>CM060425.1:196156149-206156149 GCA_030545235.1 Helianthus tuberosus
TGCCAAATCTGAAATCAATCATTGAACTGAAGTACTTGTTTCACCTAACCATGTTGAGAATAACTGATTGTGAAAATCTGGAGTCATTTCCAGATAATGAGTTGCCCAATTTAACCTCATTGAAGAAACTGGTAATAATAGATTGTGGGAGTATGGATGCTTCTTTTCCCCGTGGGATTTGGCCTCCTAATTTGTGTTCCCTAAGGATAGGGAAGTTGAAGAAGCCCATCCTAGAGTGGGGCCCACAGAAATTTCCAACTTCACTTGTGGAACTATCCTTATACGGTGGTGGTGAGGATGGAGTGAGTATTTGTAGTCAGCTTTCTCTTCTTCTTCCTTCATCTCTTACTTCTCTTTACATAATTAAATTTGAGAAATTGGAATCAGTTTCAATGGGACTCCAACACCTCACCTCCCTCCAGCTTCTATGGTTTTGGGATTGCCCTAGTCTGAAAAAAGTATCCCATCTCCAACACCTCACCTCCCTCCAACATCTAAGGTTTAGTGAATGCCCTAGTATGAAGGAATTGTCCCATCCCCAACCCCACACCTCCCTCCAACATCTCTCTTTTGTTGAATGCCCAAACATGATGGATCTACCAGAAATGATATTGCCTTCACTTTTGAGTTTAGAAATCGGGGGTAATTGCCGAAAACTGAAAGAAAGATGGAGTAAAAGTGGCAGTCACTGGCCCCTCATCTCCCACATCCCCTTTATCAACATATAGTCACCATGAAGTCAATATGAAGGTCTCCCTCTCTCTCTCTCTCTCTCTCTCTTTAATGATTTTAAATCAAAGTACTTATTTATTTTGCTTAGAGTTGAGACCTTGTTTTCATGCTCTTTTAAATATATATCAGTATAAGTCGAGATCTTGTTTTATTGAGTTTGTGTTTCTTTGTCAGTCAGGGGAAACTTGTTAATGTGAAGTTGGTTGAGGTCCTGTTGTGATGAAATGAAATCTTGGAGGGCTGCACTGTTGTTGCTGTAAAGGGCAAGGATCAAAGTTGAACTTATTGTTATTTGGTAATTATTTGTACTTATGTTACAGACCTGTTTTATTGTTGTTAATTATGACAATGGTTGAAACCTGGATACCAAATCATCTGCTGATAACTCCAGAAAAAAAGGGTGTTCTCAAAATCATCTGATGCAGATAATGTTGTGTCCCATGACCAAGTAAGAAGGGACTATTATTTGAGTCCTACAAGTTTTAATATTCTAAGTTTTATGCGCCATACAAATGAAAAATCAATTCACTTCTTTTTGTCTCCCACAAAAAGGTCGCATAAATGGGAAAGACACTATTGTGTGGCGCCTCTAAAAGATCTTGTTTCTTAAGAGTAGAGGGGACAATTTCGACCCGTTTATATTGACTTATTGGCTGCCGAGGCCCATTGAAGATTGATTTACTCGATTTAATTTATGCCTTCCCAAGAAAAAAAAGATGATTTATTCAATAATCCAATTCAACTACTACTTAAAACACAAAGTCGGTGGCCTTTGCCACCGACAACCGTAAAAAATATCATAATTAATTAAAAGTCTGTTTGTCTTCTCGGTGCACCACCACCACCACCGTCTACGACGATTCCGGTGGCTAATACCATAATCAAAATGCCTGCCACCCTCCTCTCCTTCTCCGTTATCAGTCCAAAACACCCCCCTTAACCTGAAGTCGGGAATAATGTTGACCAAAGATCGAGAAATAAATAGATAGCAGAATTTTGAAAAAGAGCAGCATGAAAACATCAAGACAGAGATGTTCGATGTACATAACTTACATCTTACTACTCCGTTATCCATACAACCAACAAGAAGCTGGCCTCTACAGCTCGTACTTTCTGCCTTCCTCTCAATGCTCTTTGAGAAGCTGGCCTCTACAGCTTTCAAAAAACTTGACCACTACAAGGGACTTGATGCCGAGATCAAGAAACTGCATGAATCTTTAACCCTGATCCAAGCTTTGCTTACTGATGCTTCTCAAAAAGAGTTAACCAATCAGTATGTGAAACGGTGGCTGAATGATCTCCAACATTTGGCTTATGACATAGATGATGTACTCGATGATTTGGCAACTGAAGCTATGCATCGTGAGTTCACCCACAAGCCAGAACCCATCACCAGCAAGGTAAGAAAACTAATCCCACTTTGCTGCACAAGATTTTCACGGACCCATGACAAGTTAGATGACATTATGGCTAGATTACAAGATCTGTTAGAGAAGAAAGGTAATCTTGGTTTGAGTGTGAAAGAGGAAACTAGGCCAAAAGATATAAATAGAAGATTGCAAACCTCTATGGTCCATGCACCTAGTATTGTTGGACGGCAAGCTGAGAAAGAGGCACTGGTGCAAAAGTTATTGAGGGATGAAGGCGGTGATCAAAACTTTAGCATTGTTCCCATAATAGGTATGGGCGGGGTCGGTAAAACTACTCTAGCTAAACTTTTGTATAATGATCAAGAAGTAAAGGATCACTTCGAAATCAAGGTATGGGTTTGTGTTTCGGATGAGTTTGATAGCTTTGGCATAAGCAAAGTTATCTTTCAATCCGTGACGGGGGAAAACAAGGAATTTGCAGATTTAAATCTGCTTCAAGAAGCTCTTAAAGAACAACTAAAGGAGAAAAAATTTCTGTTGGTTTTAGATGATGTATGGAGTGAGAGTTGTCGGGATTGGGATACCCTTGTTGGCCCTTTTCATTCATGTGCTCCTGGAAGTAGAATCATTATGACTACACGGAAGGATAAGTTGCTTAAATTGTTGGGTTATAGTAATCTAAACCAACTGCAAAGCTTGCCACATGATGATGCTCTGTCTTTAGTTGCTCTATATGCGTTGGGTGTAAATAATTTTGATTCACATTTATCACTTAAACCATATGGTATAGGTATTGTGAAAAAATGTGATTGCTTGCCTTTGGCTTTGATAGCAGTCGGGAGATTACTGAGCACGAAAAGATATGAAGAGGAGCATTGGAAGAATGTATTAGTTAGTGAGATATGGAGCTTACCAGTTGAAGATGAAATCGTCCCAGCCCTCAGACTAAGCTACCAGGATCTTTCTGCGTGTTTGAAACAGTTATTTGCATATTGTTCCTTGTTCCCCAAGGACTATGTGTTTGACAAGGAGGCACTGGTTCAGTTATGGATGGCAGAAGGTTTTTTCAAGCAATCAACTTCAAGCGATATAGTGGACGAATGCTTGGGTCATAGATACTTTGATGAGTTGTTGTCAAGGTCATTTTTTCAGCATGCACCTAATAACGAATTATTATTTGTGATGCATGATCTAATGAATGATTTAGCGAAATCTGTTGCTGGCGAGTTTTTTCTAAGGTTGGAAAATAATGCCAGGGAAGAAGCGTTGGAAAAGTACCGCCATATGTCATTTCTTTGTGAGACATATGTAGGTTACAAGAGGTTTGAGGCATTTAAAAGAGCTAAGAGTTTGAGAACTTTCATGGCAATGTCTACTGGGGTTGTTGAGCGACGTTATTTCTACTTATCAAATAAGATTTTGGTTGACTTACTTCCTGAGTTACCATTGTTAAGGGTTCTAAGCTTGAGTGGTTCTCAAATAAGTGAGGTACCTGAGTCTGTTGGTACTTTGAGGCACTTGAGGTATCTTAATCTATCTAGAACTGAAATCACACAATTACCTGAAAATGTTAGCAATCTCTATAATTTAGAGATGTTGATATTATTCGGTTGTTGTAGTTTAGCAAAGTTGACCAACAACTTCTTAAAGCTTAAGAACTTGCGGCATCTTGACATCAGGGATACCCCAAAGTTGAATCAGTTGCCTTTGGGGATTGGTGAGTTGAAATGCCTACAAACTCTCTCCAAGTTCATTATCAGAGGTGAAAGTGGTTTTGAAATAACCAAACTTAAGGACTTAAAGAATCTATGTGGGAAATTTTCCATTGGGGGTTTGGACAAAGTGCATAATGCAATGGAAGCACGTGATGCGAACTTTTCACAAAAGAGGCTTAATGAGTTAGAGGTTGTATGGAGTGAAGCCTCAGCAAACGAAATGCTTGCAAAGGAGGTGCTTAATGAGCTGAGGCCTAGTAACGATCATCTAAAACAACTCAACATTGTGTTATATGGTGGATTAGAGTTTCCAAATTGGGTTGGTGATCCCTCGTTTCGACGACTAAAGCATGTGTCAATACGTAACTGTAAAAAATGTACATCTCTACCGCCTCTTGGGCAGCTACAGTCACTTAAGAAGTTATTTATTGAAGGTCTGGACGGGGTGAAAGTTGTGGGTTTGGAGTTACTTGGGACTGGTAGTGCATTTCTTTCACTTGAAATTCTACATTTAAAAAATATGGGAGGGTGGGAGAAATGGTCAACCAATAGTGGGGTTGTGTTTCCACTCTTGCAAGAGCTTCATATAGAAGGTTGTCCTAATTTGGTTGAAGTCACACTTGGTGAGTTACCTTCATTGAATGTTCTAAAGCTACATGATTGTCCAAATTTGGTTGAAGTCACACTTGAAGAGCTACCTTCATTGAATGTTCTAAAGCTACATGATTGTCCTAATTTGGCTGAAGTGTCAGTTGAAGCACTACCTTCATTGAATGTTCTAGAGTTACATGGATGTGATAGTGATCTGCTGAGCAGGCTGGTTGAAATAGCTTTAGCAGTCACTGAGTTGGAAATAAAAGATATTTCAGGGCTTAATGATGTGGTGTGGAGGAGTGTTATAAAGTATCTTGGGAGTGTTGAAAAAATATCCATAGCAAAATGCAATGAATTAAGATACTTGTGGGAATCAGAAGCAACTGCGAGTAAGGTTCTTGTGAATTTAAATCTCTTGAGTGTGCCCGGTTGTGGTAATTTGGTGAGTTTAGGAGAGAAAGAAGAGGGGGATAATTATAGGAGCAGCCTTCTAGCATCTCTTAAGAGGTTGTGTGTATCTTCTTGTGAGAATATCAAGCGTTGTAGTTGTCCATATAACATTGAGGAGTTGCGGGTCACGTGGTGCAGTTCAATTACCGATATCTCCTTACCAACAGGAGGGCAAAAGCTCAAGTCACTTGTGATTGTTGGCTGTAAAAAACTATTGGAAATGGAGTGGGGAGGACAAAAGATGCTCGAATTTGTAGAGATAAATGGTTTGCCAAATCTGAAATCAATCATTGAACTGAAGTACTTGTTTCACCTAACCATGTTGAGAATAACTGATTGTGAAAATCTGGAGTCATTTCCAGATAATGAGTTGCCCAATTTAACCTCATTGAAGAAACTGGTAATAATAGATTGTGGGAGTATGGATGCTTCTTTTCCCCGTGGGATTTGGCCTCCTAATTTGTGTTCCCTAAGGATAGGGAAGTTGAAGAAGCCCATCCTAGAGTGGGGCCCACAGAAATTTCCAACTTCACTTGTGGAACTATCCTTATACGGTGGTGGTGAGGATGGAGTGAGTATTTGTAGTCAGCTTTCTCTTCTTCTTCCTTCATCTCTTACTTCTCTTTACATAATTAAATTTGAGAAATTGGAATCAGTTTCAATGGGACTCCAACACCTCACCTCCCTCCAGCTTCTATGGTTTTGGGATTGCCCTAGTCTGAAAAAAGTATCCCATCTCCAACACCTCACCTCCCTCCAACATCTAAGGTTTAGTGAATGCCCTAGTATGAAGGAATTGTCCCATCCCCAACCCCACACCTCCCTCCAACATCTCTCTTTTGTTGAATGCCCAAACATGATGGATCTACCAGAAATGATATTGCCTTCACTTTTGAGTTTAGAAATCGGGGGTAATTGCCGAAAACTGAAAGAAAGATGGAGTAAAAGTGGCAGTCACTGGCCCCTCATCTCCCACATCCCCTTTATCAACATATAGTCACCATGAAGTCAATATGAAGGTCTCCCTCTCTCTCTCTCTCTCTCTCTCTTTAATGATTTTAAATCAAAGTACTTATTTATTTTGCTTAGAGTTGAGACCTTGTTTTCATGCTCTTTTAAATATATATCAGTATAAGTCGAGATCTTGTTTTATTGAGTTTGTGTTTCTTTGTCAGTCAGGGGAAACTTGTTAATGTGAAGTTGGTTGAGGTCCTGTTGTGATGAAATGAAATCTTGGAGGGCTGCACTGTTGTTGCTGTAAAGGGCAAGGATCAAAGTTGAACTTATTGTTATTTGGTAATTATTTGTACTTATGTTACAGACCTGTTTTATTGTTGTTAATTATGACAATGGTTGAAACCTGGATACCAAATCATCTGCTGATAACTCCAGAAAAAAAGGGTGTTCTCAAAATCATCTGATGCAGATAATGTTGTGTCCCATGACCAAGTAAGAAGGGACTATTATTTGAGTCCTACAAGTTTTAATATTCTAAGTTTTATGCGCCATACAAATGAAAAATCAATTCACTTCTTTTTGTCTCCCACAAAAAGGTCGCATAAATGGGAAAGACACTATTGTGTGGCGCCTCTAAAAGATCTTGTTTCTTAAGAGTAGAGGGGACAATTTCGACCCGTTTATATTGACTTATTGGCTGCCGAGGCCCATTGAAGATTGATTTACTCGATTTAATTTATGCCTTCCCAAGAAAAAAAAGATGATTTATTCAATAATCCAATTCAACTACTACTTAAAACACAAAGTCGGTGGCCTTTGCCACCGACAACCGTAAAAAATATCATAATTAATTAAAAGTCTGTTTGTCTTCTCGGTGCACCACCACCACCACCGTCTACGACGATTCCGGTGGCTAATACCATAATCAAAATGCCTGCCACCCTCCTCTCCTTCTCCGTTATCAGTCCAAAACACCCCCCTTAACCTGAAGTCGGGAATAATGTTGACCAAAGATCGAGAAATAAATAGATAGCAGAATTTTGAAAAAGAGCAGCATGAAAACATCAAGACAGAGATGTTCGATGTACATAACTTACATCTTACTACTCCGTTATCCATACAACCAACAAGAAGCTGGCCTCTACAGCTCGTACTTTCTGCCTTCCTCTCAATGCTCTTTGAGAAGCTGGCCTCTACAGCTTTCAAAAAACTTGACCACTACAAGGGACTTGATGCCGAGATCAAGAAACTACATGAATCTTTAACCCTGATCCAAGCTTTGCTTACTGATGCTTCTCAAAAAGAGTTAACCAATCAGTATGTGAAACGGTGGCTGAATGATCTCCAACATTTGGCTTATGACATAGATGATGTACTCGATGATTTGGCAACTGAAGCTATGCATCGTGAGTTCACCCACAAGCCAGAACCCATCACCAGCAAGGTAAGAAAACTAATCCCACTTTGCTGCACAAGATTTTCACAGACCCATGACAAGTTAGATGACATTATGGCTAGATTACAAGATCTGTTAGAGAAGAAAGGTAATCTTGGTTTGAGTGTGAAAGAGGAAACTAGGCCAAAAGATATAAATAGAAGATTGCAAACCTCTATGGTCCATGCACCTAGTATTGTTGGACGGCAAGCTGAGAAAGAGGCACTGGTGCAAAAGTTATTGAGGGATGAAGGCGGTGATCAAAACTTTAGCATTGTTCCCATAATAGGTATGGGCGGGGTCGGTAAAACTACTCTAGCTAAACTTTTGTATAATGATCAAGAAGTAAAGGATCACTTCGAAATCAAGGTATGGGTTTGTGTTTCGGATGAGTTTGATAGCTTTGGCATAAGCAAAGTTATCTTTCAATCCGTGACGGGGGAAAACAAGGAATTTGCAGATTTAAATCTGCTTCAAGAAGCTCTTAAAGAACAACTAAAGGAGAAAAAATTTCTGTTGGTTTTAGATGATGTATGGAGTGAGAGTTGTCGGGATTGGGATACCCTTGTTGGCCCTTTTCATTCATGTGCTCCTGGAAGTAGAATCATTATGACTACACGGAAGGATAAGTTGCTTAAATTGTTGGGTTATAGTAATCTAAACCAACTGCAAAGCTTGCCACATGATGATGCTCTGTCTTTAGTTGCTCTATATGCGTTGGGTGTAAATAATTTTGATTCACATTTATCACTTAAACCATATGGTATAGGTATTGTGAAAAAATGTGATTGCTTGCCTTTGGCTTTGATAGCAGTCGGGAGATTACTGAGCACGAAAAGATATGAAGAGGAGCATTGGAAGAATGTATTAGTTAGTGAGATATGGAGCTTACCAGTTGAAGATGAAATCGTCCCAGCCCTCAGACTAAGCTACCAGGATCTTTCTGCGTGTTTGAAACAGTTATTTGCATATTGTTCCTTGTTCCCCAAGGACTATGTGTTTGACAAGGAGGCACTGGTTCAGTTATGGATGGCAGAAGGTTTTTTCAAGCAATCAACTTCAAGCGATATAGTGGACGAATGCTTGGGTCATAGATACTTTGATGAGTTGTTGTCAAGGTCATTTTTTCAGCATGCACCTAATAACGAATTATTATTTGTGATGCATGATCTAATGAATGATTTAGCGAAATCTGTTGCTGGCGAGTTTTTTCTAAGGTTGGAAAATAATGCCAGGGAAGAAGCGTTGGAAAAGTACCGCCATATGTCATTTCTTTGTGAGACATATGTAGGTTACAAGAGGTTTGAGGCATTTAAAAGAGCTAAGAGTTTGAGAACTTTCATGGCAATGTCTACTGGGGTTGTTGAGCGACGTTATTTCTACTTATCAAATAAGATTTTGGTTGACTTACTTCATGAGTTACCATTGTTAAGGGTTCTAAGCTTGAGTGGTTCTCAAATAAGTGAGGTACCTGAGTCCGTTGGTACTTTGAGGCACTTGAGGTATCTTAATCTATCTAGAACTGAAATCACACAATTACCTGAAAATGTTAGCAATCTCTATAATTTAGAGATGTTGATATTATTCGGTTGTTGTAGTTTAGCAAAGTTGACCAACAACTTCTTAAAGCTTAAGAACTTGCGGCATCTTGACATCAGGGATACCCCAAAGTTGAATCAGTTGCCTTTGGGGATTGGTGAGTTGAAATGCCTACAAACTCTCTCCAAGTTCATTATCAGAGGTGAAAGTGGTTTTGAAATAACCAAACTTAAGGACTTAAAGAATCTATGTGGGAAATTTTCCATTGGGGGTTTGGACAAAGTGCATAATGCAATGGAAGCACGTGATGCGAACTTTTCACAAAAGAGGCTTAATGAGTTAGAGGTTGTATGGAGTGAAGCCTCAGCAAACGAAATGCTTGCAAAGGAGGTGCTTAATGAGCTGAGGCCTAGTAACGATCATCTAAAACAACTCAACATTGTGTTATATGGTGGATTAGAGTTTCCAAATTGGGTTGGTGATCCCTCGTTTCGACGACTAAAGCATGTGTCAATACGTAACTGTAAAAAATGTACATCTCTACCGCCTCTTGGGCAGCTACAGTCACTTAAGAAGTTATTTATTGAAGGTCTGGACGGGGTGAAAGTTGTGGGTTTGGAGTTACTTGGGACTGGTAGTGCATTTCTTTCACTTGAAATTCTACATTTAAAAAATATGGGAGGGTGGGAGAAATGGTCAACCAATAGTGGGGTTGTGTTTCCACTCTTGCAAGAGCTTCATATAGAAGGTTGTCCTAATTTGGTTGAAGTCACACTTGGTGAGTTACCTTCATTGAATGTTCTAAAGCTACATGATTGTCCAAATTTGGTTGAAGTCACACTTGAAGAGCTACCTTCATTGAATGTTCTAAAGCTACATGATTGTCCTAATTTGGCTGAAGTGTCAGTTGAAGCACTACCTTCATTGAATGTTCTAGAGTTACATGGATGTGATAGTGATCTGCTGAGCAGGCTGGTTGAAATAGCTTTAGCAGTCACTGAGTTGGAAATAAAAGATATTTCAGGGCTTAATGATGTGGTGTGGAGGAGTGTTATAAAGTATCTTGGGAGTGTTGAAAAAATATCCATAGCAAAATGCAATGAATTAAGATACTTGTGGGAATCAGAAGCAACTGCGAGTAAGGTTCTTGTGAATTTAAATCTCTTGAGTGTGCCCGGTTGTGGTAATTTGGTGAGTTTAGGAGAGAAAGAAGAGGGGGATAATTATAGGAGCAGCCTTCTAGCATCTCTTAAGAGGTTGTGTGTATCTTCTTGTGAGAATATCAAGCGTTGTAGTTGTCCATATAACATTGAGGAGTTGCGGGTCACGTGGTGCAGTTCAATTACCGATATCTCCTTACCAACAGGAGGGCAAAAGCTCAAGTCACTTGTGATTGTTGGCTGTAAAAAACTATTGGAAATGGAGTGGGGAGGACAAAAGATGCTCGAATTTGTAGAGATAAATGGTTTGCCAAATCTGAAATCAATCATTGAACTGAAGTACTTGTTTCACCTAACCATGTTGAGAATAACTGATTGTGAAAATCTGGAGTCATTTCCAGATAATGAGTTGCCCAATTTAACCTCATTGAAGAAACTGGTAATAATAGATTGTGGGAGTATGGATGCTTCTTTTCCCCGTGGGATTTGGCCTCCTAATTTGTGTTCCCTAAGGATAGGGAAGTTGAAGAAGCCCATCCTAGAGTGGGGCCCACAGAAATTTCCAACTTCACTTGTGGAACTATCCTTATACGGTGGTGGTGAGGATGGAGTGAGTATTTGTAGTCAGCTTTCTCTTCTTCTTCCTTCATCTCTTACTTCTCTTTACATAATTAAATTTGAGAAATTGGAATCAGTTTCAATGGGACTCCAACACCTCACCTCCCTCCAGCTTCTATGGTTTTGGGATTGCCCTAGTCTGAAAAAAGTATCCCATCTCCAACACCTCACCTCCCTCCAACATCTAAGGTTTAGTGAATGCCCTAGTATGAAGGAATTGTCCCATCCCCAACCCCACACCTCCCTCCAACATCTCTCTTTTGTTGAATGCCCAAACATGATGGATCTACCAGAAATGATATTGCCTTCACTTTTGAGTTTAGAAATCGGGGGTAATTGCCGAAAACTGAAAGAAAGATGGAGTAAAAGTGGCAGTCACTGGCCCCTCATCTCCCACATCCCCTTTATCAACATATAGTCACCATGAAGTCAATATGAAGGTCTCCCTCTCTCTCTCTCTCTCTCTCTCTTTAATGATTTTAAATCAAAATACTTATTTATTTTGCTTAGAGTTGAGACCTTGTTTTCATGCTCTTTTAAATATATATCAGTATAAGTCGAGATCTTGTTTTATTGAGTTTGTGTTTCTTTGTCAGTCAGGGGAAACTTGTTAATGTGAAGTTGGTTGAGGTCCTGTTGTGATGAAATGAAATCTTGGAGGGCTGCACTGTTGTTGCTGTAAAGGGCAAGGATCAAAGTTGAACTTATTGTTATTTGGTAATTATTTGTACTTATGTTACAGACCTGTTTTATTGTTGTTAATTATGACAATGGTTGAAACCTGGATACCAAATCATCTGCTGATAACTCCAGAAAAAAAGGGTGTTCTCAAAATCATCTGATGCAGATAATGTTGTGTCCCATGACCAAGTAAGAAGGGACTATTATTTGAGTCCTACAAGTTTTAATATTCTAAGTTTTTTGCGCCATACAAATGAAAAATCAATTCACTTCTTTTTGTCTCCCACAAAAAGGTTGCATAAATGGGAAAGACACTATTGTGTTGCGCCTCTAAAAGATCTTGTTTCTTAAAAGTAGAGGGGACAATTTCGACCCGTTTATATTGACTTATTGGCCGCCGAGGCCCATTGAAGATTGATTTATTCGATTTAGTTTATGCCTTCCCAAGAAAAAAAGATGATTTATTCAATAATCCAATTCAACTACTACTTAAAACACAAAGTCGGTGGCCTTTGCCACCGACAACCGTAAAAAATATCATAATTAATTAAAAGTCTGTTTGTCTTCTCGCCAGTGCACCACCACCACCACCGTCTACGACGATTCCGGTGGCTAATACCATAATCAAAATGCCTGCCACCCTCCTCTCCTTCTTCGTTATCAGTCCAAAACACCCCCTTAACCTGAAGTCGGGAATAATGTTGACCAAAGATCGAGAAATAAATAGATAGCAGAATTTTGAAAAAGAGCAGCATGAAAACATCAAGACAGAGATGTTCGATGTACATAACTTACATCTTACTACTCCGTTATCCATACAAACAACAAGAAAAGAACAAAAAAGGATAATGGCAAATGTTAGCCTGTTTGGTTTCGCCAAATCTAATAACAGTAAGTAGCAACTCGTCGGTTTTTTAATTTTGGCATAAATGATTGAAAACAGCAGCCCATTCCTGCTTAGTGGCGAGAGGTAGATTCTTATCATCGATGCTAGGAGTCCAGACATCCTCACTTGCATATGTCAGGCGCCAACTAACTTTTTCCGGTGGATTTTTGAAATCAAATGTGAAAGCAGCATGGACTTTTTTTCTTGCAGTAGTCTTCTTTTTACTTCGAGGCGCAGAACCTTCAGAGGTCTAAAAACAACAGCATTGCAGAATGATGTAAAAAATACAAAATGGCACATAAAAGGGGATTAGTTTAAGTCAATTTCTATTTTCAGAAACTACTAGTATGTTATATGTTCATTAGAAAAGAAGCAATTTTATATATACCCCTTTGAACACTAATAATATCATATTTATCTGTACCATAGTACATAAGTTTTAACCAGTTGTGCATAACAGTGATTACATGAAAGAGAACATCATGTGTTCAGCTGATTCTAGTAATAATAATGCTGTTTTCCTATTTGTTTGCTCAATTGAACACTCATAGAGAACGGTTAAATATAACTTTTTTTTTGAACGACAAGGAACGACGTGCCAACCACCGTGACACCGGGCGCTGTGACCAAGGTCGACTACTCGACCGCCACCAGCCCCTTGGCTCTCCCAGATGCGCGGAAACCCGACCTCCACCCGCCCGAAGGCACGACAGTGGAATAATTGGTAAAACCTCGCCTCCCATCTAAGACGAACCGGCGCCACCCGTATTCGCCCTTCACCTGGATGCCGCAGAAAATAATGGGGAGAGTGGGAGTCGAACCTGGGTCACAAGGAACACCAAGTTTTTTTCCCAACCACTCCACCACTACCTTATTGGCTGCTAAATATAACTAATTTAGTGTTTTGAAAGGGCTAGTATATAATAAATTTATAAAGGCTATATGTGAGATTTTAAAATTTTAAAATAATGTATATGAGATTAATCCCATCAAGAGGGGCCGGGGACTAAATTACCAAAATAACCCTTAACAGCTAGAACGGGTCACTAGTTCGATTATAAACTGTAATACAAGACCTTAAATGTGATTTTGAAAGCACATCTCCTAAAATAGAAATTGACTGAAAGTACGGTTCTTTTACATGCAATTTCACATAGAAACTAAGGTTTCATTAGCTTACAGTGTCATCAGAATTTGGAGTTGGTGGCTTCTTTCGCTTGCTCCCTGTTTCGAGAAAATTCAACACTTCGTTCTTTGACCGCAAACGACGACCTGATGGTGCGATATAATACTGCTTAAAGTAAACAATCACGATACTTTTGTTAGAAATAAAAACTTGAAACTAATGCTAAGATGTATAAATGGAAATATGAAGGCTAAGAGTCTGAAGACCATTCATTCAATCATTTTTCCTTAACTAATAAATAAGATTGGCAAGAAGCAAACACATTTATCCAAGCTGTGATATTTATCTCCAACTCGAGTACTAGCTATGGTAATTGTTTACAATCGCAAACACTTTATATCTCTCCGATCAAGAATTACAAGCTGCATAATCTTGCATAACGGCAATATAAACACACTGTCACTACCATAAAAAAATACAAGTTCTCTAATTTTTTTTGCCGCTTTAGGACTTGTGAACAAAGCAGGTTGATTAGCACAAACAATGATTCAGATTCAGTTTTTCTCTTACTATGTGTGATCTCTTAAGACGTCCTGAAATTTGGGTTATTAGATTTCTAAATGTAAAATACCTATTTATCTTTAGTTTTAATGAACTGATTATCAGATTCCTCAAATTGAAGTGATCACTTTAAAAAAATGTATGTCCAAACACCATGTGAAATAGTTACCTAGAGCCTCATTCAGTCTTTTGAAGACAAAGATAAAAGATGTGTGATTATATATTTTGATGATAGGGCTGCAAAATAAAGAAAAAAAAGGACTTTGACCCGTATAATAGAAAGCAAAATAGAGAGCATCATCTCTTGCGGTTTTGCCAAAGAGAGAACAGTGAGAGATACATGAACATTAAGCAACATCTTCTCTCTAAACAGGTCAAGGTTTGAGAAACTAATCAGCAAACTTCAATTCCACGAGACCGTAATTACATTATAACTAAGGAATGTAGTAATTGTTTATCAGAGCATACTATTTGGTTTAAGGCATCGCTTATTGAGCTCGTCAGAAGCTATATCTTTTGTTATACAGGCATTATTCACGTCACATATGTAACCAGCTAATATTAACCAAACAAAATTCTAGTAAATCTAATTAATTAATATGGCAACTTTATGTTGAACAATGTGGCAGAACTGTGGTGTTAAACACAACATATTCAATTTACCAAAACTAACAGGTTTAGAGGAATTTATTGGATTTTTATTAGTCAGAGAAAGTTATGATCAAGTTAGTGACAAATGGTGGTATTTACAATCTTAACAACTCCTACAATAGTTAATGAAATGATAAGCTTCAGGTCAAACCAAAGACAAAGAAAATGTATAGAAAATGAAAATCCAAATACAGCTGACTAACATTATACGTATACACTTATAAGGTATACATACCATCTTTAATAAGCAAAGCTAAGGTAGGGTCTGAGGAGGGTGAGATGTAGACAGCCTTACCTCTACCCCGGAGGAATAGAGAGGCTGCTTCCAATGAGACCCCCGGCTCGATTGTAGTTTTGCATCAAGCCTTGGACATAAGGCACATAACACTTAGCAATTGAGACAAACGCCGATTAGTGCATGTACCCCCTTGTCTTTCGGCTATCAACGCCACCACATGATGCATGATTAACCATCCCCCTCTTTTAACGTTATTTTCAAGAAATTAGTAAAATAACGTTAAAATTAGTGCACTTTCACTTTTGCCGCCCGAGCGCCCACACATATATACATTAATAAGCTATAATACAAATATCCCCAATTTAAAAGTTTGACCAACAGATAATCATATCCTTAGTCCTTAGAACAAAGTCATAGAGAACTTACAAAACACCTGTCTTCCAAATTTGACCCCCCCCCCCCCCCCCTCCCGCACGAGCTCTGCAAACGAAACGAACGAACACGAACAAGGCCTTATTCGTATTCGTTTGTTAAGGAAATAAATGTGTTCATGAACACACTTATCTCTACGACTTAGAACAAAGTCATAGAGAACTTAGAAAACACCTGACTTCCAAATTTGACCCCCCCCCCCCCTCCCGCGCGAGCTCTGCAAACGAAACGAACGAACACGAACAAGGCCTTGTTCGTATTCGTTTGTTAAGGAAATAAATGTGTTCATGAACACACTTATCACACAAAAATGGGCACAAACAAACACTCACGAACATAAATGAACAAACACGGACTGTGCTCATGTGAATGGAATTCTTTGTTCACGCTCGTTCATTTATTAAACGAACGAACCCAAACAAACTTCCCGGCAAACTGTTTACGAACTTTTCACTAAACGTTCAGTTCATTTGCAGCTCCACCCCCATTTTTTAGAAATAACAGTGTGTTCTTTAAATCATTTTCAAACAAAACTAACTAGTAACTACACATAATAACACATACCATATATATTATCATATAAAGTAGCAAAAAGCAGATGCATCGAATTGCAATAATAAAAACAAAAATAATAAATATAAAAATTCAAAAAATAAAATAAAATTACTAACCCTGTCGAAAGTGCCCTGGGTGGCTCCAGAGGTGCGTTTTTTTACAATCATATCCCAACCTTCAGGAAGCCACGTGGGCCTGGTTTTGTTCTGAAGCAGAGGGTCAGGAGTTGTTACGATCTCTGCTTCTTTGGAGCCATTCTTCTGATGTCCTCCATTGTTCGGATCGATGAAAGATCCGGATCCCAGAAGCGGGTCGGGTGTAGGTGTAGCTACCTCCTCGTCGGACTCCGACAGGAGTATAATCGGTGTTGATTGTTCGCCGCCGGCCGGCAGCGGTTCGGAATTGGACATGAGTGTGAGCAAGCTGTCGAGGTGCGAATGCCGAGGAGGGTGGTGGAGGGGTGGGTTCGTTTCTCAGCTCTGTTGCCGAGGTTATTTATTGGTTGACTGACCAGTCACCAAAGAGCAAAGATTCATGTTTAAATTAGTTGAATTGTTTCTTTATTTTATTTTTTTAACGTAAACCAAACCTTCAAATGGGCTATTAACGAAATTCATCACATCGGGATTCACACCCTCACCTAGGGCAGAAGCCCGTGAACACTCGCCCAAAGGCACGACAGTACGGTGAGTTAAAACTCATTCAGTTCAAGGATCGAACTAGCGATCGCCACCTACTCGCCTAGTCTCCCATCATCACCATTTGCCGCTGAAAACTAATGGGGAGAAGCAGGAATTGAACTTTGGTATCTTGGAAACCTAAGTCTCTCCCTTACCACTCCACCACAAGCTCATTGGCAAAAATTAGTTAATAGAAGGATCATGATATTCACACACTCTGACCTTATTTCCACACCACCCAAAGCGCGGCGTTTAGGGTTGTTTTTCAGACAAAAGGTGACGTGACAGTGGTACGAGGTTAGATTATGTACCCCAAAGTGCGGCGTTTAGGTTCTTTCTACAGACAAAAGGTGATGACAGTGATACGAGGTTATATTTTGTACGAGGTTGAAGATGTGTCACGCGTAACCCTAAATGCCCCTTCTTGGCCAAAGCGCGGCGCTTCGACCCCAATTTCTGGTGCATTTAAGAGGCAGGCCATGCATTCTGTTTACGTATTCAAAATTCAAAATCGCGAACCGTGTTTCATGTCACACCCCAACCGATGGCGGAATCATCGGGGCGTGGCACTAAGCGAAACAGATTGTTCAAGAGAATCCATAACAATTATTTTGTGACAATATTTTTAAAACGTTTAATATCCCATACTATCAAACAAATAATCCACAAACAGTCATAACAGATATCAAAAACTCTCAACAAAACTATTCCGACAACTCAGATTTTATTTGGTGGGTTTCTAGGTTTCCTATCCATTTGCAGCAAATCAGACCGACAACCTGTCACATACGTTAAAATAAAGTCAATACAATATTGTAAAGGTGAGTACACATATTTGGCATAGATATAGTATGAAAAGCGTTTACGCATAACCAGCATGTAACACGTAATGGGTGAATCAAGTAAGCTACCAACAATGATACAACCTAACCACATGACTGCGAGTAGAGTATGCGCGACACATGTTCACCGAAGCGAACACGTGAAGTAAAGTGTGTGATCCTTAGCAACCCTTGAGCAAACAGGTACTAAGTCCAAACTATAGTACTATCGTTGCTAAAGGCGGTCGGGCAATTAATCACTATGTAAGCATAGCAACATTTCAACTAATCACATACAGCATGCGGGAGTGGTTAGCGTTTATAAAAGTGTTAAGCGTTGTGCGTTGTGTTTTTGATAGAGAACGTATGTAACACCCAAAAGTGCGTTAAGCGAAAAAGGGTTCGAGTATACTCACAGTGCGTGTCTGGCAAGTAAACACGATCTTAAGTGGATTGAAGGGAGCGCCGGATCAGCCTGCGTACGGGGACAGAATGTGTAAGTCTTCCAAAGTGGTGAAACGGTTGAAATCGACGTGTCGGGTGGGAAACAGAAGCTTCATACGAAGCTGTGCCTTCGTACGAAGATGGGTCTCCGTACACGTGTTGCTTCCGTTATCCAAAATCGAGTGTTCTTCACGTCTTTTTCGGAAACTTAAGTGTCCATCCCTCCAACCTTAAGCTATTGAGTAAACTTAGAGCCGGAGAGGTCTTTGGTAAGTCACGGGTGAGAATTGGGCTGTTAGGTGTGAAGTCAGTGCCCTCGTATGAAAGCATTGCCTTCGTACGAAGCTGGCTTCGCACAGAACAGTCCAGTCCACAAGCGTGGCTGTTCTTGACGTTTAGAGCTGCATTTTCACCTGAATCGGACATGTTTTCGAGTCCCATTCAAGACGGGCTCGACACCACCTCGTTCCACTATCCAGTGAACGAAATATGTGCCGTTTTAGTGTAGATATCAAGTTTAAAAAGAGTTTAGAGGGTTCTCACCTAGAACTAACACTTGGTGAGTGTGTAATCAACTGATTTCTAACTTGGGAAGCCGTAGCTAGGCCCAATACACTCGGTTAAGTGTAGATCCGTGGTGAAATAAGAAGATTTGATGAAAAAGAGATGAAGAATTTGAAAAAGAATGAAGGTTTTCTATGAAAACGATGACGTTCTTTGTAAAAAGATGAAAAGATGAAGTTTGGGTGGAAAGAGATGAAATTTTGATGAATTCGTAGTGAAACTTGTGGAAAATCGAAGTGAAAAACGTTGTGTAATCACATAAAACTGGTAAATCTTACTTGAAAATGGTCGGACAGGAATTCGGCAGCGTTTCAGATCAAAATGCAGCAGGTGAGAGTGAATGAGGAGTGCTTGGGTATTTATAGAGGAGTGGGATCGCACAACAGACTTCTGTTCGAACCGGCTGCCTTCGTACGAAGGCAGTGCCTTCGTACAAGGCTGCCTGGCTTCGTTCGAAGGTGCTGTTTTGCGTGGAAAATTCCCGTTTTCGCGTATAGAATGCTCATTTAACGTGTTTTGTGGCGTTAGTTAGTACCAGTATGTTAGGTATTTTAACGAGATAACGTGTATTACGTTGTGTTTGCGATAATCGAGTTGCGAGTATAATCCATAAACATATAAAGCACACACAAGTAAAGCATATAAGAACACACAGAGTAACATTACTACTACTATTAACAGCGTTTGCGGTTTAGTGTTTTAGCATGATAAGCGAGTGCGAAGGAGAGAGTTGGTTACCGAACAAACAAATACACTCGACAATTAAAATAGCATAATTTTCTATGATTCTTGTTGCGTTAGCGTTAAGCGTTTGCAACTATAAAGCGTTTAAACATGCAGCGGTGCTGTGTGATGAAAATGTATTTAGACTAACATAACCCATTGTTTATATCGAATCTTAGTGTACAAAACGGTTACAAATTGAAGCAAGTAGCAACGAATAACAATCCGAAAAGTCGGGTTGTTACATTTCATTCTTTCGGGTGTATTGTTGTTTTAGTAGTGTTTCTTCAAAATACGATGTCGTGGTTTAGCAACTATCTTTTCGGTGAATACTCTAAGGAGTCCGTTGTTCCAGATTCTTACGAGGGAACCGTTATTTCTGCCTCGTACGGTAAACCGATCCCTTCCAACACGAGGGAGGAGTAGGTTGTATATGGCATTCGTTATCATGACAATATGGTGCAGCTGGAGTCGAATATCCCTGTGGAATACTCGTATGCACAACACGGCTATTCGGATTACGGATACGGAGGGGAACCATATCCTTAGGCTGAATATCCGTACGGTCAGCCAAACTATCACAATCGTAAATATATAATATTTTTACTATTTAGTCGATGTCGTCCGTAACGCGCGTAGGTCCGTAACGAGCGTCGAATCCGTAACAAGTTCTAAATATATAATATTTTTCTTTTTAGTCGAAGACGTCCGTATCGCGCATATGTCCGTAACGAACGTCGGAACGTAACTCTTCATAAATATATAATATTTTTATTATTTAGTCGAAGTCGTCCGTAACGCGCGTAGGTCCCTAACGAGTGTCGAAACGTAACCGGACGTAAATATATAATATTTTTATTATTTAGCCGATGTCATCCGTAACGCGCGTAGGTCCGTAACGAGCGTCGAATCCGTAACAAGTTCTAAATATATAATATTTTTACTTTTAGTCGAAGTCGTCGGTAACGCGCGTAGGTACGTAACGAGCGTCGAAACGTAACTCGTCATAAATATATAATATTTTTATTATTTAGTCGAAGTCGTCTGTAACGCTCGTAGGTCCGTAACGAGCGTCGAAACGTAACCGATTGTAAATATATAATATTTTTATTATTTAGTCGATGTCGTCCGTAACGCACGTAGGTCCATAACGAACGTCGAATCCGTAACAAGTTCTAAATATATAATATTTTTATTTTTAATCGAAGTCGTCCGTAATGCGCACAGATCCGTAACGTGCGTCGAAACGTAACTCGTCGTAAATATAAAATGTTTTTATTATTTAGTCGAAATCGAAAGTAACGCGCGTCGGTGCGTAACGAGCGTCAAATCCCTAACAAGTTCTAAATATATAATATTTTTATTTTTAGTCGAAGTCGTCCGTAACGAGCGTCAAAACGTAACTCGTCGTAAATATATAATATCCTTATTATTTAGTCGATGTCGTCCGTAACAAGTCGTAATATGTTGTTAAATTTGATATTAAATTGTTTTTGAAAAGTGTATTTAAAAATTGTATTTTCTAAATTTGTATTTTTGAACACACAGATATGGATATAGATATGGATTTCGACCTGGACGCGGAGCTTGATGAGAAGTCGGTCGCACTTGATCCACTACACGGTCACGTGTACATGGCGTTCCCGATGGGGTCAGACAGGTATGAGAGGTGCGCGAAGTTGCGCACCATGGTGATAGGGGGCATGTCGGGATTGATTGGGAGCTTTTGGAGACAGTGGAGGAGGCCACGAGGGCGAGGGGGATTACTGGGTTGGACACCCCGTTTACACGTTTATTCCAGACTGCGTCGAAGGACTCGTATCGCTAGATTACGGTCGAGTTTATTTCCACATTTATATACGCGCCGCATCCGGAGGATTACATGGAGGACCCGGACCATGTCGTGCACGAGATCACTTTTCGTCTGGCCGGCCAGGAGTTTGGGATGAGCCTGCGGGACTTTGCTGTCCGTTCAGGTTTGGACACAGAGGCTAAGCTTAACACAGATGTTTTTACGCATGGGATTAGAGCCTTAGACAAGCAGACCCTTATTAGTTTCTGGATGGCTATTGCGAGGGTTCCCTTTGGGAAATCTTCGCAAAAGGCCACCGCCATCAGAGACTGTAAGACCCTAATTCATTTAACCTTTAAACGACGCAGCGGAAATTCGAGTCTGAAAATTTCTTTCATAACATACATCTTGACATTCTAAAGCTTCATATTATAATATAAGAACATAACTTATCGACACTAAATTACATATTTAAACATTCCCGTACAATCTGTCTTGTGACTCGACCTTCGATCTCTTCTCCTTGGTAATCCTCATGTCTTGTACTACCTGCGCTCACCACATAAAATTCATGTCGTTAGTACGTATCATAAGCATACAAGATTAGTGCACGTTTACTTTTCATTCCATTAACTCTTTACATTCCGGCTTTCTTTCTGATCATACGATCCGTAGTGAGACTTCCTTGGTATCCTGCGTTACACTTCATCACCAGGCACGATGTTATTATCGTTAGTACTCAATTTCATTGAATGCATGCGTACATGCTTTCATACAACATATACGTACACTTACGATCACACATAGCAACATACATACCTATGTACCTACATACATACGTACGTGCATACCTAAACACATCCATTCATACATACATACATACATTCATACTTACATGCCTTCATACATACATACATACCTACCTACATACATACAAACCTACATACATACTTACATACAAACATACATACATACTTACATACATACGTACATACTTATTCCATACCTTCTCACAACTTACATACGTACATACCTTCGTACATACTCACTTGACTACATATACATACCATCTGTATACATCTTTACATACAAACACTTATACTTACACAACATAAATACGTACCCACCTACATACATGCCTACATTTATATTTTCCATCAACCATTGCAATATACCCGACTCATACTGGCCTACTCATACACGTCTTCATATATATCCTTATGTACTCACTTACATACTATAATCTTACATACATTCGCGCATACACGCTTACATACACTTCTACATACGTGTATAGAGATATACAACATCCATACATACCTATCCACACATACGCTTACCCTAATGGTTATAAAACATGAGTTAAATTATTCGTACGCAACTTAAAACGCGTTTAAACGAGTTCCCGAGCCAAAACTGAGCACGAAAACAATTTCAGGAGAAATTGGACCCGTCGCGCGATGCGGCGGGCCGTCGCGCTACGCGACCCCCTCAAAACAGCAGAAGGTTGCTGCTGCTGTGCTGCATATTTTCAGCGCGATCCCGTTTCACGGAAACGAGCATAACTCACTCGTTTTTGATCCGTTTTACCCGATTCTTTTTCCTACGCGTCCGTAATTTAACCCTCCATCTAATGGAACTAAAATCCAACATCCGACTTAATATAATCTCCGAATTTTGACTCTTTGGCTTATTACCCTTTTACCACTTTTCGACCCGTTTATGCATACGCCAACATAACTTGTTCGTTTCACCAAAACCTCTTATAAACATAATAATGTAAGTGACGTCTATCATAAATTACCAATTTCTTGGATGTCTTGCATCCTCTTAACACCTTATTGTTCATATACTTATTTTTGACCCGTTAAGGGTATTCGTGCATTAATTGGTCTACGACTAACCAAACCGTAATCCCCACTTCCATACTTGTCCAAAACATTACACTAATCGAATAACTTGCTTCAAAACTACTTTTAAGCTCGTTTACCCCAAAATACCCATCAAGGGCATTTTGGTCAACTTTAATCCCATCAACTACGACGAAGGACTTTAACACATTTTTGACCTCAAACATCATGTATGTTTAATTAAAACACTTTATTTCTTAATCGTACTAAGAAGTGATTACAGAAATCACTTACCTTATGCGTCCATGCTCGTATCCGATTCCTCGCCTCTTCTTGACCCGTTAACACCTCAAGCTTGAGTCCGTCTCGACGTGTTTCCTATACTTTCATTTCATCGAAACCACACCCTTATTAGCATACTCATTCGTACATGTAACCATCATATCATTCGCATAATTCACACTTAACTTTCCTTAGTCATTTCTAACAAGCATTAAAACATATAATCGACTTCATACTCTTTTCATCACACGTAATTCATCATGTAATTACAAATAATACATATTAACATAACATGTACCAAACGACTTCCTATCATCCTACCTTTACGACAACGAGTCCAATCATGTTTCTTGATCTTGTTGACTTTCAAAAGTCAACTATTAACCATATGTAACCATCAACTCATCTACATATACCCGTAACATTGTAATCGACCATACGGACGACACTATATTCATTTTATCATACACTTGATGTGAGTACTACCTTTTAAGCATAACGTACAACTATTTCATGCACAATTCTTCTAAACTCATACATAATCCATGAAAACCAACTACTAATCATCATGTATCATTCCAAATGAACATTAAACATAACATCATCATATTCCTATACTTTCATCTAACAATAATTCATCATACCCACATAATACATCAATCATTCAACAAGACTTGAACATAAGAGGTGATTCTAGTCATCATCTTCACCCTAACTAACGGGTGTCACCTCTAAACATCAAATTAACGCAAACCTTTCATAACCCATGTTCTACACGAGGATTCTAACCCTTGTACATGATTAATTTCATATTAACTCACGGATTAGAACATAACCCACTTCACCCATGATCACCAATCTTAGATTTAAAACATACCTTATGATCCTCTCGTGTTGGTGATCATTAATCCATGCTCGGTTATGGATTTGGGCCTTGATTCATCCTTCAAATTGAAGCTTTTGAAGAACTAGGGTTTTGGGGCTCTTGAGAGCCCCTGATCGACCTATCCAGAACACACACGAAGTGTGTGTGTTCTTTTTCTTTTAAATAATCCAACTTTCGTTAGTCCCACTTTAGCCCGTCGGGTTTTGTCTTTAAAACATACTGACATTACCTTCCTCTTTTAATTCTTTTGACCATACTCATAACTAGGTTAAATAGCCTAGTTATTTATTTCATGACGTGTCATGTCGGAACACACGACAATTATTAACATTTAGATTTTGGGGCGTTACAGAGACCCCCCTGTACAGATACCTCCACCGCATCATTGGATCATCGATCGTGCCCCGGTATCACAGCCGGGACAAGGTCAACATGGGTGACCTTTTCTTTCTCTACTGCCTGTTGCGGCCTCATCCGTGTGTGCTTGTTGCATGCCTGGCGGAGTACTTTGTTGCCGCTTATCATAGGCAGGAGCGCGGTACGCTCTTCGGCGAGTCCTCCGTTACAGCGATCGCGCCCTATTTAGGGATCGTGCTCGAGAGTGACCCGCTGCTGTCCCCGGCCATTCTGTCGACTAGATTAGGTCGGGCGTAAGTAACCAACATACGTTTGACGCACCAGTTTGCCGGGATCGGCCTGCGCTTTCGGACGCACGATTACCGGGTTTGGGAGCCCGAGGTGTTGTCGGAGGTGATCCCAGTAGTCATTGAGATTAGGGATGGGATAGTAGCGCCTCCGGGTGTTCAGGAGGCGGCTCGGCGGGCTCAGCGACAGGCTCTGGGTCTAGATGAGCCTGAAGATCAGGATCAGGCTTTACCTTTGCCTCCGCCTGGTTCGCCTTCGGCTAATCACGTCGTTGACGACGAGATCCCACCGCCTCCGTCGTCATTTCCGCACCCGCCGCAGTACCCACAGCACGTCATTGCAAACCTGCCTCCTGCTGCGTAGGCGGTGGCTCGGGACTTCGATCGGCGCCTCCGACGAGCTGACCGACAGCATACGTGGATCATACAGACGCTCATGCAGATCGTGGATCATTTGGGATTGCCGCCCCATTCACTGCCACCATCCCCACCGCCAGAGGATCAGTAGCTTTAGTCTTTATTTTGTATTAGACATTCAGTTGTACTTTTGTATTAGACATTCAGTTGTACTTATGTTTTGTATATACAAACTGATTTTATACATATTTATG
Source organism: Helianthus tuberosus (assembly GCA_030545235.1). Lineage (NCBI taxonomy): Eukaryota > Viridiplantae > Streptophyta > Magnoliopsida > Asterales > Asteraceae > Helianthus > Helianthus tuberosus. The sequence goes on from CM060425.1 coordinate 196,181,147, forward strand.
CGGTAGATCTTTTATTTACATGATGTTTGTTTCGATTGTTTGTGTTTATTTCATACGTCTCTTTTGCAACTAATTGTATGTTGTTTTAATTAAACATGTTCTGTAATATAACAAAATAAAATCGGTTAACATTTATAAAAACAATGGCATAATGAAACGTATCTTATAAACGACTGTTATAAATTAACTATAACCGGTACAATCACGTTAAACGACCGTTATAAATCAACTTTAACAAAAAAACACGACCAAATACAACCAAACAACAAACTAACACCCTATTTTTTCCACAAAAACCTCACTTTTCCCCCCAAAACAAACAATCAGACCTAAACGCTAAAGCGGGGCGCTTTGGTACCATGTCAACAGACAAGGACTGAGCCTGGCTCAGTCCTTGTCTGTTGACTTTACACCAAAGGGGCGTGTGTGAATAGCCAAGGGGCGTGTGTGAATAGCCTGAGCCTAATAGAATTGTTTTTTTATTGTGACATGCTCAGTTCTTGTCTGTTGACTTTACACCAAAGCGCCCTGCTTTGGCCAAAACGGGGCGTTTCAGTGTGTGTGAATAGCCAAGGGGCGTGTGTGAATAGCCTGAGCCTAATAGAATTGTTTTTTTATTGTGACCAAAGATTCGAAATGCTTTTTTTAAATTTATGTTACAGAGAATTGTCCTGATGGTGCTTGTGATTTCCTAGTTTTTCACCTATAGTTCACAACTATCTAAATTTATACGTATATTTCTTATGGTTTGACACCTTGTCACTTGGATAGTCCCTGTACTAGATTGTTAAGTTTTTTAGTTAAGTATGTGAAAAATGACAAAATTACCCTTACCCTAATAAAACAATAATTTAAACATTAAAAGAAATATATATCAAGGAGGCACTACCCTTTTTAATTAAATATAATACTTAGCCCCTATCCCACCCCACCTACCCCAACCCATCTTTTTCATCCCGGCGCCATCCCTCTGGTCATCTCCATTCCAGCGATAGCAACAAACTCGTCACTGTAACCAGCTTAGGACACATTGGCGTTTCTCCGATTACCCTACGTCCAGTCGCTAAAAAAGGCAGTTAAGTTGTTGGTGACTCACGTCTTAGGGTTCCAATAATCGTTTGAGAACAATACGCTTGATGTTATATTCTCTGTCGCCGGTGGCTTGTACAAATCGGACAAAGTGGTGGAGTTCGCTGCGAAAGTTTGCAAGACGCTTAAACCGGAAGGTTATTTTGTTGTTCATTAAGCTTCTAAAGATAGTTATAGCTTTAAGGGCATGTTTGGCTAAGCTTTTTGAAACAACTTATTGAGTTATTGGTTTTTTTCAAAAAGCCAACAAGTCAAAATAATGTTTGGGTAATTAAAAAGTACTTTTTGAAACAACTTTTTGTATAGAAGGAAAAGTCACTTTTGAAAAGCTAGTATTTTGTGACTTTTTGGAACTTCTTATAACTTTTCAAAACATAATTACAAAATTACCCCTGCCTTAAGCTAATCCACTCATAAGCTAATCCAAATACTTTTTTAAAAACTAACTTATTAACTTATTGACTTTTCCCACCTCATAAGCTAATCAAAACATTTTTTTAAAAACTTATTTTCAAAAAGTTATAAGTCAATAAACCTTTTAACAAAAAGTTATTTTTGAGTTAAATAACCTTAGCCAAACAAGCCCTAATTCTCTAATTGGTTTATGTAACTGTTGTAAATTCATACCTTCTCGACATATATGGATTTGATTTGATTTCTAAATTCATGGAATTGTGATGAAGAAAGAAAATTACATTGAAATTAAGAAGAAAACATAGAAAACATATCAAGTTTAAAGCTCGGATGCACGGAAACGCCTATGAGGTGCCGTCTCCCGTCCCGGGGACTGCTAGGGGACGGAAACGGCACGGGGACGGCCGAAAACGTCCCCGGCATGTTGGGTACAGCGTGGAAACAGGATGCAGAAGGGGACGGGTTTTGGGGACGTGCAGGAAACGTTTCCTGCATGTTTCCGGCGACCACCTTCATCCTCTCCGTTTAAAATTCCGGCCAAGTTTTGTTCAGATTCCGGCCAAATTCAGTTTAAATAGCTGGAATTTTGGGTGGAGGAGAAGAGATGGAGTAGAAGAGACATGAAAAGGGTGCTCTTCCCGTGAGCATCCGACCAAAAACGACTTTCCGCCTAGTATTCCGGTCAGCTTCCGACAAACTTTTGCATAATATTGCCAACTTTCGTCTGGACAGTTCTGTGGTTTTGGTTGTATCACAGAGAGCAGAAATTTGAAGAGAGAGAGAGAAGAAAGATGTGAAAATGGAAAGTTGAAAACTATAGACCTAGAACTTGGTTTATAACACTGACACCACATAGTTTTGTCACTGTTTTGCAGAAAGGGTTAGAAAAGACAACAGTGACACTACATAAGGTTCAAAATATTTTTAAGTATTATAGTTATACTGACTATTTTACAAGGTTTTAACTTTTTTAGTGCTAGTTAGATGATTTTAACATCTAATTATATTAGTTTTATATATATTTATTTTTTATATGTTTATATTCCTGTACCCGTCCCGTCCCCGCTTCTTGAATTTTTTAGTTTTGCAGTTTCCCGTTCTCGTACCCGTCCCCGTACCCCGTTCCCGTACCCGTCCCAGTGCATCATAGGTTTAAAGTACCAAATGCTTAGTCCCTAGATATATACAAGATTTAGTTAAAGAAATCAGGTGATGGGATTGTGGGTTTTGTTAATGAAATTCATGAGTTTTATTTTGTTGAATGGTTGAAGAACACAGTTTGAGAAAAAAATATGTGGTGATGAAGATGGATCTTGAAGGGGTTGTCACGAAAAATGGAAGCCGGAAAAAATGTGGTCTCCACAAAGGGGATGCTCCTCAGAGTATGGGATGACGTTGGGGATGAAGAAGATGGGGGTGAGGGTGGGGTAGAGTTTAAATATAATATTTTGTTGGTCTAATGGTTTCCTAGTGAAACAATAGAAGAATAGATGGGGATAGGTTCATTCCCTATCTTTCTTTTCCAACAATTTTTTTGGTCTTGTTTTCTTACTTGCATAGTAGTGTCTTTCCTTTCCAACATTTTTTGTTGTCTTTTTATTCTTAGTTCCATACCGAACGAAGTTTCGATCAATATCAATTATCGGGGGGCCAATTTTTTTGTCTCGCATGAGGCCCAAAAGTTTTCATCATTTTCGGGGACGACCCTGTAATGGTGAAAGCAATATAAACCAAACATGAAGTTTCAAACCTAAAATTATATGTTTAACTAATTTGTGTGTTAGGAGCTTGTAACACATGCTTCTAAAGTTGCTGAATTTATATAGTACTGATGTGCTGAAAACACAACCAATTTTCCATGTATTTTGAATAAGTTTTAGATAGTTTTCCAGTCGTTTTCGGTCATTTATAGCTTCAACTTAGTAAAAGTTGTGCTTTGTAGGTGAATGTGTGCAAAGGGAGCTTAACGGACAATAAAGGAGAAAAAACAAGCACACCGGTGAAGCAGAATGAAGAAAACAAATTCTTGAGGATACACGAGGTTAGCGCGTCACGAGCTCCATTGTGGCCTCCTATCACATGTCGCCAAGGGGTGTACCAGACGTGGAAAAGACCAGATTGCCCATGCAGTTCCACCAATATACAGGGCCATGCCACCACGCCATGTTTTTGAGTTTTTATTGTTACACGTGTCGGGAGCCGTTCTAGAGGCTCCATCGCGACACAAGATTTGCTGTGATGTTGGCTAAAACACAAATATTACATATTTGAATCATATATAAACATGTTTTATAACCCTATTCGCCATAACCTGCTGAATTACAAACTGGAGAGTAACAAGAGGAGAATTTGAATTGTTTTGAAGTAGGAGGAAGCATTGGATTGAAGCGAGATCGTTAAAGTTGATTGCTTTTCGGTTAGACATCGTTTTATTGTTTTTGGTTTGATAAACTTGCATACTTTAACTAGTCATTTGTTTTGCTTGACTTTAAACCTATGTTTACTTATGTTTTGAATATTATGAAGATTATTAACTAGTTATATGCTATTCGGTTTAAGATAACTTGTGTTTTGGCTTTATGTTATGGTAAAAAGTGTTCTAATCAGGTTTCTTTATTGTATGACTGTTTGATAACTGAATATTATTACATGTTTCGCCTTTTCTAGCTAAAGTTGTTTGAGTATTAATTGATCTAGGGTTTGGTGATTTCGTAGAGTTTGTCTTTTTGATTATATCTTGTGGTTTCTGGACAGAGTAAACTCTAGGAACAAGTAATTAACTTATTCGGCAATTTAGCTAATGTAACACCCTAACACGTTTTAAATCATAAATACGCAGTGGAAATACGAACCATAAAATTTCTTTCTTTATAGATGATTTGACATACTTGAAGGTTCATTTCTAAAATATCAAACACTTTCTTTAAAATATTTATAGTATTCATTCTCAATTAACGCATCAAATGTAGTGTATAATCACAAGCTATAAGATTGCTCTTCCTGTACATTCCTTGCTTTTCGACTCGATTTCCACCTCTTAGACTCCAAAATGATGATAACTCCATTCAACCTGCAAACATTACATACATACGTCTCACTAATATACGATGACGTCATTCACAGTCCAAACATATGTAATTAGATGTTCAAGCCACATTCTATCCATTCATGCTAGTCCTTGGGATTATCTTTCCAACTACAATCTTGCATCCCAACATTAATTCTTCATAAGATCAACATTAGTGTACCTGCACTCTTATTTCATTCTCAAGACACATGATTAATAATGTTAACCTTCAAATGTGTTGAAGCTATGTATACATATATACAAGCCATATTCTTTCGTGTACATTCAATCTCACTTTATACATACGTACATACATACATACATACATACATACATACATACATACATACATACATACATACATACATATCAAAACTTTTATATACCCCTCATATTCCTATATGAATAACTACAAAATCCAAACACAAACATCTAATATATATATATATATATATATATATATATATATATATATAGGTGTCATACATACAAACCTACATTCATGCTCAAACCATTCATGCTTACCTATGGATTTCATATCCCTTGTGAGCCCGAAAATCATTAATTGTATTCGTACAATATACTAAAGCTTGTTACGATCTTCTTGTAGGTTATACCACTTCTCGGAAGTTCATCGGGGCCTTAACATAAGTCTTAGGAGAATACATAAATTCAGAATTTAATAAAGTACCAAAATCCCACACATATATCTGACCTCTACCGTAAGCTACGGTGGCTACCGTAGCTTACAGTGGCATTGAGAATGGCCACGGTGACATTTCATCATACACTTGGAGTGCATACTACTTCCTATGCACATAGTACAAGTATTTTATGCATAATCTTACTAGTTCATATCAAGATCATCAAATTCCACTAATTTCACATAACTTTCATTTTAAATCAAGTTCATTTAACAATAATCTACAACATCCAACTTCATATATATCAAAACTATACTCGATTTAACACATGCAACCTCATCATCTTCATATCATTATTTCTACAAGTGAGGTTTCCATTAAACCATCAAAATAATCAGAAATTCGAGCATGATTCATGTTTCATGAGATGATTCTCATTCATTATCATCCTAATTTCATACAAATTCATGGATTAAACACAACCCACTTCATCAATGATCATCAAATCTCAAATTACAACTTACCACACGTTTTTTAGGTTGAGATGATGATAATTCTTCATTCTTGCAAGAGATTAGCTTCCATTTTCTCCATCAATTTCTTCAATTTATGAGGTTTTGAGGAAGAACCCCATTTTTCCTTCTATGTGTGTCGACACATACAAAACACACACACACATAATCCCTGCACTTCTATTTTAGTTGCAAAACTTCCATCCAACTTCCCACCTTTAGTCCCTCTAGTTTGCCATATTATCCCATCTACCACAAACCTTATTCTCTACTATAGACTTGAATTTTAACTAAGTCAAATAACTTAGTTATTTTTATTTACCATCAAACAAGAAAACATTCCATTATATTCAATCTCGGTTTTTGGGGCGTTACAGCTAACTACCATATTTGAGTCCGAGAGGAGATTAGATATCGGGTTGTCTTTGTCATTAGATGGTTTAGGATTTTATTGCACGAGAATGAGTTAGTATTTGTTATCTTTTGACCCTTGCTATCCTGTGTTTAAAACCTGTTAGAACTACTACCGCTTATATCCCTTACACTTCCCGGATGCATTATGTCTACCAGGACAATCTAGATTTAGATAGCATTCGTTTAGAGAGGCCGGGAGGTGTTCTGAACTCGAGACTTGTAAGTTTACACACTTTCCTGGATACAAGATTGCATCATGTTTGGGGAGTGATCCGCTATCTAGTTTAGGTCTAGATAGTGTATTTTAAGATGCCTGTGGCCAAAACCAATTATCCAATCCCGTGAACTGTGACAAGTTAACATGATTCTTGCCTAGGTAGCTACTTTCTCATTATCTGATTTCACCTGAACTCAATGTTTGATTGCCTGCTTCCGTGATTTGAAGTCTTATTTGCTTAAGTAGTTGATATAGTATACGAACATCCACAAAATATTATTAGACTAGGACTTGATAGAGGTTTAGTATTGAGAGTCATACCCTTATGTCCATGGATTGATACCCGGTCATATCGGGTTGACTAGATAACGACCGGTACACTTGCCAATTGTGTGTATTTGAGTTAACGAGACCATTTAATTTGGTGTTTTCAAAATATAATAAACATTTTACACATCAAGTTTTTGACGTCGTTTTCGGGGACATACATCGTTTTTGAGGACGCCCTGAGTTGGGGATTTAGTGACTTTACTTGTTTTATTATATGATTCTTAGCTTTTTTTATTACTAATAAAAATCAAAAAAGAAAAAAAAAGGATACAAAGAAGTTTAAAAATCAAAAAAATAGATAGTTTCCCTTATTTGCTAGTTTTAGTAACTCGTGCCATTTGCTTCTTTTAGCTTATACGCACTCGTTCTTCGGGCAAACCTGAAGATTCTCCGTTCTTTGAGTCTGGGTTTTTGTTCCACCATCGCCTACGCCACTGTAACACCCCAACCGCGTAAAATAACAAACCGCGACGGAAACGTCGGGGAGTCATGTCACAGAACTATTGTTTCACTACACATGGTATTTAAAGTTTTGTATTATTAGGTTAGCATGTTACATTGTCTTGGAATAAACAGAAACAAAGTTCAAACATATTGTCTTTCGAATTTTAAAGTCACTAAAGCCCGCGTCCATCCTATGTGAATCAAGCAATCAAATCATCAAACAGCTGCTCCTGAAACATATGTGAAAAGAGAGTCAGCATAAAAAGCTGGCGAGTGCATAGGTTTTGTGAGCGTGTCAAATTCATAGCTTTGGTACATATTGCAATACCTCGTCCCACTATGAGAGTCGATAAGTGAAACCCTTGTATCAAAAGTGTTTGATATTGCAATATAATTAACCAACTAAAACATGTTGGTTAAATCTTGTGAAAACCTTGTAGCCATGAATCTTGACCAAAACATTTCTTTTATAAAACCGAGTAGTAAATCGATTTAAAAAAAAACTTGTATGGTTTATATCTTTAAGTGAAAATCGTTGCGTGACATCGTTTGAAAACATTTGTTCAAGTGATTTGGATAACGCTATGATGTGTAATACGATAAAAACACTTATATATAGGAAGTACTAGCGGGGTATCGACCGTGCTTTTATCATATTACACCTCTCTCATTATCTAAATCACTTACCATAAACCAATCGTCCAATCGTCCGTGTTATAAACCATTAGCCCGTGTTACAAACCAATCGTCCGTGTTATAAGCCAATCGTTTGTGTTTTAATGGTGAAAACTTTTGGTCGTTCTTTAATGAATACATTGAAACCTGTGTTGACTCGTCTAGACCACCAAAGGGTCTCTTTAAATCGACTAACAAACCACCAAAGGGTTTGTTAAAATAAACAGTTTCTGTCATTCCCCAAACTTCCACCAAATCCATTGGACAGTCTGGTAACGGGATTGTCAGTCCTATGGTACCATAACATATTAATGGTCGGCTCGGCCAAAGCTAATGAATGTCATTCGTGTTATGGATAACGCACCAACAAGTACACCACATTATTGAAATCGTATTATTTATATAAACCATCGACTTTGTTTTTGAAAACTTGAAAATGATTTAGCACATATGATTCACCCCAAAACATTTGCAAAAACGTAAAAGAGGGGAGCTATGTACTCACATGAGCTAATCGTAGTAAACATGTACATTTGAAAGATACTTTGGCACATATGGATCACCCCAAAACATTTGAAATAAGAAAATAGGGGAACTACATACTCACTTGGGATTGCAAAGTGTCCTTGATCAAAAGAAGAAACAAAGCTCAAGTGCGTCCTAATGTGTCGGATAACTATGTTAGTGTGTCGAGACTTTAATCGGAGGATTCGGGTAGAATGAAGTCTTATAAACCAAATGAGTGTTGGTACTCATATGATATGGTTTAACAAACTCAACATTCTGATTTGGAAAGGATCCTAAGTGCTTCTGACCCGTTTTGACTCGTTAAAGTAGTTTACGCTATTTTAACGGGTCATTTGCGTAAATGTATGTTCGGATGGTTAAATACGTCTTATGATAAGCCTTATATGCCAAAAAATGTTTGATAATGTTGCTAAATCAGTTTATATGTCAAAAATTTGGTTACATATCCTTAAAATAGATTTATGCGCAAAAAGGTCATTTTTAAGAACATAGAAGCGACTTATCATACACTAACCAAACGACGTGACCATAAGGTATAACCTCAGTAGGTTATTCCCTATATAACTATGGTTACAAATATATGTTTGGTCAGATCCTAAGATTGACCAAATGGGTCGGATTTGAAAGTCAAAGCGGTGGTCAAGACGGCTCGACTTATGACCCTAAATAAAGCACTAAACTTGAAGTGACAAGTTAGACATGTCAAAACATGTCTAACTAAGTTATAAAACTGGTTTGGTATCAAAACTTGGTGTTTTGATACCCGAAAATAGTTTCGTCATAAAATGCAGATTATGTGCATCTTTGACCGAAACTTTGACTCGTCACTTCGACTAGCAAACGTGGTAATCAGAAGGTGTAATCGCAAGAGATTATAACATTCGTGATTACGATCACGTTGCAATGTTCATTTGAACTTTGACTTGACCAATTAAGGTCAGAATTGAAAGTCAAACAGACAGTCAAACTGTTTGACTTTTAGCTCATAACAAGCTAAAATAAATAATAGACTAAGGAAGAACACTTACTTGTGTTCTAGGAAGAAAAGAAACTCAGTAGGAGGCCTCTAAAGAGAAGCAAACTCCAGATGTGAGTAATAGGTGAAGAAGAATGGAAATGAGCAAAGAATTGAGCAAAAGAGCTTGCTATTTATAGTTGTTTTGAAGCCATAAGATCGTCACAAGTGTCCCATGAGTTGGCATGATCAGTATGGGGTCCAAACACTTGTCAAATGCAGGAAGAAACCAGAAAAAACTGAGTTTTTGGGCTCCAAGGCAATCAAAACAAGGGGCTGCTCAAAAATTCTGTAATTGGTAGGATTTGGCTACCCGTCATAGGCCAAGGGTTTGGCGCCCAGTGAAGGGGTCTGGCAAGTGCAAAAGTTTGTTAAATTGGCAGATTTGGCCCCTGGACTTGTTTCGTCGCGTTTTGTTACTTTTAACACCTTTTAACCTAATATTTAGGCTCTATAAAGGGGTTAAGGCATATGTAACTTGGATTTTACCGGAAAATGTCATGGGTGTCGGTTTGTTCGGTTGTACGGTTACGTTTTTCGCATAATTACGTCAAACGCTATAACGAACACGAAAAGACCGAAATTGTGCAAGGACTAAAAATATGAAAATGTCATATGTAATTATACGATCCTGGAAATAAAACACAAGGTTTTATTGAATACGAAATTGTTCAGAATACAATGATTGAAAAGGCACAAATGTCACAGCCACCAATAATTTAAGGTACCCAAAGTTGAATTTAATCTTAATTCTGATTTAGATATGGCTCACCACAAGACTGTTGTTGATTAGATTAATGTCACTCACGCACACATCCGGTTCAATTTACTTAACCCACTATTGAGGTGCTAACTGGACCATCCCACCTGTTTTGATCAATACCATAGCCCAAAATGTCCAGTTTCATTGACTTTATAAGGACCCACACACTCACTTCACTAGATTCTTTAGGGTCTGTGATACCTTCCAACTTAATGGTGTTACTGAAAGCGCCATTAAGTATTGTCTCTTCCGATTCTCACTATTCGATCAGGCCGCTACTTGGTTGGAATCCCTCACACAGGATCCATTACCACTTGGACTAACCTTCACACAAAATTCTGGTAGAAGTACTTTCCTCCGGCTAAAATTGGTCGTCTGAGGAATTTGATGTATGCTTTCACAAAGTAGTCAGGGGAGTCCTTTTAAGGTACATCTCAATAAGTGCCCTCACTATGGTTTGGAGGATTATGGAAAAAAATTATTGATGTGTTAAAAATGTAACATATAAATTTCATCAAATGAGGCATAAAACTAACCCTTTTTTAGTACTAATGTTGGAAAAAGTGTGCTTTTGTCTTCCTTTTGTATTTTCAGGATTAAATGAGCTCAAATTAACAAAAGAAGCAAAAAGACATCAAAATCTAACATAAATACAAGAAAAGGAACAAGACGTGACATGCCCGACCCACGACAGCATCTTCCCAAGCAAAACAAGAGATCAGAAGACTGAACACGCCCCGTGCTCAGCCAGCACGGGGGCGTGCCCAAGTGTCAGCAGAAAAGACAAAGTGGTAGAAGCTTCTATTGCCCACCACGGGGCCGTGCTCAGCGGACACGGGGCCGTGGTCAACTATAAGATTCGCACAATCCAGCAAATCTGCATAGTACAAAGATTCTTCTGCACCACGGGGTCGTGCTCAGCGGACACGGGGGCGTGGTCAACTAAAAAGACAAAACTGCATTAAATGAAGAAAGAGAAGGATGTGGATACGGGGCCGTGCCCACTGGACACGGGGTCGTGCCCGAGCTTCTGCTCAGCCTATAAATAGAAGTGCTTGGCTCAAGCTCAAACCATCCCTTGGCACACCACCTCTCTCACACTTCACCCACCACCCACCACCCACCACCACCATAACACCATCATCCACCACCATCATCCATTGTCCATCGTAGAGTGTGTGAGTCGTCTCGGGATCCAAGATTGATCGTAAGGGTTCTTGACAATCAAGGCCATGTTTGCCTAAGTCTCTTACATCACTTGGTGAAGACAAAGTGTCTAGTGTAATACTTTTTATTTCTATTCTTTTCGCACTTTTTATTTGGTTTCATATTAATGACTTTAATAACTAGTTGCTTATGTTGAAGGTGATCTTTCTTTATCGTTTGTCCGTGGTGTCTTGAAATTATTTTACTGTCTATATAAAATAAAAGATTTTCACCATTCATATCTCCACGGTCTATATGGAGGTATGTTGGCTACCTGGTCGGGGGTTAAGGGAATGGTTTGGTAAAGGTCTTGCCATTGTTCAGCGTTTAGAGGTCCTGCAATGGACCTGGGTCAAATTTACTAGGACCTCCTTCAATACTTAACGGTATTGGATGGCGGGGGTCCAAACTCTTTGACCCCCTCATAAGTTAACTACTATTAATACTATAACCCGGCTATTTAGGACTGTATCCCTGCTGACTCAGACTACTTAGTCGAGGGTAACGTCACCTCTAAAAGAGGGGCCTACCATAATTTGCATTAATAACTTAATTAATTATCTTCCAATAATCCACCCTTTTAGGATTGTATCCTTGCTAACTCAAACTACTGGGTGAGGGTAACGTCACCTTCAAAAGAGGGGCCTACTACAATAACTAAGATAATCTCTTAAAATAGTGCAAAAGTGCGGAAATAATCAAAGGTTACACTAGATACGAGTCGGAACCAAGTGATTTATCTTGTCTATCTGTTTTTATTTTTTACTTTTTATTTTCAGCATTTTAGTTAGTTTTTATTTTTCTTAGCTTAAAACATTTTTCTAAACTTCTTTTTGATTTGATTAGACGTTGAGGATAAACCGGTACTAAAAGCTCTTGTGTCCTTGGACGACCTTGGTATCTTACCAACACTATACTACGCTCACGATGGGTGCACTTGCCCATATGTGTGTCTAGTGTTAGTAAATATCGTGTTTTATAAATTTAAAACTTGACTAAAAAGTGTTAAAGGGGCTTAAAATATACACCTAATATATATAACACTCGACTACGCATCAAGTTTTTGGCGCCGTTGCCGGGGACACAAGGATTTTAAGAAAGCTTAAAATTGACGGCCTAATCTGTTTTTCAAAATCTTTTTAAAACACGCGCACATTTTTCTGCATTTTAGTTTAGATTTGCATTTACAGTAACCTGTACACGAGGCCGTGTTCGCTGAACACGGGGCCGTGCTGCACATTTTCATAAAATCACCCAGTAACAGTAGCTTGAACACGGGCCGTGCTCGCTGAACACGCCCCGTGCTCAACGAAATCAGTAAATTTAATTAAAACGCCCAGATACAGATCCTGAACACGGGGCCGTGTCCACTGAACACGGGGCCGTGTCCAGCCTCTGTTTCCGTTTTTATTTTTGTTTTCTGATCTCGAGACTCGGTTGTGGTCTGCTGAGTGATTCTTATGGATCAATACTCAGGAGGGTACAACTACACCTATGAGGAGGATGATTATAGGAGTAATTATTGCACTAATTGTTGTAACACACGCTCGGTTCAAAATAATCGCTCATATCAACCATCCAATTCATACACCTACTATGAGGAGCCCAGGTACGAGCCATCAACTTCATACACATCATATGAAGACCAAAGGTATGAACCTCCTCCCTCATACTCATATTTTGATGAACCAAGGTATGAGCCTTCATACTCATACTTTGAGGAACCAAGATATGAGCCACCACCTTCGTATACTTACTATGAGGAACCATGGCGTGAACAACCCACCTCATATGAGTATTATGAAGAACAAAATTACGAACCTTATCCATCATATGCTTACAATGAAGAACAATGGTGCGAACCATCTACTTCACATGAGTATTATGAGGAACAAAGGGTCGAACAACAGGATTCAAGCTTAGAAAATCCCGATTCTTTTTCTATAACCGAAGTAACCGATAGGATATTAGAACACATAAGAGTTATCGATCGCTGTATAAGAGAATCTCGCGCAAGGGAAGAGGAGTCCTGCGCAAGAGAAGAATTAAAAAAGGAAGAGATAACTAAAAGTGTAAAAATGGAAGAACAAATAAGTGAAAAACCGACACATGAGTTAAACAACGAAAAAGGTGAGTCCGACAAAGGTAAAATTCAAGAAGAGTCTAATTTTGAAGAAATTAAACTCTTGTCACCTTCTTTTGAAAATCATTGTTTAGTACCCACTCATGCTAAGTTTTTAAAAGAGTTAAACACTAACACTAAAATTGACGAAACGGTAAGTGTTAAGTTAACTAATGATCAAACTTCGCTAATAAAAGAAGACCCATTTGAAATTAACATTACACCGGTTCCATGTTTCTTTCAAAATTCGTTTATTAGTAATGTCACAATCGATAAAGATCTTTGTGTTAACATAATGCCTAACTACATTTTCGAAAAATTAAGTATTAGTGATTTTTCTCCACTTCAAATACCCATTTTTCTATCCAATCGGAAAGTAATAAAAACAATCGGTATAGTTGAGGATGTATTGGTTCAAACAAATCAAATGGTAATCCCGACCGACTTTGTCATCCTCGATGACGCTCCTCTAATGTTGGGACGACCATTTGTAAAAACTCACGAAGCTTTGAAAAACCGGAAGTTCAACAATCTACCTCTTCAATTAGGGGCATTTAAAAGAAGTGTCGATCTCGAACGGTCAATGAAATATCCATTCGGCAATAATGACCCCCTAATTGAAGATGAAGATGAACCACCAGATACAAGTGAAGAGATTGACCACTTTGTTGAAGAAGAGGTCGCCTTAGAACAAACTTTTAAAGTTCTTGATCGAAATGAGCAACCAAATAAGGAGTCTCCTAAAGACCCACCACTTGAGCTCAAAGAACTTCCAAAAGGTTTGGAATATGCTTTTCTAGACAAAGAGGGTAATTTACCTGTAATTATTTCATCTAAATTAGATAGCTTAGAAAAAGAAAAATTAATTAGTCTTTTGAAAAAACATAAAAATGCAATAGCTTGGAAACTTGTAGACATAAAAGGAATTAGTCCTTCTATGTGCACACACAAAATTTTGATGAATGATGACTACAAATCGGTCATACAACCACAACGTCGAGTGAATCCAAATGTTCAAGAAGTGGTTAAAAACGAGGTCATCAAAACTACTTGACGCCGGACTTATCTATCCTATCTCCGATAGTCCTTGGGTGAGTCCCGTCCAAGTAGTTCCAAAGAAAGGAGGTATGACGGTAATACCTAACGAAAAGAATGAATTAATACCAACGAGAACCGTCACAGGATGGAGAGTATGTATAGATTATAGACGATTAAATGAAGCAACAAGAAAAGATCACTTTCCTTTGCCCTTCATTGATCAAATGTTAGAAAGATTATCCGGTCATAAATTTTATTGTTTCTTGGATGGTTTTTCAGGTTACTTTCAAATCCCAATAGCACCCGAAGACCAAGAAAAGACAACTTTCACATGTCCCTATGGAACTTTTGCTTATCGACGCATGCCGTTTGGTCTATGTAATGCCCCCGCAACATTCCAACGTTGCATGGTAGCCATCTTCCATGACATGATAGAAAAGACAATGGAAGTCTTCATGGACGACTTTTCTATCTTTGGGGATTCATACGACCAATGCCTCGATAACCTTGAACGAATGCTATCCCGATGTGAGGAAACTAACCTCGCCCTTAATTGGGAAAAGTGCCATTTCATGGTAACGGAGGGAATAGTACTCGGTCACAAGATCTCAAGCGAAGGAATGGAGGTGGATCGAGCCAAAATAGATACCATTTCTAGATTACCACCTCCATCCTCCGTAAGAGCTATCAAAAGTTTCCTAGGGCATGCTGGATTTTATAGACGGTTTATCAAAGACTTTTCAAAAATCTCAAGACCTCTAACGAAATTACTTGAAAAAGATGCCCCTTTCATCTTTGACAAGGATTGCAATCAAGCATTTCTAACCTTAAAAGAAATGTTAGTCAATGCACCTATCATGATAGCGCCTGATTGGAAATTTCCTTTCGAAATCATGTGTGATGCTAGTGACTTTGCAGTTGGAGCTGTCTTGGGACAAAGAAAAGAAAAGCATTTCCACCCAATTTATTATGCTAGTAAAACACTTAATGATGCACAAGAAAATTACACAACAACTGAAAAAGAATTACTAGCTGTGGTATTTGCTTTTGATAAATTTCGTTCTTATCTTGTTCTTTCTAAAACTATAGTCTATACAGATCATGCAGCCATTCGATATCTCTTCAAGAAGCAGGACGCAAAACCACGTTTGATTCGGTGGATTCTACTCGTCCAAGAATTTGACATTGAAATCAGAGACAAAAGAGGAGCAGAAAATACCGCAGCAGATCATCTTTCGCGCTTAGAAGACCCAGCTTTGGAGGCGACCAGGGACGAGCAAATCAACGAAAAATTTCCAACTGAGTCCCTGGAAATGGTGGAATATAAGGAAGAACCATGGTACGCCGACTATGCTAACTACCTAGCTAGCGGTATAGTCACAAAAGGATGGTCACATCATCAAAGAAAAAAAATCTTTGCCAATGTGAAACACTATTTTTGGGAAGATCCATATCTTTTCAAAATGTGTGCCGACCAACTCGTCCGACGATGCGTACATGGTAACGAAGCACGAAGAATTCTCCGCCATTGTCATGAAGGTCCACACGGAGGGCATCATGGTGCCGCTAGTACCGCACGAAAGGTATTTGATTCAGGATTTTATTGGCCAACCATTTACAAAGACGCCCAAAGTCTTGTCAAGACATGTGATGCTTGCCAGAGAACAGGTAATATTTCTTCCAAAAACGAAATGCCACAAAATGGTATTCTTGTTTGTTAAATTTTTGATGTATGGGGACTCGACTTTATGGGACCTTTCCCACCATCGAAAGGAAACAAATATATACTTGTGGCAGTAGACTACTTGTCTAAATGGGCCGAGGCCGAGGCACTTCCAACAAATGATGGAAGAGTTGTGGTAAGATTTCTGAAAAAATTATTCTCTCGTTTTGGCACACCTAAAGCCTTAATAAGTGATAGAGGTACCCATTTTTGCAACCATCAACTTGAAATTTTTTTAACAAGATATGGGGTCTATCACCGGGTCTCAACAGCATATCACCCTCAAACAAACGGACAAGCCGAAGTGACTAATAGAGGTTTAAAACGAATACTCAAAAAAACCGTAGGGTTAAATAAAAAGGAATGGGCAGATAAATTAGATGATGCTTTATGGGCTTTTCGAACTGCTTATAAAACAACAATAGGTACAACCCCATATAAGCTAGTCTATGGAAAAAGTTGTCACTTGCCAGTAGAAATTGCACACAAAGCCTACTGGGCAATTAAAAATGTAAACTTAGATTTAGAATTTGCTGGTAAAAATCGTTTTTGTCAATTAAATGAATTAGACGAGCTTAGGAATTATGCATACTCAAACTCTGAAATTTATAAGGAAAGAATGAAAAATTTGCATGACAAACACATTAAACCTAATGAATTTCGGGTAGGAGATCTAGTTCTTTTGTTTAATTCGCGACTTCGATTATTTCCTAGTAAATTAAAGTCTAGGTGGTCAGGACCTTTTTCCATCACCCATATTTTCCCACACGGTGCAGTAGAAATTAAATCTCGAAATGGGCCCCCATTTAAAGTCAATGGCCAACGGCTGAAACTCTATCAAGGATTCATTGAGGATGAAGAAGAAGAGATCTCGCTTCAAACGGTGGAAGAATAAAACATCATACCTGGTAAGTCACGGACGATTGAGACGACATCTTAAGCGGTAAGTTTTCTAACCTAAGTTTTTGGGAAACAAGGGCACTCACACGAGCACTGAAAAAAAATATTTAATTTTTTTTAAAACTTTGCTCGGCACGAGGCCGTGTCCGCTGGACACGGGGCCGTGTCCGCGCTGCAGTCGGGATAAATCCCCTTTTCCAAAACAGTTACTTCATTCCACACGCCCCGTTTCCCCGAAAACGCTCTGGTTCCAGGCGATTTTTCGCAAAATTTCGACGTCTCCTATCACTCTAACAACATCAAGGTATGATTCTATCACTTCTAGTAGTTAGATTAGTTACTTGCATGTAGTTAAAACTCCAAAAATTTAGGGAAAAATCTAGGGTTCTTGAAGTTCATCCGGATCGAACCTCAAATTTTTGTTTAGATCTGTTTGCATTTAGTTAGATTAGTGTTATGGGAAGTAAATACACTTGTATTGTTCATAGATTCGTCCGATTTCGCACAAAAACCCCAAACCCTTGTTCTTGACCCGAAAAAGATAAAATTGAAGGGGTAAACGAGATATTTTGGGAAAAACGGCACTTAGGGTTTCATTTTCGGGGGAAACCGCACCTATTGGACCAAAAATTTTCAAGTTTTCGAAACCGGGTCGAAAAATGAAATTTTTGAGTAACAGGCGCCTGGACACGGGGCCGTGTCCGCTGAACACGGGGTCGTGTCCAGCCCACTGTTTGCAGTTTTGTCCCAAAATACTTCTGTTTCGTGCTAACTTTTGGTGTATTCTTTCAGATGGCTAGGAAGTTCACAAGATTTAATGCCAATGAGCTCGATGCTAGAGCTCGATACGAGATACTTCAAACAAGGCCGGAGGAATACCCGAGGCAAGCATGTACGGAACTGTTAACTATGGTGAATCAAATCGACCGTTTCAACAACATTGTCACGGGACCACTCAGAGTCGCTCTAACAACTCGACTCCGTTCCGTCCACGAATGTACTTTGGAATTCTATAGCACATTCACATTCAACTCAAGGTGTGACCCATTCGACAATGATGGGGTGGCATTCCGATGTGGCGGAACAACGTATTCGATCTCTATGGCACAATTTGGGTCGATTGTCGGGTTGTATGCGGAAGAGGATGCGGGAAACGAGGAAAATACTGGAGGAATGCGAGAGATAGGTGAAGGGTACTACAATCCGAGCAGCACTAAGAGTACGAAGTTGAGGGATCCGCTATACAGATACATTCATAGGCTCCTCGGCTACTCTCTTAGCCAAAGGCATGATAGTAGTGGCGTCGTTGGGTTAAGAGATTTGGTTGTCCTCCACTGCATCCACAACCGCAGGCCGCTCGATGTTCCGTTCCTCATGCTCCGAAACATGCATCACAACCGCCTTGCTAGTGCACCGACTCCTATCTTCTTTGGGGGATGGGTGTACCGTCTCTTCAAGCACTTCGCCCACATACCTAGGTCATTTGAGAGGAGTCCATGGTCGGGTATGGTAGATATACACATATGCCGCTCAATGAACCTGATTTATGAGGCGGAAGACGGGACGGTAAGCTTTCAAAGGATGCAAGGTCATGCATGGAACCCGCAAGAAGCGCTTGTCCTCCAAGCTCCGCAACATCATCAGTACCAATACCAACCCCATGGTGATCCGGGCCAATCATCCTCCTCGGGAGGCGGTTTTCCTAACTTTCAAAGTTTGCATGATTTGTTGCAGGAAAACCTTATGTGCACCAGGAACACCTATAACATGGCGAGCAACACCTACCACCGGGTCGGAGCTATCGAAAGAAACATATCCGATATCCAAGATGATGTTGGATATATTCGAGACCACATTGCACGCCATGGAGGGGATGATGATGACGATGACGATGCCATGGAATAGGCGAGAGGAGCGGAGGAAGAGGAGGTTGTTTGATGATTTCCCAGGTTAACCCTTTTTCACTCTTGAACAATTGATGGCCTGCGTGCCAAGTGTTGAACAATTTACTTTCCCTAACTTCTTTTATTTTCTGCATTTATTTTTCTTTTAACTTTGACATGGATGTTAACTTTGGTAAAAGTAGGATGTTTGCTATGTTTTGGTGGAGTGTTTATTGATTAAACAGGTACAAACGAGGCTTAAAGTACTAAGCATTAGTACTCTTAAAGCCGGGACAGGAAAAACGAAGAAAGAAACCTGTTTTTCAACTTTGCAGACTGTCCACACGGGGTCGTGTCCAGCCGACACGCCCCCGTGCCCACACCCCTGAACCTGCTGTTTGTATTTATTCTGCAGACCTTGACAGACACGGGGTCGTGTCCAACCAACACGCCCCTGTGTTCACCTTCTGTAAGTTTTCGTTATTGGCACCTGAGCACGGGGTCGTGTCCACCCAACACGGGGTCGTGCCCAGGTAACCAGTAACACAAAATTTTTGTTTTTCACACCTTTTACACATTCAATCAACCTAAAAACTTATTTTTGGGACACATTGAGGACAATGTGTAATTTAAGTGTGTGTGTGTGGGGGGGGGGGGGGGAATGCTAAAACCTTGAATCTTGCAAGTCCTAAATACAAGCCTTACACAAAACTCTATTGGAATCGCTAATCACCCCAAAAATTTTTCAAAAATTTTCATTTTTTTTTTCTTGTCTAGGTTTAACTCGGGAATTTCACGTTCTAAAAAGGTTATATTTTTACGAATTTACAACCGATAGCGTCGTGATAAAAAGAACCAACATAAGAAAATTATGAAAAGGCATGACAAGCTTAGTTAAAATTTGATTATATATACTTGATCACATAAAAACCCATTCCCACAAAAGTGAGTTTTGAGCCTTTATTGAGCATACAATTACACATCATTAGACTAAATGCTCATTTTTCGTTTCTTGTGTGAATAGCCTCTTGGTTCTTACGACTCTAGAACTTGCCATGACGATACATTCCCGGTCCTTACCAACTTAAACCCGAGTAAGTAAATCATGGAGGCATTAGGACTAACCCTTTTTATTTCTACACCTTTATTTTTCTTTTTTTTTACCACCTACCCAAAATCCCCCTAGTTAGCCCATTTGAGCCTAAACATTTTCATTTCATAACCCAAACCAAACACCCTTTTTACCCACCAAAACCTTTTTCATTTTTACCCCTTTGTTTTAGTAACAAGTTCAGTTTTTTTCGTATGACTTTCAAAAAAAAAAAAAAAAATTTGTTGATGATGAAGCAAAAGAAAATAAACAAACAAGTTCATCAAAAATAACTTTGTTTGAATAATAGCTTCATCAAAATAAAAGTTACAAAAATAGAAAGTCTTACGAAAACCGACACTTGTTACGCTTTTTACCCTTTTTCTACTAACCACTAACCACCAACCCAACCACCTACCTTTAACCCAAGCCTAACCCTTCACCCACAAAGTCCTCTTGATATTTACAAAGGTATATAAGTTAAAAAGGAGGAGGATTGATTGCTTGGCAAGCCTATGGTAGGAGTAAGTTCCATGCCGCTCTCGAGTGATCCACAAAAATACATTTTCGGCCGAGTGTTGAGTGATCCCCGTGAGGTATGTGAACTTGTATATAAATAGAATTTTAAAGAGGCATGTTATGCCCTAATAAGTAATTTATCTTATGAAAAGTTTTAAATAAATCATGACGAATAGGATTGTAAATAAATAAAAATAAAATTAAATAAAGAATCTTGGAAATCCCGACACTCTACGACAAGCCCAAAAACCTTCTTCTCTACCCATTCCATTTGGGAGTGTAATAGCCACATATTAAAGAGTTTTTCTTGAGGACAAGCAAAGATTCAAGTGTGGGGGTATTTGATGTGTTAAAAATGTAACATATAAATTTCATCAAATGAGGCATAAAACTAACCCTTTTTTAGTACTAATGTTGGAAAAAGTGTGCTTTTGTCTTCCTTTTGTATTTTCAGGATTAAATGAGCTCAAATTAACAAAAGAAGCAAAAAGACATCAAAATCTAACATAAATACAAGAAAATGAACAAGACGTGACATGCCCGACCCCACGACAACATCTTCCCAAGCAAAACAAGAGATCAGAAGACTGAACACGCCCCGTGCTCAGCCAGCACGGGGGCGTGCCTAAGTGTCAGCAGAAAAGACAAAGTGGTAGAAGCTTCTATTGCCCACCACGGGGCCGTGCTCAGCGGACACGGGGCCGTGGTCAACTATAAGATTCGCACAATCCAGCAAATCTGCATAGTACAAAGATTCTTCTGCACCACGGGGTCGTGCTCAGCGGACACGGGGGCGTGGTCAACTAAAAAGACAAAACTGCATTAAATGAAGAAAGAGAAGGATGTGGACACGGGGCCGTGCCCGAGCTTCTGCTCAGCCTATAAATAGAAGTGCTTGGCTCAAGCTCAAACCATCCCTTGGCACACCACCTCTCTCACACTTCACCCACCACCCACCACCACCATAACACCATCATCCACCTCCATCATCCATTGTCCATCGTAGAGTGTGTGAGTCGTCTCGGGATCCAAGATTGATCGTAAGAGTTCTTGACAATCAAGGCCATGTTTGCCTAAGTCTCTTACATCACTTGGTGAAGACAAAGTGTCTAGTGTAATACTTTTTATTTCTAATCTTTTCGCACTTTTTATTTGGTTTCGTATTAATGACTTTAATAACTAGTTGCTTATGTTGAAGGTGATCTTTCTTTATCGTTTGTCCGTGGTGTCTTGAAATTATTTTACTATCTATATAAAATAAAAGATTTTCACCATTCATATCTCCACGGTCTATATGGAGGTATGTTGGCTACCTGGTCGGGGGTTAAGGGAACGGTTTGGTAAAGGTCTTGCCATTTTTCAGCGTTTAGAGGTCCTGCAATGGACCTGGGTCAAATTTAGTAGGACCTCCTTCAATACTTAACGGTATTGGATGGCGGGGGTCCAAACTCTTTGACCCACTCATAAGTTAACTACTATTAATACTATAACCCGGCTATTTAGGACTGTATCCCTGCTGACTCAGACTACTTAGTAGAGGGTAACGTCACCTCCAAAAGAGGGACCTACCATAATTTGCATTAATAACTTAATTAATTATCTTCCAATAATCCACCCTTTTAGGATTGTATCCTTGCTGACTCAAACTACTGCGGTGAGGGTAACGTCACCTTCAAAAGAGGGGCCTACTACAATAACTAAGATAATCTCTTAAAATAGTGCAAAAGTGCGGAAATAATCAAAGGTTACACTAGATACGAGTCGGAACCAAGTGATTCATCTTGTCTATCTGTTTTTTCTTTTTTACTTTTTATTTTCAGCATTTTAGTTAGTTTTTATTTTTCTTAGCTTAAAACATTTTTCTAAACTTCTTTTTGATTTGATTAGACGTTGAGGATAAACCGGTACTAAAAGCTCTTGTGTCCTTGGACGACCTCGGTATCTTACCAACACTATACTATGCTCACGATGGGTGCACTTGCCCATATGTGTGTCTAGTGTTAGTAAATATCGTGTTTTATAAATTTAAAACTTGACTAAAAAGTGTTAAAGGGGCTTAAAATATACACCTAATATATATAACACTCGACTACGCATCAATTCTATAATGCAGTTTCTGAAGCAACCAAACGCCACCACAGCCTGCGGTAATATGATGAATACCAAAACTATTGAGGAGTGCTTAGAGATAATATAGGACCTAGCAATTACTACCTATACTGAGCCTGTCACACCCTGCCAAAGCGGAAATGCTCGAGTTTAACCAAAAAGGTTTTCGGATCATATGATTAAGCAAACACATACATGATATAAAACTAAACATTTTACAAATGCCAAACACTAAGATTCCAATACAATCTTACATTAAAAAGTTTTCATGAGACTCTCCCAAGAACCCGGTATTCCTAGCATGCAAGCAAACACAAATGTAACCTCCCTCTTGAGTTAAAACACCTGAAAACATGCTTAAACGTCAACATAACGTTGATGAATTCATAGGTTTGTGTCATATAATAGAAACCCATTTTCATGCAACCCTTTTGTATGAAAATCTTGTAAACCAACTGAGAACACTTCAGAACTTAATTTGATGCAACTCATTGAATGAAAATTTAATATCCGCCTGAGGACTCGCCCCACAAGCCATTTTCATGCAAACAAGTGTATGCAAATCCAATATCCGTCTAAGGATTTACCCCATAAACCATTTTCATGCAAACAAGTGTATGAAAATCTAATATCCGCCTGAGGATATACCTCATAAACCATGTTGATTAGAAAGAAAAAATGAATCGCTTATTCAAAACCATGTTGCTAAGATGTGGAGTTGTATCAAGAATGGTTACGTTGTTCTTACATATGAGGCTGATGGGAGAATTCGAGTGACTTCTTTTGTGGAGATGCAATAATCTGATAAAAGGATGTATGAGGCAGAGCACAAAGCTTTAGCAGCACTTACTAAGTCCTTGCCACTTGAAGTTAACCACATTCATAAGAAGTATCGGACTTCAAGAAAGTTATGGGAAGCATTGGAAACTGCTATCAGAGTTTTTCGGGAAAAAGTTCAAGCAATCGTGCTTCTGTGAATAGTGGAATCTCATGCTCTGAACCTAGTGCATAGACATTGATGGTTGAGATTACTATTGTGAATGATGTAGAACCAGATGTTGTGGTAGAAGAAAAAAAGGAAATTAAAGAGGAGACAGTGGAGGTCAAAGATTATAGAAAATACCGCAAACACCCCAACCCTAGCAGTCCGCCCCATTCCTTCTCCTACCTCCTTGACCAACAGGCTAAGTATCACACCTCGAATTTCCAACATAACCCGGTGGGGAGTATCGGGACGTAATTGATATCATCATAATCAATATACACAAAATAGCACCGCGAAGTCTTAGAATAAAATTACTATTACAAACCGAAGAGTTCAAAGTTCAAAAATAATTATACAGGCGGTTGTAATAAAAGATCCACAGGCAGATCATAAAATGTACAAAATGATGTTCAACAGACTTTAGGCATTCTAAGGATTTGCAAGATCCTCTTATCAATACCAAGCAGCTTCTAGCCTATTTAGTATTGTACTGTAACTTAGACTTTTGAGAATACGTCAGTTTACACTGGTAAATACAATTAACCGACATATTTTGAAAACATTTCCAGAATTAATTTAAGTGCAGAAGTCACATGAAAATCTTTTATAACTTGGGACAATTAAGAATTTTTATCTTTTATACAGTTTTACATGTTTGTCAATACATATGGGGTCCAGTATTGAAATCGAGACATGATTAACTGACTCGCCACTTATAAACCCACATAGGAGTTATCCCCAACTTGTGGGTAAAAATATTTTAGAATTTTGCATCTGTCAGGTGTATGCCTACACCCCGTGCTTAGGTCGTGGCCATTAATAACTTAAATGAGCCGAGGATATCCAGGACACGGTCGTTAACCCCCAATGTCTAAGTTATCAAACAAAACAGATTAAAACAGGTTTTGCATATTTAATAGCCATAATTCGGCTAAGTGATCCCATACCCAACTAAGCGGTAATAATTTATCGTATCACAAGCCCGTATAGGGAAAATAAGTTAAAAGTATTTACCTGAGCTATAACTCGATTCAAGTGCAAGATTTAAATAACTCAGTCGTATAATCAATAGTTAAGTGTAGGTATCATTTACTCGAAGGCTCTAGTCCAGAATGATGGTAAAATTAACCAATTAGAATGCTAACGGGTCCTTATTTAAGTCATAGACTTAGACCGGCTAGTTTAAAGAATGAAATACGGTACGATGCCCTAGATTAAGCGATGGCCGGATTAGAATGCAGTTTAAACCCAACAAGTATGAACACTTGTATAATATGGGTAAACTAATTACATTATGAAAATTGAGATTAAAAAGATAAGGTTAACCCGTTTCGGTAAACTTATGTTAACTAGTTACATAAGTCGAACCGGACGCGTATAAGCATTAACGGGTAACCAGATGAGCCACATACAAGTTCTATATGTTATTATACTTAAAAAATGTTATAATATCAGTAGGATATCAACATGTATACCCGTTAAGGTTTTAAAATCGAATTAAGCCTCATAAGGGCGTTGTGGTCATTTTGCAACTTATAAAAGGAGCTTGCAAGTAAACTGATGTTATGATCATAAACATTCTGGAAAAATAGTTAATTTATGATATAATATCAGTAGGATATCAAATATATGTGTGGTTTATGTTCTAAGACCAAACTATGCACCGTAGGGGCATTTTGGTCATTTCACACATAGTTTTGAGAACTTATTTGGGATTCTGAGTTCATAATTTATACCTACTGTAAAGATATTTAAAAGGATTTTTAAAATCAGTAAGTAACAAGTCTTGATTTATAAATATGGTTTAAAACCATACTAAGCGCCTAAACGGTGTTAAAGTCGTTAAATGACGATATATGTGATGGTTTATGAAATCTGATGTTATGACCAGGTTTAAATAATTAAAATATGTTATTTATCATAAAATATCGGTAAGTAAAAGGTTTTGCATGATTACCATGTTTAAAAACCATTTTAAGTGCCAAAAGGGCGTTATCGTCATTTAAGGACATTTAACAAGAACTTGAAGTTAAACTCAAAATATAAACTGACTTAACATCCCAAATAATCCTAATTAAGATATCATATCAGTAGGTAATGAGTTTTATGTTAAAATTATGTTTAAAACCAATTTAGATGCCAAAAGGGCATTTTGGTCCTTTAAAGACATAATTTATGATAATACATAAAAACTTAGTTGATGATCAGATTTATAACATCAAAATATGTTAAACATGTTAACATATCAGTACCTAATTTATTTGCATGTTCATTAATGTTTAAAACCTTATTTTAAACAAAAGGGCATTTTAGTCAACAATTAAGTATAATAATGGAACTTGCAAAATAAACTCAGATTACTATATGACCATGTAATATAACCTCAGAGGGTTATGCTACAATATAATATGGTCATAATGGAACCTTAAAACAGAATGAAACCAATCTAATTCGGGTCAGAATCGAAAGTCAGAGTAGAAGTCAAACTTCATGAGTTTCGGTTGCGAATCGACCCTAAACCTGGAATGGATGGGCTGAAAATGTTTACATATGTGCTAATAATTATTACCAAGTTATTAAAGTGATAAAACGTATTTTATAACACCTACATTATCAGATTTGAATTATTTTAAAAACTGACCCATTTGACTTTTTAATATTAATAACTTTGACCCGTCAATTGACCAAGCAAATGTGATTCTTAGGAGGTGCCAATTTGAGGGATTAACACCTACCTAATTACGATCACGTAGCCATGTTCGCCTCGAAAAATGGCCGGACCGTTAAGGTCTAAACCGAAAGTCAAAGGTTTTATCGAGAAAACTTGACTTTCGGCTTTTAAAAGCCTATAAACTGAAAAGCAGAGGTTAGGGACACTTACAAAAGGTCCTAGCTCACTTTGCAACTGAGGTGGAGTCTCCCTTCATCTGGGAATCTCCAAGAGAGCAAGAAGAGTGATTTTTAGAAGGTGCAAGGAATTATGGGTGATGAACACTCCTATTTATACTTGGAGCTGAGATTTGTGATCAAGCCAGGTGTTAAGGAGGAGCTAGAGATCACTCCAGGTGTCCAGGGGTGTGTTAAAAACAGGAATTAAGTCCATGGTTTTGAATTTGTGAGTGAAGGTGGTTTGATTGATGAACAAGGCATGAAAACCTGCATCTGGCATTAATTTTCTGCGCAAACAGTCCCGTCGCGGCACGCGACTGAGAATCAGGGGTGCCGTCGCGGCACGCGACACCTTCAAATTTCAGCAAAACAACTTTAAATCTTGACACATTCGGTTCCTCAACCTTTAAACTCAATATAAGTTTCCTATTTGGCACTTTTGATCCTTCAAGTTAGGTTGTAGGTATTCTCGGAAGTATAACCGAACATCATTAAGCTCCGGGTTCATTAAAAGGTTACTCAAAGGTATAAATTAACATGTTGACACTTTTAACCCTTCAATTCAAGAACTTTAGATTTAAATGACAAATGGTTTCGTAAGTCCAACAAGTGGCTCGTTAAAGAATACGAATACCGTAAAAGGTCATTCAGAGGCTTAGTTTAAGCATGTTGACACTTTTAGTCCCTCCATATACATCTTTTCATTGTTTGGCAACATAAGTCCTTCTTAGTCAACATTTGACATATTTAGGATTAAGGACACGTGTCGATACATTATTGGACATGATTTTACGAGGTGTTAGATCCTCACCGCCTTAAAAGAAATCTTGACCTCGAGATTTACTAAAAACGGTGGGGGTACTTCTGTCGCATAGTGGACTCGACCTCCCACGTGTACTCGGGGCCTCTACGGGCATCCCATTTGACCTTAACAATAGGTACATGCTTTCTTCGTAGATTCTTAACCTGCCAATCCTCGATGAATATCGGTTTCTCAACAAACCGCAGGTTTTCATCAATCTGCACGTCTTCATGAGACATTGCTAGCGATTTATCGACTAGACATTTCTTTAAATTGTAGATATAGAACACATTGTGAATTCCACTGAGCTCCTCAGGAAAGTTTAATTTATATGCTACAGACCCGACACATTCGATAATCTCGAATGGTCCAATATACCTTGGGCTTTACTTGCCCTTATTGCTGAAATGCATTACACCCTTCCAAGGTGACAATTTCAGCAGAACTTTGTCCCCTACCTGGAACTTAAAAGGTTTGTGCCTCTTATTAGCGTAGCTCTTTTGCATATCTCTAGTGGCTTTCAGACGATCACGGATTTGTATAATCTTATCCATTGACTTAAAGACTATCTCAGGTCCTGATAGTTGGGCCTCCCCAACCTCTGCCCAACAGACGGGCATTCAACATTTTCTCCCATACAAGGCCTCGAGAGGAGCAACCTTGATGCCTGTGTGATAATTATTATTGTAGGAGAATTCAATTAGGGGGAGATGGTCATCCCAGCTACCACCCAAGTCGATAACACATGCTCTAAGCATGTCTTCTAATGTCTGAATAGTACGCTCACTCTGTCCATCAGTTTGTGGATGGTAAGCCATATTGAAGTTCAATCGAGTGCCCAAGGATTGCTGGAAACTTTTCCAGAAGTGAGAAGTATATCTAGTATCTCTATCGGATACAATAGATACTGGCACTCCATGTAGGGACACAATCTCGTCCACATACAATTTAGCTAATTTATCGGAGCTATGCGTCTTCTTTATGGGCAAGAAATGTGCTGACTTAGTCAGCCTATCAACAATGACCCATATTGTATCATTTCCATGCTTGGTTTTAGGTAACTTGGTAATAAAATCCATCGATACCGTTTCCCATTTCCATGTGGAAATTTCCAATTGTTGTAAAAGTCCTGACGACTTTTGATGTTCGCCTTTAACCTGCGAACACGTCAAACACTTAGCTACATGTGTGGCTATGGATTTCTTCAAACCCACCCACCAATAGTCTGCTTTCAAATCTTGATACATCTTGTCACCTCCAGGATGAACTAAGTATCTGGAATTATGCGCTTCCTGGAGGATTAGATTTCTAAGTCCTCCAAAGATCGGAACCCAGATTCGACCATTGAAGCTAAGGATTTCGTCATTCCCAGGTGACAACTGTTCAATAGTTCCACCCAATCCTTCACTTGGAAGGTTAGCTTGTCATACCCCCAAAATCCACCATGCGGAGTATCACCGCTTGGAGGCGTGACAGGACCAGGATCCAGCCACCAATCATATTGAACAATGTATTTAAAATAGATAAAATCCAACCACGCAATATAATTGGTGTTTCAAAACTAGTTAACCAAGTTCAAATTAAACAGCGGAAGCATAAGACGTGGAACCAAAACATAAGTTCAATAAGTTCATAAAGTTTAAATGTTTAGAACGGGACATAACAGTCCATATCCCACAACGACCTCCTCCTCGCGCAAGCTCCATAAGTATCTAATGACCTGCAAGGCATGTAACAACGAGTCAACAACAAAGTTGAGCGAGTTCACAGTAGGTGTTCGTTATAAAGTAGTTTTTCAAGAACAATGAGTTTGTTTGCAACTGCAGGTTAAATCAACTTTCCTTATTTTCCAAACCATAAACGGTGGGGGCTACCCCATGTTGTAAACCACTAGACTAGATGTACATATAGGTGCCCTTCCCAATCCGAGGACAGAGGTACGTATTGAATACGTAGGTTTAGCGCAGGTGCCCTTCCCAATCCGAGGACAGAGGTACGTATAAGAATACGTAGATTTAGCGTTGGCGTCCTTCCCAATCCGAGGACAGAGGTATGTATAAGAATACGTAGGTTTAGCGCTGGTGTCCTTCCCAATCCGAGGACGGTGGTAAGTAGTCTAGTAGTGGTGAAAGTACAAGTTCCGTCTTAGCTATTTAATCCCATTCCCAACCCACCGGGAATCCCATGCCTTAAGAGCGTGAACTCACCTTGGTTTGCTCGGTTAGATTAGTTACTCTAATAAACAGGAATCAAGCACGTCCTAATAAAGTACATATAACAATCAGTTTCTCGTGCAAGCATAACACGTATCCTACGTACGGTTTATCTACTCATTACTTCTATCACATACCACATAATTCAAATGTCACACTCTGACTTTTGTGGAAAATCATAGTAAAAAAAAATATACTTGTAACACTTGTTGGAAAATATTTTCTACGTGTTTGGAGTTTTTAGAAAATTTCGCCAGAGTCTCCTTTGTAAATGGAGGCATCCATACTAATAAGCATATCATTTTCTTTTCCGAAAATCATTCATCAATCAACGACAATTTACCAAAAGCAAACTATTCCATTTACAAACCAACATGAACTTGATGTTTCATAAAAACGCGTAGTAACTTGGTAAGGCGTTTAGTGGGTTTAGTTACCCTCCAAAGTGTGTTTACTTTATTTAAATCTCATTCTTGCAAAGGTTTGGTGTTTACAACTTGTAAACAAAATTTACAAAAATTATTCCTTTGAACTCTTCTTGTAAATAAAATGTCCTTACACTTATTTTATTTACAAAAATGGTGTAAGTGCAAGTAAAAGTCATGATCTTTTAAAATCCGTCTTTTGAACTTGGTTTGTTTAGAAAGGTTTTTTGTAAGTCTCGGATCTACATGATAATCAACCTACTTGTTTACTTATATTTCAAGAAAAATCATCTTCTTTCAAGTTCATGTTTAACTAGGAGATGATTATTTCATGTAATACATAATCACCTCCTAATCTTGTTAAATCATGTTTCTAATCATCATTTAACACGTCCCATATGGTGATTAACAACACATTACCAAGAATCAACAAGAAATCAACAATATATTCACAACGACATCATACTACAACATTTCATCATGTTTCCTCTTTATGTAAGCTTTAGGTTAAATCTTTTAGTTCATGTTCCTTAGTGTTCTTGATAAAATCAACATACTACACCCTTTTAACAAACAAAAGAGAAGTAAACAAGAGTAAATCAAGAACTTACAACTAGCTCAAAGGCTAGGGAAGATCTCTAGTGAAAAAGATGATGAAAATGGCATGAGAAAGTAAGTAATGAAGCTCCTTAATGATCCACAAGCTCCAAGAATCACCTTTAAGCACTTGAATGTAGCTTAAAAATGGAAAGATGAGGGTTGTAAGGTGGTGGTGGTGGCGGTTCTTGATGGAGCTGAGAGCGGAGAGAGAGAGATGAGGGAGTTGGGGTGATTTTTGTGAAGATATGATGAGGTAGGAATGATCTTATACACCATGCTTGTAAAGATTATCTTTCAAATATTATGTCTAAAATATCAAGCAACAATCAAGAAAGATATGATACATATCTAGGAGAGTATGGGGTGGATTTTGGTGGGGTCCCTAGGACCGTAAGTTCATATGGGGGGGGGGGGGGTAAAATGAAACTTTGAATGGTAAGTGGTAATTATTAGTTCAAGTTTAAGTATATGATTACATATGTTAGTTAGTGGATATTCTAGTGGGTGTTATGGTGTTCGGGGATCATAACTAGCCAAGAAATAATAAAACAATGTTTCTTGCAATATTTTGGTGTCCCGGGTAATGTCCGGTTGTTCGGTTAGACACCGTTCCGTTAAAGTGCTAAGTTATTCCGTATAGTGTCTTCTATGTGACTATTTGTAACACTTTTAATTCCCAACACTTAGGAAAGCATACAGGACCATTTAGTCAATTTTCTGTATAATATACTAGTTTGTTGAAATGCTGACAAATGCAGAAATCATAAAGCAGTCACGTCATCAGTTGAAATTAAGCACAGTCATTAAGCACAATTTAAAATTAATCAATCGTACGGATACATGTAATTATGACGGTTGTCACATTCTCCCCCTGTTAAGAGAATTTTGTCCCGAAATTTAGAACGTGGTTACTGAGGAAGCTAGTTAAGTTGCGTGGTTTTCTGGTTTTCCTGGGGTGTCACATCATCCCCCCGTTGGTTTGGAATTTCATCCCGAAATTCTGCAGTAGCTTCAGCCTCAGTAGTGGTTGCACTTTTCTTAAACAACTGGGGATACTTGAGTTTCATTTGGTCTTCTTGTTCCCAGGTATACTCTGGGCCACGACGGGAGTTCCAATGAACTCGAACAAGAGGTATTCTGGTACGCTTGAGAATCTTAACGTCTCGGTCTGTGATTTCAACTGGTTCCTCGACGAATCGCAACTGGTCGTCGATTGTGAGCTCCTTTAAGGGAACTATGAGGGTCTCATCTGACAGACACATCTTCAGATTCGACACATGGAAAACATTGTGAACTCCGCTGAGTTCTTCAGGTAGATTCAACTTGTAAGCGACTTTGCCAATTTTCTCAATGATTTCGAAGGGTCCAACATATCGCGGATTGAGTTTTCCTCGTTTGCCGAAATGAACTACACCTTTCCAAAGTGAGACTTTGAGTAGCATTCGATCCCAACCTGGAACTCGAGTGGTTTCCTTCGCTTATCAGCATAGTTCTTCTGACGGTCACGAGCTGCCGCCATTCGTTGTCGTATCTGAGCAATCTTCTAGGTTGTATCTACTACAAGTTCGGGGCCTGTGATCTGACTGTCGCCAACCTCTGCCCAACAAAGAGGTGATCGGCACTTCCGTCCATACAATGCCTCGAACGGAGCGGCCTGGATGCTGGTGTGGTAACTGTTGTTATACGAAAATTCCACTAACGGGAGGTGTTTTTCCCAGCCATTACCAAAGTCGATTACACATGCCCTAAGCATGTCTTCAAGGGTTTGGATGGTGCGTTCAGATTGCCCATCCATCTGTGGATGATATGCCGTGCTCATGTCTAATCGAGAACCAAAGGACTTGTGCATAGCTTGCCACAATTCAGATGTAAAACGTGAGTCACGATCTGAAATGATGGAGGTTGGCACTCCGTGCCTTGATACTACTTCCTTTAGGTAGATGTCTGCTAGAGTAGAAAACTTGTCGGTTTCTTTGATAGCCAAGAAGTGTGCAGACTTAGTCAATCGATCCACTATCACCCAAATAGTGTCATTTCCGCGTTGAGATCTAGGCAAGCCAGTAACGAAATCCATGGAAATTTGCTCCCTTTTCCATGTCCGGATCTCTGGTTGTTGGAGTAGGCCTGATGGTTTCTGATATTTAATTTTGACTCTCGCGCAAGTCAAACATTTACTGACGTAGGTTGCTATGTTGGCCTTCATACTAGGCCACCAGTATGTAGTCTTTAAGTCGTGGTACATCTTATCCGAACCAGGATGTACTGAGTAACGAGACTTGTGCGCTTCATCCATCACAAGCTCGCGTAAGTTTCCGTAAAATGGGACCCAGATGCGCCCTGTTACATAGTAGGCGCCGTCTTCCTTTCGTTGTAACTGCTTCCTCGATCCTCATAAGGACTCAGCCCTGATGTTCTCTACTTTCAATGCTTCAACCTGAGCATCTCGTATCTGGACGGGAAGACTAGATTGGATGGTAAGTTGTAGCGTTCGCATGCGCTTAGGTGTAGTATCCTTTCGACTGAGGGAGTCGGCCACAACATTGGCTTTGCCCGGGTGGTATTTGATCGCACATTCGTAATTATTCAAGAGTTCGACCCATCGACGTTGTCGCATGTTTAGCTCCTTTTGCTTGAAGATATGCTCGAGACTCCTGTGATCGGTGTAAATGGTGCACTTGGTACCGTACATGTAATGTCTCCATATCTTAAGTGCGAAAACAACTGCTCCCAATTCAAAGTCGTGCGTAGTGTAGTTCCTTTCGTGAACTTTAAGTTGGCGCGATGCATAGGCAATGACCTTATCACGTTGCATCAACACGCAACCAAGTCCCTGGATGGAAGCGTCGCAATAAACCACAAAATCATTTGTGCCTTCAGGTAATGAGAGGATAGGCGCACTACAAAGTCTATCTTTTAAGTGCTGAAAAGCAGATTCTTGTGCATCACCCCAACGATAGGTGACACCCTTCTGAGTTAGTGAAGTGAGAGGTTGCGCAATATTTGAGAAATCCTTGATGAATCGTCTGTAGTAGCCCGCCAAACCCAAGAATTGGCGGATTTCTGTTGGTATACGGGGTGCAGGCCAGTTCTTGATCGAGTCGACATTGGATGGATCAACATGAATCCCATCCTTGTTTACCACGTGGCCTAAAAAGTGGACTTCGCGAAGCGAGAAGTCACATTTCAAAAATTTGGCATACAACTGCTCTGTTCGAAGGAGTTCCAGAATAAGTCGTAGATGCTGCTCGTGTTCCTCCTGACTCTTAGAATAGATCAGAATATCGTCGATGAAAACAATGACAAACTTATCCAGGTAAGGCTTGCATACTCTGTTCATGAGATCCATGAAGACTGCAGGTGCATTCGTCAATCCGAAAGGCATAACCAGAAACTCGTAATGCCCATAACGAGTCCTGAATGCTGTTTTAGAGATATCCTCGTCTCGGACTCTCAGTTGATGATAGCCTGACCTCAGGTCAATCTTGGAATAGAAACTCGACCCTTGCAACTGGTCGAATAAGTAATCAATGCGTGGAAGAGGATAACGATTCTTCACGGTCACCTTGTTGAGTTCGCGGTAGTCAATACACATTCTGAAGGTACCGTCTTTCTTCTTCACAAATAACACTGGAGCTCCCCAAGGCAAAGAGCTAGGACGTATGAAACCCTTTTCCAAGAGTTCTTGTAGTTGAGTTGACAGTTCCTCTAGTTCCGATGGGGCTAAGCGATAAGGCGCACGGGCTATGGGTGCTGCCCCAGGAGTTAGCTCAATTTGAAAATCAACTTAACGATGAGGCGGAAGACCAGGTAATTCCTCGGGGAATACCTCAGGAAAATCACGTACAATAGGAATGTCTTCAATTCTCTTCTCTTCCATTGATGCGTCAGTAACGAGAGCTAGAATGGCAGTGTGGCCCTTTCGCAAACACTTCTGGGCCTTAAGGAAAGAGGTAATGCCCACAACAGCACCACTCTTGTCGCCGCGAATTACGTGTGGTTCTTCACCAGAACGAGGAATACGAACGACTTTCTCTTTGCATAAAATCTCCGCTTGATGTTGAGATAGCCAATCCATCCCAATAACGACGTCGAAACTACCAAGTACGATAGGAATAAGATCGATAGAGAAGGTCTGACCAGCTAAGACGAGGTTACAACCCTTAACTATGTGTATGGCTTCAAGACTTTTACCGTTTGCTAGCTCTACCATGTGTTTGGTGGTCAAAAGTGTTGGGGTGCGCTTAAGCATTTGACTAACTTTTAAGGACACGTAGCTAGTATCGGCACTCAAATCAAATAAACAGTAACATAAAAGTCATCCAGTAGAAACTTACCCATCACAACGTTGGGATCATTCCTAGCATCACCCTGTCCAATCACGAAGGCACGACCTCGGGCGCCATTGCCATTATTGTTACCCCCGTTGTTGCCTCCATTGTTGTTCCTATTTCCTTGGTTGTTGTTCTGATTCTGATTCTGATTCAGCTGTGGACAGTGCCTCTTGAAGTGACCCTCAGCACCGCACTGGAAGCATCCCTTATTTCCCTGCTGGTGTTGCTGTTGGTTCTGGGGAGCTTGTGGCTGCTGTTGTCGATTCTGATTCGCAGGACGTGGGCTCCTGCAATCTTTGGCTTCATGTCCAGGCTTGTTACATCTCTGACAACGACCCTTGTTGCACGGCCCACTGTGGTGCAAACTACATCGATTGCACTTAGGGTGATTTCCCCTGTATCCACCCTGACCTTGATTTCCAGAACACTGCTGACTGGGGCTCCTGTGTTCATCTGTCTTTCGCTGCTGGGACTGAGACTGAACTGAAGTCGAACCCTTGCCCGAATTTCCATCCCACTTGCGCTTGTTATCACTGGGAGCATCAGTAGTAGTAGCGTTAATACGCTTGGGCTGCTTGTTCTGCTCAACTGCCTGATCAGTGAGACGGTGGGCCAACCGGATGATTTGCTGAATGGTGCCAAGATTAGCTGAGGTCACGTGGCTCTGAATTTCTAGCACTAAACCCTTAAGGTACTGCTCGATACGCTTGATAGGAGGATCCACCATAGTAGGACACAAGATAGCTAATTCGTTCGATCTCTTAGTGTATGCCTCGATTTTAGACCCCGTCATCTTCAAATTGAAAAACTCCACCTCTAGCTTGTGGATGTCATCACGATTACAGTACTCTTCTTTGATCAAGTCCTTGAAGTCGTTCCATGGGGTGGCATTAGCAACCGCCAGCCCTAGCAGTTGAACCTGTGCTTTCCACCAGGTTAGTGCAGCGCCTTCGAGAGTTCCAGTAGCAAATTTCACCATACGATCTTCAGGGCATTCACACATTTCGAAGACAGATACGAGCTTCTCGAACCAGTGAAGGAGACCTACCGCTCCTTCTGTGCCGCTGAAGGTACTGGGTCGGCAATCCATGAAGGTTTTGAACATACACACAGGAGGTTGAGCAGGTTGACCTGTCGTGTAAGAAAGGATAAACAAGATTTAGCACGAGAGTTGGTTCGTGAGAGTAGGATCTAAACATCCTAGGATAGGTCGAATTGCAGGTCATACCTCATGCAGGGGCTGCTGCGAGTGCCTCTGCAACTCGTTCATTGATAAGAGCCGTTAGCTGGGCTTGAGTCAAGTTCAAGCGTCCACTCATGATCTTCACATCAAAGAGGGCATAAGTGAGAAAAGTATCGCGAAAGTGCGTAAGTGTGGGATGGCAGAAGAGAGTAAGCACACACGGTTCAAATAGCAGTTATCACGTTAACTAATGCACTATGTGAACTATCAAACAGACAATATAAACATAAATCATACCACCGATTGTGTTGAGTCTTGCACGTGGAGCGAAGCGTCGTTGTGGATCGTTGAGCACTGTACAGGTTATAGTCTGGTTTTGTCAAAAAGCTTTTCCCCTTTTTAAAACCAAGTTCGCTATAACCAATGGCTCTTATACAAATCTATCACACCCCCAAAAATCCACCATGCGGAGTGTCACCGCTTGGAGGCGTGACATGACCAGGATCCAGCCACCAATCATATTGAACAATGTATTTAAAATAGATAAAATCCAACCACGCAATATAATTGGTGTTTCAAAACTAGTTAACCAAGTTCAAATTAAACAACAGAAGCATAAGACGTGGAACCAAAACATAAGTTCAATAAGTTCATAAAGTTTAAATGTTTAGAACGGGACATAACAGTCCATATCCCACAACGACCTCCTCCTCGCGCAAGCTCCATAAGTATCTAATGACCTGCAAGGCATGTAACAAGGAGTCAAAAACAAAGTTGAGCGAGTTCACAGTAGGTGTTCGTTATAAAGTAGTTTTTCAAGAACTATGAGTTTGTTTGCAACTGCAGGTTAAATCAACTTTCCTTATTTTCCAAACCATAAACGGTGGGGGCTACCCCATGTTGTAAACCACTAGACTAGATGTATATATAGGTGCCCTTCCTAATCCGAGGACAGAGGTACGTATTGAATACGTAGGTTTAGCGTAGGTGCCCTACCCAATCCGAGGACAGAGGTACGTATAAGAATATGTAGGTTTAGCGCTGGCGTCCTTCCCAATCCGAGGATAGAGGTACGTATAAGAATACGTAGGTTTAGCGCTGGTGTCCTTCCCAATCCGAGGACGGTGGTAAGTAGTCTAGTAGTGGTGAAAGTACAAGTTCCGTCTTAGCTATTTAATCCCATTCCCAACCCACCGGGAATCCCATGCCTTAAGAGCGTGAACTAACCTTGGTTTGCTCGGTTATATTAGTTAGTCTAATAAACTGTAATCAAGCACGTCCTAATAAAGTACATATAACAATCGGTTTCTCGTGCATGCATAACACGTATCCTACGTACGGTTTATCTACTCATTACTTCTATCACATACCACATAATTCAAATGTCACACTCTGACTTTTGTGGAAATATCATAGTAAAAAAAATATACTTGTAACACTTGTTGGAAAATATTTTCTATGTGTTGGAGTTTTTAGAAAATTTCGCCAGAGTCTCCTTTGTAAATGGAGGCGTCCATGCTAATAAGCATATCATTTTCTTTTCCGAAAATCATTCATCA
This sequence comes from Helianthus tuberosus, assembly GCA_030545235.1. Taxonomy (NCBI): domain Eukaryota; kingdom Viridiplantae; phylum Streptophyta; class Magnoliopsida; order Asterales; family Asteraceae; genus Helianthus; species Helianthus tuberosus. The sequence continues at coordinate 196,218,836 of CM060425.1, forward strand.
ATCGACAATTTACCAAAAGCAAACTATTCCATTTACAAACCAACATGAACTTGATGTTTCATAAAAACGCGTAGTAACTTGGTAAGGCGTTTAGTGGGTTTAGTTACCCTCCAAAGTGTGTTTACTTTATTTAAAATCTCATTCTTGCAAAAGGTTTGGTATTTACAACTTGAAAACATAATTTTCAAAAATTATTCTTTTGAACTCTTCTTGTAAATAAAATGTCCTTACACTTATTTTATTTACAAAAATGGTGTAAGTGCAAGTAAAAGTCATGATCTTTTAAAATCCGACTTTTGAACTTGGTTTGTTTAGAAAGGTCTTTTGTAAGTCTCAGATCTACATGATCATCAACCTACTTATTTACTTATATTTCAAGAAAAATCATTTTCTTTCAAGTTCATGTTTAACTAGGAGATGATTATTTCATGTAATACATAATCACCTCCTAATCTTGTTAAATCATGTTTCTAATCATCCTTTAACACGTCCCATATGGTGATTAACAACACATTACCAAGAATCAACAAGAAATCAACAATATATTCACAACGACATCATACTACAACATTTCATCATGTTTCCTCTTTATGTAAGCTTTAGGTTAAATCTTTTAGTTCATGTTCCTTAGTGTTCTTGATAAAATCAACATACTACACCCTTTTAACCAACAAAAGAGAAGTAAACAAGAGTAAATCAAGAACTTACAACTAGCTCAAAGGCTAGTGAAGATCTCTAGTGAAAAATATGATGAAAATGGTGTGAGAAAGTAAGTAATGAAGCTCCCTGATGATCCACAAGCTCCAAGCTCCAAGAATCACCTTTAAGCACTTGAATGAAGCTTAAAAATGGAAAGATGAGGGTTGTAAGGTGGTGGTGGGGGCGGTTCTTGATGGAGCCGAGAGGGGAGAGAGAGAGATGAGGGAGTTGGGGTGATTTTTGTGAAGATATGATAAGGTAGGAATGATCTTATACACCATGCTTGTAAAGATTATCTTTCAAATATTATGTCTAAAATGTCAAGCAACAATCAAGAAAGATATGATACATATCTAGGAGAGTATGGGGTGGATTTTGTTGGGGTCCCTAGGACCGTAAGTTCATATGGTGGGGGGGGGGGGGGGTAAAATGAAACTTTGAATGGTAAGTGGTAATTATTAGTTCAAGTTTAAGTATATGACTACATATGTTAGTTAGTGGATATTCTAGTGGGTGTTATGGTGTTCGGGGATAATAACTAGCCAAGAAATAATAAAACAATGTTTCTTGCAATATTTTGGTGTCTCGGGTAATGTCCGGTTTTTCGGTTAGACACCGTTCCGTTAAAGTGCTAAGTTATTCCGTATAGTGTCTTCTATGTGACTATTTGTAACACTTTTAATTCCCAACACTTAGGAAAGCATACAGGACCATTTAGTCAATTTTCTGTATAATATACTAGTTTGTTGAAATGCTGACAAATGCAGAAATCATAAAGCAGTCACGTCATCAGTTGAAATTAAGCACAGTCATTAAGCACAATTTAATATTAATTAATCGTACGGATACATGTAATTATGAGGGTTGTCACATAACTTCTAAGACAACTTCTTTCTGTGCATTTAAAAGCTTCTCATTTAAGTTGTTCTTTAGCTCTATGCTCTTGGCGTTAATCCTTATAGGTTTAACCCTTTCTTTGCGGCTCAGCGCATCAGCGACTACATTCGCTGTGCCAGGATGGTATCGAATTTCACAATCGTAGTCATTCAACGTTTCCATCCATCGGCGTTGTCTCATATTCAGATCTTTTTGATTGAACAGGTGTTGGAGACTTTTATCATCAGTGTATATAATACACTTTGTTCCGTATAGGTAATGCCTCCATAGTTTTATTGCAAATAGAACGACACCCAATTCTAAGTCATGGGTGGCGTAACTTCTTTCGTGCACCTTTAGTTGTCGCGATATGTTGGCAATCACTTTGCCTCTTTGCATAAGTACACAGGCCATGCCAGTGTGCGAAGCATCGCGGCAGATAACAAACTCTTCAATGCCTTCTGGCAAAGTTGGCACAGGAGCATTGCTCAACTTGTGCTTAAGAATCTCAAAAGATTCTTGTTGTTTTGGACCCCAATTAAATTTAACATTCTTACGGGTCAAGGTAGTCAAAGGAGTGGCTATGCTCGAAAAGTTCTCAATGAATATCCTATAATAACCTGCCAGACCTAAGAAACTATGAATCTCTAAGGGTGTCATAGGTTCTTCCCAGTTCATGATTGTTTCAATCATGGCGGGATCCACTTGGATACCACACTCACTTATGACACACCCAAGGAATTGGACTTCGTGAAGCCAGAATTCGCACTTGGAGAACTTAGCATAAAGTTTCCCCTGCTGTAACAGCTCTATGCATCTAAAATGTTTCTCGTGATCAAAATGATTACGAGAAAATATAAGTATGTTGTCTATGACGACAATGACAAACTTATCTAAATACAGCTTGCAGACTCTATTCATGAGATCCATGAATGCTGCAGGTGCGTTAGTGAGCCCGAAAGGCATCACTAAGAACTCATAATGGCCGTATCTGGTCCTAAAAGCGGTCTTGGGTACGTCTTCACTTCTAACCTTGAATTGATGATACCTTGACCTTAAGTCTATCTTCGAGAAGAAGCAGTCCCTTGCAGTTGATCGAATAGATCGTCGATCTTGGGCAAAGGATAACGATTCTTGATCGTTACTTTGTTCAATTCATGGTAATCAATGCATAGACACATTGAACCGTCCTTCTTCTTTACAAATAATATAGGCGCTCCCTAAGGCGATGAGCTGGGCTGAATGAAGCCCTTCTCCAATAGCTCATCCAACTGGGCTCTTAATTCTTTCATTTCAGTCGGCGCCGGACGATATGGAGCTCGTGCAACTAGTGCAGCTCCAGGCATGATGTCGATTCTGAACTCCACTTGTCTCTCAGGAGGTAATCCAGTAATTCGTCAGGAAAGACATCTGGGTAATCAACAATGACTGGAATGTCTTCTATCTTGGTCATTGGTTCATCCACTGTCACCTGTGCCATGTAAATGACGCATCCGCTCTTCAAACACTTGGATGCCTTAAGTATAGACACTTGATCAAGAAATCCATAGTGTATATCTCCCTGAATGGTGGTCATTTCACCGGAAGGGGTTTAAATTTCGATGAGCTTCTTGTCGCATGCGATACGGGCTTGGTTAAGTGACAACCAATCCATACCCGAAACTACGTCAAACCCCACCAATTTCATTGGCAGAAGAGATAATGGAATAGAATGATTCTTAATGGATATAGAACATCCATTAAGAATAGAAGAAGTGGTTTCTATGATTCCATCGGCAAGCTCTACCTCATATTTAATATCTAGAGTTCTTATGGGCAGATTTAATAGTTTACTAAACTTAAGATCTACAAAAGATTTATCTGCACCTGAATAGAATAAAACTCTAGCATAAATGTCATTAATGAGGAAGGTACCAGTTATGACGTTGTCGTCATTTACCGCCTGCTTAGCATTCATTTGGAATGCCCGAGCATTCCCTTTCTTAGCCTCATCAAGCTTCTTTACATTCTTGGGGCAGTTGGTTTTGATGTGCCACTTCTCATTGTAGCCGTAGCAGACTGCGTCCTTCAGATTCTTGCATTCAAGGGTCTTATGACCCTTCTTCTTGCAAATACCACAGGGTTTAGCCTGTGGGTACAAGTTGCACTGCCCCAGTGCCTGCGATTGCAGTTCTTACAAGTGGGCTTCTCACCCGATCTATCATGGTTCTTTTTGAACCCATACCTACCCTTTTTCTTCTTGTCGGATCTGTGGGAGCTATCATCTTCCCTCTTTCTCTTACCTTCATCATTGGTCTTTCTAGACCTGCTTCTGATCACATCTAAAGTGAGGGATAGAGATAGATCCACAGCGGGCCTGTAGGTTGTAGGCTTTGAAGCCTTCACCATCCCCTTAATCTCTGGTGCCAGACCACCAATAAAGCGCGCAATGCACTTGGGCTCAGGTGTAATCAAGTATGGAACCAACATCGACATCGAGTTGAAGTTGGTGACGTATGTCCTACAGTCCAGGTTCTTCATCAGAGAGTCAAGAAATCTGACTCCACCTTTTCAACCTCATGTTGAGGGCAGTAGGTTTCCTTCACAAGGTCCACAAACTTGGACCATTCCAGATTATAAAGGGGAATTTTTCCTGTGGACTGCACTAACGCCTTCCACCATGTAAGGCATCGCCCTTGAATGATTGTGACACATACTTCACAATGTCCTCCTTCGCACAACCGCTGATATCCACAACGGTTTCTATCTCATCCAACCATTTCATGCAATCAATGGCCCCTCTCTCGCCATTGAAGTCTCTTGGCTTGCAAGAGACAAAGTACTTGTAAGTACATCTCTTAGAGGAACGGGGCTCCTCATAAAAAGTTATCTTCTTTTGTGGTTCACTCTTCGTATTTGAAGAGTGAACAGATTCTTCCTTACGGGATGTATGTGGTTTTGATTGGGACTTGGTGGGAGTAGCACTTGACTCCTTGTAGTTTTCTAGTACTTTATCTACATCTTTACTAATTGCTGCATCAATCATGGCCTAAAGATCAGCGCGATTAACATTTACGTTTGCAGCATCGTTTCTGTTGCTGTGAGCCTCGTCGGAATTAACCATTTTTGAAGCTTTAGTTCTAAACACCAATAATAACAACTGCTTAGTTGCAAATTTCAAAAATTAATCATCACATTTGATGATTTATAAGCCATGGTATTATTAAACCATATAGGCAATTAAGTTATAACATTTCTAATGAATGTTATTTGGAAATTAACTCAGTATAATTAGCCTAGGTTACAAAAGAACCATCAATGGCATTTAGAATAGGACATAGTCCATTAATTCTTAGACAGGGGATCATAAGTCACAACTGTCATCATCGTATTGACAATATTAAATAGCCCGAAGGCTCGTTTCGAAGGACATTTAAAATATGGCACGAAAGGCCTTGTCACAAGGACATTAAAAGATAAACCGCGATCTCATTTGATCGAGGGCTTTTAAGGCTTGAACATAGTTCTTCACCTTTGGACAGGGAGTCGTAGACTACAATTGTCATCGTCATGAAAGACGATATAATTTTCCCCGTAGGCAAATCAATTGACATCACTAATGGATGTTAAAATAATAATCTTCGCACTGATGATATTAGTCATGATCATATTGATCATATGGACTATAAAGGCTTGGATATAATCCAAATACCTTGACGGCTAGTGTGGTCCTCAAGTCACACTACCTGGAGTGTTAACATTACTTGAATGCTAACAAAGATTAATTGTTTTAAGAGGGTTTAACAATATAGCCATGGTCACATTGACCATAAAGGCTTGGAGGCTTGAACATAGTTCACCACCCCTGGATAGAAGGCATAGACATCCTTATCTATCATGGTAGAAGAGATAATCTCCCTTAACTACCAATTTTTTTTTTTGGCCAATCAATGTGGTCTTGCCACTTGGCAAAGTTAAACCATTAAGAAGATCTTTTGGAATTATTTAGCAGATCGATAAAGTTCAAATAAAAATCGAGACGATTGCTTGAACAATGATGTAATGAAATATATATAATAACAATAATTAATAATAATTCCGAAGATAATTTTCATTAACTCAAAGGAAAAGTACAAAATTTCCCTAAATGGGTCTTACTTAACATAATTAGTTGTCCAAGCAGGGACTAAAATAAAACGAGTCCACGCAGGGAGTAAATACTAAAATAAAGTGTCCACGCAGGGACTATTACTGAAATGAAATGTCCACGCAGGGACTTAATTTAAATAAACAACTACAAGATAAATAAATAAAATCTTCAATCCTCATCCTTCTTTCCTTTAATCAACGTTGTAAGTTTCTTAAAGAACTTACTTGCTTTCTTCTCGCTCCTATCCACCCGACGTTGCACGTCATCCACCCTTTCCAAGGCCTGAGTTAAGACCTCTAGTTGTTGGGGTGGTAATTGTGGTTGTGGTTGTGGTTGTGGGGGAGCAGGATACTGGTACCCATAAGTTGGATATCCAGTTGGGTATGCAGGGGGAAAAGGGGAAGGATATAAAGCGTTGTGTACGATCGCTTCAGCGTAGGGATCGTACGAAGGCGCATGATAGTTGTAACCCATAGGCGTCGGTGGGTCAAAAGGATTATACCTAGTTGCAGCTGGGTATGTGGGGATTGGGTTTTCAAAACCCATGGGCGGCGGTGGTTGCGCAAAGATAGCTGGTGTAGTATCAATCACCGGTGCAAGATTTGAGGGTCCACCCATTATGGGATCCTCAGGGATAGGGGGATAAGTATGTGAAGCATGGGGATAACTAAAATGTTGGCCCCCACGCACTGACATGCGTGCGTTTCTTCTCCTCTTTGATGGTTCTGGAGGTGGCGGAGGTGGTTGTTCCTCCATTGGTGGTGGCGATGGTGGCAGTTGTTCCACCGCTTGATGCTGCTGTTAGGGAGTGTTATGATAGGAATGAGTAAACTCCCACTTATATTGAATCCACCATTTGGCCCATTCATCGTGGCCCTGGTAAGGCGATCCCGCGTAAGAAGCGGAACCACTTGAAATCTCTATGGGGTGCGCAGGTGACCCCGATGGTGGCATGATCGGATCTTGATCTTCATCCACATCCATGTCTTGACTCTGATCATGGTGCTCCTCAGGCTCCAACTGGTTATGACCAGCAGGAGGGGTGTTAATGTAGTAATTCGGGTCAAAATGCCTTTATGACTGAGAGTGATGAGAATGGTGGGACTCATGTGAATGTTGAGGCCTGGAGGAATGATGGTATGAAGGCGAAGTGCTTAAAGAAACAGAGCGCTATGCAGGTTGCATGGAATATCCCTAATCTTCAAAGGGATCTGAATCGAATGATGCATACGAGAATCGTGATGTGACGGTCCTGCACGACTTGATGGTCCCCCACGCATGGGACCTTTTCCTCGTCCAGCTCTCTAACTCTTGGAGGCATGTTTTAAGATGTAACTTGCCAAAAACAAAGAAAACAGTATATATAAACTTAATAAAGATTAGGATTAATCCTAGGTCATTTTCCTAGACTTGGAAGTCTAAGGAATGTGCTACTGTGTCATTTGAGTTTAAACACAAAGGCTAGTGTTTAATTCACTCAAAAGTTGGCTCCGATACCAACCACTCACACCCTGAATTTCCAACATAACCCGGTGGGCCCGGTGGTGAGTATCGTGACATAGTTGATATCATCATAGTCAATATACACAGAATAGCACAACGGAAGTCTTGGAATAAGATTACTGTTACAAACCGAAGTGTTCAAAGTTCAAAAATAATTATACAGATGGCGTAATAAAAGATCCACAGGAAGATCATAAAATGTACAAAATGATGTTCAACAGACTTTAGGCATTCTAAGGATTTTTCAAGATCCTCTTATCAATACCAAACAGCTTCCGGCCTATTTCATATTGTAACTGTAACTTAGTCTTTTGAAAATACGTCAGTTTACACTGGTAAATACAATTAACCGACACATTTTGAAAACATTTCCAAAATTGATTTAAGTGCACAAGGCACATGAAAATCTTTTATAACTTGGGACAATTAAGAATTTTAATCTTGTATACAGTTTTACATGTTTGTCAATACTTACGGGCCCAGTATAGAAACCGAGACATGATTAACTGACTCGCCACTTATAAACCCACACATGAGTTATCCCCCAACTTGTGGGTTAAAATATTTTAACATTTTGCATATGTCAGGTGTATGCCTACACCCTATGCTTAAGTCGTGGCCATTAGTAACTTAAATGAGCTGAGGATATCCAGGACACGGTCATTAACCCCAATGTTTAAGTTATCAAACAAAACAGATTAAAACGAGTTTTGCAAATTTAATAGCCACACTCCGGCTAAGTGATCCCATACCCGACCAAGCAGTAATAATTTACCGTATCCCAAGCCCGTATAGGGAAAATAAGTTAAAAGTATTTACCTGAGCTATAACTCGATTCAAGTGCAAGATTTAAATAACTCAGTCGTATAATCAACAGTTAAGTGTAGGTATCATTTACTGGAAGGCTCTAGTCTGGAATGATGGTAATATTAACCAATTAGAATGCTAACGGGTCCTTATTTAAGTCATAGACTTAGACCGACTAGCTTAAAGAATGAAATACGGTACGATGCGCTAGATTAAGCGATGACCGGATTAGAATGTAGTTTAAACCCAACAAGTATGAAGAATTGTATAATATGGGTAAACTAATTACATTCTGGAAATTGAGATTAAAAAGATAAGGTTAACCCGTTTCAGTAAATTTATGTAAACTAGTTACATAAGTCGAACCGGACGCGTATAAGCATTAACGGGTAACCGAATGAGCCACATACAAGTTCCATATGTTATTATGCTTAAAACATGTTATAATATCAGTAGGATATCAACATGTATGGCCGTTAAGGTTTTAAAATCGAATTAAGCCTCATAAGGGCGTTTTGGTCATTTTGCGACTTATAAAAGGATCTTGCAAGTAAACTGATGTTATGATCATAAACATTCTGGAAAAATAGTTAATTTATGATATAACATCAGTAGGATATCAAATATATGTGTGGTTTATGTTTTAAGACCAAACTATGCACCGTAGGGGCATTTTGGTCATTTCACACATAGTTTTGAGAACTTAATTGGGATTCTGAGCTCATAACTTATACCAACTATAAAAATATTTAAAATGATTTATAAAATCAGTAGGTAACAAGTCTTGATTGATAAATATGGTTTAAAACCATACTATGAGCCTAAACGGCGTTAAAGTCGTTAAATGACGATTTATGTGATGGTTTATGAAATCTGATGTTATGACCAGGTTTAAATAATTAAAATATGTTATTTATCAGAAAATGTCGGTAAGTAAAATGTTTTGCATGATTATCATGTTTAAAAACCATTTTAAGTGCCAAAAGGGTGTTATTGTTATTTAAGAACATTCAGCAAGAACTTGAAGTTAAACTTAGAATATAAACTGACTTAACATCCCAAATAATCGTAGTTATGATATCATATCAGTAGATAATTAGTTTTATGTTTTTATTATGTTTAAAACCAATTTAGATGCCAAAAGGCATTTTGGTCCTTTAAAGACAATTTACGATAATATATAAAAACTCAGTTGATGATCAGATTTATAACATCAAAATATGTTAGATATGTTAACATATCAGTACGTAATTTATTTGTATGCTCATTAATGTTTAAAACCTTATTTTTAAACAAAAGGGCATTTTAGTCAACAATTAAGTATAATAACGGAACTTGCAAAATCAACTCAGATTACTATATGACCATGCAATATAACTTCAGAGGATTATACTACAATATAATATGGTCATAATGGAACCTTCAAACAGAATGAAACTAATCTAATTCGGGTCAGAATCGAAAGTCAAACTTCGCGACTTTCGGTTGCGAACCCCCTAACCTGGAATTGACGGCTGAACATGTTTACATATGTTCTAATAATTATTACCAAGTTACGAAAGTGATAAAACGTATTTTATAACAACTACATTATCATATTTGAATTATTTTAAAAACTAACCCGTTTGACTTTTTAATATTAATAACTTTGACCCGTCAATTGACCAAGCAAACATGATTCTTAGGAGGTGCCCTTTTGAGGGATTAACACCTACCTAATTACGATCACGTAGCCATGTTCGCCTCGAACAATGGCTGGACCGTTAAGGTCTAAATCGAAAGTCAAAGCTTTTATCGAGAAAGCTTGACTTTCGTCTTTTAAAAGCCTATAAACTGAAAAGAAGAGGTTAGGAACACTTACAAAAGATCCTAGCTCACTTTGGAACTGAGGTGGAGTCTCCCTTCAGCTGGGAATCTCCAAGAGAGCAAGAATAGTGATTTTTAGAATGTGCAAGGAATTATGGGTGATGAACTGTAACAACCCTCGGTAAAACCAATATTCTCATACTAAATCCAAACCTTTAATATACTGTAAATTGTCCCAATATGTCTTATATTATACCCCGTATATGAAAACCGAGCCCAAATTATGTTATAGTTTTTAAAATAAATCAAAAATAAGAAATATAAGGCTGAGGCGGGCCGCGTAATACCTCACCCCAAGTTCACGCGGGCCGCATTAAGACTGAAGTTGACTCCGCTGAAACCTTTAGTTCAAGCGGGCCGCGTAAGGTCTATGCTTAGTTAACGCGGGCCGCGAGAAACCTATACACGCGAAGACACCAGATGCCGACACGTGTCGATATCGTGCGAAGTCTACTTGATGACCGGACTAAGCTATGCTGTTGACTAAGTTTGATGCGGGCCGCGTAAAGGTTAGCCTTACCTTACGCGGGCCGCGACAGGACGAGATTTCACAACTATAAATAGCAGGCTTCGGATTTCACTTTCAATCGTTCATTCCTTTCTTTCTAAACGAATTTCTGAAGTAGTAGAGATTATAATCGGGTATTATACCCCTAATTAGAGAGGTTCTGCTCCGTTGTAAGTATTATAACCCCAGTTTCGTATTAGATACGCTGCCCGATTGATTTAGGGTTCCGTAACAACTGTCGTGGTTCTGCCCGACGTAGTTGTTGGAATGCCGTCTCGGGGAGGGTATCATTAATATTTTCAAAGGGTTATGATACTAACCTATGTACATTTGTATAAATTATAGATTATTCTCAGGAAACCCTTACGCAAAGTCTAAGATAGCAATGTGAGTAATCCTTATTTTGTGTAAACCTTTTTGTGAGTTGATCCACTTTTTGTAAATCTTTTGTTAAATGTTTTTACAAAACCTTAAATACTTTTCCATGCGAATAAACAGTTATTGAGTATTTGTAAGCATACAATTATGATGAGTATGTTGGGGTTTTGTATACAAAATTTGTTACCACCTGGTCAAGGAGTAACATGTCCACAAGTCGGGTTCGACAGTACCATGGATGTTAATTGTGATGTCTTGTAAACAAATATAATTGCGGGATCGCCCTCAATACTGTTCACTGTGACTTTTTATTTAAACTTGATTAAACTGGGATTCACTCACCAGTAATTCTTGCTGATAAAATGTTTTAAACAAGTGTTTCAGGTAACTTAGTGTGAAGCCAATAAAAGTCAGCTGGACAACACTGAAGGCTTGGAAAAGTGGCAATAAAGTTACCTAAAATAAAATAGATGTTTTTATTAAGTAAAATAGGATTTATTCCTATGAAAACGTGTGTACTATGAACTTGGGTTTCATCCCATTTGTTTAATATTATAAAATATGGTGGTTTTACTCTGATAAACATTTCCTAACTACGGTCCTGATGTAAATTCCGCTGCAAGACTAAATAAAACTGATACCACCGAAACTGGCTCACGACCGCCCGTTCCCGGGACAGATCAGGGATCGGGGGTTGTGACAGAAGGTGGTATCAGAGCCTAGCCAATGGCTCAAGCCAAAGAAGTGTTCTGCTGACACTTAAAGTTATATTTTGTGTTAGGAAATAAATTATGAAAATACATGCATAATTGTAATTATTATGATGTGTTATTTGACTATTTGTTAGTTTACAGTATGAGTAAGAGAAGAATTTTGGACATCTATCATAAATTAGATAGTTCACCCAAAGAAAAGGGAAGTTCATCTCAAACAAATTCCTCAAGATACTCAGCAGATACTGAGGAAGGAATATTTGTCCGTAAAGCTCAGTATGAAAATCCACTTACCCCTAGTAAAAGAAGTCGGATTCTTTGAAAAAGTCAAGAGAATATGAAAAAGTCTCAGGAAAACCAGAAAATAAGAAGTAACCCACCTTAGGAAGATAAATTAGACGAAATATGGGAAAATCTCTACATGTTAGCCACTACAGCAGTAAATGTTAACTTATAGTTGAATCGTCAAACCAGTGCCAGCACTCATGTTACCTACGAGCTAGAAACTTTAAAAGAACTTCGTTCATTTGATAACAACCTAGTGAGAAGAAAGAGATAGAATAAACCTTACATAAAAATGCATGTTGAGCATAATACTCCTATAATCTAGTTAGACTAAAATAAGTTACGGGTATATAACCAATAATATATTTCGAATTTCAGTTCTAGTTTGTAATATATATATAAATTGCAATATTTCATTTTAATCAATCTGTTCGTATAATTATACTAGATATTCGTTTATGATAAATAAACATTCGGATGAACAACAAAAGTGAACCAAGAAAACTAGAATAAAGTCTAGAAGTACAAGATAATTTTTAATGCTATGCCTTAATATGAAGCTTTGAGATAAACCAATTACTTGCATAAATAAAGTGTGATGATTATTGGTATCCTGTGAGGATAATGACTAGAACAGTGCCTGTATGATAAATAAGCAATAACACTTGGCCACTGTTATTTCTTGTTTATTGATACTACTCGGTTCTAGAATATGATTCCTCATGAGAATACTAATTTCGTTGTCTCTTGATGTAAACCATAATACATGATGATTTTCTTTAAGATTATGATTTGAAATAAGTTTATGGGTGGAAAAATACTATGATAATGACCTCTCCGGTAAAACTGGGCATGGTGTGGTAGACTCTCCAGCTTGTCCGGGTGAGATGGGGTTACCTCTCCGGCGAGACCGGGTGAGATGAGATTACCTCTCCGGCAAGACCGGGTGAGATGGGATATAAGTTATAATAATGAAATTCCCTAAATAGTACTATGACCTGATGTTTGACTTGTGAGTCTGTTTACATTATGGATAATGTGCATACTACAGTATATGAAATATTATATAGACATGTATGTCTATGAGGAAATCCAAAAGATTCTAATAATTGATAATGAGAAATAAATTACGAACAGAGGTGTCAATTATGAATTAGATTTGTCAGAAATCTCTAGTATGTATATATATAAACTCTGATGATAAACATTATTTGATTATCAATATATGCGATAAAATGAACGGTAGTAATAATAATATTATAATAAGAATAATAATAAATAAAATAAAATATGTGTGTACGGATGTATATTACTATTAGTGTGTTTTTATTTCTGTTGGTATTGTAATTTTTATTTCAGTACTAGTGTGTAATAGACGCATAGTATATGAAAAGAGTATAGTAGCAATGATCGACGCTTTTGGCAAAAATGCGTGTCATGTCATTAACTATAGTAAGATACTAATTGCGATATTACTATGGGATAAATGTTTAAAATTTAGATGGCCGACGAAGAAAATCAAGGAAATCTGAATAACGATAACCAGAGTAACATTAACGTGGTTAATGATAATCCGAGTATCAATAACAATGGAAACCAAATGGATAATAGTGCTATTCAACACATAGTGGCACAGGGAATTATAGATGCTATGCCATTTATTCTTCAAACTGTTAAGGATGCTGATAAAAGTAAACATAGCAGTAAGCGACCCCTTGAACCAGGAAACAATGTAAACCATGGACCAGTATCTCAATTGCCTATTCCCAAAAGAAGAAGAACCATGCCTTATGGTTGTTCTTATAAAGAATTCTGGTCTTGTAAACCAATGGAATTCTCAGGCAATGAAGGGGCTATTGCAACCTTACGCTGGATAGAGAAGACTGAGGCAGTCTTAAGGATAAGTAAGTGTGCTGAAGAAGACAAGATATTGTTTGCTTCTAATCTGTTTAAGAATGCAGCATTAGAATGGTGGAACACTATCCTCCAGACAAGAGAAAGTGATAAAACCTATAATATGGAATGGGAAGAATTTAAAAAAAAGGTAGAAAGGAAATTCTGCCCACCCAATGAAAAGGAACAGATAGCAAACAAGTTCCTTAACCTTAGGATGACTGGTGTAGATAGTAAAGGATACACTACTACATTCTTTGAATATGCTAGGATAGTACCAACCCTTGCATCACCAGAACCGGTATTAATCTCCCGTTACATCTGGGGATGATTAATTGGAGAAATTAGACATGTAGTCAAGGCAACCAGACCCCAAACCATAGAAGAAGCCGTAGAACTAGCCAATACCTTGACTGATGAACTAGTTCGTACTAGAGAAGAAGATCAGAGGAGAAACTTAACCCAAAGGCTGACCCAAGAATTTCGTTCTGAGAATTTCAATCATAAGAACGTAGATTCTACCTTTGCATCTAATTGCGGGATCTGCAAAAAGAAGCATTCTGGAAAATGCTCCACCCACTGCAATTTCTGCAAAGCACCAGGACACAATGAAGAGAACTGCAGGAGGAAATCCAGTAATGGATTGTGTTTTAACTGTGGAGAAAAAGGTCATATCAAGCCAAACTGTCCAAAACTGGCTCCAGCTACAAACAACAAGAACACTAAAAATGCTAGAGCATTTGTTCTAACGGCAGAAGAAGCAAAGATGATTCCGGATGTGATCACTGGAACATCGCCAATTGCCAAAACACTCTACCGTTTAGCACCCGCCGAAATGCAGGAATTAAAGAAACAATTGGATGAATTGTTGAAGAAAATATTCATACAACCAAGTTCGTCGCCATGGGAAGCGCCGATATTATTCGTTAAAAAGAAGGACGGATCAATGCGTATGTGCATTGATTACCGTGAATTAAACAAAGTCACGATTAAGAATCGGTACCCATTACCGAGAATCGATGATTTGTTTGATCAACTACAAGGAGCTCGATTTTTTTTCTCTAAGATCAATTTAAGGTCAGGATATCATCAATTAAAGGTACATGAAGAGGACATTCCTAAAACCGCATTTAGAACAAGGTATGGTCATTATGAATTTACTGTCATGCCATTTGGTTTAACCAATGCCCCAGCTGCATTTATGGACATGATGAACCGAATATGTAAGCCATATTTGGATAAATTCATAATTTTATTCATATATGATATTCTAATTTACTCTAAGAGTAAAGAAGATCATGCAAGACATTTGCACGCACTTTTAAGTTTATTAAGAAAGAAAATAATACAATCTGGGTGATTGTAGATAAGCTAACTAAGTCAGCTCATTTTCTACAAATAAAAAGAAAATATCCTCACTTATTTCAGTAGATCTCGAGGACGAGCTCTAAATTAAGGTGGGGAGAATGTAACAACCCTCGGTAAAACCAATATTCTCATACTAAATCCAAACCTTTAATATACTGTAAATTGTCCCAATATGTCTTATATTATACCCCGTATATGAAAACCGAGCCCAAATTATGTTATAGTTTATAAAATAAATCAAAAATAAGAAATATAGGGCTGAGGCGGGCCGCGTAATACCTCACCCCAAGTTCACGCGGGCCACATTAAGACTGAAGTTGACTCCGCTGAAACCTTTAGTTCAAGCGGGCCGCGTAAGGTCTATGCTTAGTTAACGCGGGCCGCGAGAAACCTATACATGCGAAGACACCAGATGCCGACACGTGTCGATATCGTGCCAAGTCTACTTGATGACCGGACTAAGCTATGTTGTTGACTAAGTTTGACGCGGGCCGCGTAAAGGTTAGCCTTACCTTACGCGGGCCGCGACAGGACGAGATTTCACAACTATAAATAGCAGGCTTCAGATTTCACTTTCAATCGTTCATTCCTTTCTTTCTAAATGAATTTCTGAAGTAGTAGAGATTATAATCGGGTATTATACCCCTAATTAGCGAGGTTCTGCTCCGTTGTAAGTATTATAACCCCAGTTTCGTATTAGATACGCTGCCCGATTGATTTAGGGTTCCGTAACAACTGTCGTGGTTCTGCCCGACGTAGTTGTTGGAATGCCGTCTCGGGGAGGGTATCATTAATATTTTCAAAGGGTTATGATACTAACCTATGTACATTTGTATAAATTATAGATTATTCTCAGGAAACCCTTACGCAAAGTCTAAGATAGCAATGTGAGTAATCCTTATTTTGTGTAAACCTTTTTGTGAGTTGATCCACTTTTTGTAAATCTTTTGTTAAATGTTTTTACAAAACCTTAAATACTTTTCCATGCGAATAAACAGTTATTGAGTATTTGTAAGCATACAATTATGATGAGTATGTTGGGGTTTTGTATACAAAATTTGTTACCACCTGGTCAAGGAGTAACATGTCCACAAGTCGGGTTCGACAGTACCATGGATGTTAATTGTGATGTCTTGTAAACAAATATATTTGCGGGATCGCCCTCAATACTGTTCACCGTGACTTTTTATTTAAACTTGATTAAACTGGGATTCACTTACCAGTAATTCTTGCTGATAAAATTTTTTAAACAAGTGTTTCAGGTAACTTAGTGTGAAGCCAATAAAAGTCAGTTGGACAGCACTGAAGGCATGGAAAAGTGGCAATAAAGTTACCTAAAATAAAATAGATGTTTTTATTAAGTAAAATAGGATTTATTCCTATGAAAACGTGTGTACTATGAACTTGGGTTTCATCCCATTTGTTTAATATTATAAAATATGGTGGTTTTACTCTGATAAACATTTCCTAACTACGGTCCTGATGTAAATTCCGCTGCAAGACTAAATAAAACTGATACCACCGAAACTGACTCACGACCGCCCGTTCCCGGGACAGATCAGGGATCGGGGGTTGTGACATGAACACTCCTACTTATACTTGGAGTTGAGATTTGTGATCAAGCCAGGTGTTATGGAGGATCTAGAGATCACTCCAGGTGTCCGGGGATGTGTTAAAAACAGGAATTGAGTCCATGGTTTCGAATTTATGAGTGAAGGTGGTTTGATTGATGAACAAGGCATGCAAACCTGCAGCTGGCATTAATTTTCTACGCAAACAGTCCCGTCACGGTACGCGACCGAGAACCAAGAGTGCCGTCGCGGCATGCGACACCTTCAAATTTCAGCAAAACAACTTTCAATCTTGACACATTCAGTCCATCAACCTTTAAACTCAATATAACTTTCATATTTGGCACTTTTGACCTTTCAAGTTAGGTTGTAGGTATTCTCGAAAGTATAACCGAACATCATTAAGCACCGGGTTCGTTAAAAGGTCACTCAGTGGTATAAATTAACATGTTGATGCTTTTAATCCTTCAATTCACGAACTTTAGATTTAAATCACAAACGTTTTCGTATGTCCAACAAGTGGCTTGTTAAAAAATACGAATACCGTAAAAGGTCATTCAGAGGTTTAGTTTAAGCATGTTGACACTTTTAGTCCCTCCACATACGTCTTTTCATTGTTTGGCAACATTAGTCCATCTTAGTCAACATTTGACATATTTAGGATTAAGGACACAATTCGATACATTATTGGACACGATTTTACGATGTGTTACACTAAGTCGCCATCGCCGCACTACCAACGCGTGATGCCTTCTAGTTTCGCGTCTGGTTGGATTAGTTCTGCTGCATGCCTTCTCGTTTCGTGTTTGGTTTACTAACGGAACCGCCTGTCTATCCATCGTGTGAGTTCTTGGTATTTCGTTGAGGTACCATTACTAAACACCCTATGGTTGGTTATAATTGTGTAAACAAATAACATATATATCATTGGAAGGAAATGAAGTAGTCTTTCATATATTTGTTCATGCTTTCGTTTATCTGATTAATATGAGATATTATTTATTATAAAATCTAATTTTATAAAGTACAATTTTAATCTAGTATATTGCGTGAATTCCCATCACAGTTACAAGTCATTGATTTGGTTTGTGAAACGCTGAAAGATAATATAAAGACTTTTCTGAAAAGTGAAAAGAATTGGCTATTGTTGAGCATAATCTGAAGTTAAAAAATTTGGAAGCTCCTCGTTAGTGATGAATCATATCATAGGAAACTTTAAAAAGGGCAATGATAGTACATGAGTAGGATTTAATAAAGTTTCACCACCTATGAATCAAGACTATGCCTTTTTTCCAAATGAACATGAATTAACAAATTATGTGTCGCAACCCCCGGCCCCTAGTTACTTGGGATCGGGCGGCCGCGAGCTCAGATTCAGTGGTATCGGTGATTATCAGTTTAGCAGCGGAATTTATATCAGGACCGTAGTTAGGAAATATTTTATCAGAGTAAAATACCACATTTTTATAATTGTAAATACATGGGAAATTCCCAAGTTTCCATTACAAACATATTTATAGGGATAAACCCTAATTTATTGAATTAAAACATCTTCTTTATTTAGGTAACTTTTTATAACCACTTTTCTAAGCCTTCAGTGCTCTCCAGCTGGCTTTTATTTGGCTTTCAGATTTTGTTACCAGAAATGCGTTTTAAAAACATTTGTCAGTGGGAAATACTGGTGAGTGAATCCCAATTTAATCAAAACAGGTTTTATCATTTTACAGCATTGAGGGCAATCAGCAATTACATTTGCTTACTGTTCTACTTTAATTACCACCCACGGTACTGTTGACCCGACTTGTGGTCATGTTACTACTCACAGTGTAGTAACAAATTTTGTATACAAAACCCCAACATACCGACGATAATTGTAGAATACAAATACTTAATCACTGTTAATTATAGTGTAAAACAATTGAGGTTTTGTAAAACGGTTTATAAAAAGAGGGGATTACTCACTTTGTAAGTTTAGGTAATTCTAAGGCTCCCTGAGAATCTCTTGATTATTATCTAGTAAACCAAATAATGCACACGTGTTAGTAAAATAACCCACTTCAGATTAACCGTACAACTCGAGACAAAATTCCAATGACTGAGTCGGGCAGAGTCGACATGCATTATAGAATCCTAAATCAATCGGGTGTACACACGAGACAAAATTCCAATGACTGAGTCGGGCAGAGCCGACATGCATTACGGAATTATAAATTGATCGTGTAGGGTAATAGCAGGGTTATAGTACTTACAACGAGGCAAAGCTTCGCTATATAGTGGGTATTATGCCTTGAGCAGAGTTTCTACTACTAGAGAATTTAGAGAGAGAATTCAGAAATGAACGACGATCAAATGAGCTCGAAGCCCCCTTATATAGGCCTGACGAGGGGTCTGTCGCGCCCCGCGAAAGCCATAGCCTAAGCTTTCACAGCCCGCGAGAGCCTGAAAGGCGGTTATAGGCTTACTGAGTCAGCGTGTAGCCTTGCCACGTGGCACGCAACGTGTCCGGATAAGAATGAGGACCTCGCGCCTCGCGAAAGATCAAAGGATCTCTGTCGCGGCCCACAAGAGACTCCTGATCTTTGTTTTTCTTGATTTTAATAAGTGTAGGGCTATTCCGGGTCCAGTTTTCAAGTATGGGGTATATTTAGGGACATCTAGGAGTGTCCAAAATATTTTTAGGAGGGTTGTTATATCCTCCCCACCTTGTTTTGGATCTCGTCCTCGAGATCTACTGGAATAGGTGTGGGCATTTCCTCTGCATTTCTGATTCGAGTTCCCAGGTGTATTCTGGTGCTCTTTTGGAATCCCATTTCACTTTGACTAGAACTAATCTCTTATGTTTGAGATTCTTAATCTTTCTATCTTCAATCTGTATGGGTTTCCTGATAAACTTGAGTTTCTCGTTTACCTCTATATCCTTAAGAGGTACCACTAGTGATTCATCGGCTAAGCATTTTTTGAGATTACATACATGAAATACATCATGTATTCCTGCATTTTCCTCTGGCAGTTGTATCATTTCCTTTTCTTGTCTTGGGTAATTTAGTAACAAAATCCATTGTTATCAATTCCCATTTCCATATGGGCATTTCTAACTGTTGCAATAATCCTGATGGTTTCTGATGCTCAACTTTAACTTGTGAACAAGTTAGACACTTGGCCACATAAGCAGCTATATCCTTTTTCATTCCTATCCACCAGAAATTCTTTCTTAAATCTTGATACATCTTATCACTTCCAGGATGTATCGTATACTTAGATTTATGGGCTTCTTCTAATATTTGGTGGCGTAGGTTTCCTAGTTTAGGTATCTAAATCCTTTTCTTATGGAACTTCCAAATTCTATATGTTCCTTGATCTAACTCCTTAATCATTCCTTTCAATTTTTCAATATCGTCCTTGATTACTGATTCTTGTACTTCTCTAATTTGTTCATTTAAATCTACTTGTAGATTTAATCTAAGAGAACGTACTCGCTTTGGTTTTTCATGATACTTTCGACTTAAAGCATCAGCTACTACATTGGCTTTTCCAGCGTGATACTGGATATCACAATTATAATCACTAAGAACTTCCATCCAACGTCTCTATCTCATATTTAATTCCTTTTGCCCAACAATATACCTTAAACTCTTATGATCGGTGAAGACAACAAATTTATTCCCGTATAAATAGTGTCTCCAAATCTTAAGGGCAAAACCTATTGGTTCTAGTTCTAGATCATGGGTGGTGTAATTCTCTTCATGTTTCTTAAGTTGTCTAGAGGCATAGGCTATAACCTTTTGACGTTGCATCAACACACATCCATAACCTAACTTAGAAGCGTCACAATAGACTACAAAGTCTTCAGTTCCTTCTAGTAACGCTAGCATGGGTGCGTTGGTTAATCTTTGCTTAAGGATTCTAAAGGCTTCCTCCTGTTTTGGTCCCCATTCAAACTTAATTGATTTGCAGGTCAGTTTAGTTAATGGAATGGTTATTCTAGAAAAATCTTGGATAAACCGTCTATAATAACCGACCAGTCCTAGAAAACTTCTAACCTCTGTTGGTGATTCAGGGACTTTCCATTTAGTAATCGCCTCGATTTTTGTGGGATCCACATGAATTCCTTCATGATTAATCAGATGTCCAAGGAATTGCACTTCTTGTAACCAAAATTGCCATTTTGAGAATTTAGCATAAAGCTTCTCTTTTCTCAACAATGTGAGGAGAGTATGCAGATGGGCTCCATGGTCCTCTTTACTCATAGAGTAATGAGAATATCATCTATAAAGACAATTATGAATTTATCTAAATATGGCTTACATATTCGGTTCATCATGTCCATAAAATGCGGCTGGGGCATTGGTTAAACCAAATGGCATGACGGTAAATTCATAATGACCATATGTCGTTCTGAAAGCAGTTTTAGGAATATCCTCTTCCTGTACTTTCAGTTGATGATATCCAGAGCGTAAATCGATCTTAGAAAAGAATCAAGATCCTTGAAGTTGATCGATCAGATCATCGATTCTCGGTAGTGGGTACCGATTCTTAATCGTGACTTTGTTCAATTTTCGATAGTCAATGCACATACGCATCGATACATCTTTCTTCTTTACAAACAACACCAGTGCACCCCAAGGGGATGAACTTGGTTGTATAAAACCTTTGTTAAGAAGTTTGTCTAATTTATTACGCCCCTAACTTTACATTTTCAAAAGACCACAACATGTAGGAAAATTTTAGAAATTTTCGGCATGACCCATTCGTACATAGACCACTAACACCTGCTTTATGTGGTAAAACATTTCAACATAAAAGACCCTTGTCAAAACCCAAAACAGACGTGTTTACATTGTTTACAACAAGACTACTACTACTACTACTACTACTACTACTACTACTACTACTACTACTACTACTACTACTACTACTACTACTACTACTACTACTACTACTACTACTAAGTTATTGTCCAAACCACAAGGACATAAAAAGACTACATAAGTTGAAGTACATAAGACCAAAAATTAAGACCACATTAAAATGACTTATGACGGAAGCGTGAAGTGGGCGTAGATCAAGTGCGCTCGTTCCAAGTCGTCCAATCGCTTAAGTTGAGGATTTACCTACATTCAACAATAAACAAGTAATTTAATATCTCGTCACTAACACTATTATCTAATAAACCGATTCGTCTCTATCATGGGCTTACATCATTTAATTACATTACCATCCGTTTGACGGTTCATTACATGCTCGCCTCCATGTAGAGACTGAACATACTTTTCTTAACATACCCGCTAACGACGGATACTAGTATTTTTAACATAACTTCCATTCGGTTCGTTCATGACGAACGAATGTATTCTTTTTATTCTTACACTTACACTCCAATCCGAGAAAGACAGATCGAGTAGACTTTCATTCGTTACATACTTAACTTCCCATACCCGGTTCATACAGAAAGAACCGGATATGATGCATTCGCCTTCATAACTTATTCATTTCTCACAATCCGTTTATAACGGATCTTGCCTTTTACTTCCAAACAACCATAGACTCAAATATCACAATTTTAACATAACAACACAATACAATTGGGGTTAGTAAACATATGACAACATAATAGAAATATGGTGTACACTAACATACCTCGATCTTGTGAGTCTCCCGTTTTCTTAGTGTTTGAGCCTTCTTCTTTCACGCCTACATTAAACGCATTCATTCATTTAGCCCAACACCTTCATTCCATTATTTACATAAATTTCTCATTTTCAAGTGACAAACATTATCATTAATTTTCAGAATTTCACACATTTATTCTCTTAAGCATTTAATCAAACACTTGGTGTGCATCACATTAATAAAGCATAATGTACAAGTATACAAAGCATGACTTTACTAGTTCATCTTATATATCATCAATAATCAATCAGTGTTTATACAATTCTTTTATTCTACATCAATTTATCTAGCATCCATGTATTACAAGCAAGATCATATATCAAGATTACACATACTTACTTCTACTTGATCATCCTAACATGCTAATTTTTCATCAAGTGGGTTTTTGCTACTATCCTTTCAAAATGGCCAAAAATAAAACATTATCCTTGTTCTAGAGTGTAATCCTATCTTTCAATTGCCCAAATATTTACATGAACTCAAGATTGGGTTGAGACCCAATTCCTATAAATCATATATTCAAGAAATTCAACTTACCACATCAACAAACGAGTTTAGATGATCAATAATTTGAGTTCATGCAGTTGATTACCTTTGAAATTTCCTTCCAATTGATTGAATTTAGCAAACAAGGGTTTCACCCTTGTTTTCCCTTGTTCTATTCGATCCCAGGCACACACGTATGTGTGTGTTTTGGGTTTCATAGATTTTTAATACTTTCATTTTCATCATTGTCCAATTTTAACCCTCTTAATCTTAGTGTTTGTTTTATTTAGGCACTTTCCATCATTTTAACTAACATTTTAATATATTTACTAACTAAGTTAAATTTATAATAAATTTAACTTATATGTCTAATAAATCTTTTTGGGGTGTTACAAGTCTACCCCCCTTAAAAGAGGTTTCGTCCCCGAAACCTGGTCACATAACAACTTCCAAATTTTACATATCGAAGAGAAAAGGGTAGTGCTTCCTCATTTCATCTTCCATTTCCCATGTAAGTTCTGACCCCTTTCGGTGTTGCCGTTGAACCAACACTTGTCTAACGGCTTTGTTGCGAAGATTTTTTACCTTTACGTCTTTAATGGCTATTGGTCTCTCGACATAATTTAACCCCTCGTCCAACTCAATTTCATCGAGAGGTACTAAAGCGGTTTCATCTGCAAGACACTTCCTCAACTGCGATACATGGAAGGTATTGTGAATCCCGTCTAGAGTAGACGGTAATTCTAAACGATATGCAACCCTTCTGACTCGAGCCAAAATTTTAAACTGTCCAATATAACGAGGACCTAACTTACCCCATTTGCGGAAACGGATTATACCCTTCCATGGAGATACTTTTAGCAGAACATAATCTTCGACTTGAAACTCGATAGGACGCCTTCTCTTGTCCGCATAAGCTTTTTGCTGATCCTGGGCTGCTTTCAGTCGAGCTCTAATCAAATCAATCTTTTCATTTGTCACTGCTATTAAATCACTTGGCGCAAGCTCCCTTTGCCCTACTTCACCCCAACATACGGGAGTCCTACATTTCCTCCCGTATAGTAATTCATAAGGAGCCATTTGAATGCCACTATGGTAGCTATTATTATAAGAGAATTCCACTAGGGGTAAATGGTCATCCCAACTTCCCCCAAAGTCTAAGGCACACGCTCTCAACATATCGACAAGTGTTTGAATGGTTCTTTCTGACTGTCCGTCAGTCTGGGGGTGATAGGCGGTGCTAATGTGTAACTTCGTGCCCACACTCTCATGGAACTTCTACCAGTAACGAGAGGTAAATCTGGTATCCCGATAGGAGACGATTGACACGGGCACCCCGTGTCGAGAAATGATTTCATTCATACAAATTTCTGCCATTTTCTTAGAAGAATAAGCCTCTCGGATAGGTAGAAAATGGGCACTTTTGTAAGTCGGTCCACGATCACCCATATAGTATCATGCCCCTTTTTCATTCTAGAAAGCTTGGTTACCAAATCCATCGTTATTTCCTCCCATTTCCATACCAGAATTTCCAACGGTTGTAACTCCCCGTATGGTTTTTGATGTTCTGCTTTCACTTGGGAGCATGTTAAGCATTTTGAGACATACTTAACAATATCGCGCTTCATACCCGACAACCAATAATTGGTCTTCAAGTCCCGGTACATTTTTGTTGCCCCTGGATGAATTGAATACCATGACTTATGAGCTTCCTCGAGTAACGCGGTCTTGACTTCGCAAAACCGTGGTATCCAAATTCGACCGAATCTTGTTTTGAGTCCGATCGAATTTTCTTCCAATTTATCGACTATACCTTTCATTCTTTCTTTCTTTGGGTCTTCCGCTCCAAGTGACTTTATTTGAGAATCTCGTATCATATCAAGTAAATGTGGTGTAACTATCATCTTCATGGATTTTACTTGAATGGGAGGTGGATACTCTTTTCGGCTTAACGCATCGGCCACCACGTTCGCCTTTCCTGGGTGATAAAGGATATCGCAGTCGTAATCTTTGATAAGTTCTAACCATCTCCGCTGCCTCGTATTTAAGTCTTTCTGCTCGAAAAAATATTTGAGGCTTTTGTGATCCGAGTAAATTGTACATTTTGCACCGTAAAGATAGTGCCTCCAGATTTTTAAGGCGAAAACTACTGCCGCCAACTCTAAGTCGTGAGTTGGGTAGTTTCCTTCATGCGGTTTAAGTTGTCTCGATGCATACGCGATAACCTTCCCTTTTTGCATTAAAACACATCCTAAACCTTGATGTGAGGCATCCGAATAGACAACCAAATCTTCCGTTCCATCTGGGAGAGTTAAAACCGGAGAACTAGACAACTTTTCTTTTAACACCCGAAAGGCTTCTTCTTGATCTTTGCCCCACACAAACTTCTCTTTCTTCCTCGTCAACTTTGTTAAGGGTAACGCTATTCTTGAAAAGTCTTGTATAAACCTCCTATAATAGCCAGCAAGGCCTAGAAAGCTCCTTACTTCAGTTGGAGTTTTTGGGGAAACCCACTTCATTACTGCCTCAATCTTCGATGGATCAACCAAGACACCTTTCGAGTTTATTACGTGACCGAGAAATTGCACCTCTCTGAGCCAAAAGGCGCATTTCGAGAATTTTGCGTAAAATTTCTCCTTACGGAGAACTTCAAGTACGTCATGCAAGTGTCTCGCATGTTCAGTCTTGCTTAGCGAATATACTAGAATATCATCTATGAACACGATCACAGATTTATCTAACATGGGTCGGCATACTCGGTTCATAAGATCCATAAACGCAGCCGACACGTTCGTCAATCCAAAGGACATGACTAAAAATTCATAATACCCATATCGGGTTCTGAACGCGGTCTTTGGAATATCTTCTTCCCGTACTCTAACTTGATGATACCCCGAACGCAGGTCTATCTTAGAGAACCAACTCGCCCCTTGTAATTGATCAAAAAGATCGTCAATTCTAGGTAAAGGGTAGCGGTTCTTCATGGTCAGCTTATTTAATTCTCTGTAATCGATGCACAGGCGCTCCCCAAGGCGACACACTTGGGCGCACAAAGCCCTTGTCGAGAAGATCTTGTAATTGTGTCATTAACTCCCGTATCTCGGTGGGGGCTAGCCTATATGGAGCCTTAGCCATCGGTTTTGCACCATGGTTTAACTCAATTCGGAACTCTATCTCATGCTCGGGAGGGAGTCCCAACAACTCTTCCGGAAATACGTCTGGAAACTCATTCACTATTTCGACATCTTCAATCTTTGAGAGATTTCGTTGAGCATCCACCACGTAAGCTAAGTAGGCCCTACTTCCGTTAATTACATACTTGACTGCTTGGGCAATAGTACAGAGTTTCGCTTCTATGTTTCTTTCTCCTTGGATTTTTAATTAGTTTCCACTCGGAGTTTGGACAGTTTAAGTTTTATTTTCACAATTTATCTCCGCGTGGTTTCGGGACATCCAATCCATACCCACTATTACTTTAAATTCCCCCAAAATCATAGGTATAAGGTCGATGTCAAACTCCTCATCTTCTATAGTTAACTTGCAACTTCTACAAATTTCGTGCAACAAATAATTTTTACTACTGGCTATTTCTACCTCTAAGGGTGCCATAATTCTTTCAATTCTAAAAGAAGGGAGTTGCACTATTTCACTCGAAATAAACGACATGGTGGCTCCGGTATCAAACAATACGTACATTGGCAAGGAATTTAACAAGAAGATACCTGAGACCACATTCGGGTGAGACTTAGCTTCTTCGGATGTGATTTGGAACATCCTTCCTTTTGCCCTAGAGCTATCCTCGCTCTTTCCTTCTTTCTTCGACCCTTGCTGAAGTTTAGGACACTCCGACTTAACATGCCCCTTTTGGAAACAGTTGAAACAAGTCTTCGGGTTGCTAGGGCACTTGTAGGATGTATGCCCTTCTTCACAGCTTTTGTAGCACCCCTTCTTACTCAAAAGGCATTCCCCAGTATGAAGTTTCCCACATGTCTTGCATGGAGATATACTACCCTTGGATTTATCTTTCTTTCCGTGGTCTTGAAACTTCGCTTTCTTGGACGGACTTGAACTTTCCCCCTTTCATTGGATCTCTTTTCACCTTGTTCTTCTTGCCTCTTTATCTCAAGCTCTCTATCCCGAGCACAATTAATGAGTTCATCCAGAGTTTCACATTTTGAGGGAGTGATAAATTCCCTAATTTCCGCCTTTAGCACACCGTAGTAACGATTGATCTTCATTCTTTCCGTCTTCATGAAGTCTCCACAGAACTTCATCTTATCCAAGAAGGTGTTGGTTATTTCATTAATTGTCTCATTCTTCTGTCAGAGGCGTAAGAAATCCTCCTGAATTTTATCAATGGCTGACTGAGGGCAGTGGTATCTCATAAAAGGTTCTTTGAATTCCTACCAAGTCATCATTTGAAGTTTGTCTTCACCTACTTCCTTGCTATACGCATCCCACCAATCTTTAGCCTGAAAGTCGAGCTGACCAGTAGCGAACATCACTTGATCCTCCTTATCACACCGACTTCTTATACATACCGCATCTATGTTTGAAATCCATCTTTGGCATGCTATCAGATCGATTTTGCCATCAAACGTTGCAGGATTGCAAGACATGAAATCCTTATATGTACACCTTCGTTCCTTGCCTTTACTTTTAGATCCTTCAATCATCTCTTTCAACTCTTCGATCTTACTAGTCATCATAGCATCAACCACTCCCAAAACACGGCTTTCAACCTCTTGAGCTAACTTAAGAAGGTTGGCGTGCATAAGCTTTTCCGCCGCTTCCATAACTTTCTCGTCGAATGTTTCATGTTGTGAAATACATCATCATCATTAACGTTACTTGTATCCGCCATCTACAAAATGACGTTTACATCCATTATTAATCGCAAGCTTTCAATATAACATAGTTTATTAGTCTGCATTTACTTCATTAGCATTCTTACATTTCAACTTTACTCCCTTTTAAAATTTTATCTTTCATTTCGGGTCATTCGACACATTACTTTCGATTCTTACAAGTTTCATTCCATCGTAACCACTAATTGTGATTACATATACCTTATTAGGCCTTATATAGACCCTACGTAATCATTGAATAGACTTTCAAACAAATCGGAAACCCCAAGTACGAAAAACAAAACAAGTCAGCAGACTTGTTTTCCACTTGACATCGGCGACGGCTGGGAAGCCCGTCGGCGACGGGTCCCAGAAAGTGGCGTCGGCCACATTCTCCGTAGGCAGAGATTTAGGGCGTCGGCCCAAAGGGGGGCGTCGGTGACGGCTGGACAGCCCGTCGGCGACGGCCTCCCGATTGTTAAATCGCTGAAAATCTTATTTTGGGTGTTTTTCATTCGTTTTCTAAGTCCGCTTCAGCCGTACGGTTCCTGAAACTTCTCGTTTAGCCTCCCTACATTACTCCCCGTATAATTAACTTAAATATTTACATCGTACACATATTATATGTACTTGCATCTAATTCGACGTAAACATTACCTCATTGCGATCTTGGAGTGAGCACACCTTCGAACGAGCCGTCAGTTTGAGTTCAAGCGCTACTACCTGTGTTCTTATCCCTCAAACCTCGGCTCTGATACCAACTTATTACGCCCTTAACTTTACATTATGTAGGAAAATTTTAGAAATTTTCGGCATGACCCATTCATACATAGACCACTAACACCTGCTTTATGTGGTAAAACATTTCAACATAAAAGACCCAAAACGGACGTGTTTACATTGTTTACAACAAGACTACTACTACTATGTTATTGTCCAAACCACAAGGACATCAAAAGACTACATAAGTTGAAGTACATAAGACCAAAAATTAAGACCACATTAAAATGACTTATGACGGAAGCGTGAAGTGGGAGTAGATCAAGTGCGCTCGTTCCAAGTCGTCCAATCTCTTAAGTTGAGGATTTACCTACATTCAACAATAAACAAGTAATTTAATATCTCGTCACTAACACTATTATCTAATAAACTGATTCGTCTCTATCATGGCCTTACATCATTTAATTACATTACCATCCATTAGACGGTTCATTACATGCTCACCTGCATGTAGAGACTGAACATACTTTTCTTAACATACCCGCTAACGATGGATACTAGTATTTTTAACATAACTTCCATTCGGTTCGTTCATGACGAACGAATGTATTCTTTTCATTCTTACACTTACACTCCAATCTGAGAAAGACGGATCGAGTAGACTTTCATTCATTACATACTTAACTTCCCATAGCCGGTTCATACAGAAAGAACCGGATATGATGCATTCGCCTTCATAACTTATTCATTTCTCACAATCCGTTTATAACGGATCTTGCCTTTTACTTCCAAACAACCATAGACTCAAATATCACAATTTTAACATAACAACACAATACAATTGGGATTAGTAAACATATAACAACATAATAGAAATATGGTGTATACTAACGTACCTCGATCTTGTGAGTCTCCCGTTTTCTTAGTGTTTGAGCCTTCTTCTTTCACGCCTACATTAAACGCATTCATTCATTTAGCCCAACACCTTCATTCCATTATTTACATAAATTTCTCATTTTCAAGTGACAAACATTATCATTAATTTTCAGAATTTCACACATTTATTCTCTTAAGCATTTCATCATACACTTGGTGTGCGTCACATTAATAAAGCATAATGTACAAGTATACAAAGCATAACTTTACTAAGCATGACTGGTTCGGGTGAGGCTAAGGATGGTACTATCCTAGCATATTCGAAGAATATGGTAGTGTATCCTTTGCAGTCTATTTCAGTCATTCTGAGATTTAGGAACTTATTGGCGATTCGTTCCTTCTCATTAGGAGGACATAATTTTCTTTCAACCCTATTCTTAAACTCAGTCCACTCAATTTTATAAATTTTGTCACTTCCCCTAGACTGGAGAATAGTATTCCACCATTTTAAGGCCGCGTTTTTTGAAAAGATTAGAAGCAAACATAATCTTATCTTCGTCTACGCATTTACTTTTTTATGACTGCTTCTGTCTTTTCTATCCAACGTAAGGTTGCAATGGCTCCTTCATTGCCTGAGAATTCTATTGGTTTGCAGGCTAAGAATTCTTTTAAAGAACAACCGTATGGAGCGGTTCTTCTTCTTTTAGGAATTGGAGCTTGGATAATAGGTCCATTGTCATTATTCACACCATGACTAGGTTCAGTGTGTTGACATTTACTGCCATTTGCAGATTTATCTGCTTCACTAACAGTCTTGATAATATAAGACATGGCATCTATAATTCCTTGTGCCACTATGTGTTGAATGGCACTATTATCTATTTGGTTTTCTAGATTTACTTCGTTTTCCATCTGAATTATGAACATTTATCAGGTATTAATTATTACGAACTATTATTTAGTGCAAACATTTATTTACAATCATATAAACAGATTGATCAAAATCGTCGAACATTGCGACTTTTACTCTTTTCATATATATATATATATATATATATATATATATATATATATATATATATATATATATATATATATATATATATATATATATATATATATATATGCATCTATTACAAACTACAACTGGCAAATATGCTAGTAGTTATGCATCCGTATCTTATTTTAGTCTATCTAGGTTTATGTATCCAATTAGGTATATCACGCTCAACATGCTTCCACTTAAGATTTTCTCCTATTATTCGAATGATCTCCTTCCTCTACTAATTCGTCACCTAATGGGCGAAGTTCCTCCAACTTTTCTGGCTCATAGGTGGCATGGGTGCTAGTACTGGGTCAGGGTGTTGAGGGATAGGTTGTTCGTAAGGGTATGGGTTTTCCTGGTGGAGATCTAATTCCATTGGTTGGTCCTAGTTTGGCTCTATCATTTGTTGATCTGGGAATAGTGGCGGTTCGGCTATTTGATTTAAGTTAGAATCTATTGCTGTAGTGGCTAACATATGGAGATTTGCCCATTGCCTATCTAATTCATCTTCCCATGGTGGTCTATTGCCTGTTCCCTGAGTTTGTGCATTTATTTCCTTATTAGCTCTGACTATCGCTCTCTTTTGTTGTGACTTCTTCATTTTCTATATTCTCTCTTGAGCTCCTCTACTAAACCAACCTCTTTTCTTAGTAGTAAAGGGTTCCTTAGAGTGGACCTTAAATATAAATATTCCTTTGTCAGTACCGGCTGAGTATCCTGGGGGACCAGGCTGAGATGATGTTCCCTCATTTTTCTGTGAACTATCTAAATGACGATAAGCGTCCGATGTTCCTTGATCACTCATACTGTAAACTAACATATAGTCAAATAACACATAACACATAATCACATAAATTATTTCCTAACACATAATTTGAAATTTCAGTGTCAGCAGAACACTTCTTTGGCTTAAATCAATGGCTGTAGCTCTGATACCACCTTCTGTCGCAACCCCCGACCCCTAGTTACTTGGGATCAGGCGGCCGCGAGCTCAGATTCAGTGGTATCGGTGATTATCAGTTTGGCAGCATAATTTACATCAGGACCGTAGTTAGGAAATATTTTATGAGAGTAAAATACCACATTTTATAATTGTAAATACATGGGAAATTCCCAAGTTTCCATTACAAACATATTTATAGGGATAAACCCTAATTTATTGAATTAAAACATCTTCTTTATTTAGGTAACTTTTTATAGCCACTTTTCTATGCCTTCAGTGCTCTCCAGCTGGCTTTTATTTGGCTTTCACATTTTGTTACCCGGAACGCGTTTTAAAAACATTTGTCAGTAGGAAATACTGGTGAGTGAATCCGAATTTAATCAAAACTGGTTTTATCATTTTACAACATTGAGGGCAATCAGCAATTACATTTGTTTACTGTTCTACTTTAGTTACCACCCACGGTACTATCGACCCGACTTGTGGTCATGTTACTACTCACAGTGTAGTAACACATTTTGTATACAAAACCCCAACATACCGACGATAATTGTAGAATACAAATACTCAATCACTGTTAATTATAGTGTAAAACAATTGAGGTTTTGTAAAACAAATTATAAAAAGAGGGGATTACTCACTTTGCAAGTTTAGGTAATTCTAAGGCTCCCTGAGAATCTCTTGATTATTATCTAGTAAACCAAATAATGCACACGTGTTAGTAAAATAACCCACTTCAGATTAACCGTACAACTCGAGATAGAATTCCAATGATTGAGTCGGGCAGAGCCGACTTGCATTACGGAATCCTAAATCAATCGGGTGTACACACGAGACAGAATTCCAATGACTGAGTCGGGCAGAGCCGACATGCATTACGGAATTCTAAATCTATCGTGTAGGGTAATAGCAGGGTTATAGTACTTACAACGAGGCAAAGCTTTGCTATTTAGTGGGTATTATGCCTTGAGCAGAGTTTCTACTACTAGAGAATTTAGAGAGAGAATTCAGAAATGAACGACGATCAAATGAGCTCGAAGCCACCTTATATAGGCCTGACGAGGGGTCTGTCGCACCCCGTGAAAGCCATAGCCTAAGCTTTCGTGGTCCGCGAGAGCCTGAAAGGCGGTTATAGGCTTGCTGAGTCAGCGTGTAGCCTTGCCACGTGGCACGCAACGTGTCCGGATAAGAATGAGGACCTCACGCCCCGCGAAAGATCAAAGGATCTCCGTCACGGCCCGCGAGAGACTTCCGATCCTTGTTTTTCTAGATTTTAATAAGTGTAGGGCTATTCCGGGTCCGGTTTTCACGTATGGGGTATATTTAGGGACATTTAGGAGTGTCCTAAATATTTTTAGGAGGGTTGTTATATTATGTGCCCACTACACCAGCTGTAGTACATCCGATAACTATGGACTTCCCTGATAGTTGTCAAATAAAAATGTAGAACAAAATTGTCAAAGAAATCAACCTAGATTTCACCATGAATCAGGATGATTTAATATACCTAGAAGTAATTCTACAAAATCTAATAACTTTAATGGTAAATCAAATCGGTTTGAAACAATTTTGAACAACAAAATCGATACCAGAATTTTAGAAATCGAAACTTTCAACAAAGAAAATTTCAAAATTGGCATGGTTGTCATCCAAGAAATGATTATATATAACTCAAATAATCATCAAAATTCAGGGCATGATAACAGGAATGAAAGTCATCAACATAATAATTTTCAAAGGTCAGCAAGTCCGAGAATTTATTGGAACTCTCAAGACCAACGATCTACTGGAAATTATCGAGCTAAAAAATTGATGAACAACAGATTTTAGACACCTGAAAGGTGCAATGGACATCTAAAAGAATTCAAGTATGTTAATGAATCAGGTCAACCTAAGATTGTTAGGTCTAGGTTCTCCTTTCTAACTGAGTTGTTGAATGAGAGCATGACGACCAAGGAGGACTATTATTGATGTGCTCAACAGTGGTTGTGGTATAATAACAAAAGAAACCCAATTGGGGTTGTGGGTGTGAGTTGTTTATAAGCAGTGGAAATTGCAAGCACATAAAGAGTGCGATTGTTGTTGTTGTTGTTCTTCTTCTTCTTCTTCTTGGCCTGCTTGTGAATAATTATATTTCGCTAGCAAAAAGAATGGAGATTTTGTTGAGAGTGTGTGATTTGAAGACGGTAGGTGATTTGGAATCGACTAACTGGATCGATTTGCTGGTGAATTTTAGTTGATTATTGCGTAAGGACTTGAAGGAGAAGGTATGTTTAATGTCACTATTGTCTCTGCCTCTGCCTCTCTCTCTCTCCACCGTATTGTTTATTTCTCTTTCTTACGCCCGTGTTTACTTAAGGAAGAAAAAGAAAAGAAAGGATTGTTTTTCTTTCCTCTTATTTCTCTCCTATTCTTTTCATTCCCTTCGTTTCCTTCAAGTTTTATAAGGATGAAATTTAAACCTAGACTCTCCTCCTTTTCTGTTCATTTCCTTCCATTTCCTTATAAAAAAATATCTCTGGAAGACATCTAGATTACATCTAGATTCTTTCCTTCCATTCATTTCAAAAAAAAAAAAATCCCAGAACACAACCAAAATTTTCTTTCCTTTCCTTTCTCTTCTCTTCTTTCTTCAAATGAATCTTGGGAACACAAAAGAAACCTAATTGGGGTTGTGGGTGTGAGTTGTTGTTATGATTTTTATAAGCGGTGGAAATTGCAAGCACATAAAGAGTGCGATTGTTCTTCTTCTTCTTCTTGTGAATAATTATATTTCGCTAGCAAAAAGAATGGATATTTGTTGAGAGTGTGTGATTTGAAGACGGTAGGTGATTTGGAATCGACTAACCGGATCGATTTGCAGGTGAATTTTAGTTGATTATTGCATAAGGACTTGAAGGAGAAGATAGGTTTAATGTCGCTATTGTCTCTGCCTCTGCCTCTCTTTCTCCACCGTATTGTTTATTTCTCTTTCTTACGCCCGTGTTTACTTAAGGAAGAAAAAAAAGGGATTGTTTTTCTTTCCTCTCATTTCTCTTCTACTCTTTTCATTCCCTTCGTTTCTTTCCAGTTTTATAAGGATGAAATTTAAACCTAGACTCTCCTCCTTTTCTATTCATTTCCTTCCGTTTCCTTATAAAAAAAATTTCTCTGGAAGACATCTAGATTCTTTCCTTCCATTTCCTTATAAAAAAATCTCAGAACACAACCAAAATTTTCTTTCCTTTCCTTTCTCTTCTCTTCTTTCTTCAAATGAATCTTGGGAACACAACATCCCCCTCAAAGAATTGTTTTGAAAAAAATATGGCTAAAAGTGTGGGGCGTCGCATAGCAATGTTGAGATAGTGGGAATCCAATCTACAAACTCCTAAACTACGCTTACAACTAACATAAGCATAAAACATACACAAAGCCTTAAGGTACAAGCTTACAATAGATAAAGATGTTGCAAATTAGAGATATTTAATTAATTAATCTAAATTTTAGTCGCCAAGCTCCTTTTTGGTCTGCGAACTTGTCAACCTGTGTTTGTAAAGGAGGCGGTATCCTTATTCGATAAAGGGCTACGGGGGGCTATAGAGGACATTGTGGTGTGTGGAGGTCCGTTTTTTGGGGATTTTCAGTGGCGGGTTGCTTCTCTGCCCTGTAAGATGGGGGGGGGGGGGGGGGGCTGGGGCTTCTATCGGCCATGGATGTCTCCATTTACGGTTTTGTTGCCTCGCGAGCTCAATCGTGGGGGCTGCAAGATCACATCTTGCGCGAGAGTGGGGTTGTTGGAATGGATGGGGATTATGACATGGCTCTGGGGGAGTTGCATAGACACCTCCCGGATTTGGATATTGGCGGTTTCGCTAACAGGGACACCGCCCCACCGAAGACCCAGAAGACTTTGGCGAGTGCTCTGTTTTGTCGTATCGCTCAGAATATTGGATCAGATTTCTGTACGACCCCCCGTCAGAACGCCGTCCTAGAATGCTTGCGGGGCCTCCACGCCCAAGATTTTCTATCGGTCATCCCCATCGAGGGCTTAGGCCAAAAGATGTCAGCCGTTGAATATCGTGCTATCTTAAAATATCGGCTCATGATTCCTATGTTCCCTGATGATGAGCAATGCCCGATTTGCCGGAAAGCTTGCTTAGACCAATTTGGGGAGCATGCTCTGCACTGTAAAGAACTGCCGGGTTTTAAGTATAGGCATGACTGGGTGCGGGATGTCTTGGGGGACATCCTCAAACGGGCGGGGATCTCGGTAAAGAAAGAAGCCCCCGTAAACTTTTTGACAGATCCGAGGGAAGGGAGATCCACATTACGCCCCGCGGACGTTTTAGTTTTCGGGTGGGATGCAGGTAAACACGCTTGTGTTGATCTTACCGGTGTTTCCCCCCTTGTAGGCTTTCGGGATACAGGTTTTGTCCCTGGTCAGGCGATTGCAAGGGCGGCAGCAAAGAAAATGGACAAACATGCAAAAGCCTGCGAGGATAATCAACATTCCTTTATCCCTTTTGCCTTTGATACATTTGGCTCGCTAGCCCCAGAAGCCATCAGATTTCTTGAACGGGTCCAACGGGTTGTTCACAGCAACATTTCGTCTCCTAGAGATCGGGGTTTCGTTTTTACTAGGTTAGGTTTCGCTATTCAAAAGGGGGTAGCGGCGCAGCTTGTTGCCCGCTTACCGGCTATCTTGGTGTAATTTGTTTCGCCTTATATATAAATATTTATTTCAAAATTTTAGTGTGCGTATATACACACGCACACGTCAAATGAAAATAAAGGGAACCAAAGCAGTCGTATTATTATTGACTTTGACACAAATGGCTGAAATACAGTTAGTTTTTTCAACAGCTGTTAATATTTTTTGTTTTATCGGGTAATATAAAAAAACAATAAAAAAGGACCTAAAAAACAGATTTGAGGTTTTAGGTTTTCTAGTTGCACGTAGTTCTATGATGTGCATTTTGTAACACATTTAAGTTTTTTTTTAAGATAACACATTATATATACACTTAAAAGGCTATGTCGGTGGGCCAATCCGACATAGCCAAGTGTAGCCTTCTGATTGCCCACAACAATTTAATGCCTTTAACCTTTGACTTTTCTGATTTACGTGTTTAGTCCTTCTACTTTAGTTTTCATAATATACACATTTAGTCCCTCAATTTAATAAATTTTATTCCCCATTAGTTAACTTTGATTATATACATGTTTAGTCCATCTACTTTAACTTTGTTTATATACATGTTTACTCACTCTACTTTTACTTTTATCCAGTTAAGTATTTCACGCTTTCGCCTTTTAGAGTTTTTTTTTCTCCGTAACATGATAAACCAAAGGCAATCCAACTAAACAATATTGTTTCCGCTATAGGTATTATTGGAACCAATATTTTTTTTTCTTTTAGTATTTCGTTGGTTAGTGTTTTTTATACATACGCGAACGTTTCGATTCTCCTTTTCCAATGATTTTATGTAATCTCTTTCTTTTTTCTTTCTTTTTTGTGGTTTGTTTTTTTACTTATAACATTTAATTTTCAGCATTGACTCTTACAACCTCTTAACTTTCTAAATACTTTTTAACCAACTTTTACGTCTTTATTTTTATTTACGTGTCAATATAAACTTAAGTTGATTTATATTTCAACATATTTTTTTTATGTCTTCTGTCAATTTGTAGCATTCACACTGACAACCTTTTTACCTTCTAAATACTTTTCTTATTGAGTTTTCCAGTCGATGTAAGACACATGTCGACATATTTTTGTATCGAACCAAAAATCGGGTTGCCCCGCCGCGAAGCGCGGTGTAATACCCTAGTATACTCTTAAAACCCTATGTCAGTGTTGTCCTTTCCTAGGTTTTTTTTTTTTTTGTCTTTTCCTACCAAGTTTTGAGGTTTTTTTTTTTTACGTTTTCGGCCCTTATGCTTTGTGTGTTGTTTCTTAAATACCAATCTCTTTTGCAACTTTTTAACTTTACGTTTTTACCCCTTGCATTAATTTTTTGTGGTTTTGTTTGTTTACGTATTTTTTTCCATCTCTTGTAATGTACGTTTTCGGCCCTTATGCTTTGTGTGTTATTTCTTAAATACCAAGTTCTTTTGCAATTTACAGTTTTCGTCAGCGTTTAAACTTTGCGTTTTTACCCCTTGCACTATTTTTTTTTCTTTCTTTTTCCTTTCTTTTTTGTGGTTTTGTTTTTTTACTTATAACCTTTAATTTTCAGCATTGACTCTTACAACCTCTTAACTTTCTAAATATTTTTTTATCAACTTTTACGTCTTTATTTTTATTTAACTTAAGTTGATTTATATTTCAGCATAATTTTTTTTTCTTTTCTCAGGTTTTAGCATTCACACTGACAACCTTTTTACTTTGTAAATACTTTTCTAATCGAGTTTTCCAGTCAATGTAAGACACGTGTCGACATACTTTTATATCGGATCAAAAATTGGGTTGCCCCGCCGCGAAGCGCGGGTGTAACACCCTAGTTTAAGCAATAAGGCTAGTCCCCGTTACATGTTCAGTTAGGCTTATGTAAAATGATCAAAACACCCCTTAAAAACTGGAGGGACTATGTTTGTAATCAACTATATTTAAATATATAGACCACTTATGCAATTTAGAAAACTATATAAAAAAATACGAATAAACTATAAAAAATAATAATTAGAGGAAAGTTACTCTACAAATAAACTTAATGTACTAAACATACGAATTACATGAAAAGGAGAAAAGGAGGCGGTGACATTTTTGTAATTATCAGTAACTATAAAAAATTACTCTTGTAGAGTAATTTCGATCTTTTGTTGAGTAATTTTATAAAATGTTCATGTAGAGTAATTTTGTTCTTGAGGGTAATTATCAAAATTACACTAACCCAGCCCCCCCCCCCCCCCCTAAAAAAAACAAAACTGTAGAGTAATTTTGATCTTTTGTAGAGTAATTTTGGTCTTGTAGGGTAATTATCAAAATTACACTACCACCCCCTACCACCCAAACTAAAAGCTAAAAACTAAACCATAAAGCTAAATCACACACTACTAAAAAACTGTCTTGTTTCCGACCAAGGTTTTTGTCGGAAAACTGTCGGAAAAAGGGTGTTTCCGACCAATTTCCGACAGAAATACGTTTGTCGAAAAAACCCTTGCAGGAAAATATTTCCGACAAGTATCCGAGTAAATTGGCGACAAATTTCCGGCAAAAATAGGAAGTTACTATTTACGACAAAGTCTCGACCAGAATTTTCCTACAGCTTTCCGACCACCGTTTTCCTACTATTTTCCGACCACCGTTTTCCTACTATTTTCCGACCAAAAGGTTCCTACAGCTTTCCGACCACCGCGTACCTATCGTTTTCCGACTACCATGTTCCTACTGTTTTCCGACCATGACCTTTCCACAGTTTTCCGGCCAGATTTTCAAATTTCTCTTCCTACCAATTTCCGACTAAAAACTTTTTAATAAAAAAATATAAAAAAAATAAAAAATCCAGATTTGTTTTCCTATTAAAAAATGCAAACAAAAAATCCAATGAAAATCCTAAATACGATACCATTGTAAACTAAAGTTCGTCCACAAAATACAATATGGTTTCCCAACTACAAGTTCAACCCCACAAAATATCAGCGTTGCCAAATTACAAGTTCAACCGCAAAAGACAACAAACAGAAACTAAACTATGGTGGAGGATTGCTAGGATTACCAAATTGTTTCATAAACTCGGCCATTTGTCGTTGCATCTCTTCGACTAGGTTTTGTAACATTTCAACGTAGAGTAATTTTGGTCTTGCAGGGTAATTATCAAAATTACACTACCACCCCCTACCACCCAAACTAAAAGCTAAAAACTAAACCATAAAGCTAAATCACACACACTAAAAAACTGTCTTGTTTCCGACCAAGGTTTTTTTTCGGAAAACTGTCGGAAAAAGGGTGTTTCCGACCAATTTCCGACAGAAATACGTTTGTCGGAAAAACCCTTGCAGGAAAATATTTCCGACAAGTATCCGACTAAATTGGCGACAAATTTCCGACAAAAAAAAGGAAGTTACTATTTCCGACAAAGTCCCGACCAGAATTTTCCTACAGCTTTCCGAGCATCGTTTTCCTACTATTTTCCGACCACCGTTTTCCTACTATTTTCCGACCAAAAGGTTCCTACAGCTTTCCGACCACCGCGTACCTATCGTTTTCCGACTACCATGTTCCTACCGTTTTCCGACCATGACCTTTCCACAGTTTTCCGACCAGATTTTCAAATTTCTCTTCCTACCAATTTCCGACTAAAAACTTTTTAATAAAAAAAATACAAAAAAAATAAAAAATGCAGATTTTTTTTCCTATTAAAAAATGCAAACAAAAAATCCAATGAAAATCCTAAATACGATACCATTGTAAACTAAAGTTCGTCCACAAAATACAATATGGTTTCCCAACTACAAGTTCAACCCCACAAAATATGACAGCGTTGCCAAATTACAAGTTCAACCGCAAAAGACAACAAACAGAAACTAAACTATGGTGGAGGATTGCTAGGATTACCAAATTGTTTCATAAACTCAGCCATTTGTCGTTGCATCTCTTCGACTAGGTTTTGTAACATTTCAACGTAGAGTAATTTTGGTCTTGTAGGGTAATTATCAAAATTACACTACCACCCCTACCACCCAAACTAAAAGCTAAAAACTAAACCATAAAGCTAAATCATAGCTAAATGCTAACAAAATTACTTTAAAAGATCAAAATTACTCTACAAGATCAAAATTACTTTACAAAATATCAAAATTACTCTACAGGATCAAAATTACTCTACAAAAGATCAAAATTACTCTACAGGCTACAGGATCATTTTACAAAATTACTCTACAAAAGATCAAAATTACTCTTGTAGAGTAATTTTGATAGTTACTCGTAATTACAAAAATGACACCGTGCTTTTTCATCTTTTCCTTCAACTCGTACGTTTTGTACGTTAAGTTTATTTGTATTTGATCTTTACCCATAATAATTAACCCCCCCCCCCCCCCCCGACAAGATTATCGGTGACCACTTCCACCATTACAACTACTGCTCAAATCAGATCATCGCCGAAACGTACAACTCATAAATCATATTGAACATGCTTATCACTTTCGGATGCCAGTAACCCACCCATCCTCTTTCTCTTACTAATCAGGTTCACTACCGAAACTTGCAAGTTGCAAATCAGATCAAACCAAAGTATCAGTTCACAACTTTAGGATAATTTCTCATCTTCTTCATGGAAATCTATTCAGATGGAATAGTTAACGAGGACCGAATCAAGGAACCAATGTGTTATGAGAAAAAGTTATTGCAAGATGATTTGTTTATGTTTCTTACAACACCACATATTTTGGTGTTTGGTGAAAAAGAATGACGATCTGTGTGAGGTTATGGGGTGGCGAGGAACGTTGAATGGGGTGTAAGTGGCTTGGTTTATGGTTGGTGCACGAAAAGATGTGGCGGCCAGTGAGTTTTAGGGTCGTAGGAGTGGTTACCAAAGTAGTTAACGAGGATTGATGCATGTCGGGGTGTAAAATCATGCCAAATGGCATTAATGCCACACCACTACCAGCGACCACGAGTCGATCTAGGACCCACAAGTTGCGACGAACCTGTCAAATGAGAAAAATAGATGTAAAAATGTTGAAACACACATGACATTGCGCCGTGTTAACTCACAAAATTTTGAACGAAAGGTAAAACCGTTTAACAACACATGCATGTAGTGTCTTGTTAACTCGCCAAATTAAAAACTTAACGTAAAACAAAAGTTAGCGAAAAATGAAAAGTATAGGGACCAAATTTGAAAGTAAAAAAGTTGTGAGGTCAAATTGCAAATAATTACAAGTTTCGTGTTAAAATAAAAAAAATTATGAGGTTAAAATTGTAAAAAATATAAACCTTTGCGTAAAAAGTAAAAATCAACTTTTTTTAAATTCCCCAAGTATGAGGTATAACTCCATTATATACAAAAATGTATGTTGCTAATTAAGAGTATGTAAATGCTCCACATACTTTTTTTTGTACTAAAAGTGTAATTTGGTACTTATAACACTTGATACATATTTTTTGTACAAGACAAACTAAATCATAATGTATTTTAATATTTATGAATTATGGTACATGTACCCTCATTGATTCATCTAATCACAAACATATACCATTTATTTTTTTTAAACCAAAACTACCATAATCACTTGTGACACCACAAAACTTTTTAGAGTGAATTACAAGTTTCGTTCTTTATATTTATATTAAATTTCAGTCGATGTCCTTTATCTTCAAAATTGATATAATTTGTATTTTATATTTTAAAATCTTTTACAGTATGTCCTTTAGCCTAACACATTTAATTTTTTTCGTTAATCAGATTATATGGACCCCATGTAAGGGTAATTCTGTCATTTCCAATCCTAATTACTAAAGTATTGGCCTCTAATAATCCCAATAGACGTCATTGTCCATTGGCAGTCCCACATTTTTTATTCCCACTGCTAGTCTCACCTTTCAACTATTTTTCTCCACCGGTCCTTAGTTAAAAAAACTTAACGGAGTTAAGTTCTATTTTTCCTGAATTACAAATTGAGGTTTTAGGGCTTTTAATCAGAACGAGGATAAGAGTCTATTGATGTAAAACTTATCTCAAAACGATGCTCCAAACGACTTGATTTTTTGTTAATTGGAAGTTTAAACACCCGAATTGAAGTACTGTTTTCATCGTTTGGAGCACAATTTGAAGGTAAGTTTTACATCATTCGACTCGTGTCCTTGTTCTGTTCAAAAGCCCTAAAACATTAGTTTGTAATTCGAAAAAAAAAACTTAACTCCGTTAAGTTTTTTTAAGTGAGGACCGGTGGAGGAAAAATAGTTGAAAGGTGCGACTATCAGAGGAAATAAATAAATGTGGCACTGCTAATGGCCAATGACGTCTAGTAAGGATTATTAGAGGCAACCTTTCTCTATAAAAAAACGCAGAAACCCCCTAGCCACCACAATCACCACCACCACCTGCAGTACCACCATCAACATCACCCTTCACCACCATATCACGTTCGCAGTGGTAATCTGCAAATAATTTGGCTTGATGAACAGAAACCCAAATTCCCAAAACCCTAACAGTAATGGATGTCGTTTGATTGATGTGTTAGCGTCGGTTGCTGATACGGAGGTTTTCGATAAAGTTTTTAATCTGCTTTCTCTTACTGGTGCGTTATTGAGTTCGGGATTGCTTGAATGGTTTCGATTAACGTTAAAAAGGCAGTCAGTGTGATGTTTTATCTGATTTATGCCTTTTGCTCAAAGGCAGGCTTAAAGATAGTCAGTGTCTGTTACAGGTTCAAGGCTTAAACTTGAAGAATATTACTTTTTTTAGGTTTGTATATTAGCTTGTTTGTAAAGGAAGTTGTAATATCATACCTTGGTTAGCTCTAGGATTTTGCATTCTTATCTTCATTTCTTTTTGCCTTTTATGTGATTTGAATGGTTAGTCGGCTTACGGGAGTTCATTTCTGCATTGCTCTTTAAGCTAGAATAGTTCGGTTATTGAGATCGCGAAGTTTTTTTTGTTCATTCACTTATAAATGGTGTGGTGAAGGGTGATGGTTGTGGGTGGTGATGGCAGGTGGTGGTGGGTGGTGGCTACGAGCCTAGGAGAGAGAGAGAGAGAGAGAGAGAGAGAGAGAGTTTGTGTTTAGAGAAAGAAAGGGTGGGTTTGTTTTATTTGTTTTTTGTATTATTATTTGGTAATTAGGATGAGAAAAGACAAAAATACCCTTAGATGAGGTCCATCTGATATGATTTAACGAAAAAAA
The DNA here is from genome assembly GCA_030545235.1 of Helianthus tuberosus. Lineage (NCBI taxonomy): Eukaryota > Viridiplantae > Streptophyta > Magnoliopsida > Asterales > Asteraceae > Helianthus > Helianthus tuberosus. The sequence goes on from CM060425.1 coordinate 196,261,848, forward strand.
TTAATTGGATTAGATTCAAATAACATAACATGCAAGCTTTCAAAACATAAAGTACAAATCATATCAATTTTAAAGCTAAAAGACATCGACTGAAATTTGATATAAAGATAAAAGACAAATATTGTAATTCACTGTTCTTTTTATTTTATTCATTTTTAAACTAAAAGTATTTATATATTTAAAACTACATTTCATTAATTCAAAATCATAAATATATTAAATAAAATTTAACATAAAAATAATAAAAATTAAAGACATCTAAATCTAGAAATCACACAATCATCCATATCGCCTCGCTATTTTAAGTTTTAGTTTATAAACTAGGGGAATACCCGCGCTCCGCAGCGGGTTGGCAGAAATTCGGTATGTGTTGTTTCGGCTAATTACAATACTGGTATTCACTATATCAACCGAAAGAAACCCAAAAACATAAACTCAGTAGTGTGCCCAGAATAAGAATAATATCGACACAAAGTTTTACATCGATTGAAATTCTTAAAAAGGCCTACTGGTTCAGATTATACCTTATACCGATACTAGCGTCGATGTTGTTCGGTCAGAATTTGTGTTGTTTGTTAGGGTAACGAAACGGTATGGACACTCGAGAAAACACGTTATTTCTATTACAACTCTATTGTCAACAAATTTTATACCGATATAAAGATAGTCGTGATTCATTTTTTTTACTATTTAAATAAAATCAAATTAAATAAATTAAAAACATATACTGTTTAGAGAGTATAAAGCGTTAAAAAAATTAAAGGGATTAAAATGTTAAAATTGTATTGAATAAAAAATAAATTATGTGATAATAATTATAACAATCGATAAATATAAACAATAATAATTATAAATAATATTGAAATAGCAAATTATTATAAATTTAATATCATAGTAAAATAACAATTTAAAAAAATAATTTAAGATTATAGTAAAATAACAATCTAAAAAAATAATATTATGGAAAGCCGCTGCAATTTGGTTACACAAAAAATGAGTCAAAAAGTAAACGTCACTATTAAACTTCTTATCCACGTATTAAGGTTAAATGCGAGAACCACTTGAACTACTTTATGTTTCCTTAATATTCTATATTTTATTTTATATTTATACAAACTAAGCTGTGAAAAATAAAATAATAATAATTAAAATGCTAATGGATTACATGTGTCACCTAAATATTGGCTCCATCAATCAAACTAACCAATGTATGATGTTACTGTACATCTCCTTTAAAAATGTAAGGATATAGAATGCCACCAACATCAGTGGCGGATCCAGGATTTTTTTTCACTGGGTTCACTTTTTTCGGTGCTCGAATTTCGTTCAACCCGACGTTAGAATTTTCGGGTCGGGTCGGGCTTTATCGCTAAAGATATCTATCATATTATCTATCTTCGTCTCCAAATAAACACATTTCTCTAAAGTGATTTCTAATAAACTTTTACAAAAGTAATTTGAGTCAAGTCGGGTCGGGCTTTATCACTAAAGTCACTTTTTCCCTATCATCTTTGGAAGTTAGTGAACCAAATGACTCAGCTAAATCTCCTCTAATAGTCTAAGCATGACAAGATGAAAAAATTGTTGTGTTGACCCCTACTTTTCAATAATTTCAGAACCCATAAAACCATACCCAAATGTTGTTGCATTGAAGAATCAAACTGGTGTGTTCACTTCATGTAATTTTTGAACACAACTAAAAAATAATAAAAAACCGAATCCATTTGCTGAGAATCAGAAATAATGTATACACAAGTTGCCTACAAACAATAATTTTAGGTTAATGAGATGATACCCATAATGGCTAAAGTAGGTTGTATGCATTCTCAATACAACCAATTTTAGGTTAATGAGATGATACCTAACTTTTGCTAATCATCCACAAGTTACAGATACAATCATGCGTTTTTATAGTGTAACCCTAAATAAATATGGGTTTTGTAAAAAAAAAAAGAACAAATAAACCTAAGAGCATTCACATTCTAACCATCAAATGATGTGAGAAGAGGTTTTTATATTATAAAGGGTATAAAAAGTGGTTGTGAGTAGAGGAGAGAGAAAATGTTACTGTTCATCTGTATATTTGGGGGGACACTGTTCACCCGTTATAATTTTTTAATATATTTTGAAAGTGGTTGTGAGTGGAAGTGAGAGAAAAATGTAATGATAATATTATTTAATTGAAAGGAGAGAGAAAAAGTATTTGTTTTTAGTGGAAATATATTTATATTGAAGTTGTTTTTTAGTGGAATGTATGTATAATTTGATGGTTTGGATGTGAATGCTCTAAAAGCACATTGATGTCTAGTCCATAATCAAAGCTCACCGTTTCCAATTCTACATACAAAAAGCAAATCACACACCAAATTTCTAACTAGGGCTCCAAATAAACTTATTTGTACTTCAAATTTGGGTTTAACACTGCAAACCTACTCAGATTCTCAACTCAACTAAATCAAAAATCAAAACCTTTGCAGATGTAAAAGAGATGGGAAAGACCTGATGTTGTTTAGAGTCGGCGGAGGAGGTCGGCGGCCGGTGTCGACGGAGGTGCAGGTGTTCGCTGAAGGTGGATGCGTCGCTGAGGTGCAGATGGGAAAGATCTGATCTTGTTCGCTCATGTTGTTTTGTTTTGGGCTTGTTAATTTGTTTTGTTGTAACCCTAAATGGGTTTTACATTAAAGAAAAAAAAAATAGAAAAAAAACGGAACAAAATGATTAATAATGCCTCATTCGGGATTCGAACCCGGGTGTCTTGGGAAAACTAACGCGGACTTAACCAGTGGAGAACCAAAGTTTTTTGTTTATGGGTTCCTTTTATATTTTACTTATGGGTTCCTTTTCAGTTTGTTATATATATTTACACTAAAAATTAAAAACCGAATGGGTTCCTGGGAACCCGATGTTTGTTAGTTAAGTCCGCCCCTGACCAACATCCGTTTGGTAATATGGTTGTGCGGATCTGTAAACAACGTAGAATGAGAGATTGTAAAGAATCATGATAAACGGAAACACAATCCGTGGAGTTTTCGGATCAATCTGACGAAAAAAAGAAAATCATTGGAAATCAGCAATTACACAACTTCAAAAAACGACCCTTTCATAGTTCGGCACCCGCCGTTAACGAAGAAGCAATACCAGTGGTAAAAAAAATACGCATATTCATGTTACTCGGCTCGGTAACTATTACCCAAAACCCCTACCCACCCACCTATTCGAGACCAACACAACAGGGTAGGCGAATACCAGAAGTACCTGCCCACCCCTACCTGAGTGACGCTCCTTGTGCCCTTTATTGTTTTTATATTCGTCATAATCGACATGATAAATCATAAGATAAATAACCGAAGCCATTGTTGACTTCGAAAAAATCAAACAATGCAAAAAACAATGAAATTCAATGAAGTGATGAAACAAAATAAAAACTATAATTTCCATTAACCGGGGTGTTGGAACGACATAGTGAAACTGATTTCTAAAGTGAAAATAAATGGGAAAGGTTTAAATCAGATGATCATGGGTAAGGTGGGGAATGGGTTTCATATACGTTTTTGGATAGACACATGGTTGAGCGATCTTCCTTTAATGGAAAGATGACCACATCTGTTTTCTTTAGAGTTGTGTAAAACTTGCAGGGTAGCGGACATGATTGATTCAGATCAAGGAAATGGTGGCTATGCTTGGATTTGGGTTAGACAACCAGAGTCTGTTATTGAGCTTAAGGAATGACGGGAATGTCAAGACGCTATCAACGGGGTGAGATTGTTCAATGACAAGGATACGTGGATATGGAACGATGGAAGTCAGGAAGGTTTCATGGTGAATAAATTGAAAAAGGCATTAATCAAGGACATGGGAAATAGTCAGCTCCCTAATTTCGGTCGGTGCAAATGGGTGCCTCTCAAATGTAATATAATGGCGTGAAGAGGTAACTTGGATAGTCTTGTTATTAGAGTTATTTGAGAAAAAAGAATGTGGATATTACTTCGGCCATGTGCCCTTTCTGTACAGTACGAGGAAACAGTGGATCATTTATTCACTGCTTGTTCGGTGGCTATTAGGGTATGGGCGGCTGTTAGTGCGTGGTGCAACATTCCACCGATCTTCGCTTTCGAGTTCAATGATTTAATAGATTCTCATAACTCTATACAGGTTTGGAAGAAAGCGAAAAAGATTATCCTGGGTTCGGTTATAATTTCATGTTGGTGTATTTGGAAAGGGAGGAACGATTTGGTCTTCAATAAGATCAGGAGAAGCCCACAATAAATTATAGCAGAGATTAAAATCGAGAGGTTTTTGGTGTTAAAAATAGTATAACAGGTATGAGAATGTTAATTCTGTTGTATTTTGTATTGCTGTACTGAAGGGGTAAGGTCCCAAAAACCTCGTTTCGAGCGTTTGGACCATATCACAACCTCGATTTTCTAACCTTCTTTAGGCCTTGCGCGGCCGCACACTGGTCCTACAAAGAAGGCTTAAGAGACAGATAGCAGACAACACTTGCGTGCCAAAAGGAAATCATAAATCCTTGCGCTTTACTCCATAAACAAAGGATGAAAATCCTAAGTTAAACACTTCCGCTTAATATCCAGACTTGGATACTATTTACCCAGACTTGGGATTTATTTATTCAGCTGATTCCACACGATAAGGTGTCACACCAGATTACAGCAGTAATCTTCTAGAAGGGATACAATCGTGCACCACTAAGACGGTTATAACCGTCTGGACACGTGTCACCTCTTCAGGCATCCCCGAAATCACAACGAGAGCATGTAATTGGAGAGCAATCTCCACTTGATCACTTTACACGTGGAAGGTCCCCAGCCTTCGATCTAAGCCACGATCCGTGTGCTCTCACATCGGATCAAGAAGCTTGACGGAAGGAAATGTAACCGCTTACGGAGTTAGCATCTTCCGTCAACTTTTCACTAACGGGTTTTCCCGCCCAAACGACTCCCGGCTATAAATATGAGAAGCAACCCAGGTATGAAAAAAAGGTCACACACACTTCATCAATACTTCTTCTTCTCCATAAACACATACTTATTCTCACGCCGGAGTCGGATCAAGGGGAGAACTCCCCTCCTCCCCTTGACGAGGCTAACGGTGCTTTGTTTTGCAGAGTTATCGGAGAAGAAGGCCAATCATAACCGGATCAAACGAGAGAAAACAAACCCTTTTTATGCAGATCCAAACCCCTAGACATCTTGGTTCCGACCATTTATCTAGTGTTTCTTCATTGGCGCCCACCGATTTCTCTGTTTTTTTTCAGTTTTGTCTCGTTTCGATTCAGTTTCCCTCTTTTCTCTGTTTTCACTTGACAGAGAATTCATCACCTCACCCATCAGGTCCTCGGTCTGAATTCAAGGGTTCTACAACCCCAAATATTCAGATCGACGGAATCATGGGAATCAATACAAGTAACAATCACTTAGACGAAAAGGACTCCTCAGATCAACTCATAGAGAGAACTCCAGAGTGCTGGTTGAACAGGTTCCAGACCGCCAGGAACCAAATTTTCCACAAACACTCCAGATTTGGGGGTTTCATTTAAGTTCTATGATCAACGAGCTGCAGATCTGAGGTCGCACAACGCATAACTTCCGGAGCTTTGCTTCTTGGGGCTATAAGCCTTGACTAATACGGTTTTCGTCAAAACCTAGGTACTAATTCCTCTAAAAGATCTTTTCGATTGTTCCTTAAACAAAATGAGGGAGAGAGAACAAATTCCCGAATTCTTTTACATAACGTGAGCACCTTCTAGCATACACTAAACAGTTGGTGCTATCACTTATAAACATTTAAACTGGCACTTATACTAATTCAAGCGCCAGGACTTTTCAACATGAAAGTGTTACAATCTGACACTTATCTACGCTGTAACGGATATATATGCACAAGCATTTATATTGACTAGCATAATTAGAGCGTCTATATCTATACAACTGGTACTTCAAATTTGATGGATGAAAGAAATCATCAAAAAAGACATACGCAATCCGTTATCTTTTCAAGATGATGGGAACAATATAAATACCATTGTTGCGGTATAATACCACCGATTGAAAAATCACATCAAAAATTTTGGTAAAACTTATACTCCTTATTTAAGGATAAGAGCACGTAAGTCGCCATACGCGCATGCTTCTTTACATTTGAGCACGTAAGTCGCCATTCGCGCTTGCTCCTTTACATACAAGCACGTAATTCGCCATACGCGCATGCTTCTTTACATTTGAGCACGTAAGTCGCCATCCGCGTTTGCTCCTTTATAGACAAACACGTAAGTCGCCATACGCGCATGCTTCTTTACATCCGAGCACGTAAGTCGCTATCCGCGCTTGCTCCTTTACATTTGAGCACGTAAGTCGCCATCCGCGCTTGCTCCTTTACATACAAGCACGTAAGTCGCCATATGCGCATGCTCCTTTACATTTGAGCACGTAAGTCGCCATCCGCGCTTGCTCCTTTACATACAAGCACGTAAGTCGCCATACGCGCATGCTTCTTTACATTTGAGCACGTAAGTCGCCATCCGCGTTTGCTCCTTTACAGACAAGCACGTAAGTCGCCATACGCGCATGCTTCTTTACATTTGAGCACGTAAGTCGCCATCCGCGCTTGCTCCTTTACATACAAGCACGTAAGTCGCCATACGCGCATGCTTCTTTACATTTGAGCACGTAAGTCGCCATCCGCGTTTGCTCCTTTACAGACAAGCACGTAAGTCGCCATACGCGCATGCTTCTTTACATTTGAGCACGTAAGTCGCCATCCGCGTTTGCTCCTTTACAGACAAGCACGTAAGTCGCCATACGCGCATGCTTCTTTACATTTGAGCACGTAAGTCGCCATCCGCGCTTGCTCCTTTACATACAAGCACGTAAGTCGCCATATGCGCATGCTCCTTTACATTTGAGCACGTAAGTCGCCATCCGCGCTTGCTCCTTTACATACAAGCACGTAAGTCGCCATACGCGCATGCTTCTTTACATTTGAGCACGTAAGTCGCCATCCGCGTTTGCTCCTTTATAGACAAACACGTAAGTCGCCATACGCGCATGCTTCTTTACATCTGAACATGTAAGTCGCCATCCGCGCTTGCTCCTTTACATACAAGCACGTAAGTCGCCATACGCGCATGCTCCTTTACAGACAAGCACGTAAGTCGCCATACGCGCATGCTTCTTTACATCTGAGCACGTAAGTCGCCATCCGCGCTTGCTCCTTTACATACAAGCACGTAAGTCGCCATACGCGCATGCTTCTTTACATCTGAGCACGTAAGTCGCCATCCGCGCTTGCTCCTTTACATACAAGCACGTAAGTCACCATCTGCGTTTGCTCCTTCACATACGCACAACCATGACAATCCATGGAAACACGCTAGTACAACCAATCAACGAGCACCAAGTTAAAGACGGACACAACTAGCGGGAACGCGCAGCAACTAGCCAAGCTATTCAACAAGTCAGACTTATACAGGCAATGTATTTCTTTATTACCCTTTGTATTAATGGCCTTGCGCCCGTATTAATACAAGCATCATCTTTACTCACATCTCTGTTGGTTACAAATTGCATATAATTCTTTGGGTATGCGCGAAAACAAAATGGTAAACATTGTACGCTTTATGAACAGTCTAACAAAGGGCACAACTTTACGCCTCTTAGACGAACGTTCACACAGGAATACAATACCATTCTCATTCGCTGTACCTATTCAAAGCAATTAAACATATGCAACACATTGTAATCCAAACACAAATCTACATGCACAACAGTGCATCAAAATATATATTGTCAAGTGTAGCATAAACACTTCATAACAAAGATCATGGCAATGATCTTCAAAAAATTTCCAGTACCAAGACCAACAAAATCATCAAAACATCAAAAAGGGAATACACAGTTCCCCAAACCTAACCCAACCAGCAGCAGGGCCATCGTCAACAGCCCGCACCTGATTAAACCAACGATTCTTCCGACGTTGATACACCAACTGGCATCCTCCTTTCCGAATCATCGGAAAACAGGCCATCAAATCATCAGCAGCTAGCACAGCAGCACCACCATCAACGACCCCTTTTGCTGGAAAGCTTCACAGTCAGCACCAACAACCGCCGGAGAAACAGGGTTGAACAGACCCTTTGCTTCGACAGTTACTAAGGATGGTGAACTAGAAAGAAGCACAAGGCCCTCAGCGGCCTCATAACCTCTAAAAATATCCAACAGACGATGAGTATATTAGGAACACTTCATCTTCTTTTCGTCAAATCACACAAGAGGCTCAAAGAACCCATCAAAAGTATATATAAGCGAGTTAACTCCGGGAAAGGAGAAAAGCATGATCACCTGTCAGATGTCTTTTCCAAGCGGCGCTACAGGAACAAATATCATATCCTCATAAATGAGGCCTGATAAGCGCCATTACATATACCAAGGTAAGAAGGAAAAATATCGCAAATACAAATTTTTTATTACAGACTGACGTCACCAAACGTCAGGTCATAATTACAAAAGGGAAAAATCACAATTTCCCCTAAAAAAGTTTTCCTTAAGCAAAAGAAAAATCTTCTTATAGAAGATTCCCTATTCACGCCAAAAAACCCTGCAACAAAAAGCATTTCTCTCTCATAGTCCAGTGCTCCACTTATTTGCATAAGAGCAACACTAGACTGGGGGGACTTGAAGGGGTAAAGTCTCAAAACCCTCGTTTTGAGCGTTTGGACCATATCACAACCTCGATTTTCTAACCTTCTTTAGGCCTTGCGCGGCCGCACACTGGTCCTACAAAGAAGGCTTAAGAGACAGGTAGCAGACAACACTTGCGTGCCAAAAGGAAATCATAAATCCTTGCGCTTTACTCCATAAACAAAGGATGAAAATCCTAAGTTAAACACTTCCGCTTAATATCTAGACTTGGATACTATTTACCCAGACTTGGGATTTATTTATTCAGCTGATTCCACACGATAAGGTGTCACACCAGATTACAACAGTAATCTTCTAGAAGGGATACAATCGTGCACCACTAAGACGGTTATAACCGTCTGGACACGTGTCACCTCTTCAGGCATCCCCGAAATCACAACGAGAGCATGTAATTGGAGAGCAATCTCCACTTGATCACTTTACACGTGACAGGTCCCCAGCCTTCGATCTAAGCCACGATCCGTGTGCTCTCACATCGGATCAAGAAGCTTGACGGAAGGAAATGTAACCGCTTACGGAGTTAGCATCTTCCGTCAACTTTTCACTAACGGGTTTTCCTGCCCAAACGACTCCCGGCTATAAATATGAGAAGCAACCCAGGTATGAAAAAAAGGTCACACACACTTCATCAATACTTCTTCTTCTCCATAAACACATACTTATTCTCACGCCGGAGTCGGGTCAAGGGGAGAACTCCCCTCCTCCCCTTGACGAGGCTAACGGTGCTTTGTTTTGCAGAGTTATCGGAGAAGAAGGCCAATCATAACCGGATCAAACGAGAGAAAACAAACCCTTTTTATGCAGATCCAAACCCCCTAGAAATCTCGGTTCCGACCATTTATCTAGTGTTTCTTCATGTACAATGGAGCCTTATATAGGTATATTACAACATGGAAAGAGAGATAGTACAGGAGCTAAATTAGGCTAAAAGATATTAACGGAAATATACATTCTATACATATGTTTTGACTAGGTATTCAATCCTTGATTATTGCATTGCCTTATACGCCCCCGCAAGATGGAGGATCCGTCGGAGACGCCAATCTTGGAGCGATTTTGCAGAAACGGTGTCCGTGATAGTGGCTTTGTTAACATATCAGCAAGTTGATCTTTCGAGTTGATGTGGAGCACACGAAGAAGCCCACTCGTAACCTGTTCTCGAACAAAGTGGTAGTCAAGTGCCACATGCTTCATAAGGGAGTGATAGATAGGATTTGCTCAAAGATACGTTGCTCCGGTGTTGTCACAGAAGAGGGTCGGCGGCTGAGTTGTAGTAATGCCGAGTTCTTGCAAGAGGTGTTTGAGCCAGGTTAGTTCGGCTGATGCATTGGCTAGCGCTTTGTACTCAGCTTCGGTGGATGATCTAGAAACCGACTTTTGTCGGGCAGATTTCCAGGAGATGATATTGGTGCCAAGGTAAAGTATGTAAGCTGTAGTGGACCGACCAGCGTCATTTGTACCCCCCCAATCAGAATCCGAAAAGGCCGAGAGTGTTAAAGGAGAATTACGGTTGAGAAAGAGACCATGATGGATGGTTCCTTTGAGATAGCGAAGGACACGTTTGAGAGCTTGCCAATGGGCTTGGCGTGGGTTATGCATAAATTGAGAAAGCTTGTTGACAGCAAAGGAAATGTCAGGACGGGTGAAGGCTAGGTATTGAAGGGAACCAACAAGCTTGCGGTACGGAGTAGCATCAACCGAGGGAGAGGGGTCGGTAGCACATAACGGGTCAGATGTGCTAAGAGGTGTGGTAACAATTTTTGCTCCATCCATTTTGAATTGGTGTAGGATGTATTGGATGTGTCTGTGTTGAGATAGAAAGAGCCCGGTAGACGTTGGAATAACCTCGACACCAAGGAGGTGGTGGAGCATTCCAAGGTCCTTGATAGAAAATTTGTTGCTTAAGGATTGAATGAAGTGATCAAGAAACTTGGGTTGATTTCCTGTGAGAACAATATCATCTACATAGACCATGAAATAGTAAGTAGTGTTATGGCGATTGTAGATGAAAAGGGAGGCATCCGATAGGGATTTCTGAAATCCAAATTGGAGAAGAAAGTTTGTGAGCTCATTGTACCAAGCTCGAGGAGCTTGCTTTAGACCATAAAGATATTTCTTGAGCTTACAAACATGGTTGGGAAACTGAGGATGAACATATCCGGGTGGTTGAACCATAAAAACATCCTCATGGAGCGTGCCATGCAAAAAGGCGTTATTAACGTCTAGTTGACGAAGGGGCCAATTCTTTGATAAAGCAATTGAAAGAATGGTACGGATGGTGACCGGCTTTGTGACGGGACTAAAAGTTTCAAAGTAATCCTTCCCGTACTGTTGATGGAAACCTTTAGCAACTAAGCGAGCTTTATATTTGTCGATAGAGCCGTCGGGATTCCGTTTGATACGGTACACCCATTTACACCCAATGGGGGTGGTATAGGTATGTGGAACAAGTTCCCATGTGGCATTTTGAAGAAGAGCATTAAACTCACAATGCATGGCGGCTCGCCACTTCTGGTCCTTGAGAGCTTGGGTGTGGGAGGTTGGTTCAAAGGTTGGTGGGATGGGATGAGTTGTGGTGGTGTTAACCACGTTGGGGTTAAAGTACTTGGAGTTTGGTTTGCGGGTACGTTGTGGACGAGAGTTAACAGGTGGAGGAGATGGGATGGAAAAATGAGAGGTGTTTGATGAGGGGGAGTCAGAGTTGGAGGAGGGGTTGGCAGATGAAGATTCGGTGTCAGAAGAGGATATGGATGGTGTAGTGGGGTCGGTTGGAGCAGTGGAGGTAGTGGGTGAGGGTGGCAAGGAGGAGGTGTGCTTAGGAGGAATAGGGGTGTGAGTTGTGGTGGGCGAAGTAGGGAGGTTAGGAGGTAGGATATGAGGAGGTGTAGGAGTGTGAGACGGTAAAGGAGATGAGGGAGGGTGAATGGTGAGTTCGGTAACCCAAGGAAGCGTAGTGGCGGGTGTGGAGTGAAAGGGGAAGACATGTTCAACAAACTCAACATGTCGAGAGTGATAAAGACGATGAGATACGGGGTCATAGCATTTAAAGGCCGATTTAGAGGAGGAATATCCAAGGAAAATACATTTGGTAGATCTTGGATGAAGTTTGGATGAAGCATAGGGTCGTAGCCAGGGAAAGCATAAACAACCAAAAGGTTTTAGTTTGGTGTATTTGGGATTGGTTTTGTATAATCGAGTAAAAGGTGATAGATGATCAAGGACCGGTGTGGGAAGGCGATTTATAAGGTAGACAGCGGTTTGAAAGGCATGTGTCCAGAAATGGAGGGGTAAGTTTGCATGATAGAGAAGGGACAGACCGGTTTCAACGATGTGACGATGGCGTCGTTCGGCAACGCCATTTTGTTCGGGGGTATGTGGGGGAGTGGTGAAGTGAGAAATCCCATTTTGTTGAAGGTAGGGGACGATGCCTATGTACTCACCTCCATTATCTGAAAACGGAGAGACGAGAGGTGTGCCAAAAAAATTTTCAACTAAGGTTTTGAATTGAGGAAAGAGGATGGAAACATCCGATTTTCGTTTTATTGGATATAACCATGTGTATTTTGAAAAATAATCGACAAATATGACGTAGTAAGTGTAACCATCATTTGAGGTTTGGACAGGTCCCCACACATCATAGTAGACAAGTTCCAGTGGTTTGGAGACTTTGAATGAGTTTGGACCAAAAGGTAATTTATGGCTTTTATTGATAGAACAAGCATCACAATGAAAAGGGACATTTTTATTACAATTAAGTCCTAATTTATTAAGTAGGGGTTTTAGAACTTTAATTGATGGATGACCAAGCTTGTGATGCCATAAAAGTAGCGACCCAGATGTTTTGGTACTAGAATTGATTTGCTTGTGATGGTGTCGAGTGAAGCTAGGAGCATAGTAGACGTCATGGATGTTCACTCCCCGCATTAGAGGCGCCCCCGTGCGAAGATCCTTCACCAAGAAATGAAAGGGAAAAAATTCAACAGAAACTTTGTTAGTTTTGCAAAGTTTGGCAACAGAGACAAGATTGTGACGTAAGTGAGGGACAAGTAAGACATCTTTTAATGATAAGGAACGAGTATTAGTGGGAATGGACGAATGACCAATGTGAGAGATGGGAAGAGTTTTACCGTTTCCTAACACAATTTCATCGGGTCCCCCGTATTCTGAAAGAGAGTGTAAAAATGACTGGTCATGGGCAACATGGTTTGAGGCTCCGCTATCAAACATTGAAGGTGGCGCGTGAGATGAGCTTGCCATTGAAGTGTTGACTATCGGATTTGCAGATTTGGAGATATTATGATCTTTTAAAAACTGTGTAAGCTTCCTGCACTCCTTAGTGTCATGACCTGTGATATTGCAAAAGTGACAAAACAAATTATTTCGATTAGTCCGATAAGTCGTGTTCGGTTGAGAACGATTGGACCTGGGCCCAACGTTATTGGGCCTGTATGAATTTCTCCCCTCATGGAGCCCACTTCTTCCATCAGATGCACGTGAATAAGGGCGCTGCCTTTGAGTGGTATTAACAGTGGGAATTATTTTAGGTGGTGTGGTTTCCAATAATGTCCTCTCATGGTCAACAAGCTTCTCAAACAAGTCAGAGAAACTAATGGAGGTATCTCTCATTTTCACAGCTGCTACAACCTGTTTGTAATCATCACCCAGATGAGTGATGATGTGAACAATTAGGTCATCATCATCGACTGGTTTTTGGGCAAGGGCCAATTCGTCGGCGATGGATTTCATTTCCCGGAGGTATTCAGCCACCGGTTTGTTGCCTTTGGTGGTGGTTGCCAGTTTTGAGCGAAGAGAGATGATTCGAGATCTGGAGACTCCAGCATAGGTCTCGGTGAGACGTTTGAATAATTCAAGGGAGGTTTCAGCGGACGAGACAATGGGCAGGATGTTGGCTGAGCAACTTCCGAGCAGAGCACCGAGGAGATTTTGGTCCTGACGGAACCATAGGCGATAGTTAGGATTGGGTTTGTTATCGATAATTTTTGGTGGTGAGGTTGTACGGCCATCAACGAACTGTTCAAGTTCTAGGCCAGTGAGGGTCGCCAGAACTTGTTTCCGCCAACTAGTGAAGTTATCGGAGGTTAGTTGAATGGGGAAGTGAGTGTGGGTGGGGGTGGAGAGATTGATGATTGTGGTGGCTGCCATGGCTGATCGGAAACAGGGGATTTGGATCGGAGTAACTCGGAGGAGCTTTGTTAGAGCTCTGATACCATATAACAGGTATGAGAATGTTAATTCTGTTGTATTTTGTATTGCTGTACAATGGAGCCTTATATAGGCATATTACAACATGGAAAGAGAGATAGTACAGGAGCTAAATTAGGCTAAAAGATATTAACGGAAATATACATTCTATACATATGTTTTGACTAGGTATTCAATCCTTGATTATTGCATTGCCTTATAAATAGATCATCTTGTAACAATATTAGTTGGAAGGAATGGTATAAATATCCTACGTATATGTTGTAAGTTTTGGCCCTTTGCCCGTCTGGGTCAGAGGTGTTTTGTTGTTTGACCTTTTGCCCGTTTGGGTTGAAGGATGTTTTATTGACGTTTTAATTTAAAAAAAAAATAGGAATTTCCATTAACCCCGAATTTCCATTAACCCCAGACAACCGGAAGAGCCGTCGTCAAAAAAAAAAAAAAAAAAAAAAATCCGTTAAACCTAGATAACCGGAAGAGCCGTCGCAGAAAACAATAGTCGGCTAGCAGCAGATTCGGGGTGCATCATCCATGTGTCCACTACACCAGCCATTGATGTGGCGTATTCTCAACACAATAACCCCGACACGTGATCACACTTGTAACTCCAACACCACGGCACGTGTTCACCTTACGTGGGTCGGTTCATCCTAGATTTCATTTCACGACCATTATTGTCATGCAAATTATCCCAAAAACAAAAAAAAAGTTACAATATAACAAAACTACATTATCCTCTAACGCACGCTATACTGTTCCCTCAAATATATCGTTACATAGATTCTACTTCATCTTTAGGAAAGCATATTTAGAAAGAGAAAGAGAGAGAGAGATGATGAGAGAGAAAGAAGTGGTCGGTGACGGTAACCTTGGTGGTGGTTGTGAGACGTCGATGGGGAGAGACGATTCAGAGAGGGTACGAGAGATGCAGTTGTCGATAGCGGCGGCGTCGTCGTCGGTGTTTCCGGGGTTTCGGTTTTCGCCTACGGATGATGAGTTGATTTCGTATTATTTGAAGAAGAAGTTACAAGGATGTGATAATTGTGTGGATATTATTCCGGAGGTTGATTTCTGTCGACATGAGCCCTGGGATTTACCAGGTTGTTGCTTGCTTTCCCTGTCGCTAAATTTATTTTGATTTTAAAGAACTACTTTAACTTATGTTGTCTAATACTAGAAACTTGCATAATAATTTGTATGTGGATTCCGACTGTTTCACTTATTTAATTAAACATGTTTTAAGGCGTAAAGGTTAACCTTTTACAACCTAAAATACAAAAAAAAAAAAAAAGGTTATATATTATAACCTTGACAAATGTTATCTAATACTAGTAACTTGCATAATAATTTGTATTTGGATTCTGACTGTTTAACCTATTTAATTAAACATGTTTGAAGGCGTAAAGGTTAACCTTTTACAACCTAAAATACAAAAAAAGGTTATATATTACCCTACACGATTATTTGTAGAGTAATTTTATAAAATTACTCTACAAGATCAATATTACCCTACACGATTATTTGTAGAGTAATTTTGATAATTACTCTACAACTAGATGGAAGCCCCCGCCGCGATGCGGTCGGGGGCTTAGAAATTAAGACGTCATATACACAAATAAAGCATAAACGCTAGGTTCAAAACGCCCATAAAGTGTTATTCAGCGGTACGACGTTTGTGTGTGTAAACAAACTCCATAATTTATGACATGTCAAATATACCATCTATATGAAATATGACCAAAGAACACAATTGGGAAGTCAGATTTGGCTAAGCATCACTATTATATGAATCAGAAAGCCGAGCTTCATTTGATGATTATGAAGTGAAGTATGACTGCTATCGTGACCTTGTGGAGGCGCCTGAGGCGATACCGTTTATCTCGCTTATCAAGTTCCTCCCTGTTGTCATTCATTGATCAAACACATTCGAGTGCATATTCTTCGCTACATACTCCCCAGCCTTACTACCACCGTGTCCGTCATACACCCCAAAGAAGCCCTAATATCATAGCTAAAAATCATTAGACGGGTCGAATGAACCCAACACATTTTATCAAGTGTTGGAAGCACCCAAACACGTTTTATCAATTGTTAATGTTTTATCAATTGTTAATGTTCAAAAAAGGGAAAAAATGAAGTATTAATGACAAAAAAAAATATAATGGCCAAATGAACCCAATCATATAAGATGTAAAAAAATTAAAAAAAAAAATAAGAATTAACTTATTTTTTGTTTTGGCTTGCACTTCAAAGTATGATTTCAATTTACACTTTTAATAAGAAATTTTTTCACTTCAATCATACATTTACAATCCTGAATTATAAAACAAAAACTTCATTTTAATAAGAAAGTTTTTCACATGGTGGGACAAGAACCACATAATCCATTTTTTTTAGAAAATCACCCAAAACTAAAAGTACAACTTACCTAAGCTAAAACTTGTTGCTTATTTATATTGTTTAATGTAAATAATTACGAAAATATCACCGCATTTTTTTTGGCTTTTTTCATGCTTTTCATACGTTTTGTACGATAAAATACTTTTTACGTAAACTTAACTTTTATAACCTTAAACACACCAACTTGTTTACAACTTGTTTAGCCTTTTTCATAACAACCCATTTTAAGATATCCATATTTAAAAAGTAAAACACTAAGACTTTTATCCCATCCCATACCAATTTAGCCTTTTTATAACAATATTATTTAAGTTGTTTAGCCACTATGTCACATACATAGCATCTTACCTACTTAGTTAAATCTCTCTCTCTCATATCATATTAATCATATCATATTAAATGTCTCTCACTCATTAAATTATAATATAATAATAAATATTTAAAGAAAATAAAATAAAATATTTTATTTTACATAAGATTTCAATTATGTTGTATTTATAAAATTATTAAATCTTCATTATTTATTATTGAAAACTTTTAAATCTTTATTAATTTTTATCTACACATGTCTATAACATAAATACACAAACTCTTTTCTGAAAGACAATGATTTTAATATATTGTCACTATTGATCAACTATATATATATAAATGTACAAATTCTTTATTGAAAAACAATGATTTTAATAAATTGTAACTATTCAACCCATGTATTTGTATTTACTAGGTTTCTAATTAATACAACTCACCAACACATTTAAAACTAGTGTAACTTGTTTAGTTTTTACAACCCGTTTACAGTTTGATTATAATTCGCCGACGGATTTACAACCCGTTTAATCTGCTTATTGCAACTTGTTTGAATATTACCACCAACCTGTTTACAACCTGTTTAACATGTTTATTACAACCTTTTTATATTTAGTTTGATTATAACTGCAAACTATTTTGTAACTCATGTAACTCTGTTTATCACAAACCGTTAGCTCAACAACAGTTTAAACCCACTCCACTCGTTAAATAATAAATAGGTATACTCTGTAAAATTTAATCATGAAGGGAGGCATATTATTTGAAGCTAAAGAGGTTTTAACTAATTAAATATCAACTCTTGGAGAATATAACAATTCGGTTGGACAATTAGACATCCGTATTTTGTAGAAAAACCGGTTTTGGGGTTTTAGCATATATATTTAAGAACGCTACATTTTGCCTTGTGTATGACAGTATATATATTCTGAAAACATTTCTTGCAAGTCAAGATTGATCAAGGTTCCTTTATATGTGATTTTAACTTTTGCTTAATCATTAGGTCTTTCGATTATTCAATCAGATAATGAGTGGTTCTTCTTTTCGGCCCGAGGAAAGAAGTATCCAAACGGGTCACAAAGCAAACGGGCTACACAATCCGGGTACTGGAAAGCCACTGGTAAAGAACGAAATGTAAAATCAGGTGCTGTTATAATTGGCACCAAGAGGACACTGGTTTTCCACACGGGCCGAGCCCCGAAAGGAGAAAGGACCGAATGGATTATGCATGAATATTGTATGAGTGACACTTCCCAGGTTGATTATTCTCATTAATACAAAAATAAGCAGTGTTTTCACGACCGAACCAGAACCGGGTACCTAGCCGCCGGTCCGGTTATGCCTCTGAACCGTTTCTATTTGAACCGGTCGGATCGGTGAACCAACGTGGGATTAGATTTTAATTTTTCTCTAAAGTATCATTTTCTGATTCATCTAGTATTTTACACTCCTTACTTTATTTATTCAATTCTTCATTTAATAAATTTGCAAACTACTCGAAAGATATATTTTTTTAAATCATATATATATAAAGTGTATCGTACAATATGCCTTAACGTACGAAGCGTACGCAATGTCAAATTCGCACGTTATAACAAAAAGTCGCATGAAGATCGCATGTTAAAAAAATGAAAATCGCATTTTTATAAAAAAGAAAAAACATATTTCGCATGTTATTAAAAAAAACAAATTCGCATGATGTTAAAGAATACCAAAATCGCTTGTTATAAACTAATTTTCGCATGTTGAAACAGAATCTCATACGCTTCGTACATTAAGGCATTTTGTACAATAACCGGCCTCTATATATATACACACACACATAGAGGGGAGTAACGTTATCCGGTTTTAAATTCGATCTGGCTAGAGTACCAGCAAGGCGACCAATTTGATGTGTGGTTCACATAACTTTGGAAGTAAGGTTTTATGAATTCAATTGAGAGGTTAAATGAACTTTCTTTTTACCCTGTGTTTATGAAGGAAGCCCTGGTTGTTTGCCGGCTTAGACGAAATGGCGATTTCCGGGTGAATGAATCGCCAAGGGGTTCTTCTGATCACAGGATATCACCAGCTGCAGATACTGATAATGATCATTCTGCTACAAATGAGTGTGCCAATAATACCCAAATCGAAGGAGACGGGTTTGACGATGAGAATGCTATCAAGAGCTGTTCTATGGAATCTAAAAGCAGCTACAGGTCTCATTCAGTTGAACAAAATGATTCAGAATCCGTGTCTGATCAACAGCTCATTGACGACTTCCCAGATGGTTTTTCGACTCCATATAAGGTCTCATTTCTACCTGCTCTGTCACGTGTTTGTGTTTTTTTAGAGGTGTAAACGAGCTAAACCACTCGTGAGCTACTTGAGATCAGCTCAAAACGCTTGAATCAATCCGAGCTTAAACGAGCTCAACCTTGAAAATAAGCTTATTTAATAAATGAGCCTGAGCTTGAGCTAGCCCGTGACCCTAGTTGAGCCTATTATTTAACTATAATAATTTAATATATTAATTTATTTTTGCATACCAATTATTATTATCTATAAAATAATGATAGATAATAATATCTGTCATCTTATCTATAGAAGTTATAATTAAACTTCAGCTTTTGAAATAGAACTCGAAAGAGCCTATTTTATACAATTTTATATAAATATATTTGATATATTTATATAATAATTGTTAATTATATAAAATTATGGTGAAACTAAGTAACAAAGTAATATATATTATGTAAAAACTATATAAAATATAATTATACATGTGTATAAATTAAATACCAAATCATAATTTATGAGCCGACCGCGAGCTTTTAAAATAGAGCTCGAAACAAATTTAAACGAATTCGGCTCTGCTCGTTTACACCCTTTTGTTTTCAACCGGATCAAACCGGTGTGTGGGGGATCTGTGCCGTATGTCTTTATGTTCAAACCAATCACTCTTGACTATTTTTTTTCTTTTCATTTCCAAAAGTTGGTATTATCATGTAATATTACACAGGAAGGGGACAATGAGGATGATTGTTTCGCGGATATAATCAAGGATGACATAATAAAACTAGACGAATCAGGCTCGCACTCTCTTATGATCCACGGCGTCTTGACGGGGACAAAGTGTACCGAAATACTACCAACAGAAACCATGTCGGCCCAGGGAACAGCAGTCCGAAGAATTAGACTCCGACAACAAAACACAGATCGAACCAAACATGTACCACCATCATCTTGTGGTGACCATAACAACCAAACATCTGATAAGAAACAACCAGGATGTGTGCTTAGTCTCCTAGCTGGCAATGCCAATTGTCTGTCCAAGTTCCATCCTATGTACCTGGTTTTCTTGTTTTTGCTCATAGTGTTGGTTGCATGGAAAGGTAATTATATGGATGCTAGACAACATATGGGTAACGGTATGGAAGCAGCTTCCAGAAGGCAGTTATGGTATTGGCTACGTAAGGCTGATGATAATATATAAACGGGTTGTCTGTATGTTATGTTGTGTGTCTAAAGTATAAGATGAGTACTGATCTACACGTGGTTGTGAAATAGTGGTTAGTATCTGTATCTTGGTCTACTGGGTTAGAATGAAACACTTCATGTATGCAAAATCATATGATGTATGAAATATAAAAGATATTGTCTAACTGGCTTGTCTTAGGTTGTCAAGTGACACTAATTTCCCATATATACATTTACCAAATGAGGGAATAGTGCCAGACAGCGTATATACATTTACTAAATGGGGGAATAGTGTCAGGCAGCTGCCTGGCACTCCCCCATTGGACCAACACGTTTATTATTTTATATCTATTATAAATTACGTTTTTTCTCTCGGCTCAAAATAAAATTACGCTTTTTGTCTCCATCTCAAAATTACGATCTTGCCCTCATTTCAAAATTACGACTTTGTCTGGCACTCCCCCATTGGACCAACCAGTTTATTATTTTATATCCATTCTACAATTACGTTTCTGTCCCTCTTTAAAATTACGGTTTTGCCCCCAGCTCAAAATAAAATTACGCTTTTGTCCTACGATTTTTCCCTCCATTCAAAATAAAATTTTGATTTTGCCCTCAGCTCAGAATTACCTTTTCGCCCCCCCCCCCCCCCCCCCTCAAAATAAAATTATGTTTTTGCCCCAGTTAAAAATTACGATTTTGCCCTCTGTTCAAGAATGTGATTTTTCCGCGTTTAAAAAATTGTGATTTCGCCCTCAATTCAAAATTACGTTTTTTCCCCAGTTCAAAATAAAATTATGTTTTTGCCCCCAACTCAAAATTACGATATTGCCCTCGGTTCAAAATAAAACTGTGCTTTTGCCTCCAGCTTAAAATTACGATTGTGCCCTTAGTTCAAATTTATATTACGCTGTTACCCCAAGTTCAAAATTACGAATTTGCCCCTGTGAAAATTTACAACTTTGCCCCTGATTCAAATTTACAGTACTGCTATTACTTTAGCTTTTGGCAAATTACGATTTTACCCCAGTCAAAAAATACAACTTTCCCTCAGTTAAAAATTACAATATTGCCATTGTTTTAGTTTTTTTTTTCAAAACTATAAAATTGTTTTATTTTAATTGGTTAACTCGATTTAATTGTTTTTCGTGTCTATGAGCTGCCTAACACTCGCTCATTATTCGGCCATCGCCCCGCAACACGGGCAGGGCATTAACTAGTTGATATAACAAAAGTCTCACCAAGTCTACGAATCTCATCAGGGGCGGATCTAGGCCACTTTTGTGGGTTCCCATTAACCCATTCGTTTTAGAAAAAAATGGAAAAATTAATGAGAACCTCGTATGATTTGAAAAAAAATTGTGAGAATTAGTGAGAATCTATCAAAAGGAATCCAGTAAAAAAAATTCTTAGATCCGCCACTAAATCTCAAGTGCGTCAAGATGGGTTCATATTTTTATCATGAGTTAATTACTGTTTTCGTCCCTAAGGTTTGTCAAAAATAACGGTTTCAGTCCATTAGTTTAAAAATTGTCATTTCAGTCCATTAGTTTCATTTTCGTAACCATTTCAGTCCACTAACTTAACTCCATCCATTTATTTTGTTAACTTTGAGTTAATTAACTAATTCAGGGACGTTTTGCGTCAGTTTTAGAAACACAGGGACTTAAGTGTAAACTCTAAAACATTAAAACAAAAAAAAATAGTAAATTCCAAAAAATCAAAAAAATCCAAAAAACCAAACAAATTCCAAAAAATTCTAAAAAATAATAAAAATTCTAAAAAATCATAAAAATTCTAAAAAATCCAAAAAATCTGTTTTGGCGCGAACTGTTTCGAACCCGAACCGTTTCGAGCTGAACCGTCCGTACCGTTTCGACGCGAACCGTTTCGACCAGTACCGTTTCGACCCGAACCGTTTCGAGCTGAACCGTCCGTACCGTTTCGACCCGTACCGTTTCGAAGCGAACCGTTTCGAGCTGAACCGTTTCGAACCGAACTAATGGACTGAAACCGTTATTTTTGACAAACCTCAGGGACGAAAACAGTAATTAACTCATTTATCATTGATTGATTATATTATGTTGTTGGTTTTGTCGTCCAACGGTCAACACCAGTGGCGGATCCAGAAACTTTTTTCAGTGGGTTCATTGTCGTAGATTCTCACTATTTTTTTCAAATCATACAAAGTTTTTACTAGTTTTTTCCAAACTGAGTGGTTCATGTGAAACCATAAAACATGGTTGGATCCGCCACTGGTCAACACTACTCAATCTTTGTGAATTAGACTCATCAAAATTCTAGACTAATTGTTGCCCCTAATGACCTGTTATAACTTCCTAACGACTCGCTATGAATTACGGTTACACATACTCAAGCTTGATGAATGATGAATCATTACCAAGTATATTTATTGTAGATGAAGCATACTACTATAGTAAATTATATTGTTGCTGAAGTATATTTAATTGGAAAATTGGTATTTAATAAACTAACATTTAACCAGTTGGTAAATAATAATCCAACCTACAGAATTGGTATATAATAATCCTACCTATCAACATGTTGGTACTCAATGAACTTCTGTTAATTTTTTTTAACTGAAGTTAGTTTTTAAGTTTTATTTATTACACAAACAGTCCCTGTAGTTATAAGTTACTAGTTTTAAGTTTTATTTATTACACAAACAGTCCCTGTAGTTATAAAAAAATCATAAATATCCTAAAAAATAAAAAAAATTCTAAAAAATCATAAAAATTCTAAAAAAATCAAAAAAATCTTAAAAAATCAAAAAAATTATAAAAAAATCAAAAAAATTCTAAAAAATCAAAAAAAATCTAAAAAATCAAAAAAATCATAAAATTCTAAAAAATAAAAAAAAATCGATTTATAAAATTAACGTGTTTCGCTTTACGGAAATTTTACGAAAAACGGGCAGAGTTTCCTCTGTTTTTGGACGACCCCGACAACACAAGTTGTCGATATAATATTCAAAACGCAACAATCAATGAAGCATTAAATATCTATACGATTTATACAAAACTAAAATGAAACTTAAACAAACAAACCCAAATCAGATTCTGATTTTTGAAATAAACTGACGTTTTAAACGAATAATGTTCCAACTCTTACCGGAACCGAGACGACTACATGACCAAACTGACCCGACTAGGACCTGGATTCGCACCAAGCCTGACTAGACCCGAAACCAAGTAAACCCAAATCAAATTTGTAACAAACCGGACCTGAATCGAAGCTAACCAGAGAGAGAGAGACGATAGGTGTGGGTGGGTGTTTAGCGGAGGAGCAATCGAGACAACATGCTGCCGCCGCCATACGCTGGAGCTTATCGGAGAGGAGGGGGGTAGAGATGAAGGGGAGTGGGTGTTGTTTCGTCGGAGATGGTGGCCGACACCACCGTAACGGCGCCGGCACCACTGATTCGCCGGTCGCCGGCCATGGAGAGGAAGGAGGGTGCAGGAGTTTGAAGTGTGTGTGGTGATCTGTGGTTTGAGTCTTGAAGATAAAGCTCAGATTAAAGGTTTTGAGGAGATTAGTTTTTTTTTATTTTTTATTTTGGTTTAGGAGGGAAACATAGAGAAGTAGTGGAAACGGTTGATTCTAAAAGGGGGATTAGGGTTCACAAATCTTTTAGAATTTTTATGATTTTTTTTATTTTTTAGAATTTTTATGATTTTTTAGAATTTTTTGTGATTTTTTAGAGTTTTATGATGTTTTAGAATTTTTTTTTTGATTTTTTAGAAGTTTTATGATTTTTTTGGTTTTTTAGAATTTTTTTGATTTTTTTTGATTTTTTATATTTTTTTTTATTTTTAAGATTTTTTTGTTTTTTTTTTTAGAATTTTTATGATTTTTTTGAATTTTTTTTGATTTTTAGGATTTTTATGATTTTTTTATAACTACAGGGACAGTTTGTGTAATAAATAAAACTTAAAACTAGTAACTTATAACTACAGGGACTGTTTGTGTAATAAATAAAACTTAAAAACTAACTTTAGTTAAAAAAAATTAACAGAAGTTCATTGAGTACCAACATGTTGATAGGTAGGATTATTATATACCAATTCTGTAGGTTGGATTATTATTTACCAACTGGTTAAAGGTTGGTTTATTAAATACCAATTTTCCTATTTAATTTAGTTTTATTATTTTCTTCAGTTTGGTTATTACTACTATATAATTTTTACTCAAGATATATAGAATTATAACACAAGTGGATGGTTCAAATGAAAACCACTTTTATTGTGAAAACTCGAAAACTAACTAAAAAAAGCCTAAAAAACACACCAAATTTTTTTTTCAATTATTTTTATAAAAATCGCTGGTTTTATATATATAAAAAAACTTTTTTTTTTAAAAAAGAATTTTTTTGTAGTACACATGTGTAATAATACACATGTGTAGTACACATACACATGTGCACTACAAAAAAAGTTTTTTTTTTGAAATTTTTTTTATATAAAAAAACCTGCGAAAATTGGTATGCAAAAAAAAAATTTGTATGTTTTTTTGGCTTTTTTAATTAGTTTTCGAGTTTTCACAATAACTATTGTTTTTCATTTGAACCTCCCCTATTACACAATTTGTCATTTTTAATGAGTTTCCATATGTAATAGAAATAGATTCTTAGGCTCTAGGCTGCGTTTTAAGGCGTTGGATTTTTGAAAAAGGCGATATATTAAAAGCTCTTAAGCAAGCTGCTCAAGAAGTTAAAAACAAGTACATGAAAATGAGATAACATACTGGAAAAGAAAGCTGCAAAACATACAGACTCAATTACAATTTAGATGCCCAAGCCACTTTGAACTCTTTCCATTCCTTCCAGTCCAGCTTAATAGATTCCACCCTTGAGTTAATCCACAAAAAAGATAGGGCCTTTATTTCGCCTACTATTTTTGACAGTTGCGGAACTATTCCTTTGAATATTTGCTGGTTTCGTGCTAGCCAAATAGACCAGCAGGCTGTAGCCACAATAAGATACGCCGCCCTTTTCATTTGATTCGTTAGTTGCAGATTATCAAGGTATTCAAGTGTCTCAATAACGCTGAGCATGTACCTCGGCATAGGAACTTTTATCCATTGCGAAATAGCTACCCAAACTTGATGAGCGAACTCGCACGAGATGAGTAGATGATCTGCCGACTCGACTGACCTGCTGCACATAACGCATCTGATGGATGATATCGGGACGTGCCTTGTGGCTAAGGCTTCCCGTGTTGGTATACCATCTAGTACTACTCTCCACAAAAAACAATTTATTTTTTTCGGTAACCAACTTATCCACTTTAGTACTCTTGTTTCAGGAATGGTAGGCATGCAGTCAAGTTCCCTCCGTAGATCACAGACCCGAAATGACTCTGTAACTGTACCCGATTGCCACAACCATTTGTCAACCCCTTGCCCCATAATTTGATTTTGCAGTAGCAGTTTACAGCCGTTCCATTCCATCTTATGTCTGTTTTGCACCAGAGTTTTTGTGCTACCCCAGATCCATTCGATGCAGCCTTGCGTAAGTAGATATCTTTCCCGAATCGTACATAATTTGTCAGATTCCAAAGTGAATAGATTAGGGAATAATTCACGCAAAGGTCTGCTACCTACCCAGACATCGATCCAAAAATACGTTTTGTCACCAATACCCACCTTGACTTTCAACCTGTCTTGCACTTCGACCGCCCGGTTCCCTGATGCCCTTCCCATGTTTATTATACCCTTCCACACCCCGCCCAACGTACTTTTAAGGGTATGGAAGAGTAGGTACAAGAGCCTTGATGTATTGCCGCAATGACCCTCGCCCAAAGTTGGGATCGTTCGTTTTTGAATCTTACACTCCACTTGACCATTAACGCTTTATTTATTGCCGATAGGCTTCCAACACCCAAACCGCCTTGTTCCATAGGTGCCACAACCTTATACCATGGAGCCCAACTCATCTTCTTGTTGTCGATACACCCACCCCATAGGAATTTCCTTCGGATTTTCTCTAAACGTTTGATCACTTCCACGGGAGCATTAAACAAAGAGAAGTAATAGGTAGGGAGATTTCCTAGTACCGCCTTGATTAATGTTAACCTACCACCAAATGAAAGTGTTCTTGCCTTCCATTGTGATAACTTATTTCCAAATCTTTCCACAATCGGCCGCTAATTTTTTATAAGACCCATATTCGCACCTACCGGTAGACCAAGATTGATGAACGGGAAGACACCCGAATTGCACTCCAATATTGATGCCATTCGAGATATTTCGACATTATCTACCCCCACCCCATACAAATGGCTTTTTGTGAAGTTAACTTTGAGGCCGGATGACAAGTTAAAACATCTTAGCATTCTCGCTAGATTATGAAATTTCGGCCCAGACCATTCTCCCACAAAGAGGACATCATCCGCATATAGTAAATGGGAGATGTTTGGACCCAAACATGGTGTATTTACACCATTTAGAAGCCCCAAATCCTTTGCCTTTTCCGTTGCAACGTGGAGTGCTTCCATAGAAATTATGAAAAGTAGTGGAGATAACGGGTCGCCTTGTCGTACACCTCTTTGGACATTAAATTCCAAAGTCGGTGAGCCATTGACAAGGATGGATGAACGGGCCGAAGAGAGAATACCCGAGACCCATTTTCTCCATAATGCCGGGAAACCCATTTGTAATAATACCGAGTCCAAGAAAGACCAATTTAAGGAGTCGAATGCTTTTTCAAAATCCACCTTGAAGAGCATAACCTTACGTTTTGCCTTTTTTGCCCACGACACAATTTCATTCACTATCAACGGGCCCTCAAGTATGCTTCTTCCTTCAATGTAAGCGGATTGTACATCACTAACTACCGAACCGATCACCTTTTTTAATCTCAAAGCGAGGATTTTTTATATCACTTTTGAGATACAACCGATTAGGTTGATTGGACGAAAATTTTTGATCAATTGAGGGCTTGAGATTTTTGGCACAAGAGTGATGAAACTCGAATTACATCCCCTGTTTAGATTACCATGGACATAAAAGTAATCCAATACCGAGTAAAAATCCTGTGACAACTGGCACAAACTGGTAATTTCCGTACACTGTAATTATTGCTTAATGACTGCAATTATGAGTTTAAGGGTCAGCAATGTCTGAACACATGATTAAACAAGTGAATTCATGCATGTTGTATACTACAAAATATTGCTTTATGCATAAACAAGAGCGTTGCGTCAAAAATAATAGTAAACTCACCGGTAAGACACAATGTGTCAACAGAACTGCAGAAAGCAGTTAGACATCAGAATTGAGGCCTAGGTGTAGGTCCGACGACAAAAATACATTAAAACCCTAGAGTATGTGTAAGGGTTTAATTTATGGACATTGCGAAAGCAAAAATATGCACTAAAAAGCACCCGAAACGCACTTTAAGTGCAGAATTTATACAAATCAGCAATAATTCAGCATTTGAACATATAAATATTATGCAGAAATGTCGTTTTATTATCCAGAATATTTCCCTAAGTGTTGGGAACCGATAGTGTTACAAAAAGACACTTATTAGACACTAAAAGGTGTAATTTAGCACTTTAACGAATCGGTATGTAACCGAACAACCGGACTATACCCGGGATATGAAAATATTATTATTTTCACTATCTATAAATTTCTGAGCCAGTTAGGGTCCCTGATTACCCTAACACCCGTCATAACACGCTATACATTACTAACGGAGTTTAATACTTAACTAACCTATTTAACCTAAACTCCATCCTAACTAAACTAGTTTAAATCGAACCAACCCCCCCCCCCCCTCCTTAAAACCGTCCCCATGCAAGGGGGACATACTTGTACCTTGCAAGATATGAAAATCTTGGATGTTTGATATCTAAAGGACATAATTACCATTGGTTAAAGACCTTGAGATTTGCCTATAAATAAACTACCAATACATAAGATCATTATCACTTCACAACTCAAGACCAAAACTCTCCCTTTCTTGCTCTCTAGCTCACGGCCAAACATCCCTCTCCCAACCATCCATTTTCGGTTTTAGATCTTGCCATTTCAAGGTTATTCAAACATCAAGGGTCACGTATTAGGAGTCTTGGAGCAAGCGGAACGCGAAGGACCACTTCCGTTAGCTTTTATCCACCTCTTTTTCGTCAAGATTCTTCCCTAGCCCCGAGCTAGAGGTATAACACTTAAAACTCATATTTAAGCTTATCTAAGGTGGTTAAAAGGATTTATGTCGGTTAAATATCGTTAACATATGATTTGATGCATTAAAGTCTAGTAAAAACTCTAAAAATGGTGGTTAATAGTATATGTGATGTGTAAAAGTTGTAGTATTTGAAATATATGGTTATCTAGACCCGATCTACGATGTGGTAGCTCGGATCATCGTTTAACCCGGTTTGGTAAGATCGTTGATCTTAACATAAGCTCGTTTTTAGTTAACACAAGGGTTAAAGGGTGAAACTCTACCACACACGAGACATGGACTTGTGTAAAAGTATTTTTGTTGTGTAAAGGCAATTTAACTTGTGAAATAGTGTTTAAAACTAGTAGATCTACGTATCTACAAGCGGTATTTTCAAAGGACCAAGTGTCCAAGAAATCACATGTTCTAAACCGGGTCTTACACAAACAAAAGTGGTTTTTGTGAACAAACAAGTGTGTGGATACTTGTGTAACAAAGGTTTTAACAAAGAAATAATTTTCGTAAAAACCGACTAGAAGTTGTAAAACTTCATATTCTTTAAAAATAAAGTTTTTAAGAAATTAAACTTATTTTTAAAGATAACAAGACTTACTAAATGTGCTAGTAAGTTACTACACATTTTTGTAAATATTCAAGTTCATGAAATTAGTGATTATTGTTGATAAGTATGGTTGATAATTGTTGTTGATGATTATTGACGATTGATGATGATTTAAAAGAAAATAAACACACGTTTTGAAAACGTGGGAAACCTCCATTTTTAGGGGAAACTCTGTCAAAATTTTTATAAATTTTGACACTTAGAAAAATATAAGTTTTGAGAAACTTATTCCCTAAAAATGTATTTAAAAGTATTACCAAGGTTTCCCTAATTTTTGGTGATAAGAAATGGTGATTTCTTGAAGGATAAAAATGGATATTATGTATATATATTTTTGGAGAGAAAAATATATATTATTTTATCACCAATTTTTGTGCTAAGTGTATATAGTATGTGTCATACGTGCTAGTGTATTAAGACTTAAAAATACACTAATTACTCATGAGGAGTAGAAATATAAAAATACACATACAACATACAAGATACATAATTCGGGTGCAAAGTGCAAAACACAAAAGACTTATATTTATTTTTGGAGAAAATAATATAAGTAAGATACGTAGTTAAAAATATAAGAATATTTTTAACACAAGAAAATATACAAGAGAGTGACTGAACTTGTGCGACGCAAGTCTAGTGACTAACGTTAAGAAAACGCGTATAGGTTACGACGTTAATTAAGCAAATCCGGTGGAGTTTACGACGCTAGGAACGCAAAGTTGTGAGTTCATGCTCCCCCTTTTCTCTTTAACTGTTTTCAGTTTTTATAACTTCGGGGGTGAAATACATGTACAAAAGTACAATATTTATAAATGGTATGATATAAATACAAGAAGCGCATTTGGTGAGACGAGAACCAAGTGTAAGGCGCTATGAGAAATGATAACAAGAAACGCGCTTGGTGAGAACGAGAACCAAGTAGGAGGCGTTATGAGAAATAGTGTCACGAATAGGGTACAGAAGCACCATTAATCAACAATATACCTAGACCGCAGAACAAAAGGTTAGATCTAACGGGTGCCTGGCAGCCACACTCCTGGTCGGGGCGAGAATCGAGGAGTGCTTTTGTGTCTCAGAATATACCAATTAAATGCCTTAGGTTTGGTGACTTCCTATGACGTGCCACAGGTTAATGGCTTTGCAACCCATTAACAATCTGATAATTACAGAAATACTGTATTTACATAAAATTCATACCATACAAAATTGATATATAACTTGAAGTACGTGGGGTACTCAAGAAGATTGAATTATACTTGAAGTACGTGGGGTACTCAAGAGAATGAGAATTAAACTTGAGTACGTGGGGTACTCAAGAAGAAATTGAATTATACAGATGTACGTGGTGTACACATGAAACTGGATTTACATATGAAAACTTGATTTACTCACAAACTATGTTTTCATACAAAGTATACAAACATGAAATACAAAACCGCATGAATTCACACCAACTTTATGTTGACGTTTTTCCAAAAACTCACATGTATTTCAGGTAACTAGGATGGATGTGCGCGTGGTCTTGCTTATGCTCGTGGATGTCGCTTGTGTTTAACTTTAAATAAAGTTGTAAACTTTTAAGACAATGCTTTATGCGACTTAGCGATGTAAACGCTAACGTATGTTTTCAAATTATGGTATTTGAAGTTATTTTCTTGAGCATGTAGCATGTTTACTCTTCGTATGCAATGAGAACCTTTCATGATCACACCTCGTGCTTCCGTCGTAGAAAGGGGTGTGACAGATTGGTATCAGAGCTGCGATTGTAGTGAACCAGGATTCCTTCTCGAGTCTAGTCTACAATCTCTAGGATCCATTCACGAAAACAATTTTCAAAGAGTTTTCATTGCATAAAACGTCCCGCGACATCCACTACCTGAAACTGTCTACATGAGTCTAGAAAGGACACTACAAGACTTAGAGTGCACTTGAGTAGCACTTGTCGTTGACTAGAAATTACTTGCAATTATGTGTGATAATTAGCATGTACTAGAAGTGGAATGTCACAAGTATATGTGACTTTACCTGAAAGCAATGGCCCATCTGAAGGAAGAAATACGAGGATGAAACGAACTGTGCGGACTGTGCAAGGAGTTACGTAATTATGGATGCATACATAATTATGGAATTCAGTGCACAAAAATCACAGCAAGTCTTGTCACGTATAGATTCCCTCCGTGCAAGCCTACTAAGTACTCTGCCAGAGTAATGATTTAGGACATAAAGACAAGAACCGTCAATAAGGTGTTTACCTAACTCTACATGCTTGCTGCAGTATGAATTGATTTATACAATTGGCGGATTGTTTGATGTTACTAGGTGGTATATGCTTGTGTATATATAAATACTACCACTATCTCGTATGACGATATCAAACAAATGTCTAACCCTATTGGGTTGTGTTCTTCAGAACATGGCACCCAAAAGAGCTGTGAACGCTCGTGACCAACCTCCTCCTCCCCCACTGCCAAGAATTGCCGAAGAGCTGGAGGCTCTACTGGAAGAAAGGATCTCCGCTGCTATCGCCCAGTACGAGGCAAACCGTACTCAAGATAGTGGAGGACCAAACAACGCTAGACATAATGGGAATGGAGATTCATCTGGAGACAGCGCAGTTCGAAGCTGCACATTTAAGCAGTTCCTCGACTGCAAGCCGATGAACTATGATGGCACAGGAGGTGCAGTAGCATTTGTGCGCTGGACGGAGAAGACTGAAGCTACCTTCCGCATGAGCAAGTGTACCGCGGATCAACAAGTCACCTTTGCTACCGGGTTGTTTGCCGATGAAGCTCTGACTTGGTGGAATCTGCAAGCCCAAACCTTGCTCAAAAATGCCGCGTATGGTCTAACTTGGGAGGAACTGAAGGAAAGGATGAGAGAGAAGTTTTGCTCTCGTGCTGAACTCCAAAAACTGGAAACGGAGTTCTGGCACTTGACTATGGAAGGTGCTCATATTGATAGTTATACTCGAAGATTCCACGATCTGTCCAGAGTGCTTCCCTACATGGTGATTCCCGAATTCAAGCGTGTCGAACGCTACATTTGGGGACTGGCCTCAGAGTTTCGTGGCATGGTGACGTCAGCCAAACCACAAACAATCACTGAGGCTGTAACTCTGGCTGTCAGCCTGACCAAAGATTGTGTTCGTAAGAAAAAGTTATCGTTGAACCCAACAAAGAAGACCGAGACACATGATGAGTCGTCCGGTGACAAGAAGAGAAAGCGTTCGAATCTGAATCAAGCAACTCGCAACAACGAAGGTTTCAACAAAAAGCGTGACGCTAACCCGTCTCAGGAGGCGAAGACCCTTTCAACCAAGGCATACCAAGGCTCCATGCCTGAATGCCAAAAATGTAAGTTTCATCATAAAGGAGCTTGTCGCATTCCAAGGTGCGACAAATGTGATAGATTGGGTCACCAAGCAGAAAACTGTTGGGGAAACGGAAGGAATGGGAATGAGAATGGCAATGGTAACCGGAATAGCCGTGGAGCTGGGCAAAGCCAAGGATGCTTTGGTTGTGGAGGCGTGGATCATTTCAAGAAAAATTGCCCAAGGGGAAACAATGCTCAGACCCGAGCATTTGTAATTAGAGCAAGGGACGCACACAAGGACCCTAATG
Organism: Helianthus tuberosus; assembly: GCA_030545235.1. NCBI lineage: Eukaryota > Viridiplantae > Streptophyta > Magnoliopsida > Asterales > Asteraceae > Helianthus > Helianthus tuberosus. The sequence goes on from CM060425.1 coordinate 196,294,389, forward strand.
TGGTCAACGATACGTTCCTCATTAACAATCACTTTGCATCCATATTATTCGACACTGGCACCGATTATAGTTTCATGTCTGTGGAATTTAAACGCATACTCGGAATAGAATCTAGTAGATTAGAAATTCCTTATCCCATAGAACTAGCCAATGGTAAACTTGTTGAATCGGGCGAAGTTGTTAAAGGCTGCACACTAGAACTTGGTGAACGAAGATTTAACATCGACCTCCTACCTATTCAATTGGGTAGCTTCGATGTAGTGGTCGGAATAGACTGGTTGTCCAAGAACAGAGCTGAAGTTATCTGTCATGAGAAAATCATTCGCATCCCTTTAGCGAATGGTGAAACTCTTATCGTGCATGGAGAAAAACGAGACGCGCCTCTTCGAATCATCAGTTGCATGAAGGCACAGAAGTGCTTGAGGAAAGGATGTGTCTCTTTCCTAGCACACGTTATAGACAAGAAGGCTGTAGAGCCAAAACTCGAAGACATTCCTGTGGTGAAGGAATTTCCTGATGTGTTCCCTGAAGATCTGCCAGGACTACCTCCGCAACGACAAGTCGAATTCCACATAGACTTGGTTCCAGGAGCCGCTCCTGTAGCCAAGGCTCCATATCGACTTGCGCCATCCGAAATGCAAGAATTATCTACACAGCTCCAAGAATTGTTGGATAAAGGATTCATAAGGCTAAGCTTCTCACCCTGGGGAGCTCCAGTATTGTTCGTGAAGAAAAAGGATGGAACACTGCGGATGTGTATCGATTACAGGGAACTGAACAAGCTCACAATCAAGAATCGGTATCCACTACCGAGGATTGATGACCTATTCGATCAACTGCAAGGATCAAGCTACTATTCCAAGATCGACCTTCGATCTGGATACCATCAGCTGAGAATCCAAGATGAAAGCGTGCCAAAGACTGCATTCAGAACGCGATATGGGCACTACGAATTTCTTGTGATGCCGTTTGGATTGACGAACGCGCCAGCGGTCTTTATGGACCTAATGAACCGCGTGTGCAAACCATATCTTGATAAATTCGTGATTGTATTTATCGATGATATCCTAATTTACTCGCGAACGAAAGAAGAACATGAGCAACATCTCAGAACCATCTTGGAGCTACTGAAGGAAGAGAAACTTTATGCAAAGTTCTCGAAATGCGAATTCTGGATTCGCGAAGTACAATTTCTTGGTCACGTGGTGAATGAGAAGGGCATTCATGTGGACCCGTCCAAGATAGAAGCAATAAAGAATTGGGAAGCTCCCAAGACCCCAACTAAAGTTCGTCAATTTTTGGGCTTAGCGGGCTACTATCGGCGATTCATTGAGAATTTCTCGAAGATAGCTCAACCGCTAACGACCCTGACTCAGAAAGACAAGAAGTACGACTGGGGTCACAAACAAGAAGAAGCCTTTCAGCTACTTAAGAACAAGCTCTGCGATGCACCGATACTATCGTTACCCGAAGGCACTGAAGACTTCGTGGTATACTGTGACGCCTCATGACAAGGCTTGGGTTGCGTGCTCATGCAACGCCAAAAAGTCATCGCTTACGCTTCAAGACAACTGAAGGTTCACGAGAGAAATTATACCACTCACGACCTGGAGCTGGGTGCAGTGGTGTTCGCCTTAAAGATTTGGCGACATTATTTATATGGTACTCGATGTACAATCTTCACAGATCACAAAAGCTTACAACACATATTTGATCAGAAGGAATTGAATATGCGCCAGCGACGTTGGGTCGAGCTGCTGAACGATTATGACTGTGAGATTAAGTACCATCCTGGAAAGGCAAACGTTGTAGCAGACGCGTTGAGCCGAAAAGAAAGGGTTAAGACCCTAAGGGTTCGAGCATTGGAAATGACGATTCGAACGAACCTCACTGCACGCATTCGAGATGCACAACAAGAAGCTCTTAAAGAAGAGAACCGTAAGGCTGAATACCTCTGGGGTGCATTGAATTACATGGTGCCAAATGAAGAGGGAGCCTTATACTTCAAGAAGCGTATCTGGGTTCCACTCTGTGGTGGCATACGTGAGGTCATCCTTAATGAAGCCCACAAATCGAGATATTCGATCCATCCAGGATCGGACAAGATGTACCAAGACTTGAAAGAGTACTATTGGTGGCCGAGACTCAAAAGCGACGTTGCTGTCTATGTTGGAAAATGCCTAACCTGTGCGAAGGTTAAAGCCGAATATCAGAAACCGTCAGGCCTACTACAACAACCAGAGATTCCCGTGTGGAAGTGGGAACAAATCTCGATGGACTTCATAACGAAATTACCCAGGACCCCGAGAGGGCACGATATGATATGGGTAATAGTTGATCGATTGACGAAGTCTGCGCATTTCCTACCAATCCGAGAGAAGGATAGCACTGGAAAGCTTGCAGAGATATACTTAAGAGAAATTGTGGCACGACATGGAGTGCCAATCTCAATCATTTCAGACAGAGATGGACGCTTTGTCTCAAGAATCTGGCAATCATTTCAGGAAGCCTTTGGATCTCAGTTAGATCTGAGCACGGCATTCCATCCACAAACAGACGGCCAGAGCGAACGGACTATACAAACATTAGAAGATATGCTCCGTGCATGTGTCATGGATCTAGGCGGCAGCTGGGATACTCATCTACCTTTAGTTGAGTTTTCCTACAATAACAGTTATCATACGAGCATAAAAGCCGCGCCGTTCGAAGCTCTGTATGGCCGCAAATGCCGGTCGCCCTTATGTTGGGCAGACGCTGGAGATAAGCGTATGGTTGGTCCGGAACTTGTACAAGAGACAACCGACAAGATTGCGCAGATCCGAGAGCGCATTAAGGCGGCTCGAGAGCGACAAAAGAGCTACGCAGATCCAAATAGAAAATCGGTAGATTTCAAGGTGGGAGACAAAGTGTTGTTAAAAGTCTCACCATGGAAGGGCGTAGTCAGATTTGGAAAACGTGGAAAGCTGAATCCACGATACATCGGACCATTCAGAATTTTGAGAAGAATTGGTACCGTGGCATACAAGTTGGAGTTACCGGAAGAACTTAATGGAGTACATGATACGTTTCATGTATCCAACCTGAAGAAGAGTCCAACGCAAGAAAACGTGACCATCCCGATGGATGAAGTACATATTGATGAAGCCCTCCGATTTACAGAACAACCCGTTGAGGTTACTGACTGGAAAGTCAACAAGACCAGGAGGAGCAGTGTGAAACTTGTCAAAGTACGTTGGAGCTCAAAACACGGACCCGAGTACACATGGGAACGTGAAGACCAGTTCAAGAAAAAGTATCCCCACCTATTCAAGAAGACTCCAGCGAGAGTTAGTCAGTCTGAATTTCGGGACGAAATTCTTTTAACGGGGGGAGACTGTGACAACTGGCACAAACCGGTAATTTCCGTACACTGTAATTATTGCTTAATGACTGCAATTATGAGTTTAAGGGTCAGCAATGTCTGAACACATGATTAAACAAGTGAATTCATGCATGTTGTATACTACAAAATATTGCTTTATGCATAAACAAGAGCGTTGCGTCAAAAATAATAGTAAACTCACCGGTAAGACACAATGTGTCAACAGAACTGCAGAAAGCAGTTAGACATCAGAATTGAGGCCTAGGTGTAGGTCCGACGACAAAAATACATTAAAACCCTAGAGTATGTGTAAGGGTTTAATTTATGGACATTGCGAAAGCAAAAATATGCACTAAAAAGCACCCGAAACGCACTTTAAGTGCAGAATTTATACAAATCAGCAATAATTCAGCATTTGAACATATAAATATTATGCAGAAATGTCGTTTTATTATCCAGAATATTTCCCTAAGTGTTGGGAACCGATAGTGTTACAAAAAGACACTTATTAGACACTAAAAGGTGTAATTTAGCACTTTAACGAATCGGTATGTAACCGAACAACCGGACTATACCCGGGATATGAAAATATTATTATTTTCACTATCTATAAATTTCTGAGCCAGTTAGGGTCCCTGATTACCCTAACACCCGTCATAACACGCTATACATTACTAACGGAGTTTAATACTTAACTAACCTATTTAACCTAAACTCCATCCTAACTAAACTAGTTTAAATCGAACCAACCCCCCCCCCCCCCCCCTCCTTAAAACCGTCCCCATGCAAGGGGGACATACTTGTACCTTGCAAGATATGAAAATCTTGGATGTTTGATATCTAAAGGACATAATTACCATTGGTTAAAGACCTTGAGATTTGCCTATAAATAAACCACCAACACATAAGATCATTATCACTTCACAACTCAAGACCAAAACTCTCCCTTTCTTGCTCTCTAGCTCACGGCCAAACATCCCTCTCCCAACCATCCATTTTCGGTTTTAGATCTTGCCATTTCAAGGTTATTCAAACATCAAGGGTCACGTATTAGGAGTCTTGGAGCAAGCGGAACGCGAAGGACCACTTCCGTTAGCTTTTATCCACCTCTTTTTCGTCAAGATTCTTCCCTAGCCCCGAGCTAGAGGTATAACACTTAAAACTCATATTTAAGCTTATCTAAGGTGGTTAAAAGGATTTATGTCGGTTAAATATCGTTAACATATGATTTGATGCATTAAAGTCTAGTAAAAACTCTAAAAATGGTGGTTAATAGTATATGTGATGTGTAAAAGTTGTAGTATTTGAAATATATGGTTATCTAGACCCGATCTACGATGTGGTAGCTCGGATCATCGTTTAACCCGGTTTGGTAAGATCGTTGATCTTAACATAAGCTCGTTTTTAGTTAACACAAGGGTTAAAGGGTGAAACTCTACCACACACGAGACATGGACTTGTGTAAAAGTATTTTTGTTGTGTAAAGGCAATTTAACTTGTGAAATAGTGTTTAAAACTAGTAGATCTACGTATCTACAAGCGGTATTTTCAAAGGACCAAGTGTCCAAGAAATCACATGTTCTAAACCGGGTCTTACACAAACAAAAGTGGTTTTTGTGAACAAACAAGTGTGTGGATACTTGTGTAACAAAGGTTTTAACAAAGAAATAATTTTCGTAAAAACCGACTAGAAGTTGTAAAACTTCATATTCTTTAAAAATAAAGTTTTTAAGAAATTAAACTTATTTTTAAAGATAACAAGACTTACTAAATGTGCTAGTAAGTTACTACACATTTTTGTAAATATTCAAGTTCATGAAATTAGTGATTATTGTTGATAAGTATGGTTGATAATTGTTGTTGATGATTATTGACGATTGATGATGATTTAAAAGAAAATAAACACACGTTTTGAAAACGTGGGAAACCTCCATTTTTAGGGGAAACTCTGTCAAAATTTTTATAAATTTTGACACTTAGAAAAATATAAGTTTTGAGAAACTTATTCCCTAAAAATGTATTTAAAAGTATTACCAAGGTTTCCCTAATTTTTGGTGATAAGAAATGGTGATTTCTTGAAGGATAAAAATGGATATTATGTATATATATTTTTGGAGAGAAAAATATATATTATTTTATCACCAATTTTTGTGCTAAGTGTATATAGTATGTGTCATACGTGCTAGTGTATTAAGACTTAAAAATACACTAATTACTCATGAGGAGTAGAAATATAAAAATACACATACAACATACAAGATACATAATTCGGGTGCAAAGTGCAAAACACAAAAGACTTATATTTATTTTTGGAGAAAATAATATAAGTAAGATACGTAGTTAAAAATATAAGAATATTTTTAACACAAGAAAATATACAAGAGAGTGACTGAACTTGTGCGACGCAAGTCTAGTGACTAACGTTAAGAAAACGCGTATAGGTTACGACGTTAATTAAGCAAATCCGGTGGAGTTTACGACGCTAGGAACGCAAAGTTGTGAGTTCATGCTCCCCCTTTTCTCTTTAACTGTTTTCAGTTTTTATAACTTCGGGGGTGAAATACATGTACAAAAGTACAATATTTATAAATGGTATGATATAAATACAAGAAGCGCATTTGGTGAGACGAGAACCAAGTGTAAGGCGCTATGAGAAATGATAACAAGAAACGCGCTTGGTGAGAACGAGAACCAAGTAGGAGGCGTTATGAGAAATAGTGTCACGAATAGGGTACAGAAGCACCATTAATCAACAATATACCTAGACCGCAGAACAAAAGGTTAGATCTAACGGGTGCCTGGCAGCCACACTCCTGGTCGGGGCGAGAATCGAGGAGTGCTTTTGTGTCTCAGAATATACCAATTAAATGCCTTAGGTTTGGTGACTTCCTATGACGTGCCACAGGTTAATGGCTTTGCAACCCATTAACAATCTGATAATTACAGAAATACTGTATTTACATAAAATTCATACCATACAAAATTGATATATAACTTGAAGTACGTGGGGTACTCAAGAAGATTGAATTATACTTGAAGTACGTGGGGTACTCAAGAGAATGAGAATTAAACTTGAGTACGTGGGGTACTCAAGAAGAAATTGAATTATACAGATGTACGTGGTGTACACATGAAACTGGATTTACATATGAAAACTTGATTTACTCACAAACTATGTTTTCATACAAAGTATACAAACATGAAATACAAAACCGCATGAATTCACACCAACTTTATGTTGACGTTTTTCCAAAAACTCACATGTATTTCAGGTAACTAGGATGGATGTGCGCGTGGTCTTGCTTATGCTCGTGGATGTCGCTTGTGTTTAACTTTAAATAAAGTTGTAAACTTTTAAGACAATGCTTTATGCGACTTAGCGATGTAAACGCTAACGTATGTTTTCAAATTATGGTATTTGAAGTTATTTTCTTGAGCATGTAGCATGTTTACTCTTCGTATGCAATGAGAACCTTTCATGATCACACCTCGTGCTTCCGTCGTAGAAAGGGGTGTGACAAATCCGCTTCAAATAGGTCCCAGAAATTCTTTATAAACTGAAATGTGAACCCGTCGGGTCCCGGTGTCTTATCGCCACTGCAACTCCAAACCGCGTCTCTTATTTCATCTCTTGAAAACCGTTTAACAAGCATTGCCGATTGGGGTAGATCAAGCACTTTGAAGCCGTCATTTACGAACCTCGGTCTTGCTTGTGGAATTTCTTGAAATAATGTTTCGAAATGAGCTTTGATTGCAGATTTAAGCTCATCTGGTTGAGACACCCACACATGATTGAAATTCAGCCCATTTATCCGATTGTTTTTCCGATGACCTTTGATTATGCCGTGAAAAAAGGATGAGTTTTCATCCCCATCCACCGCCCATTTTATCTTCGCCCTTTGTCTTAGGTCTTCCAATCTAATTGCATCTAATTCGTTGATTGTATTCACCCAAACTTCCCTGTTTTTTATCTCAGTTTCAGACAAATTGAAAGATTCAGCTTTCAAATCCAATATTTCCACTTTCTTTTTGAGATCCGATAATAAACCATTGTTACGTTTATTTCTTTCATCGCACCAGGTCTTAATGTTTGCTTTTATTGCTTTTAAGCGAGCCGCCATAAGCTTATCCGGAGGATAAAAGGGGGCAACACCAACGTAAGCTTTCCGTACAAGGTCTGAAAAACCATCTTCTTTAATCCAGGAATTAAAAAATCGGAATGGTGGTGCACCGAAATTTATATCTGAGCAGAGTAGTAGCAAGGGTCTGTGATCTGATTTGTATCTTGGTAGCCCGAAACATTTTGCCGCAGGCCACTGAGATAAGAAGGGGAAACTTACCAGGATTCTGTCGATTTTGCTGAATTTTCGACCATTGTCCGTCATGTACGTGAAATTGCACCCCATCATGTTATATTCCGATAGACCCGCATTGTTAATGAAAGAATTAAAGTCTCCAGCAGACTCGCTGCAAAACTTCGAATTACGTCTTTCACTCGATTGTCTTACGCAGTTAAAATCCCCTAGGAGAATCCATGAACCAGTGAAGGAGTTCAGTAGACCCAGGAGATCCAACCACAATTGCCTTTTCAAATTTTTTTCCTGTGGAGCGTATACGTTCACCACGTTTATCTCACCACCCCCATTACATAATTCCCCAATGGTCGCTAGGAAAAACCGGTTTGGTACTGAGGATTTTTTGTTGAAAACACCCGGATCCCATATGTTCAACAAACCCCCTGATCTCCTATTTGAGTCAACCGTATCAAAATCAAAAGTTGTGTTACCCCAGAAGTTACTAACCTGGATACTCGAGGAGTTAGACATTTGAGTTTCTTGTATGCCTATAAAGCTGAGATTGTTGTTCCTTCTCAGACCCCTGATGTGTTCCGCCTTTTCATTGTCGCCTGCCCCCCTAATGTTTGAAGATAGAAAATTCATTGGTGACAGTTTGACTCCTGCGATTGCCTAATTTCTTCCCGTAAGGCCTTCTCACAACCCGCCATCATGAAACCTAATTGCTCTCCTACATCAATCGTTAAGCTTGCCTCTGTATCAATCCCAGGTGCCAACGCAGTGGGTTGAGGTGTCGGAGTCCCATCCGTTTGTTGACCACCAGCCGCCCTGTGTCTGTGTTTCGTGACATCTCCATTTTTCCCAGACCATAGAGAATCTTTCATTCTCATCGAAGGAAATTTGAAATTCGAATTTTTGTGCATCTGCTTCTTAGTGATCGTTGGGGAGGGTGGTTTGGAGGCGTTGGAGGTGGGAGGGGAATTGTTGAGATCAATTATTAAGGCGTTGGATGTGAAACGGTTCATTGTCATAAATTATAGTCACATTTGTATTCTAGTAAACTGATGGAATCATTTCATGATAATTTAAAAAAAAAGGTATTTTGGATTGTTGCAATGGAAAGTAACATCACCGAACATTTTGGGAAGATCGTTAAATTACACACTTTGACCAAACAAATAACTGAAATGTTTATCAAATTTCACCGATCCGTTTTTTCGCTCGCAGCTTAGTCCTTGCTTCTGCCGCCGGCTAAGGCTTAGTTCATAGTTTTTGACGATTTAGCCCTCACTTTTTCTGCTGGCTACACCATAACATGCTCTATTCACGGCTTTACCTCTGCTTTTGTCGCCGGCTACAACTTAACCCGCTCTTTAAAAGCATGCTAAAAATCAACGTCTATTTTAATGATTTAGTTGGTAAAGTGTCTGATGATATTTTGAACGACCAACTGAATAGGAGAGGAGTCTTTTCTAAACCGAGTATAACCCGTCAGCATTCGACCAAACCACATTCAATCCCAAGGGCCACCATAGAAACTTTCCAATAATTTCTCTTACAAGATTTAATAAAGTAAATGGGAAAATGACTTTGGCACAAAGTCCGACTAGCTAAGGTCCATCTACATTATTTTGACACAAAAATCTTCCCACGTGTAAGATCCAACATATGTTTCTATTGCCAGCAATGCAATGACGTCAGCTCACCTGATTTTATGAACATAAAGTGTTAAGACACACATACAACACTTACTTCAAAGTTCAAAGTTCAAACTTCAAAACTCTTCTTTCAAACCAAAAAGAACACAAGATGGCAAAATCAACTGCAGAGCTTATATTCATCCCATTACCCGTAATCGGTCACATGAAATCAACAATCGAGATCGCAAAACTACTCACAAACCGAGATCAACGCCTCTCAATAACCGTTCTAATCATGCAACCACCTTCCGGCTTGAGAACTGGTTCGGCTATAGCCACCTACATCGAATCACTAGCCGATAAATCCACACAACGCATGCGTTACATCACACTTCCACAACCCGAAACCCTACCAGCACGTGACCCAAAAGCCCCCATGACTTTTGTCAACGAGTACATAAACACTCATTGCAAACACGTTACAAATGTTGTAACCGAAATAATAAGTCAACCGGGTTCGGGTAAACTTTCCGGGTTTGTTATTGACTTGCTTTGCCCCGGTATGATTGATGTGGCCAATGGTTTTAATGTCCCTACGTATGTTTTTTTTACTTCTAGTGCGGCTTATCTTGGTTTTGAGTTGTATATACAAACCCTATGTGATGATCAAAATCAAGATGTTGTTGAGTTGACTAACTCAGATGGTGTGGTTAAGGTTCCGGGTTTTGTGAACCCGGTTCCGACTAAGGTGTTTCCTTCGGGTTATGATACTAAAGAAGGGGTTGACTATGTTTTGTTGATTTCAAGGAAGTTGAGAGAAGTGAAAGCAATCATGGTTAATAGTTTCTTGGAATTTGAAACACACGCGATTGAGTCGTTGACTTCGGACAAAAGTGTTCCAATGGTGTACCCGGTTGGGCCTGTATTGAATCCGGTGGGTGGTGATAACGAGAATTCGGAGAGTGATGTCATAAAGTGGTTGGATAGGCAACCACGTTCTTCCGTGGTTTTCTTGTGTTTTGGTAGCTTGGGATGTTTTGATGAGGTTCAAGTGAAGGAGATTGCTTATGCTTTGGAGCGAAGTGGTCACCGTTTTTTGTGGTCCCTACGTCAACCACCTTCGCCGGAGCAGGCATCGAGACACTCTGGAGATTATGAGGATCCAGTAGTAGTGTTGCCTGAGGGATTCCTAGAAAGGATTGGTGAATCTGGGAAGGGGAAAGTGATAGGGTGGGCCCCACAGATGGCGGTGTTGGCTCATAGTGCGGTTGGAGGATTTGTTTCGCACTGTGGGTGGAACTCGGTGTTGGAGAGCGTGTGGTTTGGTGTGCCAATGGCAGCGTGGCCGATCTACGCTGAGCAACAGATGAATGCGTTTGAAATAGTGGTGGAGTTAGGATTGGGTGTTGAGATTAAGTTGGATTATAAGAAGGATTTGTTTAATCCGAAGAATGATATTGTTACGGCTGAGGAGATAGAGAGCGGAATAAGGAAGTTGATGGATAACGATGAGATGCGAGAGAAGATGAAAGAGATGGGGAAGATGAGCCGAGTGACTGTGAGAGAGGGAGGTTCTTCCTACGCTTCTATTGGTAGTTTGATTCAAGATTTTATAGGGAACGCCTAGTGATCGAGTTTGTTGCTGTTGTCTGTTTGTGTGCGCGCTTAGAATTGAAACATGTAATCTTATTAAACTCCCTTTTATTTATATAAGGGAAGGCCCTTTAGTCGTTCTTCATATATCTATCAACGGCTTTACAAAATTTTCAGATCTGGACTGCTGAATTCGATGTATAAAATATTGATATTTGGTCAGCGAACTCGAACAAAATTAAGCCCAGAATCGATAAATAAGAACACATGTGAAATTAGATCACTCCCAAACATTTATTTATCAAGAAAATATAACTCGAAAACTTGATTATAGTGTCAACCCATAACTCTTGTTAATAGAGTGACCCAAACTTGGTAGCTAAAACATTAGCATAACTAATTCTAATGTAACTAGGAATCTAAACAAGCTTTGGTCAAATTATCAATTTTAGTCCTCCAACTTCACTGACTTGTGAAATGGGTCCAAAATTACAAAAACCACCCCTTAACTCCGGACTCGAATTATGTGGGTCTTCAACATCTTCTCCTCTAAATTGGTTCCTAATCCTCTTGACTCGGATCCCCAATTCTAGCAGACTCGTACTTCTCTAGTTGTGTTGTTTCGACTCCTTGTAGCTCTAGCTTGATTACCTCCACGACAACGACCCTAACCATTCCCCTGGTTGTATGAACCCGCATATCGCTCATATGGTTGCGATTCTTGTTAAATGATCAAGCAAACATCAATCCTTCTTGATCTTCTCTTGCTACTTATCACATTGCGTTCTCCCGGTGGCCTTAAGTGCAGGGTATTAGCGTGATGATCGATTAATAGATTTCACAATGCAACGGAAGTACGGAGTATACGTATAAGTAAAATACGAATACGAATATGAAAATGCCAAATGCATTTAAAATATCATGTATTAATATCTGGTATATAATAATAACCCAAAGGCGGATGGATAAAGTAAAAAACGACTTGGTGACATCATAGGTCATCGTCAGTGGATTCGCAATTTCCAAAGTGATAGACGGAACCCTACCCGCCCTACTTATGAGAATCAGCACCGGTGATTCAATATTTAAAATACATCAGTTTTCGCTAGTAAATCAACACACCTATTTATAAATCGTGTTAAAACAGTTATGAGATGATCACGATTTACAGACTCACAGCTTAGCACACATGTGAAATCTAGTCATGCTAGATACACCAATCGTACACATCAACCACGTCGTTGGGTGTTATGCCTACACCCTACATTTTTGTGACTCAATTCATGAATACAGACCAGGGTACCCCGTAAGTGAATAAATTGGGCCAAGGGTTATTGTTTGTAAGCATGCAACCATATGTTAAATTAACATGTGGCAACCAAAGACCACCTTATGTGATACAATAACCAAGAGTTTTCATACTAATCTCACATTTTCGTGAACTTGTTAACATGTATCTACCTGTAATAGCACTTGGAACACAACATACTCATAGTTGTATTGCAACTGGATTAAAGTCTAACGGCTCACTATTCGAATTCTTGGTTGTTTCTATAGTCACAGAGTGAATAGAAATAATATCCATGGTAATTGTTTAGTGATCGTTATAAGTCGTTAAGACTTGATCAGTTAACGCGGATTTGAAAATGGTTTTTGTTAGATCAACCGGTGAACCGGATAGAATGTTGGTTATATTCGTATGGGTAGGGAAATCTTGTACATTGTGGTTTTATAAACTTTTTTTTTTATTTCGAAATATGTGGGTCGTAATGATTTAAACCAACTTAATGATTCGTATCCGTTTAAACAGGTTCAGATGGAAAAGCAGGCTCGTAACAAGTCGAACATGGTCAATATATTTTTAGTGAAGTTTACAAACTGATTTTGTTTTGAAAAGATCATAATTAATCATTTAAATAGGAAACATTTGTTCAAAACATATTATTATTTTATTTTTATTTCGAATTCCATAAATGAGGTTTGGCTTGTCAAATTGAACCCTTTAAACCCGATAATCAAGAGATGTAAATGAGGTCCCTTGATTATGAGGATCACCCCGATCATTTTAATTTGAAAACGACCGACTCGGGTCATTGGGAAAGAAGGTCAAACGAAAAAGTCAAATTGTTCAAAATTTGTGAGGCTTAGAAGAAATTAAATGTTGAGACCAATTTTTAACGGAAGAGGAGGAAAAGAGGAAGTTATCAAACTATTTGAGGCCTCATATAGCTTAGAGAGGAGCTCAAAATCGCTAAGTAATTGCAAAGGAGACTTCATAGTGAAATATGAGAAGATTGAAGGAGGGATGAAGAAATTGAAGTACTTAGGCTACCATTTATAGCTAAGGGAGGTTCATGAGGTTGCAACAAAGTGTCGTTCAGGTGTCCTAAGGTCTAAGGTTGGATTAGTGTCCATGAGGCTAGAACACGTGTCAATATGGAGAAGAGGTTAGAAGCTGCCACGCACAAGGCCAGCTTTAGTGTGAGTATAATAAAAAACTGCTTAGGGCGACTAACTCTAAAGGGCCTCATTTTTTCATATATATTAATTTTTACTGGTTTAACTTCTAGGGCTTCTCAGTAAATTATTAGATATCTAATAATACTAATGACTATCATATTAAGCAAGAGGTGTCATTGTATCCAAATTGTAAAGAGTTATTGTAGATTAGGTGAGTTGGACAATGAGTTAAAATGGGTAAATTGTTTCTCTCAAAACACATAAAATTTGTAAGGTCGAGGACAAAAATATTTCAGAAGGCCTTATTTTTCGAGTTTGCTTTAGGCCTTCACAAAGGTTGAGCCGGCCCTGGCCATGCATCTGCTCATCCGCAAGGCTCCAATAGGACTGCTTGAAGCTCAAGTTGTTCCAAGCGGTCCACTTGGAACATGATTTAATAAAAAGTTTCAATTTTGACCAATTTGGTCCCTCAACTTCCAACTTTGATCCATTGGCAACTTTAACCCCTCAATTTCAACTTACTTATCACAGGGAATGCTATGAAACACCTGTCACCGTTAGGATTTATTGAGAAAAAGCGGGTGTTACACTACTCGATCACAGTTACCTCGACTATTCTAATCGAGTGGTCACACGAGCACACTGCTCGTATCGTTGAAACACGTCACTCCGGTTGTTTCTTGTTCTCGTAGCTGTGTCACCGCCGAGCCAATCACTTCGGCCTTTTTCTTGTTACCACCCAAACAAATCTTTGACAAGTAAACTTTGACCAGGCTTTCGAAAAGCATAGCGTATGATGCCCCTTGTTCTCCGATTGTGGGATTAAATTTAATTTTCCTTTACTCACATTCCAACCCAAGTGACCAATTAATCGCTCACCAATTAATGTGGATGATCTAAGAAATGAAACTGGACTAAGCACCAAGGGAACTCATGACAATAGTCCCTGGCATGTTAGCTTTCCTCGTGCAATCATTGCCATTGTGAATCCAAGAAACAAAGGGTGATCTTGAAGTTCCTTCTCCATATTCAGATTTAGATAAAAACTTAAGAAGAGCGTCTATCATCTTACAAACATCTACACATATCACATGTTACATACCATATAAAAATGTATTCATTCTCCAAAAAAATCTTAAGTAATTTATCATCATTTATAAAGGCTCTCATCTTTGCATTTTCTATATCATCACCATATTTTAAATTTATTTTTCATAACAAGTTATTAACTATTATAAGCTGTTTATTTTCTAATATTATATCATTGAATTTACTAAATCATTTTTTACTAATATTTAATTAAAAAGTTTGCAACTTTATGATAAACGGTTTATTAGTTTTTTAAGTTGTTTTACAAATGTTAAAAATAATTAATCTTTTTTAGAAATAATATAAATTAATAAAAAAAGACATACGAAATAATATAAATTAATAAAAAATTACATACGAAATAATATAAATTAATAAAAAATTACATACGAATTAATATAAATTAATCACAAATTCCATACCTTATTTTACAAGGTTTTTCCAAAAGGAAAATAAAAAAAAAAATTAAAAATGAAATTGAAACTCAAATTGGCCCCACATATCCCGTGGCGTCTGTCATGACTAGGGGTGGCAATAAAAACCCAACCATGATATTTTAGGTTATTTTAGGCCTCTTTAAAAAAGAAAATAAGTTAGAATGGGCTGAGAATTTAGTAAAGATGGGTTAGGATGAGTTTTAAAATACCCTTCTAAATTTTAACATGTGTTAGAATGGGTTTTTAAGTATCTAACCCTAACCCTAGAACCTACACACTCTCCACATCATCTTCTCCACCACCGATCTAGGGTTTTGCAGTAAACTCGCAATCCACAACAATGATCTACCTCTTCTTCGGCGTTCTCTTCATCGAAATGGTAACAATTTTGTTGCTCTTATTCAAAACTCCACTCCGAAAGCTTCTGATAATCGGATTAGATCGTGCGAAACGCGGCAGAGCACCGTTGGTGCTACCGTGTTTGTCATCATGATGTACAACATTTACAGCGTTACGGAGATCCAGAGCCGTCCGGCTGACGTCATCAACCCTACCGATCAGATTCTACTTGCGTATCACATGCTCGAAGCTTCTCTCATGGGTAAATTCGTTGTTATTTATGTTGATCGGATTGATTTTGGACTTATTTTGGAGTAATTTTGATTTGCATGTTAATTTTGACTGAAATTAGGGTTTGTAGTTAGTTGGTGAAGTTAATCTAATCAGTTGAGTGTTGTTGAATATTAACAATTGAGTATGTTGTTCATGCTTATCTCTGTCTGGACTGAAATCAAGTAATTGCACAAACAAAATCAATTAGTCGGTTAACAGTTTTTAACTTTTTTTGCTGAATTATGTAATCTGTTTTCTGTTGAATAAGTACTGAATTTTGTGATATGGTGATCGAGGAGGCTTTAAGTGAATCGGATAGTGATAATTTGTAGTTGATTAGTGAAGTTAGAGGCTAAGAGTGGTTGAGTTTTCTCATCTGTGAATCAATTGGTGGTTTGCGTGTTAAAGCGAATTTATTGCAAGGTTTATGAAATACTAGGATTGTAGCTTTATTTTGAATTAAAAAAAAGTTTATAGAAACTGCAGGAAGAAAGTGAAGTTTGGTGGAAAGAGGGTGAAAGTATGGTATGGGAAAATAAGCGAAGTTATTCGATGAAATGCTTGTGAGAGATGCGGTGTCATGGAACTGTATAATATCTGGGTATGTTCGAGTTAAACTGTTTGAAGAGGTGATAGATTTGTTTAACGAGATGCGAAGGGTACCAGATTCCTCATGGGTTTTTGTTTAACTTTGTTACTTGTGCGAATTACACAACCGAGATTTATCAATGGTTGGGATTCAATGTAGCAGCACAGACTGTTGCAGGTTATATCTTTCTTGTGGTTGCTGCTTCAATTATGACCAATTGGGCCCTTGCTAAGCATCGTCGACTAAAAAAGGTACTTTTTTTTAATCTTTTCAAGTTACAGAAAGAAAAAAATGTTCACATTTTTCATTTAAACTGCATGCTTTGTGTATTGAAGTAGTTTAGTCTATGATATCAACTTCTAAAGTAATCATGCCTTTGTTTTTCGCATTGTTAAGCAATCAATGACCAATAGTATTACCTTCTTTGATTGCTTAAAGGGTGTTTGGAATTTTGATTATCTGTTTTAAAAGTGATTATTTGATATTCAATAGCCAGATTGAGTATATGGCTGTAGTAAAAACAGCTTGTAGAAATAGTGTTTAAACTTTAAAGTCTATACATAACATCTGGATGTGCTATCAAATTAATCGTTTAACTCGGTTTTTAGTGTTTCATTAGATTGATGCAACCCCGCCATTTGATCTCAGGTTTAGTTGATGCATTTGGTTATGTGTATGGATGAAATGACTGTGGCTTTTGGCTTCTTGCTTACAAGTTGTTCGATGAAATGACAGAGGTGGTGTTTTTGCATCCGGCTCTGCTTCGCTCTCATATCTATAGCAATGGTCGTATTTGTTTAGGTACTACATCGTAGGCTCCGCTTCTTGAGCCTTTGATTGCACTCAAAACTACTTCAATTACTTTAACGTTTGCAATGCCTTTTAACTGTACCCGAATAAACATTTTTAGTTCTTTGTAAAAATGTAAAAACGACTTGATGTAAAAAATATATTAGTTGTGAATGTAACGACACAATTGATAGACCACAAGTGTTTGTTTTCTTCTGTAAATGTATTCTTTTAGGCGTCATGTTTATTTTAGAGTAAATTACAAGTTTTGTCCTTTATGTATGTCCAAAATTGCAGGCGCTGCCCTTTGTCTTTAAAATTGATGAGTTTTGTCCTTAATGTATGCAAATCTTGCACGTTATGTCCTTTAGGCCAAACCCAGTTAGATTTTTTAGTTAAATTTGGTCATGTGCAATGCACATGAGGGTATTCTTGTCATTTCAACTATACAGGGGTTATTTTGTAAAGAACTTCTATTCAGGGGCCATTTTGTACAAACTTAAAAGTAAAACACTATATATACAAACTCTCTCTCCTCTCTCTCTCATAAACTCTCTCTCTCTCTCTCTCTAACATCTGAAACTGAAACCGCACTGTACAGATCTAGAGTTTTGAACATTCTCTCCATCGATTTCTTCGATTTCGCAACGAGTTCTGGAAACTCGAACAGAACGAGTGCTCGTTCCGTATAGATTCCGGAAAAAACACGATTCTCTGATCTTCTCCGGTGGTGGTGGGTCTCTGTCTCCGGCCATGATGATAGTTGTCCATGAAAGAGGGAGGATTCTGCATATTGTTGACCAGATTATCTTTCTATATATGTTGATTGAGCTTATTTAAACAACTGACTTTCTTGTTGACCAGGTAAGATTAACAAGCTTGATGATTTAGGCGTTCATGATTTTTTGTTAATTTGGGGGTGTTGTTCAAATTAAGCATGTGGGTTTTGGTTTTGTCATGAAAATATTCAATCTTTGTGAGCGATTTGATGATATCCAAGGCTGTATTGCAGGATTTTTTAGGAGGTGGTAGTTGATTTTGGGGTGGTGATGGTGGAGAAGGGTAATGGTGGAGGGTGGTGGTTTCAGTGGTGGTGTCAAGTGGCGGTTTTAGGTTGTGGTGGCAAGTTGTGCTTTAAGGAGATTTTGTCCGATTGCAGCCACTCGCTGCACTTGTAACCGCCGCTGGTGGATCGCGATGGTATTTGAACACATAAACTTCTCGAACCACTAGTAACTGTGCTTGAAGGCATCTTCTTCTTCTAACTCAATCGACATCTTTTAATGCTCGTTATTTCTGCTACTGCTGCTGTTGTTGTTGTTGAATTGTTGTTAACTGTGAATAATGTAATTGTTATGAACAATAACGGCATTTTGATTTACAGATCTCTAGGTTTTGAGGTGTAGATCGAGTTTTTGTAAGGATTAAAGGTTGATATGCGATAAATGTGTGAGGTGTTAATGGAGAAATGAACTTACCTTGATGAATCGGAACTGATTTGGACAAGAAATACCGGAGAATTGTTGTGAAATTGAATGTTTCTAAGTGTTGATTGTGAGTTTGAGATCGGATTATATAACCCTTTTATTTTTTAGTTTGTTACAAAATAGTCCCTCAATAAAAGCTTTTTACACAATAGCCCCTGAGAAGTGAAATGTCAACAATACCCTCATGTGCCCTGCACATGCCTTCATTTAACCAAAACATCTAACTGGGTTTGGCCTAAAGGACATAACGTGCAAGATTTGCATACATTAAGGACAAAACTCATCAATTTTAGAGACAAAGGGCAGCGCCTGCAATTTTGGACATACATAAAGGACAAAACTTGTAATTTACTCTTTATTTTATTATAGGTTGTGTATATTTATCCCTTAACATTTGGGGTGAATATTGATATTCTTGTTTACATATTTGGTTATTACTCTTTCTGTGACTGTAAAAGGTATATCCTTTTTAGAGGTGATCACTTATTAGCATATTCTTGTTTACATATTTGTTTACATAATATTTTTTAACTTCATTACTGCCTGCTGGAAATTTTCCTTCATTACTGTCAATATTTTTTTCCCATATGGTGAGAAAGTTTTAATTTTTCCAGTCTTGGTACAGTCTAGTTCAGTCTTGGAACTATTACACATTGACTTTTTTAATTTTTTTTAATTTTCTGATGATGGCCTACAATCCCAAAGTTTTTTGAATTTTTTGGATTTTTTTGAATTTTTTGGAATTTTTTGAATTTTTTTGAATTTTTTGAATTTTTTTTTTAATTTTGACAAAAACCCATCTTGATCTAAACCCATTCTAACCCATCTCTTAATAAACCCATCTTAACCCAAACCCATTCTAACCCATGCCCATCCTAACCCATTACCCAAACCTACCCAACCCACCCATTTTGCCACCCCTAGTCATGACCCATGTATCCCAAACGACCATAGACAACACGGTCTAAGGGTTGTCGTGGCCTCCTGTGAAACCCACCATTATGGTCGTGAAGACCATGAAACACCGCTGCAAGTGGGTGTTTCACGGTGGCGATGTTTTGCACCGTGATGTATATCATGATATATATATATATATATATATATATATATATATATATCGTGGTCTTAGAGATTGGTTTATTGTGAGATTTGCCCATTTGACCGTTTATTTCATAAAAAAATATGCTTTGTGAGTAGATTTGCAGGTTGAATTGAAGAAGAAGATAAATTACAGGTTGAAATGAAGAAGAAGATAAATTGTTTTTAAACTACACAATTAGTCCCATAAATTTAAAATGACCAATGCCTTCTGTTGAAAGTGACACTACACTCCCATTCATGAAGTCTGACGTGGAAGCATGCAAAGGAAAGTTATCTGCACGTGGGTAGAAGATTTCAAAGAAAGTTTGTTGAGCCTTTATCTGAAGTTTACGTTATTATCTTTTGAATTGTTCGCTGAATAAGTTTGTTGGGTTATGCAAGTTTCATGCATATACCCGTTTGTTTCTTTAGGCTATTTAAAGGAGTATGCTCCTTCTTCTTTTTTGTACTGCAACTCATTGAAATAATAAAAAGGCTCACTTTGCAATTAACTTGTTCTTTAATCGCTGCTTTTATCAGTGGTATCAGAGCACAGATTGCTCTCTACCCTTCACGTCAATCCCTTTCCTTTCTTTCATTTACTCATGGCTGATCAAACTAGCGTTCTTCCAACTGCTCCTACCCCAATTCCAGTGTTCAAAGGAGAAGGTTATGATTACTGGAATATTCACATGAAGACTATACTCAAATCCAGAGATCTATGGGATCTTGTGGAATCGGGTATTGATAGCAAGGAGACTGACCAAACTAAGATCAAGTCCATGAGAAAACGAGATGCTCATGCCATGGCTTTGATTCAACAGGCTGTGCATGACACTCTTTTCTCTCGGATTGCTGCTGCTTAAACTGCCAAGGAGAGTTGGGAAATCTTGAAACTTGAATTTCAAGGTGATACAGAAGCAAAGGCAATCAAGCTTCAGGGTCTCCGTCGAGATTTCGAAAATCTTGTCATGAAAGAAGGAGAGATGGTTGGTGATTACTTCTCTAGGGTTATGGCCATTGTAAGTCAGAAGAAATCTTATGGAGAAGAGGTGACCGAGCAAGTAATTGTTGAAAAAGTGCTGAGGAGTCTCACGTCAAAGTTTGACTTTGTAGTTCCATCAATTGAGGTAGCTTATGATTTGTCAAAGCTTTCTCCTGTTAAAATCATGGGTTCCTTGCAGTCTCAAGAACAACGAATGCTGAGTCGTTCAAGTGAAAACTCAAATGCTGAAAAGACCGAAGAACATGAACTTCAAGTTATTCAAGACAACAATCGATCTCAAAATACGAGTGGCTTTCGTGGCCGTGGACGTGGTACTATGATAGGTCATGGATGGGGGAGAAACATGGACCGGAGCAGGGTTCCCCAGTGCTATGTTTGTAAAAAAATATGGGCATACCTCAAAAGAATGCTGGTACAATCAAGACACTCAAGTGAATGTGTCTGAAACAAATGAGAAAGAAGAAACAAGTGAAGAGCAGCACCTGTTCATGGCATGCATAGAAAATGACAAGTTCTGCCTAATGATAAAATCCGATCAGGTATACAACAATAACCTTTGGTTTATAGATTCTGGGTGTTCCAATCATATGACAGGCTCAAGGTCCAGCTTTATTCATCTTGATGAAACATTTAAAGTTGATGTGCAATTGGGAAACAAGAAGAAACTGGCTATTAAGGGCAAAGGAACAGTTCAAATTAATGCTGGTTCCAATGGTTCAAGGCTTCTCGATGATGTGCACTATGCCCTTTCTTTGGAGTATAACCTACTTAGTGTAGGACAACTCATGAAGAAGGGTTACTCACTGCTCTTTGTGCGTGATGAATGCATTATTAAAAAACAATGATGAAGTTATTATGAAGATTCACATTCTTGCTAACAACATGTTCCTATTGGATGTTTCCTCCCCCAAAGTAACAACAACAGGTGGTGACTCAAGTTCTCAGTTATGGCATAAGAGGTTTGCACACTTAAATTTTGATAGTATGAAGCTTTTGCATGATAAAAATATGGTTAAGGGTATTCCTAGAATCAGAAGAACAACAAAATGTGAAGGGTGTTTACTTGGCAAACATACTCGAACCCCCTTCACATCTCATTCATGGAGAGCTAAGGCAAGACTGAACTTGTTCATGCAGACCTTTGTGGTCCCATGCAAGTCCAAAGTCTTGGGCATAGCTTGTATTACTTTCTTCTGATTGATGATCTCACAAGGATGTCATGGGTTGATTTTCTCTCAAAAAAGTCAGAGGCATTTGACAAATTTAAAGTGCTCAAACAACTGGTTGAAAAGCAATGTCAAGGTTCTATAAAAGTGCTGCGTAATGACAGAGGGGGCGAATTTTGTTCGAAAGAATTTAACAGTTTATGTGAGGAGCAAGGAATTAGAAGGGAACTTACCACTCCACACACACCTCAACTTAATGGTGTGGTGGAGCGGAAGAACCACACCATTATGGGGATGGTAAGAAGTATGCTTAAAGACAAGGAGATGCCAAACTTCCTTTGGGCTGAAGCAGTGGCTACGGCTGTATACATCCTCAATCGATTCCCTACAAGTGCAGTTGAAGGAAAAACACCGCTTCAGGCATGGTTTGGAGAAAAACCTGATGTGTCCAAGCTTCGGGTTTTTGGGAGTATTGCATACAAACATGTGTTTGCACATGGAAGAAAAAAGCTAGATGATAGATCACAGAGAATGGTGATGATCGGATATTCAGCTCAAAGTCCCTCAGGTTATCGATAATTAGATCCTGTCACACGAAAAGTTGAAGCAACTAGAGATGTTACAATTATTGAAGAAGCTGCATGGAATTGGAAAGAGAAAAGAAAAAGTGAAAAAGCTGATTTTAATGTGGCTTTTGATGATCCCTTTTTCAGTAGCAGACTTGTCTCAATCAGAAGATGGTCCCACACATGAAGAATCTTATGTAGATTCAACTCCAACTAATATTAATATGCAGCATACATCTTCTTATCAAATGTCACCCTCAAGTTCAGTAGGTACTACAATTGATGCTTCCTCAAGTCAAAGCATGCAGACTCCATTAAATATTCGACCTATCTCGGATATTTATGCTACAACTCAGCCACTTGAACCAGAAGAGTACATTCATTTACAATTTGCCTTAAGTATATGTGATCCTCTTTGCTTTGATGATGTTGCACATAAGAAACTATCTTGTTTTGTGATAGTAAGTCTGCAATCAATTTGTCAAAAAAAATCTGTTGATACATATTCTGTGGATACGGCTCGGCTCGGTTCGAATCGACTACGAAGTGAAGGCTGTAGTCAAGACATCCTCCTGTCTTGTCTCGGTAAGCGTTTTACTTTGTAACGTTTGATGTAAATGCAACTGCGTGTGTGCAGTTTGCATATTAGATTACATTTATGTGCTTAGGTGTTATATGCTTATGTTGTCTGTTAGTTGTTTGGCCCAACATGTTGAAGCCCAAGCCCAAGTTCATATGGGACGAAATCCCTTGATTTCGTAGAAGTCCCCATGTGCAGAAGACCATATGTGACGAAATCACATATGTGGCGAAATCACATGTGATTTCGTCGTGACATTGTATGTTCGTCATTCAGTGTTCGTCGACTATGGGATTTCATCCAGGAGTTTGTATAAATACACTCACAACAGACAGAACACAGTACGAAGTCTGAATAGATTTCAGGGCGAACACATTGTAACACACACACACTGAGAGTTTATGAGAGCATCTTGTAAACACCGCATTGTAACCGTTTCATAGCATTAATACATTGAGTGTTAATCGTTGAATCTTGTGTCTTACGTGTTCGTAACTTGGTTTAACTTACCCGTTTGGATTCCGCACTCTCGGGTTTGTCGGAAAACAGGGAATAGAGGTTGACTCGATCCTCCGGGTGGACCTACAATTGGTATCAGAGCATTGGCTTGATTCCTTGTTAAAACCAAGTTTGTGTTCTTGAATTTTCTTAGTTTTTAATATGTTTTTCTTGAGTTTTGATCTTTAAAGTTCATACATTTTCTGGAAAAACATTGTTAAAATCTTGAAAATCTTGGTATTTTTGCTTCTAGTTCATATAAAACCTTGTTAAAACTCTTGTATACATGTTAGTATTGAGTTTTTATTGAACTTTATTGCAAAATTGTTGATGTTCGGAAATTTTCAGGTGACCAGAATCTTCATCCAGTTCATCACATCTTTAAATTGTTCTTGAATATTATCTATATTTAATCTGATTTGCGATTGAATTATTGTTTTTATTAAATATAAAATTGTTTGTTTGACATTTGTGTACACATGAATGATGGATAGTTGGTAAAAGTTTGATAAGATAAGGTGAGTTTGAAAAAGAAGTCTTTGTGTCAGAGGATAAGGTTTTGATAAATATCTTTTTGTCTGGTCTAAATTGTCAACGAAATCACCCATTTCATCAAACAAGTGGACGAAATCCCCATATCACAGCGACGAAAACAACATCACCATACATCAGCGACGAAAACAACATCATCATACATCAGCGACGAAATTGTTGTTATTAAATATAAAATTGTTTGTTTGACATTTGTGTACACATGAATGATGGATAGTTGGTAAAAGTCTGATAAGATAAGGTGAGTTTGAAAAAGAAGTCTTTGTGTCAGAGGATAAGGTTTTGATAAATATCTTTTTGTCTGGTCTAAATTGTCAACGAAATCACCCATTTCATCAAACAAGTGGACGAAATCCCCATATCACAGCGACGAAAACAACATCACCATACATCATCGACGAAAACAACATCATCATACATCAGTGACAAAAACAAACTCTGATTTCGTCAAACATCAGCGACGAAATCACATTGTTATCTTCAGCGACGAAATATATCCAATTTCGTCAAAGGCATTTCAGCGACGAAATCACCAATTTCCTCATTTTTGTTTTGGACGAACTCCTTTAGATTTCGTCCTATACATTTGTGATATTTCTAACAGTGGCCTTTTATTTCATTGTTAACCATTTGATTTCAAGTTTTTAAGCAGGTACAATTGTTCTAATATCAAATATGAGTTCTAATCCATTAGATTGGAGCATTAGCACGGTCCCTGATATGTCATGGGTTAAGTCTTTGATGCCACAAGAAAGAATTTCGGCTAGTCAATGGGCGTGTGTGGCAAATCAAAATCAAAGTATCCAAAACCTGCTCATAAGCGAAAATGAAATGGGTAGTAATAACCGTCCGCCAAAACTCAACCACATGAACGACTATCCATCATGGAAAGGTCGTTTTCAGAATTATGTTTTAGGTCAAAACACCGAGTTATGGACGTGTTTCACCAAAGCATATAACGTCGCTCTTGAGGAAGCCGGATCAAATGCTACGACTTTGGCGACCATGGCTGAAAACGACAAGAAGGCGTATGACCTTGAAAAGAAAGCGTTTGCTATTCTTACGCAAGCATTGCACAAAGATATCTATCATCAATTCGCCCATTGTACCAGCACCAAAGCCTTGTGGGACATCCTAGTTAACAGAGGAGAAGGAAATGCGGCCACACGGAAGACGCGTCATGATTTACTAAAGAAGGAGTTTGAAGGGTTTATGTTTGTGCAGACTGAAACACTGAATGAGATGACAACTCGTTTTTATCATTTAATTAGTGAAATGATTTCTTACAAAGTTGTTGTATCTTCGCAGGAAATAGTCGCACAGTTTGCTGATGCTCTACCACCAAAGTGGAGCCCATTCATTGAGTCGTTAAAGCATTCATGTGTATTGGATACTGTCAGTATCTATGAGTTTGTTCAAAAGCTGGAGAACAAGGATATAGAAGAAATCAGAAAAGCTAAACTAATTCCTGTCCCTCAAAATCCAGAGATGTACTTTGGAGGGATTGTTCCTGCTGCTAGTACAAGCCAGCAACCAAAGATACAAACAACTTTTGTGTCAAATGCTTTCGACCCAAATTCCTATTTTGGAGGAGTAGTTGCACAACCCCAATTTGACATAAATGCCTATCTTCCGAAACCTCAAGTTGCCACACCTCAACCCCAATTTGATATAAATGCCTATTTTCCGAAACCTCAAGTTGCCACACCTCAACCCCAATTTGATATAAATGCCTATCTTCCAAAACCTCAAGTTGCCACACCTTAACCCCAATTTGATCCAACTGCCTATTTTTCTAAACCACCACAAGCCCAACCTGTGACGCCCTAACACGTTCTTACCCTTAAATTGCAGCGGAAAGTACATACCTAAAATTTCTTTCATGATATTCTTTCTTTCACTTAAATACATTAATCCCTTTTTATAAATTAATCAAAAACTAACATACTTATATCAAATTAAGTGACCACATACACACCCACGTACAATCCATGTCTTGACTCGATCTTCAACCGCGTACACTTCTTGATGAAACGTCCATAAACCTGTACACCCTGCAGTCACCACATTTAATCACATCATTAGCAACCGGTGACATAATACAAAATGTTAACACATGCATAATAAGGCGTCAACATACCATGCTTTCTCTTATACTGGCCCCTTCATCCATCCATTTGATCACTCGCATCGGATTGCGGAGTCAACCTTCA
Source organism: Helianthus tuberosus (assembly GCA_030545235.1). NCBI lineage: Eukaryota > Viridiplantae > Streptophyta > Magnoliopsida > Asterales > Asteraceae > Helianthus > Helianthus tuberosus. The sequence continues at coordinate 196,320,402 of CM060425.1, forward strand.
CTTCCATTGTTAACATGCCTATACTTCACATTATTCCTCAATAGAAAAACGGTTAGTATCATTAGCTTCCCTTCATATGAACATGTCCTCAAATACCCATAACTCATCTTATTCATTCAAGCATATGATTAAGTACCCACTCAAGCATGTATTCACTTTCTATTCATACACGTACTTACAATTTACATCCTACATGTATAACTCCTTAATTCATCTTTATGCATAATTCATTATGTAAGTTCCCTTTCTTACCCAAACTTAATCGAATCTCTTTCTTAACCACTTCCAACCCATTTCTACTAAAACTTAACTTAGTAATAACATCGATTCATATATTCTTACATTACATTCAATAATTACCATATATCATAAATACATTACCAAACAAAAGGGTAAGTTCGGAGTTCACTTACCTCGTGCGTCCGAGTTCAAGCATAGCTTCCGTGTTTATCCTTGGCCCGTTGCCCTTCCATGCTTGTGTCCATGTTAACATGACTCCTATCCGTACATGTCATCACATTCATCATAACATGATTAGCATACATACCTTTTAATGAAGGTTTCTTGCCATATCATCTTATCAAACTAATTTCCCACTTATAATCCATTCAAAACACATTCCTTATACAAATCTATTATCTAATACATCATCATCACATTCTACATACATTTATTCATTATTAGCATAAAATCTCACTTATCATTTTCTCCTAAGCATTTCATCAAACACCTGGTGCGCATATCACTTTATAAGCATAATGTACAAGTTCTTTAAGCATGTTCTTCCCTATTTCATCTTATAAACCATCACGTTCAAGCAAAATCTCATAATCATAAATTCCACATCAAGTTTATCTATCTCAGTCTATCATATAACACCTTATACATCACAAGATCACACTATAACATCTACAAGTTCATCATGATCATCATCTTCACACTTATGCAATGGGTTTCATTCTAAATCACCCAATTACTTGAAATTATTCATAACACAAGTTCTATTTGGTGTTTCTAACACCTCTACATGCTTAATTTCATACAAATTCATGGATTGATCATAACCCACTTCAAACAAGATCATCAAATCTAAGTTTTAAGACATACCTTATGATCCCCTTGTGAAGGTGATTGTTAATTCATGTTCGGTTGTGAATTTAGGCTTCGTTTAGCCTTTCAACTTGGAGAATTTGATGAAGTTTAGGGTTTTGGCTCCATGGGAGCCTTCCCTGCTCGTTCATGAACACACACACACGATGTGTATGAATGTGTGTGTGTTGTTTTCTTTTAATAAAACAACTTTCAAGTTGTTCACTTTGGTCCCTCATGTTTCGTTTTAATTAAATAAGACTACAACCCTTCGTTTAATACCAACGATACTAATATTCGACTAGGTTAATTATTCCTAGTTAATATTCATTTACGGGTTCACTTTTACACCTAACGGTATTTTTACCCGTTCCTTTATATTAACAGGGTTTAAATTACCAAACCCATTTTTGGGGTGTTACACAACCACAACAAGCCTTCTATGGTAACAAACCTGATACTTCAAATCTTTCCAAAGTGATGTGTAGAAGCTGCACGGGATCACATTGAAATTCTTACCACTATGGTTAATGCCTACAATGGATTAGTCGCAAGTCTAATTGGAAACATTAATTTGACCAATGAAGATTATCAGCAGATAGACAGAGATGAGATGGAGTTGATGGACATTAAGTGGGCGTTTGCTAGCGCTGTGAGAAGGGCAAAGGATTATATGAGCAGAACGGGGAGAACCAGCTTGGAAAGAAAAAGGGATACCAAGTACGGGTTTGACAAGGGTGCTGGTGCTGTCACATGCTTTAATTGCGGTGAAAAGGGTCACTTCAAACGTGAATGGACACGACCGAGCAAACAACGCAACCAACAAGGCAACCAAAATCCCTTCCAAAATCAAACAAGTACTTCAAATCAAGCTAACAACGAAAGAGGGATAGTAGCTGCTAACAACCAAACCAACCAGTCAGGGCCTTCAAACCCCAACCGAGCATTGATAGTTCAAGCTGATGAAGGATGTGATTGGTCCGTACAGTTGGGAGGAGGAACTGCATGTTATGCGAAGATCATCAGTCACATCAAACATGTGCATAAAGAAGAATTTTCTGAATCAGATGATAGTTCGGGATACAGTGGCAGTTCGGATGAAGAATTAGATGTGAATGAAAGAACTGATTCTGAAGGTGATAGTTTGTTAATGATGCTGAGGAGGTAAAGTGTCAGAAAGATGTCTTGATCAAGAAAGCTGATGCTACATCAGAAGAAATGGAGAAGATTCTCACTGAAGATGGATCTTTCTCTTCTCAGACTGCCTTTATGGCTAATGTCTCAGCTTCTACAAGTCAGGTAAAATCTGAAACTCCTAGCATATGTAGTTATTGTGCTGATATGAAACAAGAATCTGAAAAGAATCACAGTCACAATCAGAGTTTGGTTATTGAACTGTCAAAGTGCAAAGAGGCAAACATGGCCTTAGCTCGCAACGAAAAAGATTTTAAATCGGTAATTGAAACACTCAAGAAAAGTGTTTCTGAATTATCAAAAATGGTTTTTAATAAGCAAACTGGTATTAATAATTACATTAATATCATTGAGGCAACTAAGAAAGAGCTAGCCGAGGCGAAATGTGAGCATGAAGCGATCAAGCTCAAATTGGAGAGTTACTCAAACTCCAGATATGTGTTTGATCACATCATTGACGTTCAACAACTAAAGGGTAATGTTAAAGGCGTTGGGTATAAGTCGTGTCCGCCTCCTTTGAGACACAACTATACCAAGATGCCCGATGAGGAGAAAATGTCGCGTTTTGAGCCAACTGTACCTCTTGATTATGAGGAAGTTACAACTGGCTTAGGGTTCAAAACGGACAATTCATCGGAGGGCTCATCTGATAGCAAGGAAAAGTCATCATGTGCTTCAAATCAAAGTCCTCCAACCGTTGAGGACTATGATTCTTCGGATGATGAATCAGATGTGAGTGATGAGGATAAATCTCTTGACAATAGAAAAGGAGTAGAAGTGCCTTTTGAGAATCACATTCTGTGTGATCCTCCTACTCCTGCTGTGCAATCAACTGGTGCTAAACAAGAGATAGATCCTATCACTGAGACAGTGTCTACCATTAAAAGTGACAACGTTTTGTATACTTTGGTCGGTGATAGTAAAATTTATTCAGACAAAGATTTTCCAATAAAAAACTTCAATCAATCCTTGATTGATAAAGTGTTTGAAGATAATACAACTAAGTTTTTGGGTAAAGCGATCCCGAGAGTTTCTGTAACTCAATGTGATCCTATTCCAAAAGCTGAAATTAGAAAACAACATGGAAATCAGAAATTACCGACTAAGCAACAACCTATCGCCTTTAAGGGTAAACAACAACAACGAGCTCAACAGCCTAAGGTGTGACAACCCTTGTAATTATATGTATTCGTACGATTGATTAATATTATATTGTGCTTAATGATTGTGCAGAAACTTGACTAAATGGTCCTGAATAATTTCCTAAGTGTTAGGAATTAAAAGTGTTACAAAAATATATATAAAAGACACTTTACGGAATAATTAAACACTTTAACGGAACAGTATCTAACCAAACAACCGGACATTACCCGGGACACTAAATTTTTGTCAAATACATTGTTTAATTATTTCTTGGCTAGTCATGATCCCCGAACACCCTAACACCCCCTAAATTCTCTAGTAACTAACATATGTAGACATATACTTGCGTTTGAACTAATATTTACCATCTACCATGAAATTTTACACTTAACCCCCCCTCTCTTCACTTACGGCCCCATGTGGGAGGACCCCACCAAGATTTGATTTCCTTTATTTTATTGGATCTTGCTTGTGTATATTGGCAAAATATTGGATGACAAGATCATGAGTATGGTGTATATCTATAAGAGATCTCTCCATATCATTCTCTCACATTCACAAGATCACACCATCTTCTCACATCTCTCTATCCCTCTCTCGGCCTCACCATAACCGCCACCATTACCACCATAACACAACCACCTTCATCCATTTTCAAGTCCCATTCAAGTGTTAGAAGGAGCCTTGTGAAGCTTGGAGCTTGTGGTTCACCTAGGAGCTCACTTACTTGCTTTCTCACACCATTCTCATCATCTTGTTCACTAGAGTTCTTCCCTAGCTTTAAGCTAGTTGTAAGCTCCTTTGATCTTTGTTTACTTCTCATTTGTTTGATGGTTAATAGTTATATTATGATGAAGAACACTAAAAGATCATAAACATAAGTCTTGAACATAAGGCTAAGATGATGATGAAATAAGATGAAATCTTGATGAAACAAAGTTGTTCTGATATGTTACTGATTACTTGATGATTACTTATTAATGTTAAATTTCGTTGTTGATCACTAAACATGTTAACGGAACGAATAGAACACGCGTTAGAAAGTTAAGAGCAGAAAACAGGAAGCTGGTTGGTGTTTATAGCCAACTTCAGTTGGCTGTAACCAGATCATAACTTAACGAAAAACTGATTTTCTTAAGTCTAAAATGTGTTATTTTGAAATACGGTTCTAATGGCACTGGAATCATAATTTTTGGACATCGTTTGCTATCTTTAAAGGGGTCGTTTTTCACAGCAGCAAAAGCTGCATTTTTTCTGCTGAAAATATGTGTTATGTTTTTCATCATAACTTGAAATCTGTGTAGAATTAGGTCACGAAATTTGTACTGTAGATGGACACTGATGTCATAGTAATGATCCAACTGGATTTACATCAATCGAACTTACGATGAATTTTTAATAAATTATTCCGTGGACTGCAGTCAGAAAGTGATGAATCTGATTGCAGTCTGATAAATGATTTTTTTTTTATAAAATATTGGTAATAAATTGGTTCCCGAGATTTTTACACAATAATATTTGGATCGTTTAAGACCTTCTGCAAAAATTTGGGAATTTTTGAAACAGGTTAACTATTTTATTAAAATTCCCGAAAATAGCCCAGTTTTGAATGTAAAAGCTGAAACGACATAGGTAATAATTTGCGTGCCTAAATGTCGGGTAGGTTATCTGAGAATGATCTAACATGTTATATGTCAACAAAAGTGTTATGTGCAATGTCGTATGTTTGTTTATGAGTGGGGAATAGTTGGGAAGTTTATATGGGCATGAACCGTTAAAGTGATGCATGTTATGAGATAGATGCGTGTAGGTACTTCGTGCTTATTTGAAGTCACTAATAAACTAAGTGGTAATCATAGCAGGACGTGATTGACGGACCTTGACTGTTAGCTATTTTTGAGAGTCAAACCGAGCAACCGAGGTGAGTTCACACACTTTCTAAGGCATGGGATTCCCGGTGGTTGGGAATGGGTTAATGAATTTAAAACGGAACCTACATATTCTCCTTGGGTAGGATATGTACCGTCATCCTCCATAGGTAGGATGCCAATATAAATCCTGCATATTCTCCTTGGGTAGAATACGTACGTTCGTCCTCCTTGGGTAGGACAACAACCTTAAAACTTACTAGACAAAACTCTATCATGAAGTCCCTCAATTTTTATATCGACTTAATCGCCGGGCCAATGGCGAGCGGTTCATTAGTTAATAGCGCTATTAGGGTTGACAAGCCTCACACCGTGCCGTTCGAACGGGCGTGTACTAATGGATCTGGGCAAACTTTCAATGATGATAGAACATTGACGTAGGACACAATTATTGTTCGTCAGTTGTCGATATGGTAACGGTCTAGTGGTTAACATGGGGAAGCCCCCACGGGTCATGGTTTGGGAAAGAAGGAATTGATTAATCATATTTTCAACTATGGGGTAACCCCCACGGCAAGTAAGCCAGCGAAAGACAAACCATGTTTTCGGAAATAACTTAAAACTAAACAGCCAACCATGAACTCACTCAACTTTGTTGTTGACTCGTTGTTACATGCCTTACAGGTCGTTAGATGCTTATGGAGCTTGCACGAGGAGGAGGTCGTTGTGGGATAGGGATTGTTGTGTCCCGTACTTAATATTTAATCCTTATGAACCTATTAAACTTACGTTTTGAACTTTAAACTTATGAACTATGGAACTTATGTTTTGGACTTACGTTTTATGCTTCCGCTGTTAACTTAAAGTCGGTTACTTTCTTTTGGTCACCAATTCTATTGTGGTTGGTTTATTTACTAAATTGCGTTGTTCAATATGATTGGTGGCTCGATCTTGGTCATGTCATGCCTCCAAGCGGTGATACTCCGCATGGTGGATTTTGGGGGTGTGACAGATTGGTATCAGAGCCATTGGTTATAGCGAACTTGGTTTTAAAAAGGGGAAAAGCTTTTTGATAAAACCAGACTATAACCTGTATAGTGCTCAACGATCCACAACGACGCTTCGCTCTACGTGCAAGACTCAACACCATAGGTGAAATGGTTCATGCTTACATTGCCTGTCTATTAGTTTACATAGTACATTGCATGCTTAGTTAATATAGCAACTGATAATTGAAACCCTCTGTGTTTAGTTTCTTCTGTCATCCCACACTTACGCACTTTCACCACACGTTTCTCACTTACGATCGCTTCATTGTGAAGATCATGAACGGACGCGGGGGACGTGGTGGTATCAACATGACACAAGCCCAGCTGACGGCTCTAATCAACGAACGAGTGGCTGAGGCACTCGCAGCTGTCCCTGCAGGAGGTATAACCTGCTATTTTGACCTATCCTAGGATGTTTAGATACTACTCTCGCGAACCGACCCTCGTGATTAACCTTGTCTTTTATTCTTGCGCAACAGGTCAACATGCTCAGCCTCCTGTGTGCACGTTCAAAACATTCATGGATTGCCGACCTAGTACTTTCAGCGGCACAGAAGGAGCTGTAGGCCTTCTCCACTGGTTCGAGAAGTTTGAGTCTGTTTTTGAGATGTGTGAATGCCCTGAAGATCGTATGGTGAAATTTGCTACTGGAACACTCGAAGGTGCTGCGTTAACCTGGTGGAAAGCACAGGTTCAACTGCTAAGGCTGGCGGTTGCTAATGCCACCCCATGGAACGACTTCAAAGAACTGATCAAAGAAGAGTACTGTAGTCGTGACGACATCCACAAGCTAGAGGTGGAATTTTTCAATCTGAAGATGACGGGGTCTGAAATTGAGGCATACACAAAGAGATCGAACGAATTAGCTATCTTGTGTCCTACTATGGCGGACCCTCCCATCAAACGTATTGAGCTGTACCTCAAGGGTCTAGTACCAGAGATCCAGAGTCATGTGACTTCAGCTAACCTGGGTACCATTCAGCAAGTTATACGACTAGCTCACCGTCTCACTGATCAGGCAGTTGAGCAGAACAAGCTGCGCAAGCGTATTAGCGCTACTACTACTGATACTCCCAGTGATAACAAGCGCAAGTGGGATGGAAATTCAGGCAAGGGTTCTACTTCAGTTCAGTCTCAGTCTCAGCAGCGAAGGACTGACGACTACAAGAGCCCTGGTCAGCAATCTTCGGGTAGTCAAGGACAGGGTGGATACCGAGGGAACCAGCCCAAGTGCAACCGGTGCAACAAGCATCATAGCGGGTAGTGTAACAAGGGTCGTTGTCTGAGGTGTAACAAGTTTGGTCATGAAGCAAAGGATTGCAGGAGCTCACTTCCTGCGAATCAGAATCATCAACAGCAGCCACAAGCTCCACAGAATCAGCAGCAGCAACAGCAGGGTAACAAGGGATGCTATTAGTGTGGTGCTGAAGGCCACTTCAAGAGAAACTGTCCCCAGTTGAACCAGAAACAGAACAACAACAACAATCAGGGGAACGAAAACAATAATGGGGGAAACAATGATGGCAATGGAGCCAGGGGACGTGTTTTCTTGCTGGGTCCGGGTGATGCAAGGAACGATCCCAACGTGGTGATGGGTAAGTTTCTTCTGGATGATTTCTTTGTTACTATTTTATTTGATTCGGGTGCCGATACTAGTTATATGTCCTTAAAAGCTAGCCAAATGCTTAAGCGCACTCCAACACTTTTGAACACCAAACACACGGTAGAACTAGCAAACGGTAAAAGTCTTGAAGCCACACACATAGTTAAAGGTTGTAACCTCGTCTTAGCTGGTCAGACCTTCTCTATCGATCTTATTCCTATCGTTCTGGGTAGTTTCGACGTTGTTATTGGGATGGATTGGTTATCTCATCAACAAGCGGAAATTCTTTACAACGAGAAGATTGTCCGCATCCCTCGTTCTGGTGAAGAACCTCTCGTGATTCACGGTGACAAGAGTGGTGCTGTCGTAGGCATTATCTCTTTCCTTAAGGCCCCTAAGTGTTTGCGAAAGGGCCACACTGCCATTCTAGCACTCGTTAATGACGCATCAATGGAAGAGAAGAGAATTGAAGACATTCCTATTGTGCGCGATTTTCCTGAGGTATTTCCTGAGGAATTACCTGGTATTCCGCCTCATCGACAAGTCGAGTTTCAAATCGAGCTAGCTCCTGGAGCAGCACCAATAGCTCGTGCACCTTATTGACTAGCTCCGTCAGAACTTGAAGAACTGTCCACTTAATTACAAGAACTCTTGGAAAAGGGTTTGATACGTCCTAGCTCTTCGCCCTGGGGAGCTCCAGTCTTGTTTGTGAAAAAGAAAGACGGTACTTTTAGAATGTGTATTGACTATCATGAACTTAACAAGGTGACCGTGAAGAATCGTTATCCTCTTCCACGCATTGATGACTTATTCGACCAGTTGCAAGGGTCGAGTTTCTACTCCAAGATTGACCTGAGGTCAGGCTACCATCAACTGAGAGTCCGAGAAGAGGACGTCTCCAAAACAGCATTTAGAACTCGTTATGGGCATTACGAGTTTCTGGTTATGCCTTTCGGATTGACGAATGCACCTGCGGTCTTCATGGATCTCATGAACCGAGTATGCAAACCTTACCTGGATAAGTTCGTTATTGTTTTCATCGACGACATCCTGATCTATTCTAAGAGTCAGGAGGAACACGAGTAGCATCTACGACTTATGCTGGAACTTCTTCGAGCAAAGCAACTGTATGCTAAATTTTTGAAATGTGACTTCTGGCTTCGCGAAGTCCACTTTCTAGGCCACCTGGTAAACAAGGATGGGATTCATGTTGATCCATCCAAGGTAGACTCGATCAAGAACTGGTCTGCATCCCGTACACCAACAGAAATCCACCAATTCTTGGGTTTGGCAGGATATTACTGAAGGTTTATCAAGGACTTCTCAAAGATTGCGCAACCTCTCACTTCACTGACTCAGAAGGGTGTCACCTATCATTGGGGTGCCGCACAGGAATCTGCTTTTCAGCACTTAAAAGATAGACTTTGTAGCACGCCTATCCTCTCATTGCCTGAAGGCACAGATGACTTTGTGGTTTATTGCGACGCTTCCATCCAAGGACTTGGTTGCGTGTTGATGCAACGTGACAAGGTCATTGCCTAGGCATCACGCCAACTTAAGGTTCACGAAAGGAACTACACTACGCACGACTTGGAATTGGGAGCAGTTGTTTTCACACTTATGATATGGAGACATTATCTGTACGGTACCAAGTGCACCATTTACACCGATCACAGGAGTCTCGAGCATATCTTCAAGCAAAAGGAATTAAACACGCGACAACGTCGATGGGTCGAGCTCTTGAATGATTACGAATGCGCCATCAAATACCATCCGGGCAAAGCCAATGTTGTGGCCGACGCCCTCAGTCGAAAGGATACTATACCTAAACGTGTGCGAGCGTTACAACTTACCATCCAATTTGGTCTTCCTGCCCAAATACGAGATGCTCAGGTTGAAGCGATGAAAGCAGAGAACATCAGGGCTGAGTCTTTACAATGATCAAGGCAGCAGCTAGAACAAAAGGAAGACGACGCTTACTACGTAACAGGGCGCATCTGGGTTCCACTTTATGGAAACTTACGCGAGCTTGTGATGGATGAAGCACACAAGTCTCGTTATTCAGTACATCCTGGTTCGGATAAGATGTACCACGACCTCAAGACTACGTATTGGTGGCCTGGTATGAAAGCCAGCATAGCAACCTACGTCAGTAAATGCCTGACCCGTGCTAGGGTCAAGGTCGAATACCAGAAACCATCTGGCCTACTTCAACAACCAGAGATACCGACATGGAAATGGGAGCAAATTTCCATGGATTTCGTTACTGGCCTGCCTTGATCTCAACGCGGAAATGATACCATTTGGGTGATCGTGGATCGACTGACCAAGTCTGCACATTTTCTGGCTATCAAGGAAACAGACAAGTTTTCTACTCTAGCAGACATCTACCTAAAGGAAGTGGTATCAAGGCACGGAGTGCCAACCTCCATCATTTCCGATCGAGACTCACGTTTTACATCCGAATTATGGCAAGCTATGCACAAGTCCTTTGGTTCTCGATTAGACATGAGCACAACATATCATCCACAGACGGATGGGCAATCTGAATGCACCATCCAAACCCTTGAAGACATGCTTAGGGCATGTGTAATCGACTTTGGTAATGGCTGGGAAAGACACCTCCCATTAGTGGAGTTTTCATATAACAACAGTTACCACACCAGTATCCAGGCCGCTCCGTTCGAGGCATTGTACAGACGGAAGTGTCGATCACCTCTTTGTTGGGGAGAGGTTGGCGACAGTCAAATCACTGGCCCAGAACTCGTGGTAGACACGACTGAGAGGATTGCTCATATACGAAAGCGAATGGCGGCAACTCGTGACCGCCAGAAAAGCTATGCTGATAAGCGAAGGAAGCCACTCGAGTTCCAGGTTGGGGATTGAGTGCTAGTTAAAGTCTCACCTTGGCAAGGTGTAGTTCGTTTTGGCAAACGAGGCAAACTCAATCCGCGTTATGTCGGACCATTCGAAATCATTGAGAAAATTGGCAAGGTCGCTTACAAGTTGAATCTACCTGCAGAACTCAGCGGAGTGCACAACGTATTCCACGTGCCGAATCTGAAGAAGTGTCTGTCAGATGAGACCCAATTGCGATTCGTCGAGGAACCAGTTGAAATCACAGACCGAGATGTTAAGATTCTCAAGCGTACCAGAATACCCCTTGTTCGAGTTCGTTGGAACTCCCGTCGTGGCCAGAGTATACCTGGGAACGAGAAGACCAAATGAAACACAAGTATCCCCAGTTATTTGAGAAAAGTGCAACCACTACTGAGACTGAAGCAACTGGGAAATTTCGGGACGAAATTACAAACCAACGGGGTGATGATGTGACACCCTAGGAAAACCAGTAAACCACGCAACTTAACTAGCTTCCTCAGTAACCACGCACTAAATTTCGGGACGAAATTTTCTTAACACGGGGAGAATGTGACAACCCTCGTAATTACATGTATTCGTACGATAGATTAATATTGTATTGTGCTTAATGATTGTGCAGAAACTTGACTAAATGGTCCTGAATAATTTCCTAAGTGTTAGGAATTAAAAGTGTTACAAAAATATATATAAAAGACACTTTACGGAATAATTAAGCACTTTAACGGAACAATATCTAACCGAACAACCGAACATTACTCGGGACACTAAATTTTTGTCAAATACATTGTTTAATAATTTCTTGGTTAGTCATGATCCCCGAACACCCTAACACCCACTAAATTCTCTAGTAACTAACATATGTAGACATATACTTGCATTTGAACTAATATTTACCGTCTACCATGAAATTTTACACCTACCCCCCTCTCTTCACTTACGGCCCCATGTGGGAGGACCCCACCAAGATTTGATTTCCTTTATTTTATTGGATCTTGCTTGTGTATATTGGCAAAATATTGGATGACAAGATCATGAGTATGGTGTATATCTATAAGAGATCTCTCCATATCATTCTCTCACATTCACAAGATCACACTATCTTCTCACATCTCTCTCTCCCTCTCTCGGCCTCACCATAACCGCCACCATCACCACCATAACTCAACCACCTTCATCCATTTTCAAGTCCCATTCAAGTGTTAGAAGGAGCCTTGTGAAGCTTGGAGCTTGTGGTTCACCTAGGAGCTCACTTACTTGCTTTCTCATACCATTCTCATCATCTTGTTCACTAGAGTTCTTCCTTAGCTTTAAGCTAGTTGTAAGCTCCTTTGATCTTTGTTTACTTCTCATTTGTTTGATGGTTAATAGTTATATTATGATGAAGAACACTAAAAGATCATAAACATAAGTCTTGAACATAAGGCTAACATGATGATGAAATAAGATGAAATCTTGATGAAAAAAAGTTGTTCTGATATGTTACTGATTACTTGATGATTACTTATTAATGTTAAATGGCGTTGTTGATCACTAAACATGTTAACGAAACGAATAGAACACGCGTTAGAAAGTTAAGAGCTGAAAACAGGAAGCTGGTTGGTGTTTACAGCCAACTTCAGTTGGCGGTAACCAGATCATAACTTAACGAAAAACTGATTTTCTTGAGTCTAATACGTGTTATTTTGAAATACGGTTCTGATGGCAGTGGAATCATAATTTTTGGACTTTGTTTGCTATTTTTAAAGGGGTCGTTTTTCATAGCAGCAAAAGCTGCATTTTTTCTGCTGAAAATATGTGTTATGTTTTTCGTCATAACTTGAAATCTGTGTAGAATTAGGTCACGAAATTTGTACTGTAGATGGACACTGATGTCATAGTAATACTCCAACTAGAATTTCATCAATCGGACTTACGATGAATTTTTAATAAATTATTCCGTGGACTACAGTCAGAAAGTGATGAATCTGATTGCAGTTTAGTAAATGATTTTTTATAAAATATTGGTAATAAATTGGATCCCGAGATTTTTACACAATAGTATTTGGATCGTTTAAGACCTTCTGTAAAAAGTTGGGAATTTTTGAAAGAGGTTAACTATTTTTTTAAAATTCCCGAAAATAGCCCAGTTTTGAATGTAAAAGCTGAAACGACATAGGTAATAATTTGCGTGCCTAAATGTCGGGCAGGTTATCTGAGAATGATCTAAAATGTTAAATGTCAATAAAAGTGTTATGTGCAATGTCGTATGTTTGTTTATGAGTGGGGAATAGATTGGTAGTTTATATGGGCATGAACCGTTAAAGTGATGCATGTTATGTGATAGATGTGTGTAGGAACGTCGTGCTTATTTGAAGTCACTAATAAACTAAGTGGTAATCATACTAGGACGTGATTGACCGACCTTGACTGTTAGCTATTTTTGTGAGTCATAACGAGCAACCGAGGTGAGTTCACACACTTTCTAAGGCATGGGATTCCCGGTGGTTGGGAATGTGTTAATGAATTTAAAACGGAACCTACATATTCTCCTTGGGTAGGATATGCACCGCCATCCTCCATAGGTTGGATGCCAATATAAATCCTGCGTATTCTCCTTGGGTAGAATACGTACGTTCGTCCTCCTTGGGTAGGACAACAACCTTAAAACTTACTAGACAAAACTCTATCATGAAGTCCCTCAATTTTTATATCGACTTAATCGCCGGGCCAATGGCGAGCGGGTCATTAGTTAATAGAGCTATTAGGGTTGACAAGCCTCACACTGTGCCGTTCGGACGGGCGTGTACTAATGGATCTGGGGAAACTGTCAATGATGATAGAACATTGACGTAGGGCACAACTATTGTTCGTCAGTTCTCGATATGGTAACGGTCTAGTGGTTAACATGGGGAAGCCCCCACGGGTCATGGTTTGGGAAAGAAGGAATTGGTTAATCATATTTTCAACTATTGGGTAACCCCCACGGCAAGTAAGCCAGCGAAAGACAAACCATGTTTTCGGAAATAACTTAAAACTAAACAACCAACCGTGAACTCACTCAACTTTGTTGTTGACTCGTTGTTACATGCCTTACAGGTCGTTAGATGCTTATGGAGCTTGCACGAGGAGGAGATCGTTGTGGGATAAGGATTGTTATCTCCCGTACTTAATATTTAATCCTTATGAACCTATTAAACTTACGTTTTGAACTTTAAACTTATGAACTATGGAACTTATGTTTTGGACTTACGTTTTATGCTTCCGCTGTTAACTTAAAGTCGGTTACTTTCTTTTGGTCACGAATTGTATTGTGGTTGGTTTATTTACTAAATTGGGTTGTTCAATATGATTGGTGGCTCGATCCTGGTCATGTCACACCTCCAAGCGGTGATACTCCGCATGGTGGACTTTGGGGGTGTGACATAAGGCTTTACGCCCAAAGGCTGAAACGAAAGGAGCTCGTTACAAGAAGAAAAAAAAAGACATTAAATTTGTGGTCTCCATGGGTACTGATAAAGTTGAGACTTTTGAAAATAAATCCAATACTGAGTTTGTTCAAAAGGTTAAAATTTTGAAACGTAATAGTGATAACAATTACATCCAACACACAAACGGGTGTTAAGCTAGTACCTCGGGGTCTACAAATTCAACGTTAGGTCCTCGAACAGAATCTCCTAATTTTGTTAAAAGGAGATCATGCTTTAAATGCGAGGAGTTTGGCCACATTATCAGAAATTGCACAGACTCTCTGAAACCAAATTTTGTAGAAAGAGCCCCTTCTGAACAAGGTCACCAACAACGTGGTCCTGTGTCACCAAAAACTGACGAACGCACTGTTAAAGAACAGGAAACAAAACAACGACGTAAAAATGTGAAGGTGATCGAAAAGGCTGTAAAAACAGAAGTAAAATATGTTAATAGGAAACCTAGTTTGTCATAACCTTTAAAACCAGAAAGTGTAAATAATACACAAATTGGTAAAAGGAAACAGGCTTGGAAACCGATAACAGGTGAGGATTCAAGGGGAGGCTTGCAATTTAAGGACCTTCAAGAAATTAAAATTACATTTCTTGATTCTTAGGGGCAACCCAAGTCAATGAAGGCTTGGGTCCCCCTCTACAACTAATCTCTGAGTGAGTTTGCAGGATGTTCCAGGAGGAACTATCGATAGTCATCGGATTGTTGATAGTGGAGTGTCCATGCACAAGATCGGGGACAAAGAAATTGTTGCCTTTGATGGAGAGAAAAAGAAAAGGAGACAGAATTGTCTGTCGAAAGAAATTGAAAAGCTTCGACAAAATGAAAATAATACCAAAGTTTGATTGTTCAAAGCTTTGATCGGGTCCCCGGGATAGATTCAAACAAAATGTACGCACCTGCAGCACGTCTGAAGTTCAGAATCTACTAGATGAACGTGCAATGTACATTTCTTTGCGGTGTGATTGAAGAAAATGTGTTTGTTGAACAAACCAACCGGGTGTGCGGATGCCTTGGCGTGGATTGAACAACCGCACACTACTTCTTAAAGAGAAAGACAAAGACCTTCGCTGGTGCAATGTGGAAGACCAGTCGGACCCAGAGGTTTATGATCTTGTTGCTGTGAAGAGATTTCTCAGTAGCTACAAAATCGACTTTGAAGTCCACACCGGGTGGATATCCAGTTTAGGAGAGCGCTCAGATTCCTGGCAATGCACGAAGCAGTTGCAGGATACGGTTTTGAATGTCTAATCTCTCCTATACTTGTCGATATTTAATCTGCTTTATGAATTATATCATTTCGTATAGCACTCTTTGACCTGACACGTTGAACTCGAATATCACCTCACACGTGATTGTTTCACTATGAAACTCGTCAATGTTGTCATGGTCCGCACCGCTTACCGACGTGCCAACTGTTTTTTCCAAAATTCGATAAATCTTTTCTGATTAAAACTTAATTTTGGTAAACGGCATTGAGGTAAAACATGAGTTAACCGACATCGGAAATCCTTTTTGTAAATACCTTCGTGTTTTTAAAATTTATCATAATTTGTTGATTTTAGGGGGAGTAAATCCAAAATTTGAAAATTCAAAAACAGTGAAAAATTTCAAAACGCAAAAACATTGGAAAAACAAAAATGAGTTTCTTGGCGAGAAAAAGAGAAAATGATAGTAAATCAGTGGTTTGTCGAAACCTCTTCGAACTGAACTTGAAAATGAAAAATATGTTAAGCAGCTCTATATTAGATGTATCGGTAGGCTCACAATCATTTTAAAGTGTGCAGGGTGATATAAATCTTAAATCGACTGAAGACCAGGTGGGAACCATACATTGGCATATGGTCTTAGTACCGAAATTTCGTTTGATTGATTGCCGAGGTTCTGAGATATTCTGTCTTTATGCTGTTTATCATCTGGGTATCATGGTTGTTTCTTTTACCGAAATGTAACGGAGACGAAGTCTAGATCTTCCATGATATCATACATACGTGTACATACTGCATACGACCTCAATAAGTGATCAACAATCACATGTCCACAAAACAAGTGATAATATATCACATTTATCCGGGAGTCAAGTTCGTCTCTTTGCTTTACGAAAGTACTGACCAGTTCACAGACTTGCTCTTGTCCCTTCATGCATCTGAGAACCAAGTTCCTCATCAATAAGTGATTCTATCACATAGGGTTTGTTTTCATCAAAATAAGTGAGTTTCTCACATTTTCATATACGGTCAAACAGATGATAAACGGTATACTCACCGGTAAGATGAACTCTCGTGCATACCTTGATACGGGAATGTGTCGTGTGTGGATAAACACCGGTCGGTAAGTATAAATCATACACTAATCGTATCCCCTCGCCATGATTACATCTGATAAGTTGAGCTTATGTGGACAACAATACCGATAATTGTTATAGGATGCTTATCTAAATGTTAACTAATTGAACAAAAAGAACGTTTTGGCGTGACCGTACACTGATATGATTCTCTTACCCTCGAAACTATAAAAAAGAATGTCTGTAAATATTTGTTTACTGCTTTCAGTTTCTGCATCTTTGTATATATTTATTTATTGCTTTCCGTCTTTACATTTGAAAAATGAAAAATACTAAAAAGATTTTAGGTGTGTTTTAATCTAAACTTTATAAAAGCCAAAAAGATTTTGCTTCTATTTTATTTTTGATTGACCGATGTTGGAACCTGAGTCTATCCTACCCAAAATCCTGATTGTAAGCCGGAAAACAATTGCACCTTCATAAACTGTCGAAGTTAACAAGTTTTGAAAGTTAAAGGATTAAAACTGAACAATTTTTAATCTTTCAAACTGTTGTCGGTCGGTGTTTGTTTGAGATTTGATCTCATATGTGTCGTTTGATTAATTTGACTAAATTCCAAGCGGTTGTTCTCATTACGTGTTTAGCTTTCTTGTATGTGCAGATGCGACATCAGAATCAGCTAAAGGCGAAGAGAACGTGTCAGATGACAAGCCGTAAAGTGAAGACACGACGTTGATGCAATCAGAAGATCAAGATGATCGGGTTGCAGTTGATTACTCATCAACACCACAAGGATCTGAAGTATTGAAGATAAAAAGATTCACGAGTATCGTTCAAGGGGGAGTTTGTTGATACACTCCCTGATTGTGTCACGTGAAGACTTTGAAGATCCTTTCCAAGAATGAATGAACCATCAAGAAATGGAGAACGAGATTACGAACCTCGCGAGCAGCATCCAATGGGGAGTTTGTTGATACATATTATGTGGATACGGCTCGGCTCGGTTCGACTCGACTACGAAGTGAAGGCTGTAGTCAAGACATCCTCCTGTCTTGACTCGGTAAGCGTTTTACTTTGTAACGTTTGATGTAAATGCAACTGCGTGTGTGCGGTTTGCATATTAGATTACATTTATGTGCTTAGGTGTTATATGCTTATGTTGTCTGTTAGTTGTTTGGCCCAACATGTTGAAGCCCAAGCCCAAGTTCATATGGGACGAAATCCCTTGATTTCGTAGAAGTCCCCATGTGCAGAAGACCATATGTGACGAAATCATATATGTGGCGAAATCACATGTGATTTCGTCGTGACATTGTATGTTCGTCATTCAGTGTTCGTCGACTATGGGATTTCGTCCAGGAGTTTGTATAAATACACTCACAACAGACAGAACACAGTACGAAGTCTGAATAGATTTCAGGGCGAACACATTGTAACACACACTCACTGAGAGTTTATGAGAGCATCTTGTAAACACCGCATTGTAACCGTTTCATAGCATTAATACATTGAGTGTTAATCGTTGAATCTTGTGTCTTACGTGTTCGTAAGTTGGTTTAACTTACCCGTTTGGATTCCGCACTCTCGGGTTTGTCGGAAAACAGGGAATAGAGGTTGACTCAATCCTCCGGGTGGACCTACAAAATCCTGTTATGAATAGCCGGTCAAAACATATAGAACTCAAATACCATTTCATTCGTGATATGGTAAATCAAGGGTAGGTGAAGCTGGAGTTCTGTGGTACTGATGAGCAGCTTGCAGATCTTATGACCAAGGCAGTTTCAAGAGAAAAGTTAGTTCATTTGCGATTTAAAATTGGAGTGCAGGAGTGTGTATCAAGGGGGGGGGGGGGGGGGTTGAAAGTGACACTACACTCCCATTCATGAAGTCTGACGTGCAAGCATGCAAAGGAAAGTTATCTGTACGTGGGTAGAAGATTTCAAAGAAAGTTTGTTGAGCCTTTATCTGAAGTTTACGTTATTATCTTTTGAATTGTTCGCTGAATAAGTTTGTTGGGTTATGCGAGTTTCATGCATATAACCGTTTGTTTCTTTAGGCTATTTAAAGGAGTATGCTCCTTCTTCTTTTTTGTACTGCAACTCAATGAAATAAGAAAAAGGCTCTGCAATTAACTTGTTCTTTAATCGCTGCTTTTATCACCTTCAAATTTTAAAGTTAATATAACCAAACCTTTTTTTTTCAAAAAGTGTATAAAATGATAAAATTTCTACAACGACACCTACTTTCGAATACGGCACACGTTGGTGATTTAGATATCTAATTTTCCGATCCAGACGACGGATAGTTTTTTATTTAAGTTTTTAAACTTGAGTATTTTCTTCCACCTATAGGGCGTCGGTGACTATGCTTCACCTAAACCACTAAACTAATTATTGGGTCTCCAGCTGTTACCCGTGTTGCATATGTTCTAATAGACCGTACTATGTAATCCTATTACTTTTTGACACATGTATGTAAACGGGTCATTAACAATGACATCTACCCACACGTACCTTTTGGATTTCTCTACTTCAATGCGCTTCCTGTTATCCAATGTCTCATCTAATATTCAAGTAACACGTTTCTTACATTTGGGTCTCATCTAACTTTCAAACAGCCAGGAAAGTTTCTTATTAGTTAGTTCTTCTGTCGTTGATCAGACAACAAATTAAAAACTCATGATTTTCGGTTCTCTGGTTTTTTTTTTTCATGGCTAGGTGATTGAATATGTACATTTTAATCAAGCTGGTTCTTTTCTCCACGAGTGCGAATTACATGTCTAATTTTTATACAGGGAAAATCACCAAAATAAACACTTTGACCGGTATGATAGGATTCATGAAAATAGACATCAGGAGAGGACAAATAAGCACCGCCGTAGCTAAATTTTTGTTGGTACAAAAAGACTTGATCAGTATGATAGGGTTCATGAAAAAAACCAATCACAATAACACACGTGTAAAATATGAGCTAAATTTAGCAAGCAGCTAAGCCTATCCTTTATCCACCATCTAAAAAGCGCTTGCTATGAATAAAGGAGTGTCCCAGATTTTTAGGCTTAGTAGGTGGTTTTTCTTGAAACCAATAAAAAACAATACATGTAATTTGCAAGCTATATTTTAGTCGCCTTAATTAACTGATGCTTTTGTTTATTTTGGTAAGAACTCTAAGTTAATGTTCATTTTAGTAATTTTGCGGTCTAACATGTTCATTTTGGTGATTTTTCCTTTTATTTAAAGTGTGTTGTTCAAGTTAGAAAAAAGGAAGGTTTATTATAACCAAGTTGGAAACACAACAGTTATATAACAAGAACACTAGCTATTTGAAGTCAAAGGCATTACAAATCAAAGACATACACATCCATATATGTCATCTTCGAACAAAACAGTGTTCTTTATTTTTATTAATTAAGATTTATTATATGCTTATTTAAACTGCCAAAGCATCCCATATGTCCTCACTGCACCCTGCAAACAAAATCATCATATGTTAGAGCATTCACATTCTAACCATCAAATTATGTGAGGAGGGGTTTTTATATTATAAAGGGTATAAAAAGTGGTTGTGAGTAGAGGAGAGAGAAAATGTTACTGTTCATCTGTATATTTGGGGGGACACTGTTCACCCGTTATAATTTTTTAATATATTTTGAAAGTGGTTGTGTGTGGAAGTGAGAGAAAAATATAATGATAATATTATTTAATTGAAAGGAGAGATAAAAAGTATTTGTTTTTAGTGAAAATATATTTATATAGGAGTTGTTTTTTAGTGGAATGTATGTATAATTAGATATTAAACAACAACACATGTACTCAATATATGATCCAAATCAAAAGAAGTTTAAATAGAAGCACATAATATTTAATTTAAAGTTTGAACATACTTGGAGCAATCGGTGCTTGGGCTGATCTTGTAAGGGATGCTGACACCACACTTGCCCGGGAGGCTGGCGGCATTGCCTGGATTGATGCCGGAGATGGAAGAGGAAACACTCTTTAAGCAACCACATGCAGCCTGGCGATCAGGGGTTGTTTTTGCAGCGCTATTGAGTGATTTTACCCCACTGCAGCATGCCGGTGGCACAGCACCACCTTTGGTTAGGTAGCCAATGCATGGTGCTAAGCTGCTGGATACCTGACCACAGGTAAGAGCCTCTGCATAGGGTGCAACCACCACCATGCAAGTCACTATTGCACATAAAACCATCATTGCCATCTTTGCCATTTTTAAAGTACTCTAGTTGAAGATGTAGGAAAGAGTTGCTTTGTTGTGTATGTATGTAAGGTTGTTGGTGCTAGAACATGTTGTCCAAGGTTACAATTTATAGGGGTGTTTGTCCATATGAATGTAGTAAAGGAGGGTGGTACTAGTTAGTTGGAAGTTGGCTCTAACATTAATTAAGCCTACACCTAGCTAACCTCTTTGATCTTTGATCTTCACCAAGTGTAAGGTTAAGGTTCATTCCATTTGCTTCATCATAATAATGAACTTCGGTTTTAATTAGATATAAAACAAACTGACTCCATTAGTGCCGACCCTGTTGAGACTTTGAGCTTCTCTACTAAAATATGGAATGAGCCGTGAAATTAAAGCGCCCACACTAGAGGATGAAATATGTCTTGTCCTTCAAATATTCTATAGACCATTTCTTTTTCTCAATTTGATTCTACTCTAATTCAAATAACAATGTATTAAATTTGGTAAACATTCTTAATAAGGTAGCTTGCAATATGAGCGTTTGACCAGTTTGATATATTTTTTTAAAGGGAAATTGAATTTTTATTATCCCCTAGAGGTGATTGTTTAATAATAATTACATTTTTTAAAATTGCTATTAGCTGTCTCACCTTTTACAATTGTTTTTTCACAATGTTCCTCCGTCGCCAATTTTAGACTGATGAGAAAAACATTTTTAAAAGATGGGACTGCCGGTAGCAATTTTTAAAAGTGAGATTATTAAAATCCAATTTTCCTTTTTGAAAAGTCAATATCATTCACAAGCCCCCTGCAACAAAAAAAAAAAAAAAAATAAATAAATAAATTAGTCGGGGGGGGGGGGGGGGACAGTACCTCAAAGTGGCAGACAACAACTACACATCAAACATATATACTGTTGGAAATATTGAAGGTAAATATACAAGTTGGTATGTTTCCTTCATCCCATATTGGTGGAGGGAATGAAATTTGAGTGGTTTATAAGCAATGTTGTAGAAGGCGCTAGGCGCTAGTCGGGCGGTGAGGTACCGCCTAGGGATTAATCGGGATTAATAGGGATTAATCGGGATTAATCGGAATGGGATTTTTATATGTATTTTTTCAAAATTATATATATATATATATACCCAATAATATAAAAATAATACTTCAAAATTCACATAAATACTTCAAGTTTCAGATAGTATGGTTCGATTTTGACCGATTTTGACCAATTCTGACCGCCTAGAACCGATTTTGACCGATTAATATAGTCCGATTAATCCGATTTTTGGCCGCCTAGGACCGATTTTCACCGCCTAGGACCGCCTACGACCGACTTTGACCAAAACCGATTAATTCCATCGACTAGCTTAAAATTAATCAGTAGCCAACCGCCTAGCGCCTAGGCGCCGATTAATCGACCGCCTAGGCCGATTTCTGCAACACTGTTTATAAGGGATTACTCCTTATGGGCCACCAAAATGTTAAATGGGTTGAGAAGTGGGTGAAGCCCACACGCGCGCCGAGCCGAGCCGTGAGCTCGCGAATGGTCACGTTTGAGGCGCACTTTGCACGTACGCGTCGTCGCGAGAAGCTTTTATTTTTAGCTAAGGTCCGGTTTAGGTGGGTCAGATCTGTGAAACGAATGAGATGAGATAAGAAGGAGGTAGAGGTGAATTCGAGACAGTGGGGTTATCCCATTATCTCTAGTAATTCGAATTCGTGTGGGATATCCTATGATCTCAAGTAATTCGAATTGGTTATGGATGGTTATCCCACTCCCCGTTTTTCTCATTCTCTGGTAGGATCACAACCTATAAATAAAAGCCTCCTGCTACCCATTCCATATAACAATTTTCGCAGCCTCCTCCTTGTGTGATCCAGTTTCTTATCCAACTTCTGCGTTTTTCTTGTTTCCATTGATGTTGGAATACCTGATCAGTTCTGCATTAAATCCTGGGAGTTTCCGGTGCAGCTCACAACAATACGAGCGCGTAAAATCCTTTAAGGACAGGAGTCATCCGTGCAGTTCAAGGATCTTCTTTCTTAATCGCCAGGTTGGTTTTAATTTTTACGTGTTCTTTAAATTCGTCCGATAATGGGAAAATCTCCTTCTACCTTTCTTTAATCAGTTTGTTCAAGTTGGAACAAACTGGTTTGGCTGATAACTCGGTAATTAATAAAGTTTATATTAATTTACTGTTTGATTGAAATATGTTCAACATATACAGCGGATATAAAGCCCATTTTTTGGAACAACCGATTTATGTTTCGACACATGTCGAATGTATAATGTCTTCCACCTTGCAACTCTTATTATTTAATACCGAGTTCTTTCTCCCTTCCACATACCCCAACAAGCGATGCTGAGAATGCTGTGAACCACCTTCTTCATCTTCCCAAGCATATTATGCACTTCCCACAGGTCTTTGACATATAAAGAGAACAACGCGGAAGTTTACACCAACCTGAAACATGCTGACATACACCGTCGAAACCACACAGCCCATAAAAATGTGGTCGACCACCTCCAGTACCTCGTTACAGAAAAGACAGTTTACATCCTGCAACTCGATACATCTGTTGCACAGCTCAGTCCTTTTCGGGAGCCTATTGAGCGCAGCAAGCCAAGCAAAAATGTTACACTTAAGGGGCAACCATTTACACCATTCCATGACGTAATTTTGGCTATAATCGGCACTCCTCAACATCAATTTCCTAACTGAATTAATAGAGAACCTACCTGAGTCATCGCCTAACAAAACCCACGAGTCCTCTTGATCCGAAACAGCAACTGAACCCAACAGATTTGTACTCGCATTCAGCTCCTCCATTTCCAGGTCAGACACCGCAACCCTATTCCAACGCCACCTCCAAACCAACCCACTATTACCCCTTTCGAAACACTCACTGACCCGGATGGTTTTGTATTCTTCGAGGGCAAAAACTAGGCCCCAATCCAAGGATCAATCCAAAAGCGGATGTTCTTCCCATTCCCAACCTTACCTCTAATGAAGATGTGAAATTTAGCACATGCAATACGAAGATTAGTTTCTATTCTAGCAAAAGCATTCCAGCACCCCGAGATGGTACTATTAGACGGAGTGATGGACCACCCCCTCTTCCTACCGTGACAAGAAACTATAGTTTTCTTCCAAAGACTCTTATCTTCGACTTTGAACCTACAGACCCATTTGACAAGGAGCGAATTATTAACATCCTTGAGTTTATTAATCCCTAACCCCCCCCCCCCCATTATTTTTAGGGATACAAACACAATCCCAAGCAACCCAATGAATCTTCATGCCCTCCATCGAACCCGCACAAAGGAATCATCTCATAATTGACTCAACTACTTCTATCACTTTAAATGGCACTTTAAAAATGGACAAATAGCAAATAGGGAGGCTTTCCAACACCGACTTGATGAGAATAAGTCGATTCCCCACCGAGAGGGTGTGAGCCTTCCACGAAGCCAACCGACTTTGCTCCACCTCCACCATTGGTCTCCAATTGTTCACTCTATTCATGTTGGCCACCACGGTTAAACCCAAATAAGTAATAGGAGTCTCACCAAACATACAATCCACCACCATAGCAAGCTCTAAGACATCCTTCCTATCTACCCCAACGCAAAACAAATTGGACTTGTGCATGTTGATTATAAGACTGGAACAAATGTAAAAGCATCTAAAGATTCTAGCCACATTCATTATGTACTTGGAGCAGTTAGTGCCCTGGCAGCTCTTGTAAGAGATGCCGACACGACACTTTCCTGGGAGGCTAGCTGCATTTCCCCCGTTGATAATTAACTACTTATTTTGAAACCTGAAAACTTTCTGTCAAAGTAAAACTTCATGATGTTGTGGCCTTGAACGTCTTCATCACGAGCCTTATTCTGTCTTTGTCTTTTCTTTCCAATGACATCATGCCAAACCTCCATGGAGAGTCTTCTGTAAGGCTTTGATTTACTAGTGAGAATAAAACTAGGTGTCCTCACGACCAGGTTGATAATTAACTACTTATTTTGAAACCTAAAAAATTTCTTCTTGGTCACAGTTAGCGACACTTAATTTTGGCTTAGTTAAAACATTAGTAAAAAAATCAAAGCCAAAATTAGGTCAAATACGAAAATGCGGTTTCTAAGCTAGAATATGTTCTCTTGTGTTTTCCAAGGGTCTTGATTAGGTTAAATAGGAGGTCTAAAGAACGCATTTTGGTGCACGTATTTTTTTTGTTCTTGGGTTGAAGTCTTCGATTCAGTTTGGCCCTGATGAAACAATGGTTAACCAAGGGGGTTAACTCACTGGTCTCGTCAAGTAAGGTTAATCCATTCTTTCCGAGGATCGCTGGTTGATCTCCTGCACAAAGAAACAAACCGTGACTTGTAACAAGGAGGATGGGGTGGGGGTGCTCCTTGTTACCACTCTCCGGTGTAAGAATCAGTAATTTGCTTGGGAAGCAAAGTGTGATAGTAGTAGTGGTGAGAGAGTTGTGAAGAGATACCTCAAACCTGGTTTGGGATGGGTATTTATAGCCGAGGAGTGAATGAGGGTAGTTGAGTGGCTAGTCTGACATCGCACAGCTTCCAGCAGGTGTGTCAGGCCTGTCGGTCACGGTGGTGATGCCACATCCTGCTGTGGTGTCAGTCTGTTGCTTATACGTGGGCTGACATGCGACTGTCCTCAGTGCCACTTGCACTGTGGTGTCAGTCCCACTTGCCTTGTATGCAGGATGCGGTTCTGGGCCGCATCGCTGCTCGCGGTAACTGATGTTGTTCCCGCGTTCTTGTTCTGGCCAAGATGTATGCGGGATGGGGTGCCGCGCCGCATCGCCGCTTGGTGACTGTTACTTTTGTCCAGATCCCTTGTCGTGACGAAAACGTTCATAGGATGCGGTGCCAGGCCGTATCGCTATGCGTAAGATCCGTCTTCGTACTTAAGGTAAGTATTCTTATCCCTTGACCGATTAGATTCGACCACTGTGTTCACGCGTGCCCGCACGGACACAGATAAGTTCTTGCTGGTGGGGGTTTTTGATAAGGGTAATGGTCACTCGCGGTCGAACTGACGCGAGATCTGGGACCATACCCCTCCAAGTCCCCCCAGTCTAGTGTTGCTTCCTTATGCAAGTTGCATGTGGGAGGAACACTGGACTATGGTATCTAGAAGGTAGAATATGGGCTGCAGAAGATTTTAAGCCATGCGGATGGCTCCTGCTTCAAGTAAATCAAGTTGGGGGTCCAGTAGAGTCGTGTGACGTCTCTTCCGTACAGGTGAGCAAGGTCCGCTTGAAGCGAAATTCTCAGCCTGATTTGATTCGGTAATATGGTCTACCTTTCTCTGATGTCATCAGCCACCTGTTGGTGTTTCGAACCAACCTTTGAGACGGTGGTAACAATGGTTAACCAAGAAGGTTAACTCACTGGTCTCGTCAAGTAAGGTTAATCCTTTCTTTCCGAGGATCGCTGGCTAGATCGTCCGCTGGTTGATCTCCTGCACAAGGAAGCAAACCGTGACTCGTAACAAGGAGGATGGGGTGGGGGGTGCTCCTTGTTACCACTCTCTGGTGTGAGAATCAGTAATTTGCTTGGGAAGCAAAGTGTGATAGTAGTAGTAGTGAGAGAGTTGTGAAGAGATACCTCAAACCTGGTTTGGGATGGGTATTTATAGCCGAGGAGTGAAGGAGGGTAGTTGAGTGGCTAGTCTGACATCGCACAGCTTCCTGCAGGTGTGTCAGGCCTGTCGGTCACGGTGGTGATGCCACGTCCTGCTGTTTTGTCAGTCTGTTGCTTATACGTGGGCTGACATGCGACTGTCCTCAGTGCCACTTGCACTGTGGTGTCAGTCCCACTTGCCTTGTATGCAGGATGCGGTGCTGGGCCGCATCGCTGCTCGCGGTAACTGATGTTGTTCCCGCGTTCTTGTTCTGGCCAAGATGTATGCGGGATGCGGTGTCGCGCCGCATCACCGCTTGGTGACTGTTACTTTTGTCCAGATCCCTTGTCGTGACGAAAACGTTCATAGGATGCGGTGCCAGGCCGTATCGCTATGCGTAACATCCGTCTTCGTACTTAAGGTAAGCCTTCTTATCCCTTGACCGATTGGATTCGACCGCAGTGTTCGCGCGTGCCCGCACGGACACAGATAAGTTCTTGCTGGTGGGGGTTTTTGATAAGGGTAATGGTCACTCGCGGTCGAACTGAAGCGAGATCTGAGACCATACCCCTTTAGGCCCAAGAAGTTGTTTGGCCATAGAAGGTGTATTGGCTGAATGGCCGAGAAGGAGAAGTATTGGGCTCCCGAAAGGTGTTGTTCAGTTTGTTGCATCAATCAAGTAGAAAACACGCAGCAATAGGAGTTTCTTTTTTGGTTTGCAAAGTTTTTTCCAAGTAAGTAAGTAATCAAGGATATTTTATCTTGATGATTTAAAGAAGGTAGGGAAAGTTAACAAGGTAAAGAAGGTAAAATAAGAAAGAAGGCAAAGTAAGAAAGAAAGAATGACAGATGGAGTGAATAGATGTTGGTGGTTTGAGAGCAGGGGAATATGTCACTTTAATGCACAAAGTTGACTGGATCAAAATAAACCATATGGTCGATCCTAATGGAGCAAATCTTAAAGGCTTATGACCTTTGGGAGGTTGTAATTACAGAAGTAGGTGTAGAAATGGATGAAAAGAAGGTAGCTCGACGCAGGTGGCTTAGTACAAAAAAACGAAGGAGGTGTGAGATTCGATTAAGATCCTAAGTTACGCGAAGGTGCCGAGTGGAAAAGTCGTGTCATACATGTGTATAGGCAAAAGTTTAAATGTTGAAAGAATATGAACAAATATTAATTTAATGGTTGTATAACATAGGATTAGGATCTAATATACAAAGGATCCTAATTGTAAGAAGTGTAAGAAAGATTTATAGAGTGAAAAGTGTCCAATAACATAAAAAACCCACTACACAAAAAAACTCCACTACAAAAAAAAAAAGAAAAAAAAAAAAAACCTTAAACATCCACCACCACCGAAAACCTAAACCCCCACCCCTCACATCACCCACCCAAATATATATATATATATATATATATATATATATATATATATTTTTTTTTTTTGCCGAGGGGGTGGGGGTTTAGGTTTTTGGGTGTGTTAGGCCTCCTAATCCAAGATCTCACTCAGCTAAAGCAACCAACAGGTGTGCGGAATCCACCTGATGATCAACCACTGTAGATGAAACACTAGAATGCAAGGATTTGAGAGAGAAATCAAGAATACACTGAGTATTCTTGATGAAGATGATGAATGACGTCACACACACAGTAGCCGCCAGACAAACACACAGAATGATTAGGGTTAGGTGCACAGAATTTCACACAGAATCGCCACCTTGTCTATTCCACATAAAGGTATATATACAAGGTAAAGCCCGGACTTTCAAGACATACTAGAAAGCCCGGACAACAACTACAATACAAAACTCTGACCTTTTGCCCTAGACAAAACTCAGACAAAATTCCTAGCCTTAAACCCCTGACCTTTTTCCTAGACATAAACCTTGGACAAATGTCCCTAGGATAAAGTTGGGACAAACTTTCCCTAGGATAAAACTAGGACTAACTTTCAACAATGTACAATAAAGACCCTATAGAATGGGAGACATGCACTTATCACCTAAAGTGCATTAACAAACTCCCCCTTGATCAGTGCATGGTCTTCATTGGACTTGAGATCTTCATCCTTTCATTGGTAACTTGGGAGTCATGCACTTATCACCTAAAGTGCATTAACAAACTCCCCCCTTGATCATTGCATGGTCTTCATTGTCTTGAGACCTTTATACTTTCTTCGAGAACTTGCTGCCTGGATTTCCACACAGAACTGCATGACCTTGATGAATTGATCAGCTAACGGTTGATCTTCTTCAAAGGAATGCAACGGCAGACGTCTTAGCTTCTTCAAATCTTCCATCTTGAGATAAACGATTCAGATGCACACAGCTTCTGCAAATCTTCCATCTTGGGATGACCGATCCAGACCTGAAACACTTAACCCCGGATTAAGAAACTTAACCCACGAGACACTCGGCCCAAACCTGGATCCAAAAATAATTCCAATAACCCGGAATCAACAAATGCAATATTAAACAACTAATATTTAATAATTTTGCATTTCAAAACATAATCATTCACAAAGTTTACTTCAAGACTTATACTTTTGGAAAAATATCACAACTTGGAAGCAGATTTACCGAAACACCTTACAATGACTCGATTACCCACACACTTAGATGGATCTTGCACGACCGATTTTTATATACAAAAAGACTTATTTTAAGATTACCTAACTTGATGTTTAACACCTTATTAAAGAATGTTCACAACCCTTAGAGAATTTTCAAAATGATAACTCGCACATAGAAACAAGAAAGCAAAATCTTTTTGATTTTTTTTTTTTGACTGAATAAAGAAATTAAACCTACGAACGTATTTACACTAATTATCTTTTTGTGAAATCGGAGCAAAGGGATCATATCGGTTTTTTTGTCAATATCCAACACAAGAACATAGTTTATCAGTTTAAGCTCTTAGAATGATATTAATAGTTCAAGACGTTCAACGGTATTGTGGTCCACTTAAGTTTTAGCACGCTTTCGAACACTGTTTTCGAGATATGCGATTAAGTGTTTTAATACCTGACTGTAACTATGTTTACCCACCTCAGAATATACTCCCGTATCAAGGTATGCGCGAGAGATCATCTTACTGGTGAGTATACCATTTATCATCTGTTTTTGACGTATAAGCTGATGTGAGATACTCACTTATTTGGGATTGAAAACAAGTCCTTTGTGATAAAATCACTTATTGAGGAGGAACTTGAATTTCAAATGCAAAGGGCACAGGAGCAAGTCCGTGAACAGGTTAGTACCATCGTACAAACAAAGAGACGAACTTGACTCCCGCATGATTTTGTGGGACATGTGATTGTTTATCACTTATTTGGGTCGAATACATCATGAATTAAAGATATTTACACGTATGTATGGTATCATGGAAGATCTAGACTTGCGTCCTCGTTGTTTTCGGTAAAAGAAACAACCATGATACCCAGATGATAAACAGCATAAAGACCACGTATCTCAGAACCTCGGCAATCTATCAAACGAAATTACGGTACCAAGACCATATATCCGAGAGATGTACCACACAAGTTACGCAGTTCATTATGTTTATATACCAAAAACAGGTTCTTATTGACGCGTAAAACCTACCGAAGCAACGTATAATGAAGCTGTTACAGTTAACGATTAATTTTATATATTACTATAATCCTGCACCAGATACGACTAACCGATGTACTATCATTTCCCTTATATCTCAACACGACTTCATTTTATATTTTTCAAATGTTTTTGTATTTTTCTTAAAAATTATCCTACAACTAAGTAAAATATTTTTGGAGTTTTTCAATTTTTCGAAAGCGGTAAGAACTGTACAGAAAACATAAAATAAAGTTTCTATGCGAGTTTTGAAAAGCATTTTACTCGGGGTTGATCATGCCAATCATTCGGACCAGATTTTCAAATCTAGCCCGATCGAATGTCTTCGTAAACAGGTCGGCAAGATTATCCAAGGTGTCTACCCTAACCACTTCTATTAAACCCTTCTCAGCACAGTCGCGAATGAAATGATGCCTAACATCAATGTGCTTAGTGCGTGAGTGATTAACTGGATTGTTAGTTATGGAAATGGCAGAGTTGTTATCGACAAGAATAGGAGTTCGAGTAAAATTCAAACCGTAGTCCCTCATTTGTTGTTTAATCCACAAAACCTGAGCACAGCAGCTTGAAGCAGCAATGTACTCGGCCTCGCACGTGGATAGAGAAACGGCAACCTGCTTTTTGCATTGCCAAGAGACAAGATGATTCCCAAGAAGTTGTGCGCCGCCAGAGGTTGACTTTCTGTTCATCCGGCACCCTCCAAAATCTGCGTCAGTATACGCCATCAAATCCAGACCACCTTCAGCTGGATACCACAATCCAAGCTTAGGCGTCCCTTTCAGATATCTGAAAATACGCTTGACTGCTTTCAAGTGAGACTCCTTCGGAGTTGATTGGTACCTTGCACACAAACAAACAGAGAACATAATATCTGGTCGTGAAGCAGTAAGATACATCAATGAACCTATCATTGCTCGATATAGAGTCGGATCCACTTCAGGATCTTTCACATCATCGGATGAAAGCTTGATATTTGTCGGTAGAGGCGTGTCATATGGTAAGCTATCTTCCAATCCAAATCTTTTGAGAATCTCGTGGACATACTTTGTTTGATGCACGTACGTCCCGGTTTTTTCTTGACTTACTTGAAGACCTAAAAAGAAGGATAACTCGCCCATCGCGCTCATTTCAAATTTGGACTTCATCACCGCTTCGAACTCACGACACAATTCTTCATTTGAAGAACCAAAAATTATGTCATCAACGTAAATTTGCACGATCAGAAAATCTCCCCCTTTCTTCAAAATGAACAGTGTGGAGTCAATTGCACCACGCGAGAACCCATGCTCCAATAGATGCTTTGACAACGTCTCGTACCATGCTCGAGGGGCCTGATGGAGACCATAAAGAGCCTTGTCCAACACATAGACCTTGTTGTCTAACCCTGGAGCTTCAAAACCCGGTGGTTGGGACACATACACAGTTTCATGCAATTTCCCGTAAAGGAAGGCGCTTTTCACATCCAACTGACAGACTTTGATACGCATGTGTGCAGCAAAGGCTAGAAACAAACGAATAGCTTCCAGTCTTGCCACCGGTGCATAAACTTCGGTATAATCAATCCCTTCCTCCTGATTGAAGCCTTCAACAACCAACCGTGCTTTGTTTCTGACAACGACACCCTTATCGTCTTTCTTGCACTTGAAAACCCATTTCGTGTTGATTGCATGTTGGCCCTATGGAAGATCGACCAAATTCCACACCTTTAACTTGTCGAACTGAGCTAACTCTTCTTGCATCGCCTCACACCAAGAATTATCCTTCAGAGCCATTTGATAGTTCTTCGGCTCTATCTGAGAGATAAAACATTCATGGAGGCTAAGATTGTAGATTTCTTCTTTCTTGATAGCAGAGAACAGACACTGCATCTCAGAAATACTCCTTCGTGTTTGCACTCCCGCATTTGGATTCCCAATAATATTATCAACAGGATGATGAATATTTGTTCTTGGAACTGGGATTGCCGGAGCTTGAAGATTGTTTCCCAAATTCGATTGAATCTCCCCCTCAACATTTGCATTACTACTAGAAGCTTGATCATTTCCAGAAGACGCATTAACATTTGGATATGCTGAAAAGTCAACGTATAGATCTCCACTTGTAGTTTGAGCAGTTGCATTGGGGATCTGCTCAGCAACAGCTTCGTTTACGATCGAAGAATCAGCGACTGGAACATTCGAAGACACATTAGTAGGAATACTTGCTCTCCAGCTCGCATCCACTTCATCTTTGTCCACAAGATGTGTGTATACAACCTCCGAATCTTCTTCTGAAACATTAGGAAGATCAAATGAGTCAAATAATTTATCATAATCGTAACCGCTTTTGGGACCGAACTCGGGCGGTGGAGGATCGAAACTCAAAGGAGTTATATCAAACACGATCTCCATTGTACGCTTCTTAACGTTATAAACGCGTTTGTTTGGAGTTCCATTGGCATAACCCAAAAAGAACCCAACTTCACCAACTTCCCCCATTTTAGGAGTATCTTTGGTGCGTTTGATAACACACTTGATCCCAAAAGGTTGAAAACCAGACAAGTTCGGTTTCCTGTTTTCAAGCAATTCATAACACGTTTTATCTTCTCTTTTGACCGTAAGCACATGATTTAACACATAACATGCAGTGTTTACCGCCTCGGCCCAGAAGAAAATTGGCAATTTAGATTCAGAAAGCATAGTTCGGGCCGCCTCAATTAGGGTACGATTCTTCCGTTCTGCAACTCCGTTCTGTTGAGGAACATATGGAGCGCTGAACTGATGAACTATTCCCATTTCTCGACACAACTCATCCATATAATGATTTTTAAACTCAGTGCCGTTGTCACTTCGGATTTTCTTAATAGGGAGTGAATAATTTTTCTCAAGTTTTTTGAATAAGTCTCTTAAAATACCAGCAGTTTGATCCTTTGTTTTTAAGAAAAATACCCATGAGTAACGTGAGAAATCGTCAGTGACAACTAAGCAGTAAGACATCCCACCAATGCTAGCAACATGGATCGGGCCGAAAAGATCCATGTGAAGCAATTCAAGTGGTTTTTGGATTGAGTTAACAGTCTTTGGTTTATGAGGCTTTCGTTTGATTTTTCCTTTTTCACATGATTCACATTTGTTGTGCATATTGAAACTACGTAAAGGAACCCCCAACACCAAGTTGTTTTTCACTAAGTGGTTCATTTTTCGCAGATGCACGTGGCCCATTCTTCTATGCCAGAGATACGATTGATCTTCAGTCGCCTTTGAAAGAAGACAAGTCGCTGGAGCAGATGAGTTAACCAGCGGGCGCATGTCCATGACATATGTGTTATTCACCCTTGGAGCCCTCATAACGATCCAATCTTCAGGAACAACAAATCCCGAACGCAAAACGAAGCTAGCTTTATCAGTGAACAACATCGAGTACTTGTTATCACAGATTTGAGAAACCGACATCAAGTTATGCTTCAGTTCTTCAACGTAGTTCACTTTATGCAGCGTAATTTTTCCATTTGACACCGAACCTTCACCGGTGATGTAACCACCCTTCTCACCGGCAAAATTCACATAACCACCACGAATTTGTTTAAAATTGTTCAATAACTCTTTATTTCCTGTCATGTGTCTGGAACAGCCACTATCGATATACCAAATATAGATAGCTCTTTTCAGCTGCTCCTACACTCCCCAACAAGAAAATTTAGTTAGAGTGTGGGACCCAAGCCATGATGGTCTTGGGTCGTCCCGATTCATCAACATAAGAAAACTCTTTGAAATAGCCATCATCGTCTCTATGTCCTCCATTTCCATTTCGGAAATTGTTGGAATGACTCCCCGCAAATCGTGGATTATACGGAGTTGACGATCTGTTGGTATAACCAGAGTTTCCATAACCTCGGCTTCCATAGTTTTGGTAACTGTAATTTTGATTCCTGGATGGCTCAAAATTCCTACCAAATCTAGGAACATCATCGTGTCTTGAGAATGATCGTGGATGATTATCCGAATGCTGTCTTTGATTTGGAAATCGGGGGGGGTGACGCATTTCGGTCATTCACGAATCTGTTCTGTGCATGAGGTCTAACATTGTTGTTGCTCGAACCTCCAGAACGTTGGTCATTCTCATGAGTTTGGAAAGTAACATGATTTTGTCGTCTGTGAGGGGTTTTCTCACGAGTATCATGTCTTTGAGATGAACTTTCTGATCCTTCACCACGATTAATAACAACTGGTTTCTTCCCGTGATCCTGATTTTGTTGTGATTTAACGTTTGTTTTGACAACTGGTTTTACTTCTTGTTTAATCACTTTGTTTTTCTCAACCTTCTGGTTTTTACCATTTTTCTTTTCAACATTAACAGTTTCATTTTGTGGTTTTTCAACAAAAGGTTTCTTTTGATCAGGATCAACAAGAGATTTACCCTTGTCATCAGGACAGTCTGCTGCTAAGTGTCCTTTCCCACGACACTTATAGCATTTGCGAATTTTTGCAGCATTCTTTGGACGTTCTTCATGATTGGTAGAAGATGATGAGTCGTTGGTGGAATTTTTCAAAATTTGGTTCACAAACTGAGAGTTGGAACCAGTTTCGATCTTTACTTCTTCTTTGACAAAATCCTCCCCTTTAACAAACTCAGTTTTAGGGATATTTTTCAAAGACTTTTTAGATTTCCCACGTGACTTTGGTTTTGACTTCACATTTTGAACTTGATTAAACATTTCCAAAATCTTATTGTTTATCAAATTTTCAATGTTTTCAAGATTTACATCATTTTTCTTTGAAATTCCACTCATCTTCGACTGATCTGAGTCAGAAGCCTCATCTGACTCAGATTCTGACTCATTTTGCGGTTCAACCGTTAGAGGGGTCGTTGGCACAAAATTTGCCAATTCAGGATCAATGCTTGGCATCGATGTATAATTATGGTTTACCGGTGGAGGCACTTTCTTATAACCGATGCCGAACATTTCTTCCTCAGATTCTTTGAGACGTTGGCTGTTAATACAGAAATTCATCACTTCAGATGAATCCCTGAACTTTTCAATTTTTCGTTGCAAATCTAAAATCAGATTATCTTTTTCCAAAATGATTTTGTTCTTTTCCAAAACACAATTTTGGTTCATTTCAAGTTCAGATCTTAATTCCTGATTTTTAAGATTTCCCTGAGCCACACGTCTCTCAAATTCAGAGATATCATTTTTCAGCGCTTTTATCTTAATTCGGTGTTCTTTATCCGAATTAGACAAAACAGCAATAAGTTCTCTGGATTTTTCTAAATCTGCAATTAAGTTTGTGTTGTGAAGTGCATATCTATCAATCTTAGTCACAAACTCAACACATCTATGTAACACCCCGAAAACGGGTTTGGTAATTAAACCCCGTTAATACTAAAGACGGGGAAAGTACCGTTAGTGGTAAAAGTAAACTGGCAAATATTAGGAATTTATTTAATAATCCTATTATTTATTTGAAGTGAATAAAAAGCTTTTAAGAAATAAAGTGATAGAAGGCCCGAGTTAACGGGACCCGAAATAAACTTAGTCATAAATATTCTCGAACCCGCAAAGTTAACTAGGAATATTAAACCTAGTTATTAAGTGGGGAATATTGTTAGAAATAAGTAGGTTGTGCCCTACTTAATTAACTAACCAAATTAGAGGGGCCAATATTGTTAAAATTGAAACTTAACTTTAATTAATTAAATAAAACACACCAAACACCCCACAAGGAGGTGTCTGGTCGTACAAGAAGAACAGGGGGCGATCCCCACACATCAAAACCCTAAATCTTCACCACACTTGCAAATTGAAGGCTCAATCCAAGTCAAAATCGAAAATCAAGCATAGATTATTGATCCCCATTGCAAGAGGGTTGTAAGGTATGTAAAATTTGATGTTAATTCTCTGTTTGAAATTCTCATGAAATTGGGAAATCTGAAATTTGATGATGCATGTATGATATGTAGATGAAATAGGAACATTTAAATGCTTAGGAGTAAACCCTAGACAAGTATAGATTGAAATCATGCTTAGCTCAAGTAAATTCAGATTTTGTTGATGCTAAATTGATGTATGAGATGTTTTTAGGGTTTTAATCACTAAAAAAAAATGTTATGATGTCAAGAACATGCTTAATTTGAAAGCTGAATTCAAACGGTTCTTGATCAGAATTTACAGCCAACTTGTATTGGCTGTAACCTGGACAAAACGTGATAAAAACATGTGTTTCTTGAGCCTAAAATGTAATTCCAGGAAATATCTTTAAAACCCCACTGGAATCGCATTTTTTCGACGAAAATCATGCATTTTATGAATTTTTCCGTATCAAAGGTTCAAGCTGCGTTTTCTGGCAGAAATTGCAGCCCATCACGAATGTCATAACTCAATTTAGGAATTGAGTTATGATCTCAAATTCTTACAGTAGAAAGTTTTAAGCGATTAAAAGAACCGCCAATTGGAATTTCGTCAATCGGATAAACGAGGAATTTTTAATGAATTTTTCCGTAAGCTGCAGTCAGAAGTGACGAATCTGATTTCAGCTTAGTAAATGAATTTTCACGAATTTTTAGTAAAGAGTTAGATCTTGAAATTTTAACTCAAGGGCTAACCCTCCGAGAGGTACGCCACATAAAAAAATCATAATTTTTGAAGACTTGTAAACAGGTTAAACAAGTCACCAAAAACAGCCAATTTTCATTGATATGAAATGCCTAAATGAAATCGCGGCTTACTAGTTAGTATGTAAAAATTGATTTTTGTTAAGAGTTCGGATGAAATATGCCTAAGTGAGTTCAATGAACCAAATGTGCATATGAATATGTTGGTAAGTCAATTGACTTTTAAAAGTCAAACTAACCAATGATAAAGTCAAATAGTAGTTTCGACATAGAAAATACGTGAGGTGGAATAGTCGTGAATTGAAATGACTAATCTAACCACCTTGTGAATGATGATAGTTTGTCGCCTAACGAGCTAGGTGGAGGCTTGGGAAAGAAGCGGTCAAACGAATCAAGCACGAGAAGAAAAGCATATTCGGATGCGAGGTAAGTATAGCTTACACTAGTCATATAGTTTAGAATGTCCTTTTGTTGTTTTGATTTCGAACAAGACAAATGGAAAGTTGAGATATGGTGTTTCCGGCGTGTAGTCGTACGGAACAAGATAACCAATAAGGGTAAAATTGAAATTTGGACACTTGTTGATAATAATTATTGGTTTTGAAAGATACATATTTCGTAAGCCTTATTAGGCCAAAAAGCGTTAAGAGGTGAATTATAGTTAAAACGACCGTGCGGTGTAAATCGGAACGAGTCGTGTAGACGAGATGGCAATAAGCTTTATCTCGCCAATATTATCGGTCATTTAGACCAACGGGTCAAAAGGTGAAAATATCACTTTTTGACAATATTGACTAATGGTTTGATGAGTTATTTGATTTCAGAAATAAATATCGAGTGGATATTTACATCGCTATTACTTAGTAGATATTGAGGCAAGGTACTTAAATGGGTCAGTGTAATGATCCGAGCCAGGTACACATAATAAGATAACTCTCATTTAAATGTAAGGCTAATGAGAGTTAAACGAAGTCTAAAATAAGTTTTTGGTTACCTTAATAGGTAAACCAAATGTTACGGACGATGGTCATTATATTTGTTATAGGTTCCTAACCATTACCAAGAGTTTAATAAGGGTTTTAGCCATGGAAATAGGTTGCATTTGATGGTTTGGTTCGAATTTAAAATGACCCTAAACATAATTTCCGCAGCTTTTTATACGGATTTCGACTAATCTTAAAAAAATCATATAAAATCAACCGTTTATCCGATTTGGGTGTTCTATACCTTTTCGGAAAGCTTATGAAGTAAAGTTTTACTGTTTTCAATCATAAGAAACAAATGTGGTTGTTAAATAGGCCAAAAGAATGAATTAAACAGCTGTTCAAAACCTTGAAAGCTGTTTGAAAAAAATGAAAATATAGTTGCTGTGCTGATTTTATAAAAATCATATAAAATCATAGAAAATTCGTTAGAAGGTGTACCTTATATGCTTGCGAATGTATTGAAGTTCTCTACGATCCATCTTTGAACATGTTAATCTAGTTCGGACTTTGAATGGGTCATAATGGTCAATTACAGCAGCTGTATAGAAAATCGCTGCACATTAATTATGTCGTTATTAATCCAGAAAAAGACATATGATTGCGTAAGTTATTTTATTTAGTTTAAATTCCCGGATTCGTTTAGACACGTTTTAAACCTCGTATGACCAAAGTATTTCATGTTTATGGAATATAGGTACTTTTGGATGTCGGAAGACGATCAAGCTCAGCGAAGAACCGAACACGATAAAGATACACGCTTCCGCACTTTGCCACGTTGTAAATTTTAAACAACGAATTCGATCACGTTATGTAGAATAACTTATGATTTGTAAATCTTTTAGTAAACCCGTATTTCCGATGCATATGTAATCGTAATTACATGATTGTTTTCGTAAAAGATTCATTAAACCTTAAATTATAAGAACGGATGTTACAATCTAGCACATCGCTTATCTACAGAAGATGATTTTACCTCAATGCCAGCCATGAATGCACACGCTTCGCTTTCTCCGGATTTTTCTTCCAACCTTTTAGCTTCTGCATCCGCAAATTGCTGCATTTCGGCTGTGGAGATGTTGAATTCAAAGCGTTCTCCCTTTTCTCCATCTTCTGTTTTGTTAGCCTTTTCAACAGACTCTTCATTCGGGTTATCTTCATTCTCAGAAACATTTCCCGAATTCAACTCTTCCCCAAGAACCTCAGCTACAACTGCAAGTTCCTCAATGCTAGTCTCTTCAACAATCTCTTCACACATTTCATCAGCTACAACCGCAAATTCCTCAATGCTAGTCTCTTCGACAATCTCTTCACACACTTCTTCGTTGACAATTTCAGCTATAAAGGCTTGTGACACAATAGCTCCTGAAAAGTCTTCCAATGCACAACCCCAGTCGTAAGGCTCAGTCACCTTTTGTAAAGATTGAGCCACCATAGCATTGTTTGTTGAAGGTGCAAGATTTTCAGAACCACTTGGACGAG
Organism: Helianthus tuberosus; assembly: GCA_030545235.1. Lineage (NCBI taxonomy): Eukaryota > Viridiplantae > Streptophyta > Magnoliopsida > Asterales > Asteraceae > Helianthus > Helianthus tuberosus. The sequence goes on from CM060425.1 coordinate 196,359,490, forward strand.
CACTTGAGTTTGAAGTAGTTGCTGAATTGTTGTGAGGTCTTGAGTTGTTTCCTTGAGAGTAGTTTTCTCTGTTCGATCTTTCCATCTTCGGCTTCCGACAATCACGTGCGAAATGCCCGTAGATGCCGCAGTTGTGACATTTCACCTTTGACATGTCGACTCCCATTCGAGTCTTTGTATGACCTCCTATGAACTTCCTACCCGTCTTCAACAGAAACTTCTTCGCTCTACGGACTAACAGTGCCATATTGAGTTGTAGATCAAGTTCTTCCATCTCGTCTTGGTCTATCTGGTCAAAGTCCTCATCGAGACTTGACGGTTCAACGAGCTTTCCAAGACAGAAGTTCTCGTAGGCAGTCATGAAGGACGCCAAAAGGCTCATGTTTTCTTCAATCAACTTTAAACAACTTGCATCTACCTTTGGAATGTTCAAGCTTGTCGCTTGAGATTTCTGAGCTCCACTAGAAGAGTACATTCCTTGATTGGAATTGGTTGTTCCGCTTGAACTAACATTGTTGCTTATAAAGGCGTGTTCACTTGCAGAACCTTCATTCTCCGAATACAAAGCAACACCGACTCCACTATCATTACCCTTCTCCATTGGTTTCGAAGCCTTATATAACTGAGGATCTTGGATCTTCTCGAAATCAGATGCTTGATCTTCCATATTCCAAGCATAACCCTTCAGTTTTTGAACAACTTCTTCCAACGAGAGCTCCTCATAAAGAACACCTTCTCTAATCAAAGCGGTGTACATATTCCATTCTCTGGGAAGGCAATTCAGAAACTTCTCAACTTTCTCAAATTCAGTGTAGATGCCTTCTTGACTTCTATCAAGTTCGCTCAACAAATGATAAAACCGGTTCACTGTATCATCAAATGATTCATTTCCTAAGGCTTTAAACACAACGAATTGAGTCTTCAAACGTTCGAGACGTCGTTTCTTGTATATTGCATTTCCTTCATAGCGCTCGATCATGCTATCCCACAACTGCTTCGAGGTACTTCTCTTACGGAAAGTATGAAGTATCGATTGTGTCATAGCCATCGTAATCATTGACATAGCTTTCTCTTCACAATCAAAAAATTCCTTTTGGTCGTCAGTGAGAGCCAAGTACGTATCAATCGTCAACGTACGTATTGGAGTAGCTCCACATCCTTTAACAATACACAACCAAATCTTGATGTCTTTTGCTCGTACATACCTTTCGAAGCGATCCTTCCATTCTGGGAAATCCAATTCATTAATCAACAGAGGAGGCTTGTCGTTACTCCCCACTTCAGCATTGTGTTTGAGATTTTGAACCATTGCATTAAGATTGTTCACCATTTGAACAAAGTTTGAATGAAACAGAAGGTTAACAGTAGGTTTCCAAGCAAGAACTGTGACAGAGAGAGCTTCCAAGTCCAAACCCGAAAAGAAAACACGGAGTGAAGGAGTGAAGTGTCTGAGCTTTAAACAGAGAGTGAAAACCCGGATCTCAAAACCTGAAATAAACACAAACAGAAAACTCGGACAACACTGTTAGAAATCTAAACCCAGACACCCTAAGAGTATAAAATTCGGACTCTAATGTACTCTATAAAATTCGGACTCTAAGCTAGATGAAACTTGGACTCTACTAGGGACTAATAAAACTCAGACTTAAGTATACCAAAAAAAAAAGACTCAGACACAAACTGAACTAAAAAGAACTCGGACTTGATCTACTAAATATGAAAAACTCGGACCTAATAGTTTCAACAATACTCGGACTCCTAATAGACATAAAACTCGGACACCTAATAAACATCAAACTCGGATCTCCTAATGATTCTCAAACTCGGACACCTAATAGACATAAAAAGTCGGACACTCTAATATCAGTTAAAAGTCGGACTCCCTAATATAACACAAAGTTCGGAATCTAATGAAAACTTAAGAATTCGGACTCCTTTCTAATATAAGTTGAAAGTCGGACTCAGACTAATAAAAGATTAAAGGTCGGACTATTACCAATAATAAAAACTCGGACTCAAGGAGCTATAAAAAAAAAATCGGACACACTAAACTAGTGACAATAAAGTCGGACTCACTAAGACTCGGACTAAAAACAAAATCACTTAAAGAGCTCGGACTTGACTGATAAAGAAGGAACTCAAACTAAAGTAACTAGGACACAACTAAGGAATAAAAGGTCGGACACTAAAAGCTTAAAAACATATAAAAGTCGGACTCCTAAGACTCTTAACTAAAAAAGTCGGACTAAAAACTCAACTTAGAAACATATAAAGATCGGACTGACTTTTAACCTAAACTAAAACTCTGACACAAAGAAAGTCAATAACTCGGACTACTCTACTAACATTAAAACTCGGACTTCAAGGGACAATGAAACTCAGACAAAAACAAGACAATTAAAAAGTCGGACTTACTAACACACTAAGGTTAAAATTCGGACAGAATAAAGGTCGGACTGAATGATTTGAAACTCAGACAAGTCTCAAAACTCAGAGGAAACCAATCTCCGGACTATCTCCCCAATGTGACTACACACTGGTTCAACAATACCCCGGAGACACAAACAGAATGTAAACCACGGACAAAGCTTCCAAAGATCAAACTCAGAATCTTTTTCACCTTCAAAACTCTGTATAACAAGAACCAAAAACCCCTGTAAAACCCAGATGAAGAATAACACTAAAAATCACTAAACTACTCAAAATCCATCATCAAATCACTAGATATGAATGAAGAATCATGAATAAAACACAAAAACTCACTAAACACTCACTAAACCCTATCAAATATGAACTTTTCTCACAAAAACCTTCAAACTAAGAAACACCTACAGTAGTATGAGCACACTGCTCTGATACCACTTGTTAGGCCTCCTAATCCAAGATCTCACTCAGCTAAAGCAACCAACAGGTGTGCGGAATCCACCTGATGATCAACCACTGTAGATGAAACACTAGAATGCAAGGATTTGAGAGAGAAATCAAGAATACACTGAGTATTCTTGATGAAGATGATGAATGACGTCACACACACATTAGCCGCCAGACAAACACACACAATGATTAGGGTTAGGTGCACAAAATTTCACACAGAATCGCCACCTTGTCTATTCCACATAAAGGTATATATACAAGGTAAAGCCCGGACTTTCAAGACATACTAGAAAGCCCGGACAACAACTACAATACAAAACTCTGACCTTTTGCCCTAGACAAAACTCAGACAAAATTCCTAGCCTTAAACCCCTGACCTTTTTCCTAGACATAAACCTTGGACAAATGTCCCTAGGATAAAGTTGGGACAAACTTTCCCTAGGATAAAACTAGGACTAACTTTCAACAATGTACAATAAAGACCCTATAGAATGGGAGACATGCACTTATCACCTAAAGTGCATTAACAGGGTGGGTGGTGGGTGTTTAGTTTTTTTTTTTTAGATCTTTTTTAGGTTTTTGCGGGGTGGGGGGTTAGGTTTTTTTTAGGTTTTTGGGGGGTGGGAGTTAGGTTTTTTGAGGGTTTTTTTTGTGAGGTATAGTTTTTTTTTATTGCCCGGGGGGGCGGGGGTGACGTGTGGGGGGGGGGGGGTAGGTTTTTTTAAGGTTTTTTTTTTTGGGGGGGGGGGGGTGGGGGGTTAGGTTTTTTGGGGTTTTTTTTTGTTAGGTATAGTTTTTTTTTTTTGCCGGTGGGGGGGTTTAGGTTTTTGGGTGGTGGTGGGGTGGAATGGGGGTGGGTGTTTAGGTTTTTGGTGATGATGTAGTGAGTTTAGTTTTAGGTTATTGGACACTTGTCACTCTATAAATCCTTCTTACATTTCTTACAATTAGAAGCCTTTGTAGAATAACCTGACCCTCTATTTGTATACCGTTAATATTATATTGTATTTTATGCAGTTTTTTATTGCCCGGGGGGGGGGGGGGTTAGGTTTTTTGGGGTTTTTTTTTGTGAGGTATAGTTTTTTTTTTTTTTTTTTTTTTTTTTTTTGTCGAGGGGGGGGGGTTAGGTTTTTGGGTGGTGGTGGGGTGGGGGTGGGTGTTTAGGTTTTTGGTGATGATGTAGTGGGTTTAGTTTTAGATTATTGGACACTTGTCACTCTATAAATCATTCTTACAATTAGAAGCCTTTGTAAAATAACTTGACGCGTATGACATATACATGTGTACATAAAAAGTAATTTTTTAATAATATATGAAATATAGGGTGGGAGTTGGCTACAAAGTCCATTTTTCCTACAAAGTGTAAAAAGTCATGAAACATCACAATGCCAACCATAAAACACAATCAAAACACATAAATAACAAAGTGAAGCTTACTAAAACGCCATATTTGTGGGTTTTGTGCTGTGTTTTGAATGATAAGGCTTTGATTATCGAATGACTAACATTAGTGTGTTTTATGTTGATTATCATGTTGTGTTTTATATTCATAGTTCTACGATAGCGTGTTTGAAGTTCTTATGGACTGTTAGGGTTTGGATATTGTGTTTTAGTGATCTTCACTCAGTTATTTTTTGGTTTCAAGTGTGTTTTATGGCTAAAATTGTGGTGTTTTATGACTTTGTACACTTTGTAGGAAAAATGGACTTTGTAGGAACCCCACCCATGAAATATATATTTACATAATATAAATTAGCAACAAGTTTAAGTATTGAGGTGTAGTACCCTATGTTTCAAGGTTTTTTTCAAAAAAAAAAATGATATTTCACTTTACACCCAAAACTACTGGATTTTGTAGTTTTAACCCAAAAGTTTTTAGTTTTTCAATTTAACCTCACAACTTTTTTACTTTCAACTTTGATCCCCTATGTTTTTCATATTTTGCAAAAATTTTCGTTTTACGTTTAGTTCTAAATTTTGCGAGTTAACACGTCACAATGTGTGTGTGTGGTTCAACAATTTTACGTTTTGTTATACGCTTCATTCTAAATTTTGCGAGTTAACATGGCGCAACGTACGTGTGTGGTTCAGTGTATTTACGTCGTCTATTTTTTCCCGTTTAATAAGTTCGTCACAACACGCGAGTCCTAAATCAAGTTAGTTATTATTTTCAATGTTTTATATGGCGGTCTAATTTCTCCACGTTAAGACGCCGCAACTTCAATGTTGGTGGTCATTGGCTATAGTGTGCCATTGATGCTATTTGTCACGGTTTTACGCCCCCACCGCAATGCTGGGGGCTTAATACGATAGGTTATTTATATGGATTCAAGTCATGTAACGTAGTAATTATGATACCATTAATTGTATTGGGCTTATTTGGTGAATTACTCATTTGTATAAGATAGTAATATAGACTTAACCGACAAAAAATCTTTAACACATTGTAAATGTGAATCTGATCAACAATATGTCAATTTCTTTGGGTGTGTCGCAACGCGAGCGGGTCAATCTTCTTGTTTAAATTAAATGTTTAATAGAAACTTTAACGACACCCAACCTTAATTATTTATAAGGTTAGGTAACGATATCTGATTCAGCATAAACATTACATAATTACATAATTATCCTTATATTAAAAATGAAACGCAATGAACAGTAAATCAAATTTATTAAATCAAACAGTAAATCAGGACAATAAGGTATCAAATTTATCAAACCGGTTATATTTTTGGTACCGAATCGGTATCGACTTTTGATATTTTCGGTATCGGTTCGACACCGGTATTCAGCAGTTTTTACCCTCAAATACCGGTACCGACCGATACCGAACCGTACCATACCGGTACCGAACCGAACCGTATCGTACCAGGTATATTCGGTACCAGTACCCACTTTTGGGGATTTTCGGTAACGGTATTTTCGGTACCGAGCTCATCAAATCCTGTAGCAACACAAGTAATTGCACAGTTTTAGATTATTTGTCAAACACAATCCAATGAATAGTAACATCATCAAGCGGATGAGCAAATGGTATCGGGTACCTGTACTGGTGTGAAATTTACCAAACCGGGTATATTTTTGGTACTGAATCGGTACCGACTTTTGACATTTTCGGTATCGGTTCGGCACCGGTATTCACCGGTTTTTACCCTCAAATACCGGTACCGTACCAGTACCGACCGTTACCAAACCGTACCGTACCAGGTATAATTCGTACCGGTACCCACTTTTAGGGATTTTCGATAACGGTATTTTCGGTACTGGTTGGTACCGAGCTCATCAAATCCCGTAGCAACGCAAGTAATTGCACCGTGTAGACTACTTTTCATACGCACTGTAAGAAACTGTATTTCGTTTGATTAAGATTTTATATACACAACAACTTATTTGTTTTCTTTTTTATCTTTTTCTATAATGAATGAATTGTAGCATGTAAAACTAACTTGGATATTTAGATTATTAATAAGCAAATCGTATCAAATCCTGTAATAAAACCAGTATCGTATCGGTACCAAATTTACTATACCAATAATTTTCGGTACCAATTTGGTACCCACCTTTTGGCGTTTTCAGAATCGTTACTTTCGGTTCGACATCGGTCTAGCACCTTACCTGTATTTACTATTTTTGTCACACCCCTTTCTATGGCGGAAGCACGAGGTGTGATCATGAAAGGTTCTCATTGCATACGAAGAGTAAACATGCTACATGCTCATAAAATAACATCAAATACCATGATTTGAAAACATACGTTAGCGTTTACATCGCTAGACAGCATAAAGACATTGTCTCAAAAGTTTACAACTTTATTTAAAGTTAAACATAAGCGACATCCACGAGCATAAGCAAGACCACGCGCACATCCATCCTAGTTACCTGAAATACATGTGAGTTTTTGGAAAAACGTCAACATAATGTTGGTGTGAATTCATGCAGTTTTGTATTTCATGTTTGTATACTTTGTATGAAAACATAACGAGTGTCTTGTGAAAATAAAGTATTCTTGTAGTGTAAACCGAATGAAGTACTCTTGTGGTATAAACCAAATAATGTATTCTTGTGGTATAAACCAAATAATGTATTCTTGTGTAAATAAAGTATTCTTGTGGTGTAAACCAAATAAAGTATTCTTGTTTAGTTAATGGGTTGCAAGGCCATTAACGTGTGGCACGACATAGGAAGTCACCAAACCATAGGCATTTTTCTAGTTGTCGATTCACGACGGAGACACAAAAACACTCCTCGGTACTAGTGGTCACCAAGAGTGGGGCTGCCCGAGTACCCGTTAGATCTAACCTTTTGTTCTGCGGTCTAAGTATGTACACGATTAATGGTGCTTATGGTACCCTATTCGTGACACTATTTCTCGTTTATGATACCAAGTACCAATTCTCGTTTATTACACCAAGTATCAATTCTCGTTTATTATATCAAGTATCAATTCTCGTTTATTATACCCAGTATCAATTCTTGTTTATTATACCACGTAACATGTATTTCACCCCCGAAGTTATAAAACTGAAAACAGTTAAGAGAAAAGGGGGAGCATGAACTCACAACTTTGCGTTCCTAGCGTCGTAAACTCCACCGGGTTTGCTTACTTAACGTCGTAACCTATACGCGTTTTCTTATCGTTAGTCACTAGACTTGCGTCGCACAAGTACAGTCACTTTCTTTTGTGTATATTTTCTTGTGTTAAAAATATTCCATATTTTTAACTACGTATCTTACTTATATTATTTTCTCCAAAAATAAATATAAGTCTTTTATGTTTTGCACTTTGCACCCGAATCGTGTATCTTGTGTTTTGTATGTGTATTTCTATATTTCTACTCCTCGTGAGTATTTAGTGTATTTTTAAGTCTTAATACACTAGCACGTAAAACACATACTATATACACTTAGCACAAAATTTGGTGATAAAATAATATATATTTTTCTCTCAAAAATATATACTTATTATCCATTTTTTATTCTTCAAGAAATCACCATTTCTTATCATCAAAAGTTAGGGAAACCTTGTTAATGCTTTTAATTACATTTTTAGGGGATAAGTTTCTCAAAAACTTATATTTTTCTAAGTGTCAAAATTTATAAAAATTTTGACAGAGTTTCCCCTAAAAATGGAGGTTTCCCACGTTTTCAAAACGTGTGTTTATTTTCTTTTTAAATCATCATCAATCATCAACAATCAGCAACAACAATTATCAATAATAATCGTCACAATAATCACTAATTTCATGAACTTGAATATTTACAAAAATGTGTAGTAACTTACTAGCACATTTAGTAAGTCTTGTTATCTTTAAAAATAAGTTTAACTTCTTAAAAACTTTATTTTTAAAGAGTATGAAGTTTTACAACTTCTAGTCGGTTTTTACGAAAATTATTTCTTTGTTAAAACTCTTGTTACACAAGTATCCATACACTTGTTTGTTCACAAAAACCACTTTTGTTTGTGTAAGACCCGGTTTAGAACATGTGATTTCTTTAAAGTGTGGTTCTTCAAAAATACCACTTGCAGATACGTAGATCTGCTAGTTTTAAACTCTATTGTACAAGTCAAATTACTTTTACACAAGTAAAATATTTCTACACAAGTTCATGTATCTTGTGTGGTAGAGTTTCACCTTTTAACCCTTGTATCTTTCAAAAACGAGCTTATGTGAAGGTACATGACCTTACAAAGTCGGGTTAAACGGAGATCCGAGCTACCACATCATAGATCGGGTCTCAATAATCACATATTTCAAGTCCTACGACTTTTACACAAGTTATATGCTATTAACCACCACTTTAAGTGTTTTTAGTAGACTTTTAATCGTCATCTTTCATTTTAACGAGATTCAACCGACAATATTTCTTTTAACCACCTTAGATATGTTCAAACAAGAGTTCTAAGTGTTATACCTCTAGCTCAAGGCTAGGGAAGATCTTTGATGAAAGATGGGTGGATAAAAGCTAACGGTGGAGGTCCTTCGTGTTCCGCTTGCTCCGAGGCTCCTAATACGTGACTTGTGAAGCTTGTATATGCTTGGAATGGAGAGATCAAGGACCGAAAGTATGATGGTGATTTAGGGGGTGTTGGCCGTAGGTTGTGGGAGAGAAAGAGAGAGTTGTGGTGTGGTGTGAAGTTATGTGAATGATCATGGTGCACAAGTGTTATTTTATAGACAATCAAAGGTGCTAATACCCAATGGGTCTTGTGTCTCTAAAGGTCCAACACCATCCATTAAAATATGTGCAAGAAATCCCATAAGGGATTTGGTCTCCCAACCGTCCAACACTAGGGGGGGGGGGGGGTATTAGTTGCATCTCAATGGTTAGTTAGGTAATCTAGTTAGGCCTTTAAGTATAGTGCTTGGTGTTTAAGTGTATGGTGTTTTATATAGTGTGTTAGGGTGTTCGGGGACCCTAACTAGCTTAGAAAAATAAAAACAATGCTTCTAGCATTATTTTGGTGTTCCGGGTAATGTCCGGTTGTTCGGTTTCATACCGATTCGTTAAAGTGCTAAATTGCACCTTTTAGTGTCGTTTTCGTACCTTTCTTGTACGCTTTCAATTCCCAACACTTAGGGAAATATTCTGGATAATAAAACGACATTTCTGCATAATATTTATATGCTTAAATGCTGAATTGTTGCTGAATTTTATAAATTCTGCACTTAAAGTGCGTTTCGGGTGCTTTTTAGTGCTTATTTTTGCTTTCGCAATGTATATAAATTAAACCCTTGTATGTACTCTCGGGTTTTAATGCATTCTTGCTGTCGGACCTACACCTAGGCCTCAATTCTTATGTCTGACTGCTTTCTGCAGTTCTGTTGACACAGTGTGTCTTACCGGTGAGTTTACTATTGACGCAACGCTCTCGTTTATGCATAAAGCAATATTTGTAGTATACAACATGCATGAATTCACTTGTTTATTATGTGTTCAGCCATTTCTGACACTTAAACTCTTAATTGCAGTCATTAAGCAATAATTAATGTGTACGGAAATTACCGGTTTGGGCCAGTTGTCACAGTCTCCCCCCGTTAAAAGAATTTCGTCCCGAAATTCAGACTGCACTAACTCTCGCCGGAGTCTTCTTGAATAGGTGGGGATACTTTTTCTTGAACTGGTCTTCACGTTCCCATGTGTACTCGGGTCCGTGCTTAGAGCTCCAACGTACTTTAACAAGTTTCACACTGCTCCTCCTGGTCTTGTTGACTTTCCAGTCGGTAACCTCAACGGGTTGTTCTGTAAATCGGAGGGCTTCATCAATATGCACTTCATCCAACGGGATGGTCACGTTTTCTTGCGTTGGACTCTTTTTCAGGTTGGATACATGAAACGTATCATGTACTCCATTAAGTTCTGCCGGTAACTCCAACTTGTATGCCACGGTACCAATTCTCTTCAAAATTCTGAATGGTCCGATATATCGTGGATTCAGCTTTCCACGCTTTCCAAATCTGACTACGCCCTTCCATGGTGAGACTTTTAACAACACTTTGTCTCCCACTTTGAAATCTACCGATTTTCTATTTGGATCCGCGTAGCTCTTTTGTCGCTCTCGAGCCGCCCTAATGCGCTCTCGGATCTGTGCAATCTTATCGGTTGTCTCTTGTACAAGTTCAGGACCAACCATACGTTTATCTCCAGCATCTGCCCAACATAAGGGCGATCGGCATTTGCGGCCATACAGAGCTTCGAACGGCGCGGCTTTTATGCTTGTATGATAACTGTTATTGTAGGAAAACTCAACTAGAGGTAAATGAGTATCCCAGCTGCCGCCTAGGTCCATGACACATGCGCGAAGCATATCTTCTAACGTTTGTATTGTCCGTTCGCTCTGGCCGTCTGTTTGTGGATGGAATGCCGTGCTCAGATCTAACTGAGATCCAAAGGCTTCCTGAAATGATTGCCAGATTCTTGAGACAAAGCGTCCATCTCTGTCTGAAATGATCGAGATTGGCACTCCATGACGTGCCACAATTTCTCTTAAGTATATCTCTGCTAGCTTTCCAGTGCTATCCTTCTCTCGGATTGGTAGGAAATGCGCAGACTTCGTTAATCGGTCAACTATTACCCATATCATATCGTGCCCTCTCGGGGTCCTGGGTAATTTTGTTATGAAGTCCATCGAGATTTGTTCCCACTTCCACACGGGAATCTCTGGTTGTTGTAGTAGGCCGGACGGTTTCTGATATTCGGCCTTAACCTTCGCACAGGTTAGGCATTTTCCAACATAGACAGCAACGTCGCTTTTGAGTCTCGGCCACCAATAGTATTCTTTCAAGTCTTGGTACATCTTGTCCGATCCTGGATGGATCGAATATCTCGATTTGTGGGCTTCATTAAGGATGACCTCACGTATGCCACCATAGAGTGGAACCCAAATACGCTTCTTAAAGTATAAGGCTCCCTCTTCGTTTGGCACCATGTATTTCAGCATACCCCGTAGGTATTCAGCTTTACGGTTCTCCTCTTTAAGAGCTTCTTGTTGTGCATCCCGAATGCGTGCAGTGAGGTTCGTTCGAATCGTCATTTCCAATGCTCGAACCCTTAGGGTCTTAACCCTTTCTTTTCGGCTCAATGCGTCTGCTACAACGTTCGCCTTTCCAGGATGGTACTTAATCTCACAGTCATAATCATTCAGCAGCTCGACCCAACGTCGCTGGCGCATATTCAATTCTTTCTGATCAAATATGTGTTGTAAGCTTTTGTGATCTGTGAAGATTGTACATCGAGTACCATATAAATAATGTCGCCAAATCTTCAAGGCGAATACCACTGCACCCAGCTCCAGGTCGTGAGTGGTATAATTTCTCTCATGAACCTTCAGTTGTCTTGAAGCATAAGCGATGACTTTTTGGCGTTGCATGAGCACGCAACCCAAGCCTTGTCGTGAGGCGTCACAGTATACCACGAAGTCTTCAGTGCCTTCGGGTAACGATAGTATCGGTGCATCGCAGAGCTTGTTCTTAAGTAGCTGAAAGGCTTCTTCTTGTTTGTGACCCCAGTCGTACTTCTTGTCTTTCTGACTCAGGGTCGTTAGCGGTTGGGCTATCTTCGAGAAATTCTCAATGAATCGCCGATAGTAGCCCGCTAAGCCCAAAAATTGACGAACTTCAGTTGGGGTCTTGGGAGCTTCCCAATTCTTTATTGCTTCAATCTTGGACGGGTCTACATGAATGCCCTTCTCATTCACCACGTGACCAAGAAATTGTACTTCGCGAATCCAGAATTCGCATTTCGAGAACTTTGCATAAAGCTTCTCTTTCTTCAATAGTTCCAAGATGGTTCTGAGATGTTGCTCGTGCTCTTCTTTCGTTCGCGAGTAAATCAGGATATCATCGATAAATACAATCACGAATTTATCGAGATATGGTTTGCATACGCGGTTCATTAGATCCATAAAGACCGCTGGTGCATTAGTCAGCCCAAACGGCATCACCATAAATTCGTAGTGCCCATATCGCGTTCTGAATGCAGTCTTTGGTACGCTTTCCTCTTGGATTTTCAGCTGATGATATCCAGATCGAAGGTCGATCTTGGAATAGTAGCTTGATCCTTGCAGTTGATCAAATAAGTCATCAATCCTCGGTAGTGGATACCGATTCTTGATAGTGAGCTTGTTTAGTTCCCTATAATCGATACACATCCGCAGTGTTCCATCCTTCTTCTTCACAAACAATACTGGAGCTCCCCAGGGTGAGAAGCTTGGCCTTATGAATCCTTTATCCAACAACTCCTGGAGTTGTGTAGATAATTCTTGCATTTCGGATGGAGCAAGTCGATAGGGTGCCTTGGCTACAGGAGCAGCTCCTGGAACCAAGTCTATACGGAATTCGACTTGTCGTTGCGGAGGTAATCCTGGCAGATCTTCGGGAAAAACATCAGGAAATTCATTCACCACAGGAATGTCTTCGAGTTTTGGCTCTACAGCCTTCTTGTCTATAACGTGTGCTAGGAAAGCGACACATCCTTTCCTCAAGCACTTCTGTGCCTTCATACAGCTGATAATTCGAAGAGGCGCGTCTCGTTTTTCTCCATGCACGATGAGAGTTTCACCATTCGCTAAAGGGATGCGAATGATTTTCTCATGGCAAACAACTTCAGCTTTGTTCTTGGACAACCAGTCCATTCCGACTACTATATCGAAGCTACCCAATTGAATAGGTAAGAGGTCGATGCTAAAATTTCGTTCGCCAAGTTCTAGTGTGCAGCCTCTAACAACTTCGCCCGATTCAACAAGTTTACCATTGGCTAGTTCTATGGAATAAGGAATTTCTAATCTACTAGATTCTATTCCGAGTATGCGTTTAAATTCCACAGACATGAAGCTATAATCGGCGCCCGTGTCGAATAATATGGATGCAAAGTGATTGTTAATGAGAAACGTACCGGTGACCACGTTAGGGTCCTCGCGTGCGTCTCTTGCTCCAATCACCAATGCTCGAACCTGAGCGTTGTTTCTCTCTGGGCAGTTCTTCATGAAATGATCATTGCTTCCACACTTGAAGCATCCTTGGTTCTGCCCTTTCCCGTTACCACTCTTGTTAACAGCACCGTTCCCATTTCGGTTCTTTCCTTTTCCCCAACAATCTTCGGTTTGATGACCCAATTTACCACATTTGTCGCACCTTGGAATGCGACAAGCTCCATCATGATGATACTTACACTTTTGGCATCTAGGCATGGAGCCTTGGTATGCTTTGGTTGCATGGGTATTCGCCTCCTGAGGCGGATTAGTGTCACGCTTCTTGCTGAAACCCTTGTTGTTGCGAGTTGCTTGGTTCAGGTTTGCATATTTCCTTTTCTTGTTGCCAGACGACTCAGCATGCGTCTCGGCATTTTCTGTTGGGTTCAGTGAGAGCTTCTTCATACGAACACAATCTTCAGTCAGGCTGACAGCCAGAGTTACAGCCTCGGTGATTGTTTGTGGTTTGGCCGACGTCACCATGCCACGAAACTCTGAGGCCAATCCCCAAATGTAGCGTTCCACACGCTTAAATTCAGGAGTCACCATGTAGGGAAGCACTCTAGACAGATCGTGGAACCTTCGAGTGTAACCATTGATGTCAGCACCTTCCATAGTCAAGTGCCAGAATTCTGTCTCCAGCCTTTGGAGTTCGGCACGAGAGCAGTACTTCTCTCTCATTCTTTCCTTCAGTGCATCCCAAGTTAGGCCATAAGCAGCATCATCACCCAAAGTTTGGGCTTGCAGGTTCCACCAAGTCAGAGCTTCATCGACAAACAACCCAGTAGCAAAGGTGACTTGCTGATCCGCAGTACACTTGCTCATGCGGAAAGTAGCTTCAGTCTTCTCCGTCCAGCGCACAAATGCTACTGCACCTCCTGTGCCGTCATAGTTCATCGGCTTGCAGTCGAGGAACTGCTTGAAAGTGCAGCCTTGAGCTGCATTGCCTCCAGACGAATCTCCATCCCCATTACGCCTAGCGTTGCTTGGTCCTCCACTGTCTTGAGTTCGGTTCGCCTCGTACTGGGCGATAGCAGCGGAGATCCTTTCCTCCAGCAAAGCGTTCAGCTCTTCAGCAGTTCTTGGCAGTGGGGGAGGAGGAGGTAGATCGTCATTGCGAGCATTCATAGTTTTCCTGGGTGCCATGTTCTGACAGAACATAACACAGCAGGGTTAGGCATTTGTTTGATATCGTCACACTAGACTGTAGTATCATATATATTCACAGGTATATATACCACATGAGTGACATCAAACAATTATTACTCTAGCAGAGTACTTAGTAGGCTTGCACTGAGGGAATCTATACGTGACAAGACTTGCTGTGGTTTCTGTGCACTGAATTCCATAATTATGTATGCATCCATAATTACGTAACTCCTTGCACAGTCCGCACAGTTCGTTTCATCCTCGTATCTCTTCCTTCAGATAGGCCATCGCTTTCAGGTAAAGTCACATATACTGGTGACATTCTACTTCTAGTACATGCTAATTATCACACATAATTGCAAGTAATTTCTAGTCAACGACAAGTGCTACTCAAGTGCACTCTAAGTCTCGTAGTGTCTTTTCTAGACTCATGTACACAGTTTCAGGCAGTGGATGTCGCGGGACGTTTTATGCAATGAAAACTCTTTGAAAATTGTTTTCGTGAATGGATCCTAGAGATTGTAGACTAGACTCGAGAATGAATCCTGGTTCACTACAATCGCAGCTCTGATACCAATCTGTCACACCCCTTTCTATGGCGGAAGCACGAGGTGTGATCATGAAAGGTTCTCATTGCATACGAAGAGTAAACATGCTACATGCTCATAAAATAACATCAAATACCATGATTTGAAAACATACGTTAGCGTTTACATCGCTAGACAGCATAAAGACATTGTCTCAAAAGTTTACAACTTTATTTAAAGTTAAACATAAGCGACATCCACGAGCATAAGCAAGACCACACGCACATCCATCCTAGTTACCTGAAATACATGTGAGTTTTTGGAAAAACGTCAACATAATGTTGGTGTGAATTCATGCAGTTTTGTATTTCATGTTTGTATACTTTGTATGAAAACATAACGAGTGTCTTGTGAAAATAAAGTATTCTTGTAGTGTAAACCGAATGAAGTACTCTTGTGGTATAAACCAAATAATGTATTCTTGTGTAAATAAAGTATTCTTGTGGTATAAACCAAATAATGTATTCTTGTGTAAATAAAGTATTCTTGTGGTGTAAACCAAATAAAGTATTCTTGTTTAGTTAATGGGTTGCAAGGCCATTAACGTGTGGCACGACATAGGAAGTCACCAAACCATAGGCATTTTTCTAGTTGTCGATTCACGACGGAGACACAAAAACACTCCTCGGTACTAGTGGTCACCAAGAGTGGGGCTGCCCGAGTACCCGTTAGATCTAACCTTTTGTTCTGCGGTCTAAGTATGTACACGATTAATGGTGCTTATGGTACCCTATTCGTGACACTATTTCTCGTTTATGATACCAAGTACCAATTCTCGTTTATTACACCAAGTATCAATTCTCGTTTATTATATCAAGTATCAATTCTCGTTTATTATACCCAGTATCAATTCTTGTTTATTATACCACGTAACATGTATTTCACCCCCGAAGTTATAAAACTGAAAACAGTTAAGAGAAAAGGGGGAGCATGAACTCACAACTTTGCGTTCCTAGCGTCGTAAACTCCACCGGGTTTGCTTACTTAACGTCGTAACCTATACGCGTTTTCTTATCGTTAGTCACTAGACTTGCGTCGCACAAGTACAGTCACTTTCTTTTGTGTATATTTTCTTGTGTTAAAAATATTCCATATTTTTAACTACGTATCTTACTTATATTATTTTCTCCAAAAATAAATATAAGTCTTTTATGTTTTGCACTTTGCACCCGAATCGTGTATCTTGTGTTTTGTATGTGTATTTCTATATTTCTACTCCTCATGAGTATTTAGTGTATTTTTAAGTCTTAATACACTAGCACGTAAAACACATACTATATACACTTAGCACAAAATTTGGTGATAAAATAATATATATTTTTCTCTCAAAAATATATACTTATTATCCATTTTTTATTCTTCAAGAAATCACCATTTCTTATCATCAAAAGTTAGGGAAACCTTGTTAATGCTTTTAATTACATTTTTAGGGGATAAGTTTCTCAAAAACTTATATTTTTCTAAGTGTCAAAATTTATAAAAATTTTGACAGAGTTTCCCCTAAAAATGGAGGTTTCCCACGTTTTCAAAACGTGTGCTTATTTTCTTTTTAAATCATCATCAATCATCAACAATCAGCAACAACAATTATCAATAATAATCGTCACAATAATCACTAATTTCATGAACTTGAATATTTACAAAAATGTGTAGTAACTTACTAGCACATTTAGTAAGTCTTGTTATCTTTAAAAATAAGTTTAACTTCTTAAAAACTTTATTTTTAAAGAGTATGAAGTTTTACAACTTCTAGTCGGTTTTTACGAAAATTATTTCTTTGTTAAAACTCTTGTTACACAAGTATCCATACACTTGTTTGTTCACAAAAACCACTTTTGTTTGTGTAAGACCCGGTTTAGAACATGTGATTTCTTTAAAGTGTGGTTCTTCAAAAATACCACTTGCAGATACGTAGATCTGCTAGTTTTAAACTCTATTGTACAAGTCAAATTACTTTTACACAAGTAAAATATTTCTACACAAGTTCATGTATCTTGTGTGGTAGAGTTTCACCTTTTAACCCTTGTATCTTTCAAAAACGAGCTTATGTGAAGGTACATGACCTTACAAAGTCGGGTTAAACGGAGATCCGAGCTACCACATCATAGATCGGGTCTCAATAATCACATATTTCAAGTCCTACGACTTTTACACAAGTTATATGCTATTAACCACCACTTTAAGTGTTTTTAGTAGACTTTTAATCGTCATCTTTCATTTTAACGAGATTCAACCGACAATATTTCTTTTAACCACCTTAGATATGTTCAAACAAGAGTTCTAAGTGTTATACCTCTAGCTCAAGGCTAGGGAAGATCTTTGAT
The DNA here is from genome assembly GCA_030545235.1 of Helianthus tuberosus. Taxonomy (NCBI): domain Eukaryota; kingdom Viridiplantae; phylum Streptophyta; class Magnoliopsida; order Asterales; family Asteraceae; genus Helianthus; species Helianthus tuberosus. The sequence goes on from CM060425.1 coordinate 196,376,892, forward strand.
GAAAGATGGGTGGATAAAAGCTAACGGTGGAGGTCCTTCGTGTTCCGCTTGCTCCGAGGCTCCTAATACGTGACTTGTGAAGCTTGTATATGCTTGGAATGGAGAGATCAAGGACCGAAAGTATGATGGTGATTTAGGGGGTGTTGGCCGTAGGTTGTGGGAGAGAAAGAGAGAGTTGTGGTGTGGTGTGAAGTTATGTGAATGATCATGGTGCACAAGTGTTATTTTATAGACAATCAAAGGTGCTAATACCCAATGGGTCTTGTGTCTCTAAAGGTCCAACACCATCCATTAAAATATGTGCAAGAAATCCCATAAGGGATTTGGTCTCCCAACCGTCCAACACTAGGGGGGGGGGGGGGTATTAGTTGCATCTCAATGGTTAGTTAGGTAATCTAGTTAGGCCTTTAAGTATAGTGCTTGGTGTTTAAGTGTATGGTGTTTTATATAGTGTGTTAGGGTGTTCGGGGACCCTAACTAGCTTAGAAAAATAAAAACAATGCTTCTAGCATTATTTTGGTGTTCCGGGTAATGTCCGGTTGTTCGGTTTCATACCGATTCGTTAAAGTGCTAAATTGCACCTTTTAGTGTCGTTTTCGTACCTTTCTTGTACGCTTTCAATTCCCAACACTTAGGGAAATATTCTGGATAATAAAACGACATTTCTGCATAATATTTATATGCTTAAATGCTGAATTGTTGCTGAATTTTATAAATTCTGCACTTAAAGTGCGTTTCGGGTGCTTTTTAGTGCTTATTTTTGCTTTCGCAATGTATATAAATTAAACCCTTGTATGTACTCTCGGGTTTTAATGCATTCTTGCTGTCGGACCTACACCTAGGCCTCAATTCTTATGTCTGACTGCTTTCTGCAGTTCTGTTGACACAGTGTGTCTTACCGGTGAGTTTACTATTGACGCAACGCTCTCGTTTATGCATAAAGCAATATTTGTAGTATACAACATGCATGAATTCACTTGTTTATTATGTGTTCAGCCATTTCTGACACTTAAACTCTTAATTGCAGTCATTAAGCAATAATTAATGTGTACGGAAATTACCGGTTTGGGCCAGTTGTCACAATTTTTACCTTCAAATACCATACCGTATCGTACCGAGCATTTTCGGTGCAGGTACCTAATTTCGATGATTTTCCAGATCGGTACTCTCGGTGCCGTTACCGGTATCGAGCTCATCCATATTTTAACGTGTTAGCACCGTAATAACTAAACTGAAAACAACTGAATTTTCAATATGTAGGACGTGTGGGGTCTTATTATTATATAATAGTTTATTTAAAATCATTTTTTTGGGACGGAGTGACTATCGTTACCACGTCATTGTTATTTATGTTTTGATTTTAGGTATCTGCTTGCCGTTGCCGACACGCGTTTTGCAGACATTAGGTCCCCGCCGCAACGCGCGGGCGGAAAATCAACTAGTTCAACATAAAAAATAAACGGGATTTCCCACAAATAAGAATTCAAAATAAACCTTACATAATTCTACATGGTGTCGTCCCGTTTTTCCCAGTTTTCCTCGTATGACACGTCGACACCAACATATTTTTTTTTCCAGTTTTCCTCTGATTTCCCCGGATTGCGCGGTGTCATCCCAAATTTCTCTAGTTTCCCTCAAAACCAAACTATTTTAATTTAATTAGATTTTTAAAACAAATGATATATTTAAATGTTTCAAATATAAATTAAAATATAGGATAGATAATAAAATGTACAAAAAAAAAAGAAAAAACTTATTTATTAACATTACATAATTCAAATTAAACATTAAACCACAAATAAAAGTTAAATATAAATAAACGAAAAATACATAATTAACAAACATCCTTATAATTTTCCATGCCGAAACGTGTTTAAAGTCACGACTGAACATATGTTTGTAGTTGACGAGGGCCACTTGAATAACGTCATCTTCAGTTAGCACACAATTGACATTTTTCACATTGTTAAAGAGCAAATCAAATCTTGCACTTTTCTCATGGATATCCCTGAAACGTTAACAAAGTTGATCCACATTTGGGTTGATCTCACCTATATGAATATGAAAGTGTTGAAGAACCCTGTTCCAAAACGAAGCCGTTGCTTCAAAAGGCACTTCATCATTAAGGGTTGAGACCCAAGATATATCCAAAACAATCTCTTCTTCTTAGGTACATGGTATCGTTGTCATTTGAGATAAATTTTTATTGAGAGAAATAAGTAGATTTAGGTGAGAAATGAGAGAGTTTTGTATGGTAAAATAGTAGAAACAGGGTTGATATTTAAAGGTTTTAAAAATTAAGGCTTTTGATCTTTTTTACCAACGGTTTACCCTCTTTTTTACACCGTTAATTTTAAATATTTAAACTTTCCCCACTTTTCCCTGTTGTCCAGTTCTAGGTCGGCAATGATCGGTGAAAAAAGGAACCCTGAAATCAGTGGGTGTTCCCACCCGGGACCGGACTTCCCCAACCCGTCATCGAGCTCTACACCGAGCACCCTAAGTACTAAAATTATGAAAGGAGTTATCTTTTCAGGTGTTTCATATGTACATAATAATATCAGAAAAAAAAAATAAGATCTATAGTTAAAAGAGAAAAATGCCCGGATAGTCCCTGTGGTTTCGCCTTTTTTCACCTATAGTCCCCAACTTTCTAAAACTACCTGAATAGACCCCAAATTTTCATTTTTTGTTCCCGGATAGTCCCTGGGTCTAACTTCAGTTACTTTTCTCTGTTAAAATGATGTGAAATGACAAAAATACCCTTTCCTTAAAAGGCCAAACCATAGGGACTATCCGGGTATCTTCTTCATTTTTATTTATAAAACCCCACCACCACACTTCATCTTCAACCTCCACCCACCATCACTCTCCTCCACCCTCCACCATCACCGCCACAGGCTCTCCGGCGATTCAAAGTATCAAACTATTCAGTTATTCCCGAAACATAACTATCTAGGATCTTTTCGGGTGTTAAACATTTGCATATATGCTTGATGCTTCACTCGTGTATTATATTTTTTTCCATACTAAAATGTATGTATTCTACGTGATTCATATCCAGTGGCATCTCTGAGAATTCATGTACCCTGTTCGAGCGATCAAAAAAATATGCCCTTCGGTAATGTTGTATTCTAATTATTTTTTAAAATCAAACAGGTATTGGGCTCACTAAACCTAATGCTTATAGGCTAACTAAACCATATAAATTGTTTTGTAAATGGGCCTAACTTGGAGTTGGTATAGGTATGCTATTAAAAAATATTAACATATATATATTGGATATTTTTTAAAAAACACGTGCCCCTCGAAATCACGGGTCATGTGCAGTGGTCCTCCCCGCACACCCTCATCACCGCCTCTGTTCATATCTTTCTTGGGATTTAAAACATCTTTTGTCATCAGGTTTTTCTTCGAGAATCCTTGAAATGCATTGGGCCCAGAGAGAGTAAGAAGAAGCAGGTCTGTATAAGTTATTGTCTTACCTATTGCTAAGAAAAAAAAAAGTTACTGTTTAAATATAATTAAATAAATTAATGATTGAAGTTCTTAACAATGTAAAAAAATAACTCTATAAACACGTGAAAAGGATTTAATATAACTGACATTATATGCCTAACAAAAGTTATGAGTGAAACTGTTAGTCTGATAGACGTTTGTCAATTGCCTTAAAACCCATTCATTTTATATATTCACTCATGAGTTTTTATAGGCTTATTGCAGGGCCGTCCCTGAGAACAATAAAAAAATTTGGGCCTCGTGCGAGATAAAATAATTGGGGCCCCTACCTATAATATAAACTTCATCTTTTAAAATGTGTTGAACGTTATTAAAATGTATATGCTGCATCAATATTCCTTCAACCTGCAAAAAGTTGAACGGTTGCAATGCTACTTCAATGTTACTTATGTTATGTGTGCAAAACTTTTGAACCGATGCTTGTCCACCTCGCTAAAAGCGACATCTAACACTTATTGAGGATATCTCAATCTCAGGATGTAAGTCCTTTTTTTTTTATTTTGAATTACAAAACACAAACTCTAGTATTCATCTAATCCAACTTAGCAAATGTGAAAGTAGTAAACAAAAAGTATAACGAACAGCAAAGAACATGTGTGCAACAAAAAATATTAACATTTAGTTATGGGTCGGCATTTTGTGGATGATGTTTTATTTTGAATTATCTATGTATTTTAATCATAGTCAAATTAAATATTATATAATACTAATTCTTTTTCCAAGTGTTTAACTTTTGCTCCTTGAAAAGAAACCAACACCAAATGCTATGGTTAGATTATAAAACAGTACCAAAGTAATTGTATTAAAGAAACTAAAATAATAAGTTTTATTAAAATAAAATAAATAACTTGAATCAATCTAGCAAAGTAGCTGTATTAAAGAAATTAAAATATTAAGTTCTATTAAATAAAATAAATAATCTGGATCTTGAGAAGGCATGTATATTAAAGTTGGCTAGGCCCAAGAGAGTTCAACAATCGACATAGAAAAAAAGAAAAATTAAACTGAAAGATGCTGGGATCGAACCTGAGTGGGACAACTCATCAAAGAGCATAGAAGCCATTGCAACACTTTTTACTAATGTTTTAACTGGTCTGTTATCTATATTTAATATATTCATATTTTTTTGAAAACTTTGGGCCCTCTGGCAATTTGGGCCTTGTGCCGTCGCCCGACTTGCACAGGCCCAAAACCGGCCCTGGCTTATTGCTAGTTTTCAACATTATTGAGGATTAGATCTTTATAACATATGGACTTGGTAGTGTACATGCGCAGTTAATTTGCTGGAGTTGAGATATAAAAAAGGATTACTCAAAAAGAAACGTTTATAAAAGAACACTATTTGAAGCCAAAGGCATTACAAAGCAAAGAAACATACATATCTTCAAACAAAAACAGTGCTCTTTATTTTATTATAACATGTCTTTTTGAACTTCCAAAGCATCCCATATATCCTCACTGCACCCTGCAAACAAAATCACCATATGTTCGATATAAACTAGTATCCATTGGTAATAGCCTAACGGTGTTGGTGAGTTAAATAAGGTGTAGGATAGGTGGTCATGGGTTCAATCCCCATGGTATACAAGTTTAGCTATTAAAAAAAGGATATAAACAAGTAGGCGTGTACTCAATATATGATCCAGACTAAAAGAGTTAATTATTGTTTTCGTCCCTAAGGTTTGTCAAAAATAACGGTTTCAGTCCATTAGTTTAAAAATTACGATTTCAGTCCATTAGTTTCATTTTCGTAACCATTTCAGTCCACTAACTTAACTCCATCCATTTATTTTGTTAACTTTGAGTTAACTAACTAATTCAGGGACGGTTTGCGTCAGTTTTAGAAACACAGGGACTTAAGTGTAAACTCTAAAACATTAAAACAAAAAAATAATAAATTCCAAAAAATCAAAAAAATTCCAAAAAACCAAACAAATTACAAAAAATTCTAAAAAATAATAAAAATTCTAAAAAATCATAAAAATTCTAAAAAATTCTAAAAAACCCAAAAAATCCGTTTCGGCGCGAACTGTTTCGACCCGAACCGTTTCGAGCTGAACCGTCCGTACCGTTTCGACCCGAACCGTTTCGAGCTGAATCGTTTCGACGCGAACCGTTTCGACCCGTACCGTTTCGAGCCGAACCGTTTCGACCCGTACCGTTTCGAAGCCGAACCGTTTCGAGCTGAACCGTTTCGACCCGTACCGTTTCGAAGCCCTACCGTTCCAAGCCGTACCGTTACGAACCGAACCGTGCCGTTTCGAACCGAACCCTTTCGAGCCGAACCGTTTCGAACCGAACCGTGCCGTATCGAACCGAACCGTTTCGAGCTGAACCGTTTCGAACCGAACCGTTTCGAGCTGTACCGTTTTGACGCGAACCGTGCCGTATCGAACCGTATCGGTTCGGCTTCGAAACGGTTCGGTTCGAAACGGTTCAGCTCGAAACGGTTCGCTTCGGTTCGATACGGCACGGTTCGGTTCGAAACGGCACGATTCGGTTCGAAACAGTACGGCTTGAAACGGTTCGGCTTCGAAACGGTACGGGTCGAAACGGTTCGGTTCGAAACGGTTCAGCTTGAAACGGTTCGGCTTCGAAACGGTACGGGTCGAAACGGTACGGGTCGAAACGGTTCGCGTCGAAACGGTTCAGCTCGAAACGGTACGGACGGTTCAGCTCGAAACGGTTCGGGTCAAAACGGTACGGGTCGAAACGGTTCGCGTCGAAACGGTTCAGCTTGAAACGGTTCGGCTTCGAAACGGTACGGGTCGAAACGGTTCGGCTCGAAACGGTACGGGTCGAAACGGTTCGCGTCGAAACGGTTCAGCTCGAAACGGTACGGACGGTTCAACTCGAAACAGTTCGGGTCAAAACGGTACGGGTCGAAACGGTTCAGCTCGAAACGGTTCGGGTTCGAAACAGTTCGCGCCGAAACGGATTTTTGGATTTTTTAGAATTTTTTAGAATTTTTATGATTTTTTAGAATTTTTATTATTTTTTAGAATTTTTTGGAATTTGTTTGGTTTTTTGGAATTTTTTTGATTTTTTGGAATTTACTATTTTTTTTGTTTTAATGTTTTAGAGTTTACACTTAAGTCCATGTGTTTCTAAAACTGACGCAAACCGTCCCTGAATTAGTTACTTAACTCAAAGTTAACAAAATAAATGGATGGAGTTAAGTTAGTGGACTGAAATGGTTATGAAAATGAAACTAATGGACTGAAATCGCAAATTTTAAACTAATGGACTGAAACCGTTATTTTTGACAAACCACAAGTAAGAGCCTCTGCATAGGGTGCTAAGCTGCTGGATACCTGACCACAGGTAAGAGCCTCTGCATAGGGTGCAACAACCCAAGGCCGTCTTTGAGGGGGTGCAGGGTGGGCGACGACACGTGGCCCAAATCTTTTTAATTTTGTATAGAATTTACGTTGTATAAGCTAGTATATATATATATATATATATATATATATATATATATATATATATATATATATATATATATATAGGGGATCGCTAGAATGAGAACCACCACGAGTTATGAGAACCACGAGAACCGCGCCCCGCGGGTGGCCGTCGGCGACGAAATTTTTTTTACACCTAGATCCGTATATTTTAGTGCGGGGTTTAAATTTTCGGTTCAAACGGCGCGCCCGAGGGGGTAGTTTTTTACGCCCAAAGTTTGGGTTTTTTTAATTTTTTTAATTTTTCTTTTTTTTTTACCAAACTTTGGGCGTAAAAAACTACCCCCTCGGGCGCGCCGTTTGAACCGAAAATTTAAACCCCCCACTAAAATATACGCATCTAGGTGTAAAAAAAATTTCGTCGCCGACGGCCACCCGCGGGGCGCGGTTCTCGTGGTTCTCATAACTCGTGGTGGTTCTCATTCTAGCGGCTCCATATATATATATATATAGGGGAAGGTTCATTTGAGAAGAAAATTTTATTGAGAAGAAAAAGAATAAAAGGGTATAATTTTAAAACATTAAATAATTTTTTTTCTCATCTTCTTTATTATTATGTTTGACTAATTAATTAGTCATTAAGACTATAAACCTTCACACTAAATATTTTTGTCTACACACATCAAAAGTTATCCTACACATTTTGAAATTTATCCTACACATATTGAAATTTATCCTACACAACTCGTAATTTATCTTACACGCCTCGTATTTATCCTACACTTTAAATGAATTTTTATTTTTATTTTTTGTGAAAAATATATATCTTAAAAATAAGTTACAAATTTAATATAGTTAGTTATTAAAGATGAAACTACCAATTAATGATGTATGTAAGTTTACTAATATACCATTATAGTTACATTAAGTACAAATATTAAATGAAGTCTAATGAAGCATTTCTATTCCTATTGGTTGAAATTTATTCTTTTTTCTTCTTACAAAGAATTTCTTCTCATTTGAACCCTCCACTATATATATATATATATATATATATATATATATATATATATATACTGAATCCAAAGATGACACAAACAAACTATTGTTGGGGTGGTTATTGTCCTGCTTAGACAACAAGGAGACGTGGGTTCTAATCCTAGTGCCTCCAAATTCTCTCTTTTAGCTTCATTTTTAGTTTTTTTAGTTGTATGTGACATTTAATGTTTATTTTTGTCAACTACATCTTTTCCTTTAATTAATAAATTATTAACTACACTTGGCTAAAAATAACTATTGAAATTACTTTCACATAAATTTTAGTGATTAAATAATTGATGAGTTTATAATACATGGAAATTTGCGAATAGGACCCAAATTTTTTATCTCACACAGGGTCAATGTTTTTTTTGTTATTTTCGTAGACGGCCTGCAACCACTATGCAAGTCACTACTGCACATAAAACCATCTTTGCCATTTTTTGAAGACTAGTTAAAGATGTTGGAAATAGTAGCTTTGCTCTATGTGTTTGCAAGGTTGTTGGTGCTAGAAAATGTTGTCCAAGGTTATAATTTATAAGGGTGTTTGTGTATGAATGAATTAAAGGAGGGGGGTCGGTTTGGAACTTGGTAGTTGGAAGTTGGTCTTAACATTATTGATCTTCAACGGGTGTAAGCTTAAGGTTGTACTATTTGATCTTACCATAATAACAATGATTGGAATTTAGATCAACAATTTAAATTCGGTTCAATTCTTTATTAGAACAAGGAATAGATGCATAGAAGTTAAAACGTTCACACTAGAGGATGAATGTATATGTCCTGTACTCGGTTTTGGCTCTTAATCGAGTCGCCTCGGATCATAGGCCGATCTTACTATCTACGACGCCTACAGACTTTGGACATGTACCGTTTAGGTGTTTCAATTCATGGATGGAAATGCCAGGTTTCATGGAGATGGTGAAACATAATTGTCAGAATTTTGTTTTCAATGGCCCGGCTGACTTGGCATTGTCAGTGAAACTGAGATGGCTGAAGAACAATATAAAGTCATGGCTAAAGGCTGAGAAGGATTGATCGGACGGGGAGTACTTGGAGAAAAAAAATCGTATTCAAATTTTAGAAAGTATAGCGGAGGTTCGGGCTTTGAATGACGGAGAATTAAATGAAAGAGCTGATTGTATTAGTACTGTTTTGGAGGTAGATCGAAGGAAATTAATGGACTCATGGCAAAAATCCCGAACTCGGTGGGCGCTAGAAAGTGATGAAAACTCGGAATTTTATCACAGTGTTATCAATTCCAACATCAGTAATAACCGAATTAATGGCCTCATGGTAGATGGAAGTTGGATTACAAACCCTGTGGAGATCAAAGAGAAATTCTTTGAATTTTTTCGAACCAGTTTGTTGATCCGATGACATCAAGGCCGTCCATAACGTGCCATAATTTGGCCACTCTTTCGGAGACAGAAGCTGAATTATTGGTGGATCCATTCACAGTTCTAGAGATTAAAGAAGCGATATGGGATTGTGTCGGAGATCGGGCACCGGGACCAGACGGTTTCAATTTTAAGTTCATTAAAAAGAACTGGGACCTTTTCCATAGTGATTTTCTTAAGTTATTCCAAGAGTTCTATGACAAGGGCTATATTAATAGGTGTTGCACGTCTTATTTTCTGGCGTTGATTCCGAAAGTTAAAGATCCTACTTCACCTTCTGATTTTCGACCCATCAGTTTAATAGGTGCTATCAATAAAGCAATTTCCAAAGTTCTAGTTAATCGGCTCAGGAAGGTTGTTGGAAAACTAGTGTCAGAAGAACAATCAGCGTTCTTAGCTGCAAAGAATATCACCGATGGCCCCCTTATTCTTAATGAAGCAATAGCATGGATGAAGAAAGCTAAGAAATCAGGTATGATGCTTAAAGTTGATATCAACAAAGCTTATAATTCTTTAAACTGGAACTTTTTAGATTCTATAATGGCACAAATGCATTTTCCGGATCAGTGGAGGAAGTGGGTTATGGCTACACTTGTGTCGGCGAGAGCTTCAGTGTTGGTAAATGGTTCTCCGACAATGGAGTTCGCTTGCTACCGCGGTCTACGCCAAGGGGACCCGTTGTCTCCTTTTCTGTTTGTTATAGCTATGGAGGCACTCACCGGAATCATGAAAAAAGCTGTCGCGGAAGGCATATTTGAAGGTATTAGATGCACGAATAATGGTTCGAATTTGTCCCATCTTTTATATGCCGACGATGTCGTATTCCTTGGAAGCTGGTCATTTGAGAATGCAATTAATCTACGCAGAATTTTAAGATGTTTTTATTTAGTGTCCGGTTTGAAAGTAAACTTGTCAAAGTGTACAATGTTTGGGGTGGGAGTACCTGACGAAGATATACAACACTCGGCCGATTTCATGAGATGCAGGAAAGGATCCTTCCCGGTGAAGCACTTGGGTTTGGTGGTGGGAGCCAACATGAATCTTGTTCGAAATTTGAAATCGGTGATTGACGTTTTTAAAAATCGGTTGTCTATTTGGAAAGCAAAAAATCTATCGTATGGAGGAAGAGTTACTTTACTAAAGTCGGTTCTAAATTCATTATTGAAGTATTTCTTCTCATTATACAAAGCACCGGCAAAAGTTTTAGATACGTTGGAAAGGCTTAGGAGAGCTTTCTTCTGGGGTGGCTCTGACGATAATTCATACACAAGCTGGTTGGAGTGGGAGAAAGTTATCGCTCCAACCGAATACGGTGGTTTAGGTTTCGGTTCTTTACGCGATGCAAACTTGGCAATGTTGGCAAAATGGTGGTGGAGATTCAAGATAGGGAGGAGAGTTGTATGGGCAATTCACCATAATGCTAGGTCGTGGTCGCCAATACCGGCTAAAGTATCAATACCCGGTCCGTGAAAACAAATTGTAGGCATGCAAGCACAATTAAATCAAGTAGGTTTAAACCTTCAGGAACTGATATGGTGTAAAGTGGGCTCCGAGTCACAGGCGGCCTTTTGGTTGGATTTTTGGATAGGGAACCAACCTCTCTACAGTGCCTTTCTCCTACTGTTTGCGTTAGAATCGAACAAGTTGTGCAGTGTTTCGGATAGGGTCACATGGGGTATAAATGGAGTTACTTTCATTTGGGATTGGAGAAGTCCAATTATGAGCAATGACGAGGTAACGCAGTTTCAAAGCTTCACTGATTTGCTTTGCAGTTTCAATATAGGGGCGGCGGGACGAGTGGATTTGGAAGCCATACCCATCAGTGGGTTTCTCGGTGGCTGGAATAAAAAATATAGTGGCGGTTTATAACAGGTCCGTTCCAGAATATGTGTTCCTTTGGAATAATTGTATACCGAAAAAGGTCGGAATAGTTTCGTGGAGGGCATCGATGGAAAGACTACCTACTAGGATCGCTTTGGCGGCGAGGAACATCGCAGTTGGTGACACGAGGTGCCCGTTCTGTGCCGAATATTAAGAGACCAGCGATCACCTTTTTGTTTCGTGCCATTTTACACAGGTGGTTTGGCTTGTCATTGCACAATGGTGTAAGTTTCCTCCTTTGATTGCCTTTAGCTTAAAGGATGTGCTAGATTTTCATCTTACTATGGATGGAACAAAAAGGAAAAAAAAGGTAGTTAATGCTATTATTCATATTGTGGTTTGGAGTGTTTGGAGGATGCGAAACGAGGTAGTTTTCAATAATGCCAATCTGATTGTTTCAAAGGTTGTGGAAGAAACAAAGTCTATGGCTTTCTTGTGGATTAAAAACCGGCTGAGAAGACCACTTTGGTCATGGAGCGATTGACGAAACTTTTGTATTGATATGTAATGTAGTTTGGTGATGGCCGTTTGAGGTCGTCTTGGTGTAAACTTCATTGTATATATGATGTCTAGCTTCTTGCTAGTTGAATAAATAAAAATTTCTGTTGGCCGTTAAAAAAAAAAAGAATTCTAAGTGTGTAAAGCTCACGGACAAATTATTTTTTTTTGACCAATTCATTTATTTGATTTCATTTGGGAATGAAATCGTAAAATTATGTTTTTCACGTGCGCGTCCCATTAACCCAATTCTTTTTCTCAATTTGACAATTGCAATTCAAATAAAACACCTTAATTAATAAAATTTCGATAAACAAGGTAGCCTTCAGTATGGGTTTTAGTTTTATACTAAACTAAGCTACGTAATTATTTTAAAACCTGAAAACTTTCTCAATGGTCACATCTAGCGACATTTATTTTTGGCTTACTTAATACAAGAGTACAATTATTAACGCGTGTAAGATAACGTACTATTATATTTAATGTATGCGGGCCTGTTTTGTACCCTTGTAGACAATTAAATAACGTGTTAAAAGGATTGGGGACGAATAGAACCACCTACTAGGAAATACTAAAACTGAAAAACTCATCGTTTCGCACAACATGCTAGGAACATACGTTATACTAGCAAAATGCTGTTGCGGGGGTGCCTAACTTGCACGAAGGGGCTGAGTAGGAACATCGCACCATACCATGCGATACCTTGATCTGCTTCCCAACCCCGCTTGGGATGAAAGTGTGATGTGTCAATGATGGGAACACTAGAATAGCGCAATGCGCACCTTTGGTATTGCCCCACAGTAGGGATGTGCAATACACATAGTATAGTAAATGGACGTTATTATTTCTTTGTTGTCTTAAAAATAAATCTCTTAAAAGAAAATACAGTTTATGTTTATAAGGGAATGTTCAATTTAGAACACAAATTCATGCGAAAACACTGCGAACTACAAGAGCACCCATAACCTAATAGACTAGTGGTATAAGGCTTCTCCCCCACATAAATACGTTGATGCTAAAATAATAATAGTCTTGAAAATTTTCGAAGTATAATATAATTGTTGAAGTGCAACACTTGTTCATCCACCTTAAAATTTAAAGAAAAATGTTTATTTATTGAAATGCAACATTTGTTCATCCACCTTAAGATCTAAACAAACATCAATTATTTATACATGTTCAAGTTCTACGAAGATGTATTTTCCACAGATAACCTATACATGTGTGGAAAATAGTGTAAATTTTGATAAAAATATTAATAATTAATTCAATATTTTTAATAAATATCACATGCACATTAACTATATATACAAAAAAAAGCAACATAATAATTAATATTAGAGGGAACCTGTACGATGCGACCGAGTGATCAATATCACTACAATAATAAATTTAAATAAGGGTAAAAAATGAAAAAAAAAAGATGAAGTGGTATTAGGAGGTTACACAACCGCTACATTAAAAGGAATGGTGTGATCGGTCTTTAGGTTAGAATGGATGGAGAATTAAATTTCAAACTTTCACTTTAAAACAAAATATATTGTATCGTCTTGATATCTCGCATCCTAATATTGTCTTCATATCACGTGAAAATTACTTTTTTTATCCCATACAAATGTATTTTGATATAATAATAATAATAATAATAATAATAATAATAATAATAATAATAATAATAATAATTAATTAATTAATTAATTAATAGCCATACTTCATCAAATTTCAATCCATTAAATTCGTAATTAAATAAACGCATTGTGTTAAATTTGGCTTAACATATACTATAAATTACCAATTTTTCCTATCTAAAATACTTATATTGTAGTATAGAAATAGATTAATAAGTTGATGTTTGATGCGTGCGAAGTGTCGTATATATTAGGTGTATATTTTAAGCCCTTTTTAACACTTATTTTAGCCAAGCTTTAAATTTATAAAACACGATATTTCACTAACACTAAACACACATATGGGCAAGTGCACCCATCGTTGAGTGTAGTATAGCGTTGGTAAGATACCGAGGTCGTCCAAGGACACAAGAGCTTTTAGTACCGGTTTATCCTCAACGTCTAACCAAAATAAAAGTTTAGAAAAATGTTTTAAACTAAGAAAGATAAAACTAACTAAAATGCTGAAAATAAAAATAAAAATAAAAACAGATAGACAAGATGAATCTTAGTTATTGTAGTAGGCCCCTCTTTTGCACATAATTAAGAGATTATCTTAGTTATTGTAGTAGGCCCCTCTTTTGAAGGTGACGTTACCCTCACCCCAGTAGTTTGAGTCAGCAGTGATACAATCCTAAAGGGGTGGATTATTGGAAGATAATGAATTAAATTATTAATGCAGTATTGTGGTAGGCCCCGCTTTTGGCGGTGACGTTACCCTCGGCTAAGTAGTCTGAGTCAGCAGGGATACAGTCCTAAGTAGCCGGGTTATAGTATTAATAGTAGTTAACTTATGAGGGGATCAAAGAGTTTGGACCCCCGCCATCCAATACCGTGAAGTATTGAAGGAGGTCCTACTAAATTTGACCCAGGTCCATTGCAGGACCTCTAAACGCTGAACAATGGCAAGACCTTTACCAAACCGTTCCCTTAACCCCCTACCAGGTAGCCAACATACCTCCATATAGACCGTGGAGATATGAATGGTGAAAATCCTTTATTTTATATAGACAGTAAAATAATGCCAAGACACCACGGACAAACGATAAGGAAAGATCACCTTCAACATAAGTAACTAGTTATTAAAGTCATTAATACAAAACCAAATAAAAAGTGCAAAAGATTAGAAATAAAAAGTATTATACTAGACACTTTGTCTTCACCAAGTGATGTAAGAGACTTAGGCAAACATGGCCTTGATTGTCAAGAACTCTTACGATCAATCTTGGATCCCGAGACGACTCACACACCCTACGATGGACAATGGATGATGGTGGTGGATGATGGTGTTGTGATGGTGGTGGGTGGTGGATGAGGTGTGAGAGAGGTGGTGTGCCAAGGGATGAGATGAAATTAATCCAAGCACTCCTATTTATAGGCTGAACAGAGAGCTGGACACGGCCCCGTGTCCGCTGGACACGGCCCCGTGTCCGTCTGACACTCTCTCTCCTCATTAATTGTAATTCGCAATTACAATAAATGCGCCTGCTGTACTTTCGACACGCCCCCGTGTCCGCTGAGCACGGCCCCGTGATGGGCAATAGAAGCTTCTATAGGTTTGTCTTTTCTGCTGCTTCTTGGGCACGGCCCCGTGCTGGCTGAGCACGGGGCGTGTTCAGACTTCTGTTTTCTCTATTTTGCTTTGGAAGGTGCCGTTGAGGGTTCGGGCAGTCCACTAATGTTCCTTTTCTTGTATTTATGTTGGATTTAGCTGTCTTTTTGCTTCTTTTGCATTTTTGAGCTCATTTAATCCTAAAAATACAAAAGGAAGACAAAAACACTCTTTTTCCAATATTAGTACTAAAAAAGGGTTAGTTTTAAGCCTCATTTGATGTAATTTATATGTTGCATTTTACATACATCAAATACCCCCACACTTGAACTTTTGCTTGTCCTCAAGCAAAACTCTTTAATATGTGGCTTACACTCCCAAATGGAATAGGTAGAAGAGAAGGTTTTGGGCTTGTCGTAGAGTGTCGGGATTTCCAAGATCTTTTTGGGTTTTATTTTCATTTATTTACATTCCTATTCGTAATGATTTATTTAGAACTGTTCATAAAAGAAATTACTTATTTGGGCATAACATGCCTTTTTAAAATTCTATTTATATACAAGTTCACATACCTCGCGGGGAAATCACTCACACTCGGCCGAAAGTGTATTTTTTTAGTGAATCACTCGAGAGCGGCACGGAACTTATTCCTACCATAGGCTTGCCAAGAAATCGATCCTCCTCCTTTTTAACTTTTATACCTTTGTAGATATCAAGAGGACTTTGTGGGTTAAGGGTTGGCTAGGGTTAAAGGTAGGTGGTTGGGTTAGTGGTTAGTAAAAAGAAAGGGCTAAAAGCGTAACAAGTGTCGGTTTTCGCATTTTTTCAACTTTTTATTTTTTTCTTGATGAAGCTTTTATTTAAACAAAGTTATTTTTGATTACTTTGTTTGTTTATTTTCTTTTTGCTTCATCATCATCACAAAATTATTATTATTATTATTATTATTATTATTATTATTATTATTATTTTTTTTTTTTTACGAACAACCGGACTTGTTACTAAAATAAAGGGTTAAAATGAAAAAAAGGTTTTGGTGGTTGAAAGGGTATTTGTTTGGGTGATGAAATGAAAAGGTTTAGGCTCAAAGGGGCTAACTAGGGGGATTTTTTTGGGTAGGTGGTAAAAGAAAAGAAAAATAATGGTGTAGAAATGAAAAAGGGTTAGTCCTAATGCCTCCATCATTTACTTACTCGGGTTTAAGTTGATAAGGACCGGGAATGTATTGTCATGGCAAGTTCTAGAGTCGTAAGAACCAAGCGGCTATTCACACAAGAAACGAAAAATGAGCATTTAGTCAAATGATATGAAATTGTGTGCTCAATAAAGGCTCAAAACTCACTTTTGTGGGAATGGGTTTTTATGTGATCAAGTATATATAATCAAATTTTAAATAAATTTGTCATGCCTTTTCATAATTTTCTTATGTTGGTTCTTTTTATCACTACGTTATCGGTTGTAAATTTGTAAAAATATAACCTTTTTGAGAACTTGAATTTCCCGAGTTAAACCTAGACAAGTAAAAAAAATGAAATTTTTGAAAAATTTGGGGTGATTAGCGGTTCCAATAGAGTTTTGTGTAAGGCTTGTATTTAGGACTTGCAAAATTCAAGGTTTTAGCATCCCCCCCACACTTAAATTACACATTGTCCTCAATGTGTCCCAAAAATAAATTTTTAGGTTGATTAGATGTGTAAAATAGTGTTTAAAAAGCAAAAAATTGTGTTACTGGGCACTGAACACGGCCCCGTGTTATCCGGGCATGCCCCCGTGCTCAAGTGCCAGTAACAAAATTGAAATAAGAGAAACAGAAGGCTGGACACGGGGGCGTGTTGGGTGAACACGGCCCGTGTCCAGGTACCTGTACTGGGCGTTTTTGTGCAGGTGGTTCGACACGGGGCCGTGTTGGTTGAGCACGGCCCGTGTTGAACCTTCTGAACTGGAGAAAATTGTCGGGTTGCCTCGTTCTTGTGCATGGGATCATTTTTCTTGTTCCCCTTTTCATCCTTTACCACCATGAGTGTGTTTTATTCCTGAAAATTAAACTATCTAGAAAGCATAAAAACTAATCTAAATTAAACTAAGGATAGTTCCGTGGAATGCCTCCATGGTGCGCCACGTTTATAAGGGTCCTTGGCTAGACCCAAAGCCTGGTCATATGTTACCCAAGTGGGATGTGTTGCATCCCATGTTACACCGTCGAAGAGCATCATCCAAGCTTGAGTCTATGACCTTCATGTAGTTGACCGGATCTTCTTCCTCTACTCGCTTTCCACATTCAAATTTCACTTCCTCATTCCCAAACTTCAATGTTAGAGTTCCGTCATTCATATCCACCAATGCTTGAGCGGTGGCTAGGAATGGCCTTCCGAGGATGAGAGGGACCTCGGTGTCTTCTTCCATGTCTAGGATAACAAAGTCGGTTGGGAGAACGAATTTGTCGACCTTGACTAGCAGATTTTCGGCGACCCCATGTAGGAATTTGACGGATCTGTCGGCGAGTTGTATGCTCATCTTTGTAGGGCTTGTTGTTCCTAGGCCGAGTCGCTTGAACATTGAGGTGGGCATGAGGTTAATGCTAGCCCCAAGATCGGCTAAAGCATTTCGGACGGGGGACTTCCCAATCGAACAAGGGATTGTGAAGCTCCCGGGGTCGATTTTCTTTTGTGGAAGTTTGTTGAGTACTAGAGCTGAGCATTCTTCGCCTAAGTTAACTAATTGCAATGATTCAATTTTCCTTTTGTGAGTGAGGAAATCCCTCATGAATTTTGCATATTTAGGCATTTGGGTTAAGACCTCAATAAAAGGAATATTAACATGCAATTGTTTTAGTAAACTTTCGAACTTTGCGAATTGCTCATCGGTCTTTTGACGATTTAACCTACCGGGGTACGGGATTGGAGGAGTCTTGGTGGGCTCTTGGTTTGGTGTAGAGGCCTTTTCTGGCGCAGGAGGAGTTACAGTCTGGCTAGAATGGCTTCTTTCAATTGGCGGCAATGGAGCATCCTCGGGACCCACGGTTCGATTTCTTAATGTGATGAGATGGACTTGTGCCTTTGGGTTTGGTTCGGTATTACTGGGTAATGCGCCTTGTGGTCTCTCGGAAAAGTTTTGAGCTAGTTGATTTAATTGTTTTTCAACGTTTTGAATGCTAGCTTGTTGATTTCTAAAATTCGATTCCAATTGTTGAAATCGATCCGAGTTCTTCTTTTCAGTGTCAGAGATGAGGCGAGATACAGTATCTTCAAGCCTTTCTTGTCCACCTTGTTGTTGAGGAAAATTTTGCGGTTTTTGAAAATTAGTTCGTTGGTTTTGTTGGTTACTACTATTTCCGGGATCTCTCCAACCAAGATTTGGGTGGTTACGCCATCCTTGGTTGTAGGTACCCGTTGGAGGACCCGACGGCCTAGGTCTATTATCCATGTAGTTTACCGTTTCAGTTTGTTCATCTAATTCTTTCATACAACTCCAATTTTCATGTGACCCACCACACCCTTCACAAGCCATAACCGAGGCCGTTTTTGTCATTTCTAGCCTTTTGATTTTTGAAGAGAGGGCCTCGATTTGGGCTTGTAAAGAGGTGCTTTCATCAACCTTATGGGCGCCCGGGGCAATAGATTTATTACCTCGGGGAGTGTGCCATTGAAAATTGGTTTGAGCAATTTCCTCAATTTGGTTATATATTTCATTTGGGCGACGATTACCTAAGAGTCCCCCGGAGCTTGAATCAAGTGTTTGTCTTGTGTGTGGCAACAATCCATTGTAGAAAGTGGATACTTGTTGCCATACCGCTAGACCATGGTGAGGACACTTTCTTAGAAGCTCCTTGAACCTTTCCCAAGTTTCATATAAGGATTCCCCATCCTCTTGTGAGTATGTATTAATTTCAGTCATTAATTTAGCCGTTTTAGCGGGAGGGAAATACTTATATAAAAACTTCTGGGCGAGTTCATCCCAGGTGTTTACCGATCCAACTGGGAGGGTGTTAAGCCAAGCCTTAGCTCGGTCTTTTAGTGAGAAAGGAAACATTCGAAGGCGGATGGCGTCATTTGATGCTCCATTGATCCGGAAGGTATCACATATTTCTAAGAAGTTAGTAATATGTAGATGGGGATCCTCGTCCGCAAGCCCGTGGAAGGTTGCGGAGTTTTGGAGCATTTGTATCAAATGCGGCCGAAGTTCGAAGTTGTTGGCTTCGACATTCGGGGCATTGATAGCGGCGCCAAGATTACCTACGGTAGGCCGTAGGTAATCCATGAGGGTACGTTGGTCCGCCATTGGAAATAGGTCCCCCGAAGCTTTCTCTTGATTTTTAGCTTTTAGTCTCTTTCTGAGAAAGCGCTCGGGTTCTTCTAGGGGTTCTTTTATGTCTCTACTAGAACTGGAGCTCATGCACTACGTAGGAGGTTCAACTGTGGCGCCTGGGTTCCAAGTCCTGCAACAAAAACAGAAAAGAACGCTGGTCAGAATGTTCACCACGGCCCCGTGCTCAATGAGCACGGCCCGTGTTCAGAGGCGCAGTAATTGATTTCTGGATCCCTGTTACTGGGAGTTGGACACGACCCCGTGTTGCACCGACACGGCCCGTGTTCAGCTCTCTGTAACTCAGAAAATAAAAACTGCCAGTGATGATTGCTGGGCACGGCCCGTGTCCGACCGTGCACGGCCCGTGCTGAGCTCTGCAGATGCTGAAAAACTAAGAAAATCCTAAAAAAAATAAAAAGAGAAAATAAAAAATGATTAGGCCGTTGATTCCTAACTTTCTTAAAATCCTTGTGTCCCCGGCAACGGCGCCAAAAACTTGATGCGTGCGAAGTGTCGTATATATTAGGTGTATATTTTAAGCCCTTTTTAACACTTATTTTAGCCAAGTTTTAAATTTATAAAACACGATATTTCACTAACACTAAACACACATATGGGCAAGTGCACCCATCGTTGAGTGTAGTATAGCGTTGGTAAGATACCGAGGTCGTCCAAGGACACAAGAGCTTTTAGTACCGGTTTATCCTCAACGTCTAACCAAAATAAAAGTTTAGAAAAATGTTTTAAACTAAGAAAGATAAAACTAACTAAAATGCTGAAAATAAAAATAAAAATAAAAACAGATAGACAAGATGAATCACTTGGTTCCGACTCGTATCTAGTATAACCTTTGATTATTTCCGCACTTTTGCACATAATTAAGAGATTATCTTAGTTATTGTAGTAGGCCCCTCTTTTGAAGGTGACGTTACCCTCACCCCAGTAGTTTGAGTCAGCAGGGATACAATCCTAAAGGGGTGGATTATTGGAAGATAATGAATTAAGTTATTAATGCAGTATTGTGGTAGGCCCCGCTTTTGGCGGTGACGTTACCCTCGGCTAAGTAGTCTGAGTCAGCAGGGATACAGTCCTAAGTAGCCGGGTTATAGTATTAATAGTAGTTAACTTATGAGGGGATCAAAGAGTTTGGACCCCCGCCATCCAATACCGTGAAGTATTGAAGGAGGTCCTACTAAATTTGACCCAGGTCCATTGCAGGACCTCTAAACGCTGAACAATGGCAAGACCTTTACCAAACCGTTCCCTTAACCCCCTACCAGGTAGCCAACATACCTCCATATAGACCGTGGAGATATGAATGGTGAAAATCCTTTATTTTATATAGACAGTAAAATAATGCCAAGACACCACGGACAAACGATAAGGAAAGATCACCTTCAACATAAGTAACTAGTTATTAAAGTCATTAATACAAAACCAAATAAAAAGTGCAAAAGATTAGAAATAAAAAGTATTATACTAGACACTTTGTCTTCACCAAGTGATGTAAGAGACTTAGGCAAACATGGCCTTGATTGTCAAGAACTCTTACGATCAATCTTGGATCCCGAGACGACTCACACACTCTACGATGGACAATGGATGATGGTGGTGGATGATGGTGTTGTGATGGTGGTGGGTGGTGGATGAGGTGTGAGAGAGGTGGTGTGCCATGGGATGAGATGAAATGAATCCAAGCACTCCTATTTATAGGCTGAACAGAGAGCTGGACACGGCCCCGTGTCCGTCTGACACTCTCTCTCCTCATTAATTGTAATTCGCAATTACAATAAATGCGCCTGCTGTACTTTCGACACGCCCCCGTGTCCGCTGAGCACG
Organism: Helianthus tuberosus; assembly: GCA_030545235.1. Taxonomy (NCBI): domain Eukaryota; kingdom Viridiplantae; phylum Streptophyta; class Magnoliopsida; order Asterales; family Asteraceae; genus Helianthus; species Helianthus tuberosus. The sequence continues at coordinate 196,397,995 of CM060425.1, forward strand.
GCCCCGTGATGGGCAATAGAAGCTTCTATAGGTTTGTCTTTTCTGCTGCTTCTTGGGCACGGCCCCGTGCTGGCTGAGCACGGGGCGTGTTTAGACTTCTGTTTTCTCTATTTTGCTTTGGAAGGTGCCGTTGAGGGTTCGGGCAGTCCACTAATGTTCCTTTTCTTGTATTTATGTTGGATTTAGCTGTCTTTTTGCTTCTTTTGCGTTTTTGAGCTCATTTAATCTTGAAAATACAAAAGGAAGACAAAAACACTCTTTTTCCAATATTAGTACTAAAAAAGGGTTAGTTTTAAGCCTCATTTGATGTAATTTATATGTTGCATTTTACATATATCAATGTTGCTGGATGGTAGGGATATAACATGAACAAGGGCGAAGTATAGAAGAGGGTGAGGGGGCGTCCGACCCCCCGAACTTTTCGCTCAGTAGTGTTATATATATAGTTTTCGTATATAAATTTTTGGGTATATACGTTTTCGACCCCTCGCTTAACCTATACTAAATACACAAGGAACAATTGTTAAAAAAACATAGATAATAATAAGGATCCTTAATCCTCAGATTCCCTGCATTATCCGTTAAGGATCCGTGATCCAGGTTCAATGTCAGGATGGATGATCCTCAGCGTAAAATCCATGCCCTAACATCCTCGTTCTGTTATTTTTGACCAAGATGTGGTATTTCTTAGCAATTTTTGGCAGGAGCTTTTTCGTTTGAGCCAAACTAACCTTCAATTAAGCACTAGTTACCACCCCCAAAAGGATGGGCAAATCAAAGTTTTGAATCGTTGCCTTGAAGCTGACTTGCGGTGTTTTGCCAGTGAACAACTTAGAAAATGTAGTACATATTTACCTTGGGCCAAGTATTCCTGTAATACGGGGTATCATACTTCAACAGGTTTGACGCCTTTTTCCATTGTGTATGGGAGGGAACCTCCTTCATTGTTCCCTTATGCTATGTGAGACTAAGAACACAGAATTGGAACAAAAACTACTGGATAAAGACGAGATGATAAAGCTCCTATGATACATTTTAAAGAAGGCCCATGACAGGATGAAGAATCAGGCCAATCTCAAGGGTCGCGAATTATCATTTCAGGTTGGGGATTATGTATTTCTCAAAATTCAGCCTTACCATAAAAAACGTTTGGCCAAACACCGCTATGAGAAATTGTCCCCTAGATTTTTTGGACCCCATCGTATAAAAAGAACCATTGGCCCAGTTGCTTATGAGTTGGAGCGTCCCCCCACTGCTCGAATTCACCCAGTATTTCATGCATCTATGCTCAAGCCAGCTCATGGTTCATTCCCATCTGATACACATTATGGGAGGTTGATTTGCGACCACATTATGTTCTTTCTGATCACAGGTGGACTTCAGAAGCTGCTCATCCGGTTCTGGAAGTTATGATCTCCTGGTGCAATCGTCACGTGGGGGAAACCACATGGGAAACTTATCATTTGGTGCGACAGCAATTCCCAACATTCCACCTTAAGGACAACGCATTTTGTCGGGAGGTTAGTAATGATAAGATTCCTGTTAAAGTGTATTCGAGAAAAAATAGAATCGGGTTAAAGATGCCAACATGGGGCAGTTGGGTTATGTTTTCGGGTCTGAGCTGGAACCACTGTCAGGAGGAATTTAACGGGAAACTGGAAGAGTGGGGAGCATTTACTATGCCTATTATCGGAAGGAAGATTGAAGAATGAGGAGTTGTCCCAGTGCCTACTTTTATGAGAAGTTACTAAATGTCATGGGTCTTTATAAACAGGCTTTTAACTTTTGTATTCTCATTCTTGTTTTTCGTTGTCAAAGGTTTTGTAACTTGAGACCTTGCCCCTGTCGAATCGGGCCGATTACTTCAATTTAAATAATTCCTTGCTTGAATTTGATCCTATCATCCACCTTAAAATTTATTTAAAAAAAACTTTGTTTATTTATTGAGATGCAACATTTGTTCATCCACCGTATGATATAAACAAACTTCACTTATTTATACATGTGCATGGACATGAGGATGTCCATGTTGAAGTTCTACAAAGGTGTATTTCTCATATATAACCTACTAGATTAATGCCCGCGTAATACGCGGGCTTCAACCAAAACCATATTATTTACTTTGAAATGAAATGTTATGTACAAATACATACATTGGAAGAAAAAAACAGAAAAATATTAAATCCCATCTTTGTCTAGTATAAGCAACTTGATTTTCAAGGCCAACTTGACTGTAGCATCAAACAACTCTGCAATATACACAAACATATATGAGACACCACTGCAATATACAAAACATATTATAGATGAGAAGTATGTTGGCCATGATTAACTTCCTAACGGAATGTGCTATCTTGAGGCTAGAATAGACATTTTAGATTAGAACAAAAGATTCACCTTGCGCATGCGGACATAATCAAATACTCGAGCATATGCACTTGCACCGGCCACAATTAACTTTGGCTTAAAAAACACGACACTCTTCTCCATCTGTAACATACATTCAACTTTTCTCATAAGAAAAGAGAAAAAATAAACCTTCATGGGAATATGAAATATCATGCTAAAACTTATAACTTACTTGGTCATAGTCAATATAGCCCGTGCTTGGTCATAGTCAAAATGAGAAAAGAATTAAGTACTAATAAGTAAATAATATTAATACACTAAGAAAACACTAACCTTGTTAACCCATCCATGACATTTTGGGTTATTTTAGGCCCCTTTAAAAAAACCCATCCATCTTGCCCAAACCCATCTTCACCTAAGCCCAAACCCATCTTAACCCATACCCATCCTAACCCATATTGACAAAAACCCATCCTAACCCATCACATTTGGACGATTCGACTCACTTAATCATATTCCAGCCTAAATACGACTATTAAACAGGTTGAGCATACCAGCTTGTTTATAGATTAAAAAACACATAAGGAAACCCACATAATATTTGGACGACCAGTTAATCCGTCTACCTAAACAAAACAGATGAACGAAACTAAAAGTTCGAATCAGGATATCGGTGAGAAATGGATCACATTTAAATTGAAATGTAGATCCCTGGTTGACATGTTTAAAGTTAACTTTAATATGGTACAAAATTTTAAGTGGAAATTGGAAAACGTACATGATCAACCATACATATCCAACTTCAAAACAAATCCCAGGTAGATAATTTCTAAATTTTTAGCCTATTTTGCCCAAATCCACCTTGACAAAAACCCATCTTGACCTAAACTCATCCTAACCCATTTCTTAATAAACCCATCCTAACGGACCTAACCCATACCCATCCTAATCCATTACCCAAACCTGTCCAACCCAACCATTTTGCCACCCCTACTCGTAATGCATGACATAAAGCACAATTTATTAACTTGAAACTTATATATGTAAGGTCATTCTTCATGCATGATAAATCCACACTGCCTAATCTTGAGTATTATACTTTTCACCGAGGCAACCGGATCCCGAGCAGAGGCACACTTTGCACAAGAATCAAATAACTCCGGTGGACCCCCCCACCCCACACACACACAAACACATTGACAACCTATAATTAATATTAAATGACTAAATCTATGTAGTTAATATCCGTGATATATCGGTCCCCTAGTAAAATATCGGTGTCAAATATCGGTCAGAATATTGGTACCGATATTGACCAATATAACCGATATGTGACCGATATATCACCAATATTTGAGTGATATAATGATATATCACGGATATATCACTGAATTATTAGTGTAAAATTGCCCCCTTTAACTCTAAGACCCCTTTCTATCCGATTTACAGTTGGTCTATATCACTGAATTATTAGTGTAAAATTGCCCCCTTTAACTCTAAGACCCCTTTCTATCCGATTTACTTACAGTTGGTCCAAACACAACTATATTCCAACTCTTAGATCACTGCTTTGTTTAAAAGAAGTAAGTTCCATAGCAACTTAAACCATAGCAACTTAAAGCTACAATTTTTAGTAATTGCCCTAAGCAATTAAATACTCTTCAATCAAGTAGACACAATTTTCCAAATAACAACAACAGCATCAAATATGTATTAGAAACTGAAAAAGTTTGCACACAATCAACCAGAACAAATCAAATGATTTAATAAAACATGAAATCATAAAGTACAAACCTAGGGTTATAGGCTAGCTCAATTTTTTCCTACCGACCCGTTTTTCTTGAGAATATCCAGCACTCAATCCTCATCCCATGAAGCCGGCAACCCATCCATAAAAACAGTCTTAAATTGGAAAAGCATAAAGTTTAACAATATAAAACCATCGTGTTAGCTTAAAAGTTACACCGACTTAATTCCACGTTTATGATTACCGGAATTCTTCGCACCAGAGTCGGGTTGTAGGGAGGAAACTGGAAATAGTGACGCAGTTGCAGCCGTAGCAACCATGATTACAAAACTTTCTAACGCTTTTGAGTGAGCTTTTAGCGAATACGCGTCTCCAACAGGCTCGAGAAAGTTGAAGAATTGCTCAAACGCTAACGAATGAAAACAAAATTTCCAAAATCAAATACAGCATATTATAACATTATATAACAATATCTTTGGTATGAAAATGTTATGAGGGCTTTATATCTCCTGAAGCATGGGATAGCTCTTGATTTATAACCCGTAATAAGCTATCATCAATCATAATGTATACACGAATTCAACGCGCCTACCCCACACTCACAACTAACCAATTATTGCAAACAGGAGTGATTCAATTTTTACCTTTTACATGTTTCACTCAAGAAGCATCAGTTTTAAAAACGTGTTCTTACATACAGATCTGAAAAATCACAACCACAAAAACCTAATTCCACCAATTCAAAAACAAAAGTCACTTTCATATTTCAGATTTCACTCAAAAATTCTAATCAAATCACAAAAAAAAAAAAAAAATTAAATTAAAATCACCAATTCATAAACAAAACTCACATTACATTTCTGATTTCACTCAAAAACTCAAATCAAATCATACACACCACTTCATTTTCCCCCAAATTAACATATGAATCTAATGAAATCAAAACCACGAAAACCTAGTTTCACCAATTCATACACAAAACTCACATAACATTCTTAAATTAACACGAAACACATAAATCAGATGGTAAATCACCAAAATAACCGTACAAAATGCACGAACATTTCTAATTTCACTAAAAAAATCATACAAATCACTTCATTTTCAACAAAAATGAGATAAGAAAATCGTAGAAAATGCATGTGAAGAAGTATAAGCGTATCTTTCTGATTTGTGTGAGGTTAAGAAGAATGGAGAATTTGTGTGTATTTAATAATGTGAAAATGGCGCTGTTGTCATTGTTGTTGTTTGATCCGCAAAAACACACATACACGTGGCACTTTAGCAATGTAAAAGTCCATTCTCAGTTTTCAGTCTTCACCCCTACGACCCTGCCCAATAACAACCTATAACCATCCATATTCACAAACCAATACCAATATACATGAAATCTTTAAACAACTAAAAATGACATAAGCAGTGAAACAATAGATGTATAAATATGAAAGTATTCTAGCTTGGACTCAAACATCTGCAACTTACTTTCTAATTACCCCGTCTGCTTTATCGCCTACCATGAAGTCATGTTCGAAATGCTAAAACGAACAAAGTATCAAAAATCATATTAAAACATTTGTAAAATTCTATGCCGCTTGTATCAAATATAAAAATCATGCCATTGTCTTAGTATACTGATCTTGTAATTATATCTAACGCCTAAACTGGGGCACCCATTTCAGTTCATGTAGCGTAAAATAACACATGATTATAATCCCACTTCAATATTAGAGAAATAAACTGATTAGATTCTATTATCCACTTTAATAAGATCAAATCAAATGCCTAAAAACAGGGTCGAGCCACCAAAGCATGGCACTCACAGAGTAGTTATCAACATCATGTACAGATAATAAGCATAACCTAATATTCAAGATTAAATCAACATCATGTACAGATAATAAGCATAACCTAATATTCAAGATTAAATTAGGTTGCAGCCCTATATTTTACCTCGGTAAACTATTTACTAAATTTAGTAGCTCGGCTCACCATCTCCATACCTACAAAATCAACATGATACACATTCATTTATAAACTTTATGTAGTGTACATGCTAATAACGAATGGTATCAATCATTAAGATGGTTTCATATTAAATGCATAAAATGTGAAGCATTGTCATTGGGAGGAAAAAAAATGCTTACCTTCAAGAATTTTAAGCCAAAAGAAAAACACCTTGACACTGAATCCAATAAGATTCGTTAACCTACCTTTCAAGATTATTCCTCCAATAGTGTAATTATATTTAGATCAACGAATTTGTATTGAGTAAATTGGTTTCAAATTCCTTCAAATACAAATCAACACAAACAAATTATTAACGAATCAATATTTCAAATAGCTTACAAATGACCTTACGCACATCGAGACGAATAGAATCACATACAGATTATCAACAAATCTCAATTTCCAAAAGAGATGGTATAATAATGATTTAGATCAACTTTGGGTTAGAGGAGACAAAGCAGCCATCAAAGTAGGCCGACACTCCAGCGACCCCAGTTAGGGTTTTTACACTCATATTCACAGCAAAATAAAACGAAATCAAAAGAAGAAAGTAAACGGAAATACCAGGACTACTCGTTGCCGCCGATGCTGCTGTGAACATACCCCATCTTCGTTTATATAGCTGGGTAATTAAACAACATTCAGAAATAAGTCAGAAGTCCAATTCAACATAAAACCCTAGATCCGAATCCAATTGGAACAAAAATTATGACAACATGTACCTGATGGTCGAATCAATTGCAATAACACATATGAAAGGAGGATTCCAAACCTGTTGAATCTCTTTAATCTCTAAGCGGCTAGAGTTTTCAGGGTTTGAAAAAGATTAAATAAATTAAAGAACGGATTGATCAATGATGACTGAAAACTTCGATTGTAGGTAGTCGCTGATGATCTTCAAAGAGATAAAACCCTAGATCTGAAGCCGATTGGAACAAAAATTATGAGAGGATGAACCTGACGGTCGAATCGATTGAAGAACACATATGAAAGGATGATTCCAAACCTGTTGAATCTCTTCAATCTCTAGAGAGAAAAAAACGAACGATGATGAGAGATTGTATAGAAGAGGAACGATTGAGAGAATGAGATAGAGAGTATAGAGAAAGCGTACACAAGAAAGCGTACACAAGAAGCCACTTGAATCCCCATCAGAGAGACATGCCACTTGTCCAATTATTTGCCATATGCCACCTCATTGCCTATGTGGATGCTTAGTTGGCTTGCACCATTGGGTGACATGTGTCCCCCAATGGTTTGCTTTATTAGAGATATAGATACATGTGTAAAAAATAATGTAAATTTTGATAAAAATATGAATAATTAATTCAATAGGTTTGAATAAATATCACATACACATTAATTATATATAATAAAAGCAACATAATTAATATTAAAGGGAAGTTGTGTGATGTGACGGAGTGATCAATATCACTACAATAATAAATTTGAATAAGATTAAAAAAATAAAAAGATGATGTTATTGGTTATTAGGAGGTTAAACAACATCTATATTGAAGGGAAGGAGACGATCGGTCTTTAGGTTAGAATGGATGGAGAATTAAATCTCAAACTTTAACTTTATAAAATATATCGTATCGTCTTAATATATTGCATTTTAGTGTCTCGCGTATTAAGTTTCAATCTTTCACTTTATAACCAAATATATCGTATCGTCTTGATATCTCGCATCCTAATATCGTCTTCATATGGTGTAAAAATTACTTTTTCTTATCCCAAACAGATGTATATTGATATTATGATAATAATAATAATAATAATAATAATAATAATAATAATAATAATAATAATAATAATAACTAGGGTTAAGACCCGCCCGCGTTGCGGCGCGGGTACATCGTAAACATTGAATGGATTAGTCCAAACGTTATATGATGCATTAACCATATGAAAACACACATTTCGACGTATACAGTTGAACTCAATGTAACCTGTATAAGCATTGTGATTGGATCAAACGTAAAATAAATCAAATTCATATCAAACAATCATAACGTATTATATGTGACCCAACTCATACATAGAAAACGTAACGGGTATGAAGGAAAATATGCACATGTAATCAAAATGAATTAATTAGAGCTTTCGAAAAAAGTGAAGAAAAAGAAACCATAATTTGACTCCACTCGGTTCAAAACAAACTTTACGAAACATACATAAAATAAACACGAAAACATATTATATTTGACCTCAAGCATTTCCCAAAAAAGTTTACGTTGAAACGTAGAACAACTTGAATTTATACCAAAACGGACATAAAAATATGCACGTAAAAATGGTTTCTTTAAACGAAAACGTATTATATTTGACCTGACTCGTCTATAAAAAAAGTTTACATCCGAATGTGGAACAAATCATATTTATAGATACCCGTACATAAAATATGCATGTAAAAATAGTTTTTAAGTAAAAGAAGTATAGGGGGTAAACCGAAACAAAATATTAGTAAAAAATTTAATAGGTTAAAAACGTTCGTAAAACCGTGCCAAGTAGCACCAATGCCACAACGACATCGACTCTCAACATCGTAAAAATAAAATAGATAAAATGGTAAAAATTACACTGAACGAAAAGCAGACTAAAATCGTTGAACTACGCACACCCGTTACAGTGTGTTAATGTGAAGAAATTAATCAGAAACGTAAAACGTAGAAAATAATAACTTAGTCGATCTAGGACCCGCCCGTTACTCAAAAGGGAAAAAGTGGACGCATTGCGACGGGTTTGTCAAATATGGAAAAATAGAGCAAAAAACATTGAACCTCACATGCACGCTACGACATGTTAACTCGCAAAATTTTGAACGAAACGTAAAACGAAAAACTTGCGAAAGACAAAAAGTATGGGGGACCAAAGTTGTAAATAATAAAGTGTTGTGTTAAATTACAAAAGATGAAAAAGTTTGAGTTAAAAGTAAGAATTTGAAATGGGTTAAAATGTAAAAGAAAAAACTTTAAGATTTAAAGTGAAAAATAAAGTTTTTTTTTTGTTTGAAAAAGTTTCAAAGCATGATGTACAAGTGATGATGCACAAGAAAGTTGTTAATTTATATATGGAATAATAATAATAATAATAATAATAATAATAATAATAATAATAATAATAATTAATTAATTAATAGCCATACTTCATCAAATTTCAATCAATTAAATTGGTAATTAAATTGGCTTACACTATGAATTTACAATATTGCCCATCTAAAATGCATTATATTGTAATGTAATATAGATATAGGCCGGTTTTGAGGTATAAAAAATTAGAAACGATTACGCAAAAAGAAAGGTTTATAACAAGAACACTATTTTAAGCCAAAGGCAAAGCATTACAAACCAAAGAAACATACACAACCATATATGTTATCTTCAAACAAAACAGTGTTCTTTAATTTTTTCATAGTTTATTTGCCTCTCTAAATTCGAAGACATGCCATATATCCTCACTGCACCCTGCAAATAGACAAAAAGGAAAAACAAAATCACAATATGTAAGATATAAACAAGTAGAATATGTGATCTAAAATAATAGAAGTTTAAATAGAAGAACACAATATTTGAAGTTTGAACATACTTGGAGCAATCAGTGCCCGGGCTGATCTTGTAAGGGATGCTGACACCGCACTTGCCCGGGAGGCTGGCGGCATTGCCTGCATTGACGCCAGAGATGGAATTGTAAGCACTCTTCAAGCAGCCACATGCAGCCTGACGATCAGGGGTTGTTTTAGCAGCGCTATTGAGTGATTTTACCCCACTGCAACATGCCGGTGGCACAGCACCACCTTTGGTTAGGTAGGGAATGCATGGTGCTAAGCTGCTGGATACTTGACCACAGGTAAGAGCCTCTGCATAGGGTGCAACAACCACCATGCAAGTCACTACTGCACATAAAACCATCATTGCCATCTTTGCCATTTTTGAAGTACTCTAGTTAAAAATGTAGGAAAGAGTAGCTTTGCTCTATATGTTTGTAAGGTTGTTGATGCTAGAAAATGTTGTCCAAGGTTACAATTTATAGGGGTGCTTGTGTATGAACGAATTAAAGGCGGGGGTCGGTTTGGAACTTGGTAGTTGGAAGTTGGTTTTAACATTATTGATCTTCACCAGGTGTAAGCTTAAGGTTATTCCATTTGATCTTGTCATAATAATGGAGTGTGGTTTTATTAGATTGCCAACAAACTGACTTTGACAATGTCGACAATTTTTGAAATTTTGATCAACCATTTACATTGGGCTCAATTCTCTTATTAAAATAAGGCAAGAGCCGTGCATAGAAATTAAAGCGTCCACACTAGAGGATGAGATGTTTACTTTTTGGAGCATTTGTTTTTTAGAATTCACTCTTTCATTTTTTTTAACCGCTAAAACTTCTATAGCTAGAGTCTAGCAAGAAACTGAGAAGACATACAAAAACATCAACCGAACAAAACAAAGGTAACTACAACATAGCAACAACATCCAAGTCGGACCAATTCTCCCAAGAAGGAGCTGGGATCTTTGATCAGTTGCACACCCATAAATACGCGTCTTCCTTTATAAGTTCCATCGCCTTCTTGACCGGAACAAACTTATCTTGCAAAGTCTTCTCATTTCTAGCAAGCCATATTCTCCAAACGGTAGCAATGGCTGTCATGTGAACATGATTCTTCCATCTCTTGGAACCTGGACTCTGTTAGATGCATATTTATGAGCTAGATGATATTATTATTAGTATTATTATTGTTGTTATTTTTTTCTCTTAACCTAAGTTAGCATATGGCGTTTACTGCCAATTTAATTCATGTATATATACTTATGTATCATAACACTTCAGATCTATCAATTCATTATATGAACATACGCTTACGTTCTGCAAAACCCTAGAATAGATTCAAATCAAGATAAGCGATTTCTAACAAAGTGGTATCAGAGCCACATCGATCAAAATCTCAACATAACAAACATCAATTTCACTGCAAATTCTCCGATCAAGAAACATGAAGCAGGCAAAAGGAATACAAACACAGATTCCCAAACTTACTGGGCAGAATTATTACCACTGGCATATAAAATCAAAGTGCTACTCGAATCACAAGAATTGTGGAATATTATCGATGATGGATATCAGGAACTGGGATCAAATCCCACTGAAGAGGCAACCGCAGTTTATCGAGATTCAGTAAAAAAGGATAGAAGGGCTCTGCATATAATCTTCCAATCCATGAATGATACCATACTCGAAAGAATTGCCCTAGCAAAATCATCAAAAGAGGCATGGAACATTCTGCAGAAATCATACAAGGGAGAAAATCAGGTAAAAACTGTAAAACTTCAAACTCTTAGATGTGAATTTGATGCATTAAAAATGAAGGAGGGAGAGTCTATTGAAGATTATTTCAATAGAACAACCCATATTGTTAATCAGTTGAGAATGAATGAAGAAAGAATAAGTGAATAGCGAATTGTAGAAAAACTTCTACGAAGTTTGACTCGAAATTTTGAGTCAGTAGTAATCGCTATAGAGGAAACAAAAAACTTAGAGGATGTATCAACTGAAGAATTAATGGGGATTCTTCAATCTCATGAATTGAGATTGAAGCGATATGAAGATAATTCTGTAGAACACGTGTTTTCGGTTCAGAATTCCAATCAAGATAGATTTAAGCAAACACGGAACGACACAGGAGGAAGGGGACGAGGCAAGAACAAAGGTCGGAATCTGAGTTCAATAAGGTGTTTCAATTATCAAAGACTTGGTCACACAACCAAGTTCTGTCAACGGAAAGATGAAGGTGAGAAGTCGGATAACGTTCTAATTCACAAAGAAGATGAGGCCGATGAACAAGATGACACCATCTTCATGATCTTCAATATGGAAGAGGATGTTAAAGATGACTGTTGGTATCTAGATAGTGGCTGCAGCAATCATATGACAGGAAACCGAAAATTGTTTATCATACTCGATGAATCACTAAAGAAAGAAGTGAGGACATGTGATGACAAAAGGTTGGAGGTATTGGGCAGCGGAGACGTCTCAATTTCAATTAGAGGACAAGAAAGGAAGATACCAAACGTGTTTTATGTGAAAGGTTTGAAACATAACTTATTAAGTGTGGGACAACTCATACAAAAAGGGTATGAAGTCTCATTTCGAAAGGAACGATGTGTCATCAAAGATGCTAGTAATGAAGTGATAGGGGTCATAAAAATGACAAACAACAAGATGTTTCCACTCTATCCTAAGAATGATCTAAACTTTGCAAAGAATATGACAATGAAAGATGCTTCGAGTCTATGGCACAAACGTTATAGCCATGTGAATAGGGACACTTTGATCGATATGGGAAACAAAGAGTTAGTAATCAGACTACCAAGGATGATGAAAGACGGTAGTATATGTGAAGGATGTATATCGGGAAAGCAAGCAAGAAGACCTTTTCCAAAGAAAACAACGTGGAAAGCTAACAAACCTCTACAACTGGTGCATTCTGATATATGCGGCCCAATGAGAACGGAATCAATAGGTAGATGTAGGTATTTCATCACATTCATCGATGATTTTTCTAGAAAAACGTGGGTGTATTTTCTCATGTTCAAATCTGAGGCGCTGAATTACTTCAAGATGTTTAAAGCTTTGAACGAGAAACAATCGGATCATTTGGTTAAAACATTAAGAACAAATCATGGAGGAGAATATTGTAGCAAGATGTTTCAAGATTATTTAACACTTAATGGAATACGTCATCAACTCACGAATAGTTACTCTCCTCAACAAAATGGAATAGTAGAACGGAAGAATAGGACTCTTATGGAATTAAGTAGAAGCATGATGAACATTAAGCAACTACCGAATTGTTATTGGGCGGAAGCAATATCCTGTACTACTTACATTCTAAATCGTACAGTCACTAAAACTAGACCAAACATCACTCCATATGAAGCATGGAATGGGCAGAAACCCAATGTGGAACACCTCAGGGTGTTTGGCTTATGTCCATGTACCAAAACAACACCGAGATAAGCTCACAAATAAGACTGAAAAAACAATCTTTGTTGGTTATATCGAAAATAGCAAAGGATACAAGCTATATAATCCACTAACCAACAAGATTATAATAAGTCGTGACATAATATTTGATGAAAACAAAAGGTGGGTTATCGATTCAGGAACGTCTAATGTTCCATTTGTTATAACTGATACTGATGATGGTCAAACTCAAGAAGATAATGGATCAGGCAACACACAAGTTGAACCGGTATCTGGTGAACAACCTGAGCACAGTGTTTCTGCAACGAGAGAAGACGAGGAACAGTATCAAGGGACAAATCACAATCAGCATAACGAGAATGTCTCTACAGCCGAACATGTGCAGCAACATGAGAATGACTCATCATCATCAGATTTTGAGAATGAAGTCATTCGCACGAGAAGCCTCAACAACATATATCAAGATTCAAGAACTCTCATAGAAGCAGAGGTGTTGCAGAAATATAATGAAAATCAAGTTGTAAGTTTTGTTCTTTATACAAGTGCTGATCCAACATCGTATGAAGAAGCCAGCAAAGACTTGAGATGGATGGAAGCAATGGATAAAGATATAGAGTCAATTCATAAAAATCAGACATGGGAACTTGGAGATCCTCCAAAACATCAAAAACCGATTGGTGTTAAGTGGATCTATAAAACAAAGTATGACGAAAAAGGAAATGTAGAAAGGATACAAACAGAAATATGGCATAGATTATCAAGAAGTATTTGCTCCAGTAATCAGATTTGAAACCGTCTGATTAGCGTTGGCTCTCGCGGCTCAATATGAATGGCATCTTCATCAAAAGGACGTAAAAACTGCCTTCTTAAATGGTAAGTTGGAAGAACAAGTTTACATACAGCACCCTCAAGGCTATGTTAAAAAAGGAGAAGAGAAAAATGTATGTTATCTCAAACGAGCTCTATAAGGTCTAAAACAAGCTCCTAGGGCGTGGTACAGTCGAATAGATGCATATTTCGTTCAAAACGAGTTTAAAAAATGCATTTATGAACACACTCTTTACATCAAAGACACTAATAAAGGAAAGATAGTAATATGCCTATATGTAGACGATTTAATTATAGCAAGTAGCTCGATGAGATTAATTTAAGAATTCAAAAATTCAATGAAAAAGGAATTTGAAATGACGGATATGGGCCGATTACACTACTTCCTTGGCATGGAAGTTTCCTATGAGAATGTGTCCACTCCAATGGAATATGGGCTAAAATTGTCTAAAGATGATCCAGAAGATGATTTTGTTGATGAGGGGGTATATCGAAGCTTAGTCGGAAGTTTGATGTACTTAACCAACACAAGACCAGACATTATGTTTGCAGTAAGCAAAAGAAGTAGGTTCATGGAGTGTCCAAAGAAAAGTCATTGGGAAACAGCGAAACGCATACTGAAATACATCAAAGGGACCCAGGAACAAGGAATTACATATTCTAAAGGAGGAAAGAAACATCTAGTGGGATTCAGTGATAGCGATTATGCCAGAAATATAGATGACAGTAAGAGTACCTCTGGGTATATTTTTCATTTAGGGTCAGGTCCTATATCTTGGCAATCAAAGAAACAAAAGGTGGTAGCATTGTCTTCAACAGAAGCTGAGTATATGGCTTTATCTTTAACCGGATGTCAAGCGTTATGGATTAAAGGAATTCTAGATGATCTGCAAGGAAAACAAGACTACTCAATTCCAATATACTGTGATAATAAATCAACTATCTGCCTAGCTAGAGATCCAGTGTATCATTGTAAAAGTAAGCACATAAGGGTCAAGTATCATTTTACGAGGGACTTGATCAAGAAAAGGGAAGTAGCGGTTGTCTTTTGTGCAACAAAAGATCAAATGGCAGATATTATGACGAAAGCATTGCAGCCGAAGGACTTCACTCGCTTAAAGGGCCTACTGCACATGAATTTGAGATGATCTAGCTTACGGGAGGGTGTTAGATGCATATTTATAAGCTAGATGATATTATTATTAGTATTATTATTATTGTTATTTATTTCTCTTAACCTAAGTTAGCATATGGCGGTTACTGCCAATTTAAGTCATGTATATATACTTATGTATCATAACACTTCAGATCTATCAATTCATTATATGAAGATACGCTTACGTTCTGCAAAACCCTAGAATAGATTCAAATCAAGATAAACGATCTCTAATAGACTCGAGGAGATCACCTGACAAATGCTGGC
The DNA here is from genome assembly GCA_030545235.1 of Helianthus tuberosus. Taxonomy (NCBI): domain Eukaryota; kingdom Viridiplantae; phylum Streptophyta; class Magnoliopsida; order Asterales; family Asteraceae; genus Helianthus; species Helianthus tuberosus. The sequence continues at coordinate 196,413,330 of CM060425.1, forward strand.
GAGCGTATTCATGGAATTAGGCACTGGAATATATCCTAACCCCATATGAACACCTACCACCAAATACTTGTAGCAAAAAGGCACAAAGCGAAAACATGATCCTTAGTTTCCGCCATATACCGGCATCTCTTGGTAACTTAACTGGAACACCTCAGATTTAATTTAGTGTACGATTTTAAGACAAAATAAAATTTAACATGAGTTCCTTAAATTGATTTTGCCTACAAATTCCGGTCCCCTGATATTTTTTTAGCCCCCCCCCCCCCCCCCCCCCCCCCTCCTAAATATTTGTTCAAGCTTCAGCACTAGAAGACCAAAAGAAATATTTTATTGTATTTGTACCAACATATTTGGACAAGTTATAAGCTTCTAGTAAAGTACTTATTTCTAGTCTTCTTCCGGCTTCCCCAATACATATTTGTATGGCTGTATCGAAAAAAAAAACATGTATTACAAACAGGCAATGTAAGCTGCAAAGGTTGCCATATATTTTTTTAATATTGTGACTAGTATATATTAATATAAGGAAAACTTATATAAATGTTCAACTTAACATAAAAACCAACACAATATTCAATGTAACATGTTGACAAAGTACAAACCTATAGAAATGTGTGATGCTTGGAGTGTTTTCCTCATGGCTACAAAACGCAATTTGATGACTCATGGCTACGAAATGCAATTTGATGACTACTTTTTGACTATAAAATTAATACAATTTACCATGAGTTCTTTAAACTTTTTAAAAAATCGAGTAAGCCACTTATGTTTACCTTTTTTAATTAATGTTTCAATATAAATTCTTATTGAAAACGGAGTTGTATTAAAAATGTGTATTATTGGTTTTGTAATATATACTGAGTGTCCGTACTATTGCCGAACCGATACTGGCAAAACAACATCGACAGCGATACACCAAATGATGCTTTGGTTGATTCTCGTCTCCGGTGTCCCTTTTACACGTGTTACCTTTTACATGTGTTATAGTGTCCACATTCTACATGATTTAAGAAAAAGCGCCATATATATACATTTGATGAAAATATTATTATACCTTTTTTGTGTTAAGAGAACCCTGTCACCCGTGCGGTAACATTGTTGCCGGTCTGGTGGGTATGATTTGTGGGTGTTGTTTACCGATAAGGCTTGTTGATTTTTTGGGGTTTATGGGGAAAATCAAATACAAGGCTTTGGGGAAAATCAAATACAAGACGTTGGGGTTTTGGGGGAAGGAGGTTTGTTGTAGCTGGAGATTGGTTTTATGTATTTTAACTGTTTTCTATTTTTTATTTTTCGAATAGCCTTTATTTAAATGCTTTCTATTTTCATAAAAAAACAAAAAAAAAAAAACAAAAAAGAAGAGGGTCGCCTTATAACTACGGATGTGTGCGGTTTCTTAATTTAATGAATAAATACATAATTTCCAGGACAAAAATGCATAGTGTAATATAAGTTTAAACCATGTTTTCTTTCTAGAGATGCATTTTGAAGACGTGGATAATAATTACGTGCATAATGTTTTTTTTTTTTCAATTTCAGCGTGCCTATTATTACACTTTTTATACAATTTTATTGTACATTTGATAGGCCTTGTGTTATGGTCTCTTGCACACCGCTCGTCCATAATGTAGGGGGCATATAGAAGGTGCGGCATGTTTCACTCGTGTTCTCTTAGTTAGGTTAGGAAACCTTTGTTCCTTCTTTGTCCATTCTTCTCTTGTGGTTTCGTCACCTTGACGGGGCTAGAAAGCCGTGTTACCGCATGGTGTGGCGTGTTGTTCCCGCTAGGCACCTTCATGCCGCTTAGACACCTCGTTGGTATAAGAGATGGTCTTAACATATTTGTGCGAAATAACTTCTTTTTCCATCTTCAGTGTGCTATTATTGCGATGGTCTTAACATATTTGTGCAAAATAATTTCTTTTTCAACTTCATTGTGCTATTATTGCGTTTCTTTATACAAATTTATTGTACATATATTTGTCAACATGTTTGTTTCCTATTGGTTGATTCAGTTCACCCACACTACATTCTACACGTGTACTATTATCTACAGGGTTACAAAAAAGGCCAACATGAATTAAATAAAATAGTGTCGCTACACATTTTCTATTGTCTTACACGAGTTCAACTTTGTACATATGGTTTAACTAAGTCCAAATTAAGTGTCGCTAACTGTTACCAATGAAAAAAGTTTTCTAGGTTTAAAGTTGTAGGTAGTTTAGTATCAATTGAAAACCCAAAAATAAGTCCTTGAGCAAAGACCAGGGGCGGGCCCACCCTTTAGCTAAGATGGTATTTCATCTTCTAGTGTGGACACTTTAATTTCTATGCACGACTATTGCCTTATTTTAATATATAGAGAATTGAGCCGAATTTGAATTGTAGATCAAAATTTCAAACATTGTCGGCATTGGCAGAGTTAGTTTGTTGGCAATCTAATTAAAATCGTACTCCATTATTATGGATTAGATCAGTAGAGTAACCTTAAGCTGACACTTGATGAAGATCAATAATGTAAAAACCAACTTCCAACTTCCAACTACCAAGTTCCAAACCGACCCCCTTCCTTTAATTCGTTCGTACACAAACACCCCTATAAATTCTAACCTTGGACAACATTTTCTAGCACCAACAACCTTACAAACATACACAACCAAGCAACTGTTTCCTACATCTTCAACTAGTGTACTTGAAAATGGCAAAGATGGCAATGATGGTTTTATGTGTAGTGGTTACTTGCATGGTGGTGGCTGCACCCTATGCCGAGGCTCTTACCTGTGGTCAGGTAAGCAGCAGCTTAGCACCATGCATTCCCTACCTAACCAAAGGTGGTGCTGTGCCACCGGCATGCTGCAGTGGGGTAAAATCACTCAATAGCGCTGCAAAAACAACCCCTGATCGCCAGGCTGCATGTGGTTGCTTAAAGAGTGCTTACTCTTCCATCTCCGGCATCAATGCAGGCAATGCGGCCAGCCTCCCGGGCAAGTGTGGTGTCAGCATCCCTTACAAGATCAGCCCTGGCACTGATTGCTCCAAGTATGTTCAAACTTTAAATATTATGTGGTTCTATTTAAACTTCTTTTTATTTGGATCATATATTGAGTACACATCTACTTGTTTATATCTTACCTATTGTGATTTTCTTTTTCCTTTTTGTCTTTTTGTAGGGTGCAGTGAGGAACATATGGCATGTCTTGGAAGTTTAGAGAGACAAATAATATATCTATAATAAAATAAGGAACACTGTTTTGTTCGAAGATAACATATATGGCTGTGTATGTATCTTTGCTTTGTAATGCCTTTGGCTTTAAATAGTGTTCTTGTTATAAACCTTCCTATTCGCGTAATCCTTTTTAATATCTCAACAACTGGCCTGCAAATCAACTGCAGGTGTACAGTCCCAAGTCCATATGCTATTAATGATCTAATCCTCAAAAGAACACATAAGTGTATATTTAAGTTGAAAAGGGTGTTACGGGCTTAAGGCAATTGACCATACCAGATCTTACTGTAGCATAAATAAAACTGTTAAAGGCAACAACCATATTTCATACATTTGGTCAGTTTTCCCCGTCCAAAACCCTTCATGACCTTAAATAAACACTACTAGAAAAATGTTTTCTTCTCTATAAAAGTTTCTCACAAATTTCCCACGACTTAATTTTTGTTACAACTTTTCTACAGCTTTCTGACAAAAAAGAAAAAGAAAAATAACCCAAAACTTTTCCACAATTTCCTACAAAATTTCTACACAATAAGCATATGTAGCAATTTCGTCATAAAATTAATTACCTTTGTGACAAAATTCCTACAAAATATATTAAAATTTTATATTATTGCTACTACAGCAAAATAAATAAATTAAAAAATTAAATTTCTACATTTGTCAGAAATTTGTAGCAACTAGCTACAAATTGGCGACAATTGAAACTTATTTTATTTTTAATTACTAAATTTCAGTAAAATTAATCATTTAAAAAAATATAATGTAAAATTTGTCAGAAATTTGTAGCAAATTGACCCCGTTTGCTACAGTTTCCCGGCAAAAAAAAGTTATTTTCTTTGTTATGTTTTAATTTTAGTAAAATAAATACTTTTAAAAAATAGAATTTTAAATTTGTCAAAAATTGTAGCAAATTGACCCCATTTGCTACAGTTTTCCGGCAAGAAAAATTATTATACTTGTTATGTTTTAATTTTAGTAAAATAGATACTTTTAAAAATAAAATATTAAATTTGTCAAAATTTGTAGCAAATTGACTACGTTTGCTACAGTTCTGACAAAAAAAGTATTTTATTTGTTGTTTCTTAAATTCATTAAATTAAATAATTGAATGAAATAGAAAGTTTTATTTGTCAGAAATTTGTAGCAAATTATCCCCGTTTGCTACAATTTTCCGACAAAAAAAGTTATTTTATTTGTTATGACACTTCGGGTTTTCCTACATGTTTCTTGTATGTTTTAATTATGTGAATTTAATTAATGAGACTTATGTGATAACTGTTAAGTGGATTATATGGATTATGTGTGATCGATAGTATTAGCTTATATGTAAAATGATCCGTGCAAAACAGTCATACACTCCCTCGGTCACACAATACCTCCTGGCCGCACACCCCTCTAAGTCTTTTGAATTGGGCTTGCACACTTCCTTAAACTCAGACCGCACATGCCTACTCTGGCGCAATACCAGCCCACCTGGAGCCCTAGGAACCCGCACACTTGTGGAGGGTGCTCACTTAATGTGTGCGGCTTCATCGTGTATAAAAGGGCCATATCAGCCGACATTTAAAAAGATTGGCAGCAATCATTTAGAGCACCAATCCCTAAAAACATTCTCTCGCTCTCTCTCTCTTCACCTACTTTCTCTCTCTCTCTAAAAACCCTAAAGAAAAACACCAAATCTTCTCCTTCTTCTTTGAGCTTAACGATAGCCATACCCTATTGAAGATAGCTGGAAATCGTTGCATTAGGAGCTGCGTTTCATCATCATTTCTAAACACTCTACTGCCACATATTATCCGGTTAGTATATTTCGATATTTCTATTATTTGATGATAATACATAATAAAGGTGCATGCTTGATTGAGGATTTGAATGATGAATGATATTGTTGATGATAGTTTGATAACTTACTTGAATAACATGATTAGGATGATATGCTAGATTGTTTCGATGATTACTTGATGATAAAGGGGTAGAATCACATGTAGAATAAAATGATTCTCTTGTGTGTTCATGATGTCACCCGATTTCTTATGCATTCATATCAAATGGAAGGGTATTAAGATGCAAAAAGATGTTGTGATAATCATTATTTATGTGAAGAATCTAGATCTATTAAGGATTGTTGATGAACTAGGATTAGATGTTTCGATGTTCGAATAGATGATGTTTTGAATGGTTAGATGATTTATGATAATGATTAATGATTTTGGGTGAAGTGATTACATAAGTTTAGGGTTCATGAGCAACTACGTAAAAATCTAGGCTTTTGGTAGTTTTAATCTTGTGAAACATAAATAGATGCTGTTTGGATAGTCTGATACCGCATAATCATGTGGGGTACAATCTGACCTACACACGGTACCACTAGGTATAGCAGATCCGCACACTGACAGTGTCAGGTATGCCGCACACCCGGGCTGTACAACCTGTGGTGCATATGATAGAACCAAGCAATGTGGGATCGCACACTTAGAAACCGTACACTCCCTAAGTGCATACACCTGAAGCACATGGTACAATTATTGACTGCATAACCGCACACTGTCTAAGAGACCGCACACTAGCATACGGGTCGCACACTAGACAGTGGGCCGCACACTCTTACTGGGTTGCATAACTTGTTGGGCCGCACATTCGTGAAATTCAAATGTTTAATAGATATGTCACACACTCTAGTAATGGGCTAGGTATATGGACCGCACACTCATAATCAGGCCGTACACTCTTTTAATGTGCCATAAGGCTTATTGGGCTGCACAAACTGTTTGTATTATGATACTCATGCTACTGTTGATAGGTTTTGATTATGTTATACAGTTATACGTGGCCCGTATGATTATTATTTAATACATGATCCTTATGTGCTACGTGTTAAGTACGTGTATACGTGATGTTAATTGAATACGAAAACTTAACTAATATCAGTAACCATAATAGGACGTGGTTGACCAACCTTAAAAACAAGTAAATTACCTGCTGAGCAAACCAAGGTGAGTTCATACACTTTTCTAAAATGCATGCATTCCCGGTGGTTGGGAAACAGAACAAACGACACATTCCCAGGTTTGGGATTGCTTATTATTCCTGGTTTGGAATATGGTTAATTACTATTTATATTAGATGCAACAAGTGTACTAAATGAAACTTTATCACGAAGTCCCTACATTCTATACCGATTAGTCGCCGGTGCCTGGCGAACGGGTTATTAGTTAATAGCGCTATTTAGGTTTCACCAACCTCACACCGTGCCTGGAGAGGATCGGTCGTGAACTAATAGACCTTGGCAAACCGTCAATGATGATAGACATTGACAAACATGGCAACAACGAAACAACAGGTCGCACAGTATTCGGTATTACGCAGTTTAGTAACTTACATATGGGGTAGCTCCCCATGGCATGATATAGATGAGTAACTTAACACAAGCATAAGTTTTATGGGATTAAAACTGGGCAACTCGTGAACTCGCCAACTTTATGTTGATGCCCTACTACATGCTTTACAGGTACTCAGTGATAGCAGGATCTTGCAGTGGGGAGTGTGGTGGTCGCATGAACCCGTGTTGGGTTTCCTTTTAATAAATTGTGAACTCTAAACTGATGTTTTAAACTGTTAAACTTTTGCTTCCGCTGTTGACTTTATTAACTGCTTTTAAACTTTGAACTTTTGACATTGGTCACTAATCGTATTGGTTGTGATGAAACTGTTTTACTATTTTGATTGTTCAATATAATTGGTGGCTTGATCCTAGTCAGTTACAGGCCTCGCGGTGGTACTCCGCAAGTGGGAACTGAGTGTGTGACATTTGTTATGTTTTAATTTTAGTAAAATAATTACTTTTAAAAAATAAAATATTAAATTTGTTGAAAATTTGTAGCAAATTGACCTCGTTTGCTACTTCCAACAAAAAAAAAGTTATTTTATTTGTTGTTTCTTAAATCTAGTAAAGTAAATATTTAAAAGAAAGAAAAAAAATTCATTTGTCAGAAATTTGTAGCAAATTAACCCTGTTTGCTACAACTTTCTGACAAAAAGAAGTCATTTTATTTGTTATGTCTTAATTTTAGTAAAATAAATAGAATAAAAAGATTCAATGTTAAATTTGTCGGAAAGTTGTAGCAGTTGAAAAGGTGTTAAAGTTGAGGATGAAAAGATATCAGCGGTGAAGTCTTGGCCACTCCCTTCGACAATTAAAGAAGTGAGAGGTTTCCTTGGGCTTACGGGCTACTATCGCCGTTTTGTTCAGGATTATGGGTTGATAGAGCGACCTCTCACAACCTTGACTAAAAAGATTGGTTTCACCTGATCGGAAGAAGCTTTACATGCTTTTACCGCCTTAAAACAAGGTTCTAAGGCTACCCGATTTCTCAAAGCCATTCATCATTGAATGTGACGCTTCATCCGACGGGGTAGGGGCTATAATATCCCAAGAAGAGCATCCAGTGTCTTATTTGAGCAAAGGTTTCTCCACTTCTAATAGATTCAAATCAGCTTATGATCAGGAGCTCCTAGCCTTAGTGTTAGCGGTACAAAAGTGGAGTCTTATCTCCTTGGTTGCTGCTTCATTATTCTGACCGATCACTACACGCTAAAGTTATTACTCGAGCAATGCATTACTACCACTGCACAACAACGTCTCTTACTAAAACTTATGCCTTATGATTTCTATATTGTTTACAAAGCTGGTAAAGAAAATAGGGGCGCCGATGCATTGTCTCGTCAACCCCATTCTGGTGAATTGTTAAGGTTGGTTATCCCTTACTGTGTTGAGGAGGCTGAAATTAAATCGGGGCTGCAAACTGGTCCAACTACTGGTGAGATATTCAGCAAAGTATAAGCCGATCCATCTTCTGTTGCAGGCTATTGAGTTGTCGAGTAGTTCTTTGACAAAGGTCGTTTGGTGATACCAGAGGTTCCTAATATCAAACTCAAGCTATTACACAGGCACATGATACCCCAATTGGAGGTCATAGGGGATTTTTGAAGACTCTTAAACGCCTATCCACACGTTAATTTTCGCCAAGAATGAAACAAGAAGTTCAAAATTTTGTACAACAATGTATTGTTTGCCAACAATAATAATACCAAACTTTATCTCCAGCGGGTTTGATTCAGCCTTTACCTATATCTCCATGGACTTCATTGTTGGGTTGCCACATTCGAACCATTATGATACAAAATTCTGGTGGAGGTTGATCGTCTTAGCAAATATGCTCATTTTTATGCATATCTCATCCATTTATAGCCAAGGGGGTAGCTGCACTTTTCTGTAAGGAAATCATTCGGTTGCATGGGGTTCCCCGTTCTATTATTTCTGACCGGGATGTGGTATTTCTTAGCAATTATTGGTAGGAGCCTTTTCGTTTGAGCCAAACTAAGCTTCAAGTGAGCCCTGGTTACCACCCCCAAAAGGATAGGCAAACTGAAGTTTTGAATTGTTGCCTTGAAGCTTAATTGCGGTGTTTTGCCGGTGAACAACCTAAAAGATGCGGTACATATTTACCATGGGCCGAGTATTCCTACAATACGGGGTATCATACTTCAACAGGTATGACACCTTTTTCCATTGTGTATGGGAGGGAACCTCCTTCATTGTTCCCTTACGTTATGGGTGAGACTAAGAACACAGAGTTGGAACAACAACTACTGGATAGAGACGAGATAATAAGGCTCCTACAACACAATTTAAAGAAGGCCCATGACAAGATGAAGAATCAGGCCACTCTCAAGCATCGTGAATTATCATTTCAGGTTGGGGATTATGTCTTTCTCAAAATTCAACCCTACCATCAAAAAAGTTTGGCCAAACACCGCTATGAGAAATGTCATCCAGATTGCTCAAATTCACCTGGTATTTCATGTATCTATGCTCAAGCCAGCTCATGGTTCATTCCCATGTGATCCACTCACTCTATTGCCGATTACTAAAGAATGGGAGATTGATTTGCCACCACATTCTATTCTTTCTCACAGGCGGACTTCAGAAGTTGGTCTTCCAGTTCTTGAAGTGTTGGTCTCCTGGTGCAATCATCCCGTGGAGGAAGCCACATGGGAAACTTATCATTCGGTAGCAGAGCAATTCCTAACATTCCGCCTTGAGGACAAGGCATTTTATCGAGAGGTAATTATGATAAAACTCCGATTAAAGTGTATGCGAGAAGAAAATGGAATCGGGGCAGTTGGGTTATGTTTTTAGGTCTGAGCTGGATCCACTGGGTTAGGAGGAATTTAATGGGAAACCGGAAGAGTGGGGAGCATTTACTATGCCTATTATCTGCAGGAAGGGGAAGAATGAGAAGTGGTCCCTATGCCTACTTTTATGAGATGTTACTAAATGTCGTGGGTCTTTATAAGTAGGCTTTTCACTTTTGAATTCTCATTCTTGTTTTTCGTTGTCAAAGGTTGTGTAATTGGAGACCTTGCCCCTCTCGAATCGGGCCGATTATCTCAATTTAAATAAAAAATTCCTTGCTTGAATCTTTGATCCTATCATCCACCTTAAAATTTATAAAAAAAAAAACTTTTTTTATTTAATGAGATTCAACATTTGTTCATCCACCTTAGGATTTAAACAAACTTCATTTATTTATACATGTGCATGCGCATGAAGATGTCCATGTAGAAGTTCTACAAAGGTGTGTTTCCCACATATAACCGTGTGTAGAAAATAGTGTAAAATTTGATAAAAATATGAATAATTAATTCAATAGGTTTGAATAAATATCATATACACATTAATTATATATAATAAAAGCAACATAATCAATATTAGAGGAAACCTGTGTGACGTGACGGAGGGATCAATATCACTACAATAATAAATTTAAATAAATTAAAAAATAAAAAGATGAAGTTATTGGTTATTAGCAGGTTAAACAACAACTATATTGAAAGGAAGGAGACGATCGGTCTTTAGGTTAGAATGGATGGAGAATTAAACAAACTTTGACTTTATAATCAATATATCGTATGGTCTTAATATATCGCATCTTAGTATCTCGCGTATTAAGTTTCAATCTTTCACTTTATAACCAAATATATCGTATCGTCTTGATATCTCGCGTCCTAATATCGTCTTCATATCGTGTAAAAATTACTTTTTTTATCGCAAACACATGTATTTTGATATAATAATAATAATAATAATAATAATAATAATAATAATAATAATAATAATAATAATAATTAATAGCGATATTTCATCAAATTTCAAAAAATTAAATGGGTAATCAAATTGGCTTACACTATGAATTTACAATTTTGCCCATCTAAAATGCATTATATATATATATATATATATATAGGGTGAGAGTTGGCTACAAAGTCCATTTTTCTTAAAAAGTGTACAAAGTCATAAAAACCACAATTTTAGCCATAAAACACACTCAAAACCCACAAATAACATAGTGAGGATTACTAAAACGTCATATTTGTGGGTTTGTGTTGTGTTTTAGATGATAAGACTTTGATTTTCGAATGACTAACATTAGTGTGTTTTATGTTGATTATCATGTTGTGTTTTATATTCATAGTTCTACGATAGTGTGTTTGAAGTTTTTATGGACTGTTAGGGTTTGGATATTGTGTTTTAGTGATCTTCACTATGTTATTTGTGTGTTTTAAGTGTGTTTTATGGCTGAAATTGTGGTGTTTTGTGACTTTGTAGGAAATATGGACTTTGTAGCCGAACCTCACCTTATATAGGGTGAGAGTTGGCATATGGCCAGGATCATTTCAGAACCATAAATATTTATAGAACTCGCAGAACTCCTAATAAACAATCTTTTTATTTATATATTTTTATGTTTAGGATAATTTTATCATTTATTATGTGTATTTTTACGATTACATACATGTTAAGAGTAATTTTATCATTTTTTTTATGTAATTTTATAATTACACATTTGTAAACTAGTTTTTTTACATATATGTAATTAGTTATGACACATATATATAATTTTGGCAACTAAACATATGTAAACTACTTTTAACATGTATGTAATCAAAGAAATACATATAATAGATGATAAAAAGATCATAAATACAAAAACTTATGTATAAAATGATTGTTTATTAGGAAGTCTGAAAGTTCTGTAGTTATTTAGAGTTCTGAAATGAAATCAACCCTATATATATATATATATATATATAGGGAGAAGATCATGCGAGAACCACCTCTTATTGCGAGAACCGCGAGAACCAATGTGAACACACCAAAAATGCCTAAAAATAGCTAAAAATCACACAAAATTTTTTTTTTTGATTTTTTTAATATTTTTTAGGTTAAAATCGCTACTTTTCGAACAAAAAAAAAAAAAAAAATTTTTAAATTTTTTTTTAAAATTTTTTTTTTTTTTTTTTTTAAAAAAAATTATTTTTTTTTTCTGGCTTCGAAAAGTAGCGATTTTAACCTAAAAATATTAAAAAAATCAAAAAAAAATTTTTGGATTTTTTTTGGATCTTTTTAGATTTTTTTTAGATTTTTTAAGGTTTTTTGGGGGTTTAGTTTTTAGCATTTTAGCTTGGGGGGGGGGGGGGGGTTAGGTTTTTGGGGGGTGGGGGAGGGGGGTTTAGGTTTTTTTTTGGGGGGGGGGGGTGGGGTTAGGTTTTTTTTTAGGTTTTTTTAGGTTTTTTTTAGGTTTTTTTTAGCTTGGGGGGGGGGGGGGGGGTTTAGGTTTTTTGGGGGGGGGGGGGGGTGGGGGGTTTAGGTTTTTGGGTGGGGGGGGGGGGTGGGGGTTAGGTTTTTTTAGCTATTTTAGGTTGTGTTCACATTGGTTCTCATGGTTCTCACAATAAGGGTGGTTCTCGCATGAGCCCCTCCCTATATATATATATATATATATATATAGGGGGATCGCTAGAATGAGAACCACCACGAGTTATGAGAACCACGAGAACCGCGCCCCGCGGGTGGCCGTCGGCGACGAAATTTTTTTTACACCTAGATCCGTATATTTTAGTGGGGGGTTTAAATTTTCGGTTCAAACGGCGCGCCCGAGGGGGGTAGTTTTTTACGCCCAAAGTTTGGGTTTTTTTAATTTTTTTAATTTTTCTTTTTTTTTTTTACCAAACTTTGGGCGTAAAAAACTACCCCCTCGGGCGCGCCGTTTGAACCGAAAATTTAAACCCCCCACTAAAATATACGGATCTAGGTGTAAAAAAAATTTCGTCGCCGACGGCCACCCGCGGGGCGCGGTTCTCGTGGTTCTCATAACTCGTGGTGGTTCTCATTCTAGCGGCTCCCTATATATATTGTAATATAGATATAGATTAGTATGTTGATGTAGCAGGATGGTAGCAGAGCCGACCCTATGGTTATATGAACCTAGGCCCAAGCCTAGGGCCACCAAATTTGAAGGGCCACCAATTTTCCAATTTGAAGGGCCACCAATTTTCTAATAGATCAGGCCCAAATCTCTCATCTGTGAACATTACATAAACCTAATAATCCAATGGCACTGAGAGAAGTTTGAAAGCACGTGTAGCGGTGGGTTCAGAAGCCAAAGCAGCGATATATCAGAGACCTTCTCCGCAGTGCCGTTTGAGTTTACGATATGGAACTGAGTAATAAGCAATCAAAGCATGGGAGGCTTTGATGGTGTGCGGGGAGGACCTCCGCACAAGGCCCACAATTTCGAGGGGCATGCGATTTAAAAAAAATTCAATACTTATATGTTATTTTTTAAATAGTAAACACATACCAATTTACAAATCATTTCTTATAGTTTAAAATTTAGCCCACTTGGAATTAGGTTTATTGAGGCTAATACTAATTTGATTTTTTTAAAATAATAACAAAACATAACGGAAGGGCACATTTTTTCAATCTCGAACAGGGTACGTGAATTCTCAGAGACGCCTCTGAATCAAAGTATCAGACAAACAATAATCATGGCATCAGGATTCTGCATCGCAAGGTTAGTTTTGCTCAGTTTTGTGATTTTATGGTTGGCTTTTAATCTTGTGGCTCTCACTCAGGTTAGACATTCACATCCTCATTTGTTGAATAGGGAACTAGGGTGTATTTGCCAATTTGAATCTCTTGTTTAGGGATTATGATTATTTCATTAGTTGCTGATTTTAAGTTGTTGAATTAGGGCTAATTTGATGATTTTAAGTTATTGAATTAGGGCTAATTTGCTGATTTCAGTTTGTTATTTAGGCCTTTAGGGCTTATTTGATTCTTTTAAATTGTTGAATTATGGTTGATTTTAAGTTGTTGAATTAGGGCTAATTTGTTGAATTGGGGCTAATTACGATAATTTCATCAAACAATTTGCCTCGGTTAAATCTAGAAAAGTAGATTTTATTTAAAGATATACTATAATTATAGAAAACATATGACTTTCAATTTTTTTTAACTATACGAATTATAAACTTTTTAGTTTATAATTGCCGGTCCCAAGCCCGAATAAAGCAGGAGGGTTTTGTTACTAAATATGTTGAAAATGATAATTTTGCAAAAGGGCCACCACTTCGTAGTTCGATTAGGGCCTCCGAAAACGTGGGAACGGCACTGGATGGTAGGGATATAACATGAGTTTACACCCTTGTCAACATTATTAAGATTATTAACGATATTAAGGTGTTAGGCTTTTTGTGGTTTTCGTCTAGGTCGAAACAGAAGTTTTGTTCATGGGAGAACCGGTGTAAAACTGTAAATATGTAATTTTGTTGGTTTTTTTTTTTTTTTTTTTTTGTGCCGGCCCGGTTTGGGTCGGTTCTAATGAAGTTCACCTTTCAAAAAAAAAAATCACTATAAACATGATATGGACTTGGGACCGTACACATGCAGTTGATTTGGGTGTTGACGTATAAAAACGATTACGCAAAAAGAAAGGTTTATAACAAGAACACTATTTTAAGCCAGAGGCATTACAAACCAAAGACACATACACAACCATATATGTTATCTTCGAACAAATCAGTGTTCTTTATTTTTATTATAGTTTATTTGCATCTCTAAACTTCCAAGACATGCCATTTATCCTCACTGCACCCTGCAAATATACAATAAGGAAAAACAAAATCACAATATGTAAGATATAAACAAGTAGAATGTGTGATCCAAAATAATAGAAGTTTAAATAGAAGAACACAATATTTGAAGTTTGAACATACTTGGAGCAATCAGTGCCCGGGCTGATCTTGTAAGGGATGCTGACACCGCACTTGCCCGGGAGGCTGGCGGCATTGCCTGCATTGACGCCAGAGATGGAATTGTAAGCACTCTTCAAGCAGCCACATGCAGCCTGACGATCAGGGGTTGTTTTAGCAGCGCTATTGAGTGATTTTACCCCACTGCAACATGCCGGTGGCACAGCACCACCTTTCGTTAGGTAGGGAATGCATGGTGCTAAGCTGCTGGATACCTGACCACAGGTAAGAGCCTCTGCATAGGGTGCAACAACCACCATGCAAGTCACTACTGCACATAGAACCATCATTGCCATCTTTGCCATTTTTGAAGACTAGTTAAAGATGTAGGAAAGAGTAGCTTTGCTCTATATGTTTGTAAAGTTGTTGGTGCTAGAAAATGTTGTCCAAGATTGCAATTTATAGGTGTGTTTGTGTATGAACGAATTAAAGGCGGGGGGTCGGTTTGGAACTTGGTAGTTGGAAGTTGGTTTTAACATTATTGATCTTCACCAGGTGTAAGATTAAGGTTATTCCATTTGATCTTGTCATAATAATGGAGTGTGGTTTTATTAGCTTGCCAACAAACTGACTCTGACAAATGTAGACAATTTTTGAAATTTTGATCAACAATTTACTTTTGGCTGAATTCTCTTATTAAAATAAGGCAAGAGCCGTGCATAGAAATTAAAGCGTCCACACTAGGGGATGAGATATTTACCGTTTGTTAATTAGAATTCACTCCTTCACTTTATTTAATGGCAAAAACTTCTATAGAGTCTGGCAAGAAACTGAGAAGACATACAAAAACATCAACCGAACAAAACAAAGGCAATTACAACATAGCAACAACATCAAAGTCGGACCAATTCTCCCAAGAAGGAGCTGGGATCTTTGATTTGTTGCACACCCACAAATGCGCGCCTTCCTTTAAAGTTCCACCGTCTTCTTGACCGGAACAAACTTATCTTCGAAAGTTTTCTCATTTCTAGCAAGCCATATTCTCCAAACGGTCGCAATGGCTATCATGTGAACAAGATTCTTCCATCTTTTGGAACCTGGACTCAAGGAGATCACCTCAAAAATGTTGGCGAGAGTATTCATGGAATTAGGCACTGGAATCCTAACCCATACGAACACCTACCACCAAATACTTCTAGCAAAATGGCACAAAGCGAAAACATGATCCTTAGTTTCCGCCATATACCGGCATCTCCACAGTTCAAGTTGGTAACTTAACTGGAACACCTCAGATTTAATTTAGTGTACTTTTTTACTACAAAATAAAATTTAACATGAGTTCATTAAATTGATTTTGCCTAGAAATTCCGATCCCCTGATATTTTTTACCCACCCCCACCCACTCCTATATATTTGTTCAAGCTTCAGCACTAGAAGAACCAATGTAAACATTTTATTGTATTTTGTACCAACATATTTGGACAAGTTATAAGCTTCTAGTAAAGTAGTTATTTCTAGTATTCTTCCCCAATACATATTTGTATGGCTGTATCCAAAAACAAAAAAACATGTATTACAAACAGGCAATGTAAGCTGCAAATGTTGCCATATATTTTTTTAACATTGTGACTTGTATATTAGTATAAGGTTGTTGGTGCATCTACTGTCTGTTAACTACGTCTTATCGAGTCTTATGTCTAGACAGGTTAAATGAGTGCACAATAGTGATTGAATTAGGGTTTAGTCATGTTTTAGGATGTGTTTCCGTTTGTAGATGTCAAAGCCAAGTTCAAACGGAAGTGATTCAAGGGATTCCGTTTGAACCGGTTCGTTTGAACATGTCCAGTCCGTTTGAAACAGGGTTTCGTTTGAACTAGGTGTGTCACTTTCAAACGGAATGGCTTAGTCTATATATAGGTGTTGTGCATGTTCATTTGAAACAGAATAGTTGTGTGTGTGAGCGAAGGTGCTGCCGGATTTTTGTCAAAATACATTGTAAAAGCTCAGAAATCAGTAATAGAGAAGAAAGTTAAAAGGAACAAGCTGTGTGACGTTGTTTACTTTGATTCCGCCTCTGTAAACAATGATGAACTACCTTTACTGACTGTTTAGGGTCACGGAACCGATCCAACAAGTGGTATCAGAGCTCAGGACGAGGAGTTCATACCATTGCAACTTGATTTCACCGGATTTTCTCATTTCTACTCTCTTCTACTCATACTTTTCTGTTTTGGACATATTTTTACGGTTGAAATGGCCTAAAACTATCACATAACAAGCGAAACATATTGATAACGAATCCTTGAAAGTTTTGAACTAAAATTCGACCTAAAACTAATATAAAACTACTATACCGTTTGAAATTGTTCGAAAAATGCTGATATCATAGATCATTACGTTTGAAAATACACTTAAAATTTGATCCCGTTTGAAATTGGCTTATATTACCGTTTGAGGAATGTATTCTGTTTGAGATTCTCGTTTGAAAACTGATTTCCGTTTGAAAGCCACACTTCGTTTGAGAGTTCACGTTTGAAAGTGTTTCGTTTGAAACTGTTCGTTTGAAACTGTTCGTTTGAGAGTTCACATTTAAAAGTGGTGTAGTTTCAAACGAGACAGGACTATTCCGTTTGAGATTTGTATCCCGTTTGAAATGATCGTTTGAAAGTGGTGTAGTTTCAAACGAGACAAAACATTCCGTTTGAAATTGAAACCTGATTTGATATTCCATTTGGACCAAGTGTTGACTCAAACGAAACAACAGATTTCGTTTGAGAAGAGCCATTTCGTTAGAAAGACACTATACCGTTTGAACAATTCTGTTTCGACAGATTACGTTTGAATCTGTCATTTTACAAAACCAAGAATTTTCGAAGTTTTTGTTAATCGTTTCAGGTACAAGATGGATGATCTATTCATGAACCCGTTTAGCGATATGTATGCTTTTGCTGGAAACGATGGAGATGATACTTCTTCTAGCAACACCAATGAGAACACGCCGAATACAAAGAAAAAGTTATCAGATGCTTTGGAAGTTGAAAGCGCATTTGGAACATATAACAAACCCCCGAGGTTGATGGCTATCGAAGAATACAGTCGGTGGTCCAAGAAATTTGAAGATTGGTTAAGAGCCTTTGCTTTTCCCAGCTGGAAGAGTCTAAAAATGGTTACAATGATGGAGGCAAAAGTGGCGAAAGCTTAACATCACCTGAAGAAATAGAGGCATTTGTCGCTGAGCAAAAATGCGTTGCACTGCTATTTCAATCTGTTAGAGAAGATATAATATCTTTGATCGAGTACAGCAGTTCTAAAGATCTCTGGAAAAAGTTAGAAACCAAATGTTTAGGAAGCACAGAAATAGTGAAGAACAAAAAGAAACTACTTAGAAAAGAGTTTGATTTGTTTGGGTGTTTAAAGAATGAATCAGTTTGTAAAATGATTGAGAGGTTTTGGCATCTGAAGCTGGAACTGACGAGACATGGAATTTCCTATACTCAAGATGAGTTAGTTGACAAATTGTTTGATTCGTTGCCAGATGAGATGGATTGGCAATATTATGCGTTGATGCTAAAGAATACTATCAAGCCGCCAGAAGTGTTGACAATAGACTTGCTGATTGAGAGACTAGCAATGTTGTAGAAATCGGTTTTAGGCGGCGCCTAGGCGGCGATTAGTCGCTCATCGGAGGTCTGCCGCCCAGATTTTCCAAAATCGGTCTAATTAGTCGGTAAAAGTCAACATCGGTCAAAAGTCGGGAAAATCGGTGGAAATCGGCAGAAAATCGGACCTAGTCGCCAACTAAAACCGGCTGAAAATCGGACCCAGCACATGGTTTCAAGCCCAAAATCTAATTGTAATTTGTATTCAAGTTATTGTAATTTGTATTCAAGTTATTACCTGTGTTTGAAAGCACCACCGCACACCACCAGCTCCGCCTTCATCAAAAGCACCACCGCGCACCACCAGCTCCGACTTCGGTAGGTTAATTGTAATTTTTATTCAAGTTATTACCTGTGTCTGTGTTTGATTCGAATCGAAGGAGAAGAGGAAGAGGCAGAGGCGGCTTATGAGAGGCGGCTTATGAGAATGTGGGAGGGTATTAGGTTATATTAAGTTTGGCTATTTTGATATTTAGCCCCTCTATTTTTCACAAGTTTACATATTGTTCCTAAACTTGTAAAATTATATATAAAAAGTATAAAATTAACTACATATTTATAAAAAAAATGTAAAATTATATATAAAAGTCCAATCCGATTAATCCCGATTAATCCCTATTAATCCCGATTAATCCCTAGGCGGTACCTCACCGCCCGACTAGCGCCTAGCGCCTTCTACAACATTGGAGACTAGAGAGTCACGAGTTGGAATTAAAGAAGACACACAAAGTCAATCATTCTTCTTATCAGTAGAACTTGGATTTGTATTATCCAAAGAGCATGATGCCAAAGAGTACATCTCCCAAGACAGCTTTTTCTGCCGAAAATGTTAACACATCAAACAAAGAAAGTCAAAGCAGTGGATTTCACAGTGGATCTTCGTCATCTGCAAATCATTCTGATGCAAAGAATCTATTTCAATGCAACATCGCTGTAGACTTAAAGAACGCTCAAAACTTCAGCGAGGAGTCAGCAAAGCAACAGATGGTTTTCTTAGAATCTGTGCTAGAATCGTATGAAAGTCTTGTAGCAGGGAAGATAGGCAACACCAACCTGACGAAGGAAGATTATGATCAGATTGATCCTGAGGAGATGGAACTGATCGACATAAGGTGGTGTATGGCCAGTGTAGTTCGTCGAGCACAACGTTTCATGGAGATCACGGGGAGGAAGTCTATTGGTGGACCTTCTACCAAGTTAGGCTTTGACAAGTCTAAAGTGACGTGCTTTAAGTGCAAACAGAAAGGTCATTTTAAGCGTGAATGCCGAAATGCGTTTGCTGATGAATCTGAGAACCCGTTCAGAGAAGATTACTACAAGAAAGCGATTTATCATCAGAATAAATCAGAGCCGCCAAGATTGAAGCAGCTTGAAGAGAACAAAGAGAAGTCAAGAGCTCTTGCTGTAATTCACGACGATGAAGGTTACGACTGGAGTGAGTTGTTACCTGAGGAGGATGCGGTTGGATATGCATTCATGGCAAAATCTGAACCTGTTCCTTGGAAAGACAACAGAACTGAAGAACAGAAGTATGGTCACAGAAAGCTGTTGGCCATGAACATATTGATCAGAATAGCTGGTATCTTTTCTGAGGCAAAAAGAGCAAATAGATGGGATCCAGACTGGGAATGTTATCTTGACCCCCAGGGAAACATTGCTATTGATCATAACACTCTTGATTTGGAAACCATAATCAAAGAGTTTAAAGAAGAAGATGATTATTGGCAAAGAAAATGGTGGGGAAGCGGAGAAGAAAAAGAAGAGAAAGAGAAAGAAGAAGAAAAAGAGAAGCCAAAGAAGGTTGATACTGGAATCATTGACACGACTCAAGAGTTGAATGCTGAAAACATGGGAAAGATGGCTGACAAGGTGCTGGCTGCTAATGCACTTGAGGTAGACTCTAAATCCGGCTCTGAGTCTAAAAGCCAGGTCAGTTCAAACGCGTCAACAACTGAGTCAGGTAAGAAAGTCAGTGGTGATGTTGACTGCAAAAATTGCATCAAAGAATGCAAGGTTTGTAGTACAAACACTTATCTCAAAGGTAAAAAGATTGATGATCTGACTGCTAAAGTCAAAAGTGTTGAGGATCAAATCCTTGATCGTGATAAAATGGTGAAAGCTTCAACTGAACGATTAAAAGAATTAACTAACAAAATTGAAACTGATAAAATTGATCAGGAAAAGATTAGGAAAGAAAATGAGAGGTTAGTTCTTGAAAATCGTCAGATTACTGAAAAATTTGAGAAGCTTAAAAGCACGGTTAAAGATAATGATGATAGAAACGGTAAAACATACAAAGAAAATTGCCAATTGCAATGTGTTTTGAGAATAAAAGAAGAATTAATCAACAAACAATTGGATGAGATTGCTAAATTGAAGCTTCAATTTGAAGAAGCTAAGATTGAGAATGAGCGAATCAATTTGAAATTGAACAGTTACAACTCTGCAAGCTTTGTTTTGCAACACATTGTTCCCAAACCCATCGGGAAAAACAAAGCAGGTGAAGATGTATACTGTGATGGAACTGGGGCCGGGTTTCATCAAGTTCCACCACCAGTTCTAGACAATTATTCGAAAAAGCAATCTGGGTTGGTTAATCTTGAAGATGAAAATGAAGTGAAACTTCCTGATTCAATTGATGTGACATTTTCTTCATCATCATCTGATGATAGTGTTCAAACTGAGATTGTTAAAGGCATGGCTGAAAGTGTTTTGGATAATGATTCAGCTGAGGATGAAAAATGTTTTCTGGATAAATACATTCTGAAACAAAAGTCCAAAAACAACTTAAATGAAGAACTTGATCTTGTCATGTACAAGATGTCGGGATCGGATAAGTTGTATTCGGATTCTGAGTTTCCTTTGGAGAATGTAAATGTTTCAAAATTGACAAATGTGTTCAAAATGGTTGAAATTGATCTGTCTGAAGTAAAAAGTTTAAAACAAACAAAAAGGCAAATGAATTTTGAGAAAGATAAAGCTTACTACAAGAAACCTGTAGTTCCACCGCGTTTTTATAACAACAATCGAAACAATTGGTCGGGTGGATATCAGGGTGGTAAGAATTATCAAAGAAAGAATTTTCAAATCAAAAGGTTTGCTGAAAAGAAGGTGTTTGTGAACGGTTCAAGTTCACTTTCTGATGAGGAAAATGAAATTTTTTCAAAATCAAATGAAGAATTTTTTAAGAAGAGGGCTTCACAACCTCAGTCTGAAGGCACAAGTCGGGTAGTTGATACTCGTACATGTTTTAGATGCAACAAATTTGGTCATATTGTAAGAAATTGCACCAACTCCAAGCCTAAGACTGAAGTTGTTGAGAATCGAAAGAAGAAGGTTGATGCAAAAGGAAAAGCTCCAATGGTTGTTGAGAAAATTTTGAAAAATGAGAAAACAAAAGTCAAAATTGAACCTGTTAAGAATGTAGTAAATAAAAATGACAAATTCTATAAACGGGTTGCACCATCTCAACAAACATGGAAGCCAAAAGTGGTTGAAAAGAAATCAAGTTCATTTAAACCAAAGGTTTCAGAGAAAGAAAAACAGTCATCTTCTACCACTCCGGTAAAGATGGATGTTCCTTTGGATTATTATGAACAATTGGAGAAACAATCTTCTACTCCAACAGAGAAAAAGAATGTTCAAAAGAAAAAGCAACCAACCGGTCAACTTAAGATAGATGAGTTTTTCTTATACAAAAAGGTTGAGGTTGGATCTGAGGCAAGCTTAAAAATGAATGATAAAAATTTTCCGCCACTTTACACTACAAAATCTCATATTAAAGTCAAGTTACCTGAGTCAAAAGAGGCTTGGGTAGCATCAAAATCTCACTAAAAATTTTGGACTTGCCGGAGCTTCCTAGTTGGTAATTGTGAAGCATGAATCGGCATCTTTATTGAAATGTGTTTTTAAATCAATTTGTGATATGTGCAGGAACTTCCGAGAGCTGTTTCACGATGGATTATGGATAGTGGAGCGTCTCGACATATGACAGGGAAGACTGCATTGTTGTACGATGTTAGAAATTTCAATGGTGGTTATGTGGGATTCGCAGGAAACCAAGGTGGTAGAATTGTCGGTGAAGGAACGTTATCCAATGGGATCGTTACGTTTGAAAGAGTTAACTACATTGCTGAGCTAGAGAATAATCTGTTGAGTATTTCACAGATTTGTGACAGGATGTATACTACTCACTTCACAGACAAAGAATATTTGATCTTGAAGCCAGGATTTGTTATCCCTGAAGAATGGATTATCATGAGGGCACCAAGTGTCAATGATCTGTACGTGTTGGACATGAGTGTAGCTACTACAACCACGGGTCAAGATCATTGTTTTGTGTCTAGAGCAACAGAGAAAGAATCGAAGTTGTGGCACCCCAAGATGGGGCATATACATCTTAGAAAAATGAATCACTTGGTGCACAATGATTTAGTTCTGGGTGTTAATATCAAAGGTTTTCATCTGGAAGGGGAGTGCATTAGTTGCATCAAAGGCAAGCAGAAGAAAAAGTCACACCCTAAAAAGCAAGTCAATTCAGTTTCCAGACCTTTAGAGAGACTACATATGGATCTGTTTGGTCCAGTAAACGTCAAAAGTATTACAGGGGATCTCTATTGTCTTGTGGTTACTGATGATTATTCCAGATTTTCATGGGTATCATTCTTGAAGTCAAAAGATGAAACGTTTGACAGTTTGATGGCGTTGTTCAGAAAGATTGAAAATCTGTACCAAAGGCGTATCAAAAGAATTAGAAGTGATAATGGTACTGAGTTCAAGAACAACAAGATGGAAGAATATTGTGATGAAAGAGGTATATTGCATGAGTTTAGTGCTCCGTACACTCCGCAGCAGAATTGAGTCGCAGAACGCAAAAACAGGACGCTAATCGAAACGGCTAGAACAATGCTTGTTGATTCAAAGCTACCGATTAATTTTTGGGCAGAAGCAGTTTCTGCCGCATGCTATACACTCAACCGGGTTCTCACTGTGAAGAAATTCAACAAGACATGCTTTGAATTGATCAATAACCGCAAACCGAACCTGAAGTTTTTAGAACCGTTTGGGTCTCCTTGTACAGTTCTAGAGCCTTTTGGTAAGTTTGGTCCAAAGAGTATCGAAGGAATATTTGTGGGTTACTTAAGTCCACAAAGACGATTTTTTGTTCCAAGTTTGAAGCAAATCATCGAAGCACAACATGTTGAGTGTCAGGGGTATACTATGCCGCCTCAAAATCTCGGTGACTCATGGCGTTTTAATTATGATAAATTGTGGGATTCGTTTGACATGGAAGAAGAAAAGGATGAAGAAGAAGATTTCTTTGACGAGTTGGATATTCTGAGAGAGTATGAAGAATCGCAGGAAAGGTTCCCAGCTGAGTATTCAAGGTGACCACGACAAACTTCAAACTATGATTAAGCAGGTTCAAGCAATGCTGGTGAACATGATGATGTCCAACAAGATGAAGTTGCTCAAGATAATCAGACGGCACAGAATGATAATCAAGAATCTGAGAACATGTAGTATTTGATCGTGGTGATTCAGATTCTGAGGGGGAGCAAATTCAGATTTCAAGTCAAACAAACCCAGTCAGTGAACAAGGTGCAAATCAGAATGTTACTAATCTGGAAGGCAATGTAGATGTTCCAGGCGAAGTGATGCCACGAACTCTTTCATATCATCCAGAGGAATTGATCATTGGAGAACTGCAAACAGGCGTCCGCACTAGAAGACAGCTTGATCAAGGGCTTACATGTTTTATACAAAAGTTGCTCCTTTACAAACTGAATTCTCATTGATTTGTTTTATATCGCAGGTTGAACCAAGGACTTACAAAGAGGCGCTTACTGAAGATTCTTGAGTCAATGCGATGCAGGAGGAACTGAGCCAATTTGAGAAGTTAGGTGTGTGGAAGTTAGTGGATTTACCTGATGGTCAAAGGAAGATAAACACCAAGTGGGTGTTCAAGTGCAAGAGAGACGATAGAGGAGTTGTGGTTCGCAACAAAGCTCGACTCGTAGTCCAGGGTTTCAGTCAGCAGGAGGGTATAGATTTCACTGAAGTGTATGCTCCTGTAGCTCGACTAGAAGCGATCAGAATCTTCCTAGCATTTGCGTCTTGGAAAAATTTCAAAGTATATCAGCTAGATGTGAAATCGGCGTTTCTCTACGGGAAGGTAAAAGAGGAGGTATATGCCGGTCAGCCACCGGGCTTCACCGATCCAATCCACAAAGACAAGGTTTATTTGCTAGATAAAACGTTGTATGGTTTACACCAGGCCCCGAGAGCTTGGTACGAGACATTGTCTCAACATTTGCTAGCCAACAGCTTCATCCGTGGAAAAGTGGATGCCACTCTCTTCACCAAAGAGGTCGACGGACATCTTCTGATTGTTCAGATATACGTGGACGACATCATATTTGGGTCAACGAATGAAAATTTGTGCAAAGATTTTGAATGTGTTATGAAGCAGAAATTTGAAATGTCATCAATGGGTGAGATGAAATTCTTTTTGGGACTCCAGGTTGATCAACTACCCAAAGGAATTTTCATATATCAAACGAAGTACGTTCATGATATCTTGGAGAAATTCGGGATGTCAGGTTCTACTCCAGCCTCCACCCCATTAGCAACGAACCATGGGATAAACCTTGATCTCACCGGAGAGAAGGTAGATGAAACGATGTATCGTTCCATGATCGGATCGCTGATGTATTTGACAGCTTCAAGACCCGATATCATGTACCCAACCTGCCTCGCAGCAAGATTTCAATCTAACCCGAGAGCTTCGCATATGGTGATTGTGAAAAGGATATTACGTTACCTGAAAGGAACTTCATCATTGGGGTTGTGGTATCCAAGAGAAGGCGATTTCACGCTCGAAGGGTATTCCGATTCAGATTTCGGATGCTGCAAAGTTAATGCTAAATCAACAACAGCGGGGTGCCAGTTTTTCGGATCAAGATTGGTTACCTGGCAATGCAAAAAGCAAACCTCTGTGGCTTTATCCACATGTGAAGCGGAGTATGTCTCTGCTAGCAGCTGCTGCTCTCAGATCTTGTGGATCCAGCAACAGATGCGCGACTACGGTTTGCAATTTCTAAACACCCCTATCTTTGTTGATAATGAGGCAGCGATTAACATTACGAAAAATCCAGTACATCACGCTAAAACCAAACACATTGAGATTCGTCATCACTTCATTCGAAATTGTTTCGAGAAGAAGTTGATACGAATTGAGAAAATCCACACTGATGAACAAAAAGCTGATTTACATACCAAAGCATTTGATAAAACACGTTTTCAATATTTGCTAAAACTAAATGGTATGAAGCTTTTATCGGTGTTGGAAGAGATCATTGGCTTTGATGAAGGAGACATTGTAGATGATGTTGAGAAGCAATCTGCAATGGTTTGTCGATTTTTTACCTATTTTGGTATTTAGGGGGAGGTATAGGGTAATATTTCAGAAAATACAAAAACAATAAAAAAATGACAAAAATACAAAAACATGAGATATTTTCAAAATCCAAAAACAATAGAAAACCAGAAAAGAGCTTGTGTAAAAAGGGAAAATGATAGTATATCGGCTTGACAGTTACAGTATGCTAAAGAAATGGAATGTTTTAAATGCGTTAAACAGTCTCGCTGATGATATGCCGATAGGTTTTTACACATTTAGTAGGTTTGTTCGGGATATAAACTTAAATCTTTACTTACTTATATCGTGGGGAACACTACTTGGATATATAGGTAACCCCTGAAATCTTGTTTGAAAGATTCCTTTTTCTGATATACTAGGTCTTTATACTCAGTGATATCTGGGGTATTATTCCGGGACTTCTGCTGAATGGAAGTTCTGACCTAGTCCTCGAATAATACTTTCCGCAATTCTTGAAACATAGCATCACCCTTAGCATATATGATAAGACAATAAAATTGCTTAGCAATGCTGTTGTAAAAAAGATCCTCTAAAGGGGACACACCCAAAAGTTGAGTCATGATCTCTCTGCTGAACGGTAGTTCTGACCTGAGCTCTCATGATTCTACATAATTTATAACCCCTTAGAGATATCATTTGTGGTATACTCACCTGTAAGACTGAATATTGGGATCTGGATACGGGAGTATATTCAAGAGGTGGGACACACGTATAAGTTTAAGTCTCTAAAACACTTAATCCGTATCCTGGACAGATTGAAAATTGTGTGAGAATTTAAAGTGGATCAGTATATCTACAATCTAAGCGAATTGTTTAATTCTGAGTATGTAATTGAAGCTTAACGGTACTTGTGACTTGTCGGATAGCTGATATGATTCCCTAACACGCTTAACCAAAAATATGTTTGTAAATAGTTTACTTTTACTGCATTTTAGTTCTGTATTTCATTTCTAGTTTAGAAATTTTATTCAAAATCCAAAAAGATTTTACATTTCTGCTTTATTTTTGACAAACCAAAGTGGAGAGTTGATCTTTGGATTCGAAAGTTGAAAGCAGATGCAGGAAGTTTCTGGACTGGATGATAAGTCGTGAGCTGAAACATGATAAGTTTGTGAAACTTGAAAAGTTAAAACAAGTTCATTAACTTGAAACTTGTAATTTTCAGAAAAGGTTTGAATATGTTGAACAAAGTCAGTGTGATTTATCTCAGATCTATCAAGGTCATTAAGTTGAACTTGGGAGATAAATTGAGTAATCTGGGTCATTAACTTGGACCTGAATACTTAAGTGGATTTCTAACACTGAAGGTTAAAAGGTAAGTTTTGGATTAAAACTGTTATTGTCATATATCTTATATTTGGGTAGAGTATATGCAGGTAACAGGAATCCCCATGGCAACAAAATGTTAAAGTTTGAACCAGAATTCAAGCCCTAGCTTATTGAGAGGGGGAGTCTGCGAAAGGGGGAGTCAGATTTCTGGATCAACAGGTAAAGGGGAGATTGAAGATGGAGCTAGATTGAGTTCCTGAATCTGTGAAGAGAAAGTTTTTACAATGACAAAATTTGGAGAGAGACAAAGACTAAAGACTCGACGCCGAAGACTTCGTCAACATCCAAGGGGGAGTCTGTTGGTGCATCTACTGTCTGTTAACTACGTCTTATCGAGTCTTATGTCTAGATAGGTTAAATGAGTGCACAATAGTGATTGAATTAGGGTTTAGTCATGTTTTAGGATGTGTTTCCGTTTGTAGATGTCAAAGCCAAGTTCAAACGGAAGTGATTCAAGGGATTCCGTTTGAACCGGTTCGTTTGAACATGTCCAGTCCGTTTGAAACAGGGTTTCGTTTGAACTAGGTGTGTCACTTTCAAACGGAATGGCTTGGTCTATATATAGGTGTTGTGCATGTTTATTTGAAACGGAACAGTTGTGTGTGTGAGCGAAGGTGCTGCCGGATTTTTGTCAGAATACATTGTAAAAGCCCAGAAATCAGTAATAGAGAAGAAAGTTAAAAGGAACAAGTTGTGTGACGTTGTTTACTTTGATTCCGCCTCTGTAAACAATGATGAACTACCTTTACTGACTGTTTAGGGTCATGGAACCGATCCAACAAAGGTAAACTTATATATGTGACAACCCGCACAAAACCAGGTATCCGTACAACTTAATTAATGATTTATTATTACTTGATTACTGTGCTTGATTGAAACTAGCTGATAAACTGCTACCTGCATACTGATACATGCACTTACTTGCATCATACTTTATTTGCTGTCACTACATTATTTACGTGCTGAACCCTAGTGACAAACATGATGCACAAAAAGCACAGTAGCACCAAACGGATACACAGTAAACATGCTGATATAACCAGCATCAGGCAAATACTGCCTCAAGGCCTGTTAAGAGCCTCATATATTTGGACTACACTGGTAGTGAGTGTAGGATATAAGGGTTGTGTTACCGCGTCTCTAGGGGATAAGATACACTGATTCGGATGTGCCAGAACGTACTTTAAGTACCAAACACAGCACTTTAAATAATTTAACCAGCTTCTAGCTGACTAGTAAAGTGCCAAAAATGAGAAAATATCACTAGACACTTTCTAAAGTGTCGGGAAAACAAAATGTGTCACTAAATGTAATAACGACACTTTAAAGTCTTTTGTAACACTTTAACGGATTACTATCCAACCGAACACCCGGACTTTACCCGGAACATGAAAACTATACTATTTTTATTATTACTCTTTTTCTGAGCCAGTTAGGGTCCCTGATTACCCTAACACCCATCATGACACATAACATAACACTAACTAAGTTAGATACTTAGTTAACCTTACTTAACCTAAACTAATCACTAACCATCTAATTAAAATCGAACCATGGACCCCCCCCCCCCCCCCAACCGATCGGTTACCTTGGGAGCACCAACATGTACTTAAGATCTTGCCATAATCTTGCCATGTCTAGTATCTTGTAGACACACTATCCAATGGACAATACACCTTGATTCTTGCCTATATATACACACATTAACACATATGTGATTATCACTAAACACCTCACAAAATCACTCTCTCTTCTCTTCTTGGTGGCTCACGGCCGATCACCACACACACACTCATCACATTTTCGGTTCTTGCACACTTCATTCCAAGACCATTCAAACATCACAAGACACGTATAAGGAGCTTTGGTGCAAGCGGAACGCGAAGGACCACTCTCGTTGGCTTTTATCCACGCGTTTTTCGTCACGATTCTTCCCTAGCCTTGAGCTAGAGGTATAACCTTTAAAACTCGTTTTCACACATATCTAAAGTGGTTAAAAGAACTTTCGTCGGTTAAATATCGTTAACATGCGTTTTGAATCTTTAAAGTCTAGTAAAATCACTAAAATGGAGGTTAATAGCATATGTCTTGTGTAAAAGTCGTAGGACTTGAAATTTGTGCTTATTGTGACCCGATCTATAATGTGGTAGCTCAAAACTTCGTTTAACCCGACTTTGAAAAATCATGTATCTTCACATAAGTTTGTTTTTGAAAGATACAAGGGTTAAAGGTGAACACTACCACATTTTAGAGACATGAACTTGTAGAGAAATATTTTACTTGTGTAAAAGTATTTTAACCGGTAAAATGGTGTTTAAAACTAGCGGATCTACGTATCCGCAAGTGGTATTTTTGAAAGACCACACTTTAAAGAAATCATGTTTTTCTAAAGATGGATCTTGCACTAATAAATATGATTTTATAAACCACAAGTGTATAGACACTTGTAAAATAAAGAGATCCGACAAAGAAGTGTATTTGTCACTCATTACTAGAAGTTGTAAAGACGGTTTTCTCTAAACACGAGGTTTTTACAAGATTAAAGTTACTTTATATAGAAATCTACATATATAAGGATGATATGCATTATTAATGCGGAAAAACTGCAAGTTCATGCGATTATGCAACTTTACATACTTGTTGACTAGTTCGATGTGTCGGAAATTGTTTGTTTGAATAAAGAAGTTGATTGAGTTGATTTGTTAAAAGAAAATGATACGCTTGAAAGCGTGGCCACCTCCAGTTACAGAGGAAACTCTGGCGAAATTTTCTAAAAACCAAACACTTAGACTTTTTACACAACAAGTGTTACAACTATTTTTGGACATACTTTCGAAACATAAATTTCGCCAGCACTATATTTTACTAAATATTCGGAGGTGGGATTTTCACAAAGATTAACGTGATAAACATATTTGTC
Source organism: Helianthus tuberosus (assembly GCA_030545235.1). Taxonomy (NCBI): domain Eukaryota; kingdom Viridiplantae; phylum Streptophyta; class Magnoliopsida; order Asterales; family Asteraceae; genus Helianthus; species Helianthus tuberosus. The sequence continues at coordinate 196,443,008 of CM060425.1, forward strand.
ACAACACTGTTTATGATTATTTTGTGAAATACATAAATATTATTTTAGAGTGAAAATAATATTTACAAGCGTTAATGATTCCAAAACTTTGCGAACGCTTCCATAAACATATAAGTTACACCGGTAATTACATTACCACAAGATTGATAAAACGTAACTTACGCACATGTATTGTATCCCCCATCCTTGGGAAGAAGAATAACTATCAAGCATATACAAAATGTAACACGAAATAGTTGTCTAACTATTTCCCGCAAACATAAACTGTAAAGCTAAAGCACGGTCGTCCGTCTAATAGAATTAGCACTTGTAGGTCATTGCACAGCTTACAGTATCAGGAGACGCTTGATAGAGTTTACGCATCCACTGTGAGTTCATGTCCCCCTTTTCTCTAACTGTTTTCAGTTTTCTTAACTGCGGGGGTGAAATACATGTTACTATGTTTACAAGTACTTTATACACGGTATGAATAACGTAAGGAGGTTTAGATCATGTGAATGGGTAGTTAGAACCCCGAGGGACTCGAGCGGTAGATCTATTTGGGTGTAGCGAGCCCAGCTCCCGGTCCAACAGAACAGGCCTCTCGAAGGACTAACAGAACGGATCCGGAGTGACTTGGTACCCAACGCAAAATCGGCTAGGGTTGTATCTTACTTACTTGCATTTCACGACATGCTAATGGCCTTGCAAACCATTGGCGATCACAAGTCCTCTTACACTGCTACATACCAGGAAACTTTTATACTTACAAGTGTTTTACTTACTCACTTGCACATGAACTCGCTCAACATTATTGTTGATTTTTCAACTCACATGTATTTCAGGAAATTAACGGATTCTGGCACGGTATGAACGTTTTTCCCGCTGCAACCTTTCATGAAGTCATCTGGGTTTAGGGTTGTGCCTCTTTCCTGGACAAGGCATAATCCCTAAATCACGTTTATGTTTTATTTTAAGTTGTAATGTTATTGAACAAGGTTATGGATACTAGAGTATGTCCGCGTTAAACAATGGTAATGTATGTTGATTTCTAAACTTAATGATGACTTGCATGGTTTTTAAATTCATATAGCTTTGTTATGATTACGCTATGGTATTAAGAAGTCACACCAAAATTAACCACGTTTCCGCAAAGCCAGGGTGTGACAGCTTGGTATCAGAGCTCTGATCATAGCGAACTAGGATTCTGTCTCGAGTCTAGACTATGATCACTAGGGCTCTCGCGAAAACATTTTTCTGCATACCACTTAAGTCCAGATCCACACTTTTTACAAACAAATGTTGAGCACATTTTATTAATTATAAGTTCAGCTTGGAGGGCTGAGGATCGATCTGGAGGATCGAGATGGTTAAGGTAGTTGAGCACGTTGGTTTGTTATAGGATCGATCTGGAGGATCGAGGTGAATAAGGTAGTTGAGCACGTTGATTTGTTATAAGGTTCGATCTGGAGGATCGAGGTCTGGTTTAAGTGAAGGATAGAACAGTCTTGTAGACTAGATGGTTTTGGCTAGTAAGACTAGGAGAAATTATGTGATGCCCTACTTGGTGACTTATGTGATTATCTGATTATGTGATTGACTGTTTGTGCATACTTGTGTTTATGTTACAGATACATGGATCCGGCTGATTCAGGTGGTTCAGACATCACCAACCCCAGGCGTGTTGTGTCAGATGATTTAGAGTCCTCGGAGCACGAGGTGTACACGTCAGACTTTACCAGTACCGACGATGACGACTTCCAGCCATTCGCCCTACCTGATGGCGACGATGAGCTCCCTATTGATATTCCGGCCGGGGATTTGCCACTAGCGGTGATCCCTGCTCCCATACCCCTCGCTGCTTACCCTGTTCAGGAGTTACCATTCGACGGCGACGAGGACGACGTCGACTTGTTCGAGGAGGAGCCTATGGAGGACGTTCAGGGCGAGGCCCTACCCGCTGTTGCCCCTCTACTGATTGCAGATGCTCCGGCTGCGGAGGCACCTGCACATTCCCCAGCCCAGGACTCCTCTGAGTCTGTGGCTTCTGCACCGACACATACCCTTAGTGCGCAGCACTACTCTCACGAGTCAGATTCTGATCATGCATCTTCTGTCGCCCCCATCCCCAGTCCCACTTTTGACCACGAGGACGTGGAGGATTCCGACCCTATGTTTCCCCCAGGGTTCGACCCTGATCGTGATTTGGAGTTTGTCCCTATGGACGAGATGATGGAGGATCCTGCTGATCCTATTGATCCTTTCGACCCGATTGATCCTGATTTTGACTTTGATATGGCATTCGATGACTTGGAGCCTGCCATTGCCCCTGAGCAGGCAGCTGCTCTTGATGTATTACCAGAGCATGACCCTATGCATGCAGATATACCCCTTGAGCCCATTGCTGTTGATCCCATTGATCCTCTACCCCTTGTTGCTGTACCTGTTGACCCACCATTTGAGCACTTGGCACCTGTCGACCCTGTTGTAGCCCCTTTATTTGATCCCGTTCCTATAGAGCCCGGACATGCACCGTTCGCGGCACAGATGGACCCACCGGACGAGGCCGCACAGCACGGGTGGATCCCGGCTGATGAGGACGTCCCACCGTTACCCCCACAGATTCCAGACGCTAGACACACTGACTTTTCGTTTCAGATTCCCACATACATACCTCCAGCAGGGCCTGGAGAGGGCTCTTCAGCCCACCCATCAGGGCATGTACCAATGCCCATGCCTTTCTTACCACAGATGCCTTTTGTTCCACCTATTACTGCTCCTTTTGGGATGACACCCTTTGACCCCACACGTGAGCCACTGCTGTGGTCACCATTTTCCCCTATGCCACCCACTGATCCATACCACAGGTTCCACGTGGGACACACTATCGAGGATGTATTGATGTCATTTGTACACCAGCATGAGTCGCATGAGCAGCGACTACAGGAGTTGGAGAGAGCCCGCCTGCAGCCATGTCAGAGCCATGGCCGGGTACCCTCTCCGTTACAGCCGTTTCGACCATTACCCCCTGACTATGCTGCTCGTCTTGCTACTTTGGAGCAGCAGATTGCCTCCGTTATTCGCACGCAGCAGGCGATGGAGGCAGATTGGTTAGAGATGCGCCGTTTGTTTTATACCCGTTTTCCTCCTCCACCACCACCATCTGCTTGAGCTCATCGATGCCACATGGGTAGGCGAGTGAGAAGGCGGCGATTGCTTTTACTTGCACAGCATTTTTGAGGAGACTACGTTATGATTTGACTTTTGTTATGTACTTGATGTTGTATCGATACTGATGTAGCTTTTGACAGGGGTGATGTAGCCCCAGTGATTCATGATTGTATGTATACACTTACGATGTGGTCTCATTATTATGGCAATCGCAGTTTTCTCACCATATTTTGGGTTCACTTGATTACTTATTTGCATTGTTATGGTATGGGATGTTGTGTGATTAATATTTGTGATATGTGATAACATGAGATGCTGTGTGATTATACTATTACTACCGTTATATACGTACGCTATATTACGAACTGATTTACGTATTATAACATCGGAGCCTTCTATGGCCTAATCAACTTAAACCATCTTTTAGAAAGATGCCGCCAAGACGACAACAACCTATGCCTACCACTCAGGAAGAGCTACAACAAGTCATTGCTGCTGCCATAGCGCAGTACGCAGCTTCTCAGCCAGGAGGGAGCGGAAGTGTTAATCAAGGCAATAACAACCCACCTCACGGTAATACTACGCCATTCGAACCTACCATGAACTAGTTGGAGATTTTAGCGATGATGCTAATGCCAAACACATGTTTTAACTTACGTGCAGGATGCACCTACAAGCAGTTCTTAGACTGCAAACCAGTTAACTTCGATGGCATGGGAGGTGCAGTTGCCTTTACCCGCTGGGCTGAGAAGACCGACTCTGTCATACGCATGAGCAAGTGTGCTGAGGATCAACAAGTCACATACATCTCAGGGCTATTTCTCGACGGAGCCCTATCTTGGTGGAACTTACAAGTCCAAACCTTAGGCGAAGCTGCCGCCTACGCCCTGACTTGGGCCGAATTGAAAGAACTGATGCGCAAGAAGTACTGTTCACGCGCAGAAATTCAGAGGTTGGAGACTGAATTCTGGCACTTAAAGATGGATGGTCCGAAAGTAGCAGAGTACGTTCAGAGGTTTCATGACCTATCTCAAGTGGTTCCTTACATGGTTACGCCAGAATACAAACGAATCGAGCGCTTCATTTGGGGTTTGGCTCCCCAAATAATAAGCATGGTAACCTCCTCCAAACCAGCAACTATCACTGAAGCCATCGATTTGAGCGTGGCTCTCACCGAGGAGGGGATTCGTTTAAACAAGTTTGGTGATGTAAAGGCAAAGGAGAAAGAGACGCATGTTGAGTCGTCCGGAAGTAACAAAAGAAAGTTTTCGAACTTCAAGCTAAGTGTTAGCGGAGATGGTAAGAGAGGAGCACCAAGCACGCCAGCTCAGGGTGCAGCTGGCAGTGGAAGGAGAGGAAAGGGATATATGGGCACCCACCCCAGGTGTAATGCCTGCCAGCGTCACCATTCTGGTCATTGTGGGCTAAAAGTGTGTGAAGCATGTGGGAAACGTGGTCACTCTAAGGACACCTGTTGGGTTGGCACTGGCCGTGGAGGCCAGGGAGGATATGGAAATAGGAATGATAACCGTGGTGGAAATGGGAATCGCCAGCAAGGAAATCTTGGAGGAAACAGAAACCGAAACAACAATGCAAACCAGGCTGGCAATGCCAACCAGAACAACACCCCAGCTGGAAATGGGGATGGTAATGGGCAAAGGCTCGGATGCTACAATTGCGGGGAAATCGGGCATTTTAAGAAGAATTGCCCAACGTTGAACCAGGCACGTGGTAGAGTGTTCCAACTAGAAGCCAGGGAAGCACGTCAAGATCCAAATGTTGTTACCGGTACGTTCCCTATCAATCAACGCTATGCATCCGTTTTATTTGATACTGGTGCCGATTATAGCTTCGTATCGCTAGAATTTAAGAATATGCTTGGGTTAGCCGCTAATAAGTTAGACATACCCTACTCGATCGAATTAGCTAATGGGAAGTTAGTTGGAGCCGACGAAGTAATCAGAGGTTGCGTGATAGAATTGGGAGAGCGCGAGTTTACCCTGGATCTACTACCAGTCCCATTGGGAAGCTTCGACGTGGTAGTAGGAATGGATTGGTTATCCGGAAACAAGGCGGAGATAGTATGTCACGAGAAAGTTGTTCGTATCCCAACTGACGATGGTGAGACAATTGTGGTTCACGGAGAGAAGCGTGACACGCCGCTAAGATTTATCAGCTGCTTGAAGGCAAGGAAGTGTTTACGGAAAGGATGTGTTGCTTTTCTGGCACACATTGTAGACAAGAAGGCTGCCGAGCCAACAATCGAGGACATCCCTGTCGTAAGGGAGTATCCAGAAGTCTTCCCAGAAGACTTACCTGGACTGCCACCTCAGAGGCAAGTGGAGTTTCACATTGACTTAGTTCCAGGCGCCGCGCCTGTGGCTAAGGCACCATACAGACTTGCTCCATCAGAGATGCAGGAATTGTCAACACAGCTTCAGGAGCTGTTAGATAAAGGTTTTATCCGGCCAAGCTTCTCGCCTTGGGGAGCTCCGGTCTTGTTTGTCAAGAAGAAAGACGGAAGTTTCCGTATGTGTATTGACTACAGAGAATTGAACAAGCTGACGATAAAGAACAGGTATCCACTGCCAAGGATCGACGATCTGTTCGATCAACTTCAAGGTTCAAGCTGTTACTCTAAGATCGATCTTCGATCTGGATACCATCAACTAAGGATACAGGAGGAAAGTATCCCGAAAACAGCCTTCCGAACTCGTTATGGACACTACGAGTTCCTCGTTATGCCATTTGGTTTGACGAACGCACCTGCAGTGTTTATGGACTTGATGAATAGAGTTTGCAAGCCATACTTAGACAAGTTCGTGATTGTATTCATCGACGACATCCTGATTTACTCAAAGACGAAGGCTGAACACGAACAACATCTTAGAACCATACTAGAGCTGCTAAAGAAGGAACAACTGTACGCCAAATTCTCCAAGTGCGAGTTTTGGCTACGCGAAGTCCAGTTTCTTGGACATGTGGTTAATGGGGATGGAATTCATGTTGATCCCACAAAGATCGAGGCAATCAAGAATTGGGAGACGCCTACAACGCCAACCGAGATTCGACAATTCTTGGGTTTGGCTGGCTACTATCGAAGGTTCATCGAGGATTTTTCGAAAATCGCTCAACCGTTGACGCTCCTGACCCAGAAGGATAAGACGTTTGATTGGGGAATCAAACAGGACGAAGCGTTCCAGATATTGAAAGATAAGCTCTGCAACGCGCCAATTTTAGCTCTACCGGAAGGTACCGACGATTTTGTGGTATACTGCGACGCATCGCGTCAGGGATTGGGTTGTGTGTTGATGCAACGCCAGAAGGTCATTGCTTACGCATCCCGCCAACTGAAAGTGCACGAGAAGAATTATACCACACATGATTTAGAGCTTGGCGCAGTGGTTTTTGCACTAAAGATCTGGAGGCACTACCTGTATGGTACGAAGTGCACAATTTTCACAGATCACAAGAGCCTACAACATATATTTAACCAGAAGGAGTTAAATATGAGGCAAAGACGATGGGTTGAGTTACTAAACGATTACGACTGCGAGATCAAGTATCACCCGGGAAAGGCGAACGTAGTAGCCGATGCCCTAAGTCGTAAAGAAAGAATCAAGCCCATAAGGGTTAGAGCTTTGGAAATGATTGTACGAACCGACCTTCCCTCGCGCATTCGCGCTGCACAAAAAGAAGCCCTTAAAGAAGGAAATCTTGAGGAAGAATATCTCCGGGGAATGGAGAAGCTTTTGGTACCAAACGAGGAAGGGACGTTACATTTTGAGAAAAGGATTTGGGTTCCTCTGTTTGGTGGATTAAGGGAAGTTATTTTCGACGAAGCGCACAAGTCACGGTACTCTATCCACCCTGGATCGGATAAGATGTACCACGATCTTAAAGATTACTATTGGTGGCCTAGGATGAAAGGCGACGTTGCCGTCTATGTGAGCAAATGTTTAACGTGCGCTAAGGTCAAGGCAGAATACCAGAAGCCTTCGGGACTTCTGCAACAACCTGAGATTCCCAAATGGAAATGGGAACAAATCTCAATGGATTTTGTTACAAAACTGCCAAGAACGCCAAGAGGCCATGATATGATTTGGGTGATTGTAGACCGCCTAACAAAGTCCGCACATTTTCTGCCAATCAGGGAGAAAGACAGTACTAGTAAACTTGCGGAAATTTACATGAGAGAGATCGTAGCACGACATGGAGTACCACTCTCGATCATCTCTGATAGAGACGGAAGATTTGTGTCGAGAATATGGCAATCTTTCCAAGAATCTTTTGGCTCACAATTGAATCTGAGCACTGCATTCCATCCGCAAACTGATGGCCAGAGCGAGCGAACAATACAAACGTTGGAAGACATGCTGAGGGCATGTGTTATGGATTTAGGAGGTAGCTGGGATAAACACTTACCCTTGGTCGAATTTTCGTACAACAACAGCTACCACACCAGTATTGGTGTAGCGCCTTTTGAAGCCCTATACGGACGCAAGTGCCGATCCCCACTATGTTGGTCTGACGCAGGTGATAGGCAGCTTGCTGGTCCCGAGATCGTCCAAGAGACGACAGATAAGATCGCGCAAATACTCAAACGCATCGAAGCCGCTCGCCACAGGCAAAAGGCCTACGCGGATCCAAACCGGAAGCATGTGGACTTCCAAGTCGGAGAGATGGTATTATTGAAGGTTTCACCCTGGAAAGGGGTAGCGCGCTTTGGAAAGCGAGGAAAGTTGAATCCACGCTACATTGGTCCCTTTAGAATTCTGGAAAGAATTGGGACAGTAGCATACAAGTTGGACCTACCTGCTGAACTAAACGGTGTTCACGATACATTTCATGTATCCAATTTAAAGAAAAGTCCAACTCAAGTTGACGTTGCCATTCCTATCGACGAGATTCATATTGACGACACGCTCCACTTCGTTGAAGAACCTGTCGAGGTCACGGATTGGAAAGTTAACAAGACCCGCCGGAGCAGTGTCAAACTCGTCAAGGTACGTTGGAATGCCAAACATGGTCCTGAATTCACATGGGAACGTGAGGACCGGATGAAAGAGAAATACCCCCACTTATTTCCCAAGAACACTGCATCTACAAGCAGAACTTAAAATTTCGGGACGAAATTTATTTAACGGGGGGAGAATGTGACAACCCGCACAAAACCAGGTATCCGTACAACTTAATTAATGATTTATTATTACTTGATTACTGTGCTTGATTGAAACTAGCTGATAAACTGCTACCTGCATACTGATACATGCACTTACTTGCATCATACTTTATTTGCTGTCACTACATTATTTACGTGCTGAACCCTAGTGACAAACATGATGCACAAAAAGCACAGTAGCACCAAACGGATACACAGTAAACATGCTGATATAACCAGCATCAGGCAAATACTGCCTCAAGGCCTGTTAAGAGCCTCATATATTTGGACTACACTGGTAGTGAGTGTAGGATATAAGGGTTGTGTTACCGCGTCTCTAGGGGATAAGATACACTGATTCGGATGTGCCAGAACGTACTTTAAGTACCAAACACAGCACTTTAAATAATTTAACCAGCTTCTAGCTGACTAGTAAAGTGCCAAAAATGAGAAAATATCACTAGACACTTTCTAAAGTGTCGGGAAAACAAAATGTGTCACTAAATGTAATAACGACACTTTAAAGTCTTTTGTAACACTTTAACGGATTACTATCCAACCGAACACCCGGACTTTACCCGGAACATGAAAACTATACTATTTTTATTATTACTCTTTTTCTGAGCCAGTTAGGGTCCCTGATTACCCTAACACCCATCATGACACATAACATAACACTAACTAAGTTAGATACTTAGTTAACCTTACTTAACCTAAACTAATCACTAACCATCTAATTAAAATCGAACCATGGACCCCCCCCCCCCCAACCGATCGGTTACCTTGGGAGCACCAACATGTACTTAAGATCTTGCCATAATCTTGCCATGTCTAGTATCTTGTAGACACACTATCCAATGGACAATACACCTTGATTCTTGCCTATATATACACACATTAACACATATGTGATTATCACTAAACACCTCACAAAATCACTCTCTCTTCTCTTCTTGGTGGCTCACGGCCGATCACCACACACACACTCATCACATTTTCGGTTCTTGCACACTTCATTCCAAGACCATTCAAACATCACAAGACACGTATAAGGAGCTTTGGTGCAAGCGGAACGCGAAGGACCACTCTCGTTGGCTTTTATCCACGCGTTTTTCGTCACGATTCTTCCCTAGCCTTGAGCTAGAGGTATAACCTTTAAAACTCGTTTTCACACATATCTAAAGTGGTTAAAAGAACTTTCGTCGGTTAAATATCGTTAACATGCGTTTTGAATCTTTAAAGTCTAGTAAAATCACTAAAATGGAGGTTAATAGCATATGTCTTGTGTAAAAGTCGTAGGACTTGAAATTTGTGCTTATTGTGACCCGATCTATAATGTGGTAGCTCAAAACTTCGTTTAACCCGACTTTGAAAAATCATGTATCTTCACATAAGTTTGTTTTTGAAAGATACAAGGGTTAAAGGTGAACACTACCACATTTTAGAGACATGAACTTGTAGAGAAATATTTTACTTGTGTAAAAGTATTTTAACCGGTAAAATGGTGTTTAAAACTAGCGGATCTACGTATCCGCAAGTGGTATTTTTGAAAGACCACACTTTAAAGAAATCATGTTTTTCTAAAGATGGATCTTGCACTAATAAATATGATTTTATAAACCACAAGTGTATAGACACTTGTAAAATAAAGAGATCCGACAAAGAAGTGTATTTGTCACTCATTACTAGAAGTTGTAAAGACGGTTTTCTCTAAACACGAGGTTTTTACAAGATTAAAGTTACTTTATATAGAAATCTACATATATAAGGATGATATGCATTATTAATGCGGAAAAACTGCAAGTTCATGCGATTATGCAACTTTACATACTTGTTGACTAGTTCGATGTGTCGGAAATTGTTTGTTTGAATAAAGAAGTTGATTGAGTTGATTTGTTAAAAGAAAATGATACGCTTGAAAGCGTGGCCACCTCCAGTTACAGAGGAAACTCTGGCGAAATTTTCTAAAAACCAAACACTTAGACTTTTTACACAACAAGTGTTACAACTATTTTTGGACATACTTTCGAAACATAAATTTCGCCAGCACTATATTTTACTAAATATTCGGAGGTGGGATTTTCACAAAGATTAACGTGATAAACATATTTGTCACAACACTGTTTATGATTATTTTGTGAAATACATAAATATTATTTTAGAGTGAAAATAATATTTACAAGCGTTAATGATTCCAAAACTTTGCGAACGCTTCCATAAACATATAAGTTACACCGGTAATTACATTACCACAAGATTGATAAAACGTAACTTACGCACATGTATTGTATCCCCCATCCTTGGGAAGAAGAATAACTATCAAGCATATACAAAATGTAACACGAAATAGTTGTCTAACTATTTCCCGCAAACATAAACTGTAAAGCTAAAGCACGGCCGTCCGTCTAATAGAATTAGCACTTGTAGGTCATTGCACAGCTTACAGTATCAGGAGACGCTTGATAGAGTTTACGCATCCACTGTGAGTTCATGTCCCCCTTTTCTCTAACTGTTTTCAGTTTTCTTAACTGCGGGGGTGAAATACATGTTACTATGTTTACAAGTACTTTATACACGGTATGAATAACGTAAGGAGGTTTAGATCATGTGAATGGGTAGTTAGAACCCCGAGGGACTCGAGCGGTAGATCTATTTGGGTGTAGCGAGCCCAGCTCCCGGTCCAACAGAACAGGCCTCTCGAAGGACTAACAGAACGGATCCGGAGTGACTTGGTACCCAACGCAAAATCGGCTAGGGTTGTATCTTACTTACTTGCATTTCACGACATGCTAATGGCCTTGCAAACCATTGGCGATCACAAGTCCTCTTACACTGCTACATACCAGGAAACTTTTATACTTACAAGTGTTTTACTTACTCACTTGCACATGAACTCGCTCAACATTATTGTTGATTTTTCAACTCACATGTATTTCAGGAAATTAACGGATTCTGGCACGGTATGAACGTTTTTCCCGCTGCAACCTTTCATGAAGTCATCTGGGTTTAGGGTTGTGCCTCTTTCCTGGACAAGGCATAATCCCTAAATCACGTTTATGTTTTATTTTAAGTTGTAATGTTATTGAACAAGGTTATGGATACTAGAGTATGTCCGCGTTAAACAATGGTAATGTATGTTGATTTCTAAACTTAATGATGACTTGCATGGTTTTTAAATTCATATAGCTTTGTTATGATTACGCTATGGTATTAAGAAGTCACACCAAAATTAACCACGCTTCCGCAAAGCCAGGGTGTGACAATATACATGTTCAACTTAACATAAAAACCAACACAATATTCAATGTAACATGTTGACAAAGTACAAACCTACAGAAATGTGTGATGCTTGGAGTGTTTTCCTCATGGCTACAAAACGCAATTTGATGACTCATGGCTACGAAATGCAATTTGATGACTACTTTTTGACTATAAAATTAATACTAAGTTCTTTAAACTTTTTAAAAAATCGAGTAAGCCACTTATGTTTACCTTTTTTAATTAATGTTTCAATATAAATTCTTATTGAAAACGGAGTTGTATTAAAAATGTGTATTATTGGTTTTGTAATATATACTGAGTGTCCGTACTATTGCCGAACCGATACTGGCAGAACAACATCGACAGCGATACACCAAATGATGCTTTGGTTGATTCTCGTCTCCGGTGTCCCTTTTACACGTGTTACCTTTTACATGTGTTATAGTGTCCACATTCTACATGATTTAAGAAAAAGCCCATATACATTTGATGAAAATATTATTATACCTTTTTTTGTGTTAAGAGAACCCAGTCACCCGTGCGGTAACATTGTTGCCGGTCTGGTGGGTATGATTTGTGGGTGTTGTTTACCGATAAGGTTTGTTGATTTTTTGGGGTTTATGGGGAAAATCAAATACAAGGCTTTGGGGAAAATCAAATACAAGACGTTGGGGATTTGGGGGAAGCAGGTTTGTTGTAGCTGGAGATTGGTTTTATGTATTTTAACTGTTTTCTATTTTTATGGTTTTATTTTTGTATTTTTCGAATAGCCTTTATTTAAATGCTTTCTATTTTCATAAAAAAAAAAAAAAAAAAAAAAAAAAAAAAAAAAAAAAAAAAGAAGAGGGTCGCCTTATAACTACGGATGTGTGCTGTTTCTTAATTTAATGAATAAATACATAATTTCCAGGACAAAAATGCATAGTGTAATATAAGTTTAAACCACGTTTTCTTTCTAGAGATGCATTTTGAAGAGGTGGATAATAATTACGTGCATAATGGTTTTTTTTCAATTTCAGCGTGCCTATTATTACACTTTTTATACAATTTTATTGTACATTTGATAGGCCTTGTGTTATGGTCTCTTGCACACCGCTCGTCCATAATGTAGGGGGCATATAGAAGGTGCGGCATGTTTCACTCGTGTTCTCTTAGTTAGGTTAGGAAACCTTTGTTCCTTCTTTGTCCATTATTCTCTTGTGGTTTCGTCACCTTGACGGGGCTAGAAAGCCGTGTTACCGCATGGTGTGGCGTGTTGTTCCCGCTAGGCACCTTCATGCCGCTTAGACACCTCGTTGGTATAAGAGATGGTCTTAACATATTTGTGCGAAATAACTTCTTTTTCCATCTTCAGTGTGCTATTATTGCGATGGTCTTAACATATTTGTGCAAAATAATTTCTTTTTTCAACTTCATTGTGCTATTATTGCGTTTCTTTATAAAAATTTATTGTACATATATTTGTCAACATGTTTGTTTCCTATTGGTTGATTCAGTTCACCCACACTGCATTCTACACGTGTACTATTATCTACAGGGTTACAAAAAAGGCCCACATGAATTAAATAATATAGTGTCGCTACACATGTTCTATTGTCTTAGGCCATCCGTAGTCATAACGCCCCTTTGTGGGCGTTATGCGACACGTGGCGCGTCACGTCAGCGTGTGGGCGTTATGGGGCCTTATGCATTTAAGCCCGTAGTCATAACGCCCCTACCTCATCATTACCCAATTAATTAATAAACCCTTAAATTATAGATATATATGTATATATATATGTCTGTGTGAGTGGAGGGAAAACAAACAACAAGCATGGCGCCGCTATGGAGGTCGCGCCCCTCTCTTCTTTCTCCTTCATGGCGCCCCTCGTTTTGGTGTGCCCGGCGCCATGACCGGGCATACCGCCCCACTACGCAAGACCTTACACGAGTTCAACTTTGTACATATGGTTTAACTAAGTCAAAATTAAGTGTCGCTAACTGTTACCAATGAACAAATTTTCTAGGTTTAAAGTTGTAGGTAGTTTAGTATCAAATAAAATCCCAAAAATAAGTCTGTGAGCAAAGACCAGGGGCGGACCCACCCTTTGGCTATGGTGGGCGGCTGCACCCCTTGAAAAAAAAATTACTGTATGTTTTAGCCAAAAAAACCCCAATCGTACCATTTGAAAATATGGTTAAACACCTCTTCTGCACCCCCAGCAAAAAAATTATGGGTTCGTCACTGGCAAAGACGCTTGTTAAGGTATCGTAATGACTTTACTTTTCTAGTACAAGATATATATTTCATCTTCTAGTGTGGACACTTTGATTTCTATGCACGACTATTGCCTTATTTTAATATATAGAGAATTGAGCTGAATTTGAATTGTAGATCAAAATTTCAAACATTGTCGGCATTGGCAGAGTTAGTTTGTTGGCAATCTAATTAAAATCGTACTCCATTATTATGGATTAGATCAGTAGAGTAACCTTAAGCTGACACTTGATGAAGATCAATAATGTAAAAACCAACTTCCAACTACCAAGTTCCAAACCGACCCCCCCTCCTTTAATTCGTTCGTACACAAACACCCCTATAAATTCTAACCTTGGACAACATTTTCTAGCACCAACAACCTTACAAACATACACAACCAAGCAACTGTTTCCTACATCTTCAACTAGTGTACTTGAAAATGGCAAAGATGGCAATGATGGTTTTATGTGTAGTGGTTACTTGCATGGTGGTGGCTGCACCCTATGCCAAGGCTCTTAGCTGCGGTCAGGTATCCAGCAGCTTAGCACCGTGCATTCCCTACCTAACCAAAGGTGGTGCTGTGCCACCGGCATGCTGCAGTGGGGTAAAATCACTCAATAGCGCTGCAAAAACAACCCCTGATCGCCAGGCTGCATGTGGTTGCTTGAAGAGTGCTTACTCTTCCATCTCCGGCATCAATGCAGGCAATGCGGCCAGCCTCCCGGGCAAGTGTGGTGTCAGCATCCCTTACAAGATCAGCCCAGGCACTGATTGCTCCAAGTATGTTCAAACTTTAAATTTTATGTGGTTCTTTTTAAACTTCTTTTTAGAGATAACTGTCATTTTCGTCTCTGTGATTGTTCAATTTGGCCAGTTCAGGCCAAATTTTAAATTTATACCATTTCCGTCCCAGATATTTTTGAAATTTGTCATTTCCGTCCATAATTGATAGAGTTAACTTCCATTTTCGTCCTTGTGGTTTGTCAGTGGCAGTCCATGCCAAATTTCAAGGTTTTTGCACGGAACTGCCGTGTTTCAAGAATGTCATGGACGGAAATGTTATAAATTCGAAATTTGACCTAGACTGGTATAATTGAACAAACCACAAGGACGAAAATGAGAGTTAACTCTTCTTTTTATTTGGTTTGTATATGGCACATCTACCTGTTTATATCTTACATATTGTGACTTTTTTATTTCTTTTTGCAGGGTGCAGTGAGGATATATGGGGATGTCTTGGTTGTTTAAAGACACAAATAAATTATAATAAAATAAAGAACACTGTTTAGTTCGAAGCTAACATATATGGCTGTGTATGTATCTTTGCTTTGTAATGCCTTTGGCTTTAAATAGTGTTCTTGTTATAAACCTTCCTTTTCGGATAATCCCTTTTTATATCTCAACAACCGGCCTGCAAATCAACTGCAAGTGTACAGTTCCAAGTCCATATGCTATTAATGATCTAATCCTCAAAAGAACACATGAGTGAATATTTATGATGAAAAGGATGTTATGGGCTTAAGGCAATTCACCATACCAGATCTTACTGTAGCATAAATAAAACTGTTAAAGGCAAACTCGAACAACAAACTATAAATTATGTATCTACTGTTGGATCAGCCCCCAAACAATACACTCAAATAACACACTCACGTATGTATGTAGAAGAAGAGAATGAAAAAGCTTCCTGTAACTATATTATCGAAAGAAGTGGTACAAAAGAACCAATGCAAAGCTATCCTATTTATAATAAACAAGACTATTAAAAACATGTGTTGAAAATAAATAAACAATCTCCACGTAAAAGTTGCATGCCATGATCTCCGATTTACTTGGTCAGCAACACCAAGTTTTCTTTAATTTAACATGTGCATCCTTTAAACCATGGGTATAATCCCATATTCTAATAAGATTCGGTCAAACAACTCTTGACCCGAATTGAACCCGTGATCCGTAAACGAAACCGATTAACCCAACATCTACTACCTAATTATAAATGAATACAAAGTTGGACATGTGTCATAACTATATTTTATACATCTTGTCAATTTTCCCGTCCAAAACCCTTTATGACCTTAAATAAAGAAATATTTTATAAAGTAGAAAAAATATTAACTTAATTAATCATATTTTAATATTATTAATTACTTCTTTTATCCATTTGTGACATAATAAATTTAGTATTTGATTCGTCATATATAAACCATTAGGTTATCACCCGAGATTGCTTCCCGGGCTCAAGAATGTTAGTTATATTAATTATTGTTTATGATTAATACAAAAAAATTGACATACTAACATCTTCGCTATAAAGAAGATGCACAAACTTTTGAAAAACTTAATCACGAGTCATGAAGTTGTACACAAACTTAGGGGCCGTTTGGCAACATCTGAATGGTTAAGTGCTGAACCAGTAAGAGATCTGAACCATTAAGGGGCTGTTTGGTAGCCTATTAATGACCATTCAGATGCTACATCTTAATGGTTTAAAACCTCTGAATGAATAAGTGGTAACCTCAAGTCTGAATGGTTAAGAGGTAACCTCTGAATGGTAAATCATCACATGTCACATTCTTCTACCTTCTCATTGGTAAAATTCTTAATGGTTCCATTAAGAGGTAGCCTCTTGATGACCATTCAGAGGCAGTAAGAGGTTTGAACCATTAAGAGCCTGTATAATGTTAACGGTTCTGATGACTGTCGTTAGGGTCATGCAAAAACCTAATTAAACTAAGTAGATAGCGTAAGTAGGGTATCGTATCCATGGGTAATATGTGGTTAGTGTTTAGCTAAATTATTTAATTAACTACTACTAATCTAGAATTTGGGGTTTTGAGTCATTTGAAAGAAACTTTAAACTAATTACGAGAAAAGATATCAGATTTATAAAGCGTAACTTCCTCCAAACTTCAGGTTCTAGGTTTCACAAAATTCAGTTTACTCAGTTAATTGGCCATCACATAGACATGATGCTGGAAAGTTGATTAATTTAATATGATAATAAAACATAGGTCTTTGTCATCATATCTTTTATAGTTCAATTAACCCTATTTACTAATGTGAGTCAACCTACTCTATGTCACCCAACAAGTTACTATATTTTGTCATCAACGAACAAGTTGTAAAACAAGAACTCAAAACACATGCAAATAGTTCAAAGAAACCAACACATCAATGTATTCATACAACGTTGTCAAAGTAAAAAATACATCCAAACCTGAATAAAAACTGAATAAAGTAAAAACCTAACTGAACCGTCCGTCTGGAGGAAGCCACAAAAAGCCTAGCCGCTCATGATTGTCGGTACCGCGTCAGTTGTCATCCCGAGTTGATCCCACATGAGAACCCGGCTTGAATAATGAAAGAATAATGCCTAAAGTTTCTTTCTCGTTCCGTGCGTAGCCGTCAAAAAACTCCCCTCGAACAAACCCCCTGTTGTCGAATATATCTTCTTTTTCATTCGCGTGGGCTGATCAATTCGTGGGCTGCTATCCTCGTTCTAGCCCAACATTTGGTGTTTACTCATGAATTAACATTATTAATTGAGTTAAATGCTTGGTTGGTCCCTGTGGTTTGCGAAAATTGCAGACTTGGTCCTAATGGTTTACTAATTACAGAGTTGGTCCTAATAGTTGTAATTTTTGCACTCGAGTGGTCCTTGTCACTAACCTCTGTTAAGCTTTCTAGTTAAGTGTGTGTGTAATGTCTGATTTACCCCTAAAGTTAAAAAACAAATAAAAATATATGGACCCACCTCATCCCCACTCTCCTTCTTCTTCCCCACTCCACCCTTTAATAGTCACTATCATCATCTCCCCAAATCATCATCTCCCCAAATCACCCTTTAACAGCCATCAACCACTACCATCTCCCCAAATCACCATCATCGTAGGCGGCATAGGAGGCAGCAACTGCAATTGCACGGCAGCAACTTCCCCATTTTTTGTTCCTATAAGTCAAAAAGAAAGAGAAACGAGTTTTCTAATTTAAACAAATTGTAACAACCCATATTTCTATTAAGAGGGAAACTCCACAACAGATATATACATACATATTATGTGTATCTATATGCATCAGAAGAGAGATAGAGAGAGTGTTATTGTGAAGAACAGAGCAGACGTTCTCTATCCCTCTGTATTCTTCTAGCAGACGCGTCGGACACCGGCATCAATGTCGGCGGTTAACCGACGACCACACCCACCCCACCTTCTTCCACCTCGCACCACCCTTACACGCACAAGTATGGTCTCGAAAGAGAGAGAAAGTGACGAAGGGGAGAGAGAAATCGGGAAGAGAGGGAGAGAGAGAGCGGCGGAGATAGGCGGCGGCGGTGACGGTGGTCGACGATGATGATGAAGACGACAGTCGTGAAACCAGGTTTGGGTGTGTATGTGTATGTGTTTTGAGAAGGAGGGAGGTGCTCTGATTTTGGAGCAGGTTATGATGGAGCAGGAGGTTGAAGAAGATGAATAGCTGTTCTTCTTTATATATATTTTTTATTTCTTTTAATTGTTCAAGGGTAATATAGTCATTTTACACAAAGTTAACAGGGAAATTTAACAGAGGTTAGGTTAGGGGACCAACCGAGTTCATTTTTGACAACTTTTGGGACCACGCATGTAATTAATAAACCACTAGGACCAAGTATGAAATTTTTGCAAACCACAGGGACCAACCAAGCATTTAACTCTTATTAATTCCTTTACTTCGCGTGATCTGCACTTAGTCCACCTAAAGACACCATACTACTTTTTAGTAGGGGTGTGCAAAAAACCGAATTAACCGAACCATAACCGAATTAACCGACAAAACCGAACCGAAAAAACCGAACCAAATAAAAAACCGGTGGGTCGGTTAATGGTTTTTTTGAAAACCGAAAGTAGCGGGTCGGTTATGGTTATCATTTTTTTCCATACCCACCATAACCGAACCGAACCGACATGTAATAAATCTTTGTAGGATTTAGGACTTTTCACTATATTTTTAATATTTTATGTTTTTGACTGAAGATTTTTAGTACTTATGGGTTTTTCATATCATTTTCTGGTTTTGATTGAATGTTTATTTGAATTTATGGAACGTATCATATCACTTTATTTGGATATTCGATAATAATTGGTATTACTATTATATATTATATGTATTTTTAATACTATGTAATATACTAATATATACAAATATGCAATAACAATTTATTACATGTTAAAAAAATTAAGCTATTTTTAGCTAAGCTAAATACACCGTTAAACACCCATAACCGACCCGCTATAACCATCAAAACCAAATAACCATAACCACCATAACCGATCGGTTATGGTAATGGTTATCTAATAACCGACATCACGGTTATGGTTATGGTTTTTGGTCAAAACCGACCTATGCACACCCCTACTTTTTAGTATTAATTCAGCATTGCTTTATATCATCATTTCTTGATACCTAAAAAAATACATAGATATAATTGATTAATATACTAATACTGTATTATTACCGATAAGGTATAAAAAAAGATTTTTATATCATATATATTTAATTTAATTACAAATTTTAACTCATATTTTTAACAACCTACAAAATATAAAAACCAATCAAAGTAGTATTTCTTGTAACAATATTGATGCATATTTATTATAATTAATATTAAATAATGTGTATTTAAAATGCGCCAATCACATCCCCACACTTGTCTTTTTTTGTCCCGAAAAAATTATATGCAATGTAATCACAATCAGAAACATTGGCATCTAATATATCCAATTATTTTATTAACAAGCCACACCACACGTTAACCAGGATTGCAGATATACGATCCACTTAAACCCAACCGCAAGCTTTCAAGCCCTTATTAACAATTCATTTAAGTTCAAGTAATTTATAGTTATCTATGGATCTCACACTCAAAAGACTACAACGCCACATAATCCCGTTTCAAGCTTATGAGATTAAAAGATATATAATCTACCGTCTTATAAAAAAAACCCTTATGCTATTCCGATTAAACTTTTGATGAATGATGGATGATATTGTCACACCCCCAAATTCCACTATGCAGAGTATCACCGCTTGGAGGCGTGACATGACCAGGATCGAGCCACCAATCATATTGAACAACGTATTTAAGTAAATGAAACCAACCACAATACAATTGGTGACCAAAAGTAAGTTAACCAAGTTCAATTTAATCAGCGGAAGCATAAGACGTTAAACCAAAACATAAGTTCGTAGTTCATAAGTTTTAAAGACTCAAAACATAAGTTTCATAAGTTCATAAGGTTTATTTATTAAGTACGGGACATAACAGTTCGCATCCCACAACGACCACCTCCATGTGCAAGCTCCATAGCATCTAGCGACCTGCAAAGCATGTAACAACGAGTCAACAACAAAGTTGAGTGAGTTCACGGTTGGTTGTCTATTTTAGAGTTGTTTCCAAAAAACGTAGTTTAATCTTAATCAGCTATCGAGCCGTGGGGATTACCCCATAGTTCGAAAACGTTTATCAGTTAACCATCCCATGTCCACCTTCCCTGGCTATCCAGCCCGGCACTCCGCCCGTGGGGGCTACCCCATTATTTAAACTACCAGACTCGTTTATCATATCGACTACTAACGAAAATTAATTGTGCCCTAGCGTCGGTGGCTATCATCACCGACGTGCGATAGTCCATTAGTACACGCCCGTCCGACTGGCACGGTGTGAGCTTTGTTAAACCTAGTAGCGCAATTAACTAATGACCCGCTCGCCATAGCCTAGGCGATTAAGTCGATACAAAAAGGGAGGGACTTCGCTGATAGAGTTCTAGTCCAGTAAGTCTAATTCCGTCCCAACAGGACGAGGAATTCTCATTCCTGAACACGCCTCAAGGACGAGGAATCCCTATTCCTGAACCCATTCCCATTCCCAGCGGGAATTTCCATGCTTTGTAGAAAAGTGTGAACTCACCTCGGTTTGCTCGGTTAGACTCTCATAAATGGCTAACAGTCAAGGTCGGTCAATCACGTCCTAGTATGATTACCACTTAGTTTATTAGTGACTTCAAATAAGCACGAAGTTCCTACACGCATCTATCACATAATGTAACACCCTTATTATTATTTAAACGTTTTCGTATAATTTACGAAAATAAACGGGTAATTATGATTTCAACTACATTGAAATTACAGGTTCGTTAAAAACTTTTACAGAATTAGAACTATACAACATAACATGTGTGAGTTTCGTCATTAAACATAACAACGATACAAAGTGCGGAAGCTTATTTCTTGATCGTGTTCAGTTCTTCGTTGTGCTTGATCGTCCTCCGGTGCTAAAATTATACCTGAAACTCATAAAACATGAGTTGGATTAGTAATACGTAACTTAAAACGTATTTAAACGAGTCCGGGAAGCGAAACTGATTAAAATAAAAAATTTTCGCCAAAACAGGACTTTTCGCGCCACGCGAAAGAACCCGGATGCTCCCTCACGCCACGCGAGGGAGACCGTTTTCCAGTAGGTCTGCAGCTCAGTTCACCTATGCCAGTTTTTACGGAAACGACCATAACTTCTTCGTTATTGATCCGTTTTACCCGATTCTTTTTCCTACGCGTCCGTAATTTAATTCTCCATCATATGGAGTGAAAATCCAACATCCAACATAATAAATTTTGAGACTTCTAAGCCTTCGACTCGTTACCCTTTTACCGTATTTTAACCCATTTATGCATCTTATCAAACAAACGTATTTTTTTGATTCCTATATCACATACACTTCTTCAAATTATTGTTAACTACCATTTTAGGTTCTAATCACAAGTTTATTACACAATTTAAACCCGTTTTCGCTCGTATGCTTATTTTGACCCGTTAAGGGTATTTAAGCACTTTCGAGTCTAAAATCACTTCCGGTTGTTTGTAGCATTACATCACCACATTTCTTATCCTATAATCTTCCACCACATCTGTATTTATGATGGGTTTAATGTGGTGATCTATATAACCCAAATTTTACCTCTCGAATCATTATTTTACGGCAAAAACTCAATTAGTGCCATTTGACTAACACAATACCTCTTTTAGCTTCTATACTTATTCTAAGTATTTACCTAATCATAAAACCGTTTCCAAACAACCTTTAAAGGTTGTTTGTTCGAATTAGCTAACAAGGGCGTTTTGGTCCTTTTTGATCCTTCTTTTAAGACAAAGGACTTTCAGATACTTGTTTGACCCAAATATCCGGTCTTCTAACTATGACCTTGTTTAGAAACCATTATGTTTCTAAAACACTACATTTATAACTTGAATTGTTCGGTTTATCTTTAAGATAACCAAATATCCAATTTGACCTTATTTAACTCTTAGAGAACCTCAAATTCTACATGATGAATTGAAACATTACGCAAACCTTGCTCGGATCAATGTATTGACCCGTTACGATATCTTGCCTTAGTGGCGCTAAGTAATAGCGATGTCATCATTCAATCGATATTTATTCCTGTAATCATGCAACTCGACAAAACATTAGCCGATATTGTCAAAGGGTGATATTTTCAACCTTTTGACCCGTTTGGTCTATATGACCGTTTACTTTTACGAGATGGATTTATTATCATCTCGTCTACATGACTAAATGACCTTATTTGCTCTTTTTAACCATTCAACATGGTTTATCATTATTGTCTTTTGTTCCGAACCGCGCATGTCGGGTCGTAACATCATAAGTCAAATGTGACTTTTGATTATTCAAAATCTATAAAACAAATAGATATTAAATAAAAGGTGTAAGTTTTAACTTACCTTGTATCCAAGTTACGTCTTTTCTTCTTCCTTGTTTCGTTTGACCTGCTTGCTCCCCAAGCTTCACCTTGCTTGTTAAGCGCCAACTATCATTCATTATTCACAAGGTTGTTAGATTAGTCATTCTAAATCATGACTTTCACACCTTATGAATCTTTGACTACTTTTCTTATTGAACTAAATCATAAATCATGAGTTAAATTCTCGTGTCAAGACCCACTTCAAATCAAGTATGAACTCTTAACAAATCCCCATTTTGTTCAAGTAGTTCTTTCATACAAGTTAGTATGGTGTTTATAAACACCAATACAACATCAATTTCATCAAATCATCCAAAACCCAAATTTTCTTTCACGTAATTTGTCAAATAAGGCAAATTACGCGTTTCATTCGTAACTTCAACACTTAAACATTCACTTAGGCATTTTAGCAAACACCTTGTGGGCATATTCTATAAAATCAACAATCTATTTTCATAACTAGTTATTTACCCCAAGTTTTAACATCATTCGTAAGTTCTTATGTCTAGCATGCATCACAACACCTAGACTTACTTTATGGAAATCAAATAACACCAAATTGATGATCATAAATCTAGTGTTCATCATCTTCCTACAAGACCCACTTAACACCTAAATGGGTGATTCTTAATTTCACATGCATGAATATTAATGCATCAAATTATTGATTAGGGTTCATTCCTAACCCTGAATTTATCATAATTTCATTCAAACATCAACCAACCAAGTTCAAATTTCGATTTCACAAGTTATCAAGAATTTGAGATGAAACCAAATTGTGAATTTTGATATACCTTGTGTTCCTCTAGCCCGAGTGATCACTAATCCTAGCTTGGTTTTCGATTTAGACTTGATTTGCCCTCTTGATTTGGTTGATTTTTGCTTGTTAGGGTTTGAGCTTGAGAGCCCTTCTTGGCTCCGGTGTTTTGTACGACCAGAACACACACAAAGGTGTGTGTTTTGGTGTTTTTAGTTTTAATTAATAAAAACCCATTTTCTCATTTTAACCATTTTAGTCCCTCAACTTTACCCAGGTTTATAAAGGTTACTACATCAAGTTCCCTCATTTTTTTTTAAAACACTAGAGTAACTAAGTTGATATCCCTAGTTATTTAGTGGGTTCCGGGAGTTATAACCCGTTTTATTTTAAGTCCCGTTAACTCAAGCTCTTATAAACTTAATTCCTTAAAACTTTGATTCGTTTGTATTTAATATTAGGATTTCTTATTTAAATCCAAATATTTACCGGGTTATTTTTCCTACTAACGGTACGTTACCCGTCTTTTAGTATTAACGGAGTTTGATTACCAAACCCGTTTTCGGGGTGTTACAAGTCTACCCCCCTTAAAGAGGTTTCGTCCTCGAAACCTTTTCTTACATAATTTATCGAGTTTAACTCCATGCATTTGCTCTCGATAATCAATTGAGCATTGCTCGTATTTTAACCGATTGTTAGTATTACCAGAAAATTTATTGTACTATCTTTTTTGTTACAAAACATCTACGCACCTCATACGACATAATGTAACTTGAAATAACGTAATTTCGTTATTTCTCTAGTTTAGTCAACTTAGCAATATCCATCGCTTTTATATATTATCGAACTCTTTGTGAATTCCCTACCTTGACCCGTTTAAAGGTCTTTAGTGAAATCTTTCACTTTTAGCAACCATTTCCTTTGTTTTCAATTTCATTTATTCAGTTTAGTTATACCGAATCCACCGCTTACAAGCGACCAAATTTATTTAAATGACCTTAACCGGTCTCACTAACTAGACTTATTAGTCCAGTTACTTTTTACCGCTCGTTTGGTTATAATGTGATTTTACTTCACATTACATTTCCTAACCGTGATCGTGTCACATCATGTTTAGTTTGTATCAACCATTCATTTTCGAAAATATCACTTTTCGAATATATCGTCTTGCGCCTATCAGTGTCAAGACTTGAACCTTTCATGCTTACTATTCAAATTCCTATCAGAATTTATATTTGTAAAAACGTTATTTCTTACTAAAATCGAAGTTTTAGTTTTAGGATCTTTTCTTTAACTTTTGTCAATTATCCATACCATGATATTGACAGTCCATAATTTATTCTTTTACAATCTTAGTTTTATGCGGGGAATCGTAACAAGTTCCCTTACCTCACACTATCGACCCGTAGGTTCCTTCACTTAACCTCGTAGGCTATTTCCTTAGGCTTTCACCTCTTTGAGGCGAGGCCCTTATGATCCTTTTGCTTCAATTCATGACCCGTGGGTCATTTTGGCCCCGTAGACCTTTGCTCTAATTAATATTCCATATGTTATGATGATCCCGTAGATCATCTTTTATTCAAGTCTTTATTCAAACGTGTATACATTTATATACGCATATGGTGTTAAGGCACCCCTTTTTATGTTTTAGAATTATTCACCTTTACTTTTGGATTTCGCTTGACCTTGACCGTAGTCTAAGGCTACATTGTTTTCTTTTGAATTATCTTTCCGACTTCTTGAGTTCTAATGTCAATTACACGTCAGTTTGCCCTACACGTACCGTTACCCGGTTCTTACCTATACTTCTTTACGACCCATTACCCGGGTTCTTTATCTTTGTGTTTTTAACATTTTTGTTTTGCTAGTTTGCATTTTTCCTATATATATATATTCCTTTATGACCCATCATGTAGGTTCATTAATGTTTCGCGCTCCCATTATTCAGTTTGCGCTTACTTCCACTACCAAGTTTTTATACCTTATTTATCTTGTTTAACTTGTTCGTGTGAAATTTCATCACTTGTGAACATCAAACTCCATTTTTTATTCGACCCGTTCAACTTTAAAATAGTTGAGCGTAGTTACTAACATTTCTGTTTGCAAATTCTCATTGTCTTTTAGTCATGACTCATATTCCGAGTCTTTTGACTTTCTATTTCGCGTTCCCGTCTCTCGGTTTACGTGTTCTTTCCAAATCATACCCATTCATTGGGTATCTTTACCGTAATCATTTTCAAGTAGCCATTCTTATATGGTTTTAGACGTTATTTTAATTTATTTGGTCCTCTTAGCGAGATCCATCGCTTTTATTCTAATTAATCCTTTATTCTTTATTCAATTCGTTTGACTTGTCCATGTGAATTTCATCACTTGTGACAGTCAAACTTTTATCCCTATGCCTTAGCATTCTTATTGGTCGGTCTGTATATTTTTTTTTCTTTTTACTTGATCCTTGTCCCTTCTCTCGGGCTCGTTATCCTTACGTAATACGCTTCAGTCATCCGACTTACGTTTACGTTTACTATCAAATATCTTACTTATTTGATCCATTTGGGTACCATTTAAGTTAGTCCCATTCACCCCACCCTTACTACATCGGACATAAATGTGTCCATCATAAGAAGTTCATGATACCACGTGTTCACTACTTACTTGGCCAGAGTAAGCGATCAACACCTGGTATACATGACCTTTTTATAATTTTCACATTACACCCCATGTAAGTAATGCCTCTATTTGTTTCTCTTTGAAACAATATCCCGAATACATTTTCTATTCGGGTTTTTCCAAGTTTTTAATCTACATATGCAACTTTCAATTTCTACATATTTGTTGCATATTACTATTTATGCAATTAAATTTAAAAATGTGCACCTGGTAATGTTTGCCCTAACGGGCTTCCCTTGCCATTAACTTTGTTCGCGGTCGTTACGCGATTTAGTCCTTGGTGAGCATGCTCCTCTAGTCATACTTCGGACCGTTCTTCTATCATATCCGTAATTTGTTAAACTCTCGCTATCCTCATCTGCGAGTGTCCTTCAACTAAAACATATACAACAGTTAGTAATTTCAACATTAAAGGATGCCCGTATTATAATACAAGGCTTTTTTACTATACGCATCAACGCGTGTAATTTCGTTGACTGTATCTATTCTATATCATTTTTATTGGTGTAACGTGTATTACACGATAACCATATGCGTTGTTCTCAACACTTTAATCATACTAAACCTTTGATATACATGTACTTACCGGATTTGCGATCAAGCCTCGAACCGAACACATTTGTCAACAACCTTGAGCTCTGATTACCAACTTGTAACACCCTTATTATTATTTAAAGGTTTTCGTATGATTTAAGAAAATAAACGGGTAATTATGATTTCAACTACATTGAAATTACGGGTTCGTTAAAAACTTTTACAGAATTAGAACTATACAACATAACATGTGTGAGTTTCGTTATTAAACATAACAACGATACAAAGTGTGGAAGCTTATTGCCTGATCGTTTTCGGTTCTTCGTTGTGCTTGATCGTCCTCCGGTGCTAAAATTATACCTGAAACTCATAAAACATGAGTTGGATTAGTCATACATAACTTAAAACGTATTTAAACGAGTCCGGGAAGCGAAACTGATTAAAATAAAAAATTTTCGCCAAAACAGGACTTTTCGCGCCACGCGAAAGAACCCAGATGCTCCCTCGCGCCACGCGAGGGAGACCGTTTTCCAGCAGGTCT
Organism: Helianthus tuberosus; assembly: GCA_030545235.1. Classification (NCBI taxonomy): domain Eukaryota; kingdom Viridiplantae; phylum Streptophyta; class Magnoliopsida; order Asterales; family Asteraceae; genus Helianthus; species Helianthus tuberosus. Next base: position 196,470,117 of record CM060425.1, read on the forward strand.
GCAGCTCAGTTCAGCTATGCCAGTTTTTACGGAAACGGCCATAACTTCTTCGTTATTGATCCGTTTTACCCGATTCTTTTTCCTACGCGTCCGTAATTTAATTCTCCTTCATATGGAGTGAAAATCCAACATCCAACATAATAAATTTTGAGACTTCTAAGCCTTCGACTCGTTACCCTTTTACCGAATTTTAACCCATTTATGCATCTTATCAAACAAACGTATTTGTTTGATTCCTATATCACATACACCTCTTCAAATTAATGTTAACTACCATTTTAGGTTCTAATCACAAGTTTATTACACAATTTAAACCCGTTTTCGCTCGTATGCTTATTTTGACCCGTTAAGGGTATTTAAGCACTTTCGAGTCTAAAATCACTTCCGATTGTTTCTAGCATTACATCACCACATTTCTTATCCTATAATCTTCCACCACATCTGTATTTATGATGGGTTTAATGTGGTGATCTATATAAACCAAATTTTACCTCTCGAATCATTATTTTACGGCAAAAACTCAATTAGTGCCATTTGACTAACACAATACCTCTTTTAGCTTCTATACTTATTCTAAGTATTTACCTAATCATAAAACCGTTTCCAAACAACCTTTAAAGGTTGTTTGTTCGAATTAGCTAACAAGGGCGTTTTGGTCCTTTTTGATCCTTCTTTTAAGACAAAGGACTTTCAGATACTTGTTTGACCCAAATATCCGGTCTTCTAACTATGACCTTGTTTAGAAACCATTATGTTTCTAAAACACTACATTTAGAACTTGAATTATTCGGTTTATCGTTAAGATAACCAAATATCCAATTTGACCTTATTTAACTCTTAGAGAACCTCAAATTCTACATGATGAATTGAAACATGACGCAAACCTGGCTCGGATCAATGTATTGACCCGTTACGATATCTTGCCTTAGTGGCGCTAAGTAATAGCGATGTCATAATTCAATCGATATTTATTCCTGTAATCATGCAACTCGACAAAACATTAGCCGATATTGTCAAATGGTGATATTTTCAACCTTTTGACCTGTTTGGTCTATATGACTGTTTACTTTTACGAGATGGATTTATTATCATCTCGTCTACATGACTAAATGACCTTATTTGCTCTTTTTAACCATTCAACATGGTTTATCATTATTGTCTTTTGTTCCAAACCGCGCATTTCGGGTTGAAACATCATAAATCAATTGTGACTTTTGATTATTCAAAATCTACAAAACAAATAGATATTAAATAAAAGGTGTAAGTTTTAACTTACCTTGTATCCAAGTTACGTCTTTTCTTCTTCCTTGTTTCGTTTGACCCGCTTGCTCCCCAAGCTTCACCTAGCTTGTTAAGCGCCAACTATCATTCATTATTCACAAGGTTGTTAGATTAGTCATTCTAAATCATGACTTTCACACCTTATGAATCTTTGACTACTTTTCTTATTGAACTAAATCATAAATCATGAGTTAAATTCTCGTGTCAAGACCCACTTCAAATCAAGTATGAACTCTTAACAAATCCCCATTTTGTTCAAATAGTTCTTTCATACAAGTTAGTATGGTGTTTATAAACACCAATTGTAGGTCCACCCGGAGGATCGAGTAACCTCTATTCCTTGTTTTCCGACAAACCCGAAAGTGCGGAATCCAAACGGGTAAGTTAAACCAAGTGACGAACACGTAAAACACAAGATTCAACGATTAACACTCAATTGTATTAACTCGTATGAAACCGTTACAAAGCAATGTTTACAAGATAAACCTATAAACTCTCAGTTGTGTGTGTGTGTTTACAGTGTTCGCTCTCAAATCTATTCAGATTTGCCTAACTGTGTTATGTCTGTTGTGAGTGTATTTATACCAACATGACTGACAAAATCAGAAGCCCACTAAAACACTAGGAACGAAATCAAGAATATGGACGAAATCAGGTGATTTCGTCCTATTTGGTTTTCATCCCAAAGTGTTTTCACCAAAATAGTGTTTTCATCAAACTTAGATTTTGCCCAGTAAAGTGTTTTCGTCCAATGCATATGGGCCTGAGGTCTTGGGCTTTGACATGTTGAGTTTAGTCACTTGTTGGGCCTTGGCTTGGGCTTAGAACAAACAAACAACAAACTAATAAACAATACACTAACATGTATACTGCACACACGCAGTTACATGTACATGATTCGTTACAAAGTAAAACGCATACCGAGTCAAGACAGGAGGTTGTCTTGACTACGGCCTTCACTTCGTAGCCGAGTCGAACCGAGCCGAGCTGTATCCACACGATATGTATCAACAAACTCCCCCTTGGATGCTGCTCGTGAGGTTCGTAATCTCGTTCTCCATCTCTTGATGGTTCATACATTCTTGTCGTAGGATCTTCAAAGTCTTCACGCGTCGTAAGTAGAAAGTGTATCAACAAACTCCCCCTTTTGATTTAGGTAGTGTGTTAACAAACTCCCCCTTTGATTATGCTTGGGAATCTTTTGACTTCAATGCTTGAGATCCTTGTGGTGTTGGTGATTGATCAACGGCAACTCGATCATCTTTATCATTTGAGTGCCTTCACGTCGTGTCTTCATTCCGAAGCTTATCATCTAACATGTTCTCCTTGCCTTTAGCATCTACACATGCAAAAAAGCTAAACACGTAATGAGAACAACTGCTTGGAATATAGTTAACATTAAACAAATGACACACATGTGACCAATTCTTATTCAACTACCGTCCGACAGTTTAGTTTGAAAAGTTAATAGATTTTTCAATTTAGATTATTAACTTTCAAAACTTGCAAACTCTGACCGTTTATGAAGATTCAGTCGTTTTGTTTTTCGTTTTCGTTCAGGTTTCAGGTAACGAAGACTTGAGTTCCAACATCGGTTAATCCAAACTAAAGCAGAAATAAAATCTTTTTGACTTTTATAAAGTTTATATTAAAACATACCTAAAATCTTTTTGGCATTTTGAATATTTCAAACTTAAAGACTGAAAGCAGTAAATAAATATATACAGAGTTGTAGAAACTTAAGAAAAGTAAATATATACATACATTCTTTTTGCGAGTTTCGAGGGTAAGAGAATCATATCAGTGTACGGTCATGCCAAAACGCTCTTGTTGTTCTTTTTGTTAACATCTAAATAAACATCCTATAACGATTATCGGTATTGTTATCCACATAAGCTCAACTTATCATATGTAATCATGGTGAGGGGATACGTTAAGGTATGATTTATACTTACCGACCGGTGTTCATCCACATCACGACACATTCCCGTATCAAGGTATGCACGAGAGTTCATCTTACTGGTGAGTATACCATTTATCATCTGTTTTGACGTATAAAAAGATGTGAGAAACTCACTTATTTTGATTTGAAAACAAGCCCTATGTGATAGAATCACTTATTGATGAGGAACTTGATTTTCAGATGCATGAGGGCACAAGAGCAAGTCCGTGAACATGTCAGTACTTTCGTACAGCAAAGAGACGAACTTGACTCCCGGATAAATGTGATATATTATCACTTGTTTTGTGGACATGTGATTGTTGATCACTTATTGAGGTCGAATGCAATATGTACACGTATGTATGATATCATGGAAGATCTAGACTTCGTCTCCGTTTTGTTTCGGTAAAAGAAACAACCATGATACCCAGATGATAAACAGCATAAAGACCACATATCTCAGAACCTCGGCAATCTCTCAAACGAAATTTCGGTACTAAGACCATATGCCAATGAGTGGTTCCCACCTGGTCTTCAGTCGATTTAAGTTTATATCACCCTGCACACTTTAAAATGATTGTGAGCCTACCGATACATCTTATATAGAGCTGCTTAACATTTTTCATTTAACAGACCACTGATGTACTATCATTTTCTCTTTTGCTCGCCAGGAAACTCATTTTTGTTTTTCTATTGTTTTTGGGTTTTGAAATTTTTCGATGTTTTTGAATTTTCAAATTTGGAATTACTCCCCCTAAAATCAACAAACTTACAAAAATTTTAAAAACACAAAGATATTTACAAAAACGATTTCCCGATGCGGATTTACTCTTGTTTTACCTCAATGCCGTTTACCAAAATTAAATTTTTGTCAGAAATGATTTATCGAATTTTGGAAAAATCAGTTGGCACGTCGGTAAGCGGTGCGGACCATGACAACATTGATGAGTTTCATAGTTAAACAATCACGTGTGAAGTGATATTCGAGTTCAACGTGTCAGGTCAAAGAGTGCTGTACGAGATGATAATAATTTATAAAGCAGCTTAAATATCGACAAGTATAGGAGAGATTAGAAATTAATAACCGTATCCTGCAACTGCTTCGTGCATTGCAAGGAATCTGAGTGCTCTCCCAAAGTCGATTTTGTAGCTACTGAGAAATCTCTTCACAGCAACAAGATCATAGACCTTTGGGTCCGGCTGGTCTTCCACATTGTACCTGCGAAGGTCTTTATCTTTCTCTTTGAGAAGTAGTGTGCGGTTGTTCAATCCACGCCAAGGCATCCGCACACCCGGTTTGTTTGTTCAACAAACACATTTTCTTCAATCATACCGTAGAGAAAAGTACCCTACACGTTCATCTTGTGGACTTTGAACTTCTTGTGGAAGAAAAATCCATGAATCTTCGAAAAGCTTCAGACGTGCTACAGGCACGTACTTTTCATTGGAATCTTTCCTGAGGACCCGATCAAAAACCATAACAACCAATTTTGGCACATATCTCATCATGTCGAATTTTTCAACTTCATTCAACAACATTCTTTCATCAGACATTTTTGTCTTCTTTTCTCCTCTCTCCATCAAAGGCAACAATATTCTCCTAGATGTAACAATGTTTCGGAGCCTTATCTCGCCGATCTTGTGCATGGACGCTCCACTATCAACAATCCTAAGACTATCAATAGTTCCTCCTGGAACATACTACACACTCATTTAGAGATTAGTTGGAGAGGGGGACCCAAGCCTTCACAGACTTGGGTCGTCCGTCATCATCGAGAATTGTAACATCCATTTCCCGATGATTCGGAATTGATCTAGCTCCCCCTGAAACAATTTCCGATTTTGGTTTCCAAATCTGTTTTTGTTTTTCATGTTTAACATTTGATTCAACAGGTTTTGTTTGGACAACCTCCGGTTTTAAAAGCTTTTCAAAAATTTTCCGTTGTTTCTTTATCTGTTTCACTTCTTGTTGTTTAACAAGATGAGGGTCCTGTTTTGGTGAAACAGATCTCTTATGGTAACTGTTACCATGGGGGGCATCAACCTTTGCCTTTCCTTTCGTGAGATATGGACAATTTCTGACAATGTGCCCATACTCACCACATTCAAAGCATGATCTCCGCTCAACAAACCTCGGAGTATCATAACTGTAGGAGCTTGATGATGAACTTCGTGATCTTGAGGTACTTGGTCCTACATCACAACCGTTTGTGTGTTATGTGTAATTGTTTTAACTGTTTCTTTTCAAGATTTTAACTTGTTTAACAAAATCTAAGTTAGATTTGTTTTCGAATGTGTCAATTTTATCCGTTCCCCTTGATTTCACAAAGTTCACCTTCTTGTCCTTTTTCTTGGTCTGTTTCTTTTGACCTTGAGTCGGTGATTTACCTTTTGGTTTGGTGCGATTTTGCTGAACTTTCTCAGTTGGTAATATTTGATTTCCATTTTGTTTTCGAATTTCGGCTTTTGGAATCGAAGGACACTGTGTTACCTCAACGTGTGAAGCCGACTTTCCCAAAAACCTACTTGTCGAATCTTCAAAAACTTTATTGATTAAAGATTGATTAACATTCTTAATCGGAAACTCTTTGTCAAAATAGATTTTATCATCACCAACAAGAGTGTACAGCAAATTCACACTCTCAGACTCTTTTGCAGACGTGGACTCGACCTGAACATTCTTAGCAGGTTTTGTGGGAGGATCACATAGAATGTGATTCTCGAGAGGTGTGTCCTCTTCTTTGATAACCGCATCAGATTGTGGAGAGTCAGTATCATCGGATTCATCATCTGAAGAATCAGTATCCTCAACAATGATTGGCGGATCCTGATTTTGTTCAGCAGTTACAAAAGTATCTGCTAACACATCCGAATTTGATGATACTTCCGGTTTATATCCAAGTCCCGTTGCAAATTCCTCAATGTCTAAAGGAACAGATTCTTCATAATGAGTTCTATACTCCTCATCAGGCAGTGCATCATAATTTTGTCTAACAGGTGGTGGACATTTCTTATATCCAATGCACGTGACATCCTTTTTCTCTTTTTGTGTGCCAATGATGTGATCCAGCACATATATAGAGTTAGAATAACTGTCTAGTTTAAGCCGGATCGCCTCACTTTCACACTTTGTGCAGGCTAACTCTTTTTGCATGCTTTCAAGACGATTGATATAAAGGTTTATGTCAGTTTGTTTTCTTGAAACCATTTTTGTCAGTTCGGTTTTATCTTTTCTTAAAGTTTCAACCATCGTTTTAAATTCCTTTTCATGGTTTTCATAAAACATGTTAGCCTCTTTGCATTTTGAAAGATCCACTATCAACTTTTGATTGTGCATATTTGTCACTTCAAATTTGTTTTGCAAAGCCTCATGTTCGCTTTGCAAATCACACCACTTAGTATCTAATGAAACATGTTTGTTTTGCAAGTCAAACAATTTAGCATTTAAAGCATCATGTTTGCTTTGCAACTCAGACATATTAGCATCCAAATCAGCACATTTAACTCTTAAGCTAGCACAATTATCACAATTAACGACAGTTGGTTCATCGACACATACCTGACTGGAATCACTCTCAGATGTTGACCTATATGCATCAGAATCAACAACCTCCCTTGATGATTCACATTCAGATCCATCCTCGCTTGAACTTGAACTTGAAGTTGTAACATCTTCAACTGAAATTGAAATGTCTTCAACTGAACTACTATCATGTTCAGAACTGTCATCGTTTCGCGATGATTCACCATTGACAATTTTAGCATAAAACGCCGTTTTTGTTTGACTACAGTTCATTGGATCAAGAGATAATGGTGCTACAGTAGAACGTTGGCGCTGTGAGGCAAATGGTGGTAGTGGATTTCCATACAAGTCTGTGGTTGGAGCTGGCTTTACAGGAACTTGTATCGGATTGCCATATAAATCTGTGCTTGTGATAAACGCCGTTTGAAGTGGAGCGTGTGAAGCAGGTCTTGCAGAAGTGCTAGGAGTTCCATAATACATATCAGTATTATGTCGCACTGGTATTGCAGAAGTGGGTGCGGGATTTTCGGCCCATGAGGGAGATAAACGTGACGGATTACCCCACCAGTTCGAACTCATTTTTGATGTATGATGATGAATACCTGTTTAAATCACACAAATTAAACAGTTAAATATGAATTTGAAAGCTTCTGTTTAAAAAAAATAACACTAAGTATGAGAATGAAAATAGGGGTTTTCGTTGCAGATATGTTTGATTTTGTCGCTGAAATGGTGATTTCGTTGCTGAAATGTTTTTCTGACACTTCTGATTTCGTCAGGAAAAGTGATTTCGTTGCTGAAATGTTTTACTGGCACTTCTGTCGTCAGGAAAAGTGATTTCGTTGCTGAAATGTTTTACTGACACTTCTGATTTCGTCAGGAAAAGTGATTTCGTCCAACAACAAGTGATTTCGTCCAACAGGTTGATTTTGTTGACTAAATGTGATTTCGTTGACTAGAATAAGTTGATTTCATCCAGAAGTGTTTTCGTCTAGGATGTATGGTGAAATCAGGGCTGTTTTCGTCCAAACAAGTGTTGATGAAGACTTGGTGATTTCGTCCAGAAGTGGTGATTTCCACAAGAACTGATTTCGGCCAGAACTAGACAATGGTGATTTCGTGGGGTCTGATATTGTTGAATGAACTGATTTCGTTGACTATTATAACCAGACAATAAGATATTTTTGAAACCAAATCTTATCTATTAACTTACACAAAGACCTCTTTTTCAAACTAAGTCAGGCAACACCTTAGAACCTGCTTTTCAACTTTCATCATTTCAAAGTACAATCTTTTTCAAACAAAGAGTATTATAATCTATATCACTTTAATTCAAAGTGTAATTCAGATCCAACACTCATCTAATATCAAGAACACTATGAAGATGTGATGAACTGGATGAGTTTTCTGGTGACCAATAAATTTCCGAACAACAATTTTGCAATAAAGTTCAATAAAAATCCTTTCTTAACATGTATAAATGAAATCTAACAAGATTTTTATAAGAACAATCAGCAAAAACACAAGATTTTCAAAGATTTAAACTGATTTTTCTAAAAATATAAACTTTTTGTTTCAAAAATCAAGAACAAATCTGGAAACAAATGAAAATCTACATGGTTTTAACAAGGAATCGAGCCAATGCTCTGATACCAATTGTAGGTCCACCCGGAGGATCGAGTAACCTCTATTCCCTGTTTTCCGACAAACCCGAAAGTGCGGAATCCAAACGGGTAAGTTAAACCAAGTGACGAACACGTAAAACACAAGATTCAACGATTAACACTCCATTGTATTAACTCGTATGAAACCGTTACAAAGCAATGTTCACAAGATAAACCTATAAACTCTCAGTTGTGTTTGTGTGTTTACAGTGTTCGCTCTCAAATCTATTCAGATTTGCCTAACTGTGTTATGTCTGTTGTGATTGTATTTATTACAACATGACTGACGAAATCAGAAGCCCACGAAAACACTAGGAACGAAATCAAGAATATGGACAAAATCAGGTGATTTCGTCCTATTTGGTTTTCATCCCAAAGTGTTTTCACCAAAATAGTGTTTTCATCAAACTTAGATTTTGCCCAGTAAAGTGTTTTCGTCCAATGCATATGGGCCTGAGGTCTTGGGCTTTGACATGTTGAGTTTAGTCACTTGTTGGGCCTTGGCTTGGGCTTAGAACAAACAAACAACAAACTAATAAACAATACACTAACATGTATACTGCACACACGCAGTTACATGTACATGATTTGTTACAAAGTAAAACGCATACCGAGTCAAGACAGGAGGTTGTCTTGACTACGGCCTTCACTTCGTAGCCGAGTCGAACCGAACCGAGCCGTATCCACACGATATGTATCAACACCAATACAACATCAATTTCATCAAATCATCCAAAACCCAAATTTTCTTTCACGTAACTAGTCAAATAAGGAAAATTACGCGTTTCATTCGTAACTTCAACACTTAAACATTCACTTAGGCATTTTAGCAAACACCTTGTGGGCATATTCTATAAAATCAACAATCTATTTTCATAACTAGTTATTTACCCCAAGTTTTAACATCATTCATAAGTTCTTATGTCTAGCATGCATCACAACACCTAGACTTACTTTATGGAAATCAAATAACACCAAATTGATGATCATAAATCTAGTGTTCATCATCTTCCTACAAGACCCACTTAACACCTAAATGGGTGATTCTTAATTTCACATGCATGAATATTAATGCATCAAATTATTGATTAGGGTTCATTCCTAACCCTGAATTTATCATAATTTCATTCAAATATCAATCAACCAAGTTCAAATTTCGATTTCACAAGTTATCAAGAATTTGAGATGAAACCAAATTGTGAATTTTGACATACCTTGTGATCCTCTAGCCCGAGTGATCACTAATCCTAGCTTGGTTTTCGATTTAGACTTGATTTGCCCTCTTGATTTGGTTGATTTTTGCTTGTTAGGGTTTGAGCTTGAGAGCCCTTCTTGGCTCCTGTGTTTTGTACGACCAGAACACACACAAAGGTGTGTGTTTTGGTGTTTTTAGTTTTAATTAATAAAAACCCATTTTCTCATTTTAACCATTTTAGTCCCTCAACTTTACCCAGGTTTATAAAGGTTACTACATCAAGTTCCCTCATTATTTTTTTTAAACACTAGAGTAACTAGGTTGATATCCCTAGTTATTTAGTGGGTCCCGGGAGTTATAACCCGTTTTATTTTAAGTCCCGTTAACTCAGGCTCTTATAAACTTAATTCCTTAAAACTTTGATTCGTTTGTATTTAATATTAGGATTTCTTATATAAATTCAAATATTTACCGGGTTATTTTTACTACTAACGGTACGTTACCTGTCTTTTAGTATTAACGGAGTTTGATTACCAAACCCGTTTTCGGGGTGTTACACATAACATGCATCACTTTAACGGTTCATGCCCATATAAACTTCCCATCTATTCCCGTTCATACGACATTGCACATAACACTTTTATTGACATATAACATGTTAGATTATTCGCAGATAACCTACCCCACATTTAGACATACAAATTACTACTTATGTCGTTTAAGCTTTTATATTCAAAACTGGGCTGTTTTCGGGGATTTTAATAAAATAGTTAACTTGCTCTAAAAATTCCCAACTTTTTACAGAATGTCTTAAATGATCCAAATAATATTGTGTAAAAATATCGGGATCCAATTCACCACAAATATTTTATAAAAAAATCATTTTCCGGACTGCAATCAGATTCATTACTTTCTGACTGCAGTCTACGGAATAATTCATTTAAAATTCGTCGTAAGTCCGATTGATGAAATTCCAGTGGGAGAATTACAAATACATCGGTGGTCATTTACAGTACAAATTTCATGACCTAGTTCTACCCAGGTTTCAGGTTATGACTAAAAATATAACACCCATTTACTGCAGTAAAAACTCAGCTTTAGCTGCTGTTACAAAACGGGTCTTTAAAAATAGTAAACGAAGTCCAAAAATTATGATTCCAGTGCCATTAGAACCGTATTTTGAAATACATAAATCTAGACTACAGAAAATACATTTTTCGTTTAATTAAGTTCCGGTCACAGCTAGCTGAAGTTGGCTGTAATCACTAAACAGCCTCCTGTTTTCAGCTTTTAACATTCTAATGCGAGTTATATTGCTTCCGTTAACATGCTTAGTGATCAACAACATTTCTAGTAATCAATATTAACAAGTAAATCATCAAGTAATCAACAACTAAAATCAAAACTACTTCATACTAACATTATTATATTATGTTTCATCTTGTTTCCTCATCTTTAAGTTTATGTTTCAAGACTTAAGATTCATGTCTTTTAGGGTTCATGAGATTTCACCATAAAACAATCTTTAACCACTTAAACAAGATGAAAAATGAAAGGATCTAAGCTCTTACCACTAGCTCAAGGCTAGGGAAGTTCAAGTGAAGAAATTGTGTGGATAAAAGAAGATAAGAGAGGTCCTTCCACTTCCGAACACACCGAGCTTAGTTGTATGCCTTCTAACACCTTTGTATGCTTGTAGAATGGATGAAACAAGATTGAAGGTGATGGTAGGGTGGTGGTGGTTTGCAGCCGTGACCAAGAGGGAGAGAGGAGAGTATGAGGGTGTTGTTGGTGTGTAGATGATGATGAATGAGGGACTAGGGTTTACAAAGAAATCCTTCCAACACTCCTTAACCCTTTGTGTAATGGGCTTGTAAAGTACTAAACATAATCTCATTTTTAATTCAAAGAAATCAAAGGTGAGGGCTACTTACACAACCGATTTGGGGGGGGGGGGGTTGGTCTAGTTGGGTTTCAATTGTTTAGTTACTAATCTAGTTAGAGATCAAGTGTTTAGTTAGTGCATTATGGTGTGTTATTAAATACATAGTGTGTTAGGGTGTTCAGGGACCCTAACTATCTCAGAAAACTAAAAACAATGTGTTTGACAATATTTTTGTGTTTCGGGTAAAGTTCGGTTGTTCGGTTTGATACCGGTTCATTAAAGTGCTTAATTAATCCGTAGAGTGTCCTATATGTATATTTTTGTAACACTTTTAATTTTCAACACTCAGGAAAGCATACCGGACTATTTAGTAACTTTTCTGTACACTACTAGTATATTAATAAGCACATGTAAGTATAACACAGAAATCAGAGAGCAGTTAAGTGATTCAGCACAGTCATCAAGCACTTTAATTATCATTAATAAATTGTACGGATACATGGAATTATGAGGGTTGTCACATTCTCCCCCTGTTAAGAGAATTTCGTCCCGAAATTTAGCACCTGGTTACTGAGGAAGCTAGTTAAGTTGCGTTGGTTTCCTGGTTTTCCTGGGGTGTCACATCATCCCCCCGTTGATTTGGAATTTCGTCCCGAAATTCTGCAGTTGCTTCAGCCTTAGTAGTGGTTGCACTTTTCTTAAACAGCTGGGGATACTTGAGTTTCATTTGGTCTTCTCGTTCCCAGGTATACTCTGGGCCATGACGGGAATCCCAACGAACTCAGTGTTGGTGCACCTTTTTGTGTTTGTAACTAGTCTTGTTTATCGTTGTAATTAGTATGGTCTTTTGTCGTTTATCGAGTCTGTATTTGCCGTCGACCAAGTCGGATATCCTCCTATCCGCTTGTGTCCGACTTATTTGTCTCTATTTGGTATGTAATGTATACGAACAATGCACGTTGCATGTAAGGGTAAAACTGTCATTATTATTGTGTTTGTATGAGGTTTGCTGCAACTGTCTGTTTGCAGCAAACAGGTCACAAAATGTAGGCTTCGATGAAACAGAGTTGTTTCGTCGAACACCTCTCGACGAAATGCCCATGTGTCAATGTCATCCTGTTTCGTCGACATCAGCGACGAAACAGACTTGTTTCATCGACTGTTGGGCTGCTTAAGGCCCAGTACCTGGCCCAATGTTTGTTACGTCGAGCCCATGTTTGGTTTCGTCGATGCAGGGACCAGGTTGCTATATAAACACTTTCTAGTTTCACTTTGAAACTAGATGAGAGCATACCCTGAGAGTTATTCTGTCAAATTGTGTGTGTATCAGTTGTTCTTGGTTCTCATCCCATTTTAATCAATAGATTGCGTTTCGTTGATTATACCGCGTGTGTTATTTACTGTGTTTGATTTGGCATCGTTACGGGGATTCCGCACCCGTGACATTGTTTGTTATAAACAAGGATTCGGTTTTCATTATCGATCCTCAGATTTCGGGACCTACACTCGGACAAGAGGTATTCTGGTACGCTTGAGAACCTTAACATCTCGATCAGTAATCTCTACTGGTTCCTCGACGAATCGCAGCTGGTCGTCGATAGTGAGCTCCTTTAAGGGAACTATGAGGGTCTCATCTGACAGATACTTCTTCAGATTCGACACATGGAAAACATTATGAACTCCGCTGAGTTCTTCAGGTAGATTCAACTTGTAAGTGACTTTGCCAATTTTCTCGATGATTTCGAACGATCTGACATAACGCGGATTGAGTTTGCCTCGTTTGCCAAAACTAACTACACCTTTCCAAGGTGAGACTTTGAGTAGCACTCGGTCCCCAACCTGGAACTCAAGTGGTTTCCTTCGCTTAACCGCATAGCTTTTCTGACGGTCACGGGCTGCCGCCATTCGTTGTCGTATCTGTGCAATCTTCTCGGTTGTATCCACTACAAGTTCTGGGCCAGTGATTTGACTGTCACCAACTTCTGCCCAACAGAGAGGTGATCGGCATTTCCGTCCGTACAATACCTCAAATGGAGCGGCCTGGATGCTGGTGTGGTAGCTGTTGTTATACGAAAACTCCACTAGCGGGAGGTGCTTTTCCCAGCCATTACCAAAATCGATTACACACGCCCTAAGCATGTCTTCAAGGGTCTGGATGGTGCGTTCAGATTGCCCATCCCTCTGTGGGTGATAAGCGGTGCTCATATCTAAACGTGAGCCAAAAGACCTGTGCATAGCTTGCCACAGTTCCGAAGTAAAACGTTCATCACGATCAGAAATGATGGAGGTTGGAACTCCGTGCCTTGATACTACTTCCTTCAAGTAGATGTCTGCTAGGGTAGAAAACTTATCCGTTTCCTTGATAGCCAGGAAATGTGCAGATTTGGTCAGTCGATCCACAATCACCCAAATGGTATCATTTCCGCGTTGAGATCTAGGCAGGCCAGTAACGAAATCCATGGAAATTTGCTCCCACTTCCATTTCGGGATCTCTGGTTGTTGAAGTAGGTCTGATGGTTTCTAATATTCGGTCTTCACTCTCGCACAAGTCAACCATTTGCTAACGTAGGTTGCTATGTGAGCTTTCATGCCAGGCCACCAATACGTAGTCTTGAGGTCGTGGTACATTTTATCCGAACCAGGATGTACCGAATAACGAGACTTATGTGCTTCATCCATCACAAGCTCGTGTAGGTCTCCATACAGTGGAACCCAGATGCGCCCGTTAACATAGTAGGCGCCGTCTTCCTTTTGTTCTAGCCGCTGCCTCGATCCTCGTAAGGACTCAGCCCTGATGTTTTCTGCTTTCAACGCTTCAACCTGAGCATCTCGTATTTGGGCGGGAAGGCTAGAGTGAATGGTAAGCTGTAACGCATGTACACGCTTAGGTATAGTATCCTTTCGACTGAGGGCGTCGGCCACAACATTGGCCTTGCCCGGATGGTATTTGATAGCGCATTCATAATCGTTCAAGAGCTCAACCCATCGGCGTTGACGCATGTTTAACTCCTTTTGCTTGAAGATATGCTCGAGACTCCTGTGATCGGTGTAAATGGTGCACTTGGTACCGTACAGGTAATGTCTCCATATCTTTAGCGCAAAAACAACTGCTCCCAATTCCAAGTCGTGCGTAGTGTAGTTCCTTTCGTGAACTTTAAGTTGGCGCGATGCGTAGGCAATAACCTTATCACGTTGCATTAACACGCAACCAAGTCCTTGGATGGAAGCGTCGCAGTAAACCACAAAATCTTATGTGCCTTCAGGAAATGAGAGGATGGGCGCGCTACAAAGCCTATCTTTCAAGTGCTGAAACGCAGATTCCTGTGCATCACCCCAGCGATAGGTAACACCCTTCTGAGTCAGTGAAGTGAGAGGTTGCGCAATCTTTGAGAAATCTTTAATAAATCTTCTGTAATATCCTGCCAAGCCCAAGAATTGGCGGATTTCTGTTGGTGTACGGGGTGCAGGCCAGTTCTTGATCGAGTCAACCTTGGATGGATCTACATGAATCCCATCCTTGTTTACCACATGGCCTAGAAAGTGGACTTCGCAAAGCCAGAAGTCACATTTTGAAAACTTGGCATACAACTGCTCTTTACGAAGAAGTTCCTGGATAAGCCGCAGATGCTGCTCGTGTTCCTCCTGACTCTTAGAATAGATCAGGATGTCGTCGATGAACACTATGACAAACTTATCCAGGTAAGGCTTGCACACTCGGTTCATGAGATCCATGAAGACCGCGGGTGCATTCGTTAATCCGAAAGGCATAACCAGAAACTCGTAATGGCCGTAACGAGTTCTGAACGCTGTTTTGGAGACGTCCTCCTCTCAGACTCTCAGCTGATGGTATCCCGATCTCAAATCAATTTTAGAGTAATAACTCGACCCTTGCAACTGGTCAAACAAGTCATCAATGCGTGGAAGAGGATAACGATTCTTCACGATCACCTTGTTGAGTTCGCGGTAGTCAATACACATTCTGAAGGTACCGTCTTTCTTCTTTACGAATAACACTGGAGCTCCCCAAGGCGAAGAGCTAGGACGTATGAAACCCTTTTCCAAGAGTTCTTGTAGTTGCGTGGACAGTTCTTCGTGTTCTGATGGAGCTAGACGATATGGTGCTCGAGCTACTGGTGCTGCTCCAGGAGCTAGCTCGATTTGAAACTCAACTTGGTGATGAGGCGGAAGACCAGGTAATTCCTCGGGAAATACCTCAGGAAAGTCGCGTACAATAGGTATGTCTTCTATCATCCTTTCTTCCGCGGATGAATCAGAAACGAGGGCTAGAATAGCGGTGCGGCGCTTTCGCAAACACTTCTGGGCCTTATGGAAAGAGATGATGCCTACAACAGCACCACCCTTGTCGCCACGAATCGCGAGGGGTTCTTTACCAGAATGAGGGATACGGACGATTTTCTCCTTGCAAATAATCTCCGCTTGGTGTTGAGATAACCAATCCATCCCAATGACAACGTCAAAACTACCCAGAACGATAGGAATGAGGTCGATAGAAAAGGTCTGATCGGCAAGGACAAGCCTGCAACCCTTAACTACATGTGTAGCCTCTAAACTTTTACCATTTGCTAACTCTACGATGTGCTTGGTGTTCAAAAGTGTTGGAGTACGCTTAAGCATCTGACTAACTTTTAAGGACACATAGCTAGTATCGGCACCCGAATCAAATAAAACAGTAACAAAGAAATCATCCAGAAGAAACTTACCCATCACAACGTTGGGATCGTTCCTTGCATCATCCTGACCAATCACGAATGCACGACCCCTTGCCCCATTACCATTGTTGTTTCCCCCATTGCCGTTTCCATTCCCCTGATTGTTGTTGTTCTGGTTCTGATTTAGCTGGGGGCAGTCTTTCTTGAAATGTCCCTCAGCACCACATTGAAAGCACCCTTTGTTGTTACCTTGTTGTTGCTGCTGTTGGAGTTGATTTGGTGGGGCTTGCTGTTGCTGCCGGTTCTGATTCACCGGACGCTGACTCCTGCAATCCCTTGCAATGTGACCAGGCTTGTTGCATTGATGACAGTTGCCTTTACTACATGGCCCGCTGTGGTGCAAGTTACAGCGATTACATTTGGGGTGATTTCCGTTGTACCCACCCTGACCTTGATTCCCAGAAGACTGCTGACTGGGGCTCCTGTACTCATCTGTCTTTCGCTGCTGGGACTGAGCTGAAATAGAACCTTTGCCCAAATTTCCATCCCACTTGCGCTTATTATCATTGGGAGCATCAGAAGTAATAGCACTAATACGCTTGGGTAGTTTGTTCTGTTCAACTGCTTGATCGGTGAGACGATGGGCCAACTTAATGATTTGCTGAATGGTACCCAGGTTAGCTGAAGTCACGTGACTCTGAATCTCTGGTACAAGACCCTTGAGGTATAGCTCAATACGTTTGATGGGAGGGTCTACCATAGTAGGACACAAGATGGCCAGTTCGTTTGACCTCTTCGTATACGCCTCAATTTCAGACCCCGTCATCTTCATATTGAAAAATTCCACCTCTAGCTTGTGGATGTCATCACGACTACAGTACTCTTCTTTGATCAGTTCTTTGAAACCATTCCATGGGGTGGGGTTAGCAACCGCCAGCCCTAGCAGTTGAACCTGTGCCTTCCACCAGGTTAACGCAGCACCTTCGAGTGTTCTAGTAGCATATTTCACCCTACGATCTTCAGGGCATTCACACATCTAAAAAACAGACTCGAGCTTCTCGAACCAGTGGAGAAGGCCTACAGCTCCTTCTGTTCCGCTGAAAGTACTAGGTTGGCAATCCATGAATGTTTTGAACGTGCACATAGGGGGCTGAGCATGTTGACCTATTGCGAGAGAATAAAAGATAAGGTTAAGCACGAGGGTTGGTTTGCAAAGGTAGGATCTAAACGTCCTAAGGTGGGTTGATATGGCAGGTTATACATCCTGCTGGATTTGCTGCGAGTGCCTCAGCAACTCGTTCATTGATCAAAGCCGTCAACTGGGCTTGAGTTAGGTTGATACGTCCTCCGCGTCCGTTCATGATCTTCACAATGAAGCAACGAAGCACACAAGGTTCAAATAGCAATTATCACGTTAATTAATGCACATTGTGAACTATCTAACCGACAATATAACATAAATCATACCACCTATTGTGTCGAGTCTTGCACGTGGAGCGAAGCGTCGTTGTGGATCGTTGAGCATTGTACAGGTTATAGTCTGGTTTGTCAAAAAGCTTTTCCCGTTTTAAAACCAAGTTCACTATAACCAATGGCTCTGATACCAATCTGTCACACCCCCAAATTCCACCATGCAGAGTATCACCGCTTGGAGGCGTGACATGACCAGGATTGAGTCACCAATCATATTGAACAACGTATTTAAGTAAATGAAACCAACCACAATACAATTGGTGACCAAAAGTAAGTTAACCAAGTTCAATTTAATCAGCGGAAGCATAAGACGTTAAACCAAAGCATAAGTTCGTAGTTCATAAGTTTTAAAGACTCAAAACATAAGTTTCATAAGTTCATAAGGTTTATTTATTAAGTACGGGACATAACAGTTCGCATCCCACAACGACCACCTCCATGTGCAAGCCCCATAGCATCTAGCGACCTGCAAAGCATGTAACAACGAGTCAACAACAAAGTTGAGTGAGTTCACGGTTGGTTGTCCATTTTAGAGTTGTTTCCAAAAACCATAGTTTAATCTTAATCAGCTATCCAGCCGTGGGGGTTACCCCATAGTTCGAAAACGTTTATCAGTTAACCATCCCATGTCCACCTTCCCTGGCTATCCAGCCCGGCCGTGGGGGCTACCCCATTATTTAAACTACAAGACTCGTTTATCATATCGACTACTAACTAAAATTAATTTTGCCCTAGCGTCGGTGTCTATCATCACCGACGTGCCATAGTCCATTAGTACACGCCCGTCCGACTGGCACGGTGTGAGGTTTGTTAAACCTAATAGCGCTATTAACTAATGACCCGCTCGCCATAGCCTCGGCGATTAAGTCGATACAAAAAGGGAGGGACTTCGCTGATAGAGTTCTATTCCAGTAAGTCTAATTCCGTCCCAACAGGACGAGGAATTCTCATTCCTGAACACGCCTCAAGGACGAGGAATCCCTATTCCTGAACCCATTCCCAATCCCACCGGGAATTTCCATGCTTTTTAGAAAAGTGTGAACTCACCTCGGTTTGCTCGGTTACACTCTCAAAAATAGCTAACAGTCAAGGTCGGTCAATCACGTCCTAGTATGATTACCACTTAGTTTATTAGTGACTTCAAATAAGCACGAAGTTCCTACACGCATCTATCACATAACATGCATCACTTTAACGGTTCATGCATATAAACTTCCCATCTATTCCCATTCATACAACATCGCACATAACACTTTTATTGACATATAACATGTTAGATTATTCTCAGATAACCTACCCGACATTTAGACATACAAATTACTACTTATGTCATTTCAGCTTTTATATTCAAAACTGGGCTGTTTCGGGGATTTTAATAAAATAGTTAACTTGTTCTAAAAATTCCCAACTTTTTACAGAATGTCTTAAACGATCCAAATATTATTGTGTAAAAATATCGGGATCCAATTCATCACCTATATTTTATAAAAAAATCATTTTCCGAACTGCAATCAGATTCATCACTTTCTAACTGCAGTCCACGGAATAATTCATTTAAAATTCTTCGTAAGTCCGATTGATGAAATTCTAGTGAGAGAATTACAAATACATCAGTGGTCATTTACAGTACAAATTTCATGACCTAGTTCTACTTAGGTTTCAGGTTATGACTAAAAATATAACACCCATTTACTGCAGTAAAAACTCAGCTATAGCTGCTGTTACAAAACGGGTCTTTAAAAATAGTAAACGAAGTCAAAAATTATGATTCCAGTGCCATTAGAATCATATTTCGAAATACATAAATCTAGACTTCAGAAAATGAATTTTTCGTTTTATTAACGTCCGGTTACAGCCAGCTGAAGTTGGCTGTTATCACTAAACAGCCTCCTGTTTTCAGCGTTTAACATTCTAATGCGAGTTATATTGGTTCCGTTAACATGCTTAGTGATCAAAAACATTTCTAGTAATCAATATTAACAAGTAAATCATCAAGTAATCAACAACTAAAATCAAAACTACTTCATACTATCATTATTACATTATGTTTCATCTTGTTTCCTCATCTTTAAGTTTATGTTTCAAGACTTAAGATTCATGTCTTTTAGGGTTCATGAGATTTCACCATAAAACAATCTTTAACCACTTAAACAAGATGAAAAATGAAAGGATCTAAGCTCTTACCACTAGCTCAAGGCTAGGGAAGTTCAAGTGAAGAAATTGTGTGGATAAAAGAAGATAAGAGCGGTCCTTCCACTTCCGAACACACCAAGCTTCGTTGTATGCCTTCTAACACCTTTGTATGCTTGTAGAATGGATGAAACAAGATTGAAGGTGATGGTAGGGTGGTGGTGGTTTGCAGCGATGACCAAGAGGGAGAAAGGAGAGCATGAGGGTGTTGTTGGTGTGTAGATGATGATGAATGAGGGACTAGAGGTTTATAAAGAAATCCATCCAACACTCCTTAACCCTTTGTGTAATGTGCTTGTAAAGTACTAAACATAATCTCATTTTTAATTCAAAGAAATCAAAGGTGGGGGCTACTTACACAGCCGGTTTTGGGGGGGGGGGGTTGGTTTAGTTGGGTTTCAATTGTTTAGTTACTAATCTAGTTAGAGATCAAGTGTTTAGTTAGTGCATTATGGTGTGTTATTAAATATATAGTGTGTTAGGGTGTTCGGAGACCCTAACTAGCTCAGAAAACTAAAAACAATGTGTTTGACAATATTTTTGTGTTCCGGGTAAAGTCCGGTTGTTCGGTTTGATATCGGTTCGTTAAAGTGCTTAATTAATCCGTAGAGTGTCCTATATGTATATTTTTGTAACACTTTTAATTTTCAACACTCAGGAAAGCATACCGGACTATTTAGTAACTTTTCTGTACACTACTAGTATGTTAATAAGCACATGTAAGTATAACACAGAAATCAGAGAGCATTTAAGTGATTCAGCACAGTCATCAAGCACTTTAATTATCATTAATAAATTGTACGGATACATGGAATTATGAGAGTTGTCACATTCTCCCCCTATTAAGAGAATTTCGTCCCGAAATTTAGCACCTGGTTACTGAGGAAGCTAGTTAAGTTGCGTTTGTTTCCTGGTTTTCCTGGGGTGTCACAGATATTGCGAGCTTTACATGTTTTTGCTTATGATCAGTTTAGCGGACATACGCCACACGAGTCACCATCCCCATGGTTAATGCCATAAACTGCACATATTTTTTTATAACTCCACCTAGAGGGTATGTACCGCATGATTCGCTATCCCCGAGGCAATACCATAGGCTTCGTTTTTCCTTTTTTTCTCAACATATAGCTCAAATGGATTGATGGAATATTTTTTTTCGGGCGCCACACTGTTTCGGATTTGTTTTCACAAAAAGAAACAGGTGTGCCAATTTAATCGGAAAAACTTATAAGTTTTTTTACTTATGACGTACCTCTTATACTTTCCACTGTTTCAGTTTTGGCATAGCTTCTAAGGCGAGAACTCACAAGATTCCTAATTTAAGGTATATTATATCAATCCTAAGAAACCCTTCAGCTGGCTGGGGCTACCCACATATCCTAAGTTAGACGCGTGACCGACCGTTCGTTATCTCTTATATATAATAATTGAAAACCAATGATCCAATTATATCTATCATTTTCCATTTTGCAAAAAAATTTCCCGAAACATTTTTTATTTTTTTCAATTTTTTTTAATTTTTTTGAATTTTTCATTTTTTTTTCAATTTTCAATTTTTACGACACAACTGACACGACTAAGACACACTAAACGCTAGTCTCCCCTCCCCACACTTAATTCCTTCATTGTCCTCATTGTCCTCAATGGAGCGAGAAACTATCGACACACTAGAAACATAAATAAAAACACATAGATAATGGAACAAACTCCCCAGTTTTTAAACGGATGAATTCCTATGAGGCTTGTTCCACCGCAACCGTATAGCATTTCATTCGCGGCTGCATTCATCACGGGTTGCTTGTCATGAAATTTGTTCGAATCACCTTTGTCCAAATGGAGATTGAGTATGGACAAAAACGATCGAAACCTGCAAAATAAAACTCACAAGCTCCCAAACAGGTTAAACGGGTTAGTAAACGAAGAAACAAGCGAAAACATGTTCGACGAGCAACCAAACCTCCTCCGACTTCCCCACACTTGTCCGGTTAGTACACAAAAACAAAAACAAAAACAAAAACAGATAAATTAAAACAAAACCTGGGTTGCCTCCTGGTCAGCGCTAAGTTTTTGTTAAGGTCTTCAGCCGGACCGTACCCAGGTTGTCGGTTATGGTGGTCTCGTAGGGTGCTTCCTTCCTTCAGCTCCTGAATTTGTTCTATTCCCACCATCAGTTTCTTCCCAAACCTGATCATACCATTTACAAGCTTCTCTGTAACAATCGAACTCAAGAACTTCCTTAGCATTTTTCCTTTTCCTTTTCTTTGACTTCTTCTTTGTTTTATCTTCATGTACCCTGTCATTCATAAAACATTCTTTCTTTTCTGTTTGATTCTCCTTTTCAGGAGATTCGCATTTGTCAGTTTTATGATTAGGTGAACTAGAAAACAACTTTAAACTCCCCAAACCTCATTCTGACCGTTCCCTCAGCACAATTGATAATAGCCTTTATTTTAACTAAGAATGGTCTACCCAGAATAACAATTGGTTGTGTATTCTTAACACAATCGAGAACTAGGAAATCCACGGGATAATAGAATTCACCAACTTTTACAATCACATTCTTTACAATCCCCCTAAGACCTATAGGAGTTTGATCAGCCAACACCACTGTGGTTTTAACTTTTTGTAGTGGCCCAAAATCATACTGGTCATATAAACTCCCCGGTAAAATACTCACACAAGACCCAAGATCCAACAAAGTCATGTCTAATTTAACATCACCAATTTGTATTGAAATAACAGGTGTTCCTGGATCTTGAGTTTTCGGGGGAAGGGTACCCATCAAAATGACGTTCACACTAGCAGTTAGATTAAGTTGTTTAGGAAATTTGTGACGTCGTTTATGGTTACTTAACTCTTCTAAACACTCAACATGATCAGGACTCTCTTTAATTTTTTTAAGAAACGGTTTATTTATTTTTATTTTTTCAAAAGTTTCCCACCTTTCACCCCTAGGTGGTGCCCGTTTACTTAAATTTTCGTTTGCGACTAAAGCTTCTGGAAATGGAACTTCTACATTAAAATTACCAATTTTAGAAAACTTGCCATTTGAACCATTTATATATTTTGTAAAACTTTTAATTTCCTGATCATGTTCATTCTTACACTCAGACCCATTTATCTCTTCTGTCACACCCTCAACCTGGGGTGAATGAGTTTCAACAATAGAAATTTCAGAAAAAGAAGGAGTACTTACCTCATCTGTGTGGACACTCGTGTGAGAAGAATTGTGAGATGTATTTTCCTGAAAATCACTAAGAAGTTGATCTTGATTTCTTCTGATGATAGCCACTTCTTCAGCTAATTGTCCAACCTGTTGTGACAATGCCTTAACTTCCCTATCTCTGACCTCATTACTTTTCTGAATATCCTTCAATAACTCCATGATCATGTCAAATTTTTCATTGATGGAGTTATCATCCGACTCATGCTGACCCGCTTGCTCATTCTCTTGAGTTTGCCAATTGCTTTCATAGTTATCTTGATCTCCTTGATAGCTCGAATAATTGCAGAATCCTTGCTTTATCTGTTTCAATAGTTCCATTATCTCATTATTCGAACCTTCAGCTGGACCACTCGATCTTCCATAACTATTCTGTTGAACATTATTAAACCTTTGCTGATTCAAATTGACCCGATTCTGACCTCTTTGTATAAACTGCTGTTGTGGAGGCACAAAATCATTATATTCTTCACATCCAAACTGGTCGTAATACCCATTCACTTCATCTACAACATATCTAGCATATTGGTTTTGAGTTGGTAATTGTCTGTTTTGAAAATTCATTTGCTGATGCATTGGTCTGTTATGTTTTGAGAATTCGACATCCTGAAATTCATTAAACTCTGGCTGATAAGCTCGATCCATGATTCAAAAGCCTGCACAAGCACAAACAAAATACCCGAGCATAATATCGAACTAACAAAAATAGTATAAAATAAAAAGAACAATATTTTTGTGATTTTTATATTTTTTTAGAAAGTAAGAACAACTAACTAACTAGCTAAAAAAACACCAAGCGCACTAATTCCCCGGCAACCATGCCATTTTGATGACTGTAAAAACCTAACTGAACCGTCCGCCTGGAGGAAGCCACGAAGAGCCTAGCCGCTCATGATTGTCGGTACGGCGTCAGTTGTCATCCCGAGTTGATCCCACATGAGAACCCGGCTTGAATAATGAAAGAATAATGCCTAAAGTTTCTTTCTCGTTCCGTGCGTAGCCGTCAAAAAACTCCCCTCGAACAAACCCCCTGTTGTCAAATATATCTTCTTTTTCATTCGTGTGGGCTGATCAATTCGTGGGCTGCTATCCTCGTTCTAGCCCAACATTTGTTGTTTACTCATGAATTAACATTATTAATTCCTTTACTTCACGTGATCTGTACTTAGTCCACCTAAAGACACCATACTACTTTTTAGTATTAATTCAGCATTGCTTTATATCATCATTTCTTGATACCTACAAAAATACATTGATATAATTGAGTAATATACTAATACTTTATTATTAACGAGAAGGTATAAAAAAAGATTTTTATCTCATCATATATATTTAATTTAATTACAAATTTTAACTCATATTTTTAACAACCTACAAAATATAAAAACCAATCAAAGTAGTATTTCGTGCAACAATATTGATGCATATTTATTATAATTAATATTAAATAATGTGTATTTAAAATGCACCAATCAGGTTCAGAGGAAAATGTCTGACCAATTAAGATTAAAGTTCTTAACCATTCAGACTCTGTATAAATCTTAACCATTCAGAGGCAAATGTCTGAATCATTCAGACATCTGCTCGTAAAACAAACAGTCTGAACAATTAAGTGTTGAACCAGTAAGAGGTCTGAACCGTTAAGAGCCTCATTAAGAGATAAACAAACAGCCCCTTATACACTTATTGACTGCTTATGACTTGTGTTTGTAATTTACTTTGAATTAAATTTGTAGTAGATGTTTGTTGATTAATATAACAATTGGACATCAAATGGAAATTATATTCACCACCAAGACCACAGCAACTTGCTTGAAGCCAACAAAGTATTATACATATTCAATTAAATTCAGACAAGAACATAAAAAACCACCAAAAATGTTACATACTCAAATTAAATAGTCTCCAAGCACTCCAAAAATCCTAAATCCTGGTTCTTAATCTGTTGATAAGCCATCGGAATGACAACTCTTTCACGTTCTCCAACACTTTTTTCCAAGGCTTAATCTTCCCATTAAACTGCCTTTGAGTTTCTCGCAAGCCACAAAGCCCATAATGTTACCATAACCACCAGTAACATAATCTTTTTCCCTTTTTTTTTTGAAGAGTAGCGACCCAAAAAGTAAGGGAAATCTCAACCAAGTGTGTTCATACCATACACGTACTTATACCCATGGCTATGATTTGAAATAACCGTAGCAGACATATGGCCATACAGTTGAACCCAAGCCTCTCCTACGCTTGTAGAAATTACAATTCTCACACTAATTTACTAAATAATAATAAAAATAATGATGGACACATCTTTATAAAATATATATAATAATGTTATGTAACATACCGCTTTTGAAGGTCCGCACCAACAAAATACGATTGTTCGACCCTATTCAGTTCTTTTTGTCGTAACTTAATAAAATGTCTCTCTTTTTCATTCCTGGCTTCTTGAGTTACCTAATTCTTGTCTTTGAAAGGCTCTTTTTGGGAATCCATCTAATTCAAGCACCAAAAGAAATAAAGAAAATTACAATTCAAACGGACACTAAATAAAAGAAAGGTTGTATATGATTCAAACCACAATGGAGGATGTATGAACAGAAAGTTTTATGCTTCAAAAATAGACTTTGAACAACTATCACACACAACCCACTTGACATGTTCCCCTTTCAAATAATTTTAATTGACCCGTTTGACGTTAACCAAAACCACAATCGACGCATTCATAAAATTTTATTTGGATCAAAATTGGCACCTCTAGTTTACACCAGCTTCCTCTTCAAATCCCTTAACAAATAATCAACCACAGGGTTCAAAATTCAGCTATGCATAATTTCATGAGTTATATGTAGTGCACAGAGCATATTATAGGAGAAGTTGAATGGTGAAATATGTATAATTTAGCAATACCTCAACTTTTAACCATAGGCAAGCCCTTGATGAACATAAGCAACCTTTGTGTCTTTTATATCGAGTCTTGCAATGAGGGAAAGCTTGATTTTCATCTCTTCTTCTGTACTCATAGCAAGGTCTACACACCTGAAAAGCACACTCATTGCAAGCAAAAAAATGTCACCATTTTTGGTGAGGCCAAGTGTATTGTCAAAACTGTATATTGACCAGATATGGAGGTTGTGCACATTAGGAAAGCAACCTACCATTTTGAAAAAAAAATATACAAAAACAATATAGAGGTTCTGCACATTAGGACTAACCTTAGCCAATTAGGCTGAACCGTTCTCCTTCATAGTGGTTGTATGGCCACACCTTGGTGGTGATAATGTTCATGAAACCGCAAACTCAATTCACTCCAAGGACACTCTCTATAAGCATAAATATTATCTTAATGTCTTCCTATAAATATACAAATCATATCAATAACAACAGTAACTAAATACAAAAGGATAAGATTCTAAAGGCAAAATCTTTGCTAACTAAGCATTTAGGTTTTATTAATAGTATTAATTCTTATTGGTTGAAACTTCTTCTTTTTTCTTCTTACAAAAAAATCTTCTCATTTGAACCTCCCACTATGTAACTAAATACACATGTTTGTCTTTATTGCAGCAATCAACACAAAAGCCAAACCATAAAAAAACAAATCACAGGTAATTTATATTCCACACCAGATGTGGAGGGACACATCACTTCCTGTTTTATTGGCATCAAACCACACACGAAATAGAAGATCAAAGCATTTAACAACAGAAGCTTCAAGCTGAACGTGGCTGCTCACCTGTTTGAAGTATGACCAATGTGTAGACACCTGCTCCAGCCAGGACTCCAAGTGTGGGCGCCAGTAGGCACACCCATATCGTTGCGTAATTCCCTGTTGCAACTACTGGACCCAGCGTGCGCACTGTGTTCATGGAACCAGCGCTTGACGACCTGCCATATATATTAACCAATCATCATTACCATTTTACCTACTAATCCAACTTAAGGGTGTTCATGACTACCTACCCTTTAATAACCATGTTGTGCACAACAATAGCTCCAACTTCAATACCAGCCAATTCTCCCACCTAAATATACACATATATATACCAATGAGCATCACTTTATAAAAATTACAAAAAGTAATAAAGAAAAACAAAAATATGTCATGTTTATGTACAACGCGAGTATCAGTACCAACTACTATGACGCCAAAGAGGAGATCAAGTTAGAAACTCGAGTTACAGGGGTTGAATCCATTCATGACTATTCACAAAAACGAAGAAGATAAATAACACATTCATGATTAGTCATTCAGCTATTAACGAATAAAACGTAAACCAATGAAAAATGTATTGCATATAATTAGAAAATCATGTTATACGGGTGGAATCCAACTACTAACCATGTTCATTGGCTATTAACTAACAAGGTACCTCATTAGGTTTAATCTTGAATGCACCCAAATCCACTCCAAAATCATACATCATAGGATTGACAGATGCACGCTTTGTGTAAAGAACCTGAAATTCATGTATTAAACAATAGCCAAGTAAGTTTATCTTCTCTGTCTGCCACCACCCTAACAACACCCGCCACCATCACAAACAAACAACTTTCAACTTTGAGGTTTAATCATATAACATAGACAAGAAGAGGACGAAATTACCTTTGCTTTCTCATAAATGAGTTCCAGAGAAGCATCAGTTGCTCCTCATGTTGGCTAACATACTTAAACCTATCCAGCCTCTGAATTCAAGTAAATATTGGAACCAATTATTGTTTATCTATCAACTGTAAACAATATTAACTGTTACCAGAATGAATATACCATTCTATCTTCAAGATCAAGGACCTCATCATCAACCTCGTCTTCGCTGTCTTCCTCAGCAAACACCTGCTCTGGTGCCATTGGCTAAAAGTAGACCGTTCAAAATAAAATAGAGATTCCGATATCAATGGGTGAGTTGTGAAGTTTATAATACCTGAACGGTTTGAGAATGAAAGAACTGCCATATCTCCAACAGGGATTGGCTGTAAAAATGACAAAAATCATGTTTCAAATTCTTTAAAATCAAACTTGAAAATCCTGAACATACTTTCTAGCATTGCGTCCTTTTCTTAATTTTCTAGATCTTGCAGATTTCCGCAGGGTGGTTGGTGTAACGCTGCTTCCAGGTATAGGTGTGGAAGCCTCTTCCGGTCTAGAAAATACGATGTCAGCAGCAGCAACAATTGACACATCTGCAGCAGTAGATTCACGATCCAAACGCTCAAAAACAACACCTGAAAGAAACAAAATCAATATATCAAACGTAATTTCTGAAGAAATGAACAAAATAGTTGTGAGCCACAAATGATCAAACTTGCCAGACATATTAAAGTCCAATGCCGCATGATTTGCATTTTGATTTTTTCTCTCTGGTTTCCTTCTTCTCGTAGACATGCGGCTGTGAAATTTAAGGTTACCCTTAATTAAAAGGTGCATTTGTTTGTATTCAAAAGCAAAACCTAATAAAACAAAATTGCTTGTGACTTACCAAAAGTTAAACACCTTTTCTCTAGGTTCTAACTTTTTGCCAACTATCTGATTTCAAGAAGAAAACACTGTTAAAAAATGCATCCTTTTTTATGCAATAGGTTAAAGGTTATTTATGTAAATAAAATGGTTTCCAATATACCAAATGACCACCTATTCACCATCTTTCTTACCATGATTTACAAAATATCAAAAAACTTGTTTAACCAAACATTTGTTCAACCCCCCAAGGGTCAAAGGTGAACTACCAAGTCTACCATTTATTGTTTAAACACAAGCAACTAAGACCAACAATCTCCAACATTCATGCACGGGACCTTTTCTTTTTGGTCTTGTGAACAACTTTTGTCAACACCAAAAGCTGAGTAGACTTGACGAACTTAAAGAAAGAGTGTCACCAAACTTGATGTCACAAGGTTTCAAGTACTCTGACCAGCAGACGAAACCATACCTGAAACCGGTTCCGGATTTCTCAAATCTTGTTGTAACGTCCTTAACATCACCTCTCAAGTTCTGAACGGCCACATCATGAAGGTTTTGAGGAGATAGACTCAACTAAGCTGCTACGTCGGACGGAAGGAAAAACATGGATTAGTTGATTATTGTAATATTAATATATTATTTAGTTTATAAAAGAATTAAAGAAAAAATGCATGAAAGAAAGTCTACAATTCTATATTCGGGAGGTTTGCTAAATTCAATGACCGGCGAAGCATTGACATTTGGAACCTTAGAACAACTATGATCAACTACATCAGCAACCTCAATGACGATTGCGTTTCGGCTTACCCTAAGTAAATTAATGAAAAAAGAGGTAAAGATACACAAATCTATTATATAAACTAATTATTTAAAAACATTATTAAATACTATAAATAAAATATAAAAAATCACATTATATTGATTCTTCAGTATTATGAGTTGATCAACATCCACTTTAGACTTCCCTTTCACCTTCAATGATAAAATAATAACAATAATCAAGTCATACAACTCAATCTGTAAATATATAATAATATAAGTTCAAAACATAAAATAAATCTTGTACTTACACCAGATTGAACTTTTGTAGACGCAAGTTCGTCACCAACTGTAACTTTTGACTTTCCTTTTGCTTCAAACTACAAAACAATCAAAATTCATGATTTAAGAATTCAAGTAACTAAAACAATACAGAATTATCCAAATATGATTGTAAAAATTGATGTACTTTCGTCAAACGAAGTACACATGTTCTAAAATTTGAAAAAAATACAAATATTCTAAAAATGATGTACTTTCGTTAAACGAAGTTGAACAAAATCAACTCATTGATAAACTTATAAAATATGATTGAGACGATAATCAACAAAAACAGTTAACCAAAACCCTAAAATCTTCAACTTTATTACAATAAAAATAGAAAACTAACATAATTAACAATCAGATTCAATTTGGTTGAAGGAATCATACCTATGATTGAGACGAACATACCTACAATCAAAATCGGTTATCAAAAAGTGAAATCAACATAGATACAGTGTGAGAGTGTGAGAGACGATTGCAGTGAAATCAAAAAGTGAAATCAACATATAAACAAATAATCATACCTGATTATTGAACCATATATCAACTGTTAGCATAGTATTTAGGGTTTGGTATTTAGGATGGATCAAAGAAGGAGAAGGATGAACATTAGAAGAAAGTTAAAAGAAAAAGTGAAGAAGGAGAATGATGAACATCAGAAGGAGAAAGATGAACACCAGATGGATCAAAGAAGTTGAAGAAGGAGAAGGATGAACATCAGAAAGGGGATCCTGCAAGCGTGAAGGGGAAGAATGAAGCAGCGGATGAAAGCTTTGGTATTTAGGGTTTGTGAAAAAGTGAAGTTTCTTGAATGAATGAAGAAAGATAAAAGAAAAAAGGGGGATGGGAGTTTGGGTGGGAAAAGGGAAAAAAGATGCCCTAATCTACTGACACATGGCCCTAATAACTTTCATCTATCTATACTTTCTATAAAAGAAGAAATCCCAATGACATAAGAAAAGTTGAGGTGTCAGCAGGAGAGACTGTCCAACAAGGCTTTTCTTATGTCATTATTACATCATAAACCTTAATATTAAAAGACTTTAAAATTCAAAGGTGGCGCACATTCACCTTTTCAAATGTCTGCCCACATACAAATGGGCAAACCTCTGCCCTCATTCATAAGCAAACCTCTGCCCTCATTCTTAATTTAAAGCACTGATGTTCATTCAAAATCATGGCTCTAGATTCAAAATTTAAACATGGCTCCAGATTCAAAATTTAAACAACAGACGTATAAAAAGCTCAACTCCCTCTCTCTCTCTAAAACTGCCCTCAACATTTTATAATCAAACATATGTTCCCAATAAATATCTGTCCAGATTCAAAATTCTGGCTCCACATTCAAAATTCAATCCATATATTCTAATCCTATAAATAAGATATAATTATCTGGCTCCATATTCAAATCTCTCTCGCTCATATCTGCGAGCTTATCTCTCTCTCTCTAAAATGCATCTTTCTCGTGATTCAGCCGCTAATCTCCGATTATACTTCTTTGTTCGAATGTTTGTTGATTCTGTTTACATGTTATCGTTCCAGTATCATTGTTCCAACATCGTCGTTTCAATGAAGTTTCCCATCACACATCAACCTTTCAATATCGATGTTGCAGTATCATTGTTTCAACATCATGAAAAGTTGCATGTGCTACCTTCTTTGATGGGAGAGTTGCATTGTTCGATTTTCGTTAAATCGAAAGTCAGGTTTTCTTGCGTCAGTAAGATTTTCTCCTTTTATAGAAAGTATAGATTCGTGCAAAATCATGAAAAGTCAGATGTGCTACAACAGTTGAGAGGAGACGTTTGCATTTTAGGTTTGTTTCTTATTTTGATTAACTGTTGATGATGTTGAGAGTTTTTATTGACACTGACATTTTAGAATATGTTAAGATGCATGTTGATATTATTAAAATGAATTACTACATAGAAAAATAGAAATTTAATGAAATATTTATAAAGTATTACACGCTAGAGTTAACACTTGCTAGGATTTCATAGACTCTGGCCTTTCTCTATGTGATTTCATGCTCTCTTTTGAATTTCAGGTCAGTTAGCATGTTGCAGATTTTCTGATCCTGTTTTAGAAGTTGTGTCAGAAACTCTTCTCCATTCTTCTGGAACTCTGATGGAGAAGAGTGGAGGACTTCATCGAGCAATGCTATGCTGTTCCAGGCATTGTTGTAATTAGTGTCATTGATTATGTTGACTTTCCAGTTTAGTTCTTCGTCTGTTCTTTGTTCTTTGAGTGACCACATCGAGAATTGTGTTTTAACATCGTTGGTGTCTGACCAGTGGTAGAAGCTGAAGTTTTCCATGTAGATTTTTTGTTGGTTTTTCTGATTTGGAACAATTTTTGACAGAAAGTGATTTGTAGGACAATTTGTTGATGTTTTGAATCAAAAGTAATCATCGGTCTTTTATAGAGATTAAAAACGCGTCTACATGGTAAATGAAGAGGTTAATTGTAATTGTGATAATCTGCTTTTGTTCTTTGAACTTCAAAATTTTGTCCCTTGGGTTTCTTGGTATTTAATTTTACAGTTTTCCCATAAAAGTTGGGGTTTGAATAGGTTTTTGCATTAAAAGACTGCTGTTTTGAAATAAACATTAATATGTTTATATTAAATCTACACGTTTTCACTGTTAGATATTTCAGTATATAAACTCATAGTCACTTCACCTGTTTTTCATCACGTTTTCCTTTGAAGATATCATACTTTCAGGAAAGTCGAGTAATATAGTTTATTCAAATGGCGTCATTCACTTCTGTAAAATCAGATGATTTAAAGCAGCGTTTTGTCAGGAAAATCGAGGAACAAATGTATGAAGATAGGGCTACTCTTCAAGAGATGAAGAGATGTTTTGATGGATTGCAAGTTGGCCTGTTCACGAGAGAGCAGGTTTCTAGAAATCTTATGCGGATGCCTTCAACTTCCGTTCGTGAGCTTTGTGTTGTCAGTAATATAGAGTGCGGTGATAGAGACGTGGAGTTCATGGCGATGCTGAAGGATATACATCGAGAGGTTCAATAATCGATGGAGTTGAAGCTAAAGGTTCTTAATTCTTGCTGTTATTGTTAGATTTGAACTTTAATGTTGTTCAGTATATTATGTAATTATTGGATTTTTAATGTCATGAATAAATTAATAAATTTTAATCTTATGAATCTATGTTGCGTTTTTGTTTTACTTATTTAGTGTTTGAGTTTGATTTAGATGATGTTGATGTTGAATTGTGTCTAAACATCTGTTTGGTAAGTCAACAGAAGTTTAATAGTATCAAGGGTTGGTTTGATGGTGAACAGATAATGTTGATGTTGAATTGTGTCTGAACATTTGTTTGGTATGTCAACAGAGGTTTAATAGTATCAAGGGTTGGTTTTATGGTGAACAGATTATGTTGATGTTGAATTGTGTCTGAACATCTGTTTGGTAAGTCAACAGAGGTTTAATAGTATCAAGGGTTGGTTTGATGGTGAACAGATGAGTGCAAAGATAAAACAACGTTCAGAATTTTATCATTGATAGTAGTTTTTTTGAAGAAACTGTGCTCCTGCAAATTACAGAGAGTCAATATTTGGAGTTGTAAAAGGTCTGTTGTAGTTAAAGTTTGGTAAAAGAGAACATCTACTGATGATGAAACAACTGTGTATGCTAACGACTGTTGATTTACCACTGTTGACTAAATGAATAAATTTTAATAGTCTTAATCTTTGTTGTTGCATCTTCATTTTAATTATTTCAGTCATTCCTAAGTATTATTATATAATTTTGTTTATCAATAACAGTTTTTTGGAAGAATTTACCGTATATTTTGGTGTTATAAAAGGTGTGTTGTAGCTAAAGTCTGACAAAAGAGAGCACCTGCTGATGAATAAATGTCTGAAGATGCAAAGGTCTGCTATGGGTCAATAGATGTTAACGAACAACAGATGATATTCAATCTTAAAATGCTTAACAGAGGATTTGATACTAAGAGTGGTTGGGCTAATGAAGAATAAGTATTATTATATAAGGTCTGCTATAAGTATTATTATATAATTTTATTTATCAATAACAGTTTTTTGGAAGAATTTACGGTATATTTTGCTGTTATAAAAGGTGTGTTGTAGTTAAAGTCTGACAAAAGAGAGCATCTGCTGATGAATAAATGTCTGAAGATGCAAAGGTCTGCTATGGGTCAACAGATGTTAACGAACAACAGATGATATTCAATCTTAAAATGTTAAACAAAGGATTTGATACTAACAATGGTTGGTCTAATAGCAGATGTTAGACTTACGACTGTTGAGTTACACCAATTGAAAACAACTGTTTTGAAATTTCTGCTTGCCTAAAAATACATCCACTGCTAAAGGGTACCGTCTGTTGTCATAATTTCTGTTTATCCTAATGACTGTCGATTTACCATATTGCTGACTATCATCCACTGTGACAACAGAGGTTCTGACGTGGACAGATGTTAGCTAAAAATAAAACAACTGCTGAAAGTTATCATCTGTTCTCATAACTTCTATTTATCTAATGACTGTTTGACTCACACTGTTCCCAACGACCAACAGATGTTTCCAAACAACTGCCATCGGTTGTCGCAAGAGAGGTTCTGACGTGGACAGATCTTAGCCATCGAATATTTGTAACTACTGCCACGTCAGCATTCACTTCTTCTCTCTATATAAAAGCTGTTTTATCCCTAAATCGAGGTTCTACCACTTCCGTCTCGAATTCAAAATTCTCAAAAACAGTTTCCAACATATTAAAAACCCTCCAACTTAAACCCTGTTTCATCCCCAAATCACCTTCTTCTCCGATCATGTCTCTGAACATCAAAAACCCTCACAACTACCTCCCCATCTTCGAGAAAACCAGCAAAAATACCAGCAATCACTCAATAATTGACATTTTAACGTCATCAAAATACAAATCAATTCTTACTGTTGATGCTCCGGTTCATACAAAAACACTCTGACAATTTTGGTTTAATGCTGAAATAGAGTCTGAAGATTATAATCCAGTTGCCATCACATCTAAGGTCGGGGAAAGTGTGGTACTAATTTCTCCCTTTACAATTTCCACTACATTTGCATTGGATTACTTGGGAGGTAAGACCAACTTTGAAAAACTTGAACTTCATACATAGTTCATTGAAATAGGGTATGATGCACAATTAAAGGAAGTTACTATCTACAAACCAAACTTCCCTCCGCCAATGAAAATTTTGTTTCATACTCTTTTAACTTGTCTCTCAGCCAAGAACACAGCATTTAATGAGATACCTTTGAACATTCAGTATTTGGGTTATGCTATTTTAACAAAATCTTATTGCAATTTATCACAAACACTGTTTTCTAATTTGTTGAATAATGTGAAAAATGTGAAAAAATTGAAAAAAGGTGTTCGTAGTAATGCTTTTCTGTTGTATCCAAGACTTCTAAGCTACTACCTATGAAAACAAGTGTCACAAACAGATTTTGAACAAGGTGTAGCATTTCAAATAAATAGTCTTACAAGTAAAACTTTTACTAAACTTATGGATAAAGAGTTAAAAGTTTCAACAACAGAAACAAATGGGGATGAGCCTGTTTTAGATGCGTCCGCATCAGTTGCTCAAACTTCTGTTGTTGAGCGAACTGCTCCTGGTGATCATGACAACACAACCGATGTTGTGAAACAAACACCAGGAAAACGCAAAAAGAAAGATGTCACATCCAAAAAGCCCACCAAAACCAAACAAAATAAAAAGGTTCCTCTGGAAGATGAGATCCCAGAGGTTAATGTAGTGACAACACAAATGTCACTTGAAACCACTGCTGCTACTTCCTCACAGTTGTTGGAAAGATCTCAACCCATCCAAACTCCTCATGTATCCTCACAAAAGGATCATGTTGTAAGCATAGGGACACCACAACATAAAGGAGACCTTTCATATGAAAGTATGTTTAAAAGTCCCTCTCCCAGGGCAATCACGCTTTCTACACCACAACCCTCGACCCAAGTTCCATCAATAATATTACCTCTGTTTGAAGCAATTGAATTTTAGAAAGAAAACAGTTCCTCTAATGCACACATTACTAAGAGTAGATCGCAACAAATGACTGTGTCTGAACCAATTCAATCTCCTATCCTATAAAAAGTTGAGGAGGTTATCCCTATTGAGTATTACGAAACTCTTGGTGGTAGTTCAAGTGGAGCAGCCACTACAACTGTTGAACCCATTGGTGATCAGCTGGACAGTGGTTACATCATTAAGACTCCCTTGAAGGCAACCACTGATGAGGTTGTGACACCTGTGTCACTACAACCATCATACGAATACCAAACCAATGAAATATTGTATTTCATACTTGGGATTTGTATAAAAATGTGTATCATTTGCATATATCAATTCTTGTTCGATTCCGAGCTCTAAATTGCTTTCTGGAAAGTTATACGTGAACTGGTGTGTAAACGCAGTCAGTTTAACGCAACAAACACTCCGGAATAGTGACATAGGCTTAACATACCTTAAATAACCTTTACATAACTTAGAAATAAGTTTGGGAGGGTTTGGTGTGTCGAAATCAAGTTTATTCGCTTACAGGGACTAATTTCAACAAACTGCGAAAATATGCCGATTCGAACTGTAACGAACATTACGAAACTTGATCATAATTTAAACATGCCCTAAATATCCATTACATAGCTTAGAAATAGGCTTTGAGGTGTTTGGTGTGCTAAAATAAACTTTCTTGATCAATAGGGACTAAAAGCGTCAAAAAGTGCATAAGTTTGCATTTTCGCGCATATCTTACGTTCTGAATATATCCGGACACCCAAAAATTTATGTAATCATTAAAATATTTGATTTTAGTGATTGGCATGATAAAATTCCATTCGTCGCTTAATTTGGATCGTTTTTGCGTTCGTTACGATTTCCGTAGTAATTACCCGAATAACGCAACCGTACGACCAAACGAACCGACATCCGATATATTTTTGAGCATATTTTAAGTTCCCTATACTTTAACTTCATTTTAGAGCCTTGAAATGGGGTTAACGGGGCTTAAACGTGTAAAAAATGCATCGAAAACCAAGTTTTAGGCCTGCAGGGGCTAAAACTGTAATTCTGACAAACTTGCTAGGCCTGGGGCGTAAGCCCATGCTTATTCTTACGCGTCCGGCGAGAGCTGTCCAGATTAGAAACATTGAATTTAGACTTCCAGCCTGTTTTTGATGGTTTTGGCAGCTGATTTGGGATACATTGGGCTAAATTTCATGGTTTTTAAGTGTCCCATTGTTTAGCAATACTATGTGCCCAAGTGAAGGTCCAAGATTGAAGCACGAAATGCGAAAAACGATCCTAACGGTTTACCGAAATCTATAAATACCCCCAAGCTTTCATTCTCATTCCACACAAGCTGATTCAATTGCTCTAAGTTGGGGTCTTGTACTTCATACCTGAGCAACTTGGATCAAGATTTTCCTAGCATGGACCCTTTGTAAGCTTCCTTTGTGCTTTTATGCGTTTTTAGCACGAAAGTCAAACAGTGTTTGACTTTCTGCTTTGACCAGTCTTTGGTCAACACGAAGTTCGTTTGAACTTCGCAACGTGAGCGTAATCACGATGGTTATAGTCCCTAGTGACTATGCCTACTGATTACCACGTTAATTAGGTGTAGTGACGAGTCATAGTTTCGGCCAAAATACGCGCTTATGCGTATTTTGCAACCAAACTATTTTTGGGTATCAAAACCGTTTGTTTTGATATCTAACTTCGTTAAACATGTTTTGACATATTTAACTCGTCACTTTAGGTTTACTGCTTATGTAGGGTCGTAAGGTAAACGGTCTAAACAACCGCTTAGACTTTCGAACCCGACCCGTTTGGTCGATCATTAGGATCTGACCAAACACATTAGATGACCATAGTTGTATAGGGAATAACCTTCCGAGGTTATACCTTATGGTCACTTCGTTTAGTTAGTTGTATGATAGGTAGTTTATATGCCTTAGGTAAATGACCAAAATGCCCTTTTTACGCATAAATTCATTTTAAGCATATGTAACATAAATTTTGACATCTAAACTGATTAGGCAACATTATTAGACATGTTAAGGCATATATTACTTGTCATAGGACTAGTTAGGCGGTCCAAATGCGTTTTACGCGAACGACGCGTTAAAGTAGCGTAAACTACCTAAACAGGTCGTAATGGGTCGTAAGCACTTAGGTTAGGTTTCGATTTAGTATGTAGGCTTTGTTAAACCATACTACATGAGTTCCCATACTCATTTGGTTTACGAAACCTCATTCTATCTGATCTTCCGATTTAGGTCCGGTTTATATACTTAGTTACCTATATTAGGTGCTGTTTGATTCCGTGATCCATCTAGCTTTGCTTGGTTGTTATTCAAGACTTCTAAGCATCCTCAAGTGAGTACATAGTCCCCTCTTTTACTGTTTTCAAATGTTTTGGGGTGAAATATGTGTACATATTTGTTATGTTCATGATTTCAAAGTATAAATTGATTATACATGTTAGTACTTATCTTTTGACAAACTGAATGATTATTTATGGTTTAAACACTAATTTTTTTTCAAAGATTATAAAATTAATTGTTGGATTGTACTTGTTTTATACGTTCACCAGACCGATTGGTAGTATGATATAGCGCTATAGGATTTGACACCCCAATCCGGTTGTTATGGAATGTCAGAAACCGATAGTTTATCCAAATAGGGATTGGCTTTGTGGTATTTCTATAGTCTCAAAGGTGTATTTTGATACACTCGGGTCCGAATGAATTCTTAAATCACATTTTTATTGTATATTTTGTTATACTCCCAAAAGTATAGTTTGATATGCTCTCATGTGTGATATTGTACAAAACAACATATATTTTGTTAATTACTAAAACATATTTTAATATGTTATTTATAAAATCAAAGCATAGTTTAATATGTTATTTATAAAACCAAAGCATACTTTAATATGTTATTAATAAAACCAAAGAATACTTTTGATATACTACTGAAAATTATTATTTTGACACTAAAGTATATTTAATATACTATCTGTTTAACTGTTTTGGAACTGAAATATATTCTAAAATATTACTTATTCGACTTTCTTAAAACCAAAGTATATTTTTTATATATACTACAAACTCATTTTACTTAATTAATTATTTATGCATCATTTTTTTATATCATCAAATTTCTTGTAAAATTTCGCATGATTTATAAAGAAAACATTTTTAAAGTTCCTGACTACTTTTTGTTAAAACATTCTTTTAAACTTACAAAGTCATGAATCATGCATTAATAAAACCTATGTATCTCACAGGCATTTTTATGCTGACGTACCTATTTTTACACATGTTTCAGGTTCTGCTATGTGATGGTTGATGATGTTTGATATACATAGGATGGACTCGTGCCTTAGCGACTTTAAAATTTGAAAGACAATATTTGTATTTATTTGATTTGTAATAAAACAATGAGTTCAATAATTCAATAAAACGAAATCATTTAATCCATGGTTGTGAAACAATGATTCTGTTACAACACTCCCCGACGTTTCCGCCACGTTTTGTTGTTTTACGTTGTCGGGGTGTGACAGAAAAGTTGGTATCAGAGCCAATGGTTATAGGGAATTAAGTTATTAGTAATGCTTGACCTAGACTATAACCTTCCTAGGACCCTAACACAAGTTATCTTGTGTTTAGATCTTAAAACAATACCGTCACTTATCCTTAGGTGACAACCACAACATGAACACAAATTTCAAATCCGCTTTGAAAACTAATCATCTGTTCTAGGATGATTTATTATAAGGTTTTGAACCCTCTAAGTTTTCAAAAAAAAAAATCTCGTCAAAGTTTGGGTTTTATAATGTGAACATGTGCAATCTGGAAGGGTGGATGCCTGTACTCTGAGCTTTCTATCTAAGGCTAGAGTGTTTGTACAAATCCACATAATCGGACGAGTCACTCTTACCTAGGAACTCTGGGGGTGAGTATCCACTTATAGGCTAAAGCATGTCTTCGTGATACATCAATATGACCCGCTTACTTTGATTAGTCACCATCTCATTTGTTTGCCTTAGGTAACAAACACATGATCGCAATTTCTATGCGTTGTCATTCTGTTTTGATTATCCGATATCATTTCACTTGTTTCCTCCCATATCTTTCATTATCTTCATGATGCCTATTCATCGCAACAACAATTTCTGGACTAGGTGCTACAATCGCTCAACAAATAGGCGTCGTATTCAAGAGGACCGTTGATTTAGCTATCACATGACTCACCTTAGGGATAAAGCCATACAAGGGAACTGCTCCTTGGTGCAATCAATGCAACCGTCATCATCCGAATCAAATACCCTGTTTCAAATGTACCCACGGTGGACGATGGGGACATTTGGTTAACATGTGTTGCTTTATTGTCCAAAGCAAAGCTATTGCAAATCTTGCCGCTGCTCAACCTCCAAAATTCTGCTTCATATGTCGCCTTGGCATATCTAGTACCTCAACCTCATGAACTTTCTACCTTGTGTATCGACTTAAGCACGTATAGTGCAAGGTTTCGAAACACCTTTCGTTACACAAATTCCAAAATCCATATAGGATCTTCTTATCTTCACAATTAGATCCCTGTGGATGATTATCACTCAAATCGGAGCCCTTAATTGAATCATTCGTATGCCTTAATACATATATTACGATTCAATAAGGACAAAGCCGAATTCCTATTAAGATCTTCCTATCTTCCTAGTTAGATTCTTATGTTTAAAGTGCCAAATGAAATCCACGGATTGGATTCCTGTTGTGCTTTAAATACCCGTGTCCAAAGATAACAAATTGAAGGTCAAGTTAAACAATTATGTGATTATGTGCTTATGTGATTTCTTTTATGTCTTGTGTTTTTCGTATGATCCAAATGTTCATTATCCAAATCCTCGTAGAATCTTCCATATTTCAATATGAGGGATTCATAGTAGGATATCTAAAGGTACTACCTTAAATCCTAAATGGACTTCTACGTTATAGTTAAGTCCCTTGGATTATAAAGTACTATTCTATAATTGGACCCCTTGAGTGGTCTAGTTTAAAAGATTGATTCAAAATCTGGTTAGGAATATCATGTGATGATATAATTGAAAAGATCCCTTAAGTGGTCTTTCTAAGGAGATCATACGACGGTCTAGTTAAGGAAATCATGTGTTGATCTAGTTAAAAAGATCGTTCATTGATCTAGTTAAAAAGATCCTTTGGTGGTCTAGTCAAGTCACTTCATGTTTTCATTCAATTGATTTTTCCCCTACGCATTATGAAATGAACTGTGCGGACTATGCAAGGAATTACGTAACTATGGATGCATACATAATTATGGAATTCAGTGCACAGAAACCACAGCAAGTTTTGTCATGTGCTAAGACCTATAGTGATGAGAATAACAAAACGAGAACAATGTAGAAAGGAGCATGGTGGATACGCCGCTGGTACTTCCTATATATAAGTGTTCCTTATTACATTGCGAACGTAGCATTATTTAAGTTACTAGAAGTCCAAGACCTTGACCAATGTTATTTTATCTTACACTCTCCAACTCTGATTTCGAGCACACACAAGTTTCCTATGATAAGTCTTCATAAGAAACGTTCTTCTGTCCGTAGTTCGAAACTCCATGTTTTGTTACTACAAGGACTTCACTTTGACAGTTGAAAATTTCGCTAAGAATCCAAACATGGCCCAGAGTTTTACTTAGGGTTCAAGGGATTCATTAGAAAACGAAACCATCACAGTTGTCTTCACAAGTTTCCTCTAAAATTAAATTTCAGGACGAAATTTCCTAAAG
Source organism: Helianthus tuberosus (assembly GCA_030545235.1). Taxonomy (NCBI): domain Eukaryota; kingdom Viridiplantae; phylum Streptophyta; class Magnoliopsida; order Asterales; family Asteraceae; genus Helianthus; species Helianthus tuberosus. Next base: position 196,511,541 of record CM060425.1, read on the forward strand.
TAGGGGAGACTGTGACATCTGTGTCACTACAACCATCATACGAATACCAAACCAATGAAATATTGTATTGCATACTTGGGATTTGTATAAAAATGTGTATCATTTGCACATATCAATTCTTGTTCGATTTTGAGCTCTAAATCGCTTTCTGGAAAGTTATACGCGAACTAGTGCGTAAACGCAGTCAGTTTAACGCAAAAGCACTCCGGAATAGTGACTTAGGTTTAACATACCTTAAATAACCTTTACACAACTTAGAAATAAGTTTGGGAGGGTTTGGTGTGTCGAAATCAAGTTTATTCGCTTACAGGGACTAATTTCGACAAACTGCGAAAGTATGCCGATTCGTAATGTAACGAACATTCCGAAACTTGATCATAAGTTAACCATGCCCTAAATATCCTTTACATAGCTTAGAAATAGGCTTTGAGGTGTTTGGTGTGCTAAAATAAACTTTCTTGATCAATAGGGACTAAAAGCGTCAAAAAGTGCATAAGTTTGCATTTTCGCGCATATCTTACGTTCTGAATATATCCGGACACCCAAAAATTTATGTAATCATTAAAATATTTGATTTTAGTGATTGGCATGATAAAATTCCATTCGTCGCTTAATTTGGATCGTTTTTGCGTTCGTTACGATTTCCGTAGTAATTACCCGAATAACGCAACCGTACGACCAAACGAACCGACATCCGATATATTTTTGAGCATATTTTAAGTTCCCTATACTTTAACTTCATTTTAGAGCCTTGAAATGGGGTTAACGGGGCTTAAACGTGTAAAAAATGCATCGAAAACCAAGTTTTAGGCCTGCAGGGGCTAAAACTGTAATTCTGACAAACTTGCTAGGCCTGGGGCGTAAGCCCATGCTTATTCTTACGCGTCCGGCGAGAGCTGTCCAGATTAGAAACATTGAATTTAGACTTCCAGCCTGTTTTTGATGGTTTTGGCAGCTGATTTGGGATACATTGGGCTAAATTTCATGGTTTTTAAGTGTCCCATTGTTTAGCAATACTATGTGCCCAAGTGAAGGTCCAAGATTGAAGCACGAAATGCGAAAAACGATCCTAACGGTTTACCGAAATCTATAAATACCCCCAAGCTTTCATTCTCATTCCACACAAGCTGATTCAATTGCTCTAAGTTGGGGTCTTGTACTTCATACCTGAGCAACTTGGATCAAGATTTTCCTAGCATGGACCCTTTGTAAGCTTCCTTTGTGCTTTTATGCGTTTTTAGCACGAAAGTCAAACAGTGTTTGACTTTCTGCTTTGACCAGTCTTTGGTCAACACGAAGTTCGTTTGAACTTCGCAACGTGAGCGTAATCACGATGGTTATAGTCCCTAGTGACTATGCCTACTGATTACCACGTTAATTAGGTGTAGTGACGAGTCATAGTTTCGGCCAAAATACGCGCTTATGCGTATTTTGCAACCAAACTATTTTTGGGTATCAAAACCGTTTGTTTTGATATCTAACTTCGTTAAACATGTTTTGACATATTTAACTCGTCACTTTAGGTTTACTGCTTATGTAGGGTCGTAAGGTAAACGGTCTAAACAACCGCTTAGACTTTCGAACCCGACCCGTTTGGTCGATCATTAGGATCTGACCAAACACATTAGATGACCATAGTTGTATAGGGAATAACCTTCCGAGGTTATACCTTATGGTCACTTCGTTTAGTTAGTTGTATGATAGGTAGTTTATATGCCTTAGGTAAATGACCAAAATGCCCTTTTTACGCATAAATTCATTTTAAGCATATGTAACATAAATTTTGACATCTAAACTGATTAGGCAACATTATTAGACATGTTAAGGCATATATTACTTGTCATAGGACTAGTTAGGCGGTCCAAATGCGTTTTACGCGAACGACGCGTTAAAGTAGCGTAAACTACCTAAACAGGTCGTAATGGGTCGTAAGCACTTAGGTTAGGTTTCGATTTAGTATGTAGGCTTTGTTAAACCATACTACATGAGTTCCCATACTCATTTGGTTTACGAAACCTCATTCTATCTGATCTTCCGATTTAGGTCCGGTTTATATACTTAGTTACCTATATTAGGTGCTGTTTGATTCCGTGATCCATCTAGCTTTGCTTGGTTGTTATTCAAGACTTCTAAGCATCCTCAAGTGAGTACATAGTCCCCTCTTTTACTGTTTTCAAATGTTTTGGGGTGAAATATGTGTACATATTTGTTATGTTCATGATTTCAAAGTATAAATTGATTATACATGTTAGTACTTATCTTTTGACAAACTGAATGATTATTTATGGTTTAAACACTAATTTTTTTTCAAAGATTATAAAATTAATTGTTGGATTGTACTTGTTTTATACGTTCACCAGACCGATTGGTAGTATGATATAGCGCTATAGGATTTGACACCCCAATCCGGTTGTTATGGAATGTCAGAAACCGATAGTTTATCCAAATAGGGATTGGCTTTGTGGTATTTCTATAGTCTCAAAGGTGTATTTTGATACACTCGGGTCCGAATGAATTCTTAAATCACATTTTTATTGTATATTTTGTTATACTCCCAAAAGTATAGTTTGATATGCTCTCATGTGTGATATTGTACAAAACAACATATATTTTGTTAATTACTAAAACATATTTTAATATGTTATTTATAAAATCAAAGCATAGTTTAATATGTTATTTATAAAACCAAAGCATACTTTAATATGTTATTAATAAAACCAAAGAATACTTTTGATATACTACTGAAAATTATTATTTTGACACTAAAGTATATTTAATATACTATCTGTTTAACTGTTTTGGAACTGAAATATATTCTAAAATATTACTTATTCGACTTTCTTAAAACCAAAGTATATTTTTTATATATACTACAAACTCATTTTACTTAATTAATTATTTATGCATCATTTTTTTATATCATCAAATTTCTTGTAAAATTTCGCATGATTTATAAAGAAAACATTTTTAAAGTTCCTGACTACTTTTTGTTAAAACATTCTTTTAAACTTACAAAGTCATGAATCATGCATTAATAAAACCTATGTATCTCACAGGCATTTTTATGCTGACGTACCTATTTTTACACATGTTTCAGGTTCTGCTATGTGATGGTTGATGATGTTTGATATACATAGGATGGACTCGTGCCTTAGCGACTTTAAAATTTGAAAGACAATATTTGTATTTATTTGATTTGTAATAAAACAATGAGTTCAATAATTCAATAAAACGAAATCATTTAATTCATGGTTGTGAAACAATGATTCTGTTACAACACTCCCCGACGTTTCCGCCACGTTTTGTTGTTTTACGTTGTCGGGGTGTGACAGAAAAGTTGGTATCAGAGCCAATGGTTATAGGGAATTAAGTTATTAGTAATGCTTGACCTAGACTATAACCTTCCTAGGACCCTAACACAAGTTATCTTGTGTTTAGATCTTAAAACAATACCGTCACTTATCCTTAGGTGACAACCACAACATGAACACAAATTTCAAATCCGCTTTGAAAACTAATCATCTGTTCTAGGATGATTTATTATAAGGTTTTGAACCCTCTAAGTTTTCAAAAAAAAAAATCTCGTCAAAGTTTGGGTTTTATAATGTGAACATGTGCAATCTGGAAGGGTGGATGCCTGTACTCTGAGCTTTCTATCTAAGGCTAGAGTGTTTGTACAAATCCACATAATCGGACGAGTCACTCTTACCTAGGAACTCTGGGGGTGAGTATCCACTTATAGGCTAAAGCATGTCTTCGTGATACATCAATATGACCCGCTTACTTTGATTAGTCACCATCTCATTTGTTTGCCTTAGGTAACAAACACATGATCGCAATTTCTATGCGTTGTCATTCTGTTTTGATTATCCGATATCATTTCACTTGTTTCCTCCCATATCTTTCATTATCTTCATGATGCCTATTCATCGCAACAACAATTTCTGGACTAGGTGCTACAATCGCTCAACAAATAGGCGTCGTATTCAAGAGGACCGTTGATTTCTGGACTAGGTGCTACAATCGTTACGATTTCCGTCGTAATTACCCGAATAACGCAACCGTACGACCAAACGAACTGACATCCGAGATATTTTTGAGCATATTTTAATTTACTTATACTTTAACTTCATTTTAGAGCCTTTAAATGGTGTTAACGGGGCTTAAACGTGTCAAAAATGCATCGAAAACCAAGTTTTAGGCCTGCAGGGGCTAAAACTGTAATTCTGCCAAAATTGCTAGGCCTGGGGCGTAAGCCCAGGCTTATTCTTACATGGCCGGCAAGAGCTGCCCAGATCAGAAACATTGAATTTAGACTTCCAGCCTGTTTTTGATGGTTTTGGCAGCTGATTTGGGATACCATGGGCTAAATTTGATGGTTTTTAAGTGTCCCATTGTTTAGCAATACCATGTGCCCAAGTGGAGGGCCAAGATTGAAGCACGAAATGCGAGAAATGATCCTAACAGTTTACCAAAATCTATAAATACCCCCAAGCTTTCATTCTCATTCCACACAATCTGATTCAATTGCTCTAAGTTGGGGTATTGTACTTCATACCTGAGTGTCACACCCCAACCGATGGCGGAATCATCGGGGCATGGCACTGAGCGAAACAGATTGTCCAGAAGTTTCCATAACAACTATCATTACCATTCAATTTAAATTAACATGTCCCATACCATGTCTCAAATAGTAAACAAATTATTACAGATAACATCTAGGCAAAATATTCTGTTCCGACAACTCAGATTCACACAAAATAGTTTATTTATTGGTTTCTAGGACCTCCGTTCCTAGCTTCAATTTCATCACGGCACAGAGAGCATCCTAGACCTTTCCTAGCCTCAAGTTCACAGCATGCTAAACATGTAAACTTCCTAAGCACCTCTCACATACGTTAAAATAAAGTCAATACATATAATGTAAAGGTGAGCATACAAGTTTGATAATAGCATATAGAGTTCGAATTCGTTTACGCTTAACCAGCACGTACACATAGTGAAATGAAGCACGTTAGTTATCGACATAGATCCATCGATAACAATGACTGCGGGTTGACGGCCCGAGGTAGTTCGCAATACATGATTACCACCATAATCCATGCAAGTAAAAGATCCTTAACAACCCCCATGTGAACGGGTGCTGAGTCCAAACTATAGTACTATCGTTGCTAAGGCAGGTAGACAACATTCCATGTGTAAACATAACAAACAAGCATTCATAAGCCACCTATAACATGCATTAACGGTTAGCGTTCAAATAGTTTGAGTAGTGTGATAGTTGTAGTTTGAATATTCGTAACGTATGTAACACCAAAAAGTGCTAAAAGCAAAAAGGGATCGAGTATACTCACATCGATTAATGGATTGAAGTGAGCGCTTTTAGCGAGTACGGTTAGCCTGAATAGATTCGGTAACGTAGCGATAAGTGGCGTGTAAAACAATACAGGGTGAGAGTGGGTAGGATAGCTGATCGTTCGGATGGTCATCCGTGCGGACAACAATCCGTGTGAATGGTAATCCGTCCGGTTAGTCATCCGTGCGGAAAATTTTTCCGTGCGGATAACTATTCGAGTGGATTGTTTCTTCCTATGCTAAGGATGTGTTTGTGTATGATGGCTTGTCCTTTGAAGTTTTCATTGTAGTATTTAGAAAACATTTAAGTATCTCTACCCTTCAAGTCGGTCGTGCGGACGACAATCCGTTCGGATGGTAGTCCGTGCGAACAACGACTTTAATGGTGAGTCACTTGGTGAAATCCGTCCGGATGGTAGTCCATGCGGACAACGACAATCCGTCCGGATGGTAGTCCGGTCGGATGAACATGTTGGAAATTGTTTAAGGTCTTAGTATCTCATGATCCGAAGAGTAATCCATTCAGAGGGTCGTCCGTGCGGATTATTCATTCGTCGATACTCAAACCTTGTTTGGATATGGGTCCCAAGTGTAGTCCGTCCGGATGGCAACCCGTCCGGATGGCCTGTCCGTGCGGATGGCATCTCGTTCTGGTTGTTCCCTTCGTCTACCCTTGGTCGCTTTTGTCGTTTTATCGAGATGTTCTGATTACGTGTCGACCAATCGGAATTGCATTCTTACCCGCATGACTTAGCCGACCAGGAATCACCCCAGCTTGGCCGGTCGACGGCTCAGAATGGTCATTCTGGTCTAACCCGAAATCAGGTGTCTCGCGAGTAGAATCCGGATTTTGGACTAGTGCATCACTAACATTGAGTAGAAGACTAGAACTGATCCGATTCTTATCGTTTTTTAGTGTAAAAGAAGGGGAAAACTTGTGTTTATTTCTTTCAACTCTTTTATCCTTTGAAAAGTTCAGATTTATGCGAAGTTGTTTGTGAAATCTTGTGGAAACCGTTCAGATCCGAGTTATTCTTGGTGGAGTGAGGTCAGACAGTTCATGGGAAATTCATGATGACGTCATCCTAGAATACCTCAACTCTTGATGATTTCACGGTTAAAGGTTAATATTCAAAAGATAGGAAGGTGTAGAAGTGCGTATAGATCAAGAAAGTACAAGATTTAGGGCGAGATCTTACCTGGATTGAGAGAAATCGAAGGAAAGGTGAAGAGAGCGTGCTGGTCGGACGTCACTTGCCAAAAGTGGAAAGTTTGGAGAGTGGCCCGTGTATTTATAGGATGCCAAAAGAGGAAAGTATCATCCGTCCGGATTGCACATCACCCGGATGGTCATCCGTGCGGATAGCAATCCTGGTCAGATGCACTTAACACTTCCCCAGGCGGCTATCCGTGCGGATGGCCTGTCCGTGCGGACATCAGTCCGTCCGGATTGGCGCCTGGGTGGTGTGTTTGGTGCGACGATCTTTGATGTTTCAGTTCCGAGTGCGAGCGATTCGATAGGGTTTCCTAGTCAAATTACTTTTAGTCCCAACTACTTCGTACCTTGCGTTATCTATTTTCCACTATCTATCCTAGTTCGATCGTGATTCGAGTTCGAGTTCGGTTACATTCGAGTTAGATTTCGAGTTTCGATTGAGTTCGCTTGATTACCACAACACAACATAAATAAACATGCACAGGTAACACGTAAGGCACTCACACACGTATAAACAACAAGTAAAATACATAGTTCGAGTTGCGATTCGCTGTCGATTCGATTAGCATAGCTTGATTGTTAGTTGATTAACTTTATCGCATTGTTACTTCCTATAGTTCACAGTCGTAGGTCGATTGAAATGCGAGATTAATACTCATCGATTATTGCAATGAACGACACATACTCCACATAATACAAATAAAATAAAGACATTTCTACAAGTCAAGTTGCGCGAAATCGGTCGTTGACTTTGACCTTGACTTTGACTTTCACTTATGAAAACACGGGGTGTTACAGCCTCCCCTTGTTTAGGGAATTTTGTCCCGAAATTAAGCTGGAAGCTGTTACAACCGCCATGAATCACGTGGAGAGCTTTCTCTATCTAGACTTTCTCCTGGAACAACTGTGGCTACTTCGCCTTCATGTCGCTTTCGAGTTCCCAAGTGAACTCTGCGCCTCGTTTGCCTTCCCATCGGACTTTCACAATAGGAATGCGTGAGCGCCTGAGCTGCTTGGTTTGGCGATCCATGATTTCGACAGGCTTTTCCACGAAGTGTAATGTTTCGTTCACTTGTAGATCGTCTAGAGAGACATGTAAATCGTGGTCGGCTATGCACTTTCGGAGGTTTGACACGTGGAAAGTCGGGTGGACGTTACTAAGTTCCTCCGGTAGTTCGAGTCTGTAGGCGACTTTTCCGATCCTTTCCAGAATCTTAAAAGGTCCAACATATCGAGGCGCGAGTTTTCCCTTCTTGCCGAATCGGACTACACCCTTCCAAGGCGATACCTTTAGGAGTACGTAGTCACCAACGCCAAATTCACGGGGCTTGCGCTTTTTATTGGCGTAACTTTTCTGTCGATCCCGAGCTTTCACTAGGTTGTCTCGAATTTGGAAGATTTTGTCTGTCGTTTCTTGTAGTAGCTCCGGACCGGTTAGTTGCGAGTGACCGATCTCGTGCCACACAATAGGCGATCGACATCTTCTTCCGTATAATGCCTCGAATGGTGCCATTTGGATGCTAGAATGGTAGCTGTTGTTATACGAGAATTCGACTAACGGCAGGTGTTTATCCCAATTACCACCGAAGTCTAGAACACACGAACGGAGCATGTCTTCAAGAGTACGGATCGTTCTTTCAGTCTGACCGTCGGTTTGAGGGTGGAAAGCGGTACTTAGATTAAGCGTTGTACCGAGTGCCGTTTGAAACGTTTCCCACAATCGCGAAGTAAACCGAGCATCACGATCAGAGATGATGTCACGAGGCGTCCCATGATTACAAATGATCTCGTCGGTGTAGATTCGGGCTAATCGTTCTACCTTGTAGTCTTCTCGTATGGGCAGAAAGTGAGCTGATTTAGTCAATCGGTCGACCACAACCCATATGCTGTCGTGACCTGATGACGTGTGTGGTAGCTTGGTTATGAAATCCATAGCTATGTTCTCCCACTTCCACATGGGAATTGGTGGTTGTTCGAGCAAGCCAGAGGGTCTTTGATGTTCGGCCTTGATCCTAGCACAAGTTAGGCATTTTCCAACGTAGAGAGCGATATCCCTTTTCATTCCCGGCCACCAGTACTTATAACGAAGTTCCTGGTACATTTTTTCAGCACCGGGATGAACAGAATACCGGGATTTGTGGGGTTCGTCCATCAGAATCTGTCGCAGGTTAGTTCGCTTGGGAATCCAAATTCGGTCTAAAAAGTGGAATATCCCGTTTGATTTGCTCACAAGCTTGGCTCCATCGTGGTAAATTCTTTCTTTCTTCAAGGTGCGTTCGTTAAAACATGCATGTTGAGCGTCGCGGATGAGAGTTTCGAGATTATATTGGGTTTGAACATTACGAGTGCTAAGTAGGTAGCTCCGTCTGCTAAGTGCGTCGGCAACAACATTTGCCTTGCCTGGGTGATAACGAATCTCACAGTCGTAATCGTTGAGAAGTTCTACCCATCGGCGTTGACGCATGTTAAGTTCCTTCTGATTAAAGATATGCTGTAGGCTCCTATGATCGGTGAAGATCGTACACTTAGTACCATACAAGTAGTGTCGCCAAATCTTTAACGCAAAAACAACTGTGCCTAGCTCGAGATCGTGGGTTGTCTAGTTCTTCTCGTGGATTTTGAGCTGACGAGATGCGTAAGCTATGACCTTGTCCCGTTGCATGAGAACACAACCGAGACCAAGGTTGGAAGCATCACAGTAGACAATGAAATCATTCTTTCCGTCGGGTAATGTGAGAACAGGAGCATTGCAAAGCATGCGCTTAAGGGTTTGAAAGGCAGTCTCTTGTTTAGTTCCCCAAACAAAAGGCTTGTCTTTATGTGTGAGAGAGGTAAGCGGTACAACGATCTTTGAGAATCCTTCGATAAAGAGTCGATAATAGCCCGCTAGTCCGAGAAAAGAACGGACTTCAGACGGGTTCTTAGGCGTAACCCAACTCTTGACTGCTTCAATCTTCGCAGGATCGACGTGAATACCCTGACTATTAACAATGTGACCCAGAAATTGAACTTCCCCTAACCAAAATTCGCACTTGGAGAACTTGGCATAGAGTTGGTTCCCCTGGAGTAACTCGAGAACCAAACATAGATGTTGCGCGTGTTCGGATTTCGATTTGGAATAGATCAAGACGTCGTCGATGAACACGATGACGAAACGGTCGAGATATGGTTTACACACGCGATTCATCAGATCCATGAAAACCGCTGGTGCGTTTGTTAGGCTAAAAGGCATGACAACGAATTCATAATGGCCGTAACGAGTACGAAACACGGTTTTGGGTATATCCTCTTCTTGAATACGCAGCTGATGATATCCTGAACGCAGATCGATCTTTCGAGAAACACGTAGCGCCTTGTAGCTGATCAAACAAATCGTCGATGCGGGGTAGAGGATAGCGGTTCTTGATAGTTAACTTATTCAATTCCCGATAGTCGATGCACATCCTGAACGACCCATCCTTCTTTTTGACGAAACGGACTGGCGCGCCCCAAGGAGAGGTGCTCGGGCGAATGAAGCCTTTCTCAATTAATTCCTGGAGTTGGGTTGCGAGTTCGCGCATTTCTGACGGTGCGAGTCGGTAGGGAGATTTGGCAATAGGGTTGGCTCCAGGAATGAGGTCAATACGAAAGTCGATATCACGACTTGGAGGTAGTCCATGAAGATCTTCTGGAAAAACATTAGGAAATTCTCGAACCACAGGAACGTCTTTCACTTCCTTCTTCTCTTTCTTTTCCTTCTCCGCTACTACAATGTTTGTCAAGAAAGCCCTGTATTCCTTGCGGAGATACTTGCTGGCTTGGATACATGACATAAGCTTGAGCCCCTTTGAAGTAGTATCGCCATATACACACAATAAATCACCATTCGCGAGCGAAAATCGAATTATCTTATCGAAGAATACAACTTCAGCATGGTTTTCTCGAAGAAAGTCCATGCCGATTATGATGTCAAAGCTTCCGAGTTGCATCGGAATAAGGTCGATCGAAAAGATGTGATTGTTGAGCTCAAGAGTGCAATCACGAAGAACAGAATTGACAGTGACGGTTCTTCCGGTAGCGACTTCAACATCGAATGTCGAGGAGAGTTGGGAACGTTTACGACTAAGGAGTTTCTTAAATTCGAACGACACAAAGCAATTATCGGCTCCGGTATCAAACAAACAAGAAGCATAAATACCATTTACAAGGAACGTACCATTGACCACGTTGTTGTCGGCCTGGGCTTGTCGCACGTTGAGGTTGAAAGTTCTGGCGCGTGCGGCCTGTTGTTGCTGCTGCTGGTGCTGTTGTTGCTGTTGCTGTGGCTGCTGCTGTTGGGGTTCTTGTTTCACTACCCTGTTCGGGCACACGTTGGCGAAATGGTTCGGGTCGCCACATGCGAAGCAGGCTCTGGCTTTGACCGCGGGTGCCGGAGGAGCTTGTTGACCCTGTGGGGGAGTGAGTAGAGCTTGATTGGCAGGAGCTTGACGAATACGGCAGTTGGCAGTAAAGTGGCCGTATACGTTGCAATGAGCACAAAAGCGGCATTGAATAGCAGTCGGGTGGTGGTAGGTGCAAGTAGGGCAGAGCGGTTGTGGTCCAGTGTATGCACGCTTTGCAGGCAGTGCATTGGCCACAGGCGCCACTACTTGACGCTGTTGAGCAGGTACAACTTGAATCGGTGCAGCAGTAATCGCACAGTTCTTGTTGGTGGAGCTGTTATTTCTCTTGTTCTTTCTTTTGTTGATCGATGAGGTGGGTTCAATAGTGGGTGCGGTAGCGGTAGCTTGATGCAGATGCTTCGAAGTCTTATCCCAGACACCAGCCTTAACCTGCTTGTCGTTGATCTCAGCGGCTAGCAGATTGGTTTCCTCGATCATCGTAGTCTTAGCCGCTTGCACGAAATCAGTGACGCAGTCGGGCAAAGCTCGGATGTACTTCTTGATTGTCATGTCGGGAGTCTTGACTTGATCGGGACAGATAATGCTGAGCTGTTTGAAACGAGCAATGAGACCAGCATTGTCCCCATCCTTTTGCTGTATGTGCCAAAATTCATCTTCCAGCTTTTGACGTTCGTGAGGAGGGCAAAATTCCTCTAGCATAACTTCGTTGAGCTCGTCCCACGACAGACCGTAGGCTGCATCGTTCCCTCGCTTGTTCCTCTCGGCCGTCCACCAGTCTAGTGCTCGGGACTGGAAAACGCCGGTAGCATTCAGAGTTCGAAGGTCATCAGGGCAACCACTTTTTCGCAGAGTAACCTCAATGGAATCAAACCAGTGAAATAGTGCAGTAGGACCTCCCTCGCCAGTGAATTCTTTTGGCCCACACGACTTGAATTGCTTGAAGCTGAAAGGTCTTGCGGAAGTCTTAGGAGTTTCGGTTCTCGATTCCTCAGATGATTTGCTGGCATTCTCGTAAACATCACTCACGGCCTTTGCTACACTTTTCGCGATGATGGAAGCAAGCCGTTTGTCCCTCTTTTCCTGACTAGAGAGTGCATGACGGGATCCAGACGACATGGTCTACAACAGACATCGTCACAGGACTCATCACATTGTATTCGAATCTCACCTCACACGTCTACTACTTACTAAAGCTCAGGAACACGTATACTTACGTAAATACTTATCATGAAATCACATAGTCACATAAGCACGTAGAACACATAATCATTTAGTACCTAAGCATGTAAGCACAGAAGCAAAGAGACACAGACGCATTTAATCAATAGAGGCAATCAGAAAACAGAAATCTACCATTCCAAGTCTGCGATTGTTCGAAAATAGCGTAGTATAAGCTGTTAGTGTGTTTCTGTCTATCACTTTTGTTATCGTAATTGAGGCTATCTAATTCTAGGCCTTATGTTGTATCTAGTTAGTAGAAGGCAAGGTGGTATTATTGGAGATTTGAAGAGCTCTAGGTCTAGAGAGAGAAACTAGAGAGAGAAAGTGGCAAAAGGTGATTCTTGGTGCTTTGTACGATTTCAGTTCTATCAATAGAATCACGGATTGTAGTACGTTCTTGTGTGTTCGGTCACGCACGTTCACGGATTTCGCACGTCGAACGTGTTGTTACGTAATCGTTTCAGAGTCAAAATAAGCACATAATCACAAGATGCAGTGCGAGTCGTGTGTGTCGATCGAAGTAAAAACAAAAATCGAGTAAATCCCAAAGTTTAAGCACATAAACAGGAAAGCACATAAATAAGCACATAAAATCGGCGAAACATCAGAGTCAGCAGTTGCGGACTTAAAATCGAAACATATGAAATTCGAGGAATAGATTGTATGCGGCTAGTAGACTTCGACTAACCAAAGTGGTTCGACTATTCACAAGGATCCGTTGTGCACATTTACCCTTCGGACTATGCCTTTGCCTCGATTCTTGGGCATCTGGCATACATCCAGTTGGTCATATTGTGGCTTCAGGTCGTTGGAGTCCGTCGAGGCTTTGGTGAGAGTTACGTGTAAAAAGCGGAACAAGTTGTCAAGGTTAGGGTTTCACCCCTGGCTTAACAACCGCGTCCTTGTTTATAGTAAAAATGAGGAGTTTATTCATCAAAATATGGATTTCACTCCTAATTTGGCATAATTCTCCTTGTTTGTAGTTAAAATGCAAGATGATTAAGCAACCTTAGTCGAGAGTTTGCGGTTTTCACACCTAATCTCGACCTTATTGCCTAGTCATAGTTAAAATTTCGAGTGTGGTGATAGCGTAGAATAAGTGAGAATAACGAGAAGTAAGCTCGTACATAGCCCCTACTGGTTATGCAAAAGTCGGTCTGCTGGTTCTTAGCTATAGTCTAGGTCTCTAAGACTTCGACCCGGACTAGGTCGAGTCTTGCCTAATTCCCTATAGTTATGGCTCTGATACCAATCTATCACACCCCAACCGATGGCGGAATCATCGGGGCATGGCACTGAGCGAAACAGATTGTCCAGAAGTTTCCATAAAAACTATCATTACCATTCAATTTAAATTAACTTGTCCCATACCATGTCTCAAATAGTAAACAAATTATTACAGATAACATCTTGGCAAAATATTCTGTTCCGACAACTTAGATTCACACAAAATAGTTTATTTATTGGTTTCTAGGACCTCCGTTCCTAGCTTCAATTTCATCACGGCACAGAGAGCATCCTAGACTAGGGCTGTAAACGAACCGAACGTTCAGCGAACAGTTCGTGAACCGTTCGGCGGGAAGTTCGTTTATGTTCGTTCAATTAGCTTAACGAACGAACACGAACAAAAAATTTCGTTCGGTTAGCCTAGCGAACGAACACGAACACAGGTCTCGTTCGTTCGACTACGTTCGTGAACGTTCGGTAATATGTTCGTTTATGTTCATTCGTGTTTTTGATTATATTAAAAAAAAATAATAAATAATAAACCTTTTATCTAAACATATTGAAAACATGAAATCCTATTTTTTCTAAGTAGCTAAAATTTGGACATTCTAAGACATTTTTGAGGATAATTATGTCTAAATTAGTTAAACTTGATTCATCGTTTGGTGGTCTAGTAGACTTCTGTGTTTTAATTTATCATTTGATGGTTGCATAACTACTTATATTCAATGTTTAAGGATAATAATGTTTTTATTTTTTTATTTTCAAGTTAAATGTTCGTTTGCGTTTGTTTTTATTTGCTTGTGTTCGTTTGTGTTCGAGACCAGTGTTCACGAACTGTTCGTGAACAACTGAATTTCCTTAACGAACGAACACGAACATAAACTTATGTTTGGTATGCGTTCGTGAACAGTCCGCGAACATGTTAATTTCCTTAACGAACGAACATGAACATAGCCTTGTTCGTGTTCGTTCGGTTCGTTTACAGCCCTATCCTAGACCTTTCCTAGCCTCAAGTTCACATCATGCTAAACATGTAAACTTCCTAAGCACCTGTCACATACGTTAAAATAAAGTCAACACATATAATGTAAAGGTGAGCATACAAGTTTGATAATAGCATATAGAGTTCGAATTCATTTACGCTTAACCAGCACGTACACATAGTGAAATGAAGCACGTTAGTTATCGACATAGATCCATCGATACCAATGACTGCGGGTTGACTGCCCGAGGCAGTTCGCAATACATGATTACCACCGTAATCCATGCAAGTAAAAGATCCTTAACAACCCCTGTGTGAACGAGTGCTGAGTCCAAACTATAGTACTATCATTGCTAAGGTAGGTAGACAGCATTCCATGTGTAAACATAATAAACAAGCATTCATAAGCCACGTATAACATGCATTAACGGTTAGCGTTCAAATAGTTTGAGTAGTGTGATAGTTGTAGTTTGAATATTCGTAACGTTGTAACACCCAAAAGTGCTAAAAGCAAAAAGGGATCGAGTATACTCACAGCGATTAATGGATTGAAGGGAGCGCTTTTAGCGAGTACGGTTAGCCTGAATAGATTCGGTAACGTAGCGATAAGTGGCGTGAAAAAAAAATACAGGGTGAGAGTGGGTAGGATAGCTGATCGTTCGGAAGGTCATCCGTGCGGACAACAATCCGTGTGAATGATAATCCGTCCGGTTAGTCATCCGTGCGGACAGTTTGTCCGTGCGGATAACTATTCGAGTGGATTGTTTCTTCCTATGCTAAGGATGTGTTTGTGTATGATGGCTTGTCCTTTGAAGTTTTCGTTGTAGTATTTAGAAAACATTTAAGTATCTCTACCCTTCAAGTCGGTCGTACGGACGACAATCCGTCCGGATGGTAGTCCGTGCGAACAATGACTTTAATGGTGAGTAACTTGGTGAAATCCGTCCGGATGGTAGTCCGTGCGGACAATCACAATCTGTCCGAATGGTAGTCCGGTCGGATGAACATGTTGGAAATTGTTTAAGGTCTTAGTATCTCATGATCCGAAGAGTAATCCATTCAGAGGGTCGTCTGTGCGGATTATTCATTCGTCGATACTCAAACCTTGTTTGGATATGGATCCCAAGTGTAGTCCGTCCGGATGGCAACCCGTCCGGATAGCCTGTCCGTGCGGACATCAGTCCGTGCGGATGGCATCTCGTTCTGGTTGTTCCCTTCGTCTACCCTTGGTCGCTTTTGTGGTTTTATCGAGATGTTCTGATTACGTGTTGGCCAATCGGAATTGCATTCTTACCCGCATGACTAAGCCGGCTAGGAATCACCCCAGCTTGGCCGGTCGGCGGCCCTGAATGGTCATTCTGGTCTAACCCGAAATCAGGTGTCTCGCGGGTAGAATCCGGATTTAGGACTAGTGCATCACTAACATTGAGTAGAAGACTAGAACTGATCCGATTCTTATCGCTTTTGAGTGTAAAAGAAGGGGAAAACTTGTGTTTATTTCTTTCAACTCTTTTATCCTTTGAAAAGTTCAGATTTATGCGAAGTTGTTTGTGAAATCTTGTGGAAACCGTTCAGATCCGAGTTATTCTTGGTGGAGTGCGGTCAGACTTGAAGTTCATGGGAACTTCATGATGACGTCATCCTAGAATACCTCAAATCTTGATGATTTCACGGTTAAAGGTTAATATTCAAAAGATAGGAAGGTGTAGAAGTGCGTATAGATCAAGAAAGTACAAGATTTAGGGCGAGATCTTACCTGGATTGAGAGAAATCGAAGGAAAGTTGAAGAGAGCGTGCTGGTCGGACGTCACTTGCCAAAAGTGGAAAGTTTGGAGAGTGACCCGTGTATTTATAGGATACCAAAAGAGGAAAGTGTCATCCGTCCGGATTGCACATCACCCGGATGGTCATCCGTGCGGATAGAAATCCTGGTCGGATGCACTTAACACTTCCCCAGGCGGCTATCCGTGCGGATGGCCTGTCCGTGCGGACATCAGTCCGTCCGGATTGGCACCTGGGTGGTGTGTTTGGTGTGACGATCTTTGATGTTTCGGTTCCGAGTGCGAGCGATTCGATAGGGTTTCCTAGTCAAATTACTTTTATTCCCAACTACTTCGTACCTTGCGTAATCTATTTTCCAATATCTATCCTAGTTCGATCGTGATTCGAGTTCGAGTTCGGTTACATTCGAGTTAGATTTCGAGTTTCGATTGAGTTCGCTTGATTACCACAACACAACATAAATAAACATGCACAGCTAACATGTAAGGCACACACACACACGTATAAACAACAAGTAAAATACATAGTTCGAGTTGCGATTCGCTGTCGATTCGATTAGCATAGCTTGATTGTTAGTTGATTAACTTTATCGCATTATTACTTCCTATAGTTCACAGTCGTAGATCAATTGAAATGCGATTAATACTCATCGATTATTGCAATGAACGACACTTACTCCACATAATACAAATAAAATAAAGACATTTCTACAAGTCAAGTTGCGCGAAATCGGTCGTTGACTTTGACCTTGACTTTGACTTTCACTAATGAAAACACGGGGTGTTACACTGAGCAACTTGGATCAAGATTTTCCTAGCATGGACCCTTTGTAAGCTTCCTTCGTGCTTTTATGCGTTTTTAGCACGAAAGTCAAACAGTGTTTGACTTTCTGCTTTGACCAGTCTTTGGTCAACACGAAGTTCGTTTGAACTTCGCAACGTGAGCGTAATCACGATGGTTATAGTCCCTAGTGACTATGCCTACTAATTACCACGTTAATTAGGTGTAGTGATGAGTCATAGTTTCGGTCAAAATACGCGCTTATGCGTATTTTGCAACCAAACTATTTTTGGGTATCAAAACTGTTTGTTTTGATATCTAACTTCTTTTCTAACTTCGTTAAACATGTTTTGACATATTTAACTCGTCACTTTAGGTTTAGTGCTTATGTAGGGTCGTAAGTGTCGCAACCCCCGATCCATTATCTGTCTCGGGAACGGGCGGACGCGAACTCAGAGTTTTGGTGGTTTCAGCTTGGTTAATTTGGCAGCGGAAATTACATCAGGACCATAGTTAGGAAATGTTTATCAGAGTAAAACCACCACATTTAATATTAATAATCATATGGGTAAAACCCAAGTTCCTTATTACAATACATTTATAGGGATAAACCCTATTTTATTGAATTTAAAACATCGTTTATTAGGTAATTTTTATAGACACATTTTTCCCAAGCCTTCAGTGCTCTCCAGCTGGCTTTTTACTAATTGGCTGTCACAATGTGTTACCTGAAACGCGTTTTAAAAACATTTGTCAGTGGGAAATACTGGTGAGTGAATCCCAGTTTAATCAAGAAACATTTTGTCAATTAAAACAGTATTGAGAGCGATCACATTGTTTATTTCTACACAATTACTCATTCAGTACTGTCAATCCTGACTTGCGGGTCATATTACACATTGGCTAACTCATTGTCCAATGGTAACATACTATCATCCCGACTTACTACTCGCAGTAGTAAATTTTGTATACAAAACCCCAATATACCGGCAGTAATTGAAGAACTACAAAGACTCAATCACCGCTTAATCACATTGTAAAACAATTAAGGTTTTGTAAAACATTCCAAAAAGGTTAACAAAAAGAGGATAAACTCACATTGCTATCTTAGACTTCACGTAAGGGTTTCCTGGGAATAATCTATAATTTATACAAATGTATATAGGTTAGTATCATAACCCTTTGAAAATATTAAAGATACCCTCCCCGAGACAGCATTCCAACAACTACGTCGGGCAAAACCATGACAGTTGTTACGGAACCCTAAATCAATCGGGCGTCGTATCTACTACGAAGTTAGGGTTATAATACTTACAACGTAGCAGAACCTCGCTAATTAGGGGTATAATACCCGAGTATTATGCTTATAACTTCAAAAATTCGTTTAGAAGGAAAGAAATGAACGATTCTGAATGAAACCCGATGGCCTTCTTATATAGTTGCTGAAACTGACTCTCACGCGGCCCGCGTAAGCGTAGACGAAGGTCTACGCGGCCCGCGTCAAAGCTAGTCAACGGACTAGCTTGTCCGGCTCATCAAGTAGGTCCGCCACGATGTCGACACATGTCAGCTCAGGGTGTCTCTACGTTCTTGATCTCTCGCGGCCCGCGTACACTTATCATGGGTCTTACGCGGCCCGTCTTAACTTAAGAAAACCAACGAAATCGGGTTCTAACCTTGATACCGCCCGCGTAAGAGTTTGAGGTGGGTCTACGCGGCCCGCCTCAGCTTATAAATCAAATTTTTATTTAATTTAAATACTATTTAATGTATATCGGGCACGATTTTCACATACGGGGTGTAATTAAAGACATATTGGGACATTTTAAAATATAATAGGATGTCGGAAATATTATGAGGGTGTCGATTTTATTTGAGGATTGTTACATCCTCCCCACCTTGTTTTAGAGCTCGTCCTCGAGATCTACTGGAACAAATGCGGATATTTCCTTTGCATTTCTGATTCAAGCTCCCATGTATAATCAGGTCCTCTTTTGGAGTCCCACTTTACTTTGACTAGAACTAGTCTCTTATGCTTGAGGCTCTTGACTTTCCTGTCTTCAATCTGTAAAGGCCTTTCTACAAACTTGAGTTGTTCATTTACTTCTATATCCTTAAGAGGTACTATCGGTGATTCATCAGCTAAACATTTTTTGAGATTAGATACATGAAATACATCATGTATTCCTGCCATTTCCTCTGGCAGTTGTAGCTGATAGGCTACATGTCCTATTCTTCTAATAATCTCAAAACGTCCAATATACCTGGGACTTAGCTTTTCCCGTTTGATGAATCTTACTACTCCTTTCCAAGGAGAGACCTTTAATAATACTTTATCTCCTACTTGAAATTCCAACGGCTTGCGTCGGTTATCGGCATAACTTTTCTGTCGATCACGTGTTGCTTTCAGGCGTTCCTTGACTTGAATGATCTTGTCGGTTGTTTCTTGCACTATCTCAGGTCCAGATAGTTGCTTTTCCCCAATTTCTGCCCAACAGACTGGGGTTCGGCACTTTCGTCCATAAAGTGCTTTGAATGGGGCAGCATTAATACTTGTGTGATAACTATTATTATAAGAAAATTCTATTAAAGGTAAGTGATCATCCCAATTACCTACGAAATCAATTACACAAGCTCTAAGCATGTCCTCCATTGTCTGAATTGTCCTTTCACTTTGTCCATCCGTTTGAGGATGATAAGGCGTGCTCAAATTTAATTTGGCTAATTGTTCCATAATGAAAGTTTCTTTCATTGGTAGAAAATGAGCTGACTTGGTTAGTCTATCTACAATCACCCAGATTGTATCATTTCCTTTCTTGGTTTTGGGTAATTTAGTAACAAAATCCATTGTTATTAATTCCCATTTCCACACCGGCATTTCTAATTGTTGTAATAGACCTGAGGGTTTCTGGTGTTCAGCTTTAACTTGAGAACAAGTTAAACATTTAGAAACATAGGCTGCTATGTCCTTTTTCATTCCTATCCACCAAAAATTCTTTCTTAAATATTGGTACATTTTATCATTTCCTGGATGCATCGTATACTTAGACTTATGGGCTTCTTCTAATATACGATGACGCGGGTTTCCTAATTTAGGTATCCACATTCTCTTTTCATGGAATCCCCAAATTCCATCTGTTCCTTGTTCTAATTCTTTTAGCATACCTTTTAGCTTTTCAGTATCTTCCTTGATTACTGATTCTTGTGCTTCTCTTATTTGATCATTTAAATCTACTTGTAGATTTAATTTAAGAGAACGTACCCTTTTTGGCTTTTCATGATACTTTCGGCTTAAAGCATCTGCCACTACATTTGCTTTTCCTTCGTGATACTGGATATCACAATCATAGTCACTAAGCATTTCCATCCAGCGTCTTTGTCTCAAATTCAACTCTTTTTGCTTGAAAATATACCTTAAACTCTTATGATCAGTGAATACGGTAAACTTACTACCATAAAGGTAATGTCTCCAAATCTTAAGGGCAAAAATTATTGCTCCTAACTCTAAATCATGGGTTGAGTAATTCTCTTCATGATTCTTAAGTTGTCTAGATGCATATGCTATAACCTTTTGTCATTGCGTTAATACACATCCATAACCTAATTTAGAAGCGTCACAATATATTATAAAGTCTTCAGCTCCTTCTGGTAATGCTAGTATGGGTGTATGGGTTAATTTATGCTTAAGGATTCTAAATGCTTTTTCTTGTTTTAATCCCCATTCAAACTTAACAGATTTACAGGTTAGCTTGGTTAAATGGATGGCTATTCTAGAAAAATCTTGAATAAATCTTCTATAATAACCGGCCAATCCTAAGAAACTTCTAACCTCGGTTGGTGACTCAGGGATTTTCCATTAATAATCGCCTCGATCTTTGTGGGATCCACATGAATTCCTTCATGATTAACTAAATGTCCAAGAAACTGTACCTGTTCTAACCAAAATTCGCACTTAGAAAATTTAGCATAAAGCTTTTCCTTTCTTAATAAACTTAAATGTGCGTGCAAATGCTTTGCATGATCCTCTTTATTCTTAGAGTAAATGAGAATATCATCTATGAAGACGATTATGAATTTATCCAAATATGGCTTACATATTCGGTTCATCATGTCCATAAATGCAGCTGGGGCATTGGTTAAACCAAATGGCATGACAGTAAATTCATAAAGACCATACCTCGTTCTGAAAGCGGTTTTAGGAATGTCCTCTTCCTGTACCTTTAATTGATGATATCCTGACCTTAAATCGATTTTAGAGAAAAATCGAGCTCCTTGTAGTTGATCAAACAGATCATCGATTCTCGGTAATGGGTACCGGTTTTTAATCGTAACCTTGTTTAATTCACGGTAGTCAATGCACATACGCATTGATCCGTCCTTCTTTTTAACAAACAATATCGGCGCTCCCCATGGTGATGAGCTTGGCTGTATAAATCCTTTTTCTAACAATTCATCCAATTGTTTCTTCAGTTCCTGCATTTCAGCGGGTGCCAAACGGTAGGGTGCTTTGGCAATTGGTGTTGTTCCTGGTATTAAATGGATTATGAATTCAACTTCCCTATCTGGAGGTTGCCCTGGCAATTCTTCTGGAAATATATCTGAAAACTGAGACACTACTGGGATGTCTTTTAGTTCTTTTCTTTTAGTGTTAGTGATTATGGAAATCAAATACACTATAGAACCTTTTCTTATATAACTTGCAGTTTTCATCACAGAGATGAATTTTGTGGATCTAGATGGTTTATCTCCTTTGATCCTCTTCTCGGGTACGGACTAATTCATCTTTCAAGGTATTTGCTAGTTCTACAGCTTCTTTTATGGTTTGAGGTCTAGCTGCCTTGACTACGTGTCTTATCTCCCCAATTAATCCTCAGATATAATGGGAGATTAATAATGGTTCTGGTGAAGCAAGATTTGGCACTATTCTAGCATATTCGAATAATATTTTAGTATATCCCTTACTATCTGCACCAGTCATCCTAAGATTTAGGAATTTGTTTGCTATCTGTTCCTTCTCATTGGGTGGGCAGAATTTCCTTTCTACCTTGTTCTTAAATTCTTCCCATTCCATATTGTAGGTTCTATCACTTCCTCTTGATTGAAGGATAGTGTTCCATCATTCTAGTGTTGAATTCTTAAACAGATTAGAATCAAACAATATCTTATCTTCTTCAGCACACTTGCTTATTCTTAAGACTGCCTCAGTCTTCTCTATCCAGTGTAGGGTTGCAATGGCCCCTTCGTTGCCCGAGAATTCCATTGGTTTACAAGACCAGAATTCTTTATAAGAACAACCGTAAGACACGGTTCTTCTCCTTTTGTGAATAGGCATTTGAAGTATGGGTCCATTGTTCACGCTGTGTTCTGGTTCAATTGGTCGCTTGCTGCTATGCTTACTTTTATTATTCGCATCTTGAATCGTTTGAATAATAAATCGCATGGAATCTATGATTCCTTGTGCTACTATATGTTGAACAACACTATTATCCATTTGGTTTCCATTGTTATTGATGCTCGGATTTTCATTAACCACGTTAATGTTACTTTGGTTATCATTATTCAGATTTCCTTGATTTCCTTCATCGGCCATCTGAATTTTAAACATTTACCCCATATTAATATCACAAGATAATATTTAATATAGTTAATCACATGATACGCAATCTAGCCAAAAACGTCGATCATTGCGACTTTTACTCTATTTTCATATACTATTATGCATCTATTACACACTAGTACTGAAATAAAAATTACAATACCAACAGAAATAGAATCACACTAATAGTAATATGCATCCGTACACACATATTTTATTTTATTTTTATTTTATTTTATTATATTATTATTACTATTATCGTTTCCTCCATCACATCACGGATATGGATTTATCCAAAAATCCATATTGCGCTCATCGTATTTCCATACGAGACGCTCTCCCACCTGTCTCATTCTCTCACTGCTTTCTAAAATTTCTTCCCCAAAAGTCCTAAGTTCTTGTACGTTTTCTGCACTCATTGGGGGTGCAGGTTCTAGGACTGGGTTCGGAATCTGGGGTGCGGGTTCCTGATATGGGGGTGAAAGTGCCTGAAATCGGTAAGGATCTTCTAAGATTTCCCTAATGTAGTTATCATGGTAATAGAGATCTAAAGGGTCCATACCTGGATAGGCTCCTATGTTCTGTATGGGTGTGTCTTCATGGATGGGGTAACGTTGCATAGTCCCTATTATCGTCCCACCAGGGGTCGTAATTTGGGTCTAGGGGGTTTGGTGCAGGTACCCTAGGGATTTCTTCTGGGTTAAAGTCATGCATCTCCACTTGGTTTTCAGGGTTTTCTATCTCCATGGGTTGGTCTGGGATTAGTGGTTGTGGGGCTACTAATTGTTCCAGACTTGGGTCAGCAGCAGTTGTAGCTAGGATATGGAAATTGGCTAGGCTTCTATTAAGCATATCCTGTGTATGGGCATCTGTCTTTCGCTTGGCAACTGCTAAAACTCTTTGCTGTTGCAACTTTCGCATTCTTTTCCTACGTGCAAAGGCCTACTTACTGAACCATCCTCGTTTCTTATGAGGGAATGGCTCTTCAGACTGAGCTTTGAAGGCAAACATCCCTTCTTCCTGATCAGCAGAATAACTAGAAAGGACAGGCTGTGAAGAGGTACCTTCACTCCTAGGTGAATCAGACAACTGACGACTCATGTCTGAGGGTCCTTGATCACTCATACTGTAAACTAACAAATAGTCAAATAACACATAACAAATAATTACAGTTATGCACGTATTTCCGTAATTTATTTCCTAACACAAAATTTAGAATTTAAGTGTCAGCAGAACACTTCTTTGGCTCAGACCAGTGGCTAGGCTCTGATACCACCTTCTGTCGCAACCCCCGGTCCCTTATCTGTCCCGGGAACGGGCGGACACGAACTCAGAGTTTTGGTGGTATCAGCTTGGTTAATTTGGCAACGGAAATTACATCAGGACCGTAGTTAGGAAATGTTTATCAGAGTAAAACCACCACATTTAATATTAACAATCATATGGGTAAAACCCAAGTTTCTTATTACAATACATTTATAGGGATAAACCCTATTTTATTGAATTTAAAACATCGTTTATTAGGTAACTTTTATAGCCACATTTTTCCCAAGCCTTTAGTGCTCTCCAGCTGGCTTTTTACTAATTGGTTGTCACATTGTGTTACCTGAAACGCGTTTTAGAAACATTTGTCAGTGGGAAATACTGGTGAGTGAATCCCAGTTTAATCAAGAAATATTTTATCAATTAAAACAGTATTGAGAGCGATCACATTGTTTATTTCTACACAATTACTCATTCAGTACTGTCAATCCTAACTTGCGGGTCATATTATACATTGGCTAACTCATTGTCCAATGGTAACGTACTGTCATCCCGACTTACTACTCGCAGTAGTAAATTTTGTATACAAAACCCCAACATACCGGCAGTAATTGAAGAACTACAAAGACTCAATCACCGCTTAATCACATTGTAAAACAATTAAGGTTTTGTAAAACATTCCAAAAAGGTTAACAAAAAGAGGATAAACTCACATTGCTATCTTAGACTTCGCGTAAGGGTTTCCTGGGAATAATCTATAATTTATACAAATGTACATAGGTTAGTATCATAACCCTTTGAAAATATTAAAGATACCATCCCCGAGACGGCATTCCAACAACTACATCGGGCAGAACCACGACAGTTGTTACGGAACCCTAAATGAATCGGGCATCGTATCTACTACGAAACTAGGGTTATAATACTTACAACGGAGCAGAACCTCGCTAATTAGGGGTATAATACCCGAGTATTATGCTTATAACTTCAGAAATTCATTTAGAAAGAAAGAAATGAACGATTCTGAATGAAACTCGATGGCCTTCTTATATAGTTGCTGAAACTGACTCTCACGCGTAAGCGTAGACGAAGGTCTACGCGGCCCGCGTCAAAGCTAGTCAACGGACTAGCTTGTCTGGCTCATCAAGTAGGTCCGCCACGATGTCGACACGTGTCAGCTCAGGGTGTCTCTACGTTCTTGATCTCTCGTGGCCCGCGTACACTTATCATGGGTCTTACGCGACTCGTCTTGACTTAAAAAAACCAACGAAATCAGGTTCTAATCTTGATACCGCCCGCGTAAGAGTTTGAGGTGGGTCTACGCGGCCCGCCTCAGCTTATAAATCAAGTTTTTATTTAATTTAAATACTATTTAATGTATATCGGGCTCGGTTTTCACATACGGGGTGTAATGAAAGACATATTGGGACATTTTAAAATATAATAGGATGTCAGAAATATTAAGAGGGTGTCGGTTTTATTTGAGGATTGTTACAGTAAGGTAAGCGGTCTAAACAACCGCTTAGACTTTCGAACCCGACCCGTTTGGTCGATCATTAGGATCCGACCAAACACATTAGGTGACCATAGTTGTATAGGGAATAACCTTCCGAGGTTATACCTTATGGTCACTTCGTTTAGTTAGTTGTATGATAGGTAGTTTATATGCCTTAGGTAAATGACCAAAATTCCCTTTTTACGCATAAATTCATTTTAAGCATATGTAACATAAATTTTGACATCTAAACTGATTAGGCAACATTATTAGACATGTTAAGGCATATATTACTTGTCATAGGACTAGTTAGGCGGTCCGAACGCGTTTTACGCGAACGACGCGTTAAAGTAGCGTAAGCTACCTAAACGGGTCGTAATGGGTCGTAAGCACTTAAGTTAGGTTTCGATTTAGTATGTTGGCTTTGTTAAACCATATTACATGTGTTCCCATACTCATTTGGTTTACGAAACCTCATTCTATCCGATCTTTCGATTTAGGTCCGGTTTTTTTACTTAGTTACCTATATTAGGTGCCGTTTGATTCCGTGATCCATCTAGCTTTGCTTGGTTGTTATTCAAGACTTCTAAGCATCCTCAAGTGAGTACATAGTCCCCTCGTTTACTGTTTTCAAATGTTTTGGGGTGAAATATGTGTACCTATTTGTTATGTTCATGATTTCAAAGTATAAATTGATTATACATGTTAGTACTTATCTTTTGACAAACTGAATGATTATTTATGGTTTAAACACTAATTTTTTTCAAAGATTATAAAACTAATTGTTGGATTGTACTTGTTTTATACGTTCACCAGACCGATTGGTAGTATGATATAGCGCTATAGGATTTGACACCCCATTCCTGTTGTTATGGAATGTTGGAAACCGATATTTTATCCAAATAGGGATTGCCTTTGTGGTATTTCTATAGTCTCAAAGGTGTATTTTGATACACTCAGGTCTGAATGAATTCTTAAATCACATTTTTATTGTATATTTTGTTATACTCCCAAAAGTATAGTTTGATATGCTCTCATGTGTGATATTGTACAAAACAACATATATTTTGTTAATTACTAAAACATATTTTAATATGTTATTTATAAAACCAAAGCATAGTTTAATATGTTATTTATAAAACCAAAGCATAGTTTAATATGTTATTATTAAAACCAAAGAATACTTTTGATATACTACTGAAAATTATTATTTTGACAGTAAAGTATATTTAATATACTATCTGTTTAACTGGTTTGGAACTGAAATATATTCTAATATATTACTTATTCGACTTTCTTAAAACCAAAGTATATTTTTTATATATACTACAAACTCATTTTACTTAATTAATTATTTATGCATCATTCTTTTATATCATCAAATTTCTTCTAAAATTTCGCATGATTTATAAAGAAAACATTTTTAAAGTTCATGACTACTTTTTGTTAAAACATTCTTTTAAACTTACAAAGTCATGAATCATGCATTAATAAAACCTATGTATCTCACAGGCATTTTTATGCTGACGTACCAATTTTTACACATGTTTCAGGTTCTGCTATGTGATGATTGATGATGCTTGATATACATAGGATGGACTCGTGCCTTAGCGACTTTAAAATTTGAAAGACAATATTTGTATTTATTTGATTTGTAATAAAACAATGAGTTCAATAATTCAATAAAACGAAATTATTTAATCCATGGTTGTGAAACAATGATTCTGTTACAACACTCCCCGACGTTTCCGCCACGTTTTGTTATTTTACGTGGTCGGGGTGTGACAGAGGTTACAACTGTAATCTCCGCTTCAGTGGGAAGTCCCCAGAACGAAGAAAAAGTGGCATCTGTTTCTGATGATATGGAGACTTCTCCTATTATCAAAACAAATACAACCACTACATGTGGGAATTCAGATGATCTTATTAAAGTAGGTGATGAATTAACTTATAAGGATTTGACGGTTAGAGTGTCTACCATTGAAACAGATGTTGCTGAAATGAAAAATTGATTAAGCAGATGATAGAGCTTTTTATAAGTCAACCTACCAGACAGGAAATTGCCAATGAGCTTTGGAATTCTATGCAACCCATCCCTCAAGCTCAGAGGAATTTGGCTGAAAGTAACCGCAATTTCAGTTTGGAATTTATCAGAAATTTGGTTGATGCCATGTATAAAGACACACAAGCAGACATTATGAACATTAAGGAACATCTGTTGAAACTTACTGGCTCTACCTCTACATCAATCTTTGAGAAAGATGATGATGATGATGATGCCAAAAATGGGGAGAAAATTCATTGAGAAAGTTGCCACCAGATTCAAAAGCTAATCGTACAGAAATTGTATCCTCTGCTCAACCTAAATCCTAACCTTCTCAAAAAAAACCACCACAAAAGAAGGAGAACATACCTTCCACACCGTCATCACTCATTTTCTCAATAGATGCTGGGAACACAAAAGTATCAGCAGATGTTTACCAAACAGCTGTTGAGACAACAATTGTTTCAGCAGAAGTTTGTCAAACATCTGCCATGATCATTTTTACTACACCAACCACAATCCAACCATCTCTAACGTCACAAAGATTTCCCTACATTCATCTTCACTACCAAAACATTCTCCTTCACCAGAAATCATCTCCACACGTAAGAGAAATACTCATATCGATAGAATCACAAAAATGAACAATGATCCTCTGGTAAAGCCAACTCCACCTAATTGGAAGAAAGTCAAAACAGTGGATTCAGATGAGGTATTGAAGTTTAAAAGAATGAGAACAGAGCTTGTGGCTGTTGGTTATGGTCCAGTTAGATCCATTGCCAGATGGTCTAAACTGAAGATAGTTGAGACCTATAAAACGCTGGAAGAAGTTAGAGCTGAACATTCAAATGTTCTTCAAAACCCAGTCTATCCTACAACTGCTGCTCTGTCTCTAAAAATCGATACTCCGAAAAACCTTCTCTCATCATCTGATTTGTCTGAATCAATTGCAAACTTAGTTAGCAGACCACAATCACCAAACTCATCTTCAAAAATTCTTTGCCCAAGAAAACCAACTGATCCAAAAATAGTAAAGTGGAAGTCATGCTCAAAAACCCAAGTATTGACTTTGATCAGATCATATGGTAGTGTTGAAGAGATTAAAATGGATAGTGCATATAATCTGAATGCATACGATCTCCAAGATTTGTTGGACCTTCAACTTGAGAGGGATAATGAAGAAGACATGTTCTCCCTGGACTTTGAACGACAATTCAAAGGACAAATCAGGGAGATGTTGATGAGAAATAAAAATCAGTAATAAAGAAGGGTTTTCGTATCATCTGTTGTGTAGGGAGATTGTTGGATCAGCAGCTGTTACATTGTTTGCAGTAGCATATTTAACCAGATCACAACATGTAGCAAATGACATGTTGTTGCGTAACAAATTCTTGAGTGAGGTTTGATGAGTGTTGTTTAGGCAGGTGATCGTATGTTCTTCGTTAATGTTTGTTAAAGTTAAGTTATATTCGAATTTTATTAAGTTTGTTAGACATCTTTTATATGTACTTATGTTTATAACAATTTACATTGTCAATGGGTGGATACTCTCTTTTTTGAATAAGAGAATGGAAATAATCATATGTAACTGATGAATTTTATTAAGTTTGTTAGACATCTTTTAGAAATCTTTTATTAAGTTTGTTAAATATCTTTTATATTTACTTATAGTTGTCTTTTAGCTATAATAGATAACACATTTTCGTACAATATCTATACATGTATCTATATGTTCTATCAATATGTGTTATGCATGGTTTTCTAAGAAACGAATCGTGTTTGCACACGGGTCTTACCACTAGTATCTATAATAAATGAAACCTTGGGGGACACATGTCACCCATTGGTTTAAGCCAAATCAGCAGACACATCAGCAGACACGTGGCATAGAGTCAGGATTGAGAAGCTTCTCTAGTACGCTTCTTCTATACCCTTTCTCTCATTCTCTCATAATCGTTCCTCTTCTACATGAAAAACCTAATCACCGAATCGGTTTCTCATGATTTCAAGATGCAACACTCCTCATAACCCTAATTCAGTCTCTCTCACTCTTCTCTGGCGAACATGAACAACATCCAATACTTTCGATCAACAATCAAGAAGACTCTAACTCTACGGTACTGTCTAATTTGACGATTTCATGATCTATTATTCGAATGCTTTGAGTCGTTAGGGTTTTAGTCTAGGATTTGATGATCGATTCATGTATGCTTCGATTTGTTAGGGTTTTAATCCACGATTTGATATTGTTTCATTATTTCTGCTTTGATTTTCATATTTTGTGCTTTTTGTTGTTGATTCGTTTGTAGAAAAAAAACCTGATTTAGGTTATAGGTTTTATATTTTCACTAAATGGTGTTGATTCTATTATAGAATGGTCTGATTATATGTGTTTTGGTGCTAGACAACCGGTGGTTTTGGTGCTAGAAAACCGGTGGTGATTATTGTTTTTGATGGAATGGTGTTGGTGGGTCTGGGGAGAAGTTCGCTGGTGGTTTCGTATGTTTCTGAATGTGCAACTTTCTTTGGTTCATGAGAAAGTGTCAATCGATCATGGAACTATTTTCATGATTGTTACCCAAGTTCTTGACTTTTGCAGATTTGTTGGTGCTAGACAGCTTGAATAGTGCATACAACTGATGCAAGGGTTTGGTTCCATGCCGTCATTTAATTTTGCAGGTAAAGAAGAGCCTGTACATGAACAGAGGAAATCGTGTTTTTATTTTGTGTGTAAAAGAGCAGTTGTCTCTTCTACAACTCAGCTCTTGCTGCTCATTTCAGTTTCTCCTATTATCATCTGAAGTGTAAGTATTAACCTTAAAAAAAACTATTATGTCACAATTCTGCTAGAAACTGATTAAATATATCCGGAACTCACTAGCATTTGAGTTTGTCTGCTTGCTGTTCCATGAGTTTAAAAAAAAGGACAAAGGGTTGTGTTCTATTGAAAAGTCAAATAGAATAACTTTCAACTAACGCTAGAATTGTTTTTGTTTGTACAATCTAATATAATCTCATTTGTTCCAAATCTATCATGAAAACCAGTACCACATGTACTAACTTTCAGTTTTAAAACAATGAATGTTAAAGCACCATGCTTGGCAAACGTTTGACATTAATACAACACCAGAAGTCCAATAATCTAACCAGTTCGTTTAATCCTCTGAAACCATTTGCATGCCAGGTGTTTGTGAAAATGTTGTCAAAGATGGAGTTTTGGGCGGTGGAGTTGGATTTTCTGAGAAATTGGACCTGAATAAGATGATTGAAGAAGACAATTTCGACCCTTTATATGGTATGTTCATATCTCTTAAGTTTTTATTTGCGTTGAGACCCTTTAACTAGCTTTTTTATATATTTGGATTTTAAGGACAAATCATCAACTTTTCTTTTTCAGTTATGCTACTGAAACATTAAACACTCTAAAGCTGGTGCAGCGTGCAAAACTTATTCAAAACAATGTAAGCGAGTTATAGTATTTTGTAAAGTGTGATTATATTTGCACATTTATTCATCTTAGTGTGAATTTTTTGTATATTGTTTTGTCATCACAAAGGCTGTGTAAATGAAGATGCCTAAGGAGATGTCATACTTCAACGCTAGATACAACTTCTTAAGGTAATTCCTTTTTTAGTAACTGAATTCAACATGATTAGATAATTCTACAGGGGTGGTGCATATTTATTGAGTGTGTTTGGTGTTAGAGTTTTTATTAGGCTATGACTGAGCGAGTGAGATATTGGTGTAAAAACAATTGGGTCGTACGGTACAATAGCCCAGTTCTCTTGATAAACCAGTATTAGATGAGAAAAAAAGCAGAGGAAATTAGAGCCCTGTTTTCTACAGCTGAGAATGCAATGGAAGCCTGGGCTATGTTTAGCCACTTCATCGGGGCACCCGGGTTTTATTATATTAGAATTTGAGAAAATGGGAAAATATGTTTTCAACAGCAGAGAGTGTGGGCTATGTTAGCCATTTATTGGGTTCAGTCCTTTCCCTAGGAGTTTAATCATCAACCCTTGGGAGTTCTTCCCTTGGGAGTTCTTATTGAGGCGTTTTTTTTTTTTTTTGGATAAATGAGCATTTGCCCGGTAAATATATTCCAAAGAAAAGCGTGTTACAGGTTTTAGGGGGGCATACCCCCCGAGACTCCTAAAAGAGGACACCCAAAACAAGCTTTAGGAACCTCATAAAACGAGAAAGTTTTATAAGACCCGACTAAGCTATCAAAATAGAAACTTAGTAGGATAAAATAAAACAAACTACCGCTAGAGATCACATTCCAACAAAACACCCATTACAATTAATACAAAGTAAAACCAACCAAAAAACAACCCAATGAAAGAGGGCCTTGAGCATACAAAACCAGCACATAACTGGGCCTTCAGCTGAAACAAACTGCAAACAAGGGCCGAGTGGGCAGGAGCCTAGCGCAGAAACATAGCAAAACAGTAGTGCCTATTGAGGCGTTTTGGTGTGCACTGTCATCAGCCAGTGTCTTACTTGGCTGATTCTTTCACGTTTATCTTGTGTAATTGTTTTGTTTCATGTATTCTCCTAATACAAACATTATTATTGCTATTATATTTTTGTAGTTATTACCAAGATAATAACTTATTAACTAAAACTTCATGTTGCTACGGCTATTACTATAAACATCATAATTTTGGAACACTAATTATTAATGTGACAATTTTAATGGAAGTAATATGACTTTGTGATACAAACTGACTCAAGTAATATGGATTTGAAAGGTATTTCCACAGAGGGGTTGTTAAAGTCCGTCAGTGAGCAATGTAGGAGCGCTGGCATCCTCAATGAATCAGAAGGGGTTTTCATACAAGTAAGACTTCTGTTCCCAACTACTCTCTCCATTCTGTTTCAATTGACAGAACTACTGAATCATCGTGTGTATGCATCTCCATACATACTTGTAGAGCTGGTACTTTTGAACCATTTACTGAAAAATTGGTTGATTTGGATTGTGTTTTATCTTATGCGGGTTAAAAAAACAAAACTGGCCAAATGGGTTGAACAAGCCAAACGTGTCTATTATACTATAACATATTATGGTGTAGTCTTGTAATTTATATAGTCTTTAGGTAGTTAAAGTGTATCTTGTACATCTATATATTGTAACTCTATCATCTTTATATGGCATGCAATCACATCGTTATCATGGTATCAGCCATTAAACCTAAACATTAAGTTTTCCCTTTCATCTTTCCTCTTCTTTCCTTTGGTTTTCCCATCCCCTCTTCTTCTTCTTTCTTTCTTCCTGTCCGATTGTTTCTCAGCCTATCCTTTTCTTCTTTTGTCTGTTTTTCCTGCTTTCAATGGCTTCTTCATCCACCAATCCTTCTCCTTTAAATGGTCTTGCACCAATGATTGCCATCAAGCTTAATGCCTCAAATTATATTTATTGGAGGGCTCAAATGCTTCCCTTGTTTGCCTACCAAGAAGTTGAATCCCACGTTGATGGGTCTCTCTTGGCTCCTTCTCCCACTATCACTGCCAATGCTAAGGAGTCTCCCAATCCTGAATATGTTATTTGGTTACGCCATGAGCAACAAGCCATTATTTTGCTCAACGCGACCTTAACTGAAGAAGCTCTTGCTGTTACCGTTGGTTTGCCTACCGCTCGAGACATATGGGTTGTGCTCGAAAATGCTTTTTGTAACACATCTGTGGAGCGTGTTCAAAACTTGCTTGATAATCTTCGTCTTCTTCAGAAAGGAGACAAGTCTGTCTCCGAATATGGTCGTCTTTTCAAAGGTGTTAATGACCAACTTCTTGCTGTTGGACATCCGGTTGATCCAATGGATCAATTACATTGGTTTCTATGTGGTCTTGGACCGGCATTTGAGGGGTTCTCTACACATATTCCTACGGTGCATCCAATACCAAATCTCACGGATCTTTTAGCCAAGGCTGAAAGTCATGAATTATTTGTTAAAGCGTTACATGGTTCCTCCTCTCATTCGGTGGCTTTTTTCGCGCAAACTCAGACTCAGAAGTCTGGTCGTTCGGGGCAGTTTCGGCCAAACTATCGGCCTGGTTGTTCGGGTAAATATCGGCCTAATAGACCCACACCATCGGGTTCTTGGTCCGGACGTGATTCTGGACAGTTTTGGTCTAAACGGCCTCCCACTTGCCAGCTTTGTCGCAAACAGGGTCATTATGCAACTCAGTGCTATCAGTTGCAATCTTTTGCTGCCTTTGGAAATATATCTAAAGCGAA
Organism: Helianthus tuberosus; assembly: GCA_030545235.1. NCBI lineage: Eukaryota > Viridiplantae > Streptophyta > Magnoliopsida > Asterales > Asteraceae > Helianthus > Helianthus tuberosus. The sequence continues at coordinate 196,545,128 of CM060425.1, forward strand.
CCTAGCACATGCCTTCCATGCGAATGCACCATTCCAGACTGGACTGGAGACACGGGTGCGTCTGACCATATGGTTCCCAACAATAGTTCTCTATCTGGTTCCGCTTCTACTCAAGGTAATCCGCGTGTATTTTTTGGCAATGGTCAATCTTTACCCATCACACATACGGGTAACACTAAACTTCTCGGTTCTCTTGATCTTAAAAATGTTTTGGTTGTTCCTAATCTTACGAAAAATCTTTTGTCTATCAGTAAATTAACTGAGGACAACCCTGTTGATGTTGTGTTTTCTTATCCTCATTTTTTTATTCAGGACCGACACAACAAGAAAATTCTGGCTCGCGGGTGCCGTGAAGATGGTCTTTACATTCTCCACAACACCCCTCAATTGTTCGTTGCTTCGTCCAAATGTCCTTCAGCGTCTTTTGAGTCCTGGCATTCTCGTTTAGGACATGTAGGTTTTGATGTTATCACAATGTTGAAAAATAATGGTTTAATTTCTTTTACATCTGTTTTGCCTAAACCGGGTGTTTGTACCCCGTGTGAACTTGCCAAATCCAAACGCCTTCCTTTTACTTTGAATAATAAACGTTCATCATTTCCTCTTGAATTAATTCATTGTGACTTGTGGGGTCCTTCCCCAGTTAGAGCGGCTGGAAATTATCTTTTTTATGTGGCCTTTGTGGATGACTTTTCTCGCTTTACTTGGTTATATCCATTGAAAGCGAAATCCGAATTTGTGGATGTGTTATCTATATTTATACCATTTGTTCAAAATCAATTTTCCTCAAAAATCAAGACTTTTCAAAGTGACGGAGGTACCGAGTTTACAAATCATAAAGTCCGTCACTTATTTGAAAAAATGGGATTTTTCACCGTATGTCATGCCCATACACCCCACAACAAAACGGAAGAGTCGAACGCAAACACCACCATATTGTTGAAATAGACTTGGCGATGTTATTTCACGCTAAATTATCCACTACATTTTGGGTTGATACGTTCTCTTCTGCGGTTTACATTATTAATCGTTTACCCTCAACTATCCTAGGTGGTAAATCTCCATTTGAACTTTTATATAATCGGACTCCTGATTATTCAATTTTTCGTTCATTTGGTTGTCGGGTGTTTCCATGTTTACGTGATTATGTGGCTAATAAACTTGCTCCAAGAAGCATTCCATGTGTCTTTCTTGGGTTTTGTTTTAAATACAAAGGTTTTCGGTGTTTAGATCCGTATACTAATCGCACCTATGTTACCCGACATGCGCGTTTTGATGAATCATGTTTTCCTAATGACACCACCACCTCATCGAAGTTAATTAAAGACCTTGAAATTACAACCTTTTTTGACCCTTCGGATGCTCCATTAAACTCTCATCAATTTCCATCTACATCAAACCATTCTAATTCCCAAACGACACCTTCATTTAAACAATTAAATCATCAATTAAATACCATTGACACATTAAATCCTACATTTACTTCCACTAATATCCCAAACCGTTTGAAACTTCCTAAATAGTTATATAATGCACTTTACCGGTTCATTTTTAATGTTGTATACACGAGGCCTTTAAGCTTTTGGAGGGCGGGATGGACTTGATACAAGATGTTGTAAAGTTACTTTTAGACTTGCTATCTTATCCTCTCCATGCTACTCTATCAAGGTCACTTGCTGACTTTTAAAGCCAATTTACTCTTGATTTGAATGTGGGAAGTTTTTAGATAACAAACCAAAAAAAAAAAGAACAAATAATTTGACTCCTATAGTAAAACCATGCCATCTGGTTCCCAGTAGAGATATGTTAGTGTAGGTTAAAAAGAAAACCCATCCAAAACTTAACTAACAAATTATGACGTTGGCAGTCCTGAAGGTAGAGAAATTTTAGAAGACGGTCTTCCTGGGGTTGCAGAGAGCTTGATAGCTGCATACGACAGTCGTGAAATTTGTGAAACCTGTTATTTATTTACTTTTTGGCATATTTTTCAGGCACATTTTAAACGCTTTTGCGAATAATCCGGCAATGCTAATGCTTCTTGACAACGGACATCAGATGGAGCAATCGAGATGTGTTTTAAGTAAGGGTGTTCTTCGGGTTATTTTTTTGGGTTTCTGGTTTTTCGGGTACGGTTGTTCGGGTTTTTGGTTAGGAAAAAATGACCCGATAACCAACCCATTAAAAGTTCGGGTTGTTCGGGTATGGGTTGTTCGGGTCGGGTTGTTCGATTTTCGAGTTTAGATGTAAATTGAAAAAAAGAATGTTTTTTTAGAAAATATCATATATATATATATATATATATATATATATATATCATGTTGTTAAAAAAAATATCATCACATATTCAAACATCATTTAACAATATGGTATGATAATATTCAAAAATCTCAAAACTTAATGTTTCAAATACAAAACACTCCAAATCAGATCGCATCTATAAAAAAGGCAACTAATGTTCGGGTTTTGAATCGGGTTTCAAGTTTCGGCTTATTCGGGTCGGGTTGTTCAGGTTTTTGTGGGTAAAGAAATATCATCACATATTCGAACATCAATAAATGATTTATTTCCATTACGGGCAAAGAAGGATTGGAGTTTGTGGGTATACGAATGTAGATTTTTTTCATGTGAGTAATGATAGTTTATAGATATTTTTTTGGACTACTACCTCCTTTTTTTTTCTTCAGGTTGAGCATGCTTAATATTTGACCCTTGGAAGTGTAGCCATGTTTGGTCAAGAAGGAATTGTAATGGATTTGTTCGAAATATTCTTAGAAATTAGATTTGGTTTGCTTTGCTTATGATTTGACTTTTTTTTCTCAAAGATGTAATTAATTTGGAAATGTAGTTGTCTTACAACAATTAGAAACCGATTTTACACATGAGTGAATGTATAATTCCAAAATTATATGTAAGTTTTATTTCAGTCGTTAAATAATTCTTAAATTATCAATACTGACTATGTCGGGCTTTGGATGACAAGATGCTACCATATTGTGATAATATCATGCCACTTCTTCCTAAGGATCTTTCTAGCGGTGACCTGTATCCGTTTGTTAAGCTACCAATTTTTTTCATTCTTTCCTGTGGTGTTCTTATAGAACGGTGACAAATCGGAGCCCAGTTGATGTAAAATCCAAAATTGTATGTCAGGATATGTATTTTCAATCATTAAAATTCGTTACACTTTTATTAATTTTATTGTTTTTGTTGTTCAGGCCGTGTCTTTTTAGATAGTATTAAATTTGAATAAAAATAATAAGTTTTTGGTTGAAGCCGCGTGTAACGCGGGCATTAGCCTAGTTTATTATATATAATAGATTAACTTAGATCATAATTTTATGATAATAACCATTAATTAAATCCACTTAACAATTATTAAAAAAATACAAATCCAATAAAGGGCATACCAATCAAATTATTTGCATTTATTTAAATAGGTATCTTGGATTTTAATAATCTCAAGTATTCACCGTTGGCCGCCAACAGTTCCAACTTCAAAAATAACCATTGGCAGTCCCAAATATTAACATATTGGCATCCAATGGACCCTAACTAATGGAACCCTAATGTCGTTAGTCTCCGGTCGCCGGAAAAACGTTTTTGACCGGAAAAGTCAATCTTTTCGTCCAAACCTTTGTGTAACCTTATTATGAACCTTAGGAACCTTTTTCTAGTAAAAGCCATAATTATTGAGATCGCCAAAAAACTCATTTTTCGCCGAAAAACTTCTTTTTAGCCGGAAAACTCAACTTTTGGCCAGAAAACTCAACATCGATGTCCCCTTGCTTCCTCAAAAGCCGTTATGTACTATATACATCAATCAAAAGAATTCAAATTCATAAGCAGATGTAACAACATAATAATAATAATAATATAAGATGACAATAATAAATTGATTACTTAATCATGAGCATTGTAGTTTGTCTGGGTTAGTGGAGTGTTCGGTTTCTAGGCCGTCAGATTTTGTACACAAACGACACAGTAGCAATAAGCAAGAGCGAAATTAAAAAATACCTCACTTAAAATCATAGCATAGACTATATACCTAATGATTATGTTTAACCTGATTATAAATAGTAAAAACAAAGTGATAAGACCTACCTCACTTAAAATCATAGCATAGACTATATACCTAATTTTTATGTTTAACCTGATTATAAATAGTAAAAACAAAGTGATAAGACCTAGGCTTAGCGCTTACCAGATTCAAATTGTTTGGCCGGTCAAAAAATTCAAAAACAAAGCTCGACTCAAGAAGCTGCAATTCAGTCCAGATAAAATGATAATCAGAGGTTGTAGTAGACCTCTAAAGACCAGGAATAGAAACGAACATAATAATGAATCAACATGTATATCAACCTTGCAATCTGTATCGACGCCAATAAATTGTCCAAGCAATAAGGCAACTTCACGTAGGCTCTCTAAGCAGCTTGAGCTATGTTGGAAGTTTAGTGTGAATGAAAGTCTCAAGTTGGTAATTCACCTTGTCCCACATCGGTGTGGGAGTGAAAAGATAGGCCATTTATAAGGTGAAACCTTAATGAAGCCTTTGAAGTCTTATGACATGTTTTACCACAAGTCCTACCCGCGCGCGCGCAGGGGGGGTGCAAAAAATGGAACCGGATTTAGTTGAACTCGTGTACGCCCGCACGTCCTGCGGACACGAATGCAGTTCCGAAAACCCGGGTCCGCGTGGAGCAGTTTTTTGCACTCGTGACTTTCTGTTTTGTAACTGATTTATGTTTTGAAACTGAAATGAATGAGGATCATTATCATTATTTCATTTTTCAAACTGACTATCAGTTTCGTAACTGATACTCTAATGACCATTATTTGGTCTTTAATTTGCTGATTTCGGTTATGGTTCTAGCACTATAAATCGAAGGCAAAGCTGATCAGTTGAGACACACAGAAAACAACTTCTCTTCTCTCTATCTCTGCAACACAGCTTCTTGTTCTTTTCAGGCAAGTGCTCAAGTCCGGCACCGGCGTACCCTGGGAACAGACGACGAATCTGTTTAAGGGAATTGTGTTAAACACAAGCCCGGTTCACTCGTTAATTGTTTCTTTTCTACTTCTAATTGCAGTTTTTTCTAACCACTGTTCTGATCAGTGGTTCTGTTCTAACTTGCCACTGCTTCAAACCGACAGTGGTGGATCAGCAGTTTCTGATCAGTGGTTTCACTGGTCAGTGGTTTTGTTCAGATCAGTGGTTCAGTAGTGCTTAAACTGATCAGTACTTAAGCTCATCAGTGGTTAGACTGATCAGTGCTTAAACTGATCAGTAGTTAAGCTCATCAGTGGTTAGACTGATCAGTGCTTAAACTGATCAGTAGTTTAACAATCTGATCAGTGGTTTCTAATCAGTGGATTAAAAACAGTGGTTATTTTCTAACAAACTTAAACAGATTATATTTACTGATTGTTCTTGTTCTTTTCAGAATGGAATCCCAGCCGATGACTACTGCTGTTTCTGCTGTCATGACCAGTGTTGTTTCTGCGGTCATGACTTCCGCTGTTTCTGTCACTACCGGTCTGGTTGCACCGCTGCCTAATGCAGTTTCGCATGCTGAAAAACCAGAGAAATTCAATGGTGTGAATTTCAAACAGTGGCAGCAAAAGATGTTCTTTTATCTGACCACGCTGAATCTGGCAAGGTTCTTGACTGAACCTAAACCCCATGTTGATGAAGGGGAAATGGATGCTCAAAATGTGAGCGCGATGCATGCTTGGAATCATTCGGATTTCCTGTGCCGCAACTTTATCTTGAATGGTTTGGTAGACACATTGTATAATGTGTATTGCAAAGCCAAGACTGCCAAAGAATTATGGGAGTCGTTGGATCGCAAATACAAAACAGAAGATGCGGGCACTAAGAAATTCGTGGTGGCTAAGTTCTTGGATTTTAAAATGATAGATGCTAAAACTGTCATGAGCCAAGTCCAAGAATTGCAAGTTATTCTTCATGATATTCATGCGGAAGGAATGGTCCTCAGTGAGACATTCCAAGTTGCGGCAATGATTGAAAAACTGCCACCAAGTTGGGTTGATTTCAAGAACTATCTCAAGCATAAGCGAAAGGAGATGACCATTGAAGATCTCGTTGTTCGTCTTCGTATTGAAGAAGATAACAAGTTGGCTTTGAAACGAATTGATGGTCCTGAGACTGTGAAGGCCAATCTTGTTGAACATGGGCAATCTTCGAAGGGAAAAAACAGTGGAAATGGCGGAAAGAAAAGTCATGGGAAACGCTCCAACCTTGGTCCTAAGGGGGGAGTTGGGAAAAAGAAGTTCCTTGGAACTTGTTACAATTGTCAAAAGCAAGGCCACAAGGCTAGCGAATGCAAGCTTCCCAAGAAGAAGGAAAATGCTCAACAAGTGAACATGGTAGATGAAGTCGATAAGCTTGTTGCCATGGTCACGGACCTCTCGATTTTGGTCACGGAAGTGAACATAGTTGGGCAAAATAACAAGGATTGGTGGGTCGATACGGGGGCTACTCGACATGTGTGCTTTGACAAAAGCCTTTTCAACACCTTCAAGGAGGTGACTAATGGAGAAAAGGTTTTCATGGGAAATTCTGCCACGGCGGAAATAAAAGGCGAGGGTAACGTTGTTTTGAAGATGACTTCTGGAAAAGAACTCACATTGTCCAATGTGTTGTATGTTCCAGAAATTCGTAAGAACCTTGTTTCGGGGTGGCAATTGAACAAGTTTGGGTTCAAAATGGTGATTGAGTCGGATAAGGTCGTGTTGACCAAAAATGGTGTGTATGTTGGTAAGGGCTATGCCCTAAATGGAATGTTTAAACTCAATGTAATTGTCGTGAATGCAATGAAAGAAAACGCTACTAGTTCTACTTACTTGATTGAGTCTTCTAATTTATGGCATGGTAGACTAGGTCACGTAAATTATAATTCCATTCGTCGTTTAATCAAACTTGATTGCATACCAACATTCGATATCGACTCAATTAATAAATGTGAAACTTGCGTAGAAGCAAAACAAACGAAATCGTCATTCAAAAAGGTGGAACGAATCACCGAACCCCTCGAGATGATCCACACTGATGTGTGTGATCTAAAAGCAATTCCTACTCGTGGTGGGAACAAGTACTTCATCACGTTCATTGATGATAGTACAAGGTATTGCTATGTGTACTTACTTAAGAGTAAGGACGAGGCTATTGACAAGTTTATCTTGTTCAAAGCCGAAGTTGAGAATCAACTAAATCGGAAAATCAAAATTGTAAGGAGCGACCGAGGAGGTGAATATGTTTCACCTTTTATTGACGTATGTGCAAAAAGTGGAATCATCCACGAACTCACAGCTCCTTACTCCCCTCAATCAAATGGCATAGCGGAACGGAAAAATCGTACCTTGAAAGAAATGATGAATGCCATGATGATAAGCTCCGGTGTAAACCAAAACATGTGGGGGGAAGCAATCTTATCGGCAAATTATGTGTTGAACATGATACCCAATAAGAAAAAGAATGTAACGCCTTACGAATTATGGACGGGAAAGAAAGCACCATATAAATCCTTGAAAGTGTGGGGGTGTCTAGCTAAGGTGGTGGTCACACCACCTAAGCGGCTACTAATAGGTCCCAAAACGGTGGATTGTGTATTTATAGGATACACCCGTCCTTATGGTCCTTATCGTTTTATTGTGCATGATTCCAAGAACCATGGAATATGCAAAGGCACCATAATCGAATCTAAGGATGCATCATGGTTTGAACATGTGTTCCCATGCTTAGATAAAAGTGAACCGAGTTCTTCTAGACCGGTTGAGGAAATTGTTCCCGAGGGTGAAGTTGAAAACGATGAACCTCGAGAACAATCTAAGACTGAGGAAGTTGAAATCAGGAAAAGTAAACGACAAAGGACTGAAAAATCCTTTGGACCTGAGTTTCTTACCTATATGGTAGAAGATGAACCTCAAACGTACCAACAAGCGGTACATTCCTCAGAAGGACCTTAGTGGAGGGAGGCAATCAAAAGTGAGATAGACTCTATCTTACAGAACCATACCTGGGAACTAGTGGATCTTCCTCAAGGATGTAAACCACTAGGATATCGATGGATCTTCAAGAAGAAGATGAAACCAGATGGAACCATCGATAAGTACAAAGCAAGGTTGGTGATCAAAGGATATAAACAGCGAGAAGGTTTAGACTACATTGATACATATTCGCCAGTTACGCGAATAACATCCATCAGGTTGGTGCTTGCCATTGCCGCCATTAGAAATTTGGAAGTTCACCAAATGGATGTGAAAACAGCTTTCTTGAATGGAATTCTAGAGGAAGAAATCTACATGGAGCAACCCGAAGGCTTCACATCTATTGGGCAAGAAAAGAAAGTGTGTAAACTTGTGAAATCCCTGTATGGATTGAAACAAGCTCCAAAACAATGGCATCAAAAGTTTGATCATGTCATGCTTGATGCTGGGTTCAAAATCAATGAATGTGACAAGTGTGTGTATGTGAAGGACACATCTGATGGATATGTCATTTTGTGTCTATATGTAGCTGATATGCTCATTGCTGGAAGCGATGACAAAATCATAAAATCTACAAAGAACATGCTAAAAGCAAGATTTGACATGAAAGACATGGGTCTTGCGGATGTAATTTTGGGGGTCAAAATCACACGAACCCAAAGTGGACTCGTTTTAAGTCAATCCCACTATGTGGACAAAATTCTTGAGAAGTTCAATGCAAATGACTCTAATGAAGCTAGAACTCCACTTGACACAAGTCAACATCTAGCCAAGAATAGAGGTGAACCCGTAAACCAATTGGAATACTCAAGAATTATTGGTAGCTTGATGTATCTTATGAGTTGTACTAGGCCAGACATAGCATTTGCTGTGAGCAAGCTAAGTAGATACACAAGCAACCCAAGTTCAATGCATTGGAACTGTATCACTCGGTTGCTTCGCTACTTAAGATACACTCGGGAATACGGGTTGCATTATAACAGATATCCAGCAGTTATAGAAGGACATTGCGATGCAAATTGGATATCTGACACGAATGATTCCAGAGCAACAAGTGGGTATGTATTCACACTTGGAGGTGCAGCAATATCGTGGAAATCATCAAAACAAACGGTTATTGCTAGATCCACGATGGAATCTGAGTTCATCGCTTTAGATAAAGCAGGTGAAGAGACAGAATGGCTACGTCAATTTGTTGAGGATATACCAAGATGGCCTAAGCCGGCAACGGCCATTTGTATACATTGTGATAGCCAATCGGCACTTGGCAGAGCTCGTAGCACAATGTATAATGGTAGGAACAGACATATCAGACGTAGACATAATACGATACGACAACTAATCTCTACAGGAATTATCACTGTTGACTACGTGAGGTCAAAGGATAATATTGCGGATCCGCTGACAAAAGGCCTAAGTAGAGAGTTAGTACAGAAGTCGTCCGTGGGAATGGGACTGAAGCCCTTGAAAAATGAAGTTCATATGATGGAAACCTAACTCAATAGACTGGAGATCCCAAGAATTGAGTTCAATAGGAAAACCTAATTGTATGAATAAGCAAGGTCACTGTGGGGGATAACCCAACGCATTTAATAAGGTAGTTTATTATAAAGATTTATAAACTTCCTAGTCCATTCCTAAAAGTGACAAGTGTGAGGCTAAGCCTATGGCTTTTATTGATTCGACTAAAGTAAACATACATAGTGAATCACCTATGTGAGAGAGAAGTGGGGTCGCTTCGAAGGGTATTGTTGGGGCACAATACTTAATGGCTCTCGCAGAACCAGGCATCATGTTCATGACCATAACGAACATAACTATGAGGACTTGACTTTGTCAGGGAGAGTCTTGTGTGAAGTGCATTGTCGTCTACACAAACGGCAGACGAGTTCAAAGACATCGAGTTCTACTCAGAGCTAGTGGGCTAAGTGCATTTCATGAGCGAAGGTTCAAAGGGTAACACCTACCTATCGTATGCAAAAGTCAACTGCTGAAATGTAACAAGGAATTATGTTGTTTCTGATATCGACCTCCATTCATGTGGGGGATTGTTGGAAGTTTAGTGTGAATGAAAGTCTCAAGTTGGTAATTCACCTTGTCCCACATCGGTGTGGGAGTGAAAAGATAGGCCATTTATAAGGTGAAACCTTAATGAAGCCTTTGAAGTCTTATGACATGTTTTACCACAAGTCCTACCCGCGCGCGCGCAGGGGGGGTGCAAAAAATGGAACCGGATTTAGTTGAACTCGTGTACGCCCGCACGTCCTGCGGACACGAATGCAGTTCCGAAAACCCGGGTCCGCGTGGAGCAGTTTTTTGCACTCGTGACTTTCTGTTTTGTAACTGATTTATGTTTTGAAACTGAAATGAATGAGGATCATTATCATTATTTCATTTTTCAAACTGACTATCAGTTTCGTAACTGATACTCTAATGACCATTATTTGGTCTTTAATTTGCTGATTTCGGTTATGGTTCTAGCACTATAAATCGAAGGCAAAGCTGATCAGTTGAGACACACAGAAAACAACTTCTCTTCTCTCTATCTCTGCAACACAGCTTCTTGTTCTTTTCAGGCAAGTGCTCAAGTCCGGCACCGGCGTACCCTGGGAACAGACGACGAATCTGTTTAAGGGAATTGTGTTAAACACAAGCCCGGTTCACTCGTTAATTGTTTCTTTTCTACTTCTAATTGCAGTTTTTTCTAACCACTGTTCTGATCAGTGGTTCTGTTCTAACTTGCCACTGCTTCAAACCGACAGTGGTGGATCAGCAGTTTCTGATCAGTGGTTTCACTGGTCAGTGGTTTTGTTCAGATCAGTGGTTCAGTAGTGCTTAAACTGATCAGTACTTAAGCTCATCAGTGGTTAGACTGATCAGTGCTTAAACTGATCAGTAGTTAAGCTCATCAGTGGTTAGACTGATCAGTGCTTAAACTGATCAGTAGTTTAACAATCTGATCAGTGGTTTCTAATCAGTGGATTAAAAACAGTGGTTATTTTCTAACAAACTTAAACAGATTATATTTACTGATTGTTCTTGTTCTTTTCAGAATGGAATCCCAGCCGATGACTACTGCTGTTTCTGCTGTCATGACCAGTGTTGTTTCTGCGGTCATGACTTCCGCTGTTTCTGTCACTACCGGTCTGGTTGCACCGCTGCCTAATGCAGTTTCGCATGCTGAAAAACCAGAGAAATTCAATGGTGTGAATTTCAAACAGTGGCAGCAAAAGATGTTCTTTTATCTGACCACGCTGAATCTGGCAAGGTTCTTGACTGAACCTAAACCCCATGTTGATGAAGGGGAAATGGATGCTCAAAATGTGAGCGCGATGCATGCTTGGAATCATTCGGATTTCCTGTGCCGCAACTTTATCTTGAATGGTTTGGTAGACACATTGTATAATGTGTATTGCAAAGCCAAGACTGCCAAAGAATTATGGGAGTCGTTGGATCGCAAATACAAAACAGAAGATGCGGGCACTAAGAAATTCGTGGTGGCTAAGTTCTTGGATTTTAAAATGATAGATGCTAAAACTGTCATGAGCCAAGTCCAAGAATTGCAAGTTATTCTTCATGATATTCATGCGGAAGGAATGGTCCTCAGTGAGACATTCCAAGTTGCGGCAATGATTGAAAAACTGCCACCAAGTTGGGTTGATTTCAAGAACTATCTCAAGCATAAGCGAAAGGAGATGACCATTGAAGATCTCGTTGTTCGTCTTCGTATTGAAGAAGATAACAAGTTTGCTTTGAAACGAATTGATGGTCCTGAGACTGTGAAGGCCAATCTTGTTGAACATGGGCAATCTTCGAAGGGAAAAAACAGTGGAAATGGCGGAAAGAAAAGTCATGGGAAACGCTCCAACCTTGGTCCTAAGGGGGGAGTTGGGAAAAAGAAGTTCCTTGGAACTTGTTACAATTGTCAAAAGCAAGGCCACAAGGCTAGCGAATGCAAGCTTCCCAAGAAGAAGGAAAATGCTCAACAAGTGAACATGGTAGATGAAGTCGATAAGCTTGTTGCCATGGTCACGGACCTCTCGATTTTGGTCACGGAAGTGAACATAGTTGGGCAAAATAACAAGGATTGGTGGGTCGATACGGGGGCTACTCGACATGTGTGCTTTGACAAAAGCCTTTTCAACACCTTCAAGGAGGTGACTAATGGAGAAAAGGTTTTCATGGGAAATTCTGCCACGGCGGAAATAAAAGGCGAGGGTAACGTTGTTTTGAAGATGACTTCTGGAAAAGAACTCACATTGTCCAATGTGTTGTATGTTCCAGAAATTCGTAAGAACCTTGTTTCGGGGTGGCAATTGAACAAGTTTGGGTTCAAAATGGTGATTGAGTCGGATAAGGTCGAGTTGACCAAAAATGGTGTGTATGTTGGTAAGGGCTATGCCCTAAATGGAATGTTTAAACTCAATGTAATTGTCGTGAATGCAATGAAAGAAAACGCTACTAGTTCTACTTACTTGATTGAGTCTTCTAATTTATGGCATGGTAGACTAGGTCACGTAAATTATAATTCCATTCGTCGTTTAATCAAACTTGATTGCATACCAACATTCGATATCGACTCAATTAATAAATGTGAAACTTGCGTAGAAGCAAAACAAACGAAATCGTCATTCAAAAAGGTGGAACGAATCACCGAACCCCTCGAGATGATCCACACTGATGTGTGTGATCTAAAAGCAATTCCTACTCGTGGTGGGAACAAGTACTTCATCACGTTCATTGATGATAGTACAAGGTATTGCTATGTGTACTTACTTAAGAGTAAGGACGAGGCTATTGACAAGTTTATCTTGTTCAAAGCCGAAGTTGAGAATCAACTAAATCGGAAAATCAAAATTGTAAGGAGCGACCGAGGAGGTGAATATGTTTCACCTTTTATTGACGTATGTGCAAAAAGTGGAATCATCCACGAACTCACAGCTCCTTACTCCCCTCAATCAAATGGCATAGCGGAACGGAAAAATCGTACCTTGAAAGAAATGATGAATGCCATGATGATAAGCTCCGGTGTAAACCAAAACATGTGGGGGGAAGCAATCTTATCGGCAAATTATGTGTTGAACATGATACCCAATAAGAAAAAGAATGTAACGCCTTACGAATTATGGACGGGAAAGAAAGCACCATATAAATCCTTGAAAGTGTGGGGGTGTCTAGCTAAGGTGGTGGTCACACCACCTAAGCGGCTACTAATAGGTCCCAAAACGGTGGATTGTGTATTTATAGGATACACCCGTCCTTATGGTCCTTATCGTTTTATTGTGCATGATTCCAAGAACCCTGGAATATGCAAAGGCACCATAATCGAATCTAAGGATGCATCATGGTTTGAACATGTGTTCCCATGCTTAGATAAAAGTGAACCGAGTTCTTCTAGACCGGTTGAGGAAATTGTTCCCGAGGGTGAAGTTGAAAACGATGAACCTCGAGAACAATCTAAGACTGAGGAAGTTGAAATCAGGAAAAGTAAACGACAAAGGACTGAAAAATCCTTTGGACCTGAGTTTCTTACCTATATGGTAGAAGATGAACCTCAAACGTACCAACAAGCGGTACATTCCTCAGAAGGACCTTAGTGGAGGGAGGCAATCAAAAGTGAGATAGACTCTATCTTACAGAACCATACCTGGGAACTAGTGGATCTTCCTCAAGGATGTAAACCACTAGGATATCGATGGATCTTCAAGAAGAAGATGAAACCAGATGGAACCATCGATAAGTACAAAGCAAGGTTGGTGATCAAAGGATATAAACAGCGAGAAGGTTTAGACTACTTTGATACATATTCGCCAGTTACGCGAATAACATCCATCAGGTTGGTGCTTGCCATTGCCGCCATTAGAAATTTGGAAGTTCACCAAATGGATGTGAAAACAGCTTTCTTGAATGGAATTCTAGAGGAAGAAATCTACATGGAGCAACCCGAAGGCTTCACAGCTATTGGGCAAGAAAAGAAAGTGTGTAAACTTGTGAAATCCCTGTATGGATTGAAACAAGCTCCAAAACAATGGCATCAAAAGTTTGATCATGTCATGCTTGATGCTGGGTTCAAAATCAATGAATGTGACAAGTGTGTGTATGTGAAGGACACATCTGATGGATATGTCATTTTGTGTCTATATGTAGATGATATGCTCATTGCTGGAAGCGATGACAAAATCATAAAATCTACAAAGAACATGCTAAAAGCAAGATTTGACATGAAAGACATGGGTCTTGCGGATGTAATTTTGGGGGTCAAAATCACACGAACCCAAAGTGGACTCGTTTTAAGTCAATCCCACTATGTGGACAAAATTCTTGAGAAGTTCAATGCAAATGACTCTAATGAAGCTAGAACTCCACTTGACACAAGTCAACATCTAGCCAAGAATAGAGGTGAACCCGTAAACCAATTGGAATACTCAAGAATTATTGGTAGCTTGATGTATCTTATGAGTTGTACTAGGCCAGACATAGCATTTGCTGTGAGCAAGCTAAGTAGATACACAAGCAACCCAAGTTCAATGCATTGGAACTGTATCACTCGGTTGCTTCGCTACTTAAGATACACTCAGGAATACGGGTTGCATTATAACAGATATCCAGCAGTTATAGAAGGACATTGCGATGCAAATTGGATATCTGACACGAATGATTCCAGAGCAACAAGTGGGTATGTATTCACACTTGGAGGTGCAGCGATATCGTGGAAATCATCAAAACAAACGGTTATTGCTAGATCCACGATGGAATCTGAGTTCATCGCTTTAGATAAAGCAGGTGAAGAGACATAATGGCTACGTCAATTTGTTGAGGATATACCAAGATGGCCTAAGCCGGCAACGGCCATTTGTATACATTGTGATAGCCAATCGGCACTTGGCAGAGCTCGTAGCACAATGTATAATGGTAGGAACAGACATATCAGACGTAGACATAATACGATACGACAACTAATCTCTACAGGAATTATCACTGTTGACTACGTGAGGTCAAAGGATAATATTGCGGATCCGCTGACAAAAGGCCTAAGTAGAGAGTTAGTACAGAAGTCGTCCGTGGGAATGGGACTGAAGCCCTTGAAAAATGAAGTTCATATGATGGAAACCTAACTCAATAGACTGGAGATCCCAAGAATTGAGTTCAATAGGAAAACCTAATTGTATGAATAAGCAAGGTCACTGTGGGGGATAACCCAACGCATTTAATAAGGTAGTTTATTATAAAGATTTATAAACTTCCTAGTCCATTCCTAAAAGTGACAAGTGTGAGGCTAAGCCTATGGCTTTTATTGATTCGACTAAAGTAAACATACATAGTGAATCACCTATGTGAGAGAGAAGTGGGGTCGCTTCGAAGGGTATTGTTGGGGCACAATACTTAATGGCTCTCGCAGAACCAGGCATCATGTTCATGACCATAACGAACATAACTATGAGGACTTGACTTTGTCAGGGAGAGTCTTGTGTGAAGTGCATTGTCGTCTACACAAACGGCAGACGAGTTCAAAGACATCGAGTTCTACTCAGAGCTAGTGGGCTAAGTGCATTTCATGAGCGAAGGTTCAAAGGGTAACACCTACCTATCGTATGCAAAACTCAACTGCTGAAATGTAACAAGGAATTATGTTGTTTCTGAGATCGACCTCCATTCATGTGGGGGATTGTTGGAAGTTTAGTGTGAATGAAAGTCTCAAGTTGGTAATTCACCTTGTCCCACATCGGTGTGGGAGTGAAAAGATAGGCCATTTATAAGGTGAAACCTTAATGAAGCCTTTGAAGTCTTATGACATGTTTTACCACAAGTCCTACCCCCGCGCGCGCAGGGGGGGGTGCAAAAAATGGAACCGGATTTAGTTGAACTCGTGTACGCCCGCACGTCCTGCGGACACGAATGCAGTTCCGAAAACCCGGGTCCGCGTGGAGCAGTTTTTTGCACTCGTGACTTTCTGTTTTGTAACTGATTTATGTTTTGAAACTGAAATGAATGAGGATCATTATCATTATTTCATTTTTCAAACTGACTATCAGTTTCGTAACTGATACTCTAATGACCATTATTTGGTCTTTAATTTGCTGATTTCGGTTATGGTTCTAGCACTATAAATCGAAGGCAAAGCTGATCAGTTGAGACACACAGAAAACAACTTCTCTTCTCTCTATCTCTGCAACACAGCTTCTTGTTCTTTTCAGGCAAGTGCTCAAGTCCGGCACCGGCGTACCCTGGGAACAGACGACGAATCTGTTTAAGGGAATTGTGTTAAACACAAGCCCGGTTCACTCGTTAATTGTTTCTTTTCTACTTCTAATTGCAGTTTTTTCTAACCACTGTTCTGATCAGTGGTTCTGTTCTAACTTGCCACTGCTTCAAACCGACAGTGGTGGATCAGCAGTTTCTGATCAGTGGTTTCACTGGTCAGTGGTTTTGTTCAGATCAGTGGTTCAGTAGTGCTTAAACTGATCAGTACTTAAGCTCATCAGTGGTTAGACTGATCAGTGCTTAAACTGATCAGTAGTTAAGCTCATCAGTGGTTAGACTGATCAGTGCTTAAACTGATCAGTAGTTTAACAATCTGATCAGTGGTTTCTAATCAGTGGATTAAAAACAGTGGTTATTTTCTAACAAACTTAAACAGATTATATTTACTGATTGTTCTTGTTCTTTTCAGAATGGAATCCCAGCCGATGACTACTGCTGTTTCTGCTGTCATGACCAGTGCTGTTTCTGCGGTCATGACTTCCGTTGTTTCTGTCACTACCGGTCTGGTTGCACCGCTGCCTAATGCAGTTTCGCATGCTGAAAAACCAGAGAAATTCAATGGTGTGAATTTCAAACAGTGGCAGCAAAAGATGTTCTTTTATCTGACCACGCTGAATCTGGCAAGGTTCTTGACTGAACCTAAACCCCATGTTGATGAAGGGGAAATGGATGCTCAAAATGTGAGCGCGATGCATGCTTGGAATCATTCGGATTTCCTGTGCCGCAACTTTATCTTGAATGGTTTGGTAGACACATTGTATAATGTGTATTGCAAAGCCAAGACTGCCAAAGAATTATGGGAGTCGTTGGATCGCAAATACAAAACAGAAGATGCGGGCACTAAGAAATTCGTGGTGGCTAAGTTCTTGGATTTTAAAATGATAGATGCTAAAACTGTCATGAGCCAAGTCCAAGAATTGCAAGTTATTCTTCATGATATTCATGCGGAAGGAATGGTCCTCAGTGAGACATTCCAAGTTGCGGCAATGATTGAAAAACTGCCACCAAGTTGGGTTGATTTCAAGAACTATCTCAAGCACAAGCGAAAGGAGATGACCATTGAAGATCTCGTTGTTCGTCTTCGTATTGAAGAAGATAACAAGTTGGCTTTGAAACGAATTGATGGTCCTGAGACTGTGAAGGCCAATCTTGTTGAACATGGGCAATCTTCGAAGGGAAAAAACAGTGGAAAGGGCGGAAAGAAAACTCATGGGAAACGCTCCAACCTTGGTCCTAAGGGGGGAGTTGGGAAAAAGAAGTTCCTTGGAACTTGTTACAATTGTCAAAAGCAAGGCCACAAGGCTAGCGAATGCAAGCTTCCCAATAAGAAGGAAAATGCTCAACAAGTGAACATGGTAGATGAAGTCGATAAGCTTGTTGCCATGGTCACGGACCTCTCGATTTTGGTCACGGAAGTGAACATAGTTGGGCAAAATAACAAGGATTGGTGGGTCGATACGGGGGCTACTCGACATGTGTGCTTTGACAAAAGCCTTTTCAACACCTTCAAGGAGGTGACTAATGGAGAAAAGGTTTTCATGGGAAATTCTGCCACGGCGGAAATAAAAGGCGAGGGTAACGTTGTTTTGAAGATGACTTCTGGAAAAGAACTCACATTGTCCAATGTGTTGTATGTTCCAGAAATTCGTAAGAACCTTGTTTCGGGGTGGCAATTGAACAAGTTTGGGTTCAAAATGGTGATTGAGTCGGATAAGGTCGTGTTGACCAAAAATGGTGTGTATGTTGGTAAGGGCTATGCCCTAAATGGAATGTTTAAACTCAATGTAATTGTCGTGAATGCAATGAAAGAAAACGCTACTAGTTCTACTTACTTGATTGAGTCTTCTAATTTATGGCATGGTAGACTAGGTCACGTAAATTATAATTCCATTCGTCGTTTAATCAAACTTGATTGCATACCAACATTCGATATCGACTCAATTAATAAATGTGAAACTTGCGTAGAAGCAAAACAAACGAAATCGTCATTCAAAAAGGTGGAACGAATCACCGAACCCCTCGAGATGATCCACACTGATGTGTGTGATCTAAAAGCAATTCCTACTCATGGTGGGAACAAGTACTTCATCACGTTCATTGATGATAGTACAAGGTATTGCTATGTGTACTTACTTAAGAGTAAGGACGAGGCTATTGACAAGTTTATCTTGTTCAAAGCCGAAGTTGAGAATCAACTAAATCGGAAAATCAAAATTGTAAGGAGCGACCGAGGAGGTGAATATGTTTCACCTTTTATTGACGTATGTGCAAAAAGTGGAATCATCCACGAACTCACAGCTCCTTACTCCCCTCAATCAAATGGCATAGCGGAACGGAAAAATCGTACCTTGAAAGAAATGATGAATGCCATGATGATAAGCTCCGGTGTAAACCAAAACATGTGGGGGGAAGCAATCTTATCGGCAAATTATGTGTTGAACATGATACCCAATAAGAAAAAGAATGTAACGCCTTACGAATTATGGACGGGAAAGAAAGCACCATATAAATCCTTGAAAGTGTGGGGGTGTCTAGCTAAGGTGGTGGTCACACCACCTAAGCGGCTACTAATAGGTCCCAAAACGGTGGATTGTGTATTTATAGGATACACCCGTCCTTATGGTCCTTATCGTTTTATTGTGCATGATTCCAAGAACCCTGGAATATGCAAAGGCACCATAATCGAATCTAAGGATGCATCATGGTTTGAACATGTGTTCCCATGCTTAGATAAAAGTGAACCGAGTTCTTCTAGACCGGTTGAGGAAATTGTTCCCGAGGGTGAAGTTGAAAACGATGAACCTCGAGAACAATCTAAGACTGAGGAAGTTGAAATCAGGAAAAGTAAACGACAAAGGACTGAAAAATCCTTTGGACCTGAGTTTCTTACCTATATGGTAGAAGATGAACCTCAAACGTACCAACAAGCGGTACATTCCTCAGAAGGACCTCAGTGGAGGGAGGCAATCAAAAGTGAGATAGACTCTATCTTACAGAACCATACCTGGGAACTAGTGGATCTTCCTCAAGGATGTAAACCACTAGGATATCGATGGATCTTCAAGAAGAAGATGAAACCAGATGGAACCATCGATAAGTACAAAGCAAGGTTGGTGATCAAAGGATATAAACAGCGAGAAGGTTTAGACTACTTTGATACATATTCGCCAGTTACGCGAATAACATCCATCAGGTTGGTGCTTGCCATTGCCGCCATTAGAAATTTGGAAGTTCACCAAATGGATGTGAAAACAGCTTTCTTGAATGGAATTCTAGAGGAAGAAATCTACATGGAGCAACCCAAAGGCTTCACAGCTATTGGGCAAGAAAAGAAAGTGTGTAAACTTGTGAAATCCCTGTATGGATTGAAACAAGCTCCAAAACAATGGCATCAAAAGTTTGATCATGTCATGCTTGATGCTGGGTTCAAAATCAATGAATGTGACAAGTGTGTGTATGTGAAGGACACATCTGATGGATATGTCATTTTGTGTCTATATGTAGCTGATATGCTCATTGCTGGAAGCGATGACAAAATCATAAAATCTACAAAGAACATGCTAAAAGCAAGATTTGACATGAAAGACATGGGTCTTGCGGATGTAATTTTGGGGGTCAAAATCACACGAACCCAAAGTGGACTCGTTTTAAGTCAATCCCACTATGTGGACAAAATTCTTGAGAAGTTCAATGCAAATGACTCTAATGAAGCTAGAACTCCACTTGACACAAGTCAACATCTAGCCAAGAATAGAGGTGAACCCGTAAACCAATTGGAATACTCAAGAATTATTGGTAGCTTGATGTATCTTATGAGTTGTACTAGGCCAGACATAGCATTTGCTGTGAGCAAGCTAAGTAGATACACAAGCAACCCAAGTTCAATGCATTGGAACTGTATCACTCGGTTGCTTCGCTACTTAAGATACACTCAGGAATACGGGTTGCATTATAACAGATATCCAGCAGTTATAGAAGGACATTGCGATGCAAATTGGATATCTGACACGAATGATTCCAGAGCAACAAGTGGGTATGTATTCACACTTGGAGGTGCAGCGATATCATGGAAATCATCAAAACAAACGGTTATTGCTAGATCCACGATGGAATCTGAGTTCATCGCTTTAGATAAAGCAGGTGAAGAGACAGAATGGCTACGTCAATTTGTTGAGGATATACCAAGATGGCCTAAGCCGGCAACGGCCATTTGTATACATTGTGATAGCCAATCGGCACTTGGCAGAGCTCGTAGCACAATGTATAATGGTTGGAACAGACATATCAGACGTAGACATAATACGATACGACAACTAATCTCTACAGGAATTATCACTGTTGACTACGTGAGGTCAAAGGATAATATTGCGGATCCGCTGACAAAAGGCCTAAGTAGAGAGTTAGTACAGAAGTCGTCCCTGGGAATGGGACTGAAGCCCTTGAAAAATGAAGTTCATATGATGGAAACCTAACTCAATAGACTGGAGATCCCAAGAATTGAGTTCAATAGGAAAACCTAATTGTATGAATAAGCAAGGTCACTGTGGGGGATAACCCAACGCATTTAATAAGGTAGTTTATTATAAAGATTTATAAACTTCCTAGTCCATTCCTAAAAGTGACAAGTGTGAGGCTAAGCCTATGGCTTTTAATGATTCGACTAAAGTAAACATACATAGTGAATCACCTATGTGAGAGAGAAGTGGGGTCGCTTCGAAGGGTATTGTTGGGGCACAATACTTAATGGCTCTCGCAGAACCAGGCATCATGTTCATGACCATAACGAACATAACTATGAGGACTTGACTTTGTCAGGGAGAGTCTTGTGTGAAGTGCATTGTCGTCTACACAAACGGCAGACGAGTTCAAAGACATCGAGTTCTACTCAGAGCTAGTGGGCTAAGTGCATTTCATGAGCGAAGGTTCAAAGGGTAACACCTACCTATCGTATGCAAAACTCAACTGCTGAAATGTAACAAGGAATTATGTTGTTTCTGAGATCGACCTCCATTCATGTGGGGGATTGTTGGAAGTTTAGTGTGAATGAAAGTCTCAAGTTGGTAATTCACCTTGTCCCACATCGGTGTGGGAGTGAAAAGATAGGCTATTTATAAGGTGAAACCTTAATGAAGCCTTTGAAGTCTTATGACATGTTTTACCAAAAGTCCTACCCGCGCGCGCGCAGGGGGGGTGCAAAAAATGGAACCGGATTTAGTTGAACTCGTGTACGCCCGCACGTCCTGCGGACACGAATGCAGTTCCGAAAACCCGGGTCCGCGTGGAGCAGTTTTTTGCACTCGTGACTTTCTGTTTTGTAACTGATTTATGTTTTGAAACTGAAATGAATGAGGATCATTATCATTATTTCATTTTTCAAACTGACTATCAGTTTCATAACTGATACTCTAATGACCATTATTTGGTCTTTAATTTGCTGATTTCGGTTATGGTTCTAGCACTATAAATCGAAGGCAAAGCTGATCAGTTGAGACACACAGAAAACAACTTCTCTTCTCTCTATCTCTGCAACACAGCTTCTTGTTCTTTTCAGGCAAGTGCTCAAGTCCGGCTGTGCGCGGTGCTGCTTCGAAGCGGCGTACCCTGGGAACAGACGACGAATCTGTTTAAGGGAATTGTGTTAAACACAAGCCCGGTTCACTCGTTAATTGTTTCTTTTCTACTTCTAATTGCAGTTTTTTCTAACCACTGTTCTGATCAGTGGTTCTGTTCTAACTTGCCACTGCTTCAAACCGACAGTGGTGGATCAGCAGTTTCTGATCAGTGGTTTCACTGGTCAGTGGTTTTGTTCAGATCAGTGGTTCAGTAGAGCTTAAACTGATCAGTACTTAAGCTCATCAGTGGTTAGACTGATCAGTGCTTAAACTGATCAGTAGTTAAGCTCATCAGTGGTTAGACTGATCAGTGCTTAAACTGATCAGTAGTTTAACAATCTGATCAGTGGTTTCTAATCAGTGGATTAAAAACAGTGGTTATTTTCTAACAAGCTATTGGCAAAGAATTTGAAAGTTCAGGATTGCTTAAAAAGTACAAATATTAAAGATAATCAACCTTAATTTAATCAAGTAGAGAAAACATTCACCTGTGTTTGTTTAAAGAAGGTAAAATATTCAACTACTCCTCTTTGCACTAAAGAGTGCATATAGCCATATACTTCTTTTAAAATGTAAATGTAAACTTGTTACGAATTTTAAAATCTATTGCTTTAATTGATCCACTATATTAAGAAGCAAACAATTTCACCTAAAAAAGTTCAACGTGTCAATCTAAATATGCCACTTTTATCTAATAATTGAATGTAGATTAGAAATTTAACTTTAGATGGTATATTCAAAGTTACAATAGGGTACTTTTAGGCATAGACAGAAGTTGCGATCTTAAATTTAACCCTCAAATAACTCTTAAGTGCACGTCAAATTTGTTTACTCCATATATACTTTGAATTGATCCAATAATTCAAGTCAAAACTGGTAAGTTGATTGATTTGAGTTTATAGTTGGTTGAGAAAAGTCACTTTAATGATTTAATTAAAAAAATAAGCAAGTGAAAGCTAGCATAAAGAAGTGAAAACGCTAAAGACAATCATACAGTCACTCATCAACTTACCCAAGCGGTTCAATTATGGGTTGTAACCCTCCAGCAAGAAGAACTTCCTTCTTTATGTCGGGGGAAGAATGTACATGATTCCCAATTACACCAACCTGAGATGTCATTCACAATACATTCCCAGCTATAAGCAATCTTATATGTAAATATAAGTGTGTGATTTGATCATTTATTCATTACCAATGGTTCCTCTAGGTTTGGTGGTTGGGCCTGTAAAATCGAATATATTAATTCTAAATTTGACACTATGTAGGCTTCATTTCCAAATTACAGCAAGCTTCATTTGCAACATACACCACTGAATGCCAAAAGAAAAAAAAACATTAATGGTATTCAAGGAAGACAACAGGGAAATACATGCTGCAAATATAACGGTGAAGTGATACAAATGCATACGTGGATATTTGGTATGATTGTCACACCCCGAAATTATCAGAGCTGGCGTGACTGGACTGGTATCTTCATTGCACAGCGGAAGCAAATAAGCTAAGTCTTTCTAGAAAATGAACGCCCGCTAAGTACTCGACTCTTCGATGGTTCTCCTATTCCAACCGTGCCTTGTCTTAGAACTGTAACCTGAGAAAGAAACATGCGAAAAAGTCAACATAAAGTTGAGCGAGTTCATAGTTTGTTTGTAAAAGATTTGAAATAAATCTTTCGAGTTGTGAAAGGTTTGAAATAAATCTTTGGTGTTGTGAAAGATTTGAAAAAAATCTTTGGAGTAACCGGTTTTTGAAATAGTATTGAGAAAACGAATTTAAAAATCATTTTCTTGCCAAGTTATATAGAAACGTTGTGTTTGCAACACGGTATGTTCATAAAAACCACGTAGTTGTAAAGTCTTGTATTTGTAATGTTCATTTAACCATCAATGCCCACCCTGACTTTGACTCCATACCCCCATAATTCTTTGAATTTGTATAAAACATGGTAGTTAATTTGTATGAACAAGAAGTTTCCGTAAGTATAAAATCCCTGGTATGTAGCAAATAAGGAAAAAGAGATCACCAATGGTTTGCAAGGCCATTGATATGTGTGAAGTGCAAGTAGGAAGACTCAAACCTAGCAAATTTATGCGTTGGGTACAAAGTCACCCCGAGGTCCGTTCTGGTTGGCCTGGGGCTGGGCTCGCTACACCGAGATAGATCTACCGCTCCTGTCCCTCGGTCCTATAATGAGGATTAATGATCCCAAGTTGCGCCTACCCACTCACATGATCTGTGCGTTCTAACCCTCCTTAAGCTAACCATACCATGTATAAAAATGTCTGAAATCATTGTACATGTACTTTTACCCCAGTCTCTAAGACTGATCCTCCCTCAGTCTCTAAGAGTGATCCTTCCTCAAAATTATCACCAGATGATCCCATCCTTAGTCATGAAAAATCATTCATTTTTCGATAATACGCATTTGTTTTGTAAAAACCGGTATGTTTAGTATAAACCTTTCGTAAATCATTTGAGTTCCTCGAAATCCCTTCGTAATATGATTTAGAAAATACGAGTTTTGCGTTTGTTAAAAACTTTGTTTGTTTTTGCAAAACGTGCATGTCTTTCCACCCCGAAAACATTTACAAACTGTAAAACAGTAAAAAGTGGGGTTATGAACTCACCTGAATATTCCCTGTGCAAAGCTAGCTAATTACGACTTCGAGGATGTCGTTTCCAAGACTTGACTTGCTAGCGTGCATTCTACAATATTCCTAACACGGAATACCTAATAAGTTTCTAAATAAACGCAGTATCTAAACTACGTGTCATCGAGCTCTACCGAATCGTTAATCGAACGATTCAACGGTAAATTGTTAACTTAATAAAAATGATTAAGTTAAACTTGTTAAGTTCCGAGAAGTCGTTTGTGTATATAGGAATATTCGTACGAAGTAATATATAATAAACTTGTATTATATATAGCGTCTTATATATATTTGCCATAATATACGTATATGCCGCTTAGGCGTATAAAATAAATATGAAAAGTTATATTTATTTTATAAAAGAATCATCAAGTTGCTTTTGAAAGTAAATACGATCTATATTTATTTTCATAAGGAGAAGTCGTGTCGTTTGAAAATAAATATAATTCATATTTATTTTTATTAGGGAATTCGTGTTACGCGATGTTTGAAATAAATATATATACTATATTTATTTATAAAAGGATTCGAGTTTATGTTTGAAATAAATATATAAATTATATTTATTTATTATTTTTTATAAAGGATTCCTCGAATTTTCCGAAGTTCAAAACAAAATAATTTCCAAATCGTTGTAAGTTGTAAAGTGCCGTTGTAATAATTATTCATTCGTGTTTAAAGTTTCTCGGATACAAAAAGTTGCGTCTTTTAATAAAACGCGTTAGTTTTAAAGGATTTTCTCGAAAAACGGGCAGAGTTTCCTCTGTTTTTGGACGGCCCTGACAACTAAAGTGTCGTTAATTTGTCAAAATTCAATCAAGATTCAAACGTAATATATTTACTTTGTCTAATATATCAAAAGATGTAAACTATATTCACGTTGGTTCGAGCTCGTTCATGTAATGTTAACACTAAAAATAACAAAATAGTCGTGACGTTAATTTTTACCAAATCTCTCGCGTCGAACCTCGGACTGAGTTGACCGGGTCTGAGTTGACCGAGTCAGCTTTCGTTGACTGAGTTGGGCCGAGTCGACTCACTGAGTTGACCGAGTCAACTCGAACTGCTTCTCCCACAACAAATCTGACCGCGCTGCTGACTGCTGTTGACCCGAGCCATTGACTGACCTTGACCGAGTTGACTCGGTTGAGCTGACCGAGTCAACCGAGTTACACCGAATCGAACCGAGTTAAGCTGAGATACTCCGAGTTGAGCCAAAATTCGGATCCGCTTATCCCGAACCTGAACACCCGAGTCAAACATAAACCGGACTAAACTTTGAAACATCTAATCTGAACCGAAACTAACCTGAATAACCTGAACTTGAACCAATCGGACCCGAAACCGGTGTATTTCGCCGGATAAAGAAAGTGTCCGGCGGTCAAAGGCACCGACCGCCGGTTCTCTCTCTCTCCTTCAGTCTCTTTCTCTCTTCACACCGCTGCATGCCACCACCAGCTGGTGGTGGCAGCCTATTGTCAGAAACAGGGGGGGTTAAAAACAGGTGGGTGTCGGATCGGACCGTCGGATAAACGGAAGGACCGGCGGTCCGTGTTTTCTCCGGTGACCGAACAAGAGCAGGGGGGTTGGGTATGGATGATGAAGAAGCTTACCGGAAATCACCTTCACTGTCGCCGTCGGGACACCTCGCCGGAGCTCCGCCACCGGCTCCGCCCGGTTCCGCCTGATGTTCGCCGAGAGGGAGAGAAAGCAAATGTGAGGGTGTGTGTGGTTTGGAGAAGATAACTTCTCTGTGTTCTTTTCATTTTGTTTTAATATTTGAAGTGTGGAGAGGAGAAGATCAGGTCAGTGTATATAGAGAATGAGGTTTCTATTGTCCTTTATGTATTTAATTTACATTCAGGTTAGATATTATATCCTATGAAACAAAATCTCTTAAAGAGATTTGAAGGGATTTGTAAAGATTGTGTAGATTTTAATAAGATTTTGAGGAAAAGATCTGATTATCATTGTACAGGTATAGGCTTGTGGGTTTTGGGCTTGGGCCCAGGGCCCACAAGCCCCTCTCATGTGTAATTGACCCGTAATTCCTACGAGACCCGTTGACAAAACCGAAATCGCCGTAGCCTAGTAAAATAATATCTCAGAGTTAAAAATGTGTAAAAATAATGTCCGCGTCCGTCGTAGTCGCGTTCGCGCTTTGATAACGGTAATAATCGCGAAAAATTATATCGTTGCCGTCTTCAATCCGTTTTTCGATCCGGTTTCGACTGTAGTTACTAAAATTAAATTACGAAGCTAAAATATATTGTAAAAATTTATTATTTGACGGCGTCGTCAGTATCTTGTACGGTTTCAATCCGTTGCCGTTTGACGTTTCACAGGCGTCTCTGTAAACCACCGTTAGCGCAGTGTAAAGTCAGATAAACGTTCCTGGGCACTCCAAAGGCCTAATTAAGTTAATTTGCTCTGTAAACACTAATTATTATTGCGTTAATCACCTGCTAATCACGTAATTAGGTGCCGTAAATCACGGGTTGTCACATTCTCCCCCTGTTACAGAAATTTCGTCCTCGAAATTTAGACTATGTCATCTCCTCGGAATTGTGTTGTTCGCAGGTAAGTCCGTATAATAACAAAATGAATGACCGCGTAATCGAAACAAGACTTATTCGATTCATGTGAATTTAATGACATTCCTCCACAATAGGAATCCCAACGGTTTAAAAGAAATGTGTCTCAGTAATTGATGTCAAAGGAAACGAGACGTATAGGTACAGTCACTAATGTGACTAAGTTAACAAGGATTCAACAATGAACAGGAACTTCGACCAATCGAATTCCATATGAACGTGTACAACATGTAAATGAGTTCTAGAAGCAATAACATCCACTGGATGAACTTAGAATCAACAATCTCAAATGTACTAGTTTGCACGAAACGCTCGATCGTGATCAGCACAAGCTGCAAGTTACACCGACGCCACAAGGTGTCGCAATGAATGAAACAATTCAATAATAGGGGTGATCGAACAAGTATCACCTGTGTTTTGCATGAAACGCTCAATCATGATTAGCCCAAGCTACAAGTTTGTGCTGACACCACAAGGTGTCGTAATGATTCAAATGATTCAATAATAGCGGTGATCAAACAAATTCACCGTGTTTGAAGTCAAATGAAAGCGCAATAAAGTGAATCTTGAAAGTTTGTTTTAAATGACATCATAGGATTTTCAATTGAAAATGGAACATCAATGAAACAATGTTTTCGATCGAAGGTGAAGAAACAATGAATGTCGCAAAGCATTCGATCGATGTTGAAAGAACCGTTATGAGGTACACCGGAATATGAAATGAATTTGTGTACCATTGTCTTAACACACAATTGTGTTAAGACTGTTATAATGTGATAAATCAAAGCGGATTTAATCTGAATCAATAAATAAATAATTAAATTCCGTGCATAAGATACGTAAACGAGTTTAGCGCAAGGTTCAAATAAGTGAAAACACCACCAAAAGGTGTCGAAATCAACAATTTAATGGAGTCGAATACCAAACAAGTTTACCACGACTCGGAACAAATGAAGTGTTTGTTAAAAATTGATTTGAATATGATGCTCCCAATACATCATATGGTGTCTCGAATCGAATAAGTGTAATGAGCAAGTTCAAACAATTGAACTTGGTTTTAGCGCAATCCGACAATAGATATATGTATCGATAAGAAAACTTTCGGCATGGTCACAACGAAAAACCATGTATGCAACTTGTAAAGAAATGATCGTGACACAATGACCATTAAGAGGAGTAGAGATACGAAAATCTACTCAGTAAATGTGAAATTCGAAATTTCAATAATAGAAATTTGAGGACTTTACCTGGGGTTGCATGTGATGTCCGATTGTTAGGTGGCATTACCATGGAATGTCGAACATTTCGTATTTGTCATTAATTAGGAAGGGGGGGGGGGAAATGCGGAGACATTCGTCTTCTCCCTGGCGTGATTCGTGTCGTTGCAGGATTGCGTGACAAGTTGTCATTTCCTGATCGTTAGTTCTTCTGCTGACAGGGATCTAGTGTCGTCGTTAGATTTGTGTCATCGTTCCTTCTCAAAGGCCTCGCCTCGATAGTCGTATGTGTCGTACTTCAACCTCCGTTGATGTATAGCTTAAGTTTCACGTATACCTGTGCACTAGCGTTACGTTCTGCGTAGAATGTGATGTACTACGACATCCGTTGACGTAAAGTTTGAGTTGCATGTATTCTTGTGCACTCGTTTTGTTATGCGTAGGCTGCCTGCTCGGGAAGTTAAAATATCACAGACAATATGGATAATGTGTGCCCGAGTTAATATTCGCGGTTCCTCCGTGACGACCTTTAATAAACACACACATGCGCAAATAATCAATCATATAATCAAATAAACATGTTAGTCACCAATAAGCAATCAAGTAATTCCCCTAGTCCCACCAGTCTATCCTCCTAGCCTCTCAGACTGAACTTCCTAGTCCCACTAGACTATCCTCCCAGCCTCTCAGACTAAACTTCCTAGTCCCACTAGACTATCCTCCCAGCCTCTCAGACTAAACTTCCTAGTCCCACTAGACTATCCTCCCAGCCTCTCAGACTGAATCTCCTAGTCTCTCAGACTGACTCCCTGTTCCGAAGGTCTTAAATGCATGTTTCCTAAACTCTCAGATTTTTGTGTACTGTATGTAATCGTTTCATGTACCGTGTATAAAACATCACAATAGCGTATGTTTGAAAACAAAATTTTGACTGTTTGTTTTTCGGCAACGGTTGGAGACCATATTCGAGTACTAGGCGTTCTGTATGTATTCACGTCTTAATAGTCTAAGTTCCCAGAGGAAAGTGAGGTTAGAGCCTAGGTATCACAACAGGAACCTAATTCGCTGTAACCTATAGCTCTGATACCAATCTGTCACACCCCGAAATTATCAGAGCTGGCGTGACTGGACTGGTATCTTCATTGCACAGCGGAAGCAAATAAGCTAAGTCTTTCTAGAAAATGAACGCCCCCTAAGTACTCGACTCTTCGATGGTTCTCCTATTCCAACCGTGCCTTGTCTTAGAACTGTAACCTGAGAAAGAAACATGCGAAAAAGTCAACATAAAGTTGAGCGAGTTCATAGTTTGTTTGTAAAAGATTTGAAATAAATCTTTCGAGTTGTGAAAGGTTTGAAATAAATCTTTGGTGTTGTGAAAGATTTGAAATAAATCTTTGGAGTAACCGGTTTTTGAAATAGTATTGAGAAAACGAATTTAAAAATCATTTTCTTGCCAAGTTATATGGAAACGTTGTGTTTGTAACACGGTATGTTCATAAAAACCATGTAGTTTTAAAGTCTTGTATTTGTAATGTTCATTTAACCGTCAATGCCCACCCTGACTTTGACTCCATACCCCCATAATTCTTTGAATTTGTATAAAACATGGTAGTTAATTTGTATGAACAAGAAGTTTCCGTAAGTATAAAATCCCTGGTATGTAGCAAATAAGGAAAAAGAGATCACCAATGGTTTGCAAGGCCATTGATATGTGTGAAGTGCAAGTAGGAAGACTCAAACCTAGCAAATTTATGCGTTGGGTACAAAGTCACCCCGAGGTCCGTTCTGGTTGGGCCTGGGGCTGGGCTCGCTACACCCAGATAGATCTACCGCTCCTGTCCCTCGGTCCTATAATGAGGATTAATGATCCCAAGTTGCGCCTACCCACTCACATGATCTGTGCGTTCTAACCCTCCTTAAGCTAACCATACCATGTATAAAAATGTCTGAAATCATTGTACATGTACTTTTACCCCAGTCTCTAAGACTGATCCTCCCTCAGTCTCTAAGACTGATCCTTCCTAAAAATTATCACCAGATGATCCCATCCTTAGTCATGAAAAATCATTCATTTTTCGATAATACGCATTTGTTATGTAAAAACCGGTATGTTTAGTATAAACCTTTCGTAAATCATTTGAGTTCCTCGAAATCCCTTCGTAATATGATTTAGAAAATACGAGTTTTGCGTTTGTTAAAAACTTTGTTTGTTTTTGCAAAACGTGCATGTCTTTCCACCCCGAAAACATTTACAAACTGTAAAACAGTAAAAAGTGGGGTTATGAACTCACCTGAATATTCCCTGTGCAAAGCTAGCTAATTACGACTTCGATGATGTCGTTTCCAAGACTTGACTTGCTAGCGTGCATTCTACAATATTCCTAACACGGAATACCTAATAAGTTTCTAAATAAACGCAGTATCTAAACTACGTGTCATCGAGCTCTACCGAATCGTTAATCGAACGATTCAACGGTAAATTGTTAACTTAATAAAAATGATTAAGTTAAAGTAATATATAATAAACTTGTATTATATAGGAATATTCGTACGAAGTAATATATAATAAACTTGTATTATATATAGCGTCTTGTATATATTTGCCATAATATACGTATATGCCGCTTAGGCGTATAAAATAAATATGAAAAGTTATATTTATTTTATAAAAGAATCGTCGAGTTGCTTTTGAAAGTAAACACGATTTATATTTATTTTCATAAAGAGAAGTCGTGTCGTTTGTCGTTTGAAAATAAATATAATCAATATTTATTTTTATTAGGGAATTCGTGTTACGCGATGTTTGAAATAAATATATATACTATATTTATTTATAAAAGGATTCGAGTTTATGTTTGAAATAAATATATAAATTATATTTATTTATTATTTTTTTATAAAGGATTCCTCGAATTTTCCGAAGTTCAAAACAAAATAATTTCCAAATCGTTGTAAGTTGTAAAGTGCCGTTGTAATAATTATTCATTCGTGTTTAAAGTTTCTCGGATACAAAAAGTTGCGTCTTTTAATAAAACGCGTTAGTTTTAAAGGATTTTCTCGAAAAACGGGCAGAGTTTCCTCTGTTTTTGGACGGCCCTGACAACTAAAGTGTCGTTAATTTGTCAAAATTCAATCAAGATTCAAACGTAATATATTTACTTTGTCTAATATATCAAAAGATGTAAACTATATTCACGTTGGTTCGAGCTCGTTCACGTAATGTTAACACTAAAAATAACAAAATAATCGTGACGTTAATTTTTACCAAATCTCTCGCGTCGAACCTCGGACTGAGTTGACCGGGTCTGAGTTGACCGAGTCAGCTTTCGTTGACTGAGTTGGGCCGAGTCGACTCACTGAGTTGACCGAGTCAACTCGAACTGCTTCTCCCACAACAAATCTGACCGCGCTGCTGACTGCTGTTGACCCGAGCCATTGACTGACCTTGACCGAGTTGACTCGGTTGAGCTGACCGAGTCAACCGAGTTACACCGAATCGAACCGAGTTAAGCTGAGATACTCCGAGTTGAGCCAAAATTCGGATCCGCTTATCCCGAACCTGAACACCCGAGTCAAACATAAACCAGACTAAACTTTGAAACATCTAATCTGAACCGAAACTAACCTGAATAACCTGAACTTGAACCAATCGGACCCGAAACCGGTGTATTTCGCCGGATAAAGAAAGTGTCCGGCGGTCAAAGGCACCGACCGCCGGTTCTCTCTCTCTCCTTCAGTCTCTTTCTCTCTTCACACCGCCGCACGCCACCACTAGCTGGTGGTGGCAGCCTATTGTCAGAAACAGGGGGGGTTAAAAACAGGTGGGTGTCGGATCGGACCGTCGGATAAACGGAAGATATACATAATTATATATCATGTTGACTAACAGAGAGAGTAGACAAAAGAAACGAATACCTTGTAGATAAGGTATAATGGATGCTAAGAGTCTCGGCAGTAACACCAACATCGATCCTTCTAACATCTATCTCTGACATCTATCTCTGCTTGTCTACAAAAACAATCAAAATACATAAATCTCAATTTCCCAAGAAATGCCATTCAAGCATTTTCACAAACACTTGGTAGGCACTTGAAAAAGATATCACATTCTCACAACCAGACAACAAGCACTTATAATTTCAAAACCACCCACCCTGATTTCTAAAAATGCAGATCTAAATAATTTCACAAAGATGTACTTTATATAATCTCACCATAGAAAATTAGAAATCAAGGATTTGTTGCCTAGTAATGTATGATGAATGATATACTAAATATGAATTATTAAATACCTGAGTTATTCCCGGTAGTTTGTATAATCCCGCAGTTTCAAGCTTAAGCCGCTCATGTAATCAGTATAATTATTCATAAAACTTTGATGAATTAGTTCAAAAGAACTAACTATTCAAATGTGAACATACTAACCAACTAATTAAGTATAAACATTACAATCATAAGATCAAAGAACAACATACCTCTGATTAAACACAAAGAATGACTTTGACGCGATTAGGGATCAGAAGTGAAACAAATTAGGGTTTAAGGATGTGTGACGAAGATCATGTAACAGTCGACAGGTGAAATTGGCTTTACGGTTCTTCGATTTTATATGAAAATCCTGAATCCCAACAAACAACAGAATGTCGATGGAACGGTCCAAAAATACCCTTACAACTTTGAATAAAACCCTAGAAACAGGATTCCGGTCCACTGTTGCGTGTATACCAGACCATATACCTTGTCGCCGACTTTAAACTTCTCCCAACATAGAACTCTACTTCAATGATTCCAAAACAACCCCATATCATGTTGACTAACAGAGAGAGTAGACAATTAAGAGAAAAGGCAGAAGATTTTGGGCCTTGGGAAGCAGGAAGTGGGTGGGGATTTGGAAGAAGATCTGAAAATTACTAAAACAGTAAATAGTCTGAAAATTAATAAGATCTGAATAATAAAAAACAATCTGAAGTTAACCTAAACAATAAAACATGAAATAATTAGGGTTTTGAAACCCTCATCATTCATAAACCACAACCTTGAAACCACCATCGCCACCGTTGGATCTTATTCAACCGCAATTGAATCGTGTCATCATCTCCCCTGGATCTCGTCTCTCCCTCTCTCTCGTATGTGTAAATGTGTGTGGATTCAATTGAAGGTGTAAATTGAATATGAATTGAAGTTGTTTGAAGGAATTGAATCGATTAGAAACTGAATAGAAGGAATCAACAATTAAAGAAACAAATCAAGCGCCGGTAGGTTGAGTGCGTTGAGGGTAGAGGAAGGGTCTCAGGGCAAAGCTGGAAGTCAAATTTAGCTTTTTAACTAAAGGAATGGGATAAATTTACTAATTTAACCCTCAGGTGTCTTAAAATTTAAGTTATTTACTATTCTACCCCTCTGAAATACCTTAAATTTCTTTGTACATATTGCTTGAAAAGTTGTACACATAGTAAAATTACATTCTCGTCCATCACTTTTCCTTTATATAGTATTATAGATTACATAATTTTCAGTATTCAACATACATATTGTTTTCCAGTGTTATTTGTCTACATAAGCCGCTTTTGTGATAAATTCAAGTTATATGGGAATAATGTTATATGGTAATAAAAAAATATGTCAATTATATGATTTTTTTTACAAATTATATAATTATATCGTTTTTATTATAAAATACCATGTAATACACGGATTATAACTTAGTATTATATTAAATATAGGCAATCTTTGAGCCTCCTGAGACAGTGGAGTTGACTAATGATGATAATGATGATGATGATGCTTGTAATGGCAATGCTGAATGACGGTTGAACGTAGTTTGTAGGATTTTGCGACTTAGGCGTTTGTAGCCTTGTAACCTTTTACCATTTTTTTTAATGTAATCATCGCGCGTTTGCGCTTGTTAATGTAAATGAACTTACCATTTTGCTTGTTTACAATGTTACAATTATTGCAATGTGTTAGAAACATTGTTTAAGTTAGCGCGAATAAATGTAAGTGTGGTTCGTGTTTGAACATTATAGCCCGGTTCCGCGCTATGATCATGGAAACATTGGAGGCTTAGCTCACGAGCTCGTAATTTACTGTAGTGTTTTTGCGCGAACTAAAAGTTGAACATGCATTTGTAACTTGTGATAACTATTAATACTCAGCAAGGAAAAATAGTGTAAACAACTCTTTGCATTAATAAACTTGTCAGGCGCATGGCCATCGCTTACATAAAAGGTTGTGTTACATATAACATTTTCGCAGCTGCTGCGCGTTCCAGGTTCGTGGAAAAATGTGACCGTCCAAGGTGCGTAGCTTGTACGCGCCTTTGCCCAGGACTTCATGGATAAGGTATGGACCTTCCCATTTAGGCGCAAGTTTTCCTGGGTGTTCAACGTTGGAGGCCTCATGGTCACGGGACACATATTCGCCTGGATCGTACGTACAGATGCGCACCGGCGCATTCTAGTACTTCTCCAATTGGGACTTGTACTTGGCTTCTTTGATGGCCGCATTTTCACGTCGTTCTTCAAGCAGATCCAAGTCAAGCTGGCGCTCCACCTCATTATTGATTATATTGACATCCGTCAAGCACGGAGAGGGGAGGCCAATTTCAGCCGGGATAACTGCCTTTGAGCCGTAGACTAGGCTAAAGGGAGTTTCACCGTTGCTGGTCTTGGGCATGGTACGATGAGCCTATAGTATACTTGGGAGCTCATCGACCCAACCTCTTCTCTTGGTGCCCAAACAGGCCTTGATTTCTTCCGCAATGCTTTTGTTGACCGTTTCTACTTGGCCATTGCGTTGAGGATGTGCAACGGAGGAGAAAGTGTGTTCAATGTTAAGCTCTTGCATCCATTTGTGGAGGTCTTCCAAAGCAAAGTTCATGCCATTGTCAATCACAATCTTGACTGGTAAGCCAAAATGGCAAATGATGTGCTCCCAGATGAATTTGCGCACGATCATTGCTGAGGTTGAAGCCAAAGCCTCTGCTTCCACCCATTTTGTGAAGTAGTCAACAACCACAATGATAAACTTTATAGCGCTAGGCGCTTCTGGAAAGGGTCCTACTATGTCGATGCCCCATTGTTGGAAGGGCCATACGGTAGCGACTGAAATTAAATCCCTTTTAGGTCTGAGCGTCTTCAGCTCGTGTCTCCGGCAGGCATCACACTTA
The DNA here is from genome assembly GCA_030545235.1 of Helianthus tuberosus. Classification (NCBI taxonomy): domain Eukaryota; kingdom Viridiplantae; phylum Streptophyta; class Magnoliopsida; order Asterales; family Asteraceae; genus Helianthus; species Helianthus tuberosus. Next base: position 196,580,636 of record CM060425.1, read on the forward strand.
TGCAGCTCGTTCATGGCATCCACATGCATGCCTAGCAAGTAGTAGCCAGCATTCATTATCTTTGCAACCACCATGCGTGGCCCAGCATGAATCCCACAAATCCCTTCATGGATTTCCCGAATAAGGTAATTTGCGTCTTGTGGGTCCACGCAACACAACAACAGTCCTAAGTATGACCTTCGATACAGGATTCCCCAGTCCATCTGGTAGAACAAAGCTTTATTTTGAATCTTTCACGCTTCAGCTTTGTTATCTGGGAGGGTCCCAACCTGCAAGTACTAGATTATAGGGGTAATCCAAGAAGGTGACCATGTTTCAATTACGCTTACTTGGCGCAGCAGGACAAAAGGGTTCTTGAGAACCTCGATTCTAACATCCTTGGGTAGATGTCGTAAAGCTGTTGAAGCCAGCTTACTAAGCGCATCGGCAGGCTTGTTTTCACTGCGGTTGTTATGAACCACCTTGAAAGAATAGAACTGTTGTATTAACTCTTTTTCCTGCTCAAGATAGAGCACCAAGACTTCTCCTTTCCCATCATATAACCCATTGATTTGACCTGCGACCAGTAAGGAGTCAACGTGCGCTTGTAAGTGTTTTACGCCCATCTTGATAGCCAAATGCAGCCCTTCCAAGAATGCCTCATACTCAGCCTAGTTGTTGGTATTCTTGAAATGAGCCTGATGGCGTATGTAAACTCATGTTTTTCAGGGCTTACCAACCTTAACCCTGCTCTCGCGCCATCCTCATTCGATGCCCCATCAGTGAACAATAACCATAGTTCATCTATTGTACCCTATGCGGGCTTTTCAACTGCTTCACATTCTTGAATCTTGTCTACGAGCACTTTCATGGAAAAAACTGCCAGGAGTTGCCCCTTGATTGCTGGGCACGGCCGGTAAACGATGTTGTGACCCCCCAGCTCAATTGCCCATTTCGCTAACCTCCCTGAGATCTCGGGCTTCTGAAGAATGTTACCAATGTGGAAATTGGTAAGAACAGTTATCACATAACCTGTGAAGTACCTGCGTAACCTTCTAGATGCGTACACCAAAGCTAGAACCAGCTTCTCAATTATCGAATAACGAGTTTCTGGATCGGTTAACATCATGTTGACGTAGTCAATCGGAGTTTGGATTCCTTCCTTTTCTACCAATAAAACTGAACCGGCTGCCTTGTCTGAAGCGGACAAGTACCGAATCAATGGTTCTTTCTCGCGCAGGGCGGTTAAAGTGGGAAGTTGTATCAAACACTCCTTCATCTGCTTAAAAGCAGTCTCAGCTTCCGATGTCCACTTGAATTCGTTTTTCTTCACGTAGTTGTGCAGTGTAGTTATAAACGGAAAGGATTTCACGGCATGATTGGACAAAAATCGATTTAGCGCGACCAGACACTGCATCTCCTTTATGCTGCACTAAGATGGCATCCTTTCGATGGCTTGCACTTTTTCTGGATTCACCTTAAATCCACCTCTTGTTACCATAGACGCCAAGAACTTACCTTCTTCCATCCTGAATGAAATCTTGCTCGGGTTGAGCTTCATGTTCATGCTTCGCAAGGAATTAAAGGTCTTCTCAATATCTTTCAACATTTGATCTTATTCCGGGCTCATGATCACCAAATGATCGATATACTCTTCGATGTGCTTCCCGATGTCGTCTCCAAAAGTTTTGTCCATTAAGCGCTGGTAAGTTGCGCCAGCATTGCAGAGGCCGAAAGGCATCTTGGTGTAACAAAAAATAGCTATCTCAGTGCGAAATGCTATTTTGTCTTCATTTTCAAGGGCTATTTGAACCTGGTGGTAACCCTTATAGCATTCCAGGAAGAATTTCCATCGAAATGGTGTGAGAGAGTCAATCTTTTTTTCTATCTCTCGTAGAGAATAGCAATCTTTTGGGCAGGCCTTATTGAGATCTTTGTAATCTACACACATGTGCCACCCCTTGTTGACTTCTCGACCATCACTGGGTTTGCAACCCATGTTTGATAGTGCACCTCACCCAAGATACTGGCTTTCAGCAACTCACTTACTTGTTCATTCAGTGGCTTAGTCTTCTAAGACCCAAGGTTGCGCTTCCTTTGCACCTTTGGCTCGACTGACGGAAAAATGTTCAGGCAATGCTCTGTGATGTCACGCGGGACGCTAGTCATGTCTGCTGGCGTTTAGGCGAAAATATCCATGTTTCTAAAGAGCAGCTGGTTTAAGATTGTCGGACTGGTGGTCACGGTTTGATCAGGATACTTGCGGTTTAGGACCCATTTCTCTGGTCCCGTGCGCAGAGAGATCTTGCTGGCCTTTGTCGGTCAAGCTTCATCAGCTTCCATAATTTCCTTCTTTGAATAGATAATCGCCACCCCTGTTTCCGTTGGGAAACCTATTGCTGATTGTGGGGTGGATGTTACCATGCTCATCTGACCTTGAGTTTCTCTGCCAATCAAGACATCGTGCCTTGACTTGACCGGTATGACCATGAAGTTCACATCTGTTTTATTGAGTGCTTCCCGTCGGACAGCGTGACCGGGAATCTGATCTGGCGTAGAGGGAATACCGTTTCATTGCAGAAACCAGACAAGGAGTAATCCACTGGTTCTAGGCGTGCTTTGTCTTCTGGATCAAACTGATCAAAGCATTGTTCGTAGGTAATGTCGCCTATGCTCCCGGGGTCAATGAAGACATAGTTTGTCTCATAATTACCTATGATTCCGGTGATGATGACAAGGCGTGTGGCACGAGGCCCCCACGTACCACTGGGAAAATCACTTGATGTTCTTGCCAAGACTCTTCATATGGGCACTTGCCCTTGCTTTTTGCGCTCCTTTTTGGTCCATCGACCATGTGAGTTTCTAACCGACGGTCTTCTTCTGACCCCATCATCATTTCATAGTATCTGTCGCGTCTCCTTGCGCACATTCTTCATCAGGTTCCCGAGCTTGCTGCTTTTAAGGTCCTTTTCTATCTCTGTGCGGAGACTGATACAATCATCACTTAAATGGCCCGTATCTTTGTGAAAATCACTGTACAAATTTAGGTCTTGACCCTTCTTGTTTGACATGGGCTTGGGAGCTTTAAAGTCATGATTCTCCTTCATAAGAACCTCTTTGGGTGTCTTATTTAATGGAGCCCAGTGCTTCTCTTTGTTTTCATTCTTGATCGCTTTTTGCTACCCAATTTTATCCAACATGGCGCAAACATCCTCTACGTAGCTAGGCCTTTCTTCATAAGTGCTGGACTGGTTTGGCTTCCGGCCAGCGTTTTTGTTCTTCTTGTTGCGCCTACTTGAATCTTGCGTGTTGATTCTTGAATAATGATCATCAAAGTAATGGCTAGCTGGACCTGCTTCCAGTCTATGATTCTTTTGTTTGTGCCACAACCTTGGTTGCTGCCATCAATTTGTCCCACTCCTTGGGCATACCATCTCTGCCTGTGATAGTCCAGAGCAGGATATCACAGCGAATTGCTTTTTTGAAGTGGGCGTGCATCAAGTCTTTGCTAACGCCGCCAATCTCTAAACACTCCTTGTTGAAACGAGTGATAAAATCTTTCAGACCCTCATTATTGCGTCTCCAAACGTTCATGACTTCAGATGAAACACGTTTCTATTGCCTCTGTTGGCTGAAGTGGGCAAGGAACTTCTCTTGAAAGTCGATCTACGACTTGATCCACCTGCAGGGAGGCTGTCGAACCACACGTGAGTCGCCCCTGTAAGTGTTTGTACAAAAAGATAGCACCACATAGGCATGGTCCACCCACCCACTACACCGACACTTGTGAAAAGCTTGGCATGATCATCCGGATCGGTTAAGCCATTGAACTTACCCACGGTTTGTGGAAGTTTGGCTTTTTCCAGAGGTACCAAAGCGATGTTCAGGATGAACTTAGAGTGTTCAGTTGCTGCTGCTAGCCTATAGATAAAGCTAAAATCATATTATGTCGCTTCTTTGTACGTTATACGCGGCCTTGGCTTGTAGGACTCATGATTCTTCTGCAAACGGTTGAAAACTGATGAACTTACTTCTTGTTGGTACGTTGAGTCTTCTTCGTCAGTGTTTCGTTCCCATTAATCATTGATTTTGCACGACCCTAGCCGGCTACTCAATGGACGTTTTTGTTGCTGATGTGAGGGGGTGTCGTAGAAACTTTCAGTGTCATCATAAGTGTTGTGTGTGTCGCGCACACTCTGCCTTTTTGGTGTTGAGGGCCTTCATGTTGTTGCCTCTGCGTGCGCTCATGATTCGGCGTCTCGTGGTTCACGTGTCGAGGTGCTGGTGTCACCAATGGAGATTGTTGTGTCTGGGCTTGAACTAGCCCTTGTTGCGTGCACAGTTGCGCATAGATGAGATTTAATGTTGCTTGACTCTTCGCATACCACGAGGCAGGAGTTTTCCCCTCTGGTAATCCTGACATCGTAGGCATTCCTGATATCGCTGGTGCTGAGGACCAGCACCATGACTTGTTGGAGTCACCGTTTGGGTGGTACGGATGCTCCGGCGTTGGTGCCCTCCCCCTCGATGTACTTGTCAGTGGGTAGGTTTTAGACGTGCAAGTTGTCAGCCACCGTACCCAGTTGAGAGTGTGTACTGAAGGTGGAAAAAGGGATTCCTTGATCAACCAAAGATCAAGAGAAAAACAACTCAAAAAAGAAGATGAAAGTGATTGTAGAAAATCAGAGGGCGCCAATGAAGAAACACCAAACTAATCTGGTGAATAGTTTGTGATTTATGCCTCGATAAATAAGGGTTAATCGTCTTTGTCTCGTCTATGCTGCTGTAAGGATGATCCTGCAAAACAGTAACAAACCGTAAGCTCGTTACAAGGAGGAGAATAGGGGGTTCTCCTTGAAACCACCATTCGGCATGAGAATAAGTATCTGCTTTGAAGATAATAGTGTGTGATTAGAGTGAGAGAGTAAGAGAGCGATTCTTAAACCTGGAGGTGAAGTTAACTATTTATAGCCAAGGTGGTTTGTGAAGGAGATGGACTGATGGACCTTGGGCCTGTAGTCTATAACAAGGAATATCCATTTTGTCTTCTCTGCTACGATCGTTGGTGCTTCTAGCCGAGAGGGTAGCTGGCGCACGCTGAATGGATCCACGTGTCCTGACAGTTGTCCTTGTTATCTGGTCTGTTATCAACGGCTAAGTGGAGATTGTAGAGCAATAGTCGGCGCACAGTGATTGGTGCCACGTGTGCGTCCTTGTGTACCCTCTTGCTCCCTGTACGATTGTCCATCGTGCAGCATGATCGGATACAGCCTGTTGGACATTCATTGGTCCACTGCTCTGCCACTTGTACCTTTGGTACTTGTCCTAGGTTTACCTGTGTTTCCTTCCTTCGCGCGACCCCTAGGGATATCCCGTGTGGCCGGCGCAAGGTCCAGGAAATCAGTATTTTTATCCAAAGAGTTAAGTGTCAAATCTGATCCTATGTTAACGTTGACCTCGTGCGCGATCTGGGTTACACCTGATTAGCCGGCGCGAGGTCGGGAAAGCTACAAAATTGGTCTAATATGAGTATGGTCCCGCGCGTGACCTTAATAGTTAGCGAAGGGTTTGGGACCATTCCCCTTCAGGACATTATAATTTTGATATGGTTAAAAATGCCCCTAATGGGCAGGGGCGGAACTAGCATTCAACGAGCCGTAGCATGGGCCACGGCTCAACGTCGTATCGGTAGTGTATTTTTTTGTCGATTTTATACAGAGGATACCCCCTAAACAACTACGAGGATACCTCTGACAAAAAAAAAGAATACTTTAGCCCAAAAAAATAATAAACCTTTGAATGTAAGCCCAATTGTTATGTAAGCCCAAGTCCCAACCCAACTAATATTTTAGCCCAAAACAAATAATAACCCTTTGAATATGGGGCAGGGGCGCGGCAACAAATTTGTTGAAACTAGACGCCGTACAAGGCACAGGCATCTGAACTCCATAACATCAGCAGCGACAAAGTGCAGAAACTGATCAAAATTCGACAAAGTGTAACCTGAGTGAGACTGATAACAAAATCGAACAAGCAGTCAAGAAGAACTGATCAAAATTCGAACCAACATGGACTGATCAAAATTCGAAGATTGTTTGTGAGCATTATTTTCTTCTTGTGCTTTAGTTTGATTTCTTGCTTAGTTTGTGCTTCGATATTTTGAATTTTGTTAGGTTATTCAGAATTTTGGTGATGATGATACAATTCGAAATGAAATAACTCTGAATGTTGATAACGATAATATTGATGTAATTCTGATCTAAAAATTAGAAATAAACCGAGACCAATCTAAAACCTAAAAACTTATTGCCAATATTTCATAAAGCCTAGCCCAGATGTGAAATGCTTAATATTGATTAATTAACCTAAATACTAATAACATAAAAAAATAGTTTATAAGATTTAATTCGGTAAAGCCTAAGGGCCTTTTTTGGCTCGCCTAGAGCACTTGAATTTTCAGGATCGGCCTCGCCCCGTAACGTAGGTAAAAAAAATTCCGTTCTATAAATGTACAGTAAAAAAATTGGGATACCCTTGAATATTTCTTCTAGTTCCGCCACTGCTAAGGAGGCATTAACGATTACGCATGGCCTTAAAAGAAATAAAAAAAATAAAAAACCATTCAATTCAAGTAGCAAGGTTTCATGGTCTGACCTATTCCATCATTCAAACAACAATTTATTTATGGTTTTCAGTGTTTGCTTTCATGACCAGGTGATTGGTCCAATTTAATCAGGTTTGGTCCTTTTTTTTTTTTGAAAGGAAAACTTCATTAAAAACCGGTCAACCCGAAAAAAACAACGGGCGACCAACACAAGACAAACCAGCTATACAAATTTACACGAATCCTCCCACGAGATATCTATACAATTAGATCTACTTTTAAACCAAATGAAACCGAGAGACCTAATCGAGCAAAAAACCTCCTCCACCTTCGGAATTTTAGCATTGAACACTAACTCATTCCTAGCTCTCCAAATCAACCAACAAGCAATAATAACTATGCCCAGATACGCCAGTAGATTCATACCTTTCAATCCACTGAAACGATAGGCTTCCACAACGTCTTTGAAGGAGAATGCCACTGGGAAGGGGACTTTGCACCAAGAGCTAACCTTTAACCAGATAGCCATAGCAAAGCTGCATGCCGTGAATAAATGGGAAACCGTCTCATCCCCGAACTCACACATCGGGCATACCATAACCGGCACCTCAATATTCCGTTTACATAGCTCCACCCTAGTCGGGAGCCTCTCGAGCACCGCCCTCCACGCAAACACGTTGCACTTGATAGGAATCCATCGGCACCAATCCCAAATGACCCTATTGGAATCATTCTTGTCCAGATTCATCAAGTCATATCCCGATTTAACCGAAAAAATTCCCGATGCATCACCCGCCCACTGCCATTTATCACTAACATCAGACAAGCAAACATCCAGAATAAGAACACACATCGCCGACCATTCCGCAAGCTCCACGTTACTATCCGGAGGTTTCTTCCACCGCCAACCAGCAGCCGGATTGGAGAAGGGACTGTCGATTCGCTCTCGGACAACACACCTCTTATCAATTTCCAAACCAAACAAATTCGGGAAACAAAACGTTAGCGGATCCTTGCACAGCCAAGGATCCAGCCTGAAAGCTAAATTCGACCCGTCCCCCACTGCTCCTTTGACAAAATGCCGAAACCGATCAGGCCCTTTCATCGGTTTATCCACACTGCTGACAATACTCTTCCACACACCACCCAACGAAGCTCTAAGCGGGAGAAAATCCCAAGAACCCCGGTGTAAGTGAATTGCCGATATAACTTTAACCCATAAAGCATTAGCCTCGGATTTAAACCACCAAGCCCATTTCAAAAGGAGAGATCTGTTGAAATAACCAAGCCTTCGAATACCAAGCTGCCCATCTCAATAGGATCCGTAACACAATCCCAAGCAACCCAACAAGTCTTCTTAACCGAGCCTGACCCTCCCCAAAGAAACTTCCTCATGATAGCGTCCAGTTGGTTGACAAGTCCAACCGGAACTTTGAAGAGAGAAAAATAAAAAACAGGGAGACTCTAAAGAACAGACTTAATGAGGGTGACCCTTCCTCCGACAGATAGGACCGACGCCTTCCAAAGAGCCAACCTAGACTCAAAAATCTCAATCACCGCCCTCCAATTAGATAAACGATTCATATTGGCCCCCACCGGTAACCCGAGATACTTGAAAGGAAAAAAACTCCGACTTACACCCGATCATAGAAGCCATAGAAAATAATTCCGAGTCAGGAACACCGACCCCAAAAATACTTGACTTGTGGAGATTGATACGAAGCCCCGAGAAAATGTGGAAAGCTCTAAGAATCCTTACCACAATAGATACTATCCATAGACCATTCCCCAATAATAAGTGCATCGTCCGCGAATAGAAGAAGAGACAGGATTGGTCTGTTATTCGGAAGTCGAATCCCCTCGATACTACCGATATCAGCAGCCTTTTTAAAACAGCAAGTGAGGGCCTCCATCACAATGAGAAACAGAAAGGGAGACAACGGGTCGCCTTGCCGCATACCCTTATGACAAGGAAAATCAAAAGTCGGAGAGCCGTTCACCAAAACTGCCGCTCTAGCTGCAGATAACAACCCAAAGACCCAATCACACCACAGCCGAGGAAACCCCATCTGGGTCATGATAGAAATAATGAATCTCCAGTTCACATTATCATATGCTTTCTCGAAATCCAATTTGAAAAGAAAAGCCTTTTTTTATTCTTTTTAAGCCAGGTGATAGCTTCATTAATTATAAGGGGCCCGTCAAGAATGAACTTCCCAGAAAGGAACGCCGATTGATTCTCCGAGATGACCAACCCAAGAACTTTCTTCAACCGGTTAGCAAGGACCTTAGAGACCACTTTGTTAATAGCGCCAATCAAGCTGATAGGACGATACTCACTCAGGCTCGACGGGTCACGAACTTTCGGAATCAAAGTAATAAAAGCCAAGGCACAACCTCTACTAACCGACCCCTTAGAGAATAATTCGTTCAAAACCTGTAGAAAATCCGCCTCGAAAACATCCCAAAAATATTTAAGAAAATAAAAATTCAACCCATCTGGGCCGGGGGCCCGATTACTACCACAGTCCCAAACTGCCTGTTTTAACTCCTCCACGCTGAACATCGAGATCAGACTGTCGGCATCTTCCTGACTAAGGGTCTTCAGATTATCCAAAAAAACTGTCGGTCGAACGACCATTTCCTCCTTGAACTTTCCCCGAAAAAACTCAAACACATACTTTTTAATCTTTGACGGCTTCGAGCACCAAGACCCGTTAACATGTAACCCATGAATGGCATTCTTCGCCTTCCGACAATTAATCATAGAATGAAAAAAGTTCGAGTTTTCATCACCGTCTTTAGCCCATTTAACCCGTGATCGTTGTCTCAAATCTTTAGTCTTATTATCTTCGATTTCCTTAATGAGCTTCACATTTTCCGAGAAAACCCACTCCTCTTCCTCAACTAAATCCCTTTCCTCCAGAACTTTCTCCAACTCTCCACGCTCAGATCTAGCCGAAGCTTCAATCTCACCTTCCTTCTTAATTAAAACATCCCTCCATTCCTTAATACGAGTTCTAATAAACTCAAATTTTTTCAGTAAAAATAGATTCGTCGGACCCTCACCGACGAACGAACTCGCCGCCTCTCTAACCGTCTTCTCAAATCCCTCCCGATCAATCCAAGAGTTAAACACTCTAAATAGTTCGGCCCAAAATTAGACTCCTTAGTGACAAGAATAATGGGGCTGTGATCAGACAAGTGTCTCGGAAGAGCTCTGAGACACGCACTCGGCCATAGACCAAAAAAATCCGAGCAAACCAGAACACGGTCAATCTTATTCCCTTTCCTACCTTTATCAGCCCATCTAGTGAATTTTCTGTCCCTCATATCATACTCCATCAACCGAGCATTGAAAATAAAGGAATTGAAATTACCTGCACACGAGAAATTGAACCGCGTATTCAGTCTTTCATCCGGAGCCCTCACCGCGTTGAAATCTCCGAGGAGAATCCAAAGACCCGACGAGCCCTCTATGACTTCCAGAAGCCGATCCCAAAGAGCTTTCTTAGCCTGAACATCTTGAGGGGCATAAATATTCGCAATGTTAATACGACGACCACAACCTTTAATCTTGCCTCTGGAGATAATAAAGTTCCTATCCTTAATCGAATCACTGTGATCAAATAAATTTTTGTCCCACACGCTAACCAAGCCACCCGACATACCGGTAGAATCGACCCATTCTGAACCGACATCTTTGCTTCCCCAAAACCTCGAAACAGTCTTCTCATCCAATTCCCTGCACTTCGTTTCCTGAAGAGCCGCAAAATGACCCCGAATTTCACCTTCATCCCCTTAAACCATCTGGCTTTATCATCCCCTCCCAACCCTCTCCCATTTAACGATAAGAAATTCATTCTTTAACCTCATTAATACCCTTTCCCAAAATCACATTCCTTACCAAGTTTTCTTTGTTGCCCAGATCCATACCCACCAAGGCTCCCAACATAATTGTCTCTCTGACATCCTGATCGATTGAGACCGCTTCACAAGCTGCCCCTCCTCCTCCCTCGTCCATACATGTGTCCCCAGACCCGCGCCCATCCTGCTCCCGTGACTGAGACGGGACCTCATCATGTACCCCACAATCACACCCAACTGGAACCCAGCAGAATCGAGAGGACGGTTGAGATTGACACCAGGAAGACTCGATGGAGAAGAAAAGTGATTCTCAGATCTCTTATTCATTTGGTCCAATAAGTGATCAAGAGAAAAAAGATCACTATCCTCTTCCAAGTGGGCCCTAGTTCTTTTAGTGGGCCTTCCTTTTTCACTGGACTCCAAGAAAACATTTGGGCTGCCCATAAAAGATTTGGAATGACCCCTGGCCCCACACTTGCGACGACGTTTGGACTTCTTCCCTGCATTAAAGAACGAAATCTCTTTTGTCCCATCCCCATGAACATTGGACCCCTCCCCATTACAAGACCCAAAAAAGGCAGCCAATTAAATTGAACATCCTTGGAAGCATCCCCAACACCGCCGCCCTTGGAGATCCCACCATTCTGGTACTCTCCCCTAGCCGTACCACTACACATGCACACCTCTTCCTCTTCCATAAACTCATCACCTCCGTTCCCGGACTCCACCACCTTAACCACCGGCGAAGAAGCTAACGGGGAAGAGACCTCCGAACTGCCATCCTCCAAACCTCCCAAACAATCCGGGATCCAAACATCAAGTTCCTCTTCAACCCAGATCCTATAATTCCTATCCTTCCATTTCACAGAGATAACTTCTTTGATTCTCTCAACAATTCCAGAATGAACCCCAACTCTAATAAACGACAAGTCTTTATCCTCTCCGATAGCATTCTGGACGTGTAAGACTTTCCCGAACAGCTCTCCCACCATCTTGATAACCTCCTTATGCAATAAATGCAGCGGAAACCCAAGAAACCTTAGCCAGACCACTTTCTCAAAAGGAAGGGATTGGCCATCCCACGCAGAGAGTTTCGAAAACCAGGGTCCCCATAACTCCCGAGATTCAAGGAACAAACATGAAGCAGGTTCCTCTCTAAACGAGATAAGAACTAATAAGCCCCCCAAATATTGAATTTTATAATAGGAAACTTTAGCAATACGGAGAAGTTGGTCAAGGTCGACCAACGTCTCCAAATCCACCGTCCTACCCACCACCGCTACCCCCCTTTAACTCCTGAAGGGCAGCCGTCCTATCAGGAGCAACAACCGACGTTATCTCTACCTGATTGCAAGAATCCTGGACAACCCCTGAACTCATACCAGCTTCCTTCGCCTTCCCTTTACCCAGAACATCGCTATATGAACGAAAATATCTGAAGTTAGACGTCCTGAAATTGCCTCCTGTTCCCACATGATTTGATTTAACGTTATCTCCAACACCCGCCTGCTTGGATCTGAGATTACCACCATCGGACTAAATGTTACCACCACCATTTTCCAAAGCAAACCTGGCGATGTTAACTTTTAACTTACAACCACCCAACTTCACACCCCTCAAAGTCCTTACCGGTTCAGATTTGTCTTTAACATCCTTGAAGGTAGCGAAGCCAAACCTACACCCATCTTTATCCCTTTTTTTAGCCACATACTTACCAGTTATGTCCCCATAACCAACTAACCCACACTTCAGTTCCCACGGAGTACACCCTTACGGCAGGTTAGAGATAAAGAACTTCGTAACATACCGAGAGCCATCGAAACGAGGGTCACCGTCCATTTGATACCCCGCACGGGTAAATGAAAGGTTAATCGGATTCGTAAAGATCAAGCTCAACTGCAACGGAAGCCGCGATCAATCACAGACCGACTAAGCAATCGAAACCCGGGAGGTGGTCAAATGAACACCGAGAAACTATAACAACAAAGAAAATCCAAAGACAATTAATCCCACAACAACGCTAACAGTGCTCGTTACACACGGCAAAAGAGGGAGGAGCCACGTGAGAACAGGAGAGTTACACACTGCCGGGAAGAGACCGCCGGAAAAAATAACAACGGGGAAAGGGGGGGGGGAGGGGAATATTAACACTTTTGTTAATGCTTCTGATTTTATCTCTGGTTTGGTCTTTTTGGTCTTTTTCTTATTAGAGGGGACGGGACGCCCAGTTGTCGGCAATATTTCACGCGTGGAACGGCATGGAACACCATCGTCGGTGGATGTTATCACGCGTGGAATGAATTAAGCGTGATAGTGAGCACGTGTTGTACATGTTTGTGTGGTGAGTTGTTTTAAATGGTAGATGTTTGTGTGGTGAGTCATGGACTTTTCCATTAAAATACATCACTAGTGATGGAATAATGCTCATTGGTATGGCGGAACTTGATTGGATGTTGTGAGTGATGAGTGTGTGGTGAGTGATAGACGCCCCTAACCCTTAAGGGCGGGTTAATTTTATTTTATTTATTGCGTATGTTAGATGAGTGTGTGGTGAGTGATAGACGCCCCTAACCCGTAGGAATTGTTATGCGTAGGAAAAGTGTAGGAAAATTCCGACCGATCTCCTACGGAATCCGTTTTCATTTTAATTATCGGTAGGAAATGCGTAGGAATCCAATTTATCATTAAAAAAAATTCATAATAAAATGAAATTACTGATATTAAAACATAAAGTTTTATTATTTATATCAATATATGTTATTTTTAAAATAAATTTATTTATATCCGTAGAAAAAGTGTAGGAAAATACCAACACAATTCCTACGAAATATGTTTCATTTCCTATCCGTAGGAAGTGTGTCAGAAATTATCGACAAATTGCTCACAAATTGCTCACGAAATATGTTTTTAATTAATATCCGTAGGAAATGTGTAGGAAAATATTGACTCAAATAGTATATATATAGAATTAAATCTAAGATATATTAGCTCCTGTACAGGAGGATAAACTGGTTAAGACACTTCGGTTATAACGTATAGGTCTCGAGTTCGATCCCAGGCACACACCGATCCAGGGGGAATTTCCCCTTTTTGGCTGATTTTTTTTCCGTAGGAATTGTGTAAGAAAATTAAAATATATAAATATTATATAAGAAAATTAAAATAAATATTCCGTAGGAAATGCGTCGGAAAGTTAAGAAAATTAATTCCGTGAGAAATAAGTAGGAGAATTCTAACGAAACATTTGTGTGGGAAAGGAGTAGGAAATTCCGTAGGAAATCCGTCAGAAAAAAATTACCCACGAGCAAAATTCCGACAGCCCATTTTCGTGGGAAATCCGTGGGTAAACGCAGTTACCCACGGATTTCCTACGGAAATTGACGTGGGAAAAGTAGCAGTTTTATAGTAGTGAGATTAAGTTAATTGCCATAGACTCTTCTCATTGTATTCACTCATGTGTTCTTATTGCTAGTTTTCAACACTATTCAAGATTATTAGATCATTAATAACAAGTCCAGTATTTTTTTCAGGTGTAATTGAGAATTGAGAAATAATAATAAATAAAAAAGATTACGCAAAAAGGAAGGTTTATAACAATGCTGGCAACATAGTACACTACTACGACTACGTTATATAATAAGAACATTACTTGAAGCCAAGGCCTCACAAATCAAAGAGACACACACAGTTACATGTCTTCTTAGACCCCCTGTAACCGCCCAAAGCCAAACATAGCGCCCGGATGGCGCCATGAACACCGCGACGAGGGGCGCTATTGCCCGGAAAAGATGAGTGGCGCGATAGGCATAGCGGCGCGATGAATTGTTTTGTTTTCGATATGACCGTTGAACGGTCGAATAATTTTAAAAAAAAAAAAATTTTCATTTTCCAATCTATTAAATACCTCCACATCTCTCATTTTTTATACCATTCATCACATCTACTCCTTTCTTCTCTCTATTTTTTTTATAAAAGTGTAGAAACTACTCCCACCATACTCTAAAAAAAAATGGGTTCCCCATCGGGAGATTTGTCCACCGATATTTACCGACGGTTTTTTTCACCCGAAGAAGACGTGGAGGAAGAAGAGGCGGTTACGAGTGCGTGTACTCTCGTGATACAAGCAATGGAGCACGTTCGGCCTACTCCTCCTCCACACCCCAATTTGAAGCGCACCTTTATCTTGCGAGATCGTGAAGGCGCGAACGAGCGTTTGATGAAAGACTATTTTGATCCCACGCCGGTTCACAGACGCAATGTTTTTAGACGGAGGTTTCGGATGAGCCAAAGGTTATTTTTAAAAATTACTAATGATTTGGAAGATAAGTATGATTTCTTTAAGCAAAGAGTGGACGCGCGGGGATATTTAGGCTTCACCTCAATTCAAAAGGTCACTTCCGCTTTACGCATATTAGCCTACGGAAACACGTACGACATCAACGACGACTACTTGAAGATGGGCGAGAAAACAACACGAGATTGCGTGGAACAATTTTGCTATGGTATTTTTTAAATCACTTTAATTTATTTACTTACTTTTATATATTGATTTTTTAGTAGCTTACTAGTAAAACTTTTATATATTAAATTATATTTTAGGTATATGGCAGTTATATGGAAAACGTTATTTGAGAAATCCCACTTGGAACGACCTTCAACAAATATATGAGGTGCATCTAGAAAAACATGGAATACCCGGCATGATTGGTAGCTTGGATTGTCGTCAATGGCGTTGGTATAATTGTCCAACCACATGGCGAGGTCAACATACACGGGGTGATCAAAAAGGGCCAACTTTGGTATTACAAGCTGTTGCGTCATACGACCTTTGGGTTTGGTCGGCCTTCATTGGTGTAGCCGGTTGTTTTAACGATATTAATACGTTAGAGGCTTCACCATTAATAGAGAGCTACATTTCTGGAACTATACCAAAGGCCGGTTTTCATGCGAACGGGAACGACTACGAGCATGGCTACTATTTGGGCGATGGTATATACCCGGAGTATTCGATTATTGTTAAAACGTTTTCTGAAACGTTCGATGAGAAAAGAAAGTATTTTAAAAAATTACAAGAGTCTTCAAGAAAGGATATCGAGAGGTGTTTTGGGGTTCTACAGCAACGATGGCATTTTATCAGAAATCCTTGTCGCATGTGGCATAAGGATAAAATACGAATGACCATGTATGCTTGCATCATTTTGCATAATATGATCATTGAGGATGATGGAAAAGCGATATGCCAAAACTATATTCCGGAAAATTTAGTCGAAGGAACCCAGGCAACAATGGAAGAGAGACTCACAAATGCTCAACTATTGCGATGTAAGGAAATACATAACACGTTGAAGGCAGATTTGGTTGAGCATGCTTGGGCGATTCGCCCAATTCGATACAACAATGACGACGAAGAAGATTCCGAGGAAGAAGAGGTTGAGGAATTCGAAGACGGGAACTTTGAAGACGTAGGTTTGGATGCTGGAGAAAACGAAGAGGAAGAATGAGAGAACGAAGACGAAGAAGATTAATCTTTGAAGTGTTGTTTTTTTTTTTTTAGTCCAAATTATTTTTTTTTTGGAACCGTTTTTTTTTATGTTACTGTATTTATTTTTTTATGTGTAATGTTTTTTTTTTTATTTTAGTGTAATGTTTTTTAATTTAATGAAATGAATTTTAATTTTATAAAGTTAGAAAATAATTATAAAAAATTAGAAATTAATAATTGAGTAATGATTAGACGGGGTCTTTATGACTACGGGCTTAAAATGCATAAGGCCCCATAACGCCCACACGCTTACGTGGCGCGCCACGTGTCGCATAACGCCCACAAAGGGGCGTTATGACTACACATGGCCTTAGAACGAAAACAATGCTATTTATGGTTATTATTATTAATAAATGCCCTTATAAACTTCAACCTTTTTTCCATGCAAGATAATCCCATCCTCATTTCACCCTGCAAAAAATCAAGAACTTAATTTAGTGTGGCTGCATGTACGTTCATGAAAGATATATACAATTATTACTATATGATAAAATGAAAGCTGAATGAACAATATCATTCAGTTTTCATTTTTTTTTCTTTATTTATTATTTGATTTTTTTTATATCGAGCAATACTTTATATTCATTTATTAGACTATGAGATATGGGGCGAGGGTTGGGACAAATGTCCAAGTCACCACCCCGGGTGGGTTTGGGTTTCGGCGTCACCCCTTGGGCGGGAGTTTCAGCCCGGTCGTTGGGCATGCCTAGCGGTCCTCCGTGGCCGGCTCTCATTGGCTGGGTTGGCTAGGCCATAGCGGCTAGGTTTAAATTTTAAAAAATAACCGTTTGGCGCTACGTCCTCTGTGGCCGGCTCTCATTGGCCTGGTTGGCTAGGCCATAGCGGATACGTTAAAATTTTAATATTGAGCAATACGTTATATTCATTTATTAGACTATGAGGTATGGGGCGAGGGTTGGGCCGTGGTTTGGGTACAAATGCCCAAGTCACCACCCCGGGTGGGTTTGGGTTTCGGCGTCACCCCTTGGGCGGGAGTTTCAGCCCGGTCGTTGGGCATGCCTAGCGGTCCTCCGTGGCCGGCTCTCATTGGCTGGGTTGGCTAGGCCATAGCGGCTAGGTTTAAATTTTAAAAAATAACCGTTTGGCGCTACGTCCTCTGTGGCCGGCTCTCATTGGCCTGGTTGGCTAGGCCATAGCGGATACGTTAAAATTTTAATATTGAGCAATACGTTATATTCATTTATTAGACTATGAGGTATGGGGCGAGGGTTGGGCCGTGGTTTGGGTACAAATGCCCAAGTCACCACCCCGGGTGGGTTTGGGTTTCGGCGTCGCCTCTTGGGCGGGAGTTTCAGCGCGGGCGTTGGGCATGCCTAGCGGTCCTCCGTGGCCGGCTCTCATTGGCTGGGTTGGCTAGGCCATAACGGCTAGGTTTAAATTTTAAAAAATAACCGTTCTTGGGTTTCGGCGTCGCCTCTTGGGCGGGAGTTTCAGCCCGGGCGTTGGGCATGCCTAGCGGTCCTCCGTGGCCGGCTCTCATTGGCTGGGTTGGCCAGGCCATAGCGGCTAGGTTAAAATTTTAAAAAATAACCGTTTGGCCAAGCCAAACGGTTCACCCAAATCACTATAAAACCCCCCAACCCCACCTCCTGTCCACATCGCTACCCCAACCGTTCACTCCACCTACCCGAACCCGCTACCCACACTTGATACCGGCACAATGCGATGAAGGGCCGCCAACCCGGTGAGACCCGTTACTGGCCGGAAGCTTTCGCTAGCTATCGGCACAACGTGGGGAACGACCGGCACAATTTAAACGCGTGCCAACACAAGTGACGCGAGCTACGACCGTTTTAAAGCAACATCGAGTTCCGGGGCAAGGAGCGGAAGCCGTTTGACAAGCTCGCCCTATTTGAAATCTACCTAACGCTTTAGGCTTTTTTTGTCTTAACCGACCCAACACGTCACTCACCAGCGGGGAGGCTCGAAGTCCACGTGTCAACCCATGCCCCAAACATGAATCTTGTAATTTTTTCAGTGATTAAGTGGTGAAACAAGAGTTAGGGTCTACGTTCAGTCTTTGCAAGAAGTGAAACAGTTAAAAGAAGAGTTGCAGGATAATGTCAGTTAAAAGAAGAGTTGCAGGATAATGTCGGTCGAAAACACCAATGCCTTTCGCGCAACGCGCGTCATTGAAAAACACACTAGTTAGTATATGAATACTCGAATACAAAATTGAAAGTTACGAAAATATATATATATAGGGTAAGGTTTATGCGAGAACCACCCTTATTGCAAGAACCAATGTGAACACAAAATAAAATCTAAAAAAAATCAAAAAAGCACTCAAAAAGTTTTTTTTATTTTTTTTAATATTTTTTTTTAAATCGCTATATTTCGTTACCATAAAAAAAAAAAACTTTTTTTTTTCGAGTAACAGTCATCCATGCACATGTGCATATGTATCATTACTTCAACAAATTCGGTAATACGTTATCAGGAATAGACAATTGCACTTTAATTTACAATATTATTAGTAATACACTACTTTTTACATTACCAATATTCAAAATGCACATCTGCATCATTAGGTATAACCATGATATAACGTGTTTTGATACGAAAAGTTTGTGATCAGACAAGTGTCTCGGAAGAGCTCTGAGACACGCACTCGGCCATAGACCAAAAAAATCCGAGCAAACCAGAACACGGTCAATCTTATTCCCTTTCCTACCTTTATCAGCCCATCTAGTGAATTTTCTATCCCTCATATCATACTCCATCAACCGAGCATTGAAAATAAAGGAATTGAAATTACCTGCACACGAGAAATTGAACCGCGTATTCAGTCTTTCATCCGGAGCCCTCACCGCGTTGAAATCTCCGAGGAGAATCCAAAGACCCGACGAGCCCTCTATGACTTCCAGAAGCCGATCCCAAAGAGCTTTCTTAGCCTGAACATCTTGAGGGGCATAAATATTCGCAATGTTAATACGACGACCACAACCTTTAATCTTGCCTCTGGAGATAATAAAGTTCCTATCCTTAATCGAATCACTGTGATCAAATAAATTTTTGTCCCACACGCTAACCAAGCCACCCGACATACCGGTAGAATCGACCCATTCTGAACCGACATCTTTGCTTCCCCAAAACCTCGAAACAGTCTTCTCATCCAATTCCCTGCACTTCGTTTCCTGAAGAGCCACAAAATGACCCCGAATTTCACCTTCATCCCCTTAAACCATCTGGCTTTATCATCCCCTCCCAACCCTCTCCCATTTAACGATAAGAAATTCATTCTTTAACCTCATTAATACCCTTTCCCAAAATCACATTCCTTACCAAGTTTTCTTTGTTGCCCAGATCCATACCCACCAAGGCTCCCAACTTAATTGTCTCTCTGACATCCTGATCGATTGAGACCGCTTCACAAGCTGCCCCTCCTCCTCCCTCGTCCATACATGTGTCCCCAGACCCGCGCCCATCCTGCTCCCGTGACTGAGACGGGACCTCATCATGTACCCCACAATCACACCCAACTGGAACCCAGCAGAATCGAGAGGAAGGTTGAGATTGACACCAGGAAGACTCGATGGAGAAGAAAAGTGATTCTCAGATCTCTTATTCATTTGGTCCAATAAGTGATCAAGAGAAAAAAGATCACTATCCTCTTCCAAGTGGGCCCTAGTTCTTTTAGTGGGCCTTCCTTTTTCACTGGACTCCAAGAAAACATTTGGGCTGCCCATAAAAGATTTGGAATGACCCCTGGCCCCACACTTGCGACGACGTTTGGACTTCTTCCCTGCATTAAAGAACGAAATCTCTTTTGTCCCATCCCCATGAACATTGGACCCCTCCCCATTACAAGACCCAAAAAAGGCAGCCAATTAAATTGAACATCCTTGGAAGCATCCCCAACACCGCCGCCCTTGGAGATCCCACCATTCTGGTACTCTCCCCTAGTCGTACCACTACACATGCACACCTCTTCCTCTTCCATAAACTCATCACCTCCGTTCCCGGACTCCACCACCTTAACCACCGGCGAAGAAGCTAACGGGGAAGAGACCTCCGAACTGCCATCCTCCAAACCTCCCAAACAATCCGGGATCCAAACATCAAGTTCCTCTTCAACCCAGATCCTATAATTCCTATCCTTCCATTTCACAGAGATAACTTCTTTGATTCTCTCAACAATTCCAGAATGAACCCCAACTCTAATAAACGACAAGTCTTTATCCTCTCCGATAGCATTCTGGACGTGTAAGACTTTCCCGAACAGCTCTCCCACCATCTTGATAACCTCCTTATGCAATAAATGCAGCGGAAACCCAAGAAACCTTAGCCAGACCACTTTCTCAAAAGGAAGGGATTGGCCATCCCACGCAGAGAGTTTCGAAAACCAGGGTCCCCATAACTCCCGAGATTCAAGGAACAAACATGAAGCAGGTTCCTCTCTAAACGAGATAAGAACTAATAAGCCCCCCAAATATTGAATTTTATAATAGGAAACTTTAGCAATACGGAGAAGTTGGTCAAGGTCGACCAACGTCTCCAAATCCACCGTCCTACCCACCACCGCTACCCCCCTTTAACTCCTGAAGGGCAGCCGTCCTATCAGGAGCAACAACCGACGTTATCTCTACCTGATTGCAAGAATCCTGGACAACCCCTGAACTCATACCAGCTTCCTTCGCCTTCCCTTTACCCAGAACATCGCTATATGAACGAAAATATCTGAAGTTAGACGTCCTGAAATTGCCTCCTGTTCCCACATGATTTGATTTAACGTTATCTCCAACACCCGCCTGCTTGGATCTGAGATTACCACCATCGGACTAAATGTTACCACCACCATTTTCCAAAGCAAACCTGGCGATGTTAACTTTTAACTTACAACCACCCAACTTCACACCCCTCAAAGTCCTTACCGGTTCAGATTTGTCTTTAACATCCTTGAAGGTAGCGAAGCCAAACCTACACCCATCTTTATCCCTTTTTTTAGCCACATACTTACCAGTTATGTCCCCATAACCAACTAACCCACACTTCAGTTCCCACGGAGTACACCCTTACGGCAGGTTAGAGATAAAGAACTTCGTAATATACAGAGAGCCATCGAAACGAGGGTCACCGTCCATTTGATACCCCGCACGGGTAAATGAAAGGTTAATCAGATTCGTAAAGATCAAGCTCAACTGCAACGGAAGCCGCGATCAATCACAGACCGACTAAGCAATCGAAACCCGGGAGGTGGTCAAATGAACACCGAGAAACTATAACAACAAAGAAAATCCAAAGACAATCAATCCCACAACAACGCTAACAGTGCTCGTTACACACGGCAAAAGAGGGAGGAGCCACGTGAGAACAGGAGAGTTACACACTGCCGGGAAGAGACCGCCGGAAAAAATAACAACGGGGAAGGGGGGGGGGGGGGGAGGGGAATATTAACACTTTTGTTAATGCTTCTGATTTTATCTCTGGTTTGGTCTTTTTGGTCTTTTTCTTATTAGAGGGGACGGGACGCCCAGTTGTCGGCAATCTTTCACGTGTGGTGAGTGATAGACGCCCCTAACCCTTAAGGGCGGGTTAATTTTATTTTATTTATTGCGTATGTTAGATGAGTGTGTGGTGAGTGATAGACGCCCCTAACCCGTAGGAATTGTTATGCGTAGGAAAAGTGTAGGAAAATTCCGACCGATCTCCTACGGAATCCGTTTTCATTTTAATTATCGGTAGGAAATGCGTAGGAATCCAATTTATCATTAAAAAAAATTCATAATAAAATGAAATTACTGATATTAAAACATAAAGTTTTATTATTTATATCAATATATGTTATTTTTAAAATAAATTTATTTATATCCGTAGAAAAAGTGTAGGAAAATACCAACACAATTCCTACGAAATATGTTTCATTTCCTATCCGTAGGAAGTGTGTCAGAAATTATCGACAAATTGCTCACAAATTGCTCACGAAATATGTTTTTAATTAATATCCGTAGGAAATGTGTAGGAAAATATTGACTCAAATAGTATATATATAGAATTAAATCTAAGATATATTAGCTCCTGTACAGGAGGATAAACTGGTTAAGACACTTCGGTTATAACGTATAGGTCTCGAGTTCGATCCCAGGCACACACCGATCCAGGGGGAATTTCCCCTTTTTGGCTGATTTTTTTTTCCGTAGGAATTGTGTAAGAAAATTAAAATATATAAATATTATATAATAAATATTATATAAGAAAATTAAAATAAATATTCCGTAGGAAATGCGTCGGAAAGTTAAGAAAATTAATTCCGTGAGAAATAAGTAGGAGAATTCTAACGAAACATTTGTGTGGGAAAGGAGTAGGAAATTCCGTAGGAAATGCGTCAGAAAAAAATTACCCACGAGCAAAATTCCGACAGCCCATTTTCGTGGGAAATCCGTGGGTAAACGCAGTTACCCACGGATTTCCTACAGAAATTGACGTGGGAAAAGTAGCAGTTTTATAGTAGTGAGATTAAGTTAATTGCCATAGACTCTTCTCATTGTATTCACTCATGTGTTCTTATTGCTAGTTTTCAACACTATTCAAGATTATTAGATCATTAATAACAAGTCCAGTATTTTTTTCAGGTGTAATTGAGAATTGAGAAATAATAATAAATAAAAAAGATTACGCAAAAAGGAAGGTTTATAACAATGCTGGCAACATAGTACACTACTACGACTACGTTATATAATAAGAACATTATTTGAAGCCAAGGCCTCACAAATCAAAGAGACACACACAGTTACATATGTCTTCTTAGACCCCCTGTAGTGGGGCTCCATGTACCGCCCAAAGCCAAACATAGCGCCCGGATGGCGCCATGAACACCGCGACGAGGGGCGCTATTGCCCGGAAAAGATGAGTGGCGCGATAGGCATAGCGGCGCGATGAATTGTTTTGTTTTCGATATGACCGTTGAACGGTCGAATAATTTAAAAAAAAAATTAATTTTTCATTTTCCAATCTATTAAATACCTCCACATCTCTCATTTTTTATACCATTCATCACATCTACTCCTTTCTTCTCTCTATTTTTTTATAAAAGTGTAGAAACTACTCCCACCATACTCTAAAAATAAATGGGTTCCCCATCGGGAGATTTGTTCACCGATATTTACCGACGGTTTTTTTCACCCGAAGAAGACGCGGAGGAAGAAGAGGCGGTTACGAGTGCGTGTACTCTCGTGATACAAGCAATGGAGCACGTTCGGCCTACTCCTCCTCCACACCCCATTTTGAAGCACACCTTTATCTTGCGAGATCGTGAAGGCGCGAACGAGCGTTTGATGAAAGACTATTTTCACTACTACAAAAAAGAGCAATTGACACCACATTTTGCTACCGAAAATTAACCGTAGCAAAATAAGCAACAATTTATCTGAATTTACCCTAATATAACACTCTGCTTATCTTTCACACGCGTCTAAACCTAGATTCCTCACGTAGAGCCCTAAACCCTAGATTCATCTCTACCTAAACCGAATGATCTCTAGAAACACATTTGGTTCAAATCACAAAAAATCTGCAATCGATGAACACCTCAAAGGAGATTCACAACAATAATTGCTGAAATTCGATATTCGTTTCATATTTTCAACGATTCACAACTGCTAGAACAAATCGAACAATTGGACGCCAGATCTATGAAATTGGAACCGAATATGTTCCTGATTTTGAAGTATCAAGCATCGGAAGAGGTTTGCGGCAAGCCTGTTATTCGCATCTAAAGCGAATGACCTGCAGAATCGCACCTGTTCATCGCCATTAAACCCTCACCTCTTCCAATCGACTCGCCTCCTCAATCGCAGATCGATTCAATCTCAACGAATGACGGTTTCAAATAATCGCAGATCGGTTCTCTTAATCTCAGTGAACGACAGCTTCAATTCCTTCGCCCTTATCTCCCTACTCCTCCGGCGAACGGTTTCAAATAATCGCAGATCGGTAAATTCCACATATATATGTTGATATTGATATGTAAGCAATATATCTGTGGAATTTGTATCAGATAAGCACTATGTTCAATTGGAAATGAGAATATTTTTAGGTTAGTGATTGAATCTTATGGTCAGTCTCTTGAAATATCTCTCTACTCTGCTTAGTTTAGTCCTTAACAATGGTGAGTCCACAATTCTACTTGATTCGCGTGTTATTATAATTAATTCGGATCCGGTTGATCTGATTCTGTTCATATTCACATTGTGATATTATCTGTTTTGCTGAGGTTTGTAACAAAATTTTGGATCTGGTGTGGTTACTGATACTTCATTTTGTGTTTGTTTTGTGTTGTGTGGCCGCCTCTCAGATTGGAGATCAAGGTACTGTTGTTATTCGAATTGAATTGACTCAGTGTTGTTTTTGTTATAAAGTATTTAAGTAAATAGTTATAGTTAGTTACTTATGCTAATTATGAGTGGTTTTGGCAGAGGAAACTCGCTCAAAGATCCGAAAGTGTAAAATCGGTGGATCTGCATCCGACGGAGCCATGGTAATTTTACTCTTACTCATTGTAACTGAATTTATCTTGGTTACTGGTGTTTTTTATTATAAAGTAGATATACAATGATCTTTAGCTCTTTTAACTAATAGTTGCAATCGCCTAAGGCGGAGGGACGATAATTGGCTAGTAATTACGTGTTTACATGTATTAATTGTAATGGTTTTTTGTTTTTTTACAGGACGATTCAAACTTCGAAGGCGATGACGACATGTTTGCAAACTACGATGACCAGATTCGACATTCACCAGGTTTTGGGCTGCGTTGTGGTCTGTGTATGATAGCAACAGCTATATAGTTTAAAAAAATAAATCTTCTAGAAGACAGTTGTTTGATTTTTGTTGTGAATGGTCTGCGTTTTGTGGTCTACGTATGATAGCAACAACCATATAGTTTAATAAAAAAAAGTAATATTCTACGAGACAATTGTTTGTTTGGCTTGTGCTGTAGAATTTGGGTGTGGGTCTTTCATTGAAACAGAGTGGTCTTTTGTGTGTGAACAGTACTTATTGCAAGCCGTAGCTCAATTTATATGTGAACTTTTCTTCGCTTAAATACGGTTATACTTGTTGAATGTTGAGGTGCAGAACGATCCGTGCACAAATGCTTGGAGAGGGTCAAACTTGACAGAAGATGGTCACGTTGAATGTGATGCCAGCATCATGGAAGGTAGTTCGGGAACATTCGGGGCTGTTGGAGCAGTGCCAGGTATATCCAGTAAAGTTTTTTCTTCCTCTTTTATTTCATTTACAGATTTACTTATATTTTGGGATTTTTGTTCTCATATATGTTCTATCTTTATTTGAAGCAAATGATTATCAGGTGTAAAAAATGCCATCAAGATTGCAGCTTTGTTGGTCAAGGAGCAGATGTCGGGCTCATCGCTATTGGGTCGAATTCCTCCCATGTAAACTTTTGTATTATTTTTGTCTTTCAAGCTTACAAATTGTTACTATTTTTATTGTTAGTGTCATTTTTTCTCTCAAATATTCTTTCAGGAACCATTGAAGATACAGAAAAGGTAAGCTCGCCGGGCCCGTTTGACATTATAATATATTTTACTCCGCTCATTTTCACAGTAACTTACATTTGAGCCCCTAAATCTCCATGTCCATATTTTCTACTTATAGTGGCTTGTGACAAGAAAGGCGAAAGAACAATGGAAGAATTATAAAGCAATGCTTGAAGATGCCAAATCGGGAATTTCTTCAAGCAAACCGTCATCTAGTCGTCAACAGATTGATAATGCATTAGGTATGCTAGTAAACAGATCTATTTACATATTCAATACGATTACTGAAGTCTATAAATGTTCTCGAATTACATTTTTAATGAATTTCTTGTTTATTTTTAAAATCAGACGTTAGTAATAATGCTATGGATAGGATCATGGATATCGTAGGAGTTATATGTATCGATAAAGAAGGGAATATAGCATCTGGAGCGTCTAGTGGTGGCATCGAACTAAAGGTCCTTTTTAGATGTTAGTCAAACCACCGGATCCCACTAATCATCTCCGTAGCTTCTACGTGCTGCCAGGTGCTTTAATTTCTATATTCCTCCGTTAATAATCGTCTATTATTCATCCGCAATTTTCAATTTTCCAAACTAGGGTTTTAATCGAATTTGTATCAATTATATTGTTAAAGTTCTAATATTTTTGAGCTTTTGAATATTTAGGTTCAAATCAACTTGCAAATTAGGTTTTTTTACCTGCAATTGTAAGAATTAGGATTTTTGTTTGTACACAGCAGAGATGTCTATGAACAACAATACTCCCCAAAAGAATTCACCTTTTGGGAACTCTATGACTACAAACCCTAGTTCCATCTTCAGTCACGGTCACAGCCTCAACAGCAATCAGGGTCTCCCTTTGCTAGTCAGTTTCAGCTCTCTCAGTATGTTGCAGCCCATGCCCATGCTCAGGCCATAGCTCAAGTGCAGTCCAAAGTGCAGGCTCAAGCCATGGCCCAGGCTCAGGCTAACCATGCCTAGTTTCAGGTACAGTTGAGTCGCGTGTGGATGCTGTGTTAGCGAGAAAGAAGATAGACATTCAAGATGCGATTTGGAAAATTTAATTTTAGTTATTTGATGTTTTGATTTGGATGTTTATTTTGAGGAATATTAGATGTATAAAATTTTACATTTTAATGGAATGGCAACAAGTTACAAATTGTTATGTTTTATGAAATGGAATAGCCAATTTATAGAATGGAATAGCATAAATGGTAGTAAAACGGTGGTAAAATGTGACAAAGCGGTAGCAAAAAGGTGGCAAAATAGCGGTAGCAAAACGGTGGCAAACCAAAATGTGGTAGCAAAACGGTGACAAAAAGCGGTAGCAAAAAGGTGGCAAAGTAGCGGTAGCAAAACGGTGACAAAAAGCGGTAGCAAAACGGTGGCAAATCAACGGTAGCAAAATCGGTAGCAAAAAATAAAACGGTAGCAAATAGGTGTCAATAGGGCATTTGCTACGTGTGCTTTTGCCACCGAGTTTTTGGTGGCAAAAGAGCAATTGCTACCGTTTTGCGACCGAAAATGTGGTAGCAAATACTTTATTCTCTAGTAGTGTTTGATCCCACGCCGGTTCACGGACCCAATGTTTTTAGACGGAGGTTTCGGATGAGCCAAAGGTTATTTTTAAAAATTACTAATGATTTGGAAGATAAGTATGATTTCTTTAAGCAAAGAGTGGACGCGCGGGGATATTTAGGCTTCACCTCAATTCAAAAGGTCACTTCCGCTTTACGCATATTAGCCTACGGAAACACGTACGACATCAACGACGACTACTTGAAGATGGGCGAGAAAACAACACGAGATTGCGTGGAACAATTTTGCTATGGTATTTTTTAAATCACTTTAATTTATTTACTTACTTTTATATATTGATTTTTTAGTAGCTTACTAGTAAAACTTTTATATATTAAATTATATTTTAGGTATATGGCAGTTATATGGAAAACGTTATTTGAGAAATCCCACTTGGAACGACCTTCAACAAATATATGAGGTGCATCTAGAAAAACATGGAATACCCGGCATGATTGGTAGCTTGGATTGTCGTCAATGGCGTTGGTATAATTGTCCAACCGCATGGCGAGGTCAACATACACGGGGTGATCAAAAAGGGCCAACTTTGGTATTACAAGCTGTTGCGTCATACGACCTTTGGGTTTGGTCGGCCTTCTTTGGTGTAGCCGGTTGTTTTAACGATATTAATACGTTAGAGGCTTCACCATTAATAGAGAGCTACATTTCTGGAACTATACCAAAGGCCGGTTTTCATGCGAACGGGAACGACTACGAGCATGGCTACTATTTGGGCGATGGTATATACCCGGAGTATTCGATTATTGTTAAAACGTTTTCTGAAACGTTCGATGAGAAAAGAAAGTATTTTAAAAAATTACAAGAGTCTTCAAGAAAGGATATCGAGAGGTGTTTTGGGGTTCTACAGCAACGATGGCATTTTATCAGAAATCCTTGTCGCATGTGGCATAAGGATAAAATACGAATGACCATGTATGCTTGCATCATTTTGCATAATATGATCATTGAGGATGATGGAAAAGCGATATGCCAAAACTATATTCCGGAAGATTTAGTCGAAGGAACCCAGGCAACAATGGAAGAGAGACTCACAAATGCTCAACTATTGCGATGTAAGGAAATACATAACACGTTGAAGGCAGATTTGGTTGAGCATGCTTGGGCGATTCGCCCAATTCGATACAACAATGACGACGAAGAAGATTCCGAGGAAGAAGAGGTTGAGGAATTCGAAGACGGGAACTTTGAAGACGTAGGTTTGGATGCTGGAGAAAACGAAGAGGAAGAAGGATAGAACGAAGACGAAGAAGATTAATCTTTGAAGTGTTGTTTTTTTTTTTTAGTCCAAATTATTTTTTTTTTGGAACCATTTTTTTTTATGTTACTGTATTTTTTTTTATGTGTAATGTTTTTTTTTATTTTAGTGTAATGTTTTTTAATTTAATTAAATGAATTTTAATTTTATAAAGTTAGAAAATAATTATAAAAAATTAGAAATTAATAATTGAGTAATGATTAGACGGGGGCTTTATGACTACGGGCTTAAAATGCATAAGGCCCCATAACGCCCACACGCTTACGTGGCGCGCCACGTGTCGCATAACGCCCACAAAGGGGCGTTATGACTACACATGGCCTTAGAACGAAAACAATGCTATTTATGGTTATTATTATTAATAAATGCCCTTATAAACTTCAACCTTTTTTCCATGCAAGATAATCCCATCCTCATTTCACCCTGCAAAAAATCAAGAACTTAATTTAGTGTGGCTGCATGTACGTTCATGAAAGATATATACAATTATTACTATATGATAAAATGAAAGATGAATGAACAATATCATTAGTTTTCATTTTTTTTTCTTTATTTATTATTTGATTTTTTTTATATCGAGCAATACTTTATATTCATTTATTAGACTATGAGGTATGGGGCGAGGGTTGGGACAAATGTCCAAGTCACCACCCCGGGTGGGTTTGGGTTTCGGCGTCACCCCTTGGGCGGGAGTTTCAGCCCGGTCGTTGGGCATGCCTAGCGGTCCTCCGTGGCCGGCTCTCATTGGCTGGGTTGGCTAGGCCATAGTGGCTAGGTTTAAATTTTAAAAAATAACCGTTTGGCGCTACGTCCTCTGTGGCCGGCTCTCATTGGCTTGGTTGGCTAGGCCATAGCGGATACGTTAAAATTTTAATATTGAGCAATACGTTATATTCATTTATTAGACTATGAGGTATGGGGCGAGGGTTGGGCCGTGGTTTGGGTACAAATGCCCAAGTCACCACCCCGGGTGGGTTTGGGTTTCGGCGTCGCCTCTTGGGCGGGAGTTTCAGCGCGGGCGTTGGGCATGCCTAGCGGTCCTCCGTGGCCGGCTCTCATTGGCTGGGTTGGCTAGGCCATAACGGCTAGGTTTAAATTTTAAAAAATAACCGTTCTTGGGTTTCGGCGTCGCCTCTTGGGCGGGAGTTTCAGCCCGGGCGTTGGGCATGCCTAGCGGTCCTCCGTGGCCGGCTCTCATTGGCTGGGTTGGCCAGGCTATAGCGGCTAGGTTAAAATTTTAAAAAATAACCGTTTGGCCAAGCCAAACGGTTCACCCAAATCACTATAAAACCCCCCAACCCCACCTCCTGTCCACATCGCTACCCCAACCGTTCACTCCACCTACCCGAACCCGCTACCCACACTTGATACCGGCACAATGCGATGAAGGGCCGCCAACCCGGTGAGACCCGTTACTGGCCGGAAGCTTTCGCTAGCTATCGGCACAACGTGGGGAACGACCGGCACAATTTAAAAGCGTGCCAACACAAGTGACGCGAGCTACGACCGTTTTAAAGCAACATCGAGTTCCGGGGCAAGGAGCGGAAGCCGTTTGACAAGCTCGCCCTATTTGAAATCTACCTAACGCTTTAGGCTTTTTTTGTCTTAACCGACCCAACACGTCACTCACCAGCGGGGAGGCTCGAAGTCCACGTGTCAACCCATGCCCCAAACATGAATCCTGTAATTTTTTCAGTGATTAAGTGGTGAAACAAGAGTTAGGGTCTACGTTCAGTCTTTGCAAGAAGTGAAACAATTAAAAGAAGAGTTGCAGGATAATGTCGGTCGAAAACACCAATACCTTTCGCGCAACGCGCGTCATTGAAAAACACACTAGTTAGTATATGAATACTCGAATACAAAATTGAAAGTTACGAAAATATATATATATATAGGGTAAGGTTTATGCGAGAACTACCCTTATTGCGAGAACCAATGTGAACACAAAATAAAATCTAAAAAAAAATCAAAAAAGCACTCAAAAAGTTTTTTTTTATTTTTTTTAATATTTTTTTTAAATCGCTATATTTCGTTACCATAAAAAAAAAAAACTTTTTTTTTCGAGTAACAGTCATCCATGCACATGTGCATATGTATCATTACTTCAACAAATTCGGTAATACGTTATCAGGAATAGACATTTGCACTTTAATTTACAATACTATTAGTAATACACTACTTTTTACATTACCAATATTCAAAATGCACATCTGCATCATTAGCTATAACCATGATATAACGTGTTTTGATACGAAAAGTTTGTGATTTTGAATGGAGAAGTAGGCCCATATACATGTTTTTTGGTTAGTTATATCTAGTGGTTGATGGTTTGGTTATAGTTGTAAATTTTTGATGTAATATGTTGATTGGATGGTATAAATGGTGTTTACATACATGTAATAAAGTGAAAATATTGTTAATGGTATTGTATTATGGATGGTAGGAGGTAATGATATTGTACTATGGATGGTAGGAGGTAATAGTAGTGTATTATGGATGGTATGATAGATGAAGTGGAAAGTGTATTCAAAGTAGTGTAGCAAAACACTTTATTTCATGTTGATACATATAAATGCACATGACCATTTATAATATTGGTAATGTAAAAAGTAGTGTATTACATATGGTAGTGTAAATGAAAGTGCAATTGTCTAATATGTGTAATGAATTACGTAATTTGTCAAAAAAAGGACAAATGTGCATGCTTGTGTATTATGGATGGAATGATAGATAAAAGAGAAAGTAGTGTACCAAAACACCTTATTTCATGTTGATACATATAGATGCACATGTGCATTTTTAACATTGTTAACGTAAAAAGTAGTGTATTACACGTGGTAGTGTAAATGAAAGTGTAATTGACTATTATTTGTAATGGATTACGGAATTTGACAAAGAAATGATACATATGCACATGTGCATGGATAACTTTTACTCGAAAAAAAAAATTTTAATTTTTTTTTATTTTTTTATTAACAAAATATAGCGATTTTTTCAAAAAAAAATAGTAAAAAAATAAAAAAAAATTCTTTTTTTTTACAGGACAAAGATCCGTTAGGAACCACCCTTTATTGCGAGAACCGCGAGAATCAGTGTGAACACAAACAGTAATTCCTAAAAAATCTAAAAAACACCCAATTTTTTTTTACTATTTTTTTGGAAAATTCGCTATATTTTGTTAATAAAAAAGTAAAAAAAATTCAAAAAAAAAATCGAGTAACAGTTACCTATGCACATGTGCATATGTTTAATTTCTTTGTCAAATTCCGTAATTCATTACAAATAATAGTCAATTGCACTTTCATTTACACTACCACGTGTAATACACTACTTTTTACGTTAACAATATTAGAAATGCACATGTGCATCTATATGTATCAACATGAAATAAGATGTTTTGGTACACTACTTTCTCTTTCATCTATCATTCCATCCATAATACACAAGCATGCACATGTGCATTTTTGTCATTTCTTTGACAAATTCCGTAATTAATTACACATATTAGACAATTGCACTTTCATTTACACTACCGTATGTAATACACTACTTTTTACATTACCAATATTAGAAATGCACATGTGCATTTATATGTATCAACATGAAATAAGGTGTTTTGGTACACTACTTAGAATACACTTTCCCTTTCATCTATCATACCATCCATAATACACTACCATTACCTCATACCATCCATAATACAATACCATTACCTCCTACCATCCATAATACAATACCATTAACAATATTTTCACTTTATTACATGTTTGTAAACACCATTTATATCATCCAATCAACATATTACATCATAAATTGACAACTATAACCAAACCATCAACCACTAGATATAACTAACCAAAAAACATGTATATGGGCCTACTTCTCCATTCAAAATCACAAACTTTTTGTACCAAAACACGTTATATCATGGTTATACCTAATGATGCACATGTGCATTTTGAATATTGTTAATGTAAAAAGTAGTGTACTACTAATGGTATTTTAAATTAAAGTACAATTGTCTATTCCTGATAATGTATTACCGAATTTGTCGAAGTAATGATACATATGCACATGTGCATGGATAACTGTTACTCGAAAAAAAAGTTTTTTTTATGGCAACGAAATATAGCGATTTAAAAAAAATAAAAAATAAAAAATTTTGAGTGCTTTTTTGATATTTTTTAGATTTTATTTTGTGTTCACATTGGTTCTCACGGTTCTCGCAATAAGGGTGGTTCTCGCATGAACCTTACCCTATATATATATATATATATATATATATATATATATATATATATATATATATATATATATATATATATATATATATAAGTGGTCAGAAACTCAATCGGAACAGATTTCACTTACCTGACTTGTCGAGGGTGGCCAATTTACATTGATCCGAGACTTACAAGCCTTGATCGTTAATCGGAGTCTCGCCGAAACCGATGGCTGTGGAGGCTGGCGGAGATGACGGTGACGATGGCTGTGGAGGCTGGCGGAGATGACGGTGGCTATGGATAGTGTGAGAGGTGAGGAGAGGTTGGAGGAGAAGGAGTCGTGTCTGTGTGTGTGATGTTAGGGAAAAAGAAAGGAAGAAGAGGTGAGAAGACTCATTCCTAGGTCTACATCAAGAAGAGGTCAGGCAGACCTTTTTAAGTGAAATGTCTTCTAGAAAACAAACAGTATTCAGACCCAAAGATTTTCGCGTGGACTGCGTGGCGCAGATATAAAAGGTCAGGAAATACTTCTTGAAAAAAACAAACAGCAACTATGTAAAAGTGAATTTTTAAAGACTACATAATTTGGGCAAAAATATATAGGACAACAATTGTAATTTAGTCTATTGATAATACTAACGGGGTCGGGCGCCCCGTGTTCGGCCCCGATAACGCATGAAAAAAAAACACTGCCGCCACCCTATATTATCACGCGTCAACATTACAACGCGTGAACTTTTTGACGCGTTAAACTTTCAAATTTTGACCGTTTGTGTGTGTTGACCGTTATTTAATAAAAAAAAGAAACCCTTAGACAATATATATATATATATATATATATTTCACACTTTTATACCATTTCACCCACACCAAAACACAAACATATATCACACATTCTACATATTTCACAAATGGATTTTCCTACGGCTTCGACGTTTCCGATGGACAGCGATAGCGATAGCCAATCGTCTTTCAACAATGAGACGGTTGAATTTTTCGAGTCGGTGTATAACGAACTTGAAGCAAGTTCGCGCCGCCCAAAGAAGATAATGGTGGATCATGATCGTATACATGCCAACGAAGTGTTAATGAACGATTATCAACGTTTTGCACACGTCGTCGTTGTTTCAAACCGTAACGGATGGTACCGCACCCTTCTGTCCATTCTATGTTAACGGAAGATATTACAGACGAGTCTTTCTTCTTGTGGATGGTATCTACCCATCATGGTCTGTTTTTTTGTGAAAGCTCTTTCATTTCCTGTCGAGGTTAAAGAAAAGGCGTTCAAAAGGTTGCAAGAATCGGCAAGAAAAGATGTTGAGAGGGCTTTTGTTGTTTTAAAGGGTAGATGGGGCATACTAAACCGACCGGTTCATGCGATGAATAAGAAAACAATACATAGCATAGTATATGCATGTATCATATTGCACAATACGCTAATCAAAGAAAACGGACATGTAATATCTCCAGATTGGGTGGCGGATCATCCTACACAAGTTCCTGTTCCCGAAAATATCCAACAAGACTTGCGTGATGAAGAAATTCACTTTCGGTTGAGATACGATTTAATTAAACTTGTAGGTTCTTTAGGTTTGGAATTTCTTAATTCGGAAGTGGAGTAGATTTTCTTTATGTATTTTTTATTTTTATTGTAGTCTAAAATATTTCTAGAAATATTGTTTTTAATTTAAATGAAACTTATAATTTATATTTTTTTTGTTTTATTGTTAATTTATAATTTAAAAACAAAAAAAATGTTGTGAGTGATGGAATTCCATCACAAGTGATGGACATTTCCACTAAAATTAATCACTAGTGATAGAATAATAGTTGATGACATGCGGAACTTGATTGAAAGTTGTGAGTGAGTGATGAGTGATGGGCGTCTCTACCCCATTAAGTAGCTCAATTTTCTGTAACTAAAAACTAGATCGCAGTTTAAGTCTGTTACATCAACTAAACGGCGTAGTTTTAATTTTTTGTTAAATGGTGTAATTTCAATTTTTGTAAGTATATTGTTGCGGTTCTTGTTTATTTGTTGCCTTAACTCTTGGAAAGGTCGCGTTTTGTGAATGAAGTGTCCTTAAGACCATGAGTAATGAGTGTTATATGGGCGTGAAATGGCTTGATAATTCCCCAAATAACACCCCCGCACGCTTTATATGGACATGAAGAGGAAAGTACATTTCTAGTATAATGCATAATGAGGATAACAAAATTGGAAAATAATAATGGAATGGAGTATTAAGTGAGGTTAACCATTACACAAAGGACATTATAATGTTGATGTGCCGAAAAATGCCCCTAATGAGGCATTAATCATTACGTATGGTCTTAAAAAAAATTCAATTCAAGTAACAAAGTCTCATCTCTTCCATCATTCAAACAACAATTTATTTATAGTTTTCGGTGTTTGCTTTCAGGGTGTCCTGGTGGTCTCGGCAAAGGAAGCGGCAAAAGGTTTTGCCGCACGGGGTAACCACCGCCATCAAACATTTGCCGTGCGGGGCCATTTTCTCGGTGAGTTGTTGCCGTTTGCGGGGACTTGAGGGAGAAGGGTAAGTTGTGGGGCCCAATATCTTCTCAATCAGTCATCCCTCTTTTTTTTAATGGTTTGGGAAAATCACCCCTTGTGTTTTTGGACAGGATGGAGAATGAGATAGGAAATGGCATAACATAGTATAATTGGGTGAGTGAAATTTCCTCCCAACTCATCAGACATGCAACCCTTACACCCTCATGACCAGGTGATTCGTCCAATTTAGTGGTTTGGTCGTTTTCTTATTAAGGGCGGTTTAATTTCATTTTATTTATTGCGTGTGGTTCACTTCGCTTTCAGTAATTAATTTTTGTCTATAGTCAAATTAAGTTAATTGCCATAGACCCTTCTCATTGTATTCACTCATGTGTTCTTATTGCTAGTTTTCAACACTATTCAAGATTATTAGATCATTAATAACAAGTCCAGTATTTTTTTTTTAGGTGTAATTGAGAATTGAGAAATAATAATAAATAAAAAAAGATTACGCAA
The DNA here is from genome assembly GCA_030545235.1 of Helianthus tuberosus. Classification (NCBI taxonomy): domain Eukaryota; kingdom Viridiplantae; phylum Streptophyta; class Magnoliopsida; order Asterales; family Asteraceae; genus Helianthus; species Helianthus tuberosus. The sequence continues at coordinate 196,616,256 of CM060425.1, forward strand.
AAAGGAAGGTTTATAACAATGCTGGCAACATAGTACACTACTACGTTATATCATAAGAACATTATTTAAAGCCAAAGGCCTCACAAATCAAAGAGACACACACAGTTACATATGTCTTCTTAGAACGAAAACAATGCTATTTATGGTTATTATTATTTATAAATGCCCCTATAAACTTAACCCTTTTTTCCATGCATGATAATCCCTTCCTCAATGCACCCTGCAAAAAAATCACCAAATGCCGGAGCACATCAGTACAAACTTAATTTAGTGTGGCTGCATGTACGTTCATGAAAGATATATACAATTAGTATATGAATACTCGAATACAAAATGAAAGTTATAATTCATAATGGAAAGGTTTCTCAATATTGTCATTATACACATGTTAGATGTGCTCTACCTTTTTTAAAAATGTGTTGAAATATGATATGATTACCAGTATTGAACGTGTACTTTTATGACACTAACTAGCTTATGAAAGTAAACGCAAGCAAATATACTATCCATATTAGGACTGACTTGATGGTTTTTTTTTTTTTTTTTTAATTTTTTTAAGCCTAAAGCGGATAATAAAGTTGTTCCTTTTTCTTCAAGATTTTAAAACTTATTCCACTCCCCCGAGCCATCCTGGATCCAAATTAAAAGTTTAAATAGAAGCGCATGTTATTTAATTTGAACATACTTGGAGCAATCAGTGCTTGCGCTGATCTTGTAAGGGATGCTGACACCACACTTGCTGGGGAGACTGGCCGCATTGTTTGCATTGATGCCGGAGATGGAAGAGTAAGCATTCTTTAAGCATTTACATGCAGCCTGACGATCTGGTGTTGTTTTTGCAGCGTTATTGAGTGATCTTACCCCATTGCAACAATTCGGTGGCACACCACCACCTTTGGTAAGGTAGCCAATACATGGTGCTAAGCTGCTGGCTACCTGACCACAGCTAATAGCGGCCTCCGCATAGGGTGCAGCCACCACCATGCAAGTGACCACTACACATAAAACCATCATTACCATCTTTGCCATTTTTGAAGTGTATTAAAACTTTAGGAAACAATAGCTTTGTTGGTGCTAGAATATGTTGTTCTGTGTTACGATTTATAGGGGTGTTTGTCCATGCATGCGTATGAATGAATTAAAGGAAGGGGGGTCGGTTTGGAACTTGTTAGTTGGAAGTTGGTTCCAGCATTAATTAACGCTACCCCTCACCTCATTGATCTTTGATCTAAACCAAGTGAAATGTAAGGTCAAGGTTTTTTCTATTTTAGCTCATCATAATAGTTATGGCCGACCATGTTTAAGTGTAATGCATAGAAAAAACGTACGTCCATACTAAAGGATATATGACATAACTTGAATGTCTATTTGTCATGGGCATATTTACTTATTATCACCCATGTTTCTTAGGGCATCCATAACCCAAAAAAATTCAAACATTTACAGAATTACAAGCGCGTCACCTTTGCTGACACATAATATTTCGAATTTTGTTATATCTATGTCTCCCAAATGCAATAAAATTTCAAACAACCAATTAAAAATATATTTGTGTTTGTTTGAGAAAGAGTGGATTTCCGGGCGGCCATTCCGGACAACCTTCACAACACGGCTCGTCCACTTTTCGGATGGTTTGGAATTTCATGACGATGCCACCTAGGCACCGTTGTGGATACTCTTTAGGTATCGTTCGTGAAATGTAAGGGAATAGGAATTTGAGCAAAAATTGAAATTTTATTCGGAATTCACAGAATGAAATAGAATCCGGATAAAATTTAAATGTAGATTCCGTTCTTTAGACTGGACGGTACGATATCGGTAAACCCTTTGGGGATTTAGATTCACCGAGCGGTGATTGAAAGCCGGCCATATTCACCGAGCGGTGATTAAAACAAGGACATGCAAAATCGGTGTATATTCGCCGAACCCAATTTTTGAACGTTGCTCATTATTTGACCGTTGGCACCCACCTTTTATGACCGTTTGTAATTTTTTTTTATTTAACCCACAATTTTTAATCATTTTTAGCACACCACTCTTTCTAAATATCTCTCTTTCTACACCCACAAACACAATGGATAAACAAAACAAAGGTGAACCCAAGAAAAAAAGGTTCCGCTAGCCGAGGATCGGACCCAAGAAAAAAGGTTTCGCAAACGAGACAAGGTGATTCTAGAGGTCCGAGTGCAACGGTTCAAACCTCTTACGGATATTCACCATACTCTCAACCTCCATTTTATTACCCCCAACCTTCTCCACCTCAATTTTATAGCACCCAACCTCTTATTCCACCACAAATATTTTCACACCCAACCTTTACAACCGATTTCGATGCATTTGCATTTAGGACCCCGCGAATTCAATCACCAAGAGAGAATGTCAAGCGCCCACTTCATATTTACGATGATGACCAAGATGAAGAGATTGTCCCCTAGACACAACATTTGGATGTAAATAGTGGCGAGGGACGAAGAAGAATAGGAGGATGAGGACGATGATATTGGTGAAGGAAGTGACACGAAACAAAAGGGAGGCAAGGCGGAGCGTCAAAGTTGGACAAAAAAATAAGATGCCTTAGCCAAGGCATGAGTGCATTGTCCTTTAATTTAAACAAGAAAAAAGGCAACCAATAAAAATCGGATAGTTTTTGGAAAAAAGTTCTCGCCCATTACAACGAAACGGTCAGCGGAAGTACTCGAACAGTTCATCAAGTAGGTTCAAAATGGATCCCTATGTTGACTAAGATAAACTTCTTCGGCCTTTGGCAACAAGCGGTAACATTTTTTTTTGAACACTTAATAAATATTTTCCATAACATTGTTTTGTTTATTATTATTATTTTTTTTTTTACTTTATAATTGTTATATATATTGGATTGTATTCGTGTTAGTGGGTGTAGTGACGTCAAGGTTATGAATAGGGCTTTAAAAGATTTCAAATCAAAATATCCGAGTGGTTTTCATCATATTGAGGCATGGGTGGTTGCTAGTAAACATGACAAATAGGCACCGGTACCATTGTTGGGTGAAGATAGTGGAGGTTCGGGCCAAAAAAGAAAATCGTCCGATTCGGATAACTACAATACGGGTACACTGGGAACTGAGTTCAATAGCGATATACCGGACATAAACGTAGACCCCTCACCAACAAGACAAAAAACGAAAGAAAAGAGGCCCGCAACATCACCAACCGATAGCAAAACGACTTTGACTGAGAAGCTCGCGCAATACACTCTTATGAAAGAAGAAAAAAAAAGCACGGGCGATAGAGTTTTCGAATATAAAAAAAACGCGAGCAAGACACCATAGCGTTAGTGGCGGAACAACGCGAGGCGGTGAAACAACTTTTGTATGATCGGGATTTGGAGACATTTACTAAGCCACACGACCATTCTTCACCCGAGATCTTGCCATTTATTCTAGCGCGGAAACGGGATATCGCAAGAAAATATAATTGGCCATGCAACTTCTAAATTTTAGGTTTATTATTTTATGGTTTAATTTTGTAGTTTTAAGTATGTAATGTGTTGTTTTTTAATTAAAAGTACTTTTTTATGTTTTATTTATTTATGCATAATTTATAATTTCTACAAATAAAAAATATATAACTCAAATACCCTGATAGTGTTTGAATCATTTCCAGTGATTAAGTGCAAAATGGGGAGTGGAATGGAGACTTAACATTGCATAATATTATTCGTTGGACAATGACTCAAACACCCTAAAGTGTTTGAATCATACCCTCCACCCTTATGTTGTGCAATTCCAATTATTATTTTTTTGTTAAAACCAAGAAATAATACATTGAATCAGCATTCCAATTACATCAAGATTCTATTCCATTCCGTAAAACTAACGTTACCTTAGGGTCTGTTTGGTATGGGGTAATGGAATGAACGAATAAATGGAATGGACGAGGTAATGGAATGGACGATGGAATACAATGGATCATTACCACTCCATATCTTGTTTGGTTACCACGTGTGAATGTAATGAATTATTAGTGTATTGTTTGGTAGGCAAAAAAAACCGAATGAATAAAATAAGCGGTGAGTGGTGGTGGTGGTCGGTGGTAGTGATTGTGGGTGGCGGCGGCGACATGGGTGGTGGTGGCGGCGGCGAGTGCCAGTGCGGTGGGCGAAAGTGGCCGTTGGTAGTGGGTGGCAGTGGAGGTGGCAGTGGGTGGCGGCGGTGGTTAGTGGTGGCGGTGGTGATGGTGGTGGTGGCGTCAACGATGGTGGTGGGTGGCGACGGCGAGTGGCGTTGGCAATTGGTCGCGGCGATGGGTGGTAACGGTGGTGGGTGGGTAGCAGCGGTGGCTGTCGGGGTGGCAACGTAGGCGGTGGCGGGTGGCGGCGATGGCGTCAGTGGTGGGTGATGGTGGTGGGTTGTGGTGTTGTTGATGAATGGTGCAAGAGGAGATGGAATGGAAAAAAATTATGGGGGATGGATGGAATGATTTTAAGGGAATGAAATGATTTTTAGAATGAGTGATTCTATTTATTGACCAACCAAACACCATTTTCTTCATTCCCTCGTAATCATCAATTCTATTCCGCCTCTCACTCCTACATACCAAGCACTACCTTAGACTTTCATTACGAAATCATACATTAAGTACCTTTTTCATTCACCCTATAAACCCGTATCTTTTTCTCAATATGGCTTTATTCAAATTCAAATAACACCTGGTTTGATACTTAACAACTTTTGATACTGAAACTCGAAAACTTTCTCAATGCCGTTACTGAAGATTTAATCTCGAGTAAGAAGTATATACCATGCAATAACTAATAAATCACTTAAAATTTATTTTTGAGAATTAGTAAATTAATCTTTATTATAAGAGTTCGATAATTAATAAATTTGTGTTGTTACAAACTAATAAATTTATTTTATTGAACCATGTCCCTACCAACTTTTGCATTACGACATTTGTGACTTTTGCATACTCCATAGCCATCATTCACTTCTTAGGCTGGACGGTGTGGGATGGAGCCCCTAGGGGCTTTATCAAGACAAATCAGCTCCACCTAGGATCCACTTCAGCCATGAGGCTTTATCACGCCCCCTTTTAACTTGCATGGTATGGGATGGAGCCCCCTGTTAAACAAAATTAAAAAAAAATTATTGGCTGAAATGATGTGGGCCCCACCTGATAAAGCCCTTCTCCCTCGTTACCGTGATGGAGCCCATCAATGGCGCCCCTGTTTAATTTGCATGGTGTGGATGGTGGCGCCGAATGGGGTGCTATAGGCAGTGAGGTGGCACGGTGAAGCCCCTCATACCCTCCGGCCTTATTGCGAGTTTTGAAAGCCTTACAAAAAAGGGAAAATTATTAAAATAGATAAAGATAACAAATTGAACTAAAAACTTAACAAAAATTATGTTTATATTTAGTTCTTAGCAAAATAGACAAAAGCGTCACTAAGACGGCTAGACTTTAGCCTGCGTTTTAAAAGCGGTATCTTTTATTGGCCTTTTACAAAAAGTGTGGCCGAATGATGAAATTTAGGCTGCGCTTTTTTAAGTCTAAAATTGAACTAGTTTTTAAGAACCAAATTGTAGCCGACACAGGGCGGGTAAGGTTCGTCATAAAACGTAATTAAAAGAACCCTAATCTCTTCGCCTCCTTTCTCCTGGTTCGCCGGCGGCTCGACGAAGGCAGCAAGATCGGGTTAGTGTGCGAGGTCGCCTTTTTCCTGGCTTGACCTCTCATCCTAACTCTCCGCGCTGATTCTTCCATTCGCTTCCGGGTCCGGGCGGTTTTTGTTCTTTCTGTTTTCGGAGCCTCATTAGCCGGTCCTTCTCTGGTTGGCTTAGCGGGTCTGATATCGGTCGCGTCTATCCCGTATAGTACAACTAGACTGATTCGAATTCCGTTAACATTTCTTCAAGTTGGGCCCTGGTCGGAGTGCTCGTTCTTCTCATTGCCTGTGGTTTGGTCTTATGGCTGGTAGGGGGCAGCTTTTTGGTAACACCATCAAGTTTTTTGTAACCAACCTTCCCGATGGTTGTTCCCCTTGGGAGCTCAGGAAGTGCTTGGAGTATTATGGGGATATCCCAGGCATGTACGTCGCGAAGAAAAGAGATAAACAAGGCAGTAGATTTGGGTTTTTTACCTTCAAAGAAGTTAGAGATAGGCAGGAGTTATTGAAGAATCTTGGGGGGGGGGGGTTAAGATGGGAGATTTCAGGCTAAAGATCAACGTGGCGAGGTTTGCGGCGGAGAACACGAGAGTTACTGTCGATCACGAGGACAAGGTTCATAATGTTAGGGCAGCTGGTCTTAACAATAGTGGTGGAAACTTCAATCTCAGGGATGTTAGAAGTTACAGAGAGGTGGTGGGGACGTCCAAAGCTGCGGGTGGACCAAATATGGTTCATGTAGACATGAAGAAGGAAGACGTGAGGGTGAAAGAGAAAATGATCGTGGTGCCGGATAGAATGGGGGCGTTCAGGAACCTAGTTGGGTTGGCTTTTGTGGGGAGAACAGTGGATTTGGAGACATTGGTTGACTTCGACAGGCTTCTTAATATTGGCAATATTACCATTGCGAATATTCAGTACCTTCGAGGCTTGTCTTTGCTCATTACGTTTCATGATGAGGAGTCGGCAAATCGGTTTATGTATCTCAAGGATATCTGGGGTTCGTGGTTGGTTCACCAAGCTTGATCCATGGAATGGTCAATCGCTTCCCCTCGAGAGGGTAGCTTGGCTGAAGTTGTGCGGTATTCCCCGGCATCTGTTTGACTTAGAAGTGTTGGGCCAGGTCGGATAATCATTCGGTAAGATCTTACATGTGCCTAAGTTATTTGAGGAGGATCAGGACTTGTCGATTACTAGGGTGGGGGTGCTCGTTGGTCACTCAAGCAGGATTAAAGAAGAAGTTTCCTTGAGATGGAAGAATAGGACCTTCAGAATCTGGGTAGAGGAGGACCCTGATGATTGGGTTCCAGATTGTCTCGGCAGAGATGATAATTCGGAATCGGTGGAAGTTTCGTCGATGGTGGCATCTCCGTTTGATGATATGCAGGTTTCCGGTAATGGGGAGAAGGAGGAGACGCAATCGTCGGATCTTGGTGAGGAAGCCGATAAGACGCCGGTAGTTATTGTTTCTCCTATCCATGCAAACTTACCTCCGTTACATGTGGAAAGAGAAAAAGGCGGCACTAATAATGTTGTGGAAACAGAGGAACAGTCAGTCAACATAGGGGGTAGTCGGATGGGCTCAAAGGTAGTGGGGCCCTAGGTAATTGGGGGTTTCAAATGTGGGTCAGGAGAGAGAAGTAGAAGGCCAAAAAAAAGGTGTGTCTTGGGTCAGAACTCCTGGAAAGACCAAGCACATTCTAAGGGTAACAAGGAAGGATCGTCGGGCGACTTGAGGCACAAAAAAAGGACTAGAAACTCAGTGGAGATCGACGAACCTGGTTTTGGTTTTGTGGGGTTCACCTCCAGACCTAATAACCCTTTGGATCTTAACATTAGAGCTCAGTCCTCTGAGATTTTGGCAGAAGACTCGCAACCACCGGAGCATCAAAACAAGGATCTTCTGAATCGGAGTAAGGGATGGACCACAAGTCTCATGAATGCAAAGATTTGAAAGACGCCACCTGCTATGGATGTGGCGAAAAAGGGTATATAAAGACCCGTTGCCCAAAGAGGGCGACTGAGACGAAGATCAAGGCCATTAATGGCAAGAAAGGCAATGTATAAGCCTTTCAAGCTGCTACAACAGAAGCAGTTCAAGACATATCTTTACGAATCTGTTTCCCGTCAACGATTTATTTACTAGAAACTTGTTTTAAATTCTGGAGCTAGTTAAAGCTTCATCTATTGTAAATTTAATAAAACTTTAAATCAGCCTTTTTAAGGCTTGGATATTATTTATAAAAAAACAAGTGGCCAACCTAGATGGTTTCATATATAAGATATCCTTCGCGAATCAATTTGTCTTTGATAATCTATTTATCTATAAATCCTGCGGGATTCAATATGTTCTTAGACATGGATTGGTAAGTTCAAAAACCAAATCCACATTGTCTGCAGTAAGAATCTTATCGAAGTTAAAATCCCCATCTGGTGATATACTCACCATTCGTGGAAGATCAACATTTTGGATTGCCCAAAGAAGCTTTTATGCTTAAGGTATCCAAGTGATTGTATGAAGGATGCGACATCCACATGACACCGGTAGATTCTGACGAATTTAAAGTCGAAAGCTGAAGACCATTGTGCGAATGGAAATGAGAAGTCCATAGCTACCAAGGAAGCTTAATGCTTAGAATGTTCGCAAATGAGTCGAACATCGTAGACCTTTTGTGGTCTATGTAATGAACTGGAAAAATCCCACATAAAATTGGGAAATGGGACAACGGATCTAATCTCCCAGTTACCTAAAATAAATCGCTACCATGATGCGATGTAAATTATAGTCGACAAATCTACTAATTCGACGCTTCTTGTCAAATAAGGAAAATTCTTGAATTCCGACAAGTTAAGATATATAAAGACAACATCGAGTCTCCTTATAGAGCACCGTTGTCTGATGTATCGAATTATGATACTAAATATATTCTTATCTCTGGTAAAATCCTAGCATGATGCTCGGCTATTAAGAACTTGTCATGCTTCGCCATGACATTCAAATGTGAGCATAAGGTTTATTGAAAAACCTTATCCGTTATGGACCATGAGATTTAAAAGTCCCAAGTTTCCCTCGTAAATGTGAAATTGGATTCCAACATGGCCCAGGATACTCTTAAAAGGTTGAAACCTACTATGATACGGAATGGACCGTATTTCTCTGAGAAAATCTTGGGATCGAGATTTCTTTTAAGGGGGTGAGGATGTAACACCTCGTAAAATCATGTCTAATAATGTGTTGACACATGTCCCTAATCCTAGCTATGTCAATTGATGTGCGGTAAAGTGTTATATATATTAGGTGTATATTTTAAGCCCTTTTTTAACACTTATTTTAGCCAAGTTTTAAATTTATAAAACACGATATTTCACTAACACTAAACACACATATGGGCAAGTGCACCCATCGTTGAGTGTAGTATAGCGTTGGTAAGATACCGAGGTCATCCAAGGACACAAGAGCTTTTAGTACCGGTTTATCCTCAACGTCTAATCAAAATAAAAGTTTAGAAAAATGTTTTAAGCTAAGAAAAATAAAAACTAACTAAAATGCTGAAAATAAAAATAAAATAAAAACAGATAGACAAGATGAATCACTTGGTTCCGACTCGTATCTAGTATAACCTTTGATTATTTCCGCACTTTTGCACATAATTAAGAGATTATCTTAGTTATTGTAGTAGGCCCCTCTTTTGAAGGTGACGTTACCCTCACCCCAGTAGTTTGAGTCAGCAAGGATACAATCCTAAAAGGGTGGATTATTGGAAGATAATGAATTAAGTTATTAATGCAGTATTGTGGTAGGCCCCGCTTTTGGCGGTGACGTTACCCTCGGCTAAGTAGTCTGAGTCAGCAGGGATACAGTCCTAAATAGCCGGGTTATAGTATTAATAGTAGTTAACTTATGAGGGGATCAAAGAGTTTGGACCCCCGCCATCCAATACCGTGAAGTATTGAAGGAGGTCCTACTAAATTTGACCCAGGTCCATTGCAGGACCTCTAAACGCTGAACAATGGCAAGACCTTTACCAAACCGTTCCCTTAACCCCCGACCAGGTAGCCAACATACCTCCATATAGACCGTGGAGATATGAATGGTGAAAATCCTTTATTTTATATAGACAGTAAAATAATGCCAAGACACCACGGACAAACGATAAGGAAAGATCACCTTCAACATAAGTAACTAGTTATTAAAGTCATTAATACAAAACCAAATAAAAAGTGCAAAAGATTAGAAATAAAAAGTATTATACTAGACACTTTGTCTTCACCAAGTGATGTAAGAGACTTAGGCAAACATGGCCTTGATTGTCAAGAACTCTTACGATCAATCTTGGATCCCGAGACGACTCACACACTCTACGATGGACAATGGATGATGGTGGTGGATGATGGTGTTGTGATGGTGGTGGGTGGTGGATGAAGTGTGAGAGAGGTGGTGTGCCAAGGGATGAGTTGAAATGAATCCAAGCACCCCTATTTATAGGCTGAACAGAGAGCTGGGCAAGGCCCCGTGTCCGCTGGGCACGGCCCCGTGCCTGTCTGACACTCTCTCTCCTCATTAATTGTAATTCGCAATTACAATAAATGCGCCTGATGTACTTTCGACACGCCCCCGTGTCCGCTGGGCACGGCCCGTGGAGGGCAATAGAAGCTTCTATAGATTTGTCTTTTCTGCTGCTTCTTGGGCACGGCCCCGTGCTGGCTGAGCACGGGGCGTGTTCAGTCTTCTGACTTCTCTAATTTGCTTTGGAAGGTGCCGTTGAGGGGTCGGGCAGTCCACTAATGTTCCTTTTCTTGTATTTATGTTGGATTTAGCTGTCTTTTTGCTTCTTTTGCGTTTTTGAGCTCATTTAATCCTGAAAATACAAAAGGAAGACAAAAACACTCTTTTTCTAATATTAGTACTTAAAAAGGGTTAGTTTTATGCCTTATTTGATGTAATTTATATGTTGCATTTTACACACATCAAATACCCCCACACTTGAACTTTTGCTTGTCCTCAAGCAAAACTCTTTAATATGTGGCTTACACTCCCAAATGGAATAGGTAGAAGAGAAGGTTTTGGGCTTGTCGTAGAGTGTCGGGATGTCCAAGATCTTTTTGGGTTTTATTTTTATCTATTTACAATCCTATTCGTAATGATTTATTTAGAACGTTTCATAGGAGAAATTACTTATTTGGGCATAACATGCCTTTTTAAAATTCCATTTATATACAAGTTCACATACCTTACGGGGGAAATCACTCACACTCGGCCGAAGGTGTATTTTTAGTGAATCACTCGAGAGCGGCATGGAACTTATTCCTACCATAGGCTTGCCAAGCAATCAATCATCCTCCTTTTTAACTTTTATACCTTTGTAAATATCAAGAGGACTTCGTGCGTTAAGGGTTAGGCTTGGGTTAAAGGTAGGTGGTTGGGATAGTGGTTAGTAGAAAAAGGGCGAAAAGCGTAACAAGTGTCGGTTTTCGTAAGACTTTCTATTTTTTTCAACTTTTTATTTTGATGAAGCTTTTATTCAAACAAAGTTATTTTTGATGAACTTGTTTGTTTATTTTCTTTTTGCTTCATCATCAACACATTTTTTTTTTTTTTTGATCAAACGAAAAACCAAACTTGTTACTAAAACAAAGGGTTAAAAAATAAAAAAGGTTTTGGTGGGTAAAAGGGTTTTTGTTTTGGGTGATGAAATGAAAAGGTTTAGGCTCAAATGGGCTAACTAGGGGGATTTTTGGGTAGGTGGTAAAAGAAAAAGAAAAATAATGGTGTAGAAATAAAAAGGGGTTAGTCCTAATGCTTCCATCATTTACTTACTCGGGTTTAAGTTGATAAGGACCGGGAATGTATCGTCATGGCAAGTTCTAGAGTCGTAAGAACCAAGCGGCTATTCACACAAGAAACGAAAAATGAGCATTTAGTTTAATGATATGTAATTATATGCTCAATAAAGGCTCAAAACTCACTTTTGTGGGAATGGGTTTTTATGTGATCAAGTATATAATCAAATTTTAACTAAGTTTTGCCATGCCTTTTCATAATTTTCTTATGTTGGTTCTTTTTATCACTACGCTATCGGTTGTAAATTTGTAAAAATATAACCTTTTTGAGAACTTGAATTTCCCGAATTAAACCTAGACAAGTAAGAAAAAATGAAATTTTTGAAAAAATTTGGGGTGATTAGCGGTTCCAATAGAGTTTTGTGTAAGGCTTGTGTTTAGGACTTGCAAAATTCAAGGTTTTAGCATCCCCCCCCCCCCCCACACTTAAATTACACATTGTCCTCAATGTGTCCCAAAAATAAATTTTTAGGTTGATTAGATGTGTAAAATAGTGTTTAGAAAGCAAAAATTTGTGTTACTGGGCACTGAACACGGCCCCGTGTTATCCGGGCACGGCCCCGTGTTCAAGTGCCAGTAACAAAATTGAAATAAGAGATACAGAAGTCTGGACACGGGGGCGTGTTGGGTGAACACGGCCCGTGTCCAGGTACCTGAACTGGGCGTTTTTCTGCAGGTGGTTCAGCACGGGGCCGTGTTGGTTGGGCACGGCCCGTGTTGAACCTTCTGGACTGGAGAGAATTGTCGGGTTGCCTTGTTCTTGTGCAGGAGTTCATTTTTCTCATTCCCCTTTTCATCCTTTACCACCATCAGTGTGTTTTATTCCTGAAAATTAAAACTAACTAGAAAACATAAAAACTAATCTAAATTAAACTAAGGATAGTTCCGTGGAATGCCTCCATGGTGCGCCACGTTTATAAGGGTCCTTGGCTAGACCCAAAGCCTGGTCATATGTTACCCAAGTGGGATGTATTGCATCCCATGTTACACCGTCGGAGAGCGTCATCCAAGCTTGAGTCTATGACCTTCATGTAGTTGACCGGATCTTCTTCCTCTACTCGCTTTCCACATTCAAATTTTACTTCCTCATCCCCAAACTTCAATGTTAGAGTTCCGTCATTCATATCCACCAATGCTTGGGCGGTGGTGTCACACCCCCAAAATCCACACGCGGAGTATCACCGCTTGGAGGCGTGACTGACCAGGATCAAGCCACCAATCATATTGAACATATAAGTAAATACCAAAAATCATTCATCAATACGAAAGGTGTTTTCAAAACCAAACATCAACAAGTGTGTAGCGGAAGCATAAGTATGTAAACCCAATGTAAATCGTAAATTCAAATGTTTAGATAGATAACATGGCTTCATCGATCCATGTCCCACAACGACCTGCTCCTCCCTGTGCAAGCTCCATATATACCTAAGGTCCTGCAAGGCATGCAAGAGAGAGTCAACAACTAGTTGAGCGAGTTCACAGTTAATAGTTCAGTAATAGTATAGCGTGAGTAGTAGTATGTTCGTTCGTTACAATGTATTGTATTAGTTCCCATCGCGGCCTCCCAGGCAGGTGTGCGAAGATATTAGGGGATGTTTTTCCCAAGTATTCTAGACTAGGTTTATTTGTATCGCGGCCTCCCCGGCAGGTGTGCGAAGATTTGTAAATTTAGTTCGCGGCCTTCCTATGGCAGGTGTGCGAAGTCAGTCATAATATCGCGGCCAACCCTTGGCAGGTGTGCGAAGATCAGTTCAATAAGTGTTACTAGTCTAGTCGTATCTTATCGTTAGGTTCTACCTTATGAATATACACAATAATTCATCAAATCCCATTCCCACCCGGGAACCCCATGCCTTGGCTGTGTGAACTCACCTTGGTTTGCTCGGTATGCTAAGTTAAGTGCTCACAAGAAATCAATCGAATCCTATTGTATATACATATACCAGATCAGTTTAGGTTCGTAAAGATTCACATGCATTCTATGTCTTATCATGTACTTAAGCAGTTATCACGAATCATGAAATCAGATAAACAAAGTCGTGCCATTCATGTTTCATGTAAGTGTCATTTACAGTTTATACTAATGTGGTATCCTAAATAACACACTTGAGAGTTAACGGTCATAACGAAGTTAGCAACTTAACAGGATTTATAAGCATAATAGGAGATATTGTCTAACACTTGTTAATCGAGTAACAGAATTAATCAAACAACTTAACAGATATACACATGCTTTAACAAAGTTACACATTTAACTTAACTGAGTTGCTGAGCTAACGGAGTTATTACTTAACAAGTTTAACAAACTGAGTAAATAACTAACGGGGTTATCTAACTAACAGAATCAACTAACGCAGTTAACTGTGCAAAACATTCCAATGAAATGGTGAGTGGCGAAATCACTAAAGGGGCCGAAATCACCTTAATGTGTCGAAAACCCTTACTGGGCCGAAATCACTTTGGGCCGAAATCCCTTAGTGATTTCGTCCAGTTGTTTATATTTGAGATGGTTTTCGTCGACTACATCATCCCTACCAATACATCAGTTACGTAACCCGGTTGCCCTAAACTCAATAACAGTTACATCATCACTTTCAGAAATCATTTACGAGTTCCCAGAATTCTAACAGTTACATAAACTCTTCATACAATCGTTCAACCCAGCAAATCAATTTGTTATCATCCCAATCGATCAATCTCTATGTAATTTGATGGATCATTCAAACAGAATCATCGATCAGATCAACAATCATTCACACATATTGTTATTTCACCCAGTGGTCTAGTCGTATAACATTCAGATTCAAACTGACCAAGTTTAATGTACAGAACCATATATTCTATAACCCTATAATGAATAACTCTTCAATCAACATGAAATCAACATCACATAAAATCACAGAATCATGGTTCCACATTGATATCAACAATAATTCATGAACACTTAGAACACTAACCAAGATAGAAGGCAATCGAATTGATTGGAAATAAGACTCCGTAGGTTTGTAGTTGCCGTCACAATTAGAGAGGTGCCCTAGGGTTTCACGATTAAGTTTCTACGTAAAGGTTTAAATCAAATTATATAATTGATTGTACTGGGCCTAAGGCCCATGTGGTGATTTCGTTGACCCTCATGTTGGACGAAAACACTCATGTGTTTTCATCACTGAGGTGTTTTCATGAAAGTGGTTTACAAGGATCATCCAAGTTTTATAAATTAAACTCATCTCATCAACAATACAAAATCTTATGTAATGCACCTCAAAATATATATATATACTGAGAACATATAAACAACACTTGATAACACCCCAGATATAATATATCAGTCACAGTATGATATAATGTAATACAAACGTGTCCAGTTGTGAAACAAGTCGCGTAAACAAACAATCTAATCAATTACGTGCACATATGCGAAGATGGAAATCCTTGGAAACTCGGGTTGTCACATTATCCCCAACTTGAAAGAAACTTCGTCCCGAAATTTAGCATGCGGTTACTGAGGAAGCTAGTGGTGTGACGTTGTTTACCTGAATTGTATCGCGGCTCCCCGAGCAGGTTTGCGAAGATTACTGGTTTTCCTGGGGTGTCACATCATCCCCCCGTTGATTTGGAATTTCGTCCTGAAATTCTGTAGTGGTAGCTTCAGCCTCAGTAGTAGTTGCATTGGTTCCGAATAACTGGGGATATTTGAGTTCCATTTGATCTTCACGCTCCCAGGTGAACTCTGGGCCGCGGCGGGAGTTCCAACGAACTCGTACAAGAGGGATTCTCGTGTTCTTGAGGACCTTAACATCCCGGTCCGTGATTTCAACAGGTTCCTCGACGAAGTGCAACCGCTCGTCGATAGTGAGTTCCTTTAAGGGAACTATGTGGGTCTCATCTGACGTACACTACTTCAGATTCGACACGTGAAAGACGTTGTGAACTGCACTGAGTTCAGCTGGTAATTTCAATCTGTAGGCTACCCTGCCTATCTTCTCAATAATTTCGAAAGGTCCAACGTATCGTGGATTGAGTTTGCCGCGTTTGCCAAAACGAACCACACCCTTCCAGGGCGAAACTTTGAGTAGCGCTCGATCCCCAACCTGGAATTCGAGTAGTTTTCTATCTTTATCGGCGTATACTTTCTGACGGTCACGAGCTGCCGCCATGCGTTGTCGTATTTGAGCAATCTTTTCTGTAGTATCAACTACCATTTCTGGACCTGTGATTTGACTATCTCCCACCTCTGCCCAACAGAGAGGTGACCGGCATTTACGCCCGTACAATGCCTCGAATGGTGCAGCTTTAATGCTGGTGTGGTAGCTGTTGTTGTACGAAAATTCCACAAGGGGCAGATGTTTTTCCCAACCATTGCCAAAGTCAATTACGCACGCCCGAAGCATATCTTCTAGAGTTTGAATAGTGCGCTCAGACTGCCCATCCGTCTGAGGGTGATAAGCTGTGCTCATGTCTAAACGAGAACCAAAAGATTTGTGCATTGCTTGCCACAGTTCTGAAGTAAAACGTGCGTCACGATTAGAGATAATAGAGGTTGGCACCCCGTGCCTCGAAACCACTTCTTTTAAGTAAATGTCTGCTAATGTAGAGAACTTGTCTGTTTCTTTAATAGCCAAGAAATGAGCAGACTTTGTGAGTCGATCCACGATCACCCAAATAGTATCATTTCCGCGCTGAGATTTAGGTAAGCCCGTAACAAAATCCATGGAAATTTGCTCCCATTTCCATTGTGGTATCTCAGGTTGTTGGAGTGGTCCTGACGGTTTCTGATATTCTGCCTTGACTCTCGCACAAGTCAAACATTTGCTAACATATGTGGCTATGTGGGCCTTCATGCTAGGCCACCAATATGTAGTTTTGATGTCGTGGTACATTTTATCCGCACCTGGATGTACCGAGTAGCGAGACTTATGAGCTTCATCCATTACGAGCTCGCGTAGATTACCATAGAGTGGAACCCAGATGCGTCCTGTTACGTAATAAGCACCATCTTCCTTCTGTTCTAAGCGTTGCCTTGAGCCGCGTAGGGCTTCTGCCCTGACGTTTTCTGTTTTCAATGCTTCCACCTGAGCATTTCGTATCTGAGAAGGAAGACTAGACTGTATAGTGAGTTGTAAAGCTCGCACGCGCTTAGGCGCGGTGTCCTTTCGACTGAGGGCGTCAGCCACAACATTGGCTTTGCCTGGGTGGTACCTGATTGAGCATTCGTAGTCATTTAACAGTTCAACCCATCGTCGCTGTCGCATATTCAGTTCTTTCTGTTTGAAGATATGTTCGAGGCTTCTGTGATCAGTGTAGATTGCGCACTTGGTACCATACAAATAGTGTCGCCATATCTTAAGTGCAAAAACAACCGTTCCCAGCTCTAGGTCGTGTGTCGTGTAATTCCGTTCGTGAATCTTAAGTTGGCGCGAAGCATAAGCAATAACTTTATCCCTTTGCATCAATACACATCCAAGACCTTGGATAGATGCGTCGCAGTAGACTACAAAATCGTCCGTGCCTTCAGGCAGTGAGAGGATAGGTGCGCTACAAAGTCTATCCTTTAAGTGCTGAAACGCTGTTTCCTGTGCATTACCCCAACGATAAACAACACCCTTCTGCGTCAGTAGTGTAAGTGGCTGAGCAATTTTTGAGAAGTCTTTAATGAACCTTCTGTAATAACCCGCCAAACCCAAGAATTGGCGTATTTCTGTTGGTGTGCGAGGTGCAGGCCAGTTCTTGATCGAATCTACCTTGGATGGATCAACATGGATCCCATCCTTGTTTACCACGTGGCCTAAAAAGTGGACTTCACGAAGCCAGAAGTCACATTTAGAAAACTTAGCGTATAGCTGTTCCGTTCGTAGAAGTTCCAGAATAAGTCGTAAGTGCTGCTCATGTTCCTCCCGACTCTTTGAATAGATCAGGATGTCGTCGATGAAAACAATGACGAACTTGTCGAGGTAAGGTTTGCAAACCCTGTTCATAAGATCCATGAAAACCGCAGGCGCGTTCGTTAGCCCGAAAGGCATGACCAGAAACTCGTAGTGGCCGTAGCGTGTTCTGAACGCTGTTTTGGAGACGTCCTCATCCCGGACTCTCAGTTGATGATACCCTGACCTTAGATCAATCTTCGAGTAATAGCTCGACCCTTGCAACTGGTCGAATAAATCGTCGATGCGTGGAAGAGGATAGCGATTCTTCACAGTTACCTTGTTCAATTCACGGTAGTCTATACACATGCGGAAGGTACCGTCCTTCTTCTTTACAAATAGAACTGGAGCTCCCCATGGCGAAGAGCTAGGACGTATGAAACCCTTTTCCAAGAGTTCTTGTAGTTGCTTAGACAGTTCTTCCAGTTCTGTTGGAGCTAAGCGATAAGGTGCTCGAGCTATGGGTGCTGCTCCTGGAGCTAGCTCGATCTGAAATTCGACCTGGCGATGAGGCGGTAATCCAGGTAACTCTTCGGGAAACACTTGAGGAAAGTCGCGTACCACAGGAATATCCTCAATCTTTTTCTCTTTCTTCGATGTATCCGTAACGAGAGCTAAAACAGCTGTGTGGCCCTTTCGTAAACATTTCTGAGCCTTCAAGAAAGAAATGATGCCACTCACGACACCACTCTTGTCGCCTTGAACTTCGAGAGATTCCTTACCAGAACGTGGAATACGAATGATTTTCTCCCTGCATAGTATCTCTGCTTGTTGTTGGGATAACCAATCCATACCAATGACGATGTCGAAACTACTCAGTGTTATAGGGATGAGATCAATGGAGAAAGTTTGACCAGCGAGGATAAGATTACAACCTTGAACTATATGCGTGGCCTCTAAACTTTTACCGTTAGCTAACTCTACTACATGCTTGGTGTTTAAAAGTGTTGGTGCACGTTTTAACATTTGACTAACCTTCAGAGACATATAACTGGTGTCCGCACCCGAATCAAATAGTACAGTAACATAAATATCGTCAAGAAGAAACTTACCCATAACCACATTGGGATCATTCATTGCGTCGCCCCGACCCAGCACAAAAGCACGACCCCAAGCTTCGTTGCCATTGTTCTTGTTGTTTCCCCCGTTGTTGTTGTTCCTGTTGCCCTGATTGTTGTTGTTGTTGTTGCGATTCTGGTTTTGGTTCAATTGAGGGCACTCACGTTTGTAGTGGCCTTCAGCACCACACTGGAAACATCCCCGGTTTCCACGCTGTGGCTGTTGTTGCTGGTGTTGTGGAGCTGGTGGTGGGAGTTGCTGGTTCTGATTTGCTGGCCGTGAACTCCTGCAATCTTTAGCCTCGTGACCCATCTTAAGACATCTTTGACAATGTTCCCTGCGACATCTTCCGCTGTGGTGTTTGTTGCACCTTCTACACCATGGGTGAATTCCCCGATAGCCACTCTGCCCTTGACTACCTGATGATTGCTGATTCGGACTCTGGTAGTCATTTGTCTTGCGTTGTTGAGCTTGAGACTGAACAGTAGCTGAACCTTTGCTAGAATCCCCCTCCCATTTCCTCTTATTGTCGCTGGGAGTAGCAGGAGTAACTGAAGTGGTAGCGGTAGCAGTAGCGTTGATGCGTTTAGGCAACCTGTTTTGCTCCACCGCCTGATCAGTGAGACGGTGAGCCAACTGAACAACCTGCTGGTAGGTAGCATGGTTTGCTGAAGTCACATGACTTTGGATCTCCGGCACTAGACCCTTAAGATAAAGTTCGATACGCTTGTCCGCTAGAGTGGGACACAGTAATGCAAGCTCGTTCGATCTCTTGGTGTACGCCTCAATCTCTGACCCCGTCATCTTAAGGTTGAAAAACTCGACTTCCAGCTTATGAATATCATCTCGACTGCAGTATTCCTGCTTGATCATTTCCTTGAAATTGTTCCATGGGGTGGCGTTAGCAGCAACCAACCCCAGTATTTGGACCTGAGCTTTCCACCATGTGAGGGCTAAACCCTCGAGAGTACCAGTAGCATATTTCACCCTGCGTGCCTCAGGGCATTCACACATCTCAAACACAGACTCTATCTTTTCAAACCAGTGCAGGAGACCTACGGCTCCTTCAGTGCCGCTGAAAGTGGTTGGACGACAGTCCATGAAAGTCTTGAAAGTGCAAACAGGTGCTTGACCTGTTGTGTAAAAGAATTAAGACAAGTTTAAACACGAGAGTTGATTTAGGAATGTAGGATCTAAGGATCCTAGTGTGAGTTGTAACTGCAGGGTATACCTCCTGCTTGTGCGGCTGCAACCGCCTCAGCAACTCGTTCGTTAATGAGAGCCGTCAACTGGGCTTGTGTCATGTTAATGCGTCCAGCCATGATCTTCATAGCAAATATGACATAAGTGAGAGAGATTCGCGAGTAGTGCGATGACAGAAGAGAGTAAGCACACAAGTGTTCTCAAGTAATAGCACATAATGGGTTCTGTAATCTAGGCATACCACGAGCAAAGTTCTATGTAGTTCTAGCATGTAGGTAAAGTAACATGAATAGTAATACCTATGATGTTGAGCCTTGCACGTGGAGCGAAGCGTCGTTGTGGATCGTTGAGAGCACTGTTCTGGTTATAGTCTGGTTTTAACAAAATCGTTTTCCCTTTATTAAAACCGAGTTCTCTAAAACCAATGGCTCTGATACCAATCTGTCACACCCCCAAAATCCACACGCGGAGTATCACCGCTTGGAGGCGTGACTGACCAGGATCAAGCCACCAATCATATTGAACATATAAGTAAATACCAAAAATCATTCATCAATACGAAAGGTGTTTTCAAAACCAAACATCAACAAGTGTGTAGCGGAAGCATAAGTATGTAAACCCAATGTAAATCGTAAATTTAAATGTTTAGATAGATAACATGGCTTCATCGATCCATGTCCCACAACGACCTGCTCCTCCCTGTGCAAGCTCCATATATACCTAAGGTCCTGCAAGGCATGCAAGAGAGAGTCAACAACTAGTTGAGCGAGTTCACAGTTAATAGTTCAGTAATAGTATAGCGTGAGTAGTAGTATGTTCGTTCGTTACAATGTATTGTATTAGTTCCCATCGCGGCCTCCCAGGCAGGTGTGCGAAGATATTAGGGGATGTTTTTCCCAAGTATTCTAGACTAGGTTTATTTGTATCGCGGCCTCCCCGGCAGGTGTGCGAAGATTTGTAAATTTAGTTCGCGGCCTTCCTATGGCAGGTGTGCGAAGTCAGTCATAATATCGCGGCCAACCCTTGGCAGGTGTGCGAAGATCAGTTCAATAAGTGTTACTAGTCTAGTCGTATCTTATCGTTAGGTTCTACCTTATGAATATACACAATAATTCATCAAATCCCATTCCCACCCGGGAACCCCATGCCTTGGCTGTGTGAACTCACCTTGGTTTGCTCGGTATGCTAAGTTAAGTGCTCACAAGAAATCAATCGAATCCTATTGTATATACATATACCAGATCAGTTTAGGTTCGTAAAGATTCACATGCATTCTATGTCTTATCATGTACTTAAGCAGTTATCACGAATCATGAAATCAGATAAACAAAGTCGTGCCATTCATGTTTCATGTAAGTGTCATTTACAGTTTATACTAATGTGGTATCCTAAATAACACACTTGAGAGTTAACGGTCATAACGAAGTTAGCAACTTAACAGGATTTATAAGCATAATAGGAGATATTGTCTAACACTTGTTAATCGAGTAACAGAATTAATCAAACAACTTAACAGATATACACATGCTTTAACAAAGTTACACATTTAACTTAACTGAGTTGCTGAGCTAACGGAGTTATTACTTAACAAGTTTAACAAACTGAGTAAATAACTAACGGGGTTATCTAACTAACAGAATCAACTAACGCAGTTAACTGTGCAAAACATTCCAATGAAATGGTGAGTGGCGAAATCACTAAAGGGGCCGAAATCACCTTAATGTGTCGAAAACCCTTACTGGGCCGAAATCACTTTGGGCCGAAATCCCTTAGTGATTTCGTCCAGTTGTTTATATTTGAGATGGTTTTCATCGACTACATCATCCCTACCAATACATCAGTTACGTAACCCGGTTGCCCTAAACTCAATAACAGTTACATCATCACTTTCAGAAATCATTTACGAGTTCCCAGAATTCTAACAGTTACATAAACTCTTCATACAATCGTTCAACCCAGCAAATCAATTTGTTATCATCCCAATCGATCAATCTCTATGTAATTTGATGGATCATTCAAACAGAATCATCGATCAGATCAACAATCATTCACACATATTGTTATTTCACCCAGTGGTCTAGTCGTATAACATTCAGATTCAAACTGACCAAGTTTAATGTACAGAACCATATATTCTATAACCCTATAATGAATAACTCTTCAATCAACATGAAATCAACATCACATAAAATCACAGAATCATGGTTCCACATTGATATCAACAATAATTCATGAACACTTAGAACACTAACCAAGATAGAAGGCAATCGAATTGATTGGAAATAAGACTCCGTAGGTTTGTAGTTGCCGTCACAATTAGAGAGGTGCCCTAGGGTTTCACGATTAAGTTTCTACGTAAAGGTTTAAATCAAATTATATAATTGATTGTACTGGGCCTAAGGCCCATGTGGTGATTTCGTTGACCCTCATGTTGGACGAAAACACTCATGTGTTTTCATCACTGAGGTGTTTTCATGAAAGTGGTTTACAAGGATCATCCAAGTTTTATAAATTAAACTCATCTCATCAACAATACAAAATCTTATGTAATGCACCTCAAAATATATATATATATACTGAGAACATATAAACAACACTTGATAACACCCCAGATATAATATATCAGTCACAGTATGATATAATGTAATACAAACGTGTCCAGTTGTGAAACAAGTCGCGTAAACAAACAATCTAATCAATTACGTGCACATATGCGAAGATGGAAATCCTTGGAAACTCGGGTTGTCACAGGTGGCTAGAAATGGCCTCCCGAGGATGAGAGGGACATCGGTGTCTTCTTCCATGTCTAGGATGACAAAGTCGGTTGGAAAGACGAATTTGTCAACCTTGACTAGCAGATTTTCGGTGACACCTTGTGGGAATTTGACGGACCTGTCGGCGAGTTGTATGCTCATCTTTGTAGGGCTTGTTGTTCCTAGGCCGAGTCGTTTGAACATTGATGTGGGCATGAGGTTGATGCTAGCCCCAAGATCGGCTAAAGCATTTCGGACGGGGGACTTCCCAATCGAGCAAGGGATTGTGAAGCTCCCGGGGTCGATTTTCTTTTGTGGAAGTTTGTTGAGTACTAAAGCTGAGCATTCTTCGCCTAAGTTAACTAATTGCAATGATTCAATTTTCCTTTTGTGAGTGAGGAAATCCCTCATGAATTTTGCATATTTAGGCATTTGGGTTAGGACCTCAATAAAAGGAATATTAACATGCAATTGTTTTTGTAAACTTTCGAACTTTGCGAATTGCTCATCGGTCTTTTGACGATTTAACCTACCGGGGTACGGAATTGGAGGAGTCTTGGTGGGCTCTTGATTTGGTGTAGAAGCCTTTTCTGGCGCAGGAGGAGTCACAGGCTAGCTAGAATAGCTTCTTTCACTTGGCGGTAATGGAGCATCCTCGGGACCCACGGTTCGATTTCTTAATGTGATGAGATGTACTTGTGCCTTCGGGTTTGTTTCGGTATTACTAGGTAACGCGCCTTGTGGTCTCTCGGAGAAATTTTGAGCTAGTTGATTTAATTGTTTTTCAACGTTTTGAATGCTAGCTTGTTGATTTCTGAAATTCGATTCCAATTGTTGAAATCGATCCGAGTTTTTCTTTTCAGTGTCAGAGATGAGGCGAGATACAGTATCTTCAAGCCTTTCTCTTCCACCTTGTTGTTGAGAGAAATTTTGCTGTTGTTGGAAATTAGTTCTTTGGTTTTGTTGGTTACTGCTATTGCCGGGATCTCTCCAACCAAGATTTGGGTGGTTACGCCATCCTTGGTTGTAGGTACCCGTTGGAGGACCCGACGGCCTAGGTCTATTATCCATGTAGTTTACCGTTTCTGTTTGTTCCTCTAATTCTTTCATACAACTCCAATTTTCATGTGACCCACCACACCCTTCACAAGCCATAACCAAGGCCGCTTTTGTCATTTCTAGCTTTTTGATTTTTGAAGAGAGGGCCTCGATTTGGGCTTGTAAAGAGGTGCTTTCATCAACCTTATGGGCGCCCGGGCAATAGATTTATTACCTTGGGGAGTGTGCCACTGAAAATTGGTTTGAGCAATTTCCTCAATTTGATTATATATTTCATTTGGGCGACGATTACCTAAAAGTCCCCCGGAGCTTGAATCAAGTGTTTGTCTTGTGTGTGGTAACAATCCATTGTAGAAAGTGGATACTTGTTGCCACACCGCTAGACCGTGATGAGGACACTTTCTTAGAAGCTCCTTGAATCTTTCCCAAGTTTCATATAAGGATTCCCCATCCTCTTGTGAGTATGTATTAATTTCAGTCATTAATTTAGCCGTTTTAGCAGGAGGGAAATACTTATATAGAAACTTTTGGGCAAGTTCATCCCAAGTGTTTACCGATCCAACTGGGAGGGTGTTAAGCCAAGCCTTAGCTCGGTCTTTCAGTGAAAATGGAAACATTCGAAGGCGGATGGCATCATTTGATGCTCTATTTATCCGAAAGGTATCACATATCTCTAAGAAGTTAGTAATATGTAGATGGGGATCCTCGTCCGCAAGCCCGTGGAAGGTTGCGGAGTTTTGGAGCATTTGTATCAAATGCGGCCGAAGTTCGAAGTTGTTGGCTTCGACATTCGGGGCATTGATAGCGGCGCCAAGATTACCTACGGTAGGCCGTAGGTAATCCATGAGGGTACGTTGGTCCGCCATTGGAAGTGGGTCCCCCGAGACTTTCTCTTGATTTTTGGCTTTAAGTCTTTTTCTGAGAAAGCGTTCGGGTTCGTCTAGAGGTTCTTTTATGTCTCTACTAGAACTGGAGCTCATGCACTACGTAGGAGGTTCAAATGTGGCGCCTGGGTTCCAAGTCCTGCAACAAAAACAGAAAAGAACGTTGGTCAGAATGTTCACCACGGCCCCGTGCTCAGTGAACAAGGCCCGTGGTCAGAAGTACAGTAATCGTTTTCTGTATCCCAGTTACTGGGAGTTGGACACGACCCCGTGTTGCACCGACACGGCCCCGTGTTCAGCTCTCTGTAACTCAGAAAATAAGAACTGCCAGTGATGATGCTGGGCACGGCCCGTGTCTGACCGGGCACGGCCCGTGCTGAGCTCTGCAGAAGCTGAAAAACTAAGAAAATCCTAAAAAAAAATTAAAAGAAAAATAAAAGATGATTAGGCCGTTGATTCCTAACTTTCTTAAAATTCTTGTGTCCCCGGCAGCGGCGCCAAAAACTTGATGTGCGGTAAAGTGTTATATATATTAGGTGTATATTTTAAGCCCTTTTTTAACACTTATTTTAGCCAAGTTTTAAATTTATAAAACACGATATTTCACTAACACTAAACACACATATGGGCAAGTGCACCCATCGTTGAGTGTAGTATAGCGTTGGTAAGATACCGAGGTCGTCCAAGGACACAAGAGCTTTTAGTACCGGTTTATCCTCAACGTCTAATCAAAATAAAAGTTTAGAAAAATGTTTTAAGCTAAGAAAAATAAAAACTAACTAAAATGCTGAAAATAAAAATAAAATAAAAACAGATAGACAAGATGAATCACTTGGTTCTGACTCGTATCTAGTATAACCTTTGATTATTTCCGCACTTTTGCACATAATTAAGAGATTATCTTAGTTATTGTAGTAGGCCCCTCTTTTGAAGGTGACGTTACCCTCACCCCAGTAGTTTGAGTCAGCAAGGATACAATCCTAAAAGGGTGGATTATTGGAAGATAATGAATTAAGTTATTAATGCAGTATTGTGGTAGGCCCCGCTTTTGGCGGTGACGTTACCCTCGGCTAAGTAGTCTGAGTCAGCAGGGATACAGTCCTAAATAGCCGGGTTATAGTATTAATAGTAGTTAACTTATGAGGGGATCAAAGAGTTTGGACCCCCGCCATCCAATACCGTGAAGTATTGAAGGAGGTCCTACTAAATTTGACCCAGGTCCATTGCAGGACCTCTAAACGCTGAACAATGGCAAGACCTTTACCAAACCGTTCCCTTAACCCCCGACCAGGTAGCCAACATACCTCCATATAGACCGTGGAGATATGAATGGTGAAAATCCTTTATTTTATATAGACAGTAAAATAATGCCAAGACACCACGGACAAACGATAAGGAAAGATCACCTTCAACATAAGTAACTAGTTATTAAAGTCATTAATACAAAACCAAATAAAAAGTGAAAAAGATTAGAAATAAAAAGTATTATACTAGACACTTTGTCTTCACCAAGTGATGTAAGAGACTTAGGCAAACATGGCCTTGATTGTCAAGAACTCTACGATCAATCTTGGATCCCGAGACGACTCACACACTCTACGATGGACAATGGATGATGGTGGTGGATGATGGTGTTGTGATCGTGGTGGGTGGTGGATGAAGTGTGAGAGAGGTGGTGTGCCAAGGGATGAGTTGAAATGAATCCAAGCACCCCTATTTATAGGCTGAACAGAGAGCTGGGCACGGCCCCGTGCCTGTCTGACACTCTCTCTCCTCATTAATTGTAATTCGCAATTACAATAAATGCGCCTGCTGTACTTTCGACACGCCCCCGTGTCCGCTGGGCACGGCCCGTGGTGGGCAATAGAAGCTTCTATAGATTTGTCTTTTCTGCTGCTTCTTGGGCACGGCCCCGTGCTGGCTGAGCACGGGGCGTGTTCAGTCTTCTGACTTCTCTAATTTGCTTTGGAAGGTGCCGTTGAGGGGTCGAGCAGTCCACTAATGTTCCTTTTCTTGTATTTATGTTGGATTTAGCTGTCTTTTTGCTTCTTTTGTGTTTTTGAGCTCATTTAATCCTGAAAATACAAAAGGAAGACAAAAACACTCTTTTTCCAATATTAGTACTTAAAAAGGGTTAGTTTTATGCCTTATTTGATGTAATTTATATGTTGCATTTTACACACATCATCAATCATTGACTAGGAGGGACTATTATTGCCAAACAATGAAAACTTTGAATATGCAAGGACTAAAGGTGTCAACATGCTTAAACTAAGCCTCTGAGTGACCTTATACGGTATTCGTATTCTTTTAATAAGCCACTTGTTGGATAAACGAAACCGTTTGCAATATAATTCAAAAGTTGTGCATCGAAGGGTTAAAAGCATCAACATGTTAATTCTTACCTCTGAGTGACCTTTTAACGAATCCCGAACGTTAAGATTTTTTATCACACTCTTGGGAATACTTATATTGGCCGTCTAGAGCTTTTATGCCGTTAAATGGTAATACGCACAAGTTTGCGCGTTAAAAGGGTTTAAAGTGTCAACATGTTTAAATTATACCTCTGAGTGACCTTTTGATGAACCCAG
Source organism: Helianthus tuberosus (assembly GCA_030545235.1). Lineage (NCBI taxonomy): Eukaryota > Viridiplantae > Streptophyta > Magnoliopsida > Asterales > Asteraceae > Helianthus > Helianthus tuberosus. The sequence goes on from CM060425.1 coordinate 196,643,214, forward strand.
AGCCTAACGATGTTCGGTTATACTTCCAAGAATACCTACAACCTAACTTGAAGGGCCAAAAGTGCTAAATATGAAAGTTATATCAAGTTTGTGACAACTCGTATTTCAGAACCTATCTTTGTGCTAAGTGTAGCATGTTTGAACACTATGTGATTATGTGAACTTTGATGATTAATGAAAAGTTATGTTTGTTATGTGTGTATGTGTAACGATTGTATGTATACAAAACGAACTGATCGCACAAGCCTTTGGAGTTTCATTCCACACCATAGTCGGTACATACTACTTGTACTCGAATCAAGAGGGCAGCCCAAGTTAGGGTTCGGCCCACTCCTCATTCTCCTTTTATTTGCGCACACATATCCATTGTGGGGTTGGTTTCTCATATGTTAGCAAACTCAAGAATACACACAAAACCCTAATCTCCCCTTCTCTCTCTCGAACCCGACGGCAACAACATCCATCTCTTCGAAGCTCTCTCGATTCGGATTATTCTTATTTGAAGCTTGATAACCGGTTAGTGTTTTATGATGCTTGTTGTTAGATAATATTGTGGTTGCCATGATTTTATGTGATAGTTAGGATTCTTGGTATGAATAATGAATGGTTCTTGATGTGGTAATATTCATATGATTCGGGTTACATGTTATTGATCTAGAACCGTGTAGATGTTAATCAGGCATTATGTTCCTGTTTTCGAATTTGTTGTATAGGGAATATTGTATCTTAATGATTAATCAAACAGTTTGGTTCAATAAAGATTAAGTTGGATTGTTATGTTTAGATGAATTGTTAGGGTTCATACGAAAGTGGAGATAAAAACCTTGTTTTGATCGATATATGGTTTGATTAGGAACTGTTGATTGTGTTAGTTGATAAATGGCAAATTTGGAAACTGTTAATTGTTAGCTTTGATTGATTGAATGAAAGTAGGAAACTATTCGAATTAGTTGTAACTGTTTTGCATGAATCATGAAAGGATTAAAACAAATCACACAAGACCCCTAGTCGCACAAGAGCTGAACGCACAAGCTCTTGGATCGCACAAGATCAGATCACACAAGATCAGATCACACAAGATCTGATCTAGTCGCACAAGTGCAATCGCACAAGTTGGGTACAAACACATAAAGCACATGGTACTGTTTTATTATGCATGATCGCACAAGACTTGTGGATCGCACAAGATGGTGCCGATCGCACAAGGCTTGGGCCACACACAAACTGTTATACGGTTGGGCCTCAAAGCCCAATCCCAACCGCACAAGTACTGGTCAATCGCACAAGCCATCCGGATCGCACAAGTCTATCCGGATCGCATAAGACTCATGTTTGTTGTTTGGGCCGTTTACATGATGGACTACTTATGCTTTATTGGGCCGGGTATCTTTGGGCTTCTATGGGTGAATCGCACAAGGCTGTTAGACTTGTGCGAGCCCAATATTTTGAATCGTACAAGTATAAGCATGTTATGTACTTGACTGTTAATGTGTTTGCCATGATCAATACGTGTTTGCAACCTGTTAGCTTGTGTGTAAACATACGTGTATTACTTGAACCTAGACCTGACTTGTATGGTAACCATGTTAGGACGTGGTTGACCACATATAGCTCAAGTAACCTTTCTGTGTATCTGCCGAGCAAACCAAGGTGAGTTCACACTCCTTCCACTGGTTCGAGAAGCTCGAGTCAGTCTTCGAAATGTGTGAATGCCCTGAGGCTCGCAGGGTGAAGTACGCTACCGGTACTCTCGAGGGAATAGCGCTCACTTGGTGGAATGCTCAGGTCCAAATGCTGGGGTTGGTTGCTGCTAACGCCACCCCATGGAACAATTTTAAGGAAATGATTAAGGAAGAGTACTGCAATCGTGATGACATTCACAAACTGGAAGTAGAGTTCTTCAACTTAAAGATGACGGGGTCAGAAATTGAAGCGTACACAAAAAGATCGAATGAGCTAGCTATCTTATGTCCTACTATGGTGGATCCTCCCATCAAATGCATCGAACTATACCTTAAGGGCTTAGTGCCAGAGATTCAAAGTCATGTGACTTCAGCTAACGTCACCACCATCAAGCAAGTTGTTCAATTGGCTCATCGTCTCACTGATCAGGCGGTGGAGCAGAACGGGTTACCAAAGCGTATTAGTGCTACAGCTACTTCTGAAACTCCCGGCGACAACAAGCATAAGTGGGATGGAACTTTAAGCAAGGGTTCAACTTCTGTTCAGTCTCAGTCTCAGCAGAGAAGGACTGACGACTACAAGCACCCTGGTCAGCAATCTTCTGGTAGTCAAGGGCAGGGTGGATATCGAGGAAACCTTCCTAAGTGCAATCGATGTAATTTGCACCACAGCGGGCCGTGTAACAAAGATCGTTGTCAGAGATGCAACAAGCTTGGTCATGAAGCCAAAGATTGCAGAAGCTTACATCCTGCAAACCAGAATCGACAACAGCGGCCACAACCTCCACAGAATCAGCAGCAACAGCAGGGTAACAAGGGATGCTATCAGTGTGGTGCTGAAGGTCACTTCAAGAGACACTGCCCACAGTTGAACCAGAACCAGAACCAGAACCACAACCAAGGAAACGGGAACAACAATGGAGGCAACAACGGGGGTAATAACGACGGCAATGGTGCCAGAGGTCGAGTGTTCGTGATTGGTCAGGGTGATGCTAGGTATGACCCCAATGTTGTGATGGTTTCGACATCGTTATTGGTATGGATTGGTTATCCCAACACCAAGCAGAGATTCTTTGCAACGAGAAGATTGTCCGTATTCCTCGTTCAGGTGATGAACCTCTCATGATTCGTGGCGACAAGAGTGGTGCTATTGTGAGCATCATCTCTTTCCTTAAGGCCCAGGAGTGTTTGAGAAAGGGGCACACTGCTATTCTGGCTCTCGTTACTGATACCTCGAAGAAAGAGAAGAAGATAGAATATTTTCCAATTGTACGCGACTTTCCTCAGGTATTCCCTGAGGAATTACCTGGCCTTCCGCCTCATCATCAAGTCGAGTTTCAAATCGAGCTGGCTCCTGGAGCAGCACCCATAGCTCATGCACCTTATCGCCTAGCTCCATCAGAATTGGAAGAACTGTCCACGCAACTACAAGAGCTTTTGAATAAGGGTTTTATTCGTCCTAGCTCTTCGCCCTAGGGAGCTCCAGTGCTATTCGTGAAGAAGAAAGACGGTACTTTCAGAATGTGTATTGACTACCGCGAACTCAACAAGGTGATCGTGAAGAATCGTTATCCTCTTCCACGCATTAACGACTTGTTCGACCAGCTGCAAGGGTCGAGCTACTATTCAAAAATTGACCTGAGATCAGGATATCACCAGCTAAGAGTCCGAGAAGAGGATGTCTCCAAAACAGCCTTTAGAACTCGTTATGGACACTACGAGTTTTTGGTGATGCCTTTCGGGCTAACAAACGCACCTGCGGTGTTCATGGACTTGATGAATCGAGTGTGCAAGCCTTACCTAGACAAGTTCGTTATAGTTTTCATCGACGACATCCTGATCTATTCTAAGAGTCAGGAGGAACACGAGCAGCATCTACGACTTATTTTGGAATTCCTTCGAACAGAACAGCTTTATGCAAAGTTCTCGAAATGCGACTTCTGGCTTCGTGAAGTCCATTTCCTAGGCCACGTGGTAAACAAGGATGGGATCCATGTTGATCCATCCAAGATAGACTCGATCAAGAACTGGCCTGCACCTAGAACACCAACAGAAATTCGCCAATTCTTGGGTTTGGAGGGCTATTACAGAAGGTTTATCAAAGACTTCTCCAAGATTGCGCAACCTCTCACCTCACTAACTCAGAAAGGTGTCACCTATCGTTGGGGTGATGCACAGGAAACTGTGTTTCAGCACTTAAAGGATAGACTTTGTAGCGCTCCTATCCTCTCATTGCCTGAAGGCACAGACGACTTTGTGGTTTATTGCGACGCATCCATTCAGGGACTTGGATGTGTGCTGATGCAACGTGACAAGGTTATTGCTTATGCGTCACGTCAACTTAAGATTCATGAAAGGAACTACAATACGCACGATTTGGAGCTGGGAGCTGTTGTTTTCGCACTCAAGATATGGAGACATTACCTGTATGGTACCAGGTGCACCATTTACACCGATCACAGGAGTCTCGAGCATATCTTCAAACAGAAGGAGTTGAACATGCGTCAACGTCGATGGGTCGAGTTATTGAATGATTACGAATGCGCGATCAAGTACCATCCAGGCAAAGCCAATGTTGTGGCTGACGCCCTCAGTCGAAAGGACACTACGCCTAAGCGCGTACGAGCATTACAGCTTACCATTCAATCTAGTCGTCCTTCCCAGATACGAGATGCTCAGGTAGAAGCATTGAAACCAGAAAACGTCAGGGCTGAAGCCCTACGTGGCTCAAGGAAACGGTTAGAACAGAAGGAAGACGGTGCTTACTACGTAACAGGACGCATCTGGGTTCCACTCTATGGCAACCTACGAGAGCTTGTGATGGATGAGGCACACAAGTCTCGTTACTCAGTACATCCTGGTTCGAATAAGATGTACCACGACTTGAAAACTACATACTGGTGACCTAGCATGAAAGCCCACATAGCAACCTACGTTAGCAAATGTTTGACTTGTGCGAGAGTCATAGTCGAATACCAGAAACCTTCAGGCCTACTTCAACAACCAGAGATACCACAATGGAAATGGGAGCAAATTTCCATGGATTTCGTTACTGGCCTACCTAGATCTCAGCGCGGAAATGACACTATTTGGGTGATCGTGGATCGGCTCACAAAGCCTGCACACTTCTTGGCTATCAAAGAAACAGACAAGTTCTCCACTCTAGCAGACATATATCTTAAGGAAGTTGTCTCGAGGCACGGGGTGCCCACCTCCATTATCTCTGATCGTGATGCACGTTTAACTTCTGAACTGTGGCAAGCAATGCACAAGTCCTTTGGCTCACACTTAGATATGAGCATAGCTTATCACCCGCAAACGGATGGGCAGTCTAAACGCACCATCCAGACCCTTGAAGACATGCTTCGTGCATGTGTTATCGATTTTGGCAATGGTTGGGAAAAACATCTGCCACTAGTGGAATTCTCGTATAATAACAGTTACCACACCAGCATTCGGGCCGCTCTATTTGAGGCATTGTACGGGCGTAAATGCCGATCACCTCTTTGTTGGGCAGAGGTGGGGGATAGTCAGATCACTGGCCCAAAACTTGTGGTAGACACAACAGAAAGGATTACTCAAATACGACAACGAATGGCGGCAGCTCGTGACCGTCAGAAAAACTACGCTGATAAGGGCAGGAAACCACTCGAGTTCCAGGTGGGGGATCGAGTGCTACTTAAAGTCTCACCCTGGAAGGGTGTTGTTCGTTTTGGCAAACGAGGCAAACTTAACCTACGATACGTTGGACCGTTCGAAATCATTGAGAAAATAGGCAGGGTGGCCTACAAACTAAACTTGCCAGCAGAACTCAGTGGAGTTCACAACATTTTCCACGTGTCGAATCTGAAGAAGTGTCTGTCAGATGAGACCCTCATAGTTCCTTTGAAGGAGCTCACTATTGACGAACAGTGGCGATTCGTCAAAGAACCAGTAGAGATTACTGACCGAGATGTGAAGATTCTCAAGCGTACTAGAATACCTCTTGTTCGAGTTCGTTGGAACTCCCGTCGTGGCCCAGAGTAAACCTGGGAACGCGAAGATCAAATGAAACAAAAGTATCCCCAATTGTTCGCAAACAGTACAACCACCACTGAGGCTGAAACTACTGCGGAATTTCGGGACGAAATTCCAGATCAATGGGGGGAGGATGTGACACCCCAGGAAAACCATGCAACTTAACTAGCTTCCTCAGTGAGTACGTACCAAATTTCGGGACGAAATTTCTTTCAACTTGGGGATAATGTGACAACTCGTATTTCAGAACCTATCTTTGTGCTAAGTGTAGCATGTTTGAACACTATGTGATTATGTGAACTTTGATGATTAATGAAAAGTTATGTTTGTTATGTGTGTATGTGTAACGATTGTATGTATACAAAACGAACTGATCGCACAAGCCTTTGGGCTTTCATTCCACACCATAGTCGGTCCATACTACTTGTACTCGAATCAAGAGGGCAGCCCAAGTTAGGGTTTGGCCCACTCCTCATTCTCCTTTTATTTGCGCACACATATCCATTGTGGGGTTGGTTTCTCATATGTTAGCAAACTCAAGAATACACACAAAACCCTAATCTCCCCTTCTCTCTCTCGAACCCGACGGCAATAACATCCATCTCTTCGAAGCTCTCTCGATTTGAATTATTCTTATTTGAAGCTTGATAACCGGTTAGTGTTTTATGATGCTTTTTGTTAGATAATATTGTGGTTGCCATGATTTTATGTGATAGTTAGGGTTCTTGGTATGAATAATGCATGGTTCTTGATGTGGTAATATTCATATGATTCGGGTTACATGTTATTGATCTAGAACCGTGTAGATGTTAATCGGGCATTATGTTCCTGTTTTCGGATTTGTTGTATAGGGAATATTGCATCTTAATGATTAATCAAACAGTTTGGTTCAATAAAGATTAAGTTGGATTGTTATGTTTAGATGAATTGTTAGGGTTCATACGAAAGTGGAGATAAAAACCTTGTTTTGATCGATATAGGGTTTGATTAGGAACTGTTGATTGTGTTAGTTGATAAATGGCAAATTTGGAAACTGTTAAGTGTTAGCTTTGATTGATCGAATGAAAGTAGGAAACTATTCGAATTAGTTGTAACTGTTTTGCATGAATCATGGAAGGATTAAAACAAATCACACAAGACCCCTAGTCGCACAAGAGCTGAACGCACAAGCTCTTGGATCGCACAAGTGCAATCACACAAGTTGGGTACAAACACATAAAGCACATGGTACTGTTTTATTATGCATGATCGTACAAGACTTGTGGATTGCACAAGATGGTGCCGATCGCACAAGGCTTGGGCCACACACAAACTATTATACGGTTGGGCCTCAAAGCCCAATCCCAACTGCACAAGTACTGGTCAATCGCATAAGCCATCCGGATCGCACAAGTCTATCCGGATCGCACAAGACTCATGTTTGTTGTTTGGGCCGTTTACATGATGGATTACTTATGCTTTATTGGGCCGGGTATCTTTGGGCTTCTATGGGTGAATCGCACAAGGCTCTTAGACTTGTGCAAGCCCAATCTTTTGAATCGTACAAGTATAAGCATGTTATGTACTTGACTGTTAATGTGTTTTCCATGATCAATACGTGTTTGCAACCTGTTAGCTTGTGTGTAAACATACGTGTATTACTTGAACCTCGACCTGACTTGTATGGTAACCATGTTAGGACGTGGTTGACCAGATATAGCTCAAGTAACCTTTCTGTGTATCTGCCGAGCAAACCAAGGTGAGTTCACACTCCTTCCAAGGCATGGGATTCCCAGGGGTTGGGAATGGGATTGAATAACTACTCGTACTATCATTACTATTAAACTACTTTTTACTGTCCTTGGATTGAAGGGCACGTACGTAAAACCTACGTACACTTATACTTACTATTGTCCTCGGATTGAAGGGCACGTACGTAAAACCTACGTACACGACCATAAGACCATCAACTCTATCAATTGAAGTCCCTCATTTATCGACTTAATCGCCGAGGCCTATGGCGAGCGGGTCATTAGTTAATAGCGCTATTAGGTTTAACAAACCTCACACCGTGCCAGTCGGACGGGCGTGTACTAATGGACTATGGGCAAAGGGTTAATGCTGATAGACATTGACTTAGGGCACCTCTTACATTTTCGTAGCAGTCGATACGCGTGGTCTAGTAGCACATGGGAAGCCCCCACTAATCTTCGCAAACATGTCAGGGTGACCGCGATACGAATTAATACGATACATGGTTTGCAAAACGAACATACGATTTACGAAACGAATGCTATAACTAAACAACCAACTGTGAACTCGCTCAACTTTGTTGTTGATTCGTTGCTACATGCCTTGCAGGTCGTTAGGTACTCATGTAGCTTGCACAGGGAGGTGCGGTCGTTGTGGGACATGGCAGTGTGTGCCATGCTAAGAACATTACTTTATTTTGTACTTAATACTTACAATGGGTTTTACAATTATGCTTCCGCTAAACACTTAACTATGCTTTGATTTTGGAACACCTTTCATATTGTTTGGTTGAATTATGTTTACTTACATGCTTATTCAATATGATTGGTGGCTTGATCCTGATCAGTCACGCCTCCAAGCGGTGATACTCCGCATGTGGATTTTGGGGGTGTGACAAAGTTAAAAGATTAAGGGGCTAAATGTGTCAACATTTAAAATTGTTTTGCTGATCCGGGTGAGTGTCGCGGGCCGCGACCTCCACCATGAATTTCTACGCGGGCCGCGAGGCCTTGATCTGCAGCAGAATTATTTTTATTTTTTTTCCTTTGCTTGTTATCCACACATACCACCCATACTTACATAAAATCAATTCTATGGGTGTTAATTGTTTTTAAAACATGGTTTTACACATGTAGTGATCGTATAATTACTTGGAGAACACACATTACACTTGTCAAAATCTTGTTCTTCTCAAATTAGTATAAATAGGCCATGAGTCTTTCATTTTCACTGGCACCATTTCTTTCTATCCTTCTCTTATGGGGACACCTGATCATAAGGAAGCCTATTCTAGTTGAAAAGATTGCTAGGACCCTTTACTATAGTACCCCCCAGATAATCAGACTTGGGTCAATATATTTAGACTTGCGGCTTTTTGCCAAATATAGTCTTATTGATTAGAAGCTAGCAAAAAGGTAAATACTCTTAACTTATTTTAGTGTAAACTTGGGTTGGCAAATATGCCTCTTGGGATAGTTATTACACAAGTAAGTCGCCTATGATTGCGCAAAAGGTATGAATACGGTTTTATTCCGTTTACTTGATAATTACTGTTATTGGGGGTTATTGATACCATGTCCGGACAACCCAATGGGGTTAATCAAGCATATAAACTCGTAACAAGAAAAATCCCAATATATATTTAAAAGATCACCTACGGGTTTTCTATATGTATAAAACTCTTTTTGAAAAACTATTTTTTTAAAGAATCGGTTAATTGTATTTACCAGCTTTGGCTGACGTATTTTCAAAAGATTGAACAGCAGGTACCGAACCTTATTATAGGTTGGGATTACGGGTCGGCTAGAATGAAGGCTAAGGAATTTGCACTCCTAATGCTTAAGGCCTATGATGTCTAAAGCTCTGTTTATTGGGATCCTGCCTGTGGGCTTGTATCAAACGCTTGTAATACTTTTATACATTCAAGCTTTATTTTAATAATTTCAATCCAATACTTCCGCTGCATATTATTATATTGTGATAACTGTTATCCAACCGTCATGTGTGTACCCATCCGGGCCCACCGGAAATCGGGGTGTGACACCTGGCCTGAAGCGAGTGTTGATGCGGTGTCTTCATTTTTGTCCAACCATTGCCCGATTATCTTAAAGACAGTTTTAATGAATTTCGGGGCTAGGCCATTCCGGATCTTTGACTCTTGGTTTGATAAATCGGGTTTCAAGGAAACGGTTGTTATGGCATTGAGTAAGGACCTCGGGTGTCATGGACCCCCGGATATCTGCCTTATGAGAAAGTTGAGCACCCTTAGAGCTGACCTAAAAGTGTGGAGGGATGAAATGCTGAAAAAAAGTTCGGATGAGGTGACCACGGCTTTGACGGATCTCGAAAATATTCAGGAAGTAAGGGATCTTACGGAAGAAGAGGAGTGGATCCTCTTAGAAAGTAAGAAAGTTTTAAAAGAGGAAGAAGAGCGGAAAAGTAGCGACTTTAGACAAAGATCGAGAATAAAATGGGCTAAGGTTGGAGACGAAAACTCAAAATTTTTTCATGCTTTGGTTAATTGCAGGAAAGCTTCTAATTCTTTCCATGGTTTGGAGATTGATGGCACTTGGGTGTCTAAGCCTTCGCTTGTCAAAAAAGAGGTCTTCAGGTTTTTTAAAATGAAATTTGTCGAAGATTGCGTTGACCGCCCCCGTCTTATATGCGCCGACATAAAAAAGATCTCGGATGCGGACTCTATGATGCTTGACTCTCGGTTCATTAAGGATAAGATTAAGGCTGAAGTGTTTGAGTGTGGTGACGATCGGGCTCCGGGTCCTGATGGCGTTAATTTCCGATTTGTGAAGCGATTTTGGAATTTGCTAGAAGCTGACTTTATCAACATTATGGATGATTTTTTCACTAACGGCTTGATCAACATGGGCTGCGGTTCCTCTTTTATTGCCTTGATCCCCAAATTTTTTGACCCGATCGGGCTGAAAGATTTCCTGCCTATTAGTTTGGTGGGAACCATAAACTAGGTGATTTCGAAGATCTTGACGAATAGGCATAAAAGAGTGTTGGATTCGATCATTTCGCCTACCCAATCCGCCTTCATCAGTGGTAGATATATCCTAGATGGTTCGTTCATTATTAATGAAATTCATAACTGGATCAAAAGAGTCAAGAAAAAGATTTTTATTCTCAAGATCGACTTCGAGAAGGCATACGACAACATTAACTGAAACTTTGTGTTGGACGTTCTCAATCAAATGGGTTTTTCTAATAAGTGGTGCTCGTGGATCAAGGGTGTCTTGTCTTCGGTAAGGGCTTCGGTTTTGGTTAACGGATCCCCTACCTTTGAATTTAAATGCCACAAAGGTATGCGTCAAGGTGACCCAATTTCCCCTTTTCTTTTTGTCATCGTCATGGAAGCCCTCTCGTGCATGTTAAATAAAGCTTGTGATTTGGAGATAGTCAAGGGTGTTTCTCTCCCGAATGGGGGCCCGGTTGTCTCGCATTTATTTTATGCGGACGATACGATTATTCTGGGAGATTGGTCTAAGGAAAATATCCAAAATGTTGTTAGAATTTTGAGATGTTTTCATTTATGCTCAGGGCTCAGAATTAACTTAAGTAAATCGAATTTGTTTGGGGTCGGGATGCAGCCAAGGGAGGTAGACGAGATGGCCGAGATTGTCGGATGTAAAGTGGATTCCTTCCCGTTTAAGTTTCTCGGATTAAATGTGGGGGCCAACATGAATCGGGTGTCTAACTGGAGACCGGTCTTTGATGTGTTTGAAAAACGTCTTTCTCTTTGGAAAGCTTCGCCGCTTTCAATTGGCGATAGAGTTACTTTGATTCGCTCTGTTCTAGAAAGTCTTCCCAGCTATTATTTCTCTGTGTATCGTGCTCCAGATAAGGTCTTGCAGGATTTGGAAGCCCTTATCAGAAAGTTTCTTTGGGGGGGGGGGTCCCCAGAGGTTAAAAAGGTTCATTGGGTCGCGTGGGATAGGGTCGCCTCGCCTGTTAATATGGGTGGATTAGGGCTTCAACGACTTAAAGATGTGAACATGGCCTTGTTAACTAAATGGGGTTGGAGGTATAAAATGAGAGTGAAAGCTTGTGGGTGAAGGTAATCAACGCTCTACACGCTGGTAATTCGGCTTGGGACTTTCTCCCAATGAAAAAAGCTTATGGTGGGGTTTGGAGCAACATTGTTTCGATTATAAAAAGACCGTTGAATGATAATGTGCCGATTCAGAATTTATTTAAAGGAGTGGTTAGTAGTGGAGATAAAATCTTATTTTGGTTAGACCCGTGGCTCTTCGACGTCCCGATGAAGGAGAAATTTCCCGCTCTCTTCAAATTAGAAGTTGTGAAATCATGTAGTGTGCGAGACCGTCTTGAAGGTGAAGGACTTTGGCTTTGGAGGCATGACCTGGTTTTGTAACGACTCTCATCAAAAGTCATAATTATTAAATTAATTTGACCAATAAGAAACTCTAATTGAGACACCCAAGTGATTCTGAACAAACCCTAAAATTTTCATAATAATCAGATTCAGGATCAGGGCCCCTAAAACTCGGGGGGGTAAACCCTAGTTAACGATTATCTAAATTACGTGTTGTCCAAGTTGAATTAATGAAATTCGTCGACTCAGCTGAGCTAGTCCCACACGTGGCAACCCTATAGAAAAAAATAGGTCTCACGCGGCCCGCGTGAGGATAAGCCAAAACTAAAGCGGGCCGCGTAAGGGTCAAATTTTGGCTATAAATACAAGGCATTGGGACTTGATTCTGGGAGTTGAAACGACGCTCAAATTCGTTTCGTAGACTGAGATAAGCTCTGTTTACTTCAATTAACATACACAGGTTTCTAATTGAAGCTGCAATCAGGGTATTAGCACAATCGCTGCTATGATTCATTGTCCGATTGATCTAAATATCCAATGAATGTTTAAGTGCCGCCCACATTAGGGTTATACTTTATCGTTCGTCATTAATTTGACGGATTGTCGTTAATTCGATAGGTAAAGTATTATACTTTATCGTTCGTTGTTAATTCAACGGATCATCGTTAATTCGATGGGTAAAGTATTATACCTTGTCGTTCATTGTTAATTCAATGGATCATCGTTAATTCGATGGACAAAGTATTGCATTTTGACATTCATTGTGAGAATTTGATCTCGTGAGTTATCGTAAATGCTGGATTGATTACTAATTCCAAATTGTGTGCTTGTTATTGAAATTAGGATAAAGGCTAATCAGTAGGCTAGGCTCTGCCCGAATTAAATCTGCAATGTGAGTCATTCTCCTTTTCTCACAGTTTGTGAGTCATTATCTTTTTATCAAATATTTTACAATACTCCAAATTATTTTCAAGATTATAATTACAGGGACTAAGTCATGGATATCTTGAATTACTGGTTAGTGGGGTATTGTGCACATTACTAATTGTCTCCCAGTTAGGTTCATTGACCTACTCGGGATAATCACTGTTGGGTTCATTGACCTACAGGGATAACCGTCACTATTTAGGTTCATTGATCTAAATAGTGGTATGACCATCGTCACCATTGTGACTTGTCACCATTGTGACAGAATGCCAGATAAAAATAAGATAGAAGCCATTGTAATCGCTCTTATGCTGTAATTGATAACTATGCATCATTATGCAAAATAGAATGATTCACTCAGTATTTCCCGCTGACAAAACCTTTTTCAAACATGTTTCAGGTGATCTGTTGTAAATCAGGAAAAATGCTGGGGAGCATTTCAAGCTTAAGATAGTGGCTCATTATAAAATAAAGCAATAAGTTTTGTAACATAACGATTTCCTAGAAAAATCATACTATTGTAAATTATCGGGGTTTTATCCCGAATTGTGAAATAAAATAATCGGGGAAAATTTTTAGCTTTAAACGATCCTGTTTCCGCTGTCAAATTCAATTAAATAAATACCGCAGTATTTTCTGTCGCGGCTCCTGAAACGGGTCAAACCGGGTCGTGGGCCGTGACAGAAAAAGGTGGTATCAGAGCCACTGGGTTAAGCTAATTAAGTATTTAGAAATACTTAATTTTTCCTGATTACTATTATATGATTATGTGTTTTATTAACTGGCTATTTGTTAATTTTAATATGGGCATATTTTTATATATATTGTAATATTTGTTGCTCTATCATCGTTAATCGAAAAATATTATATATAAATTTATTTGATTAATATATGGAATTACCTAATATAGTATTACTATATTGTGGTAAAGAAATTATATTTTTTTTATGTTTGAAGTATACTCTTATTTAAAATTATTGTTTAGTTATTTATTATTAATAATTTTATTATTAATAATAATATATTAATAATAGTAGTATTAAGAGTATTTTTAAATACTAAGGTTATTATCAAAGGCAGATATTGGATAACCTAGCCTTAGTTAGGCATGGACTGATCACCTATGCTTAAACAAGGCAGCACTAACCAATATCCACCATGATAATGACTAGTTAATATATATATAAATTAAGTCATCATACTTATTTAGTATATAGATTTTTATATGTTGATTACTGTAAATAGTAAATATAAATCTTTAAATATTCTGATTTAAAGTTTAGTATTTTTATTATCTACAGTCAAGAAAATTTATAAATAAATTACAAATAAAACCTAGTATGTTTTAATTTGTATTTGTTTTGGTAGTATGAAATACTATTTTTGTTCTATAAAATTTTGTTATGACTTAGTAATTGTATGTATGTTACTAAACGGCATGAGTGATTTGTCGGAAGCCCTTCAGAATTTAAATCTCTATCCAGTAAGAATAGAAGTTTCCAGAGATTTCAATAAGTATATACCAGATATAGAAGGACCTATAGAATTCAATGCTTTACCTCTTGAGAAACCTAAGCCTAAGAAAATGGAAATTGGGGAAAGCTCTAGGCAAACTGAGGAGTTACCATCTCAAGAAGAACTAGATTTTATAATGGCAACCGATGATACTATTGAGCCTGTTAATGAAAATAATTTTATGAATTTAGAACCATCTATTCCAAACTCTTCTAATCACTGGAATATAGACGAATGGTTGGATAATGAAATACTGTTACAAAACCATCCCTATAGGCTTTTTCCTAAGTACAATCCAGAACCTCTATCAAATTTACCAATAAGTAATGAGAATAGGACTGAACTCCATCATTTGGACAAAATGGATGCTGGGAATAGGATCCAAGAGACTTTGGGACAGATCTCCTGGAAATACGATGAGAAGAAACGCCGTTACTAGAACATCATCTGACAAAGGATAGGGGATTATGAAACTGTGGTTGTGTAATATTAACAGTAAAATCAGTATGTGTAAAATAAATAATAAAACGGGTGTATATAGAAACAAGATATAAGGAAATATTAGAAAAGTTACAAATTTATTTGTATATTTGTTTATGTAATTATGTGCAACTAAATGATGACATTGAATTATTTCCTTTATACTAATTATGTATCTATAAAATAGATATCAGATGGAAAACACTAATAATGAACCAGTTAATGAGGGTAATCAATCTGAGCAACAATCAGGGAACCAATATGTGAATAGGCAAGATATAGAAAATATCATTGCTCAAGAGATAGCCAACACTATTCCAGGAATAGTTGCTCAAGGGATAGCCAATGCTATTCCAGCAATCATTGCTGCTGTTAAAAATCCAATCGAACCACAACAAGTTGTTCCTAGTAAACGCATTTCTGAAGATAATTTCAGTAATAGCGTAAATGGAGGCGGTAATCATGTTAATCATGATAATGAACCACGGCAAGCTCCGCTCCCTAAGAAAAGGAAAGTTGCAACGCCTGGTTGCACTTATAAAGAATTTCCTGCTTGTAAACCCACTGAGTTTGCAGGCAATGAAGGAGCGACTACGGCACTGCGTTGGTTAGAGAAAACCGAGGCAGTAATTGCCATAAGTAAATGTGCTCAGGATGATCAGGTCATGTACGCATCAAACCTTTTCAAAGAAGTGGCGCTAGAATGGTGGAATACGATGTTACAAGCAAAAGGAAGAAGGATGGCGTATGCTATGGACTGGGAAGAATTTAAGAGCGTTGTAGAAAGAAAATTCTGTCCTGAGTATGAAAAAGATCAAATGGCAAATAAGTTTCTAACCCATCGGATGGTGGATATAGATTGTCGAGGGTATACTACGACATTCTTCGAATATGCTCGAGTGGTACCAACCCTGGCTTCGCCAGAACCGGTACTTATTTCTCGTTATATTTGGGGATTAATTTCCGAAATCCGTAATATCGTCAAGGCTGCGAAACCTCGCACGATTGATGATGCAGTAGAATTAGCCAATACTATGACTGATGAGCTAGTACGGACAAGAGAAGAAAATAGAAGGAAGGAAGTAGCCCAAAAGATTACCCAAGAATTCAGTTCGGGTAACCATAACCATTTCAAGAAAGGAGGGAATGGGCAATCTTCTACTAGTCCATTTTGCAATTTTTGCAAAAGGAAGCATTTTGGAAGATGCAAAGGATATTGCAATTTTTGCAAGATTCCAGGGCATCAAGAGGAAGACTGCAGGAGGAAGAAATTTTCAGTTTGCTACAACTGTAAAGAAACTGGACATCTTAGGCCAGATTGTCCAAAACTGAATAAATCATTTGACAATCAAGCCAAACCAACAGAAGGAGCAAAAAGGAATGCGAGAGCCTTTCAGCTGACTACTCATGAAGCCGAGATGATTCCAGATGTGATAGCTGGTATGTTCTTAGCTTACAACGTTTACATAAAAGTATTATTTGACTCTGGTGCAAACCAAAGTTTTATAAATACTTTACTCTGCCAAATTCTTAACTTACCGTTAACCAGCATTAGAAAAATTTCTATATTAGAAACGGCAGATGGGAATTCAGTTAAAATAAATAAGGTTATGTAGAACATAGAAATAAGTTATAAGTTTTCTGCAATCCTATTACATATGAAATTAGTTGAATTCGATGTTGTGATCATTATCTGTGATCAGAATTTCTTAGAAATTCAATCAACCATCGGAGAAGTAATTATGATTACAGGAGATAAACCATGTAAGCCTATGAAGTTCATATCAGTAATGGAAATTGCTAAATTATGAACGAAGGCAAAGGAATAGTATATATGATTTTAGTAATCATTAATACTAAAGATACAGAATTTAAGGAAATTTCTGTAAAATCCGAATACCCAGATGTATTTCCAGAAGATTTACCTGGATTACATGTAGATAGAATTTAAAATTCATCAAATTCCAGAAATTTTACCGATAAGCCAGGGAACCTTATCGGTTAGCACAATATTGGTTGTTAAGAAAAAGAAAAGCTTTACTCCAAAATTTTTGAAGAATAAATTTTGGCTGAAGTGCAATTTTAGGTCATATGGTGAATCATGAAGGTATTCACTTAGATCTTGCTAAGATAGCAGTAATTACCAAATGGAAGATTCTGCAAACCGCAATGGAAATTAGGAATGTTGTAGATAGTTTATTAAGGAATTTTCAAAATAGTTATACTATTAACCTGTAAAATGGTTAAGAAAGAAAAGTTTTTAGGATATAAAAACATAAATCCTAGCCTTACCAGAAGGAACAGAAGATTTTTTTTAAGTATAAGGTAATACTTCAAAGCTATGATTTGGATATATGTTAATACAACGCAAAAAGGTAATTGCGTATGCCTCAAGGCAATTGGAAAAAGTATGAAGAAAATTTTATCACGCATAATTTAGATATTTAGAACCACAATTTTGCCTTAAGATTTGGAGATATTATCTGTATGGAAGTAAGGATACTATCTATACAGATTATAAGAAGTTAAGATATATATATAATTGGGCAAAAAGAATTTGAGGCAAAGAAGATGGATAAAAATCCTAAATGATTACAACTGTGATATTCAGTATCACGAAGAAAAGGCTAAAAACGACTAAAGATCGGCATAAGAATTATGCAGATAATAGATAAAAGTCGTTGAAGTTCGAGTTGGAGACAAAATACTATTTTCTTGGAAAGGAGTTGTTAAATTTGGTAAGAAAGGAAAGCTAAGACCAAATTATGGAGAATCATTTCCAGTAATTCAACATATTGGATTAGTTCATTATAATTTACAACTATCAGGAAGGTTAGTTGGAATACATGATATATTTTATATATCCAATCTCAAGAAATATCTATCAGATGAATCTTTGGTAATACCTTTCCAAGATATAAAGTAACAAATAGTGTTAAGTGAAGTAGGATTCAAAGACAGGATCCTAATATACTTAGGAACTGGAATCCAAAAGGAAGAGAGAGTATTCTCAATTAGTCCAGTAAATCTCGAGGACGAGATTTTTTATTAAGTTGGGGAGAATGTAACGACTCTCATCAAAAGTCATAATTATTAAATTAATTTGACCAATAGGAAACTCTAATTGAGACACCCAAGTGATTCTGAACAAACCCTAAAATTTTCATAATAATCAGATTCAGGATCAGGGCCCCTAAAACTCAGGGGGGGTAAACCCTAGTTAACGATTATCTAAATTACGTGCTGTCCAAGTTGAATTAATGAAATTCGTCGACTCAGCTGAGCTAGTCCCACACGTGGCAACCCTATAGAAAAAAATAGGTCTCACGCGGCCCGCGTGAGGATAAGCCAAAACTAAAGCGGGCCGCGTAAGGGTCAAATTTTGGCTATAAATACAAGGCATTGGGACTTGATTCTGGGAGTTGAAACGACGCTCAAATTCGTTTCGTAGACTGAGATAAGCTCTGTTTACTTCAATTAACATACACAGGTTTCTAATTGAAGCTGCAATCAGGGTATTAGCACAATCGCTGCTACGATTCATTGTCCGATTGATCTAAATATCCAATGAATGTTTAAGTGCCGCCCACATTAGGGTTATACTTTATCGTTCGTCATTAATTTGACGGATTGTCGTTAATTCGATAGGTAAAGTATTATACTTTATCGTTCGTTGTTAATTCAACGGATCATCGTTAATTCGATGGGTAAAGTATTATACCTTGTCGTTCATTGTTAATTCAATGGATCATCGTTAATTCGATGGACAAAGTATTGCATTTTGACATTCATTGTGAGAATTTGATCTCGTGAGTTATCGTAAATGCTGGATTGATTACTAATTCCAAATTGTGTGCTTGTTATTGAAATTAGGATAAAGGCTAATCAGTAGGCTAGGCTCTGCCCGAATTAAATCTGCAATGTGAGTCATTCTCCTTTTCTCACAGTTTATGAGTCATTATCTTTTTATCAAATATTTTACAATACTCCAAATTATTTTCAAGATTATAATTACAGGGACTAAGTCATGGATATCTTGAATTACTGGTTAGTGGGGTATTGTGCACATTACTAATTGTCTCCCAGTTAGGTTCATTGACCTACTCGGGATAATCACTGTTGGGTTCATTGACCTACAGGGATAACCGTCACTATTTAGGTTCATTGATCTAAATATTGGTATGACCATCGTCACCATTGTGACTTGTCACCATTGTGACAGAATGCCAGATAAAAATAAGATAGAAGCCATTGTAATCGCTCTTATGCTGTAATTGATAACTATGCATCATTATGCAAAATAGAATGATTCACTCAGTATTTCCCGCTGACAAAACCTTTTTCAAACATGTTTCAGGTGATCTGTTGTAAATCAGGAAAAGTGCTGGGGAGCATTTCAAGCTTAAGATAGTGGCTCATTATAAAATAAAGCAATAAGTTTTGTAACATAACGATTTCCTAGAAAAATCATACTATTGTAAATTATCGGGGTTTTATCCCGAATTGTGAAATAAAATAATCGGGGAAAAATTTTAGCTTTAAACGATCATGTTTCCGCTGTCAAATTCAATTAAATAAATACCGCAGTATTTTCTGCCGCGGCTCCTGAAACGGGTCAAACCGGGTCGTGGGCCGTGACAGGTTTCTAGCGAGGAGATGACCGAATGGCAGGCGTTAGGATCGGCTTTGGCTTCGGTCAGCCTATCTTCAGGTGTGGACAAGTGGTCGTGGTTGGGGTGTGGGTCGAAGGGGTTCTCGGTTGCGGCAGTTAAGCAACACATAGTGTCTAAGCGCGATTTTTGTAGTCGTTACGTTATGATGTGGTGTAAATGGGTTCCAAAAAAATGTAATATTTTTGCTTGGCGTGCGGATATGGATAGGATTCCAACGGTTGAGGCTCTTGAAAAAAGGGGAATGGTGGTGATCGATGACATGGGTAAGTTCTGTAATGAAGATATCGACTCGGTGACACACATCTTCTCTGCGTGTTCGTTAGCTATGGGAGTGTGGGAGAAAATCAGCTTTTGGTGCCGAATCCCGAAGTTTTTTTATTTTTTCATTCAGAGATTTACTTGAAATGCATAACATGGGAGATAGATGGCAGGCGGAACGTAATGCTTTTCACGGCATAGTGCTCGCGACGTGTTGGGTATTGTGGAAGGCTAGAAACAATTTAAGATTTAACAGTAAAAGATGTAGCGTCGAAGAGATTTTTAGTGAAATCCGGGTAGTTAGCTTCTTCTGGTTCAAACATAGAGCTAAGAAAGGTAGTTTTGATTGGGGGGATTGATGTAAATTTGTGAATATGTAAGTTTTTCTGTTTTGTTTGCCCGTCCCGGTTTTCGGGTTCGGTGTTGTTAATGAAGTTCTCCTTTAAAAAAAAAAATTGTAGCCGACACTTTTTTAAGACTAAATATTAGCCACCGCCAAAGTTTAGCCCACACTATATACTTGTATTATTTTGATTGGTTTTTTGGATCTATTTGTAATTTTCAAAGTTTTAGTGGCGGCTAAAATTTAGCATTCGCTATACCATCTTATCCGAAGTTCTTACTTGTCCTCTCTTAATGGATTATTTAGATATGTTTAATTTTAGAAAGGCAAAATTTGATAACTGGTTTTTTTTTTTTTTTTTGAGTCAAATTGTCTATTTTGGAACTTTTCCTTTGTTAAAAACTTATTCCATAATATTAAAGCTATCAATGTGAAAAAGAATATCAAGAGGCCGAGAAGGTTTTGGGATTTTTTTTTTTTTGAAAGGTGATATATATTAAAAAAAAGACATTCAAGAAAGAAGCTCAAATGCAGTACAGATACAAGAAGAAACAGAACATTACAAAGCAAGTTTAGCTCTGACAGCCACCCACTTGTGGTGACCCAAAGATATGACAATGCTTTGACCGCCTTGAAACCTGGGTAGATTTGTTATTAAAAATATGGTCATTTCGTACCCTCCATAGGATCCAGCAGGTAGTTGCAAGAATCGCATGAACCGCTTTCTTTTTTATATTAGACATACAAAAGTTGTTTATAAACTCCAATAGTTCCACAACACTTATACGATACCTCGGCCATTGAACTTTTGTTGGATTATTCGGGTTTGTTTACGTGTCACGGGTCGGTGCGTTATCGGATCACGAGTATAGGTCAATTGGTTAGGAGTTCGAACGGGTCATGGGTGATTGTTATGGATCAGTTCGTTGCATTTTGTTTGGCTAAAGAAATGGCCAGTTTGACCGAGTTTGTTGGATTTGAAAAATGCACGTTGCATAATAGAATTAGTAAGTATAGGATATTATTTTATTATTTTTTTTTATTCGCATATTCATGTAATTGTAAGCCTATTTAAAGGCATTTGCTTTATTGAATGATGTACACCTTCTTTGATTATCGAATACAACAAAAGCTTATCCTCTTTTCATCTGTGTATATTATACATATACATAAGTGTGAGTTCTGTGTGTTGAGTGAGGGACCTGAACCAACATTTGGTATCAGAGCCTAGGGCTCGTAGGAAGCGGGTTTGAAGATCGGAGGAAGCCTCCGCCACCGGCGGGTGTGCCGGGTCGGTGGAGGGCAGGCGTGAAAAAGGTCCAGCCCGTCACTGCGGGACAAACGCAGCAGGAAAAAGGGTTGTTCGGGACTGAATCCAGTCAGAGAAGATGACATCGAGTTCGACATGCTTGTCAACGTGATCTGGTTCCTCCTTAGGGTGCTGATTGATGATGGTGATTATGAAACCGACAAGGGTAATCGGTTATTGGAGAGGAGGTCGATGATGATGATGTTGTGATTATAGGGTATGTCTAATTGTGTAACTGTGTGTAACCCTTTAACCTCTACATAAGTCTCCTTATATAAGCACCCAGGAGGAAACCTAATTAGTTAATAAGGGTAATATGGTCCATCAACAATTACCAACTAATTATTTAATAGGTTATTATATATTTTAATCTATATTATGTAAATGATTATAATGGCTACTAGATTAAATATTAAATCATAATATATTTAATCTTACATTCTCCCACTTAGCCGAGTAATCATTTACCATGAGTATTAGATAAGCCTGATCAGGAGTTAACACTTATTTTAGCTTTAAACAAGTACTATATCAGAGAAATACAGCCGTTGAATCATTATGCGACTCAGGACCCCCATGAATCATACTATAGCCTTAATTTAAAACCTAATCGTTATGATCAAAATACGCATAAGCCCTTTGTTTGATTTGTAACTTCATTTGTCTATATGCCATTATACCGGTTGAACATATTCTAAGAGACATACAAAACCAATCTGAGGAAATTTCATTAATCATAAAACATTAGCTAGTACAATATGCTCAAATAAGGTCTTTACTAAATCCCATATTCCGAACATGTTCTTCGTAAACCTTAGGAGGGAGACCTTTTGTCATCGGATCCGCAAGCATATCTTTAGTACTAATATACTCGATACAAAGATTATTTTCCTCAACTTGTTCACGTACGAACATATATTTTTTATCGAGATATAAACCAGCTCCAGTCGAACTGTTACAGTTCGAGAAACTAAAGGCAGCCGAATTATCACAATAAAGCTTCAATGGTCTAGAAATGGAATTCACGATTTTGAGTCCAGTGATCAGATTTCTAAGCAACATTCCATGACATGTTGCGTTATAAACAGCAATGTATTCTGCCATCATTGTGGAAGTTGTGGTCAACTATTGTTTATGACTCTTCCAAGAGATAGGGCCGCCTGCTAACATAAAGATATAGCTCGAAGTGGATTTCTTGTCATCTTTGCATTTGGAAAAGTCAGAATCAGAATAGCCCACCACTTCTAAATGATCACTTCTTCTATAAGTCAGTTTATAGTCTTCCGTCCCTTGCAGATATCGAAGTACCTTCTTAGCTGCTTTCCAGTGATCTAGGCCAGGATTAGTCTGATAACGGCCTAGCATTCCAGCAATATAAGCGATATCTGGGCGAGTACGGACTTGAGCATACATCAAGCTCCCGACTACTGACGCGTAAGGTATCTGGCTCATTTGCTCCTTCTCAACTTTTGTTGTCTGACACTGGAATGAACCGAAAACATCTCCTTTAACTACTGGAGCGACGGAGGGTTTGCATTGTTGCATGTTGTAACGTGTAAGGACACGATCTATGTAAGCCTTTTGAGACAATCCTAAGATCCCTTTGTGTCTATCTCGGTGAATTTCGATGCCAATGACGTAAGAAGCATCTCCGAGATCCTTCATGTCGAAGTTATGCGAGAGTAACCGCTTTGACTCATGCAACATGTCTAAACTATTATTTGCCAATAGAATATCATCTACGTAAAGGACAAGTATAGTAAAGTTTCTCCCACTCATCTTGAGGTAGGTGCATTGATCCACTTGATTCTTCATAAAACCTTGTTTCTTCATGACTTCATCAAACTTAAGGTACCACTGACGTGATGCTTGTTTTAACCGGTAAATGGATTTCTTCAACTTACAGACTAGATGCTCCTGACCTTCAGGTTTAAAGCCCTCAGGTTGTTTCAAGTAAACATCTTCATCCAAGTCTCCATTAAGGAAAGTTGTTTTAACGTCCATCTGATGTAACTCTAAATCAAAATGAGCTACTAGGGCCATGACGATCCTTAATGAATCTTTACGAGAGACAGGTGAAAGCGTCTCTTGATAATCAATTACCTCTTTCTGAGTGTAGCCCTTTGCAATCAATCTCTCTTTGTAGCGTTCAACGTTCCCATTCGGATCCAGTTTTGTTTTGAACACCCATTTACATCCTACGGGTTTGACTCCGTTGGGTAATTCTATCAAATCCCAAACGTCATTTTTCTTCATGGATTCAAGCTCATCAATCATTGCTTTATTCCAATCAGGAGATTGATCACTGCTAATGGCTTCATTGTAAGAGATAGGATCATTTAGCTTTTCGGGATCCATTTCAGTGAGGTAGCTAACATAATCATCCCAATTAGTAGGCCTTCTTTGCCTAGATGACCTCCTGAGTGGATTATCGGGTTCAGTGTTGTCTTTGTGTTGAGCGTTTGATGTGCCTTCGTCTTGAGGTATAATGGATTCTGATTGTAGAGGTAGATTTGGAGTTGGTGCAGTAGCTACAGGTGCAGTAGCTGCATTGGGTAAGTAATTGGAGTAATGGTAAGCGACGAGTCCCCCCCCCCCCCGCGTCTTGTACTTCTTGCACTTCTTCGTAAGGGTTGGTACTGCTCCCACTGACCTTGAAATCCTCCAGGAACGCAGCACGCTTGGTTTCAGCAATACGGGTGACATGGGAAGGACAATAGAAACAATAACCCTTTGAGTTTTCAGGATACCCAATAAAGAAACAGGTAACTGTTTTAGGGTCAAGTTTCCTTAGGAAAGGATTGTAAAGTTTTGCTTCAGTAATGCAGCCCCACACTTTCATATATTTAAGACCCGATTTCCTTCCTGTCCAAAGTTCATAAGGAGTTTTAGGGACAGACTTAGAAGGAACTCTATCGAGTATATGAACAGCTGCTTTTAACGCTTCAGTCCAGAGGAATAATGGTAAATTAGTGTTGCCTAACATATTGCGCACTAAGTTCATAAGGGTTCGGTTTCTTCTTTCAGCTACACCATTCTACTAAGGTGTACCAGGCATGGTGTATTGGTTCACAATCCCCTGGCCCTTACAAAACTCATAAAATGGACCAGGAGCTTGACCCACATCAATACGTCTTCCATAATATTCACCGCCTCTATCTGTTCTCAAAACTTTAATCTGACGATCTAATTGCTTTTTAACTTCAGCCTTATAATCTTTAAAAGTTGTAAGAGATTCAGACTTCTCCTTAATAAGATACAAGTACATGTAACGAGAATAATCATCAATAAAAGTGATAAATGAAGTATATCCTGTTATACCAGTTGTAACGACTCTCATCAAAAGTCATAATTACTAAAGTAATTTGACCAATAGGAAACCCTAATTGAGACACCCAAGTGATTCTGTGCAAACCCTAAAATTTTCATAATTTTCAGAATCAGGATTAGGGCCCCTAAAACTCAGGGGGGGCATTCCCTACTTGACGATTATCTGAATTACGTGCTCTCCAAGTTGAATTTTCAGAAAATGTCGACTCATCTGAGCTAGTCCCACACGTGGCAACAATATAGGCATTTTGTATACCTTACGGACCGTAAGGTCATTAAGCTTACGGTCCGTAAGCTTGGCAAAAATCTTGTATAAATTCAGAACATTGGCATTCGAAATCTGGACATTTTACGACGAAAGAATTCTCAATTATACACCGAGTTTTCTGCTGTATACTTCAATTAACACACACATGCACTAAATTGAAGCTGCAATCAGGGTATTAGCACAATCGCTGCTACGATTCATTGTCCGATTGATCTAAATATCCAATGAATGTTTAAGTGCCGCCCACATTAGGGTTATACTTTATCGTTCGTCATTAATTTGACGGATTATCGTTAATTCGATAGGTAAAGTATTATACTTTATCGTTCGTTGTTAATTCAACGGATCATCGTTAATTCGATGGGTAAAGTATTATACCTTGTCATTCGTTGTTAATTCAACGGATCATCGTTAATTCGATGGGTAAAGTATTATACCTTGTCATTCGTTGTTAATTCAACGGATCATCGTTAATTCGATGGACAAAGTATTGCATTTTGACATTAATTGTGAGAATTTGATCTCGTGAGTTATCGTAAATGCTGGATTGATTACTAATTCCAAATTGTGTGCTTGTTATTGAAATTAGGATAAAAGGCTAATCAGTAGGCTAGGCTCTGCCCAAATTAAATCTGCAATGTGAGTCATTCTTCTTTTCTCACAGTTTGTGAGTCATTATTTTCTTATAAAACTATTTTACAATACTCCAAATTATTTTCAAGGTTATAATTACAGGGACTAAGTCGTGGATATCTTGAATTACTGGTTAGTGGGGTATTGTGCACATTACTAATTTCTCCCAGTTAGGTTCATTGACCTACTCGGGATAATCACTGTTGGGTTCATTGACCTACAGGGATAATCGTCACTATTTAGGTTCATTGATCTAAATAGTGGTATGACCATCGTCACCATTGTGACATGTCACCATTGTGACGGAATGCCAGATAAAAATAAGATAGAAGCCATTGTAATCGCTCTTATGCTGTAATTGATAACTATGCATCATTATGCAAAATAGAATGATTCACTCAGTATTTCCCGCTGACAAAACCTTTTTCAAACATGTTTCAGGTGATCTGTTGTAAATCAGGAAAAGTGCTGTGGAGCATTTCAAGCTTAAGATAGTGGCTCATTATAAAATAAAGCAATAAGTTTTGTAACATAACGATTTCCTAGAAAAATCACACTATTGTAAATTCTCAGGGTTTTATCCCGAATTGTGAAATAAAATAATCGGGAAAAATTTTAGCTTTAAACGATCCTGTTTCCGCTGTTAAACTCAATTAAATCAATACCGCAGTATTTTCTGCCGCGGTTCCTGAAACGGGTCAAACCGGGTCATGGGCCGTGACAGAAAAGGTGGTATCAGAGCCACTGAGTTAAGCTAATTAAGTATTTAGAAATACTTAATTTTTTCCTGATTACTATTAGGTAATTATGTGTTTTATTAACTGGCTATTTGTTAATGTTAATATAGGCAGATTTTTATTTTGTTGCTCTATTATTGTTAATTGAAAAACATTATATATTTGATTAATATATGGAATTACCTAATATAGTATTACTATATTGTGGTAAAGAAATTATATTTTTATATTTGAAGTATATTTTTATTTAAAATTATTGTTTAGTTAATTATTATTAATAATTTTATTATTAATAATAATATATTAATAATAGTGGTATTAAGATTATTTTTAAATACTAAGGTTATTATCAAAGGCAGATATTGGATAACCTAGCCTTAGTTAGGCATGGACTGATCACCTATGCTTAAACAAGGCAGCACTAACCAATATTCACCATGATAATGATTAAATAATATATATAAATTAAGTCATCATACTTATTTAGTATATAGATTTTGATATATTAATCACTGTAATAGTAAATATAAATCTTTAAATATTCTGATTTAAAGTTTAGTATTTTTATTATCTACAGTCAAGAAAATTTATAAATAAATTACAAATAAAACCTAGTATGTTTTAATTTGTATTTGTTTTGGTAGTATGAAATACTATTTTTGTTCTATAAAATTTTGTTATGACTTAGTAATTGTATGTATGTTACTAAACAGCATGAGTGATTTGTCGGAAGCCCTTCAGAATTTAAATCTCTATCCAGTAAGAGTAGAAGTTTCCAGAGATTTCAATAAGTATATACCAGATATAGAAGGACCTATAGAATTCAATGCTTTACCTCTTGAGAAACCTAAGCCTAAGAAAATGGAAATTGGGGAAAGCTCTAGGCAAACTGAGGAGTTACCATCTCAAGAAGAACTAGATTTTATAATGGCAACCGATGATACTATTGAGCCTGTTAATGAAAATAATTTTATGAATTTAGAACCATCTATTCCAAACTCTTCTAATCACTGGAATATAGACGAATGGTTGGATAATGAAATACTGTTACAAAACCATCCCTATAGGCTTTTTCCTAAGTACAATCCAGAACCTTTACCAAATTCACCAATAAGTAACAAGAATAGGACTGAACTCCATCATTTTGACAACATGGATGCTGGGAATAGGATCCAAGAGACTTTGGGACAAATCTCCTGGAAATACGATGAGAAGAAACGCCGCTACTATAACATCATCTGACAAAGGATAGGGGATTATGAAACTGTGATTGTATAATAGTAACAGTAAAATCAGTATGTGTAAATAAAAAGAATAAAACGGGTGTATATAGAAACATGATATAAGGAAATATTAGAAAAGTTACAATTTTGTTTGTATATTCGATTATGTGATTATGTGCAACTAAATTGTGACATTGGATTATTTCCTTTATACTAATTATGTATCTATAAAATAGATATCAGATGGAAAACGCTAATAATGAACCAGTTAATGAGGGTAATCAATCTGAGCAACAATCGGGGAATCAATATGTAACTAGGCAAGATATAGAAAATATCGTTGCTCAAGGGATAGCCAACGCTATTCCAGGAATAGTTGCTCAAGGGATAGCCAATGCTATTCCAGCAATCATTGCTGCTGTTAAAAATCCAATCGAACCGCAACAAGTTGTTCCTAGTAAACGCATTTCTGAAGATAATTTCAGTAATAGCGTAAATGGAGGTAATAATCATGTTAACCATGATAATGAACCACGGCAAGCTCCGCTCCCTAAGAAAAGGAAAGTTGCAACGTCTGGTTGCACTTACAAAGAATTTCTTGCTTGTAAACCCACTGAGTTTGCAGGCAATGAAGGAGCGACTGCAGCACTGCGTTGGTTAGAGAAAACCGAGGCAGTAATTGCCATAAGTAAATGTGCTCAGGATGATCAGGTTATGTACGCTTCAAACCTTTTCAAAGAAGTAGCGCTAGAATGGTGGAATACAATGTTACAGGCAAAAGGAAGAAGGATGGCGTATGCTATGAACTGGGAAGAATTTAAGAGTCTTGTAGAAAGAAAATTCTGTCCTGAATATGAAAAAGATCAAATGGCAAATAAGTTTCTAACCCATAGGATGGTAGATGTCGATTGTCGAGGGTATACTACGACATTCTTCGAATATGCTCGAGTAGTACCAACCCTGGCTTCGCCAGAGCCGGTACTTATTTCTCGTTATATTTGGGGATTGATTTCCGAGATCCGTAATATTGTCAAAGCTGCGAAACCTCGCACGATTGATGATGCAGTAGAATTAGCCAATACTATGACTGACGAGTTAGTAAGGACAAGAGAAGAAAATAGAAGGAAGTAGCCCAAAAGATTACCCAAGAATTCAGTTCGGGTAACCATAACCATTTCAAGAAAGAAGGGAATAGGCAATCTTCTACTAGTCCATTTTGCAATTTTTGCAAAAGAAAGCATTTTGGAAGATGCAAAGGATATTGCAATTTTTGCAAGATTCCAGGGCATCAAGAAGAAGATTGTAGGAGGAAGAAATTTTCAGTTTGTTACAACTGTAGAGAAACTGGACATCTTAGGCCAGATTGTCCAAAACTGAATAAACCATTTGACAATCAAGTCAAACCAGCAGAAGGAGCAAAAAGGAATGCGAGAACCTTTCAGCTGACTACTCATGAAGCCGAGATGATTCCAGATGTGATAGCCGGTATGTTCTTAGCTTACAATGTTTACATGAAAGTATTATTCGACTCTGGTGCAAACCAAAGTTTTATAAATACTTTACTCTGCCAAACTCTTAACCTACCGTTAACCAGCATTAGATAAATTTCTATATATTAGAAACGGCAGATGAGAATTCAGTTAAAATAGATAAGGTTATGCAGAACCTAGAAATAAGTTATAAGTTTTCTGCAATTCTATTGTCTATGAAATTAGTTGAGTCCAATGATGTGATCATTATCTGTGATCAGAATTTCTTAGAAATTCAATCAACCATCGGAGAAGTAATTATGATTACAGGAGATAAACCATGTAAGCCTATGAAGTTCATATCAGTAATGGAAATTGCTAATTATGAACGAAAGCAAGGAATAGTATATATGATTTCAGTAATCATTAATACTAAAGATACAGAATTTAAGGAAATTTCTGTAGTTTTAGAATACCCAGATATATTTCCAGAAGATTTACCTGGATTACATGAAGATAGAATTTAAAATTCATCTAATTCCAGAAATTTTACCGATAAGCCAGGGAACCTTATCGGTTAGCACAATATTGGTTATTAAGAAAAAGAAAAGCTTTACTCCCAAAATTTTTGAAGAATAAATTTTGGCTGAAGTACAATTTTAGGTCATATGGTGAATCATGAAGGTATTCACTTAGATCTTGCTAAGATAGCAGTAATTACCAAATGGAAGATTCTGTAAACCGCAATGGAAATTAGGAATTTTGTAGGTTTAGTATTATAGACATTAAGGAATTTTCAAATTAACTATACCCTTAATTAAGATAACCAATACTATAAATTCTAGCCTTATCATAAGGAATTGAAGATTTTGGAGTATAAGGTAATACTTCAAAGCTATGATTTGGATATATGTTAATACAACGCAAAAAGGTAATTGCGTAGGCCTCAAGCCAAATTGGAAAAGTCCGAAGAAAACTATACCACTCAAGAGTTAGAATTAGGAACCATAATTTTGCCTTAAGATTTGGAGATATTATCTGTATGGAAGTAAGGATACTATCTATACAGATTATAAGAAGTTAAGATATATATAATTGTGCAAAAAGAATTTGAGGCAAAGAAGATGAATGAAAATCCTAAGTGACTACGACTGTGATATTCGGTATCACGAAAGGAAAAGCTGAAAACGGCAAGAGATAGTCACAAGAATTATGCAGATAATAGATAAAAGACGTTGGAGTTCGAGTTGGAGACAAAATATAATTGAAAGTATCTCCTTGGAAAGGAGTTGTTAGATTCGGTAAGAAAGGAAAGCTAAAACCAAAGTATGTAGGATCATTTCCAGTAATTCAACATATTGGACCAGTTACTTACAACTACCAGGAAGGTTAGTTGAAACACATGATATATTTTATATATCCAATCTCAAGAAATGTCTATCAGACGAATCTTTGGTAATACCTTTCCAAGATATAAAGGTAAACAAATAGTGTTAAGTAATGTAGGATTCAAAGACAGGATCCTAATATACTTAGGAACTGGAATCAAAAAGGAAGAAAAAGTATCCTCAATTATTCCAGTAAATCTCGAGGACGAGATTTTTATTAAGGTGGGGAGAATGTAACGACTCTCATCAAAAGTCATAATTACTAAAGTAATTTGACCAATAGGAAACCCTAATTGAGACACCCAAGTGATTCTGTGCAAACCCTAAAATTTTCATAATTTTCAGAATCAGGATTAGGGCCCCTAAAACTCAGGGGGGGCATTCCCTACTTGACGATTATCCGAATTACGTGCTCTCCAAGTTGAATTTTCAGAAAATGTCGACTCATCTGAGCTAGTCCCACACGTGGCAACAATATAGGCATTTTGTATACCTTACGGACCGTAAGGTCATTAAGCTTACGGTCCGTAAGCTTGGCAAAAATCTTGTATAAATTCAGAACATTGGCATTCGAAATCTGGACATTTTACGACGAAAGAATTCTCAATTATACACCGAGTTTTCTGCTGTATACTTCAATTAACACACACATGCACTAAATTGAAGCTGCAATCAGGGTATTAGCACAATCGCTGCTACGATTCATTGTCCGATTGATCTAAATATCCAATGAATGTTTAAGTGCCGCCCACATTAGGGTTATACTTTATCGTTCGTCATTAATTTGACGGATTGTCGTTAATTCGATAGGTAAAGTATTATACTTTATCGTTCGTTGTTAATTCAACGGATCATCGTTAATTCGATGGGTAAAGTATTATACCTTGTCATTCGTTGTTAATTCAACGGATCATCGTTAATTCGATGGGTAAAGTATTATACCTTGTCATTCGTTGTTAATTCAACGGATCATCGTTAATTCGATGGACAAAGTATTGCATTTTGACATTAATTGTGAGAATTTGATCTCGTGAGTTATCGTAAATGCTGGATTGATTACTAATTCCAAATTGTGTGCTTGTTATTGAAATTAGGATAAAAGGCTAATCAGTAGGCTAGGCTCTGCCCAAATTAAATCTGCAATGTGAGTCATTCTTCTTTTCTCACAGTTTGTGAGTCATTATTTTCTTATAAAACTATTTTACAATACTCCAAATTATTTTCAAGGTTATAATTACAGGGACTAAGTCGTGGATATCTTGAATTACTGGTTAGTGGGGTATTGTGCACATTACTAATTTCTCCCAGTTAGGTTCATTGACCTACTCGGGATAATCACTGTTGGGTTCATTGACCTACAGGGATAATCGTCACTATTTAGGTTCATTGATCTAAATAGTGGTATGACCATCGTCACCATTGTGACATGTCACCATTGTGACGGAATGCCAGATAAAAATAAGATAGAAGCCATTGTAATCGCTCTTATGCTGTAATTGATAACTATGCATCATTATGCAAAATAGAATGATTCACTCAGTATTTCCCGCTGACAAAACCTTTTTCAAACATGTTTCAGGTGATCTGTTGTAAATCAGGAAAAGTGCTGTGGAGCATTTCAAGCTTAAGATAGTGGCTCATTATAAAATAAAGCAATAAGTTTTGTAACATAACGATTTCCTAGAAAAATCATACTATTGTAAATTCTCAGGGTTTTATCCCGAATTGTGAAATAAAATAATCGGGAAAAATTTTAGCTTTAAACGATCCTGTTTCCGCTGTTAAACTCAATTAAATCAATACCGCAGTATTTTCTGCCGCGGTTCCTGAAACGGGTCAAACCGGGTCATGGGCCGTGACACCAGTGATTTGGCAGGGACCACTAATGTCAGTATGAATGAGTTCTAATAAATTAGAGCTCCTAGTGGCACCTTTCTTATTCGCTAATGTCATTTTACTTTTAAGACATTTGACACATGTTCCAAAATCAGAGAAATCAAGAGGAGGTAAGACTTCATCCTTTACGAGACGATTTAATCGTTCTCTTGAGATGTGGCCTAAACGTTGATGCCACAACATGGACGAAGTCTCGAAGTCTCTAAGTCTCGTTTCTCTTTCATCTTTGTGAGTGATTCATTAATGTTATATGACAAAAAAGATTTAGAAAAATTATCATCCAGTTCTAATCTATAGAGACCACCATCCAGAATACCAGTACCATAAAGAACAGAATCTTAGAGGATAGAGAGTTTGCGATGACCATGGGAAACAATAAAACCGTCCATGTCTAACTTTGGTCCTGATACATGGTTTCGAGTTACCTCAGGAACACATAAGGTATCATAAAGTTTAATACATAAACCAATTTTCATAAATAATTGTAATGTTCCAATGGCCTTCACTTCTAATTCTCAATCATCCCCAACCTTAAACGTTCTTTGGTTTCTTTCCAGCTTCCGGAATGTAAGGAATCCCTGAGTTGAATTGGTAACATGAACCATAGAACCAGAATCAAACCATCAAGAATTAGCAGGAACACTTAAGTTATAGGACTCAAGTATCATAAAGTAATCATTACCTTTCTTAGCCAGCCACTCCTTAAAATCAGGGCATTCCTTCTGCATATGTCCTGTCTTTTTACAGAACTTGCAGTGGATTCTGCCTAAGGAGTTCTTAGAGCTGGAAGGTGCACTTGCAATAGGATTAGGTCTTTGGACTTTTGAAGCATCCTTCCTCTGATGATTGTTCTTCCTCTTCTTTGAGTTGGAGGTGGTGAAGTTAGCAACATCAGTAGTGCGATCCATCCTCATAACCTCTTCCTCCTGTACGCACATAGCGACCAGCTCACTCATCGTCCATTTGTCCTTCTGAGTGTTGTAATTGATCTTGAATGCTTCAAAGGACGAAGGAAGCGAAGTAATGATGAAATGAACAAGGAAACCATCACTGATTTCCATTTCCAGCCCCTTCAGCATATTGGCCATGTCATTCATCATCATGATGTGCTCGCGAATGCCGCTCCTCCCATCATACTTAGTTGTCACTAGCTTGAGGATAAGGGTACTAGCGTTTGCTTTAGACGTCCCCTTGAACTGCGCCTCCACAGAAGCCAAGTAGGTTTTAGCATATTCAGAATCAGGAATGGCTCCCTTGATTGCATTGCTTATTGTCGCAACCCCCGATCCCTGATTCCCCAGGAACGGGCGGTCACGAGCTAGTTTCAGTGGTATCTTGTATTGTCTAATTTGGCAGCGGAATTTTTCATCAGGACCCTAGTGAGGAAATATTTATCAGAGTAAAATACCACATTTTCATAACATTAAACAAATGGGTTAAAACCCAAGTTTTTATTACAAACTAATTTATAGGGATAAATCCCATTTAATTTGAATTAAAACGCCTTCTTTATTTAGGTACCTTTTATAGCCACTTTTCCAAGCCTTCAGTACTGTCCAGTTGGCTTCTAATTGGCTTTCACATTGTGTTACCTGAAACGCGTTTTAAAAACATTTGTCAGTGGGAAATACTGGTGAGTGAATCTCAGTTTAATCAAGAAACATTAATTTAATTTAAACAGTATTGAGAGCGATTACAATGTTTATATCTACACAATTACTCCTTTAGTACTGTCAATCCTGACTTGTAGGTCATATTACACATTGGCTAACTCATTGTCCAATGGTAACGTATTCTACATTTTGTATACAAAACCCCAACATACCGGCAGTAATTGAAGAATTACAAAGACTCAATCACTGCTAAATTGCATTGTAAAATAGTTAAGGTTTTGTAAAAACTGATTATAAAAAGGAGATTACTCACATTGCTGTCTTAGATTTTTCGTAAGGGTTTCCTGATGATAATAAAAAATTTACACAAAAGCACACGTGTTAGTATAATAACCCATTTTAACATTAGTAATACCCTCCCCGAGACGGCATTCCAACGACTACGTCGGGCAGAACCACGACAGCCGTTACGGAACCCTAGATCAATCGGGCAGCGTATCTAATACGTATCCAGGGGTTATAATACTTACAACGGAGCAGAACTTCGCTATTTAGGGGGTATAATACCTGCGTATTATGCCTATAAGTCAGAATAGAGAAAGAGATTTCGAAATTGAACGAATTATGGTTGAAACCCGATGGCCTGCTTATATAGTGCTGAATCCTGACTCTCTCACGACCCGCGTAAGAATAGCCTAAGGGCTACGCGGCCCGCGTCAAACCCAGTCAACACGTTGCTGGGCTGAGTCGATGTATAAGGCTGCCGGGTGTTGGGCCACGTGGCAGCCCAGGGTTGCGCCGGATGTTAAGTTCACGTGATTTGCGTGAAGGTTGGGTGGGGCTTACACGGCCCGCTTCAGTCCAAAATTCTATTTTTTTTATTATTTTGAATACTATTTAATATATTTGAGGCCTGTTTTCGCGTATGGGGTGTATTTTGGGACATTTTGGGATATTTTAAAATATATTAGGGTGTCGGAAAAATATTCGGGGGTGTCGTTTTATTGAGGGCTGTTATACTTATCGACTGCTTCATGAACATGAGAGACATGCGGTTACACCTAGTCCACTTTTCATAAGTTAACTGCTGAGCAGCAGTACTTTGTGGAGTAAGGTCCGATGGCTTATCCTCTCTTAGAGCATAGTCAAAGTCCAGCAGCCCAAGCGTAAGCATGAGAGCATCCTTCCATGCAGCAAAGTTATCACCAGTCAAAGGTGGAATCCCGCAATTGGGCGCTGATAGTGGAAATAAGATGAGCAAGTTATGACACTAAGGAAGAAGTTCTAATGCGATCTAAGGGCACGTAATACTAAGGCAGGCATAAATAATGACCATTTTACATTATGAAGTTGTGATATTGTCTATTACTAACATCAAAATAATAGACTTAGTAAAATTCTACTTAAACGAACACAAATCAGCTTTGGCCAGATGTGTAATCATTTAAGCATGTGTGCAAAGTGTTTGTAACAAATCAGCTTTGGCCAGAAATTGAGACAATCACTTTAGTTATGCACTTGTTAAGTATGCCATCTATGAAGGAATTAAATCAGCTTTGGCCAGATATTAAGACATTCATGTTTATGGTGCACACTTAACATAGCTTTCGTAATACTTGAATGATGAGTAGATATATCAAATCAGCTTTGACCAGAAATGATACATCAAAAGCTCAATCAAGTTAAGCCATTTTGGTTTTGTAAAACATTATCTGATTCTGATTAATTAACTAAGTAATTACAAAACCAATCATATTAACTGCTTAATAAAAAGTAATGGGATTTTGGACAAGTCTTGGCACTTTATGAACACTCATGATTTCGGATGAATCATTTCGGATGTGTCCAAGGTACGTAATAGGATGATTTCGGATGTGTCCAAGACGAATGATTTCGGACGAATTATGTCTTGGATTCATCTGAAATGGTGATGCTTAGTCCGAAATGATCCGTAACCCTTAGTTCGAAATGGTCCGAAATGATCAAGCACACTTAGTCCGAGATGATCCGTGATGGTCCGAAATGACCAGGCACATTTAGTCTGTAATGATCCGTAATGGTCCGAAATGACTAGGCACATTTAGTCCGTAATGATCCGAAATGACCATCCGAAATGTGTTCACAAGCTGTCACAGAATCCTTAATTTTGGCAGTTAATAATTGATGAGATTTAAATCCAAAATCTTAGGGATTATGGGATTAAGTTTCCTGTTTAAATATAAATTATATTTATCTGTTTATTTTGAAAAAAATTATATCCATTAATAGAAAAACAGATTTTCGAAAATTTAAGTAGATAAAATGGATCAAACAGGAACAAAACACCCAATAATCCGAATTCACTCCAAAACTAAAGGAATTTTCGAATTTTCTCATGAATATGTGACGAACCCTAAAAATAAACATTCAAACATTCATCCGAAATCTGGAAATATTTTACACATTTAAATATATTTCTGAAACTGTTGATTTCGGAACAGTAATGATGAATGAACATATCATCCGAGATGCCATTCCGGATGATAGAAACCGAATTTAATTATGGTTTTCAAACCCTGTTTTCCAGATTTATGGATACAAAACAGAACCGACTAATCAACATATGCTCTGATACCACATGTTGAACGGTTCTGTTTAAACGTAAGGGAAAACATGAAAACATACATGTTACAGCAGACAGTGCAGTGGAGAATCCAGTCAGAGAAGATGACATCGAGTTCGACATGCTTGTCAACGTGATATGGTTCCTCCTTAGGGTGCTGACTGATGATGGTGATTATGAAACTGACAAGGGTAATCTGTTATTGGAGAGGAGGTCGATGATGATGATGTTGTGATTATAGGGTATGTCTAATTGTGAAACTGTGTGTAACCCTTTAACCTCTACATAAGTCTCCTTATATAAGCATCCAGGAGGAAACCTAATTAGTTAATAAGGGTAATATGGTCCATCAACAATTACCAACTAATTATTTAATAGGTTATTATATATTTTGATCTATATTATGTAAATGATTATAATGGCTAGTAGATTAAATATTAAATCATAATATATTTAATCTTACAGGGAATGCATGGTGCTAAGCTGCTGGATACCTGAACACAGCTAAGAGCCTCAGCATAGGGTGCAGCCACCACCATGCAAGTCACCACTACACATAAAACCATCATTGACATCTTTGCCATTTTTGGAGACTTGTTAAAGATGTAGGAAACAATAGCTTTGTTGTATATGTTTGTAAGGTTGTTGGTGCTAGAATATGTTGTCCAAGGTTGCAATTTATAGGGGGTGTTTGTCTATGTGCATATGTACGAATGGATAAAAAGAGGTGGTTGCTTTGGAACATGTTAGTTGGAAGTTGAATTTAACATTAATTAAGGCTACACCTAGCTAACCTCTTTGATCTCTGATGTTCACCAAGTGTAAGGTTAACGTTTAGTCATTAGAGCTAGCTCACAATAATAATGGAATCTGATTAATCAGATTGCCAACAACTCAACAAGTGTTCAGTGCCGACCATGTTTGAAATTTTGACTATTTAATTCATTTTTTTGTTCGGACAAAATGGTTATGTTGAAGCCGGGAATCCTTCAATCATTCAGAAACTTGCGAACCAAGAAACAGAAAAGATGAAACAGAAGGTCATTAAATCACAAAACAAATATCTACTTCACAGTTTTTCTCTACTTACTTAGCGGCGTCGGGGCACCCATGCATGTACCCTCCCCGAACACATTGTGGTGTCACAACACCATCACCACCTACTAAGGTAGGGCTGGCGGGTTGAGTTTTCCTTAAGGAGTACCTGTGAACCATTTGAGTTGTTTAAGGTCAAAGATGACCTTGGGATTTGTTGGTGGGTTGTGATTGGTTGGGGCATTTGACTTTAAGAATTAAAAACAGATAGTTTATGGCAAGGGTAAGACGCCGCTAGTGTTTTGTGGTTAAGACCATTTGGAGTGGAGAGGCTTGAAAATGGGGCGTTATTCGACATGTGGCAACCACGTCAGCACGCGTCAGAAAAGTGGCGTGGTGCAAAAAAAGGGAGGAGTGGGACGGGGCGTGAAAGGATGGCGTTATTCGACACGTGACACACACTTGTGTTTATTTTATATTTAAAAAATAAAAGAAATCTATTAAATTTATGAAAGAGCATTAATACAATGCCAAAGTCAATCAACATCCGTCACGCCACACCCCACAAGCCCCTCCACGCCGGTGAAAAACCTCCTGCCCCCTCCCCACGCTGCCCATTTTCTAGTTTACCTGGCGTGGAGTGGCTTCCCCGCCATTCTCAACACCGTATAGTCTTAAGAAAGTTTTTAAGTTTTTTAAAATGATGGATTTTGATAGGCTGGGACGAGGGTACTACTACCCTTGAGTGTCCATCCCCTTACAAGATGCAAGCTAACACTAAACTAAAATAAAGATTACCGTATGTTAAACTCATGCCATAAACTAAAAAATACTAAATAAAAAATAAACTCATACTAAAATGACAAAGGCCGTATGTTAGACTCAACATAAGGTGTGATTATGTAATTAGGGGTAGGGGTGGTTACTCACTCATCACTCACAACATCCAATCAAGTTCCGTCATGTTATCAACCATTATTCCATCACTCACAAATTTTTTTTAGTGGAAATGGTCATCACTCGCTACCACACCCAACAATTTCTCACATAACCAACAATTTCCCTCACAACAATCAAAACCATCACGCGTCAAAAAATACCACGCGTTTTATGTTTGACGCGTTATACATTTCACTGACGATGGTGTTTGGGAATTTATAACTCGTTATAACATTGTATCACGGGTGGTTTCATTGCCACCCCGGGTCCCTTATAAAGTAGTATACATATCCCTTTTCCTTTGCAATCAAATTCAAATACAATTAATACAACAAAATCATTTACACACACCCTTTATAATCAATCAAATACAATTAATACAACAAAATCATTTACACACACAATGGCCTTTTTTTTTGAACGGCAAACTGCTTTTCACGTGTAAACCCACTCTTTCGGAGCTATGTCCAAAGGCCGACTACTCGACCACCGCTAGAAAACGTAGCACACCCCTGATGCGCGAAAACCCCGTGGAATGGGTAAACCCTCGCCCCCGTTGATTTTGCCTTCGTGTTTTTCACGCCCATCTAATATTAACATGTTAAATTTAAAATTTTCATTTTAGATTTCTTTTTCAAACTAGATATTAAAATACTAAGTGTGTGTAGTTCACAGTTTTATAGGATCCTATCTTTTGATTATACGATTTTTAAATTCGCTTTCGTATCTTTTGGTTATATGGTTTTTTGTTTCGTAACTCTCTTATGAGTGGGTTTAGGTATTTTTGTATTTTCTATACCAAACTACTACGTAACTTATTTGATGCATAACGAGTTTCAGCCGCACTATGTATTACTACTAGGTGTTGCCCTGCCCGTGCTGCGGGGTGATGGCCGAATAATTTTTAACCAATTAAAAAAAACAGTACCATAGATTTGCCAGAAAGAAAAAGTAAAAAGAGTGTTAGGCTGCTCCTTTACACGATTTTTAGCTGGGGCAAAGTCATATTTTTATTTTTACTTGGGGGAAAAATCAATTTTTTTTCTCTAGTGTAAAATCCTAATTTTTAGCTAGGGGGAAACCATATTTGTATTTTGCACTGAGGGCAAAAAAAACGTAATTTTGAATTGAGAGTGATATTGTAATTTTGAACCGATGGGAAAATCGTAAATTTTAGCTGGGGGCAAAAGCATAGTTTTATTTTGAATTTGGGGCAAAGACGTAATTTGAAACTGGGGGTAAAACCGTAATTTTAAAGTGGGTATAAAATAATAAACTGATGTAAAGTCTTAATTTTGAGCCGGGGGACAAAAATTTTATTTTGAACTAGGGCGAAAACGTAATTTAGGCTGAGGGTAAAAACGTAATTTTTTTACCAAGGGCGAAATCGTATTTTCGGTTTAGCTGGGTGTAAAGTCATATTTTTATTTTGAACTAGGGAAAATCATAATTTTGAACCGAGAGTAAAATGGTAATTTTGAGGTAGGGGAAACCGTATTTTTATTTTTAGCTGGGGGCAAAAAAGTAATTTTAAACTGAGGGTGAAATCGTAATTTTGAACCGAGGGAAAAATCGTAATTTTGAGCTGGGGGCGAAGACGTAATTTTAAACTGGGGGGAAGACCGTAATTTTAAAGTGGGTATAAAATAAGAAGCCGAGGGTAAAATCGTAATTTTTGAACCGATGGCAAAATTGTAATTTTGAGCTGCTGGAAAAAAGGTTAGTATATTTTTTAGTTGGGAGAAAAGCGTAATTTTTAACTGGGGGCAAAACCGTAATTTTAAAGTAGATATAGAATAATAAAATGGTTGGTCCAATAGAGGAGGGGTGGCCGCCCATTTCAACCAATGGCAGGGAAACACTATTCCCTGCTATATGGTGGGGAAAATCATAATTTTGAACCGAGGGTAAAATGGTAATTTTGAGGTAGGGGAAAACCGTATTTTTATTTTTAGCTGGGGGCAAAAAAATAATTTTAAACTGACGGTGAAATCGTAATTTTGAATCGAGGGAAAAATCGTAATTTTGAGCTGGGGGCGAAGACGTAATTTTAAACGGGAGGGAAAACCGTAATTTTAAAGCGGGTATAAAATAAGAAGCCGATGGTAAAATCGTAATTTTTGAACCGATGGCAAAATTGTAATTTTGAGCTGCTGGCAAGAAGGTTAATATATTTTTTAGTTGGGAGGAAAGCGTAATTTTTAACTGTGGGCAAAACCGTAATTTTAAAGTGGATATAAAATAATAAAATGGTTGGTCAAATAAAGGAGTGGCGGCCGCCAATTTCAACCAATGGCAGGGGAACACTATTCCCTGCCATATGGTCTTTGTATATGTAAGATAATTTCAAAGAGTAAATTACGTTTTTGGCCCTAGTGGTTATATCATTTTTACTATATTAGCCCAAAATAAGAATTTTTAACATATCTGTCCCCATGGTCTCTATAACTAACCATTTTGGTCCCTAAGTCTAACCATTTTAGCCCCCATAGTCTCTATAACTAACCATTTTGGCCCCCATGATCTCTAGACTTAGGGGCCAAAATGGTTAGTTATAGAGACCATGGGGGCAGATATGTTAAAAATTCTTATTTTGGGCTAATATAGTAAAAGTGATATAACCACAGGGGCCAAAAACGTAATTTACTCTATGTATTTGATTCAAGTATTCGATTCACTCTAATTTCAAATCACATACTTATATATTTTACGTTTTGTTGGGGAAGAAACTTTTCTCTCATCTCTCTAGTCTCTCCGATCGCCGGCCGGCTCGACGAAGGGTGGTATTCCGGCTTAGTGTGTGAGGTCGCCGTCGTCTGTTGGCTTGACCTCTGCTCTAATCTGTTCTACTGTCCCCTTCAATTCGCTTGCTGGGATTCGGTTCTGTTTGTCTTCCTTGTTTCCTCCCTGGCCGGAACTCCCTCTCGTTTGCTTAGTAGGTCTGATACTAGGTCGCGCCCGGCTAGTCCTGGTTTGCTTGACCAAGTTCGAATCCTATTAACCTTACACAGAGCTGTCTCTTTGGCTAGGTGAGTTTCGTTTGTCGTTGGGGTGATCTTATGGGGGGGTGGATCCCAGGACGTCGTTAAGTTCTTTGTCACTAACCTACCGGAGGGTTGCACCCCATGGGAATTGCGGAAGGGGTTGGAAGGGTTCGGGATTATCTCGGGGACGTATGTAGCAAAGAAAAGGGACAAGTTGGGGAATAGGTTTGGGTTTGTTAGTTTCGTTGAGGTTAAAGACCAGAGTGTTTTGGAGAAGTCGCTTTCGGGGGTGAAGCTGGGGGACTCTAAGCTAAAGATTAATCTTGCTAAGTTTGCCTTGGATAATTCTGGCTCCCCTGCTGTGTAGGAGGATAAGAAGAGCGTTCAAAATTTTCAGGTCCAGGAGGAGAAGGGTAGAATGTTCAAGCCGCAGGATGGAAGATCGTTTCGGGAGGTTTTGGGGAATTATACGGCTCCGGTGGATGTGTCGTTGGGGGGTGGGTCTTATGCCACTGGTAAGTCTGTCATTGTCCCGGACAGAATGTCAGCCTTCAGTGAATTGATTGGTCTTGCGGTAGTCGGTCGGTCTATGGACTTGGAAACGCTGGTGGACCTTGATAAGCTGCTCCGTATTGGTAAGGTTCCGTTCACTAGAATCCAGTATTTGGGTGGGCTCTCTACCCTTATTTCTTTCGCGGATGGTGATTCTATGGCTCGCTTCCTCAAAGATCGGGTGATTTGGGGTCCGTGGTTCTCTAAGCTTGAAGAGTGGAAGGGGCAGTCCTTGCCGTTGGAGAGGATTGCCTGGTTAAATTTGCATGGGATCCCCCTTCAGTTACTCAGTGAGGAGGTTCTGTCTCTTGTTGGGGATCTTTATGGCAAGGTGCTTCGTATTCCCAAATATCTGGAAGACAATCATGATCTCTCGGTGGTTTCGGTGGGGGTGTTAGCCGGGGAGGCGGTTAGAATTGGGGAGGCGGTGACTCTTAGCTGGAAAGGGAGAAGCTTTAGAATTTGGGTTGAGGAGGAATTGGAAGCTTGGGTCCCGGAT
Source organism: Helianthus tuberosus (assembly GCA_030545235.1). Classification (NCBI taxonomy): domain Eukaryota; kingdom Viridiplantae; phylum Streptophyta; class Magnoliopsida; order Asterales; family Asteraceae; genus Helianthus; species Helianthus tuberosus. Next base: position 196,685,671 of record CM060425.1, read on the forward strand.
TGCCTGAATTATCTTCATATTCCCAAATATCTGGAAGACAATCATGATCTCTCGGTGGTTTCGGTGGGGGTGTTAGCCGGGGAGGCGGTTAGAATTGGGGAGGCGGTGACTCTTAGCTGGAAAGGGAGAAGCTTTAGAATTTGGGTTGAGGAGGAATTGGAAGCTTGGGTCCCGGATTGCCTGAATTATGGGTCCGGTGGAGTTTCGGCTTCTGTTTCTGATTCTCCGGCTATGTCGTCGCCGGTCGGCGAGGTTGAAGTTGAGGGGTCCAAGTTAGCCGGAAGTCAGGGGGAGTGGAGGAGTCTCCTGTGGTAGACGTTAGGAATTCCCATGCATACTTTGGAAATATGGACGAGGAGAGAGAAAGAGAAGGCGGTGGTGGCTTGTCAGTGGATGGTTTCGATGCTCCTAGGAAACCGGGTTGTTCTTTTCCTGAATCTGAATCGGTGGGTCCGTCTGGTGATCCGATTGGAGTTGGGCCTCATCCTAACCCCTTCAATGTGGGCCTTGGGGTTAAGTCCAACAATAGATTTGTTTACAGATTGTTGGGCCATGGATTGAGAAAGGCTCGCTCTAGTCAGTCCAAGGACTCGTCCCCTGTGGAGATTAGGCCTTTGAAAAGACCGAGACCTGAGGTCGTTGAACCTCAACCAGGATTTGGTTTCGTTGGGTTCTGCTCAGCTGGAGCTCAGGAGGAAGGGGGTATTGATATGACAAAGACGAGAGTTGAAGGGGGTTTTGACTTGAACTTGAGGGCGGCATCGGAGTTCTCGGCAGCTGAGGTAGACTCTTCTCGGCATGATGTCATCGGGGGTACCCAGAACCAGTCGGGTGAAGCTCCTGGTGACCTAGTAGAGAACGAATTCACATGTACTTTGGCAGTTGGTGATAAACTTGGTGTCGATTTGAGCGGTCATCCGGATCTAATCAAAGAGGCTGTTTTGTCCACAGGTATGAATGTGGTTCCCAAATGAATTTGTTATCCATTAATTTAAGAGGGATAGGGGGGATTTGAAGCCCGGTTGGATTAAGTCGATTAAGAAGGAATATGGGATCAATTTCATGATTCTTCAGGAGTCTAAACAAAGTGGTGTTTCTCGATCTGTTCTGTCGGAATTCTGGGGAGCTAGGAACTTTGAATTTGCAGCCGTTGATTCTAGTGGTTTATCGGGAGGTTTGTTGAGTTTGTGGGATGCATCTCTTTTTTTCTCTGGATGTATCGTTGGTGAACAGGAACTTTCTGTTAACTAGGGGTAGGATGACTGGGTTTGCAGGTCCGGTTAACATTCTGAACGTGTACGCTCCGCAAGGAGTGGCTGCTAAAAAAGAGGTTTGGGACTCGATTGCTTCTCTGATCAGCAACTACGACGGGTACTGGGTTGTAGGGGGTGATTTTAACGCAGTCAGGTTTAGGGAGGAGAAAAGAAATTGTTCGTTTAAGCCTTCGTGTGCTTGCAATTTCAACTCCTTTATTTTCGATGCTGGCTTAGTTGATTATGAGATGCGGGGCAGGCAATTCACGTGGCATTCTGAAAACGGTAATAAACTCAGTAAGCTCGATAGGTTTCTCGTCAACCTGGATTTTTTAATAAGTGGCCGGAGGCCCGAGTTCAGGCTTTACCGGGGTTGTGGTCTGATCATAGCCCCATTGTCTTGTCAACCAAGTCCGTTAATTTTGGTGCCAAGCCTTTTCGGGTTTTTAACTCGTGGCTGGGTAAGGAGGGTTTCAACGAGGTTGTGGAGGAAGCTTGTGGTTCGTTTTCAGCGGAGGGCCTCCCTCCGGATTTATTTCTTATTCAGAAGCTGGGTTTTATCAGAAATAGGATTAAAGCTTGGAGGAATAGTATGCTGAAGAAGGAAGGTGAAGCCATTGAGTTGGCGAAAGAGGAAGTGGCTGAGCTCGAGGCTGTTCTTGATACTCGTGATCTTTCTATCGAAGAAGAATGGGTTTTGGCTGAGAATAAAAAGGTTATTGCGGAAATTGAGCTCGCTAAAGTGTCGGATTTGAAACAAAGATCCCGGGTTCAGTGGGCGAAAGAAGGGGATGAGAACTCAAAATTGTTCCACTCGTTTATTAATTGTAGGAAGGCAAGTAATGTAATCCATGGGTTGAATATTGGAGGGGAGTGGGTTTCTAAGCCTTCGCTGGTCAAGAGAGAGGTGTACAATTTTTTTAGATCGAAATTCTTAGAGGACTGTGCCAATAGGCCCTTGCTCCCTTGCCACAACTTGAAGAAAATCTCGAGGGTCGAAGCGAGTGGGGTGGAGGCCCCGTTCTCAGCTGAGGAAATTAAGAACGCCGTATTTGAGTGTGGGGATGACCGGGCGCCTGGCCCGGATGGTTTCAACTTCCGTTTCTATAAGCACTTTTGGAGGTTACTGGAAGATGATTTTTCAAACATTATGGCAGCCTTTTTTACTTCGGGAAAGGTGAACCCAGGGTGCGGGTCTTCTTTTATAGCCTTGGTGCCTAAGAAAAGGGACCCGGTCGGCCTATGTGATTATAGGCCTATTAGCTTGGTCGAAGTGATTAACAAAGTGATTTCTAAGATTCTGGCGAATAGACTGAAAAAGGTTCTCGAGTCAGTGATTTCGGAGTCTCAGTCAGCTTTCTTGGGAGGTAGGTATATCTTTGACGGCCCGCTTATTATTAATGAGGTTTGTTCCTGGATCAAAAAGGGTAAAAAAAAAGCGTTCTTGTTCAAAATAGATTTCAAAAAAGCTTATGATAACATCAACTGGGGATTTGTTATAGATGTGCTTAGACAGATGGGCTTCGGGTCTCGATGGTGTAACTGGGTGCAGGGTGTTCTGTCGTCTGCTCGGGCGTCAGTCCTTGTCAACGGGTCTCCTACTTTTGAGTTCAAGTGCGACAAAGGGATGAGACAAGGTGACCCCTTATCCCCTTTTCTGCTTGTTGTGGTTATGGAAGCTTTGTATTGCTTGTTTGATAAGGTCAGGGAGGTTGGTATTGTGTCGGGTATTAGTCTTCCTAATAACGGGCCGTCGTTATCTCATCTTTTTTTTTCGCTGATGACGCCCTTATTTTGGGAGATTGGGATGTGAATAATGCTTTGAACATAGTGAAAGTTCTCAGATGTTTCCATGCGTGTTCTGGTTTGTGTATCAATCTCGGCAAATATAATATTTTTGGGTTAGGGGTGAGCGATGTCGAAATGGGGGCATTGGCGGCCATTGTTGGATGTTCATCCGACTCTTTGCCTTTTAAATACTTGGGTTTAAAAGTGGGGGCCAACATGAATCGCTTAAGCAATTGGAAGCCGGTTTATGATATCTTCAAGTTTAGGCTTGCCCTTTGGAAATCGTCGCTCTTGTCTATTGGTGGGAGGATTACTCTCATTCGCTCTGTCCTCCAATGTCTCCCTAATTACTTTTTCTCTCTCTATAAAGCGCCTGTTAAAGTGATTAAGGATATTGAAGGGCTGATTAAAAAATTCTTATGGGATGGTTCTTCTGAAGTTAAAAAAAACTCATTGGGTGGCTTGGGAAAAGGTGGCGTCCCCTAAGCGGTTCGGTGGGTTGGGCATTAGCAAACTCTGTATTTTTAACATTGCTTTGTTATGTAAATGGGGTTGGAGATATAAGCAGGAAAAAGATAATCTTTGGGTTAAAGTGATTGATGCTATTCACTCTAGTGGTTCGAAATGGTCTTTCCTTCCTCTTAAGAAGTCTTTAGGGGGTATTTGACACTCCATTGTTTCGGTTTTTAATAAGCCCCTTTCGGGTGATGTTCGGCTTCGGAATTTGTTTAAGGGGTCGGTCGGTAGTGGCGAGATGATTTTATTTTGGCTGGATCCTTGGCTGAAAGACATCCCTCTTAGAGATGTGTATCCGAATTTGTTTGCTTTGGAGATGTTTAAAACTTGTTTGGTTAGTGATCGGGTGCAAGGCGTTTGGATGTGGAAGCATGACCCGGATTGTCCGGATGAAGTCGCTGAGCTGAATTCTCTTATGTCGGAGCTTGCTTCGGTTTCGTTGAATGCCAGACCGGACTCGTGGAAGTGGCTTGCTGAAAGGTCGGGTATGTTTTCGGTCAGTTTGGTGCGGCGATATCTGGATAGAAGGGTCGTAGTCAACAACAATTTCATTCTTAACTGGTGTAAATGGATCCCGTCCAAATGTGATGTCTTCGCGTGGAGAGCGGAGATGGGTAGGATTCCTACAGCGGAAGCGCTCCGCAAGAGGGGTATAAATGTGGGTGATGGTTTATGTCCGCTGTGTCGGTCCGAGGAGGAGAGTTCAGATCATCTTTTTTCTTCTTGCTTGGTTTCGGCGGTTTTATGGCAAAAAGTGAGCAACTGGTGCCGCGTTCCTCCTATCTTTGCATTTTCTGTTCGTGACCTGCTAGTTCTCCACAAATCCGGTCCTTACAAGGCTGAGGAAAAGTTGGTTCTTCAAGGTGTTATTCGGGTGGCTTGTTGGTGTCTCTGGCTAGCTCGTAACAGCGCCATTTTTTCGGGGAAGGAAGTCAAGGTGGAAGCGATTTTTAGTGAAGTTGGATCTTTGGGGTTTTTGTGGTTTAAACATAGAATCAGGAATAATCCTATTACTTGGTCGGATTGGTGTAATTATGTAATTAGTTAGTCGGGTTTTTGGTTCCCTGCTCGGTCTTCGGGCTTGGGTGTGTGTTTTAATGAAATTTTCCTTTAAAAAAAATATATATTTTATTAACACAAAAGAAAAAAAAATATAAGGATATTGCACATGATTGTATGTGGGCCTTTTATCTATGACGTTTAGAGAATCGAATACGTGTAAAAAGAATTGTGGATGAAAGTAATCAACCACCAGGAATTGAGTATGGTAACTATCAACCAATAAATTTGCATTAAAGAATGATTAGACCAAAAATTTATACATTGCAAAAACAAAATATAAAAAAAATTACACATATATTGTTGTTTGTTATGAGATTAGGGATGTAAGTTAGCTTAATAATCATTAGAGTTGTTATACGTTTCATTTAATATAAGTGTTTTAACCATTTTATATTAAGATATATAACTCAATATGTCATTTGTAATATTTTGTAGTATTATCATGACGGGTTGAGTTATAATACAAAAGATTTAAAAATAAGAAGGGTAAGAAGGCACCAGAGAGTGACAAGTGTCCTATGAGTAATTAAATGGAAAGGGTAATTTTGTCTACAAGAGGAAAGAGAATATGCACATGCAAGTCACATGCTATTTGGACCCTAACTTTTAAACGTCCGTAACTTTTTTATACATCATTTGTTTTAAAAAAAATTATACCATAAAATCGAGCGTTTTTTATCTTTAATATGAGTACCATATTGTTATATTTTTCAAAAAAAAAATCAAAAACCCAGTTGCATATTACACAATGGACGTGATGTAAAACACAATGTAAATTAGATTAAAAGCACAATCAATGACAATAGATAAAGACACAATGGACAACATACTAAAACACAATGAACATAACGTATAACACAATGACGATAATATATAACACAATAAGAATCAGACTAAATAAAAACACAATTGATGACAACAGATAAAAGACACAATTAAAGACAGCAAATAAAAGACACAATGGAGAGCAGATGAAGACACAATGAAAAACAAATTAAAAACACAATACTTAACAAACTAAAACACAATGAACAAGATAATAAAAAAATTGAACAAATTATTAAACCACAATGGACAACATATTAAAACACAATGAATAACATATTACACAATGGACATGATGTAAAACACAATGTAAATTAGATTAAAAACACAATCAATGACAACAGATAAAGACACAATGGACAACATACTAAAACACAATGAACATAACGTATAACACAATAAGAATCAGACTAAATAAAAACATAATTGATGACAACAGATAAAAGACACAATTAATGACAGCAAATAAAAGACACAATGGAGAGCAGATGAAGACACAATGAAAAACAAACTAAAAACACAATACATAACAAACTAAAACACAATGAACAAGATAATAAAAAAATTGAACAAATTATTAAACCACAATGGACAACATATTAAAACACAATGAATAACATATTACACAATGGACATGATGTAAAACACAATGTAAATTAGAATAAAAACACAATCAATGACAACAGATAAAGACACAATGAACAACATACTAAAACACAATGACCATAACGTATAACACAATGACGATAACATATAACACAATAAGAATCAGACTAAATAAAAACACAATTGATGACAACAGATAAAAGACACAATTAATGACAACAGATAAAAGACATAATGGAGAGCAGATAAAGACACAACGAAAAACAAACAAAAAACACAATACATAACAAACTAAAACACAATGAACAAGATAATAAAAAAATTGAACAAATTATTAAAACACAATGGACAATATATTAAAACACAATGAATAACATATTAAACACAATGACCTGAACTAATAACACAATTTATAGAAAACCCAGATATAACAAAATCTTCATTGTGTCATATATTGTGTTATAGGTTTTTTATAAAAACGCAATGGATAGAACTCAAATTAACATTGTGTTATAGGTTTTGATAATAACACAATGTATAGAAACTCTACTGACCAAAACCCACTTAAAAAACACAATGACCTGAACCTTTAACACAATGCCAAAAAACCCAGTAAAAATGAAAATTTTTATTTTATTTTTATATGATAATATGGTACTCATATTAAAGATAAAAAAACGCTCGTTATTATGGTGAAATTTTTTTTGAAAAAAAATGTCGTATGAAAAAGTTATGGACGTTTTAAATCGATGGGGGAATTGGCATGTGTCTTGCATGTGGAGAGAGAAAATCCATAAATATAGGATTCCTTTTATGCCCTGCTATTATCTTTTTTTCCCTACAACCAATCTCAACCCTTCAAATCTAAGATCAATGGACTAGAATCCTTCTTACGCTTCTTATTTATTTTATCCTTTGTATTTGATCCTAACCCTTATCATGACTATAGCTAGGTTTTACAAGTTTATTAATTAATTTAAAAAAAAATACGAACATGTTCTTTTTTCTCTAATTATACCAACAACGTTCCTCATTCCCTTCACGTGAAACCAATGGGGTGGTGGTCCATTGGCAAAGGCAATGCCTTTAAAACACTTTGGGAGGAGGAGGTCTTGGGTTCATGTCAGACAGCAGAGAATAAAAGAAATTTACTGTTAAAAAAAATTCCCTTCACGTGAAAGTGCGTCCGCAACTTCGTGTACATGCATGTTCGTGACGGACAATGGGTGATTCTTCCCTTTATGTGTGTGTAGTTTTGCCAGAAATATGAAGGTTTTGATTTATGTGTTGTCTATATTTTAGGCATATGTCATGGGTTTCTAAAAAAATTGTTGTTCGTTTTATATTTTGTGTTGGATTCAAATTCGTGTTTATGAACTCAAGAGATTTATAGTTTATGTCTGATATTTCACTTTTTGTATTACTGACTTGATCGTGTAGTTGAATTTTGGTGGTGGTTTTCACTAGGTATGAATAACATTAAAGTTTTTTTGGCTTGTAGTATGTGATATGTGAATAGTATTGTGTGTAACACGCCCTTCATCATTTATGAGCGAAACGTGTAGCGATTCCGTGTGTCTCTTATGTGATGTGACTCTACGTTCGTGTCTCTTATGTGATGTGACTCTACGTTCAGTGGTCGATCCGGAATTATTTCCTGAGGGTGCAAACGAGAGGTTCAACCATATTTTCAAGGGATGCGATCCGGATCTTTGCTTATAAAATGCACTAGTTTTTTTAAGGAGGGCGCCCGCCCACCCAAGCCATAGCTTGAGTCTGCCCCTCTCTACGTTAAGGAGTGGTCCTTGTGCTTGGATTATTAGGTAATAAAAGTATAATTCATGTGTTGTTCTTGCATGTTTCTTGAACTCTTAGTAAAAAAAAATTGCTCTATGCATATATCAAGTGCTCTTTTTCCAATAGTTTAATTCATCAAACAACCACGTAAATGCGTCAACATATTTATAATTGTCTTAACATATAAGTATGTGTTTTGTGTATCATAGAATGTGCTGAATTGATATTGTTGTTGTGCTTAATTGAGATCCTTGTTGCGATTATTCAAGACAAAATTACGAGGTTCTTGATTCAACTTTGTTTAACATATGAAGCAATATAGATAGAAAATCCATCTATGAGATCACAATAGTCAATACACTAATCAAGTCTTTGTTTTATTTCTTATAGTTCTTTTCAAGATACATAACCTCATAAATAGTTGGGTAAAGAAACTGCTAGAAAGAAATAGGTTATTAAATATATAATTTGATTGTTTGTGGTTGCATTGGTGGAGGATTACGAGATGATGTTAGCAGGGCCCATGTTTTCAACGAATCACAACTTTTTGTTTTATTATTTCTCTTTTTTTTTTTTTTTTTTAATATGGGGGGCTTTGTTCTATTATATGAGTGTTATTCGGAAAAGACAATGAAACCTCTTGTCTACGTGGCGCTGAGATGGCTACCATCCAGCCTAAGTATATTGCATGATTGCATCTCACATTTCATATGCTATCATCCCTCGTAAAACAAGGGTTTTAAAGGGTGAAGCTCACTTATTTATCAAAATGTCCTAAAACAACAAATATGACAAGTAATTTTATAAATATTGTTCTATCATGCCCACAAAGACCTAAACTTTATCACCTACTTTTATTTCACGATTCTGTAAAATATACACACGAATACTTTCTGTTTTCTCTGTCTTAGAACTCTAGACCTATAGGTAGTTTAAGACAAGTTTATTTTGAAGTATATACCCGCATGCCAAGTGTGTCCTAAATCAACAAATATGAGAAGTAATTTTATAAATATTGTTCTAGCATGCCCACAAAGACCTAAGGATGGCATTTTGATTAAATTTTCTTGCTTGTGTAAATTTTAGTAATAATGATGACTACAAATGATTTTCTTTTAAATAAACTACTTTATTTATTTGAACACGGTTTGTTTTTCCACTTGAAATTTGAAAATTAACATACCCAGATGTCTCCTATGCCAAAATTAATGCGGTTAATAACCGACAGTCGCATATTTTTTTGAACGGCAAATTTGGATCACACCGACAGTCGCATATAGGGATGGTGTGTGGTACCAATGACAAGTATTGTAAGTTTCAATGAAATTTGGAAGAGAGTCTAGAGTGGAATTGGATTTTTGAACATTTTAGATTAAATGTTTCGGAATTCAAGGTTTCGAAAACAAGATCAGACTTGGGACCGGACGTGGTACGGCCCATTTGGCCTGACCCGACCCGACCCACTAACTCAAAACACATAACTTGAAAGTTTAAAAATCATATATAACAAACTAAAAGTTTATCATCATATATGTGACAAGATAGAAAGTTTAGTCCTACTACTACTACTCTTCAAACCAGGTTCAGTCTCAATCTCTTCGGCTGCAAGAAAAATCGTATAATTAGTCAGCAATTTCCAACTCTTTACCCGTTAATTATCTATAAAAAAATATATATGTTCATAAAACACAATCGATTTTAACCAGAATCCATTTTGACCCATTTGAGGACCCACCCATTTTGACCCGTTGGATGACCCACCCATTTTGTACCCTATAATCCCTTGATGAAAAGTAATCTCTTTGACCAAAAAAGTCAAAAGTAACAAACTTTATGCAAAAACAAATCCTACTTACTTACATATTTTCTGGCAACTTCTTTGAGAAATTTCTTTGGAGAATCCAGATATTCAACACAATCGTTCTTTACAACCGCAGCAAGATCATCTCTGCCAGCGCTTTCAAGATTTCTTATCATAATTGTTAATGTCAACTCATCTGGTATGCAACCTGATGCTTTCATCGATTCATATGTTTCCATTGCCTTATCTATCATATCCACTTTAAGATACGCTCCGATTAGCTCTGTATAGGCTCGCGTGTCGGGTTTCAAGCCTTCTTCTATTAGGTCAAAGAATAGCTTTTCGACTTTATCTATAAGTTTCTTTTTTCCAAACATTAACATCAAGTCGCCGTATAGAGAGTGATCTGGTTCGTACCATGCCTCGTTTCTGATGAATTCAAACACCTGACACCTGGGTGCAGTTCAGATAAGATGCAATCTTGAACCCATATAATCACATAAATTAAAGTTTTTTTGGCTTGTAGTATGTGATATGTGACCAGTATTGTGTGTAACACGCCCTTCATCATTTATGAGCGAAACATGTAGCGATTCCATGTGTCTCTTATGTGATGTGACTCTACGGTGCTGTTTGTTTTTTCTTCTTGAAAACTTCTTCTGCTGTAGGCTACATCTGCAGGCATCTGCAGGAGAAGAGGTGGACCAAATGTCTTCAGTCTGCAAGGAGAAGAGGGTTTGTTTTTTTTTTTTATATAAAACCTCTTCTTCTAAAAACACACACCACACATCTGCACCTCCACTCTCTCTCTACTCTCTCTCTACCACTTCACCACCGCCACCACCACCACCACCACCATCACAACCACCGTCACCATCACACCTCCACCGCCTTCACACCTCCACCGCCATCATCACACCTCCACCGCCATCATCACAACCACCGTACCTGAACATGAGGTCGACCGGTGGTGGTGGCGGTCGATTTAGGGTTTCGTTTGGGGTTTGTTTGCCATCGATTTAGGGTTTGGGGTGTTTTGGTGGTGGCGGAATTAGGGGTGGTGGTCGATTTAGGGTTTCGTTTGGAGCAGGAGCAGGAGCAGAGGTGGTGGTGGCGGCGGAGCAGGAGCAGAGGTGGGGTGTTTTGTCGCTGAACTTTGATCGATTTTGGGGTGTTTTGGTGGTGGCGGAGCAGGAGCAGAGGTGGTGGTGGCGGAGCAGGGGTGGCGGTGGCGGAGCAGAGGTGGTGGTGGCGGAGCAGGGGTGGTGGTGGGTGGCGGAGCAGGGGTGGAGGTGGAGGTGGTGCCAAGAAGAGGTAAAGCTCTTCTTGGAGAAGCTTTGTTTTATCATTTCCTCATGAAGAGGCTGGGGAGAGGCAGGAAGCACTTCTCAAAAAAAAAAAAACAAACACTCTTTTGAGGCTCCACCTCTTCCCGCGTCTGCACGGTGCAGACAGAAGAGGCAGGAAGCTCTTTTTGATAAAAAACAAACACCACCTACGTTCGTGTCTCTTATGTGATGTGACTCTACGTTCAGTGGCCGACCCAACAATATTTCCTGAGGGTGCGAACGAGAGGTTCAACCATATTTTCAAGGGATGCGATCCGGGTCTTTGCTTATAAAATGCACTATTTTTTTAAGGAAAGTGCCTGCCCACTCAAACCATAGCTTGGGTCCGCCCCTGTCTACGTTAAGGAGTGGTCCTTGTGCTTGGATTATTAGGTAATAAAAGTATAATTCATGTGTTGTTCTTGCATGTTTCTTGAACTCTTAGTAAAAAAAGCTCTATGCATATATCAAGTGCTCTTTTTCGAATAGTTTAATTCATCAAACAACCACGTAAATGCGTCAACATATTTATAATTGTCTAACATATAAGTATGTGTTTTGTGTGTCATAGAATGTGCTGAATTGATATCGTTGTTGTGCTTAATTGAGATCCTTGTTGCGATTATTTGAGACAAAATTACGAGGTTCTTGATTCAACTGTGTTTAACATATGAAGCAATAGATAGAAAATCCATCTATGAGATCACAATAGTCAAAGTTACGAGGTTCTTGATTCAACTTTGTTTATCACTAAAGGGTGAAACATAAGGTGAGTTTTTTTTCCAACTGGCTGTTCTTAAAAAAAACTTATTTATCAAAATGGGTTGTTTATAAGTATTTACTAAAATAGGTTGTTTTTTCTTTTAAAAAAAGGTAGAAGTTTATTTTGGGTAAGAAGGATAGGAAGCAATAAGATTATGACATGTGGCAAAATTTAAAATAAAGAGAAAGGGTATTTTAGTCAATCGTATCATTTCTTCTTCTCTTCTTCTCCCCAGTAACTTCAAAACCCACCATTTTCAAAACCCATCATCTTCAACCTTTTCTTCGCTTACTATCTCAATAATTACTACATTATAGTGCGATTTTCATCACCAATCAATGATTCAAACACCCGATCAACGTGTTCTTTAGCTTTTTTTGAAGAAAACCCAGTTTAATTTGATACAAAATCTCGTTTTTTCTCATGATGTTGAAGATAATCACTCGATCCGTTCGATTCGATCGCTCATAAGTGTTTTTATCATTCAAATTTCGTTAATCGTTGAAGAAATCGGCTTCGATCCATGTAAAAAATTCTTTAATTTCATTTTTATGATCTGGGTTTTTGATTTAGTCATTGCGTTTTACGATCTTGGCGGGGTCCGGGGGCAGCGCCCCTGGTAGCAGGGTCCAAGGGGCGGCAGCCCCTGGCGGGATCCAGGGGGCATATCCCCTGGCTGGGGTTGATTAAACTGCTTTAATAAAAATGAATCAGAAAAATTAATTTTCTGTAAATTGCCTCTGGAAAACTGCATTCGTAGACAGTTTTTGATCTTCTACTTCCTGGTTCAGACAATTCACAGACAAAACTATTGTCCTGGTTCAATGCGTTTTAGAGAGAACACTTTCTTTGGTGTTTTTAGGCCATTGCGTTTTAGAACTAAGACATTTTTATGTGTTTTCTGGCCATTGCGTTTTAGAAAAACACATTTTGAAGTGTTTTTAGTCATTGCGTTTTAGGTAAAACACATTTTTAGGTGTTTTCAGTCCATTGCGTTTTAGAGAGAACATTTTCTTTTGTTTTTTTAGCCATTGCGTTTTAGAAATGAGACATTTTTAAGTGTTTTCTGGCCATTGCATTTTATAAATAAGACATTTCTTCGTGTTTTTTGTGCATTGCGTTTTAGGTAAAACACATTTTTATGTGTTTTCAGTCCATTGCGTTTTAGAAAACATGCATTTTAAGTGTTTTCTGGCCATTGCGTTTTACGAATAAGACATTTGTTTGTGTTTTTTGTGCATTGCGTTTTAGGTAAAACACATTTTTATGTGTTTTCAGTCCATTGCGTTTTAGAAAGTACACTTTCTTTTGTGTTTTTAGGCTATTGCGTTTTAGAAATAACACATTTCTTTGTGTTTTCTAACAATTGCGTTTTAGAAATAAGACATTTCTTTGTGTTTTTGGTGCATTGCGTTTTAGAAGAATGTCATTTTTAGGGTTTTTTTTTCCATTGCGTTTTACGCAACTGGGTTTTTTTCATTGCGTTTTACGCAACTGGGTTTTCGAAAAAAAAATCAAAAATATAGCTATAGTATACTCGTTTTAAAGATAAAAAATGCTCGTTTTTTTGTGCAATTTTTATAAAAAAAAATAATGTTGTAAGAAAGAGTTATTAATGTTTAAAAAATGTTGGGGGGGGGGGGGGGGATTGGATAAAAGAGAAACTATTGCCTTGGATTGACTAGAATGCCACTAGACAAACCCACGCGTCTCTTTTTTCTCCTTCAATTTCATTCATTTAATCTTAGCCATTGATTAAACAAATGGATGGTCAAGATTACTTCCTAGGCTTCCTACCCAAATAAACTTCCTATTATAAACACCTCATTTTGATAAATACTTTTAAAACAACTCATTTTACTAAATAATTGTAGCAAACCCCATTTGAGGAAAAAAAAAACTCATACAAGGTGTTCCATAAGTCAAACACCTAGTTACGAATGTCAATAAGGGTTGGTGGTATGAGACAACATTGTCGATCCACCTAAGCCAATTTCTTATCAGTCAAACCCCCCCCCCCCCCCCCCCCAACCATACTATAGGCGCTATTCAGGGGGCGCTATTGATTGTTCGTGGTTGCATTGATGGATGATTACGAGATGATGGTGGCAGGGCCCATGTTTTCAACCAATCAGAACTTTTTGTTTTATTATCTCTTTTTTTTAATAAGGAGGCTTTGTTCCATTGTATGAGTGTTATTCGGAAAAGACAATGAAACCTTTTGTCTACGTGACGCTGAGGTGGCTACCATCCAGCCTAAGTATATTGCATGATTGCATCTCACATTTCATATGCTATCATCCCTCGTAAAACAAAGGGTTTTAAAGGGTGAAGCTCACTTATTTATCAAAATGTCCTAAAACAACAAATATGACAAGTAATTTTATAAATATTGTTCTATCATGCCCACAAAGACCTAAACTTTATCACCTACTTTTATTTCACGATTCTGTAAAATATATACACAGATACTTTCTGTTTTCTCTGTCTTAGAACTCTGGACCCATCTCACATCAATAACCCGACCCCTACCGCCTATAGGTAGTTTAGGACAAGTTTCTTTTGAAGTATATACCCGCATTTCAAGTATGTCCTAAAACAACAAATATGAGAAGTAATTTTATAAATATTGATCTAGCATGCCCACAAAGACCTTTTGAATAAATTTTTTGCTTGTGTGAATTTTAGTAATAATGATGACTACAAATGATTTTCTTTTAAATAAACTACTTTATTTCTTTGAACACGGTTCGTTTTTCCACTTGAAAATTAACATACCCAGATGTCTCCTATGCCAAAATTAATGCGGTTAATAACCGACAGTCGTATATTTTTTTGAACGGCATATTTGGATCACACCGACAGTCGCATATAGGGATGGTGTGTGGTACCAATGACAAGTACTGTAAGTTTCAATGAAATTTGGAAGAGATTCTAGAGTGGATTTTGATTTTTGAACATTTTGGATTAAAAGTTTCTAAATTCAAGGTTTCGAAAACAAGATCAGACTTGGGACCGAACGTGGTACGGCCCATTTGGCCTGACCCGACCCACTAACTCAAAACACATAACTTGAAAGTTTAAAAGTCATATATAACAAACTAAAAGTTTATCATCATATATGTAACAAGATAGTAAGTTTAGTCCTATTACTACTACTCTTCAAACCAGGTTCAGTCTCAATCTCTTCGGCTGCAAGAAAAATCGTATAATTAGTCAGCAATTTCCAACTCTTTACCCGTTATTTATTTATAAAAAAATATATTTGTTCTAAAACACAATCAATTTTAACCAGAATCCATTTTGACCCATTTGAGGACCCAACCATTTTGACCCGTTAGATGATCCACCCATTTTGTCCCCCTTATAATCCCTTGATGAAAAGTGATCACTTTGACCACAAAAGTCAAAAGTCGCAAACTTTATACAAAAACAAATCCTACTTACATATTTTCTGGCAACTTCTTTGAGAAATTTCTTTGGAGAATCCAGATATTCAACACAATCGTTCTTTACAACCGCAGCAAGATCATCTCTGCCAGCGCTTTCAAGATTTCTTATCATAATCGTTAATGTCAACTCATCGGGTATGCAACCTGATGCTTTCATCGATTCATACGTTTCCATTGCCTTATCTATCATATCCACTTTAAGATACGCTCCGATTAGCTCTGTGTAGGCTCGTGTGTCAGGTTTCAAGCCTTCTTCTATTAGGTCAAAGAATAGCTTTTCGACTTTATCTATAAGTTTCTTTTTTCCAAACATTAACATCAAGTCGCCGTATAGAGAGTGATCTGGTTCGTACCATGCCTCGTTTCTGATGAATTCAAACACCTGACACCTGAGTGCAGTTCAGATAAGATGCAATCTTGAACCCATATAATCACATAAATTGTTCCTAGCTTGTTTCTGATTCCTAATATACTTTCAAGAATCAATTTTAATCTTAAATTCTTAACCAATAAAATTATAAATTTGGTTGTTACTTTGTGCAGTATACAATTGATGCCCATTGATTCTCAGTTTTAGATTCTATACTGACACCAAGAACCCAAATAGATTACCATGAATGTCATGTTACAATGTTACCATCAAAAGGCATAAGGCCACCTGTAATGGGGCTGTATATGGCGCCTCATCCCCCCATAACGCCCCATAGCGCCCATGAACACCATTACGGGGGGGCGCCATGTGCAGCCTCTCCCTCCTCCTCGCGAACACCATCACGGTGTGGCCCTTTCTTCCCCACTCACACACATATATATACATACATATACATCCCCACCAAGGTTTAAAATGGAAACGAGTTTCGAGGCGTAAGCCTCGAGGCGAAACGAGGCGTAAGGCCGAGGCGGTATTAATAAATAAATATAAAAATTATATATATTATAAAAATAATAATACTAACTAATTTCATCATCAGATTCATCAAAATCATCAAAAACACACTTAAAAAAGACATGAAATGCTTGAAATTGACACAAAAAGTCAAAAACATCAAAAACAACTATCAAAATCCCCTGAGGCGCAGCTTCCTTAGCGCCTCAGCCCCTCTGAGGCGCATATACATTAAAAACACCATAAGGTGCGCCTCAGACTCGTTTTTTGGCCGTTACTCCTCGAGGCGCGCCTTGAGGCGCACACCTCAAACGTTTTTTAAAACCACGATCCCCACTACACACTCAAGTTATATAAAGCCCCTCTCTTACGCGTTTCGCCACTTGTCGCATAACGCCCCACAAAGAGCTTTATGACTACACATGGCCTAATCAAGGGACGATGTACCATCTTCCTTTTAACGCGATTAATAATCCAAACTAGGACCCACTAGCCATTATAATCTATACCAGCAATGTGACCGACGATGGTCATAATTTTACTTTCGTTGCCAAGTGCAATTTCTCTAACAAAAAAGTAACTTTGTCCGCCTCTAATTTCATTTGTCATTCCTAATTAATTTATATAAATCAGTCAATTTTTCGTTAAGAGGCATAGGAGTTACCTTTCATACTGATAGTATGGATTATTTTCGTCATAGTTTGGATTTATTAACCCGTCAATTTTACCCGTTAGCCGAAAACTGATTAAACCGATTGTTATTAGAGCCGGGTATTGGTTAGACCTTTAAACATCAAAAACCAGAATAACCCGAGCTACATCGGTCCAACTTTTGGCATGTTATCAAGAATTAGTGAATACACATTAATAAGTTTATCAATTTCATAACATATATCTCCAACCCGAACCATCCAAACAACCCGACTCGACGAACCAGATAACCGAACAACCTTATCATACAAAAAATAAAACCGGGCCTGAACTACCCGAAACCCGAATAACAAAACCCGATAAACAGCAGTCATAAAACATGTATGGAAACTGAATATGTGAGATAAGTTGTTACCTTGAGAGCAAGGTCCAGATGTTGTTGCCTCTGCAACTCAGCAAAAGCATCCAACAAATCATCTTTCAACAGACGATTGAGCTTTGAATTGAATACTTGGTGAAGTTTAGATGGGTTTTTGGCAGCTAATTTGAGGGATTGAACTGCTTGGATTGCTTCTGTTGACAAAACCCCATCAGTTCGTCGTCTTGTTCTCAAGGGTTTTCTTAATCCGCATGTTATTGTTGTTGTTGCAAATCTCAGTTGGGGTTTATCGAATCCAAAGGGCCTCTGTATGGACTGAATTCTCATCGGAGAATAACCTGTGTTCGTCAGCATCTACAGGGTTTAGGGTTTTGATTTTTCAGGAGAAAGCGATAAAGAGGAACTCAGAAAACAAAATGGTGCAGGTTTGAGTTTGTAAAAAAACCGGTTTGGGCTGATGAAGTGGTTTTTAACCCGGCCCAAACTAAATACTTTGTGTGTTGTGTCACTCAGGTTTAGAGGTGCACAAACCGGTTAATTTTAATAACCGGTTCGGTTAACCAGTTATACCGGTTAATTTGACTTTTTGACTTTAACCGGTTAATGCTTTAACCAGTTATTACTTTAACCGGTTATTTTTTTAACTGGTCCGGTTAATTACTTTAACCGGTTCGGTTAATTAACCGGTTCGGTTAATTAACCGGTTATTTTCGGTTATTAACCGGTTTTTTTGCCTTTTTTTTGAATTTTTCGGTTATTTTTTCGGTTAACCAGTCTATCGGTTAAAAAACCGGTTTAAAAAAACCGGTTAATAACCGGTTATTATACTAAACACTTATAATCGGTTACTAACCTACGGTTAAATAACCTATTGAACCGGTTATTCCTAAATCGGTTATTAACCGGTTACGGTTTCGGTTAATAACCGGTTACGGTTAATTAACCGGTTATTTTGTGCACCTCTACTCAGGTTGAGTGGATTTTGGCTCCCCTTTTGTCTTTTAGGAGCAGATTCTCATTAGTAATTCACAAAGTATTAGCCTAATATCACCAATAACACAAGTCAAACACTATGAAATGTTCACCTATGGAGTGACACAACACATAAAGTGTTAAGTTGGGAGTGGTGAGAGTCAAAGTAATAGTTAAGAGTGGCAGTAGCTAATATCCAATAGTTAAGATTGATAAAATCCAATAACCCTAATATATTTACGTTCAAAGATGAATAAAATATGATCATGTGCTTGTACACAATACTCAACATACTAAACAACCGAAAAGGCTGAAAAGCTTTCCATCAAGAGATAATTGCTGGTGTGTATAACAAGAGTATCATCACTAACAAGAAATTTCACACTAAGAATTTCAAGAAAATCCAAATTTCAGTACACTCAAGTTCAAAGCAGATTCACACTAACAGAACTCATTCCTCTTCATCATCAGTTCATCACCATATTTGAGCAGAAAAGTGTCATATGAAAGATTTGGACCTTTGTGTGCATGAATAAACACTATGGGTGCTACAAGATAACTCTTTGTTCGGTCCAATTTAAACCCTCGTACACACCGGACATAATAAAAAAACAATACAGTAAGGGCATGTTTGGCTAAGCTTATTATAGTTAAAAAGGACTTTTGGGAAAATAACTTTTGGGAAAAGGACTTTTTGAAAAAAAGTTTTTAAAAAAAGTGTTTGGATTAGCTTATTGATGTAAAATGACTAAAATGGGCATTCTTTTAGATATAAAAGGGTAAAGAAGGGGTATATTGGTAATTTGTAGTTTGAAAAGTTAAAAGCTAGCCAAGAAGTCACAATATTGTGACTTCTTGAAACCTCCTTTTTCTTCTTTGCAAAAAGCCATTTCAAAAATGACTTTTGGCTTGGCCAAACACAAAAACAACTTATTGGCTTTTTGATAGTCAATAAGCCAATAAGTTGTTTTGAAAAGCTTAGCCAAACATGCCCTAAAACCTATACAAATTAATACTCGATGAGTTAATAGCCTCGATTAAATTAATAATTTGTCCAGTCCCAACTTGGGACCAGTACAAAATTGGACCCTAATCGATAAAATAATAAGCTAATAACTTTTTTGAAATCATAGTGTATGTATATTGGTCTCAACTTAACTATAAATTATTAATTACTAAAAGATTACAATTTCTAAGGCTATGCGGTATGGTGATGGTCCTCCCTTGGAGGATGGCCCGCCACATAAGCGCCACGTAGATCGGGTGTGAGGACGTGACAAAGAGGATGGAGGTATGGAAATGGGGGATGAACCTAAAATATATGTATATGTTGTATGTATTATGTGTGTGTGAGGAGGTTTTGCCCTCTAGTGGGACGGCTTGAACGGCCTGGAGAAGCCGGGGAGGACGTCGCCGTTGGGGGGGGGGGGGGGGGATGTGGGGAGGAGCGGCGCCGCACCGGGACGGACCCCATACCGGAGAGCCTAAGATTGTCTAGTAAAAAATAATGTGCATTGAAACTTGTTTTTGTAAGATAATGTTTAATGTAGTGCACATGGAGAAGAAATGTGCGTTAAAACTTGTTTTTTCTAATTTATTTTTTGGTACCGTGAACTAACTTTTTGTATTAAACAACAATCAACTTGATAAATTCAATTAATTTATGAATGTACATTAGACTTGGAAATTGAAAGGTCATACGTATCTCTTTAAATTAATAAATTATTAATTTATCGATATAATAATATCTCGCTAAATTAATAAAATATCTCGGTTCTAAGATATAATAATATCTCGCTAAATTAATAAAATATCTCGGTTTTAAAATATTAATTTATAGAGGTTTTAATGTATGTATATTCACATAAAAATGGTTTCCCTTGTATATCTTTTTTGGTGGTCATCTTTAGATATTATGTTGTGTGCATATTCTTTTAGTGTAGTAACATATTGCAATTTTGGTGTTATTGCTTTTGAAATACACACATACCTAATAAATAAATAACTAATTGCAATACATACCTACATCTCACAATCATACAAGTCAAAAATTGTTTTCCCTACTTATCTTATTTCATCCATTCGTAATTTATTTCTTATTTTCATTAATATTTCTTATCTTAAAAAAATTGTTTTATATCAGTTCACCTTCAAATTTGCATCTTGTAATTAGAAGTGCACAAACCCACAATTTTCATAACCGGTTCGGTTAACCAGTTATGACGGTTAATTTCATCTTTTTACTTTAACCGGTTATTGCTTTAATTGGTTCGGTTAATCACTTTAACCACTTTAACCAGTTCGGTTAATAACCAATTTTTTGGTTAATTAACTGGTTTTTTTTCTCCTTTTTTTGAATTTTTTGGTTTAACAACATGTTACGGTTCCAGTTAGAGATGCACAAAATAACCAGTTAATTAACCGTAACCGGTTATTAACCGAAACCGTAACCGGTTAATAACCGATTTAGGAATAACCGGTTAGTGGTTATTTTTAACCGTAGGTTAGTAACCGGTTATAAGTGTTTAGTATAATAACCGGTTATTAACCGGTTTTTTTAAACCGGTTTTTTAACCGATAGACTGGTTAACCGAAAAAATAACCGAAAAATTCAAAAAAAAAGCCAAAAAAACCGGTTAATAACCGAAAATAACCAGTTAATTAACCGAACCGGTTAAAGTAATTAACCGGACCAGTTAAAAAAATAACCGGTTAAAGTAATAACCGGTTAAAGCATTAACCGGTTAAAGTCAAAAAGTCAAATTAACCGGTATAACTGGTTAACCGAACAGGTTATTAAAATTAACCGGTTTGTGCACCTCTAGTTCCAGTTAACAACCGATTACAGTTAATCAACCCGTTTTTTTTCCCACCTCTGCTTGCAATTATGATTAAATTATTTTCGTTTCATATTGGGTTTCAAATTTCAGTAGGCCCACTAAGAAGAAGCCAATTTGGGCCCATATTCTGAGAGTATCTTTATAACGGAAGCTTACATTTGCCTCCTAACCGGTTTTATTTTAACAACCTCTTCAAACTCACTTTAACAACCTCCATGAACCGGTTTTATTCCACCATCATATACCCTTCACCAAAACCACCACCTGATAAATTCCTAAACCTCTGTTCAAACGGCCTCATCACCGAAGCTTTCAAAACCTTCAATACATACATATATAACGACCCATCTCTATACTCTTACCTCCTCAAATCATGCATACAAACCCACTCACTCTCACTCATTCACCAGCTCCATTCTCTAATAATCACATCCGGGTCTTCATCCACAAGGTTTGTCACCAACCACCTCCTCAATGCGTACGTCAAGTTTGGCCAATCAAAGATTGCAGTCAAGCTGTTCGACGTAATGCCCAAGAGAAACATCATGTCTTGCAACATTTTGATTGGCGGGTTTGTGCAAAGTGGGGAGTTGGATAACGCACGTAAGGTGTTTGATGAAATGCCTGAGAGAAATATCGCGACGTGGAATGCGATGGTTGCGGGTTTGACGGATTTTGAACGTAATGAAGAGGCTTTGAGGCTTTTGTATGAAATGCGCGTTTCGGGTTTTTACCCGGATGAGTTTACTCTTGGCAGGTGAGATGTGTTTTCTTGATCATTTCGGAAGTTTTGAAGCTGGTTTTCGCGTTTCTTATATGGTTTGTTTTTGTCAGTGCTCTTCGAGGTTGTGCGGGTTTAAGAAGTTTGAATGCAGGCCGGCAGATTCACGCGTACGCGGTTAAATATGGGTTGGAAGTTAACGTTGTTGTCGGGAGTTCACTCGCCCACATGTATATCAAATCCGGACGTCTAGCAGAAGGCGAAAACGTGATCAAATCGATGCCGGTTCATAGTGTAGCGGTTTACAATACACTGATCACCGGTAGAGCTCAAAGCGGATGTAACGAAGAAGCGTTAAACCAATACCACATAATGAAACTATCGGGATTCAAACCGGATAAAATCACGTTTGTAACCGTTCTCAGTTCGTGTTCACAGCTAGCAACACTTGGTCAAGGTCAACAGATTCACGCCGAAGCGATAAAATCGGGTGCGACTTCATCGGTTTCCGTCCTTAGCTCGTTAATCAGCATGTATTCGAGATGTGGGTGCTTTAAAGATTCGTTAAAATCATTTTCCGAAACTAAAACCCACGACGTTGTTCTATGGAGTTCGATGATCGCAGCGTACGGGTTTCACGGAATGGGAAAAGAAGCGGTCGAGTTATTTAACCAAATGGAAAACGAAGGGTTAGAACCGAACGATGTAACGTTCTTGAGTTTACTTTACTCTTGCAGTCACTGCGGATTAAAAGATCAAGGGATCAAGATATTCGATTTAATGACGGAAAAATATAAAATACCCCCACAACTAGAACATTACACATGCGTCGTCGATCTACTTGCGCGTTCGGGTCGTTTACAGGAAGCGGAAAACGTAATTAGAACCATGCCCATTAACGTGAAGGCGGATTCTATTATATGGAAAACGTTATTATCCGCTTGTAGAATATACAAAAACGCTGACATGGCGAAAAGAATTGCGGAAGAAGTCATACGGGTGGACCCACATGATTCGGCATCATACGTTTTACTATCGAACATACAAGCGTCCGCTAAAAAATGGCACGATGTGTCGGACTTCCGAAAGGCGATGCGAGATATGAGAGTGAAAAAGGAACCGGGTGTAAGCTGGTTCGAGATGAAGAATCAAGTTCATCAGTTTTGTATGAGTGATAAATCGCATCCGGATTCGGAAAAGATTAAACTTTATTTAAAAGAATTGACGAGCGAGATGAAGTTGTTGGGTTATAAGCCGGATTATGGATCCATATTGCATGATATGGATCTCGAGGAGAAGGAAGATGATTTGGGTCAACATAGTGAGAAGCTGGCGATTGCGTTTGCGTTGATGAACACTCCGGATTGTGTTCCGATTAGGATTATGAAGAATTTACGAGTGTGTAATGATTGTCATGTGGCGATTAAGTATATATCGGCGATAAAGAAGCGGGAGATTATTGTTCGCGATGCTAGTAGATTTCATCATTTTAAAGATGGTCAATGTTCATGTGGAGATTATTGGTAAGAAGATGTTATATTATTCAATTATATTGGTATGTTTCATCATGATTTTGATTTAAAGTGTTAATGTTAAATGAGTTAGCACACATGTCTCACCTTTTAAGAGAGAATTTTGAGTACTGTAGGTTCAGATTCTTGTTTGCAAGCTTTGTTCAAATTCTTGTTTGGATGGTTCATTATTAGGCAGTATGTTTGGTACACATGATGAAATCTGGGAAATGGGGTCATGGCGGTCGTGCCCATTGGTGGCTGGTCGAACCCGACACAAACTCGAAAATTATATTAGACATATGAATCTAAACACCACACGATTTTTCATTGCTTGCAATGAGCAAAACCTTTGTTAACTTGAAATTTATATATTTTCGCATACTAGTACTCTAAATTTTTAATTTACAACCAAAAGTATCAATGTATTAAAATGCTTACCAGTAAACTATAAAATCTAATGCTAATTTCTCATTTATCTCTTAAATTTTTTGACATAAAATACCCAATCCCTTTAAGCTATTAGATACAATATGTTTTTTTCTAGATTAATAAAATTAAACGGCTTAAAGAGGGTCAACATGTGAATCCATATGATATATTTTGAAAATCAGGCACATGAACCTAAACACAACACGATTTCTCATGGCATGCCACAAAGGTAAGCTCTTTAAGTTGATTGTTTTTGGGCATATTAGTACCCTAAAATTTAAATTTACAACCAAAATTACCAATGTACTAATATGATAACGTTTAAACTATATATGAAATCTAATCCCTTTAAGCTATTACATAAAATATGTTTTCTAAATTTATAAAATAAAGGGCTCAAAGAGGTCAACATGTGAACTCACCAGGACTACTTGAACCCGTTTAGCCTAAACACAAACCCTTAAATTTTGTGTTAGATTCGTATCGTGTCAAAAATTCACCTCTACACATCACACTGATATTGCAATACGCACATGCATCTTTATCTTCTTTTGATTCTTAGGCTGGAGGGTGTGGGGGCCTATGTAGTTAATATCCCGATATATCAACCGATATATCAGTGATATATCGGTTATCGGTCCCCTGCTGAGATAGCAGTACAAAATATTGTTCAGAATATCGGTACCGATAATATCAGCGATATTGTCCGATATTTGACCGATATTCGATTGGTAAATCACCGATTTTCCCGATATCAGTACCATTCTTCTTATTTCTACCGTTCATTTTTCTTCTTGTTGCTGCTATTAGTGTTTTAAGTCTTAATTGTTAGTTGTTACTATTAAATGTTAGTATTTTAAGTCTTAGTCAGTTCTTACTTGTTACAATTGTTAGTGTTAAAGTGCTATATATATAAATTTAGCATGATATTAAAATTACCGATATCGCACCGATATCCCACCGCGATAACTGATATCTCAAATATCAGTCCTTGACCGATATCCGATATTTTACCGCATTAACTGCTTAGGTGGGGGCGCCACCCCCGCCAACTCAGCAACTATAGCGCCCCAGGGCGCTATACGACCACACTGTCCGAATTAAAGGGGGGGGGGGGCGCTATAGGAGGGGCTCCATCATGGTAAAGATTGAGAAGGGGCGCTATAGAGGGGCCCACTTGATTTAAACCAATGAAATCTTTTTGTTTTTTTTAATTTTCTTTAATAGGGGGCTCGATGGCTAAGGTGGATCCTAGGTGGCGCTGACGTGGCCTAATAAAGCCCCTAGGGGGCTCCAACCACACCCTCCAGCCTTATAAACTTTAAATAAGTTGTGAAATATGACTTTAAAATTGTGAATCTAAGAAAATAATAAAATGATCGGATTCAATTATCGTCAATTCATCACTATTCTTCTGTTTTTAGAGTCTATTATCACATTACAGTTCTATTAGAGCATTCACATCCAAACCATCAAATTATACATACATTTCACTAAAAAACAACCCCTATATCAATATATTTCCACTAAAAACAAATACTTTTTCTCTCTCATTTTCAATTAAATAATATTATCATCACATTTTTCTCTCTCCTTCACTCACAACCACTTTCAATATATATTAAAAAAATTATACTGGGTGAACAGTGTCCCCCCAAATATACAGATGAACAGTAACATTTTCTCTCTCCTTCACTCACAACCACTTTTTATACCCTTTATAATATAAAAACTCCCCCTCACATATTTTGATGGATAGAATGTGAATGCTCTTACACTTCGTCTTAGTTTTTTAATAAACTTTAAGCCGCACTTGAGTATTTATATATGTTGATGCAACAAATACTAGACCAAAGATAGTAGCTGGGCCGGTTAGGCAAAAGGGTTGAAGGGTTCAACTTTGCCTAACGCAGGTCGTGGGGTCCCCCCACGTTTGCAAGACGTGGAAGGAGGTTCACTAGTTTATTTTTGTTATTTGCTAAAGGTCCTCTTCTGAATCGTATTCAGATTCGGATGAAAGAGCAAATAGAATGTGTGTGTTGGATGTGAAAGGGAGTGACTCGCATGAAGCAAGTAATCGAAGTGAATGACCAGAGATTTCAGGAATCAGGCTGGCCAGGAATGTCCTCTGAAGTAAATGAAGTGTCAAATATATAGGAGAAGGCATCTCCTAAAGAAGAATGCTTTTGACTAGTGACCTTGCTTGCAGTGAGGGGCTTGCCCTTTCGGGGGTTGAAGCCTTTTGACCCCTGGATAATAGTGTGTGCTCTGCAGACCTGCATTGCTTTTGCGGCTGGTGGGTTGGTGAAGCAATCCCGGGATGTGACTGGTTACTGTTTCCGTATTGCTTTTCCCACCTCACAGCTTTTTAACCTTCGAACCATTTAACCTTTCGAGTGTATATGTACTTAAGTCATTTTATTTGATCTTGGACTACCCCCGTCATCAGCCCCCCAAGTCAGAGGTTTTTGGGGAATGAGCTCAAAGACTTCTGACTTTTATACATGTATTTTATTGCCTGAAGGTCTCAAGGGTTCAATTCTTGAAGGCTTAAAGGGTTGTAGGCAGTTAATATTTGAATTTTAAATAACTGACAACCGATTTGATTGATGTGTGGCAGTTCATAGGGTGGCGGTTTTTGCAGAAGTTACTGTTTGCAATTATCACCCCTATTTTAGGTTATTTTGTTTTATATTTGCATTTTTTCATTCACTTTCCACATAATTCCATCAAGTTCCTTCCCTGCGATTTCTTTCCTCTTCTTCAAGGTTAGTTTCGGTTTCCTTACATTCTTCGTATTTTCTTGCAAAAATGGGAGCTCGTAAGGATTTAGCAAAATCCGTTTTCCCGATTAACACAAGAAGAGATAGACTCATTTTGTGTGGAATATGGTATTGGTAAAATGTTTAAACCGACCGCTCCTGCTTGTGATGTTCCTATTGATAAACCAACCCCTGGTTCGATTGCTCTGTATTGCCGTCATTTTGAGTTTTCGAACCTTCGCTATCCCTTTTCTCTCTTTGTTTTGAATCTATTGCAATATTATCGAGTCTCTTTTGGGCAAGTTCATCCTAAGGGCATGGCTAGGGTTTTGCACTTTGACGTTTTGTGCCGTGCCCTTGGATATGATCCTTCCTTGTTGCTCTTTCGCCGGTTTTTTCGTTTGGCTAAAAATGGTGATTGGTTTACCTTTGAAACATCCAAGGTGGATTCTTGCCTTATTTCGTCTATGGTTACAACACTTGGTACTTGGAAGGACCGCTTTTTCTGGGTTTCTGATTCTATTGTTCCATTTAAAATGGTGTGGAGGCACCCGGATGTCGTTCTCAATGAACCGGAGCCCTCTGAATCTGAGTTAAATGATGTTTTTCTCAAAGCCATCCGGGAGTGCCCTTCGAGGGTTCGCCCCTTTCCTGAACATTTGCTAGTTCTTTTAGGGGTTAGTAAATTGTGGGAAAATGCTGACCGGGATCCGGTTCTAATGAGGAGTGGCACGGGTATGCGTTTTCCTTTTTTGCCCTCTTTGCCTTTTTCTTGACTTATGGCTTATGTTTTTTGTTTTTGTTTTGTTATATGCAGTCATGTCTGCCTTGGATTTCATTAAGAGTGACGACACTTCTGATGTTGTATTTGGGGATGTCCCATCTGTTCCTGGTGAAAATGTTGTGGTTAGGACTGCTGATCAAAGGTTTGAGGGCTCGGGTTATATTAGTACTTCCAATGTCAAAGGCTTTTCTAAGTCTCATGCTCCCAAGTCTTCAACCCGTCGATCTACCCGCCGTTTGTTGAAGGCTGGTCCTCAATCCACTTCTACTAAACCAGTGGATTTGAGTGATGATATTGAAGCTTCTGAGGATCAAGGTGTTGAGGCGGGTGCTGAAAAGGAGAAGGAACTGGTTGTTCATGGTAAGAAGGCTTCAGCCAAAAAGGTTATTGCTACCCCTGTTCGGGGTTCTTCAAGCAGGGATGTTGAAGGGTTGGATCCGGATGAAGTTTATGTGCCTGGTTGGTCGGTGAAGAATGATGACAGCTTCAAGGATGCTGCCGTTTGTGAAGATGCTCTAAGTCACATTGCTCCTCCTTCAGTCCACAATACTATTGCTTGGATGGATGATGACTTGATGTTATCCCGCATGATTTTGAGCACCTGCAACCTTGCTGCTATGCTTCCTCAAGGGATTGCTCATTTTCGTAAGAGGATGCAGGAATATGAGGAGTTTTCTAAGAAGAAAGATAAGATGAAATCTTCAATGGTTGCGATGAAGAAGGAAATAGCTGGGTTTGCTGAGAAAGAAGAGGCGTGGGACAAAAAGGTTAGTGAGCTGACTAGGGTGCACGAGATTGAAATGAGTGACTTGAAGAAGAGCTTTGAGGCTGATCGGTTGAACCTTAAGGCTGACAGGGAAACTTTATTTGTTCAGCAGTGGGCTTTTGATGAGGAAAAGGAGGGGTTGAAAGCTTCAGTTGCTCGATCTACCATTGACAATCAGTGGTTAATTGAGCAGGGTTTCCAACAGGTTGTTACTTACCTTCTACACTCCCAGGAGTTCAACTCTGCCCTTGGTGAAGTTTATACTAAGTTGCTCAACTTGGGGAAACACCAAGGCCTCATCGCTGGTTATAAGCTTCATGAATCCGGCCATCCTTTGGAACAGTCTCCCTTGTTTCGTCCCGAGGCTTCCGATATTTTCAAAGGCTCCGTTGAACAAATGGAGAGGCTGACTTACCCTTACATTCATCAAGTTTCTGCTTGTTTTGGTAAGCCTCTTACTGTGTTGCAGGACTTAAAACTGGAGGGCCTTAATGAAAAGGTCTGTGCTGAGATCTTGGGTTCTCTTTCAAGGAAGAGATCCTACTCAGGAGATAGTGATGACACCCTTTCAGGTCAACTGGATGCTCCAAAGGATGCAAGCTTGGAGGCTTCAGCGGTAGGTGGTGATGGAGGTGTGAAAGCTAAGAAGCTGAAGAAAGCAAAGAAGGTCAAAGGTGAAGGTTCCGGGGTTTCCAAGTCCTCTGCTGATGCTTAATTCGTAGCTTTCTTAGAACTAAAAAACAATTTGTGGTTTGTAATGTTAACTTTGAACAATATTAGGTTTCTAGGAACCCTTAAGGTTCCTGTTGGTTGTGTTTTAGACCCGTATGGCCGTTCGAACAATATCTAAACTTGCAAGTCACTAAGACTTGCCTTAACTCGTGTTTGAAAGTCTTTCAGGGCTTTCTTTGATATGATATGATGTTTAACTATTTTCTTTGTGTTATGTTTTTATACTTGTGCCTATTTTGTTAAGGCAATTTGGTTGGCTTTAACCCTTCAAGCTTTTTGGCTATCCGTAGGTAGGTTGAAGCCTTTGAGGTTTCGAGTTGCCACCTATTTGGCTTGAAGCCTTTGAGGGCTTCTTAGTTTTGTGACTTAACTTGGTTTGTATCTTTAATTTTTCGTTTAAGTTGTTTCGTCCTTTAGATTATTTTTGTCTTCTTGTAACTTTGTCTTTGTCGAGTTTGCGTTGTCTTTATGTGTTTTATACCTTAAAAGGTTCAGTGCTGCACTCACTTAGCCCTGGTATTTTTAACAAGAAGACTTAGCACCTATCCTTTTTATTTTCTTGTTTTGTTTGATTTTGTAAGCCTGTTTGTTGGTTATTTTTCTAAGGCTTATGGAACATTTGGTGTAGGCTGTTCGAACCCGTCTATGAGACATTTTTGCTTTTGCTTTTACTTAATAAGTCTCATGGAGTTGTATTGATTTAGGAACTCACCCCTTATATAGGTTCATTCAACCCTTGAACCTATTGAGCGATGTGGCCTGGGAGCTCATCCCCTTACATGGCCCTTGCCATGAAGTTTTTTGCTAGGTTCTCAACCTGATCTTAGGATAGAAAGACAAGTTTGATAAAACAACTTCATTCATTCAATAGATACTTGCTCTAACAAAAGGTTTTCGTAGTATCATTTTCGAAATACAACTCGTGAAATACAAACCAATCTTTCTTGTTTAAACATGGAACCTTTTCAAGGTTTTTCCGTTCCAATGTCTTGGAAGCCTTTTACCCTCTGAGTCTGCTAGCTTGTAAGATCCACCATTATGTGCTTCAAGGATGGTATACGGGCCTTCCCATTTTGGGCCAAGCTTTCCATGATTCTCTTTTTTGCTAGCTTCATTGTTTCTAAGGACCAAATCCCCTGGCTTGAAGCGTTCGTTCTTAACTCTCTTGTTGTAGTAGGCTTCCATTTTTTGCTTGTATTTGGCTTCTTGAATTGCAGCTTGGTCCCGTGCTTCCTCTAGGAGTTGTAAGTTCAACATGGTCTCTTTTTGGTTTGTTTCGGGATCCATGTTGATAATTCGTTGTGTTACAACTCCTATCTCAGCGGGGATCACAGCCTCGGACCCAAATACCAAACTATAGGGTGTTCTCTTATGGCTTGTTTTTTCGGTCGTTCTTATGGCCCATAGAACACTAGGTAGTTCTTCAAGCCAGTTGCTTTCGTACCTTCCCAGCCTTGTTTTGATACCTTCCACTATGCTTCTATTCGCCCTTTCAACCTGACCGTTCGATTGCGGGTAAGCCACTGAGCTAAAAACCTGATTGATTCTGTATTCTTTGCACCAAACGCTGAAAGGCTTTTCAGCAAATTGTTTTCCATTGTCAGTGATAAGTACCCCCGGCAATCCATAGCGGCATATAATGTTCTCCCAAACAAAGTCAATGACCTGTTTGCCTGTGATCTTTGCGAGTGGTTTAACCTCTGGCCACTTGGTGAAATAATCTATTACTACCAACAAGAACTTCACCCCTCCTTTGCTTGGGGGAAACGGACCAACGATGTCCATTCCCCATTTATAGAACGACCATGCAGAGGTTATTGGGACCAGATCATGCTTGGGACTTTTTGGGACTGGTGCGTAAATTTGGCAAGTATCACATTTCCTCAATTGCTCAGTGGTATCACGATGCATTGAGGGCCAGAAATACCCAAGGTTCATGAGTTTTGTAACCACCGACCTAGCTCCAAAGTGAGCTCCGCATATGACTTCGTGAATCTTTTTGATCAAGTACTTACTTTGCTCAGGACCAACACATCTTAGCAAGGGGACAAGGTAACCCTTTTTGTAAAGGGTTTCTCCTTGTAGTACGTACTGCCTTGCCTTGATTTTGACCCTTTCAGCTTCTACTTGATCATTGGGTAGTTCACCATTTTTTAGGAACTTTTTTATAGGAGTCATCCAGTTTGGATCTTCCTCGGTGATTATGTCTTGAACTTCCAATTCATCGATTGATGGAGCCTTCAACACTTCTACCAACACCTTCTTGGTGAGGTGGGCAAAAGTGAGAGATGCCAGCTTGCTTAAGGCATCAGCCTTTTTGTTTTGAGATCTGGGAATTTGTTTGATGTTGCACGTTTGAAAGGTTTTCATCAGCTCCTTGGTTTTTTCTTTGTATTTTTTCATGCTTGGTTCTTTGGCAACATAGCTATCGTTTACTTGACTAGAGACTAGTAACGAGTCTGTGAACACTTCAAGCTTTTCAACCTTCATTTCTTTAGCCAGCCTTAGGCCAGCGATTAGTGCCTCGTATTCATCCTCGTTGTTGGTGGTCTGAAAATCAAAACGGAGAGCATACGTGAATTCCAACCCTTCTGGGTTGATCAAAATGAGACCGGCCCCTGACCCTTCAACGCTTGAAGCCCTATCGGTGAAAAGCTTCCCGGCTTCAAGGTCTGAGGGTTCAGTGGTGGTGGAGTTCACTTCGGTGACTGTTTGTTTTGGGACTTCTACAATGAAATCAGCCAAGAGTTGGGCTTTAATAGCTTTTCTTGGAACGTAGGTGAGGTTGTGCTCACCTAGTTCCACTGCCCACTTGGCTAGTCGCCCTGAGTTTTCTGGTTTTTCAAGCACACTCTTAATAGGTTGGTCAGTGACCACTTGTATAGGGTGTGCTTGGAAATACCTTCGAAGCCTTCTAGCTGTTTGAACTAGGGCTAGTGCAAGTTTTTCAAGGGGAGGATATTTGGTTTCAGCCAATTTTAAAGTTTTGCTGAAGAAATAAACGGGTACCTGGGCCTTTTCTCGCTCGATGGTGAGGACCGCGCTTATAGCTTCCTCAGCAACTGAAAGGTACACTGAGATTGACTCCCCCGTTTTTGGAGCTGCAATGTCAGGTAAGGAAGCAAGATGTTGTTTCATCTTGTTGAAGGCTTCTTCAGCCTCATCAGTCCATTTGAAGTCTTTCTTATCAGAGCAATTCTTGAGCGTTTTGTAGAAGGGCAGAGATCTTTCAGCCAACTTCGAGGTAAAACACTTCAAGGCTGCAAGCTTCCCGTTTAAGCTTTCAACCTCCTTCTTGGTTTTTGGTGGTTTGGTTTCAAGAACAGCTTTCACCTTGTTCGGGTTAGCCTTGATGCTTTGTTTCCCAACAATATGACCCAAGAACTTTCCTTCCTCGAACTCGAATGAACATTTTTCAGGGTTGAGCTTCATGATAACCTTTCTGAGGTTCTTGAAAGTTTCTTGAATGTCGTCGAGCATTTGATACTCCATCTTGCTTTTGATCACCAAGTCATCGACATATGCCTTCATGTTTTTACCAATTTGGCTTGTAAAGGCTTTGTCCACTAGACGTTGGTAGGTTGCTCCAGCGTTTTTGAGGTCAAAAGGCATCTTTTGGTAACAAAAGATTCCTTTGTCAGTGTGGAACGCTGTCTTTTCTTCATCTTCTTCTTTCATGAGTATTTGTTGATACCCTTTGTAAGCATCAAGAAAGCACTTGAAAGGGTAACCGGTGAGGGAGTCAACCTTGAGATCAATTTCCGGTAGTGGATAGCAATCCTTAGGACAAGCCTTGTTAAGGTCCTTGAAATCTATACACATCCTCCAAGAGTTGTCAGGTTTCTTAACCATAACCGGGTTTGCAACCCATGATTGGTACTTGACTTCTCGGAGAATGTCGGCCGACACAAGCTTTTCAACTTCTTTGCAAGCAGCCATGCTTCTTTCAGGTGCTAGACTTCTTTTCTTTTGGACCACGGGCTTGACATCCGGTGGTATTTTTAACTCATGGTCAGCAATGTTCCGAGGGATGCCTGTCATGTCTTCAGGGCACCAAGCGAAGACATCATTGTAATGTTTTAACAGCTTCTCAAGGTATGACAGGGTTTCTTGCGAAAGGTTAGGATTGACTCTTATCTTCTGCTCGGGGTACTTAGGATTTATAGCAAGCCTTTGCCTGTCCTCTTCACTTTTGGAGCTTTCACCTTCAACCATGTAGGCCTCATGGGAAGGTTGAAGGGTTGCTATTCCCCTTTCGGTGGGGAACTTGACAGTGCCATGGCCAACAGACACAGCCATGTAAAATGCACACTGTCCCGGTCTCCCAATGATCACGTCATAATTTGAGGGAATATTGATGACCACAAAGGTGAGGGGTTGGATTCTTTCCTTCTGTCCTTCGCTGAAACGAACATCAAGCGTCAGTTGCCCTAAAGGCTTGATGTCACACCCCCAAAATCCACATGCGGAGTATCACCGCTTGGAGGCGTGACTGACCAGGATCAAACCACTAATCATATTGAACAGTAAATATTTAATGTAAAAGTCCAACCGACACGATTAATATCCAAAACAAACATAGTTAAGTTATGAGCGGAAGCATAATGTTTAAAACCAAGTCAAAAGTTCAAAAATCCAAATGTTTAACATGGCACACAGCTGTCCATGTCCCACAACGACTCTCCCTTGTGCAAGCTCCAGCTAAGTACCTAAAGACCTGCAAAGCATGTAGTAACGAGTCAACAACAAGTTGAGTGAGTTCACGGTTGGGTGTTCGTTTTAAGTTGTTCCAAAAACAGTTTCCTTTAACTGGCGTTCCTGCCGTGGGGGTTACCCCATAGTTGAAAACGTGATTTGTTTAACCCTTTGTTTAACCCATTTACTCTGGCAATCCTGCCGTGGGGGCTACCCTGGGGGCTACCCCATGATAGTTATCTGGCATTTCGGCCGTGGGGGCTACCCCATGTATCCACTAGACTCGTTACCATATCGACTACTGACTGAAGTCATGTTTAAGTGCCCTGAAACTGTCAATGTCTATCAGCATTGACGTGCCCCAGATCCATTAGTTCACGCCCGTCCTCTGCGGCACGGTGTGAGGCTTATCAGACCTAAATAGCGCTATCTAACTAATGACCCGCTCGCCATTGGCCCGGCGATTAAGTCGATATAAAAAGGAGGGACTTCGTGATAGAGTTTTGGTCTAGTACGAGTTATCTGTCCGTGAGGACGAGGAATTACATTCCTGAACCATTACTGTCCTACCCAAGAAAGGACGAGGAATCCATATTCCTTAACCCCATTCCCAACCCCTGGGAATCCCATGCTTTGTAGAGTGTGAACTCACCTTGGTTTGCTCGGCAGATAATACAGAAAGGTCAAGTCTAAAGGCTAGTGGTCAATCACGTCCTATCAGGGTTACCAATACAAGTCAGGTTTTGGTTTCGAGTTGTGCACATAAGTATTTCATCATCTAACAGATAAAGAACACATTTATATCATGGCAAATGCATAATACATGTCAACACCTTAACATTTACGATCAAGTACACATCAACAGATAAAGCCCAACACCAACCGACCCAACATGTTGTGCGGTCGGCACAGCCTTGTGCGACCCACATCATGTTGTGTGATTTAATAAGACACCCGGCCCAATAATCAAAAGTCCAAACATAGGAGACACGTCCCAATTTAACAATATGTAAAAGTCTTGTGCGATCCGAATACTTGTACGATCCGATCACCAGCCCAACCCAACATAAACAACCGGCCCAAACAGTTAAATAATCATATATCTTGTGCGACTGATGGCCCTTGTGCGACCGAAACCTTGTGCGTTCAGATCAGGTCTTGTGCGACCTGATCTTGTGCGACTCAAGTACTTATGAAATCAGCTCTTGTGTGACTAGGGTCTTGTGCGATCGATTTATTTGGGTAAACAGTTAAGATTTCCAAATTTTATGCGTATCAGTTACATTCCTAATTTATGGCAACAGTTATTCAATTTCCATGTTTATAGATTATCAATTAACAACTTCCAACTAAGACATATATCGATCAAACAAGACTTTTTATCACAAACTTCTTATGAACCCTATCTTGTGTTCATCAACATATCAAGATCATCATCATCATTAAATTAATCAACAATGGCCGACAATCTACAACACCTCTTGATACTATTGGACCGATTTTTATATAGTAATTATGTAATTGGATAAATGTTTACTATCAT
The DNA here is from genome assembly GCA_030545235.1 of Helianthus tuberosus. Taxonomy (NCBI): domain Eukaryota; kingdom Viridiplantae; phylum Streptophyta; class Magnoliopsida; order Asterales; family Asteraceae; genus Helianthus; species Helianthus tuberosus. The sequence goes on from CM060425.1 coordinate 196,720,536, forward strand.
CATGTGATAATCTTATTCTGACAATCACATTTACTATGCACATGCTTTGTTTTTGTCAATACTAAAATTCACACATGCTCATCATCGAATTAAACAACAATAGCCGACCATCATTTAAGCATCTCAAAGATTATTGGACCAAACTATGATATGTGATATTTACTAATCTCTTAACTTGGGAATTGAACTAAAACAGAGATCACATGGGCATGCATACTAGCTGACAAACTCAATTAATCTATACATGTAAACATCATGGCAGCCGATTACCTACATTCATACTCAATCACATATTATACGAACAATCACATCATTGCATCATCCATCATGTCGAGCATATATATAACATATCATCATAAAATCATGAAACAATACATGATATCCGAGTTACCATACTTATCCGATTAACAAGAATATTGTTATTCGACACAATTATAACAATATCTCATCAACATATCGAGTCTATGCAACACACATCATAAACCATCCAACAATAATTAATATACTAACCGAATAGAGAAGGAACAAGAATTGATCCGAACACTATGAACTTAGATGATGCGTGCGGCTGCCTTCGAGTTCGTGAGAGAGAGAGAAGAGCTAGGGTTTGTGGGTGTGTTGTGTGATTGTTTTGCAACAAGTGAGAACAACTTTCTAAGGGTGTGTATACGTATGGTGAAGTGGGCCGAACCCTTAATATGGCTGCCCATTCGGTTCAAGTTCAAGAGAAGTGGGCCGAGGGTAGTTAAGCCCAAAGGCTTGTGCGATTCGAATAGCGTTGTACGATCGGCTTAATACTATACAATACACATTATCACATAATCATAACAACATAACATTTAATCAATCACAAGGTTCATATACTCACACAGTGTTTACATACGTTACATGAAAGTATAAAGAAGGTTCTGAAATACGAGTTGTCACATTATCCCCAAGTTGAAAGAAATTTCGTCCCGAAATTTAGCACGTACTCACTGAGGAAGCTAGTTAGGTTGCATGGTTTTCCTGGTTTTCCTGGGGTGTCACATCCTCCCCCCGTTGATCTGGAATTTCGTCCCGAAATTCCGTAGCTTCAGCCTCAGTAGTGGTTGTACCGGTTGCGAACAGTTGGGGATACTTTTGTTTCATCTGATCTTCGCGTTCCCAGGTGAACTCTGGGCCGCGACGTGAGTTCCAACGAACTCGAACGAGAGGTATTCTAGTATGCTTGAGGACCTTAACATCCCGGTCCGTGATTTCAACAGGTTCCTCGACGAATCGCAACTGCTTGTCGATCGTGAGCTCCTTCAAAGGAACTACGTGGGGCTCATCTGATAAACACTTCTTCAGGTTTGACACGTGGAAAACATTGTGAACTGCACTGAGTTCTGCTGGTAAATTCAGTCTGTAGGCCACCTTGCCTATTTTCTCAATGACTTCGAAGGGTCCAACGTATCGTGGGTTGAGTTTGCCGCGTTTGCCAAAACGAACCACACCCTTCCAGGGCGAAACTTTGAGTAGCGCTCGATCCCCAACTTGGAATTCGAGTAGTTTCCTGTCTTTATCAGCGTAGACTTTCTGACGCTCACGAGCTGCTGCCATTCGTTGTCGTATCTGAGCAATTTTCTCTGTTGTGTCAACTACATATTCTGGACCAATAATCTGACTATCACCCACCTCTGCCCAACAAAGAGGTGACCGGCATTTACGCCCGTACAATGCCTCAAACGGAGCAGCTTTAATGCTGGTGTGGTAGCTATTGTTGTACGAAAATTCCACAAGTGGCAGATGCTTTTCCCAGCCGTTGCCAAAGTCAATAACACATGCCCTAAGCATGTCTTCGAGAGTCTGGATGGTGCGTTCAGACTGCCCATCCGTTTGCGGGTGATAAGCTGTGCTCATGTCTAACCTTGAGCCAAAGGACTTGTGCATTGCTTGCCACAATTCTGATGTAAAACGTGCATCTCGATCCGAGATAATAGAGGTGGGCACCCCGTGCCTCGAAACAACTTCCTTTAGGTATACTTCTGCTAGAGTGGAGAACTTATCCGTTTCTTTGAAAGCCAGGAAGTGAGCAGACTTTGTGAGTCGATCCACGATCACCCAAATAGTATCGTTACCACGTTGTGATCTAGGCAAGCCAGCAACAAAATCCATGGAAATTTGCTCCCACTTCCATTGTGGTATCTCTGGTTGTTGAAGTGGGCCTGAAGGTTTCTGATATTCCGCCTTGACTCTCGCACAAGTCAAGCACTTGCTAACGTATGTTGCTATGTGGGCCTTCATGCTAGGCCACCAATATGTGGTTTTGATGTCGTGGTACATTTTATCCGAGCCAGGGTGCACTGAGTAACGAGACTTGTGTGCCTCATCCATCACAAGCTCTCGTAGGTTGCCATAAAATGGGACCCAAATGCGTCCCGTGACGTAGTAGGCACCGTCTTCCTTCTGTTCTAAGCGTTGCCTCGAGCCGCGTAGGGCTTCAGCCCTGACGTTTTCTGGTTTCAATGCTTCTATCTGAGCATTTCGTATTTGGGAAGGAAGACTAGACTGTATAGTAAGTTGTAAAGCTCGTACGCGCTTGGGCACAATGTCCTTTCGACTGAGGGCGTCAGCCACAACATTGGCTTTGCCCGGGTGGTACCTGATCGAGCATTCGTAATCGTTCAGCAGCTCGACCCATCGTCGTTGTCTCATATTGAGTTCCTTCTGTTTAAAGATGTGCTCGAGACTTCTGTGATCGGTGTAGATAGCACACTTGGTGCCATACAAGTAGTGTCGCCATATCTTAAGTGCAAAAACAACCGCTCCCAGCTCTAGATCGTGTGTAGTGTAGTTCTTTTCATGTACTTTGAGTTGACGTGAGGCGTAGGCTATAACTTTATCCCGCTGCATCAATACGCAACCAAGACCCTGAATGGATGCGTCGCAATAAACCACGAAGTCGTCTGTGCCCTCTGGCAATGAAAGGATAGGTGCACTGCAAAGTCTATCCTTTAAGTGCTGAAACGCTAATTCTTGTGCGTTTCCCCAACGATAAACAACGCCCTTCTGCGTTAGTGAAGTAAGAGGCTGAGCAATCTTAGAAAAATCCTTGATAAATCTCCTGTAGTAACCTGCCAATCCCAAGAATTGGCGAATTTCCGTTGGCGTGCGAGGTGCAGGCCAGCTCTTGATCGATTCTACCTTGGATGGATCAACGTGAATCCCATCCTTGTTCACCACGTGGCCTAAGAAATGGACTTCACGAAGCCAGAAGTCACATTTTGAAAACTTGGCATACAGTTGTTCCTTTCGAAGGAGTTCCAGAATAAGTCGTAAATGTTGCTCATGTTCCTCCTGACTCTTCGAATAGATCAGGATGTCATCAATGAAGACAATAACGAATTTGTCTAAATAAGGCTTGCACACTCGATTCATCAAGTCCATGAAGACTGCCGGTGCGTTTGTCATCCCAAAAGGCATGACCAAAAACTCATAGTGGCCATATCGAGTTCTGAAGGCTGTTTTGGAGACGTCCTCTTCTCGGACTCTCAACTGGTGATACCCCGATCTCAAATCGATCTTTGAATAGTAGCTCGACCCTTGCAGCTGGTCGAACAGGCGTCAATGCGTGGAAGAGGGTAGCGATTCTTCACAGTCACCTTGTTCAGTTCACGGTAGTCGATGCACATTCTGAACGTACCGTCTTTCTTCTTCACAAATAGCACTGGAGCTCCCCAGGGCGAAGAACTAGGACGAATAAAACCCTTATCTAAGAGTTCTTGTAATTGCGTAGATAGCTCTTTCAGCTCTGATGGAGCTAAGCGATACGGTGCACGAGCTATGGGTGCCGCTCCAGGAGCTAACTCGATTTGAAACTCGACCTGACGATGGGGCGGGAGACCAGGTAGTTCCTCAGGAAATACCTCAGGATAGTCGCGTACAATCGGAAAGTCTTCTATCTTTTTCTCTTTCTTCGAGGTGTCAGTAACAAGAGCCAGAAAGGCAGTGTGGCCCTTACGAAAACACTTTTGAGCCTTAAGGGAATAAATGATGCTCGTAACAGCACCACCCTTGTCGCCACGAATCATAAGAGGTTCCTCACCTGGGCACGGAATACGGACAATCTTTTCGTTGCAAAGGATCTCAGCTTGATGTTGGGATAACCAGTCCATCCCAATGACAACATCGAAACTACCCAGAGTGATAGGAAGGAGGTCGATCGAGAAAGTGTGATTGGCAAGTACTAGGTTACAACCTTTAACTACGTGTGTGACCTCTATACTTTTACCATTAGCTAACTCTACAGCATGTTTGGGATTCAAAGGTGTTGGGGTACGCTTAAGCAGTTGACTAACACTTTGAGACACATAACTAGTATCAGCACCCGAATCAAATAAGACAGTAACGTAAAAGTCGTCGAGAAGGAACTTACCCGTCACAACATTGGGATCGTTCCTAGCTTCTCCATTGCCAATAACAAACGCACGGCCCCTTGCTCCATTACCATTGTTACCCCCGTTGTTCCCATTCCCCTGATTGTTGTTGTTATTGTTGTTCTGGTTCCTGTTCAGCTGGGGACAATCTCTCTTGAAGTGGCCTTCAGCTCCACACTGAAAGCACCCTTTGTTGTTACCCTGCGGCTGCTGTTGCTGGCATTGATTCTGTTGATCTTGCGGTTGCTGACGATTCTGGTTTGCTGGGTATAAGCTTCTACAATCCTTTGCCGCATGGCCTGGCTTGTTGCACCGATGACAGTTACCCCTGGTGCATGGCCCGCGATGATGCAAGTTGCAACGATTACATTTGGGGTGATTTCCTTTGTATCCACCCTGACTTTGGCTACCTGACGATTGCTGACTAGGACTCTTATACTCTTCAGTTCTTCTCTGCTGCGACTGGGATTGAACAGAAGTCGAACCTCTGCTTGAAGCTCCATCCCATTTACGTTTGTTATCACTGGGAGGTTCAGAGGTAGCTGTAGCACTAATACGTTTTGGTAACTTGTTTTGCTCCACCGCCTGATCAGTGAGACGGTGAGCCAACTGAACAACCTGCTGGTAGGTGGCGAGATTTGCTGAAGTCACATGACTTTGGATCTCTGGTTTCAGACCCTTAAGATACAGTTCGATACGCTTAATTGGAGGGTCCACCATAGTAGGACACAGTAGTGCAAGCTCATTCGATCTCTTTGTATATGCCTCAATTTCTGACCCAGTCATCTTGAGGTTGAAGAACTCAACTTCCAGCTTATGAATGTCGTCACGACTGCAGTATTCTTCCTTGATCATCTCTTTGAAATTGTTCCATGGGGTGGCGTTAGCAGCAACCAACCCCAGCATTTGCACCTGGGCGTTCCACCATGTGAGGGCTAAACCCTCGAGAGTGCCGGTAGCATATTTCACCATGCGTGCCTCAGGGCATTCGCACATCTCGAATACAGACTCTAGTTTCTCAAACCAGTGGAGGAGACCTACTGCTCCTTCAGTGCCACTAAAAGTAGTGGGTCGGCAGTCCATGAAAGTTTTGAAGGTGCACACAGGTGGCTGAGCATGCTGACCTGTTGCGAGTGTAAGAAAAGACAGAGTTTAGCACAAGGATAGGTTCACGAGAGTAGGATCTAAAGATCCTAGAGTTATAAACTGCAGGGTATACCTCCTGCTTGTGCGGCTGCAAGTGCCGCAGCAATCTGTTCGTTGATCAGAGCCGTCAACTGGGCTTGAGTCATGTTAATGCGTCCAGACATGATCTTCATATCAAAAGAAGCATGTGTGAGAGGGGTTCGCGGAAGTGCGATGACAGAAGAGAGTAAGCACACACGTGTTCAAGCAACAGTAGCTATACTAGCTAAGCATATCATGAGCAAAGTTCTACGTAATCTAGCAAGTAGGCAATAAAACACAAACCATATCACCTAGAATGTCGAGCCTTGCACGTGGAGTGAAGCGTCGTTGTGGATCGTAGAGCACTGTACAGGTTATAGTCTGGTTTTAACAAAAACGTTTTCCTTTATTAAAACCAAGTTCTCTATAACCAATGGCTCTGATACCAATCTGTCACACCCCCAAAATCCACATGCGGAGTATCACCGCTTGGAGGCGTGACTGACCAGGATCAAACCACTAATCATATTGAACAGTAAATATTTAATGTAAAAGTCCAACCGACACGATTAATATCCAAAACAAACATAGTTAAGTTATGAGCGGAAGCATAATGTTTAAAACCAAGTCAAAAGTTCAAAAATCCAAATGTTTAACATGGCACACAGCTGTCCATGTCCCACAACGACTCTCCCTTGTGCAAGCTCCAGCTAAGTACCTAAAGACCTGCAAAGCATGTAGTAACGAGTCAACAACAAGTTGAGTGAGTTCACGGTTGGGTGTTCGTTTTAAGTTGTTCCAAAAACAGTTTCCTTTAACTGGCGTTCCTGCCGTGGGGGTTACCCCATAGTTGAAAACGTGATTTGTTTAACCCTTTGTTTAACCCATTTACTCTGGCAATCCTACCGTGGGGGCTACCCCATGATAGTTATCTGGCATTTCGGCCGTGGGGGCTACCCCATGTATCCACTAGACTCGTTACCATATCGACTACTGACTGAAGTCATGTTTAAGTGCCCTGAAACTGTCAATGTCTATCAGCATTGACGTGCCCCAGATCCATTAGTTCACGCCCGTCCTCTGCGGCACGGTGTGAGGCTTGTCAGACCTAAATAGCGCTATCTAACTAATGACCCGCTTGCCATTGGCCCGGAGATTAAGTCGATATAAAAAGGAGGGACTTCGTGATAGAGTTTTGGTCTAGTACGAGTTATCTGTCCGTGAGGACGAGGAATTACATTCCTGAACCATTACTGTCCTACCCAAGAAAGGACGAGGAATCCATATTCCTTAACCCCATTCCCAACCCCTGGGAATCCCATGCTTTGTAGAGTGTGAACTCACCTTGGTTTGCTCGGCAGATAATACAGAAAGGTCAAGTCTAAAGGCTAGTGGTCAATCACGTCCTATCAGGGTTACCAATACAAGTCAGGTTTTGGTTTCGAGTTGTGCACATAAGTATTTCATCATCTAACAGATAAAGAACACATTTATATCATGGCAAATGCATAATACATGTCAACACCTTAACATTTACGATCAAGTACACATCAACAGATAAAGCCCAACACCAACCGACCCAACATGTTGTGCGGTCGGCACAGCCTTGTGCGACCCACATCATGTTGTGTGATTTAATAAGACACCCGGCCCAATAATCAAAAGTCCAAACATAGGAGACACGTCCCAATTTAACAATATGTAAAAGTCTTGTGCGATCCGAATACTTGTACGATCCGATCACCAGCCCAACCCAACATAAACAACCGGCCCAAACAGTTAAATAATCATATATCTTGTGCGACTGATGGCCCTTGTGCGACCGAAACCTTGTGCGTTCAGATCAGGTCTTGTGCGACCTGATCTTGTGCGACTCAAGTACTTATGAAATCAGCTCTTGTGTGACTAGGGTCTTGTGCGATCGATTTATTTGGGTAAACAGTTAAGATTTCCAAATTTTATGCGTATCAGTTACATTCCTAATTTATGGCAACAGTTATTCAATTTCCATGTTTATAGATTATCAATTAACAACTTCCAACTAAGACATATATCGATCAAACAAGACTTTTTATCACAAACTTCTTATGAACCCTATCTTGTGTTCATCAACATATCAAGATCATCATCATCATTAAATTAATCAACAATGGCCGACAATCTACAACACCTCTTGATACTATTGGACCGATTTTTATATAGTAATTATGTAATTGGATAAATGTTTACTATCATCATGTGATAATCTTATTCTGACAATCACATTTACTATGCACATGCTTTGTTTTTGTCAATACTAAAATTCACACATGCTCATCATCGAATTAAACAACAATAGCCGACCATCATTTAAGCATCTCAAAGATTATTGGACCAAACTATGATATGTGATATTTACTAATCTCTTAACTTGGGAATTGAACTAAAACAGAGATCACATGGGCATGCATACTAGCTGACAAACTCAATTAATCTATACATGTAAACATCATGGCAGCCGATTACCTACATTCATACTCAATCACATATTATACGAACAATCACATCATTGCATCATCCATCATGTCGAGCATATATATAACATATCATCATAAAATCATGAAACAATACATGATATCCGAGTTACCATACTTATCCGATTAACAAGAATATTGTCATTCGACACAATTATAACAATATCTCATCAACATATCGAGTCTATGCAACACACATCATAAACCATCCAACAATAATTAATATACTAACCGAATAGAGAAGGAACAAGAATTGATCCGAACACTATGAACTTAGATGATGCGTGCGGCTGCCTTCCAGTTCGTGAGAGAGAGAGAAGAGCTAGGGTTTGTGGGTGTGTTGTGTGATTGTTTTGCAACAAGTGAGAACAACTTTCTAAGGGTGTGTATACGTATGGTGAAGTGGGCCGAACCCTTAACATGGCTGCCCATTCGGTTCAAGTTCAAGAGAAGTGGGCCGAGGGTAGTTAAGCCCAAAGGCTTGTGCGATTCGAATAGCGTTGTACGATCGGCTTAATACTATACAATACACATTATCACATAATCATAACAACATAACATTTAATCAATCACAAGGTTCATATACTCACACAGTGTTTACATACGTTACATGAAAGTATAAAGAAGGTTCTGAAATACGAGTTGTCACACTTGAGAGGGATGTCGGCAATACCTTTTATGGAGGTTCCAGAGGGTTGAAGCCTTGAACGTTCTTCATTGCTCAGACGGTTGAAGAACTTTTCAAACATGATTTCAGTGGCAGCACCAGTGTCTATGTAGGCTTTGCTTGTTTGTAACGTTCCCACAGTAGCCTCGACCACAAGAGGGCTTGAAAGAGGGTCTTTTTCCGTTGGGGGGAAGCAAACACACTGAAGCTCCCAAGCTTCCAACCGTTGTCTTTTGTGTGGAACCCTTCCATCAAAATCCACCATATTGACTTCCTTGCCTTTTCCTTCAGCCATTTTGTCCCTTACTCCCTTTACCAAGTGAGCAAGTTCCCCGGACTTGACGGCTTCTTCGATCCTCTTTTTAAGTTGGAAGCAATCATTGGTATGGTGTCCTTTTTCTTCATGAAATTCACAATATTGTGTGGAGTTTTCATTCTTTCTGCTCTTTGGGAGAGGCCTAGGAGGCCGAAAGTTCTGCTTGACTTCTTCCATTGCAAGGATTTCTTGAGGAGTTTTTGTGAGGGGTGTGAAACTTATGCCTTTCTCTCTGGCGGGAGGGTTCCGACTTTCAGACCTTCGATGGTCTGAACCCTTTTGGCGCCTGTCATAGGAGTTAAAGTTCCATCTCTTTCTGGCTGGGCTGTTGCTTCGCCAACTGGATCCTCTTTTCCTTTGTTCTTTAATATCTACTGCCTCCTCTCCCTGGATATGGGCTTCTGCCCTTTCGAGAGCTTCCTCCAAGGTCTTGGGCAGGGCTTTGTTGAAATCCCTTGTGAGATATTTTGAGGTGATAGCATTCATAAAACCAGCCACCCTCGTTTTCTCATCTGCCCCTACATAGGTGAGACCTTCCTTCTTGTATCATTCACTGAATTCTCGAAGACTTTCATCGTCACGTTGTTTTATCTGAAAGATCACGGTTGCATCTTTGACATATCGCCTTTGTTGGGAGAAGTTGGCCAAAAAACCCTTGCTGAGGTCATCGAAGCTTCAAATGCTTCGAGCAGGTAAATCATTGAACCAGATCTTGGCTGATCTGACAAGAGTTTGCATGAACATTAGACAACATTCAGCATTTGACCACTTCTCAATCCTTGCCGCACCGGTGAAGATCTGAAGATGATCCTCAGGATCTTCACTCCCATCATATGTTCTGATGTGGGACGGCATCTTGATCTTTGTTTGGAAATCATAATCGGCTATTTGCTGTGAAAAACACGAGAGGTTACTCGGCTTGTAAGGTTTGGCCAAATCTTCTTCAGCTCTTACACCCGTGTTATTGCCATTGCTGCTGTTTCCCTGAGTGGCTAGCACCTGATTGATAAAGTGCTGCCACCGGAAGCTGGCCATTATCTGGGTCATCATCTGGGGCATCATCTGGGACATAGGGTTGAAGCCTTGGAGGCTTCCGGGTGCAGCTGAGGAGCTAACTCCAAAGGGAGTACTCATAACAGCGCTTCGTGCCAATGGAGGTACAGATAGAGCTTGTTCCCACGAAGTTGTTGTAGAAGCTGGAAGGCTCGTCACTGGGGATTGTAGGAGCTGATCTAGGGTCAGCTCATAGCCCAGAGGAGCACCACTTGTGGTTGGTTGAGACAAGAAGATGGGATGTACCGTAGGATTCGCCATTGTGGATAGATATGGATTAGGGTTTGGAGGATTACTGGGACCAGCCTCATTCCTAGTTGTAAAAGGTGGGATAGGAGGTACGGGAGACAATGTTGGTTCTGGTTCGTCATAGTCTAGCCGAATCCTTACTCCTTTGTCTCTTTCTCTATTCACATATTGGTTGAGGAGAGACCTCAACTCAAGGAAATTGTTGGCAACTCCCTCAGGGGTAAGTTCAACACGTGCTGGGGTGTCAGAGACACCAACATTTGGGGAAGGAACTCCGGATCTGGACGGAGTTGGAGTGTTGAAGGTGAGAAACTCGGGGGTGCTCCCCGGAGTTGAGAAAGAAGTTGGTATAGCCACATGAGCTTGGCTACTACCCGGGGTTGAGGTGTTTGGAACCTGATTTACTTCACCCGGGGATCCACCTTCAGACATGGCAGTTTCAAGAGAAAAGAGCTACAGTACTAGGTCTTTTTGAGGAGAAATACTAGACCAAAGATAGTAGCTGGGCCGGTTAGGCAAAAGGGTTGAAGGGTTCAACTTTGCCTAACGCAGGTCGTGGGGTCCCCCCACGTTTGCAAGACGTGGAAGGAGGTTCACTAGTTTATTTTTGTTATTTGCTAAAGGTCCTCTTCTGAATCGTATTCAGATTCGGATGAAAGAGCAAATAGAATGTGTGTGTTGGATGTGAAAGGGAGTGACTCGCATGAAGCAAGTACTCGAAGTGAATGACCAGAGATTTCAGGAATCAGGCTGGCTAGGAATGTCCTCTGAAGTAAATGAAGTGTCAAATATATAGGAGAAGGCATCTCCTAAAGAAGAATGCTTTTGACTAGTGACCTTGCTTGCAGTGAGGGGCTTGCCCTTTCGGGGGTTGAAGCCTTTTGACCCCTGGATAATAGTGTGTGCTCTGCAGACCTGCATTGCTTTTGCGGCTGGTGGGTTGGTGAAGCAATCCCGGGATGTGACTGGTTACTGTTTCCGTATTGCTTTTCCCACCTCACAGCTTTTTAACCTTCGAACTATTTAACCTTTCGAGCGTATATGTACTTAAGTCATTTTATTTGATCTTGGGCTACCCCCGTCATCAATATATAAAGTAGTAAAAAAATTAGAGTCTATTATCACATTACAGTTTTGTCACACTTCGTCTTTATTTTTTAATAAATTAAACTTTAAGCCGCACTTAGAGTATTTATATATAAATTTGTAAAAACATCGTAAAATTATAAATACATAAGCTTATTAAAACTTAATGAAAATAAATATATAAATTAACGTTACACGATTTTAAACGTGTATGTCATGGTTGATATCTTTGACACAATATATAAACTTGTAAAAACATTGTAAAATTATAAATACACAAGCTTATTAAAACTTAATGAAAATAAATATATAAATTAACGTTACACGATTTTAAACGTGTATTTTATGGTTGATATAATGATATCTTTGACACAAATAAATATATCATGTTTGGATTGAATGATTCAATACACAAATCCATGATCTGAAATCATCAACCCTCAACAAGTCGAAGCGGAGTCTAATATTGTTTAACTTTATTGTAACATTTAATCATGTAATGTTTGTTTAATTTATTGTCTTTCTAAATACCAAATTTTTGACATAATTATATAATACTTAAACTAGGTGTACACCCGTGTAAATACATGGGTTTGTTCTAATAACGACCGGAATCAAATACTAAAACACATATTATAATATATTATAATATACATATTTAAATTCTACACAATAATAGACAAAACCTATTACAATTGTAACAATCAGTTAGGAAGCAAATTGGCATAATAAGCTATATATTAATGTAGTGATACACAGTCAATAAAAGCCCCTAAGCTTCTTTGCATTCAAAGTTTTATTCCAAATGAACATATAGTAAACGATGATGGGTAATATAGTAAACTTACCTCCCTAAAAACAGGAAATTGAAAGTTTCTAGCGAGCTCGAGTTGTTTACAGACTTCATAGAAGTCAGAAAGACTTTCAGCCAGTAGAAAATTTGATTATATGAATAGGTCGATTCGGGTTATAAGTTACCCCTAACAGGTCAAAATCATAAATAAAATAAAGAGTAGCTTAAAATATTACATGGGTTAAAACTCGCCCATGATGTATATTTAAATTTAATATACAAACCACCTATAAAAATTTGTACAAAAAGTTTTTCGGGTCAACATGATTTGCCATATCTAATAACCATATTACAAAGTGAAAGGTTTGTAAATCAAAATTAATGATTCAAGATGTCACGTGATTAACGGCTCGTTTATATATATCCAAAGCTTTTATGGCTTCATGTCTTGGCATCTCAAAAAACTGACATCGCGAAAGATCGAATCTTGGTTATTTTTTGAAAAATATAAATGAAAGTTACAAGAAGGGATGATGCTTTTTAATGCAAGTAAAATCACCTTATCATAAGATTTATAATTCCATCGTTAATTGCACAATAAATTTAAAAGCTCTCTTTGAGTACCAAAGCTAGCGCGTATTGTACAACATAATTACCGATAGCTGCTCCTTCAGGCTGCATAAGAAAAAGGAAAAAAAAAACTTGTTAAAAGGGGTTAAAGCTGCCTGGTGACTATTTTTAATGCATACAACCTACCAAACTGGTTTTTCATCCCAAAGAGTTAGATTATGATTATAGTAATAGTGCTTATGTGATCACAATACACACGCTATACTAATTGTATAAGTTTTAAAAAATGAACAGAATATTGATTGAAACGAACCTTGCATGCCATAAGACGGTATAAGAGCTACTGTAAAGAAGGCAACTGCTCCAATAGTTTTTCACTATCCAAATCGCGTGTTCCGCTATAGCCCTGCATATTATAAGTAAACATGTTTGAATAACATTAGGAATTAATTTTAAACCTATTATTATTTAGTTAAAATAAAATTAAATAAATGTGTTTGTTGTTGGACATGGATTTGTTTACAACTGTAAGATACATTCACATAAGTAACCAATCGGGCTTTAATCGTCTTTAAAAGTAGCTAACTGCAAAACACGCAGCTCTTCCGTGAAAGCAGGATCACCCTCCCGCAACGCCCTATGGATAACTATCAATGTCTTCAATGCCACCTGATAAAGTAACAAATTTACATAAAATAATCAGTCTACATACCTCAACACTGCTGCCATGAATTTTAAGTAGGATGACTTTTTGTCAACCATTGAATTGATCACAACATTTTCTCGCTTGTTGACATCTTCGTGAACTAATACCCCACCCCCCAATATCTCGATGAAAACAAACAATCATCAAAAAAGATTTGCAAAAATGTTAATTCAATCAAAAATATAAACATAGATAAAAAAATGCAACCTAAACATACCAAAATCAACCGTTAGCGAGCTGAGTCGAGCCAAGCCTAGCTCGAGCTTGGCTCAAACTCAAACCAAGCTGGGTCGTCTCGAGCTTTAATTTAAAAGTGAGCTAAGGTTTGAGGCTCGAGCTTGACTCGAATTAAATTCTAGACGGCTCGGCTCGATTTAGCGCGAGCTAACCTAGAACAATAAATTAACTGATAAAAGTGAGCTAAGGTTTGAAGCTCGAGCTTGACTCGAATTAAATTCGAGACGGCTCGGCTCGATTTAGCTCGAGCTAACCTAGAACAATAAATTAACTGATGTGATTAACAGGCCATACAAATTACCCATGTTCACTCAATTAGGTAAATACAACTTTTTTTACAACAAAAAACAAAGTCAATAAAAAGTCAATTAGGTAAATACAACTTTCTTAGTTATAAAAAGGTTGCCTCACTTAGGCACAAGCCCGAACAATTGTTCATGGTATTTTTTGTGCATTAGCAAGCTGTACATATGGTTGTTTATTTAGTAAATTGTATATAGAGCTTATTTATATATAAATGTCAAGTTCATGTTGATACGAACCTATGAAATGACCCCGATCTTGAATTTCCCTACATGCTTCCTTGCTCCACATACCAAAATTCTGTCTCTTTGAAGCTATCCAATATTTCCTATAATAAACAAAAAAAAAGGCAATTTTGTTAACAATCAGAAATTTAAAAAGAATCATATCTTGATGAGAGGAAAAGGGTGTTTTGGTCTTACCAACAGGAGCGCGTCGAGCTTCTTTAACGCTGGAAGGGTTGATATAAATATCCGACCTTGGTCGGCTAGACATCACCTCCATGGCTTTTTCGTTCTGTAAACTATGTGACATTGGGATAAATTCAACGATGAATCACAAACCGAGAGTAAGCAGTTAATCTCCCGTTTCCACATCATCTTCTTCTCCGGATGCAACGGCTCTAACTTTTGATGTTGGCCAAACATAGAAGCTACAAAGATCGAAAACAAAACAGCTTATAAACACATTAATACGTTATAGCGCGTCGCAGTGTACAAATCATTAACACAACAGATAGAAAATGTGTACCGTAAAAATTTGTGATGGCATTAGAAACAGTAACCGCAGTAGAAACTCCTTTGCCGCTGCCAGACATGTCTTCTCCCAATAAAAGTTTTGCGAATCTTTCTTTCATCATTTCGAGCTCTGTTTCAAAAATATATCAAGAACAAAACCTTAAAAAATAGATTTTGTTCTCATTTCAAGGGGTTTTTGAAGGTATGTTTGAGTTTTATTATAGTGATTTAAAGTTGCTATAGAAAGTAAACTAATAATTAAATAAAATTTCGCAACATATAATGCCAAGTGAATTGAAAAGAAACTAATTTTGAAATTCAAGCAAAATTCATATCATCTGAAAAGTTAAAGCATTTATTTCCTGTTAATGGGTCATAACTCATAACTA
Source organism: Helianthus tuberosus (assembly GCA_030545235.1). Classification (NCBI taxonomy): domain Eukaryota; kingdom Viridiplantae; phylum Streptophyta; class Magnoliopsida; order Asterales; family Asteraceae; genus Helianthus; species Helianthus tuberosus. Next base: position 196,735,722 of record CM060425.1, read on the forward strand.
TGTGATGATTATGTAATGATTTTGTAACCAAAAACTGCAAATAAACTAATTCTAATGCAATAAAATCTCACCCAAATCCATAGGTTCATGACTCTCAAGCTTATCTTCTTCGGTTTCAAACGTGTGAGTCGGTTTCTTTACTCCAAATCTTGACAGGGCGGGCCGGTAAGGGGATCTCCCGGCAGCCGGCCAGCATACCGGAGACTGCGTCTCCGACGAACAGCTGTTAAGATCATCCGTTAACTGCTCAGAGAAAGCTAGGTTAGAGCAACATGTACTACACAGGTAGAAGATTATAAAATGTTTAGTACATAACCCTATAAATAATTGTTATAAATGATATAAAATATTAAATTAAACTACAATAATAATTCAAAAAACCTATAAACAATTCATGATGATGAGAAAATGAAACTACGATTATAAATCTAACTGGTTGGTTAAACACATATGCAGTGGCGAAGCTTGAGATTTCCGACCGGGGGGTCGAAAACGTATATACCTAATAAAATTATAAAACAGGGGAGTCGAAAACATATACACCTAAAAAATTCTATACGAAAACTACATGAGCGAAAAGTTTGGGGGGTCACCCCCCCCCCACAAAGTTGCGCCCCTGCCCATATGACATATACGTTCAGTCTTACGTAACTGAAGATTTTCTGTTAAAAAATGTAACTGCAGATTTAATGATGTATGTCATTCAGACTCACACTACACATATTGAAGTTCTGTTTAAAATTAGATCAGCCATTAAGTAGAAATGAATGTTAATAACATTCTGCTCGTCAACATTTCACTAAAGTAATCATGAAAAAATAATCCAAATGATAGCACACATGCTTTAGATGACACATAGATAAAACGACATTAATTTTAATATAAAAGGCAATTCAAAGTTCATATTATCTGCTAGTTTTTGCTAAAAAAAACAACAATATCCAACATATACATATACTAATAAATGTCTTTTGTGAGATTAACATTTCAAACAAACCTTAAATTCAATTCAGAGTACAATATTTTGGCTTGTATAAGCAATCTAAGAGATCACAACTTAGCGTGAGTGAGTTTATATGTGTCCTTGAGCCTATTGGATATCAAATGAGCCCCATGATCATGGTTCAAGTTCATACTGAGAATAATTTCAGTTCTAGGCTCCAGGCACAAAATAAAAACAGACGCAGAGTGTTTGCGGAAATAATAAACCTCAGGGACGGAAATGGCATTTTACTCTAAAATTATATGTCTAATAAACTAAACTAAAAAAATAAGCTTGCTTAAGCTCGCGAGCCTGCGCGAGCTCAATAAGTGAAGCTCACGATCATTTATAAGTTTACCTATGAACACGATTTTATTCGTTTGTTTTTCTCCACTTCTCCATTTACATGCAGGAAGTATCTCGTATATCTCCCTCACAGCCTGTAAAATAAAAAAGCTTTTTTTCACTTGAAAATTTATATCAAGAGATTAAAAAAGTGTTGTATCAAAAGATTACTTGTACCATGTGAAGTTCATCAGAATTCACAACACTAAGAACACCTTTGCAACGATACACATCCATGTGGTATTCTTATCCCAAAGGATCTCCTCAAGCCATAAACGCACCTACGAAGTTACTAAACATTATTATGAAAAATATAACAGAACCAACCTAATAGCAAAAGAAACGGCTCAACAGAGAGTCTACTATAAATCATTGTTCAAAATACCTTATCAAGATTAAGCGATTCTGAATTAGAAATACATATGGTTCTCACACCACTATCATGTAGATCTTCCGTAGTGAGTGACTTATTTTCCTCTAGCAACTGTTCCAAATGAATAGCATGTTGTTTAGGCAATAAAAGTCACGAGCAAAAGTTTAGTCATTAAAATAATAAAAGAAAATCATTTGGAATGAGAAGGGAGGTCATGTCACTAACCGAAGCCTCATATGCTCTGCAATTTAATACTACGGATATATCAACTTGACACCTCACGGAATGAAAAATATTAGCAAGTGAATTGATACTAATTATCTCCTTCTCGATTGTGATTGTGACATCAATGAAATCTAACATGAACGATAGAAGATCAAATAAGCAATATAAAACTATAGAAGATCAAATAAGCAACTGAACATAGAAGATACCTTGAAGAGAATCAAGAGGTGCAAGATTGTAACCTATTATGATAACCGTGAGTAGGAATTTGAAGCCTTTCTCCCAAATCGCAATGAAGAAAGTGGTTCGGGATCTGTAGGTTTTGGAAATCAAAAACAATTAGGAAGAGAACAATAGCGTCACCAGTAAGGTTATAAATCGTGAAAAGATGAGCAATAATAAAGTTGTAGCATTCGATCCTGCATCGGTATCAATGGTAGGCAGTGGTGGCCTGGAGCTCTGTAATTAGGGCTGTTCAAAAAGCTCGCGGCTCGGAGTTCGCTCGAAGCTCGCTCGGATTTAGCTCGGAAAAAGCTCGCTCGATTTGGCTCGGTTTAAAAGTGAGCCGAGCCGGCTCGGCTCGGTTAGAAAGTGAGTCTAGCTCGGCTCGGCTCGGTTTAGCTCGAATTATTTTACTTATAATAAGTTTTAATTTTATATACACTATAATATATTACAAAAAAACTTATTATTATTTACATGTATATAGGTTTGTAATTTGATATTTATAACATATTTGAAGATTGATTACCATACTAATGAACTAATATTGTATTTTATTGAAATTAAAACTTATTTTGCGTTGTTAAACTTGATTTTGGTTTGAATTGTATTAGGTTGAACTTATTTTGAATATATTCTTTTAAATTATTGAATAATATTTTAGGCTATTAAATTTTAAGAGGTATATATTAGTTTTTTTATATAAAATCGAGCCAAACCAAGCCGAGCCGAGCTAGCTCGGTTTAAAACCAAGCCGAGCCCGAGCTTATATTTTCAGCTCGGTTTCAAATCCGAGCCGAGCTGAGCCAGCTCGGTTTATAATCGAGCCGAGCCCGAGCTTGGCCGGGCTCGGCTCGGCTCATGAACAGCCCTACCTGTAATTCAAACAAACACTAAAGTTACAAACTTAATTACAAATTCCCTGCAATTTAGATTAAAAAAATCACGAATTTTTGCAATTTTTTATTAGATTAAAAAACTCACATTCAAGTAGAGGTTTTGGTCAATGAAAGTCAAAACCAATTTTCGCCCGAACATAGCCCCGTTTTTTTACAAGTTTTTGACCAGTTCGGTTCGGTTTTAACTGTTTTCAGCAGAAGGATTTTCAAACCGGTTGCTATACAGACCGGTTTCTATATCGGATCAGTCCCGTGTTACAAAACTAGTTTCCATATCGGATCGGTCCCGGGTTAAAAACTGGTTTCTAAATCGGGTCAGTTCCCGAAGCGGTTATTTGTACACCTCTACTTTCAAGCAGATTAAGCAGCATAAATGCATAATCAATCAACTAATCGAATCAACTCAACAACATTAACTAACATTTCAAATCAATTCATTAGATCTACACCTTAAAAACCCTAAATCAACAACAGAAGATCAAAACACACAAAATTCATGCAACTCCGATTCAATCTCAACCGTGTATCGTATCAAATTAAATGTAATCTTCAACTATATGATGCTAAAAACAGGTTAACTAAATATACCTTCTCAATGCAAAATCGTACCAAATTCACAATGTCGTGCATGATGCTATCTGACAGACCATCTACAAGATAACATAAGTGAAAATATAAGATATAATCATAGAAACTTTACCAAAGATAACAAAATTAATTATGTAAACTAACCAACTACTACTTTTGTAAGACCATAAAGGACAACCAGAGTTAAGTTGTAAGTTTGCAACTGTTAAACATCAAAATTTAATTAATAATTCATTATAATCAAGAGCTGCAGATCCTACGGTAAACATAATTTATGCTCATGAATATATGTCACCACTTTGAAATAAAGCAGATCATCATCTAAAACTGCAATTACACTTGCATCAAACTAAATTCAGTTTATCCACATCAACTGAATCATCAGAGCCTAAATTCAACAAAAGTCAACCACCCAACTTGAACTCCCAAAGCACTCTAGATCCTGTACATATTGATCAATCGAGCAACAACAAACCATCACATGAACGACATATGCAAAAGGAATAAAATACAACAAATTCCTCTACACACGAAGCATAATTTATATTTTTCAAAACAAAAACTCGCAAATCGCGTATCGTTGAAATCTAACTAACCTAAATCTACGACTCAAGCACAAAGTATGCTTGCAATCATTTCGTAATAGCAATTTCATATCTGAATCGGACTCTATCACATAATCAGAGCACAAATCAAATTGGACATCGAGCATACTTACCAGAAACGGTCAATCCGGTGAAGAGAAATGGAGATCCGGTGACGTTCTTCCAGTGTTATTGTGAAAAGGAAAATTGACTGGAGAATGTAAGATAATATCGCCACATTAGATGAGTTTTAGGGTTTGTTGATGGATGGGAATCTTCGGATGAAGAAAAAGGGGAAAGAAAAAGGGTCTGGCCATCTCTCCAATCGATGTCTTTGCTCTTCTTCCCGTCTCTCTTTCTACTCTTGCAACTCCAGACAACGCCATCTAGTGAGAGAGAAAGAGAGCATGAATCACCATCGCAGAAGGATTTTCAGAGAGAAAGAGAGCATATGAGAGAGATGCTTTTTAGGTTTTGAGAACATTTATTGAGAGAGAGATTATATTAGATTGTTTGAATTTGAAATTTAAAAGACCCGCTTTTTTCAACTTACCTTTATTAGAGATTAATCTCTAATATATATATAGATATATTAACATTTTAAATTGTGATTTATGACATCAGCGGAGTCTATGTGGCATACCTAATATAATGACACATAAGCAAAGTGAGGTCATGCTCTAAGCTCCTTTTATAGATAGTATAGATACATTAATAATTTTTACTTTTAGTTATATTCTATTTATTTAGTTAAGGAAAAGATCAAATAGAAACTTTATTTTGACTAGGAAGTGTAGGAAGCAATAGGATTAGGACATGTGACAACATTTAAAATAAAGAAAAAGGGTATTTTAGTCTATCTAACCCTTTCTTCTTCCTTTTCAAAACCCAGTAACTTCAAAACCCACCATCTTCAACCATTTCTTCACTTTCTATCTCAATAATCACTACATTATAGTGCGATTTTCATCACAAATCAATGATTCAAACACCCGATCAACGTGTTCTTCAGCTTTTTTGAAGAAAACCCAGTTTAATTTCATAAAAAATCTCGTTTTTTTCGGTGATTTTGGAGAAAATCACTCGATTCGTTCGATTCGAGAGCTGATAAGTGTTTCAATCATTCAAACTTCGTCAATTGTTGAATAAATCATTTCGATCCATGTAAGAAATTCTTTAATTTCATTTTTACGATCTGGATTTTTGATTTAGTCATTGCGTTTTACGATCTTGGCGGGGGTCCGGGGGCAGCGCCCCTGGTAGCGGGGTCCCAGGGCGGCAGCCCCTGGCGGGGTCCAAGGGGAAGAGCCCCTGGCTGGGGTTGAGCTGGGGTCCAAGGGGCAGAGCCCCTGGGGCGGCAGCTCGGAATTTTTTTTTCCTATAAAATTGCTGTAATAAAAATGCATCAGAAAAATTAATTTTCTGTAAATTGCCTCTGGAAAACTGCATTCGTAGACAGTGTTTCTGGTTCTGTAAACAACAGGTTCTGGTCATTGCGTTTTAGTTAGATTCTGGTTCTGTAAGCAACAGTTTCAGGTTCTGTGAACAACAGTTTCTGGTCATTGCGTTTTAGACAGTTTCTGGTTCTATGAACAACAGATTCTGGTCATTGCGTTTTAGACAGTTTCTGGTCATTGCGTTTTAGAAATAAAACATTTTTGAAGTGTTTTTACTCATTGCGTTTTAGGTAAACACATTTTTATGTGTATTCAGTTCATTGCGTTTTAGAGAGAACAGTTTCTTTTGTGTTTTTAGGCCATTGCGTTTTAGAAATAAGACATTTTTAAGTGTTTTGGGTGCATTGCGTTTTAGGTAAAAACTGTCAGTCCATTGCGTTTTATAAAGTACACTTTCTTTTGTGTTTTTAGGCTATTGCGTTTTAGAAATAAGACATTTATTTGTGTTTTCTGGTCATTGCGTTTTAGAAATAAGACATTTCTTTGTGTTTTTGGTGCGTTGCGTTTTAGAAAAAGTCATTTTTTACGTTTTTTTTCATTGCGTTTTACGCAACTGGGTTTTCTCCATTGCGTTTTACGCAACTGGGTTTCAATTTTTTTTTTCGAAAATATAGCAATAGTATACTCGTTTTAAAGATAAAAAACGCTGATTTTTTTGGTGCAATTTTTATAAAAAAATAATGTCGTATGAAAAAGTTATTAACGTTTAAAAAATTGGGGGGAATTGGAGGAGAGAGAAACTATTGTGCTGGATTGACTAGAATGCTCCTAACAAATCCACGCGCCTCTTTTTTTTTGCTTCAATTTCATTCATTTAATCTTAGCCCTTGATTAATTAAATGGATGATCAAGATCACTTCCTAGCCTTCCTAGCCAAATAAACTTCCTATTGTATCTCCACCCAGTTTAGTTATATACTTAAAAAAGAATAGTTATTAAAATGATGGTTATAAGAAATGTGAAAGTAATTCCTCTCCCCAGCCCAGTTGGTCCCATGTGGTTGGGCTTGTGTCTTCCTTTGGGAGGTCACAGGTTTGAAACCCGGCTGCGGCATTTCGGGGGAGGACGTCCCATTGATGGATCGTTCCTACCGAGGCATGGTGCGGTCTTGAGGGCAACCCGGTTTTACCCAGCTGTTACCCCAGCGAGTCTCTCGTGTGGGGGCAGTATGGTTTCCGGGCGAATGTCAGCTTGCGCAACGGCCGGGGCCCGATCGAACATCGCGTCCGGAAGAGCGGGGCTGACGGGGGATTGTCATCGACATGAACCCGGTGACCAATAGGTCCTATACATAGAAAGTCACCCTTAAAAAAAAAGTGAAAGTAAATGATGATTTAGAAATGTAAAGAGGTTTGTATGATGGAATAAATTGCTTGGGAAAAGATTGTATTACTGACTAAACAAGTTTACAAGGTTTTTGAAGACACCAGGATGTTAGTAACTTTCAATTGATTCAAGCCTCTAATTAGATTATCAAACAACAAAAGGTTTGTAGTCTAGCAGTATCAAGGTGTGTTCGAAGTTGTCCCTCTTATATTGGTGAGGTTTCTAGTCCTACGGTTGACAAATGAGAGTATACGAGTTAGCAATTCTATAAACGTTACGTAATCAAACACTTAATCATTTATTAACTTCAACTACAGCTAGCCATGACTTTAATTTGTTTATCGTTAATGACAAGTTGAGTTTGCCAATTGTTTTACAACCACTTAAAGATGGTTTGGGGAAAAGACTTTTTGCATGCGTGTAGCTTATCATCAAAGCTTATACATAGATTGCGTTTAGAATGTTTAATGCACAAAAATACACGTTAATTAATTGACTGGTCTAACGATTAATCTTTAAGATACAATTTTTTATTAAACTATAATTGCGGGGATTCTTTAGTTTTAACTAAGTCGATCTAGGACCCGCACGTTATGTTAAACCTGTGAAACTGGAAAAATTGACGATGTAAAAACGTTCACCCACACACGCACGTTGCATCGTGTTAACTCGCAAAATTTAGAACGAAACGTAAAACGTTAAATCAAATACGCACGTTGCGATGTGTTAAGTCACAAAATTTAGAACGAAGCATAAAGCGAAAAATTTGCGAAAAATGAAATCTATAAAGTACCAAAGTTGAAAGTAAAAAAAGTTGTGAATATAGATTGCAAAAGATAAAAATTTTGGGTTAAAAGTAAAAAAAAAAACAAATAGTTTTGGGTTATAAGTAATTTATGAAATACTTTTGGGTGAAAAGTAAAAAAATCAAATTTTTTTTGGAAAACCCCCAAAGCCAACGTTAAGACAACCATATGCATAACCATTTTTCTTTGAAAAACACCCAAAGCACACGCCGCGTTGCGGCGGGGCGTAAAACGGTGTCAAATAGTATTAATGTCACACAACCGTCATGGCCACCAACACTGACTCGACGTAGGGTATGCATGTTGCGACGAACCTGTCAAACATGGGAAAATAGAGGTAAAAACATTGAACCACACATGAACGTTGTTTCGTATTAACTCGAAAAATTTAGAACTATACGTAAAACGAAAATTTGCGAAAGATGAAAAGTATAAGTGACAAAAGTTGTGAAGTTAAATTGCAAATAATGAAAAGTTTTGGGTTAAAGTAAAAAAAAACAAATTATGTAGGGTTAAAATTGCAAAAGGTAAAAACCTTTGGGTTAAAACTAAAAAATCAAGGTTTTTTTTTTTTTTTTTTTGAAAAATACCCAAAGCACAATGTACAACAACTCATGATGCACTAAAAAGTTGTTTCTTTATATATGGAATAATATTGTCTGTTTTTCTTAAATAAAAATGAGTTAATTGTGTGGATGGTCCATGTGGTATCACGTTTTTTCAAGTTTAGTCCTCACCTTTTGGAAATAGCAGACATGCTCTATGGTTTGTTATTTTGTTACTCGGATAGTCCCCTGACTGGATGAAGGTTAGTTTATCCAGTTAAGTCCATGTAAAATGACTAAATTACCCTTACTATTAAAAACTAATTAACTTGATTTACACCACTGTGAAAAACTCTAAAAGTGAGTGTAAATGTTGATATCAACAGTTTTTTAAAGTCCTATAAAAAGGTTTAAAACAACATTCAGAAATATTCTTTTTACATGCGTGTTTATAAAATGTTTATCTATGTGTTGTATAAAAAATGGTGGCAAAACTCGCATGGGAATTCGGAGTTCCTTAATCTCTCACAACTTTGGGTGATTGATAAAGACAAAATCACCTCGAGTTGTGAGAGCTTAAGGAACTTCGACTTTCCGTGCGAGTTTTGCCACCATTTTTTATACAAACATAGATAAACATTTTATAAACACGCATGTAAAAAGAATATTTCCGAGTGTTGTTTTAAACCTTTTTATAGGACTTTAAAAAGCTTTGACATCAGCATTTACACTCACTTTAAGAGTTTTTCACAGTGGTGTAAATAAAAAAAATAAAAAGTTATTTTTTTAGGATTTTTGGTAATATATATATAGAGAGAGAGAGTTCGGTTAACGTACAAAAACCCTTATCCTACATTACGTACGCGATCATCTCAGCCGTCAGATCTTCATCCCACATTGAAATCGCATGTTGGTTTTTTGTAATAATTTCGCATGTTGGTTTTTTAACATGCGATTTCATCAAAATTACCACATGCAAAATTGTTACAAAAAAACCAACATACGATTTCATCAAAATTATCACATGCGATTTCATCCATGCTATTTTATAACATGCGATTTCACATCGCGTACGTTAATACACTTTTTCTATATATATATATAGGGTAGGGATAGTGTACATTAATTCAAAAGTGTGAGAAGTGTATTATAACACTATATATAACACTATATAACACCATATAAACACCGTATAACACTATGTAACACCATATAACACTATGTAACAATATATAACACTGTATAACAATATATAACAATATACATCTATCATAGACATGCTATCAGACAAAATATAGTGTTATATTTGGTATATAGTGTTACATAGTGTTATATGGTGTTACATGGTGTTATACGGTGTTTATATGGTGCTATATATTGTTATATATAGTGTTATAATACACTTCTCACACTTCTGAATTAATGTACAGGATCCTCTACCTATATATATATATATATATATATATATATATAAAGTTCATTTCGATCAATAAAGTTTGAGTTTCAATCTCACTCATGTTCTTATACGCCTTTAAAACAATTAATTTTAAATTTGATTTTGCTCTAATAATTTGCATTCATTAACATTTTTGAAAAGAAAATGAATACGTGATTTGTTTACGTTTTTTATGTGTGTACAAAAGCACATGTGAGGTGACCTAAGGCGTAAAGGATTGCACTGTATTTGACATAAGGCGAACAGTGTAAAAAAGGCTCAGGTGAGGCGGCTTTTTAGGCTAAAAATTGACTTGAGGCGCGGGTGAGGCGCGCACCTTTTGTACTTGGCTTGTTTTTTTGCCTGTTGAGTGTTGTACAACAGGCTTTTTATGTTGCACATGTATGTGTTTTTCATTTTAAAACATATATAAAGCTTAATTATAGCTAAATCATAGGTAGGAGTTGTTAAAAACTTACGGGATATATAAAATAGATTATATAATCACTTTGCGCCTTGCGTGCGAAAAGCTCGACGCTTTTGCGCTTTGCGTCTCGGTTTTAGACCCCGTCGCTTTTGTGCGTTTCACGCTTTTTTAAACCAAGGATTATCTATTGCCTAAGGACAAATGCAACAAAAATAAAAAGAAGATGTTTACCATTATGATTTGGTATTAGGGATGTATGTTTCGGGTAATTGGGCCAATAATCATGTAACACCCCGTGTTTATGAAGTCAAAGTCAAAGTCTAGATTGAAGTCAATGGAAGACAAGATTGCTGATTACGATCTGTCTCTCCTTGCGCAACTCCTGTTTTGACTTCTTTGACTTGTAATTAGTCTATTTTATTTTCGCTTTAGTTGTATTATGTGGAGTATCTATTAATAATCGCATGATAATCGCTATTTATCGCATGTTTAATCGCTTTATCGCTATCGCAATCGCAATCGCACTCACAACTTGAATTACGCATTTTGGTTATTGTATACGTATGTGTGTGCCTTATGTGTTACTTGTGCGTGTTTAAATTATGTTATGTATGGTAATCAATCGAATCGCAATCGAAACTCAAACGCAATCGAACTCAATCGCAATCGAAACAGTATGATAATTGGTAGAGAAGAGATAGTGCGAGATATGAGTAGTTGGGATTAAAAGTAATTTGACTAGGAAACTCTATCGCATCGCAACACTCGCAATCAAAATCGAAACGGAAAAACTCGTCGCGCCGAGCACTCGAACCAGGTGCCAGTCGACCGAACAGCCACCCAGCCGGACTGCCACCCGAGCGAGGTGCCATCCGACCGAGGAGTCACTCGGCCGGGCTGCCACCCGGGCGAGATGCCATCCGACCGACCAGCCCTTTCCACTTTGGGCATCCTATAAATATCCCTTGTCACTTTCAACCTTTCTACTTTTGGCAAGTGACGTCCGACCAGCTCGTTTTCCTCACTTTTCTTCAGATTTCTCGCGATTCCGGTAAGATCTCGTCCTAAATCTTGTACTTCCTTAATCTACACGCACTCCTACACCTTTCTATCTTTCGAATCTTAACTTTTAACCATGAAATCATCAAGATTCAAGGTGTTCTAGGATGACGTCATCATGTGTTCTTGAAGAACTTCATGTTTTGGCCCCAATCCACCAATGCACTCAAAACCGATAGAATCGGAACTTGTGCCGGCTTACTACTCATTATTGTGTTGTGTTGGTTCAAGATCCGTATTCTATCCACGAGATTATCGATTCCTGGTTAAACGTGGAACATCATCTCGAACCGTCCACTGATCGGGTTTGGGTGATTACTGTCCGATCAGGAGTACCAAGTATTGACGAGGTTTCTGTTGCTTAACACGTTATCAAAATATCTCGAAGAAACGACAAACTATAAAAAACAACCAAGTGCAAGACGAACAGGTTAACCAGGACGGATGACCGTCCAAACGGACTGCTGTCCGAATGGACAGCCACCCGACCGACCGGTCACCCGAACGACTTGTACCTTGGTCCCACACTCAACCATTTTTGCCAACCCTTGGAGTCTGAATGTTGAACGCATTGCTGTCCGATCGGACTACCATCCGATCGAACTGCCGTCCGAATCATGAGACATTTGAACTTCAACACTTAAACAATTTTCAACATGTTCAATGCACTAAGGATGCCACCCGGTCGAACAACCGTCCGACCGAGTGACCACCCTGCTGTGAACTGTTCTCACTGAAGTGCCCAACCGAACGGGTTGCCGTTCGATTGAACGACCGTCCGATCGACCGACCTGAAAGGTAGAGATACTTCAATGTTTTCAAAATGCTACAACGAAAACTTCAAAAGAGAAGCCATCATACACAAATACATCCTTCTCAAAGGAAGAAACAATCCATTCGGACAGTCATCCGACCGGATGACCGTCCGAATGGACAACCATCCGAACAGGTCAACATCCGCACGAATGACCGACCGACCGGATCACCATCCGACCGGATCACCATTCTGCACTTGGTGACTTTTCTCGTTTTACGCGTCGCTTATCTTTTATGCTATCGTTAACTGTTCAGGCTAACCTCGCTCTACGCGCTCCCTTCAATCCATCAACGCTGTGAGTATACTCGATCCCTTTTTGCTTTACGCACTTTTGGATGTTACATACGTTACTTATACAAAATCACATCGAACACACTACGCAATACTTTAAACGCTAACCATTATTGCATGTATTACGTGACTAAATGAATGCTTGTTTGTTATGTTTACACATGGAATGCTGTCTACCTACCTTAGCAACGGTAGTACTATTAGTTTGGACTCAGCACCCGTTCACTCGGGGGTTGTTAAGGACAATTACTTACATGGCTCACAGTGGTGAGAATGTATTGCGAACTGCCTTGGGCAGTCAACCTGCAGTCATTGGTATCGATAGGTTCATGTCGATAACTAAGATACCTCATTTCACTCTGTGTACGTGCTGGTTATGCGTAACGCTTTCGAACTTTATATGCTATTATCAAACTTGTATGCTCACCTTTACACTATGTGTATTGACTTTTACATTAACGTATGTGACAGGTGCTTAGGATGCTTATCTGCTAGGAAATCGAGGCTAGAATAAGGTCTTAGAGGCCAACAAATAGTTGTCTGTACAAATGAAATCTGAGTTGTCGGAACAGAACTATTTGCCTAGATTTTGTCTGTAATAATTGTATTATCTTTTAAGACATGGTATGGGACATGTTACTTTAAATTAATTGGTAATGATAATTGTTATGGAAACTTCTGGACAATCTGTTTCGCTCAGTGCCATGCCCTAATGTTTCCGCCATCGGTTAGGGTGTGACAGATTGGTATCAGAGCCATAAATATAGGGAATTAGGCAAGACTCGACCTAGTCCGGGTCGATGTCTTAGAAACCTAGTCTATAGTTAGGAACCAACAGATCAACTCGTGCATATCCGTTAGGGATTATGTATGAGCTTGCTGCCATTTCTCGCTATTCACGCCTACGCTAAACTATCACTGCACTCGAATTTACAAATATGAATGAGGAATTGAGTTGATATTAGGTGTGAAAACCGCAAACTCTCGATTAAATTGCCTGATTCAACCCGCATTTCACCTATAAACACGGGAATTTGCATTGAACCAGGAGTGAAATCCATACTTTGACGCATAATTCTCTTTTATTTCATCAAAAACAGGAACGAAGTTGTTAGGCCAGGGGTGAAACCCTAACCTTGATGATTTGTTTCGATCTTTATTTTGTTTTACAAAGCTCTCACCAAAGTTTCGACGGACTCCAACGACTGAAGACCACGCAGAGACTGAAAGGATACGTGTCATACGCCCAAATTCGAGGCGGAAGCACGAGTCCTGAAGGTCAGATGTGTGCTCAGACGGTCCTTGCGAATAGTTGAACCACTTTGGTTAGTCAATGTCTAATAGCCGCAGACGATCTATTCCTCGATTTTTATGTGTTTCGATTCTGAGCCCGCAACTGCTGACTCTGATGATTCGTTGATTTTATGTGTTGTTTGTGTTTTTACCTGTTTATGTGTTTAAATTTTGGGGATTTATTTGATTTTGCTTTCACTTCAATCGACACGCCCGACTCGCACTGCACTTCTATCTCAAAACGTTGACAAATCGCTAAATTATGGACGACCTTATGCTATATTATACGCTTATACTATACTACTCGACAAGTTATCGCGATTGCTATATTCGAACACTCGCGAGCTTTGAATGATAGGTTTCTGTATTCTAACTGCCTCTTGTGATTACATGCTTATGTGCTTCTATGCTTCTGTGCTCTACGTGCTTATGTGATTATGTGCTTCTTTGTTTACGTGATTATGTGCTTATGTGTTTATGTGATGCATGTTTCGCTGTGTTCCTGAGTTTTAGTAAGTATTAGACGTGTGAGGTGAGATTCGATTATGACGTGTCTGAGACCTATGACGATGTCTGTTGCAGACAATGTCAACTGGACCATCATCAGGATCCCGTCACCCACGACTCTCTCGCCAAGAACAGAGGGACAAACGCCTTGCTGCCATCCTCGCGAAACAAGTGGCCAAGGTTGTGTCTCAGATCATGAGTGAGATTTACGAGAATGTTAGCAAATCATCTGAGGAGTCTAGAACCGAAGCTCCTAAAGTTGTTGCCAAGACTGCTTTCAGCTTTAAGCAGTTCAAGGCTTGCGGTCCGAAGGAATTCACTGGAGAAGATGGCCCGACGGCTATGTTTCAATGGTTCGATTCCATCGAAGTCACTTTGTGCCAGAGTGGATGTCCGGAAAATCTCCGCACTCTAAACGCTACCGGCGTCTTCCAGTCCCGCGCCTTAGACTGGTGGACGGCCGAGAGAAACAAACGCGGGAACGATGCAGCTTATGAGCTGACATGGGAAGAGTTGAAGGCCATCATGTTGGATGAGTTCTGTCCTCCCCATGAACGCCAAAAGCTAGAGGACGAATTCTGGAATATTAAGCAGAAAGAAGGTGACAACGCTGCCCTGACTGCTCGCTTTAAGCAGCTCAGCATCATCTGTCCCGACCAAGTAAGGACGCCCGACATGGCTATCAAGAAATACATCCGAGCTCTACCCGACTGTGTTGCGGATTTTGTGCATGCCGCGAAGACATCAATGATCGAAGAAACTTACTTGCTTGCCGCTGAAATCAACGGTAAATCTGGTTTTTGGGATAAAGCTTCAAAGAGCCTGCATCAAGTCACCGCCGCACCAACCGCTGAAACCACTACCGCTCAACCGCCAAAGTCCTCACGCCGCAAGAAGAAGAACAACAACTGCAGCTCCAGCAACAAGAACTGTGCTGTCACTACCACTGCTGCTCCACTTCAAGCCGACCGGCTCAGCAGCAGCCCCATCACCATCCAGCACCAGTTGCTTATGCACCACCAGCAAAGCGTGCATACACATGCCCCCACCCGGCTTGCCCAACATGTTCTTATCATCACCCGGTGGGTCTCGCCTGTCGTTTCTGCGCTCACTGCAACATGTACAGCCACTTCACTGCCAACTGCCGTACTGGTCCCCGTCAAGCCCCAGCTCAAGCCACTGCTCATCAAGCTCTGCTCCCAGCCCCGCAAGGCCAACAAGCAGCTTAGGCACCCGCAGTTAACGCCCGAGTCTGCTTCGCATGTGGTGATCCCAACCACTTTGCGAACATGTGCCCGAACAGGGTGGTGAAACAAGAGCCCCAGCAGCAGCAGCAACAACACCCTCAGCAACAGCAACAAGCCGCACACGCCAGAACTTTCAACATCAATGTGCGCCAAGCCCAGGCTGACAACAACGTGGTCAATGGTACGTTCCTTGTGAATGGTATTTATGCTTCATGTTTGTTTGATACTGGTGCCGATAATTGCTTTGTGTCGTTCGAATTTGAGAAACTCCTGAGTCGTAAGCGCTCCCATCTCTCCTCGAGATTCGATGTTGAAGTCGCTACTGGAAGAACCGTCGCCGTTAATTCTATTTTTCGTGATTGTACTCTCGAGCTCAACAATCACATTTTCCCAATCGACCTTATTCCGATGCAACTCGGAAGTTTTGACGTCATAGTAGGCATGGACTTTCTTCGCGAAAACCATGCTGAAGTTGTGTGTTTCGATAAGATGATTCGATTCTCGCTCGCGAATGGCGATTTATTGTGTGTTTATGGCGAAACTGCTTCGAAAGGTCTCAAGCTCATGTCATGTGTCCAAGCTAGCAAGTATCTCCGCAAGGAATACAGAGCTTTCTTGGCTAACATTGTAGTAGCGGAGAAGGAAAAGAAAGGAAAGACAGTAGTGAAAGACGTTCATGTGGTTGGCGAATTTCCTAATGTGTTCCCTGACGATCTTCTAGGATTGCCGCCAAGTCGTGATATCGACTTTCGTATCGACCTCATTCCTGGAGCCAACCCTATTGCCAAAGCTCCTTACTGACTCGCACCGTCCGAAATGCGTGAACTCTCGAATCAACTCCAGGAATTACTTGAGAAAGGCTTTATTCGCCCGAGCACCTCTCATTGGGGAGCGCCAGTCCTTTTCGTCAAAAAGAAGGATGGGTCGTTCAGGATGTGCATCGACTATCGGGAATTGAATAAGTTAACTATCAAGAACCGCTATCCCCTGCCTCGCTTTGACGATTTGTTTGATCAGCTACAAGGTGCTACGTGTTTCTCGAAGCTCGACCTATGCTCAGGCTATCACCAACTACGCATACAAGAGGAAGATATACCCAAAACCGCGTTTCGCACTCGATACGGCCATTATGAATTCGTTGTTATGCCTTTTGGTTTAACCAACGCATCCGCGATTTTCATGGATCTGATGAATCACGTGTGTAAACCATATCTCGATCGTTTCGTCATCGTGTTCATCGACGATGTCTTGATCTATTCCAAGTTGAAAGCCGAACACGCGCAACATCTACGTTTGGTTCTCGAGCTACTCCAGGGGAATCGACTCTATGCCAAGTTCTCCAAGTGTAAATTTTGGCTGGAGGAAGTTCAGTTTCTGGGTCACATCGTAAATAGTCAAGGTATTCACGTCGATCCTGGGAAGATTGAAGCCGTTAAGAGTTGGATTACACCTAAGAACCCGTCCGAAGTCCATTCTTTTCTCGGACTAGCGGGCTATTATCGACGATTTATCGAAGGATTTTCAAAGATCGTTGTGCCGCTTACCGCTCTCACACACAAAGACAAGCCTTTTGTTTGGGGAACTGAACAAGAGTCTGCCTTCCAAACACTCAAGCACATGCTTCGCAATGCTCCTGTTCTCACTCTACCCGACAGAAATGACAATTTCATTGTCTATTGTGATGCTTCCAACCTTGGTCTTGGTTGTGTCCTTATGCAACGAGACAAGGTTATAGCTTACGCATCTTGTCAGCTCAAAATCCACGAAAAGAACTATACAACCCATGATCTCGAGCTAGGCGCAGTTGTTTTTGTGTTAAAGATTTGGCGACACTACCTGTATGGTACCAAGTGTACGATCTTCCACTATCTGGACCGAATTTGGATCCATAAACGGAGCGATTTGTGAAAGATTTTGATGGACGAAGCCCACAAATCCTGGTATTCTATTCATCCCTGTGCCGATAAAATGTACCAGGACCTTCGCTACAAGTACTGGTGGCCGGGCAGGAAAAGGGATATTGCTCTCTACGTTGGGAAGTGCCTGACTTGTGCAAAGGTCAAGGCTGAACACCAAAGACCCTCTGGCTTACTCGAACAACCGCCAATCCCTATATGGAAGTGGGAGAGTATAGCTATGGACTTCATAACAAAGCTTCCGCACACGTCATTAGGTCACGACAGCATTTGGGTTGTTGTTGACCGTTTGACCAAATCTGCTCACTTTTTACCGATACGGGAAGACTACAAGGTAGAACGATTAGCCCGAATCTACACCAACGAGATCATTTATCGACATGGGACGCCTCGCGACATCATCTCTGATCATGATGTTCGGTTTACCTCGCGACTGTGGGAAACGTTTCAGACGGCTCTCGGCACATCGCTTAATCTAAGTACCGCTTTCCACCCTCAAACCGACGGTCAAACTAAAAGAACGATTCGTACTCTTGAAGACATGCTCCGTTCGTGTGTCATAGATTTCGGTGGTAATTGGGACGCATTCCTGCCGTTAGTCAAATTCTCGTACAACAACAGTTATCATTCCAGCATTCAAATGGCACCATTCGAGGCTTTATACGGAAGAAGATGTCGATCGCCTATGGTATGGCACGAGATCGGTCTCTCGCAACTAACCGGTCCTGAGCTATTACAAGAAACGACTGACAAAGTCCTCCAAATTCGAGACAACTTGTTGAAAGCTCAAAGTCGACAGAAAAGTTACGCCGATAGATGACGCAAGCCCCTTGAATTTGACGTTGGCGACTACGTACTCCTAAAGGTATCACCTTGGAAGGGTGTGGTCAGATTCGACAAGAAAGGGAAACTAGCGCCTCGATATGTTGGACCTTTTAATATTCTGGAAAGGATCGGAAAATTCACCTACAGACTTGAACTACCGGAGGAACTTAGTAATGTCCACCCGACTTTCCATGTGTCAAACCTCCGAAAGTGCCTGGCTGAGCATGATTTAATTGTACCTCTCGATGACCTACAAGTAAACGAAACACTACACTTCGTGGAGAAGCCTGTCGAAATCATGGATCGCCAAACCAAGCAACTCAGACGCTCGCGCATTCCTATTGTGAAAGTCCGATGGGAAGGCAAACGAGGCGCAAAGTTCACTTGGGAACTCGAAAGCGACATGAAGGCGAAGTACCCGCAGTTGTTTGTTACGGCTTCGGCCTAATTTCGGGACGAAATTCCCTCAACTAGGGGAGGCTGTAACACCCCATGTTTCTGAAGTCAAAGTCAAAGTCAAGTTTGAAGTCAAAGGAAGACAAGATTGCTGATTACGATCTGTCTCTCCTTGCTCAACTCCTGTTTTAACTTCTTTGACGTGTAATTAGTCTATTTTATTTTCGCTTTAGTTGTATTATGTGGAGTATCTATTAATAATCGCATGATAATCGCTATTTATCACATGTTTAATCGCTATCGCAATCGCAACTCGAATTACGCATTTTGGTTATTGTATATGTGTGTGTGTGTGCCTTATGTGTTACTTGTTCGTGTTTAAATTATGTTATGTGTGGTAATCAATCGAATCACAATCGAAACTCAAACGCAATCGAACTCGATCGCAATCGAAACAGTATGATAATTGGTAGAGAAGAGATAGTGCGAGATATGAGTAGTTGGGATTAAAAGTAATTTGACTAGGAAACTCTATCGCATCGCAACGCTCGCAATCAAAATCGAAACGGCAAAACTCGTCGCGCCGAGCACTCGAACCAGGTGCCAGCCGACCGAACAGCCACCCGGCCGGACTGCCACCCGAGCGAGGTGCCATCCGACCGAGGAGCCACTCGGTCGGGCTGCCACCTGGGCGAGATGCCATCCAACCGACCAGCCCTTTCCACTTTGGGCATCCTATAAATACCCCTTGTCACTTTCAACCTTTCTACTTTTGGCAAGTGACGTCCGACCAGCTCGTTTTCCTCACTTTTCTTCAGATTTCTCACGATTCCGGTAAGATCTCGTCCTAAATCTTGTACTTCCTTAATCTACACGCACTCCTACACCTTTCTATCTTTCGAATCTTAACTTTTAACCGTGAAATCATCAAGATTCAAGGTGTTCTAGGATGACGTCATCATGTGTTCTTGAAGAACTTCATGTTTTGGCCTCAATACACCAAGAACAACTTAGATCTAACCAATTTCTACATAAACTAACAAAGATCTTTCATAGATCTAAACATATGCACAATGAAAAGGAGTGAAAGATGGTTTTCAACTTTCTTTCAACTCTTTTACACTCAATGCACTCAAAACCGATAGAATCGGAACTTGTGCCGGCTTACTACTCATTATTGTGGTTGTGTTGGTTCAATATCCGTATTCTATCCACGAGATTATCCATTCCGGGTTAAACGTGGAACATCGTCTCGAACCGTCCACTGATCGGGTTTGGGTGATTTCTGTCTGATCAGGAGTACCAAGTATTGACGAGGTTTCTGTTGCTTAACACGTTATCAAAATATCTCGAGAAAACGACAAACTATCAAAAACAACCAAGTGCAAGACGAACAGGTTAACCAGGATGGATGGCTGTCCGAACGGACAGCCACCCGACCGACCGGTCACCCGAACGACTTGCACCTTGGTCCCACACTCAACCATTTTTGCCAACCCTTGGAGTCTGAATGTTGAACGCATTGCTGTCCGATCGGACTACCATCCGATCGAACTACCGTCCGAATCATGAGACATTTGAACTTCAACACTTAAACAATTTTCAACATGTTCAATGCACTAAGGATGCCACCCGGTCGAACAACCGTCCGACCGAGTGACCACCCTGCTGTGAACTGTTCTCACTGAAGTGCCCAACCGAACGGGTTGCCGTCCGATCGAACGACCGTCCGATCGACCGACCTGAAAGGTAGAGATACTTCAATGTTTTCAAAATGCTACAACGAAAACTTCAAAAGACAAGCCATCATACACAAACACATCATTCTCAAAGGAAGAAACAATCCACTCGAACAGTCATCCGACCGGATGACCGTCCGAACGAACAACCATCCGAACAGGTCAACATCCGCACGAATGACCGACCGGCCGGATCACCATCCGACCGGATCACCATTATGCTCTTGGTGACTCTTCTCGTTTTACTCGTCGCTTATCTTTTATGCTATCGTTAACTGTTCAGGCTAACCTCGCTCTACGCGCTCCCTTCAATCCATCAACGCTGTGAGTATACTCGACTCCTTTTTGCTTTACGCACTTTTGGGTGTTACATACGTTACTTATACAAAATCACATCGAACACATTACGCAATACTTTAAATGCTAACCGTTATTGCATGTATTACGTGACTAAATGAATGCTTGTTTGTTATGTTTTCACATTGAATGCTATCTACCTGCCTTAGCAACGGTAGTACTATTAGTTTAGACTCAGCACCCGTTCACTCGGGGGTTGTTAAGGACAATTACTTATATGGCTCACAGTGGTGAGAATGTATTGCGAACTACCTTGGGCAGTCAACCCGCAATCATTGGTATCGATAGGTTCATGTCGATAACTAACATGCCTCATTTCACTCTGTGTACGTGCTGGTTATGCGTAACGCTTTCGAACTTTATATGCTATTATCAAACTTGTATGCTCACCTTTACACTATGTGTATTGACTTTTACTTTAACGTATGTGACAGGTGCTTAGGATGCTTATCTAATAGGAAATCGAGGCTAGAATAAGGTCTTAGAGGCCAACAAATAGTTGTCTGTACAAATGAAATCTGAGTTGTCGGAATAGAACTATTTGCCTAGATTTTGTCTGTAATAATTGTATTATCTTTTAAGACATGGTATGGGACATGTTACTTTAAATTAATTGGTAATGATAATTGTTATGGAAACTTCTGGATATTCTGTTTTGCTCAGTGCCATACCCCGATGTTTCCGCCATCGGTTGGGGTGTGACAAATCATCTAATATCATACATATCTCTTATTCGCAAGCCTGTTTAAAGCTAATGTCACGCCCGTCCCATACCCAATACATGTCGGCCAAATGTTTCGCGGTTGAGCTAGGGTTGGTCTTTACGATTTGGGATCGTTTGTCATCCATACATAAAAGGGGATATCTGAAGTTCAAAAATATGGTGGAACATAGTCATTTTGTAGCTTTGATTTGTAGTATAGTTTGTTAATTTATGTAGAGTCCAGTATTGTGATAAATGGGTGTAAAGTTGTGACTGTGAACTTATGAAAGATTTTAGTTTTGACATGTTATAAGTATACACAAAGGGTTCGATCTCAGTCTGGTTTCACTACTTTCTACTCTCATGTCAAAAATATTAGCAGAAATATATTATTGTATTTATTGTACACATATCTCTCCTTGATTTACGGAGATGTAGTTTCCTTATTGTGCTTTTGTATTCTTGTATTTAAACCCTTTTAATTAATGAGAATGATCATCGAATTTCTCAAGATTACATGCCATGTATCTGTCACAAAACCCGGTTCAGCATCAACGCACCAAACATGTCGAAATTGATATTCATTTTGTACGAGAGAAAGTTCGTCTTGATGCTGTACGCGTTCTACATGTTCCCATTGAATACCAATATGCTGACATCTTCACAAAAGACCTTCCACGTATCTTGTTTGAACGCTTTAAGTCCAGTCTTTGCATTCGGCCGGCTACTGCTTCGACTACGGGAGGATATTAGCATAAATATATTATTGTATTTATTGTGCACATATCTCTCCTTGATTTATGGAGATGTAGTTTTCTTATTGTGCCTTTGTATTCTTGTATTTAAACCCTTTTGATTAATGAGAATGATCATTGAATTTCTCAAGATTACAAAAAACACCACCAACATGTTTTTACTCACTTTTTTTTCACTATCCACCACCTATTAGATTAATATTTAATATAAATAATTAAAAAAATTAGAAAAAAGACTGTGATGTGCCCAAAGCTTATTGGCTAACGCCCATTCACGAATGGTAAGGGCAGTCTAGACTGTAGAGGGACCGTGAAGCAACACGTAGTGTGATCAATATAGTATGGGAGAGAGTGGAGCATATATATATATATATATAGGGTAAGGTTCATGCGAGAACCACCCTTATTGCGAGAACCAATGTAAACACAAAATAAAATCTAAAAAAAATCAAAAAAGCACTCAAAATTTTTTTTTTATTTTTTTTAATATTTTTTAATAAAAAATCGCTATATTTCGTTACCATAAAAAAAAAAAAAAAAAAAACTTTTTTTTTTCGAGTAACAGTTATCCATGCACATGTGCATATGTATCATTACTTCAACAAATTCGGTAATACGTTATCAGGAATAGACAATTGCACTTTAATTTACAATACCATTAGTAATACACTACTTTTTACATTACCAATATTCAAAATGCACATGTGCATAATTAGGTATAACCATGATATAACGTGTTTTGATACAAAAAGTTTGTGATTTTAAATGGAGAAGTAGACCCATATACATGTTTTTTGGTTAGTTATATCTAGTGGTTGATGGTTTGGTTATAGTTGTCAATTTTTTATGTAATATGTTGATTGGATGGTATAAATGGTGTTTACATACATGTAATAAAGTGAAAATAATGTTAATGGTATTGTATTATGGATGGTAGGAGGTAATGGTATTGTATTATGGATGGTAGGAGGTAATGGTAGTGTATTATGGATGGTATGATAGATGAAAGGGAAAGTGTATTCAAAGTGGTGTACCAAAACACCTTATTTCATGTTGATACATATAAATGCACATGTGCATTTCTAATATTGGTAATGTAAAAAGTAGTGTATTACATATGTTAGTGTAAATGAAAGTGCAATTGTCTAATATATGTAATGAATTACGGAATTTGTCAAAGAAATGACAAAAATGCACATGTGCATGCTTGTGTATTATAGATGGAATGATAGATGAAAGAGAAAGTAGTGTACCAAAACACCTTATTTCCTGTTGATACATATAGATGCACATGTGCATTTCTAACATTGTTAACGTAAAAAGTAGTGTATTACACGTGATAGTGTAAATGAAAGTGCAATTGACTATTATTTGTAATGAATTACGGAATTTGACAAAGAAACGATACATATGCACACGTGCATGGATAACTGTTACTCAGAATTTTTTTTTTTTTTTTTTTGAAAAATTTTTTTTATTAACAAAATATTGCGAATTTTTCACAAAAAATAGTAAAAAAATAAAAAAAAATTTTTTTTGGTGTTTTTTAGATTTTTTTAGGAATTACTGTTTGTGTTCACACTGGTTCTCGCGGTTCTCGCAATAAAGGGTGGTTCCTAACGGATCTTTGTCCTATATATATATATGTATATATATATATATATATATATATATTATATTATCGGTTGGTTTCAACAGATACAAGTATGTATATGGTACAATTCTCTACTTAAAATTAGTTGTATGTATATATGGTATAACTACTTAAAGTTAGTTGTATATCAAAGGTTTTATATATGTTTATAAATGCAATAACCGGTTTGATCTATTTTACCTTGAAGAGCGTGTGACATTAACATCTTTTTGGGGTGTGAAAGGGTAAGAATGTAGTGTGAATAGTGAAACGTGATATGAAGATAACTTAGAAAGTCATTTATGTGTTTATATAAAAAAATTTACCAACATGGCATTGTCGGTGAAGTAGAGTACATGTTAAGCATAATAGTTGTATATCAATCAATACGTAGTAATTAACAACTTATTTTATTTCAATTGTATATATATATATGGTTGCATGTTACCAATGAGCCATGCATTATCAGTTTTTGCAATTAAGAGAGCTTGCTTGATATTATAAACATGATGAGAGAACAATGGTTTCCCCTTTTTGCATTGGCTGCTTTAGGAATGGTGGTTAGCGGTACTCAGGCGGCGATAGGGTTGCCGCCTGAGTCTGCACCACTAATCCGACACTTCTACAAGGTACACAACACGTGTGCCAACGTGGAGCCATTTATTCGGCACCAGGTACAGCTAGTTTATGCTAATGACAAGACAGTTGCTCCAAAGCTCATCAAGTTGCTATATGCAGACTGCATGGTTAATGTATGTCCTCTAATATGTATATGTTTATATGTATACCAAACACTTTTTTTGGGTTTTTAACTTAAGCTAATGAAAATGAAATAACAGGGGTGTGATGCATCGATTCTTCTAGACGGACCAAATACAGAAAAAGAATCACCAAAAGCGCGAGGACTAGGAGCATTCGTGCTTATTGACAAGATCAAGCAAGTCTTGGAAGCACGGTGCCCAGGAGCCGTTTCGTGTGCTGATATTCTCAACATTGCAGCCAGAGATGCCGTTTATTTAGTAAGTGAAGTCCCTTTCTTATATTAATCATGATATACAAGTCCCATATATTTTGCAACTTAGTTTTAGACTTGAAGTAGGGACGTTTATGATTTGGTTTGGCCGGTTTGACAAAATTATGCTAAATTGCGAACTAGACTTCAAAAAAAAGCAAAACCAAACCAGCCAGGTTGGGTGAGTCGGCTGGTTTTGCGGTTCAGTTTCAAACAGTTTTTATACACTTCCTAGTTTGAAAAAGTAGTCTTCGAGAAACGCCAAACCAAACCGCCCAGGTGGGGTGAGTCGGCTGGTTTTGCGGTTCGGTTTTCAAGTCTCAGGCATTTTTTTTCTTATTTTTCAAAATCATTATTGTATATAAATATTTTTAAAATGATAAATACAGTAAGTCTTGTAACACATATATAACTACATATATTCTAAAAATGAAACATATATATAAATAACAAATGTTAAATGATCACTTCAGTTTAAACCGGTAACACGGATGGTTCCAAGTTTCAAATGAACCAAGCCGTTAAACCATCAAACATAGAAAACCAAACCCTCACTATT
Source organism: Helianthus tuberosus (assembly GCA_030545235.1). Lineage (NCBI taxonomy): Eukaryota > Viridiplantae > Streptophyta > Magnoliopsida > Asterales > Asteraceae > Helianthus > Helianthus tuberosus. Next base: position 196,761,045 of record CM060425.1, read on the forward strand.
TGAGTCTTAGACCGGCTAACTTGCTTCAGTTTGAACGGTTCGATCAGTTTCAAACAGTTTTTAAACAACAACAACCCCCCCCCCCCCCCCCCCCCCCCCCCCCCTATTTGAAAAGTATGTTTGAGTGACATTTAAGTCAACTTTATGTTAAATGTAAACAGTCTGGTGGACCGTCGTACCCGGTTTTCTTGGGAAGAAGAGACGGACTTTCATCGAACGCAGCATGGATCGACTTTCCCTCGCCTTCCATTTCGTGGGAATCATCTTTGGCGTACTTTGAATCTAAAGGTTTAGATGTGCAAGACATGGCTACACTCCTAGGTAAGCCATCTATTCTAACAATATTGTTCCTATATTTATAACAACACACTAATTACTTGCAACTTGCAAGTCAAACAATATTGTTCCTATATTTGTGATCAAAATATCATAGGCATAGGTGCCGATATCGGCTTGCTTGACTTGCAACTATATAACTTTTCTTTAAAATTTATAACTTTCAGGAGCACATATGATGGGAAGAGTTCGATGCAGTAACATTCTCGATCGCCTATACAACTTCAACAACACTGGAAAACCAGACCCCACTATGGAGGAAGCTACATTGAGTTACTTAAGGAACGAATGCCCTCCAAAGACGAGGTTAGGTCAACCCAACCCGCTTATAAACTTAAACCCGAGTAACCCGACCCATCGCTTTACCAACTCCTACTACTCGCGAGTGTTGACCAACAAAGCTGTTTTGGGAGTTGACCAGCAGCTTCGCTACGGCGGTGACACGTATGACTTAACTGATGAATATGCTTCATCACTTGAAGATTTCAAGCTGCAGTTTGCTTTTTCAATGGCTAGGATGGGTGGGCTTAAGGTTATAACTGGAACTAATGGTCAGATCCGACTCAACTGTCGAGCGGTCAACAAGTAGATTGAATGTGGCTTATTTTGTTATTAATAAATAGTTGGATTGTGTTTCATTAATGAAAATCAAAATCTAATTCTCTTCTCTGCTGATATATAAGAATTGTAATGAGTTCTTTAATTCTATGTTTACAAGTTGTATATTGCTTCAGTTATAAGTATTCAAACCGGATGAAAGTCGTCTGAAATGTATTAAAATGCATAAAACCCTCCTAAATCCCATATTAAAAAAAGTTAAATTAATTTTGTGATAATACTCGTTCTTGTAGTTATATTAGTTATTTATATATTCAACAAAAATTAAAAAAAAATGTTGAGTTTCGACTCACACTAATAAACCAAACAATTGTTAAACGCCATAGAAAGTTACATATAGAGAGATTCTCAAGTCAAATAAAGTCAAACCTATCTCTATTGTTTTTGGTCAACTACTCAATTTACAGTCACCATAATGCATCTTACTTTTTCATCCTTTTATCATCATACGTAGAAAAAAAGTTGTTTTTTCTTCTCCATTTTATGTTACATGCTTCCAATTTTTCACCATCCTTTTAATAGTTTTTTTTTCTTATAGTGTAAATGAAAGTGCAATTTTCTAATACTGGTAATGTATTATGGAATTTGTCAAATAAATGATACATATGCACATATGCATAGATAAATTGTTACTCGTTTTTTTTTCTTTTTTTAGGAACAAAATTTAGCGATTTTTTTAAATAAAAAAGGAAATTTTGTGTGTTTTTTTAGGTATTTTTAGTTGTGTTCAAATTAGTTCTCGCAATAAAAAGTGGTTCCTAACCAATCCTTATCATATATACATATATATGTATTTCATTCTAAAACACTCCTCTCAAATAATATTATGATTTAAAAAAATTATATTATATAATAAAAAAAATCTTACTACATAATTAAAAATTCAAACTAATGTTAAATATTATATTTTCTAAATTATATTTGTTAACTTGTTTTATTATAAATAATATATTAATATATACATATTAGTTACGTTATATACATTTTCATTTTATAAACAATATATTTTAATCATTGGTAAACAACGTTTTGATCCTGTAAATGTATAACATTATACTCCAATGTCCAACAAAAACTAAAATTAGAACCACAAAGCTCATGCTAGAGACCATAACCATGCGAAACTGACTTACTTATGGAGCTCCATTAGCAGGGCGCTGATCTGTCACGTGTCAACGCCAGAGCATTTGATTCCACTTCGGAGAAATAAAAAATCAAACCAAGTAATCCATACTCACTTGTTTCTTCAAAGCCAACATAAATGGTCCTCAAAATAGCACTTGTATCCAACTTACCTGGCACCACAACAATTCTGTTAAACACAAATGACATTCCCCTCAACATTTTAAACTTTATGGTTACACTTGGACATGATAATCAAATAAGATTATAAGTAGAGAATTCAACTAAGAAATCGAATTACCATAATTTAGGGACAATTTGATTAGAAAGGAAACTGTTAAATATACGCAAAGGGTTGAGTTCCTATACATTTGTAATTGGCAGGCGAAGCAAGCAATAACCTATTAAAAAAATGCAAATCAGAATAGTAGCAAGAGGATTCTTCCAATTAGATATCTAATCAAACCATTTTCCGATTGCAATCAGACCACCTAAACTCCCATGATTCAAAATAAAAATAGCTTTACATCTTCTCATGCAACTAAAAAAATTGGAAAAAAAACACAAAAGAATGTAATCAAACGACCTGAATTGAGCTTACACAAAATCCATGGTACCCAAATTGCACCACATTCTCTGATTTATCATTGCAGCAAACCCCATACAGAACTTCAAGGAAACCACGCCATGGATTCTTCTGAAAAAAAAAAATCGATGAAGGGAACTGACTTTAAACATGCATCAGATTCTTCTAAGGGTTGATCGCATCACGTTCCAAAAACTTTTTGTTCATCGTTCGGGTCTACAATTCTTGAGACTCATATGAAAATTACACTCTATAGGGTTATCGTTTTCTTTGGAAGGAAGGCGAGAGATGCAGAGGTTCGACGTCGATGTTGGTCTGGAGATCGAAAAGGGATTGAAAAATGGTGGAAGTGGAAGACGTTTTGAGGAGTTGTTGTGGAACGTGGGATTAGAGGCGGTTTTTATTAGAAAGAGAGTTAAACCGTCACTAACCTCCCCTTCTAGAAGAAATCAATGAATTTAAACGGTCCAGATTGAAAATTGAGCAATTTGAACGGTCAAGATCATCCCAAAAATCAGTTGAGATTAATGGGAACATAAGAATATATAATACCTTGAATCACCTCTTTAGCCTTTCTCCCAACATTGTAGTAAATATAGGCTTCAGCAATATCTTTAACCGAGAACAAAATAAACGGATTAACTTTGCACCACACATTAATATAATTCCAAACCGAAGAAGCGATGCCACACGCGCAGAGAATGTGATCCGCTGTTTCAATCCCGTCACCACAAAGAGCACACAAAGTTTCGCCAACGTAACAGTTCCTTGCCTGGAGGGCTGAAAGAGTCGGGATACGGTCCAATGCCGCCCTCCATATAAACACATTACATTTTTTGGAACCCATTTCAACCACTGAAAGACAAACCTGTTACTATAGTCAATGTCACTGCCCAATAAATCTTTAACCGCCTTGACCGAAAAAATCTTTATTATCTCCTTCCATCCAGTCCCATTTATCATCAGAATCTATGGTCGACTAACTACCTTTAAAGGATGCTTCGTCTCATGTTCTTGATTTTGATTTGATAGACATTCTTTTTATAATTGTAAATTTTAATTAGGTTGTTCATGGCATCTTTATGGAAACAATATGTTAAAAACATATAGCTTATGGCGATTTCCATATTATAAATTATCAACAAATTGTTGCTTATTGGTATTGTAATTTGTACCCCATGCATGCATAGGGAATTTTTCAATTTCTTTTTTGATTTTTCACTTATAACCCAAAGGTTTTCACCTTTTGCATTTTAATCCTTTTGTTTTTTTAACTTTTAACCTAAAGTTTTCATCTTATGCAATTTAACCCCAACACTTTTTTTATTGTCAACTTTAGTCCCCTAGAGTTTTCATCTTTTGCAAGTTTTTCGGTTTACATTTCGTTCTAAATTTTGCGAGTTAACACGCCACAACGTGCGTGTGAGGTTCAACGTATTTTCGTCAATTTTTTCCGTTTGACATCTGCATCGCAATGCGTCTATTTTCCCTGTTTGACGAATTCGTCTCAATGCGCGTGTCCTAGATCGACTTATTTATTCTTTTCTACGTTTTATGTTTCGTTCTAATTTCTTCACATTAACACACCGCAACGGGCGTGCGTGGTTCAACGATTTTATGTCAGCTTTTCGTCCAGTGTTATGTTTTCCTTTTTAATTTATTTTAGTTTTATTAGTTTTTCTGATGTTGGTGGTCGCTAGCTGTGATGTGACATTGGTGCTACTTGGCACAGTTACATGCATATTTTTATATACGTGTCAATATAAATTCGATTGCTCTATTTATATGTTTTCTAGAAACGAGTCAGATCAAATATAATACGTTTTCGCTTAACAAAACCATTTTTTACGTGCATATTTTTATGTGCATTTTGCTATAAATTCGAGTTGGTATACGTTTCAACGTAACTATATTGGAAAACGAGTTAGGTCAAATACAATTTGTTTTCATGTTTTTTATGTATGTTTCGTAAATTTTGTTTCGAACCGAGTGGAGTCATATTTTACTTTTCCCTTTTTTTTTCAAAAGCTCTAATTAATCCCTGTTGATTACATGTGTCGGTTTTTCCTTTATACCCGCTAATGTTTTCTATGTATGAGTCGGATCACATGTAATACGTCATGATTGTATGGTATAAACTCGATTTACTTTATGTTTCGATCCAATCGCAATGCTTATATATGTCACACTAAGTACCATCAGATACGTCGAACGGTAAGTTTTCATATGATTAACGCATAAAATAACATTTGGACTAATCCATTCTATATTTACGGTGTACCCGCGTCGCAATGCGCGGGTGTTATTGCTAGTTTTTTTTTTTAAATTAGTATGATAATTTTTAAATTTTATTAGTCAATTGTTTTAATTAGTTTGATAATTTAAACTTATTTGTAATAGAGTAGTTCATATCAATCGGTATTGGAGATTAGGTAAAACAATGGAAAATACTAAAGCGGTACCAATGTGGTAAACGAATCATATTGGGATTTAATAGATCACAATGGACAACAGTAGATCGTGCGTGTCTTAATGGACCATATTGGGCCTTAATAGATCATAATGGACAGTAGTGGATTATATTAGGCCTTAATGGAATAACATGGAAAATATTAGATCATACATGTCTTAAAGAACCATATTGGGGCTTAATGGATCACAATGGACAATAGTGGATCATACATGTCTTAATGGGATATGTTAGGCTCAATAATAGGTTATGCATGTCTTAATGGATCATATTGGGCCTTAATGTAACACCTCGTAAAATCACGACCAATATAATAAAGACACGTGTCATGGACTTTAAACATGTAAGGAATTATTTCCGAGGGACTGAAATTGTCAAACAATGTAAATATGTTATTTAAGGGATTCAAAGCGTCAACATGCTATTCTTGTGCCTCTGATTGACCTCATACGACGTTGTAGGATCAAAACGAGCTAGAAATCTGATTTTGTACAAGAATCAAAGATGAACACACTCAAAATATAGCATTAAAACCCACTAGAATGATTTGCAATGATGATACAATTAACCCCCAAATCTTCTCTAGAAAGTGTGTTGCTAAAACCCTAATTATCTCTTTCTATATATAGCCTAAACAACTTTGGCTAATTACATTAAGGACCCTAGAGATTAAAACTTACTAAAAGGGGCAATAAAAACATGAAGACTAATTAAGTAAGATAATAAATATATTTTGTTTAAAACAAAATATATTTAATTATCCAAAGCAATAAAACTATCATATCTCGAACGTTCACACGCCATATCTTTCTTCGATCTTCTCGTGTCGACTTGCGTGTTGACTTTGACTTGTTGGTGTTGACTTTGTTGACTTGATTCGTTGATAACATTAGACTACACGATTTAGACCCAACAATCTCCCCCTTAGGCTAATGTTATCAAACTCTTGCATCATCTTTAGAACCGTCAACATCATGCATGATGTGATCTTCAATTTGGCAAGATTCAGTCTCAATTTTAGACCTAACAATCTCCCCCTAGACTGATGCTTTCCAAATTTTCTTCACTGAAGATCTTCTTTTGACACTTTGCTCTTTTAGTACGTTATCTGGATATGCTCCCCCTTTTTGCATGCATTATCTTTGACAATCAGGAACAAGTTTTATGCCTCTCATTATCTTGAGTGAATCAAAAGACGTAGGAGGAGGATTCCTAGCTCGGTATCTTCTGCAATCTTCAAGAAACAGGTGCGTTGGTCTTGGTATCTTGCTCAATTGATGACCGACCATCATTGCAGCAAATAGTCAAAGTAACCTGTTCACAAACACAAACACAACTCCTAATTTTCTTTTAGACTGATTCAAAGTACAGACAAAACCGTATTCATCTGTAGTGTGCAATGGAAAGAGTATCTCAAGCGGTTTGAGACATGATTGATGTGATATGGAAGACTTAGAAAAACAACTGTACACAAATCAAAATATTTTTGGATTTTAGATTTTTGTTTTTTTTAATCTTCATTTTTTTAACTTTCAACCTTTGAGATATAGAGCTGATCAAATACGAGATCATACCAACTTGAAAAGCCTAGTCACACTTCAACTTTCTTTAGGATGGCTACGACTCAAGAACGATTGCTGGTATCTTTGTCCTCTTAAATCCATGCATCCTTCTTTCAACATGCTTTCGGTGAGCTTGTTTATCATGTTTTGGTAATATTGACATGAATTCTATTGGCCCCCACACAAGCTATTGAGAATAGAATCATTACGCCCGTGAGTCCCACATCAGGACATACCCCCGCGATCAAGGTATGCACAAAGGTTCCTCATAACAGGTGAGTATATTGTATTCATTCTTTTCAACGATAGAGTGGAGATCAGGTCAGTACTTTCGTACAGCAGAGATCCCAAAAACTACCGAGGGCGGAGACAGATACCAGATTTGGTACGATTTGATGATAGATAGTTTGGTGAACGGGTCAGTACTTTCGTACAGCAGAGAGACCAAACTAATCCATCTTTTGGCCATATTTGGCACTTATTATGAAAGGTTTTGGCCATTTTTGGCACTTATTATGAAAATATATCATAGCGTCTAGGTCAGCATGTATCTGGATGCAGCAGAAGAACAACTATGATATCCCCGAATGAAAAACCAATATAAAGACCCGAGATCTCAGACTTTGGCAATCTATCAACGCAAGATTTAAGACCATTAAGCCATATGCCGCAACGTGTTACCCACTAAGATGCGTAATGCCTGAGAAAAGCCAGAATCCTTGTGTAGACGTTATGTTTTACTCCCTAACAACAGTTTACTCGTTGGTGTTGCTGAATCTACCGACATATCGTTAACTTGGAGCCGTATCCTCCATCAGATCCTATTCATGCGAAGACATAATCAGGTTAGTTCCTATCATTTCTCATATAAGATCATGATTATTTTGCAATAATCACATCTCATGGTCTAGGAAGTATTTTAATACTCCCCCTTAAAATTTTATTTATGTACAGTCATTTACTGAAAAACTGTATTTACAAAATAAAGTCTTCCACACCAGGCACACAAAAGCATATGTCAGCAAGAAAATGAGTGTGTGTTACAGCGTCGTTGAGTGCGCGACCAGGTTAGATACCATAACCAAACCTGATTTTCCTCTTCGAACTTGTATTTGAAACAACCACTGATACTAACCGGTGTTACTAACAGTCCTCCTTGGATGTTCCTACACTCATAAGCAATTCAGTTAGAGAGTGGAACCCAAGCCATCGTAGTCTTGGGTTGTCCTTTTTCATCAAAATAGGAAACCTCCCGATATGCCAAATCTTTTCCCTCATTTATTTCTTTTACACCCATTGGTTTGACTCGCCATACCTGTGTTGGTTTAAAAATTTTGTTTGTAAAACATTTAAAGTTTGAAACAATTTTATGTTTAAGACTTGGAGGGAAAGATTGAGGTTTTGATTTGTTGGTCCTTTTCATCTTTGAATCATGTGAAACCGGCTTCACATGTGGAGATCTGGATGGAAAGTTTTTCATCTGATCTTTCAAAGATGTGTGATTTTTACGTTTTGATCCAGAGAAGCAATATTGGTTGCCTTTACGGTCTGGATCGTGTCGTTCTGGGCATTGCTTGAGCACATGACCTTCTTTTCCACACCTAAAACAAGCCTTGAATGGCTTTTGAGACTTTGCAGTTCCGTGTGATGCCACTAGGAACGGGGATTGCTTTGAGCTTGACTCAGCATGTTGACACACGTGAGGTTCGATAACTTCAGATGATCTTTTGATCTTTGACTCCCCAAGACTTTCATTCAAAACTGATTCATCATCTGAGGTTGTGAAGTCTTCAATAACTAAGTGTTCTTCTAGTGGATCTTGATTAACTAGACTTGCAGTGTCATTTGAGGTTGTTGGTTCTTGAACACCCGATGCTTCAAGGTCTTCAACCATTTTACAAGCATCTGTTACTGAAGTTTCAGAGTCATTTGAGCTTTCCCATTCTTGGTATGACTGAAAATCTGAATCGTGATCATCACTTGAGCTTCCTTCGCCACCTTCTGAAGTTGTGGTGTTTGTGTCTTCACTGCTGCTTTCTTCATTTGGCTCCTTATCAGACTCTGACATACCTGTATGAGATGGAACAAATTCTGGAATTTCCTCGGTGAGGAATTTTCCGAATCTGTTTTGTTTCAATTCTGGAACAAACACGGGAGGTTCACACACAACTTTTTCATCACAAAAAGCGGAATTTAAATCACGACATTCAATCACCACATTGTCGTGGTTGTGGTTTTTAAATGTAGGCACACGGCCATTACGGTCATCCCGAATGTTAAATTTAGGCACATGGCCGTTACAATCATTTTGAAGCGAAGTATTGTTTTCCTTATTACAATTCCAGGCGAACCAGTTAACGGTGGAATAACTGTCGCCTGAATAGCCTATTCCTATCTTCGAACCACCACATTCGTCATCGCATGCATCTTCATCAAGTTCTATCACATCTGCATAATTATCAGAAAGATTAGAAGCCTTTTCATTTTCACAAGAAACATCTTCAGCCACAAGATCATTCTCATCAATCAGATCGTTATCAGGATGAGGTGATGGCATGGGTACATAGTTTTTGCTATGTGGTGGAAAGAAGAGTTTTCTTTCGTTTCCGAGCTTGTCCTTGTACCCAATCCCATCCTTCACATATGTCGGTCGTTGGCAATTTTTAATGTCAACCAGTGCCTTTTTACTGACGTTCCATTTATCAATTATGATTTGCAATCTATTGTTTTCATTTTGAGATTTTTCTAATCTTTCAGTTAAGTCGTTTATGACAAAATATTTTCTGAAAACAAATTCTTTTAAAGTCTGCATTTAAGCTAAAGTCGAATTCAACTTTCTCTGATATGCAGCTTCATTTTCTTTCAACTCTTTGTTAAATTGCAAAACTTTTTCTTTATCTCTAATTAGGTCACAGTTGAGGTATTTGTAATGTGCCACGACGTTCACACATGGTTGGGAACATAATTTGACTTTAAACTCGTAAGGAATGCTGTTTGCCAAGTCTTCCCCATCCCTTTCTTTGTTGGATTCCATTTTCATCGCCTCTTCAGGAATCTTTTCTTCTATCTTTTCACTTGCTACACTACTCCCTTCTTCCTTCTTCACAGCTTGAGCTTCATCGACCACAGTATTATTTTCATCACATTGTGGAGTCTTTTCAGAGTTTGCGGAAGCATTGTTGAAGTTTGACACGTTTGCAGCTTGTGAGCTAGAGTCGTTGGAGGTTGTTGGGGGTACAGATGCCATGTTCTTGTGCGCATCAGCAGATTGGACAGATTTATGAGGATGTTCGGCTTGATCTCTTTTGAAAGATTCTAGAGCATCGATCACATCTGATAACGTGATTGGATTCCAGTTATTTAAGAAGCTTTGTTTAATTTTCATACATTTTAAGCTCCACTCTTTTGGAAGTGAGTTCAAAAGTTTACTGATTGCAGCGCGGTTGGTGATGGGATTACCAGCCTTTTTCATTTTTGCCTTCATGTTTAAAAATCGGCTGATGTAATCTGATAAGCTTTCCCCGCGAACACCACAGAACATGTCATATTCCTTTTGGACTATGTTCCTTTTGTTCCGAATCAATTCCTTGTCTCCTTCATAGAAATCAATCAACGCCAACCAAAGTTCATTCGCCGTCGTGTACTCTTCAAACATGTTGTAGTCGTTCATTGATAGGGACATTGTTAAAGCAGCATGAGCCCGACGGTCACGTTGAATCAATGCCTTGTCTTTATCTGTGTAAGTCGAGGGATCGTTATTGACTACACACATGTCATCACGAACGGTCATGGGGACGTGAGGTCCGACGGTGATTGAGATCCATTGGTTATAGTCTGTGTACTCGAAAAATGACTTGATTTGGTTTTTCCAACTGCTGAAATTGGCTGATCCTTTCAACTTTGGAGGTCGGGGTGCGATTCCTGTTTCATGTTCAACTTGTGCAATGCGAGTTAACTGATGTTGAAACATTTTTTTTAATTAATCCCCCCAAAAAAATATTTGTATCAGCTCAAAACCCAGGTCAAATTACTTTGAAAATAACCCCGTATCAACCCGAAAAGGCCAAAAAAATAACTTAAAAATCCCGACCCAAAACTAATCAAAATTGTAGGCCCACGAATAAAAATTTTAAAACCCGAACCAAAATGAATTTATCAGTAGCTCCCAACGAACTAATCAATGGTACATTTAATAAAATGAATAACCCCCGTAACAAGCCGCGTTTATACTGATCCAATTAAATCAACGATAATAGCCCAAATCAAAATGTGTTTTAGCAGCTGAAGAAGATCACTAGCCAACTTGAATTTCTAAAACCGACACCTTTGCCTTTTGTTGTTGTTTTTTTTTTAATAAGTATAAAGATTTTTGTTGCCAACTTAGGACTTAATTTGTAAAAGCATGAATTGGTCCAAGTTAAATTTGACTAATAAATATAACGTGACATTTTGAACTCAATTTTTTTTTTAATTTTCCTTTTTAAAACAAATCAGTGGCATGATCTTACTTCAAACGAATTGATAATTGGATTTCAAATTTGTTGACTTTAACCTGTCTCTGGTTGATTGTGAAGTGGTGGTAGATGGGTCGTCGGCCCAAAGATGGTGTAGAGATGCGGCGGAGTTGTGGTGTTGACTGGAACGGTTGTGGTGTCTCGAGGGTGGTGGCTCGAGGTTGTCGTAGGAAGTGAATCGGAGGTCCGGGAAGCAGAATAAGGAGAAGTATGATGTTAGAAGTCAGAGGTGGTGCTGGAACTGGATGGAAACGATCGGTGGTGACACAGGGTGGTTGACGGTGGCTTTGCGACGGCACCGGTGAAGGTGGTGGTGTTTGAACAATTTATTACGGTTGTGAGTGATGATGATGATGATGGTGGGAAGTGTGGTAGCCGGAGATGGTTATTGATACAGATCTGGGTTTTGTTTGATATTTGTTCTTGAAGATCTGAGCTTGTTTTTTTTTTTTTTAAATTAATAAATAAAAACTGAATCTATTTCTACTCCTTTCTGTTAACTATGCTAGCTGAAAAAAAAAAGGTCAGATTAACGACTCCGAAAAAAAATGTGACTTACCGGCGGCGTATTTACTAAATACGCCGGAGAACTTGAACTCGCGTTCAAGATTTAATTTCGCCGGAAAAGTTAACTTTGCCGGAAAAATAAAAACGTTGTATTCGCCGTATTCATAAAAAATCGCCCAGAAACTTCAAAAACTCATATAAAACCTTCTGATTTGAGCTGAAACCTTTTAAAATGATATGAAATCACTATGAATCTTTCAACTAATGCTAGTCTCAACTCCCAATCAGCAAACACATAATTTAAACCTTTTAAAAACAAGATTTTTGAAGAAAAAGTGAACAAAATCAAAAATCTTTAAAGTTTCAAAACATTTCAAATAAAAATCAGATTTTTAGGAGGAATTTGAAGATTGTTGAATCCCAAATTCGAGTACCAAGCTCTGATACCAGATTGTAGGATCAAAACGAGCTAGAAATCTGATTTTGTACAAGAATCAAAGATGAACACACTCAAAATATAGCATTAAAACCCACTAGAATGATTTGCAATGATGATACAATTAACCCCCAAATCTTCTCTAGAAAGTGTGTTGCTAAAACCCTAATCATCTCTTTCTATATATAGCCTAAACAACTTTGGCTAATTACATTAAGGACCCTAGAGATTAAAACTTACTAAAAGGAGCAATAAAAACATGAAGACTAATTAAGTAAGATAATAAATATATTTTGTTTAAAACAAAATATATTTAATTATCCAAAGCAATAAAACTATCATATCTCGAACGTTCACACGCCATATCTTTCTTCGATCTTCTCGTGTCGACTTGCGCGTTGACTTTGACTTGTTGGTGTTGACTTTGTTGACTTGATTCGTTGATAACATTAGACTACACGATTTAGACCCAACAGACGTTCGTTTTCTTTAACGAATAAATTGACGAACATTGAAAGTCGTTTGTGCTTAAAATAAGGATCTTATGAAACATAGTGGTTAAAAGTGTCAACATGTTGAAAGTAACCTCTAAGTGGCCTTTTAACGATCCTAAGAACATTGTGATAATTATATATTTCGCTTCCAAGAATGTCGGATATTAATTCATGGAGTTTCGAAGCACATAAATAATCAACGTGGTAATTGCAAGTAACGAGGGTTAAACACGTTAATGTTGCATTTCAAGATCGTTCGGGTGACCTCGTAGCTAACCAAAGGCTTATCATTAAATATTTAGAGACTCAAGACCCTTAAAAGTCAAGTTTGGGGGTTAAAAGTGCAATAAACGCAAGTTAAATCTAGTTTAGAAGGACCAGGGACCAAAGTTGCAATATCTGAAAGATGGGTGACCGGAGATAGACTTGACGCGGGCCGCGTAAACATCAGACAGTTCTTACGCGGGCCGCGTAGAACTGCCAGATGCAGCCAAAGCTGCACAGCTGCAGGTCAGCCTGTTGCACCGCCTTTGCATGCCTTGTTTTCGATTCCAGGGGCTGAGCCAACAGTATTTCATGCATAGGGACACCTGGAATCATCATAAATCAATAGTAGACTTGTGTGGAGTGATATTGTGAAGTATTTTTGGCTATATAAGAACCTGTTGGTTTACTAGTTCATTCCTCATTCACAAAATTATTCTCAACTCACTCTCTGGAGCTCTCTGGACTTCAAGCAAGTTTCCCTCAGCTCCTAATTCGTGCTAAGAGCCATTGTAAGCATTCTTAGCCTTCCTAGTTCAAGTTTTCTTAGTTTAATGACCAAAAGTCAAAGTCGTCGTAATTAAGCTTTGACTTAGTGATTAGTCACTAATGGTCTAGCCATTATTCGAATTAAAAGTGGCTATGAGTTGGTAATTATATGGGTAATAAACCCTTAAAAGGGCACCCCCTAATTATCACTCTAACTTAATTTTAAAAAGTCAACAGAAAGCTATTTTTGCAAATAAACCCATAACTAATAATGTAGAGGTTATGGAACGTGTTTTAACACTGAAATAACTTTGTAATTAATGTAAGAACATGTCTAAGCATGTTCAACCCGACAATTCCGAGTTTAGGCTCGGTTCGCAACCGAAAGTCGCAAAAGAAGACTTTTGCTTTGACTTTCAGTTCTGACCCGATTTAGCTTGTTTTAAAAATGCCTTAGGATTCCATTAGGACCATATTACATGTTAGTATAATCCTCTGAGGTTATACAACTTGGTTCCATAGAAATCCTAGTTCGTTGCATGTTTCCGTTAAATGCTTAATTGTTGACCATTATGCCCTTTTGATAATAAAACGAGATTTTTGAAAATGTGAGAGGATAAAAACCTTTGTTACTGATTTGTAAACATGTCCTAAAAATTTAACATCAGTTTGAGGTCTAAATTAGGAGTTATGCTCCATATCGTAATTTGAAAGCTTTTTATTAATTAAACGACATTTTTAGCATAAAGCCTAATTAAACCCAAATTTTGACACCAAATCTTTTACCCACTGATGTAATATAATATTTTGGAATTTTTGAAGATTTGAAGATTTTTATTAATTTTTAAACTGATCATAATGTAGGGTTCTTGCTTTGATTCGGTAATTGACGGTTATACCATTTTTGCTAATAAAATGAGTTTTACATAACATTTTGATACCAAACCTTTTGCTACTGATTTCATATGATAAATAAAATATTTTGAACTTTATAAACTGATCAAAAACTCAGATTTCCTTATATAACCTGAAAATCGCCTAAAACCGACTTTTACGCATTTTAAACGTATAGTACGAGTTAAAACTAATTTTGACATATAAGACTTATTACCTACTGATGTTTTAAGTAAATTTTTATACTTTAACAGTAAGTAAAAGTTTTGAACTCAGATTTCTAAATTTGACCTTTAAAGCTTATGTGAAATGACCAAAATGCCCATACGGTGCATAGTTTGGTTATAAATGATAAATTTCACATATGTTTAATATCTTACTGATATAACCTACTAAGATAAATATTTTTACTGATTGTTTTAGACCAGAACCTCAGATTGTCATTTAACCTCTTTTATAATCTTTAAAATGATCAAAATACCCCTACGGGGCTTAAATTGGTTTTAAATCCGTTTTGGGCATAATGGGAGGTATCCTACTAAAATCACAACATATTTAAGGCATATTAACTTGTGAAACCTGTACATGACTCATTTGGTTACCCGTTATGCATTTTTCGCGTTCGGTGCGGTTTATGTGACTAGTTTGCATAAATTGACCGAAACGGGTCAAACCTTATCATTTTTGCTTCAAAATCCAGAATGTGTTTAGTTTACTCATATTAGACAAGTCTTCAAACTTTTCGGGTCTAAATCACATTCTAATCCGGTCTTGGCTTAATCTTGCGTT
This sequence comes from Helianthus tuberosus, assembly GCA_030545235.1. Lineage (NCBI taxonomy): Eukaryota > Viridiplantae > Streptophyta > Magnoliopsida > Asterales > Asteraceae > Helianthus > Helianthus tuberosus. Next base: position 196,776,126 of record CM060425.1, read on the forward strand.
TTGAACCGTAAATCTTTCATTAAAACTAACCGGTCTAAGTTAAGACTTAAGTAAGACCCGTTAGGAATCTAAGAGGTTATTAAAACCTTCGTTCCAGATTTAGGAGCCCAGTAAAAGATATTTGCACTTGCTTGTTGTTATACGGCTGGGATAAAATTATATTTTGCTCAGGTAAATACTTTTAACTTATTTTCCGTTATACGGGCTTGGGATACGGTACTATAATACCGCTTGGTCGGGTATGTGGTTATTTAAATCGGATTGTGATTAATATATTTGCATAACCCGTTTTAATCTGTTTTGTTTGGTGCAATTCCTTTGGGGGGGTTAATGACCATGTCCTGGATATCCGCAGCTCATTCATTGAAATTGCCACGACTTAAGCACGGGGTGTAGGCATACACCTGACAGTTGCGTATGTATAAAAGGTATCCCACAATAAGGAATTTCCTTGTGGGCATTATACCAGTGGTGTGTCAGTTCATCTTGTCCGGCTCTTCTAACCGGCCCAGACGGACGACAAACATATAAATCTGTATACAATATTATTTTTAAATAATGGTCCCAAGTTATAAAAGATTATTTATGCCTTGTGCATTTAAATCAATTTTCTTGAACTACTTTTCAAAAGAGTCGGTTAATTGTATTTACCAGTGTAAACTGACGTATTTTCCAAAAGGTTAAGTGCAAGTACTATGCGAAATAGGCTGGCTACTCCTGGGTGAATAAATAAAGAGTCTTGCAAGCTTTGTCACTTAAAAATCTGTTGAACAATATTTTCCTTTGTTTAGATCCTCCTGTGGATCATTTTACATTCCGTTGTAATACTTTATGTTACTTTCAATCGGTTTGTAATAATTTACTTTTAGACTTCCGCTGTGCTTATAAACTGTGATTATTGACCATGATGATATCAACTACGTCACGATACTCCCCACCTGGCCCACCGGTAATACGTGGAAATATCGGGGTGTGACACTTAATGGATCAACGTGAACAATAATAGCACATATATGTTTTAATAGATCACAATGTACAATAATAGATCATACATGTTTTCATGGGGCATATTGGGCCTTAATGGATTACAATGGTTAATAGTAGATCGTGCATATCTTTCTGGATCATATTAGGTCTTAATGGAATAAAACAGAAGCGAAATGATTGTTCACAGAAAACGTACCCATCACAACATTGTTATCGTTCCTGGCGTCTCCCGCACTAACAGTGAATGCTCTCCCATGAGCACCATTTCTACTGTTGTTACCATTGTTATTGTTGTTGTGATTCCCGGCGTTGTGGTTATTGTTGTTGTTTCCGTTGTTGTTGGCGTTCTGATTTTACTGTGGGCAATACTTCTTGAAGTGACCCTCACTTCCACACTGAAAGCACCCCTTTCGATTACCCTGGTGTTGTTGTGGCTGCTGCCTTGGTTGTTATTGCTGTTTCGGGGACGAAGCTCAGCAATCTTTTGCCATGTGGCCCACCTTGTCACACCTCTGACATGTTCGAGTGCACTGCCCATGATGATGGTAGTTACACTTGTTGCACTTTGGTTGCTTGCCCGCATAAGAACCCTGATTCTGATTGGTACCCTGGTTTTGATTTTCAGACGAAGACTGGTTGAAGTTGCGATTGTTGTTGTCAGCCTTTTCCTGTTGCTGGCTGGTGTTGGAAGCCTTGTCTGAGTCGTTCCACTAACGCTTGTTGTTGGTAGCAGGAGTAGTCACAGCACCACGCTCTGGTAATGTACCACGCTCCACTTCTTGATTAGTAATCTTGTGAGCTAAACGAATGATCCGTGGCAAGTTGTCGAGATTCACCGAAGTAACCATACTCTTGATCTGCGGTGCTAAACCATTGATATACAACTCGATCCGCTTGTTGGGTGGGTTTGATAAGTTAGGCCACATCTTTGCAAGCTCATGAGATCGCTTCGTGTAGGCTTCAATCTCTGATCCTACCATCTTCAAATGATAGTACTCGTTTTCCAACTTTTGAATCTGTTCACGTGGACACTACTCCTCCCGCATCAACTCCTTGAAATCGTCCCAAGTGGTAGCATTCGCCATATCAATTCCAAGCATCTGGACTTAGGCATTCCACCAAGTTAAGGCACCATCCTCCAATGTGCCTGATGCAAACTTCACCCTGTCCCCAGCCGGACAGTTACACATATAGCAAAAGCTAATTTGACCTTCTCAAACCAACGAAGAAGTCCCACAGCTCCTTCAGTCCCACTGAAAGTTTGTGGTTTGCAATCCATGAACGTCTTGAAAGTACAGACGGGTGGATTGTTCTGGTTCTAGTTCACGTGTTGACTTGGAGGTGAAAGAATGTACAACGCATGAATGAGAGTTCGAATATACGAATAAAGAACAAGAACTATCTTGTTGTGAATGTCGTACCAGCTTGCTGAGCTGCTAAAGCCTCAGCCACACGTGTGTTAATGAGATCCGTTAGCTTCGCCTGAGTCATGACGATGTCGCCACGTCCACCGTCGCGGCCGCCACTCGCTAGGTTAAGTAAAAGTCATGATTCTGCATCCACAAGAAGAGTGGAAAGTGTAAGGATCAAGATTAAGTAAAAGTCAATCATTGCTATGACTCCTAAACATTGTTGAATCCCCAATCATATAGGATAATGGGTCAGAATCCTTTACACTCGCTAGGTCTCACTGGGACTCACATGCACCCCAAATTATAATTACGTGAGCACCCGTAATGATAATGTGATTTGCATGTTCATCTTAGTTCCTCCTAAATTGCATCAAAAGATCCTCAGATTCGAGTGTTAAAAGCTAGAGTGTTGTCAAAACGGTAAAGATCAAGGTCTAAAGATAATGTCATACTAGCGATTCATCACAATGTAAGTAGGTGATACGTGTAATCGTGCTATAATGTTGTGTATGCAACTACATGCCATGCAATGCATATGTGTACGCTAGATGTATAATGTAAACGATAAATAAAAGACGAACGTTGCAATCTGGAGCGTAGTGTCATGGTCGCTTTCGGAACTGATTCGGTTATAATCTGGTTTTACAAAAACGTTTTAAAACCTAGTTCACTAAAACCAGTGGCTCTGATACCAAACTGTCACACCCCCAAAATACCACATGTAGATTTCACCACGAGGTGTGCTACGTACCAGGATCTAGCCACTAATAATGTTGAACTAACAGTAAATAATATTAACACAAGCATCATGTTCAACATGAGTAGTGCATTTCATAAATAAAACGTTTTCAACAAAGTATATGTTTAGCGGAAGCAATTGTAATTGTTTTAAACATAGTCAAAACCAAAACGTTTTAAAATGCAAAGTGATAAATATTTCATCAAGTAGTACGCCCCATGACACTTCCCATTCTCCAGACAGCAAGTTCCAAGACATGATGTATCTAATGACCTGCAAGCAAGCAGAAAAGTGTGTCAACATAAAGTTGGCGAGTTCACACTTTTGTTTAACGTAAATCAAGTAAGTGTTTAGTTTAAAGACATGTTACGAATAATAAACTCAGTACTTATTGACTGTTCTGTTTGTTGTGCCCTCATCAATGTCTATCATCATTGATCAAAGTGTTTAAGGTCATTAGTTCACGTCCGGCCCCAGCACGGTGTGAGGTTTGTCAAGACTAATAAATAGGGATGGCAAAAATACCCGAGCCCGACGGGTATACCCGAAACCCGACACAAATGGGACGGGTATACCCGATACCCAACGGGTATTGGGCCGGGTATGGGATTAGTTTTAAAAATTTTCGTGGGTATGGGTCGGGTATGGGATTAGGTGATACCCGACCCGATTACCCGAAACCACATACCAGTTTACCCGAACTATATACCCGATCACATACCCGATTTTTTTAATATATATTTTTATTTTACATTAACCATTGTCTATTAGTGATTTATTTTAGTATGAACATACCTAGACATATTTAACTTTATAAACTTGGACATCATAGAGTTTCGTATAAACTCTGATACTTGTTTTATTTTTCACATTAACCATTGTCTGACTCTTTTTATTATAACATACCCGGACATATTTAACTTTATAAACTTTGACATCATAGAGTTTCGTATAAACTCTGATACTTGTTTTACGAGGCCACGTGAGAGAACCTACGAGTTACTTAAACAAAGCGAGAGAACCAGTGAGAATCCTCGCGTAAAACAAAGACTGTAAAAGAGTAAATGCCAAGTCGTCAAAATTGCTTGACATAAATTAAAGATAAAACATTAAACTAAAATTCCGTTTTAGTCAAAAACAACGTTTTATCAAACATATATAGTATGAGATGATTGGGAAATAAACCTAAAACACGACGTGACGCGATCACGGTTAGGAAGTTATGTGAAATAAAATCACATAGTAGCCCGAGAGATGGGTATAAAGTAACTGGACTAATAAGACTAGTCAGTGAGGCCGGTTAAGGTCAATATTTAAATTAAGAAAGTGTTCAACACGCTATCTATATTAAGATTAGCGTGAAATAATCATAGTTGATAAGCGTGTATGATCAAGTGGCCAAATGGCTACTCAGTCAAGCCAAATAATAAAGGTAAGTGAGTACAAAACGGCAGTGATGGTCCATGAGGTCATAATAACGAAAAGTATTGGTCGCCTATACTGAGCGATCACAAGGCAACACAAGCAAAGTGTTGGGAAGTCAGATCGAGTAAAGGCACGATAAAAAGGATAAAGCCGGAAGGTATGTGGTAACATGTCTTGTAGAATTCCGTTAATAGCACATCTAGATAGTGCTAAATAAATAAGATAAAATCAGGAAATTCATTTTAGTGGCGAATGCTGTACGAATGAACCAAATGAATAAGTTCGTAAAGAAAAGGGGTCTGTTTGTAAACAGTGAAAGATCTCACTAGAAACATCCAAATGGGTGAAAATAACGGATTCACAAAGAATCCGAAAGTATAAAGGCGATGGATTTCGCTAAGTTAATCAAACAAGTCGAAATGACAAGATGGCGTTATTCTGAGTTGCGTAAATTCGCATAAAAGATACATATGTTGTGTAATTAAAAGATGTTACCATATTTGTCTAATGACACTAACAAATGGTCAAAGTGTGAGTAATGCTTAGAAGGTTACTCAGTTTATGTACATTGGGTTGAAACTCAATAAATTATGTAAGAAAAGGTTTCGAGGACGAAACCTCTTTAAGGGGGGTAGACTTGTAACACCCCAAAAATGGGTTTGGTAATTAAACCACGTTACTAGTGACGACGGGTAAAATACCGTTAGTGGTAAAAATTAACCCGGTTAATATTAGGATTTAAATAAATAAATTTGATGTTAATTAAAAGAGGATAAATACTTTGAGGAAAACAAAGTATATAGAAGGCCCGAGCTAACGGGACTTAAAATAAAACGGGTTATGACTACCCCGAACTCACTAAGTTAAACTAGCAAAGTTTAACCTAGTTAACAAAACAAAGTATTGTTGAAAATAAGTAGGTTGTAGCCTACTTACTAGTTAACAAAACTTGAGGGACCAAAATCGTCAAAAAGGGAACAAGTTCTATTAATAAAAAAAACACACACCACACACACTTTGTGTGTGTGGATCGATCATCAGGAGCGACCAAGAGAGCTCAAACTCTAAAATCAACAAATTCACCAAATTGGAGCTCGAATCAAGCCCCAAATCAATGCATGAACGCGTATAAATGATCACCAAGTCAAAGGGATCGTAAGGTATGTTAAATTTTGTAATTTGGTGATGTCTTGAAGTTATGATGAACACTCAAAATCACAATTTGGGAATGGATGATGAATCCATGAGTGTAGTTGTGAAGAAATCTATGTGTAGGAACAACCCTAGTTAACAATTTGATGAACTAGTGTTGAAAACTAGGGAATTGATGATTTCCCTTGTATGTGCTAAGTGGGTTATGGCTAGATAATGAAGATGATGATATAATTGTGCTAGAAATCATCATCGTTGATAGTAGAAACAAAGTACTTGAACAAATTTACATGATTGAGTACTTGTTCATACATGATAGAGATGGGTTTTTATGATATGATGATGTTAGTGTCTAAATTGTGATTAGAATCCTCATATTAGATAATAAAAGTATGCTACTTGAACCATTTAGGTGTTTGAGTACATGAATCATAATTACCATGAATTGGGTTTGGTGTAAAAAGAATGGAAATGATGATAAATTCATGTTAAAAATGAAGCTTGATATCATCATGTGTTAAGAAAGATTAATGTAGTGTTAATTCGATGAATTATGGTTATAAAACTTGGTAAACGAAGTGAATAAACGGTAGCCTAAGTATGATGCTACCGTGTATTTGACCAAGTAGTTAAATGAGTAGTAAAGCTACATCATGTAATCACTTATGATTAATAGGCCGTTGACTTTAAACAGTCAAACCGACCTATAATACGATGAATGATAATTCTTGAATATATAATGCGTAGGGTGGAATGATCGTATTAAGTTATGACTAAACTAACCACCTTGTGAAATGATGAATAATAGTTGGCGCTTAAACAAGCTAGGTGAAGCTTGGAGTGAAAGCGGGTCAAACGAATCAAGAATGAAGGAAAAAGCATAATTCGGATGCAAGGTAAGTATAACTTACACTAGTCTTATATTTTAGAATATTCTCTTATCGTATTAGTTACGAATAAGATAAATACATAATTGAGGTATGATGTTCCGGCGTGTAAACGTACGGAACAAGATAGTCGAGTATGACAAGAAACCATGTTGATGGTTTAAAATGAGTTAAATCGGTAATTTGATCATTTTATGACAAATGTAAAATGAACTTTTGAATGGTTACCTTATAGGGTAAACCAAAACAAACAATGAGGGTAAAACGGTAAATTGGTCATGCATCGACCATAACTATTGGCTTTAAAAGACACTTATGAAGTAAGCCTTAATAGGCCGGAAAGTGTTAAGAAATGAATTATAAGTAAAGCGACCGCACGATGTAAATCGGAGCGAGTCATATAGTCGAGATGAAAATACATGTCATCTCGCCAATATAATCGGTCATTTAGACCAAACGGGTCAAAGGGTGAAGATACCACCTTTTGATAATAGCGACTAATGATTCTTGTCGAGTTATATGATTTCAGGAATAAATGTAGAAATGATATTTGCATCGCTACTATTTAGCGAATAGTATAGCAAGGTATTAAATCAGGTCAATACATTGACCCGAGCCAGGTATGTGTAATAGAGTAATGATTCATTGAGAACGTAAGGTTCAATGAGTATTTAATGAAGTCTTAGATAGACAATGGGTTACTTAAATGGGTAAACCGAATGTTTTAAAAGAGGGTAGTGGCGTTTTGAAAAGCATATTGACTTTTCGAGCAAGATCATAATTCAAAAGAAGAATCATGGGTCAAACATGCTCTCAAAAGACCTTGTCGTAATTGAAAGACTAAAAAGGACCAAAACGCCCTTGTTAGCTAATTGAACAAACAACCTTTAAAGGTTGTTTGGAAACGAGTTTTATGATTAGATAAATACTTAGAATAAGTATAGAAGCTGAAAGAGGTATTATATTAGTCAAATGACACTATTTGAGTTTTTACCGTAAAATAATGATCCAAGAGGTAAAAATTGGTTTTTATAGATCACCACATTAAACCCACCATAAATTCAGTTGTGGTGGGAGATTATATGATAAGAAATGTGGCGATGGATTGCTAGAAGTAATCAAAAGCGAAATTAGGCTCGAAAGTGCTTAAATACCCTTAACGGGTCAAAATAAGCATACAAATGAAAATGGGTTAAAATTGTGTAATAAACCTGTGGTTAGAACCTAATATGGTAAATAACCTTATGTTGAAGTAGTGTATGTGATATAAAGGTCAAACAAATATGTTTGTGTGATAAATGCGTAAACGGGTCAAAATCTTGTAAAAAGATAATAAGCCGAAGGCATAAAAGTCTCAGAATTTATTAAGCCGGATGTCGGATTTTAACTCCATGTGATGGAGAATTAAATCACAATAACGTAGGAAGAAACGGTAGGTTAAACGGACAAGCGGTTTGAAAGATACGAAAGATTTCGTTTCAATTACGGCAAAAAGGAAACTGGGCTGTTACAGAGTCCACCGTAACTTACGGTGCCACCGTAAGTTACGGTGGAGATGAAAATGCTACGGTGGTTGCCTACTGTTGTACGGTAGGAAAATAACATTACAGGGGCCACCGTAACTTACGGTGCCACCGTAAGTTACGGTGGAGGTCATTTCCAAATTCTTGTTTTTAGAATCAACTGTTTCCCGGACTCGTTTAATCACGTTTTAATCCCAGTATGACTAAAGCATTTCATGTTTATGAAATGTAGGTACATTTTGGATGCCGAGAGACGATCAAGCTCAACGAAGAACCGAACACGATATAGTTACATGCTTCCGCACCTCGTCACGTTGTATATTTTAAACAACGAATTCGATCACGTTATGTAGAATAACTTATAATTTGTAAAAGTTTTAATAAACTCGTATTTTTTTATAGTATGTGTAGTCTTAGCTACACATCTAATTGTTGGTATTTGCATATAAAACCATTAAATAGAAAATAGGGTGTTACACTAACAAACACACATGTTAACAAAACCAATTCGTGGTTCTTCAATATAACAGTTAAGATCAAAACCCTAATCTCAATCATCAATAATGCTATGAACCAAACAACAGTTTAACAATTCTAGCATATCAATTGCATCCTAATAACAGGCAACCATTACACAATCATTCACAAACCATAGCATAATCAATCAAAATGATTAACTAAATACAGAACCATTGTTTGGAGGACTAGGGTTTGCATGAAATCAAAAGAGCAGAGATAACAACGTACAATCATAAATCAATTACCTTAGATTGATTCTAGATGGATTGAAATAAAGATTGATGTATGTGAACTTGTGTAGCCAGAATGATTAGAAATGATGATTTGCAAACTGCCGTAGAATGATTTGTGAGGGTGGTTTAGGGTTATGTAGCAGTTATATTAAAGTTTCACTATTAACCTTAAACACCCCTAACTATGTCATTATCACACAAGGTACACTACAACTTGTAACTTACAATTAAAGCACATAATTCATGTATTAGTCATGCAACACATAAGTTTGGTATAAACCGTCCGTATATAAATATTATTCGCATTGGTCACCAACGTTCGACAGTTATCATGTGTGTGTTCCGGTGATTCCCCGAATTACCAACGTAGACTCATTTAACTAACTCTAGTTCAATGCAGTGCTATTAATGTATGTCTAAATTAACTGTGGTTAGGTTAAAGTAGTAACATGAAGTTGCGGGTTGTCACAACCTAATACAACTGGTATGGTACTGGTTAATAAACCAAAATACCGGTACCAATTATCGAAAACATGGAAAAAATGAATACCGTTACCCTATACTTAATGCTCACCTTTATACTATACTATATTACTAGGTTAGAACCCCGTTTATTACACGGGTTGAATAAATATAATTTATATACTAAGTAATAAAATAGTTACATCTTTTAAAAACTCGTGATTGCGCGATTTGAATAAACACATGTCTTACACGAATAATGTAATTCGTTAAAACATTTAGTCATCAAGATGTGTTTTTCTAACAAAATGAACTTTGAGGTACTATTTACTTATTGTAACATCTCACTTTATTTTTTATTAGGTTAGAGAGTTGTGTATTACATGGTTTATAATATTTTACTTTGTTTTTTATTTATTTATGAGTTAATTACTGTTTTCGTCCCTGTGGTTTGTCAAAAATCACTATTTCAGTCAATTAGTTTAAAAATTGCGATTTCAGTCCCTGTATTTTCACTTGCGTAACCATTTCAGTCCACATCATAACCATTTCAGTCCCTGTAATTAACAGAATAATGGATTGAAATGATTACGAAAGTGAAACGGCAGGGACTGAAATGGTTAAGAAAGTGAAACCATAGGGACTGAAATCGTAATTTTTAAACTAATGGACTGAAATCGTAATTTTTAAACTAATGGACTGAAATAGTGATTTTTGACAAACCACATGGACGAAAACAGTAATTAACTCTTTATTTATTATTAGGTTAGAAACTTACGTATTACCTAATGTTGGATAATCAGCAGAAAAAAAGAAAAGAAATATTTTAGTAAAAAATATTAAATATAAAAGATATAAGCTGGATATTATGATATAATATTATTATTTCATTAGAGTGTAAAACGGGATAATGGGATCCTTTATTAGAAATATGATTTTAAATATACCATGTATAAAAAATATGTATGTTCTACATGTATTGAATAAATCATTTTAACGAAACAGTTGATTAAAATAAATATTTTTATTTTAATATGTGTGTCACACCCCGACCGCGTAAAACAACAAAGCGCGGCGGAAAACGTCGGGGCGTGTTGTAACAGAATTATCGTTTCATAACCATGGATACAAAAAGTGTTTCGTTTTATTGATAATATTAAACATTAATATTGTTTTAACACATAACAAACGAGTTTTATATCGACTATCATTGTTTTATGTCACTAAGGCCTCGTCCAGATCCTATGTGACGCATGCATCCTAGAACGTCAATCAGGCAACAACACCTGAAACATATGTAAAAACAAAGTCAGCAAAGAAATGCTGGCGAGTACATAGGTTTTATAAGAGTATCGGAATCATGGCTTGTTTACTTATATTGTAATACATCGAAAATCTTGTTTTTGAAAAGTGTATAATATTGCAACATGATTAACCAACTCCAAATCAAGATGGTTATAAATTATAAAATTTCGTTAGCCATGATTATTAACCCAAAAGCTTTTTGTTTTAGAAAACCATCTTGTAAAACATCTCGTATAAACTCGTTAATAAAACTCGTATATTATTTCGAAAACATCGTTGAGTGACATCGTTTCACTATCGTTTACCCAAGTGAACTAAATAATGCCACGATATGTAATATGTTAAAAACACTTATATATAAGAAGTACCAGCGGCGTATCTACCATGTTTTCACCATATTACACCCGTCCCGTTATCTAAACACTAGCCAAAAACCAATCGTTTACCCAGATCGTTTAACATCGTTTCCAAATCGTTTACTCGTTTAAATCGTTTAAATCGTCCTCGTTTTAATTGTGAGAACTTATATATGGTCGTCTCGTTAATAACATCCAAAACTTTGTGACTCGTTCATCGTTCAACTCGTTCTTGCATTAACAAACCTCCAAAGGGTAAGTTAACAATCATCAGGTTCAGTCGTTACCCACATAACCCACACCTAACCATGGGTGCAGTAGGATAACGGGATTTGTCGGATCCTATGGTACCATAACCTAATACTGGTCGGCTTGATCAATGCTAATGAATGTCATTCGTTATGTAACTACAACCAACAAGTTCGTTCACATTATCGAAGTCGTTATTAGTTTAGTATAAATCGTTCTATTCGTTTTTGAAATCATCGTTTAAACCTTGAAAACATTTTGTACATATGAATCACCCCAAAACAATTGAAAGTTGTAAAATAGGGGAACTATGTACTCACATGTAGTGCAAGGTATCCTCAATCAATAGTACTTCAACAAACTCGAGTAAACCAGAGAAATCAAGCAGCACCTAGTAATCGAACCACTAGTCAAACAATAGACGCCTAAAGCGGAAGATCGGACAGAATGAGGTATTCCAACCCAAATGAGTGTTGGAACTCATGTGATATGGTTTAACAAAGACTACATCCTAAATCGGAACCTAACCTAAGTGCTTTCGACCAATCGCGGCCCATTAAGGTAGCTTATGCTACTTTAACGCGTCGTGCGCGCAAACGCGCGTTCGAGACGTCTAACTAGTCCTATGACAAGTATTATATGCCTATACAAGTTTAATCATGTTTTATAATCAGTTATGTGACAAAAGTTTAGGTTACATATGCTTAATTACCAATTATGCATGAAAAGGGCATTTTGGTCATTTACCTAAGGCATATAAACTACTTATCATACAACCATCTAAACTAGGTGACCATAAGGTATAACCTTGGAAGGTTATTCCCTATGCTACTATGGTCACCTAATGTGTTTCGTCGGATCCTAATGATCGACCAAACGGGTCGGGTTCGAAAGTATAAGCGATTGATTAGATCGCTTACATTTACGACCCTATATAAGCACTAAACTAAAAGTGACGAGCTAAGCATGTTAAAACATGCTTAACTAAGTTAGAAAACAGGTTTTGATATCAAAACAAACGGTTTTGATATCCTAGAGTAGTTTGGTTACAAAATATGCGTAAATGCGTATTTTGGCCGAAACTACGACTCGTCACTGAGCCTAGATAACGTGGTAATCAGTAGGTATAGTCACTAGGGACTATAACCATCGTGATTACGCTCACGTTATGAAGTTCAAACGAACTTCTCATTGACCATAAACTGGTCAATGCAGAAAGTCAAACGCAGTTTGACTTTAACGCTAAAACGAATGGAAAAGAACGAAAGAACACTTACAACGGGTCCCCGCAAGTTTGATTTCCAAGTAATCTCAGGTAGGAAGTGTATACCACAACCACTTAGAGAAAAACTCAGATTTCAAGTGGGTTTTGCAAGTGAAGGGTGGGGGTATTTATAGGAAATGGACCACCGTTAGGATCGTTTCTTGAAAACCGGGTTTTAATCTCATCCCTACACTTGTTGAAATGCTAAGGTATGTCAATTGGCCCCCCAACATCAGGGAACAACATGTGGAAATGAGATTAGGAGTGGGTAACAGCTGTTAACAGCTGGTTTAGAAGTTTCTGAGAAACTGGGACATGCTTACGGACCGTATGGTCCTCACCCTTACGGTCCGTAAGGACCTACTTTCACAGTTTGGCAGTTTTAGTCCCTGCAGCCCTAAAACTTGGTTTTTGATGCATTTTTGACACGTTTAAGCTCTGTTAACCCCATTTCAAAGCTCTAAAATGAAGTTAAAGTATAGGAAACTTAAAATGTGCTCAAAAATATCTCGGATGTCGGTTCGTTTGGTCGTACGATTGTGTTGTTCGGTTAATTACGACGGAAGTCGTAACGAACGCAAAAACGATCCAAATTAGGCGACGAATGGAATTTTATCATGCCAAACACTAAAATAAAATATTTTAATGCTTACTTAAATTTTTGGATGTCCGGATATATTCGGAACGTAAGATATGTGCGAAAGTGCAAACTTATGCACTTTTTGACGCTTTTAGTCCCTGAATGACCATAAAGTTTATTTTAGCATACCGAACCCCTCAAAGCCTATTTCTAAGTTATGTAAAGGTTATTTAGGGTATGTTTAACTTATGGTCATGTTCCGGAATGTTCGTTACAGTTCAAATCGGAATAGTTTCGCAGTTTGACACAAATAGTCCCTGCGATCGAACAAAGTTGTTTTCGACACACCAAGCCATCCAAAACTTATTTCTAGGTTATGTGGAGGTTATTTAAGGTATGTTAAGCCTATGTCACTATTCCGGAGCATTTTTTGCATTATACTGACTGCGTTTACGCACCGGTTTGCGTATAACCTTCCAGAACGCGATTTAAAGCTTGTAATTGGAATCGAATCGAATTGCAAAATCACCAAACATAATTGCACACATAATAACATCAAAACACATATAATAACACCAAAGCACATTGTTTTATTATTAATCATCATTGTTTTACATCGTACATCGATTACAGAACACAGTTGTCACAGTCTCCCCTACTTCAGGAAATTTCGTCCCGAAATTTTAACTAGAGGAAGCTTGTGAAAATAAATGCGGATATTTCGTCTTCATCTGGTCCTCACATTCCCAAGTAAACTCTGGGCCACGTTTGGATTCCCAGCGAACTTTAACCAAATGAATCCGTTTGTTCTTCAACTGTTTGTATGTACGTTCCACTATCTCCACCGGTTTCTCGACAAAGTGCGTTGTTTCATCAATTCGAATCTCGTCGAGAGGAATGTGTAGATCAGCGTCTGCTAAACACTTTCGTAGATTGGACACGTGAAAAGTCGGGTGAATATTTCCAAGCTCTGGAGGTAGCTCTAGTCGATAGGCAACCTTTCCAATTCTTTCCACAATCTTAAATGGTCCCACATATCGAGGTGCAAGTTTTCCTTTCTTTCCAAATCTCACGACTCCCTTCCAAGGTGAAACCTTGAGTAGGACATGATCTCCGACTTGAAATTTTAAGGGCTTGCGTCCCAAATCCGCATATCTCTTTTGACGGTTTCGAGCTGTCACAAGATTATCGCGGATTTTCTTGACTTTGTCAGTTGTTTCCAGAACGAGCTCAGGTCCAGTAAGCTGAGCTTCACCGGTCTCGTTCCAACAGACAGGTGAACAACATTTTTGACCGTAGAGAGCTTCGAATGGTGCCTTGTTAATGCTAGTATGATAACTATTGTTGTAAGAGAACTCGATCAACGGCAGATGAGAGTCCCAATTACCACCAAAGTTTATCACGCATGCTCTAAGAATATCCTCCAAAGTTTGAATCGTTCTCTCAGATTGGCCATCTGTTTGGGGATGATAAGCAGTGCTTAGATTCAGTTGGGTTCCCAAAGCAGATTGAATGGTCTTCCAAAAATGAGATGAAAATCGAGCATCACCATCAGAGATGATATCTAAAGGAACACCATGTCGTGATACAATCTCGTCTACATAGATCTTGGCAAGCTTTTCAGCAGAGAAATCCTCACGGATTGGTAAGAAGTGAGCATATTTCGTTAAGTGATCGACAACAACCCAAATAGCATCATGACCTTTAAACGTACGCGGTAACTTAGTGATGAGATCCATTGCAATGTTCTCCCACTTCCAAACCGGTATCTCTGGTTGTACAAGCAAACCAGATGGTCGTTGATGTTCAGCCTTGACTTTGAGACAAGTTAGGCATTTCGACACATACAAGGCAACATCTTTCTTCATACCAGGCCACCAGACCTTAGTACGAAGATCCTTGTACATTTTATCAGCACCAGGATGGAGAGAATATCGAGACTTATGTGATTCGTCCATCACTAAAGTGAGAAGATCGTCTTGTTTCGGAATCCACAAACGATCCATGAAAGAGAGTAAACCATCATCCTTCATTTCGAGTTTAAGCTCAAGCTGACGTGGTAATTCATTACTTATCAAATTTTGCGAAACACAAAATTGCTGAGCTTGAAGGACACGAGACTGAAGATCAGATAGAGTTCGAACAGAATGAAGCTTGACTTGTTCTTTTCGACTAAGCGCATCGGCTACAACATTCGCCTTACCAGGGTGGTAGCGAATCTCGTAGTCATAATCGTTTAAGAGTTCAACCCAACGTCGTTGCCTCATGTTCAGCTCTTTCTGATTAAGAATATGCTGGAGACTTTTGTGGTCTGTGAAAACCACACACTTCGTTCCATAGAGGTAGTGTCTCCAGATTTTAAGCGCGAAAACCACAGCTCCTAACTCAAGATCATGAGTTCTTCTCGTGAATTTTCAGCTGTCTAGATGCATATGCAATAACCTTACCTCGTTGCATAAGGACGCAACCAAGGCCTAAGTTGGACGCATCGCAATAGACAACGAAATCATCGCTTCCTTCGGGCAGAGATAGAACAGGAGCATCACATAACCTCTGCTTCAGCGTTTGGAACGCTTCTTCTTGCTTGGGCCCCCACTCAAAAGGCTTATTCTTCTGAGTCAAAGCAGTGAGTGGAACCGCAATCTTCGAGAAATTTGAAATAAATCGACGATAATAACCAGCAAGACCAAGAAAAGATCGAATCTCTGTAGGCGTCGTCGGTGTATTCCAGTCCTTAATAGCAGCAATCTTGGATGGATCCACATGAATACCCTGCTCATTGACTATATGACCCAAGAATTGAACTTCTTTAAGCCAAAATTCACACTTGGAGAATTTAGCAAAAAGTTGTTCCTTCTTCAGGAGTTCCAATGTTAAGTGAAGGTGTTGCTCATGCTCGGCTCGAGATTTTAAATAAATGAGAATATCGTCGATGAACACAATAATGAACTTGTCCAAATAAGGTTTGCAGACCCTATTCATTAAGTCCATAAAGATAGCTGGAGCATTCGTCAAACCAAAAGGCATGACTGTGAACTCGTAATGCCCATATCTTGTGCGGAAAGCAGTTTTGGGAATATCTTCTTCGAGAACATGAAGTTGATGATACCCATAATGCAAATCGATCTTGGAAAAACATGAAGCACCCTGCAGCTGGTCGAAGAGGTCATCAATTCGAGGTAGGGGATATCGATTCTTGATGGTGAGCTTATTAAGCTCACGATAATCGATACACATTCGAAAAGATCCATCTTTCTTTTTCACGAAGAGGACAGGAGCTCCCTAAGGTAAAAAGCTCGGTCTGATGAATCCTTTATCAGATAACTCTTGAAGCTGTTTTGATAACTCTTGCATCTCCGCCGGTGCAAGACGATAAGGTGCTTTTGCAATCGGGTTGGCATTGGGCACAAGGTCAATATGAAACTCGACTTGACGAACTGGAGGCAAACCAGGCAGTTCATCAGGAAACACCTCCGGATAATCCCGAACAATCGGAATATCCTGAATACTTTTGCTCTTGCTTTTCTCCTCGGTGACATGTGCCAGAAAAGCAACATATCCTTTTCGTAAGTACCTTTGGGCTTCCAAACACGACGTAAGCTTCAAACTGCCAGATGGCTTCTCACCACGAATCTCCAGAACATCGCCAGAAGACAAAGGAATACGAACTATCTTATCGAAACAAGTCACCTCAGCATGGTGTTTGGTTAGCCAATCCATTCCAACGATAATATCGAAACTCCCAAGTTGCATCGGTGTGAGGTCAATAGGAAAAGGATGGTTACAAGGTTCAACTAACAATTATGAATAATAGAATTGAGAACAAGAGGTTTACCAGGGGTAACTTCAACAAATAAGGGTTTCCTCAGTTTAGTTCTAGGTATCGCAAGCAAAGGCTCAAATGATAATGACACAAAACTTCTATCGGCACCAGAATAAAAAAGAATAGATGCAGGTTGATTGTTAACAAGAAACGTACCATTGACAACCTCGTTGTCAGCCCTCGCTTCGATTGCATTCAAATTGTACGCTCGCCCACGAGCGGGATTCACATTAACGTTGATGTTCGCATTCTGGTTCGCGTTAGCATTCGCGTTTGCATTCACCAGTCTGAGACAGTTGTTGCGGAAGTGACCATACTCTCCACAATTAAAACATGAACCCGGTGGGAATCTCGCAGCATTCCCCTGACCCGGAGCTGGAACCTGAGCAACCTGATTTTGACCAAAACGACAAAGATTGGCCAAATGCCCAAGTCTACCACACGTCGTGCATTGCCTGCAAGCTTGTTGTGCAACGTGATGACCGTTGCAACGAGCAGAATGAGGTGCGGTACCAGCATATGCTTTCTTTGCAGGTGGTTGAGCTGGTGGGTTATGCGGGTTCTGAGCAGTCTGTGCTGTAACAACAAAATTCTGGGCACCCTTTCGCTTCCTTGATTTCTTCGACGTCACTCCTTCCTTACCTTTACCCTTTTTCTTGTCCTTCCCTGAATCAGTCACCTTCTTTTTATCACCCTTGCGGGTGAGTTTACCCTTCCTGACTTGAGTCTCAGTCAGGGTAGCAGACAACTCGATTGCTTGGCGAAGGGTAGTAGGATTAACACCGGTTACAATCTCCAGAATAGAATCGGGTAACCCATCGATATATCTCTCGATTGCTTTCTCCAGAGGGGTAACCATGGTGGGACACAATAGACTGAGTTCTTCAAAACGATCCGTGTACTCATGGTGTTCAGCCCCATCTTGCTTTAAATCGTCAAACTCTCGCTCCAAAGCCCGAATTTCGTGACGGGGACAAAACTCATTCATCATGAGAGCCCGAAGCTCTTCCCATATTTGTGCCAACGCCACTTTGGCACCCCTGTCGCGCATAATACCATTCCACCAGGTAAGCGCTCGCTTCTCAAACACGCTTGAAGCAAATTCAACCTTACGCGCATTAAAACACTGCACGTGTCTGAATGTGCTCTCGATACTCTCAAACCACTGCAGAAGCGCAGTTGCTCCTTGCGACCCAGAAAACTTAAGTGGCTTCGCAGTATTGAAATTCTTGAAATTACACGGCGCATTGTTGTTGTTATTATTGTTGTTGTATATCTCGTGGACTTGGGTCACAACGCCTGGAAGCACAGCAGCCACTTGCTGAGAGACCAAGGCTGCGATTTCTTCAATAGTGAAAGATTGTGCTTCACGTCGAGGAGGCATTGTCTAACAAGGAAACAGGAGAATCGAGTGAGGTTGAAAATTAGGAAAAACAAAAGGGGTATCGACAAAACACAAGGAAGGCGATCATTTGTTTGTTATCTCGAACAAACAAACGACACGCAGTGACTAATCAAAGTAAATAGGTCAAAAATAATGTATCGCGAAGACATGCTCGCCTATAAGTGAACACTCACCCCAAGAGTTCTCAGGTAAGAGTGACTGGTCCGATTATGTGGATTTGTACGAACACTCTAGCCTTAGACAGAAAACTCAGAGTACAGGCACTCACTCTTCCAGTTTGCACGTGTTCACATTATTTAGACCCAAACTTTGACGAGATTTTGAAAACTTAAAGGGTTCAAAACCATATAATCAATCATCCAAGGACAGATGATTAGTTTTCAAAGCGGATTCGAAAATTGTGTTCTCGTTGTGGTTATCACCTAAGGATAGGTGACAATTTTGTTTTAAAAATCTAAACACAAAGAAACTTTGCGTTAGGGTCCAAAAAGTTATAGTCTAGGTCAAAGAATTACTAATAACCTAATTCCCTATAACCATTGGCTCTGATACCAACTCTTCTGTCACACCCCGACCGCGTAAAACAACAAAGCGCGGCGGAAAACGTCGGGGCGTGTTGTAACAGAATTATCGTTTCATAACCATGGATACAAAAAATGTTTCGTTTTATTGATAATATTAAACATTAATATTGTTTTAACACATAACAAACGAGTTTTATATCGACTATCATTGTTTTATGTCACTAAGGCCTCGTCCAGATCCTATGTGACGCATGCATCCTAGAACGTCAATCAGGCAACAACACCTGAAACATATGTAAAAACAAAGTCAGCAAAGAAATGCTGGCGAGTACATAGGTTTTATAAGAGTATCGGAATCATGGCTTGTTTACTTATATTGCAATACATCGAAAATCTTGTTTTTGAAAAGTGTATAATATTGCAACATGATTAACCAACTCCAAATCAAGATGGTTATAATTTATAAAATTTCGTTAGCCATGATTATTAACCCAAAAGCTTTTTGTTTTAGAAAACCATCTTGTAAAACATCTCATATAAACTCGTTAATAAAACTCGTATATTATTTCGAAAACATCGTTGAGTGACATCGTTTCACTATCGTTTACCCAAGTGAACTAAATAATGCCACGGTATATAATATGTTAAAAACACTTATATATAAGAAGTACCAGCGGCGTATCTACCATGTTTTCACCATATTACACCCGTCCCGTTATCTAAACACTAGCCAAAAACCAATCGTTTACCCAGATCGTTTAACATCGTTTCCAAATCGTTTCCAAATCGTTTAAATCGTCCTCGTTTTAATTGTGATAACTTATATATGGTCGTCTCGTTAATAACATTCAAACCTTTGTGACTCGTTCATCGTTCAACTCGTTCTTGCATTAACAAACCTCCAAATGGTAAGTTAACAATCATCAGGTTCAACTCGTTCTTGCATTAACAAACCTCCGGAGCGTTTGTCGCGTTATACTGACTGCGTTTACGCACCAGTTTGCGTATAACCTTCCAGAACGCGATTTAAAGCTTGTAATTGGAATCGAATCGAATTGCAAAATCACCAAACATAATTGCACACATAATAACATCAAAACACATATAATAACACCAAAGCACATTGTTTTATTAATAATCATCATTGTTTTACATCGTACATCGATTACAGAACACAGTTGTCACAATGTGCTTATCAGTTAGCCTTGTCCTTATCATCAAAATATAAAAACAATTAAAACTACCAATTAAATAAAATCTTTATCTTTATAAATATTTAAAACGCTAATATATTTTTTTTAGATTTTAATAATTGATATATGATTATAATAATTAATATATTATTATCAGTTATCTTTGTCTTTATCATTAAAATTTCTTCTAAAATTTTAAATTTAATATTATCAATAATTGATTTTTCATAATAAATATTTAGAAAAATAATTAAAACTGCCTCATAGAACGTCATGTGTCCCTAACATGGTTTCTTTTATTATATGTATAGAATATAGTATAGTATTGTAGTATACTATATTGTACTATTTTATATTCTATCCTATACAATGTCCTATTATTTTTTTATACTTTTAATTTTAATAAAAAGAATTATTTTAGATTTTTAATGTCATACTTTTTAGAAAGAAGTTAATATGTTTTAAGTATCATTTAATAAAATGTTTATAATAAAACCAAAATTCATTTTGAACTGTAACGTGAGATTCACATTCCATCTCAAAATTGTTTGCCTCCCTCAAATTATTTACATGTGTTTACAACAATCAAAAGACGAGTTCAAGTCAGTAATGGAAACACTGAAGGCATCAGAAAGCTTCGAAGCGAAGGTGCTGGCTTTGAGATATTTATATAAGTCTTAGAGTTAAATGCCATTTTAGTCCCTGTGGTTTGGGCCATTTTGCCAGTTTAGTCCAAAGGTTTCATTTTTAACCTGTGGGCCCAAAAAGGTTTCACAGTTGCCATTTTAGTCCACTTGGATAACTTCATCCATTTTTTCTGTTAACGAGAAGGCCAATTCGGTCATTTTGTATGTAATTCTGTTAACTAAAAGGGCAATTCGGCCATATAAAATGACCGAATTGGCCTTCTCGTTAACAGAAAAAATGGTTGAAGTTAAACCAGTGGACTAAAATGGCAACTGTGAAACCTTTTTGGACCCACAGGTTAAAAATGAAACCTTTGGACTAAACTGGCAAAATGGCTCAAACCACAGGGACTAAAATGGCGTTTAACTCTAAGTCTTAATTTGTTTTCCAAACTTCGAGTTTTGAGGTTCCTAGGATAGGTTTGCATAAATTAATACATATGACTTGATTGCATGATTAAAAAAATCAAATTGAAACAATATATGTTAAGAAAACCGACGAGGTAATTGGCCGTATGCTGATCCAACTTGAAAGTGTCAAAACAATAAACAAATAAATAATGTTGAGGGAGGAGATAACAAAGCATCTAAACAAGAGAGTTTATGAAAATTCTGTTTTGTACGTATTATTATATTATATACATACTTTGCTATAGCTACACACCTCTGCACTACCATAATTCCTGCACCTTAAACTATGGAGACTACCATTTTTCCAACTCCAGCCCTGTCTTCCATCCCAATTACAAGTCGATGGCCAAAACCAAAACCAAAACCGAAAACAAATCGTAGCCGTCGTACAATTGTGTCTATACTCACACCGTCCAAGACGGAGGCCAAGATCACCACAGTACCTAAGACCGTTTATAAAGACAACTGGTATGATCGTCTTGCCATTGATTACCTCTCCAAAGCCGTCCAAGATACTATTGGTACGTAATTCACTGTAGTTTTAGTCGTATTATAACTAGTGGAATCCCCCCCTCTATGCGTCGAGAACTCGATTCGTTACATTACCAGAACTAGTTTAAGCAACTGCCAGGGCCCGTCTCCCAGAGGGCCCGGGATTTAAAAAAAATAATAATAAATAATATTATATATATATATGTATGTATATATATATTTAAAAATCTATATAATTAAATAGTTAAACACATTTATTAATCAAAACCCAACTAGTTTAACTTAAACCCCAATTAAAACCTGTCAAACTAGTTTAAATTAAACCCATATATAATTTTATACCCAAATAAAAAAAGGCCCAACAAGCCCGACAATAAAATTCAAACCCAATTAAATTAAATTAAAGTTAAAAATAAACAACAATGTTGGGGGGCTCATTTTTTATCTCGCCATGAGCCCAAATTTTTGTGAGGACTCTTGGGGGCGTTCCTCTGACAACCGTAATGGCTTGTAACCTAGCGGTATCAACGTGTGTACATGATAGTGTTCCTCTTCAAGTGGTCGAAGATTCTAATCCAATTGTGGACAAAAGTGTAGATCCAAGCGTTGAATTAGTGGACGCGTGAGTTAGCCGTTGTAAAATAAATTGTTTTGTCTGGGACATCTCAACCCCTTATACCAATGTTTAAAGAACTCCAATATTCTCAACCCCTTTTTAAAATAAGTTGTTAATATATTATTTGTGAGTGTTGCTAATATAACTTTTTATGTGTTGAAAACACACACATGCAGGAATGAGAAATAAGGAGACTGGGTATGAGAGCTTGGTTGTGGCAGCCCAAGCAGTTTTCCAGAACTTTGACCCGATCCAACAACGCCAACTTGTTGTAAAATCTCTTCAAAGTGCAATTCCTGGGCCATTTTCCCTGCTGGCAAGTCCTACCTTTTTTCTTCTTTTTTCCTGACAATACAAAAATCAATTATAATTATTACTCATTTTTTATACTTGTACCTTCTATTTTGAAACATTTCATATTTTCATTTGAATTATAAATAAAGGATATATGTTAACATGAGGGGCAAATCCTCATGACTTTCTAATGGCTCAAAATTTCACCTTGAAAATTAACAGAATAGACATGCAAATTCAGTCCTTAATAAATAGCCAAACCCAAAAAGAGTCGATCAAGAGATGCCAAATAGGATGTACTGCACAGAAACTCATGGTTAAGTACAAAGGAGTGCACATTATCGCCAATCAAATTGAAACATGTATAAAGTGGGCCAAATTAGCCGACGACTAGGATTTAGCTCCCCGTTTTTTAGCCGCTAGCTATTTAGTCCGCTCTTTTTTTCATCTGCCGGCTTTTTAGCTTGTGCTTTTTCATCAGTCGGCTGAATTTGGCCTGTGCTTTACATGTGTCTTTTATATTGATTTTTTTGTGGACCCCATTGTACTTTTCAAAGGCTTTTTGTTCGCTAAATTTTAGTTGTCTTAGCCAGCGAATCCTGCCTAGCGTCGTCTAACTGGCTTTTTTTTTTTTTTTTTTTTTCACTTTGTCTATTTTTAAGGGTTGAATATGCATGTCTATTTTATAAAATTTTAAGGGTCAACTCGTCTATTCTACTAATATCCCCTTACAAAATGCACCCCAAACACGGACGGTGGCTCCCATGATTTACGGTCGGTCGCCCGTGTTTAGGTTAAATCATGCCATTTGTCAGAAATGTAGCAGGCGGCGCTGCCGCTCTTAAATCCAGGTCATGGGCGCCGCGCCACCACCAGTGTTTTTTATTTAAGAAAAAAAACTACCTAAAATTGTTTGTTCATTATCAAAATGAATTCACACATACATGATACAACACACAACTCACATACAGTTCCGATCGGTGTTGTGCGAATAATAATTTTGAAAACTAGTTTTGTTGTTGCAGATCAAGACATTGATGCCACCTTCAAAGTTTTCGCGAGAGTATTTCGCAGCCTTCACAACCATCTTCTTCCCTTGGCTTATCGGCCCATGCGAGGTTCCTATTTACATTCCATACAAGATGATTTAAATTACACAGGGAAGTTAACTGGTTTGAAATATATATATTATTACATAAAGGTAAAAGAATCTGAATTTGAAGGGAGTAAAGAGAGACATATCGTCCACATTAAGAAATGCAGGTACTTTTCATTTCTTCTTCATCTTCTTCGTTTATATGTATGTTGCACAATAAAAGCTAGTTTCATGACTTAACATGCATGGCTGTCTATATATATGTATGTATGTATGTATGTTGCAATCTAAATTTAACATCAATGATTGTGTAGGTTTCTAGAAGCGAGCAATTGCGCAGGAATGTGCACCAATCTATGCAAGATACCGTCACAAGAGTTCATTAAGAACTCATTCGGGATCCCCGTCAACATGGTTCCGAGTAAGTGTTTCATATATAATAACATTTCAAAAAAAGTAATGACAAGTTGGTCTAGTGGTTAGTCACTTGGTTTCTCTCGTTGAGGTCCCAAGTTCAACTCCCACTAGCATCACTTTGAAGGACCACCGACAATAAAGTTTAGAACTAGGCCTCTCTAGAGGTCGCCAGTTCGAAACCAAGCCGAACTGGGTTTTACCGCAGTGGGCCTTTGGGCGACGGGTTTTCCCCGGAACTGATGGCTTGGTGGCTCGGGTATGCATTCAACTCTGACCGTTATGGAGGAGGGGATGCATTTACTCGATTGAGGGCATCCCAGGATGCTTATCTGGTGATTTAGTTTGCCGTTCAAAAAAAAAAAAAAAAAAAAACATTTCAAAAAAGGTGTTTCATTGTAGCATAAGTTAAATCAACATTTTTTTCTTTTTTTCTCTTATTTTTTTTGGCTTTTATTTTTTGGGTTTTTTTATCATCAACATTTAACATTATTACATACACCCTTGTCTTATAAAAACTATGTAAAATGTTATTTTGACCCACCTCGAGTTTTACATACTAAATTTTACGTACACGAGTTAAATATAATACGTTTTCTTGTTTATTTTTATGTATGTTTTCACTTGGTTTATGCATGACATAAGTTTTGTTCGAAAACGAGTTGGGTTGAATATTTAACTGTATAAATTCGAGTTAATTTAAGTTTTGCCACCGCCACAACACGCGGCGGGTCAAATACTAGTTACTTCACAAATACGAAAACATATAAAAGTAGCTAGTTAAATTCTACTAATAAATTAGTGATGAGCTACCCCCATGACAGAGCCTAAGCCCAACAGGCTGGGCCCAATTCTAATAAGCCCAAGTGGAGCTGGCCCATTAGGGATAATGATGGGCCAAAGGATTGATTTAACACACACGATTATGAATAACAAACTTGTATAAACACCATTTTATGAAGAACAAGTGATTTCTTACAAATGATAATGCCATGGCCAATTTATACTTGCGACCTAAGTCCATTCCAACCACAGGATGGATTTAGGAAGCAACTATTAGTGATACAGCAATATGCAAACTCATGTACGTACGGTTGGTTTCTAGATTTTGATGACATGAGTTGTGAGATGATTTATGGGCAAGACCCTCCAGCCTTGGAAGATGATCCAGTACTAAAGCAACCATGCTATAAACTATGTATGCAATACCTACCCTCTCATTTTGATCTTATTTAATTATTATATAACACTATGTATAATAGGAGACACCAATTTTTTTTTACAATTTTTTTTATAAGAAATCGCTAGTTTTATATATAAAAAAACTTAAAAAAAAATCGTACTACACATGTGTAATAATACACATGTGTAGTACACATACCTAGTAAAGGACACCGTCTGTCAACAATTAACAAGGTTTTTTAACTGGGTTGGGTGTAAAGGACTAAACTTGCAACAAAATACCTAGTAAAGGACACCGACTGTCAACATTCGTTAAAAATGACACCGCCTGAAAAGTGGTATAAAGATAAAGGACAAAACTTGTAATTTTTCCTTTTTTTCATATACCTAAAATAGCGAAAATTGGTATGAAAAAAATTGGTATGTTTTTTAGGGTTTTTTAATTATTTTCGAGTTTTCGCGTTAACTAGTGGTTTTCATTTGAACCTTCCCCTATATATATAGGATTAAGATCAAGAGTGAACAACTTCTTGAGAGTGAACTGAGTGAACTAATCTTGGCCATTGATCATTTTTTAGATTAAAAGGGTAAGATTGACCTTACCCAAGTATGTTTAATTAAAATCCGTTAATTTTCTTATCTCTTAACTCTCTTTCTTTCTCTCTCTCTCTCATTTTTAATTATTTCTCCATTATTTCTTTATCTATAGATTTTGTATTAATTTTAACTTGAATATTGTTTTTCTTTTATTATCCGTATATATAGATATCATTATACATTGTTTTTAACTTTTTATAATTTTCAATAAACATTAAAAAATTTCTCTGAGATTGAAATTGTAATTATTTTTAGGCATTAATTTTTTTTTGAATATGTGATGAAGTTATTTATTTTTGCATACATGTGATATGTTTCATTTTCATTAATTTCAAAATTTTTATATGAATCTACTCGTGTGCATGCCTAATATACTATATGTTGTTAATATACACATATGTAACCATTTCTGAATATAATACACTGATGTATAAAAGACTGTACACATGTGTATAAACTAACAACTGTGTATCTTGTATAAACTGATAGTTAGCGAGACTGTACACATGTGTATAAACTAAAACCTATGTATCTTGTATATACGGAAACTAACAAGATTTTAGGGATTTTAATTATATTGTTTAATAAATGCAATTTACAAAAGACACAAATACCCTTCTGTCATTTATTTTAACGGGGAGTTACAACATTATAATTACAATCTTGTCATTGTTTAAGGAATCTTTAGATGATATAATCCAATGGCCCAGATTAGTTCACACAGTTCACTCTCAACCTAGTGTTCACTCTAGAACCATACCCTATATATATATATATATATATATATATATATAGGGGAAGGTTAATTTGAGAAGAAAATTTAATTGAGAAAAAAAAGAAAAAAGGGTAATTTTGTAAAGCATTAAATAGTTTTTTCACTTATCTCATTTATAATCATTTTTGACTAATTAATTAGTCATAAATACTAGTATCCTCCACACTAACTTTTTTTTTGTCTACACACATCAAAAGTTATCTTAAATATTTCGAAATTCATCCTATACATTGAAATTTATTCTACACAACTCGTAATTTATTCTACACTTTAAATTATTTTATTTTTGAAAAAAATATATATTTTGAAGGTAAGTTACAAAAAATTTAATGTAGTTAGCTATTAAAGAGAAAGACTACAAATTAATGACCTATGTAGATTTACCAATGTACCCTTATAGTAACATTAAATACTTATATTAAATGAAGTAAAATAAATCATTTTTATTTGTTGAAATTTCTTCTTTTTTCTTCTTACAAAAACTTTCTTCTCCTTTACACTATATATATATATAGGGGAAGGTTCATTTGAGAAGAAATTTAATGTGAGAAGAAAAAGAAGAAAGAGCATAATGGTAAACTATTAAATAATTTATAACTCATTCCACTAATTTGTTATCTCTCGTTAATAAAGCAAAAAACATTTTATCATACAAATTTCAAAATTTATCCTACATATATCTTACACTTACTGAAATTTACCCTACGCATATCTAAATTTATCATACACATTTAAGAATTTATCCTACACATACTAAAATTTATCCTACACATGTCGAAAATTGTCCTTCACCCTAAATTATTTTATCTTGAAAGAGTATATTTAAAAGTGAGTTACAAATTTAATTAGTTAGCTAATTAATTACAATTAAAAATTTACATATATGCCCTTATTGATAACATTAAATACACATATTAAATGAAGTAAATCGAGCATTTCTATTAGTTTAAAACTTATTCTTTTTATTCTTACAAAAATTTTCTTCTCATTTGAACCCTCCACTATATATATATATATATATATATATAGGCTAAAGATAAATAGAAAACCCACTTTAATTTAGAAAACCCGGGAAATTCTAACCTCCCGATGTTTTTTAAAAAAAAAAATATACACATGTTATATACATGTTTTTAAGGTATTTGGGCCAAAAAAAATCAAAAAAGCGCCGAGTAGATATTTAAAAAAAAAATAAACAAGTTTTGGTGTAACACGTGTTACAAATATGTCAGATGAATGTAACACGTGTTACACCAAAACTTGTTTATTTTTTTAAAAAATATCTACTCGGCGCTTTTTTTGATTTTTTTGGCCCAAATACCTTAAAAACATGTATATAACATGTGTATATATTTTTTTTTTTTAAAAAAACATCGGGAGGTTAGAGTTTCCCGGGTTTTCTAAATTAAAGTGGGTTTTCTATAGATACTAACCCTATATATATAGGGAGGGGCTCATGCGAGAACCACCCTTATTGTGAGAACCTTGAGAACCAATGTGAACACAACCTAAAATAGCTAAAAAAAACCTAACCCCCCCCCCCAAGCTTAATGCTAAAAAAAACCTAACCCCACCCCCCCCCCCCCCCAAAAACCTAAACCCCCCCCCCCCCCCCCCCCCAAGCTAAAATGCTAAAAACTAAACCCCCAAAAAACCTAAAAAAATCTAAAAAAAATCTAAAATTTTTTTTTTTGAATTTTTTATGTTAAAATCGCTACTTTTAGAAGCAAAAAAAAAATTAAATTTTTTTTTTTGCTACGAAAAGTAGCGATTTTTTTATAAAAAATATTAAAAAATTCAAAAAAAAAATTTTTGTGTGATTTTTAGCTATTTTTAGGCATTTTTGGTGTGTTCACATTGGTTCTCGCGGTTCTCACAATAAGAGGTGGTTCTCGCATGATCTTCTCCCTATATATATATATATATATGGTAGGGTTCTAGAGTGAACATCAGTGTATTTGCGAACTGAGTGAACAAATCCTGGCCATTGATCTACACACGTGTATGGCCAGGATTTCATCATCAAATCGTAAAATACACTATTGTATTTCAACATCAAATTCTGGTCATTGATTTACGCACGTGTATGGCCAGGAAACTACACTAGTGTTCACTCTTGAACCTAATCGTATATATATATATTAAATATTGAAATTACGTATAAGTAATTTAAGTAATAATGTTTTTAATACTTTTCAAACTTAAGAAATAGAATAAGAATTGCTAAAATATGATAAGCAGAAAAAATAATCTTAGGCTCAGATAATTGGTGCGTAAAGAGTTACCCATTAACTATTAGATATTGACATAGTTTTAATTAGGGCAAATACTTTCTTAGCTGTCATACATACGTACACAATATACATGGATATTGCATGTTAATTAATGAGTTAAACGTAATAACTGTTTAATATCATGTGAAACCGATACAAGTTTAAAAATAACATATGAAATAGCATTAGGCTGCACGGTATGGTACCCCGTCTTCACCCGGCAACGCCCGTCCCCCCATCCCGCCCGCACCCTCTTCTTCCCGTCCCCCCTCCCTCCCCGTCTTCAACGTCAATATATGGACGGCGAGGACGATTCAAGATGGTGGTCCCCATTTGTTTTTTTGTTTGTTTGTTTGTGTAAGTGACTTGTACATTAGGCTTTAATACTTGTACATAAGGCATAGAAATTAAAAAAAAAAAGTGGTGGGTAGGATCATCCTCCCATACCCTCTAGTGACCATCCTTGGGAGGACTATGACGTGGCGCCTACGTGGCGGATGGTCCTCCAAGGATGGAATGTCACCATACCCTCTAGCCTTACGAATAATTTGTCAATTTAAATATAATCAGATAACTTTAATTAAATCATATATCATACATGCTATTCTTGTTCTCATATTTCTTCATCTGTGTGTTCCATGTAGGTAATGTAAAGCATAAGCATGATACAAGCTGTGTTACCTAAGTTAAGGAGATCCGGTCAGATGGTACAAATAGAAATTAAACAATAAACAAATACTATTTTTACTTTTAGTTACATTCTCTAAATTGTTATATCATGTTGTCCAAGTTGATTGTTCATGTCGGCTAATATACAGAAGGACTTTTGATTGACTCTCAAAGAGTGTAAATTAATGTGGGGTGAGATTTTTTATTTGCAAAAGTGTTTTAAAAGTTTAAAATAAATTGGATGATAAAATGTTTATCCAAAGGTTGGGTTTCTCTTTCTCATCCAATCAAGATGTCTTATATATGGGAACACTAGGTTAGAACCCCGTGTATTACACGTGTTGAATAAATGTAATTTTATATATTAAATAATAAAAAAGTTATATCTTTGTGAATCTCGTATATTGTACGGGTTAAATAAATGTAGTTTTATATATCAAATAATAAAAAAAAGTTATAGGAAACATTACAAGTTTTGTCCTTTATCTTTATACCACTTTTCAGGCCGTGTCCTTTTTAACGAATGTTGACAGGCGGTGTCCTTTACTAGGTATTTTGTTGCAAATTTAGTCCTTTACACTCAACCCAGTTAAAAAACCCTGTTAATTGTTGGGTGTAAATGACTAAACTTGCAACAAAATACATAGGTAAATGACTAAACTTGCAACAAAATACTTAGTAAAAGACACCGCATGTCAACAATTAACAAGGTTTTTAACTGGGTTGGGTGTAAAGGACTAAACTTGCAACAAAATACCTAGTAAAGGACACCGTCTGTCAACATTCGTTAAAAAGGACACCGCCTGAAAAGTGGTATAAAGATAAAGGACAAAACTTGTAATTTTTCCAAAGTTATATCTTTAAAAACCATGTGTATTACACAGATTAAATAAATGTAATTTTGTATACTAAATACTAAAATCGTCGTATCTTTAAAAAACCCGTGTAAAATCGGGTTGAATAAATCTACCAAATAATAAAAAATTACATCCTTAAAAACCTCGTATATTACACGTGTTGAATAGATCTAAAAAAGAGTTATATCTTTAAAACCTATGTGTATTACACAGATTAAATAAATGTAATTTTGTATATTAAATACTAAAAAACGTCGTATCTTTAAAAAACCCGTGTATAGTCGGGTTGAAAAATCTACCAAATAAAAAAAATTATATCTTTAAAAGACCTCGTGTATTACCATCGCTACTCCTTATCCGCCTTTGTGGTTACCATGTGTATTACATAGATTAAATAAATGTAATTTTGTATATTAAATACTAAAAACGTCGTATTTTAAAAGAAACCGTGTATAGTCGAGTTGAAAAATCTACCAAATAAAAAAAAAAAATATATCCTTAAAAGACCTCGTGTATTACTATCGCTACCCCTTATCCGCTTTCTGGTTTGGAACGTTGAAGATGCTCTAAGAAGGCTAAATATTATATGTCCTTTAGATGGAATTTTCTTTTCATGAGTGTGGTGCCCCTAAGACCATGTGTAGTGGTAAATTGTTATAATGCCCCCACCATGGGGCATTATTCGACACGTGTCATCACAGTCAGCATGAGGCATTATAGTATAAAATGGTGTAGTGGGGCATTATTCCAATAACCCCCTTCCAATCATTAAACAAAAAAAAAAGCAAACTAAATGATCATTGGCTAGTCAAACCCACTTCTTCTCCCATTGGCCACATGCAAGAATCAAATGGAGCTATGCAGCGTTTTCTTAATAACGCCAAAATCAAATTTCTGAATTTTTTTTAAAATAACGCCTAGTGTAATGGATGGGGGGGGGGGCGTTTTGGGGCGTTTTTTTTCAATTTTTTTTTAAAATCACGCCCCACTACGGGTGGTCTAATGCCCCTATGCCTATTAATATTTTTTCCACCAAGTGAACTTTTTAGAAAAAAATATCTTGGCCTAACTTAGTTAAGCAAACAAAAAAACATAACTAAAATCAACAAACAAAATCAAACATGAAATAATTAACTAAACTAAAACAACCTACACATTAATAGCTTACATAATGTCTTTCTACAAATTAATAGGAGATTTGAGTGTAGTAATGAGTAGGAAAGATAGATATTTGTTTTGAAAATATATTAAATTAACCATTTAGATTTGAGGATAATATTTTATTAAAGTATGTTAAGATTTAATATTAATTTATTATTTATTTATTTAATTAATATAAGATAAGTATATATTTGAGAATACCTTCAATGA
Source organism: Helianthus tuberosus (assembly GCA_030545235.1). NCBI lineage: Eukaryota > Viridiplantae > Streptophyta > Magnoliopsida > Asterales > Asteraceae > Helianthus > Helianthus tuberosus. The sequence goes on from CM060425.1 coordinate 196,807,897, forward strand.
ATGACACGTGTCCAAAAGTTGATTTCTTTTATTATAGTAGATAGATTTTGGTTTAAAACAATTAAGCACATTGCAATTAAAGTGTGACACTCCTTTTTAGCACGTTTAAGTTCCACTTTTCACATTCAAATTCTCAATGGCTCATTCCCAAGTGTTTAGTTTGATCAATATCAACATGAGGTACATATATACAAACGTTTAATGATCAATATCAACATGAGGTACATATATACAAACATTTAAACCACCTAACTTTCCAATTCACTTATATGTATCATCATAAAATTCGTTGAACACATAATGCATTGTTTTAACCCCATTTTCTGTTTGGGAATTGGGTATTTCTTAACACACACAAACACAAATAATCTAAGAGAAAAATAAGAAACGAAGATGATACTCGAGATTTATGTGGTTTGGTCGATAAGACCTACGTCCACGGTGACATCCGACTATTTTGAGTCTGTACCGTACTAGTGTGACACGTGTTAGCAATGAATAAAGGCATCGTTATATTAAATTTGATGTTAATTGATGTGTTGGTAAATCCAAACTTTGTTAACATTATGTTGGCAAAAATAAGATAAACGCTTATCGCGTAACGAATAAAATGCGAAACTAACGTCGGTAATCGCCCGATTAATGTTAAAATCATAAAAATATTCCATTGTGATTAAAATTCTATTTTTATCATATCCGTGAGTAAAAATTAAGTAAAACGCTTAAAAACACTGTTTTGCGAATTTAAGCGCATACTGCGCGATACCGCGCGTATCTTTCAAAATATAAACGACGAAGCCAGTCGAGGCAAATAATATATTGTTTAGCAATATTATGGCGAGTAAATTTTTATAGAATGATAAAAAAAATTTAAAACGCCCTAAAACGCGAGATAAGATACCTGATAGTCAGTTCAATACCTGTTTTTGCCTAATATATGATATATATGTGTATGTATGAGAGATGTATGTGTGTGTGCATGTAGGTAGTGGCCCATGGGGGTGCCCACCTCTCCACTTTTTGCCAAATGTTAAGAATATGGGGACATGCAATCATTCAACCTTTTAAAACACACAACATATAACATTTCCCAATGTCACACCCCGATATTTCCACGTATTACCGGTGGGCCCGGTGGGGAGTATCGTGACGTAGTTGATATCATCATAGACAATTTATCACAGTTTATATACACACAGCGGAAGTCGAAAGATAAGATCATTACAAACCGAATGAAAGTAATATCATTTATTACAAAACGGTTGTAAAGGATCCACAGGCGGATCAAAGTTAAAAAGAAACATTGTTCATCAGATTTATAACATCTAAGCTTGCAAGACTCTTTATTGATGCTAGGAGTAGCCAGCCTATTCCGTTTAGTACCTGCACTTAGCCTTTTGGAAAATACGTCAGTTTACACTGGTAAATACAATTAACCGACTCATTTTGAAAATGTTTAAGAAAATTGATTTGAATGCACAAGGCACAAAATATCTTTTATAACTTGGGAAAATTATTTAAAAATAATCTTGTATACAGATTTAAATGTTTGTCGTCTGTCAGGGCCGGTTAGAAGAGCCGGACAAGATTAACTGACACACCACAGGTATAATACCCACAAGGAATTTTCCTTATTGTGGGGTACCTTTTATACATACGCAACTGTCAGGTGTATGCCTACACCCTGTGCTTAAGTCGTGGCCATTTCAATAAATGAGCCAAGGATATCCAGGACATGGTCATTAACCCCCCAAAATCCATATACCAAACAAAACAGATTAAAACGAGTTATGCAATTATATTAATCACAATCCGATTTAAACAATTACATACCCGACGAAGCGGTATTATTATAATACCGTATCCCAAGCCCGTATAACGGAAAATAAGTTAAAAGTGTTTACCTGAACAAGTATAAATCTCAATCAGCGAGTGCAAGTATCTTTTACTGTTTTCCTAATCTAGAACGAAGGTTTTAATAACCTATTAGATTCCTATCGGGTCTTAATTAAGCCTAAACTTAGACCGGTTAGTTTTAAAAGAAGATATACGGTTCAAAACGCATGATTAAGCGAAGACCGGATTAGAATGTGGTTTAGACCCGACAAGTTTGTATACTTGTATAATATGGGTAAACTAAACATATTCTGGATTTTGGGATAAAAATGATAAGGTTTGACCCGTTTCGGCTAATTTATGTAAACTAGTCACATAAACCGTACCGGGCGCGAAAAATGCATAATGGGCAAACAAATGAGTCATGAACAGGTTTCCTAAGTTAATATGCCCTAAATATGTTGTGATATCAGTAGGATACCTTCCATTATGCCCAAAATGGATTTAAACTCAAATTATGTCCCGTAGGGGTATTTTGGTCATTTTAAAGCTTATAAAAGAGTTTAAATATTAATATGAGTTTCAGGTCTGATATAATCAGTAAAAATATTTATTTTTATAAGTCATAATAGTAGGGTATTGCATATATGTGAAATTTATCTTTTATAACCAAACTATGCACCGTAGGGGCATTTTGGTAATTTCATATAAGCTTTAAAGGTCAAAATTAGAATTCTGAGTTCAAAACTTTTGCTTACTGTTTAATTATAAAAATTTACTTAAAACATCAGTAGGTATTAAGTCTTATATGTTAAAATGGTTTTAACTCATACTATGCGCTTAAAACGCGTAAAAGTCGGTTTTAAGCGATTTTCGGGTTACAACAGGAAATCTGAGTTTTTGGTCAGTTTATAAAGTTCAAAATATTTTATTTATCATATAAAATCAGTAGCAAAAATTTTGGTATCAAAATATTATGTAAAACTCATTTTATGTAAGAAAAGGGTATAAATGCTCAGCTTAAAAATAAATAAAAATCTTCAAAAATCCCAAAATATTATTTTACATCAGTGGGTAAAAAGTTTGGTGTCAAAATTTGGGTTTAAATAGGCTATATGCTAATTATGCCGTTTAATTAATAAAAAGCTTCTTAATTACGATATTGAGCATAACTCCTATTCTAGACCTCAAACTGATGTCAAATTTTTAAGACAAGTTTATAAATTAGTAATAAAGGTTTTTGTCCTCTCACATTTTCAAAAATCTCGTTTTAAAATCAAAAGGGCATAATGGTCAACATTTAGGCATATATCGCAAACATGCATCAGATAACTAAGGAACCAAGTTGTATAACCTCAGAGGGTTACACTAACCTATAACCTGGTCCTAATAGAGCTCTAAGGCATTTCTAAAATATGCTACATTGGGTCAGAACTAAAAGTCAAAGCAAAAGTCTACTTTTGCGACTTTCGGTTCCGAACCGAGTCTAAACTGAAAATTGTCGGGTTGAACATGCTTAGACATGTTCTTAGATTAATTACCAAGTTATACAAGTGATAAAACAGGTTTTATGGCTTCTACATTGCTAATTATGCGTTTATTTGAAAATTAGCTTCCTGTTGACTTTTTATAATTAAGTTTGACCCAACAATTGACCTAGTTAGAGTGGGAATCAGAGGGTGCGCTTTTAAGAGTTTATTACCCACATAATTACCAACTCATAGATACTTTCAATTCGATAATTGACTGTACCGTTAGTGGTTAATCACTAAGTCAAACTTTAGTTACGACGGTTTTGACTTTAGGCCATTAAACTAATAAAACTGAATTTAGAGAGGTTATGGAAGCTTATTGAAGTACTAAGCATGATTTAGAAACTTAAGGAAGCTTGCTTGAAGACCAGAGAGCTCCCGAAAATAGTTTTGAAATGAACAAGTGAAATGTTGCAACCTAGAATTCTTTATATAGCCAAGAAGAAGTCATAAGATCACTCCACAATAGTCTATAGATGTTCCCTGATCATTTACAAGTGTCCGTATGCATGAAAAACCACTGGTGCAGCCCCTGAATTCGAATACAAGGCTTCTAAGGCGGTGGAACTGGCTGTACTCGCAGGTGTGCATGAAATCTGCCCAGATCAGGCCGTCGCGTCGCACGACGGCAGAGGGCTTCAGTGGTGGCGCAGCGCCAGCATGTAGGTAACCAACCAAACAAGTTTAAAACTTGGCAGTTTTGACCCCTGGACCTTTAAAACCTCAAATCTTTCATTTTAAGCACAATTAACCCATGAAATTTATATTTTTGTGATTCATGATGTATAACCAAACATCATTAGGTCCGATTTCATTAAATGATAGCCGAAAACACAAGTTTTGCCCAGTTGACCCTTTTAACCCCTTAATTACGAAAGTTAACGTATCTTCCTCATATGATATCGAAACCTTGTGAAATTTTTATCACTTATTCTTGGGAGTATAATTAATCGTTACAAGGCTCCGGGTTCGCCAAAAGGTCACTCAGAGGTATAATTTAAACATGTTGACACATTTAACCCTCGCGTCTTGTAAACTTTCACTTTCTTCCACAAACGGTTTCATACGCTTCATGATTCATTCGTTTAAGGGTACAAACATCGTGTAGGGTTGTTAAAAGGTAAAATTTTCATATGTTAACACTTTGGATCCTCTTACACACATACTTTCTTTGTTTGTCAACTTTAGTCCCTCATATTCAATCCATTACACGTTTAAACCTCATGACACGTGTCGATATTATATTGGACATGAATTTACAAGGTGTTACACCCAACATCACAACTCTCCATCTCTTCACCCTCTCTCACTATCGGCCGAACACACAAACACCATGATTTTCAAAATTTTGAAATTTCTATGAAGATCAAGTCCATGCCAAGCTAGTTTCAAGGGTGTTTGATGATCTAAGGGAGTTTCCAAGGTGATTCCTAAGAATAACAAGCTACATATCATCAAAAATCTCTTCAAAACCTACTAAATTCTAATGAGGTATAAACTTATTTGTTAAAATTTATATTCTTGTTTCTTGATGATGATGATGATGATGATGATGATGATGGAAAGTTTCTCAAAAGCTTGGAGTTCTTCACAAACTTTAAATCTAAATAAGAAAATGGTTTTAACCAAAATAAAAATGGACGTTCATGAGTGTGTGGTTATGGCCGAAAATGTGTATATATGTGGGTTAGAGATTGTGTTTTGGTTGTTAGTTGATTCTTGATTGATGTAATTCTTGAAGGATGGTTGAATGCATGATAAAAAAGGGTTTTTATAAGAGTTCATATGATTGAAGATGAAAATATGAAAAGTGGGTTTTTGAAATTATATATGTGTGTGTCGTGTGTGTGTGTGTGTGTGTGTGTGTGTGTGTGTGTATGCATGTACATGTGGGTTTTTGTTTGGATATTCATAAATGTGAAGGATGAATGCATGCAATGATTTGATGATGATTACATTAAGATGATGTTTGGATTATATGAAAATGAAATAAACGTAAGTTAGATTCAGTTAAGTTCTTGGATGATGATGATGATATGATAATCATGCAATAGGTACTTGTACATAAGTATATATATGATGATTAAATGATCATCAGTTGGTGAACTTGAAATGATATGATAAAACTGAGTTAAAATAGAATATAAACATGATAAATGATGTTATATTATGTGTTATGAAGTTATGTCATAAGTTTGGTAGCTTTGCATGTTGTACATGAAGCTTAAAAAGTGGTAAAATGAGTGAAATTGCATGATTTATGTAACTTACATGAAATCTGCACTAACATGGATATTATATAGATTCCAATATCAATCCGGATCACAGTGGTTGATTGTTTTACTCCAAAAAACCTATTGATTAGGTGTTTGCACTATGAGAAAGTTATGAAAAATCATAGAATGAAGATGAAGCTAATGGTTTGATGATTACAACAAGTGTTGTATTGAATCCAAACAAAGAAATAAACAATAGAGCACTTGGAGATCTGATTAAGCACTATCAAAGATGATCAAAGATAAACAACACAAGTTTTTCACCAAGACTAGCCAAAATCTTTGGCTAGGGCAACAATTCATTAGCTTATATAGTGTCTGACTTACCAGCATAATTATAATTATGCTGGCATCTTAATTACACCAAGTCAGATTTGCTACTTACAAAACATTACAATATTAGTCCCTAGACTTCAATAAAGCTACAAATCTATAACAAAAATCAATCCAGTACAAGTATCAACGATCTCACAAGATCCAACAATATCCCCTAGATCGTTGCATACTTGTTTAAACTTTCATTCTTCAGTTGTAGCTTCTGGATTGCTTGCAGCTTCCTTCTCAGGTTCTAGTGGGATCTCTGCAGTCACTGTTGTTTGCTGTTGCGGTGGAACTTCATCAGTTGTTGTGGGAGTTTCTTGAACTAAAATAGCTTCACTGTTTGTTGGTGGTTCCTCCCTAGTGGCCTCATATGTGGATGAGGCCGGAGGTTGTTGCTCTTCCTGAGGAGTTGATGAAGATTTTTCTTTCTTTTTGTCGAGCTTTTTCTTCTTCCTAGCTTCCTCTTTCTTCTTTGCTTCTGCTTCTTTCTTCTTCTCAATTTTGTCGATAATGTCGAGCATTTCACGTTTTCTCTTCCACGCTCTCTCTTCTGCTCTTTGAAACAGCATTGCCTCTTCCAAGTTGGCATTCCCGGCTCCAACATTGATGCGATTAGCATTCAGCACATTTAAATCAGAAAGTCCAAACATGAAGACGTCCATCGGATCCAGTATTCTAATATCTTCATTTGTATTCGATCGGATCACTGCTTCACCTGTCTGACTGTCATAAAACAACTTTTTGAAGTTGTTCAAGTAGACAGGGACTTCTGATGGGAGCTTGATTCTAGTGACCACTTTAGCTGGGTTGATAACCCACGTCACTTTTCCTTTGCCTGTGATGGGATCTCTTGTGGTCTTGGAAACTATTCTTCGAGGACGCTGTGGCTTGAATACTTCAAAACCTTTGTTGCATTCCTTAGCAGTTATACGTTCAAAATCCGCCCTGAGACTACTGCGATCTGGATTTAACATGTCCAGTCTGCCAAGCTCCCTCACATCCCATCTTGGAAGAGAGAACAGATCATACCCGCTCTTGAAATATTGAATTACACCTCCTCTACGTTTAACCACGAACATCCCTCTAAGGTTGCTGTATATCCAGCTGATGATTTTATCAGTAATCTATGTCTTTCCAATAGTGATTACTTGATAAAAATCAGGAAGCTTTTCTCTTTCTTTTCTGAACCACTCAGGATGCTATGGAGTGAACGTCTCTCCATCTTCCTGCTTATACGTGACTTCTTCTTCTAACCCCCATTCAATGAATCTTGAGGGCATCTCATCCCTGTCAACTTCCTCTTCGTCACTCTCATTACCTTCAGTGACCTTCTCAGTGGATTCTAGACGCCTCTTCTTCGCTTCAGCCTCTTTGGCTTTTCTGTTTGTTTCATCTTCTTTGAATTTCTCGAGGTCGAAGAGCTCAGCAAAGGAGAACATGGGTTCTATTTCAATTTTGGCGCATATTTTCTTCATCATTCGATACAGTTTTTCAATCCCATGTTGTTGGGATCTTATAAACTTTGCTTGTTCAGTAACATAAGCATGCATTTCTCTATTTTTCTTCCTTTGCTCTTTCAACTTTTCTCTCAAAATGTTTGTATCATTCACTTGGTGCTTGAGAATACAAATTTCTTTAGCAGGACCTGCATCAATGTCTTTGACAAGTTTATCATACAAGTCTTGAAACGGTCGGATTCTTTGTGGTGGGGCAGCAGGTTGTGTAATCCTTGTTGGTTTCACTTGAGGATGCCTTGAAGATCCTTCATCTGTTTTATTTTCCTTGGATGGAGGCATTTTACTTGCAGATGGTTCGTCTGGATCGATTAACAGAGTATCGACAAAATCTTCTAATCCTTCTTCTTCCTCTATTACAACGACATGTGTTTTAGACTCCGTCATTTGATGTCTAGCAAGCTTCTTTTCTTTCTTCTGTCTCTCTTCCATTTCATGGATTGCACGCATGTCTTGAATGTGCTGTCTATGTTCTTGAGAGTCCGCATCCCTAAAGTTTGCCCCCATAAACCTCTCGGGGTTCTCTGATGGTTTCTTTTTCTTTGAAGGTTCTTCATCGGCTGCTTGTTTTCCTTTCCTCTTTCTCTTTCTCTTTAATTGTTCTTGTTCTTCTTCTGCAACTTCTTCTTTTGCTTGCACATTTCTCTGTTGCTTTGCTTTGAGTGCTTCCCTATACTTTTGATACGCAACTTTAACCAAGGGAAGTCTTTCTGTAGAGTATATCCAGTCGTGCAACATATCCCACTCGTTTGTTTTGATCTCGGTAAGCTAACGACTAGTGGGAACATGGAAGGTGTAACGACCACCCTCATGCGGCAAATCGGAATATTGATCATTGATTAGCATTTGAATGAACCTAGGGTACATTGCCCATGTGTTCCCTCTTGAATTCTCGATAATGTAATTAAAGATTAGTCCTGAGAAGTTGAACTTTTGTTTTAAACACAAGTTCAACATAGCTCCTGACCATTCCAGATTTAGACTGTCGTATCCTCCTTTTCGATGAGCGATACTCATTGCAATTACATGTAAAATGAATCTCCAATCTCTTGTAAGGCCGTTCCTTTTAATCTCCTCCTTTTGTTTGAATTCTCCTACATACCCCATTCCACAAAAACCATCCAGAATGTCATCTTTGTTTAAGCTGATAGGGTCATCGTGCTTATCTCCTAGCTTCAACACTTTGTGAATACTTTCTTCAGTAACAATGACTTGTTTATTGCGAACTGTTGCAGAGATCCTTTTGACTTTGTTAATGACTTCAGCTTTTGCGGTTTCCCAAAATTCTTGAATGTGAGTGCGATGAATGGTGACTTCCGTTTGAACTGCATAGCTGATCTTGCTTGATCTTATCCATCTAGCCACGTCTTCAAATTCTTTTGGTGCCGGATCGAGTATGATTGGTTGATTATGCTTGAGAGTTTTGTCCCACTCGACTATTTTCAACATTTTACTATGAATCTCGAACAAATACTAAGAACTAATGTGGGAAGAATGAGAATCTTGAACAAGATGAATGATGATAACCGATTTCAGTGATAGAGAATAAAAGTGTGTTTGAAAAGTTTTGAAAATAGGTCGGTTATGAACTTTTATAGCCAAGGACCGTTACCAGCGGATTTAATAATTCCGCTGGTATCTTAATTCCGCCCCTAATATGGTTCACAACCCTTTTTCAAAATCAAAATTTAATACGCTCGAGAATTTCAAACTTTCTCGAAAAACGTGTCCATTTTAGTTTAAAAAGTAATAAAAATTAGAAAATATTTACAAACTAAAGAAAATATGGGCAATTTGGACTCTGACGTGATGTCGCGGTCACAATCAAATTTAATCCAAATACAACTAAGTAGATAGCGGTAAGTGGGTATCGAACACAGGGAGTTTGTGGAAAATGTGTTATTTCAAAGTTTATCTAAATTTACTAAATTTATCTAAATGCAAGAAAAGTAAAATCAAGAGTTGGATTGTGTGATTTTAAAACTAAATTTAACTAATAAAATTGCAAGAGAAAATTTTGATTGTAGACAAATTAGAGACAAAGGATCACCCTAGATTTCCAGTTTCAATTGACATTCATGTTATACTTTCTACTAGAAAGAGCTACATAGACATAGCTCGTGTGTGACTACTTGCAGTGATGAAAGGGAACTAAGTACTCAGATTCCTAGAACGTGAGGTTGTTACCCGATGATCAATCAACCCTTACCCAAGCCTAACTATACCCATGATATCTCGATTGCCAACGGCACCAAGAACATATGGTTTCTAATTAGTTTAACGCAAGAATTAACAAGTTACTAACAAGCAATCACACACCATAACAAACAAACCATTAAGATAAAGATTGTTATTCTAGAAATAATGAAATCAAACATGAAATGTCTAAAGTAAACCTTCAATCCAGGATGATCACAAATGTTTAGCCACTCATGGCTTGAATCAACATCATCAAACTTGTTTTAATGTTCAAGCAAATCACCAACATAAAACCCAAGATTAACTAGTGTTCTCCTTGCCAAAATCTCCCCCAAAAGTTCACCAAAATTCGTCCACCAAGAAGTAGTAACCGAAATCCCATGATAAGACTCCATAAATCCCCTCAAAATGACAATTAAATGCGAGAGTTACATTTTTGGATCAGTCGGAGGCGTAACCTATGGCTCCCAGCCGTAGGTTACGGCTGTCAGCAACTCCAAAGTTAACATAGAGTGCCGTAACCTACGGCCCTCAGCCGTAGGTTACGGCTCTGAGTGGTTTCTTATGGCAAGCCTCTCCTGTTTTACGACATAACTTTTGATGCAAAGGTTGGGGCCGTAACCTACGGCCCTCAGCCGTAGGTTACGGCGCTGAGTGTACTTGACTTCTTATTTCTTCACCACAGCTTGATTTCTTCACCTCTTAACGATGCCATCTTCCCACATCCATTCAAGCATCATAAGTCCCGCATCTTAAGCACTTTAGCACCTGCATAATCAAACATAGAGTAGTTACCAAGTTCAAGCAATTAACTGAATAAAGCATGGAATGTGCGTACATTTAGACCTTTTAAGGGTTGTCCTACGGGCCACCCGTCACATCCCCACACTTACCCGTTGCTTGTCCCAAGCAACTCATTCAAAAACCATTTTCAACTAAAGCGATCAATCATGCAAACCGAGCTAAAATGTGCCATCCTTCTACTAACTTTCAATCATACCACAAGACACACCCCTCACAAAAATCTCTCGGTGATAAGAATTATTAGCATATAATGCTAATCCACTCAATGCGTGTGTGTGTGTGTGCGACAATAAGCTTGTATAAAAATCAAGTCTCCTCCTAACAAATATCTAGCATGCTTATGAATCAAAGGAACTTACGGGTTGTAACGAGGCTAGGTGTAAAGGTAGGAAATAGTGGGAATGTGAAAGTAGCTCATTGATTCGAACCGGTTTTTATTTCTACTACTAAACAAAGCAAACAACAACTAAATACACAACTTCTTCAACATCTTAACTGCTATTGCAACTAAATACTTCTTTTTGTATTTTTCTCATATTTTTCTCTTTTTTTTTCCTTTTTTTTTCTTTTTTTTTCTTTTTTTTAAGCAAAGAACTCAAAAATATATACAAGAACATCAACAATCACAAACTAAATTCCTAAACCGGGTCATCTCAATAGGTAAAGTTTTTGTAAGAAGTAGGTTTGGGTCGCAACCGAATGGTATAAGGCTCAAACATGGCTTTCTAAAGACCAAACCCCCACCCCTCACAATACCAAGCTCATATATGTAACGTATGAGGTCCAACCCCCAATTCCCACACTCTCACACATCTAGACAAGGCTACCTAAAAGTCCCCAATCCTTTTCACAAGCATGCTAATTCTAAGATTTAACACGAATTCGTACACAAGTTCTATTAACACACGACACACACCGCCACTTAAACAAAGAAATATCAATAATGTTAGGATCGGAGGCCCTCATGATAGTGTTTTTTTGTTTAAAATGAATGATCAATGAATATGAAAACATATTAGGTGCAGCGGAAATGAAAACAAACTTTGTAAACACAATCAAAGGAGAAAATAGTTTGATAAACAATTGCTTCACATAGAGTCAAAAGATTACAAATCAAAGCAAAAGATTACAGTCATGCTTACAAACTATACTCCCCCTCAGCCTGATGCCCTAAGGTTGGTTGCACACAAGATGAAAGGATTAAACATGAGGAGAAGAACCCGCTCAGTCAATTAAATGTAACAGTACAGGGTACTGTTACATTTATAGGCAAACCAAACCACTGAGGTATCTCAGCTGACGTCACCATGAAAGCGACGTCTAACAGCCTAACAACCTGTATCTACTGTCCTTACACAAACACTGCTAACCTAACCACTGACTATACATAAAACATATATTTCACTAAACAGCTGCTTTCTCTTTATGTCAGTGCTTTCCTCAAGGTTGATCAGTCCTTGACTGGGCAGTGCTTTATCATCAGTAGATAGGACCAGCAGTGTTGGAAACTTCAGGGTTTTCATCAGCAGTTGAAAGGGCAGCAGCAGTTGAATATGAGCAGCAGATAGAGACCATCAGTTGTTATAAATCACTTTCAAGGGGAGAGCAAAGTGTAAACTACTGCTTATTGTGAATCCTCTGTTGTGACCTGGTTTTGGCTTTACATTATCTGTTCCTCTGGTAGGGTTCAATCCCAACAATCTCCCCCTGGAACAGATAATGCCAAAACCTGTCATTATTCAGGACCTTTATTACTCATCAAGAGTGCCTTAGCTTGTTCTTTGAATTCAGCTTCAAATTCCTTTGCACTCTGGTCATCCTCATCCCTACACAGTGAAAGTTCAAGGAGATCCTGCAAATCTTGAACACTAAGGCCTAGTGCTTCTTTCCTTGATATGTACTTCACATCGCCATTGGCTCTGACCAGGGTCAATACGTGAGTCTTTTGATCAGACATCCACTTTAGTATTTTTAAGCCAAGTGGGTTTCTTGGAAGAGACTTATTTGCAGATGAGTTGAGGGATGATGGCCTTGAAAACACCTGCAGACTTTCAGACATTCTTCTGAAAGCTTCTTCAATGACTTTGTCTGCTGCAGCTATATCTTCTGCAGTTTCTTGTTCAATAAGTTCTTGTCTTTCAGCTTCTGTCTTGTCTTTAGCAGTGTTTGGAAACGCAGGTTTGTTTAATGCCTTAAAAAGGCTTTGAAGCTTTGTTGAAGTTTCTTCTTTTAGACCCATTTTCGTGATGGTATCTTTGAAGTACTCTGCTTCCTTTTCTATTACCTCTTCTTCAGTCAACTGTTCTCCCTCTTCTTGATTGTTACAAAAGTAGACCGGAACAGTGTGTCGAGGTTTCCCATCTTCTGTTCAAGCTTCATCATTTGTTCTTGCTTCTTAGAAGTGCCTGAAACAGTTATCTTTCTTTTCTTCAGCCTTTCGTAGGCTTCATCAGTCTGCTGTGTTGACCATTTTGATATGGCTTCAGCAGTATCCATTTTTGCATCCACCAGCTCCTTTTTCTTTCTTTTATACTCAGCAGTGAAGTCAGCAATGAGCTTTTTGAATTTGTTCCAGTTTGGAGCATTTTTCTTCTTTGTAGGATCATTCTTAATTCTGTCGATCCTCTCAGCTTCATGCTTTAGAGCGATTATTGGCCATTCTTCAAACTGTTTTTCTTCAGCAGGATAGAATTTTTCTTTCATAATGTAGGCAAGATATTGTTTTCTTAACTCTTTGCGTTGTTCAGCCTTTTCTTTGATTAGTTCCTGTGCGAATTCTTCCATCTGCTTTACCTTTTCAAGGAAGAAATCCAGTCTTTTAGCAATGCCTTCTTCGCTTAGACGTTCACGTTCACTTTCAAATTTAGCTCTTGCTTTAGCCTGCCTTGCTTTGAGTTTGAGGTAATCATCCATATCCTCTGGTGGCATGTAGCCTATGAGTGAGGAGAATCTCCTTTTTGAAGGATCCTCTTCTGTATGGAATTGCCTCATCTCATTTTTGATAGCTTCAAGTTCCAGTGGATATTTTGCAGCATTAGGATCATGTATACCCTCATCGGCAGTGATTGGCTTTCTTATTCTGTTGAAGAGCTTTGGCTGTGAAGTAGGAGAGGTGAGAGCAGTGGTGGATGACTGACTAACAGCTGTTGAGACAACTGGTGTCTCAACATCTGCTGTCATTACAACTGCTGATATGTCAGCAGTTGTCTTCTGCTTATGAGCAGGGGATGGAAGTGGTGAAGTAGTTTTTGATGGTGGTGATGAATCATCATCTGATATGAAATTCCTTCTCCTTTTTAATGAGGAAGGAGCAGATGATGTTTTGGGTGGATCAGTGGTGGTAGATTGGATAGCAGTGGTTTGTGGTAGTGATTGACTGACAGTGGTTGAAACAACTGGTGTTTCAATTACTGTTGTCATTACAACAGATGTTGTAACATCTGTTGTCTTCTGTTTTATGACAGGAGGCAGTAGTGATGATATGATTGTAGATGATGATGGTGGAGCAGTAGTTGTGGTGGTGTGTGGTAGAGTGGTGTGTGTTGATGATGTGGCAGCTGTTTGGCTACTGACAGCAGTTTTTGTAACTACTGCCGTATCAGCTGTTTGGCTAACAGGTTTTGAGACCTGCTTTTCTTTTTCTTTTACTTTTTCCGGCTCAATGTAGAGGCCATGCTCTATTCCCTTCGTATTCATTTTTCTCAACAGCTTGATATTCTCCCCCTTTTTGGCATTATCTGAAGGGGGGTTATCAAGGAATGATATGGAAGAAGGAGCTTTGCCAGAGACACTTTGAATGCTTGCCTTTATAGCCTTGATATCTGCTTGAGTGTCCTTGAACCTTGATTCAACCATGTTGGTCAGCATTTGTACCTGAATAGCATGCTTTTTGTCAGCCATAAGTTGTTGTGCTTCAAGCATCGGTTGAAAAATATTCCAAAGCTCATTTTCAGCAAATGCATGTTGTGCAGGTGCTTGAGCAGGAACAGCAGTGGCTTGTGCTTTCTGAGCTTTTAAAATCTCTTGCACCATTTCCTTTATTTCAGCAACTGATTCTTCAAGTTTGTCAACTCTGCCCGTCAATTCCTGATATCTTGAATCATCACCTACTTTAGTAGGATCATCTGAATCCCCACCAGCAGTGGCTATATCAATGTGTGTCTTAGGAACAGAGTCCCAAAAGTCACCCATTGATGCCCCTTGTTCTTGGTACTGGGGACTTCTTTCTTCAGCATTCGATAAACCTTTGATGGTACCAGTGGTTAGATCCAACTCACTGGTGGTCACCGAAGTTGCCATGGAAGAAATTGCCTTCAAGGGAGTCTTACTTATGAAACAACTGTCCAACTGAGGATCTGTTGATCCACCAGCTGTAGTTGCTGCTCCACTTGAACTACCACCCAGAGTTACTTGTAACTCAGGGGGTGTAACCTCCTCAATTGTTGCTGGGATAGCAGAAGTAGTAGCATCAGACCCAGTCACCTGTGGGGGTATACTCTCAGTGACAGGTGATAGAGAGGAACTGGTTTGTGTCTGAGCTATAGCAGCTGCATGCAACAAAGGTAGCATGGATTGTGGCATTATTATTGGTGAGGGGATGGGAGTTGAAAGAGACATGTCCTTGGGATCAGGACTGAGGAAGATGGATCCGAGTGGATTCAGAGCTTCATATTGTGGTGTCCCTGTGCTTACAACCTGATCCTTTGATGAGGATGCAGGAGGAGTTTTAGGCATGGGTTGAGATCTTTCTTCCAACTGCTGTGAGGAAGTAGCAGCAGTGGTTTGAGGTGACTTTTGTGCTGTCACAGGCATTTCCTCTGGGATCTCATCTTCCAGAGTTGCCTTTGTTTTGGGTTTGGTGGGTTTTCTGGATGTTTTCTTTTTGGTCTTTTTAGTGGTGGCAGGTGTGGGTTTCAAAGCAGTGGGAGTGCTGCTATGATCACCTGGAGCAGTGGGCTCAGCAGCTGATACCTAAGGAGCAGTTGTAACCGCTAAAATCTGCTCAGGTACCCCTGCTTTTGTTTTTATTGGTGCCATCATCCTTGAAAATGTTTCTTTTGTTAAGCTTTTTATTTGACAATGAACACCTTGTTTGAGCAAATTTACACTTTCCTTTTCAAAATTTTGTTCAAAATAGTAACTCAGAAATCTTGGAAAAAGTAAAAATGCTTTACTTTCAACGTTTTTTACCATGTCATTGAAAATCTCCTGGGAGTAGTTGTAGTCCTTATTATTCAAAATAGCGTAACCCAGGCATTGAATTTTCAATGGTATTTCGTTAAAAGATGTTGTTTTATTCGAAGCACACATCAGAAGTGTGTGGAATAAAAATATTGGAGCAGAAGGAAAATAACCTTTTTGTAAGGTATCAACCTTTGATTGTTCTGCATATCCCCTTTTTACGAAATCAGTTTTCATCTCGGTTTTCTCAAAAGAGAGTTTACCTTCCTGATCGTTGAGATTAAAGAC
Organism: Helianthus tuberosus; assembly: GCA_030545235.1. Lineage (NCBI taxonomy): Eukaryota > Viridiplantae > Streptophyta > Magnoliopsida > Asterales > Asteraceae > Helianthus > Helianthus tuberosus. The sequence continues at coordinate 196,823,848 of CM060425.1, forward strand.
TTCGGAGATCGACTGTGGGGTTATTTGAACTGCTTTACCCTGTATTGAGGAGTTAATGGCTATGACTTTTCCGTCTTGTTTTTCAAGCGACGCCTTTTTCCAAAACTCTCTCTGGGTTTGCAGATAGATGGGAGCATTTGCTGTCAACAAAGTTTTGTACTTTGATGCAGATAATGTATCAATGATGGTGTCAAAGGTGTGATTATCAGTAGGTTTTGTGAGTAAACCTAGATAGTTGTGAGATTGTTTGAATGGTATTTCGATGGGTTCTTCGGCCGTTTGAGCGACCTCTTTGGAAGGTGATGGTGATTTAGGTTTTGATTTTGATTTTGTCATTTTTGCGGAGAAGAACGAAAGAGGATTTTGGAGATTTTGAGAAGAAGGGTTGGAAACTGCTATGAGAAGAGAATTTTGGAATTCAATTCGACAGTGTAAAAACCCTGTTTGGGGTTTAGGGCAGGGTTTTATTTAAAAAATGATCGCTGATGTGGCAGCGGTTATTAAGATCTGAGGGCTAAAAACTGACCACGTGTCAAACACTGATGAAGTGGATGAGGTATAGAGAACAGTTGTTTTAAGAGCCACTGACGTATCAAGCATCAGTGGTTACAACGGTAAAAATTCTGGGCAGTGGATGATTTTTACTATCAGTGGATAGCATATCAGTGAATAAGACACTGATTTTGAGCATCAGTGCTTTTCAAGAAAATGAGGGATCAGTGGTTAACTTTCAGCAGTGGACAGTATTTAGAGATCAGACGTTGGAACAAAACAGTGATTAGGGTAAATGGTACAGATCTGAAGAACAGGTGTTTCAGCAACAGTTTTGAGGATATTCATTCAAGGTTTTGCCACATGTCAATTTTGAAAGACAGTGGTTTAGTACCCCAGATGATGAAAACTTTTTGCTAAGGCAACTCATTTTTGTTTAATATTCAATTAAAACATGAGTACCCTAGTAATTCAAGCACAGTTTGCAATCAATTTTTGATGAAAATTTAGGAGCAAGCCTGAGTATGACATGATCATAATAAATATACCATTTCCTTTTGACCTATTTATGAGGACAACAATACCACCAAAAATAAGGTATTACATCCTGACAGGAGCTGAAACTATTACCAACAAAAACAAGCATAAGTTTCAAATATATTATTAAAAAAATGAATAATATATCCTGATTATTCGAGAAAATCCTTTGGAAAAAAATGGTTAAAGGATTTTCTAAGAATAGTATCAAAAAGATCTGGCATAATTTTAATAGAGAATATAATCACATCACTCACAGGTTTTTGAAAAATGGTCAGTAGTTTGACAACAGTGGTAGGAAACTTTTGGAACACATTTTGACCACTGTTTGGTACCATTTTCTTTGTCAGTTGATTGAAAACCTGAGGACACATGAATAAATTTTTGAACATTTGTCTAGTCCTCTTTGGAGTTCATTAACTGGCATAAGAACCTTTTTCTGAACAGATGAATGCACATAGTTGCTTAATGACCATTATTACCCCAAGCTTTGACTCTTAAGCGTTTTACGTTTATACTCTTTTCTTTTGACTTCAAAAGTTTTGAGATAAACACACTTCAGAGTTTTTGTGAATTTCCTCAATGTATTTTAACAAAGTTGATTTTGTCCTTTTGAGGAACTCAACCTGTTTTCAACACATAAGATTTGAATGACTAAAGTTTTAATTCCCTCTTTCTGAGTTAACAAGACATCAATGTTTTTATGAACATAGGTTTTTGTTAATCTGAGGTTCATACTTTAGCATTTTAATAAGATGACATCACAATTTTCATAACAGCAATTGAGATCAAGTTTGAAAACATGAAATAATCCCATAGTTTAACAGATATGTTTTCAGATCTGAAAACTATGAGTGACTTGTGCATGAATTCACTTGTAGTATGAAATTTGTGTGTCATATGACATCTTGGTTGATTTACAGAGTTTTTGATTAACCACTTTGAACATGATTTACTCGGTACTCTGTTTTTCAACTACATACAACCAACCTTAGTATCAATGAATTTTGAGCCGAACTGTTATGTCAAATTGATTGTTAGATCGAATTTGACTGTCCAAGCTCTGATACCAATTGTTAGGATCGGAGGCCCTCATGATAGTGTTTGTTTGTTTAAAATGAATGATCAATGAATATGAAAACATATTAGGTGCAGCGGAAATGAAAACAAACTTTGTAAACACAATCAAAGGAGAAAATAGTTTGATAAACAATTGCTTCACATAGAGTCAAAAGATTACAAATCAAAGCAAAAGATTACAGTCATGCTTACAAACTATACTCCCCCTCAGCCTGATGCCCTAAGGTTGGTTGCACACAAGATGAAAGGATTAAACATGAGGAGAAGAACCCGCTCAGTCAATCAAATGTAACAGTACAGGGTACTGTTACATTTATAGGCAAACCAAACCACTGAGGTATCTCAGCTGACGTCACCATGAAAGCGACGTCTAACAGCCTAACAACCTGTATCTACTGTCCTTACACAAACACTGCTAACCTAACCACTGACTATACATAAAACAGATATTTCACTAAACAGCTGCTTTCTCTTTATGTCAGTGCTTTCCTCAAGGTTGATCAGTCCTTGACTGGGCAGTGCTTTATCATCAGTAGATAGGACCAGCAGTGTTGGAAACTTCAGGGTTTTCATCAACAGTTGAAAGGGCAGCAGCAGTTGAATATGAGCAGCAGATAGAGACCATCAGTTGTTATAAATCACTTTCAAGGGGAGAGCAAAGTGTAAACTGCTGCTTATTGTGAATCCTCTGTTGTGACCTGGTTTTGGCTTTACATTATCTGTTCCTCTGGTAGGGTTCAATCCCAACAAATAACAATAATATGTGGCTCAAATTCTCACCAAGAAAAGACTAGGAATGGGTGTCGGCATGTCATGCGGAACAATATCAAGTGTCAAATTTCAACAATTTTTTCGCTTGGTTAACAATTTTTTTCAAAAATTCTCAAAATTTTCCCCTCATCCCCACACTTGGGATACATTGTCCCAATGTATGGTTTTGAGAGAAAGATCGCTTAACACACCAAATTTTTTTTTTAACAACAGCAAACAAACTAACTACCATTATTTCAAAGTTAAATAACATAACAAGACTAAGGAAAGAGTACATTGACCTGGCGAAGTTTGAACCAACCGATGTTGGAGACAATCTGACTTCCAATCACCACCTTCACACAAATATCCGCACATCTTCCCCACACTTGAATGTTGCCATAGCCCTGAAACATAGAAAACTAAAGAAATAACAAGATCAGTGAAGAACCTCGGGTTGCCTCCCGAGCAGCGCTAAGTTTTCAGGTCTTCAGCCAGACCGTGCCACCCCTATTTAAGGTGGCTCAAAGAAGCGGTTCCTGCCATCTCCATCACTTCCTCGTGCCATTGAGCAAAAAGCATCCATCTTGTTTTGACTCGGTGGATAATCAAATACGCTCTTGCTTGAACTCATATGCCTTTCTTCACGATCCGGTGGGTGATTTCTTCTCATTCTTTGAAACACCTTTTCACTATACCCGATATCCTTCGCTACAACAAAATCGTAATTAATCATCTTAGTATGAACATCAAATAACAACTTACGGTTCTTTTCGGTCAAAGTAATGATTCCTTCTCTACAATCGATTTGAGCATTTGCCGTATAGAGAAACGGTAGCCCCAAAATCACCCTTTGTTGTGACGCCATTGTGGTAGTAGCATAATCTAAAACCAGAAAATCCACCGGGTATTCAAATTCTCCCAACCGCATCATAACGTTCTTAACCATTCCACGTGGACGCCTCCAACTCTCATCCGCCAAACTCACCATGGTGTCTACATCTTCAAGCGGACCGAACTCGTACATGTCATATAGCTCACCCGGTAACACACTCATGCTCGCCCCATAATCCAACAATGCATGAGGAATTTTTAGTTTCCCCACTCGGATAGGCACGATTGGCGCTCCATACTCTTTATCATTCTCGATTTTGGCATCTTTTTCCAAACCTGCATTCACTTGAGACGAAGAAGTTAGCAATGTTTCATTAAATTTTGTACTAGGAACGGTGCTTACCACATTGATATTAACACTTTTAATGTTTTTGGGATTTATCACCGTGTCACTTGGTAGCTGGCCTTTTGCTTTCTTCAATATCGCCACTTCACTTGCAAGTTGACCCATTTGGGTGGTCAAAGTTTGAATCGCTGTAACACCTCGAAAATTCACGTCCCATAATGTGTAGACACGTGTCATATGTTTGAACGTGTGAAAGAATGTTATAAAGGGACTAAAGTTGACAAACTTGAAAAGTATATGAAAAAATACGAGTTCAAAATGTCAACAGTGAATAAATATACTTCATAATAACCCTACATGATGTTTATACCATCACACGAATAAATCATGGATCATACGAAGCTAAAAGTGAGAGATTACAAACTACAGGGGTTAAATGTGTCAACATGTTTAAGTTATACCTCTGAGTGACCTTTTGACAAACCCAAAGCTTTGTAACGGTTAATTATGCTCACTAGAATGCACGATATAAATTTCATAAAGTTTCGTTATCGTATGAGAAAGTTATGATCAAATCCGTATGCGAGGGGTAAAGTGTTAACGTTGAAAGTTATGACTTTTCGGGTTAACCGGAAATGTCCAGGGACTTGGCAAAGTGGGTATAAGTCCTAAAGCCTTTGTAGGTAAATAAGAAGGGGTCAAATTGCAAGAAATAAGTCGGTTGCCCTTTCGAATGCTTGAAAGGCCAAGCTTTTGCATTCTGCCTATTTGTTGCGCACCGCAACAAATATTTGTTACGGTGCGCAAGCATGTTGCCAGCGACAGAAAGTTGTTGTTTGCTGTTTTAAACGCATGCTTGACCTTTTAAACGGTTTTCCTCATATCCCTTGGCCCCTAAACAACCCCTAAACACTTAGGGACACTTGTTAATCAGTTATGGGCACTTATAGACTTGTGTGTCAACTTCTTATGGTGATTACATTCACTATATAAGGCCATGAGTTGCAACTCATTCCTCACACCTTCATTCTGCAATTGAGGAGCCTTCTGGAGCTTCAAAGCAGACCCAAGTCCTTGCTAATCAAGCTTAGGACTTCAGTAAGTTTGCTAATCCTTTCTTAATTAAGTTTTAGCTTAGTTTTAGCTTAAAAGTCAAACCGTCGTAATTAACGGTTGACTTTAAGATTAATCACTAATGGTCCAGTGATTAGTCAAAGTGAAAGTAGTTATAAGTTGGTAATTATGTGGGTAATAAACCCTTAAAAGGGTTCCCCCTGATTCCCACTCTAACTAGGTCTAATGTCGGGTCAAACTTGTTAATAAAAAGTCAACAAGATGCTTAGTTTCTAATTTATGCATAATTAGCAATGTAGAACACATACAACCTGTATGATCATTAATATAGCTTAGTAATTAGTATAAGAACATGTCTAAACATGTTCAACCCGACAATTTTATGTTTAGACCCGGTTCGGAACCGAAAGTCGCAAAGCTTTGACTTTTGCTTTGACTGCAGTTCTGACCCGCTTTAGTATGATTTGGAAATTCCTTAGAGCTTCCTTAGGACCAGGCTACATGTTAGCATAACCCTCTGTGGTTGGTTCATTGATTGACCCATTCGTTTACGCGTTTCCGTTAATTGATCATATGTTGACCATTATGCCCTTTTCACCTTAAGACGTGATTTTTGAAAAAGTAAAAGAGTAGAAACCTTAATTACTGATATATAGACTTGTATGCAAAGTTTGACATCAGTTTGAAGTGTAGAATAAGAGTTATGCTCGTTAGCGTAAAATTAAAGCTTTATGTTAACAAAACGGCATAATTAGCGTATAGCCTAGTTAAGCCCACTTTTTGATACCAAATCTTTTACCCACTAATGTAATATATTATTTTGGGATTTTTAAAGATTTTTAATAAATTTTAGGCTGAGCATAACTTATAGTCGTAGGCTTAATCCGGTAATTGTCGGTTTTGCCCTTACGGGCCATAAAATGAGTTTTACATATCTAAACGACTCCAAACCTTTTGCTACTGATCACATATGATAAATAAATTATTTTAAGCCTTCTGGAAATATAAAAATATCAGATTTAACTATCAAACCCGGAAATGGCCTTTAATAGCCTTTTTAAGCGTTTTTAATGCATATTATGTACTAGAAGTATTTTAAACATACAGGGTTGATACCTACTAATATTTGAGGAAAATTATAATATTTTAACAGTAAGCAAAGGTTGTTAAACTCAGACTCCAGTTTTGAGCTTTTCGGCTTATGTGAAATTACCAAAATACCCCTACGGGGCATAGTTTGGTTATAATGGATAAATTTCACATATGTACTTTACCCTACTGTTATAACTCATTAATTTGAGTATGTTTACTGATTACATCAGACCTGTAACTCAGTTAAACACTTAAACCCTTTTTCAACCTTTAAAATGACCAAACTACCCCTACGGGGCCTAGTTTGTGTTTAAACACGTTTCGGGCATAATGAAAGACATCTTACTGATGTCACAACATATTTGATGCATAATTAACTTAGGAAACCTGTATATGACTCTCATAATTACCCATCATGCGTTATTCGCGTTCGGTTCGGTTTATGTTACTAGTTTGCATAAATTAGCCGAAACGGGTCAAACGTTATCGTTTTTATCTCAAAATCCAGAATGTGCTTAGTTTACCCATATTATACAAGTCTCCAAACTTGTCGGGTCTAAATCACATCCTATCCCGGTCTTCGCTTAATCTTGCGTTTTGAACCGTAAACCTTTCCTTAAAACTAACCGGTCTAAGTTACGACTTAAATAAGACCCGTTAGGAATTTAATAGGTTAATAAAACCTTCGTTCCAGATTGAGAGCCCTAGTAGAAGTACTTGTGCTTGCTGATTAGGATATACGGCTGAGTATAAATTGCATTGCTAGCTCAGGTAAATACTTTTAACTTATTTTCCCTTATACGGGCTTGGGATACGGTATTATAAAAATACCGCTTGGTCGGGTGTAGAAACCTTTTAATCGGAGATGATTAAATTGCATAATCCCGTTTTAATCTGTATTGATTGATAACAAATAACATTGGGGGTTAATGACCGTATCCTGGATATCCTTGGCTCATTTTAAAAAGTGAATGGCCACGACGTAAGCACAAGGTGTAGGCAAAACACCTCCTGTTGCATATGTATAACGTATACTCACTCGTAAGGGTATCTTCTTGTGAGATTATATTTGTGGTGTGTCGATTAATTTTGTCCGGCTTGTATTGTATAATCACCGGCCCTAAATGTTGGACAACCATGTAAATCGGATACAAGATTTTTATTAATAAAATTGTCCCAAGTATAAAAGATTAATTTTGCCTCTGTGCATTTTAATCCAGTTATAAAAGATATTTTGTGCCTCGTGCATTCAAATCAATTTTAAACTCTTTTCCAAAATGAGTCAGTTAATTGTATTTACCAGTGTAAACTGACGTATTTTCCAAAAGGTTAAGTGACAGGTACTATGCGTAATTGGCTGGGAGCTCAGGGCGTCACTAGGGAATCTTGCAAGTTCTAGATGTCTAAAGTCTGTTGAACAGTTTTCTTTTATTGATCCGCCTGTGGATCCTTTACCTTCCGTTGTAATACTTTGACATTACTTATATTCGGAATGTAATATATTTATCTTTTGCTTCCGCTGTGCATTTATATATTGTGTTGTTTGACTATGATGATCTCAACTACGTCACGATACTCCCCACCGGGCCCACCGGTGACACGTGGAAATCGGGGTGTGACAATCGCTTTATCACGGGCCTCGTCCTTTTGCATCCGAATCTCATCACGTTGATTCATTCGTTGCATTTCAACTTGCATCGCCTTTAACATCTCCATTACTTCGTTTCCACCCGAAGAGCTTTGACCCGTTTGATATTGCCTTTGAAATCCTTGGTTTCCTTGGAAATTCGGGTTAACTTGATTTGAAGGGTTACCATAACGAAAGTTTGGGTGGTTCCTCAACCCGGGGTGGTAAGTGTTAGAATTCATATTGTTGTAATTTCTACCACCCCCTCCTTGACCTTGCACAGCATGAACCTCTTCGTATTGCCCATCACCTCCTTGGCAATTTTCAGCCACATGACCTATTTCATTGCAAATAGCACAAACATCATAAATTTGATTAGAAGTTTGAACATTACCACCGTCAACCGCATGCACTTGTGTTCGGGTAACAGCCGATCGTGCTCTCCTAGATGCTTGAGCTTTCCTCTTTGATGTAATTGCCATTTGCTCCAAAGACTCCCAATCGTCTTGCTCATAGTTCGTACCAAAAGTGCCACCGGTAATAGACATTAAGTCGCGAGCGTCTTAGGCACTCAACCCCTCATGAAAAGCATTCATCAATTCCCAAAGTTCAATCCCATGATGAGGATAATTCTTAATCATCATGTTAAAACGCTCAAAGGCCTCATGGAACATCTCACCTTGTTGTTGTTGAAAACTCCTCAACCCCTTCCTAGCATCATTTGTCTTTTGGGTGGTGTAAAACTCATCTAAGAAAATTTGTTGCATTTCCGCCCAAGTGTAAATGGATGCTGAAGGCAAAGTGTAGAACCACTTCTTTGCCTTATCTTCCAAAGAAAATTGAAATAGTACCAACTTGACATCATCGGCCGAAAAACCTTGACTCCCAAGAGTATTGCAAATTGAGTCATAGGCCTCCAAATGAAAGTAGGGTTCCTCCGTTGCTAGACCCTTATATTTCGGAAAACTTTGCAAAGAATTGGTTCTCACTTCAAAAGTTCTTCCTTGATTGTTGTGGGGGATAACCACCGGTGAAGGGTTGTGAGTAATTATCGGCCTAAAATGCGCTTCAATGCCTCTCGCATGTTCTCTAAGATGCCTTCTTGGAATGCCCAACCGACCCCTTGGACGAATAGGACCCATTGGTCCTGGTATATGCCCTTGTGGTGCGAATGGTTGTTGAAATTGTTGTTGTGGCATCGGTGGGTGTTGAATTGGCCTTTGGAATTGTGGTTGTACATTTTGTGGGCGAACTTGTTGCAATGGTATAGGGCGTTGCACTTGTAGCCCTTGTGGTCTTGGCCTAATGTGTTGTGGTATAAGTTGTTGTTGTTGTGGCACTCCACCAACATTTGACATCCCTTGAGATTGGCCTTGCACATAACCAAACTCTCCTTGATCACCATCACCCCCATAAGCGTACGCATAACCGTCTTCATCATAACCCTCAAAATCCTCATATCCTTCTTCATATCCATCTCCCCCTATTCCCGAAGATTGCCCAAATGGAAGGGTCGAGTATTGAAAACCCGATTGGTTCGATGGTCTAAATGTAGAAGTTGCATGAACGACAGTTGAACCTTGGGGCAATGTATATGTTGAGGATGATTGACCTAAAACTGGGAAGAAACGAGTGAGTGGTGGAATTATAGTAGAAGGGTTAAAAGAAAGACTAGGTTCAACTTGAGTAGTAATCGGCTGTGTGGTGTTGGTTGGTGTAGTATCATGAAGTGGAGTAGGCATTGTAGTGATGTTTGGAATAGTGGTGTTTGGTGAAGGTTGAGTAGATGATGGTATGAATGGTGGTATGAGTTCACCCGTAGTGGGTGGTTGTTGTGGTGGATCCATGTATCGAATTGGTGTGATTGGTGTAGTTGGTGTTGTTGGTGAACCACTGATTCTATTTTCTCTTAGCAAAATTCTGTTTCCTCTTAACGTTCGCTCAATTTCCGGATCAAATGCCAAAGGTGATAGCTTGTGAGAGCTCCTAGTACGCATGCACCTGTCAATACCTGCACACTAACACACCTAGCGTAAACCAGAAAAATAACAAACTTAAAAAGAAAGACAATAACACACGTTGCGCACTACTCCCCGGCAACGGCGCCAAAATTTGACGTGATGTCGCGGTCACAATCAAATTTAATCCAAATACAACTAAGCAGATAGCGGTAAGTGGGTATCGAACACAGGGAGTTTGTGGAAAATGTGTTATTTCAAAGTTTATCTAAATTTATCTAAATGCAAGAAAAGTAAAATCAAGAGTTGGATTGTGTGATTTTAAAACTAAATTTAACTAATAAAATTGCAAGAGAAAATTTTGATTGTAGACAAATTAGAGACAAAGGATCACCCTAGATTTCCAGTTTCAATTGAGATTCATGTTATACTTTCTACTAGAAAGAGCTACATAGACATAGCTCGTGTGTGACTACTTGCAGTGATGAAAGGGAACTAAGTACTCAGATTCCTAGAATGTGAGGTTGTTACCCGATGATCAATCAACCCTTACCCAAGCCTAACTATACCCATGATATCTCGATTGCCAACGGCACCAAGAACGTATGGTTTCTAATTAGTTTAACGCAAGAATTAACAAGTTACTAACAAGCAATCACACACCATAACAAACAAACTATTAAGATAAAGATTGTTATTCTAGAAATAATGAAATCAAACATGAAATGTCTAAAGTAAACCTTCAATCCAGGATGATCACAAATGTTTAGCCACTCATGGCTTGAATCAACATCATCAAACTTGTTTTAATGTTCAAGCAAATCACCAACATGAAACCCAAGATTAACTAGTGTTCTCCTTGCCAAAATCTCCCCCAAAAGTTCAACAAATTCGTCCACCAAGAAGTAGTAACCGAAATCCCATGATAAGACTCCATAAATCCCCTCAAAATGACAATTAAATGCGAGAGTTACATTTTTGGATCAGTCGGAGGCGTAACCTACGGCTCCCAGCCGTAGGTTACGGCTGTCAGCAACTCCAAAGTCAACATAGAGTGCCGTAACCTACGGCCCTTAGCCGTAGGTTACGGCTCTGAGTGGTTTCTTACGGCAAGCCTCTTCTGTTTTACGGCATAACTTTTGATGCAAAGGTTGGGGCCGTAACCTACGGCCCTCAGCCGTAGGTTACGGCGCTGAGTGTACTTGACTTCTTATTTCTTCACCACAGCTTGATTTTTTCACCTCTTAACGATGCCATCTTCCCACATCCATTCAAGCATCATAAGTCCCGCATCTTAAGCACTTTAGCACCTGCATAATCAAACATAGAGTGGTTACCAAGTTCAAGCAATTAACTGAATAAAGCATGGAATATGCGTACATTTAGACCTTTTAAGGGTTTTCCTACGGGCCACCCGTCAGACTCCGAACTTCATTTTTCAAACAGGAGGTTCCTTTTTCACGCATGTCGACTTACCTGCAAAAGATCACATTGTTAACACTTGTCAAATCCTTAATTTTTATTATCTTTTTAGCAAATCAAGGCACAAGAAAAACTGCCAGTATGTTTTTTTTTAAAGGACAAAGGATAGAATATTTACACACATTTATAGACGACAAGATTCATTTCCACTCAAGGAAATTAACCATTTCCAACCAGGTTACCAGCTGGTTGAATCGGGTTTTATCAAAGGCTTTCGTGAATATGTCGGCCCGTTGTTGTGTTGTATCCACTGGCACCACTTGAATATATCCTTTATTGTATGCATCTCGAATTGCGTGATTACGAATCTCGATATGCTTTGTTCTTGAGTGGTGGATGGGATTCTTCACAATTCCTAGACACGCCTCATTGTCGATGAATATAGGAGTCTTCATGATGTTGATTCCTTAATCCACTTTTTGAAGTTGTTCAAGCAGATGGGGACTTCTGATGGGAGCTTGATTCTAGTGACCACTTTAGCTAGGTTGATGTAAGGACCTTCAAAAAAAAAGTCCCAAATCGACCCGTAAGTGAAAACCCGGACCCCTGAAACCTTAATGTGCATGAAAAATCAAGAAAATCAGATTTTTGGTCTTCAGGCGGGCCGCTTAAAACATAAGAAGACCTTACGCGGGCCGCGTCAAACTCAGGTTGACCGGATAAGCGATACAGGCCACGTGGTAGCCACGTGGCGGACCTACCTGTGACACGGATGCCCTAGTATACGATTAGGTGGCCCTCGCGGGCCGCGTAAAACTTGAAAATTTGCTATAAATTGCTGGTGCATGAGCAGTTCATCTGTGTGCGAGAATTTTCCCAAAATCACTCATATTCTGCTCGAAATTCACATTTCCGATAGCAAAACGCTGCTACGCTCAAGGGTAACAACTCGATCACTGCTACGATTCAATGTCCAATCGATTGAAACCAATCCGATGGATGTTTAAGTGTTGCCCGACTCGGGCTATACTTTGTCATTCGTTGTGAATGCGATGGATGTTTAAGTGCTGCCCAACTCGGGCTATACTTTGTCATTCGTCGTGGATCCAATGGATGTTTAAGTGTTGCACTTTTTCATTCGTTGTGAGGGTTTTAATCTCGTGAGTTGTCGTAAATGTTGTATTAAGTTACTAACCTAGTTCGTATGCATTGTCATTTAATTTAGGTTACAAGGCTTATCAGTAGGTTAAACTCTGCCCGTTTAAACTTGCAATGTGAGTCATTCTCTTTTTATCAAAAGTTTTACAATACTCCATTTGTTTTCAAAAAGTTATAATTACAGGGATTAAGACGTGGTTATCTTGAATCACTGGCAAGTGGGGTATTGTGCACATTACTAATTTCTCACGGTTAGGTTCATTAACCTAACGGTGATAATCATCACTAATTAGGTGAAAGGACCCAATAGTGGTATGACCATCGTCACAAGGGGTGACACGGCGCCAGATAAAAATAAGATAGAAGCCATTGTAATCGCTCTTATGTTGTAATTTATAACTAATATGTCGTTTTATATAACTTGAATGACTCGCCAGTATTTCCCCGCTGATAAAATATTTTTAAAACATGTTTCAGGCGACCTGCTGTGAATCAAGGAAAAGTGCTACTGAGCACTATCAAGCTTGAAGAGGTGGCTCAATAAAATGAATAAACATGTTTTGTAAAACAGGGAATTTTCCAGTGAAATTCCTCTATTGTAAATTACGGGGTTTATCCAAATTTATGGAAATAAAATAATCGGGCATTTTCAAGTTTAAAAGATCCTGTAAATCTTTCGCTATCAACTCAAATAATAAATACCACGGGATTTCTGTCCCGCGGCTCCTGGACCGGGTCAAACCGGGATGGGGACCGTGACAGAAAAAGGTGGTATCAGAGCCACTGATTTAAGCCAATTAAATATTTAGAAATACTTAATTTTCTGATTGCTATTCTATGATTCTATTTTACAAAATTTTAACTTAGAATTTTGTGTGTTTCTTCATGTATGCTAACAGCATGAATGAACTATCAGAAACACTTCAAAACTTTTCTATCCATACCATAGATATGGATACCACCGGTACCTTCACTGGTTACTAGGCTGATACTGAAGAACAAATGGTGTTTCAAGCCCAACCTCAAGAAAAACCTAAACCGAAAAAGAGAAGAAGATTCGTGGGCTGGAGGCGTGTGCGTAGGAAGAAACTAGCGACATGGAAACTTGTAAAGACTGAGGACCTGAAGGATAAAGGCAAAGGAATAGAGATCGGAGAAAGTTCAGAGCAAGCCCAGGTAATGCCACCCTGGGAGGAGCTGGACCACCAACTGGCAAATAGCGACCTCATCGGACCTGCTGATGAAAACCTCAAACCTGTCGATGAAAACCTTTTTAATTATCCAGCTGAAGCCCAACTTTTAGTCAATCTGGAACCTGCTATCCCAGATCCTATTATCCACCCCCGACCTCTAGGAGAGCTGGAAGAATGGTGGACCACTGACTGGTAATTTCAAAATCTCCTGAATAACCCTAATACCTTTTTCCCTTAGTTTGACCCTGAGCCTCCACTGCACCCACCTATGAGCGAAGAAAACTTGGCTGAACTCCGTCATTACGACGAGGAACTGATAGACATAGGAAATAGGATAAGGGATGTGGGAGAAAGAATCACCTGGAAATACGACGAGATGGAACGTCGTTTTTGAAATGCCAGCTGACTGAAGATGTGTGGTTGTAGGAGTATGTGTTTAATAATAAAAATATAATCATATAACATAACTAAAAATAAAACTTTTGTAATATATTTAGTGTGTATGGATGCATAATATAATATATGAAAAAATGGACGTCGCAAAGTCGACAATTTTGGCTATATGTGATTATGTGCGATTATCTTATTATGTTTAATTGTTGTTTATTTTATGCTAATTACTTATATATATATATATATATATATATATATATATATATATATATATATATATTAACTACCAGATGGAACACGCTGATAATCAACTAGACAATGAACCAGTTAATGAAGTTAATCAATCCGAACAAAACCATGAAGATCAATTTCTGAATAGGCAAGATATAGAAAACATCGTTGCCTAGGGAATAGCAAATGCTATTCCAGCAATCCTTGCTGCTGCCCGAAATCCAGTTGAACCTCAACCAATTATTCCGAGCAAACGGACTCAAGGCGATAACTTCAGTAATCGTATAAACGGAGCCGGCAACAATAATAATAACAATAATGATGATCTGACGCAAGCCCCAATTCGTAAGAGAATGAAAGCTACAATGCCTGGTTGCACTTATAAGGAGTTTCTTGCCTGTAAACCAGTTGAATTTGCAGGCAACGAAGGGGCGTCTGCTGCACTGCGTTGGTTAGAAAAAACCAAAGCAGTGATTAAAATAAGTAAATGTGCCGAGGAAGACAAGGTCATGTATGCGTCAAATCTTTTTAAAGAAGGGGCACTCGACTGGTGGAACACAATACTTCAAGCCATAGGAAGTGATGTGGCGTATGCCATGAATTGGGAAGAATTTAAAAGTCTGGTGGAAAGAAAATTCTGTCCCGAATACGAAAAGGAACAAATGACAAATAAGTTCCTGAACCACCGGATGGTGGATGTTGATTGTCGAGGGTATACTTCGACATTCTTCGAATATGCTAGAGTTGTACCTACTCTGGCCTCGCCAGAAATGGTACTTATTTCTCGCTATATTTGGGGTTTGATTGGCAAAATCCATGATATCGTTAAAGCTGCAAGACCTTGCACAATTGACGATGCAGTGGAATTAGCCAACACTTTGACATACGGACTGGTGCGTACGCGAGAAGAAAACCGGAAAAAGGAAGTGGCTCAAAAGATTACCCAAGGATTCCGTGTGGGTAATAGTAGCAACTTCAAGAAAAAGGGAACCGGGCCATCTTCCACTATTCCCTTCTGCAATAGCTATAAAAGAAAGCATTTTGGAAGATGCAAAGGGTACTGCAATTTCTGCAAAATTCCAGGTCATCAAGAAGAAGACTACAGAAGAAAGAAATCAATCATCTGCTTCAACTGTGGAGAAGCCGGGCATTTCCGACCAGACTGCCCTAAATTGGTCAAACCAGCTGACAACAAAGCCAAACCTGCAGAAGGAACTACCAAGAAGAACGCGAGAGCCTTCCAACTGGCTACTCAGGAAGCAGAATTAATTCCTGATGTGATAGCTGGTACATTCCTAGTTCACGACATATATGCAAAAGTATTATTTGAATCTGGTGCAAACCAAAGTTTTATAAATACTTCATTCTGCCAAGCTCTTAATCTACCTTTAACCAACCTTAGACAAATTTTTATGGTAGAAACGGCAGAAGGGAATTCTGTTAACATAGATAAGGTTTTGCAAGAAGGAAAGATAGAACTTTTAGGCTATAAATTTTCTGCAAACCTATTACCTATGAATTTAGCCGAATTCGATGTGGTGTTAGGAATGGATTGGTTAGTATCTAACCATGGTCGAATCCTATGTGATAAGAATTCCATAGAAATTCATACATCCACAGGAGATATAGTGGTAATTACAGGAGATAAGCCACGTAAGCCAATGAAATTCATTTCAGTATTGAAAGCGGCCAGTTATTCAAGAAAACAAGAAATAGTGTACATGATTTCGGTAATCATTAACACTAAAGATAAGAAACTTGAGGAAATTCCAGTAGTGTCAGAATACTCAGATATATTTCCAGAAGAACTACTTGGATTACCACCCGATAGGGAAGTAGAATTTAGAATTCATCTCATTCCTGGAACTACACCGATAGCTAAGGCACCTTATCGATTAGCACCCACCGAAATGCTAGAATTGAAAAAGCAATTAGATGAATTACTAAGCAAAGGATTTATACAACCTAGTTCCTCCCCGTGGGGAGCCCCAGTGTTGTTTGTGAAAAAGAAAGATGGATCAATGAGAATGTGTATTGATTACACGGAATTGAATAAGGTTACAATTAAGAATCGATACCCATTACCTAGGATTGATGATCTTTTCGATCAAGTCCAGGGAGCTAGATATTTTTCTAAGATAGATTTACGCTCCGGATATCATCAGTTGAAAGTACAAGAAGAAGACATACCTAAAACTGCTTTCAGAACTAGGTATGGTCATTACGAGTTTACAGTTATGCCCTTTGGACTAACAAATGCTCCTGCAGCATTTATGGACATGATGAATCGAATCTGTAAACCGTACTTGGATAAATTTGTAATTGTCTTCATCGAAGATATACTTATTTATTCCAAAAGCCAGGAAGAACATTATGAGCACCTGCATATACTCTTAACTTTGTTAAGAAAAGAGAAGCTTTACGCCAAATTCTCTAAGTGTGAATTTTGGCTACAGGAGGTACAATTTTTAGGACACATGGTGAATCACGAAGGTATTAACGTAGATCCCTCCAAAATAGAAGCGATCACCAAATGGAAGGTCCTGCAATCAGCTATGGAAATTAGAAGTTTTCTAGGGTTAGCCTGTAACACCTCGTAAATTCGTGTCCAATAATGTATCAACATGTGTCATGAGCTTTAAACGTGTAAAAGATCACCTATGAAGGACTAAAGTTGACAAACAAAGAAAGTATGTAAGTATAAAGGTTCAAAGTGTCAACAATGGATAAATATGCCTTACTATAACCCTACACGATGTTTATACCCTTAAACGAATGAATCATGGATCATACGAAGCTAATTGGGGAAGAAAGTGAGAGATTACAAACTACAGGGGTTGAATGTGTCAACATGTTTAAAGTATACCTCTGAGTGACCTTTTAGCAAACCCGAAGCTTTGTAACGATAAATTATACTCACTAGAATATGTGATAAAAATTTCACCAAGTTTCGTTATCGTATGAGAAAGTTATGACGATATTCGTATACGAGGGGTTAAAAGCGTCAACGTTGAAATTTATGACTTTGCGGGTGATCATAAAATTAACCAAGGACTTAACAAAGTTTGTATATGTCTTGGAGCCCTTAAAAGTTAAATTAGAGGGTCAAAAATGCAAATTTGGAAGTTAAAACCACGTATATAAGGACCAGGGACGTGAAATGCAATTAATGAAACATTTTTAACCTGACCTGGGGGCTCATACCGGCCGCGTAAGACTTGGGTGGTCTGTTACGCGGGCCGCGTGACCTGCACAGTGACAGAAATCATAGGCAGCTGCCTATTGGAGCTGATAACCGACTCCAAACCTTGTTTTTACATACCAGGGGCTGCCCCAATGGTTTATCATGCATAGGGGGCACTTGTCTTGATCTGAATCCATGCATAGAGTTGTTTGGCATCATCTTGTGAGATCAAAACTCATATATAAGGACTCCCAATGTTACAACACTTCACACTTCACTTGCAAACTTCCACAAGCTTATTTCTGGAGCTCTCTGATCAGCAACCAAGTTGCCACCTAATCGTGCATAGGACCCTTGTAAGTGTCCTTGACCCTTCTTAATTCAATTTAGCTTAGTTAATTAGCCTAAAGTCAAACCGCCGTAATTAAGGTTTGACTTCGAGATTAATCAATAATTGTCCAGTCAAATCTTGAATTAAAAATACCTGTGAGTTGGTAATTATGTGGGTAATAAACCCTTAAAAGGGCACCCTCTGATTCCCACTCTAACTAAGTCAATTGTCCGGTCAAAGTTTATCTTAAAAAGTCAATAGAAAGCTTATTTTCAAACTAATGCATAATTAGCAATGTAGAACCCATGCAACCTGTTTTATCACTAATATAACTTGGTAATTAATGTAAGAACATGTCTAAACATGTTCACCCCGACAATTTTCAGTTTAGGCTCGGTTCGGAACCGAAAGTCGCATAATTTGACTTCTGCTTTGACTTTCAGTTCTGACCCGTTTGAGCATAGTTTAGAAATGCCTTAGAGCTTTATTTGGACCAGGTTTCATGTTAGTATAACTCTCTGTGATTATACAACTTGGTTCATTAGTTATCCGATTCATATGCATGTTTCCGTTAAATACTTAAATGTTGACTATTATGCCCATATGACCTTAAAATGTGATTTTGAAAATGTAAAAGAATAGAAACCTTAGTTACAGATTATTAGACTTGTGCCTAAAATTTGACATCAATTTGAGGTCTAGATTAGGAGTTATGCTCATTAGCGTAAATGAAAAGCTTTTTATCAATTAAACGGCGTAATTAGCATATAGCCTGTCTAAACTCGATTTTTAATACCAAAATTTTTACCTACTGATATAAAATAATATTTTGGGATTTTTGAAGATTTTTATTTAATTTTAAGCTGAGCATAACCTAGAGTTCTAAGCTTGATTCGGTAATTGCCGGTTTTGCCCTTTTGAGCTATAAAATGAGTTTTACAAATTATTTTGATACCAAACCTTTTTCTACTGATCTAATATGATAAATAAAATATTTTGAGCCTTCTGGAATAATAAAAATATCAGCTTTTCTTTAAAAACCCAGAAATAGCTCAAAAGCGCATTTTTAAGCATTTTTAACACATAGTATGTATTAAAACTATTTTAAACATATAAGGTTTGATGCCTACTGATATTTTCAGTAAATTTTTATATAATAACAGTAAGCAAAAGTTTTAAACTCAGATTTCCAGTTTTGACCTTTTAAGCCTATGTGAAATTACCAAAATACCCCTAAGGAGCATAGTTTGGTTATAAATGATAAATTTCACATATATATATAATACCCTACTGTTATGACTTATAAAAATAAATATTTTTACTGATTAAATCAGACCTGTAACTCAGATTATTATTTAAACTCTTTTATAACCTTTAAAATGACCAAAATGCCCCTACGGGGCATAGTTTGAGTTTAAATTCATCTGGGCATAATAGAAGATATCTTACTGATGTCACAACATATTTAAGACATATTAACTTAGCAAACTTGTTTATGAATCATATGGTTACCCGTTACGCATCTTGCGCGTTCGGTTCGGTTTATGTAACTAGTTTGCATAAATTGACCAAAACGGGTCAAACCTTATCATTTTTGTCTCAAAATCCAGAATGTGTTTAGTTTACCCATATTACACAAGTATCCAAACTTGTCGGGTCTAAATCACATTCTATTCCGGTCTCCGCTTAATCGTGCGTTTGAATCGTATCTTCCTTTAAAACTAACCGGTCTAAGTTTAGGCTTAATCAAAGACCCGTTAGGAATCTAATAGGTTATTATAAACCTTTGTTCCAGACTAGGAGACCCGATAAAAGCTACGTGCATTTGCTGTTTGTGATAAATACTTGCAAAGGTAAATACTTTTAACTTATTTTCCCTATACGGGCTTGGGGTACGGTATATAAAATACCGCTTAGGGGGTTAATGACCATGTCCCGTTTAAATTGTTTTTTTTTTTTTTTGCTTAAAGACATTGGGGGTTAATGACCTTGTCCCGGATATCTTTGGTATCATTTTACGAAATGGACACGACCTAAGGCACAGGGTGTAGGCGTACACCCGATAGTGCATATATAAATAATAAGGTATAACCGCCGGTTTCGGGAATAATCTCGCCGCGGGACTATATCATGTGGTGTGTCTATTAATCTTTAACCCGGCGTCAATTCGGGCTACTGAACGTATAACGAACATGTAATTCTTTTACAAGTTTATATATAAATAATTGAGTAAAATGCACGGATAGTCCCTGTGGTTTGGTGAAATTTCACCTTTAGTCCCCAACTTTTCAAAATTACACTCTTAGTCCCTGTGGTTTGACGGTTTGTTACTCGGATAGTCCCTGGAGTGGATGGGGGTTAGTTTTCTCCGTTAAGTCTATGTGAAATTACTAAATTACCCCTTGATTTTATTAAAATATAAGAAAAATTTATAAACACACATATATAAACACAACCGTGACTTTCTCTACTCTCTCTCTATACTCTCTCTCTCTCTCAGGAAAACCCCCCACCACCTGCCGCCACCAGCGTCCAGCACCACCACCTGCCACCACCCACCCCAACATGACCACCTGCCACCACCTACCCATGCTACAACAGTGGTTTGGGTTGTAGGATTCCGGCGATGATGGGTACCGGTGGTATTATTGTGGGTTTCCGGCGAGGTTTTAATGACCGACGCACTATCGTCCACCACCACCATCAGATTCCATGAACCACTACCTGCAATCTAACCCCCAACTCCCTCCGTCTGCTGCTCCCCTTCTAATTCCCTATCAAAGTACGTAATAATCGATCTCTTCAATTTCACAATCTATTTAGACCTAATTGCTTGTTGAGTTGTTTTCAGTTTCAATTTTGTTTATTAGCAGATAATTAAGCAGAAATTGTAGATGTAGGTGTTTGATGTTGATAACTTAAAGTGCTTACAATTGAAGTGTTGTGTTGATGATATAGTTAGTTACAGACTAGTAGCTTGCTGTGATTGCTTCTTGAGTTGTTATTCAGTTTCAGTTCAGTCGTTGATTAGCAAATGATTAAGTGGAGATTGTAGCGATTGAACTGTTTGTTCTGAATCGATTTCCTTCAATTGACATTTCATTGTTTGTTGATGATAGAGTGGAGAAGGTGAAGGGTAATTTTGTCATTTTATATCCATTTAACGGAGAAAACTAACCCCCATCCACTACAGGGACTATACGAGTAACAAATCATCAAACCACAGGGACTAATAGTGTAATTTTGAAAAGTTGGGGACTAAAGGTGAAATTTCACCAAACCACAGGGACTATCCGTGCATTTTACTCTAAATAATAATCCCAAGTTATGAAATGTTTTGTGCCTCGTGCATTCAAATCAATTTTCTAAACCTTTTCAAAATGAGTCAGTTAATTGTAGTTACTAGTGTAAACTGACGTATTTTTCCCAAAAAGGTTAAGTGCAGGTACTACTCGAAATAGGCTGGCCTCTCCTTAGCATTAATAAGAGTCTCGCAAGCTTGGATGTATTTAAGTCTGATGAACCATGTTTCCTTTTATTTGATCCGCCTGTGGATCTGTTTCAACTATTATTGTGATACTTAATATTACAATTTTATTCGGTTGAAATAAATCTATCTTTTGCTTTCGCTGTGCATTTAAAATTGTGTTGTTTGACTATGATGATATCAACTACGTCACGATACTCCCCACCAGGCCCACCAGTAATACGTGGAAATATCGGGGTGTGACAGGTTGGTATCCGAGCCAACACTGAGTGAATTAAACACTAGCCTTTTGTGTTTAATCTCAGTTACACAGTTGCACATTCCTTGATTCTCGAGTCTAGACAAAGAACTTAGGATTTATCCAAATTTGTTTTATTTCTAACTTTGTCTTTTATATTTCTTGTTGTATACTTTGTTTGTTTTGACAGGTTGAACAAGATGCCACCAAGAGTGAGAGGGAGAGGAAGAGGCAAGGGGCCACTCGTCGCCCCGAATGATCATGAGGCCGGGCCTTCGCACCGGCGAACACCATCAGATTCATATAACCGGAGTCCTCAAGATAACTGGGGGACCTATATTGAACCAGCAAGGCGCTCAGTTTCGCTGAGCTCCTCCCCTTCTTTTCAACACTCCTTTGGGCCTCATTCTGAAAATGAGCCCCATAATTCCCACCAATCTTACATTCCTCTCTAGGGCTACAACTCACCTTTTGATGACCCAACGCCCTTTTTCCAGAGCCGGTTCAACCCGGCAAACTTCCTTGAAGAACCTGTGGGTTTTAACCCACTAGGACCCGAAGAACATTTCTCAGGCGACCATGCAATGGACATGGATGAGGACACCGATCCCGCAGAGCCACCATCCGGAACCCCTAACCACCCCATCGAAATTTCAGATGGGTCACCTTTCGTGGGATCACCTTATAATGGTCCCGACAGCTATGAAGAAAGGTTCCGACAGATCGACTAGGTGTTTGCTCCCAGTTACCACAACTCACCACAGCAACAGTAGCAGCAGCAGCAGGATCCCTCCGAGGATTCTCGTTTTGTCGCGGTCACTCCGCCACCACCAGCAGCTCAGCAACAGCCTCTGGAGCCACCGAGGTGAAGGAGAACAACCGTACGGATGTCCGTGCGTGGAGGAGTGCGTATCAACACCCCTCAACCTTCAAGTGGCAGCCGCTACTCGCCACTCCATGAAGAACCGCAGATGGGTGGGTCTTCAAACCCCGTCTCGAAAGTAAACTCTGCGCCTGTCGCACCACCACCGTTGGGCTTTGGCGACCCTATACCTACATACACCGGTGCGGCGGCGTATAATCCCTTTGAGCAGCCGATCCACACAAACTACAACTATGCCGAGGCCGACCCTTACCTGGTAGCAACGGCAAACTACAATGCCCATCATCCGGAAGGATCCTTTGGGGTCTCATATCAAGCTGGATACCCACACTATGAGTACCCACCATATGGGTATCAGCAACCGCCTCCTCCTCAACCTCCGTTTTATCAGCAACCCCCGCAGCCGCCAGTGATGTCACCACCACAGCATCAAGAGATTCTTCAAAGGATAAACGAGGTGTGGCAGGAGGTGCGGGAAGACCGTAGGCAAAACCGTGGGATGTTTAAGGATCTGGTGAACTTAATTAAGGGAAAAAAGCAAGAAGGATCATTAAATCCTTTATCTGTTTGTTTATTTAATGTTGTAATCATGTCCCTGCGTGGACATTTTTTTCTGTATTCTGCCCCTGCGTGGGCATGTCTTTTTGTATTCTGCCCCTGCGTGGGCATGTCTTTATGTTGACCCCTGCGTGGGTATGTTTCTTAGTTTAGCCCCTGCATGGGCGTGTTATTTCTGTAGAAGTCCCGTTTAGGGCAAACATGTACTAGTTTAAAATTTTTATGGAATGGTTAGTTACATTTTCATTTTTAAATTATATGCATAAATATAATATGTGAAATAAATGAAAATAACATTCATTTTACAAAACCTACCATTTTAATAAAATAATAAGAATCTTAAAAGGGTAAAACCTAGCCACATGTCACTCTAATTATGGCCAAGATGGTAAAACCTATTTAAAAGATTCAAATCCTTGTTAACATCTTTAAACATGTTAACATTCCTGGCAAAAATGTGATTCGATAAAATCGCATATGTCATCCTTATATTAGATTTTTTTTAAATTTCTTTTATTATATTAAACATCCAGTAGGGATGAAATGCCTACGGGCTATACTCATTGTCATATAAGACGAAAGACAGTCGTGGTCTTCGACCCCCTGTTAAAAAGAGGTAATGAATTATAATTAGAACCTCAATACCATGACCCTATAAGATCATGATTAAAGATTTAAAACCGTCCACGTGACTAGGCCTTTTTGCCATTAATATATTTTAATTCTAACTAAGGATTACTACAAATTCCTGAATATATATATGCCTAACAAATTAATCAAAATGGTTCTTAAATACCATGATTACTAAATCATCTAGAATGATAAAACTGTTATAGACCTCTGAATGAATTAAATGCATTATTTTATGTAGCAAACAAGCTACATGGCCAGGTCAGACGAAGCCAACAGTCACCCGAGAGAAAATCACGACACCTCCAGAGTCAGCGTAGCAGGAGCAGAATTACAGGAATTGATAGACAATGCTGTTACAAGAGCTTTGGATAGGCAATTCAATGAATCCAGTGGTACCTATGTAAGGACCCTGTCTGTGCCACACTCTAAACCACCATCTAGAACTAACACCGCTCACAAAAGTGATTCTCATCACTCAACGAACCAGAGGAGTGTTCCATCTAAGAGAATTGTGCTGAACCAAGAACCACGTGCTAAAGGTTGCACCTATAAGTACTTTGTTTCCTGCAAACCCAGGGATTTTACTGGGGAGATAGGAGCAGTTGACTGCATGCCATGGTTAGACGAGATGGACACTGTGGTAGATATCAGTGGTTGTGCTGATAAGGATGTGGTAAAGTTTGTATCTCTGTCGTTCAAAGGCGAGGCACTAGCATGGTGGAGATCTTTGATTCAAGCCACTGGGAAGATCCCATTGTACAATCTGTCTTGGAACCAGTTTGTTACTCTCATTAAGGAAAACTACTGCCCTCAGCATGAGGTTGAAAAGATTGAAGCTGATTTCTTGTCATTGGTTATGAAAAACCTGGATTGTCAAGCCTACCTTACAAGCTTCAATACTATGTCAAGATTGGTTCCGTATCTGGTGACTCCGGAACCCAAAAGGATAGCTCGTTTCATTGGGGGTTTGGCCCCAGAAATCAAGGCCAGTGTGAAGGCCTCTAGACCAGCTACTTTTCGGTCTGCAGCTGATATATCATTGTCCCTTACCTTGGACGCGGTCAGGCAGAGATCGCTGAGAAACACTGATGCTGAAAAGAGAAAGCGTGAGGATGACAACTCACGACGGTCAGACAAGAAGCATAAGGGAAACAATGACCAAAAGAAGAGTTCTGGAACTAAAAAGGATGGTCATCAATCGGGTGATAAGCCCAAGTGTAAGGTCTGTAAGAAGCACCATTTCGGGAGGTGCAGATTTGAATCTGTTAGGCCCTATAGGTTTATGGATTAGTAGGAATTATAGGCTAATGGACCATGTTTCTAGAAGGTGGGTATTAGAGTGGGCTTAAGGATAATGGGCCTAGGGTTTTGGGGGAAACCCCTTACTATAAATAGTTAATGGAAATTAGGAGTTAGGTTGGTTCCTTGGTTTTAGAAACTTGTATTAGACAATCTTAATTGTATGCAAGTTTAAGCCTTTGAATCTTCAAATCTTCATATTGTTCTTGATTATTTCTTGAAGATCATCAAGTTTGGATTCCGACCATCCTTGGTGATTGTTTGACATCGTTGTTTGATCCAGATTTTCGGGACTTACAATTGGTATCAGAGCCACTTTGATATCAAACTCTCAAGAAAAATTTGAATTTTGGTTGAAGATCTTCATAGTGTTCTTCGGGTTGTTCATCGTGTTCTTCAAAGAACCACTATATTTTGCTTTTTGATCTGTTTGGAAAAGTGTTAAAAATATTCATATCTTCATCACATATCATCAGTGACATCATCATATCTATCCGAAATCATCATCTTATCTCATCAATATCATCAACAACAGCAGACAACTACGTCTGATATCAACAGTGAATTATTATCATCATCATCATATTTTGTCTTTTGTCAACATCAATTTTGTCATCAACAGCTGACATCAAACATCGTTTTATTATAACATTCATCATCATTTCGAACAAAACTTTGGACAAAACTCATTTCGGATATCAGTCAATACTCATCATCTTCATCCGGAATCGTCATCTCGGATCGTATTCATCATTTCTTTCATCCGAAATCATGTCATTCTTCATCATTCCTCATCCGTAATTCCATCCGAGATAACCTTTTTATCCGGAATCATCCGCAATCAACAATATTTGATCCGACTTCAATCCGGCTTTCATCTAACATCATCCGATATCATCGCTAGTCATCATCCGATATCATCGCAACTTCAATCTTCCGTCTCCGTTCTTATTATCTCCAACGACAACCTCCGTTCATCTAACCGCTGCACTCGTCACCTCCGTCTACATCACGTTAACCTCCATCATCATCTGCTTCACATTATCTCCGTTCACCTCCGGCGACCAACGAACCGACACCATCTTCTCCGGCGACCGAAACAGTACCTGCAACTTCCGTTACGTTTCAGGTCGTCTTCTCCGTCACCATCGTACACCTTATCACCATCATCACCTGCAACTTCTCCGGCCGTCATTCATCTCTGTCGTTAACACCGTCAACCTCCGTCTCCGGTCATCTTCTCCGGCGACCTTCACCATTTATCACCGTCATCGTCTCTATCATCGTTTTCCTCCTCAACATCGATCATCTTTCCGTCATCATCCTTGGCGGCTGGGTTTTGAAAGTAGGGTTTGGACGTTGTTATACGAAGACGACAGAAACGACTTTCGTTTTGTCGTTTAGGTTTTTAATTACATAATAATAAGAGTAAAATGCACGGATAGTCCCTGTGGTTATGCAAAGTTTCAGCTATAGTCCCCAGATTTTGGAAATTACACTCATAGTCCCTGTGGTTTGACAGTTTGTTACGCTGATTGTCCCTGGAGTGGATGTGGGTTAGTTTTCTCAGTTAAGTCCATGTGAAATTACAAAATTACCCTTGCTTTTATTATATTCATCAACATCATCATCATTCAACAGACTCATTCATCAGTTCACTCATCTTAGCAAGAACACATTAATCATTCATCCAAAAATCCAATTCTAAGAACACATCTTCAAAATTCACCAACCGTATATCGAAACAACAATCTGAATCAAAACAACAAATCACTCCTTCGAGCAAAAACAAACCGTATATCGATTCAGATACAACCTCATCGATCAAACAACAACATTCAGCAATCCTTCATCTATCAATGATCATCAACAAGCACCGGGGCAAATACTAAACGAATCCTTCTTCTTCGATACAGCCGAACAACAATATTCAGTTTCTTATCTTTAATTCAGATCTGAAAAACCTGCAGCTGTATGTCCGATTCAAATCTAAAACTCGACTCAACTAAGGCTTTCTTCTTTGTTTCAGATCCAAACAAACTACAAAGAATTGATTCTTTTATGCGAACAACTTTGTCACTTACCTTTCTTCTTCTTCGAACAAACAAGCAACAATCTTTCTTGTTTTAATTCAAATTCAAACAACAATCTGAATCAAAACAACAAATCACTCCTTCGAGCAAAAACAAACCGTATATCGATTCAGATACAACCTCATCGATCAAACAACAACATTCAGATCTGTTTACAAATCCAAACAAATCCATCGCACAAATCCATTTGTACAAATCCAAACAAAATTCCAGATCTGTTTATGATCATGTGTTGCTTTAGGCCACTCCGGTACAAACTCCAGATCTGTGTTGTTTGATTTGGGGATGGGTGGTTGATGGTGGAGGCGGGTATGGGTTTAGGAGGCGGAGGTGTGGTGGTGGAAGGGGATGGCGGTGGTGGGGAGTGGTGATGGCGGCAGGGGAGGTGACGGTGGTGGTGGTTTTTAGAGAGAGAGAGGGAGAGAGAGAGTAGAAAGAGAGATACATATTGTTTGGATTTGTAAACAGATCCGTGTGTGTATATACATACATATATGTTTTATATATTTAAATACTTAATTTGTTTATTTTATTTTATATTAAGGGTATTATAGTCATTTCACACCAACTTAACTGAGAAAACTAACCCACATCCACTCCAGGGACTATCAGCGTAACAAACTGTCAAACCACAGGGACTATGAGTGTAATTTCCAAAATCTGGGGACTATAGCTGAAACTTTGCAAAACCACAGGGACTATCCGTGCATTTTACTCTAATAATAATATAATAACAATAACTGAGTAATTATTACATAATCATTACAAAGTTTTTTATTAAAATATATAATTATAATATTATAAATAGTTTATTTTAATATTGATTAAATAGGTTTTATATAATATATTAGAAATAATTAATTCTTATATTTTAAAATTAAAAAATATTTAGAAAAATCCAAAAAAAGGGGGTTATAAAAAAAAGGTAAAAAAAAAAGGTAGGAGTTTGTTTTTGTTTCGGTAAAACGATTTGGACAGGTTTTTGAGGAGCGGTATAGGAAACTGGTTCGTATATTTGTGACGTGCTCGAATTAGTGTGTCCATTGTTTCTTGTTGTGGCTCGTGTTCTACGATAACTTGGTTCGACAATGACTTCTCCAAGTATTGATTCTCAACGTGAGTTGGTCTGGAAACAACTCGATAGTTTCGGATATACTGAGGGTGAAACTGTAGAAGACGTGATCAGAAGATTTACGCAGCTGCTTTCTGAAATCGAGAAGAGCAGATTAAATGTAACACTTGGTAGGATTAACAGGGCTTTTCTGTACGGTTTGCCACGTAGCAAGACATGGGACTATCGTGTTGCAGTTATCATGGGAACATACAATCATTCTACAACGGAAACAAAAGATGTGATCTCCTTAGTCAATGAATATGTCCAGGAGGACAAACAGAGGAGTCAGAATCATGCAAGCACATCGTCACCTATGTCTAACTGTCAGAAGGCCGTTGCTACTGATCCTAACGCTGCTCAGATTCCCTCAGCTTCACCGTCACCTGTGGCTACTACATCATCTGATTTGAAGGCCCCACAATCGACAGGATCTCATCCCGATGAAGTGGCTCAAACTGAAGAACCGAAATCACTTTCTGAAACGCTTAATTCTCTTTTATGTTCCGAGCACTGTAGAAAGAAAGTTGCATTTATGAGATCACAAAACTCAACATTGATCACTGATTACAACACTGTGATGGGAAAGTATATCAGTCTTCGAGAGAATAATAAAATTCTCTATGAAAAGATTGAAGCACTTAAAAAGGACATAGCTCAACTTCACAGAGACGTGAATCAACAGCAATGTTGGGTTCACGACTATAAACATAGACTCACAGTCAAAACTCTTGAATGTGACTCTGTGAAGGGTGAGCTAGAGCTCCTCACTGGAAAATACAAACAGAACGAGTTAAACATCAAAAAGTTTGACACTTCCAGTGCCATAGTTCAAAATCTGTGTAATGTGCAACTTGCTTATCAAGAAAACAAGGGAAAGGGTTTGGGGTATAAACAGGTTCCGCCACCATACAATCATAATTATTCCAGATTGCCAATCACTGAGCAGGAGATGGAAAATTATGACACTATGATGTATGGCAAACCTAATGATTATGTTGAATATGATCCATCTAAGTTTAAAAAGAATCCCCGTGCTGATTTCAAAAAACCAATGAGTTTTGTCAAAAATGAAAATGTTCAAAATAAATCAGCAGATAAGTCCGATCAGATAAATGAAACCGTAATACATACAGAAGCCGAAACTGAAACGAAAACGGAACCAGTTAGCGAACCCGCAGAGGAGATGAAGGAAAGTTCACCAAATTTTGATTCTGTTAAAAATACTAACTGTTCTAGTTTGTGTGCAGAGTCAGTAAGAACTGAAGAGAAGTCTAAAGAGGATGATGAATCACATCGAAGTGCTGCTGATAAAGTTATTTCTGATAAAAATGGCCTTTATGCTTGGAACTATGTTTTTTTCTTATTTTGCTGGGGCTCATGGTGTTCCGACTAGAACTGATGAATCTGGTGCTGTGATTTTAGATCGTGATGAAAATGTTTTAACAGGGAAATCTGATGTATCGACTGACAAACTTGAAACACCTGTTTCAAGTGACTCGGAAATCAGTCTTGGTGATTCGGACAACTATTCTAATGTGCCTGAAACATCAACTGATACATCAGAAACTCATGAACATGATAAATATAATGATGAACAGGGATCATCTGACAATCCTGGCAATCAAGTTGCAGACTTTGGTACATCAGATAATGAGCGTAGCGCTTCTGAAAATTCTGACTGTGACAAACACTCATAATCAAGCAGTGAAACACCCGAAGAGAGCCAAATAGTTTCAAACATAGATTGCTCTTCGTCTGAGAAACCAGAATCAGCTGATGTCAAAAACTCAGAGGTTGATAAAGCTGAAGAAGAGATACTCGTAGAAACCAATTCTGAAGAAACTCATGAGATCTCGGTGCCTAAAGAAAAGGGATCCACAGAAATCAATTTAACAGTTGATTCAACTGATGAAACTGAAGAAGAGATATTTGTGGAAACCAATTCTGCAGAAACTCCTGAAAACATAGTTTCTGAGGAAAAGGAATATGTGGAAGCCAATTCAACAGATGATTCAACTCTTGATCCCAAAGGATTAGATTCTGAAGAAAGTGTTACAAATGAAGCAAAGTCTACTGAATCTGCTCCTTTAAAGAAGAAACGGTCACGTAAAAACCAAAGACCACGGAAAAAGAAAATTCAAAAGGAAAACCCGTCTCTCAAGCAAACTGAACCTAAGCTGAAGGGTAAGGTTGTCGATAATTGCTCTTGTGCTGATAACTGTAAGCAGGGTTCTTCCAAGATCAAACATGCACACAAGCAATCAGCGCCAAATGGAAAGAAGAAACCAAATGAGTTCCCTAGAATAACACAAGCAGAACTGAATGTCTTTTTCTCAAAGAGACAAACCTGTTTTAATTGTGGAATTCCGGGGCACATAGCAAGAAACTGTCTTAATCATCCCTACTACTCTGGTAACACACATCATCAGAAGGCTATGCATTATCGATCAGACGGAAATCGATTTTCTCAAGCCAAGCCTTCTGATGGAGACTGGAATCTAGCAAAAAGGAACCATCAAAGGTTTTCTAACATAAATGGGTTCCAAAGACAACAAATGGAGTCAAAAGTCTCATCTGTAAAGAAAAATTCTTCAAACAACAACACTGACTCTAAGATTTGGAAGCCCACGGTTCTTGCTGGATCCCAGTCTCACTGTTCTAAACCGTCAACATCTACATTTTCACCTCAAACCTCAAATTCTACTAAAAGTCATATGATCTTTCATTTGGTTTCATATACAGATAGCAATGGTCAACTCAGGTCAACAATGGCCTGGGTTCCAGTTTCTAATTAATCCCGCTAAGTGTGCAGGAACGGCTATGGAGGGCAATCGTTAGACCTTGGTTTATCGATAGTAGTTGTTCCAGACACGTGATAGAAGACTTATCCCAGTTGAATAACAAAAAAAATATTCGATGGTGGATTTGTTAACTTCGCGGGAAGGGAAACTGGAAGAATAACCATGAAGGGCACTGTCAGAAACGGGGTTCTCACCTTCTCAGACGTCAATTATGTCCCTGATCTGTAGCATAGTCTTTTAAGCGTATCTCAGATGTGCAACAAAGAAATAGAGGTTCTCTTCACCAAGAGTGGCTCGCAACTTTACTTCTTCGACTGTTCAGAAGCCGATTTCTGAACCTGCTATAGCTAGCCCTGATGGTGCGGTCTGTAACACTGAAGTCTCCTCAGGACTCTCAAACATTCAAGGAACTTCTTTGTTTCTTGGAGTAATTCCCTCAGATTGCACTGTAGATCCACCGGTGATCAACAACGTTGCTGCACCAAATGAGGGGGAGCAATCTGGAATAGCATCAAGAAGTTTCTAAATCACAAACAAACAAGATGACACCAGCATGATAATGAGGAACAAGGCATGAATGGCAGTTCAAGGTTTCGAACAAGTTGAAGGTCTGGATCATGATGAGGTATACGCACCGGTGGCACGTCTGGAGGCCATTCGTATTTTCATATGATGAAAAGGAAGTTCGAAATGCGCTCGTTGAGAGAAGTGAAAATGTTTATGGGCTTGCAAGTTCGTCAAAACAGGGATATGAAGTGTACATCAGCTGGATGCCAATTCTTGGGAGACAGTCTCATCTCATGGCAGTGCAAGAAGCAACAGCTCACCTTTGCAGCAGAAGCAAAGTGCGTTGCAGCATCTGCTGCCTGCTGCTCTCAGGTTCTTTGGATGCAACACCAGCTCAAGGATTTCGGTTTGACTTATCTAAACTCTACTACTTATTTTGATAATGATGCCGTTATCCAGATTATCAAAAACCCTGTCTTTTACTCTAAAACCAAGCACATTGATATCAAGGTGCACTTTATTCGAGATTGCTTTGACAGAGGATTGTTTAAACTTAAACAGATCCACACTGATGCTAATTCAGCGGATTTTTTTAAACCTGTCAGCATCTCGTGATTCAATGTGCTTGTGGATCTTTTGAAAATGATGCGTATCACCGACTGAGCGACCAGATAAAAAAAAAACAAAAAAAACCAAGGTTTCTATACTTATGTAAATAAATAAGTAAATTTGCGCATAAAGTGTGATGCACAAATTTAGGGGGGAGAGGAACATATATGTACATATGCTTTGTTTGGAAAAAAAAAAGCAAAAAAAAAAAAAAAAAAACTACAAAAAAGAAAAAAAAAAGAAAACATATATGTACATACGCTTTGTTTGAGGGGGAGATTGTTAGGCCCAATAGGTTTATAGATTAGTAGGATTGGCTAAATGGACAAAGCATCTAGAAGATGGTGGGTATTAGAGTGGGCTTTGGGGGAATTATGGGCCTAGGGTTTTGGGGGAAACCCCTTACTATAAATAGAAGTTAGAAATTAGGAGCATGGTTGGTTGGTTCATTGGTTTTAGAAACTTGTATTAGACAAACACCATTTGTATGCAAGTTTAAGCCTTTGAATATTCAAATCTTCATATTGTTTTTGATTATTTCTTGAAGATCATCAAGTTTGGATTCCGCCCATCCTTGGTGATTGTTTGATATCGTTGTTTGATCTGGATTTTCGAGACTTACAGAATCGAAATCCCAATCGCAGCCAAGGCCTTGTGGGATTTGTAAATCTTCTGAGCACAAGACATTGGACTGTAAGAAAATCAAGGATGCGACGTGCTATAGCTGCAACGAGAAAGGGCATATTAAGTCCAACTGCCCAAAGTTTGCAAAGAAGATTGAAGAGGGGAAAAAGACCAATGCTAGTGTCTTCCAGATGAACGCACAAGAGGCAATCCAGAATGATAACGTCATAACAGGTACCTTCCTTATTAATGATGTTTATGCAAGGGTGTTATTTGATTCTGGAGCAGATAAGTCATTTGTTGATGATAAGTTTTGTAAGTTGTTAAACCTACCTGTTAGAACCCTAAGCATAAAATATGAGGTTGAATTAGCCAATGGCACCATAGAAACCGCATTAACCGTGTTAGATGGATGTTTCATATCCATTAGGAACCACTCTTTTCCTTTGTCCTTACTTCCTTTGAAGTTAGCCGGTTTTGATATAGTTATAGGCATGGACTGGTTATCTTATAACCTGGCCCAGATTGTTTACAACAAGAAGCAAGTGGTGGTCAGGACTCCATCTGGTGAACCACTTACCATTCAGGGAGATACCCAGTATGGACTGCCTGAGCAAGTGTCTATGCTCAAGGCATCTAGGTGTTTGAAGAAGGGTTGTGTCATTTACATGGAACAAGTGACTAGGGATGAGCCGAAGCCTAGGATTGAAGATATTCCTGTTATTTCTGAATATCCCGAAGTATTCCCTGAAGAACTACCTGGTTTGCCAACAGATAGGCAAGTAGAATTCAGAATTGACATTATTCCAGGAGCAGCACCTGTTGCAAGGGCACCTTACAGGTTGGCACCAACAGAGATGAAAGAGTTGAGGACCCTGTTAGATGAATTGTTGGCAAAAGGTTTCATTAGACCTAGCTCGTCTCCATGGGGAGCACTAATCCTGTTTGTGAAGAAGAAGGATGGGTCGATGCGTCTATGCATCGATTATCGCGAGCTTAACAAGGTCACTATCAAGAATAGATATCCATTGCCCAGGATCGACGATCTGTTCGATCAATTGCAAGGGGCAAGTTACTTCTCGAAGATCGACTTGAGGTCAGGCTATCATTAGCTGAAGGTTAAAGATGAAGATGTACACAAGACTGCATTTAGGACTCGTTATGGTCATTACGAGTTCTTAGTGATGCCTTTTGGGCTCACTAATGCACCAGCAGCGTTCATGGATCTCATGAACAGTGTCTACAAGCCATATTTGGATAAATTTGTTATCGTCTTCATTGACGACATTCTGATTTGTTCAAAGAATTAGGCCAACCATGAGAAGCATCTTCGATGTATTCTGGAACTACTTCAGCAGGAGAAGTTGTACGCCAAATTTTCAAAGTGTGAATTTTGGCTTCGCGAAGTCCAATTCCTTGGACATGTTGTCAGTGAGCGTGGTATCCAAGTAGATCCTGCTAAGGTTGAAGCTGTTATGAATTGGCAAGAGCCAAAGACGCCTACTGAGATTCGTAGCTTTCTAGGTTTAGTAGGATACTACAGGCGATTTATTGAAAACTTCTCAAGAATTGCAGCACCCCTGACTCTACGAACATGAAAAAATAGCAAGTTTGACTGGGGGCCTAAGCAGCAAGAATCTTTCGATATTTTGAAGCAGAAGTTGAGCAACGCTCCAGTACTGACGTTGCCAGATGGAATTGATGAATTTGTAGTTTATTGTGATGCATCGCACACATGTATGGGATTTGTGCTTATGCAGAAAGGAAAAGTTATTGCCTACGCTTCTCGACAATTGAAAGTGCATGAGAAGAATTACACCACCCATGACTTGGAGTTGGGTGCCGTTGTATTTGCACTAAAACTGTGGAGGCATTATTTGTATGGTGCCAAATGTGTGATCTACTCTGATCACAAAAGCCTCCAACACTTGTTTAATCAGAAGGACTTAAACATGAGGCAGCGACGATGGATGGAAACTCTAAATGACTATGATTTTGAAATCCGATACCATCCAAGCAAGGCGAATGTGGTCGCCGATGCCTTAAGTAGAAAGGAAAGAGTGAAACCCATAAGAATCAATGCCAAGAGCATTGAATTAAAGAATAGTTTGAATGAAAGGTTGTTAGCTGCACAGAAGGAAGCTGTACTAGAAGCTAACTATCCTGATGAAAAGCTAGGAGTAACTGAAGAGCAGTTATCCTATGGCAAAGACTGAATCCTAAGGTTAAATGGACGAATATGGGTTCCAGTTTATGGAGGACTTCGGGATGTTATCCTCCAGGAAGCCTATAGTTCTAAATACTCCGTTCATCCTGGAGCCGACAAGATGTACCAGGATCTGAAGGCGAACTATTGGTGGATAGGTTTGAAGAAGTCCATAGCCACCTATGTAGCCAAATGTTTGACGTGCGCTCAAGTCAAAGCTGAACATCAAAAGCCGTCAGGATTACTACAACAGCCTGAACTTCCCACCTGGAAGTGGGAGATGGTGACAATGGATTTCATCACCAAGTTGCCAAAGACAAAGAAAGGAAATGATACTATATGGGTGATAGTAGATAGACTAACTAAGTCATCACATTTCCTACCCATTAAGGAGACTTATAGCTCCGACATGTTAGCCCAATTATACGTAGATAATATTGTATCTCTGCATGGCATACCAGTGTCTATTATCTCTGACAGAGATACTAGATACGCATCACATTTTTGGAAAAGTTTCCAACAATCCTTGGGCACGCGCTTAAATTTTAGTACGGCATACCATCCTCAGACGGACGGGCAGAGTGAGCGTACCATCCAAACTTTGGAAGACATGCTTCGTGCATGTGTGATTGACTTAGGTGGTAGTTGGGATAACCACCTGCCATTGATCGAGTTCTCCTATAACAATAGCTACCATACTAGTATTCAGGCAGCGCCTTTTGAGGCATTATATGGTAGAAAATGCAGAACGCCTATTTGTTGGGCAGAGGTAGGAGAAGCTCAGTTATCAGGACCTGACATAGTCTTTGAAACGACGGACAAGATTGTCCAGATTCGTGACCGCCTGAAAGCTGTCAGGGATAGGCAGAAAAATTATGCTGATAAAAGGCGAAAACCTCTAAAGTTTGAGGTGGGTGATAAGGTTCTGTTTAAAGTATCACCCTGGAAGGGAGTGATGCGATTTGGTAAGAAAGGTAAGTTAAGCCCAAGGTATATAGGACCATTCGAGATCATCAAATGTGTAGGAACAGTGGCTTATATGTTAAACTTGCCTGAAGAGCTCAGTGGTATTCACAATGTATTCCACATCTGCAATCTAAAGAAATGTCTAGCTGATGAATCGCTAGTCATACCACATACAGATGTGCATATAGATGAGAGCTTGAATTTTTTTGGAAAAACCTTTGTCGATCGAGGATCGACAAGTTAAGAAGCTTCGAAGGAAGCATGTGCCGATTGTAAAGGTCAAATGGGATGCCTGCAGAGGTCCCGAGTACACGTGGGAAGTAGAATCCACAATGAAAGAAAAATACCCTCATTTGTTTTAATAAATCTCGAGGTCGAGATTTCTTTTAAGGGGGTGAGGATGTAACAGCTCGTAAATTCGTGTCCAATAATGTATCAACACGTGTCATGAGCTTTAAACGTGTAAAAGATCACCTATGAAGGACTAAAGTTGACAAACAAAGAAAGTATGTAAGTATAAAGGTTCAAAGTGTCAACAATGGATAAATATGCCTTACTGTAACCCTACACGATGTTTATACCCTTAAACGAATGAATCATGGATCGTACGAAGCTAATTGGGGAAGAAAGTGAGAGATTACAAACTACAGGGGTTGAATGTGTCAACATGTTTAAAGTATACCTCTGAGTGACCTTTTAGCAAACCCGAAGCTTTGTAACGATAAATTATACTCACTAGAATATGTGATAAAAATTTCACAAAGTTTCGTTATCGTATGAGAAAGTTATGACGATATTCGTATACGAGGGGTTAAAAGCGTCAATGTTGAAATTTATGACTTTGCGGGTGATCATAAAATTAACCAAGGACTTAACAAAGTTTGTATATGTCTTGGAGCCCTTAAAAGTTAAATTAGAGGGTCAAAAATGCAAGTTTGGAAGTTAAAACCACGTATATAAGGACCAGGGACCTGAAATGCAATTAATGAAACATTTTTAACCTGACTTGGGGGCTCATACCGACCGCATAAGACCTGGGTGGTCAGTTACATGGGCTGCGTGACCTGAACAGCGACAGAAATCACAGGCAGCTGCCTGTTGGAGCTGATAACCGATTTCAAACCTTGTTTTCACATACCAGGGGCTGCCCCAATGGTTTATCATGCATAGGGGGCACTTGTCTTGATCTGAATCCATGCATAGAGTTGTTTGGCATCATCTTGTGAGATCAAAACTCATATATAAGGACTCCCAATGTTGCAACATGATGTGTGTAAAATGCAACATATAAATTACATCAAATGAGGCATAAAACTAACCCTTTTTTAGTACTAATATTGGAAAAAGAGTGTTTTTGTCTTCCTTTTGTATTTTCAGAATTAAATGAGCTCAAAAACGCAAAAGAAGCAAAAAGACAGCTAAATCCAACATAAATACAAGAAAAGGAACATTAGTGGATTGCCCGAACCCTCAACGGCACCTTCCAAAGCAAAATAGAGAAAACAGAAGGCTAAACACGCCCCGTGCTCAGCCAGCACGGGGCCGTGCCCAAGAAGCAGCAGAAAAGACAAACCTATAGAAGCTTCTATTGCCCACCACGGGCCGTGCTCAGCGGACACGGGGGCGTGCCGAAAGTACTGCAGGTGCATTAATTGTAATTGCGAATTACAATTAATGAAGAGAGAGAGTGTCAGACGGGCACGGGGCCGTGCCCAGCGAACACGGGGCCGTGCCCAGGCCTCTGTTCAGCCTATAAATAGGAGTGCTTGGTTTCATTGCAACTCATCCCTTGGCACACCACCTCTCTCACACTTCATCCACCACCCACCACCATCACAACACCATCATCCACCACCATCATCCATTGTCCATCATAGAGTGTGTGAGTCGTCTCGGGATCCAAGATTGATCGTAAGAGTTCTTGACAATCAAGGCCATGTTTGCCTAAGTCTCTTACATCACTTGGTGAAGACAAAGTGTCTAGTATAATACTTTTTATTTCTAATCTTTTGCACTTTTTATTTGGTTTTGTATTAATGACTTTAATAACTAGTTACTTATGTTGAAGGTGATCTTTCCTTATCGTTTGTCCGTGGTGTCTTGGCATTATTTTACTGTCTATATAAAATAAAGGATTTTCACCATTCATATCTCCACGGTCTATATGGAGGTATGTTGGCTACCTGGTCGGGGGTTAAGGGAACGGTTTGGTAAAGGTCTTGCCATTGTTCAGCGTTTAGAGGTCCTGCAATGGACCTGGGTCAAATTTAGTAGGACCTCCTTCAATACTTCACGGTATTGGATAGCGGGGGTCCAAACTCTTTGATCCCCTCATAAGTTAACTACTATTAATACTATAACCCGGCTATTTAGGACTGTATCCCTGCTGACTCAGACTACTTAGTCGAGGGTAACGTCACCGCCAAAAGCGGGGCCTACCACAATACTGCATTAATAACTTAATTCATTATCTTCCAATAATCCACCCCTTTAGGATTGTATCCCTGCTGACTCAAACTACTGGGGTGAGGGTAACGTCACCTTCAAAAGAGGGGCCTACTACAATAACTAAGATAATCTCTTAATTATGTGCAAAAGTGCGGAAATAATCAAAGGTTATACTAGATACGAGTCGGAACCAAGTGATTCATCTTGTCTATCTGTTTTTATTTTATTTTTATTTTCAGCATTTTAGTTAGTTTTTATTTTTCTTAGTTTAAAACATTTTTCTAAACTTTTATTTTGGTTAGACGTTGAGGATAAACCGGTACTAAAAGCTCTTGTGTCCTTGGACGACCTCGGTATCTTACCAACGCTATACTACACTCAACGATGGGTGCACTTGCCCATATGTGTGTTTAGTGTTAGTGAAATATCGTGTTTTATAAATTTAAAACTTGGCTAAAATAAGTGTTAAAAAGGGCTTAAAATATACACCTAAAATACACGACACTTTACCGCACATCAAGTTTTTGGCGCCGTTGCCGGGGACACAAGGATTTTAAGAAAGTTAGGAATCAACGGCCTAATCATCTTTTATTTTTCTTTTTTATTTTTTTAGGATTTTCTTAGTTTTTCAGCTTCTGCAGAGCTCAGCACGGGCCGTGCCCGGTCAGACACGTGCCGTGCCCAGCATCATCACTGGCAGTTTTTATTTTCTGAGTTACAGAGAGCTGAACACGGGGCCGTGTCGGTGCAACACGGGGTCGTGTCCAACTCCCAGTAACTGGGAATCCAGAAAACAATTACTGTATCTCTCAACACGGGCCGTGCTCACTGAGCACGGGGCCGTGGTAAACATTCTGACCAGCGTTCTTTTCTGTTTTTGTTGCAGGACTCGGAACCCAGGCGCCACATTTGAACCTCCTACGTAGTGCATGAGCTCCAGTTCTAGTAGAGACATGAAAGAACCCCTAGAAGAACCCGAGCGCTTTCTCAGAAAAAGACTAAAAGCTAAAAATCAAGAGAAAGCTTCGGGGGACCCACTTCCAATGGCGGACCAACGTACCCTCATGGACTACCTACGGCCTACCGTAGGCAATCTTGGCGCTGCTATCAATGCACCGAATGTCGAGGCCAACAACTTCGAACTTCGGCCGCATTTGATACAAATGCTCCAAAACTCCGCAACCTTCCACGGGCTTGCGAACGAAGATCCCCATCTACATATTACTAACTTTTTAGAAATATGTGATACCTTTCGGATCAATGGAGCATCAAATGACGCCATCCGCCTTCGAATGTTTCCTTTCTCATTAAAAGACCGAGCCAAGGCTTGGCTTAACACCCTCCCAGTTGGATCGGTAAACACCTGGGATGAACTCGCCCAAAAGTTTTTGTATAAGTATTTCCCTCCTGCTAAAACGGCTAAATTAATGACTTAAATTAATACATACTCACAAGAGGATGGGGAATCCTTATATGAAACTTGGGAAAGGTTCAAGGAGCTTCTAAGAAAGTGTCCTCACCATGGTCTAGCGGTATGGCAACAAGTATCCACTTTCTACAATGGATTGTTGCCACACACAAGACAAACACTTGATTCAAGCTCCGGGGGACTCTTAGGTAATCGTCGCCCAAATGAAATATATAACCAAATTGAGGAAATTGCTCAAACCAATTTTCAATGGCACACTCCCCGAGGTAATAAATCTATTGCCCCGGGCGCCCATAAGGTTGATGAAAGCACCTCTTTACAAGCCCAAATCGAGGCCCTCTCTTCAAAAATCAAAAGGCTAGAAATGACAAAAACGGCCTCGGTTATGGCTTGTGAAGGGTGTGGTGGGTCACATGAAAATTGGAGTTGTATGAAAGAATTAGATGAACAAACTGAAACGGTAAACTACATGGATAATAGACCTAGGCCGTCGGGTCCTCCAACGGGTACCTACAACCAAGGATGGCGTAACCACCCAAATCTTGGTTGGAGAGATCCCGGCAATAGTAGTAACCAACAAAATCAACGAACTAATTTTCAACAACCGCAAAATTTTCCTCAACAACAAGGTGGAAGAGAAAGGCTTGAAGATACTGTATCTCGCCTCATCTCTGACACTGAAAAGAAAAACTCGGATCGATTTCAACAATTGGAATCAAATTTCAGAAATCAACAAGCTAGCATTCAAAACGTTGAAAAACAATTAAATTAGCTAGCTCAAAATTTCTCCGAGAGACCGCAAGGCGCATTACCCAGTAATACCGAAACGAACCCAAAGGCACAAGTACATCTCATCACATTAAGAAATCGAACCGTGGGTCCCGAGGATGCTCCATTGTCGCCAAATGAAAGAAGCCATTCTAGTCAGCCTGTGACTCCTCCTGCGCCAGAAAAAGCTTCTACACCAAATCAAGGGCCCACCAAGACTCCTCCAATCCCGTACCCCGGTAGGTTAAATCGTCAAAAGACCGATGAGCAATTCGCAAAGTTCGAAAGCTTACTAAAACAATTGCATGTCAATATTCCTTTTATTGAGGTCCTAACCCAAATGCCTAAATATGCAAAATTCATGAGGGATTTCCTCACTCACAAAAAGAAAATTGAATCATTGCAATTAGTTAACTTAGGCGAAGAATGCTCAGCTCTAGTACTCAACAAACTTCCACAAAAGAAAATCGATCCCGGGAGCTTCACAATCCCTTGTTCGATTGGGAAGTCCCCCGTCCGAAATGCTTTAGCCGATCTTGGAGCTAGCATCAACCTCATGCCCACATCAATGTTCAAGTGACTCGGCCTAGGAACAACAAGCCCCACAAAGATGAGCATACAACTCGCCGACAGGTCCGTCAAGTTCCCACATGGTGTCGCCGAAAATCTGCTAGTCAAGGTTGACAAATTCGTCTTTCCAACCGACTTTGTCATCCTAGACATGGAAGAAGACACCGAGGTCCCCCTCATCCTCGGGAGGCCATTCCTAGCCACCGCCCAAGCATTGGTGGATATGAATGACGGAACTCTAACATTGAAGTTTGGGAATGAGGAAGTGAAATTTGAATGTGGAAAGCGAGTAGAGGAAGAAGATCCGGTCAACTACATGAAGGTCATAGACTCAAGTTTGGATGACGCTCTCCGACGGTGTAACATGGGATGCAACACATCCCACTTGGGTAGCATATGACCAGGCTTTGGGTCTAGCCAAGGACCCTTATAAACGTGGCGCACCAGGGAGGCATTCCACGGAACTATCCTTAGTTTAATTTAGATTAATTTTTATGTTTTCTAGTTAGTTTAATTTTCAGGAATAAAACACACTCATGGTGGTAAAGGATGAAAAGGGGAACGAGAAAAATGATCCCATGCACAAGAACGAGGCAACCCGACAGTTTTCTCCCTTTCAGAAGGTTCAACACGGGCCGTGCCCAACCAACACGGCCCCGTGTCGGACCACCTGCAGAAAACGCCCAGTACAGGTAACTGGACACGGGCCGTGTTCACCCAACACGCCCCCGTGTCCAGACTTCTGTTCCTCTTATTTCAATTTTGTTACTGGCACTTAAACACGGGGCCGTGCCCGGATAACACGGGGCCGTGTTCAGTGCCCAGTAACACAAATTTTTGCTTTTTAAACACTATTTTACACATCTAATCAACCTAAAAATTTATTTTTGGGACACATTGAGGACAATGTGTAATTTAAGTGTGGGGGGGATGCTAAAACCTTGAATTTTGCAAGTCCTAAATACAAGCCTTACACAAACCTCTATTGGAACCGCTAATCACCCCAAATTTTTTTCAAAAATTTCATTTTTTTTTACTTGTCTAGGTTTAACTCGGGAAATTCAAGCTCTAAAAAAAAAGGTTATATTTTTACAAATTTACAACCGATAGCGTAGTGATAAAAAGAACCAACATAAGAAAATTATGAAAAGGCATGACAAACTTATTTAAAATTTGATTATATATACTTGATCACATAAAAACCCATTCCCACAAAAGTGAGTTTTGAGCCTTTATTGAGCACTCAATTTCATACCATTTGACTAAATGCTCATTTTTCGTTTCTTGTGTGAATAGCCGCTTGGTTCTTACGACTCTAGAACTTGCCATGACAATACATTCCCGGTCCTTATCAACTTAAACCCGAGTAAGTACATGATGGAGGCATTAGGACTAACCCTTTTTCATTTCTACACCATTATTTTTCTTTTTTTTCACCACCTACCCAAAAAAATCCCCCTAGTTAGCCCCTTTGAGCCTAAACCTTTTCGTTTCATCACCCAAAACAAAAACCCTTTCACCCACCAAAACCTTTTTCATTTTTAACCCTTTATTTTAGTAACAAGTTCGGTTCTTCGAAAAAAAAAAAAAAAAAAAAAAAAAAAGAGAGAAAAATGAAGCAAAAAGAAAATAAACAAACAAAGTAATCAAAAATAACTTTGTTTGAATAAAAGCTTCATCAAAAATAAAAAGTTGCAAAAATACGAAAACCGACACTTGTTACGCTTTTTAGCCCTTTTTCTACTAACCACTAACCCAACCACCTACCTTTAACCCTAGCCAACCCTTAACCCACAAAGTCCTCTTGATATCTACAAAGGTATAAAAGTTAAAAAGGAGGAGGATTGATTTCTTGGCAAGCCTATGGTAGGAATAAGTTCCATGCCGCTCTCGAGTGATTCACTAAAAATACACCTTCGGCCGAGTGTGAGTGATTTCCCCGCGAGGTATGTGAACTTGTATATAAATAGAATTTTAAAAAGGCATGTTATGCCCAAATAAGTAATTTCTTTTATGAACAGTTCTAAATAAATCATTACGAATAGGAGTGTAAATAAATAAAAATAAAACCCTAAAAAGATCTTGGAAATCCCGACACTCTATGACAAGCCCAAAACCTTCTCTTCTACCTATTCCATTTGGGAGTGTAAGCCAAATATTAAAGAGTTTTGCTTGAGGACAAGCAAAAGTTCAAGTGTGGGGGTATTTGATGTGTGTAAAATGCAACATATAAATTACATCAAATGAGGCATAAAACTAACCCTTTTTTAGTACTAATATTGGAAAAAGAGTGTTTTTGTCTTCCTTTTGTATTTTCAGGATTAAATGAGCTCAAAAACGCAAAAGAAGCAAAAAGACAGCTAAATCCAACATAAATACAAGAAAAGGAACATTAGTGGATTGCCCGAACCCTCAACGGCACCTTCCAAAGCAAAATAGAGAAAACAGAAGGCTGAACACGCCCCGTGCTCAGCCAGCACGGGGCCGTGCCCAAGAAGCAGCAGAAAAGACAAACCTATAGAAGCTTCTATTGCCCACCACGGGCCGTGCTCAGCGGACACGGGGGCATGCCGAAAGTACTGCAGGCGCATTAATTGTAATTGCGAATTACAATTAATGAAGAGAGAGAGTGTCAGACGGGCACGGGGTCGTGCCCAGCGAACACGGGGCCGTGCCCAGGCCTCTGTTCAGCCTATAAATAGGAGTGCTTGGTTTCATTGCAACTCATCCCTTGGCACACCACCTCTCTCACACTTCATCCACCACCCACCACCATCACAACACCATCATCCACCACCATCATCCATTGTCCATCATAGAGTGTGTGAGTCGTCTCGGGATCCAAGATTGATCGTAAGAGTTCTTGACAATCAAGGCCATGTTTGCCTAAGTCTCTTACATCACTTGGTGAAGACAAAGTGTCTAGTATAATACTTTTTATTTCTAATCTTTTGCACTTTTTATTTGGTTTTGTATTAATGACTTTAATAACTAGTTACTTATGTTGAAGGTGATCTTTCCTTATCGTTTGTCCGTGGTGTCTTGGCATTATTTTACTGTCTATATAAAATAAAGGATTTTCACCATTCATATCTCCACGGTCTATATGGAGGTATGTCGGCTACCTGGTCGGGGGTTAAGGGAACGGTTTGGTAAAGGTCTTGCCATTGTTCAGCGTTTAGAGGTCCTGCAATGGACCTGGGTCAAATTTAGTAGGACCTCCTTCAAAACTTCACGGTATTGGATGGCGGGGGTCCAAACTCTTTGATCCCCTCATAAGTTAACTACTATTAATACTATAACCCGGCTATTTAGGACTGTATCCCTGCTGACTCAGACTACTTAGTCGAGGTTAACGTCACCGCC
The DNA here is from genome assembly GCA_030545235.1 of Helianthus tuberosus. NCBI lineage: Eukaryota > Viridiplantae > Streptophyta > Magnoliopsida > Asterales > Asteraceae > Helianthus > Helianthus tuberosus. The sequence continues at coordinate 196,868,149 of CM060425.1, forward strand.
AAAAGCGGGGCCTACCACAATACTGCATTAATAACTTAATTCATTATCTTCCAATAATCCACCCCTTTAGGATTGTATCCCTGCTGACTCAAACTACTGGGGTGAGGGTAACGTCACCTTCAAAAGAGGGGCCTACTACAATAACTAAGATAATCTCTTAATTATGTGCAAAAGTGCGGAAATAATCAAAGGTTATACTAGATACGAGTCGGAACCAAGTGATTCATCTTGTCTATCTGTTTTTATTTTATTTTTATTTTCAGCATTTTAGTTAGTTTTTATTTTTCTTAGTTTAAAACATTTTTCTAAACTTTTATTTTGGTTAGACGTTGAGGATAAACCGGTACTAAAAGCTCTTGTGTCCTTGGACGACCTCGGTATCTTACCAACGCTATACTACACTCAACGATGGGTGCACTTGCCCATATGTGTGTTTAGTGTTAGTGAAATATCGTGTTTTATAAATTTAAAACTTGGCTAAAATAAGTGTTAAAAAGGGCTTAAAATATACACCTAAAATACACGACACTTTACCGCACATCACAACACTTCACACTTCACTTGCAAACTTCCACAAGCTTATTTCTGGAGCTCTCTGATCAGCAACCAAGTTCTCTTAGGCTACCTAATCGTGCATAGGACCCTTGTAAGTGTCCTTGACCCTTCTTAATTTAGTTTAGCTTAGTTAATTAGCCTAAAGTCAAACCGTCGTAATTAAGGTTTGACTTCGAGATTAATCAATAATTTTCCAGTCAAATCTCGAATTAAAAATACCTATGAGTTGGTAATTATGTGGGTAATAAACCCTTAAAAAGGCACCCTCTGATTCCCACTCTAACTAGGTCATTTGTCCGGTCAAAGTTTATCTTAAAAAGTCAACAAAAGGCTTATTTTCAAATTAATGCATAATTAGCAATGTAGAACCCATGAAACCTGTTTTATCACTAATATAACTTGGTAATTAATGTAAGAACATGTCTAAACATGTTCACCCCGACAATTTTCAGTTTAGGCTCGGTTCGGAACCGAAAGTCGCATAATTTGACTTCTGCTTTGACTTTCAGTTCTGACCCGTTTGAGCATAGTTTATAAATGACTTAGAGCTTTATTTGGACCAGGTTTCATGTTACTATAACCCTCTGTGATTATACAACTTGGTTCATTAGTTATCCGATTCATATGCATGTTTCCGTTAAATGCTTAAATGTTGACTATTATGCCCATATGACCTTAAAATGTGATTTTGAAAATGTAAAAGAATAGAAACCTTAGTTACTGATTATTAGACTTGTCCCTAAAATTTGAAATCAGTTTGAGGTCTAGATTAGGAGTTATGCTCATTAGCGTAAATGAAAAGCTTTTTATTAATTAAACGGCGTAATTAGCATATAGCCTATCTAAACTCGATTTTTAATACCAAACTTTTTACCTACTGATATAAAATAATATTTTGGGATTTTTGAAGATTTTTATTTAATTTTAGGCTGAGCATAACCTAGAGTTCTAAGCTTGATTCGGTAATTGCCGGTTTTGACCTTTTGGGCTATAAAATGAGTTTTACAAATTATTTTGATACCAAACCTTTTTCTACTGATCTAATATGATAAATAAAATATTTTGAGCCTTCTGGAATAATAAAAATACCAGCTTTTCTTTAAAAACTCGGAAATAGCTCAAAATCGTCTTTTTAAGCATTTTTAACACATAGTATGTATTAAAACTATTTTAAACATATAAGGTTTGATGCCTACTGATATTTTTAGTAGATTTTTATATAATAACAGTAAGCAAAAGTTTTAAATTTAGATTTCCAGTTTTGACCTTTTAAGCCTATGTGAAATTACCAAAATACCCCTAAGGAGCATAGTTTGATTATAAATGATAAATTTCACATATATATAATACCCTACTGTTACGACTTATAAAACTAAATATTTTTACTGATTAAATCAGACCTGTAACTCATATTATTATTTAAACTCTTTTATAACCTTAAAATGACCAAAATGCCCCTACGGGGCATAGTTTGAGTTTAAATTCATCTTGGGCATAATAGAAGATATCTTACTGATGTCACAACATATTTAAGGCATATTAACTTAGGAAACCTGTTTATGAATCATATGGTTACACGTTACGCATCTTGCGCGTTCGGTTCAGTTTATGTAACTAGGTTGCATAAATTGACCGAAACGGGTCAAACCTTATCATTTTTGTCTCAAAATCCAGAATGTGTTTAGTTTACCCAGATTACACAAGTCTCCAAACTTGTCGGGTCTAAATCACATTCTATTCCAGTCTCTGCTTAATCGTGCGTTTGAACCGTATCTTTCTTTAAAACTAACCGGTCTAAGTTTAGGCTTAATCAAAGACCCGTTAGGAATCTAGTAGGTTATTATAAACCTTTGTTCCAGACTAGGAGACCCGATAAAAGCTACGTGCATTTGCTATTTTTGATAAATACTTGCAAAGGTAAATACTTTTAACTTATTTTCCCTATACGGGCTTGGGGTACGGTATATAAAATACCGCTTGGTCGGGCATTGAATTTTTAATTGTATGAAGATTAATTTATTGAAATGTCCCGTTTAAATTGTTTTGTTTGCTTAAAGCCTTTGGGGGGTTAATGACCATGTCCCGGATATCCTTGGCATCATTTTACGAAATGGCCACGACCTAAGGCACGGGGTGTAGGCGTACACCCGACAGTGCTTATATAAATAATAAGGTATAACCGCCGGTTTCGGGAATAATCTCCCTGCGGGACTATATCATGTGGTGTGTCTATTAATCTTTAACCCGACGTCAATCCGGGCTACTGAACGTATAACGAACATGTAATTCTTTTACAAGTTTATATATAAATAATTATCCCAAGTTATGAAATGTTTTGTGCCTCGTGCATTCAAATCAATTTTCTAAACCTTTTCAAAATGAGTCAGTTAATTGTATTTACCAGTGTAAACTGACGTATTTTTCCCAAAAAGGTTAAGTGCAGGTACTACTCGAAATAGGCTGGCCTCTCCTAAGCATCAATAAGAGTCTCGCAAGCTTGGATGCATTTAAGTCTGATGAACCATGTTTCCTTTTATTTGATCCGCCTGTGGATCTGTTTCAACTATTATTGTGATACTTAATATTACAATTTTATTCAGTTGAAATAAATATATCTTTTGCTTCCGCTGTGCATTTAAAATTGTGTTGTTTGACTATGACGATATCAACTACGTCACGATACTCCCCACCGGGCCCACCGGTAATACGTGGAAATATCGGGGTGTGACATAGCCGGATACTATAGACGGTTTATTAAGGATTTTTCCAAGATAGCTGTGCCATTAACTAAGCAACCTGTAAAGCAGTTAAGTTTGAATGGGGACCTAGGCAAGAAGAAGCTTTTAATATTTTAAAGCAAAGGTTAACAAACGCCCCAATTCTTGCCTTACCAGAAGGAACAGAAGATTTGGAAGTTTACTGTGATGCTTCTAAGTTAGGATTAGGCTGTGTGCTAATGCAACGCAAGAAGGTAATTGCGTATGCCTCAAGGCAATTAAAGAAGCATGAGGAAAACTATACGACACATGACTTAGAATTAGGGTCGATAATTTTTGTCCTTAAGATTTGGAGGCATTATCTGTATGGAAGTAAGTTTACTGTCTATACAGATCATAAGAGCTTAAGATACATATTTGGGCAAAAAGAATTAAACATGAGGCAAAGAAGATGGATGGAAATTCTAAGTGACTACGACTGTGATATTCAATATCACGAAGGAAAGGAAAATGTAGTTTCAGATGCGCTAAGTCGTAAGTATCATGAAAAACAAAGGCGAGTTCATGCTCTTAGATTAAGTTTACAATTAGACTTAATGGAACAACTGAAAAACATTCAAGAAACAACAATCAAGGATGATGCTGAAGGAATGAAAGGAAGAATAAAGGAATTAGAGCAAGGAAGTGATGGAATTTGGAGATTCCATAAGAAAAGAATTTGGGTACCTAAGCAAGGAGAGTTAAGAAATAAGATTTTAGAGGAAGACCATAAATCTAGGTATACCATGCACCCGGGAAATAATAAAATGTACCAAGATTTAAGAAATAATTTCTGGTGGATAGGAATGAAAAAGGACATAGCTAGATATGTATCTAAGTGTCTAACTTGCTCACAAGTTAAGGCAGAACACCAGAAACCCTCAGGTCTACTACAACAATTATAAATGACTGTATGGAAATGGGAGCTCATAACAATGGATTTTGTTACTAAATTACCCAAGACCAGAAAATGTAATGACGTGATTTGGGTAATTGTGGATCGATTAACCAAATCAGCCCATTTTCTACCCATGAAGGAAACCTTTAGCATGGAAAGGTTAGCCAAGTTGTACGTAGAAGAAATAGTATCCTTACATGGAGTCCCACTCTCCATTGTATCGGATAGGGATATTCGTTTCACTTCTCATTTCTGGACTAGTTTCCAGGAAACAATGGGAACCCGACTAAATCTAAGTACTGCATACCATCCTCAAACAGATGGACAAAGTGAAAGGACGATTCAAACCCTGGAAGACATGCTCAGGGCATGTGTGATTGATTTTGGAGGAAAATGGGACAACCATTTACCCTTAATTGAATTCTCCTATAACAATAGCTATCATTCAAGCATTGAAGCTGCCCCGTTCGAAGCACTGTATGGACGAAAATGCAGAACTCTAGTTTGCTGGGCAGAAATAGGAGAAAGTCTATTATCAGGTCCTGAAATTGTGCAAGAGACCACCGACAAGATCACTCAAATCAAGGAAAGGTTGAAAACTGCTCGAGATCGTCAGAAGAGTTATGCAGACAATAGACGTAAGCCGCTAGAATTTCAAGTTGGAGACAAGGTACTCTTGAAAGTTTCTCCTTGGAAAGGAGTGGTTCGATTTGGTAAGAAAGGAAAGCTAAGTCCAAGATACATAGGACCATTCCCCGTAATCCAACACATAGGACCCGTTGCCTATCGCTTATAACTACCAGAGGAGTTAGCAGGAGTACATGATGTATTTCATGTATCTAACCTCAAGAAATGTTTATCTGACGAATCCCTGGTAGTCCCTCTCCAAGACATAGAGGTAAATGAAAAACTGAAGTTCGTGGAGAAACCGCTTCAAATAGAAGACAGAAAAATCAAGTTTCTCAAACACAAAAGATTAGTACTAGTCAAAGTCAAGTGGATTCAAAAAGAGGACCATAATACACCTGGGAACAGGAATCGGAAATGAAGCGAAAGTATCCTCACTTATTTCAATAGATCTCGAGGACGAGATTTTAAATATTGTGGGGAGGATGTAAGGACCTTCAAAAAAAAGTTCCAAATCGACCCGTAAGTGAAAACCCGGACCCCTGAAACCTTAATGTGCATGAAAAATCAAGAAAATCAGATTTTTGGTCTTCAGGCGGGTCGCGTAAAACATAAAAAGACCTTACGCGGGCCGCGCCAAACTCAGGTTGACCAGATAAGCGATACAGGCCACATGGCAGCCAGGTGGCGGACCTACCTGTGACACGGATGCCATAGTCTACGATTAGGTGGCCCTCGCGGGCCGCGTAAACTCTTATTAAGTTTTACACGGGCCACGTAAAACTTGAAAATTTGCTATAAATTGCTAGTGCATGAGCAGTTCGTCTGTGTGCGAGAATTTTCCCAAAATCACTCATATTCTGCTCGAAATTCACATTTCCGATAGCAAAACGCTGCTACGCTCAAGGGTAATAACTCGATCACTGCTACGATTCAATGTCCGATCGATTGAAACCAATCCGATCGATGTTTAAGTGTTGCCCGACTCGGGCTATACTTTGTCATTCGTTGTGAATCCGATGGATGTTTATGTGCTGCCCAACTCGGGCTATACTTTGTCATTCGTCGTGGATCCAATGGATGTTTAAGGGTTGCACTTTGTCATTCGTTGTGAGGGTTTTAATCTCGTGAGTTATCGTAAATGTTGTTTTAAGTTACTAACCTAGTTCGTATGCATTGTCATTTAATTTAGGTTACAAGGCTTATCAGTAGGCTAAACTCTGCCCGTTTAAACTTGCAATGTGAGTCATTCTCTTTTTATCAAAAGTTTTACAATACTCCATTTGTTTTCAAAAAGTTATAATTACAGGGATTAAGTCGTGGTTATCTTAAATCATTGGCAAGTGGGGTATTGTGCATATTACTAATTTCTCACGGTTAGGTTCACTAACCTAACAGTGATAATCATCACTAATTAGGTGAAAGGACCCAATAGTGGTATCACCATCGTCACAAGAAGTGACACGGCGCCAGATAAAAATAAGATAGAAGCCATTGTAATCGCTCTTATGCTGTAATTTATAACTAATGTGTCGTTTTATATAACTTGAATGACTCGCCAGTATTTCCCCGCAGATAAAATATTTTTAAAACATGTTTCAGGCGACCTGCTGTGAATCAAGGAAAAGTGATACGGAGCACTATCAAGCTTGAAGATGTGGCTCAATAAAATGAATAAACATGTTTTGTAAAACAGGGAATTTTCCAGTGAAATTCCTCTATTGTAAATTACGGAGTTTATCCCAATTTATGGAAATAAAATAATCGGGCATTTTCAAGTTTAAAAGATCCTGTAAATCTTCCGCTGTCAACTCAAATAATAAATACCACGGGATTTCTGTCCCGCGGCTCCTGGACCGAGTCAAACCGGGACGGGGGCCGTGACAGTTGATAACACACGTCACTTTTCCTTTGCTTGTGATGGGATCTCTTGTAGTTTTGGAAACTCTTCTTCGAGGACACTGTGGCTTGAATACTTCAAAACCTTTGTTGCATTACTTAGCAATTATACGTTCAAAATCCGCCCCGAAACTACTGCGATCTGGATTTAACATGTCCAGTCTGCCAAGCTCTCTCACATCCCATCTAGGAAGAGAGAACAAATCATACCCGGTCTTGAAACACTGAATTACACCTCCTCTACGTTTAACCACGAATATCCCACAAAGGTTGCTATACATCCAGCTGATGATTTTATCAGTAATCTTTGTCTTTTCAACAGTGATTACTTGATAAAAATCTGGAAGCTTTTCTCTTTCTTTTCTGAACCACTCAGGATGCTGTGGAGTGAACGTCGCTCCATCTTCCTGCTCACACGTGACTTCTTCTTCTAACCCCCATTCAATGAATCTTGAGGGTATCTCATCCCTGTCAACTTTCTCTTCGTCACTCTCATTACCTTCAGTGACCTTCTCAGTGGATTCTAGACGCCTCTTCTTCGCTTCAGCCTCTTTGGCTTTTCTGTTTGTTTCATCTTCTTTGAATTTCTCAAAGTCGAAGAGCTCAATAAAGGAGAACATGGGTTCTATTTCAATTTTGGCGCATATTTTCTTCATCATTCGATACAGTTTTTCAATCCCTTGTTGTTGGAATCTTATAAACTTTGATTGTTCAGTAACATAAGCATGCATTTCTCTATTTTTCTTCCTTTGTTCTTTCAACTTTTCTCTCAAAATGTTTGTATCATTCACTTGGTGCTTGAGAATACAAATTTCTTTGGCAGGACCTGCACCGATGTCTCTTTTGCTCTCAATTAGCTCTTCGTTTCCCTCGTAATATTCGATCAAAGCGAGCCAGAGTTCATTTGCAGTGGTGTATTCTTCAAACATGTTACAGTCATCAGTTGATAAAGCCATGGTTAAGGCAGCATGTGCACGACGGTCATGTTGGATTAAGGCTTTGTCTTCATCAGTGTAGGTTGTGGGGTCATTGTTAGCAACTATCACATCTTCTCGAACTGCCGTTGGTACGTGGGGTCCAGCGGTGACGGAAATCCATAGATTGTAGTCAGTGTATTCAAAGAATGATTGGATACGATTCTTCCAAGTACCGAAATCGTCTGCTCCTTTCAGCTTTGGTGGTCTTGTAGTGGTTCCTGTCTCAAGTTTAGCTTGAGCAATTAGATTCAGTTGATTCAAAGACATTTTGTTTGGTTTTTGACAAAGGTTTGCTGATCAGAGGCTAATTTCGCTGATAAGCTGAATGATACGCAATTTCGCCGGTAATGAGGTTAATTTCGCCGAAGAACTGACTGAAATTCGTGAACCAGAACAACTTTGCCGACAACTTCGATGATCAAATAACTTCGCCGGAACGAGGATGGGTCCTGCACGAGCGAAGATAGCTAATTCCGCTGAGACAATTAACAAACACATTAGATTGGCTAATTTCGCTGATCACCGTGATAAAAACGCTGTGGTTCTTTATCACTGTCCTCAAAGTCGCCTTCGATAAATTCGCTAAAGGGTTAATGACGCTATTTCGCCAGAAATTAACAATTTCGCTCGTGTTTGATCGGCGAAATTGTTAATTATGCGATATTCAAGTTAAATTCGCTGTATTCAAACTAAATCCGTTGTATTCAAGATTATCTACGCTGACCAGAGGGTTTAACACGAATTAAAACCCTCTAATCGCCCAAAAACGACTCAAAAACCATGTTTCTTTGCATCAAAATGTCCAAAATGACTCCCGAATCACTGATTAATAAAAACCTATCAATTAAACACACCAAATCAATTCATTTTAAGCCTAAAAATTTGAAAAAACTTGAAACTTTTGAAAAACCTTCAAAACTTGAAGAATCTTAACAAAAACACAAAAACCAAGAGCACTAAGGCTCTGATACCAAATTGTAGATCCCAATATCAATCCGGATCACAGTGGTTGATTGTTTTAGTCCAAAACACCTATTGATTAGGTGTTTGCACTATGAGAAAGTTAAGAAAAATCATAGAATGAAGATGAAGCTAATGGTTTGATGATTACAACAAGTGTTGTATTGAATCCAGACAAAGAAATAAACAATAGAGCACTTGGAGATCTAATTAAGCACTATCAAAGATGATCAAAGATAAACAACACAAGTTTTTCACCAAGACTAGCCAAAAGCTTTGGCTAGGGCAACAATTCATTAGCTTATATAGTGTCTGACTTGCCAGCATAATTATAATTATGCTGGCATCTTTAATTACACCAAGTCAGATTTCCTACTTACAAAACATTACAATATTAGTCCCTAGACTTCAATAAAGCTACAAATCTATAACAAAAATCAATCCAGTACAAGTATCAACGATCTAACAAGATCCAACATATTAGTACCATTTTATTCAGTAAATAACATGTGTTATGTTAAAATATGAAGTCGTGAAGACTTGGGATGATTATAGTAAAGTTCGGTACAAGACTATGTGTTAAAAACGGTAAAAATCGGCTTTTAAAGTGATTTTTGCAAAATAGTTTTAGATCAAGTTATAACTAATATTTTTATGATAAATATAAGTATTTTAACTTATATTAAGTATCCATGGTGCTTGGCTAGTCATACGTGATTTCCGACGCCCAAAAACGTTACCGAAACGTTAACATACGCATATTTCAATGTTCGCGAAAACGAGTTGTTCAAGGGTGAACTTTGCATATTGTGATAAGATATGTGGATATGAGTATGTATAATGTGAAATGATAAGTTTTGACATGATAGTAGGAGTGTAACAACCCGGAATTTTTAAAACTGTAAATCAGAATTTTAAAGCGCTAGTTAAACATGAACCAGCTAACTAGGAAATTATAACCCAGTCAGCTACGAGCCTTGTAGTGGCATTTAATAAGGTTAAAACACTTAGATTATAAATCAAACAAAGCTAAGGGACCAAACTTGCAAAGATTGAAAGTGGAATGTTGAATTAAGAAATAAACATACCAAACACCCACATACGTGAGTGTCTGGTCGAACAGAACAAGAGGGGGGGCGACCAGGGTTTTCTTTTCAAACCCAAAATCCTCATAAAAGCTCAAAATCAGAAGCCTAAATCAAGTCTAAATCAATTTTCGAGCACAAATTCATGGTCACCTAGTTGAAAGGATCATAAGGTATGTAAAATTGTGATGTTTTGATTCACCATAAATTCTAGGTTGATTGTGAGAAACTGAAATTGAGCTTTAATATGTCATGCATGGAGGAATCTTGAAAGTGTTATGAGGCTTAGGGACAAACCCTAGATGATTTCTTGTCAAAATCTTGCATGATACTTGTAAGGTTCATAATCACCATAGTGGGTGATTAATAAGTTAGTAGAACTTGATAAACACTAGGGTTAAGATTCTTGTTCTAGTGTAATCTGAATTTATGAGATAATTTCTGAAATATTGATGTTGAAATATATGTATAATTGTCTAATTAAAGTTGATTTAGATAAGATAACAAGTCATGAACTTGATATTGATTATGTGAAAATCTGACCCGCTAGGTGTTTGTTGAAATGCCTAAGTGGGGATTTATATGTTAAAAATCAGATGAAAACGCATAATTGACTACTATGGCAAATTATGTGTTTTAATTACAAAAAGGTTTCTAAATTGAAGTTGAATTGAACTCCTTAGGCAAAGAATCCGGATCATCGAGCGGATAAGCCGGAGGAGGAGATACGTTGTGCTTGAAGGGTACGCTTTAAAGGTACGCAACCTATGGTTTAGTTATGTCATGTTATTTAATTATCTTAGTTCGTTGTGTTGAAAAATAGCTAAACAAGAAAACCCGTTAAGTCACGGAAGTGACGAAATGCTTTAGACGATTAAAACGGGTCAAACATGTAATGGAAATGGATTTTTGAATGTCTTGAATGGTGGTCTTCATTTCTGCATCCAAACGGGTCAAAACAAGTTGAGTAGTAAACTTTGAAGTTAGTTACCATCACTTGATGAATGGTTATTAACAAAGCGTAAGCCGTGTAGCGGACACGCTAAATTAGTTGTTAAATTTAGCCCTTAATACGGGAATTAAAATTCGGAAACTTAAGCATGTCAAGTAGTATTAAAAAGCAAGTTTGAAACCTTGGAAACAAGCATGAAGGTTATTGCGTAATCAATCCCTCGAGAGGGAAGCGAAACGCCATAGTTGGTAAAATCTAGATATGTGTAATTAGCCTTAGTCATGTTGATAAACGTGTTTGTAATTAAATTACGGTTACGTAGGAAAAGAATCAGCAAAACTGCAAAACAAGAAAGAATGTGCAGCAGCTACAGTAAGTTATGGTATCTACTGTAACTTACGGTAGCAAGTAAAGTGATACGGTGGCTTTCTACTGCCTTACGGCAGACCACTGTTACCCAGTTGCCACCGTAACTTACGGTGGCTACCGTAAGTTACGGTAGCGCCCAGTCATGAATGCTGAATTTTGTATTTCTTAGTTACTCGAATTCGTTTTTGAACATAGTTTCGATTATGTTAATTTCCAAGGACTCTTATACTAATGTTAATCAAAATTTCAGTTTCTAGGTAATGCAAGTACGTGAATGATGATCAAGCAGATGCCTATGAACCGAACACACAAAACGAAGCTTCCGCACTTGATCTATTTTGTTTTAAGAATATGTAAACACTTGTAGTTGTGTCATGAATATTTGATTAGTAGGGTTATAACTTGAATATTATGATCATGTATGGTCTTAAAATCATGAAAGTTTTTGTAAACTCCTAAATTCAGTTTTAGATGCAAGTTTCTGTATCATTAAACTAGTTTATTTAAGTCAGGTCTTACAAGTTGGTAATCAGAGCTAAGGGTTGTCAATAAAATGTGTTCGGTTCAAGCTTGATCAAGCATCCGGTAAGAGTTATTTGTTTAAGTAGATTTAGAGAATATACAAATGAAACATGAACAAATATGCATGAAAAGAGTGTGTAAGTTCACTCAAACACAAGAAATGCATGAAACAAGAATGGTCGAATCAAGTTACTAACTTGATTAAACCAAAACAAGTAAATCATATGTTACAAATGAAATGTTTAACGGTCAATGTAAACATTTCAGTATTAAAGATGGCGGATGCAAGTAACAATGATGCAGTGCCGAGAGTCACCGAGTAAACAAGAGAAGTGATTGCCGAGGAGGTTGGAAAGGCAATCGAAAATAGTTTGTCTGGTTTTATTGATAAGATCCAGAACACGGTACTATCAGTGGTTGAGGAAAGAATCAAGAAATTGGAAGATAATGCTAATCTAGCAAAGGAAAAGTCCGGAGGACGAAAGCCTTGTACATACAAGGAGTTCATGGCGTGCAAACCGCCAGTCTATAATGGGGAGGTTGACCCAATCGTATGCCAGCGATGGCTAAGTGATATTGAAGGGGTATTCGAGAGGACCCATTGTGATGAAGATGATTACGTAGCTTATGGTACGGGTCAATTAAGGGGTCAAGCGAAAGACTGGCGGGATAACAAAAAGAAAGAAATTGGAAGTGAAGCAGCAAAGGCTATGACATGGGAGGAGTTTAAGATGCCGTTTCTTAAACATCATAGTCCCAAGGCGGTCATTAACAGAATCAAGGAAGAGTTCATGCAACTTAGGCACAAGGGCGAATCCATAGACAAGATCACGAGAATGTTTATGGATAAGATGAAGTTTTGCGATGAATTGGTGACGAATGAAGAACAAAAGATATACTATTACTATAACATGTTGAGCGCCGAATATAGGGAGCTTATGACTCCTTCAAAATACGAGACCCTTACCGAGATCATAAACGTTGCTCGGGAACGGGAGATCGAATTGAAAAAGCTGTTGGAACGGGGGGAAAGAAGGGCATATATTGTTAATCCAAGCCCTACCAAGAAAGCACGAATGAATGAAACCGGGAAGAAATCTGATGTAAAAGGCGGGTCGCCTGGTTGCAAGATTTGTGGAAAAGGTCATAAGGGTGAGTGTCGCTTCAAGGATAAACCTTGTCCCATATGTCGGAAGACAGGACATATGGCTACATCATGCCCGGAAAAAGTGACGGTCTGCTACAATTGCTATCGACCGAGTCACAAGAAGTCAGAATGCCCGGATCTAATTGGAAAGAAAGACGGGCAAGACACGAAAGGTGAAGCCCCAAAGGCAAAGGCAAGATCTTTCCATTTGACTGCCGCAGAAGCAAAAGTTGAACCCGAAGTGGTTTCAAGTATATTTGTTGTAAACTCGATTCCTGCGCGTACATTATTTGATACATAAATCCTTTATTTCATATAGGTTTATTCGACATCTTTCGTTTGTTCTAACAAAATTACCTATGCCTTTAGAAGTAGAGATAGGTAACAACAAGAGTTTTATCGTCTTTGGTATGTGAAAATTGTAAATTGAGCATTGATGACGAAGAATATAGAATAGACTTGATCCCAATGTCAATGGGAGAATTTCAAGTGATCGTGGGGTATGGATTGGTTGTCCCGATACCATGCAAAGGTGGTATGTTTCCGAAAGGAAATAAAACTGACATCTCCTAGCGGAAAGCACGTTACAATATACGGCGAAAAAGGGGGTAACCCGGTGATATTGTAACAACACTCACCAAAATTATTATTTCTTATTATATTTTGTCCAATAGGAAACCCTAATTAAGACCCCCAAGTGATCCTGCATAAACCCTAAAATTTTCAGAACAATCGGAATCAGGATCAGGGCCCCTAAAACTCAGGGGGGTAAACCCTAGTTAGTAATATCCACACAGTTTTACGTGTAAAACGAAATTGAACGCATGACCAACTCAGCTAAGCTACCCATACACGAGGCTACCCTATGCTAGCAGGGGACCCCACGCGCCACGCGACACTCCTTCGCGCCACGCGAGGGAGCTGTTTTCCAGGTATAATAGGGGAGTTTGGCTGTTGCAATTCCGCGTTCGTTCGACGTTCAAACTCAAAACGTACACTGAGATATTGTAGAAACAGTCCCAAAACACATATAATCTCGAAGTTCTGCCGCGATAACAGGGTAATAACTCGATCGCTGCTACGATTCAATGTCCGATCGATTGAAACTATCCAATGGATGTTTAAGTGCTGCCCACATTAGGGTTATGCTTTGTCATTCGTCGTGAATTCGATGGATGTTTAAGTATCGCACTTTGTCATTCGTTGTGAGGGTTTAATCTCGTGAGTTATCGTAAATGCTGTATTAGTTACTAACCTAGTTCGTGTGCATGTTATTAATTTAGGTAACAAGGTTAATCAGTAGACTAGAATCTGCCCGTGTTAAATCTGCAATGTGAGTCATTCTCTTTTTATCAAAGTGCTTTATAAATTCTTAAATGTTTTCAAAGTTATAATTACAGGGATTAAGTCTTTGTAATCTCCATATTATAGCCGGTATGTGGGGTTTTGTATACATTACTTGATAATCGTCACCATTGGACAACGGGTTAGCCAATGGGTGATATGACCATAGTCACAGAAACGAGTCGAGTGACAAATACCGTTGGGTAATTGGTTGATATATAAACATTGTAATCGCTCTTAATACTGTAATTATTATAACAACGTTTCATTTTACTAAAAAGAAACCTGTGGAACCTCAACAATTTAAATGGAGGCGGTAACCATACTAATAACGACAATGATGGGAGGCAAGCCCCGCTCCTTAAGAAAATGAAAGTTGCAACGCCTGGTTGCACTTACAAAGAATTTCTTGCTTGTAAACTAGCGGAATTTGCAGGCAATGAAGGAGCGACTGTGGCACTGCGTTGGTTAGAGAAAACCGAGGCAATGATTATAATAAGTAAATGTGCCGAAAACGACAAAGTCATGTACGCGTCGAATCTTTTCAAAGAAGGGGCGCTAGAATGGTGGAATACAGTACTTCAAGCCAAAGGAAGAAGTGTGGCTTATGCCATGAATTGGGAAGAATTTAAAAGTCTGATAGAAACAAAATTCTATCCCGAATATGAAAAGGAACAAATGGCGAATAAATTTCTGAACCCCCGGATGGTGAATGTAGACTGTCGAGGGTATACTTTAACATTCTTCGAATATGCTAGAGTGGTACCAACACTGGCTTCGCCAGAGTCGGCGCTCATTTCTCGTTATATTTGGGGATTGATTGGCGAAATCCGTAATATCGTTAAAGCTGCAATGTAACCTGCAATTTTTGCAAAGTTGTCGGACATCGCGAAGAAGACTGCAGAAAGAAAACAAGGATCTGCTATAACTGTGGAGAAGTAGGACATTTTAAATCAGAATGCCCTAAATTGGTTAAACCAGCAGACAATAAAGTCAAGCCAGTTGACGGAGCTACCAAGAAGAATGTTCGAGCCTTCCAGTTGACTACTCAGGAAGCCGAGCTAATCCCTGACGTGATAGGTGGTACGTTCTTAGTTCGCAACGTTTATGCAAAAGTATTATTTGACTCTGGTGCAAACCAAAGTTTTATAAATACTACATTCTGCCAAGCTCTTAACTTACCCTTAACCAACCTTAGGCATATTTTTACAGTTGAAACAGCAGATGGGAATTCAGTTAACATAAATAAGGTTTTGCAAAAAGAAAACATAGAACTTTCAGGTCATAAATTCTCTGCAAACCTGTTACCTATGAAATTAGCCGAATTCGATGTTGTATTAGGAATGGATTGGTTAGTAGCCAACCATGCTCGAATCCTCTGTGATAAGAACTCTATAGAGATTCGTGCACCCTCCGGAGAAGTAGTTATGGTTACAGGAAATAAGCCACGCAAGCCACTAAAGTTCATTTCAGTAATGAAAGTTGCTAGTTATGAACGAAAGCAAGGAATAGTGTATATGATTTCAGTAATCATTAACACTAAGGAAAAGGAACTTAAGGAAATTCCAGGAGTATCAGAATACCCAGATGTATTCCCAGAAGAACTACCTGGATTACCACCTGATAGGGAAGTAGAATTTAGAATTCATCTAATTCCCGAAACTACACCGATAGCCAAGGCACCTTATCGGTTAGCACCTACTGAAATGCTAGAATTGAAAAAGCAATTAGATGAATTACTAAGTAAATGATTCATACAACCTAGTTCATCCCCTTGGGGAGCACCAGTATTGTTTGTAAAGAAGAAAGATGGGTCTATGAGAATGTGTATTGATTATAGGGAATTAAATAAGGTTACAATTAAGAATCGATACCCATTACCTAGGATTGATGATCTTTTTGATCAACTTCAAGGAGCTAGATACTTTTCTAAGATCGATTTGCGCTCCGGATATCATCAATTGAAGGTACAAGAAGAAGACATACCTAAAACTGCTTTCAGAACTAGGTATGGTCATTACGAGTTTACAGTCATGCCCTTCGGACTAACGAATGCACCTGCAGCATTCATGGACATGATGAATCGGATCTGTAAACTGTATTTGGATAAATTTGTGATTGTCTTCATCGACGATATACTTATTTATTCCAAAAGTCAGGAAGAACACTGTCAGCACTTGCATGCACTCTTAACTTTGTTAAGAAAAGAGAAACTTTACGCCAAATTCTCGAATTGTGAATTTTGGCTACAGGAAGTGCAATTTTTAGGACACATGGTAAATCACGAAGGCATTCACGTAGATCCTGCTAAGATAGAAGCAATCACCAAATGGAAGGCCCCACAATCAGCTATGGAAATTTGAAGTTTTCTAGGGTTAGCCGGATACTATAGACGGTTTATTAAGGATTTTTCCAAAATAGCTGTACCATTAACTAAGCTAACCTGTAAAGCAATTAAGTTTGAATGGGGACCTAAGCAAGAAGAGGCTTTTAGGATTTTAAAGCAAAAGTTAACAAATGCCCCAATCCTAGCCCTGCCAGAAGGAACAGAGGATTTTGATGTATATTGTGATGCTTCAAAATTAGGATTTGGATGTGTGTTAATGCAACGCAAGAAAGTAATTGCGTATGCATCAAGGCAATTGAAAACGCACGAAGAGAACTATACGACTCATGCTTTAGAATTAGGAGCCATAATTTTTGCCCTTAAGATTTGGAGACATTACCTGTATGGAAGTAAGTTTACTGTCTATACAGATCATAAGAGTTTAAGATATATATTTGAGCAAAAAGAATTGAACATGAGACAAAGGAGATGGATGGAAATCCTAAGTGACTAGGACTGTGATATTCATTATCACGAAGGAAAAGCAAATGTAGTTGCAGATGCCTTAAGTCGTAAGTATCATGAGAACCAAAGACGAGTTCGTGCTCTCAGATTAAATCTACAATTAGAATTTAATGGAGCAACTGAAAAATGTTCAAGAAAAAGCAATAGAGGACGCTGCTGAAGGAATGAAGGGAGGAATAAAGGAATTAGAGCAAGGAGCTGATGGAATTTGGAGATTCCATAAGCAAAGGATTTGGGTACCTAAGCAAGGAGAATTAAGAAATAAGATTTTAGAAGAAGCTCATAAATCTAGGTATACCATGCATCCTGGTAACAATAAGATGTACCAAGATTTAAGAAATAATTTCTGGTAGATAGGAATGAAAAAGGACATTGCTAGATATGTTTCTAAGTGTCTTACTTATTCACAAGTTAAGGCAGAACACCAGAAACCCTCAGGTCTACTACAACAACTAGAAATGCCTGTATGGAAATGGGAACTTATAACAATGGATTTTGTTACTAAGTTACCCAAAACCAGAAAAGGTAATGATGCAATTTGGGTAATTGTGGATCGATTAACCAAATCAGCTCATTTTCTACCCATGAAAGAAACCTTTAGCATGGAAAGGTTGGCAAATTTGTATGTAGATGAAGTAGTATCCTTACATGGAGTTCCACTCTCCATTGTATCGGATAGGGATAGTCGTTTCATTTCCCATTTCTGGACTAGTTTCCAGGAAGCAATGGGAACCCGACTGAACATGAGCACTGCATATCATCCTCAAACAGACGGACAATGTGAAAGGACGATACAAACCTCGGAAGACATGCTTAGGGCATGTGTGATAGATTTTGGTGGAAACTGGGATGATCACCTACCCTTAATAGAATTCTCCTATAATAATAGTTATCATTCAAGCATCGAAGCTGCCCCATTCGAAGCACTGTACGGACATAAGTGCAGAACTCCAGTATGTTGGGCAGAAATAGGAGAAAGTCAATTATCAGGTCCTGAGATAGTACAAGAAACTACCGACAAGATCACTCAAATCAAGGAAAGACTAAAGACGGCTCGAGATCGTCAAAAGAGTTATGCAGATAATCGACGCAAGCCATTAGAATTCCAAGTTGGAGATAGAGTACTATTAAAAGTTTCTCCTTGGAAAGGAGTAGTTCGGTTCGGTAAGAAAGGAAAGCTAAGTCCGAGATACGTGGGACCATTTCTAGTCATCCAACGAATAGGACCAGTTGCCTATCGCTTACAACTACCAGAAGAGTTAGCTGGAGTACATGACTTATTTCATGTATCCAATCTCAAGAAATGTCTATCTGACGAATCCCTGGTAGTACCTCTTCAAGATATAAAGGTAAATGAAAAGTTAAAATTTGTTGAGAAGCCAGTACAAATAGAAGATAGAAATATCAAGTTTCTCAAGCACAAGCGGCTAGTGCTGGTCAAAGTCAAGTGGGATTCAAAGAGAGGATCCGAATACACTTGGGAACTGGAATCGGAAATGAAACGAAAATATCCTCACTTATTCCAATGAATCTTGAGGATGAGATTTTCATTAAGGTGGGGAGAATGTAACAACACTTACCAAAATTATTATTTCTTATTATATTTTGTCTAATAGGAAACCCTAATTAAGACCCCCAAGTGATCCTGCATAAACCCTAAAATTTTCAGAACAATCGGAATCAGGATCAGGGCCCCAAAAACTCAGGGGGTAAACCCTAGTTAGTAATATCCACACAGTTTTACGTGTAAAACGAAATTGAACGCAAGACCAACTCAGCTAAGCTACCCATACACGAGGCTACCCTATGCTAGTAGGGGACCCCTCGCGCCATGCGACACTCCCTCGCGCCACGCGAGGGAGCTGTTTTCCAGGTATAAATAGGGGAGTTTGGCTGTTGCAATTCCGCGTTCGTTCGACGTTCAAACTCAAAACGTACACTGAGATATTGTAGAAACAGTCCCAAAACACATATAATCTCGAAGTTCTGCCGCGATAACAGGGTAATAACTCTATCGCTACTACGATTCAATGTCCGATCGATTGAAACTATCCAATGGATGTTTAAGTGCTGCCCACATTAGGGTTATGCTTTGTCATTCGTCGTGAATTCGATGGATGTTTAAGTATCGCATTTTGTCATTCGTTGTGAGGGT
Organism: Helianthus tuberosus; assembly: GCA_030545235.1. NCBI lineage: Eukaryota > Viridiplantae > Streptophyta > Magnoliopsida > Asterales > Asteraceae > Helianthus > Helianthus tuberosus. The sequence continues at coordinate 196,887,246 of CM060425.1, forward strand.
TTAATCTCGTGAGTTATCGTAAATGCTGTATTAGTTACTAACCTAGTTCGTGTGCATGTTATTAATTTAGGTAACAAGGTTAATCAGTAGACTAGACTCTGCCCGTGTTAAATCTGCAATGTGAGTCATTCTCTTTTTATCAAAGTGCTTTATAAATTCTTAAATGTTTTCAAAGTTATAATTACAGGGATTAAGTCTTTGTAATCTCCATATTACAGCCGGTATGTGGGGTTTTGTATACATTACTTTATAATTGTCACCATTGGACAACGGGTTAGCCAGTGGGTGATATGACCATAGTCACAGAAACGATTCGAGTGACAAATACCGTTGGGTAATTGGTTGATATATAAACATTGTAATCGCTCTTAATACTGTAAATTATAACAACGTGTCGTTTTACTAAAAAGAACGATTCACCAGTATTTCCCTGCTGACAAAACCTTTTTCAAACATGTTTCAGGTGATCTATTGTGATACAAGAAAATTGCCGCGAAGCACTACAAGCTTAAGGAAGTGGCTCAATATAAATAAAGAAACATGTTTTGTAAAATAAAGATTTCCCAGAGAAATCATCTGATTGTAAATTACCGGGATTTTATCCCGAATTATGAAATAAAATAATCGGTCATTTTCAGTTTATAAAAGATCCTGCTAAAATCTTCTGCTGTTAAACTCAATTAAATAAATACCACGGGTTTCCTGTCCCGCGGCTCCTGACCGGGTCAAACCGGGCCGGGGGTCGTGACAGATATGCACGATGCTAGAAGCTCACCAACTCATGAAACATGGATGCAAGGCATATATGGTATACGCAAATGAATTGGAGAAAAAATCCCTCAAAATTAAAGATGTGCCAGTAGTAAATGATTATGAAGATTAGTTCCCGGAAGACTTACCGGGAATACCACCAGAAAGGGAAGTAGAGTTCAGAATCGAATTGATTCCGGGCGCAAAGCCTGTGGCCAAGGCACCGTATCGGCTCGCGCCATCGAAGCTACAAGAATTGATGTCTCAAATCCAAGAATTGCTCGACAAAGGGTTTATCCGACCGAGTGTATCCCCGTGGGGCGCACTAGTTCCATTTGTGAAAAAGAAGGACGGCAGTATGCGCATGTGTATCGATTACTGAGAGTTAAATAAACTCACGGTGAAGAATCGATACCCACTTCCAAGAATTGATGACTTGTTTGACCAGCTACAAGGAGCAAGTTGGTTCTCAAAGATTGATCTCAGATCGGGTTATCACCAATTGAAAGTCAAGGAGGAGGACGTACCGAAGACGGCCTTTTGTACGCGGTACGGGCATTATGAGTTCCTTGTAATGCCCTTTGGGTTGACTAATGCACCCGCGGCTTTCATGGACCTCATGAACCGGGTTTGCAAACCTATGTTGGATAAGTCGGTAATTGTATTTATCGATGACATTTTAGTATATTCGAAGAATGAAGCAGAGCATGTGTATCATTTGCAAGAAGTGTTAGAAACACTCAGACGAGAAAAGTTGTATGCAAAATTCTCAAAGTGCACCTTCTGGTTACGAGAGGTACAGTTTCTTGGGCATATCATTAGTGCCGACGGGGTACTAGTGGATCCGTCAAAAGTAGAAGCCGTGTCAAAATGGAACACTCCAAGGAATCCCTCAGAAATTCGAAGCTTTTTAGGGCTCGCGGGATATTATCGGTGATTCATACAAGATTTCTCCAAAATTGCCTTACCATTGACCAAAATGACTCGCAAGGAAGAAAAGTTTGTATGGGGCGTCGAACAAGAGGAAGCCTTCCAAACACTTAAAGAAAAGTTAACTCACGCTCCGGTGCTAACGTTACCGGAAGGAGTTGATGACATGGTGGTTTACTCGGATGCGTCGCATTCGGGGCTCGGATGTGTTTTAATGCAACGAGGTAAGGTTATAGCCTACGCCTCGAGACAACTGAAGATCCATGAAAAGAAATACCCGACTCATGATTTGGAGCTGGCAGCAGTAGTGTTCGCCTTAAAAATATGGAGACATTATTTGTATGGGGTAAAATGTACAATCTTTACTGACCATAAGAGTTTGAAATATTTCTTCGATCAGAAGGAATTAAACATGAGGCAAAGGCGGTGGTTAGAAACGGTCAAGGATTACGATTGTGAAATACATTACCACCCCGGGAAAGCCAATGTAGTCGCGGATGTATTAAGTCGAAAGACGGATTATACCCCGATACAAGTACAATCAATGCAGCTTATTGTGACCTCAGGCTTACTAGAACGGATCCGAGAAGCACAAGTTGAAGCAGTGAAGGTAGAAAACTGGAAGAAGGAAAGAATCATCGGTCAATTTAAAGATCTTGAAGAAGGCAATCACGGTTTGAGAACACGTTTCAACAGAATCTGGATTCCTAACACATGTGGAGTTAAAAAGCTTCTACTGGATGAAGCTCACAAATCCCGTTATTCCATCCATCCGGGAGCGACCAAGATGTATAATGACTTGAAGCAAAACTATTGGTGGCCCGGAATGAAAAGAAATGTAGTGAAATACGTAGAGAAGTGTCTGACATGTCTACAAGTCAAGGCGGAACACCAAAAACCATACGGTAAACTTCAACCGTTGGAAATTCCAGTTTAGAAATGGGAACATATTACAATGGACCTGTTAACCAAACTACCGAGGACGAACCACGGATTTGATGTTATATGGGTAGTTGTTGATAGATTGACAAAGAGTGCTCACTTTATTCCAATACGTGAGACTTATACTTCAGAAAAGATGTCGGAGGTTTACACTAATGAGATAGTGGCACGCCACGGAGTACCGGTATCCATCGTGTCCGATAGGGATACCCGGTTCACTTCAAATTTCTGGCGAGATTTCCAAGAGCAAATGGGAACCAAATTGTTCATCAGTACTGCGTACTATCCTCAGACGGATGGACAGAGTGAAAGAACAATACAAACGTTGGAGGACATGCTACGAGCATGTATTATTGACTTCGGAGGTAGTTGGGAGGTTTATCTACCTTTGGTTGAATTTTCATATAACAACAGCTACCATACTAGTATCAGGATGGCACCGTATGAAATGCTTTATGGTAGGAAGTGCCGGACCCCGGTGTGTTGGGGTGAGGTGGGTCCACGCGAACTCGCTCACAAAGATATAGTTCGAGCTACTAATGAAAAGATTAGGGTGGTTCGGGCACACTTGAAAGCGGCGCAAGATAGATAAAAGTCGTATGCAGACAAAAGGCGAAGACCAATCGAGTTTCAGGTTGGCGACAAAGTCATGCTCAAGGTATCCCCATGGAAGGGGGTTATCCGATTTAGAAAGAGGGGAAAATTAAGCCCAAGATTTATTGGGCCGTTTATAATTGTCGAACGAGTAGGGAAGGTAGCATACCGCCTTGAACTACCGGAAGAATTAAGCGGAATTCATAGCACGTTTCATGTGTCACATCTTCGGAAATGTTTAGCGGATGAAACAACCTATATCCACTACGATGACATCGAGGTGGATGATAGACTTAACTATGTGGTGAAGCCCATTGCGATTTTGGATCGTAAGGTAAAAATCTTAAGAAATAAAGAAATCAATCAAGTAAAGGTCAAATGGGAACACCGGAAGGGTTCGTATACCACATGGGAATCCGAGGAGGAGATGCAACGACTCTAGCCTACACTATTCGGTACGTAATTAGGTTTCGGGGACGAAACCCTTTTAAGGGGGTGGACTTGTAACAACCCGGAATTTATAAAACTCTAAATCAGAATTTTAAAGCGCTAATTAAACATGAACCAGCTAACTAGGAAATTATAACCCAGTCAGCTACGAGCCTTGTAGTTGCATTTAATAAGGTTAAAACACTTAGATTATAAATTAAACAAAGCTAAGGGACCAAACTTGCAAAGATTGAAAGTGGTATGTTGAATTAAGAAATAAACAGACCAAACACCCACATACGTGAGTGTCTGGTCGAACAGAACAAGAGGGGGGCGACCAGGGTTTTCTTTTCAAACCCAAAAGCCTCACAAAAAGCTCAAAATCAGAAGCCTAAATCAAGTCTAAATCAATTTTCGAGCACAAATTCATGATCACCTAGTTGAAAGGATCATAAGGTATGTAAAATTGTGATGTTTTGATTCACCAAAAATTCTAGGTTGATTGTGAGAAACTGATATTGAGCTTTAATATGTCATGCATGGAGGAATCTTGAAAGTGTTATGAGGTTTAGGGACAAACCCTAGACGATTTCTTGTCAAAATCTTGCATGATACTTGTAAGGTTCATAATCACCATAGTGGGTGATTAATAAGTTAGTAGAACTTGATAAACACTAGGGTTAAGATTCTTGTTCTAGTGTAATCTGAATTTACGAGATAATTTCTGAAATATTGATGTTGAAATATATGTATAATTGTCTAATTAAAGTTGATTTAGATAAGATAACAAGTCATGAACTTGATATTGATTATGTGAAAATATGACCCGCTAGGTGTTTGTTGAAATGACTACTATAGCAAATTATGTGTTTTAATTACAAAAAGGGTTCTAAATTGAAGTTGAATTGAACTCCTTAGGCAAAGAATCCGGTTCGTCGCGCGGACAAGCTGGAGGAGGAGATACGCGCTTGAAGGGTTCACTTTGAAGGTACGCGACCTATGGTTTCGTTATGTCATGTTATTTAATTATCTTAGTTCGTTGTGTTGAAAAATAGCTAAACAAGAAAACCCGTTAAGTCACGGAAGTGACGAAATGCTTTAGACGATTAAAACGGGTCAAACATGTAATGGAAATGGATTTTTGAATGTCTTGAATGGTGGTCTTCATTTCTACATCCAAACGGGTCAAAACAAGTTGAGTAGTAAACTTTGAAGTTAGTTGCCATCACTTGATGAATGGTTATAAACAAAGCGTAAGCCGTGTGCGGACACGCTAAACTAGTTGTGAAATTTAGCCCTTAATACGGGAATTAAAATTCGGAAACTTAAGCTTGTCAAGTAGTATTAAAAAGCAAGTTTGAAACATTGGAAACAAGCATGAAGGTTATTGCGTAAGCAATCCCTCGAGAGGGAAGCGAAACGCCATAGTTGGTAAATTCTAGATATGTGTAATTCGCCTTAGTCATGTTGATAAACGTGTTTGTAATTAAATTAAGGTTACGTAGGAAAAGAATCAGCAAAACTGCAAAACAAGAAAGAATGTGCAGCAGCTACCGTAAGTTACGGTATCTACCGTAACTTACGGTAGCAAGTAAAGTGATACGGTGGCTTTCTACTGCCTTACGGCAGACCACTGTTACCCAGTTGCCACCGTAACTTACGGTGGCTACCGTAAGTTACGGTAGCGCCCAATCATGAATGCTGAATTTCTTAGTTACTCGAATTCGTTTTTGAACATAGTTTCGATTATGTTAATTTCCAAAGACTCTTATACTAATGTTTATCAAAATTTCAGTTTCTATATAATGCAAGTATGTGTAATTCGCCTTAGTCATTTCTTAGTTACATATTTTGTTTTTAGAATATGTAAACACTTGTAGTTGTGTTATGAATATTTGATTAGTAGGGTTATAACTTGAATACTATGATCATGTATGGTCAAAAAAGTCATGAAAGTTTTTGTAAACTCCTAAATTCAGTTTTAGATGCAAGTTTCTGTATCATTAAACTAGTTTATTTAAGTCAGGTCTTACAAGGAGTTAGGACTATGCATGTGCACTTGTGCGGTTAAAACCACAATTTCATTAAAACGTCATGTTAATGTGTAACTTATTTGTCGAGCATGAAAATGATACATAGATTAACTTGTTATGTTATTTAATGTATAAATTCTATAAAAATGATAAAATATATAAGTTGACGGAATACATGTATTACGATATTTGATGATATGTTCATGTTTGTGTAAATATTTTATGAAGCGCAAATCATAGATATATTGTGCATAAACGGGTGTGATAACTGATATAACATAATGAGGGTCACCAATAAAATCGTTTAAGTCGCAAAAATCTTAATATATATATATATATATATATAGTGTGAGGTTCATTGGAGAACACTAAAAAGGTGGGGAACAACGGGGAACCGAATCAAACGAACTCCGATTGGACTCATTCCAGCGGCGTTGGAACCGTCTCGTTGAACCCTAACTAGGATCTCTTAACCCTAAACCCTAAATCATAACCCCTAAACCCTAAATTTATTAGGGTTTGGCTTTTAGGGTTTAGCTTTAGGGTTTAGCCTTAGGGTTTAGCCTTAGGGTTTAGAGTTTAGCTTTAGGGTTTAGCTTTAGGGTTTAGCTATAGGGTTTAGCTTTAAGTTTAGCATTTAGGGTTTAGCTTTTAGGGTTTATAGTTTAGATTTTACGGTTTAGCTTAGGGTTTAGCCATATTTTTTAGCTTTAGGGTTTAGAGTTTAGGAGTTAGGATTTAGGGTTTAGGGTTAAGAGATCTTAGCTAGGGTTCGACGAGTCGGTTCCAACGCTGCTGGAATGAGTCCAATCGGAGTTCGTTTGAGCCGGTTCCCCGCTGTTCTCCACTTTTTTAGTGTTCCCCAATGAACCTTTCCCTATATATATATATATGAACACATATATATAAACACACCAACATAAAGACTTTTCAAGAAAATCACAAAGTTATGTGAAAATCCTAGGTATTGGAGAAACTTAGGGATTTATAGAATAATTGGTTATTAAATCGTTTCTACTTGGAATTAGGACGTGTAGACCAATATTGTGGATTTGTGCTAGTAGAATAACGCACCCAAAGGTGAGTGTCACTAACCCCTCTTTTTACTGTTTTATATAACGTTTTAAGGGAAGAACACACATTAAAAAGGATAATTATACATTTTGTATAAAACATGCCTTTGAATAAATTATAAATATATTTTCGTGGAAAATATGGTTTGGAAATTATATGTTATGTTTTGAGGAAAAACATCGTTTGGGAGATGTGAATGATATAATTTTTTTTTCGAGGAAAACGAGAATGAATTGAATATAAATATTTTCGGCGAGAAACGGGAGTTCATTGAATATAAATATGTTTCGAGAGAAATGGGAATTGATTGAATATGAGTATATTTCGGGGAGAAACGGGGAGGATTACAGCATTTGGGATAAAACGACTGTAAAGATTTAAAAATGTTTAAATCCAAGTTGTGACGAATTTTCTTGATCTCAAGAGAGTAGGTTTCGGAATAGGCCTACGTCTCGGTGGGGACTTTGGGGAATTCGTACAACGCAAAATATTAAATATATTATTTTAGTAGGATATATATATATATATGTATGTATGTTTATATATAATTCGAGCTTTCACTGGAAGCAGACTCTCTATTTCTACAGGGTAGAAGTAAGGTTGTCTACATCTTACCCTCCTAACTGCCTGCCATAGCTTTGCTATTTGTGGGATTTACTGAGTATAATGACGATGTTATGTTTATATAATATATATATATATATATAGGGAGAAGATCATGCGAGAACCACCTCTTATTGTGAGAACCGCGAGAACCAATGTGAACACACCAAAAATGCCTAAAATAGCTAAAAATCACACAAAAATTTTTTATAAAAAAATCGCTACTTTTCGAAGAAAAAAAAATATTTAAATTTTTTTTTTTTTGCTTCTAAAAGTAGCGATTTTAACATAAAAAAATATTAAAAAATTCAAAAAAAAATTTAGATTTTTTTAGGTTTTTTGGGGGTTTAGTTTTTAGCATTTTAGCTTGAGAGGGGTGGGGTTAGGTTTTTTTTTTTTTTTTTGGGGGGGGGGGGGGTGGGGGGTTTAGGTTTTTTTTTTTGGGGGGGGGGGGGGGGTGTGGGTTAGGTTTTTTTTAGGTTTTTTTAGCTATTTTAGGTTGTGTTCACATTGGTTCTCAAGGTTCTCACAATAAGGGTGGTTCTCGCATGAGCCCCTCCCTATATATATATATATAGGGTAAGGTTCATGCGAGAACCACCTTTATTGCGAGAACCGCGAGAACCAATGTGAACACAACCTAAAATAGCTAAAAAAACCTAAAAAAAACCTAACCCCCACCCCCCCCCCCCCCCCCCCCCCCCCCCCCCCAAAAAACCTAAACCCCCCCCCCCCCCCCACCCAAGCTAAATGCTAAAAACTAAACCCCCCAAAAAACCTAAAAAAAAACCTAACCCCCCCCCCCACCCCAAAAACCTAAACCCCCCTCCCCACCCCCCAAAAACCTAAACCCCCCCCCCCCCCCCCCCAGCTAAAAGGCTAAAAACTAAACCCCCAAAAAACCTAAAAAAAAATAAAAAAAACCAAAAAAAAATCTAAAATTTTTTTTTTGATTTTTTTAATATTTTTTATGTTAAAATCGCTACTTTTAGAAGCCAAAAAAATTTTTTTTTTTTTTTAAAAAAATTTTTTTTTTTTTTTTTTTTCTACGAAAAGTAGCGATTTTGTTATAAAAAATATTAAAAAATAAAATAAAATTTTTTTTGTGTGATTTTTAGCTATTTTTAGGCATTTTTTGTTGCGTTCACATTGGTTCTCGCGGTTCTCGCAATAAGAGGTGGTTCCTAACGGATCTTTGTCCTATATATATATATATATATATATATATAGGGGAGGGTTATCTTGAGAACGCTAAATATTGCGAGAACCGTGAGAACGAATGAAAAAACCAATCAAAACCAATTTTTTTTAATACAAACCTCACTATAATTAAGATACAACATCAAGAAAAGAATTTACAACATCAAATAATTCATTTCTTCTTTCAAAATCACTTTTTTTAGTTTTTTTACACATGTGTAAACATAACAGATTTACACATGTGTAAATGGCAAACTTACACATGTGTAAATTTTCTTTATTTACGAATTCGCTTAAATTTAAACGTGTAATTTTAGATTTCTAACATTTTATTCGAATAATAATGATAAGTGTAAAAAGAAATTTTGAATTTGAATTGTTTTTGACCAAGTTCTCGTGGTTTTTTCATTTGGGTTCTCGCGATATTTAGCGTTCTCATTTAAACCCTCCCCTATATATATATATATATATATATATATATATTAAACTAAATTTCTAAATATATTTTTTTATATGTTAAAATATAAGATAATGGGGTAAAAGGACTAATTTACCCTCATATGAAGTCCACTTGGTTTGATTTAACATTTAAAATTTAACTGAGTTAAGATTAAAGGACATAATGTGCAAGGTTGTGCAAAGAGAAAGTATGAATCTTATCAACTTTAAAGACAAATGATGTACTTTGCAATCTATAGTGTAAATATAGATGAGGATTTTTGTAATTTAGTTAAGATTAAATGCAATCTAGTGTAAATAGTTGAGGATTTTTGTAATTACTTAAGATTTATGCATAGACTTGCTTTGCAAGAAAGAAAAGTAGAAGACTGATTTGTTTTAACGAACCTTAATGATTATTTCCTTTATCAATAAGTTTGTAAACGGTTCGAAAATCACGTGGCCGAGTTTATCGCGAATCTAAACTGATTGATCTTCTTTCCTATTTATGAAAACTAAAATCGATCAATGTTGTATTTAGGCTATAGGGTGTGGTCATGACCCTCATGACCACCATGACCCTCCATGTTAGTGCCATGTAATCCACCTCTAATCCACTATCCAAAACCAATACCCTAAGGGTGTGGTCATGACCCAAACCACTAGCCCCTTATTTATTTTAATTTATCTTTGTCTAAAAAAAGGAAATGATTTGTTGAAATATGGAAAGGAGGACCATGGTTGTCATGGTTTAATCCATGCAAACCATGGTGGATCAATCAAGGGGGTGGTGTAACCTTCTATTCATGTTCCTAGGTGGCAAATCATGTCCCAATAATGACCCCCACACCCTATAGCCTTATAACTAGAAACACTACTAAGACCTTGCGTACTGGGGCGGTATAAGCCCAAATAGCGTCGAGATGGCGCCGAGAACACCGGGACGAAGGGCGCTATGCCCAAAAAAAAATTCAAAGCGCGAAAATTATCGCGGCGCTATTCGAACGATGATTTGATTATTTTGACCGTTTACAAACAGTCATTTTAATAAAAAAAAAATTAAATTTATTTTTCAAACTTTCCTTTAAATTATTACCTCCTCTCCTATTTTTTTTTACCACAAACACTCAAAAACTCTCATCTCTTCCATTTTTTTTACAAATCTTGATATTTTATACAATGCATCCATACAGCCGTGGCTTCATTCCCCCCCGATCAAGTGCGGACCCAAACCAAAGTGGTAATCCTACTCGCCCCGTGTTGCCGGTTCCCACTAGACCCAACCCTTTCGGCTCCGGTTTTCTCGATTACAATCAACAAAGTCCCGGGTTCATAAATCTTTTGAACCAACCTCCGTCATGGGACCCTAATCTCTACGGGTGGAACCCGAATCAAAACACGGATGGGATGGGGTCGTCTCAAGCGTTTGGGTCGGCTAATGCTTTCGCCTCCCCACTATACGAACCCGATGTTGTTCCGGAGACGCAACCCGAGGTACCGGATACGCAACCGGAGACGCAAAAAGGAAAAGGAAAAGCAAAACGGGCACATAAAAAGAAAGTGGAAACCACTACCCGAGCGAAAAAAACTGTGATAACGTGGGAGCCCGAAGAGGAGTATGCGTTAACCCGCGCTTTCATCGATGTTTCGGAGGACCCGGTTATATGTATGTTTTTTTTATTTTTTCGTTTTCTGTTTTTTTTTTTGTTTTTTTTTTTCCGTTTTCCGTTTTTTTTTATTTTTTTATTTTCTGTTTTATATTTATTTTCTGTTTTTAAACATTATATTTTGTTTTTTTGTACGAGGATATTCCGGGTGAACCCGAAACGCCAACCTCCGACGCTCGAAACACCGACTTGAACGAGGATATTCCGGATGACGAGCCGGCGGAGGAGTTACCAAGACCGCCCGGAAGAAAAAGCCGGGCGAAAAAACCCGAGTCGTCGTCGATGTCTATGGGAACGGATATGAGTAACGCATTTTCGGAGATAAACATGCGACTTCATGAGTTACACGAACTCGGTAATAAACGTTTGGAGGAGAACCACGAAGTTACGGAGATTATGCGGGATAGACAATGGGAACGGGACTTTGAGTTCTACTCGAAACCGCACGACTACCTTACCGGAAAAGCTTTGAAGATGGCGTTGGCCCAAAAGGAAAGGGTCGAAAAAAAATATAATCTTTGAAGTGTTGTTTTTTTATTTTTTTAGTCAAACTTTTTTTTTTAGTGGAACCGTTTGTTTTTTTTTTTTTTTTTTTTTTAAGTGTAATGTTTTTATTTTTATTTTAGTGTAATGTTTTTTAATTTAATGAAATGAATTTTAATTTTATAAAGTTAGAAAATAATTATAAAAAATTAGAAATTAATAATTGAGTAATGATTAGACAGGGGCTTTATGACTACGGGCTTAATATGCATAAGGCCCCATAACGCCCCACGCTGACGTGGCGCGCCACGTGTCGCATAACGCCCACAAAGGGGCGTTATGACTACACATGGCCTAAGATAACCCTAAACTCTAATTTTACGTCTTCAACCTACTGCCTACAGTCATGGCTGATTTACCTTCGGAAAACATGTACAATATCTTGTCAACCCTAACCTCTAAAAAGCGTCTACAAGCGGCTATATTACCTTCGGAAATCATGTACGATATCTTGTCAAGAATGCCGGTGAAATCGTTGGCTCGTTTCCGGTGTGTAAACAAGCTATGGTGCAACTACATCAACGATCCTTACCTTGAAGCCATGCATACCAAACGACTGTCAGTGAACGATCCCGTGCCCATTATGTTCCGTCAATTTCCATCTGATGATCATCCCAACTCACCATGCACACTAAGTTTCTTGGAACATAAAAAGAAGCTGGTATTTGCACCCTAGAAGTCAAAAAGACGCCACCGGTTATGGAGTTTATGTGTAAGAGTTGGACTTATAGAAACCCTGATAACATAGTTCTAGGTTCTTGCAATGGTCTGCTCTATTCATCAAAACATTCCCATGATGGCAACAAGTTGGTTGTGATCCATCCTCTAAGGAAAGATTGTTATGAGTCGCCACCCATCAAGACACCATTCCACCCACAACAACAACAGTCATGTGGGATTGATCTACAAGAGTCGAATCGGCTTTGTGTTGAGGAGTCAAGTGGGCTTGGTTTTGATGATTCTACCAACACTTTCAAGATGGTGTGTGTTGTGAAAAGAGAACACGAAGGGCAGCTAGAAGACCTTTATCAACTCAAGGAGGATCTATGGACCATGGTGCATGTCTTGGGCACAGACTCGTGGCGAAAGATACCACAAGTCCCATCTTATCCCATAACTGGTGAAGGCGTGTTTGCGAATGGATGTTTGCATTGGTTAATAAGTGATGAATATGATGATTATCGTGCGGCCTACTTAGGACGGCCAGTAATAAAGTTTGACATAGCGAAGGAGGAATTCGGAGTAATCCAACCTCCTCATGAACTACCAGATTATTGGGTTATTGAACGATTGGTTGATTTACATGGTGAAGTTGGATATGTGTATCAGATCTTCAACCATAGGATGGAGGTGTGGGTGTTGAAGGAGAGAGGATGGGTGATGCATTGTGAGTTCGAGCAGAAACCGCCTCTTCCTCATGGTTTAATGAAGGTTTTAGGGTTTTGGAATGATAACGGGGACGTATTGATGACAGATAATTGGAAGCGACAAATGTTTGTTTACAACCTAAACAGTAACAGTTTGCATGAAGTTAGCTTGGTTGGATGTGAAGGACTTACATTAATAGATATACGAATGTATTAAAGTTTGCCAAGTGGTAAATTTTAGATACAATAACTTTTGGTCTAGTTTATTAAATATTTGCCCTACTGGGTCTTCTCTGAAAATCAGAAAGTAATTTATTAATTAAAGGAAAAACATAATTGACAAAATTAAATATTAAATGGCACTAACAAAAAAAACCAAAAAAATAAGCTAAAATAAAGAATTTGGAGATGCCAAGATTAGAACCCGGGTCTCCTTGTTCTTTAAGCAAGATAGTAACTACTAGTACAGAGGCTCATTTTTGTTATCGCTTAATTCTGTGCATATATATTATATCTTGTACAGCGTAAATTATATACAAAATTAAAAGATTTGGGTCCTTGGTGGGTTTGGGCCTTGTGCCGTCGCTCACCCCGCACCCCTACGGGCCGGCCCTGTGGTCGGTCTTCAATCTGTATATGGAAGACTTTCAGTTGCGTTTTGGGCTTGGAGCGAATCCCCGAGTAATATTAAACAGAACTAATTGTTTGTTCTGGCACATGGGATAATTACATTATGTTCTATTGACTTATAAGATAATCTTATGCTTAGGCCATGGGGTATGGGGCTTGGGTTGGGGCGTGGGTTGGGGGAAAACGCCCAAGCCACCACCCCAGGGGCTTGGGTTGGGGCTTGGGTTTGGGCGTGGCCCCTTGGGGCTTGGCTTTCAAGCCGGGCGTGAGGCGGGCTAGCAAGGTGACATGGCGGGCTCTCAATGGCTATGTGTCAACTCATGCCCCCAACCCAAGCCCTACCATACCCCATTGGCGTGGGTTTTTTTTCCCATTCCACGTGTCAACCAATGCCCAACCCAAGCCCCACCATACCCCACGGTCTTATATAGTTTTTTTGCCGTTAAAAAAGTTACTGTGTTTTTTTAACTTTGGGATAGATTTTAGAGTAAACTGCTAAATTCATCCCTGAGGTTTGACTCAAAATGCTAGATCAGTCCAAAATCAACTTTGTTTGCTAAAACAGTCCCTGAGCCTAGTTTCATTTGCTATTTCAGTCCAATGAAGGGAAAATGATTGGACTGATCTAGCATTTTGAGTCAAACCTTAGGGACGAATTTAGCAATTAACTCCTATTAATTGGACTGAAATAGCAAATGAAACTAGGCTCAGGGACTGTTTTAGCAAACAAAGTTGATTTTGGACTGATCTAGCATTTTGAGTCAAACCTCAGGGACGAATTTAGCAGTTTACTCTAGATTTTATTCAAAAATCACTAGTTGAAAAGAGTTCATACAATAACATGTTTACGAGAGGTCCATTCTAAACCGTCCGATTTAATTTTCCTGCCAAACAGTCCTTTTTAGTTGTAAGTTTGATTGGTCCAAATAAAGTTATGTAACAATCTGTTTATTATAATAGCTCTATTACAACGTGCTAGAGTTAATCAGATATGTAATATTGTTGTATAATGGTGTTAAGAAAACTCATTATTTATGTTTAAAAAAAATCATTATTGCTCTTGTATGTTGTATGAACAGTTTAACCAGAGACACCCAACAGAATGTGTTCTTTTAAGACCCCAATTACATGTTTTATTTTTAATATGTACCCATTCATGTAGTTTACATTTGTTGTATGACAAATTTAGTTTTTAGTTCAGTTGAAAGCACTGCGTTTTCAGGCTGAATGGAAGGGGGGGGGGGGGGGGGGGGTAACCCACTTGGTACCGAACCCAACTCCACCGCCAACCTTTTTACCGAGCACATGTTACCGAAACGGGGGGGCATTTTCGGTGAGTGGTCACCGATTCGGTGAGAGGGAGGGAAGGGGGAGAAAGATGGGTGTGTGGTGGGATCCATTCCTTCTCAACCAATCACACATTTTTTTTAAATAGTTTATCTAAACCCCATTAGGTAAACCACCATCAACGTTTTTAAGCATTATGTAAACAAATTAGGTGACTTGACATGGCGCTATGTGATTAGATGAATTGAGAGTTTACCTATTTGGAATAGGTAACCACTCCCCTCACCCTAAGTAGGGGTGCATCTAAAATTTACGATTTAAAGGTAAGAAGCAAGCAGTATTCTTGTTGGCACAGAAAAAGTGCTAATACTTCTTTTTTTTTTTGAACGTCCAACATAAGAATCGCCGGGTACTCCGTACGCGGCACCCCGTACGCGGCACCCATTGGCCGAAAGATAGCCCGCGGCAGCCCAACCTCCACGCACGGAGCCCCTAGCCCACCATGCCACCAGTTCCGGGGAAAACCCGACCCTGCACCCGCCCGAGGGCAAGAAAATGCAGAGCCAGTAAAACCCGGGTGGATCGGGAATCGAACTCGAGACCATTCGGTCAGGAGTCTTTCCTTCATTTCCATGACCAATGAGCCATAGCCCAGGGTCGCTAATACTAGATTACCTATTCCGATGCAGACGATTTGATTTCCAACCTCTGGCTCGTTCTCTTATGGCGCCGCTGAAACATTAATTTAACACAAATATATAATTGTTTTTTTCCTTTTTTAATAATTTAACATAAATTCGGGTCAAAACTAACACGATCCGTTTAACCCATAATTTTAGTGAGTCAGACATGTTAATTTAAAAAGGGTTATCGGTAGTGTGTTTAATGGATGAGGATGACAAGTACATTATATGGTGTGACAAAGCTAGCATTATCATGACTAACAATATAAAAGCCTGTTTTTTAAAACATAACTAGTAATAAAAACCGTGCGCGTTGCGACGCGGGTTTTTCGCAAATATCGAACGGATTGGTCCAAGCATTATGTGATGTGTTAACCATATGAAAACGCACGTTTTGACATATTCGATTGAACTCAATGTATCCTATAGTTGCATTGCGATTGGATAAAGGTAACGTAAATCGAATTTATATCGTACGATCATAACATATTGTACGTGACCCGACTAACTCGAATTTATATCGTTAAGCCAAAAACTCTCGAGAGGGTCAAAGTGACATTTACGAAGTTCATAAAAAGTTAAGTGGTTAAAAATTGCATTTCCTAAACTTCAGGGCTAAGAAAGGGTAAAGATAAAATTTCATAAAGTTTTGGGGTAAGAAGTAAACTATAACAAAGTTGGGGCTTAAAAAGAAACTACCAAACTATTTGTAAAACGGAGTAGTAGTTTAGGGACTAAATTTGCCATTTTAAGGAACTTTGAAGGTACCAAAGTCAAGGAGCTAAAATTGCAACATCGTAAAAGTATGGAGGAAGGCAAAGCCGGTGGGAAACCCCACCGACTTTGTCTTTTAAAATAGTATAGAATATATATATAGGGTAGGGATCATGTACATTAATTCAGAAGTGTGAAAAGTGTATTATAACACTATATAGAACAATATATAACACCGTATAACACTATGTAACACCATATAACACTATATAACACCATATAACACTATGTAACACCATATAACACTATATAACAATATATAACACTATACATCTACCATAGACATGCTATCAGACAAAATATAATGTTATATTTTTTATATAGTGTTATATAGTGTTACATAGTGATATATGGTGTTATATGGTGTTAAATAGTGTTATACGGTGTTTATATAGTGTTATAATACACTTCTCACACTTCTGGATTAATGTTGAGATTCTCTACCTGTATATATATATATATATATATATATATATATATATATATATATATATATATATAGTAACTTGGAGGAGGGTAGAGCTGGATGAGTACATGTTTTTTCTAGGTGGTGCTGGTGAACTGACTTTGAAATATAAAAAAAGTCCTTTTAGTTTGTTTCTACAATTATTTATATAATTTTGTTTGACTTTTTTTATTTTCTTTTTCTTTTAGCTTAGCCGGACTTCAACCCATTTCATTAACCAAAATACATATTTGCATTTTATTTAGTCTTTGGTATTTGTTTTTTCAAGCTAACAAATACCATCATCCTCATTTCTCTCTATTCTACATCACCACCATAAACCATTCCCCACCACCACCGCCGATTCCGTCATCGCACCACTGTAACCATAGCACCATCTTTAGTCTCTTCTACGACTAATGTTTTCTCTGTTAACCATCACCGTAACCGGCATACATCACCACAACCCCACCTTCCGACTGGATTTAATGAAGAAGACATATGAGAAGCATAAAAACATGTTTGTCGGTAAATCTAGTGTTTGATGGTGGCAATTAATTGCGACGACATCCCCGTCTTCTCCGCCACCCACACCACCATTGGCAGCGTTGGTGGGATAGACCCGACAACCGGCGAAAGAAGGATCACCTCTACAAAGCCGAACCTCCGGCAACCCCGTTCTTGATTTAGCGATGGATATAGCTTTTGTGTGTTCTTCGTCTGATCTGACGTGACTTTGGCACCGAATTAAATAAATCAATTTTCCTTAGCAAAGGAAAAAGCAGCGAATAATATGAAAAGAAAGAAAGAACAAAATAGGAGCATTATTGTAATTTGCATGATATGATTGGTGCACAGTTGCACCGATTTTTTCCTTTAAGATACTATAAAGACTAAACTGCAATTTTACCCTCTGAGGTTTAAACCAATTGGTACTCTGACCCCTCCATGGAAATAATTGCAATTTGCCCCCCCTAACGTTGATGTTCTGTCGCAATTTTACCCCCTGCCGTCAGTCAACAGTTATTTGACTATTATAGGTAAGGGTATTTTGGTAATCTTACCCCATATTTATTATTATTATTATTACTATTATTATTTATAAAATCAAATTATCATCATCATCTTCAAATAATCATCATCATCTTCAAATAACCTCACAACATACACCAGAATTCAAGATCCATATTCCAGATTTGCCTAAATAAACTCACAGATCCATATTCCATATTCAATTTTCCCCAAAATTCAAGATCCATACACCAGAATTCAAGAACATCATCTTCATCTAGCTCCGCCCTCCTGTTCACCGGCAACCGCACACCCACAACACCTCCTGCTCCCACTTACACCACTCCCACCCGGTTTCATCTCCGGTGAGACTCTCAGTGGCAGCAGAGAACAACAGCAGCAACAACGCCGCCACCACGGCGGCGATGGCGGCGACCAGACGGAGAAACGACACAGAGAGAAAGAAAGAGTGAGCTGGTGATGACGACCGACTGCGACAAACCAGAGCCGCAGCGGTGGCGGGTAGCGGCGGAGCACGGCGGCGATGATGGTGATGGGGTTCTGCTGCGACGATGATGGTGGTGGCAGACGGCGACTATGCAACGAAGGCAGGAGTTCAATCAACATGTGAGTTATCTTGTATATTTGGATCATTGGTTAAAATATGAAGTTTGTGTTCATCCTTGATTTTCTTGTATTTTGTGACTTCTGATTTTGAACTAATATTGTTAAACTGTTAAGTGAGAATGATGGCTTTTGGTTGACTCTTTGTTTTGAACTCTCTGTGATTTTCCTTTGAAAGTATGAAATGAAAATTGTTAGTTTGTTTGTATATTGTAAAATTATGTTGGTTCATCTTGTGCTTCATTTCGTAGTCTAAGTGGAAGTGTTGATAATTTGGTTAGTAATTTGAGATTCTTTGTTATAACTATGGGGTTGTGAATCGGTGGGGTTGGTGGTGGTTGTGGTGGTGAATGGCGGTGGCAGTGGTGGTGCCCGGTGGTGATTATTGTGGTGGATGAGAGAGAGACAGGAGAGAGATGGTTGTTTGAGTTCTTGATAGGGATGAGCAAAATGGACCCGGTACCGGTACCGAACCGGTACCGGTACCGAATTTACCGAACCGGGTACCTTTTCGGTACCGATTCGGTACCCACTTTTGACATTTTCGGTACCGGTTCGGTACCGGTCCGGTACGGTACCGGTTCGGTACCGGTATTTTGCTCGTTTTTACCCTCAAATACCGGTACCGAACCGGTACCGGTACCGAACCGTACCGAACCGGGTATATTCGGTACCGGTACCAACTTTTGAGGATTTTCGGTACCGGTACCGGTTCGGTACCGAACCGGACCGAGCTCATCCCTAGTTCTTGATGATCCAGGGGGTAATATTACATAGTAGAACAAACCATAGGGGGTAATATGAAAGGACATTATAGTCATTTCACATTCCAGTTAACAGATCTGTTAACTTATTTGATGGCAGGGGGTAATATTGCAACATAACAACAACGTTGGGGGGTAAAATTGTAATTATTTCCATGGAGTGGGTCAGAGTGCCAATTGGCTTAAACCACATGGGGTAAAATTGCAGTTTACTCTAGTATATAATATAATATGAAAATATGACTAACAATACAAGAGCCTTTTAAAAAAAACATAATATGGAAATAATTTAGAATCAACAGAATAACCAGAGTAATATGAAGATTAAAAAAAATACATTGGAATTTGCAAGTATATCTAAAGAATGGATAAGACATGGAAATAACAAAAGTAAACTATACACGGCTTGTTTTTTTTTTTTTTTTTATGTTAGTCGACCCAAAACATATTTTTTTATGTTGTATTCAGGGGTGATATTTAGTCCATCAAACAACAATTTACTATTAGCAAGAAAAAGCCCAAGTCCGAGAAGAATAAAAAACGGGGTTGCAGAGACTTGAACCTTGACAACCTTCTTAAACAATAATGGCACTTATAACACTCCAACCAAACATCATTGTTTCATTCTTGTTGCGCAAATTATTTTATGAGAACGGCCTCAAATTTTCTTAAGGGTTGCTCAAAATTAGATGTCATATATACTAAATAAATTATAAATTTCATGGGGTGCAGACTCTAGTAGCCACAACCTAAGTCTGCACCTAATTAAACTATATATTAAAATTGTAGTTCAAATCAATCAATTTGATGATGTTCTTATGTAAAATGTGGATGCTTAGTAGTGTTAAATTAGAGTTTTATGGAGAAGGTCGATTAGTTCAAGACTTCTTTAATGAATTGTTTTTATTCAATACAATCTTATACTTCCACTTAATTAGAAAAAATTAAATAGTAACAAATTATAGGGGAACACTTTGAAGACTAAAAAAGACTTTTAACTCGTTTTAGTGTGACATTTAAAAAGTTACTATTGGATAAAGTGTTCCTTTAAATACTCCTCTTTTTCTCTCACGATTTCTTTCTTGAAATGGGTTGAAAAGATGGTTGAAGGTAGTATGAAGACTGCTAGATGGAACTCAAATAAGAGTCTTGTGCTGACTCAGGTTTATAAACACTGTCGATTTCTTTCTTGAAATGGGTTGAAAACATGGTTGAAGGTAGTATGAAGACTTCTACATGGAACTCAAATAAGAGTCTTGTGCTGACTAGGTTTATAAACACTGTTCATTTCGTTTCCTATTAATATAAATAAATAAATAATAGATTTAGATTAGATTAATCTACTTTCATATTTTCTATAATATATTTTTTGTGAATCTTAAATCATAACTATAAAGTCTTGTGTAGCATTCACATCCAAACCATCAAATTATACATACATTCCACTAAAAAACAACTCCTATATCAATATATTTTCACTAAAAACAAATACTTTTTCTCTCTCATTTTCAATTAAATAATATTATCATCACATTTTTCTCTCTCCTTCACTCACAACCACTTTCAATATATATTAAAAAAATTATACTGGGTGAACAGTGTCCCCCCAAATATACAGATGAACAGTAACATTTTCTCTCTCCTCCACTCACAACCACTTTTTATACCCTTTATAATATAAAAACACCCACTCACATATTTTGATGGATAGAATGTGAATGCTCTTATACTAAGCAAGAGAAGGGGTGGGACACCTATGTGATGGGGGCAACAATGAATGTCATGTTGCCCCCTCATCACCTCGCAAAATTGAAACCCAACGACAGCCCCATCATGCTGGCCATTCATCCATTTTACCATTTGATTTTGACCTTTGGAGGTCAATAGTATCATAAAAAATTAACCCTAGCCAAAACAACCAAATAATTATATCTACTCTTTAAACTTTATACACCCACTCACTAACTTTTGATCCTGTTACTATACTTTTTGGGGTGTCATAGAGATCTTAGGAAGGTTTTAAGGATCTTAGGACACCCCTAAAATTATAGAAACGGATCAAAAGTTAGTGATCTGATGACAAAACACACTAAGTGTTAAGTTGGGGGTGGTGGACGTCAAAGTGATAGTTGGGGGTGACAGCGTCCAATAACCAATAGTTAAAGGTGATAAAATCCAATAACCTTTTTTTAATGACAATTTTTGCTCTTACTCTATTACTTGGATAATCCTAAATTAATCACCCTTACTCAAATTTGAACTTGAGACCCCACCTCTAATAGGCGTATGCCTCTATTAAACGGGTTTGCCCTACAATAGCAAATGTTAGTTAATCTTATATATTTTAATTTTATTTAGTTCATAAATGTCTAAAAATATATTTAAGAGTGAATGATAATCAACGGGGTATAAAATAGGATGAGAGGTGGAGGTGGATAACGGAAGATGCACTGATGGGACGCTAAGGTGACATGAGTCATGGAATGATGAATGGTGATAGATGAATGATAGGTATAACAAATTGACCTAAGACCATGTGTAGTGGTACACATGAATAATGCCCTTACCCTGGCATTATTCGACACGTGGCAATTCAGTCATCCAATGGGCATTATTGGATGTTTTGAATAAATAGGTGTAGTGAGATAATGCCCTCACCCTTAGGCATTATGCGACACATGGCATTCCAATCATTACCAAATCATTATTGTTTTTTAATTTCTAAACTAATAATATTTTATTAATTAAATAAAAATTACATAAATAATAAAACACATAAACATAATATTTTTAAAACTAATAATATTTTATTAATTTTCGTCTTCGTTTTCGCCATTCTTGTCATCTTCATCTTCCTCGTCATCTGATTCTTGCTTTCCCACGTTTGGAATATGCTGAGCTGACCACGCGTGTTCAACCAAATCAATCGCTAACGCATTATGTGCGGGTTCAGACCGCATTTCATGTGCATTCTTCACTCTTTCTTCCATTGTTGGTTGAGGATACTCCTGAACGTCTTCCGGTACAAAGTTCTGGCATATTGCTCTTCCTTTGTCTTCCAAAATCATATTGTACATCATTATACAAGCGTACATAGCATCTCTCATTTTTTCTTTGCTCCATGCACGACAAGGATTTCTCAAATAATGCCACCGTTGTTGGAGAAGCCCAAAGTATCTCTCAATATCCTTCCGCAAAGACTCTTGAACCTTTTTAAAGTAAGCTCTTTTTTATCGTACGGGTCCCTGAACGTCTTCACGAGAATCGAATACTTAGGATAAATTCCATCGCACAAATAGTATCCGTGCGGGTAGTAGTTCCCGTTTGCATAAAAAGATGCTTTCGCAGCTCTACCAGAAATATAGTCCTCTACCGATGGAGATTGCTCGAAAACGTTTATATCATTGCATGACCATACGACACCAAAGTAAGCCGACCAAACCCAAAGGTCCTGTGAGGCAACCGCTTGAAGAATAACAATTGTTCTGTCTTGGTCACCTCGTGTGTTAACCTCGCCATGCGGTCGGACAATTATACCACTGCCAATGACGACAATCCAAGCTCCCGATCATGCCCGATAAACCATGGAGATTAGAATGGACCTCGTAAATTTGTTGAAGGTCATACCGTGTGAGCTCTCTCAGATAACGGGGACCGTACAAATCTATAATACCTTTAAAAAATATAACTTTAAGCTAACTAAAAAAATATGAATGCATGTAATATTTATAGTATAGTAATGTACCTTGACAAAAATTCTCCAAGGTATCTCGTGTTGTTTTTTCGGTGATTTTTAAATATTCGTCGTTGATGTCCGTCGTGTTTCCGTACGCAAGGACTCGTAGAGCTGAAGTACACTGTTGAATACCAGTGAATCCAAGTGTCCCTCTCGCATCCGGTTTTATTTAAAATAATCATACGTGTTTTCCAAGTCTTCAGCGATGCGTAAAAATAAAAGTTTACTCATCCGGAAACGACGCCTAAAAACTTTGGGGTTTGGTTAAGTAGGCGCTTCATCGAAGTAATCTTTCATCAACTGGTTGTTTGCCGCTTGTCGATCTCGTTCAATATATTCTCTTGGTAAAATCTCACGTTGAGGTTGGCTACAATGTTTCATATACCGAGCCGCTTGTTCGCACGCACTCGTAACCGCTTCTTGCTCGACCTCCTTATCGGTTTAGTCACCCTCATCCGCTAAAAAAAAATGTAGTAATAATTTGTAATGGACGACGAGGAGGTCGGGGAATACATATTTTATATAAAAGGGTGTGTAAAAAACTTGACGTTTGATGTTGTAGGTGAGTGTTTTTGGTTGTTGTTTGTATAAAACGAGTTAACGCTAATCTGCACGTTGCGGCGGGATGTTGATTATAAGGCTCAAAATAGAAATATCACCGTTAGTTTAAGAAGCGATCAATGTAGATGTGCTTATGGATAAAAACTCCGCCATTGAAATAATAAATTCACATAATAATATCAATCATTTTTTATTTCAATACATAACTAGTAGTATCAACCCGGCGCGTTGCGCCAGGGATTAGCGGGAGTTCACTTCGTTTAATAATACGGAGCATATAAGATTACTTGTCGACGATGCATCGCAGGTCCATTGCAATTGTCAATGGGATAATTCCAAGCATTACACGTTACGGCTACCAAATGAAAAAGCTCATTTCGATATCTCGAGTTTAAACTATATGTATTATTATAATGATTAAGTTTCTTATTAACATTATGACTATTATTATTGACTTATGGTACAATCACAATTTTGTTCCTCTAAAGACCTTATTAAAAAAATTATGATTGTGACAGGTTGACAACAAAACCGAACGGAAGCGAGCCATTGACAAATGGCTTCTAGTCACCTCATCACGCAATGCCACATGGTGGTGCTCCGCCTTCCACAATGTCACAGCCATGGTTGAAGTCGGTGTGCTCGGTCTTCCGTATGCTATGACCGAGCTTGGTTGGGTTTTTGATCTTCACGCCTGCACATTTTACTATACAAAAAGTTAAAACAGTTGTTTTGAATATTTCAAGGTACCTGGTGTATCAATGCTAGTAATTTCATGGGTTGTAACTCTATACACATTATGGCAAATTGTTGAAAAGCATGAAATGGTACCTAGTAAACGGTTTGACCAATACCATGATCTCGGCGGTGAAAAGCTCGGTCTTTACATAGTGGTCCCGCAGCAGCTCATTTCCTATAAAATATAAATAACACAAGTATTTTGTACCAACATTTTCCTCTATATAATAAGTGCATAAGTGTGTGTGTGCATATATCTATTATCTATTTTTGTAACATAAGTCACACAATTGGTACACACCCTTAGTGCAACCTCTGCAGTAGCATAACATCAACAACTCTTCCTGTCACTGGCCTTGCTGAAGAACATGCGTATGCGCCACCATAATTGGTACAAACCCTTAGTACAAACCCCATCGCACTGAAACAAATTAAAAAAAAAAGACTTTGCACACATCCATACTAAATGGCATAAGTCAACTCTATTAAAAAATCAAGTTTCATTCAACACCAAATTCACATGATGACAGCTAATTTATTTATACCAAGATGAAAAACTTAAAGTTGGAAAAGAATAAAAAAAAAACTTACCTGGTGTCGTAGCCGGTTCGCGATCGGCTGGTCACAACTGCAGTAAACGGACTTGCAAATGGCATTGGGTAGACCGGCAGTAGCCAGTGGGAATGAGGTGATTGCTTTTTCGATGTTTGCTGCTTCTTTTTGGTCAACCGCGAGTTCAACTTTACCCCAATTCAGCAGATTAGGTTAATAAGCGTCGAAAGGTCCTCCACTCCTTCCTCACCGCCATCGTCTCCTCCGATCAACCCCACCTCACCACCCCCTTTCACACCGACATCAACAACCGTCACCTTCTCTCTCTCACCCATTCTCTGGCGGTGGCAAAAGAAAACATAGTACTGTTTGCAAGAGGCCACGTACACCTTTGCTGGAGACAATCTACTTATTTAATACCCATTCTCTGGGCTGGACCGATTATTCTTTCGCGCTGTAAAGATTTTGGACTTCTGTGTTGCAAAATAAACAATCTTTGCTGCAAAGTTAAACCAACTATATCTTTCACATACGTTCACAACCAATAATCTTAAACACACATTTAAAACACATTACATTCTACGGTACAAACACATAATATCAAACATATCTACAGGGTGCGATAAACACACATAGTACACACGTATTATATGTAGAACTAAAGTGAAATGAGATCAGATTTATAAAACAATTATATGATTTGCCTTATTATGTGAAAAGACAAATGTAACCTTTCTTGCTTCAGATAATTGAAGAGTTGGGCAGTGTTTAAGCACTGATCACAGTTGGGCAGCAAACTCATAAAAACCCAAACTTATATATTCATTAAACTAAGCTGGAAACAAAGACTAAAGAATGAAAGCATATATATT
Organism: Helianthus tuberosus; assembly: GCA_030545235.1. Classification (NCBI taxonomy): domain Eukaryota; kingdom Viridiplantae; phylum Streptophyta; class Magnoliopsida; order Asterales; family Asteraceae; genus Helianthus; species Helianthus tuberosus. The sequence goes on from CM060425.1 coordinate 196,912,493, forward strand.
GAAGTAGCCTCGGGTCACGAAACTAAACACCTGCAAAACATTAAAAACACATGAATTTATGGTATAAAAGTTGTGATCCTCTAATCTGTTTTACTAAAATCTAATGCAATAAGGAAGGATAAAAGATCAAAAACCTCACATATATAACCAGCAAATCAACTATAAATTCTTATTTGCACTAAGACACTAACCAAGCTCAAACAAACTTACAATAGACTTAGACTTGGTGCTGTCAAAGTATTGTACAACATAATTCATCATCTGAGAAGTAGGGTGGATGTGATTGGGTTTGTTTTGGTCAGCCAAGTCTTGCAAAATCACATTCATTCACCATTCAAATCGGTTTTAGGACTCTTTAGAGCTGCACAATTGCATAACAAACATCAAAGAGTGTTAAAATGCTATTAATAATAAAATAGAAAAACGTAACTGCCATTAATAAATAAGTAAGCAAAAAGAAGCAATCAATAGGTTAAACTACTTGTATGATATATACAAACGGATTTTAAAAAATGAAAATGAACCTCATAATAGGAGCTATGGTAAAGCAAGAGAGCATACTATTTTCTCCTGGAGGCAAAAAACATCACCGGTACCAAAATGCAAAGCCTAAGAACTTCATAATTAGAAAATCAACATCAAATTAACACCTTATTTCTGAATAATTTCATAAAACTTAATATCAATTGCCAAGTCAATAGCCAAAAGGATGCAAGGGAAAACTTTGTAGTATAGCAGCCTAACCAAGGGAAAAAATGAATAACATGAGCAGCTAGAGAGAAGCCATGACCTTTAGTGACAGTCCAAAACCCCAAATATCAAAGCCAAAGAACCGAACAATCACAAAATCAACATCACATAAACACCGTTTTTTTCGTGAAGGGTCCCCTCCGAAACCCTAGAAACCGCCATGAACAAATAATTAAAGATAACAACAACCAAATGAACATTAATCAAACGGTATACAAAGGGATTACCAATCAGGGTTTGTTCAATCGATTGCAGAAGCTTACCAGCGTTAGAGTATGGATAAGATGAGCAAAAACTGCCAACAATGAAGACGCGTCTAGACGGCGGTGAAAGGTCTGTGATGACGATGGTGATGATGCTTTCCTGCTTCTCGTTCTCCATCTTTCTTTCTCCTTCTCTGTTGTGTATGGCTCCTTGAGAAACCCTAATGAAGATGCATAGACATCAACGTGGTTTTTGAGGACACATGGTTTTTGAGGACGCGTGTAACAACACCGCCCCCATCATCCAATTAGATAAGGACACCGTAATAATCACTATTCATTTCAAGAGTCTTATTAATTGATATTAATATTAATATTAATTGATATTAATATTAATATTAATTCATTTGATGTCAAAACCACCGCATAGACTTGGTCGGTATCTATAAGAAAGAAAAGAGAGAACAAAAAAGTTGTAATATGATTTAAACCGAATCAATGTTGTTTGGATTTTAGTTAGATAATAATGTCATTAGAAATAAGCATTTGAAAAATTATGTAGTTATAATTGAGTTTTTTCCAAAGTGGTGTTGGGGAAAAAATATTTACCATTTTAGTGTTCCTTCAAAACTATTTACCAAAATAGTGTTTTCTTTTATTTTTTATTTGCTTTTTTATTAATTCAATTGTTTATTAGATAAAAAATTGGAAAAATGGCAAATGTCCTACCGTGCACATTAACGTTTCAGTGAGTCATTTTTTTTTTCTTTTTATGATATTTTTTAATCTTCTTATTTGGTTTTTAAATCTTCTTATTTAATTTACCATATATTTGTGTTTTTATTTTAGTTTTTCTAATCGTGATTTGACCTCCAACAACAATACCGTTTCGGCCGTGAATAATCTAAAATAAATCAAAACAATCACATAAAAAACATGACAAAGCTAATCAAATATTAAACTTGACGCAATACCGGTTTCAATATCAAATACAAACAAAACGAAAAATGCCAAATAAAGTCGAGTCACAACCGATCTCAATTTCAAACAGATTAAAAGAAAACATGTCAAAAAATCCAACAAACTTAGTGATCGTTATTCATTCTTCTAGGCTTAGCGGGACATCTTGCCCGGTTATGGCCAGGTCGTCTACAAATACCGCAAAGCACAGTCCTTTTCTTCTCTTTAATATCCATTCCATTCCGTAGCCTTGTTGAGCGAGGACGACCCCTTTTATCTCGTTTTAGATCTGAATTGGGAAGTAATTCTCTAATAGATGATGGTTGTGGCCAATATGCTTCATGAGGGAGTGGCGAAAACTCATACGACCAAGTAGCACAATAATCAACAATTGAGTAGCATTTATGAACATATTGCCAAGAGTTTAAAGAAAGATTGGCACATGCACTCAAAACATGAGAACATGGATACTTGAATATCTCCCACTTACCACATGTGCAAGTTTTTTGTTCCAAATTAACTATTTGAACATTTTTTCCCTTTTGAGTTATCACCTCAAATATTCCTTTTTGTCGGTTAAATGATCTTAAAGAATGTGCACTAGCTTTTGACATCAAAGCTGCTTGTTTTGCAGCAACATGAGGACTATACACATCTCCGTTAGCTTGAGCACTAGATCCCATAGGACGCCTTACATCAAAATAGTTAACCAATCTATAAAATGTAAGTTGAACACATGCTGTGATTGGTAAAAAACGAGCACCTTTAAGTACACTGTTGAATATCTCTGACAAATTTGTAGTAAGCAGCCCATATCGCTTACCACCATCATGTGCAAGTGTCCATTTATCAAGTGCATGACTAAAATTTAAAAGTATAAAAACAAATAGATCTGGTGCCCATCTTAAATATTAATAAATAACAAAACCTCCATATTTTTTTAACATGTACTAAAATAATATTCATCGTTTGTGTAGTATGAGAAAACCATTTTAACTCATCAGATACGATGCCTTCTTGTTTATTATGCCACCTCTACACACATACCAAACATATGACACCAATCACCAAGCCATCAAAGAAGAAATTAACACCACATTTCTGCCACCACAACCACTGATGTACCGCCACTACAACACCACCACCGAAACCAAAGTCAGCCCCGGCTAACTCTCTTCTACTTCCCCATCACCGTCTCAACCGCTGCCGGTGGCAAACAACGGGGTTGGAGGAGACGAATTGGTTTGTTTTTTTTTTTCCGAGCGATACATGTTGTCAACACGTATGTTATTTGTTTTCACACCGACATGATTTATATACATCGCACCTTTTCAAAGCGTTGTCCGTTAATATCCAGTGGTTTCGGTTCAATCGGTTCAAGTGTTTTATATGTATGTTGGGTATTGGTTTTAGGGTGATGAATGAAACGACGCATTGCTTTAAATACATTTTGCAAAGAGATGCGCCTTCTTGAATGAATAAGTGCCTCTTGATGAACGAATGCGATGGTGCTTTAGACGCAACCTAAAAAAATTTTGCTAATTGTATAGATATATAATATAATATGACTTTAAATCTAAATATTCACCAAATTAGATTTTGTTGAACAAAATCTACATATTCAAACAAAACACAGAATTTTGAATTTTTAAATGAAGAGATACAAACATATATATATATATATGTATATATATATATAATTTCTAATCGACGCGACTTTTAAACGAAGAAGTAGAAACTTATCCAAAGAATTTCTAACCAACGCGACTTTTAAACGAATGAGGTACAAACCTCAAGTTGGTAAAGGGTATGAAATATTTAAAAGTAGTTTGAAAGGTTGTGACTTTTCGTAAGAGTGTGATATACATAAAAGTAGTTTGAAAGGTTGTGATTTTTTGAAGGGGTGTGATGAGTTATGACTTTTTGTAAATATATGAAGGGTTGTGACTTTTTGTAAGGGTTTGATATATATAAAAGTAGTTTGAAATGTTGTGACTTTTTAAAAGGGTGTGATCCAAAGCATTGTGTCTTTGAAATGGTGTGATCCAAACCATTGTGTCTTACAGAGCCGTTCCAACATTTTTGTAGACCCTAAGCGGACTACGAAGTGGAGACCCTTTTGCAAAACCTATATAGATTAATAGAAAAATTAGCTGCTAAAGTTAACCTGCGTTTAGTAATTAGCCCTAATTTTGCCCATAAATTCTCCTCCAATCCCAACAGACCCGACGCCATGAGTGATTATTGTTAGTGATAGCCGATAACCTAGAAAATCGAAAGAGCAGGTTGCGATAGGAGGTAGGAACGATGACTACGGATCAATTTTAGAGATTTTTGGCGCAGATTCACGGAATTCGGATGAGATCGAGTGGTAGATGGTTGCTACAAACTGCAATTATGTCTGTGGTTTAATTTCGAAACTGGATCTTGAATGTGTGCCTTTTTTCCTAAACAATTTTTAATTTTTATTTGTGTAACTTTATTAAAAAAATGGTTTAGTTTTGCTTTTTATTTGAGCCTGATACATATATAATATATAAAACTTTACTAAAAATTGGAGGCCCTTGATTTTTGGTGCACGTGCCTAGGTTGGTAAGCCTAACGGGACGGCCCTAGTGTCTTAAGTTACTTTTTGTAGGTTTATATAATATAATATAATATGACTTTAAAACTAAATATTTACCAAATTAGATTTTGTGAACAAAATGTAGATATTCGAATAAAACACAGAATTTTGAATTTTTAAATGAAGAGATACAAACATATATATATATATATATATATATATATATATATATATATATATATATATATATATATATATATATATATAGGGAGGGGCTCATGCGAGAATCACCCTTATTGTGAGAACCTTGAGAACCAATGTGAACACAACCTAAAATAGCTAAAAAAACCTAAAAAAACCTAACCCCCCCCCCCCCCCAAGCTAAAAAAAAACCTAAAAAAAACCTAGAAAAACCTAACCCCCCCCCCCCCCCCCCAAAAAAAAACCTAAACCCCCTCCCCCACCCCCCAAAAACCTAAACCCCCCCACCCCCCAAGCTAAAATGCTAAAAACTAAACCCCCAAAAAACCTAAAAAAATCTAAAAAAAATCCAAAATTTTTTTTTTGATTTTTTTAATATTTTTTAGGTTAAAATCGCTACTTTTCGAAGCAAAAAAAAAAAAATTTTTTTTAAAAAAAAAAAAAAATTTTAAATTTTTTTTTTTTTTTTTTTGGTTCGAAAAGTAGCGATTTTAACCTAAAAAATATTAAAAAATCAAAAAAAAAAATTTTATGTGATTTTTAGCTATTTTTAGGCATTTTTGGTGTGTCACATTGGTTCTCGCGGTTCTCGCAATAAGAGGTGGTTCTCGCATGATCTTCTCCCTATATATATATATATATATACACATAGGGAGCCGCTAGAATGAGAACCTACACGAGTTATGAGAACCGCGAGAACCACGTGCCACGGAGGGGCGTTGACCACGATTTTTTTTTACAACTAGATCCGTATATTTTAACAACATTTGTAAAAAAAAAAATTCAAACGCCGCGCCCGAGGGGGTAGTTTTTTACACCCAAAGTTTGTAAAAAAAAAGAAAAAACAAAAAAATAATAAAAACACCAAACTTTGGGTGTAAAAAACTACCCCCTCGGGCGCGCCGTTTGAAATTTTTTTTTACGAATGTTGTTAAAATATACGGATCTAGTTGTAAAAAAAATCGTGGTCAACGCCCCTCCGTGGCACGTGGTTCTCGCAGTTCTCATAACTCGTGGTGGTTCTCATTCTAGCGGTCCCCTACATAGGGAGCCGCTAGAATGAGAACCACCACGAGTTATGAGAACCGCGAGAACCACATGCCACGGAGGGGCGTTGACCACGATTTTTTTTTACAACTAGATCCGTATATTTTAACAACATTCGTAAAAAAAAAAATTCAAACGGCGCGCCCGAGGGGGTAGTTTTTTACACCCAAAGTTTGTAAAAAAAAAAGAGAAAACAAAAAAATAATAAAAACACCAAACTTTGGGTGTAAAAAACTACCCCCTCGGGCGCGCCGTTTGAAATTTTTTTTTTTTACGAATGTTGTTAAAATATACGGATCTAGTTGTAAAAAAAAATCGTGGTCAACGCCCCTCCGTGGCACGTGGTTCTCGCGGTTCTCATAACTCGTGGTGGTTCTCATTCTAGCGGTCCCCTACATACATATATATATATATAGGGAGCCGCTAAAATAAGAACCACCCCCAGTTGTAAGAACCGTAAGAACCACTCTCAACCAATCAGAATGTGCCAACCTAAAGGGTATTTTGGTCTTTTAACTCAAATGTCAAATCCCCATCTCTCTCCACATTTAATGCAACCAGACTTTATAAAATGTCTCACACTTTCTCTCTCTTCATAATCTCTCACCCTTTCTCTGTTTTCTTAATCTCTCATCTTTCTCTCTCTTTAGGGAAAAAACCCAAATTGAGTTTTTGAAGATGACTAAGGATGACTAATCTCTCACCCCAAGCCGGCTTGAAAAACTCAAAACAACCACCACACACCCTCCTTCTCCGGCCCCCTCCCCCAATGTACACCTTCCTTCTCCGGCCACAAGTCCGGCGGAGCAGGAACATCGGCGGCGGCAGAGCATTAACATTGGCTGCGGCGGAGCAGCAACATCGGCGTCGGCCACAAGTACGGCGGTGATGATGTTTGTTCGGATCCATAAGACGCCTTCCCGGTCGCCGTCTCCGATGGATGCCGCTGCCGCACTGTTGGTGGCTGAGCCGGGGATGCCGGATGCAGGTTTGAGTTTTGGTTTGATTTTTTTTAATCTTGTTTGATTTCTGGATCTTTTGTGTGGTTTGATGTTCCATCTGGGGTTATGATGTTTGTTTGATCTGTTAGAACTTGTAAATTGATGTTTGGTTGTTATTGTTGCTGGGGTTTCATTTGATTTGATTTTGGGTATGTACGGCATGTATGGTTGTTATTGTTGCTGGGTTTTCTTTGATTTGTGATTTTGGGTATGTACAACATGTTTGGTTGTTATTGTTGCTGGATTTGATTTGTGTTCTTTGAATCTGTGAGTTTTGATACGATCGATTGGGTGGCGATGATGAAAAAAAAACGTTGATTTTTTATGACGATGGCGCGGCGACGATGGCGCGGCAAGGATGGCAGAGGGTAGGTTATTTGAACCTGCAACCCCACACTTTGCAGCCTTTTTGATTATCGGATAATCTGAGCCAAACCCCGTTTTTTTTTCGAGATACACTTTGTTTTGATGTTATTGGTTTTTTATTCTGTAACACCTCGGAAATTTACGTCCTATAATGTGTTGACACGTGTCATAGGTTTGAACGTGTGAAAGAATGTTCTTGAAGGACTAAAGTTGACAAACAGTGAAACTGTGTAAATAAAAGGGTTCAAAGTGTCAACAATGAATAAATATACTTTGCAATAACCCTACATGATGTTTATAACCTTAAACGAATAGATCATGGATCATACGAAGCGAATTGTGAAAGAAAGTGAGAGATTACAAACTACAGGGGTTAAATGTGCCAACATGTTTAAGTTATACCTCTGAGTGACCTTTTGACAAACCCGAAGCTTTGTAACGATTAATTATGCTCACTAGAATGTACCACAAAAATTCCATGAAGTTTCGTTATCGTATGAGCAAGTTGTGATAAAATTCGTGTGTGAGGGTTAGAATCGTCAACATTGAAATTTAGGGCTTTTCGGGTGATCACAAAGTTACCCGAGGACTTAACAAAGTGGGTATAAGTATTAAAGCCCCCATATATAAATTACAAAGTCTTAGCATACAAGAAACAGCTTGAAAATGACCTTTCGGGGGACCAAGGACCAAAGTGCAAATAACAAAACATGTGTGACCTGATCCGGATGGGCCACACGGCCCGCCTCACACATAGCAGAAGGCCACGCGGGCCGCCTGCGACCTGCAGATGCAGAAAACATTGGCAGCTGTCTGTTGGTGTCTTTTAACCGACTTAAATCCCATTTCTTGATACCTTGGGCTGCCCTAAGGTGGTTTTTAGCATGTAGGACACATGTTGGTCATATGGTAACAATCCTAGACCTAGGTGTTGATCATCCGTGAAGTTTGAAAACCATAAAAGACCACAATTCTTGCATTCATCATTCATTTCATCCTCTGAGCATTTCTGGATCATTCAAGCAGGCCACAAGCATTCCATATCATCCATTAGACGTGTGTAAGTGCCTTTGATCCTTCTAAATTCAATTATGCTTAGTTTATAGCCTAGAAATCAAACCGTCGTAACTACGGTTTGACTTTCCGATAAATCACAATCGGTCCAGAGTTTAGTCGAATCAAAAGTTGTTATAAGTTGATATTTATATGGGTAATAAACCCCTAAAAGGTCACCCACTGATTCCAATCTTAACCATGTCGTTTGTCGAGTCAAAGGTTGTCCGAAAAAGTCAACAGAAACCTTAATCGCATATTTAATGATACGGAAGGTGTGTAACCTGTTTTATCAGTCATATAACTTGAAAATAAGTATAATAACTTGTCTACACTTGTTTGATTCGACAACTTTATGTTTTGAACCGATTCGGAACCGAGAGACGCAAAAGTTTGACTTTTGCGTTGACCTCAGTTCTGACCCGATTTATATAGGTTTAGACATGCCTTAAGGTTCCATTAGGACCTAGTTATGTGTGTGTATAAGCCTCTGCGTTTATACCACTCGAATCCCTAATCGTCCGATGTTTCCGTTAATCGCCTAAATATTGACCGTAATGCCCTCATGACCATAAAACGAGATTTTTGGAAATGTGAAAGTGCCATAACCTTAGTTACTGATTATTATGCATGTCCCGAAAATTTCACGTTAATCGGAGGTCTAGATTAGGAGTTATGCTTAATGACGTAATTAAGAACGCTTTTATTAATTAAACGGCGTCATTAGCATAAAACCTATCTAAACCCAAATTTTGACACCAAACCTTTTACCCACTGATGTAATATAATATTTTAGGATTTTTGAAGATTTTTAATTATTTTTAAACTGATCATAAGCTTGGATTAGCGCCTTAATTCGGTAAATACCGAATATGCCCTTTTCGGCCATAAAATGAGTTTTACAAGTCTAAATGGTGCCAATCCAATTGCTACTGATTTTAAATAATAAATTAAGTATTTTGAGACTGTTTATTTGATCAGAAAACTCAGAATCATATTTTAACCCGTACATCGCTTAAAACGACTTTATACGCGTATTTAACGCATAGTTTGGGTTTAAAACTATTTTAATATATAAGACTTATTACCAAAGGTTATAACCTGTTAAAATAAGCTATTTTACTGATCAACTCAGACCCGGATCACAGGTGTCTAATTAAACCCTTTTATAATCTTTAAAATGACCAAAATACCCCTACGGGGCTTATAAAGAGATTAAACTCGTTTTGGGCATCATGGGTGATATCCTACTGATATCACAACTTATTTAGGGCTTGTTAACTTAGGAAACCTGTTTAGGACTATTACGGATACCCGTTACGCTTCATGCGCGTTCGGTTCGGTTTATGTAACTAGTTTACATAAATTAGCCGAAACGGGTCAAACCTTATCGGTTTTATCTCAAAATCCAGAATGTATATCATATACCCATATTAAGCAAGTCTTCAAACTTGTCGGGTCTAAATCACATTCTATCCGGTCTTCGCTTAATCGTGCGTACGAACCGTATCTATAAAACTAACCGGTCTAAGCGTAAGCTTAACTAAAGACCCGCTAGGATTCTAATAGGTTATTATAAACCTTCGTTCCAGATTAGGAGAACCAGTAAAAGATACTTGCACTCGCTGATTTTGAACTATACTTACTCAGGTAAATACTTTTAACTTATTTTCCCTATACGGGCTTGGGGTGCGGTATATAAAATACCGCTTGGTCCAGCATTGAATCTTAATCGAATAGAGGTTAAATCATTGATATGCTCTGTTTTGAAATGTTTTGTTGCTTAAAGCCTTTGGGGGGTTAATGACCATGTCCCGGATATCCCTGGCATCATTTTACGAAATGGCCACGACCTCAGCACTCAGGTGTAGGCGTACACCTGTCAGTGTCTCATTATATAAAGTGGTGTGTCCATTGATCTTTAACCCGGTCTACGGATCGGGCTACTGAACGCATAAGAAACATGTAATTCGTTTACAAGTATTATATATTTACATAATTATCCCAAGTTATAAAATATTATTTGTGCCTTGTGCCTTAAATGCATTTTCTTAAACTCTTTTCAAAATGAGTCGGTTGATTGTATTTACCAGTGTAAACTGACGTATTTTCTTAAAAAGGTTAAGTGCAGGTACTACGCGAAATAGGCTGGCTTGTCTCCTAGCATCCACATTAAGTCTCGCCAGCTTGGATGTCATAAACTGTTGAACATTTGTTTCCTTTTTATTTTTGATCTACCTGTGGATTTATATTCGACTATTTGTGATACTTAATATTACAATATTGTTTGGTTGAATTAAATCTATACTTTGCTTCCGCTGTGCATTTAAATATTGTGTTGTTTGACTATTATGTTGCCAACCACGTCACGATACTCCCCTACCAGGCCCACCGGTGACACGTGGAAATTCGGGGTGTGACAGGTTGGTATCAGAGCCAACTCTGAGTGAATTAAACACTAGCCTTTTGTGTTTAATCTCAGTTACACAATTGCACATTCCTAAATCTTCGAGTCTAGACAAAGAACTTAGGAATAATCCAAATTGTTCAATTTTTTAAATGTTGTCATTTATTTTTCCTTGTTATTACCTTGTGTATTTTAACAGGTACAATAATGCCGCCAAGATTTAGACGAGGTGGTCGAGGAAAGGAGCCAGCTAGCGCCCCTAACGACCATGAGGCAGGGCCTTCATATCGACGAACTTCTTCTACAAGGAATGACGAAACGAGAGAACTATGGAGGACATATGAAGACGATGCCAGACGATCTTTTTCGCACGCCTCAACACCTCCATATCATGACTCTTATGGGCCTCAGTCAGAGAACGAACCCCACAACCCGCAACATATCTTTGGCGACCCTACTCCTGTTTTTCAGGGTCAGTTTAACCCAGCAGAGTACCTACCAGAGCACGTGGGCTTTAACCCACTAGGACCAGAGGATCACTTTTCGGGTGATCAAGATATGGACGAGGACACAGATCCCGTCGAGGCATCAACCGGATCCTTTAACCATCCTTTCGTGATCTCAGACGGTTCATCTTTTCACGGAACACCATACCAGGGTCCGGATAGTCACATGGCACGGTTCGAACGGTGTGAGTGGTACTATACACCATCTGAACACTCATCACCTCACCAGCAGCCGCCACTGCAGCAGCAAAATCCCTCTGGGGATCCACGTTATGAGGCAGTCACGCCACCGCCTCCACCGCCACCAGTGCATCTAGAGCCTCCAGAGCCACCAAGACGTAGGAGGACTGGCGCACGGATCTCAGCACGAGAAGTTGATTTTCGTCTCAACACCCCTCAACACTCTAGCGGTAGCCATTACCCGCCTACTCATGAAGTCCCACAGATGGGTGGACCTTCTGTCCCAGTTTCGGAGGTGAATTCAGCACCTATTGTACCGCCATCACCGGGTTTTGGCCACCCAATACCTGCTTATACTGCTCCGGCAGCTTACAACCCATATGGACCACCAGCATACCATGGCTATAACTATGCTGATGACCCTTACAATGTAGCATCAAGCTACCAAGCCCATAATAATCCTGAAGGACCATACGGACCCCCTTGGGGAATGGGATACCCAGCTCGGGGGTATCAAGCACCTGTTCAGCCGCCACCACAGTACCAGCCACCACGGGCTCCTCCTCCTGAGCAGGAGGAACTCCGTCGAAGACTGGCCAAAGTGGAGCGAGACTTCCAGAAGGAACGTAGGAAGAATGAGGGATTTATGAGTGGCTTGGCAAACTTGCTTAAGGGAAAGAAGAAACGGGATCGTTAATTCCCAATATATATTGTTGTATTTCCTTGTTTAAATCAAGTCCCTACGTGGACATTTATTTATGTGTGTATGTAGTCCCTGCGTGGACATCTATCTTAGTACTTAGTCCCTACGTGGACTTGTCTCTAGTAATCCCTGCGTGGACATTTACTTTTGTAGACCGTCCCTGTGAGGACATGTATTATCTGTATAGCTCCTGCGTGGGCATCTGTTTCTGTGAAAAGTCCCGTTTAGGGCAAAATGTACTACTTTTAGTATTAATGGAATGTAAGTTTATAAATTTCATCTTTGCTAGTTATGCATAATTAAATTATATATGAAATAAATAAATCAGAATCATTCCTTTTAAAAATCTATCTGCCTAAGCTATTTTAATTAAGGATCTTAAAAGTATAACCTAGCCTGCATGTCATTTTAAGACCTGGCCCAGATGGTAAAACTAGTTAAAAAGATTCAAATCCCTGTTAACATCTGAAAACATGTTAACACTCCTGGCAGACATGATTAGTTAAAAACACACGTGTTATTATTATATATGGATCTTTTCAAAGATTCTAAACCCAAATAAATGATCTCTGAATCATGGGTTAAATCATTAATAAATATGATAAGTTCTTTTTACCATCCATTGGTAATGGAATGCCTACGGGCCCTTCTCATTTTCATATGAGACAAAAGACAGTATTAGTCTATGACCCTGTCTGATAAAGGTAATGAACTTTGTTCAAACCTTCATGCTTTGATTCTCTGAAATCCTAGCTTATAATCTATATTGTCCCTGTGACTAGGCCTTATGTGCTAATAAATACTGTTATTGTTTTATAATTAGGATAAATTATATTAGAAATCCTAAATAAAGGTGAGTAATAAATTAACCATATATGGTCTATGTTACCACGGTTAATAAAAATTGCCATAAAAGACAATTATATGATAAACTCACCAATAAATTATTGTCGATATGTTACAGTTTAAGCTACATGGCAGACTCGAACGAGGTCAACAGTCACCCAGGGATAGTGAATGATAATGCCCATGTAAACGTAGCGGGTGCAGAGTTGCAAGCTATGATAGACAATGCGGTTAATAGAGCTATGGATAGACAACACCATGGATCAAGTGGTACCCATACGAGGACCCATTCTGCATCACACACTAGAACACCCTCCAGGACCCACACTGCCCACAACAGTAATTCTCACCACTCCTCAAATCAAAGGAGTAATCCATCCCAAAGGGTCGTACAGAACCAGGAACCTCGTAATAGGGGTTGCACCTATAAATACTTCGTGTCGTGCAAACCCAGAGACTTCAATGGGGAAAAAGGAGCTGTTGATTGCATGACGTGGATGGATGAAATGGATACTGTGGTGGATATTAGTGGTTGCCATAATAGGGACATTGTGAAGTTTGTCTCACAGTCCTTCAAAGGAGAAGCCTTAGCCTGGTGGAGATCTTTGATCCAAGCCACAGGGAAAGTCCCATTATACCACATGACCTGGGAACAGTTCATGGCACTAATCAAAGAAAATTTATGCCCTCAACATGAGGTTGAGAGAATTGAATCTGACTTCCTGGCGCTGGTCATGAAAAACCTGGACTGTCAGGCCTACCTTACTACTTTCAATACCTTGTCAAGGTTGGTCCCTTATTTGGTGACTCCGGAGCCTAAACGTATAGCTCGTTTTATCGGGGGTTTGGAACCGGAGATCAAAGCAAGTGTAAAGGCCTCCAGACCAACCACTTTTCGGTCAGTAACGGACATATCGTTATCTCTGACCTCCGATGCTGTCAGGCTGAGGTCACTGAGGAAAACTGATACCGAGAAGAGAAAGCGTGAGGATGACAACTCACGGCGTTCAGACAAGAAGCAGAAGGGTAGCAATGACCAAAAGAAGGGGTCAGGATTCAAGAAAGATGGTCAGCAGTCGGGTGAAAAACCCAGATGTAAAATTTGCAGGAAGCACCATTTTGGAAGGTGTAGACTTGACTCAAAATCCCAATACCAGCCAAGGCCTTGTGGGATTTGCAAGTCTACGGAACATAAGGCCCTGGAGTGCAAGAAGATAAAGGATGCAACGTGTTATAGTTGCAATGAAAAGGGGCATATCAAATCCAACTGCCCAAAATTTACAAGGAAGAATGAAGAGGGGAAGAAGGCCAATGCGAGGGTCTTCAGAATGGATGCTAAGGAAGCCGTCAAGGACGACAACGTGATAACAGGTACCTTTCTCGTAAATGATGTTTATGCGAGAGTGTTATTTGATTCGGGCGCTGATAAGTCGTTTGTAGATAATAAGTTTTGTGAATTGTTAAAACTACCTGTTAGAACTTTAAGTGTGAAGTATGAGGTGGAACTAGCAGATGGCACTTTAGAAACCGCTTCAACCTTATTAGATGGATGTTTCATATCCGTTAAGAATCACTCTTTTCCTTTGTCCCTACTTCCTTTAAAACTAGCCGGTTTCGACATAGTTTTGGGTATGGACTGGTTATCTCATAACCAGGCCCAGATTATTTGCAATAAGAAGCAAGTGAGGATCAAGACTTCGTCTGGTGAATCACTTACTATCCAGGGAGATACCCAGTATGGGTTGCCCGAGAAAATGTCTATACTCAAAGACTCTAAGTGTTTGAAGAAGGGCTGTGTCATCTACATGGCACAAGTGATTATTGATGAACCGAAACCCAAGATTGGAGAGATCCCAGTCATTTCTGAATACCCCGAAGTATTTCCTGAAGAACTACCTGGTTTGCCACCAGATAGACAAGTGGAATTCAGAATCGACATTATTCCTGGATCAGCACCAGTTGCAAGGGCGCCTTATAGGTTGGCACCAACAGAGATGAAGGAATTGAGGACGCAGCTAGATGATTTGCTAGCTAAAGGTTTCATCAAACCTAGTTCGTCTCCTTGGGGAGCACCAGTTTTATTTGTTAAGAAGAAGGATGGATCGATGCGTCTGTGCATCGACTACCGTGAGCTTAATAAGGTTACTATCAAGAATAGGTATCCTTTGCCCAGAATCGACGATCTGTTCGATCAACTTCAAGGGGCAAGTTTCTTCTCGAAGATTGACTTGAGGTCAGGCTACCATCAATTGAAGGTTAGAGATGAGGATGTGCACAAAACAGCATTCAGGACTCGTTATGGTCATTACGAGTTCCTAGTGATGCCTTTTGGGCTCACTAATGCACCGGCCGCATTCATGGATCTCATGAATCGCGTTTGCAAGCCGCACTTAGACAAATTCGTCATCGTCTTCATCGACGACATTCTCATCTACTCAAAGAACCAAGCTGACCATGAGAAGCATCTTCACTGCATACTGGAACTACTTCATAAAGAGAAGCTCTATGCCAAGTTCTCAAAGTGTGAATTCTGGCTTCGAGCAGTCCAATTTCTTGGACATGTTGTTAGTGAGCGTGGTATCCAAGTAGATCCCGCTAAAGTTGAATCTGTCATGAATTGGCATGAGCCAAAGACGCCTACTGAAATTCGTAGCTTCCTAGGTTTGGCAGGATACTATAGGCGATTCATTGAAAACTTTTCAAGGATTGCTGCACCCCTGACTTCGCTGACACGTAAGAAGATTAAGTTTGACTGGGGTCCTAAGCAGCAGGAATCCTTTGATATTCTGAAACAAAAGTTGAGCAATGCTCCGGTACTAACATTGCCTGATGGAATAGAAGAGTTTGTAGTTTATTGTGATGCATCACACACCGGGATGGGATGTGTGCTTATGCAGAAAGGCAAAGTCATTGCCTATGCTTCACGTCAGTTAAAGGTGCACGAAAAGAATTACACCACCCACGACTTGGAGTTGGGTGCCGTTGTATTCGCACTAAAACTGTGGAGGCACTACTTATATGGAATCAAATGTGTGATCTATTCTGATCACAAGAGCCTTCAACATCTGTTCAACCAGAAGGACTTGAACATGAGGCAACGCCGTTGGATGGAAACTCTTAATGATTACGATTGTGAAATAAGATACCATCCCGGCAAGGCGAATGTAGTCGCCGATGCCTTGAGTCGGAAGGAGAGGGTGAAACCCATCCGAATCAATGCCAAGAGCATGGAAATAAAGAACAGTTTGATGGAAAGGTTGTTAGCTGCACAGAAGGAAGCTGTGTTGGAAGCTAACTATCCTAACGAAAAGCTAGGAGTAACTGAGGAGCAGCTATCTCTTAGTAAGGATGGAATTCTTAGATTGAATGGACGGATATGGGTTCCAATTTATGGAGGACTCCGAGATGTTATCCTCCAGGAAGCCCACAGCTCTAAATATTCTGTTCATCCTGGAGCTGATAAAATGTACCAGGATCTTAGAGCAAATTATTGGTGGATAGGCTTGAAGAAGTCTGTAGCTACCTATGTAGCTAAATGCTTGACGTGTGCGCAAGTCAAGGCAGAACATCAAAAACCGTCAGGTTTGCTACAACAGCCCGAACTTCCTACTTGGAAGTGGGAAATGGTAACTATGGATTTTATCACCAAGTTACCTAGGACAAGGAAAGGAAATGACACCATCTGGGTGATAGTTGATCGACTGACTAAGTCGGCACATTTCCTACCCATTAAGGAGACCTACAGCTCCGATATGTTAGCCCAACTGTACGTTGATAAGATTGTAGCCTTACATGGCATACCTGTAGCTATTATCTCTGACCGAGATACTAGGTACACGTGGCATTTTTGGAAAAGCTTCCAACAATCTTTGGGCACACGTTTGAACTTTAGTACGGCTTACCATCCACAAACAGACGGTCAAAGTGAGCGTACTATTCAAACGCTAGAAGACATGCTACGTGCATGTGCGATCGATTTGGGAGGTAGCTGGGATAAGAACCTGCCATTAATCGAATTCTCCTACAACAATAGCTACCATACCAGCATCAAGGCTGCGCCTTTTGAGGCATTATACGGTAGAAAGTGTAGATCACCAGTTTGTTGGGCGGAAGTTGGAGAAGTCCAGTTATCAGGACCAGAGATCGTGTTCGAAACGACGGACAAGATTGTCCAGATTCGAAACAATCTCCAAGCTGCCCGGAATAGGCAGAAGAATTACGCTGATCCAAATCGTAAGGATTTTCACTTCGAAGTAGGTGAAAAAGTCCTACTTAAAGTGTCACCCTGGAAAGGAGTGATGCGGTTTGGTAAGAAAGGCAAACTAAGCCCGAGATACATAGGGCCCTTCGAGGTTATCGAACATGTCGGGTCAGTTGCCTACAAGTTAAACTTACCTGAAGAGCTCAGTAGTATACACAATGTGTTCCACATCTGCAATCTGAAGAAGTGTTTCGCTAACGAATCAGTGGTTATACCCTATACAGATGTGCATATTGATGAGAGCTTGAAATTTGTGGAAAAACCTTTGTCGATCGAAGATCGACAGGTGAGGAAGCTTTGAAGGAAGCATATACCTTTTGTAAAGGTCAAATGGGATGCCCGTAGAGGTCCCGAATTCACGTGGGAGGTTGAATCCACGATGAAAGAAAAATACCCTTACTTATTTCAGTAAATCTCGGGTCGAGATTTATTTTAAGGGGGTGAGGATGTAACACCTCGGAAATTTACGTCCTATAATGTGTTGACACGTGTCATAGGTTTGAACGTGTGAAAGAATGTTCTTGAAGGACTAAAGTTGACAAACAGTGAAACTGTGTAAATAAAAGGGTTCAAAGTGTCAACAATGAATAAATATACTTTGCAATAACCCTACATGATGTTTATAACCTTAAACGAATAGATCATGGATCATACGAAGCGAATTGTGAAAGAAAGTGAGAGATTACAAACTACAGGGGTTAAATGTGCCAACATGTTTAAGTTATACCTCTGAGTGACCTTTTGACAAACCCGAAGCTTTGTAACGATTAATTATGCTCACTAGAATGTACCACAAAAATTCCATGAAGTTTCGTTATCGTATGAGCAAGTTGTGATAAAATTCGTGTGTGAGGGTTAGAATCGTCAACATTGAAATTTAGGGCTTTTCGGGTGATCACAAAGTTACCCGAGGAATTAACAAAGTGGGTATAAGTATTAAAGCCCCCACATATAAATTACAAAGTCTTAGCATACAAGAAACAGCTTGAAAATGACCTTTCGGGGGACCAAGGACCAAAGTGCAAATAACAAAACATGTGTGACCTGATCCGGATGGGCCACGCGGCCCGCCTCACACATAGCAGAAGGCCACGCGGGCCGCCTGCGACCTGCAGATGCAGAAAACATTGGCAGCTGTCTGTTGGTGTCTTTTAACCGACTTAAATCCCATTTCTTGATACCTTGGGCTGCCCTAAGGTGGTTTTTAGCATGTAGGACACATGTTGGTCATATGGTAACAATCCTAGACCTAGGTGTTGATCATCCGTGAAGTTTGAAAACCATAAAAGACCACAATTCTTGCATTCATCATTCATTTCATCCTCTGAGCATTTCTGGATCATTCAAGCAGGCCACAAGCATTCCATATCATCCATTAGACGTGTGTAAGTGCCTTTGATCCTTCTAAATTCAATTATGCTTAGTTTATAGCCTAGAAATCAAACCGTCGTAACTACGGTTTGACTTTCCGATAAATCACAATCGGTCCAGAGTTTAGTCGAATCAAAAGTTGTTATAAGTTGATATTTATATGGGTAATAAACCCCTAAAAGGTCACCCACTGATTCCAATCTTAACCATGTCGTTTGTCGAGTCAAAGGTTGTCCGAAAAAGTCAACAGAAACCTTAATCGCATATTTAATGATACGGAAGGTGTGTAACCTGTTTTATCAGTCATATAACTTGAAAATAAGTATAATAACTTGTCTACACTTGTTTGATTCGACAACTTTATGTTTTGAACCGATTCGGAACCGAGAGCCTTCAACATCTGTTCAACTTTATGTTTGATTCGCACTAAAACTGTGGAGGCACTACTTATATGGAATCAAATGTGTGATCTATTCTGATCACAAGAGCCTTCAACATCTGTTCAACCAGAAGGACTTGAACATGAGGCAACGCCGTTGGATGGAAACTCTTAATGATTACGATTGTGAAATAAGATACCATCCCGGCAAGGCGAATGTAGTCGCCGATGCCTTGAGTCGGAAGGAGAGGGTAAAACCCATCCGAATCAATGCCAAGAGCATGGAAATAAAGAACAGTTTGATGGAAAGGTTGTTAGCTGCACAGAAGGAAGCTGTGTTGGAAGCTAACTATCCTAACGAAAAGCTAGGAGTAACTGAGGAGCAGCTATCTCTTAGTAAGGATGGAATTCTTAGATTGAATGGACGGATATGGGTTCCAATTTATGGAGGACTCCGAGATGTTATCCTCCAGGAAGCCCATAGCTCTAAATATTCTGTTCATCCTGGAGCTGATAAAATGTACCAGGATCTTAGAGCAAATTATTGGTGGATAGGCTTGAAGAAGTCTGTAGCTACCTATGTAGCTAAATGCTTGACGTGTGCGCAAGTCAAGGCAGAACATAAAAAACCGTCAGGTTTGCTACAACAGCCCGAACTTCCTACTTGGAAGTGGGAAATGGTAACTATGGATTTTATCACCAAGTTACCTAGGACAAGGAAAGGAAATGACACCATCTGGGTGATAGTTGATCGACTGACTAAGTCGGCACATTTCCTACCCATTAAGGAGACCTACAGCTCCGATATGTTAGCCCAACTGTACGTTGATAAGATTGTAGCCTTACATGGCATACCTGTAGCTATTATCTCTGACCGAGATACTAGGTACACGTCGCATTTTTGGAAAAGCTTCCAACAATCTTTGGGCACACGTTTGAACTTTAGTACGGCTTACCATCCACAAACAGACGGTCAAAGTGAGCGTACTATTCAAACGCTAGAAGACATGCTACGTGCATGTGCGATCGATTTGGGAGGTAGCTGGGATAAGAACCTGCCATTAATCGAATTCTCCTACAACAATAGCTACCATACCAGCATCAAGGCTGCGCCTTTTGAGGCATTATACGGTAGAAAGTGTAGATCACCAGTTTGTTGGGCGGAAGTTGGAGAAGTCCAGTTATCAGGACCAGAGATCGTGTTCGAAACGACGGACAAGATTGTCCAGATTCGAAACAATCTCCAAGCTGCCCGGAATAGGCAGAAGAATTACGCTGATCCAAATCGTAAGGATTTTCACTTCGAAGTAGGTGAAAAAGTCCTACTTAAAGTGTCACCCTGGAAAGGAGTGATGCGGTTTGGTAAGAAAGGCAAACTAAGCCCGAGATACATAGGGCCCTTCGAGGTTATCGAACATGTCGGGTCAGTTGCCTACAAGTTAAACTTACCTGAAGAGCTCAGTAGTATACACAATGTGTTCCACATCTGCAATCTGAAGAAGTGTTTCGCTAACGAATCAGTGGTTATACCCTATACAGATGTGCATATTGATGAGAGCTTGAAATTTGTGGAAAAACCTTTGTCGATCGAAGATCGACAGGTGAGGAAGCTTTGAAGGAAGCATATACCTTTTGTAAAGGTCAAATGGGATGCCCGTAGAGGTCCCGAATTCACGTGGGAGGTTGAATCCACGATGAAAGAAAAATACCCTTACTTATTTCAGTAAATCTCGGGTCGAGATTTATTTTAAGGGGGTGAGGATGTAACACCTCGGAAATTTACGTCCTATAATGTGTTGACACGTGTCATAGGTTTGAACGTGTGAAAGAATGTTCTTGAAGGACTAAAGTTGACAAACAGTGAAACTGTGTAAATAAAAGGGTTCAAAGTGTCAACAATGAATAAATATACTTTGCAATAACCCTACATGATGTTTATAACCTTAAACGAATAGATCATGGATCATACGAAGCGAATTGTGAAAGAAAGTGAGAGATTACAAACTACAGGGGTTAAATGTGCCAACATGTTTAAGTTATACCTCTGAGTGACCTTTTGACAAACCCGAAGCTTTGTAACGATTAATTATGCTCACTAGAATGTACCACAAAAATTCCATGAAGTTTCGTTATCGTATGAGCAAGTTGTGATAAAATTCGTGTGTGAGGGTTAGAATCGTCAACATTGAAATTTAGGGCTTTTCGGGTGATCACAAAGTTACCCGAGGAATTAACAAAGTGGGTATAAGTATTAAAGCCCCCACATATAAATTACAAAGTCTTAGCATACAAGAAACAGCTTGAAAATGACCTTTCGGGGGACCAAGGACCAAAGTGCAAATAACAAAACATGTGTGACCTGATCCGGATGGGCCACGCGGCCCGCCTCACACATAGCAGAAGGCCACGCGGGCCGCCTGCGACCTGCAGATGCAGAAAACATTGGCAGCTGTCTGTTGGTGTCTTTTAACCGACTTAAATCCCATTTCTTGATACCTTGGGCTGCCCTAAGGTGGTTTTTAGCATGTAGGACACATGTTGGTCATATGGTAACAATCCTAGACCTAGGTGTTGATCATCCGTGAAGTTTGAAAACCATAAAAGACCACAATTCTTGCATTCATCATTCATTTCATCCTCTGAGCATTTCTGGATCATTCAAGCAGGCCACAAGCATTCCATATCATCCATTAGACGTGTGTAAGTGCCTTTGATCCTTCTAAATTCAATTATGCTTAGTTTATAGCCTAGAAATCAAACCGTCGTAACTACGGTTTGACTTTCCGATAAATCACAATCGGTCCAGAGTTTAGTCGAATCAAAAGTTGTTATAAGTTGATATTTATATGGGTAATAAACCCCTAAAAGGTCACCCACTGATTCCAATCTTAACCATGTCGTTTGTCGAGTCAAAGGTTGTCCGAAAAAGTCAACAGAAACCTTAATCGCATATTTAATGATACGGAAGGTGTGTAACCTGTTTTATCAGTCATATAACTTGAAAATAAGTATAATAACTTGTCTACACTTGTTTGATTCGACAACTTTATGTTTTGAACCGATTCGGAACCGAGAGCCTTCAACATCTGTTCAACTTTATGTTTGATTCGCACTAAAACTGTGGAGGCACTACTTATATGGAATCAAATGTGTGATCTATTCTGATCACAAGAGCCTTCAACATCTGTTCAACCAGAAGGACTTGAACATGAGGCAACGCCGTTGGATGGAAACTCTTAATGATTACGATTGTGAAATAAGATACCATCCCGGCAAGGCGAATGTAGTCGCCGATGCCTTGAGTCGGAAGGAGAGGGTGAAACCCATCCGAATCAATGCCAAGAGCATGGAAATAAAGAACAGTTTGATGGAAAGGTTGTTAGCTGCACAGAAGGAAGCTGTGTTGGAAGCTAACTATCCTAACGAAAAGCTAGGAGTAACTGAGGAGCAGCTATCTCTTAGTAAGGATGGAATTCTTAGATTGAATGGACGGATATGGGTTCCAATTTATGGAGGACTCCGAGATGTTATCCTCCAGGAAGCCCATAGCTCTAAATATTCTGTTCATCCTGGAGCTGATAAAATGTACCAGGATCTTAGAGCAAATTATTGGTGGATAGGCTTGAAGAAGTCTGTAGCTACCTATGTAGCTAAATGCTTGACGTGTGCGCAAGTCAAGGCAGAACATAAAAAACCGTCAGGTTTGCTACAACAGCCCGAACTTCCTACTTGGAAGTGGGAAATGGTAACTATGGATTTTATCACCAAGTTACCTAGGACAAGGAAAGGAAATGACACCATCTGGGTGATAGTTGATCGACTGACTAAGTCGGCACATTTCCTACCCATTAAGGAGACCTACAGCTCCGATATGTTAGCCCAACTGTACGTTGATAAGATTGTAGCCTTACATGGCATACCTGTAGCTATTATCTCTGACCGAGATACTAGGTACACGTGGCATTTTTGGAAAAGCTTCCAACAATCTTTGGGCACACGTTTGAACTTTAGTACGGCTTACCATCCACAAACAGACGGTCAAAGTGAGCGTACTATTCAAACGCTAGAAGACATGCTACGTGCATGTGCGATCGATTTGGGAGGTAGCTGGGATAAGAACCTGCCATTAATCGAATTCTCCTACAACAATAGCTACCATACCAGCATCAAGGCTGCGCCTTTTGAGGCATTATACGGTAGAAAGTGTAGATCACCAGTTTGTTGGGCGGAAGTTGGAGAAGTCCAGTTATCAGGACCAGAGATCGTGTTCGAAACGACGGACAAGATTGTCCAGATTCGAAACAATCTCCAAGCTGCCCGGAATAGGCAGAAGAATTACGCTGATCCAAATCGTAAGGATTTTCACTTCGAAGTAGGTGAAAAAGTCCTACTTAAAGTGTCACCCTGGAAAGGAGTGATGCGGTTTGGTAAGAAAGGCAAACTAAGCCCGAGATACATAGGGCCCTTCGAGGTTATCGAACATGTCGGGTCAGTTGCCTACAAGTTAAACTTACCTGAAGAGCTCAGTAGTATACACAATGTGTTCCACATCTGCAATCTGAAGAAGTGTTTCGCTAACGAATCAGTGGTTATACCCTATACAGATGTGCATATTGATGAGAGCTTGAAATTTGTGGAAAAACCTTTGTCGATCGAAGATCGACAGGTGAGGAAGCTTTGAAGGAAGCATATACCTTTTGTAAAGGTCAAATGGGATGCCCGTAGAGGTCCCGAATTCACGTGGGAGGTTGAATCCACGATGAAAGAAAAATACCCTTACTTATTTCAGTAAATCTCGGGTCGAGATTTATTTTAAGGGGGTGAGGATGTAACACCTCGGAAATTTACGTCCTATAATGTGTTGACACGTGTCATAGGTTTGAACGTGTGAAAGAATGTTCTTGAAGGACTAAAGTTGACAAACAGTGAAACTGTGTAAATAAAAGGGTTCAAAGTGTCAACAATGAATAAATATACTTTGCAATAACCCTACATGATGTTTATAACCTTAAACGAATAGATCATGGATCATACGAAGCGAATTGTGAAAGAAAGTGAGAGATTACAAACTACAGGGGTTAAATGTGCCAACATGTTTAAGTTATACCTCTGAGTGACCTTTTGACAAACCCGAAGCTTTGTAACGATTAATTATGCTCACTAGAATGTACCACAAAAATTCCATGAAGTTTCGTTATCGTATGAGCAAGTTGTGATAAAATTCGTGTGTGAGGGTTAGAATCGTCAACATTGAAATTTAGGGCTTTTCGG
This sequence comes from Helianthus tuberosus, assembly GCA_030545235.1. Lineage (NCBI taxonomy): Eukaryota > Viridiplantae > Streptophyta > Magnoliopsida > Asterales > Asteraceae > Helianthus > Helianthus tuberosus. Next base: position 196,936,564 of record CM060425.1, read on the forward strand.
GCGATCACAAAGTTACCCGAGGAATTAACAAAGTGGGTATAAGTATTAAAGCCCCCATATATAAATTACAAAGTCTTAGCATACAAGAAACAGCTTGAAAATGACCTTTCGGGGGACCAAGGACCAAAGTGCAAATAACAAAACATGTGTGACCTGATCTGGATGGGCCACGCGGCCCGCCTCACACATAGCAGAAGGCCACGCGGGCCGCCTGCGACCTGCAGATGCAGAAAACATTGGCAGCTGTCTGTTGGTGTCTTTTAACCGACTTAAATCCCATTTCTTGATACCTTGGGCTGCCCTAAGGTGGTTTTTAGCATGTAGGACACATGTTGGTCATATGGTAACAATCCTAGACCTAGGTGTTGATCATCCGTGAAGTTTGAAAACCATAAAAGACCACAATTCTTGCATTCATCATCATTTCATCCTCTGAGCATTTCTGGATCATTCAAGCAGGACACAAGCATTCCATATCATCCATTAGACGTGTGTAAGTGCCTTTGATCCTTCTAAATTCAATTATGCTTTGTTTATAGCCTAGAAATCAAACCGTCGTAACTACGGTTTGACTTTTCGATAAATCACAATCGGTCCAGAGTTTAGTCGAATCAAAAGTTGTTATAAGTTGATATTTATATGGGTAATAAACCCCTAAAAGGTCACCCACTGATTCCAATCTTAACCATGTCGTTTGTCGAGTCAAAGGTTGTCCGAAAAAGTCAACAGAAACCTTAATCGCATATTTAATGATACGGAAGGCGTGTAACCTGTTTTATCAGTCATATAACTTGAAAATAAGTATAATAACTTGTCTACACTTGTTTGATTCGACAACTTTATGTTTTGAACCGATTCGGAACCGAGAGACGCAAAAGTTTGACTTTTGCGTTGACCTCAGTTCTGACCCGATTTATATAGGTTTAGACATGCCTTAAGGTTCCATTAGGACCTAGTTATGTGTGTGTATAAGCCTCTGCGTTTATACCACTCGAATCCCTAATCGTCCGATGTTTCCGTTAATCGCCTAAATATTGACCGTAATGCCCTCATGACCATAAAACGAGATTTTTGGAAATGTGAAAGTGCCATAACCTTAGTTACTGATTATTATGCATGTCCCGAAAATTTCACGTTAATCGGAGGTCTAGATTAGGAGTTATGCTTAATGACGTAATTAAGAACGCTTTTATTAATTAAATGGCGTCATTAGCATAAAACCTATCTAAACCCAAATTTTGACACCAAACCTTTTACCCACTGATGTAATATAATATTTTAGGATTTTTGAAGATTTTTAATTATTTTTAAACTGATCATAAGCTTGGATTAGCGCCTTAATTCGGTAAATACCGAATATGCCCTTTTCGGCCATAAAATGAGTTTTACAAGTCTAAATGGTGCCAATCCAATTGCTACTGATTTTAAATAATAAATTAAGTATTTTGAGCCTGTTTATTTGATCAGAAAACTCAGAATCATATTTTAACCCGTACATCGCTTAAAACGACTTTATACGCGTATTTAACGCATAGTTTGGGTTTAAAACTATTTTAATATATAAGACTTATTACCAAAGGTTATAACCTGTTAAAATAAGCTATTTTACTGATCAACTCAGACCCGGATCACAGGTGTCTAATTAAACCCTTTTATAACCTTTAAAATGACCAAAATACCCCTACGGGGCTTATAAAGAGATTAAACTCGTTTTGGGCATCATGGGTGATATCCTACTGATATCACAATTTATTTAGGGCTTGTTAACTTAGGAAACCTGTTTAGGACTATTACGGATACCCGTTACGCTTCATGCGCGTTCGGTTCGGTTTATGTAACTAGTTTACATAAATTAGCCGAAACGGGTCAAACCTTATCGGTTTTATCTCAAAATCCAGAATGTATATCATATACCCATATTAAGCAAGTCTTCAAACTTGTCGGGTCTAAATCACATTCTATCCGGTCTTCGCTTAATCGTGCGTACGAACCGTATCTTTAAAACTAACCGGTCTAAGCGTAAGCTTAACTAAAGACCCGTTAGGATTCTAATAGGTTATTATAAACCTTCGTTCCAGATTAGGAGAACCAGTAAAAGATACTTGCACTCGCTGATTTTGAACTATACTTACTCAGGTAAATACTTTTAACTTATTTTCCCTATACGGGCTTGGGGTGCGGTATATAAAATACCGCTTGGTCCAGCATTGAATCTTAATCGAATAGAGGTTAAATCATTGATATGCTCTGTTTTGAAATGTTTTGTTGCTTAAAGCCTTTGGGGGATTAATGACCATGTCCCGGATATCCCTGGCATCATTTTACGAAATGGCCACGACCTCAGCACTCAGGTGTAGGCGTACACCTGTCAGTGTCTCATTATATAAAGTGGTGTGTCCATTGATCTTTAACCCGGTCTACGGATCGGGCTACTGAACGCATAAGAAACATGTAATTCGTTTACAAGTATTATATATTTACATAATTATCCCAAGTTATAAAATATTATTTGTGCCTTGTGCCTTAAATGCATTTTCTTAAACTCTTTTCAAAATGAGTCGGTTGATTGTATTTACCAGTGTAAACTGACGTATTTTCTTAAAAAGGTTAAGTGCAGGTACTACGCGAAATAGGCTGGCTTGTCTCCTAGCATCCACATTAAGTCTCGCCAGCTTGGATGTCATAAACTGTTGAACATTTGTTTCCTTTTTATTTTTGATCTACCTGTGGATTTATATTCGACTATTTGTGATACTTAATATTACAATATTGTTTGGTTGAATTAAATCTATACTTTGCTTCCGCTGTGCATTTAAATATTGTGTTGTTTGACTATTATGTTGCCAACCACGTCACGATACTCCCCTACCAGGCCCACCGGTAACACGTGGAAATTCGGGGTGTGACATATTCTCCCCCCTAGTCGATGATGATAACAATATATCTGAGACACCCCCGAGTGTGCGATTTCTGGGTGCGTTCGTTTTTGCGTAAAAAATTTTTGGTAACAAAAAAAGTTAAACCGTAAACTTTTTAACATAAAAACGTAAAACGTAAAAAGTTTTACGTAAAACGTAAAAACGTAAAAAGTTTTACGTAAAACGTAAAAACGACGATTGAATTTAAAACCGGCGCGTAAAACGTAAAAACGTTAATGTAAAAAACCTGAATTTAAAAATGTTAACGTAAAAAACGTTAACGTAAAAAATCGGAGCGTAAAACGTAAAAAACCGGCGCGTTAAACGTAAAAACGTAATAAAATGATAACTTGTAAAAAGTATTACGTAAAACGTAAAAACGTAAAACGTAAAAAGTTTTACGTAAAACTTAAAAAGTTTTTCGTAAAACGTAAAAAGTTTTAGGTTAAACGTAAATCGTAAATTTTTTTTAGTAAAACGTAAAAAGTTTTACGTAAAACGTAAAACACCGGCGCGTAAAACGTAAAAACGTAAAAAATGTTAACGTAAAAAACCGGCGCGTAAAACGTAAAAAGACGCGACCTAAAAAACCGGCGTTAAAAAAACGGCGCGTAAAAACGGCGTTAAAAAACGGTGTTAAAAAAACGGCGCGTAAAAAGCGGTGCGTTAATAAAACGGCGTTAAGAAAACGGCGTGTAAAAAACCGCGTTAAAAAAACGGCGCGTAAAAAACGATGTAAAAAGTATAAAAAATCTTTTAAAAAAATCTGAATTTAAAAATGTTTTTAATAAAAAAATTATGTTTAAAAAATAAATAGTAATATAATAATACAAAAAACTAATAAAAAACAATAAAGATAAAAAGACAAAATAGTGTAATTTTACTTAAATACTATTTTGGATTAAAATATTAAAGACATAATAAGACAAAAAATACTTAATATTATTTTTAAATACCTTTAATCTCATCCATCCATCTACTTGATCTAATGGCTAGAAAGTGGTTCTCGCGGTTCTTACAACTGGAGGTGGTTCTCATTTTAGCGGTCACATATATATATATATATATATATATATATAATTTCTAATCAACGCGACTTTTAAACAAAGAAGTAGAAACTTATCCACATAATTTCTAACCAACGCGACTTTTAAACGAATGAGGTAGTTGGTACAGGGTATGAAATATTTAAAAGTAGTTTGAAGGGTTGTGACTTTTTTTAAGAGTGTGATATACATAAAAGTAGTTTGAAAGGTTGTGATTTTTTGAACGGGTGTGGTGGGTTGTGACTTTTTGTAAATATATGAAGGGTTGTGACTTTTTGTAAGGTTGTGATATATATAAAAATAGTTTGAAAGGTTGTGACTTTTTAAAGAGGTGTGATCCAAAGCATTGTGTCTTAAGTTACTTTGTTGATGCACTTTGTGGATGCGGCTTGGTTCGGTTCGACTCGGTTCGGTTCGGCTAAAGCCCGATGTCACGACATTCCTCCGTCGTGAGCCCCAGAGTTCGACACGCGAAGCACGAAGAGCCACGAGTTGACATTACCATGACATCACCATGATGTCATGATGATGATGTCATGGTGATGTCATCTTTTAATATAGCGTGAACTAGATTGTTACCATGCAGCGCGTTGCGGCGGCGAAGCCTTAATTGTTTATAGTTGGCGGCATGTTATATGATGCGTTAATTATATAAAAACCTGTGTTTCGATGTATCCGATCTAAAACATTGTGGTTACAAAATAAACAGAATCGAACCTAAGTTGGTTCGTTTAGTGAGTGTTCCATCTAACTTCTATACCATCCTTACCTTTGCATCAAAACTTAGCGGAGTCAAAACGTACTATAATTCGGATTTATACCGTCGAGTGAAAATGTATTCTATTTGACCCGACCCGTTTATGTCAAACATAGACCAACCGAAAACGTACACAAAAATAAGCATGAAAACGTATTATGTTTCACCAGACTTGTCTTGTTTTCGGGAAAAAAAGATTACATCGAAATATGATGTTTTAACGTTTACGTTGAAAACACATTATATTTGACCTAACTCATTTCTAGAAAAAAATATATGAAAACATGAATTTATAGCGACATATACATAAAGAAACTAAAACGTTTTGAGCATGTATGTATATAATTTCACCAGACTTGTTTTCGGGAAAAAGGATTATATCGAAATGTAATGTTTCAACGTTTACGTTGAAAACACATTATATTTGACCTGTCTCATTTCTAGAATTTTTTTTTACATGAAAACATGAATTTATAGCGACATATACATAAAGAAACTAAAACCTTTTTAGCATGTATGTATATAATTACTATATGTGTAGTTCAAATATTGATATACATAACTTCTGTAATAAATGGAAAAAATACAGATATTTTGCAATTAAATGGTTAACTCAAGTTTAATAAATACCCTAATGACAAAAATGCATAATGCGTATTCGTTTACTTTTTTTGCTTGTCATTTAAACTTAAACTTAGTTTGTTTGATGATTACATGAGTGAAAATTATAAATATGTGTCACTTTGTTAGATATATCCATAATAAGTTCGAGGGTAGCTTTTGTAAGAAACCAAAATAAGAAGGGCTCTACATAAATGTGCAAAACCATCTAAAACAAAAAGAAACTGGTTTGCAAAACCTTCTAACAAAACTGGTCTTCTTAGTCTCTGCCACCACCACAAAACCATAACCACCCCCCAAACTAAAACCTTTTTAGCATGTATGTATATAATTACTATATGTGTAGTTCAAATATTGATATACATAACTTCTGTAATAAATGGAAAAAATACAGATATTTTGCAATTAAATGGTTAACTCAAGTTTAATAAATACCCTAATGACAAAAATGCATAATGCGTATTCGTTTACTTTTTTTGCTTGTCATTTAAACTTAAACTTAGTTTGTTTGATGATTACATGAGTGAAAATTATAAATATGTGTCACTTTGTTAGATATATCCATAATAAGTTCGAGGGTAGCTTTTGTAAGAAACCAAAATAAGAAGGGCTCTACATAAATGTGCAAAACCATCTAAAACAAAAAGAAACTGGTTTGCAAAACCTTCTAACAAAACTGGTCTTCTTAGTCTCTGCCACCACCACAAAACCATAACCACCCCCCAAAAATTTCCAACAGCCACCCCCGTCAACCGAGACGACACGACCTCCCCCATCGCTGTTGTTTTTGCCATCGCCAGATGGAGAAGTTGTCTTCCAAACCTACCAAAGCACCGCCACCATTTCACCTTCACACCACCGACGATAATGATGATATCGGTGATCTTCTTCAACATCCGTTCGGATCTCTGTCGTTTTATATATCTATACAGTCTCTTGTGGATGAAATCACTCATCATTCTCAAGTAATAATGTGATCGTTATTTGTTAACGTTTTGTTATAAACTGTCTGGTATATATTTTGTAACATGCAGATTGTGAAATAAAACATTTTGGAGTTAATCTGAGTTTATTTGTTCGCACAGAAACTAAAACATGCATATGAAATCGATGATTAACGGCAGCGGTGGTGGTTTGGTGATTACTGACGACAACCATGGCTAACAATAAAATTATAAATGTCTAACATTTGTAGTGAAGACTAATTTTTTGATATGAGAAATAGGAAATGATGGGTGAGTTGGTTAAGTAGAAGGAAAGGGAGAGAGAAAGACTGTTAAAATAGATGGAAGAGAGAGAGAGAGAGAGAGAGAGAGAGAGAGAGAGGAAAGAGGGTGAAGTGTTACCAAGCAAACTGTTTTTGTCAAGTCAAAATCTTTAGGGGCAGTTTTGTAATTTTGTCGGTGGCTATGCCACCGACCTTTATCTTTAAGATTATATAAATATGAAGATTACATACCACGAACACTTTAAGGTTCATTGGATGACATCTTCATCAACAATATGTTGGACATACTCCAACGAAGACTAAGGGTTTGTGGCCCATTATTGTTCGCTGGTTAGTGCCACAAACATTAAATTGTTTGTTAATATTGATGGTTCGTCGAAGACTATGGTTCGTGGGCTTTTGACTGTTCGTCCATGATGTCCACGAAGACTCAAGTCTTCGTGGACCAGTTAACTGTTCGTGGACCAGTTTTAAGTCTTCGTAGTATACTGGGTATTGGAGCCTATATAAACAGAGATTTGTTTCACAAGGAGAGTCAGGAGAATTCTGTGTGAAACTTGTAACACTGTGTGTATGTGTACTGATTCTCTTCACTTAATCAAAGCTTTGTGAATTTTTGGTTACTTTGTGTTTGTTCCTTTTTGTTTGATTTGCATACTTACGTGGATTCCACACTCGTTAGTGTGTTAACAAACAAGGAAGTAGGTTTAATTTTGATCCTCCAAGTGGACCTACATACTTTTTGTAGGGTTATATAATGGGTGAAGGGTGTTTGGTATTTATATAAAACTTAAATTAAAAAAAAGTAGCCGTTGAACTGACCGTTGCCAACGGTCCATTTGCCAGTTCCTTTCATCTTCGGCATGCATTAAAGGACGCTCCTGGTTTTTTTTTTTTTTTTTGAAAACAACGCCCCGAGGGGCGGTTATCCAGGCGTTATTTTAGGTATAAAAAGCCCTAAAACCCCCCACTACGGGTGGTCTAAATACCAACAAGATCTAAACCATTCTTCAACATTCAAACCTATCGTACATTAAACACAAATTCCCTGAATATTCAAATTAGATTAATTATACCTTAACCCAATTTAATAACTCTTTTAAAAAAATAACATGTTATAACGTATGTATATCATGTTTGCAATGGGTCGAGTTGCAATGGACGACGAGGAGGTGGGAGAATCCATTTTTTTATATAAAAGGGTGTGTAAAAAATTTGATGTTTGATGTTGCAGGTGAATGTTTTTGGTTGTGGTTTGTATAAAATGGGTGAAGGGTGTTTGGTATTTATATAAAACTTAAATTAAAAAAAGTAGCCGTTGAACTGACAGTTGCCAACGGTCCATTGGCCAATTCTTTTTATCTCCGGCGTGGATTAGAGGACGCTCCTAGCTTTTTTTTTTTAAACAACTCCCGGGAAGGCGGTCATCCAGGCGTTTTGGGATGTTTTTTAGGGATAAAACTTCCAAAAACCCCACTATAAGTGTTCTAAATACCACCAAGATATAAACCATTCTTCAAAATTCAAATCTATTTTGTATAATCGTACGTTAAACACAAATTCCCTGAATATTCAAATTAGATTAATTATATCTTAACCCAATTTAGAACTCCCTTCTAAAAATAAACATGTTATAACGTATGCATACCATATATACAATGGGAACAAAATAATGACACATGAATGATTTCAAATAAAATTACGAATGAAATAAATCAAAATTACCATAAAAAATTTTGTATAAAAATTACGCATAACAAATGAAAATTGTGCATGAAGAAAAAGTAAAGTTACGCAACATGTAAAATCTTTTTTACTTAATAATCATATCTGTTTAAATCGTAATCCGTATAACCGGTTTGAAATAATATGTATAGGTCTCAAAAGAGGAACTTTAAATGATACTAGTAAATGCGTAGACTTGCTTTGCAAGAAAGAAAAGTAGAAGACTGATTTCTTTTAACAAGCCTTAAAGATATATTTCCTTTTTCAATACGGTTCGAAAATCACGTGGCCGAGTTTATCTCGAATCTAATATGTATAGATCTCAAAAGAGGAACTTTAAATGATACTAGTAAATGCGTAGACTTGCTTTGCAAGCAAGAAAAGTACCAAGATAACCCTAATCTTGTGGCCGAGTTTATCTCGATCTCAACTGATTGATCTACTTTCCTATTTATAAATACTAAACCAATATTGCATTCATAACTACAAACACTACCAAGATAACCCTAACCTCTAAACCACGTCTCCAACCTTCAAATCTACAGTCATGGCTGAATTACCTACGGAAAACATTTACGATATCCTCTCAAGATTGCCAGTGAAATCTTTGGCTTGTTGCCGGTGTGTAAGCAAGCAATGGTGCAACTACATCAACGATCCTTACTTTGAAACCATGTATGCCAAACGAGCGGCATTGAACGATCCCTTGCCCATTATGTTCTGTCAATTTCCACCTGTTGATTATCCTAACTCACCATGCACACTCAGTTTCTTGGAACATAAAAAAGAAGCTGATAGTTTTACCCTAGAAGTAAAAAAGAAGCCACCAGTTATGGAGTTTATGTGTAAGAGTTGGATACACAGTTATTCTAATAACATAGTTCTAGGTTCTTGCAAAGGTCTGCTCTATTCATCAAAAGATTCCCATGATGGAAACAAGTTGGTTGTGATCCATCCTCTAAGGAAAGAATGTTATGAGTTGCCACCCATCAAGACACCATTCCACGCACCACAACAGGCATGGGGGATTGATCTTCAAGAGTCGAACGGGCTGTGTGTTGAGGAGTCAAGCGGGCTTGGTTTTGATGATTCTACCAACACTTTCAAGATGGTGTGTGTTGTGCTAAGAGAACATGATGGGCTACTAAACAACCTTCATGAACTCAAGGAGGATCTATGGACCATGGTGAATGTCTTGGGCACAGGCTCGTGGCGAAAGATACCACAAGTCCCATCTTATCCCATAACTGGTGAAGGAATATTTGCGAATGGATGTTTGCATTGGTTAATAAGTGATAAATATGATGATTATCGCGCGGCCTACTTAGGACGACCAGTAATAAAGTTTGACATAGCGAAGGAGGAATTCGGAGTAATCAAACCTCCTCATGGCCTACCAGTTTATTGCGTTAAGGAGCAGTTGGTTGATTTACATGGTGAAGTTGGATATGTGTATCATATCGTCAACCATGGTGTGGAGGTGTGGGTGTTGAAGGAGAGAGGATGGGTGATGCATTGTGAGTTCGATCAGAAATGGCCTCTTCCTCATCGTAGTGGTTTAATAAAGGTTTTAGGGTTTTGGAACGATGACGGGGACATATTAATGACAGATAATGGGAATTGGAAGAAACAAATATTTGTTTACAACTTAAAAAGTGACAGTTTGCATGAACTTGGTTTAGTTGGCTGGGAAGGAGGACTTACATTAACAGATTTAAGAATATATCGTAGTAGCTTGTTTTCAACCGGTTATTCCATCAAATACTAATCTGGAATAACGCTAATCAATTTATATTGTTATTGCGAGGTTGTAAATTTTAGACAGTAACTTTTGGTCTGGTTTATTAATTGTTATTAAAAAGTTGTTGGCCCAATGAAACCTCAACCGCCCAACTAAGTATTACTTGTTAACGCCCATGTAATTTACATATTGTTTTATTGACCTATAATCTTATGTTTATCAAAGGTTATGAATCTTACTTTTAGTCAATGAAGCTTGTTACTGGTGTTTTTCTTTATTATTTTTATACTATATACTAAATTATTGATTGGATATTACCACGGGAAACCCAATGTACTTTCTACACTTAGCAGTCATGGCTCTCTCTTTATTTTTTCTACTCGTTGGTGACACTGAAATTATTTTTTTACCGTGCAATCATATAATAATAAAAAAACGATAACAAATAGGAAAAATTACAAGTTTTGTTCTTTATTTTAATACCATTTTGCAAGCGGTGTCATTTTCAACGAATTTTGACAGGCTTTGCTCTTTACAGCGAATTTTGTTACAAATTTTGTTCTTTAACCCTAACCTACTTAAATTTTTTTTATTAAATCTAGTTACCCAAGGGTATTTTAGTGTTTTTACCCTTTATTTAATATTATTTAAAAACTAAAACAGAACAAAACATTTTTTAAAATTATTATTATTATTATCTATATAGGGCATGTTTGGCTAAGCTTATTATAGTTAAAAAAACTTTTGGAAAAACACTTTTGGGAAAAGAACTTTTTGAAAAGGAGTTTTTAAAAAAAGTGTTTGAATTAGCTTATTAATGTAAAATGACTAAAATAGGCATTCTTTTAGATATAAGAGGGTAAAGAAGGGGTATATTGGTAATTTGTAGTTTGAAAAGTTAAAAACTGGCCAAGAAGTCACAATATTTAGACTTCTTGAAACCTCCCTTTTCTTCTTTGCAAAAAACCATTTCTAAAAGGTCTTTTGGCTTAGCTAAACACAAAAACAACTTATTGGCTTTTTGATAAGTCAATAAGTTGTTTTGAAAAGCTTAGCCAAACATGCCCATATTATATATAAACTCTCTCTCTCTATACACACACACCCTCTCAAATGTTCAGATCCCACCACCGCCGTTAACCCACCTACCATCGCCACCACCATCAACCCACCACAATCCGCCACCCACCTGCCATCAACCCACCACCACCCAGCACCTACCTGCCGTCAACCTACCACTATTCCCCAGCAGAAACACCCACCACCACCACCTGTTAGACACCACCCGAACCCCCATCGCCACTCAAAAACTTCCCCACCACCAACAACCCCCATCGCCACTCAAAAACTGACCACCGGCGGAACAACTCACCGGACCTCAATCGCTCAATTTATCTCTCAGTTTAACTCACCGGACCTTAATCGCTCAATCGCTCAGTTTATCTTTCCTACACACTCAGATCAATTCGATTCGCCGTCTTAATCGCTCCGATTCTCGCCGGAATCGTCAACTAGGTCACGGCAGGTTCACGAAGTAGGTTGTCGCCATCTGAATATTATCAAGAAACCCCCCAATGTTGTTGTGTCATCCACCACCGTTATCCACCATTACCGCCGCCATACGACCGACCAACAAACCCTAACGTGGTAATGTTGAAGGTGGTAATCTTACCTGCATCCACATCACCATTGTCCTTCTCCGTTATTTCTTTTTAGCTTAAAGTCAAAGTACAAATTAATGATATGAACCCAAATGATAAAACTTACTTCTTCAAATGCTATGGGTGATGATATGATGACATCATCATCGAATTCTTCAACGTCAATTGGTGCAGGTAGTGTGGATCCAGCTGGCTGATGAACTTGACCACTAGGAATCACTGGAGTAGCAGATAATGATAATAAACCTTGAACATCGTCATCCACTGAAAGGGCTTGCTCTAGGTTTTCAACTGGAGGAACGTTAAGATCCAGAACTCCTTTCCTTCTCCTAACATTTCTTGCATACTTCATAACTTGTTGGTGGCGGAGGGAGGTTGCTTGGTCGTCGGAGTGGACGGTGGTTGGTGGCGGCCAGAAATCTGGTGTGCCCTAAGAGAGAGAATAAAGTGTGTGTTTATTGTTTTAGTTTTATATAAACAAGAAACAAATGAAAGGGATGGGGAAAAGACCAAATTGCCCATGTGTGATAATATTTAACAAAAAAAATCTAATTGGGTTAGGGTTAAAGGACAAAACGTGCAACAAAATTCCCTACAAAGGGCAAAACTTATCAAAACTCGTTGAAAAGGACACCGTCTAAAAAATGGTATAAAGATAAAGGACAAAACTTGTAATTTTTCCTAACAAATAAAGTGAAACAAATACCTAATAGATTTATCCACTTTTTTTTTTTCATAACTTGAAATCGTTTTATCACATCGTCGTCATTTACCTTATCAAAAGTTTCTTTTTCGACCGCACAATAAGAAAGGAATTCAAGTAATCAACCTTCAACTTCAAAGAATTCAAGTACCTAGTTTAACAATAACAAAGAAAACTAGAAACTATAACTTTTTTTATAAAATTTAACTTATCTAAACATAAAACATTTATGATTTATAGTGTTAAACCCTAACGGATATACAAAGTATAATTCTACACAAACTTTTAACACTAAACAAGATATCAAAGGAAAAGAAAACTCACAAATCGCGTCAAACCCAATCGGTCAACGCCTGTCAACCACGTCGATTTCAGTCAAAGTGCAGGGTGATCAAACAATTAACAGCAGAGACGATTCCAGCAGGCTTTAGCAGGGACTATTTCGTGCAGATATCAGGCTTCAGCAGGGACAATCAAACAGCAAGGCCAGGGACGATTCCAGCAGAGTTGCTGGCTTCTGTTCGATACAGATACTTCTTCGACGTTTGGTTTTCCAAATTGCTGCCTTTCAATTCTATCACCAATTGGGCTAACCTTTGTTATTTACCAATTTGGCCTCCTATCAATTCTACTATTATTAATTTGGGCTTATTTTATCATTTGGGCTTAATTATTCTATAAGTTTTCGGGTTGTAAAAAATGTTTGAGCTTATAAAAAATGGGATTTTAGTAATATTAAGTATTATATTTTTTGGTTTGTGGTATTCTCTTATTTTTTAGGCTTAATTATTCTATAAGTTTTCGGGATGTAAAAATGCCCGTGCTACGGTTCCTGTAATTATAGTTCCGCCCCTGATTACTTTTATTTAACATACGGTTATTACTCATTTAATTCTTTACTAATATGGGGTTTCTTTAGTAAATTCGGTTCATTAGGTTTCTTTTCTAACAAAACTGAATACATAGTTGTGTATATTTTTTCTCGACATTCTTATATCCTTGTGTTATTGAATACAGAGTTGTGTTCAAACTTGAGCATTTTTCTGGTTGTGTACCATATTTGATGTTGGTACCGTACCTCGTGACGCACGGATCTAATACCGAAAGAACATCGACTTTATTATCGGAACTGATATCATTATTCATTATTAGTGTTTTGAAACACGACTTTATGTTTTTTTGGGCCAAAGCAGACAACTTTTGCTTTATAAAACCATTGTAAAAAACTACTTTTCCTTGTAACGCAACCTACACAGGTAGCAATATCATAACAAACTAAGTTATATTTAGAATAATGCATGCTATTGTGTTATAACGATAAATATTATAGGTAGCGTACTTGTTTTGAAATAAATCAAACCAATATCAACCAAACAACAATGCTAACTGTATCGGTGTTATTAGAACTGGTGTGGGTATTCAATTTATAAGTTCAATTGACAAAATATTTTTTTTTTTCTTTTCAAATATAAACTTTTAAAAAAATTTGAATACACTATTGCAACACTTCTATTTAATTTAGGTTTTGATATGAATTTTATTCAAAATCGAACCATCGCAAACGCGAGAACATAGCCCACTCTTCGGCTTAAATTATGAAAAAGCGTTTGACTAAGTTTAATTGGGCTTTGAATTACTTATATTAAATCCAAGATGGCGATCACTATTCACTACATGTAAATAATCATATTGGGTTTAGGTTGAAACAAAAGCCCAAATGAAATCGAGAAGGAAGATAAAAAGGAGGTCGGCAAATGGGATTTGGCCTTTGGGGGTCGACGACTTCGACTACTTTTGACGGCCTAAGAAATTCGACAGGGAAGAAAAGAAACAATCTTTTAATGATTGTAATTTTTAAAGTAAATGGATCACTTTTTGGTTTTGTAAGTATTTAATTTCATCTTTTGTTTGGTATTTGTTTCGACTAGCTATGTTCGGCTAAATCAATTTTATTTCAACACTTGAGTTTATTTTTTTCTTTTAATCATTTGCAAACTTATGTGAAACGATTATGTAGGATCCAATTACTGAATGCTTTGTTTGAATGGTTTTGTATTATAAACCCGGATCTTAACCTGAAATATATAAGATTATTGATAAAGTTGATTCACTTTGTCAATTTTTTTTCTAATAAAGTTCATTCAAGATTTATTATTGATACAAGAAACACATAATGTTTTGCATTTGTCTATAAACTCAATTTCATTATAGAATCGCACGTACAATATACTTAAGCTTTTTCCAACAGGCGTGCGTGCAACCTAAAGCTAAGATCAGAATTCCTCAATGACTTGAGCTTTATTTTGCGGTTCGACTCTAATCAACAACAAACTGCGTTTGGTTAGATATTAGATAGAATTCATCTTAGTTGTTTATTTTTATTTTGTCTTCTTTAATTTTAAGTTTACGTCAACCTCTCCTTTTTAGTTATTTCAGTAATAATCACACCAGGTTGTTGATATAATCTTAGTTATTTATAAAATGTATTCTATTCAGTTGTTTTCGTATATTATAAGCATTTAAGAGAAAACAAGTTAAAAAAAGAATTGATCTACTTTCCTGTTTGATGAATCTTAAATCAATGAATAAATCTTAACTATAATTTATACCACAAAGATCTTGCAGGTTATGATTTACAATATTCAAGAAAGCCCTAAACTCTAAGCAACCAGTCATGGCAGAATTGCCTTCGGAAATCATGTACGATATCTTGTCAAGAATGGCGGTGAAATCTTTGGCTCGTTTCCGGTGTGTAAGCAAGCTATGGTGCAACTACATCAACAATTCAAACCTTGAAACCATGCATGCCAAACGAGCAATAGTAAACGAACCCATGCTCATCATGTTTCATCAGTTCCCATCTGATCATCCCAACTCACCATGCATGCTCAGTTATTTAGAATATACAGAAGAAGAAGAAGATACTAGTTATATGGAATATACTGAAGAAGAAGAAGAAGAAGAAAAAGAAGAAGAAGAAACTTTTACCCTACAAGTGAATACGAAGCCACCGGTTATGGAGTTTATGTGTAAGAGTGGCACTTATAGATATCCTAATGACATAGTTCTAGGTTCTTGCAATGGTCTGCTCTATTCGTCAAAAGGTCATTACGATGACAACACCTTGTTTGTGATCCATCCTCTAAGGAAAGAATGTTATGAGTTGCCACCTATCAACATACATAACTCTTACCTGCGGGTTTCTCTTGAGGAGACATGCGGGCTTGGTTTCGATTATTCCACAAACACTTTCAAGATGGTGTCTGTTGTGCTACGAGAGCATGTTTTGGGACCTAACTTTTATCAGGTAAATGAGGGTATATATACCATGGTGCATGTCTTGGGCACAGACTCATGGCGAAAGATACCCCAAGTCCCATCTTATCCCATAACCGGTGAAGGTGTGTTCGCTAATGGATGTTTGCATTGGCTAATTAGTAATGAACGACATGGTGACCACTCACCCTATTTAGGAAGAAAAGTAGTAAGCTTTGATGTGTCGAATGAGAAATTCGGATTGATTAATGCCCCTCATGGAAGACCTTGCGGTTTGGTTAGGGAGCAATTGGTTGATTTACATGGTGAAGTTGGATATGCGTATCATATCGTCAACCATAGTGTGGAGGTGTGGGTGTTGAAGGAGAGAGGATGGGTGATGCATTGTGAGCTCGATCAGAAATGGCCTCTTCCTAGTGGTGTGATAAAGGTTTTAGGTTTTTGGAACCAAAACGGGGACGTATTAATGACTGATAAATGGAAGGAGATTTATGTTTACAACTTAGAAAGTGATAGTTTGAATCAAGCCTACTTTGTTGGATGGGAAGAAAATGCTGCAATAGATATCAGGTTGTATCAAATTAGCTTGTTTACAATTCGTAACTGGATCAATAACTGATGTGAAAAAAAGTTAGCTGATTATTGTTTTTTTTAATAATTTGGTCCAATATGTTTTTTATGTTATATTAAACCTCATTTGACCGAAACCCCAGAGTTATTGTAAGGTTGTGCGTAATGGTCTAGCGCCCATGCCAGGTGGCATGGGCAGCTGGTCTTATACACACCAGCCCACCGTGGGCGTTACCGGTGAGAAAGCAGGATGCGTTAGAGCCTTCACTAGCGTTATAAATCTCCACTTCTTCTTTCAACCATTCACAAAAGAATAAATCAGTAATTTGTTTTTTAATTTATTTATTCAAACATTATTATAATGGAGGCGGATAGTAAAAACTTGTAAAACCATTACACATAAAAGGCGAATAAAAGTGTTAACTTGTGTGAAAATGGGTGAACCCATTATACATAGCCTGAAAGGAAGTAATTATTTGTTATGGCCCGTTTGTTTTAGTGACTTGTAACCTTGTGTTTATCACGCAGCTATACGGGTGCACATAAATTACTCAAATCAAGTAAATTAGTACACCATATTCAACAATGTCAATGTTCATGGGACTAGCAGAAAGTAGTCACTGTGATTAAATACCAGAACCTAAAAGTTGAAAATGTGCATTTGAATAAGGAGGATAGATAAAAACTAGATGTTATATATCCTGCACGTTACATAAGACCCTATGGCGCACTTCTCAAATAGTTAAAAAAGGTTGAGTGGCGGCATAGAAGAATGATATGGCTTCGAGTTTATTAAACCAATGACTTGTTACTATATATTTATAAAAAATTGTAACAATTACAGGTTGGATGTTAATTACCTAAAATGGAGAAACAATAATAAGTTACTTTAACAAAATGTATGTCTCGGTCGTCAGAAAACCAACTGGTAAACAAATTCTACTGTGTAAATTAAATTCCGAAAATCTAATTCGAACCATAACTAAACTGTAGGTTCTTGTACATGCTGAGGATGACTTAAATAATCTATGTTGATTTTGATATCTGGCTAAGGTAAGGATTCAGATATCAAAAACTCCATGTGGTAGGGATCGGATATCTTCACTTTAGTTTCTACGCATTGTTTAGCTTTTAAGCATCCTAAACTTCCTTAAGAATTTTTTATATGTTATAGTTCAAATTCACTTTTGACGTTTTGTTATGCTTCGTTCCTGTTACTAGTGATGTGAAACTTGTAGCATGCAATTGGCTTTATGAACTTGTGCTCATTATTATACATTCTTGTAGACGATAAGTGTATGGAGTTGTGTAATTATGTTAACGTATTTGTTAAGAAGTTATGTCACCCCTCAAATTTGGTACTTTGTTACACGAGCATGTCTACATGTCATTGTACCATCAATAACGTGATATGTTTCATGACGGTGTTAAAAAGATCACAACGCCCGAAGGTCGATTTGAAACTGTATTTGTATCAAAAGTGACGACACGGTCATATTACTCAACAAGCTTGTTGAAGCGAAATCATAGAAAAATTTATTAACCAAAGCATTTCATATCTTAACATTTAAAATTGCGTCACGATAGGTTTTTGTAAATCAAGGGGTGCAAGCAAAGTGATAATCAAGAGAGAATTACGTGTTCCACTCATAATTCCTTACAAATGGTTGTCTAGCGTTATTCACGAGCCAAGGACAAGTCGAGTCAAATAGGCACATCCTCGAGCTTGAAAATATTCACATCAACTCAGCTCCCCTAGGAACCATCTAAGAAGCTCAAAACTTGAGTTTGAACTCGACTCATATAAAACTCAATACAAATTGGCTCAATTTTTCTAAAAACTAATAGGAAAAATTTCAAGTTGTGTCTTTTATCTTAATACCACTTATCAGGCGGTGTCATTTTCGACGAATTTTGACAGATTTTGCCCTTTATAGGTAATATTGTTGCATGTTTTGTCCTTTATCCCTAACTCAGTTAGATTTTTTTTGTTAAATCTGTTCATTTGCAAGACACATGAGGGCATTATTGTAATTTCACCTTAAAGGACTAAATATGTAAATAACTTAAATTCTCAACCATTTTAAATAAATAAAAATGTTATCTCTCTATTACTTAGACCACCAGCACCACCACCGCCATCTCTCCCACCACCACCACCACCGCCACATCTCGGTGTTTCCTCATTAGAGCTGTTCATAAAGCTCGCGGCTCGCAGCTTGGCTCGTAGCTCGCTCGAAAGAAGCTCGAGAAAAACTAGCTAACAAAACTTAATTTGAGATGATGTGAACCAAGATGACTCGTTTTGTAACTGAGCCCAGTTCGAGCTAAGCTCGGCTCGTTGGCTCGTTCTTAGGCTCATTTAACTCCGACATAAAGCTCAAGCCGTGTTTAGCCACCTGAATTAATTTCAAGCTTGAGCTCGACACCACCTTTGCTCTACTCGGCTCGACTCGTTTACAGCCCTATTCCTCATCGACATACCTCCGCCACCGCCGAGAGATGACAATCCAAAACAATCGTTAAATATAGTAACAATCTTTAAATATAGTTACACTATACAATACATAAAATATATACAGTCTCATACTCTCCTTCACCACCATCATAAAAAATATTCAAAATCACAAACCAGACCTTCAAACCCTAACACAACAACAATGGATCCTCTAACAGCACTCTGAGAGATGACAATCCTGCAGGTCCGTGTTTCGGGACCAAAACCGTGATTCGTGTGAGATTAGTTCAAGACGGGAGAGATTAGAGATGGATAAACAAAACTCTTTGTATTAATCGGTAGTAAAACATTACAAATCGGCCCGATTACAAGATAACCGAACTAATACCAAAGGAGTATACATCCGGGGAGAGACCAAGTGGTGATCTCTCCCCCAAACACTAAAGCTCACAGTGAACTCTTTCAAATGAGCTCACCATATCTCTCTAGTTTGCAAATGAACAAGGGGTTGGTATTTATACCCACACCCACTTGTCTAGCAAACACACACGGTCAAACACATAACCCTCTCGTTTGACCAATTCAAACGAGCGGGTCAATACACATTCGTTTGACTGTTTCACTAACTATTAGATATTCAGCATAAAATAAATCTAATCTATTCGACAAGCATCGGACACAAAATCTGCATCAACAAATTCCCCCTTGTCTGTTGCTGTCGAATGCTGAAAATGCAACTGCAATCGATCTTCAGTCAAGTATTTATCTTCTCTGTGTTAACAAATTCCCCCTTGATCGATGATCCAGGTAAGTAGTATCTTGACGGTCCTTGTATAATAGTTCCCCCTCAAAGTACGCGTATCCGTGTTGGGTGTTGTGCAATGTCCTCACAAGGCTTAATTACGCGTATCCGTGTTGGGTGTTGTGCAATGTCCTCACAAGGCTCAATTGACCGATGTTCCGCTGATCTTCCAATACTCCAACCGGCATTTGATAAGGGTTCCATTATTTAAAAACTACATCAAGTCTTGATTTGTCATAAGACAAACTCTACCACCTGTGATTGCGTTTAGAAATTTACCGAAGAAATTCAACATATGAAAAATTTTTATCCCCCCATTTCTTTGGTAAGATCTCTAAACCTTAACAGATTCTCTCCACTTCAAAGAAACTGTCGTCAATTTCACAGAACAAATTCTCTCCACTGAGTAGAATTTATCTTCAAATGTTCATCAATTCCCTCCACTGAGCGGAACTGTCGTCAATCTTCACTGAATGTTCTCGGTTGTTCGAAAAATCATGAAAACGACTTTCTTCTTTATATAATCTAGTTGAATAAGAACGTCCCCTAGTACCCCATAGGATCCGACTTGTATCCCTCCAAAGACTTTGTGAACTCGTTAGGACTGGTATTGGCATTCCAGGTTCATTCATTCGTTACCAAATGCAAGAATATGACAATAAACAAAATGCTTTCTTCTTTGCATATTCTAGTTGACAAAGAAATTTCCCCTAGTACCCCGTATGATCCGACTTGTATCCCTCCAAAGACTTTGTGAACTCGTTAGGACCGGTATTGACATTCCAGGTTCATACGTTCATTTTCAAATGCGAGAATATGACAATAAACAAAATGCTTTCGAACATTTACGAATAACCGATAACAATCATAAACATTGACGTGCGAAAGTAAACATACCGTTCTTGGTTTTTGGCCCATAGTAGTCAAGTCATCAAATTTGACGTTTGCATCGCTAACCGTGACTACCCCACATTTTTCAAAAGAAAATCATTTGTTTTCATCAAGCCTCATCATCCCGCGCACTCTCTAACTCGTACCCAATACTTACTATTTTTTTGCCCATATAATAATCTTGTACTCGGTGGTGAAAGTGGAATTAAAGACCCACAAGAAAATTTGTTGCAACTTTCATGAGCCATAATAAAAAAAAAATATCCAGCTGAAACAAACAAATGTCATCGTTTATCGGCCCAAAAAAATTTCACATTCCATCACTTAGGGATTATCCCAATTGAAGACAGATCATGTGGCCCAATCACCATTCAGGCCCATACTCCTCAATTTTTAGAGAAACCCAGCTGAAACTTAATTCCTGTCGACATCTGTACATCGTCCACCCACTTCTAAACCTTATCTTCCTCTGCGATACACACCTCCAAAAACATCCAATCCCCAAAGAAGACTTGTGTAGCTGCCACTCTCATCTACCCTCATCCAAAAACCTTCAAAAAAAGGTTCATTCTGCCGATATCCACAACCCTCATTTATACACAACCTCCAAACATGTGCAGCCATTACCACAACTGTAAATCACTGCCATCTTCTCTACCATACAACCTCAAAACCCAAACAGCATCTGTAGTACATAACAACAGTAGCCACTAACATCATCATTCTTCGTCTGAAACCCACAAAAGATGTGACGGAGTTTTGTTCAGCAGCAGCAGGTTCGTCAGTGGTTCTTCGTCGATGGTAGGTTTTTCGGCAGGGGTTCTTCATCGATTGTGTATCCAGTAGTTTTTCATCGGACACGTTATGACGAAAAAGGGTCTTCGTCAGGAGGGGGTTTTTCGTGGGAGCAGATTATCTTTCTTTCAACAGCCGCCACACACCTTCAAGAACACAACCACTGTTTCTTTTGCAGATTTGACGAAAATCACTTCAAAAGTGATATTTGATGATGAAAACTTGATTATTTAGGTGTAAAACATAAAACCAAACACTCTGTTGTGATCCGTTTCAGCACAGATCTGAATAATCGGGTCCAAATATGAGTTTTTCTCATTTTCACCCAACTTTACATCATGAACAAAAATACTAAAATCACAGATCTAGAGCACATGTGATTTAGCAAATGGTTAGATTTACTAAATCGGGTACCATGGCTCTGATACCAATTGTAGGTCCGTGTTTCGGGACCGAATGTAACACCCTAAATTTTAAACCTTAAATTTAGACAAAATAGTTTAAATACAAGACTTTCATTAACGGAGTTCACAAAAATAAGACCTTAATCAACTGATGACTAAGTTAAAACGTTTCAAAATTTGTTTAACAAGAGTTTACAACCCATATACAAGAGTTACAAAAAATTCATATAATAGCGGAAGCTTCATAATACGTGTTCGGTTCTTCGACGTTACTTGATCACCGTCCGTAAAGCCCATCTAGATACCTAGGGTCAAAACCGTTAAACATTAGTTTTAACCTCATTATATTACATTTTAAACACAAGAATTAACAATTCAACCTTGAAGAGTAAATAAAATAAAAACATAAAGTCCACCGTAAATTACGGTATCACCGTAATTTACGGTGAGACCTGGAACTAAATGGGTCACCGTAAATCAGTAGAAAGTGACCGTAAAGCATCAGGACTTCTACCGTAAATTACGGTAATACCGTAATTTACGGTACTCGCAGGAAATTCATGATTTTGTTTGGCTAGTTCATTTTACTCAAACCACCTGCGGATTTCACTTCTCGAATAATTTATACACCGAATTTCTCATATATCTAACTTGCTATATATGCATTAACCTATATCAAAGAATCAATTTAATATAATCCGGACCTTTAACCATGTCATGCTTGGTTGTTCGACCCGTTTAGACACCAAGAGTTAATCATCCAACAATGTAATTCAAAACCTCAATTTCTAACAATTGTTTGACCCATCTCACTCGATTAAGATGAAAAGTCACTTCCGTAGTACATTGATTCATTTTGATTACCATGTTTTCAAATTACAACATAAATCTATCAAATAATACGTAATGTAACGAAACGATAATTTCGTACCTTTAGAGCACGCCTTTCCCCCGTGAATTCCCTTCGGCTTGTCCGCTTGATGATCCGGACTCTTTGCCTAGAAAATTCAGTTTTACAACTTGTTTAGAACTCTTTCCATGACCATATTCATATCATTGTGAAACATGATCAAATCTGCGTTCTCATCAAATTTAACATCGAAAATCCTCACTTAGGCATTTCTACAAACACCTAACGGGTCAGATTTTCCTACCATCTTTTCCAAGTTCATGATTTTCAATTTCAACCTCAATTTCACTTTAATTAGTAACCTTGCTCACATTTTAACATCAATATACAGAAATTACCTCCTAAGATGAAATTTATACTAGAATTATCATTCAAATCCTAGTGTTCATCATTATCTTACAAAACCTATAACCTAGCTTCCATGGATTCATAGAATTCTCTGAATTTGGGCATGATTTCTCCAATAGTTAGTTAGGTTTTACTTCTAAACACCTAATCAACTTTAATCTAACCAAATAACTCACATGCAAGCATCTAATTTCAGATTTTCGAAATCATGAGAATTTCAAGTTGATGGATTTCATCAAATTTCACATACCTTAGAATCCTCTTGCAGTGAGGATTACGATTCTATGCTCAATTCTCGATTTGGACCAGATTAACACCTCCAATTTGAAAGACTTTATGATTTTAGGGTTTGGAACTATGGGGGTGTCGACCTGGTCTTCCCCAGATCGACCAACATCATCTTTTGGGGGTGTTTGTTTTATTTTTATTTGTTTTAACAAATATAAGTTTCAATTATGTCAACTTAACCCCTCAACTTGTCTTACTTATTGTTTAGTAACCTTTAACCTCTTCATAAACTATTTCTAGTCTATTAACTAACTAGGTTAAAATTTCTAGTTAGTAAAATCTTGTTTATTTATACTTTATAATTCTAATATAAAGTTTTATATTTTTCGGGGTGTTACAAGTCCACCCCCCTTAAAAAGGGTTTCGTCCCCGAAACCGTAGTACGTACCAAACAATGTAGGGTGAAGACGTCGCATCTCCTCTTCGGACTCCCACGTAATGTCCGAACCCTTTCTATGCTCCCATTTAACCTTGACTTGTTCAATTTGTTTATTTCGTAAACGTTTGACCTTTCTGTCTAAAATTTCAACCGGTCTTACCACATAATTTAGACTATTATCCACTTCGATATCATCGTAATGGATATAGGTCGTTTCGTCTGCTAAGCACTTTCTTAGTTGAGATACGTGAAACGTGCCATGGATCCCACTCAGCTCCTCCGGTAGTTCAAGACGGTAAGCTACCTTGCCAGCTCTTCCGATAATTTTAAATGGCCCGATAAACCTTGGGCTTAACTTCCCCTTCTTTCTAAATCTAATAACACCTTTCCATGGGGACACTTTTAACATGACCATGTCACCGACTTGAAAT
This sequence comes from Helianthus tuberosus, assembly GCA_030545235.1. Lineage (NCBI taxonomy): Eukaryota > Viridiplantae > Streptophyta > Magnoliopsida > Asterales > Asteraceae > Helianthus > Helianthus tuberosus. Next base: position 196,960,516 of record CM060425.1, read on the forward strand.
TCAATTGGTCTTTTCCTTTTGTCAACATACGCCTTTTGCCTGTCTTGAGCCGCTTTCAAGTGTGCCCGAACTTTATCGATCTTTTCGTTCGTGGCTCGTACTATGTCTTGGTGGGCAAGTTCACGTGGACCCACTTCACCCCAACAAACCGGGGTTCGACACTTCCTACCGTAAAGCAGTTCGTATGGTGCCATTTTAATACTAGATTGGTAACTGTTGTTGTACGAAAATTCGACTAACGGTAGGTGAACATCCCAACTGCCTCCAAAGTCGATTATACACGCCCGTAGCATATCTCCCAATATTTGTATTGTTCTTTCACTTTGTCCATCCGTTTGGGGATGGTACGCAGTGCTAATGTACAACTTGGTCCCCATTTGTTCTTGGAAATCACGCCAGAAATTCGAAGTAAACCGGGTATCCCTATCAGACACAATGGACACCGGCACTCCATGACGTGCTATGATTTCATTGGTATAGACTTCTGACATCTTTTCTGACGTATAAGTCTCACGAATCGGAATGAAGTGAGCACTTTTCGTCAATCTATCCACCACTACCCATATTGCATCAAAACCACGATTCGTCTTAGGCAACTTGGTTAACAGGTCCATTGTAATATGTTCCCATTTCCAAACCGGAATTTCTAACGGTTGGAGTTTGCCATAGGGTTTCTGATGCTCCGCCTTGACTTGTAAGCATGTCAAGCATTTTTCCACATACTTCGCCACATCCCTTTTCATTCCGGGCCACCAATAATTTTGTTTCAAATCATTGTACATCTTGGTCGCACCCGGATGAATTGAATAACGGGATTTATGAGCTTCATCAAGTAGAAGCGCCTTTACTCCACAGGTATGTGGGACCCATATCCTTCCGGATCGAGTCTTTAACCCGTGATTCCCATCCGACAAGTCTTTCAACTGCCCAATTATTCTTTCCTTCTTCCAATTCTCTTCTTTTACTGCTTCTAATTGTGCTTCTCGAATACGTTCAAGTACACCCGAGGTTACCACGAGTTGCATCGACCTCACTCGTATTGGGACATAATCCGCTTTTCTGCTTAGAGCATCCGCTACCACGTTTGCCCTTCCGGGGTGATAGTGTATCTCACAATCATAGTCCTTCACCGTTTCCAGCCATCGCCTTTGTCGCATATTTAACTCCTTCTGGTCGAAGAAGTATTTCAAACTCTTGTGGTCGGTGAATATGGTGCATTTTACCCCATACAAGTAATGCCTCCATATTTTTAATGCAAATACTACCGCTGCCAACTCGAGATCGTGCGTGGGGTATTTCTTCTCGTGTATCTTCAATTGTCTCGAGGCATAGGCTATTACCTTGCCCCGTTGCATCAACACGCAACCGAGTCCCGATAACGAAGCATCCGAATAGACCACCATGTCTTCGACTCCGTCCGGCAATGTCAGTACCGGAGCTTGAGTTAACCTTTCTTTTAGCGTCCGAAACGCTTTTTCTTGATCGACTCCCCAAACAAACTTTGCTTTCTTTTGGGTTAACTTTGTTAACGGCGATGCTATTTTGGAGAAATCTTGAATGAATCTCCTATAATATCCAGCAAGCCCCAAAAAGCTTCTAATTTCAGAAGGGTTCCTCGGGGGATTCCATTTCGACACCGCCTCTATCTTTGACGGATCCACCAAAACTCCATCGGCACTTATGACATGACCGAGAAATTGTACCTCTCGTAACCAAAAGGCACATTTAGAAAATTTTGCATAAAGCTTCTCTCGTCTAAGTGTCTCTAACACTTCTTGTAAGTGGCGTGCGTGTTCAGCTTCACTTTTCGAATACACCAAGATATCATCGATAAACACGATGACCGACTTATCCAACATTGGCTTGCAAACCCGGTTCATGAGGTCCATGAATGCCGCGGGCGCATTTGTCAGCCCAAATGACATCACGAGAAATTCGTAATGTCCGTATCTTGTGCGAAAAGCCGTCTTCGGCACATCTTCTTCTTTGACCTTTAGTTGGTGATACCCCGACCTAAGGTCAATTTTTGAAAACCAATTCGCGCCTTGTAGTTGGTCAAATAAGTCGTCTATCCTCGGAAGCGGGTATCGGTTCTTTACCGTGAGTTTGTTTAACTCCCGATAATCGATACACATGCGCATGCTTCCGTCCTTCTTTCTCACAAACAACACCGGTGCGCCCCAAGGAGACACACTCGGCCTTATGAATCCCTTGTCTAGCAAATCTTGAATTTGGGACATCAACTCTTGTAGTTCCGACGGTGCAAGTCGGTATGGGGATTTTGCTACAGGTTTCGCGCCCGGAATCAATTCGATCCCGAACTCTACTTCCCGTTCAGGCGGTACCCCCGGTAAATCTTCCGGAAAAACATCTTCATAATCCCGTACTATCGGTACATCTCTAATCTTCCGTGATTCTTTCTCGGTCTCATTTGCATAAATTATGAATGCCTTGCATCCTCGCTTCATGAGCTTGTGAGCTTTCAACATCGAACATACTATGGGGTTGCCTCGTTTTTCGCCATAAATGGTGACGTGTTTTCCGCTCGGAGATGTTAGTTTAATCTCTTTGCGAAAACACACGACCTTTGCATGGTATTGAGATAGCCAATCCATCCCCACGACTATTTGGAATTCTCCCATCGACATCGGAATTAGATTTATCAAATATTCTTCATCATCGATGCTCAGTTTACAATTTTCACATACATCACAAACAATAAAGCTTTTGTTATTACCTATCTCTACTTCTAAAGGCACAGGTAATTTCGTTAGCATAAATGAAGGATGTCGAATAAACCCATATGAAACAAAGGATTTATTCGCACCCGTATCAAATAACACGTGTGCGGGAATTGAATTTACAGCAAATATACCTGAGACCACGTCGGGTTCAATCTTTGCTTCTGCAGCAGTTAGTTGGAAAGATCTTGCCTTTGCTTTCGGGGCTTCACCTTTTGGTTCTTGCCCATCCTTCTTTCCGACCAGTTCCGGGCATTCCGACTTCTTGTGACCCGTTCGGTAACAGTTGTAACAAACCGTCACTTTCTCCGGGCATGACATAGCCATATGTCCCGTTTTCTTGCATATGGGACAAGGCTTATCCTTGTAACGACATTCGCCCTTATGGTTCTTCCCACAAATTTTACAACCTGATGTACTACCTCTAGCGTCGGATTTCTTTGCGGATTCACTCGTTCTTGCTTTCTTGGTAGGGCTTGGATTTACATCTTGTGCCCTTCGTTCGCCCCGTTCTATACTCTTCTTCAATTCAATCTCCCTTTCCCGAGCAGCGTTAACAATCTCGGTAAGGGTCTCGTACTTTGAAGGGGTTATGAACTCTCTATATTCCGCACTTAACATATTATGATAATAATAGACCTTTTGCTCTTCGTTCGTAATCAAATCATCACAGAACTTCATTTTATCCATAAACATTCCCGTGATCTTGTCTATGGATTCACCTTTGTGTCTGAGTTGCATGAACTCTTCCTTGATCTTGTTTACGACCGCTTTGGGGCTATGGTGTTTAAGAAACGGCGTCTTAAACTCCTCCCAAGACATGACCTTAGCCGCTTCACTCCCAATCTCCTTCTTTTTGTTGTCCCACCAATCTTTCGCTTGATTCCTTAGTTGACCCGTACCAAAGGCTACGTAGTCTTCTTCGTCACAATGGGTTCTCTCGAATACCCCTTCTATGTCACTTAGCCATCGTTGGCACACTATTGGGTCAACCTCCCCATTATATGTTGGTGGCTTACAAGCCATGAATTCCTTGTATGAACAAGGCTTTCGTCCTCCACGCTTTTCCTTTACTGCATTTGAATCATCTTCCAGTTTCTTGATTCTATCTTCTACTATTGATAAAACCGTGTCTTGGATTTTATCAATAAAGTCCGACAAACTGTTTTCGATCGCCTTTCCAACCTCTTCGGCAATCACTTCCCTCACTTGTTCGGTGACTCTTGGCACCGCATTATCATTGTCTCCATCAGCCATCTCGATTTCTGAAATGTTTACATAGATTGTTAAACATTCTATTTATAACACATGCTTTACTTGTTTTGATTTAATCAAGTTCGTAACTTGATTTAATAATTCTTGTTTCTATCCAATCAAGTCCGTAACTTGATTTGATCATTCATGTTTCTATTCAATCAAGTCCGTAACTTGATTTGATCATTCATGTTTCTATTTAATCAAGTCCGTAACTTGATTTGATCATTCATGTTTCTATTTAATCAAGTCCGTAACTTGATTTGATCATTCATGTTTCTATTTAATCAAGTCCGTAACTTGATTTGATCATTCATGTTTCTATTTAATCAAGTCCGTAACTTGATTTGATCATTCATGTTTCGTGCATTTCTTGCTTTTTGAGTGAGCTTACTCACTATTTTCATACATATTGTCCATTTCTCGTTTTATACGTAGTACATAAATTATTAACAAAACAAGTTAATTCTTACCGGACGATCGATCAAGCTTGAACCGAACACTTATTGACAACCATGAGCTCTGATTACCAACTTGTAACACCCTAAATTTTAAACCTTAAATTTAGACAAAATAGTTTAAATACAAGACTTTCATTAACGGAGTTCACAAAAATAAGACCTTAATCAACTGATGACTAAGTTAAAACGTTTCAAAATTTGTTTAACAAGAGTTTACAACCCATATACAAGAGTTACAAAAAAATCATATAATAGCGGAAGCTTCATAATACGTGTTCGGTTCTTCGACGTTACTTGATCACCGTCCGTAAAGCCCATCTAGATACCTAGGGTCAAAACCGTTAAACATTAGTTTTAACCTCATTATATTACATTTTAAACACAAGAATTAACAATTCAACCTTGAAGAGTAAATAAAATAAAAACATAAAGTCCACCGTAAATTACGGTATCACCGTAATTTACGGTGAGACCTGGAACTAAATGGGTCACCGTAAATCAGTAGAAAGTGACCGTAAAGCATCAGGACTTCTACCGTAAATTACGGTAATACCGTAATTTACGGTACTCGCAGGAAATTCATGATTTTGTTTGGCTAGTTCATTTTACTCAAACCACCTGCGGATTTCACTTCTCGAATAATTTATACACCGAATTTCTCATATATCTAACTTGCTATATATGCATTAACCTATATCAAAGAATCAATTTAATATAATCCGGACCTTTAACCATGTCATGCTTGGTTGTTCGACCCGTTTAGACACCAAGAGTTAATCATCCAACAATGTAATTCAAAACCTCAATTTCTAACAATTGTTTGACCCATCTCACTCGATTAAGATGAAAAGTCACTTCCGTAGTACATTGATTCATTTTGATTACCATGTTTTCAAATTACAACATAAATCTATCAAATAATACGTAATGTAACGAAACGATAATTTCGTACCTTTAGAGCACGCCTTTCCCCCGTGAATTCCCTTCGGCTTGTCCGCTTGATGATCCGGACTCTTTGCCTAGAAAATTCAGTTTTACAACTTGTTTAGAACTCTTTCCATGACCATATTCATATCATTGTGAAACATGATCAAATCTGCGTTCTCATCAAATTTAACATCGAAAATCCTCACTTAGGCATTTCTACAAACACCTAACGGGTCAGATTTTCCTACCATCTTTTCCAAGTTCATGATTTTCAATTTCAACCTCAATTTCACTTTAATTAGTAACCTTGCTCACATTTTAACATCAATATACAGAAATTACCTCCTAAGATGAAATTTATACTAGAATTATCATTCAAATCCTAGTGTTCATCATTATCTTACAAAACCCATAACCTAGCTTCCATGGATTCATAGAATTCTCTGAATTTGGGCATGATTTCTCCAATAGTTAGTTAGGTTTTACTTCTAAACACCTAATCAACTTTAATCTAACCAAATAACTCACATGCAAGCATCTAATTTCAGATTTTCGAAATCATGAGAATTTCAAGTTGATGGATTTCATCAAATTTCACATACCTTAGAATCCTCTTGCAGTGAGGATTACGATTCTATGCTCAATTCTCGATTTGGACCAGATTAACACCTCCAATTTGAAAGACTTTATGATTTTAGGGTTTGGAACTATGGGGGTGTCGACCTGGTCTTCCCCAGATCGACCAACATCATCTTTTGGGGGTGTTTGTTTTATTTTTATTTGTTTTAACAAATATAAGTTTCAATTATGTCAACTTAACCCCTCAACTTGTCTTACTTATTGTTTAGTAACCTTTAACCTCTTCATAAACTATTTCTAGTCTATTAACTAACTAGGTTAAAATTTATAGTTAGTAAAATCTTGTTTATTTATACTTTATAATTCTAATATAAAGTTTTATATTTTTCGGGGTGTTACACCGAAACCGTGATTCGTGTGAGATTAGTTCAAGACCGGAGAGATTAGAGATGGATAAACAAAACTCTTTGTATTAATCGGGAGTAAAACATTACAAATCGGCCCGATTACAAGATAACCGAATTAATATCAAGGAGTATACATCCGGGGAGAGACCAAGTGGTGATCTCTCCCCCAAACACTAAAGCTCACAGTGAACTCTTTCAAATGAACTCACCCTATCTCTCTAGTTTGCAAATGAACAAGGGGTTGGTATTTATACCCACACCCACTTGTCTAGCAAACACACACGGTCAAACACATAACCCTCTCGTTTGACCACTTCAAACGAACGGGTCAATACACATTCGTTTGACCGTTTCACTAACTATTACATATTCAGCATAAAATAAATCTAATATATGCTCTGATACCACTTGTAGGTCCACTAGCGGAGGATCTAGAAGCCTAATCCTTGTGATACGAACAAACCCGGTTGTGCGGAATCCAACCGAGTAAGCAAACCGAGCAAAGAACACGAGTACACACACAAGATACAACGTTTAAAGCTTCGAATGTTATAACCAGAAGTGTTTGTTTACAACGATTACAGAAGATTATACTCTCACAAACTCACTGGTTCTCTCGTGTCTCACTGTGTGTCTTTCTCTATGTGCTCCCCTCTAAACTGAGGTACAAGACCTGTATTTATAACCAAACACAACAGTAGCCTTACCAAAGACTTCATCCGACGAAAGTCCACTAGTCGACGAAAGACCATGTGTGACGAAAAACAACAGGTTTTTCGTCAGTCACATGTGCAGGTTTTTCGTCCATAGCATGTGCAGGTTATTCGTCGATGGCTGCAACTTTGACACTTGCAGATTATGCAGAACTTGCAAACATGTTCGATCCGAAACATTAATGGAGGATATCGAGTTTCAGTATTCATCTCGTAACGTTGTCGAACCGGGCGAGACGCATCCACAAAGTGTATCAATAGTATGGTACAATCCTAAATGGGTTAGATGGTGCAACTTTAACATTCGTGATGTAATCATGTAATTGTTGTGTCTGTTACAGGATTTTAACTTCTTGTTGGCCTCTTTTACTATATTTGAATAATAAATTAATAATATAGTCTCCGTTAAAAAAAAATTCAATATAGGAAATTTAAGTGGAAAATATACGCATATAATGATAGAATTGATATTATTTTTTATTTCATAGCGATATCAAACCTTTAACTCTTATAGAATTGATATTATTTTTTATTTCATAGCGATATCAAACCTTTAACTCTTATAATATCAGATCTTTTAACTCTTAATTATAAGGAGATTAATTTCTTGAAAGAGACTCCAACTAGTTTCTCCATTTCATATCTCTTTTGTCTCGTGATCTTTTTATTAATTTAATTATTATCCCAAAATAATCGTAATCCAACTCAGATATCTATATCTATACTATATTATAATACAATAGGTTAGAACCCCGTGTGTTACATGGGTTGAAAAATATAATTATATATATTAAATAATAATTATATATACTAAGTAATAAAAAATATATCTTTCAAAAGAATTAATGTATTGCACATGATGAATAAAACTGTAACAAAGTTAAAAAAAAAGTTACATATACATCAATAAAAACACGACATGTGGATTAGTAGATACTAGTTACGATTAAAAGCACTTTTTAACATATAATAATAATAATAATAATAATAATAATAATAATAATAATAATAATAATAATAATAAAATTAAAAGATAAGGATAAGATTAGTGATATTTATGTATTAATTATTAAACAAAATTAAAATAAAATATAAGTAAAATTGTGAGGTTAAAGGAGGGAATGACATGTAACGTTAATTGGAAATAAATGTAAGGGTGAACGGGGTGCTCCCCACGTTGGGAGTATTCCCCACTTAGCCACAACCAATCAGGTTATTCCATGTCAACTCCCATCTTAAGTCCCTATTTTGCACTCAAACGTTGGCATCACTCCACTCACACAATTATTTTTTATAAAAAAAGAAGAAAAAAATATGATTGGAGGAAAAATGGTGGACCCACATTAACAACCAATCACCCCCTCTCTCCCTCCTCTCTCTCAATCGGTGAGCACACACCGATCTAAACACTCCCCGCGCTGTATACTTTTGTTGGTGGCGGTGTACCCGCACGGAAAATTAAGTCCCCACATGGGGTCATCGAAGGTGCCCCGTGCACCCTAATGTTATATACTTAGTAATATAAAAGTTGTGTCTTTAAAAACCCGTGTATTGCACGGGCTGTATAAAATATAATGTAATCTCTTACCGCGTTTCTTACCGTCCAATCACATTAAATATTTGATTTTTTAGAAATAACTCATAAAAACAATTATCATCATTATAGCACATTAAATATTCGATTATTTTGAGCAATCACCCATAAAAACAATTATCATTATTAATCTTCATTTTTTTAATATTTTAACTAACATAATAAAAAATATAAGTTTATTTAAAAGATTAATAATTAATCTTATATTAAGTTTATTTAGTTAATGATACAATAATTATCTTTAATTAAAAATAAGTATCCATTGTTAAAAGATTCAAATATATTATATTGAGAATTACGTTTTAAATTTGTTATTGTTCTATTCTTATCATTAATTAATATCGTCATATAATGACTATCTTTAATTATAAAAAATAAGCATCTATAATTAAGTAGAAGAATGAGTCGGGAAAATAAATAAATAGATTGCTCCAACAGTTTCTTCTATTATATGGTATAGAAAATATAGATATAAATTTAAGGGACAATTGTATATACCCCTATAAAAGTTATTTATTGCGTATTTACCCAGACCCCAAATAAAATTGCATTTACCCCCCTCCCCTATTAAAACAAATTGTCAATTTATCCATTTTGATTTTATTCATTAAAAGTAAAGTAGAGAATGAGGTATTAAAATTAAAAATCTATTAATTTTTTCATTTAAAATTATAAAATCTTTTAATTTTTCATATTTATCTAAGTTTTTCTAAATCTTTTTCTACTTTGTTTTTGTTTTTTTTATTGTTTCGCTAATGCGTTTCTTTATTTTTCTTTCGTATGTGTGTAATCCACTCTTCTACATAAAAAGTTTGTCATTTTATTCGATCCCTCATTTTGCAAGTTTCATAACTAAAATTTGTATCTTTTGAAATAAAAATTTCATGTCGCAGGCCTCATGATTCAATCTATAAAATCACATTCCTGAGTCCAAAACAATCTCGATGATTCTAATTTCGAAAGCTTCCTCCATAATCGATGTATTAAAAGTGAAATCTCATGTTCAGTCAACTCAATCTGAGAAAGAACAAAGTTATGAAATATTCAATTCACACTCGATTAAGAACATGAAGAGTTAATTGGACGTAATGGCCTAGATGGAAACTTAGAATGGGAGTGAACTTTAGAATTTAATTTGTTGCTTGATAGGGTTTGTTTTAAGGTTATTTTTGTCATTGTGTGAAGTTTCATTAGATAAGGGGATATATGTAATTTTAGTTGGATAAATATACAATTAGGGGTTTTTTTATAAGGAATATATGCAATTCTCCCTAAATTTAATACGGATTTTTTTAAAAGGAGATGTATGCAATTCTCCATAAATTTAATACAGGTTTTTTTTTTTATAAGAAGATATAAGCAATTCTCCCTAAATTTAATACGTTTAGAATTTGAGTATGAGGCTATAGGGTGTGGTCATGACCCTCATGACCATCATAACCCTCCACGTCAGTGTTATATCACCCACCTCTAATTCACCATAAAAAACCAATACTCTAAGGGTGTGGTCATGACCCAAACCATTATCCCCTTATTTATTTTAATTTATCTTTGTTTAAAGAAAAGTGAAATGATTTCTTGAAAAATGGAAAGGATGACCATGATTGCCATGGTTTAATATATGCAAACCATGGTGGATCATGCAAGAGGTGGTGTAGCATTCCATTGATGTTCCTACATGGCGAATCATGTCCCAACTATGACCCCTACACCTTTTAGCCTACGTAGTTTCTTCCCGTATTTAAAATCTATTATTTTCTTTTGTAACCTACGTCATACCAAATTAACAGTTTTAATATTATAATTATAATCGTTTATTTATAAATAATCTAAAGCTAATACTATTTAAACATTTTAATATATTATCTACAAAATACACGTTCATCAATATCAATGAATTTTATCTACCTAAACTTTTTAAATATAATATTTATTCAATAGTTATATTAACTAATCTATCTATACCATATAAAGAAATCTTTATATAACTTTTTTAACATAATATTTATTCGATCATAATTCTTGAATATTTGCATGACTATCTTTAATTATAAAAGTAAGTATTTATAATTAACTATGAGAGAGAAGCGGGGAAACAAATAAATAGATAAGATACTTAATATATTATTATCAGTTATCTTTGTCTTTTATCATTAAAATCTCTTCTAAAATTTTAAATCTAATATTATCAATAATTGACTTTTCATAATAAATATTTAAAAAAATAAATAATATTAAATATTTAGAAAAATAATTAAGACTGTCTTATAGAACGTCATGTGTCCCTAACATGGTTTCTTTTATTATATGTATAGATAAGGGATGGGCATTTTAAAATACCAAAAAATAAGAACTTTTTCCCTCTTAATTTATAAGATAGCTCATAAAACGAGGTAAATTGGTCTTTTAAACATTAATTATGTTTTTGCCCTCCATCTTATTACAACTAAATCCCTCAGTTTTAACCAAATTATGGATAATTAGTTACACTTTTCTCCCTCAACAACAAACTTATAATTCTTTTACGCATTTTTGTTGTATCTTGTAAACTATAATATTTAAAAAAAAATCCAAAGATATCATGACGATCTACTCATTTTCGTTAACGTTTCGATAGTTGTTTTGTTCAGTATTAACATACGCATTAAAATGTATAAACAAATGATGCATTAGTGTATAAGTGAATATTGCATTTATAATACCTTTCTGCCTACATTGGTACCAACAATTGAACTGAGTTTATTTGCAAAGAAAAAATATGGTATAGATAATGTATAAAAGTTGATATAAAATGTTATAGAGATTTACTATTTAATACCAAAAAGTAAAACAAATAAACTAATAAACGTATGTAATCATTTTATGAGTTAAATCACTAGTCATACGAATAAAAGATAAAAGCACTACTAATATTTTTAAGGGGTGGGGATCAAATAGAAAGTTTATTTTAGCTAGGAAGGATAGGAAGCAATAGGATTATGACATATGGCAAATTTTAAAATAAACAGAAAGGGTATTTTAGTTAATCTCATCATTTCTTCTTCCTTCTTCTTCCCAGTTAATTCAAAACCCACAATTTTCAAAACCCACCATCTCCAACCTTTTCTTAACTTACTATCTCAATAATCATTACATTATAGTGCGATTTTCGTCATCAATTAATGATTCAAACACCCGATCAACGTGTTCTTCAGTTTTTTTTTTTGAAGAAAACCCAGTTTAATTTCATTCAAAATCTCTTTTTTTTCCCGTGATTTTGAAGATAATCACTCGATCCGTTCGATTCAATCGCTGATAAGTGTTTCTATCATTCAAATTTCGTCAATCGATGAAGAAATCGGCTTCGATCCATGTAAAAAAATTCTTTAATTTCATTTTTACGATCTGGGTTTTTGATTTAGTCATTGCGTTTTACGATCTTGGCGGGGGTCCGGGGGCGGCAGCCCCTGGTAGCAGGGTCCTAGGGGCGGCAGCCCCTGGCTGGAGTTGAGCTGTAAAATGCATCAGAAAAATTAATTTTCTGTAAATTGCCTCTGGAAAACTGCACTCGTAAACTGCATTGGTTCAGACAATTCACAGCACAGACAAAACTATTGTCCTGGTTCAATGCGTTTTAGAGAGAACATTTCTTTGGTGTTTTTAAGCCATTGTGTTTTAGAACTAAGACATTTTTATGTGTTTTCTGGCCATTGCGTTTTAGAAAAACACATTTTTAAAGTGTTTTTAGTCATTGCGTTTTAGGTAAAACACATTTTTAGGTGTTTTCAGTCCATTGCGTTTTACAGAGAACATTTTCTTTTGTTTTTTAGGCCATTGCGTTTTAGAAAGGAGACATTTTTAAGTGTTTTCTGGCCATTGCGTTTTATAAATAAGACATTTGTTTGTGTTTTTTGTGCATTGCGTTTTAGGTAAAACACATTTTTATGTGTTTTCAGTCCATTTCGTTTTAGAAAACAGACATTTTAAGTGTTTTCTGGCCATTGCGTTTTAGAAATAAGACATGTGTTTGTGTTTTTGGTGCATTGCGTTTATGTAAAACACATTTTTATGTGTTTTCAGTCCATTGCGTTTTAGAAACTACACTTTCTTTTGAGTTTTTAGGCTATTGCGTTTTAGAAATAACACATTTCTTTGTGTTTTCTGGCCATTGAGTTTTACAAATAAGACATTTCTTTGTGTTTTTTGTGCATTGCGTTTTAGAACAATGTCATTTTTTAGGGTTTTTTTTCCATTGCGTTTTACGCAACTGGGTTTTCAATTTTTTTTTTCTCGAAAATCTAGCAATAGTATACTCGTTTTAAAGATTAAAAAACGCTCGTTTTTTTTATGCAATTTTTATAAAAAAAATAATGTCGTATGAAAAAGTTATTAACATTTAAAAAACGGGGGGGAATTGGAGGAGAGAGAAACTATTGCCTTGAATTGACTAGAATGTCCCTTAACAAACTCACGCGCCTCTTTTCTTCCCTTTAATTTTCTTCATTTAATCTTAGCCCTTGATTAACTAAATGGATGGTCAAGATCACTTCCTAGCCTTCTTAGCCAAATAAACTTCCTATTGTATCTCCACCCTTAAGAACTAAAACTCTTGTTGAATAATTTGTTAAACATTTTCTTTACAACATCAACAAACTTCCTAATTTAAGGGTGACAAAGTCTTATATTTAAGCAAGCGGGAGACAACTTTTGAAATTTAAACTTTTTCCCCATATCTCCAAACGTGTTGGATCTTATTTACAAAATTCAAACCAACACACAATCGTTTCCGCAACCTCTCTGGATCCATGGAACCACCATCGTTGCAACTGTTATGTTATTCGCCACCTTACACCATCACTCATCGTCAGGGGCGGATCTATTTGAGAGGCAGGGGTTGCCCGGGATACCCCTCAACTTTCTTCACGAAGTGTATTTTTTTTTCTTTTTTTTTTTTCCGTTTTTATGTATTGGACATCCTTAAGCAAATATTAGGATACCCCTGAGAAAAAGAGTTAAAATAGCTTATTCAGATCTTTCCCGATGAACTGCGGCAACCTATGTAGTTTTGTGTTGAAGATGAACATGGGGAGAGAGAAGATAGGTATCTGCTTTTTTAAATATAAATATAAATATTAATATATTATTTATGTGTAGGTGAAATATAGGATCTGTAAAAGTGATGGGTTAGAGTGACAACTCATTAACTCTTACTATTTATTTACTTTAATATAGTTTTTAACTTTTTTTCTATTTCACCCAAAAACATGAGATATACTTAGAAGCTTATCAAATGACGATTGGATTGATTTTTCGTGTCATAACACTTGATTTAACCTGTGAATATTAAATTTTTTGTTAGAAATATAGATATATATAACTAAAAAATGTTATTATTGTTATAATTTAATATAATGAATTTTGTTTAAATAAACAAGTTTCCATTTCAAGTGCTCATTTTTACTAGTCGTATGACATTCGAAATCTTAAAGACAATCCTAACTGAGGAGCAAATTTTTTCTACTCGCACATGGCCCTTGACGGCCCTCGAATTCAAGGAGACGACCCCGCCCCTGGTCCCACATTTAGCACAAAATTCATATTAATTAAAAGCTCAAATTTAATTAAAAAAACACACACACATTTAGTTAAAATTTTAAAAGCCGAAACTCATATTATTAACATTGTATGAATGGACAGTAAAAAAAATTTGGATACCCCTGAATTTTCCGTCTAGCACTAGTACACAAGTAACCATTAGACGGGGTTCAATTTTGTTTTTAGACGCGGTAATGCACATAACCCCGTCTAAATATACACACACAATCTCATCACATCAGGATACTAATGAAATATCCTTTAAACACTAATAAAATTCGTGTCTTTTGATATGAACCCCGACTTAAAATATGCTTACATAGCTTTAGACGGTGTTTACAAACCCTAACTTAAAATATAATTGAACACTAATAAAATTCGCGTCTTTTGATACGAACCCCGACTTAAAATACGCTTACATAGCTTTAGACAGTGTTTACAAACCCTGACTTAAAATATAATTATAAAACCCCTTTTAAGTATGATACAATGGAGATATATATATATATATTATTTGAATTTTCTAAGTATGATATGGATAGAGATAAAATGCATGCTTCCTACACTACTAGAAAAAATACCTTTAATGACACAAGAACAATGACACACATTAAATTTATGACACACAAACGCTTGTGTCATAGAAAAAATGTCATCATTGGTAAATTTTGAATGTTTTATGACACTTATTCTTGTGTGTCATCGTTTAAATGTCATTTTCAAAAAAATAAAACACATTAAAATATGTGTGTCATGATTTTGTGTCATCTTTTAACTTTTAATAGTTAAACAAAACGTATGTGTCATCGTTGTGTGTCATCAATATGTGTGTCATTGTTGTGTGTCATCGTTTAATTTTTAATTAATTTAATCACCAATCTATCATGGCGCCATCTAAAAACTTATCAAAAAGTTTTATCCCCCAAAATTCCCTCTCAAAAACCCAAACCCTACGCTTCATCATCCCAAATCCCTCTCAAAATTCTACACACCAAATTCCCAATTCCCTCTCAAAAACCCAAATCTTCAGCCGCTTCATCATCCCAAATCCAAACAAGTTTCTTGCTGATCATCTCCTTCCAGGTAAAAAACCTCATCCAATAATCTATTAACAAAGCATCTTAAATTCTAGGGTTTATGTAACCGATAATCTGCTGAACATCTTCTTTTAGGTTTGAAATTTAGTTATACTTCATAAAATATCAATGTTATTTTAGACTGCGGGGGTATGGGGCGGGAGTTTGGGCGTGGGTAGGGGGAAAACGCCCAAGCCACCATCCCGGGTGGGCTTGGGTTTGGGCGTGGCCCTTGGGGCTTGGGTTTCAAGCCGGGCGTGGGGTGGTATGGCCATCCTAGTTGGCTGAATCTCATTGGCTCACCCGCCACGCCATAGCGGTCCATCCTAAAAGTTTTGAATTTTTAAATTCAAACCATTGGCATGGCCAAGCGGTCACCCCAACCGATCACCCCAACCCCAACATCCCCTATAAATAACCCCAAACCCCAACCATGTGGTCCATCCCAAACCCCACCGTGGTCCATCCCAAACATTCGCTATCCCCCCCGCTGCCCCAACCGGTCACCCCAACCCCAACATCCCACGAACCCGCTATGGCATCCTGGACCCACGAAGAAGAACTTGCCCTAGTCACAAGCGTCATTGACGCTATGAAGGGGCGGCCACCGGGCCAAACAAAATATTGGCCGGAAGCTTTTGCGGCCTACCGACTAAACGTCGGTAACGACCGCCACAAC
Source organism: Helianthus tuberosus (assembly GCA_030545235.1). Lineage (NCBI taxonomy): Eukaryota > Viridiplantae > Streptophyta > Magnoliopsida > Asterales > Asteraceae > Helianthus > Helianthus tuberosus. The sequence goes on from CM060425.1 coordinate 196,976,521, forward strand.
GTCAACGCGTGCCAACATAAATGGCGCGAGCTACGTCCCAAGCTCGAACGTTTCAAGGCTTACTACGAAGCCGTTCCCGGGGGCGAGTTAAGCCACGAGGACCGGGTGGCGGTGGCGAACATAGAGTTTCACGGCAAGGAAAAAAAGGCGTTCGACAAGATCGACCTTGTTGAAATTTATTTAACGCTTTATAGTTTATACATTAACACACTCACTTCACTTCTTGATTGATCTCATTTTATGTAATTATGTTTGTTTGAATATGTTAAAGTTTCCCAGCAAGAGATAGTTTCTTTGTATAAAAGATTTTGTCAACTCGACCGCAATGCCAAGGGAGTCATTTCTGCTGATGAGTTTCTTTCGGTACCCGAATTTGCAATGAATCCTCTGTCTCAGGTATGTTTTTTTTTATTTTTTTAATTTTTTTAATTTCAATAGATATACTGGGATGCCTAGAGAGTATTTCCACTACAAGAAAGGTGGCCTTTTAGCGACGACACCTTTAGCGGCGACAACAAAGAAGTCGTCGCTAAAAGCCCAATCCGCGTCCAGGTGTTAAAACCAATCCATGATCGTTGATCATTGTGTACATCTGACGGTCCAGGTTTTATTTTAGCTTTAGGAGTACAAAACCTATGGCGGGCAAACCATTTACTCATTCCCCCCCAAATCGATCCACTGGCACTCCCCCAAATCGATCCATGAGCCCTCCCCCAAATCCCACGGCGCTGCCAGATTACTGGTAGTGGTGGTGTGGGGCAGAGGTGGGTGACGGTGTTGGTGATGGACGACGGCAGTCGGCGGTTGGCAACAAGCTGTGAAGGTGGAGGTAGGTGGTGGTGAGCGGGAGGCGGTGGTTAAGGCTGTGAATTTGGAGGTAGGTGGTGGTGATTGGAGTAATCCGGTCGGGGCTAGGGTTGAGTTCAGATGCAATTTTGAGGGTTAGGGTTGATGGTGGCGATTTGTAGCGACAAATGGTGATTAAGGATTGCCGACAAGCAGGTTAAAGTTTTATTATTTTTTGTTTAGATTTGTTTGTTTGTAAAGTGTTTGTTTTGTGTTTTGAAGAATTAATGTGGTGGAAATGATTATGAATTGGATTTGAAGTAGTTGTTATGTTAATTTGATCTGAAATGAATAGGATTGTTTGTTTTTTTTTTGGTAGCTTGTAGATAATGTCTGTTTGTTTGTGCAATGACAATGTCGTTTGATCTTTTGATATTTGGTAGTTTAAGATGTCGCTGCAATGACAAGCCATTTTTAGCTGTTTTAGGCTGGTTTAGATTGGTTTGTGCCGGTTCAGACATGCTTTTTGCAGGTTCAAGCTGTTATTTCTATGTTCTTTGTGCTTTTGCTCATTGCTACACTTAAGGCGTTTTTGGTGCGCCTCGCCTTGTCACTGATGCTTATGACTACTATGTTTTTTTTATATCTAGAATTGACGTGTTGCTTATATAAATAGCGGGAATAACTTGACTGGCTTCTTAGCTTGTTATGCACAATTTCTCAACTAATAGCTAGAAAGAAGTATGTTTTTTATAGTTCAGTTCCAGGTAGCCAAAACAAGTTTTCTTTTAGCTGTTTTAGACTTGTTTCAGGCTGTTTTAGACTTGCATTCGTATGTTTTAGATGTTGTTTGGCTGGTTTAGACTGTTTACAGGTGTTGATTACTATGATGTAGTTATATCTAGATTTGATGCTCATATAAATAGCAGGAGTAGGCCGATAGCTTGACTAGCATTTTTGGTTGATCTATTAAATATTTCTGCATCTGTGATTTCTAGTTTAAAGTGTGAATTACCTTGAATTCTTGCAGTGTATATACAACGAATGGAGAGGATTTTTTTGGATGGACTTCAGATTTTCGTTCCTTGTTTTGCAAGACACTGAAAACAGCAAGCAACTTCATCACTAAGAACGGTAACTTTAAGAATCTTGTTGCAACTTTTGTTGCAACTTCATCACTAAGAACGGTAACTTTAAGAATCTTGTTACTTAAAGAGTTATTTGTTTAGTAGTTATCTGTTGACATGCCAGTTCCTCCTGTAGAGTTCAAGCGGCTCAAACAGCAAGCCTTTATTAGTTTTGAGTTTGAACTCACAAAAAACAAGCTCGCAATGTATAACGAGCTGAGTTCGAGCTCATAAAAAACTTGAATTAATTTCTTGTCGAGATTTTTTAGCCTTGTTACTTTCGGGGTATCCTAATGCTATGCTTGTTCTTTTTTTTTCAAATTTAGAAGCTTTATTATTATTATTTATTTATTGTCTTAACTTGTTCTGTTTGGTTCAAAGATGGTAACATATAGGGGATGGCAATATTACCGTAACTCAATATGACCCACTGGTCACCCATTCTGTGATCTCTGATATACCATAATGAATTGTAACTACTTGCAGCCTGACAGGGTTACAGACTTTTGTAATAGAAACAAACTTCAGTTGATTATAAGAGCAAATGAATGTGTAATGGATGGGTTCGAGCGATTTGTTCACGGACAGTTAATTACCCTTTTCTCTGCGACAAACTATTGTGGTAAGTTTTGGGTTTTTTCTGGTTCAGTGCATTGGTTGCAAGTAGCGACGACCTGTCACACCCTGCTATGCTATGCTTGCATAGCAGATTTTGACCTGACGCAATGGATTTCCATCTAACGCAAAAGAATAGCGATGGAAAGTTGTTGCGCCAACATTGATATATGAGGCGCCCAGGGACACTTGCCGGGTTGACTCGTTTAGCTTAAAATTCTTCATGAATATGGTTTACCTTCGATATTAACTAACTTTTGTGTGCAGATTATAAACTTCCCCATACCATTTAACTACTAGTTACATTTTAAGCTTTGGTTATGTATAGATTCATAACTAACTTGCTTTTTTACTACTTCCAAAACAGAAATTTCACTTGGTCGTTTTTTGTTTGTCTTGTTGATAGTTGATGCCGTGTTCATTATATATCATGAAATGTGAAAAGAGATTGAAGAGGAACATGCAAGAAAAAAAGAGTTGAGCTTAAAGCTATGTTAAAGATATTGACGGCCACCGACGAAACTTGGTGCAGACACGAAGTAGGCTACGAATGAAGAAATAGAAAAGACAAGGAAGGAGATGCCTTTTTTTAACGGGCTAGGTGTTTCTTGGTTTAATTGTAGTTTTTTTTATGGATAGTAATATAGTTTTGAATAGATAAGTAATGACTGTTATTTTACCCGTGTAAACTTTCGGGTTGAATGTGTATTGGGTCGATTTGAGTATGTTCGGCTTATTATGTTGAATATATATATGAATTGATTGTTTGAAATTTGGACTGCAGTTTTTTTTATTTTTTACTACAAATTATTATTTTTATTTGTTTAAAATTTAATTGCATATTTTTTTACATAATTGCTTATAAGTCGCGGTTCCTCTAACACCGACTAAAAGCTGATATAAAATTATAAAGTGATTTTAAGTCACGGTTTAAAACACCGACTAAAACCATTTTCCAAAAAGTAGTAACAATTTTTAAGTCGCGGTGGTGTATTTTAAGACGGGGTTTATCAAACCGCGTCTGATAAACAATACATTTTTAGCCACGGCATTTTAAGTCGGGGTTCAAAACCGCGACTAAAAACTATTTTAACCGCGTCTAATGGTCACTTTTGTACTAGTGTAGTTCCGCCACTGCTCATCGTCATTGTTCAAGCCATCGCACACTAGTAGGTTTTGAAGATGGTGCTAGAGTTCTGCCGTGAAACTCAACATCCGGTGAACAAGGTGTGTTCCATCTGTCATAGTCCCGATTACTAAATATACATCAGATTTTCGACGTATAGTGTTCATCTTGGTGTTTCAGAACTTTCATTGATACTAATTTGTAAATTAGAACTTAAATTCAAGTTTTCTACATGCTACAAGTACATTTGAGACAACTGGCCGGTAGATCTGGGACATAAATGTAAAAGTGGATAAACTAGAAAACCAATGTCCATACTATTTGTTTTTTCAATTTAGATATGACATTTAGTTCCGATAATGTTTTCTCTTCTGTGGTGTTTTGGATTTTACTATTAATTGATGGTGCAATTGTGATTATTTTTATTTTAAATCATGTATCTTTATCAGTGTTGTAAAAATCGTGACTAGGCAGCGACTAGTCGGCGATTAATCGCTAGTCGGGCCTAGTCGGACCTAGTTGGCCAGCCAAAAATCGGTGATTCCGGCCAAATTCCGGCAAAAAGCCAGTATATTCCGGTTAAAATCTCTAAATTCCGGCCGGTTTTTCAGCCAAACCATGTAAATTCCAACAATTAATCTTGTATACTTAAAAAATGAGTTGAATAAGAGTTAAAACCTAGCTACTTAAAATATTTATCTATAAAAATATGTATATGTATACATAAAAGTGAAAATTACATATAAAAAACCCGATCCGATTAATCCTGATTAATTCCAAGCAATCCCGAGTAGTCGCTAGTTCCCACCTCACTGGTCGACTAGCGACTAACGAATTCTCCAACCTTGATCTTTATAGATGGATTAAATGTTTCGTATTTATAAACTAGGTAAATGTCATAAGGTTTGATCGACCCAAACTTTATTCTCATATTTGAAAAGTAACTTAAAAATATCGTTCTATAATTTTTAAACTTTCAATATTAACTATATGATTTTTTTTCTTTATTTAGCCCGTATGATACACCATATTATAACCTAATTATAAACTATTTAATAGCAAGTAGAGATCTTTGAATCTTAATAGGAGATTATTACTTAAAAGACACTCCAACATATACACCTATCAATGAGATTTATATCAAGAGACAATATTCTATTCGATTTTTTCCTTAGTCTTGTTATCTATTCGATTTTTTCTTTAGTCCTGTTATCTCCTTGTTAATTATCCCAAATAAAGCGGCCGATTGAATCCCGAATTAACCCAAACCTAGATTGGTGTAGTATTTAATGAATCCTAATATCAATGGTCTCAAAACCATAGATACTACAGTCATGGCTGAATTTCCTTCAGAAATCATGTACGACATCTTGTCCAGAATGCCGGTAAGATCTTTGGCTCGTTTCCGGTGTGTAAACAAGCAATGGTGCAACTACATCAACGATTCTTACCTTGAAGTCATGCATGCCAAACGAGCGCCACTGACCGATGCAATGCTCATCAAGTTCCATCAGTTTCCATCTGTTAGTTCCAACTCACCATGCACACTCAGATTTTTGGAACATAAAGAAGAAGAAGAAGGTACTTGTACCTTAGAAGTGAGAAAGAAGCCACTGGTTATGGAGTTTATGTGTCGTAGGGCTAATAGACGCCGGCCGCCTTTTGAAATAGTTCTAGGTTCTTGCAATGGTCTACTCTACTCATCACAAGGCCGGAACCCTGATGGCAGCACCACTTTGGTTGCGATCAATCCTCTAAGGAGAGAATGCTATAAGCTGCCACCCATCAATACACCCGAATCAGAACCGTTAGGGAGGTTTGTAGAGTCGTCAAGTGGGCTTGGCTTTGATGATTCTACCAACACTTTCAAGATGGTGTGCGTTATGAAAAAGTTCAAGAAGGATCTATATACCATGGTGCATGTCTTGGGCACAAACTCGTGGCGGAAGATACCCCAAATCCCATCTTATCCCATAGAAGGTGAAGGTGTATTCGCTAATGGATGTTTGCATTGGTTAATTAGACACCGATACGATTATGACGGAGTGTACTTAGCAAATCCTTTAATAAGCTTTGACATGGCAAAGGAGGAATTCGGATTAATCAATCTTCCTCAAGAACTACCTTCCGTTGGGGATAGAGTGAGATTGGTTTATCTTCATGGTGAAGTTGGATATGTGTATCAAATTATACGCAAGATAGTGGTGTGGGTGTTGAAGGATAAAGGATGGGTGAGGCACTGTGAGATCGATGTGAAACCCGCCTCTTTTGGTTACGTAAAGATTTTAGGGTTTTGGAACGTAAAAGGAGACGTATTAATGTTAGATATGTGGTACCATCGTATGTTTGTTTACAACATAAAAAGTGACACTGTGGATGAAGTCAGCCTCATTGGTTGGAAAGAAACGCCTGGAGTAGAAGATATACGAATGTATCAAAAAAGTTTTGTTTTCAACTCGTTATTCGATCGAAAACTGATGAGAAGAAGCTAGCCAATTTATATTTATGCTAGGTAGTAAAGTTGATTGATACACCAATTTCTGGTCCAGTTTATTGGTTGTTTTAAAGGTTTTTGTTTGTTTAACAAAAGTGGTTTTTAGGTTTTGCACACCCCTAGCTATTGTGATTTACATTATTATGTTTTATATATTGACTTATGGTATTATATTTATCAAGCGAACTACATGTGGTTATAAATCTTGATTTGGGTTAATGAAGCTCATTATAGTTATTGGTATGTAGATATACATTTACTGGTGAAGGTATATTTATAGAGACATGACAAAAAAATGATGATTATAGAGCATCCATAATACATGTTTTTGGAAGATATTTTTAAGAGCATCCATAAGGGTGGTTACTAGTGATAAAATTTCATCACTCAAAATATCCAATTATGTTCCACCATGTCAGCAACCATTTTTGCATCACTCACAACCTTTTTTAGTGGGGGTGGTCATCACTCACCACCACACCCAACAATTTCCCCCCAATCAACAACTACCCTCACAACTAACATATATCACGCCGTGAAAAATTCACAGAAACGTGTTTTCATTATTCTATCACGCGTTGATGTTACAGTGGCGGTGGAATAATTGTGCCATTACGCGTTATATATATATCATCACGGAAAAACAACGGAGTGCCCCCTGTGGCCTAACGCTGGATTGTTTCAAAATTTAGATTTGGGTCATTAGCATGTCACATTCATTCCAAACCCTCACTTTTTCCTCAACACTAAACCACTTCAAAACTCCACCGTATAACTAACTTTTCATTTTATTTAAACTATATCTAATTTAAAAATTTTATATATTTCGTTTATATTTAAATTATATAAAACAAAATAAAATAAAAATAGGATAGTTAAATAAGTTCAATATCGATTTATTAAATAAAGTAGGGCTGGCATGAAACGACCTATTAAGACACGAAAAAATTACCAATGTATCATACGCCCTGTTTAAGAAACGAACACGACCTATTAAGACACGGACACGACTTGTTTAAGACACCAACACGATCGAATTGGGGAAGTTGTGAACCGGATAGAGAATGGTGGTGTTTGTGAGAGAGATTTAAAAGTTAGGGATTGGATTGTGGAAAAAGAACCGCGTGTGTTTGTGTATAATTCATCTCAGGTACTACGATTGATTACCCCATGTCCACACCCACATATAATATTTTTTAGTTTTAAATTATTAACATGTACTTAACGCGTCTTAACAGGTTAACGAGTTTTAACCTATTTAGACATGAAACTTGTTAAGTTCTTATCGTGTCGACCTGTTTTAGACACGAAACATGTTAACGTCAAACACGAAACATGATAACTTCGTGTAGGTTCGTGTCGTGTTATTGTGTTCATGTCAGTATTACCAACCCTAAAATAAAGTAGGTTATAAGCTTGTGTGTTAAACATCAATTTATTATATAAAGTAGGTTACATTCGTTTATACACCTCCACAAACGTCGCCGCCTCCACCAGAGGATGAGCCGATGGAGCCCACGAAGCAACCACAACTGCCACCACAACCGAGGAATCCTCATGGTGCGCGTATTTCTGTACGTGCGAGACAATGGTCGGGTTCGCTTCCACCATTGCCTCCAACTTATCCCACCATTCCTGAGGACCCACAAATGGGTGGACCCTCTAGCATTGAACCCTTTGTTGAGCCCCTTCCACAATCATCTGCTCAACAACCTCTTTTGGGTTTTGATAACCCCATCCCTACATATCCAGATGTGACTGGATATGATACTTCGTATTCAGCAACACCAATGGATTATAATTATCCGGCGCCATCATACGACCTCTACGTACAGGCGGTCATGCACAATGCACTTTACCCATCTCCATTCCCTTCCACTTATCCAAATGCTGGATATCCCAATTAAGGGTACTAGTATCCTGTTGTGCCACAACCACAATCACAACCACAGCAACTGCCGCAGCTAGAGGCTATTAATCAAGCCTTGGAGCGTGCAAAAGTCTCTGCGTGGATATGTCATTTCTTTTATACAGGGAAGAGGTCCCTGTATAACATGAAGTGGTCCAAATTTGTGGACCTGATCAAGGAGACATACTGTCCTCCTCACGAAGTAGAGAAAGTAGAGTCCGATTTCTTGTCTCTCACAATGAAAAATCTGGATTATCGAAAGTACGTGTCTGAATACAACTCACTATCCAGACTGGTTCCCTACCTGATCACTCCTGAATCCAAACGCATTGCGCGTTTCATTGGTGGGTTGGCACCTGAGATTAAAGGTATTGTAAAAGCTTCCAAGCCCACTACTTTTAGGTCTGCTGTGGACCTATCTCTCTCACTCACTCAGGATGTGGTGAGATTGAAGTCAGTTAGGAATAAGACTGATGGGAAAAGGAAGAGGGATGATGATCACTCCTAGAAGTCCAAGAAGGGCAAATTTGGGTTCAATAAGAACCAACAAAGGTCTGGTCATAAGTACTTGGATTGTAAGGACTTGAAGAATGTCGTATGCTACAGATGTGGCGATAAGGGCCACATAAAGACTGACTGCCCTAAACGTGCTACTGAGGGCAATGCAAAGCTTGGGGAGGCAAAGAAATCCAATGCTCGAGCTTTCCAGATAACTGCAAGAGAAGCAGTTAAATATATGAATGTCATTACGGGTATGTTCATCGTAAATGATATCTTAGCTAGAGTTTTATTTGATTCTAGAGCTGATAAGAGCTGTGTTGATCATAAGTTTAGTAAACTATTAAACCTACCCCAAAGAGCTTTAGATATTACTTATGAGGTAGAGATGGCTAACGGTAGCATAGAAACTACTTCGACTATTCTTGTTGGATGTGTTATATCTATTAAGAATATTTATATCCCTGTTAATCTTTTGCCAATGAATTTGGCGGGGTTCTATAGTCTTAGGCATGGATTGGTTAGCTCATAACCAAGCCCGTATTGCATGTGATAAGAAACTTATCGAGATTAATTCCCCATTCGGTGATGTACTCACCATTCATGGAGATCTACACTATGGTTTGCTTGAGAAAGTGTCCCTACTTAAGGCATTCAAGTGTTTGAAGAGAGGATGTGTCATCTACATGGCACAAGTAACGTTTGATGAACTAAAGCCAAAGATTGAAGACATTCCAGTCATCTTAGAATACCCAGATGTATTCCCTGAGGATCTACCCGGTCTACCTCCAGAGAGGCAAGTCGAGTTCAGGATCGACATCTTGCCTGGAGCCGCTCCTGTAGCTAGAGCTCCGTACCGATTAGCACCCACGGAAAAGAAGGAGTTGAAAACTCAACTTGATGAGCTTTTGGAGAAAGGCTTTATTCAGACTAGTTATTATGTTCGTAAAGAAGAAAGATGGTTCAATGCGGATGTGCATTGACTACCGTGAGCTAAACAAGATAACAATCAAGAATCGTTGTCCATTACCTAGGATCGACAATATGTTCGACCAGTTGCAAGGAGCTAGTTATTTCTCGAAGATTGTTTAGACACCCAATATCAGAAAAATCAAGAAGAACACAAATGATAGTCGATTACTAAAACAAGCCATACACAAAGCCATCTTGTTGCATATAATGTTAAAACCAGAGGCGCATCATGCCTTGTATATAGCGTTTTCTAAAATGGCATGAATTACACCAGAAACAATGCATCCCCACTGAACCTCGCCATCTCTCGACACGCTATTTCCTTCGTAGTCTGATATTGCTATACATCCACACCTATGCTAGAACGAATGTCTTCCATGTCATATTTTGGCCGCATCACCCCTTTTGGTAGCGCTATAAAGTCCAAATGTGGCGCCACTTTGTAGGTCCCTAGAGGAGGATCTAGAACAACCTTATCCTTGTTATCGAACACACCCGCAAGTGCGAAATCCAAGCGGGTATGAAACCGAGCAAAGAACACATAAAATACAAGAAAAGATTCAAAGTTAAAGCTCACTTGTATAAATTTCAACAGAGTTGGTTTACAATATAATACAAGATAAAACTCTCTCAAAACTCTCTTGTGTGTGCTCTATGTTATCTTCTGTGTTACAAGCTGATTTTATAATCTAACATGTCTGCATACCCACGAAAGACTCATTGGGCCTATAAGCAAGGCCTAAGAAGAACCAAACCCAAGAAGAACATTCTTCTTGAACACTTGCCAGCGAAGAACCAAGACCCAAGAAGAACATTCTTATTGAACACTTCCCAGTGAAGAACCAAACCCAAGAAGAACATTCTTCTTGAGATTACATGTGAATGGTTCTTCGCATGCTGATGTATTTCGTGGCCTTCATGCAGGTTCAAGATATTTCTTGGCTCATTTCAAATGCAGGAGTTGCAGACATGATTCTAACAGCTAGAACAATATACACACAAATATCAGTCTACACACCCATAGCTGATTTACATCAAATACGTAACAATCGCCGTACCGGGTCAAGATAGGAGGATATCTTGACCTCGGTCTTCACTTCGTAACTTTGTCGAACTGAACTGAGCTGCTTCCACAAAATGCATCAACAAACTCACCCTTGGATGCTGCTCGTGATGGTTCGTTCTTCATGTTGTCGGATCTTCAGATGTCTTCACTTGTCACTGTCAGGAGGTGTATCAGCAAACTCCCCCTTGAACGTTGCTCGTGAGACGTTGATCTTTAAATCTTTAGATCCTTGTGGTGTTGATGAGTGGTCAGCGGCAACTCGATCATCTTGATCCTTTGATTGCATCCATGTCGTGTCTTCATTTCAAAGCTTGTCATCTAACACGTTCTCTTCGCCTTTAGCTGGTGTGGATGCCATATCTGCACACACAACAGAGCTAAACGTGTAATGAGAACAACCGCTTGGAATATAGTCAACAAAAACAAATGACACACATGTGACCAACTCTCAATCAACTACCAACCGACGACAGTTTGAAAGTTTAAAAATTAGATCAGTTTTATGTTTTAACTTTCACAACTGGTTAATTTTGTTCGTTTACGAAGATGTAATTGTTTCAGGTTTCGAACAGGTTTCATGAGGAAAAGACTCAAATCGAACATCAGGCAATCAAATATAAGAAAGAAAATCTTTTTGGCTTTTATAAAGTTCATATTAAAACACACCTAAAATCTTTTTGGTATTTTTGAATATTTCAAATTTAAATACTGAAAGCAGTGAATAAATATATACAGAGATGCAAAAACAGAGAAATGTAAATAAATATTTACAAACATTCTTTTTGCGAGTTTCGAGAGTAAGAGAATCATATCAGTGTACGGTCATGCCAAAACGCTCTTGTTGTTCAATTAGTTAACATTTAGATAAGCATCCTATAACGATTATCGGTATTGTTGTCCACTTAAGCTCAACTTATCAGATGTACTCGCGGTTAGGGGATATGATTAAGGTATGATTTATAGTTACTGACCATTGTTCATCCACACACGACACATTCCCGTATCAAGGTATGCATGAGAGTTCATCTTACTGGTGAGTATACCATTTATCATCTGTTTTCAACGTATATGATGAGATATACTCACTTATTCGAGGATGAATACAAGCCCTATGTGATAAAATCACTTATTAATGAGGAACTTGATATTCGATGCATGCAGGGCACAAGAGCAAGTCCGTGAACAGGTTGGTACCATTGTACCGACAAAGAGACGAACTTGACTCTCGTATAATAAATGTGATTTAGAATCACTTATTCGGGGGTTGAATGTGATATTTTATCACTTATTGATGGTCGTATGCATCATGTATTATATACATGTTTATATGATATGTACACGTATGTATGGTATCAAGGAAGTTCTAGACTTGCGTCCCCGTAGTTTTCGGTAAAAGAATCAAACATGATACCCAGGTGATAAACAGCATAAAGACCACGTATCTAAGAACCTCGGCAATCTATCAAACGAAATTTCGTTACCAAGACCATATACCAATGAACGGTTCCCACACAGTCTTCAGTCGATTTAGGTTTATATCACCCTGCACACTTTAAAACGATTGTGAGCCTACTGATTCAACTTATATAGAGCTGCTTATCGTTTTTCATTTTAAGTTCAAAAAGGTTTCGACAGACCACTGATGTACTATCATTTTCTCTTTTGCTCACCAGGAAACTCATTTTTGTTTTTTTATTGTTTTTGTGTTTTTGAAATTTTTCGATGTTTTTGTATTTTTGAAATTTTTAATGTTTTTGTATTTTTTGTTTTTACTCCCCCTAAAATGCAAAAAGTACGAGAAATTAAAGAACACAATTAGATATTTACAAAAAAAAAGATTATCCGATGTCAGTTTTACTCTTGCTTGACCTTAATGTCGTTTACCATAAGTAAAAAGTTAAATCACGATTTGTGAAAAGCTTTGGTAAAAAGGTCGGCACGTTGGTCATCGGTGTGGACCTTAATGACATCGATAAGTCTTTTATCAAAACAATCACGTATGAAGTGATATTTGATCTCGATGTGTTTGGTCTTTGAATGCTGCACAGGATTTCTAGTGATCTGTATGGCAGCAGAATTATCAACGAAAATAGGAGTAGATAGGAAATCAAAACTGTAGTCGCGCATTTGCTGTTGGATCCACAGAACTTGGGAGCAACAACTTGAGGCAGCAATGTACTTTGCTTCACAAGTTGATGTAGCGACACAAGTCTGCTTCTTGCACTGCCATGTAACCAAGCGAGTTCCTAAAAACTGACATCCAGCCGTTGTGGATTTGCCGTCGATTTTGCAGCCACCAATATCAGAATCACTGAACGCGATCAGGTCGAAGCTATTATCCCTAGGGTACCAAAGACCGGTGTCCGAGCAACCCTTCAAATATCGGAAAATCCTTTTTACATCTGCTAGATGTGAGGCCTTCGGGTTGGCTTGATATCGGGCAAGCAGGCATGTAGGATACATTATGTCGGGCCTCAAGGCAGTGAGATACATAAGAGATTCGATCATCGCGCGGTAAAGTAAGGAGTTAACGCTTTCACCCTTCAAGTCCGGAGTAATCCCATGATTCTGCAGAAGTGGGGTACCAATGGGCATCGCTTCGGACATCTGGAACCGACTCAAGATGTCACCGACGTATTTAGTCTGCTGGATGAATATCCCAGACTCCGTTTGTTGAACTTGTAGGCCCAAAAAGAAGTTTATTTCCCCCATGGCGCTCATCTCAAATTTCTCCTGCATAACACGCTTGAAGTCCCTACACAAAACATCGTTAGTTGAACCAAAGATAATATCATCTACGTATACCTGAACCAACAGAAGATCTCCATCTTTTTCTTTGATGAAGAGAGTGCAATCGATAACACCCCGGCGAAGACCATTCTCCAGCAGATAATTAGATAAGGTTGCATACCAAGCTCTCGGTGCTTGATGTAATCCGTAGAGATCTTTGTTGAGCAACCAAACCCAATCAGGATGAATAGGATCTTCAAAGCCCGGAGGTTGTTGGACATACACCTCTTCTTCAACCACACCTGTAACACTCGTCTTAATTAATTATTATTTTATATGAAAAATAATCACTTTTCAAAACAAAATGCATTTCTACCAAAACCTTGGTTAACAGTTAAGTTGTACAACATCATAGAGTAGTAACATAACCAGCTAACTTGTTTAAAACATTCAACATCCAGAATCATTTATAAAACATCATTGTCCAACATGTCTAATTTAACGCGGAAGCTACAAAATTTGGTGTTCGGTTCTTGCATCTTTGCTTGATCGTCCTCCAGGATGAAATGAGCGTTACCTAAGGTCAAAACCATATCTAATGTTAGTTTTGACAACGTATTAATAAGCATAAACAAGCCCCAATAGCATACACATAACAAAAAAAATAAAAATCTTGGTTTTTGGTCTGTCGCGCCACGCGCCAGACCCAAAAATGACCTTCGCGTGCCGCGGGCGGCCCCGCGTGTCACGCCAGAATTGAGTTACCCGTCGCGTGGCGCGGGGGAGTGCGTTTTCCAGCAGGTCCAGTTTCTAGACCTGCATATTTGCCCAGCTCCGAATATTGTTAAAAAACTAACTTTAAACTAGCATAACTTTTCACTCGCTTGTCCGTTTTGGTCGATTTTTTTCCCTATGCGCCCGTAATAAAATTACGGATCTAATCACATGAATTTCACGTAACAAAACCCAGTTTGCAAAAAATGGTTCACAAAATCCTAGTTTCGGTTATTCGACCCATTAGCTATGTGTGCATAATATCATTATTCTGTTCTAAGGCATACTAGACATAATTGCCCAACTCCCCGGGCTTCTAAATCTTGGCGTATTCGCGCCATTTCATGGCTTTACACTCACACTAGAATTTCATGCTTGTTTTCTCAAAATTCAAGCATACCGCTTCAAGCAACACTTATAATGGATTTCTATCATTTGACCCGATATCTCGGATTCGTAAAACTTAAATTAGCATAACCAATTCATTGGTGTATTACTATCCAACACTAGCACAATATGAGACTTTCAAGTCACTACACACATGATCGTTTTTTAAAGGCAAAATTTTGACCCGTCCGGTTGTCGAGTGAAAACCATCACTTTAATGACAAGCCAAACTATTTACAACCATTATTTTGACCCGTTTGATTGTCGAGTGAGCTTCGCCACTTCAATGACACATCAAACGCGTACGTTACACTATGACACCATTAACACACAAATTTCTAACATTTATTCATAACATCATGGGACTAAATTCATTTACCTTTAGAGCACCCCCTTCAAGCGCGCGTCACCACCAGCTTGTCCACTAGATGCTCCGGTTTCCTTTCCTATAGAGTTCAATCACACTATGTTTAGAACTCTTTTCTTATCACATAACGCATAGTTCACCCAATTTTACAAATATGCGTTTTTTGTTCAAATTTCAACATTCAATATTCTCTTAGGCATTTATATAAACATCTTTGGGGCAGAATTTTACACACCTCATAATCAAGCTCATAGCTTGTTATTTGGCCAAAATTAACATTATTTAGGCAATTTCACATAAATTTTAACATCCATAAATCAGAAATTAGTTTATAGATTTCAGATTACACTAGAATAACTATTATATCCCTAGTGTTTAGCATGTTTATACAAAACCCATTAATCACCTACATTAGTGATTATGAAATTCACAAGAAATAAGAAAGTTTTCAATAATTAAATGGCTAGGGTTTACTCCTAAACATAATTTCATTCTCACTTTCATTCAACCAATGATCATGCAAGCTCATATTTGAATTTCATGAGTTCATATAAAATTTAAGATGAAACCAAATAGTGAAATTTCACATACCTTATGATCCATTTGCCAAGGTGATCACTAATCTATATTCAGATTTCGATTTGGACTTGATTTGAACCTTCAATTTGTGAAATTTGTGAGAGTTAGGGTTTGGAGGGGAACTCCATGGTCGCCCCTTTTGTTTGATCGACCAGACACACCTTTGTGTGTGTTTGGTGTGTTTTATTTTGTATTTATTTAATTAAGTTTTAAGTTGTACAACATAAGCCCCTCAACTTCTGTTTAGTTCATAATTTAGGTATTTAAATTCTTTCAGGTGTTACTACAAGACTCATAACTAATTGGGTTATTTATTTCCTAGTTAGCTTATTCTCGTTTATTTTGTACTTTATAATTCTAATATAAAGTTTTATAAATTTCGGGGTGTTAAACACCATGTAAGAATGCACTTTTCACGTCGATTTGGTAAACCTTGAATCCTTTGAACAAAGCATAGGCTAGAAAAATCCGAATAGCTTCAAGACGTGCAACTGGTGCATAATCTTCGTTGTAGTCTATCCCTTCTACCTGACGAAAACCTTGAACAACTAATCTCGCCTTGTTTTGGACAACTACTCCACGGTCATCCTTTTTGCATTTGAATACCCAACGGGTGCCAATCTTCTTATAGTTCTTAGGTTTTTCAACCAGTTTCCAGACACCTAGCTTCTGGAATTATTTCAGTTCTTCCTGCATAGCTTCCACCCAAGAATTATCCTTTATGGATTCTTTCCAAAACCTTGGTTCTTCTTGTGAGACATAACACACGAAGGACCAATCATTTTGCAAACCCGATTCTCTAATTGCTGCACACAAGCCAACATTGTTGTTATTTCTCAACTGATTCCTCATCTGCACGCCACTTTGAACATTACCAATGATGTTTTGCTGAGGATGGGTATTATGCATTCGTGTTTCTGGGTTATCCGGAACTGGAACATTAATACCCAGATTGTTGAAGTTTAGATCAATAACCAAATCAATACCCTGAACTGGCGAAGAGGATGATGTAGTAGCTTCAACTGTTTTAGGGCAGTCCATCGGGGGTGTAGCCTCAGAAGTACCATGCACAACTGTTGCAGAACTTCTTGGTCTGCATCGAGAAATTCATCATCCTCTGAAGATTCGTTCAGTTCAGCAGCATCGTGAAAATCCTCATTCTCAAGAGCATTATTGTTAACTGAAGATGATTCTTGATTGTTGACAATAATTGGATGAACCAACGGTGAATCTGTTGCGTTGTCACTCTCGAAAAACATCTGTGTCGCAGCATCCACTACTTCTTCTTCAATATTAATCGATTATAAAAAGTCATCGTACTCAAACATCCATGGCTGACCCGGACATCTGACTGGCAATGTGTGCCTTTGTACTCTGACTTCTGACCATTCCTCAATCCTTTTCGTATCAAGATTCCAAAATCTTAAGTTCGGGGTGGCATACCCAAGAAAGTATCCCTCAATTGCTTTTGCCCCAAACTTTCCATCTGGATCGATCATAGTGCAAGGAGCTCCAAACGGTTCAAGAAATTGTAAATCTGGTTTTTGTTTATGCAGAAGCTCAAAGCAGGTCTTGTTGTGTCTTTTTACTATAAGCACTCGGTTCATCATGTAACATGCAGAGGCCACAGCTTCACTCCGGAAAGGAATGGGCAACTGTGACTCTGCCAACATAGTCCTTGCAGTTTCGATCAATGTTCTATTCTTACACTCCGCGATGCCATTCTATTGAGGAGTGTATCTGGCACTGAATTTATGAAGAATGCCTTTGGATCTACAGAACTCCTCCATAGCATGATTCTTGAACTCAGTTCCATTGTCACTTCGTATGCGTCTCACTTTCAAAGTATACGAATTCTCAATCGTAGTGATTAAGTTTTTGATAATTTCAAAAGTTTCACTCTTGTGTGCCATAAACACCACCCAAGAAAATCTTGAATAATCATCAGTCACCACGAGGCAGTACGAGTCATTACTAATGCTTTTATGCTTAACAGGACCGAATAAATCCATGTGCAAGCGTTAAAGCGGCACAGCTACGGTGTTGATCTTCTTTCTCGGGTGTGATTTCTTACTTGGCTTTCCTTTTTGGCAAGAAATACAGACGTCTTGCAGATGAAAGTTTTTAACTGGCTCATATCAAGGACGTATAAATCATTAATCCTTGGTGCATATAAGAGAATCCCGTCTTTGGGAATCTTGAAACCGAGCTTCAGCACATAACATCCATTTGCATTAAAGTGCACCGAAAACTTCTTATAACAGATTTGAGAAACACTGAGAAGATTGTGGTCAAGCTGTTGCACAAAGTTGATCTTATCAAAACTCACAACCCCGTTAGATACCATTCCTTCACCAGTAATATATCCGCCTTTATCTCCAGCAAAAGCAACATAACCTCCTCTAATAGATTTGACGTCGTAGAGAAGTCTCATGTCGCCGGTTATGTGCCTAGATGCCCCACTATCAACAATCCAAAGACTACTGATAGTTCCTCCTGGAACACCCTACACATGTACTCAAATGATCATTTGGAGATGGGGACCCAAGCCTTCGTGGACTTGGGTCTGCCATTTTCATCGACAAAAGTTATTTCAACTTCGCGATGGTTTGGAAATGGTGATGCTCCCCCTGAATTTGTGACCAATTTAGGTTTCTAAGTCTGTTGAGTTTTGCCAGTTTAATTGTTTGATATTTTAACTTCGTGATTTTTTGAAGTTTTAGAAATTTCTGGTTTGACTGAAACAGGTTGTTTTTTAACCACATCGGTTTTAAGAGCCTTTTCAATTACCTTGATTTGCTTGCGTTTCTGTTTCTTCTCCCTTTCTTTCATAAGACGGGGATCTTGTTTTGGAGAAACAGATCGTTTTTGGTAACTATGCTCACGGGGAACATCAGCTTTAGCCTTTAACTTATGAAGATATGGACAATTTCGAATGATATGTCCAAATTCAACACACTCGAAACATGATCTTCGTTCAGCAAACCCCAAAGTATCATGTTGATGTCTCATTGAGGAACTTTATGATTTCGAAGTACTTGGTCCTGAATTGTTTTGACCATCTCTTTTCAAGATTTTAACTTGCTTAACAAAATCTATGTTAGATTTGCTTTCAAATGTTTCAAGATTATCGATTCCTTTCGACTTCACAAAGTTCAGCTTGTGATTCTTTCTCTGGTTTTGTTCCTTTCGACCTTGAGTTGTTGATTTTCCTTTTGGTTTAGTGTGGTTTTGCTGATTTTTATGTGTTGGTAATTTTTTATTGCCATATTGTTTTCGAACTTCAGCTTTTGGAATCAGAGGACATTGTGTAACCACAACTCGTGAACTCAACTCTCCCAAAAACTTACTTGTCGAATCCTCAAAAACTTTACTGATTAAAGATCGATTTACATTCTTAATCGAAAAATCTTTGTTTGAATAAATTTTATCATCACCAACCAGAGTGTATAGCAAATTCACACTCTCAGAGTCTTGTGCAGAAGTGGACTAAACCAGAACAGTCTTAGCAGGTTTTGTGGGAAGATCACATAGAATATGATTCTCGAGAGGTATGTCCTCTTCTTTTATCACTGCATCAGACTGTGTTGAGTTAGTATCCTCGGATTCATCATCTAAAGAATCAACATCCTCAACAATGACCGGAGGATCCTGATTTTGTTCAGTTGTTGACACTTTCACATCTGCTGACTCATCCGAATCTGTAGGTACTTCCTTTTTGTAACCGAGCCCAGCTGCAAATTCCTCAACGTCTGATGGAACAGATGGCTCAAAGTGAGGCTTATCCTCCTCATCAGGCAATGCGGTATAATTGTGTCTAACAGGTGGAGGACACTTCTTATATCCAATGCACGTGACATCATTTTTCTTTTTATATATGTCAGTGATGTGATCCAGCACCTACCTAGAGTTTGAGTAACTAGCTAACTTAAGCTGGATCGCCTCATTTTCACACTTAACACAGGCCAACTCCTTTTGTGCTTCCTCGAGCCTATTGATGTAATTGTTTATTGCAGTTTGTTTTCTTGAAACTGTTTTCGTTAGCTCGGACTTATCTTCTTTTAATGTGTCAATTACCTTTTTAAACTCCTTTTCATGATTTTTATGAAACATGCTGGCCTCTGTGCATTTCGAAAGATCCACGATCAAATTTTGATTGCGGATAAATGTCACGTCATACTTGCTTTGAAAATTATCACATTTGCTTTGCAAATCAGCCAATTTAACACCTAAATCAACACAATTATCACATTTATCAGATTTTGGTTCATCGACACATACCTGACTTGACGAACCGCCAACATTAGCCATAAAGGCTAAATGGTGAGAAGAAGAAGAATAAGCAGCTTGATCCACCAAAACTGATCTTCTGTCACTCCTTGCTTTAGCTTCTCCCAACAACTTCTCAACATCAGTATCAATGGTCTCATGTGACACTTCATCCATAACATCTTCACCTGAAGTTGAGGTTTCCTCATCAGAGCTTCCACTATAACCAGAACTGTCTTCATCTTCTGAAGATACTCCACCACAAGCTTGTTTTAGATCCTTGACAACCTTAGCAAAACATGTTGTTCCACCCTAATCACCACCACCCAGTTGAATCGACCAGTCACAACCTTCATCAACTTGCACCACAAGAGCTCGATTGTTTTTTGATGATCCTTCTTGATGAGAATTGTTTGCAGGCATCAAGGCACGCTCATTATTCTGGGTTTGATTCTGATTAGGTTGATTGCCATGATTTCTGAACGGATTCTAGTTCCCTTGCTGAGCTGGCTTCATACATTCCCGTTTGAAATGACCTCATTCACCACAGTTGAAACACTTGACCGCTTGCTTATCGAACCTATACTTGGTATCTTTCTTGCTTTCCAAGCTGGTTCTACCAGTTCTTTCCATGAATTCTTTTGCTCGCCTCACTTCACTAGCAAATGCCCACTTGATATCCATCAAATCCATTTCATCCTTATCTATTTGCTGATAATCTTCCTGAGTCAAATTGATGTTTCCAATTTGCCCTGCTACTGACCCACAGTACGCGCTCACCAAGGTGTTTAATACCTCCATATGTTCCTTTGCCACCTCAACACTCACTTTTGAGAAACTTGAAGTGTCTAGCCGATCTGTGTTTGGATTAGTTGACTGACCAGCATTGACTGTTGATGAAGTGCTTCCATAACAAGCTTGTTGTTGACCTTTGTAGTTTGGATCAAGAAATGATAATACTCTAGTAGACCGATAGCTTTGCTCTGAGGCAACTGGTTGTGGTGTTCCATACATATCAGTGCTTGAGACAAAAGTCGTTTGTAGCTGAGCATGTTGAGCAGGTCTTGCAAAAGTGCTAGTACCTCCATAATTTCCATAATACATTTCAGGATTTTGTGGCACTGTAACTCTTTTTGCCTTCCTGATTTCTTCTTGATCTTTGTTCTCCAGTAGCTGAATGAAATCATAGATGTTGGTTGTAGCCAGAGTGCCATTATACTTCAGAATCTCCAAGAATCCATTCCATTGAAGTGGCAATGCATCGGCAAACTTGGTAACAACCTCATGTTGAGTTACTGATACCCCATAATTACCCAGCTCACTCAGCAAGTGATAAAATCGACATGTAATATCTCCCAGTGACTCCTTTTCCATACACATGAATCCATCGAATTCCTTTTTGAGCAGATCATGTCTCAGTTTGCGTGACACCGCATTTCCTTGGCCTCTCACCTTTAACGCATCCCATAAACACTTTGTCGTTTTGAAGCTCACAAACTGATGACAAATATCCTTGTTAAAGCTTGAGTTAGAATTGAAAACACCTTCTTTTCTAAATCATATGCCTTCTTCTCGTCGTCCGTAAGATCAGCAAATGATGCGGGATTTGAACTAACTTCATCAAGTGCTTGATCGAAATCCAAAGTAAAACGCAACCACAACTCCGTGTTTTGCCCAAGAATATATGTATGAAATCTATCCTGCCATCCGGGATACTCATTCATATGCATGAGCTTTGGTGGACGATTGTTGCTTCCGGTTTCGTTCTCGCTCATAAGCAGGCTTTGAATACTTTGATTTTGATTAGCAACAAACGCCCATTGATTTGCCGTAATTAGACTCGCTTGGGATAGAATTGATGAAGACGAGGGAGTGGGTGACTCAGCCCATGATGGTGATAAGCCCTTTTGCGTATACATATTATCCGTATTAGGATCGGGTTTCCAACCCCACTAGTCTGAACTCATAGTGGATGAAAAACAAACAACTTAAACAGTCTCTATGAACTTCCTGTAAAGCTTCATAAAGAATGTTTTTTGTAGGAATAAGACAAAAGTCAAGAAGAATGTTTTTCTTTGAATAAGACAAAAGCCAAGAAGAATGTTTTTCTTTGAATAAGACAAAAGCCAAGAAAAATGTTTTTCTTTGAATAAGACAAAAGTCAAGATGAATGTTTTTCTTTAAATAAGACAAAAGCCAAGAAGAATGTTTTTCTTTAAATAAGACAAAAGCCAAGAAGAATGTTTTTCTTAGGATAAGACAAAAGAAATGGTTCTTTGTTGACTTACAAGTATCTTTCATTGGCCATATCTTTGAAATGGTTTTTCTTTGAAACAAGACAAAAAAAAAATGGGTTTTTCTTTTACTTAGGTGATACGCAGGTATGGATATCTATGAGTTTTGGTGGAAAGTTGGTGAACAAATGGATAAGGTTTTGCAGAAAAGATTTGAATCTTATCTTCTTAAAAAGAAAATATTCCGGTGATTTCTCCGGTCAATACACTTCACCGGAAAATTTTTCGAACAAGATTTTTTGCAAGAAATTTTAAGAAAAAACCCTATACTAACATGTCTCCACGTATTTTAACAAGGTTTTTGTAAAAATTTTAAGCAAACAACTAGTTTTCTTAAACTTTTAACCCATTTTGTTTCAAAAACTTGAGTATTCAGTTTTAAACACAATAAACATTAAAAAAAACCTTCAAAGATTTGTTTGAAAACACAACACAAAGCTCGGTTTTAACAAGGAAGAGAGCCAAAGCTCTGATACCACTTGTAGGTCCCTAGAGGAGGATCTAGAACAACCTTATCCTTGTTATCGAACACACCCGCAAGTGCAGAATCCAAGCGGGTATGCACCCGAGCAACGAACACACAAAATACAAGAAAAGATTCAAAGTTAAAGCTCACTTGTATAAATTTCAGCAGAGTTTGTTTACAAGATAAAACTCTCTCAAAACTCTTTTGTGTGTGCTCTATGTTGTCTTCTGTGTTACATGCTACTTTTATAACTAAACATGTCTGCATACCCACGAAAGATTCATTGGGCCTATTAGCAAGGCCCAAGAAGAATCAAACCCAAGAAGAACATTCTTCTTGAACACTTGCCAGCGAAGAACCAAAACCCAAGAAGAGCATTCTTCTTGAACACTTCCCAGTGAAGAACAAAACCCAAGAAGAACATTCTTGTAACACTCGTCTTACTTAAATATTATTTTATATGAAAAATAATCACTTTTCAAAACAAAATGCATTTCTACCAAAACCTTGGTTAATAGTTAAGTTGTACAACATCATAGAGTAGTAACATAACCGGCTAACTTGTTTAAAACATTTAACATCCAGAAACGTTTATAAAACATCATTGTCCAACATGTCTAATTTAACGCGGAAGCTACAAAATTTGGTGTTCGGTTCTTGCATCTTTGCTTGATCGGCAACCAGGATGAAACGAGTGTTACCTAAGGTCAAAACCGTATGAAATGTTAGTTTTGACAACGTATTATTAAGCATAAACAAGCCCCAATAGCATACACATAACAGAAAAATAAAAATCTTGGTTTTTGGGTCTATCGCGCCACGCGCCAGACCCAAGAATGACTTTCGTGTGCCGCGGGCGGCCCCGCATGTCGCGCCAGAATTGAGTTCCCCGTCGCGTGGCGCGGAGGAGTGTGTTTTCCAGCAGGTCCAGTTTCTGGACCTGCATATTTGCCCAATTCCGAATTTTGTTAAAAATCTAACTTTAAACTAGCATAACTTTTCACTCGCTTGTCCGTTTTGGTCGATTTTTTTCCTATGCGTCCGTAATAAAATTACGGATCTAATCACATGAATTTCACGTAACGAAACCCTGTTTACGAACAATGGTTCACAAAATCCTAGTTTCGGTTATTCGACCCATTAGCTATGTGTACATAATATCATTATTATGTTCTAAGGCATACTAGACATAATTGCCCAACTCCCCGGGCTTGTAAATCTTGGCGTATTCGTGCCATTTCATGGCTTTACGCTCACACTAGAATTTCATGCTTGTTTTCTCAAAATTCAAGCATACCGCTTCAAGCAACACTTATAATGGATGTCTATCATTTGACCCGATATCTCGGATTCCTAAAACTTAAATTAGCATAACCAATTCATTGGTGTAGTACTATCCAACACTAGCACAAAATGGGATTTCAAGTCTCTACACACATGATCGTTTTTTAAAGGCAAAATTTTTACCCGTCCGGTTGTCGAGTTAAAACCATCACTTTAATGACAAGCCAAACTATTTACAACCATTATTTTGACCCGTTTGATTGTCGAGTGAGCTTCGCCACTTCAATGACACATCAAACACGTACGTTACACTATAACACCATTAACACACAAATTTTTAACATTTATGCATAACATCACGAGACTAATGTCACGTACCTTTAAAGCACCCTCTTCAAGCGCGCGTCACCACCGGCTTGTCCACTAGATGCTCCGGTTTCCTTTCCTATAGAGTTCAACCACACTATGTTTAGAACTCTTTTCTTATCACATAACGCATAGTTCACCCAATTTTACAAATATGCGTTTTTTATTCAACTTTCAACATTCAATATTCTCTTAGGCATTTATACAAACATCTTTGGGGCAGAAATTATAATTAAGCTCATAACTTGTTATTTGGCCAAAATTAACATTATTTAGGCAATTTCACATAAATTTTAACATCTATAAATCAGAAATTACTTTATAGGTTTCAGATTACACTAGAATAACTATTATATCCCTAGTGTTTAGCATGTTTATACAAAACCCATTAATCACCTACATTAGTGATTATGAAATTCACAAGAAATAAGCAAGTTTTCAACAATTAAATGGCTAGGGTTTACTCCTAAACATAATTTCATTCTCAATTTCATTATACCAATGATCATGCAAGCTCAGATTTGAATTTCATGAGTTTATCTAAAATTTAAGACGAAACCAAATAGTGAAATTTCACATACCTTATGATCCCTTTGCCGAGGTGATCACTAATCTATATTCAGATTTCGATTTGGACTTGATTTGAACCTTCAATTTGTGAGTTTTGTGAGAGTTAGGGTTTGGAGGGGAACTCCCTGGTCGCCCCTGTTGTTTGATCGACCAGACACACCTTTGTGTGTGTTTGGTGTGTTTTACTTTGTATTTATTTAATTAAGTTTTAAGTTTTACAACATAAGCCCCTCAACTTATGTTTAGTTCATAATTTAGGTATTTTAATTCATTCATGTGTTACTACAAGACTCATAACTAACTGGGTTATTTATTTCCTAGTTAGCTTATTCTCATTTATTTTGTACTTTATAATTCTAATATAAAGTTTTATAAATTTCGGGGAGTTACAAGTCCACCCCACTTAAAAAGGGTTTCGTCCCCGAAACCAGAGTACGTACCGAAAAGTGTAGGGTAGAGACGTCTCATCTCCTCCTCGGACTCCCATGTGGTATCCGAACCTTTCCTGTGCTCCCATTTGACCTTTACTTGATCAATTTCTTTGTTTCTCAAACTCTTTACTTTACGATCTAAAATTGCAATCAGCTTTACTGTGTAATTGAGACTGTTATCCACCTCGATGTCGTCGTAGTGGATATAAGTAGCTTCGTAGGCTAAACATTTTCGGAGATGTGACACGTGGAACGTGCTATGTATCCCACTCAACTCCTCGGGCAATTCCAGACGGTATGCTACCTTACCAACCCGTTTGATGATTCTGAGTGGCCCAATAAATCTCGGGCTTAACTTTCCCCTTTTTCTGAACCGAATAATTCCCTTCCACGGGGATACCTTTAACATAACTTTGTCACCGACTTGAAACTCAATTGGTCTCCTTCTTTTGTCTGCATATGATTTTTGTCGATCCTGGGCCGCTTTCAAATGGGCTCGGACCAAATCGATCTTCTCATTCGTAATGCAGACTACATCCTTATGTGCAAGCTCACGTGGACCGACCTCATCCCAACATACCGGGGTTCGGCATTTTCTACCGTAAAGCATCTCGTACGGGGCCATACCGATGCTTGCGTGGTAACTGTTATTATATGAAAACTTAACCAACGGTAGATAGACATCCCAACTACCCCCGAAGTCGATAATACACGCCCGTAACATATCTTCTAACGTCTGTATTGTTCTTTAACTTTGTTTGTCCGTTTGTGGATGGTACGCTGTGCTAATGAACAATTTTGTTCCCATTCACTCTTGGAATTCGCGCCAAAAGTTTGAGGTAAACCGAATATCTCTGTCAGACACAATGGATATCGGTACTCCGTGGCGTGCTACTCTTTCATTGGTATACACCTCTGACATCTTTTCGGATGTATAAGTTTCACGAATCAGAATGAAGTGAGCACTTTTTGTCAATCTATCCACAACTACCCATATAGCATCGAAACCGCGGTTGGTTTTGGACAGTTTAGTCAACAAGTCCATAGTGATTTGTTCCCATTTTCAAACTGGGATGTCCAACGGTTGTAACTTACCATATGGCTTTTGGTGTTCCGCTTTGACTTGTAAACAGGTCAAGCACTTCTCTACATACTTTACGCATCTCTTTTCATTCCTGGCCACCAATAATTTTGCTTTAGATCGTTATACATTTTGGTTGCCCCCGGATGGATAGAATAACGAGATTTATGGGCTTCGTCGAGTAGAAGCGTCTTGACTCCACACGAGTTTGGGACCCATATTCTCCCAAAACGAGTCTTTAACCCTTGGTTACCATCCGCCAATTCTTTCAGTTGGCCAACTATTCTTTCCTTCTTCACATTTTCCTCCTTCATTGCTTCAACTTGGGATTTTCGAATTTGTTCAAGTAGACCCGATGTCACGATTAGTTGTATTGATCGTACTCGAATTGGTGTATAATCTACCTTTCGGCTTAACGCATCGGCCACCACGTTAGCCTTCCCGGGATGGTAATGTATGTCACAATCGAAATCCTTGACTGTTTCTAACCACCGCCTTTGCCTCATGTTTAATTCCTTCTGGTCGAAGAAATATTTCAAACTTTTATGGTCAGTAAAGATAGTACATTTTACCCCATACAAATAATGCCTCCATATCTTTAAGGCAAATACCACCGCCACCAACTCGAGGTCGTGTGTCGGGTAATTCTTTTCATGAGTCTTTAGTTGTCTTGAGGCATAGGCTATAACCTTGCCTCGTTGCATCAGAACGCACCCAAGACCCGATTGTGACGCATCCGAGTAGACTACCATATCATCAACTCCATCTGCAATGTCAATACCGGAGCGTATGTCAATTTTTCTTTAAGCGTTTGGAACGCTCTTTCTTGATCTTCGCCCCAAATAAACTTTTCGTCTTTACGGGTCAGTTTGGTCAACGGCGTAGCAATCTTGGAGAAATCCTGTATGAATCTCCTATAATATCCAGCAAGCCCCAAAAAGCTTCTGATCTCCAAAGGATTCTTTGGAGGGTTCCATCTTGCTACTGCTTCTATTTTTTACGGGTCTACCAACACCCCGTTCGCACTGATAACATGCCCGAGAAATTGCACTTCTCGTAACCAGAAAGCACATTTCGAGAATTTTGCATATAATTTCTCTCTTCTGAGCGTCTCCAACACTTCACTTAAAGGGCTTGCATGTTCTGCTTCATTCTTTGAATACACTAAGATGTCGTCGATGAACACTATCACCGACTTATCCAACATTGGTTTGCAAACCCGGTTCATGAGGTCCATGAAAGTCGTGGGTGCATTGGTCAACCCAAAGGACATCACGAGGAACTCGTAATGCCCGTACCGTGTACAAAAGGTCGTCTTCGGCACATCTTCCTCCTTGACCTTTAACTGATGATAACCTGATCTAAGGTCAATCTTTGAGAACCAACTCGCGCCTTGTAACTGGTCAAATAAGTCATCAATTCTTGGGAGTGGGTATCGATTTTTCACCGTAAGTTTGTTTAACTCCCGGTAGTCGATACACATGCGCATACTTCCGTCTTTCTTTTTCACGAATAGCACCGGTGCACCCCACGGAGACACACTCGGTCTAATAAACCCCTTGTCGAGCAGGTCTTGGATTTGAGACATCAATTCTTGTAGCTCCGATGGCGCGAGCCGATATGGCGCCTTGGCCACAGGTTTCGTGCCCGGAATCAATTCAATTCCGAACTCTACCTCTCCTTCTGGCGGTATTCCCGGTAAGTCTTCCGGAAATACATCGGCATATTCACGTACCATCGGTACATCTTCAATCCTTGGCGATCCTTTGTCTGGTTCGTTTGCGTATATCATGAATGCTCTACATACACGCCTCATGAGTTTGTGAGCTTTTAGCATTGTGCACATAACGGGATTACCCCCTTTTTCGCCATAGATGGTAACGTGTTTTCCACTTGGAGATGTTAACTTAATCTCCTTACGGAAACACACGACCTTCGCGTGATGTCGGGATAACCAATCCATCCCGACCACTACTTGGAATTCTCGACATTGGAATCAAATCTATTGAGTATTCTTCACCGTCGATACTCATCTTACAGTTTTGACACACGTCACATACGATAAAACTTTTGTTGTCACCTATTTCTACTTCTAAAGGCATAGGTAATTTTGTCAGTTCGAATGAAGGATGTCGAATAAATCCATGTGAAATAAAGGATTTATTCGCACCCGTATCAAATAACACATGTGCGGGAATTGAATTTACGGCGAATATACCTGAGACCACATCGGGTTCCACCTTCGCCTCGGCTGTGGTTAACTGGAAGGATCTGGCTTTTGCTTTTGGAGTCTCTATATGTGAATCCTTGCCATCCTTTTTCCCGACTATCTCTGGGCACTCAGATTTCTTGTGACCCAGCTGGTAGCATTTATAACACACCGACACTTTCCCCGGGCATAATGCAGCCGTGTGCCCTGTCTTCCCACATATAGGACACAGCTTATCTTTAAACCGGCACTCACCCTTGTGCCCTTTCCCGCATACCTTGCAGCTCGGCGACCCGCTTTTTCCTTCCTGTTTATTTAGCGACACAGTCGTACGCGCATTTTTCGTAGGGCTTGGATTAACAACTTGTGCCCTTCTTTCACCTCTCTCTATTTGCTTCTTCAGCTCTATCTCCCTTTCACGAGCAGTATTAATGATTTCAGTGAGAGTTTTGTATTTCGAGGGAGTCATAAACTCCCGATACTCGGCACTTAGCATATTATAATAATAATAATAATAATAATAATAATAATAATAATAATAATAATAATAATAATAATAATAATACACTTTCTGTTCTTCAGACGTCACCAACTCATCACAAAATCTCAGTTTGTTGAGAAAGATCCCCTTGATCTTATCGATAGATTCACCTTTTTGTCTAAGCTGAATGAATTCTTCCTTGATTCGATTGATGTCTGCCTTGGGACTGTGGTGTTTAAGGAATGGTACCTTAAACTCATCCCAGGTCATTGCCTTAGCCGCTTCGCTTTCGATTTCCTTTTTCTTGTTATCCCACCAATCTTTTGCCTGACCTCTAAGCTGACCCGTACCATAAGCTACGAAGTTGTTCGTGTCGCAGTCGGTTCTTTCAAATACCCCCTCAGTATCGCTTAACCAACGTTGGCATATTATCGGATCCACCTCTCCATTATAAAGTGGTGGTTTACATCCCATAAATTCCTTGTACGAGCAGCCCTTGCGTTCTCCCGACTTTTCTTTAGCTATGTTGGTACTATCCTCCAACTTCTTGATTCTCTCATCAACTACCGATAGTACCGTATTCTGGATTTTATCAATAAAGCCGGATAAGCTATTTTCAATTGCCTTTCCTACTTCCTCGGCAATCACTTCCTTCATTTGCTCGGTGACTATCGGCACCGCGTTAACATTACCTTCGTCCGTCATCTTTAAAACTGAAATGTTTACACCAACCGTTAAACAGTTCATCTAAAACATATACTTTATTTGATCCGGTTTAGCCAAGTTCGCGACTTGCTTTAACCATTCTAGTTTAGTGCACTCTCCGGGTTTGAGTGTGTTAACACGCTCTTCCAGTGCACATCACATCATATTTTTCTTTTACATCAATAAAGCTACTAAAATGATTAACTCTTACCGGATGTTGCTCAAGCTTGAACCGAACACATTTTGTTAACAACCTTGGTAAAATGATTACCAACTTGTAACACTCGTCTTACTTAATTATTATTTTATATGAAAAATAATCACTTTTCAAAACAAAATGCATTTCTACCAAAACCTTGGTTAATAGTTAAGTTGTACAACATCGTAGAGTAGTAACATAACCAGCTAACTTGTTTAAAACATTCAACATCCAGAAACGTTTATAAAACATCATTGTCCAACATGTCTAATTTAACGCGGAAGCTACAAAATTTGGTGTTCGGTTCTTGCATCTTTGCTTGATCGGCATCCAGGATGAAATGAGCGTTACCTAAGGTCAAAACTGTATCAAATGTCAGTTTTGACAACATATTAATAAGCATAAACAAGCCCCAATAGCATACATATAACAGAAAAATAAAAATCTTGGTTTTTTGGTCTGTCGCGCCACGCGCCAGACCCAAGAATGACCTTCGCGTGCAGCGGGCGGCCCCGCGTGTGGCGCCAGAATTGAGTTGCCTCGTCGCGTGGTGCGGGGGAGTACGTTTTCCAGTAGGTCCTGTTTCTGGACTTGCATATTTGCCCAGCTCCGAATTTTTTAAAAATCTAACTTTAAACTAGCATAACTTTTCACTCGCTTGTCCATTTTGGTCGATTTTTTTTCCTATGCGTCTGTAATAAAATTACGGATCTAATTACACGAATTTCATGTAAGGAAACCCAGTTTACGAACAATGGTTCACAAAATCCTAGTTTCGGTTATTCGACCCATTAGCTATGTGTGCATAATATCATTATTCTGTTCTAAAGCATACTAGACATAATTGCCCAACTCCCTGGGCTTGTAAATCTTGGCGTATTCACGCCATTTCATGGCTTTACGCTCACACTAGAATATCATGCTTGTTTTCTCAAAATTCAAGCATACCGCTTCAAGCAACACTTATAATGGATTTCTATCATTTGACCCGATATCTCGGATTCGTAAAACTTAAATTAGCATAACCAATTCGTTGGTGTATTACTATCCAACACTAGCACAATATGAGACTTTCAAGTCTCTACACACATGATCGTTTTTTAAAGGCAAAATTTTGACCCGTCCGGTTGTCGAGTGAAAACCATCACTTTAATGACAAGCCAAACTATTTACAACCATTATTTTGACCTGTTTGATTGTCGAGAAAGCTTCGCCACTTCAATGACACATCAAACGCGTACGTTACACTATGACACCAATAACACACAAATTTCTAACATTTATGCATAACATCACGGGACTAAAGTCACGTACCTTTAGAGCACCCCCTTCAAGCGCGCGTCACCACCGGCTTGTCCACTAGACGCTCCGGTTTCCTTTCCTATAGAGTTCAACCACACTATGTTTAGAACTCTTTTCTTATCACATAACGCGTAGTTCACCTAATTTTACAAATATGCTTTTTTTGTTCAAATTTCAACATTCAATATTCTCTTAGGCATTTGTACAAACATCTTTGGGGCAGAATTTTACACACTTCATAATCAAGCTCATAGCTTGTTATTTGGCCAAAATTAACATTATTTAGGCAATTTCACATAAATTTTAACATCTATAAATCAGAAATTACTTTATAGATTTCAGATTACACTAGAACAACTATTATATCCCTAGTGTTTAGCATGTTTATACAAAACCCATTAATCACCTACATTAGTGATTATGAAATTCACAAGAAATAAGCAAGTTTTCAACAACTAAATGGCTAGGGTTTACTTCTAAACATAATTTCATTCTCAATTTCATTCAACCAATGATCATGCAAGCTCAGATTTGAATTTCATGAGTTCATCTAAAATTTAAGATGAAACCAAATAGTGAAATTTCACATACCTTATGATCCCTTTGCCGAGGTGATCACTAATCTATATTCAGATTTCGATTTGGACTTGATTTGAACCTTCAATTTGTGAGTTTTGTGAGAGTTAGGGTTTGAGGGGAACTCCCTGGTCGTCCCTGTTGTTTGATCGACCAGACACACCTTTGTGTGTGTTTGGTGTGTTTTATTTTGTATTTATTTAATTAAGTTTTAAGTTTTACAACATAAGCCCCTCAACTTCTGTTTAGTTCATAATTTAGGTATTTTAATTCATTAATGTGTTACTACAAGACTCATAACTAACTGGGTTATTTATTTCCTAGTTAGTTTATTCTTGTTTATTTTGTACTTTATAATTCTAATATAAAGTTTTATAAATTTTGGGGTGTTACAATTCTTCTTGAGATTGCATGTGAATGGTTCTTCGCATGCTGATGTATTTCGTTGCATTCATGTAGGTTCATGATCTTTCTTGGCTCATTTCAAATGCGGAGCTTGCAGACAGGATTCTAACAGCTAGAACAATATACACATAAATATCAGTCTGCACACCTATAGCTGATTTACATCAAATACGTAACAATCGTCGTACCGTGTCAAGATAGGAGGATATCTTGACCTCGGTCTTCACTTCGTAACGTTGTCGAACTGAACTGAGCTGCATCCACAAAATGCATCAACACACTTACTTTCACTCTGTTGGTTTTGCGCCATCTCTCTGCCAAATTACTTCACGGTTGGGTCACCGTTTGGCCATGCTACTTTTTCAATGGACCACTTTTTTCTTGTATATGTGTAAGAGGCACCAGTAAGTTCTTAACTTCTTGTCTTTACAAATTGAGTATAAATACAAACTTTGCCATGTGTCATTCCTAAAACTATGAATGCTTACATGGAATCACTTTTTGGTTTTGTAAGTATTTAATTTCATGCTTCGTTTGGTTTCATGTTTTGTTTTGTATTTGTTTCGACTGGCGATGTTCGGCTAAATCAATTTGATTTCAACACTTGAGTTTGTTCTTTTTTTTAATCATCTGAAAACTTATGTGAATTGATTATGTAAGATCCAATTACTGAATGGTTTATTTGAATGATTTTGTATTATAAACCCGGATCTTATCCGAAAATATATTAGATTATTGATAAAGTTGAATACTTTTTCTATTTTTTCTAATAAAGATCATTTCAAGATTTAGTATTGATACACGGAACAAATAATGTTTTGCATTTTTCTATAAATTCAATTTCATTAGAGAACCATACGTACACTATAGTTAAGCTTTATCCAACAGGCATGTGTATTTAATTATAATCCATACATCCATCATTGCAACCTAAAGCTAAGATCAGAATGACTCAATGACTTGAGCTATATTTTGTGGTTTGACTCTAATTAACAACGAACTGCGTTTGGTTAGATATTAGATATAATTCGTCTTAGTTGTTTATTTTTATTTTGCCTTCTTTAATTTTAAGTTTACATCAACCTCTCCTTTTATACCAGCAAGATCTTGCAGGTTATTATTTATAATATTTAAGCAAGCCCTAAACTCTAAGCAACCAACCACGGTTGCAGAATTGCCTCCGGAAATCATGTACGACATATTGTCAAGAATCCTGGTGAAATCTTTGGCTCGTTTCCGGTGTGTAAGCAAGCTATCGTGCAACTACATCAACTATTCATACCTTGAAATCATGCGTGCCAAACGAGCAATAGTAAACGAACTCATGCTCATCATGTTCCATCAGTTCCCATCTGATCATCCCAACATGCTCAGTTATTTAGAATATACAGAAGAAGAAGAAGAAGAAGAAGAAGAAGAAGAAGAAGAAGATACTTTTACCCTACAAGTGAATACGAAGCCACCGGTCATGGAGTTTATGTGTAAGAGTGGCACTAATAGATATCCTAATGACATAGTTCTAGGTTCTTGCAATGGTCTGCTCTATTCATCAAAAGGTCATTGCGATGACAACACCTTGTTTGCGATCCATCCTCTAAGGAAAGAATGTTATGAATTACCCCCTATTAACATACATAACTCTTACTCGCGGATTTCTGTTGAGGAGACATGCGGGCTTGGTTACGATTATTCCACCAACACTTTCAAGATGGTGTCTTTTGTGTTACGAGAGCATGTTTCGGGACCTAACTTTTATCAGGTAAATGAGGATATGTATACCATGGTGCATCTCTTGGGCACAGACTCGTGGCGAAAGATACCCCAAGTCCCATCCTATCCCATAACCGGTGAAGGCGTGTTCGCTAATGGATGTTTGCATTGGCTAATTAGTAATGAATGTTATGGTGACCACTCACCCTATTTAGGAAGAAGAGTAGTAAGCTTTGGTGTGACGAATGAGAAATTTGGATTGATTAATGTCCTCATGGAAGACCTTGTGGTTTGGTTAAGGAGCAATAGGTTGATTTACATGGTGAAGTTAGATGTGTGGGTGTTGAAGGAGAGAGGATGGGTGATGCATTGTGAGTTCGATCAGAAATGGCCTCTTGCTAGTGGTACGATAAAGGTTTTAGGTTTTTGGAACGAAAACTGGGACATATTAATGACTGATAAGTGGAAGGAGATTTATCTTGACAACTTAGAAAGTGATCGTTTGAATCAAGCCTACTTTGTTGGATGGCTACAATAGATATCAGCTTGTATCAAATTAGTTTGTTTACAACCCCGTAATTGGATCAATAAGAGGTCTGAAAAAAGTTACCTGATTTTTATTTTTTTACTAATTTGGTACAATATGTTCTTTATGATATATTAAACCTTATTTGACCGAATCCCCAGAGTAATTCTAAACATACGATTCGGTAAATTGAGGTTTCCTTTTGTCAAATCTAAAGATGATGCGGTTTCCAAAAAGGTGGAGAAGATGCATTCGAGCATGCCTAGTGCAAGTAAGGCTTTGGTTTTGGTTAATGGTTCGTTGTCGAAGGAATTTCATCTTAATAGAGGCTTAAGGCAAGGCGACCCGCTTTCACCTTTCTTATTCGTTTTGGTTATGGTGGGTCGGTTCTTTCTCATTTGTGCTACGCCGACAATGTCATTTTTTTATGGGAAGGTGATCCGAATAGAATGCTTTAAGTTAAAAAGGATCTTAAGGTGTCTTTATCTTGTGTCGGGTCTTAAAGTAAACTTATTAAAGAGTAGCGTTACGGAGGTGGGGTGGACGAGAAGGAAGTGGGGAAGATGGCGAGGACGCTTTGGTGCAAACAAGGGCCGGTCCCGTTCCAATTTCGAGGACTTCCTATTGGTGAGAATATGATGAAAATTAAACCATGGAAACCAATCATTGATAAGTTTAATAAGAAGTTACCGGCTTGGAAAGAAAAAAACGTTGTCAACAGCCTGTAGGATGACACTTGCAAAGGCGGTTCTTGGCAATCTTCAGTCTTAGTACCTATCAATTTTTAAGGCCACGATAAATGTGATTAATACGCTTGAGGGGATTAGAAGGTCTTTTGTGTGGAGTAAAGTTGGTGGCAAGAATAAAATGAGATGTGTTTCGTGGAGTAAAATTGTTTCGCCAAAGGTTATGGGGGGTCTCATGTTGGGTGAAACTAGGAGTCTTAATTGGGCTTTCCTAGCTAAGTGGAAGTGGAGGATAAGAAACTTTTCAACCAAGTTATGGGCACGAGTTATAATGGCTATTAATGAAGTTCCAGTAAAGAAAGATACATGTGGAGTGTGGAAGGAAATTATCACAAACAACAAAGATATGGAGAAGCCGGGCATTAGAGAGTTGGATCAATAGGGTATCGTTATGGGGGTGATAATATGTCCATCTTATCGGTTAATATTTTTAGAGAAGAGGTGGCAAAGAAGATTGGTGTAAAATTAATTTGTTTGTGTGGAGGGGGATTTTTGGATGTATTGCGACGAGATGTATGGGTGAGTTCAAAAATATCTGTATCCGAAAATTTGATCTGAACTATCCGATATCTGAAAATTCGGATCCGAAATTCGGATATCCGAATTTTCGAATTTAGATTCGGATAGTGATTTTGAAAATTTTCGGATATACGAAATATCCGAAAATTTAATTTTTATTTTTTATCGGATATCTGAAAATATCCGAAACTATCCAAAAAAATATCCGAAAAATTATATTCGGATATCCAAAACTATCCAGAATATCCGATTCAGAATATTAAAAAATAATAAAAAAATAAAATTTAAAAAACTAATGGATATTCGGATAACAAATTCACTATTCGATCGGATATTCGGATATTCAAATTTCGCATATCCAAAAATTCAGATATGGATTTGGATAGTGAAATCAGGTATCCGAAAATTTCGGATATCCTGTTTTGAACACCCCTAACGAGAGGAGCTTTGGCGGATCGGGGGGTTAATTTTGGGGTCACAACGTGCAGCCTTTACGGGTTCCAAACGGAAACAGTTGATCATTTGTTGGCTATGTGCATTATGGAAAAGGCTATTTGGTGGCATGTATTTTCTTGGATGAAGATTCCATTCCCATTGGAAGCTCATTTGTCAACCCCTACAAGATGTCATTAGACCAAGGGGTATGGGGCTCGTCTCCCCCCTCGTCCCCGGCGTTCAGGCTCGTCCCACACCGCCCCCGGCGGTCCGTCCCCGTCCCCGGCGTCTTGCAGATGACGGAGGCGACGATGCAAATGGTGGGCCCCCTCTCCTCTTCCCCCTCTGACTTCTCTCTCTCTCCTTGTAATATATGATTTTTTTATTAAAAGTGGGTAGTCATCCACACCCTTGGGTAGTCCCCAAGAAGATGGTCCTCCTCCGATGATGACGTGGCACCTACGTGGCGGGTAGTCTCCAAAGAGACTATCCATTCCATACCCCATGGTCTTAAACAGTAAAATTGGAGCTCAAAGTCAAAATGGGAGCTCAAAATGGAAAACGGTTGTTGAGGTAGTGTTTTTTTTTGCGACACCATGGAGAATATGGAGGTCACAAGATAATATCACTTTTAACAATGCAAAGCTTTCTGTAACGAGCACAGTGGCGACTATTAAGAAACACTCGTTTTTGTGGGTAAAAAACAAATCTCTGTAGGGTACAATCTTAATTGGCTTAGATGGTGCAACTTTAACATTCTTGATATAATCATATAATTGTTGTCTGTATCAGGATTTCAGTTTCTTATTGGCCTCTTTTTCTATATGTGAATAATAATATAGTCTCCATTAGAAAAAAAATTTCACTATAGGAAATTTAAGTGGAAAATATATGCTTATAATGATGGAATTAGGGATGGCAATGGGTTGGGTTCGGGTTCGGGTTCGGGTCAGGTATTGGTAATCCCATATCCATACCAGGTTGTAAAATCATGTCCCATACCCGGCCCAATACCCATCGGGTATTTGTCGGGTAATTACCCTCGGGTATTAGGTATACCCGCGGGTATCGAGTATACCCATTATTTTGTTAAAAGATATACGTTGGGATTTTCAAATACATTTGTTTACTATTTTAATTATTATATAATTTTATTTATACAACTAGGTAGAGGATCCTGTAAAAAGTGTTCAAAGTGTGAGAAGTGTGAGAAGTGTATTATAACACTATATATAATACTATATAACACCATATAAACACCGTATAACAATATGTAACACCATATAATACCATATAACACTATGTAACACTATATATCATTATATAACAAATATAACACTATACGTTGTCTCATAGCATGTCTATGATAGATGTATAGTGTTATATTTGTTATATAATGATACAGAGTGTTACATAGTGTTATATGGTATTATATGGTGTTACATATTGTTATACGGTGTTTATATGATTATATATAGTGTTATAATACACTATATATATATATATATATATATATATATATATATATATATATAGTGTTATAATACACTTCTCACACGGTGTTTATATGATTATATATAGTGTTATATGATTATATATAGTATTATATATAGTGTTATAATACACTTCTCACACTTTAGGCCCTTTTTACACTATCCTTACCCTATACAACTATTATAAACAAAAAATGTACATCAAAAGCATATAAGTTATATTATAACTTAATAATAACTTTATAATACTTATACACTTACATGTATATACTTCACAACATATAAAATATAAATACTATTATCAAATACATATACAAAAAAAAAAAATTGCATTATGAACATAATAAAATAAATCACTAATAGACAAAGGTTAATGAAAATATAAATTAAAAAATTCGGGTATATAGTTCGAGTAAACGGGTATGTGGTTTCGGGTAATCGGGTCGAGTATCACCTAATCCCATACCCGACCCATAACTGCGGAAATTTTTAGAACTAATCACATACCCGACCCAATACCCGTCAGGTATCGGGTATACCCGTCCCATTTGTGTCGGGTTTCGGGTATACCCGTCGGGCTCGGGTATTTTTGCCATCCCTAGATGGAATTGATATTATTTTTTTTTATAGCGGTATCAGATCTTTAACTCTTATAATATCAGATCTTTTAACTAGGGACTAATTTCTTGAAAGAGACTCCCAACTAATTTACAAAGTGTACATATATAAATAAACCGGATGAGATTTATGTAAAGAAACAATTCTCTATTCGATTTCTCTTTTGTCTCGTGATCTTCTTAATTATTTTGTCTCGTGATCTTCTTAATTATTATCCCAAAATAATCGTAATATACTCTTCGTTATAATTATAGATAGATACGTAAATCATACGAACGAGTATTTTTCGGATCAACCTTAAACTTAGATTAGTATTTAATGAATCCTAATATCAATCAGCCCCTAAACTCTAAACCACGTTTTCACTTTTCAACCTTCAAATCTACAGTCATGGCTGAGTTTCCTTCGGAAATCATGTACGACATCTTGTGGCCCGTTTCCGGTGCGTAAGCAAGCCCTGGTGCAGCTACATCAACGATTCATACCTTGAAACCATGCATGCCAAACGAGCAGCAGTGAACGATCCCAAACTCATCATGCTCCATATATTATTTGATTCTGACATTCCCACCTCACTTTGCACACTCAGTTTTTTGGATTATAAAGAAGAAACAGATACCTGTACTCTACAGGTGAGAAAGAAGCCACGGGTCATGGATTTTTCGTGTATGAGCTGGGATTATAAAAAAAGAATTTTAGGTTCTTGCAATGGTCTGCTCTATTCAACAAAATTTTCCTTAAAATATAACACTAGTACTTTGGTTGTGATCCATCCCTTAAGGAGAGAATGTTATGAGTTGCCACCCATCAAGATACCATTCCACATACAACATAAGACGAAACCCCGGCTTCCTGTTAAGGATCAGTCATCTGGGCTTGGTTACCATGATTCTACCAACACTTTCAAGATGGTGTGTATCGTACAAGTCAAGCCAGTAAACGATAAACTGGTGGATCTATCATCTATGGACCATGGTGCATGTCTTGGGCACTGACTCGTGGCGAAAGATACCTCAAGTCCCATCTTATCGCGTCGTTGGTA
This sequence comes from Helianthus tuberosus, assembly GCA_030545235.1. Classification (NCBI taxonomy): domain Eukaryota; kingdom Viridiplantae; phylum Streptophyta; class Magnoliopsida; order Asterales; family Asteraceae; genus Helianthus; species Helianthus tuberosus. Next base: position 197,015,678 of record CM060425.1, read on the forward strand.
GAGGCGTGTTCGCTAATGGATGTTTGCATTGGTTAACTAGTGATGGATACGACGATTACGATCCCTATTTAAAAAGAATAGTAATAAGCTTCGACATGGAGAAGGAGGAATTCGGATTAATCAATCCTCCCCGTGAACTACTAAAATCATTATTGGTTAATGAGCACTTGGTTGATTTACATGGTGAAGTTGGATATGTGTGTACAATGGTCCAATATATGTACAAGTACATAATGCAAGTGTGGGTTTTGAAGGAGAGAGGATGGGTGATCCACTGCAAGCTCGAGGAGAAACCGCCTATTCGATATCACGACTACTTAAACATAAAGGTTTTAGGGTTTTGGAATGAAAACGGAGACATATTAATGCAGGCAGTTTATTCGAAGTTCATGTTTGTTTACAACTTAAAGAGTGACAAATTTTATAAACTCAAATTCGATGGACCAGAAAAAGGAGTTGAAAGAGATATCCGATTGTATCAAAGTAGTTTGTTTTCAACCCGATATTCAATCATCAAAAAATGATCTTGAAAACACATAAAGCTAGACAATTTATGTTTTTGCTAGATAGTAAATTTGATCTATGTTATAACTGTTGGTCCGGTTCGTTTATTAGTTGTTTTAAAGTTTCTTTGTTGAACAAAAGTTGTTTTTAGGTATAAATAGAAGATTAATTGCAGTAAGCCAGTAACCATACAGTTTTATTGGTAGATATACGTATGTGTTGATTGGAATATGTTCTCTATTTTAGAACATAAACAAAAATGAAGGTGATTGCTGGTCTTGGTCCACCCAGCCGCCTATACTGGTCTATACTAATTAAACCGATTGGTTTAACCACGGTTTGGTTTTCGGTTCAAGGTTTTCAATTGTATAGGTGTTGGTCCAAGTTGGTTCGGTCTGGTCTTTGACCGATGAACAACCTCTCCCTTTTATTTCGGTTGAATTTCAATTGGTTTTCAGTTGAGATCTCGTCCGCATTAATGAACAACTTCAGTTAGTTGGAATTTCGTGTTTGGATTTTGTCTTGTTACTAGTAGACTACGGTGGTGTTTGTTTTTTGGCCAGAAGCACTTCTGGCCACTTATGTCTGCGTCGCGTAGACGCGCGCAGACGTTTCATGTCTACAGCTTGTTTGTTTTCTCGCAGACATTTCATTAAAAAAGGTCTGCGAGACCTCTTCTTGGCACAGACATTGACCCAAGTCTTCTTCACATAGACCTTTACCTCTTCTTGGCACAGACCTTTACCTCTTCTTCCACACCTCCACCCCCACATCCCCGCCACCACCTCCACCACCACATCTCCGCCACCGCCACCACCGCCACCCCCAATCACCTCCACCATCAAAATCGCCATCATCATCTGTTATCATCATCATCATCATCGAACATCATCGTCATCATCTTCATCGATCATCATCATCATCTCATCAACATCTTCATCGATCATCATCATCACCGCCGTTGTCACAGGAACCACAACCACCGCCATAACCGACACAACCGCACCACCACTGCCGTCGTATACACCGCCGTCTCTCTCTCCCCGTACTCTCTCTCTCTCTCTCTGGATCTCTCTCTCTCTCTCTTCAGAAACCCCCAAATCGAAACCCTTGAAGATGGTGAAATTAGGGTTTCGGTTGATTTTCTTGGCGGTGGTGGTGGTTGTGACGGGGGTGGGTGGTTGCGACGGGGGTGGGTGGTTGTGGTGGTGGTGGTGAGGCAGATGGTTGTGGCGGTGGTGATGCAGAGAGAGAGAACAAGAGGTTTGTGTGTGTAAAGTGTGTGTTTGTATGTGTTGAGAAGATCTTTTTGTAGAATAAAAAAACAAACCCTTTTCTCTTTGCAGACTGCAGAACTTTGGTCCACCTCTTCTCCTGCAGATTCCTGCAGATGTGGTCCGCAGACTGCAAACCTTTTACCTCTTCAAAAACAAACACCACCTATGTGTTATGGTCATTGGCGGAGCTACAATACTAGGGGTATGTTTGACAAAAATAGCTGGTGGCTTGTGGCTGGAAGCTGATAACTGATGGCTTGAAGCTGGTAGTTGTACTGTTTTAGATATATTTGGTGTTTGGCAGAGTAGCTAGAGCTTTTAATAAAATGTATAAAATGACCAAAATTGACATAACTAAAAATTTAAAAAGTTTGTGCATTAAAAAGTTTATTATCTTTAAAGGTTACAATAGTCATTTTTTCCCTAAAATTTGTAACTCCTTCTAAACGCTACTAATAGGAGCGTTCAACCAAAAGTTTCAGGCTCCTAACCTAAAAGCTTCAAGTTCATTCAACCAAACAATGCTTTTTATTAAGAAGGAGCTTTTTTCTTAAAAGCTTAAAGCTAAAAACTCCTAAAAGCACCATGCCAAACATACCCTAGGTGTTGGTGTTAACTGACAACAGCTTTCACATTTTATATAGAGGGTATAAGACCAAAATTTCAAACAACCCCATTTTCTTTTTTACGATTGACTCCATTGGTTTTGTGAAGAAAAAAAAATATGACCTTCTTCCAACCGACGTAGCTTTGTTATGCCCCTCCCTCCACACCCCATAATATACAGCCTTAAGATATGTTCAGAAGTGTGGTCGTCACGGCCATCAAATGGAGGAGGGAGCAGAGAGACGGAGGAGTGAGTTCAGAATTTCGATTGACAGGAAAGAAAATTGAATGAGTTTTTGAGAAGGAAAGAAGAGGAAACGGTGGAAAGTGTGAGAACGGTGAGAATGCTTATGGATCGTCCGATCAAAACAATCTATGGACTAGATTGGCGCGGTAGCATTTTAGTAAATAACACCACTTTTATTACGTGGACGCGCTTCATTAAGGGTAAAAAAGTAAAAAACCATTCCTCACATAAAACGCCATTGAAAAATAAAACGCCTAATAAATACAAAACGCCAATTTTATCACTGCGTACTTTTTTCTGTGTTTTTATTTAAGCTCTCTGGCTACAAAAACACCAAAAATATGAAACGCCATTATATATAACGCCAAAGCTTACATCCGGATAAATGTTAATTACATTTTTTGTTATAAAAATAACATCCCGCCTAAGCTGCCCGCCAAAAAAATTCTATAAATAGAAACTTCTCACCACCTTCCGTTTATCACACCAAAAAAACACACAGTGGTTGCTAAAAAAAATTTACAACTCAATGTAAAACGCCAAAAAATTCAACGACAGCAAACATCTTTTCTTTGATCCTCAGTAATGTTCTACATGAAGCTTCATTTAATGATTTGTTACGTGAGTGTATTAAGATTTTGATGCATGAGATGGACAAAATTGAAAAAAGAGGGACTGATGACACCCATATGTCATACTGTCTTCTTTGTTCCTGAAGAAGGTTTGGATGATAAGAAGAGACCTATACCAGTGTAAATGCTACTTTGGCTTCGATGATTATAATGAAGACCACAGGCAGATAGCATCCACCCACACGGGGTCGATATATGTGTCCAACATCCACAAAGACACTTCAACACATGAACAAAGAAAATAAACAACGCCAAACCCAAAACGCCATTTATTTGTCACATTTCTTGTAGTTTCAAAAGAAAAAAGAGACTGATGACACTGAAGATTTAAAATCATAAATTGCTTCTACTTTGTTTTTTTTTCTTTATCTATTGTTTGTTTTGTAATGTCAGTTATTAAACAACAAAAGAATATTAATGCTATAATGAAAAATATAATAAAACGTCAAAATTAGCAAATACGTGTAAAACGCCATAATGCCATAAAAACGCCCCAAAAAACTACCAAACTATAATAAAATTCATTTGAACAACTAATATTATAAAAAAAAGCGTGAAAAAATGTGCAAAGAATATAAAACAAAAGAAGTCCAATAGTTATCTAACCGCCATTGGAAAATAAAACACCATAATTACAGCCGTCAAAAAGATTTGACGTGTTACACCATTAAAACAATTGTGTCTGAAAACAAAACACGGTAAACTGCAAAAAACAGTAAAAAGAAACGACGGAAAACATAATTACTAACATTTATTATATTAATATTATTTATCTTTTTCAAAACGCCATAATTACCTGTCATACGCGGGGAAAAAGTCAATATAAAAAGAAGACCATGAGAACCCAAGCTCAAACACGCCAAAAAACTAAAAACGCCACATATTCTCCAAAACGCCAAAAAAATTAAAAATGGCTAAGGTTATTGCATGGAGGTTTGAAAGAGAAACGACTCATCATAAAGTTCTCTGACAGAAGAAGGGTAAAGGTAAGGATAATAAAAGCCATTCTGGGAATGAATGAAAATGTTCAGAAGGATATCCTGTCCCTTGGGGTTCCAATAGACAATGATTGTGAAAGAACGAGAACTATAATAAAAAGACTGGAGAGAAAGTTTCCAGCAGAAGATGATGAAGATGATGATGATGATGATGATGATGATGATGATGATGATGATATTGAAGATACTCATATACCAAAACTTAGCAGTTGAGCATGAGGAAGAAGGAACAATTGAAGTGACTTATAAAAACGGGGTGCAATATTCATGGCCAATGGAAGAAATGTTGAAGACAGGGTTGCTATCAATCATTGAACAACTCTGTGATTTAACACCTTCAAACAATCCAAAATCCAAGGAAGCAGTGATATTCAATGAATAGACTGCAGCAAAGAAGAGACGAGCTAATGGCGTTATATGCAAAAATGAAATTTGATGATGAAGAATCTAAGGAAAGTGATGGGTACATCTCTGATGTAATCCCACCTACGGAAGACTATTAGTTTATTTTGATTTTCATGTTATTGTAGTTTTATAAAATATTAATCTATGGTAATGAATTATTAACAAAAAGATACAAAACGCCAAAAATGACATAGAAAAAGCCATAACGCCAAAAAAATTAATTGTCACACAAAAAGAATTAATTCAACGAGAAGAAATCTGAGAAAAAACAGTAAAACGCCAAATAATTAATAATTCTACATAACGTCAAAATTATCTTGCACGCAAAAAATAAAGGAGCATGTCAAACGCGAAAATCGTGAAAGGAGAAGAATACTAAAAAGACAAAAAAAACCCCTCGGACCCTGATCGTGCCCCGCGCCACGTGTTCGGCCAGGATGCGTTCTCACCGTTCTCACACTTTTTGCCGTTTTCTCCTTAACCCGTTTCTATATATATATATATATATATATGGTAATGCTCCATAGAAAACCTTAGATTTTGAGAAAACTTTGCAAACTCAACATGTGGCCTAGATTGCTCCACATCAACATATGATTTTAGAGCTTTGAAGGGTAGGATTGTCTTTTTACACTACCCAACTCAAAAAGATATCTTGACTTTTGTCACTATGATTTGACAACATTTATTTCCCATTTATCTTCCCAAACCTCTCTCTCTTCCTTAATCTGATTAGTTTCTCTCTCTCTCTCTCTTCATCAAATCTCTCTCTCATCGTACACATCTCTCTCTTCCACCACACCACCATCACCACCGCACCACCACCATCATCACCACCGCACCACCATCTGTATTGTACCTCCGGCACCACCGTAAACACCTCCAACCCTGTTGCACAACCCCCACCACCGTTGCACCTTTACCACCGTCGGCCGACCCCCGCTGCACAACCCCCACCACTGCCCCTCCACCACCGCCATCCCCCAACCCCAACCCATATATTCAGTTCCTATATTCAGATGTGGAACTGAATATATTCAACTCAAAATGGCACCAGATCTGAATGTTGCCATCATCAACTACTGCTCAAAGGTCACCGATGTCGACGAGCTCTTGAGATCGTATCAATCTGAACCCGAATGTTCTTCATCCAAATATTATATTTGGGGGAATGATCTCCATCCGAATGTTGAACTCATATCAACTACAAAGGTTTAATTTTTTGTTTTTTGATTTAAAATTTGTTTGGATTAATTTTGGGTTTTTTTTATGTGCGAGGGTAATATTGTTAGATGATTGAAATTTTGAGCTTGGGGACTGTGTGGATGTTTGAGTCATGGATAAATGCTTTTGGATGCGTAGGGAAAGTTTATTATGTTAAGATTATAATATGTAAATTGTAAATGGCTCGTTTCATATTACACGTTACATACTAAATTTCAAGTACATAAATGGCCGGTTTCATATTATACCTTACATGCTTGAATAGTTTGAATCGTTCAATAATCGGCACATCTGTTTTTATTTTTTGACGTCTAATAATCGGCACATGTGTTTTTAGAAATGAAAAGCCAAGTTTATCTTACAGCACAACCAACATAACATGTGTTATAGTCTGAACTCCTGTTTCACAGCTAAGCCAAGTTTGTCTTACAACACAACCAACGTAACACGTGTTATAGTCTGAACTCCTGTTTCACAGCTAAACCATAGTAACATGTTATAGAGACATGTATTAGGGCATGACGATGTATTAGAGACATGTATTAGGGTATGACGAATTAATTGCAGGTTTTTAGTTCTGTGTACTTTGTTAGTTGTTGTTTCAGTTGTGTAAGATTAATTTGCAGGTTTTTATTTTTGTGTTAAAAAAGATGTGCTTGGTTTGGTTGCTTGTTTGGGCTTTTGATCTGAATAGTAACTGTTTTTGTGATGTTATCTGAGAAAAAAGATTTTCTGGCTATGAATGTGTTAATATTTATGTCTGGTTAACGACTTAACGGTTATCTTATCTTTTTGTTATTAGGACGGTGATGGATTGAAGGGAAATAAGATCCAATTCTCGGGACCGTTGGTTTCATCAAACGTGGATCAGATGCTCAAGGATCATGACCATGTTTATGTTACAGCACAACACAACTAACACGTGTTATAGGTTGAACTTCTCGGACATGCATGTGTTACATGTGACATGAAACCCATGTACAACGTAACACGTGTAACGTGTGACATGAAAACACATTTTTATAACTTCCCTGGCATATACGCACACCCACATGTTTACAAACCATTTCAAGACTGACCCAAACAATAAAGCAAGGGTAGCCGCTGAAAAGCTAAGGCAGCAAAGGTAGCCGCTGAAAAGCTAATGCAGACTTTCAAAGGAAGCTCCACCATTTTCTTAGTGCTATGTATTTTCGTTTACTAGTAATATGTAATGTGAGACTCTTATTTTGTTTTGTCTAGTACATGATGTTAAAACGGTATGGAGTTAACATATTCTGGAAGTCTTAACACACGTTATAAAAGAGGCTTAACACACGTTATATCAATTATCAGGTATACTATGTTATTAAGTTACTATTGGAGTTTATGCATCCATTCTGGAAGTCTTAACACACGTTATAATAGAGGCTTAACACACGTTATACATGTCAGGCGCGTAACACATGTTACACTATGTATATACAAATCATGGTGTTTTGGAAACCACTAGCTTATACATGACACCATGTTGGGTTAAACCAAGATTATAACAGAGGCTTAACACATGTTATCCCAGGTATACGATGTTACAACATTAACTTGTATGTTCCATATTAACTTGTACAAGTGTTACGATCAGTATATGCACATCATGGTGTTTTGCAAGCCACTTTCATATACATGAATACAAGTCGGGTTATAATGGATGCTTTACATGTTATCATATGTATACAAGTGGGGTTACAACAAGATTACGATATTAACTAAGCTCACCATTAAACTCATCGCCCCCGTCGAATGTTTTCACCCTTTGTCATTAAGCAATTACATGTTCCGAACAGACAAATTGTAACACATGTTAGATCAGTATATACACATCATGGTGTTTTGTAAACCACTAGCTTATACATGAATACATGTCAGGTTACAAAAAGATTATAACAGTGGCTTAACACATGTTATACATTCCAAAATGTGCAAAACAAATGACCCGTTTCATATTATATATTCCAAAATTACCGGTACATGTGTTACCATAAATGGCTCGTTTCATATTACACGTTACATACTAACTTGTACATTTATTACTTGTACAATTTTTACGCTCAGTATCCACATTATCGGATATTTTAAACATCAACAAAAATAAAATAGATATTACTTGTTTTTTTTAATTAACAAAAGGTTAACACATGTTATATATCATTCTAACAGGGGCTTAACACATGTCAGGTTACATCATGGTGTTCTGTTACAGCATGAACCACCAACACATGTTATAAATGAACGAAGACTTCTTTCCCAAAGGATGTGACTTATTCAATGTCCCCGCATTAACGTCGCCTACATCCATCCAGCTTGTCAATTGAATATCTTTTATGGATCTGTTTCTGTAAATCAATACGCGTTATATATCATTCTTACAGGTGCTTAACACATGTTATGGGTCTGTCTCTGTAAATCAAGCAACCCAACAAAAAAAACAATTATTGTTAAGATCAAAAGCCCCAAACAAGCAACCAAACCAACAAAAAAACCCGTTCAAAATCTCATCCTAAAGTTTTGGATTTATTTAAAATACATGAACATTAACCATTACTAGAACACGCATTAACTTCGCCTACATCCATCCAGCTTGTCAAATGAATATCTTTATGGGTTTGTTTCTGTAAATCAACACACGTTATATAACATTCTAACAGGGGGCTTAACACATGTTATGGGCCTGAGTCTGTGAATTAAGCAACCCAACAAAAAAACAGCTACTGTTAAGATCAAAAGCCCCTAACAAGCAACCAAACCAACAAAAAAACCCATTCAAAATCTCATCCTAAAGTTTTTGATTTATTTAAATTACATGAACATTAACCATTACTAAAACACTTTCAGCACACAAAAACATATTAACAACCATTTCAACAAAAAATCAAGTGTGAAATGACATTTCAAGAACACTTACCGGATCTATAACCGTCCGATGAACACGAAGAAGATCTTCAAACCTTCTTCTTGTCATCGTTCTCTCTCTAAAACAACATACTTCAAACTTCTTCTCTCTCACACACTTGTATGTGTGTTCTTGGTGTTATAGATGAACATGATGAAGATTGTTGTTTCTCTCTCTAAAACAAAAAAATCATCTCTCTAAAAACTTTTGTCCTGCCATCATTCTCTCTCTAAAAGATCTGGGATTAGTGTTTGTTGAGATCACTTTTAGATCTGGGATTAGTGTTTCTTGGAATCTTGAAGGTAGATAGATATTTGAATTCTGAAATGAGATATCTTCTTCTTGTTCTTCTTCACGTTTGTGGGGTGGGGGAGGAAAGAGAAAGAGGTAAGAGAAAGAGAAAGAGTTGGTGATTTGATGATATTGCATAGGGAAGTGGAGTGTGTTATTTTCAATGGTCAAAAAGCGCCTTTTTCACTACCCAAAATGCCCTTCCACTTGTACTAATGTGTATTATAAGATTTCTTTTAAATCTAATTCTTACCAAAATGAAGAGAGCCATTGATCAAGTTAGATGAAAGATAATCAATGGATGACATTGGGTTTGCAGAGTTTTGTCAAAAAGATAGAGTTTTCCATATAACCATGCCCTATATATATATATATATATATATATATATATATATATATATATATATATATATATATGCAAGGTTGAGAAGAGAAAATAGTGAAGTGGCTATTCGTCTCTATCAAATGATGAAGATGCTCATACCTTTAGGATTTTAGTTTTTCATTATCATTTTTAAACGACAAAATTACAGAAAACATATTTGATGTATGTTTAAAATTTCAAGTTTTAACCTTTAGATTTAAAAACACGTAGAGCATCCTTTATTTTTATTTATTGTCATGTTGCATCCTTTAATAGGTTTATAGTTAGGTAAATTACACTTTTCTTCATTTATGTTTGTATCGGATTGCTATAGTTGCCCTTAATTACAGTCGCAATCCTTTATTTGTAAAGCCCATTACACCATACATCCTTTAACGCTAACCATGTTAAAGTTTTCAGTTAAGTCTATTTATATAAAGGTAGTTTTATCTTTTTACTTAATTTTTTATAGTATTTAATAAATAAAAGAATATAAATTACTCGCTTTTACAAATTCAATTTGTATGTTATTTGAATATTACAACACAGAAAAATCCACATAAACCAAAATAAGTTGCAAATTACTATAGCATATATCATACATGTATAATTCATCGTAATCAATACAAACGTCCGTCATCAAATTTGAAATTTTCATCAAATATTAGCTGTAGAGACTAATTACTTCAATCAATCCATCTGATTAAAAAAACACAACCTAATTCATCATAATCAATGAGCCATTATTACAGTCAATTCAAATATTACATCCAAAATATTAAATTAAAAATTATAATAAAGTAAAGCACTCAAATTCACAAACTAAATTCATAAAAGATAGAGTACAGAGAATTGGCGAGAAAAGAGGATCGAAGCAAGAACAGAAGTGGTGATACAGCGGCGGCGGAGCAACGATAGAACAGACGAAGGGGGTTGTTGGGCACACTTTACTTTCAGGGTAAATATAAACATGTTTTAAACTCAATTATGAATTCCTAAACATCATATTAGTGTCCAATTCAAGAGGATTTGCAGGTTTGGTAATGGTTTTTAATAGAGATTTAGGGTTTTAGCTTGGTTTTGGGAAAATGCTGTTACGTGAGGAGAGATTGTAGAAAGAGAGAGGGGGTGCTCGACTGGTGGTGGTGAGGGTCGGATTTGGTGGTGATGATGGCTAGATTTGGTGGTGGTTTGATTGGAGAGAGAGAGAGGTGGGTGAGAACTAAGATTGAGATAGATGGGGGGTTCTTTATTTGTTAAATATACCTGTAAAATTATCAATTTACCCTCATGTGCAAAGTGTGACAACTGTCAGAATTTGCATGCATCCGTACAATTATTAAACAGTAATTAGTGCTTAATGACTGTGCTGATTTAACATTTATGACAAGAATACTATCTGATTATTGTTATCATATATATATATGCATCAAATATTGCAAATGTCATACCATTATTGCATGCAACCCTTAATTGATTCAAATGATGCACGAAACAAAGGTAGCACCGTTATCAGACAAAATCAGAAAAATGCTGACGGAGTTCAGTGCATAGACAGACATTGTATTGGGATACAGAATGAGCAAGAAACCAAGTATTATACTAGCGTAGTGTGTAGGAAAGTAAGGATCACAAAACTGCCTTCCTAGTGATAGTTTAAGTGCCGGAAAGTGTCTAAAACTCACACAAACTGCAGAATTCTGCAGTAATCAGCAAAATTCAGCAATTAAACACTCTAATATCATGCAGTAATATGATTAAACGGTCCAGAATACTTTCCTAGGTATCGGAAATCAAAACTGTCACAAAAGGTAACATAAGGCACACTAAACTGCATAGTTTAGCACCTTAACGAACCGGTAACCAACCGAACAACCGGACACTACACGAAACACCAAATTTTCACTAGAAGCACTATTTTGACATTACCAAGCTAGTTATGGTCCCCGAACATCATAACACACTATATAAACATGTAATAACTAAACACCTAACTAGATACTTGAATTTTAACGATAAACTAACTATTTAGTTTAAACCTAAGCCTAGACCCCCCCCCCCCACCTAGTAATTGGCCAACATCATGGCCCACTTGTGATTTTATCTTATTATTAAAATAGATCTTGTTTCTTATATCTAAACACAAAAACCATTGGAGAATAAAGTGTTGTTGGATTATAAGAATACCTTTAGAGTTCATAACTTTCATTTCCACAACATCACAACATTTGAGCTCTTCTCCTCCTCCATCTTCTAGTCTCGGCCGAACACCACCCCAACACTACCATCATCATCATCCAACTTCCATCCGTTCTACATATACTCAAGGGTGCTAGAAGGTGTATAAGGAAGCTTGGAGCTTGTAGAAGCTAAAGGACCTTTCTCTTGTGCTTTTATCCACTTCATTTCTTCTATTGATCATCCCTAGCCTTGAGCTAGTAGTAAGAACATCATACTCTTCATTTTACATCTTATTTTAGTGGTTAAAAGATAATACATGTTGTTAATCATAATGAACACTAAGAATCAAGAACATGAAACTTGAACATAAGCTTAAAATTTTAAAAAATCATGATGTTTATATGTTGTTGTGCTTGTTGTGCTTGTTGATTGTTGTTTACTCATGTTTTTGATATTGATCATCATATGATCTTGCTAGATGATGATTAAAAACATAATCTAGCAAGATGAGAGGATGATTATGTTAAAGATCAATAGATCATCCTTATGAAAATCATGAACTTGAAAGAATAAGTTGTTTACTTGTTAAGTGATGATCAAAGTAAGTATAAAGTCTTGTAAATCTATGATTTCAAGAATGATTTTTCAAGAAACCAAGTTAAAAATACAAAGTTTACTTAATCTTGGTTCTTAAAGAAATCAACCATGTTTTTAGTGGTTAATCAAGTGTAGAAATATATATTTAACAAGAAAAACTCAAGAAGAAACATTTTTAGAAAAATAATTTACAAGTTGTGAAGATCTAACTTCTTTAAAAATGATGTTTTTAATTAAACAACCACACTTTAAAGGGTAACTAAGCTTAGTAAACACACTAGTAAGTTACTACAAATTTTTGTAAATTTTCAAGTTCATGAAGTAGTAATTTATGCTTGATTTTGGCAAATTAGTAAGTGTTGATTGGTTTATTGTTTATTGTGGTGATTTATAAAAGAAAATGATATGCTTTGAAAGCATGGAAACCTCCATTTTTAGGGGAAACTATGGCAAAAATTTTCTAAAAATTAAACACTTAGAAAAATATTTTTAAACAAATATTTACAAGTATATTTTAAACCATGAGTTTTTATATAAAGTTTGCCATAATTTTTGTTACAAAGATTATAAATATCGGATGTTGGTTTTCATAAATAAAAGTGACTAAATATGTATTTAGGAAATATATATTTAGAAGCCACCATGTGTGTGATTATTTGTATATTATGTGTATTAGTTATATTATTTTAGGACTTGAAATAATATAACTCACCAAAATACCAAGAAATTACAATCTAAAATATTATCAAAATTCCAAGAAATAAACATATAATTCATACCCAAAATATTGGGGAAACCGAACAAGGAATATAACTTACAAAAATATTCCGGAAAACTAATTCATAAGTATATTTTGGTAATTGGTATTTTGGCCACCAAGAGAATGGAAATGTGATTCTTACAATTATTACAAAATTATATCATATTTTTTACAAGAAAAAAATATATTATTTTTGGGTAAATAAAAATATATATTTTCTTGGAATTATTAGAAGATATATTATTTTTGGAAAGGAAATATATATTTTCTCAAACAAACATGAAATGCAATATTTTTGGGGTGAAAAATATATTATTAGAAGATATTATTTTGGGAGAAAATGTATTTTCTTAAATAAACTTGAAATATATTATTTTTGAATGAAAAATGGATTTATACATATATATATTTTCTAAGTTGGACTTGAAAATATATCATTTATGAAGTTTACATGAAAATACAATTATTTTTGCCAAAGGAAAAATTATAAATAATTTTTCTATGTAATATCTCTTAAATAGATTTTGGGAATATATATTGATGGATTTTTATTATTAGAAATATTATTCAGGAAGAGTTAATACAAAAATTAAGTATATGGATACTTAATAAACACAATAGAAATACGTATTCTCGTACGTATAAATACACACCGGAATACGCCACCGATACATGGCAAGAATATACAAGCATAAGAACACGAATACTAATACACCCATCCTTGGGAAGGATATACATGTGCAAATACGTTATGTGACAAGTTAAAATATATTATTTTAACTAATATTCCAAAATTTAATAAATATAAGTTAAGTTAAAATATTTATTATTTTAACAAATAATTATATACTTGGAATAACATTGGTAACACAAAGAAACGTAACTCAAAAATACTAAATAAGACCAAGGTCAAGGCACGACCCACCCGTCTAATGAACCGTAATACGCATGTAGGTAGTCGTGTGATCTAGAGGAAGCTTTGAGGTACAATGGATACTAAGAACGCAAAACTGTGAGTTCATCTCCCCCTTTCCTTTCAACTGTTTTCGTTTTATAACTTCGGGGGTGAAATACATGTTACAAATGATACAATGATTACAAATGGTATGGTTAGCTAAGGAAAATACTGTTAGATCATGTGAATGGGAAGGCGTTAACTTGAGACCATTAATCTTTGTTTAAAGACCGAGGGGCATGAGTGATAGATCTATTTGGGTGTTGCGAGCCCCACCCATGGGTCCGCGAGTTGGCTCATGTGGTGACTATGTCGTTCCAGCCGGGTGGCCCGGTACGAAATACGCAAAGGATTGAGCCTTCCTACACCGTTGCACACATATTAATGTATTAGCTACACATTAATTGATCTGTTTCCTTGTTGCTTTATACCAGCTTACAAGTAGATACATACATACTTACAAATGTTTTCAAGGATACTCACATACAAAACAGATGAACTCGCTCAACTTTTGTTGATGTTTTCAAACTACATATATTATAGGAAACTAAGAATGGATCTGGCGGGCGTTGAAGTTTACAAGATGTGTCTTCAATAAATGATGTCATCCAACGTTGAAGGGTTTGGATCATGTATTATATCTTTGATAGGATACATGGTTCAAAGCCTTGTTTTGTTAAGTATCTTTTGTGAAGTCCAGTAGGGAACTTAAAACAATGGGTTGTTATGTAAACTTGAAGTCTTAGTTTGATGTTAAACAATGACGATTGTATTACTTTGAAAAATGTCGCAACCCCCGCCCCTATCTGTCCCAGGAACGGGCGGCCGTGAGATATCAGTTTTGGTGGTATCGGTGTTTATCAATTTGGCAGCGGAAATTACATCAGGACCGTAGTTAGGAAATATTTTATCAAAGTAAATACCACGCTTTTATAATATTAAACATATTGGGATAAAACCCAAGTTTTCATTACAAACATTTTTATAGGGAAAATCCCTTTTTTATTGAATAAAACATCTTCTTTTATTTAGGTAACTTTTATAGCCACTTTTCCAAGCCTTCAGTGCTGTCCAGCTGGCTTCTAGTTGGCTATCACATTTTGTTACCTGAAACGCGTTTAAAAACATTTTGTCAGTGGAAAATACTGGTGAATGAATCCCAGTTAAATCAAGAAGAGTTTTCTAAATTTTCACAGTATTGAGAGCGATTACAATGTTTACATCTACATAATTACTCATTCAGTACTGTCAATCCTGACTGGTGGGTCATATTACACATTGGCTATCTCGTTGTCCAATGGTAAGTTCTTCCACATTTTGTATACAAAACCCCAACATACCGGCAGTAATTGAAGAATTACAAAGACTCAATCACTGCTAATCACATTGTAAAACATTTAAGGTTTTGTAAAAACAGTTTACAAAAAGGAGATTACTCACATTGTTGTCTTATGTTTTCTTTAAGGGTTTCCTGATGATTATCTATAATTTACACAAATGCACACGTGTTAGTATAATAACCCAATATTTACATTAGCAATACCCTCCCCGAGACGGCATTCCAACAACAAAATCGGGCAGAACCACGACAGCCGTTACGGAACCCTGGATCAATCGGGCAGCGTATCTATTACGTAACCGGGGTTATAATACTTACAACGGGGCAGAACTTCGTTAATTAGGGGTTATTATACCCGAAAAGCACTTTGACTATATAGAAATTCGAGATAAAGAAAGGAAATGAGCGATCGAAGACTGAAGCCGATGCCCTCAAATTATAGGGCTGCAATTGGGTTTTGTCGCGCCCCGTGTAGAACACGGCCAGGGCCTTCGCGGCCCGCGAGACCCCCTAGGGTAGGCCCTAGGGTTGCTGATTCGACTCGTAGCCTCCACACGCGTCCTGACACATGGCGTCCTAGGGTTTCGGCCTGATCTCCTTGCTGTCACGGCCCGCGTAGGTGGTAGCCAAGGGCTACGCGCCCCGCGAGAGATCATTAAAAATTGTTTTTATTTAATTTAAAAAAAATAAAGGTATTTGGGGCTTGTTTTCGTATGTGGGGTGCATTTTTGGAACATATTAGGGTATTCTAAATATTTTTAGAGATGTCGAAAAAATTTAGGAGGGTTGTAATATCCTCCCCACCTTGTTTTAGAACTCGTCCTCGAGGTCTACTGGAATAAGTGTGGATATTTCCTTTGCATTTCTGATTCAAGCTCCCAAGTATATTCTGGTCCTCTTTCGGAGTCCCATTTCACTTTGACCAGAACTAATCTCTTGTGCTTGAGATTCTTGACCTTTCTGTCTTCAATCTGTAGAGGCCTTTCTACAAACTTTAACTGCTCATTTACCTCTATACCCTTAAGAGGTACTATCAGTGATTCATCAGCTAAGCATTTCTTGAGATTAGATACATGAAATACATCATGTATTCATGTCATTTCCTCTAGCAGTTGTAGCTGATAGGCTAGAGGTCCTATTCTTCTAATAATCTCAAAAGGTCCAACATACCTGGGGCTTAGCTTTCCCCTTTTGATGAATCTGACTACTCCTTTCCAAGGAGAGACTTTTGATAACACTTTATCTCCTACTTGAAATTCCAATGGCTTGCGTCTGTTATCTGCATAACTCTTTTGTCGATCACGTGCTGTTTTCAGTCGTTCCTTGACTTGAATGATTTTGTCGGTCGTTTCTTGTACTATTTCAGGTCCAGATAGTTGCTTTTCCCCAATTTCTGCCCAACAGACTGGGGTTCGGCACTTTCGTCCATAAAGAGCTTCGAATGGTGCAGCATTGATACTTGTGTGATAACTGTTATTATAAGAAAATTCTATTAATAGTAAGTGATTGTCCCAATTACCTCCGAAATCAATTACACAAGCTCTAAGCATGTCTTCCATTGTCTGAATCGTCCTTTCGCTTTGTCAGTCCGTTGGAGGATGATAAGCGGTGCTTAGATTCAACTTGGTTCCCATTGCTTTTTGGAAACTTGTCCAAAAATGAGAGGTAAAATGACTATCTCTATCAGAAATAATTGATAAAGGAATTCCATGTAATGAAACTATTTCATTCACATACAACTTAGCTAATTGGTCCATATCGAAAGTTTCCTTCATTGGTAGAAAATGGGCTGACTTAGTTAGCCTGTCTAGAATCACCCAGATTGTATCATTACCTTTCCTTGTTTTGGGTAATTTGGTAACAAAATCCATTGTTATTATTTCCCATTTCCAAACAGGCAATTGTAACTGCTGCAACAAACCTGAGGGTTTCTGATGTTCAGCTTTAACTTGTGAACAAGTTAAACACTTAGAAACATAAGCTGCTATATCCTTTTTCATTCCTATCCACCAAAAATTCTTTCTTAAGTCCTGATACATCGTATCACTTCCAGGATGCATCGTATACTTAGACTTATGGGCTTCTTCTAATATATGGTGGCATAGGTTTCCTAATTTAGGTATCCACATTCTTTTCTTATGGAATTTCCAAATTCCATCTGTTCCTTGTTCTAATTCCTTAATCATTTCTTTCAATTTTTCAGTATCATCCTTGATTACTGATTCTTGTGCTTTTCTAATCTGCTCATTTAAATCTACCTGTAGATTTAATTTAAGAGAACGTACCCTTTTTGGCTTTTCACGATACTTTCAACTTAAAGCATCAGCTACTACGTTTGCTTTTCCTGCATGATACTGGATATTACAATCATAATCACTAAGTATCTCCATCCAGCTTCTTTGTCTCGTATTCAATTCTTTTTGCCCGAAAACATACCTTAAACTCTTATGGTCGGTGAAAATGGTAAACTTACTACCATAAAGGTAATGTCTCCAAATTTTCAGGGCAAAAATTATAGCTCCTAATTCTAAATCATGGGTTGAATAAATCTCTTCATGATTCTTAAGTTGTCTAGAGGTGTAAGCTATAACCTTTTGACGTTGCATCAACACACATCCATAACCTAACTTAGAAGCGTCACAATAGATTACAAAGTCTTCAGTTCCTTCTGGTAACGCTAGTATGGGTGTGTTGGTTAACCTTTGCTTAAGGATTCTAAAGGCTTCTTGTTTTGGTCCCCATTCAAACTTAATGGATTTACAGGTTAGCTTAGTTAAAGGAATGGCTATTCTAGAAAAATCTCGAATAAATCTTCTATAATAACCGGCTAATCCTAAGAAACTTCTAACCTCAGTTGGTGACTCAGGGGTTTTCCATTTGGTAATTGCCTCGATCTTGGTGGGATCTACATGAATTCCTTCATGATCAACTAAGTGTCCAAGAAACTGTTCCTGTTCTAACCAAAACTCGCACTTAGAAAACTTAGCATAAAGCTTTTCTTTCCTTAGTAAACTTAGGAGTGCATGCAAAATCTTTGCATGTTCTTCTTAACTCTTAGAGTAAATGAGAATATCATCTATAAAGACAATTATGAATTTATCCAAATATGGCTTACATATTCGGTTCATCGTGTCCATAAATGCGGCTGGGGCATTGGTTAAACCAAATGGCATGACAGTAAATTCATAATGGCTATACCTTGTTCTAAAAGCGGTCTTAGGAATGTCCTCTTCCTGTACCTTTAATTGATGATATCATGATCTTTAATCGATTTTAGAGAAAAATCGTGCTCCTTGCAATTGATCAAACAGGTTATCGATTCTTGGTAATGGATACCGATTCTTAATTGTGACCTTGTTCAATTCACGGTAATCAATGCACATACGCATCGATCCATCTTTCTTTTTAACGAATAAAATCGGCGCTCCCTATGGCGATGAACTTGGATGTATGAATCATTTCTCTAACAATTCGTCTAACTGTTTCTTCAGTTTCTGCATTTCTGTGGGTGCCAAACGGTAGGGTGCTTTGGCAATCGGTGCTGTCCCTGGTAGCAGGTGGATTCGGAATTCAACTTCCCTGTCTGGCGGTAGTCCTGGTAATTCTTCTTGAAATACATCTGAAAACTGAGATACTACTGGAATATCTTTTAGTTCTTTTCCCTTAGTGTTAGTGATTGTGGAAATCAAATACACTAATGATCCTTTTCGTATACAACTAGCTGTTTTCATCACAGAGATGAATTTCGTAGATCTAGACGACTTATCTCCTTTAATTGTGATCTTTTCACCTTTTGGTGAATTTACTTTGATTGACTTTTGATCACATAAAATACTGGCTTTATTGGCTATTAACCAATCCATTCTAACACTACATCAAATCCTGCCAGATTCATTGGGTAAAGGTTTGCAATAAATTTCTGATTTAAAATTTCTATTCTTGCTCCCTGCAAGATTTCAGAAATTTTAATGGTTTCCCCATTTGCTGTCTCTACCAGACATTCTTGTGGGAGTTTAGTTAATGATTGATTAAAAAGTTTACAAAATGAAGTATTAATAAAACTTTAGTTCGCACCAGAGTCAAATAATACTTTAGCAAAAACATCATTAACTAAAAACGTACCAGCGATCACGTCTGGAATCATCTTGGCTTCATCTGCAGTCAGAACAAATGCTCTAGCATTTTTAGTGTTCTTGTTGTTCGTAGCTGGAGCTAATTTCGGACAGTTTGGCTTGATGTGGCCTTGTTCTCCACAGTTGTAGCAGATCATGTTGTTAAGTTTCTTCCTGCAGTCTTCTTCCTTGTGTCCAGATATTTTGCAGAAGTTGCAACATATGGAGCATCTTCCAGAAAGCTTCCTTTTGCAATACTTGCAATAGGGTGCAGAAGTAGAACCTACATTTTTCCCACGGTTAGAATTTCCAGAGCGAAATTCTTGGGTAAGCCTCTGAGCTAGGTTCTTCCTTTGATCCTCTTCTCGTGTTTGCACTAACTCACCAGTCAAGATATTTGCTAGTTCTACAGCTTCTTCTATAGTTTGAGGTCTAGCTGCCTTGACTACATGTCTAATATCGCTGATTAATCCCCAAATGTAACGGGAGATCAATACTAGTTCAGGTGATGCAAGGGTTGGTACTATTCGAGCATATTCAAAGAATAATGTTGTATAACCCTTACTATCTACCCCAGTCATTCTAAGGTTTAGGAATTTATTTGCTATATGTTCCTTTTCATTGGGAGGGCAGAATTTCCTTTCTACCATGTTCTTAAATTCCTCCCATTCCATATTGTAAACCCTAACACTTCCCCTAGACTGGAGGATAGTGTTCCACCATTCTAGTGCTGAATTCTTAAACAGATTGGAGGCAAACATTATCTTATCCTCTTCAGCACACTTGCTTATTTTTAAGACAGCCTCAGTCTTTTCTATCCAGCGTAGAGCTACAACGACCCCTTCATTGCCCGAGAATTCAATTGGTTTACAATACCAGAATTCTTTATAAGAACAACCATAAGACATAGTTCTTCTTCTTCTGGGAATGGGCGCTTGAAGTATAGGTCCATTGTTTACGTTGTTTTCTGGTTCAGTGGGTCGTTTACTATCACGGTTACTTTTATTATCAGCTTCCCTAATTGTTTGAATAATATATGGCATCGCATCTATTATTCCTTGTGCCACTATGTGTTGGATGGCACTGTTATCCACTTGGTTTCCATTATTATCATTGTTCGGGTTATCGTTATTCTGGTTTTCTGGGTTATTATCCTGGATTCTCTTGATTCACTTGGTCGGCCATCTGAATTTTAAACATTTACCACATATTAATATCACAAAATAATATTTAACACAACCAATCTTATGACACGTATATTGATCAAAAGCGTCGATCATTGCGACTTACTCTTTCTTATAGTATGCATTTAATACAAACCGATACTGGAATTTAAAATTACAATACTACTATGCATCACTATCCACGAAGTGGTCTATACTACGATAGATTTATTATTATTATTATTATTATTATTATTATTATTATTATTATTGTATTTTTTTCATACACACATATTATATATATTATTATATTATTATTATTATTACTACTTCCACCATCACCTTCACTGATATGGGTTCATCCCGAACTCCATATTGCGCTCGTCGTACTTCCAGACGAGTCGCTCTCCGACCTGCTTCATTCTCTCGCTACTTTCTAAAATCTCTTCTCCGAAAGTTCGGAGCTCTTGCACATTTTCTGCACTCATTGGGGGTGCAGGTGCTAGGACTGGGTTTGGGTACTGGGGTGTGGGTTCCTGGTATGGGTAAGGATTCTCTAAAATTTCCCTAATGTATTGATCACTATCATAGTAGGGATCTAGAGGGTCCAAACCTGGGTAGGCTGCTAAATTTGGCATGGGCATGTCTTCTGGTATTGGGTAACATTGCACATAATCCCTTTTGTCGTCTAATCATGGATCGTAGTCTGGGTCTAAGGGATTGGGTGCTGGTACCCTAGAGCTCGTTGGTTTTGCAACTTTTTCATTCTCTTTCTATGCTCATGTGCTCCCCTACTGAACCATCCTCTCTTTTTCTGAAGGAATTACTCTTCAGACTGAGCCTTAAACATGAATATCCCATCTTCATTGTCAGGAGAATACCCTGAGAGGGCAGGCTGTGAAGAGGTGCCTTCGCTTCTAGGTGAGCCGGACAACTGACAATACGCGTCGGAAGGTCCTTCGTCGCTCATAATGTAAACTAACAAATAGTCAAATAACACACAACAATAAAATACAATTATGCACGTAGTTCTGTAATTTATTTCCTAACAAATCGAATAATATTTTGGTGTCAGTAGAACACTTATGTGGCTGAATCAGTGGCTTAGCTCTGATACCACCTCCTCTCGCAACCCCCGCCCCCTATCTGTCCCGGGAACGGGCGGCCGCGAGATATCAGTTTTGGTGGTATCGGTATTTATCAATTTGGCAGCGGAAATTACATCAGGACCGTAGTTAGGAAATATTTTATCAGAGTAAATAAAACGATTTTATAATATTAAACATATTGGGATAAAACCCAAGTTTTCATTACAAACATTTTTATAGGAAAAATCCCTATTTTATTGAATAAAACATTTTCTTTTATTTAGGTAACTTTTATAGCCACTTTTCCAAGCCTTCAGTGCTGTCCAGCTGGCTTCTAGTTGGCTTTCACATTTTGTTACCTGAAACGTGTTTAAAAACATTTTTTCAGTGTGAAATACTGGTGAATGAATCCCAGTTAAATCAAGAAGAGTTTTATCAATTTTCACAGTATTGAGAGCGATTACAATGTTTACATCTACACAATTACTCATTCAGCACTGTCAATCCTGACTGGTGGGTCATATTACGCATTGGCTATCTCATTGTCCAATGGTAACGTGTTCCACATTTTGTATACAAAACCCCAACATACCCGTAGTAATTGAAGAATTACAAAGACTCAATCACTGCTAATCATATTGTAAAACATTTAAGGTTTTGTAAAAACAGTTTATAAAAAGGAGATTACTCACATTGCTGTCTTAGGTTTTCTTGAAGGGTTTCCTGGTGATTATCTATAATTTACAAAAATGAACACG
Organism: Helianthus tuberosus; assembly: GCA_030545235.1. NCBI lineage: Eukaryota > Viridiplantae > Streptophyta > Magnoliopsida > Asterales > Asteraceae > Helianthus > Helianthus tuberosus. The sequence continues at coordinate 197,038,108 of CM060425.1, forward strand.
TGTTAGTATAATAACCCAATATTTACATTAGCAATACCCTCCCCGAGACGGCATTCCAACGATTACGTAGGGCAGAACCACGACAGCCGTTACGGAACCCTGGATCAATCGGGCAGCGTATCTAATACGTAACCGGGGTTATAATACTTACAACGGGGCAGAACTTCGTTAATTAGGGGTTATTATACCCGAAAAGCACTTTAACTATATAGAAATTCGAGATAAAGAAAGGAAATGAGCGATCGAAGACTAAAGTCGATGCCCTTAATTTATAGGGCTGCAATTTGGTTTTGTCGTGCCCCGCGTAGAACACGGCTAGGGCCTTCACGGGCCGCGAGACCCCCTAGGGTAGGCCCTTGGGTTGCTGATTCGACTCGTAGCTGTGACAACCTGTCTATTCGGGTCATTATCGTACAAATTTCAAACATTAATACAATGAGAGCATACACGTTAGACACAATATACTTAATTGTACTACAAATTTGATCACTACACACTGGACAAAAGCCTGCGTATTTATGAGAAGTCAGTACATACACACAGGTGATTTCTTAGGAATTATATTCATTTTGACAAACAACCAAATAAATTACAAGACCGAATTATTATTCCTTTACACCCAAAAAGATAAAGATACAAGTCATGTTGGATGATTATTAGATTCCATATGTCAGTCTTTTTCCTTTACAGACTTAAAGTATGTCTCTTTCCCCACTCTCCATTATTCTGTCTGCGTATTATTTGTATACTCCCACAAGATCCCTAAATCTCTATAAAATATGCAAACCAAACACAAATACCTAACATTTTCTTTTTATAAAAGGGGCTTTTAGTGCAAACTTACATCACACACACAAACACAGACTCTTAGTCTGTCTTGCCTTCTCTCCCTCGATTCCTCACAAATATAAACACAGAGATTGCAGTATCTTCATTCAAGTTCAATCAAACACACAAACACACATCTCGAATCCCTCTCTCCCTCTCCACGACAAACCGCCGGCCACCATCAATGGTGGCGGCGCTTGATGACCGCCGGTGTCGATGACCGACCGGCCACACCCCCTTCGCTCCTTGACCGCCGACAGCCCCCCAATTTTCGATGAAATCCAGCGGCGACCACCACCATCAGGTGGTGGTAAGTGACGGCGACATCGGCAAAATCGGGAAGAAAAGAGGCGGAGCAGTCCGGCGACTGCCCGTCGGCGGCGGCGGCACAGGTCGAGCTGTTTCTTTCGACGTTTCCTCGACGTAACACCGGGAAACACCCACCTTCTCCTATTTCCTTTTAGACCTCTGTTATTTTTTATGTGAGGATGATGCTGCTGATGATGACAGCGGTGGTGGTGCTCGACGGAACTCCGGAACGGGTTCGGGATTAGATCAGTTTTGGTTCGGGTTTGGCTCCGATCGGGTTCGGGTGACGATGTTGCAGAATTCGGGTTATGTTTTGAGTACGGAATCGTTCGGGTTTCATTTTCAGCCGGTCGGGCCAAACAACGGTGGTGCTATGCGACACTGAGTTCAGACTTGATGGATTATGAATTTCGGCTAAACTGTTGATTTTGTGTGAGAGTTTGTTCTAGTTCTTTTCTTAAGGTAAATACCATATCAATTTTAGATTTAAAAATATATTAATTACATGTATTCTGTTTGGATAAAAATTAACCATTCAATCCGCGTCAGATCTCGGCTTCTCGGTTTGGTTCGGTCAACAGAAGTCGACGCGATTAAGGGTACGGTTCAGATCAGATCATGCTGCTTCGGGTCAAGGTTGGTGGAACGATACGGTTCGGTTGACTCGGTCAAACCGAGTCAACCCGGTCAAACTCAGCGAGTCAACTCAGCCGGTCAACCCGGTTGACTCGGGCAACTCAGTCAAGCAACACGACGTTTCGACAAGAAGAGTGGTAATAGGTAGCGTCGCGTTTAATATTTGTGTTTTATATAGATCTAATCTTACGTGAACGAGCTCGAACCGATTTAACTGTAATTTACATTTGATATATATTTGGCAAAATTGCATATAGTTGAATCTTGATTGAATCTTGTTGAATCTTGATAAAAATAACGACAACTTGTGTTGTCAGGGGCGTCCAAAAACAGGGGAAACTCTGCCCATTTTTCGAGAAAATCATTGAAATAATCGCGTTTTACTATAAAATAAACTATCGGTTTCAAACGATCTTTTAGAAAAACACACGCAAACATATAATTACACTTGACGACACTTTACCATTTACGGAAACGGCGATTCGAAAAATATTCTCAACAAATAAATATAGTTATTATATTTATTTTAAACTTCGAAAATTCGACGAATCTTTTATGAAACCAATATAGTTATTTGTATTGTTTCAAACGCCGAACACGCATTCGTTTTATAAAATAAATATAGTTTTTATATTTATTCCAAATATCAAACAACACGCATTCGTTTTATAAAATAAATATAGTTTATATGTTATTTCGAATATCAACGACACGAATTCGATTTATGAAAATAAATATAGTTTATCTAATTATTTCAAACTTCAAATAACTCGACGATCCTGTTATAAAATAAATATAACTTTCTATATTTATTTTATACGCCTAAACGGCATATACATATGTTTTGGCAAATATATACAAGACGCAATATATATAATACAAGTTTATTATATATTACTTTCATACGAATATTCCTATACACGCAAACGACTTCTCGGGGCGACAATGTTTAACTTAGTCATTTTCGTTAAATTAACAACTTACCGTCCAATCGTTCGGTCAACGATTCGGTAGAGCTCGGTAACACGCAGTTTCATTACCGCATTTATTTAGAAACTTATAAGATATTCCGTGTTAGGAATATTGTAGAATGCACGCTAGGGAGTCACATCTTGGAAACGACATCACGAAGTCATAATTAGCTAGCTTTGCACAAGGCAAATCAGGTGAGTTCATAACCCCACTTTTTACGGTTTTACATTTTTATTAATGTTTTCGGGGTGGAAAGACATGCACGTTTTGCAAGAACATACAAAGTTTTGAACGAATGAAAACTCATATTTCTAAATTATGTTACGAATGGATTATACTAGAGGTTCAGCCTTAGAGGCTGGGGTAAAATACATGTTACAATTATTACAGACGCTTTTATACATGGTATGGTTAGCTTAAGGAGGGTTTAGACGCTTAGATCATGTGAAAGGTGGGTACAACACTTAAGGCCATTAATCCTCGTTGTTAGGACCAAGGGACATGAGTGATAGATCTATTTGGGTGTAGCGAGCCCACACCTATGAGGCCGGGGCGGCCCATAGAGGTGACTATGTCTTCCAGCCGGAAGCCCGGTACAAATTTGCTAGGTTTGAGTCTTCCTGCACCGTTTCACACATACCAATGGCTTTGCAACCCAGTGGTGATCTCTTTTTCCTTATTGCTACATACCAGGGACATTTATACATACAGACATATTTCAAAGGTTTATACATACATACTTACAGAAATACTTGATTTATACAAATTAAACACCATGTTTTATACAAATTCAAGGCATAGGATTATGCGGGTATGGAGTCAAAGTCAGGGTGGGCATTGACGGTTTTACGAACATTACAAATACAAAGTTTCCATATAACTTGACAAGAAAATGATTTCTAAATTCGTTTTCTCAATATTACTTCGCAAACCGGTTATTCAAAAGATTTATTTCAAATCTTTTACAAACAAACTATGAACTCGTTCAACTTTTTGTTGATTTTTCTCGCATGTTCTTTCTCATGTTTCATTTCATAGTTAAGGCACAGTTGGAATAGGAGAACCATGAAGAGTCGAGTACTTAGCGGGCGTTAAATTTCTAAAAGACTTAACTTTTAGCTTCCGCTGTGCAATGAAGATACCAGTCCAGTCACGCCAGCTCTGATAATTTCGGGGTGTGACAGATTGGTATCAGAGCTATAGGTTACAGCGAATAGGTTTTCTGTAGAAATACCTAGGCTCTAACCTCACTATCCTCTGGGAACTTAGAATATTAAAACCTGAATGCATACTGAACGCATAGTACTCGAATATGGTCTCCAACCGTTGCCGAAAAACAAACAGTCAAAATTTTGCTTTCAAACATACGCTAAAGTGGTGTTTTACACGCGGTGCATAAAACAATTACATACAGTACATAACACTCTGAGAGTTTAGGAAACATGCATTTAAGACCTTCGGAAACTTATTTTGAAGTTCATTAAAGGTCATCACGTAGGAACCACGATTATTAACTCGGGAACACACTATTATCCATATTGTCTATGATATTTTGACTTCCCGAGCAGGCAGCCTACGCATAACGAGACGTTAGTGCACGAGAATACATCGAACTCAAATTTTACATCAACAGATGTCGGAGTACATCACATTCTACGCAGAACGAAATGTTAGTGCACAGGAATACGCGAAGCTCAATCTATACATCAACGGAGCTTGAAGTACGACACATACGACTATCGAGGCGAGGCCTTTGAAAAGACACGATGGCGCAATTCAACGACGACGCTAGATTCCTGTCAACAGGAGAACTAACGTCCAGGAAACGGCAACTTGTCACGCGATCCTGCAACGACACGAGTCATACTAAGGAGAAGACGTATATCTCCGCATTCCCCCTATCTTATTAACGACGAATACTCTATGTTCGACATTCCATGGTAATGTCACCTAACAACTGGTCGTCACATGCAACCTCAGGTAAAGTCCTCAAATTCCTTTTATTGAAATTTCGAATTTCACATTTACTGAGTAGATTTTCGTATCTCTACTCTTAATGGTCATTGTATCACGATCATTTCTTTCAGTATAACGAATATTCATTTGCTTCATTTCTTGAAAAATTCATATGTTACACATGTATCGGTTTGTTACGCATGCGGTTTCGTTTCGAATAAGCGTTTCATCAAAGTTCAAATATTATTTTGCTAAATCTAGTTATCGATTTGTGATTCGAATGTCCCGCATTATTGTGATTGTTGGCTCCTTTGTTATCAAGTCAACACATTTTCTTGAAATTTCTTTTCTTTTCAAGATACATACATGGTTTTTTTTTTCGTTGTGACCATGCCGGAAGATTTCTTGTCGATACATGTATTTATTGTAGGCCTGCGCTAAAACCAAGTTCAATTGTTTGAACTTGTCCATTACACATATTCACTTCAGAGCATCATATGATGTATTGGGAGCATCATATTCAAAATTCGTTTTAACAAGTGTTTCATTTGTTCCGAGTCGAAGTAAACTTGTTTGGAATTCGACTCCATTAAATTGTTTGTTGATTTCGACACCCTGTGGTGGTATTTTCACTTACTTGAAGCTTGCTCTAAACTCATTTACATATCCTATGCACGGATTTAATTATTTGGTTATCGATTTAGATTAAATCCGCTTCGATTTATCATATTTAAGCGATCTTAACACAATTGTGTGTTATGAAGATGGTACACAAATTCATTGCATATTCCGGTGTACCTACTAACGGTTCTTTCAACATCGATCGAATATTTTGCGATATTATTACTTCTTCATCTTCGATCGAAAACATTATTTATTTAATGTTTCATTTTCAATTGAAAATCTCTCGATGTTTGTTGGAACAAACATTCATATTTACTTCATGGCACTTTCATTTAATCTCAAAACACAGGTGATACTTGTTCAATCACCACTTTATTGAATTGTTTCATTCATTACGACACCTTGTGGCGTCGGTATAACTTGCAGCTTGTGCTGATCACGATCGAGCATTTCATGCAAACTATTACATTTGAGATTGTTGATTCTAAGTTCATCCAGTGGATGATATTGCTTCTAGAACTCATTTACTTATTGTGAACGTTCATATGGAATTCGATTGGTCGAAGTTCCTGTTCATTGTTGGATCCCTGTTAACTTAGTCACATTAGTGACTGTACCTATATGTCTTGTTTCCTTTGACATCAACTATTGAAACATATTCCTGTTAACCGTTGAGTTCTCATTATTGAGGAATGTCATTAAATTCACATGATTCGAATAAGTCTTGTTTCGATTTCGTGATCATCAACTTTGATACTATTCGTATTTACCTACACACAGCGTAACTCTAAGGAGTTAACATAATCTAAATTTCGAGGACGAAATTTCATTAACAGGGGGAGAATGTGACAACCTGTCTATTCGGGTCATTATCGTACAAATTTCGAACATTAATATAATGAGAGCATACACGTTAGACACAATATTCTTAATTGTACTACAAATTTGATCACTACACACTGGACAAAAGCCTGCGTAGTTATGAGAAGTCAGTACATACACACAGGTGATTTCTTAGGAATTATATTCATTTTGACAAACAACCAAATAAATTACAAGACTGAATTATTATTCCTTTACACCCTAAAAGATAACGATACGAGTCGTGTTGGATGATTATTAGATTCCATATGTCTGTCTTTTTCCTTTACAGACTTAAAGTATGTCTCTTTCCCCACTCTCCATTATTCTTTGTCTGTGTATTATTTGTATACACCCACAAGATCCCTAGATCTCTATAAAATATGCAAACCAAACACAAATACCTAACATTTTCTTTTTATAAAAGGGGCTTTTAGTGCAAACTTACATCACACACACAAACACAGACTCTTAGTCTGTCTTGCCTTCTCTCCTTCGATTCCTCACAAATATAAACACATAGATTGCAGTATCTTCATTCAGGTTCAATCAAACACACAAACACACATCTCGAATCCCTCTCTCCCTCTCCACGATGAACCGTCGGCCACCATCAATGGTGGCGGCGCTTGATGACCGCCGGTGTCGATGACTGACCGGCCACACCCCCCTTCGCTCCTTGACTCCCGACAGCCCCCCAATTTTCGATGAAATCCAGCGGCGACCACCACCATCAGGTGGTGGTAAGTGACGGCGACATCGGCAAAATCGGGAAGAGAAGAGGCGGAGCAGTCCGGTGACTGCCCGTCGGCGGCGGCGGCACAGGTCGAGCTGTTTCTTTCGACGTTTCCTCGACGTAACACCGGTAAACACCCACCTTCTCCTATTTCCTTTTAGACCTCTGTTATTGTTTATGTGAGGATGATGCTGCTGATGATGACAGCGGTGGTGGTGCTCGACGGAACTCCAGAACGGGTTCGGGATTAGATCAGTTTTGGTTCGGGTTTGGCTCCGATCGGGTTCGGGTGACGATGTTGCAGAATTCGGGTTATGTTTTGAGTACGGAATCGTTCGGGTTTCATTTTCAGCCGGTCGGGCCAAACAACAGTGGTGCTATGCGACACTGAGTTCAGACTTGATGGATTATGAATTTCGGCTAAACTGTTGATTTTGTGTGAGAGTTTGTTCTAGTTCTTTTCTTAAGGTAAATACCATATCAATTTTAGATTTAAAAATATATTAATTACATGTATTCTGTTTGGATAAAAAATATCCATTCAATCCGCGTCAGATCTCGGCTTCTCGGTTTGGTTCGGTCAACAGAAGTCGACGCGATTAAGGGTACGGTTCAGATCAGATCATGCTGCTTCGGGTCAAGGTTGGTGGAACGATATGGTTCGGTTGACTCGGTCAAACCGAGTCAACCCGGTCAAACTCAGCGAGTCAACTCAGTCGGTCAACCCGGTTGACTCGGTCAACTCAGTCAAGCAACACGACGTTTCGACAAGAAGAGTGGTAATAGTTAGCGTCGCGTTTAATATTTGTGTTTTATATAGATCTAATCTTACGTGAACGAGCTCGAACCGATTTAACTGTAATTTACATTTGATATATATTTGGCAAAATTGCATATAGTTGAATCTTGATTGAATCTTGTTGAATCTTGATAAAAATAACGACAACTTGTGTTGTCAGGGGCGTCCAAAAACAGAGGAAACTCTGCCCATTTATCGAGAAAATCATTGAAATAATCGCGTTTTACTATAAAATAAACTATCGGTTTCAAACGATCTTTTAGAAAAACACGCGCAAACATATAATTACACTTGACGACACTTTACCATTTACGGAAACGGCGATTCGAAAAATATTCACAACAAATAAATATAGTTATTATATTTATTTTAAACTTCGAAAATTCGACGAATCTTTTATGAAACCAATATAGTTATTTGTATTGTTTCAAACGCCGAACACGCATTCGTTTTATAAAATAAATATAGTTTTTATATTTATTCCAAATATCAAACAACACGCATTCGTTTTATAAAATAAATAAAGTTTATATGTTATTTCGAATATCAACGACACGAATTCGATTTATGAAAATAAATATAGTTTATCTAATTATTTCAAACTTCAAATAACTCGACGATCCTCTTATAAAATAAATATAACTTTCCATATTTATTTTATACGCCTAAACGGCATATACATATGTTTTGGCAAATATATACAAGACGCAATATATATAATACAAGTTTATTATATATTACTTTCATACGAATATTCCTATACACGCAAACGACTTCTCGGGGCGACAATGTTTAACTTAGTCATTTTCGTTAAATTAACAACTTACCGTCCAATCGTTCGGTCAACGATTCGGTAGAGCTCGGTAACACGCAGTTTCATTACCGCATTTATTTAGAAACTTATAAGATATTCCGTGTTAGGAATATTGTAGAATGCACGCTAGCGAGTCACATCTTGGAAACGACATCAAGAAGTCATAATTAGCTAGCTTTGCACAAGGCAAATAAAGTGAGTTCATAACCCCACTTTTTACGGTTTTACATTTTTATTAATGTTTTCGGGGTGGAAAGACATGCACGTTTTGCAAGAACATACAAAGTTTTGAATGAATGAAAACTCATATTTCTAAATTATGTTACGAATGGATTATACTAGAGGTTCAGCCTTAGAGGCTGGGGAGGTTCAGCCTTAGAGGCTGGGGTAAAATACATGTTACAATTATTACAGACGCTTTTATACATGGTATGGTTAGCTTAAGGCCATTAATCCTCGTTGTTAGGACCAAGGGACATGAGTGATAGATCTATTTGGGTGTAGCGAGCCCACACCTATGAGGCCGGGGCGGCCCATAGAGGTGACTATGTCTTCCAGCCAGAAGCCCGGTACAAATTTGCTAGGTTTGAGTCTTCCTGCACCGTTTCACACATACCAATGGCTTTGCAACCCAGTGGTGATCTCTTTTTCCTTATTGCTACATACCAGGGACATTTATACATACAGACATATTTCAAAGGTTTATACATACATACTTACAGAAATACTTGATTTATACAAATTAAACACCATGTTTTATACAAATTCAAGGCATAGGATTATGCGGGTATGGAGTCAAAGTCAGGGTGGGCATTGACGGTTTTACGAACATTACAAATACAAAGTTTCCATATAACTTGACAAGAAAATGATTTCTAAATTCGTTTTCTCAATATTACTTCGCAAACCGGTTATTTAAAAGATTTATTTCAAATCTTTTACAAACAAACTATGAACTCGCTCAACTTTTTGTTGATTTTTCTCGCATGTTCTTTCTCAGGTTTCATTTCATAGTTAAGGCACGGTTGGAATAGGAGAACCATGAATAGTCGAGTACTTAGCGGGCGTTAAATTTCTAAAAGGCTTAACTTTTTGCTTCCGCTGTGCAATGAAGATACCAGTCCAGTCACGCCAGCTCTAATAATTTCGGGGTGTGATAGTAGCCTCCACACGCGTCCTGACACGTGGCTTCCTAGGGTTTCGGCCTGATCTCCTTGCTGTCGCGGCCCGCGTAGGTGGTAGCCAAGGGCTACGCTCCCCGCGAGAGATTATTAAAAATTATTTTTATTTAATTTAAATAAAAAAAGGTATTTGGGCTTGTTTTCGTCTGTGGGGTGCATTTTTGAACATATTAGGGTATTCTAAATATATTTAGAGATGTCGAAAAATTTTAGGAGGGTTGTTATAAAAACTATCTATGGATGAATATCTTGGTTTTATCATATAGTTGTTTGTTATCGTTGAATGCAATGTTATTAAGAAAGTCACACCAAATCACGCTTCCGCAAAAGTCAGGGTGTGACAGTTTGGTATAAGAGCTTCGATTGTAGCGAACTAGGATTCCTTCTCGAATCTAGACTACAATCTCATGAAAATATTTTTACAACATGTTTTCATTGCATACACAAAACGCCCAGATCCAAGGAAACAAACATTTTTACAAACGGAAAGACAAGAAACACGATTGTAAGGTTACATTTGTGGTTTAGTCTGGGAGACTAGGAAGGATAGAAAGGTTTCATGAGGAATAACGAGGATACATGATTTCATGATACATTGTCTTTGATTGCATTCTAAATGATAGTGGTTAATATATATGTATATGTTATGATTGTTCTGTTACAGGCACTATGTCTTCATCCGAGAGCGGATTGTCCGATATCAATGACCCTATGGCTGTAGTCTCAGTTGACGAGATTGCACCAGAGCCCGAGATACTTACATCCAACACTAAGAGCGACCCAGATATGATATCCGATTACGAGGACGACTTTCAGCCGTTCGCATTGCCTGACTTTGGAAATGATTTACCGACTGCTGATGGCATTCCAGACGAGGATCCTTTTGTTGTTCCTATTCCAGTCCATGATCATCTCATCATTGGGCATCCTAATGGTGAGCACATCGTGGCTCCGATCCTCGATCCTGTTCCACTCATGGTCATTCCGCCTGAGGATTGGCCTTTTGACGATCTGTTTGATGATGACGTTGATTTGTTTGTTGATGGTCCTCCTGATGACGCCCATGGTGTTGGAGAGATAGATAAGGACGTTGTTGCTATTCCGTTCCTTGAGATTCATGTTATCAAGTTATCCTCTGATACTAGTTTGCACTCTGTCTTAGATTTCTTTGAGTCTGTGAAATCTTCAGCTTTGTAGGCAGTTGGATTACAGCACTATGCCACTGATTCTGATGATGACACGGCCATGTCTGTTGCACCACCTCCTCCACACGACCCCAAGCCTAGTCTTGAGCCAGATATTGTTCTTGTTGATCAGCCTGATGTCGCACCTGCTGATCCTGAGCCCATGCCTGATCATGACCCTATTCCTTTTGGCATACCTGACATTGCACCCCTTATACCTGACCCAGTTCCTGCACCTGTTGACCCTCCTGTTGTTGAGCCATTTGTTCCTGCACCTGTACCCGCTGATGTTGCTCTTTTTCCTCCTGTGGAGTCCTACATCCATCGCACTGATTTGCCTATCGTCTTCCTTCAAGACATACCCGCACCCCGTCCAGGGGAAGGTACTTCTGGTCAGCACCCGCGTGACGATCCTTTTGGTTGAGTAGCTTTTCCACAGATTCCTCAGTCTGCACCTTTTGCTCCTTTCACTTCTTCAACACTTGATGAGCCATTCCGATGGTTCCCACCTTATTCCATGCCGACTTCGGATCCCTACCATCCCTCTCATTTTGTTGGTTATACACGGGATGAGTTACTTTATCCGCTTCAGCTTCGATTTGAAGTTATGAGTCGCAGAGTCTTGGAGCTTGAGTCTACACCACGTCCCCTACCGTGTCCTTGTCAACCTACTTTCGTTCCCCCTTATTCATCACCGTCTCCTTTTGCGCGTCCACCTGCTCCTCTTACTCCTTTCCCAGAGTTTGATGCTCGATTCCTCACCGTCGAGCAGCAAGTCCGTTACTTGCTTCCTCATGTGAGCAAGCTCGAGGAGGAGCTAGCACATGTTCTCAGTTTGATTTTCCTCCCTCCTCCTCCCCCGCCATCAGTACAGTAGGTTTTTGGTTTTATGCAAATTGCATTACTTTCAGTAAGAGCATTACTATTGAGCAGAGGTAGTGAAGACTTTTTGAAGACCACCTTTTGACAATGAGATTTTTGTACATTGACAGACTTATTAGACAAGGGTAGTGTGACCCTGTGTCCCTTTTGATGTGATACACTTTGTAACCAATGTAACTGTGGTCGATAATTAATGAAAGCTCAACCTTCATGTTCTCACTAAACTCATTGTTGGATTACTTGTTTACATTATGATAGTGTCGTTGCATGATCGTTTGATATGGTGATTATTTGTATATATATATGCACATACGACCTCTAGACAATTACTTATTTACGTAACAAATAAGACCTCACCAATCCGATCTTCCTATTAGAAGAAGAATGTCTCCTCGAAGGATCATTCAGCTGCCCATGACCGAGGCAGAATTACAATATCATGCAGAAATATGATTAAATGGTCCAAAATACTTTCCTAAGTATCAGGAATCAAAACTGTCACGAAAGGTAACATAAGGCACACTAAACTGCATAGACTAGCACCTTAACGAACCGGTAACCAACCGAACAACCGGACACTACCCGAAACACCAAATTTTCACTAGAAGCACTGTTTTGACATTACCAAGCTAGTTATGGTCCCCGAACATCATAACACTCTATATAAACATCTAATAACTAAACACCTAACTAGATCCTTGAATTTTAACGATAAACTAACTATTTAGTTTAAACCTAAACCTAGACCCCCCCCCCCCCCACCTAGTAATCGGCCAACATCATGGCCCACTTGTGATTTTATCTTATTATTAAAATGGATCTTGTTTCTTATATGTAAACACAAAAACCATTGGAGAATTAAGTGTTGTTGGATTATAAGAATACCTTTAGAGTTCATAACTTTCATTTCCACAACATCACAACATTTGAGCTCTTCTCCTCGTCCCTCTTCTAGTCTCGACCGAACACCACCCCCACACTACCATCATCATCATCCAACTTCCATCCATTCTACATATACTCAAGGGTGCTAGAAGGTGTATAAGGAAGCTTGGAGCTTGTAGAAGCTAAAGGACCTTTCTCTTGTGCTTTTATCCACTTCATTTCTTCTATTGATCATCCCTAGCCTTGAGCTAGTAGTAAGAACATCATACTCTTCATTTTACATCTTATTTTAGTGGTTAAAAGATGATACATGTTGTTAATCATAATGAACACTAAGAATCAAGAACATGAAACTTGAACATAAGCTTAAAATTTTAAGAAATCATGATGTTTATGTGTTGTTATGCTTGTTGATTGTTGTTTACTCATGTTTTTTATATTGATCATCATATGTTCTTGCTAGATGATGATTAAAAACATAATCTAGCAAGATGAGAGGATGATTATGTTAAAGATCAATAGATCATCCTCATGAAAATCATGAACTGGAAAGAATAAGTTGTTTAGTTGTTAAGTGATGATCAAAGTAAGTATAAAGTCTTGTAAATCTATCATTTCAAGAATGATTTTTCAAGAAACCAGGTTAAAAATACAAAGTTTACTTAATCTTGGTTCTTAAAGAAATCAACCATGTTTTTAGTGGTTAATCAAGTGTAGAAATATATATTTAACAAGAAAAACTCAAGAAGAAACATTTTTAGAAAAATGATTTACAAGTTGTGAAGATCTAACTTCTTTAAAAATGATGTTTTTAATTAAACAACCACACTTTAAAGGGTAACTAAGCTTACTAAACACACTAGTAAGTTACTACAAATTTTTGTAAATTTTCAAGTTTATGAAGTAGTAATTTATGCTTGATTTTGGCAAATTAGTAAGTGTTGATTGGTTTATTGTTTATTGTGGTGATTTATAAAAGAAAATGATATGCTTTGAAAGCATGGAAACCTTCATTTTTAAGGGGAAACTATGGCAAAATTTTTCTAAAACTTAAACACTTAGAAAAATAATTTTTAAAGAAATATTTACAAGTATATTTTAAACAATGAGTTTTTATATAAAGTTTGCCATAATTTTTGTTACAAAGATTAAAAATATTGGAGGTTGGTTTTCATAAATAAAAGTGACTAAATATGTATTTAGGAAATATATATTTAGAAGCCACCGTGTGTGTGCTTATTTGTATATTATGTGTATTAGTTATATTATTTTAGGACTTGAAATAATATAACTCACCAAAATACCAAGAAATTACAATCCAAAATATTACCAAAATTCCAAGAAATAAATATATAATTCATACCCAAAATATTGAGGAAACCGAACAAAGAATATAACTTACAAAAATATTCCGGAAAACTAATTCATAAGTATATTTTGGTAATTGGTATTTTGGACACCAAGAGAATGGAAATGAGATTCTTACAATTATTACAAAATTATATCATATTTTTTACAAGAAGAAAATATATTATTTTTGGGTAAATAAAAATATATATTTTCTTGGAATTATTAGAAGATGTATTATTTTTGGAAGAAAATATATATTTTCTCAAACAAACATGAATTCCAATATTTTGGGGGTGAAAATATATTATTAGAAGACATTATTTTGGGAGAAAATGTATTTTCTTAAATAAACTTGAAATATATTATTTTTGGATGAAAAATGGATTTATACATATATATTTTCTAAGTTGGACTTGAAAATATATCATTTTTTAAGTTTACATGAAAATACAATTTATTTTGCCTAAGGAAAAATTATAAATAATTTTTCTATGTAATATCTCTTAAATAGATTTTGGGAATATATATTGATGGATTTTTATTATTAGAAATATTATTCCGGAAGAGTTAATACAAAAATTAAGTATATGGATACTTAATAAACACAGTGGAAATACGTATTCTCGTACGTATAAATACACACCGGAATACGCCACCGATACCTGGCAAGAATATACAAGCATAAGAACACGAATACTAATACACCCATCCTTGGGAAGGATATACATGTGCAAATACGTTATGTGACAAGTTAAAATATATTATTTTAACTAATATTCCAAAATTTAATAAATATAAGTTAAGTTAAAATATTTATTATTTTAACAAATAATTATATACTTGGAATAACATTGGTAACACAAAGAAACGTAACTCAAAAATACTAAATAAGACCAAGGTCAAGGCACGACCCACCCGTCTAATGAACCGTAATACGCATGTAGGTAGTCGTGTGATCTAGAGGAAGCTTTGAGTTATATTGGATACGAAGAACACAAAACTATGAGTTCATCTCCCCCTTTTCTTTTAACTGTTTTCGTTTTATAACTTCGGGGGTGAAATACATGTTACAAATGATACAATGATTACAAATGGTATGGTTAGCTAAGGAAAATATTGTTAGATCATGTGAATGGGTAGGCGTTAACTTGTGACCATTAATCCTTGTTTAAGGACCGAGGGGCATGAGTGATAGATCTATTTGGCTGTTGCGAACCCCACCCATGGGTCCGCGAGTTGGCTCATGTGGTGACTATGTCGTTCCAGCCTGGTGCCCCGGTACGAAATACACAAAGGATTGAGCCTTCCTACACCGTTGCACACATATTAATGTATTAGCTACATATTAATTGATCTGTTTCCTTGTTGCTTCATACCAGCTTACAAGTACATACATACATACTTACAAATGTTTTCTAGGATACTCGTGCACACATACAAAACACGTGAACTCACTCATCTTTTGTTGATGTTTTCAAACTAAATGTATTTCAGGAAACTAAGAATGGATCTGGCGGGCGTTGAAGTTTACAAGATGTGTCTTCAATAGATGATGTCATCCAACATTGAAGGGTTTGGATCATGTATTATATCTTTGATAGGATACATGGTTCAAAGCCTTGTTTTGTTAAGTATCTTTTGTGAAGTCCAGTAGGGAACTTAAAACAATGGGTTGTTATGTAAACTTGAAGTCTTAGTTTGATGTTAAACAATGACGATTGTATTACTTTGAAAACTATCTATGGATGAACATCTTGGTTTTATCATATAGTTGTTGGTTATGGTTGAATGCAATGATATTAAACAAGTCACACCAAATCACGCTTCCGCAAAAGTCAGGGTGTGACACAAAGTACATGTTATATTTAACTGAAAATTTTAATTAGGTTAGTGCTAAAGGATGTATGGTGTAATGAGTTTTACAAATAAAGGAATGTGACTGTAATTATTGAAGTTAAATGTAATCCAATGCAATTTCATATAAACACAAAGGACGAAAAGTGTAATTTACCCGTTTTTAGTTGTTCATTATCATTTTTAATCAACAAAATTATAGAAAACATCTTTGATGTATGCTTAAAATTTCAAGTTTAACCTTTAGATTTAAAACACACGTGGAGCATCCTCTATTTCTATCTATTGTTAGGTTACATCTTTTAACATTAACTCTTTTTATTTACCAGTGGGGTTGGTAGTCTAGTGGCAAGACAACACCTTTTAATACACTTAAATGTGAGGTACTGGGTTCAAGGCTTAAGAAATTCGCCGTTAAAAAAAACTCATTTTGTTTTTGTCGTTAACTCGGGTTAGATCCAAATCATATGAGAGCATTTTCATCCTTTTACCATTTAAAATTAAAAATAAAAGTAATATAAAGATGAAATGAAATAATATATCATATTGATTTGTCTATTTCTCGGCCACCTATCATTACCTGCTGAATCCCTGCATTTTCTTTATCAAACCGGCTATTTAAAGAGTTGTGATTGCGTGTCAAAACGGCTATTTGTGCAAGACCAAATGACAAGGGACCTGCCAAAAGTGATGTACTCTTACATGGACCAAAAAACTTAAAACGGACATAAGTTGTGCTATGATTGGAGTTACGAGAACCACAATTAGGTGATAGAAATGTCTCAACAAGCCGATTTTCAAGGCAAACACTGTAGATAGTTTGGCCCAACCGTCAGACCCGAAATCCTTAGTTAAAGGCGCTAATTTCTTCAATCAAGATTTTTTCTCCAAATTCGTCAATCTTTCGTATTTTCCTTCTTAGTCAATAAACATGTGAATCATTGATTAGCGTGAATTTTGTTCTTATTTATGGTTTATATTTCAACAAGTTCCAGTCAATTTGTAACTTAAAAAAATTTGTGAAACCGCGAAATTTCGAAAATTCCTATAAAAGGGCAGCTATTTTATTGGTTTTAATCATTCATAAATATTTCAATGAGAACAATTCTTGTTTTTATTTTCTTCCACTCTACATCAAGACCTGAACTTAACAAAGATCATGAACCGTCTTCAAGATTCAAGATGTAGTTGTGGTCCACTTCTTGTTTAGGATCCGGTTTCAATGACTTCATCCTGACAATATTTTGCACCGGAAATGAAATGAGGTAGTGGTTGAGAGATTTGGTAGCACCACGTTTCGTGACTGGCGGTGAACAAGGAACAAAGGTGGATGCGACGACACTTGTGAACAAGAAGGCTAATGTTAGAGATTGTGGGTGGTTGTTCCGACTCATTCACATATGATGTAGGACAACCGTTCACAAAATAAATAAAATAACAATTTTATTAATGAACATTCTGATTACAATTCATAAAGAGGAACAGAACTGAACTAAACTGAAAGAAATTACAATACAAGAAATGTAAATTAAACTAAGAACAGATTACAAGAAAAATTAAGGAAAACGTAAAACAACGGTGACTGAGGCACGTGAAGATCACGCTTCCCTTAAAAAAGATTTCGGGCCACCCAGGTGAACCCGTCTGTTTCCCAGGGTACAACAGCCTAAGCAGATTCTACCACCGGGATTAGCCTAGCACCTAAAAAAATACCTGAAACAAAAGTTCTCAGGGATGTGAAGTTAGGAAATTCTCTGTGTGTGCTTTTAACCATACAAATTTGTGTTCTCTGTGTATCTTAAACAAAGCACACAACTTTGTATATGATGTTGTTAGAATTCTAAATGAAAGGTCATATTGAATACAGAATTCAATAAAAATTAAGTCTCAAATTTAATAAGAACATAATTCAACTTGCCCAGTAGGAATCTAAACAGTCACCAGACACTTGCTCAAGCCACATCTAAAAAATAGTAAAGGCGGCTCCAAGCGGCTCGCGGCGATGCGAGCGTGCGAAGTGCGCCATCAAAGCGCCCATCGCCCTCGTCCCAGGCCCGGGCGTGTGCACGTGTCGGGTGCTTCGCACCCTCCTGGCAACCACTGGGTGTAAGTTGTCACACAAGAATACATTCGTGTAGAGAATTCAAATTATAAATCCACAAAAGATTTATCTCTCCACCAATGTGGGACAAGCTCAATTTCCCACATGTTTATGGTTCCAACACACAAACTTAATGCACAAGATCTCTCATTCATGTTGGCTTAATTATTAAATAATCATTATATTAACTTATAATATAATATTATTTTTAAATTTTCCAACAATACCCCACATGAATGGAGATCGTCCCATACAGTCAATTGTCATGACAAGATTTCAGCGGTTAAGTAATGCAGGATAGGTAGGTTTCCTTTTGAACCCTCCTTTGTGACATATACTTAGTCTCCTAGCGATTAGTAGACGCGATGTCCTTGAACCAACCCCTTTTTACGTAGACGTTATTACACATCACACATTCTCTTCCTGGTCTGGCTAACCCCTCATAGTTGTATCCATTATGGTCATGGAACACCATCCTGGTTCTTCGAGAGCTCTAGGAATTGTGCCCCCAATTCCATTCGAGGCGACCCCACTTATCTCTAACATAGGTGATTTATAAATCATTAAAAGCCATATGCTTAACCTCTCTTGATATCAATGATTTTAAGTAGGAATGGACTAGGAAGTTTGTAACTCCCTTTGTTTGTTGAGGTACTCCCCCACAGTGACCTCAGTTCGTACAGTTAGGTTGTCCTATTGAACCTAGATCATGGGATCTCCAATCTTCTAGTATAGGTTTTCCGTTGTACAAACATACTCCCAGGGCTTTAGTCCCATTCCCAACGACGACTTATGTACTACCTCTCTGCTTAAGCCTTTTGTAAGCGGATCTGCAATGTTATCCTTTAACCTCACATAGTCAATCGTGATAACTCCAGTTGAGAGTAGTTGTCGTATCGTGCTATGCCGACGTTGTATGTGCCTTGATCTGCCATTATACATTGCATTTTGAGCTCTACCAATAGCTGATTTGCAATCACAATGTATGCAAATAGCAGTCACAGGCTTAGGCCATCTTGGAACATTTCCAAGAATTCAATCAACCATTCTCCCTCTTCTCCAGCTTTATCTAACGCGATAAACTCAGATTCCATCATGGATTTAGCTATAAGAGTTTGTTTGGATGACTTCCAAGATATGGCTGCTCCTTCAAGGGTAAACACATAACCACTTGTAGATCTAGAATCTTTCATATCGGATATCCAGTTGGCATTACTGAATCCTTCCACAACAACTGGATTTTGGCCATAATGCAGTCCATAATTTCTCGTGTATCTCAAATACCTTAACAATCTTGTCATACCCTTCCAGTGCTCTGAACTAGGATTACTAGTATATCTACTTAGCCTACTCACAGCATATGATAAGTCTGGACGAGTACATGATATGAGATACATAAGACACCCAATGATCCTTGAGTACTCCAATTGAGCAACACTATCGCCTCTATTCTTTGACAAATGTTGAGAGGTATCAATCGGAGTTTGAGCTACACTCGGGTCCCCAGGATTGAACTTCTCAAGGATCTTATCCACATAATGAGATTGACTTAGCACCAAACCAGTTTGGGTTCTAATGATCTTTACCCCAAGAATCACATCAGCTAAACTCATATCTTTCATGTCAAATCTCGCTTTCAACATGTCCTTAGTAGATCTGATGTCACACCCCGACCGGGTAAAACAACAAACCGCGGCGGAAACGTCGGGGAGTGTAGCAACAGAATTATTGTTTCACAACCATGGTATTTAAAATTATGTTTTATTTAAAAACAAAGGGGAGTTACATTGTCTTAAAACAAAAGAAACACGAGTACATAACATTAATTAAACTAATCTTGCTTCTTTATTGTCACTAAGGCCCGAGTCCACCTTAGTGTATCCTGATCAAACCTATGCATCAGCTCCTGAAAACACATGTGAAAATAGGTACGTCATCATAAAAATGTCTCTGAGATATATAGGTTTTGTTAAAAAAGGATTCATGACTTAGGTTTAAAGAAATGTTTAATAAAAGTTAGTCATGAATCTTGTTAAGTGTTTTCTTTTATAAATCATACGAAAATTTGATAAGAAAATCAGATGATATATAAAAGAAAGATGTATGGTTAATTAAGTAACCAAGTAAAATGAGTTGTATAAAATAAATTGTTTGTAAAACAATGTCTTTTGAAAATATGTTATTTGTGTAAAATGTAATATGTCTAAACTAAAATGGTTTAAATAACGCTATGATATGTAATACCATAAAAGAACTTATATATAGGAAGTACCAGCGGTGTATCCACCATACTTTCATCATATTACACATGCCTCGTTACTTAAATCACTTTACCCAAACAAACCATCAAAATGTCTTGTTTAAATCAATTGTCAAATGTTTATGTGTAAACCATGTTTATTGTCAAATGTAAATCATGTAATGTGTAAACCATGTCTATTGTCAAATGTAATCATGTAATATGTAACCAAATGTCATGTATGGCAAGTGAAATATGTCAACTAAAGCCATAGGTAAAATGCACAAAACAAGGTATTGAAATAAATCAAAGTTATGTTTTGTAAAATAACTTCATGCTCTACTGATACAAACATCTATGCGGTATTGTAAAATGCATACATTCAAGCCTTGCGACTGTGGCGACAAACCATTAAACAAATTAAAGGTTTATCTAAATTATGTATATTGGATTCAGTCATTCCTTCCACCCAAATAAACCTAGGATTTCAGGAACGGGAGTTGTCAATTCCTATCGTACCATTACTTACTACCAAGCGGGGCGTAGCTAATGTTACTGAATGTATTTTTGTCCCATTTAAACAAACCAAATGTCACACCAAAATGTAAGCATGTTATGTGAAAACAATGTACTAAGTATGCAATAAATGAACATACATAGCATGTGATGTAAAACAATGTACTAAGTATGCAATAAATGAACATACATAGCATGTGATGTAAAACAATGTACTAAGTATGCAATAAATGAACATACATAGCAAAAACATGGATAAAATCATGTACTATACGTGTACTAATGAACATAGCAAGTATATGTTATGAAAGCATGAAAAGCACGAAAGTAACAAGTAGGCACATGTGTTTCAACCCAAAATGTTTGAAAACAGTAAAAGAAGGGACTATGTACTCACTTGAGATTGCTCAATAGTCTTTGGACAACAACCAAGCAAAGCAAGAAAGATCACGGAATCAATCGGCACCTAATATAGGTAACTACATTAATAAACCGGACCTAAATCGGAAGATCGGATAGGATGTAGTTTCGTAAACCAAATGAGTATAGGAACTCATGTGATATGGTTTAACAAAGCTTACATTCTAAAACGGAACCTATCCTAAGTGCTTATGACCCATTAGGACTCGTTTAGGTAGCTTACGCTACTTTAACGCGTCATTCGCGTAAAACGCGTTCGGACCGCCTAACTAGTCCTATGACAAGTAATATATGCCTTAACATGTCTAATAATGTTGTCTAATCA
Organism: Helianthus tuberosus; assembly: GCA_030545235.1. Lineage (NCBI taxonomy): Eukaryota > Viridiplantae > Streptophyta > Magnoliopsida > Asterales > Asteraceae > Helianthus > Helianthus tuberosus. The sequence continues at coordinate 197,059,580 of CM060425.1, forward strand.
GTTTAGATGTCAAAAATTAAGTTACATATGCTTAAAATGAAATTTGGCGTAAAAAGGGCATTTTGGTCATTTCCTAAGGCCTATAAACTACCTATCATACAACTAACTAAACGTCGTGACCATAAGGTATAACCTCGGAAGGTTATTCCCTATACAACTATGGTCACCTGATGTGTTTGGTCGGATCCTAATGATCGACCAAACGGGTCGGGTTCGAAAGTCTAAGCGGTTGTTTAGACCGCTTACCTTACGACCCTATATAAGCACTAAACCTAAAGCGACGAGCTAAACATGTTTAACTAATTTAGAAAACAAGTTTGATATCAGAACAAAGGGTTTTGATACCTAAAGATAGTTTGGTTGCAAAATACGCATAAACGTGCATTTTGACTAAAACCATGACTCGGCACTATACCTAGATAACGTGGTAATCAGTAGGTATAGTCACCGAGGACTATGACCATCGTGATTACGCTCACGTTGTGGAGTTCAACGAACTTTGTGTTGACCATAAACTGGTCAATGCAGAAAGTCAAACACTGTTTGACTTTCGTGCTTAAAACGCTTAAAAGAACGAAAGAATACTTACAAGAGGTCCAAGAAATGGAGATTTGATCTGAAAATTCTCAGGTATGAAGTGTACACACTTCAACTTAGAGAATATGAGCAGATCAAGGTGAGTTGTAAATGAAAACCAAGGGGTATATATAGTTTTTGGGCCACCGTTAGGATCGTTCATCGTAAACCGAGCTTCGATCTGAGCCTTACAAGTGTGCCCATAGTTTTAGAATACCATGGGTGCCCCAAAATAGCCCCTAGAATGTTTAAAAACCGTTTGCAAGTCATGGAAACAGCTGGATCAAGCTGTAACACATTTTCTGCTGAACTGGGCTGCTTACATGCCCCACGTAAGAGTCAGGGAGGGCTTACGTGGCCCGCCTGAGATGTCTGTTCAGCAAACAAGTTTCATAAATTGCATTTTCAATCCCTGCATGCTTTTAAGGCCATTTTCAATGCGTTTAAGGCCCGTTAAGCCATTTTCAAGGCTCTACAATGATGCCTAAGCATAGAAGACATGAAACATGCTTGAAAATATCTCGGATGTCGGTTCGTTTGGCCGTACGGTTACGTTATTCGGTTAATTACGACGTAACACGAACGAACGCGAAAAACGATCCAAATTAGGCGACGAATGGAATTTTATCATGCCAATCACTAAAATAAAATATTTTAATGATTACATAAATTTTTGGATGTCCGGATGTATTCAGAACGTAAGTTATGCGCGAAAATGCAAACTTATGCACTTTTTGACGCTTTTAGTCCCTGAATGACCAAAAAGTTTATTTTAGCACACCGAACCCCTCAAAGCCTATTTCTAAGATATGTAAAGGATATTTAGGGTATGTTTAACTTATGATAAAGTTCCGGAATGTTCGTTACAGTACGAATCGGCATACTTTCCAAGGTGAGACCTTAAGTAATACGCGATCACACCTTTCCAAGGTGAGACCTTAAGTAATACGCGATCACTGACTTGAAATTCCAAGGGCTTGCGTCGTCGGTCCGCGTAACTCTTTTGACGGCTTCTAGCTGTCTGAAGGTTATCACGAACTTTCTTAACCTTATCTGTTGTCTCTAGAATGAGGTCAGGTCTAGTAAGCTGAGCTTCACCGATCTCATTCCAGCAGACTGGTGAACGACATTTTCGACCATATAAAGCCTCGAAAGGAGCCATGTTGATGCTGGAGTGATAACTGTTGTTGTAGGAGAATTCAATCAGTGGAAGATACGAATCCCAACTACCACCAAAATCGATCACACAAGCTCTAAGCATATCCTCCAAAGTCTGGATTGTTCTCTCAGAGTGACCATCAGATTGCGGATGATAAGCTGTGCTCAAATTAAGTTGGGTCCCCATAGCAGATTGCATGGTTCTCCAAAAAATGCGATGAGAATCGAGCATCTCTGTCAGAAATAATGTTCAAAGGAACACCATGTCTAGATACAATTTCATCCACATAAATTTTAGCCAGCTTATCAGCAGATAGATCCTCACGGATCAGCAAGAAATGTGCTGACTTTGTAAGACGATCAACAACTACCCAGATGGCGTCATTGTGCGCGGAAGTTTGGTAATAAGATCCATTGCAATGTTTTCCCATTTCTAAACTGGAATCTCTGGTTGCTCCAATAAACCAGAAGGATGTTGATGTTCAGCCTTTACCTTAAGACAAGTAAGGCATTTTGATACGTATAAGGCAATGTCTTTCTTCATACCAGGCCACCAAAACTGGGTACGAAGATCCTTATACATTTTGTCTGCACCAGGATGAATAGAATAACGAGACTTATGAGTTTCATCCATAAGCAAGGTGCAAAGATTGTCTTGACTTGGGACCCACAAACGGTCCATGAAATAATACAATCAATTGTCTTTCAGCTCCAAATCAGGCTTAATGTGATAGGGTAATTCCTTACCCATCAAGTCTTGCGAGACACAAGTATGTTGAGCCTGAGAGATGCGAGCTTGAATATCATATCGAACTTTGACACAATGAAGCTTGACTCGTTCCTTACGACTCAATGCGTCAGCCACGACATTCGCCTTACAAGGATGGTAGCGAATTTCGCAGTCATAGTCGTTTAGAAGTTCAACCCAACGTCGTTGCCTCATGTTGAGTTCTTTCTGATTGAAGATATGCTGAAGAATTTTGTGGTCAGTGAACACCACGCATTTTGTACCATACAAATAGTGTCTCCAGATTTTGAGAGCGAAAACAACAGCACCTAACTCAAGATCTTGAGTGGTGTAGTTCTTCTCGTGTATCTTCAACTGCCTGGATGCATATGCTATGACTTTGTTCCTTTGCATGAGAACACAGCCAAGACCTAATTTGGATGCATCACAGTATACGACAAAATCATCATTGCCCTCAGGTAAAGATAGAATAGGCGCATCACAAAGCTTCTACTTCAAGGTCTGAAACGCTTCTTCTTGTTTAGTTCCCCATTCAAAGGGTTTGTTCTTCTGAGTTAGTGCAGTTAGAGGAACTGCAATCTTCTAGAAGTTCTCAATGAAGCTGCGGTAATAACCCGCGAGACTAAGAAATAAACAAACTTCAGTAGGAGTAGTAGGCGTATCCCAATCCTTAATCGCACTGATCTTGGAGGGATCTACGTGAATACCTTGTTCGTTGACGATATGTCCAAAAAATTGAACTTCCTTAAGCCTAAATTCGCACTTGCAGAATTTGGCGAAAAGTTGTTCTTTCTTCAGGAGTTCCAGGGTAAGACGAAGATGTTGCTCATGATCAGCTTGCGTCTTAGAATAAATCAAGATGTCATCAATGAAAACGGTGATGAACTTGTCTAAATAAGGCTTGCAGACCCTATTCATCAAGTCCATGAAAATAGCAGGAGCATTAGTCAAACCGAATGGCATAACAGTGAACTCGTAATGCCCATATCTTGTGCGGAAAGCAGTCTTGGGAATATCTTCCTCGAGCACTCGAAGCTGATGATACCCAGAACGCAGATCAATCTTTGAAAAATAAGAAGCACCCTCTAACTGATCAAAGAGATCATCAATGCGAGGTAGGGGATATCGATTCTTGATGGTAAGCTTGTTAAGCTCACGGTAATCGATGCACATCCTGAAAGATCCATCCTTCTTCTTGACAAAAAAATGGGAGCACCCCAAGGTGAAAAGCTAGGACGAATAAAACCTTTGTCAGAAAGCTCTTGAAGCTGCTTAGACAACTCTTGCATCTCTAACGGTGCAAGACGATATGGAGATCGAGCGATAGGATTTGCACCAGGTACAAGATCGATACGAAACTCGACTTGGCGTGCTGAGGGTAAACCAGGTAATTCTTCAGGAAAAACTTCAGGATAATCCCGAACAACAGGGATATCTTGAATAGACTTACCTTTGCCTTTATCTGCTACAACATGTGTTGAGAAAGCAACATAGTTCTTTCGAAGATACTTCCGAGCTTGAGTACAAGACATGAGTTTGAGGCTACTAGCAGGTTTCTCACCACGAACCTCTAGGATCTTACCAGACGAAAGAGGCACACGAACAATCTTCTCAAAGCAAACTACCTCTGCGTGATATTTGGCTAACCAATCCATTCCCACTATAACGTCGAAGCTTCCAAGTTGCATCGGTGTGAGGTCAATAGGAAAAAGATGGTTATTAAGGTTCAATTGGCAGTTACAAAGAACAGAATCAAGAACAATGGGTTCACCACTAGCAACTTCTACTGTCAAGGGCTTTCCTAGTTTTGTTCTAGACATGCGGAGCAAAGGCTCGAAAGATAAAGACACAAAACTCTTATCGGCACCTGAATCAAAAAGAACAGATGCAGGCTGGTTATTAACAAAGAACGTACCGTTGACCACCTCATTGTCTGCACGCGCTTCATTAGCATTCATGTTGTAGACTCGTCCATGAGCCTGAGCTTGATTTACATTGGCCAATCTTGGACACTGGTTCCTGTAGAGGGTCAGATCCCCACAGTTGTAGCACGAACCAGGTGGATAATGAAGTCGTGCAGCTTGAGCCTGTTGTTGAGCAGGTGGTTGAGCAGCCTGCTGAGCTGGGTTATGTGCGGCCTGATTCTGAGCAAAACAAAAAACATCGGCAAGATGACCCGACTTCCCACAGTTAGTACAGAAACGACACTGAACCTGCGGTTGATGGTGGCTATTGCATTTGTTGCACAACGGTGCATTCCCCACATATCGTTTCTTTGCTGGTGGATGTGCAGGTTGGTTGGGAGCTGCCTGATTGACTTGGGCAGTGACAGCGAAGTTCTGGGAAGCCTTGCGCTTCCTAGACCCTTTCGAAGAACCAGATTTCTTTCCCTTCTTGTGTTCACCCTTACCAAACGATTGTTTCTTATCCTTGTCACCTTTCCTATGAAGCTTCCCCTTTCTGATCTGCGACTCAGTCAAAGTCGCAGCTAACTCGATTGCCTGACGAACTGTGGTAGGGTTACTACCAGTGACAATGTCTTGTACGGAGTCAGGTAAGCCATCAACATACCTCTCGATAGCTTTCTCGAGTGGGGTAACCATAGTAGGGCATAACAAACTCAGCTCTTCATACCTATCAGTATAAGCCCGGTGCTCACCACTATCTTGCTTCAAATCATCAAACTCCCTTTCTAAAGCCCTTAGTTCATGACGAGGACAGAATTCCCTCATCATAAGAGCCCTAAGCTCTGCCTAGATCTGTGCCAAAACAACCTCAGCACCACAGTCTCTCATAACCCCGTTCCACCAGGTAAGAGCCCTTTTTTGAAATACGCTGGACGCAAACTCGACTTTGCGATTATCAGGACACTGAACATGACGGAAGGTACTCTCAATGCTCTCGAACCACTGTAGGAGCCCAGTTGCTCCTTCAGAACCACTAAACTTGAGTGGTTTAGCCGAATTGAAACTCTTGAAGTTGCATGGATCATTTTGGTTATTGTTGGCTTGGTTAACTTGAGCAACAATGTCTGGGAGTACAACAGCCATTTGCTACGCAATGATAGCTGCCATTTCGGCATTAGGTAGCGGATTTTCGCATCGAGGAGGCATTCTAAAAGAGGGAACATGAGAGAAAACGAGTGAGATGATTAGATGAAAAGAATGAGATGATACAAAAATCAACAAAAGCAAGGATGGTGGTCATTCGTCCGTACCACAAAGCAAAAAAACGACACACAGTGACTAATCAAAGTAATAGGTCAAAAATAATGTATCGCGAAGATATGCTTTAGCCTATAAGTGGACACTCACCCCAAGAGTTCCCAGGTAAGAGTGACTAGTCCGATTATGTGGATTTATATGAACACTCTAGCTAGACAGAAAACCCAAGATACAGGCATCCACTCTTCCAGATTGCACGTGTTCACATTATTTAGGCCCAAAACTTTGACGAGATTTTGAAAATTTGGAAGGCACAAGGCAAAAAGAATCATCCGAAAGGGTGGGTGATTATTTTCAAAATCATTTTGAAAAATTGGAGGGTTCAAAACCTTTTAACAAATCATTTAAAAAAATAGATGATTGATTTTCAAAGATCGTTTTGGAAAAAAATTGAATTCTTGTTTTGCTAATCACCTAAGGATAGGTGATGTGCATGTTTTAAGATCTAAACACAAGATAACTTGTGTTAGCGTCCTAGAAAAGTTATAGTCTAGGTCAAAGCATCACTAATAACCTAATTCCCTATAACCATTGGCTCTGATATCAACTCTTCTGTCACACCCCGATCGCGTAAAACAACAAACCACGGCGGAAACGTCGGGGGGTATAGCAACAGAATTATTGTTTCACAACCATGGTATTTAAAATTATGTTTTATTTAAAAACAAAAGGGAGTTACATTGTCTTAAAACAAAAGAAACAAGAGTACATAACATTAATTAAACTAATCTTGCTTCTTTTATTGTCACTAAGGCCTGAGTCCACCTTAGTGTATCCTGATCAAACCTATGCAACAGCTCCTGAAAACACATGTGAAAATATGTACGTCAGCATAAAAATGCCTGTGAGATACATAGGTTTTGTTAAAATAGGACTCATGGCTTAGGTTTAAAGAAATGTTTAATAAAAGTTAGTCATGAATCTTGTTAAGTGTTTTCTTTTATAAATCATACGAAAATTTGATAAGAAAATCAGATGATATATAAAAGAAAGATGTATGGTTAATTAAGTAACCAAGTAAAATGAGTTGTATAAAATAAACTGTTTGTAAAACAATGTCTTGTGAAAATATGTTATTTGTGTAAAATGTAATATATCTAAACTGAAATGGTTAAAATAATGCTACGATATGTAATACCATAAAAGAACTTATATATAGGAAGTACCAGCGGCGTATCCACCATACTTTTATCATATTACACACGCCTCGTTACTTAAATCACTTTACCCAAACAAACCATCAAAATGTCTTGTTTAAATCAATTGTCAAATGTTTATGTGTAAACCATGTCTATTGTCAAATGTAAATCATGTAATGTGTAAACCATATCTATTGTCAAATGTAATCATGTAATATGTAACCAAATGTCATGTATGGCAAGTGAAATATGTCAACTAAAGCCGTAGGTAAAATGCACAAAAAAAGGTATTGAAATAAATCAAAGTTATGTTTTGTAAAATAACTGCATGCTCTACTGATACAAACATCTATGCGGTATTGTAAAATGCATACATTCAAGCCTTGCGACTGTGGCGACAAACCCTTAAACAAATTAAAGGTTTATCTAAATTATTTATATTGGATTCAGTCATTCCTTCCACCCAAACAAACCTAGGATTTCAGGAACGGGAGTTGTCAATTCCTATGGTACCATTACTTACTACCAAGCGGCGTAGCTAATGTTAATGAATGTATTTTTGTCCCATTTAAACAAACCAAATGTCATACCAAAATGTAAGCATGTTATGTGAAAACAATGTACTAAGTATGCAGTAAATGAACATACATAGCATGTGATGTAAAACAATGTACTAAGTATGCACTAAATGAACATACATAGCATGTGATGTAAAACAATGTACTAAGTATGCAATAAATGAACATACATAGCAAAAACATGGATAAAATCATGTACTATACGTGTACTAATGAACATAGCAAGTATAAGTTATGAAAGCATGAAAAGCACGAAAGTAACAAGTAGGCACATGTGTTTCACCCCAAAATGTTTGAAAACAGTAAAAGAGGGGACTATGTACTCACTTGCGATTGCTCAATAGTCTTTGGATAACAACCAAGCAAAGCAAGAAAGATCACGGAATCAATCGGCACCTAATATAGGTAACTACATTTATAAACCGGACCTAAATCGGAAGATCGGATAGGATGAGGTTTCGTAAACCAAATGAGTATAGGAACTCATGTGATATGGTTTAACAAAGCCTACATTCTAAAACGGAACCTATCCTAAGTGCTTACAACCCATTACGACTCGTTTAGGTAGCTTACGCTACTTTAACGCGTCGTTCGCGTAAAACACGTTCGGACTGCCTAACTAGTCCTATGACAAGTAATATATGCCTTAACATGTCTAATAATGTTGCCTAATCAGTTTAGATGTCAAAAATTAAGTTACATATTCTTAAAATGAAATTTGGCGTAAAAAGGGAATTTTGGTCATTTTCCTAAGGCATATAAACTACCTATCATACAACTAACTAAACGTAGTGACCATAAGGTATAACCTCGGAAGGTTATTCCCTATAAAGCTATGGTCACCTGATGTGTTTGGTCGGATCCTAATGATCGACCAAACGGGTCGGGTTCGAAAGTCTAAGCGGTTGTTTAGACCGCTTACCTTACGACCCTATATAAGCACTAAACTTAAAGTGACGAGCTAAACATGTTAAAACATGTTTAACTAATTTAGAAAACAAGTTTGATATCAAAACAAAGGGTTTTGATACCTAAAGATAGTTTGGTTGCAAAATACGCATAAGCGCGCATTTTGACCAAAACTATGACTCGTCACTATACCTAGATAATGTGATAATCAGTAGGTATAGTCACCGAGGACTATGACCATCGTGATTACGCTCACGTTGCGGAGTCCAACGAACTTCGTGTTGACCATAAACTGGTCAATGCAGAAAGTCAAACACTGTTTGACTTTCGTGCTTAAAACGCATAAAAAGAACGAAAGAATACTTACAAGAGGTCCAAGAAATGGAGATTTGATCTGAAAATTCTCAGGTATGAAGTGTACACACTTCAACTTAGAGAATATGAGCAGATCAAGGTGAGTTGCAAATGAAAACCAAGGGGTATATATAGTTTTTGGGCCACCGTTAGGATCGTTCATCGTAAACCAAGCATCGATCTGAGCCTTACAAGTGTGCCCATGGTTTTAGAATACCATGGGTGCCCAAAAATTGCCCCTAGAATGCTTAAAAACCGTTTGCAAGTCATAGAAACAGCTGGATCAAGCTGTAACACATTTTCTGCTAAACTGGGCTGCTTACACGCCCCACATAAGAGTCAGGGAGGGCTTACGCGGCCCGCCTGAGATGTCTGTTCAGCAAACAAGTTTCATAAATTGTAGTTTCAGTCCCTGCATGCTTTTAAGGCCATTTTCGATGCGTTTAAGGCCCGTTAAGCCATTTTCAAGTCTCTAAATTGATGCCTAAGCATAGAGGACATGAAACATGCTTGAAAATATCTCGGATGTCGGTTCATTTGGCCGTACGGTTGCGTTATTCGGTTAATTACGACGAAACACGAACGAACGCGAAAAATGATCCAAATTACGCGACGAATGGAATTTTATCATGCCAATCACTAAAATAAAATATTTTAATGATTACATAAATTTTTGGATGGCCGGATGTATTCATAACGTAAGTTATGCGCGAAAATGCAAACTTATGCACTTTTTGACTCTTTTAGTCCCTGAATGACCAAAAAGTTTATTTTAGCACACCGAACCACTCAAAGCCTATTTCTAAGCTATGTAAATGATATTTAGGGTATGTTTAACTTATGAACAAGTTCCAGAATGTTCATTACAGTACGAACCGGCATACTTTCACAGTTTATCGAAATTAGTCCCTATAAGCGAATAAACTTGATTTTGCCATACAAAAGCCTTCAAAACTTATTTCTAAGTTTTGTAAAAGTTATTTAAGGTATGTTAAGCATAAATTGATGTTCCAGAGTGTTTGTCATGTTAAACTGATTACGTTTACGCACCGGTTTGCGTATAACTTTCTAGAAAGCGATATAGAGTTTGAAATTGAACAAAAATCAAAACATACAAAACGTCAAACATAAATAAAAAAAATTGGGATCAAATAACTTTATTTTATTGATAACTGAACTGATTAAGGTTTATACAATGATTACAAGCACAGATGTCACATCTGATCATCTTATCATCAATCCCAATGATAAGCATATCATCTACATAAAGGCATAAGATCACATAACCTTTAGAAGTGTCTTTCACATAGACACTTTTGTCTCATTCATTTATTTTGAAACCACTGTTAAGCATAACTTGGTCAAACTTTTGATGCCATTGTTTTGGAGCTTGCTTTAAGCCATATAATGACTTGACAAGTTTACACACTTTGCCCTCTTGGCCAGGAGCAGCGAAACCCTCTGGTTGCTCCATGTAAATCTCTTCCTCTAATTCCCCATTGAAAAATGCGGTTTTTACATCCATTTGATGTATTTCCAAATTTCTCAATGATACAATTGCAAGCACCAATCTAATAGAGGTTACCCTAGTCACATGCGAGTATGTATCAAAATAGTCAAAACCTTCCTTTTGTCTAAACCCTTTGATTACAAGCCTTGCCTTATAGTTGTCGACAGAGCCATCAGCTTTCATTTTTTTCTTGAATATCCATCGATATCCAAGTGGCTTGCACCCTGGTGGAAGATCTACTAGCTCCCAAGTATGATTCTGCAAGATAGAATCAATTTCACTCTTGATGGCTTCTTTCCATTGAGGTCCATCTGAAGAGGTGAGTGCTTCTCAATAGGTTTGAGGCTCACTCTCAACCATGAATGTAAGAAAGTCAGGCCCAAAGGATTTCTCAGTCCTTTGCCTTTTACTTCTTCTTGGCTCACCCTCTTCAACCTCTGATTGTTCTTTAGTATCCTCTCGAACAATCTCATCAACCATTGTTGATGAACTTGCATGATTGGTTGTTGAAGAACTCGCCTGAGTTTGTACTAACATTGGAAACTCTTCTTCAAAGTAAGTCACATTTCCTGGCCTTGTCTCTATGATAGGGTCCTTGTGCACATCAGGATTCTTGGATTCATATACAAGGAATCGATGTGAGCTACCGTTTTTGACATATCCAATGAAAATGCAATCAATAGTTTTTGGCTCTATCTAACAATCAACTTAGCCAGGAACCCCCACACTTTCAAGTATTTATAGGATGATTTATGTCCCCACCATAACTCATGAGGTGTTACATCCTTATACTTGAAAGGTATTTTATTTAACAAAAAATTGGCCGACAAAATTGCCTCCCCCCACATGTCCTGGCTCATCCCAGAACTTATCAACATGGCATTCATCATTTCTTTTAGTGTACGATTCTTTCGTTTCACGATGCCATTTGATTGGGGTGTATAAGGAGGGGTACACTCGTGTATTATGCCACTTTTTTGCACATACTTCCCCAAATGGTGAAACATATTCACCTCCTCTATCACTTCTCACACGTTTTATTTTCTTGTTGAGTTGATTCTCAACTTCAGCTTTATACAAGATAAACTTGTCAATTGATTCATCCTTACTCTTAAGTAAGTAAACATAACAATATCTTGTATTGTCATCGATAAAGGTAATAAAATATTTATTACCACCTCTGGTGGGAATTGATTTTAAGTCACACACATTAGTGTGAATCAGATCAAGGGGTTCAGTTATTCTTTCAACTGATTTGAAGGATGATCTTGTTTGTTTGGCTTCAACACAAGTTTTACATTTTGTTTTAGAGTCAATGGAAAAAGTTGGTATGTAATCTAATTTAATTAAACGACGCGTCGAATTAAAATTTACATGACCAAGACGTCCATGCCAAACATTAGGAGACTCAACCAAGTAAGTAGAAGTACTAGCATTTTTATTCTTGTTTTTCTTAACAACCATTACATTAAGTTTAAACATGCCATTTTGGGCATAGCCCTTTCCAACAAACATACCACGCTTAGTTAAAACAAAATTATCATTTTCAAAAACCAGACGAAAGCCATGCTTGTTAAGCATCCAACCCGACACAAGATTCTTACGCATGTCTGGAACAGAAAGCACATTCTTCAAAGTGAGCTTTTTCCCAGAAGTCCACTTCAAGATCACATCACCTTCTCCCTTGATATCAGCTGTAGCAGCATTACCCATGTATAACTTTTCTTCCACCACCTCTTTAAACGTATTAAAGAGGGTCCTATCTGGGCACACATGGCGGGTTGCCCCAGTATCAACCCACCACCCTTTTGGCTCGTCAGCCACCAAATTTACCCCATCCGCCATTGCAGTGAGGTCTGAAATCACGGCCACTAATGGCATACCATCGTCATCAACCATAAGAGTCGTGTCACGTTTAGGCTCTTTGCATTGGTCAGCACGGTGACCGGTTTGTCCACAGTTGTAACACTTCCCTTTAAAGGGACCAACCTTCTTCTTCACACCACCTTTCTTTGGCCCAAGGTCAACACCTTTGTTTTTCCATTTTCCATTGAACTTGTGGCCTTTGTTACCCTTGTAACCCCTTGAGGATTGACCATGTTCCACAAGGTTCGCTTTTGCAGAAGCTTCAACTTGACTTCCTTTGTGTGATATTTTGTTGTCCTCCTCAATAAGAAGACGAACCACAAGGTCTTTGATGGTCATTTCCTTTCGCTTATGCTTAAGGTAATTCTTGAAGTCCACCCAAGTAGGAAGCAACTTTTCAACAATTGTTGCCACTTGGAATGTTTCACTCAGATTCATCCTTCTGACAGAACGTCACTACGAATAATCTACAGTTCTTAGACTTGACTCATCACAGTTTTTGAATCAATCATTTTATAGTCCAAAAACCTAGCAACAACATACTTTTTAATGCCCGCATCCTTAGTCCTGTATATCTGTTCCAATGACTCCCATAATTCTTTGGCATTTGAAACCTTGAGATACACGTTATACAAAGCATCTGAGAGGCCATTCAACACATAGTTGCGGCATAGGTACTCAGAGTGTTTCCAAGTATCAACAGCACTCACAAATTGGACATCAGATGTCCCTTCTGCGAGAACAGGAGGAGACTCTGTCAAAAACCTCGCAAGGTTTAGATTGGTCAGATAAAACAACATCTTTTGTTGCCATCTCTTAAAATTCAAACCAGTAAACTTCTCTGGTTTTTCAGCATGGTTAGCAACTGCTTGAGCCGTTTGGGTACCAACCAATGGTCCCATGGTAGTGGATGTGGATCCAACAGTGGTTGATGTGGTTGCTGCAACAATAGTCACACTACGTCAAAAAAAGGCTTACGACCACACAAAAAAAGTGTGACCATACGCCTTTTGCCATGCTTTTTTTTCAACTCAAGTGTGACCAAAGGTCGAGTCATCGTAGGTATTATACAGCTGCATTCACGTTTAGTGATCGTAGCAACTTAAAAGTGTGGCTAAAGGGTACCACTATTTCTTGCTGGAATCAAAATTTTGTACAATAAGTGTGGCTAAAGGGTAGCAACAGCCACATGAATTTATAGTAAGTGTGGCCATTTCTATTATTTAGTCACATGAGTTTACTATAAGTGTGGCTAAAAACTATTTCTAGACACACAAAACAATTTTGTAATTTTGAAAGTGACTATTGTCTAACCTTTAGTCACACATAAAGTCTCATAATTTTAAGTGTGGCTATTGTTTAACCTTTGGTCATACATTCTTTTTTTTTGGTGACATTTGCTATCATTCCGCCATACAAAAAAAATAAAGTAACGATAGTGTGGCTATTGTTTATGTAAAGCCACATGAAGTTTTGTGCTTTTAAGTGTTGCTAATGGCTAACATTTGGTCACATGTAATTTACTTTTCTCATGACATTTGCTATCATTCTGTCACATAAAAAACAAAGTAATGATAATGTGGCTAATGATTATGTAAAGCCACATGAAAGTTTATAATTTAAAGTGTGGCTATCATCAAACCTTTGGCCACATATATTTATTTTGTGCATTACGTATGCTATCATTCCGTCACACCAAAATAAACAAAATGGCGATGGTGTGACTAATGATTATGTAAAGCCATATGAAATTCTGTAATTTTAAGTGTGGCTATTGTCTAACCTTTGGTCACACATAATATGTTTTACCTATGATATCACAGTCGCTAACATTTCGTCACACCAAAATTTACAACATGACGATGATGTGACTAGTGATCATGTAAAGCCACATGAAAATTTATAATTTTTAGAGTGGCTATTGTTTAACATTTGGTCACAAATATTTTGTTTTTACATGACACGTTCTATCATTTTTTCACACAAAAATAAAATGACGATAGTGTGGCTAATGTTTATGTAAAGCCACATGAAGTTTTGTTCCTTTAAGTGTGGCTAATGGCTAACTTTTGGTCACACATAACTTTTTCTTGTGACATTTGGTATGGTTTTGTCACACAAACAAAAAACAAAGTACCCATAGTGTGGCTAATGATCATGTAAAGCCAAAGAAAATTTTGTACGTTTATGTGTGGCTATTGTCTAACATTGGTTCACACATATTTATAATGGTTCCATGTGGCCATTTTCGTATAATTAGCATTTTTATATTCATTTTTTTGTAAAACAAAACAATACCAAACATAAGAAAACTTAAAAACCAAATAATATTAAAAATAATAAACCAAAATCCATACATAAATTTAAAATTTAAATACCAAATACATAAGCTTCTATCAAAAGATATCTCCAAATGATGCAACAAGTACAGTAGAACCTGCATCACTACTAGCAGCACTTGCAACAGCAGCAAACCCATCTGCTCCAATTGTTTACATAATGGTGCCTGTTGTAGGAGCTAATGCATAATCACCTGAAGCAAACCTTAATCAGTTACTGAGTGACAATAAATACTTTGTTTGCTTCAGATGCTATCCGTGAGTGAAATCTGAACACCACCAACTTCCCTTCCACCAGCTACTTTCTGCACTTCGTTAATCTCCCTACAGAAGACAATTGTTTAAAGATAAGACTCTATTTTAAATTCAGAAAATCTTGAAGGAGCCTGCATACACAAAAAAATGTTGGTCAAAAGATCTTAAAGGGTCAGTAAAACATTTAGTCACCGAGTTGAAAAACAAATGCCTTAACTTTTTAATACGTTTTCCTGTTCTCTACCACCAACCTTTCTCTCATCTATATAGCAAGGTATATTAGAGATATGTTAGTAAAAAAAGAGATGAAAATCACAGAATAAATGATTGATGTTGATATATCTACTTACTTGCATTGCAGCTCTAATGATGTTAAGCTATCATGTTTTTGAAAAACTAGTATCTGCATAAAATATAAATAAAAACTTCATGCATGCAAAATTACATCACAACTAAGAATCCAAAAGAAGAAAGACTAACTAAACCATACTTGCAATGATCGAGTTTGATACAATGTTGACTTGCTAGAATGCAGGACACTTAAAATTTAATGGATGATAATATTGCACTTCTAAAACTCAAGTCTACAAATCTGCAACCACTTTAGCAACGACAATTCAAGTCTAAAACTCAAGTCTATAAAATTATATATACACATTTGGCAACTTTCAAACCATTAACCCGTTTGAGTTACAGTTGATGATCAGACCCGTTTGATATAATTTGTAACACAAATAGACCCATTCATAAGCATATGGGTCAAAAATGCCACTTCTACATAATGATTACGATCAAATAGTCATACTTGAGAGACCAAAGAAGAGTTTGGGCGGCTGAGGCATTGATAAGCGCTTGAATGGCATTTTCTATGCTCTTTCTTGTTGCTGGACACTTCCTGCAATGTACCGTATTTCATAAAAGTATAAAAAATCATAAAATTATACACAAAGTTAAAGTTACCTTTCCCAAAGTTAAGCTGGTTGTGGAAATTTATGTCCCTTGCTCGCCAACCCAACCTGGTTTTGACTTAATATCTGCAATTATATAGAAAAA
This sequence comes from Helianthus tuberosus, assembly GCA_030545235.1. Classification (NCBI taxonomy): domain Eukaryota; kingdom Viridiplantae; phylum Streptophyta; class Magnoliopsida; order Asterales; family Asteraceae; genus Helianthus; species Helianthus tuberosus. The sequence continues at coordinate 197,075,289 of CM060425.1, forward strand.
ATGTTGAAGCTAATTTCCCAACTTTTAAACAAGTTTCTCTGTAAATAGCCAATATGGTAAAACCTCATAGATATGGTGAAACAAGAATAAAAATTCAATCAGTTTATGGCAGAAACAAATTGGTTTACAGAAAACCAATAGAAACTACAAAAGTTTGCTAATAAACAAAACAAACTGTTTATAAAAAATTTTAAAACCAAAACAGGGAACAGGTTTTAGAAATCTGTTTTAAGCTTGTAGGACAACCGTTCACAAAATAAATAAAATAAAAATTTATTAATGAACATTCTGATTACAATACATAAAGAGGAACAGAACTAAACTGAAAGAAATTACAATACAAGAAATGTAAATTAAACTAAGAACAGATTATAAGAAAAATTAAGGAAAATGTAAAACAATGGTGACTGAGGCACGTGAAGATCACGCTTCCACTAAAACAGATTCTGGGCCACCCAGGTGAACCAGTCTGTTTCCCAGAGTACAACAACCTAAGCAGATTGTACCGTCAGGATTAGCCTAGCACCTGAAACAAGAGTTCTCAGTGATGCAAAGTTAGGAAATTCTCTGTGTGTGCTTTTAACCATACCAATTTGTGTTCTATGTATATCTTAAACAAAGCACACAACTTTGTATATGATGTTGTTAGAATTCCAAATGAAAGGTCATATTGAATACAGAATTCAATAAAAATGAAGTCTCAATTCAATGAGAACTTAATTCAACTTGAACAGTAGGAATCTCCCGGTCCCGAGCCCGGGCGTGGGCGCGTGTCGGGTGTTTCGCACCCTCCTGGCAACCACTGGGTGTGAGTTGTCACACAAGAATACATTCGTGTAGAGAATTCTAATTATAAATCCACAAAAGATTTATCTCTCCACCTATGTGGGTCAAGCTCAATTTCCCACATGTTTATGGTTCCAACACACAAACTTAATGCACAAGATCTCTCATTCATCTTGGCTTAATTATTAAATAATCATTATATTAACTCATAATATAATATTATTTATAAAATTTCCAACATATGAGGCGGTGGTTCTGGCGGCCATATGGTTCTAGAGTTGGGGATGAACAAACTGAAAATAAATTCAAGGGCTTTGTTTGACTGGTTTCATGAGAAAGATTAAAAATGGCACACTAACTCGGAATGTTAGGACCATCGAGTGGAGGTGATGGCGTGGGCACGATTGGTTGGTTTCATCAACGACGGTCAGCAGTGGTTTCTTCATCAAATATAGATTTCTGGTGGTGTTTGTACTGGCTCAGACCATACGGTATGGAGTGGCTTGAAAAGTGTGGATTATTCGACACGTGGACATGTCAGCATGCGTCAGAAATAGGGCGTTGTGCCAAAACACGAGATGTGGGAAGGGGCGTGGAAGAGTGGCGTTATTCGACATGTGGCACCTATTTTTTTTTACTTTTATATAAAATGTGTATTTAAGTTTTTTTTAAATACCTATATAATAATTAACAATAATAAAAAAGATTATAAAATGTAAATAAAAAACACATAAATTTAAAAAAGGTTACATAATTTAATAAAAAACTACATAAATTAAAAAAAAACAAAAAGGAAAGCTAAATAAACGAACTAAGTACGATATTTTGTCTTTATTTCTTCTTTTAGTTTCTTGAATATTTCCCTCTCTTTGTCGTCCAGGTGATCGATCTTCATAACAAGAAATTTCATATCCGGTTTCCTTTCCTTTAGCTTGAACATCTCGAGGGCTTCCTTTTTTTTGGGTGCTTCTTTCTTATTAATGATATTAAACGTAGTTATTTGATCTTCGATGCTGACCAACACAGGGTTTCTTTCATCACCCGTAATGTATGATTTTTGCACCCTCTTTTTTGATTTATCTCTACCAGGTGGCCGCTCTGCTTCAAAATCATCGTCGCTTAAGTCGATCTCCAACTTAGTACGAGCATCCGAGCGACTAGTGGAGGTACAACTTTTTATACCTTTTGGACGACGATTGTCCCGCTAAAGGTACCCGTGCCAATTTTGGGGAGTTTTTTGCAACATCCCAACAATGAAGAAATTTAAAGGTGGCCTCTTTTTTTCCTTCCAAATACAACGCAATCGCACGAGTCAACAAGTCAATGTCCGTTTTGCCACTTTTTAGGGTTGCTCCTTAAGTTGTTGTAGTGGCCGTTGAAGGCGGTCATGGCTTGATTTATTTCACACCACTTAGACGAGTGACTATCGTTTTTAAGATAGAAATCTCGTCCCAATGTTTTGTGATAAAGGTCGTTTATACGCTTCCAAAAATCATTACTATGTTGGTTGGTACCTATTAAAAATATTATAAGTACGAAATGTATTTTTTAAAATAAATATAATAAAAATATACCTATAACCGAATTCTCCGAAATTGAAAGCCAAGCTTTCGTCAACACAACTCTTCCTCGTTTGTCCACGGATACACATGACGATCCTCTTTTGCTTTTTCCTTCTCAATCTCGATTTTCTTTTTATGGTTGCGTTTTTGTCGCGTAGAGAATTCGGGTGGTGATGGTTGAGTTTCGATACGGATTCGGGTGTAGGGGCGTTTGAGTTAGAAGAGTGAGCGGTTGAGACATAAAAGGTGGGGATCCTTGAGCTTGCATTTGATGTGGAAACATAAAAGGTAGGTTCGCAAGAAGTTGGTCGTACGCCATTACACTCAGATCGAAGTTGCGGGTCGGTTGAGACCCTTTGAGGGGAAGTGGTGTTCGGTACTTCACCCACGCTCCATAGGGGTTGTTCGGATCGAAGTTGCGTTTGTGTGGATGCATTATTTTTTTTATAAAAGGTTGAGAGATTTTTAAAAAATTAAGATAAGGAAGAAGAGAATGAGGTGAAAATGGTGAAAAGTGTTGAGTTTTTATATAGATGTGCTAAAATATTTTTTTAAATATAAAATCTTTTTTGAAATAATGTCGTTGGGGTCTAACGGCTATACGCCACCCAATTCATAACGCGCCACGTTGACACACATTTATTCACAACATTGGTCGATAATTGCACCCAATCATAAACATCACTCACAACCTCGTCAATGGTGTGGTATGTGCGGCGTGGAAAGGTATAAACGTCGTTGATCCACACCCGGTATCAGAATAGGAAGATGTGGGGTTGCGGATAGGCTTGATAAATAATATAATATATTATTTTAATATTTTTTAATAATCTAATGGGACCCACTAATATAACATATTATTTTATCTTTTAATGTTAGATTTTTTTTTTAATTTTAAATGGTAAAAGGATGAAAATACCCTCACATGTTTCTCGTGTAACGGTAAAGTTATCCTACAAAATCCTCTAATTCTAGGAAGGGTACAAAGACACAGTTGTTCGCAAAATATGACACAATGCCGAGGAAAAAGACACAATTAGTCACAAAAAAGACACACTGACGAAAATAAAACACAATGCCAAATAAAAAGGTACACTGATATAAACAAAAGTTGTAAAATCTATAAGCTAAAAATCAAAAAGTGAAAACCAAAAATCAAATATTGTAAAGTTTGACGAGACATTTCCAATGGCGATTGAATGAGTTCAATTGGAATCCATATGATGACTTTCTTATGACTTCCTGTTTTTAGGAGACTTTGAACTTTTTCGTTTTTTAGATCTAAAAGTTGAAACTTGAAATTTTAAGCACGGGACATTTTCTGCAATTTTATCTTTTAAATTATTTTTTTAACGGCCAACTAAATCACCAGATAAGTATTCTGGAATGCCCTCAATCAAGCAAATGCATCCCCTTTTCTATAACGGTCAGAGTTGGATGCATACCCGTGCCACCGATTCTGGTTAAAACTCGCCCGCCTGAAAGTCTACGGTAAAACTTTATTCGGCACAGTTTCAAACTAGCTTAACAAGTAACTAACAATTAGATAAGCTTGTCAGGTAATCTATAACATTTAAAAAAAAATATACATTACATTACATCTATAACATTTATGAAAGCTAGTGAACAGTAGTTCACCTGCGTGGCACTCCCTCATTCACCCAACAATGATTTTATTCCTGCTTTAAAATTACGCTCTTGCCATCAGTTTAAAATCTATAACATTTATGAAAGCTAGTGAACAGTAGTTCACGTGCGTGGCACTCCCTCATTCACCCAACAATGATTTTATTCCTGCTTTAAAATTACGCTCTTGCCATCAGTTTAAAATTACGTTTTTACCCCCAGTTCAAAATAAAATTCTGCTTCTGCCCCCAACTAAAAATTACCATTTTGTCCTCGATTCAAACTTATGATTTTTACCTGCTTAAATTTAGAGTTTTGCCATTAGTTTTGTTTTTTCCCCACCCAGCCAAATTGCAATTTTTCTCTCAATCTAAATTTACATTTTTGTCATCGTTTTCGTTTGCTTTCTCAGTCAAATTACGATTTTGACCCCTGTGTAAAATTACAGTCATGACATCGTTTTAATTTTTTTTTTAACAAAACTATAGTAGTGCTTCGTTTTAATTGTTTTACTCGGTGTAATTTTTATTTGTGTCAGGCGGCTGCCTGGCACACGCTCATTTATTCTGAAAGATTACAATTTTGCCCCCCCCCAGTTTAAAATTATTGTTTTCATATCATTTTTGTTTTTCTTAAGCAAAAGTATGATAGTGTTTTAATTTAATTGGTTGACTCAATGTAATTTTTTTTTGAGATCGCATTATGAGTAGTATTGTCACGGCCCCAACCCCGGTTTGACCCGGTCAGGAGCCGCGGGACAGGAACCCGTGGTATATATGATGCGACAGCGGAAGATTTTAACAGGATCTTTTAAAACTTGAAAATGCTTGATTATTTTATTTCATAATTCGGGATAAACCCCGTAATTTACAATAGAGGAATTTAACTGGGAAATTCACTGATTTATTAAAACATGTTTATTTATTTTAACTGAGCCACCTCTTCAAACTTGTTAGTGCTCCGTAGCACGTTTTTCCTTGACTTATAGCAGGTCGCCTGAAACATGTTTTAAAAATATTTTGTCAGCGGGGAAATACTGGTGAATCATTCATTTTAACGAAATGACACATAGTTATAAATTACAGCATAAGAGCGATTACAATGGCTTCTATCTTATTTTTATCTGGCGCCTTGTCACCTGGTGACGATGGTCATACCACTATTGGGTCTTTCCCCAAGTAGTGACGTTTATCACTGTTAGGATTTATTAGCCTAACCGTGAGAAATTAGTAATGTGCACAATACCCCAATAGCCAGTGATTAAGATAACCATGACTTAATCCCTGTAATTATAACATTTGAAAATGATTTGAGGTATAGTAAAACAGTTGATAAAAAGAGAATGACTCACATTGCGGATTTACACGGGCAGAGTTTAGCCTATTGATTAGCCTGATAACCTAATTTAAATAACAATGCACACGAATTAGGTCAGTAACTAATACAGCATTTACGATAACTCACGAGATTAAACCCTCACGACAAATGACAAAGTGCAATACTTAAACATCCATCGAATTCACGACGAATGACAAAGTATAAACCCAATTTGAGCAGCACTTAAACATTCATCGGATAGTTTCAATCGATCGGACATTGAATCGTAGCAGCGATCGAGTTAATACCCTGTATCGTAGCAGCGCCTCGCTATTATAACTTGTAATTTCGACTTTTGGACAGTATAACTTCGTTTTTGTGAAGTGATTTCGACACCAGATGAAAGCTCAATGTCCAACCTATTTATAGGTGAAAACTAGGGTTCACGCGGCCCGCGTTAACCTTCGCTCGACCTTTACGCGGCCCGCGAGGGCACCTATATCATAGATTAGGGCATCCGTGTCATGCGTAGGTGTGCCACGTGTGTGACACGTGGATCTGGACGCTTATCCGGTCAAACGTAGGGTTGACGCGGCCCGCGTAAGACTAAGCCAACTCTTACGCGGCCCGCCTGGATACCCATTTTCTAGATTTCTTGGTTTTTTCATGTGCGTTAGGGTTTCAGGGGTCCGGGTTTTCACTTATGGGTTGCTTAGGGAAAATTTTGAAGATCCTTACAAGTATGTACAAGTAATCGAAACACAAACATACATGTTATGAGAGAGAAATATTCGGCTTAGTGCCACGCAACGCAGGCGGGGCAAAATCTAATTCTTCATTAACATTTAATATCACTTTTTGGTATCTTATGAACTATCTTTTCCAACCAACACAACTTTTATAAAAAAAACTACTATCCACTTGGCCTCATGTAAAGAAGACAAAACAATAAAAACCGGTCAAATACATTCATCACATTCATTTTCATTTTCAATATTTACAAAAAAAGAGTGTCGGCAGCAATAGTTGTTGCCCTTTATTGGGTAAAAAGTTGTCTGACACTCCCGTATTGGTCTAATTAATCTATGATTTTATCTCCGCTTTAGAATTACGATTTTACCATCGGCTTAAAGTTACGTATTTGCCACCAGTTCAAAATAAACTGACGCTCTTGCTCCCAGCTAAAATTCTCAATTTTGCTCTCGGTTCAAATTTACGGTTTTGTCCCGTTTAAAGTTACAGTTTTGCCATTAGTTTCAAACGGGGGAATAGTGCCAGGCAGCTGTCTGACACTCCCCCACTGGACCAACCAGTTTATTATTCTATACTAATTTTAAAATTACGTTTTTGCCACCAGTTTAAAATTACGATTTCGACCCCAACTTAAAATAAAATTAAGCTTTTGCCCTCTTCTCAAAATTACGAATTTGCCCTCGGTTCAGAATTACGATTTTGCCCGAAGCCCAAATTTACGTTTTCGCCCCCCGGTTCAAAATAAATTTATGTTTCCCCCCAGCTAAAAAGTTACGATTTAGACGTCTGTTAAAAATTATCATTTTGGTTTTGCCATCACTTTAGCTTTTAGAAAATAGTCAAAAAATACAACTTTACCGCCAGTTAAAAATTACAGTACTGTCATTGTTTTTGTTTATTTTAGCAAAACTATAAAAGTGTTTTGTTTTCATTACTTTACTCGATTTAATTGTTTTTCGTGTCAAGTAGCTGCCTAACACTCGCTCATTAGTCCTGATAAATTACCGTTTTACCCTGGTATAAAAATTATGGTCTTGTCATCGTTTTTGTTTTTTTTTAGCAAAACTATATGACTGTTTTTTTAATTGGTTGAGAATTATTCGGCTATCGTCCCGCAACGTGAACGGTGCATCAAACTAGTTATTCATCTATTTTCCAATTTATATTCACCAAAATAAAACAAAAAAGCAAAAGAGAATAAAAGCATTGTTCAACTTTTTGCACAAAACTTATTTCAAAAGCAAAAGTGGTGATCGATAATGGTGCAAATCTGAATTCGCCCCAACACCGGCAACAAAACCACTTTCCTTATTATTATTCATTCATATCAAATCAAAAATAATAATATTCATCCATCCCATCATCTCCTAAACACACCCACATTGATCTTTACATACAAAGATTCATATATACATACAAATTTGAATACCCAGAATCCTCTTTAATCAACCCACCGACAAAAACCGTTAGAAAAGTTGTTTAGAATCAAGGGTTTTAGGTTTCTTGATCTGGGTAACGGTTTGTGGCGGGAATAACGGTTTAGAATTGGCGGGAATTCTGTTATTGGAGTTGCATGTGTGATTATTATGGCGAACCCATCTGGAAACGGGTCGAATGCTAGTGATTCGGGTCAAGTTAGTTATGATGGGGAGCAGAGTGCTAGTGTTTCTACTGATTGGACTCCTGATGAACAGTTGATTTTGGAAGATGGGTTGTCTATGTAAGTGTTTTTTGTTAATTGGGTTGATTGGGTTTTTGTTTTTTTGAAGATTTAGGGTTTGGTTTTGTGAGTTTTTGTTGGCAAGATAGAATCTTTGAAGAAATAATAGAGAATCTTTGATGATACATGTGCAAACCTAAATTAACATAATTTATTTACTGCAATCTATTTTGATTGATTTTGTTTGAAAGATATAATTGTGTTTATGGGTTCGGTTATCGGTTTATTCCGTTCGGTTATAACCGAATTTTTTAATATGGTTTTTTCGGTTACCGTTAGGTTCGTTTTTTTTTTTCGGTTACAATTAGTTTCGGTTTTTTTGGTTATAGTTAGGTTCTGTATTTTTTCGGTTTAGTTGGTTTCTGACTGAATAATAAACACCCCTACATATGATGTTGATTGATTGAAGAAGAAACAAATTAATATTCTTGATATATGTTGAATTGAAAGAGTAATTCTGTTAAACATTCTTGCGAGTTGCGACATGAATTCACCTATGTTAATGTGATTATTTGTGGTTCGATTTTAATGATGAGATATGTATGTTTTTGTGTATGTTGGAAAAAGAATTGAAGTTTGAACTCTTGTATAAACCTTTTTTTTTTTTTGACCTCATGCTAATCTACTGTTGACTGTTGTTGACTAACATTATTAGATTCAAAAAGAAGAAATCAATTAATATTCTTGATATATGTTTAGTTGAAAGAGTAATTCTGTTATGAACATTCTTGCGACATGAATTCGCCTATGTTAATGTGATTATTTGTGGTTCGAGTTAAATGATGAGATATGCATGTTTTTGTGTATGTTGGAAAAAGTATTTTTATTTTGAACTTTTGTACAAACCTTTTTTTTTTGTTGACCCTCACGCATGTCTAGTGTTCATTGTTGAGTAATATCATTAGTAACTAAAACGCAGGTATGCGTCTGAATCAAATATCATCCGGTATGCAAAGATTGCTGTGCAGTTGCAGAATAAGACTGTGAGGGATGTGGCTTTGCGGTGCAGATGGATGTTTGTAAGTTTAATATCTTACATTATTCTTTGTTGTATATTTTATTTTGCCAATCGATGATCACTTTCTAGTTGTCTGTTGTCAAATGTTATTTAGACATACTAGAAAAGTTAATGCCAAAATATCCATCATTTGAACCCTTTGGGATAGATTACAAGCTAGATATATCGCCGAAAAAAACATCTATAAAGAAGAAAAGTAGAAAACCTTCCCTTTTATCCTAAGAGAATAAAAATAAAAACCTTGACCATGGTAACCGTTTTTTAGGGAGTGACCAAAAATGGTGGCAACATGTAGTTTAGGTTACTGAGTTTGCAATATTTATGATGATTCTATTCACATCCGAATTAGTTTGCTATAGACATGTAAATCAAATAGCCCTGAGTATTAAGGTATATTATATAGACTTGTAATCCTTCTTATATAAGGTTACATGAGAGTGTGTGTTGTGTTTTGAGTATATATATGTGTGTGTATTATTAAAATAAAATGAACATTGTTTATTGTGTGTTACTTTGACTTTAGATTAAGTGGTGTGTGTGTGTGTGTGTGTGGGGGGGGGGGGGGGGTTGAAAGGGTGAAGGTATTTGGGCCAGATTGTAACCAATCAGAAATAAACACAAACTTTATTTTCTTTTATCATTTTGTTTCTTTATTTATATTGGTTAGTGAAACCATTACACAAGTTGGAGGAAAAAGTGAGTTGAGTCCCCCAATGTCTACGTGGCAGTCACTTTTTAGTTAAACCACTATACATAGTCTTATGATGAAACTACTATAAGTTGTGTGACTTGTTTCATTGGTAAAATCGATCAATTTACATTAATTTAGCAGGTCAATCATAGAACATTTATGACCTAATTTAATTATTTGTCATGCTAGAAAAGGGATATTAGCAAAAGAAGGAAAGAAGATTACCTCTTAACTAGGAAAACCAAAGATAAAAAGGTAAACCTTCTATTTAGTAATCATTTAAGAAATGCTGGACGGAAAAATAAAGTGATTTTTTTTTTCTTATGCAGGAAAAAATGAGTGAGCATTTGGCAAGTACATATCATTTAGCAACTCAAACCGGACCATCTTCATTATTTAATGGAGTGGTTGCGAATGGAAAATCAAATGCTATACAATATAGTGGTTAGTTCTTTCTTTTACTTTTCACATGTTCGATTCGTGTATCGTATCTATCTCTTTTTATAAGTAGGGCTAAAGTCGCCAAATTGAAACATACTTTATAAAGACAGTCATTTTCTGTAATTCAGGTCACCTGACTTTTTAAATAAGTTATTATGTAAGCCACTTACCTTTACAAATAATGGTTACTTTGTGAAATATGCCTTTTTTGTCATCCATGTCACTAGATCTTTGAACCGATTATGTGGGCCACTTTACCTGGATGTATTTAACCATATTATTTTAAATCTTTGCAAAACAAAAAAAAATGTTTTTTAGTTATAAATTAGAGTAAAATGCCATTTTGGTCCCTGAGGTTTGGCCAGTTTAGTGACTTTCATCCAACGGTTTGTTTTTCCACATCTGGATCCAAAAAGTTTAAAATCTTGCCATTTTCATCCGGCTCGTTAACTCCATCTATTTTTCTCCGTTAATTCAGGGGTATTTCCGTCTTTTTTGTTAACTTAAAGGGCAATTCTGTCCTTTTCAGGGGTATTCCGTCTTTTTACATAAAGTGAAAAAGACCAAATTGCCCTTTAAGTTAGCAAAAAAGACGGAAATACCTCTGACTTAACGGAGATATATGGATGGAGTTAACAAGACGGATGGAAATGCCAATATTTCAAACCTTTTGGATCCGGATGCGGAAAAACAAACCTTCGGAAGAAGGTCGCAAAACTAGCCAAACCTCAGGGACCAAAATGGCATTTTACTCTACAAGTTATCATAGGTTGTTTAATTTTTATTAAATTTCAAGAACAAGGTATTATTATTTTTATATAAGTTCAACAAACTAAATTAAAACGTTCTTTGGTACATGTCATATGCTATGAATCTAGTCTAGATCCGTTGCTATAAAGGCGTACTTAAGTATACTGTATACATAAATAATTTTGGCTCCAAGGTTGTTGAACTACTCTAGAGTTTAGTGAAGGTTTAATTGGTTGCTTACCCTGTATAGATAAATAAGGATTTGGAACTGATGTATCAATGAAATCTTCAATTTAATTTGTAGAAATAAGCATCAATACTTTGATGTTCTTGAAATTTAATTAGAAAAAGGGAACATATTCTCTATGAAAAATAAAATAAAATTAATTGGAGTAAAAAAGGATCAGATTCATGTAGTTATAGTGACCCATTTAACCGGTTTCATAAGTCTAATTACCTTACACAAATTGACCAGTTTGTAAAATATATTACACGTTGGCGGCTTTAGCGCTCGTAAACATATCTTCCCCATTCTCATCCTTAGTTATAAATTCTGAAACTCTTTTGCAATTTAACTTTTGAAATAAGATAAAAATACAACCGTGAAAATAGTAACGGTTAGATCTGGGATATCATGGCTAGATCATATCTATTATCTAAGCTAGTCGCGTGTCAGCTTCTTATATATTTATGCATATTTACATGTGAGTACAGTTCTTCTGAGTCCGGCTGGACAACTTCTTAAGGAAAGCGCACAGGCTATGGAGCGGGTATCATCAAATCTTGAAACACATCAGGTGATGTACACGGGTCAAATGTGTTGAAAGTCACCCAAAATGTTTCAAATACTTAAAAGTTAAAACCTCCTAATTTGCTTTACTAGAACAATTAGGTTAATATTTTTAGCCATGTTATATAATTCTTAATTAATACATTAGCTATTCATAAACTCTAAAAAAAACTAGACCAAGCAAGCGTCGAACAACCCAGCTTCTATAAAAAAAGAACTTGTACTTACTCTCGACTTATGATACTTGCTACAGGTACATGAGAATATCAGTCTCCTTTGTCAAGTTCGGAAAAACATCCGTGACATCTTGAGCAAGTAAGTTATCATCTCGCCCAATAACCAACATGTGGCAATTTTGACCCGTTTACTCATCTTACAAATAAGAAAAAGGTAGTTATTAACATTACCCCGAAGGGCTATTGTTAGCAAAACCCAATAAAATTATTATTGTAATAGAGCAGATTGTTTTTTCATATTTAACACATTAACTATTTATATAAAATTGGACGAAAAATGATTGTGGGTCAATCCAAAGCGATGAAAATGACGAGTTTTTGACCGGTGACTCAACCAGTTTGTTATTTACCGCAGTTTAATCGACACCCCAGAGAAACTGAAGCAGATGCCACCACTTCCAGTGAAGCTGAATGAAGATCTACTCAATTCATTGCTTCCTCATGCGACATTACAGCAGCATATGCAATGATCATTCATGCCGCTATTAATGTTAAGGCGAAGGATGACGAAGTCGTTAGTTAATAATTAACTCCTAAATGGGTTTATATGGTTTTCAGTTTTTGAATATTTGTTTTGATCAGTACATAGGGAAATAAGTAGCTGTATTTAAAACATTGGGAGTTTTTAATTAGGGTTACATAGTTTGAAAAATTTGGGCATTTTAAGCCTATTGTTGCTTTACTCCTCCCATTAAATTGAATGAAATTGTTTTAAAGGCATATTGTGATGCTTTAGTAGCCTGCAGTTGAAATTGGTTGAAGAACTTGTAGGTGTGTAAACTGTAAACTATGGTGGGCAATAACAAGTCTAGACTCTAGACTATTGATGCACAAAAAACCCGGTTCTGGACCCAACTTGGAACCGGTCCCTACCCGACCCGCGGGTACTTACCAGTTTCAGGCCCGGGTATAACAAAAGGAACTGAACTAGACCCGGTTCCACCTCTACCTGGTCAAAACCTAGACCCAAACCCGGCTAAAACCCGAAAAAACTGGTCAAAAACCCAAACGTACCCGGAACCGATTTCTACCCTATCTGGTTCTTGACTTTGTCGACCAAAGCCAGGCCCGGTTCCTACCCGGTTTTGGGTTCTAAAAAAAACCCTGATTTGTGCATCTCTAGTCTAGGCCCATTGGTAATGCTCTCATGAGTCCATGACTGTTAAAAGCAAGATAAACATCTGCATCCTGATGTGCCAGAGGAATCATTATCGCAGAGGCATAGAGGGGGAGGTCATAAGTGTCTATACCGTAAAATAGATTTTCGAGGCACCAATCATTTTAATTAATCATGAGTAGTTCCCATACATATAATCAACCATTTTATTGTTATCAAATTCTTCTTCATTGTTATTTCACTAAGGACTGATCTTGCAAAATTTATCTTGTCCAATACTTGATGTTCTTCAAAATGAATCACTTGTAGGTTGCTTAAGTTTGACTCGTTAAAAACTTGAATCAAGTAGAGCTTCGGATCGAGTAGAGTTTAGACGAGGAGCTCAAGTTTAATTTAAAGCTTATTTAATAACCAAGCATGAGTTGGTTCATACATCAAGTTTAAAATTGAAACAAATAAATAAATGTACGCGTGTATTAAAATTGAAATAAATAAATAAATGTACGATGTGTATAAATATGACAATGATATTTAAAATTAGATTTATAGTATCATAGTAAATAGTATTATTTTGCAATTATTTAAAACCAACTTTGTTAATACTCTAGTTTTAGGTTTTCTTAATTGAACCACTAAACTTTTCTATATTACATTTTAGCCACAATTTTTTTCCTATAAACCCGTATACTTTGAAATATTACGTTTACCCATGCACTTTATTGAAGTTAATTCTTTGTTTTAACTTTTTTTTTTAACGGCTAACAAACTCAATCCCGGGCACTCTCGGGGCACCCACTGGACAAACGGAGTACTTCGAGAGTAACCCGAGTCCACCACCAATTCCGGGGAAAACCCGGTAACCCACCCGCCCGTAGGCACGACGGTGAAATTACCGATAAAACCCGTTTGGCTCAAAGATCCAACCCAGGTTTCCCTGGGTCTCCTATCATTGTCCACCAGTGCCTTACTCAGCACCAAGTGAGAGTCGAACTTGCATCTCTCAAGAGAAATGCAAGTCCTCCACCACTTGATCTAGAGATCATTGGCAAATTCTTTGTTTTAACTAATTTACTTTGCTATTCCTTATACTTTGAACTTTGTGTTAATCTCTCTACACTTTATTTAAAGTATATTTTCTTTTTTTAACTAATTTACTTTGCTACTTTGCTATATCTCTAAACTCTTATAAATTAACAATACAACCCTTGAACTTTAATAAAGTAACCATAAGCTTTTCACTTTTTAAAAAATAACAACAATTTGCTTATTTTTATCTACGTTTTCAACCCGCCGTAGATTGTGGGACCGGGTAGGCTCTGACTACTAATTTACATAGCTATCTCTAAATTTTAATAAACTTGCCATCCATCCGTGAACTATCATTGTTTCCATGCATTTTGCACATGTGGATCCCAATCGCAACGCAAGGGTGAGAAACCAACTATTATAATACAAGTAACTAAAATATTATTCACTAGGTTTAATGTATTTAAAATATATTATAACTAAAATTATAGAATAATTATATCTGCATATAAATGAAATAATCAAGACAACCATTAAATAATAAAGCTCGAATTTAAAAACTTAAGCCGAGTCAAGCTCGAGTTATAATTATAAAGGTTGAAAGAATCCATACTCGAGCTCAACTTAAATGAATTACACCTCAATTTAATACTTATCAGTAGCACAACGGAAAGTTTATTTCCTATTACTGTTTAATAATAAACAAGAAGAGAGATCAAGAAGGATTACCCAAGCAGACCATAGGTCAATCATAAGTTACTCTACATTACAAGGATCACAAAGCTTCAGGCAATCAGAGCTCTGAAAATCAGAACCGTAGCTTAAGCCCTAGAATCAGAACCCTACTCAAAATCAGATCGTTGTATAATCATTTGGACTACTGGAAGGAATGTTGCACCACTAAACACCGGAGGTAGAGTTTTTGCACTTTCTGCTACTATTGCTGCCAACACTCCAAGTACCACATCTGGAACTCTTCAGTTGGGTGAACGTAGTATATATGTGTTATTCGATACTGGGCAACACATTCTCTAGTTTCATACTTGTCCACTACATACCTTCCAATTGAGCCGACTCCTTTAGATGAAACCCTATTCGGTTCCACAATAATGGAAACCTCTGTTATAATCACCCATGGATTATTGCTTCTAACTGACTAAGATATGTTACCCTAAGCTCTCTGGATCCTCCTGTGATGGAGAGATCAGTTCACGACATCCCTAGGTACAAGTATGGTACATAGCTACTACGAGGCATAAGGATCAATCATAGGTTTATTTCTCGAGATGGGTGTTAGGTAGGCCAATCCACACCACCTCATGTGACAGACTTTGTGACTTTCACCTTTGTTTAGCTTATGGGTACATCTACATGATACAATTAACTTAGTTAACTTACCTTGCATCATGCCGTATTTATTACTAATACTGATACTGTTAATGTTATTATATTTATTGTTGTTACTACTTGAGCCTATTATTCCTTATTGGGCATTCAACTCACTTTGTAAACTTTATTTTCACACAGGTTCATAGGTTACTGTAGGCGGGGTGAAGAGAGATGAACAAACAATAGGATGCTATCTGAAGATGTCTGTTACTTATGTAATATAATGTATTTTGCCCATAGGGCTATGAACTATCTATTAGCTTGTAACCAATGACTTGAGATTTAATAAATGGAACTACGTCTTCTGTCTATGTTATTGTGTCGTGTCATGCCTACCCGGGTTGGGTTGTTACATATAAGGTTTGAGGTAACAACTCCCAAGGACAGACAACTGGGTGTCAATTTTATTGGTCAAACACCTATAAGTTGTGTATAATCCAATACATGTAGTATAGGGTACAAGTTGGTACGAGGTCTACAGTGTTCAAAGAGGTTCATAACTTTCTGTCACCTCAATATACATGTCGTCATATCAGGATTTGAATAAACATCTTTGGGAGACTTGTCAGTCCTTGGTTTTTATGAATGTTATACGCCACGTATAACTCTATATTTGTTACACCCTGACCGGCGGTGGAAACATCAGAGTGAGACGAAAGAGATTGTTCAAAATATCATAACATACTAAAGTGACAATAAATTAAATAAACCAACTTTATTTCATTCATAATCTCAAAGTACATTGTTTGAAAGGAAAAATACAACGATTTGATCAAGACATAACCAACAAGTAAAAGATTACATAAATAAAAAATTGGGTGCGTTTCTAGTCCACCCTAAGTAGATTTCGCATGTGTCAAAGCTAATTTCCTGCGACATGTATTCAAGTATCCGTTAACACAAAATGGGTCGGTGAGCATACAAGTTTGGACTACATGGTACATATAATAAAAGTCTCAAATCCAACATGGCAATTATATACTAAGTTTAACAACATACTAGCATGCATAAACTAAGAGTCAAACCAAAGTGTCCACTAGCGTAATCTTGTCACCGAGGTGAATGAGACCGTTATGATAGGATACTTAACAATGACCACAAACGGGCGGTGTGTTACTCCTATAGTGCTATACATGTTAAGGTAGGCTTGCAAAATTAATGACAAAGAGTATGCTTTCAAGTATAATCTAGCATGTATAAACTTAACGTATGACAAACAACATGTTTGGTGGATTGAATGTTTGCATGAGTTTGATTATACATTTTGTTAGTTTACTAAATTATACATGTTACACCATAAGTGATTTTAAAGCGAAAATGGGTCAAGTATACTCACGGTTTGAGAATGCTTTCCACAAAGGTGAGCTTGGATGTGTTGGAAGGATGGAGCATCGGGGTTATCCTAAAATGGATAAACAAGGTGTATGAGTATGACAAATTTAGAGTTGGAAGGAATTAAGAAATATAATAGAATGAAAATACATAAAAGTGTATCTTACTTAAATACTTATTTGGACATCATTTTAGTTCGTATTTTTCATGAGTAAGACACTCATTAGAAACCCAAGAATAAAAGTTCAAGACTTAGATATATTTCCACCACAACACATTGGCATTCAACCATGCATTGGTTGATACCATGGTTTGGTTTCGGTTTGAATATTTCAATGTGTGTGTGTGTGTGTGTGTATATATATATATATATATATATATATATATATGCTAGGAGTTGGCTACAAAGAACAAGTATGAAAGTTTTAATAAAACTCAAAAAAATAATCCTAACTTTGAACCTCAAAATGGTGATGTACTGTAACACCCCTAAAATATAAAATTATATATATATATATATATACACACACACACATGAGTTGGTCATAACCAAGGGTGACGTAACTAGGAATAAAGAACCTAGTTAACTAAATGTTAGAAGAGAACAAGGAAAATATGAATTAATGCACCTTTTAAAATAACTTTCAAACTTGAGGGGTTAAAAAGGGAAAAAGTGAAACAAGTTTATAATTAAAACCTTAAAACACCAAAACACACACATATGTGTGTGTTTGGTCGATGTATACAAGAGGTGAAAAGGGAGTTCTCTTCAAGAACCCTAAACACAAGAAATTCAACAAAATCAAAGAGAAATCGAGCCGGGAAATTGGGGTTTTAATTAAAATCATGATCACCTAAGCTAGGAGATCACAAGGTATGTTGACTTTTGTTATTTGGTGATATTTTGAAATTCTGATTAACATTCATGAACGAAATTCGGGTATGAATAATGAATGTTATAGTAAAATAGATATGAGTGCAAGTCTAGGAACAAGCCCTAGATGTAAACTTGTTGATTTAGCGCCATGAATTGGTGTTTTGGTTAACTAATCAAGTAGGTGCTAAGTGAGTGTTATGATGATAGGATGAACACTTGAATTAGAGTGTTAAATTTATGAAGTTTGAGGATATGATGCAAGTTCTAGATGTAGTTCAAGAACACTAGACATAAGGGTGTGATTTTGATGTTCAAAATTTGGTTAAAAGTTTATGATAAACTTGATAAAAGATGTGTACAAATCTTGCCCGCAAGGTGTTCGTTAAAATGCCTAAATGATATAGTGCATCTACTAGTTGTATGTAAAACTTGATTAGATTAGGTCTTTGAATGAATGCCTAGTAACATGATGAAACGGGTTCCACTTATAGATGAAAACCCGTAGATTTTTGCGTAATGAAAGAATAAATTATCTTTCATAAACAAGAGCTAAGTTAACTTGGTGTTAATAGTAGCATAAACTTGGATTAAAGAAAAATAGTTTAAAACGGTGGCATAATAATGACGCCTACCAGATAATTGATGAAATGCCTAGATGAGATATCGAACTCAATTGTGCATATCATGTGATTAAGAGTAGTTTACTTTTGAAAGTCAAACTAACCAATGATTAAGTCGAATAATAATTTCGACATAAAATCCGTAAGATGGAGTAGTCGTAAGTAATGATGACTAATCTATCCGTCTTACGAATTATGATGATAGTTTGACGCTTGATATGCTAGATGGAAGCTTGGGAAGGAGACGGGTCAAACGAATCAAGTAAAAAGGTTAAAGCGTAACTTGGAATGCACTGTGAGTAAAGCTTACACCCCCTTTTATAGAATGCCTAATTATTATAAGGATTATGAATATGTTAAGCTAATGTTTAAATTGTGACGTTCTGACGTAATTTGATACGGATCGGAAAAAGCAAAAATGACGAAAAACCATGATGGATGGTAAAAAGGGGTAAAATGGTAATATAGTCATGGAATGACGAACATACAATGAGTTTTGAAATGTTGCCTTATGGGGTGACTCATAATAAGGATTGGGGTAAAATGATAAATTAATCATGTGTTGACAAACGTAAGTTAAAGTTAAAAGATACCCTACGGCGTAAGCCAAGTTGGGTTGAATAAGTATGAAAAAGACTTAAAAAGATATAACTATATGGTGAGAAAACGGAAATGGGTTGTCGTTTAGACCAAACGGGTCAAATGGTGATTTTTAGCGCCATTTGACAAATAACGACTAATAAATGTTTGTCAAGTCTAATGCTCACAGGGTAAAACGGCTTATGGAATTTGCATTACTATGATTTAGCAAATCATTAAGGCAAGGTATTAAAACGGGTTAATATTTGACCCGAACCAGGTACGCGTAAATAAGATTATAGTTAAACGTGCGATTTTGCTCAAATGACTTATTGAAAGTCCTTCGTCGAAAAAGGAGGGACTAAAATTGACCAAAAACCTCTTGATTGATAAATCGGGTAAACGACCTTTAGAGGTTGTTTAAGAACATATATTAAGATCATGTAATTTATAGATAAGCATAAAAGTTATAGGCATAAGCCTTTTTGGGTTAAATGTATCAAAATGGTCTTTACCGCAAATTAACATTTCGAATGGTACAATTTGGAATAAGTAATCTACATCATTAAAGCACCACAATTATAGTTGTGGTGGCGGATAATTGATATCTTAATATGGAGTTGAATGTGCGTAATGAAAGGAAAAGATTTAAACTTAAAGGTTTAAATCCTCTAAACAGGTCAAAACGAATTGAGCGAATAAATTAGGTATGGGCCACATAATTCATAAAAGTTAAGAGTCTGAGCTAAAGATTTTGAGTTAAATACATGCTCTATGACTATTTAGAAACAAGTTTGCGGTTTTAATTACAAACGGGTAAAAAATGTTATAATTGAATTTTAAGCCGAATGCTTAAAATCTAGAAAATTTTTAAACCGGATGTCGGATTCTAACTCCATATGATGGAGATTCAAATTACGATCACGTAGGAAGAAACGGATCGTAAAACAGACCAATAACGAGTAAGATATGCTTGATTTCGTAAAAATAAGAATTTTGGGAAAAATGCAGGTTTTTTACCAAACCTGCTGGAAAAAGAAGGTCCTCGCGCCACAATACGGAGGATCCTTCTTCTCTCGTGACACCCGACACCTGTCGTGACATGCGATAGGATCTATGAATGCCGGCGCGACATGCGACAGCTGATGATTCTGGAAAATTGTTGCTGAACTTGTTGTTTGCTTGTTTTGACTCACGAATTTGTTTGGATATGTTTTTAAGCCAAATGACTAACTCATTTCATGGTTTATGAAATGTAGGGATATCTTGGAATGCCAGATGACGATCAAGCTCGATGAAGAACCGAACACGATTAAGATACAAGCTTCCGCATTATGTTTCGTCATCATTTTTAAACGAAGAACTTATTTACATTATGTTGTATTGTTTTAATTTTGAGAATAGTTTTAATAAACCCGTATTTTTCAAATGTATGAGTAAACGTAATAACGCATTTATGGTCGAAATCTATACAAAAGCTATTAAATAGAAGTAAGGGTCTTACATGTACTAACTTTGTTTACCTTGGTAACATGTGGTAACACTCCTAGAGGTTGTCCAAGTAGGAGGAAAGCAAGAAACAAGAAGAAAAAACTGAAGAAACAAGCTCAAACTCATATTTTGGACTTAGAATTTTATGCCCAAAAGTGGAAGATATCTTGATAATTTGAGATAGTTGACACCGAGTAGAGAGTGTGGAAAGTGTTTAGGGGGTAATGGAGGCTTGTATTTATAATTGGGGAGATGGTTGGGAGTTAGGACATTAAAGAAATTGGTTAGGGAGATGGAAATTTTTATTTTTAGTCCTTGCACTTGTATTATTGGTTATTTTATGCTATATACACATTGTTTTGCATGATTTTGGTATTTTAAGGTGTATGCAAGTATGTAATAAGCATGGACGAAACTTTTAAGGGGCGGTAGGGGTGACCGACTGTAACAACTCTCACCAAAAGTTCTAAATTCTTATCTTATTTTGTCCAATAAGAAACCCTAATTGAGACCCCAAGTAATATTGCATGACCCCTAAAATTTTCAGAATAGTTGGAACTAGGATCAGGGCCCCTAAAACTCGAGGGGGGGGGGGTATTCCCTAATTATGTTTATCCTTCGAAAACGGTTATAAAATGCGTAAATTGAAAAACTGTCGACTCAGCAAGGCTAAACAGGTGACAAAGCAGGCCTAGCCTACTTTGGGTTCCCCCGTGACACGCGACAGGTGCGGGAGATCCTGTCGCGACACGCGGGAGGTTCCAAATTGGGCTATAAAGCCCCTGGCCTGGGACTTGATCAGTTTGCATGTTTCGACGAAAAAATACCTTACGTACATTAAGATAGACGTTGTTTCGTTCAAAACACGCACTGTCCCGAACCTCTGCTACGATAACAGGGTAATAACTCGATCACTGCTACGATTTAATGTCCGATCGATAAAAACTAATCCAATGAATGTTTAAGTGCTGCTCAAACTCGGCTAATCAGTAGGCAAAACTCTGCCCGTTTAAATCTGCAATGTGAGTCATTCTCTTTTTATCAAATTGTTTCCAAAACCCTATTTATTTTCAAGGTTATAATTACAGGGATTAAGTCTTTGTAGTCTTCAATTACAGCCGGTATGTGGGGTTTTGTATACATTACTTGATAACCGTCACCATTGGACAACGAGTTAGCCAATGGGTGATATGACCATGGTCACAGAAACAGGTCGAGTGACAAATACCGTTGGGTAATTGGTTGATAAAAACAATGTAATCGCCCTTAATACTGTATACTATAACAATGTGTCATTTTGTGCAACTTGAGTGACTCGCCAGTATTTCCCCGCTGATAAAACCTTTTTAAAACATGTTTCAGGTGATCTGCTGTGATCCAGGAAAAAGTGTCGTGTAGCACATCAAGCTTGAAGAAGTGGGTTAATAAAAATAAAGAAACATGTTTTTGTAAAATAGGGGTTTCCCAAGTGAAATTCCCTTATTGTAAATTACGGGCTTTGTCCCTAATTATGAAATAAAATAATTGGGCATTTTCAAGTTTAAACGATCCTGTTAATAATTCCGCTGCCAAATTAAATAAATACCACGGGGTTTCTGTCCCGCGGCTCCTGGACTGGGTCAAACCGGGCCGGGGGCCGTGACAGAAAAAAGTGGTATCAGAGCCACTGATTTAAGCCAATTAAGTATTTAGAAATACTTAATTTTCTGATTGTCATTTTGTGATTATGTGTTTTTTTGTATTAATTAACTATTTGTTAGATTACAGTATGGGTAAGCAAAGAATTTCGGACATCTATCATCAATTAAATAGTTCCTCAAAAGATAAGGAAACTTCATTTCAGTAAAATTCCTCAAGATACTCAGCGGATACTGAGGAAGGAATATTTGTTCATAAGGCTGAGTTTGAGAAACCACTTACCATTAAGAAAAGAAGTTGGATTATTAGAAAAAAGTCAAGAGAAAATGAAGAAGTCACAACCAAAAGGAATGATGATTAATAAGGAAACTCAGGAAATAGGCAATAACCCACCGTGGGAAAATGAATTAAATGAACAATGGGCAAATCTCTATATGTTAGCCACTACAGCAGTAAATGTTAACTTTTAATTAAGTTAAACTGCCTACACCCTGACCCAATACTAACACCCATATCATTTATAAGCCAGAAACTTTAAAGAAACTTTGCCCCTTTAGATAAACAACTTAGTAGGAGAAGATAAAATAAACCTTATATAAAGGCATGTGGAGCATAATAAATTATGAATGCACAACCCCTAGTATATATTGAATTTCAGTTGTAATTTGTATATACAAAAGTCGCAATGTTTACCTGTTTTTTGTTTGAACAATGATACTTGAATGGTTATACTAAATATTAGCCTGTAAAAATTTAACTTACAAAATTTTAACCTAGAATTTTTGTGTGTTTTCTTCATATATGCTAAACAGCATGAATGAGTTGTCTGAAGCTCTTCAAAATCTCAATCTTTATTCTGTGAATGTGGAAGTCTCTAGAGACTTTACCGGTTATTGTGCCGACACTGATGAACCTATGAAATTTAAAGCCCAACCTCCAGAGAAACCAAAACTGAGAAAGAAAAGAAGATTCGTGGGTTGGAGGCGTGTGCACAGGAAGAAACCAGCGACACGAAAAGTTATAAAGACGGAGGATCCAAAAGATAAAGGCAAGGGAATAGAGATCGGAGAAAGTTCCAGGCAAGACCAAGAAATGCCATCTTGGGAGGAGTTGGACCATAAACTGGCACTTAGTGACCTCATCGGACCTGCCGGTGAAAACCTTTTTAACTACCCAGCGGAAGCACAACTTCCAATTGACCTAGAGCCTGAGATCCCAGATCCTATTATCCACTCCCAACCACTACCACCAGAGCTAGAAGAGTGGTGGACCACCGACTGGCAGTTTCAGAATCTCCTAAATAACCCTAATATCTTTTTCCCTCAGTTCGACCCAGAGCCTGCACCAAACCCACCTATGAGCAATGAGAATTTGGCTGAACTCCGCCATTTTGGTGAGGAACTGATAGACACAGGGAATAGAATCCGGGAAGTGAGAGAACAGTGTCCTGGAAGTACGACGAGAGGGAACGTCGTTTCTGAGATGCCAGCTAACTGTGGTTGTGTGGTAGTGGGAGTATGTGTTTAATAATAATATAATAATAAAATATAATCATGTGAAATAACTAAAAATAAAACTCTTGTAAGATAACGGGTGTGTACGGATGCATAATAATATATAAAATATGGAAGTCGAAAAATCGACAATTTTGACTATACGTGTGATGTGATTTTGTGCTATTGTTTTGCAATTAGTCGTTATTTATTTTATGCTAATAACTTATATTAATTACCAGATGGCACACGCTAGTAATGAACAAGTTAACGAGGGTAATCAATCCGAGCAAAACAATGAAGATCAATTTCTAAATAGGCAAGATATAGAGAATATCGTTGCTTAAGGAATAGCCAATGCTATTCCAGCAATTCTTGCTGCTGCCCGAAATCTAGTTGAACCTCAACCAATTGTTCCAAGCAAACGTACTCAGGAAGACAACTTCAGTAATAGCATAAATGAAGGCGGCAACATTAACAATAACGATGATGTAATGCAGGCCCCAATTCCTAAGAAAATGAAAGCTGCAACGCCTGGTTGCACTTACAAAGAATTTCTTGCCTGTAAACCTGTTGAATTTGCAGGCTATGAAGGGGCAACTGCTGCACTACGTTGGTTGGAGAAAACCGAGGTAGTAATTAAAATAAGTAAATGTGCCAAGGAAGACAAGGTCATGTACGCTTCGCACCTTTTTAAAGAAGGGCGTTAGAATGGTGGAATACCGTGCTACAAGCCAAAGGAAGCGCCATGGCCTATGCCATGAATTGGGAGGAATTTAAAAATTTGGTGGAAAGAAAATTCTGCCCTGAATATGAAAAAGAACAAATGGCAAATAAATTCCTCAATCACCGGATGGTACACGTTAACTGTCGAGGGTATACTTCGACATTCTTCGAATATGCTAGAGTTGTATCAACCCTGGCTTCGCCAGAACCGGTACTTATTTCTCGCTACATTTGGGGTTTAATTGGCAAGATTCGTGATATTGTCAAAGCTGTGAGGCCCCGCACGATCGATGATGCGGTGGAATTAGCCAACACTTTGACTGACGGACTGGTGCGTACGCGAGAAGAAAACAGGAAGAAAGAATTGGCTCATAAAATTACCCAAGTATTTCGTATGGGTAATAATAGCAATTTCAAGAAAAGAGGAACTGGGCAATCTTCCACTCAGCCATTCTGCAGGAACTGCAGAAAGAAACATTTTGGAAAATGTAATGAAACCTGCAACTTCTGCAAAACTGTAGGACATCGTGAAGAAGACTGCAGAAGGAAAACAAAGATCTGCTTCAACTGTGGAGAAGCTGGGCATTTTAGACCAGAATGCCCTAAATTAGTCAAACCAACAGATAACAAGGCTAAACCTGCTGAAGGAACTAATAAGAAGACCGCAAGAGCCTTCCAATTGACTACGCAGGAAGCCGAACTAATTCTGGACGTAATAGCTGGTACGTTTCTGGTGCACAATGTCTATGCAAAAGTATTATTTGACTCTAGTGCAAACCAAAGTTTTATAAATACTTCATTCTGTCAAGCTCTTAAGCTACCCTTAACGAAACTTAGGTAAATTTTTACGGTAGAAACAGCAGATGGGAATTCTGTTAGCATAGATAAGGTTTTGCAAAAAGAAAATATAGAACTTTCAGGTCATAAATTTTCTGCAAACCTATTACCCGTGAATTTAGCTGGATTCAATGTCGTGTTATGAATGGATTGGTTAGTAGCCAACCATGCTCGAATCCTCTGTGATAAAAATTCTATAGAAATTCGTGCACCCACAGGAGAAGTAATTATGATTACAGGGGATAAGCCGCGTAAACCCATGAAGTTCATTTCAGTATTGAAAATTGCTAGTTATGAACGAAAACAAGGAATATCATATATGATTTCAGTAATCATTAGCACTAAGGGTAAAGAACTTAAGGAAATTCCGGTAGTATCAGAATACTCGGATGTATTCCCAAAAGAATTACCAGGATTACCACCAGATCGGGAAGTAGAATTTAGAATTCATCTAATTCCTGGAACTACACCAGTAGCTAAAGCACCCTACCGATTAGCACCCATTGAAATGTTAGAACTGAAAAAACAGTTAGATGAATTGCTTAGTAAAGGATTCATACAACTTAGTTCATCCCCGTGGGGAGCTCCAGTGTTGTTTGTAAAGAAGAAAGATGGTTCGATGCGAATGTGTATCGATTATAGGGAATTGAATAAGGTTACAATTAAGAATCGATACCCTTTGCCTAGGATTGATGATCTTTTCAACCAACTTGAAGGAGATAGATATTTTTCTAAGATAGATTTACGCTCCGGATATCATCAATTAAAGGCACAAGAAGAAGACATACCTAAAACCGCTTTCAGAACTAGGTATGGTCACTACGAGTTTACAGTCATGCCCTTTGGGTTAACAAATGCTCCGGCAACATTTATGGACATGATGAACAGAATCTGTAAACCGTATTTGGATAAATTCGTAATTGTCTTCATCGACGATATACTTATTTATTCCAAGAGTCAAGAAGAACATTGTGAGCACCTGCATGCACTCTTAACTTTGTTAAGAGAGGAGAAACTTTACGCCAAATTCTCGAAGTGTGAAATTTGGCTAAGGGAGGTGCAATTTTTAGGTCACATGGTGAATCACGAAGGTATTCACGTGGATCCTGCAAAAATAGAAGCGATCACCAAATGGAAGGTCCCACAATCAGCTACAGAAGTTAGAAGTTTTATAGGATTAGCTGGATACTATAGGCGCTTTATTAAAGATTTCTCTAAGATAGCTGTGCCATTAACTAAACTAACCTGTAAAATAGTTAAGTTTGAATGGGGACCTAAGCAAGAATAGGCTTTTAGGATTTTGAAACAAAAATTAACCAACACCCCGATCCTTGCCTTACCAGAAGGGACAGAAGATTTTGAAGTATATTGTGATGCTTCTAAGTTAGGATTAGGATGTGTACTAATGCAACGCAAAAAGGTAATTGCGTATGCCTCAAAGCAATTAAGAAGCATGAAGAAAATTATACGACACACGACTTAGAATTAGGGTCGATAATTTTTGCCCTTAAAATTTGGAGACACTATCTGTATGGAAGTAAGTTTGCTGTTTTTACATATCATAAGAGTTTAAAATACATATTTGGGCAAAAAGAACTGAATATGAGGCAAAGAAGATGGATGGAAATTCTAAGTGACTACGACTGTGATATTCAATATCACAAAGGAAAAGCAAACGTAGTTGCAGATGCCTTAAGTCGTAAGTATAACGAAAAGCAAAAACGAGTTCGTGCTCTTAGATTAAGTTTACAATTAGACTTAATGGAACAATTGAAGAATATTCAGGAAACAGCAATCAAGGATAATGCTGAAGGAATGAAAGGAAGAATAAAGGAATTAGAGCAAGGAGCTGATGGAATTTGGAGATTCCACAAAAGAAGGATTTGGGTACCTAAGCAAGGAGATTTAAGATATAATATTTTAGAGGAAGCCCATAAATCTAGGTATACCATGCATCCTGGTAATAATAAGATGTACCAAGATTTAAGGAATAACTTCTGGTGGATAGGAATGAAAAAGGACATAGCTAGATACGTATCTAGGTGTCTAACTTGTTCACAAGTTAAGGCAGAACACCAGAAACCTTCAGGGTTACTCCAACAATTAGAAATGCCTGTATGGAAATGGGAGCTCATAACAATGGATTTTGTTACTAAGTTGCCCAAAACCAGAAAGGGTAATGATGCGATTTGGGTAATTGTGGATCGATTAACCAAATCAGCTCATTTTCTACCCATGAAGGAAACCTTTAGCATGGAAAGGTTAGCCAAGTTATATGTAGACGAGGTAGTATCCTTACATGGAGTCCCACTCTCCATTGTATCGGATAGGGATAGTCATTTCACTTCCCATTTCTGGACCAGTTTTCAGGAAGCAATGGGAACCCGACTAAATTTAAGCACTGCATACCATCCTCAGACAGACGGACAAAGTGAAAGGACGATTCAAACCCTGGAAGACATGCTTAGGGCACGTGTAATAGATTTTGGTGGAAATTAGGATGACCACCTACCCTTAATTGAATTCTCCTATAATAATAGTTATCATGCAAGCATCGAAGCTGCCCCGTTCGAAGCACTGTATGGAAGAAAGTGCAGAACTCCAGTTTGTTGGGCAGAAATAGGAGAAAGCCAATTATCAGGTCCCGAAATTGTACAAGAAACCACTGACAAGATCACTCAAATAAAGGAAAGACTGAAAACGGCTCGATATCGCCAGAAAAGTTATGCAGACAATTGACGCAAGCCACTGGAATTTCAAGTCGGAGATAAGGTACTCTTGAAAGTTTCTCCTTGGAAAGGAGTAGTTCGGTTTGGTAAGAAAGGAAAGTTAAGTCCAAGGTACGTAGGACCATTCCCAATAATACCATTCCCAATAATCCAGCGAATAGGACCCGTTGCCTATCGTTTACAACTACCAGAAGAGCTAGCCGGGGTACATGATGTATTTCATGTATCCAACCTCAAGAAATGTCTATCCGACGAATCCCTGGTAGTACCTCTTCAAGATGTAGAGGTAAATGAAAAGTTAAAATTTGTTGAGAAGCCACTGCAGATAGAAGACAGAAAGGTCAAGTTTCTCAAGCACAAGCGACTAGTGCTGGTCAAAGTCAAGTGGGATTCTAAGAGAGAACCAGAATACACTTGGGAGCTGGAAGCAGGGATAAAGCGAAAATATCCCTACTTGTTCCAGTAAATCTCGAGGACGAGATTTTAATTAAGGTGGGGAGGATGTAACAACTCTCACCAAAAGTTCTAAATTCTTATCTTTTTTTGTCCAATAAGAAACCCTAATTGAGACCCCAAGTAATATTGCATGACCCCTAAAATTTTCAGAATAGTTGGAACTAGGATCAAGGCCCCTAAAACTCAAGGGGGGTATTCCCTAATTATGTTTATCCTTCGAAAACGGTTATAAAACACGTAAATTGAAAAATTGTCGACTCAGCAGGGCTAAACAGGTGACAAAGCAGGCCTAGCCTACTTTGGGTTCCCCTGCGACACGTGACAGGTTCGGGAGATCCTATCGCGACACGCGGGAGGTTCCAAATTGGGCTATAAAGCCCCTGGCCTGGGACTTGATCAGTTTGCATGTTTCGACGAAAAAATACCTTACGTACATTAAGATAGACGTTGTTTCGTTCAAAACACGCACTGTCCCGAACCTCTGCTACGATAACAGGGTAATAACTCGATCACTGCTACGATTTAATGTCCGATCGATAAAAACCAATCCAATGAATGTTTAAGTGCTGCTCAAACTCGGGTTATACTTTGTCATTCGTCGTTAATTCGATGGATGTTTAAGTATCGCACTTTGTCATTTATTGTGAAGGTTTTGAATCTCGTGAGTTGTCGTAAAAGTTGGATTAAAGTTACTAACCTAGTTTTCGTGTGCATTGTTATTTGAATTAGGTTACAAAGGCTAATCAGTAGGCAAAACTCTGCCCGTTTAAATCTGCAATGTGAGTCATTCTCTTTTTATCAAATTGTTTCCAAAACCCTATTTATTTTCAAGGTTATAATTACAGGGATTAAGTCTTTGTAGTCTTCAATTACAGCCGGTATGTGGGGTTTTGTATACATTACTTGATAACCGTCACCATTGGACAACGAGTTAGCCAATGGGTGATATGACCATAGTCACAGAAACAGGTCGAGTGACAAATACCGTTGGGTAATTGGTTGATAAAAACAATGTAATCACCCTTAATACTGTATACTATAACAATGTGTCGTTTTGTGCAACTTGAGTGACTCGCCAGTATTTCCCCGCCGATAAAACCTTTTTAAAACATGTTTCAGGTGATCTGCTGTGATCCAGGAAAAAGTGTCGTGTAGCACATCAAGCTTGAAGAAGTGGCTTAATAAAAATAAAGAAACATTTTTTTTTTGTAAAATAAGGGTTTGTCCCTAATTATGAAATAAAATAATTGGGCATTTTCAAGTTTAAACGATCCTGTTAATAATTCCGCTGCCAAATTAAATAAATACCACGGGGTTTCTGTCCCGCGGCTCCTGGACCGGGTCAAACCGGGCCGGGGGCCGTGACACCGACCCCCCCCCCCCCGAACTTTTCGCTCAGTAGTGGAGAGTATGTAGTTTTCGTATAGAAATTTTTTGGTGTATACATTTTCGATCCCCCCGGTTTTATAGAAATTTTTAGGTCCGGTGACTTCCGCTCCCTGGTCGGAATTCTCAAGGTTCGCCACTGGTTATAAGTATGAAACACGGATGAGTGTGATTCCGAGAAAATATAATCTCGATGTATGTCTCGGTTTTTAATTACAACGTGTATTTCACAATTAATTACGTATTATGCTGTATGATTAAACAAAGTTGATATAAAATGTGATTTCCATTATGATCAATGTCTCAAGCAGGGCCGGCCCGCAGGGGGTGCGAGGTGGGCGACAACACAAGGCCCAAATCCTCCGACAGCTCAAATTTTTATAATTTTGTATAGAATTTACGTTGTATAAGATATACTATATATGCACTAAATCGAGAGATAATGTAAATGGACCATTTATTGTTTTGAATTACAAAACGTATTGTTAGAAAGAACACAATTATACAAACGCTAAACAACATTAAATATTTGTAATGTATATAAGCATTCATAAATTCATAAATAGCAAAAAAATCTTTTAAACATCTTAAAAGTAACAATTTTAGTATCTTTCATCGGTACTTATTTATTTATCATATAATATAATAATATAATATTATCGTATAGGTACAACATTTCTAGTTCATTCAAAATTAACTATAATAATCTATCTATACTATAAAAGGAGCTTAAAGGCTGACCTCACTTTGCTTATGTGTCAACCATTGAGGTACGCCACCTAGGATGCCACATAGATTCGGCTGATGTCATTCCGCTGATCTCATAAATCCGATTTTTTTTAAATCATTTTAAATCTCAATGTAATACTTATTTTTTTTTTTAAGAGGGAACTTCAAAATCAAATTCAAAATTCAATTTATAATTTTAATCCTCCTCTCTCTTCACATATAGTCCAGGCTTCATTTTTAAAATTCAAAACATATTCATCTTCACCTCTCTCTCTCTCTCTTCAACTCAGAAGAACATCGATTCAGGATTCTTCCTTTTAGGGTTTTTGATTTCTGAAACTCCGCTTCCGATTCAGGTTTGGACTACATACCTTTCACCTTCATCTCATCCGATTCAGATAATGGTGTTTGGCTGGGGCTCTCTTTTTCATGTAAGCAGTCATTTTAGGGTTTTTGAGTTCTGAATCTTTTTTATCAAGAACCACAACCGAAGTGACCTTTGTTTTCCCCAAATTCAGATCCAACGATGAACGATGCAGATGTCTCCAAGCTTCTTCATCAAATGGTCCAATTCATCCATCAAGAAGCCGATGAAAAAGCTAACGAGATCTCCGTTTCAGCAGAAGAAGTAAGTCTCTGTTCAAATCAAGTCAGATTTTCGTCATTTCAGTTCCAATTTTATCATCTGTTGTAGGAAAAATTGACACTATTGATTTTTGGTTTGGTGGGTTTTTTGTTTTGAGTAGGAAAAATTGACACAATTGGTACATCTGTGTGTTGTAAGTCAGAATCATCATTGGAGGTTTGTAAATGTATTTATAAAGTTTCTATGTTGGAAAATTTAATTAATTTTAATTTATTTATATGATAATATGCAGGATCTGTGAATGGTTCATATGCAAGGGATTGGGAGGGAATCAAGATGTTGATGGCTTCTTAGTTGGTGGAGCTTCTCTCAAGGTAAATTTCATCATTATTTTTTTTTAGTTTTAGGTTTTATTATTTGTGTATTTTGTATATGTAACCTGAATTCATTGTTATTATCTGGGTTGCTGAAGTAAAGAAAAGTGCATGAGTTTTAAATCATCAGCCTTGTAAATATGCTATGAATAATAGGAAAACAGAACACTACACATTATAAGAATCAGGTTACATGGCAAAACGGTTGGGGGGGTAGCATCTTTGTCCCATAGTGCATGAGTTTTTTGATCATATGCTTTTGACCTGTTAATGGTTAAAACATAAACTGGATTAATCCGTTTAAGTAAATGTAATTGGATTAAAATTATTACTTCTAATGCTATAAATTTATAGGAGTTGTGAAAATAGAATTTTATGCATTACTTTTCATGACAGACATCGTGGTAAACTTTTGGAGGAAGGTGCGAGTGGGTTTATGGGGAAATGTCTTGCTCCTGATGAAGACAAAGAAACCAATTGTGAGGTGGATTGGTCCTCTTTCAATGAATTGTGGCATCAACAGCAGTCACTTTGGTAAAATCTTGCTTCTTTATTTTTTTTTAATTTTTTTATCTATTAACATATTTATAATTTTAGACATATTCATCATGTTGTTGTTTCTTTGTTTCATATTTTAGACATATTCAATGAATTGTGGCATCAACAGCACTCACTTTAATTTTTTTTATCTATTAACATATTTATAATTTTAGAGTAAAATGTTTTAGAGATTAAAAAATTAGTGCTTGATTTTGACTTGACTTAGGTTATTTAATTAAGTTTTTTGGACAAATTCTGAGCTTCATGTAAAATGACCCCTAAATTATAAAATATTCATAATTAATTTTGTGTTATTACTTGCCCCTAAATAATTAGAATAAATTTTATGTTAGTTTTGCCTCTAAATAATAATATAATCTGTATAAATCCCACTAAAAAGATGATAATCTACAACTTGGAAACTTAATAATCAGATAATCAATTTAGACTTTCTGTTTTGAAGGATATTGTGAAACAGAGATGGAGTAGAAAACAATTTGGACTTTCTGATAAGTGCTCAAAGAAATAGCAAAGGCATGTTGTTTCCAAAGGTAAAATAATACATTTTACGGTTTCAAAATGATTCATAATTCAGTTGTTGATTTGAATTGGTATTGCCCTCACTACAATATTGCTAATTAGGCCATTCTCTTAATCGCAGAGGTTGATACAATTAAGTATTGTTTTTAGTCATATTGTTGATTACTGCTAATTTTCATTCAAAAATTCATTTTGTGTCTATTGTGATTTGTTTACAGAATGAATCGCAGAGCTGCAGTAAATCTGAAGAACGGGCGGGAAAGATTGAAGTTCAAATGAAACAAGTGTGAAATTGGTTTCAAAATAGATGATACGCCATCAGAGCTAAAGCAACTAAAGCACCGGGAAACTTAAATGTTACACAAATGGTTCATGATTCATCTATGGTAAAAGGTGTACCTCAGGTTACACAACCGCATGCTGCTGCTTCAGGTGAGTTAAACAGTTAAACTTGCACTTTGTGTAGTATATGGTTTACCGAACTTACGTGCGTTCTTAATAATGCAGTTAATGTTAGATCTTTTCCTCAAGCACCACAACATCCAACTGTTCCTTCAGGTAGAGCTGAACTCACTTTATATGATGTTTTAGTTTCGTCTGTTGACTAATTTGAATTTTGGCCTTTTGGGTTAACTCAGCTTCGGTTAGAACGTTCCTGCAAGCACCCCAACAACCACCCGTTTTTTCAGTTCAAAGTGCAGGAAGGGTGCTAAGTCTGCTAGGGATGGTGCATGGTTAGTACATAGACGCGTTTATTTAACGTTTAAGCTTTATACAACAACGCTAAATCTTGGTTATGTTTTTTGTAGGTATGATGTTTCAACCTTTATATCACATAGGTCTCTTGAGACGGGTGATCCGGTATTTATATAGCCTATTCAGTGTTTTATTAACCAAGTTTCCGTGATATTCTTTTTTAAATAATTTAATTGTGTCATCTTATAATAATATCAGGAAGTTTTTGTTCGATTTGCAGGTTTTGGAGCCGAAGAGGATGAATGGGTAAATGTTCGAAAGAACGTGAGACAAAGATCTCTTCCATGTGAAGCATCTGAATGTGTAGTTGTTCTTCCTGCAGGTTTTGGAGCCGAAGAGGATGAATGGGTAAATGTTCGAAAGAACGTGAGACAAAGATCTCTTCCATGTGAAGCATCTGAATGTGTAGTTGTTCTTCCTGCTGATCTCATAATTTGTTTTCAGGTGATAATTACTTATATATTATATAATATATTTGATCATATCAAAGAAATCAGAATCCGTTTCTAAAAATCGTTGAATTTTTTTAGGAAGGAAAAGAGCAGGCTCTGTACTTTGATGCACATGTTCTAGATGCACAAAGAAGGCGACACGATGTGCGAGGTTGTCGTTGTAGGTTTTTGGTGCGTTATGATCATGACCAATCTGAGGTATGCAACTACATACAGTTTTTATTTAAGGGGTGTGCGGGGTGTGCACGGTTCAGTTCGATTCTGTCCGGTTTTATGGTATAATCGAAACCGTAACCGAAATGTTCGGTTATTGGTTTTAGAAAACCGTTCAGTTTTGGTTTTTTTCGGTTTCAGTTTTTTTTCGATTTTAGCAAAGCTTCGGTCCGGATTTCGGTTTTTGGAACAAATTTAGGTAAGATTCAAAAATAAGAAGTATAATCCAAGGTTTAAGAATCTTTCTTAGATGTTTACATTTAAGTTATTATATTTACCCTTTTTAATTAATATTGTTCACATAAATATAATTTTCTAATCTATTTTTATTATAAATTTAAGCGTTGCTCAACACCCCAAACCACATTCTGGCAAATCGCAGGCGTTATAAATCTATTTTTATTATAAATTTAAGCGTTGCTCAAAATGTAAGTAATCAACTCATTTACTGTGAACACGTCGAAACTGCCACCTGTGAATAAACTAATAAATTCTTCATGGTTTAGAGATTTTTACTCTGAAATAATTTGCAGGCACAAAATGTAAATTCGGCAATGGAAGCCTCAAGGAAATCAAGGATTGCACTTGTGGCTTGTAGTTCAAAAGATGAGGCTGTTATATCTGCAATTAAAAGGGCTCTTGATTTTGATTTTCATGGCGTTGATGAGTTATTGCATCGGGTTCGAGTGGCAATGGAATTAATTAATAGGTGATTCAAGCATTTAGAACATGGTTTTAATAGCGCGCTTGAGATGTGAGGCGATTCGGAAAACGCCTCACGGCCTTGAGGCAGCATCTCAAGCAAAACAAGAAGTCTTACAGATAGAGACATTAATCTTATAGAATTTAATTCAATTCAATTTCATAACGCGTTATTTCAATTTCCTTTAACTTGATGCGTATTGCTCTAGGAAAAGTCTTACAGATAGAGACATTAATCTTATAGAAGAATTTTGAAAGAAGTCTTTGGTGACTACTAATGATGCTGCAACTTGAAAATTGGGGAAAATGAGATGATGATGTTATTGTAAGTTATTCTACTTTAGTTTCTGCCCTATTATAATTCAAATATTAATGCAATAATGCCACTTGAAGCTACATGTTCTTTGAGCGTAAAAAGAAATGGCACATGCTCACCACCCAGAAGCTGAACGGTCACTGCAGTGTAATTGATCATGTCTTTTTCTTCGACCTTGATGGTGCCATCTTGAGATGCTTCCAACGGGCCCTCAATTTCGTCAACATTGTAGGTTCAAGGGGTCATCAATTCATTTTTATTTTATGGATCATATTTATCAACTTAACTTATTCAAGTCTATATGCCAGGGAACTAATGGGTTAGGTGATTATAATTAACTTGCTTTTCTTTTTTTAGTTAATAAGAAAATGATACATGTCTAATTAAGTTGAAGTGATTAAATGTAATTGGTTTTAGTTAATACAAATACTCAAAGTGTGGTTTTTGGAATTTTTTTAACTCGAGTATTAGGGACTGCCATGTGAAGTTTCATAATTCAGTGACTTTGTGTTTGTGCTCACAATTCAAAGTAGTTTGCATCTTTTATAGGTTAATACTAAGTTAAAAAGTGAAGTCATTTGAAATATAGCTTATGTATATTGCATAAAAGGTGCTTCAGAAGTCCACTTTTAAGTTTTTAATCCATAATTATAAGAGCATCATCAAGAGGTATGAATAAAATATTACATTGATAAGCTTTGCTTTTAAGTTTATAGTGGTTATAACGAAAAAATGATTTTTGAATAATGTATTGCAGGTTAAAAGGAGGATTTTGATGGGGACGTATGCTCTTTCAGCTGGTTATGCTCTTGCTTCATCCGAGAAGACAATAAATCATCTCCGTGAGAACTTTGTTAGTATCGAGAGGTACATTTGATGATACATGAAATCACTTTTAACTTTTTATGTCGTTTGATTCAAATAAGATATATGCAGTTGGCGTTTAGACTAATCATAGTGCTTTACTTAATCAGGTTATGTCAAGAATGCCAAACGTTAACTGAAAATCATGACCAGATTAAGCTTCTTAGCAATGCATGGAATAACTTAAACACTACATTGAAGGTACACATCTGAAGAGACCACTCCTTCTCGCTACTTCGTGAGGCGTTCGTATTCTGCCAAAAGCAGGGTAACTCTGTATTTTCCAGCCCAAATTTAATAGTTTGTATGCATTTTTACTGTGTATTGGTTTGGAATATATTGGTTTGGAACTAAATGATGTATTAGATAATATATTTTTAATTACTGCGTTTTCTGTGTTAGTAAAATTAAATCATTTAGTGAAATTAAACATGTTTTGTGGGTTCGTTATGCTTCTCTTGTGTCTAAACTTAATCAGTCGACAAGTTTAATGTATTCTTAAGTATAATACGAATGTGAATTCATTAAATAATTTCACATCATATTTTACATATAAACGTAGGCTTACATTCAATGTTTACGATCTATCCACGCCCGTTGGGCGGGTGTCCACCTAGTAATAATAATAATAATAATAATAATAATAATAATAATAATAATAATAATAATAATAATAATAATAATAATAATAATAATAATAATAATTAAGACTCTTACAAAATCAAGGCTAAAATCATGTGCTGTATGTTAATCTACAAATACAAATACCATCAACAAAAAATGAAAACTGTCAGTGAATATTAGCCTCTCTCTATCATTCACACTTTCTTTATAAATGCCAGCAAAACACCGCCATGCCACCTTAGCACCACCACCACCACCACAGCTCAGCAGTTCTATCATCTCATACCACCGTCTGCTAGCTCCACCATCTCGCCACTGTGATGCGATCTTTTCACCACCATCACTACCCCACCACCACCTGACTGTCATCATCACACAACACCGTCACCACACAACCGTGAATGACCACCTCCGACCTAAACGCCATTATCCTGTTTCTCTCTCTACATTCTCTGTAAAAACAATCTCCATACAACCGCTGAAACCATCCCCACCGCCACCTGGAATCGGACTTCTCTCCTATCCGACTTCGCCATCCACATAACCATGCTACCGCCGCCACACCAACACACCACCGTCTTGGCCTGAGATATGGGATCGCCGCCGTCACGCTACTGGCGTGGCCATCGTCGTTTGCTTGTTGCAACACCACCTCATTATAACTTATTAATGGTACCAATTAATTAAAAGAAATAATAGTGTTTGACAAATGGGTGAAAGAAATTTGAATAGGTGGACCAATAGGATGAAAACCAAATTGAACAGTAAAATTGAGTCTTGCAAGAAACTTGCTAATTAATATAGGGAAAATTATTCATATTCAGCTTTTGTTTACAAACATTATATATATATATATATTATTAGTGAGGCTTGATGAATAGTATTTATAATTGATAGACCAATCAGTGGATGCCATATGGCATCCACTATTTTTTTTTTTATTTTTTTACATCTTAAATTATATATATATATTATATTATATTATATATATTATTAGTGAAGCTTGATGAATAGTATTTGTAATTGATAGACCAATCAGTGGATGCCATGTGGCATCCACTATTTTTTTTATTTACTTTCTATACATAAACAATGAACAAAGTTTGTGTTTGGTCTATTGGTTAATATATTGAAGTTGCATCCATATGGTTACAAGTTCAATTTTAGGTTTACACAACTTTTTTCCCATTTTTTTAACTCATCTTCTCTTCTCATTTTATCTATTTCTTTTTTCCTTTTTCTTTTTCTTTGTTTTCATGTTATTTTTTATGTGTTTTGGCTTTTCCTTTATTTTGTTTTCCTTTTTGTTGTCGTTTTTAGTGAGCAAAGAATTATATACATAATAGCGTTTTTGTTTTTAAAAATTCATTTTTCTTTTTTAAATCATATTTATCATTTAATTTTTTTATTTTAATCATTCTTTTTTATTTTTTAATCATGTTTTCTTTATAATTTAATTTAATATTTTTAATAATTTTTGTTCGTTAGCTTTTTCTAAAAATCTATGTACGTAATTGTGCTTAATTTTTTTCTTCTACATTCCGGTATAAATTTTGTTAAAACGAAGTTGTATTCAAAATAGAGTATGTATTTGGTATCTTAAAACGGTAGGATGATGAATTGAACCCAACCGATTCTGATGGTTTTGCTTTCTAAACAACACCCTTCGTTTTCAAATAACGTTTGTTTTACATTATCATTTGGTTTATTTCGCCGCAACGCGCGACCTCAAGAAATCTTGTTAAACATAGTTTGGAGTTGAGAACCTTATGTAACTTACGTATCGTTCCATACACCAAGCCAACCTAAAGTTAACCTCGTTTGGTTAGTTCAATTAACAATTAACCTCTTTAATCTTTATATACTGTCAATCTGATTCATGGGAGAATATGTTAAGAACCAGTTGAAATGCATAACCAAAATGAATTGTATAAATCATGAAAGGGTGTTAATCTTTATATATTGTCAATCTGATTCACCACTTTTTTTTCGTGTTTGTGCTTGCTGTTTTGTGTAATTTGTAAAAACACATAGCATAAGCTTTTGTTATTGATTTATTACAGGTAGTAATAATACAAAAAATGATGGCCAGTAAATCACGGTATTCTACTGACGAGAATTTTTATATGAGTAACTAAAAATATTGTTTATCTAACATTAACTAATTTCCAATTTAAGGTGTTTAGATGATCTAGTGACTTGGGTGTAAAACGTAGCATGCTCCCTCGGTTACGTTCAGTGTTGTAAAAGTCGCTAGGCGGTCCCTAGTCGGCCGACTGGGGAGTTGGGAGTAATCGGAGTACTCGGAGAGTACTCGGGGAGTACGCGGACATGGTAAATATAAAGAAAATTAATTGTTATATATTATTTATGTGTTAAAATAAGCATAATTCATGTCAACTGAGTATAATTTAAAATGAAACATGTTTAAAGTTCAAATATTCCGAATACAAGTCCGACTAGTCTGAGTACAAGGCCGAGTAGTCCGAGTACAAGGCCGAGTAGGCCGATTTTGACCGAGTTTGACCGATTAAAAGTCAACAAACCACGTTGACCGCCTAGACCGACTACGTCCGACTACATCCGACTAGGCGCCGACTAGGCCGACTAGGCACCGAGTACTCCCGAGTAATCCCGAGGCCGACTAATTGAGACCGCCTAGGAGGAAGTCGCCTCGGAGGGGGTCCGAGGACCGAGTACTCGGCCGAGTAATCCGACTTTTACAACACTGGTTACGTTATTGTTACCACACGATCAAGTAGAAACCGTATTGGCGACATGTCTAATATCGTACTTGGTTGTGAGCGAGGTGGTATATAGAAAGAAATTAATATTAATAAATGAGATAAAAATGTTATAATTAGGTAGAGTATGGTAGGATAATGAGCATTTTATTAAGAGGTTTTCTAGAGTAGGGTGCACTAGAGTATGGTGTAAATAGTAACGCCCATCTTTCAAACTACAAAGCATTAGCATTAAGTTTTGAAGGAATATTCTACATTAAATGCAACATATTTTTTTTGAAAGACGATATTTTTTTAATGGAAAAATAAATTGAAATACGATATTTAATATTTCTTTAAGGTTCGAACCGTTAAATTTTAAGGTTGTTTGGTGTGGGGAACGTCTCCGCCACGCCGAGCCCCGTCGCCGTCCCAAACACCATTTCCACCAGCCTGACGTCATCCAAATCGTCCTCCACAAGACGTTTGCGCCGCTCCTCTCTCTTCTTCTTTATACACACACCTATACATACATACATATATATATATATATATATATATATATATATATATATATATAGGAGAAAGATCCGTTAGGAACCACCCTTTATTGCGAGAACCGCGAGAACCAAGTATGAACACATCCCAAAAATACATAAAAAATCAAAAAAACACTCAAAAAAAATTTTTTACAATTTTTTTATAAAAAAAATCGCTATATTTCGTCACAAAAAAAATCGAGTAACAATTATCCATATACATGTGCATATGTATCATTTTTTGACAAATTCTGTAATATATTACTAATATCAGACAATTGCATTTTCATTTACACTAACATTCATAATACACTACTTTTTACATTAACAATATTAGAAATGCACATGTGCATCTATATGTATGAACTTGTTATAACATTAACAAGACTAGAAATGCACATGTGCATCTATATGTATGAACATGTTATAACGTGTTTTGGTACACCACTTTAAATACACCTTCCCTTTCATCTATCATACTATCCATAATACACTACCATTACCTTCTACCATCCGTAATACAATACCTTTGCCTCCTACCATCCATAATACAATACTATTACCAATATTTCACTTACTTTATTACATGTACATCAACACCATTTATACCATCTAAACAACATATTACATCATAAAGTGACAAATATAATCAAACCATCAACCACTAGATATAACTAACCAAAACACATGTATATGGGCCTGCTTCATCATTTAAAATCACAAACTTTTTGTACCAAAACACGTTATATGATGGTTATACATAATGATGCACATGTGCATTCTTAATATTGGAAATGTAAAAATTAGTGTATTACGGATTGTAATGTAAATGAAAGTGCATTTTTCTACTACTGGTAATATATTATGGAATTTGTCCAAGAAATGATACATATGCACATGTGCATCCATAACCGTTACTCGAAAAAAAGTTTTTTTTTTTTTTATAACGAAATATAGCGATTTTTATTAGAAAAATATTAAAAAAAATTTGTGTGTTTTTTGGATCTTTTTAGGTATTTTTTTTGTGTTCACATTGGTTCTCGCGGTTCTCCCAATAAGAGTGGTTCTCAAATGAACCTTACCCTATATATATATATATATATATATATAGGGTGGGAGTTGGCTACAAAGTCCATTTTTCCTACAAAGTGTAAAAAGTCACAAAACACTATAATGTCAACCATAAAACACACTCAAACCTCACAAATAACATAGTGGAGATTACTAAAACACCATATTTGTGGGTTTTGTGTTATGTTTTGAATGATTAGGCTTTGATTATCGAATGACTAACATTAGTGTGTTTTATGTTGATTATCATGTTGTGTTTTATATTCATAGTTCTACGATGGTATGTTTGAAGTTTTTAAGGACTCTTAGGGTTTGGATATTGTGTTTTAGTGATCTTTACTATGTTATTTGTGGGCCTAAGTGTGTTTTATGGCTGAAATTGTGGTGTTTTATGACTTTGTACACTTTGTAGGGAAAATAGACTTTGTAGCCGAACCCCACCCTATATATATATATATATATATATAGGATAAGGATCATGTGAGAAGTAGTAGGCTAAATGAGAAACTTGAGAATCATTCTGGACCACACATTTTCCCTATGCAAAAAAATGCAAAAAAAAGGTGAAAAAATGCAAAATTTTATTTTATTTTATTTTTTTTTTGGAAAAATCGCAACTTTTTCTTTAAGAATTAATTTTTTTTTAAATTTTTTTTTTTTGATTTATACACATGTGTATATTGTTAATCTTTTAACTATACATATATGTATATTGTCAATTATACATATATGTATATACATGTTTAAAATTGAAAAATAAG
Source organism: Helianthus tuberosus (assembly GCA_030545235.1). Lineage (NCBI taxonomy): Eukaryota > Viridiplantae > Streptophyta > Magnoliopsida > Asterales > Asteraceae > Helianthus > Helianthus tuberosus. The sequence goes on from CM060425.1 coordinate 197,116,465, forward strand.
TGTTATTTAGGGTTTAGACTTAGTATTTAGGGTTTAGCATTAGGGTTTAGGGTTTAGCTTTATGGTTTAGGGTTTAGCTTTAGGGTTTAACATTAGGGTTTAGCATTAGGGTTTAGCAATAGTATTTAGGGTTTAGCATTAGGGTTTAGCTTTTGGGTTTAGCTTTAGCTTTAACTTTTGGGTTTAGCTTTATCTTTAGGGTTTGTATTAGGGTTTAGCATTAAGGATTTAGCTTTAGTGTTTAGTTTTAGCTTTTGGGTTTAGCATTAGTGTTTAGCTTTAGGGTTTAGAATTAGGGTTTAGCTTTAGGGTTTAGCTTTAGTGTTTATGGTTTAACATTAACAATATAAACATTTTTTCAATTTTAAACATGTATATACATAAATGTATAATTGACAATATACATATATGTATAGTTAAAAGATTAACAATATACACATGTGTATAAATCCAAAAAAAAAAAAATTTAAATTTTTTTTTTTTTAATCATTAGAGAAAAAGCTGCGATTTTTCAAAAAAAAATTTTGCATTTTTTTTTACCTTTTTTTGCATTTTTTGCTTATGGAAAATATGTGGTCCAGATTGCTTCTCAAGTTTCTCAAATAGGGTGGAGTTCTCTTAGGATCTCTACCCTAGGATAAGGATCATGTGAGAAGTAGTAGGCTAAATGAGAAACTTGAGAAGCATTCTGGACCACACATTTTCCATATGCAAAAAAATGCAAAAAAAGGTGAAAAAATACAAATTTTTTTTTTTTTTTTTTGGAAAAAACGCAGCTTTTTCTTTAAGAATTAAATTTTTTTTTTTAAATTTTTTTTGTGGATTTATACACATGTGTATATTGTTAATCTTTTAAATATACATATATGTATATTGTCAATTATACATATATGTATATACATGTTTAAAATTGAAAAATAAGTGTTATTTAGGGTTTAGCATTAGTATTTAGGGTTTAGCATTAGGGTTTAGGGTTTAGCTTTATGGTTTAGGGTTTAGCTTTAGGGTTTAACATTAGGGTTTAGGATTAGGGTTTAGCAATAGTATTTAGGGTTTAGCATTAGGGTTTAGCTTTTGGGTTTAGCTTTAGCTTTAACTTTTGGGTTTAGCTTTATCTTTAGGGTTTGTATTAGGGTTTAGCATTAAGGGTTTAGCTTTAGTGTTTAGTTTTAGCTTTTGGGTTTAGCATTAGGGTTTAGCTTTAGGGTTTAGAATTAGGGTTTAGCTTTAGGGTTTAGCTTTAGGGTTTAGAGTTTAGGGTTTAGCATTAAGGTTTAGCTTTAGTGTTTAGCTTTAGGGTTTAGAGTTTAGCTTTAGTGTTTAGCTTTGGGTTTAGCTTTAGCTTTAACTTTTGGGTTTAGCTTTATCTTTAGGGTTTGTATTAGGGTTTAGCATTAAGGGTTTAGCTTTAGTGTTTAGTTTTAGCTTTTGGGTTTAGTATTAGGGTTTAGCTTTAGGGTTTAGCTTTATTGTTTATGGTTTAAGATTAACAATATAAACATTTTTTCAATTTTAAACATGTATATACATATATGTATAATTGACAATATACATATATGTATAGTTAAAAGATTAACAATATACACATGTGTATAAATCCTAAAAAAAAATTAAAAAAAAAATTTAATACTTAAAGAAAAAGCTGCGATTTTTCAAAAAAAAAAAAAAAAAAATTGCATTTTTTTACCTTTTTTTTGCATTTTTTTGCTTAGGGAAAATATGTGGTCCAGATTGTTTCTCAAGTTTCTCAAATAGGGTGGACTTCTTTTAGGATATATATATATATATATATATATATATATCTCTTTGGCTCATCCTCCATTTCCCTAGTTTCATCTCCTTTGCCTCATTCTCACACCCATCCTACGTGGCGTAGCATCTTTAGAGGACTACCCTCCTCCCACACCGAGTAGCCTAAGACAATGAGTAGTGATTTGGTAAATCACATGGTCTTTTTCAACACGACGTACACGTCATCTTAACCAAAATCAGTTGGTGAAACAAATGTAGTGGTAAGATATGTGATTTGTATTGAAAAATTTGTTTTGATTGGTTAAAGCCAAAACCTAACAAATCTCTCTCTTGGTCTAGCTCATGGCCACAACAACGAAGGAAGCCAAAAATCTAACCACCACTAGGGGGGGGGGGGGGGGGGGGGGGGGGGGGGGTTCCTCTGCGGTTTGCAAGTGGTTTGTCAAACAACGTGCAATGTTCAAAAAAACTGTACTTAGGTTTTAAGTCAATTGTACCCTATCTCACCCATTGAATGCAACATATATGACGCAAAGTATAAAACTAATCTAGAAGTTAAATTATTTTATCTCATTACAATAGAGATAGAAATTGTTATGGTATAAGTATATACAAAGATACGAATTGTAATTATATAACTAAAATTGTATTACAACATTGTTCTTATTTTCATAATTATTTATAAATAGTTATTTTAAAAACATTTTCTAAACAAAAACGAAACCTTTAAAATCAATTACACATTTCTCCTTCCTAAACCATATATATTACACATTCACTCATTTCATTAATATATTACATTAGGGATGAGATTTTTTACCGAAATACCGGTACCATACCGGTACCGTACCAATGCCGTACCGTACCGATCATAAACGGTACCGGTATCGGTAATAGATTTTTCAAAATTCGGTATCGGTAAAAAGCGGTATCGGTACCGGTATTTTTCGGTAAATACCGGTATTAATACCGAATTTAATAATTATCGGTAAAAAGCATGGAATCCATTGAAGTAAGTAAATATTTTAATGGTTTGGTTATAAATTATCAATATATATTTTCTTATTTTTAGATTTTTAATATCTTCGTGTTTGGTTGTGTAAGGAGACAACACTATTGTTGAAAAAAATCCCTTTTGTCGAACTTGATGGTGACTCGAAATTGGGTAAAAGTCGAACCCATGGATGTTTAATATGTTTACCTTTTTTTACATTCCTCTATATATAATTCTAGTTCAGTTAATAATGGATGGATGAGTTGCACCTGATATTTTTTTAGGTAAAACAATGGATGACACCAATTTTTTAGGTAAAACAATGGATGACACCAAAGCGGTACCAATGTGGTAAAGTACCGAAATACCGGTACCGATACCGGTACCGTACCGGTACCGAATCTATAAATACGGTACGGTAATCGGTATCTACATTTCCTCAATTTCGGTAACGGTATTTACGGTATCGGTACCGGTACGGTACAGGTATCGTACCGATCTCATCCCTATATTACATATATACTCATTTCATTACTCTAATTAATTTACTATTTTACCCTTAATAAACTTATTAAATTTATTTGCATACTTCTCCAATCTAACACCATCAATTACATTTGAATCTCCATAAACTAATTATGGTGATATCTTGTAGGTGGTAGATTTGTCCCAATAGATATGATTAACACCTACAAACTCTTTGATATTAGTAACGGTTTTTTATTTTCAATAATCAAAACTGAACCGTTGAACTTTAAAACCAAACCACACCAAACCGTTACTAACAGTTTGATTCTGGTTTTGGTTTTATTTAGCCCTCAACCCCTCATATAAAATTCAAAAAATAAAATAAAATATTAAGCATAAAAAGCATGTTAAACAATTTCATTGACATATCAAGAACCTGTATGAACAACAATATGCAGATTAAATTAGGAACAAACAAAAAGTAGTTGTATGGACTAACATAAAGAAACAAGAAGATGGGTTCTCTGCTGTTACGAAGCCTTGAATAAAAAAGATTAAAAAAAACAATGTGAAAAGAAACAAAAAGATGTTAAACTCAACTAATCTAATATTGTTATTTTATTAACTGAAAAGTTTTTGTTGAATACTTGATATCACGAGGGAGAACATCGGTGACCACTCCTCACCACCGAACCTTTTATGCTTCACTCCAAAAAAGAAGATTTGTTGTACGCAGTGGCGGACCCAAGATTTTTTTCGAATGGGGTCCACCTTTTTTGGTATTCAGATTTTTCACAACCATACGTTAGAATTTTCAGGTCGAGGAAACATAAAATAGAAGTACAATGTCTTTTAAAATGAAAAACAAAACTTACAAAAAAATTCAAGTTTTAACAAACTTACTCACAAATTCAAAATTTAGATTCATAGCACACAAATGTTTACATGGTAATTTGATTTCTAAATTCAAATAAACTACTTAAACAACAAATCCTGAATGTGTGGCTACTGCTGCAGCCCTAACTTTATAGTTTGGATTTAAAAAGACAAAAAGCTACCTTGCAAGACTCGAACTTGTAATCTTCTTGGAAAAGTAATCAAGGAATTACCACTGCACTATCTTTAAACTTATATCATGGGGTCCATCTTATTATTTTTATGGGTCCTTTAGAAAACTAATATATTGGCTCTACTATATTCTTTAAAAACATTGGGGTCCGGGGACCCCGACCCACTCTATGTGAGTCCGCCCCTGGTTGTACGTTGAACAAGATAACCAGATTTACACCAAACTCGACTATTTGTTCAATAGGCATTTCTGGAAAGAAACAAACTGAACGTGGGTGTTTTTTTAAAAAAAGTTACTAAAAGGGTAATTGGGTAATTTTATAAGAAAAAGGGGAAATGTGTAATTAATTTTAAGGATTGGGTAAATATGTAATAAGAGCACTTAGTAAGGGGAAATATATAAATATCCCAATTGTAATTATATAATTATAAAAGTATAACTGTATTACAACATTGTTCTATTTTCATAATTATTTAAAAATAGTTATTTTATTTTATTTTATTTTTTTAGTGTAAACATAGTTTATTTCATTCATACTTGCCAAGTTACATTAAAACAGAAGGTAGACGGGCAACAAGCTGTCCAGTCACCCTTTTCTGAATTGCAAACCCTAATCTACCAAAGACAAAACCCCGTCCCCCTGAGGTTGAGCAATTGTTGTGGACGACCCGTTGGACCCTGGTCAAGAATTGGATAGCTTCTGGCGATAGGGAGCCAAATGTGTCAAAGGCAAAAGGGACAAAAATATGTCCAGCTACAAACCCGTTTTCCCTTAAACCAACCAGAGGGGAAACCCCCGTGAGGTCCACATAAGCATGTTTCCCCTAGCCCAACCAAAGACGAGCAGATCCGCTGGTCGCAGAGTAGATCTTCCTTCCATAGGGTCCGTAAGGAAATTCACATGAGACTCTTTCTTAGCCGAAATCCCAGCTCTTCTCAGGATGTCCCACAAAACATCTCGCACCCAGTCATGCCGATGAGTGATTTTTTTAAAAAACGAAATCTTGTACTTGTCCAAAAAAATATCTAAATAATATGATTTTTTTAAAAACTGATGAGTGGTTTTTTTGGCTATAAATAGCTTTCATATCTACACAAACATCTCACAAATGAAAAGACACTAATAAACAAATCCAAAAATCACTAAGTCCTCCATATTTTATTTCACTGAACCATGGCTAAGGGAAGAGGTAGTGCATTGGTGGCAATGGTCGCGTTTTGTCTATTACTGGTGACGCTTCCATGTGACCTAGCTCATGCAGCTACGTATGTCGTCGGCGATGGCAATGGCAATGGGTGGACGTTCAACGTAGCTGGCTGGGAAAAAGGCAAGAATTTCAATGCCGGTGACGTCCTTGGTATCCTCTCAACATCCTATCATCACTTTACATGCTTACATGAATATATATTTAGCTAAAATCAATTGACTTAACCTAATATGTGTGGATTTCATGGGGTCTTTTTTTTTTGTTAAATTAACGGTAACAATTTAATATCAAAGCAAATGCTTAATTGATTATTATTTATTTTATGATGGAAACAGTGTTTAATTACCCAAAAAGAGCACATAATGTTGTGGTAGTGAGCAAGGCAGGGTATGATGGGTGCACCACTACCCCTAGAGACAAGGTTTACACAAGTGGGAAAGACCAAATTATCCTTGTGAAAGGTCTGAACAACTTTATTTGCAGTTTCGCTGGTCACTGTCCTAGCATGAAGATTCAAATCTTTGCATCATAGAGGAAAAAAATATAATAATAACACTAATGATTATAATAAATAATTCTACATCTTTGCATTTATGTTTGTGCTAAAGAGTTTCTTTTGGTTTAGTTATTGTTATATGCTATAAGGGGTAGGGGTGATTATCACTCACCACTCATTTATCACTTACAACATTCAATCAAGTTTCGTCATGTCATCAACCATTATTCCATCACTCACAACCTTTTTAGTGGAAATGCCCATGACTCACCACCACACCCAATAATTTCCCCCAACCAACAATTTCCCTCACAACCCTCAAATCATCACGCGTCAAAATATTAACGCCATCTAATGTTCACGCGTTAAAATTATGGGGTGGCGGTGGTTTCTTCCAATCTTCCACGCGTTAAAGTCGGCCATCACGTAAAAAAAAGCCACCGCCCGGGTGGCCTAAATAAAGATTCTCTCATAATTATAGACTAGTGAAAATTCCCTGAGCTACGCGCAAGATTTTCATGGGTATCACATCGTTTTGTTTTGTTACGACATCGCTAGCGGCACTGCTTAAAGCAAACGAAAGAGAAAATCGAAAAATAAAAATCATAATATACCTAAAAGGACGTGGACACGTGTTACATCCATAGACAAATATAGAAACAATAATTACAACACTATCGAAATAGTACCGATATTGTAACACTCGAAAAATTTAAACGTTTATCAATAATAAAATTTGGGTAATTTAACATATTATATATTATATTATATAGAAAGTGTAAAATATAATAATGTTTATCGTGCGTTGCGTACACAGGCATGAGATCATGACACGTGCCATTCTTTTTTCACACCCAAGGGCAAATCAGGGAATTTGCTTCAACACCAAATTACGAGTTTGTTACATCAGGCTTCCGTTATTTATGATTCCTATCAATTTCATATTTCAGTGATATATCGAGTGTCGATACCGTACTAATACCATAATGAATCAAACCGATATCAACCTAATACCCCCGACAACACACGGAGAAATATTACTAGTGTATATTTACCAAGCAATAAAAAGTAAAAATATTATACTATAAAGTTATTAAGATAATAAAAATTAAATACATATTTTAAGAAAGTTAGGAAGAGAAGTATCATATATCTTTGGTCAAATGTATCACAATTTTCCATTCTATTTTCCCATTATACATGTCGGCGACGCCTCTCCTGGGTTGTCGGCGACGCCTCTCCTGTGAGCATGACGCTGATTTTTTGGTTTTGATGTTTTGAACAAGTCATATACCAAATTTTGGGTCATTAGAAAGGCGTTACGAGTTTTTGAATACTATCCTTCATTTTTGGAGCCATAACCATCCTCTACACTTCTCCTAATCGATTCCAATCATCCACCATCATCATCTTCGATCACAACCCGAATCCACCAACATCATCATCATCTCATCATTAATCACCAAACCTCTCCATCATCACCACTCAGCAAACCCTAACTCCACCACTCTCCAAGGTTGAAGATCATGTTCAAGTTCAAGCTCTCGCCAATCATTGATCATGTTCCGTTCATCATGAGCGGCTAATCCTCTCGGGTTTCACCCCGGTGTAGTTTTTTTGTAAGATTTTAGGGTTTAAACATTTGTTTTGAGATTTGATTCATGGTAAATTGTATTTTGATTTTGAAACTTTTCATAATTGTCGTGTATTTGAATTGAATTTGTGAATTGTCGAATGATGATAAAATTTAACCTTGCGAAATGAATTTGTGCACTTATGCCTTATCAATTGGTAGGATTTACATGTTCTTGGTAACGAAGTGCATTGCGGTCTGTCGTCTATGATGTTGATAGCTCTTGGCACCTAAGCCACTTGTAACACACCAAAGACTGATATTTTGATTCGCTAGTAAGTTCACTTATGTTATGTCATGACATGAGATAACTAAGTAACTTAACTTAGTTAGAAAGGGTTGTTAAGTAGAAGGAAGGAAGGAAGGAAAGTGTAGGGACCATTGGTGTTATTCTTTGAAAGTTTATAAAATGGTCAATAAAAAGAAAAAGGGGTCAAAATTCTGCACTTTATGTGTGTGAAGAGTGTGTGTTTGTGTGCGTGGAACATCAGGAAAAACACAAAGGGAGCCAAAACCCTTGTTCATCAAGAATCACTAAATTGGTGATGAATTTAGCATCTAATCTTATGCATGAATGAAGAATTATCATCATCTCAACCTTACAAACATGTGGAAGTTGTAATTTGAAATTTGGTGATCTTGCATGAAACGGGTTTATGTTTAATCCACGAAATTGAATGAAATTGATCATGTATAGGTGTTAGAATCACCATATAGAACATGAACTATGCATAATTTTGATCAATTTGATGTTTTGAGGTGAAACCCAATTGGTATGGTGAAGATGGTGACATGGATATATCATCCATGTCCAATTCTTGTTCAATATTGATGTATTATGTTATGTATGATGGATTCTTGTTAGATGAATTGAAAGAAATGTGGTGTTTGATATGTTTGATGTCTATGTGTGAATGATACTTGTTGATTAGTAAGAAGATTTGATGAACTATGTAAGAGCTTGGAAGATCATGCATAAATTAGTTGTACATTATAACAACTTTCCAAAATTATTTCTGACACCCTAAAAATATTTAGAATGTCCCTATACGTCCTAAAATACACCCCGTGTACGAGAAATGGCCCAAAATACCTTTATATAATTAAAAATAAAATAAAAACAAGAAAATTAGGGCGCTCGCGGGCCGCGACAGCTCAAGGCCAGGGCGCACCCCCTGCCGTCACGTGTCGGGTGTTGTATAGAGCCTATAGTGTTGACTGGACATAGCTAGGCCCTACTCCCCCTATGTCACGGGCCCCGAAGGCCTTGCCTTCGGCTTACGCGGGGCGCGAGAAATGGTCGATCGGACCATATAAATAGAGGTCGTTGGCCTTCAGTTTCCGTCGCTCATTTCCCACAAATCTCTCTCAAATTTTGTAGTGTAGAAGCTATACCTGGGAATTATACCCACTAATATAACGAAGTTCTGCCTCGTTGTAAGTATTTTAACCCCCGGTTACGTATTAGATACGCTGCCCGATTGATCTAGTGCTCCGTAACGGCTGTCGAGGCTCTGCCCGACGTAGTCATTGGAGTTCTGTCTCGGGAAGGGTATAACTAATGTAAATATTGGGTTATTATACTAACACGTGTGCATTGTTTAATTATTAGATTATAACCAGGAAACCACAGGAAAAAGTCTAAACTAGCAATGTGAGTAATCTCCTTTTTGTAAACCTTTTTACAAACTGTTTTTACAAAACCTCAAATGTTTTACATTATATTAAACAATGATTGAGTATTTGTAATTCTACAATTATCGTCGGTATGTTGGGGTTTTGTATACAAAATTTGTTACTACACTGTGAGTAGTAACATGACCACAAGTCAGGTCGACAGTACCGTGGGTGGTAATTAAGGTAGAATAATAAACAAATGTAATTGCTGATTGCCCTCAATACTGTACAAGGATAAAATCTGTTTTGATTAAATTGGGATTCACTCACCAGTATTTCCCACTGATAAATGTTTTTAAAACGCGTTTCAGGTAACAAAAGGTGAAAGCCAAAATAGAAGCCAACTGGAGAGCACTGAAGGCTTGGAAAATGTGGCTATAAAAGTTACCTAAATAAAGAAAGATGTTTTATTCAATAAAATAAGGTTTATCCCTATAAACATGTTGTAATAAAAACTTGGGAATCCCATGTGTTTACTATTATGAAAATGTGGTATTTTACTTTGATAAAATATTTCCTAACTACGGTCATGATGTAAATTTCGCTGCCAAATAATGATAAACACCGATACCACCATCTCTAAGTAGGCCGCGGCCGCCCGCCTCCCGAGGCAGGGGTCGGGGGTTACGACAGAAGGTGGTATCAGAGCTACAGCCACTAATCTCAGCCAAAGAAGTGTTATGCTATGAAATTGTTAATTTTGTTAGGAAATAATCAATGAGACTATATGCATACTTGTAGATTATTATTTTGTGTTATTTGACAATTTGTTAGTTTACAGTATGAATGACCAAGGACCTTCGGACGCTTACCGTCAACTATCCAGCTCACCTAGGGACGAAGGAACCTCTTCTCAGCCTACTCCCTCGGGGTATTCGGCTGATACCGAAGAAGGGATTTTCGTGTTCAAAGCACAATCTGAGGAGCCATTCCCTCCTAAGAAGAGAGGATGGTTCAGCAGAGGAGCTCAAGAACATAGAAAAATGATGAGAAAATTGCAACAACAACGGGCCTTAGCAGCGGCCAATAGAGAAATGAATGTTCAAACCCAGGATATGCTCAATAGGAGACTAGCTAACTTTCATATCTTAGCTACTACCGCTGCCTACCCTAATTTGGAACAACTCATAGCACCCCAGCCGTTACCACTATTTCCCACACAACCAATGGAAATTGAGCCAAACCCAGTAGACTAGATCCGAGCACCTGCTTTTGACCCAACCGAGATTCCTAGAGTACCAGCACCCCATCCCCCAGACTATGACCCATGGTTTGACGACCACAGGGATTACCAACAACATTACCCAATAGAGGAACCCATGCAAAACCTAGTAGCACCCTATCCCGACTTGGATCCTCTAGACCCATACTTTGATAATGACCAATATATCAGGGAGATCCTAGAGAATTCATACCCACGAGAGGAACCGATGCCCCAATACCCTGAACCAATACCAGCACCCGCACCCCCCATGAGTACTGAGAATGTGCAAGAACTCCGAACCTTTGGTGAGGAGATATTAGAAGGAAGTGAGAGAATGAGACAGATAGGAGAGAGGCTCGTCTGAAAGTATGACGAGCGTAATATGCAGTTTTGGATGAACCCCCATTAAGTAGTAATATATATATATATATATATATATATATATATATATATATATATAGGGGAGGGTTTAAATGAGAACGCTAAATATCGCGAGAACCGTGAGAACAAACGAAAAAATCGCGAGAACTTGGTCAAAAACGAATCAAATTCAAATTTTTTTTCTACACTTATCATTATTATTCGAATACAATGTTAGAAATTTAATTTACACGTTTAAATTTACGTGAATTCGTAAATAAAGAAAATTTACACATGTGTAAGTTTGCCATTTACACATGTGTAAATCTGTTATATTTACACATGTGTAAAAAATCTAAAAAGAGTGATTTTGTAAGGAGAAATGAATTTTTTGATGTTGTAAATTCTTTTTTTGATGTTGTATCTTAATTACAATGTGTTTTGTATTAAAAAAATTGGTTTTGATTGGTTTTTTCATTCGTTCTCACGGTTCTCGCAATATTTAGCGTTCTCAAGATAACCCTCCCCTATATATATATATATATATATATATATATATATATATATTTGTATGATGAAAAAAAATGAAATGATAATCATATAGCTACCGATGCCTACTAGTATTGTATTTTAAATTTCCAGTTATGGTTTGTACTAGACGCATATATATATATATATATATACATATAATAGAGTAAAGGTCGCAATGATCGACGATTTTGGATCAATATGCTTGTTGTGTGATTGTTTGCATTGGATATTGTCTTGCGATATTAATACTTGGTAAATGTTTATAATCCAGATGGCCGACGCAGCAAATCAGGAAAACAAGAATGATGCTAATCAAATAAATAACAGTGAAATTCGACACATTGTAACCCAAGGAATTAGAGATGCTATGCCAGCTATCATCCAAAATGTTAGGGAAGCAGAAAATAATAACAGCAATGGTAGAAGTAAGCGAACACATACTGAACTTAGTCACAGCGTGAACAATGGGCCATTACTTCAATTGTCAATTCCAAAAAGAAAAAGAACCATGCCTTATGGTTGTTCTTACAAAGAATTCTGGCCCTGCAAACTAATAGAATTCTCTGTCAATGAAGGGGCCATTGCAGCTCTACGTTTGATAGAAAAGACTGAGGCAGTCTTAAAAATAAGCAAGTGCGCAAAAGAAGATAAAATCATGTTTGCCTCCAAGCTGTTTAACAATGCAGCACTAGAATGGTGGAACACTATTCTCCAGTCTAAGGGAAGTGACAAGGTCTATAATATGGAATGGTTTAAGAACATGGTGGAAAGGAAATTCTGTCCTCCTAATGAAAAGGAACAGATAGCTAATAAATTCTTAAACCTTAGAATGATTGGAGTAGACAGCAAAGGTTACACTACTAAATTTTTTGAATATGCTAGAATAGTGCTAACCCTAGCATCACCAGAACCAGTGTTAATCTCCCGTTATATCTGGGGATTAATTAGTGAAATTAGACATGTAGTCAAGGGAGCTAGACCACAAACTATAGAAGAAGCTGTAGAACTAGCAAATACACTGACTGATGAATTAGTGCGTACCCAAGAAGAAAACCAAAGGAAGAACCTAGTCCAAAAACTTACCCAAGAATTTCGCTACGGTAATGCCAACCGTGGGAAAAATATAGGTTCTACCTCTACACCTTACTGTAAGGCCTGTAAGAAGAAGCATTCAGGAAGATGCTCCACCTACTGCAAGATACCGGGACATAAGGAGGTAGATTGTAGGAAGAAACCCAGTAGTGGAGTGTGCTTCAACTGTGGAGAAAAAGGTCACATCAAGCCAAAATGTCCGAAACTAGCTCCAGCCACGAACAACCAGACTACTAAGAATGCTAGAGCATTTGTTCTGACAGCCAAAGAAGCAAAGATGATTCCGGACGTGATTGCCGGTATGTTTTTAGTTAATGATATTTTTGCTAAAGTATTATTTGACTCTGGTGCAAACCAAAGTTTTATTAATACTTCATTTTGCAAATTTTCTCAATCAACCATTAACTAAACTCTAACAAGAATGTCTACTAGAGACAGCAAATGGAGAAACCATCAAGATTACTGACATCTTGCAAAGAGCAAGAATAGAAATTTTAAATCAAAAATTTATTGCAAATCTTTACCCAATGAATCTGGCAGGATTTGGTATTGTATTAGGAATGGATTGGTTAATAGCCAATAAAGCCAGTATTTTATGTGATCAAAAGTCAATCCAAGTAAAATCACCAAAAGGTGATAAGATCATAACTAAAGGAGATAAGCCAACCAGATCCACGAAATTCATCTCTGTGATGAAAACAACAAGTTATGCTAGGAAAGGGTCACTAGTGTATATGATTTCCATAATCATTAACACTAAAGGAAAGGAATTAAAAGATATTCTTGTAGTATCCCAATTTTCAGATATATTTCCAGAAGAACTACCAGGATTACAGCCAGACCGAGAAGTCGAATTCAGAATTCATCTGTTACCAGGAACAACACCAATTGCCAAAGCACCTTACCGTTTGGCACCCGCAGAAATGCAAGAGCTAAAGAAACAGTTAGACGAATTGTTGGAGAAAGAATTTATACAGCCAAGTTCATCACCTTGGGGAGCACCGATCTTATTCGTCAAAAAGAAAGACGGGTCAATGCGAATGTGCATTGATTACCATGAATTGAACAAAGTCACGATTAAAAATCGGTACCCATTACCGAGAATTGATGATTTGTTTGATCAGTTACAAGGAGCCCGATTCTTTTCAAAAATCGACTTACGCTCAGGATATCATCAATTAAAGGTACAGGAAGAGGACATTCCTAAGACCGCTTTCAGAACCAGGTATGGCCATTATGAATTTACTATCATGCCATTTGGTTTAACCAATGCCCCAGCCGCATTTATGGACATGATGAACCGAATATGTAAGCCATATTTGGATAAATTCATAATTGTCTTTATAGATGATATTCTTATTTACTCTAAGAGTAAAGAGGAACATGCAGCACACTTGCATGCACTCCTAAGTTTATTAAGAAAAGAAAAGCTTTATGCTAAATTTTCAAAGTGTGAGTTTTGGTTAGAAGAAGTGCAATTTCTTGGACATTTAGTTAATTATGAAGGAATTCATGTGGATCCCACAAAGATCGAGGCAATTACTAAATGGAAAACCCCTGAGTCACCAACAGAGGTTAGAAGTTTCCTAGGACTAGCCGGTTATTATAGAAGATTTATTCGAGATTTTTCTAGAATAGCCATTCCCTTAACCAAACTATCCTGTAAGTCTGTTAAGTTTGAATGGGGACCAAAACAAGAAGAAGCCTTTAGAATTCTTAAGCAAAGATTAACCAACGCACCCATACTAGCGTTACCAGAAGGAACTGAAGATTTTGTAGTCTACTATGACGCTTCTAAGTTAGGTTATGGATGTGTGTTGATGCAACGTCAAAAGGTTATAGCCTATGCCTCTAGACAGCTTAAGAATCATGAAGAGAATTATACAACCCATGATTTAGAATTAGTAGCCATAATTTTTGCCCTGAAAATTTGGAGACATTATCTTTACGGTAGTAAGTTTACTATTTTCACCGATCATAAGAGTTTGAGATATGTTTTCGGGCAAAAGGAATTGAATATGAGACAGAGACGCTGGATATAAATTCTTAGTGATTATGATTGTAGCATCCAGTAGCATCCAGTATCATACAGGAAAAGCTAACGTAGTAGCCGATGCTTTAAGTTGAAAATATCACGAAAAGCCAAAGAGAGTACGTTCTCTTAAATTAAATCTGCAGATAGATTTAAATGAACAAATTCGAAAAGTACAAGAATCAGTAATCAAGGATGATACAAAAAAATTAAAAGGAATGACTAAGGAATTAGAACAAGGAACAGATGGAATTTGGAGATTCCATAAGAAAAAATTTGGATACCTAAATTAGGAAACCTACGTCACCGAATATTAGAAGAAGCCCATAAATCTAAGTATACAATACATCCCGGAAATATAAAATGTATCAAGACTTAAGAAAGAATTTTTGGTGGATTGGAATGAAAAAGGATATAGCAGCTTATGTAGCCAAGTGTCTAACTTGTTCACAGGTTAAAGCTGAACACCAGAAACCCTCAGGTTTGTTACAATAATTGGAAATGCCTGTATGGAAATGAGAATTGATAACAATGGACTTTGTTACCAAACTACCCAAGACACGAAAAGGTAATGATACAATCTGGGTAATTGTATATAGACTAACTAAATCTGCTCATTTCCTACCAATGATGGAAACTTTCAGCATGGAACAGTTAGCCAAGTTATATGTAAATGAAATAGTTTCATTACATGGAATTCCTTTATCTATTGTGTCTGATAGAGATAGCCGTTTTACTTCTCATTTTGGGACAAGTTTCCAAAAGGCAATGGGAACCAAGCTAAATCTAAGCACCGCTTATCACCCTCAAATGGATGGACAAAGCGAAAGGACGATTCAGAAAATGGAGGATATGCTTAGAGCTTGTGTAATTGATTTCGGAGGAAATTGGGACGATCCCTTACCATTAATAGAATTTTAATACAACAACAGCTATCATACAAGTATCAATGCTGTACCATTCGAAGCACTTTATGGACGGAAGTGCCGACAGTTTGTTGGGCAGAGATCGGAGAAAAGCAATTATTTGGACCCGAGATAGTACAAGAGACAACAAACAAGATTATCCAAGTCAAGGAACGACTAAAACCGCACATGATCGACAAAAGAGTTATGCTGACAACAGACGGAAGCCATTGGAATTTCAAGTAAGAGAAAAGGTATTATTAAAAGTTTCTCCTTGGAAAGGAGATGTGAGATTCATCAAAAGAGGAAAGTTAAGCCCCAGGTATGTTGGACCTTTTGAGATTATTAAAAGGATAGGACCCGTAGCTTATCAGCTACAACTGCCAGAGGAAATGGCAGGAATACATGACGTATTTCATGTATGTAATCTCAAAAAGTGTTTAGCCGACAAAACATCAGTGGTACCTCTTAAAGACATAGAGGTAAATGAAAAGCTCAAGTTCGTAGAAAAGCCTCTACAAATTGAAGACAGGAAAGTCAAGAATCTCAAACACAGGAGATTAGTTCTAGTCAAAGTAAAATGGGATTCCAAGAGAGGACCAGAGTATACATGGGAACTTGAATACGAAATGCAGAAGAAATATCCACACCTATTCCAGTAGACCTCTAGACCGAGTTCTAAAACAAAGTGGGGAGGATATAACAACCCTCCAAAATTATTTCTGACACCCTAAAGATATTTAGAATGTCCCTATACGTCCTAAAATACACCCCGTGTACGAGAAATGGCCCAAAACACCTTTATATAATTAAAAATAAAATAAAAACAAGAAAATTAGGGCGCTCGCGGGCCGCGACAGCTCAAGACCAGGGCGCACCCCCTGCCGCCACAAGTCAGGTGTTGTGTCGAGCCTATAGTGTTGACTGGACATAGCTACGCCCTACTCCCCCTATGTCGGGGCCTCGAAGGCCTTGCCTTCGGCTTACGCGGGGCGCGAGAAATGGTCGATCAGACCATATAAATAGTCGTTGGCCTTTAGTTTCAGTCGCTCATTTCCCACAAATCTCTCTCAAATTCTGTAGTGTAGAAGCTATACCCGGGCATTATACCCACTAATATAACGAAGTTCTGCCTCGTTGTAAGTATTTTAACCCCCGGTTACGTATTATATACGCTGCCCGATTGATCTAGTGCTCCGTAACGGCTGTCGAGTCTCTACCCGACGTAGTCGTTGCAGTTCTGTCTCGGGTAGGGTATAACTAATATAAATATTGGGTTATTATACTAACACTTGTGCATTGTTTAATTATTAGATTATAACCAGGAAACCACAGGAAAAAGTCTAAACTAGCAATGTGAGTAATCTGCTTTTTGTAAACCTTTTTGCAAACTGTTTTTACAAAACCTCAAATGTTTTACATTATATTAAACAGTGATTGAGTATTTATAATTCTACAATTATCGTCGGTATGTTGGGGTTTTGTATACAAAATTTGTTACTACACTGTGAGTAGAAACATGACCACAAGTCAGATCGACAGTACCGTGGGTGGTAATTAAGGTAGAATAATAAACAAATTGTTGATTGCCCTCAATACTGTACAAGGATAAAATTGCTGAACGCCTAAGGTAAGTGAATCCCGAATGCACTTCTTATATTATATTTGATGTTTGGTATGATTTAATATAGGGGATCATGTAAGAAAGTATAGGTAATGGTAAGTGGTGTGTGTCGAGTGTATTATGTTTTTCTTTATATTTTAAGCCCTTTTTAACACGTTAGTCAAGTTTTAAATTTATAAAACACGATATTCTACTAACACTAAAACACACATGGGTAATTGCACCCATCGTGAGCGTAGTATAGCGTTGGTAAAATACTGAGGTCGTCCAAGGACACGAGAGCTTTTGGTACCGGTTTATCCTCAACGTCTAATTAAATCAAAAGTTTTAGAAAAGGTTTTTAAACATGAAAATAAAAAATAAAAATGCTGAAAAATAAAATAAAAACAGATACACAAGATGAATCACTTGGATCCAACTCGCCTATAATGTAACCTTTGATGCTTTTCGCACTTTTGCACTTTTTAAGAGATTATCTTAGTTATAGTAGTAGGCCCCTCTTTTGAAGGTGACGTTACCCTTAACCCAGTAGTTTGAGTCAGCAAGGATACAATCCTAAAGGGTTGGAATATTGAAAGATAATTAATTAAGTTATTAATGCGTAATGTGGTAGGCCCCTCTTTTGAAGGTGACGTTACCCTCGGCTAAGTGGTTTGACTCAGCAGGGATACAATCCCAAGTAGCCGGGTTAATGTATTAATAGCAGTTTACATATGAGGGGATCAAGCCATTCGCACCCCCGCCATCCAATACCAGTGGGTATTGAAGGAGGTCCTAGTAAGCTTGACCCAGGTCCTTGCAGGATTTATACACTGAACAAGGCAAGAACCTTACCAAACCATTCCCTTAACCCCCGACCAGGTAGCCAACATATCTCTATATTGACCGTAGAGATATGAATGGTGTAAATCTTTTATTTTATATAGACAGTAAAATAATGCCAAGACACCACGGACAAATGATAAGGAAGTTTCACCTTCAACATAAGAAACTAGTTATTAAAGTCAATAATATAAAACCAAATAAAAAGTGTGAAAAGATTAAAAATCAAAAGTATTACACCAAATGCTTGTCTTCACCAAGTGATGTAAGAGACTTAGGCAAACATGGCCTTTGATTGTCAAGAACTCTTACTATCAATCTTGGATCCCGAGACTACTACACACACTCTAGGTGGATGATGGATGATGGTGGTGGATGTGGGTGTTGTGATGGTGGTGGAGTGTGGGTGAAGTGGGAGATAGGTGGTTTGCCAAGGGATGCCTTTGAAGTGAGCCAAGCACCCCTTTTTATAGCCTGCACAGAAGCCCAGACACGGCCCCGTGTCCATTGGGCACAGCCCCGTATCCATCCTCTTTCTCTTTCTTCATTAATTACAATTGTCCTTATTAGGCTCCACACGCCCCAGTGTTCACTGGGCACGGCCCCGTGTGCAGAAGCGAATCTGTACTATCAAGATTTGCAAGATTTTGCGAATCTTAGCGTTGACCACGGCCCGTGTTGAGTTGGGCACGCCCCCATGCTGGGAATAGAAGCTTCTATAACTTTGTCTTTTCTGCAGGTGCCTGGCCACGCCCCCGTGTCCGCTGGGCATGGGGCAGTGGTCAGCCTTCTGTTCCTTTGTTTTTTCTTGGGAAGATGCTGTCGAGGGGCCGGGCATGCCACGTTTATTCCTTTTCTTTGTATTTATGTTAGATTTGGCTGCATATTTGTTCCTTTTGTTCAATTAAGCTCATTTGGTCCTAAAAATACAAAAGGAAGACAAAAGCATACTTTTTCCAACATTAGTACTAAAAAAAGGGTTAGTTTTATGCCTCATTTGATGTAATTTATATGTTGCATTTTACACACATCAGAAAGCACCAAGGTAAGTATTGTTGTAGCAGGCCATAAGTAGTTAACTATGTCAGAAATAACTTGGTAAAATCAAACGAATTAAAATCAAGAATGTATCATAAAAGTATAGATTTGATTATGGAGACATGGGGTTAAGTGTTAGAATGATTTGGAGGCTTGGAATAATGTTGTTTTACAATTTGGGAAGTTCGGGATGCGTGAACAGGGGTCGAAACGTCGAAAAAAACGAAATCCGGCGTCGGTGCTGCAGGGGCAGCATCGTCGACGCTGGTAGCAGCGTCCCCAACGCTGGTAGCAGTGTCCCCAACGCTGGGTAGTAGTTGGCCGATGCCCTAACTTGCTGTCTACGCGCCAGCCGAAACCAGTAGCCCCGTTTCTTCATTTTTCTTCGATTCTGGGCCCCGTAGACCCATTCCCAAGCCCCGTAAACTTCCATAATGTACCCCAACCTTAACAAATAGTTTTGTGAGGTACAGGTGATTATAGAACTCATTTTTAAGCTCCCGAAATGTACCCCAAACTCATTAAAGAGTGTTTATGAGGTACAAGAAAGAATATGGCGTGTATGCCAGTGTGTGTGTGGGAATGAAATAAATATGTAGGAATGTATGAATAGATTAATTGTATGTTAGTAGATGGAACCCATTAGTAAACACGAATAGAAATGAGTATACGTGTAGATTAGTATGTACAAAACTTGTATGTATAGTAGTTTGTGACTAAGAATTGTTAGTATGAATATGTGAGAATGTAAGTTATATGTAAGAGTTTGGATTAGATAATATGTATGTGTGTTATTGAACCATATGTATTCGAATGAGTGAGACTTGTATGTATGTACGTATGTATGGGATTAGGTTCAAACGTGAACATTTTTTCCAGCGTGAACTGCGTGAACTCTTTTGAACCATTGATTTCATATCTAGTTGATAAGGGTAAGATTGTAACTTCATATAAATATTGATTTTTAATTATTATCTTATTAAATTCAAATTCACATCATAATTTCAGTTACAATTTCCGTAAACAAGGAGAATAACAGAATCTTAAATTTCAATTTTTTTTGTTAAAGATTATTTTAACATATTTTATATTTATCAAAAATCTTCATATCATAATCTTTTCATATCATAATCAAAAATCTTCATATCATAATCTTTTCATATCATAATATTCAGTTACGATTTCTTCTGGAACGATATCTTCATGATCAACAATTCGCCATGATAAATATCATCCACAGTTCACGATTTTTAGGATTAGGTCGCCGGAGATCGTCTTCTTTCAAAAACCTGAAATCGTGCCGGACATCAACCTTTTCAAGGTGCTGAAAATATCGCCGTTTTTTTTTATTTTTGCTGAGTAAGTCTTCTCTAATCGCTGGATATCATCAGTAAATAACAACTTTTTTGCTTAAGTCGCCGTCAGACGCAGGTAATCTAAAATTATGCCGGAATAAATTTCCGGCGAATATGTTCCAATTACGTCTTGAATATTTGACTGAGAACTTGAGTGTTTATTTTATGTAATGAAATTGATGTCGTTTTGACTACATTGCTGAACATATTTGAGGTTTTTTTTTCCAGCAGGTGCTATTGTAATGAAATTGATGTCCTTTTTGTTAGAAAAAACGACCACATAGACTTGATCAACATTCATGGTTGTTGGAAAAATCATAACATGAAAAACGTACACTTGTGTACTTATACGCTATTATGTTATTGACTTTATTTGTTGCATAATACAACCTGTAATCACTTACAATAACATTCCTGTTTGTTAGGAAAAAAACGACCATAAAGACTTAATCAACATTCCAGTTTGTTGGAAAACTCATAACATGAAAACCGTACACTTGTGTACTGGTCTGCTATTATGTTCGTACACACGTGTATTGTATGTTTACATCACAAGTACACATGTGTAACTGTTTCCCTATGTTACAACTCTGCTCATTACCCACACTATACGTACATAACCAACCTTTGAAATACTTTGACACCCCAAATAACTTTACTAATGTCTGATAAAATATTATTACAATGTTTCATAAAAGTAACAAACTACCAAACCATCAAACGCTTCTACTATCGCAAAAAAACGCGACTACGAAAAACTCAAACCAAAAAAACGTTAACTATCGTTAACCAACATAGACGTGCTAAAAGCAACCTATTCCGTGCGTCTTTTCATGTTCGGCTGCTTTATCCAACACTTACGTCTTCTCATTGTTACGTTTCAAACCTACAAAATGTAAACACAAATCAAATTACTAATACGTAAAACTTTAACCGTTGCAGTGACATCATGATATGGTACACAAATGTAACATCATTATTCAACCGAAAAATAACACTTACAAAGGAATCCAACTACATAATAGGCATAACATATCACTTGTCAATATGATTACATAGTTTCCTACAGATACACATGTGTACACATTTTCATGCCTTTTCACATTCATATGATCACCCAATTTTGGGTACACATGTACACATGTTTACTTTGAAAAACTACTTCTAGACCAGTTAATTAAATTATCCCTATGTACACCAGTGTACTTCTAGAACTAAACTTTTAAGTAAGCAAAATCAACACACAAAACAGAATTAATTAAATTATCCCTATGTACACCAGTGTACTTCTAGAACTAAACAACATACACATGTGTACAAAACTTGTGATTAACAAAACTTTTAAGTAAGCAAAATCAACACACAAAACAGAATTAATTAAATTATCCCTATGTACACCAGTGTACTTCTAGAACTAAACAACATACACATGTGTACTGATTGTTTACAAATTTTATAAAACAAACCAACCTACCTACAATATTTTAAAAACAATAACAACATCAAAACACCCAAGCCCTAATTGCAAATAACATCTTCAAACATTCAAGCCCTAATTCGGTTCTAACAGATTCAACGTAATCTTACTCAGAATCCATTAAATCCTACTTATAACCAAACAATTGTACAATAATTCCAATAATTAAACCACTTTCATAACAAAAAGATTCATTCACTACTTCCGATTGGTGATATTACTTCATTCAGTAAAGCAACGGAACATGCAACTAGTGTTTGAAACAATTAAAGGAGAGGTTTTTTCATTCTTTACCTTTGATTGACGAGGATGAAATTTTTCCGGCGATTAACAACCTACCGCCGCCGATGAAACCCTTTCTCCTGTCGTCGCTTGTGAATATAGCGGTGGATATTTACCAGTGAATATTTATTTGTAAAGGGAGGATCACATTATTTTAGGAAGTAAAAAATATCACGGGATTTGAGCTTGTTTATGGAAAGAATCTTGCAATTTTTTTAAATTGATTAATTAACTTAATTACAATTTTACCCTTTTGATTTAAATAAAACAATAAAAATAAACATCTTAATTACAATTATGCCACTAGATTAATTATCAAGATCATATTAATCAACGGTTCAGATATGTTCACGCAGTTCACGCAGGGGAGGTTGTTCACGCTAGAACCTCACCCTGTATGTATGTATGTATGTATGTATGTATGTATGTATGTATGTATGTATGTATGTATGTATGTATGTATGTATGTATGTATATATGTATGTATGTATGTATGTATGTATGTAGGGTGTAAATATACACGAGTATTAACGATACTAACTGGGTTGCCTTTTAGAATGAAATGAAATGCAGGTACATTAGACTCATTGAAGGTTAAACATCGAGATGAAATGCTTGAATTCAGAAAGATAACCAAATGGAATGTATATGAGGATAAAACGCGATGTGATCCTATAATTAAGAATCTTAGATTATATATATAATGTCACCAAGTACTAACAATGTGAATGTATGTGGTGAATGCATGATGTACGGAATCACGGATCGTCATCACGAGGTTTAAGCGGTCGAAGATCGAGTCACAAGATAGATTGTACGGGAATGCTTGATTATGTAATTTAGTAAACATAAGTTATGTTTTTATCTCATAAATGAGAACGAAGGATGTATTTATTGTAAAAGAGTCATTTTAAAATGGACTTTCAAGTTTGTCAAGACATTTATAAAGAAAAAAAATTAAGACTCGTATTTCCGCTGCGTCTTTATGATTAAAACATGTTTGGGTCTTACACGTGACACTAAATCCGTTAATCATATGTGCAATTGAGTTAAATCTAAAACGTGTACAAACCCTAGGTGTCAATTGTCGTATGAACCTTGTTCCCAATTATTGTTTTAACCAAGTAATCAAGTTTTCATATAATTTTATGTAGTCATAGCTTAGTAGTTTATATCAAAATCGTCAGTACATTCCGACACCCTTTTCCAACAAACAAAGAAATAGATCATTTTGCAAACTTCATAATTGTGACAACATTAATAATCAATCTAGTCTATACGCAAACCACAAAATCTTCGTGGTTCGACCCGTTACTACCACTAACACATTGTTAAGGGTAATTTGGGCATTATAAATATTATCTTTGACCAGGGCGTGAAACTCCGATCAGTATATAAATTGGGGTTTGGTGGATGAGGCTTCATTTTGAAGCCTCACTTTTTCTCGATCGGATGTTACCTACTTCATTTTGAAGCTGCGGATTGGCTTCATTTTGATTTTGTGGATTGGCTTCATTTTGGTGCATGGTTTGTTTTGGCTCGAAATTTTCACGGACTACGGTTTTGACAAATGTGGCTTTGTGTTCACCCGAGAATGTTCGTGTTGATTGGATTTGTTGGCAATAATCGTGCCGTGTTAGAGCCTTATTACATTTACATGCAACTCAACCATTTGCGCAAACATGTTGCTAATTGATAATATTTTAATATTAATACATTTGTTTTGTGGTTGATAATTGTATTCTTGTTGATTTTTGGGTAAATTGGCTATGATATAAAAGAACTTGTGTTAGTAAACTATGACAATGAAACGAGGATTTCAGAGCCTTATTAATATACGTTAAGCACGCGTTAAAGTTAGTGTTTACGCATTTTTTTAATTTTTTAATCATATTTTTTTTTTGCGTTTTTAGCCTTTTTTTATTTTGTTTTTATTGTTGACGATGACAATTTCGATCACATCAAAGATGCGTAACCTTCTAGAATAATGTGAAAGAGTCTTTTCTTCGTGAAAATAAAATATTTTTTTAATTTTTTCCTTCTTAAAAGATAGTTTAAATTTAAATAAATGGACTGATCTACTTCCCTATTAACTAAAAATCCTAATTTAATGGATTCATAACTATAAATACCATCAATATCAAGCAAACCCAAAACTCTAAACCACGTCTTCAACCTTCAAATCTGCAATCTTGGCCGAGTTACCTTCGGAAATCATGTACGATAACTTGTCTCGAATGCAAGTGAAATCTTTGGCTCGTTTCCGGTGCGTAAGCAAGCAATGTGTCACACCCCGATGTTTCCACATATTACCGGTGCGCCCGGCGGGGAGTATCATGACGTAGTTGATATCATCATTGTCAATACACACAATGTAATAGCACAGCGGAAGGCTTGGTGAATAAACTATTACAAACCATAATGTCTGAGTGTCCGAGTGAAAGAATATACAGACTGGAATGTAATAAGATCCACAGGCGGATCATAAATAGTTACAAAGAAACAAAATAACAGACTTCAGGTATCTATGGATTTGCAAGCTCCTCTTATGACACCTAATAGCTCCAGCCTATTACGAGAGGTACCTGTCAATCAGTCTTTAAGAAAATACTTCAGTTTACACTGGTAAATACAATTAACTGACTCTTTTGAAAACATTTATGAAAAATTTATTTAAGTGCACATGGCACAAATCTTTTATAACTTGGGACAATTATTAAAGATAATCTTGTATACAGATTTACATGTTTGTCTTACAATTGGGGCCGGTTGGAAGCTGGTCATGATTAACCGACTCACCACTTATAGAACCCACAAAGGAGTTATCCCCAACATGTGGGTTTAAATTTTAGCATTTGCATCTGTCAGGTGTATGCCTATACCCCGTGCATAGGTCGTGGCCATTTACAAACGAAATGAGCCGAGGATATCCAGGACACGGTCGTATTAACCCCCAATGTTTATGTTATCAGACAAAACAGATTAAAACGGGTTATGCAATTTATTAATCACAATCTGATTAAATGATTCCATACCCGACCAAGCAGTATTATTATAATACCGTATCCCAAGCCCGTATAACGGAAAATAAGTTAAAAGTATTTACCTGAGCTTAGAGTGAAAGGTAACTCAGCAGTATAATCCTAAAGCTTTTTGATGGTACCTTCTACTGGATGCTATTTAATCTGTATAGAAGGTTTAATAACCTATTAGGATGCTAACGGGTCCTTAGTTAAGTCAAAGACTTAGACCGGCTAGCTAGAAAAAAAACTTTACGGTTCTAAACGCTAGATTAAGCGGAGACCGGAATAGTATGTGATTAAGAACCGACAAGCTTGGATACTTGTATAATATGGGTAAACTAAACACATTCTGGAATTTGAGAATTTAATGATAAGGTTAAACCCGTTTCGGCTATCTTACGTAAACTAGTCACATAAACCGATCCGAACGCATAAATGCGTAACGGGTAACCAAATGAATTATATACAGGTCTTAATTGTCATTATGCTTAAAATATGTTAGTACATCAGTAAGATGTTAACATATATGCCCAAAA
The DNA here is from genome assembly GCA_030545235.1 of Helianthus tuberosus. NCBI lineage: Eukaryota > Viridiplantae > Streptophyta > Magnoliopsida > Asterales > Asteraceae > Helianthus > Helianthus tuberosus. The sequence continues at coordinate 197,142,043 of CM060425.1, forward strand.
AGTAATTTAAACCAAGCTAAGTCCCATAAGGGCATTTTGGTAATTTTAATGCTTATAAAAGAGATTTTATAACAAACTGAAGTTCTGGTCTTTTGAAATCAGTAAAAATATTTAATTTAACTCATTATATCAGTAAGATATTACACATATGTGAAATTTACCATTTATGACCAAACTATGCCCCGAAAGGGCATTTTGGTCATTTCACATATGCTTTTAAGGACATTTTTGGAAACCTGAGTTCATAACTTATACCTACTGTAATAATATTGAAATTTGTTTAAAAATTCAGTAGGTAATAAGTCTTAGATGTTAAGTATGGTTTCAAACCATACTATGCACCTAAATAGTGTAAAACTCGCTAATTGACGATAACCAAGATGTTTATGTAAATCTGAGGTTTTGATCAGTTTTAAATGCTCAAAATAATTTATTTAACGTATAAAATTAGTAGGAAAAAGTTTGGCATTTAAATCATTTGTTAATCTCATTTTTGTGTCAAAAGGGCATTTATGGCATTTATGGCATTTATAAGCATATTAACGATCAAGAGCATATAATTCAAACCACTAAGAACCATGCACTATAACTCCAGAGGGTTATACTACTGAGTAATGTGGTCCTAATGGAAACTTAAAACATGGGAGAATTTAGCTTGAACGGGTCAGAACTGAAAGTCAAAGCAAAAGTCAAGCTTTTGCGACTTTCGATTATAAACTGACCTTAGACTGATAATTGTCGAGTTAGGACTGATAAAACATGTTCTAATATTAATTACCAAGTCATTAGAATGTTAAAATATAATTTAGAACCTCTGTTTTATTAATTTAATTCATTTTTAAACTTTCTGTCCAGTTTAACTTTTTGTCAAACTAGTTTGACCCGACAATTAACTAGTCAAACGAATAAATTAGGAGGAGCCCTTTTAAGGGTTAATCACCTACTTTAATATGGTTCCATAACCACTTTCGTTTTGGTCAGTGGCTGGACCATTTGTGATTAAACCGAAAGTCAAAGCTAAATTACGATATGTTTGACTTTTCGGTAATTAAGCTAATAAAAAGGACTAAGCAGGTATTAAGACTCTTACTAATGGTCCTTGCTATCTTTTCTACACTTGTAATTCTTCTCCGAATGCTTGCTAACTCCAGAGATGTCCAGAACACAAGTTTGAAGTGTGGAGTGTGAAGTATGAGTGCATGAGCACTAGAAAGAATGGACAAAAGGTTGCTTATATAGGGAAGTTCAATTGATCAGATATCCACAGGTGTTTTGGAATGTTTTCAAGGCTTTACAAGCGTCTTGGTGGTTTCTAAAAACCATCTACAAGGCCATGGATTCGACAATTTTTGTTTGGAGCACAAGAAAAGACAATAACCTGCACCTGGCAACACTCTGCTGTCAAAATGTTGTCGTCGCGCTGCGCGACGGCTGAGGAGTCTCATGGTCGCGCCACGCGACCACCCATGTTACCAGCAGAACAAGTTTTAAAGTTTACACATTCAGCCCCTGCACCTTTTCAAGCCTTGTAACTTTAATTTTAGGCACCTTTGGTCCTCGTAGTTAGTTTGTGGAAGTTCAAGGGAGTATAACCAAAATCCATTAGGCCCGGTTTCGTTAATTGATCACTGAAAACATAAGTTTCACCTCGTTGACACTTTAAACCCTAATTCTTGGGAATTTGCATAAACAACGTATAACGATCTTGAAACCTCATGAAATTTATACCACTTATTCTTGAGAGTATATTTGAATATTTCAAAGCCTCGGGTTCGTTAAAAGGTCACTCAGAGGTAAGAATTAACATGTTGACACATTTAACCCTTGTAGTTTAAAATCTTCCGATTATTTTCACCAACGGCTTCTTATATCTAATTAATCACTCGATTAAGAATATAATTTCCACATATGGTCATTCAGAGGCTCAAGTTTGGTATGTTGACACTTTTAGTCCCTGTGGTTTCATATTTCCACTGTTTGTCAACTTTAGTCCTTCAAACTCAATCTTTCACATATCTAGAGTTTAGGACACGTGTCTATACATAATTGGACACGTTTTTACGTGGTGTTACATCCTCACCCCCTTAAAAGAAATCTCGACCCTGAGATTTACTGGAATAAGTGAGGGTACTTCTGTCGCATAGTGGACTCAACTTCCCACGTATATTCGGAACCTCTACGGGCAGCCCATTTGACCTTTACTATTGGCACATGCTTTCTTCGGAGTTTTTTAACATGTCGATCCTCGATCGATATAGGTCTTTCAACAAACCTCAGACTTTCATCAATTTGTACGTCTTTATGAGACATAGCTAGCGATTCATCAGCTAGGCATTTCTTGAGATTGCAGATGTGAAACACATTATGAATTCCGCTGAGCTCCTCAGGCAAGTTTAGCTTATAAGCTACACTGCCGACACATTCGATAATCTCGAATGGTCCGATATATCTAGGGCTTAGCTTTCCCTTCTTACCAAAACGCATCACACCTTTCCAGGGTGATACTTTCAGTAAGACTTTATCACCAACCTCAAACTTTAGAGGTTTTCGCCTCTTGTCAGCATAACTTTTCTGCCTATCCCTGGCAGCTTTCAGGTGATCACGAATCTGGACAATCTTGTCTGTCGTTTCAAGGACTATATCAGGTCCTGATAACTGTGCTTCCCCTACTTCCGCCCAACAAACAGGCGTTCTGCATTTCCTACCATACAATGCCTCAAAAGGCGCAGCCTGAATGCTAGTATGGTAGCTATTGTTATAGGAAAACTCAATCAAGGGAAGATGATCATCCCAACTACCTCCCAAATCAATTACACATGCTCGAAGCATGTCTTCCAAAGTTTGAATTGTACGCTCACTTTGTCCATCGGTTTGAGGATGGTAGGCCGTACTAAAATTTAAACGAGTGCCCAAAGATTGTTGGAAGCTTTTCCAAAAGTGAGAGGTGTATCTAGTATCTCTGTCAGAAATAATAGACACCGGCACTTCGTGAAGAGACACAATCTTATCCACGTACAACTGGGCTAACTTGTCGGAGCTATGGGTCTCCTTGATGGGTAAAAAGTGTGCTGACTTAGTCAGTCTATCAACTATAACCCATATGGTATCATTTCCGTGCCTTGTTTTAGGTAACTTGGTTATAAAGTCCATAGTTACCATTTCCTACTTCCATGTGGGAAGTTCTGGCTGTTGAAGCAGACCTGATGGTTTTTGATGCTCTGCTTTAATCTGAGCACAGGTCAAGCACTTAGCTACATGGGTGGCAATAGATTTCTTCAACCCTATCCACCAATAATTAGCTTTCAAATCCTGATACATCTTGTCACCTCCAGGGTGAACTGAATATTTGGAGTTGTGAGCTTCCTGGAGGATTACATCTCGAAGTCCTCCATGAATGGGAACCCAGATTCTTCCATTCAGTCTGAGAATTCCATCCTTGCAAGGTGTTAACTGTTTAGCAGTTACACCTAACTTTTCATCTGGAAGGTTAGCTTCCAAAACAGCATCTTTCTGTGCAGCTAATAGCCTTTCACTCAGGCTATTCTTCAGTTCAATGCTCTTAGCATTAATCCAGATAGGTTTAACTCTCTCTTTTCGGCTTAAGGCATCGCCGACTACATTCTCCTTGCCGGGATGGTAGCGAATTTCACAATCGTAATCATTTAAAGTTTCCATCCAGCGGCGCTGTCTCATATTGAGCTCTTTTTTATTAAATAAGTGTTGAAGACTTTTGTGATCTGAATAGATCACACACTTTGTTCCATACAAGTAGTGTCTCTATAACTTTAGTGCGAATACAACGGCACCCAACTCTAAGTCGTGGGTGGAGTAATTCTTTTCATGCACCTTTAGTTGTCGTGATGCATAGGCAATCACCTTGCCTTTTTGAGTAAGTACACAACCCATACCGGTGTGTGATGCATCACAATAAACGACAAACTCTTCGATTCCTTCGGGTAATGTCAACACTGGAGCGTTGCTTAATTTCTGCTTGAGAATCTCAAAGGATTCTTGTTGTTTTGTACTCCAATCAAATTTTACATTCTTACGGGTCAAAGAAGTCAATGGTGCAGCTATTCTTGAGAAGTTCTCAATGAATCTTCTATAATATCCAGCTAGACCCAGAAAACTGCGAATTTTTGTTGGCGTCTTCGGTGCTTCCCAATTCATAATGGCTTCTATCTTGGCGGGATCTACTTGGATGCCACGTTCACTAACAACATGTCCCAGAAATTGGACTTCACGAAGCCAGAACTCGCACTTGGAGAATTTAGCATACAGCTTCTCCTGTCGAAGCAATCCTAAGATACATCGAAGGTGCTTCTCGTGATCAACTTGGCTACGAGAATAGATGAGTATGTCATCTATGAAGACGATGACAAACTTATCTAAGTAGGGTTTGCAGACTCTATTCATGAGGTCCATGAATGCTGCTGGGCATTAGTGAGCCCAAAAGGCATCACTAAAAACTCGTAATGTCCATACCTTGTTCTGAATGCCGTTTTTGGAACATCTTCAGTTCTAACTTTGAGTTGATGATACCCAGATCTCAAATCAATCTTAGAAAAGAAGCTCGCCCCTTGGAGCTGATCAAATAGGTCGTCGATCCTGGGTAAGAGATATCGATTCTTGATCGTTATCTTGTTTAGCTCACGGTAATCAATGCATAAGCGCACTAATCCATCCTTATTTTTCACAAACAATATTGGAGCTCCCCAAGGAGAAGAGCTAGGTTGTATGAAACCTTTCTCCAGTAGGTCATCCAATTGGGTTCTGAGCTCTTTCATTTCGGTAGGCGCTAGACGATAAGGAGCTCGTACAATTGGTGCGGATCCTGGGAGAATATCTATCCTGAATTCAACTTGCCTCTCAGGAGGTAATCCAGGTAGATCATCAGGAAAGACATCAGGATACTCAGAGATAATAGGAATATCTTCAATCTTAGGCTTTGGGTCGTTCACTGACACTTGTGCCATATAGATGACACATCCACTCTTCAGACACCTTGACACTTTGAGAATGGTCACATTGCTGGGCAACCCATACTGTGTGTCTCCTTGGATAGTGATGGATTCACCAGAAAGGGTTTTGATAATAACTAGCTTTTTATCACAGGCAATTTGGGCTTGGTTATGCGACAACCAATCCATGCCCAAAACTATATCAAACCCAGCCAATTTCATTGGCAGGAGGGATAGCGGGATAGAATGATTCCTAATGGATATGAAACATCCATCAAGAAGAGTTGAGGCTGTTTCTAAGGTACCATCAGCAAGCTCTACCTCATATTTTATGTATAGAGTCTTAATAGGCAGATTCAGTAACTTACAAAACTTATGGTCTACAAAAGACTTATCAGCACCTGAATCAAATAAGACTCTAGCATAATTATTATAAATGAGGAAGGTACCTGTTATGACATTCTCGTCGTTCACCGCCTTCCTTGCATTCATCTGGAAAACTCTTGCGTTGTTTTTCTTTTCCTCCTCGGGCTTCTTGGTATTCTTGGGGCAATTTGTCTTGATGTGCCCCTTCTCGTTGCAACCATAACAAGTTGCATCCTTAATGTTCCGGCACTCCACCGTTTTGTGCCCCTTCTTCTTGCAAATCCCACATGGTTTAGCTTGTGGGTCTTGGTGGCACTTTCTAAAGTGCTTTCTGTTGCAGGTCTTGCACCTGGGTTTGTCATTCGACTGCCCTTTCTTAAAACCAAAGTTCCCTTTGTTCTTTTTGTTTGTTTGAGAGGACTTGTCTTCCTCCCTCTTCCTCTTCCCGTCATCGGTAGTTTTCCTTGCCCTACTCCTCACAATATCAAGAGTAAGGGACAGAGATAGATCCATAGCAGATCTATAAGTAGCAGGCTTGGAAGCCTTGACGTTTCCTTTTACTTCAGGGGCTAAACCATCGATGAAACGCGCAATGCGTTTGGGTTCAGGAGTGACTAAATATGGTACAAGCCTCGACGTCGAGTTGAAACTGGTCACATAGGATCTACAGTCTAAATCCTTCATTACCAAGGTGAGGAAGTCAGTTTCAATCCTCTCAACTTCATGCTAAGGACAGTATGTGTCTTTTACAAGATCTACAAACTTATTCCACGAGAGGTTATACAGATGAACCTTTCCAGTGGACTGTACTAATGCTTTCCACCAAGTGAGGGCATCGCCCTTAAAAGATTGAGACACAAACATGATTATGTCTTCCTTAGCACATCCACTGATGTCAATCACAGTCTCCATTACGTCTAACCATTTCATGCAGTTAATTGCTCCCTTTTCTCCTGTAAAATCCCTTGGTTTACAGGGGACAAAGTACTTATAAGTACAACTCTTTTTGTACTTAGGAGCCTGGTTTAGCACCACTTTTTGAGACTCAGATCTTTGATTAGATGAATGCTGAGATTCATCCCTTTTTGATGCATGCAACTGTGATAAGGGTTTTGTGTGAGTTTTGGACCGAACATGACTTGGTTCCTTGAATATTTTATCCACCACTTGAGCAACTGCGGTGTCAATCATGGCTTGTAGTTCAGCGTTTGTAAGATTTATTCTGGCCTCATTATTGTTTCCTTCCTGTGGATGATTGTTTACTTCATCAGATCCAGCCATGATTTGGGTACTATATTAAACAATAATGCTATATTTAAATTATGCAATAAATCATCATATTGATGATTAGATGGTCATGGTATTATTAAACCATATAGACCATTTTAAGAAAATAATAATAATCAATGAGATATAATTCTTTATATTTTATTAGACAGTGGAATATAAATCACAACTGTCAATGTCATGAAAGACATTTTAATTTAGCACAAGGCTCGTCTCGAAGGACATTTAGATAGCGCAAAAGGCTTTGTCACAGGGACGATTAGAGTGTGACCAATGATCTCTTGGATCAGCGATCTTTTAAGGTTTGAACATAGTTCATCTCCTTATTGACAAGAAGTTTATAAAATAGAACTGTCATTGTCATTATTATACCTTTTCTTCTAAGCGTAAATCTCCAATGGATGTTTTAGGTGTATACATCACATTGATGTTTATTAGTCACGATTCATATAGATCATATAGGCTAAGATAGTGACTTGGGAAAGTCCAAGTACATTTGGAAGCTTGTGTGGTTTCCCATACCGCACAACCAGGAATGTTAACATGTTTTCAGATGTTAACAGGGAGTTATTTTCTTAAGAAGGTTGTACCGTCATAGCCATTAATATTTTTGGCTAGGTTATACCTCTAAGAATTTCTTTGGTAGATTAATTAAATTTGAAATGATATAGCATGATGATGTAATAAAATACATATTTGAAAATCGAAAATAACTTCATTAAATCACGAAACTAGTACAATGATGCCATAAACGGGACTTGAAACAACATACCAAGAGACTCTACTAAATTACGCTAAAGACTCTATCTAGACTTAGACTGACACGACTCAACTATTTGTTTATTGATTGGAGGGGGGGTTTCTAAAAATCCTAAGAATGCAAGTAATGAATAACTAGATTAGCTAAATGACTAACACGAACTTTAACGAAGACTTTGACCAGAGATGATTGAAGACTACCTAGGCTAGACGCAAGCTAAACTCAGAATGGATCTCTATTCGATGATTTTGTGGTGTGGAACCGGGATCTTTGGATACTAAACCTATTAAGACACCACTAAGCCCCTCAAACACTCTCAAGGTGATTCTTGTGGCACTACCTAGGCTGTTACGCTCACCGGTTTTCTAGATTTCCTCTCAGTCCTCTAGTTTCTTGAAAGTGCCTATATAAGACGCTCTACCTCTCAGCGCGAACGTCTAAAGCAACTACGGGTTTTAATCTTAGCTTAATAGACAATGGAATGTTAAGTCCTTATAACCAAACCGAGACCTATTAATATCCTCGAGCCTTTCCGCGACGGTCTAGCAGAACACTTGATTTTATTGAATTACCGAATATTACTTCTAAGGTTACTTCACGTGATTTTCACCCTAAAGGATTAATGATCTATTACGTGATATAGACACTCACCTAAATCAAGAACCCTAGCACAACCCTATTATGTGATAATGACCGTCACCAAGGATTATACAAAGCAATAAACTATAATAAAATAATCGTCAAGCACGCATATGCACCAAGTTAAATTCCCGAAGCTTTTACAATACAAGAAAAATCCACAACCACGCCAAAAATCGAATAAAGAACCAAACTTTATTTAACTATTGTCATTAGCCTAGGTAGTTAATGAAATTTAGCCGATAATCATTGTCTTAAAAATAATAAAACTAAGTCTCAAACAAGAATTCATCGAATAAAAACAAAGAAACTAGAAAATAAGAGAAACTGAGTAGCAAAACCCGTTAATCCCTTGCTCTCCAAGCTTCCTGCTTGATGCCGATGATTCCCGCAAAACAAGCTCTAGATTTCGTCCCTTGCCTCTTGATCGTCTGATCTTGCGTCCGTGCGCTCTGATGTTCAGCCGTAGTCCAATTCCCTGCGACCCCCCCTGATGATGCGTCTAATATTTTATTCGTCTGATGTATCTCTCTTTTCGAACACAGCCCCCTCCAATCCATGAACTTTATGTATTTATAATTTAATTACAGGGCCCAAAGTCCACGAATTCATGTCTAGAATTGATATGGATATAGATGGCCCAATTAATTCAATGCCTTTTCTTTTTTTATTTTGTCTCTGCGCATCACAATTCACAATTCATGTGAATTTGTATTTTGTCATTTAGAGTTGAATTTTTTTTTTAAACAAATAAATTTCATTCCAATCATCAGGGCAAATTACATGAGGATAGTAGGTAGACGAGCAACAAACTGCGCCGCCATCCCTTTTTGAATAGAAAACCCTAATCTACTAAAAACAAAGCCCCGCCCCTGAGGGGTCGAAAAGTTGCTATGGACCACACGCTGAACTCTAGATAAGAACCGAACTGCCTCCGGCGCCAAGGAGCCGAACGTGTCAAACGTCAGGGGGACAAAGGCATGTTGATTATCCTCACAAGCTTTCGCGTGCTTTTCCACCTTCTTTGACTCTGCCTTCAGTACCGCTTGCCCCGCCACAAACCCATTTTCCCGGAACCCGGCTAGTGGGGATACACCTGTGAGATCGACACAAGCATGTTTCCCGCCCTCCCAACCAAAAACTAGCACGTCAGCTGGGCGTAGGGTGGATCTCCCCTCCGACGGGTCTGTAAGAAAATTAACTGGTGCCTCTTTCTTCGCCGAGATCCCTGCTCGTCTGAGAATATCCATTAACGCGTCTCGCACAAAGTCATGGCGATACTTAAACCCCGGCAACTCTCTACAGTGTAACGCATGCTCCCCGTATTTATCCAGGCATGCTTTACGGCAGACTGGGCAAGTTTCATCATTCGGGAACATGGGGATCATCAAACGGTACTTAAGGATTGACCGGTACTCCACCGCTGACATACGTTGACCCAAACCGTCAATAGGAATAACAGTTAAGAAATCCTGAGCGTGAGGCCTCTGTAGGCATTCAATGACGGCTTTCTGGCGGGGTGACAAATGGAAATCTTATCCCAAACTTTGTGCGATTCGACAACAAAGGGCATTCGCCAAAGTTTTCTGTGGCTTTTTGGGGGCGGTGTCCTTGTTAGAGAAACCGCCGAGATCAAAGTCAGGTAAAGATTCATGCAAGCGTTCCAAGGCGCTGGCATAATCCGGATCAGTGTTAGCAACCCCACTGTTACGTAAGATGTGGTCCTGCAACTCCCAAGATTGAGACCTGGAAGCCACAAAGGCATAGGCAGCCACATCCCGGGCCGAGAGAAGGCCTAACCCACCAAGCCTCATTGGAAAGGTCACGATTCGCCACTGTAGATCACCAAAAAAAGGACCCCCACATACGAAAATGTCTTCTATTGCCTCCCGAAGACCTTTATCAAAACATGAAACAGCATCATCCACAAAGGGGGGCTGGCAAGTTCGCAGACCAAATAGTAACTTTGCAACCCCCATACAAGATCTAAGCAAGAGGAGTTCGCTTTGAGGATCCCGCAACAAGGGAAGGTGTCCCATAATGTCAACAGCACGCGTTGCCCTCTTAGCCGCTAGACCACTAATAAAACTGGCATCACGGCTGACTGCCCCTCCTAGCAGTTTGACACCTTTCTCCGGCCTCCCAATCTCACTGGGGAAAAGCCCTGGCCGGACCTTCACCCCGTTGCATGTCGGCCAAAATACTTCAGTTTTTCTAATATTAAGCCGTAGCCCCAACTATTTTTAAGTCCCTCGACTTTTAACAACTATTTTTAAACAACTTTTCTTTTACTGCAAATCAGCCCTTTAACATAAAAAATAGAGATAGTGGCTTCGGCCCACTCACAGAAAATAGCGCCAATTCTACTCCGGTCACTGGCATTCTACTTTGCCCAACTGGCAGGTCATTTCCGTAATACTCGTTTTTGCTCCATTTGCACCAGGACCTGGCCCAACACAAAATAATGTAATATAACACTAAAACTAAATAAAATAAATAAAACCTGTACAAAACTTATACAATTTACACGGGACAAATATATGTATTTTACCACTTATCAGGCTACAGAAATAGAAAGTAAGTTCACGCAGGGACTTGGTACAGAAAATAAAATAATGTCCTCGCATGGACTTGATTAAAAGACAATACAAAATAAAAATAACAACTTCCTACTTCTTCTTGCCTTTAATAAGGTTCGCAAGGCCCTTGAAAAAGCCATTATGCTTCTTCTTAGTTTCATCGGCTTCACGTTCAACCCGGTCTAACCTTTGCAGAATCTCCTGAGTTTGCTCTTGTTGGGGAGGAGGAGGTTGATGATATGGTGGGTATTGATACCCTTGCATCGGATATCCAGTTGGGTAAACTGGTGGGTAAGAAGAAGGATAAAGTGCATTGTATTGTGCTGCCGTAAGGTATGGGTCATGGGCTCCATATTCTGCAGTGGTTGGATACCTAGATGGGTTATACCCAGACGAACCTGGGTATGTTGGTATCGGGTTGTCAAAACCCACTGGCGGTGGCGGTGGTGCATGAGAAACTGGCGATGGATTGACTTCCGGCACCGCGTGTGAGGGTCCACCCAATTGGGGGTCCTCGGGAATAGGAGGGTAAGAACTTGAACCATGAGGGGATACGAACCGTGGTCCCCCACGCATAGACATTCGAGCATTTCTCCTTCACCTTGGCGGCTCGGGAGGCGGTTGAGGTGGTTCCTCAACTGGCAAAGGTGGTGGGGTAACTGCTTGAAGTTGCGGATCATTTAAAGGAGGTTAAGCAGGAGAATTATGATATGAAGGGGTGAATTCCCATTCATACCTTGACCACCATTCTTTAAATGGATCGGGCCCATGGTACGGCGACCATTGGTACGAAGAACCATTTGAGATACTGATAGGGTGGCTCGGTGTTCCGGTTTGCATTTCAGGGTCGGGGTCGTCGTCCATTTCAATCTCCTAGGAGAAGTGATCTTGAGGTCCTAAAGGGTTGAAACCAAAAAGATTGTTGACATATTCATTGGGAATGAATTGACCTAGGGAATAAATGGAATTGGAGTGAAGGGAGTGGTGAGATTGGTTCGAATGGTGTGATTCTATAGAATGCTGGGAATGTTGGGGTTCATCGGGAATGGGTTGTCCAAAGTATGGAGGGTCGGACGGTGAGGATCCCAGCGAAACAGAATGTCTCGCCGGTTCAAAGTTATGACTCCAATGGTCCCATGAGTCGGAACTGGAGAAAGTCGCTGATGGGGTACGTCGATGGGATGGTTCCGCGTGGCCCGATGGCCCTCCTCACATTGGTCCTTTTCCTCTGCCTCTCACACGTGGCAGCATTTTCCAATTGGTTAACCTGTCAAAACAAGTAAATATAATATAAACAAAAAAAGGAAAGTTAAGAATAAATCCTAGGTCATTAGCCTAGACTCGGAAGTCTAAGGATTGTGCTTATTGTGTCATTGAGATTAAACACCAAAGGTTAGTGTTTAATTCACTCAATGTTGGCTCTGATACCAACCTGTCGCACCCCGATATTTCGACATATTACCGGTGGGCCCGGCGGGGAGTATCGTGACGTAGTTGATATCATTATTGTCAATACACACAATGTAATAGCACAACGGAAGGCTTGGTGAATAAACTATTACAAACCATAATGTCTGAGTGTCCGAGTGAAAGAATATACAGACTGGAATGTAATAAGATCCACAGGCGGATCATAAATAGTTACAAAGAAACAAAATAACAGACTTCAGGTATCTATGGATTTGTAAGATCCTCTTATGACACCTAATAGCTCCAGCCTATCACGAGATGTACCTGTCAATCAGTCTTTAAGAAAATACGTCAGTTTACACTGGTAAATACAATTAACTGACCCTTTTGAAAACATTTATGAAAAATTTATTTAAGTGCACATGGCACAAATCTTTTATAACTTGGGACAATTATTAAAGATAATCTTGTATACAGATTTACATGTTTGTCCTACAATTGGGGCCGGTTGGAAGCCGGTCATGATTAACCGACTCACCACTTATAGAACCCACAAAGGACTTATCCCCAACATGTGGGTTTATATTTTAGCATTTGCATCTGTCAGGTGTATGCCTACACCCCGTGCATAGGTCGTGGCCATTTACAAACGAAATGAGCCGAGGATATCCAGGACACGGTCGTATTAACCCCCAATGTTTATGTTATCAAACAAAACAGATTAAAACGGGTTATGCAATTTATTAATCACAATCTGATTAAATGATTCCATACCTGACCAAGCGGTATTATTATAATACCGTATCCCCAGCCCGTATAACAGAAAATAAGTTAAAAGTATTTACCTGAGCTTAGAGTGAAAGGTAACTCAGCAGTATAATCCTAAAGCTATTTGATGGTACCTTCTACTGGATGCTATTTAATCTGTATAGAAGGTTTAATAACCTATTAGGATGCTAACGGGTCCTTAGTTAAGTCAAAGACTTAGACCGGCTAGCTAGAAAGAAACTTTACGGTTCTAAACGCTAGATTAAGCGGAGACCGGAATAGAATGTGATTTAGACTCGACAAGCTTGGATACTTGTATAATATGGGTAAACTAAACACATTCTGGAATTTGAGAATTTAATGATAAGGTTAAACTCGTTTCGGCTATCTAACGTAAACTAGTCACATAAACCGATCCGAACACATAAACGCGTAACGGGTAACCAAATGAATTATATACAGGTCTTAATTGTCATTATGCTTAAAATATGTTAGTACATCAGTAAGATGTTAACATATATGCCCAAAAAGTAATTTAAACCAAGCTAAATCCCATATGGGGATTTTGGTAATTTTAATGCTTATAAAAGAGATTTTATAACAAACTGAAGTTCTGGTCTTTTGAAATCAGTAAAAAATATTTAATTTAACTCATTATATCAGTAAGATATTACACATATGTGAAATTTACCATTTATGACAAAACTATGCCCCGAAAGGGCATTTTGGTCATTTCACATATGCTTTTAAGGACATTTTTGGAAACCTGAGTTCATAACTTATACCTACTGTAATAATATTGAAATTTGTTTAAAAATTCAGTAGGTAATAAGTCTTAGATGTTAAGTATGGTTTTAAACCATACTATGCACCTAAATAGTGTAAAACTCACTAATTGACGATAACCAAGATGTTTATGTAAATCTGAGGTTTTGATTAGTTTTAAATGCTCAAAATAATTTATTTAATGTATAAAATTAGTAGTAAAAAGTTTGGCATTTAAATCATTTGTTAATCTCATTTTTGTGTCAAAAGGGCATTTATGGCATTTATAAGCATATTAACGATCAAGAGCATATAATTAAAACCACTAAGAACCATGCACTATAACTCCAGAGGGTTATACTACTGAGTAATGTGGTCCTAATGGAAGCTTAAAACATCGGAGAATTAAGCTTGAACGGGTCAGAACTGAAAGTCAAAGCAAAAGTCAAGCTTTTGCGACTTTCGGTTATAAACTGTCCTTAGACTGACAATTGTCGGGTTAGGACTGATAAAACATGTTCTAATATTAATTACCAAGTCATTAGAATGTTAAAATATAATTTAGAACCTCTGTTTTATTAATTTAATTCATTTTTAAACTTTCTGTCCAGTTTGACTTTTTGTTAAACTAGTTTGACCCGACAATTAACTAGTCAAACGAATAAATTAAGTGGAGCCCTTTTAAGGGTTAGTCACCTACTTTAATATGGTTCCATAACCACTTTCGTTTTGGTCAGTGGCTGGACCATTTGCGATTAAACCGAAAGTCAAAGCTAAATTACGATATGTTTGACTTTTCGGTAATTAAGCTAATAAAAAGGACTAAGTAGGTATTAAGACTCTTACTAATGGTCCTTGCTATCTTTTCTACACTTGTAATTCTTCTCCTAATGCTTGCTAACTCCAGAGATGTCCAAAACACAAGTTTGAAGTGTGGAGTGTGAAGTCTGAGTGCATGAGCACTTGAAAGAATGGACAAAAGGCTACTTATATAGGGAAGTTCAATTGATTCAGATGTCCACAGGTGTTTTGAAATGTTATCAAGGCTGTACAAGTGTCTTGGTGGTTTCTAAAAACCATCTACAAGGCCATGGATTCGACAATTTTTGTTTGGAGCACAAGAAAAGACAATAACCTGCACCTGGCAACACTCTGCTATCAAAATGTTGCCGTCGCGCTGCGCGACGGCTGAGGAGTCCCATGGTCGCGCCACGCGACCACCCATGTTACCAGCAAAACAAGTTTTAAAGTTTACACATTCAGCCCCTGCACCTTTTCAAGCCTTGTAACTTTAATTTTAGGCACCTTTGGTCCTCGTAGTTAGTTTGCGGAAGTTCAAGGGAGTATAACCAAACTCCGTTAGGCCCGGTTTCGTTAATTGATCACTGAAAACATAAGTTTTGCCTCGTTGACACTTTAAACCCTAATTCTTGGGAATTTGCATAAACAATGTATAACGATCTCGAAACCTCATGAAATTTATACCACTTATTCTTGAGAGTATATTTGAATATTTCGAAGCCTCCGGTTCATTAAAAGGTCACTCAGAGTTAAGAATTAACATGTTGACACATTTAACCCTTGTAGTTTAAAATCTTCTGATTATTTTCACCAAAGGCTTCTTATATCCAATTAATCACTCGATTAAGAATATAATTTTCCACATATGGTCATTCAGAGGCTCAAGTTTGGTATGTTGACACTTTTAGTCCCTGTGGTTTCATATTTCTACTGTTTGTCAACTTTAGTCCTTCAAACTCAATATTTCACATATCTAGAGTTTAGGACACGTGTCTATACATAATTGGACACGTTTTTACGTGGTATTACACAATGGTGCAACTACATCAACGATTCTTACCTTGAAACCATGCATGCCAAACGAGCCCGTCCAATGCTCATCACGTTCCATCTGTTGGTTCAGGCCCCACAATACACACACAAAACAAATGAGGCTACAAATAGCCTAGACTTACAAGAACTCACGTGTGAATAAAACACAAAAAAAACTATTTTATCCTAAAGAACCGATATAAATTGTCACCACTCCTCTACCTAACTTGCACCATCAACATAAACTTGCATGTAATTCGGTCAACCACAATACCAGGTCCAACTAATAATATATCAAATAAAACCTTAAACCTAAAACCCATGTGGTTTAGTCTTCAATAACCATCCATGCAACCTCCATACGTAAAGACTTCTAAGATATTATCCTGTGGCCCGATAACGTGCCGACCCATGACCTGTAAAACAACCAATTAACCAAACAGTTCTCATCTTTTATCATCCCAACTCACCATGCACACTCAGTTTTTTGGAATATAAAGAAGACACCTTAGAGATGAAAAAGAAGCCTCCGGCTGTGGAGTTTATGTGTAGAACCAGGAATTTCGACTATCCGTATGACATCGTTCAAGGTTCTTGCAATGGTCTACTCTATTCGTCACAATGCCATGATGATGTCACCACTTTGGTTATGATCAATCCTCAAAGGAGAGAATGTTATGAGGTACCACCCATGAACACACCATTCTGCCCAGAACCTTCATGGCATCTTGTTATTGACCAAATGTTATGTGTGGAGCGGTCATGCATGTTGGTGCATATGTCTGTCGACTTCGTCTTGTATCGAGTCTTGTTCTAGATTGTATAGATCAGGGCACGAAGTACGAGATATTAGGATTTAGGGGTATTTCGCACGAAATAGGAAACAGCTATTTAGTACGAAATCAGTTGGTCATTTCGCACGAAATGACTATTTCATGTGAAATTGATTTCGCACCAATTGTTTCGTGCGAAATAGCCTGCCTATATATAGGTGCCTTGTTTGTTTCATTTGTAACTTTCCGGTTTCATTGCCGAACTGCTGCCGAAGTGTCTACTCGCTGTAAAACGTTGTTATATCAATCAAAAGAAAGTTTAAAGTGAATTGCAAGCTGAATCAACTCGATACGTTTGTTTCCGCCTCTCGAATTGAGCAAAAACTCTTCTGAACGACTCGTTTGGTCGTGAAAACGATCCTACAAGTGGTATCAGAGCTCAGGAGGAAGAGTTCTTACTGATTTAGCTCAAAATTCTGATTTCTACACCTTCTTTTCAAAATTAAACAAAATTTCACGGTTAAAATGGCTTGATTTTCACATATTATATGCGAAACTGTGTTTTAACAAAGCCTTGAAAGTTTCAGACCTAAAATTGGACTAAAACCTGGTTAATTGGACAAAATCTGATCGACATGATGACGTCAGCAGTATTTCGCACGGAATAGATCCTTTATTTCGCACGAAATCAGCATATTGTGTGAGCTATTTCGTACGAAATCACTATTTCGTACCAAAGTGTCTTCATTTCGTGTGAAAGTCTGTTATTTCGCACGAAATCAGCCTTATTTCGTGTGAAAATATTTCATTTCGTACGAAAGCACCTTATTTCGTGTGAAAATATTTCATTTCGTACGAAAGCATCTCATTTCGTGTGAAACTATTTCGTTTGAAGGTGTTTTGCAGGTCATTTTGCTTAAGGAAGTTCATTTCGCACCTAAGGCATTTCGTTTGAAATCTGATTTCGTTTGAAAGTGACTGATTTGTGAAAAATTTCTCCAAAACATGGAAGAAGAGTTTTATAACGCATTTGCTACTACCCCGAGTACACCTGTTGCTATTGCTCAGAACATGAACATGGAAAATGAAACTGGAACTTTGCAAAAACCACCGAAACTAATGGGCATTGAGGAGTATTATGGTTGGAAAAATCGATTTGAAAACTGGGTTCAAGCTAATCCTTTGAGATCTTGGGAGTGTGTTGAGAAAAAAATATGTATTACCACGTACAGATTTGGGAGTTGAAAAAAAAGATTTTTGAATTTACGGATAAAGAACGAGACATGTACAAAGCAGAAAAGATGATGATTAGTTTACTCCAGCAAGCTATTAAAGAAGACATATTCATATTGCTTCAACATGATAAGACTTCACGTTCAATTTGGGAAGCACTTCGAATTAAGTTTGAGGGAAGTGAGAAGATGATCAAGAGTAAAAAATCATTGTTAAAGAAAGAATTTGATTTATTTACAAGTTTGCCGAGAGAAGATACAAAGAAATTGATTGAAAGATATTGTCACTTAGTACGGTCAATGTCATTGTTAGATATCAACAAAGATCGTGAGGAATGGGTTGACAAATTAGCTGATGCTTTACCTCAGAAAGAATGGGGTACATTTTTGATGATATTAAAGAATACTGGAGAATATGATGGCTTGACAATTTCTCAATTGTTAAGATGTACTTCAAAGGGAGTGTTCAGGACGTCGAAGCAAGTCCAAAAATCCAAAGTGCTTTTAGTGCAGAAAACTCATCTGGATCAATCAATCAAAGTTCAAACAGTAGCAGTGTATTTTCCTCATACCCAAGTGTTAATCCAAAGGGATCAACCTCGAGTCATCAGTTCCAAAGTTCAAACAGCAGCAATGGTCATGTGTTACACTGCAACATCGCGTTGCATCTTCAGAATGGTCAAAAATTTTCTAAAGAAGTTGCTAAAAGTCATATGTCATTGCTAGCTACAGTGTTAGAATAATATGAAGGATTGGTTGCAGGAAGGATCGGAAATCCTATGTTGACAAAAGAGGATTACGATCAGATCGATGCTGAGGAAATGGAGCTTATGGACATTAAATGGTGTTTAGCAAGTGTTCTGAGAAGAGCAGAAAAATTCAAGATGATTACAGGAAGAGATGATTTCTTGGATGCAGATGTTTCTACTTTGGGTTTTGATAAATCTAAAGTTACTTGTTTTCGATGCAGGGAGAAAGGACATTTCAAGAGGGAATGTACCAATCGAGAAGCAAGTGGAGCAAAGAATCCGTTTGGTGGTAATGATTGTTATCGAAAAGCCATATATCAACAAGTTGCTCATCAACCTTATCAACAAAAAGAACCACAAACTGCACATGCTAAAATGATCGAAGAAGCAAATAAGAAAGCTTATTTTGGCATAATTGATCAAGATGATGAAAAAGTGGTAGAAGGTTTTAGTTGGGACAAATATATTCCACATGATTCAAAAACAGTTGCATTAATTGCACAGATAGTTCAAGAACCAGATTTGATGAAAGAATGGATGAAAGTATTTGCTGATGATGAGAAGAATCAAGATGATGAATCTAGTTCTTCAGATGATAGTTCAGAACAGACACAAGTGTTTGATCAATCATTAACTGATGATAGTGATGATGAGGAAGAAATGCATATTAATATTGCAAAAACTCATTTATCTCCTGAAAATTTTCAATTTTATTTTGCAGATCGTTTTGAAAATCTAAAGGAGAAACGAGCAGCAAAGGAACATAAAAAGATGAAGAGTAAAGGTGTTGCTCAGGAAAAGATTTCTGAACAAAGTGAAGAAGTTAAAGTTACTGAGCAGGTGGATGAAATTGTAAAAGTAGTTGATGATGAGAAGATAGCGGAAGTTGAGAAGATAGTCGAAGTTGAAAAGATTATCGAAGTTGAAAAGATTGTTGAAGTCATCAAACCTTGTCTAAAGTGTTTGGAGTCGTGTAAGCAGTGTGAAGAGAAAGAGGAGAAGTTGAGTGAGCAAGATAAGATGAAAGAAAAATTATTGTTCAATCTTAACTATGTGAAAGAATCGTATGATGTGTTGAATAGAACGGTAACTGGTCTACAAAAGACAAATTCAGAAAGAGAAGATGCGTTAACAATGATGAATGCTGTGATGATGACAAAACAGAAGGCCATTAATCATTACATTGAAGAATGTGCTAAGTTGAAGCAGGAATTGGAAACAGAAAAGATAGAAAATGAAAGAATCAGAAGATTACTGCAAAGTTATTCTAGTTCTGATTATTTGATTGATAGAATTTATCCAACTGTTGCAGGTATGGAAGTCTTTCAAGACAAGAAGGCTGAAGAAAATGATACTGGTAAGAAACAAAGTGCAAATTATAACAAGTGTCCACCTCCGATCTGGGAAGGTTATTCTCCCAGAAAACCAAATGAGGAGCAAGTCAAAAAGGCAGTAAATATAAAGTTAAAGTATGAAACAACTGATGAGTTACCAGAAAATATTGACGTCACATTCACATCGTCTGACACTGATCATGAGTCTGAGTTAATAAAAAAGGTGGTCGATCAGGTGTTGGATAAAGATGAGGAGTCAGAGTCAAAGTCTGAGTCTGAAAGTTCAAGTTCAGCGGTCAACAGTCCAAAATCGTCGGTTAAAAGGGTTTACAATAAAGAATTCTTGTTATCAAAATCTAATTTGAATGATGAACCAATCAAAGTGGCATATACTTTGAATGATTCAGACAAATTATATTCTGATGAGGAATTTCCAATAAGAGGTGTTAAAATTGAAATGATTATCAAGGTTTTCAAATTAACAGAAATTAATATTTCTGAAATAAAAGATGTAAATCTTTCTGAAAAACCAAGACTTTACACCTCAAGAGATAAACAAAGGTTAAACAAGAAAAAGGGTTACAGTTCTGGTTCAGGTTATCAAAAGAAACCAAACCATAACGGTAATTTAAAAAAAAAGGGTTTGGGTTTTATTCCACCAAAAAATCATAAAAATAAAAAAACTTATAAACCAAAAACTGTATTTGTTTCAGGAGCAAGTTCGGAGGAAGAAGAAAAAGGCTCATTCTGGAAGCAATCAAACAAAGAATTCTTTGCAGAAAAACAAAAGTTTGAGAAGAATGGAGCCTATCAAAGAAAGGAAACAAGAACCTGTTACAGATGTCAAGAAGTTGGACACATTGCCTGGAACTGTCCTAAGGCAACCAACATCAAACAGGAAGTTGTTTCTAAACTGAAAGAAAAGATTGCTGAGAAAAATGAACCACCAACTGAAAAATTTTAAATTTTTAAAAATTCAACTTATGAAGTTGGTGAATGTTCGAAAAAAAGATTTTACAAAAGAAGAGTTAATCTTGACAACCAAATGTGGGTTGTTAAGAAATCGGATGTGAAATCTGGCGATGAATCTGATTCCACAAAGTTAGAGGAGCCACAAGTTGAGATAAAAGATGAAAATTCAGTTCCACCAATGGATGATGTCAATTTTCCACCATTGAGGACTGAAAATTTTAAACAAAAAGTTGGTAAGACTGAGATTTCGAATCAATTCTATTCTGAAAAGAAGGAATTTGATGTTGAAAAGGTTTTTAATGAAAATGTGAAAAAGATTTTTGGAAAGATGATCGATGGAAAAGTGAAAGGGGTAAAAGATTTTTATGAAACAAAGAAAGCAACATACACCCCGAATGAAATTGAAGAGGTCACATCCAAGTTTGGTCAGGCTTGGATGTCTGTTTTTCATATGTAAAAATTCTGACTTGCCGGAGCTTCCAAGTTGGTAATAGTAGAGCAGGAATCGGCATTCTTTCTTGGATCTTGTGTGTTTGTGAAAATCTACAAGTGGTGAATCAGGGACATTAAGTTGTACTTGATTTTCTACAAGTGTTGTTTGTTGACTGAACTTATATTTGTTATATTTTTCAAAAGGTTGTAGATAAAAGAACAAGGTGATGAATGAATCCCCTAACCTACAAGTGGTTTTATGAAATCAGCGAAACTTATTTTCCGGAAAAATCGTTTTAATTAAAACAAACTTAAGTGTTTTGAAATCTTAATGGAAAAGTAATTTGTTGAAAGAGGGAGTTCTGATTGTTTATGCCAAGTAGATGGCGAATTGAAGCAATTCACATTAGTTGTCACTTTATGTGTACAGTTTGTTTTCAAATTTCTTTTAAATGCTTTTGTATTTTAGGGGGAGTAAGAAATTTCAGAAAATCCAAAAACATTTGAAATTTTGAAAAAGCCAAAAACATGATAAAATTTAAAAATGAGTTTTGTTGAGAAAAGAGGAAATGATAGTACATCAGTGGACTATCAGAGCACACTAAAGAATTGGAAAGTTCAAATGTGATAAACGGTCTCATTGATGATGTGCCAGTAGGTTTTTATACATTTAGTAGATTGTGTCGAGATATAAACCTAAATTTCAAACTTACTTATCTCGTGGGGAACATTTCTTGGATATATGGGTAACCCCCGAAATCTTGTTTGAAAGGTCCCTCTTTCTGAGATACTAGGTCTTTATGCTTAGTGATATCTGGGGTATTATCCCGGGACTTTTGATTTTGCGGAAGCAATGGCCTAGTCCCCGTATAATACTTTTCGCTTGCTTGAAATATAGCACCCCCCTCAGCAAAAAAATGATGAAAAAATTAAAAAATGCTAATCATGTGCTATTGTAGAAAAGATTCTCTAAAGGGAACACACCAAAAGTCGAAGCCATCATCTCTCTGATTTTGCGGAAGCAATAGCCTGAGCTCTCATAGCCCTCGCATTTTAACCCTTTACAGATATCATCTAGGTATACTTACCTGTAAGACTGAATATTGGGATCTGGATACGGGAGTATATTCTGAGGTGGGACACGCGAATAAGTTCAAGTGTCTAAAACATTAATCTCGTATCTCGAAACAGTTGAACTTTGTGTGAAAATTTAAGTGGATTAGTATACTGACAATCTAAGTGAATCTTTTAGAACATAAAATGTTTAAAGCTTAACGGTGTTGGTGATTTGTCTCAGAAACTGATATGATCCTCTTACACAAACTCACAAAAATATTGTTTGTAAATATTTCTTTACTGCATTTCATTAAAATCAAAAATCCAAAAAGAGTTTAAGTGTGTTTTAGCATAAATTTTTGAAAATACAAAAAGATTTTCGACAACTGATGATGGAGAACTGATTATCAAAATTCCGAGTGCTAAACATGATGAATAGGTTTGGAAAATTGTGTTTGAAAAGTTTTTCTTACAAGTGGTCATTAGAGTTTAAAAATGTTAAATCATTTTGTACAATACTTGCAAATGATGTGTAAGTTTGTGCCTACAAGTGGTAAGCAGAGAATAAATTTGTCAAATCTTAAATTTGTGAAATTTATTTTGAGATTGAAGATGTGCAGGAATAGAACATGAAGTGTGCCAGGTCACGATCTTGGAACATAAAAGTCAGAATAAGATCCCAGCACAATTTAAGGGGGAGTTTGATGAAAAAGAAGAGTCTGAAGATTGTTAGATCAACATCCAAGGGGAGGTTAGTGATGTGTGCAAAATGCAACATATAAATTTCATCAATTGTGGTATAAAACTAACCCTTTTTTAGTACTAATGTTGGAAAAAATGTGCTTTTGTCTTCCTTTTGTATTTTCAGGATTAAATGAGCTCAAATTAACAAAAGAAGCAAAAAGACATCAAAATCTAACATAAATACAAGAAAAGGAACAAGACGTGACATGCCCGACCCCACGACAGCATCTTCCCAAGCAAAATAAGATAACAGAAGACTGAACACGCCCCGTGCTCAGCCAGCACGGGGGCGTGCCCAAGTGTCAGCAGAAAAGACAAAGTGGTAGAAGCTTCTATTGCCCACCACGGGGCCGTGCTCAGCGGACACGGGGCCGTGGTCAACTATAAGATTCGCACAATCTAGGCAAATCTTCATAGTACAAAGATTCTTCTGCACACGGAGTCGTGCTCAGCGGACACGGGGGCGTGGTCAACTAATAAGACAAAGCTGCATTAAATGAAGAAAGAGAAGGATGTGGACACGGGGCCGTGCCCACTTGACATGGGGTCATGCCCGAGCTTCTGTTCAGCCTATAAATAGGAGTGCTTGGCTCAAGCTCAAACCATCCCTTGGCATACCACCTCTCTCACACTTCACCCACCACCCACCACCACCATAACACCATCATCCACCACCATCATCCATTGTCCATCATAGAGTGTGTGAGTCGTCTCGGGATCCAAGATTGATCGTAAGAGTTCTTGACAATCAAGGCCATGTTTGCCTAAGTCTCTTACATCACTTGGTGAAGACAAAGTGTCTAGTGTAATACTTTTTATTTTTAATCTTTTCGCACTTTTTACTTGGTTTTGTATTAATGACTTTAATAACTAGTTTCTTATGTTGAAGGTGATCTTTCCTTATCGTTTGTCCGTGGTGTCTTGACATTATTTTACTGTCTATATAAAATAAAAGATTTTCACCATTCATATCTCCATGGTCTATATGGAGGTATGTTGGCTACCTGGTCGGGGGTTAAGGGAACGTTTTGGTAAAGGTCTTGTCATTGTTCAGCGTTTAGAGGTCCTGCAATGGACCTGGGTCAAATTTAGTAAGACCTCCTTCAATACTTAACGGTATTGGATGGCGGGGGTCCAAACTCTTTGATCCCCTCATAAGTTAACTACTATTAATACTATAACCCGGCTATTTAGGACTGTATCCCTGCTGACTCAGACTACTTAGTCGAGGGTAACGTCTCCTCCAAAAGAGGGGCCTACCATAATTTGCATTAATAACTTAATTAATTATCTTTCAATAATCCACCCTTTTAGGATTGTATCCTTGCTGACTCAAACTACTAGGGTGAGGGTAACGTCACCTTCAAAAGAGGGGCCTACTACAATAACTAACATAATCTCTTAAAAAGTGAAAAAGTGCGGAAATAATCAAAGGTTACACTAGATACGAGTCGGAACCAAGTGATTCATCTTGTCTATCTGTTTTTTTATTTTTATTTTTATTTTCAGCATTTTTAGTTAGTTTTTATTTTTCTTAGCTTAAAACATTTTTCTAACTTTTTGATTTGATTAGACGTTGAGGATAAACCGGTACTAAAAGCTCTTGTGTCCTTGGACGACCTCGGTATCTTACCAACACTATACTACGCTCACGATGGGTGCACTTGCCCATATGAGTGTCTAGTGTTAGTGAATATCGTGTTTTATAAATTTAAAACTTGACTAAAAAGTGTTAAAGGGGCATAAAATATACACCTAATATATATAACACTTGACACCCATCAGTTAGCTGTTGATGCTGATAAAGAGAAGAGTTAGAGATTGAGGATGCTTTACAATGTTAGATACTTTGGAGAGAACGAGAAGACTGATAAAGACTGTAGATTGAAGACTCAACACTGAAGACTTCGTCAACATCCAAGGGGGAGTCTGTTGGTGCATATGTCTGTCGACTTCGTCTTGTATCGAGTCTTATTCTAGATTGTATAGATCAGGGCACGAAGTACGAGATATTAGGATTTAGGGGTATTTCGCACGAAATAGGAAACAGCTATTTCGTACGAAATCAGTTGGTTATTTCGCACGAAATGACTATTTCGTGTGAAATTGATTTCGCACCAATTGTTTCGTGCGAAATAGCCTGCCTATATATAGGTGCCTTGTTTGTTTCATTTATAACTTTCCGGTTTCAGTGCCGAACTGTTGCCGAAGTGTCTACTCGCTGTAAAACGTTGTTATATCAATCAAAAGAAAGTTTAAAGTGAATTGCAAGCTGAATCAACTCGATACGTTTGTTTCCGCCTCTCGTATTGAGCAAAAACTCTTCTGGACGACTCGTTTGGTCGTGAAAACGATCCTACAATGCAGGCTTGGCTTTGATGATTCTACCAACACTTTCAAGATGGTATGCGTTGTGCCAAGAGAAAAAGTCCAGCCAAAGTTTAATCATGTCTGACGACGAGGGTCCCCGCTTGGGCTCCTCATCTGGGCTTGCTCCTATGAAATGATGACTGGGCCTGAGCCCATTTAGAATTTCCCCACATGCTCAGTGGGTCCATGTGGGCCTGATTCTAGTAAAACCACTCTTGGGCCAACCCATGAGGGTTAAGGCCCAAGAATACTATTATAAAAAGAAAACTCATCTTCTTAAACAAGCAGACAACATCTCCCCACAACTAGAGGTTACCTCTTTCTCCTCCTTCTCCCATACAACATCTGCTCCCCCTCTCTCTAAATTATATCATTTTCTTACACTTATAATTATCTTTACCATACAAGATATTGACTTGAGCGTCGGAGTGCCCTCGGGGTAAACCCACTCGGGCCCTCTAACTAGATTTTCATGTGGCTACAGTCCAAGATTCGATGCCCTGCAAGAGAAACCGTCACCATGACGACGAGAAGAGGAATCTGAACCGTATCTCGCCGAATCTTAGGTTAGTAACGCCAAGCCGTTTTAATCATGGATTCGACATTGGCGCCATCCATGGGACCGAGTACAAGCGTGTCTCAGTCTCTTCATACTAACGATCGGATCTGTGATCCTCGTGTGCTCAACATGCTTTTCAGATCTACATCCGTTTCCGGTTAATAAGTTCCGAATCCTCATCCCACAATATACCCAAGATGTGGTCGATATGAGTAATCTGAGTGTATAAAACTAAACTTACATCATGAGATCTTGAAGAATCATATCTTCAACTGAAAATGGATATGTTTGTCTCATACACATAAAGGCATCTGTGAGCATAACATCTCTTTTGGTCATTCAAGGCTAAATGTAATACAACTTGCATCTCACAAAGTAGCTACCTGGTCTTGGCAAAAAAGTCCATCTGCAACATGTGATTTGTTTGATAATAATAATAATTAATTGTGAACTTTTGGGATACAAGTTATACTGTCACAGCCCCCGACCCCACTCAGGGAACAGGAGTCGTGAACCAGTCAAGTGGTACGCTGTTTATTAAATACGCAGCGGAAAATTTTTCATCAGGATCATAGTTAGTAAATAATTTGAAAGTTGTAAAACACCAAACTTTTAATATTAATGGGCTAAAACCCATATTCCATTCAAATGTTTTTATAGGGATATACCCAAATAAATAAAACATAAATTTCTTCTTTTATTCAGGTATTTATAGCCACTTTATTTAAGTCTTCAGTGTTCCATGGCTGGCTTCCATTATCTTTACAACAAATTACCTTAAACGCGTTTTGAAAACATTTTATCAGCAATAAATACTGGCGAGTTCGTTCCATTTTTATAAAAATATATTGTTATACTTTACAGCATCAAGGGTTTGTACATTTGTTTATATTTACCCAAAACTAAATCAGTATTTGTCACATGGTGGTAGTTCCAATGTGACGGTGGTTATATCACTCATTAGCTAACTTTCGTCCAATAGTGCAGTTTATCAGGTAATAGATATATAGTATATCTTACTTTTATTTAAAGGACTCTGTCACTAGGCGATTCCCGTGACAGTGGTCAAATCACTGTTGATCATTCTTTCAACTAGTGACTGGAGTCGTATCACTGTTGATCGTCTTTCAACTAGTGACTCTGGTCATATCACTGTAGATCATTCTCTCAACTAGTGACTCTGGTCATATCACTGTTTATCATTCTCTCAACTAGTGACTCAGGTCATATCATTGTTGATCATTCTCTCAACTAGTGACGCTTATCAAATAATGTATACCAAATTTCACATATCAGTAGTAATTGCTGAATACATAATCCAACTATACATGTATAGTAATAGATTACTAGTTATATTAGCTTATAAAACTGTTATTTTATGTAACATAATAGGGGTTAAAACTAATATATATTTATATTTTACATGATATATATATATATATATATATATATATATATATATATATATTAAATTTTTAATTGAGTTATACCTTTCGTTTAATGTATAAATAATTGATATATATAATAAATAGAAGATAATGTATTACATATAAATACATATTTCATTTATTTATTAAAATATTATTGTAACATTATAATATTTAATGTTACAATATATATTTAATTACATATAATATAATTATATTATAATGTTATAACACATATAATATATTATATGTGTTGATATTATATAATATAAATTATAATATATATAGTTATATTATAATATATCTAACGGGGTTGGTTCCGATACAAACCATATTTATCCTACAAACCGTAAGAACAGTTCCTAGCACTTAAAAAAAAGTTAAATTAGCACATACTAAAACAATACATATATAAAAGTAGCACTTTTGAATTATATTAGCACATTAAAATTAATCAAGATAATTGATTTTAGCACATATGTGAAATGATATCAGCATTTTTCTTTATTAGCACATTAAAAACAAAAGGAAGATCT
The DNA here is from genome assembly GCA_030545235.1 of Helianthus tuberosus. Classification (NCBI taxonomy): domain Eukaryota; kingdom Viridiplantae; phylum Streptophyta; class Magnoliopsida; order Asterales; family Asteraceae; genus Helianthus; species Helianthus tuberosus. The sequence goes on from CM060425.1 coordinate 197,169,595, forward strand.
AAATAAAGAATTAATTGCTTGTTAGCATAATTGTAAGGAATTCAAGATAATTAATATTATTTATGTTATCATTTTACCATTTATATGTAATTGGTTAGATATCAAATGGCACTTTTTAAATAGTTCTTACATATAATATCGACACATATAATTTATAGTATATAATATCAACACATATAATATATTATATATGTTATAACATTATAATATGTTTATTAATTATATGTGTTGATATTATATAATATAAATTAACTTTATCAATAAATCACGAGACAGAACTCCAACTTAGTTTACAAAGCATAGCCTTTATCAGGCAACGCTTTGGCATCAGTTACTGGGTTCAAGATCAATCGGGCAGGGTATCGAACCAGTGATCAGGGGTCAAAACACTTGAAATGGGGAAGAGCTTTGTAGGATTTAGGGGTGAATTACTGAAGAAAATATATATATATATATATATATATAGGATTGAGTTAAAATAAGAACCACTCCCAGTTGTAAGAACCGTGAGAACCACTTTAACCAATCAGGTTTTGCCAACAGAAAGGGTAATTTAGTCATTTACCCCAATTGTCATTTCCTTCCTCTCTCCACATTAATTAGCATCAGCTATTTTTATATGTCATTTTGTATTTATACCCTTTCTCTCTCTTCATTCTCTTTTGAAGCTTAAAAACCCCTGATGAATTTTTGGAAGATCTTCATCTTCATCATCTACAGAAGCCAACATCCTCCCTCTCTCTCTCGATGACATCCAGCCCCAACCTCACACCCACCACCACATCGCAACCACAGCCCCCGTTACAACCAACGACGACAACATCCAGCCCCAACCTCAACTCCATCTTCATCTTCTTCACATCTCATCGACGACGAACACCACCTGCAACTGTTCGTCACAGGCGGCCACCGGTGGTGGTTTTTGTGGGGAGACCAGTGGTGGTTGGAGGCGGCGGCGGGTGGCGTTGGGGATGGTGGGTGGGTGGAGAGGGCCGGCGGCGGTGGCTGAGCCGGTGAAACTGGATGCAGGTTTGAGTGGGGGGTTTCTTGATTTTTGATGGGGTTTCTTTATTTTGTTTGATGGGGTTTCATTTTTGTTTGATGAGGTTTCTAGATTTTTGTTTGATGAACTCTGTGGGTTTGTTCTTGTTGATTTTTTATTAATGATTTTCTGGTGATATTTGTTTGATCAGTGAACTATGTTTCTTGATTTTTCTGGTGATTTTTATCAGTGGATTTGAATCTGGGTTTGAACAATGTTCTGGGTTTGATGTTGAATCTGGGTTTGAATATGGGTTTTGATGTTGAATCTGGGTTTGAATATGGGTTTGATGTTTGAATATGGGTTTGATGTTGAATCTGGGTTTGATGTTGAATCTGGGTTTGAAATATGTTTGAATGATGTTCTTGTTTCCTTTTGAATGTTCAAATCGTTTGAATATGTTTGAATGATGTTCTTGTCCCTTTTGAATGTTCAAATCGTTTGAATATGTTTGAATGTTGAATCTGGGTTTGAAATATGTTTGAATGATGTTCTTGTCCCTTTTGAATGTTTAAATCGGTTGAATATGGTGCCTCATTTGAATCGGCAGTGATGATGTAAAAAAACTGACAATGGCGCGGCAAGGACGGCGGAGGGTAGGTTTTTGAACCTGCAACCCCATTTTGCAGCCTCTGATTATCGGAAAATCTGAGCCAAAACTTTGTTTTTTTTCTAGAATCCACTCTTTCTTTTGATTTTTGTTTGTTGGGTTTTTTTTAGGCGTCGATGATGATAACAATATATCTGAGACGCTTCACCGAGTTTGCGATTTCTGAGTGCGTTCGTTTTTGCGTAAAAAAGTTTTTGTAAAAAAAAATTAAACCGTAAACTTTTTTACGTCAACCGTAAACTTTTTAACGTAAAACGTAAAAAGTTTTAGGTAAAACGTAAGAACGTAATTTTTTTTACTAAAACGTAAAAAACGTTAACGTAAAAACGTTAACGTAAAAAATCGTCAACGTAAAAAACCTGAATTTAAAAACGTGAAGCGTAAAAAGTTTTACGTAAAACGATTAAACCGTAAACTTTTTTAACGTAAACGGTAAACTTTTTTAACGTAAAATGTAAAAACGTGAAGCGTAAAATTTTTTATGTAAAACGTAAATCGTAAAAAGTTTTACGTAAAACGTAAAAAGTAAAAAGTTCTACGTAAAACGTAAAAAGTTTTTGTAAAACGTAAACCGTAAAAAGTTTTAACGTAAGACGTAAAACGTAAAAAGTAAAAAGTTCTACGTAAAAAGTAAAACGTCAAAAAACGTTAACGTAAAAAACCGGCGCGTAAAGCGTAAAAAACCGGCGCGAAAAACGTAAAAAACCGGCGCGTAAAACGTGAATAACGTTAACGTAAAAAACCGGCGCGTAAAACGTAAAAAAAAGTTAACGTAAAAAACCGGGGCGTAAAACGTAAAAAACCGGCGCGTAAAACGTAAATAACGTTAACGTAAAAAAATCGGCGCGTAAAACGTAAAAAAACGTTAACCTAAAAAACCGGGGCGTAAAACGTAAAAAACCGGCGCGTAAAACGTAAAACGTAAAAGGTTTTACGTAAAAGGTTTTTCGTAAAACGTAAATAGTTAATTTTTTTTAGTAAAACGTAAAAAACCGGCCCGTAAAACGTAAAAACGTAAAACGTAAAAAACCGGCGCGTAAAACGTAAAAAACCGGCGCGTAAAACGTAAAAAAACGCTAACGTAAAAAACCGGCGCGTAAAACGTAAAAAAACCGGCGCGTAAAACGTAAAAAAACGTTAACGTAAAAAACCGGCGCGTAAAACGTAAAAAAACGGCCCGTAAAAACGGCGTTAAAAAACGGCCCGTAAAAAACGGCGTTAAAAAATGGCGTGTAAAAAACGACGCGTAAAAAACGGCGTTAAAAAACGACGCGTTAAAAAAACGGCGTGTTAAAAAAACGACGCTTGAAAAAACCCGGCGTAAAAACGGCGCGTCAAAAATACGTAAAACGTAAAAAGTTTAACGTAAAACTGAAATTGTAAAAAGTATTAAAAATCTTTAAAAAAAATCAGAATTTAAAAATGTTTTAATAAAAAAATTATGTTTAAAAAATAAAAAATAATATAATAATACAATAAAGTAATAAAAAAACAATAAAGTAAAAAAGACAAAATAGAGTGTTTTTACCTAAATACCCTTTTAGATTATAATACTAAAAACATAATAAGACAAAAAATACTTAATATTATTTTTTAATACTTTTAATCTCATCCATCCATCAACTTGATCTAATGGTCAAAAAGTGGTTCTCATAGTTCTTACAACTGGAGGTGGTTCTCATTTTAGCCATCCCCTATATATATATATATATATATATATATATATATATATATATATATATATATATATATATATAAGAGACAGAGTGGGGCGAGACTAAGAGAATGGAGCAATTTGAATTCTACCACAACTGTTTTTATATATAGTTGAATGTACACTTGATGCCCATGAAAGCCAGAGATTTCTTTTGATTTTGTGTAGGACACGTAGACATATGAATTAAAGAGTAAATTACACAGATTGTCCTTTAATTACACCCTAAATTGCAGTCCCTGGCCTTTCCCTTTAATGTGTGCATTCCATGTCCTTTAAATAACAAATTTGCACACTCCTTGTCCTTTTCTCCAAACCCCATCCAACAACCCAGTTAAATGCACCCATGTGCCTCTCACATGATGGGTAAAATTGTAAATAACCTTCCACCTACCCTTAAAAACCCCAGGAGTCTTCTTCCTCCCCACATAAATTGCAGGAAGTGTTTATAGTCTGATGATGATGTCTTTGTTACCGGTCTTGGTTTCGGGGAAGACCCACTTGTCGGTTTGGGGTTTGATGGTGATTCTTTGAACACCGGGGTAGGTTTCAAGTCCAAGCATGTCGATTTCGTTTTCGAAGTGACCGATGTTGAAGACGATGGCGTTGTTCTTCATCTTCTTCATGTCAGAAACCATGATGATGTCTTTGTTACCGGTGGTGGTGACGAAAATGTCAGCTTCGGAAACTACGTCGTCCAAGGTGAGGACTTGAAGTCCTTCCATGGTAGCCTGGAGAGCGCAGATGGGGTCGATTTCTGTGACGATGACACGGGCACCGGCTTGTTTCATGGCAGCAGCGCAACCCTTTCCGACATCTCCGTAACCACAGACGACGGCGACCTTTCCGGCAATCATGACATTAATGTGAGACAGATATCTGTAACAGATCTACACTATAGCATACTAAACCATTAATGTGAGACGGATATCTGTAACAGATCTAAACAAGAAATCAAACTTAATTTGTGCACACCACCTGTTCGATAAAATTCATCTAAAAACAAACATGCCAACACAAATCAACTACTAGTCGGTGCAGATTCAATCCAATATATACAACAGTGCAGTTCAAATTGACCAGATCTAGGTCAGAAATATGGTAATTCACAGGCATTAATACATGTAAAATAAGATCTAGCAAATGAAACAGTTGTCTGTAATAGATCTAAACCAGTTGAGGGCAGTCCCTACAATTTATGTGGGGAGGAAGAAGACTCCTGGGGTTTGTAAGGGTAGATGGAAGGTTATTTACAATTTTACCCATCATGTGAGAGGCACATTGGTGCATTTAACTGGGTTGTTGGATGGGGTTTGGAGAAAAGGACAAGGAGTGTGCAAATTTGTTATTTAAAGGACATGGAATGCACAAATTAAAGGGAAAGGGCAGGGACTGCAATTTAGGGTGTAATTAAAGGACAATCTGTGTAATTTACTCTGAATTAAATGTTAGAATTTGGAGGCCACGCCTCACGTCCAGTACATTCTCATATTTCAATTGTTTAGTTTTAATTATTTATTATTTTATTTTTATAATTAATTCAGCTATTTCATTCATTTATCGCTTATAACTTATAGAATATGACGTTTTATAAAACGATGAATATATCATTAGAGCGAGAATATTTTTGTCCCCATTTTGACCCAAGTTTCATTAAAAACGAAGTAATGTCAATTATAATGTATTTTTATAATTTAATTATTAAACAGTTCCTATGTTCGTCTAAATACCTCATATTTCTAACAGTCAACTTACCTGTAATCTACCTGTTTAATAATATAAGTTTTTATATACTTTATTTCAATATATAAAAAAATAGAAATGTCACATAAGGGAATGTTCATTTGAGAAGAATCTTCTTGCAAGAAGAAAACTAAATTAATCTACACCCTATATTTTTTTATCAATGGTTGTGGATGAAGATATCATTTTTATCCATTTTTAATTGATCTTTAATTAATAAGGGTAGGATAGACAATTCAATGTAGAATATTAATAAATTTTATAAACGGTTACTCAAGTCTCATTAATGGCACCATAATTTTCTCCGTGGTCACCATTAATGTGTTGGGTCCTACACCAATTTTATTAGAAATGACAAAATTATTTTAAAGTGTTGTGTCCTACATACATTTTATTATGATTCACAAAATTATTTAAAAGTGTTGTGATCCTATACATTTTGTACCCTACACCATAACATTATCTTTATGGTGTGAGTTAATTGCCATTTTCGCCCCTGAGGTTTAGGCACATTTGCCATTTTCGTCCAAAATGAAGGTTTTGTACCATTTTGCCCCCCACGTTTGTAACTTTTTGCAATTTTCATCCAAATACCTAACCAAGTTACTTTATATCTTATTATGGGTATTTTTGAAATTTCTCATTAATAAGGGGGTAATTTGTAAATAAGTTTACCATATATATATATATATATATATATATATATATATATATATATATATATATCTTTTATCCCTTACATTCATCATTAAACACACATTTACACTTACACAGGGAAGAAAAAAACCCTAAATCGCCCCCTTTCTTCTTCATCTCGTTCTAGGAATCAAGACATGGTTGTATGTAATTGCGGTACTCAGACTATCATAAAAACGTAGTGGACCTCCCAAAATCCTGCTCGTCGATCCATTGCTGCAACAGAGCGGTATGTATATGTGTAATTTGGGTTTAGTTGCAAAATCAAACTTCATCTTTATTCATGTTGTACGAATTACAGGGTCGGACTTGTGGTTTTGTGAGTTGGGCTGAACCTCCAATGAACCAAAACCCTGCTGTGATGATACCTGCATTGTTGGACACAATAAGAAGTCATGAAGAAAATGCAAGAGAGATGGCATATAAGATCAGTTTAAGGGATCAACAAGCAAGAACATTGGCTCGACAGAACATGGTGATGAAAATACTTCTAGGCTTCACCTGGTTGTTTGTGGTGATGTATTACATTTATCGTTGAAAAAATTGTCATAAAAAGGGTAGTTGGCTAGCGTAATGTAGGGATCCGTCTTTTGGTTAGCGTAATGCAATGATCCGTCTTTTGGTTAGCGTTACAATGTAAAGAACTGCCTTTTGGTTAATGGTATCGTGTGTATTTGGTAATGTAATGATCCGTCTTTTGGTATCATGTGTCTTTGGTAATGTAAAGAACCTGTCTTTTGGTTAGCGTTATTGTAATGTAAAGAATCCATCTTTTGGTATCATGTGTTTTTGTGCATTTTGACCAAATTGTGCATTTCGACAAATTTGTGCATTTCGACCAAACACTTTTTAAACAACAGCAGGTATTCATGGAGCATAAGTTAAACAACTGCTGCAAGCTTTTAAAACTGGTGCAGTTTAAGACTGCTGCAAGCTTTTAAAACTGGTACAGTTTAAAACTGCTGCAAGCTTTTAAAACAACTGCTGCAAGCTTTTAAAACAACTGCAAGTTTCTAAAACACTGCAAATTACAAACTGCATATTCATGGAGCATAAGTTAACCGTAAGTTAACTATTCAATAGATCACATCATAAGTTTAAACTGCATAAGTTAACCATCTATAACAGCTTACATAGACCATCTATAACAGCTTACATAGACCATCATAAGTTTAAAAACTACAACTTTAAACCTGATTAACATAGACCATCTATTATAAACAAAAGACTAGGAAAAAACCTTAGACTTCACAAAATACATAGACCATCTATTATAGACCATCTGCACAAAAAGTTTAAACTGCACAAAAACCTTCAACTGCACCAAAAACTTCAACTGCACAAAAAACTTCAACTACACAAAAACTTCAACTGCATCCAACTAAGGGACATGCTCTGACTGCTGTGACTGACCAACACCTGGCTTGTTTCTACAAGTTCTCTTGTTATGGCCTTTCTCCTTGCAAAGCTTACCAGTCAACGAGTTGCCCTTCCTTGGCATTTTTCCAGTAGTTGGTATCTGTTCGCTTAACTTTTCAACTTCTGCTTCTAATGGCTTCTTTTTGCCCTTCAACTCATCAATTTCCACTACAGACTTCTTTATCTTCTTTTTTGGTCTCCCAACCTGGGCATGATACTTTGGAGCAACTAATGTAGTTGGGCATGTAGATTTTAGCCACATGTCCATGCCATTAATTGGGTCAATGAGACATGTATACACATCCTTCCATGTCTGTAACCAGTATGCCCTATCCACCCATCTTTCTGGAACACCATCACCTCTTCCATGTAACCCCATATTCCATGCAGGCCACTACATGCCTACATGGCATGCCAGTGACATCCCATCCCCTGCAAGAGCAACTCCTATCATCAACATTAACAATTCTCTGGTCTTGGTGGTCATTGAAATGGGTGGTCACTTGGTACTTTGAACCTCCGGTCCAAATCACACTGTAATGAACGACATCACTCTTTATCTTCTCAAAAACTGTTGTAGCAGTTGGTGTTAATGGACCCTGACAATTGGCTATCAGCTTCTGCACAACAACATGCTTTTTCATAAGATATTCCTTAATAAACTATAGGCTAGTTATTATAGGTTTGTCCCTCCCCTGTATAAGTTGCCTGTTGAAAACTTCACAGATATTGTTCAACAAAATGTCACACTTAGCCAAGCCTACAATACATAAGAATACTTGTTACTAACATCTAACCTATTTTGATATGTAAAAAAGAATGAAGACAAGTACCAGAAAAGTATGCCCTGCCCCAATGTTTGGCTGGAATCTCTTTTAACCAGTCGTGCAGTGCCTTGTCTTCATCTTTAATAGTGTTCATGCCCTTTTTGAAGGTCTGTATGCTTGTAGCTGCAGCACAATTCCACAACAAGTTCTTGTACAGTTCACCTTTCCATCTTGGCTTCATATTTTCATGTATATGTCTAAGGCAGAACCTATGCTCACACCTTGGAAACACCTTAGACACAGCAGGTATCAAACCCTATGTTTAAAACAATAAAACAATTAAAACACAGCAGGTATTAAACAATTAACATGTTAAAAATATTCAGAAATGGTACCTTTTGCATGTCACTTATGAAACAGAAGTAACTGTTAGCATCAATATCAAAGTCTTGACCCAACAACTCAAGAAACCAAGTCCAAGAAGACATAGTCTTAGCCTCAACAACTGCGTATGCAACTGGGTAGATCCCATTGTTAGCATCTACTCCCACTGCTGTCAAAATATGCCCAGGAAAGGGCCCTTTCAAAAAACAACCATCAAGGCCCAACAGTGGTCTTCCAGCTAGCTTGAACCCTTGCTTCAGTGCACCAACGCATACGTACATCCTCCTAAATTGTCTAGTGGGACTAGAGGGATTACACAGTGGTTCCACATCAATCCTCACTGTAGACCCTGGATTGGATCTAAGAAGTTCTTCACCATAGTCCCTCAGCTTCTCATATTGAGCCATATAATGACCTTGAACCCTCTCTAATGTCTTATTTTTAGCCCAAAACAACTGATTCCTGGTTACTTATACCTGCAGCCTCCTATGCAGATCATCTTGAAGAGCCTGAATTGGAATCCCAGGATTGGATTTGATCGTTGGTTGTATTTCCTTAGACAACCAACTAATGGTGCACAACTTAACATCCCTTGTATTAAGGCAGGTGTTCTTGTTAAGGTATGTTTTTACAATCCATGTTCCTTCTTTCTTCACATTTGAAATGTATAAAAGCCATGGACAAGTGGGTTTTGGAATCTGCTTTTTAGGTGTCTTGGATGCATCTGTTTTACCCTTAGAAGTGGTTGGTTGGTTTGTCTTGTCCACATTACTTTCACAACCACCAAGATTAATATTCTGACCCAAAAAAATCACCCTAAATCTAACACTCTCATTTCTTGTGATACACAACTACCTTCTTGAATGTATTGCATGTTTTTTGACCAACAATTTAATTTCTTCCCTGTTAGTGAACTGTTGGCCAACAAAGAAAGGGTCATCATCTGTTGGTTTACTTTTTTTCTTCTTCTTCCTAATAATCTTACAGGCTTGCTCCAATGTCGTATTATCTTCAAAAGACTCAAAGTCGTCTAAGTCAACCTCTTGATTACTACCCTCTTCATCGGCCTGTTCATTATCTTCACCTGCATCACTAAGATCAAAGTCCACTGCAGCCCTAAACTCATCCATATCTACATCATACTCGGGCACTATGTGATCATCATCAACCAAGTAATCAGAATCTTCATCATCACTATTCTTATCACTCCCCTCAACACTGCCACTGTCCTCATCACCAGAACTGTCTTTGTCACTATCCTCACTATCCTTATCATTATCATCACTCAAATCAACATATTGAGGTTCACTACCCTCTTTAGTATTCACATCCTTTTTAGGAAATGTTTGGATATGCTGAACATAAACTTCAATAGTTCTAGTAGTTTCAGCATATTTAATCAGCTTCAACACATCAGAATCAGTACCCAAAGATCTTAAACCTGATTCTAGCATCCCCCCGGGTTCCCTAAAGTTGTATATCACTACATCTTCCTCTGAATAACCTAATTCTTGCATCATATCATTGACTATAATAATAGAAAACAGATCGGGATTCACCTTGTCAATGTAGTCAACTTTACCCCCTTTGTAATGAAACTCTGGTACATCATCAAATTCACCACCATGGTGAAATTCCAAGGTGAAGTAGCTTGGAAATTTGGCAGAAACAAAAAGAAAAAAAAACGATTGATTTATCAAGCAAACCCTAGGTTACAAGCAATTCTCAGATGATGGTGGATAGAACATACCATATGTAATGTCGGGATTGAAATTTGCGTCTTCACCTCTGATACACCAATTATCTGGCTCCAAATCACTAGACGATTGGGCCATTGATGATTCTTCAACGATCCGTTCTTGTTCTTCAGCGATTCGTTCTTGTTCTTCAGCGATTTAGGGTTTCTTATCTCTGATGAAATGGGTTTTAAGAAGTAGGTGAGTTATAAAGTCTGATAAATAATAACTAGAAGTTAATTTATAAATTACCCCCTTATAATTGATAAATTTCAAAAATACCCTATAATAAGGTATAAACTAACTTGGTTAGGTTAAAAATAACCCATAATAAGATATAAAGTAACTTGGTTAGGTATTTGGATGAAAATAGCAAAAAGTTACAAACGTGGGGGGCAAAATGGCACGAAACCTTCATTTTGGACGAAAATGGAAATGTGCCCAAACCTCAGGGGCAAAAATGGCAATTAACTCTTATGGTGTTGGAAACGTTGAATATGTAGGATCATGTGCAAGAATGTTTTTGTTGTGTAAGGTGCACAACTATTTTATAGGATAGACTCATTAGATCATTAAAGTTCATTAATTAGAATAGCAAAAATAAAGGATAGACTAATTAAATGATTGGTTTAAATTACCTTTGTGTCCTTTATTCCTTTTATTCTTAATTTGTGATTTCTTCTCATTCGAACTCTCCATATGTCACACACACACACACACACACACATATATATATATATATATATATAGGATTAGGTTCAAGAGTGAACACTAGTGTAGTTTGCGAACTGAGCGAACTAATCCTGGCCATACATGTGTGTAGATCAATGGCCATGATTTGATGATGAAATACACTAGTGTATTTTACAATTTGATGATTAAATCTTAGCCATCCACGTGTGTAAATCAATGGCCAAGATTTGTTCACTCAGTTCGCAAATACATTAGTGTTCACACTACAACCCCACCCTATATATATATATATATATATATATATATATAGGGAAAGGATAAATCGAAAACCCACTTGAGTTAAGAAAACTTAGAAAACTTTTGTAAAAAACCCATGTAAACTCAAGAAACATTTCTAAAAAAAAATAGGAAATATAATATACATATATTTGAACATTTTTAAAAAAGAAACACAAAAAAACACCGAGTAGTTTTTTTTTTTTTAAATGTTACAAATTTCAGGTTACATAATATATATGTCCAAAAAAATGTAACATACAAATTTTCAACATTTTTTTTAAACTAGTAAGCGTTTTTTTTCATTTTTTTTCATAAATAGTTCCGTGTACATTTTATTACATTCCCTATTTTTTTTAGAAAAAAATAAAAATGTTACATAGGGTTTATTTGGGTTTTCTCAACTCACATGGGTTTTCGATTTATCTTTCCCCTACATACATATACATATACATATACATATACATATACATATATATATATATATATAGGGTCAGGATTTAGAGAAAACGGTGAAAAGTGTGAGAACGATTATTGATCGTCCGATCAAAACAATCCATGGACTAGATTGCGCGGTGGCGTTTTCGTAAATAACATCAATATTATTAGGTGGGACGCGCTTCATTAAGGGTAAAAGGATCTTTTACACCTCATATTCAAAACGCCATCAAATCATAAAACGCCACACAAAAAAATAAAACGCCATTATAAACAAAACGCCAAAAATTTAAAATAAAACGCGTTGAATATCCTCTAGAAACCACTCCCTTTAAAACGCCACAGATGTCAAAGCTTTCACTGAAATGGATCTTTTTTCTGAGGATGTTAACTCAATAATATTTTGCTGGATGAGATGGACAAATATTCAAGAAAAAGAGACTGGTGACAGTGATATGCCATCATGTGAGCTTTCTTCTTGATGATTATAGGCATGGAAGAAAGGGTTCAACACAACTGAAAAATGCTATTTTGGACTCCATTATTACAAATAGCATCAAGCAAGAGTTGATCTTCAATGACATGCCACCAAACAAGAATATCACACCAAAAATTCGGATGCCACTAAGCAGCTTCTTCTGAAAAAGACGGGGTTTATGTAGGAAAGTTGCCAACTAGCTAAAGTATTCAAAAAAGGTTCAAAACGCCAAAACAAATTCAAGAAAGATAGGAGCTAATGACAGTGAAGATTCGGAAAAGAAATTAGATTACCATTTTTTATTATTTTTGTTTTCATTTTATATTGTTTTGATATCAAGTTATATGTTAATTTGTTATCTAATTCTCTATAAATAAAATACATTATTATATAAAACGCCAAAAATTACAAACACCAAAACGATAGAAGTATGAAAACTGAGAGAACAGATGCTGGCAAAACACCTTGTAAGGGGTATTAAACGCTAAAAAATTCACTAAATGCCAAAAAAAATTGGACTTATTGTAATCTTATGCAAATAATAGTGACTCGTAGTGAATTATGATACAAAACGCCATAAACGCCAAAAAAATTAACCAGAAAACGCTATAACGCCAAAAAATTACATATGTGACACAAAAAATTAATTCAACGCCAAAAAGTTTAAAAAATACAATTAACGCCAAAAAAAACTTAGACGCCATAAAATATTATACCGCGTTGGGAAATAAAAACAAGAATGAAAAGACAAAAAAGCCCCTTCGCCCTTCTCTATGCCGCGGGACACGTGTTGGGCCAGGATGCGTTCTCACCGTTCTCACACTTTTGAGCGTTTTCTCCTGATCTCGTTTCTATATATATATATAGGGAGGGGCTCATGCGAGAACCACCCTTATTGTGAGAACCTTGAGAACCAATGTGAACACAACCTAAAATAGCTAAAAAAACCTAAAAAAACCTAACCCCCACCCCCCAAAAACCTAAACCCCCCCACCCCCCCCCCCCCCCCCAAAAAAAAACCTAACCCCCCCCCCCCCAAAAAACCTAAACCCCCCTCCCCCACCCCCCAAAAACCTAAGCCCCCCGCCACCCCCAAGCTAAAATGCTAAAAACTAAACCCCCAAAAAACCTAAAAAAATCTAAAACAAATCTAAAAAAATCTAAAAAAAATCTAAATTTTTTTTTTGATTTTTTAGGTTAAAATCGCTACTTTTCGAAGAAAAAAAAATTAAAATTTTTTTTTTTTGCTTCGAAAAGTAGCGATTTTAACCTAAAAAATATTAAAAAAATCAAAAAAAAATTTTTGTGTGATTTTTAGCTATTTTTATGCATTTTTTGTTGTGTTCACATTGGTTCTCGCGGTTCTCACAATAAGAGGTGGTTCTCGCATGATCTTCTCCCTATATATATATATATATATATATATATATATATATTGGGTTGTTCCCATTGGCATTATGTTACTATACCTTACAACTTTTTATGAATTTTGGGCTAAACTCTCAGGGTACATATCTATACAAGTTAATTAATTAGTATAACACTTCAACCATTTATATATAAAATAGTTTTTAAAACTATGTAAAAACGTATAAGAATAAAATGGGTCGAATAATTATATATATTAATAGAAACTACTCATGAACAGTAGTTTTCTTTTAAAATATTAAAATAAGTTTTTTAAATTAATATATATATATATATATTATATTATATATATATTAATAGAAATTACTCATGAATAGTAGTTTTCTTTTAAAATATTAAAATAAGTTTTTTAAATTAATTGATTCCATTTCTTTAACATTCAATTTACCCATGATTAAAAAAAACATCCTAACTTTCCTTTAATTAACATATTACTTTCTTTTGCAAATAAATCTCATCTTTTATGTACAGTTCTAATAAAGTTAAAACCTATTTACATATTTGTTAAATTTAAAATTATGGGTATGTAATATGTGATGCATACATTTTATAAAACTAATAGCTTAACATACAAATATATGATATTTAAAAAAATACAGTTGTATTATTAACAAAAAGAAAATGAAAAAAAAATAATCATTTTACTCTTTTTGTTATTTATGAGATTATTAAAAAACGGTAGGGTGTGTATGGGTCGGTTTTGGCCTAAAACCATAACCATAACCACGATGTCGGTTAATGGATAACCATAACCGATCGGTTATGGTGGTTATGGTTAATCGGTTTTAATGGTTATAGCGGGTCGGTTGTGGGTGGTTAACCGTGTATTTAGCTTAACTAAAAATAACTTAATTTTTTAACATGGAATAAATTGTTATTGCATATTTGTATATATTAGTATATTGCATAGTATGAAAAATACATATAATCTATAATATTAATATCGATTATTACCGAATATTCAAATAAAGTGATTAGATATATTCCAAAAATTCAAATAAACAATTATATATTAAAAAAAGAGTCAAAAGTCCTAAATCCTACAAAAGATTATTGTATGTCGGTTCGGTTATGATGGGCATGGAAACATTGATAACCATAACTGACCCGCTACTTTCGGTTTTCAGAAAAAACATTAACCGACCCCCCGGTTTTTTATTTGGTTCGTTTTTTCGGTTCGGTTTTGTCGGTTAATTCGGTTATGGTTCGGTTAATTCGGTTTTGTGCACACCCCTAAAAACGGTAATGACATGATTCAAAACGTGTGTATATCTATATTTTAGGATGTTTAGCCTACGGTAACGTCACAAACTGATCTGACTTTGACTAAACATCGGTATGGGAATTGGTACCATCGGAATAGTTACCAATTTTTGTTTTTATGGTCTTCGATCGATGTACAACGGTTGATACAAAGAGTGTCGATGTCCAAGTACCGCAATAAACCGAACCGATACCGACTGAAATCCCGCCGCATCGCGCGAGGGAATTATGCTAGTTATATTAAAAATAAAACTAGTTACTAATGGCTAGTAAATTTAAACAAACTTATAACTCTTATATGATAAAAAAAAATGGAAAGCTTACATATATCATGTCCTGACTTTTGAAACAAAGTTACTAACGTCGATGCAAGAGATGCAAACACATGATGCACAACCCTTTCCCAAATTACTAAGAAGGAAATTATCCTTATATTATCCTTATATTAAAAAAGAAACGAAATGAACATTAAATCAACCTTTATTTATTTATTTATTATCCTTATATTAAAAAAGAAACGAGATGAACAGTAAATCAACCTTTATTTATTTATTTATAATATTAAAAAAGAAACGAAATGAAGAGTAAATCAACCTTTATTTATTTATTTATTATCCTTATATTAAAAAAGAAACGAGATGAACAGTAAATCAACCTTTATTTATTTATTTATATTAAAAATGAAATGAAATGATATGAACAGTAAATCAGGGTAATAAGGTATCAAATTTATCAAACCGGGTATATTTTTGGTACCGAATCGGTATCGACTTTTGACATTTTCGGTATCAGTTCGGCACCGGTATTCAGCGGTTTTTACCCTCAAATACCGGTACCGATCGGTACCGTACCGTACCAGTACCGACCGGTACCGAACCATACCGTACCAGTACCGAACCGAACCATACCGTACCAGGTATATTCGGTACCAGTACCCACTTTTGGAGATTTTCGGTAACGGTATTTTCGGTTCCGGTTGGTATCGAGCTCATCAAATCCTGTAGCAACGTAGCAACACAAGTAATTGCACTGGTTTAGATTATTTGTCATACACAATCCAATGAATAGTAACATCATCAAGGGGATGAGCAAATGGTATCGGGTACCGGTACTGGTATCAAATTTACCAAACCGGGTATATTTTCGGCACTGAATCGGTACCGACTTTTGACATTTTCGGTATCGGTTCGGCACCGGTATTCACCTGTTTTTACCCTCAAATACCGGTACCGTACCAGTACCGACCGGTACCGAACCGTACCGTACCAGGTATAATCGGTACCGGTACCCACTTTTGGGGATTTTCGGTAACGGTATTTTCGGTACCGGTTGGTACCGAGCTCATCAAATCCTGTAGCAACGCAAGTAATTGCACCGTGCAGATTACTTTTCATACACACTGTAAGTAAACTGTAGTTCGTTTGATTGAGGTTTTATATACACAACAACTTATTTTGTTTTCTTTTTTGTCTTTTCCTATAATGATTGAATTGTAGCATGTAAAATTAACTTGGATATTTAGATTATTGATGAGCAAATCGTATCAAATCCTGTAATCAAACCTATATCGTATCGGTACCAAATTTACTATACCAATCATTTTCGGTACGAATTTGGTACCCACCTTTTGGCGTTTTCAGAATCGTTACTTTCAGTTTGACACCGGTCCAGCACCATACCTGTATTTACTGATTTTTACCTTCAAATACCAAACCATATCATACCGTATCATACCGAGCATTTTCGGTGTAGGTACCTAATTTCGATGATTTTCCAGATCGGTACTCTCAGTTCCGTTACCGGTACCGAGCTCATCCATATTTTAACGTGTTAGCACCATAATAACTAAACTGAAAACAACTGAATTTACAACGTGTAGGACGTGTGGGGTCCTATTATTATATATTAGTTTATTTGAAATCGCTTTTTTTGGGACGAAGTGACTATCGTTACCACATCATTGTTATTTATGTTTTGATTTTCGGTATCTGCTTGTCGTTGCCGACATATGTTTTGCAGACATTAGGTCCCCGTCGCAATGCGTGGGCGGAAAATCAACTAGTTAAATAAGAAAGTACAACTATTGATGCGTGTGGTTGCAAACTTGTACCTGTCAAAGTATGAGGATAAAACTTTTTAGTATAATAGTCAAAATCAATTATATCAAAAAAAAAAAATCCAACATCATGCTGAAAATAAGCTTTGTCCGTGAAATATTACCTCAAAGAAACCGGGGTTTTCGATCTACTTTTCGGATAATACTATCTTGACCATTGCAGAAAATCAAAAGAGGTTTTTTCTCTTTCAAACGGAGGCAAAACTTTTTAGGCATTTGACTTCTCACAAAAAGAAGAGGTTTTTTCTCTTTCAAACGGAGGCAAAACTTTTTAGGCATTTGACTTCTCACAAAAAGTTACTGACATACTTGTACCCTCTGACACACTAGAGGTTAAAAAAAAAGGTATGGTAAAAAGAATAGAAAACTTACTCAAATGGAACTCTATCAAGTTGATTTAAGTACTCATGTTTATGCCTAAAGAACAGGTATGTGTCAACTACTTTCATAGATGATTATAATAAAGTACAAGGATGTATGCAGAATCTACTTTACAAGGTGATGTGACCTCACTTTTGAGTAAGTAATAATATTTTACTCTTACCTATAAGACTTTCTTACGTAAGAATAAGTACTTTGACTTTATGAACATCATGAAGCTACTACAAACTTGGCCCTTCCACCAGGTCCTTACTTAGGTCCTTTCACAGGGTCCCTTCCATAGGCCCTTCCACCAGGTGCTTCCTTAAGGTCCTTCCAGAGGTCCCTCCCTCAGGTCCTTCTACCAGCCCCTTCCACCAGGTGCTTTCACAGGGTCCCTTCCACAGGCACTTCCATCAGGTCCTTCCTTAAGGTCCTTCTAGAGGTCCCTCCCTCGGGTCCTTCTACCAGACCCTTCCACCAGGTCGTTCCTCAAGTCCTTTCACAGGGTCCCTTCCATAGGCCCCTTCCTCGGGTCCATCCATAGGTCCCTTCCACAGGCCCCTTGCTCAGGTCCTTTCACAGGGTCCATTCCACAGGTCCCTTCCTCAGCTCCCTTCACAAGGTCCCTACCACAGGCCCCTTCCTGAAGCCCTTCTGCAAGGTCCTTTTCTAGATCCTACCACAAAACACTTAAGCAAGGCCCGTCTTCGAAGTCTTGCGTCATGCGCCACTTCTAGTCACAAATTTATTGTTCCCATTACAACGTTGTTAGGGTACGTAGGCTACCTGCATTAATGATATGATGGTCATACATTTTCACAAAATAAAATATGAGGCACAAGTGCTTGTACACACAGTGTAACTCGTTTAACACATAAAGAAATTGATCCTTGGTATGACATACCTTTTGAAAGCGTTTTTGTGGCAAGTATTGAACCATGAACATGAACAACACAAGAAGCTAGTAGTCACGACTTACAGGATATGTTGACAAAAGCTAATATTGGACCAGAGGACGTGCACCCGAGAAATAAGGCATGTTCTTTGAATAGGTACTGTAGAACAGTGACCACCTTAAACATCCTTAAACAAGGATATAGCTTCAGCTAAGAGGAAAGTGACACAACATTAGTGAAAGTAAGAAAAACCTTTATGCAACATTGCACTAGGGCTGGTATGGTACAACACCATCATTACATGACATCTGTTGGACATTTATCGATGTCCTCATATCAAGTGGTTGATCAGAAATATGGGCTCTATATTTCTCGCGGACATTGTTCACCCGAGTTTTTTGCTAACCTGTGGTTATTCTCATTAAAAAAGAATCACAACTGATTGTCTAGACGGTTGGGCTAAAGGACAACTTATTTTATAAGTTCAATATTACCAACTACGCTTGACAATACTGAACTGGTAAGCTAGCATAGTATAACACCATTGGGTTCTATATTGAAGACTTCTATAAAAGAAGTCCTTATTTTTATTGCCTCCTCAAGAAGGGATTAAACTCCTTCCATGCATTATGATGATCGAAGACCTCTACAATAAAAAAAAAGAAGAAGAAGAATGTCCTTCCAAAAGCTCATACAAATGAAGACTTTTTTTTAAAATAAATATTGATACTTATACCTTCTTTTAAAGGAAGAAGTACATCCCCTCCGGTGGGGTGCATGAAGAAAGGAAAAAGCTTAGGCTGCATATTTAGTTCCTTCGCCAAAGGAAGAAGAATCTCTGTTTGTGAGCTACTTTATTAGATTCTCCTTAAAAAGGGGGGGGGGCATGGACTGCCTTATTGGTTCCTTCCTTGAAGAAAGGAAAAGCCTGCACATCGTATTTGGCTCATTCCTTGAAGGAAAAAGAATCAGTGGACTACATTATTAATCCTTCACTTGAAGAAATGAAAAGCATGGGCTGTGTATTTGGCTCCTCTCCTGAAGGAGAAAGAATCATTGTACTACATTATTAGTCCTTGGGGAAAAACCTGTACGCTCCTTCCTTGAAGGAAGAAGAAACCTTAGACTGCATTATTAATCTCTCCCTGGGAGAAGGACAGAACCTGGGCAAGACATCTAGTTCCTTCCCTGAGGAAGGAAGAACCCCCCTCTACGAGGCGCTAATTCAGTTTCTTCCATGAAGAAAAAATAATCCATAAGATAAGTTCCCAATACTTATATTCCATACTTTAGACAAAAGTACGTTCCTTCCATAAGTTCCCGTATCCAAAGATGAAGTCCTTCTATGATCTTCCATAAGTTCCCTCTCCTAAGGGCTAAAGCGTTTCGGAAGTTACTTCCATCAACAAGAAAATCCCCACTTCTGTGGGATAAGGTATCTCATCAGTCTCTTCCAAGAACAGGAGCGTATCCTTTCCATAGAATCAACTCCAGGAAAAGTTCCTTCCAAAAAAGAGAAGAATATCCCGTTCTCTAGGATCAAGCATTTTAGAAGTTCATCCCGTAAACAGGAACATATCCCTCCCTCGGGATTCAGTCTTGAAAAAACTCCTTCCAAGAATAGGAAGGTATTCCCTCCTACGCGATTAGATATTTCAAAAGTTTCTTTATTAAACAGGAACACATCCCTTCCAAGAAGAAAAGACTATCCCATCCTATGGGATCAAATATCTCAGAAGTTCCTCCTTTGAATAGGAACATATCCCTGTGGATTAAGTCTTGAAGAAGTCAGTTCCGAAAAAATGAAGATATCCCATCCTATGTGAATAGGTGTCTCAGAAGTCTCTTCAATGAACAGGAACATGTCCCCGCCATTGAATTAAGACTTGAAAAATTCCTTCCAAGAATAGGGAGATATCTCCTTCTATGAGATTAAGTATTACAAAATTTCCTTCCACGAACAAGAACAAGTTTCACCCAAGAAAAGGAAGGTATCTCCTCCCGAGGGATTAAGTATTTCAGAAGTCTCTTCAATGAATAGAAATGCACCCTGCTACGAGGTCAAGTATTGGTGAAGTTCCTTCTAAGAACGGGGAAATACCCTCGTCCCTGGGATTTGATATCTGAAAAAACTCCCCCTTGGGATTTCGCACCCGAACAACTTATTCTATAAAAAAGGGGGGGAGCCCCCTTGATAAGGGACTTCGAGTATGAAGAATCCTTTCCTTGAAAAGAAAAGATCTCCACCACAGGTCCGTGTTTTAGAAAGTATCCCCTAGAGAAGAGGAGCCCCATCTCGGGGTCACATATGTTTGAAGAAGTCTCTCCAAGAGGAGAGGGTGCACTTTCCATAGGCACCAATTCTTAGAGAATTACAACATCTCTTCAGGAGAGGAAAAATCCCTTAATAAAGACTCACGTAGGAAGGTTCCTTCTACGTAACAAGTGTTTCTAAATGGCTCATAAGACCTCTTCAAAAGGAGAAGATGCCACCCCTTCTCGAAAAAAAACCCAAAAGATAAGAGGACCCTTCTAGCGGGTCAAACACGATCATTTAGGTAGACGTGCCAGACGATCTTACAACAAAATGAACATGTACATAGGCATACAAACATGCCGCTTTAGTCTAAACAAGGCAAAGCCTGGCCGTGGGGCTAGGACTAAGTTGACTACGTCCAAACAAAACGCCAAAGCAGGCATATGAAAACCCGAGTAGCCTGGATGCCATTGGGTAAAAGGTCCATCAAAAGCTTTAACAACTTAAACAAGTTACAAAGCGGGCCTATACAAAGCCTTCACAACTTAAATGAGTTACAGACGAACTATAGAAAGCTTTAACAACTCAAGCAAGTTACGAAGAAAACTTATAGAAAGCTTTAACAACTCAAGCAAGTTATGAAGCAAACGTATAGATAGCTTTAACAACTCAAGTAAGTTACGAAGCAAACTTATACGAAGCTTTAACAACTTAAACGGGTTACAAAACGGGTCTACAAAGCTTTAACAACTTAAAAAGTTACAAAGCGACCCATAGAAAGCCTTAACGGCTTAAACATGGTACAAAGAAAATTCATGAAAAAGTTTTAATAGCTTAAGCAAGACAAAAGCCCTCATCGAAGGAACGCCAAACAAAAAGTATGACATGGTAAATAAGACATCTCAGCTGATGCTCTTGGAGAAACTACTCTTGAACGAGTACCTTGATTGAAATGCCTTTAAGAGGGACATGGAAAAATAGTCTAAATAGCATAAATGCTCTCAAGAAAAGTATTCTCGAATGAGTACATTGCGTAGAGTGCCTTCAAGGAGGCATAGATTGAAGTACGGCACCGAGCTACCCTACTTGTGGTGTCACTTTGCTGTTTTGAATGCTGAATGCAAGTTCACCCAAAGGACAACAAAGTAGATTGGTTTGGCATAACGCGCCTTAGACTATATTTACCCGACAGATAGGGGTGACAGTTAAAGGGTGGATAGCGCCCATCCATAAGTGAATGGGCTTGGACTAGGGATGACTTGACGACGAGGGTCGTCGCTTGGGCTCCTCGTCTGGGCTTGCTCCTATGGAATGGTGACTGGGCCTAAGCCCATTTAGATTTTCCCCACATGCTCAGTGGGTCCATGTGGGCCTGATTCTAATAAAAGTACTCTTGGGCCAACCCATTAGGGTTGAGGCCCAAGAATACTATTATAAAAAGAAAACTCATCTTCTTAAACAAGCAGACAACATCTCCCCACAACTAGAGGTTACCTCTTCCTCCTCCTTCTCCCATACAACATCTGCTCCCTCTCTCTCTTTCTAAATTATATCATTTTCTTGCACTTATAATTATCTTTGCCATACAAGATACTGACTTGAGCGTCGGAGTGCCCTCGGGGTAAACCCCCTCGGGCCCTCTAACTAGGTTTTCATGTGGTTGCAGTACAAGATTCGATGCCCCGCAAAAGAAACCGTCACCATGACGACGAGAAGAGGAATCTAAACCGGATCTCGCCGAATATAAGGTTAGTAATGCCAAGCCGTTTTAATCATGGATTCTACAATGTCAAAGAGGAACATCTATGCACCATGGTGCACGTCTTGGGCACACACTCGTGGCGAAAGATACCAAAGGTCCCATCTTATCCTATAACTAGTGAAGGTACGTTCGCTAATGGATGCCGGCATTGGTTAGCTAATTGTAAGCATGATAAGTTTCCAATAATAAGATTTGACATGAAAACCGAACAAATTTAGGTTAATTGAATCTCCTAGGAAAAGAACTATTGGTTTGATTAATGTGCACTTGGTTGACTTACATGGTCAAGTTGGATTTGTGTATATGGTCATGGACTGTATCGTGGAGGTGTGGGTATTGAAGGAGAGACAATGGGTGATGCATTGTAAGTTCGAGCCAAAACCGCCCCTTCCCAATGGTCTCATAAAGGTTTTCGGTTTCTAGAATGAAAACGGGGACATATTAATGATGACAGATACATGGATCCGTACTAGATGGTTGTATGTTTACAACTTAAAAGTGACAGTTTATATGAAGTCGTCATCGTTGGTTTGGAAGCAGCTGTAAAAGATATGGGAGTGTATCGAAGTAGCTTGTTATCGACCCGTTATTCGATCAAATACTAAAGGAGAAGGAAAAAGCGATAGCCAGTTTAGTTTTTTTAATTGAAGCAATAGTTTTCTTATCAGATTAGTATATTTGATTTATCTTTTTTTTTTTTTTGACTTCTTTCTATCATGACTTTTCTTGACCAAACTATTCAACTCTTTTTTGTTATCTTGATTTTTTTTTTGAATAAAGGTAACGGCACCCCAGCAAATTCTACAAAATTTATAATTTTTTTTGACAATAAATAAGGAAAAGTGTTGGCCAATTCAAACAAGCCCCCAAATAAGGATTACACACTCACAAGTCACAACTAGCTATATTTTGGGCACTAAGCAAACGAGTGATGCAACCGGCC
The DNA here is from genome assembly GCA_030545235.1 of Helianthus tuberosus. Taxonomy (NCBI): domain Eukaryota; kingdom Viridiplantae; phylum Streptophyta; class Magnoliopsida; order Asterales; family Asteraceae; genus Helianthus; species Helianthus tuberosus. The sequence continues at coordinate 197,192,619 of CM060425.1, forward strand.
CAACAACTATCCAAACAATACCACCCACTACCATTGGGCTTATTTATGGTCCATCACAAACAATGCCCACATACCAACTTAAATTGTGACAAATCACAATCCTCAAATTCAATGGACACATGTGGTGTACAAATCGGGTTTTCGGGTAGGATCGGGTTCGGGTAGGATCGGGTTTCGGGTAGGATCGGGTTCGGGTAGGATCGGGTTTTTTTAAAAACCGGGTCGGGTCCGGGTAGGGTTTTCTACCAAAAATGTATACCCTATATACCCGGGTCCGGGTAGGGTTCGGGTCGGGTTTTATAAAACCCGGGTATTATAATACCCTATTTCCGGGTTCGGGTCCGGTTCGGGTATTCATCGGGTAGGGTTCGGGTATGCACCGGGTTGGGAAAAAACCCGCACCGGGTATTAAAAAACCCGCATCGGGTTGGGAAAAAACCGCATCGGGTAGAGCGGTTGCGGTTGTGGCTAGACATGCTCAAATCGGTTTTTTTTACTAACCTAAACCGGTTAACCGGTTGGGACTGTTATTGGGCCAAAAAAACAAAACCGGTTACGGTTAATAACCGACCGGTTAATAACCGGTTATTAACCCCGAACATCAAGACCCGGTAATAACCGACCGGTTATGAAAAACCGGTTAACTTGTGAACCGGTTAATAAAAACCAGTTTTTTCGGTTATTTTACAAAACATGCAGAATTTTATAAAAACATGCAGAAATTAAAAAAAAAGGCTGCAGAATCATATACAAAACATGCAGAATTTTATAAAAACATGCAGAATCATTTAAAAACATGCAGAAAGTTATAAAAACATGCAGAATTATATTAAAACTGCAGAAAGTTAAAAAAAATGCTGCAGAATTATATAAAAACATGCAGAATTTTATAAAAACATGCAGAATCATTTAAAAACATGCAGAATTATATAAAAACATGCAGAATTATGTAAAAACATGCAGAATTTTATAAAAACATGCAGAATTTTGTAAAATCATAAGAACTAGAAGTCTTATTGCATACATAATTAAACAAGATTACATCAAAATCGGGTTTTTTTAAACCGGGTTTCGGGTATAAACCGGGTTTCGGGTATAAACCGGTTCCGGGTTCGGGTTCGGGTATTTATAAAACCGGGTTTCGGGTATAAACCGGGTATAAAAAAAACCGGTTCCGGGTTCGGGTTTTAGATCAAATATGCATACCCGGTCCCTACCCTACGGGTAGGGTCGGGTTCGGGTTCGGGTATTAAAAACCCGGGTTTTATAATACCCGGTTCCGGGTTTTTTTTTCGGGTCCGGGTCCGGGTTCGGGTTTTTTGTACACCACTAGACACATTTTCTAAATCATATTTCTGTTAAAATTGATAAAGATATATGAAGGGGGGGGGGGGGGAGCGGTGACTACGGAAAGATGATCGGTTAACGGAACATCGATTGAAATAGTATGTTTAAATGAGTTTCATTTGTATGTTTTGAAGAAATTGTCCAATTCTAGACTTTCTTTGTATGTTTGTGACTTTATAGGTTCTACGGCTAATTTTCATTACATAGAATAAAATATTAGAAACTCGGAATGGGTTATCGTTCGTAATAAACATCATAACTGCGTCTGAGTTGCAATGCGTTTTAGATAACATTAGTAAATGCAATGGTCTTTATAAAATATAGCTAAAAAATAGTTGCTTCGTGCATAGAGTTGCATTGCGTTATAGATTAGTAAATGCAATGAAGGTCTTTGTAAAATATAGCTAAAAAATAGTTGGTTCTTACATAAACAATTTTAGAAACAATATCAAAATTAGCATGACCAAGTCTTGAATGCCACAACTCAAAAGAAGCTTTTGGACATAAGGATGAAGAAACCAAAGCTTCATGAGTTTGCCAGAGCACGTAGAGGCCGTCCTCACGGCACCCCCGGGCCAGGGTTTGCTTGATTCATCGGTCCTGAATATAAAAATATGGATGAGAAAAAATAACATCAACAGGGTTGTCCTCGGTTAACTTTCTGATAGATAATAAGTTTTTGGTAAGGTTGGGCACCACTAAAACATCTTTAAGTACAAGGTTCCCTAAAATTTTTGTTTGACCAATATGAGATATAGGAAGTGATTTACCATTACCAAGTAGACTTTTTTATTACCTTGAGTGGGAGTCGAATTTTTAAGAGAAGCATTGTTGGGAAGCATATGAGTAGTAGCTCTAGTGTCACATGTCCAATCAAGAATATTAGAGTTCAAATGACACTGAGCTTGGAAGGCCTGAGCCAACTAATCTGGAGATGGAGAGGCTGATGCAGCATAGTTGGCCAATTGAAAGCACTGGGAAGCATAATGACCAATTTTTGACACAGTTGACAAGTGGGTTGTAACACCCCGTGTTTTCGAAAGTCAAAGTCAAAGTCAAGGTTAAAGTCAACGACCGATTTCGCGCAGCTTGACTTATAGTGAATTTCTTTTGTGTGTTTATTTTAGTTGTATTATGTGGAGTAAGTGTCAATAATTACAATAATCGACGTATGTTATTCGCTATTCAATCGACGTACGACTATGAACTATAGGAAGTAACAATGCGATAAAGTCAACTAAACGCTAATCAATCCCATTTAATCGACATCGAATCGTAATCGCACTCGCAACTCGAAAGACGCATTTTGGTTATTGTTATACGTGTGTGTGTGCCTTATGTGTTACTTGTGCATGCTTATTATGTTATGTTGTGGTAATCAATCGAAAACGCAATCGAACTCGATCGCAATCGAAATGGTATGATAATTGGTGGAGAAGAGATAGCGCGAGATATAGTAGTTGGGATTAAAAGTAATTTGACTAGGCAACTCTACCGCATCGAAAAGATCGCAATCGAAATCGAAACAGCAAAAATCGTCGCGCCGACAACCCGAACCAAGTGCCATCCGGCCGGATTGCCATCCGACCGGGCTGCCACCTAATCTGGTGCCAGGCTGCCATCCGACCGAGATGACATCCGACCGGACAGTCATCCGGGCGAGGTGCTATCCGACCGGCCAACTCTTTCCTCTTTTGGAACTCTATAAATACCTCCTGTCACTTTTATTCTTTCTACTTTTGGCAACTCTCTGACCAAAGAGCTCGTGCTCCTCACCTTTTCTTCGATTTCTCTCAACTCCGGTAAGATCTCGTCCTAAATCTTGTACTTCCTTGATCTACACGCACCCTTACACCTTTCTATCTTTTAAATCTTAACTTTTAACCGTGAAATCACTAGATTTGAGGTGTTCTAGGATGACGTCATCATGGTGTTCTTATGAACTTCATGTTTTGGCTTCAATCCATCAAGAACAACTTAGATCTAACCGATTTCCACACAAATAAACCAAGATCTTGCATAGATCTTAACACATTCATGGTGAAAAAGGATTGAAAGATAGTTTCTCACTTTCTTTCAACTCTTTTACACTCGAAACCGATAGGATCAGACCTTGATCTAGTCTTCTACTCATTCTCAGTGTGGTGCTAGCTCAAGATCTGAATTCTACTCACGAGACCACCGATTCCGGGGTAACCAAGAACGACCGTCTTGAACCGGTTAACTGGTCGAACTAGGGTGATTCCTGTTTGATCGGGTCACTTGGGTCAAGATGGGGTTCTATTGGTTAACACGTTGTCAAAACGTCTCGATAAAATGACAAACAATCGAAACGGCCAAGTGAAAGACGAACGGAACAACCGGGACGGAGTGCTATCCGACCGGACTACTGTCCGAACGGATAAGCCACCCGAGCGGCCGGCTGTCCAAACGAATTGCACCTTGGGTCCCACACTTAACCAACTTTATCTGAAGTTTGAGTATTGAACGAATTGCTATCCGATCGGACTACCATCCGACCGGATTACTCTTCGGATCATGAGATACTTGGACTTTAGCACTTAAACAATTTTCAATATGCTCAGTGCACCAAGGATGCCACCCAATCGGACAACCGTCCGAGCGAGTGACACCCTGGTGTGGAATTGTTCTTATTAAGTAATCTCGCCACCCAAGTCGTCGTCCGACCGGATAACCATCCGAGCGGATTGTCATCCGCACGACTGAGCGTCCGATCGACCGACTTGAAAGGTAGAGATACTTCAATGTTTTCAAAATGCTACAACGAAAACTTCAAAGGTCAAGCCATCATACACAAACACATCCTTCTCAAAGGAAGAAACAATCCACTCGAATAGTCATCCGACCGGATTATCGTCCGACCGGGTGACCATCTGAACGGATTGTCATCCGCACGACCGGACCGTCCGATCGGATTACCATCCGACCGAACTGCTGTCCGAGCCACTTACATCTTGCATCGTTTTACGCGTCACTTATCGTTATGCTATCGTTCTGATCAGGCTAACCTTACTCTCTAGCTCTCCCTTCAATCCATCCATCGCTGTGAGTATACTCGATCCCTTTTTGCTTTATGCACTTTTGGGTGTTACATACGTTACTTATACTAAATCACATCGAACACACTACGAACTACTTTAAATGCTAACCGTTACCGCATGTTATACGTGACTAAATGAATGCTTGTTTGTTATGTTTACACATGGAATGATGTCTACCTGCCTTAGCAACGGTAGTACTATTAGTTTGGACTCAGCACCCGTTCACTCGGGGGTTCTTAAGGACAGTTATTTGCATGGATTACAGTGGTGATCATGTATTACGAACTGCCTTGGGCAGTCAACCCGCAGTCATTGGTATCGATAGGTTCATGTCGATAACTAACATGCCTCATTTCACTCTGTGTACGTGCTGGTTATGAGTAACGCTTTCGAACTCTATATGCTATTATCAAACTTGTATGCTCACCTTTACACTATGTGTATTGACTTTTATTTTAACGTATGTGACAGGTTCTTAGGATGCTTATCTGCTAGGAAATCGATGCTAGAATAAGGCTCTAGAGGCCAACAAATAGTTGTCTGTACAAATGAAAGCAAGAGTCTCTAGAAGCAGATAAACAATTGCTCTATTTGAAAATCTGAGTTGTCGGAATAGAACTATTTGCCTAGATTTTGTCTGTAATAATTTGTTTACCTTTTGAGACATGGTATGGGACATGGTATTTTAAATTGATTGGTAAAGATAATTGTTATGGAAACTTCTGGACAATCTGTTTCGCTCAGTGCCATGCCCCGATGTTTCCGCCATCGGTTGGGGTGTGACATAGGTGGCCGGTTTTGGCACCCAAAACTTCTATTCGGTCCCCTGTTATTATTAAAAAACTGCCTGTTGGGCCTAAACTAGGCCGAAGATGGCCTACTGGTGCGAGAGTGAGAGCCATGAGAGTTGGGCCGTGGAGGATGACTCTGAGCCGTAAAGGCAACAGTGGGAATTTCATTTGTACCATGAAGGTTTTTCATGAACAACTTATGGCTCTCAGCACTTGCTAAAAGATCAATGAAAGAGGGAATGACGTACCGAACGAGTGGAAGTAGAGAAACTTTCAAAAGTAGTTCCTAACCCGCATAGGAACTAGTGAACTTGATCCATAGCATCCACGGGATGCCCGATGGCACTTAGTTGATTGCAAATAGCTTTGAAAGCACAACCATATTCAGCAACCGAATTGTCTCCTTTTTTAAAGCACAGAGATTGTCATGTAAATTCTGAACCCTTTCAGCCGAGGCGTTGCAAAAAGCTTCCTCGAGAGCGACCCAAATCGCACGCGCAGAAGTGAGACCAATCGTGACAGAAAGGGCTTCTTCGGTTAATGAAGCATTGAAAAGAATAATAGTCTGTTGTTCATTCCTTGCCCATGAAGCATAATTCTGGGTTTGAAACCTGTTTATTATCGGATGTGATTTGAGGAGAAGGAACAGAGAGAGAACCATCAATAGCAATTCTTGATAGGCGATGATTTGCAACATCTGTGTACGCCAACAAATATAGTTTGTCGAGTTGAATTTGATTGCAATCGTTGGTGCCAAACCAGTCATAATAGGGTTGTTGGAAGATGATGGTGAAGCCATAGAAGATGAACAGAAGAAGGGAAAGAAAGAAAATTGTGAAAGGAACAGATATGGCAGAGGACGATGGGAAGAAGAAAAGGATAGCAAGAGGATCGGTTGGAAGAAGAAAAAATAGGTAAACTCAGTCACTTAATGGTAAAGGCTGATACCATGTATAAAATCTCAAGAGGTTTTTCTATTTATTACAAATACAAACCATGATACAATATATAGACACTAAATTTACACAAAGACACCCTATTGAATTATAGAAATACAAACAATATTTATGATAAATCGTTATTATCTAACAACCGTTATGGCTAACTGGCATTAACTATGGGCTCAGGTTATGTGTTGAGTTGTCATGCGGGCTTGGCTTTGATGATTTTACCAACACTTTCAAGATGGTGTGCATCATGCCAAGAAAACAACTCAAGTCACCTAACTTTCATCAGGTGAATGAGGGTGATCTATGCACCATGGTGCATGAGTTGGGCACGAACTCGTGGCGAAAGATACCCCAAGCCCTATCACATCGAATAACTGGTGAAGGCGTGTTTCACTAAAGGATATCTGCATTGGTTAACAAGTAATAATCCTGATGACTGCCATTGGATGATTAGATTTCACATGAAAATCGAGGAATTTGAGTTACTTAAACTTCCAAGAACTTTTTGTAGATGGACTGTGCACTTGGTTGAGTTAGATGGTGAAGTTGGATTTGTGCATTACAACATCTTCTGTAACGTGAAGGTGTGGATATTGAAGGATAAAGGATGGGTGATGCAATGTAACTTCGAGTGGAAACCTCCTCTTCTTGGTGGTCGCATAAAGGTTTTGGAACGAAAAAGGGGATGTATTAATGACAGATGAAATGTTCAAGCGGTTGCTTGTTTATAACTTAAAAGGTGACAGTTTGTATGAAGCCAACTTGGTTGGTTTTGAAGAGAGAGGTGCAAAAGATATTCGAACATATCAAAGTAGCTTGTTTTCGACTCGTTATTCGATCAAAGACCGAAGGGAAAACGGTCGTGTTCGGGGTTAACGTCTTAAACCCGTTTAAAAAACACATGTCCACCTGTCAAATTGTTAAATTCTAACAATAATAATATATATTCTCTGATTTAGGTCAAAACTCAACATGCAACATGTTTAACTCATTTTTAACAACATATCTTTCTACAACCTCACAACCCATTTAGACAGTCTATAACTTGATTGCAACCTGTTTACAACTTATCAAGTGGTTTAGATTATTTTAATTTAAGTGGTGAGTTGTGTATTGATATCTTTGACAAAAATAAACTTAATGTTTAGGTTCATCAATTCAACCAACAATTTGTGGCTTTTTTGTCGTTTTTTTGTCACAAAACTAAGAACCTTTCTGGTCGTAGGAATTTCGTGGGAAAAGTGTCGGCATTTTTGTTTGTAGGAAATGCATAGGAAATTTTGGTAGGAATAGTAGCAATTTTCTAATAGTGATTCTCAAATCATCGACACGATACAATTTGTGATGCTTGTTTATCAAGTGATGTCTACAAAGGGGATAACATCTTGATGGTTGGAAGCAATCATTTTCTGTTTTGAGCAACATGAAACAAAATTGAGCTTTGAGAATGAAAACAAATTTGATAGAATGAAAAACTAGTGAGTATTAGATGATAGCAAACTAAAAGCAATCAACAAGGTTTTAAGATATGTGACGACTTTTGATGCAAAGGGTACTGATTCGGGTATTAATCGACCCGACCATCCTGGAGCCAACGATCTGGAATTCATCGATCTAGGAGTTTATTTGAATGTTTCTTGAATTATCCAAGTTCTTTAGTTTGATTTTTTTTGTTATCTTCTTCTTTTCATGTTCTTTATCTTTTATTTTGGATGGTTATGTTTTCTTTTATTTGAAAAGTTTTTCTTCCTTTTATTTTGGAATTTAATATCGATCCTTGTATGGGATTCATTCAATCTTTATAAGTATAATTTGTTTGGAGGACTTTCGAGGAAAACGTCTATGAATTATTAAGAACCGTTTAGTGAAGAGATTTTCTAGTTCATTGTTTTTTTCTCAATTCCTACAATGTACCCCGCATCTTTTGGCATCGAGCCAGCAATACCGATGTGGGAGACCCCCTCGTAATGTAGACGCGGTGGCCGAGGCAATGATGGCAATCCACAAGCCCCGAGTTTGACATCGAACGACTCCAACAACAAATCCGAAAATTGGAACTCCAGATGCGTGATGAGAAAACCGAATCGGACACCATCATGTGGGATAATGAGGAAACTGAACCAGACACAATTTCGATGAACCAACATCAATTATATATATATTGTTAATAAAGGATGATGAATAGTAATTTTAATTTTAAAATAATACATAGCTTTTTATTATTTTTTTAATTTTTAATAACATATTTTTAATTTTTTTTTCCTTTTTTACAATCATATATTTCCTATCCCATTTTTTTAATAATTCTCTTTTTTTAGAACATATATTATTGATTAATTTATTTGATACTTCTTTAATAATTTACGTTTATAATTTTTTCTAAAAACTTAAGTACGTAGTTATACTTGATTTTTTCCCGTACATTTCGTTATAAGTTATGTTAAAAACGAAATTGTACTTATAATAAAGTATTTATTTGGTATCATAAAACAGTACGATGATAAACTAAACCGTTCTAATGGTTTCGCTTTCTAAACAACATGCTTTATTTTCAAAATCACGTTTGTTTTACGTTATCATTTGCTCGGTTTCGCCACAACGCGCGACGACAAAAAAACTAGTTTAAATAATTATCCATGCTTAAAACTAGTCATATAAAAAGTCGTTCTTAATTTTCGTTTAGGAAATTTCTTTATGAATGTTTTTACATTCTTAGACCATGAGTAATGGTTAATGCCCCTTAAGAGACATTTTTTGCCATATCATTATCATAATGCTTCATCTAATGGTTAAAACTAGTCATATAAAAAGTTGTTCTTAATTTTCGTTTAGGAAATTTCTTTATGAATGTTTTTACATTCTTAGACCATGAGTAATGGTTAATGCCCCTTAAGAGACATTTTTTGCCATATCATTATCATAATGCTTCATCTAATGGTTAAGGCTTCATAATGCCCTTTCATTTATTAGTTTCCTTGTTTTTTCTCTTTATTGGGCATTATTTAGAAATGCTTCTTCCTCCTCATGCCCCTATAATGCCATGAGAAATGGTGCAAGGGCATTATCAAAACCTTTCATACCCCTATAAACCCCCATTACATCTTGCCTTAACAACTATTCAAATTTTATTAATTGCTAGCCACTCATTAACCCCATTAATTAATGCTAACATCACAAGTTCATAAACCGGCCTAATTTTTTGATCAAACCAAGATAAATTAGATTGTCGGATTAAGAATTCTACGCTTCAATTCATAGATTAAAAATTAGAAAATATGTTGTATGATAGTCACTAACTAGAATTAGCAACTCGTTTGTAAATCGTTAAGTGTCTAGTACAAATACAATTAGTACATAAACATGTTATAAAATAATTATAATATAAGGAGTTTATGATTTGTTTTAATTATTTCCCAAATCAACAACATATATAAGACGATTCCGAATATCACGTGGCCGAGTGTATCACGAATCAGTGGCGAAGCTTTAGATTTCCAACTAGGGTCAAAAACGTATATAGCTAAAAAAATCACTATGTGTCACGAATCAACCTTAAACTTTGGGATTTTAAATGTTAAAAAAAAAAAACTATATATACCACCAAGATCTAGAAGGCTACGGTTTAGAAAAGAAAACTATATATGCCACCAAGATCTTGAAGGCTACGGTTTGTAATTAAGCAAAGTAGCAAACCCTAAACAATAAAAATAGCTTCTTGATCGAATCCGCCTTCAAATCTACAATCATGGTGGCTGAGTTGCCTTCGGAAAACATGCACAATATTTTGTCAACCCTAAACTCTAAAAAGCCACTTCAATCAGCCTTCAAATCTATAACCATGGCCGAGTTACCTTCGGAAATCAGGTACGATATCTTCTCAAGAATACCTGTGAGATCATTGGTTCATTGCCGGTGTGTAAGCAAGCAATGGCGCAACTACATCAACGATCCTTACTTTGAAACCATGTATGCCAAACGAGCGGCAATGATCAACGATCCAACGATCATTATGTTTCGTCAAAGCCCATCTAATGTTCCCAACTCACCATGCACACTCAGTTTCTTGGAATATAAAGAAGAAGCAGGAGCAGGTAGTTGTACCCTAAAGTTGAGAAAGAAGCCACCCTCTATGGAGTTTATGTGTAAAAGATGGAATGACAGACATCCTAGCTTAATAGTTCTAGGTTCTTGCTATGGTTTCCTCTATTCGTCACAACGCCACAGTAATGACGCCAGTACTTTTGTTGTGATCAATCCTATAAGGAGAGAATGTTATGAACTGCCACCCATCAACACACCATTGCGATTCGACAGCGGGCTTGGGTTTGATGAATCCACCAACAGTTTCAAGATGGTTTGTGTCATGGCAAACTTGCATCCGGACAAGGAGGGTCAATGCACTATGGTGCATGTCTTGGGCACAGGCTCGTGGCGAGAGATACCCCAAGTCCCATCTCATCCAATATGCGGCGAAGGGGTGTTCGCTAATGGACGTATGCATTGGTTGACTAGTAGGAATGTTTACTGCCCAATAATAAGATTTGACATGAAAACCGAGGAATTTGGGGTGATTAAACCTCCTAGAAAAGGACCTCTTGGAAGTTATGTGCATTTGGTTGACTTACATGGTGAAGTTGGATTTGTGTATATCGCTATTAACTATAGCGTGGAGGTGTGGGTATTGAAGGAGAGAGGATGGGTTATGCATTGTGGGTTCGACCAGAAACCACATCTAGGTTACGGATATTGTAGTCGCGGATTAATGGTCTTAGGTTTCTGGAACGAAAATGGGGACATATTAATGACAAGTTATCATGGACATCAAAAGTTGCTTGTTTACAACTTAAAAAGTGACAGTTTGTATGAATCAGACTGCATTGGTTTTGAACGAGTAGGTCCTGTAAAAGATATTCAGATGTATCAAAGCACCTTGTTTTCCACCCGCTTATTCCATCAAAAACCGAAGGAAAAGAAGTAACCCAATGAAAAAACGTTAGTGTTTTGCTAGGTAGTAAGTTTGGTACGATAGTTTTTTATCCATATTTGGTTTATATTTTTGCACATTTGTGCTTTCTTTCTATCATGACTTATTTAGACCAAACTATTCAGAATTCCTTGTGATTAGTTTGAACTGTCACAATTTTCTAGGTCCACATTTCCTAAATCATCTCAAATTAAGAGTTTAAAAGTTGGCTTCTTTTACTCGTTTGATATTGAGTCAATTGACTTGTTTTAAGCGGAGTCCTAGCTATTCGAGTTAACCTATATATTTAGCTTGTTTAATTAAGGAGTACATCTATAGTAGTCAAGTTTCTCATATGTTTTACTAAGTCACCTTATCTTTTTTTACTATCTAAACTATAAAGTCATTCAATTTTCATTCCTTAGGGCGAACTTGTACGTAAATCAAACCCTAACTCCCCAATCAGACAATCCGTCAAACACCACCAAATAGTCCGACAAAGACCATAATCGTTTATTATGGAAGTGAACACCTTTACCGTTATTCTTTTGTAGATCCGGGATTATTACTTCGATGGATCTGAAACTAGCTTTGTGTATGCCCATATTGGTGTTTTAGTTATGACAATAAGATTGTGGTCGTCTTGTGAAGAAACCATGTGTGAATGTATTTACGTATTTCTTTTTGTTTTTTATTATCATGTCATTACCACATAAGTATTTCGTAATTACAAACACTACTAGAAAACTGCTACTTTTCCCACGTCAATTTCCGTAGGAAATCCGTGGGTAACTGCGTTTACCCACGGATTTCCCACGAAAATGGGCTGTGGGAATTTTGCTCGTGGGTAATTTTTTTCTGACGCATTTCCTACGGAATTTCCTACTCCTTTCCCACACAAATGTTTTGTTAGAATTCTCCTACTTATTTCTCACGGAATTAATTTTCTTAACTTTCCGACGCATTTCCTACGGAATATTTATTTTTTAAAATTTTGTGCTTAAAACAATTATATTTATATTTATTATATAATATTTATATATTTTAATTTTCTTACACAATTCCTACGGAAAAAAAAATCGGCCAAAAAGGGGAAATTCCCCCTGGATCGGTGTGTGCCTGGGATCGAACTCGAGACCTATACGTTATAACCGAAGTGTCTTAACCAGTTTATCCTCCTGTACAGGAGCTGATATATCTTAGATTTAATTCTATATATATACTATTTGAGTCAATATTTTCCTACACATTTCCTACGGATATTAATTAAAAACCTACGGATAGGAAATGAAACATATTTCGTGAGCAATTTGTGAGAAATTTGTCGATAATTTCTGACACACTTCCTACGGATAGGAAATGAAACATATTTCGTAGGAATTGTGTTGGTATTTTCCTACACTTTTTCTACGGATATAAATAAATTTATTTTAAAAATAACATATATTGATATAAATAATAAAACTTTATGTTTTAATATCAGTAATTTCATTTTATTATGAATTTTTTTAATAATAAATTGGATTCCTACGCATTTCCTACCGATAGTTAAAATGAAAACGGATTCCGTAGGAGATCGGTAGGAATTTTCCTACACTTTTCCTACGCATAACAATTCCTACGAATTTCCGACTAATGGTTAAAATGAAAACGGATTCCGTCGGAGATCGGTCTGAATTTTCCTACACGTTTCCTACGCAAACCAATTTGTCGTTCTTTTGTCGCTTTTTTGTCACAAAACTAAGACCCTTTTTAATACGTCGGAATTTCGTAGGAAATGTGTAGCCATTTTCGTTCGTAGGAAATGCGTAGGAAATTTTGGTAGGAAAAATAGCAGTTTTCTAGTAGTGAAAAAAAATAAAAAAGAATTAGTATGTTCTTTGTAACCACTTATCTTTTCTCTACAAGCATCAATACAACAATAATCATCTACACATACCTCAGTGGAGTAGGAGTGAAGTCATGCATTTGAGCCATAAAGGCGTGATACAGAGTGTCTTCGGTGATTTGTATATCTGCCATCTGAGTAGACCAGTCAAAACCTCCTCCCTCTTGAGCTACCATAGCATTGTTGGTGTTTGCAGCTGAGGATAATCCAGAAACATTGCTTGGGTTTGCACTAGAGGTAGTAACAGTAGCAGGTCTTGGGGCTGAGTTAACAGTGACAGTGATGTTTTCATCAGGTCTATCTCTTTTTGGATGTTTGCAGTCACGAGCGAAATGTCCTGGCTCATGGCAGTTGAAACACCTCAACTTTGACTTATTCCATCCTAGATCCTTGTTCGTCGATTCCTAGTTGTTCCTACCAGTTCTCTTGATAAAGCTTTTGGCACGAAAAACTGCCATAGCCAACTGCAAAGTAATATCCATCTCTTCAATATCCTCTGGATGGACTTCATTGAGCTCATCTGCCCTTACACTATTTGCTGTAAGTTTTCCTACAACAAAAGCATTGTAGCAATTCATAACTCCCTCCATAAATGCCATATTCTTTTTAATTCTTTAGAGACATTCCAATCATTTCTGAGTATCCGGATGTCTTCCCTAGCGAACTACCTGGATTACCTTCTGAGAGGCAAGTAGAGTTTAGGATTGACATCCTGCCAGGAGCAGCACCGATTGCACGAGCTCCTTACCGTTTAGCACCAACAGAAATGAAAGAGCTGAGAACCCAATTGGATGAATTATTGGAAAAGGGTTTTATACAACCCAACCCAACCCAACCCAACCCAGCTCATCACGTTGGGGAGCACCCATACTGTTTGTAAAGAAGAAGGATGGTTCAATGCATCTGTGCATTGATTACCGCGAGCTAAACAAAGTAACGATCAAGAATCGTTATCCATTACCCAGGATCGACGATCTGTTCGATCAACTTCAAGGGACAAGCTTCTTTTCAAAGATTGATCTAAGGTCGGGATATCATCAACTCAAAGTTAAAACTGAAGATGTACCTAAAACCGCGTTTAGGACGAGGTATGGTCACTATGACTTCTTAGTGATGCCTTTCGGGCACACTAACGCACCTGCAGCATTCATGGACCTCATGAATCGAATCTGCAAGCCGTACCTAGATAAGTTTGTCATCGTCTTTATAGATGACATACTTATCTATTCTCGTAATTAAGCTAATCACGAGAAACACCTTCGGTGCATCCTAGGACTGCTACAACAGGAGAAGCTTTACGCTAAATTCTCCAAATGCGAATTCTGGCTTCGCGAAGTCCAATTCCTTGGACATGTTGTAAGAGAGCGTGGTATCTAAGTGGATCCCGCTAAGATAGAAGCAATCATGAACTGGGAAGCACCTAAGACACCTACTGAGATTCACAGCTTTCTGGGATTAGCAGGTTATTACAGAAGATTCATTGAAAACTTCCCTAGCATAGCCACACCTCTAACTTCCTTGACCCGCAAGAATGTAAAATTTGATTGGGGTCCTAAAGAGCAGGAGTCTTTTAAAATCCTCAAGCAAAAGATGAGCAATGCTCTTGTGTTAACATTACCTGAAAGAATATAGGAATTCGTTGTCTACTGTGATGCTTCGCACACTGGCATGGGCTGCGTGCTTATGCAAAGAGGCAAAGTGATTGCCTACGCATCACGACAACTGAAAGTGCACGAAAAGAATTACACCACCCATGATCTGGAATTGGGTGCCGTTGTATTTGCACTTAAGTTATGGAGACATTACTTGTATGGGACTAAGTGTGTGATATACTCAGATCACAAAAGCCTCCAACACTTGTTTAATAAAAAAGATCTCAATACGAGGCAACTATTGATCAGTTGTCACATGGGAATGATGGAATCCTTAGATTAAATGGTAGAATCTGGGTTCCTATTCGTGGAGGACTTAGAGATGTAATCCTCCAGGAAACTCATAACTCCAAATATTCAGTTCACCCAAGGGGTGACAAAATGTATCAAGATTTAAAGGCCAACTATTGGTGGATGGGTTTAAAGAAGTCCATAGCTACATACGTAGCAAAATGTCTGACGTGCGCTCAGATTAAAGCCGAACATCAAAAGCCGTCAGGGTTACTAAATCAATTAGAACTTCCCACATGGAAGTGGGAGATGGTAACCATGGATTTCATTACCAAGTTACCTAAGACAAGACAAGGCATGGAAATGATACAATATAGGTCATAGTTGACAGACTGACTAAGTCAGCTCATTTCTTACACATCAAGGAGACTCATAGCTCCGATAAGTTAGCTCAGTTATATGTGGATGAGATTGTATCTCTCCACGGAGTGCCAGTATCTATTGTATCCGATAGAGATACTAGATACACTTCTCACTTCTGGAAAAGTTTCAAACAATCATTGGGCACTCGTTTGAATTTCAGTACTACATACCATCCTCAAACGGATGGGCAAAGTGAGCATATAATTCAAACATTGGAAGACATGCTTCGCGCATGTGTCATTGATTTAGGTGGTAGTTGGGATGACCATCTTCCCTTAATTGAGTTCTCCTATAATAATAGTTACCATACCAGTATTCAGGATGCGCCTTTCGAGGCTTTATATGGGAGAAAATGTAGAATGTCCGTCTGTTGGGCAGAAGTTGGAGAAGCTCATTTATCAGGACCTGAGATAGTCCTAGAAACAACGGACAAGATTGCCTAAGTTCGTGATCACCTAAAGGTTGCCAGAGACAGGTAGAAAAGCTATGTAGATAAAAGGCAAAAACCTCTAAAGTTTGAGGTGTCACACCCCAACCGATGGCGGAAACATCGGGATGAGATGAAGTGCGTAGATTGTAAGAGACTTCATAACACTATGTGACAATATTAATTAAATTCAAATTTCATTTCAAGACTAATTGTCATACAAGGTTCAAATAAAATAAAAACATTGTTTCATAATAAAACATAACAACAAAAATAGATGATTTAATCTAGGTGTGTATCTAGTCCACCCTAAATCTTGTTTCATCTTGCAATATCACTTCATCAATTAACCTGCAACATGTATTAAAAATAGAGTTCAACGCAAAAGCAAAGACGAGTATACAAGTTTTGTTACATAACATAAATAGAATAAAAAGTGCTCATATCCATCATGATTCATAATATCTGAGTACTAGTATGCAAATATGGCGTACAATATGTTCAAACCCGAGAATACAACGCATTAAAAGAGCCTAATCCCAAGAGTTTAGCGGGTGGTAACATGTTTAACTTAACAATACCCAAAAGAATAGCGGGCGGGGCGTTAATCCTATAGCGCTATAATTGTTAAGGGAGGCTAGCAAAGTTAATGAGCATATAACGTCCAAGTAGTTTACATAGCATACGAGAATAACAAGTAATCACATATAGTTTCATGTTAAGCATGGATAGAGTATGTTTAAATGAGTTTAAGAGTCATTTGTATAATATACATGTTGCATCCCAAAATGAAAAAAAGGAAAAAGGGATTGAGTATACTCACGGTTTTTGCAAGCTTTCCTACTTGATGTTCCGTGAGTGTTAGTGTTTAGATTGGAGCACCTTGTCCTCCTACACAAGGAACATAGGTGTGTGAGTTGGGGATAACGGTAGATTATAGATTTTAGTTTAAAAGTGCAAGAACATAACATAGGAAAATAACCATCCATTACTTATGATGTTTAGATGGTATACTTAATAACTTGACAATGACCACTTGTTCATCATCAAGGGTTCGGTTTGTTTGAATATTATATAAGTATTACTTAGGTTATAGTATATCATATATGTCAAGCATGAGGTAGAAGACTAAGGTCTTCATTTAGGCACCTTAAAGTGTCATAGAAATCATACATGAGGTAGGAAGAACAAGCTCCCATTTAAGTACCTCCAATGTTCACCACTACACTTGACGTAAAAACATTCAAGGAGGGTCTTGAAATTACATAAGAAATGAAATGAACAACTATTCTATGAGAAAACATCAAGAAGTGAGTGGATGTTCATGAAAGATAGCCCAAGCTAGTCTAACCATCACACTTTTACCAAGCTTCAAGCTTGAACACTTCTTGTGGGTAGAACCCTAACCAAAACAGAAAGTTTATGAGGTTTAATCCTCTGATTTTAAGTGTCTCAACCTTGTTTTTAAGCCCAACCAATCATTCATTTGATTGTGAGCATTAGGACATAGGTTTGAGATGAGAAAGCTCAAGTTTGATGAAGTTTATCAAAGTATTTGTATAAAACAGAAAATTTCTTGCACTTGTAACCCTTTTATGATGATGTTCCATCCTTGGTTTTCCAGGGAAAACCTATGGAAACACTCCTAGGGTTGTTACAAGTGCTGAGAAGCAAGAAAGATTGGGAAAGATGGAAGATAAGTGAGGTTAAACTCACTTTTACAACTTGGAATGATTCTGACTTTTGCTACTATTTTGCACCAGAATTTTGAGTGTTTAGAGAGTGTATTAGAGAGTTTGTAAAGTGATTGAAGTGTGGGATTGAGTTGGGTTTTATAGGGAGAGTTTAGGTGAGGTTTGGTGGCTATTTAATGGAGAAAACTCACCAAAGAAACACAAAATGGACCAATCCTCGCACTCAAAACACATTCTGTCGGATTAACACGTTGGCGTAGCGTGAGCATCAAGGCCCTTACCCGTGGCGCTACGCGACGGGGTACAATGTTCGAAATCAAGTTTTAAAAATGCCATTTTGACCCCTGTAGTTTATAGTTGAGTGTTTTTTAGAGTTTTAGGGGCTGTTCTTGTCTTATAAGTGTAGTTTAAGGTCAAGACAAGCATGAGTATCATAAACCAAGTATAATTGAGCGTATAAATGTCGTAATTGAGTATCGTTTACGGTCAAAACACGTTTTATGCATAAGTTTAGCGTATTTACAAGTTTAGCACATAGTTTCCAAGAATAATGAATAAACATCAATTGTTTCACTAAATCAAATGTATGAGCATATATAAGGTGTGTACAACATGTATGTAACAAAATACGAGTTTTATTAATGATCCAAGTCTCGGGTTTTACAACGACTACAACGAAAAGACGATTACAAGAATGCAAAGTTTTTAATAATAGAAATACGAACAAGGCTTTCTATAAATGGAAAGTACAAAAGAGCAGGGCACTACAGTCTCCCCTCCTTTAGGGAATTTTGTCCCGAAATTTAGGAAGATGTAGCGAAAAGATAAGGGTACTTCGTATTCATGTCACTTTTGAGTTCCCAAGTAAATTCAGCGCCACGTTTTCCTTCCCATCTAACCTTGACGATAGGAATTTTACTGTGCCTCAATAACTTGACTCCTTGATCCATTATTTCGACAGGTTTTTCCACGAAATGCAAGGTTTCGTTGATTTGAAGATCTTCGAGAGGAACTTGGAGTCCTTCTTCAGCGTGACATTTCTTTAGATTTGAGACGTGAAATGTTGGATGAATGTTGTTGAGTTCTTGAGGTAAATCGAGTCGATAAGCCACCTTACCAATCCTTTCGAGTATCTTGAAACGACCAACATAGCAAGGGGCAAGTTTTCCCTTTTTACCAAATCAGACCACTCCTTTCCAAGGAGACACCTTGAGTAGTACATGGTCCCCAACGTTAAATTCCATTGGTTTGCGTCCCTTGTCAGCATAGCTCTTTTGACGACTTCGAGCCTTGAGTAGGTTATCACGGATTTGGAGAATCTTATCGGTCGCTTCTTGTATGATTTCAGGGCCAGTAAATTGTTTGTCACCAATCTCGTGCCAGCTTAAAGGAGATCGGCATTTGCGACCATACAATGCCTCAAATGGAGCCATTTGAATACTGGAGTGGTAACTATTGTTGTACGAGAACTCGATCAAAGGTAAATGCACATCCCAACTACCACCGAAGTCGATGACACAAGAGCGGAGCAAGTCCTCCAAGGTTTGAATAGTACGTTCAGTATGCCCATCCGTTTGAGGGTGAAAGGCCGTACTGAGATTTAATTGAGAACCCATAGCGGACTGGAAAGTTTGCCAAAGATGCGAAGTAAATCGACCATCACGATCAGAAATGATGTCGAGAGGAATACCATGACGGCGTATGACTTCGTCAGTATAGATGCGAGCAAGTCGTTCAACCTTGAAATCTTCGCGAATATGGATGAATTGAGCGGACTTGGTTAAACGATCGATAATTACCCAAATACTATCGTGACCAGAAGGCGTACGGGGGAGTTTGGTTATGAAGTCCATCGCAATGCTATCCCATTTCCAAACGGGGATTTCAGGTTGTTCGAGTATACCGGAAGGTCGCTAATGCTCGGCTTTGACTTTCGAACAGATAAGACACTTAGAGACGTATACTGCAATGTCTCTCTTCATACCGGGCCACCAATAGGATGTACGTAGATTATGGTACATCGTGTCAGCACCAGGATGAATTGAGTACTTGGATTTGTGTGCCTCGTTCATAATGAGATCACGAAGGTTGTCGCGATCTGGTACCCAGATGCGATCACGACAGTAAAGCAGACCATCAGATTTTGAAGTGAGTAGGTCTTCAGTAGCTCCACGTATTTCTACGGACATGGAACCTTCATTGATAGATGAGTATTGCGCTTCACGAATGCATTTGTGAAGATCGCTCGAGATATGAAAACAACGAATATAATCTACATGAGTCTTACGACTAAGTGCATCGGCCACGACATTCTCTTTACTAGGGTGGTAGCGAATCTCACAGTCATAGTCGTTAAGTAATTCCACCCAACGTCGCTGACGCATATTAAGCTCTTTTTGGTCAAAGATGTGTTGTAGGCTCTTATGGTCAGTGAAAACCACACACTTTGTACCGTATGGGTAGTGTCGCCAAATCTTTAATGCAAAAACAACTGCGCCAAGCTCGAGGTCGTGGGTAGTATAATTTTTCTCATGTATTTTGAGTTGGCGAGAGGCATAAGCGATGACTTTGTCTCGTTGCATGAGAACACAACCAAGACCACGATTTGAGGCATCGCAATACACCACGAAATCATCATTCCCATCAGGGAGAGCGAGAATAGGAGCGTTGCAAAGCAAGCCTTTGAGAGTCCGAAAAGATTCCTCTTGCTCAGGACCCCAAGCAAAAGGTTTCTCTTTTTGAGTCAACGAAGTGAGAGGAACGGCGAGTTTTGAAAAATTCGAGATGAATCGGCGGTAATAACTCGCCAATCCTAAGAAGGAACGGATTTCGGAAGGTGATTTAGGCGCGGTCCAATTTGTTAGTGCATTCATCTGTCAACTTCGTCTTAGATCGAGTCTCAGTTCGTTGCGGATATGATTCAACATGATGTCATCATATTTAAAAATGAAAACTCACAAAATGTTGGTAATAAGTGGTGCAGGTTTGACCACAGTGCTCAAAGGACAAATCATGCTTACAGGAGGAGTTATGATTACCACAAATCTAAACAATGTTATGATCTGAATAAGTGGTTTGAAGATGATCGATGGTACGATAACAGAGTGTGTTACACATGTGGTGTGAGAGGACACATTGCTGTTAACTGTCAAAGTTGGAGATTTGAAACGAGAAGATGTTTTGAATGCAATATTAAAGGTCACATTGCTAGAGATTGCCCAAGGAGATCGATGGGAAGATCGAGGGTTGAATCTCAGAGAACGATAAAGAAACCAGTCAATGTCAAGCCCAAAGAACAGAAGGTTCTAGAACAGAAAGTGAAGCTTTCGCAGGGGCAAAAAGACAGACTGAGGAAAAAGAGGAAGAAGGCAAGAGAGTATTTGGAGAAGATTTTGTCTTCAGGTTCACCAGTTGGTTCGAATAAAAGTTCTGATGAATCGATTCACTCGACTGCAAAGTCAAGCAAATCGAATTCTTCAGATGCAAATCTGAGGACAAACAAGAAGAAAAAGAAAGTTATTGGCGATGAATCTGGCTCATCCAAGTCAAACAAGCCAAGATCGGGCAATGAATCTGATTCCACAAAATCAGAGGAGCTACAAGTTGAGGTAAAAAAGGAAGAGACAGTTCCGTTAATGAATGATGAGAACTTTCCACCATTACGAGCCGCAAACCTAAAATCAAAAGGTGTTGATGCTGGAAAAATGTTTAATAGCAATGTTAAACATATTTTTAGCAAGATGGTTGATGGTAAGGAAAAAGGAGTGAAAGAGTTTTATGAAGAAAAGAGAAAAGCTCAAAATGCGCCTAAGGCTGGTCAGGCTTGGGTGTCAAAATCTGTTGGTTGAATTCCTGACTTGCCGGAGCTTCCAGGTTGGTAAGTGTGAAGCAGGTATCGGCATCATTCTTGAGAAATTCACAGGATGGTAACTGTGATATTTCGTCTTACATGTGGTAAATCATGGACATTAAGTTGTACTTGATTTCCTACAAGTGTTTGTGTTGATAGAATCCTAATAATGTTAAATTTTCAAAACTGTTAAAAGAGAACAAGATGATGAGATGACCCCGAATCCACAAGTGTTGGATAAACAAACTAATTTTTCCGGAAAAACCATTCTGATTAAAACAAACTTAAGTGTTTTGAAATCATTATGGGAAAATAGTTTGTTGTAAGGGGGAGTTGTTGATTGAATACGCCGAAACCCTCACGGCTGAACAAACATGATTACTTTCATCAGATTGAAAAACGATTTTCAAACTGTTAATATCAATGTGTTGTAAATCATGGGGGTACATTATTTTCTGCAAATCAGAGCACTTTTAGCAGAAAATGGATGGCGAGACAAAGCTATCAGTGTTGGTTGTCAAATTTTCTTTATATGATTTTGCATTTTAGGGGGAGTAATATTGTTAGAAAATACAAAAACATTTGAAAATTTTGAAAAAGTCAAAAACATGATAAAATTAAAAAATTGAGTTTTTGCGTAAAAAGAGGAAATGATAGTACATCAGTAGACGGTTACAGTATGCTAAAGAAATGGAAAGTTTAAATGTGTTAAACGATCTCACCGTGGATGTGTCGGTAGATTTTTATACACTTAGTAAACTTTTCGGGATATAAACATAAATTTCATACTTGCTTATTTCGTGGGGAACACTACTTGGATATATAGGTAACCCCTGAAATCTCGTTTGAAAGGTCTCATAATCTGATATATTAGATCTTTATACTCAATGATGTCTGGGGTATTATTCCGGGACTTCTGCTGAACGGTAGTTCTGACCTAGTCCTTGAATAATATTTTCTGCAATGCTTGAAATATAGCATTAAACCCTCAGCATGCTGATGAAACAATAAAATTGATAGTCGCTGCTGTTGTAAGCAAAAAGATCCTCTAAAGGGGACATACCGTAAAGTCGAAGCTGATATCTCTCTGCGTATACGGAAGTATCGACCAGAGATCCCTCGGCCCTCGCATACCTAATTTATATACAGATATCATTGTAGTATACTCACCTGTAAGACTGATTATTGGGATTCTGGATACGGGAGTATATTCAAGAGGTGGGACACATGAATGAGTTAAGTTCATATGACATCTAATTCGTATCCTGAATCAGTTGAAGTTTGTATGAAAATTTAAGTGGATCAGTATATCGACAATCTAAGTGAATTGTTTAATACTTAATGTGAAAATTAAGCTCAACGGTACTTGTGACTTGTCATAAACTGATATGATCCTCTGACGCATACTTAAACAAAAATATTGTCTGTAAATATGTTTGTACATATTTCTTTACTGCTTTATATTTTCAGAAAATACAAAAAGATTTTGATTTCTGCTTTATTTTCGACAACCGATGTCTGAGTGCTGAGTTTCAAAATCTAAGTAAGCTGATTGTGTTTCTGAAAATAAAACAAGTTCATTAATTTGATACTTGATTTAAAATAAAAAATCAAAAAGAGTTTGTGATATCTCCAAGGTCATTAACTTGGACTTGGATGATTAACTGTGGGGGATTTGGATGCTTATATTGTTATAGAGCTAGTTTCCGATACGATTCGATGAAACTGCCAATTTCATGAGAAGTGATTTTGAGGAGATTGAATTGTCAGATTATGATATCTGGAAGTTTAAAATATTGTTACTTATAGATGTATGAGTGATTGCAGGAAAAGTCCAGACTACGATCCCGAGAGCAGAGTCTAAGGGGGAGTCTGAAGACAAGCTTGAAACAAAGAGAAGCTTGTAGATGGAAAGCTAGGTGTCGATCCCAAAGCACGGAAGCTTGATGAAAGGGGGAGCCTGAAGCTGATAAAGATTGAAGACTGAGAAGACTCGACACTTTAGACTCGTCAACATCTGAGGGGGAGTCTGTTAGTGCATTCATCTGTCAACTTCGTCTTAGATCGAGTCTCAGTTCGTTGCGGATATGATTCAACATGATGTCATCATATACAAAGATGACATCATCAATATGACATTATCTACACAAGAAGACAAAAGTTTAGAGTCTGATTTCGTTGAATTGATAAAGTAGATGATTTCGTCCATTTGGTCAAAGTGAGGTGATTTCGCTTTTTAGTCAATACCAGATTTCGCTCTTTTGTCAACATGTAATTTCGCTTTTGTGTCAAGCATGATTCCGCTTTTATGGCATGTTTAGGTATCGCTTTTATGGCATGTTTAGGTATCGCTTTTATGGCAGTGTACATATAAGCGAAATCATGATGCCTATATAAGGGTCACATAAGCGGAATCACATTTATAGTTAGAGGTGTTGTCTTCCGGTGAGCCATAAAGTGCTGCCGAAGTGTCGACAGGTTGTAAACATTGTCCAGATCAATAATATCGACAGTTTAGTGTGTATACTTGCTGAATTGTACTTGGTTTGTCTGTTTCCGCCGTTCAAACTGAGATAAACTTTTCTACGCGACTCGTTTAGGTCCGAATTCGATCCTACACAATTCTTTACGGCTTCGATTTTTGAAGGGTCGACGTGGATTCCTTTTTCACTAACAACGTGCCCAAGGAATTGGACTTCTTTGATCCAGAACTCGCATTTGGAAAACTTAGCGTATAAGCATTCAATACGTAAGAGCTCGAGTATAAGACGAAGATGACGTTCATGATCGGCTTGAGATTTAGAATAAATGAGAATATCATCAATGAAGACGATCACGAAGCGATCCAAATAGGGCTTACAAACACGATTCATAAGATCCATGAACACGGCGGGTGTGTTGGTCAAACCAAAAGGCATGACCACGAACTCGTAGTGTCCATAGCGAGTGCGGAAAGCGGTTTTGGGGATGTCCTCATCGAGAACACGAAGTTGGTGATAACCAGAACGAAGATCGATCTTGGAGAAACAGGTATCGCCTCGAAGTTGATCAAAAAGGTCATCGATACGCGGAAGAGGGTAACGATTCTTGACGGTGAGTTTGTTAAGCTCACGATAGTCGATGCACATGCGGAAAGAGCCATCCTTCTTTTTGACAAAGAGCACAGGAGCACCCCAAGGTGAGGTACTTGGATGAATGAAGCCCTTATCGAGGAGTTCTTGAAGTTGGGTAGATAATTCTTGCATCTCAGAAGGTGCAAGACGATAAGGAGCTTTGGCAACAGGAGTCGCACCAGGTACGAGGTCAATACGAAAGTGAACAGATCGAGGCGGAGGAGGACCATGCAAATCTTCAGGAAAGACGTCAGGGAAGTCGCACACCACTGGAACGTCACTTATACTCTTTCCCTTGCCCTTTTCTTCCACAACGTGGGCTAAAAAGGCAAAGTACTGTTTGCGTAAGTATTTGTTCGCTTGTGTGCAGGACATCAACTTCAGTCCCTTTGAAGGTCGGTCTCCATAGACGTGCAAAACATAGCCAGATGGAAGGGGTAAACGAACGTATTTCTCATGACAAGCGATTTCAGCATGGTTCTTTTGAGCCAATCTATGCCTATGATGACGTCGAAACTACCCAGTTGCATGGGTATGAGGTCGATAGTAAAAACGTGCTCGTTAAGAGTGAGGCGACAATCGAGAAGAACGGAATCGACTAAGATGGACTTGCCATTGGCGACTTCAACGGAAAACGACTTAGGTAGCTTAGAGCGTGTGCAATTTAACAATGATTCAAATTCTAAGGACACAAAGCTTTTGTCCGCACCAGTATCAAACAGTATCGAAGCATAAAGATGGTTAACAAGAAACGTACCGTTAACGACATCATTGTCGTTGAGCGCTTGATTTGCGTTCAGGTTGAAAGCGCGACCACGAGGAGGTTGTTGTTGCTCTTGATTCCATTGTGGGCATTGAGGACGAAGATGATTAGCATCCCCACATTTGAAACAAGCCCTAACTGGTCTTGCGTTTTGAAGAGCAGGTGGAGCTTGTTGTGCTTGCTGAGCTTGTGGCACTTGTTGTTGTTGATAGCTGCGGCAAAACGCGGTATCGTGCCCATAACGGTTGCAATTGGTACAGCGGCGACACTTGGCATTGGGGGGATGGTGATAGTTACAAGTGGCACACTTGGGGTGAATCCCAGTGTACAACTTTTGGGTGTTATCAGGAGCAACAGGATTTGGGTTAACGGGTGGCACAATCGCGTTGCAAACGGGGTTCGATTGCTTTCGCTTCTTCCCCCTATTGCTACTCGACTGTTGGGTAATTTGGTTGGCTGGCTTGAATGAAACGGGGTTTGCGGCTTGCTTATCGCGAATGCGATTGTTGTTTAGGGAAGCGGCCAAACGGTAGACAGCTTCGATATTGTCGAGTTTGGCTACCTCGATCGTATCGCGCAAGCTAGAAGGTAACCCATTGATGTACTTCCTTATCTTGCGTTCAGTGGTTATAACGAGGTGAGGAACAATGAAGCTAAGTTGCTTGAAACGGGTAGTGTAGGCTAGGTTCTCATCACCCACTTGCTTTAGAGCCCAAAATTCTTCCTCCAACCTTTGTTGCTCATGCGGAGGGCAAAATTCGTCCATCATCAGGGTCTTGACTTCTCCCCAGGGCAAAGCATAAGCCTCTTCGTTCGAACGGATATTCCTTTCGTTCGTCCACCACTCGAGAGCTCAGGCTTGGAATACCCCAGTCGCACTACGCGTTTTGAGCTCTTCGGGGCATTCACTGTTGATGAACGTGACCTCCATGCCATCAAACCACTCGAGCATGGCAGTCACCCCATCATTGCCAGTGAATGGCTTGGGGTTGCACGACGAAAAGTGCTTAAAGTTAAACGAAACGGGCTTGCGTACTTCGACCTTATAGTCGACAGAGGAGTTCGGAGTGTCGGAAGCTTGAATTTCGGTAAAGACCTTTGGGACGATGCACGCAATTTGATTGGCCATGAAGACCATCATCTTCTTCTTGGAACGAGACCTTGACTTCTTAGACGTTTTGGAGTGACGGGAAGACATCTAAGATTCAAAAGAACGAATAGGTGAGACTTGATCATAGTGTTTGTTTAAGAAGATTGTTTTATAAAATGATTCATATAGCATAAAGTGTCACATAGCATAAAAGGTTCAAATTGATTCACATAGCATAAAAGGTTTAAACGTCTCATATAGCATAACCATGAATTTCAAATAGCATAACATGAATAAATGAAAGCATTGTAAATTTAGTTTGTTCACGAGAGATTATTATTGATTTTGATTGCGATAAACGTGCGAATTGAGTAAAAGTTTGAAATGAATGAACGTTCAAGTATAAAATCACATATAATTTGAGATACATAAAAGAGAGGCTCAATAAAACATTGGATTGTTTCGGGTAGAGAAACGTCGACTATTCCAAAGTGGGTCGAAAGTTCTTTCGAATTAGAGGAAATGTGCTTTGGCCTATAGGTAAGATACTCTCGTCGAGAAGCGATTAACGGTATCTTACCCTTCCAGTTACTACACGTCTCTAATCGATTGAATTAATCAGGACTTTGGCGAGATTGAAAATCAAGGAATGAGACTTAATCGACGAGATGCGGGTTTCACCCCTAACTTGACGATTCTGTACCCTAAATGTGGTTGGTACTCGTCGGGTCAAAATATAATTTTGACACTTTGACGAGGGTCCACTAGAGTTGAAATGGAAATTACCATTAAGTTGTGGATTTCACTCCTAGCTTAATGGTGTAATTTCGTGCAAAAATAGTTTAAGATAGAATGAGAGTCGTTTACCAAATTGTGGGTTTCACGCCTATTTTGGTAAGTCGTCTCGTTTATGTTACAAGAGTCTTCAAATAAACAAAAGTGTATTCATGTTAGCCTTAGGAAAGGCATATAAATTTAATCAAATAAGAAGTATTGCTAGGAAGCATGTAAGGTAGAGTACATAAGTTTTAAACAACAAATAAGAGACAAAGTTCCTAAAACTATAGACTAGGGCAAAGCATTCCTACTTTTTCATAATTCCCTATAGTTATGGCTCTGATACCAATCTGTCACACCCCAACCGATGGCGGAAACATCGGGATGAGACGAAGTGCGTAGATTGTAAGAAACTTCATAACACTATGTGACAATATTAATTAAATTCAAATTTCATTTCAAGACTAATTGTCATACAAGGTTCAAATAAAATAACAACATTGTTTCATAATAAAACATAACAACAAAAATAGATGATTTAATCTAGGTGTGTATCTAGTCCACCCTAAATCTTGTTTCATCTTGCAACATCACTTCATCAATTAACCTGCAACATGTATTAAAAATAGAGTTCAATGCAAAAGCAAAGGCGAGTATACAAGTTTTGTTACATAGCATAAATAGAATAAAAAGTGCTCATATCCATCATGATTCATAATATGTGAGTACTAGTATGCAAATATGGCGTACAATATGTTCAAACCCGAGAATACAACGCATTAAAAGAGCCTAATCCCAAGAGTTTAGCGGGTGGTAACATGTTTAACTTAACAATACCCAAAAGAATAGCGGGCGGGGCGTTAATCCTATAGCGCTATAATTGTTAAGGGAGGCTAGCAAAGTTAATGAGCATATAACGTCCAAGTAGTTTACATAGCATACGAGAATAACAAGTAATCACATATAGTTTCATGTTAAGCATGGATAGAGTATGTTTAAATGAGTTTAAGAGTCATTTGTATAATATACATGTTGCATCCCAAAATGAAAAAAAGGAAAAAGGGATTGAGTATACTCACGGTTTTTGCAAGCTTTCCTACTTGATGTTCCGTGAGTGTTAGTGTTTAGATTGGAGCACCTTGTCCTCCTACACAAGGAACATAGGTGTGTGAGTTGGGGATAACGGTAGATTATAGATTTTAGTTTAAAAGTGCAAGAACATAACATAGGAAAATAACCATCCATTACTTATGATGTTTAGATTGTATACTTACTAACTTGACAATGACCACTTGTTCATCATCAAGGGTTCGGTTTGTTTGAATATTATATAAGTATTACTTAGGTTATAGTATATCATATATGTCAAGCATGAGGTAGAAGACTAAGGTCTTCATTTAGGCACCTCAAAGTGTCATAGAAATCATACATGAGGTAGGAAGAACAAGCTCTCATTTAGGTACCTCCAATGTTCACCACTACACTTGACGTAAAAACATTCAAGGAGGGTCTTGAACTTACATAAGAAATGAAATGAACATCTATTCTAAGAGAAAACATCAAGAAGTGAGTGGATGTTCATGAAAGATAGCCCAAGCTAGTCTAACCATCACACTTTTACCAAGCTTCAAGCTTGAACACTTCTTGTGGGTAGAACCCTAACCAAAACAGAAAGTTTATGAGGTTTAATCCTCTGATTTTAAGTGTCTCAACCTTGTTTTTAAGCCTAACCAATCATTCATTTGATTGTGAGCATTAGGACATAGGTTTGAGATGAGAAAGCTCAAGTTTGATGAAGTTTATCAAAGTATTTGTATAAAACAGAAAATTTCTTGCACTTGTAACCCTTTTATGATGATGTTCCATCCTTGGTTTTCTAGGGAAAACCTATAGAAACACTCCTAGGGTTGTTACAAGTGCTAAGAAGCAAGAAAGATTGGGAAAGATGGAAGATAAGTGAGGTTAAACTCACTTTTACAACTTGGAATGATTCTGACTTTTGCTACTGTTTTGCACCAGAATTTTGAGTGTTTAGAGAGTGTATTAGAGAGTTTGTAAAGTGATTGAAGTGTGGGATTGAGTTGGGTTTTATAGGGAGAGTTTAGGTGAGGTTTGGTGGCTATTTAATGGAGAAAACACACCAAAGAAACACAAAATGGACCAATCCTCGCACTCAAAACACATTCTGTCGGATTAACACGCTGGCGTAGCATAAGCATCAAGGCCCTTACCCGTGGCGCTACGCGACGGGGTACAATGTTCGAAATCAAGTTTTAAAAATGCCATTTTGGTCCCTGTAGTTTATAGTTGAGTGTTTTTGAGAGTTTTAGGGGTTGTTCTTGTCTTATAAGTGTAGTTTAAGGGCAAGACAAGCATGAGTATCATAAACCAAGTATAATTAAGCGTATAAATGTCGTAATTGAGTATCGTTTACGGTCAAAACACGTTTTATGCATAAGTTTAGCGTATTTACAAGTTTAGCACATAGTTTCCAAGAATAATGAATAAACATCAATTGTTTCACTAAATCAAATGTATGAGCAAATATAAGGTGTGTACAACATGTATGTAACAAAATACGAGTTTTATTAATGATCCAAGTCTCGGGTTTTACAACGACTACAACAAAAAGACGATTACAAGAATGCAAAGTTTCCAATAATAGAAATACGAACAAGGCTTTCTATAAATGGAAAGTACAAAAGAGCAGGGCGCTACATGAGGTGGGAGACAAAGTCTTACTAAAGGTATCGCCCTGGAAAGATGTGATGTGTTTTGGTAAGAAAGGCAAGCTAAGCCCGAGGTATATTGGACCATTCGAGATCATTGAATGTGTCGGAAGTGTAGCTTATAAGCTAAACTTGCCTGAGGAGCTTAGTGGAATTCACAATGTGTTCCACGTCTGTAACTTAAAGAAGTGTCTAGCTGATAAATCGCTAGCAATGTCTCATAAAGACATACAGATAGATGAAAGCCTGAGGTTTGTTGAAAGACCTTTATCGATCGAGGATCGACAGCTTAAAAAGCTCCGAAGGAAGCACGTACCGATTGTGAAAGTGAAATGGGATGCCCGTAGAGGCCCTGAGTATACATGGGAGGTTGAGTCCATTATGCAACACAAGTATCCTCACTTATTTCAGTAAAAATCGGGGTCGAGATTTCTTTTAAGGGGGTGAGGATGCAACACCTCATAAAATCGTGTCCAATTATGTGAAGACACGTGTCATAAACCCTAAAACATGTAAAAGATTAATCTTGAAGGACTGAGGTTTTCAATCAATGAAAATACATATGCGGAGGGACTAAAAGTGTCAATATGCTAATTTATGCCTCTGAGTGACCTTTTATCATACCCGGGGCTTCAAAATGTTAAATCATGCTCTAAGGAATGATTGATATTTGATTATAAAAGTTGAGGGGCCAAATATGTAAAGTTTCAAAAATCTGGTTCTCTGATCATCGGATACGGACCGTATAAGGTTCATGCTTACGGTCCGTAAAGACTGTATCTGGGCGAAATATTTCAAAGCGGTTACGGACCGTATGAGGTTCATACTTACGGTTCGTAAAGCCTGTATGTGGGTAGAATGTTTTGGAGAGCTACAGGTTTGTCACTATAAATAACAACCCTCCTGAATATTTTCTAACACCTTAATATATTTTAAAAAATTGCAATATGTCCGAAAATATACCCCGTATGTGAAAACCGAGCCCAAAATTCGATATAGCATTAAAAATAAAATAAAAACAAAGTTTTTGTGTCGCTCGTGGGCCGCGTAAGACCACACCTGGGTCTACGCGGGGCGCGACAGCCCTGCAACGAGGCGCAGCCCTGAGCCGACACGTGTCGCGATCGTGTCGAAGCTAGCTAATGACTGGGCCAGGCTAGGGCCTACCCAGTCTACTACGCTGGCCACGTAGCCCGTGGTCTCACCTTACGCGGGCTGCGTGAAACCCGATTTCAGCCCCTATATAATGGGAGCTCGGGCCTTCAGTTACGATCGCTCATTTCTTTTCTTTCTTACGAATTTCTGAAGAAGATAACATAATTTCCGGGTATAATACCCCCCCTAATTAACGAATTTCTGCCCCGTTGTAAGTATTATAACCCCGGTTACATATTAGATACGCTGCCCGATTGATCAAGGGTTCCGTAACGGCTGTCGAGGTTCTGCCCGACGTAGTCGTCGGAATGCCGTCTCGGGAGGGTATTACTAATGTAAATAATGGGTTATTTTACTAACATATGTGCATTTGTGTAAATTATAGATAATCACCAGGAAACCCTTACAGAAAACCTAAGACAGCAATGTGAGTAATCTCCTTTTTATAAATTGTTTTTACAAAACCTTAATTGTTTTACAATGCAATTAAGCTGTGATTGAGTCTTTGTAGTTCTTCAATTACTGCCGGTATGTTGGAGTTTTGTATACAAAATGTGGAATACGTTACCATTGGACAAAGAGTTAGCCAATGTGTAATATGACCCACAAGTCAGGATTGACAGTACTGAATGAGTAATTGTGTAGACATAAACATTGTAATCGTTCTCAATACTGTTTAAGGATAAAACTCTTCTTGATTAAACTGGGATTCACTCACCAGTATTTCCCACTGACAAAATATTTTTAAACGCATTTCAAGTAACAAAATGTGAAAGCCAACTAGAAGCCAGCTGGACAGCACTGAAGGCTTGGAAAAAGTGGCTATAAAAGTCACCTAAATAAAAGAAGATGTTTTATTCAATAAAATGGGGATTTTCCTTATGAAAATGTTTGTAATGAAAACTTGGGTTTTATCCCAATATGTTTAATATTATAAAAGTGTGGTACTTACTCTGATAAATATTTCCTAACTACGGTCCTAATGAAATTTCCGCTGCCAAAATAATAAACAAATGATACCACCAAAACTGGTCTCACGACCGCCCGTTCCCGGGACAGATAGATCCCTACTATGATAACGATGAATACATTAGGGAGATCCCTACTATGATAACGATGAATACATTAGGGAGAAATGGACCCTCTAGATCCCTATCCAGGTCTGGACCCTCTAGATCCCTACTATGATAACGATGAATACATTAGGGAGATCTTAGAGAATCCGTACCCTCAGGAGGAGCCCATGCCCCAGTACCAGCACCTGCACCCCCAATGAGTGTAGAAAATGTGCACGAGCTCCGAACTTTCGGAGAAGAGATTTTAGAAAGTAGTGAGATGATGAGGCAGGTAGGAGAGCGACTCATCTGGAAGTACGACGAGCGCAATATGGATTACTGGATGAATCCAGATCAGTGAAGCTGATGGTGGAGTTGGTAATAATAATAATAATAATATAATGTGTAATAATAATAATATATGTTGTAGTATAGACCACTTCGTGGTTAACGATGCATAGTAGTGTTGTAATTTTAATTTAAGCTTTAGTGTGTATTAGACGCATACTATATAAGAAAGAGTAAAGTTGCAATGCTCGACGTTTTTGACCAATATGTGTGTTTTGAAATTTTTGCCTAAATTATTATTTTGTGATATTAATAATTGGTAAATGTTTAAAATCTAGATGGACGACGAAGTAAACCAGGAAAACCAGAATAATGATAACCAGAGTAACATTAACTTGGATAACGAAAACCCAAACAACAACAATAATGGAAACTAAGTGGATAATAGTGCCATGCAACATATAGTGGCACAAGAGATAATAGATGCAATGCCATATATTATCAAAACGGTTAGGGAAGCCGAAAATAAAAGTAAACATGATAGCAAACGACCTTCTGAACCTGAACACAGCGTGAACAATGGACCCGTACTTCAAGTGCCCATTCCCAAAAGAAGGAGAACAGTGTCTTACGGTTGTTCTTATAAAGAATTCTGGTCTTGTAAACCAATGGAATTCTCGGGCAATGAAGGGGCCATTGCATCTCTACGCTGGATAGAAAAGACAGAGGCAGTCTTAAGAATAAGTAAATGTGTGGAAGAGGATAAGATAATGTTTGCTTCCAATCTGTTTAAGAATTCAGCGCTATAATGGTGGAACACTATCCTCCAGTCAAGGGGAAGTGATAGAACGTACAATATGGAATGGGAAGAGTTTAAAAACATGGTAGAAAGGAAATTATGTCCTCCTAATGAAAAGGAACAGATAGCAAACAAATTCCTAAATCTTAGGATGTCTGGAATAGATAGTAAGGGTTATACTACCTTATTCTTTGAATATGCTAGAATAGTACCAACCCTTGCATCACCAGAACCAGTATTAATCTCCCGTTACATCTGGGGATTAATTGGGGAAATTAGACATGTAGTCAAGGCAGCTAGACCTCAAACCATAGAAGAAGCTGTAGAACTAGTAAATACCTTGACAGATGAATTAGTCCGTACACGAGAAGAGGATCAGAGGAGAAACCTAACCCAGAAACTTACCCAAGAATTCCGTTCTGGAAATTCTAACCGTGGGAAAAATATAGGCTCTACCTCTGCACCCTACTGTAAGTATTGCAAAAGAAAGCATTCAGGAAGATGCTCCGTATACTGTAATTTCTGCAAAATGTCGGGACACAAGGAGTAAGATTGCAGGAAGAAGCCTAATAACAGGATATGCTTCAACTGTGGAGAAAAATGTCATATCAAGCCTAACTGTCCAAAACTAGCTCCAGCTATGAACACCAAGAATACAAAAAATGCTAGAGAATTTGTTCTGACTGCAGAAGAAGCAAAGATGATCCCGGATGTGATCACCGGTACGTTTTTAGTTAATGATGTTTTTGCTAAAGTATTATTTGACTATGGTGCGAATCAAAGTTTTATTAATACTTCATTTTGCAAACTTCTTAATCAATCATTAACTAAACTCCCACAAGAATGTCTAGTAGAGACAGCAAACGAGGAAACCATTAAGATTTCTGAAATCTTGCAGGGAGCAAGAATAAAAATTTTAAATCAGAAATTTATTGCAAACATTTACCCAATGAATCTGGCAGGATTTGATGTTGTGTTAGGAATGGATTGGTTAATAGCCAATAAAGCCAGTATTTTATGTGATCAAAAGTTAATTAAAGTAAATTCACCAAGGGGTGAAAAGATCACAATTAAAGGAAATAAGTTCTCTAAATCCACAAAATTCATCTCTGTGATGAAAACAGCAAGTTATATAAGAAAAGGATCATTAGTGTATTTGATTTCCATAATCACTAACACTAAAGGAAAAGAATTAAAGGATATTCCAGTAGTATCCCAGTTTTCAGATGTATTTCCAGAAGAGCTACCAGGGCAACCTCCAGATAGAGAAGTTGAATTCAGAATCCATTTGATACCGGGAACTGCACCAATTGCCAAAGCACCTTACCGTTTGGCACCCGCAAAAATGTAGGAACTGAAGAAACAATTAGATGAATTGTTGGAGAAGGGATTCATACAGCCAAGCCCATCACCATGGGGAGCACCAATTTTATTCGTTAAAAAGAAGGACGGATCAATGCGTATGTGTATTGACTACCGTGAGTTGAACAAAGTCACGATTAAGAATCGGTATCCATTACCAAGAATCGATGATCTGTTTGACCAGTTGCAAGGAGCACGATTTTTCTCAAAAATCGATTTAAGGTCAGGATATCATCAATTAAAAGTACAGGAAGAGGACATTCCTAAGACCGCTTTCAGAACAAGGTATGGCCATTATGAATTTACTGTCATGCCATTTGGTCTAACCAATGCCCTAGCTGCATTTATGGACATGATGAACCGAATATGTAAGCCATATTTGGATAAATTCATAATTTTCTTTATAGATGATATTCTTATTTATTCCAAAAGCAGAGAGGAACATGCAGCTCATCTGCACGCACTTCTAAGTTTATTGAGAAAAGAAAAGCTTTATGCTAAGTTTTTGAAGTGTGAGTTTTGGTTAGAACAGGTACAATTTCTTGGACATCTAGTTAATCATGAAGGAATTCATGTAGATCCCACCAAGATCGAGGCAATTACCAAATGGAAAACCCCTGAGTCACCAACTGAGGTTAGAAGTTTCTTAGGATTGGCCGGTTATTATAGAAGATTTTTTCAAGATTTTTCTAGAATAGCCATTCCCTTAACTAAGTTAACCTGTAAATACGTTAAGTTTGAATGGGGATCAAAACAAGAAGAAGCCTTTAGAATTCTTAAGCAAAGACTAACCAACGCACCCATACTAGCGTTACCAGAAGGAACTGAAGATTTTGTAATCTATTATGACGCTTCTAAGTTAGGTTATGGATGTGTATTAATGCAACGTTAAAAGGTTATAGCTTACGCCTCTAGACAACTTAAGAATCATGAAGAGAATTATTCAACCCATGATCTAGAATTAGGAGCTATAATTTTTGCCCTTAAAATTTGGAGACATTACCTATACGGTAGTAAGTTTACCATATTCACCGACCATAAGAGTTTAAGATATGTTTTTGGGCGAAAAGAATTGAATATGAGACAAAGACGCTGGATGGAGATACTTAGTGATTTTGATTGTGATATCCAATATCATGCAGGAAAGGCAAACGTAGTAGCTGATGCTTTAAGTCGAAAGTATCATGAAAAGCCAAAAAGAGTACGTTCTCTTAAGTTAAATCTGCAAGTAGATTTAAATGAACAGATTAGAAAAAGCACAAGAATCAGTAATCAAGGATGATACTGAAAAGTTAAAAGGAATGATTAAGGAATTGGAACAAGGAACAGATGGAATTTGGAGATTCCATAAGAAAAGAATGTGGATACCTAAATTAGGAAACCTACGTCACCGTATATTAGAAGAAGCCCATAAGTCTAAGTATACGATGCATCCTGTAAGTGATAAGATGTATCAGGATTTAAGAACGAATTTTTGGTGGATAGGAATGAAAAAGGATATAGCAGCATATGTTGCAAAGTGTTTAACCTGTTCACAAGTCAAAGCTGAACATCAGAAACCCTCAGGTTTATTGCAATAGTTAGAAATGCCTGTATGGAAATGGGAATTGATAACAATGGATTTTGTTACCAAATTAGCCAAAACAAGAAAAGGTAATGATACAATCTAGGTGATTGTAGACTGGCTAACCAAGTCAGCTCATTTCCTACCAATGAAAGAAAGTTTCAGTATGGAACAATTAGCTAAATTATATGTAAATGAAATAGTTTCATTACATGGAATTCCTCTATCAATTGTTTCTGACAGAGATAGTCGTTTTACCTCTCATTTTTGGACAAGTTTCCAAAAAGCAATGGGAACCAAGTTGAATATAAGCACCGCTTATCATCCGTAAACAGATGGACAAAGCGAAAGGACAATTAAGACAATGGAAGACATGCTTAGAGCTTGTGTAATTGACTTCGGAGGTAATTGGAACGATCAATTACCATTGATAGAATTTTCTTATAATAACAGTTATCACACCAGTATCAATACTGCACCATTCGAAGCACTTTATGGAAGAAAGTGCCGAACGCCAGTCTGTTGGGCAGAAATTGAAGAAAAGCAACTATCTGGACTTGAGATAGTACAAGAAACAACAGACAAAATCATTCAAGTCAAGGAACGACTGAAAGCAGCACGTGATAGACAAAAGAGTTATACTGATAACAGACGAAAGTCGTTGGAATTTTAAGTAGGAGATAAAGTATTATTGAAAGTCTCTCCTTGGAAATGACTGGTAAGATTTATCAAAAGGGGAAAGCTAAGTCCCAGGTATGTTGGACCCTTTGAGATTATTAGATGAATAGGACATGTAGCCTATCAGCTACAACTGCTAGAAGAAATGGCAGGAATACATGATGTATTTCATGTATCAAATCTCAAGAAATGTTTAGCTGATGAATCACTTGTAGTACCTCTCAAGGATATAGAGGTAAATGAACAGTTAGAGTTTGTAGAGAAGCCTCTACAGATTGAAGACAGGAAAGTTAAGAACCTCAAGCACAAGAGATTAGTTCTGGTCAAAGTGAAGTGGGACTCCAAAAGAGAACCAGAATACACATGGGAGCTTGAATCAGAAATGCAAAGAAAATATCCACACCTGTTCTAGTAGATCTCGAGGACGAGCTCTAAAACAAGGTGGGGAGGATATAACAACCCTCCTGAATATTTTCTGACACCTTAATATATTTTAAAATATTCCAATATGTCCTAATATACCCCGTATGTGAAAACCGAGCCCAAAATACGATATAGCATTAAAAATAAAATAAAAACAAAGTTTTTGTGTCGCTCGCGGGCTGCGTAAGACCACACCTGGGTCAACGCGGGGCGTGGCAGCCCTGCAACGAGGCGCAGCCCTGAGCCGACACGTGTCACGATCGTGTCGAAGCTAGCCGATGACTGGGCTAGGCTAGGGCCTACCCAGTCTACTACGCGGGCCGCGTAGCCCGTGGTCTCACCTTACGCAGGCCGCGTGAAACCCGATTTCAGCCCCTATATAATGGGAGCTCGGGCCTTCAGTTACGATCGCTCATTTCTTTTCTTTCTTACGAATTTCTGAAGAAGATAACATAATTTCTGGGTATAATACCCCCCTAATTAACGAAGTTCTGCCCCGTTGTAAGTATTATAACCCCGGTTACATATTAGATACGATGCCCGATTGATCAAGGGTTCCGTAACGGCTGTCGAGGTTCTGCCCGACGTAGTCGTTGGAATGCCGTCTCGGGGAGGGTATTACTAATGTAAATAATGGGTTATTTTACTAACATATGTGCATTTGTGTAAATTATAGATAATCACCAGGAAACCCTTACAGAAAACCTAAGTCAGCAATGTGAGTAATCTCCTTTTTATAAATTGTTTTTACAAAACCTTAATTGTTTTACAATGCAATTAAGCAGTGATTGAGTCTTTGCAGTTCTTCAATTACTGCCGGTATGTTGGGGTTTTGTATACAAAATGTGGAATACGTTACCATTGGACAAAGAGTTAGCCAATGTGTAATATGACCCACAAGTCAGGATTGACAGTACTGAATGAGTAATTGTGTAGACATAAACATTGTAATCGCTCTCAATACAGTTTAAGGATAAAACTCTTCTTGATTAAACTGGGATTCACTCACCAGTATTTCCCACTGACAAAATATTTTTAAACGCCTTTCAGGTAACAAAATGTTAAAGCCAACTAGAAGCCAGCTGGACAGCACTGAAGGCTTGGAAAAAGTGGCTATAAAAGTTACCTAAATAAAAGAAGATGTTTTATTCAATAAAATGGGGATTTTTCCTATGAAAATGTTTGTAATTAAAACTTGGGTTTTATCCCAATATGTTTAATAATATAAAAGTGTGGTACTTACTCTGATAAATATTTCCTAACTACGCTCCTGAGGAAATATCCGCTGCCAAAATAATAAACAAATGATACCACCAAAACTGGTCTCGCGGCCGCCCGTTCCCGGGACAGATAGGGGCGGGGGTTGCGACACTATAACCGCCTTATACACTCAAAACTCGATATATGGAGCTCTTTGATGGTTTTAGAAATCAGCTAGGACACCTGTGATGATCTCTGGACATCCCTAACACCTGGCTTGATCCTTGAACACTCCCTTCAACTATAAATAGAAGCCTCTTGGTGCCTCATTTCCTTGCCCATTTCAAATTCAATCTTTCTCACTCTTTCTGAGGTTCCTAATCAAAAAGGAAGCTCCCTCTAGTTTAAAGTTCGAGCTAGGACCCTTTGTAAGTGTCCTTAGCCACTCTAGTTCGGTTTTTATACGTTTAAAGACCGAAAGTCAAAGTTGGCGCAAAACGGATTTAACTTTCGGTTTAGACCTAAACGGTCCAACCATTGTTTGAGGGGAATATGGCTACTTGATCGTAATTAGGTAGGTGTTAATCCCTCAAAAGGGCACCTCCTAATTATCACGTTTACTTAGTTAATTGTCGGGTCAAAGTAATTTAATAAAAAGTCAAACTAGCCATATTTTAAAAAAAAAATCAAATATGATAATGTAGAGGTTATAAATCATGTTTTGTCACTTTAATAACTTGGTAAATATTATTATAACATGTTTAAACATGTTTAACCCGACAATTCTAAGTCTAAGCTCGGTTCGTAACCGAAAGTCGCAAAAGCTTGACTTTTGCTTTGACTTTTAGTTCTGGCCCGATTTAGCTTAATTCCTTTATGTTTTAAGCTTCCATTGTGACCATATAATGTTGTAGTATAACCCTCTGAGGTTATATTACATGGTCACTTAGAAATCAGAATTATATGCATGTTTCCGTTAGTATGCTTATTATTGACTATTATGCCCTTATGGTCTAAAAATATGATTTTTAAATAAATGAACATGCAATGGATTATGTACTGATTAGTAAACATATTTAAAATGTTTTGACACTTACATTCTGGTCTAAACTGATGTTATGCAATTTACCAAAAATAATGCTTTTATAAGGACCAAAGTACCCTTAAGCATGTAAAACAAGTTTAAACATAAATTTTGGCACAAAAATCTTTACCAACTATTATGATATCATTTTTAGGAATTTTTGGAATATTGGGTCAGATTATATACTGACCTTAACATTGAGTTCGTGTATAAAGCTTATAATTGACGATAATACCCTTTTTGTAAATAAAATAAGTTATACATATAATTAACATGCAAAACCTTTTCCTACTGAACTAATATGAAAAATAAAATATTTTGACCATCCAAGGCTGGTCAAAATCTCAGAATCACATAAACCTTGTAAATATCGTCAATTATCGGTTTTTACGCTAATTAGGTGCATAGTACGGTTTAAAACCATATTTAGCACCCAAGACTTGTTACCTACTGACTTTACAAACAATTTTAAATATTTTTACAGTATGTATAAGTCATGAACTCAGAATTCCAATTATGACCTTAAAAGAATATGTGAAATGACCAAAATGCCACTTCGGGGCATAGTTTGGCCATAAATGGTAAACCACACATATTTAAGATATCCTACTGTTATAAATCATAAAGTAATATTTTTACAGAATGTTTTTTACCAGAACTTCAGGTTACTTATAAACCTCTTTTATAAATCCTAAAATGACCAAAATACTCTTACGGGGCCTAATCCGGTTTTAAAATCTTTTTGGGCATATATGTTGATATCCTACTGATGTCTTAACATATTTTAAGCATAATTATATATGGAACCTGTATATGACTCATTCGATTACCCGTTATGCTTATAGGCGTTCGGTTCGGTTTATGTAACTAGTTTGCATAAATTAACCGAAACGGGTTTAACCTTATCATTTAAACTTCAAAATCCAGAATGTATTTAGTTTACCCATATTATACAAGTGTTCATACTTGTTGGGTCTAAATTATATTCCATTCCGGTCTCCGCTTAATCTAGTGATTCGAACCGTAAAGATTCCTTAAAACTAACCG
This sequence comes from Helianthus tuberosus, assembly GCA_030545235.1. NCBI lineage: Eukaryota > Viridiplantae > Streptophyta > Magnoliopsida > Asterales > Asteraceae > Helianthus > Helianthus tuberosus. Next base: position 197,233,024 of record CM060425.1, read on the forward strand.
GTCTTATAAGTCTTTGACTTAAATAAGACCCGTTAGTATCCTAATAGGTTAATAAAACCTTCCTTACAGATTAAGTAGCCTTGGTAGAAGATACTTGCATAAAGTCTTAGAAATATACGGCTGAGTAGCATTACTTGCATAATTAACTCAGGTAAATACTTTTAACATATTTTCCCTTATACGGGCTTGGGATACGGTAAATTATTACCGCTTGGTCGGGTATGGGATCATTTAGTCAGATTATGATTAATAAATCCGCATAACCCATTTTAATCAGTTTTGTTTGATAATATAAACATTGGGGGTTAACGACCGTGTCCTGGATATCCTCGGCTCATTTAAATTATTAATGGCCACAACCTGTGCATGGGGTGTAGGCATACACCCGACAGATGCAAATGCTAAATAACAAAGTAACCCACAAGTTGGGGATAACTCCTTTTTGGGTTTTATAAGTGGTGAGTCAGTTAATCATGTCCGGTTTCCAAACCGGCCCCAAATGTATGACAAACATGTAAATCTGTATACAAGATTTTAAATGAAATTGTCCCAAGTTATAAAAGATTTTGTGCCTTGTGCGCCTAAACCAATTTTCATAAATGTTTTCAATGAGTCAGTTAATTGTATTTACTAGTGAAAACTGACGTATTTTCCAAAGACTAGGTGACAGGTACCTCTCGAAACTAGGCTGGAGCTGCTTGGCATAAATTAAGAGGATCTTGCAAATCCCTAGATGCCTGAAGTCTGTTAAACTCAGTTTTATGTATTTGTTTTCATGGTCCGCCTATGGATCTCTATTACAATCCGTCTGTATATTCTTCCGTTTGAACCTTGAACATTATGGGTTGTAATAGTATTTAAACTTCCAAGCCTTCCGCTGTACTATAATTGTGTTTAATTGTCTATGATGATATCAACTACGTCACGATACTCCCCACCGGGCCCACTGAAAATATGTGGAAATATCGGGTTGTGACAGAGTGATATCTTGAAACCGAGCCTTCAAATAGAATTCTTGGGCTCTGATACCAATTGTAAGTCTAGAGATCTTCACAAAATACCACTAACAAAATCAAAGGTGCGGAAAACAATTGAAAATGAACACAAGAAACAAGAAGAATGATCGTATATTAGTATTGCACACAAGCTTCAAGCTTGTCTGGTACAAAATCGTTCAAGAGCGAACTGCACACAACCAACAACCCCTAATGACCTTCGAACACCCTATTTATAAGCACATAGGGCAAACCATTTACAATCTAGGCTACGGGCCAACCGCACACTCCATCTAGTATCTAGACAAGCCTAAAGCATCATAATTAGCCCACAATACCAACCCACTACCAAGCTATACAAGACAAGCGTAAACCTACTAAATTATACCCTTACAACGACAGTTTTTTGCTTTAACCCTCCAATTGTTTTCTTAAAGAGTTGTAACCATAGCAAAATTTCAAAGATTGTAAATTCTTGATCATTTTTGTGTTTAATAAAATTCAATATTTTATTTACATGTTTCGTTATCGTACGTTCAAGCAAACCAATGTTAACTACGTTTTCAGAACAAATCTAAGTTACACATGCTTTGATACCTTTCACATAACCTAAATATTAGGTTAGAATGGTTAAAGAAGATAAAAAGCTGATAATACAAGTCCAGAGGCCAAAACTGTCCAAAAAATAAAATTTTCTACGTCAGAGGGCCTTGCGAACCGCAAGGCCTTACCCTTACGGTCCCTAAGGGACCCGACACAACAAAATGTTGTCTGGCAGTAGTTGTTTGCTGCAAAACTTGCCACATATCAGCATTCTTGTCACCTTAAATCTGGTCTTGACACATGTGAGGACACTAATCAGCTTCTAAACACCTCTAGGGACACTTGTCTCATCCTCATAACTCTTGTTTCAATATAAATAGCCATTAAAATCCACCATTTTCTTCACACCTATTATAATTCTCTTCTTCAAACACTCTTGGAGTTGTTTCTGGTCTATAGGGCCTCTTCTTCTGAGTTCAAGCATTCCTTCTAGCACTAGTAAGTGTTCTTTCATGCTAATTTCAGTTTTATAGTTGGTATTCACCCGAAAGTCAAGCAGATTGACTTTTGCTTTGACTTTCGGTTTTGACCATTTTGGTCAAGTCAAAGTTCAACTAATTTGTCCTATGTAGTCATTATATCATAGGGTATAATTCCTGCAATTATACCCCATGATCATCAGGTTTAAGTGAGTCAAATGATGAGTAAAACAAAAATTTTAAAGAGTCAAAATGCAGCTTTTTGCATTTTGCGGCAAATGGACTTTTAAGTATTAAAACAAAAAGTTTTGACACCAAATCAGTTTGTTTAACATCATAAAGTATATTTTTACATGTTGGACTCGTCATAAGACCCATTCAACCATCCGAACCCGTATTTATGCATACGACCCGTTAAAATGGCGTAACCATTTTAAGAAGTCGTAAAGGGTCAAAACATGTCAAAACACTTCCAAATCAAAATGTAAGGTTTACCAAACCATATTACAGGAGATCCTTTGCTTGTTTGGTTATAAACCACATTCTATCCAATCTTCCGCTTAAACCATAACTATATCTACGCTAATTATATAATCATCCAAATTACTAGGAAATACTTGAGCTTTGCAAGCACATGTAAACTCGTCATCAACAATCAAGATGAGTACATAGTCCCCACGTTTCCGATTTCAAAATGTTTTGAGGTGATTCATATGTCCCTACTACTTTTTTCAAATCTACAAAACTTATTACATATGGTTTATATATGCAATATGCTTTCCATTTTATCAAACAATTATTATAAAGAAACATTTTTGACATATTCATGGCTACAAAAATTTATTCGTTATACCAACTCTTGTAGTTGGTCAACATATTGCAATACCAAACACTTTTGACACACATTTGGCTACAAGGTTTATTTTATTTATCGGCTCTCGTAGTCGGACAATGTATTGCAATACTAAATTCATAGCCATGAATTTGACCACAAAAGTTATGTTACTCACCAACTTTATTGTTGACCGTCTATTTTTACATATGTTTTCAGGTACTAATGCATGATATTCAAGTATGCTAGACATAGGAACGGCCTCGGGCCATAGTTTTGCTTAAATCTAAAAAATTATTACTTGTACGCCTTTGTGTTCGAAAACAATATAATGTATTTATTTTACGATGAAACTTCAGTACCATGTGCTGTGAACAATCTTGTAACGTGACTCCCAAAAGTTTCCGCCATAAGTTCCACGTGGTCGGGGTGTTACAAGAGTGTTGTAGCGTAGCACTTTCGAGTTTGTAGTGTTTGTGAAAAAAATACAAAGTTTGGTGATCGAGTATATAGTTAAAAAATGGATTTTTATTTTATTTTAAATTCCAACGGTCAATTGATCGTTGTCAATTGGTTTTCTTCATTCATCATCAACGTGATCAACATCACGGAAAACCATCAGTTCACCGTGACCACCTAAGTTGCAGTGGTGTATCACAGTAATCACACCAATAATGGAGCCCCACTACAGGGTGTGCCTTCCACCCTAACACGATAGAGTCTCAACCTAATGATAAAATCTGATATAACTAATAACATAAACCACATTCTTTGAAATATAAAAATGTCTAATCCGTTAACACGTTAAGTCGGCAAAAACTTAGCCAAACCTCTCTAGATTAAACTCAATCCAATATGTTCCATGTTAAACTCACATTGTGTTACCAAGCCTTTTTAAAAATTTTGTTAACGCGTTAAGCACACAGAGTTAGAGGAAAAGGAAAAGCCACACAAATTGCAGTCGTCTTGAAAAGTCTGAACAAAGATATTTATTCTTTCTTGCGTCAAATACCAAACGCTATGTAATGTTTTAACTTTTAACTTTTTTTTATTTCTCTTAACCTTTTTGAAAAACTTTGGGTTCTTTTCACACTATTTTATCCTAAAAGTCGTAATCTACTATATATTAATATATACTATATATATATATATATATATATATATATATATATATATATATATATATATATATATATATATATATAGTATAGGGGAAGGTTCATTGGGGAACACTAAAAAAGTGGGGAACAACGGGGAACCGACTCAAACGAACTCTGATTGGACTCCTTCCAGCGGCGTTGGAATCGGCTCGTCGAACCCTAAGTAAGATCTCTTAACCCTAAACCCTAAATCCTAACCCCTAAACTCTAAACCCTAAAGCTAAAAAATAAGGCTAAAACCTAAGCTAAATCGTAAAATCTAAACTATAAACCCTAAAAGTTAAACCCTAAAAGCTAAACCTAAAGCTAAACCCTGAAGGTAAACCCTAAAGCTATACCATAAACCCTAAAGCTAAACCCTAAACCCTAAAGCTAAACCCTAAGGCTAAACCCTAAGGCTAAACCCTAAAGCTAAACCCTAAAAGCCAAACCCTAATATATTTAGGGTTTAGGGGTTATGATTTAGGGTTTAGGGTTAAGAGATCCTAGTTAGGGTTCGACGATCCGGTTCCAACGCCGCTGGAATGAGTCCAATCGGAGTTCGTTTGAGTCGGTTCCCCACTGTTCCCCACTTTTTTAGTGTTCCCTAATGAACCTAACACACACACATATATATATATACATATATATAGGGTGGGGTTCTAGAGTGAACACTAGTGTATTTGCGAACTGAGTGAACAAATCCTTGCCATTGATCTACACACGTATATGGTTAGGATCTCGTCATCAAATCGTAAAATACACTAGTGTATTTCAACATCAAATCCTGGTCATTGATCTACACACGTGTATGGCCAGGATTAGTTTACTCAGTTCGCAAGCTACACTAGTGTTCACTCTTGAACCTAATCCTATATATATATATATATATATATAGAGAGAGAGAGAGAGTATATTAATAAAGCAATGTAAATGAATAGTGTTTGACGACAATTATTTTTCATATCAGATATTCTATCAACACTTTTGTTTTATTTCACGTTTTAGTAGTCTTCATATTTAATTTTATAATAATATACTATGATCGTATTTGATATTTCATAGGAATAATGGAATTTAATAATCCCAACTTTCACCAGTTGGCCGGCAACGGACCCAACTTTAAAAATAGCCACTGGCGGTCCCAACTTTTGACATTTTGTAAAACATTGGACCCCGTGTATTAGAAACCGACTATTTTACCCTAAAATTATCTATAAGAGATAGATGTCGGGTCGGGTCGGATCATGTAAAACCAGTAAACATAAAATTATAGATAATTTTAGGGTAAAATAGTCGGTTTCTAATACACGGGGTCCAATGTTTTACAAAATGTCAAAAGTTGGGACCGCCAGTGGCTATTTTTAAAGTTGGGTCCGTTGCCGGCCAACTGGTGAAAGTTGGGATTATTAAATTCCATTATTCCTATTTCATATACTGATAACATGACTTCGTTGAATTTATCATACTTTTCAAGACAAATGGAAATGTTTGGTGCTAAGCATGCAACGAATGTCATATCGAACATACAAACATCTGTTTATAGATTTACAAGTCCAAATCTAAGATGAACAACTATAAATTCCGTTGGTTGTCGTCATACAATGTTCTTCGGTATAGGTGTTCCATGTTCGTATACAATTGAACTTAATTTGTTGAACCTTACAAACAGAAGCAAACTGACTAGTTCGTTCAACCAGTTTGAGATTTATACATTATATGGCTCACGGTTTATGGTTTGAAAACAAGTTAAATGACCGTTAAAAAAACAGTTAAATCATTCGACTCGTGGTTTATTATGTCTTAAAGCATAACGGCTAAGTTTAGCTTTCCTTACATATATAGTTTCTCTTCATGTTTTAAAATGCAATTATATATCTCTAATGTGCATAAACAACCTCAAAAAAAAGACCCTTTAAACACTAATACAAAAAGAAAGACAACGCATCAAAATGAACCATTTTCGACGGTTTAACCGGTGCTTCCAACCAAGCTAACCTAATCAGCTATTTGGTTTTACGTTTCTCAAATTTGTAATTTTCGTAGAATGTTAGTGGTTAGGCCAGGTAGTTGGATCCCTCTAGAGGCTCCATTGTGACACGTAGAAAAAGGGACTTCATTGTCTCTTCTCAATAGCTAGCATGGTATGGGATGAAGTCCCCTATTTCCCATTCTCTACAATAGCCCCCCCCCCCCCCCTGTTTAATATCCCTCAAACACACAAGATCTCGTTAACGCTCGCTATTGCAATGACTGGGATACAATTCCCCCCCCCCCAACCCCCCAAGAGCTAGCATGGTATGGGGGAGGGGCGTTATTGATGGTTAAAAGGTTGAGGTGGCAAGGATGATGTTGTGTCGTACCCTGCAACCTAATTGCGGATTTAAATTTCTAACTTTACCACTGGGGTTGGTGGTCCAACAACAAGACAAAGCTTTTTAATATTGTGAAGTATGAGATTTTGGGATTAATGTCACAAGTAAAAGAACTTAAAAAAAACTATAATAATGTTTACCCTTTGTATCCAAGGGTGAAGTACTTGCTTACATAATAAAATGCGACTATACGCACACAGTGTGCACGCGCGTATTGGAATCGAAAAGTCTTATTTACTGTTTTCTTCTTTTTGGTGCCACTTACCAACTATAAATATAAATAAATACTTATGGTCCCACAAAAGACGGCTTGATAAGTGATGATGTTGTGATTTTAATTTTGTTGAATATTGAAATGTCACAAAAGTTTGATACGAACTCATAAATTCTCTTTTTTTTATTTGAAGTACTGTACTTGATTTAAATACATGAGAAAATAGATTTGATTTAAATACATGAGATAATAGACAGTGGTCAACTAGAAGGTCAAATGACTTAGATATGATTTGTTATAATCTTATTATTTGTTTTATGTGTAACAATTAGCTTACAGACCCGCGTATTACACGTGTTGAATAAAGACAACATTTTATGTAAACTCGTGTAATATAAGAGACTATAACCTAGTGACTTAGATAATAATTCATGACTATAATAATATAACAATTACAAAATAAATAATAATAACAATAGCAATAACAATTTTTTTCAGCAGTTCCTAAGTTTGCATTTTTTTTTCCATCTTCATCCAGCCCGTTAACTTCATCAAAAACAGTTAAACGAGGGGCATTTTTGTCTTTTACTTATTTGATTTATTGTTTTTTTAATCCAAATAAACTCACCCCAAATATCAGTGTTCTTCTACAATAATGAGATATAACTTAATTATCGTTGATATTAAATTATAAACTAAATTAATCATCATCATCATACTCAGTAAATCTCACCAATAGCAAAACTAAGGTGAGGTCTGACGAGGGTAAGTGTAGACAGCCTTACCTCTACCCCGTAGGAAGAGAGAGACTGCTTCCAGTGAGAACCCCGGCTCCATAGTAGTTTTGCATCAAACCTTGGACATAAGGCGCATGTCTCTCGTCGAAAAGACCGATTAGTGCATGTACCATTGTCTTTCGGCTATCAACGCCACTACATGATGCATGATTAATGTCCCCCACTTTTAACGTTATTTTCACGATATTAGTAAAATAACGTTAAAATTAGTGCAATTTCACTTCCCCCCCGTCACACCCCAACCGATGGCGAAAACATCGGGGTGAGGCACTGATCGAAACAGATTGTCCAAGAGAATCCACAACACTATTAGCGACAATATAATTAACATTCATGTCCCATACCATAAAATTCTAAAGCACAAATAGTTATTACAGATATTGTTCTCAAAGACAAAAATTGTTCCGACAACTCATAAATTATTCGTGGGTTTCTAGACCACCTAAACTCGATTCATCACAGCTAGCAAGCATCCTAAACACCTGTCACATACGTTAAAATAAAGTCAATACACATAGTGTAAAGGTGAGCATACAAGTTTAATAGCATGTAGTAGCGAAAGCGATTTACGCATAACCAACATGTAACACGTAGAAATGTGAAGCAAGTAAGCTATCGACAATGAAATATGCACAGACATGACTGCGAGTTGCTAAGGCTGCTGCTGTTGATGTTGTTGTTGCGCTGGTTGCTGCTGTGACTCTTGTTTCACCACTCGGTTTGGGCAGACGTTTGCGAAGTGGTTAGGATCACCACATGCATAGCAGGCTCGTGCATGAGCAGCGGGAGCAGGAGCTGCTTGTTGGCCCTGAGGAGCGGGAAGAGGAGCTGGCAGTGCAGGAGGAGCTTGAACTTGAGCTTGACAGGGGCCAGTGCGGCAGTTTGCGGTAAAGTGTCCGTAGATGTTGCAGTGGACACAAAAGCAGCAAGCGATCCCAACTGGATGATGGTAAGTACAAGTAGGGCACAGAGGGTGAGGACCAGTGTACGCACGTTTTGCGGGAGGTGCATTGGTCACGGGTGCGGCTACTTGGCGGTTCTGGTTCTGGGGTTGAGCAGAGATAGCATTGAGAGGAGCGGCAGTGACAGCATAGTTCTTGTTGTTGCTCTTGTGCTTGCGGCATGATGACGTCGATCCTTGAGATGCGGCGGTTTCAGGAGCAGGAGTAGCGGTGACTTGATGGAGACTTTTGGAGGTGTTCTTGAAGTAACCAGCCCGAACTCGCTTGTCATTAATCTTAGCAGCGAGCTGGAAGGTCTCCTCAATGGTGGTAGTCTTGGCTGCTTGGACAAAATCGGCAACACAATCAAGTAAAGCGCGAATGTATTTCTTAATTGTGATGTCGGGGGTTGAGACTTGGCCATGACAGATGATGGTGAGCTGCTTAAAGCGAGCAGTAAGACCAGCATTGTCGCCACCTTCTTGCTTGATATGCTAGAACTCGTCTTCCAGCTTCTGGAGTTCATGTGGGGGACATAATTCTTTCATCATGATTTCCTTCAATTCCTCCCAAGAGAGTCCATAGGCTGCGTCGTTCCCACACCTGTTGCACACTGCTATCCACCATTCCAGTGCCCTAGACTGGAAGACTCCAGTAGCGTTAACAATGTGGAGGTTGTCTGGACATCCGCTTTGAGGAAGAGTGACTTCAATCGAGTCAAACCATTGAAACATTGCGCTCAGCCCATCTTCCCCAGTGAAGTCTTTGGGTCCACAAGCTTTAAAATGCTTGAAGCTAAAAGTAGCTCGGGGCGAGTCGGTCTTTGATTCCTCAGAGGACTTGCTGGCGACTTCATTGATTTCGCTGAAGATTTGCGGAATGACCATAGCCATTTCCTTGGCGACTAGCGATGCGATACGTTTATCAGTGTGGTTGCGGCGAGTAGCGCGGGAAGTATGGGATCCGAATGACGACATTGTCTGCAACAGACATCGTCATAGGATTCAGACGAGATTTCCGATTATATCGAGCCTAGATTCTAGCGTATAGTCATCATACTGTTATCCATAAAGCACAGGAACACGCCGACACATAACACATAGGCACGTAATCACGTAGGCACATAATCCACATAGGCACATAAGCACATAAGCATGTAGAGCACAGAAGCACATAATCCACGTAAGCACATATTCCACTATATTTTGCACGTATTCACCTACATATTTTGCACTTATTCACCTATCGTTCAAGTTCGGGGGCGCGTTCGAGAGTAGCGAGTGCGAGTAACGATTAGCGAGTAACATAGCATGCGAAAGTCTGCGATTTGTTAGCATTTTGGGATACAAATAGTTGTGCGTGTTTAATAAAGCGATGAGCGAAAAGCGTGAAGTTTCCAAAATCAAAACACATAAACATTTAAAACCACATAAAACACATAAAACCGATAAAATCAGCGATTACGAGCGTAGAATCGAAACAGAGTAAATATGTAATACATAATCACATAAAATGATAAGGCGTTAAATCGGCGATTGCGGGTTTAAAATCGAAAATAGATTGTCCTGGGTGATAGACATCGACTACCCAAAGTGATTCGACTATCCACAATGACTCCGAGCACATGCTTTGGCCTATTAGACTGTGCTCTCTCACTGACAATCGGTGAACGGCATGCATCCTTTCGGCTACTTCGTAACCCAAATCGTTGGAACCATTGAGACTTTGGTGAGAGTTTTGTAAAAGAAATCGAGGAGTGGAACGCGTTATTAAGATTCGGGTTTCACCCCTAGCTTAACAACTTGCCCCAGACACTCCGTTATTATTTATTTTTTTTAGAGAGTTTCAACAAGTAAAAGGGGAAGAGTTCCGTCGAGATATGGATTTCACTCCTGACTCAACTCAAATTCTCATGTTTGGTAATAAAAAGGCGTGTCGGGTGAGTGATTCTATCTAGAGTTTACGGTTTTCACACCTAATCTCGACCAAATCACTCGTTTGTGTCATGCGAGTGTTTTCGAAAACGTGTGAGCGTGGTGCCAGCTTTAGGAAAGCCGGTTAGTTTTCGTGAGTTCGAGAGTGAGTAACAGAAATAGGCTCGTGCAGAACCCCTACTGGGCTCGCACAAGGCGGTCTGTTGGTACTTAGACTATAGACTAGGACAACTCTAAGACATCGACTTGGACTAGGTCGAGTCTTGCCTAATTCCCTATGGTTATGGCTCTGATATCAATCTGTCACACCCCAACCGATGGCGGAAACATCGAGGTGAGGCACTGATCGAAACAGATTGTCCAAGAGAATCCACAACACTATTAGCGACAATATAATTAACATTCATGTCCCATACCATAAACTTATAAAGCACAAATAGTTATTACAGATATTGTTCTCAAAGACAAAAATTGTTCCGACAACTCATAAATTATTCGTGGGTTTCTAGACCACCTAAACTCGATTCATCACATCTAGCAAGCATCCTAAACACCTGTCACATACGTTAAAATAAAGTCAATACACATAATGTAAAGGTGAGCATACAAGTTTAATAGCATGTAGTAGCGAAAGCGATTTACGCATAACCAGCATGTAACACGTAGAAATGTGAAGCAAGTAAGCTATCGACAAGGAAATATGCACAGACATGACTGCGAGTTGTAGAATGCGCAACACTTTATCACCACTGTGACCATGTGAAGTAAAACCCTTAACAACCCCTATCCACGACAGGTGTTGAGTCCAAACTATAATACTATCATTGCTAAGGTGTCAGGCAACAATCACTGTGTAAACATAACATACTAGCATTCATCGAATAACACGTATAACATGCGAGAGCGGTTAGCGTATAAAAAGTGTTTGCATTGTGTATTCGATGTGATTTGATATAGATAACGTATGTAACACCCAAAAGTGCGTAAGGCTAAAGGGTTTGAGTATACTTACTAAGCGTGTTTAGTAAATAAACACTTCCTTAGATTGAAGGGAACGCTTGAGAGGTTAGCCTGATCAGAGAACGATAGTGTAAGCATTGAACTGTGCGTTAAACAGTGTGTCGAAGAGATGGGTGAGCGGATAGTGGTCCGATCGCATGACCGTCTGGATGGATGGTCATTCGGACGGATAACCATTCGGTCGGTTGGCCGTTCGACGGAAAGAGGTGTGTTTGTGAAATGTTTGAACTTTGAAGTTTTCGTTGTAGCATTTTGAAAAGTGTGAAGTGTCTCGAATTGTCAAGTCATCCGATCGGATGGTCATCCGGACGGATGGTCGTTCGATCGGATGGTGATTCGTTTGAAAACTGATATTCTTTGGAGTTTTGGAAAATTGTTTAAGTGTTGAAGTTACCAATTACCTGGTCGAATAGCCGTTCGATTGGATGGCGATCCGATCGGATGGCTATTCGATCGAGCAACTGTTTTGGGGTGAAAACTTTGTGAAATCAGTTAAGTTAAAAAGGTTTGCGGTATGACGACGTGTCAAACAACGAAAATCACATCAAGTCCAACTCATCCGATCGGACAGGAATCACCCCGTTCTACCAGACTCAACTGTTCTCGACGGAGTTTCATATTCAACCCTTGAATCGGTCGTCTCTTCGATAGAAATTCATTCTCAGCCCGGTTCTCCACTAGAAAATGAGTAGAACACTCGAACGAGTTTGGATTCCATCGATTTTCGATTAAAAGTGAAGAATGTTTGAAGAAAAGTTTGAAACATTTTCAAAGTGTTTATATTTAGACGAATTTAGTGTAAAATCATGTAGAAATCTGTTAGATTTGAACCGTTCTTGATGATATGAGGTCATACTCCGGTGTTCATGAGAACTTGTGATGACGTCACCCTACAACAGCCCCAAATCAGGCGATTTCACAGTTAAAATATAAGATTTGATGGTAAAGATGATGAGAAAGTGTGTAATGAAGATGGAAGTACAAGATTTAGAGTGAAAACTTACAGGAATCGCGAGAAATCGAGAGAAAAGAGCTTGAGAGTGCACTAGTCAAACGGAGCTATCACATCAATGAACAGTTGATGCGACAGGAGGGGTATTTATAGGTGAAGGTGAGAAAGGCGGTGGAAAGTTAAACGGGTCCGACGGCTGCTCGATCGGATGGCCATCCGATCGGATGGCCATCCGATCGGATGGTCATCCGGTCGGATGTCCATTCGATCGAATGGTCGTTCGGTCGGACGGCGCGTGCGAGTTAGTTTTTCAACTTTCGTTTCGTGTGTTGTGCGTTGCGTTGCGTTTAAGCGAATTGCGAGTAAGCGATGCGATAGTATTACACATTCGTTACCCAAATAACATAATCAACCTAACAATCATAAAAATAACCTATGTTTCGGGTTGCGATGCAATGCGATATTGTTGCGGTTGCGTTTGCGAATAACATCCCACACATATAAGCACACACAAGTAAGGCACATAACAACATACACACGTAAAACAATAACCATAACTGTGATTCGAATTGCGATGCGGTAGCGATGTGATAGCGTTTAGTTAGAATAGCGTTTAGTTACGTTTATCGTATTGTTACTTCACATTTTAATAAATCGTAGCTTAAAAGGGCGTTAATTAACACATATCGATTATCGAGTCTGCGAGTACAAGTAATAATTAAGCAAGGAATGACAGATCTGAATAATAACCTGACGTTGACCTTGACTTTAACTTTGACTTGTACTTCGAAAAGTCGGGTTGTTACACCCCCCCCCCCCCCCCCCGAGGAGAACCCACACATATATACAGTATATGTGCACACCGCAAGCAGGGAGTTACAAAAATAAATTAAAATATAATCTAATTTCAATAATGTATAATTTAAATTTTAAACTATACATTATATTCGTTTTTATAGGTTTATCGACGTGGCGGTATAAAATTCGTTGAATAAAGAGTTCTATTCGTAAACAAATTATTCTGTTAGATTAGACAATCTAGGTCTACAAGTATGATCTAATTTGATTGGCCCAATGATTGAAAAATAAAAACTTTTTGTCACATATGAAAATAAAAATAAATAAATAAAATAGTACAATAATATAAGATCAATATTTTTATGTATTACGTATTTATCTATATTTATGTATAGATTAATAGATTGGGTATATTGATATAATAACAATATGTAATTATTTGTTGTTGTGTATGGATTAATAAATTGCATAATAATAATGAAAAAAAGATAAAATAATAATAATAATAATAATAATAATAAAGAGAATGTCACGTGGCATTAAGAAACATTTAAGGAGAGAATGCTATGTGGCATTAACTTGATTCCTTTATTAGTATAAGATTTACATGACCTGATACGAAATTAAAATAACTAGTCTCTAGGGAATATATTAACGACACGGTTAAAAACGTGTCTAAAATACGTTTAACCCACTAAACCCATTTATGTCAAGCGAAACACGTTTAACTTTAGTATTGAATTGGTTAATAATTTAACACAACACATTTGTTACCTGTTGTCAAAACATCATAGTTTTATGTCACTATAACTAAGATAATCTCTTAAAAAAACCTAAAGTGAGACATGACACTATAACTAAGATAATCTCTTAAAAAATCTGCGGAAATCATCAAAGGATACATAAAAGATGAGTCGGAATCAAGTGATTTTATCTTGTCTATTTGTTTCTTTTATTTATGTAAGTTTCTTTCTTTTTTTCACTTATTCAAAACTTTTCTCAAAATTTGGTTAGATTAGACGTTGACGATATTCCAGTATTAAAAGCTCTTGTGTCCTTGGACGACCTCGGTAACTTACCATCACTATACTACGCCAACGATAGGTGCACTTGCCCTAGCGTGTTGTAGAGAGTGATAGTGTTATATCGTGTTTTATAAATTTATAGCTTGATAAACGAGTAAAAAGTACTTAAAATATATTAAAAAATTATACACACCCTCGCTCACGTCATAAACTAAGGATTAACAAATTAAAGTGATACCGCCAAGAACATCGGTATGGGTACCGGTATTTATATTTATGGTTTGAATTTCAATACGAGTCGGTTCGTAAACTATATCGAGTATCAGTATCGAACCGCTATTAAACCAAATCAATGACGATCGAACAATATCGATATTGGCATATGTATTCACTTTTAAGGTTTTCGATCGTTGTAAAACAATGCTGATTTCCTTTTGGGGGACAACTTTTGTATAATTAAACCTAATTATATGTTCCACGCTGCATCGCATGGGAGAATTTCCACTAGTTGTATAACTATAAATTTATAGAAAAATAACTATATATACACACACACACACTTATATGCAGTGGCGGAGCTTGAACGGTAGCTCGGTAGGGGTCAAACTCTAAAAATCCAAATCGGTGGTGGTTGGACTCTTAAAATCCAATATTTGATACTAGAAAAACCAATTTTTCGGTAAAATTAACAATACGCGCGAAAAATCGGCGGGGGCCAGGGCACCCCGGGCCTCTATTATCTTTCGCCCATACATACATGTGTGTGTATGTAAGAATGAAATAGTTAATATATGATACAGAACTGAGCTTAAGATTGAAAATTTACTCATGAATCAAACTCGAGCTTTAGATTTAAATCTTAAAACAAACAGAGCTCGGGCACTAATTATAGGTTAAAATAGATTAACCTCGGAGTTAACTCAAGTCACATAAACAATCTTAGAACTTTTAATATCTCAAGATAGGCTCCTTAATGTCACAGAATTATCAATAGACGGATCATGATTTGCTTAGGTATGAACCATAGTTGTTAAAAAAAATTAGAAAGCTCGTTTAATTCTTTTTCTCAAATGAAGAAATAAGTAATTAGGCTGTGAAATAAGAAAGTGACCTTTGTTGATGATGAAAGTGAATAATCGGCATAGGTAACATCATATTAATAACAATTTGACCCGTAACAGAAAAGTAGATCTAATTACCCAAACAGAGAAAGGTCATATGACGATTATCAATTTCTAGTTCTATATGATCATCATTAATCATTTTCATTTTCTTTATCTAGAAGGTGTTTTGGTTCTTTTGGAAAGCGTGAAACGACAAAACATTCTACCACAGGGATTAAACATAGGGCGAATATGCATCACGGGAGGGATCAAACATGTGTTGGATATTTTAGTATAATCGGGATTGACTTGATGACCAAAGTGAATTCTATTACACATCAAGCAAGTTAGAAGGTGTGAGAGTGCATCTTGTTTGAGTTGTTATAACTCTTCTAAGTGCTCGGATGGAGCCCTTTAATTAATGGGGTTCCAAGGGGCAACGCCCACTTGGTGGGGGTCCGAGGGCATCGCGCATCAGAAAAGTGGTGTTGTGCAAAAAAAGGAGGGGTGGGAAGTGGCGTGATAGAGTGTCGTTATTCGACACGTGGCACACATTTTATATTATTATTTTATATTTAATAATTATATAAAATTTATTAAATTTAAATAAAAACATTAATATTAATTCCATAAACAACATAAATTAAAAATAAAAAACTAAATAAACTTAAAATAAAATTACATAAATTTTAGTTATCGCCTTCATCTTCGTTAAGGTCATTTCGTGGAACGCTCCAAATGTGTTCAACCAAATCCGCTTAAAGGTTGTGATGTGTTATATTATGTTTAATTTCATGTAAGTTCACTTCTTTCTCTTGATCGCTTAATTTAAAGGTGTTTTGTTGACTCGCCTCTTCATAATATTCGCAAATTGTGCGTCTCTCATCCTCCAAAATCATGTTATGTAAAAAAACACACACGTACATCACATTTCAAATTGTAGATTTTTCCATAATTCTACACGGCGTTTTCTCTAGGTTTTTCCATAATTCTACACAGCGTCTTCAAAATGTGCCATCTTTTCTACAAAACACCAAAAGCTCGTTCGATATCTTTCCCTGCCGCCATTAGAGTACCATTAAACTTATGTCTCTTTTCGTCTAAAGTTGTTCCCCGTGTAAATGATTTTATAAACGCGGCATAATCTGGGTAATTACAGTCCATTAGATAATAACCGTATTTACACTCTGCACCATTAACATCAAAAGAACCTTTCGATCCAACACCATTTATATAGTCGTTGAAAATGGAGAATTGATTAAGAATAATTAAATCGTTATTTACAGTAGGCATATCAAAGAATGCATGCCAAATCCAAAGATCCTGTGATGCAACCGCTTCAAGCATCATAGCCAGGTTTTTATGATACTCACCGGTGTGTTGCCCGCGCCACACATTTGGACAATTTTTCCATTCTCATTTTATTCAATCTAAACTACTGATCATCCTAGGGAAACCATGTCACTCTTCATGAGCCACCAAAAGTATTTGTATGTCACTAAATGTTGGTTTTCTCGACTATATTTTTAAATATAGTTCAATGACATACTCACAAAAATAATAGAGACTTTCCCTCGCCACTCGTTCCGATATTTTTATATATTTATCCATAATGTCCGAAGCGGTCCCATAAGCCAATTGTCTAAGCAACCACGAGCGTCTTTTTCTTTGTCGAAAAAATTCATATTTACCTGATAAATCGTTTGATATTCTAAGAAATACTTCACGGCACATACGAAATTGAAGCCTAAAAGTACAATTATCATAAATTGGGTTGAGTGAAAAACAATCACTTACCAATAAATTATTGCGTTGATTCGGTCGCGTACTATGTGTTTCCTCCTCTTGGGTTCAGAGGAGCACCCTTCGTCTTCTATTATAGCTTCAACTACTTTTTGAACCGATGTAATTAGAAGTTTCGGTCCCTCGTCCTCTGACGAGAAAAAAATATAACTGTCAAGCTCAGACAACGACGAAGATGATGAACATGACGAACTTAAGCCTTCTATTTTTTAATAATTTTCTTAAAAATGGGAGTGAATATGTAATTGGGAAGAGATAAATGGATTGATTTTGTGTGTGGCTTTTAAAAAATGGGGTGAAAGATGTGTGTGTGTTTTTTTTAATTAATCAAAATAACCGTTCAATGGCTAGTTTAAGCCCACCAACACCATCATGCCACGTCGTGTACCCATTTGCCCTCAATGCTGGTGGAATTTCCCTCGCCCCACACAAAACTCCGATCACGGGGTGGTTTGGTGGGCGTGGAGAGATAACCACGCTTGTTTTCCACGCTCACACCGGTGGTCTAAGCGCTTAGAAAACAATGATAGTTATTAAGCTTTTAAACTCTATAAAGAGTAAATTGTTGTTTTGGTCCCTGTTGTTTATAGTAAATTGGTATATTTTATAAATATAAAAAGTCTTGCAAATTACAGACCAATATTTCAATTTATTATGATTTCAATCCATATGACCCATCCAATTTGTTGTTAACTTCATGTCACATGTTAATCATGTGATAGGCAATTTAGTAAAATTGCATCTCTATTGAACAAATACAAGCAGGCTCAATGTTTCACATGAAATTTTAACATAACCAACTATAAGGGGGGACGGGGCGCCCTGTTATGGGCTCAAGATTACGCGTGGAACAAAAGGAAACACCGGCTCCACCACTAATCATCACGCGTGGTGATGATAACGTGTCGTCATCATCACACGTTGTATATTCAAGTTGTTTTGTTGTTTTTTGAATGATTTTGATGATGGAGATGAGTGTGTGGTGAGTGATGAACATTTTCACTAAAATCCATCACTAGTGATGGAATAATGCTCGATGACATGGCGGAAATTGATTAGATGTTGTGAGTAATGAGTGTGTGGTGAGTGATGGGCACCCCTACCTCCCTAACTATACATATTATATAATACAAAACCAAAACCGTTCGATGTTTAATTGCTGCCGTATCTAATAACAAAAGTTCATACCTTTAATCTCATGACAAAGCATTTTTGCAAGTGTTAAAACATTGTATGAGGTAAATTTGTATTGTACACAATGAGCTATTTGTTCAATTCATCTAGACGCACAACCATTTCAAAAGAAGATCATAAACAAAAGATTAATGGGATAACCAACAGGATGATATTCCTCTTATATTTCATATCATTTTAAAACATGCATGGGTTCATAACCAACATTAAATAGGTTCAAGTTCGGGTTGATTCATTTGCTATCACTGTAATTTGCATCTAAGTGTTCATTGTTTCCATGAATTGCATATTGCTATAAAACTTTTAAATAAACGAACTAACCATAAAATCCAAAAAGAAATTGAATATGCATATGGAATATGAACATGAGGGAGAAAACCACTATATTCAATAGAGATGTAATTTTATCAAATTGCCCATCACATCCTTGGCATGTGACCTGGACTTAACAACAAAGTGGATGAAGTTAGACGTTAGTCATGTGAACTGAAATCGCAGTAAATTAAAACGTTGGTGTGTAATTTGCTAACACTTTTCATTTTTGTAAAATATAACACTTTGCTATATGCCACAAGGATTGTAACAACAATTTACTCCTCCATAGCTATAATAAACTTATCCCATTAATGAGATTTAAATCTAAGACCCTCATCTCCCAACTTAACCACCACCCCATTGGATTGGTAGAAGCTTGCCATCTATGTTCCTTGATGGCTTTCAATATTTTGAAAAATGAATTCAACAACTAGTTGCTAATTAAATCAACGAAGGATGCTTAACAAGAAAATGACTTATTATTATATAATAAAGAAACACATGATATAAGATAAATTCCTAATTAAGGACCCTAAGACCATGTGTAGTGGTTAGCTCAATAATGCCCCTACCATGGGGCGTTTTCTTTCATGTGGCAGTCCAGTCAGCATGGAGGCATTATTGGGCGTTATTGCAAAAATGACGTAGTGGGAATAATGCCCAATAACGCCCACGCAATCATTACACAATTATTTATTTTTTTAAATTTAAAACTAAAAATACTTCATTAATTTAAAAAAAATTACACTACTAGAAATAAAAAAAAACAATAATTAAAAACGGAAATAAAAAAATAAAAAAGATGAAGATCTAGAATCTGTATTTTTCCCGAATTTTTTGGCGATTCATTTGCGCAAGTATCAACGCGTCGCCTTGGAGGTGGTCGATCGGTTTGGACAAAAACTCAATGTCCTTTTCCATTTGCCTCGCCTCTTGCATCTCGTTAAACTTTTTGGTTTCGGCGACGCTGTCACGACCCCCGATCCCACCCTGGACGGAATCGGGAGCCGCGAGCAGCTAAGTGGTACCGGTGGTTATTTTGAAAGCATTGCAGCGGAAATTTCATCAGGACCGTGAGTTAGGAAAAGTATCAGAGTTTAGAAAACACCGGATTTTATTTATTAAATAGATGAGATAAAACCCTGTTTTGAAAGGTAGCTTTAATATAGGATAAATCCGAATACATAAAACAACTTTTCTTAATTTAATTTAATTGATAAAATAAGCCACTTCTTTATGTCTTTCGATGCCGTATCATCACTCTTATTCCAATCTACTGTCATTACCTGAAACGCGTTTTAAAAAAAGATTTTGTCAGCAGAAAATACTGGTGAGTTCATTCATTTTTAAACAAAACATATTTGTTATAATTCACAGTATTAAGAGCGATTACAATGTTTATATATCAACCAACTACCCACGGTATTTGTCACTCGACCACCTATTGGCTATCTCGTTGTCCAATGGTGTCTGTGACTATGGTCATATCACCCCTTGGCTAACCCGTTGTCCAATGGTGACGGTTATCAAGTATTGTGTACAAAACCCCACATACCGGCTATAATTTGGAGATTACAAAGACTTAATCCCTGTAATTATAACTTTGAAAACAAACATGATTTTGAAACCAATTTTGGTAAAAAGAAAATGACTCACATTATAAGCATGCAGTATTGATTTAACAAGCTTCTTGATTCCATTCTTTTTGATAATTAAGCATATACTTTATGGTTTTGAACCTTCTGATGATTAAGCATCCATTTTGATTGTAAGAGTATGGTGTAGAGTTTCGGGTAGTTAAACATTTAGTTTAACAGAGTGGAATACGTATTAGTGAAAAACCACATCAAACCTAACGATGGTCACGAGATCCGAACCTTAACGAACTCACAAAGTATAGTACTTTGGCATCCGTTTAACGAACTCACAAAGTACAGCACTTTTGGCATCCGTTAGTTGGTTCCCGAATCGATCGGACAGAACATCGCCTCGGTGATTATTGGTTAGAACACCGACGTATAGAGAGAAGAAAAGAAATGAGCAAAGGAAATGAATTCCTAGGTTTGCTATTTATAGGTAAGAAGTATGAAATTTCTAGGAAGTTTCCTTTGTATTTCTAGGAAATTACCTATATCTTTTCTAGGAAGTTACCTATACATCTTCTAGGAAGTTTCCTACTCACATATATATCTTTTTATACCTTCCTAGCACCTTCCTTTGATATTATCTATCTCATATATATATTTATTTTCATATATATCTATTTAGGTGTTTAATTTACTTACTTAATTAATTTTATTTAGCTTAATTAATTCCGCTTAGCTTAATTAATTTCGCTTAACTTAACTTAATTAATCTTGCTAAGATGTTAATTAATCTTAATTAGCTTAATTAATCTCGTTTAACTGATTAATAAATCTTAATTAAACTTTCTTAAATTAATTAACTACTTTACTAATTAATTTATCTTAACTCTTATAATTTGCTTAATCGATTACTTAACTTAATTAGCAGATTAGTTAATCTATTCAAATAGCTTAAATGCTAAGTTTCCTTAACAACTAAGTGGACGTAATTAGTAAGTTTACTAATTTTATTTTACTACTAAGTTTACCTAGTTGCTAAGTATTCTAGCAACTCCCTGATTACGAGTCCAAATTTCTAGACACAGTGGAAATTGTATTAGTGTAGTAACTCAATTCGACTTTAACGATAATCATGAGATAAAACCCTCACGACGAATGACAAAGTGCAATACTTAAACATCCATCGAATTCACGACGAATGACAAAGTATAACCCGAGTTTGAGCAGCACTTAAACATCCATCGGATTGGTTTCAATCGATATCATACCAGTTATTAGAGTTATTACCCTAATAACGGGCAGAGTTTTGGGATTTAGAAGGTATAATCCCGAGCTACTATTTACTATAATAAAACTGAAGGAAAGAAAAGAATTGAACGAATTTCAACTGAAACTATCGATCTCTATTTATAGGCTGAAACTGGGGTGCCTCGCGGCCCACGTAAAATCAAAGGAACACTTACGCGGCCCGCGAGGGAGTGTGGATCAGATCGGCGTTTGCTGAGTCATCGGTGGTCTTGACACGTGTGACGACACGTGGCCATCATGCATATCCGGAGACCTACAAGTTGTCGCGGCCCGCGTAAGCTTCTCTTAAGTCTTACGCGGCCCGCGTGACTCCAATTTTCTTGTTTTCTTGATTTTCAATGCACATTAGGGTTTCAGGGGTCCGGGTTTTCACTTAAGGCGCGTTTTAGGATATTTTTGTGCGAGTCGTTACATCCTCCCCACCTTGTTTTAAATCTCGTCCTCGAGATTTGGGCTAGGATATCTGTAACACCCCGAAAAATATAAAACTTTATATTAGAATTATAAAGTATAAATAAACAAGAATTTACTAACTAGAAATTTTAACCTAGTTAGTTAATAGACTAGGAATAGCTTATGAAGAGGTTAAAGGTTACTAAACAATAAGTAGGACAAAGTTGAGGGGTTAAGTTGACATAATTGAAACTTAAATTTGTTAAAACAAAATAAAATAAACCAAACACCCCCAAAAGAGGTGTTGGTCGATCAGGGGAAAGACCGGGTCGACACCCCCTTAGTTCCAAACCCTAAAATCATCAAAACTCTCAAATTGGAGGTGTGAATCTGGTCCAAATCGAGAATTGAGCCTAGAATCGTAATCCTCACTGCAAGAGGATTCTAAGGTATGTGAAATTTGACGAAATCTATCAACTTGAAATTCTCATGATTTTGAAAATCTGAAATTAGATGCTTGCATGTGTGTTATTTGGTTAGATTAAAGTTGATTAGGTGTTTAGAAGTAAAACCTAGCTAACTATTTGAGAAATCATGACCAAATTCAGAAAGTTCCATGAACACCTTGAAGGTGGGTTGTGGGTTTTACATGATGATGATGAACACTAGGGTTAAGAAGGGTTATTCTAGTGTAATTTGATCTTAGAGAAAGTAATTTCAGAAAAATATGATGTTAAATACTATATGAGGGCCTTATTGATGATTAAGCTAGCTAATTAGCAAGTTATAAACTTGAATGTGAAGATATAAAATTCTGCCCTTAAAGTGTTTGATAAAATGCCTCAAAGAAGGCTTGAAATTCAATTGTTAAGTTAAAAACGCATAATAGTGATGTAAGGTAAAATGTGCGTTATGTATATGAAACAAGGAGTTCTAAACATAAAGTGATTGAACTCTATAGGAAAGGAAGCCGGGTCATCTAGCGGACAAACCGGTGGGGATGCACGTATGAAAGGCTTGCTTTAAAGGTATGTAACTTGACCCGTTACATTTAGTAGATTGGATTATTCTAATGTGTAAATTGAAACTTTGAATAAGAGTTGTTTTGAATTAAGTGATGAAGACGTTATATTGATTAATTGATTAAATTTGGTAGGTACTCGTTGGTAGTCGTTATATAGGAGGATTCCTTAGACGAGCCAAACGGGTCGAATAAACAAGTAAAACATGATTAACGTTCCGGGATTTGTTGGATTGTTCTTTGATATTGGTTAATATATATGACATCTTAGAAATACTAGAATTTGATGTGGTGGGTTGTTAGAAAGACGAATTCCGAGAGTTGGGTTCAAGTGCAATGAACAAGCCAAACAACACATGGTTTTCCAGGACCTACCGTAAATTACGGTTGTACCGTAATTTACCGTAGAAGTCAGACATGTTACGGTAGATCACTACTGATTTACGGTGACCAAGGATTCCCAAAACTCACCGTAAATTACGGTAACACCGTAATTTACGGTGGATCCAGAAATCCTTAAATTGTTTTAAATTTTATTATACGTCTAAGTCTTATGTTTCTAAGCCAAACTAATGGGATTGGTTTTGACCCTAGGTGTTTAGATGGATCGTACGGATGGTGATCAAGCAATGACGAAAGAACCGAACACAACTTTTGAAGCTTCCGCTATGTGTCTTAAACTTTGTTCATGGGTTGTATCTAAATACTCAAACAACTTTCTAATGTTCTAATTTGGTCAAGTGTTGACTATGTTTTATGATACTTCTAAAACTTATGTAAATCTAGTATCTTTTGGTATAATTATGTATAAATCTAGTCATTAATTCTAGCTAAAATTTAAGGGTGTTACAAGTTGGTAATCAGAGCTCAAGGTTGTCAATAAGTGTTCGGTTCAAGCTTGATCGATCGTCCGGTAAGAATTAACTTGTTTTGTTAATAAATTATGTACTATGTATAAAATGAGAAATGAACAAATATGCATGAAAAGAGTGTGTAAGCTCACTCAAAAACAAGAAATGCATGAAACAAGAATGATTAAATCAAGTCACGAACTTGATTGAATAGAAACAAGAATTATTAAATCAAGTTACGAACTTGATTGAATTGAAACAAGAATGATTAAATCAAGTCACGGACTTGATTGAATAGAAACAAGAATTATTAAATCAAGTTACGAACTTGATTGAATTGAAACAAGAATGATTAAATCAAGTCACGGACTTGATTGAATTGAAACAAGAATGATTAAATCAAGTTATGAACTTGATTAAATCAAAACAAGTAAAGCATGTGTTATAAACGGAATGTTTAACAATT
Source organism: Helianthus tuberosus (assembly GCA_030545235.1). NCBI lineage: Eukaryota > Viridiplantae > Streptophyta > Magnoliopsida > Asterales > Asteraceae > Helianthus > Helianthus tuberosus. The sequence goes on from CM060425.1 coordinate 197,257,108, forward strand.
TATGTAAACATTTCAGAAATCGAGATGGCTGATGGAGGCAATGATAATGCGGTGCCAAGAGTCACCGAACAAGTGAGGGAAGTGATTGCCGAAGAGGTTGGAAAGGCGATCGAAAACAGTTTGTCGGGCTTTATTGATAAAATCCAAAACACGGTTTTATCAATAGTAGAAGATAGAATCAAGAAACTAGAAGATGATTCAAATGTAGCAAAGGAAAAGCGTGGAGGACGAAAGCCTTGTTCATACAAGGAATTCATGGCTTGTAAACCACCAACATATAATGGGGAGGTTGACCCAATAGTGTGCCAACGATGGCTAAGTGACATCGAAGGGGTATTCGAGAGAACCCATTGAGACGAAGAAGACTACGTAGCTTATGGTACGGGTCAACTAAGGAGTCAAGCGAAAGATTGGTGGGATAACAAAAAGAAGGAGATTGGAAGTGAAGCGGCTAAGGCCATGACTTGGGAGGAGTTTAAGACGCCGTTTCTTAAACACCATAGTCCCAAGGCGGTCGTAAATAAAATCAAGGAAGAGTTCATGCAACTCAGACACAAAGGTGAATCCATAGACAAGATCACGGGGATGTTTATGGACAAGATGAAGTTCTGTGATGAATTGATAACGAATGAAGAGCAAAAGGTCTATTATTATCATAACATGCTAAGCGCGGAATATAGAGAGTTCATAACCCCTTCAAAGTACGAGACCCTTACCGAGATTGTCAATGCTGCTCGGGAAAGGGAGATCGAATTGAAAAAGAGTATAGAACGGGGTGAACGAAGGGCACAAGATGTGAATCCAAGCCCTACCAAGAAAGCAAGAACGAATGAAACAGCAAAGAGATCAGATGCTAAAGGTAGTACACCAGGTTGCAAAATTTGTGGGAAAAATCATAAGGGTGAATGCCGTTACAAGGATAAGCCTTGTCCTATATGCAAGAAAATGGGACATATGGCTATGTCATGCCCGGAGAAAGTGACGGTTTGTTACAATTGTTATCGAACGGGTCACAAGAAGTCAGAATGCCCGGAACTGGTTGGAAAGAAGGATGGGCAAGAACCGAAAGGTGAAGCCCCGAAAGCAAAGGCAAGATCTTTCCAACTAACTGCCGCAGAAGCAAAGGTTGAACCTGACGTGGTCTCCGGTATATTTGCTGTAAATTCAATTCCCGCACACGTGTTGTTTGATACGGGTGCGAATAAATCCTTTGTTTCATATGGGTTTATTCGACATCCTTCATTTGTTTTAACCAAATTACCTGTGCCTTTAGAAGTAGAGATAGGTAATAACAAAAGCTTTATTGTTTGTGATGTATGTGAAAATTGTAAACTGAGCATCGATGATGAAGAATATTTGATAAATCTAATCCCGATGTCGATGGGAGAATTCCAAGTAGTTGTGGGGATGGATTGGCTATCTCAATACCATGCAAAGGTCGTGTGTTTTCGCAAAGAGATAAAACTAACATCTCCAAGCGGAAAACACGTCACCGTTTATGGCGAAAAACGAGGCAACCCCATAGTATGTTCGATGTTGAAAGCTCACAAGCTCATGAAGCGAGGATGCAAGGCATTCATAATTTATGCAAATGAGACCGAGAAAGAATCACGAAAGATTGGAGATGTACCGGTAGTACGAGATTATGAAGATGTTTTTCCGGAAGATTTACCGGGGATACCGCCTGAACGGGAAGTAGAGTTCGGGATCGAATTGATTCCGGGCGCGAAACCTGTAGCAAAAGCCCCGTACCGACTTGCACCGTCGGAATTACAAGAACTGATGTCCCAAATTCAAGATTTGCTTGACAAGGGATTCATAAGGCCGAGTGTGTCTCCTTGGGGCGCACCGGTGTTGTTTGTTAGAAAGAAGGACGGGAGCATGCGCATGTGTATCGATTATCGGGAGTTAAACAAACTCACGGTAAAGAACCGATACCCGCTCCCGAGGATAGACGACTTATTTGACCAACTACAAGGCGCGAGTTGGTTTTCAAAAATTGACCTTAGGTCGGGGTATCACCAACTAAAGGTCAAAGAAGAAGATGTGCCGAAGACGGCTTTTCGCACAAGATACGGACATTACGAATTTCTCGTGATGTCATTTGGGCTAACAAATGCGCCCGCGGCTTTCATGGACCTCATGAACCGGGTTTGCAAGCCAATGTTGGATAAGTCGGTCATCGTGTTTATCGATGATATCTTGGTGTATTCGAAAAGTGAAGCCGAACACACACGCCACTTACGAGAAGTGTTAGAGACACTTAGACGAGAGAAGCTTTATGCAAAATTTTCCAAATGTGCCTTTTGGTTACGAGAGGTACAATTTCTCGGTCATGTCATAAGTGCCAATGGGGTTTTGGTGGATCCGTCAAAGATAGAGGCGGTGTCAAAATGGAATCCCCCGAAGAACCCTTCTGAAATTAGAAGCTTTTTGGGGCTTGCTGGATATTATAGGAGATTCATTCAAGATTTCTCCAAGATTGCATCGCCGCTAACAAAGCTAACCCAAAAGAAAGCAAAGTTTGTTTGGGGAGTCGATCAAGAAAAAGCGTTTCGGACGCTAAAAGAAAGGCTAACTCAAGCTCCGGTACTGACATTGCCGGACGGAGTCGAAGACATGGTGGTTTATTCGGACGCTTTGTTATCGGGGCTCGGTTGCGTGTTGATGCAACGGGGCAAGGTAATAGCCTATGCCTCGAGACAATTGAAGATGCACGAGAAGAAATACCCCACGCACGATCTCGAATTGGCAGCGGTAGTGTTTGCATTAAAAATATGGAGACATTACTTGTATGGGGTAAAGTGCACCATATTCACCGATCACAAGAGCTTGAAATACTTCTTTGATCAGAAGGAGTTGAATATGCGGCAAAGGCGATGGCTAGAAACGGTGAAGGACTACGACTGTGAGATACATTATCACCCCGGAAAAGCAAACGTGGTAGCGGACGCTCTAAGCAGAAAAGCGGACTATGTCCCAATACGAGTAAGGTCGATGCAACTCGTGGTGACCTCGGGTATACTTGAACGTATTCGAGAGGCTCAATTAGAAGCAGTAAAAGAAGAGAATTGGAAGAAAGAAAGAATAATAGGTCAGTTGAAAGATTTGTCGGATGGGAATCACGGGTTGAAGACTCGGTCCGGAAGGATATGGGTCCCACATACTTGTGGAGTAAAGGCGCTTCTACTTAATGAAGCTCATAAATCCCGTTATTCCATTCATCCGGGTGCGACCAAGATGTACAATGATTTGAAACAAAACTATTGGTGGCCCGGAATGAAGAGGGATGTGGCGAAGTATGTGGAAAAATGCTTGACATGTTTACAAGTCAAGGCGGAGCATCAGAAACCCTATGGCAAACTCCAACCGTTAGAAATTCCGGTTTGGAAATGGGAACATATTACAATGGACCTATTAACCAAGTTGCCTAAGACGAATCGTGGTTTTGATGCAATATGGGTAGTGGTGGATAGATTGACGAAAAGTGCTCACTTCATTCCGATTCGTGAGACTTATACGTCAGAAAAGATGTCAGAAGTCTATACCAATGAAATCATAGCACGTCATGGAGTGCCGGTGTCCATCGTGTCTGATAGGGATACCCGGTTTACTTTGAATTTCTGGCGTGATTTCCAAGAACAAATGGGGACCAAATTGTTCATTAGCACTGCGTACCATCCTCAAACAGATGGACAAAGTGAAAGAACGATACAAATATTGGGAGACATGTTACGGGCGTGTATAATCGACTTTGGAGGCAGTTGGGATGTTCACCTACCGTTAGTCGAGTTTTCGTATAACAACAGTTACCAATCTAGTATTAAAATGGCACCATACGAACTGCTTTACGGTAGGAAGTGTCGAACCCCGGTTTGTTGGGGTGAAGTGGGTCCACGTGAACTCGCCCACCAAGACATAGTACGAGCCACGAACGAAAAGATCGATAAAGTTCGGGCACACTTGAAAGCGGCTCAAGACAGGCAAAAGGCGTATGTTGATAAAAGGAAAAGGCCAATTGAATTTCAAGTCGGTGACATGGTCATGCTAAAAGTGTCCCCATGGAAAGGCGTTATTAGATTTAGAAAGAAAGGGAAGTTAAGCCCAAGGTTTATCGGGCCATTTAAAATTATCGGGAGAGTTGGCAAGGTAGCTTACCGTCTTGAACTACCGGAGGAGCTAAGTGGGATCCATGGCACGTTTCACGTATCTCAATTAAGAAAGTGCCTAGCAGACGAAACGACCTATATCCATTACGATGATATCGAAGTGGATAATAGTCTAAATTATGCGGTAAGACCGGTTGAAATTTTAGACAGAAAGGTCAAACGTTTACGAAATAAACAAATTGAACAAGTCAAGGTTAAATGGGAACATAGAAAGGGTTCGGACACTACGTGGGAGTCCGAAGAAGAGATGCGACGTCTTCACCCTACATTATTTGGTACGTACTTCGGTTTCGGGGACGAAACCCTTTTTAAGGGGGGTAGAGTTGTAACACCCCGAAAAATATAAAACTTTATATTAGAATTATAAAGTATAAATAAACAAGAATTTACTAACTAGAAATTTTAACCTAGTTAGTTAATAGACTAGGAATAGCTTATGAAGAGGTTAAAGGTTACTAAACAATAAGTAGGACAAAGTTGAGGGGTTAAGTTGACATAATTGAAACTTAAATTTGTTAAAACAAAATAAAATAAACCAAACACCCCCAAAAGAGGTGTTGGTCGATCAGGGGAAAGACCAGGTCGACACCCCCTTAGTTCCAAACCCTAAAATCATCAAAACTCTCAAATTGGAGGTGTGAATCTGGTCCAAATCGAGAATTGAGCCTAGAATCGTAATCCTCACTGCAAGAGGATTCTAAGGTATGTGAAATTTGACGAAATCTATCAACTTGAAATTCTCATGATTTTGAAAATCTGAAATTAGATGCTTGCATGTGTGTTATTTGGTTAGATTAAAGTTGATTAGGTGTTTAGAAGTAAAACCTAGCTAACTATTTGAGAAATCATGACCAAATTCAGAAAGTTCCATGAACACCTTGAAGGTGGGTTGTGGGTTTTACATGATGATGATGAACACTAGGGTTAAGAAGGGTTATTCTAGTGTAATTTGATCTTAGAGAAAGTAATTTCAGAAAAATATGATGTTAAATACTATATGAGGGCCTTATTGATGATTAAGCTAGCTAATTAGCAAGTTATAAACTTGAATGTGAAGATATAAAATTCTGCCCTTAAAGTGTTTGATAAAATGCCTCAAAGAAGGCTTGAAATTCAATTGTTAAGTTAAAAACGCATAATAGTGATGTAAGGTAAAATGTGCGTTATGTATATGAAACAAGGAGTTCTAAACATAAAGTGATTGAACTCTATAGGAAAGGAAGCCGGGTCATCTAGCGGACAAACCGGTGGGGATGCACGTATGAAAGGCTTGCTTTAAAGGTGTGTAACTTGACCCGTTACATTTAGTAGATTGGATGATTCTAATGTGTAAATTGAAACTTTGAATAAGAGTTGTTTTGAATTAAGTGATGAAGACGTTATATTGATTAATTGATTAAATTTGGTAGGTACTCGTTGGTAGTCGTTATATAGGAGGATTCCTTAGACGAGCCAAACGGGTCGAATAAACAAGTAAAACATGATTAACGTTCCGGGATTTGTTGGATTGTTCTTTGATATTGGTTAATATATATGACATGTTAGAAATACTAGAATTTGATGTGGTGGGTTGTTAGAAAGACGAATTCCGAGAGTTGGGTTCAAGTGCAATGAACAAGCCAAACAACACATGGTTTTCCAGGACCTACCGTAAATTACAGTTGTACCGTAATTTACGGTAGAAGTCAGACATGTTACGGTAGATCACTACTGATTTACGGTGACCAAGGATTCCCAAAACTCACCGTAAATTACGGTAACACCGTAATTTACGGTGGATCCAGAAATCCTTAAATTGTTTTAAATTTTATTATACGTCTAAGTCTTATGTTTCTAAGCCAAACTAATGTGATTGGTTTTGACCCTAGGTGTTTAGATGGATCGTACGGATGGTGATCAAGCAATGACGAAAGAACCGAACACAACTTTTGAAGCTTCCGCTATGTGTCTTAAACTTTGTTCATGGGTTGTATCTAAATACTCAAACAACTTTCTAATGTTCTAATTTGGTCAAGTGTTGACTATGTTTTATGATACTTCTAAAACTTATGTAAATCTAGTATCTTTTGGTATAATTATGTATAAATCTAGTCATTAATTCTAGCTAAAATTTAAGGGTGTTACAATATCTCTTTCCGAGTTATGTCATATTTTAAATAATAGGATTAAGGTATTGAATCAAAATGTGTTCAAATTTTGTGAATAGAAGAACAATTTAACTGAATAAAGTCCAGAAATCGGTATCAAAGGGATGAAGTGGAATGATATAATAATTAGAATGATTAAGTTTACATGGGTCAAACCAAAAGAAAGATTTATGACCAATAAATGTCTAAATCGAATGTGAACTATTTTTAGAAACAATAGAATTCACTGTCGAAGGAAAATTTACCTTGCTTGTCAATTATAAAAGATTTAGAATCAACAAGCTTGAATGAAATAGAAGTACGAAAATGATTTGTCAACTATTGAATTAGGATATGAGAAAAATCAATGGGTTGACATTTATCGAATTACAAGGATACACCGATATACAACAGAGTTTAGTGTATCATTATCTTTAACACATAGTTGTATTAAGACCACTTTCAAGGATGAGTCAAGCGAAAGGTATTGTCACACCCCGATTTCCACGTGTCACCGGTGGGCCCGGTGGGGAGTATCGTGACGTGGTTGGCAACATAATAGTTAAACAACACAATATTTAATATGCACAACAGAAGCAATTTAAAAGATATAACACAACCGAATTTAATATTGTAATATCAAATGTCACAATATTCGGAAGTTTACCCACAGATGGATCGGAAACAAAATATGAAACAATAGTTCAACAGATGATGTGTCTAAAAATATACACATTTTACACATCAAATTCCTTACATTTTAATCTATCTGGATATGGTTTTCTCGCGATATTGGTACTTATTTGATTATATGTTGTATTTACAGAAAACTGTGAATATTCTATGGATTATGCGAGAAAACGGTAAAGGATCGACTAAGGGAACAATACATGGGGAATGTTAATGGATTGAAAATGAAGATATTAGAAGATGGCATGATAGAAGGTTGAATTACGAAGACGTGGGTGAAAACGGTGCGTAAAACGGAGCTAAAACGAAGAAGAAATGAAGAAAATACGCGCCAGAAACAGTCAGAACTTCATCTGGACATATCCAGAGCTAGGAAATGAGTTACGGGAACCATAATATATGCTTTTGGGGTAGCTCGACGAGAGGAATCCAAAAATGAAGTTGGTAAAGCTTACGGACCTCAACATTCACAACGTTGAGGTCCGTAAGGGACTGTCGGCAAAGAATTTCTGGTCGCGAAATGGAGCAGTTGAAGAAGATTAGTTGGGGAAGCTTACGGACCTCAACACTAACAACGTTGAGGTCCGTAAGCTAGTCCCAGAACCCAAAAATCTCACCTATAAAAGGCCATTCACTTGTAACTCGAAAATACACCTTTCAAGCTCGGAAATATCACGTAAAAACCTGCTATCAGGTGACATTAGGCAGCTGGAAGTGTCAAGGAAGTACCACGGAGCTCTCGGGAAGTTTAGAGGCGTTCGGTTCTAGTCCTAATCGACCCGAGTTCGGTAAATATTTGTTTTTCAAGTTTTGTTTAAGTGTGTTATTGTGTAATATGTTTAGTTAAATTTGTAACCTACCTGGGTTATGATGAACTAGATAATTGTAATTTATATTTGAAGTAATTTCAGTTATTTGGTGTGATTTACATGATGTATTGTTGAACTTGTCTTTACTCTGTCCTTTAATTGTTTACAACTTGATTATTGAAATTAGTAACTTTAAACCATATTACTATTTCAATCTGAATTGTTAATCTTTTGAATATCAGTTCGGGCCTTGTCTTTTCGATAAAAACATTAACTTTCGATTAACAAGATAATCAAGTGTTAAAATCAAACCAATTAAAGATGCAAACTTACTTGGTAATTAGAAATAGTTCCATGTATGCTAGGTTATTAGCTAGCCGTTGTTGGGTAAATTGGGTGACCGATAACTCGGATTCATTTACTTTTTCGCGTCTAAGGTTTCCTAGGATTTCAATGTTTTAATAATACTTCTGCTTTGCGTGTTTAAAAGATCGTCTCACAACTTAGTTTCTGAGGTTCCAACGATTGGATTCACGTAGGATTTGGTATCGATAGCTCGAGCCGGTTCGTTCTAGCACTTCACATTTAGTCTTAATCTTTTGTTTAAGTTGCATCTCTAACGGGGGATTAATCAATTGATAAAGATACTTAACTGTTATTATTGTCAAATTAGCATTGCATGATTCTAGAGATTCTAAACCCAGGTAGTCCGTTTATTATTTGTAAAACTCTGTTTATGTGATTGTTTTACTTTGTCTGTATTTATTACATTGTGTGTTTGTTTATTTATTTGTGTTTATTTGTTTTACTTTTATTGTTTTGTATTATTTAAAAATCAAAAATCAAATTAAAACAACCTTTTAAAATTCAACTTTATATTCGATAAAGGTTTATTATCTAAAGTTTGTATATAGTGTCCACGGATTGATATCCGGTCTTGCCATCTACACTACACCGCGACCGGTGCACTTGCCGATTGTGTGTGGTTTAGCTAGCAATTCCATTTAAAACTTGTTTTGAAAATAAAAAGAAAATATCAATTGCTCGGATATGTAGTAACTGGAAGGGTTAAGTGCCGTTAAATTGGGAACTCCTGTCTAGGCTGGCATTCGCATAAATCCATTAAGGACCCGTTGCCTACCTGGGGACCATCCCAATGAGAGTACTGATACCTATTAGGCCAAAGCATATCCCACTTTTGAGCATTTGAATAAACAACCTCACATCAAGCTTTTTACATACCAAGGCTTTTGAATAAAACGACATACAACATCAAAGTCTTTTCAAACATAAAAAGCAGGTTGTACACACACCAAGTTTTTGGCGCCGTTTACGGGGACCAAAAACAGGTTGTAAAATCATACACAGAAAAAGGTTGCGAATCCGCACGATCAACAGACTTCAGGCATCTTAAGCTTGCGAGACTTCTAATGATGCTAAGGAGAAATCCCAGCCAATTTCGCTTAGTACATGCATTTAATCTTTTTGGGAAAATACGTCAGTTACACTGGTAAATACAATCAACTGACTCATTTTGGAAAATGATTGAAAATTGGTTTGGATGCACGTGGCATAAACATTTTATTTAACTTGGGAGAATTATTTAAATATATAATCTTGTGAACGAATTACATGTTCCTTGTGCGTTCAGTAGCCCGGATCTTGTCCGGGTTAAAGATCAATAGACACACCACAATATTCTTTTGTGCACTGACGGGTGTACGTCTACACCCCGCGCTTAAGTCGTGGCCATTTCGTAAAATGATGCCAAGGATATCCGGGACATGGTCATTAACCCCCCAAAGGCTTTAAGTAACAAGACTGTTTAAACGAGCCGATCAAATTATTCAATTAACCACCCAACGATGGAAGATTTGATGCCCGATCAAGCGGTATGCTATATACCGTAACCCAAGCCCGTATAGGGAAAATAAGTTAAAAGTATTTACCTGAGCAATGTATAAATCACAATAAGAAAAATGCACGTAGCTTTTACTGGTACTCCTAATCTGGAACGAAGGTTTATAATAACCTATTAGAATTCTAACGGGTCTTTAATTAAGCTTAAGCTTAGACCGGCTAGTTTCGGAGATACGGTTCGTACGCATGATTAAGCGAAGACCGGATAGAATGCGATTTAGACCCGACAAGTTCAGAGACTTGTTTAATATGGGTAATTCATACACATTCTGGATTTTGAGATAAAACTGTTAAGGTTTGACCCGTTTAGGCTAGTTTATGTAAACTAGTTACATAAACCGAACCGAGCGCGTAATAAGCGTAACGGGTATACATATGAGCCATTTACAGGTTTCCTAAGTTAATATGCTTCATATATGTTGTGACATCAGTAAGATGTCTTTTATTATGCCCGAATTGAATTTAAACACAAACTATGCCCCGTAGGGGTAGTTTGGTCATTTTAAATTTTGTAAAAGAGTTTAAGTGTTAACCTGAGTTACAGGCCTGATGTAATCAGCAAATATACTCAATTTGCTAAGTTATATCAGTAGGTTAAAGTATACAAGTGAAATTTATCAATTATAACCAAACTATGCCCCGTAGGGGTATTTTGGTAATTTCACATAAGCCGAAAAGCTCAAAACTGAAGTCTGAGTTTATCAACCTCTGCTTACTGTTAAAATATTATAATTTGCCTCAAATATCAGTAGGCATCAACCCTTGTATGTTTAATATAGTTATAGCACATACTATGCGTTTAAAACGCTTAAAAAGGCGATTAAAGGCCAATTCCGGGTTTGATACTTAAATCTGATATTTTTATATTTCCAGAAGGCTTAAAATAATTTATTTACCATATGTGATCAGTAGCAAAAGGTTTGGAGTCGTTTAGATATGTAAAACTCATTTTATAGCCCGTAAGGGCAAAACCGTCAATTACCGGATTAAGCCTACGACTATGAGTTATGCTCAGCCTAAAATTAATTAAAAATCTTCAAAAATCCCAAAATAATATATTACATCAGTGGGTAAAAGATTTGATATCAAAAAGTAGGCTTAACTAGGCTATACGCTAATTACGCCCTTTTATTAACATAAAGCTTTCAATTTGCGCTAATGAGCATAACTCTCAATCTACACTTCAAAATAATGTCAAACTTTGCATACGAGTTTATATATCAGTAATTAAAGTTTCTACTCTTTTACATTTCCAAAAATCACGTTTTAAGGTAATAAGGGCATAATGGTCAACATATGAGCAATTAACGGAATCATGCGTATTAATTGGATAACTAATGATCCGAGGTGTATAATCACAGAGGGTTATACTAGCATGTAACCTAGTCAAATGAAGCTCTAAGGCATTTCTAAAAGATGCTTAAATGGTTCAGAACTGAAAGTCAAAGTGAAAGTCAAACTATGTGACTTTCGGTTCCGAACCGGGTCTTTACAGAAAATTGTCGGGTTGAACATGTTTAGACATGTTCTTACACTAATTACCAAGTTATATTAATGATCAAACAGGTTGTATATGTTTTACATTGCTAATTATGCATAAATTGTAATTTACACATTCTGTTGACTTTTTAAATACAAGTTTGACCCGACATTTGACCTAGTTAGAGTGGGAATCAGGGGGAACCCTTTTAAGGGTTTATTACCCAAATAATTACCAACTTATAACTACTTTTGATTCGACTAATCACTGTACCATTAGTGATTAATCTTAAAGTCAACCGTTAATTACGACGGTTTGACTTTTAAGCTAAAACTAAGCTAAAACTTAATTAAGAAAGGTCAAGCCAACTTACAAAGGTCCTATGCACGAAATGTGAACACTTGAGAGCAGCCTTGAGCTCCAGAAATGATCAGATGAGCAAGAATGATGGTGTGAAGACTTGTTGCAACTCAAGGGCTTTATATAGCACTTTAATCACCACAAATCTTTGACACATGTGTCTACAACCCACCACAACTGATTAACACATGTCCCTAAGTGTGTAGGACTGTTTAGGGGTCGCCCATGTTGCATTAATGTCGATTAAAGGTCAGTTCTGCGCATTTCCAGGATGCTGTTCGCTGATTCTGCTTCTGGGCGGTTAACGCGGCCAGCGTAAAAGACCTTAAGGTCTTACGCGACCCGCCTCGACCCTGAAATCAGATTAAGCATTTTCTGTTTTCCGCATACATGTCTCTTGGCCTTTCGAAAGGGCAACTCAGTATTTTCTTGCAATTTGACCCCCTTATATTTATATACAAGGGCCTTAAGGCTTGTACCCACTTTGCCAAGTCCCTGGACATTTCTGGTTAACCCGAAAAGTCATAACTTTCAATGTTAACGCTTTAACCCCTCGCACACGAATTTGATCATAACTTTCTCATACGATAACGAAACTTTATGAAATTTATATCGCGCATTCTAGTGAGCATAATTAACAGTTACAAAGCTTTGGGTTTGTCAAAAGGTTACTCAGAGGTATAACTTAAACATGTTGACACATTTAACCCCTGTGGTTTGTAATCTCTCACTTTTAGCTTCGTATGATCCATGATTTATTCGTTTGATGATATGAACATCATGCAGGGTTATTATGAAGTATGTTTATTCACTGTTGACATTCAGAACCCGTATTTACACATACTTTCCATGATTGTCAACTTTAGTCCTTTTATAACATTCTTTCACACGTTCAAACAATATGACACGTGTCAACACATTATAGGACGTGAATTTTCGAGGTGTTACATCCTCACCCCCTTAAAATAAATCTCGACCCGAGATTTACTGAAATAAGTAAGGGTACTTTTCTTTCATCGTGGATTCAACCTCCCACGTGAATTCGGGTCCTCTACGGGCATCCCATTTGACCTTTACAATTGGTACATGCTTCCTTCGAAGCTTCTTTACCTGTCGATCTTCAATCGACAAAGGTTTTTCCACAAACTTCAAGCTCTCATCTATATGCACATCTGTATGTGGTATAACCAGTGAGTCATCAGCGAAACACTTTTTCAGATTGCAGATGTGGAACACATTGTGAATTCCACTGAGCTCTTCTGGTAAGTTTAACTTATAGGCAACTGACCCGACACGTTCGATAACCTCGAAAGGTCCTATGTATCTCGGGCTTAGCTTGCCTTTCTTACCAAATCGCATCACCCCCTTCCAGGGTGATACTTTAAGTAGGACTTTGTCACCTACTTCGAAGTTAAAAGCTTTACGCTTTGGATCAGCGTAGCTCTTCTGCCTATCTCGGGCAGCTTTGAGACGGTCACGAATCTGGACAATCTTGTCCGTCGTCTCGAACACTATCTCTGGTCCTGATAATTGGACATCTCCAACTTCCGCCCAACAAACGGGCGATCTACACTTTCTACCGTATAATGCCTCGAAGGGCGCAGCCTTAATGCTGGTATGGTAGGTTCTTATCCCAACTACCACCCAAATCGATCGCACATGCTCGTAGCATGTCTTCCAATGTTTGAATAGTACGCTCACTTTGACCGTCAGTCTGAGGATGATAAGCCGTACTAAAATTCAAACGTGTGCCCAAAGATTGTTGGAAACTCTTCCAAAAATGTGACGTGTATCTAGTATCTCTGTCAGAGATAATAGACACAGGTATGCCATGTAAGGCTACAATCTTATCAACGTATAACTGGGCTAACATGTCGGAGCTATAAGTCTCCTTGATGGGTAAGAAATGTGCTGACTCAGTCAGTCTATCAACTATAACCCATATTGTATCATTTTCTTTCCTTGTCTTGGGTAACTTGGTAATAAAATCCATAGTTACCGTTTCCCATTTCCAAGTAGGAAGTTCAGGCTGTTGTAGCAAACCTGACGGTTTCTGATGCTCGGCTTTGACTTGCGCACATGTCAAGCATTTAGCTACATGAGTGGCTACAGACTTCTTCAAGCCTATCCACCAATAATTTGCCTTTAGATCCTGGTACATCTTATCAGCTCCAGGAGGAACGGAGTATTTGGAACTGTGGGCTTCCTGGAGGATGACATCTCGAAGTCCTCCATAATTTGGAACCCATATTCGTCCATTTAATCATAAAATTCCATCCTTGCTAAGAGTTAATTGCTCCTCAGTTACTCCTAGTTTCTCATTAGGATAGTTAGCTTCCAACACAGCTTCCTTCTAAGCAGCTAACAACCTTTCAATCAAATTATTCTTTATCTCCATGCGCTTGGCATTGATTCGGATGGGTTTCACTCTCTCCTTTCGACTCAAGGCATCGGCGACTACATTCGCCTTGCCGGGATGGTACTTGATTTCACAATCATAATCATTTAAAGTTTCCATCCAACGGCGTTGCCTCATGTTTAAATCTTTCTGATTAAACAGGTGCTGGAGGCTCTTGTGATCAGAATAGATCACACACTTGATTCCATAAAGATAATGCCTCCACAGTTTTAGTGCGAATACAACGGCACCCAACTCCAAGTCGTGGGTGGTGTAATTCTTTTCATGCACCTTTAACTGTCGTGATGCGTAGGCAATAACTTTGCCTTTCTGCATAAGCACGCACCCCATGCCAGTGTGCGATGCATCGCAGTAAACCACAAAATCTTCTATTCCATCTGGCAATGTCAGTACTGGGGCGTTGCTCAACTTTTGCTTCAGAATATCAAAGGATTCTTGCTGCTTAGGGCCCCAAACGAACTTTACTTTCTTCTTGGTCAAGGAAGTTAGGGGTGGGTGCAGCAATCCTTGAAATTTTTTTAATGAAACGCCGGTAATATCCTGCCAATCCCAGGAAGCTACGAATCTCTGTAGGCGTCTTTGGCTCTTGCCAACAGCTTCAAATTTAGCGGGATCCACTTGGATACCACGCTCGCTAACCACATGTCCAAGAAATTGGACTTCACGAAGCCAAAATTCACACTTGGAGAATTTGGCATAGAGCTTCTCCTGATGCAGGAGCTTGAGAATACATCGAAGGTGTTTCTCATGATCAGCTTGATTCTTCGAATAGATAAGAATGTCGTCGATGAAAACGATGACAAACTTGTCTAAGTACGGCTTGCAAACGCGATTCATGAGATCCATGAACGCGGCCGGTGCATTAGTGAGCCCAAAAGGCATCACTAGGAACTCGTAATGACCATAACGAGTCCTAAATGCTGTTTTACACACGTCTTCATCTCTAACCTTCAGTTGATGGTAGCCTGACCTCAAATCAATCTTTGAGAAATAACTTGCCCCTTGTAACTGATCGAACAAATCGTCGATCCTGGGCAAAGGATACCTATTCTTGATCGTGACCTTATTAAGCTCACGATAGTCGATGCACAGTCGCATCGATCCGTCCTTCTTCTTGACAAACAGGACTGGCGCTCCCCAAGGAGACGAACTAGGTTTTATGAAACCTTTAGCTAGCAGTTCATCTAGCTGTGTCCTCAATTCTTTCATCTCTGTTGGAGCCAATCTATAGGGTGCTCTGGCAACTGGCGCTGCTCCGGGGATGATATCAATCCTGAATTCCACTTGCCTATCTGGTGGCAAACCAGGTAGTTCTTCCGGAAAAACTTCTGGGAATTCAGAGATGACAGGGATGTCTTCTATCTTTGGTTTGGGCTCATCAATAATCACTTGTGCCATGTAGATGACACAACCTTTCTTTAAACATTTTGAAGCCTTGAGCATAGTCACTTGCTCAGGCAGCCCATACTGGGTATCTCCCCGAATGGTAAGTGATTCACCAGACGGAGTTTTTATCACCACATGTTTCTTGTTACAGACAATTTGGGCCTGGTTATGAGATAACCAGTCCATACCCAAAACTATGGCAAAACCAGCTAACTTAAATGGAAGTAGAGACAGAGGAAAATAATGGTTCTTAATGGATATAACACATCCATCTAACACAGTTGAGACGGTTTCTAGGGTGCCGTCTGCTAGCTCCACCTCATAATTCACATTTAAGGTTTTGACAGGTAATTTCAACAATTCACAAAACTTATTATCAACGAAAGACTTATCTGCGCCTGAATCAAAAAGTACTCTAGCATAGACGTCATTTACAAGGAAAGTACCTGTAATAACGTTGTCGTCTAGAACCGCTTCTTTTGCGTCCATTCTGAAGACTTTGGCATTAGTCTTCTTGGCCTCTTCAGGCTTCTTGTTGTATTTAGGGCAGTTGGTCTTAATGTGCCCCTTTTCATTGCAACGGTAGCACGTTGCGTCTTTCATCTTCTTGCAATCCAAGGTCTTGTGATCCGTGGACTTGCATATACCACAAGCATAGGTTTTCGACTGAGTCTGAGAGTTCGACTCGAGTCTGCACTTTCCAAAGTGCTGCTTCTTGCAAATTTTGCATTTGGGCTTCTCACCAGAATGATGTCCATCTTTCCTTGACTCTGATCCTTTCTTGATATCACCGTTTCCACGGTGCTTCTTGCTCGATTTGCGTGAACTATCATCTTCACGTTTCCTCTTCTCGGCCTCCTTATTCCTCAGCGATCTCTGCCTGACCGCATCCAAGGTGAGGGACAAGGATATGTCAGCCCAAAGATCTAAAAGTAGCTGGCCGAGAAGCCTTCACGCTTGCCTTGATTTCCAGGGCTAAACCACCGATAAAACGAGCTATTCTTTTTGGTTCCGGGGTTACCAAATAAGGAACCAACCGGGACATCGTGTTGAAGCTCGTTAGGTAAGCTTGACAGTCAAGGTTCGTCATCACCAATGAGAGAAAATCAGACTCTATCTTCTCCACCGCATGCTGAGGGCAGTAATTTTCCCTGATAAGGGCAACAAATTGTTCCCACGACATGTTGTACAATGGGATTTTTCCGGTGGCTTGAATCAGAGATCTCCACCATGCTAACGCTTCACCCTTAAAAGACTGCGACACAAACTTGACCACGTCTTTCTCAGCGCATCCGCTGATATCCACAACCGTATCCATCTCATCCAGCCACGTCATACAGTCAATGTCTCCTTTCTCCCTAGTGAAATCCCGGGGTTTGCAGGAAACGAAATATTTATAAGAGCAACCCTTGTCACGGGGTCCTTGATTAAGTATAACCTGCTGAGATGGAGCACTGTGGTTCGAGGAGCGTCGATCATCATCTTTCTTCGAGTCGTCCTTCTTGGACGGTGGCCTTGAAGGCTGTGTAGATAGGGTCCTACTACGAGTCCCACTATACTCTTCATACTGCCTTTCCAATGCCTGTGTAACTGCGCCGTCTATTATCGCCTTCAATTCAGCACCTGTTAAATTAATCCGGGCGTTCTCGTTATTCTCCACTGGATGACTATTACCCTCGTCCGAGTTAGCCATTCTAATTGAACTGTTGCAGAAAACAAGGACAATAGTTTATTTGGGAGTTTATTATGGAATTGCCCCTTAGGGAAATTCATTAACCATGTTTGGTTAATTTATTAATCATATTTATTAAACAGAGACCATATTTGGTTAATTTATTAATCATATTTATTTAGGATTTCTATAGTAATTTATCCTAATTATAAAACGATAACAGTTTTATTTGTGGCACAAAAGGCCTAGTCACTTGGACATTTTAAAATATAAGCCATGATTTCAGAGAATCAAGGCTTTTAAGGTATACTGGCACAATAGGCCTAGTCACAAGGACATTTATAATTTATAAGCTATGATTTCAGAGAATCAAAGCTTGAAGGTATACTGGCACAATAGGCCTAGTCACAAGGACAATTATAAATTATATGCTAGGATTTCATAGAATCAAAGCATTTGAGGTTTGAACCTAGTTCATTACCTTTTCGGACAGGGAGTCATCGCTACCACTGTCTTTTGGCTCATGTAAAAATAAGCAAGGCCCGTAGGTACTATATTACCACGTATGGTAAAAATATGATCATCTTAATTGATGATGTAAACCCAGGATTCAGAGATCATTAAACTGGGTTAGGAATCTTCTAAAGAATTCCTTTATAAAAATGACGTATGTGATTTTTAACGAATCACTTCTGTCAGGAGTGTTAACATGTTTTCAGATGTTAACAGGGATACGAATCTTTTAAACAGGTCTTACCATCTTGGCCCGGCCTTATAATGACCCGAAGGCTAGGTTTCACACTTTAAGATTCTTATTAAAAATTTACATAGGCAGATTATTTCACAAACGAATGATTTTAATTTATTTATTTCATTTATAATTTATATATGCACATAATGGCAAACATGAAATTTATAAAACAAACATTCCATTAATTTATTATAATATTACATGCTGCCCTAAACGGGTCTTTTCAATCAACAATTACCCACGCAGGGGTTAAACAACATATTAGTCCACGCAGGGACTTTAAACAAACATATTAGTCCACGCAGGGACTTTAAACAAACAATATCATACCCACGCAGGGGTTAACGGAAAATAGACCCACGCAGGGGTCAAAACAAACACACATACATACCCACGCAGGGGCTTAAACAAATACACCCACGCAGGGGCTTAACAATAATTGGAAGGATTCAATGATCCTTCTTGTTCTTCCCTTTGATCAGGCTTGCCAATCCTTGGAAGAAGCTCTGTCTCTCCCTACGGTCACGGTGGAAGCCTCGCCCTACTTCATCCAACCTTTGTAGGATTTCCTCCCTTTCTGGGGGAGAAAACTGTGGCGGCTGCGATTGCGTCCGGATAATAGGTCTAGGAGGTATCTGGTACCCCTGAGTCGGGTAACCTACTCCCCATGGAGCTCCGTATGGTCCCTCCGGGTGAAGAGCGTTATAATTAGCCACTACCATGTAAGGATCGGCCTCCGCGTAACCATAGTTGTGGTGAGTCGGTGGTTCAAACGGGTTGTATGCCATGGAACCCGTGTATGCTGGAATTGGGTTGTCAAAACCCATTGGTGGCGGCTGCGGTACTGCTGGGTTAGAGGGTCCACCCATTTGTGGGTCCTCCTGATGTGGCGGATAGTGGCTGCCACTGGATTGACGTGGGGAACTGAAATGGAACTCCCCTGCTTGTGACGACATGCGCGCACCGGTTCTCCTTCGCCTCGGCGGTTGCGGAGGTGCCGGCTGCACTGGCGGCGGTGGAGGCGGTGGCGTGACTGCCACGAATCTGGAATCCACAGAGGGATCCTGTTGTTGCTGCGGCTGCTGCTGCTGAGGCGACGAATGGTGAGGAGGTGTATAGTACCACTCGTGCCTGGTGAACATAGCTTGAAAGCTATCTGGACCAACATAGGGTGATCCATGGAAAGAAGATCCGTCAGAGATCTCTATCGGGTGGTTTGGAGTACCACTGGCAGGCTCGACGGGGTCCGTATCCTCGTCCATGTCGTCCGCATGATCGCCAGAGAAATGATCCTCTGGCCCCAGTGGGTTAAAACCCACGGGTTCTTGTATGTAGCCTACCGGATTAAACTGGCCCCGAAAAACAGGTGTGGGGTCCCCGAAAGAATGATGCGATAAGGATCGCTGTAAGGGTATATACGAAGGCTGAGGGTTGTTGGGTTCGTACTCCGGTTGTGGCCCGTAAGGGTTTTGGACCGGAGGTGTAGAGCTGTGTGATACCGATCGTCTGGCTGGTTCAAACAAGTTCCTCCTGTTCTGCCGAGGGTCGTCACTCTCGGTAGTAGACGGAGCTCGCACATTTGAAGGACCAGCTTCATTATCATTGGGGGCGGTGATTGGCCCCTTGCCTCTTCCTCTTCTCCTGAAGAATCTTGGTGGCATTTTCAAATCCTGTCATTATAATATGAGATAACAAAACAAAAATATATGCAAAATAAAGGACAACACAAACAAAGTGGAATTTTTCCTATGTTATATGTCTAGACTCGAAAGTTTAGAACTGTGCAATTGTGTAACTGAGATTAAACACGAAAGGCTAGTGTTTAATTCGCTCAGTGTTGGCTCTGATACCAACCAGTCACACCCCGATTTCCACGTGTCACCGGTGGGCCCGGTGGGGAGTATCGTGACGTGGTTGGCAACATAATAGTCAAACAACACAATATTTAATATGCACAGCGGAAGCAATTTAAAAGATATAACACAACCGAATTTAATATTGTAATATCAAATGTCACAATATTCGGAAGTTTATCCACAGATGGATCGGAAACAAAATATGAAACAATAGTTCAACAGACTTCAGGCATCTTAAGCTTGCGAGACTTCTAATGATGCTAAGGAGAAATCCCAGCCAATTCCGCTTAGTACCTGCATTTAATCTTTTTGGGAAAATATGTCAGTTTACACTGGTAAATACAATCAACTGACTCATTTTGGAAAATGATTGAAAATTGGTTTGGATGCACGTGGCATAAACATTTTATTTAACTTGGGAGAATTATTTAAATATATAATCTTGTGAACGAATTACATGTTCCTTGTGCGTTCAGTAGCCCGGATCTTGTCCGGGTTAAAGATCAATAGACACACCACAATATTCTTTTGTGCACTGACGGGTGTACGCCTACACCCCGCGCTTAAGTCGTGGCCATTTCGTAAAATGATGCCAAGGATATCCGGGACATGGTCATTAACCCCCCCAAAGGCTTTAAGTAACAAGACTGTTTAAACGAGCCGATCAAATTATTCAATTAACCACCCAACGATGGAAGATTTGATGCCCGATCAAGCGGTATGCTATATACCGTAACCCAAGCCCGTATAGGGAAAATAAGTTAAAAGTATTTACCTGAGCAATGTATAAATCACAATAAGCAAAATGCACGTAGCTTTTACTGGTACTCCTAATCTGGAACGAAGGTTTATAATAACCTATTAGAATTCTAACGGGTCTTTAATTAAGCTTAAGCTTAGACCGGCTAGTTTCGGAGATACGGTTCGTACGCATGATTAAGCGAAGACCGGATAGAATGCGATTTAGACCCGACAAGTTCAGAGACTTGTTTAATATGGGTAATTCATACACATTCTGGATTTTGAGATAAAACCGTTAAGGTTTGACCCGTTTAGGCTAGTTTATGTAAACTAGTTACATAAAACCGAACCGAGCGCGTAATAAGCGTAACGGGTATACATATGAGCCATTTACAGGTTTCCTAAGTTAATATGCTTCATATATGTTGTGACATCAGTAAGATGTCTTTTATTATGCCCGAATTGAATTTAAACACAAACTATGCCCCGTAGGGGTAGTTTGGTCATTTTAAAGGTTGTAAAAGAGTTTAAGTGTTAACCTGAGTTACAGGCCTGATGTAATCAGCAAATATACTCAATTTGCTAAGTTATATCAGTAGGTTAAAGTATACATGTGAAATTTATCAATTATAACCAAACTATGCCCCGTAGGGGTATTTTGGTAATTTCACATAAGCCGAAAAGCTCAAAACTGAAGTCTGAGTTTATCAACCTCTGCTTACTGTTAAAATATTATAATTTGCCTCAAATATCAGTAGGCATCAACCCTTGTATGTTTAATATAGTTATAGCACATACTATGCGTTTAAAACGCTTAAAAAGGCGATTAAAGGCCAATTCCGGGTTTGATACTTAAATCTGATATTTTTATATTTCCAGAAGGCTTAAAATAATTTATTTACCATATGTGATCAGTAGCAAAAGGTTTGGAGTCGTTTAGATATGTAAAACTCATTTTATAGCCCGTAAGGGCAAAACCGACAATTACCGGATTAAGCCTACGACTATGAGTTATGCTCAGCCTAAAATTAATTAAAAATCTTCAAAAATCCCAAAATAATATATTACATCAGTGGGTAAAATATTTTATATCAAAAAGTAGGCTTAACTAGGCTATACGCTAATTACGCCCTTTTATTAACAAAAAGCTTTCAATTTGCGCTAATGAGCATAACTCTCAATCTACACTTCAAACTGATGTCAAACTTTGTATATGAGTTTATATATCAGTAATTAAAGTTTCTACTCTTTTACATTTCCAAAAATCACGTTTTAAGGTAATAAGGGCATAATGGTCAACATATGAGCAATTAACGGAATCATGCGTATTAATTGGATAACTAATGATCCGAGGTGTATAATCACAGAGGGTTATACTAGCATGTAACCTGATCCAAATGAAGCTCTAAGGAATTTCTAAAACATGCTTAAACGGGTCAGAACTGAAAGTCAAAGTGAAAGTCAAACTATGTGACTTTCGATTCCGAACCGGGTCTTTACAGAAAATTGTCGGGTTGAACATGTTTAGACATGTTCTTACACTAATTACCAAGTTATATTAATGATCAAACAGGTTGTATATGTTTTACATTGCTAATTATGCATAAATTGTAATTTACACATTATGTTGACTTTTTAAATACAAGTTTGACCCGACATTTGACCTAGTTAGAGTGGGAATCAGGGGGAACCCTTTTAAGGGTTTATTACCCACATAATTACCAACTTATAACTACTTTTGATTCGACTAATCACTGGACCATTAGTGATTATTCTTAAAGTCAACCGTTAATTACGACGGTTTGACTTTTAAGCTAAAACTTAATTAAGAAAGGTCAAGCCAACTTACAAAGGTCCTATGCACGAAATGTGAACACTTGAGAGCAGCCTTGAGCTCCAGAAATGATCAGATGAGCAAGAATGATGGTGTGAAGACTTGTTGCAACTCAAGGGCTTTATATAGCACTTTAATCACCACAAATCTTTGACACATGAGTCTACAACCCATCACAACTGATTAACACATGTCCCTAAGTGTGTAGGACTGTTTAGGGGTCGCCCATGTTGCATTAATGTCGATTAAAGGTCGGTTCTGCGCATTTCCAGGCTGCTGTTCGCTGATTCTGCTTCTGGGCGGTTAACGCGGCCCGCGTAAAAGACCTTAAGGTCTTACGCGGCCCGCCTCGACCTTGAAATCAGATTAAGCATTTTCTGTTTTCCGCATACATGTCTCTTGGCCTTTCGAAAGGGCAACTCAGTATTTTCTTGCAATTTGACCCCCTTATATTTATATACAAGGGCCTTAAGTCTTGTACCCACTTTGCCAAGTCCCTGGACATTTCTGGTTAACCCGAAAAGTCATAACTTTCAATGTTAACGCTTTAACCCCTCGCACATGAATTTGATCATAACTTTCTCATACGATAACGAAACTTTATGAAATTTATATCACGCATTCTAGTGAGCATAATTAACAGTTACAAAGCTTCGGGTTTTTCAAAAGGTCACTCAGAGGTATAACTTAAACATGTTGACACATTTAACCCCTGTGGTTTGTAATCTCTCACTTTTAGCTTCGTATGATCCATGATTTATTCGTTTGATGATATGAACATCATGTAGGGTTATTATGAATTATGTTTATTCACTTTTGACATTCAGAACCCATATTTACACATACTTTCCATGATTGTCAACTTTAGTCCTTTTATAACATTCTTTCACACGTTCAAACAATATGACACGTGTCAACACATTATAGGACGTGAATTTTCGAGGTGTTACAGGTATATATAGATTAGCTCAAGCTACAAGTTTATAGCGACGCCACAAGGTGTCGTAGTAATCGAAATAATAATAACGGTGACCGGATGAGTTCACCGTGTTTTAAATTAAATGAAAGTTCAACGAAGTAAGTTCGAATGTTTGTTTCAAACAAATCTAGTAGGATTTTCGATTGAAATTGAAACAATTGAATAATGTTTTTCGATTGAAGATGATAAAGCAATAAATTTCACGAAAGGCTCGATTGATGCTGTAAGAACCATTAAGAGATACACTGAAATATGACATGAATTTGTGTATCATTATCTTAGCACACGATTGTGTTAAGATTGCTTTTATAGGATAAACCAACAAAGCGGATTCAATATAAATGAATAATTAAATCCGTATAAGACTAGCGCAAGCTTCAAATTTGGGAAAACGTCACCACAAGGTGATCGTGATCAAAGAAACGATTCAATGAAGTCGAAGACCAAACAAGCATGTTATGGTTCAAAACAAATGAAGTGCTTGTTTTGAAGATGATGGCTTCAAAGGCGAGCAAGTTCAAACAATTGAACTTGGTTTAAACAAAACGAGTTTTTGTATTAATAAGAAAGTTCGGACATGGTCACAACAAAAACCATGTATGCCAAAGGAAATTGAGTTTTTCAAGATATTCATTTACTCAATATCAAAGAGTCATCGTTTTGCAATAATGCGGTTCATAGTGCAAAAATCAAGTATAGCGAAATGATATTTGACTTTGGATAAAATAACAAATTGGAATGAAGCCCTCCAGTGGTCTTCATAAATCAAACGAACCACATGCGCAACAAACAGTGCATGTGTAACGTTTGGATTTACCAAGAAATGAAATAGATCAATATTTGCTACTATGAAAGAAATCCTCATGGTATGATGACCATTAAGGGGAGTAGCAATGCAAAAGTCTATTCACAGAGGTCAAAATTTTAATAAAAGAAATTTAGAAATTTTATCTGGAAATTTTGGGTGATAACCGTTGTTAAGTGACATTACCAGAGAATGTCGAATAAAATGAAATAAGGGAATAGCAAAGGTATGTTATTCGTTTTGCAGCGTCAAGAATTGGATTAGACTATGCACCGATTGTTGTGAAATCTTGTTCTATCGTACCTCAGCGAGATTCATGTTGTTTGTAGGATCACGTGGCCAAGTGCTGCTTTTTGATTAGTAGTTCTTCCACTGACAGGATTCGCATTGGTGTCGTCATGCCCAATTATATTTTCAAAAGGCCTCGTGTGTGATATACTTTGACGTCTGTGGACGTATCATTTAAGTTTCATGCGTTTTCTTGTGCACTAGCACAACTTTACATGCTTCTTACTTGCGTTAATAGTTTATGGTAACGCATTGGAAATTCTTTATACTTTTGATGGCGTCCCAACTTAAAGGGTTCCCATTGTTTATATTGTTGCACGAGTTACGATGCAGATGATCAAACAAAATAATGTTTGATATCGGAATTATAGATATATGCAAGAGATTCCTGATAAAGAAATCTAGATTTATTATTGACATATATGCTTGTGCTTTATTCTTAATTGACTTTTGGAATTCCTTATAGATATACATATCTATATAAAATCATATATTTCACATGCTGTAATATACATACCCTTTATAAGGTCAATGTATTTAACAGATTCTTATTTCCAAAAACAAGTCAGATATCAGGTCATGATACTATTTAGGGAAATCTTGTCACTTGTTTGACATATTATATACCCCGTCTTATCCGGTTCTCGCCGGAGAGGTAAACCCATTATATCCAGACAAGCTGGAGAGTCTGCTACACCATACCCAGTCTTGCCGGAGAAGAAATTTATATTTCCCATAAATAGTATTTTTCTTAAATCATGATTTGGAAAGTGCATTATGACTTTCAACAAAGACTAAGCAAATTAGTATTCACATGACGAATCATATTCTAGAACAAAGTAGTATCAATAAATAAGAAATAACAGTGGTCAAGTGTTATTGCTTATTTATTATACTTGCAACGTTCTAGTTATCATTCTTACGGCATACCAAAACACATCATACTTTATTTATACAAGTATTTAGCTTATCTCGAAGCTTATACTAAGGCATCTTTTCTTAAGTTCAAGTCTAAATACTATCCTGGGTGCTACCAGATAATATAAAGTTCCTAACTCTTCGTTTAAACTTAGGTATTATTATCACAACACCTATTGGCTTAAATCAGTAGCTCTGATACCACCTTCTGTCACGACCCCCGACCCCACCCTGGACGGAATCGGGAGCCGCGAGCAGCCAAGTGGTACCGGTGGTTATTTTGAAAGCATTGCAGCGGAAATTTCATCAGAACCGTGAGTTAGGAAAAATATCTGAGTTTAGAAAACACCGGATTTTATTTATTAAATAGATGAGATAAAACCTTGTTTTGAAAGGTAGCTTTAATATAGGATAAATCCGAATACATAAAACAACTTTTCTTAATTTAATTTAATTGAAAAAATAAGCCACTTCTTTATGCCTTTCGATGTCGTATCATCACTCTTATTCCAATCTACTGTCATTACCTGAAACGCGTTTTAAAAAAAGATTTTGTCAGCAGGAAATACTGGTGAGTTCATTCATTTTTGAACAAAACATATTTGTTATAATTCACAGTATTAAGAGCGATTACAATGTTTATATATCAACCAACTACCCACGGTATTTGTCACTCGACCACCTATTGGCTATCTCGTTGTCCAATGGTGTCTGTGACTATGGTCATATCACCCCTTGGCTAACCAGTTGTCCAATGGTGACGGTTATCAAGTATTGTATACAAAACCCCACATACCGGCTGTAATTTGCAGATTACAAAGACTTAATCCCTGTAATTATAACTTTGAAAACAAACATGATTTTGAAAGCAATTTTGGTAAAAAGAGAATGACTCACATTATAAGCATGCAGTATTGATTTAACAAGCTTCTTGATTCCATTCCTTTTGATAATTAAGCATAAACTTTATGGTTTTGAACCTTCTGATGATTAAGCATCCATTTGATTGTAAGAGTATGGTGTAGAGTTTCGGGTAGTTAAACATTTAGTTTAACAAAATGGAATACGTATTAGTGAAAAACCACATCAAACCTAACGATGGTCACGAGATCCGAACCTTAACGAACTCACAAAGTATAGTACTTTGGCATCCGTTTAACGAACTCACAAAGTACAGCACTTTTGGCATCCGTTAGTTGGTTCCCGAATCGATCGGACAGAACATCGCCTCGGTGATTATTGGTTAGAACACCGACGTATAGAGAGAAGAAAAGAAATGAGCAAATGAAATGAATTCCTAGGTTTGCTATTTATAGGTAAGAAGTATGAAATTTCTAGGAAGTTTCCTTTTTATTTCTTTGTATTTCTAGGAAATTACCAATATCTTTTCTAGGAAATTACCTATACATCTTCTAGGAAGTTTCCTACTCACATATATATCTTTTTATACCTTCCTCGCACCTTCCTTTGATATTATCTATCTCATATATATATTTATTTTCATATATATTTATTTTCATATATATCTATATTTATTTCCTCGCACCTTACTTAATTAATTTTACTTAGCTTAATTAATTCCGCTTAGCTTAATTAATTTCGCTTCACTTAATTAATCTTGCTAAGCTATTAATTAATCTTACATAGCTTAATTAATCTCGCTTAACTGATTAATAAATCTTAATTAATCTTAATTAACCTTTCTTAAATTAATTAACTACTTAACTAATTAATTTATCTTAACTCTTATAATTTGCTTCGATTACTTAACTTAATTAGCAGATTAGTTAATCTATTCAACTAGCTTAACTGCTAAGTTTCCTTAACAACTAAGTGGACGTAATTAGTAAGCTTGCTAATTTTATTTTACTACTAAGTTTACCTAGTTGCTAAGTATTCTAGCAGCTCCCTGATTACGAGTCCTAATTTCTAGACACAATGGAACTTGTATTAGTGTAGTAACTCAATTCGACTTTAACGATAATCACGAGATAAAACCCTCACGACGAATGACAAAGTGCAATGCTTAAACATCCATCGAATTCACGATGAATGACAAAGTATAACCCGAGTTTGAGCAGCACTTAAACATCCATCGGATTGGTTTCAATCGATATCGTACCAGTGATTAGAGTTATTACCCTAATAACGGGCAGAGTTTCGGGATTTAGAAGGTATAATCCCGAGCTATTATTTACTATAATAAAACTGAAGGAAAGAAAAGAATTGAACGGATTTCAACTGAAACTATCGATCTCTATTTATAGGCTGAAACTGGGGTGCCTCGCGGCCCGCGTAAAATCAAAGGAACACTTACGCGGCCCGCGAGGGAGTGTGGATCAGATCGGCGTTTGCTGAGTCATCGGTGGTCTTGACACGTGTGACGACACGTGGCCTTCATGCATATCCGGAGACCTACAAGCTGTCGCGGCCCGCGTAAGCTTCTCTTAAGTCTTACGCGGCCCGCGTGACTCCAATTTTCTTGTTTTCTTGATTTTTCTTGCACATTAGGGTTTCAGGGGTCCGAGTTTTCACTTAAGGCGCGTTTTAGGATATTTTTGTGCGAGTCGTTACAGACGTGTTCTTTCATAGTCTCCAAACGTTGGTGGTCGAGGTCTCGAATGTCTTGGAGACGACGGTTCATCTCCTCGAAATCTTCCTTCAACTCGAGATCGGAAGACGACTCCACCGGTTTTTTCCCGGTTCGCTTATCTTTACTTCTACCGGGCGGTCGGGCCAACTCTTCTTCAAGTTGCTCGTCAACGTCCACAACATCATTTAGGTCGACATTGCGGGCATCGGAAGTCGGTGTTTCAGGGTCAACGGAGGATGATGTTTTTGACCGTTTAGCTCGACGTCTACTACTCGACGTCATGGTCACTACGCCCACCCACTTTGGACTTTTTCGTAGTAGTTCCCAACACTTATAGTACGGGAAAACGCTTTTCGTTCTCTCGTACTCTTTCAAAGCCTTCGTTAAAACCCCGACCTCACCTTCTCCGCTCGGGCGATTATCGTAGTTACGTTGATACACTTCTTGGAAGGAGTGACACTTGTTGTTGATGTCGGTTCATTTGCTAGAAATAGAATCTTTGTCACGATGCTCGCCCTTACCCCACGTGCTATAAAAGAGTGCACGAATCCTATTCCAAAATTCGGGGCCCGTTTGAAAGTTTGCTACAAATTGAAATATAAAGTTGTACGTTAAAAATAAAACAAAATAGACGTGTACGAAAAAAAGCAAAAAAAAATATAAAAGTTACCAATATCGGGGTCCTCCGAAACCTCGACCCACGCCCGAACCAACGTGTATTCCTCCTCCTTCGTCCAACTAAGGTAAGAATGCTTACGTCGAGGTTCGTTCGCTTCCTTCTTCTTATGCGACCTTTTGCCGCGTTTCGATGTCTCTCGCTCCGGTTCGGGTTGCGTCTCCGGCACGATTTCCACATCGGCTTCGGGTTGTTGTTGTGATGGTTGCGAGCCGCCGACTTGGCCAAAGCCGAAAGTGGGTTGCACGAATGGAGTAGCGCCACTCAAGAAAGCCGCGTACGATAACATGTTCGGGTCCATGTCTTGAAGGTTAAAGGGTTGTTGCGGTTGGGTTGTGTTCGGGTTCATGGGTCTTGAGGGGACACCAAATGGGGGTCGGAATGGGTTCATCTTTTTATAAATTGTAGAAGTAGTAGAGAGAAAGTTTGATGGTGTATGAGTTTTTTATAAAAAAATGATGAGCAAGTGGGTAATATATATAGTGTGTTTATATTGGAATTAAAAAAAATAAAAAAAATAAACAAATGACCGTTGCCAACGGTCAACTCGTTCCCCAATTCAACTTTGAGGCGTGTTTTAAAAAACGCCGGTGCAATTTTTTTCTCGAAACACGCTAAATAACGCCGGGGTGTAGTGGTTTGGGGGCGTGTTCCGGCGTTTTTTTTTGAATTTTTTTTAAAACAAACGTCCCATTATGGGCGGTCGAACAAATAACAAATATTAATAAATGAACAAATACCAATGAGATGGTGTTTATTGGCAAAGACAAAAACTTTAAACACCTTGGGAGGGGAAGGTCTTGGGTTCAAGTCCCACAACAGGAATAAAAAGAAAATTGCCGTTCAAAAAAATAAATAAATGAACAAATATTATGTCAGCTTTGGCGGTTCATCGGTTTAGCCGGTTGACTTGGTCTCAAAGCATGATTAATTAGCGAGTAAGGTGCTGAAGCAAACATCGGTTGTTCTTAATCGATTTTAACCATCTTCTTAGTATTAAAGGAATTATTACTAGTAATATAAATGCACAAGGCTGTAAACGAACCGAACATTTAGCGAACAGTTCGTGAGTCATTCGGCGGGAAGTTCGTTTACATTTGTTCATTTAGTTAATGAACGAACATGAACAAGAAATTTCGTTCGATTAGTTAAATACGAACACGAACAGATGTCTCGTTCGTTCAATTGCGTTTGTGAACGTTCGGTAATGTGTTGTGAACATTCATTCATGTTCGTTTGTTTATCTTGTTCATTAATATTTTTTTAGCATTTATTTATTTTCTCTAAACATTTTATATTCCTTAATTCATATTTATCTCATTAACCAAACAAATAAAATAGGAAACCCTACCTCCACTTTGTTTATACACCGTTCCCCTTTCCTTCTCATTATTCACATCGAAAAATACTATCGAACTTCATCGATTTTATCTGTGTTCTTTGTGTTCGTGAACCGTTCATTAACACGTTCCTTTCCTTAATCTAATGAATGAACACGAACAAAAAATGTCGTTCAGTCAGTGTTCATGAACCGTTCGTGAGCACATTATATTTTTAATGAACGAACACAAACGAAGCCTTGTTCGTGTTCGTTCGGTTCTTATTCGTGTTCGTTCAGTTCGGTTACAACCGTATAAATGCATGATAAAATTAATGAAGTGTGGATCAACCTATCTATCATTATATATGCATGTTATATATCAGTGTCAGTGACATCGTAAGAAACAAGTTACCTATGTCAATTTAAAGATGAGATTGAATATAGGATAGGATACATAAAGTATTAAGTGAAATATATGAATTTGATATTTTAAAGGTTCAATTAATATGTAAAGGTATTTAAATATGCAAGTTGCCTAATTAGATAACTTTTTGTAAAGAAGATTAGTTTATAAAGCAATACCAATTAAAGAAGCTACGTGAGAGAGATGAGATAAACTCTATAATTATATATGTTTAAATATAAATTTTAATGGAATTAAAACACAAGTTGGGATTATATCTAATTTTATAATAAACCACAGCCCACAAAAACAAACTCTAAAGACATGCTTTGTCTTCGATCGTCAGATAGGTTGGATGGTTGTGCAATTGAGAACACGACTATATAAAGTGGCAAAAACAAGTGGCTCGGGTCAAAATGGATAACGGGTTAAAACATGTTCATATAAAAGTAATTTACTTTTAAAACAGTTCTACTTCTAGTGGTAACAATCAGGTTGGATAGGTTGACCAATTTGATTTTTTTTTTCTTTTATTATCTTTAAAATATTTACTCTTTATTAAAAGCGGAAATTTAAAAAAAAAATCACAAAAGGAAAGGACCCATTGGGTAACCCTATCCAACCCAATAACCACATAAATCTTTAAAATCACATGTATCATGCATGTATAAGTTTTATTGCAATCAGAAAATATATATAATTTTGATTAGTTTTCTTTATAATTATGCTTATTGTACTCCTATATAAATTGATAAATAATACACAGTAAACTATAACTATGCTTATTGTATTCTACAAATTACATACGACGACGACACACAATTGCACCACACTCTAAACAATTGCACCGATCCTACAATTCATATATAATTCATATATGATAAAATTCAAATTCAAATTCAAATTCAAACTTGTATAAAATTCAAACAAAATGAACAGTTAATTTAGGCTATATTAGAATATGGGGTATGGGGCGGGGTTGTGGCGTGGGTTGGGTACAAACGCCCAAGTCACCACCCCAGGTGGGCTTGGGTTTCGGCGTGGCCCCTTGGGCGGGGGTTTCAGCCCGGGCGTTGGACGGGGCTATCAAGATGACATGACGGGATCTCATTGGCCAAGACAAGTAGCCATTTGGGCTAGCCGTTGGCCAACGGCTATGTGTTTAAAAAAAATTTATTCACTATAAATACTCACACTTCTATTCATTTTTTTACCACAACTACTCCACCTCTTCTATAATCATCTCTATCTTATTTAAAAAAAAAATTCTAATCCAACCACAATACGAAAAATGAATCCTCATAATCGTGGTTTTGACCCGAACAATCCGTGGGCATTCCAAGAAACACCTAGCCCAGCATCCAATAGTCCAATTGCTCCCTTTTTAATACACTCTACGATGCCGGATATGACTGGTTACGCATCGTTTATCTCGAATTGTTTGAAGAATGATGTCGGTCGAAAACATCAATGCCTTTCGCGCAACGCGCGTCATTGAAAAACACTAGTTTTACTCATTTATGTGGTTAATGGCTACCACCTGTATAATTGTTGTGTATTTGTCTTGTTTGGTCGCTTTATGTTATTTAATATCTGGTGGCAATGGTTGGAAGGTAATATGCAATCAGTGGCGAATCTTGAGATTTCTGACTGAGAGGGGACGAAAACGTATATACCTAAAAATTTCTATAGAATCGAGGGCTCAAAAATGTATAAACCCAAAAATTTCTATACGAAAGCTACATTACATAACACTACTGAGCGAAAAGTTCGGGGTCCCCCCGTGGCCCCTTCTAACCTTCGCCCCGGGGAGTACCACCGGCCAGGGACCGATATTTTGAAGGGCACGCTATTTTTTTAAAAACTCCGATATGTGTATGTAAAAATTAATAGGGTATACCCATACAAACACCAACATAGGCTCACTTACAAAACTATTTTTATGGTTTAGATCAGTTATTAGCCCATTGACATTAGGTTTAGATCTTTAGTGAGCTAAATACCCAATTTCGTTAAGGTCTAAGGGCACGTTTTTTCGAGCTCGAACAGGGTACACGAATTCTCAGGGCCGGCCCTTCCGGTATGCGACGGGGTCGTTATTGGCGATCTTGAATTTGGACTTGTTTTTGAGCCGTTATAATCTAGAATACAATTCGAACATGCAAGAAAATGCGAACTCAATCTAGAACACAAAAAAGTGTTTACATAAATAATGGGTTTTCTATACTTTGGGTCAAGATGACAATGTCTAATCTCAACATATACATGTGTCCGATAAACTTTACTTTTCTAACAATAACATATAATGATGATGATGTTGTGTATTTTGTTTTATTGTCAATCTTGTGTCACAAAAGGTTGTTCAACAAGTTGTTAATAGTCAATTTAATAGTTCGTCTTCTGTTGCTTGAATTCGGCCCGGCTTATTTTAGCATTGCCTTTTAAGTGTTTAATTTCTAATTTACAAGCATAAATCGTCTAATTTGTATCTCTAGTAGATAGATCTAAATAACAAATATCCATTTCCTATATTTGAAGACTATAAAATATAAGTTATAAATATATATATATATATATATATATATATATTTTTAATACTACTAAAATACAACTCTTAAATCATATATTTAACAAATTAGTGCCATCAAAGTAAGATTAATACATAGAAGTTAAATCATTTTTTACATGAATGTCTTGTAAAGTTTTTTGTTGTGATACACTAATATGATTGTTTAAATACAAATTTATATCATCTTATAGAATATAAAACAAATTCAGATTAAAAACTTTTGCTCATTTAAAATATTACTTCATCTATTTCTTAGAAAGGTAACATGTCATTTAAAAAAGCTTCATACCCTCAAACTCAAGAGATTTTTCATATTTTTCTTATTAGGGCATGTTTAAAGATTGTATTTAGAGCATTTTCGTTTGTATATCAAGCATGAATGAAAGAGAAAAAAAAACTAAAAATAAATTATAGAGATAAAAATAGAGAATAATTTGTTAAAGCTTAAACAAAATTCAGAAAAGCATTTGATTTTTTAAAGATGAAGATTCCAATAGAAACATCTTAAACACATTCCAAGATTTAGTATACTAGGATTGGATCGTAATTATATAAAATACAAAATGTTGTTTTCTAAAAACTGCCTACGAAACTTAATATTTCTTTTTCATAATAAATAAAAAAAACCAACAACACAATAAATTTCATTTCATTTCATTTCGTACAAGATGGGCTATTGACGAGTGCTAAGTCTTACGAAATCAACAATTGAGGTGGCTACAATATACCCCAACACCTCTCTTACCCCATTCATTTTTTTATTATTTAATTTAATTAATATAAAGAATAAACACCATACAACGTGGGTCAAGTTTTAATTCCACATTTGTATTTCGTTGAACATTAAATATCCTTGACCCATATTTTTGACCAAACTCACACTTTTCCTCCAACTTTCTAGATGTGTGTATATATATATACATGCATAAATGCATAATCCCTTCATAGAATTGAATTTGGATTTTTCAAAGTCTAAATATATAAGTTGTATATAAAAGGATATTAATTGCTTCAAGAAAGTTAAACAAGTGATTTGGATAATTGATGTCGGCTGTTTAAAGGAGACCTGAGTTTATACATCAATTTGTCACCTGTTGGAAGCTTTCTTCTCCGGCCAATACTTCACCGGCTGCCGGAAAACTCAGTAAAATTCCGGTGAGTTCTCTCTCTCTTTTTCTTTTTTTCTCTCTCGCCGGGAAGGTGTTACGAGTATAGTTTTAAATACGAGGTTATGTTGGGTTAATTAATGTTGTTCTCTCCTAAGTTTATTATTCAAGCAATAAATTTATACATAACAACATCTGAGTGAAACAAATGTCTCATCCTTAGGCATGAAGCGACACATAGCGCCTAGTCAGCAAAGGGGCTTGAAATTAAATAAAAATAATAAAAAAAACCATCAAAAAAAATTCTATTGATCATCCAAATTGAATCCGGCGTTTTAATCAACACGACCAACAAAAAAGATGCCAACAAAGGCCCTAAGGGGTGGTGCGTGGGCGTGAAAGGGCGTGGATTAGGGCATAAAAACGCCCGATCCCCTCCCCACTACACATGGTCTAAGTAATTGTTTGCGTCACCGTCATCACGTATTACATGTCTGTGAGTCCAAGTTTCTTTTTCTCGTTTCATGCATTTTACCTTTTTCACGTTTCATTTATTTTACCTTTCGTGTTTTGTCTCTTGATTTAAAAGAGAAGTCATATATTTATATCAAAAAGTCGTTTTTTATTATTGATAACTATTTAGTTTTTCATTAATTAACTCGTGTAATATACTAACCATCCCTTGATTAATTTAAGTCATGTTTTCTTTAAATTGGGTCGGTATTCGGTTTTCTGACCGGTTAGACCAGGACTTTTGTTATCGTTAGATGGCTCTAACGGTTTATTAGTCCATTCAATTTTGAGTGAACCAGATAAAACTGATAAAAAACAAAAGTCTGTCTCCTTCGGTTATGACCTATGAGTTTTCTTTAGCCAAATTTGACTAATAAACTGTTAAAGTTATCGTTTAAAAACCAATCTAGTTTTTAAAATGTTAAAGCATTATTTAGGGGATCATAAGTATCATCTAGACATGTTTTAAAATGTTAAAGCATTATTTAGGGGATCATAAGTATCATCTAGACATGTTTTTATTAACACTATATATTTTATTTTCTAATGAATCTTAATGGTAAAGGCTACTTGTTTATATATACATATACATTTGATTTTTTTTTTTAATATTCTGACGCCTTTTAATTTTGTTACTTCGTATTAAAATAATTGGTTTTATGGTTAATGGGATAAAACATAAAGCAAGGCTTTTGTCAAAGTTGGGAGGCATTATCACTACTTTCATACCTTCAAAAATGACCACTTTTTTAGGCTTTTATTACTTTACACTTTTATTACTTTACGCTTTTATAGCCTGCATCTAAATAATCTTTTAATCTAATATGTAAGTATCATTTAGCCAAGTTATCAGTTAA
The DNA here is from genome assembly GCA_030545235.1 of Helianthus tuberosus. Lineage (NCBI taxonomy): Eukaryota > Viridiplantae > Streptophyta > Magnoliopsida > Asterales > Asteraceae > Helianthus > Helianthus tuberosus. The sequence goes on from CM060425.1 coordinate 197,292,349, forward strand.
ACTACTAAAAAATCCAAGAATATCATACATATATTTTTGGTAGATTTATATAAGTGTGTTCATGCTAGAGAATCATTCATAGCGTATAACTTCTTACCACTTTTTTTAATTGAAAAATATGCTAAATAATCTATTTTATTTCATTAATGAAGATCATTCATAACGTATAACTTCTAACCACTTTTATTTTACATTACATTACTTTTTTTTATTACATTACCGTTTTGACGTTTTCAGGTTTTTCTTTGTTTTGAGTATGCTAAACATTTTCCGAGTATCCGTTTTGAAAATCTTATTTTTTAGTAGAATTATAATTTGGGTTTAGTTTATACGTTATACATTTTCAACAATTCACACTTATAAGTGGAAAGAAAATAGTATAGACAAAAAAGGTGAACTGAACCAATTTTCAAAGATTATTGGAAAAATATTCTTTTTAATTATTATTTTTATTTTATGAGATGAGTGATTTAAATAGAAATCTCTATTTTCTGTACGAAAAAATAGCATTTCCCTTAACTTATTTATTTCGTCACCAATAGTTTTTTTTTTTTTTTTGGATTTTTGAATCATAATTTTATCGTTGTAATAAATTAAGAAAAGCTAAGTCTCGTATTATCTTATTATAATAGATACATCTCTAAATCCTTTAATATAAAAAATAGTTACATTTATATTTTAATAGATATGAATGTTACAAAAATGCAGGACAAAAATGGGACAAAGACGAAGTACAATATGGTTTGTGATGATATTGCTTTTGAGTTTAAGCTTTTCTTTAATTAAAGGACAACCTACTACCACTTCTCCACCAGGTAAATGATTGAATTCTATAAAGTTTTATATATGTATTACCATTACCATTACCATTTTGTTTAATACACAACGAGTTTTAAATAGAGAACTGCTAGAACCATATAAGCATTTGTACATAGGGCATGGAACATGATCATATGTAGTGAAGGAGGGGCGGTAAAAAAACCACCATTTAAACCAATATGTTAAGACTACACGCTTGTCCCTGAAGACAAAAAGGAAAGATGATGAGGGGGGGGGGGGGGGGGGGGGGGGGGGGGGGTGTCGAAGTGTAGTAGGGGTGTCCATGAGTCCTCCCGCTGCTTGCACTCTAAGTGTCTGTGTGGTTTCACGGTTCTATATTTAAAATTGGTTTTATTGACCTATTGATACTATATGAAACTTTCTTTTTTTAGAAACCACACTAAAACTTTCTCTTTATGCAGCCGAAACAAATCAAATATTAGATGACACGGTTCGACCCGATCCTTTGGAAAATCTCAGAAAGTACCGGGGAGGATACGACATTACCAACATCCATTACTGGAGTGTATGTTTGTTTTAATCTTGATTCTATTATAGACGTTATTCTTCAAAAGTTTCTATAACAACGCTAACAGTCATCAAACCGATCGTCCAACCAGTCACCACGGTGTCAAAACCATAAGAAGTCATAAATGATTTAATATTTTAAATAACCTCTAACTAATTTAATACAATATTTCAAAACCAATCGTCATACATACTTTAACATTGTATCGTATAGTTTATTATTATATATACAATGTTAAAATATATATGGTACAAAATATGAAGTCTCAAAAAAAGACATTTCAATTTTCAAGATCAGTACTCAACCGGTTGTGTTTGTGTTTCCGGTCTGACCGATTTTGAACACTGGATTTTAATACATTTTTTGTCTTAAAATAAATGATATTTCAATAATTAGTTAATAATATTTTTTTTGGTGATAATGTTTCAGTCAACTGCATACACAGGAATAGCAGGATATGTGCTTGGGGCCTTATGGCTCTTATGCGGCGTCGTTTTTGGAATATACCTTGTAGCAACCACTTGTTGCAAATCAAACAGGAAACTAAAGAAACATTATAGACCAAAATCATCCCACAAACAATATTACCTTTGGCACATTATTCTTGCCGCTTTCTTCACACTTTTAGCCATGTAACCCTTCAATTCTATATTTCTATTCCCACATGCATTATGGAGTTTTACATGCAAAAATTGAAACAATTTACATTTTTTTTCAGAGTTGGATCTGGATTAGTACTTGGAGGGAATGCTAAATTTCATTCGAGGGCGGATAAGATAATCGATATAATCATTGATACGGCTGATGATGCATCAAAGACTATATATAATACAACCGGCGCAATGAAAGTGACACGAACTAACTTACAAGGTACAAATGTTGAAGCAAGTACCACACGGTTCCTTGAGTCCACTTCGAGGCGGCTTGACTCTACTGCTGATGATATAGAACGACAAGCAAGAAAGAACCGGCATAGGATTGATCTAGGCCTTCGTATTTTGTAAGTTTCTTTTGACGTGAAACATTTTCGAATAAAATTACATTTTATCTCTAGTTAGTGTGTCGACTCTTGAATCAATCACTTATCAAATAATAACATATTCTATATATCTTAAAAACCAAAGTCGGTGGGGTTTCCACCGGCTTTGGTTGGCCCTTTCATTTTTGGAGTTGTCCATTTTAGTCCCTTCTATGTTTCTACTACCCCTCTACTTTGGCATTTGGCGTTTTTAACCCCTACCTTTTTACTAATTTAATTTTCTATCAGTAACTTTTGTTTGTTAAATTCTTTTGTTTATCTCTATCATTCTTTTACTTTAAAAAAACATTTTTACGTGCATATTTTTATGTACATATCAATATAATTTTTTTACGTGCATATTTTTATGTATGTGTCTCTATTAATTCGAGTTGGTCTACGTTTCGACGTAAATTTTTTTTGGGAAACGAGTCAGTTCAAATATAATACGTTTTCATGCTTATTTTTATGTATGTTTTCGTATTTTTTTTCCAGAAATGAGTGGAGTCAAATTGTTTTTGTTTTCCTTTTTTTAAACCTCTAATATATCCCATATAATATGTATATAATACATTATGATTATACGGTATTAATTCGATTTACTTTATGTTTTGATCCAATCGCAATGCTTATATAGGTTCTACTAAGTTCAATCGAATACGTCGAACACACGTTTTCGTATGATTAACGCATCACATAACGTTTGGACTAATCCACTCGATATTTGCGATGTGCCCGCATCGCAAACGCGCACGGGCTTATTACTAGTTTTATAGATAAATGATCTACGGGGTTTTGTTAACGGTGTTAATAAAGCCACACCCCAAAATCTTATTTTCACACCCTCTATACGGGCCATATAGGGTTATACGTACCATATAGAATAATCTACATGACAAATTTTGGGTCGTATAATGTTATATGGCTTGTATAGATGGAGAAAATATTAGGTCGTATAACATTCTATACAGGTCGTATAACATTATATGTGGTTTGGGTCGTATAACATTCTATACGGGTCATATAATGTTATACGGCTCTTATACATGGAGACAAAAAAACATTCTCCGACATTTTTTTTTGTGCAACATTCTCTTATACGACCCATATAACTCTATACGAGCCGTATAGATGTAGGGAGTGTGAAAATAAGATTTTAGCAGTGTGGGAATAGTGGGAGCCTTTATTAATCCCCTGAATTACTATTTATATCATTAAAGATAAAATATAATCCAAACACTTTGTTCAATGTTGCTAAACAATGTCTGGCTTTTGATTGCAGATATGCTGTAAGTACAGTTATTTTCGCGCTGAATTTGGTTGCTATTATCGCGCTAGCAGGTGCGTTTTTCACCTACTTAAGTCTAGTTCAACTTCCAAAACAATGTTTTATAAACTAAGTAAACATAATTCTTTATGGTATGCAGTTGTTGGGGTCATGAAAAAAAGGCGAATTCTTCACATGTAAGTCCATCAAGATGACTCCTTTTTTTTTAACTATGAATGATAACGATAAAGAACTGTTTAATGACCGGTTTCTTATTGTAACGCTGGCAGATTAATCGTGTTGTGTTGGTTAATCACTGTTCTATGTTGGGTGTTCTTTGGGGCGTACTTCTTTTTATCACGGTATGTTTATAAATTTTAATGCCCTTTCACTTGGTACAAACTATATATGTGAATATGAATGACTTATAAATGTTATATATTATTTAAAATTATATAGATTTGCGGGTGATACATGCACAGCACTTGAGGGATTCCAACAAGATCCTTACAACAACAGCTTGAGCTCAATCCTTCCTTGTGACGAACTGCTTTCAGCCGAATCAGTCCTTAACGATGTCAGCGCAGGAGTTTACGAACTAGTCAATGAGGTAACATATATCCTTTACTGGCTTTGGTTACTCATTGAAAGGGATCATTTGAGTTTTGGTCGGGTTGACCCTCAAACACTTTTTGGTCCTTTTTATATAAAAGGATAAGGTGTTAGTTAGGATTACACAAACCAAATCGACACGTTTATAAGTTAATGGGTTAAATCACCACCTATGACCTAAACTAAACCCTATATCGCTAAACCCTGAACCCTAAAGTTGTTAAGCTAAACAATTGTTGGAAATATTGTAGGTGAATGCAAACATATCGCGAATGCAACAAGATTCGTCATTTGGAGTATGCAATCCGTTCTCTGGGCCACCAGAGTACAACTACCAGCCGAACAATTGCTCAGAGAACGATATTCGTATAGGAGACATCCCCGAGGTACGCTTTACACGCACTAGTTAGTTGTAGTTGCATTTTAACAAGTGATAAATTCACGTAATAGTAACAAAGTTTTAATATTGTTCGAATAAAGTCGCTCATACCTTTTTCTAACTATAAAAAGTTAAAACCACTCAAGTCACAATATTGTTTTATTGTTATAAATTTTTTAGCCAAACTTGAAATGGATAATCGCCGAATAGTAACCAAGTTTCATGTTTTTTTTTCATTTATGCCACTTAATTTTAACATTTATAAAAGACTTCTTAATGGAACAATATAATGATTTGGGTGGTTTTATAAAAGACTTTTTTTACACTTGCTTTTCTTCCTCTTTTCTCCAAACTTTTACTTTGTTGACATTTTAAATTTTCTTTTCTTGAAGCTATTGAGGCTGATTACTTGTGTGGATCCTGTGGATGGAGTTTGCAATGGAGGGATTCCGATATCAGGAAACGACTTTAGAACCGCGATCGCATACACAAGTTCAATACAAGTTCTTCTAAATTCCTACCCAGGAATGGAAAGCCTCCTTCACTGTCAAACAGTGAAGGACGCATTTGCAGAAATCCTTGAAAACCACTGCAATCCAGTAAAAAGAGAAGTAAAAATCGTGTGGGCGGGACTAGTGTTCCTATCGATCGTGATGGTGTTTTTGGTTCTTACATGGATCGTGGAAGCGTACCATGCACGCAACCATCGCTTTTCGGATGGTTCGGTTAAGCCTCATCATGTAGATGATCATGTGATTGAACTTGGAAGACCAGAAGAAGCAGGAAAATATGGAGTAAATAGCAATTAATAGATGATTTGAGGGTGGTTAACTTGTTATGCATCCTTGAAAGCTATATATGTTAGCTAATCAAGAGATGATGAGAGAAAAAAATATAGAAAAGAAAGAAGGTTTGTTCAAGAGTTGATTTGTTTGTTCTTTAGTTGGATACAAATTAGCTAGAGAGGCAATATGGGGACAAACCCCACAAAAATCTTGTATATTGAGGTGTTCCAACTTCCAAGCATTTATAAGTTTTTTGAAAATAAAATTTCTTCAAATTATGTTACTTATTTTTAACAACAATTTTTTTTTATGTTTATGGTAACAATTGAAGAGGATATCAAACTTTGTGGTACAAAAATAAATTCATAAAAAAAATATAGTTAGTTACAAATACAAATACAAGCTAACACTGCTATTCTCATAACCTAACCAATTGGATCAAGAACCACCTACATAACCAGTCTGAGTACGCTTGAATGCCTTCGATTGAGTTGGCCGATTATGGGTCGAACAGGCAGGGGCGGATTTAGAGGGAAACACCGGGTTCCCAGGAACCCAGTCTTTTTGGAAAAAAACGTTTTTTTGTAGTGTAAATCTTGTATGATTTGGAAAAAAACGTTTTTTTTGTAGTGTAAACCTTGTATGATTTGGAAAAAGGAACCCAGTGATTTCTCCGGCTGGATCCGCCACTGCGAACAGGCTGAACCAAATCGGTGGTTGAACAAACTTTTCAAATGTAATTTGTTTCCTTTTTTAAAATATTCTCATTAACTACTTCAGACTAAATATTTTGTTTATTAACAATGCAAATCGACACCAAAAAAAATAAAGTCTATGTGACTCTGTCTGGTCGCATCATTTGTAGAAAATGGATTTGGAATTCGGATTAACTCCTTCCAAAAAACGTATTTGGTTGGCCAACTAAAAAATTGTAACTGAAGTCACTTATTGGAATTTTAACTTTCGTTGTTACTAGCCATGCAATTTAAACATTCCATTGGAAAGTTTGAATAACAATTATATAAATACAAAGTTGGTTTATACCGCATACTCGAACCTAATAAGTGAATCTAAAAAACTCATGTTAATTTTTTTTTTTTTTGAAAAGTAAACTTCATTAAAACGAACCGACTACCTCAAACCGAGGCAGCCCCAAACAGAAAAACCGTTACATATTTACAAATCTACACTAGTCCTTCCAACGTATAAGATTCCTTTTTGACCTCGTATTATACCACAAAAATCCTAAGCTTTTAACTTCCTTAATAATGAACTCTAAACTAACAGTTTTGTTATTGAACCTTGCTTCATTTCTCATTCTCCAAAGGCTCCAGCATCCGATTCTAATGAGACCTTTTACCACTTCTTTCCTCTGACCGTCTAACCCCAAGTGATTTATTAAACAGCTCAAGCTCCTTTATTTTCAGTTTGATTCAAGCTTTTATGAGGCAACTTTGAGTAGCTCACTAACAACACAACTTATATATGCCTCTATTTTTACAAAAGAGTAAACTGTCAAAATAGTCCTTGAGGTTTGGTTACTTTTGCCACTTTAGTCCAAAACTCAAAACTTTTGAATCTGTGTCCTTGTGGTTTTAGTTTTGTTGCCATTTTCATCCAAAATCAAAATCTGATCAGATTTTCTAGTTACCATCTAGCTTTTTTGTCCTTTTCCTTCATTTTAATGAAGGGCAAAATAGTCTTTTAACGTTTTATTATAACTAATTTAAAAAATCTAACAATTTTGCTCCTCATTAAAAGGGAGGAAAAAAACAAAAAATACTGGATGTTAACTGAAAAATTTGATTAGATTTTGCTTCTGGTTGAAAATGACAACAAAATTGAAACCAAAGGGAACCAGATTCAAAAGGTTTAAGTTTTGTACTAAAGTGGCAAAAGAGACCAAACCTCAAGGACCATTTTGGCAAAATTAAACCATAAGGACTGAATTGTAACTTAAAAAACAACAAGCAAGCATAATCTTTCCACTCCACTTAAAACGGAAGAACCACCACTGCTCGACGGCGTCACGGCGGAGCCACCGCTATGTCGAAACTTCAACTGAAAGACTGCATAGAACCGCTATTAAACTTCACTCTTACTTTATCCATCGAAGAGTCCATTAACACAGGTTTATCCAATGAATTCTGCTCTAATCTCCTCAAAGAAGACGATCATGATCTCATCCATTCATCTTCAACTTCATCTGCCGGTATCAATCTCAATCTTCTTCCACTCTTTCAATTCAATTGAGTTTAATTTCACCTATTATTAATTCGCCTAGTTTTCTTTTGTTTAAGAACTTTTGTAACCTAGTGTTTAGGGTTCCGATGAGGAATTTGGAGAAAAATTAAACGCCCTTTGATGTTTGCATGAGTTTAGATTCTAATTAGTTGCTTCGGATTACATGAAAATTGTAGTTGTTGATGGAACATTCGGTCTGGTACCACTAATATTGTCGGTTTTGCCCAGTGGCGATAGCTTGAAAATTTCCACTGGGGTTAGAAGTCACCGGACCTAAAAATTCTATATGAGTAAAAAAAAAATTATAAAACTGAGGGGGTCGAAAACGTATATACCTAAAAAATTCTATACGAAACGTACATACATAACACTACTTAGCGAAAAGTTCACGGGGTCGACCCCCCCTCCCCCCTTGAAAGCTGCGCCCCTGGTTTTGCCCATGAGGAGCTTACGAATTTGTTTTTGGTTGGAGACTTCTCAGGTGGTCACCTGTCTTAGTACTACTCCCCGTGGCTGTAAAAATAGTGGGACGTTAGTCGGGTGGTGGGTACCGGCTAGCAATTAACTGATATTGGTCGAGATTGAAAAGATTGGAATTTTATCTGTAATTTTTCAAACTTATGTGTATATACAAAAGTTTTTATGAAGTTGTATATATAATTTTTCAAACTTATTCGGGTTGGATTAATAAGTAAAAATTTTCAAATACTTCAATGATTTTGACGATCGATTTTGACTGAAATTTGACTTCCTTTGACCGAATATCGATGTAAACTACCGATTACCGATTAATCGCCTATGCGCCGAAACACATTGGTGATTTAAGAGGTTTGCCTAGGGTGTTGCAGTGGGATATGCTAATATTCTCTGTATCGTTACAGTTAAACTGTAAAATTGATCAAATACATGCCGTTTGGAGTGTGCTTAATTTTTTTATGTTGAATCTAAAATCTGCATTAAAATCTGAACTCAAATTAGCTAATTCGGATTTCATGTGAACGTTAATTGCTAACCTGTAAAAATGATCAAAGTAACATGAGCAATTTGGAGTGTGCTTAAAGTGTTTATGTTGAATTCAAAATTTGAATACACTCTAGGTTAAAATTCCTGTAATTAAAATTTAATAACTCTAAGAAAAGGCTGCATGTTTTAACAATTTGCAGACCTTTTTGAAGGCATTCCTCCATATCCTTTATACAAGTACTTATCATCAGCTTTGCTCAATTCGATATCCTCTGGGACAATACATAAAATGCATACCAATACGCCTTTGATCCATGAAGATTCTTCCTTGAAACAAAAAGAATACGAGTGGAACAACATTATTAGGGAAAAAGGATCCGATCTAATAAAAGTACGTTTTAATATGTAATACTGCAATATTGTTTATATATTTTGTATCAAAATTAAGATTGTATATCATAACCAGATGTTGGAGACTGTTGAGTTTGAACTTCATGTTCAGGAGCCCTTTTTCTCTCAACTCAAAGGTTATAGCATAAACTTTGTTTCTGTATATTACTATTAGAGTACACGGATGGTCCCTGTGGTTAACTAAAATTTTGGATTTAGTCCCCAGGTTTTTTAAAGTACATGCATGGTCCTTGTGGTTACTGGTTTGTACTTTGTAACGTATTTAGTCCCCAACTTTTGCCAAAAATACATGGATGGTCCCTGCCATATGCACTTTGTATCGCATTTAGTCACTAAACGTTGGGGGACTAAATGTGTTACTTAGTGCAAACCACATGGAATATCCATGTACTTTTGGCAAAAACTGGGGACTAAATACGTTACAAAGTGCAGATCACAGGGACCATCCGTGTACTTTTGGAAAACTAGGGCCTAAATCCAAAATTTTGGTTAACCACAAGGACCATCCGTGTACTTTACTCTTACTATTATAAAAAAATCTGGTAGAAAAGTTATTTTGTTTGATTTTTATAATTGCAGACGGACATAAAACTATTGAAGGAAGGTGTGCTGGTCGTTTAAATTGGTATGACATCAAAAAAGTGGTTAGCTTACTTAAGTGTTACTTTAGTGCATTATTCGATTAATAACACTATATTTAATCTTGCTTCTCTAATTCCCTAATGGATTTTAATCGGCAGTATTAAATCAGGATCTTTGATTCTCTTCAACAAATGTTTGTTGCTTCAAGTTGAGGTGTGTCACCACTCACCTGCAGTTTGTCTACACATTCTCCACTATCATTTTATCTTAATTACGTATATAAAAATTGCAGGATGTTCATTTGTATGCTTCCTTTTCTGACATGCTAGCAGCCGAGGGTCTCGCTAAAGTTCTACCAGGTGTTGATACCATCGAAGAAGGTAACGCTCTCTTATTGCCATTAAGTTTTTTAGAGTAAAATGTCATTTTCATTCCTGAGGTTTGGTCAGTTTTGCGACTTTCGTCCAAAGGTTTGTTTTTCCGCATCCGGATCCAAAAGGTTTGAAATCTTGCCATTCTCATCCAGCTCAATAACTCCATCCATTTTTCTCTGTTAAGTCAGAGGTATTTCCGTATTTTTTTCTAGCTTAAAGGGCAATTTGGTCTTTTTCATTTTATGTTAAAAGACCGAATACCCCTGAAAAAGACCGAATTACCCTTTAAGTTAACAAAAAAGACGGAAATACCTCTAACGGAGAAACATGATGGAGTTAACGAGTTGGATGAAAATGGCAAGATTTCAAACCTTTTGGATCCAGATGCGGAAAAACAAATCTTTGGACGAAAGTCGCAAAACTGCCCAAACCTCAGGGAGGAAAATGGCATTTTACTCATTTTGTTTTTGTGACAATAAACATGCACCTGTAAACAAAGTTAAAAGGAACTACAATGATCCTATAATAGTTCATTCTACAAACTCTCTTTAAGTATATAAGACTTCCTTAATTGTACTCTAAATGATGGTCATGTTTTTTTGTATTTTTATTTTCAGGGATACAAATTTATAGAAAGTTTTACTCGGAAGAGAGAGAAAAGTCCAATGGTGTTCTTGCTATACTTGTAAAACCGACACCACAGCTTTACGATCATCTGGCATCTATTCTTGCGGTTAGTTGCTCCAAATGTTAAATTAGTGATAGTGATAATTGTAAATGTATTTTTTTACGGTTATAGATTATATTCACTGCTGATGTTATGTAATGTCTACCACTTGGTGTAGGCATTGAGTTACGATGGCATTCAAAGGCTTCTGGGTATTTCACAAACTGTAGGAACGGTTCCCGATGCACTTCCCCTGCCCAGATCGACATTACTTTCGGCTTTTACATTGACACATAATCCCGATGTATGAATTATGATTAGATACTGTTTATCGTTTTTTTGTAAGTTTTGCATGTTGAATGCTCATAAACTATTTTTGAAATGTTACGATGTGATTGTTCAAAGCGCGTAAATAGTTTTGGGATGAAATTTACCAAGACTTGTGACATACATTTCATGTGATCATTTTTTGATTCATTTAATCACATAAGCGGGTTTGATTATCGGGTCAAAACGGGCCGGGTCAAATAAATATCCTCAGTTTTGTAACATAACAACCAAACAATCATGCGTAATTACATGAGATAACGAAGATGCTTATTCCTAATAACTACACCCATTGAATAGCAAAAGACGTATTATAACAAGTTCGTGAACATGGAGGTTATTTTGATATCCAGAGACTATAACAGTTAATTTGATAGTGGCCCCCCTTCCACCTGAAACCGTAACACATAGATCCGCAATGTATTTATTCGTATTCGTATTTATACACATAGTCTCTGCTTAGTGACAACTAAATTTCCTGTTGGCTTGAGGTTAAAAGTTCGGTTTTGAGTGATGGAGCTCGGGCTTTAGCTAAGCATGTCAACAGGAGCAATGGGAAATTTTGGGGCTCCTTCTCTGGAAATGGTTAGTATCTCCATCTATTGACTTTCTGGCATGTATTTTCCTTTGCATTTATTCTTATGTGTAGTTCTGTTTTTTAAGGATCAACTAATTGTTTTACTAATGCTTTTTAAAGAAACTTGACTCACAACCTAAGGGTTGTAAATAGGATTGTAAACGAACCGAACTTTCATGAACTGTTTGTAGGAAGTTCGTTTATTTAAATAAACAAACGGACATGAACACACGTTTTGTTCGTATATTTAAGTTCGTGAATGTCCGTTTATGTTCGTTTAAATTATAATAAATCATAAATAGACAGTAGTTATATTAATATAATATAAACACTAAAGGGGATTTCTAACTACTTATATAAAAATAACCAATTAGTAATTGCGGTTCCTTGTAAAAAATGGGCTTTTGAATTGAACTTATCGTAATTAATCACTAATTTATATAAAAAACTACTTTTTTTTTTCATTTATGTTTGGTCAACAATGTTCATTTGGGTTTGTTATATATAATAAATTATGTTCATAAAAGCTTGTTTGTTTACGTTCGTGAAGAACATGCTCATTTTCTTAATGAACAAACATGAACAAATAAATGTGTTCAATTATATGTTCGTGTTCGTTCGGGTCGTTTACAGGCCTAGTTGTAAAGCTCCACTGATACCATTTGGCTTGAGACGGGACGATGGGTTGGGTAATGGTTCAAAATGGAGTCCGGTTGAAACGGGTTGGGTCGACTTGGATACACTGTTTGTGCTCTATTATAAAAAAAAGGTCAGATAATGTGTTCAATTATGAGTGCAGAAGCAGTGTTATGATAGTAAAGCAAATATCTAAATTAAACAGGTTGTTGTATGCATTAGAAATACACAAATGATTTCAACCTGTTTGGTTCGTTCCCTTTTATGGCTAACCTTTTTTATCTGAAACGTTTGAAATAAAGAACACCCAGCCACATCTAAAATAGTTCTTTTGGTTTTTTGGAATATATTATATTGATCAATACTATTGTTTTCATTTAATGGTGTCCAGAGTCTCATAAGAATGTGCTAGCCTTAAAGGTGATTAATCACTTGATAGACCATTGTCGCTGGCTAAATGTGCATATTGTTCCACCACACGGGCCCGTTTTTGAGATCCGGGTTCAGGATGGTTATGGTGCAAGATGGTCCTTAAACCCAACCAAGGTACATTAATGATTTTTGCTATTTCTCTTTTATGACAACAAATATGAACTAGGCGGGTTAGAGCCAGCGAAATGGATTTAGTGATTTACTGGATAGTAACAGTGTCTGGGCTTTTGGGCTTTTGTCTTTTTCCAGGCCTAGCCCGTCCCGGGCTGGACTTTTAGGCCAGGATGAGGTCCAGGATCTTTTCTGGCTTTAGCCCATTTGTGTACGTTACTAAAGGTTGGGGTGTTAAACGCGTCGTGTTCGCAGATTGGTGGGTTCAACCCGAACCCGAAAATTTTAGACGAACCCGAAAATCGTGTCATGCATATGAACCCGAAGACGACCCGAATATTCACGAGTTGACCTGAACACCGAACACGACCCATTCAACCCGATTTTTTTTTAATTTTTTTCTGCAAGTTAATATATCAAAATTTAAATTTGCTAAAAAAAACACAGCTGTATATAATACAATCACATTTAAATTATAAAATCTTATGTGTTATGACATAAAATACACACCCAATTTAATTTATGACATTAAACATATTGTAAAAAAAATATAATATAACAAAAATGGGTTAAATGGGTCAACCCGCTAACCTGACCGGGTTGACCCAAACCTGACCCCGTTTAGCTAAACGTGTTCGCGGGTTCAACCTGAAACTGGCCCGAACCCATTTAGACTAAACCCAAACCCGCGAATTTCGTGTGAGGTTCATGTCGTGTCAGAATGGCTACATCAGGCAGGTTGGGTCGGGTCGGGTCAAACAGGTAGTTGTTTACAAAACTACATATCTAAAAGCATGCCAGCTATTTGCCGGACAATATTCCCGCAGGCTTACCATTTCCTATTCTATATTCCACAGTTTATTGGATTTCTTGAACCGTATATGGAGGATGGTTACGCAAGGGGATGGAAACATTAAAGCATCCTTTTAAGCTGGCGGTGATGGTGATGGTGGTGAAGGATCAAGGACGGCAATGTTCTGTTTAGCCGTTATGATCTTGCTGACTGGACAAAGTTTACATAGTCTATGGTCAAAGAAAGACCAATGAGTGAAAACAAATATCACCAAACAACAAAAAATGTATCATTTGACGAGTCAATGTCTTGTGTGAGGATGATCAGTTTGTTACTGTTATGATGTTTTTTAGAATGACATATTTGATAAGATTCTCCTAAAGGCCGTATTGGTAGGGTGCAACAACTATGTACGACAACTAGTTTATTCTATAGTTCGGCTATGGAGACTTCTATATTGATTTTTAGGGATTAAACAACTTTGAACTTTTCAGCTTTGTATCTACCCTTAGGTTTTTCCAGATTCTTCGGTTTTATTATGATTTTGATTCTATTGGTGTGTTATTGTGTAGAGAATTTTTAGGAAGCATAGGTATGTGTGTGAATACACACGTGTATGTGTGAATCCGAGGGAAAAAAAATACTCGATCGAACGATTTCAAGAAATATCGTCATAATATCTTAGACACGTCGTTATAACGAGGAAAATACTTGTGCAATCAAAATTTAAAACTAACTACAACAACGAACCAGACTTGAAAAGTTATATGGACCGTTGTAATTAAGTGAAGTATCATGTGTAAGTTTATTGCTGACAAACATAGAACTATTTGTGATAGTGGTATTATAAATAAGTGAAACCATAATAGTAATTTCACAAAGTGATATTTTTCGTAAATAGTGAAACATTAACAATATAGTGTATGCATTGATGATTAAGCTACATGTGTTCCTTCTTAAACTATATTAGTTATTACACAACAAATATTACTGATTATAATATAGTGTAATGTAATCATATTTCATACACTTATACGGTCTTTACTATAATATATGCATTGATGATTACACTATATATGTTACTAATTACACTTTGATATAATCATTAATGTTTAAATAGGACACTCATGTGTTATTGTTAATGCTTTTAGTGTGTGCACTAATTATTATACTCCATATGCATTTTTAGTATAATGCATCCATCCATTGGTATATTTCTATTCTACTTACCGGATTAGGATCAAATACAAAGGATCCTAATTGTAAGAAGTGTAAGAAGGATTTATAGAGTGACAAGTGTCCAATAACCTAAAAAAACCCACTACACAAAAAAACCCCACTACAAAAAAAAAAAAAAAAAAAAAAAAAAAAAAAAAAACCCTTAAACATCCACCACCACCAAAAACCTAAACCCCCACCCCCACCCCCCACATCACCCACCCAAAAAAAAAACAAAGAAATTTTTTTTTTGCCGAGGGGGTGGGGGGTGGGGGTTTAGATTTTTGGGTGGTGGTGGGTGTTTAGTTTTTTTTAGGTTTTTTTTTTTTTTTTTTTTTTTTTTGGGGGGGGGGGGGGGGGGGTAGGTTTTTTTTGGTGAGGTATAGTTTTTTTTTTTTTTTGCCCGGGGGGGGGGGGGGGGGGTGGGGGTTTAGGTTTTTGGGTGGTGGTGGGGTGGGTGTTTAGGTTTTTGGTGGTGATGTAGTGGGTTTAGTTTCATGTTATTGGACACTTGTCACTCTATAAATCCTTCTTACACTTCTTGCAATTAGAAGCCTTTGTAGAATAACTTGACCCTCTACTTACTATGTTTTTACTGTTATTAATGATTTGTGATTATAGATGATACATTCACTCTACATGATTATACAATGCATTATGTTATTTTGACATTCTCCGCGTATTCGACATTTGTTTGTGGTATATTTCTATTCCACTTATTCGTATGTCATTATTTATGTTATCGCTCTCATGTTTATAGTTTCAATTTATTCCCCTTTAATTTGTTCTCCTTACTTTTTTTCATTCATTTTAATTCCAACTTTCTAATCGATCTTCTAATTTGTAACATGTCTACCTTTTTATTTGTTTTAGTTTTGGTCTCGTTCGTTTTCAGTTAGTTTCAACACATGAAGAGAAAAAACGACTGACATTCGATCCTATCAATGCAACCTTTATAAAAAGGGCTAAGTGATGTTTTCTTCCCAGTAGTTTGATCAGTTTTATCATTTAAATGTGAATTTATAAATCTTGTCGTTTTGACATTGTGCTTTCTATTTTGTTGTCATTTCACTCTAATTGCCTAACACCATCCAATTTATCTATTTAATCCCCCGTGTTGTCATTTTACTCCATTTGCTTAACAACATCCAATTTATCTATTTAACCCCCCATGTGATGGTATTTCTGTTTTTTTTACATTCAACCCTTTAATATGGAAAGAGTTAAAAGTATTTTTCTAATAATATATCCAACATTTCTTAAATTTTTTAATTTTAAACCTAACAAAAAAATAGAGAAAATTACAATAAAAAACTTATATTTTTTGGAAACAAAAGATATATCAATATTTCATTTTCTAAATCATATTTGTTACTGTAATTAACTTTAATAAAAAAAAACACAAAGATCTTTGATTTGGTATTTACCTCATTTATAACGGGAACTATCTAAACCGGAACAAATTAACCGATTTAACTACTGATTTGACATTTATATAAATGGAAAAAAAACATGGTATGATGGTTTCATTCACATTGCATAAGCTAAAACCATTGCATCAAAAATCTGTTTAAACCATTGCATTAAACCATCAAACATAAAATTACCACAAAACCATATCCATTAACCACAAAATTTAAAAAATCATTGGATTTATTACTACAAAAAAGCTATCTTAACTCTTTCCCTTAAATATGATTTAGAAAATGAATTGATGATATATCTTTTTTTTTTCAAAAATCACGAGAATAATTATTCTTTGATATATTTGTACTATAGAGTCATCATCATCATCATACTCAGTAAATCCCACCAATAGCAAAGCAAAGGTAGGGTCTGAGGAGGGTAAGATGTAGACAGCCTTACATCTACCCCGTAGGAATAGAGAGGCTGCTTCCAGTGAGACCCACGGCTCGATGGTAGTTTTGCATCAAACCTTGGACATAAGGCACATAACACTTAGCACTCGGAACAAAGACCGATTAGTGAATGTACCCTTTTGTCTTTCAGCTATCAACGCCACCACATGATGCATGATTAACCGTCCTCAACTTTTAACGTTATTTTCACGAAATTAGTAAAATAACGTTACAATTAGTGTAGTTTCACTCTTGCCCCCCGATCGCCCACACATATATACATTATATGTGCATACCGCAAGCGGGGCGTCATTTGTACTATAGAGTATGAAATACATATATAAATTCAAAAATTTATTGTTGTAATTTCTCTTTGTATTTTTTTATTAGATTTAAAATCATAAAGTTTAAAAGACATAAATACCCTCAGGAAGATAAATATGATAGAATTAGGCAATTTGAGTGAGATAGCAACAAAAAGGAAAGTGCAATGTCAAAATTGCAAGATTTAAGAATTTGAAATAAATAACAAAATTGATCAAACAACATATATAGTTAAGGAAAATTGGTTTTTAATAAACCAACATTTGCCCCATTGGTAAATAATAATTCTACCTACGTAATTGGTATACAATAATCCTACCTATCAACATGTTGGTACTCAATGAACTTCCGTTAATTTTTTTTAACTGAAGTTAGTTTTTAAGTTTTATTTATTACACAAACAGTCCCTGTAGTTATAATTTACTAGTTTTAACTATTTTGTAAAACAAAAAAAAAAACGTCAAGGGCCATGTAATTAAATTTTATAAAAAAGTTAAAACTAGTAAATTACAACTACAGGGACTGTTTGTGTAATAAATAAAACTTAAAAACTAACTTCAGTTAAAAAAAATTAACGAAAGTTCATTGAGTACCAACATGTTGATAGGTAGGATTATTGTATACCAATTACGTAGGTAGGATTATTATTTACTAATGGGGCAAAGGTTGATTTATTAAAAACCAATTTTCCTATAGTTAATAACTTAATATAAAAACTTCTATGCGGAGTACAATTAGTAAAAATAAGGAAAATGGAGGTACATTTAGCAACACCCATAAAAAAATCTTATGCTGTAGCCCAATGGCGGAACTAGAAGAAATATCCAGGGGTATCCTAATTATTTTTACAGTACATTTATAGAACGAATTTTTTTTACCTACATTACGGGGCAGGGCCGATCCTGGAAATTCAAGTGCCCTGGGCGAGCCAAAAAAAAGCCCTCCTGCAGTCCTGCTCGACGTTTGGTATCCTGCTAATGTGCCTCCCATTCAAACTTCAAAGGCTTGGACTGTTATTTAGTTTGTAAACAATTTGGGCTTATTATGTTTGTAAAGAATCTCATTTGGGATTATTATTTAGTTTGTAAACAATCTGGGCTTATTATTGGTTTGTAAACAATTTTTTTAGGGGTGTCCTCGTAGTTGTTTAGAGGTGTCCTTTGTATAAAAATCGAAAAATAAAATAAAATTTTACACTACTGGTAAAAAGTTGATCCGTAGCCCGGGCTACGGCTGGTTCTAAGCCAGGTCCGCCCCTTCTGTAGCCATTGATTTTTTTTGTCGTATTGATTTGACGATTACAACTTTTCCGGTGCTATTTATCTTTAAAATAAACTATTAGAAACTCAAAAAATAACTATGACCCGATCCATTTTGACTTGGGGGCTGTTTGGCAACATCTGAATGGTTAAATACTGAACTAGTAAGAGGTCCGAACCATTAAGTGTTGAATTAGTAAGAGGTCTGAACCATTAAGAGCCTGTATAATGCTTAATCGTTCAGAGCCAAATGTCTGACCAATTCAGATTAGAGGTCTTAACCATTCAGACTCTGTATAAATCTTAACCATTCAGAGGCAAATGTCTGAATCATTCAGACATCTGCTCGTGAAACAAACAGTCTGAACCATTAAGTGCTAAACCAGTAAGAGATCTGAACCATTAAGAGCCTCATTAAGAGGTAAACAAACAGCCCCTTAATCTGTAACCTAATATGTTTTACCATCTCTTAGGCATGTTTTTCTTCACCAACGTTTAGTTTTAACTAGGGAAATTCTCCGCGCTACGCAACGGGAATTTGTTCCGTAACGTTTCCACTCGTTATGCTATTAGCACTCGCTATAACAATCAAAAATAGAAATTAAAAAAGATAAAGTTTTGTTATACCTGAAAAATATCAACATGTGTTTTACATTGCTCAAAAACCATGTATCGTTGTTCAGTTTGAATTATTTTGTTCGCCAGGATACTACCATCGTACTGTCACTCGTATAGCGTGCACTTTATTTTGAATACAACTTCGTTATCAACTAGATTTTATATCAGAATGTAGAGAAAATCTAAACAAACATACAAATTATTACAGGAAAATTATATTTTATTAAAAAAATTAATGGGTCAGACTCGTTAATTCAAAATTTTGGAAAATAAAAGAAAGTTATTGTAGATGTACTAAGTAACCAATTTATGTTTTTACTACTTCTCTGGGTATGTAGTGGAAAGGAAAATAAAAGAAAGTTATTGTAGATGTACTAAGTAACCAATTTATTGTTTTTACTATGAATATAATGTTTTACTACTTCTCTGAGTATGCAGTGGAAAACATGCATGGTTGCAGAAATCGGCCTAGGCGGCCGATTAATCGGCGCTAGGCGGTCTCTCACTGACTAATTTCGAGCTAGGCGGTCAATTAATCGGCCATGGTCAAAGTCGGTCCTAGGCGGTACCTAGGCGGTCCTAGGCGGTCAAAAATCGGATTAATCGGTCTATATTAATCGGTCAGAATCGGTCAAAATCGGTCCTAGGCGGTCAGAATTGGTCAAAATCGGTCAAAATCGGTCAAAATCGAACCATACTATCTGAAACTTGAAGTATTTATGTGAATTTTGAAGTATTATTTTTATATTATTGGGTATATATATATATAATTTTGAAAAAATACATATAAAAATCCCATTCCGATTAATCCCTAGGCTGTACCTCACCGCCCGACTAGCGCCTAGCGCCTTCTACAACATTGAAAACATGTAAACAGAATATCTATTACAACATTCAGGCTAGCAGATAGTTGAGAAACAGATGTAGCCATGGAATTTTATTCCATTGATCAACCAAACACCCTTTTCTTCATTCCCTCCAATCCCTCGTAATGGGTGATTCCATTCCATTGACCAACCAAAATACTCTTTTCTTCATTCTCTCGTAATGGTCCATTCATTTCGTCTCTCATTACTACATACCAAATACTACGGTGGTGTTTGTTTTTTCAGAGGTAAAACGTCTGCAGTCTGTGGACCACATCTGCAGACATCTGTAGCAGAAGAAGTGGACCAAACCTCTGCAGTCTACAAGAAGAAGACTGTTTGTTTTTTTACTTCTGCAAACTGCTGAAATAAACTAGTATAAGAACAAAAGCATTGTCCCAATAAGAAGTCAATTAACAATCAACTAGCAATTTTCTATGTTTTAAACACCAGCAAGTAATAATCATTAAACATGAATAACCGGCAAACACCCCCTAAATATCTATTGCAATATCGACAGCAATGGGGGAGTATATCTATTTGTGATATTGAAATACTAGCAGATTATTATAATTGAATGAAATGGATGGCAATTGTTTACCTGGGGGAGCGATGATAGGAGATAAGGCTAGAAATGCAGCGAATAAAGGTGGGGCTAATCTTTGTACAAACTTCAATTCTTGATGTGGCTTCACCACTAATTGGGCTTCAGCTTCTTGCTTCCCCTTTTTCTGAATGCAGAATCAACTTGAATGGGTGATAATATCAGAAAATAAATTCCAAATCCTCACGACTGCTACAGGTATGTGAATGAGAGAGATATACCTAATTTGGAGCAGTGGAAATGAAGCTGCTGTTGCAATTGGGGATGGCCGACAGCAGCATTGTATAAGCAATTTTCTATGTTTTAAACAACGCATCGTGGTGGTGGAGGAGGGGAGATGTGTTGTCATCGGTGAAGGCTGGAGGTAGGTGTCGGCTGGAGTGGTGGAGGAGAGTGGGTGTCGGCTGGAGGTGGGTGTCGGCTGGAGTGGGGCGGCGGAGGTGGAGGGGCGGCGGAGGTAGATGTGGTGGCGGACGGTGGGTGGAGGAGAAGGGGTGAAGAGGTGCTAGGGTTTTGTGAAGAAGAAGAGGTCTGCAGACCCATGAAGACATTGGTCCATGTATGCACCAAGAAATGGTCTCGCAGACCCTTTTTAATGAAAGGTTTTCGAGAAAACAAACAGTCTTCAGACCCAAAGGTTTGCGCGGCGCAGACATAAGAGGTTCTGAAGACATTTTCAGGAAAAACAAACACCACCAACGTAAGTGAAAAAAACCACTTTTACTTTCATCACAAACCAGTTATTTTAGTATTCACTAATCACTGTAGCTAACTTGTTTTTTAGCATATACCTATAATTATTATTATCACTAGAAAAAAGTTTTTTTAGCATTAAATTGTTCTTAACTAGAATTAACCACCCCCGCGTTGCGGCGGGGGCCTAAAACTATGCCAAATAACATCAATGCCACACCGCTAGTAGCGACCACCAACACTGAAGTTGCGGCGTGTTAATGAAAGAAATATAAGACCGAAACATATAACATGAAAAAAATAACTATGTCGATTTAGGACACACGCGTTGCGACGAACTTGTTACATGGAAAAAAATAGACGTAAAGACGTTGAACCACACACGCACGTTGCTTCGTGTTAACTCGCAAAATAACGTAGAAAAGAATAACTTAGTCAAGTAGGATCCTCCCGTTGCAGTGAAGTTGCCAAAGGGGGAAAATAGACACATTGCGACATACCTGTCGAATGTGAAAAAATAGACGAAAAACGTTGAACCACACACGCACGTTGGGACGTATTAGCTCGCAAAATTTAGAAAGAAACGTAAAACGAAAAACTTGCGAAAGATAAAAAGTATGGGGACCAAAGTTGTAAATAAAAAAGTTTTGGGTTAAATTACAAAAGGTGAAAAGTTTTGGGTTAACACTAAACAATTTAAAAGTGTTAAAATACAAATGATTAAACTTTTGGGTTAAAAATGAAAAATCACAATTTTTTTTTTGAAAAATCCCCCATGCTTGGGGTACAACCCATAATGCAACAATTTATTGCAAATTTATATTATGGAAATATATATAATGTTACTAATGTACAAGTGACCAATGCAATGATGCATGACAAGTTCGCTAGGCATGCGTTGAAACCAATCATAGACTTGGGGTTGCTTGGGATCTGTTACTAAAATTTGTTTTATGTGTTTTGCTAGGTATTATATAGTTTAAATTTTTTTATTGAAACAAATACCTTTTGAGATTCGAGGTGAAATAAAGATATTTTTTAGCGGCAAATTTGTATCACTGACGAACCACTAGACTATCATCGTGTTACCAACGAAACCACCCGATAATATCTATCTCCACTAGACATAATGCTTATACACAAATTTAGGAGGAAACCTAATAAATATTAGAAAAATCTTCACTAGTTTTATTACTCATTTTTTAAATGGATTATGTTCAAGTTTACCCTAATTTAATAACCGAACAAATGGATCACTTTCAAGTTTACCCTAATTTAATAACCGAATTAATCCTATTCGGATTATTCTCCATTTCCTTAGTCTTAGGGGCTGTTTGTTTACCTCTTAATGAGGCTCTTAATGGTTCAGACCTCTTACTGGTTCAGCACTTAATGGTTCAGACTGTTTGTTTCACGAGCAGATGTCTGAATGGTTCAGACATTTGACTTTGAACGGTTAAGCATTATATAGGCTCTTAATGGTTCAGACCTCTTACTGGTTCAGCACTTAATGATTCAGACCTCTTACTAGTTCAGCACTTAGCTATTCAGATGTTTCCAAATAGCCTCTTAATATCACTGTTTGAGTAGTCATTTACTATAGCTTGGTATAGACTATACTTTTTGCAATTGTTTAGTTTTTAAAATCATTGTAAAAGTATTTATAACCCATAAAGATAAAATTATTAAAGCAAATGTAAAGAGCTAAAGAATGAAACATCCTTAGGGATGGATCCTTTCATTGCCTCCTTTTGTCCTCGAGTGGTTTTGATAAAGATTATTTCTTCTTCCAGAAGGATGTATGTAAGAATATTGAGCACAAAATATATAACATGAGACCCCCTTCCAGCCCAGTTGGTTCCCCATGTGGTGGTTGGGCCGGCTTCCTCCTTGTGAGGTCGCCGGTTCGACTCCCGGCTGCGGCATATGGGGGGGTGTCGTCCCAATGATGGATCGTTCCTACCGAGGCATGGTTCGATCCGGAGGGCAACCCGGTTTTCACCCAGCTGTTACCCCAGCGATTTTACCCGTGTGGGGGCAGTATGGTTTCCGGGCGAAGGTCAGCTTACGAGACGGCCGGGCCCCAATCGAACATCGCGTCCGGAGGGCGGAGCTGACTGGGGATTGTCCTTGACAAGAACCCGGTGACACTAAGTCACGTACATAGAAAGTCACCCTTAAAAAAACAAAATATATAACATAAATTGTACTGCTTGAAATTATTAAAAATGGTCCCTAGCTAATACAGCAAGAACAATATAAATGAACAAATTAATCCGTTTAAAGGGGTTAATACTAATATTTAAAAACTAATGTGGCATCATAACGTGCCAATCTTATACTCATTTATATGGATGGCATATGAATATTGTATGATATGAAAACTAAATCTGCCCAACGTAAGAATTATGTAGTAATTAGCGGATATTGAAATAAGAGGCAATATCATTGTTGATGCAACAAATACTAGACCATGGTAGTAGCTGGGCTGGTTAGGCAAAATGGTTGGAGGGTTCCGGTTTGCTTAACGCAGGTCGTGAGGTCCCCCCACGTTTGCAAGACGTGGAGAGAGGTTCACTAGTTAAGTTTTGTAGTTTGCTCGAGATCCAGGGCCGGCTCAATCATTTTGGTGGCCTAAGGCGAAGTAAAATCTTGTGGCCTTTTTCTCAAAAAAATGTATGTGATTAAAAGTTAAACTTGAAGGCCCAAGTGTAATTATTTGAAAGATTGTGTTAAAATTTAAAAATAAGAAAAAAAATGGTGAACCAGGGATTCGAACCCAGGTCTCACCAACATCCATACATACACAAAACCACTACACTACCAACCATCAATCTGCTGATAACCCACACCCTAAATCTTTTATAAATTGACTGTGGTCTCATCAAATTGTGGAGGCCCTATAGTTTCGGGGGCCCAAGGCCCAAGCCTCATTTGGCTTACCCTTGGGCCGGCCCTGTCGAGATCCTCCACTGAAGTGTGTTCAGCTTCGGATGTAGGAGCAATGGAAATGTGTGTGTTTGAATACTTGAATGTAAAGAAGAGAGATTTGCATGGAACAAGTACTCGAGAGAAAAGACCAGAGATCCCAATGGAATCAGAGCTGATCGGAATGTCCTTCAGCACTAAATGAAGTGTCATTTTATAGGGAAGGATATCGCCCAAAGAAGAAACCATTGACTAGTGAAACATGTTTGCAGTGAGGGACTTACCCTTTTAGGGATTGAAGCGTTTGGACATGCGGATAAAAGCCTACACTCTGTGCACATGTCTTCTTTTACGGCTGTGAGAGGCTGGGCAAGCAATCAGTGAAGTGATGTTTTGCTGTTCACATCCTTTTTGCTGCTCACCCACCCTTTAACCCTTTAACCTTTCAAGCGTTCATATGCCTAAGTCGTTTTATTTGGTCTTGGGCTACCCCCGTCATCAATCATCTATACCCCCTTTAAACTTGTAAAATATTTCTCAAGTCACGTTTAAAGAGGGCATCGTATATTATCTATCAAAACTTATATGTTCTGAGAAAATATGATATTTTAAAACTTTAGAGAGGATATATCATTAGAATATGAACCAGGCTGATAAGTATTCATGTTAGTTTTACAAATAATTGAAAATATGTTTAAAGATTCACAATAGTTATTATTAAAATTAAAAGTTAACTTAAAAGTTTATAACTAAAACAAAGAATATTTCTGCCTTTTTCAAGCATAAAAAGTTCTTTTTAAATTAATTAATTATTTGAACAATTATTATTCTTTACTATAATGGGATGTGACATGCATATAAAAAAAGCTTGCATTTGTTAAAGTGGTGTTGTCACATAACATTTTAAAAAGAGGCGGTCCCATTCAACCAATGCAAGGAGGAGTGTTCACCGTTCAAAAAAAACAAAATACAAATAACAAAAGATATATTATCAACTAGTTTGATAGAAATCATTTTTATTATATATTATGTATATAATTAAAATACTATAAGTTAGTTTAATATATATATTTTTTTTAAAAACGACTTGTTAACTACATGTTAATCATATACAAGCTAATGATTAGCACATCCCATAATAATATTATCAAAAACAAACAAACAATCAATACAAATCTAACAACTTGTATAAATTATAAAAACCTAAATATTTTGTCGTTTTCAAAGTTAGCACTTAGGAGACGGCCAAGTCGTATAATGAAAAGCGTTTGAAAGCCAATCACAACAAACACTACTCATTCACACACAAACTTTCAATGGAGAGAACAACCCACCTCTCTCCCTACACAAGCCACCATCAAACCACCACCAAATACCACCCATACTCCGACTCCGGCGGCACCGAGACCTGCCCGGATGACGATAAATGGGCTTCCAAACTTCTCCGAGAGTGTGCCCAAGCCATCTCGGACAAAGATTCCAGCAAGATCAACCACCTTTTATGGATGTTAAATGAACTCTCTTCACCTTATGGTGATTGTGATCAAAAACTAGCTTATTACTTCTTGCAAGCACTCTTTTGCAAAGCAACCGAATCCGGTCAACGGTGTTACAAGACTTTGGTTTCGGTTGCTGATAAAAGCCATTGCTTTGATTCGGCAAGAAAGTTAATACTCAAATTCCAAGAGGTTTCACCTTGGACAACTTTTGGTCATGTTGCATCTAATGGTGCTATCTTGGAAGCCTTTGATGGTGAGACTAAGCTTCATATTATCGATATTAGCAACACGCTATGCACCCAATGGCCTACTTTGCTAGAGGCTTTAGCGACTCGAACCGATGAGACTCCTAGTTTAAAGCTAACCGTGGTTGTCACCGCGGCCATGGTTCGTTCGGTTATGAAGGAAATCACTCAAAGGATGGAGAAATTCGCGAGGTTGATGGGTGTCCCGTTTGCGTTTAACGTGATTAATGGATCGAATAAGCCTCTAGGGAAGTTTACCAAAGAAGAGTTAGGTGTTCAAGATGATGAAGCTATTGCTGTGAATTGTATTGGAGCTTTGAGAAGAGTTGAAGTTGAGGAAAGGGGAGATGTTATTCGGCTTTTTCGATCGTTAAACCCTCGAGTAGTAACCATAGTCGAAGAAGAAGCCGATTTTACTAGCTCAAGAAGTGATTTTGTCAAGTGTTTTGATGAGTGCTTAAGGTACTACACTTTGTACGTTGAGATGTTGGAGGAAAGCTTCACTCCCACTAGTAACGAACGTTTGATGTTGGAACGTGAGTGTTCAAGGAGCATCGTTAGGGTTTTGTCGTGTGATGATAAACATAATATTGGTTTAGGAGATTGTGAAAGAAGAGAGAAAGGAAACCAATGGTGTGAGAGGCTCAATGAGCTTTTTTCACATGTAGGGTTTAGTGATGATGTTGTGGATGATGTTAAAGCCTTGCTAAAGAGGTACCGAACCGGATGGTCTCTCGCGATTGATCAAACCGATCCGAATTCAAATTCAAATTCGGGTTCAGGAATATTGTTAGCTTGGAAAGATGAACCAGTTGTATGGGCTTCAGCTTGGAAACCCTAATCAAGAATCAAGAAAGAACTCAACTTGCATGCTTTGGCTTTCTCATTTGTAGATGATGTTGGTGCTCAATTAGCTTCAAATCTTGTTGCTTGAATATGTAGTGTTTAAGTTGGTGGCTGCAACATGACACAAACTAAAAGGGTATCAACATGATCCACCATATCCATTAAAACCCTAATTTGAAGGTTCATTAAAAGTTAAAACTCATGTGTGGATTTGAAGGTTGAAGATAGATAGAAGAAGATGTAGTGTTTTTATTTATAGAAAATAGTAAAGATCAATGTCATGAAGATGACTAGATGAGTATATTTGCAGGCACTTTAAGTGTGGGTGGTTTCTATAATGCTTTTTTAGCTTTTCTTGATGTCCTAAAGTGTTTTGAATTTGTGCTTTATATTTTATGTTTATTGGTGTGTTCTTAGATTGAAGTCCTTTTCCATATATGTATTTATCTTTCTACTAGATTGAAGTCCTTTTCCATATATGTATTTATCTTTCTAAAAAGTTGGTTTGATTTTATTTTTTCTTCTTGTTTTAAGGTAACCAAGAATTGAAAAGTTCAACTATAAGTTTGCGATTTATATAGTTTTTAATTATTAAATAGAAACGAAATTTGTTGATATGCATATTTACATGTACTCATTCTATTTGTCTTCTGTACGTGACACTTAGCCCCCACCCTCTAGGTTGAAGGATATAATTGTAAGAACAAAATTGAGTATACACGACTTGCTCGAGTTTCGTGATTTAACTGTTAGTAACATAGTTTCGTCCAGAAAAAAATATACCATAAATAACTAGTATTTGATATGTTATCTACTTTTTATGCTCTTCGTCTCTAAAATAGTGTATCCCGAAAAAAATATATATTTTCGTCTACACATAAAAAATGTTACGCAGAATCAGATTCGTTGATTCTTTTATACTTGTGTATCCTAAAGAATGTATTTTCACCTACCTACAATAAATGATACGCGAATCTACTTTCTACATCCATACATCCTCTAAAGATGTCTTTACCCATAGATCATGATTCAAAATTCAAGTATGTACTTTTTATATTAGGTAACTCATATGTACTATTTTCAAACTAAAAATGACTTGCGGGTATGAGAGAAGGCATTGTTGGGGGCATTCATACCCAAAAATAATATGAATACTTTGATGATGATAAACATGTGTCAAAGAGCTATAATATAAAGGGCAAATATTAGGCCTTTCGGTATGGGGCACGTGAAAGGCCCGTCTCCCCCCCTTAGGCCAGTCCCACACCGCCCCCTTGGGGCCGTCCTCGGCACTTCCGTCGGATAAGTGACGCCGGAGACGGGGCAGCTGGTGGGTCCCCCATCTTTGTTCTCTCTCATCCTTTATATATATATATTAATATATTATTAATGGTGGGGTAGTCTTGGCTAGTCCCCACACCCTTGGGTAGTCCCCAAAGAGACTATCCTCCTCCCGTGATTACGTGGCGCCTACGTGGCGAGTAGTCCTTTGGAGACAATCCTCCCCCATACCCAATGGTCTTATAAAAAATACTATATTTTTTTTATTTTTTTCGTATAAAAGTCATTCAATAATTTTTTACACATTAAAAACACTTTACTCTCTATCCCCCCCCCCCCCCCCCCCCCCCCACCACAAAAGTCGCTCAACAAATTTGTTTCACATAATATCCCTTGACATATCAATTTGGAATTAAATATTTTAAATAACTTGAAACCGAAACACACGGTTGTGTTTGTTTACATTTTTTTTTTTTTTCATACGTATCCTATATATTCTTTGTTCTTAAAAAATTCAAAATGATGAGTTTATTGAACAAGAAAGATAAGTACTTCAACTTGAAGTGTCTTATATCGATTATAAAGCAATACCTAATGTGTTATTTAAACCACTTGGGCTAGCTTAAGTGGCCACCGACATCCTTGCGAAGTCTCTCGTGGCCTCCCATTGCGTGGAGGTCTTGGGTTCGATCCCGAGCGAGTATGGCATGAGGATATTTACAGCCAGGAAGCTTTGTCGGGTAGTGACCTGGGAAGGGAGATCCCTTCCGCGGTTGGGGATACCGTGCAAATTATCCTTTTTTTTAATGTGTTATTTAATTTTCTTTATTGATTAAGAATTGTATGACTGTTTTAACAAGTGAAACTAATATTATTATAGTTGCAAAAAGGGTTTTTTGTCATATAATTTGTTACAAAAGTAAACATATAATTACAAAGTATCTACAAAAATTAAAAAAATAATAATAACAATCACCACGTTATAAAGGAAAAATAACGTCCATAGTGTCTATTTTTTTGACAAACAGAATGTCAATGTCAACATAGTATATTTTATATTTGTGTAACATAAGCAATAAAGTTATGTCAATTTTTTTTTTATCAAAATTGATATGTGGAGGGATTTGTGTGAAAACAAAAAGTATAATGCTTTTTAGTGTGGATGTGTTCGACTGTTCGTACACAAATCACTTAACCCCTTTATCAACCAAACATCTTAACAAACAAATTCACAAAATGTGTGTTAATGACCATGCAGCACAACAATCACAGATTGACCACAGAGCTTCTATCTCAATTCTGCTCCAACACTTATAAGAAGAAATTTACATAATTGACAAAGGTAGAACGTTAGTCCAACGAACATTCAAAATTTACAGGAACTACAACAAACAACTCTTCTACGATCAATGTACTGTTTTTCAAAACCAAGTTAAAAGAAAATGCACGTATTTATTTGAACAACGGCTAAACAACAAAAATGATACATAATCCAGTTGAAAAAAAGGGAAAAAAATATAACCATTCAAGAATTTATAATAACGAATCGAATTAAAGTTAAGGTATATGTTTTATTAATGGTACTTTTGTAAGACTAGGTCTTGCAAAAAAATATATGTATAATAATTACAAAATCAAAGAAGTCTAAAAGAAATATCATGCAAGAAAGAGTTCTTCAAACTAAAAGCAAAACAGCAAAGTTGATTTAGACAAATGGAAAAGTGGTCATTTAACTTGAAATGAAACAAAACCTCTTTACTTGGTAAGGACATACTTATCTATTTTTGCTATCATTGATTTCTCCTTTCTAGATCAAAATTCAATGAAACAAAACCTCTTTACTTGGTAAGGACATACATGATGAATTTTTATTCTCTCTTTTGAGTCTATTATATAGGATTAGGATCAAATACAAAGGATCCTAATTGTAAGAAGTGTAAGAAAGATTTATAGAGTGATGTAGTGGGTTTAGTTTTAGGTTATTGCACACTTGTCACTCTATAAATCCTTCTTACACTTCTTACAATTAGAAGCCTTTGTAGAATAACTTGACCCCTATTATATAATCATTGTTATGAGTACTTTAGCTCACATCTTGCAAAATTCAAAAATACACATAAGACTTTTATGACATACTTGGGTGATTATACCTAATCAAATCTACATCTCAAAAGATCGAGCAAGGGAGCATGAAGTGAGAACTAAACCTTGTTTAAATTTTACACTTGATAACCATTTTATTACAAGTGATCATTTCCAAGAAAGTGAGAAGTTAGTGGGTATCCTAGGTAATTAAGAGTGCTTGGCTAGGAAGAATTTCAAGATAGGTTCGCTCATTGCAAGTCTCCACTCGAACAATCAAAAACAAATCTGTGAACTTATTCATTATGGCTAACACAGAAAGCATTCATTGGTATGATCATCTATGATGGAGTCGGATATTCACCCTCGCCTGGTTCCTACATACAACATGCCCCTGGAATGGTGGCATTGTCTTGAGACATACGTCCAAGAAGGTGAATGGTCGGCTTGTTCCGTGGAACAACGACCTTGAAATATTAGGAAACACATCAAAACACAAGAAAGAGATAATATGTTAGTAGATGAGAGATAAAATGTCTTGTCCATACATTATGAACTTAGTAGGGGAAAACACCCTGGAAAAAGAAGGATAGCAAGTCCATGGAATTGTGACACTCTTGGAAAATTTCCTAGACACATAAAGGACGTTTGCATATGGCATGTGAATTGTGCATGGTTTTTATATCTTTGCATTTATGTATGAGTTACCAATCATCTAATAGTCTAGTAGTATGGTGTTTCCCCTAAACAAAAGTGTCGTGAGTTCAAATCTTTGCAAGTGCAAGATTATGTGGTATTTAGGTGAAATATATTTTGTTCAAGTAATATTATGTATATATTGGTGTTAATATAGTTGTAGCAATAATATAAGACAATGAAACTTTGATAGGGTCATTGTTAGAGCTATAACAATGCTGGTTATCGTAATTACGGGTAATATTATACGAATTATTAAAAGAACAATTTATTTTAATCCGATGTTAAGAAGTAAATATCCAATTGATTTACATATATAATAGACTTATCAGTATTTTAATCACCTATAATCAGGTACTAGAATTTATGTCATTTGTTAATCTTTAATGGTACAAAACATAAACTATCAGTATGTTAATACATTTTTATTTTCTCTAGTGGCAAATAAACTTCGATGAAAACAACTTTAAAACACTTGCTTAAAAAAGTACGTTACCTTAGATAGAATTTTTCTTGAAGTGTCTAGACTCGATCAGTATACAATATGTAAATACTAAATAGCGCTAATCATAGACAAAAACCAGGTATCGAGATCAAATCTCGCGACTTTTATATCATGTTACATACGTTTGACCGCTAAGTCACCATTGTGGGGACGGATAAGTAACGTAGAAAGTAGTCTTGTTGTTGGACAAGCCACTTTTAGAAAATAAGAAATTAGTATAACGTTTTCATACGATAATATTTTTTTAAAAATTTACACCAAATTAAAGATAATTTTATCATCTTTAATTTGGTGTATTTTTATAAAAAAAAATATTACCGTATGAAAAAGTTACACCTGTTTAAAAATCATTGTGGAAAAATATATAAAATACATCATACCTCGATTTCGGTGAAAAGGCTCAACGAGCCTTTACAAATAACTGAAAAGGTTTAGAATACACGTGGCGCAATGTGGTTGGTTGATGCTGAAAGGATTTTTAAGCCGTTACAGCAGCATTGATTTTGGTGAAAAGGCTTGTTGAGCCGCTACAAATGGATACGTGGCAATCATGGGTTGGTTGACTTGAAAGGATTTGTTGAGCCGTGTCAGCTTCTTGCCGTTTCAAATGACTATTTTTGAAAAAAACGGCGTGGTCTTCTCGTGATTTTCCCAACTTAATATATGTTGGAACATGAGCTGTGATACATTCTACAATGGATCCAAAAATTAAGGTTAAATCCACTAATTACAGAGGCATAAAATTTCATACTTCTAACAAACATGTATTCATTGCGTGTTAGGATTTATGCAGATAACCCCGTGGTTTATAATCGTCTCATGTTTTAATTTTAACATAATATAATATGTCATCTTCAAAGCGTTGTGCGAGAGAAAAAATAAGAAGAAATAGATGGCACGTTCTTTTTTTCTCTATAAACGCTTTAAACAATGACCTAACATACTGAAACTGAATTTGGCAGGAGTTCAATCCAACCGCATTACGCTTTGGTTTTTCACAGAACAAATGGTACATAAAGAAACATCAAATTTATATATTTGGAACATATACTTTGCCTTTTTAAAGTGTAACATTTTCCACATAAGGATGATCCCATCCACATGATAATGGTTAGAAAAGAAAGGTTTGAGAATTGAAAGACAATCTATGGAGTGAAGAAAAGCATGCATGGTGGGGATATGATATGATATGATACCATTGTTGCTGGCTTGTTTGTTTGTGACTAGACCACAGTTGCCTTTAGACTCGAGCAGACGTACATGGATGCAGAAACAGGCAGGTATCTTTCACTCCCAACATTTTCTAGTGGAGAACACAACTTTTTCTAAAGTAAAATCAAATATATATATTTTTTTCCACCATCCATTTTATTATATAATTATTATTAATTTCATTTATTCTTTTCATCCTTATCCATCTCTTACACTATATCAATGCACTACAGGATTTTCACTATCTAATTCATCGGTATGTAATTCTTTCGTGAAAGTTGATGGTCGGTAATCTGTCTGTGAAAGTGCTTTAAGAAAGGCCCTCACTATCTGCACACTGAGTTTGCCTATCTACACACTTAGGGTTTAAATACGCTGCGTATTGGTCAATACGCAGCGTATAGGGTTAACCCAATACGCTGCGTATTGACCAATACGCAGCGTAGATAGACCATAGATCTCAGTGCCTGATAACCAATCATTGCACAGAAAACAAGGTGTATATACGCTGCGTATTGGTCAATACGCATCGTATATAAAAGAGCTGCAAATTTGGGGTCATTTTGGTAGGTTTGAAGTGTCAAATTTTTGCAAGGTTTATATACGCTGCGTATTGGTCAATACGCAGCGTATATAAAACAGTTTTCGAAACTTCAAGGACCATTTTTGTCAACTTTCAAAACTTCAGGGACCGTTTATGTAAGTTTTCGAAACATCAGGGACCATTTTGTGTAAACTTACGAAACTCCAGGGACCATTTGTGTCAATTTTTGAAACCTCAGGGACCATTTTTGTAAATATTGAAACTTTAGGGTCCAAAGTGTAAATATATCAAAAATATGTAAAAAAGGGGGTCTTCTTTAAAGAACCGGCCCTTGCATGATTCGAACTCGTGACCTATCGTTTAGAACCGCAACGCCTTAACCAGTTTATCCTCTGTCCAGAGCTGTTAGAATATGAAACTTAATTCTTATATACACTAGTTAGGTTATACGCTGCGTATTGACCTATACGCAGCGTATTTGAACACTTGATATACGTTGCGTATAGGTCAATACGCAGCGTATGTCAGACTGATTTGACTCTGATGCGATGTTGTCAGGCACGGGAATAAAGTTATACGGGGAGTAGAGGGCTATACGCTGCCTTTTTCAGTATAATTGAAAGTCTATTTAGCAGTGCGTGCTGTCTTTTCATCTTCCATTCATTTATCAGTACTATAATTGTTATTAATATTATTATTATTATTGTTATTATTATTATTAAAAATATTATAATTATAATTATTATTATTATTGTTAAATACTTTATTAACCCTTGTATTTATTATTATTATTATTATTAACGTAACTTTTTTTTAGCGTTTCATGTCTCAAACTGATTTGAAGAATTGGGTACAAGAAACGGGAAAGGCGTATGGTTACGTAATTGTTACCCGCCGATCGAAAAATATTGGCGGTACTACTGGGATGGTATGGCTTGTGTGCGACCGTAGTGGTGAGCACCGTAGTAAAGCAACAGTTAGGAAAGCTGGTAGCAAAAAAATCGGTTGCCCCTTTTCATTACTCGCCATCCGGGACGTGATGAATGACACGTGGGAGTTAAAAGTGGAAGACGCGAACCATAACCACGAACCTTGCATGGGCCGGTTCTTTAAAGAAGACCCCCTTTTTAACATATGTTTGATATATTTACACTTTGGTCCCTGAAGTTTCAATTTTTACACAAATGGTCCTTGAAGTTTCAAAATTTGACATAAACGGTCCCTCAAGTTTCATAAATTTACAAAAATGGTCCCTGATGTTTCCAGGATTTACAAAAATGGTCCCTGAAGTTTTGAAAATTGACAAAAATGGTCCCTGTACTGTTCAGTTAAGTATGCTAACTGAGTTAGTGTTTAAAGAAGAAATCTTTATATGAAAGTTAACCTGGCTAAAACATTCAGTTAAAATAATTTCAATAATGACCATTTAGTCCTTGAAGTATGAGTTTCATAAATGACCAAATATTAACGTAACTTTTTTTAGCGTTTCATGTCTCTAACTGATTTCAAGAATTGGGTACAAGAAACGGGAAAGAAGTATGGTTACGTAATTGTCACCCGCTATGCAGCGTATATAAAACAACTGCAAATTTGGGGTCATTTTGGTATGTTTGAACTGACAAAGTTTAACCAGGTTTATATACGCTGCGTATTGACCAATACGCAGCGTATATGAACATTGTTTTCTGTGCAATGATTGGTTATCAGGCACTGAGATCTATGGTCTATCTACGCTGCGTATTGATCTATACGCAGCGTATAGGGTTAACCCTATACGCTGCGTATAGATCAATACGCAGCGTAGATAAACCCTAATTTTTCTAGGGTTTGGTGTGCCAATAGGCACTTTAGTGTGCCAATAGGCACACTCTTAAGAAACCATGTACAAAGACTTTTCATCAATGGATCAACGAGCTTTTTTTCGACAAATTATTGATAGATATTTTACTATCTAGACATCTACTTCATTGTCGAAACAACGATGAATATCACAACAGATTACCAAGGACGTGTCGTTGACAGATCAATGCAACAATTCTATTGCCGATAGATTATTGACGCTCTTCTTTTGTCACTCGTTTCGCTGATAGCCTTACATCAAAAAACCATTGTGGTTTTTGGTTCTTAATAAAATGGAATTTGAAAAATATTTAGATAGTGTATTTACAATAATTTTTATAGTAGTGAAAATCATTTTCTAGTATGTATCTTCTTCATCAAATGTTTATATCTCATTCAAGAAAGCTTAGGGATTGACAAGCGTTTTCTTTAACGGCAAACTAACCTAAATCTAAATATTTCTATACGTATACCTCGGGAACCAGGGATCGAGGAGCTAGCTAGGTACCGATTTACTCACCAAGTACAATTGGTATTTCAATGGGCACTGGTGAATTGATGTTCAGAGTTCAAACCTTATTGTGAGCGTTTAAATGAGTTTTTGATGATGTATAATTAGTTAACTATGGAGTGTGTTTCGTCGTTCAAAAAAATTATGAATGAACATATCTTAGTGTATTATACATAACATTAATTATATGCTATGTCCGTTACTTTTTTAAATAATTTTTTTCATTCTAGTATATAATATTTTGTTATTAAATTATATTTAAGCATATTTTGTTTTTCATTTATAATTTAACTTCCAAGATACAATATTTTATATAATTTTGTTTATGTCGTTGTGACGTGCTTAATATCGGGTTGTGAATAGTAATATACAAGTGATCGACGCACGAACGTACATGTCATAAAAGTTACGTCACGGTTTAGTTTTTTTATTATAAAGTGACGTGTTTACCCTGGTCATTATTTTAGCAATACAATATAATGTTCTATAATTTCGAATATACGTTACGACGTGCTTATTTTATCTAAGATTCGATAAAAGTTTATTTCAACGAGTCAAATATAGTTTTTTTTTGTTCTTTGCCGTGAAAATTGTACTGATACCATCTGAACGACATCAGTGTCGGTATCGTATTTGTTTTTAATGGTTTCTTCAACGTGTCAAACAACATTGGTATGGTAACGGCATCGTGGCGAATCAAAAGTGATACCAACAAATCAATATTGGTACTGGTATTGATATTCGTTTTTTATGGTTTTCCAATCGATGTAAAACACGTGTTGATATCCCCATGGGCATATCTCTTCAGGTTACTATAACGAATGCCGGTATTATAGCAGTACTGTAACAAACTAATCCAATACCGTAACGAACCAAAATGATACTCATTGAGAACAGTCCAGTCTTAATTGGATGGATGTCTCACTAGAAAAATGTGTTTCTAGATTCGGTTCTCACCGCCTTAACTTTTTATGTTTTTTTTTTGGTTATTGGATTTTAATAATCCGAAGTTTCACCCATTGGTCAGTAATAATCCCAACTTAAAAAATTCCCTGTAGCAATCCCAACTATTAAGATTTTGGCCACCAATGATCCTTTGCTAACTGGGTTATAACCCAGTTAGTTTTTTGCTGACGTGGCTGATGACGTGGACACAACTTTGTTATTTGTTGACTTGGCTGCTTATGTGGCACCATCACCACCTCCACTTCCTCCTCCTCCACTGCCACCACCATCTCCTCTAGCCACCACCATCACCTCTGACCACCTCCACCTCCACCTCCACCCACCACCTCCACTTCCTCCACCACCACTGCCATCTCAACTAACACCATCGTCATCTCCACCCACCAACACCGTCGTCATCTCCACCCACCACCACCTACCATCGCCATCTCAGATTCATCCCCACCTTCGTCACCTGACCGACAACCACCCCCATATTGACGGTTCTAAACTTGACCTGACCGTCACCGATGAAGGATCCAGAACCGTGGGAATAGGGTTAATTCCATTGTTGTTGTTGGAGCAGAGGTCGATATGGTGGAGCGGATGTCGATGTGGTGGAGCGGAAATAGGGTTAATTCCATTATTGTTGTTGCAGAGGTTCTGATTTCATTGGAAATTGAAGGATTGTGGGAATGGATGGTAGGTGGTGGTCGGAGGGGATTGAAGATGGTGGTTGTGCGGTGGGAGTTGGGTGGTCGAAGGGGGTTGAAGATGGTGGTTGTGCGGTGGGAGTTGGGTGGTTGTGGTGGTAGTGAGGTAGTGGAGTGGTGGTGGTGGTGATGATGATGGTGAGTATCTGTGTATGTATATATATAATTAAAAAATATATTTTTTTACATATCAATATCCATATCATCATCCACATAATGAACAAGCTTATTTTTTTACACATCAGGGTCCACGTCATCAAAAACTAACCTAGTTAGCAAAGGATCATTGGGGGCTAAAATCTTACAAGTTGGGATTGTTACACGAAATTTTTGAAGTTGAGATTATTATCGGCCATGAAACTTTGGATTATTAAAATCCAATAACCTTAATTGTTTAATTAAAGGAATTTAAGCCAAACAAGATGTTTTGTCCGATTGTTTAATCGCTACCAACGTTTGGGATGGGATTGGTAGATGGTGCCGCTTAGACCCGATTTATGAGTTCGAGATTAAGGATCTGTTAGAAGTGTACAAGTCGATGAACGGAAGCAAGAAGGGGAAAAAGATTGTGCACGGGATTGTCATTGTCACCATGTGGTCGATGTGGAAAGCGAGGAATGATTCGATTTTTAAGGGGAAGCGGCCTAACGTGGAAAACATCGTGGCGAGTGTAAAGTCTATCACGTTTTTAAGGGCTAAAAGTAGATTAAAATGTAATAGGGTTGTTTGGAAGGATTGGTGTCGTTTTCCTTTGTATATGTTGTAATTGTTGTGTGAGCCGTCGGTCTTCGATTTGAAGTCCGGTCTTGGCGTTTTGTGAATGAAAGCTTTTTCCAAAAAAAAAAAACAAGAAAGATCTTTTTTTTTATTAAAGAATTTACGCGTAACAAGAAAGATACCCTTTTATTTAGCGTGATGACCTTTTTTAAATGGTTAGTTCTTTTAATTATTTGAAGCTTTCTTTTCGGCCTATACATGAAAAAAAAGAGGAAGATCCGTGACGTCATCGTGGCGTTATTTGTGTGAATGGGACATGGCTTTGTGACGTCATTATAAAAAGGAACGTTCATGAACCATTCTTTAAATGGTCGTTGAGAAATACGGCGAATTTCATTAAAAGCACTAGGAAGGCGCTAGGCACAACAAAACAACCGAAACAAATTACAATGGACATTTAACCTACTCTTTTCCATCTAAATCCTTAAAACGAGATATATTAAAAATCCACAAAAAGGTTCTTCGCACTCTTCTTTTTGCCCGAAAACACACACTCATTCCTCATTTTTCATATGTTCCAACAAGTTGGCAGGATGATTCCATGAAGAACTTCTCCTTTACGTTGATCCAGGTTGTACGCCTTGTCAATCTCAAGCAAATCTTTCACAGAAAAGGCGTGTATATTGGATTCAATCTAACCAATTTGAGATGAGGTGCCAGACTTGGGCCGAATAAACACAAAAAGTCATGAGGTGATCGCATGTCTCATTCGCATCTTCACATAACTTGCAAATCACCCAGTCTAGGTTAATGTTTCTTTTTTGAAGCTCCACGAATGAAGCGAGCCTATCTAAACCCATTCTCCAATTAGCATGTAAAGGTGGAATTTCTAGTGAAAATATGCAAATCTGCAATTATATACATATAAGCTTATAGCTTTGTATAGCCATGACACCCTCAAGACACTACTTATGTTGTTAGTGAGATCTGGAAGAAAAAAAAAACCTTATCATGACCCTTTGAATAATCATGAATTAGCATCGAATTGTTAATTGTAACGATGAAAAACTACGTATTCATGACTTAGTAACCAAACATGTAATCGCTAATTTTAATGAGATAGTGGGGTAGGCAGTTATGTAACCGTCTTGTTTATTACACTTAGGCTGGAGGGTGTGGTATAAAGCCCCTAGGGGCTTTATCACGCCGCGTTAGCGCCACGTCACACAGGGGGCTTTAAAGCCCCTTCCTTTAACTTGCAGGGTGTGGTATAAAGCCCCCCTATTAAACAAAATTTAAAAAAAAAATATTGGTTGAAAAGAGGTAGGCCCCACCTGCACCCCTCTTTTCTTCCGTTAACACAATGGCGAGGAGAAGGATGGCGCCCCCTTTCATTTGCTCGGTGTGGACGATGACGCCCCGAAGACGTTATGGAGGCTGAGGTGGCGGGTGGCGCTAAGCCACACCCACCGGTCTTAAAACAAAAGATACAAGTTCTATGCGTAGTTCTCAATATAACTATTGGTTCCGAAATAAACGTGCCCCAATAACATCCGGAAAAAAAAAGTGATTTTAGGAAATTTTTTTAACGAAGCACCGTGAAGGCTTGAACCGCCGTTTGTCTTGCCCCTTCTCCAAAGCCCACATAAAGCATAGCCCATGAAAATCAAGTTTACAATTTCACACTTCAGCCCATTACACTTGGACAAATTAACACGGCCCAGAATACCCATAAAATTTACAAAAACGGGTTATTTGGGTTAAATCCAATGTTTTAAAATCCGGTTTTTATACCGTACCGGCTTTAGCTCAAAAACAGTTTAACCGGGTGTATCGGGTGGTTCAACCGGGTGTACCGGGCGGTTTAACCGGTACAACCGGTCGGTTTGAACCGGTTTTTAAAACATCGGTTAAATCTAGACTCCAGGGCCTGGGCAAGTCTATTTGACTATTTGAGTATTTAATTCAAATTCTGAAAAACACTTCAACAATATTATAGTAACTGTTTTATCTCATTAGTGTAAGGATTAAATATAAACTAATCTTAATGTGTTAAACATGAGAAATGAGAACTGAAGTTTTTTTTTTTTTTTAGAATTTTTTTCATCTACTTAAACATGTCTTTTAGTTGAAAAAACTACAAAAAAAAAATATTTTTTGCATAGTTACTCTAGTAGAGTAACTAGAGTACTTAGATAATTATTCTACTAGATAGAAAAAAAAAATAAAAAAATTCTCTTTAGCACACTAAGACTCATTTGTACAAAAACCTAACCCGAATAATTATATCCAACATTAAGTCCAAAGATACTTATAGACTTGAGTAAAACAACTAACTTAGACCTTTTTCTCTAAAATTTGTTCGTTTTAACATGTTACCCAACCGAATCCGTCACCCATTTTACCATCTACAAACCAGCACTGTAAGGGGCTGTTTGTTTACCTATTAACGAGGCTCTTAATGGTTCAGACCTCTTACTGGTTCAGCACTTAATGGTTCAGACTGTTTGTTTCACGAGTAGATGTATAAATGGTTCAGACATTTGCCTCTGAATGGTTAAGCATTATACAGAGTCTGAATGGTTAAGACCTCTAATCTGAATTGGTCAGACATTTGCCTCTAAACGGTCAAGCATTATACAGGCTCTTAATGATTCAGACCTCTTACTGGTTCAGCACTTAATGGTTCAGACATTTTACTGGTTCAGCACTTAACTATTTAGATGTTACCAAACAGCCCCTAAGTAAATGCATTATTGAATGGGCAATTCAAAAACACATAAAAAAATTAAATGAATGAATTGCAAAGACAAAATAAAAAACGCATATAAATAAAGTTAAAAACTACAACATTGCTACCCGATTAATATAGTTTACGCTTATTAAACTAGCCATATAATTTACGCTTATTAAACTAGTTGTACACGTATATGCGATATTGGGTGGTCGAATGGGTCTAAGAGAAGTCCGAAATGCCAAAATATATTTCATATTATTATAACATCAGTTTCATAATCAATTACATGTTCATTCGGTTTTAAAACCATATTATGTGCCATAAAGGGCATTTTGGGCATTTATTTAGCATAACAAGTGAACTTTGCAATAGACCCGACAAGCGGTATGATCAGAATGTATAACCTCTAAGGGTTATTCGCTACAATAATATGATCATATAACAACCCTTAATCAGTCTCTAAACTTGCTCAAACGGATCAGAATTCAAAATCAAAGCAGAACTGAAACTTGCTCATATAATAACCTGACAAACGGTATGATCAGAAGGTATAACCTCTAAGGTTTATTCGCTACAATAATATGATCATATACCAACCCTCAATCAGTCTCTAGCCTTACAAGTGTGTAAGGGAGTGTTATAACTCTAGAAGGGAAGCCTCTATAGATCAAAAGCACTCCAAGATTGTGAGAATGATTTTTGAAAGGTGCAAATTCAAATGGTGCTTGAACACCTCTATTTATAGTTAGATTCAATCCTCTAAATTAAGACATGTGTCTCCAAAGGTGTTATGGAGGTGATTAGTGGCACCCCAGATATATCATGGAGGAAGATAGGTGGCCAAATCGCGACATGGGTGGCAGGAGTAGCAGCTGCCAGCTGCAATAAGTCTGCTAGCGAAGGCCTTACGCACCGTAAGGCATATGCCTTACGGTTCGTATGGACCTCTGGCGCGCCCACTGTTTTGAATTTCCTTACGGACCGTAAGGCATATGCCTTGCGGTCCGTAAGGGACCGTCAGAAGCCAAATGTTTGGCATTTCTTCATCTTTGACCCCTCAATTTTCAATCTTCCACATTTTATACAATTTAGTCTCTCTCGTCCAACATATCGCGAATATTTGAGAGTTATCGGACACGTGTTGCTACATGATTCGATTATAATTTCTGAGGTGTTACATACAACTATTATAAATATATACAAAATTTACATATTTTACATGTTTTTTAAGGACGATCATATATATCTTCGATAGGCAATGATGGAAAAACCTTTTTATGGGAATCGAACCCAAAACCTAATGGTCTTAAAGTCTTGTCACCTAGAAAATATACCTGGCTATAATGTTATTGACACATGTTTTATATGTTATTACACATTTCTGTAACGTTTGTTTTACCAAAAATAAGAAAAATAAAGAAAGGGAGAAAAAAGAAAAGCAAATAGGGCCCCTATCTAGATTTTGCTAGTCCTTTACAAAGATGGCACGTAAGGATTTGTGATGGACCCTCATTCAATGCGAAAGATAGTCAAGAATGGCCATATCACCTCTCAAAGATGGTAAAAAAGCCACCGTGTTGAAGATTCGATTCATAAGATTTCTATAAGTCAAAAGTGACGGCTAGATACGACAAGGTGTTTATTTGTAAGGCTATGAGGTGTGGATGGAGCTCCATGGGCTTTATCAAGTCCACCTAAGCTATACGTCAGCGCCACGTAGCATCCAACTCAGCCATAGAGCCCTCTTTAAATTGCAGGGTGTGGATGGAGCCTCTATTAACCAAAATTAAAAAAAAATCATTGGTTTAGAACATGGTCCCCACCTGAAAACGCCCCTCTTCTCTCGTTAACATGTTGGCGGAGCTTCAATGGCGCCCCGGCTATGGCGCCGGGGGTGTGGTCGATGGCGGATGGAGGCGCTATAGGTGTCCAGGTGGCGAAGGGTGGCGCCCCACACCCTCCAGCCTAAGGTGAGAGGATAAGGTGTTCTTCCTTTGAGATCAAGGATTCAAACCCTCTCATCGAAAGATTTTATATGATTTAAGTTGTTAAAAAAGGATAAGGTGTTTATTTGCTAGGAGTTGAGCTCAACGAGGATCATAAGATAAATTTGTGGATTGGGAATAGAGTAAGGGTAGAATGGTTGGAGTGGTCTACGTGGTATAAATTCGAAGTAATGTCGAAATTGTATCATGGTATTTTGTATTTGGGTTCTAGTTTTTTGCTAGTTCCTGTTTTATATTTGACCAATTTTGCCGTTCAAGAAAAAATGAAAGTGAAATTCCTAATTCATTTGTGGTTTCGTAGTTAATCTTGAAACGTCAAAGTAAGTAACATGATTTTAGTTTTTTTTTTTTTTTTTTTTTCTTTTATAAGAAAGAGAAAGAAGGAAGAAATCGGGAGTTTTATTATTGAAGGAGTTTAAGGTATTTTTTTTAAAGAAGATGAAAATAACATATATTTAATAGCGATCGATGCAAACTAGTGGCAGTCGATGGTTGATTTAATGGTGCATATGTGCAATTATGAATATGATAGAATGGTATATAAAAATTATAAATATATAATTTACGTATTTCATAAAATAATAGATTTCTTTAATTTAAAAATTAAGAAATCTTATTAGGTTTAATGCGCCAATTACCTTTTGGTGCATTGGCAACCTATGATCAGTGGAGGTCATGAATTCGAGTCTCGCATGGAGCAAATGTTCTCTGGGTTGAGTTAGGAGTTTTACCATAGTGGACTTTCGGAAGATGAGTTTCATTTGGAATGATGGTAGGCTGGGTCACCAACACTAGCTGCGTTCGCGGGCGACGACATGACTGTCCTTTTGCCATCGGGTTTACCCTGATGATTAGGCTTTTGTTGGTCGCTCATTTAAAAAAATTATGTTTAATGTCAGATCATAAACACTATTTTAATGGTAATTTAAATGTCATAAAAGTTGAATATCTTCTCTTTTTATTTTGCATTTAAAAGTTACTCAAGACTTACAAATCCTCATTAAAAGATTTTTTTAGAGAAAAGTGTCTTTTAGAGAAAAGTGTCTGGATAGTCCCTGTAGTTTGTCCATTTTTCATCTTTAGTCCCTAACTTTCTAAAATTACAACTATA
This sequence comes from Helianthus tuberosus, assembly GCA_030545235.1. Lineage (NCBI taxonomy): Eukaryota > Viridiplantae > Streptophyta > Magnoliopsida > Asterales > Asteraceae > Helianthus > Helianthus tuberosus. The sequence continues at coordinate 197,335,733 of CM060425.1, forward strand.
GTCCCTAACTTTTGCAATTTTGTTCCCGAATAGTCCCTGGCGCGGATGGGGTTAGTTTGTCCAGTTAAGTGGGTGTGAAATTACTAAAATGCTCTTTCCCTCCCTTTTCTCTCTATCTCCTTGTCTTCACGTCTTCACACCTCCACACCTCACACCACCATTACACCACCCCCAAATGCAAACCACCACAACCAAATCCTGTCCTTGTCGGAAAACGAACCACCAAACCACCGCCACTACATCACCTCTACCCACCCCACCCACCCATACATAAACATTTGTTAAATGTGATTATTTGTCCCACTTGAGTTGAGAGCGTCATATTCCCTGATCAATCAAAAAGTCGGTAATGGAGAAATTGCACTGCTACCCCCCACAATCTTCGATGGTGTTGGTGGATTTGGTGGTTAGTTTTTTTTTCTCCGGTGAGGGTATGGTTGGGTGGGTGGGTGGGGTGGGTGGGTAGGGGTGATGAAGTGGTGGTGGTTTGGTGGTTTGTTTTCCGGCGACGACATGATTTGGTTGTGGTGTTGTTATGGTTGTGTGAGGTGTGGAGGTGTGAAGATGTGCAGACAAGGAGATATAGAGAAAGGGGAGGGAAAAGGGCATTTTAGTAATTTCACATCCACTTAACGCCAAAAACTAACCCTCATCCGCGCTAGGGACTATCCGGGAATGAAATTGCAAAAGTTGGGGACTATAGCTGTAATTTTCGAAAGTTAGGGACTAAAGGTGAAAAATGGGCAAACCACAAGGACTATCCGAGCATTTTTCTCAGATTTTTATGGAGAGGATCAAATCGAGCTAAGAAAATGCATTGGGTTTATTAGGACCGGGTGACATCTCCTAAAAAAGACTGGGGTATCAGATTATCGAAACTATTGGATATCAATGTGGCTTTGCTTATTAAATGGGGATGGCGCTATAAATCTGAGCAAAACAATTTATGGAGGAAAATTATTGTTTTGATCCATTCTAAAAGGTTAGGGTGGGAGTGTATTTCGTTAAAAAAAGGTTATCGGAGGTGTGTGGTGTAGTATTGCCAAAGTCTTCACTAATACTTTGGTGGGCGGACAACCTATACCGAACTGCATCAAAGGTGTGGTTGGAAATAGGGAAAATGTGGCATATTGGCTTGACCCTTGGCTTGTAGAGGAATCTCTCTGATTTAAATTCCCTGCGCTTTTCAGAATTGAAGGAGATAAAAAATGTAAGGTTCAGGATCGGGTTGGTCATTTGGGCTCGTCGCAAAATCTAACATGGCAATGGAAGAGGATGTTGTTATCGGTGGAAGAAATCAGTGCGATGTAGCAGCTTATTTCACTGCTGCAGGGAGTCAGGTTATCGAACTCGGCAAATCGTTGGTGCTGGATTGCAGGCTCGTCGAGAGATTTTTCGGTGGGTAACGTGAGGAAGATGTTATCTTTTGGTAGAGATTTCGGTAACAGGTTTGGGATACAGTGGAGTAAGTGGATTCCATTGAAATGTAATATATTTGCTTGGAGGGCTGAGATGAGAAAGATTCTGATTGGGTTGCGCTTAGAAGACGAAACATTCAGGTCAATGGTGTTTATTGTCCGTTCTGTAACGAGGGAGATGAAACAGTGGAGCATGTGTTCACTTCATACCTTGTGGCGGCTACTATATGGCAGCACATAAGCGTCTGGTGCAAGATTCATAACATTTTTTGTCGTTCGGGCTCGTCACAAAATCTGACATGGCAATGGAAGAGGCTGTTGTCATCGGTGGAAGAAATCAGTGCGATGCAGCAGCTTATTTCGCTGCAGGGAGTCAGGTTATCGAACTTTGCAAATCGTTGGCGCTAGATTACAGGCTCGTTGGGATATTTTTCGGTGGGTAACGTTAGGAAGATGTTATCTTTTGGTAGAGATTTCGGTAACATGTTTGTGATGCAGTGGAGTAAGTGGGTTCCATTGAAATGTAATATATTTGCTTGGAGGGCTGAGATGAGAAAGATTCCGACTGGGGTTGCGCTTAGAAGACGAAACATTCAGGTCAATGACGTTTATTGTCTGTTCTATAATGAGGGAGATGAAACAGTAGAGCATGTGTTCACTTCATGCCTTGTGGTGGCTACTTAATGGCAACACATAAGCGTCTGGTGCAAGATTTCTAACATTTTTGTCGTTCGAGCTCGTCGCAAAATCTGACATGGCAATGGAAGAGGCTGTTGTCGTCTGTGGAAGAAATCAGTGCGATGCAGCAACTTATTTCGTTGCTGCAGGGAGTAAGGTTATCGAACTCGGAAAATCGTTGGCGTTGAATTGTAGGCTCGTCGGGAGATTTTTCGGTGGGTAACGTGAGGAAGATGTTATCTTTTGGTAGAGATTTTGGTAACAGGTTTGTGATGCAGTGGAGTAAGTGGGTTCCATTGAAATGTAAAATATTTGCTTGGAGGGCTGAGATGAGAAAGATTCTAACTGGGGTTGCGCTTAGAAGACGAAACATTCAGGTCAATGATGTTTATTGTCCGTTCTGTAACGAGGGAGATGAAACAGTAGAGCATGTGTTCACTTCATGCCTTTTGGCGGCTACTCTATGGCAACACATAAGCGCCTCGTGCAAGATTCCTAACATTTTTATGTTCTCCCTCAAAGACCTTTAGTCCCCCATGAGTCGGTGGGTCTATCGGGTCGAGCCAAGGAGGCGTTCCATGGGATTATTATTGGGTGTTGGAGTCTTTGGAAGGCGAGGAACGAGTCTAAATTTGCAGCCAAACTGATTAAAATAGAGAGTATCATAAGTAAAGTCAAAGCGTTGGGGTTTCTATGGTTCGCGAATAGATCGAACCTTAGGGATATCACTTGGGATATATGGTGTAAATTTGTAACTATCTAATCGTTGTTTGTTGTGTGGTCGTCCTGTTTTGGGCTGACGTTTGTTTCTAATGAAAGTTACCGTTAAAAAAACCATATCTATATCAAGGTAGAGGATCCTGTACAAAGTCCATCTTTTGTAAGAAGTGTAAGAAATAATTTGGGAATGACAAGTGTCCCTCATCTTAATTAATTCAAAAGGGTATATTAGTAATTGTACATTCTTGTCAATTTATTGATTTCCAATATAACTGGAAAAAAAAAACTGGCGATGAGAATGTTAAGGGATTGATTCGAATTTTGTATTTTTTTGCAAGATCCAATACGATTGTTATCTACGTATCATTCTTCATCAATTATAAATACAAGAAGTCTTATGAAATCGCTAGAGACAATACAGTTGTTTAACTTCTGCGCCATTCTTCGATTCTGTTGTTTTAAAGGGTTATATACATAAAGCTTCGATCTTGATTTGGTGTTTTAATGTTTTTTGGATTCCAGATAAAACACCATGACTTGAATCATAGTCATGGTGTTTTAAAATCTGGGAATGTTTTGTATTGATTGTCCAGATGTTAAAACACCATGGATATAATCACAATACAATGTTTTCTGGATTCTAGATAAAACACAATGACTTGAATCATAGTCAATTTATCCAGTTGTTTTAAAAAACCACGCCATGAATCTGATTATACAATGTCTCTATATAAAACACCATGACTTGAATCATAGATGTTTAAAACACCACACCATGAACAATGTTTCCAGATAAAACACCATCACTTGAATCATAGTCATGATGTTTTAAAATCTGGGAATGTTTTTGTATTGATAAAACACCACGCCATGAACAATGTCTCCTGATAAAACACCATGACTTGAATCATAGTCATGGTGTTTTAAAATCTGGGAATGTTTTGTATTGATAAAACACCACGCCATGAACAATGTCTCCAGATAAAACACCATGACTTGAATCATAGATGTTTAAAACACCACGCCATGAACAATGTCTCCAGATAAAACACCATGACTTGAATCATAGTCAATTTATCCAGTTGTTTTAAAACACCACGACATGAATCTGATTATAGATCTCTTTATGATAACGTATGAAGAATATGCAACAAAAGACATCCTACAATTAAGGTGAATCATTAATTCCGATATTTAAGGAAAAAGGAGTGAATGTAGGAGTTTTTGGTTGTGTAGGTTACGGTTACCATATTTCAAACATTTAAAAAGACACTATTGCCCTTCAATTTTACATATGGTCCCTCTAATTAAAACATAATTTACATTTTTATACCTTATTAATCTCAACCATTAGATCAAATATCCAATGGTTTAAAACACTTCTTACCCTTCTTACATTTTAGACACTTTTTACCATATCCCTACCCTCTATATCAATACTATATTATAATGCATGAGTGAGTGACATTTTAAGATACAAAAAAAAGAACTTTTCCCCTCTTAATTTATAAATACACCATAAAATGAGGATAAATTGGTCTTTAAAACAATAATTATATTTTAGGCCCTTATCTTATTACACTTAAATCTCTGAGTTTTAACATACTTATGGGTAATTAGTTACACTTCCCTCTCTCCACAACAAACTTATAATTCTTTTACGTATTCTTGTCATATCTTGTAAACTATAATGTTTTGAAAAATCCAAAAGTACTGTTACGACCTACTCATCTTTGCTGAAGTTTCGATAGTTGTCTCGGTCAGAAGTGATGTGCGGATTAAAAGGTACAAGTAGATGATACCTTATTGTACAAGTGATTAAAGTCCAACGTACTTAGTCCTAGAATGTTTAATAGCTACAGAATGTCAAGTAATTAAATACCATCAATTTAATTATCTCATCTAGATTACATTTTAATCCCTCGTCTTTAACAAAATGTTAGATAATTAGTTAGTAATTACACTTTTTCCCCTTATAAAAAACTAATTCCTCCCTACGATTTTTAAACGTTATAACTTTTTGGTACGTTATTTTTTCTTATAAATTACACCATATAAACGAGTATTTTATTCTTTTTAATTTAAGTATAGCATTACTATGGTTTTTTAATTAAAAAAAATAATATCTTACGTGATTAACAATGTCTAAGGGTGAGTAATAACTGAATCGTTAACCGAAACCGAACCGAAATCAGCCCATAACTGATTTACCGAAGCCCGAATTAACCAAAAACGGTTATCGTTTTTTGTACCCTCGTTTAACTGAACCATTCATGTTTTCATATATTTCTAGCTTTGATACCTTCTAAAATGTATTTCATATTTATATACCTGTTTTATGTCTTTATACCTCCGTTTCATGTACATACATTTATTTCATGTATTTATATCTAAATTTCATATATTTCTAATCAAAAGTTCTAGCCCAAGTTTGGTTTTACCTATTAACTGAATCAAACAAAAAACCGTCAATCTAACTGAATAAACCAAAACGATCAACTAAAGAACCGATTGGTTAACAAAATAGACTAATCAATGACCTCGATTTCGGTTGAGAATAATAATCTAACCAACCGAACAATGCACACCGTGGCAATGTCTGCGTTTCCCGTCACATCGCGCACAATTATTGATTATTAACCAAAATCGGTTATCGGTGAGCATTAACAAAATCATTAACGTAAACCAAACCAAAAATAGACGAAACCGAACTGAAATCAACCAAAAACTGAAAACCGAATTAACCAAAGGTTATCAATTTTTTTTGTACTTTCGTTTAACCAAAATTAGCTGACCCTAACCGAATCGTTGATATTTTTATTTATTTCTAGCTTTTATATCTCCGGTTTATATATTTCATATATTTATACTTTTATTTCATGTATTTATACCTCAACTTCATATATTTCTAACCAAAAGTTTTAGCCCAAGTTTGGTTTTTGCTATTAACTTAAATTAAATGAACCAAACCAAAAATCGTCAATCTATCCGAATAAACCAAAGTGATTAACCGAAAATCGATTGGTTAATAAAATAGATTAACTGATGACTTTAGTTTCGGCTTCGGTCAAGGATAATAACCGAACCGACCGAACCAGCAATGAAATGAATTACCCGATTATTTCGCTTTTTATGTATATCTATCACAATGATGTTGTAATAAATATTATATGAATAAGAAAACTATAAAAAAAATGAGTATCGTAATGTGATGTGTCGCTCCCGTCGCATCGTACGAGCATCCTGCTAGTATATTTTTATCTTCAAAACTTACAATCTAGTTGATTTAGCGTGTGTTACGATAACGAAGAACAAAACACAATGATTCTGCGAATACCCGTGTTGATCTTCCCTAAACCCCCAAAATTCAACCCAAATGGCACATAATTTGAAGTGAAAATTGAGTAAATTCAAAATTGATGTCTGACCATCCTACTTACAAGAGAAACATATAAATTAAGACATAAATTCGAAATGGGCTACAAAAAGGTCTTGGGCCAAACACAAACCCAAAAACAAAATGCATAAAACAGTGAAAAAAAACATAAAAAGATATAACTCAAAGAAATAAGCCCAAGTTAGAGCCATTTTAGTGAATCTCCTTTTGTTACATGGTCTTGGGCCTCCAAATACAGAATGACCCGCTCCTCCACACTTGGACCCGCATCACTAGTTTTAAATATACGTATTTATTATTTTAACAATCTTGTTTTAAATGAGTTGCTATTCGTTAAATAATCAAAATTTGATATTAACATTTAAAACGTATGTGCATATATGGAAGTAGATATTTTTTATGATACGGAAGTGTAAGAATTTCAATGCTAAGAAGTAACAAAATGGTGTTCCACGCCAACATATCATATACGCGGTGGCGGAACTTGAATGAAAATTCGGCAAGGACCAGATTCTTAAAATCAAATCGGTAGGGGCCGGACTCTTAATAATCCAATATTTTACACTATAAAACTATTTTTTTCGAAAATACAAACGAAAAACCGACGGAGGCCAGGGCACCCCCGGCCTCAAAGAAGCTCCGCCAGTGCATATACGTTGAACGACATATTATCCGTGTCTTATATTAAAAGAAAAGCACAAATGTTAAATATATCATTATGTTTTATGCTATTATTAAGATTTCTAATACTTAGGGCTGTTTGGTAGCCTCTGAATGGTCATTAAGAGGCTAACTCTTAATGGAACCATTAAGATTTTACCAATGAGAATGTAGAAGAATGTGACATGTGATGATTTACCATTCAGAGGTTACCTCTTAACCATTCAGACTTGAGGTTACCTCTTATTCATTCAGAGGTTTTAAACCATTAAGAGGTAGCATATGAATGGTCATTAAGAGGCTACCAAACAACCTCTTAAGCTTTCTAATACAAACTAAATAGATTTTTCGATTATAGAGTTTAACCTTTATATATTTACCCCATTGCAGGTTTAAGCTTTTATCTTTACTAACTACACTACACACCCTTTATGTAATTAGTTTGTTGTAAATTAGGACCTTTATACTAATGATCGTCTATTTAGCTCATTAAATACAAGTATGTAAAAATCATGTGAGGGTATTTATGTAATTTTCCCCATCCTTATAAATTTGATCGGTTCTTAGGCTGGAGGGTGTGGGGCGCCACCCTTCCGCCAAATCGACCACCATAGCGCCCCCCTCTGAAATCACCCACACCCACACCGCCGGCGCCATAGCCGGGGCGCTATACATGCTCCGCCACCGCTATGGCGAGCGGTAACGCACAGGGACCGAGGCATTTTGATTTTGTGGACCGTTGAACGGTCAGAATTAAAAAAAAAAAAAAACTTTTTTACTTTATTTATAAAATCACACTATAAATCACTCATTCTACTTTCATTCCTTTCACTCTCTACCTCCTTTTTTATACAACTCTCTTCATTTTTTTTAAAACTTCCAACAATGTTTCCTAACAACCCAAACAACCCATGGGATCCGACCAATCCGTATTGGCAAATTTTGCAAAACAACGAGCAAGAGGACCGCTATCGCCGAGACCCGCGTACGGGGGAGTTTGGATATTATCCAATGCCACCAACTTCTCCTCATCCCACCACTCAACCGATGCCTCCTCCATATTTCGGGTATTATTCTCAACCCCCTTTTTTTCCGCCAAACATGTCACCGCCAAACATGTCACCGCCAAACATGTCACCACCAAACATACCCGCCCAAGACACAAGCGAACCGGAATACGTTCCCGAAACCCAAGTCGAATCCTCTTCTATAAAAAAAAGAAGCCATAAAAAGAAGGATGAGACTGAAAAACGTGCGACAAAGAAGGTAGAATTTTGGTCGCCTAAGGAAGAGTTCGAGTTGGCAAAAGCTTGGCTCAACGTGTCGGAGGACGAGATTGTTGGTAAATAAATTTTTTATGCTTGTCTAAAATACTTTTTTTTTGTGTAAATAATTTTTTTATGCTTGTCTAAATAATATTTTTTATGCTTGTCTAAATAATAATTTTTTTAGGAGACGGCCAAGACATAAATGCATTTTGGGGTCGTATACGCGATAAGTTTTTCGCCGCAATGGGTCATGGCGTGTATCAAACCCCCGACTCTTTTTCGGGAAAAACAACAAGAAATGAAAATGAAGAAACAAATTGTTATGTTTTTTTATGACTTTGTTGTTTTTTTTTCTACTATGTTATACTTTTTTTTTTTCTAGTATGTAATGTTTTTTTTTAGATGAAATTATGTTTTTATTTTTAATTTTGTAGTTATTAAAATTGCATTTAATTTTAAAAAAAATATTTAAATAAAAAATAATTAGGTAATCATGACACGTGACTTCATCCACACCCTCCAAATTAAAGGGGGACATGATAAAGCCCCCATGCTGACATGGCGATGACGTGGCTCCTAGTTGGCACCTATAAAGCCCAATGGGGCTCCATCCACACCCCATAGCCTTAGTTGATCCCTATTGGATCGCTCGTACAAATTCAAATCATTGATTGAACAACTGTATAGTTTGACAATATCGTAGTCATCATTGCATTATCAGGTATGGAACTTTTTTTAGTCATGCTTCCTTCTTCCATGATCAAACACAAAAACGATTGATTTGGGATTCAGTGTATAACGCAAAAGCGATCAAATCAAAATTAGGGTTTAGTGCATTTAACACAGAACCGATCAAAATTGGGATCAAACACATAAGTGATCGAATTAAAGGGTGGGGGTGGGGTTCACATAAGTAATTAAATACCCCTACATGCTTGTATTTAACGAGCTAAATACTCCTATATGACTTTTACATGCTTGTATTTAACAAGCTAAATAGACGGTTGTTAGTATAAAGATCCTAATTTGCAACAAACTAATTACATGTTGGGTGTCTAGTATAGTTAATAAAAATAAAGATTAAAATCTGCAATAAAATAAGTACACAAAAATTGAAATATGTAATCTAATCATGTAAGATAAAGATTGAAATAAAATAATACATAAAGGCTGAAATAAGGTTGAAATAAGTAATTTAATTAAAAGAAAAATTGTACCACACCTTCCAAATGGTCCAAAGGTGATCACAAATATGAAATACGGTTTCCCTATGAGTTTTCCAATGAAAATCTAAAATGGCATCAAATGCAAAAAAGAATGATACACGAGTTAAAAAGGTATATACACGTAAACTATACCACTAACCACATAATTAGTTCATATGACATCAGTGTATAATTGTATTGTACTAGTGGATGCCCCGCCCGCGTTCCGGGGCGATGACCGAATAATGAGCGAGTGTTAGGCAGCTCATTGATACGAAAAACAATTAAATCGAGTCAACCAATTAAAACAAAACACTTTTATAGTTTTGATAAAAAAAAACTAAAATAATGGTAATATTGTAATTTTTAATTGAGGGAAAGTTGTATTTTTTTACTGGGGTAAAATTGTAATTTGTCAAAAGCTAAAGTGATGGCAGTACTGTAAATTTGAACCAGGGGCAAAATTGTAAATTTTCACAGGGGCAAATTCATAATTTTGAACTTGGGGTAACAGCGTAATATAAATTTTAACTAAGGGCACAATCGTAATTTTAAGTTGGAGGCAAAACCATAATTTTATTTTGAACCAAGGGCAAAATCGTAATTTTGAGTTGGGAGCAAAAACATAATTTTATTTTGAACTAGGAAAAAAAGTTATTTTGAACTGAGGGCGAAATAAAAAATTTTTAAACGGGAAAAATCACATTTTTTAACAGAGGGCAAAATCGTAATTTTTAGCTGGGGGCAAAAACAAAATTTTATTTTGAACTGGGGGGCGAAAAGGTAATTCTGAGCTGACGGCAAAACCACAATTTTATTTTGAATCGAGGGAAAAATCGTAATTTTGAGCTGGGGACAAAAGCGTAATTTTAAAATGGATATAAAATAATAAACTGGTTGATCCAATGGGGGAGCGCCATGCAAAATCGTAATTTTGCATTGAGGGCAAAATCGTAATTTTGAGATGGGAGTAAAAACGTAATTTAAAAATGGATATAAAATAATAAATTGGTTGATCCAATAGGGGAGCGCCAGACATCTGTCTGACACTATTTACCCATTTGGTAAATGTATGTATAGTAAATTTGAGGTGGGGACATGACGGTAATTTTAAACAGGAGTAAAAACGTAATTTAAAAATGGATATAAAATAATAAACTGGTTGATTCAATGGGGGAGCGTCAGGCAGCTGCCTGACACTATTCACCCATTTGGTAAATGTATATACAGCTGCCTGACACTATTCATCTATTTGGTAAATGTATGTATAGTAAATGGGTCCTAATATTAACACATGGGAAAACTTATTTACACATGGTGTATACGGCCCGTATACTGTTATACGGCCCGTATAGAATAAAAACAACTGACAAAGTCTGCTGGCACAGACTTTGTCAAGTTGTTTTATTCTATACGGGCCGTATAACAGTATACGGCCCGTATACACCATGTGTAAATAAGTTTGAATGGTCGTATACAATGTATACGAACGTGTATACGGGCCGTATAACAGTATACGGCCCGTATGGAACGAAATTTGGATTTTTAAAATATTTTAGAGTGGTGAGGTGCTCAAAATAAAACATCAACAAATAATAAAGATTGAAGAACAAGAAAACGTGTCGTATGACTGTAATAAAACGGAAGCTATCAACACAGGATTACGGGCATGGTGTTATTCTTTATTTAATATTTATAGAATAAAAGGAAGAGTGAGGCATTTGATGAGAGTTGTAAGGAGTCTGAATAAAACGGAAGCTATCAACGCGGGATTACGGACATGCGTTTAATTCCCAACATATTTGTTTTGTCACGTACATTTCGTAAGAAACTTTTCGTGCACTGAACCTTCACCTCCAATCATTTCCTGGTCAAATCACACACTATAAAGTTTAAACTTATCGTGTGTTGTAGTTTGGAAAGATGACCGAATAGAGATCTGAATAACAAACTGTGGAGAACTTGTTTGCGTTATCCACCAACAATCCGTTCATTATCTGTTGTTATTTAAAACAATAGCAATTAACGTTCGGTTGAGATAACGGACATCCAACTTTCAAAATTCAAATCAAACTAACACGAAGTATCTCGAAGGTATCATATTCTTGGTTCAATACCATGTGAAAAAAGATTCTTGCCAGCAGACTTTTGTTGGTTCAATACCAACTGCTCGAAATCCCTTTCGTTTCATGGATTTCCCTTTGGTTGAAACTTTTCATCACCGGTTTCTACAGCACAAGCACATACACAGGGGAGAATATTCTCGAAATTGAAGGAAAAGAAAAAATGGTTGTTGATGTTTTTTCTCTATCAGGATTTTGTTGAGTCGTCGGGAAAACTTTTCCTCAGGGGAGGGTGAGTAGTATGAGTCTGAGTCCATTGTGGTTCGTGAATGTTGGAAGAACCCGACACGTCTTCTGCTGCCTCTTCGGTTGGTAAAAGACATAGGATGGCTTTTAATACAGGCTCTTTGTCGGTTGTGGTTGATTTATAGGAGGAGGTTATGAAACGAATATATGTTTATGCGAACATCCTTATTTTGTCACGTACATGCGTTTAATTCCCAACATCCTTATTGTATCAGACTCTCTCCCCTCCTGATGCAATTTTCACAGTGGTACCAATGTCCTGCTACTACAATCCTTCCAACGATCCTTGTCTTGAAAGACAAGAATACAACGTTCATGTATCACAAGGAATGACCGATCTAAGGCAGAGAACCTGATTTAGATACACAAATTCATCACCGGTTTCTACAGCACAAGCACATACGCAATGAAGTATTAAAAGATGTTAGTTTCTTGACAGTATGGTTTCTCGACAAATGAAGTATTATCTGTCCTTGATGCCTCTTCGGTTGATAAAAGACATAGGATGATTTCTCTATTACAGCACTCTTCTGAAAGACAAGAATACAACGTTCATGTATCACAAGGAATGACCGAGTTTGGAAAACGGACGGAATCCACGAAGAAACTGTTGGAATTTGTGGATTTCGGTTGGTTCAGAAACTTAACAAGAGAAGCAACTAAAAAAAGGAAAGAAAGACCTTATTTTACCATTTTTACCATATGTATACGGGCCGTATACCGTTTATACGGCCGTATACGCTCGGTAAAAAACAAATTTACCGATCGTATACAATGTATACGACGATTGTATACGGGCCGTATATTCTGATACGGCTCGTATACTATGGTAAAAAAATGGTGTATTCTCTTTAATCTCTTAGAACGATCCTTGTATTGAGAACCTGATTCTGGTTTAAACAATGGAATTTGTGATTCAACAGAAATAACTGAAAAATAACTCACCATTCTCTTGCACCTGTATACGTTGCAAGGTATAGAATGTTTGTAGTATTCTTGGTTCAATACAAACTCTTCTGAAAGACAAGATAATGGTTTCTCAACAAATGAAGATGAAGAAACGAGAGTTTGTTTTGAGAAATTTACAAGGTAAACCTGAATTTTTAGATTTTTAGATAATGGTTCGTGAATGCTTCGATTTCAACAAATCTTTCAAGGTCTTAAGTGATGGACAACTGGTTAAAAGATGTAGAAGAGTTTGTGTATAGATCTTTAATGTGAGATTCTTCAAGTTTGTACATTTTGAGAAAATACCAATGTGGTCATTTTCAAGTGTGAGATTAGCCAAACGAGGATGAAAGATACTCAAACCATCTGATCCCGTTGTTGCAAACTCCTTTAATGTGAGATTCTTCAAGTTTGCACATTTTGAGAAAATACCAATGTGTTTGTCAGCTTCGTAAATACACAACTTAACAAGATAAGCAACTAAAAAGTTAACATTCAGATTCAGATTCAGAAAGCAGATGTTTAGTAGTGTTTGAGACAATTGATTTCTCTTGCGGTTACCAGGCCTATCATCTCCGTCTACGTTTGGTTTCTTCGTTTATTGGATCGTTCTAATAGATTAAAGAGGTTTTTACCATTTTTTACCATATGTATACGAGTCGTATACGGTTTATACGGCCGTATACCATTGGTAAAAAATATTTTTACCGATCGTATACAATGTATACGATGGTTGTATACGGGCCGTATATTATTATACGGCTCGTATACTATGGGTAAAAAATGGTAAAAAATGGTAAAAAAAAGGGTTATTCTCTTTAATCTATCAGAACGATCCTTGTCGTGATGATTCGAAACATTCACGAACCACAATGGACTCAGACTCATACTACTAGCAGTAGAACCCGGCACGTCTTCTGTGATGATTCGAAACATTCCGAATAACTAGCAGAAAAACCCGTATACGGTGATTGTTTATCCATAATATTCTTCATAGCCATATTCCCACTCACAATTTGTTGATACATATCGTCCGTTCAACTTGAGTATTTTTTCTAACTTTATGCTTGCATCCACCACAGTGAATATTAACTTTGTGTGAAAGAGTTTGGAAACCGGACGAAATCTATGAAGAAACTGTTGGAATTTGTGGATTTCGGTTGGTTCAGAAACTTAACCAGAGAAGCAACTAAAAAAAATACAATTGATTTCTCTTCCGGTTACCAGGCCTATCATCTCCGTCTACGTTTGGTTTCCTCAACGAAGAACCATCAGCCATTATCAACCCTTTTTTCCTTTGGTTTCTGGTTGATTTTTGAGGGTGAGGGTTTTGAATTGATTCATGCGCTCAAGTTTCAACTACTGGAGTGAAAATTGGTAAAAAATGGTTTATTCTCTTTAATATATTAGAACGATCCTTGTAACCATCAACCGTTCAAGTTGATATAGGAGAGTACTGAACAACCGAGATAACAGCTCCGGTATTTTTCACCAACCCATCTTTGGTAGTGTTTGTTTGAGAACCTGATTCAGATACACAACGGTCTCTTTGCTTCGTCTACTAGAACTATTTGTGTATGCATTCTTTTGGTAGTTAACAACGCTAATTAGAAAAAAATCTGAAAAAATTAATCATATCGATTGCAATAACAGGATGGATGTGACACACAAAGATAGATAAAATGTCACAGTTGTCAAGACTGTTTGTCGGGTTTCCAATGCTCACACAGGGTGATAAACAACGCTGATACACGTAACATCTAGTTATATTCAGATTTAAACAATGCCCGCCTCAATCTTCAATACTTCAGTAAAATACCACTAGTAGAAGAACCTGACACGTCTTCATGTAACAGAGAATGTTTTAGAAATTGAAGGAGAATGAAAAGATTTGTTGAAATCGAATTTGACAACTATGACAGCTTATTAAAAGTATCGTGTGTTGTAGTTTGGAAAGATGACCGAACAGAGATCTGAATAGCAAACTGTGGAGAACTTGTTTGTGGCAGGTTCTTCTACTAGTTACTCGGAATCGATAAATAACCAACACGAAGATCTCTGCGATCGCTAAGGTTTTCATCAACGGACTGATCGGTAACGTTACTCTACCTGTGCTCCGATTTAAGCGGCATGTTCCGATCAACGTTTATCGACATTGTTAAAGGTGATGAAGAGTTTTAGAAACCCTAGAATGATTGTGTTTTTACGGGAATAAAACGTGATACTTGAAAAAAGCCAATATATACGGCCCGTATATAGTTATACGGCCCGTATACATGTCCTAACATCAAAAACCCACAAAAATAAATCAATTGAGCCGTATACGTTTTACAAATCGTATACACATGTATACGACTCGTATAACTGTATACGGGCCGTATATAATAAAACCAAAAAAAACATTCTCTGCGCATTTTCCTATTCAAAAACATTCTATACGAGCCGTATAATTGTATACGGCCGTATACAATAGGGAATGTGAAAATAAGATATAGGGTATGTGGGAATAAGGCACCCCATAGTAAATATACTTTTAAAGGGCATAATCAGAAATAGTGATTGCCAATGCCATTAGCCCATTACACATCTTTGGGCATGAGTAGGAATAGTGGTAGGCATTGTATATTATATTATATTATATTATATTATATTATATATCTATACTACTTTATAAAGCATATTGAAAGGACTTCTTAAAGTCATAAAAATTCCTTTAAAACACCCCTAAAGCATGATGTACAAGTCTTTTAAGCACCATAAAACATCACTTTCCACTTATACCCTTCTACTCAAATAAACACGGATTGAGATCTGCACCGTCCATTTTCAAAGAAGCACACCACACGGATTGGAATCTGCACCGTCCATTCAATTTTCAACTCCCGCTCATACCCAATTCCCCATACATCCCTGTCTTCTTTTCATTTTTCATTTTTCATTTGCAGAGGATAGAGAGAACAAGAGAAGAGAGAATGTTAGAGAGAGGGAGAAAGAAAGAGGTATACAGGTGAAGATCGGAAGTAGGTTGTGCTCAGGTATGTGTAATTTTCATCCTAATATCCTTATCACCATATCTCTAGGTTTTTCTTCACCTTCTTTTTTGGTGAAGACTGGAAACAAGACCGAACACATCTTCATCGCCCTCATCTCCACAAACTCGGTGCTTGTAGCTTCCGTCAGACCAGTTGGAGCTTTGATTTACGATTGAGGGTTTTGGTTATCATAAATTGTAGGTAATTTCGTGTTAAACCTAGCTTTAATATATGATCTAGGGTTTTGATTTACGACTACAGTCAAGTATCTGATTAATACTTTAATTAACTAGATTTATGAAGAACAATCGCTATTTCTTTTTAGGAAGAACCTTGAAGATAAGGGGCAGTTCTACGAGATTTCAACACTCCAACAACTTTATTAGGTAAGGAATCAACTAAACCTTATTGATTTTTGTTGATTTCGATTTTGCTCTCACTATCTCAATTTTAGATCCGGTTGTATTTATGGAAGAATTTTAAATTGTTCATGTTTCTCTCAGATCTAGGGAGGTTACGGGACCGAGGAAGATCAAAAAAATTTGTAGATCTGAGTATTCTAGCAACATTCAGGAGTTTTACATTCAGATATGTGTTTGTTTCTTCTTCAGATCTGAGTTTTACATTCAGATCTGTTAGGTTTGTTTACTTATTATGATTTTTAGTTTTCAATTTGGATTCATTTGTTGAAATAATGGTTTAAATAAGATAAATTGATGTTACAACATTGATTTTCTGAAATTTTGCTCGAACAAGAAGTAATTTATTAACTGTCGACCTTAATTTGTTGAATATGGAGTTGTTCTTTAGTGTTTTTTTTTCTTTTGGTTTGATTTTGGAGTAAACCCTAGCTGTTAAGTGTGTTTTGTAGAAACTTTTAACTATATAGAGTTATGAAGTGGTTAAAGATATGGACTGGTTATTTGTTTTATTTTTAGATATTGTTGAACTATGAAATAGGCTGGGGTTGAAAGGTACAGATGCTTGGTTACCACCGTGCTGGAATCTACGGAAATTGTATATTAGAGGACTTAGCAAAGGGTATCAATTTAGTTCATATCCCAAGGTAATTTTTAGACGACTAGCATTTTTATTTGAAGTAAAGTGTGTCTTCTACAACTATTATGAACATGCTTTTATATGCTATGTTAATGGTCCTTTAAAAAATAAATCAATAGAGAGAAGAGAGGGTAATCAAGCTTGCCATCAATGCAAAACTAGATATAAACGAATCAAAGGTATCCATGTTATGAATTTTATAAGTGTCATTTAGTGAATATCAAAGAACTTAACTGGAAGTTTAAATACCAGGGAGTCCAAGAATGATATGGAATCATACTTGGTGTCAGTTCAGAGCATGATCCGCCAAGAGCTGAGTCGTGCAAATATATCAGGTATGGAGCACATATTTTGTTTTTACTGTTGCAGTTTTACAGGATTGTGTTTTTGATAAAGAATTCCGTTCTACAGGATTGTGTTTTGATAAAGAATTCCGTTCTACAGGATTGTGTTAAATACCAGGTTCAAATATAAAGAAATGGGGACACATGAAGATCCATTCAGTTCTACAGGATTGTGTTTTTGATAAAGAATTCCGAAACGCACCACTTATATATCAGGTATGGAGCACATATTTTGTTTTTACTGTTGCAGTTTTGACACGTTTACTTATGAATGGGTCTATTTGGGTTATGTTTTATCTATTACGGATCAAACATGTAACACATATGTGTATATGTATATAATGAAAAGTGTAAAATACAAACTAATAAGAAAGATTGCTCGATTATGTAATTTCAGGCGGATGTTGAAACGGACGAGGTATATGCCCAAATGACGTTGCAGCCGTTGACCCCTGTAATCTCACATTAATGTCTTAAATCTTAATGCTGTTTGTTTGTTGTAATATTTACTGATATTTTAATAATTTTGATGTAATATTCTTTTAGCAAGAACAAAAGGATACATTTCTTCCGGTTGAGCTGGGTACTCCAAGCAGACAACCAACTAACTACTTTTGCAAGATGTTAACCGCCAGTGATACGAGTACTCACGGAGGATTCTCTGTTCCTCGACGGGCAGCAGAAAAAGTTTTCCCTCCACTGGTAAATTACTTTTCTACCCCACCTTTCAGTTTTAGCGTTAGAAATGGATAATTACAATTTACACCATTGTTTTCTGTTCTACAGGATTTTACGCAGCAGCCACCTGCACAGGAACTTATTGCACGGGACCTACATGACTTCGAATGGAAGTTCAGACATATTTTTCGCGGTGGGTATCATCGTCATTTAAGCTCTCATACAAGATCATTCCATTTAGCCATTTAGGTCACTGCTGTGTCCATAAAATATTCATATTACATGTTTTGTTTTATGCAGGGCAGCCCAAACGTCACCTTGTTTTATGCAGGGCAGCCACAACAAGTTTATACGGTAAGCGATAGGTGCACTTCCACTAAAATGATTTCGTAAACTATATCTCAAGAAGTAACAATAATATTAATCGTTATTGTATTCATGGGTATAGATGGGTGAACTGTCTTTTTTTTTTCTTTCATTTCAGGGCCACAAGAAGTGGATTACTGGTATATCTTAGGAACCAGTATTCCTCAGTTCGCCATGTCGTCGTGAATTTGTTTGATTTGGATTCATTTGATTGTCCAACTAAGTCAACCAAAATACTCAATTACTGATCAGAAATACAATGTTTCTGCAGATAGTTTTTGCAAGCCCAGCGCTGCAAAAAGTGGCTGTGATTTAGACTACTGTTGGTCGCATCGAATCCACAGGTTCAAGTACGCCACATGGTGCGCCTATGTTTAGAGCATCTTAAAGATGAAGTCAGTATGCGGTACTTCCACAGTCTCCGTAACAAGTTCTGGTCGATGGTACTACCAGACATGAAGGAGAAGTCGTCTACTAATAAGGTTCCCGTTATTGACGTCAAATGGTTAGGTTACTTTAAGGTGTTGGGGATGGGTACTTTAAGGCGAAACTGACATCAAAGAGTGCTGAGAAGACAAAGGCAGCTGGTGGTTCCAGTATGCTCACTGCTTAGGTTTGTTATTTTGATTTCATTTGCAGAAAACTATTCACATTGGATTTAAGTTTTGTTTTGAAAACATTTAATTGTAAACTGGTTGTGGTTCAAATCGGCCATTGTTAATACATGTCGAGATGGCAAGTCAGGTTTTCAACTGAAAAAAAAGTTAAAAGAGGAACATTTCTATGTTTTATTTTAGTGGACAAGTTGAATGTCTTAATAGGCCTGAGTTGAGCAGAAGTACTAAGGATCCCAGAGTACATGAGTGTAGGTGGTCTTTTGAGTCGTTGAGCTGGTGCCATATTCGACTCGAACCTAACTCTGGTTCATCTAGCCTGCTCTCCTTTTCTTTCTTGCTAATTGAGCTGGTTAATAATATTGACATGTAAAAGTTTATTAGAAATGTCTTCTATTTAAGACTTGATCAGCTATTGGACAAGATAAAGTTTGTTGTGATGATAGTTTATTAGGTAAAAACTTTGCTTAGTTATCGAGATCAATCGAGATTAGGTTTACGAGACGATGAATCAAACCACTCTTTTGGATGTCTCATCTATGTGAAATTGTGCATATACATGGTCATGGAAGATAATGGAAATTAAAAGCACCACACAGTGTGATAAAGTTCAAACAAAAGTGTGATAGCTTTTTTTTTGAAAGGAGTAGATCAACTGGTTGGAGTAATCCCCTGGGCAGCGCTCACACTAACCCACCCGCGTTCGAAACGGCCCGCCCTCAAGCGCCTTCCGGTCGAACTGGGTCCCCGTGCGGGAAACCACCACTCGGCTGGGATCGAGCCCGAGACCTGTGGGTAAAACCCTCACACCTCCGACCAGCTGGGCTGGCCATCATCGCGAAAGTGTGATAGCTAAACCCGCACTGTGTCTTCCAAGAGTTCAAGTGCATATAGATTTTGTGGGGTTTGCAGTTCTACATGAAAGGTCAACATCACATGTGGCTAAAGATTGATATGTATTTCTTGTCAATTGGTTTTATGCTCGTTATAATAAAAGCTCCTCAATTAGATTTTGTGAGGTTTAAATGTTTCTCAATTGTCTCAACTCATTAACCAAAGAAACAAACCGAGTAAAGAATCCAGTTATTAATTTAAAGGGCTTCATGGTATAACTATTTAATTAATAAATGTAGTTTTTTAATAAATACTTATACAGTAATTATATTTGCTATAAATACTTAATAATCTAATTTCTTGAATGAAATGATTTAGAGGTTAATGAACTAAAAATATTTCTGGTTCAATAAAATAGTTTTTTTTTTTTATTTTGATTAATTTGACCAAGATAATTAAAATTACATTTGATTTTTGTCTATCTATAGCTTTCTTAAATGTATTTGTGGCTTTTCTGCCCCCAACTTTTGATTCACCCAAATCACTCGGATCCATTTCGGGTTCTTTTAATTTTAATATGTTTTTTTATACTTTTCTCTTTCACGGGAACCGAAATGTTGCTCACCCAAAATAACACTTCTATCCGGTCGAGTTCTTAAACTCGCTAGATGTTGGTGGTTTGCCGCCTCATAAGCTTCGTTTAAAAATTGGTAAACGAGTGTCAACATATCACGAATAAGAAAACTAACTTAAATACTATACAATATATCACGAGACGACTGATAAACTAACGGTAGACGAGTATCCTATTGTAAAGCGTCACTCCCGCCGCATCGCGCGGGTAAATGACTAGTATATATATATATATATAGGGGATAGTTAAAATGAGAACCACCTCGAGTTGTAAGAACCAGCGAGAACCACACCCGCGGGGGGCCGTTGACCACGATTTTTTTTTACAACTAGATGTGTATATTTTAACACCCTACGCAAAGTTTGGGTTCAAACGGCGCGCCCGAGGGGGTAGTTTTTTACGCCCAAAGTTTGAGTTTTTTTAATTTCTTTTAATTTTTTCTTTTTTTTTAACCAAACTTTGGGCGTAAAAAACTACCTCCTCGGGCGCGCCGTTTGAACCCAAACTTTGCGTAGGGTGTTAAAATATACACATCTAGTTGTAAAAAAAATCGTGGTCAACGGCTCCCCGCGGGGGTGGTTCTCGCTGGTTCTTACAACTCGAGGTGGTTCTCATTTTAACTTATATATATTTAAAGAGCATGATCGGGAATAGTGACAGAAAAAATATATATATATATCTTTAGGCATTACTGGTAATAGTGTGAACCTTTTTTTTTAAATTGTAGTTTACTTTTAAACATTCAAATTCGTTAATATACATCTTTAACCCCTCTACTTAAAAAACTTTCTTTTTATTGGTTAATTTTGTGTAAATACGTGTTTAGTCAACCTACTTTAACTTTGATAGTATACATATTGATAGTATACATATTTATTCCATCTATTTTTATTCATTTTATTCTTTCATCTTTTAGTATTTTCCTCTTGTTACCGTGACGAACCAACCTGTGAGAATAATGACCGTTTGCTATTAGTAAACACACGCTGCTACTCCTGGATTTCAATAAAGTTACTCTACAATTCCTAAACTTAGTTAAAATCTCTTTTTTGAGGACTGTATTTTTATCTGCGCATCGACTCTAGATGTAATTTTTATTGACACTATGTTATGAGTAGTATGTACAAGTATCCAAAACACAACAATACATATTATCAAACTAAAAAATATTCGGCTTAACGTCCTGCAACACGGACGGGGCATAAACCTAGTTATTATTTATATATTCACCACAACTAAAAAATATTTAGTTTTTTTTTAATAATCTAAAATCATAAATACCCTTCTTGGAACATGTGCCATATCAAAGAAACCAAGTCCCAAACCGCACACAAGTGAAGAACAACAACAAACAAGGAAACATTGATCCATCTTTCCCTTTTCTGACTTTCTTGTTTTCCATCCAATTCACCTTACTATTTTCATTTCATCATCATCTTTCACTCCATTCTCCGATCAACCAGCACCCCATTTTAGACCCAGGTAATAATAATCTCAATCAACAATATTATTATTATTATTATTATTATTATTATTATTATTATTATTATTATTAATTTCTTACAATTTTTACAACACTTGTTTGATCGTAAACATTTATCTTTGATTTTTTATTATCAGTACAATCAGCTGAAATATTTATAGAATTATTAAGTGTCAGTCGGTGATCGATCGATCGGTATACGATGGCGGTTGTTGAATCCAACGGTGTGTCATCGAACAATCAGGTTGAATCCAACGGTGTTGAGCACTCGGATTCTGCGATTCTGCTTTCTGGGTCAAATGATAATAATAATAATATTAATAATGATAATATTCATGATGAAAACGGCGGTTTGATGAATGGAAATGGTAGTGGATATAATCATCATGAACGTCATGGGGATGAGGGTTTTAAGAAAGAAATGAGAGATTTGGAGGATATTTTGTCGAAATTGAATCCGATGGCTGAAGAATTTGTGCCTCCTTCACTCTCTAACAATGGTTATAATGGAGGTGTGTTGTATTCACCAGTAGCAGCAACAGCAGCTGGTGGTGGTGGCAATATCAATGGTGGTTTGAATGGACGGGTATGCTTTATCGAAATTATTGTTTCGGTTTCGTGTTTAATGTCAACGTTATCTGTTTTTTGTGTGAAGTGTTGTAAAAATCGTTAGGCGCTAGTTAGCAGCATAGTTGTCAATAGTACGCTACGTAGCGTATAGGTCTAGGGTCAGTATTAGGGTTGTAGGGATAGATGGCGGTAATAGCGGCAGTTTAATTTTTTTTAATATGAATAGCAATTAAATATAGCTCTAAAATAGGTGGATTTTAGGTTTTTGTTAAATATACATGTAAAATAGCATATATATACCAGGGTATTTTAATATAATATATATATATATATATATATAAACATTTTTATTTTTTAATTCTTTTTTCTAGTGTATTGCTATTTATAAAATAGACGCCCGCTATTTATCGCTTTTTGCTATGTAGCATATAGGTACCTTGTCGCTATTTGTCGCCATTCACCATTAACAACTATGGTTGGCAGGTGTGGGGCACTGACTAGCTATTAATTGGATGGAATATTTTTATATGTAATTTTTTAAACTTATACATATATATACACACATATATGAACATTATACTCCAAGGTGCATATAAGTTATTCTAAGTTCATATTAACGTATTAGTTCATGGATCGGGTCGGGAGCTTGGGTGAACAGGTTAAAATTCTGATTAATCGGTGACAAATCCCGATTTTTACAACACTGCCTGTATGTTTATGTTTACCAGCAAAAAGAACATAGATGGATAATAGATTGATTGTTGCTAGTTGTTGTTTTCGATTGTTTATGATTAGAAGAAGGGTAATTTTGGTAATGGAAAACGGAGAATGAATAGCCGAACCGATATGGCACAACAAGAAGAGGCTATTAGGAGAACAATTCATGTATCCGATATCGATCAGCAGGTAAAGACTCATATAATGTAACAATATCAATTTTTTAAGCATATTTGAATCTTTTTTTTTTTTAATTTTTGTGATGATTTTGAGTTTAGGTTACTGAAGAACAACTTGCAGCACTATTTACTAATTGTGGGCAGGTAACGAACTACGTTTGTGATATCATTATTAATTTTTGATGGTATATATATATATCATGGTCTTCTAAATGTTGTTATCATATTGTCACGATAGGTTGTTGATTGCCGTGTATGTGGCGACCCTAAATCAGTTCTTCGTTTCGCTTTTATCGAGTTTACCGACGAGGGTATACATATATAACCTTTTCGTACCTCCAGTAGTTTTAATTTGTGCTTATATCGCATTAACTTTCGTTCATATTCCTTGCAGAAGGGGCAAGAAACGCATTGAGTCTTGCTGGAACAGTGCTTGGTTACTACCCACTTAGGGTGCTGCCTTCGAAAACCGCAATTGCACCCGTAAATCCAACTCTTCTGCCTCAAGTGAGATTCTTAACTCTTTTACTAAACTAGAGAATTTTTAGAGTAGAATGCAAAAATCGTCTCTGAGGTTTAGTCATTTTGGATGGAACGTCGTTTTTGCCTGCTCCATCCAAAATGACTTTTTTTTTTGCATTTGAGTCCTTCAGGTTTGCGTTTTATTGCCGTTTTCATCCTTGAGTTTGGCAATTTATTGCGACTTTCATCCCTCGAAATTTGGCCCTCAGGGACGAAAGTCGCAAAAGTGGTCAAACCTCAGGGATGAAAATAGCATTTTACTCGAATTTTTTATAAGTTATGTATGCATTGTTGTTCTAACTGTATTATTTTTTCTTATTGTTTGTGTTTAGTCTGAGGAGGAACGGGAAATGTGTGCAAGAACTATTTATTGTACTAACATTGATAGAAAGGTTACTCAGGCGGATGTCAAACTCTTCTTCGAATCATTTTGTGGAGAGGTTTATATCTATTTTTTAAAGAATTTTGATAATTGTGTTTTGTTTTGAATGACCATTAAGTATTGAATTTGCGTATCGTAGGTTTACCGTTTGAGATTGCTTGGAGACTATCAGCATTCATCACGGATTGCATTTGTGGAGTTTGTGATGGTGATCTTTTAACTTGTGTTACTTTAATAGGCGGTATATTTGTTTAATTATATTATGAGGAAAGTACACGAATGGTCCCAGTGGTTTATCAAAATTTTGGATTTGGTCCATAGCTTTCCAAAAGTATATGGATGCTCCTTGTGGTTTACACTTTGTAACGCATTTAGTCCCCAACCAACAAATTTAAAGGCTTTAGCATGTCCTAGTGATGGACTAAATGCGTTACAAAGTGCATACCACAGGGACCATCCATATATTTTTGGGAAAAAACGTTGGGGATTAAACGCGTTTCAAAATGCAGATCACAAGAACCATCTGTGCACTTTTGAAAAGTTTGGGGCCAAATCCAAAATTTTAGTAAACCACAGGGACCATCCACATGAAAAAGGAACATGCATTGATAGTAGTAAACTATGCGAAGGGAGCTTCTTATGTTGCTATAAATCGAGTACATTTTAGTTCTAGTATAGTAGTATACAAATATAAAATATAAATATACTGTTTTGTAGTATGTGAAATCTAGATTTTTTAGCGTCCCTGATGTATTGGCTACATAAATAGATCATTTAAATGTTTAAAGATAAGCGCAAATCAGGATTATATTAGTGTTGAAAACTATTTTAGATATGTTAATGGCGGTCATGTGGCGTATCTTTCAGGCTGAGAGTGCAATTGCGGCTCTGAACTGCAGCGGTGCTGTATTAGGATCATTGCCGATAAGGTACTTTTATCCAGTTTAAAAAACTTAGCAGTTACAGGCGACCATTTTAAGTCTATAACCCAAGTGTATTGAAACGGGTCAACGGTAAAGTATAAAAAATCAGCTAAGAACGGAACATACCAAACGGGTCTAAGGGGTTAAATTAGGTTCAAAATGCTTACATTATATATTTCGTTTTTTCAAAAAGAAAATTACATCATACATTAAATTATACAGAGTTTGTTATTGTAGCGAACGAGTTTATTATTTACAAAGTTCAAAAAAGTATCTCTACCAACATTAATGTAACCCCAGAATTTTCATGTAAAGTCTTTCGTTTTGATGCAGGGTAAGTCCTTCAAAGACACCTGTTCGTCCACGTTCAGGTCGCCCTCTACCATGAGTCGACACCCTATGCCAATAGCGACATCTAAATATACGCACGCAGATACACAAACATTGTTCAAATCTATGTTCTTCGTTTGTGTTTGATGAATTTTGGAACCTAAGTATGTCCAAAGGTTTCTTTTAATATAGAAGCATGCCAGATTTGTGCGAAATCGTTTATAGCATTGTTAACAACGTTCTTTTTATTACTAATGAAAAATTTAAGTTTCAATACTCCAATTCGAACACCAAATCCAACAATGTTAAGCATTTGTGTCCTTTTCTGAAAGAGAGATGAGTGTAACCATTAAAAGAATCAAGAATGTGAATTACAAGTCATTTATTCAAATTAAAAGATATAAACAATGTGAAATGTTTTTAATTTTTTTTTATAATATTCATGCTTCAGAAGAGTCTGAGCTACTTGTTTGATCATCTGGTTTTTCGAGCTCCTTTTCGAGCTCAAGTGTTGCATTGAATCCAAAATCAATCCCCAGGGAAAATGACGATTGTAGCTCGTCTATAGACTGGATGGTGTTTACCCTGTTGTCCTTCACAGGAATATTGTTCTGCACAATGTGTCAAAAAGAAGAGAAATATGTTATTCTTTTTTTTTTTTGAGGTTATGTTTTATCTGTAACACGTCAAAACGGGTTATATAGGTTCCTGCGTTAACCTCAATGATTTAACAAAAAAATGGGTCAACCATGATAAAATCATCCAAACTGTATTTAAGTGAACGGAAATTTACTAATTTTTGTAATCATATTAGCATAATAATTATCAAAAAAAAAATATATATATATAAATAAATAAATAGACAGAAAGGTGTTTGGAGGGTGGCACAACATGACCGGTTTTTACTTTTTATCCTACATGACTACCTTACTATTTAACCAGTTTAACCGTTACCTAACCCTTTCGACCCACCCATTGTGACACCCCTTAAAACTGGGATCATGCAAAACGACACCTCTCGAACTCTCAAAGGAGTTGAGAGGGCTTAGCGGACCCAGGCCCGTTGGGTCAATAACTTAGATTTAGGAAATATGAAGGGGACAAATATAGAACTATAGTATCAACTTGCCTTCTTCACATAATCAGCCATTGTGGAGCTAACTATTTCCTGAATGACGAATTTCGTAACACGATCTTCACCGATAATCGACAATAGGAAGCTTTTGGGGACCTGCAAAACTTTCTGAATTATTATTCTTCTCCAAATCCATTTTTGGCACTCACAGAAAACCAATGGTAAACTGTAAGTGTGAGAATCAAATAAAACATTTAATTTTGTCTCTGCTGATTAAGGAAGTATAAAGATCATGTGATGTTGTTACCTTGGATGTTTTCCCTGAAAAGTCACCATCCACATGCAAAGAGAAACTTGGGTTAGGGGTAACAGACACGGAAGAATAGAGTGAAAATAGTAAGTAATTAATAGTGAATGTCTGAATGAGCAAGAATGGGGTAGAAAAACAGATAAATGGTCTCGGTCATTTTGTTTCTAGCCACTAGAGGTGACGATATGGGTGGCTCGGGCAGGTTGGGTAACGGGTCAACACAAAGTTTTTGTTACGGTTCTGGTTTATTAGAAATACTTTTATCCACCACTGTTTATTTTCTTATATTAGTTACGGTATCAACATGGTTAAAAAATATATACTAATTCAAAAAATAATCTATCTATTTCCATACTATAAATTAACATGTATGTGCTTTCATGTTGTTGTACCCTATGTTTAGGGGGTATTTCAAAAAAGTTTTTAATATTTTTCACTTCTAACCCAAAACATCTTATCTTTGCAATTTAACGCCTTTGGGTTTTTTACTTTTAACACAAAGCTTTTCATCTTTTGCAATTTAACCCCAATACTTTTGTACTTTCAACTTTGGCCCCCATAGTTTTCATCTTTCGCAAGTTTTTTGTTTTACGTTTCGTTCAAAATTTTGCGAGTTAACACGCCGCAACGTGCGTTTGGGGTTCAAAGTTTTTTCGTCTATTTTTTTCCCATTTGAGAAGTTCGTCGCAACGCACGGGTCCTAGATCGACTTAGGTATTTTTCTATGTTTTACGTTTCAGCCTAAATTTTTCGCATTAACACGCCTCAATGGGTGTGCGTGATTCAATGATTTTACATCTGCTTTTCATTCGGTTTTATTTTCTCCTTTCTATTTATTTTGTTTTTATGAGTTTTTCGGCGTTGGTCGCTGGTAGTGGTGTGTCATTGGTGCTACTTTGCATGGTTTTATGCCCCCCGCCGCAACGCGGGGGCCTTAATACTAGTTTTAATACAAAATATAATGTGTCACGTGCCCTCAAAACTTGAATATCATACAATTTATTCTAACCAATACCATGCAAGTTTATATGTAGGACTTTAAATTGCTTAATTTTTTATTAAGAGACCGATTCTTTAGTTTATATGTAGGACTTCAAATTGCTTAATTTTTTATTAAGAGACCGATTCTTTAGTTTGCAGTACCACAGAAAATAATCAGAAGAAAAAAACAATAAAAATTAGAAAACTATGATTATTAAGCTAAGATAATTGACTTATTTCAGTCAAATTACACATTACCTCCTTTTTGTCTGCGGAATCCAGGAACAGGTGGTGCTGTACGAGCCAAATTCGCCAAAACTTTATCAAATACTATTTGCGTTTCCTTCCCTGGTAATTCCACTTTTACCTGCCACCATAATATCCATAGTAAATGTCTCAATAAATTGAAGCAAAATTTAAATTCAAACAATAAAACCCACAATAATGGTGTCAATTTAATCAAACCACAATGATCAATCCCTTATTCTACCACATAATTGTGTTCTATTCGTTTCAGTTTTCTTTTTGTTAAAATGTTATAATAAATAAAAAAAGTAGTGCTTATTTTATAGTGTGCCATAGTGGTGACCAAAAACTGTATAAGTCATGATGCTTCAGAGCTCACTTGCATCTTATCATCGTCTTGCGACTCCACAAGTACATTTGCATTTTTCACTGTTACCACATTTTCATCTGATATAGAAGCTGCGACACCTGCAATGCGATACATAACCAAAGTTTGAGATATAATATGCATTTAAATGGGTAGATAAAAAGTTATTGGTGTATTGAAATTTGAAAGTTTGGTCAAAGGTCAGGTTGACCTGGTTCAGCAGCTAGTAGTGGTCTAACAAAGGAGTTGAGACCCTTATGAGAGTTGTAGGACTTCAATATCCTGTATAGATTAAAAAGGTTTAAAGATAACACAAATATGGCAATAAAACAGTATTATTACACTAACAATCTACTACCTCCGTCCCACTAAAAGTGTCATATTTTGAATTTTCAAAGTCTTTATTTATAAACTTTGACTTTAATTATATATATTTGTGTTATATAAAACTTGATGAAAATTAACCCGATAAAAACACTTGTAAAACACACTTAAATCATATAACTTTCATCAAGTATTATCTAACACAAACAAAATTATTTAAGGTCAAAGTTCATAAATAAAGACTTTGAAAATTCAAAATAGGACACTTTTAATGGGACGGAGGGAGTATCTTTTTTTAAGAAAGCGATTTAAGAGTTTATAAAATACACTTTACGAAACATTCAACTCTCTCTGTTTTTTTTTCCCTTTTTTAGCTAGATTTATAATTTGACCCGTTTGGGATGAGACATAGCCCAATACCGCAAAACTACTTATTCATAAGCAAATCAGTCAAAACCGACACATCTAGTATAACTACCGAATAAGTTGTAACCAGTGAAAGAAGAATGATCACGAGTTTAATAGATAACCTCAATTTACCTTCCATCTAGACTTTGATTTGTGGAGAAAAGATTAGCAGTTGCTAAGTTACGGCCGAACGGAACATGTACATGGTTGCTATCAACAGTAGCATGCTGTAGAATGTAGATTAGTACAACAGTTAGCACTCAATACAGATCAACACACCGTGAAACTAGTATCTAAGATTAACGTATTATCATGCATTACAACTATGGGTCTAAACAAGCCGAGCCACTCATAGCTACTCAAGCCTAAATATAAGCTTGTTTAATAAACGAGCCTGTGCCTCAGCTTCACTTATCGAGCTCGAGCTGGTTCGCGAACCTAAAAGAGCCTATTGTTTATATATGTTTTATTTAATTCACATATTAATATAATAATGATAACAATAACAATTGTTTATATAAGATTATGATAATAATAACTACATTATATATACATCATATTATGTATAAAAATCATAATTATAAATTGGATTTAAATAATCCCAAGTACCTCAATTTGGCCGATAATAATCCCAATTCAGTTATTTGCCGATAATAATCCGAACTGGTCCACTTTTGGCCGATAATAGTCTGAGTTAAGTATAGCTTAACAGAGTTAAGTTTTTTTCCGAATTACACACTGATGTTTTAGGGCTTTTGAATAGAACGCGGATACGAGTTGATTGATGTAAAATTCACCTCGAAATACTGCCCCAAACGACGAAAACGGTGCTTCAATTCGGGTGTTTAAACTTCCAATTAACAAAAATCAAGCCATTTGAAGCACTGTTTCGAGGTAAGTTTTACATAAATCGACTCGTATCCTCGTTCTGATCAAAATCCACAAAACATCGGTTTGTAATTCGGAAAAAAGCTTAACTCCGTTAAGCTATTTTTAACGGCGGACTATTATCGGCCAAAAATGGACCAGTTCGGATTATTATAATGAATAATAAACTAGGCAAGCCCAAGCAAAGCTTTAAAAACAACTCCCGATTTGAGCTCAAGCTCGAGCTTTATAGGTGAAGAATTTAATGGCTCAAAGAGGCGAAATGCAGCAAGATTTGAGCTAATCGTTCAGTATGAATAATCATAGGTTACTCTATTCATTATCGGTTATATTTGAATAGGATTTAGTGCATTGCAACTGGTAACACTAGAACAGGTAATCTAATATCAGGAATCTACTGAAACAGAAGCAGAATATATCTAGGGTTTGCAGAAAGTTACACTGCAGAGTTTGAATCGGAGAGACGTTGGAGGAGCATTCATAGTCGCCATCATCGTGAAGCTTTTGTAACCACCGGCTCACACACACCAACGACTGTTTTTGTCCAATCCTTTTAATCACTCCGGTTTTGCCGATTTTGTTTACAATTTGGACCTTTGACTTTTAGCTTTTGGCTTTAACTACCATATACTTTCTCCATCTTATGTCCGTCAATATTTTTAGTCAATGGTTGTATCAAATAGATTTGAAAAGAAAACTAGTGTTAAGCACCCCCGCATCGCGGCGGGACCATTAACACTGAACTTGCGACGTGTTAATGCGAATAAGTTAGATTGAAACGTAAAACATAGAAAAAAATAACTAAGTTGACCTAGTACTCGTGCGTTGCAACGAACCTATCAAACTGGAAAAAATAGACAACGTAAAAATGTTGAACCGCACACACGTTGCGCCGTGTTAACTCGCATAATTTAAAACGGAACGTAAAACAAAAAAATTGCGTAAGATGGAAAATATAAGGGACCAAAGTTGAAAGTAAAAAATTGTGAGGTTAAATTGCGAAAGACGAAAACTTTTGGGTTAAAAGTGAAAAAATCAAATAGGCTTGGATTAAAAGTGAAAAATCAATTTTTTTTTTTTTGAAAATCCCCTGAACATTGGTACACCCACTCTATGCATACAATTGTTGAAAATTTCTAGTATGGAAATGTTGTATAGCGAAATATCTTTAAAAATTCAAATTAAGCCAAAGAATTGTCTATTTAAATGAATTTTATTGAGTTTATTTTCGTTTTATTTACTATTATTAAGATTGACTAGGTTTAAATAAGTTTGCAGCGTTGCGGCGAATTTCTTTTGTTATTTAGTCTGTGTTTACATATGTTTTGAAATCACTATGAGCGTATTGCGAACATGTAAGACCCTAAATCGTACTTGACTAAAGTCGCAGCGGAAACACGTACCATGAAATTTCTTTCCTTATAATTACCTTGTCTTACTTAAAACTTCATTTTAACACAACTTTTTCACATGAAGTCATCAATCGACTCATTTACAATTAAATACATGACATGGGTTTTCTAAATTTCAACACCAACGTTCCCGTACAATCTGTCTTGTGACTCGATCCTCGATCTCTAATCCTTGAAGATCCTCATGACTCGTAATACCTGCGCTCACCATAATAAAATTTATAGCATTAGTACGCATTATAACATACAAGATCTAATCACGTTTTCTTTTCGTTCCGTTAACTCTTTACATCTCGGCTTTCCATCAAATCATAAAATCCGTGGTGAGACTTCGTTGCTATACCTGCATTACACCTAAATCTCCATGTACACGCATAACAACGTAAAACTTAATCATACTGAATGGCTTACATACATACCTAAACTTCATACATATTATCTCCATATATACATACGTACACACATGCATACATACCTACTTGCATACATGCTCACACACATACATGCCAACCTACATGCATACTTACATGTAAACACATCTACATCATTATATACGTATCTACATGTACACATACCTACATCATTACGTACATTCATGACATTATCCATATATACATACATACATCCCTACTTGCATCATACCAAACTCATACATGCTTACTCTCATACATACCATCGTATATCCACGTACTTGCTCGCATACTTATAAACATACATACATACCTATCTACATATGTGCATACACTTAAGCTTATAAAAACGTAAGTTAAATTAGTCATACGCAACTTAAAACGCGTTTAAACGGGTTCGCAGTGCATTAACGGTTAAAATAAGTGATTTTCGCGAAACTGACACACGCTCGCGTAGCGCCACTGCCAGTCGCGCTACGCCACTGCTTGTTTTCGACAGAATGTTGTTGCTGCTGATCTGCAGATTTCCAACACGTTCGGATTTTACGGAAACGGCCATAACTTCTTCATTATTGGTCCGTTTTACCCGATTCTTTTTCCTACGCGTCCGTAATTTAATTCTCCATCTTATGGAGTTAAGATCCGACATCCGGATTAACAAAATCCCAGACTTTTAAGTCTTCGGATTACTACCCTTTTGACCAAGAATTGACCCGTTCATAATTTTATCACATAACTTATTTGTTTGACCTTAACTTCATATGAATTGATAATATCAAGGTCATTTGTCATAAAAGATTCATTCCCGGATACTTTACATCTTATTTCACCCGTTTGCGCTCATAAGCTTATTTTGACCCGTTAAGGGTAATTGCGCATTAAAACGTTTCTGACTCACAAAACCATACTCCTCACTTTCATACTTGACCAAAACATTACACTAATCGAATAACTTGTTTCTAAACTACTTTTAAGATCGTTTACCCAAAATACCCATCAAGGGCATTTTGGTCAACTTTAATCCCATTATTTACGACGAAAGACTACGTCACATATTTAACCTCCAACATCATGTTTAGTTAAATAAAACACCATATTACTTAATCGAACTAAGAAGTGATTACAGAAATCACTTACCTTATGCGTCCGTGCTCGTATCCGATTCCTTGCCTCTTCTTGACCCGTTAACACCTCATGCTTGAGTCCGTCTCGACGTGATTCCTATACTTTCATTTCATCGAAATCACGCTCTTATTAGCATACATCATTTGTACATGTAACAATCATATCACTCGCATAATTCACACTTAACTTTCCTTAGTCATTTTTAACAAGCATTAAAACATATAATCAACTTCATATCCTTTCCAACACACGTAATTCATCATGTACTTACAAATAATGCATATTAACATAACATGTACCAAACGACTTCCTGTAATCCTACCTTTACGGTAACGAGTCAAATCATGTTTCTTATACTTAGTTGACTTTAAAGAGTCAACTATCAACCATATTCCACTATCGACTTATCATCATATACTCGTAACATCATAATCGACTATACGGACGACACTTTATACATTTTATCATACGCTTGATGTGCGTACCACCTTTTAAGCATAACTTACAACTAATTCATACATAAATCTTCTAAACTCATACATAACCCATCAAAACCTACTACTAATCATCATGTATCATCCCAAATGAACATTAAACATAACATCATCATATTCCTCCTAATTCATCTAACAATAATTCATCATACCCACATAATACATCAATCTTTCAACAAGACTTGAACATAGGTGGTGTTTCTAGTAATCATCTTCACCATAACTAACGGGTTTCACCTCTAATCATCAAATTAACGCAAACCATACATAACCCATGTTCTATACGATGATTCTAACCCTTGTACATGATTAATTTCATATTAATTCACGGATTTGAACATAACCCACTTCACACATGATCACCAATCTTAGATTTAAGACATACCTTATGATCCCCTCGTGAAGGTGATCCTTAATCCGTGTTTCTTCTTGAATTTGAGCTTCGATTCACCCTTTAATTTGGTGATTTAGTGGAACTAGGGTTTGGAGCTCTTGAGAGCTCCTGAAGCTTCAAGAACACGCACGTATGTGTGTGTTTGTGTGTGTATAGACCTTTTAATTAGTAGTCAACTTTCATCTGTTCCACTTTAGCCCCTCGGTTTGCCTTTAAAACATAACTGACACTACCTTCATCATTTAATACTTTTGGCCATACCCTTAACTAGGTTAAATAGCCTAGTTATTCCATGACGTGTCATATAGGAACACACGACAAATATTAACATTCGGATTTTGGGGCGTTACAGAACAGAACTGCTAACAAGAATAAAAAGAAAATGTAGAAAAAAACACTAAAAGATAACCGAAAGAAAATCAACCAAAAGAGTTGTATGGTAACGATGTTGTTCGTATGAACCCGTGGTCAGAGATGAGCAAATTCTTCTGGGTACCGGTACCAAATTTTTCGAACCGAAAGATCTTATGTACCAATTCGGTACCGACTTTTGGCGTTCCTGGTACCGATTCACTACTGTTTTTTACCTTCATATACCGGTACCATAACCGGTATTTTCGGTATCAGTATCGACTCTGTATCGGTTGGCATCAAGCTCATCCCTACCCCTTAAACTAAAAAAGAAAAAAATTAAAAGTTGAAGAAAATCAACAAAAAAAGTTGTACGATACCGTTGTTCGTACGGTAACCGTGATCAGGGATGAGCAAATGGTACCGGGTAGCCGCATTGAATTTCCCGAACCAAAAGATTTCCAATATCAATTTGGAACCAACTTTTGGTGTTTTCTGTATTAGTGCCGGTTTTTACCTTCATGTACTGATAACGAACAGGACCGTACCGGTATTTTCGATACCAGTACTGGTTCGATACCGGTTGACACCAAGCTTATCCCAACCCCTGATATTAAAAAAATGATTAAAGTTAAAAAATAAAGAAAATAACTATTATTATAATATTAAAATAATAAAAGTATTAAAAAAATTATATATTATTATAATATTAAAATCACTATTCATTTCAACTCGTTTATTAATATATAGTAATGTACCGGTATTTTCGATACCAGTACTGGTTCGATACTGGTTGACACCAAGCTTATCCCAACCCCTGATATTAAAAAATGATTAAAGTTAAAAAATAAAGAAAATAACTATTATTATAATATTAAAATAATAAAAGTATTAAAAAATTTATATATTATTATAATATTAAAATCACTATTCATTTCAACTCGTTTATTAATATATAGTAATAGTAATAATATAGTGGAGGGTTCAAATGAGAAGAATTTTTTTGTAAGAAGAAAAAAGAAGAAGTTTCAACCAATAAGAATGTTTTATTTTACTTCATTTAATATTTGTGTTTAATTTTAATATAAGAGTATATTGGTAAACTTACATAAATCATTAATTTGTATTTTTCCCCTTTAATAACTAGCTAAATTAAATTTGTAACTCCTTTTCAAAATATATACTTTTTCTAAATTAAAAAAAACAACAACTTAATTTAAAGTGTAGAATAAATTACTAGTTGTGTAGGATAAATTACGAGTTGTGTAGGATATATGTTGAGGTGTGTAGGATAAATTTCGACTGTGTAGGATAAACTTCTATAATGTGTAGCTAATACATTAAATTTTTTGTAACTTATCTTCAAAATATATATTTTTCAAAAAAAATAAAATAAAATAATTTAATGTGTAGGATAAATTACGAGTTGTGTAGGATAAATTACGGGTTGTGTAAGATAAATTTCAATGTGTAGGATGAATTTCGAAATACGTAAGATAACTTTTGATGTGTGTAGGCAAAAAAAGTTAGTGTGTAGGATAATAGTCTTTATGACTAATTAATTAGTCAAAAATGATAATAAATGAGATAAGTGAAAAATCTATTTAATATTTTACAAAATTACCCTTTGTTCTTTTTCTTCTCAATTAAATTTTCTTCTCAAATGAACCTTCCCCTAATAATATATAGTAATATATAGTAATAATAGTAATAATAATAATAAAATAATAAAAGTATTAAAAAAACTATATATTATAGTAATATTAAAATCACTATTCAACTCGTTTAGTAATATATAGTAATAATAATTGTGTTTATTTTTACTTTATTTGTTTATTTATTTATTTATTTATGTACTCTTACAATAGTAGTATGTCAACACCCTTGTATACACGCTATTGGTGCATCTGGGTTGACGAGCCAAGGGTACAATAATTGAATTGAAATATGTTCAACGAGTATCATTCTTTACAATACGTCTTATTTGACCAGGTAGAGGATCCTGTAAAAAGTGCTCAAAGTGTGAGAAGTAGATTATAACACTATATATAATACTATATAACACCATATAAACACCGTATAACAATATGTAAGGCCATATAATACCATATAACACTATGTAACACTATATATCATTATATAACAAATATAACACTATAGGTTGTCTGATAGCATGTCTATGATAGATGTATAGTGTTATATTTGATATATAATGTTATATAGTGTTACATAGTGTTATATGGTATTATATGGTGTTACATATTGTTATACGGTGTTTATATGGTGTTATATAGTATTATATATAGTGTTATAATACACTTCTCACACTTTTTACACTTTAGGCCATTTTTACACTATCCTTACCCTATTTGACCATATGATTATCATAAATGGGTTATGTCTGGAAATTTTTCGATTGTATTGCTTTTGTTGCCTATCTCTTTTGATTATTTCTATTGTTTGGTGACCATTGCTATACTTGTTTGTTTCTCATTTGTATCAATATCGTATTGTTAAAACATCATTTTGTTTTCATTTCTTATTACCAATTTCGCCATTGTTACCAGTGTTCCTTCTATCACTAAGCAAATTCAAGCCTAACCACGTTTTTCTTTTTGCTGTTTCTCTTGTTTTCGCAACACGTATTCGTGAGGATACGCGAAGAGAAGCTAGAGATTTTCGAGAAATTAAATATCGACATTGTAATATGATAATAACTTAGGTATGTGAAACTTCTTAGTCAAAACATTTTTACTTATTAATTAAGAAATTACATTTTGTTCAATTTTTCTTTATCACAGTGACACGTCAGACGTCAACCCTTATCCAAGTCCGAGTTTTCATAAACCATAATTAGCATTTCAGCCTAAAACTTTCATCAAAATTAATCGAACCAGACCGTAATCTTCCCTAAAGTACGATCCCCACAAACCCAAGTAGAAAATATCAATGTCACATAATACATACAATTTGTTATATATATTATTATTATTATTATCTATATCTATACATATAATAAAAGAAACCTCTTTGAGAACATGTGTCAATCAAAGAGGCTACCTAAACAAATGACTCTTGATCTGATTAAAAAAGTTTTTTTTATAAATATTATTTAAGTGTGATAATATCTTTTGTTCAATATTTGAATAATTTATGGTTGTTTGTTGCCTAATGATTTAAAGATAATTTAATCCATTAAAATTTTTAAATCTTCCATTCAAATTTTATCTAATATTGGTGTTGGGTTTTGAATTATTTATTCAATATTAGGATAAAGGATTCAACTGAAAAGCGATTGGATCGACACTTTATTTGAAGAAATCTTCATTGGAAATGAATTGTGTCAATGTGGTCAACAAAATCAATTCTCAATTTTTTTTATTTCTAATTTTAATATCCTTCTTTTTGTTTAATTTTTTCTACCGTATATTCTGTTGATTTACTTACTCTTTATTAATTTTTCAATGGCGAATGTTATAATAGCTTTACTTCTAAATTACACCAAATAGATCCTAATCTATCCATACTATTAGGGATGAGCAAGTGGTATCAAACACCGATCCCATCCCGATCCCGATAATACCATACCGAAGCGGTTTCGGTACCGGTTTCGGTATCCACTTTTAGGTTTTTTCGGTATCGGTACGGTATGGTATCTGTATAATACCGAATTTTACCCTCAAAATACCGACACCGTACCGAACAGACGTATTTCGGTATCGGTACCTAGTTTTCACAAAATTCGGGATCGGGATTTGTCGGTATCGGAACGGTATGGTATCGGGATCGGGATTTGCCCATCCCTACATACTATTATGTTGATTCACTCACTTTATTAAATTTTTCAATGGCGAATGTTACTTTTTGTGTTTAAGTATAGTGCATTCATAAGTTCCCATATCTTTTAAAAAACTTAAACATATTAAGCATAAGTACTTGGTGTCTTTATAGATAGATATATTTTTCATATAACTAAGTTTTTTCATTAGCCATTTTGGAACAGAATGCTTCCCTATAATGAAATAGTTTTTTTTATGCTATAACTTTTTCTTATTATCACGAAAACTAAACTTTGTATTAATATATTATCATTAGTTTTTTATGATATATTTTTTTTTTCTTATTTGGTACATAAAATTAGGTTTATTCAACCCATGTAATAAATAGGGTTTTAAAAAAATAATTTTTTTTATTATTTACTATATAAAATTACATTTATTTAACCCATGTATTACATATAAATTACATTTGTTAAATCCATACAATACACAAGCTTTTTAAGGACATATTATTTTTATTATTTAGTATATAAAATTACATTCTGTAAACCCGTGTAATAGCCGGGGTTATAACCTAGTATGGTATATATCATACTTCACTTTATATCATGTCAAGCGTTATCAATGGATACAAACAAAATGGAATGAATTGTGGACTTGATTGTTACAAAAAAAAGCGACTAAGTCCTTTTGAACACTAGTTTTGGTCCACGACTCTCACTTTCTCTTTCTTCTTTGCTCTCTCAACACCTGCTTAACAAACAGATCAATTAGGTCTTTCTGTTCTTCGCTGATCTGACCTCTCAATCAACTAAACAAACCTTCAAATTCCTCAAACTTTCACACAAATTTCATCTCAAATCAGCTCAAAATCGATACAATTTCAGCACGATTCTCCCCCGATTCCGTCAATCACGACTATCAATTGCATCTCACTCGTTCGTAATCGTTCGGTGTTCAATTAGGTCAATGTAGTTGTTCATAGGTTATGTTACAGATTGCGGTTGATTTGTTGAATGAAGTTAGGAGAATGAGGTTGATTAAAGTT
The DNA here is from genome assembly GCA_030545235.1 of Helianthus tuberosus. NCBI lineage: Eukaryota > Viridiplantae > Streptophyta > Magnoliopsida > Asterales > Asteraceae > Helianthus > Helianthus tuberosus. The sequence continues at coordinate 197,374,675 of CM060425.1, forward strand.
AAACCGGTGGATACTGGTACGTGAATCTGAATATTGTTGTTGTTGCAGACGAAGGATGAGTTCGGATGTTAGTAGAACTGGTGGACAGGTTGAACGGGATATTGAACAGGTAGATCGGTTATAACTTCATTTGAGCTTGAATTTATGATTATGTTAGTTGTTCAAATGATTATGTGTATCTGTTGATAATACCTGAATTGCTGGATAATGTTAGTTTATAACCTAATTCAAATGATTATGTTAGGTTATAACGTAATCATAACTTTCTCTGAGCTTGAATTTATGATTATGTGTATCTGTTAATAACGCCTGAAATGTTAGGTGAATTGCTGGATAATGTTAGTTTATAACCTAATTCAAATGATTATGTTAGGTTATAACGTAATCATAACTTTCTCTGAGCTTAAATTTATGATTATTTGTATATGTTAATAACGCCTGAAATGTTAGGTGAATTGCTGGATAATGTTAGTTTATAACCTAATGTAAATGCTTATGTTAGGTTATAACATAATCATAAGTTTCTCTGAGCTTGAATTTGTTATGTTAGTTTAAGTGATTATGTGTATCTGACTATCTGTTGATAACACTTGAAACATTAGATGAATTGCTGGATAATGTTAGTTTATAGCTTAATTCAAATGATGATGTTCGGTTATAGCGTAATCATAACTTTCTCTGAGCTTGAATTTATGATTATGTGAATCTGTTAATAACGCCTGAAATGTTAGGTTATAACATAATCATAAGTTTCTCTGAGCTTAAATTTGTTATGTTAGTTTAAGTGATTATGTGTATCTGACTATCTGTTGATAACACTTGAAACATTAGATGAATTGCTGGATAATGTTAGTTTATAGCTTAATTCAAATGATGATGTTCGGTTATAGCGTAATCATAACTTTCTCTGAGCTTGAATTTATGATTATGTGAATCTGTTAATAACGCCTGAAATGTTAGGTTATAACATAATCATAAGTTTCTCTGAGCTTAAATTTGTTATGTTAGTTTAAGTGATTATGTGTATCTGACTATCTGTTGATAAACACTTGAACCGTTAGATGAATTGCTGGATAATGTTAGTTGGGTGTGAGTTGGCTACAAAGTCCATTTTTCCTACAAAGTGTAAAAAGTCATAAAACACCACAATACCAACCATAAAACACACTCAAAACACACAAATAACAAAGTAAAGATTACTAAAACGATATATTGGTGGGTTTTGTGTTGTGTTTTGGATGATAAGGCTTTGATTATCGGCTGACTAACATTAGTGTGTTTTATGTTGATTATCATGTTGTGTTTTATATTCATAGTTCTACGATAGCGTGTTTGAAGTTTTTATGGATTGCTAGGGTTTGGATATTGTGTTTTAGTAATCTTCACTCAGTTATTTGTGGGTTTCGAGTGTGTTTTATAGCTGAAATTGTGGTGTTTTATGACTTTGTACACTTTGTAGGAAAAATGGACTTTGTAGCCGAACCCCACCCTTAGTTAGTTTATAGCCTAATTTAAATGATGATGTTCGTTTATAGCGTAATCATAAGTTTCTCTGAGATTTAATTTATGATTATGTTGGTTGGTTTATATGATTATGTGTATCTGTTGATAACACCTGAAATGTCAGATGAATTGCTGGATGATGTTAGTTTATAATGTAATCATAACTTTGTTTGAGCTTGAATTTATGATTATGTTAGGTTAAATGATTATGTGTATCTGTTGATAACACCTGAAACGTTAAATGAATTGCTGTGTAATGTTAGTTTATAGCCTGATTCATTAGTCACGGACTGCACCTTACTATTAATATACTTTGTGAAGTATGAGATGGCCAATGGCCATTGTTATAAACTTCATTCCTTGCATCACTAACAAGCAATGGCACTTCTGTAGTTCTGTTTAGGTTATATGAACTTCCTTGAATCCTTTCTGGTGGATGCTCAAATGCATGTTTTAAAATCTCTCATTCCAGTAGAAAATGTGGTGAATTCTGTTTGACTTCATGTGTTTGTTTACATATACAGGCCATTACTGCTCTTAAAAAAGGAGCTTATCTTCTCAAGTATGGAAGAAGGGGGAAACCTAAGTTTTGTCCCTTCAGGTTGGCTAACGTAAGTTTGACTTATTTCTTATTGCGATTAAGTGCCTCCAGTAGGTATTATTAATCTTTTTATTATATTTTCATTTGTCAGGCATCTGTTTGATCCACATTCACTTAACTGATGCTTGTTTTTCTCTGCTATTTCAGGATGAGTCTATTCTCATATGGTTTTCAGGGAAAGAAGAGAAACAATTAAAACTAAGTCATGTCACCAGAATTGTATCAGGGCAGCGAACTGTAAGTCATTTACTTCAAGAAGGAAATATAGGCATCAAATTTACTTTTCACACACGGTTTACAGAGACTCTTAAATGACTTCAAAGTAAAATTCACATTAAGTTAGTAAGTATTAGGACTTCTAGCCATTTTATCAAGTTGTAAAGTACACAAATGGTCCCTGTGATTTACCAAAATTTTGGATTTAGTCCCCAGCTTTCCAAAAGTACACGGATGGTCCATGTGGTTTGCACTTTGTATCACATTTAGTCCCCTAATTTGGACCTGTTGAAACCTTCAGATATGTTAACTGGGGACTAAATGCGTTACAAAGTGCAAACCACAGGGACCATCCGTGTACTTTTGGAAAGCTAGGGACCAAATCCACAATTTTGGTTAAGCACAGGGACCATCCGTGTACTTTACTCTTAGTTGTATAATAGTATGATATGTATTCATATGTTGCACATGGAATGGGTTAGATTTTAGAATATGGACTCACCGGTTTCTAAGTGATCCAAGTTTTTATTGCAAAAAGAGAAGTTCGACGTATCTAGTGATATGCCATTCGTTAGTAATGTTAAATAATTTCAAGTATTTGATGTTCTATTCCTAGAAACACTTTTAGGATCACAAAATTTAATTATTTAAATTACCATTTCTTTTTAAGTAAACATATACATTCGTGTGCATGCCTGTGCTTTGACCCTCAATACTATTTTTAGTGTTTGGTTCCCTCAACTCTACTTAGGGGCCGTTTGTTGACCTCTTAATGAGGCTCTTAATGGTTCAGACCTCTTACTGGTTCAGCACTTAATGGTTCAGACTGTTTGTTTCATGAGCAGATGTCTGAATGGTTCAGACATTTGCCTCTGAATGGTTAAGATTTATACAGAGTCTGGATGGTTAAGACCTCTAGTCTGAATTGGTCAGACATTTGCCTCTGAACGGTTAAGCATTATACAGGCTCTTAATGGTTCAGACATCTTACTGGTTCAGCGCTTAATGGTTCAGACCTCTTACTGGTTCAGCACTTAACCATTAAGATGTTGCCAAACAGCCCCTTAGGGCATTATTATCTGAATGTTTTACCCGTGAGCTATGCAGTTAATATCGGTGTCAACTGTCAAATATCGGTACCGATATTATCGGCGATATTGGCCGATATTTGACCAAAATATCACCGATTTTCCCGATATCAGTACCTTTCTTCTTAGTTCTACCATTCGTCTTTCTTCTTATTGTTGCTATTAGTGTTTTAAGTGTTAATGAGTTCCTACTTGCTACAATTGTTAGTGTTTTGCAAGTTGCAAAAGGTTAATTTGTTAATGGTAGGAGAGTATACTGAATTGTTAGTGTTAAATTGCTATATAGCATGATATTAAAATTACCGATATCCACCGCGATAACCGATATCTCAAATATCGGTCCTTGACCAATATCCGATTTTTTACTGCAGTAACTGCTTAGCCTGTGAGATTGTTTTATTTAAAAGAATTCAGTTGTAATTTTTCATTGTTATGAATATTTACTATGATATCGTCTTGTTGTGTAGCCAATCTTTCAAAGGTACCCACGGCCTGAGAAGGAGTATCAGTCGTTTTCCCTGATATACAACGATAGGTCTCTGGATTTGGTAGGACTTCCAGCTCATTACACCATTGATTTTCTTACTTATTGTACCATTAATGGCCTTTTATCTGTCAATTAGCATCAAGTTTTGAGAATTAGTATTCATATTCATATTCTTGCATTCATTTTGGTTACTTAGATTTGTAAGGATAAAGATGAAGCTGAAGTATGGTTTAGTGGCCTTAAAGCGCTAATATCACGTGGCCATCAGAGAAATTGGAGAACAGAATCAAGAAGTGATGAAATCCCATCTGAAGCTAATAGTCCCAGAACATACACACAAAGAAGCTCTCCTTTACATTCTCCTTTTGGTAGTGGCAATAGCTCACAAAAGGTATAAAATCTTATCTGGTATGATTACATGTGGAAACATGCATGGGTCGGGTGGGTTGTCCAAAGTTTTTAGGTTTTTTTTTCGTAAATAGTTGGTGTGTCAAGTAAGGGGTAAAATGCGATTTTCATCCCTGATATTTGGCCAGTTTTGCTACTTTCGTCCAAAAGTTTGTTTTTCCGCATCTGGATCCAAAAGGTTTAAGTCATGCCATTTTCATCCGGCTAGTTAACTCCATCCATTTTTCTTCGTTAAGTCAGGGGTATTTCCATCTTTTTTGTTAACTTAAAGGGCAATTTGGTCTTTTTCACGTTATGTAAAAAGAACAAATACCCCTGAAAAGGACCGAATTGCCCTTTAAGTTAACAAAAAAGACGGGAATACCTTTGACTTAACGGAGAAAAATGGATGGAGTTAACGAGCCAGATGAAAATGGCAAGATTTCAAACCTTTTGAATCCAAATGTGGAAAAGCAAACCTTTGGACGGAAGTCGCAAAATTGGCCAAACCTCAGGGACGAAAATGACATTTTGCTTGTCATATAAGATTAAACATTTTGACATACACCGGTTAAATGTCACGTTATGCTGTGCATTTACAGGACACTATCGATCATCTCAGCCTTTATACTCCATACGGAAGCCCGCCTAAATACGGTCTAGAGAAAACATCACCAGACGAGACGTTATACAAGCTTCCTCCCAAGGGTTTCTTTCCACCTATTCCCGCCAACGGGTCGACCCATTCAGTATCATCTGGCGGGTCCGACAGCATGCACAGCCACTTAAGAGGAATAGGAGTAGACGCCTTCAGAGTAAGCTTATCAAGTGCAGTCAGCTCATCAAGTCAAGGTTCGGGTCACGATGACGGAGATGCGTTAGGTGATGTTTTCATTTGGGGTGAATCCACTGGTGATGGAGTTCTAGGTGGTGGACCCCACAAAGCAAGCAGCTGTTTCGATATTAAGATTGATTCTTTGTTACCTAAAGCTTTAGAGTCTGCAGTAGTCCTTGATGTTCAAAACGTTGCTTGTGGTGGAAGGCACGCTGCATTAGTTACAAAACAAGGAGAAATATTCTCATGGGGAGAAGAATTGGGTGGTAGGATAGGGCACGGTATCGAGTCAGACGTTTTACATCCGAAATTAATTGATTCGCTTAGTGCTACAAACATTGAACTTATCGCATGCGGCGAGTATCACACGTGTGCCGTTACTTTATCAGGCGATCTATACACATGGGGTGAAGGGCATTTTGGTATTTTAGGACATGGGAATGAAGTCAGTCATTGGGTTCCAAAGCGAGTAAACGGTCCGTTAGAAGGGATCCACGTTTCTTCAATTGCGTGTGGGCCCTGGCATACAGCTGTTGTGACGTCAGCTGGTCAACTTTTTACTTTTGGTGATGGAACTTTTGGTGTTTTAGGTCACGGTGATCAGAAAAGCGTTTCGATACCTAAAGAAGTTGAGTCACTAAAAGGACTTCGAACCGTACGAGCCGCTTGTGGCGTTTGGCATACGGCTGCAGTTGTAGAAGTTATGGTCGGTAATTCAAGTTCTAGTAATTGTTCTTCGGGAAAACTGTTTACGTGGGGAGACGGTGATAAAGGTCGATTAGGACACGGTGATAAAGAAACGAAATTAGTACCTACTTGTGTTGCCGCACTCGTGGATCCAAATTTCTGCCAGGTGGCATGTGGGGATAGCATGACTATAGCACTTACGACTTCAGGTAACGTCTATGCCATGGGAAGTCCCGTTTACGGTCAACTTGGAAACCCTAAAGCTGACGGGAAGATCCCGTTTTGCGTTGAAGGTAAGCTTTTAAAGAGTTTCGTAGAGGAAATAGCTTGTGGGGCCCATCACGTTGCGGTTTTAACTTCAAGAACAGAAGTTTTCACTTGGGGAAAAGGAGCTAATGGTCGATTAGGTCATGGAGATATCGAAGACAGAAGTTATCCGACTTTAGTTGAAGCGTTAAAAGACAAACAAGTGAAAGGCATTGCTTGTGGTACTAATTTTACGGCAGCTATATGTCTTCATAAATGGGTTTCGGGAATCGATCAGTCTATGTGTTCTGGGTGCCGTTTACCATTTAATTTCAAGCGAAAACGCCATAACTGTTACAATTGTGGTCTTGTTTTCTGTCATTCATGTAGTAGCAAGAAGTCGCTGAGGGCATCTATGGCACCGAATCCGAACAAACCGTATCGTGTTTGCGACAATTGTGTAAACAAATTGAAAAAAGCTATTGAAACCGATGCACAATCTCAGTCTTCTATGAGTAGGAGAGGAAGCATAAATCAAGGGTTAAATGAGCAAAAATCGCAAAATGAAAAAAATGATAATTCGATTTCGGAATTACGGTCCCGCCCTCGTCTTGCTAGGTTAGCTTCAATGGAATCATTTAAACCAATGGAAAATTATTCTTCTAGAAGAAACAAGAAACTAGAGTTTAATAGCAGTCGTGTGTCACCTACTCCTTCTGGAACAACCTCTCAATGGGGTGGTCTTAGTATATCTAAATCGTTTAATCCGGTTTTCGGTTCTTCTAAAAAGTTTTTCTCGGCTTCGGTCCCGGGCTCGAGAATTGTTTCTCGAGCCACATCACCCGTTTCCAGACGGCCCAGCCCGCCACCTCGGTCCACCACTCCGACACCAACTTTGACTGGACTATCATCACCCAAGATCATGGTGGATGATGCTAAAAGGACAAATGATAGCCTCAACCAAGAAGTTACTGCACTAAGAGCACAGGTATGTTACTTAGCAATTTTTTTCATTCTTGTATAATTTTGATATAATTTTAACCCGTATTTTTGAATGAGTCATACATGTTGACGATTTATAAGCGAGTTATTGGGTTTTAAGCGGGTTATTGATAAACAGTTTAATGATGAGTATGAGTGTGATAAGTAAATAATATAGTGTGCTAGGACTAAGATTATTGTGATATGACTAACCATGTAAAATGGAAACCGAAAATAACAAAAAAAATATAATTTTTTTTATTAAATAGATAAACGGGTCAACCCGAACCCGACTTGTTTTCGTAAACGGGTCTTGTTAGTCGACTTGAACCTGTTTTTTTTTTCGTGTCGGGTTTCGAGTCAGGTCAAGAATTGCTGCCCATAGTTGGAGGTGGGTTTTATATAAAATAAATAAAAATATTTTGTTTTTTTAACGGCCACAATGGCCCCTGAGATGAAAAATGACATATTTGCCCCTGATTTAACAGACCTCATTAACACCGTCTGAAAAGCGTGTTGAAATGGCAAATGTACAACATGCCAGGGGCCCTAGTGATAAAAAAAACTTTTCTGTCTAAAGTGGCATATGTGGCCAAACGTCAGGGGCCATTTTGACAGTTTATTGATTAGAACATTGTTGTTAATAACTTAATGTGTTTTATGTCCCCAAACTCGGTCGTTGTATACTCGTATTTATTTTGGTCTTCATTTCAGGTTGAAAATCTTACAAGTAAAGTCAAACTTCAAGAAATCGAGTTGGAACGGACTTCTAAACAACTGAAGGAGGCAATGGCAATCGCATCGGATGAAAGCTCAAAATGCAAGGCAGCAAAAGAAGTGATCAAATCGCTTACATCACAGGTAAGTTGCATCATGTTAAACCGTTACGTTATTTGACTTTTTTACTGATGCTGTCTTTGTTCTTTGCTTCAAACAAAGCTTAAAGACATGGCAGAAAGGCTTCCTGTGGGACCCGCACGGGACATCAAATCTCCTTCCTTCACTTCTTTCGCCTCCAATCTCTCTTCCAGTGATGTCTTATTAAATGCTTCTGTTGACCAGCCTAATGGTCAAAGTCAAACAATATCATATAAGGAAGCTGATTTAAGTGGTTTAAACACCCCATCATTAAATGGATCAAGCACCATTGGAAACCGCAGTTTGGGCCAGAACAAAGCAGTTCAACAAGAAGCAACTACAAGAAATGGTAGCAGAAGCAAAGACGGTGAAGATGAATGGGTCGAGCAAGATGAACCGGGTGTTTATATCACGCTCACATCTTTGCCTGGAGGTATTAAAGATCTCAAGCGGGTCCGCTTTAGGTATGTTTACTCAATTATGTTCATTTGTGTTCATTTATATTTGTTCATTATGTTCATTTGTGCTGTTTATTTTTTGTTAAATTATGTTCGTTTAAGTTTATTTGTTTATGTTCATTTATGCTCGTGAACTGTTCGTTTAGGTTTTAAACGAACGAGCATAAACGAACACAAACATGACCATTTTCTTAACGAACGAACATGAACAAAAAGATGTGTTCAATTATATGTTCGTGTTCGGTTAAAGTTAGATGAACGAACACGAACATGCCTTTGTTCGTGTTCGTTCGGTTCATGTACAGGCCTAGTGTTAATGGGTTGATTATAACATGGTAATTATTTATAAATATTTAGAAAGTAAAGACGATAAAGTGTTTCACATAAACACTTGTTTCACTGATACATTCACAGAAATTTAAGTTCCTTGAATTTCTTTTAACTATCTATAACTATTTAAATACAGTCGAAAGAGATTTAGTGAGAAACAAGCAGAGCAGTGGTGGTCTGAGAATCGGGCCAGAGTTTACCAACGTTACAATGTACGTTCGGTTGATAAATCAAGCGTAGGCGTTTCAAGTGATGACTTGGCACAGTGACACATAGACACATCATATGTAAATGATTTTTTCCCAGTTATACTACTCTCTACTCTCGGGTTTCTACAAAGCAAAGATTGTACTGATTTGAATTGTCTGGTTTGCCACATCATCTCATCATTGCAAGGTTTCCTATAACAAGAGATTCGGTTACGATTCTGCCTTACGTTTATCGCGTCCGTTGTTTCCTGCTTTTAAGGTTGATGAGTTGATGAATATGTAAATTGATCCTAGGTTTTCTAGAAACCTGCTGCTACTCTGTATATTCATAGCTGTCATATATCTTAAAATCTTGCTGATTGCTTCTAGTTTGCTATCATCTAATATTCACTTTTTTTTTTCATTCTATCACATGTATTTTCTTTTTCACTGCTCAATTTTGTATCCATATGTTTGATTTCCAACAGGCGGATTGGATCGGATCCGACCGCTTTTAACCCAAACTGGTCTCAAAATCAGATTTGGGTCGGTTTAGGGTCTGGTTTTGGTCACGACCCGTTTGGGTGTGCACTTGTAAACTCTAAATCCCATCTTGAAACAATCCCATCTTGAAACAAGAAAATGGAAACAAGTCAGGTGACTAGATAAAGCCCAAAGTCAGAGCGGTTTAGATTTGCTGCCTGAAGACTGATAATTCAGGCTACTCAAAAAAGAGTTTTGAGTAGTTTGGTAAAAGAAAGGCATGATAGGAATAAAAAAAACAAATAATAATAATAATGATAAACCAAAAAAAAAAAAAAAAGATAAATAAAAAGCCAATATGGGGTAGCCCATTTGGTGGCATATAAGGTCGTAGGTTCAATCATAGGCAAGGGTGAAAATTTTTGAATATTGGTGAATAGTAAAGGAAGCGTCACTATTCAAAATAATAAAAAATAAATGCTGCATGATTTCCAAAATCTCCTCTTTACTCCGCCGAAACCCTTTGCCAAATCAGTGTAAATTTGCAGCCAAAATCACCCAGATTTTCATCCTTTCCCATGTCCAAAACAGCTTAGAATGACTCTTTTACCCCTGGACCAATTCTTCTCTTGACCCGCAACCTGTTGATCCTTTAGACCCGTTAAACTCGATTAACCCAAAATTCCTTAGGTTTTTGATAGAATAACGAGTCGAAAACAAGTTATTTTGACACATTATAAAATCTTTTGCACATCCTTTTTCGCAACCAACGACGCTCACTTCATACAAACTGTCACTTTTTAAGTTGTAAACGAACCACCGTTTGACCTTTAAGTAATGTGTAACTAATATGTCACCACTTTCGTTCCAGAAACCTATGACCTTTACTACACCCACATCAAGAGGTGGTTTCAGCTTGAACTCACAATACATCACCCATCCTCTCTCCTTCAATACCCACACCTCCACCCTATAGCGCATGGCGTACACAAATCCAAGTTGACCATGTAAGTTAGCCAAGCCCGGATCACAAATACCATGATTGACATGACACAGTATTTTTCTAGGAGGTTGAATCAACCCGAATTCCTCGGTTTTGACGTCAAATCCAATTATTAATGGCAGTTCGTGTCCTTTATTGTAATACGCTAACCAATGCAGACATCCATTAGCGAACACGCCTACACCATATACAAGATAAGATGGGACTTTGGGTATCTTTCGCCACGAGTCTGTGCCCAATACATGCACCATGACTTGTTCTCTCTTCATGACGCACACCATCTTGAAAGTGTTGGTGGAATCATCAAAGCCAAGCCCGCTTGCGAAGAAAAATGATGGCGCCATCCTGATGGGCGGAAGCTCATAACATTCTCTTTTTAGAGGATGGATCACAACCAAAATAGCAGGTGGCATGCGGAATTGTCATACCAGCTGTTACACATAAACCCCATAGCAGGTGGCTTCGTTCTCACCTCTAGGGTACAACTACCTGCTCGGCCTGCTTCTTCTTTACATTCTGAAAAACTGAGTGCACATGGTGAGTTGCGTTCGCCATAAGATAATTGATGGAGCATGAGGAGCAAGGGATCGTGCACTGCGGCTCGTTTTGCATGCATGGTTTCAAGGTAAGGATCGTTGATGTAGCTGCACCATGGCTTGCTTACACAGCGGAAACGAGCCAAAGATTTCACAGGCATTCTGGAAAAGATGTCGTACATGATTTCCGAAGGCAACTCAACCATGATTGTAGATTTGATGAGGTGAAAACGTGGTTCAGAGATTAGGGTTTGCTTGATTATAATTCTTAACCTGCGAGATTAATCTTGAATCTTGATGGTATATATAGCTATGAATCCGTTAACTTAGTTTTTTATTTATTAAATAGCAAAGTAAATCAATTCCATTGATACACAATATAAAAGTTTGGGTTAGTTCCGGTCTTCCGGATGCACTCGGCCACATTGTTGGATGAGGAAATAAAATAAAGCTTGTCCTACCCATGACTTTATAGTCTAGTGGTATCTTGAGGGTGGGATAAGGCTTCGGGACCAAAAGGTCCTGGGTTCGATTCCCACAAGTGGGTTTTTCCCATATTTATTGGGTTTCCTCCTGAATTGGTGTATAGACATTATGCCTAGTAGAGATGGATATGATCGGGTGGTTCCGCTGGTGGCACGATGATACTCCAGTGGTCCGTCAGTGATCCAAATTTGTCGTTAAAAAAATAAATAAATAAAGCTTGTCGTTATGCGGTCGGGAACATTTATATTACTAGGATATAGACTCGTATATATGGGGTGTTCTTCGAGATATTTTTCGAGTTTCTGGTTTTTGGGTCGAGTTGTTCGGGTTTTTGATTAGGAAAAAGTGACCTGATAATTGACCCATTTTAAGTTCGGGTTGGTCGTGTCCGGGTTAGTTTGGGTCGGGTTATTCGGTTTATGGGTTTAGATATAAAATAAAAATAGGGTGACGGTATTTGTACATCCCCCAAAATAAGGTGCACATACCCCCTATACGCCGCGTTGCGTATAAAGCAATGGGGGACATAGAGAGGTTTAGTGCATTAAATGCATTAGAAAAATATTTCTATACGTCGTTTATAGGCCACTGTATAAGGGTATGCTTGATTGGAAACCTTAACCTGCAAGATCATATAGCTAGCTATGATTAACCCATGATCTCCAGCTTTTTAGGATCCAGATACACCGTTCACGACCATGGAACTCGGTCAATCCTAGACCACTTCTTTACCTATAAACCGTTAGTTGTTCAATGACCCATGAATGAACCCGTGACCCAATAACGTGCCGACCCATGACTCGTAAACGAACACATTTAATCCAACATATATAAATTAGGATTTTATTAAATAGGAAAGTAACAAACTAATTGGCTAACGTTTATTCCTTAGGTTTTTGACTGAATAACGGGTCGAAAACAAGCTATTTTGATACATTTGAATATCTTTTCGACCTTCTTCTTCCCAACCAACAAAGCTCGCTTCATAAAAACTTTCATCTTTTAAGTTGTAAACGAACAACCTTTTCTCTCCTCCATATGTCACTAATATGTCCCCATTTCTGTTCCAAAACCCTAAAACCTTTATGCGACTATTAGAAAGACATGGTTTATGCTCAAACTCACAATGCATCACCCACAGTCTCTCCTTCAACACCCACACCTCCGCGCTATGGTTTGTGATCATATACACATATCCAACTTGACCACATAAGTTGACCAAGTGCACATTAAACATATACATCATACTAGGAGGTCCTTTTCTAAGAGGTTTATAAATTAAACCGAATTCCTCGGTCTTCATGTCAAATGTTATTACTCTGCTGTAATCAGGATCATCACTAGCTAACCAATGCAAACATCCATTAGAAAACACTCCTTCACCATCTACGTAATAAGATGGGGCTTGTGGTATCTTTCGCCACGAATCTGTGCTCAAGACATGCACCATGGTGCATAGACCCTCATTCACCTGAGGGTCTATGCACCATGGTGACTTGAGTTGTTTTCTTGGCACGATGCACACCATCTTGAAACTGTTGGTGGAATCATCGAAGCCAAGCCCACATGACCATTCGACACAAAACCTCCTTTCATAATAAAAACGATTCCCCCATGCCGGTTCTTGGTTGAATGGTGTCTTGAGTTGTGGCAGCTCATAACATTCTCCCCTTAGAGGATGGATCACAACTAAAGTGGTGACATCATTGCGGTACTGTTTCTGTGATGAATAGAGTAGACCATTGCAAGAACCTAGAACTACGTTATTATAACTCCACCTCTTACACATAAAATCCATAACCGGTGGATTCGTTCTCACCTCTAGATGAGTACAAGTATCTGTTTCTTCTTTATATTCCAAAAAACTGAGTGCGCAAAGTGAGTTGGGATATTCAGATGGAAGTTTATGGATCATGATGAGCGTGGGATCGTTCACTGCGGCTCGTTTGGCATGCATGGTTTCAAGGTAAGGATCGTTGATGTAGTTGCGCCATTGCTTGCTTACACACCGGAAACAAGCCAAAGATTTCACTGGCATTCTTGACAAGATATCGTACACGATTTCGGAAGGCAACATAGCCCATTGAAGACGTGGTTTGGAGTTTAGGGGTTGCATGATTATTATTATTCGTAACCTGCAAGATTGATCTTAATGATATTTATAGTTATGAATCCATTAAATTAGGGTTTTGTTCAATAGAAAAGTAGATCAATCCATTTGTTTAAATTTAAGGCTGGAGATATTTGGACACCCATCGCGCCTATTTTCACACCTTTTGTGCCCTAGACGCCTCGTATAGGTCTATACGAGGCGTCTAAACACTGAATTCAATGGGGTCTGAGAGAGTGTCAGGCACAAAGTTTAAGGATTCTAGACGCCTCGTACAGAGCTATACGAGGCGTCTAGACTTGGGAATTTTTTTTGGCTGAAATGATGGGTGTTTTGGTGGGTTTTGGTATGGTTTTTTGGATAGTTTTTGAAGATGTGTTTTTTGGTTGAAAATTTTTTTGTTTTTAAAAAAAGTTATGTTTTTTTTTACACTATAAAAAAGTTTTTGATTTTTAAAAATGAACTATTTTAAAAATAGGCTCTTTAAATATATTATATCGATTAAATATTATAATGTTTTTTACATTTTACTTTTTTAAATATTATTCTTCCGATTAAAATTTTATCTCGTTCAAATATTGTTTCCGTATTATATTCAGGGGATATATTGTTTTCGTATTATATTCAAAACATATTTTGTTTCCGTATTATCTCAATTTAAGACAACAATCATTAAGTAACCGAATAATTGAAAACAAACATAAATATGACATAGATAAGATAACTTTGTACATCCATAACAAAAATATATAAGATAAGTTTGTACATCCATAATAAAAATAAAAACAACAACAGGTCTATGCATCCGAATCCGAATCTGGCTGCTGCGGCTGATGTGGTGCTCAAGGTGGTGGGAGCGGTATTGCGGGTAACCCCTCTCTCTCGCGTCTATCCTGCAGCTCCCGAACCACCCAACCTATCAAATCGCTGAGCCTGTCAAGCTCTGCTCGTACCTCCGGATGTAGCGGCGCAGGTCCTGGGGCATGACCTGGAATAGCGTGACGTGGAAACTGAGGCGCCCCGGCAGGTGGCGGTGGCTGTGGCATCGCTGCACCGTCTACATCCTGCGGAGGCTCCTCCACGGGCACTACATCAGCAGGAGGATGAACGGGCTCGAAATGCTCTGGTAGGGCCTCCTCTGTCCATATGCCCCCGTCGCGGTTTTTAAACCGCGGGCCAACTGGGAACCTCCTGATTACCCTCATCCCCCACAGCGACTGCATGCCCATCCGCGTCGGCATGACTGGCGGCGTCCGTAGATGTGGGTCCTCGTGCAGTACGAGGCCAAATGAACGGGCAATGACGGTCACGTACGCCCCGCCATACAAAAATCCGCGCTCCTGTCGGTGATGGGCGGAGGCGTAGTACTGGGCTAGACCGTGTGCTAGCGCGCACGGCCTCCTATACAACAAACAATAAAGGAAAAAAAGATCTGTGGTCGTACACCACTCACGGCTGTAGCCGCGCGCTGAAATCGAAGTAGCGAGCAAATGGTGCAGATACCTGCAGATAGTGTTAGCGAAATACAGAAACAGAGATTAATAAACAATGCACATAATCACAATAATTGCCGTAATAAACGTACGTACCTGTACAGTGGGTCCCTAACAAACGACACCCTCCCCTTCGACTTGTCGTGCTCCCAAGTATTTGGCCCCGCAATCACCTGCCAAAACCCTAGAAGAATGGGTTTGTCAACCACCACTTGCCCCGCTGTGTAAATCTCAGTCTCGATCTCCCCCTGCATGTATAAACCAGAACGCACCGCAAAGTCTGCTAGCGTCATCGTACGCAAAACGCCAGCGAGCCTGAAAGAAATCTCAGGCGGAGGGGGAGCATCTGGGTACGGAAGCGCCACTGGGACCCCAGGAGGGTGAAATGTGAATGACGAAAGGAACTTGACCAGCAGCTCCCTGTAGGTCGGCGTGTGCGCCAAATCAAAAAGACGATGCCACGGCTAATCGAGAGGTATAAACCGACGCACTCTATCCGTCTCAGCAAGCTGGTCCATCGCATCCCAGTCGATCGATGCATGCGATCCAATGTACATCCTCCTGAGCTTCTGGCAATGGCGGGCGGCATCGGTGCCGTCGGGAAACTCTAGGTACGGACAACCCTGAAGCGTATCCAGAGCCGGCCGCCGCCTTCGTCGTGGACCCTCCTGAACCGGCTGAATCGGCAGTGGCTCACCAAGATCTATCTGAATGTCGTCGCCCTCCATAATCAATCTGCAGGTAAATAACGTATACGTATAAAAACAATAATAAATAAATCAGAATAATAATAATAATTAACAATAATAATTAATAAATATTATTAATTAAAAAAAAATAATAATAATAAATAATAATAATAATAATAATAAACAATAAATAATAATAATTAATAAATAATAATAATAACTAATAATAATAATAATTAATAAATAATAATAATAATAATAATAATAAATAATAATAATAATAATAATAATAATAAACAATAATAATAATAATAATAAATAAAAATAATAATAAATAACAATAACAATAATAATAAATAATAGTAATAATAAATAATAATAATAATAATAATAATAATAAATAAAAGTAATAATAAATAACAATAACAATAATAATAAATAATAGTAATAATAAATAATAATAATAATAATAATAATAATAATAATAATAACATTAACAATAATAATAACAACATTAATAATAACAATAATAATAAAACTAATAATAATAATTAATTAAAAAAAAAAAACACAGAGCCTCGTATAGCCCTCGTATAGGGCTATACTCGGCGTCCTGTTCTTCCACATTCATCTTCAACCTCAAAACTCAAACCCCCAAACCCCACAAAAATCAAATTTCAGGGCAAACCTACGGTCTAAAGGCAAAAACATGGCAAAAATACTAAACTACGGGGCGAAATACGTACCGGTGATGCTTCAAATCTTCGAAAATCCGGTCGAAATACGTATCCGAGGCGTATAGAGGTGTATTCTCCGTATGTGTGTTTGTTTTTTGTTTGGGGGTTAAAAGCAGCCTCGTCTAGACCCCCCCTGTGTTATACGAGGCCTAGACGCCTCGTATAGCTCTATACGAGGCGTCTTCCTTTTTTATTAAATGACCATTTAGCCCCTGGTATGCCCCCAGTATAGGCATTATTCATGGGCAAAATGGTAATTAACCATTCCAAAAAGATATTTCTGGAATGGTTAATTACCATTTTGCCCCTGAATAAAGCCTATACTGAGGGCTTTACAGGGGCAAAATGGTAATTTAATAAACTTTTTTTAATAATTAAAAAACAAAAAATCTCAAAAAGTTGCCGCCTCACAAGACGACACGTATAGCTCTATACGCGGCGTCTGGGGTTTCAAAATTACCTTTAAGCTCCTGTTAATGGTCTATACTGGGGGCTTTACCTGGGCAAAATGGTAATTAACATAAAATATTTTCAAAATTCAAAATTTAAAAAAAGAATTGTTGCAGACACTGTAGACGACTCGTATAGCTCTATACGAGGCGTTATAATTCAAAAAATTCAAATTTTGATTTTCAAATTTTCAAAATTCAAAATTTCAAAAACCCGCCCAAATAGACGTCTCGTATAGATCTATACGAGGTGTCTGTGGATTAGGAAATGACCTTTTAGCCCCTGAAATAAGCCTAGATTGGGGGCATAACAGGGGCAGAATGGTCTTTTGGGCATACCTATACGACGCGTATAGCTCTATACGCGTCGTATATTTTTAATTTTTTTTAAAAATGATATTAAACTGTTTTAATTATTGAAAAAGGATACAAATTATAAAAAAAATTATAGAAATTGTAGAAAATTATAGGAATTAATAAAAAAAATACATTCAAATTACAAAAATCATTCTTCCGTATCACTATCGATGTAATTAAGACTGGGGTTTGATCTTGGCGGAGGATTCATTATCGATGTATACCATTCTAGTCGTGGCAAGTACATATCTTCCCATTGTTTCGTATGGGGTGTTCGGTTGGTCAACCATAGCCCGTGTGCTGGTGGCATTGGATAATCCCCTTCCAGCTTAACATGTATGAAGTGGTTCTCGTTTACATGTGTAAGCGTTATGAACAATGGTTGTTGATTAGCCGGAGGACTTAGTATCGGGAAGAAAGTGGAACTCGCACCCATGGTTGTCGTTAACAGGTGCACCCCGATACCGTACGTTTGTGCAATAAGAAGTCCTGCATAGGGGAAGTCCATCCAGTGATCCCCCCCACAACCGGACACTGAATCCCAAATTAGGCCCTGACGATGCGTGTAAAAATAACCTTTATCCCATGCTTCAAATATTGGGAACCAGATCGATTTGTTCTTATCCATTTCTTGAACAAGGTGCCTTCGAATGAGCCCCCATGAACTCTGTTCCATACCTAAGCCCACAGCCACAGACCGAAACCCACAATGACCGTCCGGCATCACATCTCGTATGCACGAGACGTACGGATGGAACACTAGCGGAATGTCATCCTGAAACTGTTCGATGATTCCCACGTACTCGTCCCCAATGATTAACGGAAAACCGTGAGCATCTCGTGTCTCTTTCTTCTTAGAACTCTTTGAACGGCTTAGGCTCGCTTTGGGTTTTTGGGACCTTATAACCAACTGTTGAGAGGCCTGTGACGGAACGTACGAGCTGTGACGAGGTTTGTCGTACTTACTTTGTCGGGAACCTTCAAAGCACGTGTTTGCATCACCGAATGAGCTTCTCCTCAATTCTTCATCTATACGAGAGGCCTCGTCCAACCTTTGTTGTACCTGCTTTGTTGTTGGTCGGCCACGAGTATTTTGTTGGACAACCGGTGGTTTCTTGTAGATTTCTTTGGAGTCAACACCGCTTTAATCTTTGAAATCAGGCTTTTTTGCTGAGCTGGGGGGTGCGACTCTAATTGTTGTCTAACAATATTTAGCTCTTCGACCACGTCCACGTCATCGTCTATCAATTTACAACTTTGGAAGTTAAGTCTCCGCCAGAAGACGTCCACGTCTTCGAGTTGAATCGGACGCTCTGCACGGTTAAAAACAACATTGTTTAAGTCACATGATTAACGGAAATATATCACACAAGTGTTGTACGTTTAACAATTATTACCTTCAAGCATGTACTTTTGTATCCTGCAAGCACAGGGCAACCCACAGCTGTGCCACATTTGGCAACCACATGATGAATGAAAGCGCTCCAAGACATCTAGCTTCCTAATTGCCTCTCCCCTCAACAAATCAAGGGCTGTATGAGATACTTTACCAAGTAGGTGTTGAAACAACGGGTGTTTGTGGTGGGTCATTGTTTTTTCGATGCTATCTCGAAAAGTCTTCCTTATTTCACCGAACTGTGTCTCAACTATATCATGGACACAACCAACTGTACGGTCGAGCGAGCTCCTATCTTCAACGTATCTCTTTAAGTTGGCGTGTTGGCTCTCAACTCTGTTTGTGGTACGATTACCAAAGTTGCGCCTCTTATCAGTCCACGCAAAGACGAACATCTCCTTATAGTCTTTTAGCCAGTTATCGTACACGTATTTGAAGACTCCTAAAACGTAAAAATAATTTAATAAAATTTGCATATGTGAGTCGTATGTTATTATAAAAACTTACTAGAACGTTTGCACTCCACAAGTCGTTGTCGCATGTTGCGCAAGTGGTACTCGTAGATGAGTATGGATGGAGACTCAATCAATGTCCCCCAGAATAACAAAAATTTCTTCCAGTCTTCGTCTGTGAAGGCACCCTTGCAGTGCTTCATAACATTCTGTTGTATGTGCCACCTGCAAAGAAGCCTGGAGGCGTTTGGAAATACTTTAGCACACGCGCCCATAAGGGCTAGGTCTCTATCGGTTAAAATCACACGTGGCTCCATGCATTCATCCAACATTGACTTGACCCTCTCAAGCACCCACACAAAGTTATCACCCCGTTCTTTACTAACAACGGCATGCGCGATAATACAGGTGGTTTCGCACAGCCAGCAGGTAAAACGGGCAACCGGTTTTTTTGCTTCCGGCTTTTCTAAGTGTTGCTGTAGTCTGGTGCTCACCAGCACGATCACATTCAAGCCATACCCTCCGGATTATTCCACCGGTTTTCTTTGATCGACGGGTGACAATAACGAAACCATCCGCGTTTGCTATTTCTTGTATCTGATTCTTTAGTTCATCTAAAGAGTTGAAAACCTGTAACATCGACAATAATAATAAATAATTTTAATAAATAAATAATAATAATAATAATATTAATAATAATACTAATAATAATAATTGAATAATTAAATAATACAAAAATAGTAATTAATACCTGCTTTTTTAAGTACGGACTGTCCTGGATGGGAGGTGTCTCACCACCATATCTACCATATCCACCATAACCACCGTCTCCTCCGTATCCACTGTATCCACCATCTCCTCTGTATCCACCATCTCCTCTGTAACCACCGTCTCCTCCGTATCCACCGTCTCCTCCGTATCCACCGTCTCCTCCGTATCCACCGTCTCCTCCGTATCCACCGTCTCCTCCGTATCCACACCCGTATCTATAATCCGGATACCCTTGTTGCGTCAGATAACTTGGTTGACAAGCATGGTATGAGTCATCTACAGGGGGTGTTTCATCAACAGGGGGATGATTGTTCAAATCTAGAAACGGTTTGTTTTGTTCTCCTTGTATACTAGACACAACCTCCTCTTGCTCATTAGAATCGGGAACGCAAGACTCCTCCAAAATAAAGAACCGTATCATCAATAGTAAATAATAAACTAAAACAAAAACTAATTAAAACATTTAAGTACCTGTACTGTTACCGGATCGCTTTCGGGCACCCAGTTCTCGCTATAATACTGCCCGAAGACATAGTTGCCGTCCCAGTATGATGACATTTCAACACTTCGGGATGATAAGAACACAAATTAAATGCCGTCCCAGAATGAAAGAAGAAGAAGAAGAAGCAGAATGAAAGAAGAAGAACAAGCAAATGTTTTAAACGTCGGATGCTAGGGACAAACCATACACTGTATGTTGCACTTTTTCATAAGCCATCGACGCCTCGTATAGCTCTAGACCCCTCGTATATCTTTTTGTCACCTGTCGAAGACGCCTCGTATAGGTCTATACGAGGCGTCTTAGTGCCTCGTATCCATCCCTCGTACAGACCTATACTCCCCGTCTGATGTGACTGATTTGACATTGTGCTTTGTTGCAGAGATGGTCGGAAAAGTAACCCTATACGCCTCGTATAGGTCTATACGAGGCGTCCTGAAGGGTGTCAAAATAGGCATAAAGGTGTGTAAATATGTAGACCCAAATTTAAACTACCAAAGTTTAAGGTTGTGCGATTCGGGATAGACGTACTGGGCCACCCAAAGTTGTTGATTTGTGAAATAAAAATAAACCTTAATCTCTATATAATTTCTTTATCTTAAAATATATTGTAGATTTTAAAAAACACAGATAATTAACAAAATTAATTTAAATATCCACGGATCGTGACTAAACTTTTATGATGTGCGACTATACAAAATCGTTGTCGAGTTAGTTTCACACGGTATAAATAATCAATTTTATCTCCGTCTAAAACACACTCTAATTTATTTTCAAATAATTATGTTTCGTATCTTCGAGTGTTTTGGTTTGCACACCTTATTCAAAAAGGAGATAACCACCAAAATATCGTTTCGATCACGAATATCTACTTGAATTAAGGATGATGGATCAGGTTTGGGACGGGTCTAGGTAATTCAAACCTCAAACACGGTTAGATAAACTTATATCAAACCTGTCTCAAAACCCGTCGGGTTTCTAGCGGGTAAATACCCATCAGGTATCGGGTATACCTGCGAATTTTAGGTAAACTCGTTAATTTAAAAAGCTTACCCGTTGTGTATACCCGACCCAAAACTCATCGGATAACATTACTAATCGGTTACATTTAGTATTATCATTACAAAAATATATCAAATAACTACAATGTGTACGGAACAAAATACCTATAAGTAAAAAAATGGATATATCATATATATGCATATTTGATAAGGGTAGGGATCCTGTACATTAATCCAGAAGTGTGAGAAGTGTATTATAACACTATATATAACACCATATAAACACCGTATAACACTATGTAACACCATATAACACTATGTAACACTATATAACACTATATAACAAATATAACACTATACATCTATCATAGACATGCTATCAGACAAAATATAGTGTTATATTTGTTATATATTGTTATATAGTGTTACATAGTGTTATATGGTGTTACATAGTGTTATACTGTAACACCCCGTGTTTCGAAGTCAAAGTCAAAGTCAACATTGAAGTCAAAGGAAGAAAAAATTGCTAATTGCGATCTGTCACTCCTTGCTCAATTTCTGTTTTGACTTCTTTGACTCATAAATAGTCTAACTTAAGCTTAACGTTAGCTGTATTATGTGGAGTACTTATTTATAATCGAGTTTTATTCGATAATTGTCGCATATTTGATCGCTTTATCGCTTATCGCAATCGCGCTCGCAACTCGAATTACGCATTTTGGTTATTGTTATACGT
This sequence comes from Helianthus tuberosus, assembly GCA_030545235.1. Lineage (NCBI taxonomy): Eukaryota > Viridiplantae > Streptophyta > Magnoliopsida > Asterales > Asteraceae > Helianthus > Helianthus tuberosus. The sequence continues at coordinate 197,396,738 of CM060425.1, forward strand.
GTGTGTGCCTTTTATGTGTTACTTGTGCATGTTTATTTATGTTGTGTTGTGGTGATCAATCGAAACGCAATCGAAACTCAACCGCAATCGAATCGCAAACGCTAAACGCAAGAGAAATAGGATGATTGTATATTAGATATAGTAGTTGGGATTAAAAGTAATTGAATAGGAAACTCTATCGCATCGCAACGCTCGCAATCGCAATCGAAAGAGCAAAACTCGTCGCACCGAACACTCGAACTAACTGGCCAATCGACCAAGTGACCGCTCGATCGATCAGCCAGTCGACCAAACTGCCACTTGATCGATCCTCCCTTTCCACTTTGGGAAACCCTATGAATACCCCCTGTCACCTTCACAACTTACCACTTTTGGCACTCTCCTGTCCGACCAGCGCTTCAACCTTACTTTTCTCCGATTTCTCTCAAATCTTGTAAGTTTTTCAACCTAATCTTTGTACTTCTTTGATCTACACTTGATTCTACACCTTTCTATCTTTTGAATATTAACTTTTAACCGTGAAATCACTAGATTTGAGGTGTTCAAGGATGATGTCATCATGGTGTTCTTGAGAACTTCATGTTTTGACCTCAATCCACCGAGAACAACTTAGATCTAAACGATTTCCACACAAATAAACTAAGATCTCTCGTAGATCTAAACATATTCACAGTGAAAAGGATTGAAAGATGGTTTTCCAACTTTCTTTCAACTCTTTTACACTCAATGCACTCAAAACCGATGGAATCGGAACTTGTTCTAACCATCTACTCCTTCTTGTTGATGTGTTGGTTCAAGATCTGAATTCTATCAACGAGACCACCGATTTCGGGCTAACCAAGAACAACCGTCTTGAATCGGCTAACTGGCTGAACTTGGGTGATTCCTGTTCAATCGGATCACCGGGGTCAAGATTGGGTTCTGTTGATTAGCACGTTATCACACCGTCTCGATAAAACAACAAACTATCAAAACAACCAAGTGTAAGACGAACGGAACGACCAGGACAGAATGCCGTCTGATCGGAGTACCATCCGATCGGACTGTCATCCGATCGGGTTGTCACCCGATCGACTTGCACCATGGCCCCACAATTAACTTTTATTTTTACTTATTTATTTTGAAGGATAAGCATTGAACGAAGTGCTGCCCGATCGGATTACCACCCGATCGGACTACCACTCAACCATGTAATGTTCAAACTTCAATACTTAAACAATTTTCAACATGTTCAATACCAGCAGGTTGCCACCCGATCGGACTACAATCCGATCGAGTAACAAACTGATGTGAACTTGTTCTCACTAAAGTGTCCAACCAATCGGGTTGTCATCCGATCGAACGTCCGTCCGATCGACCGACTTGAAAGGTAGAGATACTTCTATGTTTTCAAAATGCTACAACGAAAACTTCAAAAGTCAAGCCATCATACACAAACACATTCTTCCCAAAGGAAGAAACAATCCACTCGAAAGGTCAACCGATCGGATGACCATCCGAGCGGACTGTCATCTGAAACGACCGACTGTCCGATCGGACTACCATCCGATCGAACTGCTGTCCAACCCACTTGCACTTGTATCGTTTTACGCGTCGCTTATCGTTATGCTATCGTTCTGATCAGGCTAACCCTACTCTCTAGCGCTCCCTTCAATCCATCAATCGCTGTGAGTATACTCGATCCCTTTTTGCTTTATACACTTTTGGGTGTTACACACGTTACTTATTCTAAATCACATCAAACACACTACGTAATACTTTAAACGCTAATCGTTATCGCATGTTATACGTGACTTAATGAATGCTTATTTGTTATGTTTACACATGGAATGCTGTCTACTTGCCTTAGCAACAATAGTACTATAGTTTGGACTTAGCACCTGTTCACTCAGGGGTTGTTAAGGACAATTAGTTACATGGCTCACAGTGGTGAGTATGTATCGCGAACTGCCTTGGGCAGTCAACCCGCAGTCATTGGTATCGATAGGTTCATGTTGATAACTAACATGCCTCATTTCACACTGTGTACATGCTGGTTATGCGTAATCAATTTCGAACTCTAATATATCTATTAAACTTGTATGCTCACCTTTACACTATGTGTATTGACTTTTACTTTAACGTATGTGACAGGTGCTTAGGATGCTTATTTGCTTACTTTGCTGTGAAATCGAGGCTAGGATAGACCTAGGTCAACAATAAACAATTGTCTATAATAAGAATCTGAGTTGTCGGAACAGAACAAATTGACTAGATCTTTTCTGTAATAATTGTATTATCTTTTATGACATGGTATGTGACGTGTTGCTTTAAATAATTGGTAAATATAGTTGTTATGGAAACTTCTGGACAATCTGTTTCGCTCAGTGCCGCACCCCGATGATTCCGCCATCGGTTGGGGTGTGACAGATTGGTATCAGAGCCATAACTATAGGGAATTAGGCAAGACTCGACCTAGTCCTGGTCGGTGTCTTAGAAACGACCTAGTCTATAGTTAGGTACCAACAGACCGACTTGTGCATACCGTGTAAAGGTTATATACGAGCTTAATTACTATTTCTCGCTATTCTCGCCTACACTACACTCTCACTGCACTCTAATTTTCGAAAAAGAAAGGGGCAGAATAGGTCGAGATCAGGTGTGAAAACCGCAAACTCTCGACTAAATTGCTTGTTCAACCTGCATTTTTATCTATAAACACGAGAATTTGCGTCGAATCAGGAGTGAAATCCATACTTTAACGCAAATATTCGTCGCTATTTTATCAAAACAGGAGCAAAGTTATTAAGTTAGGGGTGAAAACCGAACCTTGATGACTTGGTCCGACCCTAATTTTGTTTTACAAAACTCTCACCAAAGTCTCGACGGACTCCAACGACTTGAAGTCGCATTATAACTGGAAGGTTGAGTGCCATTCGTCCACATTCGAGACGAGAGCACAGTTTCGAAGGCTAAAATGTGTACAAAAGGTCCTTGTGAATAGTCGAATCACTTTGGTTGGTCAATGTCTATCTAGCCGCAGACAATCCATCCCCCGATTTTTACATGTTTCGATTCTAAGATCGCTACTGCCGACTCTGATATTTGACGATTTTATGTGAATTTATGTGGTCTATGTGATTTATCTGGTTTTGTGTTACGATTTTTGGTGATTTATCCGCTTTCGCCTTTCGCTTTGATCGACCCACACGACCCGCACTGCACCTTTATCTTAAAACGTTAACAAATCGCTACCATTCGTCGAGCGACTTTACGCCATGTTTGCTATACTACTACACGTTTATACTATACTACTCGCTATATTATTCGCGATCGCTATTCTCAAACGCGCACATGCTTTGAATGATAGGTTTCTGTATTCTGACTGCATCTTGCGATTACTTGAGTATGTGTTTCTGTGCTTTTGTAACTTACGTGCTTATGTACCTCCGTGCTTATGTGCTTCTGTGATTATGTGCCTATGTGACTATGTGGTTAAGTAATTATACGTGTTCCTGAGCTTTAGTCGTATTAGGTTTATGAGGTGAGATTTGATTATGTTGTGTTTGAGTCCTATGGTGATGTCTGTTGCAGATAATGTCGTCATCCGGATCTCGCGCTACCCGAGATGCTCGCCGAAAGCAAGCAGACAAACGCCTCGCTGCCATGATTACTAAGAAAATGGCAAAGGTCGTACCCCAAGTTGTCAGTGAACTGTACGAGAACATGAGCGAATCGTCTGAGGAATCCAGAGCTGAAACTCCCAAAGCTGCTTTCGGCTTCAAACAGTTCAAGGCATGTGGACCGAAAGAGTTCACTGGTGAAGAAGGCCCTACGGCTTTGTTTCAATGGTTCGACTCGATCGAAGTCACTTTACGTCAGAGTGGATGTCCTGACAATCTCCGCACACTGAATGCGACCGGCGTCTTCCAGTCCCCCGCACTAGACTGGTGGACCGCTGAGAGAAACAAGCGTGGAAATGATGCAGCCTATGGTCTGTCATGGGACGAGTTGAAGAACGTCATGCTCGAAGAGTTCTGCCCTCCCCATGAGCGCCATAAGCTGGAGGATGAATTCTGGCACGTCAAGCAGAAAGATGGTGACAACGCTACCCTGAGTGCTCGCTTCAAGCAGCTCAGCATTATCTGTCCCGGACCAGGTGAAGACCACTGGCATAACAATCAAGAAATACATCCGCGCTCTGCCGGATTGTGTTGCATATTTTGTGCAAGCTTCAAAACCAGCAACGATCGAAGAAACTTACTTTCTTGCCGCTGAAATCAACGACAAGCGGGTAAAAGCTGGTTACTGGGATAAAGCTTCGAAGAACCTGCACCAAGCTACCGCTGCACCAACTGCCGACACCACCACCACCGCATCGCAGTCATCGAAGTCCTCTCGTCGCAAGAGGAAGAACAACAACAGCAACTCCAGCAACAAGAACTGTGCTGTCACTACTACCGCTGCTCCACTTCAAGTGGTTCCAGCTCAGCAACAACAACACCGATCAGCTCCAGCTCCAGCTCCAATCACCTATGCACCGCCTGCAAAGCGTGTATACACAGGCCCCCACCCTGCCTGCCCAACATCTACTTATCATCACCCGGTGGGTCTAGCTTGCCGTTTCTGCGTGCACTGCAATATGTACGGCCACTTCACTGCAAACTGCCATACTGGTCCCTACCAATCACCGGCTCAAGCCACTGCTCATCAAGATCTGCTTCCAGCCCTTCAAGGCCAACAAGCGGCTCAGGCACCCGCGATCAACGCCAGAGTCTGCTTCGCATGTGGTGATCCCAACCACTTTGCGAACATGTGCCTGATCAGGGTTGTGAAACAAGAGCCCCAGCAGCAGCAACCTCAACAACAGCAACAACAGCAGCAACAGCCTCAACAGCAACAGCAACAAGCCGCCCGCGCCAGAACGTTCAACATCAATGCGCGCCAAACCCAAGCCGACAACAACGTGGTTAATGGTACGTTTCTCGTAAATGGTGTTTATGCTTCGTGTTTATTTGATACTGGAGCAGATAACTGTTTTGTGTCGTTTGAATTCGAGAAGCTCCTTAACCGTAAGCGCTCCCATCTCCACTCGACGTTCGATGCCGAGGTCGCCACCGGAAGAACTTTCGCTGTCAATTCTGTTCTTCGTGATTGTACTCTTGAACTCAACAATCACATCTTCCCGATTGATCTCATTCCGATGTAGCTCAGAAGTTTTAATATCATAGTAGGCATGGACTTTCTTCGCGAAAACCATGCTGAAGTTGTGTGCTTTGATAAGATGATTCGATTCGCGCTCGCTAGCGGTGATTTATTATGTGTTTATGGCGAAACTCCTTCGAAAGGTCTTAAGCTTATGTCGTGTACCCAAGCTAGCAAGTATCTCCGCAAGGAATATAGAGCTTTCTTGGCTAACATTGTAGTAGCGGGGAAGGAAAAGAAAAGGAAGACCGAAGTGAAAGATGTTCCTGTCATCTGTGAATTTCCTCAGGTATTCCCTGATGATCTTCCTGGACTTCCGCCAAGTCGTGATATCGACTTTCGTATCGACCTCATTCCTGGAGCCAACCCTGTTGCTAAAGCTCCTTATCGACTTGCTCCATCTGAAATGCGTGAACTCTCGAGTCAGCTCCAGGAATTACTTGATAAAGGCTTCATTCGCCCGAGCACCTCTCCATGGGGCGCGCCAGTCCTTTTCATCAATCGACTATCGGGAATTGAACAAGTTGACAATCAAGAATAGTTACCCCCTGCCTCAAATTGATGATTTGTTTGATCAACTACAAGGTGCTACGTGTTTCTCAAAGATCGATCTACGCTCAGGCTATCACCAGCTACGCATTCAAGAGGAGGATATTCCCAAAACCGCTTTTCGCACTCGATACGGCCACTATGAGTTCGTTGTTATGCCTTTTGGCTTAACTAACGCACCCGCGGTTTTCATGGATCTGATGAATCGGGTGTGTAAACCATTTCTTGACCGCTTCGTCATCGTGTTCATCGATGATATCCTGATCTATTCCAAGTCGAAAGCCGAACACGCGCAACATCTATATTTGGTTCTTGAGCTACTCCAAGGTAATCGACTCTATGCCAAGTTCTCCAAGTGCGAATTTTGGCTGGAGGAGGTTCAATTCCTCGGTCACATTGTCAATAGTCAAGGTATCCATGTCGATCCCATGAAGATTGAAGCAGTTAAGAGTTGGGTTATGCCGAAGAACCCGTCTGAAGTCCGTTCTTTTCTCGGACTAGCGGGCTATTATCGTCGATTTATCGAAGGATTCTCTAAGATCGCTGTGCCGCTTACCGCTCTCACGCATAAAGACAAGCCTTTTGTTTGGGGAACCGAACAAGAGTCTGCTTTCCAAACCCTCAAGCATATGCTCTGCAATGCTCCTATCCTCACTTTACCTGACGGAAACGACGACTTCATTATCTATTGCGATGCCTCAAACCTTGGCCTTGGTTGTGTTCTCATGCAGCGAGACAAGGTTATCGCTTACGCATCTCGTCAGCTCAAGATCCACGAGAAGAATTATACAACCCATGACCTCGAGCTAGGCTCAGTTGTTTTTGCGTTAAAGATTTGGCAACACTACCTTTATGGTACCAAGTGTACGATCTTCACCGATCATAGGAGCCTACAACATATCTTTGATCAGAAAGAACTTAATATGCGTCAATGCCGATGGGTAGAACTTCTCAACGATTACGACTGTGAGATTTGTTACCATCCAGGCAAGGCAAATGTCATTGCCGACGCTCTCAGCCGACGAAGCTATCTACACAGCGTTCCTAATATTCCCGCCCAGCATCATCTCGAAACCCTTATTCACGAAGCCCAGCATGTGTGTTTTACTGAACGGACTTTGAAGAAGGAAAGAATCCACCACGGTGGAGCCCATCTTGTTAACAAGTCGAATGGGATGTTCAATTATCTGGACCGAATTTGGATCCCTAAGCGGAACGATTTGTGACAGATTTTGATGGACGAAGCCCACAAATCCCGGTATTCTATTCATCCCGGTGCCGATAAAATGTACCAGGACCTTCGCTACAAGTACTGGTGGCCGGGTATGAAGAGGGATATTGCTCTCTACGTTGGAAAGTGCCTGACTTGCTCGAAGGTTAAGGCCAAACACCAAGGACCCTCTTGCTTACTCGAACAACCCCCGATCCCTATATGGAAGTGGGAGAATATAGCCATGGACTTCATAACCAAACTCCAGCATACGCCATCAGGCCACGACAACATCTGGGTTGTCGTTGATCATTTGACCAAATCTGCACATTTTCTGCCAATACGAGAAGACTACAAGGTAGAACGATTAGCTCGAATCTACACCGATGAGATCATTTGTAATCATGGGACGCCTCGCAACATCATTTCTGACCGTGATGCTCGGTTTACCTCGCGACTGTGGGAAATGTTTCAAGCAGCTCTCGGTACTACGCTTAATCTGAGTACCGCATTCCATCCTCAAACCGACGGTCAGACTGAGAGAACGATTCGTACCCTTGAAGACATGCTCCGTTCGTGTGTCATAGATTTCGGTGGTAATTGGGACGCTTACCTGCCGTTAGTCGAATTCTCGTATAATAATAGTTATCATTCCAGCATTCAAATGGCACCGTTTGAGGCTTTATATGGAAGAAGATGTCGATCGCCTATTGTATGGCACGAGATCGGGCACTCGCAATTATCCGGTCCTGAGCTATTGCAAGAAATGACTGACAAAGTCCTCCAAATTCGAGACAATCTGCTGAAAGCTCGGAGTCGTCAGAAAAGTTACGCCGATAGACGACGCAAGCCCCTTGAATTTGACGTTGGCGACTACGTACTCCTAAAGGTATCACCTTGGAAGGGTGTGGTCAGATTCGGCAAGAAAGGGAAACTAGCGCCTAGATATGTTGGACCTTTTAAGATTCTGGAAAGGATTGGGAAAGTTGCCTACAGACTCGAACTACCGGAGGAACTTAGTAACGTGCACCCGACTTTCCATGTTTCGAACCTCCGAAAGTGCCTAGCTGAGCATGATTTAATTGTACCTCTTGATGATATCTAAATAAACGAAACACTACACTTCGTGGAGAACACTGTCGAGATCATGGATCGCCAAACCAAGAAGCTCAGGCGCTCACGCATTCGTATTGTGAAAGTCCGATGGGAAGGCAAACGAGGCGCAGAGTTCACTTGGGAACTCGAAAGCGACATGAAGGCGAAGTACCCGTAGTTGTTTGATACGGCTTCGGCCTAATTTCGGGACGAAATTCCCTTAAGTAGGGGAGGCTGTAACACCCCGTGTTTCGAAAGTCAAAGTCAAAGTCAACATTGAAGTCAAAGGAAGAAAATATTGCTAATTGCGATCTGTCACTCCTTGCTCAATTTCTGTTTTGACTTCTTTGACTCGTAAATAGTCTAACTTAAGCTTAACGTTAGTTGTATTATGTGGAGTACTTATTAATAACCGAGGTTTATTCGATAATTATCGCATATTTGATCGCTTTATCGATTATCGCAATCGCGCTCGCAACTCGAATTACGCATTTTGGTTATTGTTATATGATGTGCGTTAGGTGTGTATATAAGTTTAAGTATATTTTAAGCCCTCTTACACTTTCTTTAGCCAAGTTTTAAATTTATAAAACACGATATTTATTAACACTAAACACACATATGGGCAAGTGCACCCATCGTGAGCGTAGTATAGTGTTGGTAAGATACCGAGGTCGTCCAAGGACACAAGAGCTTTTAGTACCGGTTTATCCTCAACGTCTAATCAAATCAGAAGTTTAGAAAAATGTTTTAAACTAAGAAAAATAAAAACTAACTAAAATGCTGAAAAATAAAAATAAAAGTAAAACAGATAGACAAGATGAATCACTTGGTTCCGACTCGTGTATAGTGTAACCTTTGATTATTTCCGCACTTTTGCACTATTTAAGAGATTATCTTAGTTATTGTAGTAGGCCCCTCTTTTGGAGGTGACGTTACCCTCAACCCAGTAGTTTGAGTCAGCAAGGATACAATCCTAAAGGGTCGGATTATTGAAAGATAATTAATTAAGTTATTAATGCATAATGTGGTAGGCCCCTCTTTTGAAGGTGACGTTACCCTCGGCTAAGTAGTCTGAGTCAGCAGGGATACAGTCCTAAGTAGCCGGGTTAAAGTATTAATAGTAGTTTAACTTATGAGGGGATCAAAGAGTTTGGACCCCCGCCATCCAATACCGTTAAGTATTGAAGGAGGTCCTACTAAATTTGACCCAGGTCCTTTGCAGGATCTATACACTGAACAATGGCGAGACTCTTACCAAACCGTTCCCTTAACCCCCGACCAGGTAGCCAACATACCTCCATATAGACCGTGGAGATATGAATGGTGAAAATCTTTTATTTTATATAGACAGTAAAATAATGCCAAGACACCACGGACAAACGATAAGGAAGAATCACCTTCAACATAAGAAACTAGTTATTAAAGTCATTAATACATAACCAATTAAAAAGTGCGAAAAGATTAAAAATAAAAAGTATTACACTAGACACTTTGTCTTCACCAAGTGATGTAAGAGACTTAGGCAAACATGGCCTTGATTGTCAAGAACTCTTACGATCAATCTTGGATCCCGAGACGACTCACACACTCTATGATGGACAATGGATGATGGTGGTGGATGATGGTGTTATGGTGGTGGTGGGTGGTGGGTGAAGTGTGAGAGAGGTGGTGTGCCAAGGGATGGTTTGAGCTTGAACCAAGCACTCCTATTTATAGGCTGAACAGAAGCTCGGGCACGGCCCCGTGTCCAGTTGGCACAACCCCGTGTCTACATCATTCTCTTTCTTCATTAATTGCTCTTGTCTTTATTAGTTGACCACAACCCCGTGTCCGCTGGGCACAACCCCGTGTGCAAAAGCATATATGTACTATCAAGATTTGCCTGGATTCTGCGAATCTTATAGTTGACCACGACCCCGTGTCCGCTGAGCACGGCCCCGTGGTGGGCGATGGAAGCTTCTACAACTTTGTCTTTTATGCTGACACTTGGGCACACCCCCGTGCTCACTGAGCACGGGGCGTGTTCAGCCTTCTGTTTTCTTGTTTTGCTTGGGAAGATGCTGTCGTGGGGTCGGGCATGCCACGTTTGTTCCTTTTCTTGTATTTGTGTTAGATTTAGCTGCCTTTTTGCTTCTTTTGTTAATTTGAGCTCATTTAATCCTGAAAATACAAAAGGAAGACAAAAGCACACTTTTTCCAACATTAGTACTAAAAAGGGTTACTTTTATGCCACAATTGATGTAATTTATATGTTGCATTTTGCACAGATCAAATACCTCCACACTTGAATCTTTGCTTGTCCTCAAGCAAAACTCTTTATAATGTGGCTTTACACTCCCAAATGGAATTGGTAGAAAAGAAGGTTTTTGGGCTTGTCATAGAGTGTCGGGATTTCCAAGATTCTTTATTTAGTTTTATTTTTATTTATTTACAATCTTATTCGTCATGATTTATTTAAAACTTTTCATAAGATAAATTACTTATTAGGGCATAACATGCTCCCTTAAAATTCTATTTATATACAAGTTCACATACCTCACGGGGGATCACTCAACACTCGGCCGAAAATGTATTTTAGTGGATCACTCGAGAGCGGCATGGAACTTACTCATACCATAGGCTTGCCAAGCAATCAATCCTCCTCCTTTTTAACTATAAACCTTTGTAAATATCAAGAGGACTTTTGGGTGAAGGGTTAGGCTTGGGTTAAAGGTAGGTGGTTGGGTTAGTGGTCAGTGGTTAGTAGAAAAGGGCGAAAAAACGTAACAAGCGTCGGTTTTCGAAAGACTTTTTATTTTTTGCAATTTTTATTTTGATGAAGCTATTATTCAAACAAAGTTATTTTTGATAAACTTGTTTGTTTATTTCTCTTTTGCTTCATCATCAACAATTTTTTTTTGTTTTTTTTGAAAAGTCAAACGAAAAACCGAGCTAGCTACTAAAACAAAGGGTTAAAAATAAAAAAAAGTTTTGGTGGGTAAAAGGGTGTTTGGTTTGGGTTATGAAATGAAAAGGTTTAGGCTCAAAGGGGCTAACTAGGGGGATTTTGGGTAGGTGATAAAAAACAATAATGGTGTAGAAATAAAAAGGGTTAGTCCTAATGCCTCCGTCATTTACTTACTTGGGTTTAAGTTGGTAAGGACCGGGAATGTATCGTCGTGGCAAGTTCTAGAGTTGTAAGAACCAAGTGGCTATTCACACAAGAAACGAAAAATGAGCATTTAATCTAAAGATATGTATTTGTATGCTCAATAAATACTCAAAACTCACTTTTGTGGGAATGGGTTTCTATGTGATCAAGTATATATAATTAAATTTTAACTAAGCTTGCCATGCCTTTTCATAATTTTCTTTTGTTGGTTCTTTTTATCACGACGTTATCGGTTGTAAATTTGTAAAAATATAACTTTTTTAGAATTTTGAAATTCCCAAATTAAAACTAGACAAGTAAAAAAAAATGAAAGTTTTTTGAAAAAAATTTGGGGTGATTAGCAGTTCCAATAGAGTTTTGTGTAAGGCTTGTTATTAGGACTTGCAAGATTCAAGGTTTTAGCATCCCCCCCACACTTAAATTACACATTGTCCTCAATGTGTCCCAAAAGTAAATTTTTAGGTTGATTGAATGTGTAAAAAGGTGTGAAAAAGCAATAATTTTGTGTTACTGGGCGCTGGACACGGTCCCGTGTTGTCCGGGCACGGCCCCGTGTTCAAGTGCCAGTAACAAAATTGATCAAGAGAAACAGAAGCCTGGACACGGGGGCGTGTTGGGTGAACACGGCCCGTGTCCAGTTTACCTGAACTGGGTATTTCTGCAGACTGTGCAGCACGCGGCCGTGTTGGGCGGACACGACCCGTGCTGAACTTACTGTTAACGAAGAAAATTTTTGGATGGCCCTGATTTCCTGCATGGGGTGCTGGTTCAAGTTTCCCTTGTTATCCTTTGCCATCTCGAGTGTGTTTTATTCCTGAAAATTAAAACTAACTACAAAACATAAAGATTAATCTAAACTAAACTAAGGATAGTTCCGCGGAATGCTTCCGTGGTGCACCACGTTTATAAGGGTCCTTGGCTAGACCCAAAGCCGGGTCATATGTCACTCAAGTGGGATGTTTTGCATCCCATGTTACACCGTCGGAGAGCGTCATCCAAGCTTGAGTCTATGACCTTCATGTAGTTGACCGGGTCTTCGTCTTCTACTCTTTTTCCAACTCCAAACTTCACTTTCTCGTCCCCAAACTTCAATGTTAGTGTTCCGTCATTCATATCCACCACCGCTTGGGCGGTGGCTAGAAATGGCCTCCCGAGGATGAGAGGGACATTGACGTCTTCCTCCATGTCTAGGATGACAAAGTTGGTCGGGAAAACGAAATTGTCAACTTTGACCAATAGATTTTCAGCGACATTGTGGAAATTTGACGGATCTGTCGGCGAGTTGTATGCTCATCTTTGTAGGGCTCGTTGTTCCTAAGCCGAGTCGTTTGAACATTGATGTGGGTATGAGGTTAATGCTAGCCCCAAGATCGGCTAGTGCATTACGAATGAGGGATTCTCCAATCGAGCAAGGAATCGTGAAGCTTCCGGGATCAATTTTCTTTTGTGGGAGTTTGTTGAGTACTAAGGCGGAGCATTCTTCACCTAAGTTAACTAATTGCAATGATTCAATTTTCCTTTTGTGAGTGAGGAAGTCCCTCATAAATTTTGCATATTTAGGCATTTGGGTTAGGACCTCGATAAAAGGAATATTAACATGCAATTGTTTTAGTAAATTTTCGAACTTTGCGAATTGCTCATCGGTCTTTTGACGATTTAACCGACCGGGGTATGGAACCGGAGGAGTCTTGGTGGGCTCTTGATTTGGTGGAGAAGCCTTTTCTTGTTGTGGTGCGGGTGGAGTCGTGGTTTGGCTGGATTGGCTTCTTTCAGCCGGTGGCAATGGAGCTTCCTCGGAACCCACGGTTCGGTTTCTCAATGTGATGAGATGTACTTGCGCTTTTGGGTTGGTTTCGGTATTGCTTGGTAACGCGCCTTGTGGTCTCTCGGAGAAATTTTGAGCTACATGATTTAATTGTTTTTCAATATTTTGAATGCTAGCTTGTTGATTTCTAAAATTCGATTCCAATTACTGAAATCTATCCGAGTTTTTGTTTTCGGTGTCGGAGATGAGGCGAGATACAATATCCTCAAGCCTTTCTCGTCCACCTTGTTGTTGAGAAAAGTTTTGTGGTTGTTGAAAGTTAGTTCGTTGGTTTTGTTGGTTACTACTATTGCCGGGATCTCTCCAACCAAGGTTAGGGTGGTTGCGCCATCCTTGATGTGCGTTAGGTGTGTATATAAGTTTAAGTATATTTTAAGCCCTCTTACACTTTCTTTAGCCAAGTTTTAAATTTATAAAACACGATATTTACTAACACTAAACACACATATGGGCAAGTGCACCCATCGTGAGCGTAGTATAGTGTTGGTAAGATACCGAGGTCGTCCAAGGACACAAGAGCTTTTAGTACCGGTTTATCCTCAACGTCTAATCAAATCAAAAGTTTAGAAAAATGTTTTAAACTAAGAAAAATAAAAACTAACTAAAATGCTGAAAAATAAAAATAAAAGTAAAACAGATAGACAAGATGAATCACTTGGTTCCGACTCATGTATAGTGTAACCTTTGATTATTTCCGCACTTTTGCACTATTTAAGAGATTATCTTAGTTATTGTAGTAGGCCCCTCTTTTGGAGGTGACGTTACCCTCAACCCAATAGTTTGAGTCAGCAAGGATACAATCCTTAAGGGTCGGATTATTGAAAGATAATTAATTAAGTTATTAATGCATAATGTGGTAGGCACCTTTTTTGAAGGTGACGTTACCCTCGGCTAAGTAGTCTGAGTCAGCAGGGATACAGTTCTAAGTAGCCGGGTTAAAGTATTAATAGTAGTTTAACTTATGAGGGGATCAAATAGTTTGGACCCCCACCATCCAATATCGTTAAGCATTGAAGGAGGTCCTACTAAATTTGACCCAGGTCCTTTGCAGGATCTATACACTGAACAATGGCAAGACTCTTACCAAACCGTTCCCTTAACCCCCGACCAGGTAGCCAACATACCTCCATATAGACCGTGGAGATATGAATGGTGAAAATCTTTTATTTTATATAGACAGTAAAATAATGCCAAGACACCACGGACAAACGATAAGGAGGAATCACCTTCAACATAAGAAACTAGTTATTAAAGTCATTAATACATAACCAATTAAAAAGTGCGAAAAGATTAAAAATAAAAACTATTACACTAGACACTTTGTCTTCATCAAGTGATGTAAGAGACTTAGGCAAACATGGCCTTGATTGTCAAGAACTCTTACAATCAATCTTGGATCCCGAGACGACTCACACACTCTATGATGGACAATGGATGATGGTGGTGGATGATGGTGTTATGGTGGTGGTGGGTGGTGGGTGAAGTGTGAGAGAGGTGGTGTGCCAAGGGATGGTTTAAGCTTGAGCCAAGCACTCCTATTTATAGGCTGAACAGAAGCTCGGGCACGGCCCCGTGTCCAGTGGGCACGACCCCGTGTCCACATCCTTCTCTTTGTTCATTAATTGCTCTTGTCTTTATTAGTTGACCACGGCCCCGTGTCCGCTGGGCACGACCCCATGTGCAGAAGCATATCTGTACTATCAAGATTTGCCTGGATTCTGCGAATGTTATAGTTGACCACGACCCCGTGTCCGCTGAGCACGGCCCCGTGGTGGGCGATGGAAGCTTCTATAACTTTGTCTTTTATGCTGACACTTGGGCACGCCCCCGTGCTCCGTGTTCAGCCTTCTGTTTTCTTGTTTTGCTTGGGAAGATGCTATCGTGGGGTCGGGCATGCCACGTTTGTTTCTTTTCTTGTATTTGTGTTAGATTTAGCTTCCTTTTTGCTTCTTTTGTTAATTTGAGCTCATTTAATCCCGAAAATACAAAAGGAAGACAAAAGCACACTTTTTCCAACATTAGTACTAAAAAAGGGTTAGTTTTATGCCACAGTTGATGTAATTTATATGTTGCATTTTGCACACATCATTATACGTGTGTGTGCCTTTTATGTGTTACTTGTGGATGTTTATTTATGTTGTGTTGTGGTGATTAATCGAAACGCAATCGAAACTCAATCGCAATCGAATCGCAAACGCTAAACGCAATAGAAATAGGATGATTGTATGTTAGATATAGTAGTTGGGATTAAAAGTAATTGAATAGGAAACTCTATCGCATCGCAACGCTCGCAATCGCAATCGAAACAACAAAACTCGTCGCACCGAACACTCGAACTAACTGGCCAATCGACCAGGTGACCAGTCGACCAGGCTGCCACTCGATCGATCTTCCCTTTCCACTTTGGGAAACCCTATAAATACCCCCCTGTCACCATCACAACTTACCACTTTTGGCACTCTCCTGTCCGACCAGCGCTTCAACCTTACTTTTCTCCGATTTCTCTCAAATCTTGTAAGTTTTTCAACCTAATCTTTGTACTTCTTTGATCTACACTTGATTCTACACCTTTCTATCTTTTGAATCTTAACTTTCAATCGTGAAATCACTAGATTTGAGGTGTTCTAGGATGATGTCATCATGGTGTTCTTGAGAACTTCATGTTTTGACCTCAATCCACCGAGAACAACTTAGATCTAAACGATTTCCGCACAAATAAACAAAGATCTCTCGTAGATCTAAACATATTCACGGTGAAAAGGATTGAAAGATGGTTTTCCAACTTTCTTTCAACTCTTTTACACTCAATGCACTCAAAACCGATGGAATCGGAGCTTGTTCTAACCGTCTACTCCTTCTTGTTGATGTGTTGGTTCAAGATCTGAATTCTATCAACGAGACCACCGATTTCGGGTTAACCAAGAAAAACCGTCTTGAACCGGCTAACTGGCTGAACTTGGGTGATTCCTGTTCAATCGGATCACCGGGTTCAAGATTGGGTTCTGTTGATTAGCACGTTATCACACCGTCTCTATAAAACAACAAAATATCAAAACAACCAAGTGTAAGGCGAACGGAACGACCAGGACGGAATGCCGTCCGATCGGACTACCATCCGATCGGACTGTCATCCGATCGGGTTGTCACCCGATCGACTTGCACCTTGGCCCCACAATTAACTTTTATTTTTACTTATTTATTTTGAAGGATAAGCATTGAACGAAGTGCTGACCGATCGGATTACCACCCGATCGGACTACCACTCGACCATGTAATGTTCAAACTTCAATACTTAAACAATTTTCAACATGTTCAATACCAGCAGGTTGCCACCCGGTCGGACTACAATCCGATCGAGTAACAAACTGCTGTGAACTTGTTCTCACTAAAGTGTCCAACCAATCGGGTTGTCGTCCGATCGAACGTCTGTCCGATCGACTGACTTGAAAGGTAGAGATACTTCTGTGTTTTCAAAATGCTGCAACGAAAACTTCAAAAGTCAAGACATCATACACAAACACATTCTTCCCAAAGGAAGAAACAATCCACTCGAAAGGTCAACCGATCGGATGACCATCCGAGCGGACTGTCATCCGAACGACCGACTGTCCGATCGGACTACCATCCGATCGAACTGTTGTCCAACCCACTTGCACTTGTATCATTTTACGCGTCGCTTATCGTTATGCTATCGTTCTGATCAGGCTAACCCTACTCTCTAGCGCTCCCTTCAATCCATCAATCGCTGTGAGTATACTCGATCCCTTTTTGCTTTATGCACTTTTGGGTGTTACATACGTTACTTATTCTAAATAACATTAAACACACTACGCAATACTTTAAACACTAACCGTTATCGCATGTTATACGTGACTTAATGAATGCTTGTTTGTTATGTTTACACATGGAATGCTGTCTATCTGCCTTAGCAACGATAGTACTATAGTTTGGACTCAGCACCTGTTCACTCAGGGGTTGTTAAGGACAATTAGTTACATGGCTCACAGTGGTGAGTATGTATCGCGAACTGCCTTGGGCAGTCAACCCGCAGTCATTGGTATCGATAGGTTCATGTCGATAACTAACATGCCTCATTTCACATTGTGTACGTGATGGTTATGCGTAATCAATTTTGAACTCTAATAAATCTGTTAAACTTGTATGCTCACCTTTACACTATGTGTATTGACTTTTACCTTAACGTATGTGACAGGTGCTTAGGATGCTTATTTGATTACTTTGCTGTGAAATCGAGGCTAGGAAAGACCTAGGTCAACAATAAACAATTGTCTATAATAAGAATCTGAGTTGTCAGAACAGAACAATTTGACTAGATCTTTTCTGTAATAATTGTATTATCTTTTATGACATGGTATGGGACGTGTTGCTTTAAATAATTGGTAAATATAGTTGTTTTGGAAACTTCTGGACAATCTATTTCGCTCAGTGCCGCGCCCCGATGATTCTGCCATCGGTTGGGGTGTGACATATACGGTGTTATATAGTGTTATATATAGGGTTATAATACACTTCTCACACTTCTCACATTTCTGGATTAATGTACAGGATCCTCTATCTATTTGATAATACTAAAGAAATTATATCGGGTAAACGGGTGTACCACCAAACCCCAAACCCGCGAAAAAAATAAAAATATTCCTAAACCCGTCCCAAACCCGATTAACCAACCCCAAACCCGTCCCAAATGTGTCGGGTTTCGGGTTCGATTGCCATACCTAACTTGAATAGACATCGACTTTTACGTTTGTTTAAGTTGTGTGCTAATGAAATAGCCTGATTACCAAAGGTGGCTATGGAGGAGCCTGATTATCGGATTGTGTGCTATGAAGGAGTCCAATTATCATAGTGTGAGATGTGATGGAGCTAAATTATAAGGCCCTTGATCGAGATCCAAACACGAGATTGAACAAATTATTATTATTCAATGAAAGCACACTAATACAATACCTCTATCTATTTTTACTAACCCATTACTCAATTCAAACTCCACTAATCTATCTATACTTTCTATAAAAGGAGAAATCCCAATGACATAAGAAAAGCTGATGTGTCAGCTAGAGAGGCTGTCCAACAAGGCTTTTCTTATCTCATTTTTACATCATAAAGCCTAATATATAAAATCATTTAAAATTTTGTTCCCAAAGTAAACCTCTGCCCTTCACCTTAGAATCAAACCTTTGTTCCCAAAGTAAACCTCTGTCCAAATTCAAAATTCTGGCTCCACATTCAAAATTCAAAATTCAAACGATATATTCTAATCCTATAAATAAGATATATCAATCTGGCTCCACATTCAAATCTCTTTCTTTATGTCTGCGATTGTATCTCTCTCTCTCTCAGATGCATATTTCTCGTGATTCAGCCGGCTAATCTCCGATTATACTTCTTTGTTCGAATGTTTGTTGATTCTGTTTACATGTTATCGTTCAAGTATCATTGTTCCAACATCGTCGTTTCAATGAAGCTTCCCTTCACACATCAACCTTTCAATATCGATGTTGTAGTATCATTGTTGCAATATCGTGAAAAGTTGCATGTGCTACCTTCTTTGATGGGAGAGTTGCATTGTTCGATTTTCGTTAAATCGAAAGACAGCTTTTCTTATGTTAGATGTGCTACAACAGTTGAGAGGAGACCTTTGCATTTTTGGTTTGTTTCTTATTTTGATTAACTCTAGATGATGTTGAGAGTTTTTATTGACACTGACATTTTAGAATATGTTAAGATGCATGTTGACATTATTAAAATGAACTACTACATAGAAAAATAGAAATTTAATGAAATATTTATAAAGTATTACACGCTAGAGTTAACACATGCTAGGATTTCGTAGACTCTGGCCTTTCTCCATGTGATTTCATGCTCTCTTTTGAATTTCAGGTCAGTTAGCATGTTGCAGATTTTCTGATCCTGTTTTAGAAGTTGTGTCAAAAATTCTTCTGCATTCTTCTGGAACTCTGACGGAGGAGAGTGGAGGACTTCATCGAGCAATGCTATGCTATTCCAGTTTTTGTTGTAATTAGTGTTATTGATTATGTCGACTTTCCTGTTTAGATCTTTGTTTGTTCTTTTTTCTTTGAGTGACCACATCGAGAACTGTGTTTTAACATCGCTGGTGTCTGACCAGTGGTAGAAGCTGAAGTTTGCCATGTAGATTTTTTGTTGGTTTTTCTGATTTGGATCAATTTTTGACAGAAAGTGATTTGTAGGACAATTTGTTGATGTTTTGAATCAAAAGTAATCATCGGTCTTTTATAGAGTTTAAAAACGCGTCTACATGGTAAATGAAGAGGTTAATTGTAATTGTGATAATCTGTTTTTGTTCTTTGAACTTCGAAAATTTTTCCCTTGGGTTTCTTGGTATTTAATTTTACAGTTTTCCCATAAAAGTTGGGGTTTGAAAAGGTTTTTGCAATAAAAGACTGCTGTTTTGAAATATACATTAGCATGTTTATATTAAATCTACTCGTTTTCACTGTTAGATATTTCAGTATATAAACTCATGGCCACTTCACCTGTTTTTCATCACGTTTTCCTACGAAGATTTCATACAAATTAGGAAAGTCGAGTAATATAGTTTATTGAAATGACGTCATTCACTTCTGTCAAATCAGATGATTTAAAGCAGCGTTTTGTCATGCAAATCGAGGAACAGGTGTTGAAGAAAGGGCTACTCTTCAAGAGCTGAAGAGATGTTTTGATGGATTGCAAGTTGGCATGTTCACGAGAGAGCAGGTTTCTAGAAATCTTATACGGATGCCTTCAACTTCCGTTCGTGAGCTTTGTGTTGTCAGTAATATAGAGTGCGGTGATAGAGACGTGGAGTTCATGGCGATGCTGAAGGACATACATCGAGAGGTTTAGCAATCGATGAAGTTGAAGCTAAAGTTTCTTAATTCTTGCTGTTATTGTTAGATTTGAAAGTTTAGTTGTTCAGTATGTTATGTAATTATTGGACTTTTAATGTCAAGAATAAATGAATAAATTTTAATCTTATGAATCCATGTTGCGTTTTAGTTTTACTTATTTAGTGTTTGAGTTTGATTTAGATTATGTTGATGTTGAATTGTGTCTGAACATCTGTTTAGCAAGTCAACAGAGGTTTAATAGTATCAAGGGTTGGTTTGATGGTGAACAGATGAGTGCAAAGATAAAACAAATATTCAGAATTTGATCATTGATAGCAGATTTTTGAAGAATCTGTGCTCCTACAAATTATAGAGAGTCAATATTTGGAGTTGTAAAAGGTCTGTTGTAGTTAAATTGTAATTGTAGTCCTTTGTATAAGCATGCTGCTGTTATCATATATTTGAACCTTCTTATGAAACAACTGTGTATGCTAACGACTGTTGATTTACCACTGTTGACTAAATGAATAAATTTTAATACTATTAATCTTTGTTGTCGCATCTTCATTTTAATTATTTCAGTCATCCCTAAGTATTATTATATAATTTTGTTCATCAATAACAGTTTTTTGGAAGAATTTCCGGGAAGACCTAATTACAAGGAGTCGATATTTGTTGTTGTAAAAGGTGTGTTGTAGCTAAAGTCTGACAAAAGAAAACATCTGCTGATAAATAAATGTCTGAAGATGCAAAGGTCTTCTATGGGTCACATTACTAGAAAAAAGGGTTTTTGCCACTGCATTTTCGGTCAGAAAACGATCACAATTTCTCTGTTGCCACCATTTTGCAACAAAAAATGCGGTGTCAAAAACACCCGTGTCAATTGCCCTAATGTCACCAAATAGCCACCGCTTTTATATTTTGCTACCAAATTTTTGCCACCACAAAAATGGTCAAAATTATTTGTGACCGCTTCTTATTTTTACTACCGAGTTGTGACGATATTTTTGCCACCATTTGGTACTAGTTAGCCACCAATATTGCTACCGTCTTGGTACTATTTAGCCACCGACATTGCTACCATTTAGCCACCGCTTTCATTTAAAATTTTCTACTATTTAGCGACCGTAGCATTAAACATTATCTACTATTTAGCAACCCCTTGTATTTTCCAGATTTCCCATTTTTCCCTTGTCATATTCTAAATTTGCAGAACCTAAAAATTTAACAGTTTATATGAATTATTAAAAACATATACAACGTTCCCATGATATTACATGTTACAACACAAATAACCCAATATATCCTAACATAATAAACATCAAGATCTAAACATTCAAAATAAAGTGCTTATAGCTATCTTTGAACCACACTTTCTAAGATAGCTTGAATGTTTGAGATCCTCTTGAGCATAGCATAATTCTTCATTTTATCTGCTTTCTTTTTAGTCATCAACTCCAGCATAATTCTCCATTTTATCTGCTTTCTTTTTTAATTGACGTTGGTCTCCCCTCAATACAATCACATCGGCGCTTTGGTGGATGAGCAGAAGATATGAACAAAGTTGTTATCTGAGGGTTCAAAACCCTAATAGTATGTGGAAAAGTTATGAAAAATTGAAAATAGGCCCGCGCGCTTGAAAAAAAAAGAAAAAAAAGAAACCGCTTAAATTCAGTATTGCGAACCGCTAAGATGGTTGCAATTTTCGTGTTTACGATGATTTAGGATGTTATTTTATAAATGATTTTCAATTTATCATTATTTAGATTTTTTTTCCTACGAGTTTGCTACCGAAAATAAATGGTGGTAAAATTTCCCACCGCTTAGCTACGATATGATACTAATTATACGTATTTACCTTTTTGGTGGGAAATCGGTGGCTAAATTTGCTACAATCTTTTCCGGTAGCAAATTTTGGTAGCAATTGCCATGTTTTCTAGTAGTGTCAACAGATGTTAACGAACAACAGATGATATTCAATCTTAAAATGCTCAACAGAGGTTTTGATACTAACAGTGGTTGGGCTAATAACAGATGTTAGACTTACGACTGTTGAGTTACACCAATTGAAAAAAACTGTTTTTGAAACTTCTGCTTGCCTAAAAATACATTCATTATGACAAGAGAGGTTCTGACGTGGACAAATGTTAGCTAAAAATAAAACAACTGCTAAAAGTTATCATCTGTTCTCATAACTTCTGTTTATCTAACGACTGTTTGACTCACACTGTTCCCAACTTCTGTAGTCGACCAACAGAGGTTTCCAAATAACTGTCATCGGTTGTCGCAAGAGAGGTTCTGACGTGGACATATCTTAGCCATCAAATATTTGTAACTACTGCCACGTCAGCATTCACTTTTTATCTCTATATAAAAGCTGTTTCATCCCTAAATCGAGGTTCTACCACTGCCGTCTCGAATTCAAAATTCTAAAAAACCGTTTCCAACATATTAAAAACCCTCCAACTTAAACCCTGTTTCATCCCCAAATTACCTTCTTCTCCGTTCATGTCTCTGAACATCAAAAACCCTCACAACTACCTCCCCATCTTCGAGAAAACCAGCAAAAATACCAGCTTTCACTCAATAATTGACCTTTTAACGTCATCAAAATACAAATCAATTCTTACTGCTGATGCTCCGGTTCATACAGAAACACTTCGACAATTTTAGTTTAATGCTGAAATAGAGTCTGAAGATAATAATCCAGTTGCCATCACATCTAAGGTCGGGGAAAGTGTGGTACGAATTTCTCCCTTTACAATTTCCACTACATTTGCATTGGACGATTTGGGAGGTAAGACCAACTTTGAAAAACTTGAACTTCATACAGAGTTCATTGAAAGAGGGTATGATGCACAATTAAAGGAAGTTACTATCTACAAACCAAACTTCCCTCCGCCAATGAAATTTTTGTTTCATACTCTTTTAACTTGTCTCTCAGCCAAGACCACCGCATTTAATGAGATACCTTTGAACATTCAGTATTTGGGTTATGCTATTTTAACAAAATCCGATTACAATTTATCACAAGCACTGTTTTCTGATTTGTTGAATAATGTGAAAAATGTGAAAAAAAGGTGTTCGTAGTAATGCTTTTCTGTTGTAATCACAAACAGATTTTGAACAAGGTGTAGCTTTTCAAATAAATAGTCTTACAAGTAAAACTTTTACTAAACTTATGGATAAAGAGTCAAAAGTTTCAACAACGGAAACAAAGGGGGATGAGCCTGTTTTAGATGCGTCCGCATCAGTTGCTCAAACTTCTGTTGTTGAGCCAACTGCTCCTAGTGATCATTACACCACAACCGGTGTTGTGAAACACACACACCAGGAAAACGCAAAAAGAAACCTGTCACATCCAAAAAGCCCACCAAAACCAAACAAAATAAAAAGGTTCATCTGGAAGATGAGATCCCAGAGGTTAATGTAGTGACAACACAAATGTCACTTGAAACCACTGCTGCTACTTCCTCACAGTTGTTGGAAAGATCTCAACCCATCCAAACTCCTCATGTATCCTCACAAAAAGGATCATGTTGTAAGCACAGGGACACCACAACATGAAGTAGACCTTTCATATGAAAGTATGTTTAAAAGTCCCTCTCCCAGGGCAATCACGCTTTCTACACCACAACCCTCGACTCAAGTTCCATCAACAATATTACCTCTGTTTGAAGCAATTGAATTTCAGAAAGAAAACAGTTCCTCTAATGCACACATTACTGAGAGTAGATCGCAACAAATGACTGTGTCTGAACCAATTCAATCTGCTATAATGGCCCCTGAGATGAAAAATGATATATTTGCCCCTAATTTAACAGACCTCATTTAACACAGTCTGAAAAGCGTGTTGAAATGGCAAATATAAAACATGCGAGGAGCCCTAGTGATAAAAAAAACTTTTCTGTCTAAAGTGGCATATGTGGCCAAACGTCAGGGGGCCATTTTGACAGTTTATTGATTAGAACATTGTTGTTAATAACTTAATGTGTTTTATGTCCCCAAACTCGGCCGTTGTATACTCGTATTTATTTTGGTCTTCGTTTCAGGTAGAAAATCTTACAAGTAAAGTCAAACTTCAAGAAATCGAGTTGGAACGGACTTCTAAACAACTGAAGGAGGCAATGGCAATCGCATCGGATGAAAGCTCAAAATGCAAGGCAGCAAAAGAAGTGATCAAATCGCTTACATCACAGGTAAGTTGCATCATGTTAAACCGTTACGTTGTTTGACCTTTTTACTGATGCTGTCTTTGTTCTTTACTTCAAACAAAGCTTAAAGACATGGCAGAAAGGCTTCCTGTGGGACCCGCACGGGACATCAAATCTCCTTCCTTCACTTCTTTCGCCTCCAATCTCTCTTCCAGTGATGTCTTGTTAAATGCTTCTGTTGACCAGCCTAATGGTCAAAGTCAAACAACATCATATAAGGAAGCTGATTTAAGTGGTTTAAACACCCCATCATTAAATGGATCAAGCACCATTGGAAACCGCAGTTTGGGCCAGAACAAAGCAGTTCAACAAGAAGCAACTACAAGAAATGGTAGCAGAAGCAAAGACGGTGAAGATGAATGGGCCGAGCAAGATGAACCGGGTGTTTATATCACGCTCACATCTTTGCCTGGAGGTATTAAAGATCTCAAGCGGGTCCGCTTTAGGTATGTTTACTCAATTATGTTCATTTGTGTTCATTTATATTTGTTCATTATGTTCATTTATGCTGTTTATTTTTTGTTAAATTATGTTCGTTTAAGTTTATTTGTTTATGTTCGTTTATGCTCGTGAACTGTTTGTTTAGGTTTTAAACGAACGAGCATAAACGAACACGAACATGGCCATTTTCTTAACGAACGAACATGAACAAAAAGATGTGTTCAATTATATGTTCGTGTTCGGTTAAAGTTAGATGAACGAACACGAACATGCCTCTGTTCGTGTTCGTTCGGTTCATGTACAGGCCTAGTGTTAATGGGTTGATTATAACATGGTAATTATTTATAAATATTTAGAAAGTAAAGACGATAAAGTGTTTCACATAAACACTTGTTTCACTGATACATTCACAGAAATTTAAGTTCATTGAATTTCTTTTAACTATCTATAACTATTTAAATACAGTCGAATGAGATTTAGTGAGAAACAAGCAGAGCAGTGGTGGTCTGAGAATCGGGCCAGAGTTTACCAACGTTACAATGTACGTTCGGTTGATAAATCAAGCGTAGGCGTTTCAAGTGATGACTTGGCACAGTGACACATAGACACATCATTTGTAAATGAATTTTTCCCAGTTATACTACTCTCTACTCTCGGGTTTCTACAAAGCAAAGATTGTACTGATTTGAATTGTCTGGTTTGCCACATCATCTCATCATTGCAAGGTTTCCTATAACAACAAGAGATTCGGTTACGATTCTGCCTTCCGTTTATCGCGTCCGTTGTTTCCTGCTTTTAAGGTTGATGAGTTGATGAATATGTAAATTGATCCTAGGTTTTCTAGAAACCTGCTGCTACTCTGTATATTCATAGCTGTCATATATCTTAAAATCTTGCTGATTGCTTCTAGTTTGCTCTCATCTAATATTCACTTTTTTTTTCATTCTATCACATGTATTTTCTTTTTCACTGCTCAATTTTGTATCCATTGTTGGTAAATAGAGCAAAATAATCAAGAATACAGCACAAACAAAGAACGATTGCAGGAAGAATTTTTGATTGAAGTAATTTTTGTGATACTTTACATGCACAGCTAGAGGGCTTATTTATAGCCATAACAAAGAGAAAATAACTCAACAACCTCTAAGGAATCGGTAATCCCTAATGACTGGGTAAAGTCAGTTAGAGTACCGTTACACTTTATTCAAACATAATACTAAAAAACAAATAAGCAAATGCCCATGTGCATGAAAGAAACTTCCTGTGCCACATCAGCTTTGGATCATCCTTCTTCACCCTTCCTTGATTCAAAGCTCTCAGCTCCCAACTTCTTGCGATAATAAGCAAACTTTTCCTTTGACAAACCTTTTGTGAGAACATCTGCTAGTTGACTGTGTGTATTGCAATACTCAAGTAGAACTTGCTTGTTTAAGACCATCTCACGAATAAAATGATACCTTAGCTCAATATGTTTGGACCTACTGTGAAGTACAGGATTTTTGGACAAATGAATTGATGACTTGTTATCACAGTAGATCACAGTCGGTTCCTGCTGCTTGAAGCCAAGATCCTCCAGAATTCTTCTCAACCATATGGCTTCACATGTAGCACCTGTGGCAGCAATGTATTCTGCCTCAGTGCTAGATAAGGCCACTGTGCTTTGTTTCTTTGAGCTCCAAGCAATAGCACCACTTCCCAGACTGAACACATAGGCCGATATACTTTTTCTGTCATCTAAACAACCTGCCCAACTACTGTCAGTGAAGCCAACTAGCTTGAAATCTTGAGTTTTCTTGTACCATATCCCATACTCCACTGTGTTTGCAACATACCGGAGGATCCTTCGAGCCGAACCAAGGTGAATTTTTGAGGGGCTTTGCATGAACCTTGAGATCAAACTCACTGCATGGGCCAAGTCCGGCCTGGAGTGAGTTAGGTAGATAAGCCCACCTACCAAACTTCGATATAACTCCCCATCAACTTTATCAGCTCCATCTTGTAGTGACAATTTTTCACTGGTGTTAAGAGGGGTGATTTCAGACTTGCATTTTTCCATTCCAAACTTCTCTAGCAGAGACTTTGCATACCTTTCTTGAGACAAGAAAATCCCTTCCTTGGTCTGTTTGACTTCTAGCCCCAAGAAGTAACATAGTAACCCCATATCAGTCATTTCGAACTTAGACTTCATACCTTCCTTGAAATCAGAGATCAACCGATCACAAGAGGATGTACAGATGATATCATCAACATACAGGCTGACATAGATGACATTACCTGATACATCTCTTTTTGTGTACAATGTTGGCTCATAGTAACTCCTCACATACCCGTGTTCCAGAAAGTAGCTATCAACTTTAGCATACCATGCTCTAGGGGCTTGTTTAAGGCCGTACAAGGCCTTATGGAGCTTATAAACTTTATCTTCCTTCCCAGGCATAGTATATCCTTCGGGTTGCTCAAGATAGATGTCTTCACTTAGCTCTCCGTTCAAAAAGGCGGACTTAACATCCATTTGGTGGATGGACCAACCCATATGCGCAGCTACATTGATAACCAACCCGATGGTTTCAAATCTTGCCACTGGAGCAAAGGTTTCTTGATAATCTACCCCAGGTTGTTAAGAGTAACCTTTAGCTACCAGTCTGGCTTTGTGTTTTATACCCTTCCCATCAACAGCTGGTTTGACTTTGAACAACCATTTAACACCCACAAGATTTTTCCCAGGAGGAAGAGAAACCAATTCCCAGGTGTTGTTCCTGGAAATTGCATCCAACTCCTCTTCCATTGCTTTCTGCCATTCACGGGACTTTGATGCTTCTTTAAACGTGACTGGGCCTGAAGTATTAAGAGCAAACTGGCATGCTTCAAATTCTTCATCTACATCCGAAAGATCATCTCCAGCCACATAATCACTGAGCCATGAGGGTTTCTTGCTTTTTCTTCTTGAGGGGCCGGCTATAGCAGTAGGTGAGGTAGGTAAATTTTGAGTAGTGGAATGGTTAATTTGGGAAGTATTGGGTATTTGAAGTGGTGAGGGATTAGGTGTAGGTGATATAGTGTTAGGAGAGTTGTCACTAGATGGAGCAGTAGGAGTCACATGCTCATCATAGGTCATGGTGTAGGTTTGAGGGTTTTTGTTTGAGGTTTGTCTTGTCACATCAGTGGGAAAAAGGATCTTGAAACTATCAACAGGTATAGAGATAAACTGATGTTTTTGATTACTGAGTTCATTGTTTCAATACACAAACATACGCCCAATTTATAATAAACTGACAACACGAATAAAGGAAAGTCAATAAATGGGGGCTGGCGTCTGGCTGTAAAATAGCTGTAATTTGGCTGGAAATCCTCCTAAAAATCTTCACTTGTTTTCTTTTTTCTGACACTCCCCCTCAAGTTGAGTAGTGGGGTCACCAATACTTAACTTGCTCAAGCAGCTACTAAAAGCATTTCCGTTGACGGCCTTTGTAAGAATATCTGCGAGTTGATCTTTTGACGATACATATGGGAGCTCTATGATTCTTTCCTCCAGTTTCTCTTTGATGAAATGCCGGTCTACCTCTACGTGTTTTGTTCGATCATGTTGAACTGGGTTTTCTGAGATTTGTATTGCAGCCGTATTGTCACACATAACTTTACTTGGTTCCTTTTGGAAAAAACCAATGTCTTCTAGTAGCTTCCTGATCCAAAGAACTTCGCTTAAACCTCGAGCTATGCCTCTAAATTCCGCTTCTGCACTTGATAGAGCAACCACCTTCTGTTTCTTACTTCTCCAGGTAACAAGGTTTCCACCAACCAAGGAGAAGTACCCTGATGTTGACCTTCGATTTCCCTTATCTCCTGCCCAGTCTGCATCAGTGTAAAGCTCAACCTTCAGATGTCCATTTGTTTTGAACAACACTCCATGGCCTACGGTCCCCTTGAGATACCTTAAAATCCTCTGAGCAGCTTCCATGTGGGCAACTTGTGGTTGGTGCATGAACTGACTTACTACTCCAACCGCATATGCTATATCAGGACGAGTGTGAGAGAGATAAATTAGCTTGCCCACGAGCCGTTGATACCTTTCTTTGTCCGCAAGTTCCCCATTAAGTTCCATGTGAAGGTTGTGGTTCACCACCATTGGAGTATCTGCGGGTTTGCAATCAATCAACCCGGTTTCCGCCAGAAGATCAAGGACATACTTTCTTTGACATATGAAGATCCCCCGTTTAGACCTGAGGACTTCAATCCCGAGGAAATACTTGAGATTCCCTAGATCTTTCATTTCAAATTTTGAAAACAGATTCTCTTTCAGCTGTGCTATTTCTTCTACATCATTTCCGGTAATAATCATGTCGTCTACATATATGATCAAGCAAGTTACAAGGCCATTTCTTCTCTTGAGGAACAGAGTATGATCAGCATTACTTTGGTGATATCCGTATTCTTTCATGGCCAAAGTGAACTTTCCAAACCATGCCCGAGGAGATTGTTTTAGCCCGTATAATGACTTTTTCAACCGACATACTTCATTTTCTTTAAAACTCCCTGAAAAACCTAGAGGTGCTTCCATGTAGACCTCTTCCGTTAGGTCTCCATGGAGAAATGCGTTTGTAACGTCAAACTGGTGGAGAGGCCACTCCTTATTGGCTGCCACAGAGAAGAGGACTCTGATGGTGTCCATTTTTGCAACTGGAGAGAATGTCTCAGAGTAATCGATCCCATACGTCTGAGTGTAACCCTTGGCTACGAGCCGAGCTTTGTATCTTCCAATGGAACCATCTGGTTTGTATTTGATTGAATACACCCACCGACATCTAACAGTTTTCTTTCCTTTAGAAAGAACACACTTCTCCCACGTGTTGTTTTTCATAAGAGCACGCATCTCCTTTCCCATTGCTTCCTTCCAGTTCTTCTTACCCTGGGCTTCCTTTACGGAAGTCGGTATTTGTTCGGAGTATAGTGAGGTAACAAACGCTTTCGCACTGCTAGATAAGTTCCCGTCAACCATATTGGCTGTAGGGTACCTTGAATTTCTGGTTTCCCTTTCTGGGGAGTACCGTTTAGGAGGCACCCCTCTATTGGCTCTAGGAGGTAAAACATATGTTCCCGGTGTTGTTCCAGAGCCTTCATCATGCTGTTCATTAGATTCGACTTCTTCTTGGACTGCGTTGTTTTGCTCAGCAATTTCCACCTGTTCCATTATCTCGGGACTTTCCTGATTGTTAGTGGTATCTGGATCAGATTCAGGCACATTTTCAAGGTTTGGAGAGTCACTTACCTCGAACACCAGTCTGGATGATTCTTGGGTGAGACTTTCGACAGGCTTAGTATGTGTGGATGTATGTGATGACTCATCTTCGCTTGCAGATGGTATCCACTTCAACCAGCTCAGTGAGTCTTCATGTTCTATCTCCCCCTGACCACTGAGATGGGACTGATAGTAATATTCTGTTTCAAGAAAATCGCAGTGGACAGTGGTAATCACACGATGTCGTGATGGGTTATAACATCGATATCCTTTCTGATTCACCCCATAACCAACAAAAACACATTTTTCGGCACATGGATCAAGTTTGGATCGTTCGGTTTTGGGTATATGGGGAAAAACGGTACACCCAAAGACACGAGGTGGTAATGTAAGAGGTGGGGGTAGTTTGGTGAATGCGGATAAGGTATCTAGGGGAGTTTTTAGGTCAAGGGCTTTGGTTGGTAAACGATTAAGAAGATACACAGCTGTGTTTATAGCTTCGGGCCAAAAGGATTTAGGGACTTTGGATTCAAGCATAAGGGCTCGAGCCATTTCTACCAAAATGCCATTTTTTCGCTTAACTACACCATTCTGTTCTGGGTGTTTTGGGCAAGTGGTTTGGTGAATCATTCCCTTCTCTTGAATAAATTGTTTCATTGAGGTATTAACATACTCCCCTCCATTATCAGATCGTAAAATCTGAATGTTGGTTTTGAATTGAGTTTGGACCATGGTGTAAAACAGTCTAAATTTGTCAAAGACTTCAGATTTGTGTTTTAAAAAATATACCCATGTCATCCGGGTACAGTCATCAACAAATAATAGGAAGAAACGAAGATTTTGACCTCCATTCGTTTCAGCTGGACCCCAAACATCGGAATGTATTAGTGAAAAAGGTTCACTGACCCTAGTGTTACTTGGTTTGAAAGGTTTTTTATAGCTTTTGGCTAAGGCACATGTTTCACAATCTAAAGTACTGTTTGACGGAAAAAGTTTAGGGAGTAAAAGATGTAGATACCCAGCGGAAGGATGCCCTAATCTCCTATGCCAAAGCCATGCTTCTCTACTCTTTGTTCCATGAGCAAGCATCGCAGTCCCTGACTGAGTCACCTCATCCACATAGTATAAGCCCTGTCGTTCAGTGCCACACCCAATTATCTTTCCAGTTCTGATGTCCTGTAAGATACAAAAATGAGGATGCATTAGAACTGTGCAATTGAGTTCCTTTGTAACATGACTTATTGATAATAATTTGTGTGTTAATGAAGGAACATATAAACAATTTGACAATCTCAGATTGGGAGATATTTCGACAGTTCCTCCTCCCTTTACTGAGGCACTTTCGCCATTTGCAGTCTTGATATGAGTTCTGTTTGGTGTCTTTGTAGACACGAAGTCTGATGGCTCGTATGTCATCGTATCAGTGGCTCCACAATCAAAAATCCAAGAACTGACTTGATCACCGCTTTTCTGTGTTGTTAAATAGGCTTCCCCACTTGTTGATGGATAGTCCTTCAACAACTCATACTTCATGTGACTAATCATTTGTAAAATCCTTTTTTTTAAGTTGTCTTAAACAACAAAAAAAAAAAAAAATAGGAAAAAAAAGGTGATAATCCCAATCCCTTTTTTCCTTCACGTGCTCCTCACCCCACCACACCTTTTACTTTCTTCTTTCTTAATCCCTTTTTTTTAAGTCAAGAAAACCCACTTCTTTGTTCCCCACCAAACTCAACAACAACCGTATACTTTTCTTCTTCCCAAAAAAATAGAGCTCCTACCACTTTCTCTTGTCTACTTAACAAGACAAGAAAACTTTCTTCACAACCAAACCTTCTGTATCTTCAACCTCAAGCTCTTGATACAAGGACTGGGGCTCTAACTTTTTTCAGTGCACTGAAAGATGAGCGGCAGCGGCTTCGGCGGCTATGCTAGCGGCGGCGGTGCTGGACAGGTACGTTCTTCTTCTGTTCGTGCGGGTTGATTGATAGCGGCTGTGTTGATCAGACTGATTTGTTGATTGCTGCTGAAGTAGTGGTGGTTCGAGTGGAGATGGGTTTGTCAACGGGATGTAGGTTGTAGCGGAACGACAGTGTTGGTGCGGGAATTCGTGGTGGCTCCGACAACCTGAAGAGGTTTGTTTTGTTTTGGGGTTTTGATTTTGGGTTTTTCTGGTTTGATGAGATCGATGGTAGATGATGAACAGATTGTTTCACGAATCAGAAACTCTGCTCTGATACCATATCAACAGGTATAGAGATAAACTGATGTTTTTGATTACTGAGTTCATTATTTCAATACACAAACATACGCCCAATTTATAATAAACTGACAACACGAATAAAGGAAAGTCAATAAATGGGGGCTGGCGTCTGGCTGTAAAATAGCTGTAATTTGGCTGGAAATCCTCCTAAAAATCTTCACTTGTTTTCTTTTTTCTGACAGAAACATGGTACCGTTACTTTCATCAGACATTGACCAGCCCCATTTTGTTTCTTCCAAAAACACCACATCTCTTTTGACAGAGAACCTTTTGGTTCTAGGGTTATATAGCCTGTACCCTTTTGTTTGACTTGAATACCCAATGAAAATACATCTTTCAGATTTGTTGTCAAGTTTTCTTCTCAGCTGCCCAGGAACCAGACCATATGCCACACACCCAAACACCCTCATGTGCTGAACCGAGGGTTTCTTAGCATACCAGGCTTCAAAGGGGGTTTGGTTAATTAAGGCTTTTGTGGGTGATCGGTTTAGGGTATATACTGCTGTAGCCCACAGAAAATTGGGAAGTTCTCGTTCATGCAACATGCTTCGAACCAGATTCATAATGGTTCTATTTTTTCTTTCTACAACCCCATTATGCTGGGGTGTGTAGGCAACAGTAAGCTCACGTTTGATGCCAGCCTGCTCACAGAACTGATTGAATTCTGTGGAGCAGAATTCCCCACCTCGATCAGTCCGTAGAGCTTTAATGGAGTTCTCACTTTCTTTCTCAACCATTGCTTTGAATAGTTTGAACTTCCCAAAGGCTTCATTTTTATTCGAGATGAAATATACCCAACACATACGAGTAAAATCATCAATGAAAAGCAAATAATAAAGACTGTTACCTAAGCTCGGCACTTGCATAGGCCCACACAGGTCCGTGTGGATGAGCTCCAGCTTGAAACTTGCTCGAGTGTTTATACCATTGAAGGGAAGTCTAGTCTGCTTGCATGCAATGCATGCTTCACACATGACATTGTGGGTTACCTTTGCAATCCCTTCCACCATATTATGATCATACAATTGTTTTAGTCCCCCAAAGTGCAAGTGACCAAAGCGAAGGTGCCACTTGAGAGCATCAACATCATGTCTGCTGGAGGAGGTGTCTTGGACACACACCATGCAAGATGTGTTAACCACAAACATGTTGTTGGTGGCTATTGGAGCTCGAATAACCACCTTCCTGGTCGCCTTGTTTTTAACAGAACAATACCCATCATCAAATAAGAGGGAGTACCCACTCCTCATAAATTGCCCAACACTGAGGAGGTTGTACTCAAGTGCAGGGGCATAGTACACATTTTCTAGAACTTTAAATTTATCATTTTCCATGTGCATGATAACTGTTCCCTTTCCTTCAACTTTTAATTCTTTCTTGTCTCCCAATTTCACAGCCATCTTAAAGGAGTTATTAATTTCAATAAAGTACTCAAGGTTACCTGTCATATGATTTGAGGCACCTGAGTCCATGAACCAGTGCTGGATTTTAGCATCATCGTGATTGGTGCTCACCATTAGAAGGTGTTGTTCTTCTGTTTCAACTTGTTCCTCATTTTTTTCGGCCTCAGCAACATTTACTTGGGGCTCTTCATTGTACCAGCAGTCCTTTTTCAAGTGACCAAATTTTTTGCAAACGAAGCACTGAGGAACCTTACTCCTGTCAAGAGTTCCTCTGCCTCGTCCGGCACTCCTTCCTCTTGGTGATCCACGGCCACGGCCTCTCCAAGAAAGGTGTGCCTATTGGCACACTAAAGTGCCTATTGGCACACCAAACCCTAGCAAAATTAGGGTTTATCTACGCAGCGTATTGGTCATTACGCAACGTATAGGGTTAACCCTCTACGCTGCGTATTGACCAATACGCTGCGTAGATAAACCATGGATCTCAGTGCCTGATAACCAATCATTGCACAGAAAACAAGGGCCATATACGCTGCGTATAGGTCTATACGCAGCGTATATAAACCATTAGATTTTTTTTGGTCATTTTGGTAGCTTTGAGGGATCATTTTTTCACAAAGTTTAAATACGCTGCGTATTGACCTCTAAGCAGCGTATATAAAGGTCTGAAAATGTCTTTTATACCCTTGTGTTGAGGCTATACGAAGCCAAATACAAGGGTAGTTGTGTCATTTTGGTCTCATACGCTGCGTAGGGACCTCTAATGAGCGTATATAAAGCTCCATTTTTGTATTTTTTTATTGTGTATTCCTTTGTTTATTTATAAAAAAAAGAAAATTATTTATAAAAAAACAATATTATTGGTAAATAATACAAATATAAATTATAAAAATAAAAAATAATATAATATTATGAATTATAAAAATTAAAAAAGAAAATTATTTATAAAAAAACAATATTATTGGTAAATAATACAAATATAAAAAAATACAAAAATAGAGCTTTATATACGCTCCTTAGAGTTCCCTACGCAGCGTATGAGACAAAAATGACACAACTCCCCTTGTATTTGGCTTCGTATAGCCTCAACGCAAGGGTATAAAAGACATTTTCAGACCTTTATATACGCTCCTTAGAGGTCTCTACGCAGCGTATATATACAATAAGGGTTAAAAAGATAATTTAACCACATGTCTGGGGTTAAAAATAAAAACTACCCTTTATATACGCTGCCTATTGACCTCTAAGCAGCGTATATAAAGGTCTGAAAATGTCTTTTATACCCTTGTGTTGAGGCTATACGAAGCCAAATACAAGGGTAGTTGTGTCATTTTGGTCTCATACGCTGCGTAGGGACCTCTAAGGAGCGTATATAAAGCTCAATTTTTGTATTTTTTTTATTGTGTATTCCTTTGTTTATTTATAAAAAAAAGAAAATTATTTATAAAAAAACAATATTATTGGTAAATAATACAAATATAAATTATAAAAATAAAAAATAATATAAATATTATGAATTATAAAAATTAAAAAAGAAAATTATTTATTAAAAAACAATATTATTGGTAAATAATACAAATATATTGTTTTGTTATCGTTTAAATTAAATTATCGTATTCCTTTGTTTATTTATAAAAAAAAGAAAATTATTTATAAAAAAACAATATTATTCGTAAATAATACAAATATATCATATTGTTATCGTTTAAATTAAATTATCTTATGGAATTGCATCGTATCGTATCGTATTGCATCATATCGTATCGTATAGTGTATAGTATATAAGTCTCGTATAGAGGCCTATACGTGTGTTATTGTATAGTATAGTATCGTATCGTATCGTATCGTATAGTGTAGTATAAGTCTCGTATAGGTTTCCTATAGGTCTTGTATATGCATATAGGATTAGACGGGACCTAAACCACACCTATACGATACGATATCACACTTATAGGCTTATACGAGGTTAATACGTGACCTAAACCACACCTATACGATACGATATCACACTTATAGGCTTATACGAGGTCAATACGTGACCTATACGACGCTATACGATAAGATATCACACTTATAGGCTTATACGAGGTCAATACTTGACCTATACTACGTTATACGATACGATATCACACTTATAGGCTTATACGAGGTCAATACGTGACCTATACTACCCCTATACGATACGATATCACACTTATAGGCTTATACGAGGTCAATACGTGACCTATACGACGCTATACGAAACGATATCACACTTATAGGCTTATACTGTAACACCCCGAAAATATGAAAGCTTATATTAAAATAATAGAGTATAAATAACGAGAATTTACTAATTAGGAATTTTAACCTAGTTAGTTATTTTCTTTGAAATGGTTCATAAAATGGTTAAAAGCTAACAAACTATATGTTTATATAAGTAGAGGGGCCTTAGTTGTAAAAGATTGAAACTATAATATTGTTTTAATAAAAATTAAATCAAAACCCCATTTTTGATTATCCTGGTCGCACATCAGAAGAGCAGGGGCGACACCCCCTTTATCACAAAACCTAAAATTACTAGAACTCTCAAATTGAAGGTTTAATCTTGCCCCAAATCAAAATCCGAGCACAGATTATTGATCCTCATCACAAGAGGATTCCAAGGTATGTAAAATTCAAGGAAAACTCTGAAATTGAAATTCTCATGAATTGGGAAAAATCTGAAATTAAGCTTGCATGTATGTGTTATGATGATTAAGGAACAACTATAGTGTTTAGGGACAAACCCTAGATCAAAATAAGTTGAAATCATAAGAGATTTTGGGTGAATCCATAATCACCATAGTAGGTGATTAGTGGGTCATGTGTATTTAGATGAACACTAGAAAGTAGATTGTTAATCTAGTGTAATTTAGCAATCTGGAAGTAATTTCAGCAATTAGAAGCTAATATTCATGTAAATTGGTTGATTTATATGAAAATAGGGTTAAATGGTAAACTAAAGGTGTGATGATTAATCATGTAAAAATCTGCTTATAAAGTGTTTGTTGAAATGCCTCTATGAAGGCTTAAAAACTGAAATTTTGAGTTAAACGCATAATCATGATGTTCGGTGTATTATGCGAATTATGATGTGAAGAGAGTTCTAAACATGCCTTGAATTGAACTCTATAGGACAAGATACCGGAACGTCGAGTGGACAAGCCGGTGGTGACTCACGGTTGAAGGGCGTGCGCTAAGGTATGTAACTTGACCCGTTACATTTATTTCTCGGATGATTCAAGTATGAAAGTTAATCTTGAATAAGAGTTGTTTCGAATTAAGCATTGAAGTAGTTACATTGATTGATTTATTAAAATTCAGTTGGTTCGCGTTGGTAGTCGTCATATAGGAGGATTTCCTTAGACGAGCCAAACGGGTCAATTAATCAAGAGAAACATGATTTATGTATACTCCGGAATATGATGAATAGTGTTATGTTATTAGTTGATATCTATCACATTATTAGAAATACTAGAAATTGGATGATATGGGTTGATAGAAAAGCAAATTACAAGAATTGTGTGAATGAGATGAGTTAATAAAACAAAACATTGATTTCCAGTTCTTACCGTAAATTACGGTCTTACCGTAATTTACGGTAATGGTTAGACATGCTACGGTGCATCTCTACTGGTTTACGGTAACCAGGAATTTTTAAGGCACACCGTAAATTACGGTGAGACCGTAATTTACGGTGAACCCAGAATAGTTGTTCTATGTTTATTATTTCAAGTGTGATGTTTATCATTGTGATTTCGTTTTACGATAACGATCAAAACTGACGAGTTTAACGTTTTGATCATAGGTAAATTAGTGAAGCTTACGGATGGCGATCAAGTGATAAAGTGAAGAACCGAACACTCGATTTAGAAGCTTCCGCAATGTTTTAAATCTTTTGTAGTCTTTGTGTATGGGTTATAAACACACGTTTAAACAAATTTTGAAATGATGTAATTAGTCATTAGTTGACTAAGGTCTTGTTACTCATGAACTTCGTTAATGAAAGCCATGTATTTTAATCTAATTTTGTTAAAAATTAAGGATAAAACTTTAGGGTTTTACATATACGAGGTCAATACGTGACCTATACTACGTTATACGATACGATATCACACTTATAGGCTTATACGAGGTCAATACGTGACCTATACTACACCTATACGATACGATATCACACTTATAGGCTTATACGAGGTCAATACGTGACCTATACGACGCTATACGATACGATATCACACTTATAGGCTTATACGAAGTCAATACGTGACATATACTACGTTATACGATACAATATCACACTTATAGGCTTATACGACGTCAATACGTGACCTATACTACACCTATACGACACGGTATCTCACTTATAGGCTTATACGAGGTCAATACGGGACCTAAACCACACCTATACGATACGATATCACACTTATAGGCTTATACGAGGTCAATACGTGACCTAATATTTGTATTATTTTTAATTCTTATAATTCATAATATTTGTATTATTTTTAATAATATTGTTTTTTTATAAATAAACATGGAAATACCCCAAAATACACACAATTAATTTACTTTTTTTATAAATAAAAAAAGGAATACACAATAAAAAAAAATACAAAAATGGAGCTTTATATACGCTCCTTAGAGGTCCCTACGCAGCGTATGAGACAAAAATGACACAACTACCCTTGTATTTGGCTTCGTATAGCCTCAATACAAGGATATAAAAGACATTTTCAGACCTTTATATACGCTCCTTAGAGGTCTCTACGCAGCGTATTTAAACTTTGTGAAAAAATGATCCCTCAAACCTACCAAAATGACTCAAAAAAATCTAATGGTTTATATACGCTGCGTATAGACCTATACGCAGCGTATATAACCCTTGTTTTCTGTGCAATGATTGCTGATAAGGCTCTGAAATCCATGGTTTATATACGCTGAGTATAGCTCTATACGCAGCGTATAGAGGTAACCCTATACGCTGCGTATAGGTTAATACGCATCGTAGGTAAACCCTAAGTGTGCAGATAGGCAAACTGGGTGTGCAGATAGTTAGGGCCTCCAAGAATTGTTTTTGTTCTGATCCTGTGATATAGGTCAATACGCAGCGTAGGTAAACCCTATACGCTGCGTATAGGTCAGTACGCAGCGTAGGTAAACCCTAAGTGTGCAGATAGGCAAACTGGGTGTGCAGATAGTTAGGGACTCAGGTCGTTAAACTTTTTGCTTCTGGACTCAACTAGTTAAAATCACTAAAACACAGAGACTCAAAAAGTAATTTACCCAAAATAAAATAAAAATTCGTTCTATATAAATAAATTACTAGTAGGAAACCCGCGCGATGCGGCGGCGGAGACAATTTACAACGCGGTACTCGTCTTCTGTTAGTTTATCAATCCATGTGGCAGGCATGTCGATCAATGTGGCCCTAGGCCTGCGCCTAGATTGGTAAGCCTCCCGGGCCGGCCCTGAAAAAAGAACAATTGTATCAAATCTACTAGCTGGTAACAAACTAATTGGCTAACGTTTATTCCTTAGGCTTTTGACTGAATAACGGGTCGAAAACAAGCTATTTTGATACATTTGAATATCTTTTCGACCTTCTTTTTCCCAACCAACAAAGCTCGCTTCATAAAAACTTTCACCTTTTAAGTTGTAAACGAACAACCTTTTCTCTCCTTTATATGTCACTAATATGTCCCCGTTTTTGTTCCAAAACCCTAAAACCTTTATGCGACTATTAGAGAGACATGGTTTATGCTCAAACTCACAGTGCATCACCCACACTCTCTCCTTCAACACCCACACCTCCGCGCTATGTTTTGTGGCCATATACACATATCCAACTTGACCATATAAGTTGACCAAGTGCTCATTAAACATACCACGAGGTCCTTTTCTAAGAGGTTTATAAATTAAACCGAATTCCTCGGTCTTCATGTCAAATGTTATTAGTCTGCTGTTATCAGGATCATCACTAGCTAACCAATGCAAACATCCATTAGAAAACACTCCTTCACCATCTACGTGATAAGATGGGGCTTGGGGTATCTTTCGCCACGAATCTGTGTCCAAGACATGCACCATGGTGCATAGACCCTCATTCACCTAATGAGGGTCTATGCACCATGGTGACTCGACTTGTTTTCTTGGCACGATGCACACCATCTTAAAACTGTTGGTGGAATCATCGAAGCCAAGCCCACATGACCACTCGACACATAACCTGCTATCATAAATAAAATTATTCCCCCATTCCGGTTCTTGGTTGAATGGTGTCTTGAGTGGTGGCAGCTCATAACATTCTCCCCTTAGGCTAGAGGGTGTGGGATGGAGCCCCTTGGGAGTTATAAAGGACACCTCAGCGCCACCTAGATGCCACATCAGCCAGAGGGCTTTATAACCCCCCCTTTAATTTGCAGGGTGTAGGATGGAGCCCCCTATTAAACAAAATTAAAAAAAAAAGATTTCATTGGTTTAAATAAGTGGGCCCCACCTGATAACCCCCCTTCTTCAGGTTAACATGATGGAGCCCCCTCCTATAGCGCCCCTTTAATTTGGTGGGTGTGGAGGTATAGCGCCCCGGGGCGCTATAGGTGATGACATGGCGGGGGTGGCGCCACACACCCTCCGGCCTTAGAGGATGGATCACAACTAAAGTGGTGGCATCATAGCGGTACTGTTTCTGTGACGAATAGAACTGTTTCTGTGACGAATAGAGCAGACCATTGCAAGAACCTAGAACTACGTTATTATAACTCCACCTCTTACACATAAAATCCATAACCGGTGGATCCGTTCTCACCTCTAGATGAGTACAAGTATCTGTTTCTTCTTTATATTCCAAAAAACTGAGTGCGCAGAGTGAGTTGGGATATTCAGGTGGAAGTTTATGGATCATGATGAGCGTCGGATCGTTCACTGCGGCTCGTTTGGCATGCATGGTTTCAAGGTAAGGATCGCTGATGTAGTTGCGCCATTGCTTGCTTACACACCGGAAACGAGCCAACGATTTCACTGGCATTCTTGACAAGATATCGTACACGATTTCGGAAGGCAACATAGCCCATTGAAGACGTGGTTTGGAGTTTAGGGTTTGCATGATTATTATTATTCGTAACCTGCAAGATTGATCTTAATGATATTTATAGTTATGAATCCATTAAATTAGGGTTTTGTTCAATAGAAAAGTAGATCAATCCATTTGTTTAAATTTAAACTACCAAAGTTTAAGGCTGTGCGATTCGGGATAGACTGGGCCACGCAAAGTTGTTGATTTGTGAAATAAAAATAAACCTTAACTAATTGAACTCTCTATATAATATCTTTATCTTAAAATAACTCTATATAATATCTTCATTTTAAAATATATTGTAGATTTTAAAAAACACAGATAACAAAATTAATTTAAATATTCATGGAGTCGTGACTAAACTTTATGATGTTCGACTATACTTTAAATATTCACGGAGTCGTGACAAAACTTTATGATGTGCGACTATACAAAATCGTTGTCGAGTTAGTTTCACACGGTATAAATAATCAAATTTATCTCCATCTAAAAACACACTCTAATTTATTTGCAAATAATTATGTTTAGTATCTTCGAATGTTTTGGTTTACACACCATATTCAAAAAGGATATAACCACCAAAATACTCGTTTTGACCACGAATATCTACTTGAATTAAGGATGGCAAATTGGCAATGGATCGGGTTTGAGATGAGTTTAGGTAATCCTAATTGCCTCAAACCCGGTTAGATAAGCTCATACCAAACCTTTCCTAAAAGTCGTCGGGTTTCTAGCGGCTATATACCCATCAGGTGTCGGGTATACCTATGAATTTCGGGTAAACTCGTTAATTTAAAAGCTTACCCGTTGGGTATACCCGACCCAAAACTCATCAGATAACATTACTAATCAGTTACATATAGTAGTACCACTATAAAAATATATCAAATAACTACAATATATACGGAACAAAATACCTATATGTAAAAGAATGGATGTATCATATATATGCATATTTGATAATATTAAAGAAATTATATTGGGTAAACGGGTACACTTTATTAGGTAAACGGGTGTACCACCAAATTCCAAACTCGCGAAAAAAATAAAAAACATTCCCAATCCCGTCTCAAACCCGATTAACCGACACCAAACCCGTCCCAAATGTGTCGGGTTTCGGGTTCGATTGCAATACCTAACTTGAATAGACATCGACTTTTACATTTGTTTAAGTTGGTTGTAAATGAGCTGGATTTTCAGTGTGCTAATGAAATAGCTTGATTACCAAAGTATAGACTATGGGGAAGCCTGATTATCAGATTGTGTGCTATGAAGGAGTCGAATTATCAGAGTGTGAGATGTGATGGAGCTAATTTATAATGCCCTTGTTCGAGATACAAACAAGAGATTGAACAAAATTGTTCGCCTCTTTTTATTATTAATCAATGAAAGCACAATAATACAATACCTTCAACTATCTGATTTTACTAACCCATTAGACCATGTGTAGTCATAAAACCCCTTAGGGGGCGTTATGCAATAAGTGACAAAACGCGTAAGAGAGAGGCTTTATGGGGCTATATATCACAAGAGGGTGTAGTGGGATTATATATGTATGGGGCTTTATATATATGTATGTATGTATATATATGTGTGAGTGGGGGAGGATGGGCCACGGCGTAATGCTCTTCGCGGGGACCGGGATTCAA
The DNA here is from genome assembly GCA_030545235.1 of Helianthus tuberosus. Taxonomy (NCBI): domain Eukaryota; kingdom Viridiplantae; phylum Streptophyta; class Magnoliopsida; order Asterales; family Asteraceae; genus Helianthus; species Helianthus tuberosus. Next base: position 197,438,923 of record CM060425.1, read on the forward strand.
CCACCCATAGTGCCCGCCGTATTGGTGTTTGGCGGCGCTATGGGGCGTTATGCTCCATTCTCCATTCTCCCGTGATATCAAGCCCCACTACGGGTGGCCTTACTAGTTCTAACTCAATTCAAACTCCATTAAATAAGTAAATAAACTAACTAGATAAACATATCTGATAACCTGATAACCGATAATTGAAACTATTTAAATTAATAAACCAAAGGCTCTAACTATTTGCACACCTTGGCAGGCTATCTACACACTTATGGTTTACATAAGCTGCGCAGAGACCTATACGCAGCGTATGTAAGGGGCAGGTTGTAACACGAAATTCACGTCCTATAATGTGTTGACACGTGTCATAAGTTTGAACGTGTGAAAGAATGTTATAAAAGGACTAAAGTTGACAAACATGGAAAGTATGTGAATATACGGGTTCTAAATGTCAACAGTGAATAAATATACTTCATAATAACCCTACATGATGTTTATAACATCAAACGACTAAATCATGGATCATGCGAAGCTAAAAGTGAGAGATTACAAACTACAGGGGTTAAATGTGTCAACATGTTTAAGTTATACCTCTGAGTGACCTTTTAGCAAACCCGAAGCTTTGTAACTGTTAATTATGCTCACTAGAATGCACGATATAAATTTCATAAAGTTTCGTTATCGTATGAGAAAGTTATAATCAAATTCGTATACAAGGGGTTAAAGCGTTAACGTTGAAAGTCATGACTTTTCGGGTTAACCAGAAGTGTCCAGGGACTTGGCAAAGTAGGTAAATGTCTAGAAGCCCTTATATGTCAAATTAGAGGGTTCATATTGCAAGAATTAGGTCAGTTGACCTTTCGGAAGGGCCAAGAGTTGTGATGCAACAACTAGAAAACGTTTTTGTCTGATCAGAAGACCCAAGCGGGCCGCGTAAGCCAGGCTAAGGCCTTACGCGGGCCGCCTCAGTTGCCCAGTAACAGAAAGTTTAGGCAGCAGCCTGTAAACGCGCTCAACCGACCTTTAATCGATATTTCCACTTTGTGGGCGACCCCTAGGCACCCCCTAAACACTTAGGGACATGTGTGGATCATCTGGGATCATTGTTAGACTCTTGTGTCAACAATCCATGAGCTTTTGATCACTATATAAAGGGGCAAGGTTGCAACAAGTTTCTTCACACTTTCTCTGGCAAATCTGATCATTTGTGGAGCACAAGAACACCTTCCAGGCCTTCCTAATCATTCATAGGACTCTTGTAAGTTTGCTTAACATTCTTTAATTGAGTTTAGCTTAGTTATTTAGCTAAAAGTCAAACCGTCGTAATTACGGTTTGACTTCGAGATTAATTAATAATGGCTCAGTCAAATCTCGAATTAAAAGTAGTTATAAGTTGGTAATTATGTGGGTAATAAACCCTTAAAAGGGTTCCCCCTGATTACCACTCTAACTAGGTCAAAAGTCGGGTCAAACTTACTAATAAAAAGTCAACAGAATGATTAAATTACAATTTATGCATGATTAGCAATGTAGAACGTATACAACCTGTTTGATCATTAATATAACTTGGTAATTAGTGTAAGAACATGTCTAAACATGTTCAACCCGACAATTTCCTGTTTAGACCTGGTTCAGAACCGAAAGTCGCATAGTTTGACTTATACTTTGACTTTCAGTTCTGACCCGTTATGGTATGTTTTAGAAATACATTAGAGCTTCATTTGGACCAGCTTACATGCTAGTATAACCCTCTGTGATTATACACCATGGTTCATTAGTTAACCGATTAATATGCATGATTCCGTTAATTGCTCATATGTTGACCCATATGCCCTTTTCACCCTAAAACATGATTTTTGGAAATGTAAAAGAGTAGAAACTTTAATTACTGATATATAAACTTGCATACAAAATTTGACATCAGTTTGAGGTGTAGATTAAGAGTTATGCTCGTTAGCGTAAAATGAAAGCTTTTTGTTAATTAAACGGCGTAATTAGCGTATAGACTAGTTAAGCCTACTTTTTAATATCAAACTCTTTACCCACTGATGTAATATATTATTTTGGGATTTTTAAAGATTTTTAATTAATTTTAGGCTAAGCATAACTCATAGTCTTAGGCTTAATCCGGTAATTGTCGGTTTTGCCCTTACGGGCCATAAAATGAGTTTTACATATCTAATCAACTCCAAACCTTTTGCTACTGATCACATATGATAAATAAATTATTTTTAGCCTTCTGGAATAATAAAAACATCAGCCTTATGTATCGAACCCGTAAATGGCTTTAATCGCCTTTTTAAGCGTTTTTAACGCATAGTATGTGCTATAACTATATTAAACATACAAGGGGTGATACCTACTGATATTTAAGGCAAATTATAATATTTCTATCTGGTCTTCGCTTAATCGTGCGTACGAACCGTATCTTTGAAACTAACCGGTCTAAGCTTAAGCTTAACTAAAGACCCGTTAGGATTCTAATAGGTTATTATAAACCTTCGTTCGGAGGACCAGTAAAAGCTACTTGCAATTTGCTTATTGTGATTTATACTTTGCTCAGGTAAATACTTTTAACTTATTTTCCCTATACGGGCTTGGGTTACGATTTATAGAATACCGCTTGATCGGGCATCAAATCTTCCATCGTTGGGTGGTTAATTGAATAATTTGATCGGCTCGTTTAAACAGTCTTGTTACTTAAAGCCTTTGGGGGGTTAATGACCATGTCCCGGATATCCTTGGCATCATTTTACGAAATGGCCACGACTTAAGCGCGGGGTGTAGGCGTACACCCGTCAGTGCACAAAAGAATAATGTGGTGTGTCTATTGATCTTTAACCCGGACAAGATCCGGGCTACTGAACGCACAAGGAACATGTAATTCGTTCACAAAGATTATAATATTAAATAAAATGTTTATGCCACGTGCATCCAAATCAAATTTTCAATCATTTTTAAAATGAGTCAGTTGATTGTATTTACCAGTGTAAACTGACGTATTTTCCCAAAAAGATTAAATGCAGGTACTAAGCGTAATTGGCTGGGATTTCTCCTTAGCATCAATAGAAGTCTCGCAAGCTTAAGATGTCTAAAGTCTGTTGAACTATTATTTCCATTTTGTTTCCGATCCGTCTGTGGATAAACTTCCGAATATTGTGACCTTTGATATTACAATATTAATTTCGGTTGTATTATATCTTTACATTTGCTTCCGCTGTGCATATTATATATTGTGTTGTTTGACTATTATGTTGCCAACCATGTCACGATACTCCCCACTGGGCCCACCGGTGACACGTGGAAATCGGGGTGTGACAGGTTGGTATCAGAGCCAACACTGAGTGAATTAAACACTAACCTTTTGTGTTTAATCTCAGTTACACAATTGCACATATCTAAACTTTCGAGTCTAGACAAATAACATAGGACAAATTCTACCTTGTTTGGTTTTTTTTTGTTTTGTCCTTTAATTTATATATATTCTTCTTGTTATCTCATATTGTATTGACAGGATTAACAAAATGCCGCCAAGATTCTTCAGGAGAAGAGGACGTGGAAAGGGGCCAATCACCGCCCCCAATGACAACGAGGCAGGACCTTCGAATGTGCGAGCTCCTTCGGCCACAGAGAGTGACGATCCCCGGCAAAACCGGAGAAACCTCTTCGAGCCGGCAAGACGGTCGGTTTCGCACAGCTCAACACCTCCTGTTCATAACCCTTACGGGCCACAACCGGAGTATGAGCCGAACAACCCTCAACCCTCCTACATACCGTTACAGCGATCTTTATTGCATAATTCTTTTGGTGACCCTACACCAGTTTTTAGGGGCCGGTTTAACCCGGCAAACTACATAGCAGAACCAGTGGGACCCATTGGGGCCGGAGGATCATTTCTCGGGAGATCACGCGGACGACTTGGACGAGGATACGGACCCCGTCGAACCTGCCAGTGGTACGCCAAACCACCCGATAGAGATCTCTGACGGATCTTCTTTCCACGGATCACCCTATGTTGGTTCAGATAGCTTTCAAGCTATGTTTACCAGGCATGAATGGTACTATACACCTCCTCGCCATTCACCTCCTCAGCAGCAGCAGCAGCAACGGGATCCCTCCGAGGATCCAAGATTTGTGGCGGTCACGCCACCACCTCCACCGCCACCAGTTCAACCGGCACCTCCTCAACCGCCGAGGCGTAGGAGAACCGGAGCGCGTATGTCTGCGCGAGCGGGAGACTTTCATTTTAGTTCTCCACGTCAATCAAGTGGCAGCCATTACCCGCCACATCAAGAAGATCCACAAGTGGGTGGACCTTCACACCCGGTTGCACCACAACCACCGCCTATGGGTTTTGATAACCCAATTCCGGCATACACGGGTTTCATGGCGTATAACCCGTTTGAACAGCCAGTGCACACCAACTACAACTACGCAGAAGCCGACCCATACTTGGTAGCGGCTAACTATAACCCCCAAGGACCGTATGGAGACCCATGGGGAGTAGGGTACCCAACTCATGGGTACCAGATACCGGCTAGACCTATCATTCGGACGCAATCGCAGCCGCCACGATATTCTCCCCCAGAACGGGAGGAAATTCTTCATAGACTGGATCAGGTTGAGCGGGACTTTCGCCGCGACCGCCAGGAGAGACAAAGCTTCTTCCAAGGATTGACAAGCTTGATCAAAGGGAAGAGCAAGAAGGACCGCTAAATCCTTCCAATTGTTGTTGAGCCCCTGCGTCGGCCAGTCTTACTGTATAAGCCCCTGCGTGGGTATGTATGTTTGTTGTTTGACCCCTGCGTGGGTCTATCTTTCTGTAAACCCCTACGAGGGTATGTTATGTTTTAGTCCCTGCGTGGACTTATGATTTTAGCCCCTGCTTGGGCATGTCTTTCTGTAAGACCCCTGCGTGGGCATGTTTGTATAGTTAAGCTCATGCGTGGGCAATTTGTTGTGTGAAAGACCCGTTTAGGGCAATATGTAAACTTTTAAATAATTAATGGAATGTAAGTTTATAAATTTCATTTTCGCTATAATATGCATAATTATTATATATGAAATAAATAAATCAAAATCGTTCCATTTTAAAAGTAAATCTGCCTATTTGAATATTAATAAGGATCTTAAGAGTGAAACCTAGCCTGAGTGACCTTATAAAGACCTGGCCAAGATGGTAAGACCTATTAAAAAGATTCCAATTTCCTGTTAACATCTGAAAATATGTTAACGCTCCTGGCAGATGTGATTCGTTGGAATTCACACATGTTATTAAGGATTCTTCAAAAGATTCCTAACCCAATTATATGATCTCTGAATCATGGGTAAAATCATCAATTAAGATGATCATATTTGACCATACGTGGTAATATAGAGCCTACGAGCCTTGCTCATTTCTACATGAGCCAAAAGACAGTGGTAGGGATGACTCCCTGTCCGACAAAGGTAATGAACTATGTTCAAACCTTAAAAGCCTTGATTCTCTGAAATCATAGCTTATAATATATAAATGTCCTTGTGACTAGGCCTATTGTGCCAATATACCTCCATGCTTTGATACTCTGAAATCATAGCTTATAATTTATAAAATGTCCATGTGACTAGGCCTTTTGTGCCACTAAATAAAACTATTATTGTTTTATATAATTAATTAGGATAAATTATAATATAAAATCCTAAAATAAATATGATTAATAAATTAACCAAATATGGTCTCTGTTTACTATGGTTAATGAATTACCCTAAGGGGCAATTCCATAATAAACTCCCAAATAAACTATTGTCCTTGTTTTCTGTAACAGTTCAATTAAAATGGCTAACTCAGACGAACTTAATAGCCATCCAGTGGAGAACATTGATAACGACCGAGTTACTTTAACGGGTGCTGAATTGAAAGCGTTGGTAGACGACGTAGTTACTAAGGCATTGGAACGGCAGTACGAAGAGTATAGTGGGACTCGAAGTAGGACCCTATCTAAGCCGCCTTCAAAGCCTCCTTCCAAGAAGGAAGAACTGAAGAAAGATGATGATCGGCACTCATCGAACCACCACAGTGCTCCATCTCAGCAGGTTGTACAAAACCAAGGACCCCGTGACAAGGGTTGCTCTTATAAATATTTTGTTTCCTGCAAACCCCGGGATTTCACTGGGGAGAAAGGAGCCATTGACTGTATGACGTGGCTGGATGAGATGGACACGGTTGTGGATATCAGCGGATGCGCTGAGAGGGATGTAGTCAAGTTTGTGTCGCAGTCTTTTAAGGGTGAAGCTTTAGCCTGGTGGAGATCTCTGATTCAAGCCATCGGGAAAATCCCATTGTACGACATGTCATGGGAACAATTTGTTGCCCTTATCAAGGAAAATTACTGCCCTCAGCATGAGGTGGAGAAGATAGAATCTGATTTTCTATCATTGGTGATGACAAACCTTGACTGTCAAGCTTACCTCACGAGCTTCAACACGATGTCCCGGTTGGTTCCGTATCTGGTAACCCCGGAGCCAAAAAGAATAGCTCGTTTTATCGGTGGTTTAGCCCCGGAAATCAAGGCAAGCGTGAAGGCTTCTCGGCCAGCTACTTTTAGATCTGTAGCTGACATATCATTGTCCCTCACTTTGGATGCGGTCAGGCAAAGATCGCTGAGGAACAAGGAGGCTGAGAAGAGAAAACGTGAAGATGATAGTTCACGGAGATCGAACAAGAAGCACCGTGGGAACGGTGACAACAAGAAAGGATCTGAGTCAAGGAAAGATGGGCATCATTCTGGAGAGAAACCCAAATGCAAGATTTGCAAGAAACAACACTTTGGAAAGTGCAGACTCGAGTCGAACTCTCAGACTCAGTAAAAAACCTTTGCATGTGGAATATGCAAGTCCACGGATCACAAAACCTTGGATTGCAAGAAAATGAAAGACGCAACGTGCTACCGTTGCAATGAAAAGGGGCACATTAAAACCAACTGCCCTAAATACGCCAAGAAGCCTGAAGAGGCCAAGAAGACCAACGCTAGGGTCTTCAGAATGGACGCAAAGGAAGCGGTTCTAGACGACAACGTTATTACAGGTACTTTCCTTGTAAATGATGTCTATGCAAGAGTACTATTTGATTCAGGCGCTGATAAATCGTTTGTAGATCATAAGTTTTGTGAATTGCTGAAATTACCTGTCAAAACCTTAAGTGTGAATTATGAGGTAGAGTTAGCAGATGGTACCATAGAAACCGTCTCAACTGTGTTAGATGGATGTGTTATATCCATTAAGAACCACTCTTTTCCTCTGTCTCTCCTTCCCTTTAAGTTGGCCGGTTTTGATATAGTATTGGGTATGGACTGGTTATCTCATAACCAGGACCAAATTGTCTGTAACAAAAAGCAAGTGGTAATAAAGACTCCGTCTGGTGAATCACTTACGATTCGGGGAGATACCCAGTATGGACTGCCTGAGTAAGTGACTATGCTCAAGGCTTCAAAATGTTTAAAGAAGGGTTGTGTCATCTACATGGCACAAGTGATTATTGATGAGCCTAAACCGAAGATAGAAGACATCCCCGTCATTTCTGAATACCCAGAAGTTTTTCCGGAAGAACTACCTGGTTTGCCACCAGATAGGCAAGTGGAATTCAGAATTGACATCATCCCCGGAGCAGCACCTGTTGCTAGAGCACCTTACAGGTTAGCACCAATGGAAATGAAGGAATTAAGAACACAACTGGATGAATTGCTAGCTAAAGGTTTCATAAAACCTAGTTCGTCTCCTTGGGGAGCACCTGTCCTGTTTGTCAAGAAGAAGGATGGATCGATGCGTCTGTGCATCGATTATCGTGAGCTTAACAAGGTCACGATCAAGAACAGGTATCCTTTGCCCAGAATCGACGATTTGTTCGATCAGCTACAAGGGGCAAGTTATTTCTCGAAGATTGACTTAAGGTCAGGCTACCATCAACTGAAAGTTAGAGATGAAGACGTTCACAAAACAGCATTTAGGACTCGTTATGGTCATTACGAGTTCCTAGTGATGCCTTTTTGGCTCACTAATGCACCGGCCGCATTCATGGATCTCATGAAATGCGTTTGCAAGCCGTACTTAGATAAATTCGTCATCGTTTTCATCGACGACATTCTTATCTACTCGAAGAATCAAGCTGACCATGAGAAACACCTTCGATGTATTCTCAAACTTCTACATCAGGAGAAACTCTATGCCAAATTCTCCAAGTGTGAATTTTGGCTTCGTGAAGTCCAATTCCTTGGACATGTGGTGAGTGAGCGTGGTATCCAAGTGGATCCCGCTAAGGTTGAAGCAGTTATGAACTGGCAAGAGCCAAAGACGCCTACAGAGATTCGTAGCTTCCTGGGATTGGCAGGATATTACAGGCGTTTCATCGAAATTTTTTCAAGGATTGCTGCACCCTTAACGTCCTTGACTAAGAAGAAGGTAAAGTTCGTTTGGGGCCCTAAGCAGCAAGAATCCTTTGATATCCTCAAACAGAAGTTGAGCAACGCTCCTGTACTGACATTGCCTGAAGGTGTCGAAGATTTTGTAGTTTATTGTGATGCATCTCACACTGGCATGGGGTGTGTGCTTATGCAGAAAGGCAAGGTTATTGCCTACGCATCACGACAGTTAAAAGTGCATGAAAAGAATTACACCACCCACGACTTGGAGTTGGGTGCCGTTGTATTCGCACTAAAACTGTGGAGGCATTATCTATATGGGATCAAGTGTGTGATCTATTCTGATCACAAGAGCCTCCAGCACTTATTTAATCAGAAAGATTTAAACATGAGGCAACACCGTTGGATGGAAACTTTAAATGATTATGATTGTGAAATCAGATACCATCCCGGCAAGGCGAATGTAGTCGCCGATGCCTTGAGTCGAAAGGAGAGGGTGAAACCCATCCGAATCAATGCCAAGCGCATGGAGATAAAGAACAGTTTAACTGAAAGGTTGTTAGCTGCACAGAAGGAAGCCGTGTTGGAAGCTAACTATCCTAATGAAAAGCTAGGGGTAACTGAGGAGCAGTTAACTCTTAGCAAGGACGGAATTCTAAGATTAAATGGACGAATATGGGTTCCAATTTATGGAGGACTTCGAGATGTCTTCCTCCAGGAAGCCCACAGTTCCAAATACTCCGTTCATCCTGAAGCTGATAAGATGTACCAGGATCTAAGGGCAAATTATTGGTGGATAGGCTTGAAAAAGTCTGTAGCCACCTATGTAGCTAAATGCTTGACATGTGCGCAAGTCAAAGCCGAGCATCAGAAACCGTCAGGTTTGCTACAACAGCTTGAACTTCCTACGTGGAAGTGGGAAATGGTAACTATGGATTTTATCACCAAGTTACCTAAGACCAGGAAAGGAAATGATACAATATGGGTTATAGCTGATAGACTGACTAAGTCAGCACATTTCTTACCCATCAAGGAGTCTTATAGCTCCGACATGTTAGCCCAGTTATACGTGGATAAGATTGTAGCCTTACATGGCATACCTGTGTCTATTATCTCTGACCGAGATACTAGATACACGTCACATTTTTGGAAGAGCTTCCAACAATCTTTGGGCACGCGTTTAAATTTTAGTACGGCATACCATCCTCAGACAGACGGTCAGAGTGAGCGTACAATTCAAACTTTGGAAGACATGCTACGCGCATGTGCGATCGATTTAGGTGGTAGTTGGGATAAGAACCTACCGTTAATCGAATTCTCCTACAACAATAGTTACCACACCAGCATAAAGGCTGCGCCTTTTGAGGCCTTATATGGTAGAAAGTGTAGAACGCCAGTTTGTTGGGCGGAAGTTAGAGATGTCCAATTATCAGGACCAGAGATAGTGTTCGAAACGACGGACAAGATTGTCCAGATTCGTGACCGTCTCAAAGCTGCCCTAGATAGGCAGAAGAGTTACGCAGATCCTAAGCGTAAAGCTTTTCACTTCGAAGTAGGTGACAAAGTGTTGCTAAAAGTATCACCTTGGAAGGGAGTGATGCGATTTGGTAAGAAAGGCAAGCTAAGCCCGAGATACATAGGACCTTTCGAGGTTATCGAACGTGTCAGGTCAGTTGCCTATAAGTTAAACTTACCAGAAGAGCTCAGTGGAATTCACAATGTGTTCCACATCTGCAATCTGAAGAAGTGTTTCGCTGATGAATCACTGGTAATACCACATACAGATGTGCATATAGATGAGAGCTTAAAATTTGTGGAAAAACCTTTGTCGATTGAAGATCAAAAGGTAAAGAAGCTTCGAAGGAAGCATGTACCTATTGTAAAGGTCAAATGGGATGCCCGTGGAGGTCCCGAATATACGTGGGAGGTTGAATCCACGATGAAAGAAAAGTACCCTTATTTATTTCAGTAAATCTCGGGGTTGAGATTTCTTTTAAGGGGGTGAGGATGTAACACCTCGAAAATTCACGTCCTATAATGTGTTGACACGTGTCATAAGTTTGAACGTGTGAAAGAATGTTATAAAAGGACTAAAGTTGACAAACATGGAAAGTATGTGAATATACGGGTTCTAAATGTCAACAGTGAATAAATATACTTCATAATAACCCTACATGATGTTTATAACATCAAACGACTAAATCATGGATCATGCGAAGCTAAAAGTGAGAGATTACAAACTACAGGGGTTAAATGTGTCAACATGTTTAAGTTATACCTCTGAGTGACCTTTTAGCAAACCCGAAGCTTTGTAACTGTTAATTATGCTCACTAGAATGCACGATATAAATTTCATAAAGTTTCATTATCGTATGAGAAAGTTATGATCAAATTCGTATACAAGGGGTTAAAGCGTTAACGTTGAAAGTCATGACTTTTCGGGTTAACCAGAAGTGTCCAGGGACTTGGCAAAGTAGGTAAATGTCTAGAAGCCCTTATATGTCAAATTAGAGGGTTCATATTGCAAGAATTAGGTCAGTTGACCTTTCGGAAGGGCCAAGAGTTGTGATGCAACAACTAGAAAACGTTTTTGTCTGATCAGAAGACCCAAGCGGGCCGCGTAAGCCAGGCTAAGGCCTTACGCGGGCCGCCTCAGTTGCCCAGTAACAGAAAGTTTAGGCAGCAGCCTGTAAACGCGCTCAACCGACCTTTAATCGATATTTCCACTTTGTGGGCGACCCCTAGGCACCCCCTAAACACTTAGGGACATGTGTGGATCATCTGGGATCATTGTTAGACTCTTGTGTCAACAATCCATGAGCTTTTGATCACTATATAAAGGGGCAAGGTTGCAACAAGTTTCTTCACACTTTCTCTGGCAAATCTGATCATTTGTGGAGCACAAGAACACCTTCCAAGCCTTCCTAATCATTCATAGGACTCTTGTAAGTTTGCTTAACCTTCTTTAATTGAGTTTAGCTTAGTTATTTAGCTAAAAGTCAAACCGTCGTAATTACGGTCTGACTTCGAGATTAATTAATAATGGCTCAGTCAAATCTCGAATTAAAAGTAGTTATAAGTTGGTAATTATGTGGGTAATAAACCCTTAAAAGGGTTCCCCTGATTACCACTCTAACTAGGTCAAAAGTCGGGTCAAACTTACTAATAAAAAGTTAACAGAATGATTAAATTACAATTTATGCATGATTAGCAATGTAGAACGTATACAACCTATTTGATCATTAATATAACTTGGTAATTAGTTTAAGAACATGTCTAAACATGTTCAACCCGACAATTTCCTGTTTAGACCCGGTTCGGAACCGAAAGTCGCATAGTTTGACTTATACTTTGACTTTCAGTTCTGACCCGTTATGGTATGTTTTAGAAATACCTTAGAGCTTCATTTGGACCAGGTTACATGCTAGTATAACCCTCTGTGATTATACACCATGGTTCATTAGTTAACCGATTAATATGCATGATTCCGTTAATTGCTCATATGTTGACCCATATGCCTTTTTCACCCTAAAAGGTGATTTTTGGAAATGTAAAAGAGTAGAAACTTTAATTACTGATATATAAACTTGCATACAAAATTTCACATCAGTTTGAGGTGTAGATTAAGAGTTATGCTCGTTAGCGTAAAATGAAAGCTTTTTGTTAATTAAACGGCGTAATTAGCGTATAGATTAGTTAAGCCTACTTTTTAATATCAAACTCTTTACCCACTGATGTAATATATTATTTTGGGATTTTTAAAGATTTTTAATTAATTTTAGGCTGAGCATAACTCATAGTCGTAGGCTTAATCCGGTAATTGTCGGTTTTGCCCTTACGGGCCATAAAATGAGTTTTACATATCTAATCAACTCCAAAGCTTTTGCTACTGATCACATATGATAAATAAATTATTTTTAGCCTTCTGGAATAATAAAAACATCAGCCTTATGTATCGAACCCGGAAATGGCTTTAATCGCCTTTTTAAGCGTTTTTAACGCATAGTATGTGCTATAACTATATTAAACATACAAGGGGTGATACCTACTGATATTTCAGGCAAATTTTAATATTTTAACAGTAAGCCAAGGTTGTTAAACTCAGACTTCAGTTTTGAGCTTTTCGGCTTATGTGAAATTACCAAAATACCCCTACGGGGCATAGTTTGGATATAATTGATAAATTTCACATATATACTTTAACCTACTGATATAACTTAGCAAATTGAGTATATTTGCTGATTACATCAGGCCTGTAACTCAGGTTGACACTTAAACTCTTTTACAACCTTTAAAGTGACCAAACTACCCCTACGGGGCTTAGTTTGTGATTAAATTCATTTCGGGCATAATAAAAGACATCTTACTGATGTCACAACATATATGAAGCATATTAACTTAGGAAACCTGTAAATGGCTCATATGAATACCCGTTACGCTTATTACGCGTTCGGTTCGGTTTATGTAACTAGTTTACATAAACTAGCCTAAACGGGTCAAACCTTAACGGTTTTATCTCAAAATACAGAATGTGTATGAAATACCCATATTAAACAAGTCTCTGAACTTGTCGGGTCTAAATCACATTCTATCCGGTCTTCGCTTAATCGTGCGTACGAACCGTATCTTTGAAACTAACCGGTCTAAGCTTAAGCTTAACTAAAGACCCGTTAGGATTCTAATAGGTTATTATAAACCTTCGTTCCAGATTAGGAGGACCAGTAAAAGCTACATGCAATTTGCTTATTGTGATTTATACTTTGCTCAGGTAAATACTTTTAACTTATTTTCCCTATACGGGGTTGGGTTACGGTATATAGAATACCGCTTGATCGGGCATCAAATCTTCCATCGTTGGGTGGTTAATTGAATAATTTGATCGGCTCGTTTAAACAGTCTTGTTACTTAAAGCCTTTGGGGGGGTTAATGACCATGTCCCGGATATCCTTGGCATCATTTTACGAAATGGCCACGACTTAAGCGCGGGGTGTAGGCGTACACCCGTCAGTGCACAAAAGAATAATGTGGTGTGTCTATTGATCTTTAACCCGGACAAGATCCGGGCTACTGAACGCACAAGGAACATGTAATTCGTTCACAAGATTATAATATTAAATAATTCTCCCAAGTTAAATAAAATGTTTATGCCACGTGCATCCAAATCAAATTTTCAATCATTTTTAAAATGAGTCAGTTGATTGTATTTACCAGTGTAAACTGACGTATTTTCCCAAAAAGATTAAATGCAGGTACTAAGCGTAATTGGCTGGGATTTCTCCTTAGCATCAATAGAAGTCTCGCAAGCTTAAGATGCCTAAAGTCTGTTGAACTATTATTTCCATTTTGTTTCCGATCCGTCTGTGGATAAACTTCCTAATATTGTGACCTTTGATATTACAATATTAATTTCGGTTGTATTATATCTTTACATTTGCTTCCGCTGTGCATATTATATATTGTGTTGTTTGACTATTATGTTGCCAACCACGTCACGATACTCCCCACCGGGCTCACCGGTGACACGTGGAAATCGGGGTGTGACACAGGTACACGACCATACAGTCAAACCTAGTACCCTGTCAAATCAGTCTGACATACGCTGCGTATAGATCTATACGCAGCGTATAGAGGTAACCCTATACACTGCGTATAGATCTATACGCAGCGTATGTCAGACTGATTTGACACTGATACGATGTTGTCTAGGCACGTGAATAAAGCAATATGGGGAGTAGAGAGCTATACGCTGCGTATTTCAGTAAATTTGAAAGTCTATTTATCCATGCATCTCTGCTTCCCTTCGACTTCATCTCTTGTTTTGTTTTTCATCTTCTTCTTCACTAACAATTTATACCCAACCCAAAATCATTTGTTCTGTTTTTTGTTCAATATTGTTAAAATCTCATCATTTTGGAACGAGAATTATTTCGGTAATCGCTATTCTAACAACACATGGGGAGCAAATGATGCCAATGAGGAGGAGGAGGTTGTGTCTGGAGTCCCTGTTGATCAAAAAACACAGTTTCTAGACTTGAACGAGACTCCCACTCCACCTGTTGATGAACCAAATTACCCGGCGCATCAAGTGTATCCGGATTACGGATTCGGGTATGAATCTCCGTACGTGCAACAAAGTGGATACGGTGCTGAGAATGCACCTGTTGATGAACCATATTACCCGACGCAGCAATCGTATCCGGGTTACGAATACGGGGGTGAAGGTGGATACGGGGGTTACGGTGGATACGAGGGTGAAGGTGGATACGGAGGTGAAGGTGGATACGGTGGATACGGGGGTGAAGGTGGATACGATAGATATGGGGGTGGAGGTGGATACGGAGGCTACGGTGGATACGAAGAATACGGTGGATACGGTTATGAGCCCCGTAACACACCACTGTATGATGATTATGAACCATCTACCCCGGACAATCCGTTTCAAATAAAGGAGGTATCATATTAATATTTGTATTATTTTTATAATAATTATTATTATTGTTAGAATTATATTGTTATTGTTGTTATTATTATTATTATTATTGTTAAAAATATTATAATTATAATAATAATAATAATAATAATAATAATAATAATTGTTGTTGTTCTTATTATTATGATTATGATTATTATTTTTATTATTATTATTATTATTATTATTGTTATTATTATTATACTACAAATAGGCCAAACGTTTCAAATAAAGGAGGTATCATATTAATATTTGTATTATTTTTATAATAATAATTATTATTGTTAGAATTATATTGTTATTGTTGTTATTATTATTATTATTGTTAAAAATATTATAATTATAAAAATAATAATAATAATAATTGTTGTTGTTCTTATTATTATTATTATTATTATTATTATTATTATTATTATTATTGTTATTGTTATTATTATTATACTACAAATAGGCCGGACGTTGAAACAAAATTCACAGAGGTTATATACGCTGCGTATAGGTCTCTACGCAGCGTATATAAACCATGTAAAAATCTGATGCTTCAAACCTACCAAAATGACCCCGAATTTTCAGATGGTTTATATACGCTGCGTAAAGAACTATACACAGCGTATATAAACCTTGTTTTCTGTGCAATGATTGGTTATTAGGCACTGAGATCAATGGTTTATCTATGCAGCGTATAGGTCAATACGCAGCGTAGAGGGTTAACCCTATACGTTGCGTATTGACCTATACGTTGCGTAGATAAACCCTAGTTTTGCTAGGGTTTGGTGTGCCAATAGGCACACCCAAACCAAACTATCTTCATCTCGAACCCACTTGATTTTTTTAACTCATCTAAAGTTTCGGACAATCCTCCAAATTAAAATGATCGGTTCATTGTTTCACTACAAGAAAAAAAAGGATCAATAGCCCAGCCTATTGTCCTCCTCTAATTAGTTGTTTTCATTGATTTTTTTTTTTTTGGTTTTTTGAACAAATGTAAAAATCCAGGCCCAGCCCAGAGAGTGTGCCAAACTTTTTTTTTTGAAAAAAAAAAAGATAAGAAATGCTTCTATATATAAATAAACTAGGAATTAGTACCCGCCGCAATGCGGCGGGGTTCTTACATGCGAGCATCCGTCCTTGTCTTCTTCTCCAACGCAGAGCCGGACGCACGAGGCTCTACTCCGTCTCGCTCTCTCACCTCTCTGGTTAAACTCTAGATTGTTTAACCATTCAAGTATTCAAGAGTGAAGAGTGGAGACATGTTTGAAGCAGAGGTTTTTTTTTTTTTTTTTTTTTTTTTTTTTTTAAAAAAAACACCCCAAGCCCTCTTCAAACAGTCTCTTACCCTTTATAAACACATAAAGTTAACTTTCTTGAACCTATATTCCTACAATCCGTTAACTTGGTGTGAAAGGTTCAATCGATATTGGCGTACCTGATTGTTCAGATGATAAATATAAATAAAAAATAGGCCTTAAAGCAAATTGTTGTTGGTCAATCCTCATAAAAAGAATCATAAAAATTTAAAATAGGCCATTCCTGTAGGCAGTAAGTTCAATGACTCTAACTCAAGGGAGCGTCCCTCCACTCGAAACACTACCCACCCGAAATATTTTTTGCCAAACACCCCTACCCACTCGGAAACATCCCTCCACCCGAAACACTACCCACCCGGTGGAGAGGGAGGAGGAAGCAGTGGCAGTGCAAGGACACGCTGTCCCTGGTTCAGGTCCAAACCGCCATCGCCGGAGTGCTCACCAACGTGTTCTGTCGCTCCTTATTTTTGCTGTGCAAATCTAGGGCTCATATTTGTATTGTCTATGTCAAAGCACCAGCGGTGGTTTTTTGTGGGTATTGTCGGATATCCCCGTTAACCGGCCGACCACCATGGAGAAGCCACAACCGGCGACCAATTGAGAGATCGGGACTCTAGAACTCGCCGTCGTCATCACAGACTCTGGTTCAGTCGGCGGCGGTTGGTGACGTCGGAACAACAGTTCCCGCTTCCTCGACAGCGCCGGTTCCTCCATCACAGTCGCTCAGTTCTCTCTACCTCTCTACTTTGTCTCTCTTACTCCTCTCTCTATCTCCCTGCTGTGTGTTGATGTGGAGGGCCTGGAGGCAACAACAACTATGAAGACAAGTGATTTCTGGTCTATAGTTAAAGCAGATAAAATGTTAGGAAAAGGGTAAAAGGGGATGTGTTGGCTAACAGACAAAAGAGGCGAAGATGGAGAGTTTTTTTTTTTTGAAAAACTCCCCAAGCACCATGTACAACAACTATATGCATAAAGAAGTTGCTTCTTTATATAGGTTTTAATTATATACAACCCCAAATAAACAAAAACTTGTGACCCATCTCAAATGGTTTAGCCAGACTATTGATTAACGTAACCCATCTCGTAATTTACTTTTTTCAAATTTATGTCTTACTTCTACATTTATATACCATTAATTTGCAATGTTATATACTTATATCTCATGTTTTGAGGGTTTTTTAAAAAAAATGTTTTTTTTTTTTACTTTTAACATAAAAGTTTTTCATTTTTTTGTAATTTTAACCCCACAAAAATTATTTTTTTATTTCTAACCTAAAACTTTTCATTGTTTTGCAATTCTTACACCTAAAACTTCAAAAGTCATTGTAACTAATATCACTTCTCATCCTTTGCTCTTGCAGCATTACAGGAACTCATTGTTGCCTCTTCTTTAGTCGAACATGTAACCCATTTTTCATATTCAAAAGAAGAGACAGACTATACGGCGGCTCCACCATCTTCTCTGGCGTCCCACCACCGCCAACCACCTCAATCTCAAACTCATGCATGACAGCCACAACCACAGACTTCATCTGTAAGTAAGCCATCTCTTTCCCTAAACACATTCTAAACCCCCCATGAAAAACCGGATACTTATACTGATCTAACTGTTGGTACATCCCATTATCATCCAACCATCTTTCGGGTTTAAATTCCCTACAATCGGACCCCCACAATCTCTCCATTCTCCCCATTGCATAAGCCGAATAATCAGCAAACCACCCTTTTCCTACGAATGTACCATCGGGTAGTATATCATCATCCACCGTCAATCTAGAGTTTATTGGCACTGGTGGAAACAGTCGCATAGACTCTGATAGAGCCGCATGTAGGTAATGCAAATTTTTCAAGTCGTCGAATGTGAGATTTAACGGATGATGAATATGGTGGGTTGAGGTCATTAACATAGATATTTCTTTGTGGATCATGTGTTTACAATGCGGGTGCCCGTCTAATAGCCAAAAGAACCATGTGAGTGCAGTTGAAGTTGAATCTTTACCTGCAAGTATGAAGCTGATGATAATGTCTCTCAAGAACTTCCTCCTTTCTTCATCTTCAAACCCCATATCCCAACTTGAAGCCATGAATCTCGATAACAAATCTTCGTTAGTTTTGTCACCAACTTGTGTCTCTTTCGATTTGATTACTTCCATAGCGAATTCATTCACTGTTTCGATTGCTTCTTTGTACTTCCTCTCGCTCCCGATGTTGAAAAACCTTGTAAAATAATGAAACACGGCGATACATATTTAACAGAAACTAAGGAGCTACAAAAACAAAGTACTTTTTAGCTAAACCCAAACCACCATACTAATAGTTTTGTGGTATTTAGGATAAACTGTGATCCAAACCATTTGTAACAGTTTTTCATTATGGTAAACCGAAACCGAATCGTTAAACATTAAATCAAACCAACATCAAACCAAATCGCGGTAAATAAAAAACAAATATCTAAGAAACTTTTAACATTTTTATGCTTAGGAAACTATCTTTCTTCTATATACCCCATCATTAAACATATCTTGTGTTCTACCCGATGAAAAAAAGTCTTTACCTATCAACAATAAAAAACAAACAAACAAACTCGTATTCATACTGTTTTAAATACTTATCCTAGTTCTATTTTTTTAGAGTAAAATGCACGGATAGTCCCTGTGGTTTGGTGAAACTTCATCTTTAGTCCCTAACTTTTCAGAATTACACTCTTAGTCCTTGTGGTTTGACAAGTTGTTACTCGGATAGTCCCTAATTAGTCCCTGTGTTTTGACAAGTTGTTGCTCGGATAGTCCCTGTGTTTTGACAAGTTGTTACTCGGATAGTTCTTGTCATTTCACATCCACTTAACCAGAAAAACTAACCTCCATCCGCTTTGGGGACTATCCGAGTAACAACTTGTCAAGCCACAGGGACTAAGAGTGTAATTTTGAAAAGTTGGGGACTAAAGGTGAAACTTCAACAAACCGTAGGGACTATCCGTGCATTTTACTCTTTTTTTACTAAGGATATGTTTGGCAAAAGTAGCCAGTGGCTGGAAGCTGTTAGCTGGTGGCTGGAAGCTGGTAGCTAGTGGCTGGAAGCTGGTAACTAGTAGCTGTAGCTTTTTAGATATATCTGGTTTTTGGCAGAGTAGTTGGAGCTTTTAATAAAATGTATAAAATGAACAAAATTGACATAATTAATTTAAAAAGTTTGTGCAGTAAAAAGTTCATTATCTTTAAAGATTAAAATAGTCATTTTTTTTCTAAAAACTTGTAGCTCCTTCTAAACTCTACTAATAGGAGCGTTCAACCAAAAACTTCGAGCTTCTAACCTTAAAAGCTTCAAGCTCCTTCAACCAAACAACTGTTTTTATTGAGTGAAGCTTAAAGTTAGAAGCTTCTAAAATTCAAACTACTTCAACCAAACAAGTCTTTTTATTGAGCAGAAGTTTTTTCTTAAAACCAAAAGTGCTGCCGTGACAAACATACCCTAAACATACAAACAATGAAATCTACACAATATTGTACAAAAATAGATGCATTAAAATTTCACACTCTGGTCCGGTTTATACGGTTTGAAATTTTAAACCAATCAACCAATAAACCGACCATTAAAATCAAACCGGTGAGGTGACCGATTTGAACGGTCAGAATTTCAAACAGAATTGCACACATATATCGCTAACATACCTCTTTAACTTCCAAACCACCGGCAACGGAGACATGAACCGATAGGAAGTATGTTCCACAGCAACATCAAACGCTTGAACAAACAACAAATACTTAGAATCCTTAACACCTGAAGTCAACAAACACGGGTCAACCCCAAAGGCAACGTTACATATGTTATCAAAACCAAACTTCTTCAACACAAGCTGCAAGTCAACTGTACAATCTCCAACAGACAAAAGATAAGGAACCAAAGAGTTTGATATCTGCAATCGAACCGTATCCGATATAAACACTCTTAAAGCTTTAGTTTTGAACTCATGACTAGCAATCTTTCTTTGAGACGACCACATGTCACCGTCGGAGTTGAATATGCCGTTGCCGAGGAGTTCATGCAAGACGGTGGTGTAACGGTGGCCTTTGATGTAGTTAAGGAAGTTGTGGCGGAGGAGGTGGTGGAGGTTGGTGGGGTTGGCGGTGCAGATGCCGTGGGAGAGGTGGAGGAAGCCGTTGACTTGGAGGGTGAGAGATGGGGTGGTGGAGAGCATGTCGGTGACCCAGTCGTGGAAGCGGTGGCGGTTGCGGAGGAAGCCGATGAGGTTGCCGATAAGTGGGTAGGATTGGGGACATGGTGTGGTGGTACGGTGACGGGTGAGGTGGTGGAAGATGGTGGAGAGGAGGATTGGTAGAGAGAGGATAAGGAGATAGAGGAAGTTGTTGGTGATGATGTCGAACATTTTTGTCATTGGTTGGTGGATAAGTGGTGGTGGATTAGATGATGATTGAACTCCGGGTGTTATCTTTTTGTTTTTTTTTTATTTGATTTTTTTTACTAGAGTTAAATGTCATTTTAGTCCCTGTAGTTTTGGTAATTTTGTCAGTTTAGTTTAAAAGTTTAATTTTTCGTCTGTGGGTCTAAAAAAGTCTTACCGTTGCCATTTTAGTCCACTAGGTTAACTAATTTTCCATTTTTTCTGTTATCGAGAATGACAATTCGGTTATTTTATATGTAATTATGTGAACTAGAAGGACAATTTGGTCATATTAATTAACCGAACTGTCTTTCTCGTTAACAGAGATAATGGATGATTAGTTAACCGAGTGGACTGAAATGGCAACGGTGAAACCTTTTTGGACTCACAGGCGAAAAATGAAATCTTTGTACTAAACTGGCAAAATGACTCAAACCACAAGGACTAAAATGTCATTTAACTCTTTTTATTATGAAGTATGTTTTGGAAGAAACTAGTATCAAGACTTCTACTTTGCGATTAGACCATTAAACTGAGCAAAAAGTAAACATAAAAACATTGAACCACGTATGCGTATTTTGGCGTGTTAACTCGCAAAAGTTAGAGCAAAACGTAAAATATATAAAAGAATAACTAATAGAACCAACGCATTACGACGGAGCCGTTAAACAAAAAAACAAACAACATAAAAACGTTGAACCACGTACGCGCATTCCAACGTGTTAACTCGAAAAATTTAGATGGATATGTAAAACGAAGATTTTGTAATATATGAAAAGTATAAAGAAGTAAAGTTGAAAAGGATTAGGATATAATAGAAAGTTTTTTTAGCTAGGAAGGGTAGGAAGTAATCTTGATCATCAATTAATTTAATCAATGGCTAAGATTAAATGAGTGAAATTGAAGATCAAAAAAGAGGTGCGTGGGTTTGTGTAAGGGCATTCTAGTCAATCCAGAACAATAGTTTCTCTCTCCTCCAATTCCCCTCATTTTTAAACGTTAATAACTTTTTCATACGACATTATTTTTTATAAAAATTGCACAAAAAAACGAGCGTTTTTTATCTTTAAAACGAGTATACTATTGCTATATATTCGAATTTTTTTTTTCGAAAACCCAGTTGCGTAAAACGCAATGAAAAAAACCCAGTTGCGTAAAACGCAATGCACAAAAAACACAAAGAAATGTCTTAATTCTAAACCGCAATGGCCAGAAAACACTTAAAAATGTTTTTTTTCTAAAACGCAATGGCCTAAAAACACTAAAGAAAGTGTACTTTCTAAAACACAATGGACTGAAAACACATAAAAATGTGTTTTACCTAAAACGCAATGCACCAAAAACACAAAGTAATATCTTATTTCTAAAACACAATGACCAGAAAACACAAAAATATGTTTTTTTTTTCCTAAAACGCAATGGACAAAAAACATAACAAAATGTGTTTTTCTAAAACGCAATGGCCAGAAAACACATAAAAATGTCATATTTCTAAAACACAATGGCCTAAAAACACAATGGAATAAAACACAATGATTTAGTGTGTTTTAGAAAACACAATACAAAAAATTGATGAACTAGATGTGTTACTACGTTTTAGAAGAATACATTAGAAATTGTAAAATGCGTATAACGGTTGTCATGTGTGGTGGCTAGGTGGGTTTTTACCAATGGGAAACAATATAGAATATGTTATAATATTACAAATGATTTACCATGAAGATCAAGATCTACCTCTAGATTTACCAAGCAAGTGCATGAACTCTTTGTCAAATTTATGGATAGCCTTATCTACCAAATAGTTAACCTTGTCTACCAAATAGTTAATCTTTTTGTAGTATAAATACTAGCTCAAGATAGAAGAAAAAAATGCACCTCATGTATACACTTTTATAAGTTATACAATTCTCTTCTTCTTTCTCTTATAACATTTCTAAAGTTCTTAAAGTTTTATCACTAATCTTGTGTTAATTCTTGTTATATTATAACACGTTATCAGCACGAGTCGCTTATATCCTAATCAAAGAAGACTTTAAGCCCAAAGATATCCATCACAAGCAATGTAAGCACATCATTAACTTTATAATTTACTTTGAAAAAAAATTAAGTACAAAAGAACATTTTAATATACATATTTCATAACTACGGGATTACTAACATTCTAACATTTAATTATGCATCTAACTTTTACTTTTATCGCAACTAACTTTTATTTATACACAGACGCTCACATTTCATTTAGAGTTTACATTTATTTATGTATACTAATATTTTTATTCTTATTATTATGCATCCTAATTTTATATCTTATAAAATAACATTTCTGTAATTCATCATTTATTATAAATATATATATATATATATAACCGTTATATAACGGCTATAAAACGGTAATATAACCGTTGCAAAACGGTTATAATTTACCACTATAAATTACCAATTATCAATCTCATTTTTTCGTAACAAACACTCTTCTTCTCAAGGTTATTCAAGAAAAAATTTCGAAAATGATTCACCCGGTTTTAATATTCGCCGGCATAATATTAATATTGTTGCCGACCTTAATATATGAGCTTCCACCTCATCTTTTTGGTACTTATGTATTCATTTATTTGTTTATAGCTATACCTCTGTATGTTATCTCCTTTTTAATGAGTATTTAGATTTTAATATATATCTTATTTATGTTTAGCAACAAAATGGTAAACATCGCAAAAATTGAATTCCCGGCTCTTAATATCACCGGAGAAAATTATATGCCGTGGACAGCACATGTTAAGCGACATCTCAAGTCAATGGGTGTTTTGGAAACGATAAAGGCGGAGTGGAATAATTGTAGCGATCAAGACAAGGCAAAATCCGATGTCTTCCTCCATAAACACATTGATGAGATGTTGCAATTTGAATATTCAAATTTTGAGGATCCATACGTTTTGTGGGAAGATTTAAAAAGCAGATTTGATAATCAAAGGGAAGTTTTACTTCCCACTGCTAGAGATGAATGGAACAATCTCAGGTTCCAAGATTTTAAAAAGGTGAATGAATACACCTCTGCTTTGTTCAGGATATGCTCAACGCTCCGATTCTGTGGGTAAACTGTTACGGAGGAAGATATGTTGGAGAAAACTTTCTCCACATTTCATGCATCAAATATAAACGTGCAACAACAATATCGGTTGCAAAGGTTTCAAAGATATTCTAATCTAAATTCATTTCTCCTCGTAGCAGAGAAAAACAATGAGCTACTAATGAAAAATCATCAAGCTCGTCCCACTGGATCATTAGCTATTCCAGAAGCAAATGCTGTTATTAATGATGATACTAAAGACTCTGGAAGAAAATGGGGACAAGGCCGTGGCCGTAGCCATTTTGGTAAAGGTAATGGTCGCAACTATTCCTTCAAAAGAAATAATAATTTCCGAGGTAATTCCCATGGTCGTGGACGTGGTCGTGGTCGAAATCAAAGAACCCCCAATTACCACACTCCACAAATATCAATTCCAACCAGTATAACAAAAGGAATGAAGCTGGTAGGTCCGAAAACAATGGCACTTCTTGTTTCAGATGTGGAAGTACAAACCATTGGTAAAAGGCTTGTCGTACACCTTCACATTTATGTGAACTTTACCGAGCCTCTCTCAAAAGAAAAGAAAAGGAGATGAACCATGTGGATAATTTTAATGATATCAACGTCGAACTGAATGTCACCGACTATACCAATGAGATGGAAATCTGAAACCAATGTTGCTAAACCATAATAATTATATGCAACAATTATGTAATTTCCTTTATTATAACTACCTTTATTATGTTTCATTAGTCTTTCTTTTTATGTAACGTTTTTAGCTAATAAATAAACTTCTTATTAAAAAATAAATCATAATGCCTTCGTTATACACTTATTATTATTTCTCTTTATATTTCAAGATTAAAATGAATACCATTGGAGCACAAGAGCAGACAAATGATGCATATATATGTATAGCGGATAGTGGAGCCACACACACTATACTTAAATCTAAGAAATATTTTTATGAGTTGAAACCAACAAAAGGAATCGTTGATACAATATCAGGTCCTACAAACTTGATAGAAGGAGTGGGATAAGCTAATTTAATATTACCAAATGGTACAAAGCTCTTAATAGAGAATGCTTTATTTTCCCCAAAATCAACAAGAAACTTGTTGAGTTTCAAAAACATATATCATAACGGATATGATACTCAGTCAAGGACTGTTGATAATAAAAAATATTTGCACATCATGAGCAAAGATCATATACTGGAAAAACTGCCAATGCTCCACTCTGGTTTGCATTATACACACATTAATGTGCCTCAAGCACATATGGCAGTAAAAGAAAGTTTTTGTGATTCTGAGACATTTAACTTATGGCATGACAGACTAGGCCATCCGGGATCTACAATGATGAAAAGAATTATTGAAAACACACATGTACATCCATTGAAATATCAGACGATCCCCAAATCAGATAAAATGCCTCTATGTACCTCTTGTTCACTTGGAAAACTAATTACAAGGCCTTCGTACTTAAAAGTTGACAAAGAATCACCAATGTTTCTTGAAAGAATTCAAGGTGATATATGTGGACCAATTCATCCACCATGTGGACCGTTTAGATATTTCATGGTCTTGATAGACGCATCCAGCAGATGGTCTCATATCTCTTTATTATCAACTCGTAATGTTGCCTTTGCAAAATTTCTTGCTCAAATTATCAAACTACGAGCACATTTCCCTGATTACATTGTTAAAAGGGTGAGACTTGATAATGCTGGTGAATTTACATCACATGCTTTTAATGATTATTGCATGTCTGTGGGAATTGTTGTCGAACACCCTGTTGCTCATGTACACACACAAAATGGCTTAGCTGAATCATTGATCAAACGTTTATAGCTAATCGCTAGACCATTATTAATGAGAACAAAACTTCCTGTGTCGGTTTGGGGTCATGCAATTTTACATGCTGGATCACTGATTCGTGTGAGACCAAGTGCAAATCATAACTACTCCCCACTACAACTTGTTTCTGGCCATGAGCCAGACATTTCCCACCTTAAAATTTTTGGGTGTGCAGTGTATGTTCCTATTGCACCACCACAACGCACAAAAATGGGACCTCAAAGAAGGTTAGGAATATATGTTGGATATGAAACAACCTCCATCATACGATATCTTGAACCTTTAATGGGTGACGTATTTAAAGCACGTTTTGATGACTGTCATTTTAACGAGGCAATGTTCCCAGCATTAGGGGGAGAAAATAAAAAACGAGAAAATGATGTCTCATGGTGTGTGCCTTCATTGTCTCATCTTGATCCAAGAACAAAACAATGTGAGACAGAGGTTCAAAAGATAATACACTTGCAAGACATTGCAAATCAATTACCTGATGCTTTTACTGATACAAACAGAGTTACTAAATCTCATATACCAGCTGCTAATGCTCCAGCTCGAGTTGAGATCCCAAGTAAGGCAATAGATAATAAAATAGCTCATGAATCTCAAAAACGTTTAAAACGTGGAAGGCCAATCGGTTCAAAGGATAAGAATCCTCGAAAAAGAAAAGAACTTGTAAAGGAAATTGACCACAAAGAGAATGATTTTGATAAAACAGTAAATACCAAAACCTCTCATGAGGAAGATGTTGATGATACTAACAAAGAGATATCAATCAACTATGGTCGGTCATACACATACCATATGGAACCGATATGAAATGGAAAATATTGATGAGATATTTTCTTATTCTATAGCAAGTGACATCATGGGTGGAGATGATGATCCTGAACCAAAATCTGTCAATGATTGTCAAAATAGACATGACTGGGATAAATGGAAAGTGTAACACCTCGAAAATTTACGTCCTATAATGTGTTGACAGGTGTCATAGGTTTGAACGTGTGAAAGAATGTTCTTGAAGGACCAAAGTTGACAAACCTGGAAAGTATGTGAATATACGGGTTTTAAATGTCAAAAGTGAATAAATATACTTTACAATAACCCTACATAATGTTTATAACCTTAAACGAATGGATCATGGATCATACGAAGCGAATTGTGAAAGAAAGTGAGAGATTACAAACTACAGGGGTTAAATGTGTCAACATGTTTAAGATATACCTCTGAGTGACCTTTTAGCAAACCTGAAGCCTTGTAACGATTAATTATGCTCACTAGAATGCACCATTAAAATTTCATAAAGTTTCGTTATCGTATGAGCAAGTTGTGATCAAATTCGTGCGTGAGGGTTAGAATCGTCAACATTGAAAATTAGGGCTTTTCGGGTGATCACAAAGTTACCGGAGGACTTGACAAAGATGGTATAAGCCTTAAAGCCCCATATGTCAAATATAAAGTCTTAGAATGCAAGAAAACCAAGTGAGAACTGTCACACCCTGGCTTTGCGGAAGCGTGGTTAATTTGGTGTGACTTCTTAATACCATAGCTTAATCATAACAAAGCTATATGAGTTGAAAACATGCAAGATCATCCATTAAGTTTTGAAAACCAAATACAGTACCATTGTTTTAACGGGAACATACCCTAACAACCATAACCTTGTTCAACAGACATTACAAACTTAAACATAATATAAACATGGTTTGAGGATTGTGTCTTGTCCAGGAAAGAGACACATCCCCTAAACCCCGGATGACCTCGGAAACTAGTGCAGCGGAAAACATGCCATACCGTGCCAGATCTCGTTAATTTCCTGAAATACATGTAAGTTGAAAAATCAACAATAATGTTGAGCGAGTTCATGTGTAGTGAGTATGTAAAACACTATGTAAGTATAAAAGTTCCCTGGTATGTAGCAGTGTAAGGAAAAGAGAGATCGTCAATGGGTTGCAAAGCCATTGATGTATGTGAAGTGCAAGTAGGAAGACTCCAACCTAGCCGATTTATGCGTCGGGCAACCAAGTCACTCAAGGTCCGTTCTGTTGGTCCTCTCAGAGGTCCGTTCTGTTGGGCCTAGAGTTGGGCTCGCTACACCCAGATAGATCTACCGCTTAAGTCCCTCGGTGTTCTGCCTACCCATTCACATGATCTAAGTAGTAAACCTCCTTACGTTAACATACCGTGTATAATAGTACTTGTAAACAAAGTAACATGTATTTCACCCCCGCAGTTAAGAAAACTGAAAACAGTTAGAGAAAAGGGGGACATGAACTCACAGTGAAGCGTCTCTACCAAGTATCTCCAAATCGGAAAGCTGTGCGACGACCTACAAGTGCTAATTCTATTAGACGGATGGCCGTGCCTTAGTTTTATAGTTTAAGTTTTTGGGAAATAGTTAGACAACTATTTCGTGTGTATGTTCTGTATATACTTGGTAGTTAAACTCCTTCCCAAGGATGGGGGATTCAATACATGTGCGTAAGTTACGTTTTAATAATCGAGTGGTAATATAATTACCGGTGTAACTTATATATTCATGTGAAAGCGTTCGTATTATTTTGGAATCGTTAACGTTTGTAAATATTATTTTTACTCCTAAAAATAATATTTATGTATTTTCACAAAATAATCATAAACAGTGTTGTGACAATATATGTTTATCACGTTAAATTTTGTGAAAATCCCACCTCCGAATATTAGTAAATAAAGTCATGGCGAAATTTATATTTCGAAACATGTCAAAAATAATTCCAACACTTATGGTGTAAATAGTTCTAAGTGTTAGGTTTTTAAAAAAATTTCGCCAGAGTTTCCTCTGTAACTGGAGGTGGCCACGCTCTTAAGCGTATCATTTTCTTTATCAAATCAAATCAACCAATGTTCTCAACATTATCAAACAACTTTTCAACATTTTAACTAGTCAAAGATAGACATAATCGCCAAAAATATACGAACTTGTGGTTTGTCTAAAAATATGTAGTAAATCTCTTTACTTTTAATGGTTCTTTATATAAAACACTCCGATCCTAAAAAAAAAACCTCGTTTTTGGAGAAAATCCATCTTTACAACTTCTAGTAACTTTTGACAAAACTAGTTCTTTGTCGGATCTTTTCATTTCACAAGTGTTTACACACTTGTGGTTTATAAAAATCATGCTTGTCAATGTAAGATCCATCTTTTAAAATACACGATTTCCTTGATATGTGGTCCTTTGAAAATACCGGGTGTAGATACGTAGATCTACTAGTTTTAAACACTTTTGTACAAGTTAAAACATTTTTACACAAGTTCATGTTTCATGTGTGGTAGAGTTTCACCTTTTAACCCTTGTATTATCCAAAACAAGCTTATGTTAAGATCAACGATCTTACCAAACCGGGTTAAGCGGTGATCCGAGCTACCACATCATAGATCGGGTCTAAATAATCACATATTTCGAATACTACAACTTTTACACAACACATATGCTATTAACCACCATTTTTCATGTTTTTAGTAGACTTTTAAGCATCAAATTGTATGTTAACGATATTTAACCGACATAATTCCTTTTAACCGCCTTAGATAAGTTCAAAAATGAGTTTTAAGTGTTATACCTCTAGCTCGAGGCTAGGGAAGATTCTTGACGAAATACGGGTGGATAAAAGCCAAAGAAAGAGGTCCTTCGTGTTCCGCTTGCTCCAAGCTTCCTAATACGTGACCTCTAACACTTGTATGATGATGGAATGTGATGATCAAGAACCGAAAGTATGATGAGGGTGGGTGGGGGTCTCGGCCGAAAGTGAATAAGAGAGGGAGAGAGTTTGAATTTGGGTTGTGGTGAAGTGAATGATCTTAGTGCAATTACATGAACTTATAGGCAAAGATTGAGTGATTAACCATTGGATTTAGTGTTGTTTAGATATGGGGCAATGGTGATTTAAATAATAAACCAAGTACTAAGCATGTTCCCCCATAGTTAGGCCGGTTAGGATGGGGGGGGGGGGGGGGGTCCTAGTCCGATTTCGAGTAGGTTAGTTAGGGTAACTAAGTTAAGTTAGTCAAGTGTTAAGTATTAAACTTAGTTACTTGTATGTTATGCGTTATGGCGGGTGTTAGGGTAATCAGGGACCCTAACTGGCTCAGAAAAATATAAATAGTGAAAATAATAATATTTTCATGTTCCGGGTAAAGTCCGGTTGTTCGATTGGATAGTAATCCGTTAAAGCGTTACTAAAGCTTTAAAGTGTCGTTATTGTTATTTTTAGTGACACATCTTGTTTCCGACACCTTGGAAAGTGTCTAGTAGTATTTTCCCATGTTTTGGCACTTTATTAGTCAGCTAGAAGCTGAATTATTTTTGTAAAGTGCTGTGTTTTGTACTTGAAGTACGTTTTAGGCACATCCAGTCAGTGTATCTTATTCCTAGAGACGCAGTTCCACAACCCTTATATCCCTACACTCACTGCTAGTGTAGCAAAACATTTCAGGCTCTTATAGGCCTTAGAGGCAGTGTTTGCCTGATGCTGGCTTTATCAGCATGTTCAATAGGTTATCCGTGTATTGTGCTACTGTGCTTTTTGTGCATCATGGTTGTCACTAGGGTTCAGCATGCAAATAATGTAGTGACAGTCAAGCAAGTATGATGCAAGTAAGTACATGTATCAGATATCAAGTAGCAGTTTATCAGCTAGTTCAAACAAGCACAGTAATTAAGCAGTAATTAATCATTAATTAAGTCGTACGGATACCTGGTTTAGTGCGGGTTGTCACATTCTCCCCCCGTTAAATAAATTTCGTCCCGAAATTTAAGTTCTGCTTGTAGATGCAGGGTTCTTAGGAAAAAGGTGGGGGTATTTTTCTTTCATCCGGTCCTCACGCTCCCAGGTGAACTCAGGACCATGTCTGGCATTCCAACGAACTTTGACGAGTTTGACACTGCTCCGGCGGGTCTTGTTAACTTTCCAATCCGTGACCTCGACAGGTTCTTCAACGAAGTGGAGCGTGTCGTCAATATGAATCTCGTCGATGGGAATGGCAACGTCAACTTGAGTCGGACTTTTCTTCAGGTTGGATACATGAAATGTATCGTGAACACCATTCAGTTCAGCAGGTAGGTCCAACTTGTATGCTACTAGTCCTATTCTTTCCAGAATTCTGAAAGGACCAATGTAGCGCGGATTTAACTTCCCACGCTTCCCAAAGCGTGCCACCCCCTTCCAGGGTGATACTTTCAATAGCACCATTTCTCCAACTTGAAAATCCACATGTTTTCGGTTTGGATCCGCATAGGCCTTTTGTCTGTGGCGAGCTGCTTCGATGCGTTTAAGAATTTGCGCAATCTTGTCTGTCGTCTCTTGGACGATCTCGGGACCAGCAAGCTGCCTATCACCTGCGTCAGACCAACATAGGGGTGATCGGCACTTGCGTCCGTATAGGGCTTCAAATGGCGCGACACCAATACTGGTGTGGTAGCTGTTGTTGTACGAAAATTCGACCAATGGTAAATGCTTATCCCAGCTACCGCCCAAATCCATAACACATTCCCTCAGCATGTCTTCCAAAGTCTGTATCGTTCGTTCGCTCTGGCCGTCAGTTTGCGGATGAAACGCATTGCTCAGATTCAATTGTGAGCCAAAGGCTTCCTGGAAGGATTGCCATATCCTTGATACAAACCTTCCGTCTCTATCAGAGATGATTGAGAGAGGTACTCCATGGCGTGCGACAATCTCTCTCATGTATATTTCCGCAAGTTTACTAGTACTGTCTTTCTCTCTGATTGGCAGAAAGTGTGCGGACTTTGTTAGGCGGTCAACTATCACCCAAATCATATCATGGCCTCTTGGCGTTCTTGGCAATTTCGTAATAAAATCCATGGAGATTTGTTCCCATTTCCACTTGGGAATCTCAGGTTGTTGCAGCAGCCCTGAAGGCTTCTGGTATTCCGCTTTAACCTTAGCGCACGTTAAACATTTGCTCACGTAAACAGCAACATCGCCTTTCATCCTAGGCCACCAGTAATAATCTTTGAGATCCTGGTACATCTTATCCGCTCCAGGGTGGATAGAGTACCGTGATTTGTGAGCTTCATAAAAAATAACCTTCCTCAATTCACCAAACAGAGGAACCCAAATCCTTTTCTCAAAACATAACGTTCCTTCCTCGTTTGGTACCAAAAGCTTCTCCATCCCACGGAGATATTCCTCTTCAAGATTCCTTTCCTTGAGAGCTTCCTTTTGTGCGGCACGAATGCGCAAGGAAAGATCGGTCCGTATAATCATTTCCAAAGCCCTAACCCTTATGGGCTTGATTCTCTCTTTACGACTTAGGGCATCGGCAACAACATTCGCCTTCCCTGGATGATACTTTATCTCGCAGTCGTAGTCGTTCAGCAACTCAACCCATCGTCTTTGCCTCATATTCAACTCTTTCTGGTTGAATATATATTGTAGGCTCTTGTGATCTGTGAAGATTGTACACTTCGTACCATAAAGGTAGTGTCTCCAGATCTTTAGTGCAAATACCACTGCGCCAAGCTCTAAATCGTGTGTGGTATAGTTCTTTTCGTGCACTTTCAGTTGACGTGATGCGTAAGCAATGACCTTTTGACGTTGCATCAACACACAACCCAATCCTTGACGCGATGCGTCGCAGTATACCACAAAATCGTCAGTACCTTCCGGTAGAGCTAAGATTGGCGCATTGCAGAGCTTATCCTTCAATATCTGAAATGCTTCATCCTGTTTGATTCCCCAATCAAACTTCCTTTCCTTCTGCGTGAGGAGTGTCAATGGTTGAGCGATCTTTGAAAAATTCTCAATGAATCTTCGATAATAGCCAGCCAAACCCAAGAATTGCCGGATCTCGGTTGGCGTCTTTGGCGTTTCCCAATCTTTGATCGCCTCGATCTTGGTTGGATCCACGTGGATTCCGTCTCCATTTACCACGTGCCCAAGGAATTGGACTTCACGTAGCCAAAACTCGCACTTAGAGAATTTGGCATACAGTTGTTCCTTCTTCAGCAGCTCTAGAATGGCTCTAAGATGCTGCTCGTGTTCAGCCTTCGTCTTTGAATAAATTAAAATGTCATCGATGAATACAATCACGAACTTATTCAAATACGGCTTGCAAACTCTATTCATTAGATCCATGAATACTGCAGGTGCGTTTGTCAAACCAAACGGCATAACAAGGAACTCGTAGTGTCCATAACGAGTTCTGAAGGCTGTCTTCGGGATACTTTCCTCCTGTATCCTTAACTGATGGTATCCAGATCGAAGATCGATCTTTGAGTAAAAGCTTGAACCTTGCAGTTGATCAAACAGATCATCGATTCTTGGCAGAGGGTACCTATTCTTGATTGTCAGTTTGTTCAGTTCCCGGTAGTCGATGCACATACGAAAACTACCGTCCTTCTTCTTGACAAACAGGACCGGAGCTCCCCAAGGCGAGAAGCTTGGTCGGATAAAACCCTTGTCTAACAACTCTTGAAGTTGTGTTGACAGTTCCTGCATCTCAGACGGAGCAAGTCTATACGGTGCCTTAGCCACAGGCGCGGCGCCTGGAACTAAGTCAATGTGAAACTCTACTTGCCTCTGAGGTGGCAGTCCAGGTAAGTCTTCTGGGAAGACTTCTGGATATTCCCTCACGACAGGGATGTCTTCGATTCTTGGCTCAGCAGCCTCTTTATCCACAATGTGTGCCAGAAAAGCAACACATCCTTTTTGCAAACACTTCCTTGCTTTCAAGCAGCTGATAATCCTCAACGGCGTCTCACGCTTCTCTCCGTGAACAACAATCGTCTCACCATCATTGGTTGGGATGCGAACAACTTTTTCGTGACATACTATCTCAGCCCTGTTGCCTGATAACCAATCCATTCCTACCACCACGTCGAAGCTTCCCAACTGGACTGGTAGTAGATCCAAAGCAAACTCACGCTCTCCTAATTCGATCACACAACCTCTGATAACTTCATTGGCTTCTACTAGCTTCCCATTGGCCAATTCGATTGAATACGGAATATCTAGCTTATTAGCGGCTAACCCAAGCATATTCTTAAATTATAACGACACGAAGCTATAATCGGCACCAGTATCAAACAAAACAGATGCATAGTGTTGATTTACAGGGAACGTACCAGTAACAACATTGGGGTCCTGGCGCGCTTCCCTTGCTTCGAGTTGGAACACTCTTCCGCGGGCTTGGTTTAACTCTGGGCAGTTTTTCTTGAAATGCCCGATATCACCGCAGTTATAGCATCCCAGTCTTTGCCCGTTTCCACCAGCTTGATCATTCCTTTGATTACGATTCACAGCGCCCGCTTGGTTAGCATTGTTGCCTCGATTCCCGTTTCCTCCATAGTTTCCTTGTGGGCGATCCCCAATACCACCACGATTATTGTTTCTATTTCCATATCCTCCCTGGCCTCCCCGACCGGCAGGGGCCCAACAAGTGTCCTTCAAGTGACCACGTTTCCCACATACTTCGCATACTTTTAGCCCACATTGACCAGAATGGTGGCGTTGGCAGGTATTGCATTTGGGCTGGGCGCCCATGTATCCTCTTCCTTTCTCTCTTCTACCAGCTGTAACCTGAGCTGGCGTGTCTGATCCTCCTTTCTTAACCACTACACTAGCGCCCTGCTTGAAGTTTGAGAACTTCCGTTTGTTACCTCCTGATGACTCGACGTGAGTCTCTGCCTTCTTCGTCTTGATCTCATCAAACTTGTTCAGGCGGATGGCCTCTTCGGTGAGAGCCACGCTTAAATCAATCGCCTCAGTGATAGTTGCTGGTTTGGAGGAGGTCACCATACTTATGATTTGAGGAGCTAAACCCCAAATGAAGCGCTCGATTCGCTTGTATTCTGGTGTAACCATGTAAGGAACCACTTGAGATAAGTCGTGAAACCTTTGAACGTATTCTGCGACCTTTGGACCGTCCATCTTTAAGTGCCAAAATTCAGTTTCCAACTTTTGAATTTCTGCGCGAGAGCAGTACTTTTTGCGCATAAGTTCTTTTAGTTCGGTCCAGGTCAGCGCGTAGGCAGCAGCTTCGCCTAGTGTCTGTACTTGCAGATTCCACCAAGAGAGGGCTCCGTCCAAGAATAGCCCTGAGATATAGGTGACTTGCTGATCCAGTGCGCACTTGCTCATGCGAAGAACAGATTCGGTTTTCTCAGCCCAACGAACAAAGGCGACAGCACCTCCTGTGCCATCAAAGTTTACGGGCTTGCAGTCTAAGAACTGCTTGTAGGTGCATCCTGCACATACGTTATAACA
Source organism: Helianthus tuberosus (assembly GCA_030545235.1). Lineage (NCBI taxonomy): Eukaryota > Viridiplantae > Streptophyta > Magnoliopsida > Asterales > Asteraceae > Helianthus > Helianthus tuberosus. The sequence continues at coordinate 197,473,666 of CM060425.1, forward strand.
TACATTTGGCATTAGCGTCATTGCTAGAGATATCCAGTTAGGTCACGGTAGGTCTTAATGACTTAATATTACCGTGAGGTGGATTGTTATTGCCTTGGTTAATACTTCCGCTCGTTCCGGGCTGAGATGCTGCATATTGTGCTATGGCAGCAGCAATAATCTGCTGGAGTTCTGCCTCATTAGTAGGCATGTGTGTCTCACGTCTCGGCGGCATCTTCTAAAAGATGGTTTATGTTGGTCAGGCCATAGTAAAACGTACGTATATAGTAATAGTAATAGCACATCACATCTCATGTTATCAATACATCACAAATACCAAACACACATCATACAAATAAGCAATCAAGCGAATCAAATATGATGAGAATACTGCGATTGCCATATATCGAGACCACATAGTAAGTGTATCAGTACATCATAGTGTCATACAATCATCCATCAACTAGGGGCTACATCACCCCTGTCCAAAAACTACATCAATCAGTGTCAATACATCAAATACAAGTCAACAAAAGTCAGAATCAACTGTGGTCTCCACAAATACTGTGCAATCCAACAATCGCCGTCTTCTCATCCTCGTCTACCCAAACAGCACTGATGAGCTCTATACAGATGGTGGTGGAGGAGGGGGAAAGTGGGTGTAAAACAAACGACGTAACTGGAGCCAGTCCTCCTCCTGGGCTCGCTGAGTACGAATGATAGAGGCAACCTGCTGCTCTAGTGTAAAGAGACGAGCAGCATAATCTGGAGGTAAGGGTCGAAATGGCTGCAGAGGAGAGTGCGTCTGACCATGGCATGGACACGGTGGCAGCTGAGCTCTCTCGAGCTCCTGGATGCGCTGCGTGTGTGACTCGTGCTGAGCGACAAAAGACATCAAAATGTCCTCGATAGTATACCCCCTGTGGAAAGAATGGTAGGGGTCAGTAGGTGGCATACCAGAGTCTGGTGCCCAAAGAAACGGCTCACTAGTGGGGTCGAAAGGTGCCACGTGAAATGGAGCAACAGTGGGTGGAACAGATGACATCTGTGGCATGAAAGGGATAGGCATCGGTACATGCCCAACATGATGGGTTGAAGAACCCTCTCCAGGCCTCGCTGGAGGTACAAACTGTGGAACCTGGAAAGAAAAATCAACATGTCGCGTAACAGGGATCTGAGGGGGAAAAGGGGGAACATCCTCATCAGCAGGTATCCAACCGTGCTGTGCATGCTCATCTGGTGGATCCATGCGTGCCGCGAACAGTGCATGCTCGGGCTCCAGTGGAATGGGATCAGGTGCAACAAAAGGATGGACATGTGCAATGTGCTCAATGGGAGGGTCAACAGGTATAGCGACAACGGGTAAAGGATCAACAGGGTCAACAATGACATGATCGCCCTCCATCAAAGGAATATCCACGGGGAGATCATCAGCAACAGGCTCAAAAGGGATGTCAGCATGTACTGGGTCATGCTCAGGTATGGGGTCTAGAGCGGCTGCCTGCTCTGGAGCAACGGCAGGCTCGAGGTCATCAAAAGCCATCTCGAAACCAAAATCTGGGTCGATAGGATCCACTGGGTCATCAGGGTCTACTGGATCCTCCATAAACTGATCCATCGGAATAAACTCTAAGTCACGATCTGGGTCGAATCCTGGGGGAAACATTGGATCGGAATCCCCCTCATCATCGTGGTCGAAAACAAAACTGGGGATAGGGGCAACAGAAGATGCCTGATCAGGATCTGATCCATGAGAGAAGTGCTGCGCACTCTAGATGTGTGAGGGTACAGAGGCCACAGACTCAAAGGAGTCTGGGACTGGGGAGTGAGCAGGTGACTCCGCGGCGGGAGCATCTGCGATCAACAAGGGACCATCAGCAGCAGGAAGGGCCTCGCCCTGAGCATCCTCCTCGAAAGGCTCCTCCTCAAACATATCGACATCATCCTCCTCGTCGTCGATAGGCACATCGTAAACAGGGTACGAAGCAAGCGGTATAGGGGCAGGGATCACTGCGAGTGGTAGATCCCCGGCCAAAGGACCATCTGCGAGCTCGTCAGCACCGTCAGGTAATGCGAAGGGCTGAAAATCGTCTTCATATGTGCTCGTGACGTCGGACGTGTGAACCTCGTGCTCCGATGACTCTAGGTCGTCTGATACGATAGGCCTAGGGCCTGTGGTGTCTGAACCACCAGTGTCTGTAGAATCCATGTGTCTGTAACATATACACAAACATGCACAAATAGTCAATCATATAATCAAATAATCACATAAGTCACCAAGTAAGGTATCACATAATTCTCCTAGTCCTACTAGCCAATTTCTCCCAGTCTTTAAGACTGCTCTATCCTCCACCTCGACCACTCAGATCGAGCCTCGGTCCCCTTGACCGATCCTCAGCCTTCATGACTGAGCCTACTCTTCCTATCCTCACTAGCCAACTACCTCGGTCACCTTATATCCCTACACTCACTGCTAGTGTAGCAAAATAAATTTTTAGGTTGATTAGAGCCTGAAATGTTTTGCTGCCTCTAAGGCCTATAAGAGCCTGAAATGTTTTGCTACACTAGCAGTGAGTGTAGGGATATAAGGGTTGTGGAACTGCGTCTCTAGGAATAAGATACACTGACTGGATGTGCCTAAAACGTACTTCAAGTACAAAACACAGCACTTTACAAAAATAATTCAGCTTCTAGCTGACTAATAAAGTGCCAAAACATGGGAAAATACTACTAGACACTTTCCAAGGTGTCGGAAACAAGATGTGTCACTAAAAATAACAATAATGACACTTTAAAGCTTTAGTAACGCTTTAACGGATTACTATCCAATCGAACAACCGGACTTTACCCGGAACATGAAAATATTATTATTTTCACTATTTATATTTTTCTGAGCCAGTTAGGGTCCCTGATTAACCTAACACCCGCCATAACGCATAACATACAAGTAACTAAGTTTAATACTTAACACTTGACTAACTTAACTTAGTTACCCTAACTAACCTACTCGAAATCGGACTAGGACCCCCCCCCCCCCCCCATCCTAACCGGCCTAACTATGGGGGAACATGCTTAGTACTTGGTTTATTATTTAAATCACCATTGTCCCATATCTAAACAACACTAAATCCAATGGTTAATCACTCAATCTTTGCCTATAAGTTCATGTAATTGCACTAAGATCATTCACTTCACCACAACCCAAACTCAAACTCTCTCCCTCTCTTATTCACTTTCGGCCGAGACCCCCACCCACCCTCATCATACTTTCGGTTCTTGATCATCACATTCCATCATCATACAAGTGTTAGAGGTCACGTATTAGGAAGCTTGGAGCAAGCGGAACACGAAGGACCTCTTTCTTTGGCTTTTATCCACCCGTATTTCGTCAAGAATCTTCCCTAGCCTCGAGCTAGAGGTATAACACTTAAAACTCATTTTTGAACTTATCTAAGGTGGTTAAAAGGAGTTATGTCGGTTAAATATCGTTAACATACAATTTGATGCTTAAAAGTCTACTAAAAACATGAAAAATGGTGGTTAATAGCATATGTGTTGTGTAAAAGTTGTAGTATTCGAAATATGTGATTATTTAGACCCGATCTATGATGTGGTAGCTCGGATCACCGCTTAACCCGGTTTGGTAAGATCGTTGATCTTAACATAAGCTTGTTTTGGATAATACAAGGGTTAAAAGGTGAAACTCTACCACACATGAAACATGAACTTGTGTAAAAATGTTTTAACTTGTACAAAAGTGTTTAAAACTAGTAGATCTACGTATCTACACCCGGTATTTTCAAAGGACCACATATCAAGGAAATCGTGTATTTTAAAAGATGGATCTTACATTGACAAGCATGATTTTTATAAACCACAAGTGTGTAAACACTTGTGAAATGAAAAGATCCGACAAAGAACTAGTTTTGTCAAAAGTTACTAGAAGTTGTAAAGATGGATTTTCTCCAAAAACGAGGTTTTTTTTTAGGATCGGAGTGTTTTATATAAAGAACCATTAAAAGTAAAGAGATTTACTACATATTTTTAGACAAACCACAAGTTCGTATATTTTTGGCGATTATGTCTATCTTTGACTAGTTAAAATGTTGAAAAGTTGTTTGATAATGTTGAGAACATTGGTTGATTTGATTTGATAAAGAAAATGATACGCTTAAGAGCGTGGCCACCTCCAGTTACAGAGGAAACTCTGGCGAAATTTTTCTAAAAACCTAACACTTAGAACTATTTACACCATAAGTGTTGGAATTATTTTTGACATGTTTCGAAATATAAATTTCGCCATGACTTTATTTACTAATATTCGGAGGTGGGATTTTCACAAAATTTAACGTGATAAACATATATTGTCACAACACTGTTTATGATTATTTTGTGAAAATACATAAATATTATTTTTAGGAGTAAAAATAATATTTACAAACGTTAACGATTCCAAAATAATACGAACGCTTTCACATGAATATATAAGTTACACCGGTAATTATATTACCACTCGATTATTAAAACGTAACTTACGCACATGTATTGAATCCCCCATCCTTGGGAAGGAGTTTAACTACCAAGTATATACAGAACATACACACGAAATAGTTGTCTAACTATTTCCCAAAAACTTAAACTATAAAACTAAGGCACGGCCATCCGTCTAATAGAATTAGCACTTGTAGGTCGTCGCACAGCTTTCCGATTTGGAGATACTTGGTAGAGACGCTTCACTGTGAGTTCATGTCCCCCTTTTCTCTAACTGTTTTCAGTTTTCTTAACTGCGGGGGTGAAATACATGTTACTTTGTTTACAAGTACTATTATACACGGTATGTTAACGTAAGGAGGTTTACTACTTAGATCATGTGAATGGGTAGGCAGAACACCGAGGGACTTAAGCGGTAGATCTATCTGGGTGTAGCGAGCCCAACTCTAGGCCCAACAAAACGGACCTCTGAGAGGACCAACAGAACGGACCTTGAGTGACTTGGTTGCCCGACGCATAAATCGGCTAGGTTGGAGTCTTCCTACTTGCACTTCACATACATCAATGGCTTTGCAACCCATTGACGATCTCTCTTTTCCTTACACTTCTACATACCAGGGAACTTTTATACTTACATAGTGTTTTACATACTCACTACACATGAACTCGCTCAACATTATTGTTGATTTTTCAACTTACATGTATTTCAGGAAATTAACGAGATCTGGCACGGTATGGCATGTTTTCCGCTGCACTAGTTTCCGAGGTCATCCGGGGTTTAGGGGATGTGTCTCTTTCCTGGACAAGACACAATCCTCAAACCATGTTTATATTATGTTTAAGTTTGTAATGTCTGTTGAACAAGGTTATGGTTGTTAGGGTATGTTCCCGTTAAAACAATGGTACTGTATTTGGTTTTCAAAACTTAATGGATGATCTTGCATGTTTTTAACTCATATAGCTTTGTTATGATTAAGCTATGGTATTAAGAAGTCACACCAAATTAACCACGCTTCCGCAAAGCCAGGGTGTGACAACAAGTTCGTTTTTTTTTCGTATGATCGTTCAAAAAAAAAATGTGTTGATGATGAAGCAAAAGATAAACAAACAAGTTCATCAAAAATAACTTTGTTTGAATAAAAGCTTCATCAAAATAAAAGTTACAAAAAATAGAAAGTCTTACGAAAACCGACACTTGTTACGCTTTTCGCCCTTTTTCTACTAACCACTATCCCAACCACCTACCTTTAACCCAAGCCTAACCCTTAACCCACAAAGTCCTCTTGATATTTACAAAGGTATAAAAGTTAAAAAGGAGGAGGATTGATTGCTTGGCAAGCCTATGGTAGGAGTAAGTTCCATGCCGCTCTCGAGTGATTCACTAAAAATACACCTTCGGCCGAGTGTGAGTGATTTCTCCCGTGAGGTATGTGAACTTGTATATAAATGGAATTTTAAAAAAGGCATGTTATGCCCAAATAAGTAATTTCTCTTATGAAAAGTTTTAAATAAATCATGACGAATAGGATTGTAAATAGATAAAAATAAAACCCAAAAAGATCTTGGATTCCCGACACTCTATGACAAGCCCAAAACCTTCTCTTCTACCTATTCCATTTGGGAGTGTAAGCCACATATTAAAGAGTTTTGCTTGAGGACAAGAAAAAGTTCAAGTGTGGGGGTATTTGATGTGTGTAAAATGCAACATATAAATTACATCAAATGAGGCATAAAACTAACCCTTTTTAAGTACTAATATTGGAAAAAGAGTGTTTTTGTCTTCCTTTTGTATTTTCAGGATTAAATGAGCTCAAAAACACAAAAGAAGCAAAAAGACAGCTAAATCCAACATAAATACAAGAAAAGGAACATAAGTGGACTGCCCGACCCCTCAACGGCATCTTCCCAAGCAAAATAGAGAAGACAGAAGACTGAACACGCCCCGTGCTCAGCCAGCACGGGGCCGTGCCCAAGAAGCAGCAGAAAAGACAAACCTATAGAAGCTTCTATTGCCCACCACGGGCCGTGCCCAGCGAACACGGGGGCGTGGCGAAAGTACAGCAGGCGCATTAATTGTAATTGCGAATTACAATTAATGAAGAGAGAGAGTGTCAGACAGGCACGGGGCCGTGTCCAGCGGACACGGGGCCGTGCCCAGCCTTCTGTTTAGCCTATAAATAGGAGTGCTTGGTTTCATTTCAACTCATCCCTTGGCACACCACCTCTCTCACACTTCATCCACCACCCACCACCATCACAACACCATCATCCACCACCATCATCCATTGTCCATCGTAGAGTGTGTGAGTCGTCTCGGGATCCAAGATTGATCGTAAGAGTTCTTGACAATCAAGGCCATGTTTGCCTAAGTCTCTTACATCACTTGGTGAAGACAAAGTGTCTAGTATAATACTTTTTATTTCTAATCTTTTGCACTTTTTATTTGGTTTTGTATTAATGACTTTAATAACTAGTTACTTATGTTGAAGGTGATCTTTCCTTATCGTTTGTCCGTGGTGTCTTGGCATTATTTTACTGTCTATATAAAATAAAAGATTTTCACCATTCATATCTCCACGGTCTATATGGAGGAATGTTGGCTACCTGGTCGGGGGTTAAGGGAACGGTTTGGTAAAGGTCTTGCCATTGTTCAGCGTTTAGAGGTCCTGCAATGGACCTGGGTCAAATTTAGTAGGACCTCCTTCAATGCTTCACGGTATTGGATGGCGGGGGTCCAAACTCTTTGATCCCCTCATAAGTTAGCTACTATTAATACTATAACCCGGCTATTTAGGACTGTATCCCTGCTGACTCAGACTACTTAGCCAAGGGTAACGTCACCGCCAAAAGCGGGGCCTACCATAATATTGCATTAATAACTTAATTCATTATCTTCCAATAATCCACCCTTTTAGGATTGTATCCTTGCTGACTCAAACTACTGGGGTGAGGGTAACGTCACCTTCAAAAGAGGGGCCTACTACAATAACTAAGATAATCTCTTAATTATGTGCAAAAGTGCGGAAATAATCAAAGGTTATACTAGATACGAGTCGGAACCAAGTGATTCATCTTGTCTATCTGTTTTTTCTTTTATTTTCATTTTTAGCATTTTAGTTAGTTTTTATTTTTTTAGTTTAAAAACATTTTTCTAAACTTTTTATTTTGATTAGACGTTGAGGATAAACCGGTACTAAAAGCTCTTGTGTCCTTGGACGACCTCGGTATCTTACCAACGCTATACTACGCTCACGATGGGTGCACTTGCCCATATGTGTGTTTAGTGTTAGTAAAATATCGTGTTTTATAAATTTAAAACTTGGCTAAAATAAGTGTTAAAGGGGCTTAAAATATACACCTAATATATATAACACTTTATCGCACATCACACCAGTATCATGACTACCCCACTAATTTTCACAATCTGTGATCGCATCATCAAATTTGTTCTCTGTAGCCCCAGACGATGTCTCCGAACAACGCAGCTTGGTCGTTAAAAACTCGAAAAAATTTTCAATCACCAAATTTTTTCTAGAGACTCGTCTCCTTATTGCGATCAAAAAATGTTTTTTTAGGCATTTGCTCATTCGTACGAATGTAGTAGGTCCGTTCGTATGAACGGGCTAATTCTGAATCAAATGACATTTTGAACCAAATGTCCATTCGTACTAATCAAGACTGTTGATTCGTACGAACCTGGGTTGCTGATTCGTACGAACCTGGACTGCCGGTTCGTACAAACCTGTTGATTCGTACCGGAGAAGCTGATCTTCTGAAGAACATTTTCAATCACATTTTTCGATCCATAATCTTTATTTCTGCGAATTTCATGATGGAACTTCACACGATTGTGTGAAAATCAATCACGAACATAATTATGTCTTCAATTTCAAATTCCATCCGTGAATTGACCTTCAATTTGTTGTTTATTGATGTTTAACGTCAAAACCTCCAAAAAATCCAAAATTTATGAGCGTAGGTGATTCAATCAACTGTTAGATCAATTGAATCGGTACCGTTGATACCAATTGAGAGTCCAGGATCCGGCTAGTTTGACGAAGTTTTGGCCCCCGAGATAACCAGTTCCGTGATAAGAAATAAGTAGAAGTAGAATTGACACCAAACAAGTTAATTTAAATTGGTTTCTATTCAATGTTTGAAGTTACATACCCGTGAAACCAATTGGACAGCATCTCCCCTCAGGGAGCCAAAGCTTGTCCAAATGAGAGACCTCATCCCATATTTATAGGCATTGTCCATTCGTATGAAAAATCCTGGTACGAATGGACTTTAACTACGAATGCACCAAATACAGATGGACCTCATTCGTATGATTCCACATTCTAGATTCGTGCGGATGGACTTTGTTATGTTGTCCATTCGTACGAATGGACTCCATTTGTACGAATGCAGTTTGACAATACAAAACCTTGTCCGTTTTCATACTAATCTATACAATATTCACCAGACGCTCTATCTAGCCTATTCGCACAGTGGCGGACATACGAAATATGCACCAACAAATACCTTCTCACTGCCTCTTTAAAGGCATCCCTTGATGCAAACCTTGTTTCTACCTTCTAAATAAATTTCTTCCGGTTTGTGTGTTCAGTTACAGATGGAACAACTTCCTTATACTTCTTACCCCTGATATCATCGTCCTCACTATCACCGGGTGTGAGAATGTCACCATCAGATTCCTCATAACTACTGTACCCATCTATATGTGAACCCACTGCATCATTAGTTTCATGCAACTTTCCCTCTATTTCTTTCTCCTGTAAGTATTCATCAAACACCTTTTTTTTTGGGTTCACAATCAATTTGATTATCCTTTCTAACTGCATCTTATGAATGTCTCCATTCCAAGTCCTCTCTATCTGACTCTAAACCAATTACCTCCTCTGGAACCTCCTCATCATCGTCATTGTTTTCAACTCGGTCATCAATATCATCAGTATACTCAGTTGACTCTCCTGATCTAACTACTACATTATAGTCACTATCATCACTGTCATCACCATATTCTTTGTTTATATCCACTGAAACCCTATTAGTTGACCTAGCAGACTTTTTGGATTGGGCTTTTTGTTCATTGGGCTGGGCAGCTGGATTAGTGGGCCTGGAACAAGAGTGGGCTTCATCTGCCATTATTGGACCTTGTTGGATAAGACTTCCATAAATGGTTCAATCCACTTCAAAACCTTAGCGTTCAAGTCCAAAACACCTTTATCATTCTCAAAGTGATGAAGTCCCCCATCATCAGCATCCAACCCATACATATACATGTCCCTAGAACTGTAAAAACCTGATTCTATTGCATACTCTACTAGTTCAAAGTATGAAATGTGGTCTACATCTACTTTAAAAAGCCTTGATTCACCTCCAATATACCTTGGTTGACCAAATCCTACTTCAATGTGACCACCGTACCAAAGCATAACATCTATTGTTTCTGACATCTCAAAACGATGCCTAATTTCAAGAATTCTGATAAGTCGTACCTTAGTTTCGAGAGATTTAGGGCTTCATTCTTTAGTGTTCATCATCACTGATTAGGTTTGATCACTGATATGAGCTATGTCGGGTTTTATAAGTGGGATATAACACATCATCGCCACGTAATGATCTCCAACTCAGCAAAATTGTGACACGTCGGACAAAAAACAACCCAAGTTAGTGCAGATTTAACTGGGAGGTGCCATTGCAAACAAAAAGTTAAGTTAGGGGTGTTGGATGTCAAAGTGTTAGTTGCGGGTGGCAACGGCCAAAAGCCGATAGTTGAGGGGTGATAAAATCCAATAACCCTTATAATTATGTACTGGAACATAATCAATGAATACATAAATCACATACCATATGTGAAAAGCAGTAAAATTACGTGACTACGTGATTTTGAATACCCAAATGTGATTACGTGATTTCACTATAGTATTTTATGTGAAACCCCACTATTTGATTACATAAATTATGCAACAATAGTTGACTATGTATTATTACGTGACTATGTGATTTTGAATACTCATTCGTGATTATGTGATTTCATTATAGTATTTATGTGAAACCTCACTGAGTGATACGTAGTTACATACTAATCATAATTCAAATAAAAAATAAAACATGTAATACATAATATTACCGAATATTTTAGGTCTAATCACGTATAATGTATAAATGTAATGTAATACAAAACATTAGCCAATCAACCTATAATAACCACATAATGTTGTATATTAGAGATTTAATCACGTAATAAAGCATAAATAATTAAGTTCTTATTATTGAGTATGTTATTACGTAATAAGCATAATTGCAATATCATCAATTATAACAAATCATATTGAATGTGTAATAACATAATGGATCATATTGAATGTGTAATTATGTAATGATTTATGTTGAATGTGTAATCACGTAAAAATTATATTGAATGTGTAATCATGTATCCTGTATTTTTTTAAAGAAAACTATAGCAATAGTCTACTCGAATTAAACAGAACTAAATACTCGTTAATAAGGTGTAATTTAAAAAAAATATATTAACATATCAAAAAGTTAGAGTCGTTTGAAAATCGAGGGAGACAGTAATTCACTTGAGGAAAGACTATATTAACCTTCCTGCTTCAGAATAGAAATGACACTTGTCACTCGTTGGGTCTCATGTATACTTCACACGAAAGTTTGTTCTTGTACATAATCTCTTATCTGGTCTTATAATCCAGTAAGCTATAAATCTTTAGTTGAAATTGATTTTTATTTATCTTTTAGGTATTAAACATATTGTTAACAAGGAATGTGTACTCATATAGACTTTATCCTAGTTTGAATTTCGACAGAACCGTCTCCGAGAATTGGTATAATATAAACTCATCAAATATATATCAAGAAACCACAATACACATGCTAATAATGGGGTTTGAACTCGTGACCTCAAGATTATAACCCAAAATATTAATTAATTAATCATATAATCATCTTGTTAATAAGATCAAAGAGTCAATTAATTAAATGAATTGATAGTTTAAAACAGTTTAGGAAATAAAAGATGTATGAGATTAACTGAAAGTTGTTTAGGAAATAAAAATGTAAAGGAAGGGTTTAGAACTCATGACCTTGGTTTTCAAATTTGAGTATTTTAACCATTGAACTAGCTTCATTTTTGTTATTGAAGTCATTTATTAAAGATTTAAGATAATAGTACTCATTTAAAAATATTGAACCTAAATTTTTGTTGGGCCCTATAAACCTTTTGGGCCTTGGCGTCTGCCCAGCCCACAAAGCCGGCCTGAATTTCGGCCTACCTACGAAATGAAACCCAATTATATATTATGAGCTTTATACACAACAAGACCATGGACTACAAGGTTTAATTACAATTTTGAAATGTGAAATCAAATAAAACTCTCAGAGCATTTACAATAGTTGGTTTTGAGTGTTTTGAGTTCGCATGAAGGAGAGAGAAGACAGGGGTGGACCCACCTTTTGGTTAAGGTGTGCGGCCGCACCCTTTGAAAAAAAATTAGTGTAGATTTTGGGCGAAAAACCCAACCGCACCTTTTAAAAATATGGTTGAACACCTCATTCACACCCCTAGCAATTAATTTTTGAGTCCGCTACTGAGAGAAGAAATGAAGGGGAGGGGTTGTTTATGTTAAAACAATCTCGAACGGCCTCTCTGAAATGAAGAGAGGGAAGGGGGAAATAAAGGGTGTTTGATGACTGTTTTGGAGTCTGCTTTGGCTGTGAAGGGGCAAAGTTCAGGCAATGCCCCGCAATGGTGACTTGGAGCTGGTTTTGAAGTCTCTTTTTGTGAAGGAACGTATCGAAAAAGACCGTGGATCGCATCCCCAGAGACACGTGACGAAAGATCGGGAGTACAAAGTTAAATAAGCGTCATACTCTCTACCTTACGGTGGTCCCGCGCCCAACGGATTACCTCCCATGCACATCATGAGTGTGGATCCATTTCCCACCAATCAGAGCAAGGGTGGCGTCAGCACACCCATGCACACCTTAGGCATGGAATGTGCTCCACCAACATGAGCATGGGAGCTGTCACAAAGACAGTTAGAGCCGTGGGGACCCTCTCACCTTGTGGATACTCTCTCACTCTCTTACTATACTAAAAACCCTAATTCCTCAAACTAATACTTATTTTCACGCTTAAGGATGATCACAGGGAGGATTCCTATCTTGTGGTAAGCCTAACGGTGTTTTTCCTTTTTAGGTTTGCTACTAACAAGGAATCAGTATTTTGACGCTCTTGTATTTGTAAAGAAACTTGAACCGACAACTCATGGCCAATATATTCGGTACTAGAATCACATTGCATTTGGTACTAGTTGGTTCTTAGACCAAGAATTGAAGTCTTGTCATGACACTTTTTAAATATCACACGATTGGGTATAATACATTTATCCATATAATTATTACAAATTTTAGTTAAAATCTCACTCTTTAAGATATAATTAACTAAACTAGTTTGTGTTGGAAAATAAGTGAAAATAGCATTTTTCACAAATATAGGAAAATGATTTTTTCCTATTTTGGACTAGAAATAAATATAATAAAATGAGCGGGTTTTATATATTTATTTGTGGGTTTGTGTTCTATGTTGGAAGACCTTCGCAACGAACTAAACCACGTCCAAAACGGAGCTAAGATGAATGAGATATCGATGCTCAAAGTTGGGTGTTTGGAACATTCAATGCTGAAACAAAAGGGAAAGTAGCACCTTGTCCCACATCGGATGAGAGTTGGAACTTAAATGGGTATTTAAGGTGGAACTCTCCATCCTTATTGTTTCATGGAAGCACACACTAGTGTCCTCGCGAAGGGTGCGGAGCACCCTAACTCGCACTCGCACTCGCACACGCTCGCGCGCGCGTGGCGTGGGCGATGAGGCGCAATGTGGCGCTTTGATGGCGCACTTCGCACGCTCGCATCGCCGCGGGCCGCTTGAGAGCCGCCTTTGTATTTTTGACCACGTGCGCGTGGTGGAGCACAAGGGTTGCAAGGACCAAGTGGTAGGTGATGCGGCGCATGACGTGGCAGTCATGCGCATGCGCGCGCGGGTGCACGCATGGTGCATGGGTCCTGCTGTGTCGTGCGCGGCGCACCAGAGTGAGCCAATACGGCACGACTGTGTGGCGCGCTCGTATAGCCGCACAGGTGACGTGGCGCACGCGCGCATGGACTTGAGCCAAGAGGACGCACTACATGGGTGACGTGGCGCGCGCGCACGGGTTTGAGCCAAGAGGCCGCACCGCGCATGGGCGCGCGGCGCACGGCTATGAGCCAAGAGGCCGCACCGTGCATGGGCGCGCGGCGCACGGCTGTGAGCCAAGAGGCTGCACCGCGCATGGGCGCGCGCGCGCGCAGAAAGCTTCCAGCATTGAATAACAGAACAGTTTCAGTTCAGCTTCGTAACTGACGAGTTAATGGGCTTAGACTGAGAATTAAATGACGTCTTAAATTGCATTGAAGACGTTTAATGCAATTTAAACCTCTCTTTAATTCGTTTTTAACTGTTTCGAATCTGGAGCTGTATAAATACAGCTCCATACCCAGCAGAGAAGGACACCAGCTACACAACAGCAATCACAACTTTCTCTCTAGAAATTTTTCTGATCTTTTCTTTGCAGTCTCAAGGTAACCTTCGGGTTGTAGGTCTACTCCGGCAGTACTACTGCTCCGGCTGTTGTACCCTGGGAAACAAAACGAGTACTCCTGGGAGACTCGGAATTTGTTTTAAGGGAAGCGTGTGTTCACGTGCCTCAGCCAATTCTGTTTCATCTTCATTCTTGTATTGTCTTTATTTCAGTTGTAATTGTACCAGTAATTTGTTTTCTCATTTCTGTATTGTAATCAAGTTTAATAAAATTTGTTTATTTTATTTAATTTATGCGAACGGTTCCTACAATCTTAAAACAAATTTTTAAAACCGTTCGTGTAATCAAAACCATTCTGTTTGTGATTCAAACCAGTTTTGTTTTCACTCAGTTTGGGTTTTAAAAACAGATTTTTTGTGTTTTCATCTTCAAAGGAGCGACTTTGGTTGAAAACATTTTTTTGATTACTTCAGAATTTGTCCTAAAAATTGATAAAACTTTCTGATTTGGTCTTCAAAGTTGGACTTAGAAGCCAGTCAGTAAGTTCTAAAATTATAAATTTTCTGTTTTTGGTCTTCAAAGTTGGACTTAGAAGCCGAAACAGTAAATTGTGGTAAAATTAAAATTTATTAGTTTACTTCTGTTTTGTGCGTAAAACAGAATTTTTTGGACTAAAAAGTTTAAATTTTTAATTTTACAGCATGTCGAACGAGAATGTCAACGTTAACAACACTGCGAATGTTGTGACGGGAACCCCCTTGAACGCCACCACTGTGGGAGCGTCCACAGTGGCCAATCACGCGGAACGACCCGAGAAGTTCTCGGGTCTACACTTCAAAAGGTGGCAACAGAAGATGTTCTTCTACCTGACCACCATGAACCTTGCGAGGTTCTTGACGGAAACCGCTCCCCAACCTGTGGAAGGGGAGACCGACGCACAAAGACAGTGCGCGGTAGATGCGTGGAAGCATTCGGATTTCATATGTCGTGGCTATGTGTTAAACGGCCTAGCAGATGCGTTGTATAATGTGTACTACAACGTCAAGACTTCCAAAGAACTTTGGGATGCCTTGGACAAGAAGTACAAAACGGAGGATGCTGGCATAAAGAAATTTGTGGTAGCCCGTTTTTTGGATTTCAAAATGGTTGATTCTAAAAGTGTTATGAATCAAGTCCAAGAATTCCAAATTATACTACATGACATCTTTGCGGAAGGCATGACACTTAGCGAGACATTTCAAGTGGCAGCGTTGATTGAAAAGTTACCTCCTGGTTGGGTGGATTTTAAGAATTATCTTAAACACAAACGAAAGGAGATGACTTTAGAGGACCTTATTGTTCGTCTTCGGATTGAAGAGGGCAATAGAATTGCCCTTAAAGGCAACCAAGCGCAAGCTTCTGCTAGCGCAAATTTGGTTGAGCATGGGCAATCCTCTAAGGGCGCGAAGGGTAAGGGGAAAAAGGACAAGGAGAAAGCAAAGGCTAGCAAACTTGGACCGAAGAAAGGGGTTGTGAAAAAGAAACCTCCAACGTTCCAAGGAACTTGTTACAACTGTGACGAGCCGGGGCATCGGGCTAACCAATGCAAGAAACCAAAGCGTGAGCGTGCGCATATGGTGGATGAAGACGGAATGCCTTTGGTGGCAATGATTTCCGACAAAAGCGCGATGATGGATGAGGTCAATACTGTGACCAACACTCCAAAAGGATGGTGGATTGATACGGGCGCGACCCGTCATGCTTGCGCGGACAGAAGCCTATTTACCACCTTCAAGGCGCTTTCTGGAGAAGATAAGTTGTATATGGGAAATACAGCCACCGCTGACATCATGGGTGAAGGAACGGTGATCTTGAAGTGGACTTCGGGGAAGGAGCTCACTCTAAGCAACGTGTTGTATGTCCCGGACTTGCGCAAGAATCTAGTCTCGGGTTGGTTGCTTAACAAGTTTGGATTTCGTTTAGTCTTTGAGAGCGATCAATTTGTGTTAACTAAACGAGGAATGTATGTAGGCAAGGGCTATGCCCAAAATGGTATGTTCAAATTGAATGTAATGGCTGTCAAAAAGGACATGAATAAAATTGCTACTACTTCTACTTATATGCTTGAGTTTTCTGAATCGAATAAATGGCATGGTAGATTAGGTCACGTTAATTTTAATTCTTTACGCCGTTTAATCAATTTAAATTGCATACCAACATTCCATATTGATTCACACTATAAATGTGAAACATGTGTAGAATCCAAACTTACAAGAACATCATCCAAATCGGTTGAACGAATAACCGAACCCCTTGATTTAATTCACACCGATATTTGTGATTTAAAAGCGGTACCCACAAGAGGTGGAAATAAGTACTTCATCACGTTTATTGACGATAGTACTAAATATTGCTATGTATATTTACTAAAAAGTAAAGATGAAGCAATAAGTAAATTTATCTTGTATAAAAATGAAGTTGAGAATCAACTTCAAAAGAAGATAAAAGCTTTGCGAAGCGACCGAGGAGGCGAATATGTTGCACCTTTTGCCGATTTATGCGCAAAAAGTGGCATTGTACATGAGTGTACACCTCCTTATTCTCCACAATCAAATGGCGTGGCGGAACGAAAGAACCGCACATTGAAAGAAATGATGAACGCCATGTTGATAAGTTCTGGGGTGAGCCAGGAAATGTGGGGGGAGGCCATTCTCTCGGCCAATTATCTTTTGAACAAGATACCATTGAAAAAGAGAGACGAGACTCCATATGAGTTATGGAAAAAGAAAAAGCCTTCATATAAATACTTGAAAGTGTGGGGGTGCCTAGCAAAGGTGATTGTACCACCTCCTAAGGCTCTTAGGATAGGACCCAAAACTGTTGATTGCATATTTATTGGGTATGCGCATCAAAGTAGTGCACATCGCTTTCTTGTACATGAGTCCAAGAATCCTGATGTACACGTAAACACTATCATGGAGGTGAATCCTAACGTTGTGTCTTACTTTGAAAATGTGTTTCCTTTGAGAAGACAAACACATGCAACGTCATTAACACCTAATTTTGAAGTAGGTGAAAGCTCATCTAGACGACATGATGAGGTAGTTCATGATAAGACACATGAACAATCTGAGGTTGAAGAAAGTGACCGTAGGCGAAGCAAAAGGCCAAGGGTTGAAAAATCCTTCGGTCCAGACTTCGTTAGCTATATGGTAGAGGGCGAGCCCAATACATATCGCGAAGCGGTTTCTTCTTCAGAAGGACCTCAATGGAAAGAAGCAATAAGAAATGAAATAGATTCTATATTGCAAAATCATACTTGGGAGTTAGTAGATCTTCCACCTGGTTGCAAACCACTTGGATATCGTTGGATATTCAAAAGGAAGATGAAAACTGATGGAAGTATTGATAAATACAAGGCTAGGTTGGTGATTAAAGGATTTAGACAAAAGGAAGGTCTAGAATACTTTGATACCTACTCGCCTGTGACGCGCATAACCTCGATTAGATTGGTTCTTGCTATAGCGGCTTTAAGAAATTTGGAAGTTCACCAAATGGATGTTAAAACCGCATTTCTAAATGGCGATTTAGAAGAAGAGATTTACATGGAGCAACCTGAAGGTTTCTCCGCCCCAGGTCAAGAGGGTAAAGTATGTAAACTCGTCAAGTCTTTGTATGGCTTGAAGCAAGCACCAAAACAATGGCACCAAAAGTTTGATCATGTCATGATTGACAATGGTTTCAAAATAAATGAGTGCGGCAAATGTGTTTATTTCAAAGACACAAATGAAGGTTATGTGATTTTATGCCTTTATGTAGACGATATGCTTATCATTGGGAGTAATGATAAAATTATCAAAGCTACTAAAAGCATGTTGAAAGCGAGATTTCACATGAAAGACATGGGTTTAGCTGATGTGATTCTTGGAGTAAAGATCATAAGAACCCAAGAAGGTCTTGTGTTAAGTCAATCTCACTATGTGGATAAAATTCTTGAAAAATTCAACTCGGGAGATACGAGTGTAGCTCGAACTCCAGTTGATACCTCCCAACATCTTAAGAAGAATAAGGGAGATGGAGTTGCTCAGTTAGAGTATTCAAGAATTATTGGCAGTCTAATGTATCTAATGACATGTACTAGACCCGACTTGGCTTACGCGGTGAGTAGGCTAAGTAGATACACCAGCAATCCGTGCGCGGATCATTGGAAGGCTATCACGAGGGTGCTTAAATACATAAGATACACAAGAGATTATGGACTGCATTATACCCGACAACCAGCAGTGATCGAAGGATACACTGATGCAAACTGGATATCGGATAATAAAGATTCCAAATCAACAAGTGGTTATGTATTTACACTTGGAGGAGCTGCTATTGCTTGGAAGTCTTCTAAGCAAACGGTCATAGCAAGATCCACAATGGAATCCGAATTTATCGCCTTGGATAAGTCAGGCGAGGAGGCGGAATGGCTACGTCAATTCGTGGAAGATATTCCAAGATGGCCAAAGCCTTTGCCAGCCATATGTGTACATTGTGATAGCCAATCAGCGATTGGTAGAGCTCAAAGCTTGATGTACAATGGCAGATCAAGGCATATGCGACGTAGACATAACACGATACGACAACTACTCTCAACGGGTGTTATCACAATTGATTATGTGAGATCAGCGGATAACATTGCGGACCCGTTTACAAAAGGCTTAAGCAGAGAGTTAGTAGAAACGTCGTCAAGAGGAATGGGACTAAAGCCCGTGGTAAATGGGAATATGAGGGAAACCTAACTTAGTTGACTGGAGATCCCAAGATCTAAGTTCAATAGGACAACTTAATCATATTACCAAACGGAGTCACTGTGGGGGAGTACCCCAAACCAAATAAAAGGGAGTTAGTTATATACTTCCTAGTCCATTCCAATCAGTGACATTGAAGTAAGGCTAAGCATATTAAGGTTAAGGATTTCGGGAAATCAAATAACCATGATGCTTTTAATGATTCAGAGGAATCACCTATGTTAGAGAGAAGTAGGGTCGCTTCGAATGGATTTGTGGGGTGCGCAAATCCTAGAGCTCTCGCAGAACCAGGCTAGTGTTCCAGGACCATAATAGGACACGACAATGAGGAGTTGGCCAAACCAGGGAGAGTATTGTGTGAAGTGTATTGTCGTTTACACAAATGGGGGTATGTTCAAGGACATCGCGTCTACATACCGCTAGTAAGCTAAGTGCGCTTCACAAAAGAAGGTTCAAAGAGTAAAACCTACCTATCTTGCAATACTCAACTGTCGAAGTTTATCGTTGAAAAGTGTAAGGAAAAGATCCATTTCCATACATGTGGGGGATTGTTGGAAATTTGATGAAAATAGCATTTTTCATGTGGGGGATTGTTGGAAAATAAGTGAAAATAGCATTTTTCACAAATATAGGAAAATGATTTTTTCCTATTTTGGACTAGAAATAAATATAATAAAATGAGCGGGTTTTATATATTTATTTGTGGGTTTGTGTTCTATGTTGGAAGACCTTCGCAACGAACTAAACCACGTCCAAAACGGAGCTAAGATGAATGAGATATCGATGCTCAAAGTTGGGTGTTTGGAACATTCAATGCTGAAACAAAAGGGAAAGTAGCACCTTGTCCCACATCGGATGAGAGTTGGAACTTAAATGGGTATTTAAGGTGGAACTCTCCATCCTTATTGTTTCATGGAAGCACACACTAGTGTCCTCGCGAAGGGTGCGGAGCACCCTAACTCGCACTCGCACTCGCACACGCTCGCGCGCGCGTGGCGTGGGCGATGAGGCGCAATGTGGCGCTTTGATGGCGCACTTCGCACGCTCGCATCGCCGCGAGCCGCGAGCCGCTTGAGAGCCGCCTTTGTATTTTTGACCACGTGCGCGTGGTGGAGCACAAGGGTTGCAAGGACCAAGTGGTAGGTGATGCGGCGCATGACGTGGCAGTCATGCGCATGCGCGCGCGGGTGCACGCATGGTGCATGGGTCCTGCTGTGTCGTGCGCGGCGCACCAGAGTGAGCCAATACGGCGCGACTGTGTGGCGCGCTCGTATAGCCGCACAGGTGACGTGGCGCACGCGCGCATGGACTTGAGCCAAGAGGACGCACTACATGGGTGACGTGGCGCGCGCGCACGGGTTTGAGCCAAGAGGCCGCACCGCGCATGGGCGCGCGGCGCACGGCTATGAGCCAAGAGGCCGCACCGTGCATGGGCGCGCGGCGCACGGCTGTGAGCCAAGAGGCTGCACCGCGCATGGGCGCGCGCTGCGCGCAGAAAGCTTCCAGCATTGAATAACAGAACAGTTTCAGTTCAGCTTCGTAACTGACGAGTTAATGGGCTTAGACTGAGAATTAAATGACGTCTTAAATTGCATTGAAGACGTTTAATGCAATTTAAACCTCTCTTTAATTCGTTTTTAACTGTTTCGAATCTGGAGCTGTATAAATACAGCTCCATACCCAGCAGAGAAGGACACCAGCTACACAACAACAATCACAACTTTCTCTCTAGAAATTTTTCTGATCTTTTCTTTGCAGTCTCAAGGTAACCTTCGGGTTGTAGGTCTACTCCGGCAGTACTACTGCTCCAGCTGTTGTACCCTGGGAAACAAAACGAGTACTCCTGGGAGACTCGGAATTTGTTTTAAGGGAAGCGTGTGTTCACGTGCCTCAGCCAATTCTGTTTCATCTTCATTCTTGTATTGTCTTTATTTCAGTTGTAATTGTACCAGTAATTTGTTTTCTCATTTCTGTATTGTAATCAAGTTTAATAAAATTTGTTTATTTTATTTAATTTATGCGAACGGTTCCTACAGTTTGTACTTATATAGTTGATTCCATATTGTGTTTCTTCTGGCTTCTAACAAGTACACACTTAAAACAACAAAGATAGATCACACATCCATCCTCAACTCTTGCAACATTACTGGTGCAACTTGTTGTCTCTTCTTTACTCTTACAGGCAACCCATTTTTCATATTCAAAAGAGGAGATAAACTATACGGCGGATCCACCATTCTCTCCGGCGTCCCACCGCCGCCAACCACCTCAATCTCAAACTCATGCATAACAGCCACAACCACCAACTTCATCTGAAAGTAAGCCAAATCTTTCCCCATACAAATTCTAAGCCCACCATTAAAAACCGGATACCCAAACGGATCATACGCTTGCTGGTATACCCCATTATCATTCAGCCATCTTTCCGGTTTAAATTCTCTACAATCACACCCCCACAAACTCTCCATTCTTCCCATTGCATAAACCGAGTAATCAACAAACCACCCTTTTCGTACGTATGTACCATCAGGTAGTATGTCATCATCCACCGTCGATCTAGAGTTTATGGGCACTGGTGGAAACAATCGCATGGATTCCGATAGAGCAGCATGCAGGTAATTCAGACTTTTCAAATCGTCGAAGGTGAGATTTAGTGGACGAATATCGGGAGATGATGTCGTTAACATAGATAATTCTTTGTGGATCATGTGTTTACAATGCGGGTGTCCGTCTAATAACCAAAAAAACCATGTAAGTGCAGTTGAAGTTGGATCTTTACTAGCAAATACAAAGTTGATAATAGTGTCTCTCAAGAAATTTCTCCTTTCTTCATCTTCAAACCCCATATCCAAACTGAAAACGATGAATCTCGACAGTAAATCTCTGTCGGTTTCACAACCATTTTGCGCGTCTTTAGAATCTATCACATCCATAGCGAATTGATTCAGGGTTTTAATTGTTTCTTTGTACTTCCTCTCGTCCCCGATGTTGAAAAACCTCTTTAACTTCCACACCACCTGAAATGGTGACATGAACCGGTTGGATGTATGTTCAACCGCTTCATCAAATGCTTGAACGAAAGAAATATACGGGTCAGCCCCAAAGACGACGTTACATATGGTATCAAAGCTGAATTTCCGAAGGACATGTTGTAAGTCAAAAGTATTTGATCCTTCGGATAAAAGTAAAGGGATTAATGATTTCGAAAGTTGCGATTGGACGTTGTCGGAGATGAAGGTTTTAAGTGATACGACGGCGAATTCAGGACCAGTGATTTTGCGATGGGACCCCCAGAGGAGGCCGTTAGAATTAAAGATGCCACTACCAAGGAGTTCTTGCATGACAGACGTGTAACAGTTGTTTTTGATGTAGTTACGGAAATTGGATTCGAGTATGTGTTCGATGTTGGTGGGGTCAGCGGTGCAAATACTTTGGGAGAGGCCGAGAAAGCCGTTGACTCGGAACGTGAGCGTAGGGGAGGCGGAGAGCATGTCTGTGACCCAATCGTGGTAGCGATGGCGGTTGCGAAGGAACCCAATGAGGTTTCCAATGAGTGGGTAGGATTGGGGACATGGGGTTTTTACGGCGGAGTAACCGCGGCGGGTGAGCCGGTAGAAAAAGGTGGATAGAGTGAGTAATGACAGAGAGAGGATGATGAGATTGTAGTTGTTCTCACCCATAATTTTTATCTACCGTTGGAAGATACATGATTGAACGCATTTTAAAGTCTTATACTATTAGTCTTATGTTAACTCATCATGTGCTTCTTATTTATGAACATGTTACATGTATGTACTGCCCATAAAATCCTCCTTAATTACATCAAAAAGAAGAACTTTAAAGTCAAATTAACATTACTACTCCACATAACGTATCGCAGTTGAATTAATGCAAGTCTCCAATAATATATAACTACTTTAGTCTGTATAGAACTTTTTTGGTTTCAAATAAGTTATGGTAGAGTTGGATTCACGAGTACAATTTGTGGGTTGAATCCGACACAAACCCGAAAAGTTTATATGAAGTGTTAGAGACATGAAACCAAACATGAATCGTGTATCTCGAGTCTATAACGACTTATATCAACTGAATTCCAAATTGTTAATTATTGTTTCACAACTTGAGTAAAATTTTCAAAGGTGAATGAAAAATATATACGCGTCTTCTAGAGGCTGAATTGATATACACGCGAATTGCGCAGACTAAAGTAAAACGCATTCAAGTGCAGGCATTTTTAACTAAAGCAAAGTGGTATTCAAGTATTCAACTCACTGGCCATTTGCTGCAATTTCGTGATCCCGCGTGTTGCAGCTGAGTTTTTTGCTTCATGAATACTTTGTTGAATGCCACTCACACCTGAGCATTCAAAATTAGTTCTTTTCACGGTTACATTAGCTACAACCCCACCTACACACACGAAGTGTTTGATGTTAGAATGTGTGTATGTGCAAGCGCGCACATGCATAACAATTAAACAGAAGTAATAGAGCTGGCAAGACCGGTGAGTTGGGTAATATATCAAAACAGGCTCGGACATATTTAGAACGGGTCAAAACAGGTGCGCTCAGTTGGATTGACACGCACGCTCAGTCTGTTATATTTTAAAGTAAATTACACGGGGATAGAGGGTTTTCTAAAATTTTGGATTTGATCCCTAACTTTCCAAAAGTACACGGATGGTCCATGTGGTTTGCACTTTGTAACGAATTTAGTCCAAACCTGAACACCACCTTGTCTATCATTTTGGAGGCGTTACTCCGCGCCCCGAACACCACCTTGTCTATCAATTTGGAGGGCGTTGCCCAAGCCCAAAGGCAAAACTTCCACCGGTGTTGCCCCTCTCACTCCCTCACTTGACTTTACCCCTTGCCTTTCACCACCCCTTACCTTTTGTTTTTGGAGGGCAAAGCCCCCAAAGTCTAGGTGGCGCCTACGTGGAAGCCTTTCTCTTGCCCACCACACCATGTAGTCTTAAGGGTGTCCGACAGACGACAGTTCTTCATAACATTTAAGTAACCCGAAATTCCTGTATAAATTTAAGCATACATGAAGACCATTTATACACATGAGGTTGCCTAAAGTATATGTTATAGATCCCACATGTAACTTGGATATAATCCTCTCAGCTTGTGCCAGACGGGTCCCGAGATCCTCCTGTTTTTTACTTCGTAGTGTAAATTATACCGAAAATTTCTATATTTTCTTTTCATTTTAATTCACTCTTAAACACCATAAATAATATAATAAAAACCAAACACAAAATTTAGATTTCAAATCTCTATTAACGACACATGGAAACACAATATTAAGCCAAACACTACTTTTTGTGTTTTTCTGCTTTTAATACTTTTTTTTCCACAGGAGACCCAAACTTATATCTCTCTTTTCTTTCTAAGTTTGTTCTTCAGAGTCATAGTGAATATACAATAATGAGAAGCTATTTTTCTCTTCTTTCATTCTCTCTTGCCCATCTCAACCTTAGCCCGCCACAATATTCTACCGACCGACTACCCCTATGATCTCTCTTGAGGGTGATATAAATCTAAAAGTTGCATGTAAACACATCTAATCTAACCATCTATACACGAAACACCTAAGCCGAAAGCAACCTCTCAGGCAAAAAGTGACAGCCTCAGCCCCCTCATAAGATCACCACACTCGTATGTGGTGAAGCCATTTGTTCAAGAGCTAGACCACCTTGCGCCTCAACTCCTCAAGCGTGCTTTAATGTTAAATGATCAAGAAACAAGAGAAACAAATACAAATCACCATCAACCAAAAAAATATATAGCCAACTTAATCACAACACTTAAATGGGCAACAAAAGGTTATCACTAAAATCCACTTACCAAGTACATGAGTCGATTCATGTTTTAATAGTCTACACGATACACCCACGCAGCAGAAAATTTATTATCGGAAAACAAAATAAACTAAATATCATACGTTTGCTTTAACATTATTAGCCAAAGGCATGTAAAAGTTAACCTTCTTCATGAGCACATCAAAAAATCTTTCAGACATTATCGGAAAACAAAATAAACTAAATATCATACGTTTGCTTTAACATTATTAGCCAAAGGCATGTAAAAGTTAACCTTCTTCATGAGCACATAAAAAAATCTTTCAGACAGCCATGAAAAGTTGGTCTGGAGATACACCCTAAGGCTTTATTTTGTAAGAAGGTTTGGAATGGAGCTAAAACGAATCCAGCATGGCTTTGCAGTTCCATAGAGACGAACAAGATCAACACTTCATCGCTTTAGATAACTTTTCTCCAACACCTGTCACACAAACCGTTACGTTAATCTGTTTAAAAGTGGAATAAAGTGATCTATATGTTCAAAAACGAACCTCAACACGAAATCCACAAAGTGAGAGTAACACAGAACCTCCACCAGCATCCACGAGAACTCGGGCCTGATGCAGGATTCTATCCTGCACCAGCATGTAAAGAATTATTGATTGCTATTCGGAATCTCCATACAACTCATCATCAGAAAGCTCATCAAAAGACCGAATATCCAGTTGGTAACGAAGAATCCCCCCTATTCCACCAAAACCCCTGCAAAACTGAGATCCCTCTTGCGATTTATTCGTAACAAACTCAAGCGTGCAACCGAACTTTCGGTATTCATTAGCAAACCACTCAAGCAACGAAATCTTTTCCTGAACTTCTAATTCGGCGTTTGTAGTCGGATCCCGAAAGTTTTTCTGATCACCCTCTTGCTCCTTGTTCAAATGTTTAATAGTCACTTCACCTGTCGTAACATTCTTAAGCGTAAACCTGTTAATATCGAGATTTTCCCAAACGATGAGTATATCAACCGCACCCATTTCAAGACCCTTCAACGTATCATCCACGCCGAAAACATATTTCCCTGTATCTTGACTGATTTCCTCAAAGTACTTACCGATCAAGCGTTTTTCTTGTATAAACTTAACATTCGCAAGAATTTCAGAAGACAACTCTATGGCTTGATTAAACCCGTTTTCACCTCCATACGAAACATCAACCACATTCAAGATTTTTGCCTGCAGACGCGGGTCAAACATATCGGATTGACTAAGCTCGGTTTTGAAGTCAGCGGACCCAGCGAGTATGAGTCCCGAAACATTCGGCTGACTAGTTGACGGATTGATGTAGAACTGTGTCGCCAGCTCAGCAGTCTTCCTCACATAGTTATGTCGCTTCTCCATACGTAAACGCGCAAATCGTAAAGCGGATTGACCTCCTCTTCCATGCTTCTTCGGGAGATCAACACTGAACTTGTGAAGTACTTCTCGCGTATTACCACTCAACGTTCCAAACAGAGTCCCGTTACCATCCATGATTATAAAACCAAATTTGTCATCAGACTCTAGCAGTTCATTCAACGCTTCGGTATGGAATTTGTTATCACAAAGATATAATGACGCGTTAATGGGCCGAAAAGGCTCAAAATCAATGGTGACCTTTTTTTCCTTTCCTTCTTCGGTCACAATGGTTCCGGTGTAGAGCACGAGCCCGTTTGGAGGAACCTTATTGTAGAGCTTGAGTCTTTGTTGAGCAGATGTGATTGCACCCAAAACGGATTGACGGTTCACTCTGCTTTTGATGTTTGAAGCGGTTCCGAATTCATCTCCGAGCATTTTTGTAACCCTAGATACTTGATCGCGTGGAGGCATAATAAGAGAGATCATGCTGGTACCGTTACCACGAGCAGCTTCCAGTGCCTTGATAAGTTTCTTGATTTTCCATATTTCGATGTTCTTGTCGGTTTCATGAGCATCCACCATTGTGTGTTGAATTGAAAGTGTTGTGTAAGTAGTACAACTAACAACGCTACCTGCGATTGTTAATTTAACCATGAGTTCAGAAGAAATGTGTTTAATCAAATAACACTGTTAAACAAATCTCTTTATGCATTAAAACACATCAAAGACCTCATAACAAATCATAATAAAAATGAACTCTAAGGGGCTGTTTGTTTACCTCTTAGTGAGGCTCTTAATGGTTCAGACCTCTTACTGGTTCAACACTTAATGGTTCAGACTGTTTGTTTCACGAGCAGATGTCTGAACAGACATTTGCCTCTGAATGGTTAAGATTTCTACAGAGTCAGAATGGTTAAGACCTCTAATCTGAATTGGTCAGACATTTGCCCCTGAACGGTTTCAGCACTTAATGGTTCAGATCTAATACTGGTCAGCACTTAACCATTCAGATGTTGCCAAACAAATAAACAAATTTCTCATGTTCTACAAAACCACATTTAAACATTTCCTGATCAAAATTATAAGATTTGTCGAATAAATTCTTTGTATGCGTTTGATATACATAATATTCGGCTCAAATAAGCTAATTCCGAGTGGCAATGATCACAGCAAAACAGAATATCGAACCAGATCACAGTTTTAAAAGCGAAACTGCAACAAATTTAATCAAATAACGAAACCCTAAAACAGAATATACACGCAATTATCTTACTTTCTTCACAAAATCAGAAGATTAATAACAAGAAAACACACATGCAGAATAATATCTGATCAGCAAATTAAAAAAATAACATCGTCTACACATTTGGAATGATTTATATGAATAATATAAATTGCATACGATTGAAATGATGAACGTAAGAATGTAAAATAGAACAGATTACCTGAAGGAGAATTTGGTTTTGGATTTATGCGGATGAGAAAGAAAGGGATTTATGGTGGTTTTGAGGTGAATTTGCAGTTACCGATCAGCACGGATTTGAATGGATGTTCCAGACAGAATCCATGAATTCGTTTTTGGATTCGGGTTTGATATCAACGGTTGTTGCAACGGGAAATTATATATTTGTTTCTTTTTTTAATTCTTTCGTACTTGGTATGTCATGTGTCATGGGTGTCTGTGTCTGGTAGACCGCGGGCTGTGGGGTTAGGGTATCCGGGGCACCCTTCGGGGACCCCTTCGGTGACCATTGTCCCCGATCGGGAACACCGCCGCCATCGGTGCGGGGACCCGAATCGGGGGGTGGTTTCGGCCCATGTCCACCGATTGAATGTTGCACGCATATTGATGAACGGTCATGTTTGAACGGTCGATTTAAAAAAAAAAAAAAATTCACTTTTTAAACAAATATAAATAACCACACCCACTTCACTCTTTTTTATACTCTCAAACCACACCCACTTCTTATTTTTTATACTCTCAAACCACACCCACTTCTTATTTTTTATACTCTCAAACAACACCCACTTCACTAAATGGATCCCAGGTTCCCGATTTTTCCTCCCCTACCCGACTTTCCCGACGATGAAGGTGAACCGTCAAACGATAGTAGCTTAATTTTCTTCCAAAATCTCATCCAACAAGCGGAGCTACTAGACACGGCATCGTCTAGTAAAAAAAAAGTTGTCCCTCGAGATCGTCAGGGTGGCCACGAAACACTAATGGCCGATTATTTTGTAGAAAATCCAAAATTTAATGCCGTTATTTTTCGTCAAAGGTTTCGTATGTCCAAGTCTTTGTTCCTAAAAATTGTTAGTGACGTCGAAGCGTACGACGAGTGGTTTCAAGAGGGCTTGGACGGGAGAATGAAGAAAAGTTTTAAAGATGTCTGAAAGGACCTCTCGTGAGTGCCTTGAATATTTCTGCCAGACGGTCTGTGCAATGTATGCCGGTGAATTCTTACGTAGACCAACGAGCCACGACGTTGCGCTATTGTATCAAGCTCATGAGGAGAGACATCACCTACCTGGTATGTTGGGTAGTCTGGATTGTACACACTTCGTCTGGAGAATGTGCCCCACAGAATTGCGTGGACAATATATGAGAGGCGATCATCAATACCCGACGGTTATGTTAGAGGCGGTGGCGTCTCAAGATTTGTGGATTTGGCATGCTTTTTGTGGCCCGGCGGGTGCACAAAACGACATCAACGTGCTCCAACAATCTCCGTTATTTCTTACTCAACGAAATGGAACGGCGCCATATTGTCCATTTCAGGTGAACGACCACTTATACAAACGCGGGTATTATCTTACTGATGGGATCTACCCTAGCTGGTCCGTGTTTGTGAAGTCTTTTCCATATCCTCACATCCCGAATGAAAAAAAGTTCAAGAGGCAACACGAGGCCGCAAGAAAAGATGTGGAACGGGCGTTTGGTGTGTTAAAGGCGAAGTGGGGAATACTAAAGCGTCCAATGCGTTCCAAAACGGTGAAAAAGATAAGGTTACTCGTGTATACGTGCATTATTTTACATAACATGATTATAAAAGACGACGGAAGGGCGATAGCACCGGTACACATTCAAGATCCTCCAGTCGAACCCGTCTTCGCTGAAACAGCTTATAGCGAGCTCATTGACGAAGACACGCATTGGAGACTAAAACATGATCTCGTTGAGCATCTCGGACGTTTAGATCTACCTCACCTTGAAGTGAGTTCCGACGACGAGTAGTTTGTTTTTATATTTTTCTAGTTTGAATGTAATTTTTATTTTTCTAGTTTTAATGTAATTTTTATTTTTCTGGTTGTTTTTTTTTAATTTAATGAAATGTCTTTTATTTAATTTTTATTTTTATTAATATTTTTTTAATTTATAAACATGCATAAATAAAAATAAAAATAAAAAAATAAAAAAAACCCAAGTCACCTATTAGGGGAGTGCCGCCATCAAAATGTGGTGTTAGGGGAGTTTAAGAGGGGAGTTGACGTGGCACTATCTGATTGGTGGTGTGTAAGAGAGGGGACTCACCTATTAGGTGAGTGCCCCTTGTACCCTTAGGTTTGGGGTATTGCTCAACACACGTGGTGAGTGTGGGTTTTACCAGACCACCTAAAAAAGTGAGTTGTAGAAGCAGCGTAGCCATGCAGGCGTGGGGTGACATGTGGATTTTTTTATATAGTTGACATTTATATAATAAAACATGTTTCGTATATTAATTTAAAAAAGTTACATAAAATCCTAAAAAATTTAAAAGAAGTAGTTACTAAATCCTAAAAAAAGAAAAAAAAATTATAAAGTTTGGTAAATATTAAAGTGGGGAACCCACTTAAAACCCGAATTCCCACGTGCCTATACTCGATCTTCGCGATCTTCACAATCTTCACTCGATCGTCGTAGGTCAAGTCACCCGCAGGGACACGATCAAATCAAACTTTAAACCGATCAAACTTCGGTTTGAGCTCACGTCACTTGTGTTGGCACGCGTTTAAATTGTGACGCGTGTTCCCAACGTGTTGTTGGTATTGCTGAAACGCTCGTCCCCAATACGTGGTTTGACCGCGTTGTAGGGTTCGTTGTGCGTCAACAATCGACGTCACTAGTGCTAATTCCTCCTTCTCTGTCCAATGCACCATTATCGTTTTTTTTGTGTGGGTTTGGTTGAATATTTGTTATCTGTGTTTGGTTTTGGTTGAAGAAGATAAATGTGGAAAAAAAATAAAGTTTTGGATGGGCATTTATAGGTAAAAAATTGTAATTTTTTTTTTTAAATTTGATTTTTACTAACCAAAACCGTCATCCCCAACGGCTAGACCAAACGACTAGCCCAAACGGTCATCTCTTACCAGCCAATCCAAGCCAGCCACCTCACCTCTCCCCCCGCCCCACGCTAGGCTTCAAACCCACGCCATCGGGGCAACGCCGTGGCCAACGCTGGCCCGATATGGTTTAGCTAGCGTTGCTTGGCAACCCCCGCCCCAACCAACGCCCCACACCCCGTAGCCTTATATTAGGTAACGTTTGGTATGTATGTATGAGAGAGGTAATAAAATTGACCAATAGGACGCAGCATATGGTTGAAGCCTCTAAAGACTTTATTGTGTCACTTCAGCATCACATCACTAATAGAGCCCCACCTTTAACAACCAAGTTATATGATAAAGCCCTCTTTTATCAATAGCGCCACCCACTCATCAACACCCTCGAGCCTCGCACACACATAACCTTGTTATTGTTCGCTATTGTAACAACATACCACCAATCACTACTACAAAAGGTAGCATTAGACGGTGTCAAGGATTTTTTTAGACGGTGTTAAAGTAATAACACCGTCTTAAAACCAATACCAATAGCTCTTTTTAATAAAATATTCAATAAAATTCAGAAGAACACCGTGTAATGCTTAAACACCGTCTTATACTAATTTCTCCAACCTTTAGACGGTGTTGTCTCTGAACACCGTCTTATAAATATTCAATGAACCCCGTCTAATGCTTAAACACCGTCTTATAAACTAATTTCTGCATCCTTTTAGACGGTGTTGTCTGTGAACACCGTCTTATAAACTGAAAAAAGATCGTACAAATATCAACCACCAAAACCTTATCTCTTTCCTTTCATCTTCCTTATAACAACTTATTCATCTTCTCCATCTTCCTCATAACAACTTCTTCATCTTCATTCAAGAATTTCACCATTAACAACCTTACAAATTTTCAAGGTTAGTTTTTTTTCTCTTTATATATGTTATTTAATGTTTTTTAGTTTTATAAATAGTAGTTATATCATGTTTAATTATATGTTGTTAAAAATTTAAATTTGATTTTTTCTTGCTTTGTTTTGATAAATCACTAGTACATTGTATATAAATATTAGTTTATATATAGTAATAAAGTATGTTTAAGTTTTAACCTTGTTGTAATATAGGATTTAAAACCATGGTTAGTGAATTCTTGGTGAACCGACCCGACGGGTCAACAGGTAAAAAGGGGAGAACTGTGGAATAAAACCAAACGCGGGGAGAACTGTCGATAAAGATTTCATTCTTGCACCGTATTTGGCTCAGTAAGTTATTTTTAGTTAACTTGCTTTTATTTTATTACTATGATTCACCTAACTATTCTATAACGCTAATTTTGTAGCGACCATTGGTCTTTGTTCATCATTGCCCAACACATAGGACATGTATATATTTTGGATTCAACAAAGATGAGAGGCGAAAAGAATGCTTCTAATTATCGTCTTTCAAGCCTAATTCCTACCGCCTTAGGATCCGAGTTCAACTACACAATGGTCGATGTATGTGCGTTTGCTATTTCTAAATTGTTTGAATTTGGTTACTTTTAAATAATAATTTGTTAATTTATTACAGTGTAAGCAACAAAAGGGTGGATGGGAATGCGGCTACATGGTTCTCCAACATATGTTTGACTTTGTCAATTTGTATCAAAACCAATTTCCCGATGAAGTAAGTAAAATATACTTGTTTATCAATTTGTTACTTAAATGTTTATTTTTTTAAACTTAGAAGGTTTAGATGTATATAACATGTAAATAGATACATAGCTTTATTGCCGATGTTGTTATCGGTTTTTCTCTTTGCCTTTAGATTTATTCTATAATATTTATAATAACTCTTTCTATCTACTTTTATTTTAGATGTGGCACGACACGAGAGAGGCTACGGATAATGAAATAGATGTTTTGTTGATGACGTTGATGCCGAAATTTTTTAGCGAGTTAGGTATTCCGTTAGTTTAGCTTATGTGTAGTTTGTTATGTATTCACAAATGATTGTAATTTGACGGGTTTATTTCCGAATTGGATGTCTACGGGTTTATTTTGGATTTGAATGTGTATTGTTTTGGTTTGATTTGAAAATGTTCCATTGGTGTATATAAGGTTGATGTATTTTTTTTCCAGCAAATGTATTTTTGGGAAATACGTATTCAGTAAATTTATTTTTTTTTCAGCACATTATAAGACGGTGTTAAAATGGTATTAAAAGACGGGGTTCACCTATAAATGTTTTGATATTAAAAGACGGGGTTCACAAAGTTTAAGCCGGTAGCCGGTGTTCAAATAGAACACCGTCTAATAAGAGTTGATTTTAAGCCGATGTTCAAATAGGACACCGTCTAATACGAGTTGATTTTAAGACGGTGTTAAACACTGTCTTAAAACCCATTTCACCCCGTCTAAAGCTCAGTTTTGTAGTAGTGAATGGCACCCCAATGATAGCGCGGGTGGTGTGGTGGGGGTGTGTGTGTGGGGGGGGGGGGGGACTATTAGCCTTTTTTGGCTGAGGTGGCGCCTCATACTGCATAGCCTGGGGGGGGGGGGGGTTACGTAACCCCCTTACCCTAAGTTCCGTCAATCTTCTTTCGCCACATCACTTAGACCATCTACAACCCTCCCTTACCCTATTTAATGGCGCCACTTAGACTGCGTTAACGTTTCATTTTTCTTTTTTAACATAAATAAATATAACATATGAATTTAAAATATAAAAAATAAAATTTAATATATAACCTTACATAAATAAAAATATCAAAAACCATAATTAAAATTAAAAAATATACATTTTAGATAATTAAACGTGGATAACCTACATAATTAAATGGCCACGAACTAAATAGTAAAACTTAAAAAAAACTAACTAGTTAAACGTAAGCAGACTTAAGAGTAATAAACTTAAACAAATTACAGAAATAAACTAATCATCAGCGTCTCAACGTCTGAAGAACTGTCAGAGTTGAAATCCGGATGCACAGGTGGTTATGGTATACGGGGATGATTTCTAGGTGATCGCCAAAGTTTGATGTATGCAAAAAAAAAATTTGTGTCAAATCTGGTATTCATGACAGGCCTAAGAATTCCTTTGCGGCTCCGTAGAGCCTTGACCATTAGCCACCATCACGTTGTAGATTTGATGAAATTTACAAACCTCATTGAAAATAACACACCACTTTGAGTTAACTTGGTCATAAGTGAGATTGGTTTCAACTACACGTTGACGAAATTCTTCAAATAAGGCTACTTCTTCATCTACGTTCCACGGTCGTCTAGCCATTTTTAAGGTATTTGAGGGTGTATGTATTGTTGGGTATTTGTTTGAGAAGGGTATGTATTTATAGTGAAGTAAAGATTTAAATAATAATAAGAGTTAATTGCCCGAATAGTTCCTGTGGTTTGCCATTTTTTACCTTTAGTCACCACCTTTTCAAAATAGCATATATAGTCCCTGTGGTTTAACAAACTGCTACTCAAATAGTCCCTGTAATGGATGGGCGTTAAATAATTCAGTTAAGTGGGTTTAAAATTACAAAATACCCTTATAATTACACTAAATTGAACCCACCTATTAAAAACAAAATAAAGAGTTAATTGCCCGGATAGTCCTTGTGGTTTGCCATTTTTTCAGGTTTAGTCCCCAACTTTTCAAAATAACATGTTTGTTCCCTGTGGTTTGCTCACTTGTTACTCGGGTAGTCCCTACACTAGATGGACGTTAGTTTGTTCAGTTAAATTGATGTGAAATGACCAATATACCCTTACTATTAAACATAAACTAGGATTACGACCCGCCGCAATGCGGCGGGGATTCTTTATTTATAACTAAGTCGATCTACGACCCACACGTTATGTTAAACCTGTCAAACGGGGTAAAAATAGACGATGTAAAAACGTTCACCCACACACGCACGTTGCGTCGTGTTAACTCGCAAAATTTAGAACGAAACGTAAAAACGTTAAGCCAAAGACGCACGCTGTGATGTGTTAAGTCACAGAATTTAGAACCAAGCATAGAGCGCAAAATTTGTGGAAAATGAAAACTATAAAGGACCAAAGTTGAAAGTAAAAAAAGTTATGAGGATAGATTGTAAAAGATAAAAAGTTTTGGGTTAAAAGTAAAAAAACAAATAGTTTTGGGTTAAAAGTAATTTATGAAATACTTTTGGGTGAAAAGTAAAAAAAATATCATTTTTTTTTGGAAAACCCCCAAAGCCAACGTTACGACAACCATATGCATAACAATTTTTTCTTTGAAAAATCCCCAAAGCACACCCCGCGTTGCGGCGGGGTGTAAAACGGTGTCAAATAGTACTAATGTCACACAACCGTCATCGACAACCAACACTGACTCGACCTATAATATGCGTATTGCGACGAACCTGTCAAACATGAAAAAATAGAGGTAAAAACGTTGAACCACACATGCACGTTGCGCCGTATTAACTCGAAAATTTTAAAACTATACGTAAAACGAAAATTTGCGAAAGATGAAAAGTATAAGTGACAAAAGTTGTGAAGTTAAATTGCAAATAATGAAAAGTTTTTTGTTAAAGTTAAAAAAACAAATTTTGAGGGTTAAAATTGAAAAATGTACAAACCTTTGGGTTAAAACTAAAAAATCAATTTTTTTTTAGAAAACACCCAAAGCACAACTTACAAGTACTTATGCACAAAAAGTTTGCTAATTTATATAGGTTTTAATGTTAAAACAATAAAAAAGAGATTTAACTAAACTGTGGACCCCACCTGTAATATAAAAACAATTCAATGAAATTTCTTATAAACCCACCTTCTTCTCCGACATATAACCACCAACCAACCTCACCCTCCCTTCTTTTCTTCACTATCTCCCCCACCATGAACACAACAAATCATAAATCACACTCCCACGAACCATCTCCTTCCAACTAAAACCATTCCCTCTCCAAAACCTCACCCTCCTCGGCGACTCCCACTGCCGCCGGTACACAATCACATGCTCATTACACACTCAGCTGGTCTGGTGGCACACCGGTGAGGTATCTTTAGTTGTTCAGGTTTAGGTTGTAATTCCTTCTGTTGGAATGAGGGACTATTGGTGGAATTGTTGTTCAATGGGTATGCGATTGGTGGGAACGAGGGGTGATTAGCTGGGTGGTTGTTGATTTGGTGGTGGTGGTGGGCCACATCGGTCTATGGTGGTGGCAATTAGGTGTGATGGGGGTGGGCGGAGGTGTGTGTGGGTGGGTGTTTCTGCCGACAGAGATGGAGGTTTGCGGTGGTCGTGGAAGGTGGTAAAAAGGTAGGGGCTTTCGGTGGTCGGGTGGTGAGGTGTGTCGGAGGTGAAAGGGGAGAGTGATTTGAGGTTTTTGATTGCAGAGGTGATGGTAATGGAAGGCGGTGACGCGTGTCGGATGTGATTGGTTGTTTGCGGTGGTGAGAAGGTGACATGTTGTGTTTAAATGGTGGTGAAGGTGTGTGTGGTCGCCGGTATGGGCGGAAAAACGTGACGGTGGTGGCCGGTGTTTAAGAGTCACCGGAGAAGATGTAGGGGATAAGTTTTTTTAATTTAAATGTATATATAAGTGGGGCCTGCTTGTTTTAAATGATTATTTGATTTTTTTAATTATTTTATTAATAAGAAAGGGTATATTGGTCATTTCACATCAATTTAGCTGCACAAACTAACATCTATTTAGTGTAGGGACTACCCGAGTAACAAGTAAGCAAATCACAGGAAACAAGCATGCTATTTTGAAAAGTTGAGGACTAAACATGAAAAAATGGCAAACCACAGAGACTATCCGGGCAATTAACTCCAAAATAAAATAACAACCCCACTCCATCCCTTTCTTCTCCATCCAAATCTTACACTTTCTCTGTTGCTCGTCATCAATAGAGAAATGACCAGAAAAACCAGAAAAATGCTCAAACTCTCCGATAAGTTATCCTTACCAGGAGCCATTGTACAAAAACCAGAAAAATGCTCACACGTCCGGAAGTAGGGGCCGGCCACACCCTTACAGCAGAAACGACAGGCCTCAACGGGGAAGAAATTCTGGATCAAGATTTTACAATCTATTGGATCTTTCCAAAACTCCCAGTGAAATCCTCTGTGCCGAAGGAGAAAACTTCCCCGCCCCACCAAAACTCCGAAATCTAGGTGACAAGAACTCCAAAAAATATTATGATTACCATCATGCGCGAGGCCATAATACGGACGATTGCTGGTCCTTAAAGCAAGAAATAGAAAAAGCAGTGCGGTTCGGTAAGCTGTCGCATTTGGTAAAAGAAGTAAAAGAAGGAAAATCTTCAGGGAATTCGACAGATAATCCGAACAACCAACCAGCAATCTGCATGATCAGGAAAGTAGATAACCAAGGCATTAAGCGGTCCAATCATCATATGGCCGCTTGGATGCAACAACTGATTGCTTTCCCTCCAATTACCCCCGGAGAAATCAAAGACGGACCAATCATAGTGTCTGCGATAATAGCAGGCCACAAGGTCCGGAGGATTTATGTTGATAGCGGAAGTGCCACTGAGATCATGTACCAACAGTGTTTCCAGCAATTAGCTCCGCAAACCAAAGCAAAACTGATACAGGTCTCTATGCCGCTGGTAAGCTTCTCCGGAGAGGTGGTGCAGCCAATTGGGCAAATCACCCTACCAACAATGTTGGGAGCCGGAAACCTGGTCAGAACCGTCAACTTAACATACCTGGTGGTGGGAGCAAGATCCGTCCACAACGTCATACTAGGGAGACCAGGGATGTGCGCTTTCGATATTATCAGCTCTACCATTCATGGGTCATTAAAGTTTCCCACTGAAGCAGGAGTAGCAACTTTACACTCCGAATCCACAATGTGCGTAGCTGAAATACGACAAAGCGAAGGTAATGTACAACCTCCGGCCCTTCTTACGGAGGAGTGGGCAGTACATCCACATTTTCCAGAGCAAAAAATTGCCATTGGGGCCCAGCTCCCTGAACC
This sequence comes from Helianthus tuberosus, assembly GCA_030545235.1. Lineage (NCBI taxonomy): Eukaryota > Viridiplantae > Streptophyta > Magnoliopsida > Asterales > Asteraceae > Helianthus > Helianthus tuberosus. Next base: position 197,510,984 of record CM060425.1, read on the forward strand.
TACCAAAAAACGGCTATGGAAACTTCTGTCTAGTTCACTCGATGTATTTGCATGGCAAACTTCCGACATGGTCGGAGTCCCTCGGTGTTTGGCCGAACACAAGTTGAAAGTGTCACATTCAGCAAAACCAGTCGCTCAAAGAAAAAGAAACATGGCTCCAGCCCGTCACAAAGCCATCTCCGAGGATGTACGGAAACTGCTAAGCGCCGGAATTATCAGAGAAGTGTGGTATCAAACATGGGTCTCCAATCCGGTGATGGTAACAAAGAAAGACAAAACTTGGAGAATGTGCATTGATTTTTCTGATCTAAACAACGCATGTCCGAAGGATTGCTACCCTCTGCCGGAGATCGACTTGAAGATTGATTCCCTTTCCAGCTTTCGCCTTAAATGCTTCTTGGACGCATACAAATGTTACCACCAAATACAGATGGCTTTGGAAGATGAGGATAAGACGGCGTTCGTAACAAATGAAGGTCTCTTCTGTTCTACCAAAATGCCGTTTGGGTTAAAAAACGCCGGAGCAACGTACCAGAGGATGATGGATAAAGCATTCAAGGATCAGATCGGAAGGAACTTAGAGATTTATGTAGATGATCTGGTCATCAAAAGTCAAACCGAAGATAACATGATCGATGACATACTCGAAACCTTCACTAGGCTTCGGAGTATCAATCTCAAGCTTAATCCCAAAAAATGTTCCTTTGGATTAGAAGAAGGGAAGTTTCTGGGCGTATGGATAACTCAATCCGGAATCCAGGCACACCCGGACAAGATCAAAGCGGTGATCTCCATGCAACCTCCAAAAACGGTCAAGGAAATTCAATCACTGAATGGTAAGTTGGTAGCTCTCCATCGCTTCGTCTCAAAAGCGGCCGATCGAACTATTCCCTTCATGAATATATTGAAAAAACGAACTGGAAAGGGTCAGATAGAATGGACAACGGAGGCTGATTCAGCATTCCAGGAGTTAAAAGTTTGTCTTGGGTCTTTACCCACTCTGACCGCTCCAATCACCGGAGAAACCGTCACTGTTTATCTCTCCGCTTCACATTTCACCATCAGTGCAGTACTTGTGGTGCACCGGAACCAAGCACAAATTCCGGTTTACTACGTAAGCTGCATCCTAAAAGATTATGAAACTCGGTACCCGATGATTGAGAAATTGGCACTTGCATTGGTACATGCATCCAGACGTCTCCTAAGGTATTTTCAGGCTTTCAATATAGAAGTACAGATCGACCTTCAGATTCAGCAAATTCTCAGAAAGCCGGAGGTCTCACCAAATGGGCAATCGAACTCAGCGCTTTCGATATTACCTACCGAACGAGAGGTTCGGTAAAAGGTCAGGTTGTGGCAGATTTTCTTACGGAGGTGCTGACCGGGGAAAGCACCAAAGAAAAGTCCACCCTCCCGAGGGTATGGAACTTGTATACGGACGGAGCCTCCAGTAAAAAAGGATCAGGAGCGGGTTTAATTTTGATAGATCCGAAAGGAATAGAATATACTTATGCTCTGCGCTTTGAGTTTAAAACTTCAAACAATGAAGCAGAATATGAGGCCCTCCTCGCAGGACTCCAAACCGCAGCCAAGGCTGGTGCAACCTCCGTACTGGCTCACGTTGATTCATTTCTAGTCGCCAACCAGGTTAGCGGATAGTACGAGGCACGGGAAGAAAACATGATCCAGTATCTAAGCCAAGTTAACAGTCTAATCTCCTCGTTTGACTCTTGCAAAATAGTTCACATACCACGGAGCAAGAACAAAAAGGCGGATGCTCTGAGCAAGCTTGCGTCCGTAGAATTTTGTCACTTATCCAAAGAAGTGTTGGTCGAAACTTTGCAAGCCCCGGCCATCCAACATACGGAGTCCGTTATGTCAATCTCCGTACATGAGAGATCATGGATGACCCCGATTTTAGACTATTTGAAAGACGGCACACTCCCAGAGGAAAAAGCTCAAGCTCGGAAGCTAAAGGTGAAGGCATTACAGTATCAGGTTCACGATGGGAAACTCTATCGAAAGACCTTTTTAGGTCCGCTCCTAAAATTCCTGACTCCGGAGGAGGCCAGCTATGTCATAAGAGAAATTCACTGGGGGATATGCGGCATCCACTCCGGACCGAGGATGGTCGTAGCCAAAGCCATGAACGCCGGATATTTCTGGCCAGGCATGCATCAAAGCGCTGTCAATGAATTGCAAGCATGTGAAGATTGTCAGCGGCATGCTCCCATCAGTCACCGAGCTAAAAACAATCTTGTCCCTGTAACTTCGGCATGGCCATTTCAGAAGTGGGGGATTGACATCGTCGGTCCTTTCCCTGTTTCCACCGGAGGAGTGAGGTTCTTGTTAGTAGCCATCGACTACTTTACAAAGTGGATTGAGGCCAAACCTCTCCGAACTATCTCCAGGGATCAAGTGCTGAGATTCGTTTGGGAAAATATAGTATGCAGGTACGGAATGCCGCTCTGCATTGTCAGTGACAATGGAAAGCAGTTTGCAGAAAAGCCATTCAAAACCTGGTGTGAAAGAATGCACATTGAACAAAACTTTGCTTCAGTTGCCCACCCGCAGGCCAATGGGCAGGTGGAAAGAGCCAACCGCAGTATTGTGGAGGGCATAAAAAAGCGTATGGGGAGAGAAGGCGTTTCTTGGGCAGATGAACTTCCGCACGTCCTGTGGGCTCATCGAACGATGCCAAAAACAAGCACGAGGGAAACTCCTTTCAGCTTAACGTACGGTACAGAAGCAGTCATCCCCCCCGAAGTTGGCATACCTACCCCTCGCATGCAGCAAAATCAAGAAGTGAACGAACAAGAACTCCGCCTGAACCTCGACTTGGCCGAAGGAAGAAGATAACTAGCGGCTATCCGGGAGGCAAAGTACAAAAAAGAGTTGGAAAAACATTACAACTCGAAAGTAAAGGAGGTTCGATTCAAGGTTGGAGATTACGTCATGCGAAGCAATGAGGCAAGCCTGGCTGAGGGTACCGGGAAAATGGCTCCGAAGTGGGAAGGCCCTTATCAAATTAAGACTGCTGGAAAAGATGGTGCTTATACGCTCAGTAGGATGGACGGACCCTCGTCCCTCGTACCTGGAATGGAGCGCACCTCAAGAGATGTTTTCTTTGAAAAACTTCATGTTTTTAAATAAATTTGTAATACGGAGGCTACGACCTTCGTCATCTTTACTTTTCTTGTAATGCGGATGGTTTTACCCGCACAAAGCAATCTTATATTTCCAAGAAATGCGGAGGGTTTTACCCGCATATTATTTTAAATGTTTTTACCATATGTTAACTGGAAAAGTATACTCCGGATAGGTTAAATAGAATACTTAAAGTTTCTATCATTGACAAAAAGTTGCAACACAAAAAATATCATCGGCCGAATCAGGGATACTACCCCTAAAAGGTAAGAATGAACTGGCATCGTTCGCATTTTTTCCTTCATTTAAAAATTATCCTAAAAAGTAAAACAAATCGGATCCGTACCTTTAAAAAGAACGTTCTAAAAACAGAAAAATGTAAACACAAAAAGCATGGACGCATGTACGCCAAAGTGATTACATCAAAATTAACCGGACTAATATAACTGGAAATTACAAAAACCATCTACATGTTGAAAGGATAATTACACAAGTATGGTAAGAACATCATCACATTCCAAATCAAAAATAAGGTGCATATCCCAAAGTGCCGGATATGTCCACCTTAAAAAACAGTTAGACAAACTAAAACCTACCAAGGTGCATACCCCAAGAAACCGGGCATGTCCACCTCATTCTTTCGGACATTCGCCGCTTGCAAAATAGAGAGCATCCTTGATCTTAGAAAGCGGCTCGTTTACAAGCTTCGAAAGATCCTCAATCACCGGAAAAGTAAGGGAATGAAAGCTAGCAACCGCTGCATTCAACTCTTCCTCGGCATTACGGTTCAGCATCGAAACTTCAGCATAGGGAGTCTTTTTCTTCAGAGCATGAACATACCCATGCTGAAGACCAGAATTGATACCCACAGCGCTCATCGCATTGTTTACAGCGGCAACAGCCACAGTCATCTCCGGACCTTTATGTATATTTTTGGCAAGGAGCTTGGCTCCTTCCGTAAGCAGCCAAGTCTTGGTCGCTTGGAGATCCTCCACCTTCGCCTTCAAAGCAGCATTCTCCTTCTTAATCTCCCCCATTTCGGCCTCGTGATTCCCTTTAATATCCTCAATTTGAGCTTTCAAATCAGCCTCCCCTGTTTTAAGTGCATCCCGCTCTGAAGAAAATGTTAGAAATAATTAAACAAAAGGAATTAGACCAAATAAGGTACGTACCGGCCATCATGTTTGCATAAGCCAGACGAGCATTTGCAAAAGATTCTTCCATCTTCGTCAAGACCGTCTTATGCTCCTCGTCCTTCTTCTTTAAGGATTCAGCAAAACTCTTCAACTCCGTAGAAATTCTATCACGATCCTCCGCCGCTGAAGCAGCAGCTGCTTGAGATGATTGATTTTGAGTAGTCAGGGATTTAACCTTTTCCTGCTGAGTATGAAGATCTTGGGTAAGCTGGGCAATCTTTCTCTCAACATCCGGAGTCCTCTGGATCTTGTGTTTCAAAGAGAGGGTCTCCTTTTCTAAACTTTCCTTCACCGACTCCGCCTCGACCCACCTCCGGTAAAGCTCCGGTACAAAAATGTTAGATTGGGCTTGATTAGACAGAACCATGGCCCCCAGATCTTGGTTTTTCATCTTTCGACTCTTGGCATGATCTAACGGAGTGCTGATGTTAAAAAGGAAAGTTCTTGCAACAAGCTCATCTATCACCGAATCTTTATTCCGGATATCCCAATCCGGAATGAATTTCTCATCAGCCGTCGCCGGGTCAATCTCCATATCATCTGAAAAAACATCTGTATATCGAAAGAAGGACATCAACTCAGGTCCGAACCAAGATGAAGGAAGAGAGGACACTTGGTCTTCCTCGTCATCAATAAAACGGTCCAGACCCAAAGACGAGTCTAAATTTGTACCTGAAAAAGTCACCGCCTTCGGTTCTCCGCGAGTCTTTCCATCCCCCTTATTCGTAACCTCTGGATTCTCCACCTCTATACTTTCTACCTCGTTCATAGGAAGGAAGCCACCTGAAAAAGTGGGAGTAGGCACAGAGCGAGCCAGCGCGGCTTCCTCCCTCGAAAACTTACCTCCGGTCAGATGCTCATCCAACTCAACCATCACATCACTACCAGAATGAGAAGAACTTCTTTTATTTTTCTTCGACCTCGGCATAGGGAGAGGATTAGACGCACGAATTTGCAAAGGTTCGTTCTTCCTTTTGTGAACCAAACCTTTCTGGTCAACATCAGACGTGACACCTTTACTCTTCAAAGAAACGGAAGAAGGATGATATTGTAAGGCTTCATCTAAGTTACGAATCTCCGGATCATCATCCACATCATCTAAAGTAGACTTATTCCCAGCCTGAGAACCGGAAGAACCAGCCGCATCCTTCATGGGTGATTGAACAGAAGAAGTAGCTTCAGCAGTAGATGGTTCAGCTGCGTCCTGAGCAACCAAGGGACGAATCTCTTGGGCCGCATAAGCCACTTGCTTCATGAGAGGAACCTCACCCTCTCCTTGATCATCAAAGTCAAAATCCAGAACATCAAAACTAGGAACCTTCAGAGCATCCCTCAGAGACATTACGGCTCCTGCATTTTCAGAATAAAAAAACAAGTTAGTTAAATTGTGAAGAAAATATGCCGAATGGGGGGGGGGGGTAAAGGGTCGGAACTTACGATCACGCTTTCTGCGAATAACCGACCAATCCCTATCCCCTTGGCTCCAAGAAAAACAGACTCGACCCAACAAAAGAAAGTGCTCATGAAGGGGACGGATCGGGGACTTGTGCTCAATTAAGGCACGAGCCAGTTCTTGGTCAAAGACAAAGTCTTCACCCAGATCGAAGGACATCGACTGGTCTTTAAAGCGCCACCTCATCTCCTCCGGAAGACAACGATCGTCCAACCAGAAGAAATTATCCTTCCAATTTTTCAAGCTAGATCGTTCATCGGAGGAAGGGGGAGGGACACCCTTCCGATGTGCAAAGGTATACCAGTCCCTGGCGGTAATAAATTCGTAAAAATATCGGAAGACATTTAAGTCCGGTCTCCGATCTTGGGCCCGGCAGGATATTTCAAAATGATTTATACGGCTAAGACCGAACGGGTTCACTTGACAAATATGAACCCGAAAAAACTGAAGTACCCTAATTAAAAACTTCGAGAAGGGGACTCGATAATTCGCAAAGTTGCAGACACGGGTATAAAAGGGGAACTTTCCCTGTCGAAAGGGGTATATGGTTTCATCTTTAGAAGGAAGAGTCGGATGGAGATCTAAGGGAATCCGGTACTCTCGAACAAACTTATCCAACTGTCGTTGGGTAAGAATGCTCACACTCTCCGATAAGTTATCCTTACCAGGAGCCATTGTACAAAAACCAGAAAAATGAATGCACCTTTTGAAGAAGAAGAAGATAAGCAAGTTAAGGGGATAACAGGAGAAAGATGAAGAAGAGGAGAATAAGTAAAAATGAAATGAAAAAAAGGGTTTTTTATAGGAAAAAATGAGGCAGTTTAAGGGCTTTCAAGTCTAGAAACCGTCCCATCAAGAGGCAGTCACGATTCCCGAAGGAAGGGTTTTGTAACCATCACCCGTCGGTGACTAACAGTCACAACAATTGCATCACCCATGCCACGTCACAACCATTCACAAAACGCCACGTCATTCGATCCTGAAAATTTTATGCAAAACATTTTATCAAGTCCTTTACAGAACTTGACAAACTGGGGGACTTGAAGATGCATATCCGAGTCCGGACCTGACTCGTAAGGACGGACCGAATCAAGAAGAGACGGATATCCTGAAACTATCCGTATCCTATAACTCTGTGGACGAACCTCCACTCAAGTGCGTCCACGCCGGATAACGTCATGCCAGTTGACCATTATAAATACCCCTAAAGTACAAGGCCAAGTACGATTTTCTGAACCTTCGTCCTTATTTTCTCTCTCTACTTTCTCTCTCTACCCATACTTATCCTCACGCCGGAGGGTGGTCGCAGAGGGGCCCTCCCATCTCTGCGGTGAGCTTAACGGTTTTTTGTTTTGCAGGACGATTCTCCAGCTCGTTCACAAGATCCAAACCCTCGAACACAGGCTCCGGCCTAAACTCGATTCTTTGGTTCTTCACTTTTCATTTTTCTAATTGTACTATTTCATTTGGTCGGTTTGTTTATCGTTTGTCAGCCATCTGTTTTGTTCTTGACTGGATTGCTAGTCTAATTTCACCAGTTATATGTCAAGGGCCGATTTTAGCTTTCATATTTCATCTTCTTGTTAGGGTAATTCGGATGATGCGTGTTTAGATTTGCGATATTGTTAGGTTTTATGATTTTATCTTGGTTATGAAACTAATAGATAGAAAAATAATATCCCCACCCACACCCCTTCCCTTCTCCGGCCCAATCACTGTCATCCCTTCTTCGTCGGCGAAACACTAGCCTGAAAACGATGTTGAACGCCACCATAGCTCTGACACAATAGAACTAAATGATGTTCATCGCCACCACTCTGAATTTAATAACACTATTGGCAACACCAAACTAGTTCACCGATTCGTTTTCCGGCAATGCCAAATTTGCAGGTCCTAGTTGCATATTAGAGTCCACCGGTGATTCCGCGTCTAAACCGATGATAGTTACACACGTGGTTCCAATGGGTTCATCTTTGAACCTCGGTGCATCATTGGATAACGTCCAATTCGGTAAAGTTCTCGTGCTTTCGCACATCTTCCGTTCTACTCAACGTTGACGTCAGGCATGAGGAAACATCCGATTCATTCAGGCTGAATAAGTACCGGCGTGTGGTAAGAGTTTGGAGTTGTTTGGTTGATGAAGGGGAAGATGGGGTGGGGCTTGGTTTAACGAAGACATGTTTGGTGGGCCCATTAAGTTTAAATCTTGGGAAAATTACCAAAATGTCTCTTGACCAAGTGCATTTTCAAAATTGTCACCTTCCTACGTCTTTGGAAGGTCCTCCCAGCCTCGGAAGCGTCCGCCTTTCACGTTGAAGCGTCCGTTTCCTTTCAAGCGACACGTGTTGAAGCGTCCGTTCCGTTACGAAATTGCGTCAGTCACCGACGCATGATAACCATAATTTTTTTAATGCGTCCATGTGTACGTTTCCGAGGCCTGGCCAACGCTTCCGAAGCCTGGACAACGCTTCCGAGGCCTGGACGACGCTTCCAAGGCTTGACCCCGACGACGCTCCCCCGATGTTGACCGACGCTTCCCGACGCTTCCGAAAAAAAAATTGGAAACTCAAAAGCCGTTTAACTTTTACCGTTGCACACATTTACCCCACTATATAACCCGTTCACTTATCACTTATCAAAACACCTGCCGTTTTCAAAAAAATTGCAAACAAAATCAGCAATTTCACTAGAAAATCCGACGCCGTCAACGACCCCACAATGGCCACCTCCTGGACTGACGTTGAAGACATTGCTCTGTGCGAAGCATGGGAGCAGGCCATGATCGATCCTCCACATCGAGGACACGGTGGGCTCTGGGTCCGTGTTCAACAGAATTTCGCCCAACTACGTGGTCCGGACCACAACTGGACAGTTGACGCACTATCCTCCAGGTTCCGTGTCCTGCGGTTGGAATGCGAGAGATTTGATCGATATTTCAAGAAAGTGGAGGCAGAAATGCCGGACCTTGGTGAGGACGATCAGAAGGAGGTGGCTCTCATCAACTACCGTCATGAAGAGAGACATGATTTCAAACATGTCTCAGAGTGGGAGGCTATTAGGATATGGTTTTAGATATAATATATTATGTGTTGTTTGGTTTTTTTGGTTTATTATTATGTTATGTTTTAATGTTTAATATAAAAATTTTTAACTAAAAAATAACATGTTTTATATCGTTTAAAATTTTCTCCGTTAACATACATATAGTTTTTATAAAAGAGCATGTACATGATCCTATGTTAGAAATGTTTATAAGTTATAAAAAAAATTGGACAAAGATACGGAACCTGCGTCGTTGGCCGACGCTTCAGAAGCTTCACGAACGCATTGCGCCTGAGGCGGACGCTTCAACATCGGACACGTGTCGCTTGAAAGGAAACGGACGCTTCAACGTGAAAGGCGGACACTTCCGAGGCTGGGAGGACCTTCCAAAGACGCAGGAAGGTGACAATTTTGAAAATGCACTTGGTCAAGAGACATTTTGGTAATTTTCCCTTAAAACTTCTATTTTTATTTTCATTTTTAACAGTAAGGGTATCTTTGTAATTTTATACATATTTAACTGAATAACTTAATGCACATCTAGTGTAGGGACTAGCCGAGTAACAAGTGAGTAAACCACAGGGACTATACATGTTATTTTGAAAAGGTGAGGACTAAAGGTGAAATTTGGCAAATCACAGGGACCATCCGGATAATTAACTCTAATAATAATAATAATAAACAAATATGACTGTTGAACGATCAAAAAAGTAAATAACAATCAACATCACACACAAGATAGATCGGTAACATGTTAATCCAATCCATACTCGCCCCCTACCCGCACCACCAACGACGGTGTGTCGTAGTGGGTAGGGGTTACCCACCCTCATATCCGCGAGCGCCACGAGTGCCCTTATGAGGTAATGAAGAAAAGGGTGTTTGGTTGGTCAATGGAATGAAATCGCCCATTACGAAAGACATCCTATTCGCTCAAATTCATTCCATTCACCCCCTTATTTTTTCATTCCATCCCCTCTTTTACCTTTCATTAACAACACCACAACCCACCATCACCACCCACTACCATTGTCACCATCCATCACCGTTGTCATCACTCACCACCGTCACCAACCATCCGTTGCCGCCACCCACCGCCGTTGTCACCACTCACCACCGTCAACACCACCCACCACTGATGCCCACTACCGTCACAAAACTGTCGCCACCACCACCTTCCCGCCACCACCATCGTCGCTGCCAACTGCCTCTGTCGCCCACCGTTTCTGCCACCATCGCCACCCACCACCATGACCACCCGCCACCACCATCAAACGCCACCCATCACCTCCACGCCACCATCGTTACCGCCCGACACCACCGCCACTCACCATTGATTTTATTCCTTCATTTTTTCTTGCTTACCAGACAACATAAAACAATGATTGATGTTATTCCTGTATGATAACTAAACATCATACGGAATGGTAATGATCCATTCTATTATCTCGTCTATTCTATTACCTCATCCATTCCATTTCCCTGTTCATTCCATTGACCCCATACCAAATAGACCATTTGTATTGGGTCTAAACACCTAGACCGTTAACGGTGACATAGCGTGTTGATCGGCATTGTACATCACTTTTTATGTTAAGGGGCGTTGAAGGGATTGTTTGTTGACATGTTAACATGATATTAAGAGATTGAATTAATTTTTCTTTTTTTTAAACAAAAAACCACCAAAAAATAAGGTTAGATAGTTAACGGGTTAAACCATTCCCTTGGAATGAGACCTAGTGAAATGGAGGAAAGTGAGTGTTGTGGCACCTAGATGGAGTTAAAATATAGCCGAAAGCCTTATCTAGTAATGAAATGAAATGATAGAGTTAGGGAGTAGTTAACCGAATGTCACACCCCGATATTTCCACGTATTCCGGTGGGCCCGGTGGGGAGTATCGTGACGTAGTTGATATCATCATAGACAATTAAACACAGATATAGCACAGCGGAAGTCTTGGAATATAAAATATTATTACAAACCTAATGTCTGAAAATATCGAAGTATTAATTATAGACGAGCTTGTAATATCAAATCCACAGACGGATCATTACAGAATGTGTAAAATGAAGTTTAGTAGACTTTAAGGCATCTTTAAGGATTTGCAAGATCCTCTATTTCGACACCGAGCAACACCCAGCCTATTACGAGTAGTACCTGTCACTTTGTCTTTTGAAAATACGTCAGTTTACACTGGTAAATACAATTAACCGACTCATTTGAAAAGAGTTTATGAAAATTGATTTAGGCGCACAAGGCAAAAAACCTTTTATAACTTGGGACAATTCTGATTAAAATCTTGTATACTGAATTACATGTTTACCATACATACGGGGCCCAGTACAGAGACTGAGACATGATTAACTGACACACCACTTATAAAACCCATAAAGGAGTTATCCCTAAATTGTGGGTAATTAATATTATAATATTGGCATCTTTTCGGTGTATGCCTACACCTTGCACATGGGTCGTGGCCATTTACAAATGAAATGAGCCGAGGATATATCCAGGACATGGTCGTTAACCCCCAATGTTTAAGTTATCAACAGAACAGTATCAAAACGGGTTTTGTGGATTTACTAGCCACAATCCGGCATTTGATTGATCCCACACCCGACCAAGCGGTATTAATTTACCGTATCCCAAGCCCGTATAAGGGAAAATAAGTTAAAAGTATTTACCTGAGCTAATACTTGATTCACAGCAAAATAACTCAGTCGTATCCAACCTAACTAAATGTAGGTAGCTTTTACCGGGTGGCTCTAGTCTGGAGTGATGGTAATATATAACCAATTCAGAATGCTAACGGTCTTATTTAAGTCATAGACTTAGACCGGCTAGCTTAAAATATCTAAAACGGTACGATACGCGAGATTAAGCGATGATCGGAATAGAATGTAATTTAGACCCAACAAGTACGAAGACTTGTATAATACGGGTAAACTAAGTACTTTCTGGATTGTGAAGTAAAAACGATAAGGTTAAACGTGTTTCGGCAAACTTACGTAAACTAGTTACATAGACCGATCCGAAGGCGTAAATGCATAACGGGCAACCAAATGAATCATATACAAGTCCCATATGTTATTATGCTTAGAATATGTTAATACATCAGCAGGATGTTAACATATATGCCCAAAAAGTATTTAAAACTAATTTAAGTCCCGTAAGGGCATTTTGGTCATTTTAATATTTATAAAAGAGGTTTTAAAGTAAACTGAGACTCTGGTCTAAAATATTTAGTAAAAATATTTATTTTATCATGTTACATCAGTATGACATAATACATTGTGAGGTTCACCATTTATGGCCAAACTATGCACCGTAGGGGCATTTTGGTCATTTCACATATGCTTTTAGGGACAAAATTGGAAGTCTGAGTTCAAAACTTATACTTACTGTTAAAGTATTAAAATTTATTTATAAAATCAGTAGGTAACAAGTCTTAGGTGCTAAATATGGTTTTAAACCGTACTATGCGCCTAATTAGCGTAAAAGTCGATAATTGACGATATTCGAGATGTTTATGAAATTCTGAGATTTTGATTAGCCTTAACTATTTAAAATATTTTATTTATCATATAACATCAGTAGGAAAATGTTTGGTATGTTATTGATATGTAAATCTCATTTTATTAATGAAAAGGACATTATCGTCAATTACCGAATTCACATAAAGAACTCTATGTTACGGTCAGTATAAAATCTGAAAAAATTCCAAAAATCCCTAAAAATTGTATCATAATAGTGGGTAATAAGTTTGGTGCCAAAAATTGGGCTTAAATATGATTCATGCTAAAAATGCAATTTAATTAACAAAAAGTTTCATTTTACGATATCTTGCATAACTTTAGTTTGAGACCAGAAACTAATGTCAAATTTTTGTGACATACTTATATATCAGTAATAAAGCTTTTTGTCCTCTCACATTTTCAAAAATCTCGTTTTTATAGAATAAGGGCATAATGGGCATTTATAAGCATAAATACGGAACTAGCATATAATTCAGAATACTAATGACAAGGTAATATAACCTCAGAGGGTTATACTATAACTTAATATGGTCCTAATGGAAGCTTAAAACATAAAGGATTTAAAGGTAATTGGGTCAGAAATGTAAGTCAAAGCAAAACTCAAGCTTTTGCGACTTTCGGTTGCGAACCGACCCTAAACTCAGAATTGTCGGGTTGAACATGCTTGGACATGTTCTAATAATATTTACCAAGTTATTTAAGTGATAAAATATGGTTCATAACCTCTACATTATAAGTTTTAATTATTTTATGAAAATTTAACTAGTTTGACTTTTTGACTAGTTACTTTGACCCGACAATTAACTAAGTAAACGTGATAATTAGGAGGTGCCCTTTTGAGGGTTCAACACCTACCTAATTATGATCACGTAGCCATGTTCATTGCGAACAATGGCTTGACCGTTTACGGTCTATCTAAAAGTCAAAGCATTATTACGATAACGCTTGACTTTTAGCTTTAAAGCCTATAAAAAGGAAACTAGTGGCTAAGGACACTTACAATGGGTCCAAGCTCTAACTTAACTGAAGTGGAGTCCCCTTTTTATTCAGGAGTCTCCAAGAGATAAGAAGAAAGAAAGGTGCAAGTTGGAATGAATGGATTCATGGCCTATATATAGTTTTTGAGGGTTGTTTGGATGATTGCCTTGTGTAAGTGTGTTCTCCAAGTAATACTAGGATCATAACAAGTGTAAAACCAGATTTTTAAATCTGTATACAAGTCCCTAGTTTCAATTAGATGGTTTAGAAGCCTATGTGTGGAGAACAAGGAACTTTAAAACAACAAAAAAAAATCTGTTGTTGCTGTGTGTGTTTTGGCGGCCCGCGACAGCAGGCCCTGTGGACTTCGCGGCCCGCGAGGCTGTCCGGCCCAGACACATCAATTTGGCAGATTTGCAGTTCTGGTCCCTGATGTGTTTTAAGTGTTTTTAAACCTTCAATAGTGACATATATGTCACATAACATTCCAGTTCCATGTATATTTTTCATTATAAGGTGTGAAGGTGTTAGTGGCCAATCTTCAACACACCCGGGAGTTTGACTGACCATAATGGAGTTCCCGATTATTTTAAAAGGTCATTCGAAAGCGTAGTTTCGCTTGTTGATGCTTTTAATCCTTTTTACGCACAAACTTGCGCGTAATATCATTTATCGATATCAAAGCCTTCCAGGGCCCATACTAGGCATTCCCGAGCGTATGCTCAAATATTATGACGCTCCAGTTCGCTTAAATGGTCACTCAAGGTGTAGTTTTAGACGTTGACGCTTTTGGTCCCTTTAACGCGCAAACTTGCGCGTATCATCATTTAATAGCATCAAAGCCCTATGTAGCTCATATTAAGCATTCTCGAGAGTATGATTGTACATCATAATGCTTCGGGTTCATTAAAAGGTCATTCAGAGGTATAATTAATCATGTTGACGCTTTTAACCCCTTTAACTTGGAAACTTGCGCGTAACATTACTTATTGGCATAAAAGCCTTAAATGGCCAATATTAGGTATTCCCGAGAGTATGATCGAACATCACGAGGCTCTCGGTTTGTTAGAAGGTCACTCAGAGGTAAGAATTAACATGTTGACGCTTTTAACCCTTCGTCGCGCAAACTTTCAATTAATTACGCAAACGGCTCCTTTCGTCCAACAAGTTGCTCATTTGAGAATACGGACACCTTATAAGGTCACTCAGAGGCCTATTTTAGGCATGTTGACACTTTCAGTCCTTCCACATTCAAGGTTTTCGATTTTGACGAAATTAGTCCCTCATAGTCAACATTTGACTTTATTAGGGTTTATTACACGTGTCAACACATCATTGGACACGATTTTATGAGGTGTTACATCCTCACCCCCTTAAAAGAAATCTCGACCTCGAGATTTGCTCAAAAGATAGGAGTACTTTTGTCACGTAGTGAACATGACCTCCCGTGTATAATCTGGGCCTTCACGGCATCCCGCTTAACCTTAATAATAGGTATATGTTTTCATCGGAGCTTCTTGATCCTTATCGGTTCCTGATCGATATCGGTTTCTTAACAAACCGAACATTTTTATTATCTGCACATTTTCATGTGACAATGCTAGCAACTCATTGGCTAGATATTTCTTAAATTATAAATGTGGAATACATCGTGGATTTCACCAAGCTCCTCGAATAGGTTTTAGCTTATAGGCTACAAATCCGACGTATTGATCCTTTCAAATGGTCTTATATGTCCAGGGCTCGATTCACCCTTTATACTGAAATGTATCATACCCTTCATGTTGCTATTTTCAATAGAGTCTTGTTCCCTACTTGGAACTTTAAGAGATCTGCGTCTCTCTTTCACATTGCTCTTCTGCCGATGACTGGCTGCTTTCAGACTATTACAGATTCGTATGATCTTATTCGCCGTCTTTAAGATAATCTTAGATTCTGATAATTGGGTTTTCTCAACTCCTGCCCAACAAACGGGCGTTTGTCACTTCTCCCATACAAGGTCTCCAAGGGAGCAACCTTGATGCTTATATAATGCTATTGGTTATAGGAGAACTTAATTAGGGTGAGATAGTCATTCCAACTACTACCCGAATCAATCTTAAGGAATTAACTACCCTTATGGTTAGTCGAACAAATCGAAGATCCTGGGCGGCTAATAACGATTTTTTTAATCGTTTCCTAGTTAGGTTGCAGTAATCAATGCACAATCGTATTGCATCGTGCTTTCCTTTATCTACTAAAATCGGAGCTCCTAGAACGATGAGCGAGGCTGTACAAGCCTTTCCCCGTAAACTCATCTGGTTAGCTTTCAGTTCTTTCATTTCCGTTGGTGCTAACTGATATAGAGCTTCTGTAACAGATATGGCTCCTAATAGGATGTCAATCCTAACTCCACCTTCCCTCTCAGGAGGTAGACAGGGTTGTTCGTCAGTTGTGCCATGCTAATGACACATCGGTTTTACGAGTGCATGGATGCCTTAAGTAGAGACGCCTACTTAGGCATTCCTATAATGGATATCTTCCTTGAATACCACTAGCTGACTTCAATACTATATGACCATTGGAATATCTTAGTGGTTCCGTGCATTAACCTCCATACTGATCAGGCATGGACGCAATCTATGGGACGCACTCGGATACGCCAATCCTCATATGGCGCTTTTATCAATCATAGTTGGCACTCGTAGTTGATAGAAATCAATGAGAAAAATAATTAAAATAGCACATATTGTTGTACTCCATTCGAAGAAAGAGTACTCTTAGATTTTACGGAAGGATCATTGACGAGAAATAGAAGAAATGGTTTCTATAGTTTCATTGGTAGGTTCTACCTTACTTAGTATCTGGAGTTCTTATGAGTATCATCAAAAGTTTGCGAAGCTTATGGTCTATGAAAGACTTATTATTGCCTATATTAAAAACAGGGCACTTAGCAGAAATTATCATTGATAAATGATAAGGAATGTATCTTACGACATTATTGATATGTACTGCCTCAGGCATTCATCAGGTAGTTCAGGCATTTCCCTTCTTAGCCTCTCCAGGCTTAGCTGCACCTTCTTTGGCAGGTTTATGGCATCTAGTTCTGATGTGGCCTTTCTCACCACAGCCGTAACAGACTGCATTCTTTATGTCCCTACATTCATGGGACTGATGACCAATTCCTTTGCAGATGCCACACTGTTTTGGTCTTTGTTTTATTCGACACTGTCCCCAGTGTCTTTTATAGCAGATTTTGCATACAGGTTTCTTATTGGGTTTTTGTTGATTCATATTGAGCCCGAACTTGTTCTTTTTCTTAGATTCCTGGGAGTTATACTCCTCCTTTTTTTTTTCTTTTTTCCCGTCAGTCCAAATTTTTTTTTGGCTGACTTATTTCTCAACCTATTCAGTATGAGTGGCTGAGATAGGTCCATAGTGGATCTATAAGAGGCAGACTTTGAAGCTTTATTATGCTCCTTTAACTCTGGTGCTAAATCACCACTACATTGTGCATTACGCTTAGATCCTAGGTTAACCGAATAGGGTACTATCCCAGATAATGAATTAAAGTCGGTGACATACTGTCGACAGTCCGGATATTTCATTTTGAGAGTCAGAAGATCTGATTCTACCTTTTCCATATCATGTCGTGGACAGTAAGTTTTTCTGATAAGGTCCATAAAATCGGACCATTCCATACTGTATAGGGGTACCTTCCCCATGGACCTGATTAATGTCTTTCACCAAGTAAGGGCATCGCCCTTGAACGACTGTGATACATACATCACAGTGTCTTCCTTATCACAACCGCTGATTTCTATAATGGTTTCCATTTCGTCCAACCATCTCAAGCAATTAATGGCTCCTTTTCGCCATTGAAGTCTCTTGGCTTGCAAGAGACGAAGTACTCGTAAGTACATCCTTTGGAGGAACAAAGCTCCTTATTATACATTATCTTCCTTGGTTCATCCTTCACATTCGAAGTGTGAACAAAGCTCTCTTCATGAGCAAATGAATGTGGTTTTGAATGGGATTTGGAGCGAGTAGCACTCGGCTCTTTGAACTGTTTCATGACCTTTTTCCATGGCCTTTCCTACAGCTGCGTCAATCACAGCTTGGAGATTAACTCCATTAATATTGAGGTTTATGTTTGTATCATCATTAGCTTTTGCCGCGTCATTAGTATTGCGACCGTTGTCTACCTCATCCGAGTTTGCCATACTCGAAGCTTGGTACTAACCACCAAATGAAACAATTGTTAGTCATCATCCTGACGACCTGACATAGATTAGCCACGACATCAATAAACCGTATAGGCTATTATGTTTCGAACATTCCTAATGAATGTTATTTGAATGTATATCCATTACATTTAGCCTAGGTCACAAAAGGACCATCAATGACATTTAAGGATTGGATCGAGTCCATTTCCTGTTTGACAGGAGATCATAATGTCACAACTGTCTTTGTCACCAGAACGATTATGAATAGCTCGAAGGCTAGTCTTACATGACTTTTATTATATATATATATATATATATATACATGTGGCACAGAGGCCCGTCGCGAGGGACGTAGAAAGATATGGCATAACGCCTAGTCATGAAGGACATAAATGATTCTACGGCACGAAGGCCTTGTTGCAAAGGACATTTAGATATGGCACAAAAGGCCTGTCACGGAAGACATTAAAAAAAATCTGGCACAAAAGGCCTGTCACAAGGATGTTAACATTTAGTATGTTAACTTGTCACGAACGACAAATTATAGCACATTGGCTTGTCATGAATGACTTCAAAATATAACTAGTTGGTTTGTCACAAAGGACATTAATTTATAAGCTGCAATCTTATTAGATCAGGGGCCGTAAGATTTGAACATAGTTCTTCACCTTTGGACAGGGAGTCATAGACTACAACTGTCATCGTCTTGAATGACGATTCATTTTGGCACAAAGGTAGACTAATTGACATCACTAATGGATGTTTATATATAATAATTGTAATTGATGATATTAGTCTTGATCGCACTGATCATATTGACTATGAGGCTTGAGCATAGCTCACTACCTTGGACAGGGAATCATAAAAGATCACCACTGTCCTTGTCACAAATGGACAGTATAATTTGGCCCGTAGGCGAAACATCCTTAAGGATGTTAAGTATAATCATTATATTGATGATTTTAGTCACGATCGCATTGATCATATAGACTATTAGGCTTGGAAATAGTCCAACATTCTTAGACAGGGAGTCGTAGACCACAACTGTCGTTGTCTTATTGGACAACAAGTATAGCCCATAGGCACTTCATCACTAATGGATGTTTATGGTATGATCATCACATTCATGATACTTTCCATGATCTACTTTGATCATATAGGCTTTAAGGCTTGGACGTAATCCAATACCTTGACGGCTGGTATGGTTTCTCAAGCCATACTGCCAGGAGTGTTAACATGTTCTTAGATGTTAACAAGGATTAATTATCTTAAGAGGGTTTTACCATCATAGCCATGTTCATAGACATATAGGCTAGGTTATACCATTAAGAGGAACTTTTGAAATTTTCAGCTGATCGATAAAGTTCGAGTGAAATCGGATCTATCGTTTGATAAAGGACAAAATGAATACCTATATAAAATTTTTAAAACTTTCTATAAATCATTAGGAATTTACAATAGTGCCTTTATCAGGACTTTTAGTATCTTATTTGTCCACAGAGGACTAAGAGGAAAAATATAAGTCCGTATAAGGACTATAAAATATTATAAGTCCATATAGGGACTATAATAAAATGCCATGTCTAAAAGAGTGGTTATAATGAAATATCATGTCCTCAAAGGGACTATTTCGAAATAGCGTATCCCCAAAGGGATTTTAATCAAATAACATGTCCATAAAAGGACTATATTGGTATAGCGTGCGCACAAAAGGGCTTTGCTGTACAGATGTCCTCACAAGGACTTTAAGCAACTCTAGTCCACGCAGGGACTAAAAGGAAGTGTAAGTCCATACAAGGACTATAAGATATGTCCGCATTGGGATTATTATGATATAATATGTCCATGAAGGGACGTTATTAACAGTTGTCCTCACAGGGACTTTAATTCGAAAGATACGTCCTCATTGGGACTTATTAATGAAACAATATGTCCTTGAAAGGACTATAATAAAATATCATGTCCACAAGGGATTTTAATGGAATAATATATCCATAAAGGGACTTTGATGAATTAGTATGTCCACGAAGGGACTACGATGAAATAATATGTCCTTGAAAGGACTATAATGAATTATTATGTCCGCCAGGGGACTTTGATGAAATAATATGTCTACAAAAAGATTTCCATGAAATAATATGCCCATGAAAGGACTATAATGGAGTATAATGTCCATGAAAGGACTATTTTGAAGTATGATGTCCATGAAATGACAATATTGAAATACCAAGTCCACGAAGGGACTTTATTGAAATATAATGTCCATGAAGGGACTATATTGAAATATAATGTCCACGAAGGGACTAAAATGAAATATAATGTCCACGAAGGGACTAAATAGCAAATGCCCATACAGGGTCTTAAGTTGAAAGGTATGTCCACACAAGGACTATATAGAAGAGATCGGTCCTTATAGGGACTTAAAGGACAATGAATATTACGGAAGAAGGATTCTCTAACGCCTTCCTTGCTTCATTTTGATTGTTTCTCTTCTTTGTTTACCGTACACGGTAGGGTCACAAAAGACTTCAGTGAAGAAAGTAAGTATTCCAATCAGGATCCATTATAAAAGTAGAATTCTAGGATTCCATGGTTAAAGAATGATATGGATCACGGATTGGGTTTTGACTGATATAAACCAAGTCTGGAATTCCAAAACTTGGAGATAAGAAATAGGGATCATTAGTATCCACTGTATTATTTTCAATACGGGAGCCTCAGGGACCTCTTGGTATGGACTCCAAAGTCTGATTAAAATTCAATGGGTTTGGTTTTAGGAATGAGTCCATGAAGGTGTCCCTCCAAACCGGTCACACATTTTTCCTAGCCGTGATATGAAGCTTAATCATTCCTTGGCTTCGGATGAGGAGAATCTCCATTAACGGCTTCCTTGCTTGGCGACATATTCAAAATACAAAAAATCGAAAACAGTGTTTACTTAATAGGGATGAGAGCATTCCTATGTTAAGCCTAGACTCAAACGGTCTAAGGAATATGATACTGTGTCATTTGAGATTAAACACTAAGGGCTAGTGTTTAATTCTCTCAAACGTTGGCTCTGATACCAATCTGTCACAACCCGATATTTTCACGTATTCCGGTGGGCCCGGTGGGGAGTATCGTGACGTAGTTGATATCATCATAGACAATTAAACACAGATATAACACAGCGGAAGTCTTGGAATATAAAATATTATTACAAACCCAATGTCTGAAAATATCGAAGTATTAATTATAGACGAGCTTGTAATATCAAATCCACAGGCGAATCATTACAGAATGTGTAAAATGAAGTTTAGCAGACTTTAAGGCATCTTTAAGGATTTACAAGATCCTCTATTTCGACACCGAGCAACTCCCAGCCTATTACGAGTAGTACCTGTCACTTTGTCTTTTGAAAATACGTCAGTTTACACTGTTAATACAATTAACCAACTCATTTGAAAAGAGTTTATGAAAATTGATTTAGGTGCACAAGGCACAAAACCTTTTATAACTTGGGACAATTCTGATTAAAATCTTGTATACTGAATTACATGTTTACCATACATACGGGGCCCAGTACAGAGACTGAGACATGATTAAATGACACACCACTTATAAAACCCATAAATGAGTTATCCCCAACTTGTGGGTAATTAATATTTTAATATTGGCATTTTTTCGGTGTATGCCTACACCTTGTGCATCGGTCATGGTCATTTACAAATGAAATGAGCCGAGGATATATCCAGGACATGGTCGTTAACCCCCAATGTTTAAGTTATCAACAGAACAGTATCAAAACAGGTATTGTGGATTTACTAGCCACAATCCGGCATTTGATTGATCCCACACCCGACCAAGCGGTATTAATTTACCATATCCCAAGCCCGTATAAGGGAAAATAAGTTAAAAGTATTTACCTGAGCTAATACTTGATTCACAGCAAAATAACTCAGTCGTATCCAACCTAACTAAATGTAGGTAGCTTTTACCGGGTGGCTCTAGTCTGGAGTGATGGTAATATATAACCAATTCAGAATGCTAACGGTCTTATTTAAGTCGTAGACTTAGACGGGCTAGCTTAAAATATCTAAAACGGTACGATACGCGAGATTAAGCGATGACTGAAATAGAATGTAATTTAGACCCAACAAGTACGAAGACTTGTATAATATGGGTAAACTAAGTACATTCTGGATTTTGAAATAAAAACGATAAGGTTAAACCCGTTTCGGAAAACTTACGTAAACTAGTTACATAGACCGATCCGAACACGTAAATGCATAACGGGCAACCAAATGAATCATATACAAGTCCCATAAGTTATTATGCTTAGAATATGTTAATACATCAGTAGGATGTTAACATATATGCCCAAAAGTATTTAAAACCAATTTAAGTCCCGAAAGGGCATTTTGGTCATTTTAATATTTATAAAAGAGGTTTTAAAGTAAACTGAGGTTATGGTCTAAAATATTTAGTAAAAATATTTATTTTATCACGTTACATCAGTATGATATCATACATATGTGAGGTTCACCATTTATGGCCAAACTATGCAACGTAGGGGCATTTTGGTCATTTCACATATGCTTTTAGGGACAAAATTAGAAGTCTGAGTTCAAAACTTATACTTACTGTTAAAGTATTAAAATTTATTTATAAAATCAGTAGGTAACAAGTCTTAGGTGCTAAATATGGTTTTAAATCGTACTATGCGCCTAATTGGCGTAAAAGTCGATAATTGACGATATTCGAGGTGTTTATGAAATTCTGAGATTTTGATCAGCCTTAACTGTTTAAAATATATTATTTATCATATAACATCAGTAGGAAATGGTTTGATATGTTATTGATATGTAAATCTCATTTTATTAATGAAAAGGGCATTATCGTCAATTACCGAATTCACATAAAAACTCTATGTTACGGTGAGTATAAAATCTGACCAAAAATTCCAAAAATCACTAAAAATTATATCATAACAGTTGGTAATAAGTTTGGTGCCAAAAATTGGGCTTAAATATGATTTATGCTAAAAATGCAATTTAATTAACAAAAAGTTTCATTTTACGATATCTTGCATAACTTTAGTTTGAGACCAGAAACTGATGTCAAATTTTTGTGACATACTTATATATCAGTAATAAAGCTTTTTGTCCTCTCACATTTTCAAAAATCTCGTTTTTATAACATAAGGGCATAATGGCCATTTATAAGCATAAATACGGAACTAGCATATAATTCAGAATACTAATGACCATGTAATATAACCTCAGACGGTTATACTACAACTTAATATGGTTCTAATGGAAGCTTAAAACATAAAGGATTTGAGCTTAATTGGGTCAGAAATGAAAGTCAAAGCAAAAGTCAAGCTTTTGCGACTTTCGGTTGTGAACCGACCCTAAACTCAGAATTGCCGGGTTGAACATCCTTGGACATGTTCTAATAATATTTACCAAGTTATTTAAGTGATAAAATATGGTTCATAACCTCTACATTATCAGTTTTAATTATTTTATGAAAATTTAACTAGTTTGACTTTTTGACTAGTTACTTTGACCCGACAATTAACTAAGTAAACGTGATAATTAGGAGGTGCCCTTTTGAGGGTTTAACACCTACCTAATTACGATCACGTAGCCATGTTCGTTACGAACAATGGCTTGACCTTTTACGGTCTATCTAAAAGTCAAATCGTTATTACGATAACGCTTGACTTTTGGCTTTAAAGCCTATAAAAAGGAAACTAGTGGCTAAGGACACTTACAATGGGTCCAAGCTCTAACTTTAAACTGAAGTGGAGTCCCCTTTTTATTCAGGAGTCTCCAAAAGATGAGAAGAAAGAAAGGTGCAAGTTGGAATGAATGGATTCATGGCCTATATATAGTTTTTGAGGGTTGTTTGGATGATTTCCATGTGTAAGTGTGTTCTCCAAGTAATACTAGGATCATAACAAGTGTAAAACCAGATGTTTAAATCTGTATACTAGTCCCTAGTTTCAATTAGATGGTTTAGAAGCCTTTGTGTGGAGAACAAGGAACTTTAAAACAACAAAACAAAAAAAAATCTGATGTTGCTGTGTGTGTTCTGGCGGCCCGCGACAGCAGGCCCTGTGGGCTTCGCGGCCCGCGAGGCTGTCCGGCCCAGACACATCAGTTTGGTAGATTTGCAGTTCTGGTCCCTGATGTGTTTTTAAACCTTCAATAGTGACATATATGTCACATAACATTCTAGTTCCATGTATATTTTCCATTATAAGGTGTGAAGGTGTTAGTGGCCAATCTTCGGCACACCCGGGAGTTTGACTGACCATAATGGAGTTCCCAGTTCTTTTAAAAGGTCATTCAAAAGCATAGTTTCGCTTGTTGACGCTTTTAATCCTTTTTACGCACAAACTTGCGCGTAATATAATTTATCGATATCAAAGCCTTCCAGGGTCCATACTAGGCATTCCCGAGCGTATGCTCAAATATTATGACGCTCCAGTTCGCCTAAATGGTCACTCAAGGTGTAGTTTTAGACGTTGACGCTTTTGGTCCCTTTAACGCGCAAACTTGCGTGTATCATCATTTAATAGCATCAAAGCCCTATGTAGCTCATATTAAGCATTCTCGAGAGTATGATTGTACATCATAATGCTTCGGGTTCGTTAAAAGGTCATTCAGAGGTATAATTAATCATGTTGATTCTTTTAACCCCTTTAACTTGCAAACTTGCGCGTAACATTACTTATTGGCATAAAATCCTTGAATGGCCAATATTAGGTATTCCCGAGAGTATGATCGAAAATCATGAGGCTCTCGGTTTGTTAAAAGGTCACTCAGAGGTAAGAATTAACATGTTGACGCTTTTAACCCTTTATCGCGCAAACTTTCAATTAACTACGCAAACGGCTCCTTTCGTCCAATAAGTTGCTCATTTGAGAATACGGACACCTTATAAGGTCACTCAGAGGCCTAGTTTAGGCATGTTGACACTTTCAGTCCTTCCACATTCAAGGTTTTTGATTTTGATGAAATTAGTCCCTCATAGTCAACATTTGACTTTATTAGGGTTTATTGTACGTGTCAACACATCATTGGACACGATTTTACGAGGTATTACACCGAAACCGAAGTTTTGCAAGACTTGAGACAAACTCAAGTTACCGTGTCGTAATCCTTCTCAAAATCCACCTTGAAAATCATGACCTCCTTTTTAGCTTTTTTCTCCCAAGATATAACCTTGCTAAAGATTAATGGCCCATACAGAATAGATATACCTTCCATGAATGCCGATTGTATCGGGGAAAGAAGATTGTTTATCATAGGTTTCAATCGATTTGTGAGAACCTTCACGACTACCTTTACACGACACTGATTAAGGAAATGAGTCTGAATTTCTTAATGCTTTTGGGATCATGTACTTTTGGAATTAAAGAGATAAATGAGAAGTTTCTGCCAATGTCAAGCATTGGGTTTTTGTGAAACTTGTTATGGGCCAATAGAAATAAAGACTACAATAAAGACCAATAGTTTTTCATGGACTTGAATGAGAACCTATCCGGGCCAGGGCACGGTCTCCACCACATCCCTATACATCTTTTCAGACCTCATCACTTGAGAATTCTGCATAAGAGACAAGGATTGATCCTTGGATAGTTTGGCGAAACCCTCAGGGGCAAGTTTTGTTCTTCTGTTCCACTTCTCCACTTCTCGGTAAACTGCCTCTGAAAATCCACCTTCACCTTTTTCTTGATCATGACATGATCCCTGATTGACTTACCTTACTCCTATAGAATTTTAATTCTGCTCTGCGCCTTTCGTTAATTCACATATGTATGGAAACATTTTTAGTCTTTGTCTCCTAGTTTAGCCCAGTTAAGTTTGACCTTTTGTTTCGCATCTTTAACCTTTTGCCTTTCAATACTACTAATCTTCCTCCTACAAATCATACGTGTTTATTTTTCGTCTTTAAAAAGAGGTCTTATGGCTGAACGTTTTTCAGTTTCCTCAACGGTATCCATAGCCTCTTTTAAAGCTTTATTCTCCTCCTCAATCAAGCCCACTCTCCATTCTCTGATATTGGTTTTAAGAGCTTTTGAAAAGACTAACCATATCCCCAATCTAGTTATCAGGAGTCAGGTGCCCTTACAGCGTTTTGTTAACCACTTCCCGTAACCCTTTTTCTCCGGCCAAGAATTATAAAATCTAAATGTGGGAGGCCTAAAATCAATGTAGGTGCAAGATAATAACGACGGAGAGTGGTGGGATAAACACCTGTTTAAAGCCATGAATTTGGTGCGTGACCATTACTTCATGAAGGAATCACACACCTAGGCCCTATTAATTTTACTAAGACTTATCCCGTCTTCTGGTATAAACGTGAACTTAGATCCCCCATCGAGTATTCCAAGAGCCCTGCTTTGTTAATGAATTCGTTGAAACACACTACACCAACCAGATCAAATTTAGAAATCTTTCAGTCCTACTTCACCCTTACCTCTTATTGTCCAGATAAAGATTCAGTTCATTTCTTTGGTATTTTAAACCAACAGAAGCGTTCCCCATAATTATTTTCGATCAACGCTAAGCCTTGGGGTGTACACATTAACTACGTTGACCAAGTCTCCCATCCCCACTGATTTCACTAGAAACCACATTGAATAATTCGTGCTTTATTATATCGCTAAATTTATTATATCAACAAAAGCTGACCCAAAATCGTCGACGCCTCAAAACCTCCTAGCAATGCTTTCCGGGTGTCCTACTATTTGAGTTACCTTGACACATAGAAAAGAAATTTTATGTTCTCAGACTAGGCGATTAACCCAGCTGACTTTGTCTTGCCCCACTGCTCCATGGATATTAATATATAAATAGTTCATGAGGAAATATTCTACCCTGAGTACCAATTGCAATTGCCTCTGAAAATCATTCAATTGGACCCATACGGTATTGCCCAATGTTGCTATTGCCTTTGTTTTATCGTGTGTAGCATTCGCCTGGATTTTTCTCGTGTCAAGAAATTCGCCAACTCATCTACATCCCAATTCAAGTACATAATTAGCCTTTTTTCTGGTGGGTCTTCAGTGTTGACATTCTGATCTGAATTCTCTCTAAACTTCTTGACCGATAATCTGTCATGAGGCAAAAAGGTGAAAGAGGAATCACCCTTCTTCCTTTTTGTGTTGTTGATAAAGGTGTCTATATTGAAAGTATCTATATCATCCTCTACTAGTCCCTTTAAGTTTGTACGAGCTCTCTTGGTTTATCAGGCCTCTGGACAACCCAATATTAATAATATCTGGCCCAAAAGACACCAAGTCTACCTTATTACCTTTCGTTGCAAAAAACGCCATTTCTCACTAGCCCCACTTCTAGAAGCACCTTTAAGGGTTTGTGGTGTATATATCGAACCTCTATCGCCTGTCTGCTCAGGCTTCCCATCCTCATTATTTAAACGTCGATACCCTAGACTACCTCATCCCTAGGGTTCTCCATGCAACCCACGCCCCATGCATGTTAGCTGCTCCAGAAAAGTTTTCCTCATCCACTTCTATCAGAGTTTTGACGCTTCACATTCATCCATCGATGAAACGTTTCCGGTGCACCGAAATTGCAAGAATAACGAAGCCTAATCTTCCTCTACTTTTATTATCCACACCGAATGGAGCTTTCCTTCTTCCACTAGATTAACCTCTTCATGGATTCTCATGCCATGATAAATAAGCACCCCGAGCTTTTCGTTTGTGAGTATGCCATTTTGGCATGATGTATCACATTCATGTATCACTCTCCCGAACATCTTCCCAATATTGTTAAAAACCTTCGAGCAGCAAAGTCTTACCAAAATGCGTAAAATTAATAGCCAAGCTGTTCTTTGAAATTCTAAATCATACCTTTCCCAGACCGATAGACTCGCAAACCAATTAAACTAAAGAATTTTGGGATACTAGAGGAATTCAAAGGCTATATTAGTATCTTGAAAGAAAAGTAACACTCTCATGCCCCCATGTAATGAACTGTGATATTCTATCAAAATCCCATTTTGTAGCTGTCGCGCAGCTCCTTATTTTTGCTGTGATTTTCATAAATGGTTTAGAAAATTCTAAAGATTTTCATCTATGGACCGTGGGAAATGGAATAACTTCCGTGGTCTGTACAAGTTTTTTTTGTTTCACTAATTACTACTATTCCAGATACGTCATGGTGCAAGATTATTTGGACTACAAAAGCAAACCAGATTATAGAGAAAGATCTGATAAAAAATAGTCAACAAATAGGGAGTCTTGTATGGCCTTCTCAGTAATGTTCTTCATATCAATCAACATACTAATGTTTAGCGCCTCCCCCACCAAAGAGTTACCTTACAAATTCTTGATCGGTAAATTCTATTTCACGTGCACAAAGACTGATTGTATCTCTTGTTTTTCACCCCGATTTTCGGTCAACGCATCCATGAAAGAGTTTCTCAGCCTCCGTTCTTCCCTTTGGTTGTCTTCCCTATGGTTATCCTCAATGCCTGCAGGTGCTATTGGCTTCTCGCTTTGTTAGCAGGGAGGTTTGACATAGCTGGCATTATTCGCTCTCCCCCCGAACCTGTTAAATTTCAATTCGCTACGCACACACCTATCTTAGTCAAGGGCGTAGCTTTGTGAGGGTGGGAGGGGGCGTCCGACCCCCCTATTTTTTCGCTCGTTAATGGAGAGTTTGTAGTTTTCGTATAGAAATTTTTTGTATATACGTTTTTGACCCCCCCCCCCCTCCGGTTTTATAGAAATTTTTGGTATATACGTTTTCGACCACCGGTCGGAAATCTCAAGCTTCGCCACTGATCTTAGTGCCATCGATCCTTATTTTAGACAATTCCAGAATTCAGTCTTTGGTATTCACCACGCATCTCAACCTTTAGAACTCAAATTTGTTGCTGCGGGCATCCCTTTTGGCTGATACGAAAGCATCACCCATGTTTTTGTACTCCTAAAAAGCTATCTTGGTGTTGTTGCAGCTTTCTGGTAAGTTATAGATGAAGAAGGTGGTGGCATTCTCCATTGAGCTTGTTCCTAGGCATGTTGCTTGTTGAGTTGTTTTCTCTTCTGCTCTCTGATGATATCTGGCCATTCCTTATCCATATTCTTCTCATATTTGTTCTTTCCTCTGTTATTTATTCTATCCTGTTCTTCCTTCTTGAGTCTCCTTAGGTATTTTATGTGGTCGTAGTACTCATTCCTAGGTGTCTTCCTTCTTCGCCTCTGAAGAAACACTGGTTAATCAGACCGGAATCAGATTATCCAGGAGTTAGGTTCTACATAAAAAGGGTAGTTCTCTCTCGTTTGATTTGATTGGACAGATCTTCTTCTCCGGCTAGGACTGCAAAACAAAACACCGTTAGCCTCGTTACGGGGAGAAGGGAGGTTCTCTCCGTAACCCGACTCCGGCGTGAGAATAAGTATGCGTTTTACGAAGAAGAAGAAGTATTGACGAAGTGTGTGTAACTTGAAGTTCATACCTGAATTACTCTCATATTTATAGCCGAGAGTTTGGGCAGGAAAACTCGTTGATGAAATATTAACGAAAGATGCTGACACCGTTGTAACGCCCTGCTTATTAGTACTTTCCATTTATAGCAAGTCTTGTTCGTATTTCTATTTTTGGAAACCTTGTGTTCTTGTAATCATTCTTTCTTTGTAACCATTGTAAAATCCGAGACTTGGATCATAAATAAAACTTGTATTTTGTTAATTACATGTTATACATACTTTATATATGCTCATACGTTCAAACTCGTGGGACAATCGATGCTTATTCGTAATTCTTGGAAACTATGTGCTAAACTTGTAAATACGTGAAACTTATGCATGAAACGTGTTTCGATCATAAACGATACTTGAATACGACCTTCATACGCTTAATTATACTTTGATTATGTTCCTCATACTTGAATTGACCTTAAACTATGCTTAAATGGTGAAACAAGTCCCTAAACCACCCTAAAAGCCCAAAATAACAAACTATAGGGGCCAAAGTGTAATAAATGGAAACTTCAGCCCACACCCTTGTCACGGGCCACGTGAGCTTAGCCCATGGGCTTACGCGGGCCGCCTGGCCATCCCCAGATCAGAAAAATGTTTCAGCTCGCGAATTTGAGCGGGATTGATTAGTTTTTGAGTTTCTAAGCGGGATTTGGGCATTAAATACACCTCTAAACCAACCCTAAACTCATCCCCTATAAATACACACCTCCTCCAAGCCATTATACACTTTCACAACTCTCAAATCTCTCCAAAATCACTCTCAAAGCTCTTGCAAAGCAGAAATTTGGGCAGATTCATACCTTCATACAAAAGTGAGCATAACTTGCTCAAAACTCAATCAAATCACTTGATTCTTCTTTCTAATTGACTGGATAATCTTTGGGTTTGATTCCTTGGTTTCTCCTTGGAGAAATCAGGCCGGAAATGCCCTGAAATTGTCCATAAACTTTCTGTTTTGTTTCGAACATTCTTAAACTCTTGAATACTTCAAACAAGCTTGTGTTCTTATGCTTCTAGTCCATAATATGATTAGTAAAGCTAAACCAAGGATGTTTTACACTAAATAGGAGTGTCAAACACTCCAAACTTTCTGTTTTAATAGAGTTATTAGCTCACAAGTGGTGTCAAGTCTTGAACTTGAAGATGGTGTGACTACTTGGTTAGCCTAGGCTAACTTACATACAAGTCCACACATCACTTGATGTTTTGTTTAGTATAATTGTACCTTTTATTTCTTGAACATATCTATGAGGTTCTTAAATGGAAGATTCGTCTTCCTACCTCTTACATGACCTATATATTAACATAACAATCGAGGTACCAAAGTGGAGGATTTCACCTCCCACCTCCTACTTGACTTACATGACACCAAGAGGTACCAAAGTGGAAGGTTCAACCTCCCGCCTCCTACATGACTAACTATATTATTATGTATATATTATAGACCGAACCCTTGATAGTGATTATATCAATCTTCTACCAAGTTAATAAGTTTCTCACTATGTGTGTAGTTCCTTGTCACGATTCTAATAGGTCTTGAACCTATGAAATCATATACAATCCTTAAGGATTACTATAGTGTCAAGACAAGTGCTAATACCATAGTGAATATTTTCCTAATACACACTTTGTCATTCTTTGAATCTAAGTCCGAATATTCCATCATTCTTCCAAATTACTCATACACCTTGATTTTCCTCTTGTAGGATAACTTGGTGTTCCCTCCATCAACCAACTCTTCACGGATTCAAGTAGGAAAGGTTGCAAAACCGTGAGTACACTCGACCCATTTACATTTTAAACCACTTTTGGGTTGTAACATGTTACCATACAAAAATTACACTTACACACACTTAACATGCTTTATGAACTCAATCTGATATACATGCTACTTGTTTACTTAGGTTCATGCTAGTTTATACATGCTTTATGCCATTACTATGTTATGCCCTCAACTTAACATATATAGCGCTATAGGAGTAGCACACCACCCGTCGGGGTCTTGTTAAGTCAATATACTAAACGGTCTCGTCACTTTTGTGGCGAGGGATGCTAAATACTAGTGGACACTTTGGGTTAGACGTAATGTTATGCATGCTAGTTACCTTGTATACAAATTGCCATGTGGATTCGAGTGAAATGCTTTATACTTATGCTATACTATTCAAACCTTGTGTACTCGCCTTTGCTTTTGCATTGAACTTTATTTTAACATGTTACAGGTTGACGACGATGATACTGTGAAACGAAGTAGCAATGATGCCTAGATACACATATAGACGTCTTAGGTTTAATATGTTGTATCAAATTTTGTTATGTTGTTATGTACTTTCATTGAACATGTTGTTATTTGAGATTTCTATGTAATGTTGACAATTGATTTATGGAAATGAAAATGGTTGATTTAAATATTGTCACAATTAGTTTTATGAAGTGTCTTGCAATCTAGTTTTCGTCTCACTTCGATATTTCCGCCATCGGTTGGGGTGTGACAGATTGGTATCAGAGCCATAACTATAGGGAATTAGGTAGAATTTCCATGTTCGACCTAGTCTATAGTTGGAACCATATTTTTGACCATTCTTGATACTTGCTTAAAATGTTATTCTTCCTACTTTGCTTCTTCCCTTTCTCTTTGGTCTTAATATTTACATAAATGTCTTTCCTAAGATATTTTACACAAATACACTTGAAGACTTGAAGACACTCTTTATACAAAAGAGATGAGTTTACCAAAATAGGCGTGAAACCCACACTTTGGTAACGACTCTCATTCCGCTTATTCTTATTTTTGCACGAAATTTTGCCATTTAGCTAGGAGTGAAATCCACATCTAAATGGTAAATTTCCAATTCAAACTCTAGTGGACCCTCGTCAAAGTGTTGAAATAATATTTTAACCCGACGAGTACTAACCACATTAGGGTACGAAATCGTCAAGTTAGGGGTGAAACCCGCACCTTGTCGATTAAGTCCCATTCCTCGATTTTCGTTCTCGCCAAAGTTTCGATTGTTTCAATCGATTAGAGACGTGTAGTAACTGGAAAGGTAAGA
Organism: Helianthus tuberosus; assembly: GCA_030545235.1. Lineage (NCBI taxonomy): Eukaryota > Viridiplantae > Streptophyta > Magnoliopsida > Asterales > Asteraceae > Helianthus > Helianthus tuberosus. Next base: position 197,543,101 of record CM060425.1, read on the forward strand.
TACCGTTAATCGCTTCTCGACGAGAGTATCTTACCTATAGTGTAACACCCGTTCTTATAATTTAAGGTTTAATGAATCTTTTACGAAAACAATCATGTAATTACGATTACATATACATCGGAAATACGGGTTTACTAAAAGTTTTACAAATCATAAGTTATTCTACATAACGTGATCGAATTCGTTGTTTAAAATTTACAACGTGGCAAAGTGCGGAAGCGTGTATCTTTATCGTGTTCGGTTCTTCGCTGAGCTTGATCGTCTTCCGGCATCCAAAAGTACCTATATTCCATAAACATGAAATACTTTAGTCAAACGGGGTTTAAAACGTGTCTAAACGAATCCGGGAATTTAAACTAAATAAAATATACTTTGTTTCTGGGTCCACCGTAACTCAGTATGTAACCATTGTAATCATATCAGCTCCACCGTAACTTACGGTGGCATGACTAAATCAAGTATACACAATCATATGTCTTTTTCTGGAATAATAATGACATTATTATTGTGCAGCGATTTTCTATACAGCTGCTGTAATTGACCATTATGACCCATTCAAAGTCTGAACTAGATTAACATGTTCAAAGATGGATCGTAGAAAACTTCAATACCTTCGCAAGCATATAAGGTACACCTTCTAACGAATTTTCTATGATTTTATATGATTTTTATAAAATCAGCACAGCAACTATATTTTCATTTTTCAAACAGCTTTCAAGGTTTTGAACAGCTGTTTAATTCATTCTTTTGGCCTATTTAACAACCACATTTGTTTCTTATGATTGAAAACAGTAAAAATTTACTTCATAAGCTTTCCGAAAAGGTATAGAACACCCAAATCGGATAAACGGTTGATTTTATATGATTTTTTAAAGATTAGTCGAAATCCGTATAAAAAGCTGCGGAAATCATATGGGTCATTTTAAATTCGAACCAAACCATCAAATGCAACCCATTTCCATGGCTAAAACCCTTATTAAACTCTTGGTAATGGTTAGAAACCTATAACAAATATAATGACCATCGTCCGTAACATTTGGTTTACATATTAAGGTAACCAAAAACTTATTTTAGACTTCGTTTAACTCTCATTAGCCTTACATTTAAATGAGAGTTATCTTATTATGCGTACCTGGCTCGGATCATTACATTGACCCATTTAAGTACCTTGCCTCAATATCTACTAAGTAATAGCGATGTAAATATCCACTCGATATTTATTTCTGAAATCAAACAACTCATCAAACCATTAGTCGATATTGTCAAAAGTGATATTTTCACCTTTTGACCCGTTGGTCTAAATGACCGATAATATTGGCGAGATAAAGCTTATTGCCATCTCGTCTACACGACTCGTTCCGATTTACACTGCACGGTCGTTTTAACTATAATTCACCTCTTAACGCTTTTTGGCCTAATAAGGCTTACGAAATATGTATCTTTCAAAACCAATAATTATTGTCAACAAGTGTCCAAATTTCAATTTTACCCTTATTGGTTATCTTGTTCCGTACGACTACACGCCGGAAACACCATATCTCAACTTTCCATTTGTCTTGTTCGAAATCAAAACAACAAAAAGGACATTCTAAACTATATGACTAGTGTAAGCTATACTTACCTCGCATCCGAACTATGCTTTTCCTTTCCTTCTTGATTTGTTTGATCCGCTCCCTCATCAAGCTTCCACTTAGCTTGTTACGCGTCAAACTATCATCATTCACAAGGTGGTTAGATTAGTCATTTCAATTCACGACTATTCCACCTCACGTATTTTCTATGTCGAAACTACTATTTGACTTTATCATTGGTTAGTTTGACTTTTTAAAAGTCAATTGACTTACCAACATATTCATATGCACATTTGGTTCATTCAACTCACTTAGGCATATTTCATCCGAACTCTTAACAAAAATCAATTTTTTACATACTAACTTAGTAAGCCGCGATTTCATTTAGGCATTTCATATCAATGAAAATTGGCTGTTTTTGGTGACTTGTTTAACCTGTTTACAAGTCTTCAAAAATTATGATTTTTTTATGTGACGTACCTCTCGGAGGGTTAGCCCTTGAGTTAAAATTTCAAGATCTAACTCTTTACCAAAAATTCGTGAAAATTCATTTACTAAGCTGCAATCAGATTCGTCACTTCTGACTGCAGCTTACGGAAAAATTCATTAAAAATTCCTCGTTTATCCGATTGACGAAATTCCAATTGGAGATTCTTTTAATCGCTTAAAACTTTCTACAGTATGAATTTGAGATCATAACTCAATTCCTAAATTGAGTTATGACATTCGTGATGGGCTGCAATTTCTGTCAGAAAACGCAGCTTGAACCTTTGATACGGAAAAATTCATAAAACGCTCGATTTTCGTCGAAAAAATGCGATTCCAGTGGGGTTTTAAAGATATTTCCTGGAATTACATTCTAAACTCAAGAAACACATTATTTTATCACTTTTTGTCCAGGTTACAGCCAATACAAATCGGCTGTAAATTCTGATCAAGAATCGTTTGAATTCAGCTTTCAATTTAAGCTTGTTCTTGACATCATAACACTATTTTTTGCAATCAAAACCATAAAAACATCTCATACATGAATTTAGTATCAACAAAACTTGAGCTAAGCATGATTTTGACATATACTTGTCTAGGGCTTACTCCTAGACACTATATTGTTCCTATTCCATGCAATTAACAAACATGCATCATCAATTTTCAGATTTCCTAATTTCGTGAGGTTTTCAAATTGAGAGTTTTCATCAAATTTTACATACCTTGTAATCCTCTTGTGATGAGGATCAATAATCTATGCTCGAATTTCGTTTTGGACCAGATTTGCACCTCCAATTGAGAGTTTTAGTGAACTTTTCTAGGGTTTGAGAGTGGGGTGTCGCCCCTGCTCATTCTTGATCGACCAGAACCCCCAAATGGGGTGTTTTGTTTTTATTTTTAATTAAAATCAATAATATAAGTTTCAATTTTAACAATATTGGCCCCTCTAATTTGGTTAGTTAATTAAGTAGGGCACAACCTACTTATTTCTAACAATATTCCCCACTTATTAACTAGGTTAAACATTCCTAGTTAAATTAGTGGGTTCGGGAAATCTATAACCAAGTTTATTTCAGGTCCCGTTAACTCGGGCCTTCTATCACTTTATTTCTTAAAAGCTTTTTATTCACTTTTTGTTTATTATTAGGATTAATTATTTAAATCCTAATATTTACCGGGTAATTTTTTTTACCACTAACGGTATTTTACCCGTCAGTAATATTAACGTGGTTTGCTTACCAAACCCGTTTTTGGGGTGTTACAAGTCTACCCATTTAAAGAGGTTTCGTCCTCGAAATCTTTTCTTACATAATTCATTGAGTTTAAACTCAATGTATTTGATCCGAGATATCATTTAAACATTACTTATACTTTTAACCAATTATTAGTATTACCAGATAAGCATGGTAACATCTTTTTGGTCACTAATTGTCTACGTATCTCATATGACTTAGTGCAACTTAAAATAACGTAATCTCGTTATTTCCACTAGTTTAGTTAACTTAGCGATATCCATCGCTTTCATATACTATCGAATTCCTTACGAATCCGTTATTTTGACCCGTTTAAAGATCTTTAGTGAAATCTTTTACTTTTAGCAACAAATTCTTTTGTTTTCAAATTTATCTATTCGGTTCAGCTATACCGAATCTACCGCTTACAAGCAAACCAAATTTTCTTGATTTGAAATGGTGAGCTTAACCGGTCTCATTAACTAGTCTTATTAGTTCAGTTACTTTTATCACTCGCTTGGTTATAATGTGATTTTACTTCACATTACATTTCCTAACCGTGATCGTGTCACATCATGTTTAATTTGTATCAACCTTTCATTTTTGAAAATATCACTTTTCGAATATATCATCTTGCGCCTATCAGTGTCAAGACTTGTATCTTTCATGCTTACTATTTAAATTCCTATCAGAATTTATGTCTGTAAAAACATTATTTCTTACTAAAACCGAAGTTTTAGTTTTAGGATCTTTTCTTTAACTTGTGTCAATCATCCATACCCGGATATTGACAGTCCGTAATTTAATCTTTTACAGTCTTAGTTTTATGCGGGGATTCTTAACTGATTTCCTCGCTTTATCCAATCTAACCCGTAGGTTTTATCACTTAGCCTTACGGGCTATTTTTGATTCGACATTCACCTCTTTAGGGCGAAGTCCTTATAACTTCTTTCTAATCATGACCCGTGGGTCGTTTTAGTCCGTAGATCTCTCATTTGTTTATAACCCTAAAGGTTATGTTGATCCCGTAGATCACTCTTTTTTTACTCGTGTCTTATTAAAATATATATTTGGTGTCAAGCACTCTTTTTACGTTTGAAAATCATTTGTCTCAAGCTTACCGTTATCCGGCTTGCGCTTACTTATACCTTCAAGCATTATACTTTATTCAACCCGTTCAATCTCAAAATAGTTGAATATAATTATCAAAATTTCTGTTTACGAAATTTTATGGTCTTTTAGTCATAACTCATAATCCGAGTCTTTTGACTTTAAATTCGTGTTCTCGTTTCTCGGTTTACGCATGTGTTTAAATCCTTACCCATTAACCGGGTACTTTACCGAAGTCATTATTAGTGCAAGCATTCCGGTATACATCAAGTTTTCGTTTTAATTTGTTTGGTTGTCTTAGCGGAAGCCCTCGCTTTTATTCAACCAAACCTTTATTCTTTATTTGACCATCCTTGACAGTCTTTTAAACTATGAATGATGATTATCATCATCATCATTTCTTTACTACGACCAAAGTCAACGATTTTGATCGTTTTTCTCGTGTGGGCAATACCTTTGTTTCTATGACCCCGCGGGTCATTTATACTTTGGTTTTACAATGCCCTTTTTGTCTACCATGGTTGTTTCATCAAAAATGACTTATGTCACGAATTTCCTTGGGTCTTTTATTTCTATGTGCGCCATACATCGTTTTTATGGTTCCCGCGAAAACCATTTATACGAGTATGCCCATGAGATTTCTTGACCCTAAGGATCCTTTAAATTTCATTCATCTTGACCTTACTACATCGGACATAACTGCGCTCATTATAAGAAGCTCATGCTACCATGTGTTCACTACTTACTTGGCCAGAGTAAGCGATCAACACGTGGTACGCGTGACCTTATTATAATTACCACATCACGTCCCATGTAAGTAACTCCTCAAATTATCTCCATGTTTATGGTTTCATTTGGTAAAACTTTATTTAATTGTTAGTTAACAATTATTAGTTTTAGTCGTTTATTCCTTGAACATGTACAATGTCCCTTTTTATAAACATTTATTCACATTCATTGATGTGATCATTACTTTTCTCAATAGGATTTATATTGAGAATATTTACTTGGATGATCACTCTCGTCCAAGTTTCTATATAAACAAGTCTTGTTATTCATTTGTTATTCATCATTGTGAATAACACATTTCCTATTAAATTTCTCTTGGAAATCAGGTTTTCCAAGTTCTATCATATGTGTATGCAACCTTTATTACTTACGTGTTTGTTGCATATAACGACTCGTACGATTAAATTTAAAAGTGTGCACCTGGTAATGCTTGCCCTAACGGGCTTCTCTTGTCATTAGTCTTGTTCGCGACCGTTACGCGATTTTGGTCCTTGATGAGTATGCTCTTCCTATCATACCTCGGACCGTTCCATCATCATATCCATAATTCGTTCAACTCCCGTCATCTTCAGACGCGAGTGTCCTTCAATTAAAACATTCACAAGAGTTAGTAATGTCAACTTCAATAATCGCCCGTATTATAATACAAGGCTTTTTCTACTATACGTGTCAACACGCGTATTTTCGTCAACCATATCAATCTTTTAAATTGGGGTAACATATACCACACGATAGCCCTATGTGTTGTTTACAACACTTTAGCATACTAACTATTAACGTACTTGTACTTACCGGATTTGCGATCAAGCCTCGAACCGAACACTATTCTTTGTCAAGAGCATAAGGTTTAAGTCCAAGCATGGTTTCTCCCCACCATACTCGAATCTCTTAAACCAAGGCTCTGATACCAACTTGTAACACCCGTTCTTATAATTTAAGGTTTAATGAATCTTTTACGAAAACAATCATGTAATTACGATTACATATACATCGGAAATACGGGTTTACTAAAAGTTTTACAAATCATAAGTTATTCTACATAACGTGATCGAATTCGTTGTTTAAAATTTACAACGTGGCAAAGTGCGGAAGCGTGTATCTTTATCGTGTTCGGTTCTTCGCTGAGCTTGATCGTCTTCCGGCATCCAAAAGTACCTATATTCCATAAACATGAAATACTTTAGTCAAACGGGGTTTAAAACGTGTCTAAACGAATCCGGGAATTTAAACTAAATAAAATATACTTTGTTTCTGGGTCCACCGTAACTCAGTATGTAACCATTGTAATCATATCAGCTCCACCGTAACTTACGGTGGCATGACTAAATCAAGTATACACAATCATATGTCTTTTTCTGGATTAATAATGACATTATTAATGTGCAGCGATTTTCTATACAGCTGCTGTAATTGACCATTATGACCCATTCAAATTCCGAACTAGATTAACATGTTCAAAGATGGATCGTAGAAAACTTCAATACCTTCGCAAGCATATAAGGTACACCTTCTAACGAATTTTCTATGATTTTATATGATTTTTATAAAATCAGTACATCAACTATATTTTCATTTTTCAAACAGCTTTCAAGGTTTTGAACAACTGTTTAATTCATTCTTTTGGCCTATTTAACAACCACATTTGTTTCTTATGATTGAAAACAGTAAAAATTTACTTCATAAGCTTTCCGAAAAGGTATAGAACACCCAAATCGGATAAACGGTTGATTTTATATGATTTTTTAAAGATTAGTCGAAATCCGTATAAAAAGCTGCGGAAATCATGTTTAGGGTCATTTTAAATTCGAACCAAACCATCAAATGCAACCCATTTCCATGGCTAAAACCCTTATTAAACTCTTGGTAATGGTTAGAAACCTATAACAAATATAATGACCATCGTCCGTAACATTTGGTTTACATATTAAGGTAACCAAAAACTTATTTTAGACTTCGTTTAACTCTCATTAGCCTTACATTTAAATGAGAGTTATCTTATTATGCGTACCTGGCTCGGATCATTACATTGACCCATTTAAGTACCTTGCCTCAATATCTACTAAGTAATAGCGATGTAAATATCCACTCGATATTTATTTCTGAAATCAAACAACTCATCAAACCATTAGTCGATATTGTCAAAAGTGATATTTTCACCTTTTGACCCGTTGGTCTAAATGACCGATAATATTGGCGAGATAAAGCTTATTGCCATCTCGTCAACACGACTCGTTCTGATTTACACTGCACGGTCGTTTTAACTATAATTCACCTCTTAACGCTTTTTGGCCTAATAAGGCTTACGAAATATGTATCTTTCAAAACCAATAATTATTGTCAACAAGTGTCCAAATTTCAATTTTACCCTTATTGGTTATCTTGTTCCGTACGACTACACGCCGGAAACACCATATCTCAACTTTCCATTTGTCTTGTTCGAAATCAAAACAACAAAAAGGACATTCTAAACTATATGACTAGTGTAAGCTATACTTACATCGCATCCGAACTATGCTTTTCCTTTCCTTCTTGATTTGTTTGATCCGCTCCCTCATCAAGCTTCCACCTAGCTTGTTACGCGTCAAACTATCATCATTCACAAGGTGGTTAGATTAGTCATTTCAATTCACGACTATTCCACCTCACGTATTTCTATGTCGAAACTACTATTTGACTTTATCATTGGTTAGTTTGACTTTTTAAAAGTCAATTGACTTACCAACATATTCATATGCACATTTGGTTCATTCAACTCACTTAGGCATATTTCATCCGAACTCTTAACAAAAATCAAATGTTTACATACTAACTTAGTAAGCCGCGATTTCATTTAGGCATTTCATATCAATGAAAATTGGCTGTTTTTGGTGACTTGTTTTAACCTGTTTCCAAGTCTTCAAAAATTATGATTTTTTATGTGGCGTACCTCTCGGAGGGTTAGCCCTTGAGTTAAAATTTCAAGATCTAACTCTTTACCAAAAATTCGTGAAAATTCATTTACTAAGCTGCAATCAGATTCGTCACTTCTGACTGCAGCTTACGGAAAAATTCATTAAAAATTCCTCGTTTATCCGATTGACGAAATTCCAATTGGCGATTCTTTTAATCGCTTAAAAATTTCTACAGTAAGAATTTGAGATCATAACTCAATTCCTAAATTGAGTTATGACATTCGTGATGGGCTGCAATTTCTGTCAGAAAACGCAGCTTGAACCTTTGATACGGAAAAATTCATAAAACGCTCGATTTTCGTCGAAAAAATGCGATTCCAGTGGGGTTTTAAAGATATTTCCTGGAATTACATTCTAAACTCAAGAAACACATTATTTTATCACTTTTTGTCCAGGTTACAGCCAATACAAATCGGCTGTAAATTCTGATCAAGAATCGTTTGAATTCAGCTTTCAATTTAAGCTTGTTCTTGACATCATAACACTATTTTTTGCAATCAAAACCATAAAAACATCTCATACATGAATTTAGTATCAACAAAACTTGAGCTAAGCATGATTTTGACATATACTTGTCTAGGGCTTACTCCTAGACACTATATTGTTCCTATTCCATGTAATTAACAAACATGCATCATCAATTTTCAGATTTCCTAATTTCGTGAGGTTTTCAAATTGAGAGTTTTCATCAAATTTTACATACCTTGTAATCCTCTTGTGATGAGGATCAATAATCTATGCTCGAATTTCGTTTTGGACCAGATTTGCACCTCCAATTGAGAGTTTTAGTGAACTTTTCTAGGGTTTGAGAGTGGGGTGTCGCCCCTGCTCATTCTTGATCGACCAGAACCCCCAAATGGGGTGTTTTGTTTTTATTTTTAATTAAAATCAATAATATAAGTTTCAATTTTAACAATATTGGCCCCTCTAATTTGGTTAGTTAATTAAGTAGGGCACAACCTACTTATTTCTAACAATATTCCCCACTTATTAACTAGGTTAAACATTCCTAGTTAAATTAGTGGGTTCGGGAAATCTATAACCAAGTTTATTTCAGGTCCCGTTAACTCGGGCCTTTTATCACTTTATTTCTTCAAAGCTTTTTATTCACTTTTTGTTTATTATTAGGATTAATTATTTAAATCCTAATATTTACCGGGTAATTTTTTTTTTACCACTAACGGTATTTTACCCGTCAGTAATATTAACGTGGTTTGCTTACCAAACCCGTTTTTGGGGTGTTACATATAGGCCAAAGCACGTTTCTCTAATTTGAAAGGGCTTTCGATTCACCTTGGAATAGTCGACGTTTCTCTACCCGAAACAATCCTATGTTTTATGAGCCTCTCTTTTATGTGATTCAATTTACATGTGATTTTTATACTTGCTACCTCATTCGTTTCAAAACCGTTACACAACTCGCACGTCTAGCGCAATCAAAAACAATAATAATCCTCGTGAACAAACTAAATTTATACTCTTTATACGCATTCTTATGTGTTTATACTTGCGACCACGTGTTGAAATCTTACCCTTGTTTGAATTATACGTGATACATGATGCATACATGCTTATACATGCTAAACTTATTTTCAATTTATGATCAAGTCTCATCCTTTCCTTCTCTTTCGATTCCCTAGATGTCGTCTGACGGTGCTTCCAAGAAAACCAAGTCGAAGAAGGGTTCTAGCTCCATGTCGCAAAAGGATTGCATGAAATTCATGGCCAAGCAAATGGCTAAGGTCCTACCTAACATTGTTAGTAAGATCCAACCAAACACCGATTCGCCGCATGGATCCGTCGATTCGAAGGCCGAAAAACCCAAATCGACTTTCCAATTCAAGCAATTCATTGCTTGTAGACCCTTGGAGTTTACTGGCAAAAATGGCGCTACCGCCATGATGAATTGGTTTGATGTGATTGAGCTTACCTTCCTGCAAAGTGGCTGCCCTGATGAACTAAGAACCTTGAACGCAACTGGGGTGTTCCGTGAAAAGGCACTCGAATGGTGGACAACAGAACGCAACAAAAGGGGAAACGAGGTTGCATACGCTATGCCTTGGGACGAGTTCAAACAACTTACGAAAGACAACTTCTGTCCTCCTCACGAACTCCAAAAGTTGGAGAACGAATTTTGGAACCTTACTCAGAAGGGGAGTGACATGGATGGTCTGATTACGCGCTTTAAACAACTCAGTGTCCTCTGTCCTGGACAAGTCGACTCCGTTCCCTAGACCATAGCCAAATTCATTCATTGTGTTGCACCTGCCGTGACAAACCACCTTGCATCTTCTAACCCTAAAACCATAGAGGAAGCCTACACCATAGCCACCGAACTCAACAACAACTGCGTTCTTCATGGAATCTATGACAAGGTTCCAACGAAGAGTGCGCATCAAGCTGTCACCGATACCACCGATACCATCACCACTGTCGAACCTTCCAAGAAAAACAAAGGCAAGAAGCGGAAGACTTCAAGCCAAAACTGTGCGGTCGTCACTCCGCCAAACCCACAACCTTTACAAACCGTACCCACCGCTAATCCCACAACCCTTGGACCTCAAGAAAGAAACTACGTTGGGTCGTGGCCCAAGTGCAACCAATGCTCGTACCATCATCCTACTGGCACCCTGTGTCGCAAATGCGCCATCTGTAACAAGTTGGGGCATTTTGCCAATCGTTGTCGCTACAACCAGAAACCCGATCAAAACCAAGCTATTGTAGCTCAAAACCCTGTCCCCAATCAGGTTCAGAACCAAGTCGCTCCTCTGAGAGCATGTTTCAAGTGTGGGGATGTCAACCACATGGCTAACGTCTGTCCTCAACGAAACCAGCAACACCAACAACAGCAGTAACCACCGCAACAGCAACAGCAGCAACAGGCTCAACAACCCGCTCGAGGCAGAGCCTTTCTTCTTACGACTGCTCAGGCTCAAAACGCGAACGACGTCATCACTGGTACGTTTCTTGTTAACCATGTTTATGCTTCATGCTTATTTGATACTGGCGCCGATAAAAGTTTTGTATCGTTAGAGTTCGAATCCTTACTTAAGTGTAAACGTTCTAAGTTGCCAAGATCTTTCGCTGTCGAAGTCGCTGATGGTAAAACCGTCGCTGTCGATTCCGTCCTCTCCAATTGCTCTTTGATCCTTAATGATCATACGATCTCAATCAACCTCATACCTATGCAAATGGGTAGTTTTGATGTCATAGTCGGTATGGACTGGTTTAGGCGAGTTCATGCTGAAGTTGTTTGTTCTGAGAAATTTATTCGTCTACCTCTTCCGAATGGTGATTTCTTACACGTCTATGGTGAGAAACCTTCTCAAGGTCTTAAGCTTATGTCGTGTATCCAAGCGAACAAATGCTTGCGCAAGGGTACCCTTGCCTTTCTCGCCCACATTGTGGAATAGAAGGACAAAGGCCCAAGCATAAGCGACGTTCTTGTCGTACGTGATTTCCCTGATGTGTTTCCCGACGATCTCCCTGGTTCGCCTCCTGCGCGTTCTGTTGACTTTCGTATCGATTTAGTGCTTGGCGCAACGCCTGTAGCTAAATCTCCTTACCGTTTAGCACCCTCTGAGATGCAAGAGCTCTCGAGTCAACTCCAAGAGCTTCTTGATAAAGGCTTTATACGCCCTAGTACTTCTCCTTGGGGCGCTCCCGTTTTGTTCGTTAAAAAGAAAGATGGGTCATTCCGAATGTGTATTGACTATCGTGAGCTCAACAAGCTTACTGTCAAGAACCGATACCCTCTTCCGTGCATCGATGATCTCTTCGATCAATTGCAAGGCGCGACCTGCTTTTCAAAAATTGACCTTCGTTCTGGGTACCATCAACTTCGAGTCCTTGAAGAAGATGTACCTAAAACCGCCTTTCGTACACGTTATGGTCATTACGAGTTCGTGGTCATGCCCTTTGGTCTGACCAACGCACCTGCTGTTTTCATGGATTTGATGAACCGCGTGTGCAAAATTTACTTGGACCGATTCGTGATCGTCTTCATCGACGATATCCTCATCTACTCCAAGACGCAAGAAGAGCACGGGCGACACTTGCGTCTTATCCTTGAACTTCTTCGTACTGAACGTCTATACGCCAAATTCTCCAAGTGCGAATTTTGGTTAAAAGAGGTTCAATTCCTTGGCCATACTGTCAACGAACTTGGTATTCACATTGACCCCGCAAAAATTGAAGCTGTGAAGAACTGGATCGCACCTAAGTCTCCATCTGAAATACGTTCGTTTCTTGGTCTTGCTGGTTATTATCGTCGTTTTATCTCTAACTTCTCGAAAATCGCCGTCCCTTTGACCTCCTTGACTCAAAAAGAGAAACCTTTTGTTTGGGGTCCCGAACAAGAGGAGTCTTTTCAAACGCTCAAGGACATGCTTTGTAATGCTCCTATCCTAGCACTTCTTGACGGTAACAACGACTTCGTCGTATATTGCGATGCTTCACTCCTTGGTCTTGGTTGTGTACTTATGCAACGAGATAAAGTTATCGCTTATTCGTCAAGACAACTCAAAATACATGAGAGGAACTATACTACCCATGACCTTGAACTTGGCGCAGTTGTTTTTGCATTGAAGATTTGGCGACACTACCTTTATGGTACTAAGTGTGTGGTTTTCACTGACCATAGGAGCCTACAACATATCTTCGATCAAAAGGAACTGAACATGCGTCAACGTCGTTGGGTGGAACTATTAAACGACTACGACTGCGAAATCAAATACCATCCAGGTAAAGTGAATGTAGTAGCCGACGCTCTTAGTCGAAAAACTCATGTTAAGAGTATCCGTTGTTTCCAACTCGTCCACGATCTTCAGAATCGCATACGTGACGCTCAATATTCATCCGTTAACGAGGGAAACCTCTACAACAAGATGCAATGTGGTGCTGAAGAGAGTCTCGTGTCCAAACCTGATGGTATTTTATACTATCTTAATCGTATCTGGATTCTTGATGGAGTGTGTGAAACCCGGATGTTAAAGTGTGTTATATTACATGTTTATGGCCGTTTAGTTGATTATACGCTTTGAATATGGTGACTACGGAAGTTTGTGATGTTACAGGTTAATCGCGTAATTCGGTGAAGTTTGGAACGCTTAGTGATGAAACGGAACTACCGGGGATGATAAACAATGCAAAAGATATCATTTGGTAGGTGTTCGGGTCGAAGAGATAGGTTGAATATATGAGAAACACGAGATAATGAAGTCCAGTGGCTTGTACGTCATTTATTGAAAGAAAAAAATAGCAAAGAAAGTTTCAGCAGCTTGATAACGTAACCTACGGTTCCGATGCGTAGTCCACAGTCAGAAAGTCACAAGAATTCAGCAAGTTTGCACCGTAAGCTACAGTCAAGATACCATAGCCTACGGTGGAAGTAATCTGGGCAGCGTCAAGTGGGCCTCAATATTCAGCCGATAGAGTGGCCTGTTGGACTCTTTTAATTGGGCCGACTTGGAATGAATAATTGGCAGCAACATCACATGTTGTCAATACATTCACAGACTTGGCGGTTGACTTGAGATAAAACATCATCATTACATGCAAGACAATTGTTGGTGGGGGATTATTATTATATTTTAGAGATCATTCATCAACAGGAGGCGGCACTCACATCAAGACAACATCATAAGTCAAGTGGATTTGTTTTTGGGCAGCACATGTGTGAATAAGGAGGATCTCTATTGGGCCGACAATACACGTAAATTTGGAAGCCCACGATTAGAGAGGAAGGCAGTTTGGACTTGTGAAAGGGGCCCACGATTTGGAAGCCATATTCATACACGTGAAGATTGATTGAAAGAGAGGGGAATATCATCTATCTTTGACGGCAGATCAGGGAGTCGGCTACATCACATGGGGGCAACCGTATATCAAGCCTCTGAAGATCGTCCAACCACCATGAGCGGCTAGTTTTTTATGGTTTCCTCCGGATGGAGGGTTTTGTAAGTTGGATAATTTTATGTGTTTGTGACAATCGTATAACTCGGTGATCTAAGCATTCGATGCTTTTCACCTTTGATTTGATTAATCAATTGTAACCGGTTGCATTTTATTTAACTTTAATCTTTGATCATTCAGTTCCCGAGAGTTCTAGTAATTGGGATATATTTGCTATGGGATTAGGGTTGGTAATTGTAACTGATAATTATTTGATAACCTCCCGTTATGTATTGACCGGAGTACTTAGTCGTTGATTATCACAATTGGCTAATTAGGTTAAACACTTATGTCTATGTAAGTGTTTCGATTAAACACATAATTGAATTTAGCTGCAAAACCTGAAATCTGGAGGAACCATTGTTTCTCTATTAATTTAAACGTCATTTTTTAGTTCGTAATTTTAGATAATCAATCAAATCACAATTGAGTTTTACTTTTTCAATAGTAGTTAATCAAAGCTGAACATTACACACTTTCCACAATCCTCCTCTGGTTCGATATCCGACTTACTCTATCTACTAGTTTATTTCGGTTTTTGCATGTCACTAACGACAGACATCAAAATGGCGCCGTTGCCGGGGAGGCGTGCGCAAAGTGTTTAGTGTTAAGTTTTTAGTAAAACAGATAAAAAAAAATCAAAAAAAAAAAATTCCAAAAATAGTATTTTATTCGTCACATATTCCACTGTTTGCTTTTACCTTGGGTATACTAGTTTTGTCTGTGCAGATTTATTGCAGATCTTATTATGGAAAGTACTTACTGGTCATGCCGAGGTTGTGGTAGTCCATGTCACACGCGTGACGATTGTCCTGTATTCCGGAAAATGTGTGAGGACGAACAAAGGAGAGCAGATGAGTTGGATTTTTATTCTGATGATGATGTCCACCCATACTATTCTTATTCTTATTCTGATTCGCAGCAAGTTGCATATGATTACCAATCGAATACGAATTATTATTATGATGAGCAGACATGGTATGAGAGTAGCTATGATCCAGGGATGGTACAAAGCGTGAGTTACCAAGAGGAGTATGACCATTGTTATGATGAATACTCTCGATTTTCTTATGAAGACCATCCGGTATACTATCAGGATGCCTATCATACCTAGCATACATTTGATCAGGGTGAGTCTGAATGTGCATCCCAGTCACCTAGTTACTATCAATCACCCCAATTTAGAAGTCTCATGGAATATAAGAGACAAAGAGAGCTGGTATACATTGAAAAGGAATTGGCGAAACCTGACCTGTCAATAGAGGACCAGTTGGAGATGTGGATTACGAAGTATAACCTTTTGATGGCTGAAGTGAAGGATGATGGGCCAAGAATGACTCCAATGGAAAAACGCCAAGCCAGGGATAGATGGGTGTCTCTACAGATGTCTCCTTCTCAAGTAAGGGATGAGGTTGTGGAGGTTAGTACCACACCGGTGATTCCCCCAATTGCTGAACAGTCAGATGTGGAGAAAATTGTTGAAGGTGATGAGGTGAAAGAAGATATTCCACAAAATAAGTGTGGGGATGCACGTAGAGAGACGAGGAAGGTGACAGTGAAGGACATCGGGCGGATCATCATAAAGTGGTTGTGCAACAATCCGACTTATTTGCCGATATTGAGTAAAAAGAAACGCTTGTGGAGAGTTAACTATCGAGTGTATGTTGGGAACTCGATAGGAAAGTGTGGACTGAGGCCGGACTGCAGTGCTTCAATGGACATCTTGATAAAAATTAGACCCCGCTGCATCAGTGATGTCAGGTACCGTGCATTCGTGGGAAATACAAGGGGTAAATGTGCACTGAGACCACCATAGCACATATCAGGTACGGTCTGGCTGAAGACCTTTAAACTTAGCGCTCTCGGGAGGCAGCCCGAGGATGTAGAGTTTGTACTTTGTTTTGTTTTGTTTGGTTTGGTTTGGTGTTGGTTCTGTTTTGGCAGGTTACTACGTCTAATTCCCACGGATGCAATGATTCAAGTGTGGGGATGTTTTGCAACATCCCTGATGAGATATCAGAGAATCCAAGAGAAGTTTACGTCTCTGTCCAATCACAGCAGCTGCATCACTACCGACACTGCTGATTTACTGATCAGGTCTATGTGTCTCTCTATCTTGTGTTTTATTTGTTTTCGTGTACTTGGTGGTGTGAAATTTGTGTGTCGGGAGTGGTTTCTTTGTGTTGAGTCGTCTAGGTATTAGCCGTTCATGGTTTTCGGGTGGTATCCCTCGGGTTATGACTATAAATTGCACCATACATTGGGGACAATGTATCCCAAGTGTGGAGATGCGGTAACTCGAGAGAGGGTTGGTAGGATTGATGATCTTAAATGCTTGAAGGGTTGAAATTGAGAAAAATTGAAAAATTTCGAAAATTTTTGTCTCAAGTATGCTTGAATTACATGAAAACCAACATTTTCAATCGCTTAAGGGTTCCTACTGATATTAAACTAACTTAGATCCCTAGTCATAGTTGTCCCTTTAAGTTTCATGAGAGTATTTCTGACATGTTTTTAGAGAATAGTTGAGAAGAGATGCCTAACTAGGGGTAACATGCTTTAAGAATTACACATGCGACGTGTCGGTAACCCATATTCCTTCTATTCGGTGAGATATTTGAGCCTATTAGATTGTTAGTTTAAATTGCTATAAATGTTCATTTGCTGAGAGTAGGCCATATGTTTCTTTGTGTTAGAACTTGTGTAGTTTGATACATGCCAAGACTGTGATTTAACGCACATAAATGATAAAGGCATTAGAATCTCTTCATTATTTCATATGTTGATTGTTTATCCACCCACCTTAGTTAACCATGTTGAGCCTTATACCTTTCGTTTGTTACACCTTGTTGACCGTTTAATTACCGACCATGAATGACAAGTATGTGTCAGATGTTTGTTGAGAAAAAAAAAGAGAAAAAAAAGAATAAAAAAAAGAGAAAAGAAAGAGAAAAGAATCATTGTTATCTTCGTGTTAAATAAATGGGTCGAAATCACCCAAAGTGTTAGTATTATTGTGAATAAGTTGTCATGGTTTGGTATATTCATTTGTGTTCGCCAAATAAACATAAAAACCCAAAAATATATTCCTACCTTTACCCTTAACCCAAAACCCAAAAGTCCTTTTGATATGTGCTACGTTACTTGATACAGTGGAGGTGTGATTGCTATACAAGCTTATGATTGCAAAGTGGCATATTTGGTTTTGAGTGAAATATACACTAGCACATTACACGCTAGTCTTGATAAAACCGAGAGGAGCGATTATTGTGAGGGGCGTGTGGCATGTGTGTAGTAATATAAGCATGTTAGTTTTAGTTAGGCAAGTCTTAAGTTGTTTTAAATGCATCACTTATTTGTCAGATTGTCAAGCTCGATTGTGTCAGTCTATGGGACGGGTATGACTTGGGACCTTAAATTGTTGATTCGGTAAGGGATTTAATGGTGATTTGTTAATTAGGTGATTAATGTTTGTAATGGTTGCTTGAGGACAATCAAAGTTAAGTGTGGGGATGTGATGGAGTGTGTGAAACCCGGATGTTAAAGTGTGTTATATTACATGTTTATGGCCGTTTAGTT
Source organism: Helianthus tuberosus (assembly GCA_030545235.1). Taxonomy (NCBI): domain Eukaryota; kingdom Viridiplantae; phylum Streptophyta; class Magnoliopsida; order Asterales; family Asteraceae; genus Helianthus; species Helianthus tuberosus. Next base: position 197,560,771 of record CM060425.1, read on the forward strand.
GATTATACGCTTTGAATATGGTGACTACGCAAGTTTGTGATGTTACAGGTTAATCGCGTAATTCGGTGAAGTTTGGAACGCTTAGTGATGAAACGGAACTACCGGGGATGATAAACAATGCAAAAGATATCATTCGGTAGGTGTTCGGGTCGAAGAGATAGGTTGAATATATGAGAAACACGAGATAATGAAGTCCAGTGGCTTGTACGTCATTTATTGAAAGAAAAAAATAGCAAAGAAAGTTTCAGCAGCTTGATAACGTAACCTACGGTTCCGATGCATAGTCCACAGTCAGAAAGTCACAAGAATTCAGCAAGTTTGCACCGTAAGCTACAGTCAAGATACCATAGCCTACGGTGGAAGTAATCTGGGCAGCGTCAAGTGGGCCTCCATATTCAGCCGATAGAGTGGCCTGTTGGACTCTTTTAATTGGGCCGACTTGGAATGAATAATTGGCAGCAACATCACATGTCGTCAATACATTCACAGACTTGGCGGTTGACTTGAGATAAAACATCATCATTACATGCAAGACAATTGCTGGTGGGGGATTATTATTATATTTTAGAGATCATTCATCAACAGGAGGCGGTACTCACATCAAGACAACATCATAAGTCAAGTGGATTTGTTTTTGGGCAGCACATGTGTGAATAAGGAGGATCTCTATTGGGCCGACAACACACGTAAATTTGGAAGCCCACGATTAGAGAGGAAGGCAGTTTGGACTTGTGAAAGGGGCCCACGATTTGGAAGCCATATTCATACACGTGAAGATTGATTGAAAGAGAGGGGAATATTATCTATCTTTGACGGCAGATCAGGGAGTCGGCTACATCACATGGGGGCCACCGTATATCAAGCCTTTGAAGATCGTCCAACCACCATGAGCGGCTAGTTTTTTATGGTTTCCTCCGGATGGAGGGTTTTGTAAGTTGGATAATTTTATGTGTTTGTGACAATCGTATAACTCGGTGATCTAAGCATTCGATGCTTTTCACCTTTGATTTGATTAATCAATTGTAACCGGTTGCATTTTATTTAACTTTAATCTTTGATCATTCAGTTCCCGAGAGTTCTAGTAATTGGGATATATTTGCTATGGGATTAGGGTTGGTAATTGTAACTGATAATTATTTGATAACCTCCCGTTATGTATTGACCGGAGTACTTAGTCGTTGATTATCACAATTGGCTAATTAGGTTAAACACTTATGTCTATGTAAGTGTTTCGATTAAACACATAATTGAATTTAGCTGCAAAACCTGAAATCTGGAGGAACCATTGTTTCTCTATTAATTTAAACGTCACTTTTTAGTTCGTAATTTTAGATAATCAATCAAATCACAATTGAGTTTTACTTTTTCAATAGTAGTTAATCAAAGCTGAACATTACACACTTTCCACAATCCTCCTCTGGTTCGATATCCGACTTACTCTATCTACTAGTTTATTTCGGTTTTTGCATGTCACTAACGACAGACATCAATTCCCAGTCGTGATAACCTTCGAAAATTCTTGATGAAGGAGGCACATCACACGAAATATTCTATTCCCCCTGGTGCCGACAAGATGTACCATGATATGCGTGCATCCTATTGGTGGCCTGGAATGAAGAAGGATATAGCCACTTTCGTCTTGAAATGTCTCACATGTTTAAAGGTGAAAGCTGAAGATCAACGTCCCTCTGGCTTACTCGAACAACCAAGAATTCCTATCTTGAAATGGGAAAGCATTGCCATGGATTTTATCACTAAACTTCCTCGTACTTCTTCTGGTCATGACAATATTTGGGTGATCGTTGATCGATTGACCAAATCAGCTCATTTTCTTCCCATTCGTGAAGATTTCAAAGTCGAGAAATTGGCTAGAATCTACACTGATGAGATCATTTGTCGTCATGGTATTCCCATTGACATCATCTCCGATCGTGATGCTCGTTTTATGTCTCGACATTGGCAAACTTTTCAATCTGCAATGGGTACTGAACTTAACCTTAGCACCGCTTTCCATCCTCAGACAGACGGTCAAACCGAGCGTACTATCCAAACCTTAGAGGATATGCTTCGTTCATGCGTAATAGATTTTGGTGGCAACTGGGATTCACACTTGCCTTTGGTCGAATTCTCGTACAATAACAGTTATCATGCGAGTATTCAAATGGCACCTTTCGAAGCGTTGTATGGTCGCAAGTGCCGTTCGCCTATTTGTTGGCACGAGATTGGTGAAGCTCAAATCACTGGTCCCGAGCTTATACAAGAGACGACGGACAAGATTTTACAGGTTCAAGATAACTTATTGAAAGACAGGAACCGACAAAAGAGTTACGCCGACAAGCGTCGCAAACCTTTGGAATTCGAGACAGGTGACTTCGTGCTTCTCAAGGTATCCCCTTGGAAAGGCATGGTTCGATTTGGCAAGAAAGGGAAACTTGCACCTCGCTACGTTGGTCCTTTCAAGATTCTCGAAAGGATTGGCAAGGTTGCGTACAGACTGGACCTGCCTGAAGAACTCAACAATGTACATCCTGTCTTCCACGTATCCAACTTAAAGAAGTGTCTAGCTGATGAAGGACTTCAAGTTCTTCTCGAAGACTTACAAATCAATGAAACGCTTCACTTTGTGGAAAAACCGGTCGAAATCATGGACCGAGGAGCCAAGCAACTGAGGCGCAGTTGAATTCCTATTGTCAAGGTCCGATGGGAAGGAAAACGTGGCGCTGAATTTACTTGGGAACTCGAGAGTGAAATGAAGACGAAGTATCCAAAACTTTTCCCTACTTCTTCCTAAATTTCAGGACGAAATTCCCTAAAGGAGGGGAGACTGTAACGCCCTGCTTATTTGTACTTTCCATTTATAGCAAGTCTTGTTCGTATTTCTATTTTTGGAAACCTTGTGTTCTTGTAATCATTCTTTCTTTGTAACCGTTGAAAAATCCGAGACTTGGATCATAAATAAAACTCGTATTTTGTTAATTACATGTTATACATACTTTATATATGCTCATACGTTCAAACTCGTGGAACAATCGATGCTTATTCGTAATTCTTGGAAACTATGTGCTAAACTTGTAAATACGTGAAACTTATGCATGAAACGTGTTTCGATCATAAACGATACTTGAATACGACCTTTATACGCTTAATTATACTTTGATTATGTTCCTCATACTTGAATTGACGTTAAACTATACTTAAATGGCGAAATAAGTCCCTAAACCACCTAAAAGCCCTAAATAACAAACTATAGGGGCCAAAGTGTAATAAATGGAAACTTCAGCCCACACCCTTGTCACGGGCCGCGTGAGCTTAGACCATGGGCTTACGCGGGCCGCCTGGCCATCCCCAGATCAGAAAAATGTTTCAGCTCGCGAATTTGAGCTGGATTGATTAGTTTTTGAGTTTCTAAGCGGGATTTGGGCATTAAATACACCTCTAAACCAACCCTAAACTCATCCCCTATAAATACACACCTCCTCCAAGCCATTATACACTTTCACAACTCTAAAATCTCTCCAAAATCACTCTCAAAGCTCTTGCAAAGCAGAAATTCTGGCAGATTCATACCTTCATATAAAAGTGAGCATAACTTGCTCAAAACTCAATCAAATCACTTGATTCTTCTTTCTAATTGCTTGGATAATCTTTGGGTTTGATTCCTTGGTTTCTCCTTGGAGAAATCAGGCCCGGAAACGCCCTGAAATTGTCCATAAACTTTCTGTTTTGTTTCAAACATTCTTAAACTCTTGAATACTTCAAACAAGCTTGTGTTCTTATGCTTCTAGTCCATAATATGATTAGTAAAGCTAAACAAAGGATGTTTTACACTAAATAGGAGTGTCTAAACACTCCAAACTTTCTGTTTTAATCGAGTTATTAGCTCACAAGTGGTGTCAAGTCTTGAACTTGAAGATGGTGTGACTACTTGGTTAGCGTAGGCTAACTTACATACAAGTCCACACATCACTTGATGTTTTGTTTAGTATAATTGTACCTTTTATTTCTTGAACATATCTATGAGGTTCTTAAATGGAAGATTCGTCTTCCTACCTCTTACATGACCTATATATTAACATAACAATCGAGGTACCAAAGTGGAGGATTTCACCTCCCACCTCCTACTTGACTTACTTAACTTACATGACACCAAGAGGTACCAAAGTGGAAGGTTCAACCTCCCACCTCCTACATGACTAACTATATTATTATGTATATATTATAGACCGAATCCTTGATAGTGATTATATCAATCTTCTACCAAGTTAATAAGTTTCTCACTATGTGTGTAGTTCCTTGTCACGATTCTAATAGGTCTTGAACCTATGAAATCATATACAATCCTTAAGGATTACTATAGTGTCAAGACAAGTGCTAATACCATAGTGAATATTTTCCTAATACATACTTTGTCATTCTTTGAATCTAAGTCCGAATATTCCATCATTCTTCGAAATTACTCATACACCTTGATTTTCCTCTTGTAGGATAACTTGGTGTTCCCTCCATCAACCAACTCTTCACGGATTCAAGTAGGAAAGCTTGCAAAACCGTGAGTACACTCGACCCATTTACATTTTAAACCACTTTTGGGTTGTAACATGTTACCATACAAAAATTACACTTACACACACTTAACATGCTTTATGAACTCAATCCGATATACATGCTACTTGTTTACTTAGGTTCATGCTAGTTTATACATGCTTTATGCCATTACTATGCTATGCCCTCAACTTAACATATATAGCGCTATAGGAGTAGCACACCACCCGTCGGGGTCTTGTTAAGTCAATATACTAAACGGTCTCGTCACTTTTGTGGCGAGGGATGCTAAATACTAGTGGACACTTTGGGTTACACGTAATGTTATGTATGCTAGTTACCTTGTATACAAATTGCCATGTGGATTCGAGTGAAATGCTTTATACTTATGCTATACTATTCAAACCTTATGTACTCGCCTTTGCTTTTGCATTGAACTTTATTTTAACATATTACAGGTTGATGACGATGATACTATGAAACGAAGTAGCAATGATGCCTAGATACACATATAGACGTCTTAGGTTTAATATGTTGTATCAAATTTTGTTATGTTGTTATGTACTTTCGTTGAACATGTTGTTATTTGAGATTTCTATGTAATGTTGACAATTGATTTATGGAAATGAAAATGGTTGATTTAAATATTGTCACAATTAGTGTTATGAAGTCTCTTGCAATCTAGTTTTCGTCTCACTTCGATGTTTCCGCCATCGGTTGGGGTGTGACAACCGTAAGCGGTTATTTTTTCTCTGTTAATTCTCTTGTTTGAACTGTGAGATCACACGGATCGTGATCTTGATTGACAGCTGGGGTTTTGCCACGTGGAAAGTGGGCATGTGGAGATTTGTCTCCAATTCCATGCCCTCGTCGTGATTCTAGGTTGGCCTGGGATGAAGACACGTGTCCCAGACGGTTATAATCCCAGACAGTTATAACCGTCTGGTGGTGCACGATTGGGTCTTCTAGAAGATTATTGCTATAATCCGGTGTGACTCCTTATCGTTGGTATCAACTTGGTAAATTATACCCAAGTCTGGGTTTGATTAAGCGGGAGCCTTAACTGGGATTCTTATCCCTGTTTATTTTGAAGTGAGGCGCAAAGGTTTACTAACTCCCTTTTGGCGCGCGGGTGTTGCTTAGTGTCTTTCCTTTTGAGTTATCTTTGTAAGGCCAGTGCGCGGCCGCGCAAGGTCTTCAAAAAAGGGGGTTCAAGCTGACATTGTAGTGAGGTCTTAAGTACTCGAAGCGAGGTTTTTGGGACCTTACCCCTTCAAGTCCTCCCAGTCTAGTGTTGTACTTGTGCGAATAAGTAGAGCACTGGACTTTGAGAGAGGGGTTTTTACTTTAGAGTTTTTCTGGGTGAGAAGCTGAAGAATCTCTTCTTGGGAGAAGATTTTCCTTTGCTCATCATGACTTTTGAGGAGATATGTGGATTTTCTTTCTTTTCTTTTTTTGGTCTGATCATGACATGACGTTTTATAATGTCATTTGTAATAAAAAATGAATATAAACAATACCTTTTCCTCTTTTTGCCTTGGGATATGAATCGATGCTTGTCAGCCTTCATTTATTGAGATATGACAATTTTCCTGTGGCGCCGTTTAGAAGAGAGGATTTGACAGTTAATCATGACTGTTAACCTTTTCCCTTTCCTGGAGTCAGAGTTTCTATATATACGTTTGAGGGTTTTGAAGTTTTGCTTGATTTGGGAACATGAAGGTTAAGCATTCTTTCCGTACTCGACGTTTGTTGGATCTTTTGAGGATTTTCGAGGCCGCCGATGGTCTCTTGCTCCTTGCTGATTCACCGCCACTAGTGGCTATCGGAAACGAAGAGCCATTCAATTCTGTTTCTTCCATGGTTGTGGATTCTGGTTTCAAAGCTCACCGGACAAAAGACGTTGATGAAAGGGTTGATTTATCTGCTGATGACTTGATAGCACGTTTTCCGACGATTCGGAAGGGTGGAAGTCAGCTGGTGTACCATTGCCAGGAAAGTCTTCGTTTTGGTCAAGTGCCGGCTGTTGATGATGATCTTGCTTGTGGATCTTCATTAGGTTAAGTTTTTAGCGAAAACGGTGTATACTTCTTTTCGACGTTTGTTTTGCTACTGGTATTTTGGAAGAACACTGTTGTGTTCTTTGTAAATGGTTTTTTGAAGTGCTTTTGTTGCACTAATGATATGTATTTTTGATGCACTGTTGTGCATGTTTGCTTGTACCAGTTGTGTTTGAATTACAATATGTTGCATATGCTTAATTACTTTGCTTAGGTATAGCGAACGAAAATGGTATTGTGCTCATGTATGAACATAGGTCTAAAGTGCGCGCTGGGTTATGCTTATTTAGACTGTTCATGAGGTATACAATGTCTACCATATTGTTTTCGCGTAAACCCAAAGAATTATATGCAATTTGTAACAAACAATAACATGTGTAAGGATAACTTTTTGTATTAATAAGGCGCAGGGCCGATGACATAAAGTAAAATAGAAAAAATACATTGCTTGTATTAATCTTCTTTGTTTGGATAGCCTGGTTATATATAGCACCTGCGCAGTTGCTGCGCGTTCCAGGTGCGTGGGACGGGTGTGCCGTCGACTCTTTTTAGGGTGTATGCCCCTTTGCCTAGGACCTCATTGATGATGTAAGGTCCTTCCCATTTTGGTGCTTGTTTGCCCGGTTTCTCCGCGTTTGAAGCTTCAATGTCGCGTAAGACAAAGTCTCCTGGAACGAAAGTACACACGCGTACGCGCGCGTTGTAGTACTTCTCCAGTTTGGACTTGTACCTCACTTCTGCAATGGCAGGGTTCTCGTTCTTTCTTCAAGAAGGTCTAAATCCATTCTTCGTTCTTGCTCATTGTTTTGTTTTTCCATGGCAAGCATGCGCGGTGATGGAAGGCCAATTTCAGCCGGGATTACTGCTTCTGATCCATATACAAGGCTGAACGGGGTTTCTCCCGTGCTGGTCTTTGGCATAGTTCGATGTGCCCATAAATGCTGGGGAGCTCATCGACCCATCCTCTGCGCGCTGACCCAAGCTTTGCTTTTATGCCGTCAACTATTTGTTCGTTGACACTTTAAACTTGCCCATTTGCCTGTGGATGCGCCACGGAGGCAAAGTTATGTTCAATCTTCATTTCTTTGAACCATTTATGAAGATCCTCTGAGGCGAAGTTGGTGCCGTTGTCAGAGATGATGCGCAATGGTAACCCGAACCTACAAATAATATGTTCCCATATAAATTTGCGGATTACCATTGCTGTTGTTGAGGCTAATGCCTTGGCTTCGACCCATTTTGTGAAGTAGTCGACTGCTATGATAATGAATTTTACTGCGCCAGGCGCGTCAAGGAATGGCCCAACGAGATCAATGCCCCATTGTTGAAAGGGCCAAACTGATGTGACCGGTACGAGTGGATTTTTTGGGCGGAGAATTTTTGGTGCGTGACGTTGACAGGCTGCGCATTTTCGTAATAATTCTACTGTGTTTACGTGCATCCCCGGCCAGTAGTAGCCTGCGCTCATGATTTTTGCTACTACCATGCGCGGGCCAGCGTGTATCCCACATAAGCCTTCATGGATTTCCCTGACTAAATATTGCGCGTCTGTTCTGTCAACACAGCGCAAAAGTGGTCCCATGAATGACTTTCGGTATAGAATCCCGTCTGCCATCTCATAGTTTATTGCTTTGTTCTGGATTTTTCTTGCTTCTGCCTTCCCTTCCGGAAGTTTGCCATGTTGCAAGTACATGATGATCGGGGACATCCAAGATGGGTCGCCGACCTCTATGATATTTACTTGTTTGAGAGGGACGGAAGGATTGGACAGTACCTCGATGCGCACCTCTTTTGCTAGGTGCCTGAAGCTAGTGGCGGCTAATTTTCTTAGTGCATCCACGTGTTTGTTTTCACTTCTGTTTATATGATTGACCTTGAATGTCTGGAATTGACTGATTAACATCCACGCTTGTTCCAAATACAGCGCCATAGCTTCTCCCTTCGCATCGTAATGCCCATTAACCTGCTCAGCTACCAATTTTGAATCAACGTTGGCTTCGAGGTTTTTTGCTCCCATTTTAAGCGCTAGTCGAAGGCCTGCTAGAAACGCTTCGTATTCCGCTTCGTTGTTTGTGCTTCGGAAATCTAGGCGTATTGCATATGTAAGTTCATGGTCATCTAGGCTGACCAATCGGAGACCTGCGCCTGTCTCGTCGTCATTAGATGCTCCGTCTGTATGCAGAGTCCAAACCCTATCGTCGAAAACTGGGACAGGGTTTTGGATTGCTTCACATTTTTGTACTTTATCGACAGGAACTTCGGTGGCGAAGTCTGCTAAAACTTGCCCTTTGATTGACTTGCCCTTTGATTGACTTGCCCTTTGATTGCTGGTCGCGGTCTATATAGGATATTATATCCTCCCAGCTCGATAGCCCACTTGGCTAGTCGTCCTACGACGTCGGGTTTGGATATAATCTACCCCAAGTGGTAGTTGGTAAGAACTGTGATTACATGGCCAGAGAAATACCGGCGCAAGCGTCGAGATGCATGTACTAGAGCGAGGACTAATTTCTCTATCATTGAGTAGCGCGTCTCTGGTCCAGTGAGCATCTTGCTGATATAAAAAATTGGAGTTTGAATATTCTCCCGTTCCACCATTAACACCGCACCAACCGCTACTTCTGCAGCGGACAAATATAAGATAAGGGGCTCTTTCTCTCGCGGTGCTGTTAGCGTTGGCAGCTGAATTAAACATTCCTTCATTTGCTTGAAGGCTGCTTCCGCCTCTGGTGTCCATTGGAAATGGGTTTTCTTGGCGCACTTGCGTAGTGTGCTGATGAACGGATAAGATTTAGCAACATGATTTGCTAAGAATCTGTTTAATGCTGCTAATCGTCCTGCGAGCCTTTGCATCTCTTTTATTGTTGCAGGTGACGGCATCATCTGGATGGCTTGTACTTTCTCCGGGTTTACTTTAAAACCGTATCCTGTTACTATAAAACCCAGAAATTTCCCTTCTTCCATCCCGAAGGAGCACTTCGTTGGGTTGAGTTTTAAGTTTACGCTACGCAAAGAATCGAACGTTCGCTGGATATTTGCGAGCATTGTTTCCTCTTCATGGCTCATGATGACGAGGTCATCCATGTATACCTCAACTGTTTTACCAATGTCTTCCCCGAAGACTGTATCCATTAAGCGCTGGTAAGTAGCTCCTGCGTTACGAAGGCCAAATGGCATTTTTGTATAGCAGTAGATGCCCTTGTCTGTGCGGAAGGCAGTCTTATCTTCATCTTCCTTTTTCATTTGGACCTGATGATAGCCCTTGTAGCAGTCAAGGAAGCACTTCCAGCGAAAAGATGCTAGCGAGTCGACTTTTTTTGTCTATTTCCGGCAACGCGTAGCAATCCTTTGGGCAGGCTTTATTGAGATCTTTGAAGTCGACGCACATTCTCCACCCGCCGTTGTGTTTTTGGACCATTACTGGGTTAGCTACCCAGGTATGGTATTGCACTTCGGCCAAGATCCCCGCATTGAGTAACTCGGTTACTTGTTCGTACATTGCTTCCGCTTTTTCTGCGCTAAGACTGCGTCTTCCTTGGGCGACAGGTTCCGCCGATGGTCGGATGTTTAAGCAGTGTTGCGCTATATCCCGTGGAACCCCAGTCATGTCTGCTGGGCACCAAGCGAATATATCTTTGTTATTCGAAAGTAATTCCTTCAATTGTATTCGTATTGCTGGTGAAAGGGCATGCCCTAACAAGATGGTCTGCTCCGGATACTCTTCATTGAGAACCCATTTTTCCGGCTCAGTTAGTGCTGAGGGCTTGGCCACTTTTGCTGGTGCTTTATCATCGACGTACATGACTTCCTTACTTGTGTACAAAATTGCAACTCCAGTTTCTGTGGGAAACCCGCACGCGGCGTGTGGAATGGAAGTGATCATGCTGAATTCTCTCTGCGATCTTCTTCCTAGCAAGACATCGTGGCGTGATGTTGCTGGCATGACCATGAAATTTACTGTGACTGTGCGTGAATGCTCGCCATCTGATAGAGTCACAGGAAATGCAATCTGTCCCAATGGGAACACAGCTTCGTTGCAAAACCCAGTGAGAGGGAAATCGACTGGCTCTAGTCGCGCTTTGTCCTCTGGATCGAGTTGTTTAAAACACTGCTCGTATATGATATCCATCGAGCTTCCTGGATCTATGAACATGCAATCTGTTCTATAGTGACCGAAGATGCCAGTAATGATTACTGGTCGTTCTTCCTGAGGGCCTCCGGGAACAACAGGAAACACAACTTGTTGTTCCCTCCAATGCTGATTATGGTTTCGTTTATTTGTCTTTCGTGAAGGACCTCCTTGCACCCTGTGTATTTGTTTTGGATCATCCTTCTGACGGGTGTCATCTTCGGATTTTTGCATTATTTCGTCATGATCGCGAGATTGGATGTCCCACTGACCGAGTATTTGTGGATCTAATTATACAGTGTCGATTTCATTTTTACTTTCTTTCAGAACATTAGATCTGACATCTGTCGATTCAGATATGTTAATTTGTGTAAAAACTTGATTTATAGTGATTTGGAATCTGTTGAACCAGTATTCCGGGGTTCTTTCTGGTAGTGAATCTGACTGATTATGAATTGAGGAGTCATTTCCTTCTGAATTACTACCGTTGTTTCCTTTTAATTCCCATGGTTCCGTCGATCCGGTTATCTCGGGTTTCGTAATCCTTGAGTTTGGATCGAGGACTTGATGGGTGAAGTGGTGAATTCTCTGCCATATGAAAACAGAGAATGAAGAAAAATAGATCGAAACGAGAGAAAAATGGATGGAACAGAGAAAAAACGGTGGGCGCCAATGAAGAAACACTGGTTAATCAGACCGGAATCAGATTATCCAGGGGTTAGGTTCTGCATAAAAAGGGTAGTTCTCTCTCGTTTGATTTGATTGGACAGATCTTCTTCTCCGGCTAGGACTGCAAAACAAAACACCGTTAGCCTCGTTACGGGGAGAAGGGAGGTTCTCTCCGTAACCCGACTGCGGCGTGAGAATAAGTATGCGGTTTACGAAGAAGAAGATGTATTGACGAAGTGTGTGTAACTTGAAGTTCATACCTGAATTACTCTCATATTTATAGCCGGGAGTTTGGGAGGGAAAACTCGTTGATGAAATATTAACGGAAGATGCTGACACCGTAAACAGTTATTTTTTCTCCGTTAATTCTCTTGTTTGAACTATGAGATCACACGGATCGTGATCTTGATCGACAGCTGGGGTTTTGCCACGTGGAAAGTGGGCAAGTGGAGATTTGTCTCCAATTCCATGCCCTCGTCGTGATTCTAGGGTGGCCTGGGATGAAGACACGTGTCCCAGACGGTTATAACCGTCTGGTGGTGCATGGTTGGGTCTTCTAGAAGATTATTGCTATAATCCGGTGTGACTCCTTATCGTGTGGTATCAACTTGGTAAATTATACCCAAGTCTGGGTTTGATTAAGCGGGAGCCTTAACTGGGATTCTTATCCCTGTTTATTATGAAGTGAGGCGCAAAGGTTTATTAACTCCCTTTTGGCGCGCGGGTGTTGCTTAGTGTCTTTCCTTTTGAGTTATCTTTGTAAGGCCAGTGCGCGGCCGCGCAAGGTCTTCAAAAAAGGGGGTTCAAGATGACGTTGTAGTGAGGTCCTAAGTACTCGAAGCGAGGTTTTTGGGACCTTGCCCCTTCAGCCTCCTAGTTCCTCTTTCCATACCTCATATCTCGGCTTTGAGTGGTTTAGTTCCAATGCCCTCCACCTGTCCTTGCAAATTCTTGTAAATTTAGAGGGTGTTTGGGGTTGAGTTTTGAAGGAGATTTTTAGATTATTGAGTTTTGAAATCGTAAATAATCAGTTTTGAGTGTTTGGGTAAAAAAATTAAAAAAATGACTATTTGCGTTTAGAATGTTACAAAACGCAGTTTTCCAAAAGCAGCTCCCCCCCCCCCCCCCTACTGCAACAAAACGCAGTTTTCCAAAAATTGATTATTTGCGTTTATAAAAGGATTTTCAGTTGTGTATTTTTTTAAATATATATTTTCCAAACACTCAAATAGTTGATTATCTGATTATTGTGATATCAAGCAACATAATCAAATCTAAACACTCTCTTTCAACATCACGTTTTCTTACAGTTAATTATTATCTGATTCTGATTATTTAAAACGCATAATCTATTTTCAAAACTCAACCCTAAACACCCTTGTAGTGATAGCTATGAAAATATGTACCACACTTCAAGCAGAGGTCAATCGACTTTCAAATATGCTTTTGACTTTCAAACTTATTATCTTCTCAATTTTCGAGAGAACAATTTTAATACTTTCCTCCTCACAAATAGTTAAACTAAAACCTTTATTCTTTTTCGAGTGAATTACAAGTTTTGTCCTTTATTTTTATACCAAATTTCAGATCGTGTTATTTACCTTTAAAATTGATGTATTTTGTACTTAATGTTAGGTTCTGTTTGTTTTTGCTTAAAATGTCTGTAAAGAGCTTATGTCTGCGGGCGGGCAGACATAAGCCCTTGAAGACTGTTTGTTTAAAAAAAAAAAGAAGATCTTCAAATAGCTTTTAATAGCTTAAAAAAAACTATGTATGATAGCTTCACAAATGAGATCAGATCTTCACACAAACCACCCACCCTTTCTTCCTTTTCTCCCCTGCCACAACCTCCCCGCCACCACCTCCACCTGCCACCACCACCATCGTCAAAACTCACCACCACCAAACCCATCAATTTTAGGGAGACCGTAGAGAGAGAGAGATCTGTGAGAGAGAGAGAGAGAGAGATCGTAGAGAGAGAGACCTGTGAGAGAGAGAGAGATCTGAGAGAGAGAGAGACCTGTGAGAGAGAGAGACCTGTGAGAGAGAGAGAGACCTGTGAGAGAGAGAGACCTGAGAGAGAGAGAGAGAGAGGCCGTAGAGAGAGAGAGAGGTGGTGCGGCGGAGATGGTGCGGTGGTGGTGGCGGAGATGGTGCGGTGGTGGTGGCGGTTGTAGAGAGAGAGAGAGTTCTGTGAGAGAGAGACCGTAGAGACCGTAGAGAGAGAGAGAGAGAGAGAGAGAGAGAGAGACGGTGGTGTGATGGCGGAGGTGGTGCGGTGGTGGTGGTGGTGACGGAGGTGGTGCGGTGGTGGTGGTGGTTGTAGAGAGAGAGAGATTGTAGAGAGAGAGAGAGAGCAGAGAGAGAACTATTGGGTGTGTGTTGTGTTGTGTTGTGTGTGTGAAGTTGGTTTTGAAAGAAAAAAACAAACTCTCTTCTCCTTACAGACTGCAGACTTTTGGGCCACATCTTCTCTTGCAGATGCCTGCAGATATGGTCCGCAGACTACAGACATTTTACATCTGAAAAAACAAATAGCACCTTAGAAAATCATACGTGGTTTGTCCTTTAACCCCTAACATAGTTAATCTTAAATGTTAAGTGAAGGGCAAATTAGTCTTTTTTACTTATTTAATTAAAAAAACTATTTTAATATTAAAACTAACTCTCTCTCTCTCTCTTGTAAACACCCACGCTCACAACCACCACCTACCACCGCCAGCACCACCATACTCCATCAGTTGCCACCACCACCCCTGCACGTTCACCAATCACCACCAACAACCCCTAATTTCACAAGCCATCCCTGCCTATATTCTCTCCTCGGAAACAACCTTGGTGGCTGTTTAATTGGATTTCACATAAAAAAAACCCATTGATTTCACTAATTTAGAAGTCAAACAAATCCATTGTTTAATTAGTGGCCCATTCTTTTCACCTTTTATATGCTTCAAAGAGGCTTTAGTATCAGTTTTTTTTACCTCAAATCTGATTCTAATCGTATCGGAGCTTGACTCAGCCGCCGCCCCTTTGTTTGGTCTGCGAGACCCAATCAATCCACCCCAAAATCATGTTATTCCTCTTAAAGTTCCATCCTATACGTACAAGCAACCCAATTAAATCTACAACGACGAACTTGGGTTTGAGTAAAAACCTTCAACAATTAAGAAACAAAGATCCCTTACTGGGTTTTAAAATTCATCCACAACTTAAAGATTTTGTAATAACACATCGATTATTTCCTTTACCAGTTTGAATTCACAGATGGTTCTCTGATGCTACAGTGAAATTAATATGAGAAATTGTATCTATATCGTTGTCGTTAACCTTGGGAATCGGTGGGGCTACGGTTTAGGGGTGGGTGGTGGCAACTGATGGAGTATTGTGGTGGTGAGGGTGGGGGGTTTGCGCTAGAGTGTGTCTGTGTTTAGAGAGAGATGGTTTTTTAAACAAAATAAGTAAAAAGACCAAGTTGCCCTTCACTTAACATTTAAGACTAACTGGGTTAGGGCTAAAGGACAAACCGTGTATGATTTTTTTTTGGTAAAGGGTTACCCCGATGGATTTTATAAATGAATCAAAGAATACAAGGGTGTGCCAAAGTGAACACACCAACTAGACTTTTCTTACATTAAGTACAAAACTCGTCAATTCTAAAGGTAAAGGACACCGTCTGAAATTTGGTATAAAGATAAAGGACAAAATTTGTAATTTACTCTTCTTTTTCTTTCACACGACCTACAAAAAATGAATACTAGCCTTCGTTCACCGGCTAAAAAATCCTCAAACATCACAACTCTTCTTGTTTAACGACATACACTCTACATCAAGAATACTAGTTCAACTCAGTGGGAGTGATTGGAAAATTTTATGGGGTTCGCTCTGAATCCTCACACATATATAACACTGTGATTTTTTAAGGTGGGTGGCCGCCCCCCTCGGGCACTAGTAGGTCTGCCCCTGCCTGACAAGTCATCACACTAACCTTGTTAACAATTTATTTTCTCTTCAACTTTATCATAAACCATGGATTAGTCCTAAAATCTAGAAAGATTTCAGTTTAAGACAAACCACATTTGTTATTAGTTTCCATCTTCTTATCCCAAATGGATTCTATCACGTATCTAATTACATAAACAACTAACATAAAATCAGTTTTAGTAGTATCTTTTAATAATCCACCACTTTGTTTAGGTGATGTTTGTTTTTCTAAACAAGATCTACGCAGGCTCTTTTCTCTGCGCCGCGCAGACCACACGCAGACATTGCTATCTGCAGACTGTTTGTTTTTCCGAAAACGTTTCATTAAAAAACGTCTGCGTGAGCTCTTCTTGGTGCAGACTTGGCCCAACCACTTCTAAGATCTTTTAAGGTTTGTAGAGGGTTAAACACCACTACTCACCACCACCGTCCACCACCCACCACCGTCCATCACCACCACCACCATCCATCACATCATCCACCACCCACCATCATCCATCACCACCACCAACATCCACCACACACCACCGTCTACCACCAACCACCGTCCACCACCACCCACCACCACCATCCGTACACCACCACCAATTTATTTTTGAAGTTTGTATAGGTTAAAAAACAAATAGTCTTCTTCTTGAAGACTCCAAAGGTTTGGTCTACCTTTTCTTCTACATATGTCTGCAGATATGATACGCAGACTGCAGATATTTTTCCTCTTAAAAAACAAACACTACCTTAGTGTCTATTTGTGTTGACATAAATACCTCCCTATAACTCATGAATTAAGAAGTCTTACAACAAGGTGTCTACTTGGCATGAATGAGGTGTTAATCAAACTTTTTACAAGAACCTTTCAAAAAAATTTCAACTAACAGTAATATTATCAACTAAACAAAATGCTTGATTATTAGAACATGGTATTTGATTCGACAAATGTAGCATTATTTTAATTTATGAAAGCCCAACAATCACTATAATATTGTGAAATTTCCCATTTTAAATGATATATATTATATTCTACAAAAGGGTGAAAAAAAAAGATGATATAGTTGATGATATACAAATACTAAATAGAGTTCAGGTTCGATTACAATGATAATATACATGAGATTGGGTTAGTTGAATTTGAAAATTCAAGCATTTAAATTGGATAAGTAAAAGATTAAATTGGATTTGGTTTGATGGAATTAACAAAATCGTGTGCAAATCTCATTTTCTTATTGAATGAACCCATGAATTTGTCATGTAACCTCTATTCTAGATTCATCATTGGTACCCAATTTGAATGGAACACAGATCTCCCATCATATTATTATTGTTAGAGAAAAATGCCCGGATAGTCCCTGTGGTTTCGCTTTTTTTCACCTATAGTCCCCAACTTTCTAAAACTACCTGAATAGTCCCCAAGTTTTCAATTTTTGTTCCCGGATAGTCCCTGGGTCTAACTTCAGTTTGTTTTCCCTGTTAAGTGGGTGTGAAATGACCAATTTACCCTTAATGTAAAAACAAAACAATTAATATGTTAATTAAGGTGGGGCCCACATGGTTTATTATAAACATATCCCTTCTTTCTCTCTCTCGTTCACTATACCCACCAGCACCCACCACTACCCTCCACCGGAGAACCACCACCGCCGCCGCCGCCTACCGCCTCCAATCATTGCCTCTTCAGCCAATCAACCACCATTTAATCCGCCACCATCCACAGACCATCAAATAAATATAAACAAACACTTTGTTTCTTAAATCAATGAAGATCTGCAGTGTGTAAACCAAATTCTTTTGAGTGCTTCCGTAGATAATTCCTAATTTTATCAGCATCTTCCTTCCGGAATATGTCCCAAAGAGCACCAATTTTTTCCCCTCTATCTCCTCTGTATGTGGAATACTCACTATGGGGTTACCATCATCTCTTTTGACTCTTTTGACCTGCTGCTCATCTCTAATTGTCGCTTCCATGATGTGTGTCAATATATTCACCTGAAAAGTTTCACTCGTCAATCATTATACTAACAGTATAAATATACTAATCCAGGATTGAACTAGTACCGCATCCGACATATCACAATGAAGGTTGGTCACAGAATCGCCTTTTCCAAGTAATAATAGCCCCCTCTTCTAACCCCTCATCCCTAATCGAAGCGCTAATCGTACCTGCAAATCGAACCAATTCCGTCGTCTACACTCGATGGTCTGATTTCAGATTTGTTTCAGAAGAGATGAGGGATATAGAAGAGGGTGTAGGGTGGGTGGGGCTGGTCTGGTCGGTTGGTGGTTGTGATAGGTGGTGACGGTGACGGGGTTAGAAATCGGAGCTCACTTTTTACTGATTTGCGACCGCACAATACAACTCAGATCTGGAACAAACTTTGATTCAGATCTAGTTCGGCTTGTCGGTGATGGATGGCCGGAGATGGAGCGACGATTCGTTTGGGTTAGCCGGTAGGCGGTGGCGGTGGTTCTCTGGTAAAGGGGGTGGTGATGGTTTGGTGGCTATAGTGAACAAGTCAGAAAAGAGGGATAGGTATATAATAAATCATGTGGGCCCCACCTGAATTAATATATTAGTTATTTTATTTTAATGACTTGATACTTATTTTTTATATTAAGGGTATTTTAGTAATTTCACACCTACTTAACCAAAAACTAACCCCCATCCGTTTCAGGGACTATCCGGGAACAAAAATTGAAAACTTGGGGACTATTCAGGTAGTTTTAGAAAGTTGGGGACTATAGGTGAAAAAAGGCGAAACCACAGGGACTATCCGGGCATTTTTCTCTTATTGTTACTTTTCAAGCTCTCTAAACTTTTTTTTTTTAACGGCTAATATTATCCCCTTTACACAATAATTCTAAATATTTCCATTTGCCTAGGTTTGAACCTAGAAACTCCTTTATAAGTGGCATGTGCCTCTACTACCAAGTGGGCTACCCCACATTGGCAAGCTCTCTAAACTTATATTCATCTCCTATTTTCTCAGTTCTTCTTCAATAAGAATAATGGAGGAATTTTTTTCGCCTAGCGATACCAAGGTGCAATGATCTTCACTAGGTTAAAGGTTCATATCCAATGATAAATGAATGTGTAGATTTAGAAATAGAATTAGGGGGTGTAAGTTAGCCATGAATAAAGAAGTTAAGGCAGCTATACATGAAACACCTAAACCAAAAGCAGCCTCTCATGCAAAAAGTTACTGCCTTAGCGCTGCTCATCAGATCGCTACATGCGCCTAAAGCACACTTTAATGTTACATGATCTTGAAGGTGCTACCTTTGCACACATTATAGCTCAAAACAAGAACATGTACAAATCACAATCATCCAAAAAGATGTTAGCCAACATAATCACAACACTTAAGAACCGGTAAGGAAAAACGGATAGCATTAAAATGCACTCTACAAGTACAGAGTCAATTCATGTTTAGATTGTCCACACCGTAGCAAATTTATCATTACTAATAAACTCAACATCATATGGTTGGCTGTTTGCCTAACATTATCAGCACATCAAAAAAATCTTTCAGAAAGCCATGAAAAGTATGGAATGGAGCTAAACAAGTCCAGCCTGTTTTGCAGTTCCACAGACAAACAGGATCAACACCTATTCGGTTTACATAACTTTTCTCCAACAGCTGTCACACAAACCATTTCAAAAAATCGTTTAAAACGGGAACAAATCAACAAAGTGATCTAAAACGACTGTGAAATTGATATTCCCTTTATTTTACATAAAGATGAAAGTCTGTTCAAATACGCACCTCAACATGTAGTCCATTATGTGGGGAATAATACAGAATCACCAGCAGCATCTGCGAGAACTCGGGCCTGGTGCAGGTTCATTTCCTGCACCAGCAGGTATAGGATTATGGATTGCTATGCATTCAGCTTATCATCAGCTACAATATCCAGCTGGTAACGAAGGATTCCCCCTATTCCACCAAAACTTGTGCAAAACTGAGATCCCTCTTCTGATTTATCAGTAACCAACTCAAGTGTGCAACCAAAGTTTCTGTATTCATTAACAAACCACTCAAGCAAAGACATCTTTTCCTGAACTTCTAATTCGGCGTTTGTAGTTGGATCTCTAAAGTTTTCATGATCACCCTCTTGCTCCTTGTTCAAATGTTTTATAATCGCTTCACCTGTTGTGATATTCTTAAGAGTAAACCTGTTAATATCAAGATTTTCCCAAACTATGAGTATCTCAACTGCACCCATCTTAAGACCCTTCAACGTGTTATGCACACCTAAAGAATATTTCCCAGTATCTTGACTGATTTTGTCAAAGTACTTACGTAGCAAGCGCTTTTCTTGTATAACTTTAACATTTGCAAGGAATTCAGCTGATAGATCTATTGCTTGATTAAACCCGTTTTCACCTCCATAAGAAACATCAACCAGATTCAAGATTCTTGCCTTGAGACGCGGGTCAAACATCTTAGATTTACTAAGCTCGGTCTTGAAGTCATCAGACCCCCGCGAGTATCAGTCCTGAAACAATAGGCCGACGATTGATATAGAGTCGTGTTGCCAGCTCAGCAGTCTTCTTCAAATAATTATGTCTCATCTCCAGTTGTAAACGATCAAATCTTAAAGCGGATTGCCCTCCTATTCCATGTATCCTTGGGAGATCCGCACTGAATTGGTGAAGTACTTCTCGAGTATTACCGCTCAAAGTTCCAAACATAGTCCCATTTCCATCCATGACTATAAAACCAAATTTGTCAACAGACTCTAGCAGTTTAGTCAACGCTTCAGTGTGGAATTTGTTATCAAAATGATAAAAGGATGCTTTGATGCGCCGAAAAGGCTCAAAATCAATGACGACCTTCTTTTCCTTTCCTTCATCAGTCACAATGGTTCCAGTATAAAGGACAAGCCCATTGGGAGGAACCTTATTGTAGAGCCTGAGTCTTTGTTGGGCCGATGTGATTGCATCCAAAACAGATTGTTGATTCACTCCTCTTTTTTTTTCTATGTCGAAAGCATTCCTGAATTCGACTCCAAGCATTTTTCTGACCCTAGGTATTTCATCAAATGGATGCATAATAAGAGAAATCATGCTAGTACCATTACCGCGTGCAGCTTTAAAATCCTTTATAAGTTTCTTAGTTTTCCATATTTTAATGTTCTCATTAGCACCGGCCATTGTGAAGTGACTTGAGACTATTCTGCAAGAAGTGCAAGTAACAAAACAACCTAAATTCATTAATTTAACCATCAACACGAAAAGATGGTAAAACATGGCCGAATAAACATGTCAATATATAATATCAAAACAGGAATAGTGCTTGAAACATAGATTTCTCATGTGGTGAGAAACCAAATGTTAACATTTAAAGTTTAAAACTAATCAGGTTTAATTTCTCATGCAGTGAAAAAACAAATTATAATATTTCAAGATTAAAAAAAATTAGATTTCTCATGTGGTGAAAAAACAATTTTTAATATTCCCAGATCAAATCAAAATAATCATATTTCTCAAGTGGTGAAAAAAAATATAAAATTTACAGATCAAAATAATCAGATTTCTCATGTTCTGCAAACATATTTTGATATTTAAAGTTCAAAATAAACAGATTTGGAGAGAAACTTGTTCATTGATCTTTGGATTTAATCAACTGAAAATTGCAATAAGTTTTCAAACTACCGCGGAATAAACTAAACTCCAAAACAGAAAATAAATAACTGCAATAATTTTTAGCAAATAACGAACACCTAAAATGGAACGGATGCACGATTGTCCTACTTTCTTCACAATTGTTGGTTATGTCTATCAGAATCATAAGAGATACAGCAACAAAACACACATGCATGCATGTAGTTGATCAGCAAAATAGAGGACTATCATATTCTACACATGCAGAACGATATAATTTAAGACAAATCAATAACACAAATTGCATACGATTGAAAGAAACAAATTATGAAGTAAAAAACAATATAGAGATTTGATGGGGTGAATTACCTGAACGAGAATTTGCAACGATGGTGAATTAGGGTTTGCAATAGTTATTTAGTTTGCTGCGTTTGTTTATATACCCTTTTGGAAACCCTCACAGCAAAACCCATTTAGATTAAGTTATTAACCGCCATTCAAAAATATATGTATGAGTTATTAGCCTTTAAGTTATTTACGCTAAATATATTATTTGTGATTGGGTTAAATGGTTTAAAATTCAAATTTTAGTTTGATTTTACATTATCTTTATTATTTTCAACAATTTAAATACATATCTATACTATGCTACATAAAACGAGAAACAAAGATTGGAAAACATATGATACAATCTTTAAAGATAGTATCTATACATATAATAAAAGAAACCCATTAAGGAACACATGGCATTCAATGAGATCATCCTTGAGTTCTTTTCCCTCCTTTTTTTTCTCCCTCCAATCGATCCCCGTTAGTTTTTTTTGGGTGTTAGATACCACCCGGATGAATTTAACCCGGCCCATTTCTTTCAACTCCGTTTAATCATCTATCTAATAAAATAACCCTAATATCACTTATGTCGCCGTCTCAATCTCTCAGAATACACATCCGATTTTCCTTCCCATCATTGAAGCATCAACATTCAAGTAGTAATTCTATCTATTCTTATTGATCTATTCAGAACCTTCAAATCCTTTTATTTTGATGCTTTGTACACTCATTTTTTTTATTGATGAATAGGTTCGATTGATGACTAAACCCTAATTTTTAACCATTGTCTTTTCTCTATAGATTCTGTAACATCAACCTAACCCCTTTCATTAACATGCAGTTCTTGGTTGATATGATTCGGTTTATTTTTATCTTAATCGACCAGCAAGTATCAGAATCAATGATTTTAAATAATACTATGTAACATGCAGTTCTTGGTTGATATGATTGGTTTTTTTTTTTAATTTCTTAGTCGACCAGCAAGTATCAGAATGAATGTTTTTAATTAATACTATGTAATGTTACAGACTAAATAATTGCAAGTGTGTGGTTACCAGTTACTTTGAAGATCAAATGAAACATATTGTGAAGATTATGACATTGTTGGTGACTTACGGATCAGCAGCTTATTGCAGACTGCAATGATTCTGCAGTCATACTTGGTTGGTGAGCCTTTTCATCTGGTTCTTGGAATGTTTTTGATATTTATTTTGAAAACAACTGGCTCTTTATTTCATTGTGTCTTTGGGATACTATGGGCTTCTAATGGTTAGGGTTGGTTTAATGCAATTTCCCACTTGCCCTCAGGAGGCAGTCCTGTTACAGTAGGTATTTGATCTTTATGGTTAATAAAATTTATCTTTGTGTCTTGTAGTTTTTTTTTATTTTTTTTCATGATCCCTGTTGGGGCTTTTGATATGCTTACTTAGAAATGAATTGATTTGGGTTAATCATTTATATCTAACGGGTTAAATGAGTTACCGAAGAAAATTTTGCTAAATTTGAAAAATATTAAATGGGTCGAACTTGTTAACTAATGTGTTCTTTTAAAAAAGATTAGATTAACAGTTCATAAATAATTTAGTTTTTAATCAACCTGTTTGATCCTTGTTATTTTTTAGTCATCTTTAAAGTTTTAACCCAATATGATTGTGAGAATATAAATTAACTGGCATCAACCCTTTGGTAAACAATTCCCAGTTTTCATCGCTAAAAACGAGCATGATGGATTCACGGTGTTGTAAATGACATCAACAGTAGAAGTTCATACTAACTTTGTAATAAATTTCTTATATTATCAATTTGTTGTTGTCTTATAGGCATTTCTTATTTAGGAATTGAAATCTTGGGGTTCATTTTGTGAGGAGTTTAAGAGGAGAAGTAGCTGGATTTGCACCGTGAGCTATTGAACTATTGAAAGTTGGAAAGGACAAGCACATATTGAAGATGGCTAAGAGTAAGTTGGGTACTCACAAGTCACAAGAGGACAAAGAGGAGAGAAAAAAATGTCCACCATAATTTACAAGATGATACATTATTTTGAGCATCTTTTTACTTTAGTTAGAATAGGTAAGAAATGATATTTTTCCTTAAATTTTTCTACAAGCTCTATGGTACATTATTTTGAGTATCTTTTTACTTTAGTTGGAATAGATAGGAAATGATAAATCTTCATGACAAACTTTATTGACCTTTAGTTTTGTGAATCGTAGTTTTTAAAGTTTATTTTATTAATATTGAATCAATTCTCATTTTATTTTTATTAAGTACGAATAAATACAAACTATTTTCATTTGTTAAACCGCGTGTACACGCGGGTTCTAACCTAGTTGACTTGTAAATCAACTTTTTTATTACGATATCTAAATGACCATAATTTCTCATACATGTTTTTTCGATAAAAAAATGATAATAAAATTACACCACAAAAACAAATATTGTATTCTCTTTAGTTTAAACAGTCTGTGCTCACCGCTTTAACTATATAGTATTGTTGTTTTATTAAATTTAAAAACTTACCATGTTATGTAATTAACAATGTCTGTGTTTATCATCACATCGCATTATACTATATTATAATACATAAGTGAAATACATTTTAAAATACCAAAAAATTAAGAACTTTTGTTAGTTCTATGCATAAAGTAGAACCCAAAATTGAGGGTATAAAACTAGAAACAAAGGCAATTTTACGTAATAGTTTAAGTGATTATAACTTTGGAAAACATATGATACAATTTTTAAAGATATTATTGACTTGTAAGTCAACTTTTTCATCACGATTTTTCAATGGCAGTAATACATTAATGCTTTTTTTGGAAAATAATAATAATAATAAACTTACACCATAAAAACAAACATTTTATTCTCTTTAGTTTGCGTATAGTATTGTTGCATTTTTTTATTTAGATAAATTAACATGTTATTTAATTAACAATGTCCGTGTCTATGTTCACCGATGCATTGCATTTTGATGCATAAGAAAATTATACTACATAAGAGAAATACACTTTAGAATACCTAAAAGTTAAGAACTTTTATTAGTTTAATACATAAATTAGAACCCAAAATTAAGGATAATTAGTCTTTCAAACGCTAAGTATACTTTAATCCCATAATTTTAGTAACACTTTAATTCTCCCATTTTTAACTAAACTAGGTTTTCGCCAGCCGCGCGTTGCGCCGGAGGAACAAAGCATTAAATCGCAAACCTAAAAGTGTGAACTTAAAATTACACAAAAACGTGCGGCTGGGGGAATAAAGCATAAAATCGCAAACCTAAAAGTGTGAACTTAAAATTACACAAAACCCCTTTCTCATCACACCCATACACTGTCCTTTGTTTATTACGGTATCAATAAGGTGGTATTGAATCCCATTGTTTGCGGATGAAACTATAGCTTTCCTGGAGTTCATTGGGCACAACTGTATTACGTTTATTTGTCTTGGCCATTTCTTTCTATTCATTACTCATCGTTAAAGGATATGAAAGGAACTAAAGTCTAAAGTTACCGATATATATATAAAACTAACTTATTAAATTATCATCCTTTAAGTACAACAATTTTTTAACTAATAGTATATGTAAATATTTTGATTTGGTTTTGGATTTCACGGTATCTCTTGTTTAGTTACACAATTTCACACCCTAAATATATTATTAATATTTTACAAATAAGTTACACATATCATAACCATAACCGTGATGTCGGTTATTGGATAATCATAACCATAACCGATCGATTATGACGGTTTTGACTAATCGATTTTGAAGGTTATAGCGGGTCAGTTATAGGTGGTTAAGCATGAATTTTGGCCTAGCTAAAAGTAGTTCACTTTTAAAAAAACATCGAATAAATTGTTATTACAAAGTTCTATATATTAGTATATTACATAGTACTAAAAATATATATAATCTATAATATTAATACTGAATGTTAACACAAAGTAATATGATAGATTCCATAAATTTAAATAAACATTCAACCAACATGATATGAAATAACTCATAAATACTAAAAACGTTCAACCAAAAATATGAAATATTTAAAAAAACGGTGAAAATCCTAAATCCGACAAAGTTTTACTTATGTCGGTTCGATTCGTTTATGTTGGGTATGGAAACACTCGTAACTATAACCGACCTGCTACTTTCGGTTTTTAGAAAAACAATTAACCGACCCACTGGTTTTTGGTATGGTTCGTTTTTTTGGTTCGGTTTTTACAGTTAATTTGGTTATGGGTCGGTTAATTCAGTTTTTTGCACCCTTCTAATTATTGTTATTTCAATTCAATAAAGCTGGTCCTTAGCAGGTTTATCTGTTTTTTTATAAAGGAAATCCAGTTACTATTATTACAATAACATCTATGGTTTCGCAAAACCAATAACAGGTATTTGAACTCTTTTACCACACACACTATCACATATGCATTAGAGAGCAAGTGAGTGACAAGAGAACCGTTGGGTCTCTTGCCACCGTTTACGGCAAACTGCCCTTGGAAAAGTTGGTAGCAATGGAAACATTTATAACCATAACCGACCGGCTACTTTCTGTTTTTAGAAGAACAATTAACCGACCCACTGGTTTTTGGTATGGTTCGGTTTTTTTAGGTTCGGATTTTACGGTTAATTTGGTTATGGGTCGGATAATTTGGTGTTTTACACACTTCTAATTATTATTATTTCAATTCAATAAAGCTGGTCCTTAGCAGGTGTATCTGTTTTTAATAAAGGAAATCCAGTTACTATTATTACAATTACCATATATGGTTTCGCAAAACCAACAATAGGTATTTGAACTTTTTTTACCACACACTATCACACATTCATTCGAGAGCAAGTGAGTGACAGGAGAACCGTTGGGTCCCTTGCCACCGTTTACGGCAAACTGCCCCCGGAAAAGTTGGTAGCAATGGAAACATTCATAACCATAACCGACCCACTACTTTCGGTTTTTAGAAGAACAATTAAACGACCAACTGGTTTTTGGTATGGTTCAGTTTTTTCGGTTCGGTTTTTACGGTTAATTTGGTTTTGGGTCGGTTAATTCGGTTGTTTACACACTTCTACTTAATATTATTTCAATTCAATGAAGCTGGTCCTTAGCAGGTGTATCGGTTTTTTTATAAAGGAAATCCAGTTACTATTATTACAATTACCATCTATGGTTTCGCAAAACCAATAACAGGTATTTGAACTCTTTTACCACACACACTATCACACATGCATTAGAGAGCAAGTGAGTGACAAGAGAACCGTTGGGTCTCTTGCCACCGTTTACGGCAAACTGCCCTTGGAAAAGTTCCTAGCAATGGAAACATTCATAACCATAACCGACCGGCTACTTTCGGTTTTTAGAAGAACAATTAACCGACCCACTGGTTTTTGGTATGGTTCGGTTTTTTTAGGTTCGGATTTTACGGTAAATTTGGTTATAGGTCGGATAATTCGGTGTTTTGCAAACTTCTGATTATTATTATTTCAACTCAATAAAGCTGGTCCTTAGCAGGTGTATCTGTTTTTAATAATGGAAATCCAGTTACTATTATTACAATTACCATCTATGGTTTCGCAAAACCAACAATAGGTATTTGAACTTTTTTTACCACACACTATCACACATGCATTCGAGAGCAAGTGAGTTACAGGAGAACCGTTGGGTCCCTTGCCACCGTTTACGGCAAACTAGCCCCGGAAAAGTTGGTAGCAATGGAAACATTCATAACCATAACCGACCCGCTGCTTTCAGAAGAACAATTAAACGACCCACTGGTTTTTGGCATGGTTCGGTTTGTTCGGTTCGGTTTTTACGGTTAATTTGGTTATGGGTCGGTTAATTCGGTTTTTTACACACTTCTACTTATTATTATTTCAATTTAATAAAGCTGGTCCTTAGCAGGTGCATTGGTTTTTTTATAAAGGAAATCCAGTTACTATTATTACAATCACCATCTATAGTTTTGCAAAAGCAACAACATGTATTTAAACTCTTTTACCATACACACTATCATACATGCATTAGAGAGCGAGTGAGTGACAGGAGAACCGTTGGTCCCTTGCCACCGTTTATGGCAAACTGCCCCCGGAAAAGTTGGTAGCAATGGAAACATTCATAACCATAACCGACCCACTACTTTCGGTTTTTAGAAGAACAATTAAACGACCCACTGGTTTTTGGTATGGTTTGGTTTTTTCAGTTCGGTTTTTACGGTTAATTTGGTTTTGGGTCGGTTAATTCGGTTGTTTACACACTTCTACTTAATATTATTTCAATTCAATAAAGCTGGTCCTTAGCAGGTGTATCGGTTTTTTTATAAAGGAAATCCAGTTACTATTAATACAATTACCATCTATAGTTTTGCAAAAGCAACAACATGTATTTGAACTCTTTTACTACACACACTATCACACATGCATTAGAGAGCGAGTGAGTGACAGGAGAGCCGTTGGGTCCCTTGCCACCGTTTATGTAACACCCCAAAAATGGGTTTGGTAATTTAAACCCGGTTAATATAAAGGAACGGGTAAAATACCGTTAGGGGATAAAAGTGAACCCGTAAATGAGTATTAGCTAGGACTAATTAACCTAGTTGATTGTTAATATCGTTAGTATTAAATGAAGGGTTGTAGCCTTATTTAATTAAAACGAAACATGAGGGACCAAAGTGGGACAACTTGAAAGATGTTTAATTAAAAGAAAACACACACACAAACACACACACTCGTGTGTGTTCTGGATCGATGTCCAGGAGAAAGAACCAAGGGTTCAAACCCTAGTTTTTGATAAATCTTCAAATTAAAGGATGGAATGAAGTCTAAATTCACAACCGAACGTGAATTAATGATCACCCAAGCAAGGGGATCATAAGGTATGTCTTAAAACTTAGATTTGATGATCTTGTATGAAGTGGGTTATGATCAATCCACGAGTTTGTATGAAATTAAGCATGAATATATGTTAACATCATCATAGGGAACATGTGTTATGCATAATTTTGACTAATTTGATGTTTAAGGATGTAAACCCACTAGTTGGATGATTAAGATGACATGGGTGTTCATCATGTCCAATCCTTGTTCAATATTCATGAATTATGTTGTGTTATGATGAACTATTGTTAAATGAATCGAAAGAAATATGGTGTTGATATGTTTGATGTTTATGCGTTAATGATACTTGTTGATTAGTAAGAAGATTTGATGAAATATGAATGAAGTAGGAAGATTATGCATAAACTAGTTGTACATGGTGCCTAGGAAGTAGTACGCACACCACGTGTATGATGAAATGTCTAAATGACAAAAATATGTGAAGGTTGTGTTATGATGATGTTGAGTATGCTATATGCTTGTTTGAATCGGCTAATGAAATACATATGTGAGATATGAACTTGATATGATCGTTCATATGTATAATCATGTATGCTAATAAGGATGTAAATGTAATGACATGAAAGTATAGGAATCATGTCAAGATGGATGGGAGCGTGGAAGGCTAACGGGACAAGAAGACTCAAGTAAGCGAATGCAAATACGGACGCGTAAGGTAAGTAAATCCCGGACTTACACTTTAGATGTAAAATATATTGTACTATGATCATTATTGTGATACATGTGGAGGTATTAAACAATGAAAATAAATATGTAAGTGTACAGAAAAAGAAGTCGAAAGTGAATAGGAAAGTATAATGATGCTAATTCTTTTCTGTTAAGAATGAAATGAAAGTGCAGGTATACTAATAATGGAGAGTGAAGGTTAAGTATGGAAGTCGTACGAGAGTGTCCGAATGGATGGACGAATGGACTTATATGAACGAGAATAAGAGATGTTGATGCTTGATTATGCACGTTTTAAAGTATATATATTATGTCACTGGTTGCTAATGAAGTAATTGGTTGTGGTGACTGCAGGTTGTACAGGTTTATGAATGTTTGTTCAAGATGTGTAAGCGGTTGAAGATCGAGTCAAGACATGGGTTGTACTTGGGTGTGTATGTGGTCACTTAATTCGATATACGTATGTTAGTTTTTAATTAATTTATGAAAAGGGATTAATGTATTTAAGTGAAAGAAAGAATAACTTATAAAGAAATTTTTAGTATGTATTTTCCGCTGCGTCAAAATTTGGTTAAAACGTGTTAGGGCGTTACAGTTTATGGCAAACTGCCCCTAGAAAAGTTGGTAGCAATGGAAACATTCATAACCCTAACCTACCCGCTACTTTCGGTTTTTAGAAGAACAACTAAACGACCCACTGGTTTTTGGTATGTTTCTGTTTTTTCGGTTCGGTTTTTACGGTTAATTTGGTTATGGGTCGGTTAATTCGGTTTTTTACACACTTCTACTTATTATTATTTCAATTCAATAAAGCTGGTCCTTAGCAGGTGTATCGGTTTTTTTATAAAGGAAATCCAGTTACTATTATTACAATTACCATCTATGGTTTTGCAAAAGCAACAACATGTATTTGAACTCTTTTACCACACACACTATCACACATGCATTAGAGAGCGAGTGAGTGACAGGAGAACCATTTATGGTAAACTGCCCCCGGAAAAGTTGGTAGCAACGACGGTTTCAAATAACTAATCAAACACGTTGGTTTTCTTTCCCTCTCTTCTCATCTCCCACCTCTCGTTATCTTCCCCCTCTCTAATAACCCAACAACATCGATTATACCTCACGGGCCCGACGCCACGATATACAGGCATACAACTGCAGGCAACATCGAGGTTGTTTGTCTCTCTCGAAACCCCCTTCTTTGTCTACAAAACCAGACCTCAGCATGCCCAAAATGGTCAGATGCCATGGTAAAAAAGACATACAAGAACTGCGTTGTGTACGGCCGAAACTCGCCGGTAACATCAACAAAATTACCATCTCGCTCTGTTCCTCTCTCTAGAAACCCCATTGTTCCCTCTCTCCAACAAACCACGAGTGCGTAAGGTGTAACACCCCGAAAACGGGTTTGATAATCAAACTCCGTTAATACTGAAAGACGGGTAAAGTACCGCTAGTGGCAAATTTACCCGGTAAATATTAGGATTTAAATAATTAATCCTAATATTAAATAAAAGTGAACAAAAGCTTTTAAGGAAATAAAATGGATAAAAGGCCCGGGGTAACGGGACCTAAAATAAACTTAGTTGTAATTTCCCCCGAACCCGCTAAGTTAACTAGGAATATTAAACCTAGTTAATAAGTGGGAATATTATTGAAAATAATTAGGTTGTGTCCTAATTAATAACTAACCAAACACGAGGGACCAAAGCCGGGTAACTTGAAAATGGAATTATAAACTTATAAACAAAACACAACACACACACAAGAGTGTGTGTGTGCGTGCGTGAGATGGAGCAGGAGACAAGCTCCATGGGAGCTAACCCTAAACCCAACAAATTCCTCAAATTGGAGGATCAAACAAGGGTCAAATTCGGTTTTGAACACATAGAAACGGTCACCAAGTCAAGGGGATTGTAAGGTATGTCGAATTTCTAACATTCTTGAAGTTGTAAAAAAATTGGATAATCATCCTAATCGTGAATTAGACATGGATTAGAGAAGCTATGGCTAGATTAGTGATGTATACTTGCTTAGGAACGAAACCCTAAGTGAAACTCATACATAACATGCTATGATTTGAAGGATTTGATGAATTAACACACTTAGATAAGTGGGTTTTAATGTTATGATGAAATTGATGATATAACTATGCTTAGATTCATCATGCATGTTAAGTAATCAAGAAATACTTAAACAAATTGCTAGTATGAGTATTTGATCATAAATGATGGTGGTGAATTTTGATGATTAATTTTGGTAAAAAAAAATAATAACTAGTTATGAACTAGTTATAAATGTGTAAAAATGTATGCACACTAGGTGTTTGTTAAAATGCCTAAGTGAAAACTAAAGTGTTTGAAATTAGAGCGAAAACGCGCATTTGAATGATATGGTGATTACGCGTAATATGAAGTGAGAAGGGTTCTAAATATAATGTTGATTTAGACTTAATGTTGTGAACCTTGTAATTCGAAGTGGTTAACTTTAATAAGCTAAGTTAACTAATCATGAAGTCGAATAGTAGTTTCGACGTACGAAATAAGTGAGATGGGATAGTCGTGAATAATTATGACTAATCTAACCATCTTACAATTTGCAATGATAGTTTGACGATTAACAAGCTAGGTGAAAGCTTGGGAACAAAGCGGGTCAAATGAAGCAAGAATGACGGAAAAGCATAAATTCGGATGCAAGGTAAGTATAGCTTACACTAGTTTTATATGTTAGAATATTCTCTTATCGTATTAGTTACGAATAAGATAAATACATAATTTAGGTATGATGTTCCGACGTGTAAACGTACGGAACAAGGTAGTCGAGCATGACAAGAAACCATGTTGATGGTTTAAAAGGAATTAAAACGGTAAATTGGTCATGCGTTGACCATAACAATTTGTTTTGAAAGACACTGTAATGCGTAAACCATGATAGGCTAAAAAGCGTTAAGAAAACGATTAATACGTGAAATGACCACACGGTGTAAACCGAAGCGAGTCATATAGATGAGATGGTAATAAATACCATCTCGCCAACATAATCGGTCATTTAGACCAAATGGGTCAAAAGGTGAAGATATCACCTTTTGACAATGATGACTAATGATCATTGTCGAGTTATATTATTTCAGGAGTAAATGTCAAATGGGTATTGGCAACGCTATGGATTAGCGGTTATAAAAGCAAGGTATTAAAAACGGGTCAAAATATTGATCCGCGCCAGGTATGTGAGAAAGAGTAACACTCATTTAGAATATGCGGTTCAATGAGTGTTAAAAAGAAGTCAAAATAAACATTTGGTTATTTGATAAGTAACCGAATGTTTTAAATAATGAACATTTCGTTTGGGAAGCTTAATGACTTTTCAAACAAAATCATAGGTTTAAAAAGGGATTATGGGTCAATTATGCTTCCAAAAGTCCTTCATCGTAAATGATTGGCTAAACGGACTAAAACGCCCTTATAAGCAAAGTTGGACAAACGACCTTTAAAGGTAGTTTTGAAACGAGTTTTATGATCAAATAAATAATTGGAATAAGTGTAAGAAGCGAAAGATGCAATTCTTCGGTCAAATGACTCTATATGAGTCTTTGTCGTAAATTAGCAATCCGACGAGAAAAACTCGGATTATATAGATCACCTCATTAAGTCCACCACAATTATAGTTGTGGTGGAAGATTACTTGGTAAGAAATGTTGTATAATAACGTAAGAAACGGATGAAAGCGTTTCATGCTCAAAATATGTCTAAATACCCTTAACGGGTCAAAACACGCAAATGAGCATAAACGGTTTATGATACGTAAGAAACCCGTGACTTGAACCTAATATGATAGGAATTATTGAAATTATGAATATCATGGGAATAAGGATCAAATAAATATGTTTGTTTGACAAAATCGCGAACGGGTCAAAATTTGGTAAATATGGTAATAAGCCGAAGACTTAAAAGTCTTAAATTTTGTTAATCCGGATGTTGGATTTTGACTCCATATGATGGAGAATTAAATTCCAAACACGTAGGAAGAAACGGTAGGTCAAACGGATAAGCGGTTTGAAAGATACGAAAGATTTCGCGTCAAATTACGGCAAAAATGGGAAAGCTAGATGCAGGGTCCACCGTCCACCGTAATTTACGGTGGAGTTGAAAACTGTTACGGCAGCCCCCTACTGGTTTACGGTAGGGGCATGCCAAACCAGAGGCCACCGTAAATTACGGTTCCACCGTAATTTACGGTGGAGGCCAGGTTGAAAATTTTGTTTTTGTTATCCATTGTTTTCTCGGACTCGTTTAGACACGTTTTAAGCCCTGTATGACTAAAGCATTTCATGTTTATGAAATGTAGGTACACATTGGATGCCGGAAGACGATCAAGCTCAACGAAGAACCGAACACGATAAAGACACACGCTTCCGCACTTTGATACATTGTAAATTTTAAACAACGAATTCAACCACGTTATGTAGAATAACTTATGATTTGTAAAAGTTTTAATAAACCCGTATTTCCAAATGTTTATGTAGTCTTAATTACATGATTGTTTTACGTAAAATTTACGTTAAACCTTGATTTATAAGAACGGGTGTTACATAAGGTCTGTAAATGGCCGGATATAAAATCACCGGAAAATGTGTGCATCTAAGAGAGAGAGAGGGAGTTTTAGAGAGAGAAGGAGATCCGAGAGAAAGAGAGGAGACAAATGGAAAGATGACCACCCATAATGGGTTTTAAAAACCCAAGAGACGCATGTCTCTCAAATAAGGTATACATGCCACAAACACGTGTCAAACTAAACAAGCAATTTTTTCAAACGCCGTTAAGTCACCGTTAAGTTACTATTCACAACATTTATGAATATGAATTAATGTAATGTAATGTAATAATAAATAATAATGTAATGTAATGTAATGTAATATAATTGTAATGTAATTATGAAAAAATAGTTAGTATTTACATTTTACCATCTTATAAAAAAAACCAACAACACTCATGAATTTTAAATAGCCATTACTTCTTCGTACATTAATGTTATTTTAAGAAAATTACAACAATAAACAAGTACTTTATTCTCTTTAATTTGAGTATGATATAGCTGTAGTTTTTAATTTAAAAAATTGGTATGTTACGTAATTAACAGTGTCTAAGAGTGAGTAATAACTGAATCCTTAAAACGAAAACATATGAAACCAAGCTGAAATGAACCAAAAACTGAATTAACTGAAAACCGATTAGTCGAAAAGTGAATTAACCAAAAACCGGTTATTGGTTTTTTGTATTCTCGTTTAACCAAAATTAACCGAACCAAACCGATTATTTATATTTTTATATATTTCTAGTTGTTATACCTCTAGTTTATGTATTTTATACCTCTATTTCATGTATTTATATTTTTTTATGTATTTACACATCTATTTCATGTATTTACAACTGAACTTCATGTATTTCTAAAGAAAAGTTTAGCCAAAGATTGGTTATTGCTATTAATTGAAATTAAACAAACCAAATAAAAAACCATCAATCTAACCGAATATACAGAACTAGTTAACCGGAAATTAATTGGTTAATAAAATAGACTAACCGATGACTTCGTTTCGGGATATAATAACTAAACCTACCAAACCATGCACTCAACAATGAAATGGACTAACCCATGACTTCGCATATGACGCATATCTACTACAATAATGCTACAACATATATTATACGAATAAGAAAACTAGCAACCACAATGCAAAGTGAGACCTGCGGCGCAACGCGCAGGCACCCAGCTAGTAAATACATACATATATATATATATATATATATATATATATAGAGAGAGAGAGAGAGAGAGAAAGTGTAAAATACATTACGGCTTAACGTACATCACGTACGACAACGTGCGTGACTTTGTTCTATAACATGCGTGATTAATGTTTTGAACATGCGTGATTATTGTTTTCAACATGCGTGATTTTGGATTTTTGAATTATAACGTGCGTGATTTTAAAATGAGCGTACGTAATTATCTGTCGTGCGTGATGTACGTTAAGCCGTAATGTACGTTAACCTTCCTCTGTATAGAGAAAGTGTGTGTGTGTGTGTGTGTGTATAGAGAGAGAGAGAGAGGGTCCAATTCAATTAGAAACCCGCACGAGTTGTGAGAACCATGAGAACTCCTACTTCCCATGTGAGTTGGGTCACCATTTTTTTTGCACAAACGTAGATGGAAATGTTATAAACACGTATATAAAAACAATAAAAAAAAACCAAAAAATTGTCGAGTCTGTAGTTACGCCTGAAGTAAAAATTGTTTACGGCGATTTCATTTTTCTTACATCACCGTTAATTTTTTTTACACCTAATATAAATTTTTGCATGTGACATTTTTTTATTTTTTCCACTGGAACAAGTGATTTTTAAAGATTTTTGAGACTTTGTTTTTTTGAAAAAAAAAAAACCTTTTGGAAAGCCTAACGAATTACCTCTGTAAGTCAATTCAGTCGTTTGAATTTGATTCTTTCGTCTAAGGTAACGAATTACCTCTCCAAGTCAATTAATAAACCAATCTTTCTTTCAAAGCGTAGTAGAGGACAAATAATGTTGAAAATTTGAAGAAAAAAAATATGCATCAAGGTTCAAAAGATGTTGATTTATATTTTAATCGTCTTTCATATAGCATTTTTTCCCTTATTTCATTTAAAACAATCTATATTGCATAAGAACATGAATGGTATTTAGTTTTTAAATTTAGCACTATTATATATTTAATCATATCATTATATTCTGAGAGCAAATGTTTTAATTGTTAGAAAAATGACACTATACTTCTAAGATATTGGAACACACAACCGTTAACTATGAAAAGTAAACTTTTTTTTTAATTTGTATTTCAATGTGAAGTCATTTGTCGTAATTAGAAAAGGCATAAAATATACAAAGTTTAAACGATATAAATTGTTAGAAATACTTCAAAATTAGTCGTTAGTTTTTATTATCACCTTTTTAATAAGTGGTAAACTTAGGTTTTTAAGTTTTACCGAGTCTTAAGGGTTTGTGAGTATGTTTCGTAGTTTATTTGTTGAAGGAGTGTTTTTAACGTTGTAATCTCTACTATTTAAGAAGTCTTGATCATCGAATAAACTAACGAGTTCATAAGCTTTGATATCTCCTCTGCTAACATAGTGGTATCGGAGCTAGCGAGTTTACGTTCAAAATCTGAGTGTGTAGTATCATGGCAGCATCAACAAACAACAGTAGCAATCAACTTCTTCTCCCGGTGTTTAAGGGAGAAGGGTATGAGTACTGGAGCATATGATTAAAAATTGTGTTGCGTTCCCAAGAACTGTGGGAACTAGTGTCTATAGGATTCGATCAAGAGGATAAAGATGCAACACGACTGAAAGAGAATGTGAAGAAGGATGCTCGTGCACTAGCACTCATTCAGCAGGCAGTCCATGACAATGTTTTCTCAAGAATTGCAGCATCAACAACCGCAAAGATAGCATAGAAAGTGTTACAAACAGAGTACCAAGGAGATTCCAAGGTGAAGGCGGTTAAGTTGCAAGGGCTTCGGAGAGAGTTCGAGACGCTGCAGATGAAAGATGAAGAAAGTGTGGCTGATTTCTTGTCTACTATTATGAAGGTTGTTAATAAAAAATGTGCTTATGGCGAAGATGTGTCGCAACCCCCGACCCCTTCCTCGGGAGTCGGCCGGCCGCGACCTACTCAGAGATGGTGGTATCGGTGTTTATCATTATTTGGCAGCGGAAATTTCATCCAGACCGTAGTTAGGAAATATTTTATCAGAGTAAAACACCACACTTTTATATTAATAAACACATGGGTAAAACCCAAGTTTCTGTTACAAACATGTTTATAGGGATAAACCCTATTTTATTGAAGAAAACATCTTTCATTATTAGGTAACTTTTATAGCCACATTTTTCCAAGCCTTCAGTGCTCTCCAGCTGGCTTCTA
The DNA here is from genome assembly GCA_030545235.1 of Helianthus tuberosus. Taxonomy (NCBI): domain Eukaryota; kingdom Viridiplantae; phylum Streptophyta; class Magnoliopsida; order Asterales; family Asteraceae; genus Helianthus; species Helianthus tuberosus. The sequence continues at coordinate 197,597,600 of CM060425.1, forward strand.
TTTTGTCTTTCACATTTTGTTACCTGAAACGCGTTTAAAAACATTTTGTCTGTGGGAAATACTAGTGAGTGAATCCCAGTTTAATCAAGACAAGTTTTATCCTTGTACAGTATTGAGGGCAACCGGCAATTACATTTGTTTATTTATTCTACCTTAATTACCACCCACGGTACTGTCAACCCGACTTGTGGTCATGTTACTACTCATAGTGTAGTAACAAATTTTGTATACAAAACCCCAACATACCGACGATAATTGTAGAATTACAAATACTCAATCACTGTTTAATTATCATATAAAGCATTGAGGTTTTGTAAAACAGTTTGCAAAAAAGGTTTACAAAAAGGAGATTACTCACATTGCTAGTTTAGACTTTTCCTGGTGTTTTCCTGGTTAAAATCTAATAATTTAAACAATGCACATGCGTTAGTATCATAACCCAATATTTACATAAGTAATACCCTCCCCGAGACAGAACTCCAACGACTACGTCGGGCAGAACCTCGACAGCCGTTACGGAGCACTAGATCAATCGGGCAACGTATCTAGTATGTAACCAGGGGTTATAATACTTACAATGGGGCAGAACTTCGTTAATTAGGGGGGTATTATGCCCGAGTATAGTGTATACTATGCAGAAATTGAGAGAGAGATTGAAAGACTAAACGATTTCAAATGAACAGCCGATGGCCTCTATTTATAGTTGTGATCTGCCAGTCTCTCGCGCCCCGCGTAGACTCATGGGTGGTCTTACGCGGCCCGCGACATAGGGGTGTAGGGCCTAGCTTTGCTTATTCGTCGGATTTAGCTTTGCCACGAGTGAGCCACGTGGCAGCTCCGGGTGCCGCCTGGTGGGTTGGCTGTCGCGCCCCGCGTAGGCCGAAGGCTAGGCCTTCGCGGCCCGTGAGCGCAACCAGAATTTTGTTTTTATTTTATTTTTATAAAATTAAAGGTATTTAGGGTCAAATTTCGTAGACGGGGTGTGTTTTGAGGCATATAGGGATGTTATAACTATATTAAGGGTGTTGGAAAATTTTTTAGGAGGGTTGTTATATCCTCCCCACCTTAATTTAGAACTCGTCCTCGAGGTCTACTGGAATAGGTGTGGATATTTTCTTTGCATCTCTGATTCAAGCTGCCATGTGTACTCTGGTCCTCTCTTAGAATCCCATTTCACTTTAGCTAGAACTAATCTGTTGTGCTTGAGATTCTTAACTTTCCTGTCTTCAATCTGTAAAGGCTTTTCTATGAATTTGAGCTTTTCATTTACCTCTATATCCTTAAGAGATACTACTAATGACTCATCGGCTAAGCACTTTTTGAGATTGCAGATATGAAATACATCATGTATTCCTGCCATTTCCTCTGGCAGTTGTAGTTGATAGGCTACAGGTCCTATTCTTCTAATAATCTCAAAAGGTCCAACGTACCTGGGGCGTAGCTTTCCTCTTTTGATGAATCTTACCACTCCTTTCCAAGGAGAGACTTTTAACAAAACTTTATCTTCTACTTGAAATTCCAATGGCTTCCGTTTGTTATCAGCATAACTTTTCTGTCGATCACGTGTTGATTTCAGTCTTTCCTTGACTTGAATAATCTTGTCTGTGGTTTCTTGTACTATTTCAGGTCCAGACAGTTGCTTTTCTCCAATCTCTGCCCAACAGACTGGGGTTCGGCACTTTCGTCCATAAAGTGCTTCGAATGGTGCAGCATTGATACTGGTGTGATAACTGTTATTATAAGAAAATTCTATTAATGGTAAATGATCGTCCCAATTACCTTCGAAATCAATTACACAAGCTCTAAGCATATCTTCCATTGTCTGAATTGTCCTTTCACTTTGTCCGTCCGTTTGTGGATGATAAGCGGTGCTTAGATTTAGCTTGGTTCCCATTGCTTTTTGGAAACTTGTCCAAAAATGAGAAGTAAAACGGCTATCTCTATCAGAAACAATTTATAAAGGAATACCATGTAATGAAACTATTTCATTTACATATAATTTGGCTAATTGTTCCATACTGAATGTTTCTTTCATCGGTAGGAAATGAGCAGACTTGTTTAATCTATCTACAATCACCCGGATTGTATCATTACCTTTTCTCATTTTGGGTAATTTGGTAACAAAGTCCATTGTTATCAATTCCCATTTCCATACAGGCATTTCCAATTGCTGTAATAAACCTGAGGGTTTCTGATGTTCAGCTTTAACCTGTGAACAGGTTAGACATTGGGCAACATAAGCTGCTATATCCTTTTTCATTCCTATCCACCAGAAATTCTTTCTTAAATCTTGATACATTTTATCACTTCCAGGATGTATCGTATACTTAGACTTATGGGCTTCGTCTAATAGTCGGTGGCGTAGGTTTCCTAATTTAGGTATCCACATTCTTTTCTTATGGAATCTCCAAATTCCATCTGTTCCTTGTTCTAATTCCTTAATCATACCTTTCAGTTTCTCAGTATCATCCTTGATTACTGATTCTTGTACTTCTCTGATCTGGTCATTTAAATCTACTTGTAAATTTAATTTAAGAGAACGTACTCTTTTTGGCTTTTCATGATACTTTCGACTTAAAGTATCAGCAACTACATTAGCCTTTCCTTCATGATACTGGATATTACAATCATAATCACTAAGAAATTCCATCCAACATCTTTGTCTCATATTCAACTCTTTTTGCCCGAAAATGTACCTTAAACTCTTATGATCAGTGAAGACAACAAATTTATTTCCATATAAATAGTGTCTCCAAATCTTAAGGGCAAAAATTATAGCTCCTAACTCTAAATCATGTGTTGTATAATTTTCTTCATAATTCTTAAGTTGTCTAGAAGTGTATGCTATAACCTTCTGGCGTTGCATCAACACACATCCATAACCTAACTTAGAAGCGTCACAATAGACTTCAAAGTCTTCAGTTCCTTCTGGTAATGCTAGTATGGGTGTGTTGGTTAATTTTTGCTTAAGAATTCTAAATGCTTCTTCTTGTTTTAATCCCCATTCAAACTTAACAGATTTACAGGTTAACTTAGTCAAAGGAATGGCTATTCTAGAAAAATCTCGAATAAACCTTCTATAATAACCAGCTAATCCTAGAAAGCTTCTAACCTCTGTTGGTGATTCAAGGACTTTCCATTTAGTAATTGCCTCGATCTTTGTGGAATCCACATGAATTCCTTCATGGTTAACTAAATGTCCAAGAAACTGTACATCCTCTAACCTGAATTCGCATTTTGAAAATTTAGCATAAAGCTTTTCTTTTCTCAGCAAATTTAAAAGTATATGCAGATGCGCTGCATGCTCCTTTTCACTTTTGGAGTAAATTAGAATATCATCTATAAAGACAATTATGAATTTATCTAAATATGGCTTACATATTCGGTTCATCATGTCCATAAATGCGGTTGGGGCATTAGTTAAACCAAATGGCATGACAGTAAATTCATAATGGCCATACCTTGTTCTGAAAGCGATCTTAGGAATGTCCTCTTCCTGTACCTTTAGTTGATGATATCCTGAACGTAAATCGATCTTAGAAAAGAATCGAGCTCCTTGCAATTGATCAAATAGATCATCGATTCTCGGTAATGGGTACCGATTTTTAATCGTGACCTTATTCAATTCACGGTAATCAATGCACATACGCATTGATCCGTCTTTCTTTTTGACGAACAAGATCGGTGCTCCCCATGGCGATGAGCTTGGCTGTATGAATCGTTTCTCCAATAGTTCGTCTAACTGTTATTTCAGTTCTTGCATTTCTGCAGGTGCCAAACGGTAGGGTGCTTTGGCAATTGGTGCTGTTCCTGGTAGCAGATGAATTCTAAATTCGACTTCCCTGTCTGGCGGTAGTCCTAGTAATTCTTCTGGAAATACCTCTGGAAATTGAGATACTACAGGGATATCTTTTAATTCTTTTCCCTTAGTGTTAATGATTATGGAAATCATATACACTAGTAATCCTTTAATTGTGATCTTTTCGTCTCTTGGTGAATTTACTTGTATTGACTTTTGATCACATAGAATACTGCCTTTATTGGCTATTAACCAATCCATTCCTAATACAAAGTCAAATCCTGCCAGATTCATCGAGTACAGATTTGCAATAAAATTTTGATTTAAAATTTCTATTCTTGCTCCCTGCAAGACTTTAGAAATTTTAATGGTTTCTCCATTTGCTGTTTCTACCAGACATTCTTGTTGAAGTTTAGTTAATGGTTGGTTGAGAATTTTGCAAAATGAAGTATTAATAAAACTTTGGTTCACACCAAAGTCAAATAATACTTTAGCAAAAACATCATTAACTAAAAACGTACCGGCGATCACGTCCGGGATCATCTTTGCTTCTTCTGCAGTTAGAACAAATGCTCTAGCATTTTTAGTAGTTTTGTTGTTCGTGGCCGGAGCTAGTTTCGGACAATTCGGCTTAATGTGCCCCTTTTCTCCACAGTTGAAGCATACTCCATTACTAGGTTTCTTCCTACAATCTTCTTCCTTGTGTCCTGGTATCTTGCAGTAGTTGCAGTAGGTGGAGCATCTCCCAGAATGCTTCTTCTTACAAGCTTTACAGTAAGGTGTAGAGGTAGAACCTATATTTTTCCCACAGTTGGAATTATCGTAACGAAATTCTTGGGTAAGTCTTTGAGCTAGGTTCCTCCTCTGGTTTTCTTCTTGTGTACGTACCAGTTCATCAGTCAAGGTGTTTGCTAGTTCTACAGCTTCTTCTATGGTTGGTGGTCTAGCTGCCTTGACTACATGTCTAATCTCACTAATTAATCCCCAGATGTAACGAGAGATTAACACTTGTTCTGGTGATGCTAGAGTTGGCACTATTCTAGCATATTCAAAGAATGTAGTAGTGTAACCCTTGCTATCTACTCTAGTCATTCTTAGGTTTAAGAATTTATTAGCTATCTGCTCCTTTTCATTAGGAGGACAGAATTTCCTTTCCACCATATCCTTAAACTCAATCCATTCCATACTATATACCCTGTTACTTCCCCTAGACTGGAGGATAGTGTTCCACCATTCTAGAGCTGCATTCTTAAACAGATTGGAAGCAAACATTATCTTATCTTCTTCTGCCCACTTGCTTATTTTTAAGACTACTTCAGTCTTTTCTAACCAGCGTAGAGCTGCAATGGCTCCTTCATTGCCCGAGAATTTTATTAGTTTGCAGGACCAGAATTCTTTGTAAGAACAACAATAAGACATGGTTCTTCTTCTTTTTGGAATTGGCAATTGAAGAAATGGCCCATTGTTCACGCTGTGTTCAGGTTCAGTATGGGTTCGCTTACTTCCACTATTACTGTTATTATTATCCGCTTCCCTAACATGTCGGATAATAGATGGCAGAGCATCTCTAATTCCTTGGGATACTATATGTCGGATAGCACTGTTATTTATCTGGTTTTCATTATTCTGGTTTTCCTGATCATTGTCGGCCATCTGGATTTTAAACATTTACCAAGTATTAATATCACAAAATAATATTAAATACGAATAATCACACAACAACACATTGATCCAAAATCGTCGTCATTGCGACCTTTACTCTATTTTATATTATGCATCTATATTTATTACAAATACAACTGGAATTGAAATTACAATACTAGTATGCATTAATAATTATAGGGTTATCAATCTTAGTTTGGAAAATATTATATATATATATATATATATATATATATTCAAACATATATAATTATTATTATTACTACTACTACTACTGATAGGGGTTTATCCAGAATTGCATATTATGCTCGTCATATTTCCAGACGAGTCGTTCCCCTGTCTATCTCATCCTCTCACTTCCTTCTAGGATCTCCTCACCAAAGGTTTGGAGTTCCTGTAGGTTCTCAGTATTCATGGGTGGGGTTGGGGCTGGTATCGTGTCAGGAAACTGGGGCATGGGTTCTTCCTGAGGGTACGGGTTCTCTAGAATTTTCCTGATATATTGGTCATTATCATAATAGGGGTCTAGAGGGTCAAGGTCTGGGTAGGGTCCTACTAGATATTGCATGGGCTCTTCTATTGGGATTGGGTAACGTTGCTGGTAATCCATGTGGTCGTCAAACCATGGGTCATAGTCTAGTGGAGGGGGTGCTGAGATTCTAGGGATTTCAGCTGGGTCTAGGTCGGGTAGTGGGTTCTGGTCAGCTGGGTCAATCTCTACTTCCATGGATTGTGTTGGAAATAACTGCAGTGGTTGTGGTGCTATGAGTTATTCTAGATTTGGGTCTGCAGCGGTAGTAGCTAATATGTGAAAATTAGCTAATCTCCTATTGAGTATGTCCAAGGTTTGAACATTCATTTCTTTATTGGCCGCTGCTAAGGCCCTTTGCTGCTGTAACTTTTTCATCCTCTTTCTACGTTCGTGAGCTCCTCTGCTGAACCATCCTCTCTTCTTGGGAGGGAATGGTTCTTCAGATTGTGCCTTGAACACGGAAATTCCTTCTTCGGTATCAGCCGAATACCTCGAGGGGGTAGACTGGGAAGAGGTTCCTTCGTTCCTAGGAGAGTTGGACAACTGACGGTAAGCGTCTAAAGGTCCTTGATCACTCATACTGTAAACTAACAAATTGTCAAATAACCCAAAATGATAATATACACGTATGCACATAACTTCATTGATTATTTCCATACAACATTTATAATTTCAATGTCAGCAGAACACCTCTTTGGCTGAAACCACTGGCTAAGCTCTGATACCACCTTCTGTCGCAACCCCCGACCCCTGCCTCGGGAGACGGGCGACCGCGGCCTACTCAGAGATGGTGGTATCGGTGTTTATCATTATTTGGCAGCGGAAATTTCATCAGGACCGTAGTTAGGAAATATTTTATCAGAGTAAAACACCACAGTTTTATATTAATAAACACACGGGTAAAACCGAAGTTTCTATTACAAACATGTTTATAGGGATAAACCCTGTTTTATTGAAGAAAACATCTTTCATTATTAGGTAACTTTTATAGCCACATTTTTCCACGCCTTCAGTGCTCTCCAGCTGGCTTCTATTTTGTCTTTCACATTTTGTTACATGAAACACGTTTAAAAACATTTTGTCTGTGGGAAATACTGGTGAGTGAATCCCAGTTTAATCAAGACAGGTTTTATCTTTGTACAGTATTGAGGGCAACCAGCAATTACATTTGTTTATTTATTCTACCTTAATTACCACCCATGGTACTGTCAACCCGGCTTGTGGTCATGTTACTACTCACAATGTAGTAACAAATTTTGTATACAAAACCCCAACATACCGACGATAATTGTAGAATTACAAATACTCAATCACTGTTTAATTATCATATAAAGCATTGAGGTTTTGTAAAACAGTTTGCAAAAAGGTTTACAAAAAGGAGATTACTCACATTGCTAGTTTAGACTTTTCCTGGTGTTTTCCTGGTTAAAATCTAATAATTTAAACAATGCACATGCGTTAGTATCATAACCCAATATTTACATTAGTAATACCCTCCCCGAGACAGAACTCCAATGACTACGTCGGGCAGAACCTCGACAGCCGTTACGGAGCACTAGATCAATCGGGCAGCATATCTAATACATAACCAGGGGTTATAATACTTACAACAGGGCAGAACTTCGTTAATTAGGGGGGTATTATGCACGAGTATAGTGTATACTATGTAGAAATTGAGAGAGAGATTGAAAGACTTAACGATTTCAAATGAACAGCTGATGGCCTCTATTTATAGTTGTGATCCGCCAGTCTCTCGCTCCCCGCGTAGACTCAGGGGTGGTCTTACGCGACCCGCGACATAGGGGTGTAGGTCCTAGCTTTGTTTATTCGTCGGATTTAGCTTTGACATGAGTGAGCCACGTGGCAGCTCTGGGTGCCGCCTGGTGGGTTGGCTGTCGCTCCCCGCGAGCGCAACCAGAATTCTTTTTTTATATGAAATTTATAAAATTAAAGGTATTTAGGGTCAAATTTCGTATACGGGGTGTGTTTTGAGGCATATAGGGATGTTATAATTATATTAAGGGTGTCGAAAAACTTTTTAGGAGGGTTGTTATAAGATGTCACGGATCAAACAGTAATTGAAAAGGTCCTTCGAAGTTTGCCCACAAGGTGGGATCATGTGGTCACGACAATAGAAGAATCTAAAGATCTGTCAACGCTCACGTTCGATCAATTGATGGGTCATTGCAATCCCACAAGGCAAGGGTTAATCGCAGTTTTGAAAAGGTTGAAGATGAACATGTGTTTCTGGCTCGTGAAGTTGACAATCCGCTCTTCACAAGAGTACGTGGAAGAAGCGGTATGCGTGGCCGTGGTAGGGGACGTGGACGATCCGGTGGCTAGATTTGAAAAGATTCGAGTAGTCCTTGCTTTAGCAGCTCAAAAAGGATGGATTGCATATCAATTTGATGTTAAGTCTGCGTTTTTAAATGGTGTGCTAAAGGAGGAAGTGTATGTTGTGCAACCACGTTGTTTTGAAATGGAAGGGCAAGAAAATAAAGTGTTTAAGTTGCATAAAGCCTTGTACAGCTTAAAACAGGAACCGAGAGCATGGTACAGCAGGATAGATGGCTGTTTAGTTCAACATGGTTATAAACAAAGTCAAAGTGAACCCATTTTGTATGTAAAAGGAAGCGGGACAGATGATATGATTGTGGTATGTTTGTATGCGGACGATATTGTGTACACTAGTTCGTCGGAGAAACTACTTGCAGAATTTTGACAAAAGATGGTGAATGAATTCGAGATGACAGATATTAGGCAGCTGAACTATTTTCTTGGCTTGGAGGAAACTCAAAGAAAAGATGGTACATTCTTTGGTTAGCAGAAGTATGCTCGTGATTTGTTAAATCGGTTTGGTTTGAGTAAGTGTAAAATTGCTACCACTCCAATGAATGTTAATGAAAAGTTACAACTAGAAGATGGAGGAGCGGCTGTAGATGAATATCAGTTTAGAAGTCTAGTGGGTGGTCTCATTTACTTGGCTCATTCTCGTCCCGATATTACGCATGCTGTGGGGGTCATTTTAAGGTTTATGCACAAACCTTCTATAATTCACTTGGGAGCAGCTAAAAGCGTACTGAGGTATGTTGCTGGTTCCATTGATCTTGGTCTTTGGTAACGGAAAACAGGAAGTGTTAGTCTCACTAGGTACACCGATGTGATTGGGCGAGTTATGTGGAAGATAGAAAAAGTACATCAGCAAATTTGTTCTCGATTGGGTCTGGTGTTGTCTGATGGTGCTCAAAGAAACAAGAAGTTGTGGTTCTTTCAACGACGGAGGCCGAATACATTGCTGCCACAGCTGATGCTGCTTGTCAGGCTACTTGGCTAAGGAAAATTCTAATAGAGCTTGGACAGGAACAAAAAGCTGCTACACCAATCTTCGGTGTCGCAGAACAATAGCAACAGCAGCAAGAGGTTTCCTGATGTATGCAGGTCCATTACAGACCGTAAGCCTCAAAGCCTTACGGTCCGTAAGGACCTAAGACAGTGTAATACAGTTTTAGCACAACATCTTTACGGACCGTAAGCCAATATGCCTTGCGGTCCATAAGACCTCCTGGCACGCAACAATTTAAATACCTTACGGACTGTAAGCCAATATGCTTTGCGGTCCGTAAGGACTTCCAGAATGTAATATTTGAACATTTGACCCCTTGGTTCAACCAGTTATCGGTATACACAATATGAGTCACTATCCTTTCGCACAGTGGGGATTAGTTGGATATATGGGACACGTTTCGGCTAACGCACAATAATTGTCCTTCTCCTTCCTAGAGTCAGTATTAGTTGGAGATACGGGACATGTTTCAGTGTACGTATAGTGCGGGTCCTTCCTCCATCCACATAGTCAGGATTAGTTGGATGATTGGACACTTGTCGTCACATAGTTGGACAAAAATTTTCAGGGTGTTACACGACACGTGGCAATTATTAAATGTAGATATTAAGGGTATCAATTCAATTTCCAAAATAATTCAATTTGGGGATAAAATCTTTAGTAACCATTTTTTTGATAATTTAAGATATAAAATATTTTCTAACTAGATATACTATCCACCGCGTAAAACCGTGCCGAATAGCACCAATGCCATATCACCACCAGCGACGACCAATACCAAAGTTACGGCATGTTAATGCGATGAAAGTAGATGACATAAAAACGTAGAAAATAATAATTAAGTCGATTTAAGAACCACGCGTTGTAACAAACCTCTCAAATCGGAAAAAAGTAGATGACGTAAAAACGTTGAACCACACACGCACGTTGAGTTAACTCGCAAAATCTAGTACGAAGCATAAAAACGTTGAACCACTCACGCACGTTACGCCGTGCTAACTCGTAAAATTTAAAACAAAACGTAAAACGAAAAACTTGTGAAATGTAACACCCCGAATATGTAATTCTTTTAATTAAAATGAAAGGTTGGTAATTAAACAAGTGAACTAACTAGGATTTAAAATAACCTAGATAGATAAAAATCTTGTAGTAACTTATGAGAGGGTTAAAAAGTACTAAACATGAACTAAATGAAAGTTGAGGGACCAAAAGTGATTAAATTGGAAATAATTTTAATAAAACATAAAGTTAAAATCCAAACACACACAAGTGCATGTGTCTGGATCGATACAAGCAGAGGGCGACCAAGGGAGAACCCCACAACCCTAGTTCTTGTCTAATCTTTCAAATTAAAGGTCCAAATCCATTCTAAATCAAAATCCGAGTCCGAATTAGTGATCTCTACTGAAAAAGGAGTCACAAGGTATGTAAATTTCATGAGAAATCTATAGTTGAAATTCTGAGTAAACTTATAGAATTCGAAATTGAGGATGCATGTTTGTTATGCAGATGAAATAGGAACATTGTAGTGTCTAGGAGTAAACCCTAGACAAGTATATGTTGAAATCATGCTTGATTCTAGTAAAAATCCATGAACACCATTGTAGGTGATTAGTGGGTTAGGTAGAACTTGATAAACACTAGGAATTTGGTGGTTGTTCTAGTGTAAATTGATAATTGTGAAGTGATTTCAGAATTATAGAGGCTAACATTTATGTAAGATAGTTCGATTGATGTAAATTTGGGCTATATGACAAGTTATGAACTTGTTAATAAATCATGTAAAATTCTGCCCTTAAAGTGTTTGTATAAATGCCTCAAAGAAAGCTTAAAACTGAAATTCTAAGTTAAAATGCATATTTGTGATGTTTCGACAAACTATGCGATATATGATTTGAAAAGGGTTCTAAACATGCCATGGTTGAACTCTATAGGAAAGGAAGCCGGAGCGTCTAGTGGACAAGCCGATGGTGAAGCACGATTGAAGGGTTTGCTTTGAAGGTATGTAACTTGATTCGTTACATTAAGTAATTTGATATTAGAATATGTATAGTTGTGTTGTAGAATTGAAGTTGTGTTGATTGTAACAACAATGTTCGTTACTTGAATTAATAAGTTAAGAATTGACTAGAAATCGTTTGGTAGTCATTATATTGGAGGATTCCAAAGATGAGCCAAACGGGTCGAATAATGGTGTAAATTGTAGTGTTAGTGTTTTAATAGTTAGTATTGGCGATAACAATCACAAGAGCATGAAGCCATGGGATTGGTAATGAGATGCCGGTGATAACAAGCCCCGGATGTTGGGTATAAGGCGCCTTATGTTTACTATTAAAACGGTAGCAAAATGGGTGAAAGTAGAATGGGTCGAACAATGGTTTAGTGATTTTTGGTCATTCGGTCCGTAAATCAAATTTTGGATATGGTAATTGTAATAGGCACGTCGGTAATGAATTTACGGACGTATAGGAAAAAGAATCACCTAAAACGGACCTTCGGATCAAAAGTTATGACCATTTGAAGTTAATTTTGGTGAAATCCAGAGCTGGCAGGAAATGCAGGTCAATAACCTGCACCTGCTAGAAAATGGTCTCCCCCGCGCCACGCGACAGGATCCTTTGGATCGGGCACGACACGCGACAGGTTGAGTGGGTTCTGGCACGACACGCGGCAGGACCAAAACTGATTTTTTTTTTTTATATATATTTTGATGCTGGAACTTGTTTATACGCACTATTTCAACGTCAAAACTAACTTTTCAAGTGGTTTTGACCTTAGGTAATGATGGGGACTTTCCGGATGGCGATCAAGCATATTTTGAAGAACCGAACACAAACCTATCAAGCTTTCGCGTTAATTTAACTTGTTTAGACAATGTTTAGAATGTAAACTCTTTCACTAATCATGTTTTGAATGTTTAAACTAGTTTAGTAGTTAACTAGTATGTAGCAACTTTAATAATTCAAATTTTGTACTTGTGCTAAAGTAAGGTATCCTTTTATAAAACCACGCGTATTTACAATAGAATTTGAATAGAAATTAGAAGGGTGTTACAAGTTGGTAATCAGAGCTTAAGGTTGTCAACAAAGTGTTCAGTTCAAGCTTGATCGATCATCCGGTAAGGATTAATTATTTATTTTAGTAGATCTTATCCTATGTAAGTAAAAGAGATGGGAATTAATGTGCACGGGAAGAGTGCTTTAACACACTCAAACCCGGAAAGTGCACTAAATGAGAACGGTCAAAGCAAGTTAGGAACTTGGCTAAACCGAAGTAAATAAAGCTATGTTATAAATGAAATGTTTAATAATTGATGTAAACATTTCAGTTTCAAGATGACGAAAAGGAATGACAATGATCCGGTGCCGACAAGCACCGAACAAATGAAAGAAATAATTGCCGAAGAAGTGGGAAAGGCAATTGAGGGTAGTGTATCCGGTTTCATAGACAAAATTCAAAACACGGTGTTATCGTTAGTCGAAGAACGAGTTAAAAGGTTGGAAGATAATGTCAACCTTATGAGAGAGAAAGCTGGAGAACGTAAGGGATGTTCGTATAAGGAGTTCATGGCGTGTAAACCACTGATTTACAACGGGGAGGTTGACCCGATAATATGCCAAAGATGGCTAAGTGACGTCGAAGGGGTGTTCGAAAGGACCCACTGTGACGTGAGTGATTTTGTTGCTTACGGAACGAGTCAGTTGAGGGGTCAAGCCAAGGATTGATGGGACAACAAAAAGAAAGAGATAGGAGCCGAAGCGGCAAGGGCCATAACATGGGACGAGTTTAAGGTGCCATTCTTTAAACATCATAGTCCCAAGGCAGTCATCAACATGATCAAGGAGGAGTTAATCCAGTTAAGACAAAGGGGTGAAATGACTGATAAAATCATGGGTATATTCATGGATAAGCTGAGGTTCTGTGATGAGTTAGTGACTACGGAGGAGCAAAAGATATATTATTATTATTATAATATGTTAAGTGCTGAATACCGGGAGTTTATGACTCCCTCGAAATATGAAACCCTCACGGAAATCATTAACACCGCCCGAGAGCGGGAAATCGAGTTGAAGAAACAAATCGAGAGGGGCGAGCGAAGGGCACAGGATGTGAATCCAAGCCCTACAAAGAAGGCTCGAACGGTTGAATCGGCAAAGAAAACGGATGCAAAGGGTGGGTCGCCAAGTTGCAAAGTTTGTGGAAAAGGGCACAAGGGCGAGTGTCGTTTCAAAGACAAGCCGTGTCCTATATGCGGGAAAACGGGGCACACAACATCTCTATGTACAGGTAAAGTCTCAGTTTGTTACAAATGCTATCAGCCCGGCCACAAAAAGTCTGAATGCCCAGACTTAGTTGGAAAGAAAGACACTAAAGATTCTCCAACAGAAGTTCCAAAGGCGAAGGCCAGGTCCTTCCAACTTACAGCGGCTGAAGCGAAAACAGAAGCCGATGTGGTCTCAGGTATATTCGCAATAAACTCGATTCCTGCACATGTGTTACTTGATACGGGTGCGAATAAATCCTTTATTTCACATGGATTTATTCGACATCCTTCATTTGTATTGACAAAATTATCTGTGCCCTTAGAAGTCGAAATAGGGGACAACAAAAGTTTCATAGTTTATGATATTTGTCAAAGTTGCAAATTAAGTATCGATGATGAGGAATATTTGATAGATCTAATCCCGATGTCGATGGGAGAGTTTCAAGTAGTTGTTGGGATGGATCGGCTATCTCGACACCACGCAAAGGTTGTGTGTTTCCGTAAGGAGATAAAGCTAACATCTCCGAGCGGAAAACACGTCACCATCTATGGCGAGAAAGGAGGCAATCCTATAATATGCTCGATGTTGAAAGCTCACAAGCTCATGAAGCATGGATGTAGGGCGTTTATGATATACGCTAACGAACCCGAGAAAGACTCACTGAAGATTGGAGACGTACCGGTAGTACGTAACTTCGAAGATGTGTTTCCGGAAGATCTTCCGGGGATACCGCCCGAACGGGAGGTAGAGTTCGGAATCGAATTGGTTCAGGGCACGAAACCCGTAGCTAAAGCACCATTCCGACTCACGCCGTCGGAATTACAAGAATTGATGTCGCAAATTCAAGACTTGCTCGATAAAGGATTTATATGGCCGAGTGTGCCTCCTTGGGGCGCACCGGTACTATTCGTGAAAAAGAAGGACGGGAGCATGCGAATGTGTATCGATTACCGGGAGTTAAACAAACTCACGGTAAAGAATCGATACCCGCTTCCGAGAATAGACGACCTATTCGACCAATTACAAGGTGCGAATTGGTTTTCGAAAATCGACCTTAGATCGGGGTATCACCAATTAAAAGTCAAGGAAGAGGATGTACCGAAAACGGCTTTCCGCACGCGACACGGGCATTATGAGTTCCTCGTGATGTCATTCGGGCTGACGAATGCACCCGCGGCTTTCATGGACCTCATGAACCGGGTTTGCAAGCCAATTTTGGACAAGTCGGTAATCGTGTTTATCGACGATATTATGGTGTACTAAAAAAGTGAGGCGGAGCATGCGCGTCACTTACAGGAAGTAATAGAGACACTCAGACGAGAAAGGTTGTATGCGAAATTTTCAAAGTGCGCCTTTTGGTTACGAGAGGTGCAATTCCTCGGCCACATCATAAGTGCCGACGGGATATTGGTGGATCCATCAAAGATAGAGCCTGTGTCGAAATGGAGCCCTCCGAAGAATCCTTCGGAAATTAGAAGCTTCTTAGGTGTAACACCCTTGCTTGTTTAATACAATATTTTATATAAGTTTCGTAAAAATGCATGTTTTCACGATTACACGTAAGTATGTCAATACGAATTTACTAAAACTTTTACAATTTAAAAGTTAATGAACAACTTAGTGTAATTGAATTCTTCGTTTAAAAGATAAGACGAAACGTCACGCGGAAGCTTTTAACTTTATCGTGTTCGGTTCTTCTTCGAGCCTGATCTTCATCCGGGCACTCTTGGCAATCACCTATGATCAAAACCAACTTAAAAGTTAGTTTTGATAGTTAAATAACAAGTTTAAACAAGTTATATGGGTCAAACAAACAAATTTAAACATTTTTCAAGTTCAGGGGGGGCTAGGCGTCACGCCTAGGGGCTAGACGCCCCACCTAGCCCCCTTTTTGGCAGAATGTTCATATTATGTTGCTGCAAATTCCCAGCATGACCCGATTTCACGGAAACGAGCATAACTCTCTCGTTTTTAATCCGTTTTACCCGATTCTTTTTCCTACGCGTCCGTAATTTAATTCTCCATCATATGGAGTTAAAATCCAACATCCAACATAATAAATTTTGAGACTTCTAAGACTTCGACTCGTTACCTTTTTATCGCATTTTAACCCGTTTAAGCATTTTATCAAACAAACATATTTGTTTGATTCCTATATCACATACACTTCTTCAAATTAATGTTATCTACCATTTTAGGTTCTAATCATAGGTTTATTATACAATTTAAACCCGTTTTCGCTCGTATGCTTATTTTGACCCGTTAAGGGTATTTAAGCACTTTCGAGCCTAAAATCGCTTTCGATTGCTTCTAGCATTCCATCACCACATTTCTTATCCTATAATCTCCCACCACAACTGTATTTATGGTGGGTTTAATGTGGTGATCTATATAAACCAAATTTTACCTCTCGAATCATTATTTTACGGCAAAAAAACTCAAATAGTGCCATTTGACTAATATAATACCTCTTTCAGCTTCTATACTTATTCTAAGTATTTACCTAATCATAAAACTCGTTTCCAAACAACCTTTAAGGGTTGTTTGTTCAATTTAGCCTACAAGGGCGTTTTGGTCGATTTTGGTCCTTCTTTTACGACGAAGGACTCTCACCAATTATTCGACCAAAATAGCACTTTTAACTACAACATAATTATGCGTACCTGGCTCGGATCAACATATTGACCCGTTTTAATATCTTGTCTTGACTTATTTGTTATTTCATAGCTTCGCTAATTCACGAGCCGTTCATCCTGCGAGCATGAGACTCGACATACACTTATTAGTCATTATTTGTCAAATGGTATCCATATTACCATTTGATCCCTTTTTACTCTTTTTACTAGTTTTGGCTTACTTATCAAGTAGCCGTTCGAAAACTCATTTTATCTTATTCTTTTCTTGGCTAATTTACCGTTCCACCCCGTTTTACCATTTCTATGGTTTCTAACATTTGTTTCTGATTCCGACCCAAATCATTTCGTGTCGGAAACCATATTTCGAATATTATCTCCGTTGTATTTATAACTTATTGAATAGATATGTATTCTATAGAAAGGTGTAAATTTCACTTTCCTCTCATCCGGTTTACGCTTTTCGTCTCGTACTTGATTTGTTTGACCCGCTTTCTCCCCAAGCTTCACCTAGCTGGTTAAGCGCCAGCTATTATTCATCATTCACAAGGTGGTTAGTTTAATCATGATTAGTACGATTATTCCACCTTACGCATTTCTATATCTAATTATCATTCATCACATCGTAGGTCAGTTTGACTTTTTAAAAGTTAAATGCCCATTAGTATACTAATTGCATATTCGAGTTCATCAACTAGTTTTAGCATTCTTTAATTACCCGGTAGGCGTTATCTTTAGACCACCGTTTTAACCAAAGTTCTAACCACGTTTATCACATTTTAATCACTTTAGTTAGTTCAAGCGATTATCAAGACTAATTTATTCATTCATTTCACAAGAACTATGGGTTCTCATCTATAAGTGAGACCCGTTCATCATATCACTAGCATTCATCATGACACCTTATATAATCAAGTTCTTCATATGAACTAGTAGGAACCCAATTTCACTTAGGCATTACATCGAACACCTTATGAGCATGAAATTTTTACTACTAGAAATCAAGCTCATGACTAACTATTTAACCAAGATTTAAACATCTTTTTATATGTTCATGACAATCTTCATACCAACAAATCTGGATTTGCTTCATAGAGCTCTAATACACTAAGTTAACAAGGATAATCCTAGTGTTTAACATAATTCTCCAAAACCCACTTGACACATGAGAGTATGATCATGAATTCACAATCATGAACATCAATTTAACAAATAAATGACTAGGGTTTACTCCTAGACATAGTTTCATCTCTAATTTCATCCAAACAACGAACATGCAAGCTCAGATTCGAATCTCACAAGTTCATCTAAAATTTAAGATGGAACCACATAGTAAAATTTTGCATACCTCATGATCCCTTTACTGAGGTGATCACTAATCTATGCTTGGATTTCGATTCGGAGCAGATTTGAGCCTTCAATTTGGTGAAAATGCAAAAGCTAGGGTTATGAGGGGAGTCTTGGTCGCCCCCCTGTGTTCTTGATCGACCAGACATCCCAAAAATGGGTGTTTGGTGTTTTTTTTATTAAGTTGCAAATTTAACAACATAAGCCCCTCAACTTTAGTTTGGTTTATAACTTGATATTTTGTTCTTTCTTTTAATTACAAGACTTGTACTAGGTTATTTATTTCCTAGTTACTTTATCTTGTTCTCGACCCATTTATTTTAAGTCCCGTTAAATCTCGGGCCTTTTACTTACTTTGCTTTCTCAAGTATTTCTCATCCTTTTAAATAAATACTAGATTTATTTATTTAAATCCTAAAATTTACCGGGTAAGTTTTACCACTAACTGTACTTTACCCGTCCTGTAGTATTAACGTGGTTTGATTACCAAACCCGTCTTCGGGGTGTTACAAGGCTACCCCCCTTAGAGAGGTTTCGTCCTCGAAACCTTTTCTTACATAATTCATTGAGTTTAACTCAATATATTCGATCCGAGAAATCCTTTAAACATTAATTATACTTTTATCCAATAGTTAGTATTACTAGAAAAGTATGGTAACATCTTTTTGGTTACTAATTGTCTACATAACTCATACGACATAGTGCAACTTGAAATAACGTAATCTCGTTATTTCCACTAGTTTAGTTAATTAGCGATATCCATCGCTTTCATATACTATCGAATTCTTTATGAATTCGTTACTTTGACCCGTTTAAAGGTCTTTAGTGAAATCTTTCACTTTTAGCAACAATTTCTTTTATTTTCAAATTTATTTATTCGGTTCAGTTATACCGAATCCACTACTTACAAGCAAACCAAATTTCTTGATTTGAATTGCTGACCTTAACCGGTCTCACTAACTAGACTTATTAGCCCAGTTACTTTTTACCGCTCGCTTGGTTATAATGTGATTTTACTTCACATTACATTTCCTAACCATGATCGTGTCACATCATGTTTAATTTATATCAACCTTTCATTTTCGAATATATCGTCTTGCGCCTATCAGTGTCAAAACTTGAATCTTTCATGCTTACTATTTAAATTCCTATCAGAATTTATATTTGTGAAAACATTATTTCTTACTAAAACGGAAGTTTTAGTTTTCGGATCTTCTCTTTAACTTTTGTCAATTATCCATACCATGATATTGACAGTCCATAATTTATTCTTTTACAGTCTCAGTTTTATACGGGGATTCTCCATTTATTCCCTCGCTTTGTCTAATTAACCCGTAGGTTTTATCACTTAGTCTATGGGCTATTTTATTAGACTTTCACCTCTTTAACTTTTGTCAATTATCCATACCATGATATTGACAGTCCATAATTTATTCTTTTAGAGTCTCAGTTTTGTACGGGGATTCTCCATTTATTCCCTCGCTTTGTCTAATTAACCCGTAGGTTTTATCACTTAGTCTATGGGCTATTTTATTAGACTTTCACCTCTTTAAGGCGAGGTCCTTATAATCTATTTCTTTCTAGTCATGAGTCGTGGGTCGTTTTAGTCTCGTAGACTTTTCCATTGTTTATAACCACAAAGGTTAGGTTGATCCCGTAGATCATTCCTTACTCATGTCATTCTTAAAATACATGTTTGGTATCAAGGCATCCTGTTTTTGTTTAAGATCATTTATTTTTGCCTTGGTATTTTCTTTGACCTTGACCGTAGTCTAAGGCTGCATTCGTTTCCTTTCAGACAATTTTCCAACTTTATGACTTCTCACGTCATTTATGCGTCGGTTTATCTTATGCTCACCATTATCCAGTTTACATATACTCGTATTTGATTATGTCCCATTACCGGGATCATTATTCTTTTGCTTTTAACGCTACCTTTATCCCGCTTGCGTTTACTCATGCCGTTCGGCATGACATTATTTTCGACCCATTCAACTTTAAAATAGTTGAACATAATTTATTCAAAATTTCTATTTACATTATCTTGTCGTCTTTTAGTTATGACTCAAAACCCGAGTCTTTCCATCCGAGTCCCCGTCTCTCGGTCTACGCATGCGTTTTAATTCCCTACCCATCAACCGGGTGTTTTACCGAAATCGTTATCATTGCACCCGTTCCGGTATGCATTAAGACTTCATTTCGATTTACTTGGTCATCTTAGCGAAACCCGTCGCTTTTATTCGACCATGTCCTTTATTCTTTACGTGACCACCATTGGCGGCCTTATTAATTATGAGTGACGATTATCATCGTTATCCTTGCTTTACCCCGACTAAAGTTAACAACCTTGATTATCTTTTTCGTGTGGGCAACACCTTTTTTTTTATGACCCGGCAGATCGTCTATACTTTGGTTTTACTTGCCCATTTTGTTCACCATGGTCCCTTCGTCCAAGATGACTTATTTTCGTAAATTTTCTTTTGATCATTCATTTATATCATCATTTACATTAAATCTTGTCCCTTCTCTCGGGCTCATTATTCTAATGTAATACGCTTCCGTCACCCGGCTGTGCGTTTACATTATTATCAACTATTTTGTTCATTTGTTTCATTTGGGTACTTTTTAATTTGTCCCATTCCCTCGTCCTTACTACATCGAATGTAAATGTGTCCGCTATAAGAAGTTCATTGTATCATATGCCACTACTTACTTGGCCAGAGTAAGCGATTAACACATGACACGCATGACCTTTTTATAGTTTTCACATCACGCCCTATGTAAGTAATGCCTCTATTTGTTTCTCTTGGAACAATATCCCGAATACATTTTCTATTCGGGTTTTTCCGAGTTTTTAATTTACATATGCAACTTTCAATTTCTACATATTTGTTGCATATTACTATTTGTGCAATTAAATTTAAAATGTGCACCTGGTAATGCTTGCCTTAACGGGCTTCTCTTGCCATTAATCTTGTTTTCTATAACCACACGATTTAGGTCCTTGGTGAACATGTTCTTTGGACCGTTCCTTTGTCAAATCCGTGATTTGTTAATTCTCGCTATCTCTATATGCGAGTGTCCTTCAACTAAAACATTTACAACAGTTAGTAATTTCGACATTAATGGATGCCTGTATTATAATACAAGGCTTTTCTGCTATACGCATCAACGCGTGTAATTTCGTTGACTAAATCTATTCTATATCGTTTTTATCGGTGTAACGTGTATTGCACGATAACCATATGTGTTGTTCTCAACACTTTAATCATAATAAACCATTGCACTTACCGGATTTGCGATCAAGTCTCGAACCGAACACACTTTACTTTTTTACCATGAGCTCTGATTACCAACTTGTAACACCCTTGCTTGTTTAATACAATATTTTATATAAGTTTCGTAAAAATGCATGTTTTTACGATTACACGTAAGTATGTCAATACGAGTTTACTAAAACTTTTACAATTTAAAAGTTAATGAACAACTTAGTGTAATTGAATTCGCCGTTTAAAATATACGACGAAACGTCGCGCGAAAGCTTTTAACTTTATCGTGTTCGATTCTTCTTCGAGCTTGATCTTCATCCGGGCACTCTTGGCAATCACCTATGATCAAAACCAACTTAAAAGTTAGTTTTGATAGTTAAATAACAAGTTTAAACAAGTTATATGGGTCAAACAAACAAATTTAAACATTTTTCAAGTTCAGGGGGGGCTAGGCGTCACGCCTAGGGGCTAGACGCCCCACCTAGCCCCCTTTTTGGCAGAATGTTCATATTATGTTGCTGCAAATTCCCAGCATGACCCGATTTCACGGAAACGAGCATAACTCTCTCGTTTTTAATCCGTTTTACCCGATTCTTTTTCCTACGTGTCCGTAATTTAATTCTCCATCATATGGAGTTAAAATACAACATCCAACATAATAAATTTTGAGACTTCTAAGCCTTCGACTCGTTACCTTTTTATCGCATTTTAACCCGTTTATGCATTTTATCAAACAAACATATTTGTTTGATTCCTATATCACATACACTTCTTCAAATTAATGTTATCTACCATTTTAGGTTCTAATCATAGGTTTATTATACAATTTAAACCCATTTTCGCTCGTTTGCTTATTTTGGCCCGTTAAGGGTATTTAAGCACTTTCGAGCCTAAAATCGCTTTCGATTGCTTCTAGCATTCCATCACCACATTTCTTATCCTATAATCTCCCACCACAACTGTATTTATGGTGGGTTTAATGTGGTGATCTATATAAACTAAATTTTACCTCTCGAATCATTATTTTACGGCAAAAAAAAAACTCAAATAGTGCCATTTGACTAATATAATACCTCTTTCAGCTTCTATACTTATTCTAAGTATTTACCTAATCATAAAACTCGCTTCCAAATAACCTTTAAGGGTTGTTTGTTCAATTTAGCCTACAAGGGTGTTTTGGTCGATTTTGGCCCTTCTTTTACGACGAAGGACTCTCACCAATTATTCGACCAAAATAGCACTTTTAACTACAACATAATTATGCGTACCTGGCTCGGATCAACATATTGACCCGTTTTAATACGTTGTCTTGACTTATTTGTTATTTCATAGCTTCACTAATTCACGAGCCGTTCATCCTGCGAGCATGAGACTCGACATACACTTATTAGTCGTTATTTGTCAAATGGTATCCATATTACCATTTGATCCCTTTTTACTCTTTTTACTAGTTTTGGCTTACTTATAAAGTAGCCGTTCGAAAACTCATTTTATCTTATTCTTTTCTTGGCTAATTTACCGTTCCACCCCGTTTTACCATTTCTATGGTTTCTAACATTTGTTTCCGATTCCGACCCAAATCATTTCGTGTCGGAAACCATATTTCGAATATTATCTCCATTGTATTTATAACTTATAGAATAGATAAGTATTCTACAGAAATGTGTAAGTTTCACTTACCTCTCATCCGGTTTACGCTTTTCGTCTCGTACTTGATTTGTTTGACCCGCTTTCTTCCTAAGCTTTACCTAGCTGGTTAAGCGCCAACTATTATTCATCATTCACAAGGTGGTTAGTTTAATCATGACTTAGTACGATTATTCCACCTTACGCATTTCTATATCTAATTATCATTCATCACATCGTAGGTCAGTTTGACTTTTTAAAAGTCAAATGCCCATTAGTATACTAATTGCATATTCGAGTTCATCAACTAGTTTTAGCATTCTTTAATTACCCGGTAGGCGTTATCTTTAGACCACCGTTTTAACCAAAGTTCTAACCACGTTTATCACATTTTAATCACTTTAGTTAGTTCAAGCGATTATCAAGACTAATTTATTTATTCATTTCACAAGAACTATGGGTTCTCATCTATAAGTGAGACCCGTTCATCATATCACTAGCATTCATCATGACACCTTATATAATCAAGTTCTTCATATGAACTAGTAGGTACCCAATTCCACTTAGGCATTACATCGAACACCTTATGAGCATGAAATTTTTACTACTAGAAATCAAGCTCATGACTAACTATTTAACCAAGATTTAAACATCTTTTTACATGTCCATGACAAATCTTCATACCAACAAATCTGGATTTGCTTCATAGAGCTCTAATACACTAAGTTAACAAGGATAATCCTAGTGTTTAACATAATTCTCCAAAACCCACTTGACACATGAGAGTATGATCATGAATTCACAATCATGAACATCAATTTAACAAATAAATGACTAGGGTTTACTCCTAGACATAGTTTCATCTCTAATTTCATCCAAACAACGAACATGCAAGCTCAGATTCGAATCTCACAAGTTCATCTAAAATTTAAGATGGAACCACATAGTAAAATTTTGCATACCTCATGATCCCTTTACTGAGGTGATCACTAATCTATGCTTGGATTTCGATTCGGAGCAGATTTGAGCCTTCAATTTGGTGAAAATGCAAAAGCTTGGGTTATGAGGGGAGTCTTGGTCGCCCCCTGTGTTCTTGATCGACCAGACATCCCAAAAATGGGTGTTTGGTGTTTTTTTTATTAAGTTGCAAATTTAACAACATAAGCCCCTCAACTTTAGTTTGGTTTATAACTTGATATTTTGTTCTTTCTTTTAATTACAAGACTTATACTAGGTTATTTATTTCCTATTTACTTTATCTTGTTCTCGACCATTTTATTTTAAGTCCCGTTAAATCTCGGGCCTTTTTCTTACTTTGCTTTCTCAAGTATTTCTCATCCTTTTAAATAAATACTAGATTTATTTATTTAAATCCTAAAATTTACCGGGTAAGTTTTACCACTAACTGTACTTTACCCGTCCTGTAGTATTAACGTCGTTTGATTACCAAACCTGTTTTCGGGGTGTTACATTAGGGCTTGCGGGATATTACAGGAGATTCATTCAAGATTTCTCTAAGATCGCGTCACCGCTAACTAAGTTAAGTCGGAAAGAGGAGAAATTTATTTGGGTTGTCGAACAAGAAAGAGCGTTCCGAACGCTAAAAGAAAAGTTAACCCAAGCTCCGGTATTAACGTTGCCGGACGGAGTTGAAGACTTGGTAGTCTATTCGGATGCCTCACTTTCGGGGCTCGGATGTGTTTTAATGCAACGAGGCAAGGTAATAGCTTATGCCTCGAGGCAATTAAAGGTGCATGAAAGGAAATATCCTACGCACGATCTCGAGTTGGCGGCGGTGGTGTTTGCGTTAAAAATATGGATGCACTATTTATACGGGGTAAAGTGCACCATATTTACGGACCACAAGAGTTTAAAACACTTCTTCGATCAGAAGGAGTTAAATATGCGACAAAGGCGATGGTTAGAAACGGTGAAAGACTATGACTGCGAAATACATTACCATCGTGGAAAGGCAAATGTTGTGGCGGATGCATTGAGCAGAAAATCGGATTATGTCCCAATACGAGTGAGGTCGATGCAGCTTGTTGTAACCTCGGGTTTACTTGAACGTATCCGAGAAGCACAAGCCGAGGCGGTGAAAGAAGCAAACTTGAAAAAGGAAAGGATAGTCGGTCAGTTGAAGGATTTGGCAGATGGTAACAACGGGTTGAAGACTCGATTCAGAAGAATATGGGTCCCAAATTCCTGTGGAGTTAAGACGCTTCTACTTGATGAAGCTCATAAATCCCATTATTCTATTCATCCGGGTGCAACCAAGATGTACAACGATTTGAAGCAAAACTATTGGTGGCCCGGAATGAAGAGGGATGTAGTAAAGTATGTAGATAAGTGCTTGACTTGTTTACAAGTCAAGGCGGAACACCAGAAACCATATGGAAAACTGCAACCATTGGAAATCCCGGTTTGGAAATGGGAACATATTACTATGGACCTGTTGACCAAACTGCCTAGAACGAGTCGGGGATTCGATGCTATATGGGTAGTCGTGGATAGATTGACGAAGAGTGCTCACTTTATTCCCATACGTGAGACTTATACTTCGGAAAAGATGTCGGAAGTATATACAAACGAAATAGTGGCACGTCACGGAGTACCGGTATCCATTGTGTCGGACAGAGATACCAGGTTTACTTCAAACTTCTGGCGAGATTTCCAAGAATAGATGGGAACTAAGCTTTTCATCAGCACCGCCTACCATCCTCAGACGGATGGGCAGAGTGAAAGAACAATACAGACGTTGGAAGATATGTTACGGGCATGTATCATCGACTTCGGGGGAAGTTGGGATGTTTATCTACCATTGGCCGAATTTTCGTATAATAATAGTTACCATGCAAGCATCGGAATGGCTCCGTACGAGATGCTATACGGTAGGAAATGTAGAACCCCGGTATGTTGGGGTGAAGTGGGACCACGTGAACTGGCCCATAAAGATGTCCAAGTCACTAACGAGAAAATTGACGTGGTTCGAGCTCACTTAAAAGCGGCCCAAGATAGGCAAAAGTCTTATGCCGACAAAAGACGAGACCTGAATTCCAGGTGGGCGACATGGTTATGCTAAAGGTTTCCCCATGGAAGGGCATTATGAGATTCAGAAAGAGAGGGAAACTAAGCCCGAGGTTTATCGGGCCATTTAAAATCATAGAACAGGTCGGCAAAGTAGCTTATCGCCTTGAGTTACCGGAAGAGTTGAGCGGAATTCATGGCACGTTTCATGTGCCACAACTCCGTAAATGTTTAGCTGAGGAAACGGCTTATATCCATTATGATGACACTGAAGTGGATAATAGCCTCAACTACGCAGTAAAGCCGATTGCGATTTGAGATCGTAAGGTGAAGAGTTTGCAGAACAAAGAAATTGATCAAGTAAAGGTCAAGTGGGAACACAAGAAAGGTTCGGATACCACATGGGAATCCGAAGAGGAGATGCGGCGTCTCTACCCGACACTATTTGGTACATATTTCCCGGTTTCGAGGATGAAACCCTTTTTAATGGGGGTGGACTTGTAACACCCCGAAAAAGTAATTCTTTTAATTAAAATGAAAGGTTGGTAATTAAACAAGTGAACTAACTAGGATTTAAAATAACCTAGTTAGATAAAAATCTTGTAGTAACTTATGAGAGGGTTAAAAAGTACTAAACATGAACTAAATGAAAGTTGGGGGACCAAAAGTGATTAAATTGGAAATAATTTTAATAAAACATAAAGTTAAAATCCAAACACACACAAGTGTGTGTGTCTGGATCGATACAAGCAGAGGGCGACCAAGGGAGAACCCCACAACCCTAGTTCTTGTCTAATCTCTCAAATTGAAGGTCCAAATCCATTCTAAATCAAAATCCGATTCCGAATTAGTGATCTCTACTGAAAAAGGAGTCACAAGGTATGTAAATTTCATGAGAAATCTCTAGTTGAAATTCTAAGTAAACTTAGAGAATTTGAAATTGAGGATGCATGTTTGTTATGCAGATGAAATAGGAACATTGTAGTGTCTAGGAGTAAACCCTAGACAAGTATATGTTGAAATCATGCTTGATTCTAGTAAAAATCCATGAACACCATTGTAGGTGATTAGTAGGTTAGGTAGAACTTGATAAACACTAGGAATTTGGTGGTTGTTCTAGTGTAAATTGATAATTGTGAAGTGATTTCAGAATTATAGAGGCTAACATTTATGTAAGATAGTTCGATTGATGTAAATTTGGGCTATATGACAAGTTATGAACTTGTTAATAAATCATGTAAAATTCTGCCCTTAAAGTGTTTGTATAAATGCCTCAAAGAAAGCTTAAAACTGAAATTCTAAGTTAAAATGCATATTTGTGATGTTTCGGCAAACTATGCGATATATGATTTGAAAAGGGTTCTAAACATGCCATGGTTGAACTCTATAGGAAAGGAAGCCGGAGCGTTTAGTGGACAAGCCGATGGTGAAGCACGATTGAAGGGTTTGCTTTGAAGGTATGTAACTTGATTCGTTACATTAAGTAATTTGATATTAGAATATGTATAGTTGTGTTGTAGAATTGAAGTTGTGTTGATTGTAACAACAATGTTCGTTACTTGAATTAATAAGTTAAGAATTGACTAGAAATCGTTTGCTAGTCATTATATTGGAGGATTCCAAAGATGAGCCAAACAGATCGAATAATGGTGTAAATTGTAGTGTTAGTGTTTTAACAGTTAGTATTGGCGATAACAATCACAAGAGCATGAAGCCATGGAATTGGTAATGAGATGCCGGTGTTAACAAGCCCCGGATGTTGGGTATAAGGCACCTTATGTTTACTATTGATACGGTAGCAAAATGGGTGAAAGTAGAATGGGTCGAACAATGGTTTAGTGATTTTTGGTCGTTCGGTCCGTAAATCAAGTTTTGGGTATGGTAATTGTAATAGGCACGTCGGTAATGAATTTACGGACGCATAGGAAAAAGAATCACCTAAAACGGACATTCGGATCAATTGTTATGACCATTTGAAGTTAATTTTGGTGAAATCCGGAGCTGGCAGGAAATGCAGGTCAATAACCTGCACCTGCTGGAAAATGGTCTCCCCCGCGCCACGCGACAGGATCCTGTGGATCGGGCGCGACACGCGAAAGCCGTCGCGACACGCGACAGGTTGAGTGGGTTCTGGCGCAACACGCGACAGGACCAAAACTGAATTTTAGTTATTTTTTTATATTTTGATGCTGGAACTTGTTTATACGCACTATTTCAACGTCAAAACTAACTTTTCTAGTGGTTTTGACCTTAGGTAATGATGGGAATTTCCGGATGGTGATCAAGCATATTTTGAAGAACCGAACACAAACCTATCAAGCTTCCGCGTTAATTTAACTTGTTTAGACAATGTTTAGAATGTAAACTCTCTCACTAATCATGGTTTGAATGTTTAAACTAGTTTAGTAGTTAACTAGTATGTAGCAACTTTAATACTTCAAATTTTGTACTTGTGCTGAAGTAAGGTATCCTTTTATAAAACCATGCGTATTTACAATAGAATTTGAATAGAAATTAGAAGGGTGTTACATGAAATATGAAAAGTATGGGGACAAAGTTGAAAGTAAAATAGTTGTGAGGTTAAATTCTAAAAGATAAGAACTTTTGGGTTAAAAGTAAAAAGTGAAATAGATTTGTGTTAAAAGTATAATAACAACTTTTCATTTGAAAAACGCAAAATGCATTGAGTACAACACTATATGCACAATTTTGTTGCTAATTCGTAGTTTGTTAATTATGTTTCTTACGTATTATAACCAGTCCAATCTCCAGAATCATTCTCACCATAATAATTTCTTTTTTTCTCTACTACATGGTGATAATATTTTTACTCTGCGTTTGTGGCGATGGAGTTCATAATGGATTACTCAATCGTATAAGACGATACATTATAGTGTTTTAACATTTGGAATGATTGTATTTTGCTATTCAAGTCATGGTGTTTTAACAAAATTTGGGAATGATTGTATTGTTATTCTAAATGTTACAACACCATGACTTAAATCACAATACAATGTTTCAACCTTTTGTTGTTTTGCAAGTATAAAACACCATATAGATTCCAAAAACACCACGACTTGAATCGTAATAAAGTTATAGTGTTTTAACATTTGGAATGATTGTATATGTTATTCAAGTCATAGTGTTTTAACACAATCTGGAATTGATTGTATTGCTATTCCAGATTTTAAAACACCATGACTTAACTTGAATCGTAAAATACATTCCTTTCAAATGTTAAAACACCACAATTTGAATCACAATACAATGTTTCCAGATGTTTTAATACACCATGACGTGAATCAGACGAACTTTCAGGAACCTCCGTTAAAACACAATTGATCGATTATTTTATAAAACAATCCAAATTTTAAATCTTCATTCATTATCTTCAATGAAAAAAGGAAACTTGCAGATCTTTTTGGAGTTTTGACGATAGTAGTCTTTGTTTTGTGAGGTGGCTTATTTCTTTAAATCATGAAAAAAAGACACCATTACCTCTAATGAAGTCAAATTAGTCCAAAAAAAAAATAATAATAAAACAAAAATTACAAATTTTTCATTTTTATCCCAGCCATTAAAATCTAGATCTAGACAACCAACAATTTGAATTCAAAATTCCGGGACAAATCAAAATGAAAAACTCACATTGGGTGCTCTAAAATACTTTTTATCATTTTTTTTACAATAATCTCACCCTATATTAAGTAAGACGTAGTATATCATATAGATGTTAATCTCCTTCAATCTCACAAACCTATTCAAGCTTTATATATAAACTTTAGACTCATTTATTAAAAGAGCTTATTTTTACACTTGAGCTTAAACTTAAACTCATTTAACCTTAATGGTTTGAGTTTAATAAACCGCAACCGGTAGCTCATCTACTCAGTTATACCCTATTAGGGGGACGAGGCGTCATGTGATGGCATCTCCACCACGCGTGGAATCATCACGAACACCGCCGCCGGTCATCTCCACAACGCGTGGAACATATAACGCGTTGAGATTTTCAGGCGTGAAGAAGTTGATGATGCAATTCAGTTTTTTTTTTGAGTGATTTTAATAGTGTGTGGTGAGTGATGAACATTTCCACTAAAAACCATCACTATTGATGGAATAATGCTCGATGACATGACGAAAATTGATTGGATGTTTTGATTAATGAGTAAGTGGTGAGTGATCGACGCCCTACCCCCTTGTAAACTCAACAAAAACGTCCAACTTGAATGAGTTTGGGGTTTAGTACCATATAGCATATTTTAAGTTTGTGACAGAAGGTTCAAACTTTATAGTACGTTTACAGTATTGCGACCAAAGAACAATGTGGGGTCGTCCCACTCACATAACTACAAAAACTAGAGAACAAAGTCTTCAATTTCTTACACACCCTTCGATTATTGGAGAGAGAATCAACCCCAACCCACCAAACTCCCCTCACTTTCCCATAAAATCCATCAACCAATGAATATATGATCTTCTAAGATCTTACTGATATTCTAACCTCACTGCAATCTCGTAATATATACCACCTGTGAACTTCACAGATCTTAGTTTTGTTTCTTGTGTTGAAAAGGGTTTGTGGAATGCAGTTTTGCTGAGAACATAATAATTGCAAGAAATTAATTTACCATAATTAAATATTTTTAATTGTGGCTTCTAGTAGGGGTACTAGGTTATCTTCTGATCATTCTGGTGCATTTGTAGACTGGGTGGCTAACCCTTCTTCTGGTGGTAGGGCTGCTGACCAGGACCTCTCTTTGGGCTATCATGCTGCCCCAGCCCCCGTCCCCGTGGTTGGTCATGGGGGCGGGACAATGGGGTTCTGGTCAGCATCTGATCGCCAGATAAGTTATGGCGCTCAACATGAAATGGGGATGTTTTATCATCCGCATGCTCACTCTCTCAACACCACGGTTTCCACCGCCGCCGTTGTGACTGCTCATGGTTTTAGCGACGGGGGCGGTGGTAGTTCGGTGTTACCCTCAGGGTCTACTCTGAATTGTCAAGACTGTGGGAACCAAGCTAAGAAAGATTGTACCCATAGGAGGTGTAGAACTTGCTGTAAAAGTAAAGGTTATGATTGTGAAACTCACGTGAAAAGCACGTGGGTACCTGCCGCTCGTCGTCGCGAACGTCGCCCCATCACGTCCACCGGCGTTCCAGGAGCGGGTTCATCAGTTTCTACCTCCGGCATGAAGAAACCACGGCTCACTTCTCATACCACCACCCCATCACACACTTCAACTTCAAATACCACACCTCCAAGAAGCTTCGACACTAGTTCTAGCCATCACCAAGGTAAGTAGTATTTTTTTCCCGGGGTCGGTTTTTCAGTGCTTGGAATGTTTGTTAACTCAATGTCAGATTTTTCTCTTAGGCTTGAGTCACATAATTAATACTTATAACTTTTTCTTTATCGACCAGTCTATAATAAGGTTTTTGAGGTAATATTATTGACCAATGTTTACCGGTATAATCGGAAACTGGACACAAGCCCGGTACAAGGTATGTCTTAAATACCGGCGGCGAATCCGGTTCTACCATTCAAACAATTGAACTGTTTTGCATTATCTAAGAATTTGATTTTTAATTTTAATAAGATATGATACTAAGGTAATATTGACTTTTCATATTTTTGTTAATTAACCTAAAGCGTTCCACTCCAATATTCATCACTATTGAAACTGTTACTCAGTTCCTAAATTGTAATATTCTTTATAAATAATAAAAATTCTCTAAAATGCTTAATGTTTTACACTTAAATAGTTGTTTTATAGATAAAACTATGATCACTTACATAAATTCTAATTGAGGATGGTTTACTTTTTAGACGAGTTTGTATATTATGGAAATATAGAGTTAACTAGTAATCCAGTTACAATCCGGTCGAACCAGAGTCAAACCTCCAATCTAGTATGATTCAAAAACCGGTTTTCAAAACATTGATATTTGATTAAGATGAGGTAATATACGCTGAATGACTGTTTTGAATCCCTTAGGCTTGGGTCACATAATTAATATAGCTTTTTTTTTTTTATCGACCAGTCTATAATAAGGTTTTTGAGGTAATATATCGTTCAATGACTGTTTTGAAAGAATAACTGATATAGTTAATCAAATTCGATACTCATGTTTTTTTTTTTTCACTTTTTGTTTTTTCAAATGCAACATTTCTCTATTAATTTTTTCTAAGGCCGGAGGGTGTGGGGGGCGCCACCCCCGCCATGTCATCACCTATAGCGCCCGGGGCGCTATACCCCCACACCCACCAAATTAAAGGGGGCGCTATAGAAGGGGGCGCCATCATGTTAACTTGAAGAAGGGGGGTTATCAGGTGGGGCCCATTTAGTTAAACCAATCAAAAAAAAAAAAATTTTTTATTTTTTTTTCTCTATAGCGCCCGGGGCGCTATACCCCACACCCACCATATTAAAGGGGGCGTTATAAAGCCCACTTGGCTGACGTGGCGCCTACGTGGCACTGAGGTGGCATTTATAAAGCCCAAGGGCTCCATCCCACACCCTCTAGCCTAAGTAACTTTAAAAGACTCTGGGTTAGGCATTCAAAAAAGTTGGGAGTCGATAAAGAAATCGTAATACATGTTACACATAAAAGTAAAAAAGTTGCGATCCCGCACCCTATATACTAGGTTATAGTAACAAAACAACATGGGTTGTTATATATCCAAAATGTTATTTGGTGCAATGACAATTTCTTTTTAATGCGCGTAGATGCAAGCTTTATGAAATCATTGCCGGGTCAAGTGCGTGCTCCGGCGGTGTTCAAGTGTGTGAGGGTAACGACGGTAGAAGACGAAGCCGACGAATATGCTTACCAAGCATGTGTAGTAATTAGTGGTCATGTGTTTAAGGGGTTTCTCTATGATCAAGGAGTTGAGCCAAGAGACCAAACCCATGTTTCAAATTTGTCTGAATTGCATCTAGGCGGTGGCGGTGGCGAACGACAGCATGTGGGTGGCTCTTTAACTACACAGCCACCGGAGTCAGCAACGGTGTACGGTTCCTCCGGTGGCGGATTGCTTGATTGACACCATTATTAATTGTCGGTATCTTTAGTTTTGTTGGGTTCTATTAACCCCAAAATGTTATGGAATCAATTTTGAAATGGGTTCGGTCAGTTTGTACTATTTAAGTGATACTATTTGTTGTCCAATCAAAATTTTATTAGCTCCGGATTTCCTGTGTGCATGTTTTATGCAAACGCCCCGCAATTTTTGCGGTAGGGCAAATGCCCAAAACACGTT
Organism: Helianthus tuberosus; assembly: GCA_030545235.1. Classification (NCBI taxonomy): domain Eukaryota; kingdom Viridiplantae; phylum Streptophyta; class Magnoliopsida; order Asterales; family Asteraceae; genus Helianthus; species Helianthus tuberosus. The sequence continues at coordinate 197,630,370 of CM060425.1, forward strand.
AAATGTTGGTTTTGGTATACTATGTTGATATGTGTTGGCACAATCTATTTTGATTTGGGTGAGTGGTTTCTATCAATGATGTGTAAAGACTATTGAGAACCTTCCTACTATATACTTGTATTGTTGTCATGATAAAGTAAGTAACAGCATCCACATCACTAGCGATCATCATCCGTGGCGGACCCATGAATTATTTCTTGTGGGTGCGAACGAAGGATTCAACTAAATTTTCAAAGTGTGCGATCGGGTTTTCTGTCTATAAAATACACTAAAACTTTGTTTTTATTTGGGGCGCCCGCCCACCCAAGCTAATGCTTGGGTTCGCCCCTGCCATCATCTCTCCTTCACGTAACTCGAAGCTTCATAGACGGCCACTCTCTCCTTCCCTCTCACATATTCCCCTCCTTTTCATGTTCGTTTGGAGATGGAATTTTCTTCATCTCTCTCCTCACCACGTTCTCGATGTTCGCCTCTCTCTTCCATATCTGCCCTAGTGTGTCTATATACGTCGTGGTTGGAGATGGTCTGGCATAGGGATGCATACCGGTTCGGATATTGCTTAGACGCTTTAATTCTTTTGGCCTTATTCGAAAACCAAACCGATCTGAACTAGACCGGTCTAACCGAACCGAATTCAGCTAATTAAATTGAATTAGTTGATTTATTTGGTTCGGTTAAGCGATTAAACAGGTTGTAATTCAATTTATTCGGATTGAGTTTGGTTCGATTATCCGAAGAAGCAAAGTTTGTGGAAGTGAGAACTGAACCGTAAACTGAATTCACAATTCTAATACGGTTAGCAACTTAACTGAAAAACGAATTCACAATTCGGATCGGTTTTTCCGCTTACGAATATGATTTAGTTTTTGGTTTTTTTTTTTCTTTTTTTTCATATCCATAGTCTAATATCAATATATTTTTCACGTACAAGAGAAATTCAATATACCTTTTTAAGTACAATTATTCGTAAATTATGATTCAAGAAAAATTCTTTTTTATTACTTTAAAACAACAACAACAACAACAACCATACCCAGTAAGTCCTACAAATAGCAGAGCTACTTATAGCGTCTGGGGAGGGTGGAATGTAGACAGGCCTCTATCCCTAGGGATAGAGAGGTTGCTTCCAGAGAGACACTTGGCTCGAAAACGAACAGCAAACCAACACAACAAGTCAAAGAATATAGAAAGCATACAGAAATAAGAAGTCGCCCATTAGCAAGAAAGTGATCTGAGTCGCACAATATAATGTAAAATCATGTATCATAGCATACAACATTATTTGGGCATAAACACAAAGTAAATCATGAATAGTAGCATACAACATCATTAATCATTAGGGATAGAAATTGTACATTTTTTATTACTTTAAAACGAATATGAAATTGTACATGATTTAAGAAAAATATATATAGATATTTTTTTTACTTTAAAAGGAATATATGAAATGTTGTCACGGACACAAGATTGATGCAAACAACTCAAACAAAACTCTAGATTGAAATATGAATACACAGCGAATCGGTCATCAAGAGGCGACCGTTCAGTAAATAAGAATGATCGACAATATACGGTCGAAATACAAGATGATAAAAAGAAATCAAAGCTCTGAAATTAGAAGAATAGAGCTGAGGGTCGAAGCTTCTAGAGCAGAAGTAGACAGCTGGGAAGAGAAGGATTGGATGATGTCTGCACAGCCTCCCACACCAAGCTTATATGCCGCACAACCCTTGAAAGGCCAGCTGGAGACAGCCTTAAACCAGCAGCCCATTGCGAGCCCACCACCAAGAGCAAACAGCCCAAAACCTCACAGAAAAGAAAATACGAATTAGATAATAAAAATAGAACTGTTACAAATATATTATTAATATTATGGTTATCAACACCAAAAATAGATTAGCTTATTCTCCAAGTTTTCTTCTCCTATATATAATTCCCATTGTATCTCTTGTGTGATATATCTTAATCAATGAAATATTAGATCTTTCTCCCTATTATTATTTTCTTCTTCTTTCTTTGCTATTAGGCTAGTTTCACAACACGTTATCAGCACGAGTTGCTTTTGGAGTTGACACGAGTTGCTTTTGGAGTTGACATGAGTTGCTGTTGGAGTTGGATCAGACCGTACTACTACAAGTAAGTGAATCAATCTCCTTGTCACTTATAGTTGTTACATGTTAATATTTCAGTGTTAGTATAACTTTGAAATACTTACATAAATTATGGAGACTAAGTTTTAACGGTGAATTTAAAAAAAAAAAACATATGACAACTATGATCTAGGGTTTCTGAATTGTGAAGGAGGTCTAATTGTTCGTTCTAAAAATAAGTTTTCTTAATTTGTCATAGAGGATCTGGCTGTTAATTTTATATTGAGCCCAAAAGAAAAAATATATATATATATTAACAGCCTACGTTATAATAAAATTTATAAATTAGTCATTTAACCAGTATATAGAGCAATTCCAAAATACATCTTTTAGTAGAATAAATTGTTTGCTTAAAAATCAAATATTTGTGTTAATCGTTTTAGTGTATGTGTTGTACATTTTATTATATTATTATCATCCTTAATTGGTAAATGTGTTTATGAACTCTTGATAAGGATTAAAAAAAAACACAATTACTTTACGTAAACTTTTACCTGTATGTATTACACTAAGAAATAGTAACAAGGGTAAAGTTCATAGAATTCACCATGCGGAGGTACATAGGTCACCCGAAACTAATGCCATTTGATATATTTTTTTTAAAGCAAATATTTGTTATTAAGTAAAAAAATATATATTATAAAGTCCACGTTAACCAACTAAAGGTCAATTTCTATTCTTTTTCTGCCCACATGTGAATGATTTTAAGCATTATGATTTTCAAACTGACCATTGTAAACATTAATTTGTGGATATCAAACAAAAATATATAAATATTTATATTGATTAATGTGTAAATATTTGTTTGTTATATAAAAACTATGACTTAACCTATTTTGAAGCTTGGATGATAATTTGATAAATCTTTTTGTGTTGAAGTTGAAAACAAAAGGAAAACGATGGAGGTTTGAATGATATAATTTGTTAGCTTTTACTTGGTTGATTATAAAGTTTATCCTTTTATGTCATGAAAATCGAAAAAATTAGGTCAAGACTAATATGGGATTTTGATTACATTTCATCAACATACTTAGTATGAATAACATATTTGTATATGTTTATAACTGTAATTTATGATTCAAGATGTAGTATTTATGGTGTCTTTCTTCATATATCAATGTTGTCTTTTATAGAACAGTAATTTTAATGCAGCATGCTGAATGTTGATAAAATAAAGAATGGTGTCTAATCTTTTTATTGTAAGATTAGCGGTGTTGCCAATTTACTAATGTCATTAAAGTGATAATTATAACTTGTAAAATGGTAGAAATTTTAATGATATGCTTTAAATATTTGTATTGGCAAGTGGAGATGTATATGTAATAAGAAAAATTGTTGTGCTATATGCATGTGCATTATGTAAAAAATTATTAAAAGATAACAATTAAGGAATTTTAATAAGAAAAATTGTTGTGCTATATACATGTGCATTTATGTATGCATATTTTCGTATGAATGATGAAAAGAAAACATCTTATATTATAGATGTATTTAGCATAGCTTGTTTTATATAGTGACATGTTATAACGTTAGATGTTGCATAATTTAACTTTGTGTATATTATCACTATTGCATTTATATATGTCTTTTATATGCAATCATTTATTTATATCGATAATATTAAATATAACAACCAAACAAGGTTGTGGTTTATCATCATATTATGAAAGATGTTTAGATATGACAGCCGAAGTGTCATACTCCCCTAAATCTTATTATCATTTTATAGGTCATAAGATTTTAGACCGGAAAAATTTTATATGACTTAGTCATGTAACTATATCTCAATTATATTATATGAAAAGAAGATTCTTTGTTAGGAAAAGTTGAATAATTTTTTTTTTTCCATTGGTCACTCTTGAGATATGACTCTGAAGTAGCAATATCATTTAAAGAGTATGGATAATTTAAAAATATTTCATACCCATGTGACTGAATAAATAATGAAAATCCATAAAAGTTTTCGATTATATCTCATTCCCTGAAGTGAATGTGATTACTTATTGATAGTCATCATAGACATAATTGAGAAAGTTGTATGATGAGATCGACCATTTAGAATTGTAATAATGGTCATGTTAATGATGAGATGGACCACTAAAAGTGGAAAACTAAGGAGTAGTTATATAACATCATGGTTGAACTTTAAAGTTACAAGACATTCTTTCGTATCTAACATTTCGTATTACATAAGTGCAAGTAATACATATACGATCATAAACTAGAAGTTTATGGATCATAATAATTTATTTAGTTGGCATGACCGGTTAGACCACACCGAGTCAATGATGATGTGAAAAACAATGAAGAACTAGATGATTCTTCCTGACAATTAAAGATGTCTTTACTCTCAAGAAGAAATTAATTATTTACCAACCAAAATAGGGTGTGAATCCCTAAATATTCTGGAATAAAGAAAGGATACGTATATCCAAACATGATACCATTTAGTGTTTTTAAATCGATGCATCGTCTAAATGGTTATCAAATCCACAACCTAAAGTTTGTGTGATTATGGCTTAGCTCATGTGATCAAAAGCATATTATTCCAGATTGACATATTTATTTCGGTTGTAATAGTGAATTGGATTCCCAAGTTATTAATCATCATTGGAATACATGTTTTGTTTAGACAATCGCTAAACGTCTATGATTGGGTGCAAAACCTATGATCATGAGAGTAGAAAGTTCATATGTTATGTTATTTTACATGCAACATTTCACATCAAGCCAACAAGTCATAATATTTTCTCCCCGTATCGTTGGTTTTTGGTCAGGAACCAAAGATGTCCCATTAAACATTTTGGTTGTGCGACATATATTGAAATTGATCCACCACGATGCACAAAGATGGGACCTTAAAAAGTGGTTGAGAAGATATGATAATGAATAGAGCCATTGACGCGATATTTAATTACGGCTCAATTAATTGATATCTATATCAATGGATTAACATTCTCAACATCAGGGGGGGATAAAAAGCAGTTGGAAAAGAAATGAGTTGGTATGAATTATCATTGATCCTCAAAAACTAAAAGTGTGAACCAGAAGTTCAGATAATAACTCATTTACAAAGATTAGCGAATCTATTACCAGCCACATTCACTGGCCTTAAAGAGGTGATTTATATCACATATGCCAACTGCTAATGCTCCAATTAAGATGAGTGTCCCAGAAGGACAACCACATATTTGTGATGGGTCTATTGCACGTCTAATGCGTGGTAGACTAATCGATTCCAATAATAAAATTCCTCGAAAGTTGGAGCAAGTAATTAAGATGGTCAAGTCGAGGTTATAGTAGTAAGATCTCATGAAGAGACAGTAGACATGATGGTTCAAGAAGAACCTCAGGTACCTGAAAATATAGAGATCTATATAAGTTGTATCATGTCTAAGATATGTATGGAATCGAAATAAAAATCGACGTCGTTATACTTTTGTATATAATGTAGCGCTTGAAATTATTAAATAATGAGGATCAAGATTTGAGATCTGCCTATGAACGTAAACATAGATTGGCCAAAATGGAAAGACGTAAATAAGGAAAAGTTGAATTCTCTAATGACATGGAAAGTATCTAGACCAACAGTCCATACAACTGAAGTTGTAAAATATGTTGGATATAAACAGGTCTTTTAAGCAAATTATGTGAAAATCAAATTGAGTGATATAAGGGAAAATTGGTGGTACAAGAATTTTCGCAAAGACCTATGATTGATTATGAGGAGAAGTATTCTCTAGTGGTGGATGCATTGATTTTCCAATATTTTATTAGTCTGGTAATATAAAGAGAGAATTGATATTCGTCGTATGAATGTTATGTATCACTTGATACTGAAAGTTTACATGAATGTCCCAAAGGATTAAATTATGTAAGTCATGTAAAGTAGGTTCTCGAGAACAATGTGATCATTTATACATATTCGGATTTGAATAGATTATGATTATTTTACATGTTGGATATAATTGAAACTCCTGATGAGTTTCTAAAGCAATTGGGTGCTTAAAAGGTTAATTGAAACATCTTAACGATGTAATATTTGTGCACCAAGAAACGTACAGAGAAACTTGTACCCAATGATTGTGATATCTCAATAAATAGTGTATAAGCATGGTACAATATGGATTTTGAATATAAAGCAAGTGTTCATGACATTTTTGCATATGATATAAATATCTATGTGTTATATGGGTAAGTTTATGTAGCAAAACTCATGAAGAGTGAATGCACATGCATATTTGGATAAGATGGGCAGAATCCCTCATGGATTAATAATGCAGAAGCATTGATATAAAAACCTCAAGAACGTACTATATGAAGTTGCCAAAGTACGTATGGGCTAAAATAGTTGGGTCGAGTTTTGTACAACTCGAGATATTTGCATAAATAGGGATATAAGTTTGATTAAATTAGCCATGTTCTATCAACATTCTACTTTTAAAAGTTCACTACAATCGCAGTTTACAGTGATGATGTCCCGCATCATCGAGAGAAGCTGTCGAGCTTTTAGAGGGAGAATTTTTGAATGATCTTGACACATTGTAATTATTGCCTGACCTGCAGTTAGAGTATATGCGTAATCAATCAAACTATATCTATAAGAGGTTGACGTGTTTTACCATGGACAAAGCTTATCCTTTAACTACGTTAAAGGTTGTTCAATTACTTGATATATAAAATGGCTGCTATAGCTTCATATGAAAGAAATTGAAATTTTTGGTCTAGAGGTACCATCTTTAAGTGCAATTGTGCATTAGTATTTCTTGCTATCTATTCGTGACTTTATATATCTTTATTGAATTTATCGATTTGATATAGCATGTGTTAAACGACAAAATATTGAAATGGGAAAACATCTATTTCAATACATCTAAGGTATGTAAGATATGAATTTATATTTTACTAACCTATCAAAACAAGTTTGGTTAGTTTTGTAAATGCAGGGAATGTAACAAATCACAGTTGTGGATCTTTTGATATTTGTTTAAAAGAAGAGGCACTAGAAGGCTCATATGAAGATATACAACATTACGAACATAAAGAATTGCACATTAAGGGATCAAGCGGCAAATCATTGACTACAAAACTTTAAGCAACTTTCAAGAAAAATGGGCACTAGTCACTTGAAGAATACATGTTCAAATGAGGGGGAGTATTATACAAGTTGCACTCTTTTTCCCTTCACTAAGTTTTATCCCATTGGGTTTTCTTAGTAAGGTTTTTAATGAGGCAACGTACATGATCCAGAAGTATCAGGGGAGACAATACGCGCTGCACTCTTTTTCCCTTAGCTAAGGTTTTGTCCCATTGGGTTTTCCTGGCAAGGTTTTTAACGAGGCAGCATCTCCAAGCGTATCAAGTTGATAACCAAGGGGGAGTGTTACAAATATATTATTAATATTATGGTTATCAACACCAAAAATAGATTAGCTTATTCTCCAAGTTTTCTTCTCCTATATATAATTCCCATTGTATCTCTTGTGTGATATATCTTAATCAATGAAATATTAGATCTTTCTCCCTATTATTTTCTTCTTCTTTCTTTGCTATTAGGCTAGTTTCACAACAAGAACATATAAACTGAATAAGGAACTTTATAATTTCACACCCCCCTCAGTTTATATGGACAAAGAGATTGATTATATTGAAGTACTTACACATATCAACATGCGCTTTAGGAAGAAGGCCTTTTGTAAACATATCCGCGAGTTAATCTTCAGATTTAACACCAATAGTTTTAAGAACACCAGACGATATATTTTCTCTTAGAAAGAAGAGATCAATCTCAAAATGTTTCGTCCTATCGTGGAAGACGGGATTTGCGGCTATTGAAAGAGCCGCACTATTGTCGCATTTCAAAACAACAGGAAGATCAATATTAACATGTAACTCCCTTAACCAATTTACCAGCCACAAAATTTCACACGAGGCACTACACATGGCTCTGTATTCTGCCTCAGTAGATGACCTCGAAACGACACTTTGCTTTTTGCTTTTCCAAGAAATTAAAGAATTCCCAAGGAAAATGCAAAACCCAGTAACAGACCTTCTACTATCAACACATTTAGCCCAATCTGAGTCCGCGAAAGCAGACAACTGAAAGGTGTCACTTTTCCTGAACATAATGCCAGCACCAGGTGCTCCTTTCAAATATCTTAACAACTTCATCGCAATTTGAGTATGAGCCTCAGTAGGGCGGTGCATATATTGCGATAAATAATGTACAACATATGAAATATCAAGGCGGGTGTGAGATAAGTATATTAATCTTCCAACCAATTTCTGATATTCAGTGACATTAACTAATTTTGACCTTTCCTTATTACCATATTAGTTAACAGATAAGTTATGGGTTTACAACCACTCATGCCATAATCATTTAGAAAATCCATGCAATATTTCCTCCTAGAAAGACATATCCCTTCACTATTTTTAATAACCTCAATACCAAGAAAAAATCTCAAAAGACCAAGATCCTTAATTAGAAACTCAGATTGTAAGATAGTTTTTATGTTATCAATTTCAAGTTTACTATTACCAGTCAAAATTATGTCATCCACATAGACCAACAAAACCACAAAACCAGATTTAGGCGACTTAATAAACATAGAATGATCACATTTGGATTGAACAAATCCAATACTTAATAAGACATGCACAAGCTTTTCGTTCCACATCCTAGGCGCCTGTTTTAGGCCGTACAAAGATTTATTCAACCTGCAAACTTTATTACTATTATTAATATCTAATCCATCAGGTAAACTCATATAAACCTCTTCTTTCAAATTGCCATACAAAAAGGCGTTATTGACGTCAATGTGATATAAAGGGCAATTATTTTGAACGGACAGGCTAATGACACTTCTAACAATCACCATCTTTACTACAGGGGAAAAAGGTCTCCTCAAAGTCTACTCCTTCCCGTTGGTTAAACCCTTTAGCCATAAGCCTAGCTTTATATGTTTCTACTTCCCCGGTTGATTTATATTTAACCTTAAAGACCCATTTACACCCTATTGGTTTTTTTCCCGGAGAAAGGTCAACAACATCCAACGTATTATTCCTATACAGAGCAGCTAATTCGTCATTCATAGCACATAACCAATTTTTATCATTCATAGCCTCTTTATACGAACGAGGTTCAACAATCTTATTCACATTAGTGGCAAAACAAACATTTTCATATGGAAGATTAACATAATTGACAATCTTTTCATAACCATACTTGACTCTACCTTCAACAACATAGTCATCAAATTTCTTTGGAACAGAAACAGACCTAGTGGACTTTCTAATACTTGGTTGAATACCCTCAGGAAGGTTCGATTCGCCAGGCAAACTATTAGACTCAACCCTCACAGGACTACTTTGTGACTCATTCAGATGTTGATTTACAGCCATACCATCAATCTCTGACGATTGTTGTGTATCATCAACAGCTGTTGGTTCATCAAAGCTACTGTGTTGCTGAGTAATAGTAGTTGAATCAGTAACTCCCTTCTCATCATCATCTGGATTTATATCACTTGAAAATTCAAAGATATCGAAAAAGTTTATTGTTTAAGGTGCCAGAGTTGTCAAGATCAGATTCTGAAAAAAGTTTAGTTTTAAAGGGAAAGATAGTTTCATAGAAACTAACATCCCTACTGTAACACCCCGAAAACGGGTTTGGTAATCAAACCCCATTATTACTAAAAGACGGGTAAAGTACCGTTAGTGGTAAAAGTAACCCGGTAAATATTTAGGATTTAAATAAATAATCCTAATATTAATTAAAAAGCGAATAAGAACTTTCAAGAAATAAAATGTATAAAAGACCCGAGTTAACGGAACTTAAAGCAAACCTAGTCATAAACTTCCCCGAACCCACTAAGATAACTAGGAACGCCAAACCTAGTTAATAAGTGGGAATATTGTTAGAAAGAATTAGGTTGTGGCTAACTTAATAACTAGCCAAAATATGAGGGACTAAAGTTGGATAACTTGAAAAAGGAATTATAAAAATAAAACATAACACAACACACACACACAGACTGTGTGTGTGTGCGTAAAGATCGACTAGAAGGCTCCCATGGAGCCAAGAACCCTAGTTCAGCTATTCCTTCAAATTGAAAGGCTAATTGAAGCCCGAATTCAGATCTGAACACATAATAACGGTCACCTAATCACGTGAATCAAGAGGTATGTCGAAATTTATATTTTGATGATACTTGTGAAATTTGATAATCATGCATGAATGAAATTATTGTATGAAATATGAATTTTATAGTGAAATTGTGATGTCTATGAGTCTAGAAACGAACCCTAGATGTGAATTTAGTGAAATAGTGCCATAAAACTAGAGATTTAACTAATGACCTTTTAGGTGGTAAGTGGGTTTTATGGTACTATGATGAACACTTGAAAAGTGATGATAAATATGTAAAATTTGTTGTTGTAATATAAGTTGTAGATGATGTTCATATACACTAGACATAGAGTTTTGAATTCGATGTTAAAACTTGGTTAAACGATAACCATGAACTTGATAAAAGAAGTATACGAATTTCGCCCATAAGGTGTTCGCTAAAATGCCTAAATGAAAACTGAAATGTTGAAATTTCAAGTGAAACACGCATTTGAATGATATGGCAAATTATGCGTAATATGAAGCGATATGGGTTCTAAACATCATGTTGATTTCCTAAATGGGTCAAAATGGTTTTAAGTGCATATGTATTTCATAAGAATGTATGAACCCGAGCTAGAAGTCTTGAGTTAAATACATTGACGTATGTATTTTGGTTGTTTAAGAAACAAGTTGGTGGTTTTGAATACAAACGGGTCGAAATGTTAAAATTGAATAATAAGCCAAATGCTTAAAAATTTAGAATTTTATTAGTTTGAATGTTGAATTTTAACTCCACAAGATGGAGAATTAAATCACGAGCGCGTAGGAAAAAGAATCACACGTATCGGTTATGTAGATCAAAAGTTATGACATTTTAAAGTTTGAATTTCGATTAAAATTATAGTTGGGCAGAATGCAGGTTTTAGTAACAAACCTGCTGGAAATTTAACTCCCCCGCGCCACGCGACAGATTCTAGGTGTTGGGGCGCAACATGCAACAGGCGTCGCGGCCCGCGACAGATCAAGGTTAAGCTCTCGCGGCCCACGAGAGCTGAAAAAGCTGGCAATTTGATTTTATTTTGCTGTTTGACGCATATAACTTGTTTGAACTTATTTATAAGCTATCAAAACTAACTTATAAGTTGGTTTCGATCATAGGAAAATATTAAGAGCACCCGGATGAAGATCATCCTCAATGAAGAACCGAACACGATCAAGATATGACCTTCCTCAAGTCGCTTCGTTGTAACTTTTAAACGACGAACACAATTTCATTACGTTTTAATATTTTAAATTGTAAAAGTTTTAATTTAACCGTATTTTTTTGATGTTTATGTAATCATAATTACATGTTTAATTTCGAAATTTGTACGAAAACCGTTAATTAATAGTCAGGGTGTTACAAGTTGGTAATCAGAGCTCATGGTTAAAGAGTAAAGTGTGTTCGGTTCGAGGCTTGATCGCAAATCCGGTAAGTACACATATATTAATGAGTTAGCATGTTAAAGTTTTGTAAACAACACATGAGGTTATCATGTAATACACGATACACCAATCAAATCGATAAATGATAGATATAGTTAACAAAATTTCGTGCGTTGACACGTATAGTAGAAAAGCCTTGTATTATGATACGGTCGTTTAGTGAAGTTGACATTACTAATCTTTGTAAATGTTTTAAATGAAAGGATACTCGCATCTAAAGATGGCGAGGGTGTAACAAGTGACGGGTAGGATAGAGGAACGACCCGAAGTATGACAAGTAGAGCATGCTCACCAAGGATCAAATCGCATAACAATCGCGAATAAGAATAATGGGAAGGAACGCCCGTCGGTGCAAGCATTACAAGGTGCACGCTTTTAAAATTTAATCGCACAAGTAGTAATATGCAACGAACATGTAGGGAATGATGATTGCATATATCTGATAAAACCTGAAAAACCTGAATAGGATGTCTATTCAGGATGATGTTTCCAAGAGAAGTTTAATAGAAACATGTGTTATTCACGATGATGAATAACAAAGAAATAATAGGATTAGTTCATATGGAAACTTGGACGGGGGGTAATTATCCAAGTGGAAAACTCTCAATATAATGCTATTGAGAAAAGTAGCGATCACATTAACGAATGTGATTATAAAATAGTTTGATAGAAAGGAAAACATTTTAAATGTTCGAATGTAAAACTAGTAAAACTAGTGATTGTTGTTTGGCAATTAAATAAAGTTTTACTAAATGAAATCAGGGATATGAAATAAATAGAGGCGTTACTTACATAGGGCGTGATGTGAAAACTATAAAAAGGTCATGTGTGTCATGTGTTAATCGCTTACTCTGGCCAAGTAAGTAGCGACATATGATACCATGAACTTCTTGTAGTGGACGCATTTATGTCCAATGTAGTAAGGATGGGGTGGATGGGACGAATTAGAAAGGTACCCAAAAGAATCAAACAAGTAAGATGTTTGATAGTAAACGTAAACGCAAGTCGGATGACGGGAGCGTATTACGTTAGAATAACGAGCCCGAGAGAAGGGACAAAGATTACAGTAAATGAAAATACAAACCAATTAATGAGACTGCTAAGGCATAGAGATAAAAGTTTGACTGTCGCAAGTGATGAAATTCACACGGACAAGTCAAACGAATGAAATAAAGAATAAAGAACTTGATTAAATAAAAGCGATAGATTTCGCTAAGACGGCCAAATAAATTAAAACAAAGTCTTGATACATACCGGGATGGTTACTTTGATAGTGACTTTGGTAAGATACCCGATAGATGGGTAGGATTTTGAAAGTATGCGTAAACCAAGAGACGGGAACACGAAATAGAAAGTCAAAAGACTCGAACTATGAGCCATGACTAAAAGACGATGAGAATTTGCAAACAGAAATTTTGATAACTATATTCAACTATTTTAAAGTTGAACGGGTCGAATAAAGAATGAAGTTTGATGTTCATAAGTGATGAAACCTCACACGTATAAATCAAACGAGATAAATAAAGTATAAAAGCTTGGTAGTACAAGTAAGCGCAAACTGAATAATGGAAGCGCGAAATATTAATGAACCTATGTGATGGGTCGTAAAGGAATGTAGATAGGAAAAGCACAAACTAACGAAACAAGAATGTTAAAAACACTAAGATAAAGAACCCGGGTAACAGGTCGTAAAGGAGTATAGGTAAGAACCGGGTAACGATAAGTGTAGGACAAACTGACGTGTAAATGACGTTAGAAGTCATAAAGTTGGAAAGGTAATTCGAAAGAAAACAAATATAGCCTTAGACTACGGTCAAGGTCAAATGAAATCCAAAAAGCAAAAGTAAACAACTCTAAACATAAAAAGGGGTGCCTTGACGCCATATATATATATATATACACACACGGTCGACTAAAGACTCAAATAGAAGATGGTCTACGGGATCATCATAACCTACGAGATTATAATTAATGTTAAGTCTACGGGACCAAAAATACCCTCGGGTCATGAATAGAAAGAAACGAACTGATGGAGTTCTACCTTAGAAGGTGGAAATCTAAGGAAAAAGCTAGCCTGCGAGGCTATGAGAAAGAACCTACGGGTAAATAATGTAAAGCGAGGAAACTGGTTGTAACTCCCTGCGTAAAATAATAATGGGAGGTAAAGTTAGTATAAAAGCGATAGGTTTCGCTAAGTTAATTGAATGGGTTAAAGCGAAGAGAATGTGAAAGGTCTGGTTGACAAAAGTGAAGAATTTCACTAAAACATTTAAACGGGGAAAATCGACAAAAGAATCCACAATTATTTAAATTGTGTTACGTCATAAGAATAAGTGGGAATATTGTTAGAAAGAATTAGGTTGTGGCTAACTTAATAACTAGCCAAAATATGAGGGACTAAAGTTGGATAACTTGAAAAAGGAATTATAAAAATAAAACATAACACAACACACACACACAGAGTGTGTGTGCGTGCGTAGAGATCGACCAGAAGGCTCCCATGGAGCCAAGAACCCTAGTTCAGCTATTCCTTCAAACTGAAAGGCTAATTGAAGTCCGAATTCAGATCTGAACACATAATAACGATCACCTAATCACGTGAATCAAGAGGTATGTCGAAATTTATATTTTGATGATACTTGTGAAATTTGATAATCATGCATGAATGAAATTATTGTATGAAATATGAATTTTATAGTGAAATTGTGATGTCTATGAGTCTAGAAACGAACCCTAGATGTGAATTTAGTGAAATAGTGCCATAAAACTAGAGATTTAACTAATGACCTTTTAGGTGGTAAGTGGGTTTTATGGTACTATGATGAACACTTGAAAAGTGATGATAAATATGTAAAATTTGTTGTTGTAATATAAGTTGTAGATGATGTTCATATACACTAGACATAGAGTTTTGAATTCGATGTTAAAACTTGGTTAAACGATAACCATGAACTTGATAAAAGAAGTAAACGAATTTCGCCCATAAGGTGTTCGCTAAAATGCCTAAACGAAAACTGAAATGTTGAAATTTCAAGTGAAACACGCATTTGAATGATATGACAAATTATGCGTAATATGAAGCGATAGGGGTTCTAAACATCATGTTGATTTCCTAAATGGGTCAAAATGGTTTTAAGTGCATATGTATTTCATAAGAATGTATGAACCCGACCTAGAAGTCTTGATTTAAATACATTGACGTATGTATTTTGGTTGTTTAAGAAACAAATTGTTGGTTTTGAATACAAACGGGTCGAAATGTTGAAATTGAATAATAAGCTGAATACTTAAAAATTTAAAATTTTATTAGTTTGAATGTTGAATTTTAACTCCACAAGATGGAGAATTAAATTACGAGCGTGTACGAAAAAGAATCACGCGTATCGGTTATGTAGATCAAAAGTTATGACATTTTAAAGTTTGAATTTCGATTAAAATTATAGCTGGGCAGAATGCAGGTTTTAGTAACAAACCTGCTGGAAATTTAACTCCCCCGCGCCACACGACAAATTCCAGGTGTTGGGGTGTGACACGCGACAGGCATCGCGACCCACGACAGATCAAGGTTAAGCTCTCGCGGCCCTCAAGAGCTGAAAAAACTGGCAATTTGATTTTATTTTGCTGTTTGACGCATATAACTTGTTTGAACTTTTTTATAAGCTATCAAAACTAACTTTTAAGTTGGTTTTGATCATAGGTAAATATCAAGAGCACCCGGATGAAGATCAACCTCAATGAAGAACCGAACACGATCAAGATACAAGCTTCCGCAAGTCGCTTCGTCGTAACTTTTAAACGACGAACACAATTTCATTACGTTGTAATATTTTAAATTGTAAAAGTTTTAATTTAACCGTATTTTTTTAAGTTTATGTAATCATAATTACATGTTTAATTTCGAAATCTGTACGAAAATCGTTAATTAATAGTAAGGATGTTACACCTAGAAAATGAAAATTTTTTCTGATCTAGACTCCAAACCTTATAACCTTTTTTATTAGTATATCCCATAAAAACACATTTTTCAGCCTTTTCTTCAAGTTTATCTGAATTATTTAAAACAGTAAAGTAACACAGGCAACCAAAAATTTTCAAGTGATCTAGAGAAGCTTTAAAGCCATAAAGTACTTCATACGGGGTTTTACCATCAAGAACAGAAGAGAGGGTCCTGTTAATCAAATATGAGGCAGTAAGCACGCATTCATACCATAACATTAAAGGAACACTAGATTGAAACAACAAAGCTCTAGCAACATTTAGTAGGTGTCTATGTTTTCTCTCAACTACCCCATTTTGTTGAGGTGTATATGTAACGACTCTCATCAAAAGTCATAATTACTAAAGTAATTTGACCAATAGGAAACCCTAATTGAGACACCCAAGTGATTCTGTGCAAACCCTAAAATTTTCATAATTTTCAGAATCAGGATTAGGGCCCCTAAAACTCAGGGGGGGCATTCCCTACTTGACGATTATCCGAATTACGTGCTCTCCAAGTTGAATTAATGAAATTCGTCGACTCAGCTGAGCTAGTCCCACACGTGGCAACCCTATAGAAAAAAATAGGTCTCACGCGGCCCGCGTGAGGATAAGCCAAAACTAAAGCGGGCCGCGTAAGGGTCAAATTTTGGCTATAAATACAAGGCATTGGGACTTGATTCTGGGAGTTGAAACGACGCTCAAATTCGTTTCGTAGACTGAGATAAGCTCTGTTTACTACAAATTAACATACACAGGTTTCTAATTGAAGCTGCAATCAGGGTATTAGCACAATCGCTGCTACGATTCATTGTCCGATTGATCTAAATATCCAATGAATGTTTAAGTGCCGCCCACATTAGGGTTATACTTTATCGTTCGTCATTAATTTGACGGATTGTCGTTAATTCGATAGGTAAAGTATTATACTTTATCGTTCGTTGTTAATTCAACGGATCATCGTTAATTCGATGGGTAAAGTATTATACCTTGTCGTTCATTGTTAATTCAATGGATCATCGTTAATTCGATGGACAAAGTATTGCATTTTGACATTCATTGTGAGAATTTGATCTCGTGAGTTATCGTAAATGCTGGATTGATTACTAATTCCAAATTGTGTGCTTGTTATTGAAATTAGGATAAAAAGGCTAATCAGTAGGCTAGGCTCTGCCCGTATAAATCTGCAATGTGAGTCATTCTTCTTTTCTCACAGTTTGTGAGTCATTATTTTCTTATAAAACTATTTTACAATACTCCAAATTATTTTCAAGATTATAATTACAGGGACTAAGTCGTGGATATCTTGAATTACTGGTTAGTGGGGTATTGTGCACATTACTAATTGTCTCCCAGTTAGGTTCATTGACCTACTCGGGATAATCACTGTTGGGTTCATTGACCTACAGGGATAACCGTCACTATTTAGGTTCATTGATCTAAATAGTGGTATGACCATCGTCACCATTGTGACTTGTCACCATAGTGACAGAATGCCAGATAAAAATAAGATAGAAGCCATTGTAATCGCTCTTATGCTGTAATTATTAACTATGCATCATTATGCAAAATAGAATGATTCACTCAGTATTTCCCGCTGACAAAACCTTTTTCAAACATGTTTCAGGTGATCTGTTGTAAATAAGGAAAAGTGCTGTGGAGCATTTCAAGCTTAAGATAGTGGCTCAGTATAAAATAAAGAAATAAATTTTGTAATATCACCCTTTTATAGTAAAAACATACTATTGTAAATTATCGGGGTTTTATCCCGAATTGTGAAATAAAATAATCGGGGAAAAATTTTAGCTTTAAACGATCCTGTTTCCGCTGTAAAACTCAATTAATTAAATACCGCAGTATTTTCTGCCGCGGCTCTTGAAACGGGTCAAACCGGGTCGTGGGCCGTGACAGAAAAAGGTGGTATCAGAGCCACTGGGTTAAGCTAATTAAGTATTTAGAAATACTTAATTTTTCCTGATTACTATTATATGATTATGTGTTTTATTAACTGGTTATTTGTTAATTTTAATATGGACATATTTTTATATATATTGTAATATTTGTTGCTCTATCATCGTTAATCGAAAAATATTATATATAAATTTATTTGATTAATATATGGAATTACCTAATATAGTATTACTATATTGTGGTAAAGAAATAATATTTTATGTTTGAAGTATACTTTTATTTAAAAATTTTGTTAATAATTTTAATATATTAATAGTAGTAGTGGTATTAAGATTATTTTTAAATACTATGGTTATTATCAAAGGCAGATATTGGATAACCTAGCCTTAATTAGGCATGGACTGATCACCTATGCTTAAACAAGGCAGCACTAACCAATATCCACCATGATAATGACTAGATAATATATATAAATTAAGTCATCATACTTATTTAGTATATAGATTTTGATATGTTAATCACTGTAATAGTAAATATAAATCTTTAAATATTCTAATTTAAAGTTTAGTATTTTTATTATCTACAGTCAAGAAAATTTATAAATAAATTACAAATAAAACCTAGTATGTTTTAATTTGTATTTGTAGTATGAAATACTATTTTTGTTCTATAAAATTTTGTTATGACTTAGTAATTGTATGTATGTTACTAAACAGCATGAGTGAATTGTCGGAAGCCCTTCAGAATTTAAATCTCTATCCAGTAAGAATAGAAGTTTCCAAAGATTTCAATAAATATATACCAGATATAGAAGGACTTATAGAATTCGATGCTTTACCTCTTGAAAAACCTAAGCCTAAGAAAATGGAAATTGGGGAAAGCTCTAGGCAAATTGAAGAGTTACCATCTCAAGAAGAACTAGATTTTATAATGGCAAACGATGATACTATTGAACCTGTTAATGAAAATAATTTTATGAACTTAGAACCATCTATTCCAAATTCTTCAAATAGCTGGAATATAGAAGAATGGTTGGATAATGAAATACTATTACAAAACCATCCCTATAGGCTTTTTCCTAAGTACAATCCAGAACCTTTACCAAATTTACCAATAAGTAACGAGAATAGGACTGAACTCCATCATTTTGACAACATGGATGCTGGGAATAGGATCCAAGAGACTTTGGGACAAATCTCCTGGAAATACGATGAGAAGAAACGCCGCTACTAGAACATTATCTGACAAAGTATAGGGGATTATGAAACTATGGTTGTATAATAGTAACAGTAAAATCAGTATGTGTAAATTAAATAATAAAACGGGTGTATATAGAAACATGATATAAGGAAATATTAGAAAAGTTACAATTTTGTTTGTATATTCGTTTATATGATTATGTGCAACTAAATTGTGACATTGAAGTATTTCCTTTATACTAATTATGTATATATAAAATAAATATCAGATGGAAAACGCTAATAATGAACCAGTTAATGAGGGTAATCAATCTGAGCAACAATCAGGGAACCAATATGTGACTAGGCAAGATATAGAAAATATCATTGCTCAAGAGATAGCCAACACTATTCCAGGAATAGTTGCTCAAGGGATAGCCAATGCTATTCCAGCAATCATTGCTGCTGTTAAAAATCCAATCGAACCGCAACAAGTTGTTCCTAGTAAACGCATTTCTGAAGATAATTTCAGTAATAGCGTAAATGGAGGCGGTAATCATGTTAATCATGATAATGAACCACGGCAAGCTCCGCTCCCTAAGAAAAGGAAAGTTGCAACGCCTGGTTGCACTTACAAAGAATTTCTTGCTTGTAAACCCACTGAGTTTGCAGGCAATGAAGGAGCGACTGCGGCACTGCGTTGGTTAGAGAAAACCGAGATAGTAATTGCCATAAGTAAATGTGCTCAGGATGATCAGGTTATGTACGCGTCAAACCTTTTCAAAGAAGTAGCGCTAGAATGGTGGAATACGATGTTACATGCAAAAGGAAGAAGGATGGCGTATGCTATGAACTGGGAAGAATTTAAGAGTCTTGTAGAAAGAAAATTCTGTCCTGAGTACGAAAAAGATCAAATGGCAAATAAGTTTCTAACCCATCGGATGATGGATGTAGATTGTCGAGGGTATACTACGACATTCTTCGAATATGCTAGAGTGGTACCAACCCTGGCTTCGCCAGAGCCGGTACTTATTTCTCGTTATATTTGGGGATTGATTTCCGAGATCCGTAATATTGTCAAGGCTGCGAAACCTCGCACGATTGATGATGCAGTAGAATTAGCCAATACTATGATTGATGAGCTAGTACGGACAAGAGAAGAAAATAGAAGGAAGGAAGTAGCCCAAAAGATTACCCAAGAATTTAGTTCGGGTAACCATAACCATTTCAAGAAAGGAGGGAATGGGCAATCTTCTACTAGTCCATTTTGCAATTTTTGCAAAAGGAAGCATTTTGGAAGATGCAAAGGATATTGCAATTTTTGCAAGATTCCAGGGCATCAAGAGGAAGACTGCAGGAGGAAGAAATTTTCAGTTTGTTACAACTGTAGAGAAACTGGACATCTTAGGCCAGATTGTCCAAAACTGAATAAATCATTTGACAATCAAGCCAAACCAGCAGAAGGAGCAAAAAGGAATGCGAGAGCCTTTCAGCTGACTACTCATGAAGCCGAAATGATTTCAGATGTGATAGCCGGTATGTTTTTAGCTTACAACGTTTACATAAAAGTATTATTTGACTCTGGTGCAAACCAAAGTTTTATAAATACTTTACTCTGCCAAATTCTTAACTTACCGTTAACCAGCATTAGATAAATTTCTATATTAGAAACGGCAGATGGGAATTCAGTTAGAATAAATAAGGTTATGCAGAACATAGAAATAAGTTATAAGTTTTCTGCAACCCTATTATCTATGAAATTAGTTGAATTCAATGTTGTGATCATTATCTGTGATTAGAATTTCTTAGAAATTCAATCAACCATCGGAGAAGTAATTATGATTACAGGAGATAAACCATGTAAGCCTATGAAGTTCATATCAGTAATGGAAATTGCTAATTATGAACGAAAGCAAGGAATAGTATATATGATTTCAGTAATCATTAATACTAAAGATACAGAATTTAAGGAAATTTCTGTAGTTTTAGAATACCCAGATGTATTTCCAGAAGATTTACCTGGATTACATGAAGATAGAATTTAAAATTCATCTAATTCCAGGAATTTTACCGATAAGCTAGGGAACCTTAATCGGTTAGCACAATATTGGTTATTAAGAAAAAGAAAAGCTTTACTCCCAAAATTTTTGAAGAATAAATTTTGGCTGAAGTGCAATTTTAGGTCATATGGTGAATCATGAAGGTATTCACTTAGATCTTGCTAAGATAGCAGTAATTACCAAATGGAAGATTCTGTAAACCGCAATGGAAATTAGGAATTTTGTAGGTTTAGTATTATAGACATTAAGGAATTTTCAAATTAACTATACCCTTAATTAAGATAACCAATACTATAAATTCTAGCCTTATCATAAGGAATTGAAGATTTTGGAGTATAAGGTAATACTTCAAAGCTATGATTTGGATATATGTTAATACAACGCAAAAAGGTAATTGCGTAGGCCTCAAGCCAAATTGAAAAAGTCCGAAGAAAACTATACCACTCAAGAGTTAGAATTAGGAACCATAATTTTGCCTTAAGATTTGGAGATATTATCTGTATGGAAGTAAGGATACTATCTATACAGATTATAAGAAGTTAAGATATATATAATTGTGCAAAAAGAATTTGAGGCAAAGAAGATGAATGAAAATCCTAAGTGACTACGACTGTGATATTCGGTATCACGAAAGGAAAAGCTGAAAACGGCAAGAGATAGTCACAAGAATTATGCAGATAATAGATAAAAGCCGTTGGAGTTCGAGTTGGAGACAAAATATAATTGAAAGTATCTCCTTGGAAAATAGTTGTTAGATTCGGTAAGAAAGGAAAGCTAAAATCAAAGTATGTAGGATCATTTCCAGTAATTCAACATATTGGACCAGTTACTTACAACTACCAGGAAGGTTAGTTGAAATACATGATATATTTTATATATCCAATCTCAAGAAATATCTATCAGACGAATCTTTGGTAATACCTTTCTAAGATATAAAGGTAAACAAATAGTGTTAAGTAAAGTAGGATTCAAAGACAGGATCCTAATATACTTAGGAACTGGAATCAAAAAGGAAGAAAAAGTATCCTCAATTATTCCAGTAAATCTCGAGGACGAGATTTTTATTAAGTTGGGGAGAATGTAACGACTCTCATCAAAAGTCATAATTACTAAAGTAATTTGACCAATAGGAAACCCTAATTGAGACACCCAAGTGATTCTGTGCAAACCCTAAAATTTTCATAATTTTCAGAATCAGGATTAGGGCCCCTAAAACTCAGGGGGGGCATTCCCTACTTGACGATTATCCGAATTACGTGCTCTCCAAGTTGAATTAATGAAATTCGTCGACTCAGCTGAGCTAGTCCCACACGTGGCAACCCTATAGAAAAAAATAGGTCTCACGCGGCCCGCGTGAGGATAAGCCAAAACTAAAGCGGGCCGCGTAAGGGTCAAATTTTGGCTATAAATACAAGGCATTGGGACTTGATTCTGGGAGTTGAAACAACGCTCAAATTCGTTTCGTAGACTGAGATAAGCTCTGTTTACTACAAATTAACATACACAGGTTTCTAATTGAAGCTGCAATCAGGGTATTAGCACAATCGCTGCTACGATTCATTGTCCGATTGATCTAAATATCCAATGAATGTTTAAGTGCCGCCCACATTAGGGTTATACTTTATCGTTCGTCATTAATTTGACGGATTGTCGTTAATTCGATAGGTAAAGTATTATACTTTATCGTTCGTTGTTAATTCAACGGATCATCGTTAATTCGATGGGTAAAGTATTATACCTTGTCGTTCATTGTTAATTCAATGGATCATCGTTAATTCGATGGACAAAGTGTTGCATTTTGACATTCATTGTGAGAATTTGATCTCGTGAGTTATCGTAAATGCTGGATTGATTACTAATTCCAAATTGTGTGCTTGTTATTGAAATTAGGATAAAAAGGCTAATCAGTAGGCTAGGCTCTGCCCGTATAAATCTGCAATGTGAGTCATTCTTCTTTTCTCACAGTTTGTGAGTCATTATTTTCTTATAAAACTATTTTACAATACTCCAAATTATTTTCAAGATTATAATTACAGGGACTAAGTCGTGGATATCTTGAATTACTGGTTAATGGGGTATTGTGCACATTACTAATTGTCTCCCAGTTAGGTTCATTGACCTACTCGGGATAATCACTGTTGGGTTCATTGACCTACAGGGATAACCGTCACTATTTAGGTTCATTGATCTAAATAGTGGTATGACCATCGTCACCATTGTGACTTGTCACCATAGTGACAGAATGCCAGATAAAAATAAGATAGAAGCCATTGTAATCGCTCTTATGCTGTAATTATTAACTATGCATCATTATGCAAAATAGAATGATTCACTCAGTATTTCCCGCTGACAAAACCTTTTTCAAACATGTTTCAGGTGATCTGTTGTAAATCAGGAAAAGTGCTGTGGAGCATTTCAAGCTTAAGATAGTGGCTCAGTATAAAATAAAGAAATAAATTTTGTAATATCACCCTTTTATAGTAAAAACATACTATTGTAAATTATCGGGGTTTTATCCCGAATTGTGAAATAAAATAATCGGGGAAAAATTTTAGCTTTAAACGATCCTGTTTCCGCTGTAAAACTCAATTAAATAAATACCGCAGTATTTTCTGCCGCGGCTCTTGAAACGGGTGAAACCGGGTCGTGGGCCGTGACAGTATAGGTACAAGAGGTTTGGTGTATGATACCAAGACTTTTAACAAAAGTATTCATCTGGACATTTACAAAGTCAATACCATTGTCGCTTCTAAAGATTTTAACATTTGCTTCAAACTGAGTTTTGATTAAATAAAAGAAATTTTTAATATTATCAAACACTTCTGATTAAGATTTCATTAGATAAACCCAGACAGGCCTAGAGAAGTCATCAACAATGGTAAGAAAATATTTATACCCTTCTAGACTTGACTGTTTATATGGACCCCAAACATCAAGGTGCACTAAGTCACCAACCCTAGTAGATTTATGTTCACTAAGAGGGAATGACACTCTATGTTGCTTCGCCCTATGACAAGTATCACAAGGTTCAGCATCATCAATTTTAATTTTAAAATTTAACACATGCAAAACCTGGTCTGATGGATGACCAAGACTTGAGTGACAGAGCTTTATTGTTAATGTCTTATTGTAGCACACAAAAACAGAATCATAAGTATTACCACAAAAATAAAGACCATCAGTTTGTCTACCAGTCACCAGGTTTTTCTTTAAGCACATATCCTGAATATAACAGTTTTTTTCATCAAACACAACTCTAAGCTTATTATCTTTAGCAAGTTTATAGACAGAAATAAGATTAACACAATATTCTGGTACAACGAAAACATCTTTTAGAATTACATTTTCAGACAATTTAAGGCATCCAATTTGAGTAACCTTAGCATCAGTTCCATTTGGATGTTTAACTATTATGTTATAATCAGACACATCAATTAAGTTAAACATATTATCACTTCTCATGGTCATGTGTTGATTTGCACCAGAATCTATAATCCATTTAAGATTCCTTTGGTGAAACAAGGAAGAATTGAAACAATAAAGATTTTTATACCATCCTAAGGAGTTGAAAGCACTAAAACAATTACCTCCCATATTAGGCTTAGGAGTATCATCCAATTTACTTTCACCCAGCAATCCTAACAACCTAGAAAACTGATAAGAGGTTAAAGAGTTCAAAGAACTAGCAGCAGATTTATCATTCACAGAACTATTCACAGAATTATTAGTAGAGTTATTAGATCTTTGCCACTGACTTGAAGATTGAATAGGTTTGGATCTACAACTTGAAGGATAACCATGAAGTTCAAAACATTTATCAATCACATGTCCAATCTTGTTACAATGAGTGCATTTCAAATTAGGATTAGGACCTTTATTAAACCCCTTTTTGTTATCACTAAACTGATTAGTTTTAGCAGCAAATCCGATATTAGGAGTTTTAGAAATACTGTTTGAACCTCTATGTGACTCTTCCATAGATATTATAGAAAATGTAGTTTTAACTGAAGGAAGAGGATCTCTGGTTAACAAATTTGTTCTAACGGGTTGGTAAACATCATCTAATCCCATAAAAAATTGCATAAACTTTATTAGTTGATTAAACTCATTGAACTTGGTGGACGCATCACAAGTACAAGGAGGTAACTGAAGCATATCATCAAATTGTTTCCACATATTATTAATTCTATGATAATATTCAGACACGCTAGAACCGTTTTGACTAACAGAATTAATTTATTGATATAACCCAAAAACTACAGAACCATCAACCTTGTCATATGTTTCCTTTAAATCATTCCAAACTTCAGAAGCCAATTTTGAATAGACTTGACCAACATACAATTCATCAGAAACAGAGTTCAGAATCCAAGTTAACATTACTGAATTGCATCTATCCCACTGTCTAGCCAAAGTATCATTAGACTCTGACTTAGCACATGTTCCATCAACAAAACCTAACTTGTTCTTATCCATCAAAGCAAGTTTCATAGCATTAGACCATACCACATAATTTTCAGTCCTTTTAATTTGATATTAACAATAGACAGACTACTAGAATCACTAGCACGCAGATACAACGGATCACTAGCATCTAACTTACTTATCAAGGTAACAATAGACTCATCTTTGTCAGTCATGATAAACAAGAAACAATCAACCAAGGCAATATTAAACGAAACAGCCAAGCAAAACAGGTAACCAAGGAACAGTGGTACACAAGCCACAAGCCAAACAGAGGAACTAACACCAATCAACTAATCAGATCACGGAAAAATATGAAAAACAGTACACTTAACAACTGAGGTGAATAAATGACAAAGACTCACGACGAAAACTACACCAGTGATCTAGATCGTTGGTTCATCACTCAAGGTGCCAACGCAGGTCTTAGTGTAGGAGCCACCTAGATCTAAGACTCAAAATCAAGAACAATTTTATATATTAAATAGTAAAAAAGTTATATATTAAAAAAAAGGGATATACTCGATATGCGATGGATATTGTGATTACTGAGATTATTCTTGTAAAGAAGTTACGTTATTTAAGAAGCAAATCAACAGTCATTTGAGTGATAAAATGTAATAAAATTGACGTAATATTTTTTTTATTCTAAAGATATAAATAAAAGATATATTAATATAAAGTTTGGTTTTCGTGATAAATAATTTGTTTTACTTTAAAATATCTTAAGTTAACAATTTAAATTTTAGAATAATTTTGTATTAACAGAATAAGATTTAATATTCATTTACTATTTATTTACTTAATATAAGATAAGTAGGCAGGAAAATCAAAAAGTAGATGCATCCAATGAATAGCACGTGACACATATTGATTTATTGTATTATATAGTATATAAGCACGTTAATAATATTGACTTTATCATAAAGAACAAGGGATACTAAAGAACTCTTAACTTGATATATATATATATATATATAGAAACGGGATCAGGAGAGAACGCCCTAAAGTGTGAGAACGGATCCTGTTCGAACACGTGGATTGCGATATTATCAGGGCGGAGGGGCTCTTTTGTCTTTTTATCTTCTCTTTTTCCATTTTCGTGTGTCACAATACTGTTTCATTTTTGGCGTCTAAGATTTTTTTGGCGTTTAGTTAGATTCAATAACTATCTGGCGTTTTACTGGTCTTTCTTAGATCTGTCTCGTTCAATTAATCGGTTTTGTGTCACATAGATAACACTTTGGCGTTTATGGCGTTCCCAAATTCATTAAAATTAATTAATAATTCTAGCATCTTGGCGTCCATGGTGTTACCAAATTCATTATATACCTTTAATAATTCAAACGTTACATTTTTTTTGCCGTTTTGTAGATTTTACCAGTTGAATTAATCCCATATATCTTACAAAAGTAAATTTTTTGGCATTCATGGCATTCTTAATAATTCATTAATAATTCAAAAGATTACAATAAGACGAAATCAAAACCAACTAATAGTCTTCTGTGTATGGGATTACATCAGAGATGTACCCATTGCTTTGTTCATCGCTTTCTTCAGATTTATCATCATCATGTTGTGCATTGGCGTATAACGCCATTATCTCCTCTCGTATTTGCTGCATCCTAACTTAAATATCATGACAACCCTGGATCTTGCATCGTTCGAAGGTGTTAAATCACAAAGTTGTTCAAGAAGATGTAGTCTCTCTGTCTTCAGCATTTCGTCCATCAGCAATGATTATTCCACCCCGTGTCGATAAGTCACTTTAACCGTTTTTGCTTGTTCATCCAAACCCCAACTGCTAACTGTTGATAGACCAGTATCATCAATATCATCATCATCTACTGGAAATTTTCTCTTCAATCTTCATATTACCTTTCGAGTGCCTTCACAATCTTCGGCCATTGGAACCCCAATGGCCAGAATATACCTCTGAACGGCTTCATCCATACTAAGTATGGCGTTGATTGTCTTGATCTTCACCCTTCTCCTGTCAGAGAACTTTAGGATGAAATGTCTCTCCGACCTATCAAACCTCCATGCAATAACTTGAGCCATTTTTTTAAGGTTTTATGACGTTTTAGTCAAAATGTGGCGTGTTAGAGAATACGTGGAGTGTTAAGTTTTGTTTAGTTGTTCTACTTATATAATGACTTTTTTTTGCCGCCATGTAGGATGCAGTCCTATAACGTGACATGTAATTATGACGTTTTGAAAAGATAAATAAATTCAAGTACAGATATAGTGGGTTTTAATTACAATGTCAGAAATAAAGTTTCCGTCGTTTCAGTGTACTGTTTGTAGTTACAGTTTGTTCAGCTTCATCTGTTAAGGCTGTAACACGTCCCATCTTTTAGATTTTGGCGTTTTATAATTTTAATGACGTTAGACAAACATGGCACATTGTTCTGTTTCTCTTACACATTGTTTTATACATTTGTTCTAAAAAATGCTTGTAAAACCCCAAGATGCCACAAATTTTATTATAGTTGTAGAGTTTGGCGTTTGTGGCATCTTGCATTTTACAAACAATTTTTAGAGAAATAATGTATTTTTTAGTGGAAAATTAGATAACAAACCACAGAAAAAAATAGAAGCGAAAAAAATAAATTAAAAATCGTAATCGAATTTCTCTTCCAAATCTTCACTTTCACCTGTCTCTCTTTCTTCTTTGAAACTACAAGAACTGTCACAAATATATAGCATTTTGGCATTAGTGTGATTTATTGTTGTTTGTTGTTGAAGTGGCTTTTGTCGGTGTTAGAGACAAAATGACGTGAGTTTTTTGTTTGGTCTTCATCTTTATCTTCATACCACTCTTCAGTGTCATCGGTCTCTTCTTCTCGTCCAAGCCTTCTTCAAGAACAAAGATGACAAAATGACATATGACTGTCACCAGTATCTTTTTCTTTAAGATTTTTCCATCTCATGCAACAAAATCTTACTGAGTTACCTCCCTCACCTAACATTCCATTCAGTGAAACTTCACGCAAAACTATACTGAATATCCAAGAAACAATGTTTTCCATCTTTGATTTTTTTTAACTTTTTGGCATTTTACAGTGAGTGGTATTTAGGAACCATGGCATTTGTTTTTTTTTTTTTTTTTGATCTATGGAAGGTGTTGAGACGTCTTTATTTATAGGATGTCTTTGGTGCGTAGTTTAGGCGAGATATTATTAACAAGTGCATTTAATAAAATATCCATCATTTCAGTTACTGTTTGTATTTCCTGTTTTGCTTAGCTTTATCTGTTAAGTCTGTAACAGGTCCCATCTTTCAAGTTTGGTGTTTTACATTTAATGGCGTTTTTGTAGGCTAAGATTATAAAATACACCGCCTAAAACACAGAAAAAACCACGCAGTAAAAATATTTTTTATTAGTTGGCGTTTTGTATTTAGTTGCGTTTTATATTTAATGGCATTTTATGGGACAAACAGTGTTTCCCTTTTTACCCTTAAGAAGCACGTTCCAAGTAATAAAATTGATATTATTTACGAAAACGCCACCATGCCAATCTTGTCCATAGATTGTTTTGATCTGACGATCCATAAGCATTCTCACTATTCTCACACTTTTCACCGTTTTCCCTATATCCTGACCCTATATATATATGGCGAAGCTTGAGATTTCCGCTCGGGGTGGCGGAAATTAGCAGACCTAAAAATTTCTATAAAACCACGGGGTAAAAAATGTATGTACCCAAAAATTTCTATACGAAAATTAAATAATCTCCACCACTGAACGAAAAGTTCAGGGGGTCGGTTCCCATCCCACCCCTTAAAAGCTTCGCCCATGTGTGTGTGTATATACATACATATAAATATAAATATATATATATATATATATATGTAGGGTTAGTATCTATAGAAAACCCACTTTAATTTAGAAAACCCGGGAAACTCTAACCTCCCGATGTTTTAAAAAAAAATATATATACACATGTTATATACATGTTTTTAAGGTATTTGGGCCAAAAAAATCAAAAAAACGCCGAGTAGATATTTTAAAAAAAAAATAAACAAGTTTTGGTGTAACACGTGTTACATTCATCTGACATATTTGTAACACGTGTTACACCAAAACTTGTTTATTTTTTTTTAAATATCTACTCGGCGCTTTTTTGATTTTTTTGGCCCAAATACCTTAAAAACATGTATATAACATGTGTATATTTTTTTTTTTAAAAACATCGGGAGGTTAGAGTTTCCCGGGTTTTCTAAATTAAAGTGGGTTTTCTATTTATCTTTAGCCTATATATGTATATATATATATGTATGTATGTATGTATGTATGTATGTATGTATGTATGTATGTATGTATGTATGTATGTATGTATGTTTGTATGTATGTATGTATGTATGTATAGAAACGGGATTAGGAGAAAATGGTTGGAAGTGTGAAAACGACGAGAACGGATCCTGGTCGAACACATGGCAGGGGCGTTAAATGATATGCAGGGGTACGATTGTCATTGTCCACGTTCGCCTCCATAAATCGAGTTATAATTCCCTTTCAAATAAAACTCAAAAATTTTTGTATTAGTAGTCACCTCCTTTCCAAGCTTCCGAGATCTATGGCGTCTAACGTGGATTCCGTTCTACAAAGTAATATTTGATGACGTTTTCATATGTGTTCCAACAAATCGTGCAACAAATTTGAAACATATATGGAGTTTTGTTCTTTATGCTTGTTTCAATGTTGTTTTTTTTTTCAAAGTAATATTTGACAATGCGTCTATGTTTCAATGGCCTTCTCCATATATCCAATATTTGGGGTTTTCATTATTAATGTTAATTATCATTTGGGATCTAATATATGCTTATTGTTTACGATCAATGGCATTTTACACCTGGTTACTTATATCTGATTAGTTTTGATTTTTTTACGTTAATTTGTAAACATCAGTTCATTCTATTTGTTAATTTGTTAATTTGAAAACATTAGTTTTGTTTATTATGGTGTTTTCATTAACACGTTTTAGGAAGATAGTAACAACAGTTCTTTATATTGTTAATTATTCAACTAATGGCGTTTTCATTATTGCGTTTTCACTTATATGTTTATTAGGTCATGTTTTTTATTCAATTAATGGTGTTTTCATCGATAATGTTTTTAGGATACATTGACTACTTTGATGGTGTTTTTCTTAATTTGTTCTCGTTGTTTTCTCTCAGACGAGTGTGTTTCTTCAAATGAAAGGTTATGCCCCAAAACAGGTTTTCCATTTATCATTCCCGACATTAGTGAAGAGATAAAGCCCAAAATGGACATGATATTCCCAAGCCTCGATGATTATTATTCAATGTATGTTAGCTATGCGACGATTTGTGGTTTTTCTGTCAGGAAAGGGACTGAAAAGATAAACGCCAAAGGAGAAACACATATTAAGTATTACATGTGTACGAGATCTGGGGTATATAAGGAAAGGAAGGTAGATACGTTGGACCTGAATCAAAGGAAAGGATCGTGCGATCCAACTTTTCAAAGATGACTGGTTGGGGAAGGTCTATAAGTTTGTTGAGGAGCACAACCATGATTTTGTTGAACAAGCTGATAAGCATTTTCTTCCGTCTGAACGACACCTCACTCAGCTCCAGAAGCATGTTATACATAGCATGTTTAAGTTGAATTTGGGACCTGTTAAGGCTTTTAATGTTATGAAGACTTGTTTTGGTGGTTTTGAAGACGTAAGTAAAGTTGATTTTAAGAACTACAGGAGGAAAATTAAGTTATTTATAGGGGAATATGACGCTGAGATGGTTGTGAGACATTTGCCTGAAAAAAGACAGACCTAGCCTAATTTCTCGTACGATTACTTCACTAACGAAGAGAATCGTTTGAAGGGACTTCCTTGGTGTGATGATCAATGCATACATAATTACCACGTGTTTAGTGATGTGATTTCATTTGACGCCACGTATCGTTCCAACAAGTAATATTTATACCTCTATTTTTTGGCGTTTCACTTCAAGAAAAAGTGGTTAACCAAGAGGTTAGTTCACCGGTCGAGTCTCGTCAAATAGGGTTAATCCTTCTTTTCCTCGATTAATGGTTGGGTCATCCTCTAATCCGTCTCCTGCATAATGAAACACATCGTGACTCACAACAAGGAGAATGGGGTGGGGGTTGCTCCTTGTTACCACCCTCCGGCATGAGAATATGTATTTGCTTTGTAAGCAAGATAAGTATTTAAGTAGTAATTGTGAGAGAGTAGATTATCATCACCTCAAACCTGGTTTGAGTTGGGTATTTATAGCCGAAGAGTGAAGGAGAAGGGCCAATGGGCCGCTTAATGGGCCTAGGGCACGACTGAGAACTTGCAGCTTTTTGTAGATGTGACAGGAGCGCAAATCACGGTAGTATTGGGCGCACGCGGAGGTGTTGCCATGTTTTCTGCTGTATCGGTTGCACGAAGGGACACCCGCTACGTGGCCTGATGGGGTTGTCAATCTGGCCACCAACTTTTATGCCTGTGGGTTGGGCAGCTGCACATTGGGCGGTCAGCTGACCGATGTTGTTAGTGCCCAGGCCTACCACTTGCTGGTTGGTCACGAAAGTCAAAGTGACAGTTCCACTTGTGTAACAATAGGATGTAGTCTTGCACCGCATCTCTACGTACGGTAAAATGTGCACAGGTGCCAACACCTCCATCGCTGATCTGCGCGCCCGCGCAGGACCGCACCATGGAAATGTGTTTGACAGAAAATGAATGTAGTAAACTACTATCATCTTTGGTAGTAATCACCGCATCCCTTGTATGTAGATGAAAATAGCCATGTTCATATACAAGGTGAGTTTTCTCATCTTTCCCCGAGAGGGAAAGCAAACCGGGTTTGCGCATGCCTACACGAACTAAGGCAGGTCCTTTGTCGATTGGGAAAATGAGTCGGGTGATGGTCACTCGCGCCCAAGCCTGGTGCGAGATTTGGGACCATAACCCTTCATCACTGTTTAGATGCATTGGCGTTTTCTTCTCGTTTCATTTTTTCAATGGCGTTTTTATATGCAGATACTCTATGGTGTTTGTACCGTTCACTGGTATAGACAATCACCACTGCAACGTTACATTTGGTGCTGCATTATTGGCGTCAGAAACTGCTGAAATATATATATATATATATATGGTTGTTGAGAGTTTTTCTAAAAGCTGTTGGTTCTCAACCAAAAGTTGCTGTTACTGACCAAGATCCAACAATGAAGAAGGCTATTTCTGTTGCATTTGTTGAAATGAGGCATCGGTTAGGCATGTGGCACGTGATGCATAAACTTTCTCTGAAGGTTAATTTTCTTATTTTCATGTGTTTGGCGTTTTAAGATATATGGCGTTTTGCCATTCATAAGTGTTTTTCATGTTAGTTTGTTGTTTCTAATGTATCTATTGCATGGCGTTTCCGTGTTTTATATAGGTTGGTGTTAGGCTACGCAATTCCACCAATTTCAAAGAACATATTTGTGATGTTGTGTGGACGGATATTCTTACACCCGAAGAGTTTGAATCAGGATGGGAAGAGGTTATTGAAGAGTTCAATTTAGATGTTAATGACTGGCATTCTAATATTTTTGCACTTAGGGAATCTTGAATTGCTGTATACTATAAAATGGAGGAACTGTCGGGCGTTATGCGTACGACATCGAGGTCAGAGAGTGAGAACCATTTTTTTTTGTCAAGTGTGCAATTCAAAATATACTCTTGTTGAGTTCATGACTCATTACGAAACTGCCATAGAAGCACAATGTCACACGCACCGGCAAAATGATCATGAATCTAGATACAAACGCCCCCAGTTGAAAAGTAATTATAAAGTGTTGGAGAGCCAAGCTGGTGAGATATACACAAAAAAATATTTTTTGTGACATTCAAACTGAGCTAATCAGGATTGGGGATTGCTTAAATCAACGACGCGAAGAGCAGCCCGATGGGTTTGTTAAGTTCTTCATAAATGATTTCTAGCAGCCTTGTACATCCTTATTCGAGGTAAACAATAGCGTTTTTTAGGTATTTTATTTGGCGTTTTCTGAATATGGCGTTTATTATATGAAGAACATTTTTTTGCATGGAGTTTTTGTGTTTATTGTTTGATGGTGTCTTATACAAACATTGTCTGTATGGCGTTTTATACATACATTCGTTTTGGCCTTTTTTTTAGGTAATGTACCGTAAGTCGGTTGCACCAGCACTTGCTCATGCAGGCGTTTTGAGCAATTTGATTATAAAATAGATTATAACCATTTTCGGAGTTATTTTAGGAGATAATTCTTTTTTTACGTATTAGTAAGTGATCATGGTGGTTTAACATCTATAATGTTTTTGTTATTTTACAGGAATAAAACACCAAACATATTCCAAAAATACCATGACTTTAATCGTAATAAAGCCATGGTGTTTTAACACCATTTGGGGATGATTGTATTGCTATTCTAGATGTTAAAACAGCATTACTTGAATAGCAAAACAATAATTGCAGATGTTAAAACATCATGAGTTGAATCACAATATAATGTTTCCACATTCCGATGTTAAAACACCCTAACTTGAATTACAATACAATGTTTTAAGATGTTTAAAACATCACGCCTTTAATCACAATACAATTAAAACACCATTGTATGAACATAGACAAAACATGTAACACCCCGAAAACGGTTTATTAATTTAAACCGAATTAACCGAGGATGAGAAGGTAAAAATACTGTTGGTGGCAAAAGTTAAACCGTAAACAAAATAACTAGGAACAATTTTACCTAGTTAATAACATGTAAATAAGTGATAAAACATTGAGTTGTAGTTTAAAAAGGAAACTTGTGTTTTAAAAACACTACACGCACATATTGTGTGTAGGTTGATCATCAGGAGAGCAAACAAGGGGTAAACCCTTGTTCAACCAAGAATCATCAAATTAAAGAGGAAATTGGACATCAAATTCGTGCATGAATGTATATTAACGATCACCTAAACGAGGGGATCATAAGGTATGTCAAAAATCTTAATTTGGTGATTATTATGAATGTTGGCAAATTTCATGGATTTCAATCCATGTATGAATTTCAGAAATTTAAGTGAGATATGAGATGTATACTTGCTTATGAACAAACCCTAACACTGTGTTCCCGAGTTAAGTTAAGGAGAGAAAAGAAAGGATTCTCTCCTTTTCTTTTCTTTCTCTCCGTTTCTTTCCAAATTGGAAAGATTAATTTTAGGCAAAAAATCTCTCATTTTCTTTTCTTTTCTCTCCTTTAATGAAACTCGGGAACACAGTGTAAGTGATAATTTTGAATATATTGCTATGATTTGGGTGTTTGGATGATTTACAACACCTAGTGAAGAGGGGTTTTGATTATATGAAGAAAGTGATGATATAAGAGTGTTTTTAATTATCATACTTGTATACATGTGTAAGATACTTGAACAAATTAGAGATTAGAGTAAGTAATCATACATGACTTAAAAATGGGTTTTTGTATGATACTACGAAATAGATGATATATTCATGATAAATAATGTTTGAAATCATCATGTGTTTATGAACGATTTAGAGTATTTGACTAAGTTTGATGTTTGGGTAAATTCCTTATATATGATGCAAAGGGTTGTTTTATAGGAACGTTGTCACAACCCCCGACCCCTTACCCCGGGAGGCGGGCGGCCGCGAGCTTCGCACATTCGGTGGTATCGGTGTTTATTTCATTTTGGCAGCGGAATTTACATCAGGACCGTAGTTAGGAAATATTTTATCAGAGTAAAACACCTTATTTTATAAATATTAATCACATGGGTAAAACCCAAGTTTCTATTTATAATCAGTTTATAGGGATAACCCCTATTTTATTCAAATAAAACTTCTTCTTTATTTAGGTAACTTGTATAGCCACTTTTACAAGCCTTCAGTGCTCTCCAGCTGGCTTCTATTTGGCTTTCACATTTTTTTTACCTGAAACGCGTTTTAAAAACATTTGTCAATGGGAAATACTGGTGAATCCCAATTTAATCAAGACAGGTTTTATCATTTTACAGCATTGAGGGCAATCCAGCAATTGCATTTGTTTACATCTATTCAATTACCACCCACTGCACTGTCAATCCTGACTTGTGGAAATGTTACTACTCACAGTGTAGTAACTCATTTTGTATACAAAACCCCAACATACCGATGATAATTGTAGAATTAAAAATACTCAATCACTGCTAATTATAATGTAAAACAATTGAGGTTTTGTAAAAACAGTTTACAAAAAGAATTTACAAAAAAAGGATAAACTCACAGTGCTAGTTTAGGTATTTCCTTGTGACTTCCTGGTTATAATCTATTAATTTAAGCAATGCACACGCGTTAGTATAATAACCCAATATTTACATTAGCTATACCCCCCTCCCGAGACAGAACTCCAACGACGAAGTCAGGCAGAGCCTCGACATGCATTACGGAGCACTAGAACAATCTGGCAAAGTATCTAATACGTAACCAGGGGTTATAATACTTACAACGAGGCAGAGCTTCGCTAATTAAGGGTATAATACCCGAGTATTACTTTAGCTATACATAATTGAGAGAGAATTATAATTTTTGAACGATTTCGACTGAATGCCGATGCCCTCTATTTATAGGGCCTGACAGGAGGTTTCTGGAGGCCTGCGAGAGAGATCAAGGGGTCTCTCGCGCCCCACGAGCTAGGTGTGGTAGGGCCTAGCCTTGCTGAGTTTGCGGACTAGCTTCAACACGCACCTGCCACGTGGCAGCTCAGGGGCTCGCCTGGTGGCCAAAGGCTCATGCCCCGCGACAGCCTTTCTTGGCTCGGTCGCGCCCTACCAGATCCCCTTAAATTTTGTTTTTATTTAATTTTTGTAAAATTAAAAGTATTTCGGGCCCACTTTTTGTATACGGTGTATATTTTAGGACGTATAGGGGTGTTATAAGTATTTTGGGAGAGTTGTTATAAACGTGGTTATAATGGTGGCTTAGGAATAGAGCATACCGGGTAATTAACGAAATGCCTAAATGAGTTGTCGAACTTATTCGTGGGTTTGTATATGTTAATAGGTAGTTGACTTTTAAAAGTCAAACTAACCTATAATACGATCGAATGATAATTTTGATATAAAATACGTAAGATGGAATAGTCGCGATAAATGATGACTAATCTAACCATCTTCCGAATTATAAATGATAGTTTGACGCTTGACAAGCTAGGTGGAAGCTTGGGAAAGAAGCGGGTCAAACAGATCAAGTACGAGGGAAAAAACATAATTGGATGCAAGGTAAGTAAAGCTTACATCTTTTAAGTAGAACACCTACTTTTGTATTTGGTAAGAATAAGATAATTTAGTATTTGGAATATGACGTTCCGACGCGGAATGATACGAGTCGGAACAAGCGAAACTGGTGAGAAACCATATTTGGTGATAAAAGGGGTAAAACGGTAATTCGGTCATGTGATGATGAATAAACAAGGAGTTTTGAAAAGTGACCATATGGTGTAAAACATGATGGGTAAAAAGGGTAAAATGGTAATTTGGTCACGAGTTGACGGATAAATAATAGTTTTGAAAAAGATACCTTAAGGCGTAAGCCATAATGGGTCAAACGAATTAAGGCATGATTTTTTTAAGTAATATGATCATATGGTCTAAACCGAAATGGGCTACATGGGTGAGATTGAAAATAAATACCATCACACAATGATAAATGGTCATTGAGGCCAAACGGGTCTAATGGTGATGTTATCGCCATTTAACAATAATGACTAATGGTTGCTGTCGAGTTGTTGTGCTCACAGGGAGAATAGTGTATGGCTTGTATTGCTTTTAATTAACAATTAGTATTGCAAGGTATTAAAATGGGTCAAAGCTATGACCCAAGCCATGTATGTGTAATGGGTCAAACTCTCAATGGGGGCTTAGGGTTCGACGAGAGCTAAACGAGTCATGGGTAGACATTGGATTACCTAGTGAGGTATATCCAATAATTTAAATGGGAAATTTTATGTTGTTAGGAATACAATGATTTGTAAATAGAATTATGGGATATAAGTGCCCACTAAGCCAAAACAAGCCTTTACATGTCCTTCGTAGTTAAAGAGGACTAAAATTGACCAAAACGCCCTCGAATGACAAATTGGATAAACGACCCTTAGGGGAAGTTTAAATATGAGTTTTATAAGTTGGTCGATTCTTCAATTAGTATAACATGGAAGCATTAGACCTTTTTGCCTTAACGCTATATAAAAGGGTCATTTCCGTAAAATTGACAAACTTGAGGGTAGAGTAGTAATATAATGATATTCTATCATGATCCATCACAATTAATGTTGTGATGATAGTTAAGTAAAGTTAATAAAGTGAGAACGCAGGTTATGAATGGTAAAACAAAGAAATGGGTCAAATAAGTCTTTGTTTGATTTGAGTAATCGAACGGGTCAAAATGAATGCGAAGACACATACTGGGAAACGCGAGCATAAACACAAGTTTAGTAAACCCAGATGAGAGTTAAAATCTGTAGAGATTTGATCCTTACCATAAAATTATAGTTAGTGTAACTAAATTTGATAACGGTCGAATAATCACATGGATTAAATGTGAGCCGATGGCTTAGAGTGCAAAAGTCATTATTCCGGGTTGTGGATTTTGAGTCTAAAATGTGGGCGATTAATTTACAATCGCGTAGAAACAAGTTTCGTGTAAAACAGATAAGTGTACAAAAAGATATGCGAGTTTTCGTACAAAAGGGCAAATCAGGAAAATCTTGTTCAGCAGTGCAGAACCATAACCTACGGCTGAGGGCCGTAGGCTACGGTAGTGATATTAAAAACAACATATCAACGGGAGCCGTAGGCTACAGCCAGGGACTTATGTCCATTTTGCTTATTAGTAACTTTAAGCTACGGTCACTTAGCCGTAGCTTACAATGAGTGTTTTTAACAGTTTCTTGTTTGATGTTTTTGAGGGTTGCGAGTTTGTTAATTATATATTAATCTTCATCTACCTAACGTATGTCATGGTTTTGACATTTAGGTACTAGCTAGGATGTTTTGGATGAAGATCAAGCTAAACGAAAAAATAAACACATCTGAAGTTTAAGCTTCTGCTTTGTTTCGTTATTTTACAAACCAAAATACTTATGAACTATATAAAAGGGCTATATTTTATAAACATATAAACGTGCTAAAGTGTTTAAGACTTTTAACATTTATGAACCTTTATAAATTCTGAAACATCGTATGCACGTTTAATTGCATTATTTATATGTAAATGTAAAAGTTTTTATAAATTCTCAATTGTATGAGAATGGGTCTTACAAAACACCATAGACTAAAATATCCGATCGAAACCTATTTTTTATCTATGTATAGAAAAATGGTACTTATATTAAAAATAAAAAAAAGGCTTGTTATTATGGTATAACTTTTTTAAAAGAAAATGTTGCGTATAAAAAGTTATTGACGGTTAAAAAAGCCATGGGTAACTTAAGTGTGCATTGAGGATGATGGTAGTTTTCTTTATTTAAACAAAAAGACATTATTACCCTTAATCTAGCCAAATTAGTCAAAAATTAAAACATCATTTACATATTAAGCATTTTTTTTCTTCTCAAGAATTAACTACAAGATCTAAGAGTTTAAAACACTTCTCACAAAAAACCCCATTTTATAATAACCCCAACCTATATATATATATATATATAGAGTGGGGTTCTAGAGTGAACACTGTTGTATTTGTGAACTGAGTGAACAAATCATGGCCATTGATTTACATCATCAAATCATAAAATATACTAGTGTATTTAATCATCAAATCCTGGTCATTGATTTACATTTGTGTATTGATAATCAAGGTTTATGATT
Organism: Helianthus tuberosus; assembly: GCA_030545235.1. Classification (NCBI taxonomy): domain Eukaryota; kingdom Viridiplantae; phylum Streptophyta; class Magnoliopsida; order Asterales; family Asteraceae; genus Helianthus; species Helianthus tuberosus. Next base: position 197,669,553 of record CM060425.1, read on the forward strand.
AGTTCACAATAGGTGTCACTAGATTAGAGCTTCATGGATGTGTCTTTGACGGGAAAATTTCGGGTCATTATTTTCATTAATGAAGCCCTGTTTTAAGCTATCCGATCAGACTAGGTTATTTGGATCCTATTTAAACCACAAAACGCATGCTCTACCTTTTCATCTATCAAACCTTAAAGGACGCACATCTTCTCCTTACGTTTCTTGCCTATCAATCGATTGAATATTTATCAATCCTACAATACTAATCGCATCAATGTATTTACTTTACCTTTGTTTTGATGCACTGTTTACGTTACATTTTATAACAACCCTCAAAATATTTTAGACACCCTAAAAATAATTAGAATATCCTAATACGTCCTAAAATACACCCCGTATACGAAAACTGGCCCTGAATACCTTTACTATTCATAAAATTAAATAAAAACAAGAAAAATGGGTCTCTGGCGGGCCGCGTAAAGCCACCCCAAGGTCAACGCGAGGCGCGACAGCCCGCCTACGAGGCTTCACCCGGAGCCGACATGTGGCACAATCGTGTCGAGGCTATATGTGATGACCGGTCATAGCTAGGCCCTACAAGCCTAGGTCGCGGGCCGCGTAAGCCCCTTCCTTCTCTTACGCGGGGCACGACAAACTCAATTTCATCTCCTATAAATTGGGAGCTCAGGCCTTCAGTCGAACTCGCTCAATTTCTTTTTCTCTCTCAAAATTTCACATAGTAGGCATAATCTCCGGGTATAATACCCCATAATTAACGAAGTTCTGCCCCGTTGTAAGTATTATAACCCCGGTTACGTATTAGATACGCTGCCCAATTGATCCAGGGTTCCGTAATGGCTGTCGTGGTTCTGCCCGACGTAGTCATTGGAATGTCGTCTCGGGGAGGGTATTGCTAATCTAAGTACTGGGTTATTATACAAACACATGTACATTTGTGTAATTAATAGATAATCACCAGGAAAACCCTTAAAGGAAACCCTAAGACAGCAATGTGAGTAATCTCCTTTTTGTAAACCTTTTTTACCAACTGTTTTTACAAAACCTTAAATAATTTACAATGTGATTAGCAGTGATTGAGTCTTTGTAGTTCTTCAATTACTGCCGGTATGTTGGGGTTTTGTATACAAAATGTGGAACATGTTACCATTGGACAAAGAGTTAGCCAATGTGAAATATGACCCACCAGTCAGGATTGACAGTACTGAATGAATAATTGTGTAGAAATAAACATTGTAATAGCTCTCAATACTGTTAAAAGATAAAACTCTTTTTATTAAATTGGGATTCACTCACCAGTATTTCCAACTGACAAAATGTTTTAAACGCGTTTCAGGTAACAAAATGTGAAAGCCAACTAGAAGCCAACTGGACAGCACTGAAAGCTTGAAAAAAGTGGCTATAAAAGTTACCTAAATAAAAGAGGATGTTTTATTCAATAAAATAGGAATTTTCCCTATGAAAATGTTTGTAACGAAACTTGGGTTTTATCCTAATATATTTAAAGTGTTGTATTTACTATGATAAAATATTTCCTAACTACGGTCCTGATTTAATTTCCGCTGCCAAAATAATAAACACTGATACCACCAAAACTGGTCTCGCGGCCGCCCGTTCCCGGGACAGACAGGGGACGGGGGTTGCGACAGAAGGTAGTATCAGAGCTAATCCACTGATTCAGCCACAATAGTGTTCTGCTGACACCAAGATATTATTCAAATCATTAGGAAATTAATTATGGAAATACGTGCATATCTGTATTTTATTGTTGTGTGTTACTTGACTATTTGTTAGTTTACAGTATGAGTGATCAAGGACCCTCCGATGCTTATCGTCAGTTGTCCGGCTCACCTAGAAGCGAAGGCACCTCTTCACAGCCTGCCCTCTCAGGATATTCAGCTGACAATGAAGATGGAATATTCGTGTTTAAGGCTCAGTCTGAAGAGCCATTCCCTCAGAAAAAGAGATGATGGTTCAGTAGGGGAGCACAAGAGCGTAGAAAAAGAATGAAAAAGTTACAACAGCAGCGCGTTCTAGCTGCCGCTAAAAGAGAAACCGATGCCCATACCCAAGACATGCTTAATAGGAGTTTAGCAAACTTCCATATTTTAGCATCCACAGCCGCCGACCCAAACCTGGAGCAACTAGTAGCCCCTCAACCATTACCCTTGTTTCCCACCCAGCCAATGAAGATTGAAAACAACCCAGAAAACCACGTCCAAATGCATGATTTTAACCCAGAAGAGATACCTAGGATACCAGCACCCAATCCCTTAGACCAAGACTACGATCTGTGGTTCGATGATCATAGGGATTATGTACAACACTACCACCTAACCGACGAACCCATGCCAAACCTAGCAGCATATCCAGGTCTGGACCCTCTAGATCCCTACTACAATAATGATGAATACATTAGGGAAATTCTAGAAAATCCGTACCCTCAGGAAGAACCCATGCCACAGTACCCAGATCCAGTACCAGCACCTGCACCCCCAATGAGTGTAGAAAATGTGCAAGAGCTCCGAACTTTCGGAGAAGAAATTTTAGAAAGTTGCGAGAGAATGAGGCAGGTTGGAGAACGACTCGTCTGGAAGTACGACGAGCGTAATATGGAGTTCTGGATGAACCCATATCAGTGACGGTGATAATATATATATATATATATATATATATATATATAATATGTGTGTGTGAATTTTTTTTATAATAATAATAATAATAAATCTATCATAGTATAGACCACTTTGTGGTTAATGATGCATAATAGTATTGTATTTTATTTCCGTTGTATTGTAATAATTATAGATGCATATTATAAGAAATAGTAAGTCGCAATGCTCGACGCTTTTGACCAATATGTATCTTGTGTGATTGTTTTCCTTAAATATTATTTTGTGATATTAATAATTGGCAAATGTTTAAAATTCAGATGGACAACGAAGTGAATCAGGAAAACCAGAATAATGATAACCAGAGTAACAATAACCCGGATAACGAAAACCCAAACAACAACAATAATGGAAACCAAGTGGATAACAGTGCCATGCAACACATAGTGGCACAAGGGATAATAGATGCGATGCCATATATTATCAAAACGGTTAAGGAAGCAGCAAATAAAAGTAAACATGATAGTAAACGACCCACTGAACCTGAACACAGCGTAAACAATGGACCCATAATTTAAGTGCCTATTCCCAAAAGAAGAAGAACCATGTCCTATGGTTGTTCTTATAAAGAATTCTGGTCTTGTAAACCAATGGAATTCTCGGGCAATGAAGGGGCCGTTGCATCTCTACGCTGGATAGAAAAGACTGAGGCAGTCTTGAGAATAAGCAAGTGTGTGGAAGAGGATATGATAATGTTTGCTTCCAATCTATTTAAGAATTCAGCACTAGAATGGTGGAACACTATCCTCCAGTCTAGGGGAAGTGATAGGGTTTATAATATGGAATGGGAGGAATTCAAAAACATGGTAGAAAGAAAATTCTGCCCTCCCAATGAAAAGGAACAGATAGCAAATAAGTTCCTAAACGTTAGGATGACTGGGGTAGATAGTAAGGGTTATACTACATTATTCTTTGAAAATGCTCGAATAGTACCAACCCTTGCATCACCTGAACCAGTATTAATCTCTCGTTACATCTGGTGATTAATTGGGGGGATTAGGCATGTAGTCAAGGCAGCTAGACCTCAAACCATAGAAGAAGCAGTAGAACTATCAAATACCTTGACAGATGAATTAGTTCGTACACGAGAAGAGGATCAGCGGAGGAACCTAACCCAGAAGCTTAACCAAGAATTCCGTTCTGGAAATTCTAACCATGGGAAAAATGTAGGTTCTACTTCTGCACCATATTGCAAGCATTGCAAAAGGAAGCATTCTGGAAGATGCTCCATATACTGTAACTTCAGCAAAATATCTGGACACAAGGAGGAAGACTACAAGAAGAAGCCTAACAACAGGATATGCTACAACTGTGGAGAACAAGGTCATATCAAGTCGAACTGTCCAAAACTAGCTCCATCCACGAACACCAAGAATACTAAAAATGCTAGAGCATTTGTTCTAACTGCAGAAGAAGCAAAGATGATCCTGGATGTGATCACCGGTATGTTTTTAGTTAATGATGTTTCTGCTAAAGTATTATTTGACTCTGGTGCGAACCAAAGTTTTATTAATACTTCATTTTGCAAACTTCTCAATCAACCATTAACTAAACTCCCACAAGAATGTCTAGTAGAGACAGCCAATGGGGAAACCATTAACATTTCTGAAATCTTGCAGGGAGCAAGAATAGAAATTCTAAATCAAAAATTTATTGCAAACCTTTACCCAATGAATCTGGCAGGAATTGATGTCGTATTAGGAATGGATTGGTTAATAGCCAATAAAGCCAGTATTTTATGTGATCAAAAGTCAATCCAAGTAAATTCACCAAAGGGTGAGAAGATCACAATTAAAGGAAATAAACCCTCTAGATCCACTAAATTCATCTCTGTAATGAAAACAACTAGTTATATAAGAAAATGATCATTAGTGTATTTGATTTCCATAATCACTAACACTAAAGGAAAAGAATTAAAGGATATTCTAGTAGTATCCCAGTTTTCAGATGTATTTCCAGAAAAATTACCAGGACAACCTCCGGACAGAGAAGTTGAATTCAGAATCCAATTGATACCAGGAACAACACCAATTGCCAAAGCACCTTACCGTTTGGCACCTGCAGAAATGCAAGAACTAAAGAAACAGTTAGATGATTTATTGGGAAAAGGATTCATACAGCCAAGCTCATCGCCATGGGGAGCACCGATTTTTTCGTTAAAAAGAAGGACGGATCAATGCGTATGTGCATTGACTACCGTGAATTGAACAAGGTCACGATTAAGAATCAGTATCCGTTACCGAGAATCGATGATCTGTTCGATCAATTACAAGGAGCTCGATTTTTCTCGAAAATCGATTTACGATCAGGATATCATCAATTAAAGGTACAGGGAGAGGACATTCCTAAGACCGCTTTCAGAACAAGGTATGGCCATTATGAATTTACTGTCATGCCATTTGGTTTAACCAATGCCCCAGCTGCATTTATGGACATGATGAACCGAATATGTAAGCCATATTAGGATAAATTCATAATTGTCTTTATAGATGATATTATTATATATTCTAAGAGCAAAGAAGAACATGCAAAGCATTTTGCACACACTTCTAAGTTTATTAAGAAAATAAAAGCTTTATGCTAAGTTTTCAAAGTGTGAGTTTTGGTTAGAACAGGTATAATTTCTTGGACATCTAGTTAATCATGAAGGAATTCATGTGGATCCCACCAAGATCGAGGCGATTACCAAGTGGAAAACCCCTGAATCACCAACCGAGGTTAGAAGTTTCTTAGGATTAGCCGGTTATTATAGAAGGTTTATTCGAGATTTTTCTAGAATAGTCATTCCCTTAACTAAGCTAACCTGTAAATCTATTAAGTTTGAATGGGGACCAAAACAAGAAGAAGCCTTTAGAATTCTTAAGCAAAGACTAACCAACGCACCCATACTAGCGTTACCAGAAGGAACTGAAGACTTTGTAGTCTATTGTGACACTTTTAAGTTAGGCTATGGATGTGTATTGATGCAACGTCAAAAAGGTTATAGCTTACGCCTCTAGACAACTTAAGAATCATGAAGAGAATTATTCATCCCATGATCTAGAATTAGGAGCTATAATTTTTGCCTTTAAAATGTGGAGACATTACCTATACGGTAGTAAGTTTACCATTTTCACCGACCATAAGAGTTTAAGATATGTCTTCGGACAAAAAGAGTTGAATATGAGACAAAGACGCTGGATGGAGATACTTAGTGATTATGATTGTAATATCCAGTACCATGCAGGAAAGGCAAATGTAGTAGCTGATGCTTTCAGTCAAAAATATCATGAAAAGCCAAAAAGAGTACGTTCACTTAAACTAAATCTGCAAGTAGATTTAAATGAACAAATTAGGAAAGCACAAGAATCAGTAATCAAGGATGATACTGAAAAATTGAAAGGAATGATTAAGGAATTAGAACAAGGCACAGATGGAATTTGGAGATTCCATCAGAAAAGAATGTGGATACCTAAATTAGGAAACCTACGCCTCCGTATATTAGAAGAAGCCCATAAGTCTAAGTATACGATGCATCCTGGAAGTGATAAGATGTATCAGGACTTAAGAAAGAATTTCTGGTGGATAGGAATGAAAAAGGATATAGCAGCATATGTTGCAAAAATGTTTAACCTGTTCACAAGTTAAAGCTGAACATCAGAAACCCTCGGGTTTATTTCAACAGTTAGAAATGCCTGTATGGAAATGAGAATTGATAACAATGGATTTTGTTATTAAATTACCCAAAACAAGAAAAGGTAATGATACAATCTGGGTGATTGTAGACAGGTTAACCAAGTCAGCTCATTTCCTACCAATGAAGGAAACTTTCAGTATGGAACAATTAGCTAAAATATATGTAAATGAAATAGTTTCATTACACGGAATTCCTTTATCAATTTTCTCTGACAGAGATAGCCGTTTTACCTCTAATTTTTGGACAAGTTTCCAAAAAGCAATGGGAACCAACTTGAATCTAAGCACCGCTTATCATCCTCAAATGGACGGACAAAGCGAAAGAACAATTCAGACAATGGAAGACATGCTTAGTGCTTGTGTAATTCATTTCGGAGGTAATTGGGATGATCACTTACCGTTGATAGAATTTTCTTATAATAACAGTTATCACACAAGTATCAATGCTGCACCATTCGAAGCACTTTACGGACGAAAGTGCTGAACTCCAATCTGTTGGGTAGAAATTGGAGAAAAGCAACTATCTGGACCTGAAATAGTACAAGAAACAACAGACACAATCATTCAAGTCAAGGAACGATTGAAAGCATCACATGATCGACAAAAGAGTTATGCTGATAACAGACTAAAGCCATTGGAATTCCAGGTAGGAGATAAAGTGTTATTGTGTCACACCCCAACCGATGGCGGAATCATCGGGGCGCGGCACTGAGCGAAACAGATTGTACAGAAGTTTCCATAACAACTATCATTACCATTTAATTAAAGCATTACGTCCCATACCGTAACATAAATAGTCAAACAAGTTATTACAGACAACATCAAAACAAATACTCTGTTCCGACAACTCAGATTTAAATAAGTAGCAATTGTTTATCTGCTTCTAGAGACCCCTAATAAGTTATCTACAGACAACTATTTGTTGGGCTCTAAAGCTTTCTTCTAGCTTCCATTCCCTACCACATATGCATCCTAAGCACCTGTCACATACGTTAAAATAATGTCAATACATAAAATGTATATAGAGTTCGAATTCGTTTACGCATAACCAGCACGTACACCTAGTGAAATGAAGCACGTTAGTTATCGACATAGATCCATCGATACCAATGACTGCGGGTTGACTGCCCGAGGCAGTTCGCAATACATGATTACCACCGTAATCCATGCAAGTAAAAGATCCTTAACAACCCCCGTGTGAACGGGTGCTGAGTCCAAACTATAGTACTATCGTTGCTAAGGCAGGTAGACAGCATTCCATGTGTAAACATAACAAACCAGCATTCATAAGCCACATATAACATGCATTAATGGTTTAGCGTTAAAATAGCTTGAGTAGTGTGATAGTTGTAGTTTGAATATTCGTAACGTATGTAACACCCAAAAGTGCTAAAGCAAAAAGGGTTCGAGTATACTCACAGCGATATGGATTGAAGGGAACGCTTTAACAGCGAGTATGGTTAGCCTGAATAGATTTGATAACGTAACGATAAGTGGCGCGTAAAACAGTACAAGTGAAAGTGGGTAGGATGACTGATCGTGCGGATCAGTTACCCGCTGATGGTGATGCGTGCGGATGGTGATCCATCCGGATAAGTTATCCGTGCGTGCGACTGTCCGTGCGGGTGGTAACCCGTGCGGATTAGTTGTGCGTGCGGGTGACTTATCCGTACAGACAAGTTGTTTGTGAGAATAAATGTTCAAGTGGATTGTTTCTTCCTAAGATGTGTTTGTGTTTGATGGCTTGTGCTTTGGAGTTTTCGTTGTAGCATTTAGAAAACACCTAAGTGTTTCTACCTTTCAAGCCGGTCGCGCGGACGACAGTCCGTGCGTATGGTAGTCCGTGCGGGCAGCCTGTGCGCGCGGGCAGAGACAATCCGTCCGGATAGCCTGTCCGTGCGTACGACTTGGCCGTGCGGATGAAGATTGTTTGATTTTCATTTTAAGGCCTTAGTATCTCATGATCTGAAGAGTAATCCATTCAGAGGTCGTCCGTCCGGATTGCTCATCCGTCAATACTCAAACCTTGTTTGGAAAGTGGGTCCCAAGGGTAGCTCGTCCGGGTGACAATTTGTCCGGATGTCCTGTGCGTGCGGATGGTAATCCGTGCGCACAGCCCGTCCGTGCGGACAGCTTGTCCGTGCGGACAGCTAGTCTGGTTGTTCCGTTCGTCTACACTTGGTTTCTGTTGTCGTTTATCGAGACGTTCTGATTACGTGGCAACCACTTGGAGTTGTATTCTCGCCCGCGTGACTAGACCGGTCAGGAACCACCCTAATCTCGGCCTGTCGGCGACTCAGAACAGTCATTCCGGTTGACCCCGAAATCAGTCGTCTATGGGTAGGATTCCAGATCTAGAACTAGTGCATCCCTATTGACGAGTAGAACACTAGAACTGATCGGATTCGTACCGGTTTTAAGAGTAAAAGAAGGAAAGAACTTAGGTTTATTTCTTTCAACTCTTTTATCCTTTCAAAAGTTTAGATCTAGGTGAAGTTATTGTAAAAACTTGTAGAAATCGTTTAGATCTGAGATATTCTTGGTGGAATGAGGTCAAGCTTGAAGTTCTTATGAACTTCATGATGACGTCACCCGAGAATACCTCAAATCCGGATGATTTCATGGTTAAAAGTGAAGATTCGAAAGATGGAAATGTGTAGAATTGTGTAGTGATCAAAGATGTACAAGAATTAGTGCAAGATCTTACCTGGATTGAAAGAAATCTGAGAAAAGGTGAAGAATGCGTGTGGTTCGGACGTCACTTGCCAAAAGTGGAAAAAGTGGAGAGTGACCCGTGTATTTATAGGATGCCAAAAAGGGAAAGGGTGAGCCGTGCGCATGGCACGCACCCAGGTAGGCTATCCGCGCGGACTGGTCATCCGTGTGGATTGGCAATCCATGCGGATTGGCCATCCGTGCGGATGCCGCCTGCTTTGGCGTGTTCGGTGCGATGTTGATTCGGTTTCGATTTGTGAGCGATTCGATAGGGTTTCCTAGCCAAATTACTTTCACTCCCAACTACTTCTTATGTGGTTCGACTCGGGATTCGGGTTCGGGTTCGTTTACATTCGAGTTAGACTTCGAGTTCGATTGAGTTCGCTTGATTATCACAACATAACATAAAATAAACATGCACAGGTAACACGTAAGGCACACACACATGTATAAACAACAAGTAAAATACACAGTTCGAGTTACGATTTGATGTTGATTTGGTTAGCATAGCTTGATTAACTTTATCGCATTGTTACTTCCTATCATTCACAGTCGTAGGTCGATTGGAATATGGTAAACACGATTCGATTGTTGTAATGTACGACATTTACTCCACATAATCTAAATATAATAGAAACAATTCTACGAGTCACGTCGCGCGAAATCGGTCGTTGACTTTGACCTTGACTTTGACTTTCACTCGTGAAAACACGGGGTGTTACATATTGAAAGTCTCTCCTTGGAAATGAGTGGTAAGATTCATAAAAAGGGGAAACCTAAGTCCAAGATACGTTGGACCTTTGAGATTATTAGAAGAATAGGACCTGTAGCCTATCAGCTACAACTGCCAGAGGAAATGACAGGAATACATGATGTATTTCATGTATGCAATCTCAAGAAATGCTTAGTTGATAAATCACTCATAGTACCTCTTAAGGATATATAGGTAAATGAACAACTTAAGTTTGTAGAGAAGCCTCTACAGATCGAAGACAGGAAAGTCAAGAACCTCAAGCACAAGAGATTAGTTCTGGTCAAAATAAAATGGGACTCCAAAAGAGGACTAGAGTACACATGGGAGCTTGAATCAGAAATGCAAAGAAATATCCACACTTATTCCAGTAGATCTCGAGGACGAGCTCTAAAACAAGGAGGGGAGGATATAACAACCCTCAAAATATTTTAGACACCCTAAAAATAATTAGAATATCCCAATACGTCCTAAAATACACCCCGTATACGAAAACTGGCCCTGAATACCTTTACTATTCTTAAAATTAAATAAAAACAATAAAAATGGGTCTCTGGCGGGCCACGTTAGACCACCCCAGGGTCTACGCAGGGCGCGACAGCCCGCCTACGAGGCTTCACCCGGAGCCGACACGTGGCACAATAGTGTCGAGGCTATATGTGATGACCGATCATAGCTAGGCCCTACAAGCCTAGGTCGCGGGCCGCGTAAGCCCCTTCTTATCTTACGCGGGGTGCGACAAACTCAATTTCAGCTCCTATAAATTGGGAGCTCAGGCCTTCAGTCGAACTCGCTCAATTTCTTTTTCTCTCTCGAAATTTCACATAGTAGGCATAATCTCCGGGTATAATACCCTCCTAATTAACGAAGTTCTGCCCCGTTGTAAGTATTATAACCCCGGTTACGTATTAGATACGCTGCCCGATTGATCCAGTGTTCCGTAATGGATGTCGTGGTTCTGCCCAACGTAGTCATTGGAATGCCGTCTCGGGGAGGGTATTGCTAATGTAAGTATTGGGTTATTATACTAACACATGTACATTTCTGTAATTAATAGATAATCACCAGGAAAACCCTTAAAGGAAACCCTAAGACAACAATGTGAGTAATCTCCTTTTTGTAAACCTTTTTACCAACTGTTTTTACAAAACCTTAAATAATTTACAATGTAATTAGCAGAGATTGAGTCTTTGTAGTTCTTCAATTACTGCCGGTATGTTTGGGTTTTGTATACAAAATGTGGAACACGTTACCATTGGACAAAGAGTTAGCCAATGTGTAATATGACCCACCAGTCAGAATTGACAGTATCTGCAGAATGAGTAATTGTGTAGAAATAAACATTGTAATAGCTCTCAATACTGTTAAAAGATAAAACTCTTCTTGATTAAATTGGGATTCACTCACCAGTATTTCCCACTGACAAAATGTTTTAAACGCGTTTCAGGTAACAAAATGTGAAAGCCAACTAGAAACCAGCTGGACAGCACTGAACACTTGGAAAAAGTGGTTATAAAAGTTACCTAAATAAAAGAAGATGTTTTATTCAATAAAATAGGGATTTTCCCTATGAAAATGTTTGTAACGAAACTTGGGTTTTATCCCAATATATTTAAAGTGTGGTATTTACTCTGATAAAATATTTCCTAACTACGGTCCTGATGTAATTTCCCTACCAAAATAATAAACACCGATACCACCAAAACTGGTCTCGCGGTCGCCCATTCCCGGGACAGACAGGGGACGGGGGTTGCGACACATTTGCTTTTTTGGTTCCGAAACTTACTTTGATTTTTAAAAACGTATTTTTTTTACTCATTGAAGATACATATCCGAATCCGGACCTCATCCTTAGGGACGGACCAAATCATATATGGACGAACACTTTGGAAAACATCTGTGCCCCATGACACCGAGGACGAACATCCAAACGAGTACGTCTGGACGAATGATGTCATCTCAGTTGACCATTATAAATACCTCATCAAGTACAAAGCCAAGTACGATTTTATGAACCTTCATCCTTACTTTCTCTCTCTATTTTCTCTCTCTCTACCAATACTTATCCTCACGCCAGAGGGTGGTCGCAGAGGGTCCCTCCCATCTCTGTGACGAGCCTAACGGTTTGCTGTTTTGCAGGTTTAAGCTCTCATCTCCTACAAGATCCAAACCCATTTTTACAGGCTTCGGCCCTGATCGAATTTTGGATCTTCAATTGGCGCCATCCGATTTCACAGCTCACAGTCCTTCAGTTTGTGAATTTATTAAGCAACAAAATAACTGATCTATGGCGGCCTCGAGTTCCATGAATTCGGGATCAACTATTGCTAGTATGCAAGCTACGACTACAACAAGTTTCGCCTCCATGGCTTTCGCTCCTTTGAGCTCGGGACCAGGAACAACACTACCTTTCATTTTTATGCCAACTTCACAGGCATCAGAGTTTGAGGCAGAATTCCTTTCCAAAAACGCGAGCCTCTTGCGACGGTTAAAAGCTCAACAGGCTAGAGATGAACAAATCCTCGGTTTACGAACCAGGCTATTTCATGACGAAACTTCGGTAAGGACTACAGGTCCTGAAATTTTCACCTCTCCTATTTTCTCCACAGTTGTTACTTCGGAAACTTATAATGGATATGTGCAGGGTTCCTCCGGACCATCTCCAGCAATGACAGTGCGGAATGATTCCCAAATAGAAGGGGTCAATGATCCGGAGCTCACTAAACCATATCATCCGGTATCCATGACGGCTAAGTCCAAATTCAGTGCACGCATCACGCACGCCAAGCTCCCTCCGAAGCTCAAAATGCCAACCACAGTAAAGAAATATGACGGCACCACGGATCCGGGCGATCACATGTTTGACTTCGATGGGGCCGCACGAGTGGAACAATGGCAGATGCCAGCCTGGTGTTTTATGTTTGCACAGACGTTAACCGGAGACGTACGTGTATAGTTTGATGCGCTGAATGAAGGGGAAATCAATGATTTCGAAGAATTCCGGAGGTTATTCCTCCAGAACTTCAGTCAACAAAGGCACTATTCCAAGGAAACATCGAAGTACACAACATCCGAAGGAAAGATGGCGAATCTCTAGACAGTTTCATTGACTGTTTCAATCGAGAAAGTATGCAAATCGGCGGGGTGGTAGACCAACTAAGGATATCCGACTTTTGTCATGGAGCTCGGAACAATCAGTTGGTAGAAAAATTGCACGAAAATCTCCCAAAAACAATGGAAGTACTCATGGAACGTGCTCGAGCTTTCGCCCGTGGGAAAATCGCTTGTAATCCGGCATCCGAAGCGGATCAGAAAATGTCCTCTTGGAAGAAAAATGGAGGATCTGTGTTGGACAAAGCTCCGGCCGGAAATAGGGGACGATCGCACCCTTACAGCAGAAACGATCGACCTCAGCGCGGAAGGAGTTCTGGGTCTAGCTTCTATAACCTATCATACCTCTCCAAAACTCCTAGTGAGATCCTTAGCGCCGAAGGAGCAAATTTTCCCACACCCCTGAAGCTTCGGAACCCGGGAGATAAGAACTCCAAGAAATATTGCGACTATCACCATGCACGAGGCCATAATATGGACGACTGCTGGTCTTTAAAACAGGAGATTGAGAAAGCTGTCCGATCCGGCAAGCTTTCACACCTGGTGAAGGAAATGAAGGAAGGCAAATGTTCAGGTAATTCGGTGGATAATCCAAACAACCAGTCAGCTATTTGCATGATAAGAAAAATAAACAACCAAGGAATCAAGCGCACCAATCATCATTTGGCCACATGGATGCATCAGCCGATCGCTTTTCCTCCGATTACTCCGGGTGAAGTCAAAGATGGACCGATCATAGTATCTGAAGTTATAGCAGGGCACAAGGTCCGGCGGATTTATGTTGACAGCGGAAGCGCCTATGAAATAATGTACCAACAGTGCTTCCAACAGTTGGCTCCGCAGACCAAGGCGAAGTTAATACAAGTATCTATGCCATTAGTAAGTTTCTCCGGAGAAGTGTTTCAGCCAATTGGGCAGATCACACTACCAACTATGTTGGGTACCGGAAATTTGGCTAGAACCGTCAACTTAACATACTTGGTGGTTGGAGCAAGGTCCGGTCATAACGTCACACTGGGGAGACCGGGGATGTGTGCTTTCGGCATTATTAGCTCCACCATTCATGGATCATTAAAATTTCCCACCGAAGCTGGCGTAGCAACATTGTATTCTGAGACTACCATGTGTGTCGCAGAAATACGACAAAGTGAGGGGAGTAGTGTACATCCTCCGGCTCTCCTTACGGAGGAATAGGTTATCCACCCACATTTTCCGGAGCAAAAGATTGCTATCGGAGCTCAACTCCCCGAACGAACCAAGAAGCGACTGTGGAAACTATTATCCAGTTCCCTTGATGTATTTGCTTGGCAAACTTCCGACATGGTTGGGGTCCCTCGCTCCTTGGCCGAGCACAAGTTGAAGGTGTCGCATGTAGTAAAACCGATCACTCAGAGGAAGAGGAACATGGCTCCGGCTCGTCATAGGGCCATTGCTGAAGATGTACGAAAACTATTAAACACCGGAATCGTCAGGGAAGTGCGATACCAAAGTTGGGTCTCCAACCCGGTAATGGTCAACAAAAAAGACAACACATGGAGGATGTGCGTTGATTTCTCCGACCTCAATAACGCATGCCCGAAGGACTGTTACTCTCTTCCGGAGATCGATCTAAAAATCGATTCCTTGACAAGCTTTCGCCTCAAATGCTTTCTAGATGCATATAATGGATAGCATCCGATACAAATGGCTCTGGAGGACGAAGACAAGACGACATTTGTAACAAATGACGGTCTCTTTTGTTACACCAAAATGCCGTTCGGATTAAAGAATGCCGGAGCTTCCTATCAAAGGTTGATGGATAAAGCATTCAAGGGTCAAATCGGAAGAAATTTGGAAATCTACGTGGATGATCTGGTCATTAAGAGCGAGGCCGAAGATAATATGATCGACGACATACTTGAAACCTTTACCAGGCTTCGGAGTATCAATCTCAAGATGAACCTTAAAAAATGTTCCTTCGGCCTGGAGGAAGGTAAATTTCTAGGGGTATGGATAACTCGGTCCGGCATTCAAGCTCATCCCGACAAAATTCAAGCCGTGGTTTCCATGCAACCTCCGAAAACAGTAAAAGAAATTCAATCTTTAAATGGCAAGCTCATAGCACTACACCGTTTCATCTCCAAAGCTGCTGACCACACCATTCCATTCATGAATGTTTTAAAAAAGCGTACCGGTAAGGGTCAGATTGAATGGACGGCGGAAGCCGATTCAGCTTTTCAGGAATTAAAAGTTTGTCTTGGGTCTCTACCTACCTTGATTGCACTAATAACAGGAGAAACTGTCACCGTATATCTCTCCACCTCTTACTTCGCCATCAGCGCGGTACTCTTGGTGCACCGAAATCAAGCACAAATACCGGTTTACTATGTGAGCCACGTCTTAAAGGATTACGAGACCAGATATCCGATGATTGTAAAACTGGCGCTCACTTTGGTACATGCATCAAGACGACTCTGAAGGTAGTTTCAGGCCTTCAATATAGAAGTGCAAACCAACCTCCAGATCCAGCAAGTCTTAAGAAAACCAAAGGTATCCGGACGACTTACGAAGTGGGCTATAGAGCTTAGTGCCTTTGACATTACCTATCGAACCAGAGGTCCGGTAAACGGCCAAGCCGTAGCCGACTTCCTTACGAAAGTTCCCACGGGAGAAAGTGCTAAGGAAAAACCCGTCCTCCCAAAAGTCTGGAATTTGTTTACAGACGGAGCTTCAAGTAAAGAAGGATCTGGAGCCAGTTTGATTTTAATAGATCCGGAAGGAATAGAGTATACCTACGCTCTGCATTTCGAGTTCAAAACTTCAAATAATGAAGTAGAGTACGAAGCACTCTTGGCCGGACTACAAACGGCAGCCAAAGCCGATGCAAACTCCGTCCTAGCTCATGTCGACTCATTGTTAGTCGCTAATCAGGCCAACAGAGAATATGAGGCACGAGAGGAGAACATGATCCAGTATTTAGACCAAGTCAATAGTCTGATGTCCACGTTCGATTCGTGCAAAATAGTTCATATACCGAGAAGTAAAAACAAAAAAAGCCGATGCTCTGAGCAAACTGGCATCCGTCATATTTTATCACCTGTCCAAAGAGGTATTGGTTGAAACTCTACAAACTCCGGCCATCAGCCAGGCAGAAGCTGTAATGTCGATCGCCGTACAAGAAAAATCATGGATGACACCAATCCTTGATTATTTGAGAAACGGCACGCTTCCGGAAGATAAAGCTCAGGCACGAAAAATGAAGGTCAAATCGCTTCAGTACCAGGTTTATGACAGAAAACTTTACTGAAAGACATTCTTGGGTCCGCTCCTGAGATGTTTAACGCCGGAAGAAGCCAGTTACGTTATCAGGGAAATCTGTGGCATACACTCCGGACCGAGGATGGTCATAGCTAAAGCAATGAACGCCGGATATTTCTGGCCAGGTATGCATCAAAGCGCCGTCAGTGAGCTACAAGCATGTGAAGATTGCCAACGTCATGCCCCGGTCAGTCATCGTGCGAAAAAAAACCTCGTGCCCGTAACCTCGGCCTGGCCCTTCCAAAAATGGGGAATTGACATCGTCGGTCCCTTCCCCGTCTCCACCGGAGGTGTCAGATTCCTGTTGGCCGCCATTGACTACTTTACCAAATGGATCGAAGCCAAGCCCCTCCGAACCATCACCGGAGATCAGATACTCAGGTTTGTATGGGAAAACATCGTATCCGATACGGAATGCCGCTGTGCATCATAAGTGACAACGGAAAGCAATTCTCTGAAAAACCGTTCAAGACTTGGTGTGAGAAAATGCATATCGAATAGAGCTTCGCTTCGGTCGCCCATCCCCAGGCTAATGGACAGGTGGAAAGAGCCAACCGCAGCATTGTGGAAGGCATCAAAAAGCGCCTGGGGAGAGAAGGAGTCTCTTGGGCTGACGAACTTCCGCACGTCCTATGGGCACACCGGACGATGCCAAAGACAAGCACAAGGGAAACTCCCTTTAGTTTGACTTACGGCTCGGAAGCGGTCAATCCCGCCGAAGTAGGTATTCCCACTCATCGCATGTTACAAGGTCAAGAAGAAAACGAACAACAACTCCGTCTAAACCTCGACCTAGCCGAAGAGCGAAGAGAACTTGCGGCCATCCGAGAGGCAAAATATAAAAAAGAGTTGGAAAAACATTACAACTCTAAGGTCAAAGAGGTGCGTTTCAAAGAAGGAGACTATGTCATGAGGAGGAACGATGCTAGTTTGGCCGAAGGTACGGGGGAAATGGCTCCAAAGTGGGAAGGACCCTATATAGTCAAAACCTTCGGAAAGGATGGTGCATACACACTCATGAAGATGGATGGAACTTCCGTTCCTCGTACCTTGAACGGAATGCACCTCAAAAAATGCTTCCTTTGAAGAAAAGTCTTGAAAGTTTTTACTTAAATAAAAGTTTGTAATGCGGTAGCTATAGCCCGCACCTTTCTATTTTCCATTTACTGCGGAGGGTATTACCCGCATCTTTTCATCTTTCATGTTTCGAGGAGGGCATTGCCCGCGCCTATAAAATGTTTTTACCAGTTTGTATTATCCGTAGGAGTATACTCCGGAATATTTTAAATAGAATGCATGAATTTTCTATCACTTAAAAGTTGCAACGTAAAATTATCATCGGCCGAACCAGGGGATACGAACCCTAAAAAGTAAGGATGGACTGGCATACATCCAACCTTTTGGTTTCATTAGAAAATTATCCTAAATATAAAGGCAAGACGAATTCGCGTATCAGAAAGAAAGTTCTAAACAAAATACAATCATAAAAAGCATGGATGCATGTAAATACAATTGTATCAAAAATAACCGGGCCAAGATACCCGGAGAGTCATCTAAACCATTCATAAAAGATAGGATAATTGTCAAAATGTACAAACAGTAAAAACGAAATTCATTACGGAACTTCCGAACTAAATAAGGTGCATATCCCAAACTACCAGATATGTCCACCTTCCAAAAAATCACTAACTGACGTTTACAAAGGTGCATACCCTAAAGAACCGGGTATGTCCACCTCATTCTTTCAACAACTCCCCTCCAGCAAAGAACAGAGCGTCCTTAATCTTCGACAGTGGTTCATCTACAAGCTTCGGCAAATCATTCACTACCGGAAAGGTCAAAGAGTCAAAACAGGCGATGGCTGTATTTAGTTCTGCTTCCGCATTCCGGTTAAGCAAAGGAACCTCGGCATAAGGAGTCTTCTTCTTGAATGCATGAACATACCCGTTATGAAGACCGGAGTTAACTCCAATAGCACTCATAGCGTTATTTACTGCGGCAACGGCTATGGTCATCTCCGGCCCCTTATGAATGTTCTTTTCCAGCAGCCGCGCCCCCTCCATCAGAAGCCATACCTTAGTCGCATGCAGACCCTCCGCCTTTGCCGATAAATCAGCATTCTCTAATTTAAGCTCTTCAATTTCGGCCTTGTGATGACCTTTCATCTCGTCGATCCGAGCCTTCAAATCGGCTTCTCCTGTTTTAAGGGCATCACGTTATGATAAAAGTGTTAGCAAAATTAAAAAACAGATATAAGAAATAAAAAGCAAGGAACGGACCTGCAAGCATTTTCTCGTACGCCGCACGAGCGTTAGAAACGGCCTCCTCCATCTTGGCCAAAACCTCCTTATGCTCTTCATCCTTTTTCTTTGAGGACTCAGCAAAACCCTCCAACTCCGCTGCTATCCTATCACGCTCCTCCAAAGCAGATGCAGCCGCAGCCTGACAGGATTGGTTTTGAGTAATCAAGGATTTTATCTTCTCCTTCTGAGCTTGAAGATCTAGAGACAGTTGGGAGAGCTTTTTCTCGGAATCCGGAGTCCGTTGCATTTTACGTTTCAGAGCAAGAGTTTCTTTCTCCAGGCCCTCCTTCACCGATTCCGCTTCAACCCATCGGTGATACAGCTCCGTTAGGAAGACATTAGACTGAGCTTGATTTAGCAGTACGACCCCTCCGAGATCTTGGTTCTTCATTTTTCTACTCCGAGCATGATCCAACGGAGTGTTGATGTTGAATAAGAACATCCGGGCTGTAAGATCGTTCATCACTGAATCCTTGTTCCGAATGTCCCATTCCGGCACAAACTTCTCATTGGCAGTCGCCGGATCAATCTCCATGTCATCCGCAAACACATCTGCATATCGAAAAAAGGACATCAACTCGGGTCTGAACCAAGATAGAGGAAGAGAAGACACTTGGTCTTCCTTGTCATCAATAAAACAGTCTGTACCCAAAGATGAGTCCAAAATTGTACCTGAAAAGGTTACCACCTTCGCTTCACACTGAGTCTTCCCATCCCCTTTGCTCGTAACCCCCCGATCCTCAATTTCCATGTTTTCGGTTTTGTTTATCGGAAGATAACCACCGGAAAAAGCAGGAGTCGGAGCTGAACGAGCCAAGGCAGCCTCTTCCGTAGACGATTTTCCGCCGGAGAGATGTTCATCCAACTCAATTATAACATTGTCACTGGTATGGGAAGAACTCTTCTTAGCTTTCTTCGGCTTCGTTATAGGAAGAGGATCGGATGATCGGATTTGAGAGGTTTCAGTTTTTCGCTTGCGAATAAGACCTTTTGGCTCAGCATCAGAAGTGGGACCTTTGCTCTTAAGAGAAGCAGCAGAAGGACGATATCTCCAAGCCTCATCTAAACTCCGTACCTCCGGATCACTATGTGCATCTTCTTGGTAAGAGTCATCTTTGGCTCGGGATCCAGAGGATCCAGCAACGTCCTTTACAAGTTTCGGCACAGAGAAAGTAGCATCAGTGGTAGGAGGCTTGGAGGCACCCTGCTCAGCCAAAGGACGGATCTCGTGAGCCGAAGAAGAAACCTGTTTCATCAAAGGAATCTCGCCCTCAGCCTGCTCGTCAAAATCAAAATCCAGAACATTGAAGTTCGGAACCTTCAATGCGTCCCTGAGCGACATCTCGTTTCTTGCATATCAAACGAAAAATAAAGTTAGAAAATAAAAAGAAAAGAAAAAAATGCCGAAGGGAGGGTAAGAGGCTTGGAACTTACTTTCACGCTTCGGGCGAATAACCGGCCAATCCCTATCTCCTCGGCCCCGGGAAAAACAAACTCGTCCCAGTAAAAGAAGATGTTCGGGGAGGGGACAGATTGACTTGTTTTCAATTAAAGCACGGGCCAACTCCTGATTAAAAACAAAATCTCCGCCCAGATCAAAGGACATAGTTTGGTCCTTGAACCTCTACACCATATCCACCGGGAGGCAACGGTCGTCCAGCCAGAAAAAGTTATCCTTCCAGTTTTTCAGGCTGGACCGTTCATCTCTGGAAGGAGGGGGAATACCCTTCCGATGGGCAAAGGTGTACCAATCACCGGCAGTAATGAATTCGTAAAAATATCTGAAAACATCTAAGTCCGGTCTCTGGTTCAGAGCCCTACAAGAGATCTCGAAATGATTTATGCGGCTTATTCCGAAAGGGTTCACCTGACACAGATGAACTCGGAAGTACCGAAGAACTCTAATAAAAAACTTAGAAAAAGGAACTCTGTAATTCGCGAAATTACACACGCGAGTATATAAAGGGAATTTCCCTTGATGGAAAGGATAAACGATTTCATCCGTTGAAGGAAGAATTGGGTTAAGATCTAAGGGAATCCTATATTCCCGAACGAACTTGTCCAACTGACGTTGGGTAAGGACGCTCACGCTCTCAGAAAGGTTATCTTTCCCAGGAGCCATTACAATAGTTGAAAAAAAAAGGACGCACCTTGTAGAAGAAGAAGAAGAAAGACGAATAAGAGGGTAACAATTGAGAGAAGATAAGAGAGTAGAAAAGGTAAAAATAAAATGTGAAAAAGGGTTTTTTATAGGAAACCTTAGGTCGGTTAAGGGGCCGTCAAATCAAACCATCACGTCAAGAGATGATCACGATTCCCAAAGTGGGGTTTTGTAACCGTCACCTACCGGTGACTGACGGTCAAAATTATTTACTTCACCTGCGTCACGTAGGATCCACACAAACAACGCCACGTCATTCGGTCAGAAGCAATTGATAAAAACATTTTATTAAGGCTGCACGGTATGGAGGACCATCCTGGTCCGTCCTCCACCGGCGACGAAGCAACATCCACGCCGGCCCCCCCACGTCTCGTCCTCAACGTCGAGGTCTTGTCGAAAGCGACGAACCAATTATGGTGGGCCCCCTTTGTTTGTGATTTGTACATTAGGCTGGTGGTACTTGTACATAGTGGTGGGGGTAGGATCATCCTCCCATACCCTCTAATTTTGTGGGATGGACCATCCTTGGGAGGACTATGACGTGGCGCCTACGTGGTGGATCATCCTCCATTGGAGGACCATCACCATACCCTCTAGCCTAAGTCCTTTACAGAACTTAACAAACTGGGGGACTTGAAGATACATATCCGAATCCGGACCTCATCCTTACGGACGGACCGAATCACATATGGACGAACACTTTGAAAAACATCCGCGCCCCATGACACCGAGGATGAACATCCAAACAAGTGCGTCTGGACGAATGACGTCATCTCAGTTGACCATTATAAATACCTCATCAAGTACAAAGCCAAGTACGATTTTCTGAACCTTCGTCCTTACTTTCTCTCTCTATTTTCTCTCTCTATTTTCTCTCTCTACCAATACTTATCCTCACGCCGGAGGGTGGTCGCAGAGGGGCCCTCCCATCTCTGCGACGAGCCTAACGGTTTGTTGTTTTGCAGGTTTAAGCTCTCAACTCCTACAAGATCCAAACCCATTTTTACAGGCTCTGGCCCTGATCGAATTTTGGATCTTCACTCATATAGAGGTCGTTCTATATAACTAGTATCTTAGATTATGGTTTGTCACGCGTCTCGCGGTATAACCCCGCAAGTGGAATTTGAGGGTGTGAAAATAACCAAACTGTTTTGCTGACCCATTCGTAGAAAAAGGCACTTTGTAAGAAACTATTTATGTTTATTTTTACTAATGTGTATATTTCTGTTTTTTCAAGTATTTGATCTCTGATGTTTATGTTCTCACTAATGGTCAAACAACTTCTAATTCCACAATAGGAAGCTCAAGCGTCTCGCTAGTTTCCGTTTAAGCTGTATAAGGTGATTAGATACATTCGCTTTATACAATGTTGTAAATAGTTCCAGGTTCTAGTATACCAGCTAGACTGTTAGAGGTGGCTTGATGGACGGATTGGGTAAGGGGTTGGAACAGATCCTGTTTTACACTATTATTATTCCTTTTTTTTTAACGGCCAACGAATCCTTCAAATGAGCTACTGGCGAAATTCACCACATCGAGATACACTCGCCTCCGAACCGGGGAAAACCCTCACCTAGGGCCGAAGCCCGTGAACACTCGCCCGAAGGCACGACAGTGCGGTAAGGTAAAACCCGCTCAGTTCAAGGATCGAACTAGCGATCTCCACCTATTCGCCTAGTCTCCCATCATCACCAGGTGCCGCAGAAAATAATGGGGAGGGCAGGAATTGAACTTGGGTCCCTTAGAACACCAAGACTTTCCCTTACCACTCCACCACCACCTCCTTGGCTTACACTATTATTATTCTAGTACTGGATATAAAGGACCAGCTTGGTTTTGGCACAAGAACAATTGCTTGTCCATTTTGTAAATATTTATAAGAAACTAATGCCTTGATAGTAACTAGAAAATGTTAAAGAGGTCTGGCGCAACCTTTTAAAGTTAGAACTTTAAAATAACAAGTTCGATAGAGTACTCTTACACAGATTACGGTTGAGTTTTTATGCCCGATTAACTAAACGGGCCGTGTTTTGTTTAGCCAACCAATATAAATTACAACCACTCTTTATATGTTGATTTATTTTTGTTGTAGCAATTTGGTGAGTGACTGGGACGATTTTACTATGAGGAAGATGTTGAGTGACTGTACATAGTTAGAAGGATGCAAGGCAAGATCAATAATGTAAAAATGTGGGTCAGACACAAGACGCAAGACCAAGACGAATGTTAGTTTGTTATGATACTTTGATGGCTTATTTGTATTAGAACTAATCAAATTTTGAAATTTTATGTTTCTTTAATTATAATTTGTTCTAATTAGCTGGTTTTCAATTTAAAGTGTCAGTTTAAATATTTGTAATTAATTGGAAAATCTGGTAAAAGTAATTAAAACTTAAGTCGTCGCTAAAAGGTTAAATATCTTTTCAATTTTTTTATTTTAATTAAAAATAAGCCTTTTTTAATATTTACTTTGAGGGTTAAGATCAAATACAAAGGATAAACTAAATAAGAAGGGTAAGAAGGATTCTAGTCCATTGATCTTAGATTTGGAGGGTTGAAATTAGTTGTAGGGAAAAGAAGATAATAGAAGGGCATAAAGGGAATCCTATATTTATGGATTTTCTCTCTCCACATGTAAGGCACATGCCAATTCCCCTTCGATTTAAAACGTCCATAACTTTTTCATACGACATTTTAAAAAAAAAAATTCACCATGATAACGAGCGTTTTTTTATCTTTAATATGAGTACCGTATTATCATATTAAAATAAAATAAAAAATTTCATTTTTACTGGGGTTTTTTTTTTTTTTTTTGCATTGTGTTAAAGGTTCAGGTCATTGTGTCTTTTAACTGGGTTTTGGTCAGTAGAGTTTCTATACATTTTGTTATTATCAAAACCTATAACACAATGTTAATTTGGCTTCTATCAATTGCGTTTTTATAAGAACCTATAACACAATAAATAACACAATGAAGATGGTGTTATATCTGGATTTTCTATAAATTGTGTTATTAGTTCAGGTCATTGTGTTTAATATGTTATTCATTGTGTTTTAATATGTTGTCCATTGTGTTTTAATAATTTGTTCAATTTTTTTATTATCTTTGTTCATTGTTTTTTAGTTTGTTGTGTATTGTGTTTTTAGTTTTTTTCCATTATGTCTTCATCTGCTCTCCATTGTGTCTTTTATCTGTTGTCATTAATTGTGTCTTTTACCTGTTGTCATCAATTGTGTTTTTATTTAGTCTGATACTTATTGTGTTATATGTTATCGCCATTGTGTTATACGTTATGGTCATTGTGTTTTAATATGTTGTCCATTGTGTCTTTATCTGTTGTCATTGATTGTGTTTTTGATCTACTTTACATTGTGTTTTACATCATGTCCATTGTGTTATTATCAAAACCTATAACACAATGTTAATTTGGGTTCTATCCATTGCGTTTTTATAAGAACCTATAACACAATATATGATGCAATGAAGATGGTGTTGTATCTGGGTTTTCTATAAATTGTGTTATTAGTTCAGGTCATTGTGTTTAATATGTTATTCATTGTGTTTTAATATGTTGTCCATTGTGTTTTAATAATTTATTCAATTTTTTTATTATCTTTGTTCACTGTGTTTTATTTTGTTGTGTATTGTGTTTTTAGTTTGTTTTCCATTGTGTCTTCATCTGCTCTCCATTGTGTCTTTTATCTGCTGTTATTAATTGTGTCTTTTATCTGTTGTCATCAATTGTGTTTTTATTTAGTCTGATACTTATTGTGTTATATGTTATTGCCATTGTGTTATACGTTATGGTCATTGTGTTTTAGTATGTTGTCCATTGTGTCTTTATCTGTTGTCATTGATTGTGTTTTTAATCTACTTTACATTGTGTTTTACATCATGTCCATTGTGTAATATGCAACTGGGTTTTTGATTTTTTTTTTAAAATATAATAATATGGTACTCATATTAAAGATAAAAAAACGCTCGATTTTATGGTTTAATTTTTTTTAAAAACAAATGATGTATAAAAAAGTTACGGACGTTTAAAAAATTGGGGGAAATAACATGTGACTTGCATGTGAATATTCTCTTTCCTCTTGTAGACAAAATTACCTTTTTCATTTAATTCCTCCTAGGACACTTGTCACTCTCTGGTGGCTTCTTACCCTTCTTATTTTTAAATACTTTGTATTATAACTCAACCCTTTACTTTGAATTAATTTTTATCTCCAACGACCCTTTAGCGATGATATGTCGTCGCTAAAGGGTCTTCAGTCCCGAGGACTCTTTCCCGACGGCTTTTTGAGCTATAGCGCCGCAGCTGAGATCACCAGACTTATCCCGACGTCTTTTCGTTAGGATAGGTTCTCCCCACTAGCTATTTGTTATACAGAATACTCATTAAGACTTGACTCTAATACCAATACTAAAGAATACAAAGTAAAAAAAAAAAAAAAATGAAACTAATTATGTTAGAAAGTGTTTACTTGCTTTAGTCGATCTATGGAAATCATATCACTCGATGTCGAAAATGAAATAATTTAAAGCAGAGTGATTTTCAATCATGTTAACAAGGATTATTTGTCACTATGATACCGTTCAACTTGTCAAGATAAGAAAATCCGTAGACCATTTCCAACCCTATAATCCCTCCCCATCATTCCACCTAAACTCGTCTTCTTTCCACACACTTCCATCCCATTTTGCAATCTTTCTTCACTTTTCTCTCACTCTCTCTCTCTTTCTTCTTTCCATTTACCTTCTTTCTCGCACTAGGTGTGCCTCTCTCTCTCTCTCTAAACCTTACTTTCTTCAATATCCCAAAACCCTAATTTTCTTTCCCATTTTCTTCTGTTCTTATAACACTCATCGGACACCAATCATCCAATGGGATGCTGTTGTTCCCGAAAAGAACCAACAACCGAAAACGGTCCGACAAACCCTAATGATAATAATGCAGAAAGGTCCGAAAATGATCCATCGAGAGCCACCCCTCAAACTGCATCCCCATCTCCCACAGCAAACTCCGGCAAGCAAAACCCGATTGGACCCGTGTTGGGACGCCCAATGGAGGATGTCCGCACGGTTTACACAATCGGGAAAGAGCTTGGCCGGGGCCAGTTTGGTGTCACACATTTGTGTACGAGCAAACAAACGGGTGAACAATTGGCATGCAAAACAATTGCTAAACGGAAACTTGCGAATAAGGAAGATATGGATGATGTACGGAGAGAAGTACAGATCATGCATCATTTGAGCGGACAACAGAATATTGTGGACCTTAAGGGAGCATTTGAAGACAAACATTCGGTGCATTTGGTGATGGAGCTGTGCGCTGGCGGGGAGTTATTTGATCGGATTATTGCGAAAGGTTATTATACCGAAAGGGGTGCTGCATCATTGCTTAGAACAATTGTTCAAATTGTTCATACTTGCCATTCAATGGGAGTTATTCATAGAGATCTAAAGCCTGAAAACTTTCTTTTGTTGGATAAAGATGAAAATGCTCCCTTAAAGGCTACAGATTTCGGTCTCTCAGTGTTCTACAAGCAAGGTTATACATATCACTCCATTATATTCTAGATGTTTTCCATTTATAATGCATAGAATTGGATTCAACACGATAGGATTCCTAGTAACATGCATGAATCTAATACCATAAAAGAATCCAATGTTTTTTTCCGTATATTGGTGAACCATATATTATTCACCTTTTTAACGAATTCAGGTTTGCCCCATCTCACTACTAGAAAACAAACCTTATAGGTGCGATATTTTTTTAGTTTATAGAAAGGATACGTTGTCTCTATAGGGCTTTTTCACCTATAGAGACGATTTGTTGATGCAGATTTTGTGTCCGATGCTTGTCGAATAGATTAGTTTTATTTTACACTGAATTTGTAATAGTTAGTGAAACGGTCTATCGAACGTGTATAGACCCGCTCGTTTGAAGTGGTCAAACGAGAGGGTTATTCGGTTGACCGTGTGTGTTTGCAAGACAAGGGGTGTGACTATAAATAGAAAACCCTTGCCATTTGCAACACTTGGAGATTTTAGGAGGTTTGAGACCTCACCGGGAGAGATCACCACTTGGTCTCTCCCCGGATGTATACTTCTTTGGAATTGGTTCGGTTATCATGTAATCGGGCCGATTTGTAATGTTTTACTACCGGATTAATACAAAGTTGTTTGTTTATCATCTCTAATCTCTCCCGTCTTGAACCGATCTCACTCGAATCACGGTTTCGGTCACGAAACTCGGTCCTACAATTGGTATCAGAGCCATGGTGCCCGATTTAGTAAATCTAACCGTTTACTAAGTCACATGTGCTCTAGATCTGTGATTTTAGTGATTTTTGTTCAAGAAGAAAAGTTGGGTGAAAATGAGAAAAACTCAGATCTGGACCCGAATATTCAGATCTGTGCGGAAACAAGTGTTCGGTTTTATGTTTTTCACCTATATAATCAAGTTATCATCATCAAAAATCAAATATACAAAGTTTTTGTCAGATCTGCATAAGAACAGTCGCTGTGTTCTTGAGATGTTCTTGGCGGCTGCTTAATCCAGATCTGGGTCGAAGGATGTTCTTTGGGTCGAAGGATCCAGATCTGGATCGAAAGATACCAGATATTTTGTGGGAACCTTCAACAACTTCGAAAGATAATCCTTCGTAGCTGATCCTTCGAAAGTCTGGATGTGTGTTTCGAAAGATGATCCTTCGAAAGTCTGGATGTGTGTTTCGAAAGATGATCCTTCGAAAGATGATCCTTCGATCCTTCGAAAGATGATCCTCGAGAGATACCAGATGTATCGAAGAAGAAGAAGGGTCTGTGTATCGAATTGAAGAGAAAGAATGGTTGTCGGCTGGATATTTATTTTTGATTTGGGGTTCTGATGTTTGTTAATCGAAGAGGAAGAAGATGACGGCTGATGTTGCTGGGTATCGCAGAAACAGAAGAAGAAGAAGAAGAAGAAGAAGTCGGACATGAAGATGTTTGCTGATTTCGGATTTTAATGGATTCTGTTCTGCTGCTTGATGTGTATCGATGAAGAAGACAAAGAAATTCTTTGCTGGTTGCTGGGTATCGAAGAGAGAGAGACACATGTTTGAGGTTAAGGAGTTTTTTTTGGGAAAATGAAAAGCTTGATGTCGACAGGACTTTCTCTGGTTTGTTTGACTTTTGAAGTTTTATTAGAAGAGATTGTCGGCTGATAAAGTATTTTAGTTGAAAATTAAAGTTCTTTAATAATCTTGGGCTTCAGATTAATTCAAACAAGATTCATAGTGCTCATGGGCCATATTAATTTAAAGTCTTCGTGGACTTAATTTGTGGCTTCAAAGTTTTTGTGGCCCACTAGTGCTTGTGGCTCCACTTTAATTCTTAGTTGGACCTTCTAGTCTTCGTGGCCCACTAGACGAACAGTCAAGGTTCCTGGGTTCAAAGAGTCTTCGTGGGCTCGTGAGTTGCAAAGTGGGGGTCGGGTGTTCGCGAAGTTGAGTTAAACGGTGCTTCTAAATTTCAACGTAAAATTTGTACGGGTTCGGGAGCACGCGGGATGATGCAGCATGATGAAAACAAAAGATGATGAAAACTTGATTTTTGAAAAATGTGGGGTAGTCACGGTTACCGATGCAAACGTCAAATTTTGGTGACGCGACTACAATGGGCCAAAAACAGAACGGTATGTTCACTTCCGCACGTCAATGTTTATGATTGTTATCGGTTATTCGTAAATGTTCGAAAGCATTTTGTTTATTGTCATATTCTCGCATTTGAAAACGAACGTATGAACCTAGAATGTCAATACCGGTCCTAACGAGTTCACAAATTGGAGGGATACAAGTCGGATCCTACGGGGTACTAGGCGAAATTTCTTTATCAACTAGAATATGCAACGAAGAAATCTTTTTGTTTAGTGTCATATTCTCGCATTTGGTAACGAATGAATGAACCTAGAATGTCAATACCGGTCCTAACGAGTTCACAAAGTCTTTGGAGGAATACAAGTCGGATCCTACGGGGTACTAGGGGACGTTCTTATTCAACTAGAATATGCAAAGAAGAAAGTCGTTTTCGTGATTTTTCGGAACCGAGAACATTCAATGAAGATTGACGACAGTTCCGCTCAGTGGAGGGAATTGGTGAACATTTGACGACAGTTTCTTTGAAGTGGAAAGAATCTGTTAAGGTTTAGAGATTGTACCAAAGAAATGGGGGGATAAAAATTTTCGTATGTTGAATTTCTTCGGTAAATTTCTAAACGCAATCACAGGTGGTAGAGTTTGTGATTTTCTGGTGATACAAACGGTTCGGCGTGGAATGTTTTGCACATACACATATTTGAGGATTTTAATTAATTCTCCAGCCAGCGTGAAGGGTTTTGCACGGAAAAATACAGGTTTCTAAAGTCTACAGTAGTTACAAAAGCGCTGTTCACTGAAGACCTGGGGAATCTTTCTGAAAGCTGATAGTTCAAGACTGAAGACCTGCAAGATTCGGTTTTGGGTTTGATGTTTCTTTGGGATTTTACAGGGATCTGGGGGTAACTCAATTCGTTGAGTTTGCAAACGATGTACTTGGTCAAGCTGACTTCCTGAGTACTGATGCTGAAGATCCGTAGTGCATTACGTGGTCAACTTCACAAAGGCGAGACAATGAGATCTGGATGTAGTTCAACTAAGCATGCTGGTTGAGCTTGCAAGGGATACACTTGGTCTAGCTGACTTTCCTGAGTGTTGATGCTGAAGATTAAAGTGCATTACTTGGTCGATTCCACAAAGACGGTTTACAGAAGACAGTTCACCAGAAATCTCTATCAATGTAGTATGCTTGTATGAAATAGAGTTCTTATGACAAGATCAAGACTTGATGCAGTTCTTAAAGATTGGAACCCTTATCAAATGCCGGTTGGAGTATTGGAATATCAGCGGAAGATCGGTCAATTGAGGAAATTGCACAACACCCAACACGGATACGTGTACTTTAAGGGGGAAATATTATACAAGGAGCATCAAGATACTACTTACCTGGATCATCAGTCAAGGGGGAATTTGTTAACACAGAGAAGATGAATACTTGACTGAAGATCGATTGCAGTTGCATTTTCAGCATTCGACAGCAACGGACAAGGGGGAATTTGTTGATGCAGATTTTGTGTCCGATGCTTGTCGAATAGATTAGTTTTATTTTACGCTGAATTTGTAATAGTTAGTGAAATGGTCTATCGAACGTGTATAGACCCGCTCGTTTGAAGTGGTCAAACGAGAGGGTTATTCGGTTGACCGTGTGTGTTTGCAAGACAAGGGGTGTGACTATAAATAGAAAACCCTTGCCATTTGCAACACTTGGAGATTTTAGGAGGTTTGAGACCTCACCGGGAGAGATCACCACTTGGTCTCTCCCCGGATGTATACTTCTTTGGTATTGGTTCGGTTATCATGTAATCGGGCCGATTTGTAATGTTTTACTACCGGATTAATACAAAGTTGTTTGTTTATCATCTCTAATCTCTCCCGTCTTGAACCGATCTCACTCGAATCACGGTTTCGGTCACGAAACTCGGTCCTACACGATTCTCTATAAAATTTGTCTCTACAGCCTCGTCCTTATAGGCTACAAAAGTCGTCTCTATAGGTGTCGTTGCTATAGAAGAGTTTGTAGAGACGACATGTCGTCCCTACAAGTTTGTGCAAAAAAAATTTAAAAATTAAACTTAATATTTACTAAATAAAAGAAATGTTTATTAAATATTTTTAAACCCTATAGAGACGATATGTCGTCTATATATGTTCTCTTTAAAAAATTAAAACAAAACATTTAAGCCCTATATTGACGACTTGCCGTCTCTATAGGTTTTTCTTTATAAAAAAATAATAAAAATATTTTCACCTATAGAGACTGTAGGTTCTCTTTAAAAAATAAAAATAAAAACATATAAGCCATATAGAGACGACTTATCATTTCTATAAGTTTTTCTTTATAAAAAATTAAAAACAAGATTTTCACCTATAGAAACGACTCGTTGTCATATCAAAACATGCCAATTTTCCAGTTTTGCAATATCAAAACAAGCCAATTTTCCAGTTTTGTCATATCAAAACATGCCAATTTTCCGGTTTTGTCATATCAAAACATGCCAACTTTTTTTTTGTTTTTTTTTTCAATTTTGTCATATCAAAACATGCCAATTTTCCGGTTCACGGCACACAAAAACTAAATAGATATAAACTACATAAGCATAAACTACATAAATATTAAAAACGTAATTCCGCGTTTGTTTTAAGTCACAAACACGTCATTAAATTACATGACATATAAAATGTAATAATTCTACATCATATGTGTCATCATCGATGCCATCATCCGCTTCTTCATTGGGTAACTCAAACTCAACATCTTTGCTTCCGAACTTAGTTGGGTAACTCGAACTCAAAACTTTTGTTCATCTCTAAAATCCGAGTTTTAGAACAAGCTGAATATGAGCCTACAGTTATACATTTCCACTTATGAGTTCAAATAAGCAGTTGATTAGTGGTCCTACCTATAGCAAGTGCGTTAATGCATGCTTGTATACACAAACCTACGAAAGAGAATCGTGAGCCACATAGTCTATTGCATGTTAATCCATAAGTGGTCCTATCTATAGCATGTGCGTTAATGCATGCTTGTATACACATACCTACGAAAGAGAA
Source organism: Helianthus tuberosus (assembly GCA_030545235.1). Lineage (NCBI taxonomy): Eukaryota > Viridiplantae > Streptophyta > Magnoliopsida > Asterales > Asteraceae > Helianthus > Helianthus tuberosus. Next base: position 197,700,930 of record CM060425.1, read on the forward strand.
TCGTGAGCCACATAATCTATTGCATGTTTATCCTTAAATTCTTGTGTAAGTACCCGTGATGCATCTGAAATTAACTTCATCAACCCACCTGCATAAGTACAATGATTATGCACAATTATCACTTGCAACTGGTATAGTTCTTTTCTTATCAGGATTGATAAGAAAAGTAACTTTTGTTGTTTGGTTAGAAATAATGAAATAGTATAATATAAGTTATATCCAATTATAACTAAACTATGTCGTAGCATAAAATGTATTAATTTATATCCTAAATTTTAGTGATTCATACATTGACTACTCATATATGATTCACAGATGAATTTGGAACGGTGGGAAATTTTGCCACCTAAATTAAAATTATTTTTGACTAGTCAAACTTTTTAGAGACGATATGTCATTTCTATAACTTACTTTATTTGTTTTTTTTTATTTTTATTTCAAACATTTTAGAGACAATATGTCCTTTCTATAGGTTAGTTTATTCATTTTTTAAAATTTTTAGTTCAAACATTTTATAGACGATATGTCGTCTCTATAGGTTTAAATATATATTTTTAGTTAAAAAACAAGAATAAATTAATAAATTAATTTGGTTTATAGAGACGACATGTCGTCTCTATATGTGAATAACTTTTTTTGTATTTTTAATTATTCATTAATCAAAACTAAAAAATAAAACAAAATTATTTTTTCTTATAGAGACGACATATCGTCTCTGTATGTTAGACTTTTTTTTTCAAAATAAATTTGGAATCGTGGGAAATTTTGCCGACTAAATTAAAATTATTTTTACTAGTCAAACTTTTTAGAGACGACACGTCGTCTCGATAAGTTAAACTTTATTTTTTAGTTTTTTTAAGAGTAAACTTCCGTTTTGCTCCCTGTGGTTTGGTCACTTTAACGGTTTTGCTCCAAACCTTTAAAAATAGCCATTTTACTCCCTAATGTTTCGGTTTTTTTGCCAGTTTGCTCCCCGCCTCTAACTCTTTCCAAATTGTTTGTTTTTCCATTTTGCTCCCCGCAGGGAGCAAACTGGCAACAAAACCAAAACATTAGGGAGTAAAATGGCTATTTTTAAAGGTTTTGGGCAAAACCGTTAAAGTGACCAAACCACAGGGAGGAAAAAGGAAGTTTACTCTTTTTTTAATATTCATACATATTGATCATTAATAAAATAAAATTAAAAAAAAACATTAAAGTTATAAAGACAACATGTTGTCTCTATAAGTTAAAATGTTTTTTTTAAGTTTCTAATTCAACAAACTAGAGAATAAAAAAAGCAAAAAAAAATTATTTTCACCTTATAGAGAGGATATGTTGTCACTATAAGGTAACCTATTTTAAAAGGCATAAAAACCCTATAGAAATGACATGTCATCTCTATAGGGTAATCTATAGAGAAGATCTGTGTTGTCACTATAAGTGATCCCTATAGGGGTTTTTTTCTTGTAGTGATTAGTCTCGTCATACCCTACTGATAGCTTTGTTACGTATGTAATTTTACTAGATACGTTTGTTTGTTTAAATACACATGTGTTACCAAATTTCAAGATAATGAGAAAATGATAAAACCTAAACAACTATCCAATATTCAAATACAAATATAATATTTTGACAAACAGATAAACTTAAAGATAAATGACAAATGAAATAATAGTAACTAATCAACCGTTTTCGTTTTAAATGTTTCCATTGCGATGCATGGAATTGGATTCGACACGAGGTATCCGAGTAATATGGCTGATACCATGAAAGAATTGATTGTTTTTCGTAGGAAACAGTCGTTCCGACTCATTTCCCATAAAAAGCAGTGGTAAAAAGTTCATGGGAAATACTTTTACAACGCATTTCCGACAAACCTTCCTACGCAACCATGATTCAGTACTTTTAAACATATATAGAGGTGTAACTGAATTACAGGATAACGTATAAATATAAAACGTTAATAATTATCCTAATATCCAAACTAGGCAGAAAATAACAATTAACAAACAAACTTAAGGATAAATAATAAATCAGATAGTAAATAATAGAACTATAATAGATAATAAACTCTGCTAACATGAAGTTGTTGTTACATTTTGATGCAGGCGAGGTATTTGGTGATATTGTTGGAAGTGCATATTATATAGCACCTGAAGTTTTAAAAAGAAAATATGGGCCAGAAATTGATATTTGGAGCATTGGTGTCATGTTGTATATTCTTCTTTGTGGAGTTCCTCCTTTTTGGGCAGGTAATAATGTCGAAAAATGAATCACTTAGGATTGAAGAAAGCTTCAAAGATTATCTTTGTTTGAGAAATAAAAAAGTAAATAACACTAAAAACATTGGATTAATACATTTATGTGTTATTGCAGAATCGGAGCATGGGATATTTAATGCAATCCTGCGTGGGCATGTAGATTTTACAAGTGACCCTTGGCCTACCATATCTCCCCAAGCTAAAGATCTAGTCAGGAAGATGTTGAATTCAGATCCCAAGCAACGGCTGACGGCACAAGAAGTGCTTTGTACGTATACTAGTGTATATTATGTCTGTCATTCCAGTAATATAATTTCAGATACCCTAGCGCAACCAGTAAAAATGAGTCTTTATAATACATATAGGAATGAAAGATTTTTTTTTTCACAAAATTTTAAGATTTAATTAGCATTTTTTTTAAAACAAATGGTACAATGTTTTAAAACATAATGTTAATTTTAAACCAACATTGCACACGATTTTTCAATTGAGATAACTTTTTTATACATTAAGACCATAAGAAAAAATACACCATAAAAGGAGATGAATAATGATTATCTATACAACTAGATAACTAGATGACTGTCATATATTTAGGATTTTTATGTCATAATGCTTGTAAGTTGTGGTATGAACGATGAAATGTTGTTTATTTTTTCTTTAGGTCATCCATGGATTAAAGAAGATGGTGAAGCACCTGATACGCCACTTGACAATGCTGTTATGGGCAGGCTAAAACAATTTAGAGCCATGAACAAATTCAAGAAAGTTGCTCTTCGGGTACATACTTCATCTAATACAAATAATATGTTTTCATCATAATTCATTGAAGGTTACAGCAGTAAAAGTACAAGTTAATCAATGGCCATAATGCATGCACATCAGTTTATATTTCCTTAAATTGTGAGAAATTACAAACAAGTGTGAAGAAATGTATTCATTGAATTGCTTCTAAACCTTCACCTCTATAAAAACAGTTTATGCCACAGAAAAAATTGTTACCGAAAATAATGGTTACAGAAAAAATCGGTTGTAAATTTTGCGTCAAAAGTCGCTTCAGTAGTTTTATGACGGAGGATTGCCATGTTGTCCGTCAATAAGTTTAGTACTTCGTGGTGACAAAGCTATTTGCAACCAACTTTTTTCATTGCAAACCCATTGCAATGGCTGTTTGTGATCATTTTGCAGTCCCAAATTTCTATTCTGGGCCTATAAATGTGGTTAAGTTGTTGAAAAATTCGGATTAATTTCAAAGTAAGAACAACTTAACTACACGTTCACACTTTCAAATTTACCCAAAATTCTATATATTTATACATGGTAACTTAACTTTTTATATATATATTCGTAACATTGGATATCTTTTGATTATTTCACAAATTTATAAGGCTAACTATATTTCCATTTCTTATAAGTGCTATAATTATGTTTATTATTATTTTGTGATCAGTTACCACAAAGAAATTGCATATAATTTGTGAATCTGAGTTTGCAATCTTTCCTGGATGAGCAGGTTATTGCAGGATGCCTATCGGAGGAAGAAATCATGGGCTTAAAGGAAATGTTTAAGGGAATGGATACCGATAATAGCGGAACAATAACGCTTGAGGAGCTAAAACAAGGGCTTTCCAAGCAAGGGCCAAAATTATCCGAAAACGAAGTTAAACAACTACTAGAAGCTGTAAGATATCCGAAGCTGAAGATTAATTGATTATTTGAGCTCTTAATTATTGAAACATTTGAAAACAATCATATAAAACCTCATTTGATCATTTGGAATATTGAACTGAAAATAAAACAGGCGGATGCAGACGGGAATGGAACTATAGACTACGACGAGTTCATAACAGCAACGATGCATTTGAACAGAATGGATAGAGAAGAGCATCTATACACTGCATTCCAGTATTTTGATAAAGATAATAGTGGGTAAGTTAACTTAAACACTCTTCTCCATCTAAAACTGAAGTACATTTGACAAGACAAAGTTTTTGGAAAATCACTTTAATAGACTAGACTAATTATATTACCAAAATAGTCATCGGAAGTGTATTAAATAAATTTTTGGTTGGACCTTTACAAAATCCTCTAGTGAGAGGATATATCGAAAGGTGATTTTAAACTATGAAATTCAGAATTAGAAGGGGAACCTTTTTTTTTTTTTTTTGAACGGTCGACGAATCCTCCAAATGGACTACTGATGAAATTCACCATATCGGGATGCACTCACCTCCGAACCGGGGAAAACCCTCACCTAGGGCCGAAGCCCGTGAACACTCGCCCGAAGTCACGACACTGCGGTGAAGTAAAATCCGCTTAGTTCAAGGATCGAACTAGTGATCTCCACCTATTCGCCTAGTCTCCCATCATCACCAGGTGCCGCAGAAAATAATGGGGAGGGCAGGAATCGAACTTGGGTCCGTTAGAGCACCAAGTCTCTCCCTTACCACTCAACCACCACCTCATTGGCAGTGGAACCTTTTATTATTAAGAAAAATTGAATTTTAATACTCTAAACTATGACTTATTGGTCGATAATAACTCATACTTGCAGTATGACAATCGACATTCGTAACTTTCACTTTTGTTGTTAAGAGTAATCCCGTTTTAACATAAAAGTAACTTCGTCCCCTAGATGAACGACTTAATGATTTAAATTTTGATCCTAACCAGAATGTTGTAAATTGTTTTGGAATGACAAAACAAAAGTTGAAATGGAATTACATTTCCGTTAAAGGGATTGCTTTTGGCAACGTAAGTAACACTTAAAAGTGTAACTGGTCACATTATTCTTAGGAGTCAATAGGACATACTTCGAATTATTAGGATCAAATTTGCCTATTAAAGATACTTATATAAAAAGTCCTATGATAAATTACCAAAAAAGTTAAATTTAGAGCCACAAATAAGGTAATTTGGGCCGATGGTTACGTTTAAGGCCTGGCCAATTAAAACCATGTGAACAACTCACGGGCTCACTAACTGACTGCTAGGTAGAAAAGCCTTATTTGCGTACGCAAATTTTGGACAAAATTTCGTAGGAAACGGTTGTTTCGGACTACAACATTTTTTAAGTTGCGCTCTTATGGATTTGTCCGATTGTCATGCTCTCACTATCTAATGGAGTTTACCAAATACTAAATCTTTCCACATCATTAAACAATAGAGAATGGTTAGTAATATATTATGGTCTCTCATGACGACAGATACATATCTATAGAAGAATTGGAGCAAGCTATACGTGACTACGGTATGAATGATGGAAGAGATATAAAAGAGATCGTATCCGAGATTGATACGGATAATGTAAGTAATCCAGTGAAGGCACGATTCAAAGTAACACATCTTACAATGACATCTTTGGGTAATTGAATGTTTATTTTGCAGGATGGTCGCATCAACTACGACGAGTTTGTCGCAATGATGAGAAAAGGGAACAAACAAAACAGTGTAAATCCAAAGAGAAGGAGAGATTCCTTTGTTCCCAATATATGAGTTCGACTCATTTATTACATGCATGCATGTACATATTTTCCAGAGACGTGAAGAGCAGAAGGTTATTCATACTATCACCCAGAATTTGTTGCAAAATTCAAGTTACTTCAGCTGCAATGAAGATAATTGATGAATTTTGATTTGATCTCCGGAGAATTGACATGGGTTGATGTGGGTTTTTGTCAACAAATTCAGCAGAAAAAAATGTCATGTGAATACTTGTAATACTAGGCGAAAAAGCTAAAAAAATGGAGGGTTCTATCTGTGTGTTTAGACATATATGTAATGGATCCCTTTTAAGTTTATAGACTAATATGTAAATTTACTTAGTTTTCCATTGTTTACATTGATTGATCCATTCATATGAAATTATATATTACTTACTTTATTTATTATTTTTTACATACAGTTTATTAAACCAAATAATAACAATTTTCAAAATTTAAAATACATACAGTCAAAAGACATTTATATTACTTATTTTATTTATTATTTTTTGCATATAGTTTATTAAACTATGTAATAACAATTTTCATAATTTAAAATACATACAGTCAAAAGACATTTTTCACAAAAAATGTTTTTTTTAATATGCATTACATAAACAATTCAAATCTTTTTTTTAAACAGTTGAAAATGAAATAATTTACAATGGTTTCAAGACACGAATACTTAAAGATTATATTTTTTTATTGATATATGGATTACTAAAAGAAGTATTGGATACACATGGTTAAATGACAATAATGTTAAAAGAATATAGTCACTCATTTATAGAATATATTGATTGTTAAAAAAGAAGTTGCCTCACGATTGTTAATATAAAATCAAAATATAAGTCAGATTATACGCTTCAAATGTTTTGCATCTGAATATAAAAACAAAATATAAGTCAGAGTATCCGCTTAAATGCGGTGTCCATTTGGTCATATTTAACCAAAAAAATACCCTCATGTGAGGTCTATTTGTCAGATTTAACCACAAAAATTAACTGAGTTAGGGATAAAAGACATAACTTGCAAGGGTTTACAAACATCGAGTACGTTTTCTGTAACTATTGAAGATAAAGGACACAATTTACAATAAGTGACATACATAAAGGACGATTTTTGTAATTTACTCTTAAATATTACTTCTCGGCATTGCGGGGATGTACGCAGTGGCGGATCTAGCCGGAGAAATCACTGGGTTCCTTTTTCCAAATCATACAAGGTTTACACTACAAAAAACGTTTTTTTCCAAATCATACAAGATTTACACTACAAAAAAACGTTTTTTTTCCAAAAAGACTGGGTTCCTGGGAACCCGGTGTTTCCTTACTAGATCCGCCCCTGGATGTACGGTAAGCCTTTGTCCACCCAAAGGTATTGATATGGGATAAATCCGCCATTTTATCGTGTTTGTAGAGTAACATGTAAAGTTAATCCAAATCCTAAACTAATGAGATGCGAACTTGGGACAACTAACTAATTGAGGTTTATTTCTCACCTTGTAAATACAAACTAAACAGTAGATTTGTTCTTACAATTGTTTTTAATTTTTTAAACGATAAATTTGGATCATTGACGGAACACTTGAGTGTTATCGTATCAATAGGGGAACCATCCGATCATATCCATCTCCAATAGGTAATAATGCCTATACAACAATTCAGGTAGGCACGTAAACGAACCAAACGTTCATGAACTCTTCGTGAATTTGTTCGGTGGGTAGTTCGTTTATGTTCGTTTATTTATTAAATGCACGAACATGAACAAAAAATTTTGTTCGTTTAATTAAATAAACGAACATCAACACACCTTGTGTTCGTTCATTTTTGTTCGTGAACGTTCATTTATTTTCGTTTATTTATGTTCGTTTAAATTTTAGTAAATAAATAAATAGTTATATTTATATAAATATTAGGTTTTCTAACTACTTATATAAATATAACTAATTAGTCATTTTCTTGAAATAAAAAATCAAATATAATTTTTTTCTTGGATTGTAACTGATTACTTACTTAATATTTATATAAAAAAACTACTTGATTTTAGTATCTGTGAACCCATGATTAAGATATGTTTTCGGATGAACTGTAATATATTAGACTTGTTTGTTTGTGTTCACTAATAAATTGTGTTTCTTTATAGATAAATGTTCAATTATGTTCATTTAAGTTCATTTATGTTTGTGCAATCTTGTTAATTTATGTTTTTTTATGTTTATTCAAATATCTTCACTTAATTTTTTTGTTTATGTTCGTTTGTTTTCGTTTATGTTCGTGAACTGTTCATTTAGGCTCTAAACGAACGAACATAAACGAACACGAACATGCCCGATTTCTTAATGAACGATGTCACACCCCCAAAATACCACCCATGAAAAACCCTACTAGGCGTGTGACAAACCAATAACGAGCCACTAATCATATTGAACCAATCACAAGTTGGTAAATATAATCATCAATTATTAATGAAAAGTGTCATCAATAAGTTTAAATGAAAACCAACATGTTCAGCGGAAACAAATAGTAAACCAAAGTTAAATTGTTTTAAAAACCAATGTATGACATCAATAGTTTAGTCACATGAATCCCTCTAGTCGACCCATGACCACTCCAGCTACTCCAGCCAGTAAGTTCCCAAATCCAAGATATCTAACGACCTGCGAGCATGCAACAAGTGTATCAGGCAACGCTGGTGAGTTCATAGTTTTACGAAAACGTTAGTTACCAAGTGTTTAGTTAATCCATTGAATTTAATGTTGATAATACCCCGAATACAAGACGGCTTCTGATTTACATTGCCCTTTCTCCAATGCTCCTATCAAAGCATTGGTCATGACTAGGTCATTAGTTCATGACCCGTCCTCCCAGGTACGGGGTGAGGTTGCCAAACCTAAGTAGCGCTACTAACTAATACCATGTTACCTCTCAGGTAACCAAACAACACGGGGAGACTTTAAAGGTGATAGGATGAGTATATTATCCAACATTCCCTTTTTTACCCAAAAGACTTATCCCTCCCCGGGATACCCACTGACTGTCCCAACCACCAGGACGCATGCTCAAGAGAGATGAACTCACCTTTGGTTTGCTCGGTAAAATTGATTACTTGTTTTCCAGTTGATCAAACACGTCCTAATATGGTTATCGATCAGTTTTGTGTGCACATAAACTACTTATCTCATGTACAATCAATTCACGTAATACTTGTTCACATAATACTCAATTATTGTACATGTATCTCACACATATAGTCCAAACCATAACAGTCAATCTATCAATTTAATATCAATAAGTAGTCATCTAGCATGTCTTCGATTCCTAAGCAGGTTCACCTGATGATCTCATGTTTACACACATACAACACTTTATCCTTCAACACAAGTACTCGCAAAATAACCAAAATAACTTACTTGGGCTTGGTATGATCTGAGATAATTTTATACCAATTATGATCGATTAGCGGCCCAATCCTTAATACCCAAACCAACCGGCCCAGCTAGCATAAAATCATCCCATAGCACACAAGATTCATTTGGCCGCAACAATTTCGTATCACGAATAAAACAAACATCAACTTAACAGCCCAACACGACACACATATTCGTGTGCGACCCAGTTGGTTTCAGGCCCAACTAGGGAGTGCATTTATGCCGCGCGGCCCGGTACCTCCAGGAAGTGTACGGCCCCAAAACCCGTGGCCTACTCACCGGACATGTAACCCACTCATACGTAGCCCAAACTAGCAACAGTTGTCCCCATACTCGGCCCATAAGTTTCTCGTCATGATGCACCAGATTAACTTAGTTATTCGCAAATCCTCATAGTCTCTAATCATTATCTTATGGTCAACCACTTTATCAACAACATGTGCTTTCTTTTCATCATTAATTCATATATCAACTGAATTGATCACATAATTTATTTAGAGAATCAAGTTATTAATATTGGACGTAATTCAATCTCAAAATGACCGTTGTCTAATAGCCGTTTGAAGTTGTTATCGGATGAGAATAAATTGCACAGTCAAGCTTGTTCCTGATAATGTGGCTTGATCCAGTTTTTACGTATTAGTTGTTATTGTTTTGTTTGTTTACGTTTCTAGCCGTTGCATGTATTCCCTTTATAAGGGTTGATGAATTATCAATAAAATCATCCGAATTTGTGCAATTAACGATTAGTTTCCCTGTTTTGCTCTATCATTTGGTATCAGAGCAAACCAGGTTCTGATCAATCTCTCAATTATCTTTCTCACTTTCAATTCGTTTTTCATCCAATGGCCTGGAATAACACAAACCCTAATTCCGTGAATGCAACGCTTCCGATCTTCAAAGGTGAAGGTTATGAATTTTGGAAGATCCGAATGAAGACCATTCTTATGTCACAAGATCTCTGGGATTTTGTGGAAACCGGTTTCAATGCAGCAGACACTGATCGAATGAGACTCCGAGATAATAAGAGAAAAGATGCACGTACACTTTCTCTTATTCAATCTGGTGTCCATGATGAATTATTTTCTCGAATTGCAGGTGCAACGACATCCAAACAGGCATGGACTCTCTTGCAAAATGAGTATGAAGGAGACACAAAGGTCCAAATGGTGAAGCTACAAGGGCTGTGGAGAGATTTTGAAACCATACATATGAAAGAAGGGGAACCAGTGGGAGATTTTCTGTCAAAAGTAATGAAGATTGTCAATCAACAGAGGGCTTATGGTGAAAATGTATCTGATCAGAAAGTTGTGGAGAAAGTATTGAGGAGTTTGCCAGTCAAGTGGGATCACATTGTGGCTGCCATTGAAGAATCAAAGGATCTAAGTGTGCTGACCTTTGATCAATTGATGGGGTCGTTGCAGTCACATGAAGCAAGAGTTAATAGAGGAAATGAAAATGTTGCTGAAGAACAGGTGTTACAAGCCAAAGAGGAAGATGCTGGCCTGTTTATGAGAAGCAGAGGAAGAGGACCTCCAAGAGGTAGAGGTCGTGGTCGAGGAAGAACAAATGGTCGAGGAAAAGCAGGTATTCAATGTTATAACTGCAACAAATTTGGCCATCTCAGTAGAGACTGCTGGAATGAACCACAAGCATCTCCTGCCATAGGAGACAACACTGACGAAGAAGAAGGGCAATTGTTTATGGCTGTGGAAGATGATGAAGTTGCATTGGTAACAACAAAAGATGATGTCAATCCTTCTCACATCTGGTTTCTTGATAGTGGTTGCTCAAACCATATGATAGGTCAGTTATCATTATTTAAGAAACTAGATAAGACTAAAACTGTAGCTGTGAGAATGGGAAATGGTAAGAGAATTATGGTTGAAGGGAAAGGCACTATAAGACTTGAAGTAGCAAGTGGTAAGTTTAAGACATTAGATGATGTTTATTATGCACCTGATCTTGGTTATAACTTGCTGAGTGTTGGGCAACTGATGAAAACGAGACATAGGTTGGTATTTGATGAAGGTGCATGCACAATTACTAAGAAACAAACCGGTGAAACGGTGTGCATGATCCCTGTTGCCAGCAATAATACTTTTCCTCTTGATGTTTCCAACGCTAATAATGTAGCCTTTGCCACTATTGTTGATGAGTCATACATGTGGCATTTAAGATTTGGGCACCTTAATGAACGAAGCTTGAGTAGCAACCAACTGGTTTATGGATTGCCCAAAATCAGAAGCTGGAATGTTTGTGAAAGTTGTGTCAGTGGAAAAATAACAAGAGCTCCTTTCTTGTCACAAGGAACTAGAACATCTGAACTGCTTGACTTAATTCATGCTGATGTATGTGGGCCTATGTCAATAAAATCCTTGGGTGGAAGCAGGTATTTCTTATTGTTCATTGACGATGTAAGCAGGATGACTTGGGTTTATTTTTTGCATAGAAAAGATGAAGTGTTTGATAAGTTTAAAGTCTTCAAGGCCAAAGTTGAAAATGAAACAAATCGGAAGATTAAGGCATTCCGAAGTGACCGAGGTGGAGAATTCTGTTCAAATGAGTTCATGGCGTTTTGTGAGCAAGAAGGAATAAGGAGGGATTTGACACCTCCCTATACACCTGAACATAATGGTGTTTCTGAGAGAAAGAACAGAACTATAGGAGAAATGGCCCTGAGTATGCTGCATGAGAAGAATCTGAGTAATGTATTCTGGAGTGAAGCTGTTGCTACAGCTGTCTATCTCATAAACTTGTCACCTACAAAGGCTCTTGATGAAGCTACACCTTTTCAGGTATGGTATAATCGAATTCCTTCAGTTCATCACTTAAAGGTTTTTGGGTGTGTTGCATATAGTCAAATTCCCAAGCAGCAAAGAAGAAAGATGGAAGAAAAGGCCTGCAAATGTATTTTCATTGGTTACTCACCAAACTCTAAAGCCTACAGACTGTATGATCCAGTAAAAAGAAGAGTTGTGACCAGCAGAAACGTAGTATTTGATGAACATGCAAAGTGGACTGATAATCAAGAAGATAAGCATGGATTGCCTGCTGAATTGGTTACCATTTGGGAGCCTGAAGACAGTGAAGATACCAATGAAAGTGGCAGCAACAATTCAGTCCATGAAGAAGGTGAAATCGGCAATGATCAAAGTGAGGTCAACTCTAGCAGCAGCAACAACAATCCAAGAATCAAGTCATTGAACCAGGTTTATCAAGAAACAGTTCCTCTTAATAGTGATCAAGTGCAGCAACTGTATGAATGTCAATTGGTTTTGTCATCAATGGAGCCAAGATCATATGTGGAAGCTGCTAAGAATCAGCAGTGGAGAATGGCTATGGTACAAGAATTGAAGTCTTTAGAAGAACATAAGACCTGGTCTCTGGTTGAACTGCCTCGTGATCAACAGGTCATTGGTCTCAAGTGGGTATTTAGGGTAAAGATAGATGCAAGTGGTGAAATCAAGAAGTATAAAGCCAGGATTGTAGCAAAGGGATATGCCCAGGAATATGGCATCAACTATGAGCAGACTTTTGCTCCTGTAGCAAGGTTCGAAACAATTAGAATGATTCTTTCATTGGGGGCTCAACAAAAGTGGGCTATCTTTCAACTCGATGTCAAGTCTGCATTTTTGAATGGGCCTTTACAAGAGGAAGTTTATGTGACACAACCACCAGGATTTGAAGTTAAAGGAGAAGAGCATAAGGTTTACTGGCTGCACAAGGCCCTCTATGGTCTCAAACAATCGCCAAGGGCCTGGTATGAATGTATCAACTCTAATCTGAATGATAATTCATATTTGAGACTCACAAGTGAGCCTACTGTTTTTATAAAGAAAACTGATGAAGGTGATATTATTATCATTTGCATTTATGTTGATGATATAATATATACCAGCTCCTCTCAACATTTGATAGAAGAATTCAGAATGAAAATGATTCAAGAGTTTGATATGACTGATTTAGGGAAGTTAGCTTACTTCCTTGGGTTAGAAATCAGTCAAACAGCGAATGGTGTCTTCGTGTCACAAAAGAAATATGCTACAGATCTCCTTAAAAAAATTGGCATGTGGGGATGCAAGGGTGTAGTAACACCTATGAATAAAGGCGAAAAGTTACAAGGAAACGATTCAGGCAAGGTTGATGGGACTGAGTTCAGAAGCTTAGTGGGAGGATTACTATACTTGACACACACAAGGCCTGAATTGGCATTTGCAGTTGGGTTTATTGCAAGATACATGCAATGTCCAACTTCAATACACTATGGAGCAGCTAGAAGAATTCTAAGGTATGTGGCTGCAACACTTGAGTACGGTATATGGTATGAAGGAGGTGTAGCTGTCAAGCTAATTGGCTATTCAGATAGTGATTGGGCTAGGTCTGATGATGATAGAAAGAGTATATCGGCCTATGTGTTTTCAATTGGTAGTAGTGTGGTATCTTGGAGCTCAAAGAAGTAGCAAGTTGTGGCCCTTTCATCAACCGAAGCTGAGTATATCTCAGCAACTGGAGCAGCATGTCAAGCAATCTGGATGAGGCAGCTATTAAATGAACTGGGCTATAAACAAGAAGAGGCAACTGAGATCTATTGTGACAATGAATCAGCCATCTTCATGTCAAAGAATGCAGCATTTCATAGCCGAAGTAAACACATTGATATCAAGTTTCACTACATTAAAAGTATGGTAGACTCAAAGCAGATAAAGCTAAAGCCCTGCAAGACTGAGGATCAGATTGCTGACTTACTGACAAAGCCTCTTGGACCGGACCAGTTCAGTTATTTTAGGGAAGCTCTCGGAGTCAGAAAGATTGAATTAAAGGAGGGTATTGGACGTAATTCAATCTCAAAATGACCGTTGTCTAGTAGCCGTTTGAAGTTGTTATCGGATGAGAATAAATTGCACAGTCAAGCTTGTTCCTGATAATGTGGCTTGATCCAGTTTTTACGTATTAGTTGTTATTGTTTTGTTTGTTTATGTTTCTAGCCGTTGCATGTATTCCCTTTATAAAGGTTGATGAATTATCAATAAAATCATCCGAATTTGTGCAATTAACGATTAGTTTTCCTGTTTTGCTCTATCAATTAATTTATGTTATAGTGATTTCCCCTGTCACGAATCCATATACCCTAACTAACCTACATACTCATGCCCAATCAGATTAACACCACATATGTACATCATCACCTAATTTAATTCATGCAGTACCCTCATCTATTGCTAAACATTCGATTCAAATATTCATATTAATACAACAGTTCGTACATATCAAATTTCAATTGACCAGAACCCTTTCATATTTATATAAATCAAGTCTATACATTCATCCTATAGGAACTGAATCATTGATAACATCAACGTGCTGCCGGGTTCGGAATAACGATCGCCATTATTAACAGTTCACCGCAACCCTAATTACTTACATAACCAATTACCTCAGATCATTCAGACTCAATTCAGTTTGCAAACAAGAACATGCAAATAACAAGTACATGCAATCCAATTCACGTGCAAATAACAAATACTCACTTCACGTGCACTTTCATCTAGTTCATACCAATCCAATTAACAAGAACATGCAAATAACAAATAAAATAGTGATAGTCGTACTAACCAGGCGATCGTAGGGGAAAAGTCTTCTGTCGCACGTATGTTTGTGAAAAGTAGGGTTTGTTTAAAGTTTTGGGATCACACCTAATACGTATTCTACTTACATAATCATGCGACATGGGCTTGGGCCAAAATTGGGTTCAAGTTGTGAGATTAAGATGTTTGTGTGGGCTCAACAGTTTGGCCGAACTCCAGTCCATAAATTGAAATGTGCGAGAGTGTGTGTGTGTGGCCCATACGCGACCCATCACACTCGCAGCCCAAGGCATAAATGGTGGCGGCCCAATACCATGTGCGACTCCTAAACGTAAACCCGACACTTAAATAGATCAAACCACGCCAAGTTATAATCAAATAGGTTCACGTTCGACAAGTTAATCTTAGTAAGAAGTTAAAAGTTTAACATAACGAAAGAGTGAAAGGAGAGGATTACGAGCAGTTAGAATCACAAGAGCAAACGGTGCAAACCTTGAAAGTTCAGGTTGTCACAAACGAACACGAACATGCCCGATTTCTTAATGAACGAACACGAACAAACAAATGTGTTTGATTATATGTTCGTGTTCGTTCGTGTTCATTTACAGGCCTAAATTCAGGAGCAAACTGACGTGATGTCGTGGTCACAATCAAATTTAATCCAAATACAACTAAATAGTTAGCGGTAAGTGGGTATCGAACACAGGGAGTTTGGGAATATGTGTTATTTAAAAGACTATCTAACTTGACTAAAATTACTCTAGTTGCAAATAAAATAAAATTCAAGAGTTGATTTGATTGGATTGATTTTAAAACTAAATTACTAATTAAATTGCAAGAGAACAATTTTGGTTGTAAGCAAATTAGAGACAAATGACCATCCTAGACTTCCGGTTCAATTGACATTCATGTTATCATTCCACTAGAAAGAACTACATAGACATAGCTCATGTGTGACTACTTGCAATGATGAAAGGGAACTAAGTACTCAGATTCCTAGAACGTGAGGTTGTTACCTGATGATCAATCAACCCTTACCCAAGCCTAACTATACCCATGATATCTCGATTGCTAACGGCACCAAGAACGTATGGTTTCTAATTAGTTTGACATAAGAATTAACAATTTACTAACAAACAATCACACACCATAACAAACAAACCATAAAGATAAAGATTGTTATTCTAGAAATTAGGAAATCAAACATGAATTGTCTCAAGCAAACCTTCAATCCAGGATGATCACAAAGTGTTTATCCACTCATGGCTTGAAACAACATCATAGCAATAGTATTATTGTTCATAAAGATCCAAGCAACCAAACTAATGATTAAGATAGTGTTCTTCTTTGCCAAAATCTCCAAGCTTGCTCCCAAATCGTGTCCCAAGAAGTGGTAACCGAAAAATATGATGGGACACCATAAAAACCCATGAAATGACAATTTAATGCATAAGTTACGAGTTTGGATCAGTCGGTGCCATAACCTACGGCCCTCCGCCGTAGATTACGGCGGTCAGTAAATCAGCACAAAGCATAAGGCGCCGTAGCCTACGGCGCTCCGCCGTAGGTTACGGCGGTCAGTGGTTCTTTACGGCGATTAGGTACTGATCTACGGCGGGGACTTTTTTACATGTGGGGTGTCGTAGCCTACGGCACCATGCCGTAGGTTACGGCGCTGAGTGATGTTTTTCCTCTTGTTTCATCATCAAGTCTCTAGTTCCTTCACACTTTATTTTTAGCAACTCCCGACATCCATCCAACCTTCTAAAACCTGCATCTTGAGCATTATATAATACCTGCACATCAAATCATCTAGTGGTTACCAAGTTCATGCAATTAACCGAAATAAATATAGAATGTGCATTGTATTAAACCTTTTAAGGGTTGTCCTACGGACCACCCGTCACATCCCCACACTTACTCGTTGCTTGTCCCAAGCAACCCATTTAAAAACTATTTTCACACATACGCGATCAACATAAACCAAGCAAAAACATGTTGTCCTTTTACCAAGCCTTCTTAACACCCAAACAACATACCCCTCGTTATATCTCTCCTCTCGGCAACAAGTAAGCACTAGCATTTGTAAGCTAGACACACAAAGGCAAACGAGTGATTGCACAACTACAGGCTTGTACCTAAATCGGTCCTCCTCCTACAAGTGCCAAACATGAATGCAAATCAAAGGGGCTTTTAAGGTTGTAACGAGGCTAGGCGCATGGGTAAGAAATGGAATATATATGAAGTAGCAAAAACTTAACCCGGTCTTTTATTACACAATGAAACAAACTAACAAATACCAAACTTAAACTACTATGAACAAGACAACTAAACATCATTTCTTTTTTCTTTTTCATTGTTTTTTTCTTTTCTTTTTTTCTGATTTTTTTTTAGACTAGTAAAGATTCAACATAACATCAAACAAGTTTACATACTACTTAACAACCACTAACACTATAAGACCGGGTCAAGTCGGGTAAATTTTTAGGTAACTAGCTAAGGGGTAACAAACGATAGGCTTTTAGGCACAAAATTGGGCAACTAAATGTCCAAACCCCCGCCCCTCTCGCAACCATGCTCATATATATAATTAATGAGATCCAACCCCCCAAATCCCACACTCGCACTCAACAAGACGAGGCTACCTAATTGCCCTTATCCTTTTTACATTCACATTCAACTAAGGACTCAAACCGTATTAAGGCACAAGTTCTAATGCACCCCCACCCGTTGCCACTCTCATCAAAGACAAGTATTATTTATTTACATGTGTGGCTTCAACTCTCACCAAGAACAAAAAGGTATTAAGGGTTGCCGGTGCATCATTTGGGGTTAGTCCAAGGTGTTCAAATTCTCACAATGTTTTGCTTGATTTAAAATTTTTCAAAAACTTCAAAATTTCCCTCATCCCCACACTTGGGATACATTGACCCCAATGTATGATTTTAAGAGGATTTGATCGCTTAAACTCGTAAACACCAACTAAAAGCTTATACACTCAAACTACAAATTTCTTTTTGGTATTTTTCATTTTATATTTTTCTTATATTCTTAAAAACATCAACACCACCAACTAGCACAACCCAACACAAAACATCAAACTAATACACCCCCAAACCTCCCAACCATAAACAAAAGCAAACAACTAACTACCAATATTTCAAAGCTAAAGAACACAACAAGACTAAGGAAAGAGTACATTAACCTGGTGAAGTTTGCCACAACAGATGTTGTAGATAATCCGACTTCCTATCACCACCTTCACCCAAATATCCGTACATCTTCCCCACACTTGAATGTCGCCATGGCCCTGAAACATAGAAAGATAAAAACAGCAAGATCAATATAAAACCCCGGGTTGCCTCCCGAGCAGTGCTAAATTTCAAGTCTTCAGCCAGACCAAGCCACCCCCATTTATGGTGGCTTAAAGAATCGGTTCCTGCCACTTCCATCACTACATCGTGCCATTACGTAGAATGCATCCGTCCCGTTTCGACTCGATGGGTAATCAAGTACACTCCTGCTTGAACCCATATGTTTTTCTTCACGGTCCGGTGGGTGCTTTTTTCTCATTCTTTGAAACACATTTTTCATACAATCACTAGACTCACCACTCTTCCCCTCAATGGACTCATAACTAATCACTCTAGTTTGAACATCAAAGGACAACTTACGCTTCTTTTCGGTCATGGTAATAATCCCGTCTTTACAATTAATTTGAGCATTTGCTGGGTATAGAAACGGTCTACCTAAAATTACCCTTTGTTGTGGTGCCATTTTGGTAAAAGCATAGTCTAGAACTAGAAAATCCACCAGGTATTCAAACTCTCCCAACTGAATCTTAACATTCCTAACCATTCCCCGTGGACGCCTCCAACTTTCATCCGCCAAGCTCACCATGGTATCTATATCTTCAAGCGGACCAAAGTCGTATATATCGTATAGATCGCCTGGTAGCACACTCATACTCGCCCCATAATCCAATAATGCATGGGGAATTTTTAATTTTCCCACTCGGATCGGCACAAGTGGTGCTCCATGCTCTTTGTCCGTTACAAACTTGGCATCCCTTCCTATACCTGCACTCACTTGACAAGAAGATGTTAAAAATGTTTCATTGAATTCACTATTAGGAACGGTGCTTACCATATTGATAGTAACAATTTTAATGCTTTTGGGATTTATCACCGTGTCACTTGGTAGCTGGCCTTTTCCTTTCTTCAATATCGCCACTTCACTTGCAAGTTGACCCATTTGGGTGGTCAAAGTTTGAATCGCTTTATCACGGGCCTCGTCCTTTTGCATCTGAACCTCATCACGTTGATTCATTCGTTGCATTTCAACTTGCATCGCCTTCAACATCTCCATTACTTCGTTTCCACCCGAAGAGCTTTGACCCATTTGATATTGCCTTTGAAATCCTTGGTTTCCTTGGAAATTCGGGTTAGCTTGATTTGAAGGGTTCCCATACCGAAAGTTTGGGTGGTTTCTCAAACCGGGGTGGTAAGTATTAGAATTCATATTGTTGTAA
Source organism: Helianthus tuberosus (assembly GCA_030545235.1). NCBI lineage: Eukaryota > Viridiplantae > Streptophyta > Magnoliopsida > Asterales > Asteraceae > Helianthus > Helianthus tuberosus. The sequence continues at coordinate 197,720,204 of CM060425.1, forward strand.
TTTCTACCACCCCCTCCTTGACCTTGTACTACATGAACTTCTTCATATTGCCCTTCCACCATTCCTTGGCAATTTTCAGCCGCATGACCTATTTCATTGCAAATAGCACAAACATCATAAATTTGATTAGAGGTTTGAACATTACCATCGTCAATCGCATGCACTTGTGTTCGGGTAACGGCCGGTCGTGCTCTCCTTGATGCTTGAGCTTTCCTCTTTGATGTAATTGCCATTTGCTCCAAAGACTCCCAATCGTCTTGCTCATAGTTCGTACCAAAAGTGCCACCGGTAATAGACATTAAGTCTCGAGCATCTTCGGCACTTAACCCCTCATGGAAAGCGTTCATCAATTCCTAAAGTTCAATTCCATGGTGAGGGCAATTCTTGATCATCATATTGAAACGCTCAAAGGCCTCATGAAACATTTCACCTTGTTGTTGTTGAAACTCCTCAACCCCTTCCTAGCATCGTTGGTCTTTTGAGCGGTGTAAAACTCATCTAGGAAAATTTGTTGCATTTCCGCCCAAGTGTAAATGGATGCTGAAGGCAAAGTATAGAACCACTTCTTTGCCTTATCCTCTAGAGAAAATTGAAACAATACCAACTTGACATCATCATCCGAAAAACCTTGACTCCCAAGAGTATTGCAAATTGAGTCATAGGCCTCCAAATGAAAGTAGGGTTCCTCCGTTGCTAGACCCTTATATTTCGGCAAACTTTGCAAAGAATTGGTTCTCACTTCAAAAGTTCTTCCTTGATTATTATGAGGAATAACCACCGGTGAAGGGTTGTGAGTAATTACCGGCCTAAAATGTGCTTCAATTCCCCTCGCATGTTCCCTAAGATGCCTTCTTGGTACACCCAACCGACCCCTTGGACGAATAGGACCCATTGGTCTTGGTATATGCCCTTGTGGTGCGAATGGTTGTTGAAATTGTTGTTGTGGCATCGGTGGGTGTTGAATTGGCCTTTGGAATTGTGGTTGTGCATGTTGTGGTCGAACTTGTTGCAATGGTATAGGGCGTTGCATTGGTGGCCCTTGTGGCCTTGGCCTAATGTGTTGTGGTATAAGTTGTTGTTGTTGTGGCATTCCACCAACACTTGCCATTCCTTGAGATTGGCCAGGCACATAAGCAAACTCCCCTTGATCACCATCACCCCCATAAGCATAACTGTCCTCATCATACCCCTCAAAATCTTCATATCCTTCCTCATATCCATCTCCCCCTATACCCGAAGATTGCCCAAACGGAAGAGTCGAATATTGAAAACCCGACTGGTTTGATGGTCTAAAGGTAGAAGTGGCATGAACGACAGTTGAACCTTGTGGTAATGTATAGGTGGAGGATGATTGACCTGAAACTGGGAAGAAATGAGTGAGTGGTGGAATTGTAGTAGAAGGATTGAAAGTGAGTGTAGGCTCTTCTTGAGTGGTAATGGGTTGGGTGGTGTTAGTTGGTGTTACATCATGAGGTGAAATAGGGTTGGAAGTGGTGTTTGGAATGCTAGTGTTTGGTGAAGGTTGCGTGGTAGATGGTATGAAAGGTGATATGAGTTCACCCGTAGTGGGTGGTGGTGGTGGATCCATGTTCCGAATTGGTGTAATTGGTGTAGTTGGTGTTGTTGGTGAACCAATAATTCTGTTTTCTCTTAGCAAAATTATGTTTCCTCTTAATGTTCGCTCAATCTCCGGATCAAATGCCAATGGTGATAGCTTGTGAGAGCTTCTAGTACGCATGCACCTGTAAACACCTTCACACTAACACACCTAGCGTAAACCAGAAAAATAACAAACTAAAAAGGATCAAAAATAACACACGTTGCGCACTACTCCCCGGCAACGGCGCCAAAATTTGACGTGATGTCGTGGTCACAATCAAATTTAATCCAAATACAACTAAATAGTTAGCGGTAAGTGGGTATCGAACACAGGGAGTTTGTTGAATATGTGTTATTTAAAAGACTATCTAACTTGACTAAAATTACTCTAGTTGCAAATAAAATAAAATTCAAGAGTTGATTTGATTGGATTGATTTTAAAACTAAATTACTAATTAAATTGCAAGAGAACAGTTTTGGTTGTAAGCAAATTAGAGACAATTGACCATCCTAGAGTTCCGGTTCAATTGACATTCATGTTATCATTCCATAGAAAGAACTACATAGACATAGCTCATGTGTGACTACTTGCAGTGATGAAAGGGAACTAAGTACTCAGATTCCTAGAACGTGAGGTTGTTACCCGATGATCAATCAACCCTTACCCAAGCCTAACTATACCCATGATATCTCGATTGCCAACGGCACCAAGAACGTATGGTTTCTAATTAGTTTGACATAAGAATTAAGAATTTACTAACAAACAATCACACACCATAACAAACAAACCATAAAGATAAAGATTGTTATTCTAGAAATTAGGAAATCAAACATGAATTGTCTCAAGCAAACCTTCAATCCAGGATGATCACAAAGTGTTTAGCCACTCATGGCTTGAAACAACATCATAGCAATAGTATTATTGTTCATAAAGATCCAAGCAACCAAACTAATGATTAAGATAGTGTTCTTCTTTGCCAAAATCTCCAAGCTTGCTCCCAAATCGTGTCCCAAGAAGTGGTAACCGAAAAATATGATGGGACACCATAAAAACCCATGAAATGACAATTTAATGCATAAGTTACGAGTTTGGATCAGTCGGTGCCGTAACCTATGGCCCTCCGCCGTAGGTTACGGCGGTCAGTAAATCAGCACAAAGCATAAGGCGTCGTAGCCTACGGCGCTCCACCGTAGGTTACGGCGGTCAGTGGTTCTTTACGGCGATTAGGTACTGATCTACGGCGGGGACTTTTTCACATGTGGGGTGCCGTAGCCTACGGCACCATGCCGTAGGTTACGGCGCTGAGTGATGTTTTTCCTCTTGTTTCATCATCAAGTCTCTAGTTCCTTCACACTTTATTTCCAGCAACTCCCGACATCCATCCAACCTTCTAAAACCTGCATCTTGAGCATTATAATACCTGCACATCAAATCATCTAGTGGTTACCAAGTTCACGCAATTAACCGACATAAATATAGAATGTGCATTGTATTAAACCTTTTAAGGGTTGTCCTACGGACCACCCGTCACAAACCCAATAAATCTGGAACCCCCCCCCCCCCTATGGGAATCGAACCAATGACCTAATGGTAATAGGCCTTATCTCACCCCTAAGATGCCACTAGCCCATAATGCCATGGGCTATAATTAAATGTTAATATACTTGAGAAACAAATACAAGAAAACTATTATATAATTTCACAATTTTTAAGCTTTTTATATAATAATTATTGTTTGATGTAGGAATCCGTTCGTACAAAATAAATACAAAATTTTATTAACTTGAATTGCTGAACAAGAACAGAATGATACTGAAAATTAAAATACAATTACAACTGAAAAATAGAAAAATAAGAACAGAATTGTAAACAGAAAGACTGTTCTTGGCTGAGGATCGTGGTAGAAACGAGTCCCTTAAAAAAATTTCGAGTCTCCCAGGAGAACTCCTTTGTTTCCAGGATACAACAGCCTAAGCAGTTGCACTGCCTGTCTTGACTCCAACCCGAAGATGTACCTTGCTGCTTGTAGAAGAAGAGAAATTCTGTGGAGAGAAATATGATTAGCTGGCAGTTTTCAGTGTGTTTCTGCAGCAGGGGTAGTAACCTTTTTATACTGAATTAAATGGGAGAATTAAATTGCATTAAACGACTTCAATGGACTTTAATTCGTCATTTAATTCTATGTCAAAACCGTTGACTCGTCAGTTTCAATTGTTGAAATGTAACTGCACTGTCATAAATGCTAGAAGCTTCTGTGCGCGAGTCGCTGCCACGTCACCCTACAAGGTCTACCTGCCACCTGGTCCTTGCAGCCCTTGTGCTACACCACGCGCACGCGGTCAAAAATACAAAGGCGGCTCTCAAGTGCAAAGTGAACCATCAAAGCGCACATCGCCCACGCCACGCGCGCGTGTACGGGTTAGGGTGCTCCGAACCCTTCGCGAGTACACTTGGTGTGTGTTTCCATGAAACAATAAGGATGAAGAGTTCCGACTTAAATACCCTTTTAAGTTTCATCTCTCCTCCTATGTGAGATAAGGTGCGACTTTCCCATTTTTTTTTAGCATTCTATGTTTGAAACCCCAAACTTTGAGCATTGATATCTCATTCATCTTATATCCGTTTTGGACGTGATTTAGTTCGTTGCGAAGCTCTTCCAACATAGAACACAAACCCACAAATAAATATATAAAACCCACTCATTTTATTATATTTATTTATAGTCCAAAATTAGGAAAAACCATTTTCCCATATTTATGAAAAGTGCTATTTTCACAAATTTCCAACATTTGATAATAAGCTTTATATAATACAAATAAACAAATTTGTGGCACTTAATCTATATGTTCAAAAGTAAGTTATTCAAATTATGGGTTTAGCTTATGCTATGCTAGTATTTAACTGTAATAGAGGAGCGGACATTGCATCGACAAATAGAGATTATACCACCATTGAACCCGACAAAACAAAATCTAAAAATAAACACCAATATTTAAGAAACACAAAGCCCGATCAACTAGCAAGTCGCTACTCCCCTGCGATTCTTTGAGATAGTATAGTAACTCCCATGTATCTGCGTTAAATGAAAACCTCATAACTATAATCCTTTAGTTAGTTACTTAACAAACTAGAGCTGGTTTCCCATCCACTAGTTAATTAACGAGGGTATGATAAGTTCATTACATTTTAGAGGTAGCAGAGTAAGTTAGTAATTGGTAATTTCTCATGTCCCGCAGTGAGTTGAAAACGTAAATAAAAATAAGCAAAGCCCAAAGATTGGTATTAAAAAGGAATAAAATATATAATTTTTGTCGTTAAATTTCAAAAAGTGAGAAGCTTAGGGTAAGTTTAAAAAAATTATTAAAGTTCAGGGGTTATATGATAACTTTATTAAAGTTTAGAGATAACAAAGTAAGTTAGTTAAAAACAAATTAACTTATAAATAAAGTGTAAAGGGTAAAAGTAAAATTTCAAAATATAGAGGATTGCAAAGTAAATTACTTAAAAAAAATAACTTAAACAAAGTGTAGAGAGGTAAACGCAAAATTTCAAACTATAGAAGTTTGTAAGAAAAACTTATGTGATCAAATTGTAATCTAGAAAACTTTAGTGGTTTAATTAAGAAAACAAAAACTAAACTATTACCAAAGATGGTTTTTAAATAATCGTACAAGTTTTTAAAATCGATACGTTGCAGCGGGTCCGTCAAACTGCAAAAAAAAAAGACGTAAAAATGTTGAACCACATGCGCGTATTACGGGGTATTAATTTGCCAAATTTAAACCAAAACATAAAACATTATTTTGAAAAATAATAACAAAGTAATAACAATAACAAAACCAAGAAAAAATAAAAGAATAATATATATATATATGTATATATATATATATATATAGGGGACCGCTAAAATGAGAACCACCTCGAGTTGTAAGAACCGTGAGAACTACACCGTACGGGGCGAGGTGGACCAAAATTTTTTTTCATAAACGTAGATGCGTATATTATAAACACATTTGTAAAAAAAAAATTCAAAAAAAAAATGTCGTGTGTGTAGTTTTGAGCACCACAAGTTTGTGTTTACGGGTACCGTAAATCCTACCGGAAAATTTACGGTACCAGTAAACACACACTTGTGGTGCTCAAAAACTTTTTTTTTTTTGAATTTTTTTTTACAAATGTTTTATAATACACGCATCTACGTTTGTGAAAAAAAAAATTTGGTCCACCTCGACCCGTACGGTGTAGTTCTCACGGTTCTTACAACTCGAGGTAGTTCTCATTTTAGCGTGATCCTATATACATATATATATATAGGGGGAGGTTCATTTGAGAAGAAAATTAAATTGAGAAGAAAAAGAACAAAGGGTACAATTGTAAAACATTAAAAAGTTTTTCTCTCATCTCACTTATTATTATTTTTGACTAATTAATTAGTCATTAAGACTATCATCCTCCACACTAAAATTTTTGCCTAAACACATCAAAATTTATCCTACACGTTTTTGAAATTTATCCTACACAACTCGTAATTAATCCTACACACCTCATAATTTATCCTACACTTTAAATTATTTTTTTCTTCTTTGAAAGATATATTTTTTTGAAAATAAGTTACACATTTAATTTAGTTAGCTATTAAAAAAGAAGACTAACAATTAATGATCTATCTAATTTTACCAATATACCCTTACACCCATATTAAATACAAAAATTAAATGAAGTAAAATGAAGCATTCTTATTGGTTGAAGTTTGTTCTTTTTTATTCTTACAAAAGATTTCTTCTCATTTGAATACTCCACTATATATATATATAGTTATTTAACAAGTTATAAAAAAAATAAAGAAAGAAAGTAAAATATAATCGTTTTTTCGACCACTAGTGCTTCACGGTGAGTTTGAAACATGAATAAAAAAGTCTTGATGATACATAATACATTCTTGTGGCGGCCCACTTTTGAACATCCAAACACATATAAAGATGGTATATTTGAAAGTGTAAATGAAAAATAGCAAATTGTAGGCCGTAGGAAGTTTATGGGGAAAACTTTTGTGACTTAAATTTAAGTTATAAAAGCTGTGGTGAAATTCAAAAAAGTACAAAGTCAATTATGTTAAAATAGCGAAAAATAACTTTAATAAAGTTCAAAGGTATAACTTTTATTAAAGTTTAGGGTAGCAAATTAATTAGTTAGAAATTTAAGCTAGATAAACAAATTATAGGCCGGGTGCAAAATGTAAAATAGGAAAATGTTGTGAAAAAACAAAGTAACGTAAGTGTATGGGGTCAAAAAATAAAATAAATTATGTGGTCAAAGTTTAAAAAAACAAAATGTTTACAATTACCAATGTTGTTTTTTAAATAATTTCTTTTTTAAAAACAAAATGTATACAATTACCAATGTTATTTTCTAAATAAGTTATTTTTTAAAATGTTTAATCTAATTACCATTGGAAGACCGCTTTTAAATAATTAAATAATTGCATGATCTGTATATCACCGCTAGAAATTACCAAATTTTCCTACCAAAAATTTAGACTATGTGGTCTATTAGCAAAGACAAAGCCTTTAAACACCTAAGGAGGGAGAGGTCTTGGGTTTAAGTCCCACAACGACAGGAATAAAAGAAATTTGTCGTTCAAAAACAAGAATTTTTCAATAAATTCCGACATTTTCCGATTCGGTGGCTAAAACTGGAAAGTTAATATTAGTTGGAAATTTGTCATTTTTTTCTAACTATAAGTGCATTTGTTCGGAAATTGGAGGAAAATGTTTTCTTGGGAAATTTATCCGAAAAATTTCCCAATTTTCCCGACGAAATAAGTTTTATCAGAAGTTCATTGGAAATGTCCATTTCCTTCCGAAGATAATGTTGGTCCGAAACATAGGTAATATTTTGAATTTCAATATAAGGTACCTTCCGAGCATCAACAAGCTAGCTTGAGGATTAGTTCCCGGAGAGTTAAGTAAAGTCGACCCGTCAATGACACGAAGAGAATCGACACCAAGAACCTTATATTCATCATCAACAACCTTTCCGATGTGACACCCGCCGTGATAATGCCATATAGTTCTTACAGTGTCCTTGCAATGTTGTTTTAACGAGGTACTTGTATTGCCATGTGGAATCATGTTGTAGGGTAGTTTCATGTTGAGATCAAGAATATCTTGGTCTGTCATATTGACGAGCTTGTACTTTGAGAATGCTTCTGAATTAGCTGTTTTTAGGATGGTTTCGATCCCCTTCACGCATTTCTGCAAGTCTTCAGGTTCGGTTAAGTAGTTGAATGTTACTGATGGGTTGTCAGCTGGATTACGATTGACAATCTTTAGGTCACCCTTAGATAAAGGGCCATTAACCTTTTCATATATGAATCCCCCCTTCTACAAGAACAAAAAAAACAACAGGTTAGATATTTAATAAGGCCAAACAATTCTAAAATGCAAGAGTTTTTTAGCTTTTACAAATTTAAGCAACAAAGTGGTTTTTACCATTTATATATCAAGCTATAAACGTTTTTTATATCAACTAAGTATATCGGTCTAGTCATGTTTTCTATAAAGTGGTTGAAACTTATAAGATGAACACATACATAACTTTGTTCATTACTACAGCCGGTTATCTGTGACACGAGTGGAAAAAAAGGGTCCTAATTTGTTGTCCAACTTGCGACTAAATAACAACACTATATAATTAGCGATCGCACCAATACTAAATGAATTCCGGTCGTAACTTTCACAAAACTGGCTATCATTTCAATTCCACTAGCAAAATGGTTGAAAAAATGAAAAAAAAAAAAGAAAATGAAGTTAAAATTAGGTCATAAAGTAGTCACAAAACACAACTTGTCAGTCGCAAACGATCACGTAAATTTGTGAACTAAAATAAATGTAAACTAGCCGCAATATTGGATTAATCGTGAACATTTTAGAAGACAGTTTCCATAGCAAGAAACGGATTCGTCACTAAACGAAACTTAAATACAGTTTTAAGTAGTGTTCTATTTAATCTATATATTCAAATCGATAATAGATCATACCTCGGGTGTATAACCCTGATATACCGAAAGATTCACGAAGAGAATATCAAAGCCACCACTTGCTTCAATATAGCTACCGAATGAAGTAATGCCCACAACTTGGACTAGTAAGGATGGCTCAACAACGATCGGAGAAGGGATGAAGAGTACGTTTAGCGGATTATCTGCCATATCTTGACCAACAAAGGGTTGTTCAAGAACAACTTTGATGTTATGGGCATCAAGTTGGTCTTTTGGACCGATGCCACTCAACATCAAAAGTTGTGGGCTTCCAAGAGCTCCAGCAGACAATATGATTTCGTCCTTCTTTCTACCTTTTAGATAGGCCACGTGTTTTTTCCCCAACGTATCTTTAAAGACTACTCCATAAGCCCTTGGCCTTGACCTTCCTGTGAAAGATTAACAATAAGAAATGAGTAAACAATTATAATGTTACAATACAACAAATATGTATTTGTAAACTTATGTATATCTGTATCAAGTTGTTAACATCTATATAGAGATAAAGGAGCATCTATTATATATATTGATAACAGTCACTTAGGACAAACCAAAACATAAGTTGATAACCAGTCACTTATGCGTAGATCTATAGAGAACAACGACTATGGGGATTTGGAGATAAAGTTGGACTTTTTTATTTTAATTTTACAGATAAATTTAACATACTTTGCAGAGAAAAATTACGAAAATAAACATTTTTATGGGATTGTGATACCCCTGTAGTAATGCTAGAACCATTTCATCCTGGTATGAGTATGACTTATGCGACTACCTTGCATGTCGAGTAACTTTTTTTCCAGCTAATCACCATAAGGGCGTTATAGCCTACTAATCTATGTTACGCCACAAACAAGCTTCGGTAGAGTATAATCATTCGTATGTGGGTACAAAAAAGGTACACAAACATCTTGTCTACAGGAGACTTGTGTCATATATGGAGCTAAATTTCGCATAGGTTTCTTTTACCGCATGATTGTCTCGTAAGTCATGACTTGTAACACTTGACCTCTCGTACCTCCATTATTGTTCGCTTTGCCCCGATGGGGTTACACATTCAGGAACACACGGATTTGTTTTTTATTTCTTGGGCGGAGCCTTCCCAAACGGTCACATCCTAGTACTCCTTCAACCTGAACACACTTAAATGTGGAGTTTTCATAAGCTCCACAAGCAATACACCCAAAACGCGTTGGTGATTTAAGAGGCATGGTACTCTTTAAAACCTATATGCTATCTTGATCATGGTCGATGTTGGATTTGTCTAGGGTGTTACAATAGGCCATATTATCTGTAACGTTACCATGAGCCGACAATTCTAAAGGAAAAAAGAGTTCAAAATTAAAAAGAGTTAAAAATAATTCTTAGTGATTGTTTGTGTAACTTCCTAGGAAAATCGCAAATCGGTCGTGGACATTAGAGATGTTGGGTTCATAAGATATATCGCACCTCTTATTCACCGACACGTTTTTGGTATGCCTGATGTGGGTCTCATTAGAATTCTACAATTAAGCATGCTCGTGTAAGTGTAGTACCCAGATGGGTGACGTCCTACGAAGTCACCACTTAGGCAACCAAAACAAATATGTGAGATCCCAATTGGAATAGCGGACAATATTGGTGGTACGAGAAAGCATATGTTACTATTTATCTTTATCGAGTCTTTATATCTGAGAGTGGTAATGGTTCTTGTTTATTATTTGTTTCCAGATTAATAGAAATTGATTTAGCTTAGTTTACATTTTATTGAGTAGAATAAATAGGAATTTGTGATTGAGTTTTATATGTTGTTTTGACTTAAAATAAAGATAAATAATTGAGGTAGAAAGTTGACCCAAATCCAGTTATTTTATTTGTATGTGTTGATTGACCCAATTAATTCTGACAATTGGTATCGGAGCGAGGAGAAGATCACGGTCTGTATTGTACTTAAAAAGATGAATCGAACAAAGAAGCTAGCCAACCAAAGACTATGAGAAGCAAAGTAGAAAGTCGAATCCCAATAGAAGAAGACTGGTCAAATCTATGTTATTTGGAACTAAGAACAAGAGACAAGTCATGTGAGGTGACTATATAAAAGACGTCATTTGTGTGAACGCAAGAAAACCAATTAGATTGTGAGACACAAACAAAAAAACAATACATGTGGGGACCAAGGCAAGTGACTAATTAACCTACTAGATGTACTTGGAGACTTCTGTGGTGGAAAATAACCTTAGTAATTTAGGTTGTGGGAATAGAATATGTGTGGTTCAAAGTGTAGTGATTAATCCGATTGAGATCGGACTGGGCACAGAAGACCTGTGTTAAGCATGATCGAAGACCTGTGTGACCAGTTTTGTGTGAACAAGAGGCAAGACAAGTTACGTGTAAAGGATAATCTCTGAAGAGGCATGCACATCGTTGTAAAAATCGATGGGCGCTAGTTGGCCGGGGAGGTATTGACTAGCAATTAATCGGATTGAGATTTTTATATGTAATTTTCAGTATTCTATATTGATGCCCATTTCATAGGTAAATGTGTTAGTGTAGTTTTGTGCCAGCTGCTGTGCAAATAGAATAGATTGTCTTTCTGGCTGAATATGTAATAGTTAGTGAGTGGTTAAACGAATGTATTTAGACCCATTCGTTTAAAGTTGTCAAATGAAAACGTTTTTCGTTTGACTTTGTATGTTTGCAAGTGAGACAAGTGTGGTCAAACAACAATGGCTTGTTGTTTGACTATTGTAAACAAGATGGTTGGTGTTGTTTGTAATTTCCAAATAACATGGGACCTATATAAACTTGTTCTTGTTTTATTTGCAAACCAAGGTTTTTGAGTTTTGGAAGAGACCACCACTTGGTCTTTCCCGATTTCCATGATGTATGCTCTTTCGATATGTTGGATATCTTATCATGTGACTGATTGTAACGTAATGCTGCTCAAATTTATACATGAAAGTGTTTATCTATCTCTAACCTTCAATCTATGAACTAATCTTGCACTAATCTATGATTAACGTTCCTAAAAACGAAATTTCAGCTGGTATCAAAACCATGGTACTAGAGTTAGTGAATCTAACCATTTGCTAGGTCACATCAATTCTTGATTAGTGGATTTTGTGAGTGTTTGTTTAAGATGTACAAATGGTGTGAAAACCCTGGATCAGAAAATTGAAGCTCAAAACTTGGATCTAGGATGAAATGAAACATGGAAGAGTGGTGGACAAATATGTAGAAGTGCAATTGGATTAAGTTTTCATCATCTATTCAACGATTTGGATGAGTTTTGGACAAATATGCAGAAGTGCAATCGTGTTCTTCATTTCTACAGATCCAAACCACATTAGATCTGCAGATCTAAACGACAACCCACTTTTCCAAACAACAACCCTTGTTGTTTGACTTTTCCAAACGACAACCCACTTTTCCAAATGACATCCCTTATCGTTTGATTTTTCCATACGACAACCCTTGTTGTTTGATTTCTCCAACCGACAACACTTGTTTGACTTTTCCAAACCACGATCCTTGTTGTTTGACTTTTCCAAAGGGCAACCCATATTGTTTGACCAAGGTGTTGTTGTTTGACCAAAGCAGTATGGTTTGATCTTGTGTCATTTCAAATTGAGTTTGGTAGATCTAAACTAATCTAATTCCTTAATTTCACCATATGAGACCAAGTCCCAATCAATTCCAAAAAAAAAGGAATAAGGGAATGATTGTTAGGAAAAATTTTGGTAACATATTTTTTTGGGAATTTATTCTGGAATGCGGTTTTGGGAGCGCATCGGGTTAGTTTGGGATGATGAAAACACATGATATTAAAAAAAAATTGGGTAGTCATGGGATTAAGAGAATGTAGAGGTGTCCAACATCCTTAGTAGCAGAATATTGGTGTTCCAATTTGTTGATGTGACTATCATGGGCCAAAACGTTAAATTTATTTCAGCATGAGAAAATTTGAGATTGTCGTTGATCAAAAATCAAGTTCTAAGTAATGTACATTCAATTATGGGTCAAATTGTTCGAAAGAGTTTCAAGAAGTTAGAATAATGAAAATGTCTCATTATCGATGAGCTGATAATTTGGTTACAATGAGGGATTTCAGTTTTTGTGAAATTTAAAAAAATTCTGCTTTGAGGAGGGAATTTAGATAGTGAAGACAAAGACAATTTTGCTTCGTGGAGGGAAATTGTTAAGGTTTAGAGAATTCACCAAAGAAATAGGGGGGCAATTTTTTTGTTTTTACATATTTTTGGATTTCTTCGGTAAATTCCTAAGCACAATCAAAGGTGATAAAGTTTGTGATTTTCTTGTGATACCTAAGGGTCTGTGTGGAATGTTATGCACATACTTATATTTGATTATTTTAATTAATTCTGCAACCAAGATGAAGAGTTTTGCCTGAAAATATACAGGTATCTAAAGTCGACACTAGTCTGCATAACACTATTCACTGAAGACCTGAGGAATCTTTATGAGAGCTGATAGTTCAAGGATGAAGAGTGTGGACTCCAACTCTATCATATGCCAGTTAGGTTTTGGATCGATCAGAGCAATGAAACCTTGCGAAGGGAGATTGTTGAAATATAACGCGGACAAGGTTACAATTGAGCGGGGATTTTTACAGGACTCAGTATTGGGTTTGATATCTTCATTGAGATTTTACAGGGATCTAGGTGTAAGTCAACTAGTTGAGTTTGAAAATTATGTAATTAGTCAAGCTGACATCTTAAGTATTGATGCTGAAGATCCATAGTGCATTACGTGGTCAACTTCACAATAACGAGACAATGAGATCTGGATGTATTTCAGCTAAGCGTACCGGTTGAACTTGCAAATGATATACTTGGTCTAGCTGACTTCCTGAGTATTGATGTTGAAAATCAAAGTGCATTACTTCGTCGCCTCCACAAAGATGGTTTACAGAAGATATTTCACCGAAAAACTTTACCAATGCAGTAATTTAGTTTCCCCGACAAGGCCAAGATACAGTTTGTTGAAGACGAAATCTTTATCAAATGACCGGTTAGCGTATTGGAAGATCATCTAGGGATCGGGCAATTATGCCTTGCGGGGACATTGCACAACACTCAACACAAATATTCCAACTTTGAGTGGGAAATCTGATACTAAAAGCTTTAGGGGTTTGGTTTTGCTGTGAAGACTCAAGTCAAGATTTTGCGTACTTCGATTATCGGTCAAGGGGGAATATGTTAACATAGCAGAGCTGGCATCAGCAGATGATTGACTGAAGATCGATTTAAGTTATATATTCAGCATTTGACAACAATGGACGAGGGGGAATTTGTTAGTGCAGTTTTGTTTCCGCTGCTGTGAGAATAGAATAGATTGTATTTTTGGTTGAATATGTAGTAGTTAGTGAGTGGTCAAATGGATGTGTTTAGACCCATTCGTTTGAAGTGGTTAAATGAAAGGGTTTTTCGTTTGACTTTGTATTTTTGCAACTTGTTTGACTATGTAAACAAGATGGTAGGTGTTCTTTGAAACAAAGGTTTGTGAGTTTGGGGAGAGACCACCTCTTGGTCTCTCCCGGTTTCCACGATGTATGTTTCTTCGGTATGCTGGATAGCTTATCATATGACTAATTATAATATTATGCTGCCCAAATTTATACAGGAAAGTGTTTATCTATCTCTAACCTTATATCTATGAACTAATCTTGCATTAATCCAGATTAAAAAAAAAAACCATCAAGATTAAGAAAAGATAACAATTTGAGACAAAAAGAACAAAAAGAGGAAAGCAAGCCGCTCTATCTAAACATAGCCGAGGAATAGGAGCTAATAGGGGCGACTGATCTATTAAAGGCTTGGGATACCCGTCAACTTTCTTGGTGAAGTGCATAAATTTTTTTTTCTATGTTTTATGTATAGGATATATGCCTAAATGTAAGGTAAAATAAACTTTATTTGTTTGATGAATGCACTTTAAAAAATTTTGGGATACTCGTGATTTATAACTATGTCTTAAAAGATTTATACGTACCTTTATGCTTGAATAAAATTTTGTGAACCGTCGCGTGTAGAAAAATAGACAACCCTTCTGGATTTGCATACTGTAGCAAATCAGCAGCTGTATGTCGAGTACCATTTTCATCAAATATGGTTCCACTCAATTTAGTACCAATGAGGTGATCATAAGTAAACCCATTGTCTGGTGTGACCCCAGCTTCAACAAGACCAGCTCGAAGTCTCGATTGCCAATCCTTCACAACCTGCTCAAAAACCATAACTTTTTCGGTCCACTCGTAAGAATCTTGGATCAAATCTTTACCCATTAATTTGGCCTCCATGTTGAATTTTGCTTCACCACGAGAGTAAAAACCACCATTGATTGATGTCCCACCACCCAACACACGAGCTCGTGCATTTGGAACACCTTCAGCTGTAAACTGTTGAGCGGGTGAATCAGGTGATGTGTCAAAGAAGAAGAGACCGAAATTGTTTACGTCAGTGATGTTGGGATCGTTGTAAGGTGAGCCACCACGTTCGAGTAATAAAACCGAGTAATTGGAGGATAGGGTGGTGGCTATCGGGATACCAGTGGTACCTCCTCCGATAACAATGTAGTGGAACAAAGAAACCCTTGGGGCTTCTTTTGCTTCATGCATGAAGGTATAGTTTGGAGCTATTCAAAAGAAACATGAAAATAGTAGAACTTAATATGCCGCTTTATCGGTCACGTACCAATGGGTTTGAGAACCGGATAACATCATATATAATCTCAAAATAATTAATACGTACATACATACAAACGTACATACCTGTAAATATTTTTAAACAAATTATGCAAATGATTAATCTTTTTGTGAAGATTTACTGTGTTAACAAAATATAAAGTTTGAAATGATAAAAAAAAAATCAATAATAAATGAGAATTCGAAATAAGAAAGATTATTTTATAAATTTGAAGTTTAGGCCAAAATCAAGTAAGAATGACAAAATGTGCATACCTAATTCGGCGACACCAAAATCAAGTAAGAATAAAATGTTGACAAGCGCAGTTATCATTCTCCGTGAACCATAAGCCATCATGTTACCTTGACGACCATACAATTTTCAGAAACTTAAGATTGTTTCAGTTTCTTGGTGTTTTGTGTTTGTGTATGATTTGAAATAAACTTTGGGTGGAAGATATAACTAAGAGAGTAGGTATGCCATAACATCAAGGAAATATTATATATCGGAAAAAAATTGACATTACAAGGTTTACAATGTATTCAACAAATTATAAATATCTGATAAATTAATGCCTTATCTTATCCTAATTTGTTTTCTTCTTGAAGTTACCCATACATACAATGATAACATTTTATAATAGTAGTTTTTTTAATGCAGTCTTTAGTTAGTCTTTGTTAATTACATAAGCCACCTCCAACATTTAGACTAAATAAATACAAGTTGAATATTGTTACTTCATACTATTTACGAAACGAATTTTGCAAGTCATTTTTAATATAACGTTTGTTAATTAGGAGTATGTCATTAATTAAACCTGAACTTAATTTAAATTTAATATATAAATATCGTTTGTCAAAACTTCTTTTATCGTCACAAACGTACACATTTTTAATTTATCAATATATTACTAATTAATATAAATAAGCTAGTGAATTATACTTAAGTCATAACTAAATGCACTATATGAATTATTTATACCAAATTTACTTACGTTTTATTTAAAAGAAAACAAGATATTTTAATACCTTAAACGTAGTTTTCTGGCCGGCCTTACATTAAACAACTCATCATTAAGTCAAACCTTGCTAACCAAGTTGAAATTAGTATATTACCTAATCAATCAATTTGTGTATATATTATTAGTGTGCCCGCGCAATGCGACGGGGACGACACTTTGTGTTACGGTACTAGTTTCTTGTAGTTTTCTTATTTTTGTGTATTATTTTTACAAAGGTTTATTATGTTTTTTTCCTGAGATGTTTTAGATGAGTAGCATCATCGGGGTGGATATACATCATAAGCGTTACACATGTCTACCCAGTAATAGCTTTAGCATTTAATACATCAGGAAACCATTGATGCAATAAAATAACAGACGAATAAGAAAAAATAAGTCATAAAAATAAAGTTGAAAACTTAAAGCTTCGTGAATGACTTGCATCATGATGACATACGCCTTACACATCTCAATGATCTCATCAATATTGTCACACAATTATTCGACAACAAGAGGGATCCTAGGAATTTCTTGTATCTCTACATGTTTGACTATTACATCTTTTGGATAGACGTTATTAATAAAGTTCAGATTATGCTTTCGTTGTTGAAGAAACACCGGTTCTAATCCACGAGGGATAGAACTATATAGGTGGTCTCAACATAGGGTTTACCCTCTTAATCTCTTCTTCGACTTGTGCAGCTGAAGTGATCTGATAAACAAAACACTGTGAGCTCGTTACGAGAAGGAGAGGTGGGGGTTGATGTAGACTAGAAAACGGGATACGAAATCGGACCTGTTGATTCTCACAGAATGCCAGGAACGATTCTTCCAAAATTCGTTGATTCACGAAGAATACCGAAAGTTGGGGGTTTCACACACAAAACACTCAATAGTGAATTGGGAGAGAAAGATGACTTTTCATATAATTCAAAACTGATTAGCTTCCTCCCATTACATCCATATAGATAATAACATAAATTGAAAACGGGCCTTAAAACACACTTAGGCCAAAAGCTAGAACGAAATAAAAGTCCAGGAAAAGCACTAAAAAACATAAAAAGACATATAACTCATAGAAATAAGCGTTTTTGGGCCCGAACGATACGGTGGTTTGTAGAAAGATGGGCTTCGTTCTCACGATCGATTCTCCTGGTCCCACCCCAAAACGGACACCTGTAGCCCAAGTTAGAGCCATTGTAGTGAAGCCCCTTTTGTCACGCGATCTTGGACCTCCAAATACAAGATGGCCCGCTCCTCCACACTTGGGCCCGCATCACACCACACATCATCCTTATATGTTTTACCAACAGAAAAAGAAACAAGAGTACGCTTATTGACTTGTACCTCGCCTCCCTTCTTAAGCCACTGGAGCTTATAAGGTTTGTGATGGTTCTCTGTCTTCAAACCTAGCTTTCTGACAGCCTCTTCAGAAACTAGATTGTCACAATGTCACACCCCAACTGATGACGGAAACATCGGGGCGCGTCACTGAGCAAAACAGATTGTCAAGAGAAATTCCATAACAACTAAATTACCGGATAGTTAATATTATGTCCCATACCATAACCCATCAAGTAACTAATTATTACAGATATAGATATCTCAAAACAAAACATGTTTCGACAACTCAGATTTAAATAAATAAATTGTCTTTGTTTGTTTCTAGACTCTCATTCCTACTAGATTCCACAAAGCGGGTAAGCACAGCATCCTAAGCAATCAAACACTTGTCACATACGTTAAAATAGAGGTCAATACACATAGTGTAAAGGTGAGCATACAAGTTTTAATAGTAATAGTAGATTTCGAAAGCGTTTACGCATAACCAGCATGTAACATGTATAATGTGAAGCTAATAGGTTATCGACAATGAAATATGCACAGACTAGACTGCGAGTTGTAGAATGTGCAACACATATCACCACTGTGACACGTGAAGAGGTAACCTTAACAACCCCTGTCCATGACAGATGCTAAGTCCAAACAAATAGTACTATCGTTGCTAAGGCGTCAGGCAACAATCACTGTGTTAACATAACATACAAGCATTCATCGAGTAACACGTATCATGCAATAACGGTCAACGTATAAATAGTGTTTGCGTTGTGTGTCAATGTGATTTAGAATAAGTAACGTATGTAACACCCAAAAGTGCATAAAGCAAAAAGGGATCGATTATACTCACAGCGATGAAAATGGATTGAAGGGAGCGCTAGAGTGATTAGCCTGAACAGTTAATGATAGCATCAGCGAAGAGCGATGCCTAAATTGGTGAAAAGTGACCAAGTGTCGAACGGCAATCCAATCAGATGGCCATTCGGTCGGATTGACATTCGTTTGGTAAGGATGTGTTTGTGTATGATGGCTTTGAAGTTTTCGTTGTAGCATTTTGAAAACAGAGAAGTATCTCTATTCTTCAGGTCGATCAATCGCTCGATCGGATGGTGATCCGATTGGCGAGGCTTCTCAGTTGAGAACAAGTGCACAGCAGGACGGTCACTCGATCGGATAGTAATCCAATCGGATGGCAATCCGTTAGAACTGATGTTCTTTGAAAATTATAAAAGTTTAAGTGTGGAACCAAGTGCAATCCGATCGGACGGCAACCCGTCCCAACGATCCTGATCGTCTTGAACTTGATTATTTTTTAAAAGTTTTGCGGTTTGCATGATATGGTATGACAACGTGTCAAGCAACGGAAACTCTATCAGACCCAGGCTATCCGATCAAACGGGAATCACCCCAATCTGATCAATTAACTGTTCGTGACGAGTGGGTTCATGTTCAACTAGGAATCAGATGTCTCGTTGATAGGATTCGGATCTCAAACCGGCACATCACTAGAGAAGAGTAGAAGGCAGGAATGGGCTCCGATTCAGTCGATTTTGAGTGCATTGAGTGTAAAAGAGTTGAAAGAAAGTTAGAACCATCTTTCAATCCTTTTAACTTTGAAAATGTTTAGATCTACGCGAAATCGTTGTGAAATCATGTGGAAATCCTTCAGGTCTGAGTTGTTCTTGGTGGAATGAAGCCAAATCTTGAAGTTCATAGGAACTCCATGATGACGTCATCCTTAAACACCTCAAATCCGTTGATTTCACGGTTAAAAGTTAAGATTCAAAGGTGAAAATGATGAAGGAGTGCATGTAGATCATAGAAGTACAAGATTTTAGTTGAAAACTTACAAGAATCGCGAGAAATCGAGACAAAGAGGGCCTTGAACGAGCTGGTCGAGTGGGAGAGCTGTCACATCACTTGTGATGTAACAGGTGCGGAATTTATAGGTTGCCAAAAATAGAAAGGGGGTCAAGGGTCGGATGGTGCACCGATCGGATGGCGCCACGATCGGATGGCAATCCGATCGAATGGCAATCAGATCGGATGGCCGTTCGATCGGTTGGCCATTTGATCCAAGTGTCCGACGAGTTGAGTTTTGGCGTTTCGTTTTGCGTGTTGAGCGTTGCGATGCGTTTCGAGTGAGCGATGCGTTTCGAGTGAGCGATGCGATAGTACTAACCGTTAGTTACACAAATAACCTAACCACTATATCTAACATACAATCATTATAAATAACTTGCGTTTAGCATTTGCGATTAGATTGCGACAGAATTGCGATTGCGATTGCGATAGCGATTTACACCTCAACATAAACATAACATGCACAAGTAACACATAATGGCACACATACGTAAAGAAATATCCAGAACACATAATTCAAGTTGCGATGCGATAGCGATGCGATTAGCAATAAGTTGATTATCGATTAAACATGCGATTAAGTCTCGATTATTAATAGATACTCCACATAATACAACTAAAGCAATATATATAATAGAATTCGATTACAAGTCAAGAAGCACAATCTACTAGTCAAGTAAGGAGTAGCAGATCGCAATTAGCAATCTTTTCTTCCTTTGACTTGTACTTTGACTTTCCAAAAAGCGGGTTGTTACACACAACTCCCTGAATCAATAACAAAAGTACAAACC
Source organism: Helianthus tuberosus (assembly GCA_030545235.1). Taxonomy (NCBI): domain Eukaryota; kingdom Viridiplantae; phylum Streptophyta; class Magnoliopsida; order Asterales; family Asteraceae; genus Helianthus; species Helianthus tuberosus. The sequence goes on from CM060425.1 coordinate 197,740,518, forward strand.
TTTCCCAACACAGTACAAGTCGAATGGAAGATGTTATGTTTTAGCCAATCATCACCATTGGCCTTTGGGGTATAGCATGAGCGCCTAACCACCAGGCTCAACCCCACATCTCCAGCCACCTCCTCTTCTTCATACTCAGGCTCCTCATCATAAACCGTGTCGTCTTCATAAGTCTCACAAACCTCATCACCGTCTTCCCATCCATCAGGTTCATTAAACAAGTGTCTCTTCCCAGCCCTCTTGCACTCTGCCTGGCGATGACCCATCTCTCCATAATTAAAACACTTCATGTTACTAGTATCGGCCCCTTTAGAACTAGATCCACTAGCGCCACCACCCGGTTTTGCTTGGTTGGGCACAAAACGAGACGCCACATTACCCGAACCCGAACTACCTCCTGTTAAAGCAGATGAGGCTGAACCACCACTACGTCGGTTTTGTTTTTCAAAAACAAAGGCAAGCTGATGTGCATCAGAAATTGTCACCGAATCAAACAAATTCACAAACTCCATAATCGGAAGCCTCAGGCCACCAATGTAACGAGACACAAGTTGATCTTCGGTCTCTTGAATATCATTTCGAGCCACCAATTGATAGAACTCTATTGTGTAATCTTCAACAGTTTTGGATCCCTGCTTCAAATTCTGTAACCGCTGGTACATTAAACGCTGATAATTATGAGGAATAAAGTTGACCCTCATGCACTTCTTCATCTTCCTCCAGGTTGTGACCTTTTACTTTCCCACCCTTTCACGAGCCAGTTTCAGTTGTTGCCACTAAGCAGATGCCCTACCACGTAACCTGGTAGCGATCAAAGGAACCCTTTTGTCTTCAGGAGCTTCTTTGAACTCGAACACCTCCTCAACCACAACAAGCCAATCAATGAAATTTTCTGGATTCAAAGTGTCACCATCAAATTCTGGAATGTTGGTTCGCATTCGTGACTCCCAACGCCGATTATCACCTATTAGATTCCACTCTAGTTCTTCATGAGAAGATGAATCGCTACCGTTAGCAAACACGTTTTCATCTTCTTCATGGCGATTACGACGCCTTCTATTATTCATCAAATCATTCATCTGATCAGCCAACTGATCAACAAACTGATCTAACCGCTCCTCTATTCTTGCAAAAAGATGCTGCTCAAACTCTTGATCATGCACTTCATTAAGAGGTCTTCTTCCTGGAGGCATCTTGGTCAGGAACTTCGGATCTGATACCAACTGATGTAGACTAGAAAATGGGATACGAAATCAGACCTGTTGATTCTCACATAATGCCAGGAACGATTCTTCCAAAATTCGTTGATTCACGAAGAATACCAAAAGTTGGGGGTTTCACACACAAAACACGCAATAGTGAATTGGGAGAGAAAAATTACTTTTCATATAATTCAAAACTGATTAGCTTTCTCCCATTACATCCATATAAATAATAACGTAAATTGAAAACGGGCCTCAAAACACACTTGGGCCAAAAGCTAGAACGAAATAAAAGTCCACGAAAAGCACTAAAAAACATAAAAAGGCAAATAACTCATAGAAATAAGCGTTGTTGGGCCCGAACGATGACTAGTGAAGCCCATTTTGCCACGCGATCTTGGGCCTCCAAATACAATATGGCCCGCTCATGCACACTTGGGCCCGCATCAGGGTTCTTCTCGTATCCACCCTCGGGTATGAGACTAAGTACTGTTCTGGGGGCAATAAAATATTTTATTTATACCCATTCAAAGGGCCTCACCTCTGTAATTTGGTTAGGGCCTCCAAAAACGTTGGAACGGCTCTGGGTGTTTTATTTTGCAAGTTACAAAATGTCCAAAACACCATGGACTAGAAACACTAGTAGAAGACCCGCACGATGCGGCGGCGGTAACAATTAGCGACGCAAGATCGTTTATGTTAGTTTATTTCCCCCTCGTGGTACATTGTATTCTATTAGTTTTCTTATTCGTATAATATTTTACAAAATTTTATAACATTTATTGTTTTATTTTTCTTAAAGTTTTCAAGTTAGTACCATGAAGTATAATTTATCTATGTCATAAGCATTACATGTCTCAAAGAGGAAATATGGGAACATCCAAACAATTTACATGGTAACAAGTCATTCATAGTCATATGGAAATAAAATAATGGCCATATTTGCAACTTTACACATCATGGATAATCACAAGTTAATCTTATATTTAGTTAAAAATGGTTATAAAACTATATGTACATGCACAAACCACAATGTCATAAAAGGGTTTTTCTTGTAAGTTTTGGTTTTAGTGTGAAACAAATATAACAAATAAACAAATGAAATAGAGGATTTGAACTTGTTTTTTTACAAGTATTCTTATGGCATGTATTTGTGTATTATTTAGATCATCCTACTACCATCTAAATACATACACTTAGCACATAAGATATACACCTTGGTGAATTCTCTAAGTATATATATATTTTTCTAAAAATATATATATATATTTATAAGTTTCCATTATTAACTTATAAAAATTACCATAAGTATTTAGGAAAATACTTAGGAGTTTAACAATTAAACTTTTCACCAAAAATTTTGTCTAATCATGCTTAAGATTCATAATTGTGATTAACCATTTTAATCACACTTTAATCCCCACTTAATCGAGATTAGAATTTTAGAAAATTTCGCCATAGTTTCCCCTAAACTATGGAGTTTTCCCATGTTTTAAAAACGTATTGAAACCAGAATTCAATTTCCCAAATCATCATCAATTTATCAAGTTTCACAAAACTCATTTTGCAAGCAATAATCATACAAACATGTCTTCTATTTTTCATGACTTCTATTTTTCATGACTTCTATTTTTCATGAGCTCTTCACATATAAATTTTCAAGACTTTTAAAGTAATAATTTCTTTATCACAATTTTTATATGTCTTGTTTCTTATAAAATCAAGTTTACTAGTCTTTAAACTCAAGTTTCAAGTCTCACCATATGTTATACTTTTCAAGAACAATCATCAAGATTATATATATATTCAAAGCTCATGAACTTGAAGATGATGATCTTACATGATTTAAACATATGCTTGTTTTAACCACATTTTTAAGTCCATTATAGTAAGATCATTACCCATGTAAAATACTACACTAAATATATAACAAGAACATCATATAAATCATATTTTTAACTTATATATTCTTGTTTAGTTATGATTTCTTTTATGTTGTTCAAGATGAAGTTTACTTGTACTTTTAGTTATAGCATGTACATGGTGTTTTCAGAGCCGTCCCTATAACCTTCTAAATCTAGGCAACGGCCTAGGGCCTCCAAAAAATAGGGCCTCCAAATATTTTAAAAATCTTTATATAGCATGTGTATTATGCATTAGACCCAAATAAATAACCAATTTTTAAATAAAAGAGCTTAATTCCAACTCCAACCAATTTGCAATTCGTATTTAATTTAGGCCGCCATCTTTATTTTCACTAACTGTAACATCGCACTTGGCCATTTTGCTCAATTGTGTTGTCGATTGAGGAAAAATTAGAAGTGAAATTAATGGTGTCGCAAGGATAATCTAGGTTGGTTAACGGCTATTTTTTATAGTGATCTCTATATATTGCGATTCACTCAATCATTGTTCTCCCTAAGTTCCTAATTGATACTTTGAATCTTTGAATTTTGATATTGTGCTTGCGACTGAGACTTAGAAGGAAAAAAGCAGAACCGATATTTTCTTTATACCCATTCAAAGGGCCTCACCTCTGTAATTTGGTTAGGGCCTCCAAAAACGTTGGAACGGCTGTGTTTTATTTTGCAAGTTACAAAATGTCCAAAACACCATGGACTAGAAACACTAGTAGAAGACCCGCACGATGCGACGGCGGTAACAATTAGCGACGCAGGATCGTTTATGTTAGTTTATTATCCCCTCGTGGTACATTGTATGCTATTAGTTTTCTTATTCATATAACATTTTACAAAATTCTATAACATTTATTGTTTTATTTTTCTTAAAGTTTTCAAGTTAGTACCATCAAGTATAATTTATCTATTTCATAAGCATTACATGTCTCAAAGAGGAAATATGAAAACATCCAAACAATTTACATGGTAACAAGTCATGCATAGTCATATGGAAATAAAATAACGGCCATATTTGCAACTTTGCATATCATGGATAATCACAAGTTAATCTTATATTTAGTTAAAAATGGTTATAAAACTATATGTACATGCACAAACCACAATATCATAGAAGTATTTTTCTTGTAAGTTTTGGTTTCACTGTGAAACAGATCTAACAAATAAACAAATGAAATAGAGGATTTAAACTTGTTTTCTTACAAGTATTCTCATAGCATGTATTTTTGTATTATTTAGATCATCCTACTATCATCTAAATACATACATTTAGCACATAACATATACACCTTGGTGAATTCTCCAAGTATATATATATTTTCCTAAAAATATATATATTTATAAGTTTTCATTTTTAACTTATAAAAATTATTATAAGTATTTAGGAAAATACTTAGGAGTTTAACAATTAAAATTTTCACCAAAAAGTTTGCCTAATGATGTTTAAGATCTATAATTGTGATTAACCATTTTAATCACACTTTAATCCCCACTTAATCGAGATTGGAATTTTAGAAAATTTCGCCATAGTTTCCCCTAAACTATAGAGTTTTGCCACATTTTAAAAACGTATTTAAACCACAATTAAATTTCCCAAATCATCATCAATTTATCAAGTTTCACAAAACTCATTTTACAAGCAATAATCATACAAACATGTCTTCTATTTTTCATGAGCTCTTCACATATAAATTTTCAAGACTTTTAAAGTAATAAATTCTTTATCACAATTTTTATATGTCTTGTTTCTTATTAAATCAAGTTTACTAGTCTTTAAACCCAAGTTTCAAGTCTCACCATATGTTATCTTTTCAAGAACAATCATCAAGATTATATATATTCAAAGCCCATGAACTTGAAGATGGCGATCTTACATGATTTAAACATATACTTGTTTAAACCACATTTTTAAGTTCATTATAGTAAGATCATTACCCATGTAAAATACTACACTAAATAAATAACAAGAACATCATATAAATCATATTTTATAACTTAATATTCTTGTTTAGTTTAGGGTTTTAGATGATTTCTTTTATGTTGTTCAAGATGAAGTTTACTTGTACTTTTATAAATAGCTAGATATGATAACTAAAAAAAGTTTAGAATCCTTACTACTAGCACAAAGGCTAGGGATGATCCAAGATGAAAAAGATGAAGAAGAACAAGAAGACTGAAGCTCCAAATGTGTCACACCCCAACCGATGGCGGAAACATCGGGGTGCAAGCACTAAGAGTTCAGATTGCTCATGAGAATTCCATAACACTATTGTTTCAATAAAGATTAATTGATTTCAGGCAAATGTCTATCAACGCCGTCACAAGTATCACATTAGAAACCAAATCATAAATTGTTCAAATTGTTCAAAAGACTAATATTATCTAGGCGACGTTTCTAAGCATCTCCTAGCTGAATTCCATGCATTCCAAGCATCCTATCAGCCTGCAAGATGTATTAAAATATCAATACAAAGTATTGGCGAGTATACAAGTTTGATTATAGAATAATAGATTAAAAACAACTCATATCCACAGTGTAAACAATAAAATAGTTTCAGCCGTGCTAGTGTGGCAGTCCACGCAGTGATAGCCCAAGTATCCTGATGCTTTAGTGTTTACCCAAGACTCAAGGTAAACTAGAATCCTCCTAACAATACCCCCCCCCCCCCCAAGAATAATGGGAGAGGTGCATCTCCTATAGCGCTACTATTGTTAAGGCGGAACTACACACTCTGGATTAAACGTCGCGCACAAAGAGTCAAGAATCAAGAATCACAAGTTTCATGTTCACATAGGATAGAGTATAAGTTTCAAAGATTCAAGTTTAAGTTTCATAGAATACATGTTACACCCCAAAAGTTTAAAGTAAAAAGGGGATCGGGTATACTCACAGTGATTGCTTAACAGTATAAACTGCTATTGGATCAAAGGTAGCTCTTTGTAGGACTAGCTTGATTAGATTACAATATGATAAGAGTTGAGCAGAATAACGAGGTTACGCAAAGTGTCAAGTTGGTCACTGGATCGGATGGTTGTGTGATCAGACGGCTGTCCGATCAGATTGCCAGTCGATTGGGTGGCTATTAAGTAGGTGGGACAGGTGGCTGCCCGATCGGATGGCTGTCCGATCGGGTGGTCACTCGATCCAAGTGTCATGATTTGATTAGTGTGATGGTTTACTCCGATCGGATGGCCGCTCGATCGGGCGGTTGTCCGATCGGGTTGCCACTTGATCATGGCTTCCCAAGTTTCCAAGTTTCAAGGTTGTGTCACTCGATCGGGTGGCTGTCCGATTGGATTGCCACTCGATCGGGCGATCCTTGTCCTTATTTGCCATTTTGTGAAATCTCTAAGTTTCTAGTTTAACGGTGACGGCTCGACACGTATTGGGACAACGGTAAAACCCCCTTAGCACCCAAAACTCCGATCGGGTGGGAATCACTCCGGTTCAATCAGTCGTTTGTTTCTAATGGGTTTATGTCGGAATTCGTTGCCATGCTTGTCTTTTACCGGTAAGAACCCAGATCAATACCAACTCTAGACTATTCTTCAAATCTACAGTTAGTTCTAGACCCGATTTCCACCGAATAAAGTAAAAGTTTGAGAAAAAGATGAACATACCCAAGTTTTGTAGGAAAATTCTAGATTTAGCTTAGATTTAGTGTGGAAGTGCATGAATCATCTTAGATCTGAGCTAGATCTTGCTTAGAATGACATCACATGTCAGTTTGTACAAACCCCCATGATGACATCACCCTCAAGAACTCAGATCCGAGAGATTTCATGGTGAAAAGTGTGATTTCAAGTGAGAATCATGTAGAGAATGATGTGTAGATCGAGAAAGTACAAGAATCTAGCCTTAAACGTACCGGAATCGAAGAGAAAATGAAGAATTGAAGAGTGCGTGTGTCTGGTCGAGCAGAGCTGTCACATCACTCAAAATGGTGATGTGACAGATCTATTTATAGGGTGAGAGTGCATTAGGGCGGTGTAAGGTGGATAGGGTGGTCGGTCGTTCGAGTGGTCACCCGATCGGGTGGTCATCCGATCGGATGGCCACTCTGGCCAATCCTTTCTTTCCGCGTTCCTGACTTAGATTCGTTTTGCGAGTTATATTTAGCGTTGCGTTGCGTACAATTTAGGTAAAGTATCTAGATTACATTATAAACCAAAAGTTTCCAAGTTTCATAGATTCCGCCAGTGACAAGGCTCTAGTCTCTCGTTCAACCACCAATTTAAGTCTCAAGAGTCAAGAATCATAGTTTCTCAAGCATCAAGAATCAAGAGTCCAAGTATCAAGTATCATAAAGAATCAAGAATCACGTATTTAGTTTAATCATCAAGAATCAAGCGTCTAGTCTATTCACCAAGAATCAAGTGTCTAGATTAAGTATCAAGAGTCAAGTATCTAGATTAAGTATCCAGTCTCATAGTTTAAGTGTCAAGAATCATGCATCTAGAATAAAGAATCAAGCATCAATTATCAATAGGATTCATGCCAAAAGTATCAAAGTATCAACATCACATAACTACAGGGACTAAAATTGACAATAGATAAAAGTTCAGGGACTGATCTTGCCAAAAGCCTAAAGTTTAGGGACGCTGGACGTTACAAAATGATGAGAAATAAGCTCCTACAATGCTTCCATGTTTTTAACACTTCTAGGCCTTCATATTATGGAATTGTAAGGCTTATTTTGTGAAGTTTATGAGATGAAAATGGTGATATTAGGGGGGTTTGGGGCTGCCGTAAATGGAGAAGGAAGGAGGGTTTTTGATTTGCTTGAAGGATGTAAAAATGATGGAAGGTGACAAGTGATAAGGAGTTGTTGGTGGTTATGATTTATAATATCTTTTTCAAGCCAAAAAAAGATAACAAGGCCATACCTTTTCAATCTTTAAAATAACAAGAAGGAGTGGGTGTGTGACCCTCTTCAAAACCGTATACATATGGGGGGGGGTTAAAATGTAAAATTGTTATGTAACATGCGCTAATTTGTTAGATATTTAGGTGATTAAACTAAGTATATTATTTAGGGGTTGTCTTGCATCATTAGGAGATAATCAAGGGTTTAAGATGCTATTTGGTATTAACGAGTTCACTAGACTAGTATAAGTTGTATTTTGATAGCATAAACGGCTTCCATTTAGTTGTCGGTTCAATAAGGGCCATTTTAATCCGTACCTACAAATAATTCCGAAAGTTGAAATTCTGCAACAGTGAGATGTATGAATGGATTTTGGATCCCAAATGAAGCTTAACTAGTTCTCTAGATTGATGTATGAGGCTACCGGATATTAATTATTTCGTCGGTTCGGCAATCGGACGCCTTTCGGCCAAGTTATGCGCTGTTTGTCGCAATACCAGAAACGATGTCTTTTATGTGTTTTTGATATCCTCATAATTTTTTAAGATGCTTGTCATTATTCTATTATAATTATAGAGTCCCGGAAATGCTGAATTTGTGTTGCGGGCGAATTAAAGTTGTTATTTTTATAGCCGAAACGGACAATTTTGCGATTTGAGCGTTATACTGGAAAGTTATGTATTATTGCAAGTGAGGTTTCCACATTAGTGTTTTCATGTATATATGGACTCAGTTATGTCATTCGTATGTCGTTTTTCACAATTCTGTTTCGTTTCAGCAACTTTGCTGGCATGAATAGTGTAACCGTGAATAGTGCGCCCAACACTTTCTACCAACACTTTTAGGACATAGTTTGTTTTGTTTCGTGACGTGACAAAAACCAATATGTGTTATAGTATGTTTAACTTGTCCTATCATTGTTATATAACGTACGACATAGTCACGTAATTAAATAATGTTAACTGCATGAGATTATGTAATAAAAATAGTATTAGATTGTATAGAATTACCAATTATTTTACCGTTTGTCACATTACGTAACGTATACGTGGTGCTAAAGTGACGCATGTAGCCTTATTCCATATATCCTTACATTACAAACTTATTGAAATCTAAATCATTCACACCAAAAAAAATGAGTATACCACCATTAAAATCGACAAAACAAAATATTAAAAATAAAACCAGTATTTAAGAAATAGGTGTCCGATCAATTTGCAAATCGCTTCTCCCCTGCGATCCTTTGGGACAGTATAGTAACTCCCATGTATCTGCAATAAATGAATACCAGATAATCATAACGCGTTATTGTTAGTTAATTAACACACAATACATGATGTCATGATCAATATATTGCTAGAGGTAACCAAATTTTCCAACAAAAGTTTCCGATTCAAAAAATTTGGTCATAAATTCCAACCATTTTCCTAAGCCAAAAATTCCGACATGATAAAGGTTGGAAATTCGTCGATTTTTTATCTTGTTTTTTTATTAATAAAAATGGATTTGGTTGGAAATGGGTAGGAAGTATTTTTGACGAAAATTGGTTAAGTATTTTTTGTCCGAGATTTTAGTATTTTTGTCGAAAACTGGTTAATAAATGTTTTGTTGGAAAATTGGTAGGAAAATATTTCCCACTAGTTTTTTCAAACGAAATAATTGTCGATGGAAATTCGTCGGAAAGTGCCTTGTTCTCTATGTTTTGAATATCAAAATAAAGATACCTTCCAAGCATCAACAAGCTAGCTTGAGGATTAGTTCCCGGAGAGTTAAGTAAAGTCGACCCGTCAACAACACGAAGAGAATCGACACCAAGAACCTTATACTCATCATCAACAACCTTCCCGATATGACACCCGCCGTGATAATGCCATATAGTTCTTACAGTGTCCTTGCAATGTTGTTCTAAGGAGGTACTTGTATTACCATGTGCATTCATGTTATAGGGTATTTTCATGTTAAGATCAAGAATATCCTGGGTTGTCATGTTGGCGAGCTTGTAGTTTGAGAATGCTTCTGAATTAACTGTTTTTAGGATGGTTTTGATCCCCTTAACGCATTTCTGCAAGTCTTCAGGTTCGCTAAAGTAGTTAAATGTTACTGATGGGTTGTCAGATGCTTTACGATTTACAATTGTTAGGTTACCCTTAGATAAAGGGCCATTAGTCTTTTCATATATGAAACCACCCTCCTGCAAGAAATTAAAAACAAAATAAAAGAGGTCAGATCTTTAATTAAGGCCAAATAATAAAAAAAAAAACACAAAAAAAGAGGTCAGATCTTTAATTAAGGCCAAATGATATCTAAATGCTAGAAATTTCAGCTTTTACCATTTTATGCAACTATGTTGTTTTTATTAGCTTCAATGTATTCATCTTTAAAGTTCTAATCGTTTTTATATCAATTTAGTAGATTGGTCCAGACATTTTTGTATAAAGCGGGTACAACATAAAACATGTATACACATAAACTGAAAAAAAAAATCACTTTGTTCACTACTACATCCGGATCTCATAACTAGAGACCGTTTTCTTGCAAAACATTTGAAAATCAGAAAAAAAAAATATTAAAAAAATAAATAAATGTCGACCATAAATCAGTCACATAGAGGAAAAGACTATATAACAAAATTAAATGTCAGTCCCAGTCCCAGACGAATCATAAATTTGTGAAACAAAAGGAGTTTAAACCGTCACAAAATTGATTAACCACAAACATTTTGCACAACAATTTCAGTCCTAAATTTGTCGCAACCAACAAATTTATGAGCGAATTACAGTCCAAATGAGCGGTTGGTATAAATGAAATTTTATTTCAGTTTTAAGTGATGTGCTCTTTAATCTTATAAATCATACCTCAGGTGTATAACCCTGATAGTCCGAAAGATTCACGAAGATAACGTTAAAGCCACCAATTGCTTCAATATAGCTACCGAATGGAGTAATACCCGCAACTTGGACTAAAGATCGCTCAACGCCGATAGGAGAAGGAATGAAGAGTACATTTAGTGGGTTATCTGCCATATCTTGACCAACAAAGGGTTGTTCAAGAACAATTTTTATGTTAAGGGCATCAAGTTGGTCTTTTGGACCTATGCCACTCAACATTAAAAGTTGTGGGCTTCCAAGAGCTCCAGCAGACAGTATGATTTCATTATTCTTTTCACGTTTCAAATATGCAACATGCTTTTTCCCAAGCGTATCTTTGAACACTACTCCATAAGCCCTTGGCTTTGAGCTTCCTATGCAAGATTGAAATTTAAGAAATGAGTAAATAATTATTATGTCACTATATTACAAATATATATTTGTAGACATTTGTGTAAATCTGTATCAAGTTGTCCACATTTATATATAAACAAAGGGATATGTATTATATATTTCATGACTAATTAACAGGAGAATGCCAATTAGGACAAACCATAACCAAAGTAGACTTGTTTCTGTAGTAAACAACAACTACGGGGAATTGGGGATAGGGACAGACATGGACTTTTTCTAAATTTTCACATAAATCATGAATGATGTAATGATTATCAATATGACCCCAAATATTTAACATTCTTTAGAGATGCTTATTTTCGTCGTCTTATCTATTATATGTTTATAATCATAATTGTAACTCATGTCTATCTATTTCGTGGTCTTATCTATTATATGTTTATAATATAATTATAATTGTAACTCATGTCTATCTGTTATATATTTGTTTGTACTTATAATTGTAACTCATGTATATAAAAGATTTATACATTTTCCCAATTGTGCAAATTAATTACATTGCACATATGTAGGTTATGTTGTAGTGTTATCATGACATCTAAATAACGTACCTTTATGCTTAAACAAGACTTTGTGAACCGTTGCGTGTAGAAAAAGAGACAACCCTTCTGGATTTGCATATTGTAGCAAATCAGCAGCCGTATGTCGGGTACCATTTTTATCAAAAATAGCCCCACCCACTTTAGTACCAACTAGATGATCATAAGTAAACCCATTGTCCGGTGTGACCCCAGCTTCCACAAGACCAGCTCCAACTGCCGATTGCCAATTTTGCACATCCTGGTCAAATACCATAACTTTTTCGGTCCACTCGTAGGAATCTTGGATCAAATCTTCATCCGTTAATCCGGCTTCCATGTTGAACTGTTTTTCACCGCGAGAGTAAAAACCAGCGTTGATTGATGTTCCACCACCCAACACACGAGCCCGTCCATTCGCAACACCTTCAACTACAAACTGTTGAACGGGTGAATCTTGTGATGTGTCAAGGAAGTAGAGACCGAAATTTTCAGCCTTGGTAATGTTGGCATCGTTGTAAGGTGAGCCACCGCGTTCGAGTAATAAAACCGAGTAGTTGGCGGATAGGGTGGTGGCTATCGGGATACCGGTGGTACCTCCTCCGATAACGATGTAGTCAAAGAAAGAAACCCTAGGGGCTTTTGTTGCTTCATGCATGAAGGTATAGTTTGGAGCTGTAAAAATGTAATAGGCACAAAACTAAGTTATTAACCACGGTTGTAATCATTTTTATTCTTGGTTATAACTTATAAGAAAACATGAGCATAGTTGAAGGGTAACCCCCAACATTATTGGTCGACTTAAGTGTTTCGGGAACCAGATAATGTCATATATTTTGAAAATAATATATACGTATGCATACATATATAGAAACTTAATTATAACAAAATATGTAAATGTTTTATCTTTTGTGGAGATATACAATGTTAACAAATTGAAAAAGGATAAAAAAAAAAAAAAATTGAAACATGGTAACCCCGTCCGGTCCGCACATCCGACTAGCAACCAACTGTCAAATGAATTGAAAGCGGTATAAATAGCATCAGCCAGACCAGTTATGTGGCCGGCCGGCTGGTGTGTTCCGATTCTGAGAATGTTGGTTATATCATAAAGACGACTTATTAGAAATTAAGACAAAACATGCATACCTAATTCAGCGACACCAAAATTAAGTAAGAAAAGAATGGTAAAGAGAGTGGTAATCATTCTCCATGAACTGTAAACCATTATGTTACGTTGAGGACAACACATCTATCAATACGTTTATCAATAACTTAAGATTGTTAAAGTGTCTTGATGCTTTTTAGCTTATGTATGATTTGAAAATTAAGGAGTTGAATTGCAAGCTATTTATATGACATTGGGTAGATGATAAAAACAAGAGTAGGTATGCCATAACACTAAAGAAAGAATTTATGTAGGAAAGAAAGAATTTATTGCTAAGATAAAAACAAGAGTTGGTATGCCATAACACTAAAGAAAGAATTTATGTAGGAAAGAAAGAATCTATTGCTAAGTTCAGAATGTATTCAACAAATTATATTATATATTTCTAAATTAATACCTTGTCATAATTTTCTTCTTCTTTTTTTCTTGACATTACTATATACAACCATTGATCACCCTTTAAACGTAGAGTTTTTTTTAATGAATTACGTATCTATAAATAGTGTTTATTAATTAGAACACCTCGGATTAAATAACACAAGTTAAATTTTTTAACTTAATAATATTTAGGAAGCTAATTTTGTATATCTATCTCCTATATTAAAAATAAAACTTAGCCACATATCATGTTTTTAGGCCACCACTTTGAGGATGTAGACATGTTCTTAAGCCAGAGAATAGTAGTTTGAGCGGCAATTTGTTTCCTCCAATTCTCCTTTGAGCGGCAATTATTTTCTCCTCTACTCGCCCTCTCTCTTCAATCAAACCAATCATCCCAAAATTATGAGATCCTTTCCTTTTTTTTCTCACCGCGTTTCTTTTCAGCTGCACCATTCACAAACCCTAATGTTATCTATCTCTGATTCATATTTGGCGATTCTCATCTATCCCCTTTTCTTTGACTATACCAGGCGATGATATCAGAATCATTGCAATACCACACAAAGTCAATCATTTGTCTAGGGTTTTAGGGTTTATTTTCAAGGTCATTTTCTGGTTCGGACATTAGCCTGAAAAAAGAGGACTAAGATTGAAGACGGATTTCACCGATTTCGATTTGAAGCTGACTTTAACACTTTGATCTCTCATCCTAATTCGTATTGTGGATATTCATCATATAATCCGATCTACAGCGCCTTCGACCAGAAACCTAGAACTCATCGGCATTTCTCTATATCCGGGTTAGTTTTTGTTGAAATTACATTCGTTTCTTTTCTATTCGTTTTTTCAATTTAACTTTTTGTTTTGTTTAACATCTGATTTTTTTGCTTTTGCCTCAGGTTGATGCAATTTTTTTAGGTGACTGTTAATCTACGCATAATTTATGTGGAATGCTTTAGTTTTTTCATGCAGCTATTGTTATTTGCTTTTATTTTTGTCGAAAGTGTTGAATTTGGTGGGTAGCTTGTTGTTTCGTTTAGTTGATTGTTGGATATGGGGTTTAGGGTTATCTTTTCCTTATTATTCGGGTCTTTTTTTTGGTATAGGGTTCTGATGTGAATTATTTGTGGTGCAGGTTTATTTTTGGTTATTGATTTGTTTATTTGCAATTTGCAGGTTTCTTTGTTGATGTTGTAGCTTCGTTTGTTCGCAATGGTCTCTTAGGGATGACGCTCACGGGGTGAGTAGTTCTTAGGGGCCGGTGATTTTGGTAACGGTAAGTTTTATGGTTTGTTCAACCTTGAATTCATAAGCCTCATTTGTCGTTTTTAATGTCTTATAGAATTTTTTAGGTATATAGGTTTTCGACCCTCGGTTTTATAAAAAAAATACTTATATAGAATTTTTAAATTCGGTGACTTACGACCCTCAGTAGAAATTTTCAAGCTTCACCACTGTCCACAAACTCAACTTTGGTTGTATTATATCTCAAAAATAAAGGAAACTTATCTAGAAATGCAACGTGTCTAACTGGTTGAAGTTGCATACTATTATTACTTTCTTATAAAATTAGAATATTAGTTTGATAATTTAGGTTTCTAATCATATTTATATACGTTACTATATAAAATATTAAAATGGACAAAAGAAATAAGTAGGAATGGATCACCAAACCTGGCCTGACCCCTGTTTCGACCCATATTAAAAAATAATTTGTTATGGGTCGTTATATATAAATAACGCAAGTGGATATAGTCTAAATGTCTTGGTCAAAATGTCACAATTTAATACAAGGTCAAAGTACGTTAAATAAGTAGGTATTGTATATTACTATAATCAAAATGAATGAAATAAGAAAAGACCAAATGAATACCTTCCTGGATCATAGACACGTGTCTCTAATTCAAAATGATGAGGACCGGTACTAATGTTAAATGTTGAATTGAAAGGGGTTAATCCAAAAAGTATAGCTCCTTTTGTTGGATATATTGAACAATTTAAGAGGTCATTTAATATCGAGCATATATTAACTCATATTTTTTTCTATTGTTTCAATTGTAATTACAATACCTTTTTTACTTTTAAAACTCTTAAAAAAAATTCTAAACCTTCTCTCTCTCTCTCTCTCTCTAGACCCGCCGGAACCCTAGGTTTTGCTTGACGATGAAGATGGAAATGGATTAGTGTGCGAGGTTTAATCGTCTCGCATACTGGTATAGCGATTCTAGATCTTGTAAGTGCAGTATCCGGTGACTGAAGTTATCAGTGTCAGACAGAACTGATAGCAATAGTTGAGGGGAGTCTGTAAGTGCGGTTCCTGCCGGGTAACTGTGCTTTATTAGTTCTGGTCTACGGTCAACAAAGTCAAAGCCAAGTCAAGAATTCGGAAGGTTTATCAGTTCTGAGTTTATGATGTTAAACTCAGAATATGTTAATTATTATTGTTGTCCGAATTATTTGTTTTGTATCCCGTACAATATGTTTTGTCCAGGTTTAGTCCCTAGTCTATATATATGTGTTGTATATGGTAGATTAGGGCAACCCTTTAGAGCTTGTTGCATCTCTCACAAATCCCAGCCATTCTCCATCAGTGTGTGAATTCTATAGAGAGGGGGATACAATGTGTTAGTGAGAGAAAGCTCGGTTTAGATCTTTGTGATCTAAACCAGCTTGTAGATGATGTATACTCTTTTGGTTTGTAATATGTGATGACTGATTCATTAATAAAGAGATTCATCTTCTACATCTTTCTATCTTGTTCATATTTTGATGTTTCGAGTCTTGAATCAAGTGCAATGTTGATGTTCGTCATCGATCTGGTGCTTTAACAGTCTGTAAGTGCAGTTCCTGTCGGGTAACTGTGCTTTATCAGTTCTGGTCTACGGTCAACAAAGTCAAAGCCAAGTCAAGAATTCGAAAGCTTTATCAGTTTTGAGATTATGATGTTAAACTCAGAATATGTTGATTATTATTGTTGTCCGAATTATTTGTTTTGCATCCCGGACAATATGTTTTGTCCGGGTTTAGTCCCTAGTCTATATATATATATATATATATATATATGTATTGTATAGGGTAGATTAGGGAAACCCTTTAGAGCTTGGTGCATCTCTCACAAATCCCAACTGTTCTCAATCAGTGTGTGAATTCTAAAGAGAGAGGGATACTATGTGTTAGTCAGAGAAAGCTTGGTTTAGATCTTTGTGATCTAAACCAGCTTGTAGATTATGTATACTCTTTTGGTTTGTAATCTGTGATGACTGATTCATTAATAAAGAGATTCATCTTCTACATCTTTCTATCTTGTTCATATTTTGATGTTTCGCGTCTTGAATCAAGTGCAATGTTGATGTTCGTCATCGATCCAGTGCTTTAATAGTGGTATCAGAGCATGGTTACCGATTCAGAATGGTCTAACTGCATTCCGAATCACCATTGCTCTTGATTTGATGTTTGTTTCCGCCAAACATCTTGAAGACGTGAAGTTTCTGCATAAAACTTGAAGAAAATGAAGCTGTTCGTCGGCTGTGAGGGTTTTTTCTTGTTTTCCAAGTTGTTGCAGTCTAGGGTTTTAATCTGAAAAAGGATATGTCCGGATTTATGTAAGTGTTATACCTGTCCGAGTTAATCTATCAACATCCAGTCCGAGTTTCTTTATTCATGTGTTCAGTGTTTGTGCTTCCGGATTATTGTTGAACTTGTGTGAAGTCACACTTATGAGATATCCTGAAGCACCTCTTGTCCGGATTAACATAGAGGTCAGGGTTTACACATTCAGGGTTTACACCTTTTAAAATTTTCCAACTTTGTTTGCAACATTGTCGGATTTTAAAAGGAATTTCTCATTATTTATTAGTTAAAAACCATCAATCCAAGTTTATTCTTATAAACATTCAATACGAGTTTATCTTTCTTGAGACATTCCGAGTTTGTCTCTTTTTGTTTGGTCCGTATTTACCTTTAGTTATCCGTATTTAAAGTAGACCCGAGTTTGTGTTTAGAAATCATTCAGAGTTTCAGCAAGTCAGAGTTTAAAATTATTGTCCATCAGAGTTTAGTTTGACTTCTCAAGGAAGTTCCGAGTTCAGTGTTAATGTTCAGAACTTTTCTTCAAAAAAAATGCTGAGTTTAGTTTTATCCAACTATCTATTTTCGAGTTTACTAAAAGAGTATTGTCAGAGTTTATATACTTTCCGTCTTTTAGTCCTTCAAAGTTTATTTCAAACATAATCTGAGTTTCTCTATATTTTTCCGAGTCTTGTCCCGATAACTATGATGTTCAGGGTTTTTGCAAACTGTTAAGTTTTCTGAGTAAAACAGTTTTCCGGATTACTGAAATTTTTTAGCAGTCCGGATTTTCCAAGTTTTACTGTATGTGCAGAGCTTATCGTTCAGGGTTTGCGTAATCTGTCCGATGTTATGTAAATCCTTTCCATCTGGGTTTCAAATCTTTCCAAATAACATTCTGTTCCGGGTTTCGCGGTTTTCCCGTGACCCTCATGCGTTCCGGGTTTGTTAAACAAGACAACA
Organism: Helianthus tuberosus; assembly: GCA_030545235.1. Taxonomy (NCBI): domain Eukaryota; kingdom Viridiplantae; phylum Streptophyta; class Magnoliopsida; order Asterales; family Asteraceae; genus Helianthus; species Helianthus tuberosus. The sequence goes on from CM060425.1 coordinate 197,758,382, forward strand.
GTTCATTCCGGGCTTGTTAGTTTAATCTGTTTTAACATTGTGCCTCCAAATTTCACATTCTGGATAATCAAAGTTCTGAGTTTACTTCACCTTGACTGTTTCCAGGTTTTTTTTTTTTTTTACTGAAACACTGTGTCTCCGAGTTTCATACTAAAACAGTTTAAACACTGTGCCTCCGAGTTTCATACCGAAACAGCTTCTCCGGGTTTATGTTTATCCTGGTTTGCTTTGGATTAGTCATTTCGGGTTTTGTTTTAAACAAAAGAACAACAACAGTTCTCCGGGTTTGTTAGTTTATACTTTCCTTCATCCGCATATACACTGTTCATGTCCGGGTTTGAGGAGTTCCTCAGTTCTGTCCATGGTTAAAACTTGTCTGAGTTTGTAAGTTTAAAACAAGTTATGAGTTTAGACCGTTTAAATGTGTTCCGAGTTTAGATCGTGTCACAAACCAGTCTTAGTTTAATTATTTTAAGCCATTCCGAGTTTAACACGTTGTCCAGATTTATTGAGTTTATATAGTGTAGGATTCAGATTTGTTCATACCTTTTACTGTTCCGAATTTGTTTTGGATCCAGTGTACGGATTTGTTGGAAAGTTCTTGTCCGAATTAGGAAATTCATTGGTTTGTCCGAATTTGTTTAACCTACTTCTATCCGAATTTGTTAGCCTTGTTCTGTTCGAATTTGTTTCACACTGTTCCCAGCTTACGAGGGTATTCCGGTTTATTGGATTTGTTCCGGGCTTTAGGTGTTCTCCGGATTAAGTGAGGATGAGGAAAAAAAAGGCATGAAAATGTCAAAATTCCATTTTTCATAAATGATGGATTTTGATAAGTTGGATAAGTAGAGTGTTTGGGAAAATTTTGTTGCTGAAATTTTTTCCGTAAATTTTTGTTCGGTAATGGCGGTCCATGGTTATGTACAAGATTCTCGGTGTTGGAATGTGGTTCTTACAAGAGATTCATGTAACAAGTTGAGACTATTATCGAGCATTAGAGGTGAATAAAATAAGACTTGATTGGACTTTGACAGTTTACAAAGAAATAGGGGGAGTAAAAATTTTCTATTTTCTTCTTAAATCTAAAGCTTATGCGTGAAATAGCTCGTGTGTGATGGAGTTTTGTCATGTGTGTTTATGTTATTAATCAAACATTGACGTGATGAAGTTGATTTCTCAGTTAACGACTAGTTAAAAATTGAGCCTTATCAAGTTGTTGTTTAGAGTAGAGAAGATTAGTTTCTCGGTCCCTCTTCAGTAGAGAATATTAGTTTCTTGGTCCCTTTTACAAGACGGTTGCTAGTCAGTTCTCGAAATAATGTGGTGCTTCTTGTTAAGGGGAAGATCATAGATGAATGCAATCTGGAATTCAGTGGATTCGTGAAGATAGGAGATTGATTCATGAGGATACGTGACTAGATGAGATTATACACGAAAGGTTGAAGACTTTTGATCAAGATGATTGATGTACTTTTACAAAGTTCAGTTTACTATTAACTTATCGAACTGAGCTTCATGTCTTTGCGGAATTTAAAGTGTTCAAGGTTGGTTCGCGTTAATTTGATTCAGGAGTAGATTGAGGGGGAGGATCTACAGTGTTTGATGTTGGATTCTTTAGGTTTCTCAAAGCAGCCTTAAGTGATCGTCAGCAAGTCTTTTATTAGAAGGGTTGAAGATTGATGTGCTCTACCGGAAAGATCAAGTCTCAGCCAAAGTTGAAAGCAAGCATAATATCATCAGTCAAGGGGGAGTCTATAAGTGCAGTATCCGGTGACTGAAGTTATCAGTGTCAGACAGAACTGATAGCAACAGTTGAGGGGGAGTCTGTAAGTGCAGTTCCTGCTGGGTAACTGTGCTTTATCAGTTCTGGTCTACGGTCAACAAAGTCAAAGCCAAGTCAAGAATTCGGAAGGTTTATCAGTTCTGAGTTTATGATGTTAAACTCAGAATATGTTGCTTATTATTGTTGTCCGAATTATTTGTTTTGTATCCCGGACAATATGTTTTGTCCGGGTTTAGTCCCTAGTCTATATATATATGTTGTATAGGGTAGATTAGGGCAACCCTTTAGAGCTTGTTGCATCTCTCACAAATCTCAACCATTCTCCATCAGTGTGTGAATTCTAGAGAGAGGGATATTATGTGTTTGTGAGAGAAAGCTCGGTTTAGATCTTTGTGAACTAAACCAGCTTGTAGATGATGTATACTCTTTTGGTTTGTAATCTGTGATGACTGGTTCATTAATAAAGAGATTCATCTTCTACATCTTTCTATCTTGTTCATATTTTGATGTTTCGCGTCTTGAATCAAGTGCAATGTTGATGTTCGTCATCGTCCGAATTCGGTCCAAAAAGCGGTTACGATTATGATAAATTATTTTATTCATTTGATCTTCCTGATGTTTTAGAAGAAGATTCGGAGGTTGTCTACACACATCTCGTGAACAAAGATGAAGTGGATGCCAGCTTGAGAGCAAGTATTCCTACTAATGTGACTTCGAATGTTCACTCAGGAGATCCAGTCGTTGATTCTTCGTTCGTAAACGAAGTTGTTGCTGAGCAGACCCCCAATGCAGCTGCTCAAACTACAAGTGGTGATCTTTACGTTGATTTTTCAGCATATCCAAATGTTAATACGTCTTCTGGAAATGATCAAGCTTCTATTAGTAATGCAAATGCTGAGGGGGAGATTCAATCGAATTTGGGAAACAATCTTCAAGCTCCGGCAATCCCAGTTCCAAGAACAAATATTCATCATCCGGTTGATAATATTATTGGGAATCCAAATGCGGGAGTGCAAACGCGAAGGAGTATTTTAGAGATGCAGTGTCTGTTCTCTGCTATCAAGAAGGAATAAATCTACAATCTTAGCCTACATGAATGTTTTATCTCGCAGATAGAGCCGAAGAACTATTAGATGGCTCTGAAGGATAATTCTTGGTGTGAGGTGATGCAAGAAGAGTTAGCTCAGTTCGACAAGTTAAAGGTGTGGAATTTGGTCGATCTTCCAAGGGCCAACATGCAATCAACACGCAGTGGGTTTTCAAGTGTAAGAAAGACGGTAAGGGTGTTGTCGTCAGAAACAAAGCACGGTTGGTTGTTCAAGGCTTCGATCAAGATGAAGGGATTGATTATACAGAAGTTTATGCACCGGTGGCAAGACTGGAAGCCATTCGTCTGTTTCTAGCTTTTGCTGCACACGTGCGTTTCAAAGTCTATCAGTTGGATGTAAAAAGCGCCTTCCTTTACGGGAAACTGCATGAATCTGTGTAAGTATCCTAACCATCGGGTTTCGAAGCCCCAGGGTCTGAGAACAAAGTCTATCTGTTGGTCAAAGCCCTCTACGGTCTCCATCAAGATCCTCGGGCGTGGTACGAGACTTTATCAAGACATCTATTAGAGCACGGGTTCTCGCGTGGCGCGATAGACTCTACACTGTTCATATTGAAGAAAGGGGGAGAATTTCTAATTGTGCAAATTTACGTTGATGACATAATTTTTGGTTCTTCAAATGAAGAATTGTGTCGTGAGTTCGAGGCCGTGATGAAGTCAAAATTTGAAATGATCGCGATGGACGAGTTATCGTTCTTTCTAGGTCGTCATGTAAGTCAAGAAAAGGCCGGGACATACGTGCATCAGACGAAGTATGTCCACGAGATTCTCAAAAAAAAAAATTGGATTGGAAGATAGCTTACCTTATGACACGCCTCTGCCGACAAATCACAAGCTTTCACCCGATAAGGAGAAAGATCCTGAAGTGGATCCGACACTATATCGAGCAATGATAGGTTCGCTAATGTATCTTACTGCTTCACGACCAGATATTATGTTTTCCGTTTGTTTGTGTGCCAGGTTCCAATCAACTCCAAAAGAGTCTCACATGAAAGCGGTCAAGCGTATCTTCAGATATCTGAAAGGGACGCCTAAGCTTGGATTATGGTATCCAGCTGAAGGTGGTCTGGATTTCCTGGCGTATGCTGACGCGGACTTCGGAGGGTGCCTGGTGAACAGAAAGTCAACCTCTGGCGGCGCACAACTTCTTGGGAACCGTCTTGTCTCTTGGCAATGCAAAAAGCAAGTTTCCGTTTCTTTATCCACGTGCGAGGCCGAGTACATTGATGCATCAAGCTGTTGTGCTCAGGTCTTGTGGATTCAGCAGCAAATGAGGGACTACGGTTTGAATTTTACTCGAACACCTATTCTTGTCGATAACAACTCTGCCATTTCCATAACTAACAATCCTATTTATCACTCACGCACTAAGCACATAGATGTTAGGCATCACTTCATTCGCGATTGTGCTGATGAGGGTTTAATAGAAGTGGTTAGGGTAGACACCTTGGATAATCTTGCCGACCTGTTTACAAAGACATTCGATCGGGCTAGATTTGAAAATCTGGTCCGCATGATCGGCATGATCAACCCCGAGTAAAATGCTTTTCAAAACTCGCATATAAACTTTAGTTTATGTTTACTGTACAGTTCTTACCGCTTTTCAAAAATTGAAAAACTCCAAAAATATTTTACTTAGTTGTAGGATAAATTTTAAGAAAAATACAAAAACATTTGAAAATATAAAATGGAGTCGTTGTTAGTGCATTACGTCTATTGACTTCGTCTTGTATCATGTTATAGGATAAGATTAGATAGGATATCCAGTGCACAAGGTTTGAGAAACGATTGTTAGAGGTTAAGGGAGTGATTTCGCTTATGTGAACATGACATATAAGTAAAATCAGAAACAAGTGATTTCGCTTATATGGCATGTCCGTATAAGTGGAATCATCACACTATATATAGGTGCACATTTTGTTTCATTTGGTACAGGACTTCAGAACTGTAACGAAGTGCTGCCGGATTTCTGTCAAGGTTGTAATCAATGTTAAACGCAATATAAGAGACAGATATTAGATTATCAAGCTGTTTTCGTGTCCGGTTTACTGATTCCGCCTTTAAACTGGATGTAAAACTCTTCTGATTGACTCAATCGGGTCAAACAACGATCCAACAAGTGGTATCAGAGCTCAGGAAGAAGAGTTTAGCTTGATTTCGCTTATATTCTGACTTCTACACCTTCTTTCATCATTTCAGGAAGTTTTATCGATCAAAACCGGATCAAAATTTCACAGTGTGTGTAATATTGGACAAAGATAAACCCTTGAAAGTTTCACATCAAAATTCGGACTAAAAATGGACCAAATTGACTTCGGACTTGATTTCGCTCATACGAACATCTTGTGATTCCGCTTATATGTCATGTTAATTTCGTTTATTTGTCACTCTGATTTCGCTCATATGACCATCTGATTTCGTTCTTGTGTCACATAATCAGTGATTTCGCTCGTATGATCATGGTGATTTCGCTCTTAGGGACATACATGGTCTAATTTCGCTCATTAGTCAACCTGATTTCGCTTTTGTGGACTAGATAAGTGTGATTTCGCTCCAAAGGTCACTCAGAATTCTAATTCCGCTTATTCGTACAAAGTGATTCCGCTTATTCGTACAAAGTGATTCAGCTTATTCGTACATTGTGATTCAGCTTATTCGTACACTGTGATTCAGCTTATTCGGACAACCAGTGATTCCACTCTTGTGAACATTTGAGATTTTGCTCCAAGATACATGTGATTTCGCTCAACGTCAATAAGAATTCGCTCAAGTTTCTTACTTCGCTCAAAAGAAAGATTTTTGTATCGAGATCATTTCACGTCGATCGAGTGTCAGTCAGTTTCAATTTATTTGATATTGATTGTACTAATTGTCTTTGTTTGATTGTTGTCAGGTTTATATCATGGCTGAGGAATTCTACAACACGTTTTTCAACGCATTCACATCCGAATCGTCCGAGGTTGCAAATGTTACACCAAAAACCATCACGAAGGTGCTCAATGAGAACATCAAGCACGATAACTTTTACGGAACTCATTCAAAGCCACCAACTTTGGAAAGCATTGAGGATTATACCTGGTGGAAAGAACATTTCATCAACTGGGCGAAAGCATATGCTCATGAAAGCTGGTTCTACCTGGAGTATGGATATGAAAAACCAAAAGATGAGAAAGGTGAAGATCTTGTATTCAAAAAGTTTTCCAGAGAAGATAAAGTTGAATACGGAGCTGAACAGAGAATGATAGCATTGATCCAGTCAGCAATCAGAAATGATATTTTTGCATTACTAAAACATGATGGGTCATCTAAATCTGTTTGGGAAGCTTTACGAATTAAAGCTGAGGGGGGTAAACAGATTAAAAAGAACAAAATCGCTTTATTAAAGAAAGAATTTGATTTGTTTGATAATATTAATGGAGAGACAGTGAGACAAATGATTGAGAGATTCTGTCATCTTAAAATTGAATTGGAGAGATTAGAGATAAATAAAACAAGAGAGGAACTGATAGACAAAGTAATTGAAGCGTTACCACGAGCTGATCAGTGGCAAACATTTGTTTTTATTTTGAAAAATGATGCTTTGTATGATACAATTACTCTTGATGCTTTGTTTGAAAAGATTTAAAGTCATGATCTGGAGCTACAAAAGCAAAACAAGATGACTGATTCTTCACATCAACAGAACGTTGGCTTGTATTACAAAGGCAGTGTGTCTTCTGATAAAGGCGTTGGTTCACCAAAAACAGCATTTAGTGGTGAAAAGATGAAAGAACCAGCAACAATGTCAACAAGTCATCATTCTGGATATCATTCATCTTCAAAGACAAATTCTGATGAATCTGAAGAAATTATGTGCAACATTGCTCTTAAACTAAAGAATTCTCCTACAATGAGCATAAATGCAGCTAAGCAACAAATGAGTTTCCTTGCATCTGTTCTGGAGTCATATGAAGGTCTTGTAGCTGGCAAAATTGGAAACTCTGAATTGACCAAAGAAGACTACGACCAGATTGATCCGGAAGAGATGGAGCTCATTGATATTCGTTGGTGTTTAGCTAGTTGTATTCGAAGAGCTCAGAGGTATATGGAGATTACCGGGAAACAATCTCTTAGAGGTGCGTCAACAAAGCTTGGATTCGACAAATCCAAAGTGACCTGCTTCAAATGCAAGAAAAAAGGTCATTTCAAGAGAGAATGCACTAATTCTGCAGTTGGTGGAAATGAACATCCATTCAACGATGACTATTATCGAAAGGCAATCTACCATCGAAGCAGAGAAGAGCCAAAGTTGATTGAAGATAAACCAAAAGAAAAGTCAAGAGGATATGCAGTAATCTATCCCGATGAAGGATTTGACTGGAGCACAGTTTGTCCAGAAGAATATCGTTTAGAGAATGTTCGTAAAACAGCTAATGGGAGAGCTATGACGGAAGAAAGAAAGTTTGTTTTTGTTGCTGAGATTCAAGATGAAAACAAAGACAAAGACACTGCTGAAATCCGTGAAGAAAAAGTTGAGATCAAAGAGAAAACTCGAGAAGAGATCTTGAGTGAGAAGACCTACAGAGAAAGAAACGTGGTCTACAACAGAATGGATGACATGCAGGAGGAGTATGAGATGGCTGTCGGTAGCAAAAGATGGGATAAAAAAAGAGAATGCTATTATAACAGAGAAGGAGAACCGGTTGTTCCCAAGAAAGACATAATCTTCGATGATGTTCTTCTCAAAGTCCCGTTGAGAGCTGAATACTATAGAAATGTATTGAAAGATGACACATACGTTAAGAGATTTGAAAAGGAGATCAGATATGCTATGTTATCGTGTCTGAGAAAAAGGGATGAGGAGAGAATGAAGAAGAATGTTGAAGAAATGGTGAACAATCTGAAGAAAGCTGCTGAAGAGGTTAAAGTAGAAACTGTTGAAGTTGAAGCTGTGAAGGAAATCAAAAGTGAAGAAGTTGTTGTGAATGAAGAGGTTGAGAAAGTTGTTACTGAAGAACAGCAGATTGAAGAAGAGGTGAAGAAAGAAGAAAAAGAAGAAAAGAATGAGAATGAGGAAGCTGATAATGTTGGTGATGAAATCGGTGTTGAAGAAAAGCAGAATGTTGCTGAGCAGACAGAGGTTGCTGAATACACCGAAGTGCCAATCACTGAGGTAAATTCTGATTCTGAAAACTTGAAATTGATTGATCAGTGCAAGAAATGCATGGAACCGTGCAGAGCTTGTACTGAAAAAGATGAGCAATTCAGAACAAGAGATCTTGAATTCACAAAAATAGAAAACATTTGCAAAGAAAAATGCAAAGAGATGTTAGAAAAAGAAAAGATTTTTAAAGAAAATGATGAAAAACTTTCAGAAAAATGTAAAAAATTAGAGAAAGAAAATGAAGTTTTGAGAGAAAATGTTTTGAAAATAACAAATGAATGTGAACAAAAAGAAATTGCTTGTCAAGAAATGAAAAAGGAATATGACTCAATGAAATTATCATATCACATTACAAAAGAGTCATATGATAAAGTAAAAGACGAAATGAAATATGCTCAATCAAGAATGAATTATCTTTCTGAAACAACCAAAGAACTTAAACGAATGTATGCTATAAAACAAGATGTTGTTAATTCTTATATTGAGGATGTTGCTAAGTTGAAACGACAGATTGCTGATTTAGAACAGGATAACAACAAGTTAAAAAGTTACCACGTGTCGTCATATGTGCTTGAAAGAATTTTCAATATAAAACCGGGTGATGGTGAGTCTGAGCAGAATAAGAAAGGCATTGGCTCAGAGTTTCATCAAGTTCCACCACCGGGAAAATTTGCATTTTATGATGAGGAAAAGGTCGAAAAAGCTTTCAACATGGTAGACAAATTGCCAGACAACATTGACATAACATATTCCAAATCTGATGATTCTCATGATTCAGAGGTGGTAGGTAAAGTCGTTGAAGGTGTATTGAAAGAAGAGTCAGTTGACACAGGTAAATCTGAATCACAGGATGAAGATGAAGGAAATCTTCATGATGGATATCTGAAAAACATAAAATCCGAGAAAAATTTGAATGATGATTCAAAAGGATTGGTTTATACCATGATTGGATCAGACAAATTGTTCTTAGATGTTGTATTCCCGATTCAGAATGTGATTTCAGAAAAGGTTGATAAAGTTTTCAAAATGGTTGAGATTGAGAAGTCTGAGATTTCAAAGTTTGTTGGTAAGAGTTATAAAGGTTCGTATAACAAACCTGGTTTCAAAAAGAAGAACATGAAGGCTTGTTTGGGTTATAAGAAGAAACAAAATTGGAACAAAAATGAGACGCCGAATTTTCAAGCTAAAATGAGTTTTGTTCAGGGAAACAGTTTAGCAGAAGAAAAAGAACTCAAAATGAAACAGTCTAATGATGAGTTCTTTGCTAAAAAGCAACAACCACAGGTCAAAGATGTGTCCAAGAGAACATGTTTCAAATGTGATCAAATTGGACATCTTGCACGAAAGTGTCCAAATCTGAAACTTGTGGATGTTGACAAAAAGAAGATTGATGCTGAGAAACAAAAATCTGAGAATGTGAGACAAAGGTCAACCAAATTTGATTCGAAACAAACTTGGAGGTACAATACAAACAAGTTTGCTTCAAATCAAAATTGGAAATCAAACCCGAACAGGTTTGATTCTAGACAGACCTGGAATTCTCATACACCCAGAGTCAGAACAACTCAAAGTTGGAAAACAATTGTTGATATGATAAAACCACAACAGTTTTGGAAACCAAGAGTTGGTGTTCAAAATCAAAATGTTCAAAAAGTTTCACATTTTTACAAACGAGGAACACCAAATGGTCAGACTTGGTCTGTTAAGAAAAAAGTTGATTTGGTAAAAGATGAGAAAGTTGAAGTTAAAATTGAGAAAGTTTTTGTGAAAAATGATAAAGAATTTCCAGCATTGAATGAAAATTATTGTGTTGAAATGCCTAAGGTTCAAAAGATCTGGGCTAAATTGTTGAAGTAATTGAGTAGTTTGTTTGTGCAGGTGCTCATGGAATTCAAAGATTGTGAAATTGAAGATTGGAGCAGCCTGGCATATCAAGAGGAGGCTGCTGCTGGACCCTGGTTTGGTTGAACAGGGAGTTTATATGTTTTTCTGTAAATAAATAAACAATATTTTCAAAAACCCTAAAAATTGAAAAATTTGAAAAACCAAAAATATGTTTGTTTTTAATTTTTGTCAAATATTCAAAAATACAAAAATATGTGTTGATTGAATACGCCGAAACCCTCACAGCTGAACAAACATGATTACTTTCACCAGATTGAAAAAAACGGTTTTCAAACTGTAAAAATCAATGTGTTGTAAATCATGGGGGTATGTATATTTTCTGCAAATCAGAGCACGTTAGCAGAAAATGGATGGCGATACAAAGCTATTAGTGTTGGTTGTCAAATTTTCTTTATATGATTTTGCATTTTAGGGGGAGTAATGTTGTTAGAAAATACAAAAACATTTGAAAATTTGAAAAAGTTAAAAACATGATAAAATTCAAAAATTGAGTTTTTGCGTAAAAAGAGGAAATGATAGTACATCAGTAGACAGTTACAGTACGCTAAAGAATTGTAATGTTTAAAAAGCGTTAAACAGTCTCACTGATGATATGTCGATAGGTTTTTTCACACTTAGTAAACTTTTTCAGGATATAAACCTAAATTCAAACACTTGCTTATTTCGTGGGGAACACTACTTGGATATATAGGTAACCCCTGAAATCTCGTTTGAAAGGTCTCATAATCTGATATACTAGGTCTTTATACTCAGTGATATCTGGGGTATTATTTCGGGACTTCTGCTGAATGGAAGTTCTGACCTAGTCCTCGAATAATACTTTCCGCAAATGCTTGAAACATAGCATCACCCTCAGCATATATGATAAGACAATAAAATTGCTTAGCAATGCTGTTGTAAAAAAGATCCTCTAAAGGGGACATACCCATAAGTTGAGTCATGATCTCTCTGCTGAACGGTAGTTCTGACCTGAGCTCTCATGATTCTTCATAAATTATTAACCCCTTACAGATATCATTTGTGTTATAATTACCTGTAAGACTGAATATTGAGATCTGGATACGGGAGTATATTCAAGAGGTGGGACACATGAATGAGTTTAAGTTCTTAATTCATCTAATTCGTATCCTGAATCAGTTGAAATTTTGTGTGAAAATTTAAGTGGATCAGTATATCTACAATCTAAGTGAATTGTTTAATTCTTAAATTGTTAGTAAGCTCAACGGTACTTGTGACTTGTCAAAAACTGATATGATCCTCTGACGCATACTCAAACAAAAATATTGTCTGTAAATATGTTTGTACATATTTCTTTACTGCTTTATATTTTCAGAAAATACAAAAAGATTTTGATTTCTGCTTTATTTTCGACAACCGATATCTGAAATGCTGAGTTTCAAAATCTAAGTAAGCTGATTGTGTTTCTGAAAATAAAACAAGTTCATTAATTTGATACTTGAATTAAAATCAAAAATTTCAAAAACAGTTTATGATATCTCCAAGGTCATTAACTTGAACTTGGATGATAAACTGTGAGGGAGTTGGATTCTTTAATGCTGCTAGATCAATGAAGTTTGTTGATAGGGGGAGTGGATTAGAGAAGATTGATTGATAATATGAAAGCATTGTATTTATGAATGTTTGAGTGATTGCAGATGTATCAGACTACGATCCCGAGAGCAGAGTTTAAGGGGGAGTCTGAAGACAAGTTTGAAGCAAAGAGAAGCTTGTAGATAGAAAGCTAGGCATCGATCCCAAAGCACGGAAGCTTGATGAAAGGGGGAGCCTAAAGCTGATAGATGAAGAGAAAGATTGTTGGATGCTTACAATGTTACAACTTGAAAAGAAAAGACAGAATGATCAAGACTGAAGATGTGTCATATTGAAGATTAATCACTGAAGACTTCGTCAATATCCGAGGGGGAGTCTGTTAGTGCATTACGTCTATTGACTTCGTCTTGTATCATGTTATAGGATAAGATTAGATAGGATATCCAGTGCACAAGGTTTGAGAAACGATTGTTAGAGGTTAAGGGAGTGATTTCGCTTATGTGAACATGACATATAAGTGAAATCAGAAACAAGTGATTTCGCTTATATGGCATGTCCGTATAAGTGGAATCATCACACTATATATAGGTGCACATGTTGTTTCATTTGGTACAGGACTTCAGAACTGTAACGAAGTGCTGCCGGATTTCTGTCAAGGTTGTAATCAATGTTAAACGCAATATAAGAGACAGATATTAGATTATCAAGCTGTTTTCGTGTCCAGTTTACTGATTCCGCCTTTAAACTGGATGTAAAACTCTTCTGATCGACTCAATCGGGTCAAACAACGATCCAACAGTCGTGTTGAGATATAAGGGAAATGATGGTGCATCGGTTAGTCATATATGGTGCAGGATTATAGTAATATATAAAATTAACCGTTCACTGTAACAGCCTCATTATACGTTGCTTCGGTAGGTTTTACGCATAAATAAGAACCTGTTTTTGGTATATAAACATAATGAACTGCGTAACTTGTGTGGTACATCTCTCGGATATATGGTCTTGGTACCGTAATTTCGTTTGATAAGTTGCCAAACTTCTGAGATACTAGGTCTTTATGTTTGTTAAATCTCTGGGGTATTATACTTGGTCTTCTGATATTGTGTGAGTAGTGGCCTAGACCTCATATAATGATTTGCTAAGCACTTCGTTTGTGCGCAGATCCTCTTAGTGGATTTCTTTTCTGCAACAACAATTATCACCGGATGATCTGTTCAAAATTCTCATCACTGGATGTACAACCTACAATTCTATGTTACCACGGGGTACATAGCAAAAAAAAAAAACTGCGAAATTATGCAGAAAAAGATACCAAATGATGGTACACCACCTTTAAAGTCGAGCCTTCATCTCTTTGTCTGTGCGGTGGCACTAACCTATGCTCTCAAGGCATCACATTTTAGCCAGATACAGAGAATTTTCAGATATACTCACCTGTAAAATGTAATGTTTGGTAGCCTTGATACGGGAGTATATTCTGAGGTGGGTAAACATAGTTACAATCAGTTATTAACACACTTAATCGCATATCTCGAAAACAATGTTCGAAAGCATGCTGAAGCTTAAGTGGACCACAATATCGTTGAATGTCTTGAACTGTTAATATCATTCTAAAAGCTAAAACTGAAAAACTATGTTTCTTGTGTTGGATATTGACAGAATAACCGATATGATCCCTTTGCTCCGATTTCACAAAAAGATAAATAGTGTAAATACGTTCTTAGGTTTAATTCCTCTAATTTAGTCAAAATTGAAAAACAACAAAAAGATTTTGCTTTCTTGTTTCTATGTGCGAGTTATCAATCTAAAAATACTCTAAGGGTTGTGAATATTCTTTAATAAGGTGTTAAACATCAATTTTGGTAATTTTAAAATAAGTCTTTTTCATAAAAATCGGTCGTGCAAGATTCGTCTAAGTGTGCGTGGGTATTTTCGTCATTTTTAAAGGTGTTTGGTAAATTTGGTTCCAAGTTGTGATATTTTTCCAAAAGTATAAGTTATGAAGTAACTTGTTCTGAATGATCGTGTTTTGAAATCCAAATTATTAAATGTTGGTTGTTTAATATTTCAATTTTTTATTCTGGGGTATTGGAATTTATTTTTTGGGATCCACGTTTGGGCCGAGTGTCTCCGGGGTTAAGATTCTTAATCCGTTGTTCAGTGTTTCAGGTCTGGATCGTTCATCACAAGATGGAAGATTTGAAGAAGCTGTGTGCGTCTGGATCATTCATCTCAAGATGGAGGATTTGAAGAAGCTAAGACGTCTGCCATTGCATTCCTTTGAAGAAGATCAACTGTTAGTTGTACAATTCATCAAGTTAGTGCAGTTCTATGTGAAGAATCAAGTATGTGCAGGCAGCGATTACTCGAAGCGTTAACAAAGAGAAGATCTTGAGCTTTACATTGAAGATCTCGCACTGATCAAGGGGGAGTTTGTAAATGCACTTTGGGTGATAAGTGCAGGCTCTCAAACTCAAGGGTCTTTTATGAAAATTGTTAAAACTTTCATGTTTTGTCCGAATTTGTGTGTTAACTTATTGTCAGGACTTAGTTCCTCTATTATAGTCTGAATTTTGGTGGATTGTTCTAGTCAGGGTTTGTTTTGTATTGGGCTTTGGGCCTATCTATGTCCTGACTTTAGTAGTCAGGACTTTCCATTGTATATAAACTCTTAGTGAAATGTTATACGTGACGATTTCTTTTGTGGAAAGTTTGTTCTTCAAGAAACCCTAATCATTGTCACTGTGTGTGAATTGATGGCTACTGTGTGTGACGTCATTCATCATTCTCATCATTCTTGTTCTACACTTTCTTGATCCAATACCATACAGTAGTGATTGCTATATGGATTCCGCACACCTGGTGATTGTTGTCTGAGCGAGATCCTTGGGTAGGAGACAACCTTTCTCCCTAATTGGTTTCTTGATTTGTCCATTCGCGGCTTGGGCTTTGCCGGTGTCGGTCGGTTTGTCTTCTTTCTCTTCCTTTGGTCTTCTAATTTATGGCGGCCCAAGTTACAAAGTCTATTTCATTTCTAATGAAGGTATTTCGATTTACTTAGTCTATTTCGATGTATTTTGATAGGATGTGTATTACATTAATGTAAGTCTTCCGGTATGTGCTATAAATACCAGTAGATATCCTCTGTTTCAGCAGAGAGCACACTCAGAGAATAGGAGAGCAATTTGGTGAACTATGTAATGTTACTCTGCTGAAATCAATACAAGTGAATGTTTTGAAGTGATATCTTTCTAGTATTGATGGTGTTCTTGCTTGGTTTGTATGCAAACTCGGATTCCGCACTTGTTTATATATTAACAACAGGGAATAGGTTGTTTTGAATCAACTTCAGGGACCTACAACTTTTATATCATAATAGTACTAAACTTTATATAATACAAATAACCAAATGTGTAGCTTTTAATCTATATGTTTAAAAGTAAGTTATTCAACATTTGGGATTCTGTTTTTTTTTTTTTTTTTTTTTAGTTAATTAGTGAATTATAACCCTATATATTTTAGGAAATGTATTGTAATCCTATTTGTAGCTAATAGTTTTCACGAAATCGTTGTTCTTTAACGGTTCTGGTTTCAAAACATAATTACCCTAATAACCATAAGTACACCAATTGACCCATTATTCTATATAACATTTACAGTATTGCTTAGGACATTCTAACATGTGCTGCTGCTGCAGTGCTGCTAATAATTTTTTTATTCTAGAACCGTTGCAAAATCTAGAGAGGAGCCTAGCCCATTTTAATTTATCAAGGTTACTCATGGGACCCATTTCCATTTTACTAGACCATATTTTCTCATGCCATATTAATTTATTTGTGATAACATTTTTTTTATGCATGAGACCGTACCCATTTCCATTTTACTAGACCATATTTTTCTCATGCCATGTTAATTTATTTGTGTAAACATTGTGTTCTATGCATGGAGACACTAAAAAATGGAAGATAGTATGTACCTATTGAACTTCGTATAAAATTTGGTTTTTTTTTCTTCTTCTAAATTTCCATTTCTTTTATTTATATTTTGATCCCAAACATATGCTAGCCTATTTTGGGCCTTTGGAGTCTTTTTCTCGGTAGCTATAACGAGTGACTCTTATTGTAATTAACATAACCAATTCCGACTTAACTCTCCGCACGTAGTACAGGTAAATCCTTCTAGTTACAAATGTTTTAAAATTAATCTACAACCATTCTCACCAAAACAAAATGGGTATACCACCATCAAAACGACAACAAAAATAAAAATTAAACACAAATATTTAATAAAGAAACACAAAGTCCGATCAATTTGCAAATTGCTTCTCCAATGTGATTCTTTGGGACAGTATAGTAACTCCCATGTATCTGCATTAAATGAAACTAGATCATCATAACGCATTATTTAGTTAATTAATAGACATTGCATGATCGGTATCACTACTAGAAAGGCTTTGTTCTACCGAAATTTCGAATAAAAAATATTTGGTCGTAAATTACAACCATTTCAAAGGGAGATGATTTCAAAGGTGGTGGACAGCATTAAAGAAGACTCCTTTGTGTGAATTAAAAACAGGTCTAAGTTTGGGGATCTAAACTGGGATTGTTGGTGTAATTTTAATGTAGAGACTTGGTTTCGTAATTTCTATTTTCCATTTCTTGTACTTTGGGACTTCCAGCGTCTAGCTGGCCCTCCTTTTGGCAATAAAAGTTGTCGTTAGTTATTTAAAAAAAGTTTTGTCAGAATTCCGTCTAAAATGGCCGTTTCCTACGAACTTCCGAAGAAAAGATTGGTCGTAAACGTTGTTATGTTTTGTTTTTTCAAAATAAGGTACCTTCCAAGCATCAACAAGCTGGCTTGAGGATTAGTTCCCGGAGAGTTAAGTAAAGTCGACCCGTCAATGACACGAAGAGAATCGACACCAAGAACCTTATATTCGTCATCAACAACCTTCCCGATATGACACCCGCCGTGATAATGCCATACAGTTCTTACAGTGTCCTTGCAATGTTGTTCTAAGGAGGTACTTGTATTACCATGTGCATTCATGTTATAGGGTATTTTCATGTTAAGATCAAGAATATCTTGGGTTGTCATATTGGCTAGCTTGTAGTTTGAGAATGCCTCTGAATTAACTGTTTTTAGGATGGTTGTGATCCCCTTAACGCATTTCTGCAAGTCTTCAGGTTCGGTAAAGTAGTTAAATGTTACTGATGGGTTATCAGATGCATTACGATTTACAATCGTTAGGTGACCCTTAGATAAAGGGCCATTAATCTTTTCATATATGAAACCCCCTTTCTGCAAGGGAAAAAAAAAAGAGGTTAGGTCTTAAATTATGGCCAAATGATTATAAAATGCAAGTAATTTCAGCTTTTACCAGTTTATGCAACAAAGTGATTTTTATTACCATCTTTCAAGTTCTAATCGTTTTCATATCAATTTAGAGGATCAATCCCGTCATTTTTTGCATAAACAGGTTACAGCTTAAACATGTATACATAAATATTTGGAACAGGAGCGAAAAAAATAGTCATTAAATTTAGCATCTGACTTGTGACCAAATAACACAAGTTTAGCGTCTGATTTGTGACCAAATCAGCACAAGTCGCATAATTAGCGACCACACCCACACTCGCCGACCGTCACAAAATGAATATTGGTCGCAACAGTCACAAAACTGGAGACCGTTTTCTTGCAAACCGGTTGAAAATAAGAAAAAAGTAACAAACTATAAATTAACTGGTAGCAAAAAAGAAAAGACTATAAAACAAAAAATTAAATGTTAGTCCCGGACAAATAAAAAATTTCTGAAATAAAATGATTTTAAACCATTCAGAAAATTAATTTTTTTACGGAAAATGTTATTCATCGACTTTACACTAAGAAATTACTTTCTTTCTTGCCCAGGTTTGAACCTAAGACCTGAGTCATGTGTCTCTACCAAGTAAGCGAGCTACCCTACATTGGCCTCAAATAACCACAGATATTTTGCACAACAATTTCGGTAGTAAATCTGTCGCAACCAAATTTTATTACAGTTTTAAGTGATGTGTTCTTTTATTCTTATAAATCATACCTCAGGTGTATACCCTTGATAGTCCGAAAGATTCACAAAGATAGCATTAAAGCCACCAACTGCTTCAATATAGCTACCGAATGGAGTAATACCCACAACTTGAACTAAAGATCGCTCAACGCCAATAGGAGAAGGGATGAAGAGTGCATTTAGTGGATTATCTGCGATATCTTGACCAACAAAGGGTTGTTCGAAAACAATTTTGATGTTAAGGGCATCAAGTTGGTCTTTTGGACCTATGCCACTCAACATCAAAAGTTGTGGGCTTCCAAGAGCTCCAGCAGACAGTATGATCTCGTTATTCTTTCTACGTTTCAAGTATGCAACATGTTTTTTCCCCAGGGTATCTTCAAATATTACTCCATAAGCCCTTGGCTTTGAGCTTCCTGTGCAAGATTAAAAACTAAGCAATGAATAAATAATTATAGCTAGTGGCATTTGCTCTGTGACGAGCTTTGGTCGGTATCTGTTTGGTTCATTAAAGTCTGGTTTAGTTTGTTACATTTTTTGTATGACATCGACACTCGGTACAACAACCAAAAGAGATATGCCAAAAGGGATATTGACACGTGTTTAAATTGACTAGAAAACCACAAAAACGAGTGTCAGTTTATAAAAAAAAAGATAAAGAAAAAACTTGATATGTACATAAAAAAATCCTGAACTACGTTGTACCATTGACGACAAGTATATTTATGCTTTAATCACTTGTATATTACTATCTATAACTCGGTTTCAATTAAAGTTTATATCGTACCTAAATAAAAATAAGCACAAAATATAATAGGTTTAAAAGTAATTATAATAATAATATTTAAAAAATGGAATGATTCTTTTATTCAAATCTAAATGCACTTTACATCAATATCGCAGGTAAGCGAGCAACAAGCTGCGCCGCTACCCCTTTCTAAAAAATAGGCGTGCATAATGATGCAAGATAAATATTTATTTGTAGACAGTTGTGTAAATGTGTATCAAGTTGTTGACAATTATACAAATAGAGGAATATATTATATGTACTGACGACACTTCGAATAAACCAAAAGTTGACTTTTCTCAATAGCGACCAACGACTATGAAGAACTGGGGATAGGATTGGACTTTTCTCTCAACTTTTAAAAGCGGAAATTATAAATATTGCGTAGAAAAAAGTCAGTAAACAAGCATTTTTGCGCGATTGTAATGCATTACAATCCCCCAAAAATGCTAGAATAATGCTAGAATGATTTCATCGACGCATGACTTACGTCACTACCATGTATAACGAGTTACATTTTTTCAGATAATCACAAAAAGACGGTTATACCATCATCTCTCTGTAGACTTGTGTCGTATATGAAGCTAAATTTTGCCTAAGCTTATTTTACACTTGGTTTTAGAAAGCGCGAAGCGCTCAAAAGCGACAAGGTCTAAAACTGATGAAATGATTTTCCAAATGACCACAAATAACATTCTTAAAAACTGCTTATTTTCATGATCTTTTTTAATAATATATTTTCCCAAAACCGCTAATTCAATTACACATGTTGTGGTGTTATCATGACATCTGATAATACGTACCTTTATGCTTAAACAAGATTTTGTGAACCGTTGCGTGTAGAAACAGAGACAACCCTCCTGGATTTGCATATTGTAGCAAATCAGCAGCCGTATGTCGGGTACCATTTTTATCAAAAATAGCCCCACCCACTTTAGTACCAACTAGATGATCATAAGTAAACCCATTGTCCGGTGTGACCCCAGCTTCCACAAGACCAGCTTTAACTGCCGATTGCCAGTTTTGCACATCCTGGTCAAAAACCATAACTTTTTCGGTCCACTCGTAGGAATCTTGGATCAAATCTTCATCCGTTAATCCAGCTTCCATGTTGAATTGTTTTTCACCGCGAGAGTAAAAACCAGCATTGATTGATGTTCCACCACCCAACACACGAGCCCGTCCATTCGCAACACCTTCAACTACAAACTGTTGAACGGGTGAATCTGGTGATGTGTCAAGGAAGTAGAGACCGAAATTTTTTGCGTTGGTGATGTTGGCATCGTTGTAAGGTGAGCCACCGCCTTCGAGTAATAAAACCGAGTAGTTGGCGGATAGGGTGGTGGCTATTGGGATACCGGTGGTACCTCCTCCGATAACGATGTAGTCAAAGAAAGAAACCCTAGGAGCTTTTGTTGCTTCATGCATGAAGGTATAGTTTGGAGCTATATAAAAGCATTATTATTCTAGGTTATAAAATGGTACCAAATGAAAATTAGTGGTAATTTATAAGAAAACATGAAAGTTGAAGGGTAACCGATAGTATTATTTGTCCACATATATGTTTCAGAAACCAGATAACGTGATACAAATATAAAAACTAGTTTTTAACAAAAATGATGGTTTATGTGTTTGTATAGATCTACAATGTTAACAAATTAAATATGGAGTCTAAAATGGTAAAAAAAATCTGATAAATTAAATATGGTGTCTAAAAAGGTTTAAAAATTTTGAAATATGGTCCAACAACCTGGTCCGGCCCGCACATCCGACTAGTAACCAACCAACTGTCTCGGACAGACCAGTGATGTAGCGGGCTGGCCAGTTCCGGTTCTAAGAACACTGGTTTTATCATAAAGACAACTTATTGCAAAAACAAAACATGCATACCTAACTCGGCAATACCAAAATCTAGTAAGAGAAGAATGGTAACGAGAGTAGCAATCTTTCTCCATGAACTATAAACCATTATGTTGCGTTGACAACAATACATCTATCGATACGTTTATCAAGAGCTTATGATTGTTTAAGTTTCTTGATGTTTTGTGTTTATGTAGGATTTGAAAAAGAGATGAAATGCAAGATATTAATATGAACTTTGGGTGGATAATAAAACCAAGAGTAGGTATGCTATAACATTAGAAAAATATATCTAAGTTCACAATGTATTCAAAAATTATAGTTTTCTGATAAATTTGTGCCTAATCACATATAGTTTGTTTATTTTGCTTTACGAAACCATATACAAAAACGTTTACTCTTTCAAAGGAGAGTTTTACCTTAATAATTGTCTTTATAAATTATATAACTACCTCCAACTATTGGACTAAGTAATACAAGTTCACTATTTTTATTGTACTATGGCCAGGTGGTGTGGCCTCGCTCCACCTCGCCAACTCAGCAAAAATGGCGCCCCATGGCGCCCTCCCCCACCCCGCGCATATTATCAAGGGGGCGCTACCCCATGTCCGTCAGCATGCTAACGACCATTTTAACGCCAATCATGTGGGACCCATTCCTTTTCCACCAATCAATTTCCTTCTTTTTAATTTCCTTTTTCTTTTTCTTTTTTTATATTATTTAAAAGAGGTTTTAAACCATTGCAAGGATGTTAAAGGAAGGGACTTTAAAGCCCCCCCCCCCCATATGAGGTGGCATCTACGTGGCGCTGATGTGGCGTGATAAAGCCACTCGGGGCTTTAAAACACAAACTACAGCCTAAGATCATGTGTAATCATAAAGCCGTTATGGGGCGTTATGCGACAAGTGTCAAAAAGTGCAGAAGGGGGGCTTTATGAGGCTTTATATCACAAGAGGGTATAGTCATAAAGCCTCATACCCATCATTACCTAATCAATGTTGTATTTCAATTTCCATAAGTCTTTATAGGACTCGCCGGAGAAGACAGCTCGTCAGAGAAGACAACTCACCGGAGAAGATGCATCCCATCTTCATCTCAGACGCTTCCCATCTTCCAGACGCATCCCATCTTCATCTCAGACGCTTCAATTTCTCAGACGCATCCCGTGCATTTGGATCCGTGATGCCCCACTCCAAGGATGTCACGACCCCCGACCCGATTTTACCCGTTTCAGGAGTCGCAGGACAGAAACCCGTGGTATTGGTGTTTTATTTAGGCAGCGGAAATTTTAACAGGATCATTTAAACTGAAAATACCCAAATTATTTTATTTCAAGTTTTGGGACAACCCCGTAATTTACAGTAAAGGAACTTCACGGGGAAATTCCCGGTTTACAAAAAACATGTTTATTTATTCACTGAGCCACTTTATCCAAGCTGGTAGTGCTACGCGGCACTTTTCCTTGTTCACAGTAAATTACATGAAACATGTTTAAAAAAGATTTTTATCAGCGGGGAAATACTGGCGAGTCATTCAATTTGCACAAAACGACACATTGTTATAATTTACAATATTAAGGGCGATTACAATGTTTATATCAACCAGTTACCCAACGGTATTTGT
Organism: Helianthus tuberosus; assembly: GCA_030545235.1. Lineage (NCBI taxonomy): Eukaryota > Viridiplantae > Streptophyta > Magnoliopsida > Asterales > Asteraceae > Helianthus > Helianthus tuberosus. Next base: position 197,780,195 of record CM060425.1, read on the forward strand.
CACTCGACCCGATTCTGTGACTATGGTCATATCACTCATTGGCTAACCCGTTGTCCAATGGTGACGATTGTCAAGTAATGTATACAAAACCCCACATACCGGCTGTAATTGAAGACTACAAAGACTTAATCCATGTAATTATAACTTTGAAAATAAATAGGGTTTTAGAAACAAATTGGTAAAAAGAAAATGACTCACATTGCAAGTTTAACTGGACAGAGTTTTGCCTACTGATTAAGCCTGGTAACCTTGTTAAATAACAATGCACACGTAACCATGTTAGTAACTTAATACAACATTTATGATAAGCTCACGAAATCAAAACCCTCACGACGAATGACAAAGTATAGCCCGAATTCGGGCAGCACTTAAACATCCATCGGATCAGTTTCAATCGATCGTACATTGTATCGTAGTAGTGATCGAGTTATTACCCTGTTATCGTAGCAGCGTTTCGACACCTAAATGCACGAAATTGAGCAGAATCTAACGTTTTTGAAAGGATTTTGCGAACACAGAAGAAAGGCCATGCAACGTCCAATTTATAGCTGAAAATTGAGTTTGTCGCGGCCCGCGTAAACTCGAAGGAAATCCTACGCAGCCCGCGAGGGCCACCCTAGCTACGGCTAGGGCTACCGTGTCACGGTGTAGGTCTGCCACGTGTCTGACACGTGGCCTAAAGCTTATCCGGAGAATTTTGAAGCTGTCGTGCCCCTCGTAAGCTTTGATTAACTCTTACGCGGCCCGCGACAGATCAACAAATTTGAGTTTCTTGATTTTTCATGAGAATTAGGGTTTTAGGGGTCCGGGATCCTACTTACGGAGTGTTGTGGGACATATTTGCAGGTCCTTACATCCTCCCCACCTTATTTAAAATCTCGTCCTCGAGATTTACTGGAATAAGTGAGGATACTTTCGCTTCATTTCTGATTCCAACTCCCATGTATACTCAGGTCCTCTTTTCGAATCTCACTTTACCTTAACTAGCACCAATCGTTTGTGCTTGAGGAACTTGACCTTTCTGTCTTCTATTTGAAGAGGTTTCTCCACAGATTTCAACTTTTCATTTACCTCTATGTCTTGAAGAGGTACTACTAGGGATTTATCAGACAGGCATTTCTTGAGATTAGATACATGAAACACGTCATGTACTCCGGCTAACTCTTCTGGTAGTTGTAAGCGATAGGCAACTGGTCCTATTCGTTGGGTAACTGCGAATGGTCCTATATACCTTGGACTTAGTTTTCCCTTCTTACCGAACCGAACTATTCCTTTCCAAGGAGAAACTTTCAAAAGTACCTTGTCTCCAATTTGAAATTCTAACGGCTTGCGTCGATTGTCTGCATAACTTTTCTGGCTATCTCGAGCCGTTTTCAGTCTTTCCTTGATTTGAGTTATCTTGTCGGTGGTTTCTTGTACAATCTCGGGACCTGATAATTGACTTTCTCCTATTTCTGCCCAGCATACTGGAGTTCTACATTTTCGTCCATATAGTTGTCACACCCTGGCTTTTGCGGAAGCGTGGATTATTTGGTGTGACTTCTTAATACCATAGCAACAATCATAACAATGCTATATGATAAAACAGAAGATGTCCATCCATTAATTAAGTCTTAGAAAATACCATACATACTTGTCTTGAAAACGTTGTTACCAAAATAAATTACAAACCATGAAAATGTTTAACCGAGTTCATAAGACTCCCCAAAGACTTAAAATAAAACCCCGAGTTTAGCAACAGCTATTCCGTCCAGGAAGGAATACATCCCCTAAACTCCCAACTACCATGGACAACATCCTTTATTTGAACGCAGCTTGACACATATGCAGACACTTGCCAGATCCCTTTAATTTCCTGAAATACATGTAGTTTGAAAAAATCAACAAAAAGTTGAGCGAGTTCATGTGTATGTCTGTGTGTATAAACCGATAAAGTATGTCTGTATGTAAAATGTCCCTGGTATGTAGCAATAAGGAAAAAGAGATCACCAATGGGTTACAAAGCCACTGATATGTGTGAAAAGGTGCAGGAAGAACTCAAACCTAGCAAATTTGTACCGGACTTCCGGCTGGAAGACATAGTCACCTCTATGGGCCGCCCTGGCCTCATGGGTGTGGGCTCGCTACACTCAAATAGATCTATCACTCATGTCCCTCGGTCCTACGACGAGGATTAATGGCCTTTAATTGTTGTGCCCACCCCTCACATGATCTAGTAGTATACCCTCCTTACGCTAACCATACCATGTATAAAAATGTCCGTAATAATTGTAACACGTATTCCACCCCCGAAGTATAAAACTGAAAACAGTTAAGAGAAAAGGGGGACATGAACTTAGTGTAGTGCGTCTCATGTGCTCGTACTCAAACCTTGTCAGCTACACGATAACCTACACCGTACTAATGTCTATTAGACGAACGGGTCGTGCCTTGCTTTTTTATTTACGGTTTGAGTTACGTTACTTTGATATTATTCCAAGTTGTAACTTATTGTTAAAATAATAATAATTATTTTAACTTACATTATATTTTTAGGTCTTGAAATAATAGTTAGACAACTATTCTGTATTCATACTTCTCAAGTATTTTATGTGCGTATTTCCTTCCTAAGGATGGGGTATTTTGTACATGTATTTTTGTGATTTAAAGTCTTGATATTATGTGCTCTTAAGTCCCACTTTAGAAAGTATATGACAACTTAGTTGTCAAAATAATGTGTTTCCAAGAAAATAACCATTGTCCCTCAATTTATCTATTCTCCAAATATATTAAGAGAATATATTGTAACTTCACAAAATAATATATTTTTCACTTGTTCAGAAATATGTTATACTTTGTGATAAATCATATTTTTCGTTATCAAAATATTATCCATCCAAAATATACTAGCAACGGTATTTTGTTAAGTTATATTATTTTGCCCTAAATAATATAATTAGTTCCCGAATATTCACACAAGCGTTTTAGTATAAAATATATATTCTAAATATATATTTGTCCGCTTTTATTTACGAAAACCCACCTCCGACACTTTGAAATATTGTAACAAAACTTATGGCGAATTTTACTTCCGAAAAACAAAGTTAAAAGTATGCTTGTAATACTTGTTTGGAAAAATATTTTCTAAGTGTTGGATTTTTAGGAAATTTCGCCAGAGTTTCCTTTATAACCGGAGGCGTCCATGCTAACGAGCATATCATTTTCTTTTCAAAATAATCACAATCACTCCTTAAACAATTTTTACATCACCGAGAGCGAAAACCATATGCGTTACATATTAACCATGAACTTGATATATCCCGAAAACGCGTAGTAACTTGGTAAAGCGTTTAGTAGACTTAGTTACCTTCCAAAGTGTATTCATTTCTTTAAAAATCATTTTCTTGAAAGAGTTAGGTGTTTACAACTTGTAAACAATTTTTACAAAAATTAATCTTTTGAACTCTTCTTGTAAATAAAAGGTTTCTACACATTTTTCATTTCCAAAAATGGTGTAGTGTGTATGTACAAGTCATGATTTTCCAAAAATCGATTCTTGGACTTGGTTTATTTAGAAAAGTCTTTTGTAAAACCCGGATCTACATGATCACCAACTTACTTTGTTTACTTATATTTCAAGAAAATTATTTTCTTCCAAGTTAATGCTTAGACTTAGAAGATGATTATTCCATATATCACATAATCACCTTCTAGTCTTGTTAATTCATATTTCTAAACATCATCTAACAAGATCCATATGGTGATTAACATCACACAACCAAGAATCAACATGCAATCATCAACATATTCATTACAACAACATACTAACAACATTTCATCTTCATGTTTCTTCTTTATGTAAAGCTTCATGTTTATGTTTTTAGTTCTTGTTCTTTAGTGTTTTAAACATACTTACCATACTACAACTTTTAACCATAAAAGCAAGATGAACAAGAGTTTAACAAGAACTTACTACTAGCACAAAGGCTAGGGATGATCTCTAGTGAAAAAGATGAAGAAAATGATGGTGAAAAGCAAGCAATGAAGCTCCTTGATGATCTACAAGTTGCAAGCTTCATTGAATCACCTTCTAGTCTTGCATGAAGCTTAGAAATGGATGAAGATGATGATGTTAAGGTGGTGATGGTGGCGGTTATGGTGTGGCTGAGAGGGAGAGAGGAAAGAGTGAGAAGATGGTGTAATCTTGTGAAGTGATGTTGTAAGGATGCTCCCCATACTTATGATATTTCTTCTTAATATCTTGTCCATCATAACAAGTAACAATCAAATAAAATATACAATTAAATCTTGGAGGTAAGATATGGAGTAAGGTGGTGATATTTGTGGGTCCACTTGTGACCGAAATCGGGTATGGGGGGGTTAGATGTAAAAGTTTGATGGTAAAAGGTAAACATAAGTTAAAATCCAAGTATATACTTACATATGTTAGTTAGTTGATATTTAGGGGGTTTTATTGTGTACGGGGATCATGACTAGCCAAGAAATAATTAAACAATGTATTTGACAAAAATTTAGTGTTCCGGGTAATGTCCGGTTATTCGGTTAGATACCGTTTCGTTAAAGTGTTTAATAATACCGTAAAGTGTCTTTTATATATATTTTTGTAACACTTTTAATTCCCGGCACTTAGGAAAGCATACAGGACCATTCTGCCATATTTTTGCATATTACTAGCATGTTACAATGCTGAATTTTGTTAATGAATGCAGAATTCTGCACTTAAAGTGTGTTTTAGGCTCTTCCCGGCACTTTAACTATCACCTAGTGACGCAGTTTTATGGTCCTCACTTCCCTACACATCATACTAGTGTAGTGCCCTGTCTCTGGCTCATATTGGCCTTAAAAACATAGTCTGTCCATGTGCTGGCATTGTCAGCATGTTTCTGAATTATCCGTTCAGTGTGCTAACTGTGCTTTGTGCATCAAGTATGTCACCAAAGTTTGTGTGTAATAAATGGAGTGACTGTATGAAATATGATGCATATGTATGTATGATACAAAAATCATAAAGCAGTTTAAATTGTCAGTTGAAATCAAGCACAGTCATTAAGCACATAATTAAGATTAATTAATTGTACGGTACCTGTAATTGTGAGGGTTGTCACAATAGTGCTTCGAATGGAGCAGCATTGATGCTGGTGTGGTAACTATTGTTATAGGAGAATTCTATTAGTGATAAGTGGTCATCCCAGTTTCCCCCGAAATCTATTACACATGCCCTAAGCATGTCTTCCAGTGTTTGGATCGTCCTTTTACTTTGTCCATCTGTTTGGGGATGGTATGCAGTACTTAAATTTAGTCGCGTCCCCATTGCTCCTTGGAAACTTGTCCAGAAATATGAAGTGAAACGACTATCTCTGTCTGACACAATGGAGAGTGGGACTCCATGTAAAGATACTACCTCGTCTATGTATAACTTAGCCAATCTTTCCATGCTAAAGGTTTCCTTTATTGGCAGGAAATGAGCTGATTTGGTTAATCGATCCACAATCACCCAGATTGCATCGTTACCCTTTCTTGTTTTGGGTAGTTTAGTAACAAAATCCATTGTTAGTAGTTCCCATTTCCATACAGGCATCTCTAACTGTTGAAGTAAACCTGAGGGTTTCTGGTGTTCTGCCTTAACTTGCGAACAAGTTAGACATTTAGAAACGTATCTAGCTATGTCCTTTTTCATTCCTATCCACCAGAAGTTGTTTCTTAAGTCTTGGTACATCTTGTTAGTACCAGGATGCATAGTGTACCTAGATTTATGGGCTTCTTCTAATATCTTATTTCTTAAATCTCCTTGTCTAGGTACCCAAATCCTTTTCTTATGGAATCTCCAAATTCCATCAGTCCCCTGTTATAATTCTTTTATCCTTCCTTTCATTCCTTCAGCATCATCCTTGATTGCTCTTTCCTGGACGTTCTTCAGGTGTTCCATTAAATCTAATTGGAGATTTAATCTAAGAGCATGGACTTGCCTTTGCTTTTCATGATACTTACGACTTAAGACATCTGCTACTACATTTGCCTTTCCTTCGTGATATTGAATATCACAATCGTAGTCACTTAGAATTTCCATCCATCTTCTTTGCCTCATGTTTAATTCTTTTTGCCCAAATATGTACCTTAAACTCTTATGATCTGTATAGACTGTAAACTTACTTCCATACAGATAATGTTTCCAAATTTTAAGGGCAAAAATTATTGCTCCTAATTCTAAGTCGTGAGTTGTATAATTTTCTTCGTGCTTCTTCAATTGCCTTGATGCATACACAATTACCTTTTTGCGTTGCATTAGCATACATCCTAATCCCAATTTAGAAGCATCGCAGAAGACTTCAAAATCTTCTGTTCATTCTGGTAAGGCTAGAATTGGGGCATTTGTTAATCTTTGCTTTAAGATTCTGAAGGCCTCTTCTTGCTTAGGTCCCCATTCAAACTTAACTGTTTTACAAGTTAGCTTAGTTAATGGAACAGCTATCTTAGAGAAGTCTCTTATGAAGCGCCTGTAATACCCAGCTAATCCTAGAAAACTTCTAACTTCGGTCGCTGATTGCGGGACCTTCCAATTTGTGATTGCTTCAATTTTGGAGGGATCTACGTGAATACCTTCGTGATTCACCATGTGACCTAAAAATTGCACCTCCTGTAGCCAAAATTCACTCTTTGAGAATTTGTCGTAAAACTTTTCCTTTCTTAACAGAGTTAAGAGTGCATGCAGGTGTTCACAATGTTCATCCTGACTTTTGGAATAAATAAGTATATCGTCGATGAAGACAATTACAAATTTATCCAAATACGGCTTACAGATCCTATTCATCATGTCCATTAATGCTGCAGCGGCATTCGTTAATGTCACACCCCAACCGATGGCGGAAACATCGGGGCATGGCACTGAGCGAAACAGATTGTCCAGAAATTTTCCATAACATTTATCATTACTATTCAATTTAAATAATACGTCCCATACCGTATCTCAAACAGTAGAATAATTATTACAGACAAAAATCCAGGCAAATATTATGTTCCGACAACTCAGATTTAAATAGGCAGCAATTGTTTATCTGCTTCTAAAGACCCTTAGTTTGACCACTACAGACAACTATTTATTGGGCTCTAAAGCTTTATTCTAGCTTCAAATTCGTACCAAGTGTGCGTCCTAAGCACCTGTCACATACGTTAAAATAGAGTCAATACATATAATGTAAAGGTGAGCATACAAGTTTGGTAATAGCATATAGAGTTCGAATTCGTTTACGCATATCCAGCACATACACATAGTGAAATGAAGCACGTTAGTTATCGACATAGATCCATCGATACCAATGACTGCGGGTTGACTGCTCGAGGCAGTTCGCAATACAAGATTACCACCGTAATCCATGCAAGTAAATGTTCCTTAACAACCCCCGTGTGAACGGGTGCTGAGTCCAAACTATAGTACTATCGTTGCTAAGGCAGGTAGACAGCCTTCCATGTGTAAACATAACAAATAAGCATTCATAAGCCACGTATAACATGCATTAACGGTTAGTGTTCAAATAGTTTTGAGTAGTGTGATCGTTGTAGTTTGAATATTCGTAACGTATGTAACACCCAAAAGTGCGTAAAGCAAAAGGGGATCGAGTATACTCACAGCGGTTAATGGATTGAAGGGAGCGCTTAGCGAGTAAGGTTAGCCTGAATAGATTCGATAGCATAAAGATAAGTGATGCGCAAAACGGTACAAGGTTTGAGAGAGTCGGATAGTGGTTCGATCGGATGGTAATCCGATCGGACAGTAATCCGTGCGGATAACAATCCGTTCAGATGGTCATCCGATCGGACAGCTTGTCCGGTCGGGTGACGATTCGAGTGGATTGTTTCTTCCTATAAGAAGGATGTGTTTGTGTATGATGGCTTGACTTTTGAAGTTTTCGTTGTAGCATTTTGAAAACATTGAAGTATCTCTATCCATCAAGTTGGTCGATCGGATGGTGAGTCGTACGGATGACAATCCGTTCGGATGGTCATCCGGTTGGACAGTGGTCCGGTCGGACGGCAACTAAGTGGTGAGATTACATGGTGAAGGCAAGTTCACAGCAAAAGTGTCACTCGATCGGATGCTCATCCGATCGGATGGCAACCCTGTTAGTGAACATGTTGAAATTTGTTTAAGTCTTTAAAGTCTTAGTATCTCATGATCCGAAGAGTAATCCAGTCAGATGGTCATCCGATCGGATTGCAATTCGTTTGATACTCAAACTTCAGCTAAGGTTGTTTAAAGGTGGGACCCAAGTGTGATCCGTTCGGGTGGCAATCCGTTCGGATGACCTATCCGGTCAGACAGTAATCCGTTCCAATTGTTCCGTTCGTCCTACACTTGGTCGTTTTGATGGTTTGTCGTTATGTCGAGACGCTTTGACAACGTGTTAACCAACATAACCCCCATTTTGACCCAGATAACTAAACCGACCAGGAATCACCCTAGCTCGGTCAGTTACCGGTTCGAGACCAGTGATGGCCGTATCGGGTGCGAAACGCGGTTTTGGGTATATCCTCCTCTTGTATACGCAGTTGATGATAGCCTGAATGTAGATCGATCTTCGAGAAACACGTAGCACCTTGTAGTTGATCAAACAAATCGTCGATGCGAGGTAGGGGATAACGGTTCTTGATAGTTAACTTATTCAATTCCCGGTAGTCGATGCACATCCTGAACGACCCATCCTTCTTTTTGACGAAAAGGACTGGCGTGCCCCAAGGAGAGGTGCTCGGGCGAATGAAGCCTTTCTCAAGTAATTCCTGGAGTTGGGTTGAGAGTTCACGCATTTCAGACGGCGCGAGTCGATAAGGAGCTTTGGCAATAGGATTGGCTCCAGGAATGAGGTCGATGCGAAAGTCGATATCACGACTTGGCGGTAATCCGGGAAGATCCTCTGGAAAAACATTAGGAAATTCTCGAACCACAGGAACGTCTTTCACTTCCTTCTTCTCTTTCTTTTCCTTCTCCGCTACTACAATGTTAGCCAAGAAATCCCTGTATTCCTTGTGGAGATACTTGCTAGCTTGAACACATGACATAAGCTTGAGACCCTTCGAAGTAGTATCACCATAAACACATAGTAAGTCACCATTCGCGAGCGTGAATCGAATCATTTTATCGAAGCATACAACTTCAGCATGGTTTTCGCGAAGAAAGTACATGCCTACTATGAGGTCGAAACTTCCAAGTTGCATTGGAATAAGGTCGATTGGGAAGATGTGATTGTTGAGCTCAAGAGTACAATCACGAAGAACAGAATTGACGGCGACGGTTCTTCCGGTAGCGACTTCAACATCGAACGTCGAGGAGAGTTGGGAGCATTTACGACTAAGGAGTTTCTCGAATTCGAACGACACAAAGCAATTATAGGCTCCAGTATCAAACAAACAGGAAGCATAAATACCATTCACAAGGAACGTACCATTGACCACGTTGTTTTCGGCCTGGGCTTGACGCACGTTGATGTTGAAAGTTCTGGCGCGTGCGTCCTGTTGTTGTTGCTGCTGTTGTTGCTGCTGAGGCTGCTGTTGCTGGGGCTCTTGTTTCACGACCCTGTTTGGGCACATGTTGGCGAAATGGTTCGGGTCGCCACATGCGAAGCAGGCTCTGGCTTTGACCGCGGGTGCCGGAGGAGCTTGTTGACCCTGAGGGGCGGTGAGTAGAGCTTGATGAGCAGGAGCTTGTCGAATACGGCAGTTGGCAGTAAAATGGTCGTATACATTGCAATGAGCAAAAAAACGGCAAGCAATGGCAGTCGGGTGGTGGTAGGTACAAGTAGGGCAGAGTGGGTGTGGCCCAGTGTATGCACGCTTTGCAGGCGGTGCATTAGCCACAGGCGCCGCTACTTGACGCTGTTGGGCTGGTACAGCTTGAATCGGTGCAGCAGTGATCGCACAGTTCTTGTTGCTGGAGATGTTCTTTCTCTTGTTCTTCCTCTTGTTGCTCGATGTGGTGGGTTCAGCAGTTGGTGCGGCGGCAGTAGCTTGATGCAGGTGCTTCGGAATTTTATCCCATACACCAGCCTTGACCCTCTTGTCGTTGATTTCGGCGGCCAGTAGGTAGGTCTCTTCGATCGTCTTAGTCTTAGCCTCTTGTACGAAATCTGCGACACAGTCGGGCAAAGCTCGGATATATTTCTTGATCGTGACCTCCGGAGTCTTGACTTGATCGGGACAGATGATGCTGAGCTGTTTAAAGCGAGCAGTGAGAGAAGCGTTGTCACCCTCATGTTGATGTATGTGCCAAAATTCATCCTTTAGCTTTTGACGTTCGTGAGGAGGGCAGAATTCCTCTAGCATGACTTCCTTGAGCTCGTCCCACGACAGTCCGTAGGCTGCATCGTTCCCTCGCTTGTTCCTCTCGGCCGTCCACCAGTCTAGTGCACGGGACTGGAAAACGCCGGTAGCATTTAGAGTTCGGAGGTCGTCGGGGCAACCACTCTGCCGTAGAGTGACCTCAATGGAATCAAACCATTGGAATAATGCAGTAGGACCTCCCTCACCAGTGAATTCCTTTGGCCCACACGACTTGAATTGCTTGAAATTGAAGGGCTTGGTGGTAGCTTTAGGAGCTTCGGTCCTCGACTCCTCAGATGATTTGCTGGCATTCTCGTAAACATCGCTCACGGCCTTTGCCACACTTTTAGCGATGATGGCAGTAAGGCGTTTGTCCCTCTTTTCTTGACGAGAAAGTGTGTGACGGGATCCAGATGACATTGTCTGCAACAGACATCGTCACAGGACTCAACACATTGTATTCTTATCTCACCTCACACGTGTACTACTTACTAAAGCTTAGGAACACGCATATTCACGTAACACATAGAGCACAAAATCGCATAACACATAAGCACGTAGAACACAGAAGCAAGGAAGCACATACGCATTTAATCATTAGAGGCAGTCAGAAAACATAAACCTATTATTCAAAGTTTGCGATCGTTCGAGAATAGCGTAGTTTAAGCATATATCGTAGTATAAAGTTGCCCATAATTCAACGATTTGTTAACGTTTTGGGATAGTAATGCAATGCAATGCGAGTCGTGTGTGTCGATCGAGGCGAAAGCGAAATCGAGTAAGTTCCAAAAATTTTAGCACATAACAAGGGAAAAGCACATAAAACACATAAAATTGACGAATTATCAGCGTCAGCAGTAGCATGCTCAGAATCAAAACACGTAAAAATCGAGAGATAGACTGTCTGCGGCTAGTAGACTTCGACTAACCAAAGTGATTCAACTATTCACAAGGACTTGTCGTCTACGTTTGATCTTCAGGATTGTGTCCTTGCCTCGATTCTTGGGCGTCTGGCACACATCCCGTTAGTCATTACGTGACTTCAGGTCGTTGGAGTCCGTCGAGACTTTGGTGAGAGTTTTTGTAAAATGCGCGGAACAAGTCGTCAAGGTTAGGGTTTCACCCCTGGCTTAACAACTTCGTCCGTGTTTTGGCTAAAATGGAGGAGATTATTCATCAAAATATGGGTTTCACCCCTGATTTGGTATAATTCCCCCGTTGAACAAGCGTTCGTTATTGAAAAGAATGAAGAAATCATTAATAAGTTGACAAAACAGTATTGATTAAGCAATTTAGTCAGGAGTTTGCGGTTTCCACACCTAATCTCGACTTTATCGCCTAGTTATAGTTGAAAATTTGAGTGTAGTGATAGTGTGGCATAAGCGAGAATAGCGAGAAGTAAGCTCGTACATAACCCCTACCGGGCATGCACAAGTTGGTCTGTTGGTTCTTAACTATAGTCTAGGTATCTAAGACTTCGACCCGTACTAGGTCGAGTCTTGCCTAATTCCCTATAGTTATGGCTCTGATACCAATCTGTCACACCCCAACCGATGGCGGAAACATCGGGGCATGGCACTGAGCGAAACAGATTGTCCATAAATTTTCCATAACATTTATCATTACTATTCAATTTAAATAATACATCCCATACCGTATCTCAAACAGTAGAATAATTATTACAGACAAAAATCCAGGCAAATATTATGTTCCGACAACTCAGAATTAAATAGGCAGCAATTGTTTATCTGCTTCTAGAGACCCTTAGTTTGACCACTACAGACAACTATTTGTTGGGCTCTAAAGCTTTATTCTAGCTTCAAATTCCTACCAAGTGTGCGTCCTAAGCACCTGTCACATACGTTAAAATAGAGTCAATACATATAATGTAAAGGTGAGCATACAAGTTTGGTAATAGCATATAGAGTTCGAATTCGTTTACGCATAACCAGCACGTACACATAGTGAAATGAAGCACGTTAGTTATCGACATAGATCCATCGATACCAATGACTGCGGGTTGACTGCTCGAGGCAGTTCACAATACATGATTACCACCGTAATTCATGCAAGTAAATGTTCCTTAACAACCCCCGTGTGAACGGGTGCTGAGTCCAAACTATAGTACTATCGTTGCTAAGGCAGGTAGACAAACTTCCATGTGTAAACATAACAAACAAGCATTCATAAGCCACGTATAACATGCATTAACGGTTAGCGTTCAAATAGTTTTGAGTAGTGTGATCGTTGTAGTTTGAATATTCGTAACGTATGTAACACCCAAAAGTGCGTAAAGCAAAAAGGGATCGAGTATACTCACAGCGGTTAATGGATTGAAGGGAGCGCTTAGCGAGTAAGGTTAGCCTGAATAGATTCGATAGCATAAAGATAAGTGATGCGCAAAACGGTACAAGGTTTGAGAGAGTCGGATAGTGGTTCGATCGGGTGGTAATCCGATCGGACAGCAATCCGTGCGGATAACAATCCGTGCGGATAACAATCCGTTCGGATGGTCATCCGGTCGGACAGCTTGTCCGGTCGGGTGACGATTCGAGTGGATTGTTTCTTCCTATAAGAAGGATGTGTTTGTGTATGATGGCTTGACTTTTGAAGTTTTCGTTGTAGCATTTTGAAAACATTGAAGTATCTCTATCCATCAAGTTGGTCGATCGGATGGTGAGTCGTACGGATGACAATCCATTCGGATGGTCATCCGGTCGGACAGTGGTCCGGTCGGACGGCAACTAAGTGGTGAGATTACTTGGTGAAGGCAAGTTTACAGCAAAAGTGTCACTCGATCGGATGGCAACCCTGTTAGTGAACATGTTGAAAATTGTTTAAGTCTTTAAAGTCTTAGTATCTCATGATCCGAAGAGTAATCCAGTCAGATGGTCTTCCGATCGGATTGCAATTCGTTTGATACTCAAACTTCAGCTAAGGTTGTTTAAAGGTGGGACCCAAGTGTGATCCATTCGGGTGGCAATCCGTTCGGATGACCTATCCGATCGGACAGCAATCCGGTCGAACAGCAATCTGTTCCAATTGTTCCGTTCGTCCTACACTTGGTCGTTTTGATGGTTTGTCGTTAGGTCGAGACGCTTTGACAACGTGTTAACCAACATAACCCCCATTTTGACCCAGATGAATAAACCGACCAGGAATCACCCTAGCTCGGTCAGTTACCGGTTCTAGACGGTTGTTTTTGTTTTAACCCGAAGTCGGTGGTCTCGTAGGTGGAATCCAGATCTGAACCAGTACAACACTAAGGGTGAGTAGGAGACTAGGTCAGAACCTGATTCTACCGTTTTTGAGTGTTTTGAGTGTAAAGGAGTCGAAAGAAAGTTAGAAACTATCTTTCAATCCTTTTTCACCACTCTTGTGTCGAGATCTTTACAAGGTCTTTGTGTAATCGGGTGGAAATCGGTTAGATCTCAGTTGTTCTTGGTGGAATGAGGTCAAAGCATGAAGTTCTTGAAGAACACATGATGACGTCATCCAAGAATACCCGAAATCTAGTGATTTCACGGTTAAAAGTTAAGATTTAAAAGATAGAAAGGTGTAGGAGTGCGTGTAGATTAAGAAAGTACAAGATTTAGGACGAGATCTTACCTTGATCGAGAGAAATCGAAGAAAAGGTGGGGAGCACGAGCTGTTCGGACAGAGGGTTTCCAAAAGTAGAAAGAATGACAATGACAGGGGTATTTATAGGATTCCAAAAGAGGAAAGGGTTGTCCGATCGGATGGCACACCGCTCAGATGACTTATCCGGTCAGATGACATTTCGTTCGGATGGCGACTGGTTTGTGGCATTGTGGCTATCCGGTCGGATGGCTATCCGGCCGGATGGCACTTGGTTCGTGTCACGGCCCCCGACCAGGTTTGACCCGTTTCAGGAGCCGCGGGACAGAAAATCCCGTGGTATTAAGTTGACAGCGGAAGTTTATCATCAGGATCTTTTTAAAGCTAAAATTTTCCCCGATTATTTTATTTCACAACTCGGGATAAAACCCCGGTAATTTACAATCATATGATTTCACGGAGAAATCTTTATTGTACAAAACATGATTTCTTTATTTTATAATGAGCCACTTTCTTAAGCTTGTAGTGCTTCGAGGCACTTTTTCCTGGATCACAACAGATCACCTGAAACATGTTTGAAAAAGATTTTGTCAGCGGAAAATACTGGTGAATCATTCTATTTATTGAAACGACACGTTTGTTATAATTTACAGTATTAAGAGAGATTACAATGTTTCTGATATCAACCAACTACCCACAGTATTTGTCACTCGACCGGATCTGTGACTATGGTCATATCCCCCATTGGCTGCCCCAATGGTGACGATTATAAAGTAATGTATACAAAACCCCACATACTGGCTGTAATTTGGTGATTACATATACTTAATCACTGTAATTATAACTTTGAAAATATTTAAGAATTTATAAAGCACTTTGAATAAAAAGAGAATGACTCACATTGCAGATTTATTTGAGCAGAGCCTAGCCTACTAATTAGCCTTTTAACCTAGTTTAAATAACAATGCACACAAACTAGGTTAGTAACTAATACAGCATTTACGATAACTCACGAGATTAAACCCTCACATCGAATGACAAAGTGCGATACTTAAACATCCATCGATTTAACGACGAATGACAAAGCATAAACCCTAATGTGGGCAGCACTTAAACATCCATTGGATAGTTTAATCGATCGGACATTGAATCGTAGCAGCGATCGAGTTATTACCCTGTATTGTGGCAGCACTTCGTGAATTGTGTGTGTTTTAGGACTGTTTCTACTATAACTCGGAGTATAATTTGAATTTGATTGTCGAACGAACGCACAATTGCATGTACCAGACTGCTCTATTTATACCCAAAATTCGTCCCCCTCGCGCCACGCGAAAGGTTCTCTTGTGCGCGTCGCGTGGCGCGAGAGACCCTAGTCTACTATAGGTTTGCTTCGTGTCCCAGTAGCTCAGCTGAGTTGGTCGCTCGATCAAATTCGCAATACACGTAAAACTGTTTGGATATTACCGAATAGGGTTTACCCCCCTGAGTTTTAGGGGCCCTGATCCTGATCCTGATTCCGATTGTTCTGAAAATTTTAGGGTTTACGCATAATCATTTGGGTGTCTCGATTAGGGTTTCCTATTGGACAAATTAATTTAATAAATAAGACTTTTGATGAGAGTTATTACATCCTCCCCACCTTAATAAAAATCTCGTCCTCGAGATTTACTGGAATAAGTAGGGATACTTTCTCTTCATTTCTGATTCCAGCTCCCAAGTGTATTCAGCTCCTCTCTTTGAATCCCACTTGACCTTGACAAGTACTAACCGTTTGTGCTTGAGAAATTTTACCTTTCTGTCTTCTATCTGAAGAGTTTCTCTACGAATTTTAGCTTTTCATTTACCTCTATATCTTGAAGAGGTACTACCAGGGATTCATCAGATAAACATTTCTTGAGATTGGATATATGAAATACATCATGTACTCCAGCTAGTTCTTCTGGTAATTGTAAACGATAAGCAACTGGTCCTATACGTTGGATCACTGAAAATGGTCCTACGTATCTTGGACTTAGCTTTCCTTTCTTTCCAAACCGAACTACTCCTTTCCAAGGAGATACTTTTAATAATACTTTGTCTCCAACTTGAAACTCCAACGGCTTCCTTCTATTGTCTGCATAACTCTTCTGACGATCTCGAGCCGTCTTCAATCTTTCTTTGATTTGAGTGATCTTATCAGTGGTCTCTTGCACAATCTCTGGACCTGATAATTGACTTTCTCCTATTTCTGCCCAACAAACTGGAGTTCTGCACTTACGTCCGTATAGTGCTTCGAATGGGGCAGTTTCAATGCTTGAATGATAACTATTGTTATAGGAGAATTCGATCAAAGGTAAGTGATCGTCCCAATTCCCACCAAAATCTATCACACATGCTCTGAGCATGTCTTCTAGAGTTTGTATCGTCCTTTCACTTTGCCCGTCTGTTTGTGGATGATATGCAGTGCTCAAGTTAAGTTTAGTTCCCATAGCTTCTTGAAAACTTGTCCAGAAGTGAGAAGTGAAACGACTATCCCTATCTGATACAATGGAGAGTGGAACTCCATGTAAAGATACGACTTCATCTACATACAACTTTGCCAATCTTTCCATGCGAA
The DNA here is from genome assembly GCA_030545235.1 of Helianthus tuberosus. Classification (NCBI taxonomy): domain Eukaryota; kingdom Viridiplantae; phylum Streptophyta; class Magnoliopsida; order Asterales; family Asteraceae; genus Helianthus; species Helianthus tuberosus. The sequence continues at coordinate 197,796,678 of CM060425.1, forward strand.
AGGTTTCTTTCATGGGTAGAAAATGAGCTGATTTGGTTAATCGATCCACAATTACCCAAATCGCATCATTACCTTTTCTGGTTTTGGGCAACTTAGTGACAAAATCCATGGTTATAAGTTCCCATTTCCATACTGGCATTTCTAATTGTTGTAGTAGACCTGAAGGTTTCTGGTGTTCTGCCTTAACTTGTGAACAAGTAAGTCACTTAGAAACATATCTAGCTATATCCTTCTTCATGACTATCCACCAGAAATTATTTCTTAAATCTTGGTACATTTTATTGTTTCCAGGGTGTATGGTATACCTAGATTTATGAGCTTCCTCTAAGATCTTATTTCTTAATTCTCCTTGCTTAGGTACCCAAATTCTTTTCTTATGGAATTTCCAAATTCCATCTGCTCCTTGTTCTAATTCCTTTATTCGTCCTTTCATTCCTTCAGCATCATCCTTGATTGCTGTTTCCTGAACATTCCTTAATTGTTCCATTAAATCTAATTGTAGATTTAACCTGAGAGCACGAACCCGTCGTTGTTTCTCGTGATACTTACGACTTAAGGCATCTGCAACTACATTGGCCTTTCCTTCGTGATACTGAATATCACAGTCGTAGTCACTTAATATTTCCATCCATCTCCTTTGTCTCATGTTTAACTCTTTTTGCCCAAATATATATCTGAAACTTTTGTGATCTGTATAGACAGTAAATTTACTTCCGTACAAATAATGTCTCCAAATTTTAAGGGCAAAAATTATGGCTCCTAATTCTAAGTCATGAGTTGTATAATTTTCCCCGTGCTTTTTCAATTTCCTTGAAGCATACGCAATTACCTTTTTGCGTTGCATAAGCACACATCCTAATCCTAGTTTTGAAGCATCACAATATACTTCAAAATCTTCAGTCCCTTCTGGTAGAGCTAGGATTAGAGCGTTTGTTAACTTTTGCTTCAAGATTCTAAAGGCTTCTTCTTGTTTAGGTCCCCATTCAAACTTAACTGCTTTATAGGTTAACTTAGTTAATGGTACAGCTATTTTGGAAAAATCCTTAATAAACCGTCTATAGTATCCAGCTAAACCTATAAAACTTCTAATTTCCATTGCAGATTGCGGAACCTTCCATTTGGTAATTGCCTCTATCTTAGCAGGATCTACGTGAATACATTCGTGATTCACCATGTGACCTAGAAATTGCACTTCCTTTAGCCAAAATTCACACTTCGAGTATTTGGCATAAAGCTTTTCTTTTCTTAATAAAGTTAAGAGTGCATGCAAGTGCTCACAATGTTCTGTCTGACTTTTGGAATAAATAAGTATATCGTCTATGAAGACAATTACAAATTTATCCAAATACGGTTTACAGATCCTATTCATCATGTCCATGAATGCTGCAGGTGCATTCGTTAACCCAAAGGGCATGACTGTAAACTCGTAATGACCATACCTAGTTCTGAAAGCAGTTTTAGGTATGTCTTCCTCTTGTACCTTTAATTGATGATATCCGGAGCGTAAGTCGATCTTAGAAAAATATCTAGCTCCTTGAAGTTGATCAAAAAGATCATCAATCCTAGGTAATGGGTATCGATTCTTAATTGTAACCTTATTCAATTCTCTATAATCAATACACATTCTCATCGAACCATCCTTTTTCTTTACGAACAATACTGGCGCTCCCCAAGGGGATGAGCTAGGTTGTATGAAACCTTTTCTTAGTAATTCATCTAATTGCTTTTTCAGTTCTAACATTTCGGTAGGAGCTAACCGATAAGGTGCCTTGGCTATTGGTGTAGTTCCTGGAATTAGATGAATCCTAAACTTTACTTCCCTATCTGGTGGTAATCCTGGTAACTCTTCTGGGAATACATATGGGTATTCTGAGACTACAGGAATCTCCTTAAGTTCTTTACATTTAGTACTAATGATTACTGAAATCATGTATACTATTCCTTGCTTTCGTTCATAATTAGCAACTTTCATTACTGATATGAACTTCATGGGTTTACGTGGTTGATTTCCTGCAATCATGATTACTTTTCCAGTAGGTGCCTGAATTTCTATAGAGTTTTTATCACAAATAATTCGAGCATGGTTGGCTACTAACCAATCCATTCCTAACACAACATCGAATTCAGCTAATTTCATAGGTAACAGGTTTGCAGAGAATTTATGACCTGAAAGTTCTATTTCTACCTTTTGCAAAACCTGATCTATTTTAACTGAATTCCCATCTGCGGTTTCAACTGTAAAAATCTGCCTAATGTTGGTTAAGGGTAAATTAAGAGCTTGGCAGAATGAAGTATTGATAAAACTTTGGTTTGCACCAGAGTCAAATAATACTTTTGCATAAATGTTGTGTACAAAGAACGTACCAGCTATCACATCTGGAATAAGTTCTGCTTCTTGAGTGGTCAGCTGGAATGCTCTGACATTCTTCTTAGTAGCTCCGTCAGTCGCCTTGGTTTTGTTGTCTGCTGGTTTGACCAATTTAGGACATTCTGTTTTAAAATGCCCCGCTTCTCCACAGTTAAAGCAGATTATGGTTTTCTTTCTGCAGTTTTCTTCACGATGTCCTACAGTTTTGCAAAAATTGCAGGTTATACTGCATCTTCCATAATGTTTCTTTTTGCAATTCCTGCAGAACTGAGGAGTTGAGGATTGCCCTGTTCCTCTTTTCTTGAAGTTACTATTATTACCCACACGAAATCCATGGGTAATTTTCTGAGCCAGTTCCTTCTTCCTGTTTTCATCTCTTGTGAGTACCAGTTCGTCAGTTAGGGTATTAGCTAATTCCACAGCATCGTCAATAGTACGAGGTCTCGTAGCTTTAACGATATTACGGATTTCACTAATCAGTCCCCAAATATAGCGAGAAATGAGTACCGGTTCTGGCGAAGCCAGTGTTGGTACCACTCTAGCATATTCAAAGAATGTCGAAGTATAACTGCGACAATCTACACCCATCATGCGATGATTTAGGAATTTATTTGCCATTTGATCTTTTTCATATTCGGGACAGAATTTCCTTTCTACAAGATTCTTAAATTCTTCCCAGTTCATGGCATATGCCTCGATCCTTCTTTTAGCTTGTAAAACTGTATTCCACCATTCTAACGCCCCTTCTTTAAAAAGATTTGACGCATACATAACTTGATCTTCCTCAGCACATTTACTTATGGTGATTACTGCCTCAGTTTTCTCTAACCAACGCAGTGCTGCAATAGCCCCTTCGTTACCTGCAAACTCAGCTGGTTTACAGGCAAGGAATTCTTTATAAGTGCAACCAGGTGTTGCAGCTTTCATTTTCTTGAAAATTGGGGCTTGCAGATCATTATTGTTATTAATATGATTTCCGCCTCCGTTTATACTATTACTAAAATTGTCGCCTTGTGTACGTTTACTAGGAATGATTGATTGAGGTTTAACAGGTTTCTGAGCAGCAGCAATGATTGTTGGAATAGCATTGGTTATTCCTTGAGCAACGATATCCTCGATATCTTGCCTATTTAACAATTGCTCTTCCTGATTTTGCTCAGATTGATTTACTTCATTTACTGGTTCATTACAAATGTTTGCCATCTGATAATTAATTTATAGATAAATAATTAGTATAGAATAAGAAACAATCCAATATAACAATTAATCGCACATAATCACATAAACAAATATACAACCAAAATTTGTAAATTTTCTTTTATTTATAGATTATATTATGCTTCCATATACATTTTCATCTTACAACCGTTTTATTGTTTATTTTACACATTCTAATTTTTATTTACTATTATTGTTATTATACAAACATAGATTCATAACTCCTTTTTCCCTTGTCAACTTGCATTTTTAATAACGATGTTCCCTCTCATCATATTTCCATGAGATTTGTCCCCCAATCTCTCGGATCCTATTCCCAGCATCCATCAGTTCTTGAAGAACACATGATGACGTCATCCAAGAATACCCGAAATCTAGTGATTTCACGGTTAAAAGTTAAGATTTAAAAGATAGAAAGGTGTAGGAGTGCGTGTAGATTAAGAAAGTACAAGATTTAGGACGAGATCTTACCTTGATCGAGAGAAATCGAAGAAAAGGTGGGGAGCACGAGCTGTTCGGACAGAGGGTTTCCAAAAGTAGAAAGAATGACAATGACAGGGGTATTTATAGGATTCCAAAAGAGGAAAGGGTTGTCCGATCGGATGGCACACCGCTCAGATGACTTATCCGGTCAGATGACATTCCGTTCGGATGGCGCCTGGTTTGTGGCATTGTGGCTATCCGGTCGGATGGCTATCCGGCAGGATGGCACTTGGTTCATGTCACGGCCCCCGACCAGGTTTGACCCATTTCAGGAGCCGCGGGACAGAAAATCCCGTGGTATTAAGTTGACAGCGGAAGTTTATCATCAGGATCTTTTTAAAGCTAAAATTTTCCCCGATTATTTTATTTCACAACTCGGGATAAAACCCCGGTAATTTACAATCATATGATTTCACGGAGAAATCTTTATTGTACAAAACATGATTAATTGAGGTTTAACAGGTTTCTGAGCAGCAGCAATGATTGTTGGAATAGCATTGGCTATTCCTTGAGCAACGATATCCTCGATATCTTGCCTATTTAACAATTGCTCTTCCTGATTTCGCTCAGATTGATTTACTTCATTTACTGGTTCATTACCAATGTTTGCCATCTGATAATTAATTTATAGATAAATAATTAGTATAGAATAAGAAACGATCCAATATAACAATTAATCGCACATAATCACATAAACAAATATACAACCAAAATTTGTAAATTTTCTTTTGTTTATAGATTATATTATGCTTCCATATACATTTTCATCTTACAACCGTTTTATTGTTTATTTTACACATACTGATTTTTATTTACTATTATTGTTATTATACAAACATAGATTCATAACTCCTTTTTCCCTTGTCAACTTGCATTTTTTATAACGATGTTCCCTCTCATCATATTTCCATGAGATTTGTCCCCCAATCTCTCGGATCCTATTCCCAGCATCCATCAGTTCTTCGCCAAAATGGCGAAGTTCAGCCATATTTTCAGTGCTCATGGGTGGATTTGGTATAGGTTCTGGGTCGAACTGAGGGAGAAAGGAATAAGGACTGTTGAGCAGGTTTTGGAACTGCCAATCATTAGTCCACCACTCGTCCATTCCTAGAGGTTGGGTGTGGATTATAGGTTCTGGGATTGCTGGTTCCAAATTTATTGGAATTTGGGTTTCAATAGGATGAGTAAAAACATTCTCATTGACAGGCTTAATAGTATCACAACTTGTCAATATAAAATCTAGCTCCTCCTGCAATGTCATTTCCTGGGTTTGCTTAGAGCTTTCCCCAATTTCCCTCTTGGTTTGTCTAGAACCTTCTCCATACTCCATTTCCATCTGCCTAGAATATTCCCCAAACTATATTTCCATCTGCCTAGAATCTTTCCCCTCTTCAATCCCCAATTCCTGCTGTTTAGAACTTTCCCCGGTTTCAATTCCTTTTCCTTTTTCTAAGGGATTGTTTATTTTAGGAATCTTCCTAGAGGCAGGTTTTCTTCTACGCACACGCCTCCATCCTACCAATCTTCTCCTCTTCTTAGGCTTGGGTTTCTCCAGAGGTGGAGCAACAAATTCTATAGGTTCTTCTATATCTGGTATATACCTATTGAAATCTCTGGAAACCTCTATTTTTACTGGATAGAGATTTAAATTCTGAAGGGCTTCAGACAAGTCACTCATGCTGTTTATCATATATGCAAAATACAAAATTTCACTAAGTTAAAATTTTATAACAAATTTCATAAATAACCTTTAAATATTATTTCATGCCGTGTGACTGATTTAACACAAAGATAATTAAAATTAAAACACACCCGGGTGTACTGTAACTTATTTATTTTACTGGATAATATTTCTGGCTTGTAGGTGATAAGGTTGCTAAAACTTAAGTCAAAGTATTTAAAGATTTGCATTTACTGCTACAGTAGCTAGCATATAGAGATCCGCCCATTTTTCATCTAACTTGTCTTCCCAAGGTGATTTACTGGTTAATTCCTGGGTTTCCTGTTTAACCTTCTTTTCTCATAAATTCTTTATTTTCTCCTGACTTTTCTTAAAAATCAAACTTCTTTTATTAGGAGAAAGTGGTTCCTCATATTTTGCCTTTCGCACAAATATTCCTTCTTCAGGAATTACAGAGTGATTTGAGGATTTGGTTTGGGATGAACTTCCCTTCTCGTTGGATGACCTATCTAATTTAAGATAGATGTTTGAAAGCTTTTGCTTACCCATACTGTAACTACCAAATAATCAGTTAATAAAACACATAATCACATAATGGTGATTCAGGAAAAATTAAGTATTTCTAAATACTTAATTAGCTTAACTCAGTGGCTCTGATACCACCTTTTTCTGTCGCGGCCCCCGACCAGGTTTGACCCGTTTCAGTAACCGCGGGACAGAAAATCCCGTGGTATTAAGTTGACAGCGGAAGTTTATCATCAGGATCTTTTTAAAGCTAAAATTTTCCCCGATTATTTTATTTCACAACTCGGGATAAAACCCCGGTAATTTACAATCATATGATTTCACGGAGAAATCTTTATTGTACAAAACATGATTTCTTTATTTTATAATGAGCCACTTTCTTAAGCTTGTAGTGCTTCGAGGCACTTTTTCCTGGATCACAACAGATCACCTGAAACTATTTGGATATTACCGAATAGGGTTTCCCCCCCCCCCCCTGAGTTTTAGGGGCCCTGATCCTGATTCCGATTGTTCTGAAAATTTTAGTGTTTACGCAGAATCATTTGGGTGTCTCGATTAGGGTTTCCTATTGGACAAATTAATTTAATAAATAAGACTTTTGATGAGAGTTATTACAGTTTGGATGTTGACGCGACGATTTTTGCTTAGTCGATTTCGATTGCGAGCGGTTCGATACGATAGGGTTTCCTAGTCAAATTACTTTAAGTCCCAATCACTCATATCGAGCACTTGTCCCTTCTTTACTAATTATCATAGTTCGATTGTGATTCGAGTTCGATTTCGATTGCGTTTCGATTGATTACCACAACACAACATAAATAAACATGCACAGATAACACGTAAGGCACACACACACGTATAACAATAATTAAAATACGTAACTCGAGTTGCGATTCATTGTCGATTTGATTAGTATAGCTTGATTATTGATTAATTAACTTTATCACATTGTTACTTCCTATAGTTCACAGTCGTAGGTCGTTTGAATAACACGTCGATGGCTTGTAATTAACAACACTTACTCCACATAATACAAATAAAATAAAGAAATTTCTATAAGTCAAATCCGTATCATCGGTCGTTGACTTGACCTTGACTTTTACTTTTACTTGTGAAAACACGAGGTGTTACAGTTAATCCAAAGGGCATGACTGTAAACTCGTAGTGACGATACCTAGTCCTGAAGGCAGTTTTAGGTATGTCTTCTTCTTGTACCTTCAATTGATGATATCCGAAGCGCAAATCTATCTTAGAGAAGTATCTAGCTCCCTGAAGTTGATCGAAAAGATCATCAATCCTAGGTAATGGGTATCGATTCTTAATTGTAACCTTATTCAATTCCCTATAATCGATACACATTCGCATTGAACCATCCTTCTTTTTCACAAACAACACTGGTGCTCCCCAAGGGGATGAACTAGGTTGTATGAATCCTTTGCTTAATAATTCATCTAACTGCTTTTTCAGTTCTAACATTTCTGTGGGTGCTAATCGATAAGGTGTCTTAGCTATTGGTGTAGTTCCGGGAATTAGATGAATTCTAAACTCAACTTCCCTATCGGGTGGTAATCCAGGTAGCTCTTCTGGAAAGACATCAGGGTATTCTGACACTACTGGGATTTCCTTAAGTTCCTTACCTTTAGTGTTAATGATTACCGAAATCATATACACTATTCCTTGTTTCCGTTCATAACTAGCAACTTTCATTGCTGAAATGAACTTCATTGGTTTACAGGGCTTATCTCATGTAAGTCTATAACCATAATTATTTCCCCTGCGGGTGTATGAATTTCTATGGAATTTTTATCACAGGGGATTCGAGCATGGTTGGCTACTAACCAATCCATTCCTAATACAACATCGAATCCAGCTAAATTCATGGGTAGCAGGTTTGCAGAAAATTTATGGCCTGAAAGTTCTATCTTTCCTTCTTGCAGAACCTTATCTATTTTAACAGAATTCCCATCGGCCGTTTCTACCGTATAAATCTGCCTAAGTTTGGTTAAAGGTTGCTTAAGAGCTTGGTAGAATGAGGTATTTATAAAACCTTGGTTTGCACCAGAGTTAAATAATACTTTTGCGTAAACGCCATGTATAAGAAAACGTACCAGCTATCACATCTGGAATCAGATCTGCTTCTTGCGTTGTCAGCTGGAAGGCTCTTACGTTCTTCTTATTAGTTCCTTCAGCAGGTTTGGCCTTGTTATCAGCTGGCTTGACCAGTTTAGGGCATTCTGGTCTAAACTGCCCAGCTTCTCCGCAATTGAAGCAAATCGTTGATTTCTTCCTGCATTCCTCCTCTCGGTGCCCTTGTGCCTTGCAGAAATTACACTTCTCATGACATTTACCAAAATGTTTCTTTCGACAATTTCTGCAGAATGGAGGTGTGAAAGATTACCCATATCCCTTTTTTCTTAAAATTACTACTATTATTACCCCCATGAAATCCTTGGGTAATCTTTTAGGCCAATTCCCTTTTCTTGTTTTCTTCTCTCGTACGCACCAGTCCGTCGGTTGAGGTATTAGCCAATTTGTAACACCCCGAAAACGGGTTTGGAAATCAAACCACGTTAATAGTAAAGACGGGTAAAATACCGTTAGTGGTAAAATTAACCCGGTAAATATTAGGACTCAAATAATAAACCTAATATTAATTAAAAAGGGGAATAAATACTTTGAGAAAACAAAGTATATATATAAAAAGGCCAAATTAATGGGACTTAAAATATAACGGGTTATAACTTCCCGAACCTAATAAGTTAACTAGGGATAATTAACCTAGTTACTAGTATGTGGCTAAGTGATAAATGGTAAGTTGTAGCTTCAATTGATCAAAATAAAACATGAGGGACTAATACTTGCCAAATGGGAAACTTGTTTTAATTAAAACAAGTAATAACACATAATACACACACTAAGGGTGTGTGTGGAGATCGACCAGGGGCGACCAAAGAGGAGCCAAACCCTAACCTTCAACAAATCCATCAAATTGAAGGATCAAATGAAGCCTAAATTCACAATTGAACATGGATTAATGATCACCCAAGCTAGGGGATCATAAGGTATGTAAAATCTTGATGTTTGGTGAAGTTGTAAAAATTGGATAATCATCCTAATCGCGAATTAGGCACGGATTAGAGAAACTATGGCTAGATTAATGATGTATACTTGCTTAGGAACGAAACCCTAAGTGAAAATCATACATAACATGCTATGAATTGAATGACTTGATGAGTTAACACACTTAGATAAGTGGGTTTTAATGTTATGATAAAATTTATGATATAGCTATTCTTAGAATCAACATGCATGATATCAAATAGAAAGTGTTTGATTAAACCATGAAATTGGGTTTAGTATCATACTTCTCATGAAATGGGTTAGTATGATATAAAAGAATTGATGTTAAGATCATGATATAGATGCTTGAAATCATGTTACCTAGTAGTTAGTGTGTAAAATTTGAAGTTCGTTAAAGGTTCGGACGAAATGCCTAAGTGAAATTCAATAAAACAAATGTGCATTTAATAAGTCGATTGACTTTAAAAAGTCAAACCAACCAAGTGTAAGATCGAATGATAAATTCGACATAAAAACGTAGGATGGTTAAGTTGTAAATGATTATGACTAACCTAACCATCTTACAATTACAATGATAGTTTGACGCTTGGCAAGCTAGGTGAAAGCTTGGGGAAGGAAGCGGGTCAAACGAATCAGGAATGAAGGAAAAAGCATATTTCGGATGCAAGGTAAGTATAGCTTACACTAGTCTTAAATTGTTGAATATTTTCTTATCATATAAATTACGAATGAGATATCTAAACAATTGAAATATGATGTTCCGTCGTGTAGTCGAACGGAACAAGATAATCAAAGATGAAAGAAACCATAATAATGGTTAAAAAGAAGTAAATCGATAATTTGGTCATATTATGTCGAAAGCAATAAACGGTTTATAAGTAAAATGACCGTACGGTGTTAAACGGAACGAGTCATGTAGATGAGACGATAATAAATATCATCTCGCATAGATAAACGATCATTTCGGCCAAACGGGTCAAAAGGTGTAGACATCACCTTTGACAATATCGACTAATGATTCTTTTGTCGAGTTATATGCTTACAGGAATAGATATCCAATGGATACCCGCATCGTTCTTAATTAGCAATTATAAGGCAAGGTATTAAAACCAGGTAATAAGTTGATCCGAGCCAGGTACGTATTATAGATAAACTCATAAATTAGAACTTGAAGTTCTATGAGAGTTAGGCAAAGTAAAAAGGACATTCGGTTACCTAAAAAGGTAAACCGAAGGATTTAAATTATAGACAGAGTGTTTTGAAAATAAGATTTGGTTAAAAATGAGATTTTGGGCGTACATGGCTTAAGCAAGCCCTTCGTTGTAAAAGAAGGGTTAAAAATGACCAAAACGCCCTTGTAAGCAAAATTAAGCAAACAACCCTTAGAAGTCGCTTGAAACCGAGTTTTATAATCAAGTTAATACTTAGAATAAGTCTAATAGCGTAAGATGTAAATCCTTGGTCAAAAGACTCTATATGAGTCTTTGCCGTAAATTGATAATCCGAAGGGTAAAACTCGGATTAGATAGATCGTCACATTAAAACCATCACAAATATAGATGTGATGGAAGGTCATTTGATAACTAATGTGGAAATAAAATGCTAGAAAGAAAAGGGTGTGAGTTATGCGTAAAAGTTGCTTAAATGTCCTTAACGGGTCAAAATAAGCACTTGAGTATAAGCAGGTTTAAAATGCGTAGGAAACCCGTGGTTTGAGCCAAATATGATAGACGATATAGAAATTAGAAGGTTCACGAGAATTTGGGATCAAACAAATAAGTTTGTTTGATAAATACATGAATGGGTTAAAATGGGTAAATTCTAGTTTAAGCCAAATGCTTAAAACTCTATAAATTTGTTAATCCGGAAGTCAGACTTTAAATCCATTGATGGAGAATCACATTACAAGCACGTAGGAAGAAACGGTAGGTCAAACGGATAAGCGGATTGAAAGATACGAAAGTTTTCGTGTCAAATAACGGCAAAATGGAAAGGTTGGATGCAGGGGCCACCGTAACTTACGGTGCCACCGTAAGTTACGGTGGAGCTGAAATTGTTACGGTGATACACCCCTGATTTACTGTGGAAACATATCAAAGCAGGGGCTACCGTAAATTACGGTGTCCACCGTAATTTATGGTGGACCCTGTACAAAAGTATATTTTATTCAGTTTTGTTTCTCGTACTCGTTTAGATACGTTTTAAATCCCGTATGACTAAAGCATTTCATGTTTATGAAATGTAGGTACTTTTTTTGATGCCGGAAGACGATCAAGCTCAACGAAGAACCGAACACGATAAAGATTCATGTTTCCGCACATTGCCTCGTCGTAAATTTTAAACGATGAATCAGATCACGTTATGTTGAATAACTTATGAATTGTAAAAGTTTTCATAAACCCATATTTTTATTGTATGTGTAGTCTTAACTACACATCTAATTGTTGGTATTTACATGTAAAACTTAAATAGTAACTAGGGTGTTACAAGTTGGTATCAGAGCCTTGGTTTAAGAGATTCAAGTATGGTGGGGAAAACCATGCTTGGACTTAAACCTTTTGCTCTTGACAAAGATTGGTGTTCAGTTCGAGGCTTGATCGCAATTCCGGTAAGTACATGTATGTTAATGATTAGCGTATTAAAGTGTTGTGGACAACACATAGGGTTACCGTGTAATACACGTTACCCCAATTAAATTATTGATATAGTTGACAAAAATACGCGCGTTGACGCGTATAGTAGAAAAAGCCTTGTATTATAATACAGGCGATTATTGAAGTTGACATTACTAACTTTTGTGAATGTCTTGATTGAAGGACACTTGCATTTAAAGATGACAAGAGTTGAACAAATTAAGGATATGATAGAGGAACGGTCCGAAGTATGACAATAGGAGCATGCTCACTAAGGACTAAATTGCGTAACGACCGCGAACAAGGTTAATGGCAAGAAACGCCCGTCGGGGCAAGCATTACCAGGTGCGTGCTTTTAAATATAATCGCACAATTAGCAATATGCAACAAACAGGTAAAGAATAATTGTTGCATATGTAAATTAGAAACTTGGGAAGACTGAATAGAATACCTATTCAGGATATTGTTTCCAAGAAAATTAAATAGAGGTGTTACTTACATGGGGTGTGATGTGAAAACTATAAAAAGGTCGTGTATCATCATCATCATCATCATCATCATACTCAGTTAATCCCACCAATAGCAAAGCAAAGGTAGGGTCTGAGGAGGGTAAGATGTAGACAGCCTTACCTCTACCCCGTAGGAATAGAGAGGCTGCTTCCAGTGAGACCCCTGGCTCGAAGTAAGTAGTGGCATATGATACCACTTACTCTGGCCAAGTAAGTATAAAAAGGTCGTGTATCATCATCATCATCATCGTGTATGTCATGTGTTAATCACTTACTCTGGCCAAGTAAGTAGTGGCATATGATACCATGAGTTTCTTATAGCGGACACATTTACATCCGATGTAGTAAGGGCGGAGTGAATGGGACTAACTTAAAAGTACCCAAATGAATCAAATGAGCAAATATTTGATAATAATGTAAACGCACAGCCGGGTGACGGAAGCGTATTACATTAGGATGATGAGCCCGAGTGAAGGGACAAGGATTAATGTAAAACGATTAAGGTATGCATCGGGAGGGGTGTGCTTACACTCGAACCCGGAGAATACAAATATGACTCTTAACGGGCCGATTTTGTAAAACGCAAAACTTGAGAACAAAGTAGGAATATAAAAAGTGAAACGAAGTCATAATGCATACCATAAGGGTTGCAATAATAACGACTTCGGTAAAACACCCGGTTGGTGGGTAAGGATTGAAACACATGCGTAGACCGAGAAACGGGAACTCGGATGGAAAGTTAAAAGACTTGGGTTTCGAGTCATGACTAAAAGATGACAAGATAAAGTAAATAGAAGTTTTGATAAATCATGTTCAACTATTTTAAAGTTGAACGGGTCGAACAAATATTGAAGTTTGACATTCATAAGTGACGAATTTTCACACGAACAAGTTAAACGGGTCAGATAAAACGTAACATTGGAAAGGATAATGAGCCCGGTAATGGGACGAGATTGAATACAAATATGGGCGCAAACCAAATAAAGGAAAGCGCGAGATATTAATGAACCCATGTAATGGGTCGGAAATTAAATATGAAATGATTGCAGACGCGAATCACAGTCGGAGTGAACAAAATTTTGATGCGAAAACAAATGATTTTCGAACATAAAAGGGATGATCTACGGGATCAATATAACCTTCGGGTTATAAACAGTGTAATGGTCTACGGGACTAAACTGACCCACGGGTCTAGGATAAAAAGGAAAAGGATCATAAAGGCAAACGCCCTAAAGAGGTGAAAGCCTAAAGAAATAGCCTACGAGGCTAAGTGAAGGAACCTACGGGTTACTTAGACAAGTGAGGGAACCAGTAGAGAATCCCCGCATAAAACTAAGACTATAAAGGAATAAATTATGGACTGTCAATATCCTGGTATGGATAATTGACAAAAGTTAAGAGAAGATCCTAAACTAAGACTTCGGTTTTAGTAAGAAATAACGTTTTTACAAATATAAATTCTGATAGGAATTTGAATAGTAAGCATGAAAGATTCAAATCTTGACATTTATAGGCGCAAGATGATATTTTCGAAAAGTGATATTTTCAAAAACGAAATTTTGATGTAAATTAAACATGACGTGACACGATCACGGTCAAGAAATGCAATGTGAAGTGGAATCACATTATAACCAAGCGAGCGGTAAAAAGTAACTGGACTAATAAGTCTAGTTAGTGAGACCGGTTAAGGTTATTTAAGTAATTTGGTTGCTTGTAAGCGATGGATTCGGTATAACTGAACCGAATAAATGAATTTGAAAACAAAAGAATTTGTTGCTAAAAGTGAAAGATTTCACTAAAGACCCTTAAACGGGTCAAAATAACGGATTCATAAAGGATTCGATAGTATATGAAATCAATGGATATTGCTAAGTTAATTAAACTAGTGGAAATAACGAGATTATGTTATTTAAAGTCGCATTATGTCATGTAAGATACGTAGATGATTAATAACCAAAAGGATATTTCCATACCTTTCTGGTAATACTAACAATCGGTTAAAGTATGAGAAATGCTTAATTAATTATCGAGAGCAAATGCATGGAGTTAAACTCGATAAATTATGTAAGAAAAGGTTTCGAGGACGAAACCTCTTTAAGGGGGGTAGACTTGTAACACCCCGAAAACGGGTTTGGAAATCAAACCACGTTAATAGTAAAGACGGGTAAAATACCGTTAGTGGTAAAATTAACCCGGTAAATATTAGGACTCAAATAATAAACCTAATATTAATTAAAAAGGGGAATAAATACTTTGAGAAAACAAAGTATATATATAAAAAGGCCAAATTAATGGGACTTAAAATATAACGGGTTATAACTTCCCGAACCTAATAAGTTAACTAGGGATAATTAACCTAGTTACTAGTATGTGGCTAAGTGATAAATGGTAAGTTGTAGCTTCAATTGATCAAAATAAAACATGAGGGACTAATACTTGCCAAATGGGAAACTTGTTTTAATTAAAACAAGTAATAACACATAATACACACACTAAGGGTGTGTGTGGAGATCGACCAGGGGCGACCAAGAGGAGCCAAACCCTAACCTTCAACAAATCCATCAAATTGAAGGATCAAATGAAGCCTAAATTCACAATTGAACATGGATTAATGATCACCCAAGCTAGGGGATCATAAGGTATGTAAAATCTTGATGTTTGGTGAAGTTGTAAAAATTGGATAATCATCCTAATCGCGAATTAGGCACGGATTAGAGAAACTATGGCTAGATTAATAATGTATACTTGCTTAGGAACGAAACCCTAAGTGAAAATCATACATAACATGCTATGAATTGAATGGCTTGATGAGTTAACACACTTAGATAAGTGGGTTTTAATGTTATGATAAAATTTATGATATAGCTATGCTTAGAATCAACATGCATGATATCAAATAGAAAGTGTTTGATTAAACCATGAAATTGGGTTTAGTATCATACTTCTCATGAAATGGGTTAGTATGATATAAAAGAATTGATGTTAAGATCATGATATAGATGCTTGAAATCATGTTACCTAGTAGTTAGTGTGTAAAATTTGAAGTTCGTTAAAGGTTCGGACGAAATGCCTAAGTGAAATTCAATAAAACAAATGTGCATTTAATAAGTCGATTGACTTTAAAAAGTCAAACCGACCAAGTGTAAGATCGAATGATAAATTCGACATAAAAACGTAGGATGGTTAAGTTGTAAATGATTATGACTAACCTAACCATCTTACAATTACAATGATAGTTTGACGCTTGGCAAGCTAGGTGAAAGCTTGGGGAAGGAAGCGGGTCAAACGAATCAGGAATGAAGGAAAAAGCATATTTCGGATGCAAGGTAAGTATAGCTTACACTAGTCTTAAATTGTTGAATATTTTCTTATCATATAAATTACGAATGAGATATATAAACAATTGAAATATGATGTTCCGTCGTGTAGTCGAACGGAACAAGATAATCAAAGATGAAAGAAACCATAATAATGGTTAAAAAGAAGTAAATCGATAATTTGGTCATATTATGTCGAAAGCAATAAACGGTTTATAAGTAAAATGACCGTACGGTGTTAAACGGAACGAGTCATGTAGATGAGACGATAATAAATATCATCTCGCATAGATAAACGATCATTTCGGCCAAACGGGTCAAAAGGTGTAGACATCACCTTTGACAATATCGACTAATGATTCTTTTGTCGAGTTATATGCTTACAGGAATAGATATCCAATGGATACCCGCATCGTTCTTAATTAGCAATTATATGGCAAGGTATTAAAACCGGGTAATAAGTTGATCTGAGCCAGGTACGTATTATAGATAAACTCATAAATTAGAACTTGAAGTTCTATGAGAGTTAGGCAAAGTAAAAAGGACATTCGGTTACCTAAAAAGGTAAACCGAAGGATTTAAATTATAGACAGAGTGTTTTGAAAATAAGATTTGGTTAAAAATGAGATTTTGGGCGTACATGGCTTAAGCAAGCCCTTCGTTGTAAAAGAAGGGTTAAAAATGACCAAAACGCCCTTGTAAGCAAAATTAAGCAAACAACCCTTAGAAGTCGCTTGAAACCGAGTTTTATAATCAAGTTAATACTTAGAATAAGTCTAATAGCGTAAGATGTAAATCCTTGGTCAAAAGACTCTATATGAGTCTTTGCCGTAAATTGATAATCCGAAGGGTAAAACTCGGATTAGATAGATCGTCACATTAAAACCATCACAAATATAGATGTGATGGAAGGTCATTTGATAACTAATGTGGAAATAAAATGCTAGAAAGAAAAGGGTGTGAGTTATGCGTAAAAGTTGCTTAAATGTCCTTAACGGGTCAAAATAAGCACTTGAGTATAAGCAGGTTTAAAATGCGTAGGAAACCCGTGGTTTGAGCCAAATATGATAGACGATATAGAAATTAGAAGGTTCACGAGAATTTGGGATCAAACAAATAAGTTTGTTTGATAAATACATGAATGGGTTAAAATGGGTAAATTCTAGTTTAAGCCAAACGCTTAAAACTCTATAAATTTGTTAATCCGGAAGTCGGACTTTAAATCCATTTGATGGAGAATCACATTACAAGCACGTAGGAAGAAACGGTAGGTCAAACGGATAAGCGGATTGAAAGATACGAAAGTTTTCGTGTCAAATAACGGCAAAATGGAAAGGTTGGATGCAGGGGCCACCGTAACTTACGGTGCCACCGTAAGTTACGGTGGAGCTGAAATTGTTACGGTGATACACCCCTGATTTACGGTGGAAACATATCAAAGCAGGGGCTACCGTAAATTACGGTGTCCACCGTAATTTACGGTGGACCCTGTACAAAAGTATATTTTATTCAGTTTTGTTTCTCGTACTCGTTTAGATACGTTTTAAATCCCGTATGACTAAAGCATTTCATGTTTATGAAATGTAGGTACTTTTTTTGATGCCGGAAGACGATCAAGCTCAACGAAGAACCGAACACGATAAAGATTCATGTTTCCACACATTGCCTCGTCGTAAATTTTAAACGATGAATCAGATCACGTTATGTTGAATAACTTATGAATTGTAAAAGTTTTAATAAACCCATATTGCCTGCAAATTCGACTGGCTTACAGGCAAGAAATTCTTTATAAGTGCAACCAGGTGTTGCAACTTTCATTTTCTTAAGAAATGGGGCCTGAACCATATTATTATCGTTATTGCCGCCTCCATTTACACTGTGACTGAAATTATCGTCACGGGTGCGTTTGCTGTGGTTGGCTTGTGAAGGTTCAGAAGGGTTCTTAACAGCAGCGACGATTGCCGGGATAGCATTGGCTATAACCTGGGCAACTATATTTTCGATATCTTGTATGTTGAGAAAGTGGTCTTCATTATTTTGTTCAGATCGGTTAACTTCATTGACTGGTTCATTTACTGTGTTTTCCATCTGATAATTAACACTACATATAAATTATTGGCACAATATTGATAACAATTAAACACAGCAAGGCAATCATAACACAGGTAAGTCAACACGTATAGCCAAAATTGTCGACCTTGCGACATTCATATTTTTATATAATATTATGCATCCGTACACACCAGGTATTTACAGATGTTTTATTTTAGGATTATTATACTATATTATTATTATATTTTATTATTTTTATTATATATTATTTTTTTCTACATATTAGTATTATACAAACATTACATCGCAGTTAGTTGGCTTCTCAGAAACTACGCTCCCTCTCGTCGTATTTCCATGTGATGTTTTCCCCCACTTCACGAATCCGATTTCCTGCATCCACCAGTTCCTCGCCATATCGGCGTAATTCGGCAATATTCTCGGCGCTCATCGGTGGGAAAGGTGCAGGTTCAGGATCAAACTGGGGAAAATAAACATTAGGGTTATTCATGAAGTTCTGAAAATGCCAGTCGCTCGTCCACCACTCTTCCAACTACCCCGTAAAAGGTTGTGGGTTGACAATAGGGTCCGGTATAGCAGGTTCCAAACTAATTGGAAGTTCAGATTGGGCTGGGAAATTGAAAAGGGTTTCGTCTGCAGGTCCGATGAGGTCACAATTCGCTAGTTTCCTATCAAGTTCTTCCCAAGGTGGCATCTCCTGGGCTTGATCGGAACTCTCCCCTATTTCCTTTCCTTTTCCTTTATCTTTTGGGTCCTCTGTCTTTTTCACCTTTTGGCAGGTGGCTTCTTCCACGTTTCCAGTCCAGGATTCTTCTCCTTTTCTTAGGTTTGGGTTTCTCCTGAGGCTGGGCCTGGAACACTAGTGGCTCCTCAGTATCCGCTTGATAGCCGGATTGGGTTCCTGTTGTATCCATATCGGTGGTATGGATAGTAAAGTTTCGGAGTGCCTCTGACAGTTCATTCATGCTGTTAGCACACATGAAGAAACACATAAAATTCGAGTTAAAATTTTATTTATTGTAACTTAAATTTTCACAGAATCGCAAAATGGCAAATCTGAAAAATTAAGTATTTCTAAATACTTAATTGGCTTAAATCAGTGGCTCTGATACCACCTTTTTCTGTCACGACCCCCGACCCGGTTTTACCCATTTCAGAAGCCGCATGACAGAAACCCGTGGTATTGGTATTTTATTTAGGCAGCGGAAATTTTAACAGGATCATTTAAACTGAAAATACCCAAATTATTTTATTTCAAGTTTTGGGACAACCCCGTAATTTACAGTAAAGGAACTTCACGGGGAAATTCCCGGTTTACAAAAAACATGTTTATTTATTCACTGAGCCACTTTATCCAAGCTGGTAGTGCTACGCGGCACTTTTCCTTGTTCACAGTAAATTACCTGAAACATGTTTAAAAAAGATTTTTATCAGCGGGGAAATACTTACGAGTCATTCAATTTGCACAAAACGACACATTGTTATAATTTACAGTATTAAGGGCGATTACAATGTTTATATCAACCAATTACCCAACGGTATTTGTCACTCGACCCGATTCTACGACTATGGTCATATCGCCCATTGGCTAACCCGTTGTCCAATGGTGACGATTATCAAGTAATGTATACAAAACCCCCACATACCGGCTGTAATTGAAGACTACAAAGACTTAATCCCTGTAATTATAACTTTGAAAATAAATAGGGTTTTAGAAACAATTTGGTAAAAAGAGAATGACTCACATTGCAAGTTTAACTGGACAGAGTTTTGCCTACTGATTAAGCCTGGTAACCTAGTTAAATAACAATGCACACGAAACTAGGTTAGTAACTTAATACAACATTTACGATAAGCTCACGAAATCAAAACTCTCACAACGAATGACAAAGTATAGCCCGAATTCGGGCAGCACTTAAACATCCATCGGATCGGTTTCAATCAATCGGACATTGTATCGTAGTAGTGATCGAGTTATTACCCTGTTATCGTAGCAGCGTTTCGACACCTAAATGCACGAAATTGAGCAGATTCTAACGTTTTTGAAAGGATTTTGCGAACACAGAAGAAAGGCCATGCAACGTCCAATTTATAGCTGAAAATTGAGTTTGTCGCGGTCCGCGTAAACTCGAAGGAAATCCTACGCGGCCAGCGAGGGCCACCCTAGCTACTGCTAGGGCTACCGTGTCACGGTGTAGGTCTGCCACGTGTCTGACACGTGGCCTAAAGCTTATCCGGAGAATTTTGAAGCTGTCGCGCCCCGTGAAAGCTTTGATTAACTCTTACGCGGCCCGCGACAGATCAACAAATTTGAGTTTCTTGATTTTTCATGAGAATTAGGGTTTTAGGGGTCCGGGTTCTTACTTACGGAGTGTTGTGGGACATTTTTGCAGGTCCTTACAAAGGACGCGTGAGGTGGCCAAATTCGAAAGTGGTTTTGGTCAATGACCATTTTCGTAATTTTCCCCAAGTTAAATCTTTTGAGTGAATAATGCGGGGGACAGAGTTGATTTGTTGGCATGAGAAAGGGGCTATTGCCCAAAACCATACGGGCCAAAACAGTAATTTACTCTTTATTTTAAAAAGGTTATATTAGTTTAATTGATATATTTTTTTATTTTTTTAAATAACATATTCTAGTATCTTAAACGTAGCTAATGGGCCTTATATATATACACCTGAAAACACCTCATCATTCAGTTGACCCAAATGCAACCTTGTCGGCCTAGTTGGAGACTTGGAGTTGGTATATTACACATTTACACCTAATTAAAAAAATCATCACTAAAATGCATATTGGCCCATCAAAAACTATTTACTGCAAGTGATCATTTCAAAAATGATATTTGGGCTCAAAAGATTCATTTCAACTCAGATTTTTAAGTTGTGCAAGTGTGCAACTTGTTTGTTATTGAAAAATAATGTGCATAGTCAACTACTAACATGGTTGAATTAGTAGACATAGATAGAGATAGATAGAGAGAACTTATATACAAATCAAGTTTACTAAACATTCTAAAACCTTGCTAAAAACAGTCTAAAAGGCTAACTTATAATGTATGACGCAACTGCACGCATTACATGGTTTCAGAAAAAGAAAAAAAAACGAACATGTTGACTTTAAAGTCAACCCCAGGATTTTCAAGGTGCGATGACGAGACAAATACACTATCTCACAAGACTGACACCAACATTATTTTTTTTCACAGTGGTGTTAAAAATAGGTTTCGCGTAGTTTTTTAAGGTTTACAGGTGGTCAGTTTGACCTAAACTAGTCAAAGTGTGTATCTTTTCCTTGCAACTTATAGAGATGGTTTGATGCGATTGACCGGAGCTTTAAGGGATGTAAGGTAGTTTTCATCTGCTTTATCAATACCGTTATAAAGATAATTGAATGGCGGCATTGATATATACTTGCCAGATCCGGGAACAACCTTTAATTCGTCATTTTCCCATACAATTTTTCCGCCAGCAATTGTTACTTCAACTTTGCCCTGAATGCATAACAAGTAAACATTTTAGAACCAAAACTTACATATAAAACTGTAATAAAACATTAGCTAACACCTGCAAAATAATTGTGCTAAACTTTAAAAATATAACATTTTACCTACAAACAAATCACTTGAGTTATATTTTATCTCAAATAGGAGAAATTTATCTGAAGTTGGAACGTGTCATACGGGTTGAAGCGTTGTATTCAGATGCTTACACTCACCAATATTATTTTATTACAGGAATTATGGTATTATTTTAACAGGGTAGGTTTTGTAATCATATTGAAACCTTAACTATATTAAACATTTAAATTAATAAAAAGTACTAGCGAATCAACCCAACCCTAGTCCCTACCTGCCCTATTTCGACCCGTATATAAAATTATTCGTTTTGGGTCATTATCCATATAACAAAAATTCTAGGTCAAAATGTCAAATTTAAAGATATAAAACAATCGGTCATTATTTAATGAGTAGATGTTATATAATACTATCCAAACTGCAATTAAAAAAAAAGTCCAAATGAATTACCTTCCCATGTCTTCCCTCATATACATTTGTGTCTGATCTAGAATGGTGAGAATTGGCACTAATGTGAAAAGTTGAATTTGGGTTGAATATGATTATATCCGCATCAGATCCAGCACGTATAGCTCCTTTTCTTGGATATATATTAAACAATTTGGCACTGAAAAAAAATTAGAATTATATGGAGTTGACTTGACTAGTTTCAACCCCCAAATGCATCTTCTAAACTATAAATTAGATAATAAAAAAAGTTATAAAGGTGGCAAAATGGACAGGTTGGATAAGATGTCAAAACGGGTTACTTTTGGTTTGGGTCGGGTAACTATCAACCCGTTTCTTTTCAGATACTTTTTATTTTACCAGTTTGGCATGTTATTTAAAAAACCCAGAGTAAAATACCATTTTCGTCCCTGAGGTTTGGCCACTTTTGCGATTTTCGTCCCAAGGTTTGTTTTTCTGCAGCTGGATCCAAAAGGTTTGAAATCTAGCCATTTTCATCCGACTCGTTAACTCCATTCATTTTTCTCCGTTAAATGAGGGGTATTTCTGTCTTTCTAGACATTTTTTTATTAAAATAAAAAACAAACACTATAAGAGATAAAGATCCACCTCTGTTGACTTTCTCCCCACCCAAACAGGTAAAAGGACGAAAATACCCTGACTTAAAGTTAAAAAAACGAATGGAGTTAACGAGTCGGATGAAAATGGCAAGATTTTAAACCTTCTGGATCCAGATGTGGAAAAACAAACCTTTGGACGAAAGTCGCAAAAGTAGCCAAACCTCAGGGACGAAAAATGGCATCTTTGTTAAAGATTGTCGATACACTACATATCGGAGGGAAATATTTTACCATTCTGTACTTGTTACACGGACAAAGTCGGTTACAGATAATTGACCAGATTCCTGTAATCACCAAATTGAATTATGACTTAGAAAACCAATTAATGTGGATATTGAACTCAAAAAGTATTTTTCGAACTACAAAGTTGATATTATCATACCACCATTGTGTCCCAAACAAGATGCATCCTTTCTTCAAGCCCTGTGTAAACATGAACGAAATTGTAACATAGATTTGCATCTTGAAGCTATGTGAAAAGGCTGGTATACCAAGGTTCTAGAACATGTATATTTACCGTTGACCCCATTTGGTATTTTGCGAAAATCATCGATTCCAAAAGACTTCTGTGTAGAATTGAAAGTGCAGTGATCTGTTCCTACAAGCTGGAAAAATAGAACACAAGTTTAACCACAAACAAACATGGTCCAAATTAGAATATATATATATAGGGTAAAATGAGAATCACCTTGAGTAGTGAGAACCAAGAGAACAAGGCTAAAAAAAAGTTTTTTTAAAAAAATCAACTGTTAAAACAAATCGTCTGCGTGAATTTACGTCAACGTAAAACAATATTTACATGTGTGTAAATGCTGACATCAGGTGCTGTTGTAAATCTTTTTTACGTTAGTGTAAATGACGAATAGATGCTGGCTCGGCATTTTTTTTACAGATGTGTTAGTTACATGTTCATCTACGTTTGTGCAAAAAAAGGTGGAAAACTCGCACGGGAAGTAGGATTTACACCAGTGGTTCACAAGTTCTCACAACTCGGGGTGGTTCTCAGGTGAACCAAATCCTATATATATAGGATTATGTATATCAGTATATGTTCTTTCGGTCTGGTCAAAATGCGTTCAGCTGTAACGGGTCCTTTATGTGCGCGTTGAAACAGGCTAGTCTAGGTGAACCAGAAAACACTTTAGTGATGATTCCAAAAGCAGTATCATTACCGAAATAGTCAAAGTATTTGAATATTACGATTTAGAGGATTTAGCTATATTTTGATTTGATTCATTTTGACCCATTTGAAATAAAAACACAACCCAATCATTTGTAGAGGGGTCAAAATTACCAGCTCTAGTAAAAGGTCACTCCAGAGAAGAAAAAAAATATATAGATATAGACATTAAGAAATTTATGTGAATGAACCTTTAGGATTCCAGTTGATAATGCTGCTTGAAGTGCTTTACCATGCCCCGGTGCTCTTATCGGGGGGCTCATTACGAACCTGAAGAAAATAAGTTATTTAACGTACCAACTCAAAGAAGGATAATTTGATAAGGAAACATAAAATTATATAGAAAAAGAACAAAAAGACAGTCACTTGCTTTGCTGCTGTGATAAAATCAGGATCCCATAGGGCGGAATCATCAAGAACTAAGCCAGAAACCACAGGCTCTCCAATAACTTTTTGCCCTGTAGTTCAAAAGAAAAGATCAAACTATTCATCAAATCTCCCGCTATGATATACACAACGCAATAAATTTCCATAACCAGTATGCTGCTTTATGTTTGTTAAATGATCTATTTATATAAAAAAAAAAAAATCTTTCATATTTTACTAGGCTTATAATAGGGGACTTTTATCACATGACAGATTACAAAAAACAAAAAAAAATTTAATTGACATATAAACTTGTCATATCAGATTTTTCGATATCAAGATTAGTCAGTCATAGATACATCTATGGAGATACTTGGTTGGATGAACTATCTGCAGCTTAACACAAATAAGACAAGTATAAATAAATTTAAAGTGTGTGTGTGTGTATATGTATATTTTTCTGGGTCTCTACCCTTTGTCATCACAAATGTTCGAAAGGTAGTCCCCACTCACAAAATCAGAAAACTTTGAAGTAAGAAAAAAGGAACTAAAAAGGAAGACAGGTTGTTAAAGAAACATACTTATCACTTATCAGACAAAATATTTCATTAAAACAAATCAGAATATATTAACTACGTTTACTTGTTTATGATTTTTTGAGTTCTAAGTCACAAACCTGATTTTTGAGCTCTAGCTATTTCCTCCATGGCATCAATGCTCATGACATGAACAACGTACAAAGGCGTATTCACAAAAGCAGCCAATCGAATTGCACGAGCTGTAGCCTCCCCTTCAAGCTGCAAGAATACATATGCATCACATCACATCACATCATACATATACTGTAAATATCACCAACATATGTGACTTAAGATCTATATTAACTTAGATAATATATAATCAATCACGTACCACCGGAGGTCTTGATAAAGCATGTCCTTCGGGACCAGTAATACCAAGTTCAATCATTCTTTTTTGTCCTTCGAAAACAGCATCTCCGTTTTCTGCATGAACCATTGCTAATGCACCGAGAGATTTGCATTGTTTAAGGCCCTCTAACAAAAGCTCATCGCTGATCATAAGAGAACCCTTGTAGGCCATGAAAAACTTAAACGAGTTTATTCCTGTAGGTTATGAGACAAACAAATACTTTAGTAATGTGAAAAGGGGATATTGTATAGAAATGCCACCGAAGTTTGAGTTTCGTTTCGCTTCGCTAATGCGGACTCTGAAACTTGCCAGAAAATCTATAAGACGACAAAACGCGCTTAAAATTTTGAAGCTTCTGTTGCATCTAGAGTTGCAAATATGACAAATATGCCCCTGAATCTACTTGAAAGAATCATCTCTATACAGATTTTCAAAATCTTTTTAAGTAGATTCAGGGGTACTTTTGTAATTTTACAACTCTATGATGTCAAAAACTTCAAGTTTAGGGGCATTTTGTCACATCTAGAGTTCCAAATATGACAGATATGCCCATCAATTAACTTGAAATAATCTTCTCTATATAGATTTTCAAAATATATTTTAAGTAGATTCAGGGGTACTTTTGTAATTTTACAACTCTATGATGTCAAAAACTTCAAGTTTAGGGGCATTTTGTCATATCTAGAGTCCCACATATGACAAAAATGCCCCTGATTCTACTCGAAACAATCATCTCTATATGGATTGTCAAAACATATTTGAGTGGATTCAGGGGTACTTTTGTCATTTCACAACTCTGTAATGTCAAAAACTTCAAGTTTAGGGGCATTTTGTCACATCTAGAGTTCCAAATATGACAAAAATACCCCTGAATCTACTTGAAAGAATCATCTCTATATAGATTTTCAAAATATATTTTAAGTAGATTCAGGGGTACTTTTGTCATTTTACAGCTCTGTAATGTCGAAAACTTCAAGTAGATTTGTTTTAACGGTTAGATGGATTTGATAAAATAAAAAACTTTGGTGGTCTGTGTATACATCATCTCGTTACAAAATAAAAATTTGTTTCTAAAATTTACGAGTGCAAGATACAAACCTTTTTCCTTAACCATAATTTCCATCTCTTTGGAAACAGTATCGTCCCATTTAGTGATGGCCATGTGAAACCCGTAATCCATGCAAGATAACTTTGCTTTTTCGACATATGCCTCGTACCCTTTAGATAAGCTACCCTGTACAGGAATAACAAAATCTATATGCATTGTTGTCCCCCCAGCTAATGCAGCTGCTTGACCACTGAAAAAATTGTCAATCGTTTCAGTACCCATGAATTCCATCGCCAAATGTGTGTGCGGATCAATTCCTCCTGCAGTATCACAACCCATAATGAGTAATGTCATGATATTATTATGCAATATTTTTCCATAAGTAAATTTCAAACTATAAAAGATAATCATCCAACAATGACATTCGATGAACAATCTTTACCTGGCATAACAAACTTTCCTGTAGCATCAATAATTCTAACGCCATCGGAAACCTGCAGATATTAAACTCGCATTGAAATACAAATACTGGAAGCAACGTACAGTTTTAACCACAAGAATACAAGTTACTTTTTATCAGGGTTTGGACTAATATGGTTACAACGCCCCGCTTATGGTATGCGCATATAATGTATGTATGTGTGGGCCCTCGGGGGGGCAAAATTGAAAGTGCACTACTTTTAACGTTATTTTACTAATTTCGTGAAAATAACGTTAAAAAGTGAGGGACGGTTAATCATGCATCATGTGGTGGTGTTGATAGCCGAAAAACAAGGGGGTACATGCACTAATCGGCTTTTGTACCAATTGTTGAGTGTTATGTGCCTTATGTCCAAGGCTTAATACAAAACTACTATCGAGCCGGGGGTCTCATTGGAAGCAGCCTCTCTATTCCTATGGGATAGAGCCTAGAGGTAAGGTTGTCTACATCTTACCATCCTCAGACCCTACCTTAGCTTTGCTATTGGTGTGATTTACTGATGACGGTCACACTGAGTATACATAAGTATGTAACATATATTTTTTGTGCCTTTTAGAAATCGTATATAAAAAATATGTGTCATGATATTTCCACGTGTTAGGATCCTAAGCGAAAAATATATTATTTCTACAGAAAGGGCTACGATTTGGGAATTCCTTTTAGGCCCTCAAAAAGGTTAAACCGACCATGTAGCAAAGTTAAATTCAAAACCGTATGCCACATATATAAACTAATCTCACTGATAAAGTATGGAATAATACGTTAATCGTGTTCTTATTAATTTTTGTCAAAGAGAATCAGTATGCTTCAAATAGCATGAAAATTCATTTTTTAAAACAATCCAAAGTACAGGAACAACTAAGATAACTTACAGAAATACCTTAATATTAGGTCTAACATCAACAATAACTCCATCCTCTACATAAACATCAGCAAGCTCCTGATGATCAGCATTTATAACCGTGCCACCCACGATCAATATCTTCGACGATAACACACTCTCCGAATCACAATACCCAATCCCAGACTCACAAATCTGCCATATTCAATTATCATTAATTCAATATCATAAAAAAAAAATTCAAAAACTCAATATCTTTGACCTCATTTCTCCATTTTCATATCCTAAAATCCCAACCCATCTTAAATCATTAACCCAATCTTTTTTTTTTCTTTTTTTTTTTTTTTAATTGTTCAGAATCAATCACTTATGTTAGTACAATAAATAAACTAGAAATTGAGCAAAAGTTCAGTAATTGATGCAAAAAAATAGATATTGAAGGATCAGATTAAACAGCACCTGACTCAGTCCAATCAAGGGGGATAGTGAGATTGAAAGGAGGAGTATCAACGATCGCATATGCATCATATTCGAACTGGAGATTGAATCTGTAAATTAAATTTTTTGAAATATGCAGGATTCTGTTTTCTTTTTCTCCAGAAGTGAGGGACTGAAAGCATAAACCATAAAGATACGGATGATGACTTTATACGTGAATTACTAAAATGGTCCCTGCACTATCGTAGTCTTTTAACTATCAAATATATATTACAACTAAGTTAGAAACTTGTATATGAAAAGGGTTAGATTGATGAAATACTAAATGTAAATAGTGATTAACACATAGAAAAAATAAAGGAAATAGTTGAATAAGGAACTATTAAATAAATAGACAAAAAATCAAATACAATGTATGATACGAACCGAGTCGTAATCAAATGATCCAAGAAATTATAGAGAGAAGCCAGAAAGCAAATTAGAGGGAAACCAGATTTACTAATTCATTTCTTCATTGATAAAAAGAAATGGACACACAAAGACTATTTAAATAGAAATAAAAAATATTAACCACCTAACCCACTACTCCACTAACTCAACTAATAACTATATATGAAGATAAAAAAAGGAAATCATGCAAATCATGTAGAAACAAAGAAAGTGGCACGTAACAATGTATTTTATCGTACAAAACGTACGAATAGAGTAGAATAGTAAAAAAACACGGTGATATTTTCGTAATTATTTTACTTGTAGGGTAATTATCATTATTACTCTACAAATGATCTTGTAGGATAATTTTTTAAAATAATCTTGTAGGGTAATTTTGATCGTGTAGGGTAATTTTGATCTTATATGGTCATTTTATAGAATATCATAATTACTCTACAAGTGATTTTATAGGGTAATTTTGATCTTATAGAGTAATTACGATTAAAAATAATTACGAAAATGTCACCGCGTTTTTTTCTCTATGTCATTCGTAAGTTTTGTATGATAAGATACTTTGTAGAGGATATTTAATCTAAATATATAGGAGAGAAGCAGGAAAATTATGATTTAATATTATTATTATTTAATAACAGAAATAAGCGAAAAAGTAATAGAAGAGAGAGGCGGAAAAAAATGTGAGTTGTAAGCAGACAGTGGGTGTGCACGGTTCGGTTCGTTTTTTTGGTAAAACCAAAACCGTAACCGTAACCGAAATTTTGGTTTTCGGTTTTTGAAAACCGTTCGGTTTCGGTTATTTCGGTTTTAGCAACGGTTGGTTCGGTTTTCCGGTTTTTAAAACAAGTTACGTAAGATTCAAAAATAAAAAGTATAATTCAAAGTTTAAGGATCTTTTTAAATGTTTACATTTAAGTTAATATATTTAGTCTTTTTAATTAATCTCTTTCTTGAAATTTCTTCGATTGAAATTTCACAAAATTGTCAAGTTCTTCCTTAAAATTTCACAAAAGCAGCCACCAACAAGACAACAACCACATCCTACACCGTCTTCGAGTCGCTAAACAATACCTCAGCCCATATGCTCCTCTTTAACCACCGCAAACGACCAAATTTGCATAACTCCCCGTTGTTCTTCTTCGGTATAATTCTTGTTTCTTCCTCAGCCTGGTCACCATTGCAACCACAACAGTCTTTCCTCGTTGAAGTTCCCTCGACAAGGAGTGGCCACATCCCCTTTCACCCTCCCAGCAAACCACCACCATCGCTTCTTATTGATCATATCTACAATGTCTACAATATTCGCAAAACACCACCGATGCTCAGACCTTCTTCTTCTTCGAGTCACTTTAACCGTAACTTGAAAAAATAGTTGGCGCTAGACAAGCCATGTGTTGTCTCAAATTGTATGCGAGTTGAGTTCAAGCTCAAGTTTTCAACTAGGTTGAGTGTTTCGACCCGAGTAGATTGTTTTTTCGAGTTTGAGCCGAGTTGGCCTAGGCTAAGCTAAACTCATCGCGTGAACAACCCTAGACCTATGGTTTAGTTAGTATATTTTATATGCTTAACTTATGTTTATGTATTTTTAGTTCCTTTTATTTCCCGTTAAAAAATATATACATTACTTTTTTTTTAATTTTAATTTTAAGTAGTGTGAAATACTTAATTGTCACGAAATAGTCAAAATTAAAGTAAAAGTACAATGCAAATTCCTAAAGGACTGAAGTTACAAGATAAGGTATAATCGCGGGTCTATTGTAGTAATTAACACAAATAATGATAGAATATCGGAATGCATTGTTTGACCGGCACTAAAGTATAAGTCAATCTGTAACATTGCAACAAAAGCTAGTTGCGTAGACGTATAATCAACATTTAAAATATTATCCAAAATATATAACACTTAAATAAAACTACTAGATTGACCCTTCACTTGTTTAGTTTTTTTAAATACTTACAAATATTTTTATTCTGTGTGTGTATTGAAGAGCAAAATGAATTATATGTAGTGAAATACATCTAGGAAACACATATGTAGTGAAATAAATACTTTTTTTAATAGCAAAATTTGGATCACTGACGGACCATTGTAGTATTATCATGCCACCAGCAGAACCACCCGATCATATCCATCTCCACTAGGCTATAATACTTATACACCAATTAAGGAGTAAACCCAATAAATCTGAGAATAACCCTAGTAGGAATCGAACCCAGGACCTGATAGTCTCAAAGCCATATCCCACACCCAAAGATGCCACTAGGATGGAGATAGTAACCGTGTCATGAGATGTATTGCACTCGAAGAAGGGATTTGCATGACGTGAACAAGCATGTGAACAACGTGGATGGAGTGTGTATTTGTAATAATCAAAATTATTTCGCTTACAAGTGAAAAGGAGACGAGTGAAGCGTGTGGCTACTATATTTACAAAACAATAATTCCATAAAAGGTAGGTTTGTAATTTTCTAAAAAAAAGAGTTTGTGTTTTTTTTTTTTTTAATAACAAGGATAATGATTGTAAATTTATGATAAATGGTTTGTCGTTTCAACAGGCTAATTGCTCGGTAACCCGATCAAAAAGATTCAAATCCAAAATATTACAAAATGTTTTTGAAAAGGTTAATCTACAATTGTTTGGTTGATAAGTGATGCACAAAGTGGTAAACCTCGTACATTATCTTGATGTATTGATTCACTTTGTTTATAATCATTGTTTTTATACTTCAAAGAAAACTGACGTTACAACTTTAGCCCTTCATCTTTAAACTATTTCATATTTAACCCTACCTAAGCCCACCAGATGAATACAACTCAACAACCTTAAATGAGAAGCCCACTAACAAACCGTTAGCCCAGAAATTGATCAGCCCAATAGGCATCCAGCAGACCAACGAACTTAAAAAGTAAAACCCGGTTTGGGCCTGATGAACTGGTTTTAAGCTCGGCCCGATCCCAAATAAAATCGGTTTGGGCCAAGTTAACTTATAAAGATTACATAAACATTTTTTTATACCGACACACATTAATCATGAACTTAAAGACACATTTGGGTTATGGAGAAAAAGCTCACATTTACCAATTACCACTATGAAAAAGCTCGTATTTACCAGGGCGGACCTATCTTGTAGCAAGGGGTAACCCTTGCTGCCCTTGACGCTCAGGCGTTAGTGTAAATTTTGGAAAAATTTGACTTTTTTTCGATTTCGTTACCCCATTTTTTTAAACGTTGTCTCTATAAGTATTTTCTAGATCTGTCATTGGTATTTACCACTTTGAGAAAATGCTTCCATTTACTACTTTGATTTTGTTTACCTATTGAGTTTTTATTATGAGTATTAAACTTTTAGTTTGGTGTAATTGATATTATTTCATGTTAGTTTACTTTAATTTGGATTATCCTAAAAGCCAGGTTTTAAAAACTTTGTAGACTTAGGTCTTTGGATATATTTTAACCCATGGCCGGCCTTAAAGGTGGGCGGGGAGGACCACCGGCCTGGGCCCAATATTTCGAAGGGCACGTTATTTTTTAAAAACTCTGATATGCATATGTAAAAATAAATAAATTAATAGGGTATACTCATACAAACACTAACATAGTCCCACTTACAAAACTATTTTTATGGTTTAGATTAGTTATTAGCCCATTGGCATTAGGTTTAGACCTTTAGTGAGTCCAATATCTAATTTCGTTAAGGCCTAAGGGCACGTTTTTTCAAGCTCGCACAGGGTACATGAATTCTCAGGGTCGGCCCCGTTTTAACCTATCTTAACTCCACCCAAGTTACACATCAACTTTTTTTCCTCGTTTCACTTTGTCTCAATCTAAGGAAATGGTTTAATTTCATTAACTTCATCTAACCCTATCTTTTAGTGGTTTTTGTTTCTTAAAAAGAAAATAATAATTAATTCAATCTCTTAACATTGGGTTAACATGTTAACACATAACTCATTTAATGTACTTTAACACAAGGAGGGAGTGATTTTCAATGTTAGTTAACATGCCATGTCATTGTTCACATTCTAGATGTTGGAGTACACCCCATGGCCTTAGACCTATGATCTTGTGAGTTTTCATACTTAAACCATCATTTAAATATAAATTAAAGTGTAATTGCAGCTTAATTAAAACGCTAATTAACTCGATCGTTATGGGTTTGATTTATTACGATATCGATATGCTAGAACTTAAGAAGAAAAAAAATAAAGTCTCTCAAAAGGATTCGAACACGTGTTATATATCAACTAAAACCATCAAAATACATATAAGTAACGCATTGCACTGATCACGAACCAAAACAAATTTAAAGTAAAACCATTAAAGTTATAAGTTAGTAAACAAAAATAACTATTAAAGTAAAAAAAAAAAAATTAACCATCGAGATACAATTATACAAACATGCTTCTTTAAACTCTGCTATCTCATTGGCCAATAGAACACAAAGCGGATCACGATCCATAACCTCACCACCTTTACCCACCGTCCGATCAAACCCAATCCAACGCCTCACCTCTTCCGCCCCAAAACCTTAAAAAATCTTAAAAAACCACCCGCTCATCTTAAACATTTCACCTATAAATACCACCTTCAATCATTCTCACAATTCACCCAAAAAACATCATCTTCTTTACACTACTCAAAATGGCCCGTACAAAACAAACCGCCCGAAAATCAACCGGAGGAAAGGCTCCACGTAAGCAACTGGCCACAAAGGCCGCAAGAAAGTCTGCTCCGGCGACCGGAGGAGTGAAAAAACCGCACCGATTCAGGCCGGGAACGGTGGCGTTGAGGGAGATCAGGAAGTACCAGAAGAGCACTGAACTGTTGATCAGGAAGCTCCCATTTCAGAGGCTGGTGAGAGAGATTGCTCAAGATTTTAAAACTGATTTGAGGTTTCAGAGCTCTGCTGTTGCTGCTCTTCAAGAGGCTTCTGAAGCTTATCTTGTTGGGTTGTTTGAGGACACGAATCTGTGTGCGATTCATGCGAAGAGGGTTACGATTATGCCTAAGGATATGCAGCTTGCTAGGAGGATTAGGGGTGAGAGGGCTTAGGTTGTTTTTTTGATTGTTGGGTTTAATGTTTTGGAACTATTGGATTACGATGAATGAAAAATGTTAAGTTAATCTATTGGATTAACTATTGGATTAATTGTTAATCTACACTGTATCTTGTCAAGTTGTGGTTCTAATATTATTGTTAAGTTATAGTTCTACTGCTTGTGAGCACTTTAATCAATATATGGTTTTGCAGTCAACTAGAAGCTTATGTTCCAGAGGTTGATGAGAGATCGCTAAATCATCAAAAAAATGGTAAAGCTTGGAATCATTAATGTCATTAAACTGTTTAATTAAACGTAAATTGAATCATCAAAAATGGTAAAGCGTGAGTCATTAACTTTTTTTTATTGTTAAATTATATTTAGAAATTACATAAAATCTATTTAATTTTAGAAAATTGTAGTTAAACTAATAACATTAATAATTAAACATTATATAATTTAAAAATAAAACATTACATAATTAAAATAAAACCTAAAAATTAAACAATACTACATAAAAAATCTAATAATCTGTCATTCCAAAACGTGTTGCAGTTAGGGCTGTTCAAACTATTTCAAATATAAAAGTTATTTGTGATGTTTTAGTGGTAACCTTATTACTAACTGGTGTTGAAACCACGGTCAAAGATAAAAAGAAGTTTGTAATCCTAGTTACACAAGATAGGGCGAGTAAGG
This sequence comes from Helianthus tuberosus, assembly GCA_030545235.1. NCBI lineage: Eukaryota > Viridiplantae > Streptophyta > Magnoliopsida > Asterales > Asteraceae > Helianthus > Helianthus tuberosus. Next base: position 197,830,676 of record CM060425.1, read on the forward strand.
AGACATGCACAAGGAACACTATTGTTAAATGTTAGTTCCATCTATTTCATATCTGATTTATTCTTTAGATGAGTGGGGATCCTGTGGAAAGTGTGTTTTTTCTAAAAAGTCTAGGAAGCGATCTGGGCCATCCAATGGGTGTGTTTAATGATTGAGATCATCTGGGTGACATTTTGGTAAAATGTGTGTCTTAAAAATAGGATTATTTAATTAATCAGGGGTAGATAGGTCATTTAGCTTGTTTTAAATATGGAAATAACTGTCATTCCATAAACCACCCCACATTTCTTGCGATTTTCTCTCTCTCTCTCCCTCCCTTTCTCTCGTCTCTCTCTTCCTTCTATCCTTCATGAAGAAACACAACATCAAGAAAACACATCGTAACAACATGAAATGGTAAAACACAACGTCAAGAAATCCTCCAGCATTACCAGCATGAATGCTAAAACACAACGGTATCAAACTGCTTGCTGTTAAAACACAATGTCAAGAAATCCTCCAGCATTACCAGCATGGATGGTAAAACACGGCGTCAAGAAATCCTCCAGCATTACCAGCATGAATGCTAAAACACAACGGTATTAATCTGCTTGCTGTTAAAACACAATGTCAAGAAATCCTCCAGCATTAACAGCATGGATGGTAAAACACAACGTCAAGAAATCCTTCAGCATTACCAACATGAATGCTAAAACAAAACTGTATTAATCTGCTTGCTGTTAAAACACAATGTCAAGAAATCCTCCAGCATTACCAGCATGGATGGTAAAACACAGCGTCAGGAAATCCTCCAGCATTACCAACATGAATGCTAAAACACAACTGTATTAATCTGCTTGGTGTTAAAACACAATGTCAAGAAATCCTCCAGCATTACTGTCACGGCCCCCGACCCGGTTTGACCCGTTTCAGGGGCCGCGGGACAAAAATCCCGTGGTATTTGTTTACATCAGAATCTTTTTACAGCTACAATTTTTCCAGATTATTTTATTTCGAAATCTTGGGATAAAACCCCGGTAATTTACAATAATAAGATTTCACGGAGAAATCTTTAGGTTACAAAACATGATTTCTTTATTTTATAATGAGCCACTTTCTTAAGCTTGAAGTGCGTCACTGCACTTTTCCTGAATCATAACAGATCACCTGAAACATGTTTGAAAAAGGTTTTGTCAGCAGGAAATACTGGTGAATCATTCTATTTATTAAAACGACACATTTGTTATAATTTACAGTATTAAGAGAGATTACAATGTTTCAGATATCAACCAACTACCCACAGTATTTGTCACTCGACTCGTTTCTGTGACTGTGGTCATATCCCCCATTGGCTGCCCCAATGGTGACGATTATAAAGTAATGTATACAAAACCCCACATACCGGCTGTAATTTGGTGACTACATATACTTAATCACTGTAATTATAACTCTGAAAATATTTAAGAATTTATAAAACACTTTGAATAAAAGAGAATGACTCACATTGCAGATTTAACACGGACAGAGTCTAGTCTACTGATTAGCCTTGTTAACCTAATTTAAATAACAATGCACACAAAACTGGGTTAGTAATCAATACAGCATTTACGATAACTCACGAGATCAACCCTCTCAACGAATGACAAAGTGTGATACTTAAACATCCATCGAATTAACGACGAATGACAAAGCATAACCCTAATGTGGGCAGCACTTAAACATCCATTGAATAGTTTAATCGATCGGACATTGAATCGTAGCAGCGATCGAGTTATTACCCTGTTTTTGCGGCAGCACTTTGTGAATCGTGTGTGTTTTAAGACTGTTCCTACTATATCTCAGTGTACAAAACGACTTTGCTCGTCGAACTAACGCACAATTACATGAAACAGACCCCTATATTTATACTTGAAAAACTGCGCCCTCGCGTGGCGCGAGGACCTCTCGCGTGGCGCGAGGGGTACCCTATTACCATAGGGTAGCCTCGTGTCCCAGTAGGCTTGCTGAGTTGGTCGCTCGATCAAATTCACAATACACGTAAAACTGTTTAGATATTACCGACTAGGGTTTACCCCCCCTGAGTTTTAGGGGCCCTGATCCTGATTCCGATTGTTCTGAAAATTTTAGGGTTTATGCAGAATCACTTGGGTTTCTTAATTAGGGTTTCCTATTGAATAAAATAATATAATAAATAGGACTTTTGATGAGAGTTGTTACAATTACCAGCATGAATGGTAAAACACATCGTCAAGAAATCAGAAACAACATTACCAGCATGAATGCTAAGACACAACGGTATTAATCTGCTTGCTGTTAAAACACAATGTCAAGAAATCCTCCAGCATTACCAACATGGATGGTAAAACACAGCGTCAAGAAATCCTCTAGCATTACCAACATGAATGCTAAAACACAACTTTGACCAATTTTAGTCTCTTGTGTTTGAGAAACTTGATCTTTCTATCTTCAATTTGAAGAGGTTTCTCAACAAATTTTAACTTTTTGTTTACCTCGATGTCTCGAAGAGGTACTGTCAAAGATTCGTCTGATAGGCATTTCTTGAGATTAGATACATGAAATACATCATGTACTCCGGCTAACTCTTCTGGTAGTTGTAACCGATAAGCAACTGGTCCTACACGTTGGATCACTGAAAATGGTCCTACGTATCTTGGACTTAGTTTCCCTTTCTTACCGAATCGTACTATTCCTTTCCAAGGAGAAACTTTCAATAGTACTTTGTCTCCAACTTGGAACTCCAATGGCTTACGTCGATTATCGGCATAACTCTTTTGACGATCTCGAGCCGTCTTCAGTCTTTCTTTGATTTGTGTGATCTTATCAGTCGTTTCTTGCACAATCTCCGGACCTGATAATTGACTTTCTCCTATATCTGCCCAACAAACTGGAGTTCTACACTTTCTTCCATATAAGGCTTCAAATGGGGCAGTTTCAATGCTTGCATGATAACTATTGTTATAGGAGAATTCAATTAATGGTAAGTGATCATCCCAGTTTCCACCAAAATCTATCACACATGCTCGGAGCATGTCTTCTAGAGTTTGGATTGTCCTTTCACTTTGCCCGTCTGTTTGGGGATGATATGCAGTGCTTAAGTTTAGTCGAGTTCCCATTGCTTTCTGGAAACTTGCCCAAAAATGAGAAGTGAACCGACTATCTCTATCTGATACAATGGAGAGTGGAACTCCATGTAAAGATACTACTTCGTCTACGTATAATTTGGCTAACATTTCCATACTAAAGGTTTCCTTCATGGGTAGAAAATGAGCTGATTTGGTTAATCGATCTACAATTACCCAAATCGTATCATTACCTTTTCTGGTTTTGGGCAACTTAGTAACAAAATCCATTGTTATGAGTTCCCATTTCCATACTGGCATTTCCAATTGTTGTAGTAGACCTGAAGGTTTCTGGTGTTCTGCCTTAACTTGTGAACAAGTAAGACACTTAGAAACATATCTAGCTATATCCTTCTTCATGCCTATCCACCAGAAATTATTTCTTAAATCTTGGTACATCTTATTATTTCCAGGGTGTATGGTATACCTAGATTTATGAGCTTCCTCTAAAATTTTATCTCTTAATTCTCCTTGCTTAGGTACCCAGATTCTTCTTTGGTGGAATCTCCAAATTCCATCAGATCCTTGTTCTAATTCTTTTATTCTTCCTTTCATTCCTTCAGCATCATCCTTGATTGCTGTTTCTTGTAAATTCTTCAGTTGTTCCATTAAATCTAACTGTAGATTTAATCTGAGAGCACGAACTCGTCGTTGTTTCTCATGGTACTTACGACTTAAGGCATCTGCAACTACATTTGCCTTTCCTTCGTGATACTGAATATCACAGTCGTAGTCACTTAAGATTTCCATCCATCTCCTTTGCCTCATGTTTAACTCTTTTTGCCCAAATATATATTTTAAACTTTTATGATCTGTATAGACAGTAAATTTACTTCCGTACAGATAATGCCTCCAAATCTTAAGGGCAAAAATTACGGCTCCTAATTCTAAATCATGAGTCGTATAGTTTTCTTCGTGCTTTTTCAATTGTCTTGAAGCATACGCAATTACCTTCTTGCGTTGCATTAGTACACATCCAAATCCTAGTTTTGAAGCATCACAATATACTTCAAAATTTTCAGTCCCTTCTGGTAAAACTAGGATTGGTGCATTTGTTAACTTCTGCTTCAAGATTCTAAAGGCTTCTTCTTGTTTAGGTCCCCATTCAAACTTAACTGCTTTATAGGTTAGCTTAGTTAATAGTACAACTACTTTGGAAAAATCCTTAATAAACCGTCTATAATATCCAGCTAAACCTATAAAACTTCTAATTTCCATTGCGGTTTGCGGAACCTTCCAATTGGTAATTGCCTCTATCTTAGCAGGATCTATATGAATACCTTCATGATTTACCATGTGACCTAGAAATTGCACTTCTTTTAGCCAAAATTCACACTTCGAGAATTTGGCATAAAGCTTTTCTTTTCTTAACAAAGTTAAGAGTGCATGCAAATGCTCACAATGTTCTTCCTGACTTTTGGAATAAATAAGTATATCATCGATGAAAACAATTACAAATTTATCCAAATACGGTTTACAGATCCTATTCATCATGTCCATGAATGCTGCAGGTGCATTCGTTAACCCAAAGGGCATGACTGTAACTCGTAATGACCATACCTAGTTCCGAAAGCAGTTTTAGGTATGTCTTCCTCTTGTACTTTCAATTGATGATATCCGGAACGTAAGTCAATCTTAGAGAAATATCTAGCTCCTTGGAGTTGATCGAATAGATCATCAATCCTAGGTAATGGGTATCGATTCTTAATTGTAATCTTATTCAGTTCTTTATAATCAATACACATTCTCATTGAACCATCCTTCTTCTTTACAAACAACACTGGAGCTCCCCAAGGGGATGAGCTAGGTTGTATGAATCTTTTACTTAGTAATTCATCTAATTGCGTTTTCAGTTCTAACATTTTAGTAGGAGCTAACCGATAAGGTGCCTTAGCTATCGGTGTAGTTCCAGGAATTAGATGAATCCTAAATTCTACTTCCCTATCTGATGGTAATCCTGGTAACTCTTCTGGGAATATATCTGAGTATTCTGAGACTACAGGAATTTCCTTAAGTTCTTTATTCTTAGTATTAATGATTACTGAAATCATATATACTATTCCTTGCTTTCGTTCATAACTAGCAACTTTCATTACTGATATGAACTTCATGGGTTTACGCGGTTTATCTCCTGTAATCATGATTACTTCTCCAGTAGGTGCCTGAATTTCTATAGAATTTTTATCACAAATGATCTGAGCATGGTTGGCTATTAACCAATCCATTCCTAACACAACATCGAATTCAGCTAATTTCATAGGTAACAGATTTGCAGAAAATTTATGACCTGAAAGTTCTATTTCTACTTTTTGCAAAACCTGATCTATTTTAACTGAATTCCCATCTGCGGTTTTGACTGTAAAAATCTGCCTAATGTTGGTTAAAGGTAACTTAAGAGCTTGACAGAATAAAGTATTTATAAAACTTTGGTTTGCACCAGAGTCAAATAATACTTTTGCGTAAACGTTGTGAACTAGGAACGTACCAGCTATCACATCTGGAATGAGTTCTGCTTCTTGGGTGGTCAGCTGGAATGCTCTGACATTCTTCTTAGTAGCTCCGTCAGTCGCCTTGGTTTTGTTGTCTGCTGGTTTGACCAATTTAGGACATTCTGTTTTAAAATGCCCTTTTTCTCCACAGTTGAAGCAGGTTATGGTTTTCCTTCTACAGTTTTCTTCATGATGTCCTACAGTTTTGCAAAAGTTGCAGGTTACATTACATCTTCCATAATGTTTCTTTTTGCAATTCCTGCAGAACTGAGGAGTTGAGGATTGCCCTGTTCCTCTTTTCTTGAAGTTACTACTATTACCCATACGAAATCCTTGGGTAATTTTCTGAGCTAGTTCCTTCTTGTTTTCATCCCTTGTGCGTACCAACTCGTCAGTTAGGGTATTAGCTAGTTCTACCGCATCGTCAATAGTGCGAGGTCTCGCAGCTTTAACGATATTGCGGAATTCGCTAATTAATCCCCAAATATAGCGAGAAATGAGTACCGGTTCTGGCGAAGCCAGCGTTGGTACTACTCTAGCATATTCGAAGAATGTCGAAGTATATCCTCGACAGTCCACATTCACCATCCGGTGGTTTAGGAACTTATTTGCCATTTGATCTTTTTCATACTCGGGACAGAATTTTCTTTCTACAAGATTCTTAAATTCTTCCCATTTCATGGCATATGCCTCGATCCTTCTTTTAGCTTGTAACACTGTGTTCCACCATTCTAGCGCCCCTTCTTTAAAAAGATTTGACGCATACATAACTTGATCTTCCTCAGCACATTTACTTATGGTGATCACTGCCTCAGTTTTCTCTAACCAACGCAGTGCTGCAATAGCCCCTTCGTTACCTGCAAACTCAACTGGTTTACAGGCAAGGAATTCTTTGTAAGTGCAACCAGACGTTGCAGCTTTCCTTTTCTTGAAAATTGGGGCTTGCAGATCATTATTGTTATTAATATGATTACCACCTCCGTTTATACTATTACTAAAGTTGTCGCCTTGTGTACGTTTACTAGGAATGATTGATTGAGGTTTAACATGTTTCTGAATAGCAGCAATGATTGCTGGAATAGCATTAGCTATTCCTTGAGCCACTATATCCTCGATATCTTGCCTATTTAATAATTGCTCTTCCTGATTTTGCTCAGATTGATTTACTTCATTTACTGGTTCATTACCAATGTTTGCCATCTGATAATTAATTTATAGATAAATAATTAGTATAGAATAAGAAATAATCCAATATCACAATTAATTTCACATAATCACGTAAACAAATCTACAAACAAAATTGTAATTTTTCTAAAATTTCATTTATTTTATAGATTATGTATTATGCTTCTATATACAACCGTTTTATTGTTTATTTTACACATACTGATTTTTATTAATATTACTGTTATTATACACACACAGACTCATAACCCATTTCTTCCTCGTCAACTTGCATTAATAACGATGTTCCCTCTCATCATATTTCCATGAAATTTGTCCTCCTATCTCTCGGATCCTATTCCCAGCATCCATCAGATCTTCACCAAAATGGCGAAGTTCAGCCATATTCTCATTACTCATCGGTGGATTCGGTAAAGGTTCTGGATCGAACTGAGGGAAAAATGTATAGGGATTATTGATAAGGTTTTGGAATTGCCAATCATTAGTCCACCATTCGTCCATCCCTAAAGATTGGGTGTGGATTATTGGTTCTGGGATGGCTGGTTCCAGATTTATAGGGAGTTGATTTTCGATAGGATTAGAGTAAAAATTATTATTATTGACAGACTTAATAGTATCACAGCTTGTCAATATAAAATCTAACTCTTCCTGAAATGTCATTTCTTGAGTTGGCTTAGAGCTCTCTCCAATTTCTATCTTGGTTTGTCTAGAACCTTTTCCAACCTCCATTTCTATTTGCTTAGAATATTCCTCAAACTGTATTCCCATTTGCCTAGAATCTTCCCTGACTTCAGTTTCCAATTCCTGCTGTCTAGAACTTTCCCTGGTTTCAATTTCTTTTCCTTTTTCTAAGGGATTGTTTATTTTAGGAAGTCTCTTAGCTGGCTTTCTCTTATGAACACGCCTCCCCCATACGAATCTCTTTCTTTTCTTAGGTTTTGGCTTTTCCAGAGGTGGAGCGTTGAATTCTATAGGTTGTTCCACATCAGGAAAGTACCCAGTAAACTCTTTAGAAACTTCTATGTTTACAGGGTAAAGGTTGAGATTCTCTAGGGCTCCAGATAACTCATTCATGCTGTAAAAATAATAAATTAAAATTTTATAACAAATTTTTTACAGATAACCATCAATTATTATTACATATCCCGTGACTAATTTAATACAAAGGAAAATTACCAATTAAACACACTAAGTTTTATTTGTAATTTTATTTATTCACTGAATAATAGTTCTGGCTTGTAAGTGATAAAGTTGCTATTACGGAGTCATGGTATTCTAAAGATTAGCATTTACTGCTACAGTGGCTAGCATATAAAGATCCACCCATTTTTCATCTAACTTGTCTTCCCATGGTGATTTACTGATTAATTCCTGGGTTTCCTTTTTAACTTTCTTTTCTCGGAATTTCTTTAATTTCTCCTGACTTTTTCTAATAATCAAACTTCTTTTATCAGGAGAAAGGGGTTCCTCGTATTGTGCCTTTCGCACAAATATTCCTTCTTCAGGAATTACAGAGTGATTTGAGGATTTTGTTTGGGATGAACTTCCCTTCTCGTTGGATGACCTATCTAATTTAAGATAGATGTTTGAAAGCTTTTGCTTACCCATACTGTAACTAACAAATAGTCAGTTAATAAAACACATAATCACATAATTGGCAATCAGTAAAATTAAGTATTTCTAAATACTTAATTGGCTTAAATCAGTGGCTCTGATACCACCTTTTTCTGTCACGGCCCCCGACCCGGTTTGACCCGTTTCAGGGGCCGCGGGACAGAAATCCCGTGGTATTTGTTTAATTGAGTTTAACAGCGGAAGTTTATCATCAGGATCTTTTTACAGCTACAATTTTTCCAGATTATTTTATTTCGAAATCTTGGGATAAAACCCCGGTAATTTACAATAATAAGATTTCACGGAGAAATCTTTAGGTTACAAAACATGATTTCTTTATTTTATAATGAGCCACTTTCTTAAGCTTGAAGTGCGTCACTGCACTTTTCCTGAATCACAACAGATCACCTGAAACATGTTTGAAAAAGTTTTTGTCAGCAGGAAATACTGGTGAATCATTCTATTTATTAAAACGACACATTTGTTATAATTTACAGTATTAAGAGAGATTACAATGTTTCAGATATCAACCAACTACCCACAGTATTTGTCACTCGACTCGTTTCTGTGACTGTGGTCATATCCCCCATTGGCTGCCCCAATGGTGACGATTATAAAGTAATGTATACAAAACCCCACATACCGGCTGTAATTTGGTGACTACATATACTTAATCACTGTAATTATAACTCTGAAAATATTTAAGAATTTATAAAACACTTTGAATAAAAGAGAATGACTCACATTGCAGATTTAACACGGACATAGTCTAGTCTACTGATTAGCCTTGTTAACCTAATTTAAATAACAATGCACACAAAACTGGGTTAGTAATCAATACAGCATTTACGATAACTCACGAGATCAACCCTCTCAACGAATGACAAAGTGCGATACTTAAACATCCATCGAATTAACGACGAATGACAAAGCATAACCCTAATGTGGGCAGCACTTAAACATCCATTGAATAGTTTAATCGATCGGACATTGAATCGTAGCAGCGATCGAGTTATTACCCTGTTTTTGCGGCAACACTTTGTGAATCGTGTGTGTTTTAAGACTGTTCCTACTATATCTCAGTGTACAAAACGACTTTGCTCGTCGAACTAACGCACAATTACATGAAACAGACCCCTATATTTATACTTGAAAAACCGCGCCCTCGCGTGGCGCGAGGGGTACCCTATTACCATAGGGTAGCCTCGTGTCCCAGTAGGCTTGCTGAGTTGGTCGCTCGATCAAATTCACAATACACGTAAAACTGTTTAGATATTACCGACTAGGGTTTACCCCCCCCTGAGTTTTAGGGGCCCTGATCCTGATTCCGATTGTTCTGAAAATTTAAGAGTTTATGCAGAATCACTTGGGTTTCTTAATTAGGGTTTCCTATTGAATAAAATAATATAATAAATAGGACTTTTGATGAGAGTTGTTACAATTACCAGCATGAATGGTAAAACACATCGTCAAGAAATCAGAAACAACATTACCAGCATGAATGCTAAGACACAACGGTATTAATCTGCTTGCTGTTAAAACACAATGTCAAGAAATCCTCCAGCATTACCAACATGGATGGTAAAACACAGCGTCAAGAAATCCTCTAGCATTACCAACATGAATGCTAAAACACAACTTTATTAATCTGCTTGCTGTTAAAACACAATGTCAAGAAATCCTCCAGCATTACTAGCATGAATGGTTAAACACATCGTCAAGAAATTGGATATGATATGAACAGTATTTGAATCGGATGACGGAGAACAGGTTCCGGAACTTGTTGGACGTGATTGTCGGATTGAAGTTGATGGTGATGGTTATGGGTGGTGACTGAAAGATGGAGGTTAATTAATGATGAACGAGACGCGTTTCGAATCGAGTTCGGATCGAGTTCAGATGGTGATGATGAACTCGGAGATGGTGGAGATGGAAAAGTGTTTGATGATGATGAAGACGAAGAACGAGAAGGTTGCGGTTGATGATCGGTAGAGGTCCGATGGTGTTCGGAGTCGAACAACTATGTTTCGAAACCACCATTCAGAAAATCATAGAGAAACAGTTTCCATAATCTTATGCACTGTTAGTTAATGAGAGATAAAATTCCAAAAATAAAATAAAATGTCAAATTACACAAATGCGCTTTTAGTTAGAATCCCTCCATGCCACGTGTCACATTCTTATTGCTTCCAAGACTTTCTAGGAAAAACCCACTTTCTACCCAACTCCTCCTCTTCTTAGATATATGTTTTGACTTTCTAACATTTTAATTTCATACTTTCCTTTGTTATATTTACTATCAAAGACTAATATAATCTGAATTCAAACAATTAATTTGAAATATAAATAAAACCTAAAATATTATATATATATATATATATACACACACACACACACACACGTACGGGCTCAGGAGAAAACGCCCTAAAGTGTGAGAACGGTGAGAACGGATCATGGCCTAACACGTGGCACGCGACACAGTGAAGGGCAGAGGGGATTTTTTTGTCATTTTATATTCTTTTTTTAAACGCGTCGCACAACACCTCTCCATTTTTTGGCGTTTAACAAATACATGGCGTTTTTATTGTTTTTTTTAGATCGGGAGCGTAGTAAATATTTTGGTGTTATATGTGTGCCCCCAAATTGAATAAAATCATTTAGTAATTATAAGTTATTTTCCTCCATGGCGTCTCCCAAATTCATTAGGCGTTTTTCTAGATTTCAACAGTTTATATAGGTTATCAAGGTAAATTTCTTGGCGTTCATGGCGTTTTTAAATTCGGTAGAAATTTAAAAGAGCACAGCTAAGACGAAATCAAACAAAAACTAATAGTCTTCTGTGGATGGTATTACATCTGAGATGTAACCATCGCTTTGTTCATAACTCTTCTCAGACTCAGCATCATCATCTTGTTCATTGGTGTATAGCTCCATAATCTCGTCTCTTCTTTGTTCCATCCTATACTTGAATGTATTCACAAAGCTAGATCTAGCATTGTTCAAAGGTGCAAAATCACAAAGCTGTTCGATAAGATGTAGTCTATCTGTGTTCAGCAGTCCGTCCATTGTAAATAAGTAATCCCTCCCGTGTTGAAAGCTCACCCTCACAGTTCTTGCTTGTTCATCCAGAATCCAACTGGTAACTTTTTGTAGATCAGTATCTTCAACATCATTATCATCATGATCATCATTTCCTAGAAATTCTCTCTAATCTTTTTATTACCCTTCGATTCCTCTCCCAATCGTAGGCCACTGGGACCCCAAGGGCTAGAATATCCCTTTGAATGGATTCATCCACACTAAGTATGGCTTTGATTATTTTGACTTTCACCCTTCTCCTGTCAGAGAACTTAATGACAAAACGTCCCGCTGACCTCTAAAACCTCCATGCAATAACATGTGCATTTTTTTTAAATTATATGGCGTTTTTAGACAAGATGTGGCGTTTTTAGTGAATGTGTGGAGTGTGAAGCTTTTGTTTAGCTGTTGTACTTATATAATGAGGTTTTTTTTTTGGCGCCAGGTAGATATTTGTTTTTGGCGGTAAAAAACATAAGTAATTTTCTTGATGTGTATTTTTTTATCAATTGTTGTGCCATGTAGGATGCATGCCTATAATGTGACAGGCAATTATGGAATTTTGAAAAGATAAATAAATTCAGTTTCCCATGTAGTGACTTTTAATATAATAAATGTTTAGCAATAATGTTCCCGTCTCTTCATTTTACTGTTTGGAGTTACTGTTTTGTTCAGTTTCATCTGTTAAGGCTATAACACTTTTTCAGGTTTTGGTGTTTTGTTTTTTATCGCGTTTAGATAAAGATGCAACGTTGTTTTATACATTGTTTTAATGGCGTTTAGTCAATTAGTGTTGTTTATAATAATACATTGTTTGACATTTTATATAGCAACAACGTGCTTTGCTAGCATCCGTTCTAACAGTTTTCATACTATTAGGCGTTTTGGTGTTTGTAGTTTTTGGCGTTTTATAGTCAATTTTTTTATTAGTAGAGAATTAGATAATAAACAACAGAGAATTAGATAACAAACAATAGAAAAATGAAAAAATAAAGTAAAAATGCTAATCTAATTTCTCATCCAAATCTTCACTGTAATCAGCCTCTTCTTCTTGAATTTCTTTTGACGTTTTGAACCTTTTTGAATACTGATGCGTAGTCGAGTGTTATATATTTTAGGTGTATATTTTAAGCCCCTTTAACACTTATTTTAGCCAAGTTTTAAATTTATAAAACATGATATTTACTAACACTAGACACACATATGGGCAAGTGCACCCATCGTGAGCGTAGTATAGTGTTGGTAAGATACCGAGGTCGTCCAAGGACACAAGAGCTTTTAGTACCGGTTTATCCTCAACGTCTAATCAAAATAAAAAGTTTAGAAAAATGTTTTTAAACTAAGAAAAATAAAAACTAACTAAAATGCTGAAAATAAAAATAAAAGAAAAAACTGATAGACAAGATGAATCACTTGGTTCCGACTCGTATCTAGTATAACCTTTGATTATTTCCGCACTTTTGCACATAATTAAGAGATTATCTTAGTTATTGTAGTAGGCCCCTCTTTTGAAGGTGACGTTACCCTCACCCCAGTAGTTTGAGTCAGCAAGGATACAATCCTAAAAGGGTGAATTATTGGAAGATAATTAATTAAGTTATTAATGCAAATTATGGTAGGCCCCGCTTTTGGCGGTGACGTTACCCTCGACTAAGTAGTCTGAGTCAGCAGGGATACAGTCCTAAATAGCCGGGTTATAGTATTAATAGTAGTTAACTTATGAGGGGATCAAAGAGTTGGGACCCCCGCCATCCAATACCGTGAAGCATTGAAGGAAGTCCTACTAAATTTGACCCAGGTCCATTGCAGGACCTCTAAACGCTGAACAATGGCAAGACCTTTACCAAACCGTTCCCTTAACCCCCGACCAGGTAGCCAACATACCTCCATATAGACCGTGGAGATATGAATGGTGAAAATCTTTTATTTTATATAGACAGTAAAATAATGCCAAGACACCACGGACAAACGATAAGGAAAGATCACCTTCAACATAAGTAACTAGTTATTAAAGTCATTAATACAAAACCAAATAAAAAGTGCAAAAGATTAGAAATAAAAAGTATTATACTAGACACTTTGTCTTCACCAAGTGATGTAAGAGACTTAGGCAAACATGGCCTTGATTGTCAAGAACTCTTACTATCAATCTTGGATCCCGAGACGACTCACACACTCTACGATGGACAATGGATGATGGTGGTGGATGATGGTGTTATGGTGGTGGTGGGTGGTGGGTGAAGTGTGAGAGAGGTGGTGTGCCAAGGGATGAGTTGAAATGAAACCAAGCACTCCTATTCATAGGCTGAACAGAAGGCTGGGCACGGCCCCGTGTCCGCTGGACACGTCCCCGTGCCTGTCTGACACTCTCTCTCTTCATTAATTGTAATTCGCAATTACAATTAATGCGCCTGCTGTACTTTCGCCACGCCCCCGTGTTCACTGGACACGGCTCGTGGTGGGCAATAGAAACTTCTATAGGTTTGTCTTTTCTGCTGCTTCTTGGGCACGGCCCCGTGCTGGCTGAGCACGGGGCGTGTTCAGTCTTCTGCCTTCTCTATTTTGCTTGGGAAGATGCCGTTGAGGGGTCGGGCAGTCCACTTATGTTCCTTTTCTTGTATTTATGTTAGATTTAGCTGTCTTTTTGCTTCTTTTGTGAATTTGAGCTCATTTAATCCTGAAAATACAAAAGGAAGACAAAAACACTCTTTTTCCAACATTAGTACTTAAAAAGGGTTAGTTTTATGCCTCATTTGATGTAATTTATATGTTGCATTTTACACACATCAAATACCTTAGCTAGATGCCAATTTTCCTACATAACGCCCGTCTTTAGAAGAAGCTTATTTTTAGTGCATCCTGTATTTTGGTTTGATATATTCTTGTTTGGTGACATGTTGAAGATCAACGCCTGGTCGAATGCTATTATAATAATGGAGTCTAAAATATTATTTTTTTACACTGGTATTGATCCCTTCATGCCATCAATATATACATCAAGAACAAAGCTTACATGATGACATATCAGTGTCATCTGTCTCTTTTTCTTGAATATTTGTTCATCTCACTCAGCAAAAGCTTATAGAGATACCCATCTCTAGGGATGTAAACGAACCGAACGTTCAGCGAACAGTTTGTGAACCGTTCGGCGGGAAGTTCGTTTATGTTCGTTCGATAAGCTTAACGAACGAACATGAACAAAAAATTTCGTTCGATAAGCTTAACGAACGAACACGAACAAAGATCTCGTTCGTTCGACTGCGTTCGTGAACGTTCGGTAATATGTTCGTTTATGTTCATTCATGTTCGTTCGTTTACGTCCGTTCGTGTTCGGATTTTTATGTTCATTTTTCTAAAAGTTTTTAATTTTTTATTAATTTTTTACTTTCTCCATATGTATTATTTCCCTCTCTCTGGCCCTCTCCCACTTTTGATATCACGCTCCTTCATTCAGTTTATCTCCAATCGATTGAACCTAATATTATCCATGCCTTCAATCTTTAAATGGTTATATTTAACTACTTTCATTGTGTACAATGTTTAAGATTAACGGTGCTTTTTTTAATTTTCAAAATTAAAGTTCATTTGTGTTCGTTTGCGTTCGTGGTTAGTGTTCACGAACTGTTCGCGAACAACCAAGATTCCTTAACGAACGAACACAAACACAAACTTCTGTTCGTCATGTGTTCACGAACAGTTCACGAACATCCAAATTTCCTTAACGAACGAACACGCACATAGCCTTGTTCGTGTTCGTTCGGTTCGTTTACAGCCCTACCCATCTCAGAGAAGAATCCATTCTGTGAAACTTCATTCAGAACAATACTCAATATAGAAGAAACGAGGTTTCCCATATGTGGTTTTTTAACTATTTTTTTGGCGTTTTAAAGTGCGCGGTTTCTAGGAAATATGATGTTGTTTTTGGGTGTGAACAATTGATTGTGCAGAGACGTCTCTCTTATAGGATGTTTTTGGCGCGTAGTTTAGGCGGGATTTTATTATAATAAATGATATTAATAAAGTAACCGTCTTTTCAGTTATTGTGTGTATTTTACTGTTTTGTTAAGCTTTTATGAGTTTAGGGTGATAGACATTCCATCTTCTAAGTTTGGCGATTTTTTAATGGCATTACGTAGTTTTTGGCGTTTTGTATTTTTAATGGCGTTACGTAGTTTTTGGAGTTTTTAATAATACTTTTCAAAAGTAATTTTATTATAGTTTGGGAGTTTTGGGCGTTTTATGGCATGATGGCGTTTCACAAGCATTTTGTCTGTGTGGCGTTTTCTTAAAATAATGTATTTGTTCTTAGCTGAAAAATACATAACAAACAACTGAAAAAGAAAATTAAAAAAATAAAACACCATCTTCCAAATCTTCACTATCACCAATATATTTCTTCTTTGAAACATCTTCACTAGCAGTTTGACTTTGGTATGCTTCATTTTTTTGTTGTTGTTGAAGTAGCCTTTTTGTCGCCGTTTGGAAGCACAAATGACGTGAGTTTTTTATTTGAAATTCATCTTTATCTTCATTTTTATCTTCAACCCACTCATCAGCGTCATCCGACTGTTCATGCCATTCAAAGATTCATCAAGAACAAAGCACAGAAAATGACCTAAGTCTGGCATTGACATCTTTTTCTTGAAGATTTGTCCATCTCATGCAGCAAAATGTTATTGAGTTACACCCCTCAGCTAAGAATGCATTCCGCGAAACTTAACGTAGAACAATATTGAATATACAAGAAACGATGTTTGCCATTTTTGGCGTTTTACTGAGAAAACAGTGTATCTAAAAGAAACGTCGATTGGAATCTTTGATGTTTGGGTTTTTGGCGTTTTCTAAGATGATTGGTATATAGTAGAATATGGCGTTTTGAGTTGGTGTGTTTGATGTTTGGGTTTTTTGGCGTTTCTAAGATGAATGGTATATAGTAGTAAATATGGCGTTTGGGGTTCGGGGTGTTTAATGAATGTCTGAGATGTTGTTTATATATGATGTGTTTTGGCGCGTAATGGCGTTTTATTCATGAGTTTGGCGTTTTGGGTAGAGAAGTCTAAAGACCCTTTTACCCTTAATGAAGCGCGTCCACTTAATAGAATTAGTGTTATTTACGAAAACGCCACCGCGCCAATCTAGTCCATAGATTGTTTTGATCAGACGATCCATAACCGTTCTCATTGTTCTCACACTTTTCACCGTTTTCTCTAAATCCTGAATATAGGGGAGGGTTATATTGAGAACGCTAAATATTGCCAGAATCGTGAGAACGAATGAAAAAACCAATCAAAACCAATTTTTTTTTATTACAAACCTCATTGTAATTAAGATACAACATCAAAAAAAGAATTTACAACATCAAATAATTCATTTCTCCTTTCAAAATAACTCTTTTTAGTTTTTTTACACATGTGTAAATATAACAGATTTACACATGTGTAAATGACAAACTTACACATGTGTAAATTTTCTTTATTTACGAATTCACGTAAATTTAAACGTGTAAATTAAATTTCTAACATTGTATTCCAATAATAATGATAAGTGTAGATTTTGTTTTGAATTTGAATTGTTTTTGACGAAGTTATCGCTGTTTTTTCATTTGTTCTCACGGTTCTCACAATATTTAGCGTTCTCATTTAAACATTCCCCTATATATATATGTATATATATAATATAAAGAGAGAGAGAGAGAAACGAGATCAGGAGAAAATGACTAAAAGTGTGAAAACGGATCCTGGTCGAACACGTGGTGCGCGATATAATCCGGGCGAAGGGTTTTTTTTTTTTGTCTTTTTATCTTCTTTTTTTCTGATGCGCGTGTCACAATACTGCTTCATTTTTTGTGTCTAAGTTTTTTTTTGACGTGCAGTTAGATTCAATAACTACCTGACGTTTTATTGGTCTTTTTTAGATCTTCCTCGTTGAATTAATCGGTTTTGTGTTACATAGTAAATATTTTGGCGTTTATAGCGTTCCCAAATTCATTAAAATTAATTAATAATTCTAACATCGTGGCGTCCATGGTGTTACCTAATTCAATATTTACCTTTAATAACTCAAACTTTACAATTTTTTTGGCCTTTTTGTAGATTTCACCAGTTGAATTAATCCCATATATGTTATAAAGGTAAATTTTTTGGCGTTCATGGCGTTCTTAACAATTCACTATAATTCATTAATAATTAAAAAGATTACAATAAGACGAAATCAAAACAAACTAAGAGTCTTCTGTGTATGGGATTACATCAGAGATGTACCCATCGCTTTGTTCATCACTTTCTTCAGATTCATCATCATCATATTGTGCATTGGCGTATAACACCATTATCTCGTCTCCTCTTTGTTGCAACCTATACCTAAATATCATGAATATTCCACCCTGTTTCGATAAGTCACTTTAACCGTTCTTGCTTGTTCATCCAAACCCCAACTGGTAACTGTTTCTAGACCAGTATCGTCAATATCATCATCATCATCATCATCATCATCTGTTGTAAATTTTCTCTTCAATCTTCTTATTACCGTTCGAGTCCGTTCACAATCGTCGGCCCTTGGAATCCCAAGGGCCAGAATATCCCTCTGAACGACTTCATCCATACTAAGTATTGGCATGATTGTCTTGACCTTCACCCTTCTCCTATCAGAGAACTTTAGGACGAAACGTCTCTCCGACCTCTCAAACCTCCATGCAATAACCTGAGCCATTTTTTAAGTTTTATGGCGTTTAAGATAACGTGTGGCGTGTTTAGACGAATGTGTGGAGTGTTAAGTTTTGTTTACCTGTTCTACTTATATAATGACCCTTTTTGCCGCCATGTAGGATGCAGTCCTCTGATGCGACAGGTAATTATGGCATTTTGAAAAGATAAATAAATAAATAAATTCAAGTACCCATGGAGTGGCTTTTAATATAATAAATGTTAGTAATAAAGTTTTCGTCGTTTCAGTTATTGTTTGTAGTTACTGTTTGTCAGCTTCATCTGTTAAGGCTGTAACACGTCCCATCTTTTAGATTTTGGCGTTTTGTTTTTTTAATGGCGTTTAGATAAAGATGACACATTGTTCTATTCTCTTGCACATTGTTTTATACATTTGAGTAATTTTTTTGGAGTTTTTAATAATACTTGTCTAAAGTAATTTTATTATAGTTATGGAGTTTGTCGTTTGTGGCATTTTGGCGTTTTACAAGCAATTTTTTTTTAGAGAAATAATGTATTTTTTGTGGAAAATTAGATAACAAACCACATAAAAAATAGAAGCGAAAAAAATAAATAAAAAATCCTAATCCAATTTCTCTTTCCAAATCTTCACTGTCATCAGTCTCTTTCTTATTTGAAACTACAAGAGCTGTCACAAATATATGGCGTTTTGGTTTTCGTGTGCTTTTATTGTTGTTCGTTGTTGAATTGGCTTTGTGGATGTTGGAGACATAGATCGATGCCGTGTGGATGGATGCTATTTGTCCGTCGTCCTCATTTTCATCATCGAGTCCAAAATAACATTTACACTGTAATCGGTCTCTTCTTCTCATCCAAACCTTCTTCAAGAACAAAGCACACAGAATGACATATGACTGTCACCAGTCTCTTTTTCTTGAAGATTTATCTATCTCATGCAGCAAAATCTTATTAAGTTACCTCCCTCACCTAACAATCCATTCAGTGAACCTTAACGCAGAACAATACTGAATATCCAAGAAACGATGCTTTCCATCTTTGATTTTTTAACATTTTTAGCGTTTTACAGTGAGTGGTATTTAGGAAACATGGGGTTTGTTTTTTGGTGTGATCAATGGAAGGTGCTGAGACGTTTCTCTTTATAGGATGTTTTTGGCGCGTAGTTTAGGCAGAATATTATTATAACAAATGCTAGAAATAAAGTATCTGTCGTTTCAGTTACTGTTTGTATTTACTGTTTTGTTCAGCTTTATCTGTTAAGTCTGTAACACTTCCCATCTTTCAAGTTTGTCGTTTTATATTTAATGGCGTTTTTATAGATCAAGATGATAAAATACACTAACTAAAACACACAAAAAGTTACACAGGAAAAATAATTTTTATTATTTGGCATTTTATATTTAATGGCGTTTATGTAAAAAACGATGTTTACCCCTTTACCCTTAATGAAGCACGTTCCAAGTAATAAAATTGATGTTATTTACGAAAACGCCATCACGCCAATCTAGTCCATAGATTGTTTTGATCTAACGATCCATAAGCGTTCTCACCGTTCTCACACTTTTCACCGTTTTACCGAAATGCTGACCCTATATATATATATATATATATATATATAGGGGAAGGTTTAAATGAGAACTCTAAATATTGTGAGAACGAATGAAAAAACTACGAGAATTTGGTCAAAAACAATTCAAATTCAAATTTTTTACACCTACCATTATTATTCGAATACAATGTTAGAAATTAAATTTACACGTGTTCGCAAATATTGAAAATTTACACATGTGTAAGTTTCTTATTTAAAACGTGTAAATTTGTTGTATTTAACAAATTTACACATCTGTAAAAATTTTAATAAGAGTGATTTTGAGACGAGCAATGAATTATTTGATGTTGTAAATTCTTTTCTTGATGTTGTATTTTAATTACATTAGAGTAAATTACGATTTTGACCCCTGTGGTTATATCACTTTTACCCTATTAGCCCGAGATAGAATTTTTTAACATCTGTGTCCCCATGGTCTCTATAACTAACTATTTTGGCCCCTGAGTCTAGCTCAACCCATTACCCTGGTTAATTAATTGTCACATGCAACTCACATGATGGGTATATTGGTAAATTCACCTCCCACTTTACTGACTTTATAAATAAAACACTAGCCGTTTCTTTATCACTTCATCTTCTTCACCATTCCATCTCAAACCCTAATTTCACACCTGGTGATCTGCATATTGCATCACAATTATGTGCTATTTAGGGTTTAAAATTTTCTTTTTAAATTTCTAACTTTTATACAACAAAACCCTATGGTAGATACAATCAAACAAATCCCTCATCTCTTTCCCCCAAACTCCCTTTCTAACAGTAACTGATAAGAAACACAACAATGGCTAACTTAAGAACATCAATGGTGCCATTCGAATGCTAGAGTGATAACTGTTGTTGTACGAGAACTCGACTAAAGGTAAATGCAAATCCCAATTACCACCAAAATCTATGACACATGAACGAAGCATGTCTTCAAGGGCGCGAATCGTGGGTTCAGTCTGACCGTCGGTCTGGGGATGGAAAGCGGTACTTAGATTAAGAGTAGTACCGAGAGCGGATTGAAACGTTTCCCAAAGGCGCGAGGTAAATCGACCATCGCGGTCAGAGATGATATCACGAGGTGTCCCATGTAGACAAATGACCTCATCGGTGTAGATTCGTGCTAATCGTTCTACCTTAAAGTCTTCTCGTATCGGTAGAAAATAAGCAGATTTAGTAAGATGATCAATGATAACCCAAATGCTATCGTGACCTGATGGCGTTCGCGGAAGTTTCGTTATGAAATCCATAGCTATACTCTCCCATTTCCACATAGGGATCTCGGGTTGCACGAGTAAGCCAGAGGGTCGTTGTTGTTCAGCCTTGACTTTCGAACAAGTCAGGCACTTCGAAACATAGATAGCGATATCCTTCTTCATTCTGGGCCACCAATACCGAAGACGAAGGTCATGGTACATCTTGTCGGCACCGAGATGAACGGAATATCGGGATTTGTGGGCTTCAGTCAATAATATCTCCCGAAGGTTATTGTGACTTGGGATCCAGATGCGATTGAGATAGTAATAGATACCATTCGATTTGGTGACAAGATTGGTTTCAGCACCACACTTCTTCATTTCCTCTTTCAAGGTGTTCTCAATGAAGCAGGCGTGCTAAGCGTCACGAATTGGAGTTTCGAGGTCGTGCTGGGCTTGAATATTGCGAACGCTATGCAAATAGCTTCGTCGGCTGAGAGCGTCGGCAACGACATTTGCTTTGCGAGGGTGGTAACGAATCTCACAGTCGTAATTGTTGAGAAGTTCAACCCACCGGCGTTGGCGCATATTCAGTTCTTTCTGGTTAAAGATGTGTTGCAGGCTCTTATGGTTAGTGAAGACCGTACACTTAGTACCATAAAGGTAGTGTTGCCAGATCTTTAACGCAAAAACAACTGCACCTAGCTCGAGATCGTGGGTTGTATAGTTCTTATTGTGGATTTTGAGTTGACGAGAGGCGTACGCGATAACCTTGTCCCGTTGCATAAGAACACAACCGAGACCGAGGTTAGAGGCATCACAGTAGAGTACAAAGTCGTCGTTTCCATCGAGTAACGCGAGGATAGGAGCATTGCAGAGCATATGCTTGAGAGTTTGAAAGGCTTCCTCTTGTTCGGTTCCCCAAACAAAAGGCTTGTCTTTATGCGTCAGAGAGGTAAGAGGAATGGCGATTTTAGAAAAATCAGCGATGAATCGACGGTAGTAACCCGCCAATCCGAGGAACAAACGAACTTCAGACGGGGATTTTGGTGTAACCCAACTCTTAACTTCTTCAATCTTCACAGGGTCGACGTGTATACCTTGACTATTGACGATGTGGCTGAGGAATTGAACCTCCTCTAGCCAAAATTCACACTTGGAGAACTTGGCATAGAGTCGATTCCCTTGGAGTAATTCGAGAACCAAACGTAGATGTTGTGCATGTTTGGCTTTCGACTTCGAATATATAAGGATATCATCGATAAAAACGATGACAAAGCGGTTGAGAAAGGGTTTACACACACGATTCATCAAATCCATGAAAACCGCGGGTGCGTTGGTTAGACCAAAGGGCATAACGACGAATTCATAATGGCCGTATCGGGTTCGAAAAACGGTTTTAGGGATACCTTCCTCCTGAATTCGTAACTGATGATAACCAGAGCGCAAATAGATCTTAGAGAAACATGTAGCGCCTTGCAATTGATCAAACAAATCGTCGATTCGGGGTAAGGGATAGCGGTTCTTGATAGTAAGCTTATTGAGTTCCCTATAATCGATGCACATCCGGAACGATCCATCCTTCTTTTTGACGAAAAGGACAGGTGCGGCCCAAGGAGATGTGCTAGGGCGTATAAAGCCATTATCAAGCAATTCTTGGAGTTGACTCGAAAGTTCACACATTTCGGACGGAGCAAGGCGATAATGGGCTTTAGCAACAAGGTTAGCTCTAGGAATGAGGTCGATATGGAAATCCATATCACGACTCGGGTGTAGACCAGGTAAATCGTCAGGAAAGACAACAGGAAAATCACGAACCACAAGTACCTTTTCCATCAGCTTCTTTTGCGTTTCCTCCGCTACTACGATGTGCGCCAAGAAAGCCTTGTATTCCTTTCGGAGATACTTGCTTGCCTGAATGCATACATGAGTTTCAGGTCCTTCGAAGATACTTCGCCATAAACATAGAGTTGGTCGCCATTAGCAAGAGAGAAACGAATCATTTTATCAAAACAAACAACTTCAGCACGATTTTCACGAAGAAAATCCATGCCTACTATGATATCAAAACTACCAAGCTGCATCGGAATAAGTTCGATCGGGAAGACGTGATTGTTGAGCTCAAGAGTACAATCACGGAGAACAGAACTAATGGTGACAGTTCTTCTGGTGGCAATTACCATGTCGAACGTCATTGGGAGGTTAGCGCGTTTACGGTTTAGGAGTTTTTCGAATTCAAACGATACAAAACAGTTATCGGCTCCAGTATCAAATAAACACAAAGCATATATACCGTTGACAAGTAACGTACCATTGACAACATTGTTGTCAGTTTGGGCCTGGCGGACATTGATGTTGAATGCTCTGCCGCGGGCTGCTTGTTGAGCTGGCTGCTGCTGCTGCTGCTGAGGCTGATGCTGTTGATGTTGTTGCTGCGCTGGTTGCTGTTGTGGCTCTTGCTTCACCACTCGATTCGGGCAGACATTTGCGAAGTGGTTAGGATCACCACATGCGAAGTAGGCTCGTGCATGAGCAGCGGGAGCAAGAGCTTTTTGATTACCCTGAGGAGCGTTAAGTGGAACTAGCAGTGAAGGAGGAGCTTGAACTTGAGCTTGACGAGGACCAGTGCGACAGTTGGCGGTAAAGTATCCTTAGAGATTGTAGTGGACATAAAAACAACAAGGGATCCCAACTGGGTGATGATAAGTACAAGTAGGGCACAGTGGGTGCGGACCGGTATACGCACGCTTTGCAGACGGTGCGTTGGTCACGGGTGCTGCTACTTGGCGGTTCTGGTTCTGAGGTTGGGCAGGGACAACATTGAGAGGAGCGGCGGTCACAACACAGTTCTTGTTGTTGTTGTTGTTGTTGCTTTTGCGCTTGCGGCGTGATGACTTCGATCCTTGAGATGTGGCGGTTTTAGGAACGGGAGTAGCAGTGACTTGGTGGAGACTTTTGGTGGTGTTCTTGAAGTAACCAGCCATAACTTGCTTATCCTTGATTTCAGCAGCGAGTTGATAAGTCTCTTCGATGGCGGTAGTCTTGGCTGCTTGGACAAAATCGGCAACACAATCAGGTAGAGCGTGAATGTATTTCTTAATTGTGATGTCGGGAGTTGAGACTTGTCCAGGACAGATGATGCTAAGCTGCTTAAAATGAGCAATAAGACCAGCATTGTCGCCACCTTCTTGCTTGATATTCCAAAACTCGTTCTCCAGCTTCTGGAGTTCATGTGGGGGACAAAATTCTTTCATCATGATTTCCTTCAATTCCTCCCAGGAAAGCCCATACGCTGCATCGTTACCTCGCCTGTTTCTTTCGGTAGTCGACCAGTCCAGAGCCCTGGACTGTAAAACGCCAGTTGCGTTAACAGTGCGGAGGCTGTCTGGCATCCGCTTTGACGAAGAGTGACTTTAATCGAGTCAAACCACTGAAACATGGCGCTGGGCCCGTCTTCACCGGTGAAGTCCTTGGGGCCACAGGCCTTGAACTGCTTGAGGCTAAAAGTAGCGCGGGGCGAGTCAGTCTTAGATTCCTCAGAGGTCTTGCTGCCGACTTCGTTGATTTCGCTGACGATTTGCGGAATGACCTTGGCCATTTCCTTGGTGACTAGTGAGGCGATGCGTTTGTCAACGTGGTTACGGCGGGTAGCGCGAGAAGTCTGTAATCCAAATGACGACATTGTCTGCAACAGACATCGTCATAGGATGCTAACGCGATTTCGATTATATCAGGTATAGTCTAGCGTATCTCCAAAAACTACTTTATGTAAAGCACAGGAACACGTCTAACACATAGGCACATAATCACGTAGGCACATAATCCACATCGGCACATAAACACATAAGCACGTAAGCACGTAGAGCACAGAAGCACATATTCTACTATATTTTGCACGTATTCACCTACATATATTGCACGTATTCACCTATCATTCAAGTTCGCGAGCGCGTTCGAGAGTAGTGAGTGCGGGTAGCGAGTAGCATAAGCGAGAAACATAGCATGCGAGGGTGCATTGATTGGCTGCGATTTGTTAGCGTGTTGAGATAAATGTGTAGTGCGAGTTGTGCGTGTTTAGCAAATCGAAGAGCGAAAAGCGAATAAATCTCCAAAATCGAAACATATAAACACATAAAAAAACCACATAAGACACATAAAAGCGATAATTCACAGAGTCAGCGGCTGCGAGCTCAAAATCGAAACAGAGTGTCTGGGTCCATCAAAACATGTCTCAACACCCGAGGTGATTCGACTATTCTCAAAGACTTTGAGTACACGCTTTGGCCTAACAGACTATGCTCCCTCACCGACATACGGTGAATGGCACGCATCCTTTCGGTTACTCGCATAACTCGAGTCATTGGAATCCATCGAAACTTTGGTGAGAGTTTGTAAAACCAAAATAGGGAGCGGAACAAGTCATTAAGGTACGGGTTTCACCCCTAACTTAACAACTTTATTCCTGGTTGTGTGATAGAATCACGAGAGAGATAGGAAGAACTTCGCCGAGATATGGATTTCACTCCTGACTCAACGCAAGTTCTCATGTTTATAGTAAAAATGTGCGTCGAGCGAGCGATCTAATCGAGAGTTTGCGGTTTTCACACTTAATCTCGACCAATTCACTCGATTGTGTTATGCGAGTGTTTTCGAAAACGTGTGTGTTGTGCTTGCCTTAGGAAAGGCTAAGTGGTAGTGTTCCAGCCTTAGGAAAGGCTGGCTTTGCGCGAAGGTGTAGTATGCGGTGTTCGCGCAAGGATGAGTTCGAAGGAGTAACAGAAATGGGCTCGTGCAAAACCCCTACTGGGTTCGCACAAGGCGGTCTGTTGGTACTTAAACTATAGACTAGGTCATTTCTAAGACATCGGACCCGGACTAGGTCGTGTCTTACCTAATTCCCTATAGTTATGGTTCTGATACCAATCTGTCACACCCCAACCGATAGCAGAATCATCGGGGCGTGACACTGAGCAAAACAGATTGTCCAAGAGAATCCATAACACTGTTAGTGACAATATAATTAACATTGATGTCCCATACCATAAACTTATAAAGCACAAATAGTTATTACAGACATTGTTCTCAAAGACAGATAATTGTTCCGACAACTCATAAATTATTCGTAGGTTTCTTGACCACCTAAACTCGATTCATCATAGCAAGCAAGCATCCTAAACACCTGTCACATACGTTAAAATAGGTCAATACACATAGTGTAAAGGTGAGTACACAAGTTTAATAGCATATAGTAGCGAAAAGCGATTTACGCATAACCGGCATGTAACACGTAGAGATATGAAGCAAGTAGGCTATCGACAATGAAATATGCACAGACATGACTGCGAGTTGTAGAATGCGCAACACATATCACCACTGTAACACGTGAAGTAAAACCCTTAACAACCCCTGTCCGCGACAGGTGCTGAGTCCAAACTATAGTACTATCGTTGCTAAGGTGTCAGACAACAATCACTGTGTAAACATAGCATACAAGCATTCATCAAAAACATGTATAACATGCAGAGCGGTTAGCGTATAAAAGTAGTTGCGTTGTGTGTCGATGTGATTTGATATAGGTAACGTATGTAACACCCAAAAGTGCGTTAAGCAAAAAGGGATCGAGTATACTCACAGATCGTGTTTAGTAAATAAACACAGTCTTGGATTGAAGGGAGCGCTTGAGAGGTTAGGCTGATCATAGAACGATAGTGTAAGCGTTGAACAGTGCGTAACAGTGCGTCGAGTGAGACAAGTGATCGGATGGTGGTTCGATCAGATGACCTTCCGGACGGATGGTCATCCGGACGGATGACCATTCGGTCGGTTGGTCATTCGACTGAAGGAGTGTGTTTGTGAAATGTTTGAACTTTTGAAGTTTTCGTTGTAGTATGAATAAAGTCATTCGATCGGATGGTCATCCGGACGGATGGGCGTTCGATCGGATGGCTGTCCGGTTGAAAACTGATATTCTTTGAAGTTTTGAGAAATTGTTTAAGTGTTGAAATTATAAAATCAAGCTTCCAGGTCGAATAGTCGTTCGATCGGATGGTCGTCCGATCGGACGACTATTCGATTGAGCAACCTTCTATTTGAAAACCTTTGTAAAATCAGTTAAGTTAGAAAGTTCACGGTTTGGCGGAGACGGCATGACGACGTGTTAAACAATGGGAACTACCCCGTTCGATCAGTCTCAGCTGTGTTTGATGGAGTTTCATGTTCAACCCGTTAATCGGTCGTCTCTCTGGTAGAAATCCATTCTCAGACCGGTTCTCCACTAGAGAATGAGTAGAGAGCCCGAACGAGTCCAGGTTCTAATGGTTCTAAGTGAAAAGTGAAAGATGTTGAAGAAAAGTTTGAAATAGCTGTTAAATGTTTAGATTTAGGCGAAATCAGTGTAAAAACGTGTGGAAATCCTTTAGATCTGAACCGTTCTTGATGAGATGAGGTCACACTTTGGTGTTCACGAGAACCCATGGTGACGTCACCCTAGAACAGTCCCAAATCAGCTGATTTCACGGTGAAAATGTGAGATTTGTTGGAGAATATGATGAGAAAGTGTGTAATGAAGATGGAAGTACAAGATTTAGAGTGAAAACTTACAAGAATCGTGAGAAATCAAGAGAAAATAGCCTGAGAGTCCGTGGGTCGGACTGAGCTGTCACATCAATGAATAGTTGATGTGACAGTGGGGTATTTATAGTGTTAGAGGTGAGAAGGCGGTGTAAAGTTGAACGGGACGGACGACCGTTCGATCGGATGGCCATCCGATCAGATGGTCATCCGGTCTGATGTCTATTCGATTCGTTGGTCGTTCGATCGGTTGGCCTTCGCGAGTTAGTTTTCCGACTTTCGTTTCGTGCGTTGAGCGTTGCGTTGCGTTTAAGCGAGTTGCGAGTAAGCGATGCGATAGTATTAAACAATAGTTACACAAATAACATAACTAACACATAACAACATACAAGTAAGTAAATCTGCGTTTAGAGTTTGCGATTAGATTGCGATGCGATAGAGTTGCGATTGCGTTTACGAATAACACCTCAAACAAATATAAACATGCACAAGTAGCACACATAATAACACACACACAGAACAATACCAATACTGCGATTTGAGTTGCGATGCGATAGAGATGTAATAGCGTTAAGTAGAATAACGTTTAATTGCGTTTATCGCATTGTTACTTCACAAATTAACAAATCGTAATTTAAAATAACGTTAACCAAAGTATCGATTATCGGGTCGGAGAGTACAAGCAATAATTAAGTAAGAAATGACAGATCTGAACGCTGACATGTCTTGACTTTGACTTTGACTTTAAAAAAGTCGGGTTGTTACAACAGAGAAACTTGGCCTCCAAACAAAACTGCCACTGGCAGTCGCTTACGGACCATATGGGTCCAGAGCTTACGGTCCGTAAGCCCATAAGGTGCACGCAGAATTCAAATCCCTTATGGACCGTAAGGTATATGTCCTTGCGGTCCGTATCCGCTACTCAGAAACAAAAATCATTCATTCTTGCGGTCCGTAAGCACTAAGGCTTACGGTCCGTAAAGGGTCACTCAGAGGCCATTAATTTGCATGTTGACACCTTTAGTCCCTCCACATTCATACTTTCATAATTTGACAAAAGTAGCCACTCTCGTCCAATTTATTAGACATAATTGAGAGTATGGACACGTGTCATTGTATAACTCGATACGAATTTACGATGTGTTACAATAGGTCCGGATCGATATTACCGATAACCGGCCCAAAAATACACCCAAACCGGACCAAACCGAATATGGTAAGGTTGAAAGTTGGTTCCAATCTTTATACTATAATCGGGTCGGGTTGGTCCAAAAACAGGGTAAAAACCGAGATCAAACAGCTGGACCGATTTATTAAAGATGTAACAGATAGGGTGTTTTTTTTGGGACTTTTGTCTCTAGGTTATGGGTTGGTATAAGCAGCCCATTTGAGATGTGATTTTTTATAACCACTTAACTAATTCACGGTAAAAACAAACCATCATTCATTATTCGCTTTTTTGATCGTTAACTTACTATGCTTAACTCTTTCATGCTGGTAGTGTGTTGAATTCATCATTTGTTTACATATTTCGATTTTTTTTTGCGTGTGGCAACGAAAATAGGAAATACATCACACACATCAACATTTGGTAACATGTTTTGTCAAATATTTCTTTCGGACATTTTAACGAACACTTGGTGTGCAAAGAGTTTAACTCTGGATATTTGACATTATCATGAAACATAAACAATCCACGAAGCTTAATTAACTTGCAAATTTAATAATTATCATGAAACATAAACAATTATATGTCACAAAGGTATTTGCAGGTCGTTGAAATAAATTCAAAGTAGGCTTCATAATTGACAATGAATAACAATTAAAGGAATTCAAACATGAAAAAAAAATAATGTAATGGAATTCATACCTTCAATTTGATTGAATGGATTGAAATTAAAGACCCCATTGCTTGATTCCTAAATTCCATACACGATACACGATACACCCTAGTTCAATGATTCATTATTGGTCGTTCATGTGGTTTCTTTGTACAATGGCCTCAACAACTTCAACTCATGGGTTTTGAACATGAGACACATATAGGGTCGGGTATTATACTTGGGACCGAGATACCCGATATGATAAATGACTGGAACCGACCCTATATTTAGGGTACGTAAATCGGGTATGATATTACGGTCGAGTTGGTTCTCGGGTCTGGTCGGGTAATAACAAATGCTCACCCCTATTGAAAAGATTAAACACTGATTTTTAGTTCTCAATTCTATGTTGTATATTCTACCATTTTAAGGAAAGTACTGGAGGCTAAAAATCAGCTTGTTTTATAAATGAATCTGAGCTTGAGATTCACTCATCGAGCCCTTTCAGGTGACGCTTTTAACCAGCGTTACCAGTATGGCACTCTGCCTTTCGAGGCATGAATTGGCGATAAATGATAGGGGCATGGTCTGGGTAACAACGTGGGAGTGGAAGAAAAGTGGGCCACATGCCCATCAATCTATCAAATGCATTATTTCCTTTTTTTTAGTTTTTAGATTTTAATATTATTTTAATTGGTGTGAATAGTTGTGAAACTAAAACAGGGTGTAAAAATTGACTTGAAGTAATCTAGCGATGTGACTATGAACTATCTGAAACTATAACACATAACCTTACCATTCCGTATAATTTAAGGCCGCTTACATGTTCTTAAGCATAAACCATAGACATACTTATTCAAACATAACTAAAATATCTGAGACTAATTTGCAGTCACTAAAGAAATGCAATGAGGACTAAAATGACGTGGTACCAACGGAAAAATTGAGGATTGAATTATTATGTGTTAGAGACTGACCGTTGTCATTGTCGATGTCATACAAGCGGAACTGATTTTTAGTCACTAAAACCACTATCTAGTACTAGGTATTTGCGACTGGCTCGGGACTGACAATTCAGTCCCTGATAATTATTAGGAACTGATTTTGACGTATCAGATACTGATTTTTCAGTCCCGGATACTCATCTTTTTTGTAGTGACAGAATCAATATTGTCCGAATAACATTGCTACGGTTATTGTCTATTGATAGGGTACGTCGCCTTCGTCGCAATGAGCAGGTTGGGTTTATTATTTTTTGAGTAAATTACGATTTTGGCCCCTGTGGTTATATCATTTTTACCCTTTTAGCCCAAATCGAAATCTTTTAACATCAGAGCCCATAAAGTCTTTTTTTCTAACCCTTTTGGCCCTCAACGTATTTTTTTCTAACCCTTTTGTCCCCTAAAAGTAAATGGATAGGGTTAGTGTTAGGGGTCAAAAGGGTTAGAAAAATGACGTTGAGGACTGAGATATTAAAAGATACCTTTTAATCTAAAGGGTAAAAAGTGATATAACCACTATGATGAAAATCGTAATTTACTCTTATTTTTTTAAAGGTTGAGAAGACAAACGTGCCTCATCGCGCAACACAAATAAAATACTAGTTCGGACTTGGACAATCAAACAAAAAATTATACCCAACCCAAACATAACATTGCTTACGATATGTATACATCATGGTGACGCAATCACAAAACCTAAAAGTTTGATTCTATCAATGTGAACAGGATCAAACTCAATGTGAAAAGGATCACATCAACATGATGGTCACATTTGGTGGACACCTAATTCCTCCACGACGCCACCACACCCGCCACCACCAAAAAAACACACACGCTATATATAACATACACCCCAAACCCTACATCATATCAATCACACAATTCAAACCCAACAACCACATGTTATTGTTCCGATCCGCTATTATTAGTCACATCAAACCACAACAGATTCGTAACACCAAATTTGTCATGACCACTGTGTCGGAAGCTGTTGGGTTTAGCGCACCGAGATTGGTTGCCAAGAAGGTGCTGGCTAAGAGCCAGAGTGAAGGTGATGGGGCCGTTGTTCGGAGAAGTATCGGAAGGTGATCGGTGTACCGGTTTTGTTGGTATGATCCTTTTGCATTGTTATGGTTTATGATATGTGGTTTTGTGTTGCAGGCCTGAGTTGAAGTCTCTGGATCCTTTCTTGATGTTAGATGAATTTTCTGGTACCTCTTTATTTATTTTATTTTATTTTATTTTATTTTTTATGTTTTGTTAGGATGATATTACAATATTTTATTTACACTTTTTTATTTTAGAAAAAAAACATTTTTTTTTGTCAAAATTATACCAGGTCAAAGGTCAAAACCGTTTGGGCCGGTTTAGGATAACTTTTTTTTATATATGAAATTAGAAATGGAGTAAAATGCCAAAATAGTTTGTCACTTCAGTTTAAAAATAAACATTTTGTAGTGGGGTTACTGAGTTTTCATTTTCATTAAACTGGCAAACTACGTTAGAATTTTCTGTTAACTTTTCTCCTTTTTCTCGCTTTCCTCATTTAAATGAAGAGTATAATCGTCATTTTATGCCATAATATATTTTAATTAAATGAGGAAAGCGACAAAAAAAGAGAAGTTAACAGAAAATTCTAACCCAGTTTGCAATTGGATGAAAATGACAACAAAAATGAAACTATCCAAATACAAAAAGTTTCAGAAGTGGCAAAAATGGCCTAAACGCAATGACCATTTTGACATTTTACTCTTAGAAATTGTATAGAATTTTATATAATGGAAAATGTTTGTGACTAATCTAAAAATATGTTCGATATTATTTCTGGAAAGTATTTGTTTTTTAACAAACTTTTAAGTGTAACCAACATATCAGTATGTTATTATGACTAATAAACATACAAATATTTGGTTAAAATTAATTGGGATGTTATTAAAATTTTGTGTCCCATTCAACCGGTTTGATTTATCGAGCTTAATTAATTTTTATAGAACATTCCCTTTTCTTTTTATAAATATTTAGATATTTAACTAACGTTCTACAATTGGTTGCGCAGTTTCTCCACCAGCTGGATTCCCCGATCATCCCCATAGAGGTATCATCCTTTTCTTGGATAAGCAAGCAAATTCATTACTTTGATTCTATAGGGGTCGGGCAGGTCAGGTCGGGTCGGGTATGCTTTACTGTGGTAATATGGTATTATGTGTTGAACTCCAATTAGTTTTAATCTTGTAATCATTATTTTTAATTTTGTAATCCCTATTTTGGTTTACAAACCCCTTTATATGGTATGTTTATTACAACCAAATATTGTATATCTTGTGCAGGATTTGAGACTGTTACATACATGCTAGAGGTACCCATTTTTAATCAACTAATTTTTTTATATATCTTTTGTTCCATTTTGTGTTTGTATAAAGTTATTTACATGAGTTATTTGTTTTGTTTCAGGGAGCTGTTACCCATCAAGATTTTGCTGGGCATAAGGGTACTATCGGAGCCGGTGATGTCCAGGTAATTGTTAAACAATATTCATTTTGCCCAAAAGTGGGTTATGGGTCAAAATGCATCGGGTCAAATTAGACTGCGTTGACCCATAAACACTACTCTTTTAAGTTTCTAATCATTTTTCTCTTGTTTTTTGTAAGTTAAATCCATAGGCAGTTTTTATGTTCTAAGAAGTTATATTATAACTATGATAAATTATTTATGTATGATTACGAAAACTATACTGTTAGTCTATTACAGTAATCATCTAATTTCATTTAACAAAACGGTTTAGAAACTTGTATGCATTTAAAAACATTTTGGGGGATGTTCTATCTTTATCATTTGAGCTTAAACTTTTATGAAATAACCAAAGGTGACTCCTTTATATATAAACGTGTTAGAATTGTCATTTCTAGTTTTCTAATGTCTATATTTTGTGTCCAGTGGATGACAGCAGGAAGAGGAATTGTTCATTCAGAGATGCCTGCAGGCACTGGAGCCCAAAAGGGATTGCAACTTTGGGTCAATCTTTCCGCCAAAGACAAAATGTAAGAACTAAGAACAACTTATCTGTTATTGGAACCGTCTAATCGAACTATACGATATGATATTTTAGGTTTTCGCTTTTGGATTTATAGCTTGTAGATTTTAGAATTTTTGTTTATATCATTGTGTCTTTTCTATATTTGCGATATTGTGTCTTTTTGCATCTCATTGTGTCTTTTACTCTTTTTTCCTTGACACTGTGTTATACTTTTCGGCACTGTGTTATATTTTTCGATCCATTGTATCTTTGTACGTTTCTTAAATTTAGGAGACTTTGTAGGATAACTTGACCCTTTATCTAAAACGTCAATCAATAACAAAACCGTTTGTTAAATGCAGGGTAGAACCAAATTACCAAGAATTGCTAAGTGAGGACATAAAAACAGCCGAGAAAGATGGAGTCAAGGTCAAAATCATTGCAGGGGAGTCAATGGGAGTCAAATCCCCGGTTTACACTCGAACTCCCACAATGTTTCTTGATTTCACTTTTAACCCGGGAGCCCAAATGCACCAGCCTATCCCTGAATCTTGGAACTCATTTGTGTATGTGCTAGAAGGCGAAGGGGTGTTTGGGTCCATAGGTTCATCACCAATATCGGCTCATCATGTTTTGGTGTTGAGTCACGGGGATGGTCTGAGTGTATGGAACAACGGGTCGAAGCCATTGAGGTTTGTGTTGATTGGAGGGCAGCCCATTAACGAGCAAGTGGTCCAGTATGGGCCTTTTGTGATGAACACAAAAGCCCAGATTGAACAGGCTTTACAAGATTATCGTTATTGCAAAAATGGGTTTGAAATGGCCAAGTATTGGAGATCTCAGTAGATGGGTTACAAACACACACACACATTGACACACACAGAGTTGAACTTGGCATATGTTCAAAAGATTTATGTTTCTTATACTAGACGAGGTGATAAATTTGATTTATTTAAATGGGTCGCTTTTCGTTGTACTGTAATTTTTTTAAATATGGATCACGTCCACACATAGTGTTTTCACCTTCTTACGTTGAGCTTTAGTAGATAAAGTATGCTAACTATAAAAGTTTAAGAAAAAACATGCAAAAAAGTGTTTGGCGGTAAACCCAACTCTCCTTGACCTATTTGAAAAAAAAAAAACTTGTTTTGAATCGGTTCTTATTCTATATACGATATCATCCTATCTATTTATTTGAATTAAAAGATCGAAAAGCACGATTCATTAATTTGAATAATTAACATATTTATTTATTTAAACCGTGGTTCATCACATTAAAGATTTAAATGCATATTAGACAAACAATTCTTAAAAAATTATGTTTGAAAAAAGTTGCATTTTCTTCAAAGACACAAAACCTTAATTGTGACATGTTGGAAGACACAGAACTATAGTGTGTTTTCTTAGGAAACATAGGACTGCAAATGATCTGTTTGGAAAGATAAATGTATTACATATTTAAAGTTATAATGTTATGAAAGCATACATGATAGCGATGATACAAATCAAATGACCAACTTGAACCACTAACATATTACTTGGTCAAATTCATGGAAAATGGAAAACTTTAGTTGCTAAAAGTATTGTGAAAGCAGTACTGATGGTCATGCTGATGATGATGGTGGTGATTCCAATTCCTCCATGACATCTTTGAACTCCTGATTGTGGCATCCAAAAGAAAGGAAATTAGAAAATGAGTATTCAGAATGGGTTATGACCAAAACTAGTGTTAAAAAGCCTGGCAAAATGGATGGGACGGGTCGACTAACGGTCGTATAAAAAGTTATCATTTGGGTTGGGCCATTTAGGTAGATTGAAATATGTCAAAGGAAAAAAGATAAATTTTTTTTTTTTTTAGAATAACATACCTGAAATAGCATTAGGTGGAAGTTCACTATAATTTGAAGGTGTGAGAGCTTCTGAAATGTTACTGAAATACCACATACTACAACCGAACCCAACAATCTCCCATCCAGTTCGGTTCTGCACGTATGATATACACGTCGCCAATCGATCCTCCAAGCAATTTTGACAACTCACTTTACTCAAATCTCTACCACATTGAGCCAAACCATATCTTTTCCCATCCCCTCCTCCCACATCGATTTCAGCTGCTTGATACATCAATGGATGATCAGGAACTGTGCCTGCTAATTCTTCCATCATCGAAAACCCTTTTGAAAACACCAATGGGTTGTCCAATCCGTTTTCGTTTTCGCCAAAAGAAGCAATTGTGAAGTCACTCCAAACTCCAAAGAAGTTCTTATCAAAGAACTTCATAGCGCAGGACAGTGGCGGAACTGGAACATTAACTCAGGGGTATCCCATTTTTTTTTTCACCGTGCAATCATACAATATTAAAAAAACGACAATAAATAAATAAAGTAAAACAAATACCTAATAGATTTGTCCTCTTCTTTTTTTCATAGCTTGAAATCGTTCCATCACATCGTCGTCTTTTACTTTATGAAAAAATCATTTTCGACCACACAAACCATGACATTGTTCAAAAATTCCGGGCCCATTCGATTGCGTAAATCCGTCTTGACAAGCTTCAATTTCGAAAAACATCTTTCAACGGTTGCGGTTGCAACCGGTTAAAGCAAAACTTGCTTCACTACCCGATAAACTGAAGGACAAGAACTATGCGTTCCCGTTTCAACCATAACACGCGCAAGATCACTTATTCCACTCAAGTTTGCAAATTTATCATCATCGCTTATAGTGTAACGAAATGACTCAATATCACCCAAAAGAGTCCCTATTTCTTGTGTAGTGAAATCATACGGGTACATCTTAGCAAACGCCAATATCTTCGATGGGTCAAACTTAGAAAAACCGTTACAAGGATTTAAACCCGACATATTTTTTATCAAACTAGTTGTTACCTCACTAAATCGATTTCCTAATTTTTGAATTTGCATGTCCAAAACCTCATTAAAAGTGTCGACTTCAAAATGATGTCAATTTGTAATGACACTCTTTCGGTTTCTTGGATTACCATAACTTTCTGTCATGTCCAACATTGTAATGTTGTATTTTTTACAAAAGGAAGTAACTTTTTCCAACATCTGCTCAAACCCATTTTGTCTTAATTGAATGCTCGTTTTGTACCATTTATCAAGTTGGCCGCTTCTAATAAATATTTACCTTTTTGTTGAAGGTGTTTTGAAAGAGCATTTGTGTAGCTTAATATATCTCTCATCCAATGCATATAAAAAACAAACTCGAGTTTTTTAAAATACGATAGAATACCTTTTGCATTTGTTCGTTGTTGACTGCAAGCTCCATCTTCTTTAACATATTGAAGTACGGTAACAACTTCTGGAAACAATCTAAGCAAACTGATGATGGTTCTATGATGTGAACCCCATCGTGTATCACCGGCTCGTGCTAGGGAAACCTCTTGGTTTAATCCTTTACCCGTTGTAATTTCACCTTCAAGTATTTCTTTTTCCACTCTCGCCTTTTTTCATCCCTTAACATATATTTTCATTTGCAAGAAGCTGAAACCGTAGTGACAACCATGGAAAGGAATTCATAGAAAGTTTTGACACCGGTATGTTTTTTTGCAACAACGACAATAACCAACTGAAGTTGATGAGCAAAACAATGGAAGTAATGTGCTGACGGGCTATCTTGCAAAATCAACGCTTTTAACCCATTAAATTCTCCCCGCATGTTGCTTGCACCATCATAACCTTGGTCTCTCACCTAAAACAAAAATAAATTATAACATAAAAAAATAATGATTATTATAATAATGTAAAGAATCTATGAATTTTATTACTTACTTGCTTTATGCTCAACTGGTTGCTTGCTAATAAATCATCAATGACTTGTTTAAGAGTTGTAGAAGCCGTGTCTTTCACATGAACAATTCCGATAAAACTCTCTCTAACAACCCCAAGTTTATCAACAAGTCTAACAACTACAACCATTTCTTCCTTCAAAGAAACATCACTAGATTCATCTACAAACAACCCAAACACGTCATCTTTAATTTATGCACAAATTCTTTTTGTTACTTCCTTTGAAAAGCATTCAATAATCTCCTTTTGTATCTTTCGCGATGTCAATTTATTGTTCTTTTTTACGTTCCCTAATGTGTACTTTCCAATTTCCGGGTGGTTAGTACTAATCAAGTTTAACACCGAAAGAAAAATACCTTGAGAATTAGATTCTTCCGATTCATCATGGCCAAGAAATGGTAAAGAGTTTTCTAAACAATATCTAGCACTCATAACAGAATCAAGTAATCGATAATAAATTGCAATCATTTCTACTTTAGTCAACTTCTTTACATTCTCGTCCATGGATTGCTTTTGATTCATGAGATTGTGACATTTTTGTGCCGCCCTTAAATGATAACTATCAACATTCCCAACATGTTCCTTTAATGAATCCTTTTTACTCCAATCACAAAAGCCTTTAGAACTAGAAAACCATGTATCTCTTCCGCCTTGATTACCAACATCTTCTTTAAACAAGTAACAATATAAACAATATACTTTGTCTGCTTTGATGCTATACTCTACCCAACTACAATCATTAATCAACTAACAACAAAACGTCTTTTTTTTCCCATAAAAGTCTCTAACAGGAAATTTATGACTACGCGGTTGAAAAGCCCATTTAACAAGATATGACCTTCTTATGTCATCTATTTGATTTGAGTGATAACTAGCAATAGGTGACCTATCATATGGATATGAAGGAAGATCATTCAAATCAATAATACCTCGTGTTGTTGGAATTGAAGTTGTAGGTAGGGATGAGCAAATCAGACCGGTACCGGTACCAAACGTGTACGGGTACCGAATTTACCGAACCGGGTACCTTTTCGGTACCGATTCGGTACCGACTTTTGACATTTTTGGTACCGGTTCGGTAGCGGTTTTTACCCTCAAATACCAGTACCGTACCGGTACCGGTACCGAACCGTACCGTACCGAATCGGGTATATTCGGTACCGGTACCCACTTTTGGGGATTTTCGGTACCGGTACCGGTTAGGATATAATTATCAACATTCGGACTTGCATCAACGTCATCATTTGCTTGGATATTATCAATATCAACATTCGGACTTGAATCAACGTCATAGTTTGCTTGATATTATCATTATCAACATTCGGAGGAGTTGT
Organism: Helianthus tuberosus; assembly: GCA_030545235.1. NCBI lineage: Eukaryota > Viridiplantae > Streptophyta > Magnoliopsida > Asterales > Asteraceae > Helianthus > Helianthus tuberosus. The sequence goes on from CM060425.1 coordinate 197,869,181, forward strand.
TTCATTCGGAATTTGTAACATTTCCATTTCTTATTTATAAAAGTTAAAATAAAGTATATAAAAACTTATATTATTAAGCGGATAGATTACGGGTAAGTTGACTGTTAGAATTAAGAGGTATTTAGATGAACATAGGAACCGTTTAAAAATTATAATAATAAAAAAATACATTATAATTAACCTTACTCCGTTTTTAATGAAACTTAGGTCAAAATGTAGATAAAAATATTTTCGTTCTAATGACATATTTATCGTTTTATAAAACGCATATTTTAGAAGTTATAAGCGATAAATGAGTGAATCAGCTGAATTAATTATAATATTAAAATAATAATAAAAATTTTAACTAAACATTTGAAATATGAAAGTGTACGTATGTGTATGAAGTCAAGATCAGATGGAATCTTCTGTTGAATCTGAGGTGCAAGTTTCGTGGCCTCCAAGCTCAAAATTTAGTATAAAAGGAATTCAAGTGCTCATTTTTTTTCTGTCCCTCCTCTCGTCCCCTCTCTACTCTCTTATATTTACTCCCACTTTTCTTTAGTAATTCACCCCTAAATCCTACAAAGCCCTGGCCCGTTTTAAGTGTTTTAACCCCTGATCACTAATTCGATACTCTGTCTGATCGATCTTGAACCCAACAACGGATGTCAAGGCGCTGCCTGATTAAGGCTATGCTTTGTGAACCCAACAACGGATGTTAAGGCGCTGCCTGATTAAGGGTATGCTTTGTAAACTACGTTGGGGTTCTGATCTCGTGATGTATTAATAAAGTTGAATTGGGTTATTATACTTAACACAAGCGCATTATATATTTTATTAAAAGCTCAGGAGTTATACCCAAGATTATAGCAGGAGGCCTGTAGTTAAACCCTAAAGTTACAAAGTGAGTCATTCTCTCTTTTTATCAACTGCTTTACAAAACCTTAAATGTTTTTTAGTTATATTTATAGTGATCGAGTCTTTGTATTCTACAAATTACTGCCAGTATTACGGGGTTTTGTATACATTACTTGATAACCTTCACAATTGGACAATGGGTTAGCCAATGTGTGATATGACCATAATCACAGATCCGTCGAGTGACAAGTACTTTGGAGAATTTGTTAGATATAAACATTGTAATCTCCATCTTGATACTGTAAAATATAACAATGTGTCTTTTTATAAGATGGAATGAACTCGCCAGTATTTCTTGCTGATAAAATGTTTTCAAAACGCATTTCAGGTAACTTGCTGTAAAGATAATAAAAGCCAGCTATGGAGCACTGAAGGCTTAAACAAAGTGGCTATAAATACCTGAATAAAAGAAGAAATTTATGTTTTATCAATTAGGGTTTATCCCTATAAAAACATTTAAATGAAATACGGATTTTAACCCATTTATTTAATATTAAAAATTTTGGTGTTTTACAAACTCTGAATTTATTTCCTAACTACTATCCTGATGAATTTTTTTTCCGCTGCATATTTAATAAACACCGGTACCACCAGTCAGGTTCACGGCTCCCGCTCCCAGGGTGGGGTCGGGGGTTGTGTAACATTCCTATTTTTATATAAGAATTATAAGTTTGGTTAAATTTATTAACCACTAGTAACTATTAACTAGTTTATTTTTAATATAAATATTCAACCCAAATAGTTTTAAACACTATTTTATATATAGTTGGTTGAAATATTATTCTAATTAATTGGCCTGTATATGGGTGACCTTTCTAATAAAATAAAAGTGTATAAAAACTTATATTATTAGACAAGTATATTACGGGTATGTCGACTGTTAGAAATTTGAAGTAACTAGACGGGCCCAGGAACCGTTTAATAATTAAACTATAAAAATACATTATATTTGAACCTACTCTATTTTTAATGAAACTTATACCCAAATGTAGATAAGATTATTCTCGTTCTAAAGACATATTCATTATTTTCTAGAACGTTATATTTTAGAAATTATACGCGTCAAATAAGTGAAGCAGTTAAATTAATTATAATATATAAATTTATAATAATAATAATAACAAAATAATAAATGGATACATATGAATTGAATTGAAAAGACCTGTCGTGTCTTCTTTTATTTCGTGTCCTATTTTTAATAAATTAATAAAATAAATAATATGGATAATCACTAAACTTACGTATAGAATAAAAGAATGATATAAGGAATACGTGTCTTCTGCTTCTTGATTCAAGATGAGTCATAATCCCAAGTTCAACTATATAAATAGACCCTTCAACAAATCAATTGTCCAGCCTTCTTCCATTTCTTACACCCACTATCTCGACATCATATATATGTATATTCTTATTTTCATTATTTACACTATAATAATAATAATAAAGCCCTGCTTTGTTTTAAGTGTTTTAACTCCCGATCACCGCTACCCTTTCCGATTGATCTGAGTCCCATAACACATGTCAAGGCTCTGCCTGACTAAGTTCGTTGGGGTTCTGTCTCGGGACATCGGGATAAGGTTGAATTAGGGGTACTATACTTAACACGAGTGCATTATATATTTTTAAAATAGCTCAGAAGTTGTACCCAATATTTTACCAGGAGACTTTCTAGTTGAACCCTAAAGTTACAAAGTGGGTCCATTCTCTTTTCTCACTATTTTATTCCATTTTTCTTTATAATATAATTATATTCAAAAATGTCCCAAATTGATCTGTTAGTAAAAACCCGGACCCCTGAAACCCCAATCCATATAAAAAATCAAAGAGATCAAGATTCCTGGCTCTCAGGCGGGCCGCGTAAAGAACAAGAGAGCACCTACGCGGGCCGCGTCAACCTTCAGTTTGACCGGATAAGCATCCGGATCCACGTATCATCACACATGTCACGACTACCGGTGACTCAGCAACTTTCGATATAATCCACACTCCCACGCGGGCCGCGTAAGGTTTGGCCGAAGGTTTACGCGGGCCGCGACAAGTCTAAATTTCAGCTATAAATAGCCTAGCTCAGGGGCTTTCATTCTGTGTCGACAAAAACTTTCAAAAACGAATTCTTGCTGCTCTGAAGTCGAAAATACAATTAATATAGCGAGGCGCTGCTACGATACCGGGTATTAACTCAATAGTTGCTACGATTCAATGTCCGATCGATTGAAACTATCCGATGGATGTTTTAGTACTATCCTTTGTCATTAGTTGTGATTCCGACAGGATATTTGAGTACCACCCGAACTCGGGGAATACTCTGTTATTCGTTGTGAATCCGATGGATGTTTAAGTGATTGCACTTTGTCATTCGTTGTGAGGATTTTAATCTCGTGAGTTATCGTAAATGCTGTATTAGTTATTTACCGAGTTCGTGTGCACTAGGTTACAAGACTAATCAATAGGCTAAGCTCTGCCTGTATAAATCTGCAATATCAAGGCTAACCAGTAGGCTAAATTCTGCCCGTATAAATCTGCATGCTTATAATGTGAGTCATTCTCTTTTTATCAGATTACTTTCAAAAGCATGTTTATTTTCAAGGTTATAATTACAGGGATTAAGTTTATGTAATCACCAAATTACAGCCGGTATGTGGGGTTTTGTATACATTACTTGATAATCTTTGCCATTGGACAAACGGGTGGCCAATGGTGATATGACCATAGTCACAGATCCGGTCGAGTGACAAATACTGTGGGTAGTTGGTTGATATCTGAAACATTGTAATCTCCCTTAATACTGTAAATTATAACAAACGAGTCATTTTCATAAAAAGAATGATTCACCAGTATTTCCCGCTGACAAAACCTTTTTCAAACATGTTTCAGGTAATTACAGTAGATTGGAGTAAGAGTTGAATACGGCACTGAAAGGCTTCAAGAAGTGGCTTATTTTATTAATTAAATCAAATTAAGAAATATTGTTTATGTAATCAAAATAAAAGCTACCTTTGTAAAACATGGGTTTATCCCATCTATTTAATAAATAAAATCCGGTGTTTTCTAAACTCTGATATTTTTCCTAACTCACGGTCCTGATGAAATTTCCGCTGCAATATTTTTCAAAATAATCACCGGTACCACTTGGCTGTTCGCGGCTCCCGATTCCGTCCAGGGTGGGTCGGGGGTCGTGACAGAAGGTGGTATCAGAGCCACTGATTTAAGCCTATTGGTGTTGTGATAATAATACCTAAGTTTATATAAAAGAGTTAGGAGATTGCTATTAAATGGTAGTACACAGGATAGCATTTAGACTTGAACTTAAGAAAAGATGCCTTAGTATAAGCTTCGAGATAAGCTAAATACTTGTGCAAATAAAGTGTGATAGATATTGGTATGCCATAAGAATAATGATTAGAACATTGCAAAGTACGATAAATAAGCAATAACACTTAATTACTGTTAATTATTTATTGGTACTACTTTGTTCTAAAATATGATTCGTCAGGTGAATACTAAATTCCTAATTCTGTGTTGAAAGTCATAATGCACTTTCCAAGTCATGATTTAAGAAAAATACTATTTATGGGAAATATAATAATTACCTCTCCGGCGAGAACCGGGTAAGATGAGGTTACCTCTCCGGCGAGAACCGGGTAAGAAGGAGTATAATATGTCAAACAAGTGACAAGATTTTCCCTAAATAGTATCATGACCTGATATTTGATTTGTTTTTGGAAATATGAATCTGTTAAATACATAGACCTTATAGAGGGTATGTATATTACAGCATGTGAAATATATAATTATATAGATATGTATATCTATAAGGAATTCCAAAAGTCAATTAAGACTAAAGCAAAAGCATATGTATCTAGATTTCTTTATCAAGAATCTCTTTTCCGATATCAAACATTATTTCGTTTGATCATATGTCTCGTAACTCATGCGACAAAATAAACAACAAGAACCCTTTAAGTTGGGACGCCATCAAAAGTATAAAATTTCCAAAGCGTTACCATAGACTATTAACGCAAGTAAGAAGCATATAAAGTTGTGCTAGTACACGAGAAAACACATAAATTATACGTCCACAGACGTCGAAGTATATCACACACGACTTCCAAGGCAAGACCTTTGGAAAATATAAATTGGGCACGATGACACCAATGCTAATTCCGTCAGTAGAAGAACTACTGATCAAAAAGCGGCACTTTGCCACATGATCCTACAAACAACATGAATATCGCTGAGGTACGTTGGAACAAGATTTCACAACCATCGGTGCACAGTCTAATCAGGGTCATAATTATTATCACTACAAAAGGAGTCATATACCTTTGCAACTCCCCTATTTCATTTTATTCGACATTCCCTGGTAATGTCACTAAACAACGGTTATCACACGAAATTTCAGATAAAGTTCTTATATTTCTTTTTCTGACTTCTGCATATAAGGAGTTGACTTTCGTGTTTCTACTTCCTCTAATGGTCATCATACCATGAGGATTTCTTTCATAGTAGTGAATATTGATTTATTTCATTTCTTGGTAAATCCACACGTTACACATGCACTATTTGTTACGCATGTGGTTCGTTTGATTTATGAAGACCACTGGAGGGCTTCATTCCGATTTGTTATTTTATCCAAACTCAAATATCATTCCGCTTTTTGCACTATGAACCGCATTATTGCAAAACAATGACTCTTTGATATCAATTCAATGAATTCTTGAAAAACTCGATTTTCTTTTAAGTAGCATACATGGTTTTCGTTGTGACCATGTTCGAACTTTCTTATTAAACTTGTTTTGTTTAAATCAAGTTCAATTGTTTAAATTTCTCGCAGTATGTAATCAATTCAAAGTCCCATATGATGAATTGAAGCCATCATATTCGAAATAATCCCAACAATCACTTCATTTCTCTTGAAACATAACATGCTTAATTGATCTTTGACTTCATTGAATCGTTTATTTGATCACGATCACCTTGTGGTGACGTTTTCACAAAATCTGAAGCTTGCGCTAATCTCGGATCTAATTATTTATTTTTGGTAGTTAATATTAGTTTATTATTAGTAATAATATATTAATAGTAGTAGTGTTAGTATTATTTTTAAGTACTAGGATTATTATCAAGGGCAGGTATTGGATAGCCTAGCCTTAGTTAGGCATGGACTGATCACCTATGCTTAAACAAGGCAGCACTAACCAATATCCACCCATGATAATGACTAGTTAACATATATATAAATTAAGTCATCATACTTTTTTTGTAAATTTTAATTATATATAAAAATATTTTACTTTGTACTGTAAGGAGAAGACATATTTTCATAAAACAATACAAGAATTAGAGGGACAAATAAAATTATATAAATAATTGTCTATCACATGTTTTGTGGTAACTATGTACCGTAACGCTCTGGCAAGAAAATGACCATATAAGAATAATATGGTAGTCATCAACTACGTTGGGTTAGGGGAACATTGTAATATATAAGAATAATCCCCGTTTTCACTTATTTACAACATTTGTAAATACATTCACAATGTTATATGGTTTCAAAATGAAAATAAGTAATCACATAGAATCGACCCATTAAGTGTTATATATTTATAAAATATTTTACAAATACTTTTGTACAATAAATATTTTTACACCTTTATTTACAACTTACATTTAACGTTATAAATAATGGTAATTTCTTTTACAAAATAATAATACTAAAATATTTTGTAATGTAATAACTTCATTGCGGTGTTTTGTAATATATATTACATAGTAAATATAAGTTATTTTACATAGTATAGTAAAATACTAAAATAATATTTATTTAAAAGTGGTGACCATTTACATATAGTAACAATGCGTAACAAATAATATATATTACATAGTATTTATATTTGATATGTAAGATACGATTCAGACAGGGACACAAATAATATATATTATATTTGCTTTACAAGTATAATATAATGGTTGGTCATGTCAAAACAACTTGTTCTTATTATATTTCGATCTCTAGGACATAGTATGAAAAATATGGTCACTAATAGTGTACTATCACATTGTTTCACAATTAAAACAACTTGGAACTCTAAACAATAATACACTAACTCTATTGTCTTTTGGTGTATCTTTGCAATTCACTCATTTCAACACTTTGATTTTCTCATATCATAAATACTTGACAAATCATTTTTCATGTTTTTATTTTATTTTGAACCTGTCAATTCTAAGTCTTCCTCAGTTGCCAATCAAAGTAAGCTTTCTTTTAACAAAGAATTTTATAAATTCTAAAAATCCTTCACATTTATTTTAAATATCTATTGATCATATATCTTTTGGCTTGAACCTAGTCACTTTAGAAATTATATCATTTCATCTCATTCGTTTGTCATCAATTTCTTGAATTAATTCAGTTGAACCATTGAATCCTAATTATTGTACAACTCGTATTCACAAAATTTGATATTTTAATTCTGTGTCATCTACCTTAATATTGTTTTTATTGACTAAAAGATGACATAAATCTAAAAGAAATATCGTAGCCCAAATCTCGAGGACGAGATTTAAAACAAGGTGGGGAGAATGTAACATTCCTATTTTTATATAAGAATTATAAGTTTGGTTAAATTTATTAACCACTAGTAACTAGTAACTAGTTTATTTTTAATATAAATATTCAACCCAAATAGTTTTAAACACTATTTTATATATAGTTGGCTGAAATATTATTCTAATTAATTGGCCTGTATATGGGTGACCTTTCTAATAAAATAAAAGTCTATAAAAACTTATATTATTAGACAGGTATATTACGGGTAAGTCAACTGTTAGAAATTTGAAGTAACTAGACGGGCCCAGGAACCGTTTAATAATTAAACTATAAAAATACATTATATTTGAACCTACTCTATTTTAAATGAAACTTAGACCCAAATGTAGATAAGATTATTCTCGTTCTAAAGACATATTCATTATTTTCTAGAACGTTATATTTTAGAAATTATACGCGTCAAATAAGTGAAGCAGTTAAATTAATTATAATATATAAATTAATAATAATAATAATAATAAAATAATAAATGGATACATATGAATTGAATTGAAAAGACCTGTCGTGTCTTCTTTTATTTCGTGTCCTATTTTTAATAAATTAATAAAATAAATAATATGGATAATCACTAAACTTACGTATAGAAAAAAAGAATGATATAAGGAATACGTGTCTTCTGCTTCTTGATTCAAGATGAGTCATAATCCCAAGTTCAACTATATAAATAGACCCTTCAACAAATCAATTGTCCAGCCTTCTTCCATTTCTTACACCAACTATCTCGACATCATATATATGTATATTCTTATTTTCATTATTTACACTATAATAATAATAATAATAATAATAATAATAATAATAATAATAATAATAATAAAGCCCTTCTTCGTTTTTAAGTGTTTTAACTCCCGATCACCGCTACCCTTTCCGATTGATCTGAGTCCCATAACACATGTCAAGGCTCTGCCTGACTAAGTTCGTTGGGGTTCTGTCTCAGGACAACGGGATAAGGTTGAATTAGGGGTACTATACTTAACACGAGTGCATTATATATTTTTAAAATAGCTCAGAAGTTATACCCAATATTTTACCAGGAGACTTTCTAGTTGAACCCTAAAGTTACAAAGTGGGTCCATTATCTTTTCCCACTATTTTATTCCCTTTTTCTTTATAATATAATTATATTAAAAAATGTCCCAAATTGATCTGTTAGTAAAAACCCGGACCCCTGAAACCCCAATCCATATAAAAAATCAAAGAGATCAAGATTCCTGACTCTCAGGCGGGCCGCGTAAAGAACAAGAGAGCACCTACGCGGGCCGCGTCAACCTTCAGTTTGACCGGATAAGCATCCGGATCCACGTATCATCACACATGTCACGACTACCGGTGACTCAGCAACTTTCGATATAATCCACACTCCCACGCGGGCCGCGTAAGGTTTGGCCGAAGGTTTACGCGGGCCGCGACAAGTCTAAATTTCAGCTATAAATAGCCTAGCTCAGGGGCTTTCATTCTGTGTCGACAAAATCTTTCAAAAACGAATTCTTGCTGCTCTAAAGTCGAAAATACAATTAATATAGCGAGGCGCTGCTACGATACCGGGTATTAACTCAATAGTTGCTACGATTCAATGTCCGATCGATTGAAACTATCCGATGGATGTTTTAGTACTATCCTTTGTCATTAGTTGTGATTCCGACAGGATATTTGAGTACCACCCGAACTCGGGGAATACTCTGTTATTCGTTGTGAATCCGATGGATGTTTAAGTGATTTCACTTTGTCATTCGTTGTGAGGATTTTAATCTCGTGAGTTATCGTAAATGCTGTATTAGTTATTTACCGAGTTCGTGTGCACTAGGTTACAAGACTAATCAATAGGCTAAGCTCTGCCTGTATAAATCTGCAATATCAAGGCTAACCAGTAGGCTAAATTCTGCCCGTATAAATCTGCATGCTTATAATGTGAGTCATTCTCTTTTTATCAGATTACTTTCAAAAGCATGTTTATTTTCAAGGTTATAATTACAGGGATTAAGTTTATGTAATCACCAAATTACAGCCGGTATGTGGGGTTTTGTATACATTACTTGATAATCTTTGCCATTGGACAAACGGGTGGCCAATGGTGATATGACCATAGTCACAGATCCGGTCGAGTGACAAATACTGTGGGTAGTTGGTTGATATCTGAAACATTGTAATCTCCCTTAATACTGTAAATTATAACAAACGAGTCATTTTCATAAAAAGAATGATTCACCAGTATTTCCCGCTGACAAAACCTTTTTCAAACATGTTTCAAGTAATTACAGTAGATTGGAGTAAGAGTTGAATACGGCACTGAAAGGCTTCAAGAAGTGGCTTATTTTATTAATTAAATCAAATTAAGAAATATTGTTTTATGTAATCAAAATAAAAGCTACCTTTGTAAAACATGGGTTTATCCCATCTATTTAATAAATAAAATCCGGTGTTTTCTAAACTCTGATATTTTTCCTAACTCACGGTCCTGATGAAATTTCCGCTGCAATATTTTTCAAAATAATCACCGGTACCACTTGGCTGTTCGCGGCTCCCAATTCCGTCCAGGGTGGGTCGGGGGTCGTGACAGAAGGTGGTATCAGAGCCACTGGTTTAAGTCATTTAGGTGTTCTTTTAACACCTAAAACTTAAACCTTATGTTAGGAAATTAATATAACAATTTATGTATTATTCTGTGTAGATAAATCTTAATATTCATATTAGGATTTTTATGTTTTGAGTTCACAGTATGAGTGACCAATATAATTAAATGTATCCATAGGCTACCTAGGCAGATGTATTATATTTCTAGTAAAATATAACACGTGCGTTATATTTTAACTACGCAGACACTTCTCTATTTAGAATTACACTTTATGGTCTATAGTTTTATAGCATAGATTTATATTAACGTAAGTTTATATATTATAAAACATAACCCTATCTTCATTCCATAGATTCCATAGGGTTAAACATTTAATATTTTATTATAATATAAATATACCACCTCTCAGTCAATGAATATAAAATGTAAAAATATATTTTAGTAATATAAAAATATACTGTGAACATATATTAGTATTATAAAAAAAATTAAATTAAAATATTAGTAGTATAATGTTCGAAGATACTATTAATTATTTTATATCGATCAAAAACTATATAAACGAATATAGTTAATGTTATAACATTTTTGTATAAAAAGGACCAATTAAAAAGGTTTTTCAATATATTTGAGTAGAACCAAGTTGAAACTTTCCTGTACTCCTTCAAGTTGTTAACTTAACATTTAATAATGTTATATTCAGTAAATTAAAAAACTGACTTTTATATTAAATTTAAAATATACGTAATACAGTTTAGTATTAAAATATAATACCACCTTATATAAATATTTACTATATATACTTTAATATAAGGATTGTAGTAAAATATGAAATTTATTTTACAATAAAGTAAGGTATATTTAAACACGTAAATATTTAATATTTAATATATTATATTGTATGTGAGTATTTATCTGTAATATTTAATAACATATTTAATTATTTATATTCTATCAGGGCCTTTTCACCTACCATTATATATATATTATATATATTTAAATACAAATACTTATAAATACATTTATTTTAATATAACGTATTAAATATATAATTCAATATTTAAATACAATAATGCATACATTAACAATTAAATGTTTATAAAATAGTTTAAATATTTTATAAACTATTTAAAGTATATATAATGATGAAACTGCGCAAATATTTAATTATATTACGTATAAAATTCAACTCAATTAAAATTTAAATTTATATAATTTACTTAAGTTTTTAATTATATATAATTCAAATTACATATCTAATTTATTTACAATTTGTTATAGTCGAAACTGACTAAACTTTCCCTATAGAGATAAAACACCTAATAATTTATAACCAATTTGCTCCATAAGAACCAACTTTAATATAAATAAAATGAAAAAGAAAATACAGTTATAATAATTATAATAATAATAGTCCTTATTATTATAATATTAAAACCATATATATACTATTATAATAACTATTCATTGGCTTTCATTATTAATATAGAATAATAATATAGAATAATAATATATAAGTATTTTAAATACATTACAATTCTATTTTATTTGAAATGTATAAATATATTATAATATATTTAAATAATATTTATATGTTTATACGTGTATATAATGTAAACTAAATTTTATTTTACGTAGGATACATGTAAAATTTTATACATCTAAAACTATAACATAATTTAAAGAAAGTGTATGTTCAAAAGATTTATATATATATTATGATAATCATATATAAATAATCATGTTTTTATTATCTATCATTTAGAATATTATATTTAATAAAAGAAATAATTTTTATTATTTTTAAAAGAAGAGAAAAGATGGGTCTGATGGTTTATACAATCAGTACATATAAAAGAGATTAGATAATTAATTTTTAGAAGTAAAGATATTACAAAATGAAAACATCTTTTCTTACCCGACTTAAATCAATACTTTAGTATTTATTTATTTTTCCTGGCACGTTAAATTTTCCTAAACGTTCTAGTTATTGTTTCATTTACAAGCTAGAATTAAAATGGATGCCCCACATAAAAATAATTGATTCAAATGTGTGTTTAATACGTTTGTCCTTTATATAGCTTTATTTAAAAATCAAATTACAATTTTAATATTGTAATATCTTTAAACAAATTACTATTATTAATGTTTGAGATATATATACATATTCTAATACAGTCTTAGGATCCTGTAAAAAGGACATGTTTCGTGAGAAGTGTGAGAAGGCATAAAAATTCATATGTAGACATCATGTTTTGGACTTACACATAATGTTTTGCGTTGTTTTGACAAGAAAAACACTAAACATAACAATTTAAGACACAACGCAATGAATTCTAGGCTTAAAACTTAAAACACCATGTCAAGAACATTAAGTAGTGTGTTTTAAGTGTTAAATAGTGTCTTTTAAATTTCACGTCCATAATATGTTTCATTGTGTTTTAAATTGTTATGTTTGTTGTTTTTCTTGCCATAACAACAAAAAACATCATGCCTAAGTTCAAAACATGATGCCTACATGTCAATTTCTATGCCTTCTCACACTTCTCATGAAAAGAGTCCTTTTTACAGGAACCTCACCCAATACATGTATATTACTTAATTACCTAATATATTTAGAATCAATTTTAGAAACGTCAAACTTTGTATTATTTACTATAATACTTCTTTGAATAAATAATATATTATACAATAAATTAAGAGTTAAGTTTTAATATTTTTAAATCAATATGGTTCAACCCACTAGTTAAAAAATGAAATTGTTCCCATAAATCCAGAAAGTTTATATTTTGATTAATTATTTCTTTAAACTTTTATTTATCCGTCCTTTAATTCCAAAATATTATATTCAATAAATTTAACAAAAGTTTATTTCAAGGGTAAATTACACTTTTCGTCCTTTATGTTTGTATCGGATTGCAACGGATAACCTTTAACTTCAATAATTACAGTCACAATCCTTTATTTGCAAAACTCGTTACACTCTACGTCCTTTAGTACTAACTAGATTAAAAATTTCAGTTAAGTTTATTCACTTAAGGGTATTTTGGTCAATTCATGTTTTTATCTAAATGTTTAATAAATATTTAAACAAATAAACAAAACCAGATATTAGTAATCTTGCTCTCTCCTTTCTCACCCCTTTCTCTCTCAAACACCACCAGCCACCACCGTCTGCCACCCACCACTTCCATCAAAAGTCTGTTTTCAGAAACCAGATATGAGTAATCTTGGTCAATTATGTTTTCAGAAACTTAGTAAAAGTCCTCTCTCTTATCATATTTATTTAGTTTCATTTTTGGAATTTTTTGAATACGAGTTGAAATCATTATCGGGTAAGATATATAATCAGATCTGAAGTCTGATTATTTCTTGAATTCACTCAAACCGACCTAATCAACGAATCTCCCTACGCTGCCTTTAAACTACCAAACCTAACCACCACCATCACGTTTCAGATATGAGAACCTCGATGTTGTTATTACTCGTTTCAAATCTAAAAACCCAACCCCAAAATCCCAGATCAAGAATCTACAGACCCACCTCCAACAAACCAAAATAATCAATATCACGAAGAGAAACAACAAGAAGAAGAAGAAGAAGGAGAAAGAGGCGGCTGCGACGGTGCCGGTGGTATTTATAGCACATACAAGTTGAATAAGGAGAAAGAGGCGGCTGCGGCGGTGCCGGTGCCGGTGGCCGGAACATCAGATTCAGGGGCGGCGGTGCCGGTGGCCAGAGCATTGGATTTAGGTTGCGATTGAAGAAACCATAGGGTGAGAAGGTGGGTGAGTTAAGGTGGTGTTGCCGACGGCTTGCAGGTTATTGTTGTGTGGCGGCTACAGTGGTGGTGGTGACGGAGTTGTGATAGTGGTGGCTGGTGGCAGGGGGGAGGCCTGAGACACAGTTAGGATTTGAACTCTGAACTGTATTTACACACATATATGGATTAAGTTTTTTTTAAGAAATGGGTAAAAAGACCATTATACCCTCATGTGCAACTCACATGACTAGATTTAACCATGAAAAATAACTAGGTTAGTTCTAAAGGACCTATGGTGTAATGGTTTTAACAAATAAAGGATTGTGACTGTAATTATTGAAGTTAAAGGTCATCCATTGCAATTCGATACAAACATAAAGGACGAAAAATGTAATTTACCCTTATTTCAATATACTACTTTTATAAAAGGGTAAATAAAGTTATGGGAATAAGCTTGATGATTGATACCATCGGATATATAGTTGTATTTTTTTTTTTATAAGTGAAAGATATTACAAACTAATTTAGTATTATATATATGTGTGTGTATATATATATTACGTAAGTTTTAAATATTAACTAGAGATTTGAAACTTTATGTTTCTAAATAATAAATATACACATATATGCATATACATAATAGAATTTCTTGATGGTATACACAATATAATAACCAAATATCTTTTGAAGATAAACATAAGAGAAAATATCACCGGTGATTCATATGAAAACATAAAGTCATTATAAAAATAAATCATGAAACGTGTTATGTTGTAAAAATACCATCTGTCTCAGTAAAACATTCCTTGCGACATAATCTAATGTTATATAAACATGAATAGAGTTAGCTATAAGCATACTCATCACATTGAACCTAGCCTTAGAGGCAATGGAGACAATGATATTTTTGTCAAAACTCCATTTTCCAAACAAAAGAAAGTCACAACCATAATACTATCTATGCTTAAACAAAAGATTTACGATATTGATAATTACTGGTAACACCTAGGATAGTATTTAGACTTGAACCTAAGAAAGATGCCTTAGTATAAAGCTTCGAGATAAGCTAATTACTTGCATAAATAAAGTGTGATGGGTGTTGATATGTTGTGAGGATGATGACTAGAACATTGCAAGTATGATAAATAAGTGATAACACTTGGCCACTGTTATTCCTTGTTTATTAGTACTACTCGGTTCTAGAATATGATCCATCATGAGAATACTAATTTCTTTGTTTCTTGATGCAAGCCATAATAAATGTTGAACTTTTAAAATCATGATTTGAGATAATTCTATTTATGGGAAATACAATGATAATTACATCTCCAGCAAGACTGGGTATGGTGTAGTAGACTCTCCAGCTTGTCCGGGTAAGATGAGGGTACCTCTCCGGCAAGACCGGGTAAGATGGAGTATATGTTATGTTAATGGAATTCCCTAAATAGTACCATGATCTGATGTCTGACCTGTTTTTGAAATATGAATTTGTTAAATACATTGACCTTATGAATGGTGTGTATATTACAGTATGTGAAATATATGATTATATAGATATGTATATCTATTAGGAAATCCAAAGGCCATAATAATTGACAATTAGGGATAAATCACGAACAGGTGTGTCAATGATAATTTTAGATTTATTAATCAGAAATATCTCGTATACGTCTATAAATCCGATATCTAACACTATTTCATTTGATCATCCATCTCGTAACTCGTGCGACAAGATGAACGACGGGAACCCTTTAAGTTGGGATGCCATCGAAAGTATAAGAATTCCCCTTGCGTTACCTTAGATTATTGACACATTAGGAAACCTGTAACTAAAAGTTGTGCTAAGACACAAAACATCTAAAAAAACTTACGCTAATGATAATAATTTTACCTTCATTAAGAACTCTTGAGAAGATAAGAGTAACCACGACTAGATGCAGTTACAAGGACTGTAAGACCCTTACTTTATTTAACAACATATATATAAGTTTCGCGTATAAATATGTTTATACGATTACACATACATTTGAAAATACGGGTTTCTTAAAACAATTTAAGAGTTAGAACATTTTGATGTGCTGAATATGGTCTATAAAAAACTAACCTAATCCAGACACCCTAGTTTTAAATTTATAAACTAAGACTCTCTAAATGCTAGACTACTGACAGGCAAGTGTACCTATCGTACGTAGTAAAGCCTAGTCCGAGTATCGAACCCATGAGACACTAGCGACACTAACTAGACTTTGACTCAACTAATTACTTAACTGATTTAATTTGTGTTTTGAAGGTTTTTTAATTAAATAAACTAATAAAGCGAGTAAACAAGAGAATAGAGCAAGAAATATGGTGAAGTGACGGGAAGCAGACAATGATGAGAAAGAACTACCCAGGCTTCGAATCCCTATGACTAACCCATGACCTCTAGTCCTGACCAATGGCTAAAGCTCCGAATCTACCCAGAAAACCTCCCGCTAAGGATGATCAACCAAAATAGAAGATGGAACAGAGTGATGAAGTGCTAAGTTGGAAACGACTCGAGCTATCGACACCTAATCCCACGACTGTCAGATTAAAAACAACTATGGTGCTAAAATCCTCCGGTCATGAAGCTAAACCTGCTAAATAATTGAAAACCTAGGAAACCCTAAACGCGAATAAGTAGCCGAATCCGAGCTATCGGTCACCCAAACTACCAAACAACGCCTAGCTAATAACCTAGCAATCCTGACTCGTTGCTAGAGTTGCCAGAAAAGGATGCACACTATACTCAGTTGATTTTAATTAATTTAGTTAAACTTGAATTATCTCCAATCTCAAGCTCTAGACCGAAAACCTAATAGATTAACGAACCTAGAATGATCTAAATGGTTCCAGACCAGACTAACAAGATCACCTAACCAAACAACCAATCACAACCAAGACAAGCACACAAATTCATAAACAATCATAAAACAGGAATATGTAAATCATCTCAATTTAATCATTAGTCAAAACCGAATAGTCAAAACATTAAATCATAGTTCATCTAGACCTAGATAGCATGAAAAGTTTAGGCAAGAATCATTTTCAAGAAAAAGAAATAGGTCTCATACAATAAATAATCCATAGTATTAAGTTTGGAAAACACAAAGTAAAAACAAACCAAATAACTAATGAATTGTAGTCGACCCTATTCTTCTCTTGCGGCTTCCTATTCCTTCTGCCGTCCGCCTCTTTTCTCGTCTGAGTTCGTTCCTCGTATCAAATCAGCCGTCTCTATCCTTGCTGCCGTCAAACTCTGATCCCCCAAATATGGCCTCCCTTAGTCTCAATATATATCTACAATAATATATTAATATGAATAGGTTTTTTTTTTATATCAATCCACTAATTTGTTTCACAAGCCCAAAAGAACAATACAATTCCCCCCAAAATCTCGTGACAATGTGGTTGTTCCTTTTGGGGAGGCCCACTTCTGTAATTTTGCATGTCCTTTAATTAATGTCTCTTGCTCGTTTTGTCGTATGTGTGCGTCATGCATCCAACTTCTATCACATATGTATCATACAGTGACCCACTTTTTAGATGAAGTCCTTATTTGTTTCATGTAACTGTAATTCCAAAAAAATCATATAATAATTAAGTTCACTATCAAGAAATAATCAACCATTAATAAACCATTTAATTACAATTACAACATTTTATTCTTTTTAGACCTACGAATGATGCAAAACAAATATTAATGACACAATTAATTTCAATGTAAGTGTCAAATTTATTTTGATATAAAATATACCCTATTTTAGCTCGTTTTCTCTTTTTTTTTTTTGAAAGGTAAACTTCATTCACAAACTAGCCGACCCAAACCGGGCCGACCAAAAACAACAAAAAAAAAAAAAAACAATTACATATTAACAAACGCACTCCACTCCCTCCACTCCGTTCCTTTAAACTTCGATCTATTCGACCACCACAAAAAACTCAACGCCTTAATCTCGCTAACTATGCCATCGATTTTACAGGTTTGTGAGAAAATACCAAGTTATTTCTAGCTTTCCAAATACTCCAAAGCGCAATCCTTATAATGCCTTGAACCGCCTTCTTCTTTTTAACCGACCCAGAGACTTCCGAATGTAATTCCAACAGATCCTTAATAGAGAAAGCATAGATACTTGGAATGCTAACCCAGGAGCTGATGCCATTCCAAACATTAGAAGCGACGAAACAGCCTATGAACAAATGATCAACAGATTCATCGTCCGAGCCACACAAACGGCACAAAGAATCAGCAACCTGCACGTTTCTGTTTTTCAGGGCAACGGCCGTAGCGATACTGTCAAGTTCCGATCTCCACGCGTGTATGTTGATTTGGGGGGGGGGGGGGGGATCCATTTACACCATCCCATTTTGTAATCGTTTACTCCCGTCGGATTCACACGAAAAAGGGATTTGACAGCTTTAACCGAGAACACACCTGCCGAGTCAGAGACCCATTTCCACTTGTCACGCCCTCCAGCTATCTGAAAGTTGCTGAGTAAAGACTCCAGCTGCACGATGTTGTTTGACAGCCCCGAATCAGCCATCTCCGATTTCCATTGCCACAAATAAAACTGAGAACCACCCATTTGATTGAGCCGATCCGCCACACGACATCTTTTCTCCGATTCCATTCTAAATAACTCCGGGAAAACAATTTTTAAAGGCTCCGACGCAACCCAACGATCTAGCCAAAATGCTATATCATTACTGTCCCCAACTTCTCCCACCAAAAAATTCCGAAGGTAATTATCCCCAACTTTCGTTTTAATGAATACTTTCGCAATGTTGTTCCAAACGCTGAAAAAAGATTTCTTCAAAGGGATGCATTCCCATCCGACCCTACTATAGTGAAGCATTGATGACTCGTTTCCAAAGGTTTTCTTTCTCAGTTTTGTAACGCCACCCCCATTTGGACAAGAGCGAAATGTTAACCTCATAGAGCTTATTCAAACCTAACCCTCCTTCTTTCACTTGACGCGACACACGGTCCCAATTGACCCAATGCATTTTCCTAACTTCTGACGATCCTCCCCACAAGAATTTTTTTATCACGGCCTCCAAATCTGAAATAACCTTTTTTGGCGCTTTATATAGTGAAAAATAATAACAAGGGAGGCTCTCCAATACCGCTCTGATGATGACCACCCTACCTCCTATCGAGAGAAGGTGAGACTTCCAACTCGCTAGTCTCGCTCTAAAAGCATCATAGACCGGTTTCCAGTTGCAGATGCGGTTCATGTTAGCTCCAACCATGAGACCAAGATATTTAAAAGGAGTAGAATCCGGTTTGCACCCCACCTCTAAAGCCATATTCCCAGTTTCTTCGCTGCCGACTCCGATTCCGTACAGATTGGATTTATCTAAGTTAATCTTGAGTCCCGAACATGCGTAGAAGCATCGGAGAATTCTCACAACATTGATCACTTCATTTTTAGACCAATCGCCCATAACATTGGCGTCATCCGCATACAAAAGGTGGGAAATAACCGGACCATTATTGGGGAGGGCAATACCTTTTATCAAACCCGAATCTCTTGCCCGATTGATCATACAGGAAAGAGCTTCCATCACTATAAGGAATAAAAAAGGAGAAAGTGGGTCCCCTTGTCTCATACCTTTTTTCACAACGGAATCTGAATGTAGGAGCTCCATTAACCAAAACAGACGAGCTTGCCGATTCAAGAATGCCCTTAATCCAATCGCACCATCTAGTCGGGAAACCCATTTGGTGTAGCACATCGATCACAAAATTCCAATTGACATTGTCGTAAGCCTTCTCAAAATCAATTTTAAGAATGAAGGCTTTCGATTTCCTCTTTTTGATCCATGCTATTAGCTCATTAACAATAAGGGGGCCATCCAAATGTACCTATCTTTGAGGAACGCCGATTGGGTTTCGGAGATAACACCACCTAAAATCAACCTCAACCGGTTAGCCATGACCTTCGAAATCGCCTTACTTATAACTCCAACTAAATTGATAGGCCTGTAATTGTTTAGCGACACCGGGTCAGGGATTTTGGGAATAAGCGCTATGAAAGAGGACCCACTCCCAACATTAATCTTTCCACTACTATGAAAAGCCTCAAAAATTCTAACAAAATCATCCTTGAGTAAGTCCCAAAAATGTTTAACAAATTTAAAACTAAAACCAGCTTTCTTAATCTCGGATTCGGTAAAAGGTTCGGTTAGCATATTACCGTCAACGTCCGAGATCTTTTTAATATTATGGCATGATAAGGACGGTCTCGACAAGTATTGTTCTTTGAATTTGTCGCGGAAGAAGGAGAACACCTCTTTTTTGATTCGATTAGGCTTAGAACACCAATCCCCATTAATTGAGAGACCATGAATGCTATTAACCGCTTTCCTATTGTTTACCATGGCATGAAAAAATTTTGAGTTTTCATCCCCGTCTATAGCCCACTTGACTTTCGCCCTTTGTTTAACATCCAAGGTTTTTCTATCCCCAATTTCTTTAACAATCTTCCTGTTTTCAGCCATAATCCACTCTTCTTCCTCGGAGAGATCCCTCGATTCCATCTCTATCTCCAATTTTTCAAGCTCCGCTAAAGCTACATTCTCCGCTTCGTTTTCTTTTCAAAGAAAGCTATCTCTCCAATTCTTAATTGAGGATCTAATAACCGCAAATTTAGCTGTAAGGCACGAGTCTGGAGGATCAAATTGCACAAAACCTTCCACAGCTTTAAATACTGCTTCATCAAAACCTTCCTTACCAATCCAAGAGTTGAAAACTCTGAAAGGGCGAGGACCAAAATTAAGATTGGCCACTTCCAAAATGATCGGACAATGATCAGAGAAACGGAAGGATAAGGCCCCAACGCAAGCACCTGGCCATTTATTAAAAAAATCCGAGCAAACCAAAAATCTATCCAGTTTACTAAGCTTTCTCCCGTTGTCCCTAACGCAAGTGAAATTTTTACCCTGCATAGGGTATTCAAGAAGACCATTGTTGTATATAAAGTTGTTAAAATTTTCAGAGCATACCGGTTTGAACTTCGAGCGTTTCCGCTCAAGTTGGGAACGAACCGCGTTAAAATCTCCAACTAAAGCCCACATCCCAGAGAGAGGATCGATGTAATTGGATAACTCGTTCCACACCCGTAATTTGTCCGACGTATTTTGCGGGGCATAAACATTGACCAAGTTAATGAGATCACCACTGCCAGCCACCTGGCCACTGATAATGAGGAAGAATCTGTTTTTGATCACTGCTGATAGCTTAAATACTTTTGGATCCCAGATCCAAACAAGACCCCCAGAGAGACCTGTCGATTCCACAGAAGCATATTCGAAATTCCTGCTGCCCCAGATCTTGGTAAGAACCGAAGACGGAATAGAAGACACCTTAGTTTCTTGCAAACCCAAAACACTGATTTTATTAGCAACCTTTAAATCTCTAATCCACGAAGCCTTAGCATCCCCGAAAATACCTCTTACATTAAACGACATCATATTCATTGATCAACCACATTATTACCTTTATCTCTCACCAAGTCACTGACTAATTCATTGTGGTTGCAAAGATCGACTCCCACAAACTTCCCAATTTCGATGGTAGCTCTGATCTCCTCTTCCTCCTGATTTCTCTCGCCTCCTTCACTACTACCATAAGAACTGGGAACCAAAGGATCCCCAACACTGGGCAACCCCGACCCGCTCTCACTTGCGACTTCGTGTCCACCACCGCCCTCCACTAAACCCTGCCTCGATAGCACCAACTCCGGATCCAGTCCACCATGGAGCTGGGTGTTCTGGTCCTGAGTCGAATGTTCCGATGTTGCTAGTTTGTTCAGGTCAAAAGAGAAATCCCCCTCTTCCCTACTTCTCTTTTTGGGTCTATTATCTGAGTTTGGGCTTGATGAACCAAGACGAGCATGACGAGATTTCCTAGGCCTTAATCTGCCACCTTTAACATTGGGCCTCTTAGAGATAACAGGCCCACCAAAGTGAAAGATAGAAGACTTTTCAGTAGTGTCCTGTTTTGAACCATCTAGGGCCCCACTTTGTTCCACCACATTAACCGGAGAAAAGGAATCCAGCACATCAATACCCAACCGGGCCCCATCCCAATTATTACTGTGGTCCCTGTTTTCACTTCTAATTCCTTCAGACATTCTAGAAGGGACGCCGCTTAAATTGATATTGGGCATTTCAACGTCAACAATACTAGGTTCCCCATGCAAACGAAATGAAACGTCTTTCTTCGAAAAAACCGCTGCCTCCTCGAGACCGATGTTATTTTCTTCATCTCCGATCTCCTTTTCAACTTCCACCGGATCCTTAGGCCTATCGACTTCCACCTCCGGTTGATGTGACTCCGGTGAAGGATGAGACACCGTCCCGACAGAATCCAGAGCCCAATCATTAATTTCTTCCTCGATCCAAACTCTTAACAACTTGTTTTTCCATCACAGAGACACTTCTTCATGAATCCTACCACCTTCTCCTACGAGCAAGCCTATCCATCCAACCGACAAATTATCGTCCTCCACCTCCATGTTTGAACCATGAACAATTTTTCCAAAATGTTCAGCAATGTTGTTTAGATCATCATTATCCGCTAACTGCAAGGGAACCCCCTGAATTTTAACCCATGCCAATCTTTCGAACGGGAGGGATTGACCTTCCCATGGTTCTAAGCTACTGAACCATTACTTCCAACCTTGATATTCCAACAAGAAATTTGAGCACAGAACATCGTCTTCGAATTTTAGGAGCATGGACAAGCCTCCCAAATAACTTAAAGAAGTACCGAAACAGCCGTTATCAGCAAGGATAACATTCAGATTCCTCATAATCCTTAAATCCTTACATCTGCCAACCAAAGCATTTCCAACCAGTCCCGAGAAAGCCTGCGTCTCATCCGCAATATCAATGATAATTCCATCGTCCATCGACGGACCGTTCTTACCAATGTTTGAAACCGGCGCGTTTTTGAAAAGATCGCTAAAAAGCTTACCGTCTCGGTAATTGGAGAAAGAATGGTGATGACTCGTAACATCCTTGGGACGGGATTCGTTGACCTTCCTAACACCTTCCGGCTCACCTTTCTTCCCCACGAAAAATCCTTCATTCTTTTTCGCAAATCTAGCAATGTTAGCAATAAGTTTTGACCCACCCATCTTGGTGCCGTTAAGAGCTCGCTCCATTTCTTTCGCGTCAACGACATTCCTGAAACTTATAAACCCGAATTTTCTTCCTTTTTTATCTTTCTTCCTAGCAACGTAGACCCCCGAAACTTCTCCGAACACTTTAACAAAATTAGCAACGTCCCATGGTCTGCATCCTTCCGGAAGATTAGTTATGTAGAACTTAGTAACGTTACCGTGGTGGCTGCTCTCTCCTGTCCTAGCTTTGCTTGAAACCTTCGATTTAACTGGCACGTCCATCCAACTGCCACCTTCCTCATTGACCTCCATAGGGGACAACAAAGGGACGACCCGGAAACCGCCTGACTGCGAATGGAAATCTGGACAGCCAAGATAGAGGGGGAGGTTAAGTTAGAGTCTGCAAGCGATATGAGACTCAAGGTAAACCTCACTCGCTATCCCAATGGCCAGATGTTCGTCGAGCAACCAGAACGCGAGACCGGGGAACAAAAGAAGAAGAAAACGAGAGCCAATCCCGGACGGCGAATGGGAGATCCAAAAGTCGGTTTAGAAGTAAAGGTCAAGCCAAGAAGGGCGACCTCGACCGCTAAGCCAATATTCTTCACTCCGTCGAGCCACCAACGATGGCTAATGGGAACTCCGGCGACTGTTGGTCTACTTCAGAGAAAAGGGAGTTAAATTGACCCGGGTTTGAGGGTTGTAAGGCAGCTCGTTTTCTCTTAAGCCATCAAACTACCAACATGAACTAAAAACGAGTTAAATTTAATTCAAACAACCCTAAAGCTACTCAAAAGCGAAGGAAATATTATATAAAAATATGTATATTTTAGAGCACATCACATTTCAACATAAAATATATATATTCGTCGTTTAAAAACGTGACGACGAAACATAATGTGGAAGCTTGAATCTTGATCGTGTTCGGTTCTTCATTGAGCTCGATCGTCATCCGATACTTCTAGTCAAATCTACATTTCATAAAACATGAAATGTTTATAGTTATATAACGTTTATAACATGTCTAAATAAGCCCGTATGTCAAAACGAACAAATAAACAACAAATCGCCAGCTTTTTAGCCCGTCGCGTGCCGTGACGGGATTACCATTTACCTTTGCGGGGCGCGAGGCCCGTCGCGTTGCGTGACACCCCAACCCCCTTACCGTCGCGTGGCGCGACGCCCTATTTTTGACAGAAAGTTTCGAACTGGATGCGACATGTTTTCCGCAATCCCATTTTTCGACTAAACCTTCATAACTCGCTCAATTTTTATCCGTTTTATGATCCGTTTCTTCCTACGTGATCGTAATTTGATTCTCCATCATGTGAAGTCAAAACCCGACATCTGAATTAACAAAATTCTAGATTTTAAGCCCTTGGCTTAAAATTCAACTATAAAACTTTTGACCCGTTTCATGATTTATTAAACAAACTTGTTTCTAAATCATCATAAAACCATGGACTACTTATTAACTCAAAATCTTTAACTCGTGATCATAAATTTTATGAATTACGCGGCCAATACCCAAGCTATGCGCATAATTCATTTTGACCCGTTTAGAGGATTTAAACATCTAAGTTTAAATCTCGCTCTTTCTTTTCACACATCCCATTTCCACATTAAGATATCTACTTATCTTATACCACAACAATATTTGTGGTGGATTTAATATAATGAACTATTTATTTCGAATTCTACCATTCGGTTAGTCATTTTACGGAAAAGACCCATTTTTATGGCGTTTGACCCAAAAAGGCTTATGCCTATAACTTTTACACTTATCAAACACTTACTTGATCATAATACTTATTTCTAAACAACCCTTAAGGGTCATTTGCCCGATTTATCGATCAAGGGCATTTTGGTCAAATTTAGTCCCTCCTTTTACGACGAAGGACTTTCAATAACATATTAGACCAAAATCGCACATTTTAGTTAAGATCTTATTTACACATACCTGGCTCGGGTCAAAGTATTGACCCGTTTTTAATATCTCATCATATAAGTTGCTAATTAATAACAACGGCGTCTCACGCGCTATTCGTTCATGTGAGCATAAAACTCGACAACAACATTAATCACTAATGTCAAATGGTGATATCATCACCTTTTGACCCATTTAGTCCATTTGACCATTTATTCATCGTGAGATGGTATTTATTTACCATCCCATCCATGTATCCGTTCCGGTTTACACCGTACTATCATATTGCTTAAAATCATTTCTTAATTCTTTTAACTCGTCATGTTTTACGCCGTAGAGCGTCTTTTTCAAAAATAATTGTTTGTCCGTTAGCTCGTAGCCAAATACCATATCACCTCTTTTACTCATTATTGCTTACCCCATAAGATGTCTATTCTCAAAACTCATAGTTTATTCGGTCTATACAAGATCGAATTACCGTTTTACCTCTTTTTTACTTATTCCGACCCGTATCGTTTCGCGTCGGATCACCATAATTAATTTACCGTTTTATCATAATCATAACAACTATAACAAGTAGATGATCTAATAGAAAAGTGTAAGCTTTACTTACTTTGCATCCTAAATACGCTTTTCCTTCATATTTGATTCGTTTGACCCGCTTCCTTCCCAAGCTTCCACCTAGCTTGTCTAGCGTCAAACTATCATTATAATTCGTAAGATGGTTAGATTAGTTATTATCAATCACGATTATTCCACCGTACGGGTTTTACGTTGAATTTATTATTCTATCTTAGCTTTGGTCAGTTTTGTAAGTCCCGTAGGGATCTTTCAATGATATCAATCCTAATCTTGTGTGAGTGCGGAAAACAAACACAAGACAATCCAAGAACAATAATAACCATAACCAAAATAAGATATAATCAAACACAAACCGGAAACTTTCATTCAACGATCAACGAAGACTGATACAAGGTTCTCTAGACTTGGTTTCGGCTGGCTTAGTATTCTACAAACTGATCAACACCTAACAAGAGAATGAGGTTGACTTATATACTAACACAAGTGTGGGTCAAAACCCCTAAAGCCTATTCGAAACCTATGACCCATTAACCATACTGTAACAACTCTCATCAAAAGTCATATTTATTAAATTAATTTGTCCAATAGGAAACCCTAATTGAGACACCCAAGTGATTCTGCACAAACCCTAAAATTTTCAGAACAATCGGAATCAGGATCAGGGCCCCTAAAACTCAGGGGGGTAAACCCTAGTTACGATTATCTTCAAATCTCGTTGTAAAAAATTAAATTTGCGAATCTGTCAACTCAGCTAGGCTAGTCCCAGACGTGGCCACCCTATGGTCATTAGGTGTCCCTTACGGACCGTAAGGGATGAGTCTTACGGTCCGTAAGCATGGTCAATTTTTGGGTATAAATAGCAGGCATTGGCAATCGAAGTTTGGCACTTGAACGACGTAAATTCTCATTACGTAGACTGAGATATCGCAGAAACACTTCTAAAACACACACGGATCACTAATTGCTGCCGCAATCAGGGTAATAACTCGATCGCTGCTACGATTCAATGTCCGATCGATTAAATTATCCAATGGATGTTTAAGTGCTGCCCACATTAGGGTTATGCTTTGTCATTCGTCATTAAATCGATGAATGTTTAAGTATCGCACTTTGTCATTCGTTGTCAGGGTTTTAATCTCGTGAGTTATCGTAAATGCTGTATTAAGTTACTAACCGAATTGTGTGCCTGTTATTAAATTTAGGTTAAAAGGCTAACCAGTAGGCTAGGCTCTGCTCAAATTAAATTTGCAATGTGAGTCATTCTCTTTTTATCAAATTACTTTCCAAAAGCATGTTTATTTTCAAGGTTATAATTACAGGGATTAAGTCTTTGTAATCACCAAGTTACAGCCGGTATGTGGGGTTTTGTATACATTACTTGATAATCGTCACCATTGGGGTAGCCAATGGGGGATATGACCATAGTCACAGATCCGGTCGAGTGACAAATACCGTGGGTAGTTGGTTTGATATCAGAAACATTGTAATCGCTCTTAATACTGTAAATTATAACAAAAGAGTCGTTTTAGTAAAAAGAATGATTCACTCAGTATTTCCCGCTGATAAAACCTTTTTCAAACATGTTTCAGGTGATCTGTTGTGATCCAGGAAAAAGTGCCGCGTAGCACTACATGCTTAAGGAAGTGGCTCAGTATAAAATAAAGAAACATGTTTTGTAAAATAAAAGATTTCTTCGTGAAATCTCAAGATTGTAAATTACCGGGGTTTTATCTCGAGTTGTGAAATAAAATAATCGGGAAATTGTAGTTTTTAAAAGATCCTGAAGAAAACTTCCGCTGTTAAATAAATACCACGGGATTTCTGTCCAGCGGCTCCTGAAACGGGTCAAACCGGGTCGGGGGCCGTGACAGAAAAAGGTGGTATCAGAGCCACTGATTTAAGCCTATTAAGTATTTAGAAAATACTTAATTTTTCTACTTGTCATTATGTGATTATGTGTTTTATTAATTGAATATTTGTATGAAAGGCACAATATGAGGAACCACTTTCTCCTAATAAAAGAAGTTTGATTTTTAAGAAAAGTCAGGAGAAAATAAAGAAATCCCGAGAAAAGAAAGTTAACCAGGAAACCCAGGAAGTAACCAGTAAATCACCATGGGAAGACAAGTTAGATGAAAAATGGGCAGATCTTTATATGCTAGCTACTGTAGCAGTTAATGCAAATCTTTAAATAATTTGACCCAAGTTTTAGCACCTTTATTTATTTACAGTCTAGAAACCTTATTTCAGTAAATAAATAAATTTACAATAAAACCTAGTGTGTTTTAACTTTTCAGTTGTTTTGTAGTTACCCAGTATGAAATAATATTTAAAGGTTTTCTATGAAATTTGATATAATTTTAACTTAGTATTTGTGTGTATTTTGCATAACAGCATGAGTGACTTGTCTGACGCCCTTCAGAATTTAAATCTCTATCCGGTAAGAATAGAGGTTTCCAGAGATTTCAATAGGTATATACCAGACATAGAAGAACCTATAGAATTCAACGCTTCACCTCTCGAGAAACCCAAGCCTAAGAAAATGGAAATTGGGGAAAGCTCTAGGCAAATTGAGGGGTTACCATCTCAGGAAGAGCTAGATTTTATATTGGCAAGCTATAATACTATTAAGCCTGTTAATGAAAATGTTTTTATTCATTCTTTTGAAACACAACTACCAATAAAATTGGACCCAGTAATCCCAGAACCTATACCTAATCCACCTATGAGCAATGAAAATTTAGCTGAACTTCGCCTCTTCGGCGAGGAGTTAATAGATGCAGGAAGTAGGATTAGGGAAGTAGGAGAACAGATCTCCTGGAAATACGACGAGAGGGAACGTCGTTACTAAAATACCAACTGACAAAAGGACAATAGGTTGTGAGACTGTGGTTGTAAATTAGCAATAATAATATAATCATGTGAAATAACCTAAATTAAAACTTTGTAAGATAATGGTGTGTATTGATGCATACTATTAAATATAAATGGAAATCGAGAAATCGATAATTTTGGCTATATTGATGTTATGAACTCTGTATAATTGTTATTTATTTGATACTAATAAATTATATATATTAATTATCAGATGGAAAACGCTAATAATGAACCAGTTAATGAGGTTAATCAATCTGAACAACAACCGGGGGATCAATATATGACTAGGCAAGATATAGAAAATATCGTTGCTCAAGGGATAGCTAATGCTATTCCCGCAATAGTCGCTGCTGTCCAGAAACCTGCTGAACCGCAACAAATCGTTCCTAGCAAACGTATTTCTGAAGATAACTTCAGTAATAGCGTAAACGGAGGCAATGATCATGTTAATCATGATAATGAACCACGGCAAGCTCCGCTCCCTAAGAAAATGAAAGCTGCAACATCTGGTTGCACTTATAAAGAATTTCTTGCTTGTAAACCATCTGAGTTTGCAGGCAATGAAGGAGCAACCGTAGCACTGCGTTGGTTAGAGAAGACCGAGGCAGTGATTACAATAAGTAAATGTGCCAAGGACGATCAGGTCATGTACGCATCAAATCTTTTTAAAGAAGGGGCGCTAGAATGGTGGAACACGGTGTTACAAGCAAAAGGAAGAAATAGGGCTTATGCCATGACCTGGGAAGAATTTAAGATTCTTGTAGAAAGAAAATTCTATCCCGAATATGAAAGAGATCAAATGGCGAATAAGTTCTTAAACCATCGAATGATGGGTGTAGATTGTCGCGGTTATACTTCGACATTCTTTGAATATGCTAGAGTGGTACCAACACTGGCTTCGCCAGAACCGGTACTCATTTCTCGCTACATTTGGGGACTGATTAGTGAAATCCGTAACATCGTTAAAGCTACGAGACCTCGTACGATTGACGATGCTGTGGAATTAGCTAACACCCTAACTGACGAACTGGTACGCACGCAAGATGAAAACAGGAAAAAGGAACTGGCTCAGAAAATTACCCAAGGATTTCGTACGGGTAATAATAACAGCTTCAAGAGAAAAGGAACAGGGCAATCTCCAACTCCGTCATTCTGCAGGAAATGCAAAAAGAAACATTATGGAAGATACGATATAACCTGCAATTTTTGCAAAACTATAGGACATCGTGAAGAAAAATGCAGGAAGAAATCCACAATTTGTTACAATTGTGGAGAAGCTGGACATTTCAAAACAGAATGTCCTAAATTGATCAAACCAGCAGACAACAAAGCCAAGACAGCTGACGGAGCTAACAAGAAGAATGTTCGAGCCTTTCAGTTAACAACTCCGGAGGCTGAGTTAATTCCAGATGTAATAGCTGGTACGTTCCTAGTTCACAACATTTACGCCAAAGTATTATTTGACTCTGGTGCAAACCAAAGTTTTATCAATACTTCATTCTGCCAAGCTCTTAACTTACCATTAACCAAACTTAGGCAAATCTTTACAGTCGAAACGGCAGACGGAAAATCTGTTAGCATAGATAAAGTTTTGCAAAAGGAAAATATAGAACTCTCAGGTCATAAATTCTTTGTAAACCTATTACCTATGAAATTAGCCGAATTTGATGTTGTGTTAGGAATGGATTGGTTAGTAGCCAACCATGCTCGAATTCTTTGTGATCAAAATTCCAAAGAAATTCAGGCACCTACCGGGGAATTAATCATAATTACAGGAGACAAACCACGTAAGCCCATGAAGTTCATATCAGTGATGAAAGTTGCTAGTTATGAACAAAAACAAGGAATAGTATATATGATTTCAGTAATCATTAGTACTAAGGGTAAAGAACTTAAGGAGATTCCTGTAGTCTCAGAATACCCAGATGTATTCCCAGAAGAGTTACCAGGGTTACCACCAGATAGGGAAGTAGAATTTAGAATTCATTTAATTCCAAGAACTACACCGATAGCCAAGGCACCTTATCGGTTAGCACCCACAGAAATGTTAGAACTGAAAAAGCAATTAGATGAATTACTAAGCAAAGGATTCATACAACCTAGCTCATCCCCTTGGGGAGCGCCAGTGTTGTTTGTAAAGAAGAAGGATGGTTCGATGAGAATGTGTATTGATTATAGAGAATTGAATAAGGTTACAATTAAGAATCGATACCCATTACCTAGGATTGATGATCTTTTCGATCAACTTCAAGGGGCTAGATATTTTTCTAAGATAGATTTACGCTCCGGATATCATCAATTGAAGGTACAAGAAGAAGACATACCTAAGACTGCTTTCAGAACTAGGTATGGTCATTATGAGTTTACAGTCATGCCCTTCGGATTAACGAATGCACCTGCAGCATTCATGGACATGATGAATAGAATCTGTAAACCGTATTTGGATAAATTTGTAATTGTCTTCATAGACGATATACTTATTTATTCAAAAAGTCAGGACGAACATTGTGAGCACTTACATGCACTCTTAAATTTGTTAAGAAAAGAAAAACTTTACGCCAAATTCTCAAAGTGTGAATTTTGGTTGCAAGAAGTGCAATTCTTAGGACACATGGTAAATCACGAAGGTATTCATGTAGATCCTGCTAAGATAGAGGCAATTACCAAATGGAAGGTTCCACAGTCCGCAATGGAAATTAGAAGTTTTATAGGATTAGCTGGATATTATAGACGATTTATTAAGGATTTTTCCAAGATAGCTGTACCATTAACTAAACTAACCTGTAAAACAGTTAAGTTTGAATGGGGACCTAAACAAGAAGAAGCTTTTAGAATCTTGAAACAGAAACTAACCAATGCTCCAATCTTAGCCTTACCAGAAGGAACTGAAGATTTTGAAGTATATTGTGATGCTTCAAAACTAGGATTTGGATGTGTGCTAATGCAACGCAAGAAGGTAATTGCGTATGCCTCAAGACAATTGAAAAAGCACGAGGAAAATTATACGACTCATGACTTAGAGTTAGGAGCCGTAATTTTTGCCCTTAAAATTTGGAGACATTATCTGTATGGAAGTAAGTTTACTGTCTATACAGATCATAAAAGTTTAAGATATATATTCGGGCAAAAAGAGTTAAACATGAGGCAAAGGAGATGGATGGAAATCCTAAGTGACTACGACTGTGATATTCAATATCATGAAGGAAAAGCAAATGTAGTTGCAGATGCCTTAAGTCGTAAGTACCATGAGAAACAACGACGAGCTCGTGCTCTTAGATTAAATCTACAATTAGATTTAATGGAACAATTAAGGAATGTTCAGGAAACAGCAATCAAGGATGATGCTGAAGGAATGGAAGGACGAATAAAAGAATTAGAACAAGGTGCTGATGGAATTTGGAGATTCCACAAAAGCAGAATTTGGGTACCTAAGCAGGGAGAATTAAGAAATAAAATTTTAGAAGAAGCTCATAAATCTAGGTATACCGTGCACCCAGGAAACAATAAGATGTACCAAGATTTAAGAAATAACTTTTGGTGGATAGGCATGAAAAAGGATATAGCTAGATATGTTTCTAAGTGTCTTACTTGTTCACAAGTTAAGGCAGAACATCAGAAACCTTCAGGTTTACTACAACAACTAGAAATGCC
Source organism: Helianthus tuberosus (assembly GCA_030545235.1). Taxonomy (NCBI): domain Eukaryota; kingdom Viridiplantae; phylum Streptophyta; class Magnoliopsida; order Asterales; family Asteraceae; genus Helianthus; species Helianthus tuberosus. Next base: position 197,901,215 of record CM060425.1, read on the forward strand.
TGTATGGAAATGGGAACTCATAACAATGGATTTTGTTATTAAGTTACCTAAAACCAGAAAAGGTAATGATGCGATTTGGGTAATTGTGGATCGATTAACCAAATCTGCTCACTTTCTACCTATGAAAGAAACCTTTAGCATGGAAAGATTGGCAAAGTTGTATGTAGATGAAGTCGTATCATTACATGGAGTTCCACTCTCCATTGTATCAGATAGGGATAGTCGTTTCACTTCGCATTTTTGGACTAGTTTCCAAGAAGCTATGGGAACTCGACTAAACCTAAGCACTGCATATCATCCACAAACAGACGGGCAAAGTGAAAGGACGATCCAAACTCTAGAAGACATGCTCCGAGCATGTGTAATAGATTTTGGTGGGAATTGGGACGATCACTTACCTCTGATCGAATTCTCCTATAACAATAGTTATCATTCAAGTATTGAAACTGCCCCTTTCGAGGCACTGTATGGAAGAAAGTGCAGAACTCCAGTTTGTTGGGCAGAAATAGGAGAAAGTCAATTGTCAGGTCCTGAAATAGTGCAAGAGACGACCGACAAGATTAATCAAATCAAGGAAAGGCTGAAGACAGCTAGAGATCGCCAGAAGAGTTATGCAGACAATAGATGCAAGCCATTAGAATTCCAAGTTGGAGACAGAGTAATGTTGAAAGTTTCCCCTTGGAAAGGAGTTGTTCGATTCGGTAAGAAAGGAAAGCTAAGTCCAAGATACGTAGGACCATTTCCGGTGATCCAACGTATAGGACCAGTTGCTTATCGTTTACTACTACCAGAAGAGTTAGCTGGAGTACATGATGTATTTCATGTATCCAACCTCAAGAAATGTCTATCAGACGAATCTTTGGTAATACCTCTTCAAGATATAGAGGTAAACGAAAAGTTAAAATTTGTAGAGAAACCTATTCAGATAGAAGACAGAAAAGTGAAGTTTCTCAAGCACAAACAACTAGTGCTAGTGAAAGTAAAGTGGGATTCAAGGAGAGGACCCGAATACACTTGGGAACTGGAATCAGAAATGAAACAAAAGTATCCTCAATTATTCCAGTAAATCTCAAGGACGAGATTTTTATTAAGGTAGGGAGAATGTAACAACTCTCATCAAAAGTCATATTTATTAAATTAATTTGTCCAATAGGAAACCCTAATTGAGACACCCAAGTGATTCTGCACAAACCCTAAAATTTTCAGAACAATCGGAATCAGGATCAGGGCCCCTAAAACTCAGGGGGGGTAAACCCTAGTTACGATTATCTTCAAATCTCGTTGTAAAAATTTAAATTTGTGAATCTGTCAACTCAGCTAGGCTAGTCCCAGACGTGGCCACCCTATGGTCATTAGGTGTCCCTTACGGACCGTAAGGGATGAGTCTTACGGTCCGTAAGCATGGTCAATTTTTGGGTATAAATAGCAGGCATTGGCAATCGAAGTTTGGCACTTGAACGACGTAAATTCTCATTACGTAGACTGAGATATCGCAGAAACACTTCTAAAACACACACGGATCACTAATTGCTGCCGCAATCAGGGTAATAACTCGATCGCTGCTACGATTCAATGTCCGATCGATTAAATTATCCAATGGATGTTTAAGTGCTACCCACATTAGGGTTATGCTTTGTCATTCGTCGTTAAATCGATGGATGTTTAAGTATCGCACTTTGTCATTCGTTGTGAGGGTTTTAATCTCGTGAGTTATCGTAAATGCTGTATTAAGTTACTAACCGAATTGTGTGCCTGTTATTAAATTTAGGTTAAAAGGCTAATCAGTAGGCTAGGCTCTGCTCAAATTAAATTTGCAATGTGAGTCATTCTCTTTTTATCAAATTACTTTCCAAAAGCATGTGTATTTTCAAGGTTATAATTACAGGGATTAAGTCTTTGTAATCACCAAGTTACAGCCGGTATGTGGGGTTTTGTATACATTACTTGATAATCGTCACCATTGGGGCAGCCAATGGGGGATATGACCATAGTCACAGATCCGGTCGAGTGACAAATACCGTGGGTAGTTGGTTTGATATCAGAAACATTGTAATCGCTCTTAATACTGTAAATTATAACAAAAGAGTCGTTTTAGTAAAAAGAATGATTCACTCAGTATTTCCCGTTGACAAAACCTTTTTCAAACATGTTTCAGGTGATCTGTTGTGATCCAGGAAAAAGTGCCACGTAGCACTACATGCTTAAGGAAGTGGCTCAGTATAAAATAAAGAAACATGTTTTGTAAAATAAAAGATTTCTTCGTGAAATCTCAAGATTGTAAATTACCGGGGTTTTATCCTGAGTTGTGAAATAAAATAATCGGGAAATTGCAGTTTTTAAAAGATCCTGAAGAAAACTTCCGCTGTTAAATAAATACCACGGGATTTCTGTCCCGCGGCTCCTGAAACGGGTCAAACCGGGTCGGGGGCCGTGACACATACTATCGACCCAAAACATAAACTAAAGAAAGTCTTACATAATCAACCCCTGAATTATTATAACCCTCTATGTATAAACTTTCAAGTTCCAACAATCTCCCCCTAGGGTTTTTTGTTTTGATTAGTATGATTAAAATTCTTTTTTAATAACGTTAGAGCAAATTACAAATCATGGGTGGGTAGACGGGCAACAAGCTGCGCCGCCACCCCCTTTTGAATTGCAAATCCTACTCGGCTAAACACATAACTATGGCCTACAGACACTGTCGCATGCGCAAGTGCTGCCTTTTGGACCCGCTTCAAGAAACCGGACGCCACAGGGGCCAGACAACCAAAGGTATCGAACGCGAAAGGAAGGAAGGCATGTTGATTATCTATGCAGGCCTGCTCATGCTTGGATATTTTCCCCGCCTCAGCCTTCCACGTCGCTTGCCCTGAAACAAACCCACTGCCCCTGAAACCGGCAAGAGGCGACACCCCCGTGAGATCAATGCAAGCATGCTTACCCCCGGACCATCCAAAAACCAGCACATCGGCTGGTCGAAGGGAAGACCTCCCCTCCTTCGGGTCCGTTAGGAAATTAACCGGAGCCTCTTTTTTAGCAGCGATACCAGCTCGCTTGAGAACGTCAAACAACACATCTCTAACCAGATCGTGTCTGTACTTGAAGCCAGGAAGCTCTTTGCAGTGAAGGGCATGTTCCCCAAAGCTATCAAGACACACCTTCCGACAAACAGGGCACGGTTCATCCTCAGGGTACAACGGTATCATCAAACGATATTTGAGGACAGACCGATATTCTGCTGCCGACATACATTGTCCCAAACCCTCGATCGGGATAACAGTAAGGAAATCTTGAGCGTGGGGGGCTCGTAAACAATCAAAAACAGCTTTTTTCCGAGGGGATAACCCGAAAACACCATTGATTTCCTTCACGGTTTTACCATAAAAAGCACTCGCCAAAATAGTTTAAGGTTCACGGGGGGCGGTGTCTTTATTAGCAAAACCGCCAAGGTCAACATCAGGAAGAACGGCTTGTAAACCATCCAACGCAGCCCTAAATTCCGAATCCAAATCACCCATACAACAAGCTCGCAGAATATGATCTTGAAGTTCCAAAGATTGCACTCTGGAGGCCACGAAGGCAAAAGACGAGACATCCCCCGCCGATAGTAATCCAAGCCCACCCTCCTTGATTGGCAAGGAAGCCAATCGCCATTGCAAGTCCCCAAAGAACGGCCCCCCGCCAACCACAATATCATCAATGGCTTGCCGAAGTCCTTCATCAAACAAAGTAACAGCCGCTCCAACATAAGAAGGTTGGCATGTGCGGAGACCAAAGATAAGCTTGGCAACTCCCATGCACGAACGCAGTAAAAGGAGTTCACATTGTGGATTCTTAAGTTGCGGGAGTACCCTCATGAGATCGACAGCCCGGGAGGCCCTCTTAACAGCCAGATCACTGATGAAGGACTTCGGCCTTTAACTGCCTTCACTTCTTTCCAACTTATCCTTGTAGCCACGAAACCCTTTCTTACTGATTTGTAGAACTCCAGCAACAGTCACAGTCCAATCCTTAGCAACGACTTCATACTTCTCTGTAGCTCTAATCTGAGTTTGAGCAAGCACTTCCAGATTCTCTCGATCCAAATTCAGTAAATCTATCGGATCGGTTAAACGGTAGGTCGCATCACCGTCACACACGAGTACAGCTTGTCCCAATGTTTCATCGTAAGCCCAGAAATGCATGGTCTTTAGTATACCGTTGGGAATCTTCTCGACCAAAGGAATTGTCTTTTCTTTGTCAGTCGGTGGCCACGAGACGATCTTCATTCTCTAGTTAGTACGCGGATCTCTAATACCTGGAGCAAGTGTCACAATAGATTCAGCTGTATGCATTGAAGAAAATCCACAGGCAACCTCTCTATGTAGTCTCTCAAAAAACAGATATCCATGTCCGCCAGGCTTATCATCAACATATGGTAAGTTCGACAAGATAGTTAAATCCACTTTAGTGAATGTCTGAAATTGAGCAGGGTTCTTGTACTATTCAACAGGTCCAACCTTCCTTTTGATCCACCACCTATGACGATCATGATCAAAACCCCAGCTTATAATGGCTGAACTATTCCCAATCTTATCATAATAACTTTCACCGAAATCCATCAAATGATGAGTGACTTGAACATCTGGATCAGCAGGATTGAGATTTTTGTTCTTCAAAATCACATATTCTCTTTTCTGCTTCAACCTTGCCGCCTTTGCTTTGTCAGTTTCTTTATCAGTAACTCTTTTATAGTAGTGATCCATTGCAGCAGCTCTATCAGCATCATCCTTCGCAAAGGCCCTTGCTCGATCCTCTTCAGCTTTTCTTCTTCTCTCCGTGTCAGTTGGATCAGTAAAATCATCACCAAACTTCTTTTCAAGTTTTCCACGAAGATCATACACCATGTTGAACAACAAATCAACATCACCGTGCAGCTGATCAATCTGTTGATTCTTTTGTACAATTGTAAGTCCCAAAACAACAACCGGATATCAAAATCACTAATCAAAGCGCGGAATACTGAGAAAAGTGATAAGAACAAGAACTTGAATGATTGAATAAACCAAAGTGCACACGGTTTCTAGAGAACCGTCTGGTACACCCACCAAGAAATCAAAAATTATGAAGGACCTCACAAAATGTCTAACCTAATAATGAACTAGGTTCACCCTATTTATAGTTACATAGGGTGACCTAGTTACAGACTGGGCCAGGCCCACATGCACAATATTACTAACCAAACAAGACCAAATCACTAATTAGCCCACATGGCTTATTTCATTACTATCTAACCCACTACAAGGCTAAGCCCAATAGCCTATATTTGTGTTTGATAAAGATAAGCGTAAACCTACACCATTATAGGGCCTTACAATATCCCCCTAGGTTTATGCTGTCTTTATCAAACTATTGTCAATATCATGTGTCTGGGGGAAGATACTTCATGTCTTCAACCTCAAGCTTGGGCTCTTTCTTCTTCTCTTTCACGATCAGCTTTGCTTGAAAAACTTGTTGAAAAGAATGCAAGCGGAGGATTCTCAGCAACTCTTTTCTTTGTCAATGACTTCTCTTTCAAGGAGGTTCACAGGTACCTCTTCAAATGTACTATCACTGTCAGATAATGACACGTATCTGGTTCTTCTGAATCCGGCACATCTTGTTGTTGTGATCTTCATACTTTGTCAGCAGCCAACAACATCTCAATCTTCAACAACCCCTGTTTCTTGATTTGAATCAAATTCTGCACATGCTCAGAAATTCATAAGCAAACATTTATGTGCAACAGAGGAAAGTACCACATGAACACTCGGTACATCCAAGTATTTGTACTTGGATTTCACAATTCAAATTTCATTCAATTTATGATGATCAATCAAATCTTCAAGAACGGTTAATATTTTTAATAAAACAAATAAGCACTCTATTTTTGGATTTTTTGATTTTATAAAAACTAACAATATAAACTAAACCACCAATAAACAAAGAAACTAATATACAATTACAATTTGCAATGGGATCAAATCACCGTGTTTCAGGCCAGACTACACTTATCAACACTAATTTACTTTGGGTGATCCGAGCGATTGCCAGTATATTTGTCCACTTAAACTTATCTCCCTAGGCCTTTTTCAAGTGACGGTCTGCAACTGATTTATCATGTTTTATTTTATATTATATGAACACTCAAATCAATCACGATCAATTCCCGGAATTTTAGATTTAAACAGACTATCATACGAGTAGTTTCCCTACCACATATTTCACAAGCCCGTTCTAGGATTCTGAAATCTTGACTAGGACTGGATTGAGAAGAGAAAAGAATAGATCAGCAGCAAAGATGGATATAATATACAGATCAAATGAGATTTTCTCAGTTTGATATAGGTTTTTATTTTTGGGTTTCTTTTGGGCACTAGAGGGCCTCTTTCGGGTGTAATTGATCTATAGCGCGACAACGTACAGCTAGGTCAGCATGTATCTGGATGCAGCAGAAGCTGACGTTGCCTAGCACCTCCAGGTCTTTGCTCACGCAAAACAGAGGAGATACACGAGTTGGTCAGAAAAGATTTTAGAACTAGAACGAAATTGTGTGTATCGGGACGTCACACACGCATTCAAATAACCATGTCCTAATTCCAAGTGACGTTCTTTCCTGAGGTCATAGATTAATATTAGTGTTCTACGCAGTACCAGTCAAAGAATCTAGCCATCAGGATAAAGCCTACCAACATATCGCTCTAGAGTCGGACTGTTTCAATATTGGTCTTACATGAGTCAGCCTTAATCCACATTGTGAAATTATTTCATTTCCCATTTGTGCAACACCATTATAGGGCCTTACAACAATTGTGTCTTCAAGCTGAATAATCTTTGCATCTTTGTGGATCGAGTCTTGTTCAAGTACCAAGATTCTCTTCTTCAGTTCTCTTACACTGATAAACTCATCATCATCACTTGAATCATCAACAAACGGCATCCTCAAAGGTTCTTCAGGCCGTTTCCCACTTGAACTGCATGGTTCATCATGAACTGTACCAGATGAACTTGCAATTGCAGCAATAATAAGTGGTGTTGACTCGGTGACTGGTGTTACAGGTGGAGCAGAAACAACAGCAGTAACAGGAATCTCTGTAGGATTTGCATCCACATCCATTCTTGTTGTCTCAGCTTCAAAATAAAATCCTGTTTCTGTAGCAGCGGTAGCAGTCATCTCAAAATCAAATGGAGTTTCAGTCGACTCCTTAGCATTCTCAAAATCAAATTCATATAAACTATCTTCATCTTCATCAGTAGTCACATGTTGATCTTTGCTTTGTTCAATAAACACACCGGGTCGAGGATCCCTTCTTCTTCGCTTTACTTGTTGAGTATTAGGATCCTTTGGGTCTTCAGCAGTTTGCTCTTCATTTTGCACTGAAGGATTGGAAGGAGAATTTCCCATCTTTTCAGTAACTGACTTTATTAATTGAGCCAAACTCTCAGCAGAAATCACGGGTTGAATAGTAGAAACAACAGAACTAACTTCAGCTTCAAGAGGAAGCTCAACTTCATCATCTTCATCACAGCTTATTTCTATGCCTTCATCGTCAGAGTTTATAGTTAGTATCTCTGTCTCAGGCTCTTCGTCAACAGCAACTTGAGCAACGTGTTCTTCTGCAATGACAACGTTAACTGGAACCTTTACTGGTGCAGGTTCAGGTTGTACAACCACTGGTTCAACCTGTGACACCCCAGGAAAACCATACAACTTAACTAGCTTCCTCAGTGGGTACTTACCAAATTTCGGGACGAAATTTCTTTCAACTTGGGGATAATGTGACAACTCGAAATTTAGAACCCTTCAATCGTATATTGATGTAACATGCTTGAACGTTATGTGTTTATATATTAGTAAATGAAAGTTCGTGATTATCTTGATGTGCTATATGTTATTAAAGTGTACGTATAAAGTATAGTTGTATACAAGTATGTACGTAGTAAATCGAAACCAAAACACAAGGACCCGACTCGAGACCGCTTGGTCTCGAGTGAACAGTAAAATGGTGGGCCGGTTGGGCCATGCACCTCTCGAAACTCAAAGCCAAGTATAAAAACCCCAAAACCCACACTCACTCTCACACACTCTCCTCTCATCTTTCTCTCACTAAAACCCTAAACCCCAACACTCCTCCTCATCCTCTCGGATCAAACCGGCGACCAAAGGGTTCTCGGATTTGTTTGAGATCAACACTCGGGAGCGTTTTCATCAATCTTTCACGTCTTCTACACCCGAAATCCTTGACCGGTTAGTGTTTCTTTGCAAACACATGAATATGCATGATAAAAGTGTTTGATCGATTTGATGAGTTCTTGTTTGTTAATGATACATGCTTGGTTCCAAATGCATAAGATGAACAATATTCTCTTTTGTGAAAAGTATGAATGTTGTATGATAATGTCTTGCTAAGAATGATAGTTAGGATTGTTTATGATCATCCGATTTATGATTAGAGGTTATAGAACAAATGTTTTGTTTGCAAGATGATCTTGGTATCTAGTTTAGGTGTTATGATTCTTGTCCATAAAATGCAAGATTTTGTAGGATGAACATATGATGAAAATGTGTTGGAATGTGGATATGAATATTTGAATATGTGTTGAATGTGTTTGAATATTGATATGAATAATTGAAATCCTATATTTTGATCCGTTTTTGTTAAGTAGTAGACAAGGAAACATGTTGGTGCATTTCATTGGTTAGTACTAAGGATCATGAACATGAAATTCTATTGGATAGTACAATTCGAACAGATTCTAGAAGGTTTCGATCAGCAGGAATGTAAGTCGAGACCCTTAGTCTCGAATCGAGACCACAACTCCCTCACACAAGCAGCATAACTCGAGACCACGGTTGCGGGTCCGGTTGCGACTCGAGACCGTCTAGTCTCGACTAGTACATGCATGACTCGAGACCTTCACAGTTGCGACTCGAGAACTCGTAGGCTATAACTCGAGACCGCACAGTCTCGACTCGAGATCCCTAGTCTTGACTCGAGACCACGTACACATACTCACTGATTTGGACTTGCACACTGTTATGGGCTTAGGTGATTGGGCTGTACTGTTGGGCTTTGTTTGCTACATGATTCCTACTGTTGAACTAGCACTGTTGTTGAACTGCCATGCTAGGCGTGTATGCTATGATCGTTACTTGTGTACAATACGTGCAGAACATACGTGCACTACTTGAATATGAACCTGACTTGAATGGTATCTATGTTAGGACGTGGTTGACCACTTATAGCTTGACCAACTTTTTGTGTATCTGCCGAGCAAACCAATGTGAGTTCACACTTTCTACAAAGCATGGGATTCCCAGGGGTTGGGAATGGGTTAAGGAATAGGGATTCCTCGTCCTCCTTGGGTAGGACAGTACAGGTTCAGGAATGAAATTCCTCGTCCTCATGGACAGTTAACTCTCACTAGACCAAAACTCTATCACGAAGTCCCTCCTTTTTATATCGACTTAATCGCCGGGCCAATGGTGAGCGGGTCATTAGTTAGATAGCGCTATTTAGGTTTGACAAACCTCACACCATGCCGCAGAGGACGGGCGTGAACTAATGGATCTGGGCACGTCAATGATGATAGACATTGACAGTTCAGGGCACATAAACATGACTACAGTCAACAGTCGATATGGTAACGAGTCTAGTAACATACACGGGGTAGCCCCCACGGCCGTAGAGCCAGATAACAAACATGGGGTAGCCCCCACGGCTGGATAGCCAGAATAATTGGGTTAAACAAATCACGTTTTCAACTATGGGGTAACCCCCACGGCAGGATGCCAGATAAAGGAAACTGTTTTCAGAACAACTTAAAACAAGCACCCAACTGTGAACTCGCTCAACATTATTGTTGACTCGTTACTACATGCTTTGCAGGTCAATAGGTACTTAGCTGGAGCTTGCATGGAAGAGAGTCGTTGTGGGACATGGACAGCTGTGTGCCATGTTAAACTTTGAAACAATTAAACTTATGTTTTGGTTTTAAACGTTATGCTTCCGCTTGCAACCTAAACTATCTTTTTGTATGGACACCAATTGTATTGGTTGGATTTTTAATCACTTCCATGCTTGTTCAATATGATTGGTGGCTGGATCCTGGTCAGTCACGCCCCCAAGCGGTGGTATTCCGCAGGTGGATTTTGGGGGTGTGACAGATTGGTATCAGAGCCATTGGTTATAGTGAACTTGGTTTTAATAAGGGGAAAAAGTTTATTAAAATCAGACTATAACCTGTACAGTGCTCTACGATCCACAACGACGCTTCACTCCACATGCAAGGCTCGACATTCTAGGTGATATGATCTATGTATATATTGCCTACTTGTTAGTTACATAGTACATTGCTCATGGTATGCTTGGTTAGTATAACTACTGTTGCTTGAACACGTGTGTGCTTACTCTCTTCTGTCATCGTATTTTCGCGAACCCCTCTCACTCATGTCCCTCTTGATATGAAGATCATGTCTGGACGCGTTAACATGACACAAGCCCAGTTGACGACTCTGATTAACGAACGAGTTGCTGCGGCACTTGCAGCTGCGCACGCAGGAGGTATATCCTGCAGTCCAAACTCCTCCTAGGATCTTTAGATCCTACTCTTGTGAACCAACCTTTGTGTTAAACTCTGTCCTTTCTTTCACCCACAACAGGTCAACATGCTCAGCCACCTGTGTGCACCTTCAAAACTTTTATGGACTGCCGACCAACTACTTTTAGCGGCACTGAAGGAGCTGTAGGTCTCCTCCACTGGTTTGAAAAACTCGAATCTGTTTTTGAGATGTGTGAATGCCCTGAGGAGCGCAGGGTGAAGTATGCTACCGGTACTCTAGAGGGTTTGGCGCTCACATGGTGGAACGCCCAGGTTCAAATGTTGGGGTTGGTTGCTGCTAACGCCACCCCATGGAACAACTTTAAGGAAATGATCAAAGAGGAGTATTGCAATCGTGATGAGATTCACAAACTGGAAGTAGAGTTTTTCAACCTCAAGATGACGGGGTCGGAAATTGAAGCTTATGGGAAAAGATCGAACGAACTGGCAATTCTGTGTCCTACTATGGTGGATCCTCCCATCAAACGCATCGAACTATTTCTCAAGGGCTTAGTGCCAGAAATCCAAAGTCATGTGACTTCAGCTAACCTTGCCACCATCCAGCAAGTTGTCCAACTGGCTCACCGTCTCACGGATCAGGCGGTGGAGCAGAACAGGTTACCAAAGCGCATAGGTGCTGCAACTACTTCAGGTACTCTTAGTGACAACAAACGGAAATGGGATGGAGCTTCAAGTAAGGGTTCGACTTCTGTTCAGTCTCAGTCTCAACAGAGAAAGACTGAAGACTACAAGAGCCCTAGTCAGCAATCATCTGGTGGTCAAAGTCATGGTGGGTACAAAGGGAATCACCCCAAATGCAATCGCTGCAGCCTACACCACAGCGGGCCATGCACCCGGGGTAACTGTCATCGGTGCAACAAGCCAGGTCACGCTGCAAAGGATTGCAGGAGCTTATATCCCGCCAACCAGAATCGTCAGCAAGCTCAACAGAATCAACGCCAGCAGCAGCAGCAACAAGGTGACAACAAAGGGTGCTTTCAATGTGGAGCTGAAGGCCACTTCAAGAGAAATTGTCCCCAACTGAACAGGAACCAGAACAACAACAATAACAATAATCAGGGGAATGGTAACAATGGGAACAACAACAATAACAATGGTGCCAGGGGGCGGGCGTTCGTGATTGGCCAAGGTGAAGCAAGGAATGACCCCAATGTTGTGGCGGGTAAGTTCCTTCTCGATGACTTTTATGTTACAGTTTTATTTGATTCGGGTGCCGATACTAGCTACATGTCACTAGAAGTTAGTCAAATGCTTAAGCGTATTCCAACACCTTTGAACAACAAGCACACTGTAGAGCTAGCAAATGGTAAGAGTTTAGAGGCCACACACGTAGTCAAGGGTTGTAAACTTGTTCTTGCTAACCAGACCTTCTCTATCGACCTTATTCCTATCGTCTTGGGTAGTTTCGACGTTGTCATTGGGATGGATTGGTTATCCCAACACCGAGCAGAGATCCTTTGCAACGAGAAGATTGTTCGTATTCCTGGTTCCGGTAATGAACCTCTCATGATTCGTGGCGACAAGAGGGGTGCTGTTGAGAACATCATCTCTCTCCTTAAGGCCCAGAAGTGCTTGCGAAAGGGCCACACTGCCATTTTGGCTCTCGTTACTGACACCTCGGAGAAAGAGAAGAAGATAGACGATCTTCCAATTGTACGCGACTATCCTGAGGTATTTCCTGAGGAATTACCTGGCCTTCCGCCTCATCGCCAAGTCGAGTTTCAGATTGAACTAGCTCCTGGAGCTGCGCCTATAGCTCGTGCACCTTATCGTTTAGCTCCATCAGAGTTGGAGGAACTCTCTACGCAACTACAAGAACTCTTGGATAAGGGTTTCATTCGTCCTAGCTCATCGCCCTGGGGAGCTCCAGTGCTATTTGTGAAGAAGAAAGACGGTACCTTCAGAATGTGCATCGACTACCGTGAACTCAACAAGGTGACGGTAAAGAATCGTTATCCTCTTCCACGTATTGACGACTTGTTCGACCAGCTGCAAGGGTCGAGCTACTATTCCAAGATTGATCTGAGATCAGGATATCACCAGCTGAGAGTTCGAGAAGAGGACGCCTCCAAAACAGCTTTTAGAACTCGTTATGGGCACTACGAGTTTTTGGTTATGCCTTTTGGGCTGACAAACGCACCTGCGGTCTTCATGGATTTGATGAACAGAGCGTGCAAGCCTTACCTGGACAAGTTCGTCATAGTTTTCATCGACGACATCCTAATCTATTCGAAGAGTCAGGAGGAACACGAGCGACATCTACGACTTATTTTGGAACTCTTTCGAGCGGAACAGCTTTACGCAAAGTTCTCAAAATGCGACTTCTGGCTTCGTGAAGTCCATTTCCTAGGCCATGTGGTAAACAAGGATGGGATTCACGTTGATCCATCCAAAGTGGACTCGATTAAGAACTGGCCCGCACCTCGTACACCAACGGAAATTCGCCAATTCTTGGGCTTGGCAGGTTACTACAGGAGGTTCATTAAGGATTTTTCCAAGATTGCACAGCCTCTCACCTCCTTAACGCAGAAGGGCGTTGTTTATCGATGGGGGAATGCACAGGATTTAGCGTTTCAGCATTTAAAGGATAGACTTTGCAGTGCACCTATCCTTTCATTGCCAGAGGGCACAGACGATTTTGTGGTTTACTGCGACGCATCAATTCAGGGTCTTGGTTGTGTGTTGATGCAGCGGAATAAAGTTATTGCGTACGCCTCATGCCAACTTAAAGTTCATGAAAAGAACTACACTACACACGATTTAGAGCTGGGAGCCGTTGTTTTTGCGCTTAAGATATGGAGACATTACCTGTATGGTACCAAGTGCACCATTTACACCGATCACAGGAGTCTCGAGCATATCTTCAAACAGAGGGAACTAAACATGCGTCAACGACGATGGGTTGAGTTATTAAACGATTACGAATGTGCAATCAAGTACCATCCTGGCAAAGCCAATGTTGTGGCTGATGCCCTTAGTCGAAAGGACACTACGCCTAAGCGCGTGCGAGCATTGCAACTCACTATCCAATCTAGTCTTCCTTCCCAGATACGAGCTGCTCAGATAGAAGCATTAAAGCCAGAAAACGTCAGGGCTGAAGCCCTACGCGGCTCAAGGCAACGCTTAGAACAAAAGGAAGACGGTGCCTACTACGTAACGGGACGCATTTGGGTCCCACTCTATGGCAACTTACGAGAGCTTGTGATGGACGAAGCACACAAGTCTCGCTACTCGGTACATCCTGGTTCGGATAAGATGTACCACGATATCAAAACTACGTATTGGTGGCCTAGCATGAAGGCCCACATAGCCACTTATGTCAGCAAGTGTTTGACTTGTGCAAGGGTCAAGACTGAATCCCAGAAACCCTCAGGCCTACTCCAGCAACCAGAGATACCACAATGGAAATGGGAGCAAATTTCCATGGATTTTGTCACTGGCCTGCCTAGATCTCAACGTGGTAATGACACTATTTGGGTGATCGTGGATCGACTCACAAAGTCTGCTCACTTCTTGGCTATCAAGGAAACGGATAAGTTCTCCACTTTAGCAGACGTATATCTTAAGGAAGTTGTCTCGAGGCACGGGGTGCCCACCTCCATTATCTCGGATCGTGATGCACGTTTTACTTCAGAACTGTGGCAAGCAATGCATAAATCTTTTGGCTCACGGCTAGATATGAGCACAGCTTATCACCCGCAAACGGATGGGCAGTCTGAACGCACCATCCAGACCCTTGAAGACATGCTTAGGGCATGTGTGATTGACTTTGGCAACGGCTGGGAAAAGCATCTGCCACTTGTGTAATTCTCGTATAATAACAGCTACCACACCAGCATTAAAGCTGCTCCGTTTGAGGCATTGTACGGGCGTAAATGCCGGTCACCTCTTTGTTGGGCAGAGGTGGGGGATAGTCAGTTCACTGGTCCAGAACTTGTGGTAGACACAACTGAACGAATTGCTCAAATATGACAACGCATGGCGGCGGCTCGTGACCGTCAGAAAAGCTACGCCGATAAGGACAGGAAACCACTTGAGCTCCAGGTTGGGGAGCGTGTGCTACTCAAAGTTTCACCCTGGAAGGTTGTGGTTCGTTTTGGTAAACGAGGCAAACTTAACCCATGATACGTCGGACCTTTTGAAATCATCTAGAAAATAGGCAAAGTGGCCTACAAACTGAACTTACCAGCAGAACTCAGTGCAGTTCACAACGTTTTCCATGTGTCAAATCTGAAGAAGTGTCTGTCAGATGAGACCCTCGTAGTTCCTTTGAAGGAGCTCACCATCGACGAGCAGTTACGGTTCGTCGAGGAACCAGTTGAAATCACGGACCAAGATGTTAAGGTCCTCAAGAACACTAGAATACCTCTCGTTCGAGTTCGTTGGAACTCACGTCGCGGCCCAGAGTTCACCTGGGAACGCGAAGATCAGATGAAACAAAAGTATCCCCAACTATTCGCAAACAGTACAACCACCACTGAGGCTGAAGCTACGGAATTTCGGGACGAAATTCCAGATCAACGGGGGGAGGATGTGACACCCCAGGAAAACCAGGAAAACCATACAACTTAACTAGCTTCCTCAGTGGGTACTTACCAAATTTCGGGACGAAATTTCTTTCAACTTGGGGATAATGTGACAACTCGAAATTTAGAACCCTTCAATCGTATATTGATGTAACATGCTTGAACGTTATGTGTTTATATATTAGTAAATGAAAGTTCGTGATTATCTTGATGTGCTATATGTTATTAAAGTGTACGTATAAAGTATAGTTGTATACAAGTATGTACGTAGTAAATCGAAACCAAAACACAAGGACCCGACTCGAGACCGCTTGGTCTCGAGTGAACAGTAAAATGGTGGGCCGGTTGGGCCATGCACCTCTCGAAACTCAAAGCCAAGTATAAAAACCCCAAAACCCACACTCACTCTCACACACTCTCCTCTCATCTTTCTCTCACTAAAACCCTAAACCCCAACACTCCTCCTCATCCTCTCGGATCAAACCGGCGACCAAAGGGTTCTCGGATTTGTTTGAGATCAACATTCGGGAGCGTTTTCATCAATCTTTCACGTCTTCTACACCCGAAATCCTTGACCGGTTAGTGTTTCTTTGCAAACACATGAATATGCATGATAAAAGTGTTTGATCGATTAGATGAGTTCTTGTTTGTTAATGATACATGCTTGGTTCCAAATGCATAAGATGAACAATATTCTCTTTTGTGAAAAGTATGAATGTTGTATGATAATGTCTTGCTAAGAATGATAGTTAGGATTGTTTATGATCATCCGATTTATGATTAGAGGTTATAGAACAAATGTTTTGTTTGCAAGATGATCTTGGTATCTAGTTTAGGTGTTATGATTCTTGTCCATAAAATGCAAGATTTTGTAGGATGAACATATGATGAAAATGTGTTGGAATGTGGATATGAATATGTGTTGAATGTGTTTGAATATTGATATGAATAATTGAAATCCTATATTTTGATCCGTTTTTGTTAAGTAGTAGACAAGGAAACATGTTGGTGCATTTCATTGGTTAGTACTAAGGATCATGAACATGAAATTCTATTGGATAGTACAATTCGAACAGATTCTAGAAGGTTTCGATCAGCAGGAATGTAAGTCGAGACCCTTAGTCTCGACTCGAGACCACAGCTCCCTCACACAAGCAGCATAACTTGAGACCACGGTTGTGGGTCCGGTTGCGACTCGAGACCGTCTAGTCTCGACTAGTACATGCATGACTCGAGACCTTCACAGTTGCGACTCGAGAACTCGTAGGCTATAACTCGAGACCGCACAGTCTCGACTCGAGATCCCTAGTCTCGACTCGAGACCACGTACACATACTCACTGATTTGGACTTGCACACTGTTACGGGCTTAGGTGATTGGGCTGTACTGTTGGGCTTTGTTTGCTACATGATTCCTACTGTTGAACTAGCACTGTTGTTGAACTGCCATGCTAGGCGTGTATGCTATGATCGTTACTTGTGTACAATACGTGCAGAACATACGTGCACTACTTGAATATGAACCTGACTTGAATGGTATCTATGTTAGGACGTGGTTGACAACTTATAGCTTGACCAACTTTCTGTGTATCTGCCGAGCAAACCAATGTGAGTTCACACTTTCTACAAAGCATGGGATTCCCAGGGGTTGGGAATGGGTTAAGGAATAGGGATTCCTCGTCCTCCTTGGGTAGGACAGTACAGGTTCAGGAATGAAATTCCTCGTCCTCATGGACAGTTAACTCTCACTAGACCAAAACTCTATCACGAAGTCCCTCCTTTTTATATCGACTTAATCGCCGGGCCAATGGCGAGCGGGTCATTAGTTAGATAGCGCTATTTAGGTTTGACAAACCTCACACCGTGCCGCAGAGGACGGGCGTGAACTAATGGATCTGGGCACGTCAATGATGATAGACATTGACAGTTCAGGGCACATAAACATGACTACAGTCAGCAGTCGATATGGTAACGAGTCTAGTAACATACACGGGGTAGCCCCCACGGCCGTAGAGCCAGATAACAAACATGGGGTAGCCCCCACGGCTGGATAGCCAGAATAATTGGGTTAAACAAATCACGTTTTCAGCTATGGGGTAACCCCCATGGCAGGATGCCAGATAAAGGAAACTGTTTTCAGAACAACTTAAAACAAGCACCCAACTGTGAACTCGCTCAACATTATTGTTGACTCGTTACTACATGCTTTGCAGGTCAATAGGTACTTAGCTGGAGCTTGCATGGAAGAGAGTCATTGTGGGACATGGACAGCTGTGTGCCATGTTAAACTTTGAAACAATTAAACTTATGTTTTGGTTTTAAACGTTATGCTTCCGCTTGCAACCTAAACTATGTTTTTGTATGGACACCAATTGTATTAGTTGGATTTTTAATCACTTACATGCTTGTTCAATATGATTGGTGGCTGGATCCTGGTCAGTCACGCCCCCAAGCGGTGGTATTCCGCAGGTGGATTTTGGGGGTGTGACACAACCACCACATCCTCTGTTTCAGCAAACTGACCAAACTTCTCCAGTGCAATCCTTCCTTCAAACTTGGTTGCAGTACCCTTCTTGGGAGTTAGAGCACCAAAACACGAAGGACCCATTGGTTTTAGATCCAAAGTGTTGCTAGTTCTCTCCAAATCCGAATAACGAGCGTTGAAGATCGTCTGCAAGAACGTAGGATACATAATAAACTTATCCTTTCGCACACCAATGACATTCCTCTTCATGCCTTCAAACTCGGACTTCGAGTAGTTGTATGGTTGATTCGTTATCAGACAAATGAATGCTGCAAACTGTGTAATGCTTAGCTGATCCGTTCCCCCTCTATTCTCAGTCATACACATCATAAACATGTGCATCAACAGACGCCAGTATGGATGCACGAACTTCTTCATCTGAGAGGGATACGTTCTGTGACATCTGTGCCTCCACGGCCAACAAACAAATACAAAATCAATGAAATATTGTATTTCATACTTAGGATTTGTATAAATATGTGTATCATTTTCACATATCGATTCTCGTTCGATTTCGAGCTCTAAATCGCTTTCTGGAAAGTTATACGCGAACTGATGCGTAAACGTAATCAGTTTAATACAAAAAACACTTCGGAACAGTGATATGGGCTTAACATACCTTAAATAACCTTTACATAACTTAGAAATAAGTTTTGGAGGGTTTGGTGTGTCGAAATCAAGTTTATTCGATCGCAGGGACTATTTACGTCAAACTGCGAAAGTCTGCCGATTCGTATGGTATCGAACCTTCCGGAATATGATCATAAGTTAAACATACCCTAAATATCCTTTACATAGCTTAGAAATAGGCCTTGAGGGGTTTGGTATGCTAAAATAAACTTATTTGGTCAAGCAGGGACTAAAAGCGTCAAAAAGTGCACAAGTTTGCATTTTCGCGCATATCTTACGTTCTGAATATATCCTGACATCCAAAATTTTTTGTAATCATTAAAATATTTTATTTTAGTGATTGGCATGCTAAAATTCCATTCGTTGCTTAATTTGGATCGTTTTTGCGTCCGTTACGATTTCCGTCATAATTAACCGAACAACGCAACCGTACGACCAAACAAACCGACATCCGAGATATTTTTGAGCATATTTTAGGTTCCCTATACTTTAACTTCATTTTAGAGCCTTGAAATGGGGTTAACGGGGCTTAAACGTGTCAAAAATGCATCGAAAACCAAGTTTTAGGCTTGCAGGGGCTAAAATTGTAAATCTGCCAAAGTTGCTAGGCCTGGGGCGTAAGCCAGGGGCTATTCTTACGCGGCCTGTGAGAGTACATCAGACAGAAACATTGAATTTATACTTCCAGCCTGTTGTTGATGGTTTTAACCCAAGGTTTTGCACTCTATGTGCTAGATTTGATGGTTTTTAGTGTGCCCCTTGTATTACAATACCATGTGCCCACATGGAGGGTCAAGATCGAAGCACGTTTTGTGAGGAACGATCCTAACGGTTGTGGGTTTCCTATATAAACCCAACTCCTTTCATTCTTTCCTCACAAAATCTGATTGAATTACTCTAAGTTGGAGTTCAAGAACTTCATACCTGAGTAGTTTGATCAAGATTTCCTTGCTTGGACCCTTTGTAAGTATTCCTTCGTGCTTTTATGCGTTTTTAGCATGAAAGTCAAACAGTGTTTGACTTTCTGCTTTGACCAGTCAATGGTCAACACGAAGTTCGTTTGAACTTCGCAACGTGAGCGTAATCACGATGGTTATAGTCCCTTGTGACTATACCTACTGATTACCATGTTGATTAGGTGTAGTGACGAGTCATAGTTTCGGTCAAAATGCGCGTTTATGCGTATTTTGCAACCAAACTATTCTTGGGTATCAAAACCCTTTGTTTTGATATCAAACTTGTTTTCTAACTTCGTTAAACATGTTTTAACATGTTTAACTCGTCACTTTTAGATTAGTGCTTATATAGGGTCGTAAGATAAGCGGTCTAAACAACCGCTTAGGCTTTCGAACCTGACCCGTTTGGTCGATCATTAGGATCCGACCAAGCATATATTGTGACCATAGTTGTATAGGGAATAACCTTCCGAGGTTATACCTTATGGTCACTTCGTTTAGTTAGTTGTATGATAGGTAGTTTATATGCCTTAGGTAAATGACCAAAATGCCCTTTTTATGCATAATTGGATTTTAAGCATATGTAACTCAAACTTTTGTCATTTAACTGATTATGCAACATATTTAAACAAGTTTAGGCATATAATACTTGTCATAGGACTAGTTAGGCGATCCGAACGCGTTTTAAACGAACGACGCGTTAAAGTAGCGTAAGCTACCTAAATGAGTCGAAATGGGTCGTAAGCACTTAGGTTAGGTTTCTTTTTAGAATGTAGGCTTTGTTAAACCATATCAAATGAGTTCCAACACTCATTTGGTTTACGAAACCTCATTCTATCCGATCTCCCGGTTTAGGTCCGGT
Source organism: Helianthus tuberosus (assembly GCA_030545235.1). Classification (NCBI taxonomy): domain Eukaryota; kingdom Viridiplantae; phylum Streptophyta; class Magnoliopsida; order Asterales; family Asteraceae; genus Helianthus; species Helianthus tuberosus. The sequence continues at coordinate 197,921,356 of CM060425.1, forward strand.
TATTAATGTAGTTACCTATATTAGGTGCCGTTTGATTTCCGTGATCCCTCTAGCTTTGCTTGGTTGTTATTCAAGACTTCTAAGCATCCTCAAGTGAGTACATAGTTCCCCTCTTTTACCGTTTTAAACCGTTTTGGGGTGATTCATATGTGCCAAATGTTTTCGAGTCTTTTAAACAAATGCTACGGTTTATATTACTATTTGATCCATGTGAACCGTTTGTAACTGTTTGATTATGTGAACCGTTTGTAACTGTTTGATTATGTGAACCGTTTGGTACCGTTTGAACCATTGGGTTAGGGAAGTGATTAGGTAACGGGGCGGGTGTAATGTGTTAAAAGCATGGTGGATACGCCGTTGGTACTTCCTATATATAAGTGCTTTTAACACATTATAAATCGTTGCGTTATCTAGATCACTTGGGCAAAGGTTATCAAAACGAGGTTATATTACGAGGTTTTTCTAAAATATTTAAACCATACGAGTTTTATTAATGAGTTTTTACGAGATGTTTTACAATTTGGTTTTCTTAAATAAATTGTTTTGGGTTAAGAATCATGGCTACGAGATTTTATGTGACATCTGTGCTTGTAATCTTTGTAACAGTTCAGTTATCAATGAAACAATGTTATTTGATCCCAATGTTTGTTTATTTATGTTTGACATTTTGCATGTTTTGATTTTTGTTCAATTTTAAACTCTATATCGCTTTCTGGAGAGTTATACGGAAACTGATGCGTAAACATAATCAGTTTAACACGACACACATTCCAGAACATCAACATATGCTTAACATACCTTAAATAACCTTTACATAACTTAGAAATAAGTTTTGAAGGCTTTGGTACGCCAAAATCAAGTTTATTCGCTTACAGGGACTAATTTCAATAAACTGCGAAAGTATGCCGATTCATACTGTAACGGACACTCTGGAACTTGATCATAAGTTAAACACTCCCTAAATATCCTTTACATAGCTAATAGGCTTTGAGGGGTTCGGTGTGCTAAAATAAACTTTTAGATCATTCAGGGACTAAAAACGTCAAAAAGTGCACAAGTTTGCATTTTCGCCCATACCTTACGTTCTGAATACATCCGGACATCCAAAAATTTATGTAATCATTAAAATATTTATTTTAGTGATTGGCTTGAGAAAAATCCATTCATTGCGTAATTTGGATCGTTTTTCGCGTCCGTTCGTGTTTCGTCGTAATTAACCGAATAACGTGATCGTACGGCCAAACGAACCGACATCCGACATATTCTTGAGCATGTTTCATGTCCCTTATACTTAGGAATCATTGTAGAGCCTTGAAAATGGTTTAACGGGCCTTAAACGTGTCGAAAACGGCCTTAAACACATGCAGGGACTGAAACTGCAACTTTTGAAACTATTTGCTGATCTGCAGACTTCAGGCGGGCCGCGTAGACCCTGCCTGTCCCCTTACGCGGGCCGTGTAAGCACATCAGATGTGCAGAAAGTGTTTTACAGCCTGTTCCAGCTGTTTCCAAGTGTTGCAAATGGTTTTTCAACTTTCTATGGGCCATTTTGGAGTGCCCATGGTATTACAAAACCATGGGTGCATGTGTACGGCTGAGATTTAAGCACGGTTTACGAGGAACGATCCTAACGGTCCTAGAAATCCTATAAATACCCATGCCTTTTCATTGTTGCAACACACAAATCTAATCTATTTGCTCTAAGTTGGGGCTTAGCACCTCATACCTGAGCAAGTTGGATCTAGATTTCCATTCTTGGACCCTTTGTAAGTCCTCTTTCGTTCTTTTATGCATTTTTAGCACGAAACTCAAACAGTGTTTGACTTTCAGCTTTGACCAGTTTATGGTCAACATGAAGTTCGTTTGAACTTCGCAACGTGAGCGTAATCACGATGGTTATAGTCCCTAGTGACTATACCTACTGATTACCACGTTGATTAGGTGTAGTGACGAGTCGTAGTTTCGGTCAAAATACGCTTTAGCGCGTATTTTGCAACCAAACTACTTTTGGGTATCAAGACCCTTTGTCTTGATACCAAACCTGTTTTAAACCTCGTTAAACATGTTTTAACATGTTTAGCTCGTCACTTTAGGTATAGTGCTTATATAGGGTCGTAAGGTAAGCGGTCTAAACAACCGCTTAGACTTTCGAACCCGACCCATTTGGTCGATCATTAGGATCCGACCAAACACATTAGGTGACCATAGTTGTATAGGGAATAACCTTCTGAGGTTATACCTTATGGTCATGACGTTTAGTTAGTTGTATGTTAGGTAGTTTATATGCCTTAGGAAAATGACCAAAATGCCCTTTTTGCGCATAAATTCATTTTAAGCCTATGTAACCTAAATTTTGACATCTAAATAGATCAGGCAACAATATTAGACATGTTAAGGCATATATTACTTGTCATAGGACTAGTTAGGCGGTCCGAACGCGTTTTATGCAAACGACGCGTTAAAGTAGCATAAGCTACCTAAACGGGTCGTAATGGGTCGTAAGCACTTAGGTTAGGTTTCGTTTTAGTATGTAGGCTTTGTTAAACCATATTACATGAGTTCCCATACTCATTTGGTTTATGGAACCTCATCCTATCCGATCCTCCGATTTAGGTCCGGTTTATTAACGTAGTTACCTATATTAGGTGCCGATTGATTCCGTGATCTCTAGCATTGTTTGGTTGTTATCCAAGGACTTTTGAGCAATCTCAAGTGAGTACATAGACCCCTCTTTTACTGTTTTACAAACATTTTGGGGTGAAACACATGTGCCTACTTGTTACTTTCGTACTTTTCATGTTTTCATATCATATGCTTGTTATGTTCATTAGTACACATATGGTACATGATTTCATTATGTTTATGCTATGTATGTTCACTTAGCATGATTAGCACATTGTTTTACATTACATTTCTGTCGCATATGTTTACTCAGCATATGGACACATTGTTTTACATTGCATTTCTGTTGCATATGTTTACTCAGCATATGGACACATTGTTTTACATTTCTACCTTGTATGTTCACTTAGCATACTAGGTACATTGTTTTCATAAAACATGCTTACATTTGGTATGACATTTGATTTGTTTAACGAAACTAAAATACGTTCATTAACATTAGCTACGCCTCTCGGTAGTAAGTAGTGGTACCATAGGACTTGACAACTCCCATTTCTGAAATCCTGGGTTTGTTTGGATGGAAGGAATGACTGAATCCGAAAACATTTTTGATAACCTTTGATTTGTTCTAAGGTTATCCTACAGTCTCAAGGCTTGAATGTATACGTTTAACTTACCGCATAAGTGTTTGTATCAGTAAAGCATGCATTTATTTTACAAAACATGACTTTTGATTTATTCAAAATACTTTGTTTTGTACATTTTCACATATGGTTTAAGTAGTCACATTTTACTTACCGTACATAACGTTTGTTTACACATTACATGATTTACATTTAACAATATACATTTGATTATACAATAAACATTTCTACAATTTTTGAACATTACATCTTGGTGGTTTGTTTGGGTAAGTGATTTACATAACGAGGCGACGTGTAATATGATAAAAGCATGGTGGATACGCCGCTGGTACTTCCTATATATAAGTGCTTTTATGATATTACATATCGTAGCGTTATTTAAATCATTTCAGTTTAGACATATAACATTTTACATAAATAACATATTTTTACAAGACATTGTTTTACAAACAGTTTAATTTTTACAAACTCATTTTACTGGGTTATTTATTTAACCATACTCCTTTCTTTTATATAAAAATCTGATTTCGTATCACATTTCATATGATTTATAAAAAAGAAAACACTTAACAAGATTCATGACTAATTTTTATTAAACATTTCTTTAAACTCAAGTCATGAATCATATTTTCACAAAATCTATGTATCTCACAGGCATTTTTATGCTGACGTACCTATTTTCACACGTGTTTCAGGAGCTGTTGCATAGGATGATCGAGACACAAATAGGCGGACCCGTGCCTTAACAACTTAAAAATGAAGCTAGAACTAGTTTAATTATGTTATGTACTCTTTGTTTCTTGTTTTAAGACAATGTAATCTTCTTGTTAATAAATAAAACATAACTTTAAATACCGTGGTTGCGAAACAATAATTCTGTTACAACACTCCTCGACGTTTTCGCCGCGGTTTTGATGTTTTAACGCGGTCGGGGTGTGACAGAAGAGTTGGTATCAGAGCCGATGGTTATAGGGAATTAGGTTATTAGTAATGCTTTGACCTAGACTATAACCTTTCTAGGACCCCAACACAAGCTATCTTTTGTTTAGATCTTAAAACACTACCGTCACCTATCTTTAGGTGATAACCAAAACAAGAACACAATTTTCCAAATCGATTTTCTTTTTTAAATCAATCATCTGTTTTTAAATAATTTGTTATAAGGTTTTGAACCCTTCTAGTTTGATTTTGGCTTTATACCTTCTGAGTTTTCAAAATCTCGTCAAATTTTTGGGTTCTAAATAGTGTGAACACGTGCAAACTGGAAGAGTGAATGCCTGTACCCTGAGTTTTCTGTCTAAGGCTAGAGTGTTCGTACAAATCCACATATTGGACCAGTCACTCTTACCTGGGAACTCTTGGGGTGAGTGTTCACTTATAGGCGAGCATGTCTTCGCGATACATTATTTCTGACCCATTTACTTTGATTAGTCGCTGTGTGTCGTTTGTTTGCTTTGTGGAACGGACGAATGACCACCATCTTTGCTTTTGTCGATTTTTGTATCATCTCTCTTTTCATCTAATCATCTCACTCGTTTCCTCTTATGTTTCCTCTTTTAGAATGCCTCCTCGTCGCGAAAATCCGGTACCTAATGCCGAAATGGCAGCTATTATTGCGCAGCAAATGGCTGCTGTACTCCCAGACCTTATTGCTCAAGTGAACCAAGCCAACAATAACCAAAATGCTCCATGCAATTTCAAGAGTTTCTATTCGGCTAAACCACTCAAGTTTAGTGGTTCTGAAGGAGCAACTGGGCTCCTACAGTGGTTCGAAAGCATCGAGAGTATGTTTCGTCATGTTCAGTGTCCTGATAATTGCAAAATCGAGTTTGCGTCTAATGTGTTTCAGAAGAGGGCTCATACTTGGTGGAACAGGGTTATGAGAGACCGTGGTGCTGAGGTTGCTTTAGCACATGTCACACCCCCAAAATCCACCATGCGGAGTACCACCGCTTGGAGGCGTGACGTGACCAGGATCGAGCCACCAATCATATTGAACAAGCATGTAAGTAATATATAAAGATCTAACACAATACAATTGGTGTCTAAACTAAACAATAGTTTAAGTTTCAAGCGGAAGCATAATGTTTAAAACCAACTCATAAGTTTAAACGTTTCAAAAGTTTAGTATGGCACACAGCTGTCCATGTCCCACAACGACTCTTCCCACTCCGATGCAAGCTCCAAAGATACCTAACGACCTGCAAGGCATGTAACAACGAGTCAACAACAAAGTTAAGTGAGTTCACGTTTGGTTATTTAGTTATAGCATTCGTTTCGTAAATCATATGTTCGTTTTGTAAACCATGCATTGTGTTAATTCGTATCGCGGTCTCCCAGACATGTTTGCGAAGATTAGTGGGGGCTTCCCATGTGAATAGTATTAATCCGTATGGCGATTTCCCAAATATGTTTGCGATGATTAGTGGGGGCTTCCCATGTTGTAGACTAGTCGTGTGTGTACGTGCCCTTCTTGATCCAAGGACCGTAGTAAGTATGAGTGTACGTAGGTTTTACGTACGTGTCCTTCAATCCGAGGACAGTGAAAAGTAGTTTAGTAGTAATGATAGTACGAGTAGTTATTCAAATCCCATTCCCACCCACCGGGAATCCCATGCCTTAGAAAGTGTGTGAACTCACCTCGGTTGCTCGGTTTGACTCTCAAAAATAGCTAACAGTCAAGGTCGGTCAATCACGTCCTAGTATGATTTACCAGTTAGTCATTTAGTGGTTTTCAAATAGAACACAAAGTTCCTACACGTATCTATCACACAACATGCATCATTTTAACGGTTTATGCCCATCTAAGTTTCCCATCCATTCCCCACTCAAAATCAAACATACGATAATGCACATAACATATATAACATGTTAGATCATTCACAGATAGCATACTCGACATTTAGACACGCGAGTCACAACTTATGTCATTTCAGCATTTATATTCAAAACCGGCTGTTTTCGGACATTTTAATAAAATAGTTAAATTATTCCAAAAATTCTCAAATTTTACAGAATGTCTTAAACGTTCCATATTTTATTGTGTAAAAATATCGGGGTCCGGTTCATTACCAATATTTTATAAAAATTCATATTCCGGACTGAACTCAGATTTATGTATTTCTGATCACAGTCCATGGAACAATTTATTAAAAATTCATCGAGTGTCCGATTTACGAAATTCCAGTGGGGTAATTACAAATGCATCGGTTGTCATCTACTGTACAAATTTCATGGTCCGATTCATCACAAAACTCAGGTTATGACTGAAAGTATGACACCCATTTATTGCTGTCAAAATTCAGCTTAAGTTGCTGTTACAAATTAACACTTTAAAAATAGTAAACGGAGTCCAAAAATTACGATTCCGGTGCCATTAGAACCGTATTTCATAATAACATATTTTAGATTCAAAATATCGGTTTTTTGTTGTGTTTATGACCTGTTTACAGCCTGTTAAAGGCGGCTGAAAATACACATCAGCAAGCTGTTATCAGTCTAAAGGCTACTAAAACGCACACATATGATTACCGTTCATTCTAATAATGATTTACAACAGGTTATAAGTTATTTACAGCAGACTAATACTCATATATTTCAGATTCATCTTGTATTACCATGTTTTATCATTATTTACTCTTTAACCAACAAGTTCATCACTCTAGCAAGACTTTTAGTTGGTGATCTTATATGTTATTGATTTTCAACCGACAAAACTCTTATTAACCACTCTAGACAAGATCAAGAAGGCGTTTAGAGTCACTTACTACTAGCTCGAGGCTAGGGGAGAAACTAGGTGAAAAACGAGTGGTTAAAAGCGTCGTAGTGAGGTCCTTGGCAATCCGCAAGCACCGGGCTTCGTTGTTGGGCTTCTTACACCTTTGTGTGTATGTGAATTAGCAAGAACCAACTTGAATGATGGGTGGAGGATGGATGATGGTTTCAGCCGATTCCAAAGGAGAGAGGGAGAGAAGAATTTTTTTTTTTTTGAAGTGCTTAGTCAATGGAATGCTTGATCTTATGGTGATATTTATGGTCCATTCAACTTCATTAACCATAAGGTAATGTGCCCTCTTGATACTAGACAAGAATGATTATAATATTCAACAATTGGTGGGGTGAGTCAACCCTTGGGAACCGATTGGTTAGGGGGGGGGGGTTATATAGTTGAGATGCAATGGTTGGTTACTACTCTAGTTAGAAGGTTAAGTGTTAAGTTAGTGGTTTATGGTGTGTGGTGAATTATATAGTGTGTTAGGGTGTTCGGGGACCCTAACTAGCTCAAAAAAAGAAATAATGTCAATGACAATATTTTTATGTCCCGGGTAAAGTCCGGTTGTTTGGTTGGATATTAATCCGTTAAAGTGTTAAATTAATTCGTAACGTGTCCTATTTATATACTTTTGTAACGTTTTTAATTTCTAACACTTAGGAAATCATTACGGACTATTCAGTGACCTTTCTTTACACTATTAGTATATTAACAAATACGTGTAAGCATAACACAGATATCAGAAAGCAGTTAAGTAATTCCACACAGTCGTCAAGCACATTAATTATTATTAATAAACTGTACGGTTACATGTAAATTCGAGGGTTGTCACATTCTCCCCCTGTTAAGAGAATTTTGTCCCGAAATTTAGCGTGTGGTTACTGAGGAAGCTAGTTAAGTTGCGTTGTTTTCCTGATTTTTCCTGGGGTGTCACATCATCCCCCCGTTGATTTGGAATTTCGTCTCGAAATTCTGCAGTAGCTTCAGCCTCAGTAGTGGTTGCGTTTTTCTTAAACAGTTGGGGATACTTGAGTTTCATTTGGTCTTCTCGTTCCCAGGTATACTCTGGGCCACGATGAGCATTCCAACGAACTCGGACCAGAGGTATCCTGGTATGCTTGAGGATCTTAACATCTCGATCCGTAATCTCTACTGGTTCCTCGACGAATCGCAGCTGGTCGTCGATAGTGAGTTCCTTAAGAGGAACTATGAGGGTCTCATCTGACTGACACTTCTTCAGATTCGACACATGGAAAACGTTGTGAACTCCACTGAGTTCTTCAGGTAGGTTCAACCTATAGGCGACTTTGCCAATTTTCTCGGTGACTTCGAATGGTCCGACATAACGCGGATTGAGTTTTCCTCGTTTGCCAAAGCGGACTACACCTTTCCAAGGTGAGACTTTGAGTAGCACTCGATCCCCAACCTGGAGTTCGAGTGGTTTTCTTCCCTTATCAGCATAGCTTTTCTGACGGTCACGAGCTGCCGCCATTCGCTGTCGTATCTGAGTAATCCTTTCTGTTGTATCTACTACGAGTTCTGGGCTAGTGATTTGACTGTCACCAACTTCTGCCCAACAGAGAGGTGATCGGCATTTGCGTCCGTACAATGCCTCGAACAGAGCAGCCTGGATGCTGGTGTGGTAGCTGTTGTTATATGAGAACTCCACTAGCGGGAGGTGCTTTTCCCAGCCATTACCAAAATCGATTACACATGCCCTAAGCATGTCTTCCAAGGTTTGGATGGTGCGTTCAGATTGCCCATCCGTCTGTGGGTGATAAGCGGTGCTCATATCTAAACGTGAGCCAAAGGACTTGTGCATTGCTTGCCACAGTTTAGAAGTAAAACGCGCGTCACGATCAGATATAATAGAGGTTGGCACTCCGTGCCTTCACACTACCTCCTTTAGATAAATGTCTGCAAGAGTAGAAAACTTATCTGTTTCTTTGATTGCCAGAAAATGTGCAGACTTGGTCAGTCGATCTACGATCACCCAAATGGTATCGTTTCCGCGTTGAGATCTGGGCAGACCAGTAACGAAATCCATGGAAATTTGCTCCCATTTCCATTTCGGGATCTCTGGTTGTTGAAGTAGGCCTGATGGTTTCTGATATTCAGACTTGACTCTCGCACAAGTCAAGCACTTGCTGACGTAGGTTGCTATGTGAGCTTTCATGCCAGGCCACCAATACGTAGTCTTGAGGTCGTGGCACATCTTGTCCGAACCAGGATGTACTGAATAACGAGACTTATGTGCTTCATCCATCACAAGCTCGCGTAGGTCTCCATACAGTGGGACCCAGATGCGCCCTGTTACATAGTAAGCGCCGTCTTCCTTTTGTTCTAGCCGCTGCCTCGATCCTCGTAGGGACTCAGCCCTGATGTTTTCTACTTTCAATGCTTCAACCTGAGCATCGCGAATCTGAGCGGGAAGGTTAGACTGGATGGTAAGCTGTAAAGCACGTACACGCCTAGGTATGGTATCCTTTCGACTGAGGGTGTCGGCCACAACATTGGCTTTGCCCGGATGATACTTGATTGCGCATTCATAATCGTTCAAGAGCTCGACCCATCGGCATTGACGCATGTTCAACTCCTTTTGCTTGAAGATATGCTCGAGACTCCTGTGATCGGTGTAAATGGTGCACTTGGTACCGTACAGGTAATGTCTCCATATCTTAAGTGCGAAAACAACTGCTCCCAGTTCCAAGTCGTGTGTAGTGTAGTTCCTTTCGTGAACTTTAAGTTGGCGCGATGCGTAGGCAATGACCTTGTCACGTTGCATCAATACGCAACCAAGTCCTTGGATGGAAGCGTCGCAATAAACCACGGAATCATCGGTGCCTTCGGGCAATGAGAGGATAGGCGCGCTACAAAGTCTATCCTTTAGGTGCTGAAATGCGGACTCCTGTGCATCACCCCAACGATAGATGACACCTTTCTGAGTCAGTGAAGTGAGGGGTTGCGCAATCTTGGAGAAATCTTTTATAAACCTTCTGTAATATCCGGCCAAACCCAAGAATTGGCGGATTTCTGTTGGTGTGCGGGGTGCAGGCCAGTTCTTGATCGATTCAACCTTAGATGGATCCACATGAATTCCATCCTTGTTTACCACATGGCCTAGAAAGTGGACTTCGCGAAGCCAGAAGTCACATTTCGAAAATTTGGCATACAACTGCTCTTTTCGAAGAAGTTCCAGCATAAGTCGTAGATGCTGCTCGTGTTCCTCCTGACTCTTCGAATAGATCAGGATATCGTCAATGAATACAATAACGAACTTATCTAGGTAAGGCTTGCACACTCGGTTCATGAGATCCATGAAGACCGCTAGTGCATTCGTCAGCCCGAATGGCATAACCAGAAACTCGTAATGGCCGTAACGAGTTCTGAATGCTGTTTTGGAGACGTCCTCCTCTCGGACTCTCAGCTGATGGTATCCCGATCTCAAATCAATCTTAGAGTAATAGCTCGACCCTTGCAGCTGGTCGAATAAGTCGTCAATACGTGGGAGAGGATAACGATTCTTCACAGTCACCTTGTTGAGTTCGCGGTAGTCAATACACATTCTGAAGGTACCATCTTTCTTTTTCACAAACAAGACTGGAGCTCCCCAGGGCGAAGAGCTAGGACGTATAAAACCCTTTTCCAAGAGTTCTTGTAGTTGTGTGGACAGTTCTTCGAGTTCTGATGGAGCTAGACGATAAGGTGCTCGAGCTACTGGTGCTGCTCCAGGAGCTAGCTCGATTTGAAACTCAACTTGGCGATGAGGCGGAAGACCAGGTAATTCCTCAGGAAAATCGCGCACAATAGGGATGTCTTCAATTCTCTTCTCTTCCGTTGATGTGTCAGTAACGAGTGCTAGAATGGCAGTGTGGCCCTTTCACAAACACTTCTGGGCCTTAAGGAAAGAGATGATGCCTTCGACAACACCACTCTTGTCGCCACGAATCATGAGAGGTTCTTCACCAGAACGAGGAGTGCGGACGATTTTCTCCTTGCAAACAATCTCCGCTTGATGATGAGATAGCCAATCCATCCCAATAACGACGTCGAAACTACCCAGTGTGATAGGAATAAGATCGATAGAGAAAGTCTGACCAGCTAAGACGAGGTTACAACCTTTAACTACGTGCGTGGCTTCAAGACCTTTACCGTTTGCTAGTTCTACCATGTGTTTGGTGTTCAAAAGTGTTGGAGTGCGTTTAAGCATTTGGCTAACTTTTAAGGACACATAACTAGTATCGGCACCCGAATCGAATAAAACAGTAACAAAGAAGTCGTCCAGAAGAAACTTACACATCACAACGTTGGGATCGTTCCTTGCTTCTCCCTGACCAATCACGAACACACGACCCCTTGCCCCATTGCCATTGTTGTTTCCTCCATTGTTGCCTCCGTTGTTGTTTCCATTGTGGTTCCCGTTTCTTTGGTTGTTGTTCTGGTTTTGGTTCAGCTGGGGGCAGTCCCGCTTGAAGTGGCCTTCAGCACCGCATTGAAAGCATCCCCTGTTGCCCCGCTGTTGCTGCTGCTGGTTCTGTGGAGCTTGCTGCTGCTGCTGACGATTCTGATTTGTAGGCCGTGAGCTCCTGCAATCCTTGGCTTCATGACCCATCTTGAGACACCTCTGACAACGTCCCTTGTTGCACTGACCACTGTGGTGTCTGTTGCATTTATTGCACTTTGGGTGGTTTCCTCGATATCCACCCTGCCCTTGTCTACCAGAAGATTGCTGACCAGGACTCTGGTAGTCATCAGTCTTTCGCTGCTGAGACTGAACTGAAGTAGAACCCTTTCCGGAGTTCCCATCCCATTTTCGCTTGTTATTGGTAGGTGCATCAGAAGTAGCTGTGGCACTGATACGTTTAGGTAGCCTGTTTTGCTCCACCGCCTGGTCGGTGAGATGATGAGCCAACTTGATAATTTGCTGAATGGTACCCAGGTTGGCTAAAGTTACGTGACTTTGAATCTCTGGTACAAGACCCTTGAGGTACAGCTCAATACGTTTGATGGGAGGGTCCACCATAGTTGGACACAGGATGGCCAGCTCGTTTGACCTCTTAGTATACGCCTCAATCTCAGACCCCGTCATCTTCAGATTGTAAAATTCCACTTCTAGCTTGTGGATGTCATCCCGACTACAGTACTCCTCCTTGATCAGCTCTTTGAAACCATTCCAGGGTGTGGCATTAGCAACTGCCAGTCCTAGTAGTTGATCCTGTGCCTTCCACCAGGTTAACGCAGCTCCTTCAAGTGTTCCGGTAGCATATTTCACCCTACGGTCTTCGGGGCATTCGCACATCTCGAAAACAGACTCAAGCTTTTCAAACCATTGAAGAAGGCCCACTGCTCCTTCGGTGCCACTTAAAGTAGTAGGTCGGCAGTCCATGAACGTCTTGAACGTGCACACATGAGGTTGAGCATGTTGACCTATTGCGCGTGAATAAGGGACAAAATTAAGCATGAGGGTTGGTTGGTGAAGGTAGGATCTAAACGTCCTAAGGTGAGTTGATATAGCAGGTTATACCTCCTGCTGGATTTGCTGCGAGTGCCTCCGCAACTCGTTCGTTGATCAAAGCCGTCTACTGGGCTTGAGTGAGGTTGACACGTCCCTCGCGTCCGCTCATGATCTTCATAATGAAGCAACGTAAGTGAGAAAAGTGTCGCGAAAGTGCGTAAGTGTGGGACGATAGTAGAGCGTAAGCACACAAGGTTCAATAGCAATTATCACATTATCTGATGCACAGTGAGAACTATCTAACCGACAATATAACATAAATCATACCACTTATGGTGTCGAGTCTTGCACGTGGAGCGAAGAGTCGTTGTGGATCGTTGAGCACTGTACAGGTTATAGTCTGGTTTTATCAAAAAGCTTTTCCCTTTTAAAACCAAGTTCACTATAACCAATGGCTCTGATACCAATCTGTCACACCGCCAAAATCCACCATGCGGAGTACCACCGCTTGGAGGCGTGACGTGACCAGGATCGAGCTACCAATCATATTGAACAAGCATGTAAGTAATATATAAAGATCTAACACAATATAATTGGTGTCTAAACCAAACAATAGTTTAAGTTTCAAGCGGAAGCATAATGTTTAAAACCAAGTCATAAGTTTAAACGTTTCAAAAGTTTAGTATGGCACACAGCTGTCCATGTCCCACAACGACTCTTCCCACTCCGATGCAAGCTCCAAAGATACCTAACGACCTGCAAGGCATGTAACAACGAGTCAACAACAAAGTTGAGTGAGTTCACGTTTGGTTATTTAGTTATAGCATTCGTTTCGTAAATCATATGTTCGTTTTGTAAACCATGCATTGTGTTAATTCGTATCGCGGTCTCCCAGACATGTTTGCGAAGATTAGTGGGGGCTTCCCATGTGAATAGTATTAATCCGTATGGCGATTTCCCAAATATGTTTGCGATGATTAGTGGGGGCTTCCCATGTTATAGACTAGTCGTGTGTGTACGTGCCCTTCTTGATCCAAGGACCGTAGTAAGTATGAGTGTACGTAGGTTTTACGTACGTGTCCTTCAATCCGAGGACAGTGAAAAGTAGTTTAGTAGTAATGATAGTACGAGTAGTTATTCAAATCCCATTCCCACCCACCGGGAATCCCATGCCTTAGAAAGTGTGTGAACTCACCTCGGTTGCTCGGTTTGACTCTCAAAAATAGCTAACAGTCAAGGTCGGTCAATCACGTCCTAGTATGATTTACCAATTAGTCATTTAGTGGTTTTCAAATAGAACACAAAGTTCCTACACGTATCTATCACACAACATGCATCATTTTAACGGTTTATGCCCATCTAAGTTTCCCATCCATTCCCCACTCAAAATCAAACATACGATAATGCACATAACATATATAACATGTTAGATCATTCACAGATAGCATACTAGACATTTAGACACGCGAGTCACAACTTATGTCATTTCAGCATTTATATTCAAAACCCGCTGTTTTCAGACATTTTAATAAAATAGTTAAATTATTCCAAAAATTCCCAAATTTTTACAGGATGTGTTAAACGTTCCATATTTTATTGTGTAAAAATATCGGGGTCTGGTTCGTTACTAATATTTTATAAAAATTCATATTCCGGACTGAACTCAGATTTATGTATTTCTGACCACAGTCCACGGAACAATTTATTAAAAATTCATCGAGTGTCCGATTTATGAAATTCCAGTGGGGTAATTACAAATGCATCGGTTTTCATCTACTGTACAAATTTCATGGTCCGATTCATCACAAAACTCAGGTTATGACTGAAAGTATGACACCCATTTATTGCTGTCAAAATTCAGCTTAAGTTGCTGTTACAAATTAACACTTTAAAAATAGTAAACGGAGTCCAAAAATTACCATTCCGGTGCCATTAGAACCGTATTTCATAATAACATATTTTAGATTCAAAATATCGGTTTTTTGTTGAGTTTATGACCTGTTTACAGCCTGTTAAAGGCGGCTGAAAATACACATCAGCAAGCTGTTATCAGTGTAAAGGCTACTAAAACGCACACATATGATTACCGTTCATTCTAATAATGATTTACAACAGGTTATAAGTTATTTACAGCAGACTAATACTCATATATTTCAGATTCATCTTGTATTACCATGTTTTATCATTATTTACTCTTTAACCAACAAGTTCATCACTCTAGCAAGACTTTTAGTTGGTGATCTTATATGTTATTGATTTTCAACCGACAAAACTCTTATTAACTACTCTAGACAAGATCAAGAAGGCGTTTAGAGTCACTTACTACTAGCTCGAGGCTAGGGGAGAAACTAGGCGAAAAACGAGTGGTTAAAAGCGTCGTAGTGAGGTCCTTGGCAATCCGCAAGCACCGGGCTTCGTTGTTGGGCTTCTTACACCTTTGTGTGTATGTGAATTAGCAAGAACCAACTTGAATGATGGGTGGAGGATGGATGATGGTTTCAGCCGATTCCAAAGGAGAGAGGGAGAGAAGAAAGAATTTTTTTTTTTTGAAGTGCTTAGTCAATGGAATGCTTGATCTTATGGTGATATTTATGGTCCATTCAACTTCATTAACAATAAGGTAATGTGCCCTCTTGATACTAGACAAGAATGATTATAATATTCAACAATTGGTGGGGTGAGTCAACCCTTGGGAACCGATTGGTTAGGGGGGGGGGGGTTATATAGTTGAGATGCAATGGTTGGTTACTAATCTAGTTAGAAGGTTAAGTGTTAAGTTAGTGGTTTATGGTGTGTGGTGAATTATATAGTGTGTTAGGGTGTTCGGGGACCCTAACTAGCTCAGAAAAAGAAATAATGTCAATGACAATATTTTTATGTCCCGGGTAAAGTCCGGTTGTTTGGTTGGATATTAATCCGTTAAAGTGTTAAATTAATTCGTAACGTGTCCTATTTATATACTTTTGTAACGTTTTTAATTTCTAACACTTAGGAAATCATTACGGACTATTCAGTGACCTTTCTGTACACTATTAGTATATTAACAAATACGTGTAAGCATAACACAGATATCAGAAAGCAGTTAAGTAATTCCACACAATCGTCAAGCACATTAATTATTATTAATAAACTGTATGGTTACATGTTAATTCGAGGGTTGTCACAGCACAAACATAGGCAGAGCTTAGGGCCCTTATAATGAGGGAATTCTGTCCTCGTCATGAACAGAGGGCGTTAGAAAGGGAGTTTGATGACTTGAATGTGACAACTGGCACAAAACCGGTAATTTCCGTACAATTTAATTAATACTTAATAACTGCAATTATGTGCTTAAATGTCAACATTGTCTGATTACATACTATACATGTGAATTCATGCACGTTTTATACTACAAATATTGCTTTAGGCAATAAAGATAGCGTTGCGTCAGAAATACTAGTAAACTAACCGGTAAGACACATTGTGTCAACAATTCTGCAGAAAGCAGTCAGACAATAGAATTGGGGCCTAGGAGTAGGTCCAAAGTCTAAAATACATTGAAACCCAAGAGTATATACAAGGGTTAACAAATAGACTTTCCGGATGCTAAAATACGCACTGAAAAGCACCCGAAACACACTTTAAATGCTGAATTTCATACATTTCAGCAAAATTCAGCATTGTGACAAGTTTGTAACATGTAAAAATATGACTAAATGGTCCTGAATGCTTTCCTAAGTGTCGGGAATTGAAAGTGTCACAAAAGGGTACCTAAAGGACATTAAACGGTGCAATTTAGCACTTTAACGAACCGGTATCTAACCGAACAACCGGACATTACCCGAAACACCAAAATATTACTAGAAGCATTATTTATTTATTTCTGAGCTAGTTATGATCACCGAACACCCTAACACCCACTAAAAATATCTAGTAACCAACACTTATAATTAATACTTGGATTGGAACTCTAAAATAACTATATGGTTTAAACTTACACTTTACCCCCCCTTTCTAAATGGACGGTCATGGGGTGGCCCCCATCAAAATCTTTACTAGATCTTGCTAAATCCTTAGTGATCTTGCCAAGATATCCTATGATCTTATAAGATCTCAAAAGATATAGTGAAGATCTTGTGAAGATATGGCATGGTTATAAGAAGACCTTGTGTTCATCATCAACCACACACCACCTTCTCCTCTCCCTCTCTTCCTCATGGCCGTAGCCAACCACACACATCACCACCACCTTCAAACCTTGTTCATCCATTCCAAGTTAGTCACAAGGTGCACGGAGGTGTTTAAGGAGGTTTAGAGCTTGTGGATCTTGAAGGACCTCTCCCGATTGCTTTTAACCGTCACATTTTCCATCCTCAACTTCTTGAGTTCTTCCCTAGCCCTTGTGCTAGTAGTAAGCTCCTTGTAACTTGTTACTTCATATATTGTTGGTTAAAAGATGATATACATTGTTAATCTTGAAGAACACAAAAGAACACGATCATGATACTTTAACATAAGCTTAAATACATAAGAATACATGTAAATGATGATGAGTTGCTTCTTGATGAATGATGATTTGTGTTAGTGATGCTAGACATCATAAGAAACCTACTAGATTGTGATTAAACACATGATCTAGTAAGTTAGGGGATGGTCTTGTGAAAGCACAAGATGACCATACTTTATATACATGAACTTGAATGATGAAATTTGTTTTTATATGTAAAGATGATTTAAACAAATTACAAATCTTGTAAATAGATGATTACAAAAATAATTTTCTGTAACACCCCGAAAATGGGTTTGGTAATCAAACCACGTTAATAATAATGAATGGGTAAAATACCGTTAGTGGTAAAATTAACCCGGTGAATATAAGGATTTAAATAAATAATTTTATGTTAATAAAAAAGAAGAATAAACGCTTTGAGAAAACAAAGCGTATAAGAAGCCCGAGTTAACGAGACTTAAAAATAAAACGGGTTATGACTTTCCCGAAACCACTACGTAACTAGGAATATCAACCTAGTTAGTTAAGTGTGGTTAAAACAATAATGGAAACATGAATTGTTAAGCCTTTATGAAACTTGAAAACTTGAGGAAAGTTTAGGGGCCAAATATGAAACATTGGAAACTAATTTTAATTAAATAAAAATCCTACACCAAAACACACACACTAAGTGTGTGTTCTGGTCGAGACTTCCAGAAGAGTCAGGAGCTCTCACCCTCAAACCCTAGATTGCTCAAATTGATCAAATTGAAAGGCTCAATCAGTCCCAAATCGAAATCCAAGCTTATATTAGTGATCACCTAAGTGAGGGGATCACGAGGTATGTTAAATTTTGTCTTTTGATTACATCTTGAAATTATGATGAACATTAGAAATCGAAATCTGAGTTTGATTGGTTGATGCTTAGATGAAATTAGTAATGAAAAGATGTCTAGGAGTAAACCCTAGTCAATAACTTGTTGAATTAGTGTTAAATTATGAAGTTCATGATCATCCATTATGTGTGTTTAATGGGTTTTGTAGAAACATGATGAACACTAGAATCATGACTATCAAACTAGTGTTATTTGAACTGTATGAAGTTAATCTTGACGTTGAACCATGAATTGGATGATTATTTAGTAAAAGATGTTGAAATTGGCAAGATAAGTAATCATGGAGTTTGATTATTAATTTTATAAAATTATGCTCATTAGGTGTTTGTTAAAATGCCTAAGAGAAAACTAAATGTAGAAATTCGGAACAAAACGCATATTTGAATGATGTTGTGAATTATGCGTTATATGACATGAATAGAGTGCTAAACGAATCGTTGATTGAACTCTATAGACATAGGAATCGAGTCTCCAAGCGGATAAGCCAGAGCGGACACACGCTTGAAGGGAATGCTTTAAAGGTACGCGACTTGTCGTCTCGTTACATTTATGTAGACAAGCTTAGTTTAAATATGTTTAAGGTTGATATAGCGAAAATGGTTGAGTTGGTATGTCAATGAGGTGATGGAATTCACTCGACAACCAAACGGGTCAAAATAGATAGCAAAATGTGTGTAATATTGATATAGAGAAAATGGTTGTGTTGGTATGTCGTTGAGGTGATGGAATTCACTCGACAACTAAATGGGTCAAATTAATAGTTAAAATTAATAGTGATCAAAATAAAGACATCATTTGGTAAAAAAAAAATTATAATGGGTCGAACAATTTAAGAAAATGCCTTTTAAGTAGTAAGAACTCACGGCGCGAACAGGAATAGGTTCAAAAGACATGATGGTATCAATATACCATCATACTTTGATAAATGGTCATGTCGACTAAATGGGTCAAATGGTATGTTAATACCATTTGACAATAATAACTGACGACTACTTGTTGAGTTTTGTGATTACAGGAAATAACATATGTTGCGTTGCTTTAATTAGAGAATTCAAAGAAAAAGGTATGTAAACGGGTCAATGCTATGACCAGAGCTAGGTACATATAGTTAGAATTATAATTAAAAGTGGTATTGTGGTCAATTAATTAGTAGAAGTCCTTCGTCGTAAATTGAGGGACTAAAATTGACCAAAAAGCCCTTGATGGGTAAATTAGGCAAACGACCCATATGGGTTGTTTGGAAACTTGCATTACGATTAGGAGATATAGGTAGATGCCTTGAATGTAGAATTATGAGGTGTGAAAGGAAAAAGAACAAGATTTAGACTAAAGTGTAAAATACTCTCTAAATGGGTCAAACTGGTTTTATGTGCATACATAATTCATAAGAAAGTATGAACCCAGGCTAAGGTTTGTGTGTTAAATACATTAGTGTATGTATTTTGATTGTTTAAGAATCGAGTTAGTGGTTTTAAACACAAACGGGTCAAAATGTTAATTTTGAACAATAAGCCGAATACTTAGAAATCTAGAATTTTATTAGTTTGAATGTTGGATTTTAACTCCATGTGATGGAGAATTAAATTACAAACACGTAGGAAGAAACGGTAGGTCAAACGGACAAGCGGATTAAAAGTTATGAAAGTTTTCGTTTTAGAAAACGACAAACTTGGAAAACCCTGCAGAGGCCACCGTAAGTTACGGTAACCACCGTAACTTATGGTAGCCTTAAAGACTTTACGCCACACACCCACTGCTTTATGGTGGAAAAATCAACATCCAGGGGCTACCGTAAATTACGGTAGCCACCGTAATTTACGGTAGACCTTGTACAAAAATGTATTTTAATCAGTTTTGCTTCCCGGACTCGTTTAGACACGTTTTAAACCCCGTATGACTAAATCATTTCATGTTTATGAAATGTAGGTACATCTTGGATGCCGAAAGACGATCAAGCTCAACGAATAACCGAACACGATAAAGATACATGCTTCCGCACATTGCCTCGTCATAAATTTTAAACGACGAATCCGATCACGTTATGTTGAATAACTTATGATTTGTAAAAGTTTTAATAAATCCGTATTTTTATAGTATGTGTAGTCTTAATTACACATCTAATTGTTGGTATTTACATGTAAAACCATTAAATAGTAACTAGGGTCTTAAATTTTCCCAAGAAACCAAGTTTATTTATAAGATTTACAAAGTCATGGTTTCTAAGTAAACTAATCATATTTTTAGTGTTTGAACAAGACTAGGAACATGATTGTAACAAGAAAAATACAAAAGAAATATTTTTAGAAAAATCATCTTACAAGTTGTAAATGACTAAATCTTTTAATAAAGTGATTTACAAACAAATGAGTAAACTGCCATTTTGGTCTCTGTGGTTTGGCCAGTTTTGCCACTTTAGTCTAAATCTCAAACTTATTACATCTGGGTCCCTGTGGTTTGCATTTTGTTGCCATTTTAGTCCAAAATCCAAAAACCCTATTTTTTTACTGTTGCAACCTCCTATTTTGTCTTTTAGTTTAGGGGCATTTTGGTCATTTTGCTTTTCATTTAACTTTTTCTTAATTCAAAAATTAATATATATATATATTAATATACACACATACATATTCTGCAGTTCATCTTCATCGTTCATCTTCATCGATATTCCATATATACACACATACTTCAGCTCTCTCTCTCTTCTCTGAACTACCACCACACCACCACCCCCACCCCCACCACCGCACCACCGCACCACCCCCACCACCGCATCATCGACAACTTCAGCTCTCTCTCTCTTCTCTAAAACCTGCACACTGATGTAATTAAGCAACACAATCTGCAAAATCAATCAGCTGTTAACAATCAATCAACTGTTATTGGGGGATTATTTGGGGATGATGATGATTTATTTGGGGAAACTTCGAACCTCCTTCATCAGCATCAACAAAACCTGCAATAATCAAACCTGCAATAATCAACAAAACCTGCAATAATCAACAAAACCTCCTTCATCAGCACCACCGCTACCCCCACCTACTACCACCACATCCCCTCCCCTGGATTCCTCTCCACCACCACCATCCCCACCCTTCCCTAAATCAAAAGACACCGCCTCCACCATCACCTAAACCTGCAACACCATCTGATTTTTGAACATACATACCCAATACCTAAATTGCAAAATCAGACACATATCTCACATCCACAAACCCTAAAACCCAAATCCCTCAAAAACCCATTAAAATTGGTTCAAGAAAGCTTACATGAGATCTTAAACCAAATTCCCTAATCTCACCACCCATGGCTGGGATTAAGAAAGAGACAGATAGATGGTATGGTCAGATTGAGGGGAAACCGATGATGGTGGTTCAACCACCACGCCACCCCCACAGCACCGCCGGCTGTGGGGTCCTGCTACCGCCTCCACCATCACCTAAACTTGCTGTCGCCGGACTTGAAGGAGAGTGATTGAGAGGTTGGAAGGGTATAAGGTGGAAGTGGGTTTAGGGATGTTTTGCAGGAGGAAAGTGGCTGCCGGTCGTCACCATGCGCGGCCGCGCTGGTCGGAGATCGAGATGGAGAGATCGAGAGGTTGGGGGTGGATGTTTGTCTGTATGTGTGTGAATGTCTGTATATGTGTATATATAATATATAATTAATTTTGTTTTAATTTATTAAAAGAATAAAATAAAAAATGACCAAAATGCCCCTGCACTAAAGGACAAAATAGACAGCTTTTAACAGTCAAAAAGGGGGTTTTTTGGATTTTGGACTAAAATGGCAACAAAAACCAAACCACAGGGACCCAGATGTAATAAGTTTGAGATTTGGAATAAAGTGGCAAAACTGGCCAAACCACAGGGACCAAAATGGCAGTTTACTCCAAACAAATAAATATGTTTTAAAGGGTAACTAAACCTACTAAATAACATGGTAAGTTACTACAAGTTTTTACAAAAACTTCAAGTTCATGATGTAGTGTAAATTACATGATCTTGGCTTATGGTAAGTCTTGATTGTATTGTTGATGTTTGATGAGGATTTAAAAGAAAATAAACACATGTTTTGAAAACATGGGAAACCTCCATTTTTAGGGGTAACCATGTCAAAATTTCTATAAAATTTTGACATTTAGAAAAATATAAGTTTTGGTGAAACTTATTCCCTAAAAATATTTACCAAGGTTTCCCTAATTTTTATGTAAACTTCATGTTAAGAAACGATGATTTCTTCAAGATAAAAATTGATATTAAGTATGTATATTTTTGAAGAAAATATATATTGGTCACCAAATTTTGTGTTAAGTGTATGTAATATGTTTTGTGTGTAATAGTGTATTAGGACTTGAAAATACACTAAATATTCCTGAGGAGTGAAAATACAAAATACACATACAACATGCTTAGACAAATACAAGAGAATATATTTATGAAAATATATTCCTTGATAGATTATGTAACTTGGACAAGTTACGAACTGAAAATGTCTTCTTGGACAAAAATACATAACTCGGGTGAAAAATACAAGATACTTATATTTATTTTTGAGAAAATAATATAAGTAAGATACATAGTTAAAAGTATAAGTTATTTTTAACAACAAAGAGCAAATACATAAAAGATGGTGACTTGTACTTGTGCGATACAAGTCTAGTGACTAACGTTAATAAAACACGTATAGGTCACGACGCTATATAAGCAAATCCGGTGAAGTTTACGGCGCAAGAAACGCAAAGTTGTGAGTTCATGCTCCCCCTTTTCTTTTAACTGTTTCCAGTTTCATAACTTCGGGGGTGAAGTACATGTTACTAAATGTTTACAGACAAGTGAGTTCATGTCCCCACTTTTAAACTTTTACATGCTTTTTAAACTTGGGGAAAATAAATGTGTTATGGTATGATGGATACAAAAACAAGGAATGATACTTTAAATCGTGTCACGAATAGGGTACCAGAAGCACCATTAATCGTGTACATACTAAGACCGCAGAACAAAAGGTTAGATCTAATGGGTTTTCGGGCAACCACACTCTTGGTGATAACTAGTACCAAGCAGTGCTTTTGTGTCTCAGTCGTGAATCGACAACTAGAAAAATGCCTATGGTTTGGATGCTTCCTATGTCGACAACTAGAAAAATGCCTATGGTTTGGATGCTTCCTATGTCGTGTCATATGTTAATGGCCTTGCAACCCATTAACAATCTTTATACATACATGAATACTTGATTTATACAAATTACATACCATGTTTTCATACAAAGTATACAAACATTCAATACAAAAACTGCATGAATTCACACCAACATTATGTTGACCATTCAAGATCTTGGAAAGAATTGGTACCGTGGTGTACAAGTTGGAATTACCGGAAGAACTTAACGGAGTACATGATACGTTTCATGTATCCAACCTCAAGAAGAGTCCAACCCAAGAAACAGTGATCATCCCTGCGGATGAAGTGCATATTGACGACACCCTCCGATTTACAGTACAACCCGTTGAGGTTACAGACTGGAAAGTCAACAAGACCCGAAGGAGTAGTGTCAAACTTGTCAATGTACGTTGGAACTCTAAGCACGAACCCGAGTACACGTGGGAACGTGAAGACCAGTTTAAAGAAAAGTACCCCCACCTGTTCAAAAAAACTCTTGCGAGAGTTAGTTCAGCCTGAATTTTGGGACGAAATTCTTTTAACAGGGGGAGACTGTGACAACTGGCACAAAACCGGTAATTTCTGTACAATTTAATTAATACTTAATAACTGCAATTATGTGCTTAAATGTCAACATTGTCTGATTACAAACTATACATGTGAATTCATGCACGTTTTATACTACAAATATTGCTTTATGCATTAAAGATAGCGTTGCGTCAGAAATACTAGTAAACTCACCGGTAAGACACATTGTGTCAACAATTCTGCAGAAAGCAGTCAGACAATAGAATTGGGGCCTAGGAGTATGTCCAAAGTCTAAAATACATTGAAACCCAAGAGTATATACAAGGGTTAACATATAGACTTTCCGGAAGCTAAAATACGCACTGAAAAGCACCCGAAACACACTTTAAATGCTGAATTTCATACATTTCAGCAAAATTCAGCATTGTGACAAGTTTGTAACATGTAAAAATATGACTAAATGGTCCTGAATGCTTTCCTAAGTGTCGGGAATTGAAAGTGTCACAAAAGGGTACCTAAAGGACATTAAACGGTGCAATTTAGCACTTTAACGAACCGGTATCTAACCGGACAACCGGACATTACTCGAAACACCAAAATATTACTAGAATCATTGTTTATTTATTTCTGAGCTAGTTATGATTACCGAACACCCTAACACCCACTAAAAATATCTAGTAACCAACACTTATAATTAATACTTGGATTGGAACTCTAAAATAACTATATGGTTTAAACTTACACTTTACCCCCCCCCCCTTTCAAAATGGACGGTCATGGGGTGGCCCCCATCAAAATCTTTACTAGATCTTGCTAAATCCTTAGTGATCTTGCCAAGATATCCTATGATCTTATAAGATCTCAAAAGATATAGTGAAGATCTTGTGAAGATATGGCATGGTTATAAGAAGACCTTGTGTTCATCATCAACCACACACCACCTTCTCCTCTCCCTCTCTTCCTCACGGCCGTAGCCAACCACACACATCACCACCACTTTCAAACCTTGTTCATCCATTCCAAGTTAGTTACAAGGTGCTAGAAGGTGTTTAAGGAGGTTTAGAGCTTGTGGATCTTGAAGGACCTCTCTCGATTGCTTTTAACCGTCACATTTGCCATCCTCAACTTCTTGAGTTCTTCCCTAGCCCTTGTGCTAGTAGTAAGCTCCTTGTAACTTGTTACTTCATATATTGTTGGTTAAAAGATGATATACATTGTTAATCTTGAAGAACACAAAAGAACATGATCATGATACTTTAACATAAGCTTAAATACATAAGAATACATGTAAATGATGATGAGTTGCTTCTTGATGAATGATGATTTGTGTTAGTGATGCTAGACATCATAAGAAACATACTAGATTGTGATTAAACACATGATCTAGTAAGTTAGGGGGATGATCTTGTGAAAGCACAAGATGACCATACTTTATATACATGAACTTGAATGATGAAATTTGTTTTCATATGTAAAGATGATTTAAACAAATTACAAACCTTGTAAATAGATGATCACAAAAATAATTTTCCCAAGAAACCAAGTTTATTTATAAGATTTACAAAGTCATGGTTTCTAAGTAAACTAATCATATTTTTAGTGTTTGAACAAGACTAGGAACATGATTGTAACAAGAAAAATACAAAAGAAATATTTTTAGAAAAATCATCTTACAAGTTGTAAATGACTAAATCTTTTAATAAAGTGATTTACAAACAAATAAATATTTTTTAAAGGGTAACTAAACCTACTAAATAACATGGTAAGTTACTACAAGTTTTTACAAAAACTTCAAGTTCATGATGTAGTGTAAATTACATGATCTTGGCTTATGGTAAGTCTTGATTGTATTGTTGATGTTTGATGAGGATTTAAAAGAAAATAAACACATGTTTTGAAAACATGGGAAACCTCCATTTTTAAGGGAAACCATGTCAAAATTTCTATAAAATTTTGACATTTAGAAAAATATAAGTTTTGGTGAAACTTATTCCCTAAAAATATTTACCAAGGTTTCCCTAATTTTTATGTAAACTTCATGTTAAGAAACGATGATTTCTTCAAGATAAAAATTGATATTAAGTATGTATATTTTTGAAGAAAATATATATTGGTCACCAAATTTTGTGTTAAGTGTATGTAATATGTTTTGTGTGTAATAGTGTATTAGGACTTGAAAATACACTAAATATTCCTGAGGAGTGAAAATACAAAATACACATACAACATTCTTAGACAAATACAAGAGAATATATTTATGAAAATATATTCCTTGATAGATTATGTAACTTGGACAAGTTACGAACTGAAAATGTCTTCTTGGACAAAAATACATAACTCGGGTGAAAAATACAAGATACTTATATTTATTTTTGAGAAAATAATATAAGTAAGATACATAGTTAAAAGTATAAGTTATTTTTAACAACAAAGAGCAAATACATAAAAGATGGTGACTTGTACTTGTGCGATACAAGTCTAGTGACTAACGTTAATAAAACACGTATAGGTCACGACGCTATATAAGCAAATCCGGCGAAGTTTACGGCGCAAGAAACGCAAAGTTGTGAGTTCATGCTCCCCCTTTTCTTTTAACTGTTTCCAGTTTCATAACTTCGGGGGTGAAGTACATGTTACTAAATGTTTACAGACAAGTGAGTTCATGTCCCCACTTTTAAACTTTTACATGCTTTTTAAACTTGGGGAAAATAAATGTGTTATGGTATGATGGATACAAAAACAAGGAATGATAATTTAGATCGTGTCACGAATAGGGTACCAGAATCACCATTAATCGTGTACATACTAAGACCGCAGAACAAAAGGTTAGATCTAATGGGTTTTCGGGCAACCACACTCTTGGTGATAACTAGTACCAAGCAGTGCTTTTGTGTCTCAGTCGTGAATCGACAACTAGAAAAATGCCTATGGTTTGGATGCTTCCTATGTCGACAACTAGAAAAATGCCTATGGTTTGGATGCTTCCTATGTCCTGTCATATGTTAATGGCCTTGCAACCCATTAACAATCTTGATACATACATGAATGCTTGATTTATACAAATTACATACCATGTTTTCATACAAAGTATACAAACATTCAATACAAAAACTGCATGAATTCACACCAACATTATGTTGACCATTCAAGATCTTGGAAAGAATTGGTACCGTGGTGTACAAGTTGGAATTACCGGAAGAACTTAACGGAGTACATGATACGTTTCATGTATCCAACCTCAAGAAGAGTCCAACCCAAGAAACAGTGATCATCCCTGCGGATGAAGTGCATATTGACGACACCCTCCGATTTACAGTACAACCCGTTGAGGTTACAGACTGGAAAGTCAACAAGACCCGAAGGAGTAGTGTCAAACTTGTCAATGTACGTTGGAACTCTAAGCACGAACCCGAGTACACGTGGGAACGTGAAGACCAGTTTAAAGAAAAGTACCCCCACCTGTTCAAAAAAACTCTTGCGAGAGTTAGTTCAGCCTGAATTTCGGGACGAAATTCTTTTAACAGGGGGAGACTGTGACAACTGGCACAAAACCGGTAATTTCTGTACAATTTAATTAATACTTAATAACTGCAATTATGTGCTTAAATGTCAACATTGTCTGATTACAAACTATACATGTGAATTCATGCACGTTTTATACTACAAATATTGCTTTATGCATTAAAGATAGCGTTGCGTCAGAAATAGTAGTAAACTCACCGGTAAGACACATTGTGTCAACAATTCTGCAGAAAGCAGTCAGACAATAGAATTGGGGCCTAGGAGTATGTCCAAAGTCTAAAATACATTGAAACCCAAGAGTATATACAAGGGTTAACATATAGACTTTCCGGAAGCTAAAATACGCACTGAAAAGCACCCGAAACACACTTTAAATGCTGAATTTCATACATTTCAGCAAAATTCAGCATTGTGACAAGTTTGTAACATGTAAAAATATGACTAAATGGTCCTGAATGCTTTCCTAAGTGTCGGGAATTGAAAGTGTCACAAAAGGGTACCTAAAGGACATTAAACGGTGCAATTTAGCACTTTAACGAACCGGTATCTAACCGGACAACCGGACATTACTCGAAACACCAAAATATTACTAGAAGCATTGTTTATTTATTTCTGAGCTAGTTATGATTACCGAACACCCTAACACCCACTAAAAATATCTAGTAACCAACACTTATAATTAATACTTGGATTGGAACTCTAAAATAACTATATGGTTTAAACTTACACTTTACCCCCCCCATCAAAATGGACGGTCATGGGGTGGCCCCCATCAAAATCTTTACTAGATCTTGCTAAATCCTTAGTGATCTTGCCAAGATATCCTATGATCTTATAAGATCTCAAAAGATATAGTGAAGATCTTGTGAAGATATGGCATGGTTATAAGAAGACCTTGTGTTCATCATCAACCACACACCACCTTCTCCTCTCCCTCTCTTCCTCACGGCCGTAGCCAACCACACACATCACCACCACTTTCAAACCTTGTTCATCCATTCCAAGTTAGTCACAAGGTGCTAGAAGGTGTTTAAGGAGGTTTAGAGCTTGTGGATCTTGAAGGACCTCTCTCGATTGCTTTTAACCGTCACATTTGCCATCCTCAACTTCTTGAGTTCTTCCCTAGCCCTTGTGCTAGTAGTAAGCTCCTTGTAACTTGTTACTTCATATATTGTTGGTTAAAAGATGATATACATTGTTAATCTTGAAGAACACAAAAGAACATGATCATGATACTTTAACATAAGCTTAAATACATAAGAATACATGTAAATGATGATGAGTTGCTTCTTGATGAATGATGATTTGTGTTAGTGATGCTAGACATCATAAGAAACCTACTAGATTGTGATTAAACACATGATCTAGTAAGTTAGGGGGATGATCTTGTGAAAGCACAAGATGACCATACTTTATATACATGAACTTGAATGATGAAATTTGTTTTCATATGTAAAGATGATTTAAACAAATTACAAATCTTGTAAATAGATGATCACAAAAATAATTTTCCCAAGAAACCAAGTTTATTTATAAGATTTACAAAGTCATGGTTTCTAAGTAAACTAATCATATTTTTAGTGTTTGAACAAGACTAGGAACATGATTGTAACAAGAAAAATACAAAAGAAATATTTTTAGAAAAATCATCTTACAAGTTGTGAATGACTAAATCTTTTAATAAAGTGATTTACAAACAAATAAATATGTTTTAAAGGGTAACTAAACCTACTAAATAACATGGTAAGTTACTACAAGTTTTTACAAAAACTTCAAGTTCATGATGTAGTGTAAATTACATGATCTTGGCTTATGGTAAGTCTTGATTGTATTGTTGATGTTTGATGAGGATTTAAAAGAAAATAAACACATGTTTTGAAAACATGGGAAACCTCCATTTTTAGGGGAAACCATGTCAAAATTTCTATAAAATTTTGACATTTAGAAAAATATAAGTTTTGGTGAAACTTATTCCCTAAAAATATTTACCAAGGTTTCCCTAATTTTTATGTAAACTTCATGTTAAGAAACGATGATTTCTTCAAGATAAAAATTGATATTAAGTATGTATATTTTTGAAGAAAATATCTATTGGTCACCAAATTTTGTGTTAAGTGTATGTAATATGTTTTGTGTGTAATAGTGTATTAGGACTTGAAAATACACTAAATATTCCTGAGGAGTGAAAATACAAAATACACATACAACATGCTTAGACAAATACAAGAGAATATATTTATGAAAATATATTCCTTGATAGATTTTGTAACTTGGACAAGTTACGAACTGAAAATGTCTTCTTGGACAAAAATACATAACTCGGGTGAAAAATACAAGATACTTATATTTATTTTTGAGAAAATAATATAAGTAAGATACATAGTTAAAAGTATAAGTTATTTTTTAACAACAAAGAGCAAATACATAAAAGATGGTGACTTGTACTTGTGCGATACAAGTCTAGTGACTAACGTTAATAAAACACGTATAGGTCACGACGCTATATAAGCAAATCCGGTGAAGTTTACGGCGCAAGAAACACAAAGTTGTGAGTTCATGCTCCCCCTTTTCTTTTAACTGTTTCCAGATTCATAACTTCGGGGGTGAAGTACATGTTACTAAATGTTTACAGACAAGTGAGTTCATATCCCCACTTTTAAACTTTTACATGCTTTTTAAACTTGGGGAAAATACATGTGTTATGGTATGATGGATACAAAAACAAGGAATGATACTTTAAATCGTGTCACGAATAGGGTACCAGAAGCACCATTAATCGTGTACATACTAAGACCGCAGAACAAAAGGTTAGATCTAATGGGTTTTCGGGCAGCCACACTCTTGGTGATAACTAGTACCAAGCAGTGCTTTTGTGTCTCAGTCGTGAATCGACAACTAGAAAATGCCTATGGTTTGGATGCTTCCTATGTCGTGTCATATGTTAATGGCCTTGCAACCGATTAACAATCTTGATACATACAGGAATACTTGATTTATACAAATTACATACCATGTTTTCATACAAAGTATACAAACGTTCAATACAAAAACTGCATGAATTCACACCAACATTATGTTGACGATTTTCCAAAAACTCACATGTATTTCAGGTAACTAAAGTGGATGTGCGCGCGGTCATACTCTTGCTCTGGATGTTGTTTATGTTTATCTTTGAATAATGTTGTAAACTTTTCAGACAATATCTTATGCTGTCTTGTGATGTAAACACTCAACCTATGTTTTCAATTACGTAATGTTATTGGCATTTGGAGTTATTTTTACGAGCATGTACTATGTTTACCATTCGTATGCAATGAGAACCTTTCATGATCACACCTCGTGCTTCCGCCATAGAAAGGGGTGTGACAGATTGGTATCAGAGCTGCGATTGTAGTGAACCAAGATTCCTTCTCGATTCTAGACTACAATCTCTAGGATCCTTTCACGAAAACAAGTTTTCAAAAAGTTTTCATTGCATAAAACTTTCCGCGACATCCACTACCTGAAACTGTTTACAAGGAGTCAAGTAAGGACACTACGAGACTTAGGGTGCTAGCACTTGTCTTTGACTATGAATTACTTGCGACTATGTGTGATAATTGATATATACATATACTAGAAATAGAATATCTCAGGTACTCGTGACTTTACCTGAAAACAGTGGCCTATCTGAAGGAAGTGATACGAGGATGAAACGAACTGTGCGGACTGTGCAAGGACTTACGTAATTATGGATGCATACATAATTATGTAATTTGTGTAAGAGATTCCTTCATATACAAGAAAAGGTCAAACGTGAACACCTTTCCCCCAGCCTATTAAATACTCTGTTGGAGTAATAATTTAGGGTATAAAGACAAGAACCGCCAATGTGAAGTAAGATATTTTGTCCTTTACATATATTAAACTTGTACTTTGGGGAGATGTAACCCTTATGCATTATGTTTACTTCACAAACAATGATGCAACAAGTTGTCTTGATATGTGTAAAGACTCGGTGAATATCTTATGACACATCATTGTTTATCTATTTATGCATGCTTGTTGCTGTATGAATTGATTTATATGGCAGATTGTTTGATGTCACTTATGTGGTGTATACTTGTGTATATATACTACTACTGTCTCGTATGACGGTATCAAACAAATGTCTAACCCTGTTGTGTTATGTTCCGACAGAACATGGCACCTAGGAGAGTTGTGAATAATCAGGATTCTGATCAACCCCCTCCTCCTCTTCTGCCGAGGACTGCTGAAGAACTGAACGCCCTACTGGAGGAAAAGATCTCCGCAACTATAGCCCAATACGAGGCAAACCGCACCGAACAAAGTGGAGGACCGAGCAATGCTAGACGTAATGGGCAGGGAGATACATCCGGAGGAAACACAGCTCAAGGCTGCACCTTTAAGTAGTTTTGTTAGGACCGGTTTCGACTCCGTTTCGATTGCGTATTGACACGTTCGACGTGCGGAATCCGTGAACGTGAGTGACCGAACACATGAACAGTAATTATAACTGTGATTCTATTCAAAGATGTGATAGCGTACAACACCTGAATCACGTACACGAGCTTTCTCTCTCTAGAGTTTCTCTCTCTAGCTCTAGATCTCCCAAGCTCCAAATGTGTAAAAGTGTCAAAAGTCTCTAAAACTAACCCTAACACATCTATTTATAGGTCAAGGCTTATAAGAGCTTTCCTCTTATTTACAATATTGCCACCTTGCCTTTTACTCTAGATATTACAAAATAAGGCAAGATTTAAACTGTTTCAGCTACGGTCTTGAGATGACGGAGGCGATAGACATACTGCACTAACAGACTCCCCCTTGGATATTGCCGCAGTCAATCTCAAACATTTAGTCAGACTCGTAGCTTCAGGTCTTTCTCTCTCTCTAGCTCGAACAGAATCCCCGTGGATCTGTTTTCAGCTTCAGCTCCCCCTTTCGGTAGACTCTTCAGGCTCCTCTGTCGTCAAGCTTCCGTGCTTTGGGATCGACACCTGGCTTTCCGGTTACAAGCTCCTCTGTGATAGTTACGTGGCTCCTTGAATGCACGCTCCCCCTTTCGTTGAGCTCGTCTTCAGACTCCCCCTTAGACTCGGCTATCGGGATCGTAGTCTGGTACAACATCTGCAAATCTCATACATTCATAAGTAAGACATTTTACAGTGAAAACATTTTCAGTTGTCCCGGTATCGTAACCTGGCTCTATTAAACTTTCTAAATCAAGATCCTGGGACTAAGATATAATAATATGAAATATATCCAGGATTACTTGAATCTCTCCCCTTATCAACAATCCTCAAAGATTTGGCAGAATTTAAGAATCCAACATCGAAAACTGGCTCTATTATAGATTTTAACAATATAAGCATCCAACTCCCTCACAGTTAATATTCCAAGTCCAAACTAATGACCTTGGAGATATCACAAACTGTTTTTGATTTTTGATTTTAAACTTCAAGTTTCAAATTAATGAACTTGTTTATTTTCAGAAACACGATCAGCTTACTTAGATTTTGAAACTCAGCACTCAGACATCGGTTGTCGAAAATAAAGCAGAAATCAAAATCTTTTTGAATTTTCTGAAATATAAAGAAGTAAAGAAATATTTACAAACATATTTACAGACAATATTTTTGTTTGAGTTCACGTCAGAGGATCATATCAGTTTTTGACAAGTCACAAGTACCGTTGAGCTTAGTTACACATTAAGAATTAAACAATTCACTTAGATTGTCGATATACTGATCCACTTAAATTTTCACACAAATTTCAACTGATTCAGGATACGAATTAGGTGAATTAAGAACTTAAACTCATTCATGTGTCCCACCTCTTGAATATACTCCCGTATCCAGATCCCAATATTCAGTCTTACAGGTGAGTATACCTAGATGATATCTGTAAGGGGAATAAATTATAGTACGAAACCGTGAGAGCTCAGGTCAGAACTTCCGTTCAGCAGAGAGATGACGACTCGACTTTTGGTGTGTCCCCTTTAGAGGATCTTTTCTTCAACAGCACATGATTAGCATTTTTCAATGTTTCATCATTTTTTATGCTGAGGGCGGCGCTATGTTTCAAGCAAGCGGAAAGTATTCTCCGGGGACTAGGCCATTGCTTCCGCAAAATCAGAAGTCCCGGGATAATACCCCAGATATCACTATGTATAAAGACCTAGTATCTCAGAAAGAGGGGTCCTTCAAACGAGATTTCAGGGGTTACCTATATATCCAAGTAGTCTTCCCCACGAAATAAGCAAGTTTAAATTTAAGTTTATATCCCGAAAAAGTTTACTAAATGTATAAAAACCTATCGGCATATCATCAGTGAGACCGTTTAACGCTATAAAATCAATACATTTCTTTAGCATACTGTAACTGTCTACTGATGTACTATCATTTCCTCTTTTTACGCAAAAACTCAATTTTTCATTTTATCATGTTTTTGGCTTTTTCAAATTTTCTAATGTTTTTGGATTTTCTGACAATTTCTTACTCCCCCTAAAATTCAAAACCATTTAAAGAAAATTTGACAACCCGATGTAGATAGCTTTGTCTCGCCATCCATTTTCTGCTTCACATGCTCTGATTGGCAGAAAATATAACGTACCCCCATGATTTACAACACATTGATATTTACAGTTTGAAAACCGTTTTTCAATCTTGTGAAATTAATCATGTTTGTTCAGCCATGAGGGTTTCGGCGTATTCAATTAACATATTTTTGAATTTTTGAATATTTTTTTTTGACAAAATCAAAACATATTTTTGGTTTTTCAAAATTTTCAATTTTTAGGGTTTTGAAATATTGTTTATTTATGTACAGAAAAACAAATAAACTCCCTGTTTGAACCAACACAGGGTCCAGCAGCAGCCTCCTCCTCTAGTTGTGCCAGGCTGCTCTGAATTCCAAACTCACAATCTTCAAATTCCATGAGCACCTGCACAAACAAACTACTCAATTACTTGAACAATTTAGCCCAGGTCTGTTGAACCTTCGGCATTTCAACACAATAATTTTCATTCAATGCTGGAAACTCTTTGTCATCTTTCACAAAGATCTTTTCAACTTTTACTTCAACTTTTTCATCTTTTTCAAGAATCACCTGTTTCTTTACACTCCATTTTTGACCTTTAGGAGTACCACGTTTGTAAAAATGTGACTCTTTTTGAACATTTTGATTTTGAACAACAGTTTTTGGTTTCCAAAACTGGTTTGGTTTTGTTGCATCAACAGTTGTTTTCCAACTTTGTGTTGTTCTAAATCTGGGTGTCTCTGATTTCCAGGTTTGTTGTGAGTCAGCCTTTGACATTTTCGGCTTCCAAGTTTGCTTAGAATCAAACTTGGTTAACTTCTGAGTCACAACATCAGACTTTTGTTTCTGAACATAAACAAACTTCTTTTTCGTCTCAACATCAACAGGTTTCAGATTTGGACACTTGCGTGCAAGATGTCCCGTTTGATCACATTTAAAGCATGTTCTTTTTGAGACATCTTTGACCTGTTGTTGTTGTCTTTTCTTTTGAGCACTGAACTCTTCATTAGACTGTTGTCTAAATTTGAGTTTTCCTCTTCTTCAAAACTTTTTCCTTGAACAAAATTCATCTTTGTCTGAAAATTCGGAGTTTCATTTCTTTTCCAACTTTGTTTCTTCTTATAACCCAACCCAGCCTTCATGTTTTTCTTCTTAAAACCAGGTTTGTTATAAAAAGTTTTGTGACACTTTCCAGCAAACTTTGGAATTTCAGACTTTTCAATCTCTACCATTTTGAAAACTTTATCAACCTTTTCTGCAATCACATTCTGAATCGGGAATACAACATCTAAGAATAATTTGTCCGATCCAATCATGGTATAAACCAATCCTTTTGAATCATCACTCAAATTTTTCTCGGATTTTGTGTTTTTCAGATATCCATCATGAAAATTACCTTCATTTTCATCCTGTGATTCAGATTTACCTGTATCACCCGACTCTTCTTTCAACACACTTTCAACGACTTTACCTACCACCTCTGAATCATGAGAATCATCAGATTTGGAATAGGTTATATCAATGTTGTCTGGCAATTGATCTACCATGTTGAAAGCTTTTTCGACCTTTTCCTCATCATAAAACACAAACTTTTTCGGTGGTGGAACTTTATGAAACTCTGAGCCAATGCATTTCTTGTTTTGCTCAGACTCACCATCCTCCGGTTTTATATTGAAAATACGTTCAAGCACATATGACGACGCGTGATAACTTTTTAACTTGTTATTATCCTGTTCTAAATCAGCAATCTGACGCTTTAGCTTAGCAACATCTTCAATGTAAGAATTAACAACTTGTTGCTTTATTTCATACATTCATTTATACTCATTAGTTGTTTCAGAACAATATTTCAACCTTGATTGAACAGGTTTCATTTCACTTTTTACCTTTTCATATGATTCTTTTGTAATGTGATAAGCCAATTTTATCGAATCATATTCCTTTTTCATTTCCTGAAAAGCATTCTCTTTTTGATCAAATTCTCCTGTCTTTTTCGAAACATTTTCTTTCAAAACTTCATTTTCTTTTTCTAACTTTTTACATTTTTCTGAAAGCGTTTCATTATTTTCTTTTAAAACTTTTTCATTTTCAAACATTTCTTTGTATTTACCTTTAAAAACTTCTTCGATTTTAGTAAACTCAAGATCTCTTGTTCTGAACCTTTCGTCTTTTTCAGTACAAGCACTGCATGGTTCCATGCATTTCTTGCACTGTTCATCGATTTTAATTTGAGTTTCAGAATCAGAATTTACCTCAGTGATTAGCACTTCGGTGTTTGCAGCAACTTCTGTCTGCTTCTGGTCAATAGCTTCAATATCAACACCAACATTACCAGCAACCTTCAAATTCTCATCCTTCACTTCATCTATTCTTTCAATCTTCTTTTCAATTTCTCCAACCTGCTGTTCTTCAGTAACAGCTTCTTTCACAACTTCAACATTCTCCACCACTTCTTCTTTCACTTCTTCAACAATCTTCACATCTTCTTCTTTAACTGCTTCTGCTTTAACCTCTTCAGCAGCTTTCTTCAGATTGTTTACCATCTCTTCAACATTCTTCTTCATTCTTTCTTCATTCCTCTTTCTCAGTTTTATCGTCATAGCATCCCTGATGATTTTATCCAGCCTTTTCACATATGTTTTTGTCACACCCCGACCGCGTAAAACAACAAATCGCGGCGGAAACATCGGGGTGTGTTGCAACAGAATTAATGTTTCATAACCATGGATATCAAAAGTGTTTCGTTTTATTAAACATTGAGTAATTTCATCGTCTGGAAATCTAAATACACTATTTAAACATAGTCTATCATTGTTATTAAGTCACTAAGGCCTTGTCCAGTCCTATGTGAGCATGCATCCTATCAAACGATATCTTGCAATACCTGAAACATATGTGAAAACGAGGTCAGCAAAGAAATGCTGGCGAATACATTAGTTTTGTTGAAAATAAGTTTCATGACTTCTGTTTGAGAAAATGTTTAGTCATGAACCTTGTAATTTGCTTTGTCTTTGTAAATCATTTGAAAAATAATAAGTTCGGATGATAAGTATAAATAAGAGAATAATGCATGATTAAATGAATAACCATGTAAAATGAGTTTGTGTAAGATAAGTTGTTTGTAAATAAATGTCTTGTGAAAAGTATGTTACTTGTATAAAATGTTCTATGTCTCAAACTGAAATGATTTAAATAACGCTACAATATGTAATACCATACAAACACTTATATATAGGAAGTACCAGCGGCGTATCCACCATGTTTGTATCATATTACACACGCATCGTTACTTAATCACTTAATCAAACCAAACCAAACAATGTAAAATGTCTATGTTTAAATCAATTGTCAAATGTATTGAATAATATGTCAAAGTATTCATGTCAAGATGTAATTCATGTCAAAATGTCTATGTCAAATATCCATGTATGGCAAGTGAAATGTCTCAACTAAACCATATGCACAACAACAAAGTATTGAAGTAAAACTTGGTTTAAACCAATACTATGTTTCGTGTAAATGCATGATCAAATGTAAATCATGTACAAATGTTTACCCAATCGTTACCCATTCGTTCAAATCGTTCTTGTTTTAATCGTTCTAATCGTTCTTGTTTTAATCGTTCTAATCGTTCTTGTTTTAATCGTGAACTACTTTATGATCGATTCTCTAATAACATTCAAACCTTCTTGACGCGTTCCTCGTTCCAACTCGCTCTCGTTCTCGTTCTTAACAAACCCTTACCAAAGGATAAGTTAATAATTACAGATTCAGTCGCTACCCACAACACCCACACATAACAATGGGTGCAGTAAATAACGGGATTTGTCAGATCCTATGGTACCATAACCTAATACTGGTCGGCTTGATCATTGCTAATGAATGTCATCGGTCATGTAACTACAACCAACAAGTTCGTTCACTTTATTGAAATTGTTATTAGTTTTTGAAATCATTGTATTCGTTCTTGAAATCATTGTTAGCGTTCTTGAAATAATTGTTATTGTTCTTGAAACCACATAGTAATTGTTATTGAAATCATTGATAAAACATTTAGCACATATGAGTCACCCCAAAACAGTTGAAAACAGTAAAAGAGGGGAATAATGTACTCGCCTGGGAGTGCTTAGGAGTCTTGAACAACTACCAAGTAAGCTAGAGGAGTCCCGGAAATCAAACGGTACCTAATATAGGTAACTACATAATTAACCCGGACCTAAATCGGAAGACTGGGTAGCAGGAGGGTTTGTAAACCAAATGAGTGTAGGAACTCATATGATATGGTTTAACAAAGCCTACATACTAAATGAAACTTAACCTAAGTATTATCGACCCATCGCGATCCATTAAGGTAACTTATGCTACTTTAACGCGTCGTGCGCGTGAAACGCGTTCGGACCGTCTAACTAGCCCTATGACAAGTGTTATATGCCTAAACATGTTACATAATCAGTTATGTGACAAAAGTTTAGGTTACATATGCTTAATTACCAATTATACATGAAAAGGGTATTCTGGTAATTTACCTAAGGCATATAAACTACTTATCATACAACTACTTAAACGATGTGACCATAGGGTATAACCTCGGAAGGTTATGCCCTATACTAGGGTCACCTAATGTATTTGGTCGGATCCTAATGATCGACCAAACTGGGTCGGGTTCGAAGGTATAAGCGATTTCTCAGATCGCTTACCCTACGACCCTAGACAACGTGGTAATCAGTAGGCATAGTCCCAAGGGACTATAACCAACGTGATTACAATCACGTTGCGAAGTTCAAACGAACTTCGCATTGACCATTACTGGTCAACGCTGAAAGTCAAACAAAGTTTGACTTTCTGACTCGAAAAGCAGTAAAATAAGGAAAAGAACGAAAGAATACTAACCCAGGGTCCCCGAATGCTAACCTCGATTCAAAAATCTCAGGTATGAAACAATAGTTTCAACTTAGAGTTTCTCAAATCAAAGTTCTTGTGATTTTGAAGCATGGGGGGTGGGGTATTTATAGTTTTCGGGTAACCGTTAAGATCGTTTGTCGAATATCGTGCCTTAATCCATGCCGTACATGTGTCGTAAAGTTGTGGTGGCTTAAAACCATCCTTATCAGCTGAAAATGCAAGTGGGAAAGATGTGGTTGTGGTTAAAACAGCTGGAAGTTGCTGACTGTTTGATGTTATCTGATCAGACAGGCGGACGCGGCCCGCGTTAGGATCAGGGAAAACTCAGGCGGGCCGCCTGAGACTTCTGATCAGCAAACATGTTTAATAAATGACAGTTTCAGTCCCTGCACTTGTTTAAGGCCATTTCTGACACTTCTAAGGCCCGTAAAGCCAACTTTAAGGCCCTAAAATGATGCCTAAACATTGTGGACATGAAACACGCTCAAAAATATGTCGGGCGTTGGTTCGTTTGGCCGTACGAACGCGATGTTCGCTTAATTACGACGGAATGCGCACAAGCGCGAAAAACGATCCAAAAGACGAAACGAATGGATTTTTCTTATGGCGAACACTAAAATATAATATAGTCATGCTTTCATAAATTTTTGGATGTCCGGATGTATTCAGAACGTAAGTTATGCGCGAAAATGCAAACTTGTGCACTTTTTGACACTTTTAGTCCCTGAATGACACAAAAGTTTATTTTAGCATACCGAACACCTCAAAGCCTATTTCTAAGCTATGTGAAGGATATTTATGGTATGTTTAACTTATGGTCATGTTCCGGAAAGTCTGTTACAGTTCAAATTGGCATACTTTCGCAGTTTGTCAACTTTAGTCCCTGTAAATGATTTAACTTGTTTTTGCCATACCAAAGCCTTCAAAACTTATTTCTAAGTTATGTAAAGGTTATTTAAGGTATGTTAAGCCTATGTCACTATTCCGGAGTGTTTGTTGCATTAAACTGGTTATATTTACGCATTTGTGCGCGTATAACCTTCCAGAAAGCGATTTAGAGTTTGAAATCGAACAAAAATTGATATGTGCAAATGATACACATATTTTTACAAATCCCAAGTATGAAATACAATATTTCATTGGTTTGGTATTTGTTTGATGGCCGTGGAGGCATAGGTGTTACAGTCTCCCCTACTTTAGGAAATTTCGTCCCGAAATTTATTTAGAGGAAACTTGTGAGAGCTTGAAAACATGAAATTGAAAAGATCAAACAACATTGGTTAGGGTTCTGAACTTCTAGTAACCTTCAATAACATCATGATTACAATGTAAGAGGGATACTTATATACAAGTATATGAAGCGTCATTGGTGCGTCCACCGTACCTCCATTACATCGTTCTCATTTCGTTATTATTGTCACTATCGGCTCTTACACATAATAAATCTTACTGGGTTTCTGTGCACTAAATTTCATAATTATGTACGCGTCCATAATCAGACAATTCCTTGCACAGTTCACACAGTCTATTTTATAGTGTGTAGGGGAAAACCAAATGAACAATCCTGTGATGAGTGTGACTAGACCGCCATAGAGTCCTTTTAATTAAATCAACAATTGATCTAATAGACTATCAAGGAGTCTGTCCAGCTACATCACTAGATGTCGTTCTTTAACCAAATTGTGAATCAATCTTTTTGATTAGACCACTAAAGGGTCTCTTATGAATCATGGAATAGTACTATATAATCCAAGGGTCTTAACTATTACATAGAAGCCCATTTAGGATTTAAGGTAGTACCTTTTTGAATATCCTACTACGAATCCCTCATATGAAGATATGAAAGATTCTGCGAGGATTTGGATAACGAATATCCAGAGTATTAAAAACACAAAAATGCATAAAAGAAAACATAAGATGAATAAACACATAGTCACATAATTGCATACTCGTTCAATCGCATAATCGTTCAATTTGACCTATAATTTGTTATCTTTGGACACGGGTATTTAAAGCATACCAGAAACCCAATCCGTGGATTTCCTTTGGCACTTTAAATATCTTCAAGAATCTAACTATGAAGAGAGGAAGATCTTAAAAGGAATTCGGTTTGTCCTAATTGAGTTGTTTTGTACATTTTAAAGTGTACAAGGGATTCAATCAGGGCTCCGATGTCAACGAAGGTGTTGATCGTGTTCGGCTCAGGACAAGAATAGATCAAGATGTCATCAATAATAACAATGACGATCTGATCCAAATAAGGCTTGCAGACTCTATTTATTAAGTTCTTGAAGATGGCTGGAGTATTTGTCAACCTAAAAGGCATGACTGTAAACTCATAATGGCCATACTTCATGCAGAAAACCGTTTTGGGAATATCTTCTTCGAGAATACAAAGTTGATGATACCCAAAACGCAAATCGATCTTGGAAAAGCATGAACGCTATGCAGTTGATCGGAGAAATCGTTGATTTAAGGTAGGGGGATATCGATTCTTGATGGCAAGCTTACTAGGCTTACGTTAATCGATATACATTCGAAAAGATCCATTTTTCTTTTCACAAGGAGAACAGGAGTTTCTCCAAGGTGAAAAGTTCGGACGGATGAATCCTTTATCAGACAACTCTTGAAGCTGTTTTGATAATTCTTGCATCTCGAACGGTGCAAGACGATAAAATACTTTAGATTTAAAAGAAACCAGTGTTTGAGGTTCTTAGGGAGATCTCAAGTGATCGTAAAAATGACAGAACCACACGAGTAGTTTTGTCTTTGTGTTGACATGACAAGGTTGAATCAAACATTCATACAATTGCATTAGTTAGAAAATAAAACAACAAATTTTTATTTATATAACAACCGCATTGTCTTTAAATGTTACAAGATACCAACCAGAGGAAAAACAAAATACTAATTGTTCACTCCTTCATCAATGAGTGCCTCATTGATGTTAAACACTCGACCGCGTGCTGGATTCACATTGACGTTGACGTTCGCATTCGGGTTTGCGTTAGCATTTGCATTCACCAGTCTTGGGCAGTTGTGGCGGAAGTGACCAATCTCTCCGCAGTTGAAACATGAACCCAGTGGAAATCTCACAGCATTCCCTTGAACCGGAGCTTGAACCTGAGCAACCTGATTTTGTCCCAAACGACAAACCTTGGCCAAATGCCCAAGTTTGCCACACGTCGTGCATTGCCAGCAAGCTTGTTGTACTGCGTGATGACCGTTGCAGCGTGCACAATAAGGTGCGGTACCGGCATATGCTTTCTTTGCAGGTGGCTGAGCTGGTGGGTTCCGCGGGTTCTGAGCAGTCTGTGCTGTAACAGCAAAGTTCTGAACATCCTTTCGCTTTCTTGATTTCTTTGACGTCACACCTTCCTTACCCTTCTTGTTTTGACCTTTATTGCTATCCTCCTTGTCAGCTGACTGTTTCTTGCCCTTGTCACCCTTCCTGTGTAACTTGTTCTTCCGTATCTGTGACTCGGTCAATGTCGCTGATAACTCGATCGCCTGACGGAGTGTGGCAGGGTTACTACCAGTAAGGATGTCTTGTACCGAGTCAGGTAGGCCATCGATGTACCTTTCGATAGCTATGTCAAGTGGGGTAACCATTGTAGGGCAAAGCAGACTCAGCTCCTCAAACCTATCAGTATAAGCCCTGTGCTCACCACTATCCTGCTTCAAATCATCAAATTCCTTCTCTAAGGCTCGCTGCTCATGACGAGGACAGAATTCCCTCATCATAAGAGCTCTTAGTTCAGCCCATGTCTGTGCCAAGGCAATCTCAGCACCCCTATCTCTCATAACCCCGTTCCACCATGTCAAAGCCCTCTTCTGAAATACGCTCGAAGCAAACTCGACCTTGCGATTGTCAAGACACTGCACGTGGCGAAAAGTATTCTCTATGCTCTCAAACCACTGAAGAAGCCCAGTCGCTCCTTCAGAACCACTAAACTTGAGTGGTTTAGCCTGGTTAAAATCCTTGTATTTGCATGGAACATTGTTGTTGTTGTAGGCTTGGATCCATTGAGCAAAGAGGTTTGGGAATTGAGCAGCCATTTGTTGCGCAATAATTTCTGCCAATTCGGCAGTCTCTATCTGGCTTTCGCGTCGAGGAGGCATTGTCTAAAAGAGGAAACATGAAAGGAAACGAGTGAGAGAATTTAGACGAAAAGAATGAGATGAAACAAATCTGATGAAAGCAAGGATAGTGGTCATTTGTTTGTTATTACAAAGCAACAAACGACCTTGGTGATTAGTCAAAGTAAATAGGTTAAAAATAATGTATCGCGAAGACATGCTCGCCTATAAGTGAACACTCATCCCAAGAATTCCCAGGTAAGCACAACTGGTCTCGCGTCTGATGAGATGTATACGAAGTGCTTGCCTAGACAGAAAACCCAGA
The DNA here is from genome assembly GCA_030545235.1 of Helianthus tuberosus. Taxonomy (NCBI): domain Eukaryota; kingdom Viridiplantae; phylum Streptophyta; class Magnoliopsida; order Asterales; family Asteraceae; genus Helianthus; species Helianthus tuberosus. Next base: position 197,964,261 of record CM060425.1, read on the forward strand.
ATACAGGCATTCACCCTTCCAGTTTGCACGTGTTCACATTATTTAAAACCCAAAACCTTGACGAGATTTTGAAAATTCAAAGGGGTTCAAAACCATATAACAGAGGGTTCAAAACCTAGAAATTAATCATCCTAGAACAGATGATTAGTTTTCAAAGCGGTTTTGAAATTTATGTTCTTGTTGTGGTTGTCGCCTAAGGATAGGTGACGGTATTGTTTTATGACTAAACGCAAGTAAACTCACGTTAGGGTCCTAGAAAGGTTATAGACTAGGTCAAAGCATTACTAATAACCTAATTCCCTATAACCATTGGCTCTGATACCATCTTTCTGTCACACCCCGACCGCGTAAAACAACAAATCGCGGCGGAAACATCGGGGTGTGTTGCAACAGAATTAATGTTTCATAACCATGGATATCAAAAGTGTTTCGTTTTATTAAACATTGAGTAATTTCATCGTCTGGAAATCTAAATACACTATTTAAACATAGTCTATCATTGTTATTAAGTCACTAAGGCCTTGTCCAGTCCTATGTGAGCATGCATCCTATCAAACGATATCTTGCAATACCTGAAACATATGTGAAAACGAGGTCAGCAAAGAAATGCTGGCGAATACATTAGTTTTGTTGAAAATAAGTTTCATGACTTCTGTTTGAGAAAATGTTTAGTCATGAACCTTGTAATTTGCTTTGTCTTTGTAAATCATTTGAAAAATAATAAGTTCGGATGATAAGTATAAATAAGAGAATAATGCATGATTAAATGAATAACCATGTAAAATGAGTTTGTGTAAGATAAGTTGTTTGTAAATAAATGTCTTGTGAAAAGTATGTTACTTGTATAAAATGTTCTATGTCTCAAACTGAAATGATTTAAATAACGCTACAATATGTAATACCATACAAACACTTATATATAGGAAGTACCAGCGGCGTATCCACCATGTTTGTATCATATTACACACGCATCGTTACTTAATCACTTAATCAAACCAAACCAAACAATGTAAAATGTCTATGTTTAAATCAATTGTCAAATGTATTGAATAATATGTCAAAGTATTCATGTCAAGATGTAATTCATGTCAAAATGTCTATGTCAAATATCCATGTATGGCAAGTGAAATGTCTCAACTAAACCATATGCACAACAACAAAGTATTGAAGTAAAACTTGGTTTAAACCAATACTATGTTTCGTGTAAATGCATGATCAAATGTAAATCATGTACAAATGTTTACCCAATCGTTACCCATTCGTTCAAATCGTTCTTGTTTTAATCGTTCTAATCGTTCTTGTTTTAATCGTTCTAATCGTTCTTGTTTTAATCGTGAACTACTTTATGATCGATTCTCTAATAACATTCAAACCTTCTTGACGCGTTCCTCGTTCCAACTCGCTCTCGTTCTCGTTCTTAACAAACCCTTACCAAAGGATAAGTTAATAATTACAGATTCAGTCGCTACCCACAACACCCACACATAACAATGGGTGCAGTAAATAACGGGATTTGTCAGATCCTATGGTACCATAACCTAATACTGGTCGGCTTGATCATTGCTAATGAATGTCATCGGTCATGTAACTACAACCAACAAGTTCGTTCACTTTATTGAAATTGTTATTAGTTTTTGAAATCATTGTATTCGTTCTTGAAATCATTGTTAGCGTTCTTGAAATAATTGTTATTGTTCTTGAAACCACATAGTAATTGTTATTGAAATCATTGATAAAACATTTAGCACATATGAGTCACCCCAAAACAGTTGAAAACAGTAAAAGAGGGGAATAATGTACTCGCCTGGGAGTGCTTAGGAGTCTTGAACAACTACCAAGTAAGCTAGAGGAGTCCCGGAAATCAAACGGTACCTAATATAGGTAACTACATAATTAACCCGGACCTAAATCGGAAGACTGGGTAGCAGGAGGGTTTGTAAACCAAATGAGTGTAGGAACTCATATGATATGGTTTAACAAAGCCTACATACTAAATGAAACTTAACCTAAGTATTATCGACCCATCGCGATCCATTAAGGTAACTTATGCTACTTTAACGCGTCGTGCGCGTGAAACGCGTTCGGACCGTCTAACTAGCCCTATGACAAGTGTTATATGCCTAAACATGTTACATAATCAGTTATGTGACAAAAGTTTAGGTTACATATGCTTAATTACCAATTATACATGAAAAGGGTATTCTGGTAATTTACCTAAGGCATATAAACTACTTATCATACAACTACTTAAACGATGTGACCATAGGGTATAACCTCGGAAGGTTATGCCCTATACTAGGGTCACCTAATGTATTTGGTCGGATCCTAATGATCGACCAAACTGGGTCGGGTTCGAAGGTATAAGCGATTTCTCAGATCGCTTACCCTACGACCCTAGACAACGTGGTAATCAGTAGGCATAGTCCCAAGGGACTATAACCAACGTGATTACAATCACGTTGCGAAGTTCAAACGAACTTCGCATTGACCATTACTGGTCAACGCTGAAAGTCAAACAAAGTTTGACTTTCTGACTCGAAAAGCAGTAAAATAAGGAAAAGAACGAAAGAATACTAACCCAGGGTCCCCGAATGCTAACCTCGATTCAAAAATCTCAGGTATGAAACAATAGTTTCAACTTAGAGTTTCTCAAATCAAAGTTCTTGTGATTTTGAAGCATGGGGGGTGGGGTATTTATAGTTTTCGGGTAACCGTTAAGATCGTTTGTCGAATATCGTGCCTTAATCCATGCCGTACATGTGTCGTAAAGTTGTGGTGGCTTAAAACCATCCTTATCAGCTGAAAATGCAAGTGGGAAAGATGTGGTTGTGGTTAAAACAGCTGGAAGTTGCTGACTGTTTGATGTTATCTGATCAGACAGGCGGACGCGGCCCGCGTTAGGATCAGGGAAAACTCAGGCGGGCCGCCTGAGACTTCTGATCAGCAAACATGTTTAATAAATGACAGTTTCAGTCCCTGCACTTGTTTAAGGCCATTTCTGACACTTCTAAGGCCCGTAAAGCCAACTTTAAGGCCCTAAAATGATGCCTAAACATTGTGGACATGAAACACGCTCAAAAATATGTCGGGCGTTGGTTCGTTTGGCCGTACGAACGCGATGTTCGCTTAATTACGACGGAATGCGCACAAGCGCGAAAAACGATCCAAAAGACGAAACGAATGGATTTTTCTTATGGCGAACACTAAAATATAATATAGTCATGCTTTCATAAATTTTTGGATGTCCGGATGTATTCAGAACGTAAGTTATGCGCGAAAATGCAAACTTGTGCACTTTTTGACACTTTTAGTCCCTGAATGACACAAAAGTTTATTTTAGCATACCGAACACCTCAAAGCCTATTTCTAAGCTATGTGAAGGATATTTATGGTATGTTTAACTTATGGTCATGTTCCGGAAAGTCTGTTACAGTTCAAATTGGCATACTTTCGCAGTTTGTCAACTTTAGTCCCTGTAAATGATTTAACTTGTTTTTGCCATACCAAAGCCTTCAAAACTTATTTCTAAGTTATGTAAAGGTTATTTAAGGTATGTTAAGCCTATGTCACTATTCCGGAGTGTTTGTTGCATTAAACTGGTTATATTTACGCATTTGTGCGCGTATAACCTTCCAGAAAGCGATTTAGAGTTTGAAATCGAACAAAAATTGATATGTGCAAATGATACACATATTTTTACAAATCCCAAGTATGAAATACAATATTTCATTGGTTTGGTATTTGTTTGATGGCCGTGGAGGCACAGGTGTTACAGTTTTGTCTTTTGCAACATTTAAGTAATATTCGCTGGATCGAGGAATTACTAGAAGAACATCATCGTGAACTATGTCACTTCTGGGAACAACCGGTTCACCTTGTTTGTTGACAAAACATTCTTGCTGTTTATCCCATCTTTTGTTCGCAACAACATTCTCATATTCTTCTTGCATTTTCTCCATTCTGCACCCTACAATGAATCTTTCTCTTGGAGTTTTTTCATTCAAAATCTCTTCTCGAGTTTTCTCTTTGACCTCAGCAGCAACATTTTCTTCTTTGTTTTCTTCACGAATTTCAGCAACAAGAACATGATGCTGGGCCTTTGATGCTTTTCTGACATGAGCTGTTACAGGACGATCTTCATCTGGAAGAATTATGCTCCAGTCAAAACCTTCATCGTCATGAATTACTGCATAAGCTCTGGACTTATCTCTTGGTTTGTCTTCGATCATTTTCGGCTCTTCTTTACTTCGGTGGTATATCGCCTTTCGATAATAATCATCGTTGAAAGGACGTTCATTTCCTTCAGCAACTTCAGAATTTCTGCATTCTCTTTTGAAATGACCCCTTTGCTTGCATCTGAAGCAGGTCACTTTGGATTTGTCAAATCCAAGTTTCGTTGACGGACCACCCAAAGATTGTTTCCCTGTAATCTCCATATATCTCTGAGCTCTGCGAATGCAACTTGCCAAACACCAGCGAATGTCAATGAGCTCCATTTCTTCCGGATCAATCTGGTCGTAGTCTTCTTTGGTTAATTCAGAGTTTCCAATCTTAGCAGCTACAAGACCTTCATACGATTCTAGAACAGATGCTAGAAAACTCATTTGTTGTTTAGCTGCATTGATGCTCATTGACGGAGAATTCTTCAGTTTGAGAGCAATGTTGCACAGGATCTCCTCAGCTTCATCAGAACTTGATTTTGAAGATGAATGATATCCAGAATGGTAACTTGATGAAGTTGTTTGTGGTTCTTTCATCTTTTCACCACTGAATGCTGTCTTTGCTGAACTGCCAACTTTCTCCGAAGGTACATTGCTTTTGTAGTATAGACCAACATTCTGATGATGGGATGAACCACTCATCTTGTTTTGCTTTTGTAACTCTAGATCATGACTCTCAATCTTTTCTAACAATGCATCAAGAGAAATTGTATCAAATTTATCATCATTTTTCAAGATAAAAACAAACGTTTGCCACTGATCAGCTCGTGGTAACGCTTCAATTACTTTGTCAACAATTTCTTCTCTAGTTTTCACAATTTTAAACCTTTCAAGTTCAATTTTTAAATGGCAAAACCTCTCAATCATTTGCCTTTCTGTCTCTCCTTTTAATCTGTCAAACAGATCAAATTCTTTTTTCAATAAAGCTATTTTGTTTTTCTGGATTTGTTTACCCCCCTTAGCTTTAACCTTCAAAGCTTTCCAAACAGATTTAGATGACCCAGCATGAACTAATAATGAAAAGATGTCATCACGAACTGATTGCTGAATCAAAGCAATCATCTTCTGTTCATAAGAAAATTTCTTTCGATAATCCTCTGAATAATCTTTGATCAGGATTTCTTCTCCTTTGTCATTTGTTGGGTTCTCATAGCCAAACTTTAGACAAAACCAACTCTCATGTGCATATGCTTTTGTCCAATTGACAAACCTCTCCTTCCACCAAACATAATCCTCAATGTTATTCAGCTTCGGAGGTTTAGAATAGGTTCCATAAAAGTTGTCATTGTTAATGTTGTCTTTGATGGTTTTCGTTATCGCTTTGGGTGTATCGTTTGAACCTTCCACTGTATCCGAGGTAAACGCATTGTAGAAAGTATTGATAAATTCTTCAGCCATGATGTGAGCTTCTCGATTTACAAGCACAGCACAGCACCTGAAACCTGAATCACGTACAAACAAACAAACACAATGAGTTTGATCAATATCAAACAAATGAATCGGACGGGTATTCGATTGAATAAGTCAACAAAAGTCAACTGTAACAATGATGCGGATGGGGATTCGTGCGGATGAAAATGTTGAACGATCGAATGGTGTGATCCGATGCTTGACAAATCACTTTAAACTTGAACAAAATAAGATCCTTTAACTTTGATTGTGACCCGAACTAGTTATCAAATACTTAATGGCACTACACGACAAACCACTTATCAAATATGATTCAACACAGGTCTGACATATCATGTGATGTTTTTATCAAATCAATGCACAAATATCATAATGAACAACAATCATTAAAGTTTCTTAATTTTGATTGGGCCGTAAATCTAGTGGGTCGGAGCAATTCAATGTTTCACGTGGGCTTTTGTTACCTTCAATTAAATGGCCGACAATTAACAAATCAACTTCAATCATATAGGACCTCTACATAACCCAATCACAAATGAGCCTTTCAATCGGTGGGTCTGACATACACTTAAATGTACTCATGCAAATGTTCAAGTGAATCTATCTATTCTATAGAATCTCGAGACCACTGTTGCAGTTTATTAATAATGTCTGAGAAATGTTGACAACAAAATGAAATTCACATGCAAGACTTTAAATGAATGTGACAAAGTGGCACAGTTAGATCAGATGCAATGACGCGGATTGCTATCCGTGCGGACAAGTGTCCATCCGGATAGGTCAACTAATGGTCAACACGGATTATTTATTCGTGCGAGTGATTTATCCGTGCGAGTGAACTGAATGCTATTCGAGCGGACAAGTTGTTCGTCCGGATGGTCAAATATCAGTCAACACGGATTGTTATTCGTACGGACAAGTTGCTCGTCCGGATGGTCAAATAACAGTCAACACGGATTGTTATCCGTGCGAACAAGTTGCTCGTCCGGATGGTCAAATAACAGTCAACACGGATTGTTCTGACGTGTATTGTTATCCGCGCGAGTAGTGTATCCGTGCGGACAAGTTATCCGCACGAGGAAGTTATCCGTGCGAGTGATTTATTCGACCGGATTACTTGATGACCTTTTTGACCTCAACAATGAACTTTGGTTTTCCAAGTGCTCTCACATGCAAACTGAATCATATCACATGCACAACCGATAAAAATTAATGTGATTGCAGAATTAATGGCCGACAACTATCAAAAGATCACATGCATTTCTGAATTCTCGAGACAATTGAACAGATCATATGCAATCAATTAATGAAATGCTGATAATGTTTCAACAAAATGAATCACGTGATACTGTTGTGTGTAATTAAATGATGGCAGGTTACTATGTTGACTAAATGACTTGATCGGGTGAGATATTGTGACACGTATTACTTTGATGCGGATTACTTATTCGTCCGGACAAGTTGTCCGTCCGGATAGTCAAATAAGGTCAACCCGGATAGTTTATCCGTGCGAGTAACCAGTCAACAAGTCAACACGGATAGTCATCCGCACGGATTGCCATCCGTGCGGTGAACATCAAGAACAACAGCAGCAACATTCAACATTTTTAACAAACTTCGAACCACAAAAAATTCAGATTTCTCACAAACGGCTTCGAATTAAGTTCTAAAAATTTATAGGCTTATAGATCAATTGTTTTCGCACAACATATCCAAAAATCAGCAATTTTTATCCGTAAAAAGTCGTTTAATTTGGCGTTTTTCAGATAAAAACGTGAATAGATGAAAAGATGAAGAATTTTTGACAAATCTGTATGAATTTGACTCTGAATCTGATGAATTTCTGTGCGAAATCGTGCGTTTGATCCGTGCAATCGAGCTCCTGCTCTGATACCACTTGTTAGGACCGGTTTCGACTCCGTTTCGATTGCGTATTGACACGTTCGACGTGCGGAATCCGTGAACGTGAGTGACCGAACACACGAACAGTAATTATAACTGTGATTCTATTCAAAGATGTGATAGCGTACAGCACCTGAATCACGTACATGAGCTTTCTCTCTCTAGAGTTTCTCTCTCTAGCTCTAGATCTCCCAAGCTCCAAATGTGTAAAAGTGTCAAAAGTCTCTAAAACTAACCCTAACACATCTATTTATAGGTCAAGGCTTATAAGAGCTTTCCTCTTATTTACAATATTGCCACCTTGCCTTTTACTCTAGATATTACAAAATAAGGCAAGATTTAAACTGTTTCAGCTACGGTCTTGAGATGACGGAGGCGATAGACATACTGCACTAACAAGTTTCTCGACTGCAAGCTGCTGAACTACGACGGCATTGGTGGTGCAGTGGATTTTGTACGCTGGATGGAGAAGACTGACGCCACTATCCGTATGAGCAAGTGTACCGCGGATCAGCAAGTCACTTTTGCCACGGGGTTGTTTGTTGATGAAGCTTTGACATGGTGGAATTTGCAAGTCCAGACTCTGGGTGATGATGCTGCGTACGACATGACATGGGATGAGTTAAAGGAACGTATGAGAGAAAAGTATTGCTCTCGTGCTGAACTCCAAAGGTTGGAGACTGAGTTCTGGCACTTGACCATGGAAGGTGCTGACATTACTGGTTATACCCGAAGGTTCCACGATTTGTTGAGGGTGATCCCCTATATGGTGACTCCTGAATTTAAGCGCGTTGAACGCTACATCTGGGGATTGGCTCCGGAGTTTCGCAGCATGGCAACTTCGGCCAAACCTGAAACGATCACACAGGCTGTAACTCTGGCTGTCAGCCTTACTAAAGATGCTGTTCGTATGAAGAAGTTATCGCTGAACCCTACTGAGAAGACCGAGACGCATGCTGAGTCATCTGGTGACAAGAAGAGAAAGCATTCGAATCTGAATCAAGCAACACGTAACAACAAGGGTTCCAACAATAAGAAACGAGACCCCAACCCGCCTCAGGAGGCGAAAACTCTTGCAACCATGAATGACGCTCCTGCCAAAAGGTACCTGGGCACTCTGCCCACCTGCAACCAGTGCAAGCGTCATCACGAAGGAGTTTGTCGCATTCCAAAATGCAACAAGTGTGGAAAACTGGGTCACCATACTGAGGACTGTTAGGGAAAAGGAAATAGGAACGGGAATGGAAACCGCAACGGTGCTGTTAATAGAAACGGTGGTGGAAATGGAAATGGTAACCGGAATGGTAATGGAACTGGGCAGAACCAAGGATGCTTTGGTTGTGGAAGCAAGGATCATTTCATAAAAGACTGCCCAAGGGGGAACAACGCTCAGGCTCAAGCATTCGTGATTGGAGCAAGGAATGCACGCGAGGACCCTAATGTGGTCACCGGTACGTTTCTCGTTAACAATCACTTTGCATCCATACTATTTGACACTGGTGCCGATTATAGCTTCATGTCTGTAGAATTTAAACGTATGCTTGGAATAGAATCTAGTAGATTAGATATTCCTTATTCCATAGAACTAGCCAATGGTAAACTTGTTGAATCGGGCGAAGTTGTTAGGGGTTGCACATTAGAACTTGGTGAACAAAGATTTAGCATCGACCTCTTCAATTGGGTAGCTTCGATGTAGTGGTCGGAATGGACTGGTTGTCCAAGAACAAAGCTGAAGTTGTTTGTCACGAGAAAATCAATCGCATCCCCCTGACGAATGATGAAACTCTCATCGTACATGGATAAAAACAAGACACGCCTCTGCGAATCATCAGTTGTATGAAGGCGCAGAAGTGCTTAAGGAAAGAATGTGTTGCTTTCCTGGCACACGTTGTGGATAAGAAGGCTGAGGAGCCAAAACTTGAAGACATTCCTGTGGTGAAGGAATTCCCTGATGTTTTTCCTGAAGATCTGCCAGGATTACCTCCGCAACGACAAGTCGAATTCCATATAGACTTGGTTCCAGGAGCCGCTCCTGTAGCCAAGGCACCCTATCGGCTTGCACCATCCGAGATGCAAGAATTATCTACACAACTCCAGGAGTTGTTGGATAAAGGATTCATAAGGCCAAGCTTCTCACCTTGGGGAGCTCCAGTATTGTTCGTGAAGAAGAAGGATGAGACACTGTGGATGTGTATCGATTATAGAGAACTGAACAAGCTCACTATCAAGAATCGGTACCCACTACCGAGGATTGATGACTTATTTGATCAATTGCAAGGATCGAGCTATTATTCCAAGATCGACCTTCGATCTGGGTACCATCAGTTAAGGATTCAAGAGGAAAGCGTACCAAAGACTGCGTTCCAAACGCGTTATGGGCATTACGAGTTCCTTGTGATGCCATTCGGACTGACGAACGTGCCAGCGGTATTTATGGATCTGATGAACCGCGTATGCAAACCATATCACGATAAATTCGTGATTGTATTTATCGATGATATCCTGATTTACTCGCGATCAAGAGAAGAGCACGAGCAACATCTCAGAACCATTTTGGAACTACTGAAGAAAGAGAAACTTTATGCAAAGTTTTCAAAGTGCGAATTTTGGATTCGTGAAGTACAATTTCTTGGTCACGTTGTGAATGAGAAGGGCATTCATGTAGACCCATCCAAGATTGAAGCAATAAATAATTGGGAAGCTCCCAAAACCCCGACTGAAGTTTGACAATTTTTGGGCTTAGCGGGCTATTACCGACGATTTATCGAGAATTTCTCCAAGATAGCTCAACCGCTGACTACCCTTACGCAGAAAGACAAGAAGTACGACTGGGGTAATAAACAGGAAGAAGCCTTCCAACTGCTCAAAAATAAGCTATGCGATGCGCCGATACTATCCTTACCCGAAGGCACAGAAGACTTCGTGGTATACTGCGACGCTTCCCGTCAAGGTTTGGGTTGCGTGCTCATGCAATGCCAAAAAGTCATCGCTTACGCTTCAAGACAGTTGAAGGTACATGAAAGGAACTATACCACTTACGACCTAGAGCTAGGCGCGGTGGTATTCGTTTTGAAGATCTGGCGACACTATTTATATGGTACTCGATGTACAATCTTCACAGATCACAAAAGCCTGCAACACATATTTGATCAGAAGGAGTTAAACATGCGTCAGCGACGATGGTTTGAGTTGCTGAACGATTATGACTGTGAGATTAAGTACCATCCTGGAAAGGCAAATGTTGTAGCAGACGTGTTAAGCCGAAAAGAAAGGGTTAAGACCCTATGGGTTCGAGCATTGGAAATGACTATTCGAACGAACCTCACTGCACGCATTCGTGATGCACAACAAGAAGCCCTTAAGATGGAAAATCGTAGAGCCGAATACCTTTGAGGTATGCTAAAGAATTTGGTACCAAACAAAGAGGGAACCTTGTACTTTAAGGGACGTATTTGGGTTCCGCTCTATGGCGGTATTCGAGAAGTCGTCCTTAATGAAGCTCACAAGTCGAGATACTCGATCCATCCAGGATCGGACAAAATGTATTAGGACTTGAAGGATTACTATTGGTGGCCGAGGCTTAAAAGCGATGTTGCTATCTATGTTGGAAAGTGCCTAACCTGTGCCAAGGTTAAGGCTGAATATCAAAAACCATCTGGGCTACTGCAACAACCAGAGATACCCATGTGGAAATGGGAGCAAATCTCGATGGACTTCATAACAAAATTACCCAGGACCCCTAGGGGGCACGATATGATATGGGTGATAGTCGATCGGTTAACAAAGTCTGCGCATTTCCTACCGATCCGAGAGAAGGATAGCACTAGAAAGCTTGCTGAGTTGTACTTAAAAGAAATCGTGGCACGGCATGGAGTGCCGATCTCAATTTTTTCAGACAGAGATGGACGTTTCGTCTCGTCTCGAGGATCTGGAAATCCTTCCAGGAGGCCTTTGGATCTCAACTAGATCTAAGCACGACCTTCCATCCGCAAACAGACGGCCAGATCGAACGAACCATACAAACACTAGAAGATATGCTTCGCGCATGTGTTATGGACCTAGGCGGCAGCTGGGATACTCATCTACCTTTAGTTGAGTTTTCCTACAATAACAGTTATCATATGAGTATAAAAGCCGCACCATTCGAAGCTCTGTATGGCCGCAAGTGCCGCTTGCCCTTATGTTAGGCAGACGCTGGAGACAAACGTATGGTTGGTCCTGAACTTGTGCAAGAGACAACCGACAAGATTATACAGATCCGAGAGAGCATTAAGGCGGCTCGAGATCGACAAAAGGGCTACGCTGATCGAAGACGAAAACCATTAGAATTCGAGGTGGGAGACAAAGTTTTGTTAAAGGTCTCACCTTGGAAGGGCGTAGTAAGATTCAGAAAACGTGGGAAGCTGAATCCCCGATACATCAGACCATTCAAGATCTTGGAAAGAATTGGTACCGTGGCGTACAAGTTGGAATTACCGGAAGAACTTAACGGAGTACATGATACGTTTCATGTATCCAACCTCAAGAAGAGTCCAACCCAAGAAACAGTGATCATCCTTGCGGATGAAGTGCATATTGACAACACCCTCCGATTTACAGTACAACCCGTTGAGGTTACAGACTGGAAAGTCAACAAGACCCGAAGGAGTAGTGTCAAACTTGTCAATGTACGTTGGAACTCTAAGCACGAACCCGAGTACACGTGGGAACGTGAAGACCGGTTTAAAGAAAAGTACCCCCACCTGTTCAAGAAAACTCTTGCGAGAGTTAGTTCAGCCTGAATTTCGGGACGAAATTCTTTTAACAGGGGGAGACTGTGACAACTGGCACAAAACCGGTAATTTCTGTACAATTTAATTAATACTTAATAACTGCAATTATGTGCTTAAATGTCAACATTGTCTGATTACATACTATACATGTGAATTCATGCACGTTTTATACTACAAATATTGCTTTATGCATTAAAGATAGCGTTGCGTCAGAAATACTAGTAAACTCACCGGTAAGACACATTGTGTCAACAATTCTGCAGAAAGCAGTCAGACAATAGAATTGGGGCCTAGGAGTATGTCCAAAGTCTAAAATACATTGAAACCCAAGAGTATATACAAGGGTTAACATATAGACTTTCCGGAAGCTAAAATACGCACTGAAAAGCACCCGAAACACACTTTAAATGCTGAATTTCATACATTTCAGCAAAATTCAGCATTGTGACAAGTTTGTAACATGTAAAAATATGACTAAATGGTCCAGAATGCTTTCCTAAGTGTCGGGAATTGAAAGTGTCACAAAAGGGTACCTAAAGGACATTAAACGGTGCAATTTAGCACTTTAACGAACCGGTATCTAACCGGACAACCGGACATTACTCGAAACACCAAAATATTACTAGAAGCATTGTTTATTTATTTCTGAGCTAGTTATGATTACCGAACACCCTAACACCCACTAAAAATATCTAGTAACCAACACTTATAATTAATACTTGGATTGGAACTCTAAAATAACTATATGGTTTAAACTTACACTTTACCCCCCCCCCCCTTTCAAAATGGACGGTCATGGGGTGGCCCCCATCAAAATCTTTACTAGATCTTGCTAAATCCTTAGTGATCTTGCCAAGATATCCTATGATCTTATAAGATCTCAAAAGATATAGTGAAGATCTTGTGAAGATATGGCATGGTTATAAGAAGACCTTGTGTTCATCATCAACCACACACCACCTTCTCCTCTCCCTCTCTTCCTCACGGCCGTAGCCAACCACACACATCACCACCACTTTCAAACCTTGTTCATCCATTCCAAGTTAGTCACAAGGTGCTAGAAGGTGTTTAAGGAGGTTTAGAGCTTGTGGATCTTGAAGGACCTCTCTCGATTGCTTTTAACCGTCACATTTGCCATCCTCAACTTCTTGAGTTCTTCCCTAGCCCTTGTGCTAGTAGTAAGCTCCTTGTAACTTGTTACTTCATATATTGTTGGTTAAAAGATGATATACATTGTTAATCTTGAAGAACACAAAAGAACATGATCATGATACTTTAACATAAGCTTAAATACATAAGAATACATGTAAATGATGATGAGTTGCTTCTTGATGAATGATGATTTGTGTTAGTGATGCTAGACATCATAAGAAACCTACTAGATGGTGATTAAACACATGATCTAGTAAGTTAGGGGGATGATCTTGTGAAAGCACAAGATGACCATACTTTATATACATGAACTTGAATGATGAAATTTGTTTTCATATGTAAAGATGATTTAAACAAATTACAAATCTTGTAAATAGATGATCACAAAAATAATTTTCCCAAGAAACCAAGTTTATTTATAAGATTTACAAAGTCATGGTTTCTAAGTAAACTAATCATATTTTTAGTGTTTGAACAAGACTAGGAACATGATTGTAACAAGAAAAATACAAAAGAAATATTTTTAGAAAAATCATCTTACAAGTTGTAAATGACTAAATCTTTTAATAAAGTGATTTACAAACAAATAAATATGTTTTAAAGGGTAACTAAACCTACTAAATAACATGGTAAGTTACTACAAGTTTTTATAAAAACTTCAAGTTCATGATGTAGTGTAAATTACATGATCTTGGCTTATGGTAAGTCTTGATTGTATTGTTGATGTTTGATGAGGATTTAAAAGAAAATAAACACATGTTTTGAAAACATGGGAAACCTCCATTTTTAGGGGAAACCATGTCAAAATTTCTATAAAATTTTGACATTTAGAAAAATATAAGTTTTGGTGAAACTTATTCCCTAAAAATATTTACCAAGGTTTCCCTAATTTTTATGTAAACTTCATGTTAAGAAACGATGATTTCTTCAAGATAAAAATTGATATTAAGTATGTATATTTTTGAAGAAAATATATATTGGTCACCAAATTTTGTGTTAAGTGTATGTAATATGTTTTGTGTGTAATAGTGTATTAGGACTTGAAAATACACTAAATATTCCTGAGGAGTGAAAATACAAAATACACATACAACATGCTTAGACAAATACAAGAGAATATATTTATGAAAATATATTACTTGATAGATTATGTAACTTGGACAAGTTACGAACTGAAAATGTCTTCTTGGACAAAAATACATAACTCGGGTGAAAAATACAAGATACTTATATTTATTTTTGAGAAAATAATATAAGTAAGATACATAGTTAAAAGTATAAGTTATTTTTAACAACAAAGAGCAAATACATAAAAGATGGTGACTTGTACTTGTGCGATACAAGTCTAGTGACTAACGTTGATAAAACACGTATAGGTCACGACGCTATATAAGCAAATCCGGTGAAGTTTACGGCGCAAGAAACGCAAAGTTGTGAGTTCATGCTCCCCCTTTTCTTTTAACTGTTTCCAGTTTCATAACTTCGGGGGTGAAGTACATGTTACTAAATGTTTACAGACAAGTGAGTTCATATCCCCACTTTTAAACTTTTACATGCTTTTTAAACTTGGGGAAAATACATGTGTTATGGTATGATGGATACAAAAACAAGGAATGATACTTTAAATCGTGTCACGAATAGGGTACCAGAAGCACCATTAATCGTGTACATACTAAGACCGCAGAACAAAAGGTTAGATCTAATGGGTTTTCGGGCAGCCACACTCTTGATGATAACTAGTACCAAGCAGTGCTTTTGTGTCTCAGTCGTGAATCGACAACTAGAAAAATGCCTATGGTTTGGATGCTTCCTATGTCGTGTCATATGTTAATGGCCTTGCAACCGATTAACAATCTTGATACATACAGGAATACTTGATTTATACAAATTACATACCATGTTTTCATACAAAGTATACAAACGTTCAATACAAAAACTGCATGAATTCACACCAACATTATGTTGACGATTTTCCAAAAACTCACATGTATTTCAGGTAACTAAAGTGGATGTGCGCGCGGTCATACTCTTGCTCTGGATGTTGTTTATGTTTATCTTTGAATAATGTTGTAAACTTTTCAGACAATGTCTTATGTTGTCTTGTGATGTAAACACTCAACCTATGTTTTCAATTACGTAATGTTATTGGCATTTGGAGTTATTTTTACGAGCATGTAGTATGTTTACCATTCGTATGCAATGAGAACCTTTCATGATCACACCTCGTGCTTCCGCCATAGAAAGGGGTGTGACATTGAAACAGGATAGTGGTGAACACCAGGCTTATACTAATAGGTATGAAGAGTTGAGTTTGCTTTGCCCGACCATGGTTACCCCACTCGAGAAAGCTATCGAGAGGTATATTGATGGCTTACCTGACTCCATACAAGACATCGTCACTGGTAGTAACCCTACCACAGTTCGCCAGGCGATCGAGCTATCTGCGACTTTGACTGAGTCGCAGATCAGAAAGGGTAAGCTTCACAGAAAGGGGGACAAAGGTAAGAAACAGGCGTCTGATGAGGGTAAGAACAAGAAGGGAAAGAAAGTTGAGTCTACAAAGAAGTCTAGGAAGCGCAAGGCTTCCCAAAACTTCGCCGTTACTGCACAGGCCAACCAAGCTGCTCCAAATCAGCCTGCGCAACCACTTGCCAAGAAACCATACCTTGGCAATGAACCTTTGTGCAACAGGTGTAACGATCATCATCAGCCACACATCCAGTGTCGTCTTTGTACTAATTGTGGAAGATCTAGTCATCTAGCTGCCACATGTCGTCTTCCTGCTAATCAGAATCGAGCAGCACAGAACCCAGCTCAACAAGCTGCTCAGCCTCCTGCTCAACAACAGGCTCAAGCTGCACGACCTCACTACCCACCTGGTTCTTGCTATAATTGTGGGGATCTGACCCACTACCGTAATCAGTGTCCAAGATTGGTGAATGCAAACCAGGCTCAGGCCCAGGCTCGTGGACGAGTCTACAATATGAATGCTAATGAGGCGCGAGCAGACAACGAGGTGGTGAACGGTACGTTCTTTGTTAATAATCAGTCTGCTTCTGTTCTTTTTGATTCAGGGGCCGATAAGAGTTTTGTGTCATTGTCTTTTGAGCCATTGCTTCGCATGTCTAGAACAAAACTAGGAAAGTCATTGACAGTAGAAGTTGCTAGTGGTGAACCCGTTTTTCTTAATTCTGTTCTTCGCAATTGTTAAGTGAACCTTAACAACCATCTTTTTCCTATTGACCTCACACCGATGCAACTTGGGAGTTTCGACGTTATAGTGGGTATGGATTGGTTAGCCAAGCATCATGCAGAGGTAGTTTGTTTCGAAAAGATTGTTCATATTCCGCTCTCGACAGGTGAGATCCTACAGGTTCATGGTGAGAAACCTGCTAGTAGCCTCAAACTCATGTCTTGTACTCAGGCTCAGAAGTATTTGCGCAAGAACTATGTGGCCTTCTTGGCACATGTCGTAGTAGAAGAGAAGGGCAAAGGTAAGTCTATTCAAGATATCCATGTTGTTCGGGATTATCCTGAGTTGTTTCCAGAAGAGTTACCTGGTTTACCCCCAGCACGCCAAGTCGAGTTCCATATTGATCTCGTACCTGGTGCAAATCCTATTTCTAGATCTCCATATCGTCTTGCACCGTCTGAGATGCAAGAGTTGTCTAAGCAGCTTCAGGGGCTTTCTGACAAAGGTTTTATTCGTCCTAGCTTTTCACCTTGGGGTGCTCCCGTTCTTTTTGTCAAGAAGAAGGATGGATCCTTCAGGATGTGCATCGATTACCGTGAGCTTAACAAGCTTACCATCAAGAATCGATATCCCCTACCTCGCATTGATGATCTCTTCGATCAGTTACAGGGTGCTTCTTATTTTTCGAAAATTGATCTACGTTCTGGGTATCAACTTTGTGTGCATGAAGAAGATATTCCCAAGACAGCATTCCGCACTCGATATGGGCATTATGAGTTCACAGTTATGCCATTCGGTTTGACTAATTCTCCTGCTGTTTTCATGGACTTGATGAATAGGGTCTGCAAGCCTTATTTGGATAAGTTCATCATTGTTTTCATTGATGACATTTTGATATACTCTAAGACGCAAGCTGATCACGAGCAACATTTTCGTCTTACTCTGGAACTCCTGAAGAAAGAGCAACTTTTCGCCAAATTCTCCAAGTGTGAATTTTGGCTTAAGGAAGTTCAATTTTTGGGACATATCGTCAACGAACAAGGTATTCATGTAGATCCCTCCAAGATCAGTGCGATTAAGGATTGGGATACGCCTACTACTCCTACTAAGGTTCGTTCTTTTCTTGGTCTGGCGGGTTATTACCGCCGCTTCATTGAAAACTTCTCAAAGATTGCAGTTCCTTTAACTGCTCTAACCCAGAAGAACAAGCCCTTTGATTGGGGAACCAAACAAGAAGAAGCGTTTCAGATTTTGAAGCAGAAGCTTTGTGATGCACCTATTCTATCTTTGCCCGAGGGCAATGATGATTTTGTCGTGTATTGTGATGCATCAAACTTGGGTCTTGGCTGTGTTCTTATGCAAAGGAACAAAGTCATAGCATATGCATCAAGGCAGTTGAAGGTACATGAGAAGAACTACACCACTCATGATCTTGAGTTAGGTGCAGTTGTGTTCGCTCTCAAAATCTGGAGACACTATTTGTATGGTACAAAATGTGTGGTTTTCACTGACCACAAGAGTCTTCAGCATATCTTTAATCAGAAAGAACTCAACATGAGGCAACGACGTTGGGTTGAGCTTCTAAACGACTATGACTGCGAAATTCGCTACCATCCTGGTAAGGCGAATGTCGTAGCCGATGCTTTGAGTCATAAAGAACATGTCAAGATTCATTGTGTCCGTGTTCGATCTGATATTAAAGCTCGCATTTCTCAGGCTCAACATACTTGTGTTTCACAAGACTTGATGGGTAAGGAATTACCCTATCACATTAAGCCTGATCTTGAACTGAAGGACAATGGATCGTATTATTTCATGAATCGTTTATGGGTCCCAAGTCAAGACAATCTTCACACCTTGCTTATGGATGAAGCTCATAAGTCTCGTTATTCTATTCATCCAGGTGCAAATAAAATGTATAAGGATCTTCATACTCAGTATTGGTGGCCTGGTATGAAGAAAGACATTGCCTTGTACGTATCTAAATGCCTTACTTGTCTTAAGGTTAAGGCTGAACACCAACATCCTTCTGGTTTATTGGAACAACCAGAGATTCCAGTTTGGAAATGGGAAAACATTGCAATGGATCTTATTACCAAACTTCTGCGCACAAAGAGAGGTCATGACGCCATCTGGGTAGTTGTTGATCGTCTTACAAAGTCAGCACATTTCTTGCCAATCCGTGAGGATCTATCTGCTGACAAGCTTGCTAAAATCTATGTGGATGAAATTGTATCTAGACATGGTGTTCCTTTGAACATTATTTCTGACAGAGATGCTCGTTTCTCATCTCGTTTTTGGAGAACCATGCAATCTACTATGGGGACCCAACTTAATTTGAGCACAGCTTATCATCCACAATCTGATGGTCAATCTGAAAGAACAATCCAGACTTTGGAGGATATTCTTAGAGCTTGTGTAATCGATTTTGGTGGTAGTTGGGATTCGTATCTTCCATTGATTGAATTCTCCTACAACAACAGTTATCACTCCAGCATCAACATGGCTCCTTTCGAGGCTCTCTATGGTTGAAAATGTCGTTCACCAGTCTGCTGGAATGAGATCAGTGAGGCTTAGCTTACTGGACCTGACCTCATTCTAGAGACAACAAATAAGGTTAAGAAAGTTCGTGATAACCTTCAGACAGTTAGAAGCCGTCAAAAGAGTTACGCGGACCGACGACGCAAGCCCTTGGAATTTCAAGTCGGTGATCGTGTATTACTTAATGTCTCACCTTGGAAAGGTGTGATCAGATTTGGAAAGACATGTAAACTTGCACCTAGATATGTTGGACCATTCAAGATCGTCGAAAGAATCGGTAAGGTAGCCTACAGACTTGAGTTACCTCCTGAACTTGGAAATGTTCATCCAACCTTTCACGTGTCCAATCTCAAGAAGTTTTTAGCTGATGAGAACCTCCACATACCACTTGATGAGATTCGTGTCGATAACACAATGCATTTTGTTGAGAAACCTGTGGAAATCATGGACCGTATAGTCAAATGGCTCAAACGCAAGCGCATTCCACTTGTCAAAGTTCGCTAGGAATCTAAACGTGGACCAGAATTTACTTGGGAACGTGAAGATCAAATGAAAGCGAAATATCCACATCTTTTCCCACGAGTTTCCTCTAAACAAATTTCGGGACGAAATTTCCACAAGTAGGGGAGACTGTGACATCTGTGCTTGTAATCTTTGTAACAGTTCAGTTATCAATGAAACAATGTTATTTGATCCCAATGTTTGTTTATTTATGTTTGACATTTTGCATGTTTTGATTTTTGTTCAATTTTAAACTCTATATCGCTTTCTGGAGAGTTATACACAAACTGATGCGTAAACGTAATCAATTTAACGCGAAAAACACTCCGGAACATCAACATATGCTTAACATACCTTAAATAACCTTTACATAACTTAGAAATAAGTTTTGAAGGCTTTGGTATGGCAAAATCAAGTTTATTCGCTTACAGGGACTAATTTCGACAAACTACGAAAGTATGCCGATTCGTACTGTAACGGACACTCCGGAACTTTATCATAACTTAAACACACCCTAAATATCCTTTACATAGCTTATAAATAGGCTTTGAGGCGTTCGGTGTGCTAAAATAAACTTTTAGATCATTCAGGGACTAAAAGCGTCAAAAAGTGCACAAGTTTGCATTTTCGCGCATAACTTACGTTCTGAATACATCCGGACACCCAAAAATTTATGTAATCATTAAAATATTTTATTTTAGTGATTGTCTTGAGAAAAATCCATTCGTTGCGTAATTTGGATTGTTTTTCGCGTCCGTTCGTGTTTCGTCGTAATTAACCGAATAACGTGATCGTACGGCCAAACGAACCGAAATCCGACATATTTTTGAGCATGTTTCATGTCCCTTATACTTAGGAATCATTGTAGAGCCTTGAAAATGGTTTAACGGACCTTAAACGTGTCGAAAAAGGCCTTAAACACATGCAGGGACTGAAACTGCAACTTTTGAAACTATTTGCTGATCTGCAGACTTCAGGCGGGCCGCGTAGACCCTGCCTGTCCCCTTATGCGGGCCGTGTAAGCACATTAGATGTGCAGAAAGTGTTTTACAGCCTGTTCCAGCTGTTTCCAAGTGTTGCAAATGGTTTTTCAACTTTCTATGGGCCATTTTGGAGTGCCCATGGTATTACAAAACCATGGGTGCATGTGTATGGCTGAGATTTAAGCACGGTTTACGAGGAACGATCCTAACGGTCCTAGAAATCCTATAAATACCCATGCCTTTTCATTGTTGCAACACACAAATCTGATCTATTTGCTCTAAGTTGGGGCTTAGCACCTCATACCTGAGCAAGTTGGATCTAGATTTCCATTCTTGGACCCTTTGTAAGTCCTCTTTCGTTCTTTTATGCGTTTTTAGTACGAAAGTCAAACAGTGTTTGACTTTCAGCTTTGACCAGTTTATGGTCAACATGAAGTTCATTTGAACTTCGCAACGTGAGCGTAATCACGATGGTTATAGTCCCTAGTGACTATACCTACTGATTACCACGTTGATTAGGTGTAGTGACGAGTCGTAGTTTCGGTCAAAATACGCTTTAGCGCGTATTTTGCAACCAAACTACTTTTGGGTATCAAGACCCTTTGTCTTGATACCAAACCTGTTTTAAACCTCGTTAAACATGTTTTAACATGTTTAGCTCGTCACTTTAGGTATAGTGCTTATATAGGGTCGTAAGGTAAGCGGTCTAAACAATCGCTAAGACTTTCGAACCCAACCCATTTGGTCGATCATTAGGATCCAACCAAACACATTAGGTGACCATAGTTGTATAGGGAATAACCTTCCGCGGTTATACCTTATGGTCACGACGTTTAGTTAGTTGTATGATAGGTAGTTTATATGCCTTAGGAAAATGACCAAAATGCCCTTTTTGCGCATAAATTCCTTTTAAGCCTATGTAACCTTAATTTGGACATCTAAACTGATTAGGCAACAATATTAGACATGTTAAGGCATATATTACTTGTCATAGGACTAGTTAGGCGGTCCGAACGCGTTTTACGCAAACGACGCGTTAAAGTAGCATAAGCTGCCTAAACGGGTCGTAATGGGTCGTAAGCACTTAGGTTAGGTTTCGTTTTAGTATGTAGGCTTTGTTAAACCATATTACATGAGTTCCCATACTCATTTGGTTTACGAAACCTCATCCTATCCGATCCTCCGATTTAGGTCCGGTTTATTAACGTAGTTACCTATATTAGGTGCCGATTGATTCCGTGATCTCTAGCATTGTTTGGTTGTTATCCAAGGACTTTTGAGCAATCTCAAGTGAGTACATAGACCCCTCTTTTACTGTTTTACAAACATCTTGGGGTGAAACACATGTGCCTACTTGTTACTTTCGTACTTTTCATGTTTTCATATCATATGCTTGTTATGTTCATTAGTACACATATGGTACATGATTTCATTATGTTTATACTATGTATGTTCACTTAGCATGCTTAGCACATTGTTTTACATTACAATTCTGTCGCATATGTTTACTCAGCATATGGACACATTGTTTTACATTGCATTTCTGTTGCATATGTTTACTCAGCATATGGACACATTGTTTTACATTTCTACCTTGTATGTTCACTTAGCATACTAGGTACATTGTTTTCATAAAACATGCTTACATTTGGTATGACATTTGGTTTGTTTAACGAAACTAAAATACGTTCATTAACATTAGCTACGCCGCTCGGTAGTAAGTAGTGGTACCATAGGACTTGACAACTCCCATTTCTGAAATCCTGGGTTTGTTTGGATGGAAGGAATGACTGAATCCGAAAACATTTTTGATAACCTTTGATTTTTTCTAAGGTTATCCTACAGTCTCAAGGCTTGAATGTATACGTTTAACTTACCGCATAAGTGTTTGTATCAGTAAAGCATGCATTTATTTTACAAAACATGACTTTTGATTTATTCAAAATACTTTGTTTTGTACATTTTCACATATGGTTTAAGTAGTCACATTTTACTTACCGTACATAACGTTTGTTTACACATTACATGATTTACATTTAACAATATACATTTGATTATACAATAAACATTTCTATAATTGTTGAACATTACATCTTGGTGGTTTGTTTGGGTAAGTGATTTACATAACGAGGCGACGTGTAATATGATAAAAGCATGGTGGATACGCCACTGGTACTTCCTATATATAAGTGCTTTTATGATATTACATATCGTAGCGTTATTTAAATCATTTCAGTTTAGACATATAACATTTTACATAAATAACATATTTTTACAAGACATTGTTTTACAAACAATTTAATTTTTACAAACTCATTTTACTGGGTTATTTATTTAACCATACTCCTTTCTTTTATATAAAAATCTGATTTCTTATCACATTTCATATGATTTATAAAAAAGAAAACACTTAACAAGATTCATGACTAATTTTTATTAAACATTTCTTTAAACTCAAGTCATAAATCCTATTTTCACAAAACCTATGTATCTCATAGGCATTTTTATGCTGACGTACCTATTTTCACATGTGTTTCAGGAGCTGTTGCATAGGATGATCGAGACACACATAGGCGGACCCGTGCCTTAGCAACTTAAAATGAAGCTAGAACTAGTTTAATTATGTTATGTACTCTTTGTTTCTTGTTTTAAGACAATGTAATCTTCTTGTTAATAAATAAAACATAACTTTAAATACCGTGGTTGCGAAACAATAATTCTGTTACAACACTCCCCGATGTTTCCGCCGTGGTTTTGATGTTTTAACGCGGTCGGGGTGTGACATTTTATAAAGTTATAATCATCTTGATTTGAGTTGGTTATTTATGTTGCAATACGATACACTTTTCAAAACAAGGTTTTTAAATAAAGTATCGCAACATATAAACGAGCCATGAATCCGACACTCACATAAAACCTATGTACTCACCGGCATTTTTATGCTGACGTATTTTCACATATGTTTCAGGTACCATAGTTGATGATGTTGATGATGATATTGGTGCATGCTCACATAGGAATGTACGAGGCCTTAGTGATTTAATAGCAATGAAAGTTAATTTGTTCATGTTTTGTTTCTAGTTTCAATACAATGTAATACTTTTAATTCAATAAAACAAAACTTCAATCCATGTGTTATGAAACAATGATTCTGTTACGATACTCCCCGACGTTTCCGCCGCGGTTTGTTGTTTTAACGCGGTCGGGGTGTGACACGTTCCTTTATAACTCAACCGAGGTAGAATAGCTTCAACAGCACCAGCTGGAAGATCAATAGGATCTGTGTCTTGATCATTAAACTGTAAAACCTCCCTTATAATCTGTTCGGTTATAGTAACATTCTTCTTCTGAATCACCGCTTCAATCAATCCCTTACCATCTCCTCTTAACGCGTCAAATCTCGCCGTCTTCCAGAACTCTTGAACAAGACTTTCATACACTATAGGATTTTCTCGCAAGGCATGAACGATACGACAACTATTTAATCCTTTGATAAACGAAGTATACATCTTCTTATGTTTCTCTGAAGGTGGTGCTAGATACCCCGCTTGATTGTGTCCCGAGATGACTTTCAAATCCATGACCTACACAAAATGCACAAGATAAGTATAGGATTTTATTACCAAGTGTTGCCTGTTAACTTAGTCAATTTACACATCAATTGTATAAACTGATACTGATCAAAAGGTCAACCATGGAATATCAGTCGAGACCAAGAAACAACTCATGTTTCGAGTCAAAATAAAATAATATTTAATTATCAGACACAAGGTTTCAAGTCGAAACCACAAGTGTGAGTGCATTTATGTCTATCGCCTCCGTCAATCCGAATCGTAGCAGAAATCTATTCAAGATAAGGTTATATGATGTTAAACATAGGAAAAGTCTATTTGAGAATGAGGTGTGGCAAACTTGTAAATAAGGTGGCATGCCTTATGCCATTGCCTATATATAGTGGCCTTATGTTAGACATTAGGAACTTTTGCTCATTTAGGACTTTTGGAGCCTTGAAGTTTATAGAGAGATTCTAGAGAGAGAAAGTGATCAAGGTGATTCACGGTGCTTGTATTCTGTTACATCATCAATAGAATCACAGTTTATTACGTTCTTGTGTTCGGTCCACGCACGTGCACGGATTCCGTACGTCACACGTGTCGTTTCGCAATCATTCGGGAGTCAAACACGGTCCTACAACGCGTTCACAAGTGGTATCAGAGCAGGAGCTCGATTGCACGGATCAGATACACAAGAATTCACGAGATTTCATCAGATTTCATCATATTTGTCAAATTTCTTCCTCTACTCATCTTCTTCACGTTTTGACACAAAAATCCAAAATTAACGAGGTTTTCAGGGTTAAAATTTGCTGATTTTTGATATATTGTGCGAAAAACATCATTTTATAAGCCTACAAATTTTCAGATCAAAATTACAAGTAGTTTGAGAGAAATCGAAGATTTTTTGATCGAAAAAATATGAAATTCGCTGTTCATGTTGCTCATTCGGATGGCCATCCGTTCGGATGACCATCCGAACATAAAAAATCATTTGGCAGTTGATATTTGAGTTTTGAACGAATAACCATTCGGTCGAATGGTCATTCGATCATTTAACATAATCCCATCCGACACTTTGACTTTACTTGATCGGATGACCATCCGTTACTTGTTATCCCGTTTGACCGACTAGATATTCGATCAATTGTATTCCATTCGACAACATATCAAGAACAACCTAGTTATAATATTACAACATATTGTAGCGGTCCAATAAATCCAAACATCCGATATCGCATTTAATTGAATTGTTGGCCCAATAAATTGTTTCAAAGTTTGCAGCCTAATTATATATCAGAATAGTGAAAGGGAGGTCCAATATATCATCAGAATTCAAGTGGACTTGACAATTGCATGTGCTGATTCATAAAGTTGGTCAGTTTTTTAAAACGAGTCATTATTAATGTGATAAGGTTGTCAAGTGGTCCAATTGTTTCAAGATTTGTAAGTAGGTGTTGAAAAGTTTATATGATCAGATTACATGTGCTGAAAGCTGTCGGCCCATTAAAGTCATTTTTGGAGGTCCAATAGCATCGATCAAATTGAAATCAAAGTAAATCAAAGTCGTAGTGCAAAAGTATTGAGGTCCAATTAAAGTTTAGTATGTTCAAAATCCATTAGAGTTGTCGGCCCAAATTAAAGATTACATTCATTCGGTCCAATCAAAAGGTTTGTTGGTGGGTGGATTCATTATCTCGATCAAATAACTGTTGCATGTGAGGTCCAATTTAACATTCAAGTTTGCATGTGATAAAGTGAGATTTTGTTATTATTCAGTCAAGTTGGCGGCCAAAAATTCTTGGATCAATTAGCATTAACTTGAAATTACTAAAAAGATATCAGATTGCATGTGAGGGAGGTATTACAGTCCAATATTGAAAGCCCATCTGTGAAGTTTGACCTCATCCGACAAAGTGTATAACATCAGTCTTTGACCACATTCGATCGAGTATTCATCCGATCGATTACTTGGTGTCGGCCCAATTGTAAAGCGCATATCCATCCGATCAACGTTTAATTAAACCCATTCGATCGAATAGCTTTGACCACATCCGATCGAGTATTCATCCGATCATATACCTTTGACTCCATCCGATCACATTGACCCTATTCAAGTATTGAAAGTGTTGATTTCATCCGATCAAGTGGTTTAGTCGTTGAATTTGTTAGTCATCCGAAAGTTTAACATCAGTCCATTCGATACATTCGCTTGGTTGAAATTTGGTTCATTCGGATCAAATAATTCTAAAGTTTGGTTTGTAAAAGTGCTAAATTTCTTTCGGAGTTTTTGCCGAGTATTTGGATCACAAAGCTTATTCGGAGTCTTGTCAAAGATTATTTGGTCGAAACCACAAGTTTGTTCATTCTCACGTTGTTCGGATCATTCACACGATTCGTAGATCGAATCCGTCCGCAATATTCACAATTTACGGATTTTCGTGTATTTGGTTCATTTAAACTAATCGAGTGTTTGTTTTGTTTGCAGGTGATAAACGAAAGGTGAAAATTCAAAAGTGAAAAATCAAGGTGCGTTACACGAAGAAGAAAATCGAAGAATCAAGCATCATGGCTGAAGAGTTTTACAACACGTTCTACAAGGCATTCACTTCAGAATCTTTCGAAACATCAACCGTTATACCGAAAACAAGTACGAAAGCTATAAACGATAACATAAAACATGATAACTTTTACGGAACACATTCTAAACCACCGAAACTCGAAAACATTGAAGATTACACTTGGTGGAAAGAAAGATTTTTGAACTGGACAAAAGCTTATGCAAACGAGAGTTGGTTTTGTCTGGAGTTTGGATATAGTCGGCCTGTTAATGATAAAAATGAAGAAATTCCTCTTAAGGATTTATCAGATGAAGACAA
Organism: Helianthus tuberosus; assembly: GCA_030545235.1. NCBI lineage: Eukaryota > Viridiplantae > Streptophyta > Magnoliopsida > Asterales > Asteraceae > Helianthus > Helianthus tuberosus. The sequence goes on from CM060425.1 coordinate 197,991,368, forward strand.
AAGAAAATTTTCTTACGAACATAAAATGATAGCTTTAATCCAACAGTCCATCAGAGATGATATTTTTGCATTGCTCAATCATGATGGTTCGTCAAAGTCAGTCTGGGAAGCTTTGAAAGTTAAAGCCGAGGGAGGAAAACAAATCAAAAAGAACAAAATTGCATTACTTAAAAAATAATTTGATTTGTTTGATAGTTTAAAAGGTGAATCTGTGAGACAAATGATCGAGAGATTTTGTCATTTACAAATTGAACTTAACAGGTTTGGTATAACTAAAACACGTGAGGAAGTCATTGATAAAATCATTGAAGCGTTACCACGAGCTGATCAGTGGCAAACATTTGTGTTTATTTTGAAAAATGATGTGATTTATGATACGATTACTTTGGATGTTTTGATTGAAAAGATCGAGAGTCACGAGCTTGAATTACAAAAACAAAGCAAGATGAGCAGTTCGTCACATCAATAGAATGTGGGTCTTTATTACAAGGGCAGTGTACCCTCGGTGACAGTCAGTGAATCGTCAAAGACTGCATTCAATGTTGAAAAGACAAAAGATTCACAGAAAAGCTCATCAAGCTACGATCCAGGGTATCATTCATCTTCCACAACTTCAAACTCTGAAGAATCTGAAGAAATTCTCTGCAACATTGCCTTAAAGTTGAAAAATAATCCAGCAATGAGCATCAATGCTGCTAAACAACAAATGAGTTTTCTGGCATCAATTCTGGAATCATACGAAATTCTGGTGGCAGGGAAAATTGGAAATTCTGAGCTGACAAAGGATGATTACGACCAGATAGATCCGGAAGAGATGGAACTCATTGATCTGAGATGGTGTTTGGCTAGCTGCATTCGTAGAGCTCAGCGGTTCATGGAAATTACTGGGAGACAAACAATCGGTGGACCATCAACAAAGCTGGGATTCGACAAATCAAAAGTGACCTGCTTTAAATGTAAACAAAAGGGTCATTTTAAAAGAGAATGCAGAAACTCTGTTGTTAAAGCAACCGCTAATCCTTTTCAAGACGATTACTATCGTAAAGCGATCTATCACAGGAGCAGAGAGGAACCATCAAAGATGAAACAAATTGAAAACAATCCGGTGAAAGAGAAGTCAAGAGCACTAGCATTGATCCAAGATGATGAAGGATTCAACTGGAATGACTTTCTTCCAGAAGAAGAGTATGGATTCAACTCTGCTTTAGTGGCTGAAGTGAAACAGAATGCTTTTGTTGCTGTTGTGAAAGAGAAAACAAAGGAAGAGATTTTGAAAGAGAAAACGGAAAGAGAAAGATTTTTTGCAGATTGTAGAATTGAAAAGATGCATGAAGAGTTTGAAGAAGCGAAGTTTTATGGAAGATACGATAAGAAGAGAGAGTGTTACATCAACAGAAATGGAGATCCAGTCGTTCATAGATGAGAAATGGTGTATAATGATGTGCTGGCTGTTATTCCTCTATCCGACGAATATTATTCAAATGTTGCAAAAGATAAGAATTATCTGAAAAGGCTGGATAAGATAATTCGAGATGTAATGACAGCAAGTGTGAAGAAGAGAGATGAAGAGAGGATGAAGAAGAATGTTGATGATTTGGTGGATGAATTGAAGAAGGTTGCTGATGAAAAAAAGTGGAAGGTGAGAAAGAAGAAGAAGAAGCAGCTGGTAAAGAAATACAGAAACCCGTAGAAGAAGCTGTTACTGAAAAATAGAAAAATGAAGAAGATCTGAAAAAGAAAGTAGAGGATGATGTGAAGTTGAAAAGATCGGTTGAAGCAGATGATGCTGGTGAAGCTGTTGTCGAGGAACAGTAAGAGAAGGAAGGTGACCAGAATCAGGCAGCAGAAAAAGCCGAGGTGCCAATGTCACACCCCGATATTTCCACATATTACCGGTGGGCCCGGCGGGGAGTGACGTAGTTGATATCATCATAGTCAATACATACAATATAATAGCACAGCGGAAGGCTTGGTGAATAAACTATTACAAACCATAATGTCTGAGTGTTCGAGTGAAAGAATATACAGACTGGAGTGTAATGAGATCCACAGGCGGATCATAAAATACAAAGAAACAAAATAACAGACTTCAGGTATCTTAGGGATTTGCAAGATCCTCTTATTCAACACCTAATAGCTCCAGCCTATTTACGAGAGGTACCTGTATATCAGTCTTTAGAAAAATACGTCAGTTTACACTGGTAAATACAATTAACTGACTCTTTTTGAAAACATTTATGAAAGTTGATTTAGATGCACATGACACAAATCATTTATAACTTGGGACAATTATTTAAAGATAATCTTGTATACAGATTTACATGTTTGTCTTACAATTGGGGTCGGTTGGAAGCCGGTCATGATTAACCGACTAACCACTTATAGAACCCACAAAGGAGTTATTCCCAACATGTGGGTTTATATATTATTTAGCATTTGCATCTGTCAGGTGTATGCCTACACCCCGTGCATAGGTCGTGGCCATTTTCAAATGAAATGAGCCGAGGATATCCAGGACACGGTCGAATTAACCCCCAATGTTTATGTTATCAAACAAGATAGATTAAAACGGGTTATGTAAATTTATTAATCACAATCCGATTAAATGATTTCATACCCAACCAAGTGGTATTAATATAATACCATATCCCAAGCCCGTATAAGGGAAAATAAGTTAAAAGTATTTACCTAAGCTCGAAGGTGAAAGTAACTCAGCCGTAAATCCTAAAGCTGTATAATGATACCTTCTACTAGATGCTACTTAATATGTATAGAAGGTTTAATAACCTATTAGGGTGCTAACGGGCCTTTAGTTAAGTCAAAGACTTAGACCGGCTAGCTAGAACGAAACTTTACGGTTCTAAATGCTAGATTAAGCGGAGACCGGAATAGAATGTGTTTTAGACCCGACAAGCTTGGATACTTGTATAATATGGGTAAACTAATCACATTCTGGAATTTGAGGATTTAATGATAAGATTAAACCCGTTTCAGCTATTATACGCAAACTAGTCACGTAAACCGATCTGAATGCGTAAACGCGTAACGGGTAACCAAATTAATTATATACAGGTCTTAATTGTTATTATGCTTAAAATATGTTATTACATAAGTAGGATGTTAACATATATGCCCAAAAAGTAATTTAAACCAATTTAAGTCCCGGAAGGGCATTTTGGTAATTTTAATACTTATAAAAGAGATTTTATAACAAACTGAAGTTCTGGTCTTTTGACATCAGTAACAATATTTAATTTAATAAGTTATATCAGTAGGGCATTACCTATATGTGAAATTTACCATTTATAACCAATTTATGCACCGGAGGGGCATTTTGGTAATTTCACATAAGCTTTAAAGGTAAATTTTGGAAATCTGAGTTTAAAACTTTTGCTTACTGTTAAATTATAGAAATTTACTAAAAACATCAGTAGGTATCAAGTCTTATATGTTAAAAATAGTTTTAACTTATACTATGCGCTTAAAACGCGTAAAAGTCGGTTTTAAGCGATTTTCGGGTTAAAATAGGAAATCTGAGTTTTTGATCAGTTTGTAAAGTTCAAAATATTTTATTTATCATATAAAATCAGTAGCAAAAAGTTTGGTATCAAAATGTTATGTAAAACTCATTTTATTCAATAAAAGGGTATAACCGACATTTACCGAATTAAAGCTAGAACTCTATGTTATGCTCAGCTTAAAAATAAATAAAAATCTTTAAAAATCTCAAAATATTATTTTACATCAGTGGGTAAAAGGTTTGGTGTCAAAAATTGGGTTTAGATAGGCTTTATGCTAATTACGCCGTTTAATTAATAAAAAGCTTTCTAATTACGCTATTGAACATAACTCCTAATCTAGACCTCAAACTGATGTCAAATTTTAAGGACAAGTTTATAAATCAGTAACAAAGGTTTTTGTCCTCTCACATTTCTAAAAATCTCATTCGTGTGTAAAAAGGGCGTTTATGGCATTTATAAGCATATTAACGATCAAGAGCATATAATTCAAACCACTAAGAAACATGTACTATAACTCTAGAGAGTTATACTACTGAGTAATATGGTCCTAATGGAAGCTTAAAACATGGGAGAATTAAGCTTGAACGGGTCAGAACTGAAAGTCAAAGCAAAAGTCAAGCTTTTGCGACTTTCGGTTATAAACTGACCTTAGACTGATAATTGTCGGGTTAGGACTGATAAAACATGTTTTAATATTAATTACCAAGTCATTAGAATGTTAAAATATAATTTAGAACCTTTGTTTTATTACTTTAAAACATTTTAAAACTTTCTGTCCAGTTTGACTTTTTGTCAAACTAGTTTGACCCGACAATTAACTAGTCAAATGAAATAATTAGGAGGTGCCCTTTTAAGGGTTAATCACCTACATTAATATGGTTCCATAACCACTTTCGTTTTGGTCAGTGGCTGGACCATATGAGATTAAACCGAAATTCAAATCTAAATTACGACAAGTTTGACTTTTCGGTAATTAGGCTAATTAAAACAACTAAACAGGGATTAAGACTCTTACTTAGGGTCCTTGCTAACTTTTCTACACTTGGTATTCCTCTCCTACTGATTGCAAGCTCCATAAATGATTTTATTGAATGTTGCAAATGAAGTGTGCACAAGAACACTACACAAGAGCTCTTTATATAGAAATTCCCAAGTGTTTGGATCACTTCCAGCTGTTGTGGGACATCCTAGGATCACCCCAGGTGTCCTAGTTGATTTATAAAACCGTTTGAGAGCCCATGGGATCGATACAATCGAGTTTGAGGTGGTGCAAAGCTGAAACCCGCACCTGTCATGATCTTTCTGAGCTGGGGACTTCTACGCGGCCCGCGTAGATGTCTGCTTGGCCTTACGCAGCCCGCCTGGAACCGGGAAACAGGTTAAACACGTTTCTGAAATGGCAGGTTTGGTCCCTGATTGATTAAAACCCTTTTTAACTTGATTTTTGTCATGTAAGGCCCTTGTAGTTAGTTTGTAGGAACTCAAGGATGTATAAACAAACTTCGTTAGGCTCGGTTTCGTTAAATATCACTATGAATGTAAGTTTCGTCAAGTTGACACTTATAGCCCAAAGTCTTGAAAACATGCTTAACGATCTCGAAACCACGTGAAATTTATACCACTTATTCTTGAGAGTATATTTGAATATTTCGAAGCCTCGGGTTTGTTAAAAGGTCACTCAGAGGTCAGAATCAACATGTTGACACGTTTAACCCTTGTAGTTTAATAATCTTCCGATTATTTTCACAAACGGCTTCTTATATCCAATCAATCACTCGTTTAAGAATATATTCATCACGTATGGTCATTTAGAGGCACAAGTTTGGCATGTTGACACTTTTAGTCCCTCCAGACACATAATTTCACTGTTTGTTAACTTTAGTCCTTCAAACTCAATCTTTCACATATCTTGGGTTTAGGACACGTGTCTATACATAATTGGACATGTTTTTACGTGGTGTTACATCCTCACCCCCTTAAAAGAAATCTCGACCCCGAGATTTACTGGAATAAGTGAGGGTACTTCTGTCGCATAGTGGACTCAACTTCCCAAGTATATTCGGGACCTCTACGGGCATCCCATTTAACCTTTACTATAGGCACATGCTTCCTTCTGAGCTTTTTAACCTGACGATCCTCGATCGATATAGGTCTTTCAACAAATCTCAGCCTTTCATCAATTTGTACGTCCTTATGAGACATAGCTAGCGATTCATCAGCTAGACATTTCTTGAGATTACAAATGTGGAACACATTATGGATTCCACTCAGCTCCTCAGGCAAGTTTTGCTTATAAGCTACACTGCCGACACATTCGATAATCTCAAATGGTCCGATATATCTATGGCTTAGCTTGCCCTTCTTACCAAAATGCATCACACCTTTCCAGGGTGATACTTTCAGCAAGACTTTGTCACCAACCTCAAACTTTAGAGGTTTTCGCCTCTTGTCAGCATAACTTTTCTGCCTATCCCTGGCAGCTTTCAGGCGATCACGAATCTGGATAATCTTATCCGTCGTTTCAAGGACTATATCAGGTCCTGATAGCTGAGCTTCTCCTACTTCCGCCCAACAAACAGGCGTTCTGCATTTCCTACCATATAATGCCTCAAAAGGCGCAGTCTGAATGCTTGTATGGTAACTATTGTTATAGGAGAACTCGATCAAGGGTAGGTGGTCATCCCAACTACCTCCCAAATCAATAACACATGCACGAAGCATGTCTTCCAACATTTGAATCATACGCTCACTCTGTCCATCTGTCTAAGGATGGTATGCAGTACTAAAATTCAAACGAGTGCCCAAAGATTGTTGGAAACTTTTCCAAAAGTGAGAGGTGTATCTAGTATCTCTATCCGATATAATAGACACCGGCACTCCGTGAAGGGATACAATCTTATCCACGTACAACTGAGTTATCTTATCAGAGCTATGAGTCTCTTTAATGGGTAGGAAGTGGGCTGACTTAGTCAGTCTATCAACTATGACCCATATGGTATCATTTCCATGCCTTGTTTTAGGTAACTTAGTTATAAAGTCCATGGTTACCATTTCCCACTTCCATGTGGGAAGTTCTGGCTGCTGAAGTAGACCCGATGGTTTTTGATGCTCTGCTTTAATCTGAGCACATGTCAAGCACTTAGCTACATGGGTGGCAATAGATTTCTTCAACCCTATCCACCAGTAATTAGCCTTCAAATCATGATACATTTTGTCACCTCCAGGGTGAACTGAATATTTGGAATTGTGAGCTTCCTGGAGGATTATGTCTCGAAGTCCTCCATGGATAGGAACCCAAATTCTTCCATTCAGTCTGAGGATTCCATCCTTACCAGGTGTTAATTGTTCAACAGTTACACCCAACTTTTCATCTGGAAGGTTAGCTTCCAAAACAACATCTTTCTGTGCAGCTAACAGCCTTTCATTCAGGCTAGTCTTCAATTCAATGCTCTTAGCATTAATCCTGATAGGTTCGACTCTTTCCTTTCGGCTTAGAGCATCTGCGACCATATTCGCTTTACCAGGATGGTAGCGAATTTCACAATCGTAGTCATTTAAGGTTTCCATCCAGTGGCGCTGTCTCATATTGAACTCTTTTTGATTGAACAAGTGTTGGAGACTTTTGTGATCCGAATAGATCACACATTTAGTTCCATATAGGTAATGTCTCCACAATTTTAGTGCGAATACAACGACACCCAATTCCAAATCATGGGTGGTGTAATTCTTCTCATGCACTTTTAGTTGTCGTGATGCATAGGCAATTACCTTGCCTTTTTGCATAGGTACACAACCCATACCGGTGTGTGAAGCATCACAGTACACGACAAACTCTTCTATTCCTTCGGGTAATGTCAATACCGGAGCATTGCTCAATTTCTGTTTAAGAATCTCAAAGGATTCTTGTTATTTGGACCCTAATCAAATTTAACATTCTTACGGGTCAAAGAAGTTAATGGTGCAACTATCCTTGAGAAGTTTTCAATGAATCTTCTATAGTAACTTGCCAAACCCAGAAAGCTACGAATTTCGGTTGGAGTCTTGGGTGCTTCCCAATTCATTACGACTTCTACCTTAGCGGGATCTACTTGGATACCACACTCACTAAGAACGTGTCCAAGAAATTGGACTTCACGAAGCCAGAATTCACATTTGGAGAATTTAGCATACAACTTCTCCTGTCGAAGCAATTCTAAGATACATCGAAGATGCTTCTCATGATCAACTTGGTTATGAGATTAGATAAGTATGTCATCAATGAAAACGATGACAAACTTATCTAAGTATGGTTTGCAGACTCTGTTCATGAGGTCCATGAATGCTGCTGGTGCATTAGTGAGCCCAAAAGGCATCACTAAAAACTCGTAACGTCTATATCTCGTTCTGAATGCCGTCTTAGGCACATCTTCAGTCCTAACTTTAAGTTGATGATACCCAGATCTCAAATCAATCTTCGACAAGAAGCTTGCTCCTTGGAGCTGATCAAATAAGTCGTCGATCCTAGGTAAGGGATAACGATTCTTGATCGTTACATTATTTAGTTCACGATAATCAATGCATAAGCACATTGATCCATCCTTCTTTTTCACAAATAATATTGGAGCTCCCCAAGGCAAAGAGCTAGGCTGAATGAAACCTTTTTCCAGTAAGTCATCTAATTGAGTCCTGAGCTCTTTCATTTCAGTAGGTGCTAGACGATAAGGAGCTCGTGCAATAGGTGCAGCTCCTGGTAGGATGTCTATCCTGAACTCTACTTGCCTCTCAGGAGGTAATCCAAGTAACTCGTCAGGAAAGACATCAGGATACTCAGAGATGATTGGGATGTCTTCAATCTTAGGTTTCAGATCATTCACAGTCACTTGTGCCATGTAGATGACACATCCGCTCTTTAAACACTGCGATACCTTGAGAATAGACACATTGTTGGGCAACCCGTATTGTGTATCTCCTTGGATAGTGATGGATTCACCAGAAGGGGTTTTGATAATAACTAGCTTTTTATCACAGGCAATTTGGGCTTGGTTATGCGACAACCAATCCATGCCCAAAACTATATCAAACCCAGCCAATTTCATTGGCAAGAGGGATAGCGGGATAGAATGATTCTTGATGGATATAAAGCATCCATCAAGTGTAGTTGAAGCTGTTTCTAAGGTACCATCGACAAGTTCTACCTCATATTTTATGTCTAGAGTCTTAATAGGCAAATTCAGTGACTTACAAAACTTATGGTCTATAAAAGACTTATCAGCACCTGAATCAAATAAGACTCTAGCATAATTATTGTTAATGAGGAAGGTACATGTTATGACGTTCTCGTCATTCACCGCTTCCCTAGCATTCATTTGAAAAACTCTTGCATTCGTTTTCTTCGCCTCCTCGGGCTTCTTGGCATTCTTGGGGCAATTTGTCTTGATGTGCTGTAACACCTCGAAAACTCGTGTTCAATAAAATAACGACACGTGTCATACAAGACAAAAAGTATTATAAACCCGAATCTAGTCAAAGATGTATGGTAGGATTTAAAAGTGTCGTCATGTTAATTTATACCTCTGAACGACCTCATTACGAATCCCAAGACCCTAATGTATATTACAAACATCTGATTTACATTCAAATCCGGTAAATGCTAGCAATGATTGACTCTTATTTGCAAGAGTGGAATCCTACGAAAAAATGCACGACAAACCTTCGTTTATGGTTTTCCTTTAAAGTCCATGAAAACATTTCAAAATGGTAGGGTACATAACTGTTCAAGACCCATAATAAGAGGCCCCATACTGATAATTGAGGCTAAAATTCGAAATACACTGGTTGCCCTTTCAAAGCCCGAAAGATCAAAGGATTTTTGCCCTCTGCAAAAGGCTTACGGACCGTAAGCCACCCCCTTACGGTCCGTAAGGGGTGCCCAGCGACAGAAAACATGGCAGTTGGCTGTTTAAACGCAATAACCGACTTATAAACGATTTTCCACTTCTTTGGATGACCCCTACATGCTTTTTAGACCTAGGAGACATATGTGGATGATCCATGGCCATTGCTAGGCTTGTGTGTCAATGATCTATGAGATCAAAAGCACTATAAAAGGCCTCTTGTTGCAACCAATTGATCACTCATTCCTTCTGCATTTCTGGAGCTTTTGGGAGTTCAAGAGCAGACCCTAAGCATTCCTAATCGTGCATAGGACTTCTGTAAGTATGCTTAACCTTTCTTAGTTGAGTTTTTACTTAGTTTTAGCTTAAAAGTCAAACCGTCGTAATTACCGTTTGACTTAGCGATTAATCATTAATGGTCCAGTGATTATTCGAATTGAAGGTAGTTATAAGTTGGTAATTATGTGGGCATTAAACCCTTAAAAGGGCACCCTCTGATTCCTACTCTAACTAGGTCGTTTGTCGGGTCAAACTTGTTATTAAAAAGTCAACAGGATTCTTAATTTCAAATTAATGCATAATTAGCAATGTAGAACCCATACAACCTGTTTGATCATTAATATAACTTGGAAATTAATGTAAGAACATGTCTAAACATGTTCAACCCGACAATTTTCAGTAGAGACCCGGTTCGGAACCGAAAGTCGCATAATTTGACTTTTGCTTTGACTTTCAGTTCTGACCCGTTTAAGCATGTTTTAGAAATGCCTTAGAGCATCCTTAGGACCAGGTTACATGCTAGTATAACCCTCTGTGATTATACTCCTCGGTTCATTAGTTATCCAACTAATATGCATGATTCCGTTAATTGCTTATATGTTGACCATTATGCCCTTTTCACCATAAAACGTGATTTTTAAAAATGTAAAAGAGTAGAAACCTTAGTTACTGATATATAAACTTGTACCCAAAATTTGACATCAGTTTGAGGTGTAGATTGAGAGTTATGCTCATTAGCGTAATTAGAAAGCTTTTTAGCGATTTAACGGCATAATTAGCATATAGCCTATTTAAACCCACTTTTTGATATCAAACTTTTTACCCACTGATGTAATATATTATTTTGGGATTTTTGACGATTTTTAATTAATTTTAGGCTGAGCATAACTTAGAGTTATAAGCTTGAGTCGGTAATTGTCGGTTTGCCCTTTTTGGGCTATAAAATGAGTTTTACATATCTTTTTGACCCCAAACCTTTTGCTACTGATTTTATATAATAAATAAATTATTTTTAAACCTTCTGGAATAATAAAAATATCAGCTTTCTATATAGAACCCGGAAACGGCTTCTAATCGCCTTTTTAAGCGTTTTTAACGCATAGTATGTACTAAAACTATTTTAAACATACAAGGGTTGATACCTACTGATATCTTAGGTAAATTATAATGTTTTAACAGTAAGCAAAAGTTGTTAAACTCAGATTTCTGATTTTGACCTTTTAAGCTTATGTGAAATTACCAAAATACCCCTACGGTGCATAGTTTGGTTATAATTGATAAATTTCACATATATGCAATACCCTACTGTTATAACTTATCAAATTAAGTATTTTTACTAATGATATTAGACCGTAACTCAGGTTAATACTTGAACTCTTTTATAACCCTATAAATGACCAAAATACCCCTACGGGGCATAGTTTGAGTTTAAATTCGTTTCGGGCATAATAAAAGATATCTTACTGATGTCACAACATATTTAAGCATATTAACTTAGGAAACCTGCATATGGCTCTCATGGTTACCCATTACGCCACTTGCGCGTTCGGTTCGGTTTATGTAACTAGTTTGCATAAATTAGCCGAAACGGATCAAACCTTATCAGTTTTATCTCAAAATCCAGAATGTGTTTAGATTACCCATATAAGACAAGTCCTTAAACTTGTCGGGTCAAAATCACATTCTATTCCGGTCTTCGCTTAATCACGCGTTCGAACCATATCATTCCTTAAAACTAATCGGTCTAAGCTTAAGCTTAACTAAAGACCGTTAGGATTCTAATAGGTTATTATAAACCTTTGTTCCAGAATAGGAGAACCGGTAAAAGCTACCCGCATTTGCTAATTGTGATTTATACTTGCAAAGGTAAATACTTTTAACTTATTTTCCCTTATACGGGCTTGGGGTACGGTATATAAAATACCGCTTGGTCGGGCATTCGACCTTAATCGATTGGTGGTTAAGTATTATCGAGATGACCCGTTTAAATATGTTTTGTTTGCTTAACGCCTTTGGGGGGTTAATGACCATGTCCCGGATATCCTTGGGATCATTTTACGAAATGGCCACGACCTAAGCGCGGGGTGTAGGCGTACACTCGTCAGTGCATGAATAAATAATGTGGTGTGTCTATTGATCTTTAACCCGGCACGAACCGGGCTACTGAACGCATAAGGAACATGTAATCCTTTTACAAGTTTATATGTTTAAATAATTATCCCAAGTTATAAAAGTTTGTGCCACGTGCATTCAAATCAATTTTATTAAACTTTTCAAAATGAGTCGGTTGGATGTATTTACCAGTGTAAACTGACGTATTTTCCCAAAAAGGTTAAGTGCAGGTACTAAGCGAACTAGGCTGGCTTTCTCCTAGCGTCCACAATAAGTCTCGCAAGCTTAGATGCCTAAAGCCTGTTGAACAATGTTTCATTTTAAATTTCGATCCGCCTGTGGATCCTTTACATTCCGTTTGTAATACTTGATATTACTTTATATCGGTTTGTAATATATTTATCTTTTGCTTCTGCTGTGCATTTATATATTGTGTTGTTTGACTATGATGATATCAATTACGTCACGATACTCCCCTTCGGGCCCACCGGTAATACGTGGAAATATCAGGGTGTGACAGGTTGGTATCAGAGCCAACACTGAGTGAATTAAACACTAGCCTTTTGTGTTTAATCTCAGTTACACGATTGCACATTTTTGATTCTTGTGTCTAGACAAAGAACTTAGGACTATTCCTGATTTGTTTTTGTCCTTTATTTGTTTCCTTTATTAATTTTTTTCTGATTAGCCCCTGCATGGGCGAGTCATTGCTGTTAGAAGTCCCGTTTAGGGCAACCCTGTACCTATTTAAAATTTAATGGGACGGTTAGATTTAAAATAACGTTCCTATTATGAGATCTACCATTATAACAAGATGGAAAAAATCTAAAAAGGGACAAAACCTAGCTCATGTGTCGTTTTAAGACAGGGCCAAGATGGTAGTTCCACAATTAGATTCAGATCCTTGTTTACATCTCAATTTAGGATTGTTCTACGTTAAATATTAAAAGAATCTTAAAGGTAAAACCTAGCCTAAATGTCAATGCAGACATGGCCAAGATGGTAAAACCTAGCCTAAATGTCATTGCAGACATGGCCAAGACGGTAAAACCTATCCAAAAGATTCCAATCCCTGTTAACATCTGTAAGTATGTTAACATTTTTGGCAAACTGTGAATCGTTAAAGTCACACAGGCCATCTCTAAAAAAAGGGGGGGGGGGGGGGTTAATCTAAATTCCCTTATTTGAAATAATCATCCCTTAAGGATGAAGTGCCTACGGGCTATAATTAACGTCCTCTGAGACTAAAGACAGTAGTACCCTATAACTCCCTGTCAAGAAAAGGTGATGAACTGTGATTCAAACCTTGATGCCTCGGTTCTATAAAATATGGGCTTATAAATTAAACTTGTCTACGTGACTAGGCCTTTTGCGCCATTATTAACTTATAATTTAGGATTTATGATAAGGATCCTGAACAATTATATATTTATCAAATTAACTAAAATGGTTATTAAAAACCATGGGTTATAAATTTTGGTGATTTTACATAAGCCTATTCTAAAGCTTCAAAACCTTATTTACACCTGTAAACATGTTAACATTCCCGGCAGATGTGATTCAATCACATAATTCATCCTTATACTGGATTCTCCCGAAATCCTTTCTTATTTGGTGAATTAAGCATCCATTAAGGATGTAATACTTACGGGCCATATTCATTGTCATACAAGACAAAAGATAGTCGTAGCCTATAACTCCCTGTCAAGAAAGGCAATGAACAACGTTCAAAGCCTAAATACCTGATTCTGCAAAATCATGGTTTATAATTTAAAGCTGCCCTTGTGACTTGGCCTTTTGTGCCATAGTCATATTTTAAATAAATTTAGGATAATTATAAACCCTGAATAAAATAAGTATCATTCCTTTCCTGCCAGTATATACATTAAAAAAGAATCTTAAAAGGTATAACCTAGCTTGAATGTCATTAAAGACCTGGCTAAGATGGTAAAACCTGTTTAAAAGAGATTCAGATCCTTGTTAACATCTAAAAACGTGTTAACACTCCCGACAATAGTGATGCGATAAAAATCGCACTTGCCATCTTTATATTAGGAACTTCCAAACCCCTTATTTAGCCTAAATGATCAAGAAGAATCATGGCTAATAAAAGCCGAACATGATGAACCCATCTAAACGTCCATTGGAATGTGTGCCTATGGGCAAGGATGCGTACATAGAAAAGATAGAATTATTTCATAACTTCTTGTCAAGACAATGAACTATGAAATTTTCCAATCCAAAGGAATCATTGATTATGTTTTAAAATTTCCCTAGTGACAAGGCATCTGTGCCAATCAAAAGTCCTTGGGAACAAGCCCTTGTGCTATGTAAAAGAGCTGGCCACCAATCCCACGAATGTAGGGACATAAAGAATGCAAACTGTTTCAGCTGCGGCGAAAAGGGCCACATCAGTACTAATTGCCCTAAGGCTGCCAAGGAAGGAACAACTAAGTCTGGGAAGGACTTGAAGGACAAACAGCAGACCGGTGAAAAGACCAGATGCAAAACCTGTAGGAAATACCACCTCGGGAAATGCAGATTTGAATCTCAGCCTCTACCCTGTGGAATTTGCAAGTCCAAGGAGCATAAGACCTTGGATTGCAAGAGATTGGGAGACGCAACCTGCTATGGTTGCAATGAAAAAGGGCACATCAAGACAAATTGCCCAAATAAAACCAAGAAGCCTGGAGAGGCTAAGGAGACAAAAACTGGAAGCTCTCAAATGGATGCTCAAGAGGCTATTCAGGATGAAAATGTCACAACAAGTACTCTCTTTACCAATAACGCTCATGCTAGAGTATTATTTGATTCAGGTTCAGATAAAGTCTTTCGTAGACAATAGATTTTAAAAATCATTAAATCTGCCTGTTAAAACTCTAAGCGTTAAGTATAAAGTAAAATTGACCGATAGTACCTCAGAGACTGCTTCAGAAATTTTAGCTGGATGTTTTATATCCATTAGGAATCATTCTTTCCGCTATCCTTACTTTCATTAATAGAAGGACTCGATATAGTAATAGGAATGGATTGGTCGTCTTGTGACCTAGCCCATATTGTGGGTGTAATAAGAAGTAGGTAGTTATCAAAACTCCTTATGGTGAGCCTTTGACCATTCAAGGAGACACTGGGCATGGATTGCCTAAGCACTTGTTGAATATGGTATTTAATACCAAAGATTCGAGCATGGAAACTCAGATAAGACAAACAACAGTCGCAATGCTGAGGATGCGACAAATGTTAATGTTGCATCCAATGTGAACCTCAATGTTAATAGAGTTAATCTCTAAAATGGTAATTAACGCAGCTGTTAGAAAGGCTATGAGAAAAGTCATGAAAAGGTTCGAGAATCCGAATGATGTTCGCTTTAAAACACATGTCGCTGCTCATAAGAAGAGCCATATTCATACTTCAAATGCGAAGAATAACCCAAACAAAATCATATGTGGCAAGAAGCCCCTTTCCTTTTAGAATGTACTTAAAATTACTTCGTCTCTTAGAAGTCAAGAGACTTCAATAGTAAAAGGGGCCATCGATTTCAGGAAATTGATGGATGAAGTAGAAACCATTACGTATATCAGCGGATATGCTGGAAAGCACACAGAGTGGTATGCGTCACAGTCGTTCGATGACAATACCATTGACTAGTGAGGACATTAATGGAGTCCACAAGAAAGTTCCTCTTTACATTATGGGGTGGTCCAAGTTTTAAGGACCTTATTAGAAAACCTATTATCTGCGTCGCGAAATGGAAAAAGATGGAATAAGAATTTTTCTGACCCCCCCATCAGAGCTATAAACTATCGGCAGTATGTTGCAAACCCTGGTTCATTGGTTGAAATAGTGCTCTTATTCGGTTAACCTAGAATTCAAGCATAATGCACTATATATATTGATGATTTAGCATCAACTATAAAAGGGCACATTAAGGTTACAAAGCCTGCTCTTTATAAGTTCATTATGGATCTACCTCAGCTACTCACATTATATAGGTTAAGAAATAACTAGTCAAAGCTGAGACTGCCCTAGAATTAGTCAAGGATTTTCAGCCAAGTTTAAAAGGGATTAAGAATGGAGGCGTTTAACCCTCCTGATGAATAATTAGGGGAGTTCACATTAATAATGACACCAGATAAATCCCTTATTTTGATATGATTGCTAGGAGATACGTTTAGGTTCAGGTGCTGCTAAGTCTCTCATAAGATCTTAAGCTTAGCAAACTTTTAGAAAATTTCCCCCCTAAGAAACCCAGATATTAAGTATAAGGTAAAACTCACAGGCGAATCATAAGAACCATTTCTTCTGTTCCTGTCAGAAACCCCTAATCATAGAATTCTAAGAAGTATCCTTCCCCTAGAAGAAGTGCGTCAGCATATATAGTTGATATCTCTTCAATCTCTATCGATTGCGAAAACCAGACAGTATGATGAAAACGCCATATGAGGATTGATGTATCTTAATAAGTTCCATAGATTGCTTCCATGCCTGATCAGTATGGAGGTTTAATGCATGGGACCACAAAGATATCCCGATAGTCATATGGTACTAAAGTCAACTAATGGTATTCAAAGAAGATATCCATAATGGAAAATTGTCCAAGTAAATGTTCCCGATTAAGGAATTCGTGGACTTGTAACATAAATGTGTCATTTATTTGACACAAGCAATAATGGATAAACTGGAGCCTGAGATATGAAAAATCTCTATAACCTCCTTGTATCTTGATTACCTTCTCCTAGAATCACCCTGTTCACCTCCTGAAAGGCAAGTCGAGTTAAGGTTTATATCCCATTTAAGGCTGTATTATTATGAAATCTCCAAGACGGCTAGTACCATCATTGGAAGAATCGAAACCCTGATTAACTAAGTTTTAAAATAGAGGGTTCATATAGCCTAACTCAATATCCTAAGAATTCGGTTTAATTAATTACGAAAGACGGTTCATTTTGCTTATGCATTGTTACCGCAACCCTAATTAGGCAACGATTAAGAATTTCCATCAGCTGCCCAGGATCGTCGATTTGTTCGACTAACGACAAGAATTAGCTATTCCTTAAAATTAGTTAAGCAGTGGTTGGAATAACCATCTCACCTTAAGATAAGCTTTTCTATAATAGTTGATATATAAGCATCAAGGCTGCTCCTTTGGAGACCTTGTATAGATGAAATATCAAAACATCCGTTGGATGGACGAGACTTTGGGAAGTCCACTTATCAGGATCTGAAAGTTGCATTGGAAACAACGAATAAGATCATACAAATCCCTAATCATCTGTAGGTTACCAGTATTTGGCAGAAAATCAAGAATTAATGAAGTAGCAACCCTCCTAAACTCTTGTTAAGGAATAAAGTTCAAACAAAAGATATCACCCAGGAAGGGTGTGCCAAATTTGTTAAATTATCAGGCTAGTTAAGCTCTGAATATATATAGAATTATTCGAAGGAAATCGAATGTATCAAGATCAGGTAGCTTATAAGCTAAAACCTATTTAAGGAGCTTGGCGGAGCTCGCAATACGTTGCACACTAGTGACTGAAGGATGTGTTTCGCAAAAAAGTCAAGAAGCACTATCCCATAATGATATGCAGATTTATGATGTGATGAGCATCCTGTATCGATTGAAAATCAACAGGTTAAGAAGCTCCAAAAGGATACATGTACCTAATATAGGTGTCACTTTGGGAGCTTGGAAAGACTCCAGATATGTTATTGAAGTTAAGTCCATTATGCGACAAAAAGTACTTCCAGCATTTTAGCAAATCTCGAGGTCGAGATTTCTTTTAAGGGGGTGAGGATGTAACACCTCGAAAACTCGTGTTCAATAAAATAACGACACGTGTCATACAAGACAAAAAGTGTTATAAACCCGGATCTAGTCAAAGATGTATGGCAGGATTTAAAAGTGTCGTCATGTTAATTTATACCTCTGAACGACCTCATTACGAATCCCAAGACCCTAATGTATATTACAAACATCTGATTTACATTCAAATCCGGTAAATGCTAGCAATGATTGACTCTTATTTGCAAGAGTGGAATCCTACGAAAAAAATGCACGACAAACCTTCGTTTATGGTTTTCCTTTAAAGTCCATGAAAACATTTCAAAATGGTAGGGTACATAACTGTTCAAGACCCATAATAAGAGGCCCCATACTGATAATTGAGGCTAAAATTCGAAATACACTAGTTGCCCTTTTAAAGCCCGAAAGATCAAAGGATTTTTGCCCTCTGCAAAAGGCTTACGGACCGTAAGCCACCCCCTTACGGTCCGTAAGGGGTGCCCAGCGACAGAAAACATGGCAGTTGGCTGTTTAAAGACAATAACCGACTTATAAACGATTTTCCACTTCTTTTGACGACCCCTACATGCTTTTCAGACCTAGGAGACATCTGTGGATGATCCATGGCGATTGCTAGGCTTGTGTGTCAATGATCTATGAGATCAAAAGCACTATAAAAGGCCTCTTGTTGCAACCAGTTGATCACTCATTCCTTCTGCATTTATGGAACTTTTGGGAGTTCAAGAGCAGACCCTAAGCATTTCTAATCGTGCATAGGACTTCTGTAAGTATGCTTAACCTTTCTTAGTTGAGTTTTTACTTAGTTTTAGCTTAAAAGTCAAACCGTCGTAATTACCGCTTGACTTAGCGATTAATCATTAATGGTCCAGTGATTAGTCGAATTGAAGGTAGTTATATAAGTTGGTAATTATGTGGGCATTAAACCCTTAAAAGGGCACCCTCTGATTCCCACTCTAACTAGGTCGTTTGTCGGGTCAAACTTGTTATTAAAAAGTCAACAGGATGCTTAATTTCAAATTAATGCATAATTAGCAATGTAGAACCCATACAACCTGTTTGATCATTAATATAACTTGGTAATTAATGTAAGAACATGTCTAAACATGTTCAACCCGACAATTTTCAGTAGAGACCCGGTTCGGAACCGAAAGTCGCATAATTTGACTTTTGCTTTGACTTTCAGTTCTGACCCGTTTAAGCATGTTTTAGAAATGCCTTAGAGATTCCTTAGGACCAGGTTACATGCTAGTATAACCCTCTGTGATTATACTCCTCGGTTCATTAGTTATCCAACTAATATGCATGATTCCGTTAATTGCTTATATGTTGACCATTATGCCCTTTTCACCATAAAACGTGATTTTTAAAAATGTAAAAGAGTAGAAACCTTAGTTACTGATATATAAACTTGTACCCAAAATTTGACGTCAGTTTGAGGTGTAGATTGAGAGTTATGCTCATTAGCGTAATTAGAAAGCTTTTTAGCGATTTAACGGCATAATTAGCATATAGCCTATTTAAACCCACTTTTTGATATCAAACTTTTTACCCACTGATGTAATATATTATTTTGGGATTTTTGAAGATTTTTAATTAATTTTAGGCTGAGCATAACTTAGAGTTATAAGCTTGAGTCGGTAATTGTCGGTTTTGCCCTTTTTGGGCTATAAAATGAGTTTTACATATCTTTTTGACCCCAAACCTTTTGCTACTAATTTTATATAATAAATAAATTATTTTTAAACCTTCTGGAATAATAAAAATATCAGCTTTCTATATAGAACCCGGAAACGGCTTCTAATCGCCTTTTTAAGCGTTTTTAACGCATAGTATGTACTAAAACTATTTTAAACATACAAGGGTTGATACCTACTGATATCTTAGGTAAATTATAATGTTTTAAGAGTAAGCAAAAGTTGTTAAACTCATATTTCCGATTTTGACCTTTTAAGCTTATGTGAAATTACCAAAATACCCCTACGGTGCATAGTTTGGTTATAATTGATAAATTTCACATATATGCAATACCCTACTGTTATAACTTTTCAAATTAAGTATTTTTACTAATGATATCAGACCGTAACTCAGGTTAATACTTGAACTCTTTTATAACCCTATAAATGACCAAAATACCCCTACGGGGCATAGTTTGGGTTTAAATTTGTTTCGGGCATAATAAAAGATATCTTACTGATGTCACAACATATTTGAGGCATATTAACTTAGGAAACCTGCATATGGCTCTCATGGTTACCCGTTACGCCACTTGCGCGTTCGGTTCGGTTTATGTAACTAGTTTGCATAAATTAGCCGAAACGGGTCAAACCTTATCAGTTTTATCTCAAAATCCAGAATGTGTTTAGATTACCCATATAAGACAAGTCCTTAAACTTGTCGGGTCTAAATCACATTCTATTCCGGTCTTCGCTTAATCACGCGTTCGAACCGTATCATTCCTTAAAACTAATCGGTCTAAGCTTAAGCTTAACTAAAGACCGTTAGGATTCTAATAGGTTATTATAAACCTTTGTTCCAGAATAGGAGAACCGGTAAAAGCTACCCGCATTTTCTAATTGTGATTTATACTTGCAAAGGTAAATACTTTTAACTTATTTTCCCTTATACGGGCTTGGGGTACGGTATATAAAATACCGCTTGGTCGGGCATTTGACCTTAATTGATTGGTGGTTAAGTATTATCGAGATAAACTGTTTAAATATGTTTTGTTTGCTTAACGCCTTTGGGGGGTTAATGACCATGTCCCGGATATCCTTGGCATCATTTTACGAAATGACCACGACCTAAGCGCGGGGTGTAGGCGTATACTCGTCAGTGCATGAATAAATAATGTGGTGTGTCTACTGATCTTTAACCCGGCACGAACAGGGCTACTGAACGCATAAGGAACATGTAATCCTTTTACAAGTTTATATGTTTAAATAATTATCCCAAGTTATAAAAGTTTGTGCCACGTGCATTCAAATCATTTTTATTAAACTTTTCAAAATGAGTCGGTTGAATGTATTTACCAGTGTAAACTGACGTATTTTCCCAAAAAGGTTAAGTGCAGGTACTAAGCGAACTAGGCTGGCTTTCTCCTAGCGTCCACAATAAGTCTCGCAAGCTTAGATGCCTAAAGCCTGTTGAACAATGTTTCATTTTAAATTTCGATCCGCCTGTGGATCCTTTACATTCCGTTTCTAATACTTGATATTACTTTATATCGGTTTGTAATATATTTATCTTTTGCTTCCGCTGTGCATTTATATATTGTGTTGTTTGACTATGATGATATCAATTACGTCACGATACTCCCCACCGGGCCCACCGGTAATACGTGGAAATATCAGGGTGTGACATGTGCCCCTTTTCATTGCAACCGTAACAGGTTGCATCCTTAATGTTCCGGCACTCTACAGATTTGTGCCCTTTCTTTTTGCAGATCCCACATGGTTTGGCTTGTGGGTCCTGGTTGCACTTTTCAAAGTGCCTTTTATTGCAGGTTCTGCATCTGGGCTTATCACTGAACTGTCCCTTCTTGGAACTAAAGTTCCCCTTACTCTTCTTGTTTGACAGAGGAGACTTGTCTTCCTCCCTCTTCCTCTTCCCATCATCAGTAGCCTTCTTTTCCCTACTCCTCACAACATCAAGGGTGAGGGACAAAGATAGATCCACAGCAGATCTATATGTGGCTGGCTTAGAAGCCTTAACATTCCCTTTCACTTCAGGGGCCAGACCACCGATGAAACGCGCAATGCGTTTGGGTTCAGGGGTGACTAAATATGGTACAAGCCTCGACATCGAGTTGAAGCTAGTTACATAGGATCTACAATCCAGATCCTTCATTACCAGGGTAAGGAAGTCAGTCTCTATCCTTTCAACCTCATGTTGAGGACAATAAGTGTCCTTCACCAAATCAACAAACTTGTTCCACAAAAGGTTATACAAATGAACCTTTCCAGTGGCTTGCACTAATTCTTTCCACCAAGTGAGGGCATCGCCCTTGAAATATTGAGACACAAATTTAACTAAGTCTTCCTTAGCACATCCGCTGATGGCTATCACAGTCTCCATTTCATCTAACCACTTCATGCAGTCTATCGCTCCTTTTTCTCCTGTAAAATCCCTCAGTTTACAGGAGACAAAGTATTTATAGGGACAACCCTTGGTGTACCGGGGAGTCGGTTCGAGGACAACTTGCCTCTGTGGTCCACCTCTCTGATTAGACGAGTGTTGTGACTCACTCTTTTTCTGTGTATGGGAAAGGGAATGGGACTTTGAATGAGTTTTGGACCGAACATTACTCGGATCCTTAAACTTATCATCCACAGCCTGAGCTACTGCTGTGGTTATCATTGCTTACAATTCAGCAGCAGTGATATTGATCCTGGTATTGTTTCCTTCTGCGGGATGACTGTTTGCTTCATCCGAGCCAGCCATTTTTCGTATACTATATCAAACAATAATGATATATTTAAATTATATAATGAATCATCGCATTGATGATTAGATGGTCATGGTATTATTAAGCCATATAGACCATTTAAAATAAAAATTTAATTAAATCATGATTTGCCTAGGTTACAACAGAACCATGATAAGCAATTAATAGGAAATAATCCTTGATAATTATTAGACAGGGGATATGAATCACAACTGTCAATGTCACGAAAGATATTTTCATATAGCACAAGGCTTGTCTCGAAGGACATTTAGATGGCACAAAAGCCTTGTCACAAGGACAATTATAATCATTGATCTCTTGGATCAGTGATCTATTTTAAGGATCGAACAAAGTTCATCACCTTTCTGACAAGAAGTTTATAAATAAAACTTTCATTGTCTTTATTACACCTTTACTCATAAGCATACATCTCAAAATGGATGTTTTGGTGTATACATCATATTGATGTTTATTAGCCATGATTCACGTGGATCATATAGGCTATATATAAGTCACTTGGAAGGATCCAAGTACATTTGGAAGCTTGTGTGGTTTCTCGTACCGCACAGCCGGGAATGTTAACATATTTTCAGATGTTAACAGGGATTTATTGTCTTAAAAAGGTTGTACCATCATAACCATTTAATATTTTGGCTAGGTTATACATCTAAGAAAAATTTGTTGGCAGATCAAATAAAATTTAAAATGAAGTATCATGATGTAATAAATTACATATTTAAAATCGAAAATAACTTCATTAAACCACGAAACTAGTACAACGATGCCCTAAACGGGACTTGAAACAACACACTGCCCACGCAGGGGCTACAGAAATAGAAAATAAGTCCACGCAGGGACTTGATACTGAAAACAAAAAAATGTCCTCGCAGGGACTTTATTAAAAGAGAATACAAGATAAATTAAACAACTTCCTACTTCTTCTTGCCTTTAATAAGGTTCGCAAGACCTTTTAGAAAACCATTGTGCTTCTTCTTAGTTTCATTGGCTTCACGTTCAACCCGGTCTAACCTCTGTAAAATCTCCTGAGTTTGTTCCTGTTGGTGAGGAGGAGGTTGCTGGTAAGGTGGGTATTGGTATCCCTGCGCCGAATATCCAGTTGGGTAAACTGGAGGGTAAGAAGAAGGATAAAGTGCATTGTACTGAGCAACTGTAAGGTATGGATCATGGTTTCCATAATCTGATGGGTATCCAGACGGATTATACCCAGATGAACCTGGGTATGTCGGGATCGGGTTGTCGAAACCCAAAGGCGGCTGCAGTGGTGCATGAGAAACTGGCAGAGGGTTGACTTCCGGCACCGTGTGTGAGGGTCCACCAATTTGGGGGTCCTCTGGAATAGGAGGGTAAGAACTTGAACCATGAGGGGATGCGAACCGTGGTCCCCCACGTACAAACATTCGAGCATTTCTCCTTCGTCTTGGCGGCTCGGGAGGCTGTTGAGGTGGTTCCTTAACTGGTAAAGGTGGTGGGGTAACAACTTGAAGCTGTGGTTCAACCAAAGGAGGTTGGCCAGGAGAGTTATGGTAGGAAGGGGTAAAGAACCAATCATACTGAGCCATTCTTTCAGCATACGAATCAGGCCCTCGGTATGGGGATCCTGGATATGGTGAACCATTCGAGATGCTAATAGGGTGGCCTGGTGTTCCGGTTTACATTTCAGGGTCCGGGTCGTTGTCCATTTCCATCTCCTGAGAGAAATGATCCTCAGGTCCTAGGGGATTGAAACCCAAAAAGTCGTTGACTTATTCATTTGGATTAAACTGAGCTGGAGAGTAGGTAGAATCCGAGTGATGAAAAGGATGAGAGTTAAAGGAGTGGTGTGATTGGTTTGAGTGATGTGATCCCTGTGAATGATGGGGATGTTGGGGTTCAACAGGAATGGGTAACCCAAAGTATGGAGGGTCGGATGGTGATGATCCTAGTGAGACAGAATGCCTTGCTGGCTCAAAGCTATGACTCCACTGGTCCCATGAGTCAGAGCCAGAGAGTGAATCAGATGGGGTACGTCGGTGGGAGGGTCCCGCGTGGCCTGAAGGCCCTCCACGCATTGGTCCTTTTCCTTTGCCTCTCACTCGTGGCGGCATTTTCCAATTGGTAACCTGTCAAAACAAGTAGATATAATATAAACAATAAGAGGAAAGTTAAGAATAAATCCTAGGTCATTAGCCTAGACTCGGAAGTCTAAGGAATGTGCTTATTGTGTCATTGAGATTAAACACAAAAGGTTAGTGTTTAATTCACTCAATGTTGGCTCTGATACCAACCTGTCACACCCCGATATTTCCACTTATTACCGGTGGGCCCGGCGGGGAGTATCGTGACGTAGTTGATATCATCATAGTCAATACACACAATATAATAGCACAACGGAAGGCTTGGTGAATAAACTATTACAAACCATAATGTCTGAGTGTTCGAGTGAAAGAATATACAGACTGGAGTGTAATAAGATCCACAGGCGGATCATAAAATACAAAGAAACAAAATAACAGACTTCAGGTATCTTAGGGATTTGCAAGATCCTCTTATTCAACACCTAATAGCTCCAGCCTATTTACGAGAGGTACCTGTATATCAGTCTTTAGAAAAATACGTCAGTTTACACTGGTAAATACAATTAACTGACTCTTTTTGAAAACATTTATGAAAGTTGATTTAGATGCACATGGCACAAATCATTTATAACTTGAGACAATTATTTAAAGATAATCTTGTATACAGATTTACATGTTTGTCTTACAATTGGGGCCGGTTGGAAGCCGGTCATGATTAACCGACTCACCACTTATAGAACCCACAAAGCAGTTATTCCCAACATGTGGGTTTATATATTATTTAGAATTTGCATCTGTCAGGTGTATGCCTACACCCCGTGCATAGGTCGTGGCCATTTTCAAATGAAATGAGCCGAGGATATCCAGGACACGGTCGAATTAACCCCCAATGTTTATGTTATCAAACAAGACAGATTAAAACAGGTTATGTACATTTATTAATCACAATCCGATTAAATGATTTCAAACCCGACCAAGTGGTATTATTATAATACCATATCCCAAGCCCGTATAAGGGAAAATAAGTTAAAAGTATTTACCTGAGCTCGAAGGTGAAAGTAACTCAGCCGTAAATCCTAAAGCTGTATAATGATACCTTCTACTGGATGCTACTTAATCTGTATAGAAGGTTTAATAACCTATTAGGGTGCTAACGGGCCTTTAGTTAAGTCAAAGACTTAGACCGGCTAGCTAGAACGAAACTTTACGGTTCTAAACGCTAGATTAAGCGGAGACCGGAATAGAATGTGTTTTAGACCCGACAAGCTTGGATACTTGTATAATATGGGTAAACTAATCACATTCTGGAATTTGAGGATTTAATGATAAGATTAAACCCGTTTCGGCTATTATACGCAAACTAGTCACGTAAACCGATCCGAACGTGTAAACGCGTAACGGATAACCAAATGAATTATATACAGGTCTTAATTGTTATTATTCTTAAAATATGTTATTACATCAGTAGGATGTTAACATATATGCCTAAAAAGTAATTTAAACCAATTTAAGTCCCGGAAGGGCATTTTGGTAATTTTAATACTTATAAAAGAGATTTTATAACAAACTGAAGTTCTGGTCTTTTGACATCAGTAACAATATTTAATTTAATAAGTTATATCAGTAGGGCATTGCCTATATGTGAAATTTACCATTTATAACCAATTTATGCACCGGAGGGGCATTTTGGTAATTTCACATAAGCTTTAAAGGTAAATTTTGGAAATCTGAGTTTAAAACTTTTGCTTACTGTTAAAGTATAGAAATTTACTAAAAACATCAGTAGGTATCAAGTCTTATATGTTAAAAATAGTTTTAACTTATACTATGCGCTTAAAACGCGTAAAAGTCGGTTTTAAGCGATTTTCGGGTTAAAATAGGAAATCTAAGTTTTTGATTAGTTTGTAAAGTTCAAAATATTTTATTTATCATATAAAATCAGTAGCAAAAAGTTTGGTATCAAAATGTCATGTAAAACTCATTTTATTCAAGAAAAGGGTATAACCGACATTTACCGAATTAAAGCTAGAACCCTATGTTATGCTCAGCTTAAAAATAAATAAAAATCTTCAAAAATCTCAAAATATTATTTTACATCAGTGGGTAAAAGGTTTGGTGTCAAAAATTGGGTTTAGATAGGCTTTATGTTAATTACGCCGTTTAATTAATAAAAAGCTTTCTAATTACGCTATAGAGCATAACTCCTAATCTAGACCTCAAACTGATGTCAAATTTTTAGGACAAGTTTATAAATCAGTAACAAAGGTTTTTGTCCTCTCACATTTTTAAAAATCTCATTCGTGTGTAAAAAGGGCATTTATGGCATTTATAAGCATATTAACGATCAAGAGCATATAATTCAAACCACTAAGAACCATGTACTATAACTCCAGAGGGTTATACTAATGAGTAATATGGTCCTAATGGAAGCTTAAAACATGGGAGAATTAAGCTTGAACGAGTCAGAACTGAAAGTCAAAGCAAAAGTCAAGGTTTTGCGACTTTCGGTTATAAACTGACCTTAGACTGATAATTTTCGGGTTAGGACTGATAAAACATGTTTTAATATTAATTACCAAGTCATTAGAATGTTAAAATATAATTTAGAACCTTTGTTTTATTACTTTATAACATTTTAAAACTTTCTGTCCAGTTTGACTTTTTGTCAAACTAGTTTGACCCGACAATTAACTAGTCAAATGAATTAATTAGGAGGTGCCCTTTTAAGGGTTAATCACCTACATTAATATGGTTCCATAACCACTTTCGTTTTGGTCAGTGGCTGGACCATATGAGATTAAACCGAAAGTTAAATCTAAATTACAACAAGTTTGACTTTTCGGTAATTAAGCTAATTAAAATGACTAAACAGGGATTAAGACTCTTACTTAGGGTCCTTGCTAACTTTTCTACACTTGGTATTCCTCTCCTACTGATTGCAAGCTCCAGAAATGATTTTCTTGAATGTTGCAAATAAAGTGTGCACAAGAACACTACACAAGAGCTCTTTATATAGAAATTCCCAAGTGTTTGGATCACTTCCAGCTGTTATGGGACATCCTAGGATCACCCCAGGTGTCCTAGTTGATTTATAAAACCGTTTGAGAGCCCATGGGATCGATACAATCGAGTTTGAGGTCGTGCAAAGCTGAAACCCGCACCTGTCATTATCTTTCTGAGCTGGGGACTTCTACGAGGCCCGCGTAGATGTCTGCTTGGCCTTACGCAGCCCGCCTGGAACCGGGAAACAGGTTAAACACGTTTCTGAAATGGCAGGTTTGGTCCCTGATTGATTAAAACCCTTTTTAACTTGATTTTTGTCATGTAAGGCCCTTGTAGTTAGTTTGTAGGAACTCAAGGATGTATAAACAAACTTCGTTAGGCTCGGTTTCGTTAAATATCACTATGAATGTAAGTTTCGTCAAGTTGACACTTATAGCCCAAAGTCTTGAAAACATGCTTAACGATCTCGAAACCACGTGAAATTTATACCACTTATTCTTGAGAGTATATTTGAATATTTCGAAGCCTCGGGTTCGTTAAAAGGTCACTCAGAGGTCAGAATCAACATGTTGACACGTTTAACCCTTGTAGTTTAATAATCTTCCGATTATTTTCACAAACGGCTTCTTATATTCAATCAATCACTCGTTTAAGAATATATTCATCACGTATGGTCATTCAGAGGCACAAGTTTGGCATGTTGACAATTTTAGTCCCTCCGAACACATAAATTCACTGTTTGTCAACTTTAGTCCTTCAAACTCAATGTTTCACATATCTTGGGTTTAGGACACGTGTCTATACATAATTGGACATGTTGTTACGTGGTGTTACAGCCAAGGACTGAGGTAAACATTTCAACTGAATCTGAAGTCTTAAATAAAAATGTTGAACAGTGCAAGAAATACAAGGAAACATGCAGTGCTTGAACTGAAAAAGATGAAAAATTCAGAACAAGAGATCTAGAATTTACTAAAATTGAAAAAGTTTTCAAAGAAAAATGCAAAGAAATGTTAGAAAATGAAAAGATTTTTGAAAGATAATGACGAAAAGCTAACACAAAAATGCAAGATTTTGGAAAAAGAAAATGAGATTTTGAAAGAAAAGTGTTCAGCAATGACAAAAGAGTGTGTACAAAAAGAAAATGCTTTTCAAGAAATGAAAAAAGAATATGATTCAATAAAAGTTGCATATCATATTACAAAAGAATCATATAAAGACGTGAAAAGTCAAATGAAACTTGTTCAATCGAGATTGAATCATTCTTCTGAAACATCTGATACGCTTAAGCGATAGTATGAAATAAAACAACAAGTTGTAAATTCTTACATTGAAGATGTTGCTAAGCTAAAGCGTAAAATAGCTGATTTAGAACAAGATAACAACAAGTTACACAGTTATCACGCTTCATCATATGTTCTTGAACGTATTTTCAACATGAAACTGGATGATAACAATTCTGAGAAAAACAAGAAAGGTATTGGCTCAAAGTATCATCAGGTTCCACCACCGTTTGAGGAAAAATTCACATTCTATGATGACGTGAAGGTAAAAAAAAGCTTTTAACATGGTTGATCAATTGCCAGATAATATAGACGTAACCTATTCCAAATCTGATGATTCTAGTGATTCAGAGGTGGTAGGTAAGGTCATTGAAAGTGTTTTGAAAGAAGAGTTTTTGAAACAGGTAAATCTGAATCACAAGATGAAAATGAAGGTAGTTTCCATGAAGGTTATCTGAAAAACTCAAAATCTGAGAAAAAGGAGAATGACGATTCAAATGGATTGGTTTATACCATGATTGGATCGGACAAATTATTCTCAGATCTTGAAGTCCTGATTCAGAATGTGATTTCAGAAAAGATTGACAAAGTGTTCAAGTTGATTGAAATTGAAAAATCTGAGATTTCAAAATTTGCTTGAAAAAGCAAGAAAACTTTTTATAACAAACCTAGTTTCAAGAAGAAAAACATGAAGGCTGGGTTGGGTTATAAAAAGAAACATAATTGGAAAAGAATTGAAAAGCCAAATTATCAGAAAAAGATGAACTTTGTTCACGGAACAAGTTCCGAAGAAGAGAAAGAACTCCAATTTAGACGACAGTCTAATGAAGAGTTCTATGCTCAAAAGAAAAGGCAACAACAATAGGTTAAGGATGTTTCAAAAAGAACATGTTTTAAATGTGATCAAACTAGACATCTTGCACGCAAGTGTCCAAATCCGAAACTTGTTGGTGCTGAGACGAAAAAGAAGTCTGATGTTGTTGTGAATCAGAAATCAACCAAGTTTGAATCAAAATAAACTTGGAAGCTGAAAATGTCAAAGGCTGACTCACAACAAACATGGAAACCGGTGACACCCAGATTTAGAACAACACAAAGTTGGAAAACAACTGTTGATTCAACAAAACCAAACCAGTTTTGGAAACCAAAAGTTGTTGTTCAAAATCAAAACATTCAGAATGAATCACGTTTTTTATAAAAGAAATGTTTCAAAAGGACAAGCTTGGGTGGAAAAGAAACAAAAGGCTTTTGTGAGTGATAATCAGAATGAAAATACATTTGTGAAAAATGATAAAGATTTTCCGAACTTGAATGATTCTTATTGTGTGACAATACCCAAGGTCAAACTGGCCTGGGTTGCATTGTTTAAATGATCTAATTAGTTGAATGTGCAGGTGCTTCCGAAGGCAATTGGATGTCAACAAGAGGAGTATTGGAGCAGCCTGACACGAGAGGAGAAGGCTGTTGGTCCCTGCGTCTGAATTCAGGGAGTTTATTCATTTCTGTACATAAATAAACCATGTTCAAAAACCCTAAAAATTGAAAAATAAAAAAATATGTTTGTTTTTAAATTTTGTCAAAAATCATAAATTTCAAAAAATATGTTGATTGAATATGCCGAAACCCTCACGGCTGAACACACATGATTAATTTCACAAGATTGGAAAACGGTTTTCAAACTGTCAAATATCAATGTGTTGTAAATCATGAGGGTATTTTCTACAAAGCAGAGCATGTAAAGCAGAAAATGGATGGCGAAACAAAGCTATCTACATCAGGTTGTCAAATTTTCTTTAAATGTTTTGAAATTTAGGGGGAGTAAACGTTGTCAGAAAATACAAAAAAACATTTGAAAATTTGAAAAATCCAAAAACAATAGAAAATTCAAAATGAGTGTTTGTGTAAAAAGAGGAAATGATAGTACACCAGTAGACAATCACAGTACGCTAAAGAAATGAAAAGTCAAATGTGATAAATGGTCTCACTGATGATATGCCAGTAGGTTTTTACACGCTTAGTAGATTGTTTTCGAGATATAAACCTAAATATCAAATACTTACTTATCTCGTGGGGAACATCTCTCGGATATATGGGTAACCCCTGAAATCTTGTTTGAGAGATTGCCTGATTCTGAGATACTAGGTCTTTATATTGTTTGATATCTGGGGTATTATACCTGGTCTTCTGATATTGCGGAAGCAATGGCCTAGACCTCGTATAATACTTTATGCACTTTAAAAGCTTACCCTCTGCATAAAAATTGAAAAACATCGAAATATAGAAATCAATTGCAGTTGTAAAGAAGATCCCCAAGGGGGACACACCTCAAAGTCGAGCCTTCATCTCTTTGATTGAACGGTAGTTCATACCTGAGCTCTCAAGGTCTCGCACTAACCCAGAGAATAGATATCATTATGGTATATTCACCTGTAAGACTGAATCTAGGGAATTTTGACAAGGGAGTATATTCTGAGGTGGGACACGCGAATAAGTTTAAGATCTTAAAACACTAAGGTGGTGTTTGTTTTTCCTGAAAAGGTCTTCAGAACCTCTTATGTCTGCGCCGCGCAGATCGCGCGCAGACCTTTGGGTCTGAAGACTGTTTGTTTTCTCGAAGACCTTTCATTAAAAAGGTCTGCGAGACCACTTCTTGGTGCAGACATGGACCAATGTCTTCATGGGTTGCAGACCTCTTCTTCTCCACAAAACCCTAGCACCTCTCCACCCCTTCTCCTCCACCCCATCTTCTCACCGTCGCCACCCACCCTTCCACCGGCGGCACCCCCACCGTCCGCCACCATCCCTCTCCTCCACCGTGAGGTTGGTTAGTCGCACCACTTTCACGTGGGGTTTCAAGAAGAAACGATCAGTACGGTTGGATATCAAATCGGAATCCTTAAGTCAACTGGAGAAAAGCCCTTAAACTCCTCTTTCTTTCTTACCCAGTGCTGGTGGTGGTCACCGTTGCCTGCTAGTAAACTATTGAAGAGAAAGGTGTCTTTTCTTGTGTCTTTTTATTAAATCTGTATTCATAATTTGATGATTGTTTGAGTTTTTACGGATTTTGTTCTCTGGTTTTTTTTGTATTCGATTTTCACATCTGGGTTTGGTGTAAAGTTTTTAATTTTTAACATTTTGATGTTTCTTGATTTTTATCTTATCTCTTCATGTTCTTGCTCTGTTGGTTATTAATTTTGACTTTTTTTGTGGACTATTTTATGCTAATTTTGTTAATTATTTTATAGGAAACAGAAGATTTGATGGAGATATACGATAGAATGAACATGATGATTAAAAACATAGTTCAATCATGGTCAACAAAGAAAAACGCAGGAACGATGGAACACAGAGGGCTCAACCTAAGCATTTTTTTCAATGTTTTTTATGTTTTTTTTATTCATTAGCAGTCTGTAGAAGGTAAAAAACAAACAGTCTTCCTCTTGCAGACTGTAGAGGTTTGGTCCACCTCTTCTGCTACAGATGTGGTTCGCAGACTGCAGACATTTTACCTCTAAAAAAACAAACAACACCTAAATATCGTATCTCGAATCAGTTGAACTTTGTGTGAAAATTCAAGTGGTATCAGAGCTACGGTACCGATTTAATCGATCTAACAGTCGGTTAAATCACCCAAGCTCATCAATTTTGGGTTAAATGGGAGTTTTGATGTTAAAACATAAAAATCATCAAAATAAAGGTCGATTCACGGATGGATTTTGAAATTGAAGCCATCAATCTGTTCAGAATTGATTCGCGCATAATCCTGTGAAGTTTCATCATGAAATTCACACAAATAAAGATTCTGGATCGAAAAAACGTGATTTGGAGTGTTCTTGAGCTGTTAGAACAAAATCACTCGGATGACCATCCGATCAGATGCCTATCCGAACCATATAAAGTGACTTTCACTCGGATGACCATCCGAGCGGATGACCATCCGAACCATTGATTCATCCGGACAAGTAAACCCATCCGATCGTATGGTCATTCGAACCAAGGACCTATCCCATTCGAACGGATGAACTAATGCCTAAAAAAGGCATTTTTTGATCGCAACGATGAGGAGAGTCTCAAGAAAAAAATTGGTGATTGAAATTTTTTTCGGGTTTTTAACGAACAAGCTGGGTTGTTCGGGGACACCGTCTGGGGCTTCAGTGAACAGATTTGATGATGCGATCATGGATTGTGGAAATTTGTGGGATAGTCATGATATTGGTGCAAAATTTTTATCATTCAGGTTATCTGACTATTTATGGGCCAAAACGTAAAATCCGCAATGATGAAAAACTGATGTTTTGAGGAAAATTGTCATATTTTCGGCATAATCGAGTTTTTCATAGATAAAAGAGGACTGAATTGCTCAGTTTGAGAGGGAATTCAGTGATAGAGATGTAAGAATTTGCAAAAATGAGGGGGAATAAAAATTTCATTGTCATATGTTGAAATTCAGGCATTTTTGAAATTCGTTACGCTGCAACAATATACGGGTAGTTTTGACTTCAGATTGTCAGGGGGAATGTGAATCTGATCGTAGGTGAAAGCTTCCGAGATCAAGATGATCCAAGGTGTTGATATCTGATCATGGATGAAAGCATCGGAGATCTGAGAGTGATCGTGGATGATAGCTTCTGAGATCTAGATTATCCGAGGAGATGAATCTGATTGTGGACGAATGCTTCAGAGATCGGATTACATTACCAGATGATTTTTTTTCCGATGAAGATTTGCTGATTGTGGAGAATACCGTTTACACGGATCTATCATTCTTACGGTGCGTTAATGTTGATCACGGAAAACGGGATATCCGATCTTCAGGGGGAATCACGGATTTGAGGTTAACCAGTATAGTATTTGAAGTTTCTATCAATTGCCGGTTGAGTTTTTGTACATTCTTAGATTGAGCAAGCGGCATGCGAGATCGTGCTACTGATATGTTATATCAAAAATTAAGCTCAGATGCGGTTAAAGCTGAAACAGAGGATGCTGCATTGACTAGTTTCAAACTGGTGATTGTTCGTGAAGGTTGCAGTTTAGCAAATCAGAGGAGAGTCGTGAACAGTGCAAAAGACCTGAAGATTTATTTCAGGGGGAATTGGTGCTTTACTCTATCAAACCAAACCTGAATCATCAATCGAGGGGGAATCTATTGTCAGATTTCAAGATGCCTGATTGAAGTTGCAGAATAGTTGAAGATGCAGAATATTCAAACACGACTCAAGGTTCTCAAAGTGTTAGAGACGATTCGACAGTGACAGCCGAGGGGGAATCTGTTGGTGCATATTTCGTACGTCTGCCACTATGCGAATAGCTAGATAGAGCGTGTGTTGAATATTGTATAGTATAGGATCAGTTGGACACGGTATTGATATTGTAAAGGTCCATCCGGACGGATGGACAAGTCCATCTGGACGGATGGACAACATATAGTCCATACCCCATCCGAATGTATAGGTTTGATATTGTAAAGTCCATCCGGACGGATGGACACTTGCTCATTCGGACATGGATAGGTTGATATGATCATCTGACGTGAACTCAAACAAAAATATTGTCTGTAAATATTTGTTTACTGTTTTATGTTTTAGAAAAATACAAAAAAGATTTTAATTCTACTTTAGTTTCGACAACCGATGTCTGAATGCTGATATAACAACTCTCCTAAATATATTTCAGAACCCTTAAACATGTCCTAAACGTCCTAAAATACATCCCGTATACGAAAAACGGCACAGAAATGCCTTTATTTCACAAAAAAATCAAATAAAACAAAATCAGGGGGCGCTTGCGGGCCGCGACCAGGTTGGTTGTGTGCTTCGCGGGGCGCGACGGCCCTTGTTTGCCGGACAAGTCATTGTGCCACGTGGCACATGACTCACCAAGCCTACTCCCCTGACTCAGCAAACCTATACACGACACGTAGTTCCTGGCGGCCCGCGACGGTCTTAGCCTAGGGTGTCGCGGGGCTCGACGCAGTGGCTGATCAGCCCTATAAATGGGATCGATGAGCTTCAGTTGTTATTCGTTCAAAATACATAATTCTCTCTCAACTTTTAAATAGTAATTATAATTCTCGGGCATAAAACCCACTAAAAAGCGAAGCTCTGCCTCGTTGTAAGTATTATAACCCCCGGTTACGTATTAATTACTCTGTCCGATTGATCTAGTGCTCTGTAACGCATGTCGAGGCTCTGCCTGACTCTGTCGTTGGAGTTCTGTCTCCGGAGAGGGGTATAGCTAATGTAAATTGGGTTATCTTACTATCACTTATGCATTGTTTAATTTTAATAGATTATAACTAGGAAATCACCAGGAATTATCTAAAACAGCAATGTGTGTTATTCCTCTTGTTGTAAACTGTTTTTACAAAACCTCAATTGTTTTTAAATTATAATTAACAGTGATTGAGTATTTGTGATTCTACAATTACTGTCGGTATGTTGGGGTTTTGTATACATAACTTGTTACTAATACTATGAATAGTAAGATGACCACAAGTCAGGATTGACAGTACCTTGGGTGGTAATTAAAGTAGATGAAAATAAATGTAATTGCGGATGCCCTCAATACTGTAAAAATGATAAAAGCTTGTTTAGTTTAAATTGGGATTCACTCACCAGTATTTCCCGCTGACTAAATCTTTTTAAAATGCGTTTTAGGTAACAAAATGTGAAAGCCAAATAGAAGCCAGCTGGAGAGCACTGAAGGCTTGGAAATGTGGCTATAAAAGTTACCTAAACAAGAAAGACGTTTTATTTCAATAAATTAGTGTTTATCCCTATAAACATATTATGAATGGAAACTGGGTTTTACCCATGTATTTATTATTTATAAAATGAGGTGTTTTACTCTGATAAATTATTTCCTAACTACGATCCTGATGTAAATTTCCGCTGCCAAATTAATAAACACCGATACCACCAGCTCTGAGTAGGTCGCGGCCGCCCGCCTCCCGGGGCAGGGGTCGGGGTTGCGACAGAAGGTGGTATCAGAGCTACAGCCACTAATTTGAGCCACAGAAGTGTTCTGCTGACATCAAAATTTTATCCATTTTGTTAGGAAATAATCTATGTGATTACGTGCATATCTGTATATTATTGTTTTGTATTATTTGACAATCTGTTAGTTTACAGTATGAGTGATCAAGGCCTGTCTGACGCCTATCGTCATCTAGATAAGTTATCCCAAAGATGAAGGAACCTCATCACAGCCTACTTCTTTAGGGTATTCTGTTGATACAGAAGAGGGGATTTTCATATTTAAGGCACAATCCGAAGAACCATTCCCTTCGAAAAAGAAAGGATGGTTCAGTCGGGGAGCACATGAAAGGAGAAAGCGAATGAGAAAGTTGCAGCAACAAAGGGCTTTAGTAGCAGCTAATAGGGAAGGCAATGCCCAGACACAGGACTTAGTTAATAGACGTTTGGCAAACTTCCATATACTAGCTACCACTACAGCCGATCCAACCACAACCATTGCCACTGTTTCCAACCCAACCAATGGAGATAGAGCCTAACCCAGGAAACGAAATTCCCATACCAGCCTTTGTTAGGACCGGTTTTCGACTCCGAAACGATTCTGAACCGAACGTGTGACGTGCGGAATCCGTAAACGAACGTGACCGAACACATGAGAACGTAATATAATCGGTGATTCTATATAGATCTGAAATCGTACAAGAAACTTGAATCACCTTGCCACTTTCTCTCTCTAGATTCTCTCTCTAACCTTCAAAAGCTCCAACTCTCTAATGTGGCAAAAAAGTTATAATTCTAACACTTAGACTCCTATTTATAGGCCAAGGGATATAATGAGGTATCTCATTATTTACACAATGCCACGTTGCCTTTTACTAAACATAACAATATAAAGCCTAGAATTAATGTGTTTCTGCTACGATCTTGATTGACGGAGGCGATAGACATACTGCACTAACAGACTCCCCCTTCGATATTGCCGCAGTCAATCTCAACCATTGAGTCAAACTCGTAGCGTCTTGTCTTTCTCTCTCTCTCTCTCTCTGAGTCTTCTTGAAGGTTTGACGTCTTCAGAAACATATACTCCCTCTTTCTCGAACAGAATCTCCGTGGATCTGTCTTCAGCTTTAGCTCCCCTTTTCAGTAGACTCTTTCTTTATCAGGCTCTCCCTTTCGTCAAGCTTCCGTGCTTTTGGGATCGACACCTGGCTTTTCGATACAAGCTCTTCCAGGATAGTTACTTGGATCTATGCACGCTCCCCATTGCGTTGAGCTCGTCTTCAGACTCCCCCTTAGACTCGGCTATCGGGATCGTAGTCTGGAACAACATCTGCAACTCTCAAACATTTATAAGTAAAACATTTTGAATCAACCTGGATTGAAAACCCTGGCTCTCTCAGCACAAGCTAAAATATTTCGACAGTGAAAGTATTTTCAGTTGTCCAGGAATCGTAACCTGGCTCTAACAACACTTTTAAATCAAGATCCTGGCTTAAGATATAATAATATGAGTATATCCAGAAAACTTGATTCTCTCCCCCTATCAACAATCTTCAAAGATTTGGTAGTATTAAGAATCCAACATCGAACACTGGCTCTATTTCAACAGATTTTATCAATCTTAGCATCCAAATCCCTCACAGTTAATCATCCAAGTCCAATTTAATGACCTTGGAGACTTCACAAACTGTTTTTGATTTTTGATTAAAAACTTCAAGTTTCAAATTAATGAACTTGTTTATTTCCAGAAACACGATGAGCATACTTAGATTTTGAAACTCAGCTTTCAGACATCGGTTGTCGAACAAAATAAAGCAGAAATCAAAATCTTTATTTATTTTTCTGAAATGAAAGGCAGTAAAGAAATATTAACAGACATATTTACAGACAATATTTTTGTTTGAGTTCGCGTCAGAGGATTATATCAGTTTATGACAAATCACTAGTACCGTTGAGCTTTAAACACTTTAAGTTCTAAACGATTCACTTAGATTGTCAGTATACTGATCCACTTAAATTTTCACACAAAGTTTAATTGATTCGAGATACGAAATTAGTGTTTTAAGGACTTAACTTATTCGCGTGTCCCACCTCAGAATATACTCCCGTATCCAGACTCCTATATTCAGTCTTACAGGTGAATGTACACTAATGATATCTGTAACGGGTAATGCGAGACCATGAGAGCTCAGGCTAGAACTTCCGTTCAATCAGAGAGATGATGGCTCGACTTTTGGTGTGTCCCGTTTGGGGATCTTTTCTTCAACAGCACATGATTAGCATTTTTCAATGTTTTATCATTTTTTATGCTGAGGGTAGGCTTTAAGATTAAAGCAGTGCAGAGTATTATACGAGGACTAGGCTATTGCTCCCGCAAAATCAGAAATCCAGGTATAATACCCCAGATATCATCACGCACAAAGACCTAGTATGTCAGAAATATAAAATCTTTCAAACAAGATTTCGGGGGTTACCCATATATCCGAGAGATGTTCCCCACGAGATAAGTAAGTATTGATATTTAGGTTTATATCTCGAAAACAATCTACTAAGTGTGTAAAAACCTACTGGCATATCATCAGTGAGACCGTTTATCACATTTTAACATTTCATTTCTTTAGCGTACTGTGATTTTCTACTGATGTACTATCATTTCCTCTTTTTACACAAAAACTCATTTTTGAATTCTATCATGTTTTTGGCTTTATCAAATTTTCAAATGTTTTTGGATTTTCTGACAACTTCTTACTCCCCCTAAAATTCAAAACCATTTAAAGAAAATTTGACAACCCGATGTAGATAGCTTTGTCTCGCCATCCATTTTCTGCATCTCATGCTCTGTTTTGCAGAAAATATATCGTAATTACCCCCATGATTTACAACCCATTGATATTCGACAGTTTGAAAACCGTTTTTCAATCTTGTGAAAGTAATCATGTTTGTTCTGCCGTGAGGGTTTCGGCATATTCACTCAACATATTTTTGAATTTTGAATTTTGATAAATTTTAAAAACAAACATATTTTTGATTTTTAAAATTTTTCAATTTTTATGGTTTTGAAATATTGTTTATTTATGTACAGAAATCAAACAAACTCCCTGTTTAACCATCGCAGGGACCAGCAACCTCCTCCTCTCGTGCCAGGCTGCTTCGATTCTCCTTTGGCTGACATTCAATTATCTTCAGAAGCACCTGCACATTCAAAGTATTCAATTACTTGAACAATTTGGCCCAGGTCTGTTGGATCTTAGGCATTTCGACACAATAAGCTTCATTCAATTTTGGAAAATCTTTGTCATTTTGTACAAAGACTTTTTCAATTTTTTCATCAATTTTTTCTTCATTTACCGAAATCATTTGTTTCTTAACTGTCCATGTTTGACCTTTTGGAGTACCTCTTTTGTAAAAATGTGAATCTTTTTGAACATTTTGATTCTGAACAACAACTTTTGGTTTCCAAAACTGGTTTGGTTTAGTTGCATCAACAGTTGTTTTCCAACTTTGTGTCGTTCTAAATCTGGGTGTGTGAGAATCAAACCTAGTTGGGTTTGATTTCCAAGTTTGATTCGGAGTAAACTTGTTTGTGTTATACCTCCAAGTTTGTTTTGAATCAAATCTGTTTGACCTTTGTTTCACATCCTCAGATTTCTGTTTCTCAACATCATCAGACTTCTTTTTCGTTTCAACATCAACAGGTTTCAGATTTGGACACTTGCGAGCAAGATGTCCTGTTTGATCACATTTAAAACATGTTCTTTTTGAGACATCTTTGACCTGCTGTTGTTGCTTTTTCTGAGCATAGAACTCTTCATTAGACTGTCGTCTAAATTGGAGTTCTTTCTCTTCCTCGGAACTTGTTCCGTGAACAAAGTTCATCTTTTGTTGATAATTTGGAGCTTCGTTTCTTTTCCAATTCTGTTTCTTTTTATAACCCAACCCAGCCTTCATGTTTTTCTTCTTGAAACCAGGTTTGTTATAAAAAGTTTTGTGACATTTTCCAGCGAACTTCGGAATTTCGGATTTTTCAATCTCAATCATTTTGAAAACCTTGTCAATCTTCTCTGAAATCACATTCTGAATCGGGAATACGATATCTAAGAATAATTTGTCCGATCCAATCATGGTATAAACCAATCCTTTTGAATCATCATTCGCATTTTTCTCAGATTTTGAGTTTTTCAGATAACCCTCATGAAAACTACCTTCATTTTCATCCTGTGATTTAGATTTACCTGTTTCAACCGAGTCTTCTTTCAACACACTTTCAACGACCTTACCTACCACCTCTGAATCACTAGAATCATCAGATTTGGAATAGGTTATGTCAATATTATCTGGCAATTGATCGACCATGTTGAAAGCTTTTTCGACCTTCTCATCGTCATAAAATGCAAACTTTTCCGGTGGTGGAACTTGATGAAACTCTGAGCCAATACCTTTTTTGTTTTTCTCAGAACCATCATCACCCGGTTTTATGTTGAAAATACGTTCAAGCACATATGATGACGCATGATAGCTTTTTAACTTGTTGTTATCTGTTCTAAATCAGCTATTTGACGCTTTAACTTAGCAACATCCTCAATGTAAGAATTTACAACTTGTTGCTTTATTTCATACTGTCGCTTAAGCGTATCAGTTGTTTCAGAACAGTATCTCAGTCTAGATTGAACAAGTTTCATTTGACTCTTCGCATCTTCATATGATTGTTTTGTAATGTGGTAATCCAATTTTATTGAATCGTACTCCTTTTTCATTTC
This sequence comes from Helianthus tuberosus, assembly GCA_030545235.1. Taxonomy (NCBI): domain Eukaryota; kingdom Viridiplantae; phylum Streptophyta; class Magnoliopsida; order Asterales; family Asteraceae; genus Helianthus; species Helianthus tuberosus. Next base: position 198,031,492 of record CM060425.1, read on the forward strand.
CTGACATGCATTTTCTTTTTGAACACATTCTTCGGTCATTTTTGAAACTTTTTCTTTCAAAATCTCATTTTCTTTTTCTAAATTTTTGCATTTTTTGTGTGAGCTTTTCATCATTATCTTTCAAAACTTTTTCATTTTCTAACATCTCTTTGCATTTATTTTTGAAATTTTCTTCGATTTTGGTGAATTCAAGATCTCTTGTTCTGAATTTTTCATCTTTTTCAGTACAAGCACTGCACATTTCCATGCATTTCTTGCACTGTTCAACATTTTTGTTATCAGATTGTTTATCGATTTTAGTATCATTATTCGTCAATTCATTTTTGTTGAGTAATTCAGAAGATTCAGTTTGAATTTTATCTGTTATCCCACCTTCTTCTGTCATTTTCTCCTTTTCTGCTGTGTTCATCTGATCACCAACCAGCTTTTGATCACTCTCAACATCTTCTTTCTTCTCTATCTCTTCTTCAACATGCTGTTCTTCAGTAACAACTTCTTTTTAACAACTTCAACTTTCACTTTGTCAGCAACCTTCTTCAAATCAGTCACCAACTCATCGACATTCTTCTTCATTCTCTCTTCATCCCTCTTCCTCAGACTTGATGTCATGGCATCTCTGATTATCTTGTCCAGCTTTTTCAGATAAGTTTTATCTTTTTCTACGTTTGAATAGTATTCTCCGGACAAAGGGATTACTGCAAGAACATCATCATGGACTATGTCTTTCTTGTGGACAACAGGTTCACCATATTTGTTAACATAACATTCTCGCTTCTTGTCCCATCTTTTATTTCTTACAACATCTTCATACTCTTCCTGCATTTTCTCAATTCTGCACCCAGTAACAAATATTTCTCTTTCGGTCTTCTCTTTCAGAATCTCTTCTCTGGTTTTCATTTTTATTTCAGCCGTGACGTTTCTCGTTTATCAACTTGAATTACTTCGAATCACCTGAATCACGAACAAACAAAATCAGTTTAAACAATATCAAACAGCTGGATCGGACTGGTATCCGATCGGGTGAGTCAACAAAAGTCAACTGTGAAATAATCAGTGTTGTCCGATCGGATGGGAATTCGTTCGGGTAACAGTTGTCTTTGAATCGGATGGGGATCCGCTTGGGCGACAATGTGTCTTGGATCGGGTGGGAATCTGCTCGGGCGGGTATCCGATGCTTTGATAATCACCTGAAACTCAAACACAAAGAACAGATTAGGATCGGGTGGCAAATCGTTCGGATTGCCACTCGATTCTTTTGCACCTTAAGCTTTTTGAATCAAATATAATCCTTTGACTCGGATTGTGACAGCTCGAACGAGTTACTGTTCGAACGAGTAACGTGTTGACTTCTTTGACCACAATAGTGAACTATAAACTCACATTGAAACTATCATATCCATTAAATGTCACATGCAATGCTCACACAAAACAACACAATCCGACAATACTGTTATTTATCACATGCACTGATGCACACACAATTAATAATTTTGAATTTTGAAATTGATGTATATGAGCCGACCACAATCAATCAATCAACATCTTGAATTTTATGTAATATATCAAATTAATGGCCGACAATACCATTAATGATCACATGTACTTTTCATTTCATTGGACCTTACTAACATGCAATCATAATCTCTGAAACATCTTATGCAAATTCTGAATGGCCGTCACTTTTATTCACATGCAATAGACATCAATTGAATCTATTGGACTAAACTAAAAGTGGACGCAAATTTTTTTTGAACGCGAAAATTCTATGATTATAGAACGAGGGCCAGCAAGCTGTAAAACCCGAAAGTACAAGATACAAATAAGATAAAAGAGACTAAGCTAAACAAGAAATCACACTCACTTTATGACATCTCTAATATTGAAATCCTTCCACCTTTCCCATACCAAAGTCTTCAATTTTGCTCATTTGCCACAAAGTTGTCATCACTATAGCCTTTATTAATTTCTTCCATTCCTTCGACCCATTGTATGCTTCTATTTGATCAAATATTTCTTCACATGATGTAATATTTTCTTGTATTGGTAATTTTAGCCAAATCATAATACTCCACCACACTGCCCGGGACTTTAAACAATTTATTAATAAATGATCGACCGACTCCTCTTCACTTTTACACCGTGAACATATCCGATCTTCCAATTGTATTCCCCTACGTGCAAGTTCCACTTTAACCGCTATACGACGTTTTATCGCTCTCCATATAAAAATATTTACTTTTGGGGGAGCCCACTTGTTCCAATGTTTCCACGGGATATCTCTTTCGTCTAATGAGTTTTTACCAATTTCGTTTCTTAATAAGGCCACTGAAATCTCTTCACTCTGTCTCGTCTTCCATTTCCATATATCTTCTTTATTTTCTGTCTTGCAATCAAACAAAATTCTTTCCAGTTCCGCGTGTTGTTTCTGCTCATGTCCGTTTCTCTTTTCTCGGCTCCATTCCCAGGTCCAGGTCCTACTACTCCTTTCCTCTTTAAAGCATTGACTTACTTTTACTTCTTTGTCTTTCGCCATTGCATACAAAGCAGGAAATCGGATCTTCAGGGGCTGTTCTCTAATCCAAATGTCCAGCCAGAACCTCGTTCTTTTCCCATTACCTATTGCCGCCACCAGGTTATTGTTCACGGATAAGTTCATTGCCGAAAATTCTTTTTCAATACTGCATGTCTTTCCAAGTTCCAGCGAAATTGTTTTTTGTAGGTATGACCGAAGTTGAGTTCTGCTTCCAATGAATACTATCTACCACTTTAACCCACAATGCTCCAGGATTTTCTTTGTATTTCCACCACCATTTTGCTATAAGCGCTAAATTAGCACTCCGAATGTCTCCGATTCCTAACCCCCCATATCCTCTTGCCTTTACAATTTTTCCCATGCTACCCATCTCATTTTACTTCTTCCATTCTTTTTCCCCATACGAAATCCCTTCTTATTGCTTCTAGTTCCGCTAACACTTTCTTTGGTGCTAAGAAAATAGAGAAAAAATAGTTTGGTAGTGCTCCCAGCACAGCCTTTGCTAAGATAATTCTTCCTGCCATTGATAACCATCTAGCCTTCCATGATGAGAGCTTTGAATTAAATTTATCCACAATCGGTTTCCAATTTTTAACCCTTTTCATATTGGCACCGATTGGAATACCCAAGAAATTAAAAGGTGTTTTCCCCGCTTTACAATTCAGATTTTTTGCCATGTCTTCTATTTCATCATCTTGTACCCCAACCCCAAAAAGGTTACATTTCCCTAAATTGACTTTCAAACCCGAACACAAATAAAAACATCTCAATATTCTATTCAAGTTCTTAATATTTGCCTCCGACCACTCTCCTAAAAAAATTGCATCATCCGCGTAACATAAATGTGAAATCATCGGCCCATCCTTTGGTAAACTCACCCCTTTAAACAAACCATTCTCTATTGCCCTTTTCATTATAACATCTAGAGCCTCTTATGCTAGAATAAATAGAAATGGTGACAATGTATCTCCTTGTCTCAATCCATGAGACAAACCAAATTCTGATGAAGGTGACCATTTACCAAAACCGAGGCTCTCCCCGACTTAAACCCTGCCCCGATCCATTTTCTCCATAAAAGTGGAAAGTTCATGGCTTTTAGATTTGACAAAATAAATTTCCAATTTATAGAATCATAAGCCTTTTCAAAGTCCACTTTGAAAATAAAAATCTTCTTTTTACAACTTTTGGCCCAAGCTAATACTTCATTAACAATTAGCGGTCCATCCAAAATGGACCTTCCTTCTATGAACCCCGTTTGAATATTACTTACTATGACCGGTATGACCGGTTTAATCCTTCTAGCAAGAATCTTTGCAATAATTTTATAGACCGTACCTATTAATGAAATAGGCCTAAAATGCTTCAAAGAAATCGGGTCACATACCTTAGGAATCAATGCTGTGAAGGACGCATTGCATCCCGTTGGAATATTTGGCCGATCATGAAATTGCTTCACCATCTTCATCACATGAGTTTCTAATTGTTTCCAATACTTTTTCATAAACTTGAACGTTAACCCGTCTGGTCCCGGTGCCTTATCTTCACCACATGCCCACACCGCTTCCTTCACCTCCTTACTTGTGAATTCTCCTACCAATTGCTTAGCTTGTGCATCTGTTAGTCTTTTAAAACCTCTCCAATCCATTGATGGCCTTTTCTTCATCGGTTCTTCAAACATTTTCTTGAAAGCCTTCCTTATTCCTTCTTTAACTTCTTTCGGTTCACTGACTATCCTCCCTTCTATCAACACTTTATTTATCCGATTCCTTGACTTGCGGCAGTTAATCATTCTATGGAAAAAGCCTGAATTTTCATCCCCCAATTTCGCCCAGTTTACTTTTGCTTTTTGCTTTAGGTCTTTTATCTTTTGTTTTTCGTGATTCCTTATAGTTAACCTCCCTTTGACTCTTTCTTCCTTTTCCTCTTCTTTTAGTTTCCGCTTTTCCGCCATTTGCTCTATCTCTTCCACCCTCCTCTTTGCTTTAAGGACATCTTTTTCCTCCTTTTCTTTTGTTGTTTTCCTCCACTCCTTTATTTTAACTTTTAAATTCTTCAGTAAGGCTCCCATATTTTTTATACAGTCCTCCCCGTTTACTTGCTTTTCTATGGTATTATTGACTATTTCATCACAACCTGCTATCGACAACCATGAATTGTAAAACCTAAAAGGGATAGGTCCATAGTCTTTTATTGAACACGACAACAGTAACGGCTTGTGATCTGACAAATGTCTCGATAAGGTTTCCAACTTTGCACTCGGCCATCTATTCATAAAATCATCGCACACAAAAATCCTGTTTATCTTGCTCATACTAGATTCACTTTCAGTCATAAACGTGAATCTTGATCCATTCATATGATATTCCAATAACCCAGCCTCGGCAATAAACTTGTTAAATACCATTGCACTATTCGCATCAAATTTTGAATACATTCTCTCTTCCTCTACCCTTACTTCATTGAAATCCCCAGCCATTAAACATAATCCTTGTATATTCTGTTTCATAGACATCAGTTCCCCCGACAGCCTCTTTTTCTTCTGTATATCGTTTGGTGCATAGACATTACATACGTTTAACATTTCCTCTACCCCTTCTATATACCCTGATATCAATACACAATTCTCACTTTTTACTTTGTCACTCGGGTGAGGACACTAGACTCGGATTGCCGCCCGCTCGAGTGGCTGTTTGTAACACCCCAAAAATGGGTTTGGTAATATAAACCCGGTTAATACAAAGGAACAGGTAAAAATACTGTTAGGGGTAAAAGTGAACCCGTAAATGAATATTAACTAGGAATAATTAACCTAGTTGAATATTAGTATCGTTGGTATTAAACGAAGGGTTGTAGCCTTATTTAAATAAAACGAAACACGAGGGACCAAAGTAAACAACTTGAAAGTTGTTTTATTAAAAGTAAACAACACACACACAAACACACACATCGTGTGTGTGTGTTCATCATCGAGCAGGGAAGGCTCCCATGGAGCCAAAACCCTAAGTTTCATCAAATGCTCCAAATTGAAAGGCTAAACGAAGCCCAAATTCACAACCGAACATGAATTAACGATCACCCTCACAAGGGGATCATAAGGTATGTCTTAAAACTTAGATTTGATGATCTTGTTGAAGTGGGTTATGATCAATACATGAAATAGTATGAAATTAAGCATGTAGATGTGTTAGAAACACCAAATAGAACATGTGTTATGAATAATTTCAAGTAATTTGGTGATTTAGAATGAAACCCATTGCATGAGTGTGAAGATGATGATCATGATGAACTTGTAGATGTTATAATGTGATCTTGTGATGTATAAGGTGTTATATGGTAGACTGAGATAGATAAACTTGACGTGGAAATTATGATTATGAGATCTTGCTTGAATATGATGGTTCATAAGATGAAATAGGGAAGAAACATGCTTAAAGCACTTGTACATTATGCTTAGAAAGTGATATGCACACCAAGTGTTTGACGAAATGCTTAGGAGAAAATGATAAGTGGGATTGTATGCTAATAATGAATAATTGTTTGTAGAATGTGTTGATGATGTATTAGACAATAGATTTGTATAAGGAATGTGTTTTGAATGGATTACAAGTAGGAAATTAGTTTGATAAGATGATATGGCAAGAAACCTTCCTTAAAAGGTATGTATGCTCATGTATGCTAATCATGTTATGATGAATGTGATGACATGTACGGATAGGAGTTATGTCAACATGGACACAAGCATGGAAGGCAACGGGCCAAGGATAAACACGGAAGCTATGTTTGAACTCGGACGCACGAGGTAAGTGAACTCCAAACTTACCCTTTTGTTTGGTAATGTATTTATGATATATGGTAATTATTGAATGTAATATAAGAAGATATGAATCGTTGTTATTACTAAGTTAAGTTTTAGTGGAAATGAGTCGGAAGTGGTTAAGAAATAGATTCGATTAAGTTTGGGTAAGAAATGGAACTTACATAATGAATTATGCATAAAGATGAATTAAGGAGTTATATATGTAGGATGTAAATTGTAAGTACGGGTGTGAATAGAAAATGAATACATGCTTGAGAGGGGTATTTAATTATATGCTTGAATGAATAAGATGAGTTATGTGTATTTGAGGACACGTCCATATGAAAGGAAGCTAATGATACTAACCGTTTTTCTATTGAGAATTAATGTGAAGCATAGGCATGTTAACAATGGAAGTAAAGGTTGACTCTGCAATCCGATGCGAGTGATCGAATGGATGGATGAAGGAGCTAGTATAAGAGAAAGCATGATATGTGGACGCTTTATTATGCATGTGTTAATATTTTTGTATTATGTCACCAGTTACTAATGATGAGATTGAATGTGGTGACTGCAGGTTGTACGGGGTTATAGATGTTTCATCAAGAATTGTACGCGGTTGAAGATCGAGTCAAGACATGGATTGTACGTGGGTGTGTATGTGATCACGTAATTTGATTAGTATGTTAGTTTTTGATTAATTATAGAAGGGATTAATATATCTAATGTAAATGAATGAAATTAATAAAAGAAATTTAAAATATGAAATTTCCGCTGCGATAAATTTGGTTAAAACATGTTAGGGCGTTACAAGTTGGTATCAGAGCCTAGGTTTGAGCGAAATCAAGTACAAATGAGTGAGTACTTGAACTCAAACCTGTGTGCTCTTGTGATTAATGACCCGTACAATCCAAGACTCGATCAAGACCGAAAGGTAAGATTTAATATAAGTAAGTATGCGTGAGGTTACTAATAATGATGAATATTGAAAGGTGAGCTTGATGGATAATGAGGATGTTTCGCATTCGCGGGCTAGTACGAAAGCTAAGGTGTGTGATATGTCAGGAAAATGAACCCCAGGTACGTAAATTCAGCGTGTGGGCGTATGACGTTGTAAGACTAAGCAAGCGAAGGAAAATCATAAATGAAATATAATAGTGACATGGCAATGAAGTTTTAAAAATGTTACACGTGCCGAAACTTAATTCTTCGGACATAAGGTGGCGATTACACGAAGGCACGAAACTAGTATGTGGATTGTGTACCTGGCCAGTACACAAGAAACGTATGACGTTCGTGAGACCGTGATAATTGTTACAGGTATGTCCGTTAGAATTAAGTAGTAGGTGGACGTGAGGGTGAAGAGAAATGTAAGACTTTCAGGAATGAAAGTATGAATGCTATGTTAGAATCCGCGAGACGGATTCGAAGCATGAAAGAAGTTAAAGTATGAATGCTATGTTAGAATCCGCGAGACGGATTCGAAACATGAAAGAATGTAAAGTAGGAATGAAAGGTTTGAATTCGGGAATGAATTCAAACCGGAATGGAATGAAAGGAAGGAAAGGTTTGAATTCGTGAATGAATTCAAACGCGAAGGGAATGGAATGAAAAGAAAGGAAGGTATGAACGAAGGTTTCGATCCGTAGATGGATACGGATCAAACTTATGAAGAAGGAAGAAAAGAAGAATGAAAGGCTTGAGCCGGAAGTAGTAAACGAATCAAGTACGCGGAAAAAAAACGTAGTTAGATGGAAGGTAAGTAAAGCTTACGGCATTTAAATTAGTACAACCATTTATGTAATTGACTAGAAATAAGAGATGTTACTATTCGAAAAGAGATTTTGAAATAAGATGTTCCGAAACGAATCGATACGGGTCGGAACAAGTTAAAACGGGAAGTAAACCATATTTGATGGTAAAAAGGGTAAAATGGTAATTTGGTCATGGAATGACGAAAGTATAATGAGTTTTGAAAGATTTTGTTATGATGTATGCCATGATAAGTAATAAGGGTAAAACGGTAATTTAGTTACATGGATGAATGAAAATAAAGTTTAAAGAATACCCTATGGCGTAAGCGATGATAGGTTAAATGTATGGAAGAAAGGTTTAAAGATTATGACCATACGGTGAAAAATCCGCAATGAGTCAAATGAGCGAAATGGTAAATCGATACCATTTTATTTAAAATGTAAAAGGTTTGGGGCGTTTAGACCAAATGGGTCAATTAATGATGATAGAATCATTTGACGATGAGGACTAATGAAAGTTTGTTGAGTTTTATGCTCACAGGATGAATAGCGGATGGAAATTGCGTTGCTATTAATTAGCAACTTACCTAATGAAGTATTAAACGGGTCACAGCTTGATACAAGCCAGGTATGTACGAATAAGATTGTAGTTAAAAAGTGGGGTTTTTGGTCAATTATGTATTAAGGTCCTTTGTCGTAAGAACCGGAGCATTTGTTTACCAAAACGCCCTCGAATGACAAAGCGGGTAAACAACCCTTATGGGCTACTTGGAAACAAGTATTATGATCGAGTAAGTCTTTTGAAAAGTGTAAAGGTTAAAGGTATAAGTTTTTTTTTGGGTTTTGCCGTAATAGGAGGATCCGAGGGGTAAAACTCGGATTATATAGATCACCATGTTAGATCCACCACGAATGTAGTTGTGATGGAAAATCAATTGATAAGAAATGTGAAAATATGAAGCAAGAAGTAAATGAAGGTGACCCGTGCTTAAAATAGACTTAAATACCCTTAACGGGTCAAAATAAGCATATGAGCGAAAACGGGTTTAAAAACGTATATAAACCCGTGATATGAACCTAGTACGATAGAAAATATTGAACTTATGGAGTTCATGAGAAATGGGGATCAAATAAACGTGTTTGTTTAATAAATGCATGAACGGGTCGAATAATTCTTAAAAGAACATTGAGCCGAAAGCTTGTAAGTTAAGAATTTTCTTAATCCGGATGTGGGATTTTAAGTTCATATGATAGAATGTGAATTTACAAGCAAGTAGGAAGAAACGGGAGGTTAAACGGGTAAACGGTTCAAAAGTTATGCGCGTTTTAGTGCGTTCGAACGACGAAGCGACTCTGCAGAAAAAAGAGGTATTAGAGAGGCCGTCGCCGACGGGCCTAACCCCCGTCGCCGAAGGGCTTCGGTTTGTTCAAAAGTGGCCGACGGCCTATTCTCCTGTCTACGGGGTTATGTAGCTTACGGGTGAAACTACAACCCGTCGCCGACGGCTTGGGGACCCGTCGCCGACGGGCTCTCTTTTGTGAGAATTCTGTTTTATTCCCTTTTAATCCCGGTTGATCCAGTTCGCGTCCCGGTGCTCCGTTAAGCCCCCGAATGGGCCGAAATCAAGTTTCGACCCCAGCCAGGGGCTCTGCCCCTTGGACCCCGCCAGGGGCTGCCGCCCCTTGGACCCCGCTTTTCTCGGGGGCGCTGCCCCCGAACCCCCGTTAGTCCCAAGGAAGGATATGCACGTATGTAAGTATGTATGAATGTATGTAGATATGTATGAATGAATATATGTATGTATGCATGTATGGAAGCATGTATGTATGTACGATTTGGATACGTTTGTGTATTAACGTTATTAAATCGTGCTTCCGTTGAAAAAGCAATGTAATGTAGGTATGAAAACATTGGATGCATGAGGAATTGAAGTTGATCTCAGAAAGGGTAAAGTTACGTTATGTTATGAATTGAACCAATTATTCACCTTGTAAGGGTTTTATGAGTATGAATATGTTATCATATCTAAGTGTTGAAGTGTTATAAACATTGTATGAAAGTTTATGGCTATTATTTATATAAAATGTGAAGATCCTTATAAATTTCAATTATGTAAGCTTAGGTCTTACAAATTATATTATTTGACCCATGTACGTAGAGGTGTTGGAATGTATGTAATTATGTATATATATGTATGAATGTATTAAGGTATGAAGGTATCTCTGAATGTATGCATGTATGAAGAGATGTAGGAATGTATGTATGTATACAAGTAGGAATGTATGAAGGTATGAAGATACGTATGAACGTACGTATGTAAGTAGAGAGATAGGGATGGTGTGAATGTACGTAATAAATGTATGAAGGTACGTATGAGTGTGTGCATTATATAACGATAAGTAAGCATGTAAACATGTATGTATAGATGTGTTATTGTTGCAAGTATGTTTTCGGGTGTATGTAAATAGATGTATGCGTGTACATATATGAACGTATGTACGTATGTATTAAATGGTAATGAATGTGCACAAAGGAATAAAGCTTGTTTGTATGTAAGAATATACGTGTGAATCTACGTGTATGAGTATACCTAGTAGCATGTAACATTAACAGACGTAGAATGCTGTTAACTTTAGAGCTAAGCAAGTATGTGTGACTATGAAATAGTAGTTTTGTTGTGATAACGAAACAGGAATTAAATGATATACAGTGTATGTATGGAATGTAATCTTAAAAGACGAGATAAAGGTTTTAGATTCGTTATAAACGGATCATACGAATGTATGTATTATTACAAGTTTGAAGAAGTATGCATATTGACCGGTTACTAATGGGTCAAGGAAATGAAAAGGATATGTGAAAGTATGGTATGGAAAGTATGGACTGTGGTAATGAGTATTTATGCGATGAAGGCAAGAGCGGCATGTCCAACATGATTTATGAATAAAAGTAGATATAATCGAGTCGCTATGATCGATGGATACGTGGAAGTGTTATGTTTGATTAAGAAAGCAAGGATAGGACGTACAGTTATAATTGTTCATGAATGAGGCCTTTTTATAAGGTGTGAGTAAATTCTTGCCATGGTACGTATTGTGAATGGAATGGATGAATAAACATGTAGTAATGATCATCACTAAGAAACCATCATGAGGCAAGAATTTGAAATCTAAAGATATATATTTTAGAAATGTGTGTTAATTAGAAGAATTGGTAGTAACCGGTAGGTAAAGGATTATGGTCCCGTGGGTATGAGCAAGGTTTCGGGGACGAAACCTCTTTTAAGGGGGGTAGACTTGTAACACCCCAAAAATGGGTTTGGTAATATAAACCCGGTTAATACAAAGGAACGGGTAAAAATACTGTTAGGGGTAAAAGTGAACCCGTAAATGAATATTAACTAGGAATAATTAACCTAGTTGAATATTTGTATCGTTGGTATTAAACGAAGGGTTGTAGCCTTATTTAAATAAAACGAAACACGAGGGACCAAAGTAAACAACTTGAAAGTTGTTTTATTAAAAGTAAACAACACACACACAAACACACACATCGTGTGTGTGTGTTCATCATCGAGCAGGGAAGGCTCCCATGGAGCCAAAACCCTAAGTTTCATCAAATGCTCCAAATTGAAAGGCTAAACGAAGCCCAAATTCACAACCGAACATGAATTAACGATCACCCTCACAAGGGGATCATAAGGTATGTCTTAAAACTTAGATTTGATGATCTTGTTGAAGTGGGTTATGATCAATCCATGAAATAGTATGAAATTAAGCATGTAGATGTGTTAGAAACACCAAATAGAACATGTGTTATGAATAATTTCAAGTAATTTGGTGATTTAGAATGAAACCCATTGCATGAGTGTGAAGATGATGATCATGATGAACTTGTAGATGTTATAATGTGATCTTGTGATGTATAAGGTGTTATATGGTAGACTGAGATAGATAAACTTGACGTGGAAATTATGATTATGAGATCTTGCTTGAATATGATGGTTCATAAGATGAAATAGGGAAGAAACATGCTTAAAGCACTTGTACATTATGCTTAGAAAGTGATATGCACACCAAGTGTTTGATGAAATGCTTAGGAGAAAATGATAAGTGGGATTGTATGCTAATAATGAATAATTGTTTGTAGAATGTGTTGATGATGTATTAGACAATAGATTTGTATAAGGAATGTGTTTTGAATGGATTACAAGTAGGAAATTAGTTTGATAAGATGATATGGCAAGAAACCTTCCTTAAAAGGTATGTATGCTCATGTATGCTAATCATGTTATGATGAATGTGATGACATGTACGGATAGGAGTTATGTCAACATGGACACAAGCATGGAAGGCAACGGGCCAAGGATAAACACGGAAGCTATGTTTGAACTCGGACGCACGAGGTAAGTGAACTCCAAACTTACCCTTTTGTTTGGTAATGTATTTATGATATATGGTAATTATTGAATGTAATATAAGAAGATATGAATCGTTGTTATTACTAAGTTAAGTTTTAGTGGAAATGAGTCGGAAGTGGTTAAGAAATAGATTCGATTAAGTTTGGGTAAGAAATGGAACTTACATAATGAATTATGCATAAAGATGAATTAAGGAGTTATATATGTAGGATGTAAATTGTAAGTACGGGTGTGAATAGAAAATGAATACATGCTTGAGAGGGGTATTTAATTATATGCTTGAATGAATAAGATGAGTTATGTGTATTTGAGGACACGTCCTTATGAAAGGAAGCTAATGATACTAACCGTTTTTCTATTGAGAATTAATGTGAAGCATAGGCATGTTAACAATGGAAGTAAAGGTTGACTCTGCAATCCGATGCGAGTGATCGAATGGATGGATGAAGGAGCTAGTATAAGAGAAAGCATGATATGTGGACGCTTTATTATGCATGTGTTAATATTTTTGTATTATGTCACCGGTTACTAATGATGAGATTGAATGTGGTGACTGCAGGTTGTACAGGGTTATAGATGTTTCATCAAGAATTGTACGCGGTTGAAGATCGAGTCAAGACATGGATTGTACGTGGGTGTGTATGTGATCACGTAATTTGATTAGTATGTTAGTTTTTGATTAATTATAGAAGGGATTAATATATCTAATGTAAATGAATGAAATTAATAAAAGAAATTTAAAATATGAAATTTCCGCTGCGATAAATTTGGTTAAAACATGTTAGGGCGTTACACTGTTCGAGTGAATAATGGTCAAGAAAGTCAACTTATGCAATGGATACAGTGGAACCTGAGTCGGATGGTCATCCGGTCGGATTGCCATCCGACCGGTGAACATCAACAGCAAAAATCAACATTTTCATGCAAGTGTTCGTCAAGAATGAATGTTCGTTGACCAAATAGGCTTCCTCAACTGTAACAATTTAACAAAAGACAAATTAGATGCTATGGATTGGATGGAATTTGAGTCGGATGGTTATCCGGTCGGATTGCCATCCGACTAGTGAACACCTTCTAGAATAGTAACAACAACAGCAAACATTTTGAACTTTTTCGAACACAAAAATCAAAATTTCTCCCAAACTACTTCGAATTAAGATCTGAAATTTTGAAGGCTTGTATATCAAGTGTTTTCACATATAATATCCAAAAATTAGCCGATTTTAACCGTAAAAAGTTGTTTAATTTGGCGATTTTCTGTTAAAAACGTGAAAAAATGAAAAAGTGAAGAAATAGATCAAATCTGATGCAATTTGGATCTGAATTCGATGAAATCCTGTGCAAAATCGTGTGATTGGTCCGTGCAATCGAGCTCCTGCTCTGATACCGCTTGTTAGGACCGGTTTTCGACTCCGAAATGATTGCGAACCGAACGTGTGACGTGCGGAATCCGTACACGAACGTGACCGAACACACGAGAATGTAATATAATCGGTGATTCTATATAGATATGAAATCGTACAAGAAACTTGAATCACCTTGCCACTTTCTCTCTCTAGATTCTCTCTCTAACCTTCAAAAGCTCTAACTCTCTAATGTGGCAAAAAAGTTATAATTCTAACACTTAGACTCCTATTTATAGGCCAAGGGATATAATGAGGTATCTCATTATTTACACAAATGCCACCTTGCCTTTTACTAAACATAACAATATAAAGCCTAGAATTAATATGTTTCTACTACGATCTTGATTGACGGAGGCGATAGACATACTGCACTAACAGCCTTTGATCCTGACGAGATACCTAGAATCCCAACACCCAATCCTCTAGCGTATGATCCATGGAATGATGACCATAGGGATTATAGGGAACTCTACCCACAGGAAGAACCAATTCCAAACCCCATAGCACAATACACCAACCTCAATCCTTTAGACCCATATTGGAATGCTGACCCGTATATTCAGGAAATCTTAAATAATCCATATCCATATGGAGAACCGTTACCTATGTACCCTGACTCAGTACCCGCACCACGACCACCCATGAGTGACAAGAATGTGCAGGAACTCCACATGTACGGAGAGGAATTGATAGAAGGAGGAGAGAGGATGAGAGAGATAGGAGAGAAGCTCGTGTGGAAATACGATGAGTAGGAGATGCAGTTCAACCCATAGCAAGAATGATAATATATATATATATATATATATATATATATATATGTGTGTAGTTGAAAAAAAATCAAATCAACAAAAATAGGTAACCTAATATCTATTGATGCATAACTAGTTGTGTGTTTCAATTCCAGTTGGAGATTATAAAATATATATTTGAAAAATAGTAAATGTCGCAATGTTCCACGATTTTGATCAACTTGTTTGTTTGATTGTTTGCATTAAATATTATTATGTGATATTAATACCTGATAAATGTTTGTAAATCCAGATGGACAACGAAGTGAATCAGGAAAACCAGAATAATGATAATAATGGAAACCAAATAGATAATAGTGCCATCCAACATATCGTAGCACAAGGAATTATAGATGCTATGCCATATATTTTCAAAACTGTTAAAGAAGCAGAAAATAATAAAAGTAACAGTGGAAGTAAACAACCACCTACTGAACCCAGTCACAGCGTAAACAATGGACAGCTACTCCAATTGCCTATTCCAAAAAGAAGAAGAACCATGTCATATGGTTGTTCTTACAAAGAATTCTGGTTTTGCAAACCCATAGAATTCTCAGGCAATGAAGGAGCCATTGCAGCTTTACGTTGGATAGAAAAGATAGAGGCAGTCTTAAAAATAAGCAAATGTGCAGAGGAAGATAAAATCATGTTTGCTTCTAATCTTTTTAAGAATGCAGGTCTAGAATGGTGGAATAATATTCTCCAGTCTAGGGGAAGTGACAAAGTTTATAATATGGAATGGATCAAGTTTAAGGAAATGGTTGAAAGGAAATTCTGTCCTCCCAATGAAAAAGAACAAATTGCTAATAAGTTCTTAAACCTTCGAATGACTGGAATAGACTGTAAGGGTTACACTACCATATTCTTCGAATATGCTAGAATAGTGCCAACCTTAGCCTCACCAGAACCAGTATTGATCTCCCGTTATCTCTGTGGAGTAATTAGTGAAATCAGGCACGTAGTAAAGTTAGCTAGACCACAAACCATAGAAGAAGCTGTAGAATTAGCTAATACCTTGACTGATGAATTAGTACGTACACAAGAAGAGAATCAGAGAAAGAACCTAGCCCAGAAACTTACCCAAGAACTCCGTTATGGAAATAACTATCGTGGAAAAAGTATAGGTTCTACTTCTGCACCTTACTGGAAGTACTGCAAGAAGAAACATTCTGGAAGATGTTCCATATACTGCAACTTCTGCAAAGTGTCTGGACACAAGGAAGAAGACTGTAGGAAGAAACCCATTAATGGGATACGCTTAAATTAGGGAGAAAAAGGACATATCAAGCCAAACTGTCCGAAACTAGCTCTAGCCATGAACAACAAATCTACCAAGAATGCTCGAGCCTTTGTTCTGACAGCTGAAGAAGCCAAGATGATCCCGGATGTGATTGCCGATACATTTTTAGTTAACGATATTTTTGCTAAAGTATTATTTGACTCTGGTGCGAACCAAAGTTTTATTAATACTTCGTTTTGCAAAATTCTCAAGCAACCATTAACTAAATTGCCACAAGAATGTGTAGTAGAAACAACAAATGGAGAATCCACTAAGATAACTGAAATCTTGTAGGGAGCAAGAATAGAAATCTTAAACCATAATTTTATTGCTAACATTTATCCAATGAATCTGGATGGATTTGATATAGTATTAGGAATGGATTGGTTGGTAGCCAATCATGCCAGTATTCTATGTGATCAAAAGTCAATACAAGTAAGTTCACCAAAGGGTGAAAAGATCACAATTAAAGGAGATAAGCCAACTAGGTCTACAAAATTCATCTCTGTGATGAAAACAACAAGTTATGCAAGGAAAGGATCACTAGTGTATATGATTTCTATAATCATTAACACTAAAGAAAAAGAATTAAAAGATATTACCGTAGTATCTAAATTCTCAGAAGTTTTTCTAGAAGAGTTACCTGGATTACCGCCTGATAGAGAGGTTGAATTCAGAATTCACCTATTGCCAGGGACAACACCGATTGCCAAAGCACCTTATCGCTTTGCACCAGCAGTGATGCAGGAACTGAAGAACCAGTTGGACGAACTTCTGGAGAAAGGTTTCATACATCCTAGTTCATCACCGTGGGGAGCACCAATCTTCTTTTCAAGAAAAAGGATGGATCAATGCGTATGTGCATTGATTACCGAGAGTTGAATAAGGTTACGATTAAAAATTGGTACCCACTACCGAGAATTGATGATCTGTTTGATCAACTCCAAGGAGCTCGATTCTTCTCTAAGATCGATTTACGCTGAGGATATCATCAATTGAAAGTACAGGAAGAGGACATTCCTAAAACTGCTTTTAGAACAAGGTATGGTCATTATGAATTTACAGTCATGCCATTTGGTTTAACCAATGCCCCAGCCATATTTATGGACATGATGAACAGAATATGTAAACCATACCTGGATAAATTCATAATTGTCTTTATAGATGGTATTCTCATTTACTCTAAGAATAAAGAAGAACATGCAGAGCATTTGTTTATACTTCTAAATTTGCTGAGAAAAGAAAAGCTTTATGCTAAATTTTCAAAATGTGAATTTTGGTTAGAAGAAGTGCAATTTCTTGGACACTTAGTCAATCATGAAGGAATTCATGTGGATCCCACAAAGATCGAAGCAATTACTAAATGGAAAGTCCATGAATCACCGACGGAGGTGAGAAGTTTTCTTGGACTGGTAGGTTATTATAGACGGTTTATCCAAGATTTTTCTAGAATAGCCATCCCATTAACAAAGCTAACCTACAAATCAGTTAAGTTTGAATGGGGACCAAAACAAGAGGAAGCTTTTAAGATTCTAAAAAAAAAGTTAACCAATGCACCCATACTAGCATTACCAGAAGGAACTGAAGACTTCATAGTCTATTGTGATGCGTCTAAGTTAGGTTATGGATGTGTATTGATGCAACGTCAAAAGGTTATAGCCTATGCCTCTAGATAACTTAAGAATCATGAAGAGAATTATACAACCCATGATCTAGAGTTAGGAGCTATAATTTTTGCCCTTAAAATTTGGAGACAGTACCTTTACGGTAGTAAGTTTACTGTTTTCACCGATCATAAGAGTCTAAGATATGTTTTTGGGCAAAAGGAGCTTAATATGAGACAAGACGCTGGGTGGAAATTCTTAGTGATTATGATTGTAGTATCCAGTATCATGCAGTAAAAGCTAATGTAGTAGCTGATGCTTTAAGTCGAAAGTATCACGAAAAGCCAAGAAGAGTATATTCTCTTAAATTAAATCTGCAGATAGATTTAAATGAGGAAATTAGAGAAGTATGTCACACCCCGACCACGTAAAACGAGAAACACGTGGCGGAAACGTCGGGGAGTGTTGTAACAGAATTATTGTTTCACAACCATGGAAATTAAAGTTACGTTTTATTTATCAACAAGAGAGTTACATTGTCTTTAAACATGAAACCAAGAGTACATAACATAATTAAACTAAGTCTATCTTCGTTTTATGTCTCTAAGGCACAGGTCCGCCCTAATGTCACGATCATCATCCTAAGCGACAGCTCCTGAAAACACATGTGAAAATAGGTACGTCAGCATAAAAATGCCTGTGAGATACATAGGTTTAGTGAAAATAGGATTCATGACTTGGGTTTTAAAAGATAGGTTTAATAAAAATTAGTCATGAATCTTGTTAAGTGTTTTCTTTTATAAATCGTATGAAAACTCGATAAGAAATCAGACTATATAAAAGAATGGTGTATGGTTAATAAAATAACCGAGTAAAATGAGTTGGATAAAATAAACTGTTTTGTAAGACAATGTCTTGTGAAAAATAAGTTGTTTATGTAAAATGTAAATATGTCAAATATTGAAATGATTTAAGTAACGCTACGACATGTAATATCATACAAGCACTTATATATAGGAAGTACCAGCGGCGTATCCACCATACTTGTATCATATTACACACGCCTCGTTACTCAAATCACTTACCCAAACCAACCATCATTGTAAATTGTTCATGTATAAATCAATTGTCAAGTGTTATTGTGTAAACCATATCAAAATGTCTATGTCTAATGTAAATCACTAACTGTGTATAGCAATGCCAAAATGTCTATGTCAAATGTCCATTATGTAATGTGTAACCAAAATGTCATGTATAGCAAGTGAAATATGTATCAACTAAACCATAGGCAAAAATGCACAAAGCAATGTATTGAAGTAAAACTTGGTTTAAATCAACGTTATGTTTTGTGGAAATGCATGCTATACTGAATACAAACATTTATGCGATATTGTAAAAATGCATACATTCAAGCCTTGTGACTGTGGTGATAGACCTTTAAACAAATTAAAGGTTTATCTGTGTTATGTCTATCGAATTCGATCATTCCTTCCATCCAAACATACCTAGGATGTCAGGAAAGGGAGTTGTCAATTCCTATGGTACCACTACCTACTAACGAATGGCGTAGCTAATGTTAATGAATGTATTTTTGTCCCATTTAAACAAACCAAATGTCATGTCAAAATGTAAGCATGTGAAAACAATGCACTAAGTATGTAATCAAATGAACATACATAGCGTGAAATGTAATGTGAAACAATGTACTAAGTATGCACACAATGGACATACATAGCATGAAATGTAATGTAAAACAATGTACTATAAATGTACTAATGAACATAGCAAGTATATGATGTGAAAACATGGAAAGCATGAAAGTAACAAGTAGGCACATGTGTTTCACCCCAAAACAGTTTGAAAAACAGTAAAAGATGGGTCTATGTACTCACTTGAGATTGCTTAGTAGTCCTTAAGTAACAACCAAACAATGCTAGAGATCACGGAAAATCAAACGGCACCTAATATAGGTAACTACGTTAATACACCGGACCTAAATCGGAGGATCGGATAGAATGAGGGTTCGTAAACCAAATGAGTATGAGAACTCATGTAATATGGTTTAACAAAGCCTACATACTAAATGAAACCTAACCTAAGTGCTTACGACCCGTTTAGGTAGCTTATGCTACTTTAACGCGTCGTTCGCGTAAAACGCGTTCGTAATGCCTAACTAGCCCTATGATAAGTAAAATATGCCTTAACATGTCTAATATTGTTACCAAAACAGTTTAGATATCAAAAGTTATGTTACATATGCTTAATATGAATTTTGGCGTAAAAAGGGCATTTTGGTCATTTACCTAAGGCATATAAACTACCTATCATACAACTAATCTATATGTCGTGACCATAAGGTATAACCTCGGAAGGTTATTCCCTATACAACTAGGGTCACCTAATGTATTTGGTCGGATCCTAATGATCGACCAAACGGGTCGGGTTCGAAAGTATAAGCGATTGTTTAGATCGCTTACCTTACGACCCTATATAAGCACTAAACTAAAAGTGACGAGCTAAGCATGTTAATACATGCTTAACTAAGTTTAGAAAACGTGTTTGGTATCAAAAGAAACGGTTTTGATACCTAAGAGTAGTTTGGTTACAAAATACGCAAGAATACGCATTTTGGCCGAAACTACGACTCGTCACTGAGCCTAGATAACGTGGAAATCAGTAGGTATAGTCACTAGGGACTATTGTCACACCCCGACCACGTGAGACAACGAAACGTGGCGGAAAACGTCGGGGTGTGTTGTAACAGAATCATTGTTTCATAACACATGGAAATTTAAATATTGTATTATTGATTTAAAATTGTTACAACGTCTTGACAATCAAAGAAATACAACATAATTAACTAGTCTAGCATCTTTTATTGTCACTAAAGCCCAAGTCCGCCTAAGTGCATCTTGATCAATCCTATGCATCATCTCCTGAAACACATGTGAAAATAGGTACGTCAGCATAAAAATGCCTGTGAGATACATAGGTTTTGTGAAAATAAGATTCATGACTTATGTTTAAGAAAATGTTTAGTCATGAACCTTGTAAATTGATTTGTTTTGTAAATCGTTTGAAAAACAATAAGTCCAGATGATATGTGTAAATAAATGTAAGGTTAAATGAATAACCATGTAAAAATGAGTTTGTATAAGATAAGTTGTTTGTAAAACAATGTATTGTGAAAAGTATGTTATTTGTATACAATGTTATATTTCCAAATTGAAATGATTCAAATAACGTTACGATATGTAATACCATACAATCACTTATATATAGGAAGTACCAGCGGCGTATCCACCATGCTTGTATCATATTACACACGCCTCGTTACTTAAATCACTTACTCAAACCAAACCAACAATGTAAGATGTCTATGTTTAAACCAATTGTCAAATGTATTGAATAATATACCAAAATGTTTATGTCAAGATGTAAATCATGCAACGTATAACCAATGTTGAAAATGTTTATGTGTCAATTGTAAATCATGTAATGTATAACAAATGTTGAAAATGTTTATGTGTCAAATGTAAATCATGTAATGTGTAACCAAAATGATATGTATGGCTAGTGAAATGCATCAACTAAACCATAGGTGAAATGCACAAAACAAAGTATTGAAGTAAAACTTGGTTTAAATCAAAGTTATCTTTTGTGTAGTAAATGCATGCTATACTGATATAGACATCTATGCGGTATTGTGAAAATTCATACATCTAAGCCTTGCGACAGTCGGATAACCCTTTTAGTAAAGGTTATCAAAATATGTATTCGGATTCGGTCATTCCTTACGTCCAAACAAACCCGAGATTTCAGGAATGGGATTTGTCAAGTCCTATGGTACCACTACCTACTACCGAGTGGCATGATCGGTGTTAATGAATGTATAGTATAGTTTAAACAAACCAAATGTCATACCAAAATGTAAGCATATGATGAATAAGAAATGTACTAAGCATGCTAAGTTAACATACAAAGCAGAAAAGTCATGTAAATCAATGTGCTAGCATGCTATCAGTTAACATACATAGCAGAAATGTAATGTAGAACCATGTACTAAGTATGCACATAATGGACATACATAGTATAAAATGTAATGAAATCATGTACTATAATGTACTAATGAACATAGGAGGTATATGATGTGAAAACAGGAAAGCATGAAAGTAACAAGTAGGCACATGTGTTCCACCCCCAAAATGTTTGGAAAACAGTAAAAGAGGGGTCTATGTACTCACTTGAGATTTCTCAGAAGTCCTAAGATAACCACCAAGCAATGCTAGAGATCACGGAATCAAACGTCACCTAAATCGGAAGATCGGATAGAATGAGGGTTCGTAAGCCAAACGAGTATGGGAACTCATGTAATATGGTTTAACAAAGCCTACATACTAAATGAAACCTAACCTAAGTGCTTACGACCCATTACGACCCGTTTAGGTAGCTTATGCTACTTTAACGCGTCGCTCGCGTGAAACGCGTTTGGAACGCCTAACTAGCCCTATGATAAGTAAAATATGCCTTAACATGTCTAATATTGTTACCAAATCAGTTTAGATACCAAAAGTTATGTTACATATGCTTAAAATGAATTTTGGCATAAAAAGGGCATTTTGGTAATTTACCTAAGGCATATAAACTACCTATCATACAACTAACTAAACATCGTGACCATAAGGTATAATGTGACAACCCGAACTTTCATGGTTAGTGTCGTTTGACTTAGCGATTCTAAACCCTCATTATTTCTTTCATTATGCATTGCTCGTGTTGGACACGTTAAATGTTCTGTGTTAAACTTATTAAACGTAAACGCAACCTAGGGTTGCACGTACACACACTCTTGTTACCCTTAATATATTTCGGCCCATTTGAGTAGTCAAGCCCGTAGAATCTGGGCCCAAACCCGGCCGGCCACTTTGAGATCACACACACATATTCACAAGCCCAAGCCATCACATGTAATATTAAAGTCCAAACCTTACTAATGTTGGTCAAGTGATGTGGTAACCCAAAGCTGTGGGCTTGAGCCCACCTCGGTCGAACAGTAACCGCCCCACACTTTATTACTTA
Organism: Helianthus tuberosus; assembly: GCA_030545235.1. Classification (NCBI taxonomy): domain Eukaryota; kingdom Viridiplantae; phylum Streptophyta; class Magnoliopsida; order Asterales; family Asteraceae; genus Helianthus; species Helianthus tuberosus. The sequence continues at coordinate 198,054,152 of CM060425.1, forward strand.
TAATTATTTAAGATAAACCCTAAACCAAAAACAACCCTACACCCCTTTAGTTCGTGACGGCAGAAGATACCCCATTGACGCAACACCCCCATCTAGTCAACATCTGAATTAAGTCGAATTCTCGGTTAGTATTCTCACAGTTGTTCGTGTTTAATCTTTACATGTATACAAGTTGTTATTTATCCAAAGTGTTTCTTGATAATGATGAAATTGCTAACATGTGATGAATATGAAAGTCTAATATTTGTCAGATCCACTAAAGAGGATAGGTCCAATAAGAGCATATGTTGGATATATTTGTCTGCTACAAACTTATAGGTGCATGTGTTGTGAAGTTCAAAGTCAACAACTCATCATTCATGATATCGATTCCATGTGCAGATGTCAGACCTTTATATGAATGCATTTAGTGTGTCGGCTATCAATATAGAATTCATATATGTTGCTGATTAGATAAGATATTATGTGAATGATTTAATGATCTATACAATCGTGATTTCACAATGAATTGGTAACACGATTTCATGTATTAATAGTTAGTGGGTAATAATGATGAACTAATTGAATTATGATTGGGGGATGATTAAACCGATACCATGTATTGATTTGCGTAACAGTTAGCATGATTAGGGCTGCCTGTTGTTGGTTATGATGTGTCAACGAAAACCACCACACTTGAAAACATCTGGACGAAATCACTAGGTGATTTCGGCCCAAGTATGTTAGGCCCAAAAAGGGTTTTCGCCAACATGTTGATTTCGGCCCTTATGTGATTCCGGCCACTTATTGTTTTTGTCCAATGCTCTTTCTGTTTGTTAACCCTATTAGTCCACAAACCCTGTTAAGTGGTTAACCTAGTTAAGTAAGTAACTCACATGATTTTTATTAACTCTGTTAAGCATGGGACTCGCGGTTAAACGAGTAAACTCTGTTAAGTTAGTAAGTTGTAAACTTTTATTGTTTGTTAACCTTGTTAGTTAACTCTCATTATTAGTTTAGCATTTCTGTTATAAATATCAACCCATGTTAAGTATGTTATTGGATGCTATGCTTGAATAAGATGTGATTAACTGTTATGTGAAACACAAATTGTGCACATGTGATTAACTGTTATGTGATGTATGATTAACTGCCAAACACTCTGAGATATTACAGCAATGCTAGTTACATGTGAAACATTACGAATGTTAACTGATTTAGTATACATGCACTATAGGACGTGATTGCTTTCTTGTGAGCACTTAACTAATCATACCGAGCAAACCAAGGTGAGTTCACTGCACTTTTCTAAGCATGCGTCCCGGTGGTTTGGGACATCTGGTAAACGTTTCTAAAGGGAATATTGGGTAAACTGTTATTTGGGATGTTGGTTATTGAACACAGAATCGATCATCTACCGTGTTGCCTGTAAGGCAATGGGGTAACTAGTTGATAGCGCTATTAGGTTTGACACCCTCACACCGGGCCGTAAGGACGGGCGTGATCTAGTTACCTGGACATCATTACCAATGCTTGGTTAGGGGCATTGGGGTTAGGCACACTCCCAGGTTATATTGGGCACACTCCCAGGTTGTATTGGGCACACTCCCATGGTATATATTGGACACACTTCCAGTATATAAGACTCTCCTACGTTAATAACAATTTCAAAACGAAACGATGATTTGACTTAACAGATATCTGGTAACTACACGCATTAACAAAACTTTGAACTCACCAGCGTCGTCTGACACACTTGTTTACATGCTTGTAGGTAATCATTGAAGGAACTTGGGAACTTGCCGTCTGATGCTGCTGGAGTGGTTGTGGTCATGATAAACAATTACATTGATTTGGTTTTGATACATTTACACATTTATACATTTATGCTTCCGCTCAATACTTTGGTTTTGGTTTAAAACGATACATTTCTTTCAATTGAGTATTTCAATACATTATTACTTGTGTTTGATATGATTGGTGGCTCTTTGTTGGATCGTTGCACCTCCATTAGGGACATGCCCTAGGTGGTAATTTGGGGGTGTGACAGTTTGGTATCAGAGCCACTGGTTATAGAGAACTTGGTTTTAAAACGTTTTCATAAAACCAGACTATAACCGAATTGATCCAAACGATGACCATGACACTCAGCTTCAGATTGCAAGGTTCGTTCCTCGTTACAGTATACATCACATGTTTAGTAGACATATCTATATACATAGCATGCACGATACAACAAGATAGATATCATGACACATCGATAGCATAACATAACACTTGCATCTTGTAAATCCTAGTCTTGCTGTTAGTACATACCTGTGTTGATTGGAGTGGGAGAAACTTCGAACATAAGTTAAGAAGCGTCGAGAGGAGCATGCAAACCGCCTTATTATCATGGGTGCACACATAATAATAATGCGTGGTGCATGCAATTCCCAATGAGGCTTAACGAGTGCAAGAGGGAATCTCCCCTACTGTATGTGAACTTGAAAGTGTAGACTTTAAGGTGATACTTGATTCTATCTCATTCTGAACTATCATTTGATCTATGCGAAACCTGATAACCTATAGGAGAAATAGTAGAGATTGTCTCCTACACGAATGTGATCTTTCCATTTTTCCTTTGAAACCTTTTGAATTCCGATGCTATCGAGTATTACCTGAACACCCAACTGAACGCCTAGTGGACTGTGTAGAGTGCTAGGTGCTTATACGAACATCCCCGAGTGGGGTGATGCACAACGATGAACGATCTATATCTTTCCCATTTTTTTTCTTCGTTTGTTGGAACTTGACATATTGACGTCTCGAATCTCGAATCACGACCATTTCTGTAACGCCCTCGCAACAGACTGTGTAATACATAGACAACTTGCAACATCGTTGGATGAGAGGGTAAATGTAGTACTTCACCAACCTCAAACATTGGACGACTCTGATGACCGGCAGCGAACACCAACGAATAGAATACAATCGACTCTTTAACCTCTGCCAGTGACTCATGGGAGTCAGCTTTTACGAATCACTCGAAACGTAAGTAATGACAATCGGATACGGTGTGGAATGCACCGCTGTCAGCACAATGAGTAGCATCTTAGAACGTGGCACAGAACAGTAGAAGATGGATCCTGTCAGTGGAGGATCATAGGACTCCGCTTCATGAAACAATAAGCAGAAGTAACAGTTACGACAACATCAGGGTACTCGTAATAGTAGCCCTCACTATGGGAGTGAAAAACGTTTACCACATGGATTGGCCGTTGGTCAATCAAGACAGCAACCCTTTTAGTAGTCAAGGGCAGGGTGGATACAGGGGAAACCACCCTAAGTGCAAATGATGTAACTTGCACCACAGCGGGCAGTGCAACCGAAATCATTGTCAATGATGCAACAAGCTTGGTCATGGAGCCAAAGATGGTAGAAACTCACGTCCTGCAAACCAGAACCAACAACAACAGCCACAAGATCTATAGAATCAGCAGCAACAGCAGGGTAACAAGGGATGTTATCAGTGTGGTGCTGAAGGTCACTTCAAAAGACACTGCCCACAGTTGAACCAGAACCAGAACCAGAATCAGAACCACAACCAAGGAAACAGGAACAATAATGGAGGCAACAATGGGGGTAATAACGACGGCAATGGTGCCAGGGGTCGAGTGTTTGTGATTGGTCAGGGTGATACTAGGAATGATCCCAACGTTGTGATGGTTTCGACATCGATATTGGTATGGATTGGCTACCTCAACATCGAGCAGAGACTCTTTGCAAAAAAAAAAAAAAAAAAAAAAAAAAAAAAGATCATCCGCATTCCTCGTGCTGGTTAAGAACCTTTGGTAACTCATAGTAACAAGCTCCAGGAGCAGCACCCATAGCTCGAGCACCTTATCGCTTAGCTCCAACTGAACTGGAAGAACTATCTAATCAACTGCAAGAACTCTTGGAAAAGGGTTTCATACGTCCTAGCTCTTCGCCCTGGGGAGCTCCAGTATTGTTTGTGAAGAATCGCTATCCTCTTCCACGCATCGACGACCTATTCGACCAGTTGCAAGGGTCGAGCTATTACTTGAAGATTGATCTAAGGTCAGGATATCATCAACTGAGAGTCCGGGATGAGGACGTCTCCAAAACAGCGTTCAGAACACGCTACGGCCACTACGAGTTTCTGGTCATGCCTTTCGGGCTAACGAACGCGCCTGCGGTTTTCATGGATCTTATGAACAGGGTGTGCAAACCTTATCTCGACAAGTTCGCCATTGTTTTCATTGACGACATCCTGATCTACTCGAAGAATCAGGAGGAACACGAACAACACTTACGACTTATTTTGGAACTTCTTCGAACGGAACAGCTATACGCTAAGTTTTCAAAATGTGACTTCTGGCTTCGTGAAGTCCACTTTCTAGGCCACGTGGTAAACAAGGATGGGATTCATGTCGATCCATCCAAGGTGGATTCGATCAAGAACTGGCCTGCACCTCGTACACCAACTGAAATACGCCAATTCTTGGGTTTGGCAGGTTATTACAGACGGTTCATCAAAGACTTCTCGAAGATTGCTCAGCCGCTTACACTACTGACACAGAAAGGTGTTGTTTACCGTTGGGGTAATACACAGGAATCAGCGTTCCAACACTTAAAGGATAGACTTTGTAGCGCACCTATCCTCTCATTGCCTGAAGGCACGGACGATTTTGTAGTCTACTGTGACGCGTCTATCCAAGGTCTTGGATGTGTGTTGATGCAACGGGATAAAGTCATTGCTTATGCTTCGCGCCAACTTAAGATTCACGTACGGAATTACACTACACATGATTTAGAGCTGGGAGCTGTTGTTTTTGCGCTCAAGATATGGCGACATTACCTGTATGGCACTAAATGCACCATCTACACCGATCACAGGAGTCTCGAGCATATTTTCTAGCAGAAAGAATTGAACATGCGACAACGTAGATGGGTCGAGCTACTGAACGATTACGAATGTGCTATAAAGTACCATCCGGGCAAAGCCAATGTGGTGGCTGATGCCCTCAGTCGAAAGGATACTACACCTAGGCGTGTACGAGCATTGCAACTCACTATTCAGTCTAATCTTCCTTCACAGATACGAGATGCTCAGGTAGAAGCATTGAAACCAGAAAACGTCGGGGCTGAAGCTCTACGCGGCTCAAGGTAACTATTAGAACAAATGGCAGACGGCGCCTACTATGTAACAGAACGCATTTGGGTCCCACTCTATGGCAACTTACGCGAGCTTGTAATGGACGAAGCTCATAAATCTCGCTACTCAGTACATTCTGGTTCGGATAAGATGTACCACGACCTCAGAACTACATACTGGTGGCCTAGCATGAAAGCTCACATAGCAACTTACGTTAGCAAGTGTTTGACTTGTGCGAGAGTTAAAGCGGAATATCAGAAACCATCAGGCCCACTCCAACAACCTGAGATACCACAATGGAAATGGGAACAAATTTCCATGGATTTTGTTACTGGCCTACCTAGATCTCAGCGCTGAAATGATACTATTTGGGTGATCGTGGATCGACTCACAAAGTCTGCTCACTTCTTGGCTATCAAGGAAACGGACAAGTTCTCCACACTAGCAGACGTATACTTGAAGGAAGTGGTCTCAAGGCACGGGGTGCCCACCTCTATTATCTCTGATCGTGATGCACGTTTTACTTCAGAACTGTGGCAAGCAATGCACAAATCTTTTGGCTCTCGTTTAGACATGAGCACAGCTTATCATCCTCAGACAGATGGGCAGTCTGAGCGCACTATTCAAACTCTAGAAGACATGCTTCGGGCGTGCGTAATTGACTTTGGCAATGGCTGGGAAAAACATCTGCCACTTGTGGAATTTTCGTACAATAACAGCTACCACACCAGCATTAAAGCTGCTCCATTTGAGGCATTGTACGGGCGTAAATGCCGGTCACCTCTTTGTTGGGCAGAGGAGGGTGACAGTCAGATCACAGGTCCAGAAATGGTAGTTGATACTACTGAAAAGATTGCTCAAATACGACAACGCATGGCGGTAGCTCGTGACCGTCAGAAAGCATACGCAGATAAAGACAGGAAACTACTCGAGTTCCAGGTTGGGGATCGAGTGCTACTCAAAGGTTCACCCTGGAAGGGTGTGGTTCGTTTTGGCAAACGAGGCAAACTTAACCCACGATACGTCGGACCATTCGAAATCATTGAGAAAATAGGCAAAGTGGCCTACCGACTGAACTTACCAGCTGAACTCAGTGCAGTTCACAACGTCTTTCACGTGTCGAATCTGAAGAAGTGCCTGTCAGATGAGACCCTCATAGTTCCTTTGAAGGAGCTCACTATCGATGAACAGTTGCGATTCATCGAGGAACCAGTTGAAATCACGGACCGGGATGTTAAGGTCCTCAAACACACCAGAATACCTCTTGTTCGAGTTCGTTGGAACTCCCGTCGTGGCCCAGAGTTCACCTGGGAACGAGAAGATCAAATGAAACTCAAGTATCCCCAGTTATTCGAAAACAGTGCAACCACTACTGAGGCTGAAGCTACTACAGAATTTCGGGACGAAATTCCAAATCAACGGGGGGATGATGTGACACCCCAGGAAAACCAGTAAATTACACAACACAACTAGCTTCCTCAGTAACCGCATTCTAAATTTCGGGACGAAATTTCTTTCAAGTTGGGGATGATGTGACAACCCGAACTTTCATGGTTAGTGTCGTTTGACTTAGCGATTCTAAACCCTCATTATTTCTTTCATTATGCATTGCTCGTGTTGGACACGTTAAATGTTCTGTGTTAAACTTATTAAACGTAAACGCAACCTAGGGTTGCACGTACACACACTCTTGTTACCCTTAATATATTTCAGCCCATTTGAGTAGTCAAGCCCGTAGAATCTGGGCCCAAACCCGGCCGGCCACTTTGAGATCACACACACATATTCACAAGCCCAAGCCATCACATGTAATATTAAAGTCCAAACCTTACTAATGTTGGTCAAGTGATGTGGTAACCCAAAGCTGTGGGCTTGAGCCCACCTCGGTCGAACAGTAACCGCCCCACACTTTATTACTTATAATTATTTAAGATAAACCCTAAACCAAAAACAACCCTACACCCCTTTAGTTCGTGACGGCAGAAGATACCCCATTGACGCAACACCCCCATCTAGTCAACATCTGAATTAAGTCGAATTCTCGGTTAGTATTCTCACAGTTGTTCGTGTTTAATCTTTACATGTATACAAGTTGTTATTTATCCAAAGTGTTTCTTGATAATGATGAAATTGCTAACATGTGATGAATATGAAAGTCTAATATTTGTCAGATCCACTAAAGAGGATAGGTCCAATAAGAGCATATGTTGGATATATTTGTCTGCTACAAACTTATAGGTGCATGTGTTGTGAAGTTCAAAGTCAACAACTCATCATTCATGATATCGATTCCATGTGCAGATGTCAGACCTTTATATGAATGCATTTAGTGTGTCGGCTATCAATATAGAATTCATATATGTTGCTGATTAGATAAGATATTATGTGAATGATTTAATGATCTATACAATCGTGATTTCACAATGAATTGGTAACACGATTTCATGTATTAATAGTTAGTGGGTAATAATGATGAACTAATTGAATTATGATTGGGGGATGATTAAACCGATACCATGTATTGATTTGCGTAACAGTTAGCATGATTAGGGCTGTCTGTTGTTGGTTATGATGTGTCAACGAAAACCACCACACTTGAAAACATCTGGACGAAATCACTAGGTGATTTCGGCCCAAGTATGTTAGGCCCAAAAAGGGTTTTCGCCAACATGTTGATTTCGGCCCTTATGTGATTCCGGCCACTTATTGTTTTTGTCCAATGCTCTTTCTGTTTGTTAACCCTATTAGTCCACAAACCCTGTTAAGTGGTTAACCTAGTTAAGTAAGTAACTCACATGATTTTTATTAACTCTGTTAAGCATGGGACTCGCGGTTAAACGAGTAAACTCTGTTAAGTTAGTAAGTTGTAAACTTTTATTGTTTGTTAACCTTGTTAGTTAACTCTCATTATTAGTTTAGCATTTCTGTTATAAATATCAACCCATGTTAAGTATGTTATTGGATGCTATGCTTGAATAAGATGTGATTAACTGTTATGTGAAACACAAATTGTGCACATGTGATTAACTGTTATGTGATGTATGATTAACTGCCAAACACTCTGAGATATTACAGCAATGCTAGTTACATGTGAAACATTACGAATGTTAACTGATTTAGTATACATGCACTATAGGACGTGATTGCTTTCTTGTGAGCACTTAACTAATCATACCGAGCAAACCAAGGTGAGTTCACTGCACTTTTCTAAGCATGCGTCCAGGTGGTTTGGGACATCTGGTAAACGTTTCTAAAGGGAATACTGGGTAAACTGTTATTTGGGATGTTGGTTATTGAACACAGAATCGATCATCTACCGTGTTTCCTGTAAGGCAATGGGGTAACTAGTTGATAGCGCTATTAGGTTTGACACCCTCACACCGGGCCGTAAGGACGGGCGTGATCTAGTTACCTGGACATCATTACCAATGCTTGGTTAGGGGCATTGGGGTTGGGCACACTCCCAGGTTATATTGGGCACACTCCCAGGTTATATTGGGCACACTCCCATGGTATATATTGGACACACTTCCAGTATATAAGACTCTCCTACGTTAATAACAATTTCAAAACGAAACGATGATTTGACTTAACAGATATCTGGTAACTACACGCATTAACAAAACTTTGAACTCACCAGCGTCGTCTGACACACTTGTTTACATGCTTGTAGGTAATCATTGAAGGAACTTGGGAACTTGCCGTCTGATGCTGCTGGAGTGGTTGTGGTCATGATAAACAATTACATTGATTTGGTTTTGATACATTTACACATTTATACATTTATGCTTCCGCTCAATACTTTGGTTTTGGTTTAAAACGATACATTTCTTTCAATTGAGTATTTCAATACATTATTACTTGTGTTTGATATGATTGGTGGCTCTTTGTTGGATCGTTGCACCTCCATTAGGGACATGCCCTAGGTGGTAATTTGGGGGTGTGACATATAACCTCGAAAGGTTATTCCCTACATACTATGGTCACCTAATGTGTTTGGTCGGATCCTAATGATCGACCAAACGGGTCGGGTTCGAAAGTATAAGCGATTGTTTAGATCGCTTACCTTACGACCCTATATAAGCACTAAACTAAAAGTGACGAGCTAAGCATGTTAAAACATGATTAACTAAGTTTAGAAAACAGGTTTGGTATCAAAACAAACGGTTTTGATACCCATAATTAGTTTGGTTACAAAATACGCAAGAATACGTATTCTGACCGAAACTACGGCTCGTCACTGAGCCTAGATAACGTGGTAATTAGTAGGTATAGTCACTAGGGACTATAACCATCGTGATCACGCTCACGTTATGAAGTTCAAACAAACTTCGCATCGACCATAAACTGGTCAATGCAGAAAGTCAAACAAAGTTTGACTTTCGGACTCGAAAAGCAATAAAAGAACGAAGGAACACTTACGAAGGGTCCCCGTGTGCTAATCTAGATCAAAATAGCTCAGGTATGAAACAAAGGTTTCAACTTAGAGCACAATTGATCAGATTCTAGTGAGAAATGAGGTTGAGGTATGTGGGTATTTATAGTTTTCGGTCCACCGTTAGAATCGTTTCTTGGAAAAGAGGGAATGATCTAGCCCGTACACTTGTCATAATGTTGTGGTAACTGATTTTGGCCACCATAGGAGTTTAACATGTGGCACTTGACCTTTGGGGAGGGGTTAAGGGCTGTTTAAACAAGTTTCTGCATATCTGACCCTTGCTTACGGACCTCAAAGCTGACAATGTTGAGGTCCGTAAGGTAACAACTTTGGCAGATTCACAGTTTTGGTCCCTGCAGCCCCTAAACTTGGTTTTCGATGCATTTTTGACACGTTTAAGCCCCGTTAACCCCATTTCAAAGCTCTAAAATGAAGTTAAAGTATAAGGAACTTAAAATGTGCTCAAAAATATCTCGGATGTCGGTTCGTTTGGCCGTACGGTTGCGTTGTTCGGTTAATTACGACGGAATGCGCATAAGCGCGAAAAACGATCCAAATGGCGTGACGAATGGATTTTTCTTGTGCCAAACACTAAAATAAAATATTATAGTGCTTACATAAATTTTTGGATGTCCGGATGTATTCAGAACGTGAGTTATGCGCAAAAGTGCAAACTTGTGCACTTTTTGACACTTTTAGTCCCTGAATGACCCAAAAGTTTATTTTAGCACACCGAACCCCTCAAATCCTATTTCTAAGCTATGTGAAGGATAATTATGGTATGTTTAACTTATGGTCATGTTCCGGAATGTCTGTTACAGTTCAAATTGGCATACTTTCGCAGTTTGTCAAATTTAGTCCCTGTAAGCGAATTAACTTGATTTCGGCATACCAAACCTTCCAAAACTTATTTCTAAGTTATGTAAAGGTTATTTAAGGTATGTTAATCTTATTTCACTATTCTAGAGTGTTTGTTGCATTAAACTGGTTATATTTACGCATCGGTGCGCGTATAACCTTCCAGAAAGCGATTTAGAGTTTGGAATTGAACAAAAATTGATATGTGCAAATGATACACATATTTATACAAATTCCAAGTATGAAATACCATATTTCATTGGTTTGGTATTTGTTTGATGGTCGCAGTGACCCAGGTGTCACAGTCTCCCCTACTTTAGGAAATTTCATCCCGAAATTTAATCAGAGGAAACTTGTGAGAGCTTGAAAACACGAAGTTGAAAAGATCGAACAACATTGGTTAGGGTTCTGAACTTCTAGTAACCTTAATAACATTATGCTTGCAATGTAAGAGGGACACTTATATACAAGTATATGAAGCGTCATTGGTGCGTCCACCGTACCTCCATTACATCGTTCTCATTTTGTTATTGTTGTCACTATCGGTTCTTACACATAATAAATCTTACTGGGTTTCTGTGCACTAAATTTTCATAATTATGTACGCGTCCATAATTAGACAATTCCTTGCACAGTTCACACAGTCTATTTTATAATGTGTAGGGTAAAACCAAATGAACAATCCTGTGATGAGTGTGACTAGACCGCCATAGAGTCTTTTTAAATTAAATCATTAAATGATCTAAATAGACTATCAAGGAGTCTGTTCAGCTACATCACTAGATGTCGTTCTTTAACCAAATTGTGAATCAATCTTTTTGACTAGACCACTAAAAGGATCTCTTATGAATAATGGAATAGTACTATATAATCCAAGGGTCTTAACTATTACATAGAAGCCCATTTAGGATTTTAGGTAGTACCTTTTTGAATATCCTACTACGAATCCCTCATATAAAGATATGAAAGATTCTACGAGGATTTGGATAACGAATATCCAGAGTGTACAAAAACACAAAAATGCATAAAAGAAAACATAAGATGAATAAACACATAGTCGTATAACCACAAAGATTGTTTATTTGTTAATTTGTTTTGTTGACATAGCACATTCATTTAAAGTACAATAGGAATCCACCTCGTGGATTTCATTTGGCCCTTTAAACATTTACAAGAATCTATCTATAAAGATAGAAAGATTTTTAAAAGAGAAATTCGATTTCGATTATAAGGAACCGAAATGTTCGAATTCAGGTACATAAGGAATCCAATTAAGGACTCTGATTTGAATGATGATCATCCACAAGGGTCTAAATGTGAAGATAAAAAGATCCCATATGGATTTTAGAAGTTGAAGATGTTTTGAAACCTTGCACTGGACGTGCTTATGTCAAAACATGAAGTAAAAATGCTTATGAAGTTGAGATGCTAGATATGCCAGGGCAACATATGAAGCAGAATTTGAAGGTTAAGTAAATGTATGTGGAAAATATTTTTGGAAAACTATGCATGGGGTTCTAAAAAAATGTGTTCAATGTTTTTGAAACCTTATATATAATACTTTTGAAATCATAAAGTAGGTTTTTAGATAAGTATATTTATAAAAATGTTTTAAAATCATGCGAGATGAAATTTGAAATTATGTATAAGGTTTTTGAAAGACATGAATGATGCTTTTCGAAATCATGCACTTGATAGGAAAATGTACTGTGTTAATATTGTTTTCAGACTATATGAAACATTTTGAAATTATGAAGGTTGTTTTTGAAAACATAACCAATGTTTTTGAAATAACATAGACAATGCATTTGAAAAAAAAATTGTTTTCAAACGATATGAAATGTTTTGAGATCATGAAGATTGTTTTTGAAATACTTGTACTGTGTATGTTGAAAAATCAAAACATAATGGGTATGAGATTTGAAAATAGCCTTAGTTATCTAACCAAGGATTCAAAGGTACAGATGTGCAGAAGCATGATTACACATAATGTCACTTTATTTTCTGTACTTTGTTTCTTAGAGTGAAACGAGTACTTAAAATTTTCGAGGGAATCATGAGCGATCATTTGAAAGAGAGAAATCACAAGAGTAGTTTGCAAGGTACATAGTTTCTTGATGTAGGTATCATAGGAAAAGTCATACACACATGTAACTACACTTGTATATCAGAATTGTGAACAATAATTTATTTATAAACAAAACAGATTGTTTCACATTACAAGAAAACAGGAGAATAAAAGCATAAGATAGCAACATCTTCTAGTCAGCCAACTGTTCATCCGTGGGTTGGATTTGCATTAGTAAGCTTTGGGCAATCCCTTAGGAAATGGCCCATCTCGCCACAGTTGTAGCAAGACCCTGGTGAGAAATGAACTTGAGCAGAGTCGGCTTGTGGTTGATCTGGACCACCTTGGTTCGGGTTACATCGACAAGCACTTGCCAGGTGACCAACTCGCCCACATGATACACACAGACGACACGGTAAGTGAGCTTGGTGATGCCCATTACATTTGTCGCATATTGGTGCCGTTCCCTTGTATTGCTTCTTAGCAGGTGGTGTTGCCACCCGGATGGGTCCTGGTTGATTTGGTACTGCTGTAGTTGGGCAAACCCTTGCCGTATAACCTATAAGTCCACAAATTTGGCATTTGCGGCACTTCACACTAGCCTGATGATGAAGGCTACATTGGTTGCACAAGGGTGCAGTTCCGTTGTATTGCTTCCTAGCAGGGGGTTGAGCTGGTTGGTTGGGGATGGCTTGACCATTGTGAGCGACCACGGCGAAGTTCTGAGAAGCCTTTCGCTTCTTTGACTTCTTAGGGGATCCAGCCTGTTCATCCATGGTCTTTGATTCCTTGATTGGTTTCTTGGCTGGTGGTGCTGTCATTTGGCTAGGTCTTGCCTGTTTTGGTGCCACCGCTGCGGGTTTCCTTGAAGCCTTACGTTTCTTTGGTTTAGGTGAAGGCTTGGCTTCCGTCTCCTTTGGTGATTCTTGAGTGGCTTCATTGTTGAGACGAGACATGGCAATTCCCAATTCCACAGTCTTCAGAATCACTTCGCCTATTTGTTGGGCAAGTTTGGCTGTTTGCTCGGACATTTGACCGTTGCTGAGAGGAAGAGACATTCTAGAAGAAAATGAAAGACATTGGAAGATACAATTGAAAGGTTATCAGACAATCAAAACAGGATGGCAATGCATAACAATTGCGATCATTTGTTTGTTATCTAAGGCAAACAAATGAGACGGTGATAAATCAAAGTAAACGGGTCATATTAATGTATCACTGAAGACATGCTCGCCTATAAGTGAACACTCACCCCAAGAGTTCCCAGGTAAGAGTGACTGGTCCGATACTGCGAATTTGTACGAACACTCTAGCCTTCGACAGAAAACTCAGGGTACAGGCATTCACTCTTCCAGTTTGCACGTGTTCACATTTATACGACCCAAACTTTGACGGGATTTGAAAACTTAGAGGGTTCAAAACCTTATAACAGAGGGTTCAAAACCTTACAATAGAGGGTTCAAAACCTAGTAATCAATCATCCTAGAACAGATGATTAGTTTTCAAAGCGGTTTTGAAATTTATGTTCTTGTTGTGGTTGTCGCCTAAGGATAGGTGACAGTATTGTTTTATGACTAAACGCAAGTAAACTCGCGTTAGGGTCCTAGGAAGGTTATAGACTAGGTCAAAGTATTACTAATAACCTAATTCCCTATAACCATGAGCTCTGATACCAACTTTTCTGTCACACCCCGACCACGTGAGACAACGAAACGTGGCGGAAAACGTCGGGGAGTGTTGTAACAGAATCATTGTTTCATAACACATGGAAATTTAAATATTGTATTATTGATTTAAAATTGTTACAACGTCTTGACAATCAAAGAAATACAACATAATTAACTAGTCTAGCATATTTTATTGTCACTAAAGCCCAAGTCCGCCTAAGTGCATCTTGATCAATCCTATGCATCATCTCCTGAAACACATGTGAAAATAGGTACGTCAGCATAAAAATGCCTGTGAGATACATAGGTTTTGTGAAAATAAGATTCATGACTTATGTTTAAGAAAATGTTTAGTCATGAACCTTGTAAATTGATTTGTTTTGTAAATCGTTTGAAAAACAATAAGTCCAGATGATATGTATAAATAAATGTAAGGTTAAATGAATAACCATGTAAAAATGAGTTTGTATAAGATAAGTTGTTTGTAAAACAATGTATTGTGAAAAGTATGTTATTTGTATACAATGTTATATTTCCAAATTGAAATGATTCAAATAACGTTACGATATGTAATACCATACAATCACTTATATATAGGAAGTACCAGCAGCGTATCCACCATGCTTGTATCATATTACACACGCCTCGTTACTTAAATCACTTACTCAAACCAAACCAACAATGTAAGATGTCTATGTTTAAACCAATTGTCAAATGTATTGAATAATATACCAAAATGTTTATGTCAAGATGTAAATCATGCAACGTATAACCAATGTTGAAAATGTTTATGTGTCAATTGTAAATTATGTAATGTATAACAAATGTTGAAAATGTTTATGTGTCAAATGTAAATCATGTAATGTGTAACCAAAATGATATGTATGGCTAGTGAAATGCATCAACTAAACCATAGGTGAAATGCACAAAACAAAGTATTGAAGTAAAACTTGGTTTAAATCAAAGTTATGTTTTGTGTATTAAATGCATGCTATACTGATATAGACATCTATGCGGTATTGTGAAAATTCATACATCCAAGCCTTGCGACAGTCGGATAACCCTTTTAGTAAAGGTTATCAAAATATGTATTCGGATTCGGTCATTCCTTACGTCCAAACAAACCCGAGATTTCAGGAATGGGATTTGTCAAGTCCTATGGTACCACTACCTACTACCGAGCGGCATGATCGGTGTTAATGAATGTATAGTATAGTTTAAACAAACCAAATGTCATTCCAAAATGTAAGCATATGATGAATAAGAAATGTACTAAGCATGCTAAGTTAACATACAAAGCAGAAAAGTCATGTAAATCAATGTGCTAGCATGCTATCAGTTAACATACATAGCAGAAATGTAATGTAGAACCATGTACTCAGTATGCACATAATGGACATACATAGTATAAAATGTAATGAAATCATGTACTATAATGTACTAATGAACATAGGAGGTATATGATGTGAAAACAGGAAAGCATGAAAGTAACAAGTAGGCACATGTGTTCCACCCCCAAAATTTTTGGAAAACAGTAAAAGAGGGGTCTATGTACTCACTTGAGATTGCTCAGAAGTCCTAAGATAACCACCAAGCAATGCTAGAGATCACGGAATCAAACGGCACCTAATATAGGTAACTACATTAATAAACCGGACCTAAATCGGAAGATCGGATAAAATGAGGGTTCGTAAGCTAAACGAGTATGGGAACTCATGTAATATGGTTTAACAAAGCCTACATACTAAATGAAACCTAACCTAAGTGCTTACGACCCATTACGACCCGTTTACGTAGCTTATGCTACTTTAACGCGTCGCTCGCGTGAAACGCGTTTGGAACGCCTAACTAGCCCTATGATAAGTAAAATATGCCTTAACATGTCTAATATTGTTACCAAATCAGTTTAGATACCAAAAGTTATGTTACATATGCTTAAAATGAATTTTGGCATAAAAAGGGCATTTTGGTAATTTACTTAAGGCATATAAACTACCTATCATACAACTAACTAAACATCGTAACCATAAGGTATAACCTCGAAAGGTTATTCCCTACATACTATGGTCACCTAATGTGTTTGGTCGGATCCTAATGATCGACCAAACGGGTCGGGTTCGAAAGTATAAACGATTGTTTAGATCGCTTACCTTACGACCCTATATAAGCACTAAACTAAAAGTGACGAGCTAAGCATGTTAAAACATGCTTAACTAAGTTTAGAAAACAGGTTTGGTATCAAAACAAACGGTTTTGATACCCATAAGTGTTTGGTTACAAAATATGCAAGAATACGTATTCTGACCGAAACTACGGCTCGTCACTGAGCCTAGATAACGTGGTAATCAGTAGGTATAGTCACTAGGGACTATAACCATCGTGATCACGCTCACGTTATGAAGTTCAAACGAACTTCGCATCGACCATAAACTGGTCAATGCAGAAAGTCAAACAAAGTTTGACTTTCGGACTCGAAAAGCAATAAAAGAACGAAGGAACACTTACGAAGGGTCCCCGAGTGCTAATCTAGATCAAAATAGCTCAGGTATGAAACAAAGGTTTCAACTTAGAGCACAATTGATCAGATTCTAGTGAGAAATGAGGTTGAGGTATGTGGGTATTTATAGTTTTCGGTCCACCGTTAGGATCGTTTCTTGGAAAAGAGGGAATGATCTAGCCCGTACACTTGTCATAATGTTGTGGTAACTGATTTTGGCCACCATAGGAGTTTAACATGTGGCACTTGACCTTTGGGGAGGGGTTAAGGGCTGTTTAAACAAGTTTCTGCATATCTGACCCTTGCTTACGGACCCCAAAGCTGACAATGTTGAGGTCCGTAAGGTAACAACTTTGGCAGATTTACAGTTTTGGTCCCTCCAGCCCCTAAACTTGGTTTTCGATGCATTTTTGACACGTTTAAGCCCCGTTAACCCCATGTCAAAGCTCTAAAATGAAGTTAAAGTATAAGGAACTTAAAATGTGCTCAAAAATATCTCGGATGTCGGTTCATTTGGCCGTACGGTTGCGTTGTTCGGTTAATTACGATGGAATGCGCATAAGCGCGAAAAACGATCCAAATGGCGTGACGAATGGATTTTTCTTGTGCCAAACACTAAAATAAAATATTATAGTGCTTACGTAAATTTTTGGATGTCCGGATGTATTCAGAACGTGAGTTATGCGCAAAAGTGCAAACTTGTGCACTTTTTGACACTTTTAGTCCCTGAATGACCCAAAAGTTTATTTTAGCACACCGAACCCCTCAAAGCCTATTTCTAAGCTATGTTAAGGATAATTACGGTATGTTTAACTTATGGTCATGTTCCGGAATGTCTGTTACATTTCTAATTGGCATACTTTCGCAGTTTGTCAAATTTAGTCCCTGTAAGCGAATTAACTTGATTTCGGCATACCAAACCTTCCAAAACTTATTTCTAAGTTATGTAAAGGTTATTTAAGGTATGTTAAGCTTATGTCACTATTCCATAGTGTTTGTTGCATTAAACTGGTTATATTTACGCATCGGTGCGCGTATAACCTTCAAGAAAGCGATTTAGAGTTTGGAATTGAACAAAAATTGATATGTGCAAATGATACACATATTTATACAAATCCCAAGTATGAAATACCATATTTCATTGGTTTGGTATTTGTTTGATGGTCGCAGTGACCCAGGTGTCAAAACTATAACCATCGTGATTACGCTCACGTTATGAAGTTCAAACGAACTTCGCATTGACCATTGAAGAAACACTAGATAAATGGTCGGAACCGAGATATCTAGGGGGTTTGAATCCGCATAAAAAGGTTAGTTCCCTCTCGATTGATTCAGTTGTAACTGATCTTCTTCTCCGAGAATTCTGCAAAAAGGAGCACCGTTAGCCTCGCCAAAGGGAGAAAAGGGTTCTCTCATTGACCCGACTTCGGTGTGAGAATAAGTATGGGTAATGAAGAAGAAGAAGTATTTGAGAAGTGTGTGTAACTTGAATTCATACCTGGTTTTTTCTCATATTTATAGCCGGGAGTCGTTTGGGCGGGAAAACCTGTTAGTGAAAAGTTAACGGAAGATGCTAACCCCGTCAGCGGTTACATTTCCTTCCGTTTAAGTTCTTTGATCTGACGTGAGAGCACACGGATCGTGGTTTAGATCGAAGGCTGGGGATTTGCCACGTGTAAAGTGATCAAGTGGAGATTACTCTCCAATTACATGCCTTCGTTGTGAATTCAGGGGTGCCTGTGGTAATGACACGTGTCCAGATGGTTATAACCGTCTGGGTGGTGCACGATTGTATTTCTTCTAGAAGATTACTGCTGTAATCTGGTGTGGTACTTTATCGTGTGGAGACCACTGAATAAATAAATCCCAAGTCTGGGTAAAATAATATCCAAGTCTGGATATTTAGGCGGAAGTATTTATTCTCAGGATTTTTATCCTTTGCTAATGGGAGAAGGTGCAAGGATTTATGATTTCCTTTGGGCGCGCGACTATAGACCGCTGATTACTTTCTTCCTTTTGTAAGACCAGTGCGCGGCCGCGCAAGGTTAAAAAGTTAAAAGGCAAGGTTGTGGTCTGGTCCCAAATGCTTTTTATGAGGTTTTTGGGACCTTACCCCTTCAAGTCCCCCCAGCCTAGTGTTGTACTTATGCAAATAAGTGGAGCACTGGACTTATGAGAGTGAAATGCTTTTGGGCGCAAGAAATAAGAAAACTTCTGGACGAAGATTCATTTTGATTTTTGTAAAGATTTTTTGAAAATCTTTGACTTTTAATGAGACTGGTACAGTAAATTGAGTGACAACCTGTCATTGTCAGTTGTTTTTACTGTCCGTGTCTTACACGCGCGCGTGTAGACGCGTGTGTGTTTGATATTTACTTTTTCTGCTGCTTGGGGAACTGTGATATCCGGAAAAGTCGCTGTGACGGTTACCGATGCTATTTATTGCGATGAGTATATATAATGTTTGGGTAACCTTGTTTGTGCAATTATTGTTTTGTTGAAAAACTTTCCTCGTTCCTTTCTTCTAAGAAGAAAATCCATCATTCTTCCTCTTATGTCAACCGTAGAACATCAAGAAGATCTTGCTGAAGAAATGTCGACTGAACTTCCACCGTTAAAGTGGCCTAGAGCGTCCTTTGATGGTTTAATTCGGAATCTCAAGTTTCCGGAAAACTGGGGTGCTCTGTATCCTGAAGAGGGGCAAACTGCGGCAAATGCTCCGGCTGGATATATTACCCTTTTTTGGGATTTTTTCTGCGAGGGTAACTTTCGCTTGCCTGTTACTAGATTTTTTCTTGAAATCCTCGGGTTTTACAACCTGCATATCTCCCAACTTCACCCTATTGGCATGGTTAGGGTTCGACATTTCGAATTTGTGTGTCGGACAATGCATGTGGAACCAACCGTTCTCCGATTTAGGGTTTTTCATCAGATGCATTGTACCCAAGGGTTTTACTCGTTCGTTCAGAGGGCTTCTGCAAAGAAGATTCTACATCAACCCCAAAAATCTTTTCACGATTGGAAACAAAAATTCTTTTTTTATCAAGGCCGGAGTAATTCCGGTGAGGATGGTTCTCAGGGGGAGAGAAGATGTTCCGATCGAAACCCTTCAGACTCCGGTTGATGAAACCTGGTATCAGGATTTGAAGGATGTGCCCAATATTGCGTTGCCGGAGAAAGCTCTTGTCGGAGCCGGCATGAGTTTGAATTAGAAGATGGAGCGTGATGACAAACCCGTATACACGGAGGATGGTCATAGTAAGTTTGGGGTTCTTCCCCCCCCCCTTTTTTTTGACCTGCTCTCTCTTCGAATGTAGTTATTTCTCTGTATGTTGTTGCCTTCAAGAGGGAAGGCGGAAGAATGGGTACTATCAAGAAGAAACCTGAAGAGGAGCTTTGGTATCACCGTATCGTAAGAAATTTCGTTCTTCCACAGGATGCGGATCTATCTGCTCAACCAGCTGCTGGTGCTGGTAAGTTACATTTGTTTTTTCCTTTTTGCGCTTTGTGAGTAAATTTTTGTTTTGCGCCCTTGTAGGTGAGTTGTTGAATTTGGGCATAGGCCCTGAAAAGAAAAAGCGCGCAACGACTTCTACTTCTGCGCCGAAGAGAAGTGAGACTGTTAAAGTTCAACCTTTGAAGGCGAAGAATGTTGGAGAGAAGAAAGGTACGCGCCGTTCCTCTGACTCCAGGTGTGATTATGTGGTGGTTTCTGACTCTTTGGAGGGTCTTACTCCTGCTGTGACTGTACGAGAACCGAAGCCTGAACCGAGGGATTCTGCTGATATTCCCCCTTCCAACCCAAATGAGCCTATCGATTTGGATTCTAGTCCC
The DNA here is from genome assembly GCA_030545235.1 of Helianthus tuberosus. Classification (NCBI taxonomy): domain Eukaryota; kingdom Viridiplantae; phylum Streptophyta; class Magnoliopsida; order Asterales; family Asteraceae; genus Helianthus; species Helianthus tuberosus. Next base: position 198,074,651 of record CM060425.1, read on the forward strand.
GAACATTTGGTACATAGGAAGGCTGGTAAAAGGAAGCAAACTGATACTGATGCGGAGGGTCAACCTCCTAAGAAAGTGCAGAGGAAGAAAATTACCAGAAAAGGGAATCTTGATGCCTTTGTTTCGGAATCTGTTCCTGGTAAGTGTCGTCTTTCCTTGTTTCCTTTAAGCGGACTAAATCCTTACATATTTTTATTTTTCCAGAAGTTCCTGTTTCCCCTATTCCCACAGAACTTCAACCTGTGGTAAATGAAGAACTTCCCTCCACTCCTCCGCGCGCTTCTGTTGCTGACCAGTTAGAGCCTACAGAGGTTGCTGGTGATGGTGTGGAGAAGACTGTTGAGGCTGAGGAGCCTGTTGGTGTTGATACAGAGGCTGAAAAGTTTGTTGATCCGAGTGTGGTGGATGGTGCTGATAATCCACCAACCCCTGAAGCTGTTGCTCAAGATTTGGGGAAAGAACCAACTGTTGAAAATACTTCTACTCCTTCCCCTAAACCTCCTGACGCCATGCCGGAGCGTGTTGAGAAGGTGACAGTTGAAGGGTTAGACCCATCTGCTGGTACTAGTAAACATTCCCCAATCCGCCAGGAAGAAACCTTGGGAGATTATTACTACCGGACTTATACGAAAAAAGATGCTTCTGATCCTCATGCCCCTGTTTGGAATTTGAAGAAAGGCGACACTTTCTTGGATTGGCGTGTGTGCCAAGATTGGTTGCAGGGAATACTTCCGCCTAGAGAGATCAAGTTTCAGGAAAGTCGTCCTTATGAACAAACCTATCAGTCTTATCTTGCAGAAACCGTCTCTCATATCTCTACCACTCACCGCATAGTGCGTGAGTGGTACAGTATGCATAAGGAGCAGGAATCTTTTATGGCATCTCAAAAGAAATTTGCCAAAGATGAAAAACGTATAGCTCAGTTGAAGGCCAGATTAGAAGCTGAGCAGGCCAAGTTTGAGGCTGAGCGCAAGACTGAGGAATGGTCTGTTGCTGGTTGGAAGAGAAAAGCGGAAGCTGAAGCTGCTCTCCTGTCTGAGGAACGCAAAAATTGGAGGAGAATTTGCGAGAAAGATAATGCTGAGAAGGCAAACCTTCGTAATATCATTAATAACCTCTAGGCTGAGGTTGAAAAATTGAAGAATCAGGATGCGGAGGTAGAAAGGTTGAAGAAGGAGAAGGCCGATGCAGAAGTTGCGCTAGCGGAGGCTCGTTCTCATAGGGAACGTAGCGAGCAACGGGAGGTACAAGCTTTCGCCACTCTTGCCCTTAGAGATAAAGAGTTAGAGGAACTTACTGCTTTGGTTTCTGATCAGGAACAACTTAAGAAGGATCTGGAGCTTGCGCATTCCGAGAATGCTGAAACCTCCCGCCGCTTGACTGAGGTTGAACAGAAGTTAGAAAATTCAGAAACGGCGCGGGTTACAGCAGAAAGCGAGCTCGAACCTTTAAAGAATGATATGGCCTGGTTGAAAGATCGCGGGATTGCCTGTGTAAGTTGTGTTGTTCCTTTTTGTTGTGGAATTGTTTATGCGCTTTCTTGTTTATCCATTTTTACTTGCCTTTATAGGTTGCTGAATCTGTGTTAAATTCTCAAGAGCTGGATAAAACTGTTGCTAATTTAATGGTTGCCGCGCGACGAGATGGGTATGCGCAAGGATATGCGGAATGTTCCCAGCATGTGAATAGCGCGTTGAAGGTTAACTGGGATGATAGTAAGTCTGCAACTTTTGGTGTAAATACTGGCGCCGCGCTTGCCTCCATGAAAACAGAGTTTAACAACTTGCAACTTCCGGTCATGGACCTGATAAACGTAGCGCTGCAATCGGATGATCACGTGGCGCAACTAAAGGAAATCTTTCCGGATGAGGGTGAAGATTTTGAGTAGTTTGAAATTGTATTGGAAAATTTTTTTTATATGTAATATTCGGGATGTGAATCCCTATTTTTGAAGGTGCGCTGCTACGCAAGTAACTTAAACACTGCCGTGTTTGAAAGTCTTCAGGGCGTATTTGTACGCTGAGAATTGCATGTTTCTATTTGTTTGTTTACAATATTTTGCATGAGTACGATTACTTTTTGTTGAGTAAGGCGAATGAAGTTGGTATAAAACTCATGCTTGAACTTATGGCCGTTTGTGATGTGATCACTGACCGTTCATGAAGCTTGTTTTAGAACTACCATAATGTTTTTGCGCTTACTAAAAGAAATTGCATGCACTTTGTAAACATAAGGATAATAGAAACTTTGTAATTTTATTAACGGATAGAGCACAGAGGCTTTTACAAAGTTTTGCTAATAATTATGTGAAACATAACTTACTCTCTATCATCTCCGCTTTGCTTGATGGATCATGTTTTTTCGCGGGAAATCCATAGAGTTGTTCCTTTAAGTTTTTGCCCGTTTGCTTGGGCCCTCCTCACCCCGGGTTATCTGCTTAATCTCTTTGCGCACATTTTGGAGTAAATGTGTGAGTTCGCCGCTCTTGAGGGCTTTCTCTATTTCTGTGCGTAGAGTCGTATGCCCGTTGTCTTTGTGGTACTCGCAGTATTGTGTCGGGTCTTGTCCACGTTTACTTTTCTTTGGGATCCGAGGTTTGAATTGATAGTCTTCAGTACTCAGAACCTCCGCCGGGGTCTTTGTTAGGGGAGTCCACTGCCTCTCCCTATTCTCTTGTTTGTTCTCCCTTTGCGCGGAGAGTTTGTTGATTGTTGTGCGAGCATCTTCAGACGATCGACTTACTGATCCAGACTCGCGCCATGACTTCTTAAACCTTCTTTAGCCAGTTGAGCTTAAGTCTGCGGGCCTATTGTTTGGTGGTGGTGGCCTGTTTGTAGTAAGGTTTTTCTCAGTTTGCGCGTAAACCTTGGCCGCCGGCATTATCTTCTCCCAACTTTTTGGAAGGCCCTCTGTTCCAGATAAGACTTTAACCATGTCATCACATCTAACCGCGTATTTGAACTGAGCACGGATTAGTTGTTCGTGAACACCGCCAATCTCCAACACTTCTTTGTTGTATCTGGTGATAAAATCCTCCAGGTTTTCATCATCGTGGCGCCAGATGTTCATAACGTCGGATGTGTCCCGAATGGAACGCCGTTACTGGCTGAAGTGTGTTAAAAACTTTTCACGCAGATCCTTCCATGATTCGATCTGTCCGGTTGGTAGGTTATCAAACCAGATTCGCGCTGGGCCAGTTAATGTTTGTACAAACAGATGACACCATAGCGGGAGAGTCCAACCTCCAACCAAACCCGCGCTGGTGAATACTCTCAGGTGATCATCGGGGTCTGTTAACCCATTAAACTTCCCTATGTTGGATGGTAATTTAGCTTTCTCCAATGGAGCTAGAGCTATTTCTAGTATGAACTTTGAGTTTTCCGCTGCTTCTGCAGGGCGGTAAACTAAGTCATAATTGTGTTCTGCCTCAGGGTTATAAACCGCTCGAGGCCTGCATTTGTTATAGTTTGGCTGCAGTCGATTAAACACACTGGTGTTTGCACTTAAACGGTATGTCGGATCAGATTCATCGGTGTGGGTATCTCGCTGAGAACCCAACCTATCATGAACCGATTGTCTTCGGTGTGTTCTACCATGATTCTCTCTTTGGTGACTTCCTGTCTGAGTGTATTCCCGTTGTGCCGTAGATCTGGCATGAACTTCTGTATCTTCATAAGTTGATTCTTCCCGTTGGGAGGCATTAGCACGAGATCCTGGTCTCCGTGAATGAGTCAGGGGGGCAGTTTGGGCACAAAGTTGTGTGTATACTGCGTTTAATGCTCCTTGAGACCGGACATACCAGGATATCGGAGTTTCTCCTGGTGGTAAAATTGATTGAGCAGGGTTTGCTGGTAACATTCCTGGAGTGACAGGGTCGTTTGCTCGATTGGATTGAACCTCGTTATCATCCGAGGCATCTTCTAGGATTCCTTCTACTTGCAAATTGTTTCCGACGTTCGGTCGAGGACCGACTTATCGGTGAGATGATGAGTTTTCTGCCATACTGAAGTTGAGAACGAAAGGAACTGAATCGAAACGAGATGAAAACTAGAAAAAACAGAGGAATCGGTGGGCGCCAATGAAGAAACACTAGATAAATGGTCGGAACCGAGATATCTAGGGGGTTTGAATCCGCATAAAAAGGTTAGTTCCCTCTCGATTGATTCAGTTGTAACTGATCTTCTTCTCCGAGAATTCTGCAAAAAGGAGCATCGTTAGCCTCGCCAAGGGGAGAAAAGGGTTCTCTCCTTGACCCGACTCCGGTGTGAGAATAAGTATGGGTAATGAAGAAGAAGAAGTATTTGAGAAGTGTGTGTAACTTGAATTCATACCTGGGTTTTTCTCATATTTATAGCCGGGAGTCGTTTGGGCGGGAAAACCTGTTAGTGAAAAGTTAACGGAAGATGCTAACCCCGTCAGCGGTTACATTTCCTTCCGTTTAAGTTCTTTGATCCGACGTGAGAGCACACGGATCGTGGTTTAGATCGAAGGCTGGGGATTTGCCACGTGTAAAGTGATCAAGTGGAGATTACTCTCCAATTACATGCCTTCGTTGTGAATTCAGGGGTGCCTGTGGTAATGACACGTGTCCAGACGGTTATAACCGTCTGGGTGGTGCACGATTGTATTTCTTCTAGAAGATTACTGCTGTAATCTGGTGTGGTACTTTTTCGTGTGGAGACCACTGAATAAATAAATCCCAAGTCTGGGTAAAATAATATCCAAGTTTGGATATTTAGGCGGAAGTATTTATTCTCAGGATTTTTATCCTTTGCTAATGGGAGAAGGCGCAAGGATTTATGATTTCCTTTGGGCGCGCGACTATAGACCGCTGATTACTTTCTTCCTTTTGTAAGACCAGTGCGCGGCCGCGCAAGGTTAAAAAGTTAAAAGGCTAGGTTGTGGTATGGTCCCAAATGCTTTTTATGAGGTTTTTGGGACCTTACCCCTTCAACCATAAACTGGTCAATGCAGAAAGTCAAACAAAGTTTGACTTTAACGCTAAAAGAATATAAGAACGAAGGAACACTTACAAAGGGTCCCCGAAAGCTTTGATTTCCAAATATTTCTCAGGTATGAAGCGTTTTTACACCTCAACTTAGAGAAGTTTTCAGAAATTTAGTGGGTTTTGAGTTGTGAATCAAGGGGTATTTATAGGATATGGACCACCGTTAGGATCTTTTCTCGAATACCGTGCTTTGATCTTGTCCCTACACTTGTTGCAACACTTAGATACTTCAAAATGGCCCCCCATGATCAGGTATCAACATGTGGAGTTGAGTTTTGGGTGCATGACAGCTGTTCACAGCTGTTTAAATAAGTATTACTGATCTGGGAGCCTGACACGGGCCGCGTAAAGGACACCAAGGGTTTACGCGGGCCGCCTGGGTCTTCTGATCAGAAGCAAACTTTCAAAAATGACAGTTTTGGTCCCTGTTATGCATTAAAGCCATTTCCAACACGCTTAAGGCCCGTTAAGCCAACGTTAAGGCCCTAAAATGATGCCTAATCATTGTGGACACGAAACATGCTCAAAAATATGCCGGATGTTGGTTCGTTTGGTCGTACGATCGCGATGTTCGCTTAATTACGACGGAATGCGCATAAGCGCGAAAAACGATCCAAATTGCGCGACGAATGGATTTTTCTCATGCCAAACACTAAAATAAAATATTTTAGTGCTTACATAAATTTTTGGATATCCGGATGTATTCAGAACGTAAGTTATGCGCGAAAATGCAAACTTGTGCACTTTTTGACGCTTTTAGTCCCTGAATGACCCAATAGTTTATTTTAGCACACCGGACCCCTTAAAACCTATTTCTAAGCTATGTAAAGGATATTTATGGTATGTTTAACTTATGGTCATGTTCCGGAATGTCTGCTCTACTACGAATCGTCATACTTTCGCAGTTTGTTGAATTTAGTCCCTGTAGGCGATTAAACTTGTTTTTGCCATACCAAAGCCTTCAAAACTTATTTCTAAGTTATGTAAAGGTTATTTAAGGTATGTTAAGTATATGTTGATGTTCCGGAGTATTTTTCGCTTTAAACTGATTACGTTTACGCACCAGTTTGCGTATAACTCTCCAGAAAGCGATATAGAGTTTGAAATTGAACAAAAGTCAAAACATGAAAAATGTAAAACATAACCAAACAAACATTGGGATCAAATAACATTGTTTTATTGATAATTGAACTGTTCACAATGATTACAAGCACAGATGTTACAGTCTCCCCTACTTGTGGAAATTTTGTCTTGAAATTTATTTAGAGGAAACTCGTGGGAATAGATGCGGATACTTCGCCTTCATTTGATCTTCGCGTTCCCAAGTAAAATCAGGTCCACGTTTAGATTCCCAGCGAACTTTGACCAATGGAATGCGCTTGCGTTTGAGCCACTTGACTTCACGTTCCAAGATTTCCACTGGCTTCTCAACAAATTTCAGTGTTTTATCAAAACGAATTTCGTCAAGTGGTATGTGGAGGTTCTCATCAGCTAAACACCTCTTGAGATTGGACACGTGAAAGGTTGGATGAACATTTCCAAGTTCAGGAGGTAACTCAAGTCTGTAGGTTACCTTACTGATTCTTTCGACGATCTTGAATGGTCCAACGTATCTAGGTGCAAGTTTTCCTTTCTTTCCAAATCTGATCACACCTTTCCAAGGTGAGACCTTAAGTAATACACGATCACCGACTTGAAATTCCAAGGGCTTGCGTTTTAGGTCCGCGTAACTCTTTTGACGGCATCTAGCTGTCTGAAGGTTATCACGAACTTTCTTAACCTTATCAGTTGTCTCGAAAATGAGGGCAGGTCCAGTAAGCTGAGCCTCGCCGATCTCATTCCAGCAGACTGGTGAACGACATTTTCGACCATAGAGAGCTTCCAAAGGAGCCATGTTGATGCTGGAGTGATAACTGTTGTTGTAGGAGAATTCAATTAACGGAAGATGTGAATCCCAACTACCATCCAAATCGATCACACAAGCTCTAAGCATATCCTCCAGAGTCTGGATTGTTCTTTCAGATTGACCATCCGTTTGCGGATGATAAGCTGTGCTCAGATTAAGTTGGGTCCCCATAGCAGATTGCATGGTTCTCCAAAAATGAGAAGTGAAGCGAGCATCTCTGTCAGAAATGAAGTTCAAAGGAACACCATGTCGAGCTACAATTTCATCCACATAGATTTTAGCAAGTTTGTCAGCAGAAAAATCCTCACGGATTAGCAAGAAATGCGCTGACTTAGTAAGATGATCAACAACTACCCAGATGGCATCATGACCTTTCTTTGTGCGCGGAAGTTTGGTAACAAGATCTATAGTAATGTTTTCCCATTTCCAAACTGGGATCTCTGGTTGCACCAATAAACCAGAAGGACGCTGATGTTCAGCCTTAACCTTAAGACAAGTGAGGCATTTTGATACATATAAGGCGATGTCTTTCTTCATACCAGGCCACCAATAATGAGTACGGAGATCCTTATACATCTTATCTGAGCCAGGGTGAATAGAATAACGAGACTTATGGGCTTCATCCATAAGCAAGGTGCGAAGGTTATCTTGGCATGGGACCCACAAACAGTCCATGAAGTAATACGATCCATTGCCCTTCAGTTCCAGATCAGGTGTTATGTGATAGGGAAATTCCTTATCCATCAAACCTTGTGAAACACAAGTGTGTTGAGCTTGAGAAATGCGGGCTTGGATATCAGATCGAGCTTGAATATTAGATTGAACACGAACACAATGAAGCTTAGTACGTTCCTTACGACTCAATGCATCGGCTACGACATTCGCCTTACCAGGATGGTAGCGAATTTCGCAGTCATAGTCGTTTAGAAGCTCAACCCAACGTCGTTGCCTCATGTTGAGTTCTTTCTGATTGAAGATATGCTGAAGACTTTTGTGGTCTGTGAAAACCACACATTTTGTACCGTACAAATAGTGTCTCCAGATCTTAAGAGCGAAGACAACTGCACCTAACTCAAGATCATGAGTGGTGTAGTTTTTCTCATGTATCTTCAACTGCCTCGATGCATATGCTATGACTTTGTTCCTTTGTATCAGAACACAGCCAAGACCCAATTTAGATGCATCGCAATAAACGACGAAATCATCATTGCCCTCAGGCAAAGATAGAACAGGCGCGTCACAAAGCTTCTGCTTCAAGTTTTGAAAAGCTTCCTCCTGTTTAAATCCCCAATCAAAGGGCTTGTTCTTCTGAGTTTGAGCAGTTAGAGGAACTGCAATCTTTGAGAAGTTTTCAATGAAGCGGCGATAATAACCCGCAAGTCCAAGAAAAGAACGAACTTCAGTAGGAGTAGTAGGCGTATCCCAATCCTTAATCGCACTGATCTTGGAGGGATCTACATGAATACCTTGTTCGTTGACAATATGCCCCAAAAATTGAACTTCCTTGAGCCAAAACTCGCACTTGGAGAATTTGGCGAAAAGTTGCTCTTTCTTCAGGAGTTCCAGAGTAAGACGAAGATGTTGCTCATGTTCAGCTCGTGTCTTAGAATAAATCAAGATGTCATCAATAAAAACAATGACGAACTGATCCAAATAAGGTTTGCATACCCTATTCATTAAGTCCATGAAAACAGCAGGAGCATTAGTCAAACCGAATGGCATGACTGTGAACTCATAATGCCCATAACGAGTGCGGAACGCTGTCTTGGGAATATCTTCTTCATGCACACGAAGTTGATGATATCCAGATCGCAGATCAATCTTTGAAAAATAAGAAGCGCCCTGTAACTGATCAAAGAGATCATCTATGCGAGGTAGGGGATATCGATTCTTGATGGTAAGCTTGTTAAGCTCACGATAATCGATACACATCCTAAAAGATCCATCCTTCTTCTTGACAAAAAGAATGGGAGCACCCCAAGGTGAAAAGCTAGGACGGATAAAACCTTTGTCAGAGAGCTCCTGAAGCTGCTTAGACAACTCTTGCATCTCAGACGGTGCAAGACGATATGGAGATCTGGCAATGGGATTTGCACCAGGTACGAGATCAATACGGAACTCGACTTGGCGTGCTGGTGGTAAACCAGGTAACTCTTCAGGAAATACTTCAGGATAATCCCGAACAACAGGGATATCTTGAATAGACTTACCTTTGCCCTTATCTGCTAAAACATGTGCCAAAAAGGCCACATAGTTCTTTCGCAGATACTTCCGAGCTTTAAAACAAGACATGAGTTTGAGACCACCAGCAGGTTTCTCACCACGAACCTGTAGGATCTCACCTGTCGAAAGCGGCACACGAAAAATCTTCTCAAAACAAACTATCTCTGCGCGATGCTTGGTTAACCAATCCATACCCACAATAACGTCGAAGCTTCCAAGTTTCCAAGTTGCATAGGCGTGAGGTCAATAGGAAGAAGATGGTCGTTAAGGTTCAACTGGCAGTTGCGAAGAACAGAATCAAGAACAATGGGTTCACCACTAGCAACTTCTACTATCAAAGGTTTACCTAGTTTCATTCTAGACACGCGAAGCAAAGGCACAAAAGATAATGACACAAAACTCTTATCGGCACCCGAATCAAAAAGAACAGATGCAGGCTGATTATTAATAAAGAACGTACCGTTCACCACTTCATTGTCTGCTTGTGCCTCTTGTGCATTCATGTTGAAGACTCGCCCTCGAGCCTGAGCCTGATTCTGATTTGGATTAGCATTCACCAATCTTGGACACTGATTACGGTAGTGGGTCAGATCCCCACAATTGTAACAAGAACCTGGCGGGTAGTGTGGTCGTGCAGCTTGACCTTGTTGCTGAGCAGGAGGCTGAGCAACTCGTTGAGCCGGGTTCTGAACTGCCTGATTCTGATCAAAACGACAAACATCAGCAAGATGACCTGACTTCCCACAGTTAGTACAGAAACGGCACGGAAGTTGCGGCTGATGGTGACTGTTGCATCTATTGCACAAAGGTGCATTCCCTGCATAACGCTTCTTAGCTGGAGGCTGTGCGGGTTGGTTGGGAGCTGCCTGGTTAACTTGGGCAGTGACAGCAAAATTTTGGGAAGCCTTACGCTTCCTTGACCCTTTCGAAGAACCAGATTCCTTTCCCTTCTTGTTTTGACCTTTCTTGCTATCTTCTTTGTCAGACGCCTGCTTCTTACCCTTATCACCCTTTTTGTGCAGCTTTCCCTTTCGTACCTGCGACTCAGTCAGTGTCGCTGCTAACTCGATCGCCTGACGGAGTGTGGTAGGGTTACTACCAGTAATGATGTCTTGTACTGAGTCAGGTAGACCATCGATGTACCTTTCGATAGCCTTGTCGAGTGGGGTGACCATTGTTGGGCAAAGCAGACTCAACTCCTCATACCTATCAGTATAGGCCCTGTGCTCGCCACTATCTTGTTTCAAGTCATCAAAATCTCTCTCCAAAGCTCGCAGTTCATGACGAGGACAAAACTCCCTCATCATAAGGGCCCTAAGTTCGGCCCAAGTTTGTGCTAGAGCAACTTCTGCACCACGGTCTCTCATAACCCCGTTCCACCATGTAAGAGCCCTCTTCTGAAACACACTGGAAGAAAACTCGACCTTGTGATTTTCAGGACACTGAACGTGACGGAAAGTGTTCTCAATGCTCTCAAACCATTGAAGAAGCCCAGTTGCTCCCTCAGAACCACTAAACTTGAGTGGTTTAGCCGAGTTGAAACTCTTAAAATTGCATGGAGCATGATTGTTGTTGTTGGCTTGGTTCCATTGAGCAATAAGATTTGGGAACGCAGCAGCCATTTGCTGTGCGATAATTTCTGCTAGTTCGGCATTAGATATTTGATTCTCGCGTCGAGGAGGCATTCTAAAAGAGGAAACATGAAAGGAAACGAGTGAGATGATTGGGTGAAAAGAATGAGATGATACAAAAATCAACAAAAGCAACGATGGTGGTCATTCGTCCGCATCACAAAGCAAGCAAACGACACATAGTGACTAATCAAAGTAAATGGGTCAAAAATAATGTATCGCGAAGACATGCTCGCCTATAAGTGAACACTCACCTCAAGAGTTCCCAGGTAAGAGTGACTGGTCCGATTAGGTGGATTTATGCGAACACTCTAGCCTTCGACAGAAAACCCAGGGTACAGGCATTCACCCTTCCAGTTTGCACGTGTTCACACTATTTAGGACCCAAAAATTTGACGAGATTTTGAAAATTCAAAAAGGGGTTCAAAACCTTATAACAGAGGGTTCAAAACCTTGTAATCAATAATCCTAGGTCAGATGATTAGTTTTCAAGGCGGATTCGAACTTGATGTTCTCGTTGTGGTTATCACCTAAGGATAGGTGAAGTGCATGTTTTAAAATCTAAACACAAGACAACTTGCGTTGGGGTCCTAGAAAGTTATAGTCTAGGTCAAAGCATTACTAATAACCTAATTCCCTATAACCATTGGCTCTGATACTAACTCTTCTGTCACACCCCGACCACGTAAAACGAGAAACACGTGGCGGAAACGTCGGGGAGTGTTGTAACAGAATTATTGTTTCACAACCATGGAAATTATAGTTACGTTTTATTTATCAACAAGAGAGTTACATTGTCTTTAAACATGAAACCAAGAGTACATAACATAATTAAACTAATGTAGGTCCCTCGGAGGTTGAGGTTAAACCTTATCCTTGTTATGTTTAACACACTAGCAAGTGCGGAATCCAAGCTAGAATGCAAACCGATAGTTTATATGAGAACACAAGCTACAAAGAGAAAGGTAGACACACGAGATATCAAAGTTTTCTCTTGTATTTCAGTGGACACGGTTACAGCCCTTGACCAAACTGAAAATACGCTCTCTACAAGACTAAGTTCACTCACACTCTGAAGTGAACACATTACATGAGTATATATATCCATCACAGGTCGTCTGGTCGAAGGATCAGATAGTCAGATCGAAAGATCATCTATCGAACTGAAAACTATCGAAGGATCCACATGTACCTCGAAGGATGATATCCTTCGAGGTCCATCTATATCCATCGAAGGTTTATCCTTCGAGCTCATCGAAGGATATAAACAATCCTTCGATGACTCATCCTTCGACCCAGACAACTTACAACCATGTTCTAACTGTTTGGTCAAAGTCAAACCAGGAGGATGGTTGACTTGGTCAAACTTACATCAAAACACCTATTAACAAACATAAGACGTATACAAGACTAACAAAAGACATCGTTTTATATCATAACAAAATACAGACAAAGTACAGACACAAGTGCACCAACAACTAAGTCTATCTTCGTTTTATGTCTCTAAGGCACAGGTCCGCCCTAATGTCACGATCATCATCCTAAGCGACAGCTCCTGAAAACACATGTGAAAATAGGTACGTCAGCATAAAAATGCCTGTGAGATACATAGGTTTAGTGAAAATAGGATTCATGACTTGGGTTTTAAAAGATAGGTTTAATAAAAATTAGTCATGAATCTTGTTAAGTGTTTTCTTTTATAAATCGTATGAAAACTCGATAAGAAATCAGACTATATAAAAGAATGGTGTATGGTTAATAAAATAACCGAGTAAAATGAGTTGGATAAAATAAACTGTTTTGTAAGACAATGTCTTGTGAAAAATAAGTTGTTTATGTAAAATGTAAATATGTCAAATATTGAAATGATTTAAGTAACGCTACGACATGTAATATCATACAAGCACTTATATATAGGAAGTACCAGCGGCGTATCCACCATGCTTGTATCATATTACACACGCCTCGTTACTCAAATCACTTACCCAAACCAACCATCATTGTAAATTGTTCATGTATAAATCAATTGTCAAGTGTTATTGTGTAAACCATATCAAAATGTCTATGTCTAATGTAAATCACTAACTGTGTATAGCAATGCCAAAATGTCTATGTCAAATGTCCATTATGTAATGTGTAACCAAAATGTCATGTATAGCAAGTGAAATATGTATCAACTAAACCATAGGCAAAAATGCACAAAGCAATGTATTGAAGTAAAACGTGGTTTAAATCAACGTTATGTTTTGTGGAAATGCATGCTATACTGAATACAAACATTTATGCGATATTGTAAAAATGCATACATTCAAGCCTTGTGACTGTGGTGATAGACCTTTAAACAAATTAAAGGTTTATCTGTGTTATGTCTATCGAATTCGGTCATTCCTTCCATCCAAACATACCTAGGATGTCAGGAACGGGAGTTGTCAATTCCTATGGTACCACTACCTACTAACGAATGGCGTAGCTAATGTTAATGAATGTATTTTTGTCCCATTTAAACAAACCAAATGTCATATCAAAATGTAAGCATGTGAAAACAATGCACTAAGTATGTAATCAAATGAACATACATAGCGTGAAATGTAATGTGAAACAATGTACTAAGTATGCACACAATGGACATACATAGCATGAAATGTAATGTAAAACAATGTACTATAAATGTACTAATGAACATAGCAAGTATATGATGTGAAAACATGGAAAGCATGAAAGTAACAAGTAGGCACATGTGTTTCACCCCAAAACAGTTTGAAAAATAGTAAAAGAGGGGTCTATGTACTCACTTGAGATTGCTTAGTAGTCCTTAAGTAACAACCAAACAATGCTAGAGATCACGGAAAATCAAACGGCACCTAATATAGGTAACTACGTTAATACACCGGACCTAAATCGGAGGATCGGATAGAATGAGGGTTCGTAAACCAAATGAGTTTGAGAACTCATGTAATATGGTTTAACAAAGCCTACATACTAAATGAAACCTAACCTAAGTGCTTACGACCCGTTTAGGTAGCTTATGCTACTTTAACGCGTCGTTCGCGTAAAACTCGTTTGTAATGCCTAACTAGCCCTATGATAAGTGAAATATGCCTTAACATGTCTAATATTGTTGCCAAAACAGTTTAGATATCAAAAGTTATGTTACATATGCTTAATATGAATTTTGGCGTAAAAAGGGCATTTTGGTCATTTACCTAAGGCATATAAACTACCTATCATACAACTAATCTATATGTCGTGACCATAAGGTATAACCTCGGAAGGTTATTCCCTATACAACTAGGGTCACCTAATGTATTTGGTCGGATCCTAATGATCGACCAAACGGGTCAGGTTCGAAAGTATAAGCGATTGTTTAGATCGCTTACCTTACGACCCTATATAAGCACTAAACTAAAAGTGACGAGCTAAGCATGTTAAAACATGCTTACCTAAGTTTAGAAAACGGGTTTGGTATCAAAACAAACGGTTTTGATACCTAAGAGTAGTTTGGTTACAAAATACGCAAGAATACGCATTTTGGTCGAAACTACGACTCGTCACTGAGCCTAGATAACGTGGAAATCAGTAGGTATAGTCACTAGGGACTATAACCATCGTGATTACGCTCACGTTATGAAGTTCAAACGAACTTCGCATTGACCATAAACTGGTCAATGCAGAAAGTCAAACAAAGTTTGACTTTAACGCTAAAAGAATACAAGAACGAAGGAACACTTACAAAGGGTCCCCGAAAGCTTTGATTTCCAAATATTTCTCAGGTATGAAGCGTTTTTACACCTCAACTTAGAGAAGTTTTCAGAAATTTAGTGGGTTTTCAGTTGTGAATCAAGGGGTATTTATAGGATATGGACCACCGTTAGGATCGTTTCTCGAATACCGTGCTTTGATCTTGTCCCTACACTTGTTGCAACACTTAGATACTTCAAAATGGCCCCCCATGATCAGGTATCAACATGTGGAGTTGAGTTTTGGGTGCATGACAGCTGTTAACAGCTGTTTAAACAAGTATTACTGATCTGGGATCCTGACACGGGCCACGTAAAGGACACCAAGGGTTTACGCGGGCCACCTGGATCTTCTGATCAGAAGCAAACTTTCAAAAATGACAGTTTTGGTCACTGTTATGCATTAAAGTCATTTCCAACACGTTTAAGGCCCGTTAAGCCAACTTTAAGGCCCTAAAATGATGCCTAAACATTGTTGACATGAAACATGCTCAAAAATATGCCGGATGTTGGTTCGTTTGGTCGTACGATCGCGATGTTCGCTTAATTACGACGGAATGCGCATACGCGCGAAAACGATCCAAATTGCGCGACGAATGAATTTTTCTCATGCCAAACACTAAAATAAAATATTTTAGTGCTTACATAAATTTTTGGATGTCCGGATGTATTCAGAACGTAAGTTATGCGCGAAAATGCAAACTTGTGCACTTTTTGACGCTTTTAGTCCCTGAATGACCCAATAGTTTATTTTAGCACACCGGACCCCTTAAAGCCTATTTCTAATCTATGTAAAGGATATTTATGGTATGTTTAACTTATGGTCATGTTCCGGAATGTCCGCTCTAGTACGAATCGTCATACTTTCGTAGTTTGTCGAATTTAGTCCCTGTAGGCGATTAAACTTGTTTTTGCCATACCAAAGCCTTCAAAACTTATTTCTAAGTTATGTGAAGGTTATTTAAGGTATGTTAAGTATATGTTGATGTTCCGGATTATTTGTCGCATTAAACTGATTACGTTTATGCACCAGTTTGCGTATAACTCTCCAGAAAGCGATATAGAGTTTGAAATTGAACAAAAGTCAAAACATGAAAAATGTAAAACATAACCAAACAAACATTGGGATCAAATAACATTGTTTTATTGATAATTGAACTGTTCACAATGATTACAAGCACAGATGTTACAAAGTACAAGAGCCAGTAATCAAGGACGATACTGAAAAATTAAAAGGAATGATTAAGGAATTAGAACAAGGAACATATGGAACTTGGAGATTCCATAAGAAAAGAATCTGGATACCCAAACAAGGAAACCTACGCCACCGAATTCTAGAAGAAGCCCATAAATCTAAGTATATGATACATCCTGGTAGTGATAAAATGTATCAAGACTTAAGAAAGAATTTCTGATGGATATGAATGAAAAAGGATATAGCAGCCTATGTTGCTAAGTGTCTAACTTGTTCACAGGTTAAAGCTGAACATCAGAAACCCTTAGGTTTACTGCAGCAATTCGAAATGCCGATATGGAAATGAGAATTGATAACAATGGATTTTGTTACTAAATTACCCAAGACACGAAAAGGTAATGATACAATCTGGGTGATTGTAGACAGATTAACCAAATCTGCTCATTTCTTACCAATGAAGGAAACTTTCAGTTTGGAACAGTTAGCCGAGTTGTATGTAAATGAAATAGTTTCATTACATGGAATTCCTTTATCTATTGTTTCTGATAGAGATAGCCGTTTTACTTCTCATTTTTGGACTAGTTTCCAGAAGGGTTATTGGATTTAATCACCCCAAACTATCGACCTTTGGCCGTTGCCACCCCCAACTAACACTTTGACACCCGGCACCTCCAACTTGACATTTCGTTTGCGCCGGCACCACGTCGCTAACTGAGCACAGACTCAGTTAGATTTTTTATCCTATGTGGCCATTTTTTGATGATGTGGCTGGTTTTTGATGACATGTCATGCTGAGGTGTAAAATATTATATATACTTTAAAAAAAATTTCTTTTCAAATCTGATTAAAAATAAAAACCCCAAGATCCACCCTTCCTCTCTCCTTGTCCTCACCCTAAAATACCACCACCACCATCACCCATACCACCTCCTACCACCACCTGGACTTGCTTCTTACCACCGTGACCTGCCTCCTACCACCACAACCTCCTACCACCACCACCACAACAATGACTAATCAAAAGTTCCAGTTAAATCGAACAATGCTTGATCGGTACAATTATTCCATTGTACCAACTCCACCATCAGTCATCTTCTCCGGCAAACTGGAATACTCAACCGACGTCGTATTATCCATAACCATCCACTGCTACTGCTCCACATTTAAATTCTCCATGATCCTGCCAGTGTGATGCAACTGGAACGGCGAAATGCCGCCAGATATGTTAAACTTCTGCGGTAAATCAGCCGCCGATGATGTCATCAAACCAGTTAACATATCAATCTCCGGAAATATAATGTTTCCGGTAGATGATTGATGATCCAGTAGGCAGTAGCGGTATATCGAAGCTAGGGTTTTGACAATACCGAAACAACGTCGGTTTGGAGTTTATCGAATTAAAGCGTGACAACGCATCATCAATGGTTAACGGTAAGGTTGCGGTTGTTTTCACCATCGTATTCTCCGCTGTGGTGGTGGTGGTGGTAGAGCTAGAACTGTGGCTTTCATACGCCGGCTGGAGGACTGTGTTCTGGCTGTCAGATCTTGATCGGGTTCAATTAGGATTCAAAAAGAAAAACAAATTTTTAAGAAATATATATATAATATTTTACACCTTAGCGTGACATGTCATCAAAAACCAGCCACATCATCAAAAAATGGCCACATAGGATAAAAAAATCTAACTGAGTTAGTGCTCAGTTAACGACGTGGTGCCATCACAAACGAAATGTCAAGTTGGAGGTTCCGGGCGTCAAAGTGTTAGTTGGGGGTGGCAACGGCCAAAGGTCGATAGTTGGGGGTGATTAAGTCCAATAACCCTTTCCAGAAAGCAATGGGAACCTAGTTAAATCTAAGCACAACTTATCATCCACAAACGGACGGACAAAGCGAAAGGACAATCCAAACAATGGAGGATATGCTTAGAGCTTGTGTAATTGATTTCAGAGGAAATTGGGACGATCATTTACCATTAATAGAATTTTCCTACAATAACAGCTATCATACCAGCATCAATGCTGCACCATTTGAAGCACTTTATGGACGAAAGTGCCAAACTCCAGTCTGTTGGGCAGAAATTGTAGAGAAGCAACTATCTAGACCAGAGATAGTACAAGAAACAACAGACAAGATTATTCAAGTCAATGAAAGACTGAAAACAGCACATGATCGTCAAAAGAGTTATGCTGATAACAGACGAAAGCCGTTGGAATTTCAGGTAGGAGATAAGGTATTATTAAAAGTTTCTCCATGGAAAGGAATAGTTAGATTCATCAAAAGGGGAAAGCTAAGCCCCAGGTATGTCAGACAATTTGAGATTATTAGCAGAATAGGACCAGTAGCTTACCAGCTACAACTGCCAGAGGAAATGGCAGGAATACATGATGTGTTTCATGTATGTAATCTCAAGAAGTGCTTAGCAGATCAATCCTTAGTAGTACCTCTTAAAGACATAGAGGTAAATGAGAAACTTAAGTTTGTATAAAAACCCCTACAAATTGATGACAGAAAGATCAAGAATCTCAAGCATAAGAGATTAGTTCTGGTCAAAGTGAAATGGGATTCCAAGAGAGGACCAGAATACACTTGGGAGCTCGAATCAGAAATGCAAAGGAAATATCCACACCTGTTCCAGTAGACCTCGAGGACGAGTTCTAAAACAAGGTGGGGAGGATATAACAACTCTCTTAAATATATTTCAGAACCCTTAAACATGTCCTAAACGTCCTAAAATACATCTCGTATACGAAAAACGACCCCGAAATGCCTTTATTTCACTAAAAATCAAATAAAATAAAATCAGGGGGGTGCTCGCGGGCCGCGACCAGGTTGGTTGTGTGCTTCGCGGGGCGCTACGGCCCTTGTTTGCCGGACAAGTCATTGTGCCACGTGGCACATGACTCACCAAGCCTACTCTCTTGACTCAGCAAACCTATACACGACACGTAGTCCCTGGTGGCCCGCGACGGGGTTTGCCTAGGGTGTCGCAGGGCGCAACGCAGTGGCTGATCAGCCCAATAAATGGGATCGATGAGCTTCAGCTGTTATTCGTTCAAAATACATAATTCTCTCTCAACTTTTAAATAGTAATTATAATTCTCGGGCATAATACCCACTAAAAAGCGAAGCTCTGCCTCGTTGTAAGTATTATAACCCCCGGTTACGTATTAGTTACTCTGCCCGATTGATCTAGTGCTCCGTAACGCATGTCGAGGCTCTGCCTGACTCAGTCGTTGGAGTTTTATCTCGGGAGAGGGGTATAGCTAATGTAAATTGGGTTATCTTACTAAAACTTGTGCATTGTTTAGTTTTAATAGATTATAACCAGGAAATCACCAGGAATTATCTAAAACAACAATGTGAGTTATTCCTCTTTTTGTAAACTGTTTTTACAAAACCTCAATTGTTTTAAATTGTAATTAACAGTGATTGAGTATTTGTGATTCTACAATTACTATCGGTATGTTGGGGTTTTGTATACATAACTTGTTACTAATACTGTGAATAGTAACATGACCACAAGTCAGGATTAACAGTACCGTGGGTGGTAATTAAAGTAGATGAAAACAAATGTAATTGCGGATTCCCTCAATACTGTAAAAATGATAAAAGCTTGTTTTGTTTAAATTGGGATTCACTCACCAGTATTTCTGTAGGATCGGATCAAAAAATGATGTCTGAGAATACACAACTGTTTGAGAGGCGGAAACAAACAAACAGCCTAGAATCAGTGTAGAAATGAGTAGAAACAGAGTATGATACTTAAAACAAGCTTCTCATTGATTTTAGACTTGAATACACGGTGAAAATTGGACAACACTTCGTTACACTTCACCTAATTTCGTACCAAATGAGAAGCACACAAGCCATATATATAGGCATCTAATTTCGCATGGAATTACCACTTGTAATTCCGTGCGAAATTACTATAAACAAAAACAAACTTTACATATTTGACATTTTGACCCCTATACAAGCTACCGTCATGACCTAGACTTTAGACGTAGGCTATAGACATTATGCACCAACAAACTCCCCCTTGGATATTGCCGGAGTCTTCAGTCAGGTCTTCAGCATTTCTTCACAACGATTTGAACTTTTCTTCCCTCGGCTTAGGCTTTTTCATCAACAGCTTCCTAAGCTTCTCGTTATCTTCAACTCTTTTCTTTTCTTCAGCAGCCATTCTTTGTACAACTGTATGCCTTAGCATGTTGTCTCTATCTTCACGAGCCTTTCTTTCTCTTTCAGCCTTCAACGCTTCCTCTTTCTCAATCTCTCGCCACTTAGATGAACATTTACTTTCAGCATTGATTCCTTTTTGGAAACAGATAGAAACCACTTTCTGAAATTGCATCGCCTGCTCTTTGTCTTCAGCTTTATAACATATCTTGTTGACGAATAAACATTGAATGTCTTTGGCTGAACAATTAACCAACCATAAAGGATCATACAAGTGGATATGTCTAACTTTATTTTCCACCTTGTATGTGATCACAGCTTCTGTTGACAAGCAGCTATACACCCAGCACAAGAAACCTTTGTAAAACTCTTGCTCCATCTTTGGCAAAGGAATATTCTTTATTACTCTTGGCTTCTTGATTTGCAAGATCGTCTCTTCAATACCAGTCACTGGATCAACCCTCTTCACTTTCTTCGGTTGATGTGGCTTCCAGTGTTTGAAGTCTCTGAAAGCTTCAAATTTCATCAGACCCCAAATGGGTACATCATGCTTTCTTATAGGATAATCCAGAGTTCTAACTTTCGACAACTCTTCGACATCCCACCAAGGTAAAGACATAATGTCTTGAATATACGCGAAGTATTGAACACCATACTCTCGATGAATAGCATATGCATTAACTTGTGGAAGAAAACCCCAACTGATAATGTCACCCAGTGACACAGCTCTATCTCTCTTGTAGAACTTCAGCGGTCTTTTAAACTTACGTTCATTACTCTTTCTAAACCACTTCTTGCGTTCTTCGCGCTGTGCATCTTTCGTTGTACCATAAAGTTCTTATCTTTAAGACATTCTGCAACTTTCCTTCTCAACTCCTCTACATTTGCATGACTGAAAAATTCAACAAGCGTTGGAAAATCAGAAGTATAAACATTCTCACTTTCTTCGTCGCTGCAATCTTCAACCTTAACTCTATCATAGTTGTCTGCCTCATCAACATACTTGTACTGATATTCAGGCTGTTGATTTATATCAAATGCATTCAACTCTTCTTCAAAGTCAAACTTGAAGTTAGGATCATCAATACGTGTCATCTCGATAATATCAGCCATGGTGTAAGTATGCCTGATTTCTCCTTCCTCAACTTCAGGTTCAAGACACAATATCAACTTTTCTTTTTTATCAACGTTCTCATCATCAACATTCTCCCCCTCACCTGTAGCATCCTTAGGCTCTTCATTCACATCATCATGAAGATAATCATCAACATTATCTTCATTCGACGCTTCTGTTACTTTAATTCCTGTACCACCCTGACCATCGTCATCATTATAATCATCACTATGACTTCTTGCAGAAAATACATCATCTGCATCATCTACTTTATCTTCATCATCATCCTCTTCATCATCATCCTCTTCATCATTATCCTCTTCGACCTCTTCCTTATCATCAATAATATCATCAATCAACACGTCCTCTTCAAATATAGCAGAAACTGCAGAGATAGGACGAGGATTCTGAATAGGTGATTCAGGTACAGTAGATATAACAATTGCTCTCTCAGAAACACCTTCAATACTTTTACCCTTATCTTTCATATAAGATTCTAAATCAGCTTGACATTTTGCTCTAACCTCCTCAATCTTTATTTCATCAAATTTCTGCTCAACAGACTTTCCAAGCAAGTTTTCTAACACTTTATTCATCATGTACATCTCGTGTTCTTTCATTGCTTTAGCAGCTTCCAATTCTTTGTTCTTTAACTCAAAGTACTTGTTCTGCTCATCTCTGCATGCTTTCTCTTCTTCCAACTCTGCAACTTTAACTTTCAGAATATCAATCTCAGCTTGATCAGATTCAACTTTCTTTAACAATGAATAATTTTCAGCTTCGACTGTCTTTACACGCTTCTCTAGTTTCTTCTCACGATCCAACAACTTCTTGTTCTCAACCAATACTTCTTCAACTTTCTTTTCCAAACTCTTAACTTGCACATCAGTTGCAAAATTAAAATCACCAATGTCTTCAAGAGTAATACCTTCCGGAACATTTGGAAAAGTTTTGTATCCAGAAGAACCAGGTGTAGTTTGGACAGGTGGTTGTGTAGATGGTGGTGTTTGAAAGATTTGCTGAGAAGTAACAACAGGTTGTTGTTCATGGGGAGGTGTAGCAATATGAATATGTGGTGGTGATAGATGTGGTGGTGATGGTTGTCTAGGTGGTGATTGATGAAGTGGTGAATGAATTGGAGATGGTTGATGTTGAGGTTCAGGTGGTGGTGATGGTGGTTTACTCGGTTTTTGGATTGGTTTCTTCTTCAACAGAACTTTCAACCTTGGTGCTGCCTTCGGAGTAACTACTCTCTTTCTTGCAGTAACCTTCTTCTTGCCACCAGATGATGGAGGTGTTTGAGATTCTATAACATTTTCTGGAGACGGAATGTACATTTCATCATCTTTATCTTCTTTCCTCTTCCTCTTAAGCTGTTTCTCTTTTTCAATCTCAGCTCTAATTCTTTTCGCACGTTCTGTTTCATCAATTTCTTCATCAGACGAACTTGATGAACTTTTATCTACATTGTCACCTTCTTCATCACCAGCTGCTTTCTCTGGTTCAGCATTATAATCAGTAAGAGATTTCAACAACTTTGCAGATTCAGGAGACAAACGAACATCTCCTTCAACATTAACTTCTGCTTCAGCTTCAGTTTCAGCTTTAGCTTCCTCCTCAGATTCATCAACAAGCATAGTTTCAACCGTTTTCTTTTGACGTTTTCGCTTAGGTTGAGAAGATGAGCCCTCCTCTACTTGAACTTTCGGAGTTGTTTTCTGCTCCTCTTCTTTTTCTCTTCTTTCAAGAACCACTCGTTTCTTGAATCTTTGAAATCTTCAAGAATTTTCAATTCGTCTGCATAACTTTTTTCTTTCATTTCTTTCTCATTTCTCCAATTTTGATGATTGATTGGATCTGGATCTTGATAATTCTTATCTTTGATGAAACCAAAGAATTCAACTTTTTTCTTTGGTTCTGGATGATTTGGATGATATCTGGCCAATTGTTTCAAAGACTCATTATCCATATGATATAATACCAACAGATCATTCTGTTCATCTCTCTCTAAACCAGGATAAGCATGATCTATCATCATTTGAACAAATCGTGGATAAACCCAAGTCTTGCTTTTCGAAGTGATATTTTCTACCATGTAATGAAACACAATCTTCGAAAAATTATACTTCTTGTTTAGCATGAGTGCAGTCACCATATTCATTTGATAATCCCGCATCGCATCATAACCTCCTTTCCGGTGACTAAGAGCATGCAACACTGAATGAATAAAAAACTTGTAAAGCTTTGGAAAACACGCTTTCAAGTAGTTTGCCTTGTTCAGTGGACCATTGTAACCCAACCGCAACATGCATCCTTTTACCATCCTCTCTGGGAACTTTGTTGGAGAATTCTCATCATCCGGAAAGTTTATCACCTCTCGTACAAGTGCTTCTGAGATGATAATTGGTTTGTTCTCATCATTCAAGCTCACAATTGAATTTATTGTTTTGTGTTCTTCATCATACGTTGCATTTTTCCAGAAGTGTTCAATGTGTGATTTGAAAACCAGATGTTGATTCGTCAAAGCTTTCTGAAAAACAACAACATATAATCAAATCAAACACTTTGAATTTTTCATCAAAACACTACATTCATGCGAAATCAGTTCAAACGAAATTACATCTCATGTGAAATAACAATTTAGAACGAAATTACATTTTCAAACGAAATACCCATTTCAAATGAAATCACATTTCAAACGGAATCACAGTTCATGCGGAATGACATTTTGAAACGGAATCATTTATTCAAACGAAATCACATCTTCAAGCAAAATCATCAGTTTGGAGCGAAATTACAAATGAAATGATCAGATGATGAAATTGATTAACTTGGTTTGTTCTATGAAGAATTCCGAGCACAAGGGTCTGTTTATTGTTCAATTTTATCCACAAAATCCATCTAGATCTAAGTTTGAAATCTCAGATCTACCGATTACAAACGAAAACATGTTATACAGATCAAATTGAAGTCCTAATCAAGATCTATATCGTATTCCGAGTTCAAGGGTCTGTTAATCATTCATTAAACAACACAAACAAACCCTAGATCTAAGTTTTTGTTCCTGTTCATCATCGTTCAAACGAAATCAGTTCAGATCTGGTTCAAATCAACAAAATCTCTCACCTTTCCCATGATTATAGTTGAGTAGGCCAACTAAAATCAGATTATGAGCAAAAAATTGGGCAGAGTAACGGCTTAAATCGATGTGATGGATGATTTCGTATGAAATCACCGGACAAAGGTTTGAAACGAAATAAGAGTAATGAACCGTTCAAACGAAATCAGACCCCTATTTATAGACTGCCTAATTTCGTGTGAAATAGGCACTGAGACATGTTCAAGCGAAATCACCGGTTTAAGCGAAATTAACATGTTTAAGCGAAATTATTGTTTTCAAGCGAAATCATACAATTTTTAACTTTTTGATATTTTACCGTCACACCCAGTTTACCAAGTCCAAGTTAATGACCTTGGCCAACTGTTTAGCCTGCCAAGTCCAAGTTAATGACCCTGGCTGACCAGTTTATGAAGATGCTGATATTCTGAAACAATTTTTAAGTTCAAGTTAATGAACTTTTGAACCTTCAAGCAATTACTAATCACTTTTTCAATCTTCTGCTTACCCAACCCTCATGATCCAGACTTGTTCAGCACATAAGACTTTGATCATCAGATCCCCAACGTCCGTTGTCGAAAACAAGATGAAAAGCAAATCTTTTTGGATTTTATAAAAAGCTAAACAAACAGACAATCTTTTTGGATTTTTGATAAGCAACAAACTGTACATACAATATTTTTGTGAGTGTGTTAGGGGATCATATCAGCTTCCGACAAGATACAAATACCGTTAAGCTTTGATTACATATTCAGCATTAAACAGTTCGCATTGATTGTCGATATACTGATCCTCTTAAATTTTCACACAATTTTCAATCTGTTCAGGATACGAATTAAGTGTTTTAAAGACTTAAACTTATACGCGTGTCCCACCTCAGAATATACTCCCGTATCCAGATCCTAATATTCAGTCTTACAGGTGAGTATACCTAGATGATATCTGTAAAAGGTTAAATGCGAGGGCCGTGAGAGCTCAGGCTATTGCTTCCGCAAAATCAGAGAGATGACGGCTTCGACTTAAGGTGGGTCCCCTTTGGGGATCTTCTTTTACAACAGCACATGATTAGCATTTTTCAATGTTTCATCATTTTTTATGCTGAGTGGAGGCTTATATTTCAAGCAGAGTAAAGTATTCTCCGGGGACTAGGCCATTGCTTCCGCAAAATTAGAAGTCCCGGGATAATACCCCAGATATCACTAAGCATAAAGACCTAGTATCTCAGAAAGAGGGACCTTTCAAACAAGATTTCGGGGGTTCCCCATATATCCGAGAGATGTTCCCCACGTAAAAGCAAGAAATTTAGGTTTATATCCCGAACAAACCTACTAAATGTGTAAAAACCTATCGGCATATCATCTGCAAGACTGCTTAACACATTTAAACTTTACATTTCTTTAGCGTACTGCATCTGTCTAGCTGATGTACTATCATTTCCCCTTTTTACACAAACTCTTTTTCAGATTTTCACTGTTTTTGGATTTTGACATTTTATCATGTTTTTGGATTTTCTGCAAACTTTCTCCCCCTAAAAACAAAAACATATTTTTGTGTTTTTGGTTTTATCAAAAGCAGAAAATAAACTGTACAAAAACTTGACAACATGACGTGGATCACTTCAGATCGCCGTCCACCTCGGCTTCACATTCTATTACCCTCCCATAAAACAAATTTTTCATCCCGTTTAATTTTAAAAGATAGTTAAATCTTGATCTGTCAAACGGTTTGGTGTAAAAATCAGCCCTCTGATCATCGGTATGAATATGTTCAATGCGAATCAATTTCTTCTCGTGACAATCACGGATGAAATGATGTCGAATTTCAATATGTTTGGTTTTAGAATGGTGAACCGGGTTTTTCGTTATGTTAATCGCTGCTTCATTATCCACAAATATAGGCGTGTCCAAGAACTGCAAACCAAAGTCTCGCATCTGCTGTTGGATCCAACGGATTTGAGAGAAACAGCTCGAGGCCGAAACGTATTCAGCCTCACACGTAGAGAGCGCTACTGTGGTTTGTTTCTTGCACTGCCAAGTGACTAGTCGAGTTCCGAAGAACTGACAGCCTGCAGTGGTGGACTTAGCATTTTGCTTGCAGCTACCAAAATCCGAATCAGCATAATCTGTGAGTGAAAAGTCACCCGACTTAGGATACCACAAGCCGGTGCTTGGGCAGCCTTTCAAATACCGTAAAATACGTTTCACGATCGTCAAGTGTGACTGGCGTGGGCTGGATTGATATCTGGCGCATAAGCAAGTCGGATACATGATGTCCGAGCGGGAAGCAGTTAGATACATCAAAGATCCAATTATCGACCGGTAATATGTCTCGTCCACTTTCTCTCCACTCTCATCTGGACAGATTCCGTGATTTTGAGCCAAGGGGGTTGAAGTCGGAGTAGATTCAGACATTTTAAACTTCTCCAGAACATCGTTCACGTATTTGGTTTGATGAATGAAGATTCCTTCGGGCATTTGATCCACCTGCAGCCCTAGGAAGAACTTCATCTCCCTCATCGAGCTCATTTCAAACTTTCTTTTCATCACTATTTCAAAATCTTTACACAAATCATCATTTGTCGATCCAAAAATGATGTCGTCGACATAAATCTGCACGATCAATAGATGCCCTGCAACCTCTTTGGTAAACAACGTACTATCAACCGTCCCTCTGGTGAACCCGTTGGCCAGCAGATATTGGGAAAGCGTATCGTACCAGGCTCTCGGGGCCTGGTGTAAACCGTAAAGAGCTTTATCCAGAAGATAGACTTTGTTTTTATGTAGTAGATCAGTGAAACCCGGCGGTTGTCCAACATACACTTCTTCTTTGATTTTGCCATATAGGAAAGCAGATTTCACATCTAGCTGGTAGACTTTGAATCCTTTCCAGGACGCGAATGCCAGGAAGATTCTTATCGCCTCGAGTCTAGCAACAGGCGCATATACTTCGGTAAAATCAATGCCTTCTTGCTGACTGAATCCCTGTACTACCAAACGTGCTTTATTTCTTACGATCACTCCTCTATCATCCCTTTTACATTTGAATACCCACTTTGTTTTTATCAACTTTTGACCTTCCGGGAGATCCACCAATCTCCAAACTCCAAGTTTCTCGAACTGTTGCAGCTTTTCCTGCATAGCGTTTACCCAACTTTCTTCAGTTAAAGCTTCTTTATACGTTCTTGGTCCAACCTGCGAAATGAAACATTTTAGAGAGAAATCAACTTGTAAAGGAGCAACAGTTGTATAAAAACATGTAAGAGCTCTGTTGATCTGATCTCGCGCTTTTACTCCGCTCTGAAGATCACCAATTATCTGCTCTGAAGGATGATAAGACAAAGTTCTTGGCATAGCAGTGTCAGGCACGCTCACTTCCGATTGTAAGTTCGTAATATCTTGATCACCGGTGTGATCCTCAGCTTCTGTTGTAGCAACATTTGGTTCCTCGTCAAAAATCGGACCGTCTTCCGATTCTGAGTCGTCAGAATTATCAAACGTTGGAACTGGTTCCTCTGGGGGTTCGTGTGTCGTTCCACTTGGACCTGCCTCGTGATCGTTTGTACCACTTGTAGGATTGCTTGTACCCACGTCGGGCTGAGAAACTACCAATAGTCTTGGCATCTGATCTTGTGTCATAGATTGTTGATGTTGGTATAGTAAAACGAGTTCCTCTACACTTGGCTCAGTCGGCAGTTGGAAAGACTCCCAAAGTTTATCATAATTGAACAGAAATCTTTGTCCGGAAGTTGTGGTGGAGCAGTATGCTTCTGACAATCAACATGCTGGACTTGAATTATCTTCCCCAGGCATGGTACGAACACCCTCTTCAGCGGACTCGCATAACCTACAAAGAAACCCTCATTACTTTTAGCACCAAACTTACCATCTGGATCAATGAAAGTACAAGGTGATCCAAACGGTTCTAAAAACTTCAAATTTGGTTTATAACGATGAAGAAGTTCAAAACAAGTTTTCTTGTATTTCTTCACTGTGAGAACACGATTCAATGTATAGCACGCTGCTGCAACTGCTTCACTCCAGAAAAATATCGGCAGCTTGGAATCGGCGAGCATCGTTCGAGCTGTTTCAATTAAGGTGCGATTCTTTCGTTCAGCTACACCATTTTGCTGTGGAGTGTATGGTGCACTGAACTCATGAAGAATTCCTTTCTCATTGCAAAACTCGAGCATCCGATTGTTCTTAAACTCTGTTCCATTGTCACTCCGAATTCTTCTGATCGGTACTTTGTACAACGTTTCCATCTTCTTGAATAGAACCATCAACGACTCAAAAGTTTGATCTTTAATTTCCATACACACTTCCCATGAAAACCTTGTGAAGTCATCAGTGACCACAAGACAGTACAAGTCTCCGCTTACGCTTTTTACATTGACTGGTCCGAAAAGGTCCATGTGTAGCCTTTCGAGCGAGACTCTATTGAATTCAGCAACTTCCGTGGGTGTGTATTTTTGGTCTGCTTTCCTTTCTTGCACTCTACACAATCATCATTCAAATGAAAATTTTTCAAATTTACACCTTCAACCAAATCATTGTGTACAAGAAAGTTCATTTTTCTAACATGAATGTGGCCCATCTTTCGATGCCACATTTTTTACTCTTTTTCAGTCGCTTTTGTTTTTGATACAAAACATTGTTTCTGATAATCTGTTGTTGTTGCGACACTCATATCCAGGACATACAAATCGTTTTCCCGTGGAGCGCGCATCAACACCATGTCCTCAGGAATTTTAAAACCAGGTTTTATGATTAAACACTCATTTTTAGTAAAGTGTACTGTAAAAGATTTGTCACAGATCTGTTAGATGCTCAACAGATTGTTTTCAAGTTCGATGATATAGTTCACTTTTTTAAACGACACAACTCCATTTGTCAAATTTCCTTCACCAACAATTCTGCCACCCTGATTTCCTGCAAATCCAACATATCCACCGTTGATTGATTTAACGTCGTAGAGTAAAGCCAGCATTCCAGTCATATGCCTTGCAGCTCCGCTGTCCATGATCTACTTCAAGATTATTGACCTCGGAATCCCCTGCATACATCACAGAAATTCATTCAAACAATGAAGCCCATGATTTCTTTACCTTTGGAACACTACAAAACACAAGATCACATGACACATCAACTTTTGGAATGTTAAAAATGACATTTGGAACAACAGATTTGGCTTTTGGTTTTACATCTCCTTCTTTAATTGGTGGAAATTCCTCGAGCAACTTGTCTAACTCAAATTCCAGTTTATCAACATCATTTTCAAAAACTTTTGGTTCAGATTTTAGCTCATTTTCCATCTTCTTTGTCTCAACTGACTGTTTTGGTTTTGCCACCCATGATTGATTTTCAAAAATTTTCATCTTTGGATAAATCTTTGAAGTCTTTTGAGTCTTCGAAGATTCACCAATTTCAAATGTTGATTTCGGCTTATCCTCGGTCTTCAAAGATTCACCTCTTTTCAAAATACGAACGGGGAAAACCGTTTGTGTTTTACCCTTAACATCAGTTGAAGTTTTAGATTTGGGTTTTTGCAAAACTGGTTTCTCAAGTTTTTTCATACACTGCTTTGCCATGTGACCAATTTCATTGCAGCGGTAACAAATTCTTTTGTTATACTCGACAAAAGTTGATTTGTAGGTCTCCTGTTTCAACTTTTTAGCTGCATTGAAATCATCAATGGCTTTTTGACTGAAGATATAGTCCTTTTCAGCATCAACACTAGGACCAGCAACAAAAATATCACTCATCTTTTCTTTTGGCTTGACATTGTTCTTAGCCATTTTCTTTTCAAAACCAATACCTTTGTTTTTGAAATTGTTACCATTTCTTTTGTTAGACCCATTTTTACCCACCCAATCCTTTTTCCCAGGGTTGTACGTTGCTGTTTCACAAAAGACTTTTTAGGTTTTGAAAGAAACTCGTTATCGTTAACCTCAGAAATGTCAATCTCCACAAGCTTAAACACTATTTCAACATTTTCCATTCTGGCATTTTGAATTGGATACTCAATATCAGAATAAAGTTTGTCAGTTCCGGTCATTGTGTAAACCACAATGATCGAATCATCATTCGCAACAGTATCTGATTTTGGTATGAACTTGTCTAAGAAGTTACCATCTTCTTCAGAATCAGAAATGGAATTTTCAAAATGAGTTTTGTTAGGATCGGAGGCTCTCATGATTGTGTTTGTTTGTAATAAATGAACAATTAATAATCATGATTCAATGAGTTATGCAGCGGAAAAGGTTTCAAAGCAAATCAAAAGATTATAAGTGCTTACAAACTAAACTCCCCCTCAACCTGATGCTCCAAGGTTGATTGCACACAAGATGAAAGGATTGGACTAGAGGAGGAGAACTCACTCAGTCAATCAAATGTAACAGTACAGAGTACTGCTCCATTTATAGGCAAACCAAACCACTGAGGCATCTCAGCTGACGTCACCAAGAAAGCGACGTCTAACAACCTAACAACCTGTAACAACTGTTCCTATACAAATACTGCTAATCTTAACCACTGATTCTACATAAGACAAGTAATACACTAAACTACTGTTATCTTCTTCTATCAATGCTTTCCTTAAAGTTGATCAATCCTTGAGTAAGCAGCGCTTTGTCATCAGTAGATTGAACCAGCAGTGTTTACTTCTTTGGGACTATATCAGTAGTTTAAAGGGTAGCAGCAGTCGTATATGGACAGTGGATAGAGGACCATCAGATGTTGTAATCACTTTCAAGGGGAAAGTCTAAAGGAAACAGCTGCTTATTATGAATCCGCTGTTGTGATCCGGTTTTGGCTCTTATTATCTGTTCCTCTGATAGGGTTCAATCCCAACAATCTCCCCCTAGAATAGATAATGCCAAAACCTTTCATTATTCTGGATCTTTATTTTCTCATCAGAAGTTCCTTTGCTTGTCTTTTAAATTCTTCTTCAAAATCCTTGGAACTTGAGTCACCCTCATCCCTGCACAGTGTAAGTTCAAGGAGATCTTGTAGATCTTCAACACCAAGGCTTAGTGCTTGTTTCCTTGATATGTACTTCACTTCACCATTGGATCTGATCAGGGTCAATACATGGGTCTTTTGATCAGAGAGCCACTTTAGTATTTTTGAACCCAATGGGTTTCTTGGGAGAGGTTTATTTACAGATGAGTTTGGAGATTTTGGCCTTGTGAAGATTTGTAAAGCAGTATCCTGAGCTTTTGTTAGTTCAGAATTTTCAGACATTTGTTTGAAAGCCCTTTCTATGACTTCATTTGCTGCAGCTATATCTTCTGCAACTTCTCTTTCAATCTGCTCTTGTTTCTTTCTTTGATCTAGCTCAATAACTGTCATGTATGCTGAAGTATTTGGTGATGCAGGTTTGGTTAATACCTTTTTGACAAGGTTTTGAAGTTTCACTGAGCTATCTTCTTTTAGATCCATTTTCTTGATGGCTTCTGTAAAGTACTCAGCTTCCTTTTCTTTTTCTTCTTCACTGGTCAACAGTTTTCCTTTTTCTTGGTTTATCACAAGGATAGGG
Organism: Helianthus tuberosus; assembly: GCA_030545235.1. Taxonomy (NCBI): domain Eukaryota; kingdom Viridiplantae; phylum Streptophyta; class Magnoliopsida; order Asterales; family Asteraceae; genus Helianthus; species Helianthus tuberosus. The sequence goes on from CM060425.1 coordinate 198,106,298, forward strand.
GTATCTGCTGATGTAATCAGTGGTTTAGGAGCATTAATCTGCTGTTCTGGCTTTTTGTAGTCAGGCTTCTTTGGAGTGTCAGACTCTGTCATCCTCCTTTTCATCAGCCTTTCATAAGCGTCATCGGTGAACTGTTTTGTCCATTTTGCTATGGCTGTAGCAGTATCCACCTTTGCATCCACCAGCTCCTGCTTCTTTCTTTTATACTCTGATGTAAGGTCAGCAATGAGCTTTTTGTATTTGTTCCAGTTTGGAGCTGTCCTCTTCTTGTTTGGATCAATTTTGATTCTTTCAATTCTGTTTGCCTCATGCTTTAATGCAACTATTGGCCATTCTTCAAACTGTTTTTCTTCAGCTAGATAGAATTTCTCTTTCATGATGTATGCAAGATATTCTTTTCTCATTTCTTTTCGTAGATCTGCTTTGGATGGTAAAGTTGACATTTCTTTGCTCAGATCTTGTGCATAGACTTCCATCTGTTTGACTTTAGTGAGCAAGAGTTCCATTCTTTCTGAAATGGCTTCATCACCTTGGTCTTTGCATTCAAGTTTAGCTCTTATCTTAGCTTGCCTTGCTTTGAGCTCGAGATATTCATCCATATTTTCTGGGACTATGAAGCCTATGAGAGAAGGAAATCTTCTTTTTGAAGGATCATCCTCAGTGTAGAATTGTCTCATCTCATTTTTTACAGCTTCAGGTTCCAGTGGATATTTTGCAGCCATAGGATCATATTTGTCATCACCTGCCTGAGTTGTTTTTCTTTTTCTGGAGTAAATTTTTTGACAGATAGGTGTTGGGACAACTGGTGTTTGAATCACTGTTGTTATTACAACAGATGTTGTAACATCTGATGTCTTCTGCTTTTTAGCAGGAGGTGATGGTGGTGATGTGACATTGATGAGATCAGTGGTGGATGACTGGCAAACAGCTGTTGAAACAACTGGTGTTTCAACCTCTGTTGTCATTACAACTACTGATGTGTCAGTAGATGTCTTCTGCTTTTGATCAGGTGGTAATTTGGTGGGTGGTGATGTGGTTTTAGGTTGTGATGGTAGGGCAGTGGTTGTAGTGTGTGTTGTAGTGGTGTGTGTTGAAGAGATGGCAGCTGTTTGACTAGCAGTTTTTGAAACCACTGACATATCAACTGTTTGGATAGAAATTTGAGAATTTGTGGTTTGGAGCTTTTGGGAGGTGGTTTAGATGTCTGTTTTTCTTGTTCTGATTCAACATACAGGCCATCTTCTATTCCCTTCTTCCTCCACTGCTTGATTTTCTCCCCCTTTTTGGCATTATCTGGAAGGGGATTATCAATGAAGAGTAAAGTGGAAGGAGCTTTGCCTGTGGTGTTCAGGATGCTGGCCTTTATAGCCTTGATGTCTGCTTGGGTATCTTTGAACCTAGACTCCATCATGTTTTTCAGCTCTTGAATATGTATAGCATGTTGCTGATCAGCCACTTGCTTTTGTTTTTGGAGAAGGGGTTGGAATAAGTTCCACAACTCATTTGCAGCAGGTGCAGGTTGTGCAGGGGCTTGAGCAGGAACAACAGTGGATTGTGCTTTTTGAGCTTTTAACAACTGTTGCACCATATCCTTTATTTCAGCAACTGATGTTTCAAGTTTTTCAACTCTACCCGTCAATTCTTGATATTTTAAATCATCACCCAAGTTAATGGGATCATCTGATTCCCCACCAGCAGTGGTTGTACCAATGTGTGACTTAGGAACTGAGTCCCAAAAATCAGCCATTGATGCCCCTTGTTCTTGGTTCTGGGGTCTTCTTTCTTCAACACTTGATAACCTTTTGTGTGTACCAGTGGTTAAAACAAACTCATTAGTGGTTACCAGAGGTGCTATAGAAGAAATTGCCTTCAAGGGAGTCTTACTAATGAAACAACTGTCCAAATGTAGATCTGTTGATCCATAACTTGTAGTTGCTGCTCCACCTAAACTACCACCAGGAGTTACTTGTAACTCAAGGGGTGTAACCTCCTCAGTTGTTGCTGGGATAGCAGGGGTAGTAGCATCAGACCCAGTCACTTATAGGAGTGTACTCTCAGTGATGGGTGATAGAGAGGAACTGGTTTGTGTCTGAGCTATAGCAGCTGCATGCAACAAGGGTATTATGGATTGTGGTAGTGTGAGGGGTGAAGATAAGGGTGTTGAAAGAGACATGTCCTTGGGATCAGGACTGAGGAAGATGGATCCGAGTGGATTCAGAGCTTCATAATGTGGGGTCCCTGTGTATACAACCTGATCCTTTTGTGAGGATGCATGAGGAGTTTGAGGTAAGGGTGAAGATCTTTCTACCAACTGCTGTGAGGAAGTAGCAGCAGTGGTTTTTGGTGACATTTGTGTTGTCACTGGCAGTTGCTCTGGGATCTCATCTTCCAGAGTTGCCTTTGCTTTGGGTTTGGTGGGTTTTTGGTATGATTTCTTTTTGGTCTTTTTGGTGATGACAGGTGTGGGTTTCATAGCAGTGGTTGTGCTACCATGATCACCTGGAGCAGTGGGCTCAACAGTAGATGCCTGAGAAGCAGTGGTAGCTGCTATATTCTGCTCAGCCACCTCTGCTTTTGTTTTTAAAGGTGCCATCATTCTTGTGAATGTTTCAGGTGTTAAACCTTTTATTTGAAAATACACACCTTGTTTGAGCAAATTTTCATTTTCCTTTCCAAATTTTTGTTTAAAATAATAGCTTAGAAACCTTGGAAAAAGTAAAAATGATTTGCTATCAACATTTTTTACCAAGTCATTAAAGATCTCCTTGGAATAATTATAATTTTCATTATTTAAAATAGCATAACCCAGACATTGGATCTTCAATGGTATTTCGTTAAAAGCAGTTGTTTTATTTGAAACACACATCAAAAGTGTGTGGAATAAAAACCTAGGTGCAGAAGGAAAGTAACCTTTTTGTAAGGTATCTATTTTTGTTTGTTCTGCATACCCCCTTTTCAGAAAATCAGTTTTCAACTCGTTTTTGGGAAAAGAAGTTTTACCTTCCCGATCATCGAGCTTAAAGACTTCTGAAATTGATAGTGGAGTAATTTGAATCACTTTACCCTGTATAGAGGAGTTGATGGCAATGACGGTCTCGCCTTGTTTTTCAAGGGTATCATTTTTCCAAAACTCTCTCTGGGTTTGTTGATAAATTGGAGCATCAGCAATTAACAAAGTTTTGTACTTTGATGCTGAAAGAATATCAATGATTGAATCGAAGGTGTGGTAGTTGGTGGGTTTTGTGAGTAGACCCAAGTAATTGTGAGGGGATTTGTAAGGGATTTCAATGGGTTCAGCGGCCGTTTGATCGACCTCTTTGGAAGATGATGATGATTTTGACTTTGATTTTGATTTCGTCATTTTGATGAAATGGAGGTTGGAAAGACGAAGAAAGATGAAGAATAATTTGATATGGAGGTTGGAAACTGCTTTGAGAAGAGAATTTTAGAATTCAATTCGACAGTGTAAAACCCTATTTGAGGGTTTTGATCAGGGTTTTATTTAGGGAAAAAGTAAGTGCTGATGTGGCAGTGGTTACAAAGATCTGATGGCTAATAACTGACCACGTGCCAACCTCTGATGAAAAGATGAATTATGGAGGACAGTTGTTTTAGGAGAACCACTGATGAAGCAAATATCAGTGGTTACAACGGTAATAATATGAGAGCATTGGGTGATTTTTACTATCAATGGACAGCATATCAGTGGATAAGACACTGACTTTGAACATCAGTGCTTGCCAAGAAAATGAAAGGTCAGTGGTTGACTTTCAGCAGTGGACAGTATTTAGGAAACAGATGTTTGAACAAAACAGTGGTTAGGGGTAAAGTAATGATAAGGATTTGAAATACTAGTGTATCAGCATCTGTTAGTGCACCAGTGGATAAACTTTTGACAAATATTTTGAGCATCTGTTGTACTGATGTGGGAAATGACTTTATCTTGTGAAATCATAACATCATTTCTAACATCTGTTGACGGTGATTCTGAGATGTCTGCAAGAATGCTATCCTCAACAACATACATTTTAGATGTAAATTGTCGAGTTAATATGTCAGCAGCTTTTATGAGAATTTCATCCAAAGTTTTGCCACATGTCAATTACACATTTTGAAGCATTTATAGATTCCTGACAGTGGTTTAGTACCCCAGATGATAAAAACTTTTTACTGTGGCTACTCATTTTTGTCATAATTTTTGAATTAGGACATGAATACCCAAGTATTTTAAGATCAGTTTAGCAATCAATCTTTGATCAGTGTTAAAACCAAACTTGAGTTTGACATGACCTTGACACATACACCATTTCCTTTTGATCTATTTTCGAAGATAAGATCACCAAAGAATAAAGGTTCTATATCCTGTCAGGAGATTGAAACTTTTACTATCAAAAACCAGTAAAAGTATAAAATATATTATTCTTAAGGAAAATAAAGAATAATATATCCTGCTTTATTTGAGAAAATCCTTTTCCAGAAAAATAATTAAAGGATTTTCTGAAAACAGCACCAAAAAGGATCTGATATATTTTCCAATAAAACACATAATCATATCATTCTCAAGTTTATGAAAATGGTCAGTGGTTTGACAACAGTGGTATGAAATTTTAAATACATTTTGACCACTGTTTGGTACCATTTTCTTGTCAGTTGATTGTAAACATGAGGACACATGTACACATAAGTTTTTGAAAACCCTGTTTATAGATTTTGTTACCATGTGATGATTCTGATCGCTAATCTAGTCCTCTTGTAAGTTCAATCACTGGTGATACTATTGTCACCTGAACTTCCCTGAACAAATGAATGCACACAGTTGCTTGATAACCATTCTTAACCCAATTTTGGACTCTTAAGTGTTTTATATTTATACTCTTTTCTTTTGACTTCAAAAGTTTTGAGATAAACACACTTCTGAGCTTTTGTGATTTTCCTTCTTCCCTTATTACCCTTCCCATTCATAAGTAATGAAATACTTACTGGGAGGTCTTTATTGAAGAAATGCTTAATCCAATATCATTTTGTAGTAATGTTTTTTTAAAGATCTGGTCATATTTTGTACATGCATATGTCAAATCTCACATTACATATGAATTGGACATTTTTGACTTGTTAATTTTCTTAATGTATTCTTAACAGAATTGATTTTGATCCTTTTGAAGGATTCTCAACCTGTTCTTCAATACATAAGATCTAAATGACTAAAGTTTTAATTTCCCTATTTTTGTGAAATTTGTGTGTCCTATGACATCATGGTTGTTTTACAGAGCTTTTGAGTAGTCGCTTTGAACATGATTTCTCATTACTCTGTTTTTCAACTAAATACAATCAACCTTAGTATCAATGAATTTTGAGCTAAACTGTTATGTCAAATTGACTGTTAGATCAAATTTGACTGTCCAAGCTCTGATACCAATTGTTAGGATCGGAGGCTCTCATGATTGTGTTTGTTTGTAATAAATGAACAATTAATAATCATGATTCAATGAGTTATGCAGCGGAAATGAACAACAAACTTTGTAAACAGAATCATAGAAGCAAATAGATTTGATTAACACATGCTTTTCATCAGTCAAAAGGTTTCAAAGCAAATCAAAAGATTACAAAGCATGCTTACAAACTAAACTCCCCCTCAGCCTGATGCTCCAAGGTTGATTGCACACAAGATGAAAGGATTGGACTAGAGGAGGAGAACTCACTCAGTCAATCAAATGTAACAGTACATAGTACTGCTCTATTTATAGGCAAACCAAACCACTGAGGCATCTCAGCTGACGTCACCAAGAAAGCGACGTCTAACAACCTAACAACCTGTAACAACTGTTCCTATACAAACACTGCTAATCTTAACCACTGATTCTACATAAGACAAGTAATACACTAAACTACTGTTATCTTCTTCTATCAGTGCTTTCCTCAAAGTTGATCAGTCCTTGAGTAAGCAGCGCTTTGTCATCAGTAGATTGAACCAGCAGTGTTTACTTCTTTGGGACTATATCAGTAGTTTAAAGGGTAGCAGCAGTCGTATATGGACAGTGGATAGAGGACCATCAGATGTTGTAATCACTTTCAAGGGGAAAGTCTAAAGGAAACAACTGCTTATTATGAATCCACTGTTGTGATCCGGTTTTGGCTCTTATTATCTGTTCCTCTGATAGGGTTCAATCCCAACAAGTTTTCAGAATATCAAACTCCGAGTTATCACTTTCTTCATCTAACACTTGGTCAACAACGGTTTTGATCACCTGTGACTCATTATCAGTGTCGGACGGAGAAAATGTAACATCAATATTCTCAGGCAAATCATTCTCAATGGTTCTCAACTTGAGATTCAATGCAGATTCCACCCCATCTGGATACTTTTTAGTGTAATGATTCCACATTGGGGGTGGAACACTTTTGAAGACAGATTTCGCATCATGTTGTTTTGGAAGAATTTGATCAATCACATATGATGAAGCAGCATAACTCATTAGTTTCTTATCAATTCTTTCAGTTTCAATTCTCATTAACTCAAGTTATTTTTTCAAAGAAGCAATGGTGTCCAGATGTATGTTAATTTCCATCTGTTTATCCATGACAGTAGATTTTAGCAATTTTGTGGCTTTATCATTTTCAAAACTTTCTGTTTTAATCATCTTGATTGATCGTGCCAAAGTGTCATATGCTTCTTTTATCTCAATGAGATCTAATTTTACTTCATCAGTAAATTTCTTCAATTCTTGAAATTGCTTGTCTTTTTCAGGACAATCCATTCATGATTTTGAACAGTTTTTGCATGGAATTTCAAGAATCGAATCAACCTTTTCGGTAACCTTTTCTTCTTGATCTATTTTAATATATGTTTTACCAAAACCATCAGACTCTGACTCAGACTCATCTCCTGATTTGATCTCCTCATTTTCTGATTTCTCGTGAGACTCCTTTTTGACCGTTTCGATGGGCACACTTTCAACTGACTCGGTTTCGACAGACTTTGATTCGACAGATTCTGTTTCTACCTCTTTTAGCTTGCCCATCAACGCTTTGTCAGCAATCTCTTTTAGAGTCTCTTCATTCATTTCTTTTGAAACGTCTATTATCTCTTCAACTGGAACTGGTTCAACATCATATCTTGGACAAAGACCAGTAGTTGGCTCACTGAAGAAACCTGCAAAAGATTCAAACATATTAGGAGGCATTATTGATTTGAAAGAACTAGCAATAATCTCCTGTTCAGACTGGTAGTAATAGACTTCTGTAGCAACTTCTTCAAGTTCAGCTAAACTTTCTTCAGATGTCACTTCACCGACTTCTTCTGTCTCAACAACGCATTCCGGTTCTTGCACAATCTCTGCCATCATGGCCCTACCCTCACTACCAGGGATGTACTTATCCCAACTAAAACCTTCAGCAACCTTCTCATCATCTTGATTGACTGTGAGAGCCTTCTCCGGCTTGTTTTCGATCTGAGGTCTTTGGGTGAATGGTTGTTGACTTGTCTTATGATAGATCGCTTGTCTGTAATAATCATTTAAGAACGGGTTTTGATGGTTGTTGACCTCCCTATTTGGACACTCACGCTTGAAATGTCCCTTCTCTTTACATTTGAAACATGTGACTTTTGATTTATCAAACCCAAGTTTTTGATCTGGTCCTGAAAGACTGTTCCGACCAGTTGTTTCCATAAATCATTGAGCTCTTCTCACCAAGCTTGCCATTCCCCATTTGATGTCGATCAACTCCAGCTCCTCTGGATCAATCTGATCATAGTCTTCCTTTGTCATATCGGGGTTCCCAATTCTACCTGCAACCAAACTTTCATACGATTCAAGCACCGAAGCAAGAAGTGCTATGTGCTGCTTCGCTGATGATTCAGTAAAGTCTTGAGCATTCTTTATATTCACTGCTATGTTGCACAGAATTCTTGGACCTTGACTTTGACTGTTTGATCTTGACGAACTTTGATTGTAAGATTGATCAGGTGAATTTTGAACCTTTGGATTTGGTTCAAAACTTGCAAATGGTGAGTTATTGTTGCTTGATGTGACAGATGATACTCCGGATGTTGAATCTGCACTAAAGGCTGTTTGCACTTTTGGACTTAGATTCGATGTTGCTGGAGTACTTCCTTTGTAATACAATGATACATCTTGTTGAACACTTGAAGACTTCATCTTTCTAATCTTTGTCAACTCAAGCTCGTGTGACTCAATATTTTCAATGAATGTGCTAAGGTTGAATCCCACATACTCCAAATTATTCTTCAACACCAATAGATAAGTGCCCCATTCATCGTATGGCAATGCATCCGCCAATTTATCAACCCATTCTCATTCGTTTTGGTTATGCCCAACCTTTTCATCTCAACAACTAGATGGCAATATCTTTCAATCAACTGTTTTGTTGTTTCACCCTTTATACCAGTAAAGATATCAAACTCTTTCTTCATCAAAGCAGTTTTGCTTTTTATCATAGACACGCTTCCAAGAAACTTTACTTTCAAAGAATTCCAAACGGACTGTGAATCACCCTGATGTTGTAGCAGAACTAAGATATCCTCTTTGATGGCTTGTTGTAGAATGCTCATCATTTTCTTTTCTGCTTTGAAGTCATCTTGTTCAATTGGAGTCAAACTGCCAATCGTTTTCTCAATTCCCGAACCATTCTTTGGTGGAACATATTTAGACTCTATTTTCATCCAGCATTCGAAATGGTTGGCTTGCACCCAAGTCTTAAACCTTTCCGACCACCCAGCATACTCATCAATGTTCATCAACTTCGGCGGTTTCTGGATAGTACCGAGTTCATTTTCCATGTTCACATTTTGCGCTATACTGGCTGGTGTTTGTGTTGCTGTCATTCCCCCACCGGCAAAGAAGTTGTAAAACTCTTGGTTATCCATTTTACGAAAACAGTTTATGAAAAATTTTCAAGTTTTGAAAACAGGTTACTTTCAAGCGAAAATACTTTCTACACGAAATTAGCTTCAAACGAAATACCACGAACGAAATGGACTTTCACACGAAAACAGGTTTTCAAACGAAATCAGACTTCTCAAACGAAATCAGCTTTTATGCGAAATCACCTTTCACACGAAATCAACTTTTTCAAACGAAATTACACCTTCAAACGAAATCAAGTGTTATTTCGTGCGAAATTAGCCAAACGGAATTAATTTCAAACGAAATCAGATGTAATTCAAACGAAATCAGTAATTTCGTGTGAAATTACCTCAACTTTTCAAACGAAATAAGATGCTCGTTCAAACGAAATTAACCTTTTGGCCCATTTTTGTCACTTTTAGTCTGAATTTAGGTCTGATTCTTTCAAGGGTTTATTAAAACTGTATTTTACACACAATATCAAAAGATCAGTCCATTTTGTCCATGAATTTGTCCAGAAGTCCAAAAAATGAGTAGAAAAAGCACTGATTCAAGTGTATTTACTCATCCTGAGCTCTGATACCATTTGTAGGATCGTTTTCACGACCAAATGAGTCGATCAGAGACAATACACAACTGTTTGAGAGGCGGAAACAAACAAACAGCCTAGAATCAGTGTAGAAATGAGTAGAAACAGAGTATGATACTTAAAACAAGCTTCTCATTGATTTTAGACTTGAATACACGGTGAAAATTGGACAGCACTTCGTTACACTTCACCTAATTTCGTACCAAATGAGAAGCACACAAGCCATATATATAGGCATCTAATTTCGCATGGAATTACCACTTGTAATTCCGTGCGAAATTACATTACGTAATTTCGTGCGAAATTACATTACGTAATTTCGTGCGAAATTACTATAAACAAAAACAAACTTTACATATTTGACATTTTGACCCCTATACAAGCTACCGTCATGACCTAGACTTTAGACGTAGGCTATAGACATTATGCACCAACAATTTCCCGCTGACAAAATCTTTTTAAAACGCGTTTCAGGTAACAAAATGTGAAAGCCAAATAGAAGCCAGCTGGAGAGCACTGAAGGCTTGGAAATGTGGCTATAAAAGTTACCTAAACAAGAAAGACGTTTTATTTCAATAAACTGGGGTTTATCCCTATAAACATATTATGAATTGAAACTGGGTTTTACCCATGTATTTATTATTTATAAAATGAGGTGTTTTACTCTGATAAACTATTTCCTAACTACGGTCCTGATGAAAATTTCCGCTGTCAAATTAATAAACACCGATACCACCATCTCTGAGTAGGCCGCGGTCGCCCGCCTCCCGGGGCAGGGGTCGGGGGTTGCGACATCTGAGTATGCTGAACGTGTTTCTGAAAATAAAACAAGTTCATTAATTTGAAACTTGAAGTTTTAAATAAAAATTAAAAATAGTCTGTAAGATCTCCAAGGTCATTAAGTTGGACTTGGATGATTATTCGTGAGGTTTTGGATTCTTAAAAATGTCAAATTCATAAAGTCATTTGATAGGGGGAGAGAGCCATGTTAATCTTGGATATATTCATATTGTTACATTTATGCAATAGAGCCAGGTTTTAAAAAGATTTTAAGAACCAGGTTATCATTCCTGGAAAAACCAAAAAAGCTTTCACTGTCACATATTTGAAATGTTCCAGTTTATGCTGAGAGATAAGTTTTCAATCTAAAATTGTCAAATTTCTTACAAGTGTTTGATATTTGCATCTGATAGTGCCATATTACGATCCCAAAAGCCGAGACTAAGGGGGAGTCTGAAGACGAGCTTGACACAAGGGGGAGCTTGTATCCAGAAAACCAGGTGTCGATCCAAAAGCACGGAAGCTTTGCGAAAGGGGGAGCCTGAAGAAAGAGTCTACCGAAAGGGGGAGCTGATTCAGAATGCAAAATAGCTTGAAGAGGGAGTCTGTGGTTGCTGAAGATGTCAAAGCTTCATAAAGACTCAGAGAGAGAGAAAAGACAAAGATGCTACGAGATTTACTGTGGCAATATCCAAGGGGGAGTCTGTGAGTGCATTTATGTCTATCACCTCCGTCAATCCAAATCCTAGCAGAAACCTATTCAAGATAAGGTTTTATGATGTTAAACATAGGAAAAGTCTATTTGAGAATGAGGTGTTGCAAACTTGTAAATAAGGTGACATGCTTTATGCCATTGCCTATATATAGTGGCCTTATGTTAGACATTAGGAACTTATGCTCATTTAGGACTTTTGGAGCCTTGAAGTTTAGAGAGAGATTCTAGAGAGAGAAAGTGATCAAGGTGATTCACGGTGCTTGTATTCTGTCACATCATCAATAGAATCACAGTTTATTACGTTCTTGTGTTCGGTCCATACACGTGCACGGATTCCGTACGTCGCACGTGTCGTTTCGTAATCGTTCGGGAGTCAAACACGGTCCTACAACGCATTCACAACAAGGTTTCGAGTCGAGACCAGAAGATTGTGAGTCGAAACCAGAAGGTTTCGAGTCGAAATCCCAGTCGAGACCTCAAGATCCCAAATGACGTCTTAAGTCGAAACCAGTGAGGTTGCGACTCGCAATAGGAGATCTCGAGTCCTTGTTGTCTTCACTTGCAAGCTGAGTCGAAACGATATAAACATCCTTGAATTAGCTTAATTTTGGATTAAAGTCCAAAAACATCCTTTAATTTCTTTGAAGACCATTTTAAATCATGATTAGGGTTCATAGTTTTCTTTAAATCTTCAATGAATCTTCAAATAGTTCGTGCAAATCTTCAATCAAAACCATCATTTGATTCAAAATACCTTAAAACAGTAACTGATAATGAGTCGAGACCGGAGAAAAGTACGCCGGAAGTAAAGATTTTCGCCGGAAATTGAGAGAGAATTTAGAGTAACAGTAGAAGGTTACGAGTGAATAGTGAGGTTTCGACTTGAAATCTCTTTAAATATCACCATTATCATGGGTCGGGCCATTGTTTTGGGCCGAGACCATGTTCTCGAGTCGAGAACATTACTTGTTTCATTTTCAGGATTTTTATTAAACATTTTTCAATTATTTTTAAAATCCATTTGATAACCCTTTAACCTCCCGAGCACGTTTTACGAGATCAAAACCTAAAAACACAAAAATAAATAATGTGAACAATTATTTACAAAAATAAAATAGGAAATATCGTAATTGCTCAGGGATTAAATCACGAGGTTTTGGGCCTGACTTCACTTATCAACACTGATCTACTACTGAATGATCTGAACGATTGTTAGTATATTTGTTCACCTAAACTCACCTCCCTAGACCATTTCCATATGACTGCCTGCAACTACTTTTATCATGTTTTGATATTTTAACAATGAACACCCAAACAAATACTAAACAAATCCTAGAATTATAATCAACACACTCTATCATGCAAGTAGTTTCCCTACCACATATTTCCACAAGTCTGTCCTAGATTTCTGAAACCTCGACCGGGACTAGATTGAGAAGAGAACAAAATAGATCATAAGTAGAGATGATATAATATACAGATCAAATGAGTTTTTCACAGTTTGATATAGGTCTTTCAGATGTAAATTGATCTATAAGACGACAGACGTACAACTAGGTCTTTGCTTACGCAAAACAGAAGCTAACGCTGCCTAGCACTTCCAGGTCTTTGCTCAGGCAAAACAAAGGAGATACACGACTTTTTCAGAAAATATTTTAGAACTAGACCAAAATTGTGTGTATCGGGACATCACACAAGTATTCAAATAGAAATGAGCTAATTCTAAGTGATGTTCTTTCCTGATGTCATAGACTAATTTAGGTTCTGAATAGAAACAACCAACGTTTCCAGCCTTAAGGACATAGCCTACCAACATATCATTCTAGAGTCAAACTATTTCCATACTGGTCTTACATTAGTCAGCCCTATACCACAATGTGAAAATTCATTTCATTTCCCATGTCATGCAATGCTTCTTTTTGTATTTTTCAAATTTTTAATGTTTTTGTATTTTTCAATTTCTTTTATTTTTCAAAATTTTTAATGTTTTTTAATTTTTCAAAATTTCTCCCCCTAAATTTGTGCATAAATAAAAACTACCTAAGAATAGAAAACTTTATGAACAAATTTACCTAAGAAAAATAAAAACATGCTCAGTCGGTGAATCAGATCATTTTTAGAAAATTCACAAGCACTTGAAATTTTGAGCTGCTGACAGGTTTCGTGAACAAATTGGCAGCATTTGCATTTGTGTCGATTTGCTCTAGTTTGATAAGACCTCTGTCAAAACAGTCTCGTATAAAATGAACTTTAATATCAATGTGATTGGTTTTTGAGTGGAAGACATGATTTTTCACAATTTGAATAGTAGCATCATTATCGCAGTAAATGGTAGTATTAAGATAAGTTAAACCGTAATCCTGCAATTGATGTTGCATCTACACTACTTGGGAGCAAGTCGCAGAAGCCGTAACGTATTCTGCTTCAGCTGTAGAGATCGCCACCGTTTGCTGTTTCTTGCATTGCTAAGAAATGAGCCTGTCACCCAAAAATTGACATCCAGCTGATGTGGATTTTCTGTCACTGTCAGTGCCTCTAAAATTGCTATTAGAAAACTCAAACAGGTCAAAATTAGAATCCCTCGGATACCACAAGCCATACCCAGGTCTGCCTTTAAGATACCGAAAGATTCGTTTAACAGCAGTAAGATGAGAAAGTTTAGGATTAGCCTGATATCGCGCGCAGTTGTAGACAACAAACATGATGTCTGGATGGCTCGCAGTCAGATACATCAGAGACCCGATCAGAGACCGATAAAGGTGTTGAACAACAGGGGATCCTTCTGCATCTTCAGTCAGCAACGGTTTATCTGCCATTGGTGTTTCGACCGATTTTGCATCATTGAACTTGAATTTTGCCAGCACATCGTCCACATACTTCCCTTGATGAATAAGAATGCCTCGAGAATCCTTTCGAACTTGTAAACCCAAGAACATTATCATCTCCCTGAGAGCACTCATCTCAAATTTCTTCTTCATTATTCTCTCAAACTCCTTGCATAAATCCTCACTTTTTGATCCGAAGATAATATCATCGACGTAAATTTGAACCAAGATTAGATCCTTGCCCACTCTCTTGATAAACAACGTCTGATCGATTGTTCCACGAGTGTATCCATGAGCCAGTAGATGCTCAGTCAGAGTAGCGTACCAAGCTCTTGGTGCTTGGTGCAATCCATACAATGCCTTGTCAAGCTTGTAGGCATATTCTGGATGATCTGGATGAACAAAACCCAGTGTTTGCTCAACAAATATTTCTTCCTTCACGTCTCCATACAAAAACACAGTCTTGACGCCCATCTGATAAACAGTGAAACCCATGTAGGATGCGTAAGCTAAGAAGATCCGGATGGCTTCAAGTCGGGCAACTGGGGCGTAAACTTCATCATAATCCAGACCCTCTATCTGTCTGAATCCCTGGACCACCAATCTTGCTTTATTTCATACAGTTACTCCTGCAGAGTCTTGCTTGTTTCTGAACACCCATCGAGTTCTGAGTTTATGTTTCCCTTTCGGCAACTCATCAAGCTTCCATACTCCTAGCTTCTCAAACTGGTTCAGCTCTTCATGCATAACATCCACCCAGCCTGGTTCCTACAAAGCTACATCAATAGTTTTAGGTTCTATTTAAGAAATGTAGCATGAGTATAAGCAAGTATTAATGGTTCTTGATTGGCTCCTGGTTTGAATTCCTGCATTTACAGGACCAATCACGTTCTTAATTGGATGATTTCTTTGAACACTCGTTGGTATGGAAACTTCAGGTATGGTCTCGTCTTAAGTTGAATTGGTGTTGCTCGACTCTCCCTCATTAGATGCTGCAGTACTGTGAACCACAAAAGTAGTAACAGTACAGTCTTCAGAAATGGGGTCAGGAAACAGTGCATATCCCGAACCATTAGAGATAACACCACCTGATGATACACCTTCAGGGGATTGATGGGACGTTTGTTGAGACGTAGGGTGCTCTGTAAGGACCATTCCTAGTGGGTCTATGGTATGATTTCGCGAGCTCCCTTCATCATGTTCATCTTCTTCAGTATCACCAAATGAAAGTGGTTGTTTCAGAGTGGACACACTAGCATCTATAGAAATGCTAGACAGAATGTTAAAAGATTTAAACAAATCAGCATAATCATATAACCAGTCTGGACCAACTCTAGCGTTCTTAGAATTTTATTCGAGCCATTCAATGTTGCACGACTCGACGACCTTCTTAGTTACTTTATTGTATACTCTATAGGAAGATCCCTTAGCATATCCAATAAAGAAACACTCATCCCCTTGACCTCAAACTTCCCATTAGTGTCCATAAGTAATAGTACACATGGACACCCAAAGATACGGAAGTGTGAGAGCGAGGGTTTACGTCTTTCCAGAATCTCATAAAGTGTTTTCATATGACGTTTGTTTACTAAAGCATGATTCTGGACGTAACAAGCTGTGCTAACTGCTTCAGCCCAAAAGAAACTAGGAAGCTTCGAGTCGGCCAGCATGGTCCGTGCAGCCTCTATAAGAGTACGATTTCGTCTCTCAGCCATTCCATTCTATTGTGGAGTTCATGGCGCACTATATTGTCTATCGATTCCCTTTTTAGCGCAGAATGTATCCAAGGTGATATTCTTGAACTCTGTCCCATTGTCTGATCAAATAGCCTTCACTCTTGTACTCGTCTGATTTTCAGCTAGAATGATGAACTGTTTGACTAAACCCGCAGTCTCATTCTTGTGACTCAGAAACTAAACACAGGTGTAACGTGAGTAGTCATCAACCGCTTAGCACAATTACAGGACAAAAGAGATCCATGTGATGTAACTCGAGCACAACTTTGGTCGAGGGTGCAGACTTGGATTTATGAGGCTTTCGATGTGCTTTCCCTTTTGCACAAGCAACACATTTCTCTACCAGCATGAAGTCTTTGATTGGTAGATCACAAACCAGTTGACCTTTCGCAAGTCGATTCAAATTCTTCATGTTTACATGCCTAAGGCGACGATGCCACAACAGACCGTCATGTTCTGAAATCTTTGAGAAAAGGCAAGTAATTTCTTCACACGGTTTCTTGTTCATATTGATGACATATGCATTTCCTCTTCTCTCGGTAGTCATTAAGAACCAATCTTCAGGTATCACTATCCCGGGTTTCAACACATAACATCCCTTCTTGGTAAAGTGTACTGAATTTCCTCTATCACAAATATGTGAAATGCTCAACATATTGTGTTTCAGTTCAGGGACGCAGTTCACATTTTCGAAACTTAGTACGCCATTTCTGTTGGTGCATATTTCGTACGTCTGCCACTGTGCGAATAGCTAGATAAAGCGTGTGTTGAATATTGTATAGAATAGTATAAGTTGGACAGGTTTGAGCATTGTCAAAGTCCATCCGGACAGATGGAAAAGTCCATCTGGATGGATGGACAATAGAATAGTCCAAACCCCATCGGGTCGAATAGGTATTAACATTGTAAAGTACATCCGGACGGATGGCCATCCGGACGGATGAACACTAGCTCATTCGGACATGGATAGGTTGTTGCCTATAAATAGGGAGTTGGGGTTCCCATTTGGACAAGCTTTTGGATCCTAGAGGGGACATGCTATCCAACTGGTCTCATGGTGCTGTAATTTGTCAAGATATGAATAGATACCAGATTATAAGTGACTGCTTGGTGTCGTATCTATCTTCTACTCCTTTCTTAGTAATAATAACGAACCGAACACGTCGTATCGGTACCGAGGCTCCGTCAAACTCGCCGGTTCCTGGATTCACAAGTGGTATCAGAGCTACGGTACCGATTTAATCGATCTAACAGTCGGTTAAATCACTCAAGCTCATCAATTTTGGGTTAAACGGTAGTTTTGACGTTAAAACAGTGAAAATCATCAAAATAAAGGTCACTTCACGGATGTATTTTGGAATTGAAGACATCAATCTGTTCGGAATTGATTCGCACACAATCCTGTGAAGTTTCATCATGAAATTCCCAAAAATAATGATTCTGGATCTAAAAACGTGATTTGGAGTGTTCTTGAGCTGTTAGAACAAAATCACTCGGATGACCATCCGAACCATATAAAGTGACATTCACTTGGATGACCATCCGAGCGGAAGACCTTCCGATCCGATGTTCATCCGAACCATATAAACTCATTCGATCGACTGATCATTCGGACAAGTAAACCCATTCGATCGAATGGTCATTCGAATCATAAACTCATTCGGATGAAGACACTCAGGTGGCTAACTGTTAAGGTGATCCAAGATCAGTTCATCCAAACGAATGGACCTATCCCATTCGAACGGATGAACTAATGCCTAAAAAAGGCATTTTTTTATCGCAACGACGAGGAGAGTCTCCAGAAAAAAATTGGTGATTAAATTTTTTTTCGGGTTTTTTAACGACCAAACTGGGTTGTTCGGGGACACCGTCTGGGGCTTCAGTGAACAGATTTGATGATGCGATCATGGATTATGGAAATTAGTGGGGTAGTCATGATACTGGTGCAGAATGTTTATCATCTGAGTTATCTGACTATTTATGGGCCAAACCTAAAATCCGCAATGATGAAAAACTGACGTTTTGAGGAAAATTGTCATATTTTCAGCATAGTCGAGTTTTTCACAGATAAAAGAGGACTGAATTGCTCAGTTTGAGGGGGAATTCAGTGATAGAGACGTCAGAATTTGCAAAAATGAGGGGGAATAAAAATTTTCAAATTTTCCAGCATTTTTGAAATTCGTGACACTGCAACACTATTCGGGTAGTTTCGACTTCAGATTGTCAGGGGAAATGTGAATCTGATCGTGGGTGAAAGCTTCTGAGATCAAGATGATCTGAGGCGTTGATATCTGATCGTAGACGAAAGCATCAGAGATCTGAGAGTGATCGTGGATGATAGCTTCTGAGATCTAAATTATCCGAGGAGATGAATCTGACTGTGGACGAATGCTTCGGAGATCGGTTTACATTACCAGATGATTTGTTTTCCGATGAAGATTTACTTATTGTGGAGAATACCGTTTACACGGATCTGTCATTCTTACGGTGTGTGAACATTGATCACGGTAAAACGGGATATCAGATCTTCAGGGAGAATCACGGATTTGAAGTTGACCAGTGGGGTATTTGAAGTTTCTATCAATTGCCGGTTGAGTTTTTGTATATTCTTAGATCGAGCAAGCGGAATGCGAGATCGTGGTGCTGACATGTCATATCAAAAACTGAGCTTGGATGCGGTTAAAGCTGAAACAGAGGATGCTGCATTGACTAGTTTCAAGTTGGTGATTGTTCATGAAGGTTGCAGTTTAGCAAATCAGAAGAGAGTCGTGAACTATGCAAAAGACCTGAAGATTCATTTCAGGAGGAATTAGTGCTTTACCCTGTCAAAGAAAACCCGAATCATCAATCAAGGGGGAATCTATTGTCAGATTTCAAGATGCCTGATTGAAGTTGCAGAAAAGTTGAAGATTGCATAATATTCAAACATGGCTCAAGGTTCTCAAAGTGTTAGTGATAGCTGAGGGGGAATCTGTTGGTGCATATTTCGTATGTCTGCCACTGTGCGAATAGCTAGATAGAGCATGTGTTGAATATTGTATAGAATAGTGTAAGTTGGATAGGTTTGAGTATTGTCAAAGTCCATCCGGACGGATGGACAAGTCCATCCGGACGGATGGACAATAGAATAGTCCAAACCCCATCCCGTCGAATAGGTATTAACATTGTAAAGTCCATCCGGACAGATGGACACTAGCTCATTCGAACATGGATAGGCTGTTGCCTATAAATAGGGAGTTGGGGTTTCCATTTGGACAAGCTTTTGGATCCTAGAGGGGACATGCTGTCCAACTGGTCTCATGGTGCTATAACTTGTCAAGATATGAATAGAGACCAGATTATAAGTGACTGCTCGGTGTCGTATCTATCTTCTACTCCTTTCTTAGTAATAATAACGAACCGAACACGTCATATCGGGACCGAGGCTCTGTTAAACTCGCCGGTTCCTGGATTCATAGTTTCGTAGTGTTCCTTCAAAGTGATTCTGCCAGATTCTCCTCCTGCAAAAGAGACATATCCACCATCAAATTCTTTTACATTGACGAGTTGGGATAAGTCTCCTGTCCTGTTCCTGGAACAGCCACTATCCATGTACCAAAGTCGCATGGTAGTCCTCCACAGTTGTTCCTACACGATTAGCAGGATCAGTTAGATTTAGGAACCCAGCCCATAATGGATCTGGGTTTTCCTTGTGCATCGATATATGTGACTCTATGCCAAACTAAATTGTCTTTATTTAAAAACTTTGAAGGATTTTTATAGGCAGATTTCTGTTGAGATGTAGAAGATTGGGCAGCCATAGCTTTGGGTTTCCAATGTTTGTGTGACCATTGATAATTATAGTTACCAAAAGCTTTATGTTGATTACTTTGAAAATTATTTTATCGATTTTGATTTCTTCGTTTGGCTGTATTCCAATCTTGATCAGAGGGTTTAGCTTTGCGATAGTTATTCTTCACTGTCAGTTATCACTGACTCTGAACAACGTGATCGGTTTGGCTTAACCTTCTAATTTTGTGCATTCTTATTCTTCGATTGCACACTAATGAATTGTACATAATTTCTGACAATGTGTCCAGCAATTCCACAATTGAAACATGTTTTTCATTTCAATGTGTGGAAATTTTGGTGCTTTGTAGCAGATGCGGATCTGTTGGGTTTTGAAGAATGAGCTTGTTTAGTTTTCTTTGCTTGTTTTACTTGTGCCTTTTCTGAGCATTTAGGTACCTGCTGATCAGAACTAGCACAAGCACGAGATTCAGACGGATGATGTTTTTCGTCTTTTACAATTTTATCAGGATCATTTTGAAAAGACGATTCAGTTTCCGTTTTAATTTCCTTTTCAGAAACATTTTCTTGTGACTTTTCATTTATTGTGACCACCTCTTCTTTTATAAAATCAGGTTTAGTTTTAATTTCAGAAGTTGTAGAAGTTTCATCAACACATGTATAATGTGAGTTTAATTGTGGTTCACTTTCAACTTCGATTTCCAACGTGGTCCCACTAGATTCAACATTAGGGACTTCCACTGAGACGGATTCAGAAGAAGAATCAGAACATTGTTGATTTTCTTGAGAAGAAGTTCATTGGTTTCACTGAATGCATCCTGAGGGACCTCTCCTGTCACACTATCAGTAGCTGTAAGGTTAGAAACATCACAATCACAATTATTAACTACTGAAAAACAACCATCATCAGACACATTATTCAAAGGTTCATCACAAGCATCAACAGTTTTGCCCAAAACATCAGGCCCAAAAGACGACACATAACTATGAAACGAATTAAGAAAATTTTGTCCAAACACACATCTAGCTAGAATCAGATTCATTTATTGAGTTTTTAGAAAAATTAGAATTAGAATTTGGTTCATCCCCTAGAATATCTTCACATGATACTTCAATAACTTCATCTGCACATGAAGGCGAAGCATTAGGATCAATTGTACCCTTAGAAACAAAATTGATTGGAGGAGTCGCCCGTTTTTCAACAGGTCTACTGTTGATTGATGACTTATCAGTTTTTGGACCGTAAGTCATCTTGTCCTCATTCATCAATTCCTCTTCAGTATAGGGTAAGTAAGTGTAGTTATTATTGTATGGAGGAGGAACTTGTTTAAAACCCAAACCACACCCTTTCTTTTTCTTGTATTCTAATTGGAAGTCACATAGATCTTTGACCAATTTACTGGAAGACTCATAGTTTTAATATTAATTTCATTAATTTGATATTTTTCTTTAATCTCTTCTAGTTCTTTGGTCAAAACACATACCTTCTCTTTTGTAGGATCGTTTTACCGACCGAAATGAGTCGTTCAGAGGCGTTCTACTCAATATGAAAGGCGGAAACAGACATATTGAGTTCTATTAAGCTAGCTATTCACTTTAACTGTCTTTCTGATTGATTTAACAAAGTTTTACAGTAAAAAGACACTTCGGCAGCACTTCGGCTCCGGAATCACACATACAAGACTACTTGAAACGAAATCAGGTGACACATATATATAGGCCAAGTAATTCCGCTTGAACAGGCTCAAGCGGAATCAGTTTCACACGGAATTACCATTTCGAGTGGAATTAACAAGATGATTTCGCTTGAAATCACTAGATGATTTCAAGCAAAATTACAACTTGTAATTTCGTGTGAAATTGCCTGTTGACCTAATTTTGATAGTTTTCTCGTATTACGTGCCCTGATCTATCTATATACATACAAGACTCGATACAAGACGAAGTCGACAGACGTATGCACCAACAGACTCCCCCTCGGATGTTGACGAGTCTTAAGTGTCGAGTCTTCACAAATCTTCAGTCTTTATCAGTCTTCGGGCTTCTTACAAAATATTTGACAGTGAAAGCATCCTCAATCTTCTCTTCATTTTCAGGATCTCGACCTGGCTATATCTTCTCTTGATCAGATCTCTTGATTCCTTAAGCTCTGCTTCATCAGACTCAGCAATTTGCGAACTTCAGGATCTGAAATTTGCTCTAGCATTTACAGCCTCCCCCTTAAAATATACTGGGATTGTAGTCTGGCTCAAACTCTGCACATTCTCTACCTCAAAATAAGATTCACAAATTAAAAGATTTGACAAATTTAAACTTTTGTATAAATCAATCTGAACGATTTAACATTTTTAAATTCTGATGACCACTTGTAAAAACAAATTTTTCATTTCGAAAAATCTACTCCCAAACCTGTTCATCATGTTTAGCACTCGGAATTTTGAAAATCAGCTTTTCATTATCAGTTGTCGAAAATCTTTTTGAATTTTTCAAAATTTTATGCTAAAACACACTGAAAATCTTTTTTGGATTTTTGAAAATAAGAAATGCAATAAAGAAATATTTACATACAATATTTTTGTGAGTTTGTGTAAGAGGATCATATCAGTTTTTGAGACAAATCACTAACACCATTAAGCTTTCAACATTTTAAGTTCTAAACGATTCACTTAAATTGTCAGTATACTGATCCACTTAAATTTTCACACAAAGTTCAATTGTTTCGAGATACGAGATTAATGTTTTACGCACTTAAACTTATTCATGTGTCCCACCTCAGAATATACTCCCGTATCCAGATCCCAATATTCAGTCTTACAGGTGAGTATACCTAGATGATATCTGTAAAGGGTTAAATGTGAGGGTCGTGAGAGCTCAGGTCAGAACTTCCGTTCAGCAGAGAGATGATGGCTTCGACTTTTGGTGTGTCCCCTTTAGAGGATATTTTCTTCAATAGCACATGATTAGCATTTTTCAATGTTTCATCATTTTTTATGCTGAGGGTGGGCTATATTTCAAGCAAGCGTAAAGTATTCTCCGGGGACTAGGCCATTGCTTCCGCAAAATCAGAAGTCCCGGGATAATACCCCAGATATCACTAAGCATAAAGACCTAGTATCTCAGAAAGAGGGACCTTTCAAACAAGATTTCGGGGGTTACCCATATATCCTAGAGATGTTCCCCACGATATAAGTAAGTTTGAAATTTAGGTTTATATCTCGTCACAATCTATTAAATGTGTAAAAACCTACTGGCATATCATCAGTGAGACCGTTTATCACATTTTAACTTTCCAATTCTTTAGCATGCTGTGATAGTCCACTGATGTACTATCATTTCCTCTTTTTTACAACAAAACTCATTTTTGATTTTATCATGTTTTTGACATTTTCAAATTTTCTAATGTTTTTGGATTTTCTGAAATTTCTTACTCCCCCTAAAATTCAAAATCATTTAAAGAAAATTGAAAACAAACTATACAAGAAACGTGACAACTGATATCAAATCGCTTCAAATCGCCATCCTCTTGGCATAAACAATCAGAACTCCCCCTGACAACAAACTATTTTCCCATTAAGATTTCAAAACACTTACGTTTGTTTTAATCAAAATGGTTTTTCCGGAAAATTAGTTTTGTTGATTTTATAAAACACTTGTAGGTTAGGGGATCTCATCACATTGTTCTTTCATATTCAACCTTTTTGAAAAATATAGCAATTTTAAGTTCAATCAACAAACATCACTTGTAGAAAATCAAGTACAACTTAATGTCCCTGATTTACCACTTGTAAATCGAAATCACTTTCGTGAATTTCTCAAGAAAGATGCCGATACCTGCTTCACACTTACCAACCTGGAAGCTCCGGCAAGTCATACTTTTTCATATATGAAAAACAGACATCCAAGCTTCACCAAACTTGGATGTTACCTCCTCTTCTTCACTCGGGTAATAAGTTGCCTTCTTTGTTTCATAAAAATCTTTTACCCCTTTCACCTTCCCATCGACCATTTTTCCAAAAATCTTTTTAATATTTCCATTAAAAACTTTTTCGACATCAAATTCCTTCTTCTCAGAATAGAATTGATTCGAGATCTCAACATTTCCATTTTTTCTAAAATTTTCAGCCCTCAATGGTGGAAAATGGACATCATCCATTGGAGGTACTGAAGTTTCAATTTTAAGCTCAACTTGTGGCTCCTCTGACTTTGTGGAATCAGATTCATCGCCAGATTTTACCTTAGATTTCTTAACAACCCATTTTTGGTTGTCAAGATTCACCCTTCTCTTGTAAAATCTCTTTGAACATTCACCAACTTCATAAGTTGAGTTTTTAAACACTTTGAATTTTTCAGTTGGTGGTTCAGTTTTATCAACAACTATTTCTTTGAGTTTTTCTGAGATTCCCTGTTTTGTTTTTGTTGCTTGAGAACAGTTCCATGCAATGTGACCAACTTCATTGCATCTGTAACAGGTTCTAGTCTCCTTTCTTTGAAAAGCTCCATTCTTCATTCTTTCTTGCTTTTTAGTAAGGAATTCTCTGTTTGATTGCTTCCAAAAAGAGCTCTTTGATTCCTCTTCACAGCTTGTCCCTGAAACAAATTTTGTATTTGTTTTAGAAGTTTTATCATTTTTATAATTTTCAGGTGGAATAAATCCTAATCCTTTCTTTTTGAAATTACCGTTATGGTTTGGTTTCTTTCGATAACCAGAACCAGGACTGTAACCCTTTTTCTTGTTTTCTCTTTGTTGAACTCTTGAAGCGTACCTTTTAGGTTTTTCATTAAGATTTACATCTTTTATTTCAGAAATATTAATTTCTGTTAATTTGAAAATCTTTTTGATCTTTTTAATTTGAACACTTCTTATTGGAAACTCTTTATCAGAATATAATTTGTCAGAATCATTCAAAGTATATGCAACTTCAAATGTTTCATCATTCAAATTAGACTTGGATATCAAAAATTCTTTACTATAAACCCGTTTAACCGATGTCTTTGAACTGTTTACCGACGAACTCGAACTTTTGACAGACGAATTTAAACTCCCAGACTCGGACTTTGACTCAGACTCCTCATCTTTATCCAACACCTGATCGACCACCTTTTTTATTAACTCTGACTCATGATCAGTGTCAGACGATGTAAACGTGCCATCAATATTTTCTGGTAACTCATCAGTTGATTCGGATTTTAACTTTATATTGACAGCCTTTTTGACTTGCTCCTCATTTGGTTTTCTGAGAGAATAACCTTCCCAAATCGGAGGCGGACACTTGTTATAATTCGCACTTTGTTTCTTACCAGTATCCTTCTTGTCAGTCTTCTCATCTTGAAAAGCTTCCATACCTGCAACAGTTGGATAAATTCTATCAATCAAATAATCAGAACTATAATAACTTTGCAGTAATCGTCTAATTCTTTCATTTTCTATTTTTTTTGTCTCCAACTCCTGCTTCAATTTGGCACACTCTTCAATGTATTGATTGATCGCCTTCTGCTTTGTCATCATCGTAGCATTCATCATTGTCAATGCGTCTTCTCTTTCAGAATTTGTCTTTTATAGACCAGTTACTGTTCTATTCAACACATCATACGATTCTTTCACATAATTGAGATTGAACAATAATGTCTCTTTCATTTTATCTTGCTCACTCAATTTTTCATCTTTTTCTTCACACTGCTTGCAAGATTACAAACACTTTAGACACGGTTTGATAATTTCAACAATCTTTTCCACTTCAACAATCTTTTCAATTTCAACTATCTTCTCGACTTCAACTATCTTCTCAACTTCAACTATCTTCTCAACTTCAACCACCTTTTCAGCTGCAACCAGTTCCTCAACTTCAACTGCCTGCACAATAGCTTTATCTTCTTCACTTTGTTCAGAAATCTTTTCCTGAACATCACTCTCACTTTTCATCTTTTTTTGTTCCTTTGTTGCTTGTTTCTTCTTCAGCTTCTCCAATCTATCTGCAAAATAAAATTGAAAACTTTCAGGAGATAAATGAGTTTTTGCAATATTAATATGCATTTCTTCCTCATCATCACTATCATCAGATGATGATTGATCAAAAACTGGTTCTTGAATAATTTGTGCAATGAGAGCTGCCATTTTGGAATCAGATGGAATGTATTTATCCCAGCTAAAGCCTTCAGCCACTTTCTCATCATCTAGATCGATTATACCATAATAAGCTTTCTTATTTGCTTCTACGATCATTTTAGCATGAGCAGTTTGTGGTTCCTTTTGTTGATACGGCTGATGAGCAATTTGTTGATAAATGGCTTTCCGATAGTAATCATTGCCACCAAACGGATTCTGTGCTCCACTTGCTTCTCCATTTTTACATTCTCTCTTGAAATGTCCTTTCTCACTGCATCGAAAACAAGTAACTTTAGATTTATCAAAACCCAAAGTAGAAACATTAGCATCTCTGAAATCATCTCTTCCTGTAATCATCTTAAACTTTTCAGCTCTCCTCAAAACACTAGCTAAACACCATTTAATGTCCATTAGCTCAATTTCTTCTGCATCTATCTGATCGTAATCCTCTTTCGTTAGCATAGGATTTCCGATCCTTCCAGTAGCCAACCCTTCATATGATTCTCACACTGTAGCAAGTAATGACATGTGACCTTTAACAACCTCTTTAGAGAAATTTTGGCCATTCTGAAGATGCAATGCGATGTTGCAATTTAAAACTTGACCATTACTGCTATTTGAGCTTTGAAACTGATGATTTGATGTTGAATTCTTTGAATTAACACTTGGATATGAAGAGAATCCACTGCTGCTGCTTGAACTTTGATTAACAGATCCAGATGAATTTTCTGCACTGAAAGCAGTTTGGACTTTCGGACTAGTTTCAACATTTTGAACACTCCCTTTGAAATACATCTTAACATCTTGTTGTGCACTTGGATTGTTCATCCTAGCAGTCTTTTGCTGCTCAAGATCTTGTCCTTCAATCTTTTCGATGAACTGAGAAATTGTCAAACCATCATATTCTCCAGTATTTTTCAAAATCATCAAGAATGTTCCCCACTCTTTCTGAGGGAATGCATCAGCTAATTTGTCAACCCATTCCTCACGATCTTTGTTGATGTTTAACAAAGACATTGATCTTACTAAGTGATAGTATCTTTCAATCAATTTCTTTGTATCTTCTCCCGGCAAACTTGAAAATAAATCAAATTCTTTCTTTAACAATGATTTTTTACTCTTTATCATCTTTTCACTTCCCTCAAATTTAATTCGAAGTGCTTCCCAAATTGATCGTGAAGTCTTATCATGTTGAAGCAATACAAATATGTCTTCTTTAATAGCTTGCTGGAGTAGACTTATCATCATCTTTTCTGCTTTGTACATGTCTCGTTCTTTATCCGTAAATTCATAAATTTTCTTTTCAATTCCCAAATCTGTACGTGGTAGTACATACGTTTTCTCAACGCACTCCCAAGATCTCAAATGATTAGCTTGAACCCAGTTTTCAAATCGATCTTTCCAACCATAATACTCCTCAATTCCCATTAGCTTTGGCGGTTTTTGCAAAGTTCCAGTCTCATTTTCCATGTTCATGTTCTTAGCAATGTCAGTTGGAGTAGTCGGGGATGTAGCAAACGCGTTATAGAATTCCTCTTCCATGATTAGTTACACTTTTTCAAATTCAGACACTTTCAAATGAAATTAACTCTTCTGAAGCAAAATAACCTTCACACGGAATCCCTGTTCAAACGGAATTATCTACACAACAACTTCAAGCGAAATACCAACTCACACGGAATCACGATTTGAAGCGAAATTACTGATTTCGTTTGAACCTTTCAAACGGAATTACACTCTGAAACGGAATAGTGATTTCAAATGGAATTACTCAAGCGGAATACTAATTCCGTGCGGAATTAAGTGTAATTTCAATTGGAATTATGATGTCATCATCATTTCGGTCCAACTTTTGTCGAATTGATCAGGTTATAGCTCGATTTTTGGTCTGAAACTTTCAAGGGTTTGTTAAAACACAATTTCGCAGATAATGTGTGAAATTCAAACCATTTTAACCGTGAAATCTTGTTCAATTTTGAAAAGAAGGTGTAGAAGTTAGAAAATCTGATGAAATCAAGCTGAAAATGGTAGAACTCCTCCTCCTGTGCTCTGATACCACATGTAGGATCGTTTTACCGACCGAAATGAGTCATTCAGGGGCATTCTACTCAATATGAAAGGCGGAAACAGACATATTGAGTTCTATTCAGCTAGCTATTCACTTTAACTGTATTTCTGATTGATTTAACAAAGTTTTACAGTAAAAAGACACTTCGGCAGCACTTCGGCTCCGGAATCACACATACAAGACTACTTGAAACGAAATCAGGTGACACATATATATAGGCCAAGTAATTCCGCTTGAACAGGCTCAAGCGGAATCAGTTTCACACGGAATTACCATTTCGAGTGGAATTAACAAGATGATTTCGCTTGAAATCACTAGTTGATTTCAAGCGAAATTACAACTTGTAATTTCGTGTGAAATTGCCTGTTGACCTAATTTTGACAGTTTTCTCATATTACGTGCCCTGATCTATCTATATACATACAAGACTCGATACAAGACGAAGTCGACAGACGTATGCACCAACATCTTTGACCTCCAAGTAGTGGGCTGTCTTTACACTTAGATCATCCTTAAGTTGACTGATGTCTTTTTGCTGAGCTTCGATTTTCTCTTTAAAAAGCCTTTCATTTTTAGTTAAAGAACAAGTTTCTCCTTTTAATATCATTATAATCTTGGATTAGCTCAGCGTTGTGTAAACGATATGCCTCAACCCTTTCTCTACATTCAAGAGTGAAAAAGATATAAATTACCTCTTCAGCAGTGAGTCCATGAACAGGAGCTGACAGGATTTGAGTCATGAAAGCAAGGTTGTCGGTAGACGTCTGATCCTCTGTTACTGAAGCAGATGATTGATCCTCAGGTGCAGATGAATGAGCCTCATGTTCAGAAGTCATGAAAGCAATATTGTCTGAGGAAGTCTGATTTTCTGGAGCTGAAATATTCAGATGTTGAATCTCTTAGTTCCAATCAAATGTAGCATCAGGCTGAACCACCAGGGCTGAGCTTTGAGTACTCCCACTAGCATCAGTTGTGGTGTTAGTTGTAGTAATAATAGCTATCTCAGTGTTTGGTGGAGCAGGTTGAGCTGGAGTTTGATTTCTATTGATTGGTGGCTTGGTGCAGTTTCTTGCCAAATATCCTGGTTCATGACAATTGTAGCAACACATCTTCTCAAACGGCATCCTAGTGGGTCCTGAAAAGGTAAGACCTTGCCACTTGTTTCTACCTGTTTTTCTCACAAAATTCTTTGCCCTGAATGCTGCCATAGCCATCTGCCATGTGATGTCCATTTCTTCTACGTCCTTGGGATGTATTTGATCTAAATCATCCATAGAGAATTTTGGAGGATCTAGTTTACCTGCAACAAAAGCATTCTAACAGTTTATAACAGAGGCAACAATATCCACATTCTCCTTGGACTGTTGTGTGAAGAAAGCAATCATATCATTCTTGACAGCTGGATTAGTTGACGTAGTAGCAGCTCTAGATGAGGAGACGGCTGGAGCTGGAGTGCCAGAGTAGTGAATGTTTGCAGGTGCTGGAGCAGCCATAGCAGATGCTGAAATGCTAAACATTTGAAACCCAACCTGTGATATGAGTGCAACATTGTTATTTGAAGCAGAGGGTGTTGCAGAAAATCTAGCAACCAACATACTATTCTTGTAATTTGTTTCCCTCTGTTTGTCATCTAGCTCGCACGCCTTGATGTGGGAAATCATCTCTGACAAACTGCATCTGGCAAGATATTTAGTTTTCTTGTTCATGGCTACGTGATGATCCCAGTTTTTTGGTAGGGCATTCAGAAGTTGTCTGTTAGTTGTAGCATTTGTCAAGTGCAGGTCTTCCATGTTCATTTGAGTAACCAGCTTAACGAATCTCTAAATTTGATTTTCAATAGTCTCTCCATAGATATGGTTGAAGTTGTTGAAATTTTGACTTTGCAAGTTTCTTCGACTCTCTTTCATGTCCTTATTTCCCTCATAGACGTCTATCAAGTCTGCCCACATATCTTTGGCAGATTTGCAAGTACGAAAACCAATAGCAATGTCTGGACCCAGAGCTATAGTCAGGTAAGAGATTGCCATGTCATCTTCTTCGACAATAGTAAAGTCATCTTCAGTGTACAGTTCAAGAGGCTTCTTTATTTTCACACCAGGTGAACCTTCTCGATCCATCATAATGTCCCTAGGACCTCTTAGAATACTTCTCCAAATCTTAGCATCTTTATCCTTCACATGTTGTTCAAATCGCCACTTCCACTCAGGAAAATCATCACCACTTAATAATCTGGGAATACGAGTGGTGGTCCCAATGATGGAGTCCAATTCTTGATGTTTGTTCATGGCTGCTAAGTCAACGGTCTGATTAGTTGAGGTCATTTTTAATTAATAAATTTTTAAGTCCAAGAGTCCCAAAGTCCAAAGTCAATTTAACGTTGCAGACTGTCGTTTCGAGTCGAGACAGCGAGTCGAGACCAAGGTTTCGATTAGTGAATCCTTGAGTCAAGATCATAGATTGCGAGTCGAAATCACTGGTTTCAAGCACAAACACCTTTAGTCGAGACCGCAGGTTGCGAGTAGTGAAACTTTCAGGTTGCGAGTCGAAACCTTCAGTCAAGACCTTGGTTTCGAGTAGAAAAGTTACAACTCAAGACCAAGGAGGTTGCGAGTCGAGACCTTGAAGAATTGAGACCACACTTGAACTGTTGAGTCGAGACCTTTGTGGTTGCGAGTCAGAATCTTAAAAGAGATAAGTTGAGACCACGAGGTTGCGAGTCGGAACCTGCAAAACAGATAATGAGATAAACTTTGACTCGCAATCCCTGATTTTCAACACTTCCAAAATTCAAAAGATTTTTCAAATCTTTTGAATTAGCAGCAACCACTCCGACAAATCAGCAAACAGATTTCCAGAATCAACAGAAACCAAAATCAGCATCTTTTTGATGAATTTCTACGAAGAACAGTTTGAATACTCCGAAGTCAGAAAATATGCAAAATCAGAAATCACTGAAAAACACTAGCAAACACGATCAGTAAAACAAATATATCCTTCTTGAATCCGAATGATATCGACCGAACCAAGATATGGTTTCTTGGCTCTGATACCAATTGTAAGTCCTGTAGGGATATTTTAATGATATCAATCCTAATCTTGTGTGAGTGTGGAAAACAAACACAAGACGATTCAAGAACAATAATAACCAAAACCAAAATAAGATATAATCAAACACAAACTGGAAACTTGCATTCAACGATCAACGAAGACTGATACAAGATTCTCTAGACTTGGTTTCGGCTGGCTTAGTATTCCACAAACTGATCAACACTAACAAGAGAATGAGGTTGACTTATATACTAACACAAGTGTGGGTCGAAACCCCTACTCTGACCCATTAACCATATTATCGACCCAAAATATAAACTAAACAAAGTATTACATAATCAACCCCTGAACTATTATAACCCTCTATGTATAAACCTTCAGGTTGCAACAAGTTTGACTTTTAAAAAGTCAATTGACTTATTAACATATACAAATGCACAATTGGTTCATCGAACTCACTTAGGCATTTCATCCGATTACTTAATGAAATCAAATTTTACATACTAACTAGTAGGTAACATGATTTCAAGCATCTATAACATGATTTTAACATCAATTTCTTTATACTATACGAAAACCCATCTTATGACAAGTATGATCATATACTCGAATTCATAGATTATTCAAACACTTTCTTATCACCATTATGTATGATGATTCTAAACATGTTTATATCATCAGTTTCATCATATTACTAAAACCCACTTATCTAAGTGCAGTAAATCATCTAAACTCTTAAATCATAGCAACATATGTATAATTTTCACTTAAGATTTTGTTCCTAAGCAAGTATACATCACTAATTCGGCCATAACCTCTACGATTCATACATAAATCGTTACTCGTGATGTTCATCAAAATTTCACAACTTCATTAAACATCAAAATTCGACATACCTTATGATCCCATAGCTTGGGTGATCGTTAATTCACGTTCATTCATGAATTTGAGCCCCAAATAGCCATTCAATTTGATGTTATTTGATGAACTAGGGTTTTGGCTCCTTGGAGCCTTCTCCTGATCGATCCAGAACACACACTGTGTGTGTGTGTTTTGATTTTCATTTAATAATTAAACTTCCAAGTTATCCCACTTTGGTCCCTCATGTATGGTTAGTTATTAAGTAGGCTTCAACCTACTTATTTCCAACAATATTTTCTCTTATTAACTAGGTTAAACATTCCTAGTTAACTTAGTGGGTTCTGGGAGGTTATAACTCGTTTTATTTTAAGTCCTGTTAACTCGGGCCTGTTGTAAACCTTTATTTTCTCAAAAGTTTATTTCACCTTTTATTTAGTATTAGGTTTATTTATTTAAATCCTAATATTCACGGGGTTAATTTTTTTTACCACTAATGGTATTTTACCCGTTCATTATTATTAACGTCATTTAATTACCAAACTCGTTTTCGGGGTGTTACAAGTCTACCCCCTTAAAGAGGTTTCGTCCCCGAAACCTTCCTTACGTAGTTCATTGGTTTAGACCAAACGAACTTATTTTCGTTTTTACTCAAGCGTTGCTCATACCTTAATTATTCAATAATCTTACCAGGAAATATAATTATTTCGAGGTATTGACCGATTCTCTTCTCGTTCTTCTTCTCGGTTGACATTTTATCTTTTTGGTCAAGCCTTTACTTAGGCTATATCAAGTGTGCTTTTTACTTGTAAGGCCTCATGAGCCATTACCTTTATCTTATATCCTTTGTCTTTATCGTTTTCTTGATCGAGTCGCCATTTGGCCACTCGGTCATATAAATCTGTCACTATGCTCATTTCCACGCGAATCTTATATTGATAAGCGCATAAAAGGAAAAGTCTTAAATTTAAATTTGATCTCGCCCAGTCTTACTAGTTAAACTTATTAGTCACCGTTTACTTTGTACCTTATCGCTCAGGCATACACACATTGCCTTCCCGAGGTTTACAAGTGTTTATGACCCCTAATCCCGTAGCTCGTGCTACAATGGGGTCATGCTTCACGTTATGTTTAAGTTCACTACAATCCTTTTGTTTTCAAAATTTTCCTTTCGAATTTATCGTCTTGCACCCATGTGTGTCAAGTCCCATTTCTTTTAATATCATATATTTCCTTTCATACTATTTATGTTTGTTAGAACATTGTTTTTTGACTAAAACTGAATTTTAGTTTCACGTTTTATCTTTTACTTATGTCGAGCAATTTGATGAAATGGCATTTATTCCTTGACAATTCTTATTTTTCGCGGGGACTCTCAACTGGTTCCCTCGCTTTGCCAAAGTGGCCCGTAGGTTTTTTCACTTAGCCCCGTAAGCTATTTCTTTAGGCTCTCACCTCTTTAAGGTGAGGCCTCTATAGTTCATTTCTTTTTATTCGTGACTCGAGGGTCATTCGGTCCCGTAGACCTTCGCACTATTTACAACCAAAGGGTTATGGTGATCCCGTAGATCATTCCCTTACTTATTTCATTCTGAAAATATATTTTTGGTGTCAAGGCACCCCTTTTATGTTTAAAAATCATTTATTTTCATTTTTGAAATCTGATGACTTCGACCGTAGTTTACGACTACAATTGAATTCTTTCGGACTGTTCTTCTGACTCTATGACTTCTTATGTCATTTACGCGTTGGTTTGTCTCACTCATACCGTTATCCAGTTTACGCTTATATTTCTTTACAACCCATTACCCCTTTATCTTAATGTTTTTAATGCTCCCGTTACCTGGTTTGCGTTTTCCTTTTTATATTCTCTCAATCCGTTCAACCTTATAAGATTGAACATACTTATTCTGAATTCCTTGCGTGAATTCATCATCTTTTAGTCACAACTCATCATCCGAGTCTTTTGACTTTTTTCCGCGTTCCTGTTTCTCGGTTTACGCATATTTATATAATCCTATCCATCAACTGGGTACTTTACCGAAGTCGTTATTAATGCGACCTTTTCGGTATGCATTAAGGCTTCATTTTGACTTATTTGGTTGTCCTTTCGAAATCCATCGCTTTTAATTAACCAAGCCTTTGTTCCTTATTCAATCTGTTTGACTTGTTCGTGTGAATTTCATCACTTATGAACAATCAAACTTTAACCAAATGCCCTAACATTCCCATTTCTCATTTTGTATTTTGTATTTTGTATTTTCTTTTACATTAATCCTTGTCCCTTCTCTCGGGCTCATTATTCTAATGCAATACGCTTCCATTAACCGGTTTGCGTTTACATTTATTATCAAGCATTATGCTTATTTGATCTGTATGGGTACCTTTTTAATTTGTCCCATTCACCCCATCTTTACTACATCGGACATAAATGCATTCGTCATAAGAAGTTCATGGTATCATGTTTTCACCACTTAGTTGGCCCGAGTAAGCGATCAACACATGGTACACGTGACCTTATTATAATTTTC
Source organism: Helianthus tuberosus (assembly GCA_030545235.1). Lineage (NCBI taxonomy): Eukaryota > Viridiplantae > Streptophyta > Magnoliopsida > Asterales > Asteraceae > Helianthus > Helianthus tuberosus. The sequence goes on from CM060425.1 coordinate 198,140,204, forward strand.
ACATCACACCCATGTAAGTAACTCCTCTATTCATTTCCATATTCATGATTTCATTTGGTAAAACTTTATTTAATTGTTATTTAACAATTATTAATTTTACCCGTTTTATCCTTGAACATATAAAATGTTTTCCTTTTATCAAGCAATTATACAATCACATTCGTTAATGTGATCATTACTTTTCTCAATAGTATTTATATTTAGAATAGTTACTAGGATGATTACCTCAGTCCAAGTTTCTATAAAAACTGAATTCTATTATTGTCTTGTTATTCACAATCATGAATAACACAAATTTCTACTTAATTTCTCTTGGAAACATCATCCTGGATAGGTATCCTATCCAGGTTTTCCAAGTTTTTATCTGACATATGCAACAGTTAGTCTCTATGTATTTGTTGCATATTACTATTTGTACAATAAATTTAAAACGTGCACCTGGTAGATGCTCGCCCTAATGGGATTTCCTTGCCATTATCCTTATTCGATATCGTTACACGACTTAGGTCCTTGGTGAGCATGCTCTACTTGTCATACTTTGGACCGTTCCTCCATCATATCCGTAAATTGTTAAACTCTCGCCATCTTCAGATGCGAGTGTCCTTCAACTAAAATGTTTACAAAATATTAGTAATGTTAACATTAACAAGCGCCCGTACTATAATACAAGGCTTTCTACGATACGTGTTAACACACGTGATTCATTAACTATATCGGTCTTTTATCAATTTAATTGGGATAACGTGTGTTACACGATAAACCTATGTGTTGTTTACAACACTTTAACATGCTAGACCGTCAATATATGTAATAACTTACCAGATTATGCGATCAAGTCTCGAACCGAACACTTTACTCTTTAACCTTGAGCTCTGATTACCAACTTGTAAGACCCTTACTTTATTTAACAACATCTATATAAGTTTCGCGTATAAATATGTTTATACGACTACACATACATTTGAAAACGTGACGATGAAACATAATGCGGAAGCTTGAATCTTGATCGTGTTCGGTTCTTCATTGAGGTCGATCGTCATCCGGTACTTCTAGGCAAATCTACATTTCATAAAACATGAAATGTTTTTAGTTATATAACGTTTATAACATGTCTAAATAAGCCTGTATGTCAAAACGAACAAATAAACAACAAATCGCCAGCTTTTTAGCCCGTCGCGTGCCACGACGGGATTGCCAATTACCTTCGCTGGGCGCGAGGCCCGTCACGTTGCGTGACACCCCAACCCCCTTACCGTTGCGTGGCGCGACACCCTATTTTTGAAAGAAAGTTTCGAACTGGATGCTGCATATTTTCAGCAATCCCATTTTTCGCCTAAACCTTCATAACTCGCTCAAGTTTTATCCGTTTTACGATCCGTTTCTTCCTATGTGATCGTAATTTGATTCTCCATCATGTGGAGTCAAAACCTGACATCTGAATTAAAAATATTCTAGATTTTAAGCCCTCGGTTTAAAATTCAACTATAAAACTTTGACCCGTTTCATGATTTGTTAAACAAACTTGTTTCTAAATCATCATATACCATGGACTACTTATTAACTCAAAATCTTTAACTCGTGATCATAACTTTTGTGAGTTACGCGGCCAATACCCAAGCTATGCGCATAATTTATTTTGACCCGTTTAGAGGATTTAAACATTTAAGTTTAAATCTCGCTCTTTCTTTTCACACATTCCATTTCCACATTAAGATATCTACTTATCTTCCACCACAACTATATTTGTGGTGGATTTAATATAATGAACTATTTATTCTGAATTCTACCCTTCAATTAGTCTTTTTACGGAAAAGACCCATTTTGAGGCATTTGACCCAAAAAGGCTTATGCCTATAACTTTTACACTTATCAAAGACTTACTTGATCATAAATTCATAATACTTATTTCTAAACAACCCTTAAGGGTCGTTTGCCCGGTTTATCGATCAAGGGCGTTTTGGTCAACTTTAGTCCCTCCTTTTATGACGAAGGACTTTCAATAACATATTAGACCAAAATCGTACATTTTAGTTAAGATCTTATTTACACATACCTGGCTCGGGTCAAAGTATTGACCCATTTTTAATACCTCATCATATAAGTTGCTAATTAATAACAACGGCGTCTCACGCCCTATTCGTTCATGTGAGCATAAAACTCGACAACAACATTAATCACTAATGTCAAATGGTGATATCATCACCTTTTGACCCGTTTAGTCCATTTGACCATTTATTCATCGTGAGATGGTATTTATTTACCATCCCATCCATGTACCCGTTTCGGTTTACACCGTACTATCATATTGCTTAAAATCATTTCTTAATTCTTTTGACTCATCATGTTTTACGCCATAGAGCGTCTTTTTCAAAAACAATTGTTTATCTGTTAGCTCGTAGCCAATTACTATAACACCCCGAAAACGGGTTTGGTAGTCAAACCACGTTAATACTAAAAGACAGGTAAAGCACCGTTAGTGGTAAAAATTTACCCGGTAATTATTAGGATTTAAATGAATAAACCTAATATGAATAAAAAGTGAACGAAGGCTTTTGAGGAAATAAAGTTTATAAAAGGCCCGTGTTAACGGGACTTAAAATAAACTGAGTCGTAATTTCCCCAAACCCACTAAGTTAACTAAGAATGTTTAACCTAGTTAATAAGAGGGAATATTGTTAGAAATAAGTAGGTTGTGACCTACTTAATAACTAACCAAACAAGAGGGGCCAAATTTGGATAACTTGAAATTTAATTATAAAAAGAAGTTTTAAAACAAAACACACACATGGTGTGTATTCTGTGTTCGACCTTAGGAAGCTCCCATGGAGCAAAACCCTAATTTCCATCAAAACCATCAAGTTGAAGGGCTAAACGAAGCTCAAATTCACAATTAACATGAATTAATGATCACCCAAGCTAGGGGATCATAAGGTATGTAAAATTTTGATGATTTGTGAAGTTGTGAAATTTGATGAATATCATTATCCGTGAATTATGGATGAATTATAGAAGTTATGGCTGAATTATGATTTATACTTGCTTAGGAACAAAACCCTAAGCGAAAATTTTACATATATTGCCATGAATTGAATGTTTAGATGAGTTACCACACTAGTATAAGTGGGTTTTAATCATATGATGAAATGGATGATATAATTATGTTTATAATCATCATACATGGTAGTAATAAGAAGATACTTGAACAAATTATGTGTTTGAGTATATAACTTGCCATGAAATGGGTTTTTGTATGATAAGATGAAAAATTGATGATATATTCATGTTGAATGATGTTTGATATCATCATGTGTTAAAAATGATTAATGTTGTGTTAATTCGTTGAATTATGGTTACAAAAACTTGGTTAATAAAGTGGTTAAAATGGTACCATAAGAATGATGTTTATCGGATAATTGACCAAGTAATTAAACAAGTAGTTGAGCTACATCGTGTAATTACCCACGTTAATAGACAGTTGACTTTAAAAAGTCAAACAGACCATTCATATGATCGAATGATAATTTCGACATAAAAACCGTAAGATGGAATAGTCGTGATTGATTATGACTAATCTAACCATCTTACAAATTACAATGATAGTTTGACGCTTGACAAGCTAGGTGGAAGCTTGGGAAGGAAGCGGGTCAAAGAAATCGAGTATGAAGGAAAAACCATAATTTGGATGAAAAGTAAGTAAAGCTTACACTCCTTTTAAATTTGTAAAATATTCCTTTATCGTATTGATTACAAATAAGATAATTAAGTATTTGAAAAGTGATGTTCCGACGTGTAGTCGTACGGAACAAGATAAACGAAAATGATAAGAAACCATATCGATGGTTAAAAAGGAGTAAATTGTAATTCAGTCATATAATGACCAAATTGACAATGAGTTTTGTGACACCTGCGCCTCCATGGCCATCAAACAAATACCAAACTAATGAAATATTATATTCCACACTTGGTATTTGTATAAATATGTGTATCATTTGCACATCTCAATTCTTGTTCAATTTCAAACTCTATATCGCTTTCTGGAGAGTTATACGCAAACTGGAGCGTAAACGTCATCAGTTTAACGTGACAAATACTCCGTAACATCAACATATGCTTAACATACCTTAAATAACCTTTACATAACTTAGAAATAAGTTTCGAAGGCATTGGTATGGCAAAATCAAGTTTATACGCTTACAGGGACTAAAATTGACAAACTGCGGAAGTATGCCGATTTGAACTGTAACGGACATTCTGGAACTTGGCCATAAGTTAAAAACACCTTAAATATCCTTTACATAGCTTAGAAATAGGCTTTGAGAAGTTCGGTGTGCTAAAATAAACTTTATGCTCATTCAGGGACTAAAAGCGTCAAAAAGTGCACAAGTTTGCATTTTCGCGCATAACTTACGTTCTGAATACATCCGGACATCCAAAAATTTATGTAAGCACTAAAATATTTTATTTTAGTGTTTGGCATGAGAAAAATCCATTCGTCGCGTCATTTGGATCGTTTTTCGCGCTTATGCGCATTCCGTCGTAATTAAGCGAACATCGTGTTCGTACGACCAAACGAACCAACGTCCGGCATATTTTTGAGCATGTTTCATGTCCACAATGTTTAGGCAACATTTTAGGGCCTTAAATTTGGCTTTACGGGCCTTAGAAGTGTCGAAAATGGCTTAAAACACCAACAGGGACCAAAACTGCCATTTTTCAAAGTTGCTGCTGATCAGACATGGCCAGGCGGCCCGCCTGAGCTTTGGGTAATCCTGAAGCGGGCCGCCTCAGGCTCCCAGACCTGCAAAATTGTTGCAAACAGCTGTTTATGGCTGTTTAGCACCTCCAAACCACTTGCAAACGGTTTTTACAATACCATGGGCCATTTCTATGGGTTTTGATGGTTTAGTAAAACTAGGGGCACACTTGGACAGTTGAGATCGAGGCACGTTTCCCGATAAATGATCCTAACGGTTCCATGTTTCCTATAAATACCCCCCCATGTTTGCTCATTTCCCTCACACCTAAATCTGATTCTAACTCTCTAAGTGGAAGTGTTTGTGCTTCCTACCTGAGAGTGAGTCGGGTTTAATACTTGCGGGGACCTTCTGTAAGTACTCCTTCGTTCTTTTCTTTCGTTTTTATGCTTTAAAGTCAAACTGTGTTTGACTTTCTGCATTGACCAGTTTATGGTCAATGCGAAGTTCGTTTGAACTTCATAACGTGAGCGTAATCATGATGGTTATAGTCCCTAGTGACTATACCTACTGATTACCACGTTATCTAGGCTCAGTGACGAGTCGTAGTTTCAGGCAAAATGCGTGTACTCGCGTATTTTGTAACCAAACTACTCTAGGGTATCAAAACCGTTTGTTTTGATACCAAACCTGTTTTCTAACTTAACTAAACATGTCCTAGCATGTTTAGCTCGTCACTTTTAGATTTGTGCTTGTTTAGGTTCGTAAGGGTAAGCGATCTAATCAATCGCTTATGCTTTCGAACCCGACCCATTTGGTCGATCATTAGGATCCGACCAAATACATTAGGTGACCATAGTAGTATAGGGAATAACCTTTCGGGGTTATACCTTATGGTCACGTCGTTTAAGTAGTTGTATGATAGGTAGTATATATGCCTTAGGTAAATTACCAAAATGCCCTTTTTATGTTAAAATTCATTTTAAGCCTATGTAACATAACTTTTGCCATCTAAACTGATTTAATAACAATATTAAACATGTTAAGGCATATCTTACTTGTCATAGGGCTAGTTAGGCGATCCAAATGCGTTTTACGCAAACGACGCGTTAAAGTAGCATAAGCTACCTAAACGGGTCGTAACGGGTCAAAAGCACATAGGATAAGTTTCGTTTTAGTATGTAGGCTTTGTTAAACCATATTACATGAGTTCCTACACTCATTTGGTTTACAAACCCTCATGCTACCCGATCCTCCGAATAGGTCCGGTTATTAATGTAGTTACCTATATTAGGTGCCGTTTGATTCCGTGATCTTCTAGCTTTGCTTGGTGGATATCTAAGGTTTATTGAGCAATCTCAAGTGAGTACATAGACCCCTCTTTACTGTTTTTCAAACTGTTTTGGGGTGAAACACATGTGCCTACTTGTTACTTTCATGCTTTCCTGTTTTCACATCATATACTTGCTATGTTCATTAGTACATTTATAGTACATGATTTCATTGTGTTTCATGCTATGTATGTCCATTGTGTGCATACTTAGTACATTGTTTTACATTACATTTTATGCTATGTATGCCCATTGTGTGCGTACTTAGTACATTGTTTTACATTACATTTTATGCTATGTATGCCCATTGTGTGCGTACTTAGTACATTGTTTTACATTACCTCTTCATGCTATGTATGTCCATTGTGTGCGTACTTAGTACATTGTTTTACATTACATTTTATGCTATGTATGCCCTTTGTGTGCGTACTTAGTACATTGTTTTCATTGCATTTCACGCTATGTATGTCTATTTAGTACATACCTAGTGAATTGTTTTACATTACCTTTTCATGCTATGTATGTTCATCATAGTTAGTACATTTGCTTTACATTGCATCTCTGTTGCATATGTTCCAGTAACATATGGACACATTATTTTACATCTCTACCTTGTATGTTTATTTAGCATACTAGGTACATTATTTTCATCACATGCTTACACTTTGATATGACATTTGGTTTGTTTAAATGGAACCATATACATTCATTAACATTAGCTACGCCGCTCGTTAGTAGGTAATGGTACCATAGGAATTGACAACTCCCGTTCCTAACATCCTAGGTATGTTTGGATGAAAGGAATGACCGAATTCGAATACATTTACTCAGATAGACCTTTAATTTGTTTAAGGGTTTATCACCACAGTCTCAAGGCTTGGATGTATGCATTTTCACAATACCGCATAAATGTTTGTATTCAGTAAAGCATGCATTATTCTACAAAGCATAACTTTTGATTTATTCAAATACTTTGTTTTGTACATTTTTGCTTGTGGTTTAAATAGTCTCATTTTACTTACCATACATGACTTTTGTTTATACATTACATGGTTTATATTGACAATAGACTTGGTTTTCTCATAAACATTTGACGATTGGTTTAAACATTTCATATTGATGGTTTTTACATAAACATTTGACATTTGACTATACATAAACATTTTTACATTGATGGTTGTTTTGGGTAAGTGGTTTAAGTAACGAGGCGTGTGTAATATGATACAAGCATGGTGGATACGCCGCTGGTACTTCCTATATATAAGTGCTTGTATGTTATTACATATCGTAGCGTTATTTAAATCATTTCAGTTTAGTCATATAACATTTTTATACAAATAACATATTTTTCACAAGATATTGTTTTTCAAACAACTTATCTTATACAAACTCATCTTACTTGGTTATTCATTAAATCTTACATTATTCTTTTACATATCATTTATATATCTTCGTTTTTCAAATGATTTATAAAACAAAACATTTTACAAGGATCATGACTGACTTTTGTTAAACAACCTCTTTTCTAAACATTAAGTCATGAATCCTATTTTTCACAAAACCTATGTACTCGCCGGAATTTTTATGCTGACGTACCTATTTTCACATGTGTTTCAGGAAATGATGCATAGGATTGTTCAAGATACACTTAGGCGGACTTGGGCCTTAGTGACAATAAAAGATGGAAGACTAGTTAATTTTGTTATATTTCTTTGTTTGTTAAGACACTGTAACTCTTTTAATCAATAAAACAATATTTAAATTTTCCATGTGTTATGAAACAATGATTCTGTTACAACACTCCCCGACGATTCCGCCACGTTTTGTTGTTTTACGTGGTCGGGGTGTGACAGAAAAGTTGGTATCAGAGCTCATGGTTATAGGGAATTAGGTTGTTAGTAATGCTTCGACCTAGTCTATAACCTTCCTAGGACCCTAACGCGAGTTTACTTGCGTTTAGTCATAAAACAATACCGTCACCTATCCTTAGGCGACAACCATAACAGGAACACAAATTTCAAAACCGCTTTGAAAACTAATCATCTGTTCTAGGATGATTGATTACTAGGTTTTGAACCCTCTGTTGTAAGGTTTTGAACCCTCTGTTATAAGGTTTTGAACCCCTTTGAATTTTTAAAATCTCGTCAAAGTTTGGGTCTTTTAATGTGAACATGTGCAAACTGGAAGGGTGAATGCCTGTACTCTGAGTTTTCTGTCTAAGGCTAGAGTGTTCGTACAAATCCGCAGTATTGGACCAGTCACTCTTACCTGGGAACTCTTGGGGTGAGTGTTCACTTATAGGCGAGCATGTCTTCAGTGATACATTAATATGACCCAATTACTTTGATTAGTCACCATCTCATTTGTTTGCCTTAGGTAACAAACAAATGATCGCAATTTTTATGCATTGCCGTTCTGTTTTGATTATCCGATAACCTTTCACTTGTTTCTTCCTATGTCTTTCATTTTCTTCTAGAATGTCTTTTCCTCTCAGCAACGGTCAAATGTCCGAGCAAACAGCCAAATTTGCCCAACTAATAGGCGAAGTGATACTGAAGTCTGTGGATCTAGGCATTGCCATGTCTCGTCTCAAAAATGGAGCCACTCAAGAGTCACCGAAGGAAGCAGAAGTCAGGCCTGCACCAAAATCAAGGAAGCGTAAGGCTTCAAAGAAACCCGCAGCAGTTACACCTAATCAAGCAGGACCTAGCCAGGTAGCGAAACCACCAGCCAAGAAGCGGTACAAGGGAACTGCTCCCTTATGCAATCAATGCAACTGTCATCATCCAGATCAAACACCATGTTTCAAATGTGCCCATTGTGGACGATGGGGACATTTGGTTGACATATGCCGCTTTGCTATCCAAAACAAAGCTGTTGCAAATCTTACTGCTACTCAACTCCGAGCTAACCCTGCTCAAGCTCGCTTTCCACCTAGATCGTGCTACAACTGTGGCAAGATGGGTCATTTCGTGAATAAATGCCCAAAGCTTTCTAATGCAAATCTGACCCACGGACAAGCATTTGGCTGATTACAAGATGCTGCTACTTTGAATAATTTAAAACTTATGCTTTTGTATCTTTTGTTGAACCCTGAAACAATTTGTTTTGTTTGTAAATAAATTGTTGTTCACAATTCTGAAGTACAAGTGAAGTTACATATGTGTATGGCATTTCCCTATGATACCTACATCAAGGAACTATGTTCCTTACAGACTACTCTTGTGATTTTTTTTCCCATTTTTATGTTTATTCATGATTCCCTTGGAAAATTCTAAGTACTCGTTTCATTGTAAGAAACAAAGTACAGGAAATAAAGCGAAATTATGAGTAATTGTGCTTTTGCACATCTATGACTTTAATCCTTGGTTGAATAACTAAGGGTAATTTCTTTTCAATCTCGTACCCATATCATTTCATTCTGATTTTCATAACAATATACATAATATATATATTTTCAAAAACAACCTTCATGATTTCAAAACATTTCACATAGTCTGAAAACAATTTTTCGAATGCATTGTCTATATTTCAAAAACAACCTTCATGATTTCAAAACATTTCACATAGTCTGAAAACAATTTTTCGAATGCATTGTCTATATTTCAAAAACAACCTTCATGATTTCAAAACATTTCACATAGTCTGAAAACAATTTTTCAAATGCATTGTCTATATTTCAAAAACAACCTTCATGATTTCAAAACATTTCACATAGTCTGAAAACAATTTTTCGAATGCATTGTCTATATTTCAAAAACAACCTTCATGATTTCAAAACATTTCACATAGTCTGAAAACAATTTTTCAAATGCATTGTCTATATTTCAAAAAGAACCTTCATGATTTCCAAATTTTATTAATATAGTATAATTATTTATATCAAGTGCCTGATTTCAAAAGCATCATTCATGTTTTCAAAAACCTTATACATAATTTCAAAAAAATTTATCTCGCATGGTTTTGAAACATTTTTATATATACTTACCTAATACACCTATTTTAGGATTTCAAAAGTATTATACGTAAGGTTTCAAAAACATTAAACACATTTTTTTTTAAAGTAACATAGTTTTCAAAATATTTTCCTCATACATTGACTTAACCTTCAAATTCTGCTTAATATGTCACCTTGACATATCTAGCATCTCAACTTCATAAGCATTTTTACTTCATGTTTTGACTTAAGCACATCCAGTGCAAGGTTTCAAAACATCTTCAACTTCTAAAATCCATATGGAATCTTTTTATCTCCAAAATTTGACCCTTGTGGATGATTATCATGTAAATCGGAGTCCTTAATTGGATTCCTTGTGTACTTCAATTCGAACATTTCGGTTCCTTATAATCAAAAGCGAATTTTCTCTTTAAGATCTTTCTATCTTTATAGTTAGATTCTTGGAAATATTTAAAGCACCCATTAAAAACCGTTGATTGGATACCTGGTGTGCTTTGAATACATGTGCACAGTTAACAAAACAAATTAACAAACAATTTTGTAGTTATGTGACTATGTGTTTATGCATCTTGTGTTTTCTTTCATGCATTTTGTGTTTTTGTATACTCTGGATATTCGTTATCCAAATCCTCGTAGAATCTTTCATATCTTCATATGAGGGGTTCGTAGAAGGATATTCAAAAAGGTACTACCTTAAATCCTTATTGGGCTTCTACGTGATAGTTAAGACCCTTGGATTATATAGTACCACTCCATGATTCATTAGAGACCCTTTTAGTGGTCTAGTCAAAAGATTGATTCAGAATCTGGTTAAAAACGACACGTGGTGATGTAGCTGATCAGACTCCTTGGTAGTCTATTTAAATCATTTATTGATTCAATTAAAAGGACCCTATGGTGGTCTAGTCACAATCATCACAAGTTCGTTCATTATTTTCTTCCCCTACACATTATAAGATGCACTACGTGACTATGCAAGGAATTATGTAATTATGGATGCATACATAATTACGAAGTTCAGTGCACGGAAACCATGGTGAGACTTATTATGTGTAAGAACCAATAGTGACAACAATAACAAAATGTGAACGATGTAATAGAGGTACGGTGGACGCACCAATAACACTTTATATACTTGTATATAAGTGTCCCTCTCACATTGCAAGCATGATGTTATTTAAAGTTACTAGAAGTTCAGAACTCCAACCAGTATTGTTTGATCTTTTCAATTTCATGTTTCAAACTCTCACAAGTTTCCTCTAAATAAATTTCGGGACGAAATTTCCTGAAGTAGGGGAGACTGTGACACCTGCGCCTCCACGGCCATCAAACAAATACCAAACTAATGAAATATTATATTCCACACTTGGTATTTGTATAAATATGTGTATCATTTGCACATCTCAATTCTTGTTCAATTTCAAACTCTATATCGCTTTCTGGAGAGTTATACGCAAACTGGTGCGTAAACGTCATCAGTTTAACGCGAAAAATACTCCGGAACATCAACATATGCTTAACATACCTTAAATAACCTTTACATAACTTAGAAATAAGTTTCGAAGGCATTGGTATGGCAAAATCAAGTTTATACGCTTACAGGGACTAAAATTGACAAACTGCGGAAGTATGCCGATTTGAACTGTAACGGACATTCTGGAACTTGGCCATAAGTTAAACACACCTTAAATATCCTTTACATAGCTTAGAAATAGGCTTTGAGAAGTTCGGTGTGCTAAAATAAACTTTATGCTCATTCAGGGACTAAAAGCGTCAAAAAGTGCACAAGTTTGCATTTTCGCGCATAACTTACGTTCTGAATACATCCGGACATCCAAAAATTTATGTAAGCACTAAAATATTTTATTTTAGTGTTTGGCATGAGAAAAATCCATTCGTCGCGTCATTTGGATCGTTTTTCGCGCTTATGCGCATTCCGTCGTAATTAAGCGAACATCGTGTTCGTACGACCAAACGAACCAACGTCCGGCATATTTTTGAGCATGTTTCATGTCCACAATGTTTAGGCAACATTTTAGGGCCTTAAAGTTGGCTTTACGGGCCTTATAAGTGTCGAAAATGGCTTAAAACACCAACAGGGACCAAAACTGCCATTTTTCAAAGTTGCTGCTGATCAGACATGGCCAGGCGGCCCGCCTGAGCTTTGGGTAATCCTGAAGCGGGCCGCCTCAGGCTCCCAGACCTGCAAAATTGTTGCAAACAGCTGTTTATGGCTGTTTAGCACCTCCAAACCACTTGCAAACGGTTTTTACAATACCATGGGCCATTTCTATGGGTTTTGATGGTTTAGTAAAACTAGGGGCACACTTGGACGGTTGAGATCGAGGCACGTTTCCCGATAAACGATCCTAACGGTTCCATGTTTCCTATAAATACCCCCCCATGTTTGCTCATTTCCCTCACACCTAAATCTGATTCTAACTCTCTAAGTGGAAGTGTTTGTGCTTCCTACCTGAGAGTGAGTCGGGTTTAATACTTGCGGGGACCTTCTGTAAGTACTCCTTCGTTCTTTTCTTTCGTTTTTATGCTTTAAAGTCAAACTGTGTTTGACTTTCTGCATTGACCAGTTTATGGTCAATGCGAAGTTCGTTTGAACTTCATAACGTGAGCGTAATCACGATGGTTATAGTCCCTAGTGACTATACCTACTGATTACCACGTTATCTAGGCTCAGTGACGAGTCGTAGTTTCGGGCAAAATGCGTGTACTCGCGTATTTTGTAACCAAACTACTCTAGGGTATCAAAACCGTTTGTTTTGATACCAAACCTGTTTTCTAACTTAACTAAACATGTCCTAGCATGTTTAGCTCGTCACTTTTAGATTTGTGCTTGTTTAGGTTCGTAAGGGTAAGCGATCTAATCAATCGCTTATGCTTTCGAACCCGACCCATTTGGTCGATCATTAGGATCCGACCAAATACATTAGGTGACCATAGTAGTATAGGGAATAACCTTCCGGGGTTATACCTTATGGTCACGTCGTTTAAGTAGTTGTATGATAGGTAGTATATATGCCTTAGGTAAATTACCAAAATGCCCTTTTTATGTTAAAATTCATTTTAAGCCTATGTAACATAACTTTTGCCATCTAAACTGATTTAATAACAATATTAAACATGTTAAGGCATATCTTACTTGTCATAGGGCTAGTTAGGCGATCCAAATGCGTTTTACGCAAATGACGCGTTAAAGTAGCATAAGCTACCTAAACGGGTCGTAACGGGTCAAAAGCACATAGGATAAGTTTCGTTTTAGTATGTAGGCTTTGTTAAACCATATTACATGAGTTCCTACACTCATTTGGTTTACAAACCCTCATGCTACCCGATCCTCCGAATAGGTCCGGTTATTAATGTAGTTACCTATATTAGGTGCCGTTTGATTCCGTGATCTTCTAGCTTTGCTTGGTGGATATCTAAGGTTTATTGAGCAATCTCAAGTGAGTACATAGACCCCTCTTTACTGTTTTTCAAACTGTTTTGGGGTGAAACACATGTGCCTACTTGTTACTTTCATGCTTTCCTGTTTTCACATCATATACTTGCTATGTTCATTAGTACATTTATAGTACATGATTTCATTGTGTTTCATGCTATGTATGTCCATTGTGTGCATACTTAGTACATTGTTTTACATTACCTTTTCATGCTATGTATGTCCATTGTGTGCATACTTAGTACATTGTTTTACATTACATTTTATGCTATGTATGCCCATTGTGTGCGTACTTAGTACATTGTTTTACATTACATTTTATGCTATGTATGCCCATTGTGTGCGTACTTAGTACATTGTTTTACATTACCTCTTCATGCTATGTATGTCCATTGTGTGCGTACTTAGTACATTGTTTTACATTACATTTTATGCTATGTATGCCCTTTGTGTGCGTACTTAGTACATTGTTTTCATTGCATTTCACGCTATGTATGTCTATTTAGTACATACCTAGTGAATTGTTTTACATTACCTTTTCATGCTATGTATGTTCATCATAGTTAGTACATTTGCTTTACATTGCATCTCTGTTGCATATGTTCCAGTAACATATGGACACATTATTTTACATCTCTACCTTGTATGTTTATTTAGCATACTAGGTACATTATTTTCATCACATGCTTACACTTTGATATGACATTTGGTTTGTTTAAATGGAACCATATACATTCATTAACATTAGCTACGCCGCTCGTTAGTAGGTAATGGTACCATAGGAATTGACAACTCCCGTTGCTAACATCCTAGGTATGTTTGGATGAAAGGAATGACCGAATTCGAATACATTTACTCAGATAGACCTTGGATGTATGCATTTTCACAATACCGCATAAATGTTTGTATTCAGTAAAGCATGCATTATTCTACAAAGCATAACTTTTGATTTATTCAAATACTTTGTTTTGTACATTTTTGCTTGTGGTTTAAATAGTCTCATTTTACTTACCATACATGACTTTTGTTTATACATTACATGGTTTATATTGACAATAGACTTGGTTTTCTCATAAACATTTGACGATTGGTTTAAACATTTCATATTGATGGTTTTTACATAAACATTTGACATTTGACTATACATAAACATTTTTACATTGATGGTTGTTTTGGGTAAGTGGTTTGAGTAACGAGGCGTGTGTAATATGATACAAGCATGGTGGATACGCCGCTGGTACTTCCTATATATAAGTGCTTGTATGTTATTACATATCGTAGCGTTATTTAAATCATTTCAGTTTAGTCATATAACATTTTTATACAAATAACATATTTTTCACAAGATATTGTTTTTCAAACAACTTATCTTATACAAACTCATCTTACTTGGTTATTCATTAAATCTTACATTATTCTTTTACATATCATTTACATATCTTCGTTTTTCAAATGATTTATAAAACAAAACATTTTACAAGGATCATGACTGACTTTTGTTAAACAACCTCTTTTCTAAACATTAAGTCATGAATCCTATTTTTCACAAAACCTATGTACTCGCCGGCATTTTTATGCTGACGTACCTATTTTCACATGTGTTTCAGGAAATGATGCATAGGATTGTTCAAGATACACTTAGGCGGACTTGGGCCTTAGTGACAATAAAAGATGGAAGACTAGTTAATTTTGTTATATTTCTTTGTTTGTTAAGACACTGTAACTCTTTTAATCAATAAAACAATATTTAAATTTTCCATGTGTTATGAAACAATGATTCTGTTACAACACTCCCCGACGATTCCGCCACGTTTTGTTGTTTTACGTGGTCGGGGTGTGACAAGTTTGAATGGTTACCTTATAAGGTAAGCCAAAATAAATAATAAGGGTAAAACGTTAATTTGGTCACGCGATGACAACAAACGTTAGTTTTTGAAAGACACTTTATGGCATAAGCCATGATGGGTCAAAAAGAAATAATTTATAAGTAATATAAACGTGCGATGTAAGCCGGAGTGAGTCAAGTGGATGAGATGGTAAATAAATATCATCTCGCTAAGATAAACGGTAACTTAGACTAAACGGGTCAAAAGGTAAAAATATCACCCTTTGACAATATCGACTAATGATTATTTGTCAAGTTATATGCTTACAGGAGTAAATATCGAATGGATATTTGCATCACTATTAATTAGCAATTATTAAAGCAAGGTTTTAAAACGGATCTATACTTTGGTCCGAGCCAGGTATGTGTAATTAAGTTTATAGCAAAGATGTGCGATTTTTGGTCAAATATGTTGTTAAAAGTCCTTCGTCGTAAAAGAAGGGCTAAAGTTGACCAAAACGCCCTTGATCGATAAATCAAGCAAACGACCCTTACGGGTTGTTTAGAAATATGCATTTCGATCAAGTAAATCATTAGGATAAGTATAAAAGCGAAAGCCATGATCCTTGTGAGTCAAATGCCTTAAAATGCGTCTTGTCGTAAAAAGACAAACCGAGGGATAGAACTCGGAATAAATAGTATACCACATTAAATACACCACAATAATAGTTGTGGCGGAAGACCATTTGATAAGTAATGTGGAAATATGATGCTAGAAATGAATGAACGTGATTTATGCTTAAAAATGCTTAAATACCCTTAACGGGTCAAAATAAGTATATAAGCAAAAACGGGTTAAGAATGCATAAGAAACCCGTGATTTGAACCTTGAATAATAGGAAACAGTTATAACATGATGTTCATGATAATTTGTATGCAACAAACAAGTTTGTTTGATAAAATCAAGAACGGGTCAATAATTTTATAGAAACATATAAAGCCGAAGGCTTAAAAACTTACCAAATTGTTAATCCGGATGTCAGATTTTAACTCCATGTGATGGAGAATCAATTTACGATCACATAGGAAGAAACATATCGTAAATCGGATCAAAATTGAACAAGTTATGGTCATTTTAGTAGAAATGAGTTTGGCTGAGAATATGCAGGTCAGAAAACAAAACATTCTGTCGAAATCCCACCCTCGCGCCCCGCGACATGGATTTAATTGTTGGTCGCGGCCCGCGACCAGTCTCGCGTCACGCGAACAATTCATCTCTATCCCGCCGCGTCACGCTACGGGTTATAATGACTGCATTTGGTTACTGTTGATAAGTTTGGTCTTAGGAACTTGTATAAACAAGTTTTAAACTCTCATAACTAACAATTTTTTAGTGTTTGACTCACGAACTTGTTCGGACATGTTTTAAACGTCAAATGACTAACTCATTTCATGTGTTATGAGATGTAGGTATACTGTATGGTACCAGATGACGATCAAGCTCAACGAAGAACCAAACACGATCAAGAATTCAAGCTTCCGCGTTATGTTTCGTCGTCATGTATTAAACGGCGAATATATATACAAGTTGTTGAAATGTTTTATTTCTTAAAATGTTTTAATAAACTCGTATTTTAAAGTGTATGTATAATCGTAGATACACTGTTATAGTCGAAATCTATATGAAAACCATATAAATTAAGTAAGGGTCTTACAAGTTGGTAATCAGAGCTCAAGGTTAAAGAGTAAAGTGTTCGGTTCGAGACTTGATCGCATAATCCGGTAAGTTATTATGTAAATTAACGGTCTACCTTTTTAAAGTGTTGAAAACAACACATAGGGTTATCGTGTAACACACGTTACCCCATGTAAAGTGATAAAAGACCGATATAGTTAACGAATTACGTGTGTTAACATGTATTGTAAAAAGCCTTGTATTATAATACGGGTGATTATTAATGTCAACGTTACTAATATTTGTAAATGTTTTAAGTTGAAAGACCCTCGCATTTGAAGATGACGAGAGTCTAAGGATATATCCATATGATAAAGATATGGTTTGAAGTATGACGAGTAAGCCATACACGCCAAAGACATAAATCAAGAAATGATCTCGAATGAGAGATCGAACAACAAGGAGAGTTTGTCAGGGTGAGTATCTACAAGGTACATGTCTTAAACTTATAGTACAAACAGTAATATGCAACAAATACATAATGAATGACAGTTGCATTTAGAATATAAAACTTGGGAAACCTGGATAGGGTACCTATCCAAGATGACGTTTCCAAGAAAAAAATTGTTGAGAATACGCATTATTCACGATTGTGAATAATTAAATAATAACAGAATTCAGTTTGTACAGAAACTTGGACGAGAGTAATCATCCAAGTAAGTATTCTCAATATAAATCTTATTGAGAAAAGTAATGATCACATCAACGAATGTGATTGTATAAATGTTTATGAAAAGGGACATTTTATATGTTCAAGGATAAAACGGGCAATTTACCAAATGAAATCATAAATATGGAAATAAATTGAGAAGTTACTTACATGGGACATGTTGTGGTAATTATAATAAGGTCACGCGTACCATGTGTTGATCGCTTACTCTGTCCAAGTAAGTAGTGAACACATGATACCATGAGCTTCTTATAATGAGCACATTTATGTCCGATGTAGTAAGGTCTAGACGAATGAAAAGTTAAAGGATCCTTAGTAGGGCTGCAAACGAACCAAACAAACACGAACAAGTCCTTGTTCGTGTTCGTTTGTTAAGAAATATATGTGTTCACGAACGCTTACCGAACAAGATTTTATGTTCGTGTTTGTTTGTTAAGGAAATGAACTTGTTTGTGTTCGTTTGTGTTTGTTTGTTAATTTTAGGCAACGAATGAAAACGAACGACGATGAACACAAATGAGCAGAAACTAATTTTCATGAACACAAATGGTTACAAATGAACACAAACAGACGTTCATGAACAAAATATATAATACAATGACACTTATTAAATATTATATTTTTCGGAATTTTGAAGTATTTAAATAAAATAAAAAAGCTAAAAACACTAATGAACTATCGAACACAAACGAACACGTTACCGAACGTTCACAAACATAAATGAACGAACGTGCCCACTGTTCATGTTTGTTCATTTAACTAAATGAACGGAATTTCTTGTTTGTGTTCGTTTGTTTAATAAACAAACGAACACAAACGAACTTCCCGCCGAACAGTTCACGAACTGTTCGCCGAACGTTTGGTTCGTTTGCAGCCCTAATGCTTAGGGTCAAGAAATCTTATAGGCATACTTGTATAAATGGTTTTTGTGGAAACCATAAAAACAAGGTATGGCACACATAGAAATAAATGACCCAAGGAAATTTGTGACATAAGTCATTTTGGACGAAAGAGCCATGGTTGACAAAATGGGCATTGTAAAACCAAAGTATAAATGACCCGCTGGGTCATAGAAATGAAGGTATTGCCCACATAGAAAAATGATCAAAGTCTTTGACTTTTGTCATAGTAAAGAAAGGGTGATGATGATAATCATCATTCAGAATTTATAAGGCCGTCAAGGATGGTCAAAATAAAGAATAAAAGTTTGGTCGAATAAAAGCGATGAATTTCGCTAAGACAACCAAACAAGTCAAAACGAAGTCTTAATGCATGCCGAAATGGTTGTATTAATAAGGACTTCAGTGAAGTACCCGGTTGATGGGTAAGGAAGCGCAAACCGGGTAATGGTAGCCTTAAACACAAAAGAATAATGAGCCCGGTAATAGGACATAATTAAATGTGAA
The DNA here is from genome assembly GCA_030545235.1 of Helianthus tuberosus. Lineage (NCBI taxonomy): Eukaryota > Viridiplantae > Streptophyta > Magnoliopsida > Asterales > Asteraceae > Helianthus > Helianthus tuberosus. Next base: position 198,159,280 of record CM060425.1, read on the forward strand.
TATAGACATAAACCGGATAACAGTAAGTGTGAGACTAACCGACGCTCAAATGACGTAATAAGTCATAGAGTCGGAAGAATTATCCGAAAGAAAATGATTGTAGACACGGACTACAGTCAAAGTTAACGGATTTCAAACGTGAAAACAAATGATTTTCAAACATGAAATAATGTTTTGACACCAAATATATATTTTAATAAAGACATGAGTAAAGAGAATGATCTACGGGATCATCATAACCTTCGGGATATAAACAGTGTAAAGGTCTACGGGACCAAAATGACCACGTGTCACACCCTGACCGCGTTAAACAACAAATCGCGGCGGAAACGTCGGGGAGTGATGCGACAGAATTATTGTTTCATAACCATGGTAATTAAAGTTTTGTATTATTGAAGTAAAGTGTTTACATTGTATTGGAATTCAACAAAAACATAACATAATTAACTGTCTTTTAAGTCACTAAGGCCCAAGTCCGCCTAAGTGTAACACAAACATCATCATGCATTAGCACCTGAAACACATGTGAAAATAGCTACGTCAGCATAAAAATGCCTGTGAGATACATAGGTTTTGTTTATGAAGGGTTCATGACTTGTAGTTAAAAGAATTGTTTAACAAAAAGGTAGTCATGAACCTTTAAAAGTGTTTTCTTTTGTAAATCATATGAGAAAATCAATGATTTAAAAGAATAATGCATGGTTAAATAAATAACCAAGTAATAATGAATTTGTGTAAAACATGTCATTTGTAAAACATCGTCTTGTGAAAATATGTCATTTGTATAAAATGTATCATGTCTTTGTCGAAGTGGTTTAAATAACGCTACGATATGTAATATCATAAAAGCACTTATATATAGGAAGTACCAGCGGCGTATCCACCATGCTTTTACCATATTACACATAGCCTCGTTATATAAGTCACTTATCAATAACCAACCAAAATGTCTTGTTTAAACATGTAGGTCCCGTGAGCCGTATGGATCGTAACAGAATCGTCGATCCAACCTAGAGTGCGGAATCCTCTAGATCAGATTTTGCAGAAAATGTGTAGAAACAGAATCAAGAACACGATACACTTTCAATCCGGTCTTCTATTGATTATCCAACACGAAGTTTACAATCAACTCAAGACCCACAAGAAATCTCCTAGCCACTCTCTATAGATTTCTCCCAATGTCTCAAAATGTCTCCAAACTTGCTAACCTAAACCCTTATGCCAACCCTTGTTTATATAGGACAAGGTTTGCACATGGGCTTTGGTCTGGGCCAGGCCATTCTCCAAGCCCATAACACTAATTAACTCCCTAACCAATAATGCTAAGCCCAATACAAAATATCCAAAGACTAAATAATCAAACTATTAAGCTGTTGTCACAAAACATGCACCAACAAACTCCCCCTTGACAATAACTTCATAGTGTAACTTTGTCTTCAAACATCTTGCAGTCTTTTGGTCTTTGGATAGCGTCAGCTACACAGTTTCTGACATCAACAAACTCCCCCTTAGCTGATGCTTCCAATCTCCAAAACTTTCTTTCTTTGTAGATCAGTGAGCTAGCAATCTTTGATTAAGCAAGTAAACTTCAACTCTTTCAAATCTCTCTCTGCAATGTAGTAGAAGGATCCTACCATGCATCTTCACATCTCTTCACTTCACTCTCAATCTGCACTTTACTTGTATTCTGCACTTCAATTTGATAACTGCATCAATCTGTTTAGCAACACAAGCAAGTATCTCAAAAAACCATTAGTCTTTTTCACATTTAAAGATAAACCAATATTTTATCTTAGTTTGCAAAAACAACTACCTGTCAGTTCAAAATGGGAGATCTTTTAAAAGGAAATATTTTTGGTATTTTTGATATTTTTCAACACAAACGAAACAAAAACTAAACTAAACCCAAAAAAAATATTTACAATACTTCTTTTTGTGAGAATCACCGGTAAGAAGATCATATCAGCACAATCAAACTGTTTTCACACTATTAGATAGTTCTTTATGTAATTTTCCATGAAAAGCAGTTCAAGACGATTACCAGTATGTTTGTCCACTTAAACAAATGCATGAACATTTCAAGTACCATTACCGTATGATACGTTAAGGTAATTTTATTCTGATATACTAGTGTGTCCCACTTCATGATATACCCCTGCGATCAAGGTATGCACAAAGATTCATCGTAGTAGGTGAGTATACTGAATTCATCCGTTTTGTTTTTCAACGTTTAGATAATTGGTGATCAGGTCAGTACTTCCGTACAGCAGAGAGACCAAAATATCTAACGAGGGCTATGACAAATACCATTTTTTGGTACGATTTATGCTTTTTGCACTTTTTGAATGACTCTCTATGAGAGCTTCTTCATTTTCAGGGTTTTGGCATTTTTAGCTCTTTTAAGATATCCTGGGTGTGTCTAGGTCAGCATGTATCTGGATGCAGCAGAAGGACACCCCTGATATCCCCAGATGAAATAACAGTATAAAGACCCAAAACTTCAGATTTTGGCAATCTATCAACGCAAGATTTAAGGTCATTAAACCATACACCACTGATGTGTTCCCCACTCATACTCAGTGCATTTAGGTTTATATCACATTGGTAAGTTTATTATTTCATGCTTTTGCCTACTGGTACATTATATGATGAAGCTACTATCACACTTAATCAATTTCAATTCAATTTCAGTGTGACAGTCTAACTTGCTGATGTACTATCATTTCTTCTTTTTCACACCATGAAAACTCATTTTTGATTTTCTATTTTTTTTTTTATGTTTTTGAATTTTTAAAATTTTATAACTTACTCCCCTTAAACACACGCACTATCTAAACTCTTTTTGGCTTAGAGGAATTTCTCCCCCTAAATTTTTGTTTTTATGGAGTAAGTTTTAAAAACATAAATTTAAAAACACAAACAAACTCCCACTTTAACCTGACAAAAGTTTTTCAATGTTAAAAGCTAAAATAAACAAGACAATCACAAAAGTAAATAGTTCGTTACCCATGTTAACCTACTATTCACCTCAGATGTTTTACAGGAACAATCACTGTCGAACACATCAACAGTCCTTCTTGGTCATCCTGCATTCACTCAACAACTCAGTTAGACTTTAGAACCCAAACCATACCAATTTTGGGTCGACCATGTAAGTCCATATAAGATGCTTCAGTCCAATATCCATCACTCCTGACTGGAGTCTTGGATCTTAGACCTGTTGATTTAAATAGGTTTTGATTTCCATAAGGTCTTTGGTCCTGAGGGTTCCTATATGTGTTTAGACCATTTGACCTTTTAAAATTTTGATTCCAAGAAGTTTGATTATTATAATTTCTAAAGCCATTGTTATAAAAAGTTCGACCACCAAAATTTTGGTATCGATTTTGATATTGACCTTGACTTCTGAAATTATTTGAATTATAATTGTTCATTCTTGGTGAACTGCTTCTAGGTGTCTCATATCTGCCTGGTGGAGATCTAGGCTGAAATGTTGGTTGATTTCTTTGAAAACGAGGAACTTGTGGAGTTCCTTTTTCAGCCTTATCTACACCACTAGCAACATTCTCTGGTTGCTTAGGAGCATATTTCTTTGGAGAATTTGACTCTCTCTCCTTTTTATCACCACTCTTCTCTGATGACTTCTCTCTCTTCCTCTCACTAACTTGTGCTTCACTCTTTTTGTTAGGACAGCAGCTAGCTACATGTCCTTTTGTGTGACACTTGAAGCACGATCTCCTTTTCAAAGACTTCTTAGCTGGAGTCTCTGAGGTAGATACCTTATCAGATGGTGATGATCCCTTGGATGAACCTTGTTTAGTTTGCTTGGATTCAGATTTTTCTTTGTTTTTATTTTTAGCAAACTCTACATTTGATTCATTTTCAATAACAATTGTTTCATTTTTCATATCACTACCTTGAACAAAATTAATCTTTTTAACAAAAGCTTGATTTTTGTTTTTAGAAGGTATATTATTCTTTTTCAAAACAGGTTTGCTGTTACTTTCCATCTTAGCATCATTATTTTCAAACACATCACCTTGACTGGATATGAAACTACTTGGTGATGTTGACAGAAAGTCTGTGAACTCATCTTCATCAGGTAATAAAGAATAGTCATGACTAAGAGGAGGTGGGACTTCATTGAAGCCCTTGAATCCCACACTGGTCTTGTCATTACTCTTTTCAACCCACCCATCATGTGTTTCATAACAAAAGTAGAGTCCCTGAATTGACCTAATTTCTTTTCAAGTTCAACAATTTTGAGTTGTGCATCTGACAACTCTTTGCATTTTTCAGAAATCTCTTTTGTTTTCTCAGCCATCATGTCATGAGCTAAGTCTATGACTTGAAGTTTTTCATTTAGTTTGCAGGTTAAGGCTTCAATTTCACTTTCATAACCTTTTATCTTCTTCAAGTATGAAGATTCGTTTCTTTTAGCAAAAAAGTTTGATTCTTTGATGTTAGACATCTTGTTTACTAGACTTTGGTTTTTTGTTGACAACCTGTCAACTTCACCCTGTAATTCACGACATTTTAAACACACAGAATTAGATTTTACCTCTTCCTCATGAACTTCTGTAGTTTGATCAGCAACGACCTGTTCAGCTTCACTCTCTTTCTCAACTTCAGCAACGACCTGTTCAACTTTTGCTTCAGCATTCTCCACTTTAGCTTCAGCATCATTCACAGTAGTTTCAGCCTCATCAATAGGCACTATCTCTGCCATGTATGCCTGAGTGGCATTCTCTTTATCGTCCAGAAGAACACTACAATCATATGAACCTTCTCGTGCTGTAGAGCTCAAAGCTTTATTCTTTTTGACATTTGCATCTCCCTGATATCGCTTTTCTAATGCATCCCACATATCCTTTGAATTTGTGTACTTCTTGAAGGTATGCTTGATGCTATCAGGTAAGGACATCTTTATTGTGGCCAGGGCTCTCTTTTCAGCCTCATACATCTTTTTATCATCCTCTTTCATGTTCACATAGTCTGTTTTACGTGGTCTGCCCTCATAATCGTGAGTTGGGTTTGTGTACCCATCTACAATACAGATCCACATGCGTACGTCCTGAGATCCAATGAAGGATTGGAAACTGTCCTTCCATGTAAGATAATTCTCCACCTTCATCATCTTAGGTGCATTCAAATTCGTCATGTTCGACACTTTAACGTAACAGACTGGTAAAACCGTACAAAATATTTTCTGAAAACTGTTTTTATCAAATTATACCGTTAGTTTCGTCTCGAGATTACGATTCCAATGATATATAATGTCAAAAACCTATTTCAGGATTTTCCAGAGTCCAAGGAATTCAATGGTGCAAACGGTTTTCTGAGATGGGCTACGGATAAATTCCTAAACACGGAACAGTGAAATTTTTCTTACGCAAGCCAGGAAAAATTCCACCCCTTCCGAAATGATCCGAAAATGTCCGAAATGGCTGTGATTTTCCGAAATGAACACCTCCTGGTCCGAAATAAACTAGTCTGGTCCGAAATGATACTATCAGATCCGAAATCAAACACCTTTGATTCGAAATGAACCCCTTTTAATCAGAAATGGTCCGAAATCCTACTGTTTGATCCGAAATGCAACAATTTAATCCGAAAAGCAAGCCTGAAGATCCGAAATGCAACTGTCTGAATCTGAAATGCAGGGTTACTGGTCCGAAATGCAAGCCCTTTATCCGAAATACAAGACTGATGATCCGAAATGCAAGCAGAAGATCCGAAATGCAGTATTTCTGGTCCGAAATTGATCCGAAAAGCTTGTTTCTTGATCCGAAATCCAAGTTATCAATCCGAAATGGATCCGAAATGATTGATTTTGATCCGAAATCAGCAGCAGAACTCCGAAACAGCCTCCAAACTCGTCCAAAAATCCAATTTTTCTGCAGAAACGATTCTGAACCAAGCCAATCGAGAGCCGAATGCTCTGATACCAATTGTAGGTCCCGTGAGCCGTATGGATCGTAACAGAATCGTCGATCCAACCTAGAGTGCGGAATCCTCTAGATCAGATTTTACAGAAAATGTGTAGAAACAGAATCAAGAACACGATACACTTTCAATCCGGTCTTCTATTGATTATCCAACACGAAGTTTACAATCAACTCAAGACCCACAAGAAATCTCCTAGCCACTCTCTATAGATTTCTCCCAATGTCTCAAAATGTCTCCAAACTTGCTAACCTAAACCCTTATGCCAACCCTTGTTTATATAGGACAAGGTTTGCACATGGGCTTTGGTCTGGGCCAGGCCATTCTCCAAGCCCATAACACTAATTAACTCCCTAACCAATAATGCTAAGCCCAATACAAAATATCCAAAGACTAAATAATCAAACTATTAAGCTGTTGTCACAAAACATGCACCAACAAACTCCCCCTTGACAATAACTTCATAGTGTAACTTTGTCTTCAAACATCTTGCAGTCTTTTGGTCTTTGGATAGCGTCAGCTACACAGTTTCTGACATCAACAAAACAAATGTCAAAAATGTTTATGTGTAAACCATGTACAATGTCATGTGTAAACTGTGTCATGTACAATCAAATGTAATGTATGGCAAGTAGAGAGTATCTACTCAAACCATATGTATAATGTCAAAGTGTAACCAAATGTCATGTACGGTGAATAAAAAAAGTATTTACTCAACCCCATAGGTAAAATGTACAAAACAACGTCTTTGAATAAACCTAAGCTTAAATCAAAGGTTATGTTTCGCAGAAAACAATGCTTTATGGATACAAACATTTATGCAATAATGTTTATCGCATACATTCAAGCCTTGCGACTGAAGGACAAACCCTTAACAAGTTAAAGGTTTATCAGTTATGTATATCGGATTATGTCATTCCCAACTTCCAAACAAACCTAGGAAGTCGGAAACGGGATTTGTCAAGTCCTATGGTACCATTACATACTACCGAGCGGCGTGATCAATGTTAATGAATGTATTATTGTCACGTTAAACATACAAAATGTCATACCAATGTAAGCATGCTAAATGAAAACCATGTATTAAGTATGCTAAGTAAACATACATAGTAGAAATGTTCATGAAATCAATTGTGCCTATATGATGAGTAAACATATGCAGCAGAAATGTATTGTAAATCAATGTGTCCATATGCTGACTAAACATGTGCAACAAAAGTGTTTATGAAATCAATGCGCTAGCATGCTCAGTCAACATACATAGCAAAACATAGTTGAAATCATGTACTATATGTGTACTAGCTAAACATAGCAAGTATATGTCATAAAAGCATGAAAAGCACAAAAGTAACAAGTATGCATATGTGTATCACCTCAAAGTATTTGAAAGCATTAAAAGAGGGGACTATGTACTCACTTAGGTTTGCTTATTAGTCTTGAGAATAAGACCAAATAAAGCTTCAAGGATCCCGGAATCAAACGGCACCTAGTATAGGTAACTACGTTAATAATCGGATCCTAATTCGGGAGATAGGATAGAATGTAGTTCTATAAATCAAATGAGTGTTGGAACTCATATGGCATGATTTAATAGGCCTAACATTCTGATTTGGAAGTCTACGTAAGTGCTTTTGACCCGTTTCGACCAGTTATGGTAGTTTAGGCTACTATAACGCGTTGTTTGCGTAAACCTAAGGTCGGATGGTTATCTATGTCCTATGTCAAGTCTTACATGCCCAATTATGCCTAAATATGTTACTAAATCAGATTATATGTCAAAAACTTGATCACATATGCAAAATATGAATTTATGCTTCAAAAGGGTATTTTGGTCATTTTATATAGGCATATAATCTACTTAACAAATAACTAACCAACCTATGTGATCATAAGGTATAACCTCAGTAGGTTATTCCCTATGCAACTATGATCACTAAATAAGCTTGATCGGATCCTAATGATCGACCAAACGGGCCGGGTTCAAAAGTCTAAGCGGTTGTCGAGACCGCTTAACTTACGACCCTAAACAAGGACTAAACTAGTAGTGACGAGTTAAACATGTCAAAACATGTTTAACTAACTTAGAAACCTGATTTGGTATCAAAACGAAGTGTTTTGGTACCTAAAAGTAGTTCCGTTGCAAAATGCGCGTAAATACGCATTTTGACCGAAACTTTGACTCGTCACTACACCTAGTCAACGTGGTAATCAGTAGGTATAATCACTAAGGATTATAACCATCGTGATTACAATCACGTTGCAAAGTTCAATTGAACTTTGACTTGTCCAATTGATGGTCAAAACCTAAAGTCAAACTGTTGGTCAAACAGTTTGACTTTCAGCTCAAAATAGCTGAAAATAACTACTAAGCCATGAAAGAACACTTACAAGATGTTCAAAGGCTAGAAGGAAGGTTTTAGAACTCAGGTAGGTGGCTCCTTAGTAGGGATTCCTCCACTTAGAGTTCCAAAATGAGAATGAGCAAATAATGAGGAAGGTTGGATGGGTATTTATAGTTGTGGAGGATGAACAAGATCATTACAAGTGTTTATTTGGCCACCAAGCAACAAATCCCAGCCATACAGGTGTTTAGGGATAGCTAATGTTACTTGGAGAAGTGTTAACTTGCTCCCCAAAACAAGAAAATTGCATAAAAATCCCTCAAAAACCAACCAGCAGCTGAAAACAACATTCTGTCGCTGGCACCCTGTCGCGCCCCGCGTAGCCCATAGGGCTGGCCTTCGCGGCCCGTGACCCAATGCACAGCAGTTTCAGATTTGGTCAGATTTGGTCCCTGCATGTGTTTAAGCTGATTTTTGACATATTTGACCCCCGTTAAGCCATTTTCAAAGCTCTACAAGGACGTCAAAGTGTAGGGGACTCAAAATATACTTGGAAATATCATGGATGTCGGCTCGTTTGGTCGTACGGTCACGTTGTTCGGTTAATTACGACGAAACTCGAACGGACGCGAAAACGATCCAAATTAAGCGACGAATGGTATTTTTGCATTCCGATCACTAAAATAAAATATTTTAGTTTCTACAAAAATTTTTGTATGTCCGGATGTGTTCAGAACGTCAGATATGCGCGTAAATGCAAACTTACGCCGTTTTTGACGCTTTTTGTCCCTAAATGATCAAATAAGCGTATTTTCGCATACCGAACCACTCAAAGCTTATTTCTAAGAAATGTTAAGGTTATTTATGGTATGTTTAGCTTGTGATCATGTTCCGTAATGTACGTTGCCATACGAAATGACAGACTTTTGCAGTTTGACGTAAATAGTCCCTGTGAGCGAATAAACTTGTTTTTGCCATACCAAACCCCTTAAAACTTATTTCTAAGTTATGTAAAGGTTATTTAAGGTATGTTAAGCTTATGTTGCTGTTCCGGAGTGTTTGTCGTGTTAAACTGATTACGTTTACGCATCAGTTTGCGTATAACTTTCTAGAAAGCAATATAGAGTTTAAAATCAATCAAAAATCAAAACGTGCTAAATGTCAAACATAAATAAAAAAATATTGGGATCAAAACACATTGTTTTATTAATATTGAATTGTTCAGAGTTTGTACAATGATTACACAAGCACAGATGTCACAGTCTCCACTACTTTAGTAAATTTCACCCCGAAATTTATTTAGAGGAAACTTGTGAGAATAGATGTGGATATTTCGCTTTAATTTGATCTTCATGTTCCCAAGTAAATTCTGGGCCACGTTTAGATTCCCAGCGAACTTTGACAATAGGTATGCGCTTGCGTTTGAACTTTTTGACTTCACGGTCCATGGTTTCCACAGGTTTCTCAACGAAGTGCATCGTGTTATCAACACGAATTTCATCAAGTGGTATGTGGAGGTTCTCATCAGCTAAAAACTTTTTAAGATTGGACACATGGAAAGTTGGATGAACATTTCCAAGTTCTGGAGGTAGCTCTAGTCTGTAGGCCACTTTTCCGATTCTTTCAACGATCTTAAATGGTCCAACATAACGTGGTGCAAGTTTTCCTTTCTTTCCAAATCTAATCACACCTTTCCAAGGGGATACCTTGAGTAGGACGTGATCACCGACTTGAAATTCTAAGGGCTTGCGTCGTCGATCCGCGTAACTCTTTTGACGGCTTCTAGCTGTCTGTAGGTTATCATGAATCTTCTTGACCTTATCTGTAGTCTCTAGAATGAGTTCAGGTCCAGTAAGCTGAGCTTCACCTATCTCATTCCAGCAGACCGATGAACGACATTTTTGACCGTATAAAGCTTCGAAAGGAGCCATGTTGATGCTAGAGTGATAACTACTGTTGTAGGAGAATTTGATCAACGGTAGATGCGAATCCCAACTACCACCAAAATCGATCACACAAGCTCTAAGCATATCCTCCAGTGTCTGGATTGTTCTTTTAGATTGACCATCCGTTTGTGGATGATATGCTGTGCTCAAATTAAGTTGGGTTCCTATAGCAGATTGCATGGTTCTGCAAAAGTGAGATGAGAATCTAGCATCTCTGTCAGATATAATGTTCAAAGAAACACCATGTCGGGATACAATCTCATCCACATAGATTTTAGCAAGTTTGTCAGCAGATAGATCCTCACGGATTGGCAAGAAATGTGCTGACTTTGTAAGACGATCAACAACTACCCAAATGGCGTCATGACCTCTTTTAGTGCGTGGTAGCTTGGTAATGAGATCCATAGCAATGTTTTCCCATTTCCAAACTGGTATCTCTGGTTGCTCCAATAATCCAGAGGGATGTTGATGTTCTGCCTTAACCTTGAGACAAGTAAGATATTTGGAAACATATAAGGCAATGTCTTTCTTCATACCCGGCCACCAATATTGGGTTCGAAGGTCCTTATACATTTTATCTGCACCAGGATGAATAGAATAACGAGACTTATGTGCTTCATCCATTAACAAGGTGCGTAGATTGTCTTGACTTGGGACCCACAAACGGCCCATGAAATAAAATAGCCCAAAGTCTTTCAGTTCAAGCTCAGGTTTAAGATGATAGGGTAATTCTTTACCCATCAAGTCTTATGTAACACAAGTATGTTGAGCCTGAGAAATGCGGGTGTGAATACCAGATCAAACTTGAACATAGTGAAGCTTGACACGCTCCTTACGACTCAATGCATCAGCCACGACATTCGACTTACCAGGATGGTAGCGAATTTCGCAATCGTAGTCATTTAGAAGTTCAACCCAACGTCTTTGCCTCATGTTTAGTTCTTTCTGATTGAAAATACGCTGGAGACTCTTGTGGTAAGTAAACACTACACACTTTGTACCATACAGGTAGTGTCTCCATATTTTGAGACCAAAAAATACTGCACCTAACTCAAGATCATGAGTCATATAGTTCTTCTCGTGTACCTTTAACTGTCTTGATTCATAAGCTATGACTTTGTTTCTTTGCATGAGAACGCAACCAAGGCCTAAGTTGGATGCATCACAGTATACGAAAAAGTCATCGTTGCCCTCAGGTAAAGATAAGATAGGTGCATCGCAGAGTTTCTGTTTCAAGGTCTGAAAAGCTTCTTCCTGTTTGGATCCCCACTCAAAAGGTTTATTCTTTTGAGTTAGAGCAGTGAGAGGAACCGCAATCTTGGAGAAGTTTTTGATGAAATGGCGGTAATAACCTGCGAGACCAAGAAATGAACCAACCTTGGTAGAAGTAGTAGGCGTATGCCAATCCTTAATCGCACTGATTTTGGCGGGATCTACATGAATACCTTGTTTGTTAACGATGTGTCCCAAAAATTGAACTTCCTTAAGCCAAAATTTGCACTTGGAGAATTTAGCGAAAAGTTGTTCTTTCTTTAGGAGATCCATTATAAGACGGAGATGTTGTTCATGATCAGCTCGTGTCTTTGAATAGATCAAAATGTCATCGATGAAAACAATGATGAACTTGTCCAAATAAGGCTTATAAACCCTATTCATCAAGTCCATGAAGACAGCAAGAGCATTTTTTAAACCGAAAGGCATAACAGTAAACTCATAATGACCGTATCTGGTACGAAAGACTGTCTTGGGAATATCTTCTTCAAGCACTCGAAGTTGATGATACCCAGAACGTAGATCAATCTTTGAAAAGCAAGTAGCGCCCTGTAAGTGATCAAAGAGATCATCAATGCGGGGTAGGGGATATCGATTCTTGATGGTAAGCTTGTTAAGCTCACGATATGTCACGGCCCCCGTCCCGGTGTGACCTGGTCCAGGAGCCACGGGACAGAAAAACCCGCGGTATTTATTATTTGAGTTGACAGCGGAAGTTTAACAGGATCTTTTAAATCTTTAAGACTGCCCAATTATTTTATTTCATAATTTGGGATAAAACCCCGTAATTTACAATAGAGGAATTTCATGAGGAAATTCTCTGTTTTACAAAACGGAAATTCTCTGTTTTACAAAACATGTTTATTTATTTAACTGAGCCACCACTTCAAGCTTTATTAGTGCTCCGTAGCACTTTTCCTTGATTCACAGTAGGTTTCCTGAAACATGTTTAAAAATATTTTATCAGCGGGGAAATACCGGCGAGTCACTCAAGTTTACATAAAATGACACATAGTTATAAATTACAGCATAAGAGCGATTACAATGGCTACTATCTTATTTTTATCTGGCGCCGTGTCACACCCTGGTGACGATGGTCATACCACTATTGGGTCCTTTCACCCAAGTAGTGACGATTATCACTGTTAGGTTGATGAACCTAACCGTGAGAAATTAGTAATGTGCACAATACCCCACTTGCCAGTGATTCAAGATAACCAAGACTTAATCCCTGTAATTATAACTTTTGAAAATAAATGGAGTATTGTAAAACATTGTTGATAAAAAGAGAATGACTCACATTGCAGGTTTAGACGGGCAGAGTTTAGCCTACTGATAAGCCTGATAACCTAATTTAAACAGTAATGCATACGAAACTAGTTCAGTAACTTAATACAACATTTATGATAAGCTCACGAGATCAAAACCCTCACGACGAATGACAAAGTATAGCCCGAGTTCGGGCAGCACTTAAACATCCATCGGATCGGTTTCGATCGATCGGACATTATATCGTAGCAGTGATCGAGTTATTACCCTGTTGTCGCAGCAGAGCTTCGTGCTAGTGTGTGTTTTTGAACGAAAAAGTGAATAACTCAGTGTACAAAATGAATTTGAACGTCGAACCAATTGTGCCATTCAAGTGCCAAACCCCTGATACTTATACTGAAAAATCATCCCTGTCGCGTGTCACTACAGGCTGTCGCGTGGCGCGACAGGGACACTTTTAGGGTAGGGTAGCCTCGTGTATTTATAGCCTGGGTGAGTCAGCGGTTCGACGAAATTCGAATTCTACAACAAACTATGTAGATAATACCAATTAGGGAATACCCCCCCCCCCTGAGTTTTAGGGGCCCTGATCCTAGTTCCAACTGTTCTGAAAATTTTAGGGGTCATGCAATATTATTTGGGGATCTTAATTAGGGTTTCCTATTGGACATAATAAAATAAGAAATAATATTTTTAATGAGAGTTGTTACATTCTCCCCACCTTATTAAAATCTCATCCTCGAGATTTACTGGAATAAGTAGGGATACTTTTGCTTCATTTCTGATTCCAGTTCCCAAGTGTACTCAGGTCCTCTCTTTGAATCCCACTTGACTTTGACCAGTACTAGTCTTTTGTGCTTGAGAAACTTGACTTTTCTGTCTTCTATCTGAAGTGGTTTTTCTACGAACTTTAATTTTTCATTTACCTCTATGTCTTGAAGAGGTACTACCAGGGATTCGTCGGACAAACACTTCTTGAGGTTAGATACATGAAATACGTCATATACCCCAGCTAACTCTTCTGGTAGTTGTAAGCGATAGGCAACTGGTCCTATGCGTTGGATTACGGGGAAGGGTCCTACGTATCTTAGACTCAGTTTTCCTTTCTTACCGAATCGAACTACTCCATTCCAAGGAGAAACTTTCAAGAGTACCTTGTCTCCAACTTGAAATTCTAGTGTCTTGCGTCGATTGTCTGCATAACTTTTCTGGCGATCTCGAGCCGTTTTCAATCTTTCCTTGATTTGAGTGATCTTATCGGTGGTTTCTTGCACAATCTCAGGCCCGATAATTGGCTTTCTCCTATTTCTGCCCAACAAACTGGAGTTCTACACTTTCGTCCATACAGTGCTTCGAACGGGGCAGCTTCGATGCTTGAATGATAACTATTGTTATAAGAGAATTCAATTAATGGGAGGTGGTCATCCCAGTTTCCACCAAAATCTATGACACATGCTCTAAGCATGTCTTCCAAGGTTTGGATCGTCCTTTCACTCTGTCCGTCCATTTGGGGATGGTAGGCTGTACTTAAATTTAGTCGGGTTCCCATTGCTTCTTGAAAACTTGTCCAGAAATGTGAAGTGAAACGACTATCTCTATCCGATACAATAGAGAGTGGGACTCCATGTAGTGATACTACCTCGTCTACATATAACTTGGCTAATCTTTCCATGCTAAAGGTTTCTTTCATGGGTAAGAAATGAGCTGATTTGGTTAATCGATCCACAATTACCCAAATCGCATCATTACCTTTTCTGGTCTTGGGTAACTTAGTAACAAAATCCATGGTTACTAGTTCCCATTTCCATACAGGCATTTCTAATTGTTGTAGTAACCCTGAAGGTTTCTGGTGTTCTGCCTTAACTTGTGAACAAGTAAGACACTTAGAAACATATCTAGCTATGTCCTTTTTCATACCAATCCACCAGAAATTGTTTCTTAAATTTTGGTACATCTTATTATTACCAGGATGCATGGTGTATCTAGACTTATGGGCCTCCTCTAAAATTTTATTTCTTAATTTTCCTTGCTTAGGTACCCAAGTCCTTTTCTTATGGAATTTCCAAATTCCATCACTTCCTTGCTCTAATTCCTTTATCCGTCCCTTCATTCCTTCAGCATCCTCCTTGATTGCTGTTTCTTGAACATTCTTCAGTTGTTCCATTAAGTCTAATTGTAAACTTAATCTAAGAGCACGAACTCGTCGTTGTTTCTCCTGATACTTACGACTTAAGGAATCTGCTACTACATTTGCCCTTCCTTCGTGATATTGAATATCACAGTCGTAGTCACTTAGAATTTCCATCCATCTTCTTTGCCTCATGTTTAATTCCTTTTGCCCAAATATGTATCTTAAACTCTTATGATCTGTATAGACAGTAAAATTACTTCCGTACAGATAATGTCTCCAAATCTTAAGGGCAAAAATTATGGCTCCTAATTCAAAATCATGAGTTGTATAATTTTCCTCGTGCTTCTTCAATTGCCTTGAGGCATTCGCAATTACCTTCTTGCGTTGCATTAACACACATCCTAATTCTAGCTTAGAAGCATCACAATAAACTTCAAAATCTTATGTCCCTTCTGGTAAGGCAAGAATTGGGGCGTTTGTTAACCTTTGCTTTAAAATCCTAAAGGCTTCTTCTTGCCTAGGTCCCCATTTAAACTTAACTGATTTACAGGTTATCTTAGTTAAGGGCACAACTATTTTGGAAAAACCCTTAATAAACCGTCTATAGTATCCGGCTAACCCTAGAAAACTTCTAATTTCCATAGCTGATTGCGGGACCTTCCATTTGGTGATTGCTTCTATTTTGGAGGGATCTACGTGAATACCTTCGTGATTCACCATGTGTCCTAAAAATTGTACCTCTTGTAGCCAAAATTCACACATCGAGAATTTGGCGTAAAGCTTCTCTTTTCTTAACAAAGTTAAGAGTGCTCGTAGGTGCTCACAATGCTCATCCTGACTTTTGGAATAAATGAGTATATCGTCGATAAAGACAATTACAAATTTATCCAAGTACGGTTTACAGATCCTATTCATCATGTCCATAAATGCTGCAGGAGCATTTGTTAGTCCAAAGGGCATGACTGTAAACTCGTAATGACCATACCTAGTTCTGAAGGCAGTTTTAGGTATGTCTTCCTCTTGTACTTTCAACTGATGGTATCCGGAGCGTAAATCTATCATATAAAAATATCTAGCTCCCTGAAGTTGATCAAAAAGATCATCAATCCTATGTAATGGGTATCGATTCTTAATAGTAACTTTATTCAATTTCCTATAATCGATACACATTCTCATTGAACCATCTTTCTTTTTCACAAACAACACTGGAGCTCCCCAAGGGGATGAACTAGGTTGTATAAATCCTTTGCTTAACAGTTCATCTAACTGCTTTTTCAATTCTAACATTTCGGTGGGTGCTAACCGATAGGGTGCCTTGGCTACCGGTGTAGTTCCAGGAATTAGATGAATTCTGAATTCTACTTCCCTATCGGGTGGTAATCCAGGTAGTTCTTCTGGGAATACCTCTGGGTATTCTGATACTACTGGAATTTCCTTAAGTTCCTTACCCTTAGTGTTAATGATTACCGAAATCATATACACTATTCCTTTTTTCATTACTGAAATGAATTTTAGTGGCTTACGTGGCTTGTGTCCTGTAATCACCACTATTTCTCCTGTAGGTGTATGAATTTCTATGGAATTCTTATCACAGAGGATTCAAGCATGGTTGGCTACTAACCAATCCATTCCTAATACAACATCGAATCCGGCTAAATTCATAGGTAACAGGTTTGCAGAAAATTTATGTCCTACGAGTTCTATCTTTCCTTTTTGCAAAACCTTATCTATGTGAACAGAATTACCATCCGCGGTTTCTACCGTAAAAAATTGTCTAAGATTGGTTAAGGGTAGGTTAAGAGCTTGGCAGAATGAAGTATTTATAAAACTTTGGTTTGCACCAGAGTCAAATAATACTTTTGCATAAACGTCGTGAACTAGGAACGTACCAGCTATTACATATGGGATTAGCTCTGCTTCCTGGGTAGTCAACTGGAAGGCTCTTGCGTTTTTCTTGGTAGTTCCTTCTACAGGTCTTGCTTTGTTGTCAGCTGGTTTGACCAGTTTAGGGCTTTCTGGTCTAAAATGTCCAGCTTCTCCACAGTTGAAGCAAATTGTGGATTTCTTCCTTCTGCAGTCTTCTTCTTGATGCCCTGGAATTTTGCAGAAATTGCAATACCCTTTGCATCTTCCAAAATGCTTTCTTTTACAGGTACTGCAAAATGGAGCAGTTGCAGATTACCCGGTTCCCTTTTTCTTGAAGTTACTACTATTACCCACACGGAATCCTTGGGTAATCTTTTAGGCTACTTCCTTTTTCCGGTTTTCTTCTCTTGTGCGTACCAGTCCGTCAGTCAAGGTGTTGGCTAATTCCACTGCATCGTCAATTGTGCGAGGTCTCACAACTTTAACGATATCACGGATTTCGCCAATTAAACCCCAAATATAGCGAGAAATAAGTACCGGTTCTGGCGAAGCCAGGGTTGGTACCACTCTAGCATACTCGAAGAATGTCGAAGTATATCCTCGACAGTCTACATCCACCATCCGGTGGTTCAGGAACTTATTTGTCATTTGTTCCTTTTCATATTCGGGACAAAATTTTCTTTCTACTAGACTCTTAAATTCGGCCCAATTCATGGCATACGCCACATCGCTTCCCTTAGCTTGTAGTACGGTGTTCCACCATTCGAGTGCCCCTTCTTTAAAAAGATGCGACGCGTACATGACCTTGTCTTCCTCGGCACATTTACTTATTTTAATTACTGCTTCGGTTTTCTCTAACCAACGCAGTGCAGCAGTTGCCCCTTCATTGCCTGCAAATTCAACTGGTTTACAGGCAAGAAATTCCTTGTAAGTGCAACCATGCGTTGCAGCTTTCATTTTCTTAAGGAATGGGGCTTGCATCCCATCATTATCATTATTATTGTTGTTGCCGCCTCCATTTACACTATTACTGAAATTTTCGCCGTGAGTGCGTTTGCTGGGAATAATTGGAGGAGGTTCAACTGGATTTCGGGCAGCAGCAAGGATTGCTGGGATAGCATTAGCTATTCCTTGGGCAACGATATTTTCAATATCTTGCCTATTAAGAAATTGATCTTCATGGTTTTGTTCAGATTGGTTAACTTCGTTAACTGGTTCATTGAGGGCGTGTTCCATCTAATAATTATCAATATATAAATATATAAATTATTGGCACAAAATAATTAATAATTAGTCACAATAAAACAATCACACATAATCATGTCAACACGTATAGCCAAAATTGTCAACTTTGCGACGTTAATATTTTTATATATATTAGTATGCATCATTACACACCCGTTATATTACCAAAGTTTTATTTTAAGTTATTTTACATAGTTATATTATTATTATTATTATTAAACACATAGCCACACAACCCCATACGATCCCCGTCAGTTGGTATTTCAGAAACGACGTTCCCTCTCTTCGTATTTCCAGGATATCCTCTCCCCCACTTCCCGAATTCTATTTCCTGCATCCACCAACTCCTCGCCATAGTGGCGGAGTTCAGCCAAGTTCTCAGTGCTCATAGGTGGGTTTGGTGCAGGCTCAGTGTCAAACTGGGGGAAAAAGGTGTTGGTGTTCTTCAAGAGATTCTGAAATTGCCAATCACTTGTCCACCATTCATCCAGCTCTCCGGGTAGAAGTTGGTGGTTGACAATGGGATCTGGGATAGCAGGTTCCAAATTAACTGGAAGTTGTGATTCAATTGGGTAATTGAAAAGGTCTTCATTGGCAGGTCCAATGAGGTCACAATTTGCCAGTTTACGATCAAGCTCTTCCCAGGGTGGCATTTCCTGGGCTTGCCCTGAACTTTCCCCGATCTCCTTTCCTTTACCTTTATCCCTGGGATCCTCAGTCCTTTTAATCCTTTGTGTAGCTGGCTTCTTCCTCCGTACGCGTCTCCAGCCTACGATTCTCCTTCTCTTTTTCGTCTTGGGTTTCTCCTGAGCTTGAGCCTGGAATTCCATAGGTTCTTCAGTGTCGGCCAGATAATCGGAAAAGTCTCTGGAAACTTCTACATCAGCAGGATAGATAGTGAGATTCTGAAGAGCTTCAGACAACTTATTCATGCTGTTTAGCAGATATAGAGAGGAAACACAAAATCCTAATTAAAAAGTTATATATTGCAAATTAAATTTCACAGAATCACAGAGGGTCAAATTGAGAAATTAAGTATTTTTAAATACTTAATTGGCTTAAATCAGTAGCTCTGATACCACTTTTTTTTTTCCTGTCACGGCCCCCGTCCCGGTGTGACTTGGTCCAGGAGCCGCGGGACAGAAAAACCCGCGGTATTTATTATTTGAGTTGACAGCGGAAGTTTAACAAGATCTTTTAAATCTTTAAAACTGCCCAATTATTTTATTTCATAATTTGGGACAAAACCCCGTAATTTACAATAGAGGAATTTCACGAGGAAATTCCCTGTTTTACAAAACATGTTTATTTATTTAACTGAGCCACCACTTCAAGCTTTATTAGTGCTCCGTAGCACTTTTCCTTGATTCACAGTAGGTTGCCTGAAACATGTTTAAAAATATTATATCGTAGCAGTGATCGAGTTATTACCCTGTTGTTGCAGCAGAGCTTCATGCTAGTGTGTGTTTTTGAACGAAAAAGTGAATAACTCAGTGTATACAACTAATTTGAACGTTGAACCAACTGTGCCATTCAAGTGCCAAACCCCTGATACTTATACTGAAAAATTGTCCCTTTTGCGTGTCACTACAGGCTGTCACGTGGCGCGACGGGGACACTTTTAGGGTGGGGTAGCCTCGTGTATTTATAGCCTGGGTGAGTCAGCGGTTCGACGAAATTAGAATTCTACAACAAACTGTGTAGATAATACCAATTAGGGAATACCCCCCCCCCCTGAGTTTTAGGGGCCCTGATCATAGTTCCAACTGCTCTGAAAATTTTAGGGGTCATGTAATATTATTTGGGGATCTTAATTAGGGTTTCCTATTGGACATAATAAAATAAGAAATAATATTTTTAATGAGAGTTGTTACACGATAATCGATACACATCCTGAAAGATCCATCTTTCTTTTTCACAAATAGGACAGGAGCGCCCCAAGGTGAAAAGCTTGGACGAATGAATCCTTTGTTAGAAAGCTCCAGGAGCTGTTTAGATAACTCTTGCTGTCACACTCAGACTTTTGCGGAAGCGTGATTATTGGTGTGACTTCTTAATACCATTGCATACGATCATAACAACACTATATGATAAAACCAGTAGATATACATCCATTAATTTAAGTTTAAAAGTAGTACAACATAATTGTTTGAAATGTCGTTATCAAATTCAAGTTACAAACCATAACATATTTTTAAGAAGTTCAAAAAGACTCGACAAAAGACTTTAAAACAAACCCGAGTTTAGGACCACGTATCTCGTCCAGGATTAAGATACGACTCCTAAGCCCTGATAACTTGGATGATATCTTTATTCACAACGCAGCTTAAAAACTCCAACGCCCGCCAGATCCATTTACTAATTTCCTGAAATACATGTAGTTTGAAAAATCAACATAAAGTTGAGCGAGTTCATGTGTATGTGAGTATGTATAAACCTTTAAATTATGTCTGTATATGAAAAGTCCCTGGTATGTAGCAGTTAAGGAAAAAGAGATCACCATTGGGTTGCAAAGCCAATTATATGTGTGAAGTGATGCAGGAAGACTCAAACCTAGCGGATTTATGCGTCGGGCACTCAGTCACCACATGGCCCATTCAGCGGACTCAGGAGTGAGGGCTCGCTACACCCAAATAGATCTATCACCAAAGTTCCCTCGGTCCTACAATGAGGATTAATGGCCTCAAGTTCCAGCCTACCCACTCACATGATCTAAGTAGTAAACCCTCCTTAAGCTAACCATACCGTGTATATAAGTCTGTAATAATTGTAACATGTATTCCACCCCCGAAGTATAAAAACTGAAAACAGTTAAGAGAAAAGGGGGACATGAACTCACTGAAGTGCGTATCCAGAAACGTCAATCTCCAAATCAATCTGCTGCGTGACGACCTACACGTACTAATTCCTATTAGACGGATGGGCCGTGCCTTGGCTTAAGGTTTAACGTTTTTGGGGAAATAGTTAGGCAACTATTTCGTATTCACACTTCTTATTTATGTTATAAGTGTATCTCCTTCCCAAGGATGGGAGTTTTAATACATGTTTGCTTTATAATTCCGAAAATATATTTTTAAGTCTCACTTGAAAAATATATTTTTAAATCACTTGTCTAAAATATTCTAACTCCAAAATATATATATTTTTCCCAAAAATATTATATTTTACCTCATACGATTTCCAAAATAATACTTATCAAAATATACGCATAAGAGTATTTTCCGAAATATACATAAGTTACGTTTTAAAGTTCGCGTTGTTATAACAATACCGGCGTAACTTAAATATTTATTTGTGATAGCGTTGGTATTATTTTGGAGTCGAAACTTTGTAATATTTTCAAGTTATATTATTTTTATCCTAAAAATAATATATCTAGTTCACAAAATAATCACATAATCACACAAGCGTTTTATTATGAAATATATATATTCTAAATATATATTTAACAAGTTTTATTTACAAAAATCCACCTCCGACACTTGGTAATTTTTGTAATAAAAATCATGGCGAAGTTATTTTGAAAACCAAGTTGAAAACACGTTTATAAATATTTGTTACAAAAATATTTCTAAGTGTTATATTTCTGGAAAAATTTCGCCAGAGTTTCCTTTGTAACTGGAGGTGTCCACGCTTACAAGCGTATCATTTTCTTTTCAAAATTCACTCAAACAATTTACCAATCAACAACATACAATATTTATTCATCAAACTAGACAAAATAAGAATAATTCATAAACTCGTGAACTTGAAGGTTTTGTAAACATGTGTAGTAATTCACCAACACATTTAGTAGGTTTTGTTAACTTGAAAAACATGATTGGTTTCTTGTAAACTTTATTTTTAAAGAGTTTGAAGTTTAACAACTTCTAGTCAAGATTCACAAAATTACTTCTTTGTTAAATTTCTTGTTACACAAGTGTTCATACACTTGTTTACCTTCTAAAAATATATTTAGTTCATGTAAGACCCGGGTTTTAAACAAGACTTGCATCTTTCACTTGGTTTTTCCGAAAAACCACTTGTAGATCTTTAGATCTACATGTTTAGAGGCTTATTTTGCAAGAAAAATTATATTTACCCAAGTTCATGTTTCATGGATGGAAAGTTTCATCATCTTTCATAACTTTAACATTAACATCTTGCTAGTTCATGCTCTTGAACATGATCTAGCATGTCTAGATGATGATCCATCCAACTTTTACTAGCAAACAACATCAAATATCATACTACACAAGATCAAACATGATTTACACACATATTCTTTCTTTATCCACCTTATTCTTCTTATGTCCAAGACTTTATGTTATGTTCTTTAGAGTTTTTAATTTTTTTAACCATTAAATCACCTATTAACCACCATAAACAAGATCAAGATGATGTTTAGAAGCACTTACTACTAGCACAAGGCTAGGGAAGAAACAAGACGTAAATGTGGTGGATAAAAGAAATCTAGAGAGGTTCTTGCACTTCCGAAAGCACCGAGCTTGTTTGTAGGATCCAGTGCACCTTTGAGTATGTAAGGAATGGTTGAACAAGACTTGAAGGTAGTGATGGTGATGATGGTTGTGTTCGGCCGAAGACACAAAGGAGAGAAAGAGAGTAGTGGTTTGTTGTGTGGTTTGATGAAAATGAAAGTCTTAAACCCTCATGTTTACTTATAATCCAATTCCTCATTAACCAATATGTAAAGTGTCTTCTAGATTTCCAACATAAGTGACTATTATAATCAAAGAATGACAAGGGGGTGTACCACCCCTTGTAACCGTCAACATGGGGGGGGGTAGGGGGTTGGGTTGTAATGTTATGGTTAGGATTTAGTTAAGATCTAATGGTATCTAGTTAGTGTATTAAGTGTGTAGTATAATATAAAGGGTGTTAGGGTGTTCGGGGACCCTAACTAGCTCAGAAAAGTATAAACAATGTCTTTGGCAATATTTTTATGTTCCGGGTAAAGTCCGGTTGTTCGGTTAGATATTGATCCGTTAAAGTGCTAAATAAGTATTTAAAGTGTCTTTTATATTGTTTTTAGTGACACAATAAATTATCAACACTTTGGAAAGTGTCTAGAATTATTTTACCAAGTTTTTGCACTTTACTAGCTTTGTTAAAAGCTGAATTTTTGTATGTAGTGCAGAATTTTGTAATTAAAGTATGTTTTAGGCACTTCCCGGCACTATAATTATCACCTAGTGACGCAGCTTAATGATTCTCGCCTCCCTACACTCCCTACTAGTGTAGAAATCTACTCCCGGCTCATACTGGCCTCAGAACAATGTCTGTTTTGGTGCTGGCAATGTCAGCATGTTTACTGGGTTATCCGTATAGTGTGCTCACTGTGCCTTTGTGCATCAAGGTTGTCACTAATGTTTGTGTATAAATAATAGAGTGATAGTATAAATGTGATGCATGAGTATGTATGTACCAGAAATCAAGAAACAGTTTAACCACAATTGTAAGCAAGCACAGTAATTAAGCATTAATTAAATATTAATTAATTCGTACGGATACCTGGATTTGTGAGGGTTGTCACATTCTCCCCCCGTTAAAGAAATTTCGTCCTCGAAATTTGTACTACCTTAACTCCTTATGGTTAAGTCACACATGTATGTATATGGATAATATCGAAGTAGATAATCATCAAACCGAAACAAACATTACTCACATTAGGTGAGTCCCAGATCATGTAACAACTCGAACCCTATGGTTAAAAGGTATGTGCTTTTAGCATTTGTTGTCAAAGGTACAAAACGTACTTGACGTATAGTCTAGCGTAATCCAGCTAGCAGGGGGGGTTCCACAAAAGATAGGTTTTGACTAATAAGATTCTCAAATGCTCGATCGCAATATGCAAACGAGTTTTCACGAACCCTAGCATTCGTTATATGAATTCAAAATCAACAACTCAGATGAAATAGTAAAATGATCTGTCAACTCCCGAGTAGATGAATGGTAAGATTTAGTGTGTTGAAAACTTGAATTGCGATAATACGCCGAGTGAATACAAGCGAATCTGATGTATCCTTGCCTTGATTTGTAGTTGCATCAGAAATGTTTAAGTGACAAGTCAACAAAAGTATATGTAGTTTTGCGTGAAACGGTTGACCATGATTAGCACAAGCTACAAGGTTGTAAGGACACCACGAGGTGTCGTAATGACATAATTCAAGTATAGTGGTGACTGAACAAATTCACCGTGTTGGAGATCAAGCGAAAGTGTACCGAAGCAAGCCCAAAGATTTGATTTACACAATGTTACAAAGTTTTCAGTTGAATACGGAACATCGAAGAGTCACTGTTTTTGCTCGAAGGTTGAAAAAGTATTAAGTACCGTAAGGCATTCGATTGTCAATGAAAGAATCGTTAGGAGGTACATTGTGCTTATGAAATGAATGTATGCACCATTGCCTTAACACACAATAGTGCTGAGACTGCTTTGATTGTGGATATCAAAATGGATTGTTAACAAATAAGTAGGCAATTGAATCCGTGTATGAAGTGAGTAACCCAATTAGCACAAGCTTAAATTTGGTGAAAGTATCACCGCAAGGTATCGAAACAATCAAACGATTTAGTGGAGTCGTGGACCAACCGAACCTGCTGTGACTCGAAATGAGAGAATCTTTGCAAAAAAAATATTTGAATATGATGCTCCCAATACATCATATGACGTCTGAAACTGAATATGCGAAGTGGATAAGTTCAAGCAATCGAACTTAACTTCAGTGTAGCCCGGCAATAAACGTATTTATCAACAATGGTAACAAAATAAACCATGAATGTAATTTGTAATAAAAGAAGTTTCAAGAGAGTGTGTTGACTCGATAGCAAAAGTGTCAACAATTTCAATAACGTAGGTCATTCGAATCACAATTCAGTAATCAGATTTAGCAACATAATATTTGAACTTCATGAAGCGGTTTAGCCGAGTTAAAACTTTTAAAGTTGCACAGAGCAGGTGCATTATTGTTATTGTTGGCTTGGTTTATTTGAGTGATGAGATTTGGTAGCATAGCAGCCATCTGCTGTGCTATAATAGTTGCCAGTTCGGCATTGGGTTGTTGAACGTTACGTCGAGGAGGCATTCTAAAAGAGGAAACATGAGAGAAAACGAGTGAGATGATGTGATGAAAATGAGATGTCATAAATGTCAACAAAATGTAAGGATGGTGGTCATTTGTTCGTTACCTCAAGTCAAGTCAAACAAACGGCACACAGTGACTAATCAAAGTAAATGGGTCATAATAATGTATCGCGAAGACATGCTTTAGCCTATAAGTGGACACTCACCCCAAGAGTTCCCAGGTAAGAGTGACTGGTCCGATACTGCGAATTTGTACGAACACTCTAGCCTTAGACATAAAACTCAGGGTACAGGCATCCACCCTTCCAGATTGCACGTGTTCACATTATTTAGACCTAAACTTTGACGAGATTTTGAAAATTTGGATGGCTCAAAGCCAAAAAGAAATCATCCAAGGATAGATGATTGATTTCAAAATCGTTTTGGAAATTTTTGTTCATGTTTTGGTAATCACCTAAGGATAGGTGACGTGTATTGTTTTAAGATCTAAACACAAGAAAACTTGTGTTGGGGTCCTAGAAAGTTATAGTCTAGGTCAAAACATTACTAATAACCTAATTCCCTATAACCATTGGCTCTGATACCAACTCTTCTGTCACACCCCGACCGCGTTAAAACAACAAACCGCGACGGAAACGTCGGGGAGTGATGCGACTGAATTATTGTTTCATAACCATGGTAATTAAAGTTTTGTATTATTGAAGTAAAGTGTTTACATTGTCTTCGAATTCAACAAAAACATAACATAATTAACTGTCTTTTAAGTCACTAAGGCCCAAGTCCGCCTAAGTGTAGCACAAACATCATCATGCATTAGCACCTGAAACACATGTGAAAATAGGTGCGTCAGCATAAAAATGCCAGTGAGATACATAGGTTTTGTTTATGAAGGGTTCATGACTTGTAGTTAAAAGAAGTGTTTAACAAAAAGGTAGTCATGAACCTTTAAAAGTGTTTTCTTTTGTAAATCATATGAGAATCGATATGAAAATCAATGATTTAAAAGAATAATGCATGGTTAAATAAATAACCAAGTAATAATGAATTTGTGTAAAACATGTCATTTGTAAAACATCGTCTTGTGAAAATATGTCATTTGTATAAAATGTATCATGTCTTTGTCGAAGTGGTTTAAGTAACGCTACGATATGTAATATCATAAAAGCACTTATATATAGGAAGTACCAGCGGCGTATCCACCATGCTTTTACCATATTACACATAGCCTCGTTATATAAGTCACTTATCAATAACCAACCAAAATGTCTTGTTTAAACAAATGTAAAAAATGTTTATGTGTAAACCATGTATAATGTCATGTGTAAACTGTGTCATGTACAATCAAATGTAATGTATGGCAAGTAGAGAGTATCTACTCAAACCATATGTATAATGTCAAAGTTTAAGCAAATGTCATGTACGGTGAATAAAAAAAGTATTTACTCAACCCCGTAGGTAAAATGTACAAAACAAAGTCTTTGAATAAACCTAATCTTAAATCAAAGGTTATGTTTTGCAGAAAACAATGCTTTAAAGATACAAACATTTATGCAGTAATGTTTATCGCATACATTCAAGCCTTGCGACTGAAGGACAAATCCTTAACAAGTTAAAGGTTTATCAGTTATGTATATCGGATTCTGTCATTCCCAACTTCCAAACAAACCTAGGAAGTCGGAAACGGGATTTGTCAAGTCCTATGGTACCATTACATACAACCGAACGGCGTGATCAATGTTAATGAATATATTATTGTCCCGTTAAACATACCAAATGTCATACCAATGTAAGCATGCTAAATGAAAACCATGTACTAAGTATGCTAAGTAAACATACCTAGTAGAAATGTTCATGAAATCAATTGTGCCCATATGCTGAGTAAACATATGCAGCAAAAATGTATTGTAAATCAATGTGTCCATATGTTGAGTAAACATATGCAACAAAAGTGTTTATGAAATCAATGCGCTAGCATGCTCAGTCAACATACATAGCAAAACATAGTTGAAATCATGTACTATATGTGTACTAGCTAAACATAGCAAGTATATGTCATAAAAGCATGAAAAGCACAAAAGTAACAAGTATGCACATGTGTATCACCCCAAAGTATTTGAAAGCGTTAAAAGAGGGGACTATGTACTCACTTGGGTTTGCTTATTAGTCTTGAGAATAAGACCAAATAAAGCTTCAAGGATCCCGGAATCAAACGGCACCTAGTATAGGTAACTACGTTAATAATCGGATCCTAATTCGGGAGAGAGGATAGAATGTAGTTCTATAAATCAAATGAGTGTTGGAACTCATATGGCATGATTTAATAGGCCTAACATTCTGATTTGGAAGTCTACCTAAGTGCTTTTGACCCGTTTCGACCCGTTATGGTAGTTTAGGCTACTATAACGCGTCGTTTGCGTAAAACTATGGTCGGATGGTTATCTATGTCTTATGTCAAGTCTTACATGCCCAATTATGCCTAAATATGTTACTAAATCAGATTATATGTCAAAAACTTGATCACCTATACAAAATATGAATTTATGCTTCAAAAGGGTATTTTGGTCATTTTCTATGGGCATATAATCTACTTAACAAATAACTAACCAACCTATGTGATCATAAGGTATAGCCTCGGTAGGTTATTCCCTATGCAACTATGATCACTAAATAAGATTGGTAGGATCCTAATGATCGACCAAACGGGTCGGGTTCGAAAGTCTAAGCGGTTGTCGAGACCGCTTAACTTACGACCCTAAACAAGCACTAAACTAGTAGTGACGAGTTAAACATGTCAAAACATGTTTAACTAACTTAGAAAACTGATTTGGTATCAAAACAAAGTGTTTTGATACATAAAAGTAGTTCCGTTGTAAAATGCGCGTAAATACGCATTTTGACCGAAACTTTGACTCGTCACTACACCTAGTCAACGTGGTAATCAGTAGGTATAATCGCTAAGGATTATAACCATCGTGATTACAATCACGTTGCAAAGTTCAATTGAACTTTGACTTGACCAATTGATGGTCAAAACCGAAAGTCAAACTGTTGGTCAAACAGATTGACTTTCAGCTCAGAATTGTTGAAAATAACTACTAAGACATGAAAGAACACTTACAAGGTGTTCAAAGGCTAGAAGGAAGGTTTTAGAACTCAGGTAGGTGGCTCCTTAGTAGGGATTCCTCCACTTAGAGTTCCAAAATGAGAATGAGGAAAGAATGAGGAAGGTTGGATGGGTATTTATAGTTGTGGAGGATGAACAAGATCATTACAAGTGTTTATTTGGCAACCAAGCAACAAATCCCAGCCATACAAGTGTTTAGGGACAGCTAATGTTACTTGGAGAAGTGTTAACTTGCTCCCCAAAATAAGAAAATTGCATAAAAATCCCTCAAAAACCAACTAGCAGCTGAAAACAACATTCTGTCACTGGCACCCTGTCGTGCCCCGCGTAGCCCATAGGGCTGGCCTTCGCGGCCCGCGACCCAATGCACAGCAGTTTCAGATTTGGTCAGATTTATTCCCTGCATGTGTTTAAGCTGATTTTTGACATATTTGACCCCCGTTAAGCCATTTTCAAAGCTCTACAAGGACGTAAAAGTGTAGGGGACTCAAAATATGCTTGGAAATATCATGGATGTCAGCTCGTTTGGTCGTACGGTCACGTTGTTCGGTTAATTACGACGAAACTCGAACGGACGCGAAAACGATCCAAATTAAGCGATGAATGGTATTTTTGAATTCCGATCACTAAAATAAAATAGTTTAGTGAGTACAAAAATTTTTGGATGTTCGGATGTGGTCAGAACGTCAGATATGCGCGTAAATGCAAACTTACGCCGTTTTTGACGCTTTTAGTCCCTGAATGATCAAATAAGCGTATTTTCGCATACCGAACCACTCAAAGCTTATTTCTAAGCTATGTTAAGGTTATTTATGGTATGTTTAGCTTGTGATCATGTTCCGGAATGTACGTTGCCATACGAAACGACAGACTTTTGCAGTTTGATGCAAATAGTCCCTGTGAGCGAATAAACTTGTTTTTGTCATACCAAACCCTTTAAAACTTATTTCTAAGTTATGTAAAGGTTATTTAAGGTATGTTAAGCTTATGTTGCTGTTCCAGAGTGTTTTTCGCGTTAAACTGATTACGTTTACGCATCAGTTTGCGTATAACTTTCTAGAAAGCGATATAGAGTTTAAAATCAATCAAAAATCAAAACGTGCTAAATGTCAAACATAAATAAACAAATATTGGGATCAAAACACGTTGTTTATTGATATTGAATTGTTCAGAGTTTGTACAATGATTACACAAGCACAGATGTCACACCACGGGTCATGAATAAAAAGAAAGGGATCATAAAGGCCTCGCCTTAAAAAGGTGAAAGCCTAAAGAAATAGCCTACGAGGCTAAGTGAAAGAACCTATGGGTTATTTAGACAAAGCAAGGGAACTAATTGAGAATCCCTGCGTAAAACAAGAACTGTAAAAAGAATAAATACCAAGTTGTCAAAATTGCTTGACATAAATTAAAGATAAAACATTTAACTAAAAGTCTGTTTTAGTCAAAAACAACGTTTTATCAAACATACATAGTATGAGATGGATTGGGAAATAATTAATATGAAAAAATACAGGTCTTGACATTGATATGTGCAAGACGATACATTCAAAAGGAAGATTTTCGATAATGAAGAGTTGATATAAACTTAGATATGATGTCACACCCCCAAAATACCACATGCGGACACTCAGCGAGGCATGTGACGTACCAGGATCCAGCCACCAATCACATTGCACTAATAACAAGAAATTATATAAAAGTTCCCAATTATTACGTTAAAGTATTCTCAAAACATAACTTAAAGCTTAACATGTTCAGCGGAAGCATAAAGTAAATCATTGTTCAATGTTCAAAAGTTAAATGTATGAAAACCAATAGTCTTGTCACGTGTGTCCAAGTTTCTCGACCCATGACCACTCCAGCAATTCCAGACTGCAAGTTCCTTAACTAAGGATCTAACGACCTGTGAGCATGCAACAAATGTATCAGCACAAGCTGGCTAGTTCACAGTTTTGTAAAAACGTTAGTTGACAAGTGTTTAGTTCAGTTTAATAACAATGTTGATAATAACTCGAGTACCGCAAGATGGCGTCAGATTGTTTGCCCGTCCCCAATGCCCCTATCAAGCATTGGTCGTGATTTAAGGTCATTAGTTCACGCCCGTCCTCTCAGGTATGGTGTGAGGTTACCAAGCCTAATAGCGCTATCAACTAATACCCCGTTACCTCTCAGGTAACTAATTCGGTATAAGATGGGACTTAAGGTGATAGGTGTGAGTGTATTATTTAACATCCTAGTTTAACCTAGAAAAGACGTATTCCTCTCAGGAATACCCATTTGATTGTCCCACCCACCGGGATGCATGCTCAAGGAGTAGTGAACTCACCTTAGGTTTGCTCGGTAAGACTAGTTACTTGTTTACAGTGGATCAACCAAGTCCTATTATGGTTTCCAATCACAATCAGTTTCACATTCATTCAAACCATGTATTCAACAGGTTACATACGTAAGTTAGGTTATCGTATAACACATAACAAGTATTCGGATCACATATTTGTACACCGCAAGTTCCTGTTTAAACCAACATCTACTGTTCCTAACTTTCATCATCCGAACATACAATTAGTCATGCAACATGTCACACCCCGACCACGTAGAACATACAAAACGTGGCGGAAACGTCGGGGAGTGTTGTAACAGAATTAATTGTTTCAAATCCATGGCAATTGAAGTTTCGTTTTATTGATTAAAAGTGTTATAATGTCTTAACAAACAAGGAAATACAACATAATTAACTAGTCTTGCATCTTTTATTGTCACTAAAGCCCAAGTCTGCCTATGTGTATCTTGATCATCTTATGCAACAGCTCCTGAAAAACACATGTGAAAATAGGTACGTCAGCATAAAAATGCCTGTGAGATACATAGGTTTTGTGAAAATAGGATTCATGACTTATGTTTGAGAAAATGTTTAGTCATGAACCTTGTAATTTGCTTTGTCTTGTAAATCATTTGAAAAACAATGAGTTCAGATGATATGTATAAATAAGTGAATAATGTATGGTTAAATGAATAACCATGTAAAAATGAGTTTGTATAAGATAAGTTATTTGTAAATCAATGTCTTGTGAAAAATATGTTCTTTGTATAAAATGTTCTATGTCTCAAATTGAAATGATTCAAATAACGCTACAATATGTAATACCATACAACCACTTATATATAGGAAGTACCAGCGGCGTATCCACCATGCTTGTATCATATTACACATGCATCGTTACTTAATCACTTAATCAAACCAAACTACCAAAGTAAAATGTTCATGTTTAATGTAAATCATGTAATATGTATCCAAAATGTAAGCCTGTGATGAATAACAAATGTACTAAGTACGCGACAATAGACATACGTAGCATGTGACCTGAACTAAGTATGCAATAATAGACATACGTAGCATGTGACCTGTACTAAGTATGCAACAATAGACATACGTAGCATGTGACCTGTACTAAGTATGCAACAATAGACATACGTAGCATTTGACCTGTACTACGTATACAATAATAGACATACGTAGCATGTGACCTGTACTAAGCATGCAACAATAGACATACGTAGCATTTGACCTGTACTACGTATACAAAAATAGACATACGTAGCATTTGACCTGTACTACGTATACAACAATAGACATACGTAGCATGTGACCTGTACTACGTATACAACAATAGACATACGTAGCATGTGACCTGTACTACGTATACAACAATAGACATACGTAGCATGTAATGTAATGTAAAACGATGTACCAAGTAATGCACACAATGGGCACACCTAGCATAAGATGTAACAAAATCATGTACTATAATGTACTAACGAACATAGCAGGTATATGATGTGAAAACAGGAAAGCACGAAAGTAACAAGTAGGCACATGTGTTCCACCCCAAAACAGTTTGGAAAACAGTAAAAGAGGGGTCTATGTACTCACTTGAGATTGCTTAGTAGTCCTTGAGTAACAACCAAACAATGCTAGAGATCACGGATATCAAACGGCACCTAATATAGGTAACTATGTTAATAAACCGGACCTAAATCGAAAGATCTGATAGAATGAGGGTTCGTAAACCAAACGAGTATAGAGACTCGTGTCATATGGTTTAACAAAGCCTACATACTAAATGAAACCTTAATCTAAGTGCTTACGACCCATTACGACCCGTTTAGGTAGCTTATGCTACTTTAACGCGTCGTTCGCGTGAAACGCGTTCGGACCGTCTAACTAGCCCTATGACAAGTGTTATATGCCTAAACATGTTACATAATCAGTTATGTGACAAAAGTTTAGGTTACATATGCTTAATTACCAATTATACATGAAAAGGGTATTCTGGTAATTTACCTAAGGCATATAAACTACCTATCATACAACTATTCAAACGAAGCGACCATAGGGTATAACCTCGGAAGGTTATTCCCTACCTACTATGGTCACCTAATGTATTTGGTCGGATCCTAATGATCGACCAAATGGGTCGGGTTCGAGGTATAAGCGATTTATTAGATCGCTTACCCTACGACCCTAGACAACGTGGTAATCAGTAGGCATAGTCCCAAGGGACTATTACCAACGTGATTACACTCACGTTGCGAAGTTCAAACGAACTTCGCATTGACCATAAACTGGTCAACGCAGAAAGTCAAACAAAGTTTGACTTTCAGACTCGAAAGACTCGAAAAGCAATAAAAGAACGAAAGAATACTTACGAAGGGTCCCCGAATGCTAAGATCGATCCAAGAACTCAGGTATGAAACAATGGTTTCAACTTAGAGCTCTCAAATCAAGATTCTAGTGAGAAATGAAGTTGGGGATGGATGGGTATTTATAGTAAATGGTCCACCGTTAGGATCGTTTCATGGAAAACGTGCCTTAATCCCACCCGTACAAGTGTCGGGACCTTATGGTGACTAAAATTTGATCCTTATCAGCTGACTAGACAATTGGAAATGTGTGGTGGTGGATCAAGCAGCTGCAATCTGCTGTGAAATACACTGCATCTGGTCTGGAGACCCCCTACGCATCGTAGGGCAAAAGTGCATGCGCATCGTAGGGCAAAAGTTTGGCAGAAAGCGATTTAGAGCTTGAAATCGAACAAGAATTGATATGTGCAAAAGATACACATATTTTTACAAATCCCAAGTATGAAATACAATATTTCATTGGTTTGGCATTTGTTTGATGGTTGAAGTGACACAGGTGTCACAGTCTCCCCTACTTTAGGAAATTTCGTCCCGAAATTCATTCGTAGGAGTCTATTTGTGACTTTGTGTTAAATAACCATCAAAGATAAGCAAGGCATAATCCTGTTATTTCTCTTTAACGGACATTTTTCAAAAATGAAAAATGAACGGAGTTATTTTCAACAGGCATTCTTTAGAAATGAAAATGAACGAAATGAGTCTTTTTCCACCACTTCTTCAGAACCGAAAATGAACGAAATGAGCCATTTTCCACCACTTATTCAGAACCGAAAATGAACGAAAGGAGTCATTTTCCACCTCTTCTTCAGAACCGAAAATGAACGAAACGAGTCATTTTCCACCATTTCTTCAGAACCGAAAATGAACGAAACGAGTCATTTTCCACCATTTCTTCAGAACCGAAAATGAACGAAACGAGTCATTTTCCACCATTTCTTCAGAACCGAAAATGAACGAAACGAGTCATTTTCCACCCCCGAAAATGAACGAAACGAGTCATTTTCCACCATTTCTTCAGAACCGAAAATGAACGAAACGAGTCATTTTCCACCATTTCTTCAGATAGAAACGAAAATAAACGGAACGAACTCTAGACACATGACAAACCTCGTTGTGGTTTCCGTGCACTGAATTTCATAATTATGTATGCATCCATAATTACGCAATTCCTTGCATAGTCCGCACAATTTGTTTGTAATGTGAAGGGGAGGAAAAATCAAACCTGTGATGAGTGTGACTAGACTACCATAGGGTCCTTTTAATTAGATCGACAAAGGATCCTTTTTAATTAGGCCACCAAGGAGTCCTTTCAGCTATATCATCACATGATATTCCTAACCAGATTTTTGGATCAATCTGTTTACCTAGACCACTCAGGGGTCAAATTATGGAATGGTACAATATAATCCAAGGGTCTTTACTATTACGTACAAGCCCATTGAGGATTTAATATAACACCTTTGGATATCCTACTATGAATCCCTTATACGAAGATATGAAAGATTCTACGAGGATTTGGATAACAAAAACTTGGATTACACAAAAACATAAAAGGAAACACATAAGCACATAATCACATAGTTGTTTAACTTGGTTATTAATTTGTTATCTTTGGACGCGGATACTTAAAGCACACCAGGAATCCAATTCGTGGATTTCATTTTGGCACTTTAATCATTTCCAGAATCCATCCATGAAGATAGGATGATCTACCAAAAATTTGATTTTCGTTTTCAGGAAAACGCAATATTCGAATTAAGGTACACAATAATTTAGGACATACGGAAATACCCTTGGGTACCCTATTAAGAATTTATAGTGGTACTTGGGGTATTCGTACAGAATTATAACTTGCACCTTGTACTTCGTTTCTTTGCAAGAGACGGGTACTTAGGATCTCTGTGGAAAACGCAAGAGATTGTAAAATGGAAGAATTTTGGGGGTAGTTTGCTTTTCAAGGAATACGATTCCTTGATTGTCGGTATTGTAGGGGATATGTTGTTTATACATACAATCACATAAACACATTGCAATGTAAATAAAAGATTTATTTATAGACAATGTTAACAACTGTTTCATGGACCTTGACAACAAAAGAAAATAATACATAAGATGTGATTATTTCTAAAGAGTGTTGTCTTTTAGTCGGTCAGATGCTCATCTCTGTGCTGGATTAGCATTAGCACACTTTGGGCAATTTCTTCGGAAATGTCCCATCTCGCCACACTTGTAGCAAGAACCTGGTGGAAAGCGAGCTCGAGCAGGTTTATTGTCAGCTTGATTTGGTGCAACTGCTGCTACGCAAACTTTTGCTCTATGACCTTTACGTCCACAAATTTGGCATTCGCGGCACTTCACATTAACATGATGATAAAGGTTACATCGGTTGCACAAAGGTGAAGTTCCATTGTATGGCTTCCTAGCACGGGGTTGAGCTGGTTGTTTGGGGACGGCTTGATCATTGTGAGCGACCATGGCGAAGTTTTGAGAAGCCTTTCGCTTCTTTGACTTCTTAGGGGATCCAGTCTGTTCATCCATGGTCTTTGATTCCTCTATTGGTTTCAATTCCTCGACCGGTTTCTTGTCACCCTTTCGGAAAAGCTTACGTTTCCTGATCTGAGATTCAGTCAACGTTGCAGATAGCTCAATGGCCTGCCTAACCGTAGTGGGGTTACTACCGGTAACAATGTCCTGAACTGAGTCAGGGAGACCATCAATGTATTTTTCGATCGCCTTATCCAAAGGCGTAACCATGGTAGGACACAACAGGCTCAGCTCCTCATATCGATCAGTGTATGCTCGATGTTCACCGCTGTCTTGCTTAAGATCGTCAAATTCCCTTTCCAAGGCCCTGATCTCGTAACGAGGACAGAATTCCTTCATCATCAGTGCTCTAAGTTCTTCCCATGTTTGAGCCAGTGCCACTTCGGCACCCCTATCTCTCACCACCCCGTTCCACCATGTCAAAGCTCGTTTCTCAAAGACACTAGATGCGAAATCTACCTTTCGCTCATTTGGACATTGAACATGCCTGAAAGTGCTCTCTAGACTCTCGAACCATTGCAGAAGTGCAGTCGCTCCTTGAGACCCAGAAAACTTTGATGGCTTGGCCGAGTTGAACGTCTTGAAGCTGCAGAGAGCAATATTGTTGTTGATAGCTTGGTAACATTGAGCAACGACGTTCGGGATTGCAGCAGTCATTTACTGTGTAATGACAGCTGCCAGATCGTCAATAGATACCGGATTTTCGCGTCGAGGAGGCATTCTAAAAGAGGAAACAAGAGAGAAAACAAATGAAATGGCAGTGTGTAAGAATAGGATGTTACAATTACCGACCAAAATCACGGGTGATGGTCATTTGTTTGAACCATGAAGCAAACAAACGACACACAAAGGCTGAATCAAAGCAAATAGGTCCTCATAATGTATCGCGAAGACATGCTCGCCTATAAGTGAACACTCATCCCAAGAATTCCCAGGTAAGCACAACTGGTCTCGCGTCTGATGAGATGTATACAAAGTGCTTGCCTAGACAGAAAACCCAGAATACAGGCATTCACCCTTCCAGTTTGCACGTGTTCACATTATTAAAAACCCAAAAACCTTGACGAGATTTTGAAAACTCAAAGGGGTTCAAAACCATATAACAGAGGGTTCAAAACCTAGTAATCAATCATCCTAGAACAGATGATTAGTTTTCAAATCGGTTTTGAAATTTATGTTCTTGTTGTGGTCGTCGCCTAAGGATAGGTGACGGTATTGTTTTATGACTAAACGCAAGTAAACTCGCGTTAGGGTCCTAGAAAGGTTATAGACTAGGTCAAAGCATTACTAATAACCTAATTCCCTATAACCATTGGCTCTGATACCATCTTTTCTGTCACACCCCGACCACGTAGAACATACAAAACGTGGCGGAAACGTCGGGGAGTGTTGTAACAGAATTAATTGTTTCAAATCCATGGCAATTGAAGTTTCGTTTTATTGATTAAAAGTGTTACAATGTCTTAACAAACAAGGAAATACAACATAATTAACTAGTCTTGCATCTTTTATTGTCACTAAAGCCCAAGTCTGCCTATGTGTATCTTGATCATCTTATGCAACAGCTCCTGAAAAACACATGTGAAAATAGGTACGTCAGCATAAAAATGCCTGTGAGATGCATAGGTTTTGTGAAAATAGGATTCATGACTTATATGTTTGAGAAAATGTTTAGTCATGAACCTTGTAATTTGCTTTGTCTTGTAAATCATTTGAAAAACAATGAGTTCAGATGATATGTATAAATAAGTGAATAATGTATGGTTAAATGAATAACCATGTAAAAATGAGTTTGTATAAGATAAGTTATTTGTAAATCAATGTCTTGTGAAAAATATGTTCTTTGTATAAAATGTTCTATGTCTCAAATTGAAATGATTCAAATAACGCTACAATATGTAATTCCATACAACCACTTATATATAGGAAGTACCAGCGGCGTATCCACCATGCTTGTATCACATTACACATGCATCGTTACTTAATCACTTAATCAAACCAAACTACCAAAGTAAAATGTTCATGTTTAATGTAAATCATGTAATATGTATCCAAAATGTAAGCCTGTGATGAATAACAAATGTACTAAGTACGCGACAATAGACATACGTAGCATGTGACCTGAACTAAGTATGCAATAATAGACATACGTAGCATGTGACCTGTACTAAGTATGCAACAATAGACATACGTAGCATGTGACCTGTACTAAGTATGCAACAATAGACATACGTAGCATTTGACCTGTACTACGTATACAATAATAGACATACGTAGCATGTGACCTGTACTAAGCATGCAACAATAGACATACGTAGCATTTGACCTGTACTACGTATACATCAATAGACATACGTAGCATGTGACCTGTACTACGTATACAACAATAGACATACGTAGCATGTGACCTGTACTACGTATACAACAATAGACATACGTAGCATGTAATGTAAAACGATGTACCAAGTAATGCACACAATGGGCACACCTAGCATAAGATGTAACAAAATCATGTACTATAATGTACTAACGAACATAGCAGGTATATGATGTGAAAACAGGAAAGCACGAAAGTAACAAGTAGGCACATGTGTTCCACCCCAAAACAGTTTGGAAAACAGTAAAAGAGGGGTCTATGTACTCACTTGAGATTGCTTAGTAGTCCTTGAGTAACAACCAAACAATGCTAGAGATCACGGATATCAAACGGCACCTAATATAGGTAACTATGTTAATAAACCGGACCTAAATCGAAAGATCTGATAGAATGAGGGTTCGTAAACCAAACGAGTATAGAGACTCGTGTCATATGGTTTAACAAAGCCTACATACTAAATGAAACCTTAATCTAAGTGCTTACGACCCATTACGACCCGTTTAGGTAGCTTATGCTACTTTAACGCGTCGTTCGCGTGAAACGCGTTCGGACCGTCTAACTAGCCCTATGACAAGTGTTATATGCCTAAACATGTTACATAATCAGTTATGTGACAAAAGTTTAGGTTACATATGCTTAATTACCAATTATACATGAAAAGGGTATTCTGGTAATTTACCTAAGGCATATAAACTACCTATCATACAACTATTCAAACGAAGCGACCATAGGGTATAACCTCGGAAGGTTATTCCCTACCTACTATGGTCACCTAATGTATTTGGTCGGATCCTAATGATCGACCAAATGGGTCGGGTTCGAGGTATAAGCGATTTATTAGATCGCTTACCCTACGACCCTAGACAACGTGGTAATCAGTAGGCATAGTCCCAAGGGACTATTACCAACGTGATTACACTCACGTTGCGAAGTTCAAACGAACTTCGCATTGACCATAAACTGGTCAACGCAGAAAGTCAAACAAAGTTTGACTTTCAGACTCGAAAGACTCGAAAAGCAATAAAAGAACGAAAGAATACTTACGAAGGGTCCCCGAATGCTAAGATCGATCCAAGAACTCAGGTATGAAACAATGGTTTCAACTTAGAGCTCTCAAATCAAGATTCTAGTGAGAAATGAAGTTGGGGATGGATGGGTATTTATAGTAAATGGTCCACCGTTAGGATCGTTTCATGGAAAACGTGCCTTAATCCCACCCGTACAAGTGTCGGGACCTTATGGTGACTAAAATTTGATCCTTATCAGCTGACTAGACAATTGGAAATGTGTGGTGGTGGATCAAGCAGCTGCAATCTGCTGTGAAATACACTGCATCT
The DNA here is from genome assembly GCA_030545235.1 of Helianthus tuberosus. Classification (NCBI taxonomy): domain Eukaryota; kingdom Viridiplantae; phylum Streptophyta; class Magnoliopsida; order Asterales; family Asteraceae; genus Helianthus; species Helianthus tuberosus. The sequence goes on from CM060425.1 coordinate 198,198,467, forward strand.
GGTCTGGAGACCCCCTACGCATCGTAGGGCAAAAGTGCATGCGCATCGTAGGGCAAAAGTTTGGCAGAATTACCATTTTAGTCCCTGTTATGCAATAAGGTCATTTTCGACACGTTTAAGGCCCGTTAACCCCATTTCAAAGCTCTAAAATGAAGTTAAAGTATAGGGAACTTAAAATGTGCTCAAAAATATCTCGGATGTCGGTTCGTTTAGCCGTACGATCGCGATGTTCGCTTAATTACGACGGAATGCGCACAAGCGCGAAAAACGATCCAAATGACGCGACGAATGGATTTTTCTTATGGCGAACACTAAAATAAAATGTTTTAGTGCTTACATAAATTTTTGGATGTCCGGATGTATTCAGAACGTAAGTTATGCGCGAGAATGCAAACTTGTGCACTTTTTGACGCTTTTAGTCCCTGAATGACACAAAAGTTTATTTTAGCACACCGAACCCCTCAAAGCCTATTTCTAAGCTATGTAAAGGATATTTAAGGTGTGTTTAACTTATGGCCATGTTCCGGAAAGTCTGTTACAGTTCAAATTGGCATACTTTCGCAGTTTGTCAACTTTAGTCCCTGTAAGCGATTTAACTTGATTTTGCCATACCAAAGCCTTCAAAACTTATTTCTAAGTTAAGTAAAGGTTATTTAAGGTATGTTAAGCCTATTTCACTATTCCTGAGTGTTCGTTGCATTAAACTGGTTATATTTACGCATCAGTGCGCGTATAACCTTCCAGAAAGCGATTTACAGCTTGAAATCGAACAAGAATTGATATGTGCAAAAGATACACATATTTTTACAAATCCCAAGTATGAAATACAATATTTCATTGGTTTGGAATTTGTTTGATGGTTGAAGTGACACAGGTGTCACACAACACATCAATGCATCATCACTGTATACCCTAGAAAAATACTTAGTTCAATCAAGTGTGCGATAGACTTTTTAGTGTGCGACTCATTTGCAATGCAGGCCACCCCATGTGCAGCCCAAGTCCATGTGAGCCCATCAATTGGGGTGCGGCCCAATGAAGTGTGCAAGTAAGTCTTGGTTGTGCGACAAGGCCTCAAGTGTGCGACTATGGCCCAACCACCGGTGTGCGATCCATAAAAGTAATCGGCCCATGTGCAGTGTGTGCGACTGGGCTTAAGTGTGCGATCTATCGAGGGTGTGCGGCCATGCTTTTAGTGTGCAACCAAGGGTGTGCTAATTCAGTTATTCAACACCATTAATTTCGGATGATCAGTTAACAGTTTCCCAGAAATTATGCAACCCTAATCGCCGTTACATCATTAACAAAAATCACTCTAAACAACTCCAATACACACCACGAGCACATCTGGATCGTAATAACAATTTATCATTAAAACTTACAAAATCATCTTCATCTATAACTATTCTTCAATCCACACAAACATAAATGAAATCGTTAATCTAGGTTAACATCCTACCCAACCATTCAAATCAGATTTGTGAACATTAATCCACGAAACTCTAATGCGCATGCACCCTAAATCGTCGTTTGATCATTACGACATAAATCAACATATTTTAACATTCAAGATTAATCCTACCCATTCATTTATCACCATATGTTCATCAAAACTCTACAAGCAACTATACTCTAAACATTAACCATCATGCATAAACGCAGCCATGTACGATCAGAAAATAAATCGAAGCATAACATAACACTAACCGAGAGGAGATTTGTGAGTGGAGGAGTATGCTGAAGTCGAAGAGGGATCTCCAACTAGAAGAGTTGTCGTCAGCCTTCAAAGAAGAAATGGGAGAGCTAGGGTTTGCCAAAGTTGGTGTTTTGCAATAATATCAATACCACACACACAACCGTGTGTGTATGGATCCAACTAAGTGAACCGGGCCCAGTTGGGCTTGGGGTTTAGGGCCGAGAACCCAGTTAATCCGAACAAAGGAGCGGGGTGTGCGACTCGATGAATGGTGTGCTGCTCGATTAACATTATACATACATACTTAAAACATTCACATAACACATTTATAGTTCACAATTGTTCAAATACATTTACCATTCCAAAAAACATGCACGTAAGTTACATCGAAGCCTAAAGCGTGAGAAGGGATTAGTGCAAGGAAAAGACTCTACAAAATACGGCGTGATGTAATCACGGTCAAGAAAAGTAATGTGGAATATAATCACATTGTAGCCCGAGTGATGGGTATAAGGAAACACAAGCGAAGTGTTGGGAAGTCCAATCGAGCCAAAGCACGATTGAAAGATAAAGCTATAAGGTATGTGGTTATATGCTTTATACAATTAACATGAATTAATGATCACCCAAGCTAGGGGATCATAAGGTATGTAAAATTTTGATGATTTGTGAAGTTGTGAAATTTGATGAATATCATTATCCGCGAATTATGGATGAATTATAGAAGTTATGGCTGAATTATGATGTATACTTGCTTAGGAACAAAACCCAAAGCGAAAATTTTACATATATTGCCATGAATTGAATGTTTAGATGATTTACCACACTAGTATAAGTGGGTTTTAATCATATGATGAAATGGATAATATAATTATGTTTATAATCATCATACATGGTAGTAATAAGAAGATACTTGAACAAATTATGTGTTTGAGTACATAATCATACTTGCCATGAAATGGGTTTTTGTATGATAAGATGAAAAATGGATGATATATTCATGTTGAATGATGTTTGATATCATCATGTGTTAAAAATGATTAATGTTGTGTTAATTCGTAGAATTATGGTTAAAAAACTTGGTTAATAAAGTGGTTAAAATGGTAGCATAAGAATGATGTTTACTGGATAATTGACTAAGTAATTAAATGAGTAGTTGAGCTACATCGTGTAATTATTCACATTAATAGACAATTGATTTTAAAAATTCAAACTGACCATTCATATGATCGAATGGTAATTTTGACATAAAAACTGTAAGATGGAATAGTCGTGATTGATTATGACTAATCTATCCATCTTACAAATTACATTGATATTTTGACGCTTGATAAGCTAGGTGGAAGCTTGGGAAGGAAGCGGGTCAAACAAATCGAGTATGAAGGAAAACACATAATTTGGATGAAAAGTAAGTAAAGCTTACACTCCTTTTAAATTTGTAAAATATTCCTTTATCGTATTGATTACGAATAAGATAATTAAGTATTTGAAAAGTGATGTTCTGAAGTGTAGTCGTACGGAACAAGATAAACCAAAATGATAAGAAACCATATCGATGGTAAAAAGGAGTAAATTGGTAATTCGGTCATATAATGACCGAATAGACAATGAGTTTGAATGGTTACCTTATAAGGTAAGCCAAAATAAATAATAAGGGTAAAACGTTAATTTGGTCACGCGATGACAACAAACGTTAGTTTTTGAAAGACACTTTATGGCATAAGCCATGATGGGTCAAAAAGAAATAATTTATAAGTAATATAAACGTGCGGTGAAAACCAGAGCGAGTCAAGTGGATGAGATGGTGAATAAATATCATCTCGTAAAGATAAACGGTCACTTAGACCAAACGGGTCAAAAGGTGAAAATATCACCCTTTGACAATATAGACTAATGATTATTTGTCGAGTTATATGCTTACAGGAGTAAATATCGAATGGATATTTTCATCGCTATTAATTAGCGGTTATTAAAGCAAGGTTTTAAAATGGATCTACACTTTGGTCTAAGCCAGGTATGTGTAATTAAGTTTATATCAAAGATGTGCGATTTTTGGTCAAATATGTTGTTAAAAGTCCTTCGTCGTAAAAGAAGGGCTAAAGTTGACCAAAACGCCCTTGATCGATAAATCATGCAAACGACCCTTACGGGTTGTTTAGAAATAAGCATTTCGATCAAGTAAATCATTAGGATAAGTATAAAAGCGAAAGGCATGATCCTTGTGAGTCAAATGCTTTAAAATGCGTCTTGTCGTAAAAAGACAAACCGAGGGATAGAACTCGGAATAAATAGTATACCACATTAAATCCACCACAATAATAGTTGTGGTGGAAGACCATTTGATAAGTAATGTGGAAATATGATGCTAGAAATGAATGAGCGTGATTTATGCTTAAAAATGCTTAAATACCCTTAACGGGTCAAAATAAGTATATAAGCAAAAACGGGTTAAGAATGCATAAGAAACCAGTGATTTGAACCTTGAATAATAGGAAACCGTCATAACAAGATGTTCATGATAATTTGTATGCAACAAACAAGTTTGTTTGATAAAATCATGAACAAGTCAATAATTTTGTAGAAACATATAAAGCCGAAGGCTTAAAAACTTAGAAAATTTTTAATTCGAAAGTCAGATTTTAACTCCATGTGATGGAGAATCAATTTACGATCACGTAGAAAGAAACAGATCGTAAATCGGATCAAAATTGAACAAGTTATGGTCATTTTAGTAGAAATGAGTTTGGCTGAGAATATGCAGGTCAGAAAACAAAGCGCGCCCCGCGACAGGAATTTAATTGTTGGTCGCGGCCCGCGACCGGTCTCGCGTCACGCGAATAATTCATCTCTATCCCGCCACGTCATGCGACGAGTTATAATGACTGCATTTGGTTGTTGTTCGTAAGTTTGGTCTTAGGAACTTGTATAAACAAGTTTTAAACTCTCATAACTAACAATTTTTGAGTGTTTGGACTCACGAACTTGTTCGGACATGTTTTAAATGTCGAATGACTAACTCATTTCATGTGTTATGAAATGTAGGTATACTGTATGGTACCGGATGACGGTCAAGCTCAACGAAGAATCGGACACGATCAAGAATTCAAGCTTCCACGTTATGTTTCGTCATCATGTATTAAACGGCGAATATATATACAAGATGTTGAAATGTTTTATTTCTTAAAATGTTTTAATAAACTCGTATTTTCAAGTGTATGTATACTCGTAAATACACTGTTATAGTCGAAATCTATATGAAAACCGTATAAATAAAGTAAGGGTCTTACAATTACCATATTACCCTTTTCCTCATTATGGTTTACCCCATAATATGTCTTTTCTCAAAACTCATAGTTTATTCGGTCTATACAAGACCGAATTACAGTTTTACCCCTTTTTACTTATTCCGACCCGTATCGTTTTGCGTCGGATTACCATAATTAATTTACCGTTTTATCATAATCATAACAACTACAACAAGTAGATGATCTAATAGAATAGTGTAAGCTTTACTTACTTTGCATCCTAAATACGCATTTCCTTCATACTTGATTCGTTTGACCCGCTTCCTTCCCAAGCTTCCACCTAGCTTGTCTAGCGTCAAACTATCATTATAATTCGTAAGATTGTTAGATTAGTCATTATCAATCACGACTATTCCACCTTATAGGTTTTACGACGAATTTATTATTCGATGTTATCTTTGGTCGGTTTGACTTTTAAAAAGTCAATTGACTTATTAAAATATACAAATGCACAATTGGTTCATCGAACTCACTTAGGCATTTCATCCGATTACTTAACGAAATCAAATTTTACATACTAACTAGTAGGTAACATTATTTCAAGCATCTATAACATGATTTTAACATCAATTTCTTTATATTATACGAAAACCCATCTTATGACAAGTATGATCATATACTCGAATTCATAGATTATTCAAACACTTTCTTATCACCATTATGTATGATGATTCTAAACATGTTTATATCATCAATTTCATCATATTACTAAAACCAACTTATCTAAGTGCAGCAAATCATCTAAACTCTTAAATCATAGCAACATATGTATAATTTTCACTTAGGATTTTGTTCCTAAGTAAGCATACATCACTAATTCGGCCATAACCTCTACGATTCATACATAAATCGCTACTCGTGATGTTCATCAAAATTTCACAACTTCATTAAACATCAAAATTCGACATACCTTATGATCCCCTAGCTTGGGTGATCGTTAATTCACGTTCACTCATGAATTTGAGCCCCAAATAACCCTTCAATTTGATGTTATTTGATGAACTAGGGTTTTGGCTCCTTGGAGCCTTCTCCTGATCGATCCAGAACACACACTGTGTGTTTGTGTTTTGTTTTGATTTTCATTTAACAATTAAACTTCCAAGTTATCCCACTTTGGTCCCTCATGTTTGGTTAGTTATTAAGTGGGCTTCAACCTACTTAGTGGGTTCAGGGAGGTTATAACCCGTTTTATTTTAAGTCTCGTTAACTCAAGCCTCTTGGAAACCTTTATTTTCTCAAAAGTTTCTTTCACCTTCTATTTAATATTAGGTTTATTTATTTAAATCCTAAAATTCACCGGGTTAATTTTTTACCACTAACGGTATTTTACCCGTTCATTATTATTAACGTGGTTTAATTACCAAACTCATTTTCGGGGTGTTACAAGGACTCTCTTCACCTATAATTCTACTAAGATTACCAGGAATAAAGGAATTGCTACAACAATACATGGGTTGAAAGGACTAATGTGTCCTAACCATTAGTATATACGTCGAGAAGGATGAAGTAATTAGGCATTAAAATAATAAGGCATAGTGTATATGGTCTCGATGAGGCAAGGAAACCTTACTAGAAAGGATTCTCGTAGAAGCTCATAAAACTAATTATAGGATGCATCGTGGAAGTGATATGAGTTATCAAGATGAATAAGAATTACTGATAGATAAGAATGAAAAAAAGAATAGTCCGATGCGGCCAGAAGAAAAGGTTAAGTCTAAGATTTGTTGTACCATTCGGAATCATTAAATTTGGATCAGTAGCTTATCAGCTAAAGTTACCAAAAGAAACGACAGGAATACGTGATATATATCATGTATATAAACTAAGGAAATACCTAGCTGCTGAATCTTTAGTAGTACCTCTTCAGGATCTAGAGGTAAATGAAGAATTGAAAGACCATACAAGTCAAAGATAAGAATCTCAAAGCATAGAGAATAGTTCTGGTCAAAGTAAAGTAAAATTCAAAGCAAGGACCAGAATATACTTAGGAACTAGGATCAGTGATGAACTAAAAGTATTCCTCTATATTTCAGTGAATCTCGAGGACGAGATTTAAAACAAGGTGGGGAGGATGTAACATTTCCAAAATTTTTATTTATAAAATTTAAAATAAAGTATATAAAAACTTATATTATTAAGCGGATAGATTACGGGTAAGTTGACTGTTAGAATTAAGAGGTATTTAGACGAACATAGGAACCGTTTAAAAATTATAATAATAAAAAATACATTATAATTAACCTTACTCCGTTTTTAATGAAACTTAGGTTAAAATGTAGATAAAAATATTCTCATTCTAATGACATATTCATCGTTTTTATAAAACGTCATATTTTAGAAGTTATAAGAGATAAATGAGTGAATCAGCTGAATTAATTATAATAATAAAATAACAATAAAAATTTTAACTAAACATTTGAAATATGAAAGTGTACGTGTGTGTGTATGAAGTCAAGATCAGATGGAATCTTCTGTTGAATGTGAGGTGCAAGTTTCGTGGCCTCCAAGCTCACAATTTAGTATAAAAGGAATTCAAGTGCTCATTTTTTTGATGTCCCTCCTCTCATCCCCTCTCTACTCTCCTATATTTACACCCACTTCCCTTTATTAATTCACCCCTAAATCCTACAAAGCACTGCCCCGTTTTAAGTGTTTTAACCCCTGATCACTAATTCGATACTCTGGCCGATCGATCTTGAACCCAACAACGGATGTCAAGGCGCTGCCTGATTAAGGCTATGCTTTGTAAACTACGTTGGGGTTCTGATCTCATGATGTATTGATAAAGTTGAAATTGGGTTATTATACTTCACACGAGTGCATTATATATTTTATTAAAATCTCAGGAGTTATACCCAAGATTATACTATGAGGCCTGTAGTTAAACCTTAAAGTTACAAAGTGAGTCATTCTCTCTTTTTATCAACTGCTTTACAAATCCTTAAATGTTTAGGAGTTATATTTACAGTGATCGAGTCTTTGTATTCTACAAGTTACTACCAGTATTAGGGGGTTTTGTATACACTACTTGATAACCTTCACAATTGGACAATGGGTTAGCCAATGTGTGATATGACCATAGTCACAGATCCGTCGAGTGACAAGTACTTTGGAGAATTTGTTAGTGATAAACATTGTAATGTCCATCTTGATACTTTAAAATATAACAATGTGTCTTTTTATAAAATGGAATGAACTCGTCAGTATTTCTTGCTGATAAAATGTTTTCAAAACGGGTTTTAGGTAACTTGCTGTAAAGATAATAGAAGCCAGCTATGGAGGACTGAAGGCTTAAATAAAGTGGCTATAAATATCTGAATAAAAGAAGAAATTTATGTTTTATCAATTAGGGTTTATCCCTATAAAAGCATTTAAATGAAATACGGATTTTAACCCATTTATTTAATATTAAAAACTTTGGTGTTTTACAAACTCTGAATTTATTTCCTAACTACGATCCTGATGAAAAAATTTTCCGCTGCATATTTAATAAACACCGGTACCACTAGTCAGGTTCACGACTCCCGCTCCCAGGGTGGGGTCGGGGGTTGTGACAGAATTGTATCATCATCACCAACCCGATTTTCATTAATTTCTTCTTATTTTCTTTTGAAAAAGTTCCCAATTAAAGATTGTTTTTTAGATTGTGGTTTTGTCATCCCTTGAAAGAATTCAAGATTCAACAAGAATCCCTAGTTTAACAACGAAAAAAAGAAAAGTATAAACATACAAAATTACCAACTACCAAGAATACAACTAATCAAACAATTCAAGAACACAAAAAGAAAATAAAGAATACTCACAACTCACAATTAGCACAACAGCAGCGACTTCAGCCAATCAGCCTGTTCGATGATTGTGGACACTTGGACCTCTTCTTTAACTGAAAAAAAAGTTAAAAATTGAACACAAGATAAACCTACGATCTGATCGACGGATCATGCATGTATAAACAATGAGTGATCCATATTATTCATTCTACTTTTCAACATTCACTTACCTTTTTCAATCTTTAAATTAACCAGCTTTTTGAATTCTTTAAAGTGGTGCCGATCTGTTCGATGATCATCAGCTCCAGCGAAACCCTCCTTGATCAACGTTTGATATCCCCTGCTAATGTGCCACCCATTCATATTTCAAAGGCTTGGGTAGTTGGGCTGTTATTATTGGTTTGTAATTGGGCTATTATTTAGTTTGTAATTGGGCTATTATTTAGTTTGTAATTGGGCTTATTATTGGTTTGTAAACAATCTGGGCAGCTGGGCTTATCATTGGTTTGTAAACAATTTTTTTAGGGGTGTCTTCGTAGATGTTTAGGGGTGTCCTTTGTATAAAAATTGAATTTTTTTACACTACCGGTAAAAAGTTGAGCCGTAGCTCGTGCGACGGCTGGATATAAGCCAGGTCCGCCCCTGGTGCTGGAAGTGGTTAAAGTTTCCTTTTGATCATTTTTTGGGCATTCATCCGTGACCCCAATTAGGGTTGTAAACGAACCGAACGAACACGAACAAGACCTTGTTCGTGTTCGTTTGTTATGAAATATATGTGTTCGCGAACCGTTCACGAACACTTATCGAACGAGATTTTATGTTCGTGTTCGTTTGTTAAGGAAATGAACTTGTTCATGTTCGTTTGTGTTTGTTTGTAAATTTTAGGCAACGAACATTGACGAACATAAATGAGCACAAACTAATGTTCATGAACACAAATGGATACAAACGAACACAAACAATCGTTCATGAACAGAATATATAATACATTGACACTTATTAGATATTTAATTTGTCGAAATTTTAAAGTATTTAAATAAATATAAAAACTAAAAACACTAAAGAACTATCGCACACAAACGAACATGTTACCGAACGTTCACGAACATAAACGAACGAACACGACCTATGTTCATGTTTGTTCATTTAACTAAACGAACGAAATTTCTTGTTCGTGTTCGTTTGTTTAATAAACGAATGAACACAAACGAACTTTCCGCCGAACGTTTGGTTCGTTTACAGCCCTAACCCCAATGGGATATCTTAAACAGTTGGCACAATCATTCCTAGATATGTTGGGTTTACAATGAAGGATACCGAAAGCCTGACCCAGTTTATTCCCGATGCTTGCTTTGTAGAATCCATCGTGAAGAGGCACGTTATTCGTAAGTGAATTCAAAAGGGTTCTAAGGTTGTAACAACCCGCAACTTCAGATTAATACGTTAACCTAACCACGGTCGAATTAAAGCATACATTCATAGCAGTGCATTTAACTAGGGTTAGTTAAATGAGTCTACGTTGGTAATTCGGGGAATTACCAGAACACATACGTGATAACTCTTGAACGTTGGTAACTAACGCAAATAATAAATTATAAATGAAGGGTTTATACGAAACTTATGTGCTGCATGACAAAAACATGAACTGTATGCTGAAAATATAAATTACATGGTATTATGTGGGTTTTGTGTATAAGTTATAATATTAGGGGGTGTTTAGAGTTAATTGTGAAATTCTAATAAAGTATTCAAAACCCTAATCTCACCACAAAACTCACTATGGCAGTTGTTTTTCTCCACACCTTTTCTCTAATCTTTGGCCATTCAAGTTCCACATAAATCATCATTCTTAATCTCTCCAATTCTCTTAGAATCATCTCTACTGTTGGATCGTCGTGTGACCCTAACGAGTCAATCAGAAGAGATTATGATCTATTTCAAAGGCGGAATCAGAGAAATAGATGTGAAACAGCTTGATATTCCCTAAATATCTTCTTATTAATGATTTCAAAGCTTTTACAGATCGTTTGACAAACTGGCAGCACCTTGGCTCTGAATCGGAAAAGTTATTTCGTACCAAATGACAAAGACAAGGCACCTATTTATAGGCTGAGTAATTTCGCACGGACCTCAAGCGAAATTACTAATTCCATGCGAAATTACCATGTAATTTCGTGTGGAATTACAACATGTAATTTCGTGCGAAATTACCTCTAAACCTATTTTTGACAAATTTCTCGTACTACGTGCCCTGATCTATCTAATCTAATACAAGACTCTATAAAGACGAAGTTAACAGACATCTATGCACCAACAGACTCCCCCTTGGATGTTGACGAAGTCTTTAGCATCAAATCTTCAGTCTTTAGTCTTGATCTATATTCTTCTTTATCCAATTTGTTTGACACTGTAAGCATCCTTCAATCTCTATCTTCAAAACTCCTCAAACTCCCCTTTGAATGTTGATCCAGAATGTAGACTCCCCCTTTCAATATGCTGGAATTCAAATTCTGGTTCAATCTTTTACACTTTCTTCGCCATGGGGATTTTGCTTCCAGCTTCTCAAGAATATAACATTACAATCTATTCTCCTTTAACATCTTTTCTTGCTTTTATCAGTTTTAATAATCCACTTAAGTATCCAGGTCCAAGTTAATGACCCTGAGTACTCAATTTATCTACCAAGTCCAACTTAATGACCTTAGTTGATTCAAACAAAGCAAAACTGACTTTAGTTCAAACAATTTACAAAACATTTTCTGAAAATTACAAGTTTCAACTTAATGAACTTGTTTTGACTTTTCAAAATTCTCAAGTTTAACAAGATAAGCTCACAACTCATTTGTCCAGCTCAGAAACTTCCTGCATCTGCTTCAAACTTCGAATTTGAAGATCAACTTTCCACTTTGGTTTGTCGGAAAATAAAGCAGAAATATAAAATCTATTTACAAACAGAAATGAAATGCAGTAAATGTAAACTATTTACAAACATATTTTTGGTGAGCGTGTTAGGGAATCATATCAGCTATTCGACAAGTCACAAGTACCGTTAAGCTTTAATTTCATATTCAGAATTAAACAATTCACTTAGATTGTCAATATACTGATCCACTTAAATTCTTAGACAAATTTCAATTTGTCCAGGATACGAATTAGGTGTATTAAGAACTTAAACTCATTCATGTGTCCCACCTCTTGAATATACTCTCGTATCCAAATCCCAATATTCAATCTTACAGGTGAGTATACCACATATGATATCTGTAAGGGGTTAAATGCGAGGGCCGTGAGAGCTCTGGCTATTTCTTTCGCAAAATCAGAGAGATGACGGCTTCGACTTTAGGTGTGTCCCCTTTAGAGGATCTTTTTTACAACAGCACATGATTAGAATTTTTCAATGTTTCATCATTTTTTATGCTGAGGGAGATGCTAATATTTCAAGCAAGCGTAAAGTATTATACGGGGACTAGGCCATTGCTTCCACAATATCAGAAGTCCCGGGATAATACCCCAGATATCACTGAGTATAAAGACCTAGTATTTCAGAAAAAAAAGATATTTCAAACAAGATTTCAGGGGTTACCTATATATCCAAGTAGTGTTCCCCACGAAATAAGCAAGTAAAGATTTAGGTTTATATCCCGAACAAACCTACTAAATGTGTAAAAACCTATCGGCATATCATCAGCAAGACTGCTTAAGAATTTTAAACTTTACATATCTTTAGCATACTGTAACTGTCAAGCCAATGTACTATCATTTTCCCTTTTTACACAAGCTCTTTTTCAGTTTTCTATTGTTTTTGTATTTCGAAAATATCTCATGTTTTTGGATTTTTTAAATTTTTTACTGTTTTTGTATTTTCTGAAAATATTACCCTGACTCCCCCTAAATACCAAAACAAGTAAAAAATCGACAAACCATTGCAGATTGCGTCTCAACATCATCTACATTGGTACCTTCATCTACGCCAAGAATCTCCTCCGACACCGATAAAAGCTTCATACCGTTCAATTTTAAAAGATATTGAAAACGAGTTTTATCAAACGCTTTGGTATGTAAATCAGCTTTTTGTTCATCAGTGTGGATTTTCTCAATTCGTATCAACTTCTTCTCGAAACAATCTCGGATGAAGTGATGACGAATTTCAATGTGTTTCGTTTTAGCGTGATGAACAGGATTTTTAGTAATGTTAATCGCTGCCTCATTATCAACAAAGATAGGGGTGTTAAGAAATTGCAAACCGTAGTCGCGCATCTGTTACTGGATCCACAAGATCTGAGAGCAGCAGCTGCTAGCAGATACATACTCAGCTTCACATGTGGATAAAGCCACAGAGGTCTGCTTCTTGCATTGCCAGGTAACCAATCGTGATCCGAAAAACTGGCACCCCGCTGTTGTTGATTTAGCGTTAACTTTGTAACATCCGAAATCGGAATCGGAATACCCTTCGAGCGTGAAATCGCCTTCTCTTGGATACCACAACCCCAGTGATGGAGTTCCTTTCAGGTAGCGTAATATCCTTTTCACAATTACCATATGCGAAGCTCTCGGGTTAGATTGAAATCTTGCTGCGAGGCAGGTTGGATACATAATATCGGGTCTAGAAGCTGTCAAATACATCAGCGATCCGATCATGGAACGATACAACGTTTCATCTACCTTCTCTCCGGTGAGATCAGGGTTTATCCCATGGTTCGTCGCTAACGGGGTGGAAGCTGGAGTAGAACCTGACATCCCAAATTTCTCTAAGATATCATGAACATACTTCGTTTGATGTATGAAAATTCCCTTAGGCAGTTGATCAACCTGAAGTCCCAAGAAAAATTTCATCTCACCCATCGATGACATTTCAAATTTTTGCTTCATAACTCTTTCAAAATCTTTGCACAGTTTTTCATTTGTCGACCCGAATATGATATCGTCTACATATATCTGAACTATCAGAAGATGTCTGTCGACTTCTTTGGTGAAGAGAGTGACATCCACTTTTCCACGGATGAAGCTGTTGGCTAGCAGGTGTTGAGACAATGTCTCGTACCAAGCTCTCGGGGCCTGGTGTAAACCATACAGCGCTTTATCCAGTAAATAGACCTTGTCTTTGTGGATTGGATCGGTGAAGCCCGGTGGCTGTCCGACATAAACCTCCTCTTTTACCTTCCCATAGAGAAACGCCAATTTAACATCTAGCTGATAAACTTTAAAATTTTTCAAGATGCAAATGCTAGGAAGATTCTGATTGCTTCAAGCCTAGCAACTGGAGCATACACTTCAGTGAAATCTATACCCTCCTGCTGACTGAAACCTTGGACTACGAGTCGAGCTTTGTTACGAATAATAACCCCTCGATCGTCTCTCTTACACTTGAACACCCACTTGGTGTTTATCTTCCTGTGACCATCAGGCAAGTCTACCAATTTCCACACTCCTAACTTTTCAAACTGACTCAGCTCCTCTTGCATCGCGTTGACCCAAGAATCTTCAGTTTGTGCTTCTTTGTATGTTCGTGGCTCAAACTGCGAAATAAAACAACTAAGTGAAAACTCAGTTTGCAACGGAGCAACTGTAGAATAAAAACAAGTAAGGCCTTGGTCAATTTGACGTCTAGTGCGAACGCCTGATTGTAATTCTCCAATTATCAGCTCTTCTGGATGATACGAAAGAGTTCTCGGCATCACCTCGCCTGGAACATCTACCTCACCTTCCAAATTTGTAACATTATGATTTGCATCTTGTTCACTGACTGGAATTGTTTGACTTGAAATCTGGATCTGCTCTCCCTCAGAATCTGAATCACCATGATCAAATATAGGTCTATCATCAGATTCTTGATTATCGTTGACTGTCGTCTGATTATCAGGAGCATGTTCTGAGTATTGTTGAATATCATCATGTTCTCCAGCATTACTAGGACCGGCTTCATTGTCATTAGAAGCTTGCCGTTGACTTCTAGAATACTCAGCTGGAAACCTTTCTTGTGATTCTTCATATTCTCTCAGAATATCCAACTCGTCAAAGAAATCTTATTCTTCTTCTAAGTCAAACGAATCCCACAAAGTATCGTAATTAAAACGCCATGAGTCGCCGGGATTCTGCGGTGGCATAGTATAACTTTGACACTCAACATTGTGTGCTTTGATTATCCGCTTCAAGCTTGGAACAAAGACTCGTTTTAATGGACTTGCATAACCCACAAAAATTCCTTCAATGCTCTTTGCACCAAATTTACCAAAAGGTTCTAGAACTGTACAGGGAGACCCAAACGGTTCCAGATACTTCAGGTTAGGTTTGCGGTTGTTAATCAATTCGAAACATGTCTTGTTGAATTTCTTCACTGTAAGAACCCGGTTGAGTGTATAGCAAGCGGCTGATACTTCTTCTGCCCAAAAGTTAACAGGTAATTTGGAATCAGCAAGCATCGTCCTAGCTGTTTCAATTAGTGTCCTGTTCTTTCTTTCAGCTACTCCATTCTGCTGCGGAGTGTACAGAGCACTAAATTCTTGCAATATACCTCTCTCATCACAATACTCTTCCATCTTTTTGTTCTTAAACTCTGTACCGTTGTCACTCCTGATTCTTCTAATTCGAGTTTGGTACAAGTTTTCAATTTTTCTGAACAACGTCATCAAACTTTCAAATGTCTCATCTTTTGTTTTCAGAAATGATACCCATGAAAATCTCGAGTAGTCGTCTGTTACTACTAGACAGTAGAGATCGCCAATTATACTTTTGACATTTACTGGACCAAACAAATCCATATGAAGTCTCTCTAACGGTCTTGAGACTGAATTAACTTTCTTTCCAGGGTGAGATTTCTTCTTTTGCTTGCCTTTGACACAGCTAATGCACTCCCCCTCAAGATGAAAACCTTTCACATGAACACCAATTACTAAGTCGTTATGCACGAGGTGATTCATTTTTTTGCAGATGAATATGGCCCATCTTTTGATGCCACAATTGTGATTCTTTTTCCGTTGCTCTTGATATAAAACAGTGAGCCTGACCCGTGGTAGTAGTTGCTACACTCATGTCCAACACGTACAGATCATTCACTCTAGGTGCTCTCATGATAACCCACTCTTCGGGAACAACAAATCATGGCTTTAAGATCAAACATTCTTTGTCTGTAAAGTGCGTTGTATACAGACGATCACAAATCTGAGAGATGCTTAAAAGATTGTTTTCAAGCTCAGCGATGTAGTTTACTCTTTCAAACGTGACGATACCATTTGATAAAGTTCCTTCACCAACTATTCGACCACCTTGATTGCCTGCAAATCCCACATATCCTCCATTAAACCCTCTAACATCGTAAAGTAGGGTCTTCTTTCCCATCATGTGCCATATCACAAACACTTAGTTAGATTTTGATGCTACCCAAGCCTCTTTCGACTCGGGTAACTTGACATTGAGGTGAGTTTTTGCGGTGTATAATGGCGGAAAATTCTTGTCATTCATCTTTAAGCTCTCTTCAGACCCAATCTCAACCTCTTTGTATAAAAAGAAATCATTTTTAAAAAGTTGACCAGATGATTGGTCTTTCTTTGATACATCCTTCTTTTCAGAAGTAGTAGCTTCTTGTGGTTCAAGTTTCTCATAGTAATCCAAAGGTACATACATCTTCTTAGTTGAAGATGATGATTTTTCAATCTCAGAAACCTTTGGTTTTGGAGAACTTGATTTCATTTCAACAGATTTTGGTTTCCATGCTTGTTGAGGCGAAGCAACCCGTTTGTAAAACTTATCAGTTTTAGTTACCACATTTTTTACGGATTCAGTTTTGATTTTTGTGTTTTCATTTTTCAAAATTTTCTTCTCAACAACCATTGGAGCTTTGCCTTTTGCATCAGCTTTCCTTTTCTGACTCTCAACAAGTTCAGACTTAGGCTTTAAGTTGGTGCACTTTCGTGCAATGTGTCCAACTTTGTTGCACTTAAAGCATGTACGAGTATCAACTACCCGACTCGTACCTTCAGTCTGAGGCTGTGAGGCCTTTTCTTCAAAAAATTGTTCATTTGATTTTGAAAAATTTTCAGATTCCTACTCGGAATGAGAACTCGAGCTTTTTACAAACACCTTTTTCTCAACAAACTTCTTGTTTTGAAAATTCCTTCTTTGATAATTCTTACCACCCTTATAACCACCCAACCATTTGTTTTGATTATTGTTAGAAAAACGCGGTGGTACAACAGGTTTCACACGAAATTACTTTCAAGCGAAATTACTAATTCTATGCGAAATTACCATGTAATTTCGTGTGGAATTACAACATGTAATTTCGTGCGAAATTACCTCTAAACCTATTTTTGACAAATTTCTCGTACTACATGCCCTGATCTATCTAATCTAATACAAGACTCTATAAAGACGAAGTTAACAAACATCTATGCACCAACATCTACATCAATCTAAGGTAAGTGTTCATGCTTTGTGTTGTTAATCTTGTTCTTTTGATTTCAATGTGAAACCCTAGGCGATCCAAACAATTGATTGTGTATGATTGTTTACGCCAATGAATACGTAATTGTTAGACGAATGATTGAGCAATGATTGTTTGTTGTTTGTGGTATGATAACACTGTTTGATTGATTGATTTCATGTCTAACATTGTTGATTTTTATGCATCTGGGGGTTTTGTTCGTGGAAACTGTGAAAAGGGAATCCCTGATTGCCAAACTTTGTGAAGTCACAAGTCAATGTCCGCACTTGTAATTCATAGCAATGTCCGTACTTGTGAAAATATGTGATTTATTTGACTTGTCCGCATTTAATATCATGAAACAGTCCGCACATAACAAACATCAAGCCATCCAAACATCAAGCCATTCGCACTTGTGGAGTTTGATCCGCACTTGTGGAGTTTGTTTACTTATGTCCGAACTTAAATCCAATTCATAAGTGTCTGAACTTGTATCACAAGCGTCAGAACTTAATGATTCCTTATAAGGTCCGAATTTAACTTGAATCCAAATGTCCATTCACATGTCCACACATAAATATATGTCTGCACTCGTGAAACCCTTAGTAAGTCCGCACATATTCAAGTGTTGATTAGTCCGCATATATATAGGAACACATAAGGGTCCGCACTTAATTCTAAATATTGAGTCCGAACTTAGTTGGAGTAAATGTCCGAATAAGTTTGTGATTGATGTTCAAGTCAGAACTTAATGTCCGACCTTAGCTGTTTGTATGTGATGTTTTAAACAGGTCCGCACAAGTGATTAAATCTGTCCGACCTTGTTTTAAATCTCTTCATATAAATTGATTAAATCTGTCCGACCTTGTTCAATTTAGAGATGAGCATTTGGTATCAAATCCCGATCCTGTCCCGATACCGTCCCAATCCCGATCCTGAAAATACCGTACCGAATTTTTTTGGTACCGGAAACGGTATCCACTTTTGGCATTTTCGGGATCGGTACCGGTAAAATACCGAATTTTACCTTCAAATACCGCTACCGTACCGATACCATACCGTACCCATACCGTACCGACATATTTCGGTATCGGTACCCAGTTTTGGCGAAATTCAGGATCGGGATTTTCAGGATCGGGGCGGTATCGGGACGGGATCGGGATTTACTCATTCCAAGTTCAATTATTATATCAGAAAATGTATAGTGGATCGAGGAGATGAATAAAGTTCTGACATGCACATGCTGTTTTATTTAAAATTAGAGATGGGCATAATAACCGGTTTCAAACCCGAACCGGTAGAACCGACCCGTACCCGGTTCCAGTTCCAACCCGATGTATAGAAGAACCGGTTCCGGGTTCAAAATACCCGGCGGTTCTTACCCGGTTTCATATTTCTTGATAATAAACGGGTTGTACCCGGTTCCTACCCGTACTTGGTTAGTACCCGTACCAGGTTCTTCTAGTACCCGGTTCCACAATACCCGGTAATAAATTACCGTTAGAACCAGTTACTAGCCCCTAGGAACCAACCAAACATTTAACTCTAAACTTTATTATAATCTGACCCAAGGTTCCAGTTGCAAATAAATAGTGAACTATAAAAATCAAATAACTTTACTAGGAGGCTCGAGCACGTGCGAATAATAAGAGAATATAAACAATATTCGAGTTTGAGATTGAGTACTCATAAAGTTGTTTCGAGATTTAGGCCAAGTTATTCTTAAATTCGAATGTATTTCAACCACAATATTCCTGCTACTCACTCTTCATTCCGTTATCACGTTACACCAAATTTAATTTACCTAACTTTCATTTAATTATTGAAAACACGTTAAATGAGCATCTTCGGGTGAAAAATTACAAAACAAAGAAAAAAGATAAAGAATAAGAACGAAACGGTCTGTTCGTCATCGACGTCGTAACCGAGATCTTCCTCAACCTTCTCGGCAGCATCTTCGGGCTTGATTTCGCTTTTTGGTTTGGAAAACCCGACAGAACCAGTTCCAAACAGTGCCCGGAACCGGGTACAGAGTACCCGTAACCGGTTACATCGGTTCTAGTTTTATTGACGACTACCCGGGTTCAACCCGGAACCGGTTCTTCAGAGAACCCGGTTCCCCTAACTAGTATCAGTACCCGGGTACGGGTAGGACCCGGTTCCGGGTATTAATAATACCCGATTATGCCCATCTCTATTTAAAATCACATTGATAATATAGTGGGCCGCACATAAATGAATGATGACCGCACATGGGTGATGGATATTTTTAATGTGGGCTGAATGAAATATGGCCGCTACATAAATGTGCACATGGTCCAATCTTGGTGAACATTCAATTCAAATTCAAATTCAAAATTCAAAATATGATTAAATAGCAAGATGTCAGGTCCTATTTTATATTGTCAACTTGAATGACTATATTCAAACTGTGATTCACAACAACTATATACTTTTATATAACTAGTAATTTTGCTAGCGTGCGTTGCGGCGCGTTCACTTAGCAAAATTCAAATGGAGAATTCTAAGTAAAACATAATTAAATTAATTCGATATTCAAATGGAGAATTTTAAGTAAAACACAATCAAATTAATTCGAGTTCATAATGCCGATGTTCAGGATCCTTGTAAATATCGAACGGATGGGTTATCGCTTGCCTTGTATGTAAGGATCCACGCGTATTTAAAGATATCGGGAGAATGTTTTATAGTTAACAGTAGTTATATGAAAATGATTTTTTTTTTGGCATGGAAAATAAATTTGAAAAAAAAAAGATTTATAGTTAAAAGTATCCATATCTTCTTTTTCTTATATAGTTAATCTAAATATTAATAAAATACTACAATTAATGACACGTGGCAATTTCTTCTTCAACTTCACAATTATATTTTTATTTTTTTTATTTAAAAATATTTTGTTATCCTTATCCTTATTATTATTATCTATAAATCTCTTAATTTCAATTTTAATATTATATATAAAAAATATTTTGTTATCCTTATCCTTATTATTATTATTATTATTATTATTAAATCTCTCAATTTTAATTTTAATAACATAAGAAGGAATAGTATATTTTTTGTCTTTTTGTCTTTTTTTTTTGTGCATTATGATTTTTCATTTTGTAACAAAACTTTAGTTTTTATAATTTGTGTCACAAAGGTTAAATAATTTTAGTTTTTTTATTAGTTTTTGTTTTACGTTTTTCTCGGATTTGTTCGTCGTTCGTTGCTATTTAGCACAACGTTTGATAGTCACATTTGGCACCTCAGGGGTTTTTTTTCATTCGTATTTGGTGGCCACATTTGGTCTTTTAAGTTTTTTTTACCCCCTCCACTTTCTAATACACATCGTTATAAATTCGACTCCTTCTACGTTTTACATCACGTAAGTCACTTTGTGTTGGAAATTCGTGTTTTTTTACGCTTTACCCGGTTTTGGACTTCGTTTGATGCTACTTAGCATGGTTTTATGTCCACATCTCCTCAACGTTGGTAGCACGTTTTTATGCATACTGACCCGCAACGCGGGTAGCTTAAGACTAGTAAAGAATATAAATATTGTATTAATGCTTTATAGTTTGTAATTAATAGGGTAAATTAAGAATTTAAGATTAAAAGCTATTAATTTAATTAAAAGACCTAAAATGACTAAACCTATGAAATTGCAAAAACACCCTCCTACTATTCACAAGCTTTTTGTGAATTAATAGATATGATAAATAGATAGGGTAAATTGTTATACACGTGACATAAGCTAATCACTATATTTTTGCCAAAAGTTATATATAATTAGAAAACTAGTATGATCAGGTCCGTATATATATTAATGGATATTTAATTGATTGAATTTTTGTATGTAATGTGAATTGTAATGGGTTTGAATTTGTATCTATATCTATATATATCTATACATATAATAAAAGAAACTCTGATGAGGACACATGTCAGCTTCTTAGGCACTCTCTAATTGTATTTCCCACTTAAATCATAATTAGTTTTTGTTATTCTATTTCTCAAAATATGTCAGATATATCTTATTCCTCAAAATATGCCAAATATTTCTCATTATTTACCTCTCTTTCATAAACTCTATCCTTCACGTTTTAGTATTTTTTCACCAAATCTATTATGTTTTTTTTTTAATATAAAATATTAAATTTAAACCTATATACCTTTTTTTCAACAAATATCTTACGTTTCATGTTTTGAATATGAAATATTAAATTTGATTAATTTTAAAAGATTGCACTGGGCATAATCAATTTTAGATTTTTCATTTATTATTTGTTAGTTTAAAGTTTCATTTAAGAAATTGTATGTATAGTTAGGTTCTTAATTTTTTTTGGGTCATTTTCTTAAATAATAGGTGTTGTGTATTATATGGACGGATTTAGTAATAAGAAAACTGTTTATTTACAATTTTTTATAAATAACGAATAACCATGTTTAAATTGGTAAAGTAATTTAAAGATACAATCATCATTATAAATCTAATATAAAAACAGTTTCGTAAAATCTATTTTTGGTAAGGTTTAAATAAAAAATATAATTATAAGTTATAAATCGTAAACGTTGATTTTGTACGAAGGTTTAGCAGACCTAATCTAACAAAAAAATATCGGTTAGTGTAACATATATATTTAGAGCTCGAAAATTAAGGTAAATATTTTAAAATAAGAAATATCGATAGTATTCCCTTATTCTATTTTATTTCGGATAGCTAAGACTTGAAGTTTAGCTATCGGAAGAAGTTATGTCTCAAGTAAAGTCATCTGATACCAATCCTTGACTCATAACGAGTAATGTTGGCAGTATCGATCGAAGGATAGGGATGTTCCAAAAGCAGTCTTTAGGAAAGTTAGCCTGTTTATGCCAAGGCAGGGCAAGAACCGGTTGGCAATGAGTAAGAGAATGAATTCCCCACCGAGTCAGTTAACGAGAAAGTTTCTTAACTATTTATTATTGTTCTTTAGAATATATTTACTTAAAGAATATTTTTTTTTTCATCAGTATTTCATTTTTCATTGTTTCTATTTTTTTTTTTTTTTTTGCTTATTTAATAATTTAATATTTTATTGACTTAACCCCGTGTAACACACGGGGTTCTAACCTAGTATATATAATAAAAGAAACCATGTTTGGGACACTTGTCATCATATTAGGCTATCTACTCTATAGATAATTATCATTTAATTTAATAGCTTCTAATTAATTATAGATAATCTCCTATAAAATATTATTTAGTTTAAGACTTTAATCTCTTTTACCTAATTATAGATAATTGAGAGAGATAAAAGATATATCCTTTTAATTTTAAATGGTTGATAAATATGATTATGAAACATAAACGTTACTGATGATAAAAAGAGTCCTAACAGATTATATAAATATATAATCCGTCTAATAAATGAGGTTTTTAAATATACATTGTTTTATTATTTAGTACATGATTTTACATATATTCAGCTCGTGTAATACACGGGGTTCTCACCTAGTAGTTAAATATACTAGTATATCCGGGTTTTGTAGTAAGGACTTATAGTTTATAGATAGGCCGGGTATATAAATGTAAGTTTAGATGTGGACCTATTATCTCGAATTATAAAATAAGAAAAATTCACTGTGTGTTGTGTGTTATTGTTTACCAAAATTTATTAAAGTGATTTCATTAGACACTGAGTTGTTTGGATACATCAGGGTGTTGCATAACCCAACATACACTTGTACTTATATTCACTGTACGTTAGGTCGCGTGTGACGGATCTAATACTTATTTAACGCATAGAAGTACGTTAATACAAACCGAACAAACCGAGGTGAGTTCACTACTCTTTCACAAGCATGCGTCCCAGGGGGACAAACAAACAAACTATTATTCCTTGGAGGAATACTTTTTACAATGTTGTGGTTTAATTTCGATGTTAGTTAATAAACTCAACTCTATCACGAAAGTCACTACTTACTACCGAGCTAATTGCCTAGGAGGCAAGGAAGTATTAGTTGATAGCGCTATTAGGCTTGACAACCTCACACCGTACCTGGGAGGATGGGTGTGAACTAATGACCTTAACCACATGACCAATGTTGTGATAGGCATTGATGAGGGCAAACAAACAGACGTCACTTCGGTATTGAGTTTATTATTGACATGTCTTTAAACTAAAACACTTAACATGATTATCGTTAAACAAAATGTGAACTCGTCAGCTTTACGCTGATACGCTTTTTCTGCATGCTTGCAGGTCGTTAGATGACTTCACGATACGAAGCTTGCATTCAGGGGAGCTGAGGATGTCATGGGTCGTGCCGTCTAATAATACGTGAATGTTATGCTATGCTTAACGAACATATTGTTTTCAAATTACTTAGAACGACTTTCAAATGCTTCCGCTGAACGTATTTTGTTTTAAACAGATGTTTGAATTTCTTTTCACGTTGAATGAGATTTCAAGTTTATTATATTACTATTAGTTTAATGTGATTAGTGGCTAGATCCTGGTACGTCATATGCGTACGCGGTATTTTGGGGTTGTGACATGTTCGGAACCTGAGGTTGCATTTGAGCATTGAGAATGGCTAGATCTTAGCATGAACATGAACATTACACTTTGTAACATAAGTTTCTCCATTTCTTTAACCGTTAATTACTTTGCTAATATGGCTATTTAAAGAATATAATCTCAAGAAAGTTTCTTGTTTTTGAAGTAAAATATTTTGTCAAGCAGTCAACGGCTTTAAAATCACATCATGCAAACTACTAAGTATTGTCAACTTTATATTTAGTCAACGAAATGCAACCTCCACTTCAATAAGATAAAATTTCCACATGCGCCCATTTATCCTTATTACTTTATAAATTTTCACATTGGTTATGATAAAGATAAATATGGTTTATTTTAGTTCAGTTATATATTCTTTTATATTTGATTTTATACATTTTAAGGGAAAATCTCATTAGTGAGAAAAACCAAAAAGAAATAGGGATAAACTGAATTCATATCTTTCATTCTATTCAACATTACAATTTATAGATAAACATAACTATAAACCCTAAAGCCCATAAGTAATGGGTTGAGCCTAAAATGTCTGGTTTATAACACTCCCCCTCAGACATTTAAATTATACACAGTTTAGCAAAATACTTCAGGATGATGTTAAATAGGTACTTCAGGACCTGAATAAATTGTTGGATCGTTCCGGTGACCCTAAACAGTCAGTATGAGTAGTTCATCATCATTTGCAAAGGCGGAATCAATGTAAATGACTTCAAACAACTTGTTTCCTTTCTAATCTTTCTCTATTACTGATTTGTAGAGCTTTTACAATCAAATCTTGACAAAAATCCAGCAGCACCTCAGCTCACACACACACAATTTCGTTACAAATGAACTAGCACAACCCCTATATATAGATGTTGTAATTTCGTTTGAGGATGACACAAGACCTGTTCAAACGAAATTACATGTAGTGATTTCGTTTGAACATGTCCAAACCATCCTCAAACGAAATTACCTCCTAAAACATAATCAAACCCTAATTCAATCACTGTTGTGCAATTGTTTATCTATCTAGACATAAGACTCGATTAAGACGTAGTTAACAGACAGTAGATGCACCAACATAAATAAACTGATACTACTAGATCAGTTGTACTGCCTCATTAAAAACCTTACTAAGAAAACCCATTGGGACAAAACTTAGTTAAGGGAAAAAGAGTACAGTGTGTATAATTCTCCCCATGAATTCAACAAATATCTTTCAATCTGTGGAGACCGATCTTGTGTGATAGTTGCTTGAAATTGCTTCTTGGTAAAGATTTTGTGAACAAGTCAGCTAAATTTTCACTTGACTTGATCTGGCGAACATCAATTTCCCCTACTTTCTGCAAGTCATATGTTGAGAAGAACTTTGGTGAGATATGATTTGTTCGATCACCCTTGATGTAACCTTCTCTGATCTGAGCTATGCAAGCAACATTGTCTTCATAAATAATTGTCGGCTCCTTCTTGATCTGTTCTAATCCGCATGCTTCTTGTATATGATTAATCATTGATCTCAACCACACACATTCTCGACCAGCATCATATAGTGCTATCAATTCAGCATGATTTGATGATGTTGCTGTTAGTGTTTGCTTAGTTGACTTCCAAGAAATTGTTGTGCCACCGTATGTGAATACATAGCATGTTTGAGATTTTGCTTTATGGGGATCTGATAGATATCCGGCATCCGCATACCCAACAAGCTGGGACTTTTGATCTTTCTGATAGAAAAGACCTAAGTCTTGTGTCCCGCAAATATACCGGAATATATGTTTTACACCATTCCAGTGTCTATGTGTTGGATTCGAACTGTATCTTGCTAGTACATGTACTGCAAATGCAATGTCTGGTCTTGTGTTATTTGCGAGATACATAAGGGCACCGATCGCGCTTAAGTACGGTACTTCTTGACCAAGTACTTCTTTGCCAACATCTTGAGGGCGATAAGGATCCTTGTGTGCATCTAGCGGTCGGACAACCATAGGTACGCTAAACGGATGTGCTTTATCCATATTGAACCGTACTAACATCTTCTGGATGTAGTTTGATTGATGGACAAATGTGCCATTGCACAGATACTCAAATTGTAGTCCGATACATAATTTTGTCATACCAAGATCTTTCATTTCAAATTCCTTCTTTAACAACTGAGCAGCTTTCTCTATCTCTTCAAGAGATCCGATGATGTTGATATCATCAACATATACTGCTATTATAGTGAAATTTGAGAGTGTTCTTTTTATAAAAACACATGGACTGATTACATCAGACTTGTATCCTTATTTTTTGAGATATTCACTAAGTCGATTGTACCACATGCGACCAGATTGTTTGAGACCATATAAAGATCTCTGAAGCTTTATAGAACACATATCTCGAGGTGTTGATTTTAATGCTTCAGGCAATTTTAATCCTTTAGGGATTTTCATGTAGATGTCATTTTCAAGTGTCCTGTATAAGTTTGCGGTGACGACATCCATTAGTCTCATATGAAGTCCTTCAGAGATTGTGAGTCCGATTAGGAACCTAAGGGTTATCGCATCCACTACAGGGAATACGTTTCCTCATAATCAACTCCTGGGATTTGGGAAAACCCTTGTGCTAGAAGTCGAGCCTTATATCGTACAATCTCATTCTTTTCATTTCTCTTTATTGCAAACACCCATTTATAACCTACTGGTTTGACGTCTATGGGCGTTCGGACTACAGGTCCGAAAACATGTCGCTTTTCGAGCGAATTCAATTCGGCGTTTATGGCTTCTTGCCATCTTGGCCAATCATTTCTGTGCATGCACTCTTCTAAATTTTTAGGTACGTAATCATTTTCATTGATTACATCCGTTGCTATAGCATATGCGAATATATCATCAACACGTGTTTTATTCCGGTTCCACATTGTACTATCTTGTACATAATTAATAGAGATCTCATTTTCGTTCGGTACCGGTGTTTCTTCTGAAACTTCATTTTCCTCTGGATTCATAGTTATCTCTTCTGGGACATTTACCTCTACTGGGATTTCACTTATAATCTTTAATCTTTTGTGAGTTTTCACCAACTGCGTTACTTTGGTCTTTTTATTTCCATGGGTTTTTGTCTTTGGAACCGATTGGCCTCCCACGCTTTCGTTGTATAGTAATCGCTTCTGGGATTACTTCAATTCGAGCAGGTGCATTTGATGCTGGTATATGTGACTTTGTCACTCTATTCGTGTCTGTGAATGCATCTGGTAATTCATTCGCTATTCTTTGCAAATGTATGATCTTTTGGACTTCATATTCACATTGACCACTTCGAGGGTCGAGATTTGATAGCGATGATGCATTCCACGTTATTTCTTGTGTTACTAGTCTTTCTTTGTCCTTATCTCCCCTTAAGACTGGGAACATTGTTTCATCAAAATGACAGTCAGCATACCGTGCTGTAAACATGTCTCCCGTCATTGGTTCTAAATATTTAATTATGGACAGGGAGTTAAACCAATATAGATACCCAGTCTTCTTTGGGGTCCCATTGTAGTACGTTGTGGTGGCGGTATTGGTACATATACCGCACAACCAAAAATTCTAAGGTGGGACAAACTTGGTTCTCGTCCAGAGACCAGTTGCAATGGGGAGTATTCGTGGTCAGTAGTTGGTCTCAATCTAATCAGTGCAGCAGCTTGCAAAATAGCATGGCCCCATGTAGAAGATGGTAGTTTACATCTCATTAAAAGTGGTCTAGCGATTATTTGTAATAGTTTAATCAAAGATTCAGCTAAACCGTTTTGTGTGTGAACATGAGGTACTGAATGTTCAACATTGATCCCGATTGACATACAATAGTCATTAAACGCTTGAGATGTGAACTCTCCCGCATTATCCATCCGAATGTTTCTAATTTAATTGTTGGGGAAATTGGCTCTCAATTGTATGATTTGAGCTAAAAGTCGAGCAAATGCTACATTTCGAGTAGCTAAAAGGCTCACATGTGACCACCTTGAGGATGCGTCTATTAAGACCAAGAAATAGCGGAATGGTCCACACGGAGGATGAATAGTCCCACAAATATCCCCTTGGATTCTTTCTAAAAATGATGGGGTTTCATGTATCAATTTAGTTTATGAAGGCCGAGTTATAAGCTTGCCCAGAGAGCATGCTGCACATGATATATCTTGTGGTAGCAAAACTTTTAAGTTTTTGAGAGGGTGCCCAGTTGCACTTTTGATTATACGTCTCATCATTATGCTACCGGGGTGACCTAGACGGTCATGCCATATATTGAATGTATCTTTATCTAATAACTTCTGGTTATTCACCATATATGATTCGATAGGATTGATATTAGTACAATACAATCCAGATGATAAGGCTTCTAGTTGTTCAACAATGGTTTCTTGGCCATTTTTGTTTCAAGTAATTTGAAGATATTCAATATTATTTTCAGATATTGTTTTTAGGTGGTAACCATTTTTACGAATATCTTTAAAACTAAGTAAATTTCTTCTGGATTTACTTGAATATAATGCATTATCAATAATTAGTTGGGTACCCGAAGATAATGTTATGTGTTCTCTGCCGGAGCCTTCGATAAGGTTACTGACACCAGATATAGTACTAATCGGTGTCTCTGTCGGAGACAACTCAGAGAAAAATTTCATATCTTTGAGAATAGTGTTAGTACTACCGCTATCTACCAGACATTCATCACCAATAATAGCTCTACTGGAGCTAGTATACATATTTCTTCTGGAAATAATAAAACACGTTAAGTATAAGAAATTGCATGTTTGAGTATGATAAAAACATCATCCAACTATAAAT
This sequence comes from Helianthus tuberosus, assembly GCA_030545235.1. Classification (NCBI taxonomy): domain Eukaryota; kingdom Viridiplantae; phylum Streptophyta; class Magnoliopsida; order Asterales; family Asteraceae; genus Helianthus; species Helianthus tuberosus. The sequence goes on from CM060425.1 coordinate 198,227,004, forward strand.
CAAACATCACTAGGTTTTAAATGAAACCATAACAATAGTTCAAAATATAAAATACCATTAGTCTAAAAAAATCATCACATAACACTCATTTAATGATTTTGTAGTATGAGCTTGTTGTTTTGATAAGTTCGACATTTTATCTACAAGGAAAGATTCATGCATTTAAAAAAACGAGCATGTGTATGAGAACTTTAGGTTCTCTTTAATTAGAACTCATGTTCTAGACATCATACGATAAGGCTGTTTTGATGTGATTGTGAAGGAAAACAAAAATCATACGAGTTGACGCTAAACCGCACGGTGCGACGGGATGTTGATTTATGCAAAGTATTCTTTCCATTTTTTTTATTGTAGAATACCATACTAAAGTATTTTACCTTAAAATACGAAAGTATTTTAAGGAATGGTCCAATTCAGTTAGACTGAATTGAGTATCATTATTTACCTAATTATTGACATTCGACGTGTGCTAGTACATAAAATTTTTATTAACATGGGATATCATAAGCGTCTTTTAGATCTAGTAGTATTTTCCCTCACGTTATATATATATATATAAAACTACTCTCTAATAATAAAATTAAATAATAGGATTTGAAAACCAAAAAAAAAAAAACTTAATAGTGAAACACTTTTACCATTATTCATTACTTTTTCCATTATTCATTCTGCGATTACAGCAATTTCTTCTTTTTTTTATTTAAAATTTGAAATCATCATGTTTTCTCACAATGGTTTTGTAAAACCATATGACAACACAGCTGCTTTTGTAAAACTATATTATTTAAGTTGAAAACTTCAATTACTTTACTTATAAAGAGAAATCAAAATCAAACCTTTCCTGAATCCCTGTTTTTTTTTTCAAATCAAAACAATTCGCAAAAAAGAATAAAACAAAATCCTATTTTATTCAAGTTGTCTGATTGAAACAACGACATCAGACGTTTTGATTTCAAACATAAACAAGTTGTTCAATTTCTGAGCCTAACTCGAATAAAACCGATTCCAATGGCGAGATTCTCGATCGGCGAAGAAGACCACGACCTTTCACTCACCTTCGCAACCGCAAGTTGTAACCGACGACACCGTTCCAACCCAGGAGAGTAACCGCCGACCCACCGGATCTCCAAAAAAAAAACCGTCATCTCCGGCGACGGTTAAGCAGCCGGAGATCGTCGTTGATGATGATGATGATTGTAGCGTCAGTTTCGAGGTAATGTGGCTGAGGCAAAATTTCTCCGATCTCCGATCGTGATTTCCAGTCCGGCGACAGTTAAGCAGCCGGAGGAAGGTTTTCGGGTAAGAAAATTGTTATGTGTGACGGTAGGAACCGTCGTGTGTTTGAAAAAAAAACTTATTTAGTTGTATATCAGTTCATTAATTGTTGTGTCGGAGTTGTTTCGAATCTGAGAAAAAAAAAACTTTCAACTATGTATAAGGTTTTGGTTTGATTTTCTCAAAGTTTTGAAACAAGAAACAGAGACTAACGAAAAAAAATGTGGTTTGGATATTGTGTATTCGATTCTTAAATACGTTAATAGATTGTGATATTTTTGATTTCGTTTCTGTCCTAATTCACAAAAACAGGGCAGTCCTAATATGTTCTAAAGTCCAAACGAAAAATTGCAGAAAAATTGATAGTGTACCCGGATTTGATGAACGACAATTATCTGAATCCAAAAGTGATGTTAATGAATTCCTGATGTTGAAGATCGCCGGTAATTTTTTAGTGAAGAGTCAATTCGTGCCGATAACGTTAGAAAAACCACAGAGAAATAAAGATAACCTGAATTCATATCTTTCATTCTATTCAACATTACAATTTATAGATAAACATAACTATAAACCCTAAAGCCCATAAGTAATGGGTTGGGCCTAAAATGTATGGTTTATAACAATTAGTATATAATTAAAAGATATACGAGATGATATTTTCTTTTTGTTCATGGCATATAGAAAAGGAAAGCTCCGAGCATCTAGTGAAGAGTCAATTCGTGCCGATAACGTTAGAAAAACCACAGAGAAATAAAGATAACCTGAATTCATATCTTTCATTCTATTCAACATTACAATTTATAGATAAACATAACTATAAACCCTAAAGCCCATAAGTAATGGGTTGGGCCTAAAATGTATGGTTTATAACAATTAGTATATAATTAAAAGATATACGAGATGATATTTTCTTTTTGTTCATGGCATATAGAAAAGGAAAGCTCCGAGCATCTGGTGCAGCGCCAGCGAGTCATCTTTTTTTGAAAGGTAAATTTTATAAAGAACGGTCGGCCTGGCCAAAAAACACAGGACCGGACCCAACAACTACAACATTTACAATGGATAATTACACCACTCTCTCCATACTAGATTACTAAGTTTAGAGCGACTTTTAAGCCAAAAAAAACCTAGAGACTTCACCTCCCCGAAAATTTCCTCTCTACTAGCATTCTGGTCCGAGAAGATTTTGGCGTTCCTCCCTTTCCAAATACACCAACATACCACAATGACAAGCCCACGAATAATTTCCTTAGCCTTCTTCTCCACTGCAACACCTTTGTGAATATCAAAAGGTCACTGAAAGAAAATGCAAAAATGGGAGGGAGCTTAGCCCAATAACTCAACCGATGCCATACTCTCAACTGATCCACAGATTCAGATGCTTCACCGCAAAGAGCACACTCCTCGGACTCCAACAATATGTTCCTCCTAGCAAGAGCTTGTCTTGTCGGGATGCGATCGAGATTCGCCCTCTAAATAAAAATATTACATTTAGAAGGGACCCACACACATATCCTGAATTGACCATAACTTCCGAGTTCATAACCTCCTTGGACAAAGCTTTAAATGACACAGTTGAAAAGGAACCCGAAGCCTCCAGAGACCAAAACCACCCATCCCTAGCTGTAGAGTAGACAACAACGTTCAGCGAAGCCGAACACTTCAGCAACTCAGCCAGTTCTTCCGAAGAAGACGTCTGTCTCGACCACTGCCAGTTTCAAATATCAGAAGCTCCACCTTCGGGTAACCGATCGAAGATCCGACATGCTTTATCTTTTTCTAAAGCGAATAATCTGGGCCATTTAACCATGAGCAGAACCTCTCCAAACCAAAGATCAATCCAGAAAAGAATACTTCTACCATCTCCCAAAACCCCTTTTATAAGACTATGGATTCTTTTACCGTTCACCAAAAGTTTATTTTCCATTCTCGTGATGCTCTTCCAGGCACCCGTAATGACAGAGTTGGTAGATAAAACTGACCAAACTCTACTTCTACTATGACAAGCCGAAACCACTTTTCTCCAAAGATTCTCTTATTCCGTTCTAAATCGCCATATCCACTTTGAGAGTAAAGCTTCATTCACCAGTTTAAGTTTGCTGATACCTAATCTGCCAATTTTTTTTAGGACGAGTGACTATGTCCCAATGTAAAAGCCACTTTTTCTATTTTATAAAATAATTACAAGGGCGATTTAGAAACTTCAAATAACAGCATTTATACATACTTTTAACAAAAATTGGGCATGACCCGTCCATAAAACGAGTGTATCCCTGTTTTATACAATATCCAAAAGATAATATCTAAGAACCATTCGACTAAACACAACTAAGAGCCATAACTTCAAGTTTTGAAAAGTATGACTACCAACAAGGTTATACAAAATGAACAAGTATTTGACACAAAACGTTAGTGTAAACTAGCGGAAGCGCTTGGTATGACATATCATGAACACGTGCTCGCTCCAATTCTCCCAGTCGCCTAATTTGAGGATTTACCTACATTCAACAACAAAACTTTAAAAATTAGTCATAATACTTGTTTCGTTTACAATACCATCATTTTAGTTCCATTCGTTTATGTGTTTTCATTTCTCTTATGCATTCGATTACCCAATTAAATGGGTATAGCATATACTCTCATAAAGAGATTCAAGCATACACTTACGACCCAGTAACATCGGGTTAATTGCTTTCAACATAATTCCTTCGTTCAATCCGTATAACGGATCGAACTTCATACATTCGTTTTTGCATTCATGACCACCCATTCTAAACGGGTAGTACCTTATTCATACTCGACTTGTTCAACTCGAACCGGTCGACTAGCATAGCTTATTATAACCTTCATTAACATAACCAAATCCGCAAGGGATTTGCTATTTACTTACTAACCACCATAATCATTATAACAAGGGTTGTTTTTCATGATTAATAACAAAATTTAGGTAAGGTTTTGTATGCAACGGAACATACCTCGGTCTTGCGTGCCTTCCGTCTTCCTAGTGCTCGTACCTTCTTCCTTCACGCCTACATTACAAAATTCATTCATTTAGTCTATCTATTTCATTCTACCATTTTCCATGTTACACATGCATTCATCTCTTAAGCATTTCATCAAACACTTGGTAGGCATCATAATTAAGGTATAAGGTACAAGTCTTTAAAGCACATCTCTACTAGCTTATCATCACCCAACATTCGCATCTATTCTAATTTGCATAATTATTTCCTTCCACATCAATTTTCTCTCATCATTCATGCATCACAACTAGCTTATACATAAGAATTCTAGTTATAATTTTGCTCAATCATCCTACTCTTACTACTTCTTAACAAGTGGGTTTTTGCTACAATCATATCAATCAATCAAAATCGAACATAATTTCTGCTTTATATCACTATCTTAACCTCTAACTATACAAGGTGTAATCAAAATCGAACATAATTTCTGCTTTATATCACTATCTTAACCTCTAACTATACAAGGTGTTTCATAAACTCATGAATCTGGTGAAACCCAAATTCCTAATATTCATCCAAAACACAAAATTGAACTTACCACTTATCAAGAATGTTATACTACTCGAAAATTTGAGGACATGCAATCGATTAGCTTCAATTTCATTTGTTGATTTGATGAATCTTGCAAAACAAGGGTTGCCCTTCTCTTTCTCTGCTCTGGTCGATCCCAAATACGCACCAGAGGTGAGTTTTGGGTTTAAACCCTAATAACCCCTTTTTGATTTCAATTTATCATATTAACCCCTCCTAAATTGAAAGGTATTTAATTTAGACATTTTTCCATGACTTCAACTATGTTTTTATTACAATTCAGCCCTTCTAATTCTTTTATTGTCATCTTGCATTTCATTTATTTCTTTTTAAATCTTTCCTTATTTTTAAACAATTTATCTTGAAATTTTGGGGTGTTACACCCAAGCAACCCAATGCATTTTCCTAATCTCCTCCAAACCTCCCCATAGAAAATTCCTCATTAAAGACTCCAACTCGTCGATCACTTTAACCGGAGCTTTAAACATAGAAAAGTAATAGACTGGAAGGCTCTCTAAAACCGCTTTGATAAGGACAACCCGACCACCAATCGACAGGGAGTGAGCTTTCCAAGAAGCCAACCGACCTTGGAAAATCTTCACAATCGGGTCCCAATTTTTAACTCTGTTCATATTCGCGCCTAACGGAATTCCCCAGTAATTAAAAGGGGCAACCCCTTTTAAGCACCCGATACTTGTCTCCTTTTGAGAAAGAACATCCCCTTCAACTCCAACCCCGAAAAGATGAGACTTGTAGAAGTTAATTTTCAGCCCCGAGCAAGCATGGAAAACCCGAAGAATTCTAGCCACAACTCTAATATTCTCCTCCGACCACTCCTCCACGATTAAAGCATCGTCCGCATATAAAAGGTGAGAGACAACAGGGCCTCCGTTAGTAAGTTTAATACCTTTCATTCTCCCCGTATCGCACGCTTTAGAGACAATACACGAAAAAACTTCCATGACGATAAGGAAAAGGAAGGGCGAAAGCGGATCGCCTTGACGAAGACCTTTCTGACATTGAAATTCGAACGTCAGAGAGCCATTGACTAGAACAGACGATCTCGCAGAAACGAGAACCCCTTTCACCCACTTGTACCATAAAGGAGAAAAAACCCATTTGAGCCACAGTTTCTAACAGAAATCCCCAATTGACATTATCGCACGCATTCTCAAAGTCGATTTTGAAAATGAAAGCATTTCTCCTGGTTTTCTTAAGCCATGACCAAACCTTACTGAGAATCAGAGGGCTATCAAGAATATACCTATTTCTCAGAAAAGCCGATTGAGATTCCGACACCACTTTCCCTACAACTTTCTTTAACCGATTCGCTAAGATCTTCGATATAACTTTACTGATAACCCGATAAGATTAATTGGCTGGTATTCCTTCAAAATTAACTGGGTCCATCACCTTAGGAACAAGAGTTATGAAAGACGTATTGCACACCCTGTCTATCGAACCCGAAATATGGAAGTGATTCAGAATATCTCTAAAGTCTTCCTCAAAAAACTTCTAGTTGGAAACTTAAATTTGAATCCGTCACCCGCAGCCTTATCAGCACCACATTCGAAAACCGCATCCTTAATTTCTTTGGTCGAAAATTGTCCCGAAATACCAAAAACATCCTCCGACTTAAGCTTCTTAATACCTGGGCAACTCAATCCAGGACGCTGGTTAACCTTTTCCGAAAAGTGATTCCGGAAGAATAGAAGGATTTCTTTTTTAACTTCCTTTGGTTTAGTAATCCAAATACCCCCCATGTTAAGCCTTGGAATTTTGTTTTTTTCTTTCTGTTATTAATTAGCCTATGAAAAAAAGCAGAATTCTCGTCGCCCTCAACCACCTACCGGCAACGAGACTTTTGTTTCAAGTCCATGGCAGTCAAATACTCATGAACCCGAATGTTATTCATGCACTCCTCCTTGATCCAACACTCCTCCTCATTAAGATCCCTAGTTTCAACAATATCATCCAATTTCTCAATCTCTTCCTTGTCCCTCAAAAAATCTTCCTTCTCTTTACTTTCCATATTGCTTCTCCACCTTTTAATGCAGCTTCTTAGGTGTTTAAACTTATTAGTCAAAACCACATCAGGATGCACCCCCACTTTATCAAACGAACCCATGACATTTTCCGCCATATCTTCAAAACCTTCCTTTTCGAGCCACGAATTGAAGAATTTGAACGGTTTAGCACCAAAATTTCTTCGATTTGCCTCAATAATTAAAGGGCAGTGATCAGAGTGAAGTCTCGGAAGTGCTCTAAGACAAGCATCAGGCCAAACCTCAAAGAAATCTCTACATACCAGCACTCGATCAATTTTACTAAGCTTGTTAGAATTCGGAGCTAAAAAGGTGAACTTTCGGCCGTTCATACTATACTCCACCAATCCTGTCAAGTCTATGAAATCATTGAAATCTTTCGCGCAAGTGCTGTTAAAACCCGTATTCTTCCTGTCTCCAAGATATCTAACTGCATTGAAGTCTCCAAGTAAAACCCACTGACCAGACCCTGAACTTACAACCTCTCGAATGTTATCCCATAACACCTTTTTCTCCGCATTACTGTGTGGGGCATAAACATTAATCACGTTGATTTCTTGATTGTTGCCTTTCAAAACCCCACTAATCTTAAGGAAGTGTCTCTGTTTTGTAACCCCCTGAACCTGAAAGACCTGGGGATCCCAAATACATAAAAGCCCCCTGATCTCCCTGTAGCCTCGACAAACTCCGACTGAAAGTCAGAAACACCCCAAAATTTAGAAATTAAAATACTACTGACCTCCTCCGCTTGCGTCTCTTGAATCGCCAAGAAATCCACCTTATTATCCTGTCTCAGACCTCTAACCCAAACCGCCTTCGCATCTGTCCCCATACCTCTAATATTTAAAGATAGGAAGTTCATTGCTTAACCGGTTTTAAGCCTTCATCCCTAATAATCTCCATCACCAAATTTTTATGCTGTTGTAGATCCACCCCCACTTCTTTCCCAATTTCTATTGTACTCTCTGCTTCCAAATTCACCAAATCCTCCACCCTAGATGAATCCACCATGGTTTTAAATTTATAATTATCTTTTTCGTAATGTTAAAGAGTATATTAAAGGTCAACTACTAATTTTTATGTTGTGGCAGATTCGGTGATCCCAACAATTATTAGATATGTTAATCTGAAAAAAGGTAAAATTACAAAAATAGTCGTTGACCAAAACCACTTTCAGATTTGGCCATCTTATGCGTCTTTGGAAAGACTCATCACGGATCCAAATGTAATGGAGGCGTCTGGATGTAGCTGAAGCGTCTGGGCTATCTGCTCTCACAGAAACCCAATCAAAAAAGGACACGTGGTATGGGATGCGTCTTTGGAGCGACTCATCATGTACGCGATGCGTATTTGGAGCGACTCATCATGTACGCGATGCGTCTTTGGAGCGGCTCATCATGTAGAAGAGTTGAAGCGTCCGGGCTTGTAGAAGCTGAAGCATCTGGGCTATGTCCAAATAGAGTTGCAGACATCTCCGACAATACATTTTTCTGGCTATCTCTTTAATGTACTTCATGGTGCCAAAACTGAGTCGCAGACGTCCCCTGCTATCTCCGACGTTTTGTTATCGTTGTTTGAGTCCAAGGTATTGCCGGAATAAGGGAGTTGAGTTGCAGACGTCAACGACGGGTCTAAGCTAGTGTTCCCTGCTATAATAGTTAACTTGTTCCTGTTGGTTCAAGCTAGTGATCACCGTTGTACCGCCTGTGGTGATATATTGAAGACTGGAATTTTAAAATGTGGTTGCCGGACTGTACTACCAGTGGTGATTCTTGAAACGTCTGCAATTAGAGGTGAAACGTCTGCTTTTAATTGCTTTCATTTATTTTCACTTATTTTAAAATTTTGAGAATTGCTTTTATTTGTGGGCCCCACATACTTTACAAGTTGTGGGCCCCACATACTTTACAAGTTGTGGGTGGGAACAAGTTTGCACAGACAACAAAAAGAGTGAGCTGTTTTGAGTTTTTTTCTTTCTTGAGCATACCATGTGTCTTTTTTTAATTTGGTTTCTGTGAAAGCAAATGGCCCAGACGCTTCAGCTACATCCGGGCCCCACTTACTTTACAAGTTGTGGGTGGGCACATGGGTGGGAACAAGTTTGCACAGACAAAACAAAAAGAGTCAGCTGTTTTGTGTTCTTTTTTTTCTTGAGCATGCCATCTGTCTTTTTTTAATTTGGTTTATGTGAAAGCAAATGGCCCAGACGCTTCAACTACATCCAGACGCCTCCGCTATGTTTGGATCTGTGATGAGTCACTCTAAGGACGTATAAGATGGCTAAATTTGAAAGTAGTTTTGGTCAAAAGTCATTTTTATAATTTTCCCTTCTATAATTAACAGTTGTGAGATTTGGTATGCAATCAAGATTATGCAGATCATATAAGATCTTATTGGGATATGCTTACTTTCCTAAGTAGTTGACTTGGTTTGAGAACGTGGCATAATTAAATAAAAAAGCTTCAAAACCAACTGATTAAGCATGTCTACTAGACATATAATGTATTCTAAGATATGTTATTGGATAATTATTAAAGGTTGGTTTTTATGTAGATCCAAAAAACACGATACAAGTGTAAAAGAATGTGAATAAAATTCGGTAAGGCCTAGTTCCAACTAAAATAGGTTCGTGAGTAACACCCAAGACTATCAAGTTGACACCTTGGAGACGACACTTTTATCGTATAGGGTTATGCACAAACTCCTAGGCCAACAGTTGCTGGTGTCAAACCATTCAGCCTCAAACTCTATTTATAACGTATAACCCTATAAGTGGCGTATAAGGGTATAACTGACTCGCAGCAGTACTATATGTGTACCTATATCGTACTTTATACAACATGTATAGCACTATACGCGGCGTAGATGTGATTGAGGGTCGTTGTCTTGACTCACCATGCCTAGGGAATAGTACGTTGTATTTTATACGCCATGTATAGGGCTATACGTGGTGTATACAGATGTGATTGAGGGTTGTTATCTTGACTAATCATGCGTTGGGAGTAGTTACACCGTATCTTTACGCCACATATAGTTCTATTCGTGGCGTATAAGACAAGACAAACCATTCAATCACAACCCTATACGCCATGTATAACATTATACAAAGCATATAGGGATGTGATTGAATGGTTTGTATCTTGTCTTGGATGGGGAAGAGAAAAAGTGTACCCCATAAGCCATGTATACGTGACGTATAGATTTCAATATTATATTAGGAATTCGTTTTTGGCGGAGGTCATCTCTGAGATGCGCCATGATAGAACGTCGCTTCCTAATTTGAACGAGATAGAACCTAATAACAAGTTCGTCTTTGGAGGTGAACCCTCTAACGTGCCACAACCCAATAACGAGTTTGTCTTTCGCGGCAACCTTGTATTTTGAATAAAGAAACATGTAGTACGTATGCAGGGTTCAACCTTCGCCTTTTTTAACAAAGCAACCCGGAGTCAAAAAACAACCTTCACAGTTTGAACAAATTAGCAACCTGGAGTATAAACACCACTACGTCAAAAATGGAATACAACCACACAAAAAGAAACTGTGACCATACACCTTTGACCGCACTTTTTTTTCAGCTCAAGTGTGACGAAAGCTCCAGTCATCCTAGGTATTATACATCCCATTCACGTATGTGTGGTCGTAGCAACTTAAAAGTGTGGTTAAAGGGTCTTGTTGGAATCAAACATTTTTTTTCCAATAATCATAGCTAAAGGGTGACAACGGCCACATGGGTTTACTATAGAGGTGTCACAGAATAGTAGCCAAGTTTTAAAACTGTTATAATTAGGTCACTCATATCATTTTTGTCTCAATTAGATAACTTAACATTCAAATCGAGCCACGTCCTTTTTTCCACGTGTCAAGAAAAAAATGGAGCATAAGATACCATGGTCGGATTATTTTAATATATGAAATTAAATTTATTAAAAATAAAAACACTTTAATTACATTAAAAATTAAAAAAAACAACTTACAATCCACGTCATCACTCGACGTTAGCATCAAATAAAAGAGAAAAAAAGAAACAAATATCCACATCACCACGGTTATCTATGAAATGGATGAAAAAACCCTTAAATTTAATAAAAAATGAATGTTGAGTGACCTGATTGGAACACATTTGAAACTTGAGTGACCTAATTGGAACACTTTAAAAACTTGGTTACTATTGTACAAAGTTACCCCTTATTTCTATTATATAGTCACTCAAAAGTTTAGTTTAGCCACATCAATTTTAAAAAAAAATTGTGGCAAAAGGTTGTTGTAATCAAACAAATAGTCCATTAAGTGTGGCTAAATGTTATCAACGATCATATAGATTTACTTGTGACCATTTCTGTTATATAGCCATATGAATTTTGTTGTAAGTTTGACCGTTTTTATTATATAATCACTAAAAAGTTTGTTTTAGCAACATCAATTTAGAAAAAAAGTGGCAAAAAGGTTGTTGTAATTAAGTAAATGGTCCATTAAATGTGGCTAAATTGTATGAATGGCCACATAAATTTATCGTTTCAATTATATAGTCACATGAATTGACTTTAAGTGTATCAGTTTCTATTATATATTCATTAAGAAGTTTTTTTAGCCACGTCAATTTAACAAAAACTGTGGAAAAAAGGTTGTTGTAATCAAGCAAATGGTCTATTAAGTGTGGCTAAATAGTATCAACAGTCACATGAATTTTAGTGTAAATGGTCGTTTCTATTATCCAGTCACATGAATTTACATGTATTGACTTTAAGCGTGGCTAAAAACTATTTCTAGACACACAAAAAAATAATAATTTTAAATGTGACTATTGTCTAACCTTTGTTTATACTTATTTGTTGTGGTTTTATGTGGCCTTTTTCATGTAATTAGCAATTTTATTTTCAAATTCGTATAAAATTAAAACAGTAGTAAACATGAACAAACCTTAGAGCCAAATTAATGATATTAATAGTAATAGTAATAGTAATAAAACCAGTATTCATACATAAGTTTTCAATTTAAATATTAAACTAACCAAATACATAAACTTCTAATAAAAACTATATATAAATGATATAGCAAGTGCAACATAAACCTGCATAGCACTTGCAAAAGCAGCACTTTTGTGGCAGCACTTGCAAAAGCATCACTTTTGTCTCAACCTAAATCACTTCTAGCCAATGTTTTAATAATAAGACCGGATATTGAACTAGACGTCTTACCGGTTCACTCGTAGAACCAGTTAGATCGGTCGAATCGAATTTAAGAACTGGAAAAAGTTATAAATATCTTAAATATTATTTAAAAAATATAAAATATAATATCATTTCCCAATATTTATGACACTTCAAACACAACCATGTAGTTGAATATATTTACCAAAAAATAAGCAAACTTAAACATAATATTTAGCTAAAAAACGTAACTTGATTTAACAACTAAATCTAATATCATAATATCCCGCAAATTTACACCTACACGATGAAAGAATTGCTTGAAGCACACAAAAATTTGCTGGTGTCGAACCATAAAAAAGAGTAGTACAAATGTTCGTTTTGGTAGCATGTTGGGTAATTTGGAAGGCGCGGAATGATCTTATCTTCTATCGTAATCGTCCAAACAAAGATAAGATCTTCGTCGAACTACAGGCGATCTCTTTCTTATGGTTCAAACATCGGGCTAAAAGAAACAACATGGAATGGTGTAACTCGATAAAGCTTACTGGTGTGGAGTAAGTAAAGTATATTGTAAGGTGAATGTGAAGGGGTATGTTCCTAAATAGCGTGCGAGGGTGCGCACACAAGCGACCATACCACCAAAGTGGCATCATCGAGATAGGTCATGGCCGAACCCAAGCAAGAAATCTAGTAGTACAAAAGGAATATTCCCGACAGTGATAGTAAATAGTACAAGGGACAACCCGTACAAAAGGACGACACGTGGCACCAACCATTGACTCCCAATCCCTGCCATGTGATTCTCAAATAATAGTTGACGATAAGCCGACCTGGAGTACAAAGAGATGTTGAGGTGGAACAGATACCGTTGCGCCACGTCAGTTCCACCCCTGTCGGCAACTCTGCCTTGCAAGAGGAGACCAAACGGATATTCTCCAAGAATGTCAGCCGACTAAGGTCCAACTGGCCTCATTAGGTTTAAGGATCGCTCCTCTCACACTCTCACTCTTAACACACACTTATTATCCTCAAAACGAGTTCTTATTCTCATGCCAGAGGGTGGTTACAAGGATAACCCCCCACCTCCCCTCCTTATAACGAGCGTCACGGTGTTATGTCGTTTTGCAGGACTAGATTCGAATCAAGCAAACATTAGGCAAGGAAAGAAAGAAGATTAAACTTTGTGAACGAGACTGATCCCACAAGTTAAGCCCTCGGGTTAACTTGGTTCTTCAGTGGCGTCCACCGATTTTTTTGATTACTTGTCATCTTCTTTTTCTTTCCTTTCCTTGTTCACCGTTATGGTAGACCAGCGACCACCTTTCTTTCACGTTGGTTCAAGCCCTTATTACCACCCGGGTTCGGACAATGCGCACGTCCAAACCCCTGATGTTGACGAGTACGCTGAAGGAAATTTTGTTGAGGGTAGGGTTACACATGCCCCAACAAGTGTTGCGCGCAACGCACAACATCAAACTCCAACAAACCAACATGTGGGCCCCTCTACTCAAATTGCATCATTATTACCAGAAGGGGAGACTCCCACTTCATCGTTCATGATGCCTGCATGCCCTGGAGCCCAAAAGGGATTGCAACTTTGGGTCAGTCTTTCCGCCAAAGACAAAACGTAAGAGCTGACAACCACTTATCTGTTATTGGAACCGTCTCATCGAACTCCATAATATGAGATTTTAGGTTTTCACTTTTGGATTTATAGCCTGTAGATATTAGAATTTTTGTTTATGTCATTATGTCTTTTTATTTAGCATCGTGTCTTTTCTATATTTGCGATATTGTGTTTTTCTTTGCGACTCACTGTGTCTTTTTTTCTCGACATTGTGTTATATTTTGCGATCCATTGTGTCTTTGTACACTTCTTAGATTTAGGAGACTATGTAAGATAACTTGACCCTTTATCTAAAACGTCGATTAATAACAAAACCGTTTGTTAAATGCAGGGTAGAACCAAATTACCATGAATTGCTAAGTGAGGACATAAAAACGACCGAGAAAGATAGAGTCAAGGTCAAAATCATTGCAGGGGAGTCAAATCCCCGGTTTACACTCGAACTCCCACAATGTTTCTTGATTTTACTCTTAGCCCGGGAGCCAAAATGCACCAGCCTATCCTAGAATCTTGGAACTCATTTGTGTATGTGCTAGAAGGTGAAGGAGTGTTCGGATCCATGGATTCATCACCAATATTGGCTCATCATGTTTTGGTGTTGAGTCATGGGGATGGTCTGGTGTATGGAACAACGGGTCGAAACCATTGAGGTTCGTGTTGATTGGAGGGCAGCCCATTAGCGAGCCAGTGGTCCAGTATGGGCCTTTCGGGATGAACACAAAAGCCGAGATTGAACATGCTTTACAAGACTATCCTTATTGCAAAAATGGGTTTGGAATGGCCAAGTATTGGAGATCTCAGTAGATATGGTTTACAAAAATACACACACACATAGAGTTGAATTTGGCATATGTTCAAAAGATTTATCACTACTAGAAAAGGGGACAATTTCCTACCCAATTTTTTTGTCACAGATTCCAACACTTTTATGACGAATTTCCTACAAAAAAAAATTTCAAGATTTTGTGACAAATTTTCCATGCATTCACGACGAAAAATAAGAAAACCCTAATTAATTGACAGTTGCGTCACAAATCTGTCGGATATAACCTACAAAAGGTTAATTATTATTCTTTACCGAATGAATATTTATATAAGCCAAAAAATAAGGGAAAATAATATCGTTTCCTAAACATTTATGAAGAAAAATAAGAAAACCTTAATTAATTGACAATTGGTCACAAATCTGTCGGAAATAATCTAGAAAAGGTTAATTATTATTCTTTACCGAATAAATATTTATATAAGCCAAAAAAATAAGGGAAAGTGATATCGTTTCCTACACATTTATGACGAAATATTGATTTTTTAATTAACTTAAACCATCCGTCGGAATTCCGTCACAACTTGTAACAAGTTTCTGATAAAAAATAAGAAAACCCTAATTAATTGACAGTTGCGTCACAAATATGTCACAAATAATCTACAAAAGGTTAAATATTATTGTTTACCGAATAAATATTAATATATGCAAAATAAATAAGGGAAAATAATAACATTTCCTACACAATTCTGACAACATATTTATTTATTAATTAACATAAACCATCCGTCGGAATTGCGTCACAACTTGTGACACATTTCCGACAAATATCCTTGTATTAAACATAAATACAAGGATATATACTATTATATTTATAAATAATAATAAAACTAGTATATAATAATTATAAAATAAACATATTTCCTATACATTTATGAAAAAAATGCTTATTTTTAAGAAGAATTGTCACAAAGGCGTAGGAAACAATCTATGTATGAATTCAATTTCCTACGCATTTATGACAAAATGCTTAAATCCATTGCAAGTTGTGACACAATTCTAACGACATTTTTGGATTTGTCACAAATGTGTAAGAAACAACCTATATAATTATTCTTATTTTAAATATTAATTGTACGTAACTATGTGGACATATGCATATGAGTATTGTTTTGGTCAAAAATCAATCAAAGGATAATGTAACCAAATCTGATTTTGTGAGGTAGTGTGCTTGTATGTTTGATAAATGAATGAACAAATGTGAAATGTAATGAACAACGAACACAAGGATTTGTACGAGGAAAAAGCCCTTGATCTCAATGTGATCTCCGGCACAAAAAACCTCGGATAGTGAAAATTATCACTATCAAATGTATTAAGCTAACAGAAGTTTACCACTTCAGAAGTTAATCAAGTGTTGTTCAATGTTTGCTAAAGTGTAAGTGTGTTCGAGAGCTAGTGTTTGCGAGAGAGTGTGTGTTTCTGCTAATAACAAATGTTGTTATTTAAAACTTGATCAACCCATTTAAAATGGACATAACAAACAAGTCCGAAAAAGGTGCAAGACCACGTCCAAGATGTTAACGTTGAACCATTTCCATACGTGCAACATCTTCAACGAGTCTAGTCTGATATTCTCACCATGACTCAGTCCTTATTGCCCATGATCTGCATGGCATTACGAAAATATACAAGAAACAACTTTTAGTTAAGTTATAAGAATAAAAATGATCCGTGATCCTCAGACTTCCTGCATCAGATTTTAAGGAACAGTGATCCAGGTGGGTCAAAGGCTAAGTGATCCATACGTATTAAAATTTAACCCCTAAAAATTGCCCCCAAATATGGTTGATTATCAACTAAATTGATGGGCCATATTTCCCTTAAATGCGGACTAGCCGTTAGAGATACAACTAGCCGTTATGGTCAGGTGACGTCAGTGATTTGATCGGTCGAGCTTATCATTGCGATTATATAGCTTGGAGATAAGTTCAAGAGATCATTTAAATGCAGAAGATCCTTTTATAATCCTTCATCCGGAGCATAATCAGGTATTCTCTTCTTCTTCTTCAAAAATCCTCTTTTTTCTTCTTGATCCTTCATTTTTCTTTAGCATCAGTTATGACAAAGATGGTTATAAGATCTTCACCGAATAAGGGTCCTGACCTTGATAGTCCTCCCAAAAGTCAGAATCTGCTGAAGACCCATCTTCAGAGTTGTGTCGCTTCACTGATCCTGGAGTTGATCAGTTCTACACTCGCTTTGCACCAAACACTGTGTTTCGCTCTTTTGAGTCTTCAGTCAAAAGTGATTCTGTATCCTTAACTTGGGTCTGTTTTTTTAGCAGCTCCGTTCCAAATAGGCTATTCATACCCTTTCCCTGAATTTACTCAGCGCTTCTTCACATTGACTAGTCTGTCTTACAGTCAGGCCATGCCAATGTTATGGAGAGTGCTATACACCTTTGAGCGAATCATCAAGGATGAGGGACTGAGCTTCAACCTTTCTGAACTAGCAAGTATTTACAACCTAGTCTCTCATGGTTCCTACAGATTTTTGTTCAAAGCCAAACCACAGCATCCATCCCCACTCCTCAAAACCACCAAGAACGATACTAACGGAAGAAACCAGTTTTTCTTTGTTAGGAGAGATACCATTCCACTAGGGAACACCTTCCCTAAAAAGTGGTTCTTGAAGGGTAGGATATAGGATCCCTAGGATAGAACTGTAGGAACTTTCATTCTTCTATTGAGGATAAATGTTCCTTTTTTCTCTTAGCTTTTGCAGTGGACAACTTTGCTTCATTGGCTGAGCAACCTGGTGCTGAACAAAGATTAGCAGCGTTCTGAGCTTTATACTCCACCATCAGGACTTTCTAGCCGAAACCCAAAGATTTAGCAGAAGCATCCCCAACTTCCTTTAACAATGTCAAGTAATTGTTAATAAATGAATAAATGTTATGTATGTATGAAAGTTAAGGATCATGTATACTTATCTTTTTTGTTGTCTGAATAGGTGCTCAAAAGTTTGCATCTAAATCCGCTTCCATGTTTGATCTTGGTGACACTGACAACTACATCTCCCCACGTTCTCTGAAGAAAGAGCTGGCCAAGGGCCAAAGCCAACCTGAGCCAAAGGCGGTGTCTACCCATGCTAGGACCGGCTCTAAAAGGAAGAAGCCTGCTGACAACACTTACGATGCCTTCCAAGTTGAGCGCTATTTCCATGAAGTGATCAGTGAGGTAAGGATCCCGGATCCTCATAAGTGTTTTGTTTCCTCTGTTTCTAAGGATCACTGATCCTGATCTTTTTTTACTTGAATCCTGTAGGGGTTTGTCTGTCTTCAAGCCATCCATAACAAGAATCTGGCCGAATGAGAGGAAAAGATCTCCGATCTATGTACCACCGCCGTAGCCAAAGACAAGATCCCAACTGGAGAAGGAGATCAATGGTTTGGAAAAGAAGATCATGGTTGCTGAGATTGAAGCTAACAAGGTAGAGCTGGAAGCTACTGAGGAGGCAAAGGTATGTGCTGCCCGGACCGTCTTGCAGGCTAGGATCAAAATGGCTGAGGAGGCCATGGATCCTTCCTTTGATCGCTCAAACTGGAATGTGGATGGATGGAAGCTGGCCCTTCAGAACCTTGGTGATGATGCTGATGAAGAGCAGGTTCTGTCGTTGGAGGCTGGTACGAGCGGAGTTAAGGAGTCTAAGGATGGAGCTGGAGGTGATGCTGGTAGAGAAGCCGGAGGGGATGATGCAGCTGCTGCTGGTGCTACGTAAATGGGCGATGATGGATATTTATGCCTAGGCCGGAGCCCATTTTTTATGTTTTTCTTATGGTTGATGGTGTTGTTAAGTTTCAAACATTTGGTTTGTAATAATCTTGAATAATAGTTTCTAGGGTTAAGGATCACTGATCCTTTGAACATCAGGTAGGACGACAGTTGGTGGAGGGATCCTCTGTTTGGGGGATGAAGCCACTGTTATCCTGCCTCCTTTACTTTTCTGCACTTTTATTTTCTGCATGAATAGTTAAACTATTAGACAACCCTTATCTGGCCAGGGTGGATGGTCCACATTTTGCTGGTGAAGTCCAGGCCAGAAGATTTTGGTATATAATGAATGGGTTTAAATGACATTAAACTTTTTGGCTACACTTGTTGTTGTTCCTCTATTCTTTAAGTTTCCTTTATTGTTATGCTTGTGTTCTCTATTTTCAAAGATATCATCATCATTCTACTAGAAAATCATCAGTTATTGAAAATTTGATGATGTCAAGCTTTAATAGAAAACTTTAAGTGTGTGGATAAATATGGATCATTGATCCTTAACCAAAAAGGATTAGAGATAACTTGCAACTTAGAGAAAGTTAGGATACAACATACCAGAGAATCCAAGTTAGGATTCTATATCCTTATAAATTATTACTGAATAAACAAACTGCAAAAAGTAAACTTTCAAGGATCCAGGATCCTCATTGTCAGAACTTGTATAACTTTAAAGCTCCAAGATCCTGTAAGAAAAAAAAAACTTGGGACTAAGCCAAACAATTGGGAACAAAACCCATAAAAACTGGGGACAAGCCCATATAAACTCGGGACAAGCCCAACAAACTGGGGACAAGCCCAACAAACTTGGGACATGCCCAAATAAACTAGGGACAAGCCCAAATAAACGGGTGTAAACTGGGGTCTGGCCCAAACTGGCGACTTTCCCAACATAAGTGACATGAAAATGTCAAAACCTTAGCTAATGTGAAAACATTAGAAACCTTAGGATAACGGATGTATGGTACGTCTACCATTATACTTGAGATCCTACATATGGCCAACATCAATGAAATTGTCAGCTACTAAGTGTGTACTGGTCCCATTGCCTCGAATTATACTTGGATAAATGTGCGCTACTGGCGGGGTGTCAAAACCCAATTCGTGTGAAAGGTGAAAACCTTTAAACCTTAGAAGGTATAAAATACCTTAGCTGGGGACAAGCCCAAAAACTGGGGATATTCCCAAAAACTGTGGAGAGTTGGCCAACCACTTTGATCTTCGATAAAATGAAAATAACTCTGCAAAAGCTTAAACTTTATGAAAACAGATGTTAAGTGTTTAACATCTTTGACTTATGATAAGTAATAAGTATAAGATAAACGACAATGAAAGTAAAATGTTACCAAAGAAAGAATCATGTATCCTTTGAGGACCTTGGATCCTTGATCAGAATACTGGAGTCACTGAGGATCCCTGGTCCTTCCTACATAAAGTACTTCTTGAGATGAACAACATTCCAAGCTCTTGGTAGGAGATCACCATCCATTGTTAATAAGCGATATGCCCCCTTTCCTGCTTCTGCTTCTATTAGACAGGGGCCTTCCCACTTTGGTGCTAACTTGCCATCAGCTGGATTTGTAGTGTTTTGGAATGCTTCCTTCAACACCAAATCACCAACTTGAAATCTTCTAACCCTGACATTCTTGTTGTATGATCCAGCCACTCTTTGTTGGTAGCTAGACATCCTCATTCTTGCTAAATCTCTGAGCTCATCTACTGTGTCTAGGTCTTGAATCATGTTTTCAGCATTTGCTTCAGGATCACGGATACTTGTTCTTGCTATAGGAACCACCATTTCTGTCAGGATCACTGCCTCAGTTCCAAAGACCAGGGAGAATGGAGTCTGGCCTGTGGCATTCTTTGGAGTTGTCATATCTGCCCAAAGGACATATGGTAGTTCTTCAGCCCATTTTCCTTTCTTGGATCCTAACTTCTTCTTTAAGTTGTTGATGATGATCTTATTACTGGATTCTGCCTGACCATTAGCTTGTGGGTGGACTTGTGTTGATGTTATCATCCTAATCCCCCAGCTATCACAAGAGTTAGTAGTTCTGTTCCCAATAAATTGGGACCCATTGTCACAGATAATTTCAGAAGGGATTCCAAATCTAGTAATAATATTTCGTTTAGTGAAGGATATAACTTCCTTTTCCCTGACTTGAACAAAAGCTTCAGCTTCTATCCATTTGGAGAAGTAGTCTATCATAGTTAACATGAATACTTTATCTCCAGGTGCTTTAGGGAGTTTACCTATTATATCCATTCCCCACTTCATAAATGGCCAAGAAGAAACCACTAGATATAAAGGTTCTGCTGGTTGGTGAAGTATGTTGCTATGTCTTTGGCTGGCATCACACTTCCTTGCATATTCCACAACATCCTTTTTCATTGTAGGCCAATAGTATCATGTTCTGAGAATCCTTGAGAATAGTGCTCTGCCCCCAGTGTGATTCCCATAGTCTCCTTCATGGAAATCCTTCAAGACTTCTTGGATTTCTGGATCCGCAATACACCTCAAATAGGGACCTGCAAGGGATCTTTTGTATAATATGTTATTATAGTAAATTGAGATACCTTGATCCTGAAAGCTCTTGGATTCTCCCCTGTAGGAATTTCCCCATTCTGAATATATTTCATAATTGGAAGGATCTAGGATCCTGAATCCTGCTGTGCATCACTACTAGGCACGATTGCAATATCCTCAACTATCTCCATTGCATTATTCTCTTCGATTCCAGGAGAAAGGACATGAATGATAGGAATGCTAATATCTTCTGGTATCTTCAAAGATGATCCTAGATTTGCTAAGGCATCTGCCTCTGCATTTTCCTCTCTGGGTACCTGTGTTATGCTGAAAAAATCAAAAGAATTTGCTAATTTCTTGACTATTTCTAAATATTTAATTAGTTTCTCACCTTTAACATCATATGATCCATTAAAATGGTTAGTAATTAAAAATGAATCAGTACATAGTTGAAGATACCTGATCCTCATATGTTTAGCTAATTGTAGACTTGTTATTAAAGCCTCATATTCTGCTTCATTATTAGTTGTTTGAAATTCACATGCAATAGATTGGGGTATTATGTCACTCTGTGGCGATTTTAGTAGTAATCCTAGTCCAGATCCTTTGACATTTGAGGCTCCATCTGTGAAGAGTGTCCAAGGATCCTTGGTCTCCTCAAGTTGTTGCACCTCTAATTCAGTTTCCCTTTATAGATCACTACTGAAATCAGCCATAAAGTCAGCTAGAGCTTGAGACTTAATGGCAGTCCTGGGTTCATACTTCATGTCATATGCACTAAGTTTAACTGCCCACTTTACCATTCTGCTTAACCTTTTAGGCTTCCTGAGAATTCTCTTAATAGGAAAATTAGTCTTAACAATAATAGTATGTGTCTTAAAGTAATGTCTAAGTTTAGTGGAATCCATAATCAAAGCAAGAATTAATTTCTCTAAGTGAGAATACCTGGTTTCAGCATCAAGAAGGCTTTTACTTACATAGTATACTGGGTGTTGTTGGCCTTCGTGATCCTTAACTAAGACAACACTTACTGCCTTACATGAAACAGCTAAGTACATGGATAATGGCTCACCATCTTCTGGTTTCATCAGGGCTGGTACTGAGGATAGGTAATCCTTAAGAGCTTTAAGAGTAGCCTCATGCTTCTTGGTCCACTCAAACTTCTTATTCTTCCTCAGTATATCGTAGAAATCCTTGCACTTCTCTGATGACTTTGAGATGAATCTGTTAAATGCTGCAATCCTTCCTGTTAATCTTTGAACATCCTTTGCATTGGTTGGAGACTTGATGTTCACTATTGCTTTGATCTGTTCAGGACTAGCTTCAATCCCCCTTTTTGTCACCATGTATCCTAGGAATTTCCCAGCTTTGACACCAAAGTGACATTTTAAAGGATTTAGCTTCATGTTGTATTGATCAAGAATGCCACTTCGAGATTCTTAAGATGATCCTCAGCCTTCTTGGACTTCACCACCATGTCATCGATGTACACTTCCATAGTGTCTCCAAGTTGCTCTTTGAACATCATATTCACTTGTTGGGATTGAACCCTACCAGAGGAACAGATAATGAAAGCCAAAACCAGGTCACAACAGTGGATTCACAATAAGCAGCAGTTTACACTAAGTCTTCTCCCTTGAAAGTAATTATAACATCTGATGATCTTGCATCCACTACCCGGATACAACTGCTGCTGTTCTTCTAACTACTGATGAAGCCAGAAGACTGCTGAGAACTAAGCACTGCTGGTACAATCTACTGATGACAAAGCACTGCCCAATCAAGGACTGATCAACCTTGAGGAAAGCACTGATATAAAGAGAGAGCAGTAGTTTAGTATATCATCTGTTTCATGTATAGTCAGTAGTTAAGGTTTAGCAGTGTTTGTATAAGGACAGTAGATACAGGTTGTTAGGCTGTTAGACGTCGCTTTCATGGTGACGTCAGCTGAGATGCCTCAGAGGATTGGATTGTCTATAAATGGAACAGTACTCTGTACTGTTACATTTGATCGTTTTGAGTGAGTTATTCTCCTCAATTCAATCCTTTCATCTTGAGCAATCAACCACTGAAGTATCAGGCTGAGGGGGAGCTTAGTTTGTAAGCATGCTTGTAATCTTTTGAAATGCTTCGTAACCTTTTGACTGATGAAAAGCATTTGTCTATCTAAACTATTTTCTTCTATTCATCTTCATGATTGTGTTTATAAAGTTTGTAATTATTTTCGCTGCACTTAAACTTCATTCATTTCAACTTGATTTGTCCAAATCATACAAACAAGCACAATCATGAGAGCCTACGATCCTAACAATTGGTATCAGAGCCTGGACAGTCAAATTCGATCTAACAATCAATTTGACATAACAGTTCGGCTCAAAGTTCATTGATACTAAGGTTGGTTGTATTCAGTTGAAAAACAGAGTAACGAGTAAACCATGATCAAAATGGTTATTCAAAAACTCTGTAAATCAACCAAGATGTCATATGACACACAAATCTCACACAACAAGTGATATCATACACAAGTCACTCATAGTTTTTAGATCTGAAAACAGATCTGTTAACCTATGGGATTATTTCTTATTTTCA
Organism: Helianthus tuberosus; assembly: GCA_030545235.1. Taxonomy (NCBI): domain Eukaryota; kingdom Viridiplantae; phylum Streptophyta; class Magnoliopsida; order Asterales; family Asteraceae; genus Helianthus; species Helianthus tuberosus. The sequence goes on from CM060425.1 coordinate 198,250,367, forward strand.
AAATTGATTTCAACTGCTGTTATAAAAACTGTGTTGTCACTGTATTAAATGCTAGAGTATGAACCTCATATTAACAAAAACCTATGTTCATAAAATATTAGTGTTTTTGATAACATAAAAAGAGGGAAATTAAAACTTTAGTCATTCAGATCTTATGTGTTGAAAACAGGTTGAGATCCTCAAAAAGGACAAAATCAACTATGTTAAAATACATTAAGAAAATCAGGAGTCAAAAAAATATCCAGATCATAGGTAATGAGAAGGTTGGCATAAGCATGTGCAGGAATGTCCAAATCTCTCAAAACATTACTGCAAAATGATCTTGGAACAAGTATTCCTTTAATAATTGCCTCTCAGTAAGTATTTCATTACTTATGAATGGGAAGGATAAAAAGGGAAGAAGAAAATTCACAAAAACTCATAAGTGTGTTTATCTCAAAACTTTTGAAGTCAGAAGAAAAGAGTATAAATGTAAAACACTTAAGAGTCAAAGCTTGGGGTAATAATGGTCATTAAGCAACTGTTTGTGCTCATTGGTTCAGGAAAGTTCAGGTGACAATAGTATTCTCAGTGATTGAGCTTACAGGAGGACTAGACAATTCTTCAAAACTCATGTGTCCATGTGTCCTCATGTTTGTAATCAATTGACAAGAAAATGGTACCAAACAGTGGTCAAAATGTATTCAAAATTTCCTACCACTGCTGTCAAACCACTGACCATTTTCATAAGCTTGAGAATGATATGATTACGTATTTTATTGAAGATATACCAGATCCTTTTTTATTCTGTTCTCAGAAAATCCTTTAATCATTTTTATACAAAGGATTTTCTCGAATAAACATGATATATTGTTCATTTTTTTTGGAATAATATATTTTGAACTTTTGCTTGTTTTTGTTGGCAACCGTCTCTGTTACCTGTCAGGATATAGTACCTTATTTTTATTGGTATTATTGTCCTTATAAATGGGTCAAAAGGAAATGGTACTTATGTCAAGATCATGTCATACTTAGGTTTGTTTTAAACATTAATCAAAGGTTGATTGTTGTACAGTGCTTAAACTACTGAGGCACTCATGTTTTAATTTGAATATAAACGAAAATGAGTTGCCTTAGCAAAAAGTTCTCATCATCTGGGGTACTAATCCACTGTCAGAAATTTGAAAAAGCTTCAAAATGTGTAATTGACATGTGGCAAAAACCTTGAATGAAAATCTCTTTGAATGTTGCTGACATAATGGGTTTTCAAAATACTATCATTATCTCACCCCTAAACACTGCTTTGTTCAAACATCTGTTTACTAAATATTGTCCACTGCTGAAAGTCAACCACTGATCCTTTCATTCTCTTGGCAAGCACTGATGCTCAAAATCAGTGACTTATCCACTGATATGCTATCCACTAATAGTAAAAATCATCCACTGATGTCACATTATTACCGTTGTAACTACTGATGCTTGGTACATCAGTAGTTCTGAAAACAACTGTTTCTCCATTTTTCATCCATATCATCAGAGGTTGACACGTGGTCAGTTTTTAGCCGTCAGATCTTAATAGCCGCTGCCACATCAGCGATCATTTTTTTTCCTAAATAAAACCCTGATCAAAACCCCAAACATGGTTTTACACTGTCGAATTGAATTCTAAAATTCTCTTCTCAAAACAGTTTCCAAACCCTCCATCTCAAATCATTCTCTGTTCTTCTTCTTCCTTTTTCAAAATGACGAAATCAAAATCAAAAGCAAAATCAAAATCAAAATCACCATCATCTTCCAAAGAGGTCGATCAAACGGCCGCTGAATCCATTGAGATACCATACAAATCTCCACACAACTATTTGGGTTTACTTACAAAACCCTCAAACAACCATACCTTCGATTCCATCATCGACACCATATCTGCATCAAAGTACAAAACTTTGTTGACAGCAGACGCTCCCATTTACTTGCAAACCCAGAGAGAGTTCTGGAAAAATACTGCGCTTGAAAAACAAGACGGTAAAGTAGTAGCCATTAACTCCTCGATACAGTGTATAGCGATTCAAATCACTCCGGAATCAATCTCAGAAGTCTTCAAACTCGATGATCAGAAAGGTAAAACTTCCTTTGATAAAAACGAGTTAAAAGCTGATTTTCTGAAAAGGGGATATGCAGAACAATCAAAGGTAGATACCTTACAAAAAGGTTATTTCCCGTCTGCACCCAGATTTTTATTTCACACACTTTGATGTGTGTTTCAAATAAAACAACAGCGTTTAACGAAATACCATTGAAGATTCAATGCCTGGGCTATGCTATTTTAAATAATAAAGATTACGACTATTCCCAGGAAATCTTCAATGACTTGGTAAAAAATGTTGATAGCAAAGCATTTTTACTCTTTCCAAGGCTTCTAAGCTACTATTTTAAACAAAAATTTGAAAAAGAAAATGAAAATGTGCCAAAACAAGGTGTTTATTTTCAAATAAAAAGTTTAACACCTGAAACATTCACTAGAATGTTGGCACCAATAAAAACAAAAGCAGAGGTGCCTGAGCAGAATTTAGCAGTTACAACTGCTCCTCAGACATCTGCTGCTGAGCCCACTGCTCCAGGTGATCATAGCAGCACTACCCCTGCTTTGAAACCCACACCTGACATTACCAAAAAGACCAAAAGGAAAACATCCAGAAAACCCACCAAACCCAAAACAAAGGCAACTCTGGAAGATGAGATCCCAGAGCAACTGCCAGTGACAAAACAAATGTCACCACAAACCACTGCTGCTACTTCCTCACAGCAGTTGGTAGAAAGATCTCAACCATTGCCTCAAACTCCTCCTGCATCCTCACAAAAGGATCAGGTTGTAAGCACAGGGACCCCACAATATGAAGCTCTGAATCCACTCGGATCCATCTTCCTCAGTCCTGATCCCAAGGACATGTCTCTTTCAACTCCCATACCCTCACCAATCATACTACCACAATCCATGCTACCTTTGTTGCATGCAGTTGTTATAGCTCAGAGACAAACCAGTTCCTCTCAATCACTCATCAAAGAGAGTACACTCCAACAAGTGACGGGGTCTGATGCTTGTACCTCTGCTATCCCAGCAACAACTGAGGAGGTCACACCCCTGAGTTACAAGTAACTCTCGGTGGTAGTTCAAGTGGAGCAGCAACTACAACTGATGGATCAACAGATCTTCAGTTGGACAGTTGTTTCATTAATAAGACTCCCTTGAAGGCAATTTCTTCCATAGCACCATCGGTAACCACCAGTGAGTTGATTCTAACCACTGGTACCATCAAAGGTTTATCAAGTGCTGAAGAAAGAAGTCCCCAGTACCAAGAACAAGGGGCATCAATAGGTGATTTTTGGGATTCAGTTCCTAAGTCACACATTGATACAACCACTGCTGGTGGGGATTCAGATGATCCCATTAAAGTGGGTGATGATTCAAAATACCAGGAATTGACGGGAAGAGTTGAAAAACTGGAAACCTCAGTTGCTGAAATAAAAGATATGGTGCAAGAGATTTTAAAAGCTCAAAAAGCACAATCCATTGTTGTTCCACCACAAGCACCTGTTCCACCTCAAGCACCTGCTCCGCCACAAGCAATTCCTGCAAATGAGCTCTGGAATATCTTTCAACCCATGCTTGAAAAACAAAAACAGATGGCTGATCAGCAGCATGAGATACATGTGAAAATGCTCACAAACATGGTGGAGTCGAGATTTAAAGATACTCAAGCAGACATTAAAGCTATCAAGGCTCATATACAATGCACGACTCATGGTGGAAAAGTTCCCTCTACTATCCTTTTCATGGATAACCCCCTTGCAGATAATGCCAAAAAGGGGGAGAATGTCAAAAAGATGAAGAAAAAGGGAATTGAAGATGGTCTGTATGTTGAACCAGAACAAGGAAAACAGCCATCAAAAATCTCAAAAGATTCAACATCTGAAACTTCCATCCAAACAGCTGATACAGCAGTGGTTACAAAAACTGCTGTCAGTAGCCAAACAGCTGCCATCTCATCAACACACACAACTTCAACACACACCATCACAACCACTGCTCTACCACCATCATCATCTACAATCATATCACCACCATTGCCTCCTGTCATAAAGCAGAAGACAGTAGATGTTATAACATCTGTTGTAATGACAACAACGGTTGAAGCACCAGTTGTTTCAACAGCTGTTAGTCAGACACTATCCACCATTCAAACCACTGATCCACCAACGACATCATCAGCCTCTCCTACAATAAAAAGGAGAAGGGTTTTCATTCCTGATGATGATTCACCACCAACATCACCACCATCAAAAACCACTTTACCACCTTCAACCCCTGCTCAAAAGCAGAAGACATCTACTGACACATCAGTAGTTGTAATGACAACAGAGGTTGAACCACCAGTTGTTTCAACAGCTGTTTATCAAACATCCACCACTGCTCTCATCATTCCTACATCACAACCAAAACCCTCTTCATCCATAAAGCTTCACAAAAGAAAAAGAGAAACTACTCAGCCAACTGATGAAAAGTATGATCCTGTTGCTGCCAAATATCCACTGGAACTAGAAGCTGTGAAAAAAGAGATGAGACAATTTTACACTGAGGATGATCCTTCAAAAAGAAGATTTCCTTCTCTCATAGGTTTTGTAGTTCCAGAAGACATGGATGAATATCTTGAGATGAAAGCAAGGCAAGCAAAGATCAGAGCTAAGCTCGAATGCAAAGATCAAGATGATGAAGCTATTGCTGAAAAATTGGAATTCTTACTCTCAAAAGTCAAGCTGATGGAAGAATATGCACAAGATCTGATTAAAGAAAAGTCAGATCAACGAAAAACAATGAGAAAAGAATATCTTGCATATATTATGAAAGAAAAATTCTATCAAGCTGAAGAAAACCAATTTGAAGAATGGCCACTGGTTGCCTTGAAGCATGAAGTAAACAGGATTGAAAGGGTTAAAAATGATCCAAGTAAGAAGAAGACAGCTCCAAATTGGAATAAATACATAAAGCTAATTACTGATCTTACTTCTGAGTACAAAAGGAAGAAACAGGAGTTGGTGGATGCAAAAGTAGACACTGCCAATGCCATATCAAAATGGTCAAAGCAGCATACTGATGAAGCTTATGAAAGGCTGAAGAAAAGAAAGATAACAGTCTCAGGCACTTCTAAAAGGCCAGCCTACAACAAGATAGAACAACAGCTGGATGCTCTCAAAACACTGATCACATCAAAAGTGAGCCCGAGCCTTGTGATAAACCAAGAGAAAGGGAAACTGCTGACCAGTGAAGACGAAAAAGAAAAGGAAGCTGAATACTTCACAGAAGCAATCAAGAAAATGGGTCTAAAAGAAGATAGTTCAGTGGGCCTTCAAAACCTTTTCAAAAGGGTACTAACCAAACCTGCATCACAAAACATTTCAGCAGATATCTCAGACAGTGAGCTTGATCAACAAGAGACACAAGAGCAAATTGACAAAGAAGTTGCAGAAGATATAGCTGCAGCAAATGAAGTCATAGAAGAAGCTTTCAGAAGAATGTCTGAAGTTCAGGATACTGCTGTACAATTTTTCTCAAGGCCAATATCTCAAAGCTCATCAGAAAATAAATCTCTCCCAAGAAACCCATTGGGTTCAAAAGTACTAAAGTGGATGTCTGATCAAAAGACCCACGTATTGACCCTGGTCAGATCCAATGGCGAAGTGAAGTACATATCAAGGAAAGAAGCACTAGGCCTTAGTGTTGAAGATTTGCAGGATCTCCTTGAACTTTCACTGTGCAGGGATGAAGATGACGCAAGTTCCAAAGAATTTGAAGAAGAATTTAAAAGACAAGCAAGGGAACTTCTGATGAAAAATAAAGATCCAGAATAATGAAAGGTTTTGGCATTATCTGTTCCAGGGGGAGATTGTTGGGATTGAACCCTACAAGAGGAACAGATAATGAAAGCCAAAACCAGGTCACAACAGTGGATTCACAATAAGCAGCAGTTTACACTAAGTCTTCTCCCTTGAAAGTAATTATAACATCTGATGATCTTGCATCCACTACCCGGATACAACTGCTGCTGTTCTTCTAACTACTGATGAAGCCAGAAGACTGCTGAGAACTAAGCACTGCTGGTACAATCTACTGATGACAAAGCACTGCCCAATCAAGGACTGATCAACCTTGAGGAAAGCACTGATATAAAGAGAGAGCAGTAGTTTAGTATATCATCTGTTTCATGTATAGTCAGTAGTTAAGGTTTAGCAGTGTTTGTATAAGGACAGTAGATACAGGTTGTTAGGCTGTTAGACGTCGCTTTCATGGTGACGTCAGCTGAGATGCCTCAGAGGATTGGATTGTCTATAAATGGAACAGTACTATGTACTGTTACATTTGATCGTTTTGAGTGAGTTATTCTCCTCAATTCAATCCTTTCATCTTGAGCAATCAACCACTGAAGTATCAGGCTGAGGGGGAGCTTAGTTTGTAAGCATGCTTGTAATCTTTTGAAATGCTTCGTAACCTTTTGACTGATGAAAAGCATTTGTCTATCTAAACTATTTTCTTCTATTCATCTTCATGATTGTGTTTATAAAGTTTGTAATTATTTTCGCTGCACTTAAACTTCATTCATTTCAACTTGATTTGTCCAAATCATACAAACAAGCACAATCATGAGAGCCTACGATCCTAACATCACTTGTCTTTAATAAGTGCACCTGCATTTCTCAATCCAAAAGGCATAGCAATATAACAGTATATGCCTGTTGGGGTCATGAGTGTTGTGTCCTCCTGATCAGATGGTTCTATTTGGATTTGTTGAAATCCAGATGAAGCATCCATGAAAGTATGCAATTCATGGCCCGCTGTTGCATCCACCATGGAGTTAATGTGTGGTAAAGGGAAAGGATCCTTGGGACATGCTTTATTTAAATCAATAAATTCAACACATACCCTCCACTTTCCATTTTTCTTTTGAACAACTACCACATTGGCTAACTATTTTGGCTACTTAACTTCCCTAATCATACCTGCCTTTAACAGTTTATCCACCTCTTCTTGTATAATGGCATTCCTTTCAGGTGCAAACTTTTTTCTTTCTTGGTGAATTGGCCTGAAAGATTTATCAATGCCTAGTTTGTGAGTGATAATATCTTTGGATATACCTGTCATATACTCATGCTTCCAAGCGAAGGTAGATTTTCTTCTCTTGAGGAATGATACCAGATCCTGCTCAACACTGTTTAGGATCCTGGATGCTATAAAAATTTTGGATTCAGGATCCTCAGGGTCTAGTGTTATATCCTTGATGTCCTGTTCTCTTGCCTCCATGACATCTCTTGGAGGATACTTTAATTGCTATGCTGCCCTTGGTTTTGAAGCTGGCTTCATTGAGGAGGTGTAACAGTTCTTGGCCTCCTGTTGATCACTTTCAATCTTCACTACTCCCCATGGAGTTGGTAGCTTCACACATTATTATCAACAGAAAAACAATATTCAAATATGTGAGGATATTCTTCCTCATCTTATTCTTGTTTAACAGAGTGAACATTCTAGTTATCATGTTTGGAGTATTGCTTGGATCGATTATTCTTAAAGTATGATCCTCGCTTCTCCTGTTTTGATGATCCAGATATTCTATCCTGGATCCTCTTGTCTTCCTCTAGGTGGATGAACCTTAGAGCCCTATTTCTTACTTCATCCAAATTCCTGAATGGTGTCCTTACAAGATCATCATAGAAAAGAGAATCTTTTGGCAATCCCATTTTCAATGCTTCTACAGCAGTGGCTATATCTAAGTTTGGGATTTCTAAGGATTCTCTACCAAATTTAGTAACATAATCTCTAAGTGATTCATCACGGCCTTGGGTGATCCTATACAAGTCACTAGTTAACCTTTCAAATGTTCTACTACATGAGAATTGATTGTTAAATAAGTTAACTAAATGAGAGAATGAAGTTATAGAGTAGGGAGTAAGACTTAGCAGCCATTTTAATGCTGATACAGTAAGTGTAGATCCAAAGCCCTTGCATAAACAGGCTTCTTTTAGTCTTTCAGGAATATGATTGATTTCCATTCTTTCTCTATATTAAGCTACATGTTCTTCTGGATCAGTGGTTCCATCATATAACTTCATGTTGGGGGTTTGAAAACGCTTTGGTATCTCAGCATTGCATATGGGATGTGTAAACCGAGATATTCTATGACTTCCATCCATGATCTTCGGAATAAGTTTAACCACTCCTGGGACACTGGATATCATATCCTTGTGCTTTTGTAGTTCTCTGGCCATAGCTTGGCTGATTCCTGCAACCTGCATATAACCAAAGTTAGTATCAAAAGTAGTATTTAAATTGTTACCTCCTGACTGATTCGAAGTTGGTATGCCGATAGTGTATCAGGGATAAGACATGTATGGCATAACAATAGGTATATAAGAAGCGATGGTTTACATAGGGATGAAATCCCCTTCATGAATTTCAGAATTCCTCCATGACTGTCTGCCTGAGGATCCTTGATCCTGAAATACATAAGGACCAGGGTAGGTCTGCACTGGGGGGTCTGGATGTATGATCTACAAATCCTTGAACTCTGGACGAGGATGATTGTTGAAGTAGGATTCTTGAGCCGGAAATGTCTCCATGTATCCTTCAGACCGGATGAAGGATCCTTGATGCTGGTCGGTTGTCACCGCTCCATGCTGATGAATAGAGGATCCTTGAGGAAGGGTCATGGCCAATGATCCAAGCTGATGGATCGATGATCCTTGAGGAAGGGTCGTTGCCAGTGATCTTTGTTGTGGAATGGAGGAACCTTGAGGCTGCGTGTTGGGCATCCTGGATTGTTGTGCTGCATTTGCTGGGGCGATGAAGTCCAACATTCTGGGCACCAGTGGAGAGTGATCCTCTGCTGGCCTCTTCTGTTTCTTGATGTCATCAATCTCCCGAAGGATTCTCTGGTTAGTCTTGTCCTATTGTTCCATATAGCTCTTTATCTACGAAAACAAAACAGAAATATCACTGTTAGTATTAGTAGAAGAAGAACTAGTAGAAACTTTTGATCCTTGGAAGACTGATGAAGTCTTCTTCTGAGTGTTATCCGGATTTTTCTGGTATGGTGGTGGAATTGGAGGCAATGATGCACTGGTTTGGGATGAGGTAACCGCTGGCATGGCACTTGAAGTGGAGTTTCCCTGAGAAGCCGTGGAAGTGATGATGTTGAACGGAAATGAACAAAAAACAGATGAACAAATGTGAAATGTAATGAACAACGAACACAAGGATCTGTACGAGGAAAAAGAACTTGATCTTAATGTGATCTCCGACACAAAAACCTCGGATAGTGAAAATTATCACTATCAAATGTATTAAGCTAACAAAAGTTTACAACTTCGGAAGTTGATCAAGTGTTGTACAATGTTTGCTAAAGTGTAAGTGTGTTCGAGAGCTAGTATTTGCGAGAGTGTGTATGTTTCTGCTAATAGAAAATGTTGTTATTTAAAACTTCATCAACCCTTTTAAAATGGAAATGACAAACAAGTTCGAAAAAGGTGCAAGACCACATCCAAGATGTTAACGTTGAACCATTTCCACACGTGCAACATCTTCAACGACTCTAGTCCGATATTCTCGCCATGACCTGCATGCCATTATGAAAATATACAAGGAACAACTGTTAGTTAAGTTTTAAGAATAATAAGGATATGTGATCCTCAGACTTCCTGCATCAGATTTGAAGGATCAGTGATCTAGGCGGGTCTAAGGATAAGTGATCCATAAGTATTAAAATTTAACCCCTAACAAGTGTAATGTGAGTATGTATATATGTATTTGTGTGTGTGTGGGTCTGTATGTATGTATGTATGTATGTATGTATGTATGTATGTATGTGTACGTATATGCATGTTTGTATCTATATGTGTATATGGATGTGTATATATTTCTTATTAAGTGTGCATTTGTATAGATATATGTATGTATGTATGTATGTATGGGTGTACGCGTATATGCACGTGTGTGTATTTATATGTATATGTATATGTGTTCGTGTATGTTTATATATATATCTATATATATGAATATGTGTATATCATCTATATGTATACCTATTTGTGTGTGTATGTATGTATGTGGGTATGTATGTATGTGTGTATGTCTACGTACATGCATGTTTGTATCTATATGTGTAGGATCATTTTCAGACCCGAACGAGTCGATCAGAAGAGTTTATCTCAATACGAGTGGCGGAAACAAACGTATAGAGTTCAATTCAGCTAGATTCACACTTTAAACTGTCCGTATATTGATTTCAGAATGATTACAAGCCTGTGGACACTTCGGCAGCACTTCGTTGCACAACCGGAAACCGTTATAAATGATTCAGCTTGAACCCTATATATAGTTGACCAGATTTCGCTTGAATGTGTTATGATGTCAGTTCAAGCGAAATCACTTAAGTTGATTTCGCTTGAAACTGTCCATGTTACTTTCAAGCTAAATCAACAACTTCAAGCGAAATTACCTATGACAAATCCTAAAATCTGATATTTTCTCGTAAAACACATCCTGATCTATCTAACAACAATCAAGACTCGATACAAGACGAAGTCGACAGACGCATGCACCAACAGACTCCCCCTCGAATGTTGACGAGTCTTCAGTGTCGAGTCTTCTGTTGTCAAACCTTCAGTCTTTATCAGTCTGCTCACTCTCTTTAAATATTCTCTATTGTAAGCATCCACAATCAATCTCTTTCTTTTTCTAGTAAACTTCAGGATCTGAATCTGTCTCTACTATCTTCAGATTCCCTCTCGATGTCCTCAGACTCTCCCTTTCGCTAAGCTGGGATCGCAATCTGGAATTCTTTTTCCACAGGTTCTTAGATCGAAACCTGGCATTCATCTAACTCAGGTATCAGAACCTGGCTAACCTGCATTCATCTCTACCCAAAAATAAGTTTCACAAATTTAAAATTTTGCAAATTTAGAAACCACTTGCAGGTACCATTCAAAAATGATTTAGTCTTTGATAACCACTTGAAAACACACTTTCTTCATACATTCTTTCCCAAACCTGTTCATCAAGTTTAGCACTTGGAATTTTGAAAATCAGCTCTCCAACACGAGTTGTCGAAAATCTTTTTGAATTTTTCAAAATTTATGCTAAAACACACTAAAAATCTTTTTGGATTTATTAATGTAATGAAATGCAGTAAAGAAATATTTACAGACACTATTTTTGTGAGATTGTGTAAGAGGATCATATCAGTATTTGAGACAAATCACCAACACCGTTAAGCTTTAAACATTTTAAGCTCTAAACGATTCACATAGATTGGCGATATTATTGTCCACTTAAACTCAATCTAAAAAATTTCAAAATGCTTACCGATACGTTAAGGTATATTAATTTTGCACTAAGTTCTTATGGACCCCACGATCTCAGCATATCCCCTCATCATGCAATACACTGACTCAAGTAATGCCTTTAAACTTTTATCAACTGTGATTTGTGCGAAAACAAAGCAGAATGTTTAAACATTAACAATCAGATCGATCTTTCGATACGCAGAGAAAGTCCAATGTTTAACCAAAATAAGAAAAATAAAACAAGTTGAAGTTGTTTAGGCTTTAACCACCAGTTCGATACTCACGTATACGCAGAGGAGGTCCAAAGCTTAAACGAAACACCAAAGAAAATTAAGCAGAATGTTTAGGCAATAACATCCAGGTCGATACTCACGTATACGCAGAGGATGTCCAATGCTTAAACAAAATAAAGAAATAAAACAAGTTTAAGTCTTTGCAAAATGAAATACACAATCACAGCGACTTTTCAGCAAAGTTGTGAAAGTTCACAAACTTAACCAGTTTTATGTCTTTCGACAATCAGCGATTACTGAGTAGACACACAATCAAGAAGGACAAAACTAAGTACTATGCTTTTGACCATGTTTCCCACTAGAACTAGGCTTTTTCTTTTAAGTTTGTATCGTTATCGCAAATCTACTAGTCTAGCTGAGTCTACCGTCACATCATTAGTGAGACCGTTTATCACATTTTGACTTTCCATTTCTTTAGCATGTCGTGACAGTCTACTGATGTACTATCATTTCCTCTTTTTGACAACAAAACTCATTTTTGAATTTTATCATGTTTTTGACTCTTTCAAATTTTCAAATGTTTTTGGATTTTCTGAAAATTCTTACTCCCCCTAAAATTCAAACACATTTCAGGAAATTTGAAAACAAACTGTACAGACAACATGACAACTGATATCTAATCGCTTCAAATCGCCATCCACTTGGCATAAACAATCAGAACTCCCCCTCACAACAAACTATTTTCCCCTATGATTTCAAAACACTTAAGTTTGTTTTAATCAAATGGTTTTTTCCGGAAAATAAGTTTTGTTGATTGATTTTAACCATTTGTAGGTTAGGGGATAAACTCATCATTTTGTTTCTCAACCAATTGTAGGAAATCAGATACAACTTAATGTCCCTGATTTACCACTTGTAAAAATAGTTCAATCAAGTTCAACCTAATGACCTTGATTAACCTTTGTATCACAAACTCTTTTTCAACCACATGGCTTACCAACCAATACCATTTGTAGGTTGAATTCTCAGAATGCCGATTCCTACTCCTCACTTACCAACCTGGGAGTTCCGGTAAGTCACACTTTTCACAAACAAATTTTTCATAAACAATAAATGATGCCGATTCATGCTCCACGATTACCTACTTGGGAGCTCCGGCAAGTCAGGTGTTTATTCTTTGAAAAATATATCCACCCAAGCCTGACCATCCTTGGGTGAAACAACATTTTCTCCATTCTTACTTTCAACAGAATTATGAACTTTCCTTTTGGAAGAATAAAATTCTTTCACACCTTTGACCTTACCATTGACCATTTTTCCAAAAATGTGTTTCACATTTCCGTTGAAAGCCTTGTCAACATCAAATTTATTCTTTTCAAAATAAAATTGATTAGAAATTTCTACTTTTCCAACTTTCTTTTTGAAGTTTTCAGCCCTTAGTGGTGGAAAATTTACATCATCCACAGTTGGTACTGAAATTTCATCTATCAACTTAGCTTCACATTTTTTTATCAACATGTGGCTCATCTGCCTTTGTGGAGTCAGATTCATCGCTATGAACTCTTAACCACCCATTTCTGATTTTTCAGATTTTCTTTTCTTTTCCAAACATTCTTTGAACATTCTCCAACCTCAAAAGTTGAGTTTTCAAAACCTGTAAATTTTTTGTTTGTAAGTTCAATTTTATCAACAACTTTTTCTTTCAGTTTGTTTGAGACTCCCTGTTTTGCATGGATTGCCTTTGAACAATTTTTGGCAATATGACCAACTTTGTTGCATTGGAAACAGATTCTCGTTTCTTTCTTCTGTTCAGCCATCTTCATCTCTTCTTGCTTCTTAGCAAGGAATTCTCTGTTTGACTGCTTCCAGAATGAACTCTTCATCTCCTCTTCTGAGCTTGTTCCTGAAACAAATGTCATTTTCGATTTAAAATCACGAACATATTTATCATTTTTCTGTTTCTCTGATGGAACAAAACCTAATCCCTTCTTTTTGAAATTACCGTTATGGTTTGGTTTCTTTCGATAACCTGAACCAGAACTGTAACCTTTTTTCTTATTTTCTCTTTGTTGAACTCTTGAAGTGTATTGTTTAGGTTTTCCAGAAAGATTTAAATCTTTTATTTCAGAAATATTAATTTATGTGATTTTGAAAACCTTTTGAATCATTTCAGTTTTCACACTTCTTATTGGAAAAACCTCATCAGAATATAATTTGTCAGAATCTATCAAAGTATATGCTACTTTGATCGGTTCTTCATTCAAATTAGATTTTGATAACAAAAACTTATTATCATAAACCCGTTTGTCATTTTTTACTGTTGACTTTGACGTGTCGGACTTTGACTTTGACTTTGATTTTGACTCCGACATTGACTCCTCTGTTTCATCCTTATCCAACACCTGATCGACCACCTTTTTTTATTAACTCAGACTCATGATCAGTATCAGACGACGTGAACGTGACATCTATATTTTCTGGCAAGTTATCCGACGACTCAGACTCCCACTGTAAATTTGTTGCCTTTTCGACTCTTTCTGAGTTAGCATTTCGCGGAGAATATGCATTTTCAACAGGAGGCGGACATTTGTTATAAACCACACTTGGTTTCTTACCAGATGTCTTTACTTCATCATCTTGTCTTGTTTCAGACTTCTTTTCTTCTGAAGTCTTCTCTTCGTCAAATGTCTTCAAATTCTCCACAATTGGATAAATCCTGTCAACAACAAAAGTAGAACATGAGTAACTTTTCAATAAATTGTTAACTCTTTCAGTTTCAATTCTTTGTGTTGCCAACTTCAATTCAAGCTCAGCACACTTCTCTGTATAGTAGTTGACATTGTCAAGCTGTCTCATGTATGCTCCTTTGAGTGTGTTCATTGCTACAGCTTGTTCACTACTTGACTCATTGTACTTGTTCATTTCTCTGTTCAAGGTATCATATGATTCTTTCAGCCTTTTTATGTTGTGGAGCAACTCGTTGTTTTGCTTGATCAGAGAATCACAATTCATGCACTTTTCAGGAACTTTGACTGCCTTAGCATCTGTTTTAATTTCGAATTCTGGAACTTCTTTGACTATTCTTACTGGAACTTCTTCTTTAGTCCTTTTCTTTTTCTCAGCTTCAGCTTGTTCCTTTTCTTCTTCTTCTTCATATCTTTTCCATTTCTCCTCTTCAGCTTCTCTAATTTTTCTGTATTTTTCTGCCCAATATTCATCAGAAGCATTAGCAACAAATCCTTTAGCAACTCCTTTAGCTAGGAATTCTTTGTCTGGGCAATAATTGTCCCAACTGAAACCTTCTGGCAATTTTTCATCTTCTTGATCTGCCATACATACTTTACTATCCTTTGGAATGTATTTATCCCAACTGAAATCACTATCCTCGCTCTGATTAACCAGACATGCTCTCTTTGAATCTTCAATTTCTTTTCTACCATGTGCAGTTTGTGCCTGTTGTTGATGATGTGGCTGTTGTGTAACTTGATGATAAATCGCCTTTTTATAGTAGTCATTGTTTCCGAAAGGATTATGAGCTCCACTTGCTTCGCGATTTGTGCACTCCCTTTTGAAATGCCCCTTTTCCCTGCAACGAAAACAAGTAACTTTAGACTTATCAAAACCTAAAGTTGAAACATGTGCCTCGCGAAAATCATCTCTGCCTGTAATTTGTTTAAACTTTTCAGCTCGTCTCAACACACTAGCCATGCACCATTTTATATCCATCAATTCCATCTCCTCAGCATCAATTTGATCGTAATTTTCTTTCGTGAGCATTGGATTCCCGATCCTTCCTGCAACTAAACCTCCATAGGATTCAAGCACTGTTACCAACAAAGACATGTGACTTTTAGTAACTTCTTCAGTATAATTCTGATCATTCTCAAGATTTAACGCAATGTTGCATTGAAGAACTTTGCCACTCTTTGTTGTAGAAAAATGTGGATCAAATGTTGGAAATGAAGAGAATCCGGTTTTGTTGCTTGATCCCTGAGATGAACTTTCTGAAGAATCTTTTACATTGAAAGCAGTTCCAATTTTTTTGAGAAAGATTTGTTTTTTCATTAACACCACCTTTGAAATACAGACCAATATCTTGTTCTCCATCATAGTTCTTCATCCTAGCAATCTTCCTTTGCTCCATCTCTTGAGCTTCAAGATGTTTGATGAACTCACCTAGTGTTAACTTTTTATATTCTTTTCTGTTATTTCTTAACATCATCAGATATGTTCCCCAAATATCATGTGGTAACGCATCTGCAAGTTTCTCAATCAGCTCATCTGTATCCTTTTTGATGCCTAATTTCGACATATTTTTCACCAAGTTACAGTATCTTTCAATAATTTGCTTAGTGTTTTCTGATTTCAAACCCCGAAATAGATCAAATTCTTTCTTCATAAGTGACATCTTGTTCTTGAGCATATCATCACTTCCCAGAAATTTTGCTTCCAATTCATTCCAGATCGAATATGCACTTCCATCATGCTGAAGAAAAACCAAAATGTCTTCCTTAATCGCTTGTTGTAACAGACTCACCATCAATTTCTCATCTCTATACTTCTTTTTCTCATCAGCACTCATTTCTCTGATTGACATTATCTGATTACCGTTCTTTGTTGGCCTTTCATATGGAACTTCAGTATGTTCCCAAGCATCCAAATGATAAGCTTCAACCCAGGTACCAAAACGTTCGGACCAACCATTATAATCATCAATATCCAAAAGCTTAGGCGGTTTTTGTTAAGTCCCCGTTTCATTTTCAAGCAATGTACTTTGAGTAATGTTCATTTGACCAGCAAACGCATTATAAAACTCATTCTCCATGTTTTAGTTTTCACAAGTTCACAAACTGTCAAACTCAAGCGAAATCACAAATTAACCAAGATCACTTTGTTCAAGCGAAATCTGATACAATTTCAAGCGAAATCACAAGCGAAACCTGTTCAAGCGAAAACACCCAATATTTCAAGCGAAATGTCTGTTTCAAGCGAGATTAACCCCAAAGTCCACTCTCAAGTGAAATCAGTACCAATTTTCAAGCGAAATCAGTACAAAATGCACACTTCAAGCGAAATCAGTACCAATTTTCAAGCGAAATCAGAATTATGTCATACTTTCGGTCTGAATTTTGTCCAATTGATCAAGCAATCAGTCGAATTTGGTTTTGAAACTTTGTAGGGTTTGTTAAAACAACATTACGTACATGATATGTGAAAATCAGCTGGTTTTAACCGTGGAAACTTGTTCAATTTTGAAAGAAGGTGTAGAAAAACAGAATTTGCGGCTGAATTGGTATGAACTCTTCCACCTGAGCTCTGATACCACTTGTAGGATTGTTTTCAGACCCGAACGGGTCGATCAGAAGAGTTTATCTCAATACGAGTGGCGGAAACAAACGTATAGAGTTCAATTCAGCTAGATTCACACTTTAAACTGTCCGTATATTGATTTCAGAATGATTACAAGCCTGTGGACACTTCGGCAGCACTTCGTTGCACAACCGGAAACCGTTACAAATGATTCGGCTTGAACCCTATATACAGTTGACCAGATTTCGCTTGAATGTGTTATGATGTCAGTTCAAGCGAAATCACTTAAGTTGATTTCGCTTGAAACTGTCCATGTCACTTTCAAGCTAAATCAACAACTTCAAGCGAAATTACCTATGACAAATCCTAAAATCTGATATTTTCTCGTAAAACACATCTTGATCTATCTAACAACAATCAAGACTCGATACAAGACGAAGTCGACAGACGCATGCACCAACAGTATGTGGATTTGATGATGTAAATCAATGGTCATGATTTGTTCACTCAGTTCACAAATACACCAGTGTTCACTTTAGAAACTCACCCTATATATATATATATAGGGTCAGGATTTAGGGAAACGGTGGAAAGTGTGATAATAGTGAGAACGCTTATGGATCGTCAGATCAAAACAATCTATGGACTAGATTGGCCCGATGGCATTTTCGTAAATAACATCAATTTTATTACGTGGACGCGTTTCATTAAGGGTAAAAAGATCTTTTGACTTCTCTACACAAAACGTCAAACTCATGAATAAAACGCCATTAAATTCCCCGGCTTAAAATACAAAGCACACATCATCCTAATCTAAACGCCATTAAATATAAAACGTCAAACTTTGTTTTTAAACGATAAAGCTGAACAATAACTGAAACGATGGAACTTAATTACTAGCATTTATTATAATAAAATCCCGCTTAAAATACGCGCCTAAACATCCTATATAAACATCTCAGACCTTCCATTACACACACCAAACCCAAAATGCCATATTTTACTATATACCATTCATTTTAGAAACGCCAAAAAACCCATACATCAAAGATTCCAAAAATCGATGTTTCTTTGCGATACACTATTTTCTCAGAAAAACGCCAAAAAGTTAAAAAATCAAAAAATGACAAACATCGTTTCTTGGATATTCAATATTGTTCTACGCGAAGTTTGGCCGAATGTATTGTTAGCTGAGGGGTGTAACTCAATAACATTTTGCTGCATGAGATAGACAAATCTTCAAGAAAAAGATGCTGATGTCAGACTTATGTCATTTTCTGTGCTTTGTTTTTTATATATATTTGAATGGCATGAAGACACGGATGACACTGAAGAGTGGGATGAAGATAAAGATGAACTTTAAACAAAAAACACACGTCATTTTGTGCTTCTAAACGGCCACAAAAAAGCTAATTCAACAACAAAAAAACAAATGAATCATACCAAAGTCAAATCGCTAGTGAAGATGTTCTAAGAAAAAAGAGACTGGTGACAGTGAAGATTTGGAAGATGAATTGTTTCTATTTTTTTTAATTTTCTTTTTCTGTTGTTTGTTATGTAATTTTCAGCTAAGAACAAAATACATTATTTCTCTAATTTTTTTAATAAAACGCCACACAGACAAATGCTTGTGAAACACCATCATGCCACAAAACGCCCAAAACTCACAAACTATAATAAAATTACTTTGGACAAATATTATTAAAAACTAAAAAAAAAGTATAAAACAATGTACAAGAGAATAGAATAAAGTGCCATCTTTACCTAAACCCCATTAAAAATACAAAACACCAAAATCTCAAAAAAGTAACTACAAACAGTAACTACAAACAGTAAACTTAAATGATAAACAGATGAAGCTGAACAAACAGTAAACTGAAGCGACGGAAACTTTATTATTAACATTTATTATATTAAAAGCCACTGCATGGGAAATTGAATTTATTTATCTTTTAAAACGCCATAATTACCTGTTGAATTTATTTATCTTTTCAAAACGCCATAATTACCTTTCACTTTATAAACTGCATCCTGCATGCGCGGAAAGAAAAGTCATTATAAAAGTAGAACACGTAAACACAACTTAAAACTCTCTACACATTATCTAAAACGCCACATATTATCCAAAACGCCATAAAACTTAAAAAATGGCCAAGGTTATTGCATGGAGGTTTGAAAAGGTCAGAGAGCTGTTTCATTATAAAAGTCTCTCTGATAGGAGACAATCAAAGCCATACTTAGTATGGATGAAGGGGTTCTGAATGATACTTTGGCCCTTGGGGTTCCAATGGCCAACGATTGTGAAAAGAACCCGAATGGTAATAAGAAGTTGGAGAGAAAATTTCCAGCAGAAAATGATGAGACAGATCCAAAAAAAAGTAAAATGCCATGTAGTTAATGAATCTAATTAACGCCAAAATAATCTTAGACGCCAAAAATAAAGCAGCATGTGACACACGAAATTTGGAAAAAAAGAAGATTAAAAAGACATAAAAGCCCCTCGCACCCTGATTAAATCCCGCGCCATGTGTTCCATCAGGATACGTTCTTACCGTTCTCACACTTTAGGGCGTTTTCTCCTGATCCCGTTTATATATATATATATATATATAGGACAAAGATCCGTTAGGAACCACCCTTTATTGCGAGAACCGCGAGAACCAGTGTGAACACAAACAGTAATTCCTAAAAAAATCTAAAAAACACCCAAATTTTTTTTTTATTTTTTTTACTATTTTTTTTTTGAAAAAATCGCTATATTTTGTTAATAAAAAAAATAAAAAAAAATTCAAAAAAAAAAAAAATTTCGAGTAACAGTTATCCATGCTCATGTGTATATGTATCGTTTCTTTGTCAAATTCCGTAATTCATTACAAATAATAGTCAATTGCACTTTCATTTACACTACCACGTGTAATACACTACTTTTTACGTTAACAATGTTAGAAATGCACATGTGCATCTATATGTATCAACAGGAAATAAGGTGTTTTGGTACACTACTTTCTCTTTCATCTATCATTCCATCCATAATAAACAAGCATGCACATGTGCATTTTTGTCATTTCTTTGACAAATTCCGTAATTCATTACATATATTAGACAATTGCACTTTCATTTACACTACCATATGTAATACACTACTTTTTACATTACCAATATTAGAAATGCACATGTGCATTTATATGTATCAACATGAAATAAGGTGTTTTGCTACACCACTTTGAATACACTTTCCCTTTCATCTATCATACCATCCATAATACACTACCATTACCTCCTACCATACATAATACAATACCATTACCTCCTACCATCCATAATACAATACCATTAACAATATTTTCACTTTATTACATGTATGTAAACACCATTTATACCATCCAATCAACATATTACATAAAAAATTGACAACTATAACCAAACCATCAACCACTAGATATAACTAACCAAAAAACATGTATATGGGTCTACTTCTCCATTCAAAATCACAAACTTTTTGTAACAAAACACGTTATATCATGGTTATACCTAATTATGCACATGTGCATTTTGAATATTGGTAATGTAAAAAGTAGTGTATTACTAATGGTATTGTAAATTAAAGTGCAATTGTCTATTCCTGATAACGTATTACCGAATTTGTTGAAGTAATGATACATATGCACATGTGCATGGATAACTGTTACTCGAAAAAAAAAGTTTTTTTTTTTTTTTTTTTTTTTATGGTAACGAAATATAGCGATTTTTTATTAAAAAATATTAAAAAAAAATTTTTGAGTGCTTTTTTGATTTTTTTTAGATTTTATTTTGTGTTCACATTGGTTCTCGCGGTTCTCGCAATAAGGGTGGTTCTCGCATGAACCTTACCCTATATATATATATATATAGGGTAAGGTTCATGCGAGAACCACCCTTATTGCGAGAACCGCGAGAACCAATGTGAACGCAAAATAAAATCTAAAAAAAAATACAAAATCAAAAAAGCACTCAAAAAATATTTTTTTAATATATTTTTTAAAAAAATCGCTATATTTCGTTACAAAAAAAAAACTTTTTTTTCGAGTAACAGTTTTCCATGCACATGTGCATATGCATATGTATCACTACTTCGACAAATTCCGTAATACATTATCAGTAATAGACAATTGCACTTTATTTTACAATACCATCCGTAATACATTACTTTTTACATTATCAATATTCAAAATGCACATGTGCATCATTATGTATAACCATGATATAACGTGTTTTGGTACAAAAAGTTTGTGATTTTGAATGGAGAAGTAGGCCCATATACATGTTTTTTGGTTAGTTATATCTAGTGGTTGATGGTTTTTTTATAGTGGTCAATTTATGATGTAAAATGTTGATTGGATGGTATAAATGGTGTTTATATACATGTAATAAAGTGAAAATATTGGTAATAGTATTGTATTATGGATGATAGGAGGTAATGATATTGTATTATGGATGGTAGGAGGTAATGGTAGTGTATTATGGATGGTATGATAGATGAAAGGGAAAGTGTATTCAAAGTAGTGTACCAAAACACCTTATTTCATGTTGATACATATAGATGCACATGTGCATTTCTAATATTGGTAATGTAAAAAGTAGTGTATTACATATGGTAGT
This sequence comes from Helianthus tuberosus, assembly GCA_030545235.1. Taxonomy (NCBI): domain Eukaryota; kingdom Viridiplantae; phylum Streptophyta; class Magnoliopsida; order Asterales; family Asteraceae; genus Helianthus; species Helianthus tuberosus. Next base: position 198,271,912 of record CM060425.1, read on the forward strand.
GTAAATGAAAGTTCAATTGTCTAATATTTGTAATGAATTACGGAATTTGTCAAAGAAATGACAAAAATGCACATGTGCATGTTTGTGTATTATGGATGGAATGATATATGAAAAAGAAAGTGTATTCAAAGTAGTGTACCAAAACACACCTTATTTCATGTTGATACATATAGATGCACATGTGCATTTCTAATATTGTTAATGTATAAAGTAGTGTATTACACGTGGTAGTGTAAATGAAAGTGCAATTGTCTAATATCTGTTATGAATTACAGAATATGTCAAAGAAATGACACATATGCTCATGTGCATGGATAACTGTTACTCGAATTTTTTTTTTAATTTTTTTTATTACTGACGAAATATAGCGATTTTTCCAAAAATGTAGTAAAAATTTTTTTTTGGGTGTTTTTTAGATTTTTTGGGTATTACTGTTTGTGTTCACACTGGTTCTCGCAATAAAGGGTGGTTCTTAACGGATCTTTCTCCTATATATATATGGGAAAGTTCTATGCAGAACACTAAATATTGCGAGAACACGCAGAACAAAATAAATCACTCATTTTTTCAATCCTAAAAACCTAAAAAGTAAATGAAAATGTTATAAATGTAGGATTTATTGTTTCTCACACTAGAATTTAAAACAAAATATGAAAAATCTTCAGTTTTTAAAAAACCTACATACATGTAGGTTATGTGTAGGCTAAATTACCTACATAGACTATGTGTAGGGAAAATATATGATTTTTTTTATTTGTATATAATACACATATGAATGTAAGAAACATAAAATTTAAGAAATATGAAATTTAAATCCCAAAATTTAGTGATTTAGAGTTGTTCTTTTTATTCTCGCAATAATTAGTGTTCTGTAATGATACTTATCATATATATATATATATATATAGGATAAAGATCCGTTAGGAACCACCTCTTATTGCGAGAACCGCGAGAACCGCGAGAACCAATGTGAACGCGACCAAAAATGCCTAAAAATAGCTAAAAATCACACAAAATTTTTTTTTTTTAATATTTTTTATAACAAAATCGCTACTTTTCGTAGAAAAAAAAAAAAAAAAATTTTTAATTTTTTTTTTTTGCTTATAAAAGTAGCGATTTTAACATAAAAAATATTAAAAAAATCAAAAAAAAAATTTTAGATTTTTTTTAGATTTTTTTAGGTTTTTTTGGGGTTTAGTTTTTAGCTTTTTAGCTTGGGGGGGGGGGGGGGGGGGGGTTTAGGTTTTTGGGGGGTGGGGGAGGGGGGTTTAGGTTTTTGGGGTTAGGGGGGGGGGGTTAGGTTTTTTTTAGGTTTTTTGGGGGGTTTAGTTTTTAGCATTTAGCTTGGGGGGGGGGGGGGGGTGGGGGTTAGGTTTTTTTAGCTATTTTAGGTTGTGTTCACATTGGTTCTCGCGGTTCTCGCAATAAAGGTGGTTCTCGCATGAACCTTACCCTATATATATATATATATATATTATGTTCACAGTTTGCGGTTAATGTTAAATATTTGATGAATAATTTAAAGTAAATGATTATTTAATTAATTTTTTATTAGTTGTTAATTAGTAAATAATAGATAATGGTGAAATATCATTTAGTTATTAAATAAGATTCTTAATACTTATAAGATAAATATATGTGGTAAGTGTTTGTGTATAACTCTAATAGGTGAAACCTATGAAGGTGGTATAAATATATATGTTTCTTATACTAGAGGTGAGAAATTTGATTTATTTAATTGGGTCGATTTTCGTTATAATCTAATTTTTTTAAATATGGATCATGTCAACAGATAGTGTTTTCTGCTTCTTACGTGTAGTTTTTTAAAGTATGCAAACTATAAAAATTTAAGAAAAAACATGTAAAAAAGTGTTTGACGGTCAACCCAACTCTCCTTGACCCAATTGAAAAAAAAAATACTTGTTTTGAATCGGTTCTTATTCTATACACGATATCATCTTATCTATTTATTTGAATTAAAAGATCGAAAAGCACGATTCATTAATTTGAATAATTAACATATTTATTTATTTAAACCGTGGTTCATCACATTAAAGATTAAAAGCATATTAGACAAACAATTGTTAAAAATTTATGTTTGTAAAAAGTTACAATTTCTTCAAAGACACAAAACCTTAATTGTGATATGTTGGAAGACAAAGAACCATAGTATGGTTTCTTAGGAAACATAGGACTGCAAATGATCTGTTTGGATAGATAAATATATTTAAAGGAATAATGTTATGAAAGCTTACATGATAGTGATGATACAAATCAAATGAGCAACTTGAACCACTAACATATTACTTGGTCATAAAATTCATGGAAAATGGAAAACAGTACTGTGAAAGCAGTGCTGAGGGTCATGCTGATGATGATGGTGGTGATTCCAATTCCTCCATGACATCTTTGAACTCCTGATTGTGGCATCCAGAAGAAAGGAAATTAGAAAATGAGTATTCAGAATGGTTTATGACCAAAACTAGTGTTAAAAAGCCTGGCAAAATGGGCGGGACGGGTCGACTACCAGTCGTATAAAAAGTTATTATTTGGGTTCGGCCATTTAGGTCCAAACGGGTTCTGAGCAAAATGAGCTCAGATTGAAACAGTTCACAAAAAAAAAAAAAAACTAAATGTTAGAATTAATAACATACCTGAAATAACATTAGGTGGATGTTTACTAGAATTTGAAGGTGTGAGAGCTTCTGAAATGTTACTAAAATACCACATACTACAACCGAACCCAACAATCTCCCATCCAGTTCGGTTCTGCACGTATGATATCCACGTCGCCAATCGATCCTCCAAGCAATTTTGACAACTCACTTTACTCAAATCTCTACCACATTGAGCCAAACCATATCTTTTCCCATCCACTCCCACATCGATTTCAGCTGCTTGATACATCAATGGATGATCAGGAACTGTGCCTGCTAATTCTTCCATCATCGAAAACCCTTTTGAAAACACCAACGGGTCGTCCAATCCGTTTTCGCCAAACGAAGCAATTGTGAAGTTACTCCAAACTCCAAAGAAGTTCTTATCAGAGAACTTCATAGTGCAGGAAGTGGTTAAAGTTTCCTTTTGATCATTTTCTGGGCATTCATCCATGACCCCAATGGGATATCTTAAACAATTGGCACAATCATTCCTAGATATGTTGGGTTTACAATGAAGGATACCGAAAGCCTGATCCGGCTTATTTCCGATGCTTGCTTGGTAGAATCCATCGTGAAGAGGCGCGTTCTTCGTAAGCGAATCCAAAAGGGTTCTAAGGTTTGTTCGGAACCCTGAGGTTGCATTTGAGCATTGACAATGGCTAGATCTTAGCATGAACATGAACATTACACTTAGTAACATGAGTTTCTTCATTTCTTTAACCGTTAGTTACTTTGCTAAGATGGCTATTTAAAGAATATAATCTCAAGAAAGTTTCTTGTTTTTGAAGTAAAATATTTAGTCAATTAGTCAACGGCTTTAAAATCACATCATGCAAACTACTATGTATTGTCAACTTTATATTTAGTCAACCACATGCAACCTCCACTTAAATAAGATAAAATTTCCACATGCGCCCATTTATCCTTATTACTTTATAAAATTTCACATTCGTTATGTTAAATATGGTTTATTTTAGTTCAGTTATATATTCTTTTATATTTGATTTTATACATTTTAAGGGAAAATCTCATTAGTATATAATTAAAAGAGGCTCAAACTATTGGCACACCCAAGGTGCCTATTTGCACACTTTAGGGTTTATATACGTTGCGTATAGGTCTATACGCAACATATAGGGTTGCATAAAAATCAGTGTCTGACTGATGTTAGTTCTGGTCTGGCAGCTCCTATATGCCGCGTATAGGCCTATATACGACATATATAAATTTTTTTAGAAACATTTATACATTATTAATAGTTTTATAAAACACTACCCTTTATATATATATGTTGTGTATAGGCCTATACGCAACGTATATAAAGAGTCAAAAAGACAGTTTTACCCCTTGTTTGGGCTGCGTATAGCCCCCAATTCAGGGGTAAAATGGTCTTTTTTACTATACGCCGCGTATAGCCCTGTATGTGGCCTGTATATGGGGTAAGTTTTGTAAAAAGACTATTTTACCCCTGAATTGGGGGCTATACGCAGCCCAAACAAGGGGTAAAATTGTCTTTTTGACCCTTTATATACGCCGCGTTTAGGCCTATACGCAACGTATATAAAGGGTAGTTTGTTTTAGAAACATTTATACAATAATAATCGTTTTAGCAAAGTTTTATTAAAAAAATTAAGTTTTATATTTTAAATAAATAAAAAAGTAAGTATGTCTTACAAACTTTTTTATACATCATTAATCATTTTTATACGATAAATATCGTATCGTATAGGTCACGTATAGACCTCGTATAAGCCTATAAGTGTGATATCATATCGTATAGTATAGTGTAGTATGGGTCCAGTATAGGTGTAGTATCGTATAGTATAGGTCCCGTATAAGCCTCGTATAGAACTATAGATGTAGTATCGTAGGCATATACAAGATCTATAAGGGACCTATACGAGACTTATACTACACTATACAATACAATACGATACTATAGGATACGATATAACACCCGTATAGGCCTATAAGTGTAGTATAGGTCCCGTATAGGACTATATGTGTGGTTTAGATCCCGTGTAGGCCTATAGGCATATAAAAGACCTATAAGGAACATATACGAGACTTATACTATACACTATACGATACGATACTATAGGATACCATACAACACCCGTATAAGTCTATAGGTGTAGTATAGGTCCCTTATAGGCCTATAGGTGTGGTTTAGGTCCCGCATAGGCCTATAGGCATATACAAAACCTATAGGGAACATATACGAGACTTATACTATACACTATACGATACGATACGATACGATAGTATAGGATACCATACAACACTCGTATAGGCGTATAGGTGTAGTATAGGTCTCGTGTAGGCCTATAGACATATACACGACCTATACGAGACTTATACTATACACTCTATGATACGATACGATACGATACTACATCCATAGGCCTATACGAGGTTTATACGAGAGTTATACTATACGATACGATACTTAAAAATGTTTTTTAAATTACTTTTTATAGAACTTTGCTAAAACGATAAATAATGAATAAAATTGTTTCGTAAAAAAATACACCATTTATATATGGTGTGTATAGACCAATGGGATATCTTAAACAATTGGCACAATCATTCCTAGATATGTTGGGTTTACAAAGAAGGATACCAAAAGCCTGATCCGGCTTATTTCCGATGCTTGCTTAGTAGAATCCATCGTGAAGAGGCGCGCTCTTCGTAAGCAAATCCAAAAGGGTTCTATGGTTTGTTCGGAACCCGGAGGTTGCATTTGAGCATTGACAATGGCTAGATCTTAGCATGAACATAAACATTACACTTAGTAACATGAGTTTCTCCATTTCTTTAACCGTTAATTACTTTGTTAATATGGTTATTTAAAGAATATAATCTCAAGAAAGTTTCTTGTTTTTGAAGTAAAATATTTAGTCAAGTAGTCAACGGCTTTAAAATCACATCATGTGCTAAATAATCAAACTACTAAGTATTGTCAACTTTATATTTAGTCAACTACATGCAACCTCCACTTAAATAAGATAAAATTTCCACATGTGCCCATTTATACTTATTACTTTATAAATTTTCAGGTAAATTACTTTTTGAGTCCTGTGTTTTAATGGTTTTAACTATTTAAGTTCAAAATCAAAATGTTTAACGTCCTGAGTCCCTACAACCACTTTTCTTAACCATTTGAGTCCAATTTTTTAACACCATCCACCAAATCTGTTAACCACGAGGGTAATTTAGTTATTTACACATAAAGTACAAGTCTTATATGCACATGAGTACAAGGAACAAGTCTCTAATGCATAAAGTTTTAATATATAATATATATAAAAGTAAATTACATATATATAATATAAACACACACACACACACACACACACCTACACACACTTTCTCACCATCAGAGCCCCGCCGACACCAACCTAACACCAGCATCCCACTGCCGCAACCTCTGAACACCCTCCAACACCACCATCCCATCATCGCTGCCTTCAGCAGCCACTCCACCATCATCCCCACCACCGCAACACCATCATCCCCACTACACCACCACCACCATCCGCACCATCATCATCATCACCACACACAACACTACCATTCCAACCAACTTAAACATACAAATATATCTCCAATTTACCCCAAAATCATGTCGGTGATCAATTTGCTAACAAAAAAGTCAAAATTAGGGTTTATAACATATCTAGGGTTTTTTCTTACTATAACTGTAACACCTCGTAAAATCATGCCCAATAATGTATCGACACGTGTCCCTAATCCTAATTATGTCAAACGTTGACTAGGAAGGACTATTATCGCCAAACGATTAAAACATTGAATGTGAGAGGACTGAAAGTGTCAACATGCTTAAACTAAGCCTCTGAATGACCTTACACGGTATTCGTATTCTCATATTAAGCCACATGTTGGATAATCGAAACTGTTAGCGATAAACTCAAAAGTTTCTGCGACGGAGGGTTAAAAGCGTCAACATGTTAATTCTTACCTCTGAGTGACCTTTTAACGAACCCGAAGCATTATGATGTTTGATCACGCTCTTGGGAATACCTAATATTGGCTGTTTAGGGCTTTGATGCCGTTAAACGATAACACGCACAAGTTTGTGCGTTAAAAGGGTTAAAAGTGTCAACATTTTAATTCTTACCTCTGAGTGACCTTTTAACGAACCCGAAGCATCGTGATATTCGCTCATACTCTCGGAAATGCCTGATGTAGGCTATATAAGGCTCTTATTTCGTTAAACGATATTACGCACAATTATGTGCGTTAAAAGGACTAAAAATGACAATGTACGAAACTACACCTTGAGTGACCATTTTAAACGAATCGGGAACTTTATGATACTCGGTCGTACTCCCAATTGTGCCTAATACGGGCCACTAAGGGCTTCCATGATTTATATTAAACTTTCAAATAAGAATTATAAACTTGGTGCGAAAAGTGTCAACCTTGAAAGTTAAAATTATCATAAATGAATAAAGGGTCAAAGCTGCCAGGTTGCCAAACTCGTTGCTGAGCTCGGATAGCTCGCGGGCCGCGAGCACTTTGGCCGAGATTAGTCGCGGGCCGCCAGCCCATGTACAGCGACCAATTTTTTTTTTGTTTTAATTGTTGATTTATGAATTCCATGGTGCCCACACAAGACTTCTAAGCCATTTGATGAATCTATGGACTTGTTAATGGTTTTAAAAACCTAGTATAACACTTGTAATCATCTCATATTTTCCCTAAACACATGGCATGATCTTATTCTTTCTCAAAAACTATATAAGGGCCTTGAAACTTCATTTTCAAAGTGCACCATTCATTCTTTCTTCTCTAGCTCTCAAACTTGGAAAACCCTGAGCAATTGGGGACTTCCCTTGAGTGTTCTTCAGTCCCTAGGACCACTTGTAAGTGATCCTTTCATGGCTAGTTATTTTATTTGGCTCTTAAAGCCGAAAAGTCAAGCGTTTACGATAAACGCTTTGACTTTTAGTTAGACCTTAAACAGTCAAGCCATTGTTCGCAACGAACATGGCTACGTGATCGTAATTAGATAGGTGTTAATCCCTCAAAAGGGCACCTCCTAAGAATTACGTTTGTTTGGTCAATTGACGAGTCAACTAATATTAATTTAAAAAGTAAACGGGTCGGTTTTAAAAATAATTACGATATGAGTTTAGAAATGTTCTAAAATATGTTTTATCACTTAAACAACTCGGTAATAATTATTAGAACATGTGTAAACATGTTCGGCTCGTCAATTCAAGTTTTAGGGTCGGTTCGCAACCGAAAATCGCGTAGTTTGACTTATACGTTGACTTTTGGTTATAAACCAAATTAGACTAGTATGCTACTGATTTTAGGTTCCGTTATGATCGTAATATAATGTAGTATAACCCTATAAGGTTATATTACACGATCGGACTAGGAATTTGAGTTTATGCGCATGTTCCGTTATTAGGTCGTACTTTGACTATAATGCCCTTTTGTTTAAAAATAAGGATTCAAAAGTAAATGAGCATGCAAATGAGTTATGTACAGATGAGTAAACATGTTTAGAATATTTTGATGTTTATAACCTGGTCATAAACTGAGTTTACGCGTATAAGCGTAAACTATGCTTTTAAAAGGACTAAAATGCCCTTTTAAGTCTAAAATTAGTTTTAAATATAATTTTAGCATAAAACTCATTTCCTACTGATATGATATGATAATTAGGATTATTTGGGATGCTAAGTCAGATTGTAAACTGAGTTTAACATCAGTTTCGTATACAATGCCGATAAATGATGATAATGCCCTTATGGCACATAAAATGGGTTTTAAGCATAATATTCAAACCAAACCTTTTGCTTACTGATATGTTATGAAAAATAAAATATTTTAAGTAATCGGACTTGGTTCAATAATACTTAGACTTGCGGGTTTTTCCAAATATAGTCTTATTGATTGGAAGCTAGCAAAAAGGTAAATACTTTTGACTTATTTTAGTGTAAACTTGGGATGACAAATATGCCTCTTGGGGCGGCTATTACATAAGTAAGTCGCCAATGATTGCACAAAAGTGTATGAATACGGTTTAATCCGTTTACTTGATAATTGATATAATTGGGGGTTAATGATACCATGTCCGGACAACCCAATGGGTTAATCAAGTATATAATCTTGTAACAAGAATAATCCCAATATATATTTAAAAGATCACCTACGAGTTATCTATATGTATAAAACTCTTTTCGAAAAAATATTTTCCAAAGAGTCAGTTAATTGTATTTACCAGCTTTGGCTGACATATTTTCAAAAGATTGAACAGCAGGTACCGAACCTTATTATAGGCTGGGATTACGGGTCGGCTAGGATGAAAGCTAAGGAATTTGCACTCCTGTTGCTTAAGGCCTATGATGTCTAAAGCTCTGTTTATTTGGATCATGCCTGTGGGCTTGTATCGAACGCTTGTAATACTTTTATACATTCAAGCTTTATTTTTAATAATTTCAATCCAATACTTCCGCTGCATATTATTATATTGTGATAACTATTATCCAACCGTCACGATTGTACCCATCCGGGCCCACCGGAAATCGAGGTGTGACAGGTTGGTATCAGAGCTACAGTTTGAGTGAATTAGACACTAGCCTTTGGTGTCTAATCTCAAATATCACAAATGCAGATTCCTTTAAAAACTCCGAGTCTAGACTTGAATATAAGACTACTCTTAATCTTTATAGTAGTTGTTGGTTTTATACCGTCGAGATGTCGCAAACAAGATGAAGAATCTATAATGGGTCGCGGACTTGAGGATCTCTACCATTGAGTAGCTTGAAGTTCCATATGGTGAACTACATATGTTTTGAAGACAATGACTCCGATACGAGGATGCTAAACCTCATCACCTGATATTATATCTTTTGATATTTCTGTGATATCGTAATATCATTTATCCGAAGTCTATCATATTTGATAGACAATCCGGTGATATCTCACCAGCTGATTAAAGCGGCAACAACTATGGAAAGTGCACAGATATCCACTTTCGCACCAAATTCTATCGTTCGATTCAGGTGTTCTCTCGTTCTAGAGAATAAACAGAAAAAGGAATCACTCTTTCTGATTCATGCTTAAAGCATAAAATCTCGAGTCTTGGAACTCGATTATTCAAACCCATTTGGGTATATTATATTATATATAAAATTCAGCAAATCTTGCCAGCAAATTTCTCTAACTGAAGTACGATAATGATTTTTATTTCATTGATTTTTAGCAACTACGAATGCCAAACTTAGTTTGATAAGAGCGCCATATGATAATTGGCAGTATCTTAGTGTGTCCCATAGATTACTTTCATGCCTGGCCAGAATGACGGTTTAATGCATGGAACCACTAAGATCTCCCAAAGGTCATATTGTACTGATATCGGCTAATAGTAAGCATCAAATATAATTTGGCGATATTACTTCCATAAGAAGAATCATTGATTTTATGGAGCCCATTTTATGATTTTTCCTTCGAATGATATGAAGGTCATATTTATTGCTCCTACCTTAACAAACAAACCTCTTGATTGCGCGATAGACGAAGGCCAAAAGCACATGTTCCCACCAATGAGTGGTCGAAAAAGTGCAAAAAAAAATTCGTCCAAATATGAGACGACGTATCCCCAATTCTCTCAATAAGGAGAGGGGCATATATTTATAAACGGTGTACTTTATTGAGTCGTACCATATACAGTGTACTTTATTGAGCTGTATCAAATACGCTGTACTTTATTGAGGCGTATCCCCGAATCTCCCCATAAGGAGAAAGGGTATATTTGTAAACGGTGTACTTTATTGAGCCATACCATATACAGTGTACTTTATTTAGCTGTATCAAATAAGTTGTACTTTATTGAGGCGTATCCCTGTAACATTCCCAAAATTTTTATTTATATAAATTATATAAAAACTTATGTTACTAAAAGTATGCATCATGGGTAAGTTGACCAATGAAAATATGAGATATTTTGGGCAAGCGTAGGAACCGTTTAATAACTTAATTATAAAAATACATTATATTTGAACCTACTCTGTTTTTAATAAAACTTGGTTCAAAATGTAGATAAAATTATTCTCGTTCTAATGACATATTTATTATTTTATAAAACGACATATTTTAGAAGTTATAAGCGCCAAATAAGTGAAACAGTTAAATTAATTATAATATATATATTAATTATAAAACATAAAATAATCAAATTACAAATGCTAACGTGTATCTTGAATTTAATAGCTTATGGATACGTGGACTCTAGGTAGCTTATACTCCAAGTTTAACAATTGTATAAATAGGCAATGTTAAAATCATTCAAACTGCTTATTTCTTTCCTTCTACTATGTCTTTCGACAGGCTTTCCCTCTCTCTCTTAGAATTCTACTTTTTATTTTATAATAATAAATAATAATAATAATAAAGCCCTGCCCTGTTTTAAGTGTTGTAATTCCTGGTCACTGATGCCCTGTCCGATTGATCTAGTGCCCCGTAACGTATGTTAAGGCTCTGCCTAAATTCGTTGGGGTTCTGTCTCGTGACGTAGGGATAAAGTGGAATTGGGTTACTATACTTAGTGTGAGTGCACTATATATTCTATTAAATAATCCAGGAGTTGTACCAAGATATATCAACCCTCCAAAATATTTCTGACACCCTAATATATTTAGAATACCCCTATATGTTTTTAAATACACCCCGTATGTGAAAACCGAGCCCGAAATACAATATAGCATTAAAAATAAATGAAAAACAAGAAAAGTTAAGTTGAGGCGGGCCGCGTAAGGTACCCCATAACCCTTACGCGGGCCGCGAGATGCTAAAAAGGTGGCGCAGCCCGGTGCGGCCACGTGGCCCAACACCCGGCTAAGCTAGTTGTCGACTCAGCCCAGCTACGCGTTGACCCAGCTTTGACGCTGGCCGCGTAAGCTTTGTGCTCATGTTACGCGGGCCGCGAGAGACCCAGGTTCAGCAACTATATAAGAAGGACATCGGGTTCAACCAAATTTCGTTCACAATTCATTCTCAATCTCAAAATTCTGAATTAGAGTTTTTATACTCGGGTATTATACCCCTAATTAGCGAGGTTCTGCTCTGTTGTAAGTATTATAACCCCAGTTTCATATTAGATACGCTGCCCGATTGATTTAGGGTTCCGTAACAACTGTCGTGGTTCTGCCCAACCTAGTTGTTGGAATACCGTCTCGGGGAGGGTATCATTAATATTATCAAAAGGGATATTATACTAACCTAGGTACAATTGTGTAAATTATAGATTAATCCCAGGAAACCCTTACGCGAAGTCTAAGATAGCAACGTGAGTTTATCCTCTTTTTGTTAACCTTTTTGGAATGTTTTACAAAATCTTAATTGTTTTACAATGTGATTAAGCGGTGATTGAGTCTTTGTAGTTCTTCAATTACTGCCGGTATGTTGGGGTTTTGTATACAAAATTTACTACTGCAGGTAGTAAGTCGGGGATGACAGTACGTTACCATTGGACAAAGAGTTAACCAATGTGTAATATGACCCACAAGTCAGGATTAACAGTACTGAATGAGTAATTGTGTAGAAATAAACAATGTGATCGCTCTCAATACTGTTTTAATTAATAAAATGTTTCTTGATTAAACTGGGATTCACTCACCAGTATTTCCCACTGACAAATGTTTTTAAACACGTGTTTTAGGTAACACAATGTGAAAGCCAAGTAGTAAAAAGCCAGCTCGAGAGCACTAACAGCTTGGAAAACTGTGGCTATAAAAGTTATCTAAAATACGATGTTTTAAACTCAATAAAAGAGGGTTTAACCCTATGTTGTAATCAGAAACTTGGATTTTAACCATGTGATTATTAATATCAAATAAGTTGGTTTTACTCTGATAAAATATTTCCTAACTACGATCCTGATGAAATTTCCGCTGCCAAATTAATAAACTGATACCACCACAAATGAATGTTCGCGGCCGCCTATTCCCGGGACAGATAAGGGGGCGGGGGTTGTGACAGAAGGTGGTATCAGAGCCTAGCCACTGGTTCAAGCCAGAGAAGTGTTCTGTTGACACTTAAATTTTAAATTCTGTGTTAGGAAATAACTTATGTGATTATGTGTTTTATATTATTTGACTATTTGTTAGTCTACAGTATGGGTAAGCAAAGAATATCGGGTTAGTCTACAGTATGGGTAAGCAAAGAATTTCGGACATCTATCGTCAACTAGATAGTTCACCAAAAGATAAGGGAACCTCATTTCAACCAAATCCCTCAGGATACTCAGCAGATACTGAGAAAGGAATATTTATTCGTAAGGCACAATCTGAGAAACCATTTACCACTAAGAAAAGAAGTTGGATTATTAGCAAAAGTCGAGAGAAAATAAAGAAGTCACAACAAAAGGGAGTGATAATCAATAAGGAAATAAATGCACAAACTCAGGAAACAGGCAATAACCTACCATGGGAAGGTGAATTAGATGAACAATGGGTAAATCTCCGTATGTTAGCCACTACAACAGTAAATGCTAACTTATATTAAATAGTCGAACGGCCAAACCAATACCAGCACCCATGCCACCTATGAGCTAGAAACTTTAAAGGAACTTCGCTCATTAGATAACAACTTAGTAAAGACAGGAGATAGAATAAACCTTACATAAAAGCATGTTGAGCCTAATACTCCTATAACCTAGATAGACTAAAATAAGTTACGGATGCATAATCACTAGTATATTTTGAATTCCAGTTGTAGTTTGTAATAAATGCATATATATATATAAGTCGCAATTTTTAATCAATCTATTTTTATGATTGTACCCAAATATTTGTACTAGAAATTTGTCTGTGATAATTAATAACACCTACTCAAATAATATCATAATATACATCAAACTAAGTTGGTTATTAACAAAGCAGTCGTATTTATGACTCTCTTTTGGAACCAATTATTTACTTTGGTTTAAAATACATATTGAAGTATATGGTATAAAGCTTTAAAACTGTGGTTTTAATACTATTGTTTCAAAATAATTTATATTTAATAAAACCGAAGCTATTAAATTAATTAAAAGGATTTTAAGAATTAATAAAAATTTAAAAGATTGCTTTAGTAGATCTAGCCAAAGCAAGTTTTGAAACCCAGGTATACCAATTTACCACTCTATTTTATCCCTTCTGGTTTATAACCAGTTGGCCATAAGACTTCATACTTTCATAGTTTTATGAAATAACTGATGTTGGGATTACTTGTAAAGGTTTCTATTAAAATACTTAGTAATAAAATAGATGGTTAAATGAATATGATGGGTATTCATGATTAAATAAAATCATTTAAATTTTTTAGAGATTTGGGTTGAGTAGACTACGTAGAAAAGCCTAACTAAACAATGAAAGCATTTCTATAGATCTTTAATATTAAGGTATGTCCAGAATAGGTCTTATGCATGAAGATAGCTAATATAATATTTTAAGATTAACCAGTCATATTAGTTATAGGATTGTGTATCCTAAATTATAAAGAAAAATATTCGAGTCAGCTGGCTAATGTATAATAGTTAAATAATACAATTCTATTTTATTTAAAATGTATATACACTATAATACATTTAAATAATATATACGTGTATATATATTCATATATATATATATATTAGGATACCTGTAAAATTTATACAATTAAAACTATAAAGAGAGGGTATGATAAAAAGGGCCATTATATATATCATGATAATCATATATAAATAATCAGGTTTTCATTCTCTATCAATTAGAATATTATATTTAAAAAGAAGTAATAAAATTTTTATATACTAAAAGGAAAGAAAAGATGGGCTTAATGGTTTGAACAATCGATACATATAAAAGAGATTGGATAATTAATTTTTTGAAGTAAAGATATTGCAACAGTGAAAACATCTTTTCTTATCCTACTTGAATCAATCTATTTATTTATTTTACCTGGCACGTTAAAATGTTTCTAAACATTCATTTTTCAAACTAGAATTTAAAATGAATGCCCTACATAAAAATAATTGAATCAAATGTATGTTTAGTACGTTTATCCTTTATATAACTTTATTTAAAAATCAGATTACAATTTTAATATTGTAATATCTTTAAATAAATTACTATTACTATTGTATGGGATATACATACATATTCTAATATATTACTCAAATATATTTAGAATCAATTTTTAGAAATGTCAAACTCTGTATTACTTACCATAAGTACTTCTTTGAATAAATAATATAATATACATTAAATTGAGAGTTAAGTTTTGATATTTTGAACCCATATGGTTCAACCCACTAGTTAAAAATAAATTTATTCCCATGAATCCAAAAAGTTTATATTTTGATAAATTTATTTCTTTAAACTTTTATTTATCCATCCTTAAAATATTATGTTCAATAAATTTAACGGAAGTTTATTTCAATATACTACTTTTATAAAAGAATAAAATAAAGTCATGGAAATAAGCTTGATGATTGGTACCATCGGATGTATAGTTATTATTTTATATATGTGTGTATATATTCCGTAAGTTTAATATTAACTAGAGATTTGAAATTTTATACACATATATGCATATACCCAATAGAATTTCTTGATGGTATACCCAATATAATATCTTCTGTGAGATAAACATAAGAGAAAATATCATTGGTAATTCATATGAAAACATAAAGTTATTATAAGAATAAACCATGAAACCTACTATGTTTTAAAATGCCATCTGTCTCAATGAAATATTCCTTGTAACGGAATCTAAGATTATATATGCATAAATAGAGTTAGCTGTAAGTATACTCATTACAATGAACCTAGCTATAGAGTCAATGGAGACAATTATATTTTTGTCAAAACTCCATTTTCCAAACAAAAGAAAGTTACAACCATAATAATACCTATGCTTAAATGAAAAGAGTTAAGATTTTAATATTTACTGGTAACACCCGGGATAGTATTTAGACTTGAACCTAAGGAAAATGCCTTAGTATAAGTTTCACGATAAGCTAATTATTTGCGTAGATAAAATGTGATGGATGTCGGTATGCCGTGAGGATGATGACTAGAACGGTGCAAGTATGATAAATAAGCGATAACACCTGGCCACTGTTATTTCTTGTTTATTAGTACTACTCGGTTCTAGAATATGATCCATCATGAGAATACTGATTTCCTTGTTTCTTGATGCAAACCATAATAAACGAGGTACTTTCAAAATCCTGATCTGAGAGAAGTCTATTTATGGGAAATATTATGATAATTACCTCTCCGGTAAAACTGGGTATGGTGCAGTAGACTCTCCAGCTTGTCCGGGTGAGATGTGGTTACCTCTCCGGCAGGACCGAATAAGATGGGGTATGTGTCACGAACAGGGTGTTAATAATAATTTTAGATTTAATTATCAGGAATATCCCGTATACGTCTATAATTTCGATATCAAACATTATTTCGTTTGATCATCCGTCTCGAAATTCGTGCGACAAGATGAACGACATGAACTCTTTAAGTTGGGACATCATCAAAAGTATAAGGATTCCCCTTGCGATTATTGACGCATTAGGAAACCTGTAACTAAAAGCTGTGTTAAAATGTAAAACATATTTCAATCAAGGATAAGAATCTCATAGAGAATAGTTCTGGTCAAAGTAAAGTGAAATTCAAAACAAGGAACAGAATATACCTAGAAATTAAACTAACTAAAAATATTCATCCATATTTCAGGGAATCTCGAGGACGAGATTTAAAATAAGGTGGGGAGGATGTAACATTCCCAAAATTTTTATTTATATAAATTATATAAAAACTTATGTTATTAAAAGTATGCATCATGGGTAGGTTGACCAATGGAAATATGAGATATTTTGGGCAAGCGTAGGAACCGTTTAATAACTTAATTATAAAAATACATTATATTTAAACCTACTCTGTTTTTAATAAAACTTGGTTCAAAATGTAGATAAAATTATTCTCGTTCTAATGGCATATTTATTATTTTATAAAACGTCATATTTTAGAAGTTATAAGCGCCAAATAAGTGAAACAGTTAAATTAATTATAATATATATATTAATTATAAAACATAAAATAATCAAATTACAAATGGTAACGTGTATCTTGAATTTAATAGCTTATGGATACGTGGACTCTAGGTAGCTTATACTCCAAGTTTAACAATTGTATAAATAGGCAAAGTTAGAATCATTCAAACTGCTTATTTCTTTCCTTCTACTATGTTTTTCGACAGGCTTTCCCTCTCTCTCTAAGAATTCTACTTTTTATTTTATAATAATAAAGCCATGCCCTGTTTTAAGTGTTGTAATTCCTGGTCACCGATGCCCTGTCCGATTGATCTAGTGCCCCGTAACGTATGTTAAGGCTCTGCCTAAATTCGTTGGGGTTCTGCCTCGTGACGTAGGGATAAAGTGGAATTGGGTTACTATACTTAGTGTGAGTGCACTATATATTCTATTAAATAATCCAGGAGTTGTACCAAGATATATCAACCTCCAAAATATTTCTGACACCCTAATATATTTAGAATACCCCTATATGTTTTTAAATACACCCCGTATGTGAAAACCGAGCCCGAAATACAATATAGCATTAAAAATAAATGAAAAACAAGAAAAGTTAAGTTGAGGCGGGCCGCGTAAGGTACCCCATAACCCTTACGCGGGTCGCGAGAGGCTAAAAAGGTGGCGCAGCCCGGTGCGGCCACGTGGCCCAATACCCGGCAAAGCTAGTTGTCGACTCAGCCCAGCTACGCGTTGACCCAGCTTTGACGCGGGCCACGTAAGCTTTGTGCTTATGTTACGTAGGCCGCGAGAGACCCAGGTTCAGCAACTATATAAGAAGGCCATCGGGTTCAACCAAATTTCGTTCACAATTCATTCTCAATCTCAAAATTCTGAATTAGAGTTTTTATACTCGGGTATTATACCCCTAATTAGCGAGGTTCTGCTCCGTTGTAAGTAGTATAACCCTAGTTTCGTATTAGATACGCTGCCCGATTGATTTAGGGTTCCGTAACAACTGTCGTGGTTCTGCCCGACGTAGTTGTTAGAATACCGTCTCGGGGAGGGTATCATTAATATTATCAAAAGGGTTATTATACTAACCTATGTACAATTGTGTAAATTATAGATTAATCCCAGGAAACCCTTACGCGAAGTCTAGGATAACAATGTGAGTTTATCCTCTTTTTGTTAACCTTTTTGAATGTTTTACAAAACCTTAATTGTTTTACAATGTGATTAAGCGGTGATTGAGTCTTTGTAGTTCTTCAATTACTGCCGGTATGTTGGGGTTTTGTATACAAAATTTACTACTGCAAGTAGTAAGTTGGGGATGACACTACGTTACCATTGGACAAAGAGTTAGCCAATGTGTAATATGACCCACAAGTCAGGATTGACAGTACTGAATGAGTAATTGTGTAGAAATAAACAATGTGATCGCTCTCAATACTGTTTTAATTAATAAAATGTTTCTTGATTAAACTGGGATTCACTCACCAGTATTTCCCACTGACAAATGTTTTTAAACACGTGTTTCAGGTAACACAATGTGAAAGCTAAGTAGTAAAAAACCAGCTCGAGAGCACTAACGGCTTGGAAAACTGTGGCTATAAAAGTTATCTAAAATACGATGTTTTAAACTCAATAAAAGAGGGTTTAACCCTATGTTGTAATCAGAAACTTGGATTTTAACCATGTGATTATTAATAACAAATAAGGTGGTTTTACTCTGATAAAATATTTCCTAACTACGGTCCTGATGAAATTTCCACTGCCAAATTAATAAACTGATACCACCACAAACGAATGTTCGCGGCCGCCCGTTCCCGGGACAGATAAGGGGGCGGGGGTTGTGACAATCCCCGAATCTCCCCATAAGGAGAAAGGGTATATTTGTAAACGGTGTACTTTATTGAGCCGTACCATATACAGTGTACTTTATTGAGCTGTATTATATACGCTGTACTTTATTGAGGTGTATTCCTGAATCTCCCCATAAGGAGAAAGGGTATATAATTAAACGGTGTACTATATTAAGCCATATAGTATACACTATACTATATTGAGGCGTATACCAAATCTCCAACTAAGGAGAAGTGCAGATAATTAAAACGTCAAATAAGACGTGTCCTGGAAACTCCAACTGAGGACAAGGACTAAAGGTGCCAACTCTATTGGGTGAAGATAAATTAGTCAAAGAACCGCTAGCAATCAAGCAAATAAATCTCTTTTGAATTTACTCGGTCTACTAGTTCTTCCTTAATTAAGACTAGTAAATAAGACCATGATAAAAGACTTTGTCTTAAATATATACTTCCCACCAATGGTACTGGTTGAAAAGGTGTTAGAAGTGGAAAACTGATTCCCTCACACCGATATAATCTTAAAATCTTTAAGTGATTCTCGTCCAATTATAGAGCAGCACTTATCTAAGATCTCCAACTAATTCCCGAATGAGTGGAAAGGAGATAGAAATTTCATACATGTATGCAATGCTAATCATCCCCAAATCTCCCAATGTGGAGAAGAATATATATTTAAACGGTGACTGTATCGAGCCATATCATATGCACTGACTGTATCGAGGCGTATTCCCAAAATCTCCCAATGTGGAGAGGGACTTATATTTAAACGTCAACTGCGACGTATTCGCAAATCTCCCACTACGGAGAGGAACTTATATTTTCAAACGTCAACTTAGACGCATCTCCAACTGAGGTGAAGAAATTATATTCAATACGTTGACTAAAACGTATCATTAAAAATCTCCAACTAATTCCCAACTGCGTGGAAAGGAGAAAACTCTCGTCCAACTTCATGACGATATCTGTTCCAAATCTCCAACTATTCCCAATTGTGTGGAAGGAGAGGAACCATATTAATATGTCAGGCAAAAATGTATCACTAAATCTTCAACTAATTTCCAGTTGTGTGGAAGGAAGAAAATCTTTGTCAACTTTGTGACGAAACTTATTCCAAAACTCCAACTAATTACCAACTGTCTGGAAAGGAGGGAAATCTTCGTCTACTTGTGACGATACTTGTTCCAAGTCTTCAACCGTTCCACATTATGTGAAAGGATAGGAATCATGATACTGCATTGTGAGTTAAAACAAAGACAGTTGTGACCTTTATGGTTCCCTGTCTAAGGTGGTGTGTTATACCCAAGCCTCATAGTCTATATGATCAATGCGATCATGACTAATATCATCTCATACGATGAACATATCATTTATCATCCTTAGTGATGTTTTGCCTACGGGCTATAACATATTGTCTATTTAAGACATTGACATTGTGATCTTTATGATTCCCTGTCCAAGGGGAGAGCTATGCTCAAACCTCATAGTCTATATGATCAATGCGATCATGACTAAAATTATCTAATACGATGATCCTATTATTTAACATCCTTAGCAATGTTTTGACTACGGGCTATACTATATGGTCCATTGAGACATTGACATTATGAGCAATGTGATTCCTTGCCCAAGGGGGTGAGCTATGCTCAAATCTCATAGTCTATATGATCAGTGCGATCCTGACTAATATCATCAGTAAGATGATCATTATATTAACATCCTTAGTAATGAAGTGCCTACGGGCTAAACTTTACTTTATTGTCGATAAGACAATGATAGTGGCGACCTTTATGGTTCCCTGTTCAATGTAATGGGTTATACCCAAGCCTAACAGTCTATATGATCAATGCGATCTTGACTAATATCATCAACATGATAATCATACTTAACATCCCTAGTGATGTTTCGCCTACAGACTATACTATATCGTCCATTTGAGACAATGACAGTTGTGACCATTATGGTTCCCTGTCCAAAGTGGAGAATTATGCCCAAGTCTCGCAGTCTATATGATCAAGTGCGATCATGACTGATATCATCAGTGAGATGACCATTAATTTAACACCCTTTGTGATGTCAAATCGAATCGCCTACGGGCCATATTATATCGTCAATTGCGACGACAATAGTGGTCTACGACCCCTTATCCAAAGGTAATGAACTATGTTCAAACCTTAAAGCCCTTTGATCAAATAAGATCACGGTTTATATATGTCTTAATTGTCCTACGTGGCAAGGCTTTAGTGCTATATTTAAATGTCCTTCGTGACAAGCCAATGTGCTATATTTAAATGTCCTTCGTGACAAGCCAATGTGCTATATTTAAATGTCCTTCGTGAAAAACCAGTGTGCTAGGCTTTAACGTCATTCGTGGCAGGCCATTTTGTCATAATTAAACGTCCTTTGTGACAAGCCAATGAGTTATATGGCTAAGCCCATTACCAATTGTGATAAACAGGGCTAGTGAAATTGATATATAAACATATAGATCTGTAAAATCTAATGCAAATAAGTTGATTTGCTATTTGGTTCTCGAAGTATTACTGATGGCTATATTTTTTTTCTCAGATAAACTTATGGCGAGCCTAAGAATTGGCAAAGCAAGTAAGAAAAACGGTGGTGACGATTTAGAGCACCAAAACCGTAATGACGAAGAGAATTGTCTTCGATCCATAGTTGCCGATGAAGTCGGTAAAGCCCTGGCTGGACTTATGGCCACACTTAAAGGGCCAGAGCCATCAGTACAGAAAGAGAACTCTGTTCCTAAACCCCGTTCTAATACTCATAAGACAGAAAAGACTCATTTCTCCTCAACTAAGAGTGAGCAGGGTATTAAGAGTATCAAGAAGGCTGAGTCGCATGACTCTAAGAAGGGGTGTACATATAAATACTTTGTTTCTTGTAAACCCCGTGACTTTACGAGTGAGAATGGAGCTATTGATGCTCTAAAGTGGCTGGATGAAATTGAGACTGTTGTTGATATAAGCGATTGTGCCGCCAAGGACACTGTTAAATACGTGTCCCAATCTTTCAAGGAGGACGCTCTGACATGGTGGAAGGCATTAATCCAATCCACTGGCAAGATTGCAATGTATAACCTGAGTTGGTCTAAGTTTGTGGAATTGATCCGCAAGACTTATTGCCCACCTCACGAGGTGGAGAAAGTTGAAATTGACTTTCTAAGGCTGACAATGAAAGGCCTCGAGTGTCCAGCCTATGTATCCAAATACAACTCTTTATCAAGACTCGTGCCTTATTTAATTACCCCCGAGTCTAAGCGCATTGCACGGTTTCTTGGAGGGCTCGCTCCAGAAATCAAGGGAATGGTTAAATCCTCCAAACCTGCAACTTATAGATCCGCTGTGGATCTGGCTCTTTCTCTCACTGAAGATGAAATAAGAGCAAGTGCGATTAAGGCTGAAGGGGGTCACAAGCGAAAGCGAGATGATACCCCAAGTAAGGATTACAAAAAGGGTAAGACCAGTTCAAATTATAACCAGTCCAAGCCGAATGAAGTAAAACCCGAATGCAAAACCTACGGGAAGGAACACTTTGGAAAATGTTTCCGTGAACAGACCAAGGGTTGTGGCATCTGTAAGAAGATGGATCACAAGTCTCATGAATGCAAAGACTTGAAAGACGCCACCTGCTACGGGTGTGGCGAGAAAGGGCATATAAAGACTCGCTGCCCAAAGAGGGCGGCTGACGGGGAGAACAAGGCCACTGATGGCAAGAAAGGCAATGCTTGAGCCTTCCAATCTGCTACAGCAGAAGCAGTTCAAGACATATCTTTACGTATCTGTTTCTCGTAAATGTTTTATTTATTAGAAACTTGTTTTAAACTCTGGAGCCAGTTAAAGCTTCATCGATTGTAAATTTAATAAAATTTTTAATTCTGCCCTTTCAAGACTTAAATATTATTTTTATTTTTAAAAATCAAGTGCCAATCTAAATGGTTTCACTTATGAGATATCCTTCTCGAATCTAACTTGTCTGCGATAATCTTTTATCTATAAATCCTGCAGGATTCGACATGTTCTTAGACATGGATTGGTTAGTCCGAAAACCAAATCCACCTTGTCTGCAGTAACAAACTTATCGAAATTTAAAAATCCCCATCTAGTGATATACTCACCATTCATGGAAGATCAACACTCTGGATTGCCAAAGGGAGTTTTTATGCTTGAGGCATCCAAGTGATTGAAGGGAGAATGTGTCAGCTTCATGAAACAAGTAACTTTTGACAAATTAATTGAAAGCTGAAAACCTTTATGTGTATGGACGTGAGAAGTCCATAGACACCTAGGAAGCGTAATTGTTTAGAATGTTCGCCAGTGAGTCGAACATTGTAGACCGTTCTTAGTCTGCATCTTTAAATTGGAAATCCCAAATAGATTTGGGAAATGGTAACAATGGGTCTAACCTCCAAGTTACCTATGATAACCTGCGGCAAGGACGCGATGTAAATTATAGTCAACAAACCTACTAAGTCGACGCTTCTTGTCAATTAAGGAAAATTTATATTTCCGACAAGTTAAGCTATATAACGACAACATCGAGTCTCCTTATAGAGCACCGTTGTCTGAAGTATCGAATTATGATAATAAATATATTCTTATCTCTGGAAAACTCTAGCATGATGCTCAGCTGATAAGCACTTGTCATGCTTCGCCATGACATTCAAACTTAATCCTAAGGTTTATTGAAAAACCCTGTCTATTATGGATCACGGAAATTAAACGTTCCAAGTTTACCTCGTAAATGTGAACGGGATTCCCATTGTGGCCCAGAATACTCTTAAAAGGTTGAAACATACTACGATACGGAACTGCCCGTATTGCTCTGAGCAAATCTCAAGGTCGAGATTTATTTTAAGGGGGTGAGGATGTAACACCTCGTAAAATCATGCCCAATAATGTATCGACACGTGTCCCTAATCCTAATTATGTCAAACGTTGACTAGGAAGGACTATTATCGCCAAACGATTAAAACATTGAATGTGAGAGGACTGAAAGTGTCAACATGCTTAAACTAAGCCTCTGAATGACCTTACACGGTATTCGTATTCACATATTAAGCCACATGTTGGATAATCGAAACCGTTAGAGATAAACTCAAAAGTTTGCGCGACGGAGGGTTAAAAGCGTCAACATGTTAATTCTTACCTCTGAGTGACCTTTTAACGAATCCGGAGCATTATGATGTTTGATCACGCTCTTGGGAACACCTAATATTGGCCGTTTAGGGCTTTGATGCCGTTAAACGATAACACGCACAAGTTTGTGCGTTAAAAGGGTTAAAAGTGTCAACATGTTAATTCTTACATCTGAGTGACCTTTTAACGAACCCGAAGCATCGTGAAGTTCACTCATACTCTCGGAAATGCCTGATGTAGGCTATATAAGGCTCTTATTTCGTTAAACGATATTACGCACAATTATGTGCGTTAAAAGGACTAAAAATGACAACGTACGAAACTACACCTTGAGTGACCATTTTAAACGAATCGGGAACTTTATGATACTCGGTCGTACTCCCGAGTGTGCCTAATACGGGCCACTAAGGGCTTCCATAATTTATATTAAACTTTCAAATAAGAATTATAAAATTGGTGCCAAAAGTGTCAACCTTGAAAGTTAAAATTATAATAAATGAATAAAGGGTCAAAGTTGCCAAGTTGCCAAACTCTTTGTTGGGCTCGGATAGCTCGCGGGCCGCAAGCACTTGGGCCGAGATTAGTCGCGGGCCGCCAGCCCATGTACAAAGACCAATTTTTTTTTAATTGTTGATTTATGAATTCCTTGGTGCCCACACAAGACTTCTAAACCATTTGATGAATCTATGGACTTGTTAATGGTTTTAAAAACCTAGTATAACACTTGTAATCATCTCATATTTTCCCTAAACACATGGCATGATCTTATTCTTTCTCAAAAACTATATAAGGTCCTTGAAACTTCATTTTCAAAGTGCACCATTCATTCTTTGTTCTCTAGCTATCAAACTTGGAAAACCCTGAGCAATTGGGGACTTCCCTTGAGTGTTCTTCAGTCCCTAGGACCACTTGTAAGTGATCCTTTCATGGCTAGTTATTTTATTTGGCTCCTAAAGCCAAAAAATCAAGCGTTTACGATACACGCTTTGACTTTTAGTTAGACCTTAAACGGTCAAGCCATTGTTCGTAACGAACATGGCTACATGATCGTAATTAGGTAGGTTTTAATCCCTCAAAAGGGCACCTCCTAAGAATCACGTTTGTTGGTCAATTGATGAGCCAACGTAATATTAATTTAAAAAGTCAACGGGTTAGTTTTAAAAATAATTACGATATGAGTTTAGAAATGTTCTAAAATATGTTTTATCACTTAAACAACTCGGTAATAATTATTAGAACATGTGTAAACATGTTCGGCTCGTCAATTCCAGTTTTAGGGTCGGTTCGCAACCGAAAGTCGCGTAATTTGACTTCGACGTTGACTTTTGGTTATAAACCGAATTAGACTAGTATGCTACTGATTTTAGGTTCCGTTATGATCGTAATATAATGTAGTATAACCCCATAAGGTTATATTACACGATCGGACTAGGAATCTGAGTTTATGCGCATGTTCCGTTATTAGGTCGTACTTTGACTATAATGCCCTTTTGTTTAAAAATAAGGATTTAAAAGTAAATGAGCATGCAAATGAGTTATGTACTGATGAGTAAACATGTTTAGAATATTTTGATGTTTATAACCTGGTCATAAACTGAGTTTACGCGTATAAGCATAAACTATGCTTTTAAAAGGACTAAAATGTCCTTTTAAGTCTAAAATGTGTTTTAAATATAATTTTAGCATAAAACTCATTTCCTACTTATATGATATGATAATTAGGATTATTTGGGATGCTAAGTCAGATTGTAAACTGAGTTTAACTTCAGTTTCGTATACAATGCTGATAAATGACGATAATGCCCTTATGGCACATAAAATGGGTTTTAAGCATAATATTTAAACCAAACCTTTTGCTTACTGATATGTTATGACAAATAAAATATTTTAACTATTCAGATCTGGTCATAACCTCAGATTTCATAAACCATCGCATAAATCGTCATTTAATGACTTTAACGCCGTTTAGGCGCATAGTATGGTTTTAAACCATATTTATGAATCAAGACTTTACCTACTGAATTTCTAAACCATATTAAATATTTTTACAATAGGTATAAGTCCTAAACTCAGAATCCCAAATAAGTTCTCAAAACTATGTGTGAAATGACCAAAATGCCCCTACGGCGCATAGTTTGGTCTTAAAGCACAAACCACACATATATTTGATATCCTACTGATATGATATCATAATTTAACCACTTTTACATAATGTTTATCAACATGACATCAGTTTACTCGCAAGCTCCTTTTATAAGTTGTAAAATTACCAAAATGCCCTTATGAGGCATAGTTTGATTTTAAAACCTTAACGGGCATACAAGTTTATATCCTACTGATATTATAACTTGTTTAAAGTGTATTGGCATATGGAACTTGTTCATGACTCATTTGGTTACCCGATGTCGCTTATACGCGTACGGTTAGACTTACGTAACCAGTTTACATAAGTTTACCGAAAAGGGGTTTAACCTTATCATTTTGATCTCAAAATCCAGAATGTACTTTGTTTACCCATATTATACAAGTCCTAGTACTTGTTGGGTTTAAACCACATTCTTTTCAGTATACGCTTAATCTAGCGAACCTATTCTTAAGTATCAGGTCATGTCTAAAGGAACTACCTTTGGCCCGTATACATTCTAACAGATAATAAATCTGTTCATTCCAGACTATAGTACCCCCCAGATAATCGGACTTGAGTCAATAATACTTAGACTTGCGGTTTTTGCCAAATATAGTCTTATTGATTGGAAGGTAGCAAAAAGGTAAATACGCTTGACTTATTTTAGTGTAAACTTGGGATGGCAAATATGCCTCTTGGGGCGGTTATTACATAAGTAAGTCGCCAATGATTGCGCAAAAGTGTATGAATACGGTTTAATCCGTTTACTTGATAATTGATATAATTAGGGGTTAATGATACCATGTCCGGACAACCTAATGGGTTAATCAAGTATATAATCTCGTAACAAGAATAATCCCAAGATATATTTAAAAGATCACCTACGGGTTATCTATATGTATAAAACTCTTTTCGAAAAACTATTTTCCAAAGAGTCAGTTAATTGTATTTACCAGCTTTGGCTGACGTATTTTCAAAAGATTGAACAGCAGGTACCGAACCTTATTATAGGCTGGGATTACGGGTCGGCTAGGATGAAGACTAAGGAATTTGCACTCCTGGTGCTTAAGGCCTATGATGTCTAAAGCTCTGTTTATTTGGATCCTGCCTGTGGGCTTGTATCGAACGCTTGTAATACTTTTATACATTCAAGCTTTATTTTTAATAATTTCAATCCAATACTTCCGCTGCATATTATTATATTGTGATAACTGTTATCCAACCGTCACGACTGTACCCATCCGGGCCCACCGGAAATCGGGGTTTGACAATAACATCATAAATTGAAGCAATTAATGCATCATCATACATAATTCTACCAATTCCAACGACCTCTCTGGTCATAGGAGTTGACGGAATGACTCGCCAGTAACAAGTTCCGATGGAACGAATGGTTGCAGTTAGTACAAACGACGGAACTGTGAGAAACGGTGGAACAAATGGTTGCAGGGAATATTGGGGGCGTTGGTGACCGTCGGTGGTGGTGGCGGACGAATGGTTGCATGTATACACAGATCTCATATATGTTAGGGTTTATATCGGAGAAATTTGTGGATATGAATATTGGGGGCGTTGGTGGCCGCCGGTGGCAGTGGCAGAGTGGTGGTTTGTGGTTGTTAAATATTATCGCCGGCGAGAGGTGGTGGTGATGGTGGTCGTGTGGTTGAGAGAGAGATAAGGAAGTGAGAGAGAGAGAGAGAGAGACAGATGAGGAAGAGAGAGAGAGAGAGATAGATGAGAGAGAGAGAGAGTAACAAGTGTATGAGATAATATCAGGGCCGGCCCAGAAGGGGTGCCGGGTGGGCCATCGCTCAAGGCCCAATCTCTCCGGGGGCTCGAATTTTTCTTAAATAATTATATGTACTAAATGTTTTTATATAGAATTTGTTTCAAAAGTATTCCAAAGTTAATAACTTGCTGTAGTGGTCTCCTTTCTCTCTTTAAAATAATTTGGTCGGTTTGGTCTAAATTTATAGACAAAGGATCAAATACAAATACCCTTATCATACAAAACGTACGAATAGGGTGAAAATGTAAAAAACGCGGTGACATTTTCGTAATTATTTACCCGTAGAGTAATTATCAAAATTACTCTACAAATGATCTTCTAGGGTAATTTTGATCATGTAGAGTAATTTTGATCTTGTAGGGTAATTATCAAAATTACTCTACAAGTGTATCAAAATTACTCTGCATCAAAATTACTCTATAAGTGTATCAAAATTACTCTACAAGTTTATCAAACAACATATAATTCAAAATTACTCTACAAAATCATTTGTAGAGTAATTATGATACACTTGTAAAGTAATTCATCCATGACCCCAATGAGATATCTTAAACAGTTGGCACAATCATTCCTAGATATGTTGGGTTTACAATGAAGGATACCGAAAGCCTGATCCGGCTTATTTCCGATGCTTGCTTAGTAGAATCCATCCTGAAAGGCGCGTTCTTCGTAAGCGAATCCAAAAGGGTTCTAAGGTTTGTTCGGAACCCTGAGGTTGCATTTGAGCATTGACAATGGCTAGATCTTAGCATGAACATGAACATTACAATTAGTAACACGAGTTTCTCCATTTCTTTAACCGTTAATTACTTTGCTAATATGGCTATTTAAAGAATATAATCTGAAGAAAGTTTCTTGTTTTTGAAGTAAAATATTTAGTCAAGTAGTCAACGGCTTTAAAATCACATCATGTGCTAAATAATCAAACTACTAAGACTAGAAGGTATGGGGGCCGGCTAGGCCCGGCAAGGACCGGCGCCGGTCCCCCACACCGCCCCCCTCCATCCCACCCCGGCCTCAGCAGCAACTCCTCGCCGATCTTGCCGCTTCCATTTCAAATATATATCCGTTAACAACGGATAGATTAATAAAAAAAAAAATTCCTTTTCCACTTTAAATATTTATCAACCTCTTCCATCTTTTTATACCATTTCACATCCATTTCTCCTAATCTTCTCCTTCTATCATCCATTTTTTTAAAAAAACACTCTCATTTTTTTTTTTTACCATCATGAATCCATTCAACCCAAACGACCCCAACCCGAACAATCCCAACCCGAACAATCCCAACCCGAACAATCCAAACTTTTTTTCTAGTCCCGCTTACACTCCGACTATGGATTCTTCGTGGGGGTCTCCACCATTTGCGTTCTCGGGTTTCCAACAATCACCTAATGCCTTCAATCAAATGTCCCAACTTCAACAAATGCAACAATACCAAGCATTCCAACAATTCATGCAACGCGGCTCGCTTCAACTTGATCAATTCCAATCGCAACCGCCAACTTCCCAACCACAACCCTCGGTTCACCTTGACGATGATGATGAAGTCGTCCCCGAATCGCCACCTAAAGAACTCAAGCGCAAAAAAAACAGGGGGAAGGGGAAGGCGGTTGAAACCGAACCCGACACCGAAAAAAAAGCGGTTCGAGAGCAAAGGCGAGAACGTGGACAAAAGTAGAGGAGGAGGCGCTAGCTATTGCGTTTCTTAAGGTCTCAGATTGCCCGATTGTCGGTATGAACCAAAGTTAATTTTTTTATATAAATTTTAAAAGAATTATTTCTTAGTTTTACTAATCCATTTTTTTTTAATTTTAGGGAACAATCAAACGGGTAGTGGTTTTTGGAAAAAATGTACGGAAAGATTTAATAACCTTATGGGGGAAGACCCCTACCGTGATCTCGAATCCGTATCGGGCAAGTGGCGGAAAATGAACAAGTGCGTGAATGATTTTATCGGGGTTTATAACCCACTTTACATCCATCGTCCTAGTGGGAGTAGCGACGAGGACGTTCTTAACCTTGCGATTGCTAGATGGGAAACAAAAAATCCGCCTTTCCCGCACCTCCGAGCATGGAACGTTTTAAAGAAAGACCCTAAATGGGCCCCGATTCCAAATGAGGTCGCAACCGCCAAACGGACTAAAACTTCCGAGTCCGGAAGTTATAGCGCGGGAGGCTCCACCGCTCGTTGTCAAATCGACATAAACGACGAACCGGAATATGACGAACCGGAATATCACGAACCGGAACGTCCCACCGGAAGGGACAAAGCAAAAAAAGAGGCGGCCGCAAAGCGCAAAGGGGCCGGCTCGAGTGGAGGGGGCGGCTCGGGTGGAGGTGGCGGCTCGAAGGCGTCTTCGAAAATGGACGACTTAATTTCCGAATTCCGTTCGTTCCAAGAATTTGCGGCCGAAAAATATAGTCACAAGAAAAACGTGTCGGCCGACTATGCTCGAGCGGAGGATTTTAGGATAATGAGGTTGGATCTCGACTCGGTTCCGGAGGAGGAACGAGAGGTGTATCGAAGGATGAAGGAAGAGGTGAAGAAAAAGTGGACGTCGTAGGTTTTTTTTCATTTTTAGGAAATGTAATTTTTTTTTATTTTTCGGTAATTTTTTTTTTTAGGAAATGTAATTTTTTTTTATGTTATGAAATGAAATTATTTATGTTGTTTTATGTTGTATTTTTTAATTTTTATAAAGTTTTTATTAACTTATTAAATTAAAACTTAGGAAATTATAAAATAATGAGGTGGGGCCCATCCTCCATCCCCCTCAATTATCATGGAGGCCCATCCCCCACGAGCCGCCTACGTGGAGGCTCATCCCCGTGGGGATGGGCCAAACCATACCCTTTAGTCTAAGTATTTTCAGTATTGTCAACTTTATATTTAGTCAACGCATGCAACCTCCACTTAAATAAGATAAAATTTCCACATGCGCCCATTTATCCTTATTACTTTATAAATTTTCATATTGTTATGTTAAAGATAAATATGGTTTATTTATTTTAGTTCAGTTATATATTCTTTTACATTTGATTTTATACATTTTAAGGGAAAATCTCATTAGTATATAATTAAAAGATATACGAGATGATATATTTTTTTGTTCATGGAATCATGGCACATGTCTGTATGCATGGCATATTGTTGGATCGGTTCCGTGACCCTAAACAGTCAGTAAAGGTAGTTCATCATCGTTTACAGAGGCGGAATCAAAGTAAACGACTTCACACAGCTTGTTTCCTTTTTATGTGATAGTTTTATGCCATTTCAACCGTAAAAATATGTCGAAAACAGAAAAGTATGAGTAGAAGAGAGTAGAAATGAGAAAATCCGGTGAAATCAAGCTGCAATGGTATGAACTCCTCGTCCTGAGCTCTGATACCACTTGTTGGATCGTGTACGTGACCCTAAACAGTCAGTAAAGGTAGTTCATCATCGTTTACACTGGCGGAATCAAAGTAAACAACGTCAAACAGCTTGTATCCTTTTAATCTTTCTCTATTACTGAATTGCTGAGCTTTTACAATGAATTCTGACAAAAATCCGGCAGCACCTTCGCTCACACACACAACTGTTCCGTTTGAAATGAACCAACACACAACCTATATGTGCTAGCTGTTCCGTTTGAAAGTGACACAACCTAGTTCAAACGAAACCCTGTTCAAACGGACTGGACATGTTCAAACGGACCGGACATGTTCAAACGGAATCCCTTGAATCACTTCCGTTTGAACTTGACTTTGACATCTACAAACGGAAACACTTCCTAACACATGACTAAACCCTAATTCAATCACTATTGTGCACTCATTCAACCTATCTAGACATAAGACTCGATTAAGACATAGTCAGCAGACATTCAGTGCACCAACACATATAGAAAAGGAAAGTTCTGGTGCAACGAGCCAGTGAGTCATATGGTTTTCGTAACCGGTTCGGACCGGCCGGTTCAACCGGTCCAACCGGGGTTCGGTCCCTCAGCCGATCCGGTTTGGCTATTTTCAGCAAATGTCAAAAATTCGGCCGGTTCGATTCGATCTCTGGTTCGCGGTTCAACCGGTTCAACCTGCAAGTTGAGAAAAAACATGTGTATTGTCACCAAATATCACAAAAACATGTGTATTGTCACCAAAAGTCAAAACATGAACAGATCGTAAGTATTGATGGTTAATTTCAACAACATTTGACGAAAATCTAACCTGATCCTTGACGATAACTTTGATACTATCATTGGATTCGGAGATCTTGTTGTCCATTGTGTTG
Organism: Helianthus tuberosus; assembly: GCA_030545235.1. Classification (NCBI taxonomy): domain Eukaryota; kingdom Viridiplantae; phylum Streptophyta; class Magnoliopsida; order Asterales; family Asteraceae; genus Helianthus; species Helianthus tuberosus. Next base: position 198,303,809 of record CM060425.1, read on the forward strand.
AAGTTGAAGGGTTTTTCTTTGAGAGAGAATGGAACAGATTTGTGGTTTGATTTTATGAAAGAGATGTAAGCTGAAAAGTTGAAGGGTTGTTGAAGTTGAAGGGGTTTTCTTCGAGAATCTGCTTCAATCACAAACATAGCAACAAGTACTGGTGGTATATGTAGGCCCCACATGTGTTAAGTCATTTCTTTTTTTTTCTTTGAACAACGTGTCAAGTCATTTCAAAGGGTTGGATTTTTATTTAAATATATTATAAATATATTATATATTACGTCATCCGGTTCGTAAATCCGGTCCGACCGGTCGAACCGGTCCGATCAGTGAACCAGTAAGGCGTCCGGTTCGATGTCCGATCCGGTCCTGAAAACTTTAAATTTATAATTATCTTTTTTCGTAATCTTAAACAGTATATTAAAAGTCAACTACTAATTTTTATGTTTATACGTGGCAGATTCAGTGATCCCAACAATTATTAGATATGTTAATCTGAAAAAATGTTGATATGACAGTGGAAAAAAACAATACCAAGGCTCATAGGATTCTACAGCCTAAAAATCAGAGGAGTCTCTTCCATTATATATGTGTTTTTATTTATGTTTTTAGTGTGTTAATAGTTTCTCGCTCCATTAAGAACAATGCAGGAATTAAGTGTGAGGAGGGTAGACTAGTGTCTAGTGTGTCATCTTAGTAGTGTCTAGCGTGTCGTAAAAAAATTGGAAAAAAAAATCCAAAATCCATAAAAATTGAAAAAAACAGAAAATGTTTTGAGAACACTTTTGCAATAAATGAAAAATGATAGGTATAATCAGTTCTTGGCATTTGATTATTATATATATATATGAGATAATAAACGGTCGGTCATTCGTCTAACTTAGGATACGTGGGTAGGCCCAGCCAATTGAAGAGTTTCTTAGGAATGATATAAAATACATTAAATTAGGAGTCTTGTGGGTTCTCTCTTTAAAAGTTGTGACAAAACTGAAACTGTGGAGAGTATAAGAGGTACGTTATAAATAAAAATCTTATAAGTTTTTTCCGATTAAATTGGCACACCTATTTCTTTTTTGAAAACAAATCTGAAACAGGGTGGCGCCCGAAAAAATATTCCATCCATTCATTTGAGCTATATGTTGAAAAAAAAACGAAGCTTATGGTATTTCCGCGGGGATGGTGACTCATGCTGTACATACCCTCTAGGTGGAGTTATAAAAATATGTGAAGTTTATGGCATTAACCATGGGGATGCTGACTCGTGTGGGGTATGTCCGCTAAACTGAACGTTTACAAAAGCATGTAAAGCTCGCAACATCATCCATCTATCCATCATAAATTTAATCGGAATATCATAAGAGTTTTTTATATAAGACGGTAGATTTAATCTTTTAACTTCATAAGCTTGAAACGGGATTAGGTGGCGTTGTAGTCTTTTGAGTGTGAGATCCATAGATAACTATACTTACTTGAACTTAAATGGATCGTGAATAAGGGCTTGGAAGCTGGTGGTTGGGTTTAGGTGGATCATATACCTGCAATCTTGGTTAATGTGTGGTTTGATTTGTTAATAAAATAACCGAATATATTAGATGCCATTGTTTCTGATTATGATTCCATTGTAGATAATTTTTTCTGGACGAAAAAAGATAAGTGTGGGGTTGTGATGTAGGGTTAAAATAGTCGCATTTTATAATAAATAGTGTTGGTTTTTAATATATTAAATGTATTAAGTCGTATGTGTATTATATACTTAGCGTATGTGATGTTTGTGGTTAAACAGGTATCAAAAAAAGGTTAAATAAGAGAAACAAGCTGAACAACAGATATGCGGATCAATGCGGGACGTAAAATAGAAAAAAATCTCCTGAACAACTCTCGCGACACGCACACGAATTGGGTTAACCTTCCGCGACCCGCCTAAGCGATCCAAGTGATGGCGGTTAACTTTTAACGTGACGGTCAAGTGAACGACCCCTGCGACACGCGGGGGTATGTTGGATCTGGTCTACGACGCACAGGACAAGTCTTTTACGAGAAATTCTAGGTTGTCGGAAAAAATAAGTATTTAAAGCTCCCATTTTCATTCTTTGAAGAGGGGCCGTAAAATCACGAAGTCAGGGACGACTTTCAGCAGTACTTTACATCTTTCAACTCCGTTCGATGATATCTAACCTATTTGGGATGACAACTGATGCGGTAAAGATCACCATGCGCGGCTAATCTACTTTTCACTTCTGCCCGGATGAACGATTATTCGGTTTGATATAATTTCTTGTTTTTCTAATTTGTATAAACTAGTATATCTTGACTACTTGTGTTGGTTATTTGATAAACGTTTAATTTATTGTATTTGAATTATTTTTCGTTTTATCAAGTGTATTGGCAACATACTTGCGTTGTTAGCGGGTTGGTAACTTGGTGGGTAGTTGATACAATTAAACAGAATGTTAGATTGAATGGTGAATCTTAAAAACTATCCTTAACAATTAATCAAATCCCTTAATTCCAAGGCCATGTCTATGTGGTGTTTTGAATCAGTAAACGGATTTTTATGTTAAAACGGTTATTCGGGATTCCGGGTGGAGGTTACTCTTTCTTAATCTTAATAACACTTTTCGTGACAAATCGTGTTTTCTTTGCAATAAATTAAACAAACCCCCAATTTAGATAGTTTAGTTTTTAATTAATTTCTTTAGCACTGTCCACAAATTTCCCGTGGATACGATACCCTACTTACGTTATCTAGGTAGTTTAATTAGATTTTGATTGACCCTTACGACAATCATCAATTCACTAAATGATATTGCTACTTTAGGAGCATATCTCTTATGTAACAAATGAAAATTGTTTTTTCTTACTGCCTTTTATAAGTTAGATAATAAGATTCAGGGAGTAAGGCAGTATGACACTTTAAATGTCATGTATAATAATATTTGTACTCTTTCATGAGAGTGACAACTTACCACACCTTTGGTTTAGTTGTTGTATCCGATCTACTATAATAATAAATGATTGCATATTGAATTTGGTTCTATAATAATAAATGATTGCGTATAGAATATAATAGAAGGTGTACATAATTTCAAATTTTATAAATGCATGATATTATAAGATATCATCATATAATTCAAATTAATCATGCAACTTTATAAAATATGATATGTTTTCATCTCGGACAAACAAACATATGTATTTTATGTATTAACCTATCATGTTATAATCAATAACAGGTACAACTTGTATACATATATATTTGTCACTCAACTTTTAAACATAAACAAGTATCCTCATGATGTTTAAATAACATATGACTTTTTATTGCTTGCAGATAAGTGTTTTTTTTTATGGTGACAAATTTTATAAAAATAATCTCAATTTTGCAAGTATATCTTTTACCATATAAATATTCATATATTTGTACCACTCATATATATTCTTTTAATAAAGTTAATATTATTATATATCATGGTAATGTTTAACACATGAAGCAAACAATGTCACCTAAACAAACAAAGTGTCGTAAATAGATCATGAACCAAAGCATAAACAGACACACATGTTCAATGAATTTAAACTCTAAGTTCATAAATTATTAATATTAGTAATCTCTTATTTATTGCAACTTAAATATATACGAGATTATAAGGAAGAATCATTATATTGATAATTAAACAAAAGAGAATGGTAACTAAATAATCCCTTTAAACATAAACAAGTATCCTCATGATGTTTAAATAACATATGACTTTTTATTGCTTGCAGATAAGTGTTTTTTTTTTATGGTGACAAATTTTATAAAAATAATCTCAATTTTGCAAGTATATCTTTTACCATATAAATATTCATATATTTGTACCACTCATATATATATTCTTTTAATAAAGTTAATATTATTCAGAATATATCATGGTAATGTTTAACACATGAAGCAAACAATGTCACCTAAACAAACAAAGTGTCGTAAATAGATCATGAACCAAAGCATAAACAGACACACATGTTCAATGAATTTAAACTCTAAGTTCATAAATTATTAATATTAGTAATCTCTTATTTATTGCAACTTAAATATATACGAGATTATAAGGAAGAATCATTATATTGATAATTAAACAAAAGAGAATGGTAACTAAATAATCCCTTTAAACATAAACAAGTATCCTCATGATGTTTAAATAACATATGACTTTTTATTGCTTGCAGATAAGTGTTTTTTTATGGTGACAAATTTTATAAAAATAATCTCAATTTTGCAAGTATATCTTTTACCATATAAATATTCATATATTTGTACCACTCATATATATTCTTTTAATAAAGTTAATATTATTCAGAATATATCATGGTAATGTTTAACACATGAAGCAAACAATGTCACCTAAACAAACAAAGTGTTGTAAATAGATCATGAACCAAAGCATAAACAGACACACATGTTCAATGAATTTAAACTCTAAGTTCATAAATTATTAATATTAGTAATCTCTTATTTATTGCAACTTAAATATATACGAGATTATAAGGAAGGATCATTATATTGATAATTACACAAAAGAGAATGGTAAATAAATAATCCCTGTAACTCTTAACTAAATTATTCAGTAATTCTGATAATCCCTAACTCTTAACTAAATTATTCGGTAATTCTGATAGGCATATTAGTGATAATCACAATCATTATAAACATATAAGGTGAAGATAGGGATATTGGTGATAATTTCAATCATTATTATAAACATATAAGGTGAAGTAATCATTATAAACATATAAGGTGAAGATAGAGATATTGGTGATAATCACAATCATTATTATAAACATATAAGGTGAAGTGTCGTTACAATCATATTCAATGCAAATAATAATTAAAGTACACTAAATAAAAAAATGTTTTTAGTTCTAGTTTATCTCTTAATTCATTAGCTAATGATTTACTTTTCAATAAAAAAGAATTAATAAAAACATAATAGCATGTGATGGTGACGTGTGCAATAAATCGTTTAATTTATCTCTCAAATTTACAAAATCAATATCTTATTTGCATGATTTATATCATAAGTTAAGAAGAAAACGTACAATTGATCCAATTTTGCTTAGGAAAAAAGTGGTATCCAGATAAATAAACTTGATTGATGTTCTTTGCAATGAAAAAAAATCAAAGTTCCTCCACCATTTATATCATCCAACAACGAGACCAAACATACCATGAATGCAAACACCCATAATAACTTTTGTAGGAAAAAATAATATCTCATTGGTTTGAAGCTTTTAACTTCAATTCAAAAAGACTTATATTATGATATTCCAAATTTTCTTTTCGATAACTTTTATAATGGTATCTACTCAGTTTTGAATGATACGTACCAAAATAAACTAATTAATCATCCATAAAACTATTTCCAATAACTAATATAATAGAAGATTAATAAATATATATCAAATATCAAGATTTAAAATAAAACTTATATGTAGGGCTGGCAATATGTAACCTGCTAAGACACGATAACAAAAAAGTACACCATGTGATTGTAACACCCAAAAAACGCATAAAAGCTTATTGTAATGTTTAAATGTTTCAAATTATTAATTAAGTTTTATATATATAAAGGAAGTTTATAAATTTTGAAAGATATACAAGAATGATAACACAAGCAACTTGAGGGGTTGAACTTGTAAATATGATTATAAGTATATTAGAAATAAAAAAAGAAAGAACCCACTGTGATGGGGGTCTGGGTCGCGAACAAGAGGGCAGGAAGGAGAAACCCTACTCCTTCAACTCTTAACAAGAAATTCAGAAATTGATGATGAAATCAGACACGAAATCGAATGCATGAGCCTAGTTAATCTCTAACTTAAGTGATTTGAGCATAAGGTAAGTTGAATGTTATGTTTTGATGCACTTTTATGAAGTACGTGTTAATCAATCTATGAAATTTTATGAAATTGAACTTGTTTATGAGTTAGAATCATCAAATAGAAGACGTTTTATGCATGATACTGATTAGATTGAAAGTTTGAGTAGAAACCCATTTGATTTAGTTGTATGGTGAACTTGTAGTAAATTAATCAAGAGATTTGGATGGGTGAATGTTTATGTACAAAAATACCAATAGATTATTATGTTGTAGAATGATAAGTAAATTGATGTAGAACGAAAGAATTATGTAAACTTGATGATTATTGAAAATAAGTGAGTTCACACTACAAGAAAACAGGGTTTTTAGTACGTGCAAAAGCGTCCTAAAATTCTATTTTATAGGACCTTTCATTTAATAGGACCAACAATAAAAGCGTTTCATGTAAAGGGGTCGTAATAAGTCCCGGAACTAAAAAAGCGTCCTAACATCTCAAATAAGATTATGAAACCAATTTTATGGTCGCGTAATATGTCTTTGAACAACCAAAATAGTGTCCTAATAAAAACATATTAGGACACTTTTACGATGTTCTAACATGTGCTTACATACTTTTAATCTTTTGATACACTTACAAGCGTCCTTAGAAATTAATTGACAGGACTCTTATGATGTAACATTATAGCTAATTTAGTACCAAGAAAAGGGTCCTAATATACCAAATAAGATTATGAAACCAATTTTATGGTCGCATAATATGTCTATAGACAACTTAAATAGCGTCCTAAAAAGAACATATTAGGACACTTTTATAATCACTACAAAAAAAGCCATTTAGTGACATACAAAAAGTGCCATAAAGAAACAAAAAAGTGCCACTAAAAACCCTTGTAGGAATGGGTGACACAAAAAAAGTGACGCTAGAAGAGCTGACGCTAATGCCTTTTAGCGGCACTTTTTGAATATGCCGCACAAAGTTTTTGGTCTTTTAGTGGCACTTAAATTTTTGCCACAATATAAAAAAAGACTTTGTGACACAATTTTTGTGCCTTTAAAAAGTAGTCGTAGTCACATATCTATACTAGTTTTAGTGGCACTTTTTTTGCCACGATATAAAAAACATTTCATGGCACAATTAGTGGCACATAATTTTGCCATAAAAATTACATTATTTGCAATATAAAATAAAAGATAGAATTGTAAATGTAGAATTCATAATATCATAACTTCAATAATAAGTTCGATCCAAAACATATTTCAAATGTTAAGAAAACATCGTGAACAGTTAACATATTCCAAATTCTAAATATTTAAACAAGGGCTCTAAACGTTCTTTTGGGTGAAAATTCCAGTATCATAAAACTTAGCTCTAAAGCTTCTCATGATATTTACCCTGCGATCATCAACCATATAAACAAGTATTAGTATTGATTAAAAAAAATTCTAAAAGTTCTTTAAACTCGTTGCTCTTGATTTACTACAAGAAATTAACCTTATAGAGACGAAATTTTTAAGGTCTGTAGGGAGGACATGTCGTCTCTATAGGTCCTAAAAAAAATTAAATGCTTTTAAACACAAAAATCCCAATAATCCAACAAATTGAAACCTGCTAAAACATGTTTCACAATACTATATAATAGATAACCCTACCCTTCACATTTGAACCTGTTAAAACATATTTGGGAGCAAGAACGCATGCATGTCTCGGCAAATCATAAAATAATTAAAAACATAAACACAATGTGTTCCAAGGTTAACCAACCTGTGTGGGCCCACACCAAACAAAACTAACCATTTTCACATTTTACCATTCATACAACTTACTGGAAAACTATGTTGTCCATGATAGAAAACTATCTTCTAGTGGATGGAGAATAACATACTTAATCTTCTTATTAGATAGAGAATAGTAAATAATTAGCGTACCCTTTGAACCTTTGGAACTAACTGCTGCATAACGTCTGATTTCAAGCGTCTTAGAATAAACGGGCCCAATATGACTTCATCCGAGCAATCAATTCTGTGTCTTCCGCGTTTAACAGCTTTTTCAAGTCAACATCTTCTGTTTCAAATAAATCGGGCATCATGAACTCCAACAATGACCATAGCTCCTGCAATCAAAACAATATATCAACAAACCAAAAAACTAAACTTTATTATTATCTTAAGAAAAAAATTGTAGAAATAAAGCATACATGCAAATCATTCTGCAAAGGAGTCCCTGTAAGCATTAAACACTGATTGGCATTTCTTGCAACAGACATCAAGTTTTTCCATCTGTAGTTGTTCTTATCCTTTAAAGCATGAGCCTCATCCATCAAAACACAACTCCATTTCCAACGTTTCAGGACTTTGCGGTCATCTTTCTGTTGTGCACTGTAAACAGAATCTTAGAAACCAGAACAAAAAGTTTAAACCAAAATGGGGTGTCCATTGACCTGACATACTTTAATACTGTTTCCAAAAATTTAATAATTAGAAAATATAACTAACTAATATTTTGACCCGACTCGTTTTCGAACAAAATTTACGCCAAAACGTAGACCAACTGAAAACGCACATGAAAATAAGCAAGAAAACGTGTTATATTTGACCTAACTCGTCACCGAGAAAATTTACGGCGAAACGTAAACCAACTTGGATTTATAAGGAAACTTACTTAAAAATAAGTGCGTAAAAAAATAGTGTTTTTTACGTTAAAGAATGGTACCACGCGCTGCGGTGGAGTCGAAACATAAAGTAACTCGAATCTATACCATCTAGCAAAGGTGAAATTATTTCAATAACAGCCGATAGAACATGATAACTTGTATAAGTAAATGGAGAAAAATTGCTTTAATGAGGAACCACTAACCTGTGTCGTTCAAAAAGGGAGTAACATACGAGAATGACATTGAACGAGGGTGGCATTCAACTTTTGGATAGAGAGTTCAAGAGTTTAGAATGAGCTGATCATCCAGCTCCATGGTATTAAAGAATGGTAAATGAAGGACACAATTTTTTAAGTTCTCGTTCCCAGTTTTCCAAAATAGAAGCACAACATTAGACAAATGAAATGGATGCCATCTTAATTATATGACTCTCATACAGTAAAGGTGTAAATATCTAAAATAAAAGTAAGAGCATATCATCATCATCACTCAGTAAATCCCACCAATAGCAAAGCTAAGTTAAGGTCTGGAGGGTAAGAAGTAGACAGCCAGATTTGTATCTTCATGATTTATTTACATGAACAATAAACTTAAAACTTACCTTCGAGCCTAGCTCGAGCTTTCGTATGTCAAACGAGCTCGAGCCTGGTCGAGCTGGGGCTCGGCTCGGCTCGGCTCGTTTGCACCCCTAGTGTTACCCATATACCCATGATCAGTTGAAATACAATAAAGACAACAGTTGAAATACAATAAAGACAACATTTTTGTACAGGCACTATCAACATCTCTTGTCAAAACAGAGGATGAAAGAAATCTGACAGTTCCCCTAGTTGATGAAAAAAAGTTAGTTACATGAAAGAAATCAATTGTTCCCTTATCAGAAGCCAGAACCAATTGTTTCAAAGTTGTGCTTATTAAAACACTATGGGAAATCAATAATGATATTTTTATCTTAAATCATTCATAACGGATTAAAAGAAGCAAAAATGAAAAAAAAAAAAAAAAAACCCAAACCTAACTACAAATCATTCATATTAATAGAAATGGTGAAAGCCTAGCTAATTACAAATCAAAGAATAAAAACAAATAGGATCCCCAATCCTAAATACAAATTGAAATTGAAATCAGAATCGTTCAACTAAACGATCAACAGATGAATCAAACTTAAAAATCGAATAGCTTCAATCAAAAAAATGAGAATAGTTTTTCAGTACATTCAGATTTACGAACCTGTATTTATGGCAATCACGAAAGCAGGATCAGTTCTTCAAAATCAAAAAGCTGGGAATTGCTAAGCCCTGTTGGCGTTGGGAGATGTGGAACGTGACTGTCAATTTTGGGGAGAGGTTAACTTGTTCAAAACCCTAGGAATTCTAAAAAGCGCTGACGGGTTAGAAAAAGGCCCGGCATTAGATTTTAATTTTGCTACAGCCTTCACGGTTACAATTAAAAAAATATGGCCCGCGAACCCATGATTTTGAAACAAAAAATAAAGAGTAAATTACGTTTTTGGCCCCTGTGCTTATATCAGTTTTACTATATTAGCCTAAAATAAGATTTTTTAACATATGTGCCCACATGGTCTCTATAACTAACTATTTTGGCCCCTGAGTCTAACTTAACCCCAAACTCTGGTTAATTATTAGTCACATGACAAGCACATGATAGGTATAATGGTAATTTCTCCTCCCCCTTTGAGCTAATATAGTAAAAGTGATATAACCATAGGGGCCAAAAACGTAATTTACTCTTTATTTTTTGTTTCAAAGTCATGGGTTTGCGGGCCATATGTTAAAAAAATCCTATTTTGGGCTGATATAGTAAAAGTGATATAACCACAGGGGCCAAAAACGTAATTTACTCAAAAATAAATAATGGCAATTTCTTTGGTGACAATTGCCTATTTTTCTACTAGTGAAACTAAGTTCCACTCCTTCATTCCTAACTTGAGTATGAACACCCTTAAAACTTAATAGATTAGATTTACTTTCTTGTTATTCATAACCCTCCCACTATCTTCATGATTGTGTGTGTAGCGGTGAATCATATAATGAGGTTTTCTAACCTCCATGCTTGACAAACATGATGCTACATGATAATACTTGATTGGATCATAATGATTAAGCGTCCTATAAAGGTTTATAAGACCCTAATGTCAAGTGTCCTATTAAGTTATGTTATAATAGAACTCTAGCGAATAAGCATCCTATAAAACTGATGTTTTATGACTCAAATATCAGGTGTCCTATTACAGTGTATTATAATAACACCACAATGATTAAGCGTCCTATAAAGGTTAAATTTATAAGACCCAAGTGTCAAGTGTCTTTTTAAGTTGTATTATAATAAAACTCCAGCGAATAAGCGTCCTATAAAACTAATGTTTTATGACTCAAATATCAAGTGTCCTATTACGGTGTATTATAATAACACCACAATGATTAAGCGTCCTATAAAGTTTAAAGTTATAAGACCCAAGTATCAAGTGTCCTATTAAGTTAAGTTCTAATATGACTTCGACTAGAAAGGGTCCTATACCACTGAACATTTATGACTTAACTACAACGTGTCCTATTAAGTTATGTCATAATAGAACCCCCGATGATCAAGTGTCCTAATACAGTACCACATAATGGGACGCTAACAATTAAATGTCTTATAAAGTACTTTATTAGGATCTACATTTTAAGTGTCCTGTTAAATTATATGATAATAGGACCCCAAAAAATCATCTATCCTATTAAATAGTTTTTTAAGACACCGGTTTAGTAGAGTATATTATAAAAGGACCCCAAAAGTTCATTAGTCCTATTAAATAGTTTTTTAGGACCCTCTTTTACAAGCGTCCCACAGAAAAGGTCCTAAAAAGCCATTTTTGTTGTAGTGTCAACTAGTAAAATGTCATGCTTTATATGCTTGTACAATATGCTTTAAATGCGAAACCCGCCAAGTGTTCGATGAAATGCTCAAGAGAACGAGTATGTGGATTACTAGTAAGGATGATGTCGGGTTCAAGGATAGTGTTAAATTAGTTAATTTTGAATGATGTTGTTAATCGTGATTTATGAGATGACTAGTACGGAAGGAATTGTTTATGTCGTGTGCATATATGATCTTGTGGTTGTATATGTGTTTTACTATGTGAGTAGGGAATGGAAAGTTGCGATTCTAGTTTATGTTTTGTGTTGTTGGAAATTGACGAGTAAAGTTAAAATATGACACGAATGTGAAATGAATGCAATATTAGAATGTGCGTGTATACTAATGAAGTAGTAACCTTGATAGTATGAAAGTATAGGATCATGTTTAGATGGGAAAGCATGGAAGGCAAACGGAAAGGGTATGAGGAAGCATGTACGAATCAGGCACTCGAGGTAAGTGATTTCCGAAATCACTTTTCTTATTTTGTTTAAGTAAGATAGCGTTTAGTTAATTAAGCATGATGAAGATTGATGTTAAATATGGTTTTGGTTGTATGAAATCGGTGATTTTAGCTAAGTAGACTGAACGGGACAATATGAGGTCGTATTGATATGACGGGTTGATGCCTAAGTAATGGTTACGGTATTGTAACCGGGTATTGGGTAAAATTGCTTATAAGCGCGCTAATCGAGAATGAGAACTTAGGTTAATGGTCAAAAGACTTAGCTTTTGACCTTAAACAAAAGAGTTGTTTGACAATAATACGAACGGGTCGAATAAATGTGTATAAGTTGTAATGATAATGAAACACATAAAGATTAAGCACCCGGGGTAAAGATTTTTAGTTAATAATGTAAAGCCAAGTTTTACAGACAAATAGAAATAAGTTTTGAGTGAATTGGTTGTGAAATGTCCGAAATATGCGAGTTTTTGTAATAAAAATATGAATGGGTCAAATAGTTGAAAACAAGTATGTAAAGCCGAACGCTTTAAGTTAAGATTGCTCTTAGTCCGAATGTTATATTACAATCTTATATGATAGAAAATCAATTTACGATCGCGTAGGAAGAAGAATCAAGTAAAACGGATTAATAACGAAAGAGTTATGTACGTTTTGTTGAGTTTTCGAAGTTCGAAAAAATGCAGCATTTCAGCTGCAACATTCTGGAGAATGCAGGGGGTCGTGCCACGCGACAGCAAGGGCAGGAGGCCGTCGCGCGACGCGACGGGTACATTTTTCGGCAAAAATTGTTTAATTTGTTCATTTCGTACCGCGAACTCGTTTAAATATGTTTTATGCTACGTATGACTAATCCAACTTTTGTTTTATGAGTTTTAGGTGTAATCACCCTGTTTCGATTGTAAACGCTTATATATTCCGAATGATTGTTTTATTTCATTGTTTATATTGATGGTTCGTTTATGAACGAATGTCATGGTTCTCCTAATATTATAAATATGGATTTGCTTACGTGCTAGAGAAGGAAAGTTGAGGGCAAATGTGTTTAGGAACGAGTAAGTACATATGGCAATGTGTTTAAGGTTTACATTATGAAAGACCGCGATTTCTGACGTGCTAGTATAAGTTTAATAAAAATAAAAGTGGTGGACAAGAACTCGTAAGTATATATATGAGTGTAGGGATGCATGTATGTATGTTGTAAGTTGCTATGAAAGCAAGTAGGAACGGTTTCATTACGATTTGAGTATTGACGTATACTAATGATTGTCTTGAGATTGGAATGTAATGCAGGTATGATAACATCGGGTTCATGAAGAATGGAAGTCGAACTCGGATCAAGAGAATTTAAGAGGAATATCAAATGATTTAAGTTCATATTATTGAATGTTATACGTTTTTATTTATATGATAATAAAGTTGTATGATGTTGTCGATGACTAATGGTTAAGTTGTAAATGATGTCCACAGGAATTACACGGATTTTCTCTATCATGAACGAAGTTAAGCGGGCGCAGTTCGAATCAAGAAGCAAGGATTGTACGGGAAGAATGATCACCTAGCTTGGATTATGTATCACATGTAGTATTGTTTTATCATGAAAGTAGTTAATTCTTTTAGTAAATGTTAAACATTTAGTATTTGAGTCTTTATGTAAGCAATGTATTTAGTAAAGAAATAATTTTTTTAGGCTCGTTTTCCGCTGCGTCCTTAATAAGAATAAACGTAAGTTAGGGCGTTTCAAGTTGGTATCAGAGCCCTGGTTTGAGAGAAATCAAGTAGAAGGAGGTAAATACTTGAACTCAAACATGTGTGCTCTTGTGACAAAGAACCCGTACAATCCTAGACTCGATCAAGATCTAAGGGTGGAAGCAATGGTAAGTATGTACTTAAGTATGCATTTGAAGAGGACTAACAGTGTGATATGTGTAAGGTAAGCATAATTGCTTGGAGAGGCTGATCCGTGAATGCGGTCTAGGACCGGCATCATGGCATGTAATAAGACAAATTGATCCCAGGTACGTAAATTTAACATGTGGGCGCATGAAATGGTAAAATCTATCAGGTGAAGGAAAATTTTAAATGAAAAATAATAATAGAATGGAAATGAAGTTTTGAAAATGTTACACGTGCCGAAACCTAATTCTTCGAACATAAGGTGACGATTACACGAAGACACGAAACTAGTATGTGGATTGTGTACCTGGCCAGTACACAAGAAATATATGACGTTTGTGAGACCGTGATAATTGTTACTGGTATGTCCGTTAGAATTAGGTAGTAGGTGGACGTGAGGGTGAAGGGAAATGTAAGACTCTCAGGGATTTGAAAGTACCAAATACACATGAAAGTATGAATGATAGGTTAGAATCCGCGAGACGGATTCGAAACATGAAAGGAATGAAAGTATGAATGATATGTTAGAATCCGAGAGACAGATTCGAAACATGAAAGGAATGAAAGTATGAATGATATGTTAGAGTCCGCGAGACGGATTCGAAACAAAGAAGGAATGAAAGTATGAATGATATGTTAGAAACCGCGTGACGGATTCGAAACATAGAAGGGAATGAATGATAAGAATGAAAAGTTCGAATGTATAAGTAATTAAAGACTAAGCAAGTAAACATTCTTTAAAAAGCGGATATTATCCAAGTTATGTCTTAAACTTATATATATAAATGTGAATATATATATATATATATATACAAATATGTTTCTATGGTAAAAAGGACGAATGAGTCTTGCGGGTCAAATGGTAATCGCCATATAAACCTTGTATTTAATGTTTTGTTTTGACAAGTTTTATGCTTATAGGTAAGCGTAATGAATGGGCATGCATTGCCACAAATTGGAAAGAAATAATCAACACAAGGTATGGATAATGAGTCAGTGGTTTTGACTTACGCCAGGTATGTATGAAAGATTATGCTTTCGGTAATAGCTTATGGCTCGACTAGAGAGGGATTCAAACACGAAAGAATGAAAGGTTTGAATCCATTGACGGATTCAAACATAAAAGAATACAAAGAATGAGATAAAGGTAATACGTGTAGGCAAATACATACCTAATACAAGAGAGTAATATGTAAGAATGAAAAGACTGAAATCCTTAAGTACGTATAACATAGCGGTTAGGCGATGAAAATAGCATTGTCGGGATAACCATATCGCTTGACTAACGAAATGCATATGTATGTGTAAGTGCATGAATGAACACGTAAAGGGTAAGTCCTAGTTGATTAATAAAACGTAAATAAGAGTACATTAATAGTTTGACTTTCTATAAGTCCAAACATAGTTGAGATTATTAACTAGAAAGAAAGTAATAGTAAAATAATATGAAAGGTTCGGTTTATTAAACAAGCAAAAACTGACGAAAGTTGTAGTAGCAAGGAAAGCATTAGTTGAGAAGAGTACTGAATAAAGTTATGTGATAGACATATTGGAAATTAACTCATGAGAGAGTACTACGTAAGCAATAAAATGTATAATGTAGTATGCCTAGTAAGTTAAGGATTTATGGAAGAATATGGGTGAGTTAACACCGAATAAATTGAATAACTGAATGAAAATGATATGTTAAGAAGCGGTCATATGTTGACCAGTTGTGAACGGGTCAAATAAATGAAAATGCTATGCTAAGGAATGGTCATGTATTGACCCGTTAAGAATGGGTCGAGCGAACTAATGTTTTAAAAGAATCTAGAAAGGGCTAGTATGTAAACAAGTTAATTTGATAAACACCATACTTGAAGAAATTTGAATGATATGTGCTAACCGTTAATGTTACAGATGAGAATGGTGAAATTCTTGGCGTGATAAAAGTGGTAGAGCTGATGAAAGGATGCTCAAGAGCAGGAACTTAATACATGAATGAATGAAATCAATCCTGGTACGGAAGGTACTATGAAGAAGCGGCTTGACCCGGCTTACGCATCATTGAATTACGCAATGAAGACGAGGTTAGTAAAAAGTTCCAACTCATGAATCATAAACGCGAATTAGTAGGTTGAATATGAATTAAGGAAATGAAGGATAGGAACTTATGTGGTTAATGCTAGAATGAAATATCATGAATGACGCATGTGTGAGAAGGAAAATTATTGAACCACCATGATTGGTAAACGTATAGAAGTCTTATGCTTAATTAGAAAGGTAGAAGCAAACCTTAAACTCGATATGATCGCGAGTATGTTCATGCAATAGTATGCACCTTGAATGAATTCAACGAATGAACCGCAATCGATGAAGTGTGCTAGTAGCTAGCATTATATAATGGAAGCGACACTAATAAGAGCTCGTGATGAGACTCCGAAGTTTATGTGATTATGAAAGTTTGTTGCTTAACTTAATAAGGTAGATACAATACCTGCCATTATGTTTATTTAAGAATAAGACCGTTAGCTTAGAGCCTGAATGTATGCACGTTGTAGTATGCCCTTTGAATGAGTACAGTGAAATGGTAGGAGTACAAATGTGAAAGGTTTCGGGGACGAAACCTCCTTTAAGGGGGGTAGATTTGTAACACCCCAAAAACGCATAAAAGCTTATTGTAATGTTTAAATGTTTCAAATTATTAATTAAGTTTTATATATATAAAGGAAGTTTATAAATTTTGAAAGATATACAAGAATGATAACACAAGCTACTTGAAGGGTTGAACTTGTAAATATGATTATAAGTATATTAGAAAAAAAAAAAAAAAAAGAACCCACTGTGATGGGGGTCTGGGTCGCGAACAAGAGGGCAGGAAGGAGAAACCCTACTCCTTCAACTCTTAACAAGAAATTCAGAAATTGATGATGAAATCAGACACGAAATCGAATGCATGAGCCTAGTTAATCTCTAACTTAAGTGATTTGAGCATAAGGTAAGTTGAATGTTATGTTTTGATGCACTTTTATAAAGTAGGTGTTAATCAATCTATGAAATTTTATGAAATTGAACTTGTTTATGAGTTAGAATCATCAAATAGAAGATGTTTTATGCATGATACTGATTAGATTGAAAGTTTGAGTAGAAACCCATTTGATTTAGTTGTATGGTGAACTTGTAGGAAATTATTCAAGAGATTTGGATGGGTGAATGTTTACGTACAAAAATACCAATAGAATTATTATGTTGTAGAATGATAAGTAAATTGATGTAGAATGAAAGAATTATGTAAACTTGATGATTATTGAAAATAAGTGAGTTCAACTAGTAAAATGTCATGCTTTATATGCTTGTACAATATGCTTTAAATGCGAAACCCGGCAAGTGTTCGATGAAATGCTTAAGAGAACGAGTATGTGGATTACTAGTAAGGATGATGTCGGGTTCAAGGATAGTGTTAAATTAGTTAATTTTGAATGATGTTGTTAATCGTGATTTATGAGATGACTAGTACGGAAGGAATTATTTATGTCGTGTGCATATATGATCTTGTGGTTGTATATGTGTTTTACTATGTGAGTAGGGAATGAAAAGATGCGATTCTAGTTTATATTTTGTGTTGTTGGAAATTGACGAGTAAAGTTAAAATATGATATGGATGTGAAATGAATGCAATATTAGAATGTGTGTGTGTACTAATGAAGTAGTAACCTTGATGGTATGAAAATATAGGATCATGTTTAGATGGGAAAGCATGGAAGGCAAACGGAAAGGGTATGAGGAAGCATGTACGAATCAGGCACTCGAGGTAAGTGATTTCCGGAATCACTTCTTATTTTGTTTAAGTAAGATAGCGTTTAGTTAATTAAGCATGATGAAGATTGATCTTAAATATGGTTTTGGTTGTATGAAATCGGTGATTTTAGCTAAGTAGACTGAACGGGACAATATGAGATCGTATTGATATGATGGGTTGATGCCTAAGTAATGGTTACGGTATTGTAACCGGGTATTGGGTAAAATTGCTTATAAGCGCGCTAATCGAGAATGAGAACTTAGGTTAATGGTCAAAAGACTTAGTTTTGACCTTAAACAAAAGAGTTGTTTGACAATAATACGAACGGGTTGGTAGTTTTTTTTTCCTGTTCCGAGCATCTGGTTAAATTCATAATTAAGGGAAAATCTCATTAGTTTTTTTTTTTTGAAAATTAAACTTCATAAAAACACACCTCCGACCTAAACGGGCAAAAGGCCAAACAGAACAACAGCGCTCCCGACCCAAACGGGCAAAGGACCAGAAAAATTACAACATATACAATGTGTATTTACACTATTCTGCCCAGCTAATATAATTACAAGATGGTCTATTTTTCACCCAAACATAACTTTTCGATTTTATCTCCCCTGTGATATCTTGGCTACAATTTTTAGTATATGATATTTTTTTTTGTTCATGGAATCATGGCACATGTCTGGTGCAGCGAGCCAGACAGTCATCTATGGTTTTAAATTTATAATTAAAAGTCAACTACTAATTTTTAATGTTTATGGTGGCAGATTCGGTGATCCCAGCAATTATTTGACATGTTAATCAGAAAAAATGTTGATATGACAGTGGAAGGAAACAATATCCAGGAAAATATACTACGGATTGTGGTCAAGATATTGCAATTTTTTTATTACACTATATGATCAAAGTAACTATGTTTTTATGAAGTTTTATCGTTTGTGCATGAGTCCTGAAGAGATTTTGCCAGTTTTCTAAGCACTTGTTTTTGAATTTTTCCTGTTCCTGTTTTGGGTAGCTCTTTCACAAACACCACCTTCTTCGGAACCATAAACTTTGGAATATTTTTCTGACAATATTCCAAGATTTCTGCTTCAGTAGCATCACTTGTCTCTCTTAACACAACGAAAGCACAGGGGCTCTCTCCCCACCGTGGATGAGGCATCGCGACCACGGCAGCTTCGAGTACGGCGTGGTGTTTGAATAGAACCGACTCTAGTTCTACACTACTGATGTTTTCGCCTCCTGATATAATCACATCTTTTGATCGGTCTTTGATTTCAATGTATCCATCCGGATGGATAACTCCGACATCACCCGTGAAGAACCATCCATTCTGAAAGGCATTTGCAGTTTCCTTGTCATCTTTTAAGTACCCTTTCATGATGCTGCTTCCGCGGAGTACAATCTCCCCCATTGTCTTACCATCATGCGGAACACCCTTCATTGTTTTCTTGTTCTTCACATCCACATCCGCGAGTGTGAGTATACTTACACCCTGCCGAGCCTTCAATCTGGATTGGTGATCTGTAGCTAGAGAATTCCATTTCGATTGCCACTCGCATACGAGGGCAGGTCCTGTGGCCTCAGTAAGACCGTATGCATGTGTTATGTTGAATCCCATGTCTTCCATCTTCTCCAAGAGAGGAGCTGGCGGCGGTGCACCGCCTGTAAGAACATTGACCTTAGAGGTTATTTCGCAACGCTCATGTGGTTTCGCCTCTAAAAGAATGTTGAACACAACAGGTGCACAACACATGTGAGTCACATTGTGCTTGGAAATACTAGTGTACATTTCATTTGCGGTCGTGTTGCGTATGCAAACGTTGGTGCCACCTCTAGCTGCCACGCCCCATGGAAACGTCCAGCCGTTACAATGGAACATTGGTAGTGACCACAGGTACACCGCCTCGGTACAGAGTTCCCACCCTTGAATCAAGCTCATTGTGCTTAGAAAAGCCCCTCGGTGGCTATAGACCACTCCTTTAGGTTCAGAGGTGGTTCCAGACGTGTAGTTCAGCGCGATAGCATCCCACTCGTCTTCCAAATCTTCACCATGGTAATTTGGATTTCCATCATCGACGAGTTGCTCATACTCTAGGTTGCCAAGACGCACCCCGGTGGGGTTGCTAATGTCATCAATCACGACAACAAGCGGCCTATGAATCCGACCACAAGCCTTGTCTTCTAAATTATCGGCTACTAATAACCGAAGTCCCTCGGATGCTAAGGGGACGAACTCATAATCTACGAACAAGACCTTTGCTTCCGAATGGCGGAGTATGGACGCTACGTGTTTGGCATCTAGCCTCGTATTGATCGCGTTAAGTACAGCGCCTGCCATAGGAACTGCGAAATGCATCTCATATAACGCGGGTACGTTAGGTGCCAGTACAGATACCTAGCATACTTAATTAAGTTAAAACCAATCACGAAACAAATGCATATTTAAAGACTTAAGGTTACCAAGAAACTCACAACATCATTCTTGACAACATTAAGAGAGCGAAGAGAGTCGGCTAGACGGCAGCATCGCTCGTATGTTTGTCTCCAGTTGAATTGGACTCGGTCATATATGATCGAAGTGCGGGTTTGGTAAACCATGGACGCTCTCTTGATGAAAGTGAGAGGTGTAAGAGGTACATAGTTAGCTAAACACTTTGCAAATCGATTCATGAATGCTTCAGTAATTGGATTAAAGAAGGCGTTTTTGATTTATGTTGAGAGAGATGAACAAGAAGGGTGATCGGAAAATGTTAGAATAATTAAAGAGGAAGATCTCAAGATCCAATGTGATACCCAAGACACTTATAAAAAATGATTAATTGACTTTGCCTTCAATGAAGATCTGAAGCATTTATATCCGCGACAGCTCAAATGAGGATATACATCTAGCTACTTAAAATATTTTTGTTTTAGAGTAAACTGCAATTTTACCCCCTAAGGTTAGGGGGCATTGGTACTCTTACCTCCCCTAAGGAAATAAATGCAAAATTACCCCCTACTGTTAAGTGTTATGTCGCAGTTCTACCCCCCGGCTTCAATTTTCTTGACCTGCCTGTTGACTTGGGGGTGAAAAGACTATTTTACCCTTTTGTTTTACCCCCCAACGTTTGCTCTTATTTCGCATGTTTACCCCCTTAAATCAAATATGTTGCTGATCTGTTGACTTGGGGTAAATTACTAAAATACCCTTTCTTATAACACCCTATAATTTGTGTTTAGAAGCAAAATTACCCCCTGCAACTTCCACAACCTTTCCCGCCACCATCCATATTCGATTCCAGCCACCGTTGACCACCCTTCACTACTGTCCCATCTCCATGAACCTGGCTGAAGCCCATACACATCCAAAACCAGGTTCAGATGTCAAACTAGGTTCACTGTCAGCAAAAATGGTTCACATGTCCAACTAGGTTCACTGTCAATTCAAAAATGGTTCACATGTCCAACTAGGTTCACTCAGCAAAAATGGTTCAGCATTTGAATGGTTCACAAGCATGTTTGACTTTCATAAGTCAAATTGCACACTGTCATAACTATTGTGTGTATGGCATCAAGTGTTGTAACAGAATACAAAAACCATGAAGAAGTGTTGTAACATAATTCAAAAACCATGAAGCTGTCAAACAGGTTCACTGTCAATTCAAACAGAATTCAAACAAGCATGTTTGACTTTCATAAGTCAAATTGCACATACACCTATTGACCCATATGCATTTGTACAAACTTGTATAACTTCCATAAGCCAAACTTCACATACACCTATTGATACACCTATTGACCTATTGATACACCTATTGACCTATATGCATTGTACAAACCTGTATATGCATTGTACAAACCTGTTTGACTAGAAACCTGTTTCATAAGTCAAACTGCATATCCATATTACCCATATGCATGTTTACAAGCCTGTTTGACTTTCAACATACACCTATTGACCTATATGCATTGTACAAGCCTGTTTGACTTTCATAAGTCAAACTGCACATCCACATTACCCATATGCATTTGTAGAAGCCTGTTTGACTTTCATAAGTCAAACTGCACATCCACATTACCCATATGCATTTGTAGAATCCTGTTTGACTTTCATAAGTCAAACTGCACATCCACATTACCCATATGCATTTGTAGAAGCCTGTTTGACTTTCGTAAGTCAAACTGCACATCCACATTACCCATAATTCATAACCTGAGGTGATAATTCATTAACAGCATCAACTCAACATTAGTCAATGCTTCTGATATGCAACTTAAAAGGAGCAACTTAACATTAACAGCAGCAAGTCAACATTAACAACAGCAGCTTAACATTAACAAGAGCAACTTAACATTAAGTCAATGCTTCTGATATGCAACTTAACAGCAGAGCTACTTAACAGCCTAATATATTAGAGTTTTACACCAAAAGATCCTAATATATACCAAAAGATCCTAATATATAAACCAAAACATCCTAATATATTAGAGTTTTACACAACCATTTCCTGCTGCGGTGGAAATTGGAAGTGGAGGAAAGGACGGCCCCGCATTTTCACCACCACTGAGACCACAATCGATCGGCCTGACCACCGAATCCTCATGTCCACTGCAAACACATGAAGATGGATGTTTTCAATAACCCCCTGTTTTTAACTTGTTCACACAGATCGGTTTATACCTGACAGCAGAGACCAAAAGGAGGAACGGTTGTTGTCGCCGGAAACCATGTTCATCGGCGGAGGTGTGGTCACCATTGTGGTCGCCGGAGGTGGAGGTGGAAGGATGGGGTTCTCTTCACTCATTGTGATCGCCGGTGTTGGAGGTGGAAACAGGTGGTGGAGGTGGAATGTGGTGTCGCAATAGGCCGGTGGTGGAGGTGGAAGGATGGATCGCCGGAGGTGTTGAGGAAGAAGGAGTGGAAGTTTAGGGGGTAAGATTGTTGGATTATGTTTAGTTTAAGGGTTTATATAATATATAAACCAATAATTAACGTGAAATTACCTATTTGCCCTTTGACTCTTATTGACCAGTCAAGAATATTGAAGCCGGGGGTAGAACTGCGACATAACACTTAACAGTAGGGGGTAATTTTGCATTTATTTCCTTAGGAGGGGTAAGAGTGCCAATGCCCCCTAACCTCAGGGGGTAAAATTGCAGTTTACTCTTTGTTTTATATTTATTGGCGTGAACATAAACCAACAATTATTATATATCCTTCGTTGAACATTAGAGTATGGGTTTGAACAAGTGAGATCATACTTTTATGGTTTTGTATTTTATATTTTATATTATAAGTTCTTTTAAGTTTATTTGTAAAAACATGACTTTTTTTTCAATTTAATTTATGGGAAAATTACAAAATTGTTGGTTGACCAAGAGTGTTTTCAATTTTATCACTCTTCTGCATCCTTGGAAGGACCACTGAGCATGGAAAGAGTCCACATGTTATGCTGATGCGTCCATATCCTTAGAAGCTGACACGTGTCCCACATGTTTTATGGGAAGAGTCGGTGACTCTTCCGAAGCGTCGGTGGACTCTTCCGAAGCGTCGGTGGACTCTTCCGAAGCGTCAGTGAGTCTTCCCATAAACATGTGGGACACGTGTCAGCTTCGAGGGACATGGACGCATCAACATAACATGCGGACTCTTCCCATGCTCAATGGTCCTTCCAAGGACGCAGGAGAGTGACAAAATTGAAAACCCTCTTGGTCAACCAACAATTTGGTAATTTTCCCTTAATTTATTTCTATTTGTAGTTGTATCCAGACAATTATCAATAAAACGTTCCAAAATTTCCCTTTTATTATTTTCATTCTATCTAAATTTTGTGTTAAATAATAATTATTTCTTTCGAAAAAATATATATTTTTATCATAAATACTAATAATTTTATAAAAGGTTAATTTTTTTTATAAAAGTTATAAAATCAGTAAAGTTTTTAACTAAAGGACCAAACCTGACATTTTTTGAAAGATTAAAGTTTATATTATGTTTTATAACAAAACCAAATTCGAAGGGACCATTTGTGTACAAAATTCGAAAGTTTTAAAACAAAATAAGGAAGTTGCTTTTTCAGTTTCTTTCCGTCGACACCTCCGGCGTTTTCAACCAATCTCCGTCGAACCCGGAGTCCCTTTTCCACACGGATTCGATGCATTTTTTTGTACCATAGTTTATCTCCACCATAAAACAAACTAACTCGTATTTATCTCGTAATGTTGCCCAATTATGTTTATCCGAGGTCGGTGGCCCATATTAAGTGGTATCATTTGTCCTCAGATGAACAAGAAGTGGGTTAAGCCGGATGCAGTTGGTTAGGCTTTTAAGGCCTCAGACCAATGGCTATGTCAGGAGTGTATGTGTTTACATGCTCTCAGTCGGGGGTGCCACCATGCAGCAAATGGGGTAGCATGGTTCAAGTTGGTTACGGGAAATGCAGAGGAATTTATTATGGGGATTCCTATACCACATGTGGGAAAGGAGATTGTTTCTTTGGAAGGTATAGGGGTGATGTGGTTCTGCTTGATTGTGTCTCTTCTCTTCCTATCAAAAGTGTTAAGAGCATCCGTCGTAGTTGTCGTATAGCCTTTGCCCAGGCCTTAACTGTCTCTTTATGCAAGGTGGTGGCTAAGCCAAAGTTGTTGAGGCGTGGGTAAGACTTTTGTTGCTGCCACGTTGTACGTTGTGGGTTTTCAGGCCTTCTAACCGTCAGGAGCGCAGGTCGGGAAATATGAAGTCCTTGCAATGTCTTAGTATTCAGCGGGGCCTGGCAGCGTGGGGCAATGGGGATGGTTTCATTGAACTCATCCTATCGTTTTTTCCCAACCCTCATAGGTGGTCTCGCCCCTTGATGAGCATCCCTATGGGTCCGATAATTCTAGGGTGGGCACCAACGTTAAGCAATGTTTAATGAAAGTTGTGGATGGCAACTTCATTACGTCGGTTAAAGTTTTATGCTTTTCGGGGGTTTCCCCTCTTACTCTCGGAGAACCCTTGTTGTGGATGTTGATAGCGTGCTTGGGTGCATTAAATATTTCCCCAAAGGGCGGGAGGGATGTGTGGATGGCCAAACCTTTTGGTGCTCTTTGTGGAGAGGGGTCGGCGATCAGTAGCGGGGTGCTCAAGGGCATTTCTAAAATGGTTAACTTGTGCTTGGGTGGGAAGTACCCTATGGTCTCGGGGAGTTTGTTAAAGAATGAAAGAACATGGAAATTTAATCACACAAATATATGTGTTAGCTGAAAGAATATGGAAATTTTAATTTGGTAGATTTATTCACCTCAACAAATTTCTCTAAACAAGGCCATACATTAAACCTTTAGATCCGTTTACGAAGAGTATCATTTTCTCTGACTGAAAGGAACCTGAGTATATTGCATGAAGTACCTTTTGCATCATGGATTAACCGAGTCACCTTTAATAAGAAATCAAAATAGTATTAGATAAATGCCAAAATTATGCTAATAGAAAACAAAATAAGTCTATAGATGCATGAATATGTAAATTAAGAAACAGAATCCTGGGTTTAGTATCCAGTCCTTAACGCTTTAAATTAAGAAGCATCTCATACTCGTGATTACTTGATTCATGTTGCCAAAAATTTCCATGTTTTTGTTTGTAGTTTATTTGAGTATAAAACGGATATATCTAATGTATCATAAAAATGTAAAAATGCCAAATTAAGTACCTTAAATGTGGCAAATGATAGTTCGAAAAATGATGAATGGTCTAAAAGTTGAGTTGTACGGTGCGATTCATAATGATTCGTGAAGTTGCCTCGATGACGTAGCTTAGTTAATTCAGTATTGGCGGTGTTGCTTTTCCATGGTTTTGTGTCACCGAAGGAAACAACAGTAAATAAGAACTACAGAGACCAAAGAGAGAGAACTGGTATGCTAGAGCGTCGTTTTTTATAGGCAGGGAGCATTAATATGCCTACGTTACAGAAGTTTCAAACAACACGCAAAAGAAACCGACATGAAGTTGTATTGTTCAGGTTTCAATGCTATAAATACGTTTGTTAAAACCACTTCAAATTCTTTGAACTCTAATTTTATAATGAAGTAGATTTAAGTACACACCGTTACACATGAATTTCCAAATTAATTTTGGTTAAATACACTACAAAGGATAAATTTTATTGTTAAACCAACACTCAAGCATTAATTAAAAAACTGAATAAATATTAATTTTCTTTTTAATTTCCATAAACTTCTAAATTGTTTACTATCCTTATAAATTTACTTTATGTAAAATAATCAAGTTCTAACAAACCTGTATTTATTATTATTATTATTATTATTATTATTATTATTATTATTATTATTATTATTATTATTATTACTATTATTATTATTAGCTTCGAAAAATCAGGATGTTACAACACTACCCCATTCAAAAACAAATTTCGTCTTCAAAATTATTACGTATATAATTATTAACGAAGTTATCAAAATAATGAAAGAACATAAATATAAACAAAAGCTATAGGTTAAAAAATAAGATTAAGGTTATTCATAGAGTGGTTATTAAATATTCTTTCATTAAGTCATTCCAAGCTCATTAATCATCATCACCAATCATTAAAGTATATAATACAAATTAATATTAATGTAAGGCCATGGGGTATGGGGCTTGGGTTGGGGCGTGGGTTGGGGGAAAACGCCCAAGCCACCATCCCGGGGGCTTGAGTTGGGGCTTGGGTTTGGGCGTGGCCCCTTGGGGCTTGGCTTTCAAGCCGGGCGTGGGGCGGGCTAGCAAGGTGACATGGCGGGCTCTCAATGGCCATGTGTCAACTCATGCCCCCAACCCAAGCCCCCAACCCAAGCCCCACCATACCCCATGGGCGTGGGTTTTTTTTTCCCATTTCACGTATCAACCAATGCCCAACCCAAACCCCAACCCAAGCCCCACCATACCTCACGGTCTAAAGAGAAGCTTATATATTCTCAACAGTTTATGATGTAATTTAAATTTAAATCACTATCAATTTATACATTAATTATATCATAGATGTTTAACTACATTTATACATTAATATATCATAAATGTTTAACCACATTAACACGAAATCCTTAAAATCCCCCCCCCCCCCCCCCCTCCCCCTAAATCTTTGGACAATGTGTAAGTTTACCCCCTTTAAAATAGTTTGGCTCTTGAAGGGGTATGGTCCCAGATCTCGCATCAGCACGACCGCGAGTGACCATTACCCTTATAAAAAACCCCCACCAGCAAGAACTTATCTGTGTCCGAGCGGGCACGCGCGAACTTATGGTTTTCTTTCTGCAGTTTTCTTCACGATATCCTACAGCTTTGCAAAGGTTACAGGTTACATTACATCTTCCATAATGTTTCCTTTTGTAATTCCTGCAGAAAGGCGGACTTGAGGATTGCCCTGTTCCTCTTTTCTTGAAATTACTATTATTACCCACCCGAAATCCTTGGGTAATTTTCTGAGCCAGTTCTTTCTTCCTATTTTCATCTCTTGTGCGTACTAGTTCGTCAGTTAGGGTGTTAGCTAATTCTACCGCATCGTCAATAGTGCGAGGTCTCGCAGCTTTAACGATATTGCGGATTTCTCTAATTAATCCCCAAACATAGCGAGAAATGAGTACCGGCTCTGGCGAAGCCAGCGTTGGTACTACTCTAGCATATTCGAAGAATGTCGAAGTATAACCACGACAATCCACATTAACCATCCGATGGTTTAGGAACTTATTTGCCATTTGATCTTTTTCATACTCGGGACATAATTTTCTTTCTACAAGACTCTTAAATTCTTCCCAGTTCATGGCATAGGCCACAATCCTTCTTTTAGCTTGTAATACTGTGTTCCACCATTCTAACGCCCCTTCTTTAAAAAGATTTGACGCATACATAACTTGATCTTCCTCAGCACATTTACTTATAGTGATTACTGCCTCAGTTTTCTCTAACCAACGTAATGCTGCAATAGCCCCTTCATTACCTGCAAACTCAGTTGGTTTACAGGCAAGGAATTCTTTGTAAGTGCAACCAGGTGTTGCAGCTTTCATTTTCTTGAAAATTGGGGCTTGCAGATCATTATTGTTATTAACATGATTTCCGCCTCCGTTTATACTATTACTAAAGTTGTCGCCTTGTGTACGTTTACTAGGAATGATTGATTGAGGTTTAACAGGTTTCTAAACAGCAGCAACGATTGCTGGAATAGCATTGGCTATTCCTTGTGCAACGATATCCTCTATATCTTGTCTATTTAACAATTGTTCTTCCTGAATTTGCTCAGATTGATTTACTTCATTTACTGGTTCATTACCAATGTTTGCCATCTGATAATTAATTTATAGATAAATAATTAGTATAAAAGAAATAATCCAATGTCACAAATATTTGCACATAATCACGAAAACGAATATACAAACAAAACTGTAAAATTTCATTTGTTTTATAGATTATATCATGCTTCTACATACAACCGTTTTATTATTTATTTTACACATACTG
Source organism: Helianthus tuberosus (assembly GCA_030545235.1). Taxonomy (NCBI): domain Eukaryota; kingdom Viridiplantae; phylum Streptophyta; class Magnoliopsida; order Asterales; family Asteraceae; genus Helianthus; species Helianthus tuberosus. The sequence goes on from CM060425.1 coordinate 198,331,830, forward strand.
ATTTTACTATTACTATTACACAACCACAGTTTCATAAACCTACTATCTTTCGTCATTTGTTTTCCTAAAAACGAAGCTCCCTTTCATCATATTTCCAGGCAATTTGTCCCCCTATCTCCCGGATTCTATTTCCCGCATCCATTAACTCTTCGCCAAAATGGTGAAGTTCAGCCATATTCTCGTTACTCATCGGTGGATTTGGTAGAGGTTCTGGATCAAATTGGGGAAGAAAGGAATAAGGACTATTGATAATGTTTTGGAATTGCCAGTCATTTGTCCACCATTCGTCCATTCCCAGGGGTTGAGGATGGATTATAGGTTCTGGGATTGCTGGTTCTAAGTTTATAGGGAGTTGAGTTTCAATAGGACGAGTAAAAACATTTGTATTGACAGGCTGAATAGTATCACAGCTTGCCAATATAAAATCTAGCTCTTCCTGCAATGTCATTTCCTGAGTTTGTTTAGAACTTTCTCCAACTTCTACCTGAGAACTTCCTCCAACCTCCATTTCTATTTGCTTAGAATATTCATCAAACTGTAATCTCATCTGCCTAGACTCTTCCCCGACTTCAATTCCCTTCCCTTTTTCTAAAGGATTTTCTATTTTAGGCATCTTTCTAGTGACGGGCTTCCTCCTACGCACACGCCTCCATCCTACAAATCTCCTTCTTTTCTTGGGCTTGGGTTTCTCTGGAGGTGGTGAAGCATTAAATTCAATAGGTTCTTCTATGTCTGGTATATACCTATTGAAATCTCTGGAAACCTCTATTTTTACTGGATAGAGATTTAAGTTCTGAAGGGCGTCAGACAAGTCACTCATGCTGTTTAGCAAAATACACATAATTAAAAATTGTAACAAAATTTTATAGAAAAACTTTTAAATATTATTTCATACTGGGTATTACAAAACAACAAAAAAAAAAAATAAAACATACTAAAGTTTATTGTAACTTATTTATTTACTGAAATAAAGTTTCTGGACTGTAGTTGATAAAGGTGCTAATACTTGGGTAAAAATTGTTTAAAGATTTGCATTAACCTCTACAGTAGCTAGCATATAAAGATCTGCCCATTTCTCATCTAACTTGTCCTCCCAAGGTGTTTTACTGGTTAATTCCTGGGTTTCCTGTTTAACCTTCTTTTCTCGGAGTTTCTTTATTTTCTCCTGGCTTTTCTTAATAATCAGATTTCTTTTACTAGGAGATAGTGGTTCCTCATATTGTGTCTTTCGCACAAATATTCCTTCTTTAGGAATTTGGGATGAACTTCCCTTCTCATTTGATGACCTATCTAATTTAAGATAGATGTTTGAAAGCTTTTGCTTACCCATACTGTAACTAACAAATATTCAGTTAATAACACACATAATCACATAGTAATCAGGAAAAATTAAGTATTTCTAAATACTTAATTAGCTTAACTCAGTGGCTCTGATACCACCTTTTTCTGTCACGGCCCCCGACCCGGTTTTACCCGTTCCAGGAGCCGCGGGACAGAAATCCCGTGGTATTTATTTAATTGAGTTTAACAACGGAAGTTTATCATCAGGATCTTTTTAAAGCTAAAATTTTCCCGATTATTTTATTTCACAACTCGGGATAAAACCCCGGTAATTTACAATACTATGATTTCACGGAGAAATCTTTATTTTACAAAACATATTTCTTTATTTTATAATGAGCCACTTTCTTAAGCTTGTAGTGCTCCACAGCACCTTTCCTGAATCACAACAGATCACCTGAAATATGTTTGAAAAAGGTTTTGTCAGTGGGAAATACTGGTGAATCATTCTATTTATTAAAACGACACATTTGTTATAATTTACAGTATTAAGAGAGATTACAATGTTTCAGATATCAACCAACTACCCACAGTATTTTGTCACTCGACCCATTGGCCCATTCGTCCAATGGTGTCTGTGACTATGGTCATATCACCCCTTGGCTGCCCCAATGGTGAAGATTATCAAGTAATGTATACAAAACCCCACATACCGGCTGTAATTTGGTGATTACAAAGACTTAATCCCTGTAATTATAACCTTTGAAAATAAACATGCTTTTTGAAATCAAATTTGATAAAAAGAGAATGACTCACATTGCAGATTTAACACGGACAGAGTCTACTCTATGGATTAGCCTTGTTAACCTAATTTAAATAACAATGCACACAAAACTGGGTTAGTAATCAATACAGCATTTACGATAACTCACGAGATCAAACCCTCACAACGAATGACAAAGTGCGATACTTAAACATCCATCGAATTAACGACGAATGACAAAGCATAACCCTAATGTGGGCAGCACTTAAACATCCATTGGATATTTTGATCAATCGGACATTGAATCGTATCAGCGATCGAGTTATTACCCTGTTTTGTGGCAGCGGTTCGGAATTCGTGTGTGTTTTTTGTAGTAAACAGAACGTAATTCAGTGTGTATAGCGAGTTTGTTCGTCGTTTTAATTCCAGAAATCAAGTCCCAACGTCCACTATTTATAGCTGAAAAACCGTCCCCCTCGCGTGGCGCGAGGGGGTGTCGCGTGGCGCGAGGGACCATGGTCTACCATAGGGTAGCCTCGTGTCTGCATAGGCTTGCTGAGTTGGTTTCGCATGCAGATTCAATTCACACGTAAAACTGTGTGGATATTACTGATTAGGGTTTACCCCCCCCCCCCCCCCCCTGAGTTTTAGGGGCCCTGATCCTGATTCCGATTATTCTGAAAATTTTAGGGTTTATTCAGAATCACTTGGGTTTCTCAATTAGGGTTTCCTAGTGGACAAATTAATTAAATAAATATGACTTTTGATACGAGTTGTTACACTAAACGGCGATGCGGCACGACACCGCATTCCGCATACATCTTGGCCAGAGCAAGAACGCGGGAACATCATTAGTTACCGCAAGCAGCAATGCGACCTAGCACCGCATCCTGCCTACAAGGCAAGTGGGTCTGACACTCAGTGCAAGTGGCACTGAGAACAGTCGCCTACTAGTCCACATATGTGCAACAGTCTGACACCACAGCAGGACGTGGCATCACCACCGTAACTAACAGGTCTGACACACCTACAAAAGACTGTGCGATGTCAGACTAGCTACTCAACTACCCTCCTTCACTCCTCGGCTATAAATACCCATCCCAAACCAGGTTTGAGGTATCACTTCTCAACTTTCTCACTACTACTACTATCACACTTTGCTTCCCAAGCAAACGACTGATTCTCACGCCGGAGAGTGGTAACAAGGAGCACCCACCACCCCATCCTCCTTGTTAGGAGTCACGGCTTGTTTCCTTGTGCAGGAAACCAACCAGCGGACGATCCAGTCAGCAATCCTCGGAAAGAAGGGATTAACCCTACTTGACGAGACCAGTGAGTTAACCCCACCCGGTTAACCATTGTTTCATCATTGGCGCCCACCGCTACTCTTAGCATTTTTTTTCCATCATCCCTTTCTCTCCAAAGATTATGTCTGATCGTCTAAACAACACTACCGGGGATAACCTAAACCCCACAAACCAAGGGCCTACGGGGACCATTCCCCTAGCCCCAAATGCTGAACATATTGGCACATCAACGCAAGGGGGCGCATCCCTTACGTTTGGACACGATCTGTCACAGTACGCTTCTGTGATACCTCCAGGCATGAACCCTCATGCCTGGTACGACAAACAAGCAGCTCTGCTGGCTGCAACATACAACAGAGCTTGCGCAGAAGCGCAAGTATCTGCGGGGCCTACCCCAGCACCGCATACCCCTACGGGTCGTATTTTACAATACGACGGCAGGGCCCCAACACATCCGGCCTCCAGAAGCAGGCAGGAAGACCGCGGTTCCTCTTACTGCGACGTCCGCACACTTGATGAGGACGATTCCTCGTATGGGTCCCGCCGCAGGGGCCATATACATAGCCGCCTAGGCCCGCATGGCGAAACTAGGCGATAGTCTACAGCCCACCATGGCCCCGGCATCCATAGCCGGCTGGGACCTCAGTCCCACTATGAAGGGCATGGCCGCACCGATCCCGACGACGGTACATACCGCGGGGAATCCCACGCCACTAGTAGCAGACCGGGAGGACGCAATTACGCTCCTCCCAGTCACCCCCGCACCACATACCTCCGCGCAGCGAAGCGCCACCAGAGCCAACCCTATAGGCCGAAATCTGCGGCCGAAAACTCCTAATTCGCCCCGGAAATCGCCCAAGCCGATGTTATGACCACCAAATTCCCATTGAATATTGGGAAATACAATGGGTCGGCTGACCCAGACGACCACATGAACATCTTCATCGGCACAGGGTGCAACGGCAGGTGGGACGAGCCTACCTGGTGTCATTTTTTGCCCCAGACCCTCACGGGTCTGGCGAGGGCTTGGTTCGATTCTTTGCCAGTGGGATCACTGGCCTCGTTTGAGGACTTACAAGAAAAGTTCCTCGCACATTTTAGCCAGCAGCGACGTCATGAACGTGATTCTATGGACGTCATGAACATCTGGCGCAGGGACAACGAATCGCTTGAGGCATTCGTTGTCCGTTACAATAAAGAATGCCTGGAGATAGGCGACGTGGCAGACCAAATGGAACGAAACCATTTCATCGTTGCCGTCAAAGACGAGCAAATGGTTATGACTATCTCCGGCAAGGATGGCTTGCCCAAGAAATGGGAAGATGTCATGGCTGCGGTCAAGACATACGCCCAGACTCAGCGGTCCCTCAAACCGCACGTCTCAAAGGCACATCCTCAAACGGAAGGCCAGTCCTCCCACCAAGAACACAAGCGCAACCGGGACACTAGGAATCGCGGCAGCGATCCCAGACCATATGTCCCATGGAACAACCAGCCCGACGCAAGGGCAACAATCAACGCCCAGCGTGATAACCGGGCGTCGAAAAAGGAGTCTCGGGACCGTAACTGGACCGAGATCAACCAATCACCAAGCGACGTCCTTCTTACGGACCCGCAATTCCTGCGACCGGCCCAACCGATGAAGTCCAAAAAGCACCAGGATCCCGCACTCTTTTGCGAGTATCACAAGGACTCGGGCCACACAACGAACAACTGCATCAGTCTCCGACTGGAGATTGAGCGAGCCCTAAAAGAGGGGAAGCTACAACATCTGTTGCCAGCCGCGCAAAAGCAAACTAAGCGCATCACCCCCCACAACGAGGGCACCTCCACGTGTAAGAGGACCATGTACGTGGCCTCAACCCACATGATTAATGAAGGACGAGGAAGACCGCGCAAGGCGGCAAGAAGACCGGACAATGACTGGAAAGACGAGCAAGCGGTCTTTCCAAAAGTCCGAGGCGGACCGCGCGACAGGCGCGCCGTCGTTATCACAGGCCACCTGGCTCACTACTGCACCGAGCGATTATTCATCGACCCGGGCAGTACATCTGATATTATATACGAGCAGTGCTTCAACCAATTCGATCAAGAAGACAAAGATCGGTTGCAGCCGGTGGACTACCCGTTGGCCGGGTTTACGGGGGAAACCGTATTCCCCCTGGGCCAAATCACTTTTCCTGTGCGCCTCACCAATGGTAGGCACACACGAACGGAGGAGGTAAACTTCATGGTTCTACCTCACACCTCCAAATACGACGTACTTCTGGGGAGAGAATCCCAGGGCGACTTCAACATGATCACATCCGTCCCCCACTTTGCCATCGGTTTCCCAACCGAGACGGGGATTGCGATAATTTACGCCCGCAGAGAAGTTATGTCCTCGGACGAGTTGCGTCCGACCAAGGTAGCAAGGCCTACCCTCAACACACAACCAGAAAAATGGGTTCTTAACGCAAGACACCCAGAGCAAACGGTCACGTTGGGCCATGCCTTGTCCCCCACCATCAGAGCACGCCTGAAGCAACTCCTCTTCAGGAACCAAGATATTTTTGCGTGGACACCCGCAGACATGACAGGGGTGCCACGCGAAATTGCTCAGCATTTCTTGAATACCATGCCAGGTATCAAGCCGGTGATCCAAGGCAAACGCCACCTTGGATCAGCAAAGAACGCGGCGATGGAAGAGCAGGTACAAGAACTGCTCTTCGCAGGCATCCTGCGGGAAGTCAAATACTAGACTTGGTTGTCCAACCGAGTCATGGTAGAAAAACCAAGCGGGGGCTGGCGCATGTGCGTCGATTATAAAGACCTCAACAAGGCCTGCCCCAAGGATTGTTACGCACTTCCGGAGATCGACGAGAAGGTCGATAACCTTGCACCATTTCGATGGAAGTGTTTCCTCGATTGTTACAAAGGCTACCACCAGGTACAGATGGCCATCGAGGACGAAGATAAAACGGCATTCCGCACGCCTATCGGAAATTACTGCTATATGAAAATGCCGTTTGGGTTGCGCAACGCGGGTGCAACCTATCAAAAATTGATGAACGACACTTTTCGCAGACAAATCAGCAAAAGTGTCGAAATCTATATGGACGGCCTGGTCGTCATGAGCATGGAGGAAAATACCATGCTCAACGATGTTGAAAGAACATTCCAAACTCTGCGAAGCGTTAATATGAAGCTAAACCCAGGGAAATGCTCGTTTGGAATGGAAGAAGGCAAGTTCCTTGGATTCATCGTAACCAAAGATGGATTCAAGGTGAACCCGGAAAAAGTTCAGGCGATCGAACGCATGCCATCGCCTTCTACGATGAAAGAAATGCAACGACTAGCCGGCAGGCTAGCCGCACTAAACAGATTCTTAGCCAACCATGCAGCTAAGTCCTATCCTTTCATCAAGACCCTGCAGAGCTGTTTAAAAAAGGAACAATTCCAATGGACCGCAGAGGCCGAAAAAGCTTTCCAGAGAGATGAAAGAGTGTTTGATTCAACTCCCAACTCTAACCGCACCTCGCAAGGATGAGCCACTTATCTTGTACCTATCAGCCGCGGACAACGCGGTAGGCGCGGTACTCATAGTGGAACGAGAAGGAGTTCAAACACCCATCTACTACATCAGCAAAATGCTCAACGACCCAGAGACGAGGTACTCCATCATGGAAAAGTTGGTATTGGCACTAGTGCACGCATCAAGACGGTTGCGACGTTACTTTGCAAACCACGCCATTACAATGTTAACCAACTACAGGATCGGCCCGATCCTATCAAAACCCGACATCTCTGGTAGATTGGCAAAATGGGCAATTGAGCTGGGCGCACTTACACTGACCTATAAGTCGCGCCCCGCAATCAAAGGCCAGGTCTTGGCTGATTTCGTCGCCGAAGTACCAGCAGATCGCATTCAGGAATGCGAACAAGAACAAAACCCTACGCCACCACCATCCTCCTCAGAAACATGGGCACTATTTACCGATGGTGCATCCAACGAGGATGGTGCTGGTGCGGGTTTACGACTCGTCAGCCCCGATGGCCAAGAGCTTACCTATGCAATCCGCCTCGATTTCAAAAGCACAAATAATGAGGCAGAATATGAGGCTCTATTGGCAGGACTGCGTCTGGCAGTCAAACTCGACGTCCAACATTTGGAAGCACACGTCGACTCACTATTGGTTGCAGGGCAGATACGCGGCGACTATGCCGCAAAAGGGGATATCATGATCCTCTACCTCGAACAAGCCAAGCAACTGAAATCAAAGTTCACCTCCTTCAATATTCGCCATATCAACAGGAGTGATAACAAACCTGCGAATGCACTATCAAAACTTGCATCCACCAGCTTCCAACACCTGGCAAAAGAGGTACGCATCGAGATTCTGAAAAATCCCTCAGTACCCCTGCGCCAAGTCAATGTCATCCAGTACGGAACAACATCCTGGATGACACCAATCATTGCATACTTGCAATCAGGTGTTACTCCCGAAAGCAAAGCAGAGGCACGTAAGTTGCAACACAAAGCGTGTCATTATCAGATGGGAGACGGTATCTTATACCGTAAATCATACCTGGGGCCACTCTTACGATGCGTCGACCCCCAAGATGCCACATACCTTATCAGAGAAATACACGAAGGAATATGCGGCATACACGCGGGCCCACGCATGGTGGTGGCCAAAATCATGAATGCCGGGTACTACTGGCCCGGCATGCACCTAGATGCGGTCAAAGTCTTGCGCAAGTGTTTCAATTTTCAGCGGCATGCTCCCAAGACCTTGCGCCCCAAGAATAACCTAATCCCTGTCACCACTGCATGGCCATTCCAAAAATGGGCAATCGATGTGGTGGGACCATTCCCAGACGCACCAGGTGCAGTGAAGTTTATCAGAGTGGCTGTCGATTACTTTACAAAATGGGTAGAGGCAAAACCGTTCGCCTCAACCACCGCTATGATAACAAGGAAATTCGTCTGGGAACAAATCATCTGCCGTTTCGGTCTACCAATGTGCATCGTTACCGACAACGATACCAACTTCGCTGCGGATGACTTCCAAAAATTGTTAAAGGAGCTAAACATTGAACACATATTTTCCTCAGTGGCGCATCCGCAAGGGAATGGACTAGTCGAGAGTATCAATAAAGGTTTAGTCGAAGGCATCAAAGCACGATTAGGAACAGCCAGACGCGGCTGGGTTGATGAACTCCCAAGTATCTTATGGGCCCACAGGACTAGCCCAAAGACAAGTAACGGTGAGACACCCTTCAGCCTGGTCTATGGCACTGAAGCGATGATCCCCGCGGAAGTAGGCGTCCCCTCACCTAGAATGTTGGCTATCAACAAGATAGACAACAATGAGGAATGTAGGGTTGACTTGGACCTCCTGGAAGAAAGGCGCGAAAACGCTGCCATCAACGAGGCCAAGTACAAAACCAAACTTGAAAAGTACTACAATGCACGCGTCCGCATTTGTACTTTCAACCCGGGAGACTACGTCCTTCGTGACAATGAAGCATCTAACGCGGAACGCCCAGGGAAACTTGCCCCCAAGTGGGAAGGACCCTACCTCATCCAAGAGGTCCTGGGCAAAGGCGCGTATAAACTGCAAACATTAGAGGGCGAAACTATCGCACGCACATGGAACGCACAACAGCTTCGACGCTGTTACATGTAAGCCATGTTTTTTACATTCACCATGTAACCTATCGGGCCTCAGGCCATTTGCAAATAAATAAATGAACGATTCAATGCAATATTGTTTATTTACTTCTGTTACAAATACGTGTTCCACTCTGCGGTATCTGCAAAAACAGATTGGCAAAATCTTCATTCGCGATACCCACACAGAGTGGTGACCACACGCAAGTATTGTAATAGGCCAACAATGCAAATACGGTTTTCACAAAACCTATACAATTCCTAAACCCTAACGAGATAAAAACAGGAATTGACTAATACTCATACGACAATGGTATAGAGTATACTTGCATATCATCGAGATATGCAAAAGGCAAATACAGACTTGGTGTTAATTCACAATAACATTAACTCATACAAGTTCACACATGCAAGTAGTAAAAACACTTGTATAACTTGAAACGGTTCAAACTTTATATTCAAAAAATTCCTACACCTACGCGGTGCACAAGGGATTTACATAAGGTTTTTGACATTTACATTGAGAAAACAAAAAAGGCACGCAAGCCAGCATAGTCTTTCTTTGTACCGCTTGAACCCGCACCATCCTTGTCCTCAACAGCAGGCTTTTCCTCATCTTCCTCATCAGCATATAACACCCGCAAGCGGTCTACATAATCTTCCGCTTCCAGGCATCTCTCAAGTTCCTCAAGAGCGGCAATGGGCGTATCGTTATAAGCCGCAAGAGCGGCAGCAAGAAGCGCTTCAGTGTCCACACCATGGAACCCAGACCTTTCATCAGTATATTCGCCCTGGGCCAAAACATTTATATGAGAAATGCAACGGTTGTAGCCAGCTTTAAAACCAGCATCCCGGGCGCGCAACTTAATCTCATTAACACCTGACACATTCTCAGGTGCGTCAAGGATGGAAGTAACAATCTGCAAAACAAAAAGGGTACGGTTAGCAAAGGCAAAATCTAAAAAAGATAGCAAAGGCAACGGATACTTACATGCCCGATACCGTGCATACGCATCCATTCACGATCGTCCTTGAGCAGGTCAAGTGAAGAAGCAAGGCTATCTCTAGCCTCTGCAACCTCCATAGCCCGCGCTTCAGCATCGGCAGCACGGGCACTGACCTCCTCAATAACGGCTACCCGGCTCCGTACTTCAGCCTTTTAACAAAGAAAACACAAGTACACAAGTTAATCAACATACTTGTGAGGGTTATATGCAAATTCAAGAGCAAAAGAGATTCATACCTGGAGGCCCTGAACAGTTTTGTCCAAATTGCTGCGGTCAGCATTTGCCCTTTCAAGAGCCTTCGCAGCACGGGCCTCCGCCTCCGTGGCCTCTTCAAGAGCCTTTGCAAGGCGAGCTTCCGCCTCCTTGGCCTCTTTGGCAGCCGCATCAGCTGCGTTTTTCTCCTTAATTAAAGCAGCATTCGCTGCCTTGGCATTGGTAAGCTCCTGACGAACACGAAAGAGAGTTTCATTCTGTTTGGCCCAAGATTCTTTCCAAGCCTTGCGCTCATCAGAAAGTGTCTTGCGCTCATTAGAAAGAGATTCTTTCCAACTCTTGCGCTCATCAGAAAGCAATTTTGCAAGGGTACGAACCTGTTTAAGCTCAGCAGTTGCAACCCACTCTTCAATCTGCTTACGCTTTTCAAAAGCAGCCTTGTCCCTTTCAAGCTACTCTGCACCCTCACGTGCAGCCTTCACCAACTCTTCGGCCTCAGCCCGCAAGCGTGCATTCTCCTCCTCCTTGCGCCCAAGCACCTTGTAGTTTTCCATAATGGCATTTGCCATTATGGAACTCCCCACAAGCATGGAGGAGAGTTGATTAATCTGGACCTCACTTGGCAAAGAACGGGCCCGATTGACTTCAAAAGGGGTGCCCAAACCACCCAAAATCTCCCTACACGCGGAGGGGTCAGCAGAAATATCATCCCCTTGCATTACAGTCCATGGGGGGCGGTGATAGGTCATGGCCCGGTCTTCAGTATAGGTGCGGTAATAAAACTCCAATTCAGACTCTTCAGGCTGAATAGGAGTCCCTGAAAAACCCGCACCACCAGAAGCGGAACCAGAAGCCTTCTCAGCAGCGGGAGATTTCTTCCCCTCAGTATAAGCAAACTTCAGGTTCAGATCATCAGTGTCCTGCGGGGAGATCAGATTATCAGCAGAGTTCACCGTGTCATAGATCTGAGCCGCAGGCCCCTTCCCAGTATCCTCCGCCCGCGCAGAGGCCTCAAGCACCACTTTAACCCCCGCATCCGCAGCTGTGTCACGCGGGGAAGAATAAGGAGCATCAAACATAGAAAACCCTTCATCTTGCGGTTCTGTAAACAAAGCATAAACAATTTAAACTACAAGTACAAAGACAAAATACTTGTACAAGTTATGAATCGCTTACCAGAAACAACCACAGGTTTCGCAGGTCCCACAAAAGTCGCCCGTCTGGTCTGTATTTTTGGACGCTTCTTCTCACCAGCGTCAACAGCTTTCTCCGCCTTTCTTTTCTTCTTCTCATCAGCAGGCTTGGAACCCACAGAGGTCCCACCTGCAACCGCACCACCACCTGGAACACCCAAACCCTCAAGGGTGTCAGATACTACCACGTAATCGGTATATCTGCGGAAACGAGAACGAGAGATACCTGCCGCCTGCGGCACCAAAGGAGGAACAACCGTAGCATCAGGTTTTTTCTTGCCACGACCCCGCACAGCTTTCTCCGCATGCTTCTTGGGTGCACCCTTCACCTCAAATTTACCCAGGGCCCTAAGAGTACATGCGGTTACATCATCAAACAAATAAGTAAGAAAGGTGAACTTCTTCCCAAAGAAGGTTATAGAATATACCTTGGCCTTTTGGCAGGAGTGCGTTCAACTCATCGCGATCCGGAACGCGGAAATTATTGACAATAATAACGTTATAACCCATTTCACCTGCCGCAAGCGGAACTATTTCAACCTTCCCCGTGAAGGTTGGATCAAAAATCCTCCACAAAGCAGCATCCGCTGATGGTACAAATGCAAATCAATAACATATAAGGAAGTAAGGAAACCGCACTAAGGGTAAGAATACTTACCACCACTCTTTTCCCGCACAACGGGCTTTGACTTCCTATCAGGCCTGGTCAACATCATCCGCAGCACCCACAGCTGCGAGTTGTCCAGCTTCTTATACTCAACAGTTTTCAACCGTGGAAACCACTCCACCGTATCCTCACTAGGAAGAGCAATATCTTCCGCAGGAATCACCACATTCACGTTGCGGAAGGTCATCCTGGCAACGACCGCGGCTGCCCTAATATAGAAGAACTTTGTCTTCCACTTTGAAATCCCCTTCGGAGGGGTCATCATCTTGGGGCTCCCGTACCGTTGGCTAAAAGAGAAAAACCCAGTATTTACAGTTAACTGGTAAAACCGCCGGAAGTTTTCAACAGAAATTTCCAGTCCGAGAACACGGAAAGTATACTCAAAATTCCTAATCCGAATCATCCCAAACGGACTCATTTGGGAGATATGAAGCTGGTAATATTCCAGAACTTCAGCAACAAAAGCGGTTAATGGTAAACGAAGGTTACCATCAACGAAGGAATCGGCCCACATGGTAACATAACCGGCCGGAGCATTAGCACCGGTGTCACCTTCTTGAGGGTACATAGCCCCAAACTCCTGGGGCATTTGAATACTGGTCATCAAATGTGTAAATTGATTTTTTGACCACTTCAGCACCGGTAGGCCCCCACCGGGGGCACTACCACCGTCTTCTTCTTCTTCCGCCGCCACCGGAGAAGAAGGTTCAGGGTTTTCACCCTCCACATTGTGTGGATTGGATGGTTCAGCCATCGAGAAATATAATAGAGAAGATAACAGAATGAGTTACGAAAAAACTCAGAAACTTGGCCGGAATTTCAGATGAACCAATCGGAGAAGATGGAGAAAGGACTCTCTTTTCTGACAGGAAAATTTTTGAAATTTTGAACAAAGTGAGGAGAAATCAAACGGTTTCCCCTTATATACTCATCGCAATTAATGCGATGCAGTAAACCGACTCATCACGTTCAAAAAGGCCCAATTACGTGTCGCCACGTGTGCAGCGACGTTTCCGCTGACGGTTACCACGCGCGCGTGGCCGTCCACGCGCCTGACAGAAACGACCTTTACACTACTTGCTACAGTTCAATTATGACCTCGGGTAGTGCAAACGTCCTTTCAGATCATCACATGTCAGAATCCTACCAACTTTCACCAACCCACACGTGCGTTTAGCCACGTATACAGCGCAAAACCGACAACATTATCCAAATATAAGCGGCATGCGGTTTCTCTGGTTTACCGCACCATAACCCATACCGCATGTCGTTTTTTACATACCCCTCAAAAAAGGCAAAAATATATATCTCTAAATTATATGAAGGGGTATAAACAATAACCGCACTTACCCACGAGCACACGTGGAATATGCGGAGATGACACACACGAACCCGTACAGGTGTGTCAGATACTCAGAACCAGTATGGATCTTTGGACTGCGAAAGCTGCTTCTCAGGATGCGGCCAACCGCGTTCCATACAAACTTCTTCAAGTTTCAAATCCCTCGTGTCCGGTTCACAACCACGGAGGGAACGCAAAACAGCTTCTCCTTAGGATAAAGGACAAGTATGCTGAGCAACCGCACATCAGCATCCCTGACTCCTGATCCTTCAAGAGCCACATCCAAGCTTCAAACTCTCTAGAAGCGAGTTCTTTGATGCAGACCGCAGATACCCACGAGTAGCTGCGGAGGAATATAATTACCCTAACGGTAGCTACGGAAGAGCCACGACTAAACCGCCACGCGATTTATTAAAGCTACTTCTAGGAAAACTGCTTTCCAACTAAACGTGAAGGAAAATGGTTACAGAATGAATGCAGAAGAGTTTCAACCAACTTCCCAAGTATCTAAAGGGATCTCCTCTGGCGACACTACTTGAAGGAAAACTACTTTCCACCAAAGCGTGAAGGAAAGTAGCTCCAGAACAGTGGTAACAAGTCTGCTTATGACTAGTTACCCACCTATGGACCGCATAGAATAAACAATGGTGGGCACAACCATGCCTATGACTATGTTTATCTGCCCATAGTCCAGATTCACATTGTTCGACCAAATACGGCCAACAATGACGCAACTACACCACGTAGCTCAAACGCACATGGCCAACAAGGTGCGGAAACGAGGTAACCGCAAAGGACGTGCGGTTACTAGAGAGCTAAACCGCAGAGGACGTGCGGTTACTAGAGAGCTAAACCGCAAAGGACGTGCGGTTACTAGAGAGCTAAACCGCAGAGGACGTGCGGTTACTAGAGAGCTAAACCGGAGAACACGAACACCCCACAAAGCAGGGATCATCGTTGAATGTCCAATTGAACATAGAGCTTGAGCAAAGTACTTACAAACATTGCATAAGCTGACACAAAGGCTACAACTAGAGTTGCGGTAACGGACACCTTCCGTCACCATCTCAAAGGTTGGTTCGAACCCTGCGGAACACATTCCGTCACCATCTCAAAGGTTGGTTCGAACTCTGTCAACATCTTCAGTCACCGTTACAAAGGCTGGTTCGAAACACCAACAGGTGGCTGATGACATCAGAAAAAGGTACAACCTGGTACCAAATCGAACCCTTGGCTGAGAATTCCGCATCAGACGGAACTTGCTCACCGGTGCGGAATTCAGTGTTTTCAAATGCTACAACGAAAACATCACAAGTCAAACCATCATACACAAACACATCCTTCTCAAAGGAAGAAATAATCCACTCGAACGACCTACCGACCGAACAGCGGTCCGAACGAACAGGTCAGTAGCTTGATTTACTGAAAGTAGGAGCCATCTGCATGGCCCATATTCTACCTTCTAGACAACATAGTCCAGTATCCCTCCCACATGCAACTTGCATAAGGAAGGAACACTAGACTGGGGGGACTTGAAGGGGTATGGTCCCAGATCTCGCATCAGCACGACCGCGAGTGACCATTACCCTTATCAAAAACCCCCACCAGCAAGAACTTATCTGTGTCCGAGTGGGCACGCGCGAACACAGCGGTTGAAACCAATCTGTCCATTGATGAGAAGACTTACCTTAAGTACGAGAACACATGTTACGCATAGAGATGCGGCCTGGCATCGCATCATATGAACATTTTCGTCACGACAAGGGATCTAGACAACAGTAACAGTCACTAAACGGCGATGCGGCACGGCACCGCATTCCGCATACATCTTGGCCAGAGCAAGAACGCGGGAACATCATTAGTTACCGCAAGCAGCAATGCGGCCTAGCACCGCATCCTGCCTACAAGGCAAGTGGGTCTGACACTCAGTGCAAGTGGCACTGAGAACAGTCGCCTACTAGTCCACATATGTGCAACAGTCTGACACCACAGCAGGACGTGGCATCACCACCGTAACTAACAGGTCTGACACACCTACAAAAGACTGTGCGATGTCAGACTAGCTACTCAACTACCCTCCTTCACTCCTCGGCTATAAATACCCATCCCAAACCAGGTTTGAGGTATCACTTCTCAACTCTCTCACTACTACTACTATCACACTTTGCTTCCCAAGCAAACGACTAATTCTCACGCCAGAGAGTGGTAACAAGGAGCACCCACCACCCCATCTTCCTTGTTACGAGTCACGGCTTGTTTCCTTGTGCAGGAAACCAACCAGCGGACGATCCAGTCAGCAATCCTCGGAAAGAAGGGTTTAACCCTACTTGACGAGACCAGTGAGTTAACCCCACCCGGTTAACCATTGTTTCATCAGCTCTCTTATACATGTTGCTTCAAAATGTGTACATAATATAAAATTACCATCAGGGTAGAAAACCTAGTTTACTTAATAAAGTATTATATATATATATATATTGAAGAAAATTCTCTAAAATATAAAAATTATCAACACCAATATACATGAACATGGTTTTAATGGTTTAGATATAATAACATACGACAAGAAAATTTTCATGATTTACATGATCATAAGAAAAGAAGTTGGCACGCTATAACGACCCTCAAAGCTTCACCCCAAAGACAAAATAACAAGACTAGAACCCAAGCACAGGGGTCGTGCCAGCCGGGCATGGTTGTGCCCCTACTCAAGATTCCCAGAGAATAAAGACAAATAGAAAACCACAAGGGACACGAGGCCGTGTCCCCTAAGACACGGGGTCATGCCGTTGACACACAGGGCCGTGTGTGAAGAAGAGCTGACACCAGCATTAAATAAAGACAGAGAAGGGAAGGACACGGGGCCGTGCCTGGTGGGCACATGGCTATGTAAAGCTACTGTTTTCAGCTATAAAAGGAGGTGCTTGGCTCATTTGCAAACTATCCCCTTGGCAAACCACTTCTCTCACACTTGCCACCACTCCACCACCACAATACCACCATCATCCTTCCTTAGAGTGTGTGTGTTGTCTCGGGATCTAAGATCGATAGTAAAAGTTTTTGTCAAACAAAGGCCATGCTTGGGTAATCTCTTACATCACTTAGTGAAGACAAAATCATTTATGTATTACTTTTGATTTCCTAGCTTTGGTAACTTTTTATTTGGATTTGTATTAATGACTTTAATACCTAGTTTTTTATATTGAATGTTAACTTTACTTAATCATTTCTTCATGTTCCGTTGATTCACTAATTCGTGTCTTTACGGTCTATATAAAGCGCGTTAAGTGCCTGGAAAGGGGTTAGAAGGGTGGTTGGGTAAAGTTCTTGCCTCGTTCAGTGTATAGATCCTACGAGGACCTGATTCAAGCTTATTAGGACTTCCCTTGAGGCAGATAGCATCAAATCAGGGGAAGTAAGAACGGCTTGTAATCCCATATAAATTAGCTATTATTAAAACTTTAAATCTGCCTTGCGGGACTGTATCCCTGCTGACTCAGACCAATATGGCAAGGGTAGCGTTGCCTCCAGAAGAGGGATATGCGATTTTTTGCATTAATAACTTACTTAATTATCTTTCAATAATCCGGCCTTGCGGGACTGTATCCCTGCTGACTCAGACCAATATGGCTAAGGGTAGCATTGTCTCCAAAAGAGGGACATGCCACAATAACTACGATAATCTCTTAAAAAACCGAAAGCGAGGAAATCATCAAAGGATACATTAATGACGAGTCAGATCCAAGTGATTCTATCTTGTCTATCTATTTTTTATTTATTTTATTTCTTTATTTTTATTTACTTTTTTAAAAAGAAAAACAAAATTTTTCTCTATATTTGGTTAGATTAGTCGTCGACGATATTCCAGTATTAAAAACTCTTGTGTCCTTGGACGACCTCGATATGTTACCATCACTATACTACGCCAATGATGGGTACACTTTCCCTATCGTGTTGTAGAGGGTGATAGTTCTGTATCATATTTTATAAATTTAAAGCTTGATAAAAAGGTACTAAAAATACATTTTAAATCCGTACACGCTCCGACACGTCAAGTTTTTGGCGCCGCTATCGGGGACAAATGGATTTTAAGAAAGTTTAAAATCGGTGGCCTAATCATTCTTAACTTTACTAATTTTTCTTTTTAAGTTTTTCTTCTTTTTCTCCCATTTTTCTAATTTCTGTAGGAATAGCACGGGGCCCTGTTTGATCAACACGGGGCCGTGTCACACCTACAGTATCTTGGAAGAGCTATTTTCTTGTTACCGGAACAGAGACAAGGGGCTGTGTTACAGGAGCACGGGTCCGTGTCAAACTTCCAGTATATGGGAACTTGAAAACAGAAACTTTTTCTGGACAGCACAGGGTCGTGCCTACATCAGCACGGGGCCGTGCTACTCTTCTGATCAGGCTTTTTTTTTTGTTTTCGTTTGCAGAAAATCACGCAACTCTGTATAATTCGCAGGAAATACAATCTGGTGCATGACCTCCACCTCCGACAAAGCCATAAAAGTGCCACTTGACGAACCCGAGCGTTTTTTTAGAAAAAAGACTTCAAGGTAAAAACCGACAAAAAGACTCAACCCAAAACCTCCCCATGGCGGATCAACGCACTCTTATGGATTACCTACGACCTACGGTCGGTAATCTTGGAGCCGCTATTAACCCTCCTATGCTAATAACTTTGAGCTTCAACCACACCTAATTCAAATGCTCCAAAATTCCGCCACCTTTAATGGCCTACCCGATGAAGATCCCCATTTACATATTACCCACTTTTTGGAAATATGTGACACCTTTCAGATCAACGGAGCCTCCAACGATGCCATCCTGCTTCGTGTGTTCCTTTTTTCCTTAAAAGATCGAGCAAAAGCTTGGCTAAACACCCTCCTAAGTGGGTCCGTGCACACTTGGGTTGAACTTGCCCAAAAATTTCTCTACAAATATTTCCCTCCCGCTAAAACCACCAAACTCATGACTGAGATTAACTCCTACTCTTAAGATGACGAAGAATCATTGTTCGATACATGGGAAAGGTTCAAAGAGCTATTGAGGAAATGCCCACATCATGGTCTTGAACGTTGGCAACAAGTGTCCACTTTCTACAATTGACTCTTACCACACACAAGCCAAATCCTTGATTCCGGCTCCAGGGGAATCCCTGGGAATCGGCGCCCCAAAGAAATTTATAATCAACTTGAAGAAATTGCTCAAAATAGTTTTCAATGGCACACTCCTAGGGGCTCAAAATCCATATCCCCCGGCGCCCACAAAGTGGATGAAACCACTTCTTTGCAAGCCCAAATCGAAGGCTTAACTTCAAAAATAAAGAAACTTAAATTAAACAAAACGGCTTCGGTTATAGCATACGAAGGATGCTGCGGCACCCATGAAAACTGGAGTTGTATGAAAGATTTAGAAAATGAAACGGAAGTGGTAAATTACCTAAATAACCGGCCACGACCACCGGGAGCTCCAAGTAACTCTTTCACTCCTGAGTGGCGAAATCATCTTAACTTTAGTTGGAGGGAATCGAGGGGTAATAACCAACTAAATCAAAGATCTAACGTTCAACAACAACCCCAAAATGAGCAACAAGGTTTTCAACCACAACAAGGAGGAAGAGAAAGACTTGATGATCTAATCACTCGTTTTTTCTCCGAATCTGAAAAAAGGTATGCGGAAAGGTTCCTACAAACCGATGCCGAACTTAGGAACCAACAGGCTTGCATGCAAACCATTGAAAAACAAGTAAGCCAACTAGCCCAAAATTTCTCCGAAAGACCACAAGGAGCCTTGCCTAGTAATACCGAACCAAACTCAAAAGGCCAAGTAAACGTTATCAACTTAAGAAACCAGAAGGTAGGACCTAATGATGACCCATCACCACCACATAATACCACACAAACCACAAACATACCCATTGCTAAAAGCCAAGAAAATACTCAACCCTAAAACAACGAACTAACCAAAATACCACCGGTCCCTTACCCTGGTCGTTTACTATGGTAAAAGACCGATGAGCAATTCACCTAGTTCGTGAGCTTACTTAAACAACTTCACATCAATCTATTTTTTGTAGAAGTCCTCACTCAAATGCCAAAATACTCCATGTTCATGAGAGATTTTCGATCCAACAAGTCAAGTTCACAAAAGAAAATCGATCCCGGAAGCTTCACCATACCTTGCTCATTGGAGGATCACCAGTAAGTAACGTGCTTGCCGACCTAGGGGCTAGCATTAACTTAATGCCCGCCTCTATGTTCAACCGACTCGGATTAGGAAAACCGCACCCCACAAAGATGAGCATCCAACTTGCTGATAGATCGATAAAATACACTCAAGGTGTCATAGAAAATCTCTTGGTTAAGGTCAGGGAATTTGTTTTCCCGACCGACTTTGTAATCCTAGACATGGAGGAAGACACCAAAATCCGACTCATACTAGGAAGAGCATTCCTTACCACCGCACGGGCCATGGTGGATATGAGTGACAGAAGGTTAACAGTGAGGGTATGAGACAAGTAGATGAAGCTTGAAGTAGGAGAATGTGTGGAGGAGGACCCAGTCAAATACCTAAAAGTGATAGACTCAAGCCTCGACTACGCCCTTAGCCGGTGCATCTCGGGATGCAAATCATCCCGCTCGGGTAACATTTGACCAACTTTGGGTCTAGCCAAGGACCATTATAAACGTGGCGCACCATGGAGGCACTCCATGGATTATCCATTAATAATGTATTTTAATTTTAGTGTAACTCTTAGTTAATGCTTTTATTTTTAAGTTTTTCTATGTGTAGGAGTTGAGTACACTCAGAAGGGTGATGATAATAGCTAAAGGACGTTGACCCAGCACCCTTTGCATGAAAACATATAGTCTTCAATTCTGTAAGTGCAGCATGGGGCCGTGTCATGTAAGCACGCCCGCGTGCCCCATGTCTGCTGTAAATGTTTTTTTATTCTGGAATCGTAACACGGAGCCGTGTCCCATGGGGCCTTGGCTCCTACACACGGGGCGGTGTCAAGTGCCTGTTTTTCAAAATAAAATGTTATTTTTAACACACATATTACACATTTAATCAATTTAACTTATTTTGAACACATTGAGGACAATGTGTAATTTAAGTGTGTGGGGGAAACTTAATAACTTAAAAACTGGAGTTAATTACCAAAATCGTCCCTGAGGTTTGGGCACGTTTGCCATTTTCGTCCAAAATGAAACTTTTGTACCAAATTGCCCCCAACGTTTGTAACTTTTTGCCATTTTCATCCAAACCACAAACTTAGTTTATTTTTTTCGTTGAGGATATTTGGATGAAACTCGCAAATATAAAACCACAGGGACGATTTTGGCAATTTACTCAAACCCTTTTTAATTTCTTTTATTTAATTATTTTTGTTACATATATAATAAAAAAGAATATACAGGGAGCTTTTAGAAAAAAAAAATTAATAGTTTTGTAACATAATTTTTATAAATTTTCATCCAAATCACTAACTCGGTTTATTTTTATGTTAATGTGAAGGATGTTTTAAATTTTATAAATTAAGACAGAAATTAATTTACAGCTTCTTTATATAAATCAGTTTTATAAAGAGAAAACGTCATTGGTGTGCAACACATAACAATCGATTACAACTTTTAGTATTTATCAGTTGTAGAGATAGAAAAAAATTGTAAAACGTTACATATTTTTTAAATGTATTGAGCACCTAGGAAATATGTTGGTAGAAATAAAATATTTAATTAATTAAGATTATGAGGGTAACTAACTAATACTTATTATGAGTGACTTGAGTAAAGAAACTTTTGGTTCATAGCATTATAATTACAATTTGGTGGGTAATTTTAAGGTAGAAGGGGGGGGGGGGGGGGGCACTGGCTTCTGTTTTTCCTTAGGAGCGAATTTAAAAGAGTAGGAGATTAATTACAAACTTGGTATATACGATAAGATTTTTTTATTTGACCTTTTTCAATAAGGTCACCAACATTTTAGTTTTATAAAATTTAGAGGTTTAAGTAGATTTTATTTTTATAAAACTGATCTATATAAAAAAGAAAAAAATGCCCGGATAGTCCCTGTGGTTTCGCCTTTTTTCACCTATAGTCCCCAACTTTCTAAAATTACCTGAATAGTCCCCAAGTTTTCAATTTTCGTTCCCGGATAGTCCCTGGCGTGGATGGAGGTTACTTTTCTCAGTTAAGTTGGTGTAAAATGACTATAATGCCCTTACTATTAAAAAACAACAAATAAAACATTAAAAGAATAAAAAAAAATACATGTAGGCCCCACCTACCCACCCCACCCCCAGCCTATGT
The DNA here is from genome assembly GCA_030545235.1 of Helianthus tuberosus. Lineage (NCBI taxonomy): Eukaryota > Viridiplantae > Streptophyta > Magnoliopsida > Asterales > Asteraceae > Helianthus > Helianthus tuberosus. The sequence goes on from CM060425.1 coordinate 198,353,577, forward strand.
CTGCTTCCCCATTCTCACATAACACGACACATAACACCACCAAACATTACCTACTATCAACCTTTCTTTCTTAACTCTCTCTCATCTCTCTCTCTAACTGTATATTCAGACGACCCACCATCTTCATCACACAACCCCACCGGAGATCAGATTCTTAATCGCACACCCCGCTTGGAGACCAGCTCTTCAGATTCAGACGACCCCCACCATTAACCACCATCTTCATCGCGGAGACGGTGGAAGAGCAGCGGCGATGGCTGCAGGCATGAGTGGTCCCGCCGAAGATCAGCTCTTCAGATTAAACCCTAGCAATGGCGGCGGCGGTTCCAGATGGAATCCGATGAGTAGGTATGTTTCAACCCTTAGATTTCATTTCTCCATCGATGGTTAACCCTTCCCTAGATTGGTGCCGGCAGTGGTGGTTTGTTGGTTATGGATTGGTTTTTGGTGGTGGGTTGGTTGGTGGTAGTAATGGTTGTTGGTTGTTGGCTATAGATTAGTTATTGGTGGTGGATTAGTTGGTGGTGGTGGAATGTGGGCAGTGATGGGGTTTTTGTTGAATTTAGTGCATTTGTTTAAATATGTATTAGGGTTTCTTTGGTAGCGATGGTGGCATGTGGGTGGTAGTGGTGGTGGTGGCGGCGGTTATCTGGTTGTTGCGTGTTATGTGAGATTGATTTTGGTTGCATCTGATCGGTGGTGGCGGTTATCTGGTTGTTGCAGGTTAAGAGAGAATGGTGAAGAAGACATAGGCTGGGGTGGGGTGGGTAGGTGGGGCCCACATGTATTTTTTTTTATTCTTTTAATGTTTTATTTGTTGTTTTTTAATAGTGAGGGCATTATAGTCATTTTACACCAACTTAACTGAGAAAAGTAACCTCCATCCACGCCAGGGACTATCCGGGAACGAAAATTGAAAACTTGAGGACTATTCAGGTAATTTTAGAAAGTTGGGGACTATAGGTGAAAAATGGCGAAACCACAGGGACTATCCGGGCATTTTTCTCTATAAAAAATTAGAAATTAATTTATGTCTTAGTTTATAAACATCATTCGCCTTAATAGAAAAATTAACTTACTTAGTGTTTTGATGAAAATTTATAAAAATTATGTGACAAAGCTATTATTTTTTTCATATAAATTGCATGTATATTCTTTTTTATTATATATGTAACAAAATTAATTAAATAAAAGAATTTAAAAGAGTTTGAGTAAATTGCCAAAATCATCTCTGTGGTTTTATATTTGCCAGTTTCATCCAAATATCCTCAACTTAACAGAAAAAATAAACTAAGTTAGTGGTTTGGATGAAAATGGTAAAAAGTTACAAACGTTGGGGGCAATTTGGTAAAAAAGTGTCATTTTGGACGAAAATGGCAAACCTGCCCAAACCTCAGGGACGATTTTGTCAATTAACTCTAAAAACTGTTTGTCCTAAAACACAAGCCTACACAAAACTCTACTTGAACCGCTAAAACACCCCCAAATTTTTTTCAAAATTTTATTTTTATTTCTTTTTTGTTTTGTCTTGTATATAGTATTAAGTTAAGAAACCAAGTTCTTAAAAAAAGCAAGTTTTTATAATTATTTTCAACCGATAGCGCCATGATAAAAAAGGAACCATACCAGAAAATATTATAAAAAAGACATGACAAATTTTTAAAATTTGATTGTATATATATTTTCACATTTTTACCATTTTCCCACAAACTTGTGAGTTTTGAGCCTTTAACAAGCATCCACTATTACATCTATCTATATTAATGTGTAGGAACTAGGTTCAGTTTTTATAAAATATAATTGCAAAATATATAATAACGAGACTCTCGTTCTTCGTATGAAATATTATAGTACAATACCGGTGGCAATAACTGAATAAAAAGAATAAAAAATATAATTATATACAAATCTTGATTCAAGTCGCATCACTGGTGGGTCCTTCATGCGCATTTGATAGCATCCTAGACTCGAGTATTCATCTTCTTGAGTCTTGAAAAATACTCCTTAACTGCAACAAAGAACACACTAAAACGTTGACGATTTTGGTTGAGGCACGTGTTCAACACACTTACCTTCAAACAGATTTCGAGCCTCTACTAAAGAAGACGTGACTGTTTCCCAGGGTACACCAGCCGAAGCAGTATGTAATGCCGAAGATGGCTCACGAGCCCGAGGTCACACCGGGTAATTGTAGTGTTTGAACTTATGGAACAAATAAGGATGTGATGGTGGTGGAAAACAAGTAGAGAGTACTCCTCTCTCTAGTTGGTCTTAAAATGTTCATCCTCCTTCTAGTATTCTCTATGTATCAAGCAATACAATCCTCTTTTTATAACAAAAAGAAGCACATAGCCTACTAATTTATACCCTCATAGTGACTACCCTTAGGCATATGAGTTAGTTGTCCTATTGAACTTTGATCTTGGGATATCCAGTCAACTTAGTTAGGTTTCCTTCATATACCCTTTTTCATGGGCTTTAGTATCATTTCACAACTTGATCTCTAATAAACCCTCAGGTTGTTGGATCCATAACATTATCTTTGACTTTGTCTAGTCACTACAAATAAATTTACTTATTTGAGATCAGTTGTCATGATGTGTTCTTAACTTGTAAGTTAATTTTTCCTGTTGTCAACTTCTAATACTATAACCTTAGTGGCCATCTGAATCTAGTTATAATGTATGTCTTTCTAAGATACACGTATCATTTAAGGCAAACACATCTTTATTATGCACTACGACCTTTCTGTCCTCCACTTAGTCGTATGCTTGCAATGTTAGATTGGATTAGAAAATCCTTATTTCCAAACTTTTATGATACAAATGCAAGACAACCCCACACTTAAGTGTTATAGGATATCATCCAGATGGGGTAATGAAAACCATTTCTACATACCCTTATAGGGTTGTTTCTAAATGTCTAATGGATCCTCCCCCACATTTCTTGCCATTTGATCAACATTTCCATAACTTCACTTATGATGACATTTATACACATATGATTGAACAAGATCAACCTCATTGTATCAGTGAATTCAACTCATATTGCATTAGAGACATAAAACTCTAATCAAGTAATATAAAAAACTCTACTTAAGAGAATTTAACATTACAAAAAAAAAAAACGTATGGTTTACACCAATAATTCCGGTCTAACACACATGTTAGAGAATTTAACGTTTACAAAAAACATATGGTTTACACTAATAAACCAGATCTAACACAAAAGTTAGAAAAATTATCGATTCCCAAAATCGTTTCAAAACCAAACGTTGCACCAATAATATTCGTTTTGTACCATGGTATAGGATTTGAGATTGTATCTCAATCTCAATAAATCTAAACGCAACAAGTTGTACTACATATGTATTTCCCAAAAAATAATATTTATAAGATCATAATCTCAATATATATATATATATATATATATATATTATAAATCCTTTCGTGAACCCAAAATCCTTATAAATAAGGTTTTAAGATTGTAGCAACAATCTCACGAAAATTTGTTTTAAGTTTGTAGGAACTAGGTTCACTTTTTATAAAATATTATTACAAAATATATAATAACGAGACTCCCGTTATCCGTATGAAATATCATAATACAATACCGGTTGCAATAAAAAACTAAAAAGAATATAAAATATAATTTTATATACCAATCTTGATTCAAACCGCATCTCTGATGGGTCCTTCACGCGCATTTGATAGCATCCTATACTCAAGTATTTATCATCTTGAGTCTTGAAAAATACTCATTGACTGCAACAAAGAACACACTAAAACGTTGACGATTTTGGTTGAGGCACGTGTTCAACACGCTTCCCTTAAAACAGATTTCGCTCATCTACTACAGACGATGCGACAGTTTCCCATGGTATAACAGCCGAATCAGTATGTACTACCGAAGATGGCTCACGCGCCCGAGGTTACACCCGGTAATTGTAGTGTTTGAACTTATGGAACAAATAAGGATGTGATGGTGGTGGAAAACAAGTAGAGAGTACTCCTCTTCTAGTATTCTCTATGTATCAAGCAATACAATCCTCTTTTTATAACAAAAAGAAGCACATAGCCTACTAATTGTACAGGAGTAAGGATTAGTGAAAGGTTTTACTTAATTAGTCACTTAACTAGAGACTTAAAAACTCTAATAAAACTAATTAAATGTCATCAGAAAGCTCTACTCAAGAGTTTCTCTTTTATTCACCACATGAAGATTATAATTAATATTTATATTTTCAATAAATTATAAATATATTAAATATCCATTCACCAAGTATCCAACAAAATGCTCATTTTTTATTTCAAGTGTGAATAGCCCACACAGTTCCTACAAATCTAGAACCTGACAAGACAATACATTTCCGGTCCTTACCGACTAATCCAAGTAAGTGTATGATAGAGGCATTAGGATTTTTAACGCCTTTTTCATTTCAAAATTATTTTATATCTTTATCTCCCAACAAAAATAACAAAAAAATCCCCCCTAGTTAACCCCTTCGAACCTAAACCCTTTCATTTCAAAACCCACAACACACCATCACCCAAAAACCATATTTTTATCTTTACACCCTTTATTTTAGTAAAAATTGGTTCTTTTGGAAAAACGTAAAAATATGTGACTAAGATTTAAAAAAAAAAAAACTATTCTTTTAAATTGCTTGAAATAAATAAACAAATCTATTGCTTTAAAGCACTTAGTTCATAAAGTCACAAAATAAAATTTTCAAAAGAAACCGACTTTTTACACTTCTAGCCACTTTAAATATAACCTACCCTCCCGTAATAAAAAACCTACCATTTCAAAGTCCTCTTAATATTTACAAAGATTAAGTCAAAAAGGAAGAGGTTTGATTGATTGTCAAGCTCATAGTAGGAGTAAGTTTCGTACGGGGACCGAGCGTTTCACTTATATGTTTCGCCCGAGTGTTGAGTGACCACTTGTGAGGTATGTGAATGTATATATAGCTTAATGAAATTTTAAATAGATGTAACGCTTATAAATATTTATTTTTCTTAAAAAGTTCTAAATAATTTATGACGAATAGGATTGTAACTAAAATATAAACAAGAATCAATAATGAACTTGGATTCCCGACACTCTATACACAAGACCCAAAACTTCTCTTCTACCCATTCTATTTGGGAGTGTAAGCAATTATATAAGAGTTTTGCTTGAGGACAAGTAAATATTCAAGTGTGGGGGTATTTGATATGCACAAAATACAACATATAAATCATATCAAATAAGGTATAAAAACAACTCTTTTTTAGTACTAATGTTGAAAAAGTGTGTTTCTTTGTTTACTTTTGATTTTCAGGATTAAAGGAGCTTAAACAGACAAAAGGAACAAACTAACAGCAAAAACCAAGATAAATACGAAGAAAAGAAGTTGGCACGCCATACCGACCCTCCAAACTTCACCCCAAAGATAAAATAACAAGACCAGATCCCAAGCACGGGGCTGTGCCAGCCGGGCATAGGTTGTGCCCCTACTCAAGATTACCAGAGAATAAAGACAAACAGAAAATGACAAGGGACACGGGGCCGTGTCCTCTAAGCATGGATCGTGGTTAACTCTCGGATTCGCAAATCTGGGTTCGTACAACAAGTACAGAGACATTGGGCTGTGCCGTTGACACACGGGGCCGTGTGTGTAGAAGAGCTGACACCAGCATTAAATGAAGACAAAGAAGGGAAGGACACGGGGCCGTGCCTGGTGGGCACGGGGCTATGTGAAGCTACTGTTTTCTGCTATAAAAGGAGGTGCTTGGCTCATTTGCAAACCACCCCTTGGGAAACCACTTCTCTCACACTTGCCACCACTCCACCACCACAATAGCACCATCATCCACCACTTTCATCAATCATCCATCCTTAGAGTATGTGTAGTCTAGGGATCCAAGATCAATAGTAAGAGTTTTTATGAAACAAAGGCCATGATTGGCTAATCTCTTACATCACTTGGTGAAGACAAAATAATTTATGTATTATTTTTGATTTCCTAGCTTTGGTAACTTTTTATTTGGGTTTGTATGAATGACTTTAATAACTAATTTTATATATTGAAGGTTAAGTTTACTTAATCATTTCTTCATGTTTCGTTGATTCACTCATTCCTCATTAGTAAGTGATTTTATCATATAGGGCTTGTTTTCATCCTCAAAATAAGTGAGTATCTCACATTCTATACGTTAAAACATATGATAAATGGTATACCCACCAGTAAGATGAACTTTCGTGCATACTTTGATACGGGAATGTGCCGTGAGTGGATGAACACAGGTCGGTAAGTATAAATCATACCTAAGCGTATACCCAAGTTATGTGATTACGTATGATTGTTGTGTTTAAGTGGACAACAATATCGATAGTCATTATAGGATACTTATCTAAATGCTAACTAATTGAACAACAAGTGTGTTTTGGCATGACCGAACTCTAATACGATTCTCTTACCCTTGAAACTCGCAAAAAGAATGTCTGTAAATATTTATTTATTGCTTTCCGTCTTTTACATTTGAAAAATTCAAAAATACCAAAAACATTTTAGGTGTGTTTTAATATAAACTTCATAAAAACCAAAAAGATTTTGCTTCTAACTTATTCTTGATTGACCGATGTAGAAACTCGAATCTATCCAATCTAAAACCCCGATTGAAAGCCAAAAACAATCGCATCTTCATAATGGTCGAAGTAGACAAGTTTTGAAAGTTAAAGATCTAAATTTGAATAATTTTATTGAAACTTTCAAAGTGTTGTCGGTTGGTAGTTGAAGGAGAGTTGGTCTCATTAGTGTCGTCAGTACATATTGGTTAAAGTCAATCCTTAGTGAGGTTTTCATTTGAAAATTCTCTAAGATTGATTATATTCCTAGCGGTTTTTCTCATTACGCGTATAGCTTTGTTGTGTATGCAGATGTGGCTTTCAAACAAGCTATAGGAAAAGAGAATGTGTCAGAGGACAAGCTGGGGTGTGATGACACGACATGGATGCAATCAATGGATCAAGATGATCAAGATCATCAAGTTGTAGTTGACTACTCATCAACACCACGAGGATCTGAAGCCTTGAAAGTCAAAAGATTCACAAGCTACATTCAAGGGGAGCTTGTTGATGCACCTCCTGTCTGTGACAAGTAAAGATGTTTTAAAGATCCGACAGTGTGAAGTCGAACATCACGAGCATCATCCAAGGGGGAGTTTGTTGTAGCATTTAGTGTGGATGCCGCTAGTGACGTTCGAGGCCGTTCAAGTCACGACCGAAGTCAACGGCGTTCCTCCATCAGTTGGATGCGGCATATGAGATGCAAGATACGAGAATGATGTCATTATGACATCATCAACATGACATCATAATGAGATCATGCTGACGATGTCATGTAACGCCCTGCGTTTTCATACTTTCCATATTTAGAAACCATTGCTTGAAATTCTATTTTTGGAAATCTCGCGTTCTTGTAATTGTTCCTTCATCGTAATCGTTGTAAAATACGGGACTTGAATCATAAATAAAACTCGTATTTTGTTAAATTCATGTTGTACATACTTTATACATGCGCATACATTTAATTTCATGAAACAATTGATGCTTATTCATAATTCTTGGAAACAATGTGCTAAACTTGTAAATGCATGAAACTTATGCATAGAACGTGTTTTAATCGTAAACGATACTTAGATACGACATTCATACGCTAATTATACTTGGTTTATGTTCATCATACTTGGCCCTCTTTTCTTGTGTTTCTTTGATTGTTAAGTGTGTTTTTCACCTTAAATGATCAACCGCAACCACCCAAACCTTCCCCTATAAAACCCATGTCCCTTCCAAGCATTTGACACTTTACAACTCTCATATTTCACTCTCAAATTCGTCATTAATTAGCTGTTAATCAAGGTTCGAGCAGATTCACTACGTCTTACAAAAACAAGCATAACTCACCCGTTTCTTGTCCGATTCACTCCATTCTTTTTCCTATGCGTTTGGATTGACCTTAGCTTCGATTCCATGGGTGTTTCACATAAAACCAGTCCCTGGAACATCACCAAAAGGGCTCCAAAGTCCACTGATTGTTTCTGTTTTCATTTAATCCTTGTTAAACTTAGCCAAACTTGAGTTTTCTCATCTCAAACCTATGTCCTAATGCTTATAACCACTTCTATGGTTAGTTAGGCTTAAAAACAAGGTTGAGACATTCAAAATCAGAGGATTAATCCTCAGAAACTTTCTGTTTTGTCAAGGGTTTAACCCACAAGTGATGTTCAAGTCCAAGACTTGATGTATGTGTGATTAAGGATTTACTTGGGTTTTCCTACATAAAAATCCACACATTGCTTGATGATTTCTTATAGATTAGTGTTTAATATTCTTGTATTACTTATAGTTCATGACCCTCCTTGTATGTTTTTACATCAAGTGTAGTGGTGAACACTTAGAGGTGCCTAAATGGAAGACTTGTTCTTCCTACCTCCTACAGGATTTCTATGACATTAGAGGTACCTAAATGAAGATTTTAATCTTCTACCTCATGCTTGAACTATTAAACTAATGGACATACTAATATATCTATATAACCTATATAATACATAAACATATTATCCGAATAATCAAACCTTTGATGATGAACTTGTGTTCATATGTCAAGGTACTAGATTATATCACCCTAGACTTTGATAACTTGTCACGATTCTAATGGAACTTTGTTCCATGAAAACATTTAAACTCTTTAGAGTTTCCTAGTATCAATAACAAGTATCATATGTACTAGGTGATTATTTTCACATGTTATATTCTTATGTTTTAAATTCCGAATCTCAACTCTAAACATACCTTGAACTTTAACCCTTATACATTCGAACTCCTAATCTCATTACTCGTCAACAATTGGATAATCGGAAGACTTAGCAAATTCGTGAGTATACTTGAACCCCTTTTTTTCGTTTACCACTTTTTGGGGTGTAACATGTTATTTATTAACTTACACACAAACTTTATTCATAATACACAAACATTCCTATTACACGCATGCTTATTTGGTTACTTGATACTTTAAACTTGGGTTTATGACATCTTGTGTTAGATTTATCATTAACTTCGTACGAGCCTATCTGTGACATATATAGCGCTATAGGATTAACGCACCGCCCGTAGACTTGTGGTTATGTCATGAGCATATTGCGTTTCATCATTGGTTTGATATGTTAGACACATGCCGAATTTATTGTTTATCTTGTATCAAGAGCTTGCCACATGGAATTGTTTGAAACTTATCTTTTTATGCTACGTATGAAAAACTTGTATACTCGCCTTTGCGTTTGCATTGAACATTATTTTAAAACATGTTACAAGTTGAGGATGACGACGCTTTGAACTTGAAGTAGTGATGATGCTTAGATACACACTTAGACGTCTTAAGTTAATGTACATGTTTGTTGTATTCTTGTATTGAATATATTGTATATCATGTTGTTGTATTTGATTTTAACCTTTGTAATCAAATTTTAGAAATGAAATGAAATCCATTATTTAATTATTGTCACAAATAGTGTTATGAAGTCTCTTGCAATCTCGTTTTCGTCTCACTCTAATGTTTCCTCCATCGGTTGGGGTGTGACAGATTGGTATCAGAGCCATAACTGTAGGGAATTAGGAAAAAATTGCCATGCTTTTTACCTAGTCTATAGTTCTAGAGCTTTATTCTTATGTTTTGCTTGAACCCCTAGCATGATACTTTGTTTACTCCTTATTTCCTTTCTTTTGACCTTAAACTTATATGTCACTTTTGTGTTAATACTTGCTTTATTATTTGTTAATACTTGTTGTATTGTCCCATTCTTTATGTGCTATTCTTGAAATGTCTTTTACGTGTTATTTTCTTGAGATGCTTATTGTGCTTATACTTGTTATTATTATTTTAAACATACGTCTTTTTACTCGTTTATACTAAAAATCGAAACCACTCATAATACACAAACGAGACGACTTCACCAAAATAGGCGTGAAACCCACAATTTGGTGAACAACTCTCAATCCATCCACTTTTCCTTTTTACATGAAATTCACCATCAAGTTAGGAGTGAAATCCTCACCTTGATGGAGAAATTCAAATTTCAAATTCTAGTGGACCCTCGTCAAAGTGTTGAAATTAAATTTTGACCCGACGAGTACTAACCACACTTAGGATACGAAATCATCAAGTTAGGGGTGAAACCCGCATCTTGTCGACTAGTTCCACTCCTTGATTTTCCTATAAATCCCGCCGAGTCTCGAAATTTCGATTGATTTGGGACATGTAGTAACCGGAAGGGTAAATACCGTTAACCGACTTGTCGGCGAGAGTATTCCACCTATTAGGCCAAAGCATGCTCCTCGAATTCAAAAGACTTTTCGACCACTTTGTTTAGTCAAAGTTCCGTTTTGAAACCATCCAAATTTTAATCAAACATGTGTTTCTATTATTTATCTTATACTAAATCTTTTTTCCTACATTTATACATATGCATAAATTCAAAACATCACTCAATTTTGTTTACATTCTTTGTAACACCAAGATGGAGACATATCATCGAGATAGGAGTGATTTCCTTACCTTGACGATCAGCTCCACTCCTTCTTTTCTTAAAACGACCTCACCGACGAGTTAGGGGTGATTCCCTTACCTTGGTGATCGTTACCAAAACTTTCCTTCAAATATTTTATTATGCAAACCCGATCACGTTTTATACCTAGATCATTTATCATTTATCATTTATCAACATACCTACTTATATTAATTTCAAAATACATTGTTTTATCAAATGTACTTCTTATCCTACAATCTATTTTCATTTAACGCATATACACAAAAAATTCTTAATCATGTATTAAAACGTTTTATCACTCGAATTTCAAAATCTTGCGAAATGCTACCTATCAATTTAATCGTTCCAATGAATCTCTTGCCCATGAAATTCATATTCGACTTAATCACTAAAACACACGCTCACGTTATATCATCATACTAGAGACTTCCATTCTTAATCGGAATCAAACCAACTTTTCTCAAATACTTGCAAGATCTTATAGATATTATAAGATCGTTTTACCAAAGACTCTTTTCAACATCAATTGTCAAAACCCTTTACAGTGAACACTAAGTCTTTTTGCTAAATCCCTTTTTCTAAGAATCAACGTTTCATAAGAACCTCCTAAATTCAAAATTTTTTGTTTAATGCAACGAACTTACCTTTTTCGAAAACCTTTTCCTACACAAATTTTCACAACACATGGGCAAGAAGACTTCATGGGAACCAACCATCTTCGGATTACGTAAACTCTTTTAAAACAAAAGTAGCATTTCCATTCATTACAAAATACACTATGCTTAACCAATGAGTACTTTATATCCTCTTACATATACAAACTATATTCTACCCTTCAAATCAAGCTCAACCTAATTTTGATTCGATAAACTCAATGTTTCATTTAAACAACTATACATGCATATCATCATACACATTTTAGTTGATATCTCGCGATAACATCATTCATATCGTTCGTATTTACATACTCAACCTTTTGAATGCTTTTATACGCTTAAATCCGTATGTCCCAACGTATACTATATACATAATATTTAATATTCGTACCTACACTTATGTTCACACGTTTTATGCTTATACTTATACTCATACTACTCGTACGTTTTATGTCTATACTTATACTTACGTAAAAATTCATACTTAAACTTATATTTATGCTCATACTTTCATTCATACTCATGATTCATACATTCGTACCCGTACGCGAGCGTAATCCGAGGGATTCGCTTACGTGGGTCCCATACATACTTAAGCATGGACTTGCTCATATACCATATTCTTATACGTACACATTCTTGTTTTTTTTTTAAATTATGTATACCCTGATTCATACACGACTAGTACAAGCTATGCGGATCATGCGACTATCAAAATAACCGCGGGTGCACATGGGATTATAGTGATAGGCGTATGAAAACCATAGAGTGTACTACTGTGTATGGTAAGACACGGAACGTAACATGACACCGAATAACGAGACGGACGTAACATGGTCAAAACATGGTGGATACGCCGCTGGTACTTCCTATATATAAGTGTTTTCATCCTATTACCAAACTCTCGTAAGACATGCCATTAGAATTTCAGTGTTTTGCAGAACTTTTAGACCAAATTCAAACTTTAAACAACTCACAAACGCATCATATCCGATTATCCATGACGAGACTTCATTCTTAGCACATCGTTTTCATTTGTCTAATACTTATGCCATTCTTATACTTGCATTCATTTATTTAAGGTCAAACGTTCACTTTGATACTCCTATTATCCCCCATTATTCTTTTACTTTTATACGAGCCTCGTACACGATCAAGTCCGTTTAAACGTCCGAATCTTAACTTATCTTCTTACCTCTAAAACTATCATTCTATTCTTTATTCTCGTGCAACATACTTAGTAGGCCGTTATCACTTTATTTAAAGTACCAAACCTTCTCGTCCCTCTCAATAAACAATTTTTACAAATGTGTGATTTTATACTATCCTTAAAACTTCCTACGCAAACTACCTCACCTTTATTGATTTCAAACAATGTCACATATAAAGATTCCTTTCGCAGACACAACGCAATTGTAAAACAACTCCAAATTTAGTTATTCAAAACTTGTTTAACTCGTTTTACCTATACACATTTCACCCATGCTTATGACTCAAAACCATTTTAGCCAAACAAATCCTTTTGCAAACATATCTAGACATTCTTCACAACTTCATACTTTGTACGTTTCAAAAGTTTCGAGTCTTAAATTTCAAATAATCACCTTTCCGCCAAAACTCTTTCGAGCCTTCCTCTTGAATAAATTTCGGGACGAAATTTCCTAAAGGAGGGGAGACTGTAATGCCTTGCGTTTTCATACTTTGCATATTTAGAAACCATTGCTTGAAATTCTATTTTTGGAAATCTCGCGTTCTTGTAATCGTTCCTTCATCGTAATCGTTGTAAAATACGGGACTTGAATCATAAATAAAACTCGTATTTTGTTAAATTCATGTTGTACATACTTTATACATGCGCATACATTTAATTTCGTGAAACAATTGATGCTTTTTTTTAACGGCCAACAGAATCAATCCCGAGCACTCTCGGGGCACCCACTGGACAAATGGAGTACTCCGAGAGTAACCCGAGTCCACCACCAATTCCGGGGAAAACCCGGTAACCCACCCGCCTGTAGGCACGACGGTGAAATTACCGGTAAAACCCGTTTGGCTCAAGGATCCAACCCAGGTTTCTCTGGGTCTCCTCTCATTGCCCACCAGTGCCTCACTCTGCACCAAGTGGGAGTTGAACTTGCATCTCTCAAGAGAAACAATAGATGCTTATTCATAATTCTTAGAAACAAGGTGCTAAACTTGTAAATGCATGAAACTTATGCATAGAACGTGTTTTAATCGTAAACGATACTTAGATACGACATTCATACGCTAATTATACTTGTTTTATGTTCATCATACTTGTTTTACCCTTATAATATGCCTGAATATCATAAAGGACCCTTAGAACACCTAAAAACACTAAATAATAACTCAAGGGACCTAAATGTCATTATTCCAAACTTATCTCCGGAACTAAGCAGAGTCGCGCCCCGCGACTACTCACCCTCTCTTCGCCGCGCCCTGCGACGACGTGCAATCCGCGGACAGAATGGTTCAGCTATCGGATTGGCCCTCTTTTCTTGTGTTTCTTTGATTGTTAAGTGTGTTTTTCACCTTAAATGATCAACCACCAACTACCCAAACCTTCCCCTATAAAACCCATGTCCCTTCCAAGCATTTGACACTTTACAACTCTCATATTTCATGTCACGACCCCCAGCCCGGTTTTATCCGGTCCAGAGGCCGCGGGACAGAAACCCGTGGTATTTAATTTGGCAGCGGAAATTAATGTTAACAGGATCGTGAAAACTGGAAATACCCAATTATTTTATTTCACATTTTTGGGACAAACCCCGTAGTTTACAATAAAGGAATTTCACGGGGAAATTCCCTGTTTACAAAGAAAACATGTTTATTTATTTACTGGCCACTTTATCCAAGCTGATAGTGCTAGTGCTACATGGCACTTTTCCTTGTTCACAGTAAATCACCAGAAACATGTTTAAAAAGATTTTATCAGCGGGGAAATACTGGCGAGTCACTCAATTTGCATAAAATGACACATTGTTATAGATTACCGCATAAGAGCGATTACAATTGCCACTATCTTACAATTATCTGGCCCCGTGTCACACCCTGGTGACGATGGTCATACCACCATTGGCTCCTTTCACCCAATAGTGATGATTATCACTGTTTAGGTTCGTCCCCCTAAAAGTGAGAAACAATAGTAATGTGCACAATACCCCACTTGCCAGTAATTTAAGATAACAAAGACTTAATCCCTGTAAAATATAACTAGAAAACATTTGGGTATTGTAAAACACTTTTGATAAAAAGAGAATGACTCACATTGCAAGTTTAGTTGGACAGAGTTTTGCCTACTGATAAGCCTGGTAACCTAGTTAAATAACAATGCACACGAAACTAGGTGAGTAACTTAATACAACATTTACGATAAGCTCACGAAATCAAAACCCTCACGACGAATGACAAAGTATAGCCCAAATACGGGCAGCACTTAAACATCCATCGGATCGGTTTCAATCGATCGGACATTGTATCGCAGCAGTGATCGAGTTATTACCTGGTAATCGTAGCAGCGTTTTACTACTTTAACTGATGATTTCGATAGAAAGATGGCACTTTTGATCAAATTTTTCGACACAGAAGGAATGGCCATGCAACGTACTATTTATAGCAGAAATTTGGGTCTCTCGCGGCCCGCGTAACCCGAAGGGACATCCTTCGCGGCCCGCGAGGGCCACCCTAGCTACGGCTAGGGCTGCCATGTCACGGTGTAGGTCTGCCACGTGTCTAACACGTGGCCTAAGGCTTATCCGGCGAATCACCAAGCTGTCGCGCCCCGCGTAGACTTTCCTTGAGTCTTACGCGGCCCGCGACAAATCAAAAAATTGAATTTCTTTATTTTTCATAAGGATTAGGGTTTTAGGGGTCCGGGTTTCCACTTACGGAGTATTGTGGGACATTTTTGCAGGTCCATACATTTCACTCTCAAATTCGTCATTAAGCAGCTGTTAATCAAGGTTCGAGCAGATTCACTACGTCTTACAAAAACAAGCATAACTCACTCGTTTCTTGTCCGATTCACTCCATTCTTTTTCCTATGCGTTTGGATTGACTTTAGCTTCGATTCCATGGGTTTTTCACAGAAAACCAGTCTGTGGAACGTCGCCAAAAGGGCTCCAAAGTCCACTGATTGTTTCTGTTTTCATTTAATCCTTGTTAAACTTAGCTAAACTTGAGTTTTCTCATCTCAAACCTATGTCCTAATGCTTATAACCACTTCTATGGTTAGTTAGGCTTAAAAACAAGGTTGAGACATTCAAATTCAGAGGATTAATCCGCAGAAACTTTCTGTTTTGTCAAGGGTTTAACCCACAAGTGATGTTCAAGTCCAAGACTTGATGTATGTGTGATTAAGGATTTACTTGGGTTGTCCTACATAAAAATCCACACATTGCCTGATGATTTCTTATAGATTAGTGTTTAATATTCTTGTATTACTTATAGTTCATGACCCTCCTTGTATGTTTTTACATCAAGTGTAGTGGTGAACACTTAGAGGTGCCTAAATGGAAGACTTGTTCTTCCTACCTCCTACATGATTTCTATGCATTAGAGGTACCTAAATGAAGATTTTAATCTTCTACCTCATGCTTGAACTATTAAACTAATGGACATACTAATATATCTATATAACCTATATAATACATAAACATATTATCCGAATAATCGAAACTTTGATGATGAACTTGTGTTCATATGTCAAGGTACTAGATTATATCACCCTAGACTTTGATAACTTGTCACGATTCTAATGGAACTTTGTTCCATGAAAACATTTAAACTCCTTAGAGTTTCCTAGTGTCAAGAACAAGTATCATATGTACTAGGTGATTATTTTCACATGTTATATTCTTATGTTTTAAATTCTGAATCTCCACTCTAAACATACCTTGAACTTTAACCCTTATACATTCGAACTCCTAATCTCATTACTCATCAACAATTGGATAATCGGAAGACTTATCAAATTCGTGAGTATACTTGAACCCCTTTTTTCGTTTACCACTTTTTGGGGTGTAACATGTTATTTATTAACTTACACACAAACTTTATTCATAATACACAAACATTCCTATTACACACATGCTTATTTGGTTACTTGATACTTTAAACTTGGGTTTATGACATCTTGTGTTAGACTTATCATTAACTTCGTACGAGCCTATCCGTGACATATATAGCGCTATAGGATTAACGCACCGCCCGTAGACTTGTGGTTATGTCATGAGCATATTGCGTTTCATCATTGGTTTGATATGTTAGACACATGCCGAATTTATTGTTTATCTTGTATCAAGAGCTTGCCACATGGAATTGTTTAAAACTTATCTTTTTATGCTACGTATGAAAAACTTGTATACTCTCCTTTGCTTTTGTATTGAGCATTATTTTAAAACATGTTATAGGTTGAGGATGACGACGCTTTGAACTTGAAGTAGTGATGATGCTTAGATACACACTTAGACGTCTTAAGTTAATGTACATGTTTGTTGTATTCTTGTATTGAACATATTGTATATCATGTTGTTGTATTTGATTTTAACCTTTGTAATCAAATTTTAGAAATGAAATGAAATCCATTATTTAATTATTGTCACAAATAGTGTTATGAAGTCTTTTGCAATCTCGTTTTCGTCTCACTCCGATATTTCCGCCATCAGTTGGGGTGAGACATGTCATGCATGTGAGAATGTTATATGAACTACACGAGACATGTATATACACACACAAAATATGCATGGATTCGAATTACATATACTACACGAAATAGTTGGCCAAATTATATACACACACGGAATACTATACATGGTATTATATGTTTTGTGTGACATGAATGTATATTTCGTGTGTATTCCTTCAATTTTGTGTGGGATGCTGTTGTTTCGTGTGGTCACCTGCTGTATCACCTGTAAATACAGTAAGATAGGATTTAGTCTGAAAGAGAGAAAGAGTGCATTTTAATAGAGTTATCGGAGCTATTGTTTTGTTGTATTTTGTACCAAAACTTTGTCGAAATCAATATCAGGAACTGTGCCTGGTAATTCTTCCGTCATCGAAAACCCTTTTGAAAACACCAACAGGTCGTCTAATTCGTTTTTGCCAAACGCAGCAACTGTGAAGTTACTCCAAACTCCAAAGAAGTTCTTATTAGAGAACTTCATAGTGCAGGAAGTGGTTAAAGTTTCCTTTTGATATTTTTTGGGCATTCATCCATTACCCTAGTGGGATATCCTAAACAGTTGGCACAATCATTCCTTGATATCTTGGCTTTACAATGAAGAATACCGAAAACCTGATCCGTACCATTATCTATACAATGATCAATATATACTCACATTCGCTTTAGGGAATGGAGTAAAACTAAACAAGCTTCATAGCTTTCCACTATTCACTCAATCACATGGATATAAAATCATTTCAAACTTTTCATATTCACTAAATGATATTGTTACTTTAGGAGCATATCTATTATGTAACAAATTAAAACTGTTTTTTATTACATCCTTTTATAATTTAGATAATAAGATTCAGGGAGTAAGGGAGTATGACACTTTAAATGTCATGTATAATCATATTTGTACTCTTTCATGAGAGTGACAATATACCACACCTTTGGTTTAGTTGTTCTATCCGATCTAACTATAATAATAAATGATTGTTCTATCCGATCTATCTATAATAATAAATGATTGCATATAGAATTTGGTTCTATAATAATAAATGATTGCGATAGCATATAATAGAATGTGTACATAAATTCAAATTTTATAACTGCATGATATTATAAGATATCACCATATAATTCAAATTAATCATGCAACTTTATAAAATAGGATATCTTTTCATCTCGGACAAACAAACATATGTAATTTATGTATTTAACCTATCATGGTATAATCAATAACAAGTACAACTTATATACATATATTTGTCACTCAACTTTTAAACATAAAGAAGTATCCTCATGATGTTTAAATAACATATGAATCTTTTATTGCTTGCAGATAAGTGTTTTTTTACGGTGAAAATTTTATAAAAATAATCTCAATTTTCAAGTATATCTTTTACCATATAAACATTCATATATTTGTACCATTCTTATATATTCTTTTAATAAAGTTAATATGTAACACATATATAATGACATTGATGCGTGTCGAGTGTGTTGTGATTTTATTAATATTTTAAGCCCGTTTTACACATTAGTCAAGTTTTAAAGAGTAAATTGCCATTTTAGTCCCTGAGGTTTGGTCCAAATTGCAATTTTAGTCCAAATAGTTTTTTTCCTCCTCTGGGTCCCTGACTTTTCCATTTTCTTGCCATTTTGATCACATTGACTAACTCAGTCTAAAAATCTGGTTATAACCAGGGGTATTTTTGGCATAACTGTTGTGTAGTGATAACTAGGGGTAGTTTACAACTTAATTTATAAACCTCATAATAATTTAATGCCAAAAATACCACCTGATTATAACCTGATTTTTAGACTAAGTTAGGCAATGTGATCAAAATAGCAAGAAAAAGGAAAAGTCAGGGACCTAGAGGAGAAAAAAAAACTATTTGGACTAAAATGGCAATTTAGACAAAAACTCAGGGACTAAAATGGCAATTTACTCAGTTTTAAATTTATAAAACACGATATTTTACTAACACTAAACACACATATATGCAAGTGTACCCATCGTGAGCGTAGTATAGCGTTGGTAAGATACCGAGGTCGTCCAAAGACACAAGAGCTTTTAGTACCGGTTTATCCTCAACGTCTAATCGATCTAAATTTTTGAGAAAAGTTTTGAAATAAATAAAAATTAAAATTGCAAAGATAAATAAAATAAAAACAGATAGACAAGATAGAATCACTTGGATCCAACTCGTCTTTAATGTATCCTTTTTATGATTTCCGCTTCGGACTTTTTAAGAGATTATCTTAGTTATAGTAGTAGGACCCTCTTTTGAAGGTGACGTTACCCTCAACCCAGTGGTTTGAGTCAGCAGGGATACAATCCCAAAGGGTCGGAATATTGAAAGATAATTAAGTTAGTTATTAATGCGAAAAGTGGTAGGCCCCTCTTTTGAAGGTAACGTTACCCTCGGCTAAGTGGTTTGAGTCAGCAAGGATACAATCCCAAAAAGCCGGTTTAAAGTATTAATAATAGTTTACATATGAGGGTTTCAAGCTATTCGCACCCCCGCCATCCAATACCAGTGGGCATTGAAGGAGGTCCTAATAAGCTTGAACCAGGTCCTTGCAGTATCTATACACTAAACAAGGCAAGAACCTTACCAAACCCATTCCCCTAACCCTCGACCAGGTAGTCAACATGCCTTTATATAGACCGTAAAGACATGAATGATGTAATCTTTTACTTTATATAGACAGCAAAGTAACCTCAAGACAACACGGAAAAATGATAAGAAAAATTCACCTTCAACATAAGAAACTGATTATTAAAGTCATTAGTAAAAACCCAAATAAAAAGTGCCGAAAGATTAAAAATCAAAAGTAATACAATAAAGACTTGTCTTCACCAAGTGATGTAAGAGGCTTAACCAAACATGGCCTTTGATTGGCAAGAACCCTTACAATCAATCTTGGATCCCGAGACTACTACACACTCTAAAGATGGATGATGGTGGTGGGTGTTGGTGTTGTAGTGGTGGTGGAGTGGTGGCAAAGTGGGAGAGTAGTGGTTTTCCAAGGGATGCCTTTCAAGTGAACAAAACACCCCTATTTATAGCCTGCATAGAACTTTGGCCACGGCCCCGTGTCCGCTGGGCACGCCCCCGTGGCCAGCCCTTTTCTCTTCCTTCATTAATTGCAAGTGTCAGCAGAGGGCCCCACATGGCCCCGTGTCTCCTGGGCACGGCCCAATGGTCAACTTTGTATCTATACTATCAAGATTTAGCAAGATTCTGCGTATCTTTGCGTTGACCACGCCCCGTGCTGAGCTGGGCACGCCCCCGTGGTGGCCATGGAAGCTTCTACTGGTTTGTCTTTTGTGTAGGGTCCTGACCACGCCCCATGCCCAGCTGGGCATGGCCCCATGGTCAGGCTTCTGTTGCCTTGTTTTTGCTTTGGGGATGCTGCCGAGGGGTCGGCCATGTCATGTTAATTCCTTTTCTTTGTATTTATGTTGGTTTTGGCTGCTTATTTGTTGGACCGTGTCGTGACCCTAAACGATCAGTTGAGAAAGTTCATCATTACGTATAAAGGCGGAATCAGATTACGTAATGTAACAGCAGCTTATCCTTTCAATTCCTTCACTTTATTAGCTCTCTAATGAAATTTTGACAGAGTTTTGGCTCCAGTTCACACACATATGTCTGCTACACTAATGAACCACTCACCTATATATAGTGTTTCTGGTCCGCTTATAAGACATGCCGAATAAGCGGTCCAGACTAATGACAAATAAGCGATCCACACACATGACATATGAGCGGTCCAGACTAAAACAATGACACATAAGCGATCCAGACTCTATTTCACACAATATTTACACTTTGACCTCCTGTTGACCAATATTGACTTCAGGCTTTTTGTAGACGCAGTCAACAGACATTCTGTGCATCAACAGACTCCCCCTTGGATGTTGACGTAGTCTTTTAGCATCTTCAGATCCGTAGTCTTCAATCTTAGTCTTTTTCTTAACTCTGTCTATTCTCACAAGCATTCTTCACAGGTTTCAGCATCACCTTGCTCTAACTTCAACTTCCCAATAACTGTTGATCCAGACTCCCCCTTTCACAAACTCCCCTTCTCAGTATGCTGAATCTGAGATATCTAGTTCAAGCTTTGACAAATAGCTTCCTTTGGAAATAATGAAGTTCAAACCTGTTACTCAACCATCAAACATTACAAACTATCTTTTCAACATTAAATCACAAAATCAATCAGTTATAGCAATCCATTCAAGTATTCAGGTCCAAGTTAATGACCCTGATTACTCAATTAATCTACCAAGTCCAATTTTAATGACCTTGGTTGATCTTTTTGACGAAACAAACTGATTTAAAACAACAATTTCAAACAATTTCTGAAAATAACAAGTATCAAGTTAATGAACTTGTTTTTAACTATTCAATAAATCAAACTCTATCAAGATAAGCTCTCCTCATTCTTCAGTCCAGAATCTCATGCATCTGCTTCAAACATCTGAGAATCCAACAATCAACTCTCCACTTTGGTTTGTCGGAAAATAAAGCAGAAATAAAATCTTTTTGAATTTTATAAAGTGATCTAAACTAAGAAATGAAATACAGAAAACTTAAATTGCAGAAATTAAACAAAGTAAACTATTTACAAACATATTTTTGGTGAGCGTGTCAGGGAATCATATCAGCTTTTCAGACAAATTACAAGTACCGTTAAGCTACATTACATACTTAGATTTAAACAATTCACCTCGATTGTCGATATACTGATCCATCTTAAATTCTCACACAAATTTCAACTTATTCAGGATACGATTTAGATGAATTAAGAACTTAGATCATTCATGTGTCCCACCTCTTGAATATACTCCCGTATCCAGAATCCCAATAATCAGTCTTACAGGTGAGAATACTACAATGATATCTGTATATAATTTAGGTATGCGAGGGCCGAGGGATCTCAGATCGATACTTCCGTATACGCAGAGAGATATCAGCTTCGACTTTTCGGTGTGTCCCCTTTAGAGGATCTTTTTGCTTACAACAGCAGCATTTATCAATTTTATTGTTTCAGCATGCTGAGGGTTTAATGCTGTGTTTCAAGCATTGCAGCAAGTATTAGCCAAGGACTAGGTCAGAACCACCGTTCAGCAGAAGTCCCGGAATAATACCCCAGACATCATTGAGTATAAAGACCTAGTATATCAGATTAAGAGACCTTTCAAACGAGATTTCAGGGGTTACCTATATATCCAAGTAGTGTTCCCCACGAATTCACAAGTTTGAATTTTAGGTTTATATCCCGAATAAATCTACTAAATGTGCGAAAACCTATCGACACATCATCAGTAAGATTGTTTAACCCTTTTATACTTACAAATCTTTAGCATACTGTAATCGTCTAGCTGATGTACTATCATTTTCCCTATATACACAAACTCTTTTTCAGATTTTATCATGTTTTTGTAATTTTTGCATTTTTTACTGTTTTTGTATTTTCTGAAAATAACTATGTACAAACATCTACTCCCCCTAAATACCAAAACAAGTAAAAATTCGACAAACCATTGCAGATTGTTTCTCGTCTTCATCCGCAACAGTACTCTCATCAACGCCAATTATGCCATCCGACACCGACAGAAGCTTCATACCATTCAGTTTTAACAAATATTTAAACCGATTTTTATCAAAAGCTTTGGTATGTAAATCAGCTTTCTGTTCGTCTGTGTGGATTTTCTCAATTCGTATCAACTTTTTCTCAAAGCAATCACGAATAAAGTGATGACGAATTTCTATGTGTTTAGTTTTAGCGTGATGTACTGGATTCTTTGTTATATTTATAGCGGCCTCATTATCAACAAAAAGAGGTGTGTTAAGAAACTGCAAACCGTAGTCGCGCATCTGTTGCTGTATCCACAACATCTGAGAGCAGCAACTGCTAGCAGAAACATACTCCGCTTCACATGTAGATAACGCCACAGACGTTTGTTTCTTACACTGCCAGGTAACCAATCTAGAACCAAAGAACTGGCATCCTGCAGTTGTTGACTTTGAATTGACTTTGCAGCATCCGAAATCCGAATCGGAATACCCTTCGAGCGTAAAGTCGCCTTTTCTAGGATACCACAACCCCAATGAAGGAGTTCCTTTCAGGTAGCGCAATATCTTCTTCACAATAATCATATGCGATGCTCTCGGGTTAGACTGAAATCTTGCTGCGAGGCACGTTGGGTACATTATATCAGGACGTGAAGCAGTTAGGTACATTAAAGAACCTATCATGGATCGATAAAAAGTTTCATCAGCCCTGTCTCCGGTGAGATCTGGGTGAATCCCATGATTTGTTGCAAGTGGGGTAGCAGCTGGAGTAGAACCTGACATCCCAAATTTCCCTAGAATATCATGAACGTACTTTGACTGATGAATGAAAATTCCCTCAGGAAGTTGTTCAACTTGTAATCCCAGAAAGAATTTCATCTCCCCCATTGATGACATTTCAAACTTCTGCTTCATCACTGATTCAAAATCTTTGCATAGATTTTTATTTGTCGACCCAAAGATTATATCGTCCACATAAATTTGAACAATCAGAAGATGACCATCAACGACTTTAGTGAAGAGAGTGGCATCCACTTTTCCACGTATGAACTGATTAGCGAGTAGGTGTTGAGACAAAGTCTCGTACCAGGCTCTCGGGGCCTGGTGTAAACCATACAGCGCTTTGTCCAATAAGTAGACCTTGTTTTTGTGGATTGGATCGGTGAAGCCCGGCGGCTGACCGACATAAACCTCCTCTTTAACCTTCCCGTAAAGAAACGCCGATTTAACATCCAACTGATAAACTTTGAAGTTCCTCCAAGACGCAAATGCTAGGAAAATTCTGATTGCCTCTAGTCTTGCTACAGGAGCATAGACTTCAGTAAAATCAATTCCCTCCTGTTGACTAAATCCCTGAACAACGAGTCGAGCTTTGTTCCTTACGACAACTCCTCTATCGTCCCTCTTGCACTTAAACACCCACTTAGTGTTAATCTTTCTCTGACCATCCGGCAAATCAACTAACTTCCACACTCCCAATTTCTCAAATTGACTAAGTTCCTCCTGCATAGCATTGACCCAAGAGTCTTCAGTAAGCGCCTCTTTGTAAGTTCTTGGCTCAACCTGCGAGATAAAACAACTTAATGAGAATTCAGTTTGCAATGGAGCAACTTTTGTATAAAAACATGTAAGCCCTTTATCAATCTGATTTCGAGTGCGAACGCCTGTCTGCAATTCTCCTATGATCAACTCCTCTGGATGATATGAAAAAGTTCGCGGCATCACTTCGCTTGGAACATTTACATTTCCCTCCAGATTAGTAACATTCTGCTCTGCATCTTGTTCACCAACTTGGTTTGTTTGACTTGAAATCTGAATTTGCTCCCCCTCAGAATCTGAATCTGAATCACCATGATCAAATACTGGCATGTTTTCAGCTTCTAGATTATCATTCTGAGCCGACTGATTATCCTGAGCAACTTCATTCTGTTGGACATCATCATGTTCACCAGCGTTACTTGGACCTGCTTCATCATCATTTGAAGTTTCCCGTGGTCTTCTCAAATACTCAGCTGGAAACCTTAACTGCGACTCATATTCACGCAAAATATCCAACTCATCAAAGAAATCTTCATCATCCTCTGATTCTTCTCTCATGTCAAACGAATCCCAAAGTTTGTCATAATGATAACGCAATGAATCACCAGGATTCTGCGGCGGCATAGTATAACCTTGACATTCAACATTTGCAGCTTCAATAATCCGCTTTTCACTTGGAACGAAGACACGTCGTAATGGATTTGAATAACCAACAAATATACCCTCAATGCACTTCGGACCAAACTTTCCAAAAGGCTCTATAACCGTACAAGGTGACCCGAACGGTTCTAGATACTTCAAATTTGGTTTGCGGTTATTGATTAGCTCAAAGCATGTTTTGTTGAACTTCTTGACAGTAAGAACCCTGTTGAGCGTATAGCATGCGGCGGAAACAGCTTCAGCCCAAAAATTTATCGGTAACTTTGAATCTGCGAGCATAGTTCTAGCCGTCTCGATTAGCGTCCGGTTTTTGCGTTCTGCCACTCCATTCTGCTGCGGAGTGTACGGAGCACTAAACTCATGCAAAATACCTCTTTCATCACAAAATTCTTCCATCTTGCTGTTCTTGAATTCAGTACCATTATCACTTCGAATTCTCTTGATACGCCTTTGGTACAAATTCTCAATCTTCCTGAACAGACCCATCAAACTGTCAAATGTTTCATCTTTCGTCTTCAAGAAAGAAACCCACGAAAATCTGGAATAATCATCAGTAACGACCAAACAATAGTAATCTCCTGTAATACTTTTGACATTCACAGGACCAAACAAATCCATGTGAAGTCTTTCCAGCGGTCTCGAAACTGAATTGACTTGCTTTGTAGGGTGTGACTTTTTCTTCTGCTTGCCTTTGATGCAGCTAATGCACTCCCCTTCCAGATGAAAACCTTTGATATTAACACCCAATACCAAATCATTGTGCACCAAGTGATTCATCTTCCTTAGGTGTATATGCCCCATCTTTCGGTGCCACAATCTTGATTCTTTCTCAGTTGCTCTAGACACAAAACAATGTGCTTGACCAGTAGTTGTAGTTGCTACAGACATATCTAACACATATAAATCATTCACTCTAGGTGCCCTCATGATAATCCAATCTTCCGGAATAACAAAACCAGGTTTCAAAATCAAACATTCTTTATCAGTGAAGTGAGTAGTATACTGATTGTCACAAATCTGCGAGATACTAAGCAGATTGTTCTCCAGCTCAGTGATGTAGTTAACTCTCTCAAACGTCACAATCCCATTGGATAACGTTCCTTCACCAACAATTCTACCACCTTCATGACCTGCAAATCCCACATAACCACCATTGATATTCTTCACATCATACAGTAATGCAGTTTTTCCTGTCATATGTCGAGATGCGCCACTATCCATGATCCATCTTGAAATGGCTCTTGGAAGATCCTGCACATACCACAAGTTGATTTTAAAACATTTCACTAAAGATGCCGATTCATGCTTCGCGATCCAGGAAGCTCCGGCCATTCAAACTGCTTATTCGAACATGGTGTCCACCCAGGCCTCATCAGCCTTAGGTGTAACCTTGACTCTCGCAATTTGAATTTTGAAATTTTCAGCCTTCAAAGGTGGAAAATTTGCATCATAATCAACCGAAATTGATTCTTCAGCCTTTTTCACTTCAGAAGTTGAAATTTTCTTCTCTGTTTTAGGTTTCCAAATTTGTTCAGTTAATGCAACCCGTTTATAAAACTTGTCATTTTTAGTTACCACTTTCTTTACGGATTCATTTTTCACTTTGATATTGTCATTTTTCACACTCTTTTTCTCAACAACGATTGGTGCTTTACCCTTCACATCAACTTTCTTCTGTTGAAACTTCACATTTTCAATCTTAGGCTTCACATTGGTACACATTCGTGCAATGTGACCAACTTGATTACATCTAAAACATGTTCGAGTATCAACAACTCGACTTGTGCCTTCAGACCGATAATGTGAAACGCTTTTCTCAAAGAACTCTTTATTTGATTTTGAAAAAATTTCATTTTCCTCATCAGAAAGTGAACTTGAACCGTTCACAAACACCTTCTTTTCAGCAAATCTTCTATTTTGAAAACTCCTTTTCTGATAACTCTTACCACCTCGATAACCACCCGACCAATTGTTTCGATTGTTATTATAAAAACGTGGTGGAACAACAGGCTTTTTGTAATAAGCTTTATCTTTCTCAAAATTCATTTGCCTTTTTGTTTGACACAAACTGTTCACTTCTGACAACTCAACTTCAACTAACTTGAAAACATTTGTCAACTTTTTCACATTAACATTCTCAATTGGAAACTCAGAATCCGAATACAACTTATCAGATCCAGCCATCTTGTACATCACAAGACCCGGTTCATCACTTAAGTTGTTTTTGGACTTTGATTTCTGAATGTATTTGTCTAAAAAACACCCATCATCTTCAGTTGAATCAGACATTAAAACACTTTCAGCTGTGCTCTTAACAATCTCTGTCTGAACACTATCATCAGATGATGTAAAAGTGACATCAATGTTCTCCGGAAGTTTAACTTCTTTTTCTTCCTCAATTTCAACCAACCCAGATTGTTTTTTCGTGTAGTTATCAAGAACAGGTGGTGGAACTTGATGAAACCCCACCCCAGTTCCATCACAATACACATCTTCGCCCGCTTTGTCTTTCCCGATGGGTTTGGGAATGATATGTTGCAAAACAAAGCTTGCGGAGCTGTAACTGTTAAGCTTCAACTGGATTCGCTCGTTTTCGATTACAGCCTCTTGAACTTTAAGTTTCAATTTAACGATTTCATCCAGTTGTTGATTGATTGATTCTTCTTTGACTCTAAGCACTGCTCTTAGATGTTCATTTTCTTTAAAAGTTTTACCATTTCGATCATCACAATCTTTCAATGTGCTTTTTAGTTTTTCAAATTTTTCAGAAATCTGACGGTTTTCAAGAATCAACTTTTCATTTTCTTGTTTAATTTTGTCATGATCAATTTTATCATTTTCAATTTGTTTAGTTAATTCTCTTATCCGTTCAGTTGAAGCTTTAACTGTTTTGTCACGATCAAGAATCTGATTCTCAACGCTTCTGACCTTAGCTGTCAGATCATCAACTTTCTTCCCGTTGAGATACGTGACTGTGCTACAAAATTTGCACTCTTTGTTGCAATTTTTGCAATCAGCATTTCCATCGATTTTCTTACCTGATGCATTTGTTGACACATCTGAACTGACCTGGCTTTTTGACTCAGACACGGAGTTAGAGTCTACCTCAAGTGCCTTAGCAGCTAGCACTTTGTCAGCCATTCTTCCAAGATTTTCAGCAGTCAACTCCTGCGTTGTGTCAATAACTCCAGTATCAATCTTCTTTGCTTTCTCGATCTCTTCTTTCTCCTTTCTCTCTTTCTCTTTCTCTTCTTCAATCATTTTCGAAGTTGGAGTTCCCCACCATTTGTGTTGCCAATACTCATCATCTTCTTTGTATTGCTGGATTATGGCTTCAATATCAAGTGTACTATCATCAATTGCAATATTTCCATACTCATCAAGATAGCACTCTCTATCTGGATCCCATCTATTAGCTCTCCTTGCATCCAGATAGATACGAGATATTCTAATGATTTTGTTTTCAGCTATCATTTTCCTGTATTGATATTTTTGCTCTTCAGTTCGATCGTCTCTCCACGGAATAGGATCGTCATTTCTCGCCATGAATGCGTAACCAACCGCATCTTCTTCTGGTAGAACCTCTTGACTCCAGTCATAACCCTCATCATCGTAAATTACCGCAAGAGCTCTAGATTTCTCTCTGTTGTCTTCAACCTGCTTCAATCTAGGCGGCTCGGATTTATTCTGATGATAAATCGCCTTCTTGTAGTAATCATCTCTGAAAGGGTTCTCCGACTCATCAGCATAAGCGTTTCGGCATTCTCATTTGAAGTGACCCTTCTGCTTACACTTGAAGCATATCACTTTGGATTTATCAAACCCCAGCTTGGTAGAAGCACCACCAATTGTTTTTCTGCCAGTAATTTCCATGAATCTTTGTGCACGACGAACCGCACTTGCCATAGCCCAACGAATATCGCTCAGTTCCATTTCCTCCGGATCAATCTGATCGTAATCTTCTTTCGTCAGATTTGTATTGCCAATCTTCCCAGCTACCAATCCTTCATACGATTCCAACACTGATGCTAGAAAGATCATCTGCTGCTTAGCCGATTCCTCATCAAAGTTCTGAGCATTCTTCAAGTCTATTGCAATGTTGCATTGAAAATGATTCTTTGCATCAGCATTTCCAGAAGATGAAGATCCACTGTGAAAACCACTGTGACTTCCACTGCTTTGACCACTTTGACTTTCTTTACCAGCTGTCGAAACATTCTCAGCAGAAAATGCAGTTTTTGGAGAAGTAGCTTTCGGGATCAAACTTTTTGGATAGTACAGATCCAGATTTTGCTGATAAGATGAATTATTAACTTTAAACGTTTTCTTCAGCTCTAGCTCATGACTTTCAAGTTTCTCAATCACCAAATCTGGTTTCAACAATTCAGAAGGAATAGTGTTCTTAAGCATGAGAGCATAATATCTCCATTCCATCTCATCTGGCAACGAATCGAACAACTTGTCTACTTGCTCATCATCAGAATATCTGATATCATGTCTTGCTAATTCCAGCTTCAGATGACCGAACCTTTCAATCATTTTACACACTGACTCATTCTTAAGACAACCAAACATATCAAACTCTTTCCTAAGAAGTTTCTTTTTATTTTTTACAATCTCTTTGCTTCCAAGACACTTCTTTTCGAGTTTTTCCCATAAGTCTTTAGCATTGGAGTAATCTATCAGCGAAATGATGTCTTCACGCACTGATTGAAACAATAATGCCACACATTTTTGTTCAGCTACAAATGAGTCAATCTCTTCAGCTGATCTTAAAGCTTCACCATTCTTCTTTCCTTGGGCATAACCATTCTTCATACTCTTCTAGCTAGAAAAAGCAAATGCCATCAACCAATCTTCGAACTTTGTTGCCCACCTGCTGTAATCTTCTATAGCCATCAGCTTAGGAGGTTTGTTAAATGTTCCAAATGCGCTTTCGGACTCCCAAGCTTCCTTCTTTCTTTCTTTCGGTGGACTTTTGTTTGCATTGCTTGAAGAAGTATCGTTGTTTCCTGAACTACCCGTGAATGCATACATATCGCTGAACGGATTCATGAAAATATCATCCATTTTGATCGTGCCTGCAAAATCAATCAACACTTAGAAAAATTTTCGAGATTTTTGAAAAACAGAACCACAAAAGCAAACCGATCTGTGCACGTGACAGATAAGCGAACCAAACAGGTTCAGATAAGCGAACCAGAAAGTGTACTAATGAGCGAACCAGACAATGTCTGTTCGAGCGGACCAGACTTGTTCGTTCGAGCGGACCAGACTTGTTCGTTCGAGCGGACCAGCAGATGTCCGGATAAGCGAACCACGTGATAAACAACAAGCTGTTCGTTTGAGCGGATCAGATAATGTATGAAACAGCGGACCAGAAAAGCGAACCAAGAACTTGCGATGACCGTAAAAGCGGACCACAATTTTTAGCCTGTTTTTACCATTTTTAGTCCGAATTACAATCTGATACTTTCAAGGGTTGTACTACTCTTAATTCCGATCACAATGATATGATTATTGTTCAATTTCGACCACAAAATCGTTCCAGATCTGAGTTTGAAAAAACTGTTCGTGAACCGATCGCGTTTTTGATGAAATTGATTGATTATTACTGTGTTTTAAGGTCTGATACTGTTATAGATTGATTAACAGATAATTTCGCTCAATATGCTTGAATTTCAGATCATTCGGTCCGTAGAAACTTGTATAATCCGAAAAAATAAAACAGAAATTGAGTAGAAAGATGAGAAAAGTGTCGAATCAGCTGATGTAGTATGAACTTCTCGTCCTGAAGCTCTGATACCACTTGTTGGACCGTGTCGTGACCCTAAACGATCAGTTGAGAAAGTTCATCATTACGTATAAAGGCGGAATCAGATTACGTAATGTAACAGCAGCTTATCATTTCAATTCCTTCACTTTATTAGCTCTCTAATGAAATTTTGACAGAGTTTTGGCTCCAGTTCACACACATATGTCTGCTACACTAATGAACCACTCACCTATATATAGTGTTTCTGGTTCGCTTATAAGACATGCCGAATAAGCGGTCCAGACTAATGACAAATAAGCGATCCACACACATGACATATGAGCGGTCCAGACTAAAACAATGACACATAAGCGATCCAGACTCTATTTCAAACAATATTTACACTTTGACCTCCTGTTGACCAATATTGACTTCAGGCTTTTTGTAGACGCAGTCAACAGACATTCTGTGCATCAACATTATTTGCTCCTTTTGTTCGTTTAAGCTCATTTGGACCTGTAAATTCAAAAGGAAGAAAGAAACACGTTTTTTCCAACATTAGTACTAAAAAAGGGTTAGTTTTATGTCTCATTTGATATAATTTATATGTTAAATTTTGCACACATCAAATACCCCCACACTTGAATGTTTGCTTGTCCTCAAGCAAAACTCTTTAATATGTGGCTTACACACCCAAATGGAAGAGGTAGAGGAGAAGTTTTGGGCTCATCTTGAGTGTCGGGAATCCAAGATCTTTATTGAGTTTTATTTTTATTTTATTTACAATCCTATTCGTCATGACTTATTTAGAACAATTTATAAGAAAAATTATTTATTTGGGCATAACATGCCTTTTTAAAATTCCATTTATATACAAGTTCACATAACTCACGGGAGATCACTCAACACTCGGCCGAAGATGTATTTTTGTGAGACATTCGAGACCGGCATGGAATTTACTTCTACCATATGCTTGCCAAGTGATCAAACCTCCTCATTTTTAACTAAAAACCTTTGTAAATATCAAGAGGACTTGGGGAAGGGTTAGGCTTGTGCTAAGGGTAGGTGGTTTTCGGTTAGTGGTTAGTAAAAATGGCTAAAAGCGTAAAAAGCGTCGGTTGTCGTAAAACTTTTGGTTTTTGTGACTTTTATTCAAACTAAGCACATTCAAACAAGATTTCTTTGAGGAACTTGTTTGTTTATTGCAAGACTTTTTTTGTCACAAGATAACCGAACTTTTTACTAAAACAAAGGGGTTGAAAAGAAAAAGGTTTTGGTGGGTAAAGGGTGTTTGTTTTGTGGGTTTTGAGATGAAAAGGTTTAGGCTCAAAGAGGTTAACAAGGGGGATTTTGGGTAGGTGATAAAAAAAAGATGAAAAATAATGGTGTTGAAAGGAAAATGGGTTAGTCCTAATGACTATCATTTACTTACTTGGGTTCAAGTTGGTAAGGACTGGGAATGTATCGTCGTGGCAAGTTCTAGAGTCGTAAGAACCAAGCGGCTATTCACATAAGAAACGAAAAATGAGCATTTAGCTTAAAGATATATGCATGTATGCTCAATAAAGGCTCAAAACTCACTTGTTGTGGAATGGGTTTTTAATGTGATCAAGTATATATAATCAAATTTTAATTAGATTTGTCATGCCTTATTATAATTTTCTTATTTGGTTCCTTTTATCACGACGCTATCGGTTGTAAATTTGTAAAAATATAACCTTTTTGGAACTTGTTATTCCCAAATTAAACCAAGACAAGTAAAAAATGAAAATTTTTGAAAAAATTTGGGGTGTTTCGCGGTTCCAATAGAGTTTTGTGTAAGGCTTGTTATTAGGACCTGCAATATTCAAGGTTTTATCATCCCCCACACTTAAATTATACATTGTCCTCAATGTGTCCCAAAAATAGGTTTTTAGGTTGATTGAATGTGTAAATGGTGTCGAAAAATAAATTTTTATGATACTGGGCATCTGGCCACGGCCCCTTGTTGTCCGGGCACGGCCCCGTGGTCAGATTGCCAGTATCATAATTAAATAGAAGGCTGGCCACGGGGCGTGTTCAGCGAGCACGGCCCGTGGCCAGTCACCTGAACTGGAAGTTTTTTCTGCAGAGCCTAGGCACGGGGCGTGTTGGGCTGGGCACGACCCCATGCTGAACTTGCTGTAATGCTTAGAAAGTTGTCGAGAGGCTCTGTTTTTGTTCATGGGGTGTGGTTTTAACGTTCCCTTGGTAACCTCCATCTTTTCGAGGTTGTTAGACCATTATAACATCATCCAAACACCATATAATTTTTCAAACCATCATTCATTAAGAGTGCGAAATACATAGTTAAAAATTAAAATTACAAACTAGAAATTAAGATAGATAGGTAGGTCCTAGAATGCAAGAAATTTAAACCATGCATGAAGAAGTTCTATCCTAGATGTTTTCATGACAAGAACAACAAAAACCCAAAAAAAAAAAAAAATTTCGGTTGACAAAGGCTCTTAGAACTTCTACCCGGAGGGTGCTCCTCACATATCATTGAGCCACTCCTCAATCTCCCGAGGGAGAAGGAAGACGGGCTCATTGTCCACAACCTCTTGTGGGGGAGGTGCGACATTTACCGGAACCTCGTGTAATGCGTCTAGAGGAGGCTCCGACGGAATGTCATCCCATCCGGTTGGGTTGACAACTTCTTGCGCCAAGTTCCAATCTTCTTGTGGGAAGATTGGTTCCATGGGTGGCATAGCAAGAATGTTCAACCTTTGGTGCAAAAGGTTGATCTCTTGAAAGCTACTCTCCAGCCCCAACGTTAAATAGTTGATACGGTCAATGAGGACCTCTTCCACCGATGTCATCTCATCAAGTGCTTCCCTTAGTGCACACACGTATCGGACAATGGTAGCTTCTATCGACGGCCTTCTCTCCCTTCGACTGTTTCTCGAGTGAGCTGAAGAAGTTCCACTGTTTTGGCTCGAAATTCTAAGAAAACAAGACAAAAATTTCAAAAGAATGAAACTGTCACTCCGGCCACGGCCCCATGGTCAAACCTCTGCAAGTTTTTGAATCAAGGAATATTATTGTTTTAAATTATTTTTCTGTATTTTGAAACATTTCCGAACATAAA
The DNA here is from genome assembly GCA_030545235.1 of Helianthus tuberosus. NCBI lineage: Eukaryota > Viridiplantae > Streptophyta > Magnoliopsida > Asterales > Asteraceae > Helianthus > Helianthus tuberosus. The sequence goes on from CM060425.1 coordinate 198,387,168, forward strand.
TAACTTAAAACAGTGTTGTAACTCTTATTTTTTATAAGATTCCTTGGTTAAAAACATTGCAAATACTACAATAAAGCTTGAAGTTATGAACATTTCAAATTTTAATGGAGGTTGAAGAGTTTCGGAGAAGAAGGTAAGTGACAAAAGTGGCAAAGACAAGATGGTTGTTGAGAAACCTTCTTTGGAATATACCTTTTAAGGTATGTGTGAAGATCCCAACAAATCTTTGTCTTTGGAATGAGTCCAAATGTCCAGGAATCATGCTGACTTTATAGAAAACGACGGCACGCTAACCACGGCCCTGTGTCGGCTGGACACGGCCCTGTGGTCAGACAAGACTCTGACACATTTTGTCCGTATTCTGAGCACGGGGCGTGATGGCCTTGACACGACCCCGTGGCGAATTTTGAGGTGGGCACGGGGCGTGTTGACCTGGATACGACCCCGTGGCTAGAGTATTTTTATGAAGTGGCGTCTTATTTTTAAGGTTTTTATTTGGATCGGGCGGTTTCTTACTGGAGGGAACAACACCGAAGTGCCTAAGGTACCTTAATTGCCCTTGATTTAAACAAGAACGCAAGAGGTTATCGGAAAGGGTAAAACCTAAACTAAATACCGGTGGGCGAAACCAACCTTTATTCCCCTTATCCAGGCTCTTGTTAAAGAAGGTATATGTTGAATTGCTCAGGTCTATGAGCGCATCGGTGGGGGCCGATGGAGAGTCCTTCACGGCACAATCGACACAGGGACGACTATCGCTCATGTTTTCACAAGAGGTTGAGGTGCTTTCGGTATCGTCAATGTTGGTAGAATCCGAATGTGACCTCAACAATTCTCCTTGATTGTTGTCTTGTGATGAATAGCTTGTTTTCATCTCAAGCCCTAATTCTTTTAATTTTAGGAGAATTATTTATTCGAGTTGACATAATTCTTCGGAAGTTATGTCGTCTGAAAGAGATGGTTGAGGGCATTCGGGCGAGAGATAGTGATCGTTTTTACTTTCGCCCATCTTAAGGTTACTACAGGGAAACGATAGGTCTAAATAGTGGGGAGTGCAATTTAGAAAAAAAAACATTCTAAATCTTCATGAAATCCCCCACATACTTGACACCATTCACCGTAAGAGGAGCGAAAGTAAAAATAATCAATATCACTCATATTTTTGTCAGAAATTACCAACCGTCAGTATCTTACAGTTCTGTTTTCAGCAACTGGAGGTTGGAAACGGGGGCGTGTCGAGTGGGCACGGCCCCGTGGTCAGCTACTGTTTGACTTAAACAGGATTGCCAGTAATGATGATTGGACACGGCCCCATGTCTGGCTCAGCACGGCCCGTGCTGAAGTCTGCAGAAACTGAAAAATTTTTAGAAAAAATCCTAAAAAATAAAAAAAAATTAGGCCGTTGATTTTAAACTTTCTTAAAATCCTTGTGTCCCCGGCAACGGCGCCAAAAACTTGGTGTGTGCGAAGCGTGATATGTTTTTATCTATATTTTGAGCCCATTATACGCATTAGTCAAGTTTTAAATTTATAAAACACGATATTCTACTAACACTAAGGACACACTTGGGCAAGTGCACCCATCGTGAGCGTAGTATAGTGTTGGTAAGATACCGAGGTCGTCCAAGGACACAAGAGCTTTCAGTACCGGTTTATCCTCAACGTCTAATCGATCTAAATTTTTGAGAAAAGTTTTGAAATATATAAAAATTAAAATTTCAAAGATAAATAAAATAAAAACAGATAGACAAGATAGAATCACTTGGATCCAACTCGTCTTTAATGTATCCTTTGATGATTTTCGCACTTTTTAAGAGATTATCTTAGTTATAGTAGTAGGCCCCTCTTTTAAAGGTGACGTTACCCTCAACCCAGTGGTTTGAGTCAGCAGGGATACAATCCCAAAGGGTCGGAATATTGAAAGATAATTAAGTTAGTTATTAATGCGAAAAGTGGTAGGCCCCTCTTTTGAAGGTGACGTTACCCTCGGCTAAGTGGTTTGAGTCAGCAAGGATACAATCCCAAGAAGCCGGTTTAAAGTATTAATGATAATTTACATATGAGGGGTTCAAGCTATTCCACCCCCGCCATCCAATACCAGTGGGTATTGAAGGAGGTCCTAGTAAGCTTGAACCAGGTCATTGCAGGATCTATACACTGAACAAGGCAAGAACCTTACCAAACCATGCCCCTAACCCCTGACCAGGTAGCCAACATGCCTTTATATAGACCGTAAAGACATGAATGATGCAATCTTTTACTTTATATAGATAGTAAAGTAACCTCAAGACCCCACGAAAAAATGATAAGAAAAATTCACCTTCAACATAAGAAATTGATTATTAAAGTCATTAATACAAACACAAGTAAGAAGTGCCGAAAGATTAAAAATCAAAAGTAATACAATAAAGACTTGTCTTCACCAAGTGATTTAAGAGGCTTAACCAAACATGGCCTTTGATTGGCAAGAACCCTTAAAATCAATCTTGGATCCTGAGACTACTACACACTCTAAAGATGGATGATGGAAGATGGTGGTGGGTGTTGGTGTTGTAGTGGTGGTGGAGTGGTGGCAAAGTGGGAGAGTAGTGGTTTGCCAAGGGATGCCTTTCAAGTGAACCAAGCACCCCTATTTATAGCCTGCACAGAACTCTAGCCACAGCCCCGTGCCCACTGGGGACGACCCGTGGCCAACCCTTTTCTCGTCCTTCATTAATTTCAATTGTCAGCAGAGGGCCCCACACGGCCCCGTGTCTCCTGGGCATGACCCCGTGCTCAACTTCGTATCTGTACTATCAAGATTTAGCAAGATTCTGCGTATCTTTGCGTTGACCACGCCCCGTGCTGAGCTAGGCCCGCCCCCGTGGTGGGCGTGGAAGCGTCTACTGGTTTGTCTTTTGTGCAGGGTCCTGACCACGCCCCATGCCCAGTTGGGCACGGCCCCGTGGTCAGGCTTCTGTTGCCTTGTTTTTGCTTTGGGGATGCTGCCGAGGGGTCGGGCATGTCACGTTAATTCCTTTTCTTTGTATTTATGTTGGTTTTGGCTGCTTATTTGCTCCGTTTGTTAGTTTAAGCTCATTTGGTCCTGTAAATTCAAAAGGAAGAAAGAAACACATTTTTTCCAACGTTAGTACTAAAAAAAGGTTAGCTTTATGGCTCATTTGATGTAATTTATATGTTACATTTTTCACACATCAGACACACATGTTCAATGAATTTAAACTCTAAGTTCATAAATTATTAATATTAGTAATCTCTTATTTATTGCAACATAATTATATACCTGATTATAAGGAAGAATCATCATAGTGATCATTAAACACATGAGACCTTTTTAATATAACTTCGACTTGACCATCTTAGTTTGTTGCTCCAACTTTTGAGAAATTTTATTATTGGAATCGACTAGTCTACCACGATTCAGACGTGCAATAGACTCATTACAAACATGTGGTTGTCCTTTTGGAACACTCATCTTAATTGGAGCATTAACAATTGGTATATGTGACCTAGTCACCTTTTTAAGGTCAGTTAATGCGTCTGGTAAAAGATTTGCTAATCTTTATAAATGAGTTATTCTTTGAACTTCTGGTATACACTTTTAGTTTTGAGGATCAATGATAATTTATACCTACTCATTTCTTTTCCAACTACTTTTTATCTCGCCCTGATATTGGGAATGTTAATCCATCAAGATGGATATCAATTAATTGAGTCGTAAATAAATATCTTGTGAAAGGCTCTATTCATTATCATATATTCCCAACCACCTTTTAAGGTCCCATCTTTGTGCGTAATGGTGGATCAATTTCAATATATACCGCACAACCAAAATCTTAGAAAGGACTTCTTTGGTTTCTGAGCAAAAACCAACTATAATGGGGAGAAACTATTACAACATGTTGGCTTGATATGAATTAATGTCATTGCATGTAAATTTACATGTACTCATATATAAACATGAACTTGCTCTCATGATTATTGGCTTTGCTATCAATCGTAGACGTTCAGTGATCTTCTTAACAAAAGCAATTCGTGTATGAACATAATCTACAGTAAGTTCAACACTTATTCCGCCAATCATTAATAGCTAGGGAAATAAACTTAGCGTCACTACTAAGAAATACATGCACTCTGGAATATTGTGCTTGTCATCTTATTAGCTAAGCCATAAATTACACAAACATCAAGTTGTAAATTTGATAACGATTTAGACAATGCATCGATTTAAATCACTAAATGGTATCATGATGAATATTCATATCCTTTAATTATTTCTAGAAAATTTAGTGATTCACATGTTATTTTTATTGGGATATACTTAACTTCCCTTGAGAGCAAATATTGCATGCTAATTACCAACTTGAAGAATCTTCTAGTTCTTCAATACGTTTCACATCATCATTGATACGGTGTGGCCTTTAACCTCAATAATTACAGTCACAATCCTTTATTTGGAAAACTCATTACACCTTTCGTCCTTTACCACTAACTAGGTTAATTTTTTTTTGTTAAGTCTATTCACTTAAGGGTAATTTTGTAATTTTACCTATTTACCTATTTATTTAATTTAACATCCTTTTAAATGTTACCTAAAAACATGTTGACCAATCTCATTTGCTCCTCCACCTACAACACTCTCTCTCTGCAACTCAACAATGGCAATCTGCCACCACCACCACCCCACATTCTCCACACACCACCATCACCGATCCCCCACCCCCACCTCCGTCAAATCCTTCGTCCCAGACATTGTCGCTAACCTTGGTCCTAGTGTTGACTTCTTAGGCTACGCCGTTGACGGAATCGGAGACTTCGCCACCCTTAAAATCGACCCACAAACCCCACTTCGCGAAATCTCAATCTCCGACATCACCGGAACAGGTAACTCCGCTAACAACTCGATTCAATTTGGGCGTGACATCATCTTCGAGATCGATTAACAACTCGATTAAAAATTCGATTAACAATCATGTGACAATTTTGCAGCTTCTGTTGTAGGGATGAGATTTTTTACCGAAATACCGGTACCGTACCGGTACCGTACCGAATAATCATAAACGGTACCGGTATCGGTATTAGAATTTTCAAAATTCGGTATCGGTAAATAACGGTATCGGTACCGGTAATTTTTCGGTAAAAAGCGGTATTAATACCGAATTTTACTAAGGTATTTTTTGACAAATATAATTAATTTATCATAATCTTGTACTAATATAAAACATAGCCTAAACCTAAAATATCTTATTTTCCATTCCAAAGTAATCTACGTCTTGCGATTAATTAAAGATCCAAAGCCATCTTCTTCAAAGTATTCAAACTTCAAAGAACTACTACAATACTATTAATTATCATTGTTCTCCTTTATATTTTCTATTAATTATCATTGTTCTCCTTTATATTTTCTATTAATTATCATTGTTCTCCTTTATATTTTCATGACTTTGAACTCATATGAGCAAGTATATTCGTTAATCAACAGAAGGGGTCAATATATTGCTTACGTGGCATAGGAATTCGTCATATACTCTTTGTAAAATCACATTTTTGTTAAGAAAAACATGATTAAAAGCTCTTTGTTGTAGCAAATTGAAACTAGAAAAGAGGACTTTATGAGTACATCATAAGCATAATAAGTTACAGTTTTGCCACCAATAAATTAAAGTTATATTTTATTCTAAACGTATCTTTAAAATTCGAACCCATCTATGTTTTCCTTTTGATTTTTTAGTTTTTACTACATACGTTTGTCTAGTTTTTCCACTATATATTACGCTAATTCAGTTAATAACGGATGGATGGATTTACGTGATATTTTTTTAGGTAACCAATGGAAAACACAAAAGCGGTACCAATGCGGTAAAATACCGAAATACCGGTACCGATACCGGTACCGTACCGTTACCGAACTGAGAAATTCGGTACGGTATTCGGTATCCACTTTTCCTCAATTTCGGTAACGGTATTTGCGGTATCGGTACCGGTACGGTATCGGTATGATACCGATCTCATCCCTATTCTGTTGTTACGTGATGAGGACTCATTTGAACTGTTAGCTAGGGTTTCGCCTCCAAATCGGACCTAGAATAGGTACGATCTTGCTCAGATCTAAGAAGGGGTAAGGGGCGAAGGTTATGGTGGTGGTAGTAGTTTAGATTTTGATGGTTATGGTTGGCGTTTAAGTTTCAAGGTTACGGTGGTGGTTGGGTTCTGGTGGTGCAAATGCTTCTGGTTTTAATTATAAATGATGTTAAAGGATTTTTTTTATATCTGATCCATCAATTAGCCCTTTAAATGCAATTTCTTGAAAGATCTGTGCAATCATTTAATATTTTGGTCTTTGCAGGGGTATTGATCCCATATTGAGATTCGATAGGTGAAAGTATAATGCTTGAAGACATGATAAGCTCATCCATTGGCAGAACAAAGTTTTTAAATGTTATATTTGCTTTAGTTACTTTTTCATGCTATAAATAATTAAGTAAAAAGACTAGGTTGCCCTTATATGAATAAACTTAACTTAAATTTTAACATGGTTAGTGCTAAATGACCTAAAGTGTAATGAGTTTTACAAATAAAAGATTGCGACTGTAATTATTGAAGTTAAAGGGCATCTATTGCAATCTGATACGGACATAAAGGACGAAAAGCGTAATTTACCCTTGTTTTTTGTTACGGTCTTTTATAACTTTGATAATAAGATCCAGGGAGTAAAGGAGCATGTCCCTTTAAATGTCATGTATAATCATATTTATACTCTTTCGTTAGAGTGACACCTTTGGTTTAATAACGATCTATCTATAATAATAAATGATTGCATATTTAATTTGTTTCTATAATAATTAATGAGTGCGTATAGAATATAATAGAAGGTTGACATAAATTCAAATTCTATAAATGGATAATATTATAAGATATCATCATATAATTCAAATTTTTTATTTTTTATTTTTTTGTTTGAAAAAATGTATATTTATAAAAATTCAAATCAAATCAACGTTTTTTTTTTTAATAGAAAACTACACTTGTTTTTAATCATGCAACTTTATAAAATATGATATCTTATGTAATTTATGTACTATGGATTGTGGTCAAGATATTGCAATTGTTAGGTGCATTTTATTTATTACACTAGATGATCAAAGTAACCGTGTTTTTAAGAAGTTTTATCGTTTGTGCATGAGTTCTGAAGAGATTTTGCCAGTTTTCTAAGCACTTGTTTTTGAATTTTTCCTGTTCCTGTTTTGGGTAGCTCTTTCACAAACAACACCTTCTTCGGAACCATAAACTTTGGAATATTTTTCTGACAATATGCCAAGATTTCTGCTTCAGTAGCATCACTTGTGTCTCTTAACACAACGAAAGCACAGGGGCTCTCTCCCAGGGGCGGACCCAAGTTATGGGGTGGGTGGGCGGCCGCACCCCTTGAAAAAAAATATTTTAGTGGTATTTTTATCGAAAAATCCAGACCGCACCCCTTGGAAATTTTCGTCCGCACCCCTTGAAAAATTCCGACCGCACCCCTTAGAAAAAAATGTTAGGAATTTATGTAAAAAAATTGAGGGATTGAAATCCGATCAAATTATGTAAACAAGTTAGCCTACTAACCCCTTTAATAAAACTTAAATTCAATCCATCAAGCCCAATAACTTAATACCCATTCAAGCCCAACCCCACTACTAGTTTTGTTAAACAAATCAGTCCACGTAATTAAAAAAAAAACCCAAATCGCTGTCACTTGCCAGCGACTCCCGCCCTCCCTCTGCCTCACTTGGCAAACATGTTTGTTGATTGGCAAATAATAATTACTAGGGCTTGAAATTCAAAATTTTAAATTGAAAATTACGGAACATGGGCTATGGTTGAACACTTGAAGATCCTTGTTTATTTTGTATGTGATAGGATTAGGAATGAACAATGAGTAGGAAAGTTATGCCGCGATTTCTCGAGGAAAGGGGTTGAACCACTTTTTTTTCGCCGGATTATTCTAATTAAAGACCAAGGTATATTATAGATAAGTTTTTTTGTTCTTTTATTGAATGATTAAGAGAAATAAAAGTAGGGATGGTTTGAACTTTGATGTTTTTTTGTTTGTTAATGTGATAGGAAGTTAGGAACTAGAGTTTGATTGTTTGAGAATTGAAATGGACCCTACCCGATCTGATTCGACCCGCCATTAAACTTTGTTTGTTTGTTTTTACTTGTTTTACATGACCCGACCCGACCCGTTATGAACCGATTTTTTTATATAGCTAGGGGTCTAAAATCTTTAAAAAATTTCCGCACCCCCAGGATAAAAATCCTGGGTCCGCCACTGCTCTCTCCCCACCGTGGATGAGGCATCGCGACCACGGCAGCTTCGAGTATGGCGTGGTGTTTGAATAGAACCGACTCTAGTTCTACACTACTGATGTTTTCGCCTCCTGATATAATCACATCTTTTGATCGGTCTTTGATTTCAATGTATCCATCTGGATGGATAACTCCGACATCACCCGTGAAGAACCATCCATTCTGAAAGGCATTTGCAGTTTCCTTGTCATCTTTTAAGCATGGTTGTAAAAGTCCCGACTAGGCTCCGAGTACTCACCGAGTACTCGCTACAAGGTAGGCTGCCGAGGCACGAGTACTGTTCTCCCTGGCCAATTACTCCCCGAGTAATCTCTGCCTAAGCCGAGTACTTCCCGAGTACTCCCGAATCCGACTAGGGAGCGCCTAGCGACTTTTGCAACCATGCTTTTAAGTACCCTTTCATGAGGCTGCTTCCGCGGAGTACAATCTCCCCCATTGTCTTACCATCATGCGGAACACCCTTCATTGTTTTCTTGTTCTTGACATCCACATCCGCGAGTGTGAGTATACTTACTCCCTGTCGAGCCTTCAATCTGGATTGATGATCTGTAGCTAGAGAATTCCATTTCGATTGCCACTCGCATATGAGGGCAGGTCCTGTGGCCTCAGTAAGACCGTATGCATGTGTTATGTTGAATCCCATGTCTTCCATCTTCTCCAAGAGAGGAGCTGGCGGCGGTGCACCGCCTGTAAGAACATTGACCTTAGAGGTTATTTCGCAACGCTCATGTGGTTTCGCCTCTAAAAGAATGTTGAACACAACAGGTGCACAACGCTCATGTGGTTTCGCCCCTTATTTCCCATTTCCTGCATGTGCAGGTCCTCTCAATGACATCCACAACAAACTGTTCTCCATATCTTTCACCCAAATAACAACTAACTTGATACTTAGGACCACCATTCCACTTCACAATTAAATTGGCAGCATGTTTTTTGACAAGCTCAAAATGCTCAGCAGCTTTTGGAGTCAACACACCATCAGTCTTAGCAATAACCTTCAGCACATTGACAATCCTTTTCATGCAATACTCTCTAACATATTCAAGAGCACTGATAATGGGCTTATCCCTGCCTGTTAACATAATCAAATATAATCACATAAATTCATTAAACACATATACAATAACATCAAATATAATTACATAAATTCAGTAATCATACATACCATCCACCAATCTTGCATTAAACACCTCACACAAATTATTTAACAACACCTCAGTCTTAGCCCTACCTGTTAACATGTTCAATACCACTTAACAATTGAATTACAATAATAACATAAATTCAGTAGCTATGGCTTAGATAGTGATTAAAGAATTGAATTATACCTGAAAAGTGACTTCTTGTCCAATGAACTGCTGGAATCTGGCTTAGATAGTAATGAGCATCAGGGTTCATCAATCTCATTTCCTCCATTTTGTCATGGAACCGCTGAACTGTAGTGGTTGTAGCTATGGCCCACAACATGTCTTAGCAGCCTGTATTGCTTTGTGTAATCACCAATCACATGCTTTGCAGCCATATTTTTGGCCCTAAATGCCTTCATTGTTGAAACTTCCATCATGAATTTCCTCTGCGACTGATCATTGATGGCTTTTATTGGGATCTTGGGGTTTGATTCAATATCCAACATAATCTCCTTGGATATCCATTCAGATGTGAAGTGCCTTGAAGTTCTTGTTTGAAAACACTTATGTTGTGGGTTATAGGTTTTAACCACCCAGGTAGGTTCGTCTTTAAGCTTAGCCACATACACAACCCAAGGACATTTATTAGGGTTTTCTTTTGTTAACCTACCCCCATCTTTTTGACTTTCAGTTGGGCCATCTTTTTGACTTACACTTGGGCCTTCTTTTTCTTGGGCCCTTTCAAAATTAGGAATTCTGCCTTTGCATTGGGCCATTATCCTTTCCTGATCATTCCTATAGAAAATAATCTCTCTTCTTGTTTCTATTGCATGTCTTCTGATGAGGGTCTTCACCTGTGAATTATCACCAAATGTTTGACCTACATAAAATGCACATTTTTCCTTACTAGCTTCTTGCTGTTTCCTAATCCTCCTAAATGCTTTTTTCCTATGCTTTTCAATGGTAACTTCTCCTTCAGATTCAGATGTGCCAAGGGAATCATTGCTAAGATATTCTTCTTCTAAGGGATCATGTTCAGTATCATCCACATTTGTTTCAGTAGCATTATCATTTTCTTTTTCATTGTTCATCTAATGCTTAGCCTGGAACTTGTCATTAAACTGACTCATATCAACTTCTACCTCAAACACCTCATTTTCCTCATCGACAATGTCCTCATCACCACTATCCTCATTATCATGTTCAACCTTTTCACTCTGTTTTGCCTTTTCAGTCTGTTTAGCCTTTTCAGTCTCATTAGCTTTTTCAGTCTCATTAGCCTTTTCATTCTGTTCAGCTGGCCTTGCATAAGGTTTTAAAACATCAGCAAGTGTGTTGTGATCACTAAACAACTCATTAAAAGAAGCATCAACAGTCTGTCCTAGGATATTCTCAACATCTTCATTACTAAACTTCTCAGTCCTATTTTCAGCATCATTCATATCAAAGTCTACATTGACTGTTACATCTTCATCTACTTGTGCATTCTTAGGGTCATCTACATTACCAGCATTGACTGTCACATCTTCATCTACTTGTGGATTCTTAGGGTCATCTACATTACCAGCATTGACTGTCACATCTTCAGTTGTAATGCCTAAACCATGCTCTACATATAGACTTATAACTTTGGAACCTTGTAGCACATATTCACTCATGCCTCGTACATCATCATCAGTGCTTAAAGACATAAGACCAGTATGTATCTCACTCCCAGGAACCACATAATAAAAATGATGAACTTTATCTTGTGAAAACCCTAACAAGCTCATAGCGTCGTTGACATCATGGATACAAAACATGTCCGTGTCCATGAAATCAACATAGATTACCTTACCAGTTATGTAGCAAAGATTTTGATTTTTGATTCCAAATTGCCCATTGTAGTGTATCTTCAAAGAAAATAATCCTGTTTGGGTACCTGAAATCAACATTGATCGTCTTTTAGAACATGAAAATTATGCAAATCCATTGTCAATAGCTACCAATAAAGCATCATTGAGTAGGCGACTTACCATATTTGGCAACGTAGTCAAATGGTTCATCTTCTTGTCTCAGAAGATCCATTGCTCAAACCCTAGTTTCTTCGATTGGGATTACAGAGTATAGGGGTGAAGATGAATAGACTGATGGTTGAAGAATGAAGCAGAGTTTAATTAAAAAATAGAGGCCTTAGATTAAATGACATATTTACCCTCACGTTTATGGCACGTGAGGGTGTCAGGGTTAGCATTTAACAGCCACCTAACGTTAATACCTTACTTTGTTAAAAAATTAAAAGTTAGTACCCTCAAACGTTATTTTAAACTCTTACTACCTTAGATTGTTATTTAGTGTAAACCACAGGGACTAACTACGTAATTAACTCTTTTTTTTATCAAAAATTCTGATTTCAATATATTTGTTTAATAAAAAAAACTGATTTTAGAAAAAAAAACATTTAATGCAATAGGACAAAAGTGTATTAAAAAACAATAAAACTAATAAGACAAAAAAAATAAAATTACCTAAATACCATTTTTGATTAAAATATTAAAGACATAATAAGACAAAAAGCTTTTAATATTAATATTAGCTACTTTTAATCTCATCCATCCATCTAGTTGATCTATGGGCTAAAAAGTGGTTCCTATGGTTCTTACAACTAGAGGTGGTTTTCATTTTAGTGATCCCATATATATATATATATATATATATATATATATATATAAAACCAGGCTAAAGCTAGGTAGAAAACCCTCCATTTTGAGAAAACCCTAGAAAACCCAACCTCCCGACATTTTTTTTTTTTGAAAAAAATAACACATGTAATATACATGTTTTTAAGAGTTTTGGGCCAAAAAAAAACAAAAAAGCGCCCAAGGAATGTTTAAAAAAAAAAAAAACAAATTTCAGCAAGTTTCAGCCTTTTCTGCCTAACACATGTTAGTCACCCGAAGTTTGCTGAAATTTGTTTATTTTTTTTTAAAACATCCCTTCGGCGCTTTTTTGTTTTTTTGGCCCAAAACTCTAAAAAACATGTATATTACATGTGTTATTTTTTTTTCAAAAAAAAAATGTCGGGAGATTTGAGTTTCCAGAGTTTTCTAAAAACATAAGGGTTTTCTTTATAGCCCTCCCCTATAAAACCAAATCTATATCTATTATATATAATAAATGAAAAAAATTTGGGACATGTGTCACTATATTAGGGCTTCTTAGGTTGATTTTTGGCGGGAAAATGATGTGTCGTTTTTCTCAATAGTGAAGCGGGATCCGAACTCATTTTATTGACCCAATTTTATGAAAAAACGGATCCTTTATATACCTTTTTCTCATAAACTCATCTCCTCTCCATCCTATAGCAAACCCTAGACGCCACATCCTCTCTCAGAATCCATCTTCACATCTTCATCTTTCCCAATCAATCTTAGCTTTACTAGATGATTTTGTTGTGAAAGAAACCCTAATTGGAATCAACTTCCTGCCGCTGCAAATCCTTTCGCCTGTCAAGTCGCCATTGTTGAAATTTCTACTCGGAATCGCACGTCCCCAATTTGATTTCAGATTGTTTGTGTTGTGTTTCAGGTTAGGTATGATTTTCGTGATTAGGCGATATTTTTATAGGGTTTATCTTTCCATAGTCTTTCGTTCTATATTTTGCAATCCTTACTGTTCCTATATTGCTTGCCCGAACATTGACTACTAGATCTAAAATACACAAAAGAGGGGAAGAAAATCAATGGTCCTAATGATGGCGATGGTCTCCATGTGACTCTTATTAAAAGATCCACTGAGGATTCTGCTCATCCAGGTATTTATTTATCTCTATCTATGCCACAAATTAATTATTTAAAAAAATACAGAAACTTGATATAATGAAGTGTTTATTTACCGGGGTGACCTATTTTCACCAGAAACAATCATCCATCTATGGGCCGAACATAGTGAACTACATGTAGAATTAAACTATGACTTTCTCTTGATATTTTAGGGGGAAGTAAACAAGCTCATTTCTATGACTATAGGGGAAGGAGAGAGGTATATCATTAGCCTTTATCATGGTCTCGACAATGAGAGCCTTGGGAGGATATCGGCAAAAGGTACAACACTTAATATTGCTTATATCTCATGTCTGCGGTTTCAATTTTTTAAATTTATTTCCTAAACGGGTCAAATAAAAGAAAGGAACGTGTCAAATGGGCTGACTTCACGGTCGCAAAGTGAGTGAACTTACCTGTGTGCAAAGAAAAATTGCAGATTATTAGAAGGGATGAGCAAATGGTACTGGGTATTGGTACCGGTACCGAATTTACCGAGCCGAAATATTTTCGGTACCTGCTTTTGAAGTTTTCGCGACCGGTGTTTACCGAAATTTTCACTCAAATATCGGCACCGAACCGTACCGTACCGTACTGGGTGTTTTCGGTACCCAGTACCGGTACCCGTTTTTGAGGATTGGTACCGAGCTCATCCCTAATTATTAGATTGAACTTCAGGGTCAGAAGGTGAAGCTGTCAATTTTTAGTTCATCTTTATAGGCACATTTTCATCTACTTGAATTTTTTTATGCTATGTTATATACAACTATTAAATGCATAAGAACACACATCCGTTATGTAAGTAATTTATGATGTTGTTATATATACCTGTTGCAAGATCAAAATTTGTTAATACATCCATTTTAAAAGCTCGGCCTAATAAAAAAATGGTTGCATTTGACTTTTACATGGTCAATGTAATTGCTTTTTATATGTGCTTTCATAAAAAAAATTGTATGATTTTCAGAAGATGTCGCGATATTCGTTTTCAAAGGATGTTCAATTCATTGTATGCGTCAAAACACTCAATTTGCACATGGAAAACTTTGGTTAATTTTAAGGTGAAAATTTTCAACATGGCCCGAAAATGATACGAAAAGTACAGCTTTGTTAGAAAGGTCAATCTAAACACGGCATGATTAATAAATGAGTTGACCGAAGACGTCCCGTTTAATAAGCGAGTTAACATATAAGGGTTTTCAAAAAGTTATAAAAAAATAGTTTGATTTATTTAAAGTGATTATCAACTCTTTATTTAAAAGATTAGGCAAACTTGAAGAGAAGGTTGATACAATAATATACAGGCACAAACTGGTGTATGTTGTAATGTTTTTGCTTATATATATGGCACTGATCTTCTTGGCTTATAACTAGCACAATGGCTGGCGGTTTGGGTACTGCTTGAGGTGCAACCAATTTAGCCATAGTGAGTTCTCGACTTTGCAACTGCACCGGCATTGAACTTTAATTACCTGGATATGATTGTGGTGTGAAAGTGGTGGCCGGAGCCATTGCAAATTTATTTGGAAATGGTAAGCTTTAAGTCGTACGGGTCGGGTAACCGATCAAATTGAGTCCAAATAGGTGATTGCCCATTTATGTTTCAGGTATATTCACTCAAAAATGTTCATTATGACACCATCTATACTTAAAAGACATGTTACCCTAATATCTTAAAACCGCTTTAGTTTTGTTTCCTTTCACCTAACCATATATATAAGTGTATTGTTAAAAACAATGTTATTCAAACAAAAAGAAAATGACATTAATGTGTGTGGAGTTTTTTAACCTCTTCTAAGTAACGGTCAGGCTAGAGGCTAGAGTCTCTTGAGTAATGACAAATGCTGTGAAATTTACAGTGGTTTATGACTATGGAGCTTTTGCTGAGAAGGCTCTTGAGGCAGTGAGGAAACATGCATCAACTTTCCCAGATGTATTCATATAAAAATTAGTTAAAATTATTGTTTAATAGTATAGTTTGTGTAATCATATTTAATTCAATAGATCACCGATTTTGGTAATCGTATTGCAGGTTGACAAGGGTTTGTTCCATTGTGACGATTGTGGCATCTGCAGGATCGTTGGCAACCCCAAAGAAAACATCCACAGCCCCTATATGAAAGGTAAACTTATTCTTACTTAGATTGATGACATAAATGAGGTTAAGTTATAACTAAAGTGTAAGGTTTGTTTTTTGTAGTACACGATAGTCAAGGTAGTCTTTGGAGTTATATGTAGAACATTAATTTACAACCATTATATTGTTTGAGCAATAATTTACTTTTCAAAGAAATGATTTGCTAATTGTTGCTTTGATATGGGTATTTTGTTCGGGCTGACTTCAGACACTTTTTGACCAAATTTAATTTTTTGTGCAGAACTGAAGTGTCTAATATGAGTATAAATACTACATTATTTCAATTATAGTCTAATGAGACAATGATTTATGAGGTTTTATGTTTTAGAATTACACTTGAGTCAACTTTCAACCTATTTGATCTGTCTTGGTTTAATTTTAATGTCTTTGTCTCGTAAGAGAAAAAAAGATCCACATTGACC
Organism: Helianthus tuberosus; assembly: GCA_030545235.1. Classification (NCBI taxonomy): domain Eukaryota; kingdom Viridiplantae; phylum Streptophyta; class Magnoliopsida; order Asterales; family Asteraceae; genus Helianthus; species Helianthus tuberosus. The sequence continues at coordinate 198,403,006 of CM060425.1, forward strand.
CATTTATATGTAAACAGGTCAAAGTTACTTCATCCAGTGAAGATAACGTCAGATAACATAATGACTAATATTAATTTATTTTTGATCTATTAATAGATAAATAGTTGCACTGGGTTTTATTGTGACTGTTTCTATCCAAATAACAAAGAAACCAAATCCACAGTGTGGACAAAGACTTGGAGTGGATGGTAAGTCAAACTTCAAAATCTTCACCTTTTTTAAGTTGAGAAGAAAAAGTCAAAATCATGTTTGTAGAATCTTTTCACTGATTTGAAAGTCATCATGTAAGGTTATGCTATTTTGTTAGACTAACTGTTGTCTAATGCTATGGTTAGGTTATTTTGAACTTTTTTCATCTCTCGTGTCCTTAATAGGTTGAAGAAAATTTTGGGAATGCTCAACATCTTGAACTTGATTAGTATACAAACACAACATTTTCCAACTCTGGTCAGGACCCATTTGTTGATAGTTCGATTGGTATTCCGGCGATTGTCATTGCACAGCCATCACGGCTGTGATCGCCATATTATTCCGACCAAATGCTACTGGCTACGCCATAGTAAGGCAGACTATTCATTTTCTATCCAGTTATCTTATGTTTCTTCACATTTATCATTTATGATACACATTACTTAACATGTTCATAGGGTTGAAGTTGTCAACTTACCCAGACATTTGTAGTGAAAATTTTAGTTAGTTGCATACTAGAGAAAATTGCAACGAAAGTAATGACTTTTGATGGATGAACGAAAGTAATCTATATACAGGTTAATACGTCATTTTTTGTGTGATTTTAATTATATATTAAAAGACTATCCTCGTACCTTTTGGTTGGTTTTTTTGTAGAAGGGACTCGATTTACTCAGAAAGGTTTTGACCACTCGAAGGATATGCATATTCAAATGAACACGACACTATCTTTAAATTGTATTTCCACTTTGTCACTAATGTATATAATATTACACTTTCTTTGTATTTTATTTTATCTAAACACTTAATGTTTATCTAGATAACTTTCTCCAACCCGGGAAGCAATCCCGGGTGATAACCTAGTATATATATATAACCAAATCTATATAGCAACTTGATATGGATAAGCCACTAAACAGGTATATGATTTATCATAAGGGTGTAATTGGTCATTTGTAATGTGTACCTTTTCAGAAATAAATGTTTTTGCTCATTTAGGATGGTGATTTTCAGTCTCCGGTCTATCCGGATAGACAACCTGTATTATAACATAAATCAAACAAATTAGAAAAATCAAACAAGAATGGTTTTGCTTGCTTAAAGAATAATATTATACCTCTACTTATTCAATAAATGGCGGAGGAGCTTTGTTCCCATGAACACTAATAACTCTAGGAAGCCATTTTGCATATTTTGATTCTTCAATATGCTTGAAAAGCTATCACCAATTGGTATAGAATATGTATATCAAACTATATATATATATATATATATGACAAAGATCCAGTAGGAACCACCCTTTATTGCGAGAACCGCGAGAACCAATGTGAACACAACCAAAAATGCTTAAAAATAGCTAAAAAACACAAAAAATTTTGTTTTTTTTTAATATTTTTTTATAAAAAAATCGCTACTTTTAGTAGGCAAAAAAAAAAATTTTAAAAAGTTTTTTTTTTTTTTTGCTACTAAAAGTAGCGATTTTAACATAAAAAATATTAAAAAAAAATTTAGATTTTTTTTAGATTTTTTTAAGGTTTTTTTGGGGTTTAGTTTTTAGCATTTTAGCTTAGGGGGTGGGGTGGGGGGGGGGGGGGTTAGGTTTTTTTAGGTTTTTTTGGGGGTTTTAGTTTTTAGCATTTAGCTTGGGGGGGGGGGGGGGTTAGGTTTTTTTTGGGGAGGGGAGGGGGTGGGGGGGGGGGGGGGGTTTAGGTTTTTTTTGGGGGGGGGGGGGGGGGGTTAGGTTTTTTTAGCTATTTTAGGTTGTGTTCACATTGATTCTCGCGGTTCTCGCAATAAAGGTGGTTCTTGCATTAACCTTACCCTATATATATATATAAAACCAAATTTGGAAAAGTCTACCTGAACATATGGTGCAATTCGCATAGCATATTAAGAAGTTGCAGTACCTCCACCATTACCTACAAAACCCACACATATGTCATATGCCATATGGAGCAATAAGCTTAAATCATTAACATTTGAAACTGGATATGAAGTTTTTAAAACACATTCAATTACCCAATTGAATACCATGAAACTCATACATAAGTAAATCATACCTAAATCCAAAACCCTAGCTTCTGCCATGACCAAAACTTCTTGAGAAAATATGTGGAGTTATTTTTTAAGTTGAACCCATAAGCAACTATATGAAATAATCCCAATTCCATATCCCTAATCAAAACCAACATCGAAAGGTTATTTAAAGCATTCATAACTAACATAAAACAAAAAATAATAAACCAACAAAGCGAACTAAAAAGCCAATTAAAAGAACTACAAAATTTCAATTAATTATTAACCCTAAATTTACAGGCGCCAATTCCTAAAATAGTGGATTTGAATGAAAGGGTTTAGATGAAACCCGTAGAGAAAGAGAATAGAAGTGGCGATTTCTTATGTATGAAGACGATAGAATGAGATATGGAGATTTGAGAAACATACCAGATCCATGAAACGCGTCTGGGAAACTGATCTTATTTCATCATCATATGCTCCAATGAATGAATGATACAAAATTAGAGGGAGATCCAACGCAGAGCGCGAAGAAGATTGAAGATGACAGCTTTGGAGGTGATTAAGTGTTTGATCAAAGATGGGCCAAACCAAAAGCCAGATCACCTGATGGTTGAATGGAGCATAGGATTCAAAAAAGAAGGCATAAATGAGAAGATGTGAATTTTAGGGTTTGTGAATTTAGGAAACTTCCCAATTACACGGTCCTCAATCTCTATTCTCCTAAGGTGTACACGTGTCATCATTGTAGTAGAGAGAGAAACCATATGAGGTGAAGCCATTGGGTGACATGTGTCCCCCAATGGTTTCTTTTATCTCTCTATTATCGACCTGGAAAAGGCGTATGACACTGTCCCACGGCAACTGATTTGGGATAGTTTGGAGGGTCGAGGGCTACCAGGGAAGTATATAGACATAATTAAGGATACGTACGATAGAACAGAGACTACTGTCCGCGCGCCTGTAGGAGATACAAACTTCTTTCCTGTGGAGGTAGGACTCCACCAGGGGTCTGCGTTGAGCCCGTTTCTTTTTGCGGTTGTCTTGGATGAGCTGTCTAAGTTGATTCAGGAGTCAGTTCCATGGTGCATGCTTTTTGCGGACGATATTGTGTTGATTGCCGAGACTAAACAGTGCCTGAATGAGAGGATAGAAGAGTGGCGAGTAGCTTTAGAGAGCAAGGGCCTAAGGATTAGTCGATCTAAGACTGAGTATCTACACTGTGATTTCAACGGTATAGCCTTTGACGATGAAAGCCAAATCACCATTGAGGATCAGTTGGTCCCGCAGGTAACTAGATTTAAGTATCTAGGGTCGTATGTTCAAAGAGATGGTGAAATAGATAGTGATGTAACCCATCGCATACAGGCTGGCTGGTGTAGATGGAGGGCAGCCAGTGGGGTTTTGTGCGATAGGAGGTTCCCAATTAAACTTAAGGGGAAATTTTACAGGGTAGCAGTTAGGCCAGCTATGTTATATGGAACAGAATGTTGGGCTACCAAGAAGACACAAGCGCGCAAGATGGAGGTAGCAGAGATGAGGATGCTGAGGTGGATGTGTGGACACACGAGGTTAGATCGAATAAGAAATGAGGTTTTTAGGGATAGACTAGGAGTGGCTAGTATATCAGAGAAGATTAAGGAGGGGAGATTGAGATGGTTTGGGCATGTGAAGCGGAGGGAAGCGACGGCTCCAGTTAGAGTAGTGGAGACTATTACTGTGCAGGGGAGGAGAGGAAGAGGCAGACCCAAACTGACATGGGATGAGCAGATTAGGCATGATTTACTAGAGTTGCATCTTTCTGAGGACATGGTCCATGAAAGGGCTTCGTGGAGGCGTAGGATTAGGGTTAAGGACTTTTCGAGGATATTGTAGTAAGGTCTTAGGTGGATTTTCAGGGACATAGGTTTTTATTTTTCTTAAAGGGACCTTTCCAGTGTTTGCCTTATTGTGTTTATGCTCAAATGATGTTGTATGCTACTATACATGATTTACTTTGTGTTTATGCCCAAATAATGTTGTATGCTATGATACATGATTTTTACATTATATTGTGCGACCCAGATCACTTTCTTGCTAATGGGCGACTTCTTATCTCTGTATTCTTGATATATTCTTTGACTTGTTGTGTTGGTTTGCTGTTCGTTCTCGAGCCGAGGGTCTCTCTGGAAGCAGCCTCTCTATTCCTAGGGATAGAGGCAAGGCCTGTCTACATCCCACCCTCCCCAGACCCTATAAGTAGCTCGGCTATATGTGGGACTTACTGGGTATGGTTGTTGTTGTTGTTGTTGTATCTCTCTATTATAATAAATCAAAGCTTCAAAATCCAATGTGTCAACACCACAAGACCCCTCCCATCTCTCTCTCCTACTTGTCAATCCTTCCCACCTTCTAATCCCATGTGTTAATTTGTGAGATTTTTGAATTTTTATGTATTATTAATGCTGGATTGACTTTTGTTTCAAACATGCAAACATCTTTTGGGCGGTCAGGTTCAAAATTTTCATTCAAATTTCAAATTCCAATTTCAAATCACGTGTGTGTCTCTCTTTCTCTCCGAGAAGCCGGGTTATTTCTCTCTTCCCCTTTCAGTCTCCTTCATTCTCTCGAAACCCTAAAAACCATAGCGCTCCTTCTCTCTCCTTCATTCTTTCACTATTCTTTCATCTTCATAATCTCCCACATCTCACAGATCTCACAAAACTTCATCATCAAGAATATCATTCAAGATCTCTCACCAGATGCCGTTTCATGACTAGATCTGAGAGGATTTCACCAGATCGATGATGGTCTGCAACCCTTGGGGGACGGAAGAGAGTGATGGTGGTGATGATCCGGTTACAGGCTTCTATACGGTGTGACAGTGGTGGTCCTTAACAGCCACCAGACATTGTTGACGGTTCCATGGTTAAAATGAGGAGAAAGACAATGCCAGAAAACCCTAGCCGCCGCTTCCCGCGGTGGTAGCTAGGGTTCCGGCGAAGTCTCCAACGAAGCTCCGGTAAGTTCTCCTCTAATTACATGTTTCATCGGTTTTTAGTTTGGTTTGTGTAATAAATATTGTGACCATTACCAGTTGTAATGACAATGGTTCTCACACTCGAGCTCAGGTAGAGAAGACTAGGCTTCCAGCGAAGGTAAAACCATCAGAAGCTGAACCAAGGTATCATCTTCATCTTTGAGTCTTATAATTTGCTTCTGATTGTTTATAGGCTAGGTAATTTAATACCAAAGACAAAATTATATGAAGAAGATGACGGGTATTTGTTATGTTTTTCGACTCATATAGCAGGCCATTGTACAGTTTAGGATTTATTGCAGAGTTTATCAGGTTTTGCATTTGTTTAGAGCTGAAGGTGAGATGTGTCTTTGTTGTTTGCAGGAGGTTGCATTCGTGTAGCAGGAAAGTGTGAATGCTTTAGGGGTTGTGCAGGTAAAATAGTTTGAATTTAGTAGAAGATTATATATTCTTTGTTACATGTTTTAACTGATGGAGACTTAATTTTGTAGCAAAGTGCACAACACAATAGTTGAAACCTTGGTGTGCTTCATGTTTTAACTAACGTGGTGGTGCTTGTAGCCTCCATCGGACCAGTTGGGGCTTTGGAAGAGAATTCACAATTTTCATTTGTTGATTTGAGAGATATTAGGAACTGTGTGATTTGGATCTCAGTTTTGGTACTTTATGTGAAATTAGGGCTTGAACAGTCACTTAGTGAGTGGATTGGTATATTAATAATTATTCAATTAAAGTTTGCATTTGTGGATTTAACTGTATATGTTGTGAGATGATCATGATATTGTATGACCTATGAGTTATGACTGTTTTAGTGGATCCTTGATGTTTCATGTTATAGAGTTTTTAGTGAACTGCTACTGTATTGATGTGAAATTAGGTCTGAAATGATAATAGAATAATAAACACTGAAATTTTAGAGAGGTTCAGTGTATGTTCAATAGGCTTAGTGTTTAAGGAATGTGTATACACCTCTTGTGACACACATGATACCTCGTGGCAGTGCTGTTTAAAGATGAGGTTAATGATATCATTGGATCCTTATGCAATCATCACTTGTGGTTCAGAAAAGCGGTTTAGGTAATAAATTGTATAAATTATTTTTGTGGTTTTAATTCGAACACCATACATAAAACTCAGTTTATTGTGAAACACGTGTTTGGAAAAGGTCTATTTTATGTTTGAAACCTCTGTTTGTCGTGAACAGATGTTAGAAAATAAAACAGATGTTTGAAACCACTGTTGGGTTAAACAGTGTTTTGTGGAGACAAAAGTGGTCTTAACCACTGTTGGGTTAAAACGGTGGTTGAAACCACAGTTGGGTTAAAACGGTGGTTTTAAACCACTGTTGGGTTTAAACGGTGGTTTGAAACCACTGTTGGGTTAAAACGGTGGTTGAAACCACTGTTGGGTTAAAACGGTGGTTGAAACCAATGTTGGGTTAAAACGGTGGTTGAAACAACTGTTGGGTTAAAACAGTGGTTGAAACCACTATTGGATTAACTTGCTTCACAACAACTGAATATTGTTTTGTTTTGTAATTACAGACACAGTTAGCTGAGAATTTAAGGGTATACCACAACAGCAATCGGACGATTGGGGTACGTAATCTGATATCCTTTGACCAAATTACATTAAATCGGAAAATAGAGCTGAGTTTTGTCTTAAGCAATGGACTTATTTAGAAACTAATCCATTTTTATTTGTTACTTTTATTATGGTATACACTTTTAAAATGATATTGTTTCAAGTTTGGTTACATTCCCATAAATTGGATTTGAATCTTTAATGTTTGTTCTTGATAAAAATTGAATCTTTTTTCATTTATTTTGTCAGAATAGCTTCTGTAGTTCTTTAATCTTGATTTTAATTTTAATACTTGAGTTTGTCAAGCTTTATTTTTTGATGGTTTTGCCCTTCCCTGATCCTTAAATCAAGTCATGTATTTCTATTTGTGACTTTTTTTAGGGTTTACTCTTCGGAAATGATTTTGTTTCAAGTTTAGTTACATACCCATGATTTGGATTTGAATCTTTAGTGTTAGTTCTTGATAAAAATAGAATTTCTTATTTGATTTTTGGCAGAACAGCTTCATGTTTCTTGAATCTTGATTTGAATACTTTTGTGTCAAGCTTTGTTTGTTGACTTTTTTGCCCTTCCCTGATCTTTAACCAACTCATGCATTTGTATTTTAATGTTTTTTTTAGAATTTACACATCTGAAATGATTTTGTTTCATGTTTAGTTACATACCAATGATTTGGATCTGAATCTTTAGTGTTTGTTCTTAATAAAAATTGAATCTTTGACAGTTTTGCCCTTCCCTGATCCTGATCCTTAACCAACTCATGCATTTCTATTTGTTACTTTTTTTTAGGATTTACACTTCTGAAATGATATTGTTTCAAGTTTGGTTACATACCCATGATTTGGTTTTAAATCTTTAGTGTTTGTTCTTAATAAAAATTGAATCTTTTCCATTTGATTGCAGAGCAGCTTTTGTGTTTCTTGAATCTTGCTTTCTACAAATATGGGTAGGGGTAGAGGAAAGGGAAAAAAGTTCACTTTGATTAACAATGACGATACCGGAAGTGGTGAAGAAGAAAGAATTCCGGCCCAAAAAAGAAGGGGCAGGCTTCAAAAACCCTTAGTGGATGAAATCGACAAAGATATTGAAAAACTAGAAGACGAAGAGAACTCTAAATCGAATGACGTTGTATCAGAAAAAGATGGGAAGGTAACCGAGAACGGAAAGAAGAGAAAACGAAACAAGCAGTCGAAAGAAGAGGGTGATTTGGTCAAAGAGGAAAGTGCGGATGGAACTCAGTCAAACGCAAATGGGTCGACTCAGGTTAATGGTTTTCGACACATAGGAAGTAGGAGGAAAAGTAAGCCACGTCGTGCAGCTGAAGTTGTTTAGAGTTGGACCTGCCTAAGGGTCGAAAGGAGGCAGTCTGCGATCTTTCTGTGATGATTGGGTGTATTGTTGTTTTGATTTTAGATCTATAGGTATATTAATATATTTTTATATTTTATACAACTTAAATTGTTCAACCCGTGTAATACACGGGTAGATATAGATTTTTATAGATATAGATTTTTTTAACAAAACCCATAACCCGTGAAGCTCACGGGGATATAACCTAGTTAAATATATAGATGTTAACCACACCCAATTTATCACATACTGGATCATGTGCATCACTACTAAGACCTTTAGTCAAAATATCATCAATTTGACACTCAGAATCAATTTTAACAGGATCAATAATACCACAGGCAATTTTTTTCTCAAAAAATACAGATCCAATTCAAAATGCTTAGTCCTTTCATGAAACACAGGGTTCATAGAAATAGCACTTTTACTATATAAAGTTTAACAGGTAAACTGCAATTAATACCAAGTTCACTTAACACATTTTTAATCAAGATTATTTCACAAGAAGCAGAGCACATAGCTCTATACTCTGCTTCAGTAGTTGTCCTAGCAACAACACTTTGTTTTTTACATTTCCAGGAAACCAGAGATTCCCCCAGAAATACACAATACCCAGTAATAGATTTTCGAGTATTAGTACACTTTGCCCAGTCAGAATCAACATACCCAACCAGGTCAAGACTTTGACCCTTTTTAAACATTAACCCTTTACCAGGTGATTGTTTTAAGTAATGAAGCAACCTTAAAGCAATCTGTAAATGTGGTTCTAAGGGAGAATGCATATATTGACTAAGATATTGCACAACATAACTAATATCTAGTCTAGTTAAAGACAAATAGATCAACTTTCCTATTAGTTTTTGATATCCTGAGATAGTTTTCAACTCTACTTTATCCTTATTAGTTTTAGCAAACACAACATGACTGAGTTCAATAGGTGTACTAACTGGTTTACACCCCAAGTATCCAATTTCATTTAACAATTCTAGAAAATATTTTCGTTGATTAAGACAAACACCTTTATCACTGTATAACACCTCTATTCCTAAAAAAAATATTTAAGGACTCTAAGATCTTTGATTTTAAAACTATCACTAAACAATTTTTTAATTCTATTTATCTCAGCAAGTGTGTTTCCCGTGACAACGATATCATCAACATATACTAAAAGAATAACAAGTATATCAGATTTTTTTTAACACAAACAAAGAATGATCACATAAACTTTGAATAAAACCAATTTCAGATAAGACCTCTATAAGTTTTTCATTCCACTTCCTAGGTGGTTGTTTAAGACCATATAAGGATTTAACCAATTTGCACACTTTGGTTTCACTTTTAGAATAGTAGCCCTGAGGCAAAGACATATATACATCCTCTGTAATAAAACCATACAAAAAAGGATTGTTCACATCAAGTTGAAACAATGACCAACCCTATTCAGCTACTAGACTGATAACACAACTAACAGTCACAATTTTAACAACCGGTGAAAAAGTTTCACCAAAATCCACACCTTACCTTTGATTATACCCCTTAGCTACTAACTTAGCTTTATATCGTTCAATCTCAACATTCGATTTATACTTTATTTTATAGATCCACCTACACCCTATATAGGCTTTCTACAAGGTGGCAAATCAGCAAGAACCCATGTATTATTTCTGAATAAGGCTTCCATTTCAAAGTTCATAGCTTCAACCCATAAAAGGTCTTTAGTTGCCTCATCATAAGTATTAGGTTCTATACTTTTATTCAAACTACTAATAAAGCACATATTATCAACAAATAAACAAGAATAATTCACAACTTTTTCTATCCCATACTTAACTTTGCCACTTAAGACATACTCATCAAAACGTTTAGGGAAAGAAGTATTTCTAAAAGACTTCCTAAGATTTATAACATTTCCCTCAGATGGGTTAGTCTCAACACCTGATCCCTCTGTGTCCTTATCCCCATCAACTTCCTCTCCACTACTACTATCAACTCTAGACTCTAAGTAGGGGCAGACTCAGTTTGTCTAGGAGTGGCATATGTAGAAGGAGTTGATTGTTGATCATCATAAAAAGTATCATGAGATCTAGCAATACCCTTTCATCATTGGGAATAGAAGGAACTTCAGGTGCATTTATTTCATAGAGTTTAAAAAAGTTAATGTGTTTTAAAGTATTATCATATATTAGTTGATCATCATATTGTTTTGATTTAAAGGGATAAACATCCTCATAAAATTTTACATCCATTGAAAAAAAACATTTTTTTCATCCAGATTCTGCAATTTATATCCCTTTTTTACATTAGAGTAGCCTATTAAAACACACTTATTAGTATGAAGCTTATCAGTTTCATTTAGAACAATATTATTTAAAACACAAGCACCTAAAATTCCTCAAATGAGATAATGAGGGTTTGAATCCAAACATAACTTCATAGGGACTCTTACCAACTAAGACAGACGAGGGCAACCTGTTAATTAAGTAAACTGCAGTTAAAACACTGATTGACCAAAATCTAAGTGACAAACAACCTTGGAACATCAGAGCTTTGGAAACATTTAAAAGATGTATGTGTTTATGCTCCACAACACCATTCTGTTGTGGAGTGTAAGCACATGATGTCTGATGTATTATACCTTTGATTTTACAAAACAGATTCATTTGATTATTGACAAATTCAGTTCCATTATTTCACTACTAAAATCTTTATTTTACTTTTAAACTGAGTGAGAACTAATTCATAAAAATCTTTTAAGTTTTCAAACACTACTATTTTAGACTTTAACAAATAACACCAAACTGATCTGGAATAGTCATCCACAACAGTTAAAAAATATATATAGCCTTCATAACTAGTAATCTTATAAGGCTCCCACAGATCTAAGTGAACAAGATCACCAACATATTTAAACTTATGATCACTTAATGGAAATGGAACTCTAACTTGTTTAGATTTATGGAAAATTTCACATGGATCATGTTCTATTATATTGATACACATGTTTTCTTTTAAAATAGCCAGAACCTGATCAGATGGGTGTCCTAATCTATTATGCCACATACTTGATTTAAATGAACTATTAAAATACAAATTAGCAAAATTACCATGTTTACCAATTAGATACAGACCATTATCCTGACTACCAATCACTAGGATTTTCTTTGTGTTCAAATATTGTAGCATACAATTGTTCTCATTAAACAAGAGAGTTATCTGATTATCTTTTGCTAATTTATGAACAGGCAACAAATTGACACGGTAATCAGGAACAAAACGACATCCTACAACACAACGTTTTTAATCAGTTTTAATTCTCCTATTTTAAGAACATTAACACTAGTACCATTTGGATGACTGACTTTTAAACCACATTCAGACACATCCACACAATTAAACATGTCTTTGTCTGTTTTAATCATATGTTGATTAGCACCTGAATCAACAACCTAATTATACTCATGTTCAAGACTAACAGTGCTAGAACAACTAGTAAAACTGTTAACAACACTACACATACTAGAAGACTCACCTCCCATGTTTGACCTGGACCGATCTCCTCCTGTTTTATCACTCACCAGGCTTAATAACCAAGATATCTATTAAGAGGTAAAGGCAAAGAAGTACTGATTTGAAGTTCCAACCGAAGCACTAGACTTATTATTATTAAAACCACTGTTATTATCTTTTTTAACAAACTGTCATCCTGTTCTTCTCTTCATACCAGGAGGATAACCAATTAATTTAAAACACCTATCAACAGTATGTCCTAACATATTGCAGTGAGTACACTTCAAGTTAGGATTAGGACTTCTAGTATTTTTCCTCCTAGGATCACAAGACTGACTAGATTTAGACACAAATGAAACATTCTGATTTTTAGTTCCTCCACTAGACATCCTGTGACACTCTTCCCTAAATACAACAGAAAAGGCAACCTTGACAAACGGGAATGATTCTTTTGTCAACAAATTTGTTCTCACTGGCTGATAAACATCATCAAGCCCCATGAGAAACTGCATTAATTTTATTAAGATATAAAAATTGTTATAGTCTTTAGCAGCTTTACAAGAACAGGTGGGCAATTTGAGCATAGCATCAAACTGCTTCCACATTGTAGTTAACCACTTATAATAATCAGTAACTGTACTTCCATTTTGTGAGATACAATTAATTTTTTTATACATGTCATAGACAACAGAACCATCAACGTTGTCATAGGTTTCCCTCAGATTATCCCACACTTCAGAGACAAATTTTGAAAAAACTTGACCTAAAACAGTTCCTTAGACACAGAGTTTAATAACCATGTTAAAACCATAGAGTTACATCTATCCCACTAACTTGTTAAAACATGATCATCAGTGGACCTTTCACACTTGCCATCTATGAAACCAAATTTATTTTCGGCTTCTAAAGCCAATTTCATAGCACTTGACCATACAAAATAATTTTCAGTACCTTTTAGCTTTATACTAATAATAGTTAAGGCACTGAATCACTCGGATGAAAATATAATGGATCACCTATATCCAGTCTACTAATAAGTGTTTGTGAAGTACTACCAGTATCACCCATTTTAACCAGAAACAAGAAATAACAAACATACAACAACAAACAGAAACACAACAGAATAAGCAACTAATCACCACAAAATGCAATACTGTGTCAGGGACCAGTTCCAGTTTCATCACTCTATTCGTGTCTGGACAAGCCTTTACACAGTTGTAACCTAAGATCAAGACTCAAACAAAAAACAAGAATCACAGAACAATACACACAATATAGCCAAACAGACAAACCTGTAGTATAACAACAAGAATCACAGAACAATACACACATTATAGACAAACAGATAACCCGGTTCTTACTACCCTGACATCAACTAAATCAGCAACAAATATACAAATAAAACCGGTCCTCACTACCCAAGCATCAACTAGATCAACAAAAAGAAAAAAAACAGGAGATAAAAGTAGAACAATCTTACAGAAGCATTTAACTCCCTCCTTATGCAGATCTGTTTGATAACCTTCTATGGTTATAAAATCAGACCAAAAGACAACAACCTCACAATAACCCAGTTAGTTTGCTTTGTAACCTTCTAGGGTTACAAAGACTAACGCAGGTCTTCAAAATCCATGATCAAGATCCACAAGATCCACGATTAGCAGATCTACAAACCCTAGAACACCAGAAGCCTAGAACACCAGAAGTGAAACCTAAACAACAAATCAACAAATAGATTAAGGGGCTGTTTGGTAGACTCTGAATGGTTATTAAGAGGCTACCTCTTAATGGAACCATTAAGAATTTTACCAATGAGAAGGTAGAAGAATGTGACATGTGATGATTTACCATTCAGAGGTTACCTCTTAACCATTCAGACTTGAGGTTACCCCTTATTCATTCAGAGGTTTTAAACCATTAAGAGGTAACATCTGAATGGTCATTAAGAGGCTACCAAACAGCCCCTAAATACAACAGCGAATACACAGATCAGGAGCGATTTCGCTCTGATACCATGTAAAACTATCTATACTATATTATAATGCATGAGGGAGAGGTATTTTAAGATACCCAAAAAATAAGAACTTTTTCACCCCTTTATTGATAGAATGACCCCTAAAATGAGGGTAATTTGGTCTTTTAAACACTATTTATTTTTTAGTCCCTAAACTTATTACACTTAAATCCTTAAGGTTTTAACAAAATTATAGATAATTTGTTACAATTCACCCCTCCACAACAAACTTATAATTTTTTTACGTATTCTTGACATATCTTATAAACTATACTGTTTAACAAAAAATCCAAAGATAACATGACAACCTACACATTTTTGTCGACGTTTCGGTAGTTGTCTTATTCAATATCGACGCACGAATTAAAAGGTACAAGTCGATAATGCTTTAATGTACAAGTAATTAATACATGTGATCTAATGCGCCTAATCTACAAAGATGGGCTCCATTTATGCAAACAAAAACAAAAAGAATTAAAAGTGCCGTAACATAAAATGAAGATATTATGTGTCACATTTTATTTTACTAAAACTGACTAATATCTATACTTACATATATCTTATAAAAACTTAAAACTAACTACAACAAACTTCCTAAATAAAGGGGTGACAAATATAAAATTAAACCCTAATGCACTTCTATAGTTTATTCAATGTCGACGCACGGAATAAAAGGTATAAGTCGATAATGATTTAATGTACAAGTAATTAATACTTGCGATCTAATGCGCCTAATCTACAAAGATGGGCTCCATCTATGCAAAGAAAAACAAAAAGAATTAAAAGTACTGTACCATAAAATGAAGATATTATGTGTCATATTTTATTTTATTAAAACTGCCTAATATCTATACTTAGATATATCTAATAAAAACTTAAAACTAACCACAACAAACTTCCTAAATAAAGTGGTGGCAAATATAATATTAAACCCTAATGCACTTCTATAGTTACTACTATAAATACATAACAGGACACCCTTATATCTATTGGTAAACAAAGTTAAAAAGTGGATCCAGTTCTGAATTCAATTGTTGTGAAAAACCAAGCATGCGAGATTGAAAATTCTAAGGTCAGTTCTGTTATATCGCAACAGTGAATAATTTTTTTCTTTTATTTACTTTTATGGGAATGTTAACTTATTTGATTTTTCAGATTCAGTTGCATGATGAACATGCCAATTTAAACAACATAGTTGTCGAACAAGCTTCTAAGGTATTGATTTTGCTGTTTTTTAAGTATTAATTTTGCGTATATCTTTCATATTAACATGTTCGTTATGTTATTATATGTGTGTTTTATTGCAGGATGATAGTGATAAAAGTGTTGATATTATTTCTTATGGTACAATGTTTAGTCCATACAAGTCTAATATTCAATTTGAATTTAGTGAAGATGTAATTTTAAGATTTATTTAACCCTTTTTAACTTTTGTATTCAAGTTTTATCCTTTTTAAGGATCGGAAGTTTGAGACTCAAAGGAAGAGATCCAAGAGACTCTCTAAATGGAAATAGAGTGAGGTTATTAATTTAGACGATTCTGAGGACATTGACAAAGAAGAGGAATTGGAAGATACTATCGATTCAAGCACAAACCAGAAAACCCGATAAAAAATACCTTGAGTGTCAATTCAGAAGTGGAACAGATTTCATGCAGTCTAATATGAAATCTATCAAGTGTTTTTATGTTTTTTTATTAATTTTCTATTGTTATGTTTGATCTAAACGTATGAATAAAGTTTATTTTATATTTGAATTTATTTTTGGTGTTAATATACTGCAGTTGTTAACCATATTAACAAAGTTCAAAATAAAGTTAGAATCTTAAATTTACAAGTCAACAGAACTTATATAAGTTTATATTCTAAAGTTTCAATAAATAGATATTGCAGTTAGATATAGTAAAGCTGAAATTATAAAATATTGCAGTTATTATTGGATATTAATCTAATAATTTGTATTTCTTAATTAAAAAATAATAATGTAATAAATTTTAAAACTAAACTAAAAAACTGAACTTACTATGATATAAAGTTAATAAAGATATAAACTCTTAACATCCTATTTTTTATAAAAACTGTTTTTAAAATTTTATAAAAATACAATTTTTTATATATAAAAACGAAATTTAACAATTAAAGTTAAATGTGTAAAACGTACTTACGAGTCAACTACTATTTTTTATTTTTTATAAAAACAAAAATTTTAAACTTAAAGTTTATTGGAAGAGTACCATGTGGATATTTAAAAAAGTTATGAACTTTAAAGAATAAATTATAAACTTTATTATTTAGCCAACAAAATAAATTTACTTTACAACGATAACAACTTATCTTTTATTTTTTTGTCATTTGATTATTATCTTTTATTAAAAAACACAACTTTACATGTGTAAAACATTTTTTTTTACTTTATTTATAAACAACACATTTTGTTTTTATAAAAAAAATAATTCTTTTATAAACATTTTTTTAACAAGTAATATAAATAAAATACTTCAGAAATTTACAATCTTTACCAGATAAATACTAAATTGTGTTGCAATTTTTTAAGAATTATAAGTTCAACTATATTGTTAGAGATAATATTAGTCAATTTCAAAAAAAAAATTACCAACTTGACTAGATACACAGTAGATTGTGTTGCATATTTTTAGTGACTATAAGTAAAAGTAGACTCATATAGATAAGATTAGTTAGGAACTAAAAATCTGAATTTAGTATGATATAAAGTTAATAAAGATATAAACTCTTAACATCCTATTTTTTTTATATAAAAACGGTTCTTAAAATTTTATAAAAATATAAATATTTATATCTCTAAAAAAAAGAGAATTAACAATTTAAGTTAAACGTCTAAAACATACTTACAAGTCAAATACCATTATTTTTTATTTTTAGGAAAATGAAAATTTTAAACTTAAAATTTATTGGATGAGTACTATGTGGATATTTAAAAAAAAGTTATGAACTTTAAAGAATACAATTATACTTTATAGTTTAACCAATAAAATAAACATACTTTACAATTATAACAAGTTATCTTTTATTTTTTGTCTTTTGATTATTAATTTTTATAAAAAAAAAAAACAATATTTTTTTTCTTTTATTTTTATAAAAAAAACTTACTTTACATATGTGTAACAACACTTATGACATATATCCAACATAATAATGTTATCATAAAAAATTATATGAATAAGAAAACTACCAGAAACGAGTGTCACAACGCAAAGGGTCGCCCCCGCAGCATCGCGCGGGCACCCTACTAGTAAAATATTATCCGAATAAGAAAACTACTAGAAACAAGTGTCACAATGCAAATGGTCGCCCCCGCCGCATCACGCAGGCACCCTAATAGTATAGAACAATAGTAAACATCAACGACACAAGATGCAGTGACAAAACGGTGACTGAAAATTTTGTTATTTACCAACCCAGAAAACGCCCAAACCAACTTTAGATCTTACCAAAAGGAAGATCTAAATCGAACATATTACACAATATGATCAACTAATGAAATATCAATAGATCAACAGAAATCAACATAACAATACAAGATCCTACTGGTTCAAAAAGAAATATAAACAGATCCTAAACAGATCTGAACAACTACAACCGGAGAGAACTGATTACACTTGTGCGGAGATGAGAGAGAAGTGAGACTAAAGAAGAATGATCTAGAAACCCTATCTTCTCATATTACACTTTGCACCCTTTCAAACTTCCATTCAAGTCCAACAAGTTTACATACCATACACTTTCACCCTTCAACTATTAAACAACATATAATCACCAAGAATGGACAAGTAACAGGCTTCGCATTTAAGCCCAAACATGAGCCCAATTTCAACATAAGATACCAATACGACAAGCCCAATACAACATGTACCAGTAATATATATAGTATATGAATTAATCATATATTCTCAACACGCATGCTGTTGGTCCTCGGGAAATAAATGAAATTCGGGTTCAGCTGCAATACTTCTTTGTGGTCTAGTGATCCATAGTGTGTTACTGTCGCCCAATGATTCACGAATGATCCGAGAGTGCAACTGCAACCATTGAGGTGTGACATAGAAACTACAAGCCCACTCCACCACACGCGAAGTGATTCAGTTGAGCCCCGACAAGATTCGTATTACGAGGGGAGTTGTAGCACACCATATCATCCGCAAATAGATTTTCGAGATTTCCATCTTAATTACTGTTGTTATTATGGTATGATATTGGTATTCCAAATGTTCGTATTGTCTGGATACAAAAGAGACACCCTTTATAAAGAGGGGTCAAATGAAAATAATATAGGAACAGGCTGCTAATTAGGAGCCATATAATCAGGGACTAAAAAGGAAATTCGTGTAATAAAAAAGGAATAAAAAAGACCAGATTTGTCGGTCCATTACTCCCCCTCAAGTTGGCGCATGGAGATCCGTAATGCCCAACTTGACTAGAAGATTGTGCAGATTTTGTGTCCCTAACGGCTTGGTAAAGACATTTGCAATTTGTTCCTTTGTGTTAATTTCCATGGGTTGAATATCTTTAGCTTCGACCATGTCTCTGACAAAATAGCAGTCCATTTCAATGTGTTTGGTTCGTTCATGGAAGACTGGGTTTTTCACAATGTGTCTAGCGGCCTGGTTGTCACAAAAAAGTTGTGTGGGCCCAATACATGTCATTTCAAGTTCTTGTAATATCCATCTCATCCACAAGATTTCACTAACGTTGGATGCTATGGCACGGTACTCGGCTTCGGCTTATTATCGAGAGACAACTGATTGTTTCTTTGACTTCCAAGATATAGGAGCTCCCCCTAGAAGTAACAAATACCCTGTTCTGGATCTTCTTGTAATGGGACATCCAAGCCAGTTAGAGTCACAATAGGCTGTGAGATTCATTCCTCCATCTTTGGTAAGGAGGATGCCTTGTCCCGGTGTGGTTTTCAAGTAACGAAGGAGTCAGAAGTAACGAAGGACTCGGTTTGCAGTGTCACTAACGAACTGACTTAAGACATTGACTGAGTAAGCAATGTCAAGTCGTGTTGCTTGTAAATACAAAAGTCTTCCTACGAGCCTCCTATATTGGTTAGCATCAAAACGGGCTTCACTCTCCCGTTTATCGAGTTTTAGGTTTTGTTCCATGGGAAATAAACTCGGGCGGCAACCTAACATACCTGCGTCTTCGAGAATATCCAAGGTGTACTTTCGTTGACTAAGGACCATGCCACGTGCTTTTCGAGCAAGATCGATGCCAAGGAAGAATTTTAAAGGACCGAGATCCTTGATGCTGAATTCTCTGTCAAGGAAACGTTTGGTTGCTTGTATTTTGTGAATGTCATTTCCAATGATGATAACGTCATCCACATAAATGAGGGCAACGACAAAAATTTCACCTTTCTTGAATAGAAACAAAGCGTGGTCAGCCTTGGATTGTTTGAAACCGAGTCTTTAAAGGGATATGGTAAATTTTTGGTACCAATTTCTCCATGTCTGCTTGAGCCCATAAAGAGACTTCTTGAGTTTGCACACTCGGTTGTCCACCGACACCCACCTCTTCCCAGAGGTACCGGGTTCGAGTCTTGGGAGTGGCATATGTCGCCCAGGGTAAGAACTCGACAAGGGGAATTCACCGCGGAGCTAGCTTGGTCGGGTAGCGGCTCCCGGAGTGGGATCACTCCGGCGGTTGGGAGGACCGTGCACTATCCCCCCCACTCGGTTGTCTCCTTGTTTTCCGATACATTGCGGTATTTTCATGTAGATGTCTTCATGTAAATCCCCATGCAAAAAGGCGTTGTTCACGTCTAATTGATGGGTATGCCATTCCTTTTTTACAACAACAACTAGGAGACAATGAACGGTAACCAATTTAGCAACGGGCGCAAAGGTGTCATGGAAGTCAATTCCTTCCATTTGCGTGAAACCTTTTGCCACGAGGCGAGCCTTAAAACGTTCTATTTCTCTATTTGGCTTCTATTTAATTTTGTACACCCACTTTGAGTCGATGTGACGTTTTCCTTCTGGCAGTTCTTCCACGTCCAAGTACTGTTCTGTTCAAGAGCTTGAATTTTGGTTTGCATGGCTTCGACCCATTTTGGGTTGTGAATGGCCTAACCGAAATGCTTTGGCTCATTATTTGAGGTAATGGCCGCCAAAAAAACATTATGTGAGTTAGTAAAATTATCGTAAGATACAAAGTGCGCTAAAGGGTGTACCGTTGAGGGGTTTTGACCAGAGCTTGTGGATGAATGCTCGTGGTCTATAGATGGGGGAAGCTTCACTTTGAAATCCTTTAAATAAGTCGGTTTGGCCTTGTTCCGTTTGGGCCATTTAGAAAATTTGGGCCGTTTGCAGTATCTTCATTCTCGAACGTTGGGCCAACATGAGCGGCTTGGTCACTTTCTGCATCTTCCAGGCCTGTGATCTCTTGACTTTCTTCGTTGATGATGGGATCATGATGATTCAGATTGGGCTCCTCAATTGTGGGCTCTTGATTTAAGATATTTAGTGGCTCATCAATTTAGTTAACTTATTTATGTTTTTCAATAGCGACTTCATCTTCACAATTCCTTGGCCAAATGAAAACTTCTTCATCATTCTTTGGATTGCTGACATTCGTGAACGGAAAAACATCTTCTACAAATTTTACGTTTCTCAATATTATAATCTTTTTGTGTTGGAGGTCATAAATTTTATAACCTTTCGTGTTTGGTGGATAACCCAAAAAAATTCTAGGCCTCCCTCTTATGGCAAATTTATCACCTCTTGTCTCCATGCTTAGGTAATACGCAAGGCAACCGAAGACTCTTAGGTGTGCATGGTTGGGACTTTTGTTATATAATAAATCATAAGGTGTTTTGCCACCAATGAATATAGATGTAGATATAGATTTCCAAGTTTTTTATGATAATTGACCCCCACGCCTATTATGGGTTTGGTTCACCATTTAGTTAATTGAAAAGGGTTAAGTTGGTTTTAACGCATGGTTTTCGGTTAGGGCTTGTTGTGTTCTTGGCCGATTTGGAGGTCTTGTAAGGAGTAGATTAGATTTGTGAGAGATGGTGTGGTTGGTGGGGCCAACATTTTTTCCACCAATCATAATTTTATTTTCCTTTTTTTTATTTTTAGTTTATTAGATTTATTATTAGTTTGATTAGGTGGCGGATTGTTAAAACTTGAGAATCCTTTATGCACTAAAAGTGAAAAAAAAATATGAGTGAGAGTTCTCACTTATATGAAACTGATGTGATAAATAGATGCATTATGATGTACCGGTTAAAAAATTGATACCACTACATATGATAGCCTTAGGGGGGTCGGGCGCTCCGTGGTGAACCCCCACCACGCGTGGATCTTCTCAAAACACCGCTGCCGCCCAATTTGAAAACGCGTGGATCTTATCACGCATGAAGTTTTTCACGCGTTGTAAAATTGAAAATGGACCGTTGTGGGATTTCACCGTTGATATGTTACCGTTTTCTTTACCAAATATATATACACACATATTTACCAAACAATTGAAATCCATTCTTTCAAACACAAAATCCAAACATTATTTCTTTCAACACATACTTTCAAACACAAAAAATACAAAGATGGATGGTTCAAGCAAAAGAGGTTTGGGTTCGAGCAAAAGAGGTTCGGGTTCGAAGAAAAAACCCGTACGCCCGAAAGTTCGGGCAAATCTTGGCGAGCCGGCGCGATTTTGGTTGCAAGACGAAACCGACCAAATCCCACATTTTCAAACCCAACCTTTTCCACCATTTCAAACCCAACAATTTTCACCCTTTTAAACAAAACCGTATCAAAACCAACCGTTCATTCCAACATTTCAACCTCACCAATTTTAAACCAACCGTTTCCACCCTTTCAAACCCAATCCCACCATGTCGACCCACTAGAAGATGACACCATCATCCAACAATTCGCACGTGCGTACCGCGAACCACAACAAAATCTCGATGACGATGCAAATGATAATGACTTTCAAGAAGTAGAAGAAGAAGATGAAGAAGACGAAGACGTTCGAGAAGTTGAAGTTGTCCCAACATTCGCTCGGAGAGCATAGAGGAACGAGGAGGAGGTCGCCTTACTCAAGGCGTACTTGCACACCTCCGAAAACAAGAAACACTCGAACGAACAAAGAAAAGACTTCTTTTGGAGATGAGTCATGGCTCGAAGGTTGCGAAACATCACCCGAAGTGGGTACCGATTGATTTGGTCGACATGGGTGGGCCGACGACTCCAAAAAAAAGAGGAGGTCCCAAAATATCAAAGACCTCCAAGTCGGGTAACTACACGACTTCCGAGTCGGGTAACTACACGACTTCCGAGTCGGGTAACATGCCCCAAATGAACTTGAACGACGAACCGGTTGACGAACCCAATCAACCCATTGACGAACTCATTCAAGATGATACACCGACAAGGCCGCGCCGCAATAAAAGTGGTGATTCATCAAGAATAGGAATGGAATCGGTGGCGGAGTCGATCTTCGAAATCAAAGAGGCTAAATTGGTGGAAATAACCAAAGCCACTGATAGAAGAGAAAAACTTGTGGCGGCAAAACTTAAACGCGTTGCGGCGAAACCGAGCAAATAATAATGTAAAACAAACGTGATCTGTAAATAAAGCATGTTGTTTAGAAAACCAAACCATTAGAACGGTTTAGTTTATCATTGTATCGTTTTATGGTACCAAATAAATACTTTATTTTGAGTAGAACTTCTTTTTTAACAAAACTTATAACGGAATGTCGAGGGAAAAAAACAAGCACGACTACGTAGTTAAGTGTTTAGAAAAAAAAAATAAAAACGTAAATTATTAAAAAAAAAGTATCTAATTATTTGATAAATTAATATATGTTTTAAAAAAAGAAAAAAAAAGTATTATTAAAAAATGCTAAAGGAAATATATGATTTTAAAAAAAGGAAAAATAAAATAAATATGTTATTAAAAGTAAACATAATAATAAAACAATCATAATATATTAAAAAATAATAAAAAGCTATATATTATTTTAAAAACAAAATTATTATTCATCATCACTCTTTAACTATATATATATAATTGTGCTTTTAAACATTTAAATCATACATGAAGGGATATTATTTCATTATTATATAACAGGTGAAAAGATTTATTCAACGATCCACACAACAGGCAACATAATGATAAAAAAAAAATTAATACGTGCAGTTACCCATTAATTAATTTGGCAAAATGAACGCAACTCCTTGTCATTTTGGAATATTTCCATGTCTTGGATTTCCAAAGTCACATGCGCTTCAATACCATCACCGTATGCAGTATCTATCAGCACAAAACTGTTTTGACGTGCTGATCTAAATCAATGTTTTCAGGACCGGACCGGAGGTCGACCCGGTCGTCTTACAGGGTCAAAGGTCGGACCGGTCCGACCGGTTCAACCGGATTTAAGACCCGGATTACGTCATAAATTATATAAAAAATATATAAAACATAAAAAATATTTAAGGTCAAATTTGGATAGAAAACATTACTTAATATTTATAGGTATTATTCTTATAGGTTTACCAGAAAACGTTAATATTTATCTATCAATAAGTTATATCTATAATTAAATATATAGATAATGTATATGTACAACATCTTAATGCACTAACATATAATAGTTTAGGGTTAAAGTTGATAAATCTATAACTTTGAGGATGAAAATTGTAAGTTAGTTAAAACAAGGTCACAAAGAAAAAGAGAGTAGATCTACTTAACCTAATAATCAGCCGCCACAAATATCTGCTCCTCTCATCTCTATGCCATCAACCCTAATTTGTATCTAAAATCAGCAGGTAAGCTTCAATTCTTCTCTATTTCTTTTCTTTCGTTGCAGTTAAGCACCAATTTCTTCTCTTTTCTTAATCTGATAACATTTTTTTTGTATATCAGACCCTAAAATGGAGGCTGCATTGTTATAATTTCTTCCCTAAGAAAATCCGGCCCGACCATCTCCTCAAGAACCGCCGGCCCGACCGTCCGGATCCCGGCCCGACCCCCGGGTCGATGTTGAAACGGCCAAACTCACTGGACCGGCCCGCTTTACCTCCCGGATCCCGGCCGGACCGGTCTGACCGGCCGGCCCGGTCCGGGTTTGAAAACCTTGATCTAAATGCAATAGCTGTAGCCATGGGCTTTCCCCACCCGAAATCCACTTTGTTAAACGGGAACCCACATAGGCTGTTGCACGTATATGTTCTCTTAATCAGTGTTTTTAAATCTTGATCATTTTCCAGTTTAGACATCAGCAATTTATAGTTTTCCGTTGACTGTTGCATACTTTTAACTCCTTCAAGTTGCGACTTCTGTTTCTTTATCTCACGAACCAACATACTTAACGATGTTTCACTTACATGTGTTGTTGGTACCATCATACGTGACACAAAATTTCCCACCGCAGTTTGGGGCAGCTTCTCGGGTAACCTTGTACGTATATTGGCCGGAATCATCAAATAAGATGGCTTAAAGCAACCAGAATTTCTGGTAGCTGCTGCCACAGCGGTTTTGTAAAGTAGAGAGGTTAATACTTCGACCCGAGTAGGGATATCGTTTGTAGCTGACGTGACAAGCTTCTTAAGATCATTTAACTTTGAGTTAGGAAAGAAGAATTTTTTCGTGGCAGGAGTACTGAGTCCTGCATCCTGTTGATTCATAACCGGAGCTTCTGACGAGTCGGTTCTTGGGACATGAATGAAATATGGATTCAAAGGCAGCACCTCTTTGTGGTCGGCTGATCCATAGCGTGCTATGGAAGCCCAATGATTCACGAACGATCCAAGTGTGCAACCGTCACCAACGAGGTGTGACATAGATACTGCAAGCCCGACTCCACCACAAGCGAAGTGATTGAGTTGAATCCCGACAAGATTCATACTATGAGGAGAGTTGTTGCACACCATATCATCTGCAAAAAGATTGTCGAGATTTTCATCTTGAGCCATACCAAGCTGGAATTCTTCTAGTTTAGCTTCACTTCGGGCTTCAAGAAACACGACTCCCTTGTCGTTACAGTCTATGTAAGGTGTTTTGTGTGTGCATAACCTGCCAGCAAAGGGATAGTACTTTGTTAAGCACTGGGACAAAGAGTTCTTCAGCACCCTGGTTTTGTCTTGGGCAGTTAAGCTGCAACTATCTTTGTTTGGGTAGAACAGAAGCATTGGTAAGTATAGCTTCCCGATGAGCAGATCATGCTCGGAAAGATTATAAGTTTGGAGATGAGAAGGGGTTGGATTTGCGGGTTTGATTATATCTCGAGAAAACCGTAGGAGCTTCCCTATCATCACCATATTAATTGGTAAAAAAATCAACAGCAATGTGTATAAATTGTTTATTGATTCACCTCTCTCTATGTGATATATATAGATATATAGCATAGTGTTTATGCGAGAACCACCTTTATTGCGAGAACCAATACAAATACAACAAAATAAACCACTACACCACCAAAACCTAGAAAACCCTACCCCCCTACCCCCAACCCAATAAAGGTTGTGTTCACGTGGTTCTCGTGTTTCTTGCAATAAAGATTGGTTTCTAACGGATTCTTCTCATATATATATATATATATGAGAAAGTTCCGTTAATGTGAACACAACAAAAAAATACCTAAAAAATCTATAAAACACCCAAAAAATTTTTTTTACTATTTTATTTTTAAAAAATCGCTATATTTCGTCAATAATAAAAAAATAAAAAAAAATTCGAGTAACAGTTATCCATGCACATGTTCATTTGTATCATTTGTTTGACAAATTCCGTAATTCATTACAAATATCAGACAATTCCACTTTTATTTACACTACCATTCATAATACACTACTTTTTACATTAACAACAATAGAAATGCACATGTGCATCTATATGTATGAACTTGTTATAACATTAACAACACTAGAAATGCACATGTGCATCTATATATATGAACATGTTATAACGTGTTTTAGTACACCACTTTGAATACACATTTATTTTCATCTATCATACCATCCATACTACACTTCCATTACCTCCTACCATCCGTAATACAATACTGTTGCTTTTTTACCATCCATAATACAATATTATTACTAATATTTCACTTTATTATATGTACATCAACACCCTTTATACCATCCAAACAACATATTATATCATAAAGTGATAAATATAATCAAACCATCAACCACTAGATATAACTAACCAAAACACATGTATATGGGCCTACTTTATCATTTAAAATAACAAACTTTTTCTACCAAAACACCTTATTTCATGTTGATACATATAGATGCACATGTGCATTTCTAATATTGGTAATGTAAAAAGTAGTGTATTACATATGGTAGTTTAAATAAAAAAAGTGCATTTTTCTACTACCGGTAATATATTATGTAATTTGTCCAAAAAATAATACATATGTACATGTGCATCCATAACTGTTACTAAAAAAAATGTTTTTTTTTTGTAACAAAATATAGCGATTTTTATTAGAAAAATATTTAAAAATATTAAAAAAAAAATTTGTGTGTTTTTTTTATTTTTTTAGATATTTTTTAGATTTTTTGGGGGTTTAGTTTTTAGCATTTTAGCTTGTGGGGAGGGGGGTTAGGTTTTTGGGGGAGGGGGATTTAGGTTTTCTTGGGAGGGGGGGGGGGGGTTACGTTTTTTTAGGTTTTTTGGTGGTTTTAGTTTTTAACATTTAGCTTGGGGGGGGGGGGGGGTTAGGTTTTTTTTTGTGGGGGTGGGGGGTTTAGGTTTTTTTTTGGGGGGGGGGGGGGGGTGGGGGTTAGGTTTTTTTAGCTATTTTAGGTTGTGTTCACATTGGTTCTCGCGGTTATCGCAATAAAGGTGGTTCTCGCATGAACCTTACCCTATATATATATATATATATATATATATGTATATATATATAGGAGAAGGATCCGTTAGGAACCACCCTTTATTGCGAGAACCGCGAGAACCAGTATGAACACAAACAGTAATTCCTAAAAAAATCTAAAAAACACCCAAATTTTTTTTTTATTTTTTAATTTTTTTTTGAAAAAATCGCTATATTTTGTTAATAAAAAAAATTAAAAATAAAATTTAAAAAAAAATTAAAAAATTTCGAGTAATAGTTATATGTGCATATGTATCATTTCTTTGATAAATTCCGTAATTTATTACAAATATTAGTCAATTGCACTTACATTTACACTAACACGTGTAATACACTATTTTTTAATATTATAAATGCACATGTGCATCTATATGTATCGGCATGAAATAAGGTGTTTTGGTACACTACTTTGAATAAACTTTCTCTTTCATCTATCATTCCATCCATAATACACAAACATGCACATGTGCATATGTATCATTTATTTGACAAATTTCGTAACTCATTACAAATATTAGACAATTGCACTTTCATTTACACTACCATATGTAATACACTACTTTCTACATTACCAATATTAGAAATGCACATGTGCATCTATATGTATCAACATGAAATAAGGTGTTTTGGTATACTACTTTGAATACACTTTCCTTTTCATATATCATACAATCCATAATACACTACCATTACCTCCTACCATCCATAATACAATATCATTATCTCCTACCATCCATAATACAATACCATTACCAATATTTTCACTTTATTACATGTATATCAATGCCATTTATACCATCCAATCATCATATTACATCATAAAGTAACAACTATACCCAAACCATCAACCACTAGATATAACTAACAAAAAAACATGTATATGGGCCTACTTCTCCATTCAAAATCACAAACTTTTTGTACCAAAACATGTTATATCATGGTTATACCTAATGATGCACATGTGCATTTTGAATATTGGTAATGTAAAAAGTAGTGTATTATAGATGGTATTGTAAATTAAAGTGCAATTATCTATTACTGATAACGTATTACGGAATTTGTTGAAGTAATGATACATATGCACATGTGCATGGATAACTGTTACTCGAAAAAAAAAGTTTTTTTTTAACTAAATATAGCGATTTTTGTTACAAAAATATTTTAAAAAAAATTTTGAGTGCTTTTTTTATTTTTTTTAGATTTTATTTTGTGTTCAGATTGGTTCTCGCGGTTCTAGCAATAAGGGTGGTTCTCAAATGAACCTTACCCTATATATATATATATATATATATATATATATATATATATATATAGGATACGGTTCTAGAGTGAACTATGTGAACTGATCTGAACCCTTAATTTCCTTTTTAGCTGTTAAGGGTAGAATTGTAATTATATAAAAAACTAGATTTAAATCATTATTCTAATAATTGAATTAATTACATCTTTCCTATTTTAAATTCATTATCCACAATATCTTTTATTTCAATTTTATTTTTCAGATTCCTTACCAGAATTCAAATTTTGATTTTTAAGATCCACGTAACCTTCATATTTTCACGGTATACACATGTGTACTTGGATATGAATAGAACAGTACGCATGTGTACTCAGCATCGTACATATGTGTAATTAGCTACATAATACATACATAGAAACAATACCTGTAAAACTATTTTATTTTTAACAAATTACAAGTTCCATAATGTTTGCCAAAACAAGCAAAAAAAACATACAATTACAAGTTCCAGTTTCGTAAAAACAATAAACCCAACATAATCGGAAAAACAAAAAACATAGTCTTTTACAACTATTTGCCACATTGTATGCTGAGTCATCCTTATCGACCAAGCAAACAAACATACATGAATCATCCTTATCGACCTCATACGTGAATCATCCTTATAGACCGTCCATCTCCACTTTTCTCGTTAATGACATCTCCTATAATAGCACAAAAAAACTCAGCAACTAATACTTTGCATAATTCACAAGTGTACATCAACAACTTTACATATTCAATACACAAAAAATTATGAGATATCACAATAACAAACGTTATACACATGTGTACATGGCATTAAAAAAAGAGCAAAATCAGAATACACATGTGTAAATCGCATTAAAACATAGCAAAATCAAAATACACATGTGTACATCACATTAAAAACAGTGAAAAATTAAAAAATTGAACAAAAAAAACTCAGCAACTAATACTTTGCATAATTCACAAGTGTACATCTACAACTATACACATTCAATGCAAAAAAAAATCTGAGATATCACAAAAACAGACGCTGTACACATGTTACATCGCATTAAAAATAGAGGAAAAATAGAATACAGATGTGTATATCGCATCAACTTCAATCTAAACATCTCTACAACATAAAAGAACTAGAATAATCTATCAAACTGACATTCAAGTTGGAAAACATTAAAAAAGATAATCTCTTGAGCAGCATAACCAAAATCACGATCAAGATTTACTTTCTTTTTAACACAACCACATAAGATCACACTAACCTACAAAAAACCAACAAAATGCACAAACACAAAACACTAAATCACCACAAAAAATTCCACAAAACATACCGAGAGAAATCAAGAGATCCGGCTTTTTTTCTCCGATTCCGGCGATGCAGTGATCCGGCTTTTAATCGAGAGAAAAAAGAGGTTTTTAAGGGTTTCTTGTTTCTTCGATTCGGATCTGAAAAACAATCCGGCGAACATCACACGTTGATCAGAAAAACTAGGAAACGAGGAACAGAGTTTTTCGGTGAAAAACTGAAAAACGATCCGGCGAACCCTATTTTTTCTTGGATTTTGGTGAAGGTGAGAGAGAAAGTTGGATGTTGAAGAAAGTTTGAATATGTTGATTTGTGTGAGAGAATGGGATTTATGCAATCAATTTAAAATGGAAATTACACATATACCCTTTTTCATTTAATTAAATGGAAAAAATTAACCACATATTTACCATCATGCCACTCATTTTAATCTCAAGATCATAAAAATCAAGGGAGTAGATCAGTTCACACAGTTCACTTTGGAGAAGTTGTTCACATTTTAACCTAATCCTATATATATATATATATATTAGGACGTGTTTGAAGATATGCTCCATAATTTATTCTGTGATTAACAGTTGTCAAAGGATATATGGTAAGCAAATTACAGATCATAGGATCGTTCTATAGTCAACATCTTGAGATCTGCTCAATTTCTTTATTGACCATTGACTTGGATATTCTAAAACGTGATTAACGAGCGATAATTATATCATCTCCAATGCTACATTAAGATATGATTCGATACTCAATCCAGGCTTACACTTACACATGATTCTATGTTGAAGAAGTGACTTGCATGTTGTTCTCTAGCTTAGTCATTGTTTTCTTTTTAAATTTGGTTTGAATAAGTCAGACTATGATGATTTCTTGTTTCAGATGCTGTAGCGTGTGTGGAATCCAAGCTACGACACAAACCGAGCGAGAGAATGAACAATACGCAAATATATCAACAATTAACGGTTCCGTGTATTGATTTCGAGCGACAACTACAAACCACTCCGATAACTCTCTCTCACTACACTCTCTCTTTAGCTCTTGCAAGCTCACTACGAAATAGAGCCTTTGCTGGTATTTATAGTCCATACCAGCAGAGTTACATCGAAACATAAGAGACATTAACGAAACCTATCGAAATACATAAACTCTCATAGAAAGAGCATGGATTTTATCGAAATGCATTTCTTCTGAAAGTATCAAAATAGGCATCGCTTCTTGTGTATCGAAATAGACTTCATTCTCTATTTTGGCGTATGTTCATCAATATTACTATCTTTCTATTTCGATGTGTGTACATATATTACTAAGTCTATTTCAATTTAATGCTCAAAACAGAACTTTAATTTCAACATGCTATTTTGATGATATCATGCCTTGATGATGTCATGATGACATCATGATGTCATCAATATCCAACCAGATCTCTCATGTCTTCGTCATTCGTATGTCATACTCTGGGTCGCACGATGAAGGAATGTCGCAACGTCCGTCTTGAACCAAACATAACCAAACCGAACCAAGCCACATCCACACAAAAGTGCATCAACAAACTCCCTCTTGGATGTTGCTGATGATGGTTCGTTCTTCACGCTGCAGGATCTTGAAAGTCTTCTCGTGTCACAATCAAGAGGTGCATCAACAAACTCCCCCTTGAATGTTGCTCGTGAATCTTTGATCTTCAAAGCATCAGATCCTTGTGGTGTTGATGAGTGGTCAACTGCAACTTGATCATCTTGATCGCATCCATGTCATGTCATCACTCCACTGCTTGTCATCTGACACGTTCTCTTTGCCTTTAGATTGCTTGAATGCCACATCTACACATACAACAAAGCTAAACACGTAATGAGAAAAATTGCCAGGGTTTTAACCAATCTTTGAGAGTTTTCAAATGAAAACCTCACTAAGAGTTGATTTTAAAACAATATAAACCGGCGACACACATGTGACCAAAACTCAATCAACTACCAACTGACAACATTTTGAAAGTTTTAAAATTTATTAAATATTAGATCGTTAACTTTCAAAAATTGTAAACGTCGGCCGTTTATGAAGATGCAATTGTTTGGTTTTCAATCAGGATTTGGTGGAATAGATTCAAGTTCCAACATTGGTCAATCAAATTTAAAATACAAGCAAAATCTTTTTGGCTTTTATAAAGTTTATATTTAAACACACCTAAAAGATTTTTGATATTTTTGAACATTTCAAATGTAAAGACGGAAAGCAGTAATTAAATACTTACAAACATGCGGAAACGGAGAAATATAAATAAATATTTACAGGTATTGTTTTTGCGAGTTTCGAGGGTAAGAGAATCATATCAGTGTACGGTCATGCCAGAACACCCTTGTTGTTCAATTAGTTAGCATTTAGATAAGCATCCTATAACGATTATCGATATTAGTGTCCACTTAAACTCAACAATCAGATGTAATCATATAACTTGGGAATACGTTAAGGTATTGTAACAACCCTCGGTAAAACCAACACCCTCATAAATATTATGACACTCTAGTATATTGTAAAATGTCCTAATATTACACCCCGTATGTAAAAACCGAGCCCGAATTATGTTTTAACATAGAAAATAAATTAAAAACAAGAAAAATGGAGTTGAGGCGGGCCGCGTAGACCCACCCCAACATCTTACGCGGGCGGTATCAAGACTGGACTTGACTCCGCTGATTCCTTTAGTTAAGGCGGGCCGCGTAAGAGTCCTCGTTAAATGTACGCGGGCCGCTAGAGACCATCACACGCGGATACATCCTGAGCCGACACGTGTCGACATCGTGGCGGACCTACTAGCTGACCCAGCTAAGCTATTATGTTGACCAAGGTTGACGCGGGCAGCGTAACCTTGGCCTGTGTTTTACGCGGGCCGCGACAGGACTAGAATCAGCAACAATATATAGAACTCATCAGTTTACGTTTTTCGTCGCTCACATTTCAATCTCAAATCACAATTTCTGTAGAAGAGGCATTATAGTTAGGTATTATACCCCTAATTAGCGAGGTTCTGCTCCGTTGTAAGTATTATAACCCCAGTTTCATAATAGTTACGCTGCCCGATTGATTTAGGGTTCCGTAACAACTGTCGTGGTTCTGCCCGACGTAGTTGTTGGAATGCCGTCTCGGGGAGGGTATCATTAATAATTTCAAAGGGTTATGATACTAACCAATGTACATTTGTATAAATTATAGATTATATCCAGGAAAACCTTACGAGAAGCCTAAGATAGCAAAGAGAGTTTATCCTCTTTTTGTTAATGTTTTTGGAATGTTTTACAAAACCTTAAATGTTTTACAATGTGATTAAGCGGTGATTGAGTCTTTGTAGTTCTTCAATTACTGCCGGTATGTTGGGGTTTTGTATACAAAATTTGTACTACTTGTGAGTAGTAAGTCAAGGTTGACAGTACGTTACCATTGGACAATGAGTTAGCCAATGTGTAATATGACCCACAAGTCAGTGGATTGATAGTACCAAATGGAGTAATTGTGTAGCCATAAACATTGTAATCGTCCTCTATACTGTTCTAATCGATAAAATGTTTCTTGATTAAATTGGGATTCACTCACCAGTATTTACGACTGACAAATGTTTTTAAAACGCTTTTCAGGTAACCCAATGTGACAGCCAATTAGTAAAAAGCCAGCTGGAGAGCACTAAAGGCTTGGGGATAATGTGGCTATAAAAGTTACCTAATAAACGATGTTTTAAATTAAATAAGATAGGGTTTATCCCTATAAATGTATTGTAATAAGAAACTTGGGTTTTACCCATGTGATTATTAATATGAAATATGGTGGTTTTACTCTGATAAACATTTCCTAACTACGGTCCTGATGAAAAATTCCGCTGCGAGATTAAATAACTTGATACCACCACAACTGAGATCGCGTCCGCCCGTTCCCGGGAATAAGGGATCGGGGGTTGCGACAGGAGGTGGTATCAGAGCCTAGCCACTGATCTGAGCCAAAGAAGTGTTCTGCTGACACTTAAGTTTTAAATTTTGTGTTAGGAAATAAATTACGGAAATACGTGCATAACTGTAATTATGTGTTATGTGTTATTTGACTATTTGTTAGTTTTCAGTATGAGTGATCAAGGACCATCAGACATGAATCGTCAGTTGTCTGAATCACCTAAGAGTGAGGGTACATCATCACAGCCTGCCATTTCGGGGTATTCTGCTGATCAGGAGGATGGAATGTTTGCCTTTAGAGCTCAATCTGAAGAACCATTTCCTAATAAGAAACGAGGATGGTTTAGTAAAGAAGCTTTTGCTCGTAGGAAGATAATGCAAAAATTGCAACAGCAAAGGGCTTTAGCAGCTATTAAGCGAGAGACAGATACCCATACTCAAGATATGCTAAATAGAAGCCTAGCTAATTTCCATATCTTAGCTACAACTGCTGCTGACCCAAGTCTGGAACAATTAGTAGCCCCACAACCACAAAACCCAGAACAACCTATGGAGATAGAAAATCAGGAAAACCAAGTGGAGATGCACGACTTTAATCCAGAAGAAATCCCTAGAGTGCCTGCACCAAACGCCCTAGATCCAAATTACGACCCCTGGTGGGACGACAATAGGGACTTTGTGCAACGTTACCCTATCCATGATTATCCACCCATACAGAACATAGAAGCTTACCCAGGTATGGACCCTTTAGATCCCTATTACCAAGATGATTATATTAGGGAGATATTAGAGGATCCTTACCAATTTCATAAACTATCAGCCCCATATCAGGAAACCGCACCCCAGATTCCAAACCCAGTACGAGAACCTGCACCCCCAATGAGTGCAGAAAACGTTCAAGAACTTAGGACTTTCGGGGAGGAAATTTTAGAAAGCAGTGAGAGAATGCGTCAGGTGGGAGAGCGTCTCGTATGGAAATACGATGAGCGCAATATGGATTTTTGGATAAATCCATATCCGTGAATGAGATGGTGAAACAATAGTAATAATAATAATAAAATAAAATAAAATATGTGTGTACGGATGCATATTACTATTAGTGTGATTCTACTTCTGTTGGTATTGTAAATTTATTTCAGTACTAGTGTGTAATAGATGCATAATAGTATATGAAAAGAGTATTGTCGCAATGATCGACGCTTTTGGCAAAAATGCGTATCATGTGATTAACCATATTAAGATATTAATTGTGATATTAATATGGGGTAATTGTTTATAATTCAGATGGCCGACGAAGGAAACCAAGGAAATCTGAATAATGATAACCATAGTAACATTAACGTGGTTAATGAGAATCCAAGCATCAATAACAATAACAATCAAGTGGATAATAGTGCTATCCAACACATAGTAGCACAAGGAATTATAGATGCAATGTCATTTATTCTTCAAACTGTTAAAGATGCTGATAATAAAAGTAAGCATAGCAGTAAGCGACCCGTTGAACCAGAAAACAGTGTGAACAATGGACCTATACTTCAATTGCCTATTCCCAAAAGAAGAAGAACCATGCCTTATGGTTGTTCTTATAAAGAATTCTGGTCTTGTAAACCAATGGAATTCTCAGGCAACGAAGGGGCCATTGCAACCTTACGCTGGATAGAAAAGACTGAGGCAGTCTTAAGGATAAGCAAATGTGCTGAAGAAGACAAAATACTGTTTGCTTCTAATCTGTTTAAGAATGCAGCACTAGAATGGTGGAACACTATCCTCCAGACAAGAGGAAGTGATCAAACCTACAATATGGAATGGGAAGAATTTAAGAACAAGGTAGAAAGGAAATTCTGCCCACCCAATGAGAAGGAACAGATAGCAAACAAATTCCTAAATCTTAGGATGACTGGTGTGGATAGTAAGGGGTACACGAAGTTATTCTTTGAATATGCTAGAATAGTACCAACTCTTGGTTCACCAGAACCAGTGTTAATCTCCCGTTATATTTGGGGATTAATTGGAGAGATTAGACATGTAGTCAAGGCAACTAGACCTCAAACTATAGAAGAAACTGTAGAACTAGCCAATACCTTGACAGATGAGTTAGTCCGTACTAGAGAAGAAAACCAGAGAAGAAACCTAACCCAAAGGCTTACTCAAGAATTTCGTTCTGGAAATTACAATCGTAGGAATATGGGTTCTACCTCTGCACCATACTGCAAGGTCTGCAAGAAAAAGCACTCGGGAAAATGCTCAAATCTCTGCAATTACTGCAAGATGCCAGGACACAAGGAAGAACATTGCAAGAGGAAATCCAGTAATGGATTATGCTTCAACTGTGGAGAAAAAGGTCATATTAGGCCAAACTGTCCGAAATTAGCTCCAGATCAAGACAACAAGAATACTAAAAATGCTAGAGCATTTGTTCTGACTGCCGAGGAAGCCAAGATGATCCCAGACGTTATAGCTGGTACGTTTTTAGTTAATGATATATTTGCTAAAGTATTATTTGAATCTGGTGCGAACCAAAGTTTTATCAATACTTTGTTTTGCAAAATTCTAAATCAGTCATTAACTAAACTACCACAAGAATGTCTAGTAGAGACAGCCAATGGAGAAACTATTAGAATTTCTGAAATCTTGCAGGGAGCAAGGATAGAAATTTTAAATCAGAAATTTATTGCAAACCTATATCCCATGAATCTGGTAGGATTTGATGTTGTTTTAGGAATGGATTGGTTAATAGCCAATAAAGCCAGTATATTATGTGATCAAAAGGTAATTCAAGTAAATTCACCAAAAGGTAAAATGATCACAATTAAAGGAGATAAACCTTCTAAGTCCACTAAGTTTATTTCTGTGATGAAAACTGCAAGTTGTATGAGAAAAGGTTCTATAGTGTATTTAATTTCCATAATCACTAACACTAAAGGAAAGGATTTAAAAGATATTCCAGTAGTATCTCAGTTTTCAGATGTATTTCCAGAAGAATTACCAGGACTACCACCCGACAGAGAAGTTGAATTCAGGATTCATTTAATACCAGGAACATCACCGATTGCCAAAGCACCTTATCGTTTGGCACCCGTTGAAATGCAAGAACTAAAGAAACAAGTAGAAGAATTGTTAGAGAAAGGATTTATACAACCAAGTTCGTCGCCATGGGGAGCGCCGATACTGTTCGTTAAAAAGAAGGACGGATCAATGCGTATGTGCATTGACTACCGTGAATTAAACAAAGTCACGATTAAGAATCGGTACCCATTACCGAGAATCGATGATCTGTTTGATCAGCTGCAAGGAGCTCGATTTTTCTCTAAAATCGATTTAAGGTCAGGATATCATCAATTAAAGGTACAGGAAGAGGACATTCCTAAGACCGCTTTTAGAACAAGGTATGGTCATTATGAATTTACTGTCATGCCATTTGGTTTAACCAATGCCCCAGCTGCATTTATGGACATGATGAACCAAATATGTAAGCCATATTTGGATAAATTCATAATTGTATTTATAGATGATATTCTAATTTACTCTAAGAGTAAAGAAGATCATGCAAGGCATTTGCACGCACTTTTAAGTTTATTAAGAAAGGAAAAGTTTTATGCTAAATTCAATAAGTGCGAATTTTGGTTAGAACAGGTACAATTCCTTGGACACCTAGTCAACCATGAAGGAATTCATGTAGACCCAACAA
Source organism: Helianthus tuberosus (assembly GCA_030545235.1). Classification (NCBI taxonomy): domain Eukaryota; kingdom Viridiplantae; phylum Streptophyta; class Magnoliopsida; order Asterales; family Asteraceae; genus Helianthus; species Helianthus tuberosus. The sequence continues at coordinate 198,439,762 of CM060425.1, forward strand.
AGATTGAGGCAATTATTAAATGGAAAACCCCTGAGTCACCAACTGAGGTTAGAAGTTTCTTAGGATTGGCTGGTTATTATAGAAGATTTATTAAGGATTTCTCTAGAATAGCCATTCCCTTAACTAAGCTAACCTGTAAATCTGTTAAGTTTGAATGGGGATTAAAACAAGAAGAAGCTTTTAGAATCCTTAAGCAAAGATTAACTCATACACCCATACTAGCATTACCAGAAGGAGCTGAAGACCTTATAGTTTACTATGATGCTTCTAAATTAGGTTATGGATGTGTGTTGATGCAACGAAAAAAGGTTATAGCTTACGCATCTAGACAACTTAAGAATCATGAAGAGAATTATTCAACCCATGATTTGGAATTAGGAGCTATAATTTTTGCTCTTAAGATTTGGAGACATTACCTTTATGGTAATAAGTTTACCATATTCACCGATCATAAGAGTCTAAGGTATATCTTCAAGCAAAAGGAGTTAAATATGAGACAAAGACGCTGGATGGAGATGCTTAGTGATTATGATTGTGATATCCAGTATCATGAAGGAAAAGCAAATGTAGTGGCAGATGCTTTAAGCCGAAAGTATCATGAAAAGCCAAAAAGAGTACGTTCTCTTAAATTAAATCTACAAGTAGATTTAAATGATCAAATAAGAGAAGCACAAGAATTAGTAATCAAGGAAGATACTGAAAAGTTAAAAGGTATGTTGAAAGAATTAAAACAAGGAACAGATGGAATTTGGAGATTCCATGAAAAGAGAATGTGGATACCTAAATTAGGAAATCTACGCCATCGTATATTAGAAGAAGCTCATAAGTCCAAGTATACGATGCATCCAGGAAGTGATAAAATGTACCAGGATTTAAGGAAAAATTTTTGGTGGATAGGAATGAAAAAGGATATAGCAGCCTATGTTTCTAAATGTTTAACTTGATCACAAGTTAAAGTTGAACAACAGAAACCCTCAGGTTTGTTACAGCAATTAGAAATACCAGTGTGGAAATGGGAATTAATAACAATGGATTTTGTTACTAAATTACCCAAAACTAAGAAAGGAAATGATACAATCTGGGTGATTGTAGATAGGCTAACAAAGTCAGCTCATTTCTTACCAATGAAAGAAACAATTAGTATGGAACAATTATCTAAATTGTATGTAAATGAAATTGTTTCTTTACATGGCATTCCTTTATCTATTGTTTCTGATAGAGATAGTCGATTTACATCTCATTTTTGGTCAAGTTTCCAAAAGGCAATGGGAACCAAGTTAAAGTTAAGCACAACTTATCATCCACAAACATATGGACAAAGTGAAAGAACAATTCAGACAATGGAGGACATGCTTAGAGCTTGTGTAATTGATTTTGGAGGTAATTGGGACGATCACTTACCTTTAATAGAATTTTCTTATAATAATAGTTATCACACAAGTATTAATGCTGCACCATTTGAAGCACTTTATGGACGGAAGTGTCGAACCCCAGTCTGTTGGGCAGAAATTGAGGAAAAGCAACTATCTGGACCTGAGATAGTGCAAGAAACAACTAACAAGATTATTCAAGTCAAGGAACGACTGAAAACAACACGTGATAGACAGAAAAGTTATGCTAATAACAGTATTGTTGAAAGTATTGTTGAAAGTCTCTCCTTGGAAATGAGTGGTAAGATTCATCAAAAGAGGAAAGCTAAGTCCCAGGTATGTTGGACCTTTTAAGATTATTAGAAGAATAGGACCTGTAGCCTATCAGCTACAACTGCCAGAGGAAATGGCAGGAATACATGATGTGTTTCATGTATCTAATCTCAAAAAGTGTTTAGCTGATGAATCATTGATAGTACCTCTTAAGGATATAGAGGTAAATGAACAACTCAAGTTTGTAGAAAAACCTCTACAAATTGAAGACAGAAAAGTCAAGAATCTCAAACACAAGAGACTAGTTCTAGTCAAAGTAAAGTGGGACTCCAAAAGAGGACCTGAGTATACATGGGAGCTCGAGTCAGAAATGCAAAGGAAATATCCGCATTTATTCCAGTAGATCTCGAGGACGAGCTCTAAATAAGGTGGGGAGAATGTAACAACCCTCGGTAAAACCAACACCCTCATAAATATTATGACATTCTAGTATATTGTAAAATTTCCTAATATTACAACCCGTATGTAAAAACCGAGCCCGAATTATGTTTTAACATAGAAAATAAATTAAAAACAAGAAAAATGGAGTTGAGGCGGGCCGCGTAGACCCACCCCAACATTTCACGCAGGCGGTATCAAGACTGGACTTGACTCCGCTGATTCCTTTAGTTAAGGCGGGCCGCGTAAGAGTCCTCGTTAAATGTACGCGGGCCGCTAGAGACCATCACACGCGGATACATCCTGAGCCGACACGTGTCGACATCGTGGCGGACCTACTAGCTGACCCAGCTAAGCTATTATGTTGACCAAGGTTGACGTGGGCCGCGTAACCTTGGCTTGTGTTTTACGCGGGCCGCGACAGGACTAGAATCAGCAACTATATATATAACTCATCAGTTTACGTTTTTCGTCGCTCACATTTCAATCTCAAATCACAATTTCTGTAGAAGAGGCATTATAGTTAGGTATTATACCCCTAATTAGCAAGGTTCTGCTCCGTTGTAAGTATTATAACCCCAGTTTCATAATAGTTACGCTGCCCGATTGATTTAGGGTTTCGTAACAACTGTCGTGGTTCTGCCCGGCGTAGTTGTTGGAATGCCGTCTCGGGGAGGGTATCATTAATAATTTCAAAGGGTTATGATACTAACCAATGTACATTTGTATAAATTATAGATTATATCCATGAAAACCTTACGAGAAGCCTAAGATAGCAAAGTGAGTTTATCCTCTTTTTGTTAATGTTTTTGGAATGTTTTACAAAACCTTAAATGTTTTACAATGTGATTAAGCGGTGATTGAGTCTTTGTAGTTCTTCAATTACTGCCGGTATGTTGGGGTTTTGTATACAAAATTTGTACTACTTGTGAGTAGTAAGTCAAGGTTGACAGTACGTTACCATTGGACAATGAGTTAGCCAATGTGTAATATGACCCACAAGTCAGTGGATTGATAGTACCAAATGGAGTAATTGTGTAGACATAAACATTGTAATCGTCCTCGATACTGTTTTAATCGATAAAATGTTTCTTGATTAAATTGGGATTCGCTCACCAGTATTTACGACTGACAAATGTTTTTAAAACGCGTTTCAGGTAACCCAATGTGACAGCCAATTAGTAAAAAGCCAGCTGGAGAGCACTAAAGGCTTGGGGATAATGTGGCTATAAAAGTTACCTAATAAACGATGTTTTAAATTAAATAAGATAGGGTTTATCCCTATAAATGTATTGTAATAAGAAACTTGGGTTTTACCCATGTGATTATTAATATGAAATATGGTGGTTTTACTCTGATAAACATTTCCTAACTACGGTCCTGATGAAAAATTCCGCTGCGAGATTAAATAACCTGATACCACCACAACTGAGATCGCGTCCGCCCGTTCCCGGGAATAAGGGATCGGGGGTTGCGATAGGTATGATTTATACTTACCGACTTGTGTTCATCCACTCACGGCATATTTCCTATCAAGGTATGCACGAGGGTTCCTCCTCTTACTTAATACTTTGATCTGGGTTTGTACGTTTTGTGTTGAACTTGTCATTAACTTCGTACGAGCCTACCCTTAACAGATATAGCCCTACATGAGTAACGCACCACCTGTGAACGTTGGGTCATGTTACACTACAAGAAAATGAAGCTAATGCAACCCCAGAAAAATGTTACATTAGGCCTTGAAATGGTTACATTATACATAATGCAACCTTTTATCAAAAGCTGCATTAGGTGAAGTTGCATTAGACCTAATGCAACTTTTTTGTTGGATAATGCAACCTTTATATGATGTAACCTTTTTATATCCTAATGCAACCTTTTTTAATTTTAAATGCAACTTTTGTATCACTCAAATGCAACCTTTACTATCTCAAATGCAACCTTTGTTACGTTAAAATTCAACCTGTGTTAAACTCAAATGCAACCGTTATTATATTATTAGTAGAAAAAAACGCAAAATTTTTAACATCAAATGCAACACTTTTTTTTTTTAATTTTATTTACCTCAAATGCAACCTTTTTTATACCAAATACAACTTTGTAACATAAAGACAATTGCTATTAATCAATATGCATTTAATCGCAATTACGCTAAACAATAATAAACATAAATCATTGATAGTCAAATGGCTACTCTGGGTTGACTTGTTTGTTCACATGCCACTTTATTGTTTATCTTGAATAACTAGTTTGCCATGTGGATTCATATAAACTTATTTACTTATGTTATGTATCAAAACTTGTATACTCGCCAATGCCTTGTTTGTTGATCAATACTTTCTACCATATTGCAGGATGATGCTGATGTTAAAATGGGCGTAGTGACGAGGCCTTAGATCCACATCTAGAAACTGTAGATTTTAATTGTTGTATCAGTTTTGTACTATGCTATGTTATGTTGTACTTTATTTCATTGTATTGAATTATATTGTACTTGAATTTCTTATATTGTAATACGACTTTTGAAATGAAATGAAATCAGTTTATCTTAATTCCATTGTCACCTTTAGTGTTGTGTGCAATGAGCAATCTATCTTCGTCTCACTCCGATGTTTCCGCCATCGGTTGGGGTGTGACAAAAAGATTGTAGGAAATTTTCGTAGGAAATTATGCACTTTTCTAGTAGTGTTAAAACCTGATTGAAAGCCGAAAAAAATCGGATCTTCATAAATAGTCGAAGTTGACAAATTTTGAAAGTTAAAGATCTAAAATTAAACAATTTTGAAACTTTCAAAGTGTTGTCGGTTGGTAGTTGAATGAGAGTTTGTCTCATGAGTGTTGTCTGTTAATACTGTTTAAAATCAATCATTTGTGAGGTTTTCAATTGAAAATTCTATAAGAGTGATTAAAACCCTACCAGTTGTTCTCATTACGAGTTTAGCTTTGTTGTGTGTGCAGATGTGGCATTCAAACAAGTTGTGGAGTGACGACACAACATGGATGTAATCCGTGGATCAAGATGATTAAGAAAATCAAGTTGCAATTCACCTCTCATCAACACCACGAGGATCTGAAGCCTTGAAAGTTAAAAGATTCACAAGCTACATTCAAGGGGGAACTTGCTGATGCACCTCTTAATTATGACAAGTGAAGATGTTTTTGTAGATCCTGTAATGTGAAGTCGAACATCACGAGCATCATCCAAGGGGAGTTTGTTGATGCACTTAGTGTGGATGCTGCTAGTGACGTTCGAGTCTGTTCAAGTCACAACCAGAGTCGACGACATTCCTCCGTCAGTTCGACTCGGCGTACGAGATGCAAGTGTAACAACTCTCATCTAAAAGTACTATTTATTATTTTAATTATCCAATTAGGAAACCCTAATTAAGAAACCCAAGTGATTCTGTATAATCCCTAAAATTTTCAGAACATTTGGAATTAGGATTAGGGCCCCTAAAACTTAAGGGGGGTAAACCCTAACTAACGATTATCTCTAAAATGCGTTGTCTAAATTGAGAATTCACGAACTATCAACTCAGCAGGCCTATACTAGTGACAAGGCTACCCTAGGGTAGGTTGACACCCCAGGCGAGTCGCGACAGGAGCAGCAACATCTCCCGCGACACGCGGGGGAACTCAATTTCACGTATAAATAGGACGGTCTGTTTCATGCAATTGGGTGTTCTTTCGACGTTCAAATTCGAATTGTACGCTGTGTTATAATCAAAACAGTCCCAAAACACACACTGATCACGAAGTGCTGCCACAATTCAGGGTAATAACTCGATCGCTGCTACGATTCAATGTCCGATCGATTAAACTATCCAATGGATGTTTAAGTGCTGCCCACATTAGGGTTTATGCTTTGTCATTCGTCGTTAAATCGATGGATGTTTAAGTATCGCACTTTGTCATTCGTTGTGAAGGTGTTAATCTCGTGAGTTATCGTAAATGCTGTATTAAGTTACTAACCAAATTGTGTGCCTGTTATTAAACTAGGTTATCAAGGCTAATCAGTAGGCTAAGCTCTGTTAAAAGTTAAATCTGCAATGTGAGTCATTCTCTTTTTATCAAATTGGTTTACAAAAGTATGTTTATTTTCAAAATTATAATTACAGTGATTAAGTATATGTAGTCACCAAATTACAGCCGGTATGTGGGGTATTGTGCACATTACTGTTTTTATCAATTTAGGTGGGCGAACCTAATTAATGATACTCGTTACTATTTGAGTGAACGGACTCAATAGTAATATGACCACAGTCACCGAAACGAGTCGATGACAAGTACTGTGGGTAATTGGTTGAAATAAACATTGTAATCTCTCTTAATACTGTGAATTATAAATAAAGAGTCATTTTAGTAAATAGAATGATTCACTCAGTATTTCCCGCTGACAAAACCTTTTTCAAACATGTTTCAGGTGATCTGTTGTGATCCAGGAAAAGTGCCGCGTAGCACTACCAGCTTAAAGAAGTGGCTCAGTATTAAATAAAGAAACATGTTTTGTAAAAATAAAAGATTTCTTTGTGAAATCTTAATATTGTAAATTACCGGGTTTTATCCCGAATTGTGAAATAAAATAATCGGGAAATTTGCAGTTTTTAAAAGATCCTGAAGTAAACTTCCGCTGTTAAACTCAATTAAATAAATACCACGGGATTTCTGTCCCGCGGCTCCTGAAACGGGTCAAACCGGGTTGTGGGCCGTGACAGAAATAAGGTGGTATCAGAGCCACTGATTTAAGCCTATTAAGTATTTAGAAATACTTAATTTTACTGATTGCCAATTATGTGATTATATGTTTTATTAACTGATTATTTGTTAATTACAGTACGGGTAAACAAAAGCTGTCAAACATCTATCTTAAACTAGATAGGTCATCCAACGAGAAGGGAAGTTCATCCCAAACAAAACCTTATGTAATTCCTGAAGAAGGAATATTTGTCCGTAAGGCACATTACGAGGAACCACTTTCTCCTAATAAAAGAAGTTTGATTATTAGGAAAAGTCAGGAGGAAATAAGGAAAAACCGAGAGAAGAAGATTAAACAAGAAACCCAGGACTTAATCAATAAATCACCTTGGGAGGATAAATTAGATGAGAAATGGGCAAATCTTTATAAGCTAGCCACAGTAGCAGAAAATACAAATCTCTAAATACTCAAAAGTTTTAGCACTTTTATTTTCCAGAAACCTTATTTAGTAAATAAATAAGTTACAGTAAATCGTAGTATAATTTACTTATCAGTTGTTTTATGTATGCAATAATATTTATGGGTTATCTATAAAATTTTGTTATTTTATTTTAACATTTGGTATGTATTTTGCATATATGCTAAACAGCATGAATGAGATATCAGAAGGTTTAGAAAATCTTAACCTCTATCCTGTTAAGATAGAAGTTTCCAAGGAATTCACCGGTTACTTCGCTGATAAAGAAGAACCCATGGAATTTCAATCCAAACCACTGGCAAAACCTAAAACCAAGAAAAGACACAGATTTGTAGGCTGGAGGCGTGTACGAAGGAAAAAGCCAGCAACAAGAAAGGTTACCAAAACTGAAGATCCAAAAGATAAAGGAAAAGGGGTAGAAATTGAGGAAAATGTTAATCAAGTAGAAATAGAAGCTGAAAAGAGTTTTAAGCAAACAGAAAGAGAAGTCGGAGAAAGTTCTAGACAGAAACAGAAAATGAATCCCTGGGAGGTTTTAGATCATCAATTAGTAATGAGTGACCTCAGCGGACCTGCCGATGGAAACTTTGAACCAGCTAATCCAAACCTTATATTTACTGAAGAAGATCTTTTTAGTTACCCACTAGAAGTTCCAATCCCAATCAATCTGGAATCTGCTATTCCAGATCCTATTGTCCAACCTCAACCACTACCAGTAGAATTAGATGAATGGTGGACAACTGATTGGCAATACCAAAATCTTTTAAACAACCCTGATACATTTTTCCCACAAGTTGACCCAGAACCTCCACTATACCCAACTATGAGCCCGGAGAATCTGGCGGAACTTCGTCTTTGGGGCGAAGAGTTAATTGATGCAGGAAATCGAATTAGGGATGTGGGAGAAAGAGTTACTTGGAAGTATGACGAAAGGGAGCGTCGTTTTTAAGAAATTAGCTGACCAGATAATGAAAGTTTGCAGGAATATGTGTTCATAAATAATCATAATAACCAGTATGTGTAATAACTTAACAATAAAACGTTGTATGATAATCGTGTGTACGAGGCATAATATAATATATAGAAATGAAACTTGGGAAATCAATAATTTTTTATTATACATGTTAATGTGATTATATGCAAACTGTTTTATTATATTTATAATTATACTAATTATTTATATAAAATTTATTATCAGATGGCAAACATTGGTAATGAACCAGTAAATGAGGTTAATCAGTCTGAGCAACATCCAGGAGATCAATATATGACTAGACAAGATATTGAAAATATTGTTGCTCAAGGGATAGCCAATGCTATTCCAGCCATTGTTGCTGCTGTAAAGAATCCAATCGAACCGCAACAAATCATTCCTAGTAAACGTAATTCTGAAGATAACTTCAGTAATAGTGTAAACAGAGGCAATGATCATGTTAATCATAACGATGAACCCCATCAAGCTCCATTACCTAAGAAAATGAAAACTGCAACGCCTGGTTGCACTTTCAAAGAATTTCTTGCTTGTAAACCCACTGAGTTTGCAGGCAATGAAGGAGCAACTGCATCACTGCGTTGGTTAGAGAAAACCAAAGCAGTAATTGCAATAAGTAAATGTGCTAAAGATGATCAGGTTATGTACGCATCAAATCTCTTCAAGGAAGGAGCACTCGAATGGTGGAATACTGTGTTACAATCAAAAGGAAGAATAATAGCCTATGCCATGACTTGGGAAGAATTTAAGGGTTTTGTAGAAAGAAAATTCTGTCCCGAGTATGAAAAGGAACAGATGACAAATAAGTTTCTAAATCATCGGATGATGGGTGTAGATTGTCGCGGTTATACTTCGACATTCTTTGAATATGCTAGAGTGGTACCAACACTGGCTTCGCCAGAACCGGTACTTATTTCTCGCTACATTTGGGGCTTAATTGGTGAAATCCGCAATATCGTTAAAGCTGCGAGACCTCGCACTATTGAGGATGCTGTGGAATTAGCGAATACCCTAACCAACGAACTGGTGCGCACGAGAGATGAAGACAGAAAGAAGGAATTAGCTCAGAAAATTACCCAAGGATTTCGGGTGGGTAATAATAGCAACTTCAAAAGAAAAGGAACAGGGCAATCTTCAACTCCACCGTTCTGCAGAAATTGCAAAAAGAAACATTTTGGAAGATGTGGTGTAACTTGCAATTTTTGTAAAATGGTAGGACATCGTGAAGAAAATTGCAGGAAGAAATCCATAATTTGTTACAATTGTGGAGAAGTAGGACATTTCAAAACAGAATGTCCTAAATTGGTTAAACCAGCAGATAACAAAGCTAAGCCAGCTGATGGAGCTACCAAGAAAAATGTTCGAGCCTTTCAGTTGACAACTCAGGAGGCCGAGTTAATTCCAGATGTGATAGCGGGTACGTTCTTAGTTCACAACTTATACGCAAAAGTATTATTTGACTCTGGTGCAAACCAAAGTTTTATAAATACTTCATTCTGTCAAGCTCTTAAATTACCTTTAACCAATATTAGGCAGATTTTTACAGTTGAGACGGCAGACGGAAATTCAGTTAAAATAGATAAAGTTTTGCAAGAAGAAAACATAGAACTTTTAGGACATAAATTCTCTGCAAAACTATTGCCGATGAATTTAGCTGAATTTGATGTTGTATTAGGAATGGATTGGTTAGTAGCCAACCATGCTAAAATCCTTTGTGATCAGAATTCCATAGAAATTCAATCACCCACCGGAGAAGTGATTAGGATTACAGGAGATAAACCACGTAAACCCATGAAGTTCATATCAGTAATGAAAGTTGCTAATTATGAACGAAAACAAGGAATAGTATATATGATTTCGGTAATCATTAGTACTAAGGGTAAAGATCTTAAAGAAATACCAGTAGTCTCGGAATACCCAGATGTATTTCCAGAAGATTTACCAGGATTACCTCCGGATAGGGAAGTAGAGTTTAGGATTCATCTAATTCCAGGAACTACACCGATAGCCAAGGCACCTTATCGGTTAGCACCCACAGAAATGTTAGAATTAAAAACACAATTAGATGAATTACTAAGTAAAGGATTTATACAACCTAGCTCATCCCCTTGGGGAGCGCCATTATTATTTGTTAAGAAAAAGGATGGTTCAATGAGAATGTGTATCGATTATAGAGAATTGAATAAGGTTACAATTAAGAATCGATACCCATTACCTAGGATTGATGATCTTTTTGATCAACTTCAAGGAGCTAGATATTTTTCTAAGATTGATTTACGCTCCGGATATCATCAATTAAAGGTACAAGAAGAAGACATACCTAAAACTGCTTTCAGAACTAGGTATGGTCATTATGAGTTTACAGTCATGCCCTTTGGGTTAACGAATGCACCTGCTGCATTCATGGACATGATGAATAGGATCTGAAAACCATATTTGGATAAATTTGTAATTGTTTTCATAGACGATATACTTATTTATTCAAAAAGTCAGACAGAACATTGTGAACATCTTCATGCAATCTTAACTTTGTTAAGAAAAGAAAAGCTTTATGCCAAATTCTTGAAGTGTGAATTTTGGTTACAAGAAGTGCAATTCTTAGGACACATGGTGAATCACGAAGGTATTCACGTAGATCCTGCTAAGATAGAGGCAATTACCAAATGGAAGGTTCCACAAACAGCAATGGAAATAAGAAGTTTTATAGGTTTAGCTGATTATAGACGGTTTATTAAGGATTTTTCCAAGATAGCCGTACCATTAACTAAGTTAACCTGTAAAGCTATTAAGTTTGAATAGGGGACCTAAACAAGAAGAAGCCTTTAGAATAATAAAGCAGAAATTAACAAATGCACCAATCTTAGCCTTACCAGAAGGAACTGAAGATTTTGAAGTATATTGTGATGCTTCAAAACTAGGATTTGGATGTGTGCTTATGCAACGCAAAAAGGTGATTGCATATGCTTCAAGGCAATTGAAAAAGCACGAAGAAAACTATACGACTCATGACTTAGAGTTAGGAGCCGTAATTTTTGCCCTTAAGATTTGGAGACATTATCTTTACGGAAGTAAATTTACTGTCTACACAGACCACAAAAGTTTAAGATATATCTTTGGGCAAAAAGAGTTAAACATGAGGCAAAGGAGATGGATGGAGATCCTAAGTGACTACGACTGTGATATTCAGTATCACGAAGGAAAGGCAAATGTAGTTGCAGATGCCTTAAGTCGTAAGTATTATGAGAAACAACGACGGGTTCGTGCTCTCAGATTAAATCTACAATTAGATTTAATGGAACAATTGAAGAAAGTTCAAACTACAGCAATCAAGGATGATGCTGAAGGAATGAAAGGAAGAATAAAGGAATTAGAACAAGGAGCAGATGGAATTTGGAGATTTCATAAAAATAGAATTTGGGTACCTAAGCAGGGAGACTTAAGACCTAAGATTTTAGAAGAAGCCCATAAATCTAGGTATACTATGCACCCAGGAAACAATAAGATGTACCAAGATTTAAGAAAGAACTTTTGGTGGATAGGAATGAAAAAGGATATAGCACGATATGTTTCTAAATGTCTCACTTGTTCACAAGTTAAGGCAGAACATCAGAAACCCTCAGGTCTACTACAACAATTAGAAATGCCTGTATGGAAATGGGAACTTATAACAATGGATTTTGTTACTAAGTTACCCAAAACAAGAAAAGGTAATGATGCGATTTGGGTAATTGTAGATCGATTAACCAAATCAGCTCACTTTTTACCAATGAAAGAAACCTTTAGTATGGAAAGGTTGGCAAAATTGTATGTAGATGAAGTTGTATCCTTACATGGAGTTCCACTCTCCATTGTTTCGGATAGGGATAGTCGTTTTACTTCTCATTTCTGGAAAAGTTTCCAGCAAGCTATGGGAACTCGACTAAATCTAAGCACTGCATATCATCCCCAAACAGACGGACAAAGTGAAAGGACCATCCAAACTCTAGAAGACATGCTCAGAGCATGTGTAATAGATTTTGGTGGAAATTGGGATGATCATTTACCATTAATTGAATTCTCCTATAACAATAGCTATCATTCAAGTATTGAAACTGCCCCATTTGAAGCATTGTACGGAAGAAAATGCAGAACTCCAGTATGTTGGGCAGAAAGAGGAGAAAGTCAATTATCAGGTCCTGAAATAGTGCAAGAGACGACTGATAAGATTACTCAAATCAAGGAAAGACTGAAGATGGCTCGTGATCGCCAGAAGAGTTATGCAGACAATAGATGCAAGCCGTTAGAATTTCAAGTTGGAGACAAAGTACTATTGAAAGTTTCTCCTTGGAAAGGAGTTGTTAGATTCGGTAAGAAAGGAAAGCTAAGTCCAAGATACGTAGGACCATTTTCAGTAATCCAACGTATAGGACCAGTTGCTTATCGTTTACAACTACCAGAAGAATTAGCCGGAGTACATGATGTGTTTCATGTATCAAATCTCAAGAAATGCTTATCAGACGAATCACTGGTAGTACCTCTTAGAGATATAGAGGTAAACGAAAAGCTGAAATTTATTGAGAAACCTCTTCAAATTGAGGATCGAAAGATCAAGTTTCTTAAACATAAACGACTAGTTTTAGTCAAAGTCAGATGGGATTCAAAAAGAGGAGCTGAATACACTTGGGAGCTGGAATCAGAAATGAAGCAAAGTATCCTCACTTATTCCAGTAAATCTCGAGGACGAGATTTTTATTAAGGTAGGGAGAATGTAACAACTCTCATCTAAAAGTACTATTTATTATTTTAATTATCCAATTAGGAAACCCTAATTAAGAAACCCAAGTGATTCTGTATAATCCCTAAAATTTTCAGAACATTTGGAATTAGGATTAGGGCCCCTAAAACTTAAGGGGGGTAAACCCTAACTAACGATTATCTCTAAAATGCGTTGTCTAAATTGAGAATTCACGAACTATCAACTCAGCAGGCCTATACTAGTGACAAGGCTACCCTAGGGTAGGTTGACACCCCAGGCGAGTCGCGACAGGAGCAGCAACATCTCCCGCGACACGCGGGGGAACTCAATTTCACGTATAAATAGGACGGTCTGTTTCATGCAATTGGGTGTTCTTTCGACGTTCAAATTCGAATTGTACGCTGTGTTATAATCAAAACAGTCCCAAAACACACACTGATCACGAAGTGCTGCCACAATTCAGGGTAATAACTCGATCGCTGCTACGATTCAATGTCCGATCGATTAAACTATCCAATGGATGTTTAAGTGCTGCCCACATTAGGGTTTATGCTTTGTCATTCGTCGTTAAATCGATGGATGTTTAAGTATCGCACTTTGTCATTCGTTGTGAAGGTGTTAATCTCGTGAGTTATCGTAAATGCTGTATTAAGTTACTAACCAAATTGTGTGCCTGTTATTAAACTAGGTTATCAAGGCTAATCAGTAGGCTAAGCTCTGTTAAAAGTTAAATCTGCAATGTGAGTCATTCTCTTTTTATCAAATTGGTTTACAAAAGTATGTTTATTTTCAAAATTATAATTACAGTGATTAAGTATATGTAGTCACCAAATTACAGCCGGTATGTGGGGTATTGTGCACATTACTGTTTTTATCAATTTAGGTGGGCGAACCTAATTAATGATACTCGTTACTATTTGAGTGAACGGACTCAATAGTAATATGACCACAGTCACCGAAACGAGTCGATGACAAGTACTGTGGGTAATTGGTTGAAATAAACATTGTAATCTCTCTTAATACTGTGAATTATAAATAAAGAGTCATTTTAGTAAATAGAATGATTCACTCAGTATTTCCCGCTGACAAAACCTTTTTCAAACATGTTTCAGGTGATCTGTTGTGATCCAGGAAAAGTGCCGCGTAGCACTACCAGCTTAAAGAAGTGGCTCAGTATTAAATAAAGAAACATGTTTTGTAAAAATAAAAGATTTCTTTGTGAAATCTTAATATTGTAAATTACCGGGTTTTATCCCGAATTGTGAAATAAAATAATCGGGAAATTTGCAGTTTTTAAAAGATCCTGAAGTAAACTTCCGCTGTTAAACTCAATTAAATAAATACCACGAGATTTCTGTCCCGCGGCTCCTGAAACGGGTCAAACCGGGTCGTGGGCCGTGACAGCAAGTGACGAGGATACGATATGTGCGAGAATGACATCATGATGATGATGATGTCATCATCATTATTCAAGACTACAGCATACCACACAAAATATGCTTGTGAGAATTACATTCAGACACACATGAAACAATTGAATGAGCTAGAAATGTACACGAAACATAGTTACTTATTGTATTAGCTTATGTGTGTTTCGTGTATCAATATATACACACATGAAATACAAGTGTCACGAAGTACATATGTCATGAACTACATATATTTCGTGCCTGTTTCGTGTAGTGTTTTAGTTTCGCGTGTACACCTGCTGTATCCCCTATAAATACATCAGGTTAGGATTTAGTCTATGTGAGAGAAAGAAGTGAGACAGAGAGAGTTATCGGAGCTATTGTATGGTTGTATTTGTACCGAAACTCTATCGAAATCAATATACGGAACCGTTAATTGTTTAATCTTTATTTTGTTATACTTTCTCTCGCTCGGTTTGTATCGTAGCTTTGATTCCGCACTTGCTACGACATCTGAAACAAGAAATCATTATAGTCCGACGATCCGTATCAGGACCTACAACCTCCAATCAAAATCATCAGAACCTAGAATGTTGTGTTACGTGTTATCAAAATCCCACTAAATTCTGATTTACATAACCGTAAATATGTCCTCCATACATGTAAACACATGGTCAACGCAAAAATTACATTTATAAAGAGACAAGTTTGCCAAAAAACTGTTGCAAAAAATCAGAAAAATAATAAAAATCTAAAGAGGTTATCCGCTCCTTGATCTTCATCATCATCGTTCGCCAAAAACATCCAAATATCTATGAACACAAGTAAAAAAATGAATTTCAAAGATAGTGCAACGACGGAAATGTATTTTACATCAGAGTTTTATAAAATTTTATGTCGTTTTTCACATGAACATAAAAATACAACCCAAAAAAAATCTTAGGTTATTAAAGTTTTTTTATACTAATGTAATTGTTTTTACCATTGAAATTTTTGTCATCAAGTAAAAGTTTTGCAAAGAAATTTTTATATTTACAACTGTCTATTTATGTGTGCTGTTTTAGAGAAGCTCAGGCCGGCGAAGACAGGCGTCAAAAACATTTACAACCATCTGTAAAAAAAAGCACTTACGTGTGATGTTTTAGAGAGCTAGAGCGTATTTATAATTGTTTGATCTTACTATCTACAACGTATTTAAAAAAATAACCATCTATGTAAAAAGTATATGTAAAGCTAATGTAAAAAAGTTAAAAAAAATATATGTTAAGTGTATTTGGAAAATCCAGAATCAATGAAGTCCATCGAAGGCTTTAATGTACTTGTATTAGTTTAGAGTCCATGATGGCAAGACAACAACCAGACAAGTCACCCCTACCATAAATCTAACTGCACGTCTATTAGTTTTGTAGTTTAACATTTAAATATAGAGTAAATTACAAAAATTGTCCTTTATGTTGACACTAGATTGCATAGCGTGTCCTTTCTCTTCAAAAAGAACAGAAAGCGTACTTGATATTTGCAAACCATTGTACGTTATGTCCTTTAGCTATAACTCAGTTAGTTGTCATGGTTAAATCTAACCAAATGGACACTACATTAGGGTATTTTGGTCATTTTACCCTAAATAATTATAAAAATAACAAATAATACAAATTTGTTTATTTCCCCTTAAAAACACCCTTCTCTCTCAAGATCTCAACTCCTCTCTCTTACCACCACCACCTACCCCACTAGCCACCACCACCCGCCTGCCTGCTACCACCACCACCACCACCACTTCACATATCATCTTTCTGTTCCTAAATTCCTCTTCTTCTTCTCCAAACCATAAACAACACCAAATCTTCATGCACAACCCCAAAAGCCCCAATTTTACAGATCCTATTATAAACCCTATGTTACAATCTTCAAAAACAATTATATATTATGCGTTGGAGAAGATAGAAATTCGATGCCCAGAGTTTCGACAGCCGATTTGCTCCTTCAAGTGTGTTCTTTGGACGACCAAGGTAAGAATTCATCAACATTGGTCTCTTTTTTCTTGTGAGATTCCAAAAATCATGATGTATTCCCCCATTTCCTCGACTTTCTTATTCAGATCTAAAGATCAGCTTAGTGTCATGGTGGATTGGGTTGATGTGTTGGTCACAATGTTGATTTTAGTTCATGACGGTGGGTGTTAAGCGGCTGAAATAGCCTTGGACCACCGGTCAGTGGTGGTTGAGGATGGGTATGGTGCCGAAAGAGGGTTTATGTGTATGCCATTAACCAAATTCAAGGTGTATATAGTGCAGGGGCAGACATAAGGGTGGCCCAAGGTGGGCGGGCGCACCCTCGGGAAAAAAAAATTTAGTGCTAAGTTCAGTCGAAAATCCCGTCCGCACCCTTGAAATTTTTCGTTCGCACCCTTTGGAATTTTCTGTCCGCACCCCTTATGTAAAAAGTGTTATCAATTTATATTTTAAATTTTTTTTAGTAAACTCTTATAGTGTATACATGGTGGTTGACAGTGTATACATTAAATTAATTGAAACTATCGGAATCTTCACTTACAATCTTCATGTAACACTTTAATTGAAACTGATACAGAAGGTCTTCATCAGATTGGCAAGTTATAAATCCAAATCAGTCGCAAATCGCCTTTTTGTTCTTTGAATCTTGTAAAAAAAATTGGTATGATTTATGGGATTCAGTAGTAGAGATAGCGGTTGAAACGAAAAGAATGGAGGAGAGGGGAACGACGGTCGACGACCGACGATGGAAGAGGAGTTGTTGCCGGAGGTCATGGTGGATCGGCGAGGGTGTGAAAAGACATAAGTGAGAACAAGAGAGAAATTATAAGGTTGATTCAGGAAAATCAAAAGGGGATAAGAAAATACAATAATGCCCTCACGTGGGCCCCACGTGACTAGGTTTAACTGTAAAAATAAACTGAGTTTGAGGTAAAGAACATAACGTGTAAGAGTTTACAAACATCAAGTTCGCTTTTTGTACTTTTTGAGGATAAAGGACACACTTTGCAATCTAATGTCAACATAAACGACGATTTTTGTAATTTACTATTTAAATATATTAGAGAACTTGTTTTTTACTGTTTAATTTCTAAATTTATGTTATTGTATTTGAGGTGAATGTTGGAATATACGTTTTCTAAGTAATTATAGATATTTTATGTAATTTTTTTAACAGGGAAATTTGGATTTTATTTTTGTTTTATTATTTTTTTTTGTATAAAAAGATGAGTAAAATGGACAAAACGACTTTTATGTTTTCTCAAACTTGTAGGTTCCAGCCTTTATGTTTAAAACTTGCTGAAAACACTTTTTACGTTTAATTTTGTGAAACACCCTAACACGTAATAACCTAAAAACGACGCAGCGGAAAAAGAGCCTTAAAAATTTCTTTCTTTATTAGACACATAACTTACATAAAGGCTCAAATATGAAATGTCAAACATTAACTAAAAGAAATATACAACATTCACTTTCGATTAACACCTTAAGGCGTTACAAAATTAAAGTTATGTGACCGTTCTTTCCGTACAATCCTTGCTCTCGACTCGATCCATGCCCGCTTCTCTTCATTCGTGGTAGAAGAAATCCGTGTAATACCTGTGGACATCCCATACAACTTAACCATTAGTCGTTAACAACATCTTACGACATTTATTCTCATATAATTTAATATCAAATAACATTCAAGAATATAAACTTCTATTCATTCAACTATCCTCTCATAGTTTCTCGTTCCGTTTTCGAGTTTGGTACCTCATGAACCCGATGATCTTTTACCTGCATACATTCCAACTTCAAGGCATACCATTAGCAATCGTTAATACCCAAACATAATGAAATCATTCTTTCATACATTTATAACATCTCGCATTCATGCATGTATACTAATTACTATGTGCATTCATAGCGAATTACATTCATATATGCATACATTCTTAATTCATACATGCATACAAACATATACACCAACATATATACGCACACATTCGTACACGCACACATACATACGAGCTCTCGCTTACCGCTATTATTCACATATATCAATGCTTCTTGTCAAAATCACAACCTTCCATAATATAGGTTCTATACCTATAGTCTCACATACCTATTCGTTCCTAGACTCGGTTACATTTACATTTCCTTCACTAACAAGAAGAAAAATCCGTACTTTCATTATCCGGAGGCTCATAATATCTCTTATGTACAAAAACCGGCTTTGAAATAAGTTATGAAACATTGAAAATCATTCAAACATCAAGTCCGGTTGCGAAATCAACAAGAAAAACCAAGATTTGCCAGCTCACTGGATCTCGCGGGGCGCGACAGCCCCTACCCGGGCGCTCGCAGGGCGCGACAGACGTCGCGGTGCATGACGGTGAAACTGAATTGCTGTCGCATAGCGAGACAGCCCTATTTCGACAGACTGTTTTCCTATGCTGCTGAATATAGTGCCCAGCTGTGAATTCTAACAAAAAACTTTAACTTAAAGTTGCATAACTTTTGATATAGACATCCGTTTTACGTAATTCTTGTTTCTACATGTCCGTAATTTAATTACGAATCCGTTTACCATCCTAACTCACATCAAAAGCTGAATTATAAGATAAGGACCTATAAATCCTTCAAGCCATTAATCGACCCTTTTGATTTCACCATTTTATTTATGACATAACTAACCACTTTCAGTCTCAATAATCATTCCTACCTTAGTAATTCAGTTTATCACCTCGGGTCGTATCAAGAGCTGATTTATAAGCAAACGGCTTATAAATCCCTTTATATCATTATTCGACCCGTTTAGTCCTACTAGTTTACCTTCGTTATAAATAACTCCTTCGTTATACTAAAATAACACATACCTTAATGCTCTCATTCATTACATAGTCCTTGCATAATTTTCCACACTTATAATTATTAAATTCTACATACATACTAAGAAGTGAATCGGAATCACTTACCTCGTGCGTCCGAGTTCGTGCATAGCTTCCGTATTTACCTTTGACCCATTGCCCTTCCATGCTCGTGTCCATGTTGACATAGCTACTACGCTTTCAGGTTATCATCAACACATTCTTGTTAGCATACATCATTGTACTTGATAACGAGCATACATTTGTATAATTTCATATTCAACTTGCATTAATCATTTCTAACAAGCATACGACATGTACCCGATTTCACATCCTTTCAAACCCATATAACCCATCATGTCATTCCATTTATCACATATTTATATACCATGTACCATACGATTATCTATAATTTTATAATCACAACAACAATTCTAGCCATGTTCCTTATGCGTAGTTGATTTTTAGAGTCAACGATTTATCATTTTAACTTTCAGCTTAATCTCATATACTCATGACATCATAATAGGCTGTTTTGGGGCGTCCGTTTACTGTACTTACGAGCTTGCAAAAATTACAATATTTTTATGTGACGTGCCCCTCAGAGGGTTTATCCTTGTGTTAAATATTTAGAGTCTAACTCTCCACCAAATATTTATAAAAATTCATTTACTAAGCTGCAATTAAATTCGTCACTTCTGACTGCAGCTTACAGAAAAATTAATTTAAAATTCCTCATTTATCCGATTGACGAAATTCCAGTTGGAGATTTTTGGAATCACCTGAAGCTACCTACAGTAAAAATTTGAGATCATAACTCAATTCCTAGATTGAGTTATGACATTCGTAATGGGCTGCAAATTCTGCCAGAAAACGCAACCTGAACCTTCGATACGGAAAAATTCATAAAACATTCATTTTTCGTCGAAAAAATGCAATTCCAGTTGGGTTTGAAAAGTTTTTCCTGGGAGTTCATCACAAACTCAATAAACATCAGTTTTTTACATGATTTGACCTAGATACAGCCGATTACATTCGGCTGTAACTTTCTGGACAGATTTAGTTTTTATCAAATTCCACTAATTTAACATAGCGTTCATTCTAAATCAAGTTCATTTATCAATTTACTCTAATACACAATTCATACTTCAATATTACATCATTTTTTTCACCTTCATGATCATCAAGTTTCATCATAATCCTACATCAAGTGGGTTTCACTTCAAATCATTCTAGTGAGCAAAATTAAACATAATTAACCTTCTATATGATGATTATATTCATGCCTAATTCCATACAAATTCGTGAATTACTACATAACCCACTTCATACAAGATCATCAATCTAAATTTTAAAACATACCTCATGATCCCCTCGTGTAGGTGATCATTAATTCATGTTCATTCATGAATTTAAGCCTCGATTCACCCTTCAATTTGATGATCTTTCATAATTAGGGTTTGGCTCCCCCTTGTGTTCTTCTGATCGTTCCAGAACATACACTAAGTGTGTGTTTGTGTGTGTTAAACTTTTTACTTTAATAATTCAACTTTCATCTTATCCTACTTTAGTCCCTCATGTTTGCCACTAAAACATGATTGGCATAACTTTCATCCTTTTATAGTTTTTACCATACACTTAACTAGGTTAAATAGCCTAGTTATTTATTTCATGTCATATTATACTAGAACAGAAGGCGAATATAAACATTCGAGTTTTGGGGCCTTACAAGTCTGCCCCCCTTAAAGGAGGTTTCGTCCCCGAAACCTTTCTTATTTTTACTACACCAATTCTAGTCCTTCGTTTAAATCAGTTCATCCGGGAAGTTTTCTACAACACGAGAATGCTTATGACTTCTTTATAACAGTCCATACTTTCCATACCATACTTTCACATACTATTCTCATTTCCTTGTCCCGTTAGTAACAGGTCAAAATACATGCTTCTTCAGACTTGTAATAATACATATAATCGCATGATCCCTATATAACAGACCTATTACCTTCATCTCATCTCTTAAGATTACATTCCATACATATATTATATAACATTAAATTCTTGTTTTTGTTATTACAATAAAACGACTATTTCATGTTCCCATATTTGTGCTTAGCTCCAAGGTTAAACATCATTCTATGTTTTCTATAGTTACTTGTACCATGCATACATTTACAATACCTTTAAGTCATCTCATTCATTACTATTGCTCTCACATCATGCACTACTTATTCAACATAAGTAGCGTGTCGTACAATTTCATCACACTTAAGTTTCATCAATACCCAGAACTTTCATTCAAAACGTTTGAGATTTCCTTTTTAATGACAAAATTTTCTTCTTATGTCAATTGTTAAAGATCATACATCCCATACCATATCATACCTATTCTATCATTCATTTCGTAGGTCATTTTCGTTCTACCAATTCATACCTATCCAACATTGGTTAAACATTTTACTAACCTCGATTTCATTGCATATATTAACGATCCGTAAACCGAATCGTTCCGCTTCTTCACGAGTACTCCATGTACTAGACCAGGTTTCATTCGTCCGTGAAATGAGCTTCTGCTCGTGAACATCCTTTCATCCTTCCTGATAGGTTTATCACCTCATGATTCCTGCCATTCTCATTATAAGATTAGGAGTTTACGCATTTCATTAAATTTCATTCAGACGTGTCATTTACTACATCATCTTGTTTACATATTAATCCTTTCTCAATTCCTTCTTAAGACATTAGTGCGTTTAACCTGTTCAAAACAGGTCAATACGTGACCATTCCTTAACATATCATTATAGTTGTTTGACCTGTTCACGACGGTTCAATACATAACTGTTCTTTCGCAATTCCTTAGCTTATTTATCAACTTCTGTAGTTTTTTTTTTCAAAATCAAGCTGCCACTTCTTTCTTATTATAACTACACATAACGAAGTACACGTTTGTATTCCTCCTTAATTCAAGCATATATACGATTTCATCGCTTCATGTTTCAGTGCTTCTTACAAATACTTGTCCCTTTCATTAAAACTTAAACCTTTCGTCCGGGTCGTAACCCGTGATTCTCTTTGACTCTCAAGGGTTGAGTACTAACGTATTCCACGCATGTAACTTATCCAAGTTTTTATTTCTTACAGCTAAAGCTTCTTGCCACCTCAACCGTTTTTTGATGACTTATACTTACTTACTTAATGGACCAAACTACTCTACCCACTCTTTTATTACTAGCTCTAATATTAACAATTCATCTTCATTCAGCTTTTCAAAAATCAAACTATAATTATTTTCTTACCTGCATTTTATTACTTGCCTTATTAATCATCATTTTACTTTGTTCGACTTTTCGAAAGTCTTATTTATAAGTACATTCTGACCTATGTTTACCAATTACCCAGTTCTGGCACATCCCAATCTAGTCGAGCTATAAGCTCTTATTAAAAGCATAACCTTTATACATACCTGGCGCAAGTCAGATCCATTGACTCATTATCTATGCCTTGCGTTGACTATTTCCTTCCAGGTTGTGACATTACATGACCATACATTATGCTCATTTACAATTATATGACTTGACCATTTTAAACATTAAATACCGGGTTCAATTGGCAATCACCATTTAACTCGCATAACTCTTTTGTCCTTTCAACCATTCTTGCATACAACACATTAGCATAAATATATATTCATATATATATATATATATATATACAAGTTTAAGACATAACTTGGATAATATCCTCTTTCTAAAGAATATTTACTTGCTTAGTCTGTAATTACTTACACATTTGAACTTTTCATTCTTATCATTCGTTGTTACTTATTTGATTCGTACCTACTTACGAATTCAAACTTTTCATTCCCTTCTATGTTTCGAATCTGTCTTGCGGTTTCTAACATATCATTCATATCCTTTATTCCTTCTATGTTTCGAATCCGTTTCGCGAATTCAAACATATCATTCACATTTTTCATTCCTTCTATGTTTCGAATCCGTCTCGCGGATTCAAACATATCATTCACACTTTCCATTACTTCTATGTTTTGAATCCGTCTCGCGGATTCAAACATATCATTCATACTTTCTTTTTGTATTTAGTACTCTCAATTTCTTGAGAGTCTTACATTTCCTTTCACCCTCACGTCCACCAAATACCTAATTCTACCGGACATACCTGTAACAATTTTCATGGTCTCACGAACGTCATATGTTTCTTGTGTACTGGCCAGGTACACAATCCACATACTAGTTTCGTGTCTTCGTGTAATCATCACCTTATGTCCGAAGAATTTGGTTTCAGTACGTGTAACATTTTCAAGACTTCATTACGATTCCACTACTATCTTTCATTTAAAATTTTCCTTTCCCTTGATAGGTTTTACCATTACATGCACCCACATATTAAATTTACGTACCTGGGGTCAATTTGTCTTATTACATGCCTTGATGTCAGCCCTAGACCGCATTCACGAATCATCCTCTCCCAACAACTATGCTTACCTTACACATAACATACTGTTAGTTTCCTTCATATACATACTTAAATACATACTTACATTCGCTTGTACCTTTAGATCTTGATCGAGTCTGGGATTGTACGAGTTCCTTGTCACAAGAGGACACATGTTTGAGTTCAAGTATTTACCTCCTTATACTTGATTTCCCTCAAACTAGCGCTCTGATACCAACTTGAAACACCCTAACACGTAATAACTTAAAAACGACGCAGCGGAAAAAGAGCCTTAAAAATTTATTTCTTTATTAGACACATAACTTACATAAAGGCTCAAATATGAAATGTCAAACATTAACTAAAAGAAATATACAACATTCACTTTCGATTAACACCTTAAGGCGTTACAAAATTAAAGTTATATGACCGTTCTTTCCGTACAATCCTTGCTCTCGACTCGATCCATGCCCGCTTCTCTTCGTTCGTGGTAGAAGAAATCCGTGTAATACCTGTGGACATCCCATACAACTTAAACATTAGTCGTTAACAACATCTTACGACATTTATTCTCATATAATTTAATATCAAATAACATTCAAGAATATAAACTTCGATTCATTCAACTATCCTCTCATAGTTTCTCGTTCCGTTTTCGAGTTCGGTACCTCATGAATCCGAGGATCTTTTACCTGCATACATTCCAACTTCAAGGCATACCATTAGCAATCGTTAATACCCAAACATAATGAAATCATTCTTTCATACATTTATAACATCTCGCATTCATGCATGTATACTAATTCTTACGTGCATTCATAGCGAATTACATTCATATATGCATACATTTTTCGTTCGCACCCTTTGGAATTTTCTGTCCGCACCCCTTATGTAAAAAGTGTTATCAATTTATATTTTAAATTTTTTTTAGTAAACTCTTATAGTGTATACATGGTGGTTGACAGTGTATACATTAAATTAATTGAAACTATCGGAATCTCCACTTACAATCTTCATGTAACACTTTAATTGAAACTGATACAGAAGGTCTTCATCAGATTGACAAGTTATAAATCCAAATCAGTCGCAAATCGCCTTTTTGTTCTTTGAATCTTGTAAAAAAAAATTGGTATGATTTATGGGATTCAGTAGTAGAGATAGCGGTTGAAACGAAAAGAATGGAGGAGAGGGGAACGACGGTCGACGACTGACGATGGAAGAGGAGTTGTTGCCGGAGGTCATGGTGGATCGGCGAGGGTGTGAAAAGACATAAGTGAGAACAAGAGAGAAATTATAAGGTTGATTCAGGAAAATCAAAAGGGGATAAGAAAATACAATAATGCCCTCACGTGGGCCCCACGTGACTAGGTTTAACTGTAAAAATAAACTGAGTTTGGGGTAAAGAACATAACGTGTAAGAGTTTACAAACATCAAGTTCGCTTTTTGTACTTTTTGAGGATAAAGGACACACTTTGCAATCTAATGTCAACATAAACGACGATTTTTGTAATTTACTCTTTAAATATATTAGAGAACTTGTTTTTTACTGTTTAATTTCTAAATTTATGTTATTGTATTTGAGGTGAATGTTGGAATATACGTTTTCTAAGTTATTATAGATATTTTATGTAATTTTTTTAACAGGGAAATTTGGATTTTTTTTTTGTTTTATTTTTTTTTTTTGTATAAAAAGATGAGTAAAATGGACAAAACGACTTTTATGTTTTCTCAAACTTGTAGGTTCCAGCCTTTATGTTTAAAACTTGCTGAAAACACCTTTTACGTTTAATTTTGTGAAACACCCTAACATGTAATAACTTAAAAACGACGCAGCGGAAAAAGAGCCTTAAAAATTTCTTTCTTTATTAGACACATAACTTACATAAAGGCTCAAATATGAAATGTCAAACATTAACTAAAAGAAATATACAACATTCACTTTCGATTAACACCTTAAGGCGTTACAAAATTAAAGTTATGTGACCGTTCTTTCCGTACAATCCTTGCTCTCGACTCGATCCATGCCCGCTTCTCTTCATTCGTGGTAGAAGAAATCCGTGTAATACCTGTGGACATCCCATACAACTTAACCATTAGTCGTTAACAACATCTTACGACATTTATTCTCATATAATTTAATATCAAATAACATTCAAGAATATAAACTTCTATTCATTCAACTATCCTCTCATAGTTTCTCGTTCTGTTTTCGAGTTTGGTACCTCATGAACCCGATGATCTTTTACCTGCATACATTCCAACTTCAAGGCATACCATTAGCAATCGTTAATACCCAAACATAATGAAATCATTCTTTCATACATTTATAACATCTCGCATTCATGCATGTATACTAATTACTATGTGCATTCATAGCGAATTACATTCATATATGCATACATTCTTAATTCATACATGCATACAAACATATACACCAACATATATACGTACACATTCGTACACGCACACATACATACGAGCTCTCGCTTACCGCTATTATTCACATATATCAATGCTTCTTGTCAAAATCACAACCTTCCATAATATAGGTTCTATACCTATAGTCTCACATACCTATTCGTTCCTAGACTCGGTTACATTTACATTTCCTTCACTAACAAGAAGAAAAATCCGTACTTTCATTATCCGGAGGCTCATAATATCTCTTATGTACAAAAACCGGCTTTAAAATAAGTTATGAAACATTGAAAATCATTCAAACATCAAGTCCGGTTGCGAAATCAACAAGAAAAACCAAGATTTGCCAGCTCACTGGATCTCGCGGGGCGCGACAGCCCCTACCCGGGCGCTCGCGGGGCGCGACAGACGTCACGGTGCGTGACAGTGAAACTGAATTGCTGTCGCATAGCGAGACAGCCCTATTTCGACAGACTGTTTTCCTTTGCTGCTGAATATAGTGCCCAGCTATGAATTCTAACAAAAAACTTTAACTTAAAGTTGCATAACTTTTGATATAGACATCCGTTTTTCGTAATTCTTGTTTCTACATGTCCGTAATTTAATTACGAATCCGTTTACCATCCTAACTCACATCAAAAGCTGAATTATAAGATAAGGACCTATAAATCCTTCAAGCCATTAATCGACCCTTTTGATTTCACCATTTTATTTATGACATAACTAACCACTTTCAGTCTCAATAATCATTCCTACCTTAGTAATTCAGTTTATCACCTCGGGTCGTATCAAGAGCTGATTTATAAGCAAACGGCTTATAAATCCCTTTATATCATTATTCGACCCGTTTAGTCCTACTAGTTTACCTTCGTTATAAATAACTCCTTCGTTATAAATAACTCCTTCGTTATACTAAAATAACACATACCTTAATGCTCTCATTCATTACATAGTCCTTGCATAATTTTCCACACTTATAATTATTAAATTCTACATACATACTAAGAAGTGAATCGGAATCACTTACCTCGTGCGTCCGAGTTCGTGCATAGCTTCCGTATTTACCTTTGACCCATTGCCCTTCCATGCTCGTGTCCATGTTGACATAGCTACTACGCTTTCAGGTTATCATCAACACATTCTTGTTAGCATACATCATTGTACTTGATAACGAGCATACATTTGTATAATTTCATATTCAACTTGCATTAATCATTTCTAACAAGCATACGACATGTACCCGATTTCACATCCTTTCAAACCCATATAACCCATCATGTCATTCCATTTATCACATATTTATATACCATGTACCATACGATTATCTATAATTTTATAATCACAACAACAAGTCTAGCCATGTTCCTTATGCGTAGTTGATTTTTAGAGTCAACGATTTATCATTTTAACTTTCAGCTTAATCTCATATACTCATGACATCATAATAGGCTGTTTTGGGGCGTCCGTTTACTGTACTTACGAGCTTGCAAAAATTACAATCTTTTTATGTGACGTGCCCCTCAGAGGGTTTATCCTTGTGTTAAATATTTAGAGTCTAACTCTCCACCAAAAATTTATAAAAATTCATTTACTAAGCTGCAATTAAATTCGTCACTTCTGACTGCAGCTTACAGAAAAATTAATTTAAAATTCCTCATTTATCCGATTGACGAAATTCCAGTTGGAGATTTTTGGAATCACCTGAAGCTACCTACAGTAAAAATTTGAGATCATAACTCAATTCCTAGATTGAGTTATGACATTCGTAATGGGCTGCAAATTCTGCCAGAAAACGCAACCTGAACCTTCGATACGGAAAAATTCATAAAACATTCATTTTTCGTCGAAAAAATGCAATTCCAGTTGGGTTTGAAAAGTTTTTCCTGGGAGTTCATCACAAACTCAATAAACATCAGTTTTTTACATGATTTGACCTAGATACAGCCGATTACATTCGGCTGTAACTTTCTGGACAGATTTAGTTTTTATCAAATTCCACTAATTTAACATAGCGTTCATTCTAAATCAAGTTCATTTATCAATTTACTCTAATACACAATTCATACTTCAATATTACATCAATTTTTTCACCTTCATGATCATCAAGTTTCATCATAATCCTACATCAAGTGGGTTTCACTTCAAATCATTCTAGTGAGCAAAATTAAACATAATTAACCTTCTATATGATGATTAACCTACATCAAGTGGGTTTCACTTCAAATCATTCTAACCAATATTCATGCCCTATTTCGACATACTGTTTTCCTTTGGTGCTGCATATAGTGCCCAGCTATGAATTCTAACAAAAAACTTTAACTTAAAGTTTCATAACTTTTGATATAGACATCCGTTTTACGTAATTCTTGTTTCTACATGTCCGTAATTTAATTACGGATCCGTTTACCATCCTAACTCACATCAAAAGCTAAATTATAAGATAACGACCTATAAATCCTTCAAGCTATTAATCGACCCGTTTGATTTCACCATTTTATTTATGACATAACTAACCACTTTTAGTCTCAATATTCATTCCTACCTTAGTAATTCCATTTATCACCTCAGGTCGCATCAAGAGCTGATTTATAAGCAAACGGCTTATAAATCCCTTTATATCATTATTCGACCCGTTTAGTCCTACTAGTTTACCTTCGTTATAAATAACTCCTTCGTTATACTAAAATAACACATACCTTAATGCTCTCATTCATTACA
Organism: Helianthus tuberosus; assembly: GCA_030545235.1. Lineage (NCBI taxonomy): Eukaryota > Viridiplantae > Streptophyta > Magnoliopsida > Asterales > Asteraceae > Helianthus > Helianthus tuberosus. The sequence goes on from CM060425.1 coordinate 198,468,602, forward strand.
TAGTCCTTGCATAATTTTCCACACTTATAATTATTAAATTATAAATACATACTAAGAAGTGAATCGGAATCACTTACCTCGTTCGTCCGATATTCATGCCTAATTCCATACAAATTCGTGAATTACTATATAACCCACTTCATACAAGATCAGCAGTCTAAATTTTAAAACATACCTCATGATCCCCTCGTGTAGGTGATCATTAATTCATGTTCATTCATGAATTTAAGCCTCGATTCACCCTTCAATTTGATGATCTTTCATAATTAGGGTTTGGCTCCCCCTTGTTTTCTTCTGATCGTTCCAGAACACACACGAAGTGTGTGTTTGTGTGTGTTAATTTTTTTACTTTAATAATTCAACTTTCATCTTATCCTACTTTAGTCCCTCATGTTTGCCACTAAAACATAATTGGCACAACTTTCATCCTTTTATAGTTTTTACCATACACTTAACTAGGTTAAATAGCCTAGTTATTTATTTCATGTCACATTGTACTAGAACATAAGGCGAATGTAAACATTCGAGTTTTGGGCCATTACATTTTGTTATAGGTTCAATCCTTTACAAGTAACTAAGTTAATTTTCTTAGTTTAATTCCATCACATGCCTATACAACTAACCAAGTTTATTTGTCGTATATTTGTCTTCAAATTCAGGAACTATATGGTTCTGAAATGTGTCAAAACAATCTTGGATTTTATACTTTTTTCCATAGGAAATGTGTCATAAAAAACTAGAAATTCATATTTTATTTTTTTATTAGTCGGAAATGTATCTCTAGTAAAAAAAATATCAAAACTATTGATAATTATCTTATTATTATATTAAATATTAAGATAAATGATAATTTAGAAAAGGTGTAGGAAAAGCGTAGCAACTCCTAACCCCCATTTTCTGTTAGAAATGGGTAGGAAAATGTGTAGCTAATGCCTTAGAAAACAGTTTCCTACGAGGGGTTTTGCTACATATGTATTTTGTAGCAACTTTGTTAGAATCACGTTTTGTGATGCATTTCTGACGGAAAATGGTGTCGGAAATGCTGGTTTTTTAGTAGAGTTATTATTAATTACATAGGTTAGGATATAATAGGAAGTTTATTTGGTTAGGAAGAATAAGAAGTAATCTTGAGTATCAATTGAGTAATCAAGGGCTTAGATTAAATGGGTGGAATTGGACAAAAATAAGGAGGAACGTGAGATTTTTAGGGGTATTCTAGTCCATCCCGAGTAATAGTTTCTCTCAACTCCAATTCCCCCCATTTTCAAAAAGTCAATAATTCTTTCATACGACATTATTTTTTTTATAAAAATTACAACATAAAAACGAGCATTTTCTTATCTTTAAAATGAGTACACTATTGTTAAACTTTGAAATTTTTTTTGATAAACTAGATGCGTAAAACGCAATGAACTATAAACACACACAAAAAATATGTTTTTTTTTTTCTAAAACACAATGGACTATAATATGTTTTTTTCTAAAACGCAATAGACTAAAAACAAAAAAAAATATGTTTTTTCTTAAACGCAATGGACTAAAAACATAAAAAATGTGTTTTTTTTTTTTCTAAAACGCAATTGATTAAAAACTCAAAGAAAATGTGTTTTCTAAAACGCAATTACCTAAAAACACAAAGAAATGTTTTTTTTTTTTCTAAAACGCAATGGACTAAAAATACAAAGAAATGTGTTTTTTTTTCTAAAACACAATGGACTAAAAACAAAAAAATTGTGTTTTTCTAAAACGCAATAGATTGAAAACAGAAACTAATGTGTTTTTTTTCGTAAAACGCAATGGAATAAAAACTCACAAAAGTGTTCTTGTAAAACGCAAGGGACGAGAAACACAAAAACTGTGTTTTTTTTTCTAAAACGCAATAGACAAAAAAATATGTTTTTTCATTGTTTTATAAAAACGTAATGGACTAAAAACACAAAAAAGGTGTTTTTCATTGTTTTATAAAAACGCAATTACTTGATTCAAAAACACAATGCAACGGTTAAGGTTAATACATATGGTATTCCATTTTTAATAAAAATATTCCAAGTATAAAATACATTTAATTTGAAAGATGGACGGAAAACAACTATAATTATTAATTAATGCAGCCATATGAAACATGGCATGAGTATTAGCATCTGCACAAAAACGTACCACCTCATGCCTCTAAGTGCCACCTTCTTCTTTCTTATTTTATTATTTATGTTTGATCATTGAGTACATTCACAAATTTGAATACTATTACGGCCATTAATTCCCTAAAACATAAGCTATTTTAGGGACCTTCACATAAAATGCAATGCAATGAGGAACAGACAAACATTAAAGTGAAAAAGACTTTTAAAATTCATTGTGTTTTGCAGATTCACATAAACAAAGAAACATAAAAGTGAAAAAACACAATTGCATTTTACAAAATTGCGTTTTATAACAAGGCGTCACTGTTCACATTCCGATCACTATCATAAGAAAACAACTCACAATAGTTACTTTCATTACATCCTTTAGTGATTGGCGGCATTAATCTGGTTGTTCGTGTCACACCCCAAAAACGTCGCAGCGGAATTTAAAACGTAGTGGTGACGGAAGTTGGTGCCCATTTATATCTTGCTGAACGATGCATCGTAATGTTGGACATTTCAACTTAATTAAAACATAGATTTTAAAACATAAATTCTTAAAGTTCGTCACAACCACACCATAGTTAAGTTGTTTTGATCCTTATGGATCTTATTACATTTGTCCCAGAAAGTTTAAAAGTTAGTCTAACATATTTAAGTGACAAAACATGCATCAACAAACACAAGACACGCCATGATTCCCGAAGCCGAACTCAAGTACCTGTAGAACACGTTTAAAATCAAGTGTCATCACAATGGAAGGTGAGTTCACATATTCAAATTTAAGCAATTTGATCCTAAGGAAAAACTTTCTAATTATGTGTTTATAACGAAACATCCATATAATTTTAGAAAGTCCATTTATTTCCTTAATAAAATCCATGGGTCATCCGTCGTAGGTTGAAAACTCGACATCAGGGCATTTTCCCATGTTTTGTATATTAAATTTATAGCGTCAACGTTCATATTCGTATGTTAGCTAGACAATACGAGCTATATATTTTACCATGTAGGGATAATCAAGGCTAGACTATAAACAAAATTTCAATTCGTCGTTTGATTTGACACTAGGTGACCGGTCACGACGGGGTTGTCAACCCGATAGATCTACCAACAATTCATCGCGTGCAATACTTAAATGATTAAACGGCATCATTGGCGCATGGTCCATATCGAGACCATCTATAATGCCTGCCTCACGTATAATATATATATACTACTAATATGACAAATTTAATATAAATGGTTGTACGGAATTTACTAAAATCCCTTGGACCAAGCAAACCCGTCCCAACAACACGATCGGTTTTTCCTCAGAAACACCGCACCATCCCAGTTTCTCCTCGAAACATATATTTATAACAAATGTTTTATCTCGAAAATGTATAATTTATCAAAACTCCATATATTTTCAATGAAAATACATGATTTATATAAAAACGTATGTTTTATTTCAAAAACATTATTAAACCATTTTAGGCGTGTTCTTTCCCCCAAAACATATACAAAACAGTAAAAAGAGGGTGTTTAGTGACACTCACCTTTGGGTGCGTATTTTAAATAGCGCAAATCCCACAGATTGATTTCTACACGTCCTATTATATCTAGGAACGATTTTTAAATCAATATATCATAAAACTCCTAAGTTTCTCCGTTTCTTAGAATTGTCACATAACTTTGAGATTTTCTCGAAAAGTTATCGTTTTTGATTATGTTGGCACGTTAATACATATATATATATATATATAAATATATTAAATATTTTTTTGACTTGAACGATTTTATTGGTGACCGTTATCATGTAAATACATTAACACTCCCGTTTATATGTAATGTATCTACGATTTGCGCGTCGTAATATATTTACATAAACGTTCACATAAATTATTATGGAAACACGCGTAATCTCGTTAACTTATCTATTTTGTAATTTTTAAGGCAAACATACATAAAATATCTTATATGTATCAAATTTCATGTTCGACAAACAAGTTACACGTTTAACGCGATTTTTACCGTTTACATAAAACGCACAAGTATACATGCATATTCTAAATTTCCAAATATCATGTTAAAACTTAACATATTTTCATATTCACATGTTTAAATCACATAACACATCTTAACACATAAGGTTCACCCAAAAATTACCCATACTAGTGTTCATTGAAAAATGCGTATTTTAGCGATTCGGTAACGTTTTCGGGCGTCGGAAGTCACGTATGACCAACCAAACGCCAAATAAACTTAAAATTAGTTAAAATACTCATTTTTAAACCAAAAATGTCAGTTTATTTACTAGTTTATTTACTGATCAAAATCAGTTTCATAAAAATAGTTCGAAAAGCCGATTTTTGACCGTTTTAACGCATAGTTTTGCGTTAAACGTTACTATAATCATCCCAACTCGGAATGACTTGATATTTTAACATAATACATGTTATTTACTGATTAAAATAGTGGTTATAATCAGATTAGAGCATTTTTTTGTGTAAGTCACATAAATCATGCGATTTCACGTATTTTACAACTTCTAATGCACCAAGTACAACATGCAAAGCTAGTAATCATTATGACAAAATTTTATGCCATTAAACTCTTCAAATATTTACATTTTTAGTGTTAAGAATATGATTAAAATTTATTTTTATCAAATCATACTCAAATCATCATTTCATGATCATATTCCAACATGCATGATCTAGTAAATGCATCTAATGCATCCATAACATATTCTAATCATTTTGTATGAACTTGAATGCACCTAGACCTTCATTTAACTCATGTTTCACATACTCAAACATTCCAACATTCATATGATCATCATCCAATTATTTATTATAAATGCAAGACATACATCTTCTTACATATTTAAGTCTTTTAATCATCAAAAATTTACATGCATGTGTACATATACATACATATATACACGACACATATACATACATACGTACATAAACTTCCAAAGTTTTTCTTTTTAACATATCCATTTCAAATCATTAAACCTTTTTAGAACATTCCTTTGATCACACATGTATTTCACTTTACAAAATCATATCAAACAAGAATCTATCAATAGTCAAAACTCAATACACATATACATATATACATACATACGACCATACCCACATATATATATACTCATCCATTTTATTTTTGTTTCAAAAACCCATTTGTTTTAGTTTTCAAGTTAGTGTTCAAATCTAAGAACAAGAGAAACCTTCCATAGCATCTTCATCACCAAGAATCATGAACATGATTTGAAAGTAAATATATTATACCTTCAAGATTTCTTAGTGGGTTTTGAAAATAATGATGATATGAGGCCTTGCTCTTGCTTGAATCTTCTTGGAATCACCTCTAAACCTTCATACTAGCTTGAAAACACCTTGAAATGCCTTTAAATCTTCAAGAAATGGTTTGAAATTTTCGAATGTGTGTGGTTATGGGGGTGTTTGGGCGAGCTTCATCAAGAGAGAGAGAGAGAGAGAGAGAGAGAGTGTTTGATTTTTGATCTTTGAGTTTATTAAATGGAGTGTTGTAAAGGTTGAAATGATTAGAATTAGACATATTGTTACACTTGGCAACAAATCACATTTTCAAGAAAGGCGGGCACCTCCCCTAGCCGCCACCTCTTTCCCTCCTCACATACACTACACGCATACACACACATATATATACACATATATGTACTATAGTGTAAAAATGTATTTTACTGGATACCGGGTATTTTATTTAGCGTTTTAATCCCGTTTTAGTGCGTTTTAAATTATTTTTATCATTATATAAAAATAATCACACAAAATTATTACTGAAATAATTACCAGTTGCCTTGACTGGCTGCGTTGGCAGTATTTTGTCCAATACGTGCAGTATCGCGCGGTACGCGCTCAAACTCGAAAAATAGAGTTTCTTAGCGTTTTAATTTATTTTTCCTCGTGAATATGATTAAAATTACTATTCTAATCATAACAGACTTTTTTTAGAATTTTAACACTGATCGGGTGGTCACCGACCTTCGTTTTGCATTTTAATCGTTACGCTATAAGCGTTTATTTTATGGTTGCCAACATAATTTTTACCAATGTTTGGATTTACCAACTCATTAAATATCATATATAAATATCATAATCAGTCAAGTAGAACCTTTTTATCTATTCACAACACGTGTTACAATTGTACGGTACTGCCTGAAAAGCCGGGTGTCACAGTCTCCCCATGTTTAGGAAGTTTCATCCCCGAAATTTTTACTCTACAGGTTTTATTTTCGCACTTGGTGGAAATAGTAAGAATAGTCTTATTAAATATGGTCTTGTAGTTTCTGCGAGAAACTTTGATTCTTACGAAGAATCCTCGTAGATCCATATTATAAAATCTCATTTCCTAATTTCGCGTCTCAACGCTCTCTACCCTTTTCCAAGGTTCAACATTTAACATTTACGAGTACTTAATCAGGAAGGGTAAAGTCATTGTTCCACCATTTCAGGTTTGACATATGTATATTCACATATACATTGTCCTATACCTGAGGCAGTCTGAGTCTACATACGATTGATCCAACTCGAGATGGGCTCTTGAAAGTATCTAATCCCATGAGCTCGTTTTCTTCCCTTCTTGCATTTATTTCAAATATCTTCTCTCCAAGGATTGCACAATCAACAGATCACATATACCGTTAGGAATCTGAAATTGTCTCTCTGGTTATCAACATAACTCTTCTAACCAACCATTCTGCTTCTACGGGTACTTCGATAAACTTCCGTTTATCGCCTGAATAAACCTCAACAAGAATATAATCAGTGTATTATCCATTATACACTTTTCTAGACTGAACACATGAAACACATCATGTATTCCACTCAATCCCCATGGTAGCTTGAGCCTATAAGCGACTGATCCAACTCAAGATGGGCTCTCGAAAGGACCTAATCAATGTGGCTCAGCTTTTCTTTCTCTGCTAATCCTAATAGCATTTTTCCAAGATAACACCTTCAACAAAACACAATCTTCGTCCTGAAACTGCAATAGCTTCCTTCGATTGTCCATGAAATTCTTATGTTGATCAATGGCGACTTTTAACCTTCCCTCGATCTAGGCAAACCCTGACACTGGTTTCCTGGATAAGCTCGGGTCTGGTTAGTTGCCTTTTGCCATATCAGTTCAACAATGTAGCGATCGACACTTCCATCCATACAAGGCTTCAAACGGGGCGGCCTAAATACTAGCATGATAACTATCATTGTAAGATAACTCTGCCAACGGCAAGTGAGTATCCTAACTTCCATCGAAATTAATCGCACACGCTCTCAACATTTCCTCCAATGTTTGAAAAGCTTCCTCCTGCTTTTCTGTCGAAGGCCGCGCTAATCTAGAGAAATTCTCAATGAATCTCCGGTAGTACCCAGCAAGTCCTATGAATTGTCGTACTTTTGACGGGGTCTTTGGCGCTTCTTAACTCTTGATCGCTTCGATCTTTGACGGATCCACATGTATACCTTCCTTATTTATGATGTGTCCGAGTAAATGAACATCTCGAATCCAGAACTCACATTTAGAGAAATTGGCATGCAACTTCTCTTCCCTCAACAGCTCCATAATCAACTTCAGATGTTACTTATGATTCTCTTTGGTTCGCGAATAGGCAAGTATATCGTCGATAAATACTATCACAAATTTATCCAATTAGGGTTTGCATACCCTGTTCATGAGATCCATGAGTACAGCCGACGCATTAGTTAAGTAAAAAAGGCATGACTAAAAACTCGTAATGGCCATATCGTGTTCGAAAGATAGTCTTCGGAATATCTTCGTCTGCAACCTTCAACTGATGAAATCCTGATCGCAGGTCAATCTTCGAGTAGTAGCTGGATCCCTGTAGCTGATCGAACAAATCGTCAATCCTCAGTATAGGGTACCAATACTTGATAGTCAACCTATTCAGCTCTCTGAAATCAATACATATCCTGAAGGATCCATCCTTCTTCCTCACAACAAAACAGGTGTACCCCATAACTAAAAACTTGATCGAATGAAACCTTTGTCTAGTAGCTCTTGAAGCTGTTTCGACATTTCTTTCATTTCTGAAGGTGCTAATCTATAAGGAGATTTTGCAATTGGTGCAGCACCGGGTACTAGATCGATTCAGAATTCGATGTGTCTCGCAGGGCGGGGGAGGGGGGGGGGGGGGCAATCCAGGTAAGTCTTTTGGGAAAACTTTTGGATAATTGCGAGCAACAGGAATCTCTTCAATCTTCGTACGTTCGGCCTCCATATACATCATGTTAACTAAGAATGTAGGATAGTCTTTTCGCAACAGTTTGAACCTCTTTATAACACTGGCGACATTTAACACTCGACTCGATCGGTCTCTGTGAACAACTACCGCTTCATCGTCATCAGGACGAGGTATCCTAGCTTGCCTCTTCGAGCAAATGGTCCAAGCTTGTCCTTGGATAGCCAAATCCATTCCTACAACTACGTCAAAGCTCCCCAGCTCCACTAGAAATAAATTGAAAATAAAACTATGATCACCTAACTAAATACTACAACCACGAACGACCTCGCTAGTTTCTATCAACATACCCATAACTAGTTTTATCGAGTACTTTTACTTAGCTTACTTGTTGAAGAACACAAAAAATGGTTCAAAGTTTTTCCGAAGCAAAAATCAAGTTAGCTCTGGTATCAAAAGTACGAACATAGATTGGTTATTGATTAATGACATACCAGTAACAATAGCAGGATCGTCACGTGCCTTTCCAGCACTCATCTCGAAAACTTTGCCCTCGGTATTCTAACCGTTCTGTTTCGGGCAGTCTCTTTTGTAGTGTCCTTACTCACCACACTCGAAGCATCCCTCAAGTGCAACTCCCTCCGATATACTCCTAGCATAACACTTGGTTGATCTAACTGAAATCATGTGGAATTCCGGTGTACACCGTCCAGGAAATTGTTCGTCGGTGTTCGGTGGTGGTTGTGGTAGTGGTGGTGGTGGTGGAGGAATGGGATGAACATGAAGCTGCTGGTAAGATGGGTGAATATTATACTGCTGGGTTTTTTTTTAGATCTAGGGCTATTTGAAACAAATTTGTGATTGACTAAAATGCCATTTTGTCTATTTTTTTAGTTTGCCACACGTCCTCCTACGACTGATTTCTACACTTTTTACCCAAACCATACTTTCTATTTAATCATCTCTCTTAATTACATTATATAGATGTTTGTATAATCGATCTGAGTCAAAATAAGACTAATTGGTCCAATATGTTATAATATTTTAAATATATATATAAAATTAAAATTAATTGGGGTTAATAAGTTGGAATCATCATCGGAGCCGTCAGAATCATCATTAGAGCCGTCGTCTCCCGCCTTGTTTTACCCATATTTCTCTCACGTTGGCTCTCTATCTCTCTAACCATCAGAATCATCATCAGAATCATCTTGGCGCTCTCTCTCTCTATTTGTCTATCATGTTCTCTATCTATCGATCTACTTATATCTACGTGGACATTCGACATGAAATGAAAGAAGAGTTACAAAATCGATATCATATCTACGCGGACAATTTTGTCAGAGATGTAAATTCATTATATCATGACTTGTGTTTCTTTGGGTCGCCGTGTCCAGAAGAACACTGGATTAAAATGCCTGAAGTAGGTGTTCTGATTACCAATAAGTTTGGTGTAATCGTCCATTCTTTAAACATGTCAGGCAATTTCACTATTTTTCAGTTTGGAGTGGTCCAGAAGAGATTCAACATCACAGAGCTCTAACAAGGAGGGTACCCAATGCCTACAATCACGCCTTATTGGAATTTTCACAACATTACCATGTTTGCGGCTGGATGGGAGACCAAGTATAGGTGGCGTCTATAATTATGTACCCAACTTTATGGTCATGAAAGTGGTTTTGTCGATCTAGGTGATTAATTATTTTAATGTTTGCACGTTTACTTTTTTATTAGAGACTCGTTATTTATTTATTTATTTATTTATGATGAACTTTTTTACTTTCGTGTTTATAATAATGTGTCTTGATTATTTATTTATTAATATTGATATTAATACTAATACTAATAATAGTATAACAAAATATAAAAAAGTAACAAAAGTATTATAAAATAAAATAACATAAAAAACATAGTTATTACTTTTAACTTTAGAATAAAATAATGTATTAAATTAGTTGATCATTACCAAGTTTAACTAATTTGTTATATTAATCCATATGTTGGGTCTATTTATCACGCCCCTTTAAAATATATTTGGGCAAATTTGGTCACTGGCATGCTACGCTATTGTGTTCGGCTCAATTTCCCCCTACTTGACATCAAATCAACAAAACTCAAAAGATCAAGCATCCTCTCTCCTCCATCTGATCATAGGAAAGATATTGTTACGATATTCTTTCGTGGTTACTATTTTCCTCTAACGAAACTAGCACGTGTATATTTCGTTTTGGTTATGTTAATTTTTAGGGATTTTTCTTTCTTTTAGGCTGGAGGGTGTGGTATAAAGCCCAAGTGAGATTTATCACGCCACGTCAACGTCATGTCACAGAGGGGGCATTAAAACACTTCCTTTAACTTACAGAGTGTGGTATAAAGCCCCCTTTATACTATAGCCCCCCCTTTAAAGACCATTAACTTCGAAAATGCCAAAATTGCTTCGTCAACGTGCTGGCGAGAGGAGGATGCCCCCCTAATCCGGCGGTGTGAACGATGGCGCCCCGGGGGCGCTATGGAGGGTGAGGTGGCGGGGTAATGTTAAGCCACACCCACCGGCCTTAGCTTACTACAACATGATCCTCAATCAAACCGATCAAATTCCCGTTGCGTTCCGCGGCAAAGTGCAGGTGGATTGAATATTGTTTTATCTCTCTCTGAAAAAGCTGTAAGTTGACCGATAATGTAACACCCCAAATTTCGTATGACATGTTATAATGTTTAATCGTAATGCTTTAGCGAAAAGAATTGGTAAACATGAAATTTTACCATTTATAAGATTTGTAGCATTTTATAAAAAAAAATCTAAAATCCAATAATTAGGCATGAAAGATTAATAAGTTAGTAAATAATAATGAGAAAGGTGTCATGTTGTAATAGTTAAGGGGTTAAAGTTAAAAGTGTAATTAAAACATAAAAAAAAAGAAGCCAGGAGTTCCCTGGCATTATGTTTGATCGAGAGAGAGAGAGGACCAAGGAGAGAGTCAAGAAACCCTAAGTCTCTAAAATCTCATCAATTGAAGGCTAAATTAGTGAAGAATCGAATGCATGAGCTAAGAATTCAGATTGTCTAAGTATTCTTGATCTCAAGTAAGTGAAATTTCTTGATTTGGTGATGTTTGATTTTGTGGGTTTTGTGTGATTCGTGAATGTAATACAAAATTCAGTATGATTAATGGTTGCTACGAAGGTCTAGACATCATTAGATGCTAAATTTCGAATATGAACATGATTAGGGCAAAACCCACTTGCATGTCAAGTAATGTGTGAAGTTTCGTATGTTAATTTGATTGTTGATTTATGAAATTGTTATGAATAATTGATTTAGAACTATGTGCTCATGATTTGAATGGTAGATTTCAAAATAGTAGGATGTTTATGTAAATCAATGGGAAGAACTATGGAAATTGTGCTTAGGATGCTTGTACATTGTGCTAAACTAGTGGTACGCACACAATGTGTTCGACGAAATGCCTAAGTGAGTTTAGTTATGGTTTTTACATGAATGCTTGTTAAGATTGGTGCAACTTCTTTATGATAATGATGTATGTGAATAGTAGACGCCATAACTTATTAAAAGGATTGTGAAAGTATTGTTTATGAAAGCTAAAGTATGAGATTATGACATATAGGCACGGAGAAGGAAGAAGGTGCAAGTCACTCGAAGGCACAAGCATTTCAAGATCGCGGTAAGTTCATATGAACTTTATGTACTCTATTTGTAGCTTTATGTATAAAAATATTTAGTACTAAGAGTTTGGTGTAAGTTTACATTATGATTCATAATTGACTAGATGTAATGAGTTTTATAATGAGGATTGTTTTTAAGGATAAAATGATGTGATAGTGAATATGGAATGACCCGTCTAAATGGGTTAAAAGGATAAGTAGAATGGTTGTTGGAATGTGTAGAAATTGACTTGTTTATAACGGGTCAATTGATGTAAGTATATCGAAAGATATGGTATGTAGCGATTCATTACAAATGAATCGGGAAGTGGTATGATGAATGTTTCCGAATGGAAGTGATAATGTTATTAAAGTAATATGTTATGTTAACGGGTCGAACAATGACATGGAATTAAAAGAATTCAAATGTTATGTACTATGAACTAACATGTGTTTTGTTGTTATGAATGATAGGTAAATCACATGATTAATTGCGGCGCGCTCGGACCGAACACACACAACGTTGACCTTTATACGCTTCCGGTTCAAGTTGTTTCTTTTGAATGGGTCGAAACGTCCTTTTGTGTAGTAAATGTTAAACTAGTTACTAGGATGATGGTAGTAGTTTGAAGTTAAACTTTGTTTTGAATAGTTCGGGTTTAATGTTTTGGGTGAAAAGCGTAAGGTTTAAAATTTAACATCTTTTGTAAATGTCGTTGAATGTATTTTGATTGATTTTGTATAAAAACAGGGAATCGTCTTCTTTACGAATGGGTCATGTCAAAATTTTGAAAATCCGAAAAAAAAAATTGTAAGAAGTTTATGTTAATTATTGATTATCGGAAAGTGGGCGTTTCAAGTTGGTATCAGAGCCTAGGTTTGAGGGATTTAAGCATTAAGTGCTTGAACTCAAACTGAAAGCTCGTGAGAAGTGTGTGTTCGTTCCGCGGCGCAAGGCAAGTAAGTATTTTAAAAGTTGAAATTTTTGCATTACAAATAATTTAGTTACGGAATGTTATGGAATGGTTACGGGATGTTGTGGAAAGATGTGGGATGAATCGGATCAGTTTGGGGGTTAGAACGGGTCAAATGAAATGGGAGCTAAACATTAGGTTATATCAGATCTGGCGCCGCACACAGTTGTGTCGTTAAGTGACACAGCTGTGTGGACCGTTGATGCTTGTTGCTGAGATCAGGGTGTGTGGCAAGGCTGACACAGCTGTGTGACATTGTACTCAGATAACCAACACAGCTGTGTCTGGGCAAAATTTCCACAAACTGCATATTTTCTTGAGTTTTCCGCAACGAATCACCAACAAGCTTTCCAAAACTACAATATTCAAATAAAACACAATTAAATGTCGATTCAATCGAATTTGTAACCAGAAATATATAAAATGGGGAATAAAAAGAATAAAAAAAAGTGATACCAAGGTATATGGGATAAAGAATACTATGATGTTGGTTGTCGGAAACGTTGAGTTTCCAAAGAAAGTTTAAGTATGATTTAGTCGCGAGTAATTTCTTTTACGTATTAGAAAGAATGAGAGCTACGTATCACTAGCATGGTTATATGATAGAAAGGATGAATGAATGTCTAAAATAAAGAATGATACGATACGATCGTCGATGACGATAAGGCATGAAGTATGAATGATGAATGGAATGTGTCATGATAAAATGATGTTAAAACATGATGGTGGGAAGTATGAAATGAAATCTAATGAATGTAATAAATGTTTTATGTAGATGGCTGATGTGGTAAATGTAAATGATGACGATGAAGCACGCCGAAATGAAATGAGAACAATGATTGTGGAAGAGGTAGAGAAAGCGATTGAAGCTAGCATTCCTCGACTAGCTCAAGAAGTGGAAGGTCAAGTATTGGGGGTAGTCGATACTCTAGCGTCCAAGGTGGAGGAACTAAAGGAGATGATTAACGAACTACAAACCAAGAAAAGTACTCGAAGGTGCACGTACAAGGAATTCATGGCGCGTAACCCCTTGCCGTACAAAGGGGAAATTGACCCGATAGCTTGTCAAAGGTGGATTTCAAGCATTGAGGCGGTGTTTGTGAGAAGTAGATGTGAAGTGGAAGACCAAGTAATGTTTGCAACGGGTCTCCTACAACTCCAAGCAAAGGATTGGTGGGACGCACATTCGAAGGAATTGGGGGATGACAAAGTACAAACTTTAACATGGCAAGAGTTCAAGGAACCATTTCTGAAATATCATAGCCCACAATCCGCACTTGATAAGATTCAAGAAGACTTCTTACGTCTTCGACAAAAGGATGAAACGATTGATGAAATAACAAATAAGTTCCTCGAGAAGGTGAAATTTTGTGGGGAGATAGCGGGGACTGAGAGGTTGAAAATCATACGCTACCATGCTATGTTAAAGGCTGAATATCGGGAGTTCGTAAATCCCTCCAAGTGTGCAACGTTGAACGAATTAATCGACTGGGCAAGAGATAGGGAGATTGAGATAAAAAGACAGGTTGAAAGGGGTGAGAAAAGGGTGGCGGAGAAGTCTACCAACACAAACCCATCGAAAAAGGCAAGATTTCAAGACCAAAACAGGAAAGGGAAAACGAGTAGTGGAATTCCGACTTGCAAGACATGTGGAAAGCATCATTCGGGTGAATGCTTGTTGGGAAAGAAAGGATGCTATAAATGTGGGCAAGAGGGACATCCGTATTATAGATGCCCCGAAAACTCTAAAGCGTGTTACAATTGTAACCAAACGGGGCACATTAAAGCGGAATGTCCGAAACTCCAATAAGGGGCAAAGAAAGATGGAAAGAAGGATGAGTCTTCCAAGGCTCGTGGGAGGATGTTCCAGTTAACCTCGGATGAAGCTAAGACTAGCCCGGATGTGGTCTCAAGTATATTATTGGTTAATTCTATGCCTATGAATGTATTATTTGATTCCGGGGCTAGTAGATCGTTTATTTCTAATGAATTGTTAGTTCATCCATCTTTTAAGCTTGAAAAGATGATAGTACCCTTAGAAGTGGAAGTTGCTGATAGTAAAACCTATTTGTTACATAATATTTGTAGAAACTGTAAGATCTTAATCGAAGATGAGGAATTTAGTATAGATCTTGTCCCGATGTACATGGGGGAATTTAAAGTAGTTGTAGGAATGGATTGGCTTGCCCAAAACCACGCTGAAATTCAATGTGAAAAGAAAGTCATTCATGTAGTAACCTCGGGGGGGAAACGGGTAAGTGTTCAAGGAGATAGAATCATCAAGTCGAAATTGTGTTCTATAATCAAAGCTGTCAAACATGTGAGGAACGGGGGTAGAGCTTATCTATCTTATGTGATTAACACCAATCGAGGTGTCCCAAAGCTTTAAGATGTGAACGTGGTGAATGAATATCCGGATGTGTTTCCGGAAGACCTACCAGGGCTTCCACCTGAACGAGAAGTAGAATTCAAAATAGATCTTAACCCGAGTGCAAAACCGGTAGCTAAAGCTCCTTATCGGTTGGCCCCAACCGAAATGAAAGAATTGATGACGCAACTTCAAGAGTTGCTCGATAAGGGTTTTATTAAACCAAGTGTTTCACCATGGGGAGCACCCATATTATTCGTGAAGAAGAAAGATGGTTCGATGCGAATGTGCATCGACTATCGAGAGTTGAACAAGTTAACGGTGAAGAATCGATACCCGTTGCCCAGAATTGATGACCTATTTGATCAGCTACAAGGGGCAAGTTGGTTTTCGAAAATCGATCTGCGGTCGGGTTATCACCAACTGCGCGTACGAGAAGAGGATGTGCCGAAGACTGCGTTTCGAACGCGGTACGGACATTACGAGTTTTTAGTAATGTCCTTTGGACTAACGAACGCCCCAGCTGCTTTTATGGATTTAATGAATCGGGTGTGCCGACCTATGCTTGATAAGTATGTAATCGTTTTTATCGACGATATTCTAATATACTCCCGCAGTGAAGCATAGCATGCTTCCCATTTACGTGATGTATTGGAAACGCTTCGCAAGGAAAAGTTATATGCAAAGTTCTCAAAGTGTGCCTTTTGGCTTAGAGAGGTACAATTTTTGGGTCATGTGATCGATGCGGATGGTGTCCATGTGGATCCGTCCAAGGTAGATGCGGTAATGAATTGGGTACCCCCGAAGAATCCAAGCGAAATAAAAAGTTTTCTAGGCTTGGCTGGGTACTACAGGAGATTTATCCAAGATTTCTCCAAGATAGCCTCTCCTATGATGAAGTTAACAAAGAAGAGTGAAAAGTTTATATGGGGCGAAGAACAAGACAAAGCGTTTCAGACTTTAAAAGAAAAGCTCTCAAATTCTCCGGTGTTGACATTACCGGATGGAACGGATGATTTGGTAGTATATACTGACGCCTCCCACCAAGGTTTAGGTTGTGTATTAATGCAAAAGGGTAAAGTCGTTGCTTATGCCTCAAGACAACTCAAGCAGCATGAAAACAATTACCCAACTCATGATCTAGAATTGGCGGCAGTCGTGTTTGCCTTGAAGATATGGAGGCACTACCTATATGGGGTGAAATGTACTATTTACTTGGATCATAAAAGCCTCAAATATTTCTTCGAGCAGGAAGATCTTAATATGAGGCAGCGAAGATGGTTGGAACTCATTAAGGATTATGATTGTGACATTCATTACCATCCCGGGAAGGCTAATGTAATGGCGGACGCTCTAAGTCGAAAGGAGTACCCGCCCCCGATTCGGGTAAAATCTATGAAGATGGTAGTCACACCTAAACTCCTTGATGAAATTCGGGAAGCTCAAACAAAATCTTTAAATGCCGGTGACTCAAAGAAAGAAAGGACGAAAGGATTTATTCACGAATTGGAAGAGAATGCAAGTGGTATGAAAACGAAGTATGACCGAATCTGGATACCTCGGGAATGTGATGTGAAAGAATTACTATTAAATGAGGCTCACAAGTCTCGATACTCCGTTCATCCGGGAGCCACAAAGATGTATCGAGACTTGAGAATGAATTATTGGTGGCCGGGAATGAAAAGAGACATTGTCAAGTATGTTGCTAAATGTTTGACATGTTCTCAAGTGAAGGCCGAACACCAAAGACCGTATGGAAAGATGTAGCCGTTGGAGATACCAGTGTGGAAGTGGGAGCATGTAACGATGGATTTGGTGACTAAACTTCCTAAGACAAGGAAGGGGCACGATGCTATTTGGGTAGTCGTTGACCGACTAACCAAAAGTGCACATTTCTTACCCATCCGGGAAACCTATAATTCGGAAAAGATGGCAGAAGTTTATACGAATGAGATTATATCTCGACATGGGGTTCCGGTGTCTATAGTGTCCGACCGGGATACCCGGTTCACATCTCGCTATTGGAGGAAATTTCACGAAGAATTAGGGACCCAGATACATATAAGCACCGCCTACCATCCGCAAACCGATGGTCAGTCGGAACGAACTATCCAAACGTTGGTTGATATGTTAAGGGTGTGTGTTATGGATCTCGGAGGAAGCTGGGATGATCATCTACCTTTAGTAGAGTTTTCATATAATAATAGCTATCATAATAGTATAAAAATGGCCCCTTATGAAATGCTCTATGGAAGGAAATGTAGGACTCCGGTTTGTTGGGGGGGAAGTGAGTCAACGAGAACTCGCGCCACAGGATGTCGTAGCCAAAACAAATGAGAAGATTGATATGATTAGATTAAGACTAAAGGCAGCGCAAGATAGACAAAAGTCTTATGCGGATCTGCGAAGGCGACCAATCGAGTTCCAAGTGGGAGATTATGTCTTACTAAAGGTCTCTCCATGGAAAGGGATAATTCGTTTCCGTAAACGCGGAAAGCTAGGCCCTCGATACATTGGACCATTCAAAATACTCGCTCGGGTCGGAGCAGTGGCATACCAGTTAGAATTACCTTCCGCGTTGGATGGAATTCATAACACTTTTCATGTATCGCAATTGCAGAAGTGCCTAGCAGACGAGACGGCATACGTGCCTATGGATGATATTGAAGTGGATGAGAAGTTGAATTATGTTGAGAAGCCCGTCGCAATAAAAGATTTCAAGGTGAAGCAACTCCGCAACAAATCCGTTCGACAAGTGTTGGTTCAGTGGCAACACCGGAAGGGATCGGATCTCACGTGGGAAGCGGAGGATGATATGCGAAAGCTATACCCAGAGTTATTCGGTATGTATTCGGGTTTCGGGGACGAAACCTTCTTTAAGTGGGGTAGACTTGTAACACCCCAAATTTCGTATGACATGTTATAATGTTTAATCGTAATGCTTTAGCGAAAAGAATTGGTAAACATGAAATTTTACCATTTATAAGATTTGTAGCATTTTATAAAAAAAAAATCTAAAATCCTATAATTAGGCATGAAAGATTAATAAGTTAGTAAATAATAATGAGAAAGGTGTCATGTTGTAATAGTTAAGGGGTTAAAGTGAAAAGTGTAATTAAAACATAAAAAAAAAGAAGCCAGGAGTTCCCTGGCATTATGTTCGATCGAGAGAGAGAGAGAGGACCAAGGAGAGAGTCAAGAAACCCTAAGTCTCTAAAATCTCATCAATTGAAGGCTAAATTAGTGAAGAATCGAATGCATGAGCTAAGACCATCCCCAATAGCTTATTTTTTTAGGTTGTTTTTTGCCATTTGTCCACCTCATCCATTTGTTGCTATTGTGGGATTCATTTTTTCCCCATGTATTTGAGGTGCATATTTGTTGAAGAACGCATATTTGATATGCTTTTTGTCAGGTGGTGGGGCCAAAGGGTGGGGGGTTGGGTGATAAATTAAAAAAAAAAACCTTTCAATATTTCTTATATTTTTTTATTAAAGTAAAAAACTGAGAACTAAAAATAAATTAAAATTTTCAAATTTTAAATTTTAATTTTTTTTAATTTTTATCCATCAAAATAATTTATAGGATTCTTAAATATTTTATTGAAAGAAAAGAATAGGTAATTAAAATTAAATGTAAAAGGTGGTGATGATGTGGCAATGTTTTTATGTGTTTTTGTGTTTTCTTATTGGGTGGGTTTTTGATGTTTTTGAAGGGTGAGTGTTTTTCTGATGTGGCAGCTGACTGGACATGTTTTTAGGTGTTTTTAAGGGGCCTTATTGTGGATGCTCTAAGAATTCAGATTGTCTAAGTATTCTTGATCTCAAGTAAGTGAAATTTCTTGATTTGGTGATGTTTGATTTTGTGGGTTTTGTGTGATTCGTGAATGTAATACAAAATTCAGTATGATTAATGGTTGCTACGAAGGTCTAGACATCATTAGATGCTAAATTTCGAATATGAACATGATTAGGGCAAAACCCACTTGCATGTCAAGTAATGTGTGAAGTTTCGTATGTTAATTTGATTGTTGATTTATGAAATTGTTATGAATAATTGATTTAGAACTATGTGCTCATGATTTGAATGGTAGATTTCAAAATAGTAGGATGTTTATGTAAATCAATGGGAAGAACTATGGAAATTGTGCTTAGGATGCTTGTACATTGTGCTAAACTAGTGGTACGCACACAATGTGTTCGACGAAATGCCTAAGTGAGTTTAGTTATGGTTTTTACATGAATGCTTGTTAAGATTGATGCAACTTCTTTATGATAATGCTGTATGTGAATAGTAGACGCCATAACGTATTAAAAGGATTGTGAAAGTATTGTTTATGAGAGCTAAAGTATGAGATTATGACATATAGGCACGAAGAAGGAAGAAGGTGCAAGTCACTCGAAGGCACAAGCATCTCAAGATCGCGGTAAGTTCATATGAACTTTATGTACTCTATTTGTAGCTTTATGTATAAAAATATTTAGTACTAAGAGTTTGGTGTAAGTTTACATTATGATTCATAATTGACTAGATGTAATGAGTTTTATAATGAGGATTGTTTTTAAGGATAAAATGATGTGATAGTGAATATGGAATGACCCGTCTAAATGGGTTAAAAGGATAAGTAGAATGGTTGTTGGAATGTGTAGAAATTGACTTGTTTATAACGGGTCAATTGATGTAAGTATATCGAAAGATATGGTATGTAGCGATTCATTACAAATGAATCGGGAAGTGGTATGATGAATGTTTCCGAATGGAAGTGATAATGTTATTAAAGCAATATGTTATGTTAACGGGTCGAACAATGACATGGAATTAAAAGAATTCAAATGTTATGTACTATGAACTAACATGTGTTTTGTTGTTATGAATGATAGGTAAATCACATGATTAATTGTGGCGCGCTCGGACCGAACACACACAACGTTGACCTTTATACGCTTCCGGTTCAAGTTGTTTCTTTTGAATGGGTCGAAACGTCCTTTTGTGTAGTAAATGTTAAACTAGTTACTAGGATGATGGTAGTAGTTTGAAGTTAAACTTTGTTTTGAATAGTTCGGGTTTAATGTTTTGGGTGAAAAGCGTAAGGTTTAAAATTTAACATCTTTTGTAAATGTCGTTGAATGTATTTTGATTGATTTTGTATAAAAACAGGGAATCGTCTTCTTTACGAATGGGTCATGTCAAAATTTTGAAAATCCGAAAAAAAAAATTGTAAGAAGTTTATGTTAATTATTGATTATCGGAAAGTGGGCGTTTCAGATAAAAACTTTTAGTGTGATTATTGTAAAAGAAATTATTAATGTGATTATTTCTTAGACCATGCTTTAAAATTTATACTCTCTCTGTCCCATTAAAAGTGTCATATTTTGAATTTTCAAAGTCTTTATTTGTAAACTTTGACCTTAAATAATTTTGTTTGTGTTAGATAATACTTGATGAAAATTATATGATTTGAGTGTGTTTTACAAGTGTTTTTATCAGGTTAATTTTCATCAAGTTTTATATAACACAAAACATATATAATTAAAGTCAAAATTTATAAATAAAGACTTTGAAAATTCAAAATAAGACACATTTAATGGGATGGAGGTAGTAATAATAACTGAAACAATAACGGGTAAAGTTTTATTCAACAACCAACATAACTTGACACGACTGATACATAATTAACAGATATAGAGTTGAACAAATTAACACAGTGACATATTAACTTGGCAAAACGAAAGCAACTCCTTGTCATTCTGAAATATCTCCATATCTTCTTTTTCCAAGATCACATGTGCTTCAATGCCATCACCATCTGTGCTATCCATCAGCAGAAACGCATTTCTACCTGCTGATCTTAATGCTAAAGCTTTAGCCATGGGCTTTCCCCACCCGAAATCGACTTTGCCAAACGCCATCCCACATAAACTGCTACTGGCATATGATCCGTTAGCCAAATGTTCTATATCATCATTTCTGAATTTGGAATGAACTAATTTCAAGCTTTTAGCTACCTGTTCCACACTTTGCACTCCTTTCAGTTGCAGCTTCTGTTTCTTTATCTCTGCTACCAACATACTTATCGAAGTTTGGCTTTCATGCCTCGTTGGTACCATCATCATCGACACAAAATTTCCCACAGTAGTTTGTGGCAGCTTGTCCACAAAATGTTTACGTATATTGGCCATCATAAACAAATAAGATGGTTTAAAACCAGATTTTGTGGTTGCAGCTGCCACCGCGGTTTTGTAAAGTAGAGACGTTAATACTTCGACCCGAGTAGGATTGTTTGTTTCATCGGCAACAACCTTCTTAAGATCACTTAACTTCGAGTAAGGAAACACGAATTTCTTCATCACACGAGTAGTTCTGCTGGCATGATGTTGGTTCATAACTGGAGCTTCGGACAGAGGAGAGTTGGTTCTTGGGACATGAATGAAATGAGGGGGCAGTACTTCATTATGGTCGGGCGATCCATAGCGTGCTACGGACGCCCAGTGTAACATGAATGATCCTAGAGTGCAACCGTCACCAACGAGGTGTGACACAGAGATTGCAAGCCCAACTCCACCACATGCGAAGTGGTTAAGTTGAACCCCAACAAGATTCCTATTATGAGGAGAGTTGTAGCACACCATATCATCCGCAAATAGATGGTCAAGATTTCCATCTTGTGCACTAGTAAGCTGGAACGCATCAAGTCTGCTATCGTTTCGGGCTTCAAGAAACACAACTCCCTCGTCGTTACAGTCGACGTAAGGTGTTGTGCGTGTGGGTAATCTGCCTGCAAAGTGATGGTATTTTGTTAGGCTTTGTGATAAAGATTTCTTCAGCACGCTGGCCTTGTCTTGGGCAGTTAAACTGCAGCTGGCATTTTTTGGGTAAAAGAGAATAAGAGGCATATATGCTTTCTCCGCGAGTAGATCGATCTCAGAAAGATTGTACGTTTGGAGATGAGAAGGGGTTGGATTTGCAGGTTTGATTATATCTCGGGAAATAATGGTGTGAAGTTGCCTTCTTGTAACTCGTAGGAGCTTCCCTATCATTACCATATTGATTAGTTATTATTTTTGCAGCAATATTCTGCAATGTGTATGAATTGTTTTTAGATTCACCTGTATGTAAATATGTATATATGGACCAGTTGAAGATGTACTCCAATATTGTTTATTCTATAATTAACAGTTGTGAGACCAAGAAGATTCTGCAGATCATATAAGATCTTATTGGGCTATACGTGGTGTGTAAAGATGTTATCGTGGATTGTTGTCTTGACTAACCATGCCTTGGGAGTAATTACACCGTACCTATATGCCACATATAGTTCTATTTGTGGCGTATAAGACAAGACAAACCATTTAATCACAACCTTATATGTCACGTATAACACTATACAAGGCGTATTAGGAGGTGATTGAATGGTTTGTGTCTTTTCTTGCATTGGGAAGATAAAAGGTATACCCCATACGTCATGTATAGACCTATACGTGACATATAGATTTCAATATTATATTTTCAAAATTAACAATTTACCTTAAAAAAAAGTGGCTAAAAGGTTGTTGTAATCAAGTAAATCGTCCATTAAATGGTATCAATGGACACATAAATTTACGGTTTCAATTACATAGTCAAATGAATTGACTTTAAGTGTGTCATTATCTATTATATATTCAATAAAAGGTTTTTTTAGTCACATAAATTTAACAACAATGTGAAAAAGGGGTTGTTGTAATCAAGCAAATGGTCCATTAAGTGTGGCTAAATAGTATCAACAGTCACATGAATTTAGTGTAAGTGGTCGTTTCTATTATCTAGTCACATGAATTTACAAGACTTTAAGTGTGGCTAAAAAATATTTCTAGACAATAAAAAAATGTAGTTTTAAAGTGACTATTGTGTAACCTTTGGTCACACTTATTTGTTGTGGTTCTATGTGGCCATTTCAATGTAATTAACAATTTTATTTTTAAATTTGTATAAGAGTGAATTGCAAATTTTGTTTTTTATCTATATCCCACATTTCAGACGATGTCCTTTTATCTTTAAAATTGACGAGTTTTGTACTTATTATTGTAAAATCTTGCATGGTGTGACCTTTGAGACTAACGCAGTTACTTTTAACTGTTAAGTGAGGGGTAAATTAGTCCCTTTACTCATTTACTTAAGGGTAAATTACACTTTTCGTCTTTTATGTTTGAAATGAATGTCCTTTAACTTTAATAATTACAGTCACAATCCATTATTTGTAAAACCTATTACATTCTAAGTCCTTTGACTCTAACTTGGTTAAATTTTTCAGTTAATTATAACATGTGTTTTGCACATGAGGGTAATTTGATACTTTTACTCAATTATTTAAAATATATTTAACCAAATAACAAAAAAAATTAAAATTATTAAAAAAACTAAACGCTAAACGCTAAAATCTTATAACAATAAGTAAAGCTCATGTCACAGCAACAATTCACAAATCCTATCTCACCATCTAAAAAGAAATCTCTCTCTACCTTTCTTTTCCTTCTCCTTCGATCTTCATCTACACCCATCCTCTAAACACTCTATTTTATCCTTTCTTTTATTTTTTTTCACCAACTTCTCTTTTGAAGTTAACTTCAAAATCATAAAACATTTCAACAAATGCAAGTGGCTTTTTGTATAAATGAGACAAATCTTCATTTTCTCTAGATCATATATCTCTCTAACAACAACAATTTATAATGCATTTCAACCACAACTCAACTCTCTCTTTTAAAACCCTATTTTCTTCCTCTCTAAAAAACCGAAACTCTTACCAGATCCACCACTAAAAGAACAGATCTTAAAGACGGGAGATGGAAGGTGGTGGCTAAAAGTTGGATCTAAGTGAGCGTGGTTTTGCAGGAGATCGGAGGCGGTGGTGATGGATGAAAAGATCTAATGGCGGCGACATGGCGGTGGTTATCGCGTCTGGCGATGGTGTAATGGTGGGGTGGGATTTCGTGGTGGTGGTGGTGTATCTGAATCAGAAGACAGGGGTTGTGTTTAAGGTTGGAGCTTTTGAATTCAAGCTTTTTTATAAGTTAGAACAAATAATGGCTTGTTAATTTTGTGACTCTGAATAGGAGTTCTCTTTTGAATTCAAGCTTTTTTATAAGTTAGAACAAATAATGGATCTTGACACCCACCTGACACAACTACCACCACCACCACACATCCTAACCTGCCGCGAACCATTCGAATACGACCTCCACCACCAAACAACCGCCAGAACAATTGTGTCCGAATACCTCCAGATCTTGCCAGAACAAGTTGGAGTAGCTTGGTCGTTCACGCGCCACCACCAGCCAACAACACTCCCCTTTAACCATAGTTGAACGAGGTGACCGCTAACAGGTGATTAGGTGGACGATCAGTTAGGGTTTGGGTTTAGGTTTGTAATTGAAGGTGTGAGACCCAAATCAGCTTTGGATCACATTGATAATGATTAACACACACACAAACACCTATTGATTAGGTGTTTGGGGTGATAAAAGTAAGAAAAACAAGTAAAACCAAGAATAAGATGATGAATCTTGTATAAGGATGAATCAACCAAAGTTGATTAGTAATCCCATAGTGATAACAACAATCAAGCAGTCTGGATTTTGTATTAAAGCACAAGAATCAGAAGATTGCAAAATGATAAAAACTAAAACCATCTTAGTCCAAGAAACTTGGAAACCTAAGGATTGGTGATTCATATATATATAAGCACTGACTACCCAGCGTAACTAACAATTACGTTGGGAATATAAATAAGCTGCCACATATTACGGAGTTTACAAAACGTTCAGTTTTGGCCCCTCTAACCTTGTCTAACTAATACAATCAGCCCTAAACTATAAACTCAAGTTCCAATGGTCTTAAATGTTCTAACAATATTCCCCATAGACCGTTGTGTACTTTGAGAGTTCTTCATTCTGTGTCTTGAGCTTTCGGGCTGGCGGTTGCTTCTTCAATGTTTTTTGGTGGTGTTTGATTGATTATAGGTTCACTTGTTGTTGGTTGATCCTCCATAGTGACTTCATATGTGGATGAAGTCGGAGGTGGTATTACTTGCATGTTAGATTCTGATGAAGGATCTTTGTCTTGTGGAGCAGACATCTGTTGTTTAGTTGACTTTTCAGCTTCTTTCTTCTTTTTAGCTTCATGTCGCTCCTTTTTCTTTTCTATTCGAACCAAGATCTCCATCATTTCCTTCTTTCTCTCCCTTGCTCTCTCTACGGCATGTTGGAACAACATTCCTTCTTCCAAGTATACATTTCCTGCTCCCACCTGTATTTTGTGCCCGTACAGAATGTTTAGATCGGATAAGCAAACATGAACAAATCCATTCGATCAAAAATTCTAATATCTTCGTTGTTGTGCGATCTAATGACTGCTTCTCTTGTTTTTCTATCATAAAACCACTTCTTAAAGTTTGTGAACATAAAAGGTTGTTTGGGAGGAATCTTCACCCTTGTCACCACTTTTGCTGGGTCTATCACCCAAGTCACTTTTCCTTTGTCGGTGAAAGGATCTTTAGTCGTCTTTGACATTCTTCTTCTTGGACGTTTCGGCTTGAACACAGTAAATTATATTACGCATTCTCGTAAGATAAGTCTTTTGAAATCTGCTCCGATACTGTTGTTCGTTGGATTTATCAATTCTAGTTTGCCCAATTCGTGATCATCCCAAGTTGGCAGAGTTTGCATGTCAAGGATCGTGCGGAAGTGTTGGATCACACCGCCCCTTTGTTTAACTATAAACATCCCTTTCAGAATACAACACTTCCACCCTATAATTCTATTAGTCACATCAGTCTTTTCAATTGTCACAACCTGATAGAAGTTTGACATTTTTCGCGTTCTTTCTTGAACCATACAGGGTGTTGAGGCGCTACTTCCTCTCCTCCATCTGTTTCATAAGTGACCTCTTCCTTAAGCCCCCATTCGACAAACTTTGCAGGTATCTCATATCTCTCCACTTCGTCTTCTTCGCTATCACCCTCTTCATTTACATCCACGGCCGACTCAAGCCTCTTTTTCTTCTTCGCAGCTTCTGCAGCTTTACGTTTTTCCTTTTCCTCTTTGAATTTGTTGAAGTTGAAAAGATCTTTGCCTGAGTACTTTGGTTTCAGGTTTGTTGTGGCATACAACTCTTGCAACATCTCATGCATTTTTATCATTCCCTCATGCTGAAACCTCAGAAAATCTGTCAGATCAGACACAAACTAGTGTAGTGCTTTGTTTTTATTTCGTTGTTCCTTTAATTTTTCTCTGAGCACATTTGTGTCATTTACTTGGTTCGTTAACAATCATAATTTTTTAGCAAGGAATGAACTAATCTCTTTTGACAGTCGATCGTACAGCTCTTGAAATGGGCGCGGTCTTATTGGTGCTGGTTCCGAGTCGATGCAGTGGGCTTGGCTTGAAGGTCTTTTGAATATCCCTCTCCGGTTTTTCTCTTTTTGTGTGAAGGAGATTTGCTTGGAGTGGTTTCTTAAGGATCAGCGAATAAACCTTCAAACAAACTGATCCAATTGTTCTTCTTCCGTTGTCACCACTACCGATGTTTCAGACGCAGTCATTTCTCTTCTCTTCAATCTCCGTTCTCTCTATTCTGCCTCCCTCACAACATGTAAAGCCTGCATCCCTTCTATCTCTTCTCTATTCGACCCAGCGTGAATGCTATCACCCATGATTCGCTCAGGATTGGGCGTATCCTTCTTTCTTTTCTTTGATCCCCTCTCTTCGACTATTTTCTTTCCTTTGTCTTTTCGTTTGTGAAAAAGTTGTGGTCCTTCTTCAGCTTCTTCTTCTTCTTCATTGACCTCTAGCCTCTCTCACACTTTCTCTATATTTCTTGTATGCTGCGGGAACCAACAGAAGTCTTTCTTGTATGTACATCCAATGGTGCAACATCACCCATTCATTTGTCTTTAATTCGGTGATTTGTCTTCCGGTTGGCAATTGAAATGTACATATTTCGATCATGTGGTAGTTTTGGATGTTGATCGTTAATGACCAGTTGAACAAATCTGGGATACATGGCCCATGTGACATTGTTGGCGTTGTCAATCATGCAGTAGAAAATTAGACCAGATATATAAAAGGGCTGGTCTGTGCACAAGTTAAGCATCACTGCCGACCATTCCAAATTCTACCCATCATAACCGACCTTTTGATGTACCATACTCAAAGCAAACGCATGTAGAATAAACCGCCCGTCTTTTGTTAAACCATTTCTCTTTATTTTGTTCTTTCCCCTAAAATCTCCAACATAATTCATACCCCTGAACCCCTCTATAATATCTTCTTTTGACAGGCTCATTATGACTTTGGTATTATCTCCGAGACACAAAACTTCTCGACCTCAGTCACGATCACTTCCTTGTTTCTTACTGTTGCTGTAATCATGTTGACTCTATCTACAGTTTTCACTTTCGTTGTTCTTCAAAACTCTTTGATGTGTATTCAATAGATTTCTGGATTAGCTTGAACAACATAGCTTATCTTGCTTCTCGATAACCAATCCATCACGTCCTCGAAGTCTGGTTTTGGTGGAACTAGTGTTATAAGCTGGTTGTGCTTCCTCGTTCTGTCCCACCCTATTTGTTTCGCCATTACAATTTAGTCAAAAACGCTGGTTGATTCAGGTTACTTACGCTGTGAGAGAGTCGCGTAACTGATTCTGAGATCGAGGTTTGACCAGCTTAGATGCTTATCTACAATGATTACCTAGCGTATTTATCAAATACGCTGGGTGCTCAAACTCACGTTCGAGACTTTAACTACGCGACCTATCTTCCTTGTTAATTGTTCCATATACATCAATTACGTTGTCTTCACGATTTTCTTGATAAACCTCAACAAAAACCCCAAACTGATCCGATCGAATAACCATTCAAACAATGTTATAAAGCAAGCTTGTATGAAGTTGCACGTCTCGGCCAAATGTCCGATTCGTTTTCACCTTAATACACTTGTTTGAATTATTCGTAAGAGATCATATTTTGAAAGACAATTTGAAGAAGGTGTTTCAATGAAGAAGATGACGATAGAAAAGTTAATCGTTTTCAACACAACTGATACATATATACTCTTTTCAAAATTTTACTTTCCAGCATAATTATAATTACACTTGAATCACAATTACGCCGCCTTAGTATTTTAAAAAACGGGAATCTTCTAATTCAAGAAATGTAAAACAAATACGCTCAAAAATTTCAAACTTTCTTGAAAAACGTGCCCTTATTGATAAAAATTATGCAAAAATAGAGAATAATTTATGGAAAATTAAAAATTGGGCAATTTGGACACCGAAATCCATTTTTTGAACCGAGGAATTTATTTTCGCAATTTTCTTTTATTTGACACTCCTTGACTTTCTTGCAAAAGGTCATACCGGCAACACTTGTCAGATTATTAGTTTTTTTTACTAATCGGGGCACAAGAAAAACTGTCAGTATGCTTGTCCCTTTAGATCCATGCATCCTTCTTTCAACATGCTTTTGGTGAAAGTTTTATCATGTTGTGGTAATATTGACAAAAATTTCAATGGCCCCCACTCGTCGAAACAGGGGCGTCGCGTCACGCGACACCCACCTAGTATCATCGTCGTGTCGCGCGACCGTAGTCGCGGCCCGCGACAAACAAGAGGGTAAGCCTTCGCGGCCCGTGAGAGCTCCAGATGCTGGCAGATTGTTTGATTTTGTTGTTTTGATTATGGGACATGTTTTAATTGGTTTTTAAGGCCTCGTAACTAATGTTTAAGGTGATTTTGATATTAAGAATAATGAGGGAAAGTACATATGAAGGGTGAGAAGGTAAATCATTATGATCAAAGATTATGATCTACACGATACAACACGATCGTCAATGACGATAATGTATAAAGTATGAATTGTAAATTGAATATAGTATGATAACATCAGTTTAAATATGATGAAGAGAAGTATGAAAAGAAATCTAATGAATGAGATGAATGTTTTATGTAGATGGCGGACAATATAAACGTGAATGATAATGAAACGGCAGAACAAGATATGATAAACGAAAGGATTGTGGAAGAAGTAGGAAAGGCGATTGAGGCTAGCATTCCCCGACTAGCTCAAGAAGTAGAAGGCCAAGTATTGGGGGTAGTTGATACATTAGTGACGTCCAAGATTGAAGAATTGAAGGGAATGATTAATGAACTACAAACGAAAAAAAGTACTAAAAGGTGCACGTATAAGGAATTCATGGCATGTAGCCCCTTGCCATACAAAGGGGAAATTGACCCGATAGCCTGTCAATGATGGATTTCAAGTACTGAGGTTGTGTTTGTAAGAAGTAAATGCGAAGTGGAGGATTAAGTAATGTTTGCTACGGGCCTCCTCCAACTCCAAGCGAAGGATTGGTGAGACGCATATTCTAAGGAATTGGGGGACGATAAAGTACAAACATTAACGTGGCAGGGGTTCAAGGAACCTTTCCTGAAATATCATTGCCAACAATCCGCAATTGATAGGATTCAAGAGGACTTCTTATGTCTTCGACAAAAGGATGAGACGATAGATGAAATAACGAATACATTCCTTGACAAGATGAAGTTCTGTCGAGAGATAGTGGGGACCGAGAGAATGAAGATTATTCGTTATCATGATATGTTGAAGGCTGAATATCAAGTGTTCATAAATCTCTCCAAGTGTGAAACGTTAAATGAGTTAATTTACTAGGTAAGAGATAGGGAGATTGAGTTGAAGAGGCAAGTTGAACAGGGAGAGAAAAGAATGGCGGAGAAGCCTACAAACCCAAACCCGTCAAAGAAGTCTAAGTTTCAAGATCAAGCCAGGAAAGGGAAGTCGAATAGTGGGATCCCGACTTGTAAGACGTGCGGGAAACACCACTCGAGTGAGTGTTTACTTGGAAAGAAAGTGTGTTACAAATGTGGGCAAGAGGGACACTCGTACTACAAGTGTCCCAACAATCCAAAGACGTGTTATAATTGTAATCAAACGGGGCATATTAATGCGGAATGTCCAAAACTCCAATAAGCGATGAAGAAGGAAGGAAAGAAAGAGGAGCCAACTAAGGCTCGTGGAAGGATGTTCCAGATAACATCGGAAGAAGCAAAAACTCACCCGGATGTGGTTTCAGGTATATTATTAGTAAATTCTATGCCTATGAATGTCTTATTCGATTCCAGGGCTAGTAGGTCATTTGTTTAAAATGAATTTTTATATCATCCATCATTTAAGCTTGAAAGATGTTAATGCCCTTAGAAGTGGAAGTAGCTATCCATCATTTAAGCTTGAAAGATGTTAATGCCCTTAGAAGTGGAAGTAGCTGATAGTAAAAGTTATTTACTGCATGATGTATGTAGAAATTGTAAGATCTTAATTGAAGATGAAGAATTTAGTATAGATCTTATTCCGATGTGTATGGGGGAATTTAAAGTAGTTGTAGGAATGGATAGGCTAGCCCAAAATCATGCTGAAATACAATGTGAAAAGAAAGTCATTCATGTAGTAACCGCGGAGGGAAAACAGGTAAGTATTCAAGGGGATAGGGTCGTCGAGTCGAAATTTTGTTCTATGATTGAAGTCGTCAATCACGTAAGGAACGGGGGTAATGCGTATCTATCTTATGTGGTAGATACCAATAGAGTTGTTCTGAAACTCGAAGATGTTAATGTAGTGAATGAATATCCAGATGTGTTTCCGGAAGATTTTCCGGGGCTTCCGCCCGAACGTGAAGTGGAATTTAAAATAGAGCTTAGCCCAGGTGCCAAACCGGTAGCTAAGGCTCCATATCGGTTGGCCCCAACTGAAATGAAGGAATTAATGACGCAACTCCAAGGGCTGCTCGACAAAAGGTTTTATACGACCGAGTGTTTCACCGTGGGGAGCACCCATGTTATTCGTGAGAAAGAAGGATGGCTCGATGCGAATGTGCATCGACTATCGGGAGTTGAATAAGCTAACGGTGAAAAATCGTTACCCATTGCCTAGGATTGACGACTTATTTGACCAACTACAAGGGGAAAGTTGGTACTCAAAAATCGATCTACGATCGGGATACCATCAATTACGGGTACGAGAAGAGGATGTGTCCAAAATTGCGTTTCGGTCTCGATACGAATATTACGAGTTTTTAGTAATGTCTTTTGGTTTGACGAACGCTCCGGCCACTTTTATGGATTTAATGAACCGGGTATGTCGAACTATTCTAGATAAGTTCGTGATTGTTCTTATAGATGACATTCTAGTATACTCCCAAAGCGAGACCGAACACGCTCAACATTTATGAAAGGTGCTAGAAACACTCCTTAAGGAAAGGTTGTATGTGAAGTCCTCGAAGTGTGCATTTTGGCTTAGAGAGGTACAGTTTCTCGGTCACGTGATCAATGAGGAAGGCGTTAAAGTCGATCCGTCAAAAGTAGAAGCAGTAACGAAATGGGTTCCTCCTAAGAATCCAAGTGAAGTAAGAAGTTTTCTAGGCTTAGCCGGCTATTACCGAAGATTCATCCAGGATTTTTCTAAGATAGCCTTGCCTATGACTAAGCTAAAGAGGAAAGAAGAGAAATTCGTTTGGGAGTGTGGATCAAGAAAAGGCCTTTCAAACCTTTAAAGAAAAGCTTTCAAGTTCTCTAGTGTTAACATTACCGGAGGGAACGAAGATTTAATTGTATACACTGATGCCTCCCGTCAAGGATTAGGATGCTTTTAATGCAGCGCGGTAAGGTTGTAGCATATGCCCCGAGACAACTTAAACACATGAAAGTAACTACCCAACCCATGATTTAGAATTGGCGGCTGTGGTGTTCACATTAAAAATATGGAGGCATTATTTGTATGGGGTCAAATGCACCATTTACTCGGATTATAATAGCCTCAAATACTTTTTCGAACAGAAAGATCTTAATATGAGGCAACGAAGATGGTTGGAAGTCATCAAGGATTACGATTGGGATATTCACTATCATCCCGGGAAGGTTAATGTAGTGGCGGATACTCTAAGTCGAAAGGAGTACCCGCCTCCGATTCGGGTAAAATTGATCAAGATGGTAGTCACTTCTAAACTCCTTGAAGAAATACGAGAAGCTCAAATTAAATCTTGAATGCCGATGACTCAACGAAAGAAAGGTCGAAAGGATTTATTCACGAATTAAAAGAGAATGCGAATGGTATGAAAATGAGGTATGATCGAATCTGGATACATCGGGAATGTGATGTGAAAGAATTACTTTTGAATGAGGCTCACAAGTCTCGATACTCCGTTCATCCGGGAGCTACAAAGATGTATCGAGACTTGAAGATGAATTATTGGTGGCCGGGGATGAAAAGAGACATTGTCAAGTATGTTGCTAAGTGTTTGACGTATTCTCAAGTAAAGGCCGAACACCAAAAACCGTATGGAAAGTTGCAACCGTTGAAGATACCGATGTGGAAGTGGGAACATATAACGATGGATTTGGTGACTAAACTTCCTAAGATAAGGAAAGGGCACGATGCTATTTGGGTAGTCGTTGACCGTCTAACCAAAAGTGCACATTTCTTACCCATTCGGGAAACCTATAATTCAGAAAAGATGGCGGAAGTTTATATGAATGAGATTATATCTCGACATGGGGTTCCGGTGTCTATAGTATCTGACCGGGATACCCGTTTCACATCTCGTTATTGAAGGAAGTTTCACGAAGAATTGGGGACCCAATTACATATAAGCACTGCCTACCATCCTCAAACCGATGGTTAGTCGGAACGAACTATCCAAACATTAGTTGATATGCTAAGGGCGTGTGTTTTGGATTTTGGAGGAAACTGGGATGATCATCTATCTTCGGTAGAATTTTCATATAATAATAGTTATCATAACAGCATAAAAATGGCCCCCCTACGAAATGCTCTATGGAAGGAAATGTAGAACCCTGGTTTGTTGGGGGAATATTACATGGATGAGAAGTTAAATTATGTTGAAAAGCAGTGGCAATAAAAGATTTTAAAGTGAAGCAACTCCGCAACAAATCCGTTCGACAAGTGTTGGTCCAATGGCAACACCGAAAGGGGTCGGATCTTACGTGGGAGGCGGAGGATGACATGCGGAAACACTACCCGGAACTTTTTGGTACGTATTTAGGTTTCGGGGATGAAACCTTCTTTTAGGGGGGTAGACTTGTAACACTCCAAATTTCGTATGTTATATTATAATGTTATAACCGCAACATTTTGATAAAAAGAAATGGTAAATATAGATTTTTACCATTATCAAAGTTTTATAAATTTTAGTAAATCTAAAATCTTATGTATGCATGAAGGTTAACTAGGTTAGTATGTAGTAATGGGGAAAGTGGCATGTTATAAAAGAATGAGGGGGTGAAAATGAAAAATGTGTAAATAAAACACTTAACAAAAAATGATAAGTGTTTTGAAAGTGTGGGTGAGCGATCGAGAAGAGAGACCTGGGAAAACCTTCCCCTCAAAACCCTAACAACATAAAATCCATCAAATTAAGAGTGGAATTGAAGGTTAATCGAATGCATGAACTAGGAATGTTGATCACCTAAGTATTTCCAACATCAAGTAAGTCGAAATTTGTGATTTAGTGATGTTTGATTTAATGGGTTTTGTGTAATTCGTGAATGTAATGTAAAATTTAGCATGAATGTTGGTTGTTATGAATGTGTAGATGTTATGAAATGTTTAATTTATAATATGATGATGAATTGGGGTAAAACCCACTTATATGCCAATGAATGATAAGAAATTGTGAAGCTCCACATGCTATTTAGTCTAATATTGATGACATTTTGATGAATAGATGATTTAGAACAATATGTATATGCTTAGGGTGGCAAATTGTGAAGTTGGGAATGCTTATGTTAATCAATGGATGAATTATGGAAAAATATGCTTTAAGTACTTGTACTTTATGCTTTGTAGTTAGTATGCACGCCATGTGTTCGATGAAATGCCTTAGAATGATTTAGTTGTGCTTTGACATGAATTCATGATAAAATGATGTCATGAAATGAAAATGAATGTATGCTTAGTCGTTTAACGCCATGGTGAATAAGTAAAATGCATATGTGATGCAAAGCATACGAAAGCTAAAAGTGTAAAGTTATGACATATAGGCACGAAGAAAGAAGAAAGCATGAGTCATTTGAAGTCAAAAGCAAAGACCACGGTAAGTTCACATGAACTTCATTCTCTCTACATGTAGATTTATGAATGTAAATTTAGCATTTGAATCCTAGTGTAGAATTATTATTGTTGTTCATGGTAGAATTGTGTTAAGATGAGTATTGGAAATGGATAGGAAATGTAATATTAACGGATGTGTATTAACCCACTTCAAGTGGGTCGAAATGTTGGAAAGTATGATGTTGTAATGTTTAAATAAAGACTAGTAGAAAACGGGTCAAAATGGTGAAAGTATGACAAAATGTATGGTATGTATCGATCCACTACGGATGGGTCGGAAAGTTTATGTGTTGAATGATTTCAAAAGAAATGTAGAACAACATAAAGAAATCTATGCTAGAATGTAGAGGATGAATTAAAATAAGTATGTTGACAAAATGATAAATTTTGTTAACGGGTCGAATAATGAAAGGTAGATAAGAGATTTGAAAGTTGCTTATGTATGTTGAACTAATGAATGTTTGGTGTTGTGAATGATAGGTAAATCTCATGTTTGATGACGGTAAGCTCGGATTGAACAAACTACATCGCCCTTTATGCGCTTCCGGTTAAAGTCGTATTTTGTAAATGGGTCAAAACACTTTCATAATGTAAATGTTAAACTTATGTCTAGGATGTTTCGTAAGTAAGTTAGGACTTTAAATCTTATTTTGGTAGTTCGGACCTAACACTTGGGATGAAATCTTATATGGTTACAACTTTTATGTCTTTTGAAACGTGTCGTAGATTTAGTTTGAATGATGTTTGTTAAAAACATGGAATTGCTTATAGTACGAATGGGTCATGGCCAATTTTTGTTAAAACTTAGAATGTCATTATTATTATTATTGAATGTGAAAAAGTGGGCGCTACAGTATTGTTAAGTTAAACATGTTAACCTCCCGTTATTCTTTGGGATAGGCAAAATTAATGCGTTGGAATCTTGGGTTTGAACATATTGTTACACCTTTTCAACATATTAGTAACTTGCATATTGTTATTCATGTTGGATATGAGCCGTTAAACGATTTTAATCTATATTATGCTATGGATGAAAACTTGTATACTCACCAACTTTTTGTTGATCGTATTTTAATACATGTTGTAGGTTGATAGACAAGATGATGCTAAGTGAAGAAACGAGATTAGGTGGACTTAGAAACACACTTAGATTAATTTATTTTGTCAATGTATGTTTGAAACAATGTTGTGTATGTTTGATTCTTGTATGACATTTTTAGTAATTTATGAAATTTAATTTAAATTATATTGTCACATAGTGTTATGATGTTTTGAGCAATTTTTTCGTCTCATCCCGATGTTTCCGCCATCGGTTGGGGTGTGACAGATTGGTATCAAAGCCATAACTATAGGGAATTAGGAAAAGTATGAATGTTTTACCTAGTCTATAGTTTAAGAGCTTCATTCTTATGTTTTGCTTGAAACTACTTGCATGTTGCTTTACTTGCTTCTTATTTATTCTCTTTGGGCCTTTTAAACATATATGTCGTTTTATCTTTTTGTGCTATTCTTGACATGCTTTCTTATGTGTTTATACTTGTTTGTTTATTCCCTTAACATACGCCTTTCCTAAGGATTTTTGCTTGATTATTCTAAATCCGACAACACTCGTATTATACAAACGAGACGACTTCACGAAAATAGGCGTGAAACCCACAATTTGGTGAATGACTCTCAATCTACCTATTCTTTTTACATGAAATTCACCATCAAGTTAGGAGTGAAGTCCTCACCTTGATGAAGAATTTCAATTTCAAATTATAGTGGACCCTCGTCAACGTATCGAAATTGAATTTTGACCCGATGAGTACCAACCACAATTAGGGTACGAAGTCATCAAGTTAGGAGTGAAACCCGCATCTCGTCGACTAGTCCCACTCCTTGATTTTCATAAATCCTGCAAAGTCTTGAATTTTCAATTGAATTGGAACATGTAGTAACCGTAAGGGTAATACCGTTAACCGACATGTCGGCGAGAGTATTTCACCTATTAGGCCAAAGCGTGCTTCTCAAATCCAAAAGACTTTTCGACCACTTTGATTAGTCAATGTTCCATTTTGGAACCATCCAACTTTTAATCGAACCTACGTTCTACTATTATAAACTTTATTTGATACAATCCTCTATTTTCACATTCGAATTATCCTCGAGTTTATTCTTTTACACACTCATCATACTAAAACCTTTCATATTGCAAAATACATCCTGTATTCGTGTATAGTTTGTATAGTTTCCGTTACTTTTTAGTTCCGTTTTAGTTAGAATGTGCGTACTATTGATAAATTCGAGTTTTGCAGGTCTTGGTGATTAATATTGCTGGAAAGTGAGCAAAATGAACTACAATGCTGAAACACCAAGTCTCGGAACAAGTTTAAAAGACTTAGTTTTATTTTGGAGTTTTTGAGAGATGAAGCTGGGCAAAATTCGAAGGCTGCTGTCAAATTTGTGTAGTCGCGTCGTGCCACCAAGAATACGCACACCTGTGGCGTAGCACCACCACTTAAATAACAATTTATGGATTTTTATATTGTCGCGTTGCGCCAGGACACAAAGTTACACCCGTAGCGTGACGCGACGGGGTTGAATGACGGCCATGATTCGTTAATTGCTAGGGTTAGCTATAAATTCCCAAGAAAAACATCACTAAACCCTAATTACGAATTGGAGACATCTTGGGCGAATTTTGGAGCATTCATTGAGCACTTTCGGAGATCTTGAAGCATACGAATCAGTGGTACGAGTTCGGGATGAAGAATCGAAGACTTTCTCGGGTTTTCCAATCCCTTGTTTTGTCGATTTCCTTCTTGAAACTTGTTATCATGAATTCGTGTTTAAACATCTTTGATTTGTTTTCGTTATTTGACATGCTTGGCTAAAATTTTAAGCCACCTAGACTTGATGAATGGATTAGTATAAAGTTTTTACCTTTTTCGTTAATTACATGAATGTTATGGATTAATTGTGTTTAGTAAAAAGTTTGTTTTATTGATTTGATGCGCATGCGTACTTTAATTTGGTTTATTATTGTCAATTGCTTCGTATGATTCTTAGTGACGGTCTTTATCACAATATAGAGTCATGCTAGGGTTTTAGATTTTGGTGAGTGTCTATATCACATAATACCCCTAGAAGTAATTGTTAGTAATTTGCTAGGTTTTAGTGTTCTGCTAGTCCTTATAGCTGGAATGTGCGGGGCTATTGATAGGTCTTACCATGCGAATTGCTTTAGACAGTGTCGCCACCCCCGATCCCAAATCCCCGGGAACGGGTGGCCGCGAGCCAGTTTCGGTGGTATCGCGTGTTTGTCTAATTTGGCAGCGGAATTTTCATCAGCACCGTAGTTAGGAAATATTGGATCAGAGTAAAATACCACATTTTCATAATATTAAACACATGTGATAAAACCCAAGTTTGCAATACACACATTTTCATAGGAATAAATCCTATTTTATTTAATAAAAACATCTATTTTATTTTAGGTAACTTTATTGCCACTTTTCCAAGCCTTCAGTGCTGTCTAGCTGGCTTCTATTTGGCTTTCACAATTTGTTACCTGAAACGCGTTTAAACACATTTTGTCAGTGGGAAATACTAGTGAGTGAATCCCAGTTTAATCAAATTGAAATAAAAACCATTGTACAGTATTGAGGGCGATCTCGCAATTATATTTGTTTCCAAGTCATATCAATTATCACCCGTGGTACTATCAGACCCGACTTGTGGAAATGTTACCCCTCCAGTAACAAATTTGTATACAAAACCCCAACATACCCACGATAATTGTATCCTTACAAATACTCAATAACTGTTTAATATATAATTAATCGTATGAGGTTTTGTAAAAACAGTTAACAAAAAGTTTACAAAAAGCGGATCAACTCACATTGCTGTCTTAGATTATCCTTTAGGGTTTCCTGAGAATTATCTATAATTTACACAAAAGCACACGTGTTAGTATAATAACCCATTTTAACATTAGTAATACCCTCCCCGAGACGGCATTCCAACGACTACGTCGGGCAGAACCACGACAGCCGTTACGGAACCCTAGATCAATCGGGCAGAGTATCTAATACGTATCCAGGGGTTATGATACTTACAACGGAGCAGAACTTCGTTATTTAGGGGGGTATAATACCCGTATATTATGCCTTCTATAAGATTTTCGTGATTGAGAAAAGAAACTGAGCGAACAGACTGAAGATCCGAGGCCATCTACTTATAGGGCCTGACTTTCACTTTTACGCGGCCCGCGTAAAGGTTAACAACGGGCTACGCGGCCCGCGTCAAACCCGGAAAAGGCGTAGGTGATCCGGGTCAGCTTATAGGTTCAACAAGAGTCGGACACGTGTCACCATAGGGATTTGCCGCGTTCTTGATTTCTAGCGGCCCGTGAAAGATCCCTAAGGGGTCTACGCGGCCCGCGACAAAACCCAAAAATTGATTTTTGATTATTTTTAATAATATTTAAGGTATTCGGGGCCCGTTTTCATGTATGGGGTATATTTTTGGACATATTGGGATATTTTAAAATATATTAGGGTGTCAAAAATAATTCAAGGGTGTCGGTTTTCTTTAGAGTTGTTATAGACAGTCCTTGGAAGAGGTCGTGCCTTAGTTGCCCCGTCGGTTTATTAGTCTATCAAGTCAAGTTAAATAATCCAAACTCCCCTAGATCTATGATTGGAAAAGAGTAGGTCAACATTAGGGTACTTACACAATAATTAGACAACTGGAAAGACGCCTAATAACCGGTAGGATTAACGGCCTAGGTAGTGCCATAAGTTTCACCTCGAGAAGGGTTGAGGGGCTTAGTTGGTGTTTAATAGGTTTAGTATCATAAGATCCCGGTTCTATAAATCATGCATTTAACTTAATCGGTAATTCTTTAAAATCAATCCAGGATTCTAGTCTAGGTGGTCTCGTTTATCATATAAGAAAAGCATTCGTCTTCTTTCGTATTAGTCTAGTCTTAGTTTAATATTTAGTTTAAATAGATTTCCTTAGATTTTCCGTAACCCCCCCCCCCAGATAATAAAACAAGTTTTAGTCGTGTCTGTCAGTGTCTATTAGAGTCTAGTTTACGTGATAAATAGAGTCTCGTGGTTCGATATCCGGACTTCCTAGGGTTATACTGCATTTATCGGTACACTTGACGATTGTGTGGTTTTAGGTCGAGTCTAGAATTAAAGCTTTTTACTGTCTAGCTTAGAGAGTTTAGTCGTGTCTATTAGAGTATAGTTTACGTGATAAATAGAGTCTCGTGGTTCGATATCCGGACTTCCTAGGGTTATACTACATTGATCGGTACACTTGCCGATTGTGTGGTTTTAGGCCGAGTCTAGAATTAAAGCTTTTTAGTGTCTAGCTTAGAGAGTCTAATATAGTTAATTTTTATAGTCTGTTTAGCACACATCAAGTTTTTGGCGCCGTTGCCGGGGACTCTTGGCAATCGCGTTCATTAGCTTTGATAGACTTCATTGACATATACGTTCTACGTGGTTTTTTTGTGTCTTTTATTTTCATCTTGAGTCTTAGTAACTAGTGTTTGCTTTTTCTTGTATTCAGGTTTTTGCTTGTAGTGGATGCCACATCCGCACTCGCACGGACCGCCGCCACCAGTCAAGGAGTCATCATCTCGATTGGGCCAAGGCTCACAGGTTAGTACTTCATCCTCTTCTCATTTTCCCAATTTTGATTAACTATATTAGACTCTCCAAGCTAGACACTAAAAAGCTTTAATTCTAGACTCGACCTAAAACCACACAATCGGCAAGTGTACCGATCAATGTAGTTTAACCCTAGGAAGTCCGGATATCGAACCACGAGACTCTATTTATCACGTAAACTAGACTCTAATAGACACTGACAGACACGACTAAAACTTGTTTAATTATCTGTGAGGGGGGGGGGGGGGTTACGGAAAATCTAAGGAAATCTATTTAAACTAAATATTAAACTAAGACTAGACTAATATGAAGAACACGAAGGCTTTTCTTATATGATAAACGACACCACCTAGACTAGAATCCTGGATTGATTTTAAAGAATTACCGATTAAGTTAAATGCATGATTTATGGAACCGGGATCTTATGATACTAATCCTATTAAACACCAACTAAGCCCCTCAACCCTTCTCGAGGTGAAACTTACGGCACTACCTAGGCCGTTAATCCTACCGGTTATTAGACGTCTTTCAAGTTGTCTAACTATTGTGTAAGTACCCTAATGTTGACCTACTCTTTTCCAATCATAGATCTAGGGGAGTTTGGATTATTTAACTTGACTTGATAGACTAATAAACCGACGGGGCAACTAAGGCACGATCTCTTCCAAGGACTGTCTAAAGCAATTCGCCGGGGTAAGACCTATCAATAGCCCTGCACCTTCCAGCTATAAGGACTAGCAGAACACTAAAACCTAGCAAATTACTAACAATTACTTCTAGGGGTTATTGGCCAATTCCATCCTAAAGAGTTAAGATTTATTATGTGATATAGATACTCACCAAAATCTAAAACCCTAGCATGATTCTATATTGTGATAAAGACCGTCACTAAGTATCATACGAAGCAATTGACAATAATAAACCAAATTAAAGTACGCATGCGCATCAAATCAATAAAACAAACTCTTTACTAAACACAATTAATCCATAACATTCATGCAATTAACGAAAAAGGGTAAAACTTTATACTAATCCATTCATCAAGTCTAGGTGGCTTAAAAGTTTAGCCAAGCATGTCAAATAACGAAAACAAATCAAATATGTTTAAACGCGAATTCATGATAACAAGTTTCAAGAAGGAAATCGACAAAACAAGGGATTGGAAAACTCGAGAAAGTCTTCGATTCTTCGTCCCGAACTCGTACCACTGATTCGTATGCTTCAAGATCTCCGAAAGTGCTCAATGAATGCTCCAAAATTCGCCCAAGATGTCTCCAATTCGTAATTAGGGTTTAGTGATGTTTTTTCTTGGGAATTTATAGCTAACCCTAGCAATTAACGAAACATGGCCATCATTCAACCCCGTCGCGTCGCGCTACGGGTGTTACTTTGTGTCGTGGCGCAGCGCGACAATATAAAAATCCATAAATTGTTATTTAAGTGGTGGCGCTACGCCACAGGTTTGCGGATTCCTGGTGCCTCGACGCGACTGCACAAATTTGACAGCAGCCTTCGAATTTTGCCCAGCTTCATCTCTCAAAAACTCCAAAATAAAACTAACTCTTTTAAACTTGTTTCGGGACTTGGTGTTTCAGCATTGTAGTTCGTTTTTGCTCACTTTCCAGCAATATTAATCACCAAGACCTGCAAAACTCGAATTTATCAATAGTACGCACATTCTAACTAAAACGGAACCAAAAAGTAACGGAAACTATACAAACTATACACGAACACAGGATGTATTTTGCAATACATTGGGGTACGAAGTCATCAAGTTAGGGGTGAAACCCGCATCTCGTCGACTAGTCCCACTCCTTGATTTTCATAAATCCCGCTAAGTCTCGAATTTTTGATTGAATTGGAACATGTAGTAACCGTAAGGGTGAATACCGTTAACCGACATGTCGGCGAGAGTATTTCACCTATTAGGCCAAAGCATGCTTCTGAAATCCAAAAGACTTTTCGACCACTTTGATTAGTCAACGTTCCATTTTGGAACCATCCAACTTTTAATCGAACCTACGTTTTACTATTATCAACTTTATTTGATACAATCCTCTCTTTTCACATTCGAATTATCCTCGAGTTTATTCTTTTACACACTCATCATACTAAAACCTTTCATACACATATATATTATCTCACATGCATGATTTCACATAATCTTATTTACACTCCTCGTAACAACAAATGGAGACATATCATCAAGAGGGAGTGATTTCCTTACCTTGATGATTAACTACGCTTATTTTCTCATCTTACAACGACCTCACCAACGGGTTAGGGGTGATTCCCATACCTAGGTGATCGTTACCAAAACTTTCTTTTAATAGACTTTATTATGCAAACATGATCACGTTTATACCTAAATCGTTTATCATTCGTCAAAATCCCTATTTATTTCAAAATGCATTGTTTATTCAAACGTACTTCTTATACTGCAATCTATTTCCACATAACTCTCATACACGAAATTTTTAATCACACCATAAACGCATGTTCCTCGATTTTTAAAATTTTACGAAATGCTACTCATCAACTTAGTCGGTCTAATAAATCCATTGCCAACAAAATTTCATATTCAACGTAATTATTGAAACACGCTCATCTCATATCACCATACTAAAGATTCTTATTTCCAATTGGAAATCAAACCAACTTTTCGCACACACCTACAAATATTGTTCGATCGTTCACTAAAGATCTTTACAAAATCAAAAAAAAATATTTTATGAAGAATACTTTTCAACAATCACGAAGTTCATATACCAAATTTCTTTTCTAAGAATCAACATTTTCACAAGAACCTTTAAACTTCGAATTTCTTCTTTAATGCAAGGTCACTTAATACGTCAATTGAATTTAAAAACACA
Source organism: Helianthus tuberosus (assembly GCA_030545235.1). Lineage (NCBI taxonomy): Eukaryota > Viridiplantae > Streptophyta > Magnoliopsida > Asterales > Asteraceae > Helianthus > Helianthus tuberosus. Next base: position 198,511,681 of record CM060425.1, read on the forward strand.
TGGGCAAGAAAACTTTATAGGAACAGGCAATTTTCAACTTATGTAAATTATTTTAAAACAAGAGTAGCATTTCCATCCTTTCACAAAGTACAACACACATAACAAATAGATGCTTATTACTCTTTTTACATTCACAAAATATATTCTACATTCCATGTCAACTCAACCTATTTTGATTCAATAAACTCCACGTTTTGCTCAAACAACTACACATGCGTATCATCTTACGCATTTTAGTCATTGTAACGCGACAATCACACGTATATCACTCGTTTTCTTTGCTTTCATACTCAAAACTTCTTGATCTTTTACGTGCTTAAATTCGTATTTTTCAATTAATACCATATACAAAATCATTATTTCTTACACTCATATTCATATTCGTACTCGTACATCTTATGTCTACACTTATATTCATACTTACAAATCTATGTTTATATTCATATTCATATTCATATTCATACATTTTATATTATACTCATACTCACAATTATACACTTACGTTATACTTATATTCAAATTTACGTTCATATTCATACAATTATATGTCTATACTTATATTCACATTTATACACTTACGTTCATACTTATATTCATATTCATATTCATATTCCTACATTACGCGTTCATATATACATTTATCCTTATACATTTATGTTTACACTTATATTCATATTCATGTTGATACTCATGCATTCTACTTATATTCATATTTATAAAGATTATGCTTCCACTGATATTCATACTCATGCATTTTATTCATATTTATACAATCATGTTTACACTTATATTCATACTCACACATTTTATTCATACTTATACACTTATGTTTACTCTTATATTCATGTTCATATTTATACTCATACAGTTTACGTTTATACTTATATTTATACTCATACACTTATGTATACACTTGTATTCATATTCACATTTTATACTCATGCAATTTACGTTTTATATTTATACTCATACACTTATGTTTACACTTATATTAATATTCACATCTATACTCATGCAATTTACGTTTACACTAATACTTACTGTTTTGGTCAAAAATTACCTAAGTAATTAAGTGATCAAATTAGTTTTGTGTGGTAGTGTGCTAGATAAATTTGTGAAAAATATGCTGATTAAGTAATTAGTAAAAACAGTTTTCAGGGTACGGCTCAGGATATCGAGCTATATCTGCGATCAAACAATGAGCAAATAAGGTAAAGGGTGACACGGGATGTACGAGGAAAGCCCTTGATCAATCTAGATCGCCAGCATAAAACCTAGGGAGCTGACAATCGCAGCTGCCTAGTTCTTCTTATTGCTTCAAATGTCAGGATATAGTGCAGGATATGATACGGATCAACTAGGTGTTACAATGCAATGCGATTTGAATACAAGTGTAAGTGTGTTGTGAGTGATTGAAGCTAGTAGAGAGCAAGAGTGTACGATGAATTGTGTGTGTTCTTATCTGATCCGATCAATCCTATTTATAGTAAAGCAAAGTTAACTAACTAGCCTACAAATCCGGGATAAAACGAATATTCCCTTTGTGAACGTTGTAGTCCACGTCTTCCGGCTTCAACGTTCCTATTCCAACATATTAGCCCGAGTCTTAGGGAGAAGAAGTCCACTTGAACGTTATGGACTTGTTTTATTAATCTGCACGTGAATTAATTAGTCACTACCAGGATACTGTGTCAGGATGTTACCAATATCCTGATCCGGTATCCTGATCACAACAAAAGAAACATAGTCAGAATATTATTCAGGATATGTAAGCAGAAAACCACCCATAACAATTGTCCCCAAAATATATCTGTTGGTATACCAATTCCAACAGATATATTTTAAAACCTTATCTTGTGAATCGAGGACATTATGTTGAAATGACGGTTGAAATGACAAGCTGCAACTCCCAACGCCTTACTTACTCATCACCCCCTATGTTTAGCTTATATTTACTCAAGCCTTTAACGCCATAATTATTTCATCCCAGGCTCATTCCAGGTAATTCCTTCTTCTTTCCTCTCTGTTTTCTTTTGTTTTCTTCCATTTCTCAGTTGAAATTCTCCATGGCCTCACGAACAAGATCACACATAAACGAATCAACCCCAACCCTTGAAAGTAAAAATCTTCTCCGAGAACCCGAAAAAGAGATTTGCTCTTTCAATAACGCCGACATTGCCGCCTTAAAAGATTCTGGTGCCTTTCCTGCCGGCGTAATCATCCGTCCGTTCAACCGGGAGGTCCGATCAGACGTAACATCAAACGAATGGGTGTGCTTCTTAGCCTATCCTTTCTCCTTGGGACTCCGGTATCCTTTTCCAGCCTTCATTTCCCGCTTTTTCAAACTCACCGGCCTCAGTTATGCCCAAACCATGCCAATGGTTTGGCGAGTTTTAATGTTCTTAGACCAAATTAAATCTCGTCATGTCCCTGATCTTTGTGTCGAAGATCTCCCTATAGCATATCGTCTAAGGTCTCATGGTAATAGCCGTTTTCTCCTCTTCTCTACTTCTAAGAACCCCCTGATCCTCAAGGCCACTAAGAACGAAGATCAATGGCAAAGAAAGTTCTTTTTTGTAAAAAGGGATTCCATTGCTAAGGGTTTTGACATGCCAGTAGAGTGGTTGACTTCGGGTAGGATTTAGGGTTTTAGGATTATCCCCAAATATATCCTGAAACTATATCCTAAACTGATATCCTTATGTTTTTATGTAGAAAACTTCAAGGAATTGGCTCCGCCTACTGAAAAATCCCAAGAAAGAATCAAGAGAATCTATGGACTACCTGATAGTGATTGATCTTTTTCATCGCATCTTCCAAATTCAAGCCAGTACTCATCATCCGAAATGTCTGGTAAGGATCAAAATTTTCCACACAGATATATATTTAGTTAAATAAAATATGAGCAGAGGTTTAGATTCTCCCTGTTATGCAGCATCAGTCAAGGTTCCAAAGACCTTTGAGCTTGAAGAGCTGGACAACTATTCCGCTCCTGTCAATGTCAAGAAGGAAACTCCTGCCACCACCAGTTCCAAGCCGGTCCCGGTTCCTAAGCCCAACCCAAGAACTCGTGCCTCTACCGCCAAGAAGAGGAAAGGTTCCGAGGTCAGCACTCCAGGCTCTGAAGGGTTCTCTTATGAAGAACTCAGCTTTACTGACTCCTTAGAGCCGATGACATCCTTTCTTAACAAGGTAATATCCTGGTACCATATCCTACGTATATATCCCGATAGAATATCCTGGTTAGCAAGTTTTAATTTATACCTGAATTTTGACTTGCAGGGTCTCCAGCATCTGCTCCACCTTTACACCGATGCCTGTAGTACAGCCAAGTTTCAAGAAGCCAGGATCAAGCAGTGTCACACCCCGATATTTCCACGTATTACCGGTGGGCCCGGTGGGGAGTATCGTGACGTAGTTGATATCATCATAGTCAAACAACACAATATATAAATGCACAGCGGAAGCAAAAGATAAATATATTACAATCCGAATATAAAGTAATATCAAAGTATTACAACGGAAAGTAAAGGATCCACAGGCAGATCAAATAAAAGAAAAACTGTTCAACAGACTTCAGGCATATAGAACTTGCAAGATTCCTTATTAACGCCCTGAGCTTCCAGCCAATTACGTTCAGTACCTGTCACTTAAATTTTTGGAAAATACGTCAGTTTACACTGGTAAATACAATTTAACTGACTCATTTTGAAAAGAGTTTGAAAATTGATTTGAATGCACGTGGCACAAAATATCTTTTATAACTTAGGACAATCTTATTAATAAAAATCTTGTATCCGATTTACATGGTTGTCCAACATTTAGGGCCGGTGATTATACAATACAAGCCGGTCAAGATTAATCGACACACCATAAATATGACTCACAAGAAGACAGCCTTACGAGTGAGTATATCTTTTACATACGCAACAGGAGGTGTTATGCCTACACCTTGTGCTTAAGTTATGGCCATTCACTTTTTAAATGAGCCAAGGATATCCAGGACACGGTCATTAACCCCTAATGTTATTTTTTATCAATCAATACAGATTAAAACGGGATTATGCAATTTAATCATCTTCGATTAAAAGGTTTCTACACCCGACCAAGCGGTATTTTTATAATACCGTATCCCAAGCCCGTATAAGGGAAAATAAGTTAAAAGTATTTACCTGAGCTAAATATAAATTCAATCTCAGCCGTATCAAATCAGCAAGTACAGATAGCTTTTACTGGGCTCCTAAATCTGGAACGAAGGTTTTTAACAATCTATTAGATTCCTAAAGGGTCTTAATTAAGCCTATGCTTAGACCGGTTAGTTTTAAAGGAGAATACGGTTCAAAACGCATGATTAAGCGAGAACCGGATTAGAATGTGGTTTAGACCCGACAAGCTTGTATACTTGTGTAACAAGGGTAAACTAAGCACATTCTGGATTTTGAGATAAAAATAATAAGGTTTGACCCGTTTCGGCTAATTTATGCAAACTAGTTACATAAGCCGATCCGAACGCGAAAAGTGCGTAACGGGTAACCAAAACAGTCATGAACAGGTTTCCTAAGTTAATATGCCTTAAATATGTTGTGATATCAGTAGGATACCTTCCATTATGCCCAAAACGAATTTAAAACCAATTTAAGCCTCGTAGGGGTATTTTGGTCATTTTAAAGGTTATAAGAGAGGCTAAATATTAATCTGAGGTTTAGGTCTGAAATAATCAGTAAAAATACTTAATTTAATACGTTATAACAGTAGGGTACTAGATATATGTGAAATTTATCATTTAAAACCAAACTATGCACCTTAGGGGTATTTTGGTAATTTCACATAGGCTAAAAAGGTCAAAACGGGAATCTGAGTTAAACAACTTTTGCTTACTATTAAAATATTATAATTTACCTAAAATATCAGTAGGTATCAAACCTTATATGTTTAAAATAGTTTTAGTACATACTATGTGTTAAAAACGCTTAAAAATGCGATTTGGAGCCATTTCCGGGTTTTCAAAGGAAAGCTGATATTTTTATAATTCCAGAAGGCTCAAAATATTTTATTTATCAAATAAAATCAGTAGCAAAAGGTTTGGGGTCAAAAGGATTTGTAAAACTCATTTTATAGCTAAAAAGGGCAAAACCGGCATTAACCGAATTAAAGCTACGACCCTAAGTTATGCTCAGCCAAAAATTAATTAAAAATCTTCAAAAATCCCAAAATATTATATTACATCAGTGGGTAAAAAGTTTGATATCAAAAAGTTGGTTAAATAGGCTATACGCTAATTACGTCATTTAATTAACAAAAAGCTTTCTAATTACGCTATTGAGCATAACTCTTAACCTAGACCTCAAACTGATGTCAAATTTTGGGTGCAAGTTTATAAATCAGTAACTAAGGTTTCTACTCTTTCACATTTTCAAAAATCACGTTTTAAGGTCAAAAGGGCATAACGGTCAACATTTAGGCATTTAACGGAAACATGCATGAACTAGGATTTCTATGGAACCAAGTTGTATAACCTCGGAGGGTTATACTAACTTATAATATGGTCCTAATGGAATCCTAAGGCATATCTAAACTAAGCTAAATCGGGTCAGAACTGAAAGTCAAAGCAAAAGTCAACTTTTGCGACTTTCGGTTCCGAACCGAGCCTATACTTAGAATTGTCGGGTTGAACATGCTTAGACATGTTCAATTAATAATTACCAAGTTATTAATATGAGAAAACTGATTTTATGGCTTCTATATTAATAGTTATGTATTTATTTAAAACTAACCCGTTTGACTTTTATTTGACCCGACAATTTAACTAAGTAAACGTGGTAATTAGGAGGTGCCCTTTTGAGGGTTTAACACCCACCTAATTACGGTCACGTAGCCATGTTCGTTGTGAACAATGGCTCAGCCATTTGAAAGTCAAAGCGTTTATTGAAAACGCTTGACTTTTCGGCTATAAACGCTAAATAATTAAACTAAGCACGAAAGGGGACTTACAAAGGGTCCAAAGGACTGAGGGAGGTTCTCAAAAGAGTTCAAGATCCTCACAATTCAGAGAGTTTATCAGATTGAAGGAGAGGTGCAAATGAGAGCCAAAAATTCAATGGGTATTTATAGGATTTAGAGGACCGTTAGGATCGTTCCTCGATAAATGTGATCAAATCTGGACCGTACACCTTTACCCCTTGTTTTAGCAATCTATGGTCTGCCCAAGGACTGAAGAAAACCATTTGCAATTGATTAAAACAGCTGTAACAGCTGGTAACAGCTGGAAATCAAGTTTCTGAAATGGCAGTTTTGGTCCCTGCATGCTTCTAGCCCCTTTCTGATGCGTTTGAGGCCCGTTAAACCATTTTTAAGGCTATAAAATGATGCCTAAGCATAGGGAATATGAAACATGCTCAAAAATATGCCGGATGTTGGTTCGTTTGGTCGTACGGTCACGTTGTTCGGCTAATTACGACGGAACACGGACGGACGCGAAAAACGATTCAAACGACGCGACGAATGGAATTTTATCAAGGCGATCACTAAAATAAAATATTTTAGTGCTTACATAAATTTTTGGGTGTCCGGGGATATTCAGAATGCGAGATATGATCAAAAGTGCAAACTTGTGCACTTTTTGACACTTTTAGTCCCTGTATGACATAAAAGTTTATTTTTGCGCACTAAAGACCTCTAGGATTATATCTAAGCTATATAAAGGGTATTTAGGGTATGTATAACTTAGGTTCATCTTCCGAAAGATCCGTTTCCCTACGAATCGACATACTTTTGCAGTTTGACGCAAATAGTCCTTTAATTGCGCAAAGTAGCGCGAAATGTCGTTTAATGATATCCAAGCCTCCTATGGCCCATAATGGGCATTCCCAAGCATATACTTAAATATTACTACGCTCTCGTTCGCCTAGATGGTCACCGAAAGGCGTAGATTCAAAAGTTGACGCTTTAGGTCCCTCTATTGCGCAAACTTGCGCATTTCATCATTTAATAGTATTGAAGCCTCATCTAATCCATATTAGACATTCTTGAAAGTATTATTAAACATAACGATGCTTCGGATTCGCTAAAAGGTCATTCAGAGGTATAATTAAACATATTGACACTTTTAGCCCCTCTAACTTGCAAAGTTGCGCGTAACTTTACTTATAGGCATAAAAACCTTAGACGGCCATTATCTGGCATTCCCGAGAGTATAATTAAATATCATGAAGCTCTCGGTTTGTTAAAAGGTCACTCAGAGGTTAGAATTGACATGTTGACGCTTTTAACCCTTTATTACGCAAACCTTCAATTAATTACGCAAACGGCTACACTTAACCATCAAGTGGCACATTTGTGAATATAAACATCATAAGAGGTTATTTAGAAACTTATTTTAGGTATGCTAACACTTCCAGTCCTTTCATAATCAAAGTTTTCGATTTTTCAAAAAATTAGTCCCTTTATTTCAATGTTTGACTTCATTAGGGTTCATTACACGTGTCAAGACTTCATTGGACGTGATTTTACGAGGTGTTACATCCTCACCCCCTTAAAAGAAATCTCGACCTCGAGATTTGCTAATGTAATGGAAGTACTTTTTGTCGCATAACGGACTTAACTTCCACAGCCTATTTGGGCCTCGAGAGGCATCCTAAATGACCTTTATGATAGGTTCATGTTTTCTTCCTTAGATTCTGATCCTGACGATCCTTAATCGATACGGGTTTCTTATAATATCATAGATACGTCTATCATTATGTGATAATGCTTCTCGACTTATTGGTGACATACATCCTTAAATCATTAGTGTGGGTCACACTGCGAGTTCCACCACGTTCCATAACTAGGTTTTAGTTTAAAAGCTATTGACCTTTGATGTATTCGATTTTCCTTGAATGATCCTATATATAATCCGAGCTTAACTAGCCTGTTGTATAAAATTTTCAGTACATTCTTCTTAGAGCGATACTTTCAATTGAACCCTAGTCCTTATCAAGGACTTAAGAGGGTTGCGATTTTTATTAATCCTTGATTTTCTGCCGATTACTGGCAACTCTAAGATGATTATGAATTCGAATGATCTTATTTGTTGTTTCCAATGCAACTTTCAGATCCTGATAATTGGACTTACCAATCTATTGTTCTAACAATAGATGTTTAACATTCCATTTATACAAGGTCTCCAAGGGAACAACCTTGCTACTTATATATCAACTATTATAGAAAGGCTTATTTTAAGGTGAGATGGTTATTCCAACCATTACTTAAAACTAATCTTAAGGAATAGCAAATCCTTACAGCTAGTTGAATTAAGTCGACAATCCTGGGCAGCTAATGGCGATTCTTAATTGTTGCCTAAATAGGGTTGCGGTAATCAATGCATAAGCAAAATGAACCGTCTTTCTTAATTAGCAATATCAAACTCTTAGAATATTGAGTTGGGCTATATGAACCTTCATCTTAAAACTCACTTAATCAGGGTTCTGATTCTTCCAATGATGATACTAGTTATCATGTAAATTTTATATTAATGCATCCCTAAGCGGGACGTTAGTCTTAACTCTACTTGCCTCATGAGGTAAACAGGGTAATCCTTGGAGATGATGGTCAAAATGCAAGGAGGTTACAGAGATTTTCAAATTCCCAGGCTCCAGTTCATTTATCATAGTCTGTGTCAGATAAGTGACACATTTATGTCACGAGTCCACGAATTCCTTAATCGGAGACATTTATTTTGGACAATTCCATTCTGGATATCTTCTTTGAATACCATTAGTTGACTTTAGTACCATATGACTATTGGAATATCCTTGCAGTTCCATGCATTAAACCTCCATACTGATCAGGCATGGAAGCAATCTATGGGACTTATTAAGATACACCAGCCCTCATATGGCGCTTTTTGTCATACCATTTGGTATTCTTAATCGCTAGAGATCAAGAGATATCAACTACATATTCTGACGTACTTCATCTGGAGAGAGATGGTGTACTAGAATTTTACGACTGAAGATCTCTGACAGGAACAGAAGAAATGATTCCTATGATTTTGTCTGTAAGTTTTACCTTACGCTTAATATCTAGGGTTCTTATGGAAGATTTAAAAAAAATTTGCTATACTTATAGTTTATGAAGGATTTGGAGTAAGTAGTATTCGGCTCTTTGAACTTTTTCACAGCCTTCTTCACAGCTTTTCCAACAGCTGCCTATCATAGTTTGAAGAACATCTTTGGAGTTTTTAAGGTTTATAACTGTAGCATCATTAGCATGTGTCGCATCATCAATGGCGTGATTGACTTATGTCTTATCCGAGTTTGTCATACTCCAGATTTGGTTCCTATCACTAAATGAATCAATTTCTTAATTGCAATCCAACAACTGCTATTCATCACCCTGATGGCCTTAACATATACTAACCATGGTATCATTAAACCATACAGGCCAATATAGTACTAACATTCTTAATGAACGTTATATTTAAAAACATATCAATATTACTTAGCCTAGGTCTCAAAAGACCTTCAATGGCATTTAAGGTTTGGACCTAGTCCATCACCTTTTTGACAGGGGATCAAAATGTCACATCTGTCTTTTTTTATATTGATGAATTTGGATAGCTTGAAAGCTTGCCATAAGGTATCAGAAAAGAGTGATTCCTAGAAGATAAAAAATATCAATCTAAGATTTGTTGGAGCATTTTCTAAAGTATCATCGGCCAATTTCTATCTTGCGTTAAATGACCGGAGTCCTAATCAGGCGGAGACAACATTTTACAACATTCATTGTTCATAATAGACTTATATGTGCCATCATCAAATAAATTTCTGCATAAACTTCTTGATAAGGAGGGGTACCCGCTATAGTGTCATCATTCTGCTCCATCTCCTGGGCGTTCCTCTGGAAGACTCATGCGTTTGTCTTCCTGGCCTCTCCATGCTTCTTTACAAGTTTTGGGCAGTTGGTTTTGATGTGCCCTTCTTCGTTACAATTGTAACATGTTGCGTTCTTCAACTCCTTTCACTCTAAAGTCTTGTGACCCTTGGTCTTGCAAATTCCACACTATTTAGCACGTGGGTCGATTGTACATTTCCCCGAATGTTGCTTTCTGCAGTTACTGCATTTGGGTCTGTCATTAGACTGACTCGAGTTTTTCCTAAACTCGGAACCTTTCTTGTTCTTAAAACTTCCTTCTTTCTTTTTGTTAGATTGATGAGAGTTCTCCTCCTCTCTTTCCCTTTTTCCCTAGCCAGAAGCCTTAACAGACTTATTTCTGATTGCATCTAAGGTGAGAGATAAGGATAAGTCCACCGCGGACCTATATGTGGTAGGCCTAGATGCTTTAACATTTCCCTTTATCTCTGGTGCTAGGCCTCCAATGAAACGCGCTATGCGTTTAGGTTCAGGGGTGACTAAATAAGGAACTAGGCGGGACATAGTGTTGAAACTTGTCACATATGCCTGACAATCCAAATTCTTCATCACCAAAGTCAAGAAGTCTGATTCTATCTTTTCTACCTCATGCTGAGGGCAATAGTTTTCCTTGATTAATGCAACAAATTGATCCCAAGATAAGTTGTAAAGTAGGACCTTTCCCGTGGCTTGGAGCAATGATCTCCACCATGCCAACGCTTCTCCTTTAAATGATTGTGAAACAAATTTCACAACATCTTGTTCTGCACAACTGCTGATGTCAACAACAGTGTCCATCTCTTCGAGCCATGTCATGCAATCGATGGCTCTTTCCTCTCCTGTAAAGTCTCTGGGCTTGCAGGAGACAAAATATTTATATGAGCAGCTCTTAACTGGTGCCTCTTGATGAAGCACAATCTGTCTGGACGGGACACTCCTCTGATTTGATGAGTGATGAACATCGTCCTCCTTCGATTCATGTGTTTTAGTAGGGGGCTTACTACGAGCCACAGATAGAGTCTTAGAGTGGGTATCACTTGATTCATTATATTGTCTGTCAAGAGCTCGAGTAACAGCATCATTTATCAATGCCCGCAATTCCGCTCTAGTTATATTAATCCTGGTAGTATCATTGTTCTCCTTCAAGTGGATGTTAACTTCATCTAATCCAGCCATGTAGCTTGATTGCTACATAAATATTGACAATGATTTATTCAGAGGTTATTATGAAGTTATCATTTTTGATGATTTATTAACCATGGTAATATAAACCATATGGGTTAATTTGTTAATTTTATAAGTATTTTCATTATAATTTATCCTAGTATATAAGACATTAGGGATATTAAAGTGGCACAACGGCCTTGTCACGAGGACAGATTTGAATTTATAAGCCATGATCGTTTGGGATGGAGGCATTTAAGGTTTGAGAATAGTCGGTTACTTTTCTTGACAGAGAGTCGAAGACTACAACTGCCTTTTGTCTTTTAGGACAATAGATATAGCCCGTGGGCATTTCCCTTCTGAGGGATGTTTATGATATGATCATCTTTTCAGATGCTATTAGTCAAGATCGTTTGGATCATACTGACTATTATGCTTGGACATGGTCCAACATTTTTAGGCAGGAGGTCAAAGACCACCACTGTCGTTGTCTTATCGGACAACAAGTTTAGCCCGTAGGCACTTCATCACTAACGGATGTTTATAATATGATCATCTTATAGGATGACATAAGCCATGACTTCTAGATCATTAGGCTAGATCAGGAAATTTTGAGAAAGAAAAAAAAAATTCCAGTATAGGGATGACTATTGTGATTTTCTCAGATCACTTTTGTCAAGAGTGCTAACACGTTCTTAGGTGTTAACAATATGATCATCTTTATTTGATGATCTAAACCATGATTTCTAAATCACTAGGCTAGACAAGTAAATTGAAAAAGATCAATATAAGGATGACTGTTGTGATTTTCTCGAATCACATTTGTCAAGAGTGCTAACACGTTCTTAGGTGTTAACAAGGATCTGAATCTCTTGAATAGGTTTCACCATCTTGGCCATGTCTGAAATGACATGTAGGCTAGGTTTCACCTCTTAGATTCTTTTTAATATGTGTACTGGTAGGAAAGGGATGATATTTATTTTATTCAGGATTTTTATCATAAATCCTAATTTACAAGTTAATAATGGCACAAATGGCCTAGTCACGTAGACAAGTTTAATTTATGAGCCCAGATTTTATGAAATCGAGGCATTAAGGTTTGAATCAAAGTTCATTACCTTTTCTTGACAGGGAGTTATAGGTTACGACTGTCTTTAGTCTCAGAGGACGTTAATTATAGCCCGTAAGCACTTCCCTTCTAAGGGATGTTATTTTCTATTTATTTCATATTTCATGTTTAGAATGAAAACTTAATTTAATCAATCCATTATATGAAAATAAAAGTACAGAGTTGCCCTACGCGGGTCTTTGAAAGGAATAATGTGTCCTCGAAGGGACTGAAAGGTAATTATGTCCTTATAAAGACTATTAAGGAAACGATCTTTAGTAAGAGGAGTTTCTTCTTCATTTTATTTCTTAATGTTCTCTCCCTGGATGCTCGTTTCATTCTAGCCGCGGTACGAAGCTCAGCCTTTCTAGGCTCCGGATGTGGAGAACTTCTAATACGGCTTCTTCGCTTGGCGACGTATCCAATATATATAAGAAATTTGAAAGCAATAGTTTTCAGATTAGGATCGAGAGCATTCCTATGTTAAGTCTAGACTCAGAAGGTCAAGGAATGTGCTACTGTGTCATTGAGATTAAACACGAAAGGCTAGTGTTTAATTCACTCAATGTTGGCTCTGATACCAACCTGTCACACCCCGATATTTCCACGTATTACCGGTGGGCCCGGTGGGGAGTATCGTGACGTAGTTGATATCATCATAGTCAAACAACACAATATATAAATGCACAGCGGAAGCAAAAGATAAATATATTACAATCCGAATATAAAGTAATATCAAAGTATTACAACGGAAAGTAAAGGATCCACAGGCGGATCAAATAAAAGAAAAACTGTTCAACAGACTTCAGGCATCTAGAACTTGTAAGATTCCTTATTAACGCCCTGAGCTTCCAGCCAATTACGTTCAGTACCTGTCACTTAACCTTTTTGGAAAATACGTCAGTTTACACTGGTAAATACAATTTAACTGACTCATTTTGAAAAGAGTTTGAAAATTGATTTGAATGCACGTGGCACAAAATATCTTTTATAACTTGGGACAATCTTATTAATAAAAATCTTGTATCCGATTTACATGGTTGTCCAACATTTAGGGCCGGTGATTATACAATACAAGCCGGTCAAGATTAATCGACACACCATAAATATGATTCACAAGAAGACAGCCTTACGAGTGAGTATATCTTTTACATACGCAACAAGAGGTGTTATGCCTACACCTTGTGCTTAAGTTATGGCCATTCACTTTTTAAATGAGCCAAGGATATCCAGGACACAGTCATTAACCCCTAATGTTATTTGTTATCAATCAATACAGATTAAAACGGGATTATGCAATTTAATCATCTCCGATTAAAAGGTTTCTACACCCGACCAAGCGGTATTTTTATAATACCGTATCCCAAGCCCGTATAAGGGAAAATAAGTTAAAAGTATTTACCTGAGCTAAATATAAATTCAATCTCAGTCGTATTAAATCAGCAAGTACAGATAGCTTTTACTAGGCTCCTAAATCTGGAACGTGGGTTTTTAACAACCTATTAGATTCCTAACGGGTCTTAATTAAGCCTATGCTTAGACCTGTTAGTTTTAAAGGAGGATACGGTTCAAAACGCATGATTAAGCGAGAACCGGATTAGAATGTGGTTTAGACCCGACAAGCTTGTATACTTGTGTAACAAGGGTAAACTAAACACATTCTGGATTTTGAGATAAAAATAATAAGGTTTGACTCGTTTCGGCTAATTTATGCAAACTAGTTACATAAGCCGATCCGAACGCGAAAAGTGCGTAACGGGTAACCAAAACAGTCATGAACAGGTTTCCTAAGTTAATATGCCTTAAATATGTTGTGATATCAGTAGGATACCTTCCATTATACCCAAAACGAATTTAAAACCAATTTAAGCCCCGTAGGGGTATTTTGGTCATTTTAAAGGTTATAAGAGAGGCTAAATATTAATCTGAGGTTTAGGTCTGAAATAATCAGTAAAAATACTTAATTTAATACGTTATAACAGTAGGGTACTAGATATATGTGAAATTTATCATTTAAAACCAAACTATGCACCTTAGGGGTATTTTGGTAATTTCACATAGGCTAAAAAGGTCAAAACGGGAATCTGAGTTAAACAACTTTTGCTTACTATTAAAATATTATAATTTACCTAAAATATCAGTAGGTATCAAACCTTATATGTTTAAAATAGTTTTAGTACATACTATGTGTTAAAAACGCTTAAAAAGGCGATTTGGAGCCATTTCCGGGTTTTCAAAGGAAAGCTGATATTTTTATAATTACAGAAGGCTCAAAATATTTTATTTATCAAATAAAATCAGTAGCAAAAGGTTTGGGGTCAAAAGGATTTGTAAAACTCATTTTATAGCTAAAAAGGGCAAAACCGGCATTAACCGAATTAAAGCTACGACCCTAAGTTATGCTCAGCCAAAAATTAATTAAAAATCTTCAAAAATCCCAGAATATTATATTACATCAGTGGGTAAAAAGTTTGATATCAAAAAGTGGGCTTAAATAGGCTATACGCTAATTACGTCATTTAATTAACAAAAAGCTTTCTAATTACGCTATTGAGCATAACTCTTAACCTAGACCTCAAACTGATGTCAAATTTTGGGTGCAAGTTTATAAATCAGTAACTAAGGTTTCTACTCTTTCACATTTTCAGAAATCACGTTTTAAGGTCAAAAGGGCATAACGGTCAACATTTAGGCATTTAACGGAAACATGCATGAACTAGGATTTCTATGGAACCAAGTTGTATAACCTCGGAGGGTTATACTAACTTATAATATGGTCCTAATGGAATCCTAAGGCATATCTAAACTAAGCTAAATCGGGTCAGAACTGAAAGTCAAAGCAAAAGTCAACTTTTGCGACTTTCGGTTCCGAACCGAGCCTATACTTAGAATTGTCGGGTTGAACATGCTTAGACATGTTCAATTAATAATTACCAAGTTATTAATATGAGAAAACTGATTTTATGGCTTCTATATTAATAGTTATGTATTTATTTAAAACTAACTCGTTTGACTTTTATTTGACCTGACAATTTAACTAAGTAAACGTGGTAATTAGGAGGTGCCCTTTTGAGGGTTTAACACCCACCTAATTACGGTCATGTAGCCATGTTCGTTGCGAACAATGGCTCAGCCATTTGAAAGTCAAAGCGTTTATCGAAAACGCTTGACTTTTCGGCTATAAACGCTAAATAATTAAACTAAGCACGAAAGGGGACTTACAAAGGGTCCAAAGGACTGAGGGAGGTTCTCAAAAGAGTTCAAGATCCTCACAATTCAGAGAGTTTATCAGATTGAAGGAGAGGTGCAAATGAGAGCCAAACATTCAATGGGTATTTATAGGATTTAGAGGACCGTTAGGATCGTTCCTCGATAAATGTGATCAAATCTGGACCGTACACCTTTACCCATTGTTTTAGCAATCTATGGGCTGCCCAAGGACTGAATAAAACCATTTGCAATTGATTAAAACAGCTGTAACAGCTGGTAACAGCTGGTAACAGATGGAAATCAAGTTTCTGAAATGGCAGTTTTGGTCCCTGCATGCTTCTAGCCCCTTTCTGATGCGTTTGAGGCCCGTTAAACCATTTTTAAGGCTATAAAATGATGCCTAAGCATAGGGAATATGAAACATGCTCAAAAATATGCCGGATGTCGGTTCGTTTGGTCGTACGGTCACGTTGTTCGGCTAATTACGACGGAACACGGACGGACGCGAAAAACGATTCAAACGACGCGACGAATGGAATTTTATCAAGGCGATCACTAAAATAAAATATTTTAGTGCTTACATAAATTTTTGGGTGTCCGGGGATATTCAGAATTGGAGATATGATCAAAAGTGCAAACTTGTGCACTTTTTGACACTTTTAGTCCCTGTATGACATAAAAGTTTATTTTTGCGCACTAAACACCTCTAGGCTTATATCTAAGCTATATAAAGGGTATTTAGGGTATGTATAACTTAGGGTCATCTTCCGGAAGATCCCTTTCCCTACGAATCGACATACTTTTGCAGTTTGACGTAAATAGTCCTTTAATTGCGCAAAGTAGCGCGAAATGTCGTTTAATGATATCCAAGCCTCCTATGGCCCATAATGGGCATTCCCAAGCATATACTTAAATATTACTATGCTATCGTTCGCCTAGATGGTCACCGAAAGGCGTAGATTCAAAAGTTGACGCTTTAGGTCCCTCTATTGCGCAAACTTGCGCATTTCATCATTTAATAGTATTGAAGCCTCATCTAATCCATATTAGACATTCTTGAAAGTATTATTAAACATAACGATGCTTCGGATTCGCTAAAAGGTCATTCAAAGGTATAATTAAACATATTGACACTTTTAGCCCCTCTAACTTGCAAAGTTGCGCGTAACTTTACTTATAGGCATAAAAACCTTAGACGACCATTATTTGGCATTCCCGAGAGTATAATTAAATATCATGAAGCTCTCGGTTTGTTAAAAGGTCACTCAGAGGTTAGAATTGACATGTTGACGCTTTTAACCCTTTATTACGCAAACCTTCAATTAATTACGCAAACGGCTACACTTAACCATCAAGTGGCACATTTGTGAATATAAACATCGTAAGAGGTTATTTAGAAACTTATTTTAGGTATGCTAACACTTCCAGTCCTTTCATAATCAAAGTTTTCGATTTTTCGAAAAATTAGTCCCTATATTTCAATGTTTGACTTCATTAGGGTTCATTACACGTGTCAAGACTTCATTGGACGTGATTTTACGAGGTGTTAAAAGCAGCTTGAGACTACTGTTGCTGATCAGCGCACTATTGTTGAAGCCAAGTCCCGGCACTACGAGGATAAACTGAAGAGGGTTACTCAGGACGCCGAAGTAAAGCTGGTAGCCATCCAAGTCGAGCATGAATAGGCCATGGTCTTCTTCAGGGAAGGAATCAAAAATTCGGCTGTTGTCTCCCTGCTACAAGCTCGCATCAAGATGGCTTATGAGGCCAAGGAGACAGGTCTTGAATGCCCATCCTGGCCGGTTGATTCCTGGGTGGCAAAGCTGAAGGAGCTTGGAGGCAAACCTGTGCCATATCCTGCTAAAGCTGGGGCTGGTGAAACTTCCAAGTCAGCAGAGGTGGCGGACAAAGCTGGAGAGAAGAAGGATGCTAGGATGGATGCTGGTGAGGATGCTGCTCAGGATGTTGAAGCTGAGAAGACGGAGAAGGCTGGTGGTGATGCCGTTGTGTGAGGGCATTCAAGTGGGCGATGATGGATATTGATGCCTAGGCCAGAGCCTACTTTTTAAATTTGAATATTGGTCTGTAATCCCAAAACAATTTACTTTTCCTACGCTTTACCTTTCCTGCACTCGAACAATTTATATTTCCTGCATGCTTTTTGACCAATATAACAGTTGGAGGTGGATGGGTCTCGGTTTGAGATGAACCCTTCAACTGTTATGTAAATATGACTAGGAACTTATTGTGCTTTTGGTGGATGGATCTTGGTTTGAGATGAAACCTTCAACTGTTATGTAAATATGACTAGGAACTTATTATGCTTTTGGTGGATGGATCTCGGTTTGAGATGAAACCAAAAGCACAAACTTTTGCTATGTTAATAATATAACTTCCTTTTGGCCATATCTATCGCCATCCTTTTTCAATTCTTGTTATGCATTGCTTAGTTTGAATACAATTTCAATGTTCCAAACTTAGTGTAATATTTCAAATGTCCTAACCAAATATCCTGAAAATATCTTGATCAGGATACTCACAAATATCCTATTAAGGCTTTTGTCAAATAGGGTTCTTACAACTCTAACAATTTAGATAAAGTTTTCAAAGAAAAAGGATAGTTCATTTTTATTTTGCAAAGCTTGTTTTGACAACAGTTGTTTGATTTGAACATAGTTTCAATTTTCAATCTAAGTGTCATATCTCAAACATTCCAACCGAATATCCTGAAGTATATCCTGAGAATACATCTTGAGAATATATCCTGAGAACATATCCTGATCAGGATATTCATAAATGTTATAATCAAGCTTTTATTAAACGCAGTTTCAGAAATTTAGACAATTTAGATAAGGTTAAAAGGAAAGATCATACAAGAAATAGAGTACAACCCTATTCTTAAACTTCAATCCTCTTGCAACCTTTCCACCGAAGATGTCCCCAGTCTGGGATGCTTTGTGAACTAAGCCCAAGCTTGATCCTCTGAGCTTTTCACAATGCCTTAGTAGGAATGTCCCCTGTGTATAATATCTTTGAATACTTAGGAATTTTCTAGACATCAATTGCAACAGTTTGCATAACTTTCATATTACAGGGGATAAACCCTAAAGTATCCTAGAGATAAATACTTAAAATTCTGGGGATAAACCCTTGAGTATCCTGGGGAAAATCCTAAATTTTCGTGCGCTACAGGCGGGAGTGTATAAACTCCAAGACTTAGAAATGTGAAAACCTTTAAACCTTAGAGAGTATGAAAATACCCTTTCGCGAGAGACTGTGATCAATCCTCATATACCTTTAGGATCCAGGATATAGCCAACAATAACGAAATTGTCAGCCACTTTTACATGGACTGGTCCTGCTATCTTGAACTATCCCTGGATAACTTGTGCTCCAGGAGGGGTGTTTAAACCCAATTCTAGAGAAAGGTGAATAGCTTTAAACCTTTGAAGGGATCAGGATCCCATAATCGTGAGAGAGGGGGCCAATCCTCTAATCTTTCGAATTATCCTATGTGTATATCTTGGAGGTATATCCTGAAGCATATTCTGCAAAACAACCTTAAACTAAGGTGGGTGTTAGCCTGGCTAACACCCCTCCGATGCTTAAGTCAGTACTGGGTTCAAAATAAAAAAGAATTATATTTAAAAGAGATAGAGTTCATACCATATTGAGTTAGAAATTAATTCCTAAACTCACTTGAAATAGGCTTTTAGGTGTATAGCGTTCCAGGATCTTGGTAGTATATCCCCCTCCATATTCTTAAGCCGGTATGCTCCTTTCCCAGATTCCGATTCAATCTCATAAGGTCCTTCCCATTTCGGAGCTAATTTTCTTGTTCGAGGATTCTGCTTGCCCATTTGCTTGAGGTTGTACTGGAGTAGATGTAATCATTTTAATTCCCCAACTCTTACAAAAATCGGACGTTCTCTTACTGATAAACTGAGAGCCATTGTCACAAATTATCTCAACTGGTACCCCAAACCTAGTCAGGATATTCCTTTTTATGAAGGACACTACTTCCTGGTCTCTGACTTGAACAAATGCCTCATCTTCAACCCACTTAGAGAAATAATCTGTCATTGCCAGCATAAAAACCTTTCCTCCTAGAGCTTTTCGCAATTTCCCCACTATATCCATCCCCCACTTCATGAATGGCCAAGGGGAAGCAATAGGATACAGTGGTTCAGCAGGTTGATGCAGTATATTGCTGTGCCTCTGACATGCATCGCATCTTCGAGCATAATGTGCAGCATCCTTTCTCATCGTCGGCCAATAATATCCTATTCTCAACACCTTTGAGAATAATGCTCTGCCCCCAGTATGTTTGCCACAATCCCCTTCGTGTATATCCTGAAGCACTTCTTTTATTTCAGGATCCTCCAAGCACCTCAGGTACGGTCCTGCAAGGGATTTCTTATATAGAATATTGTTTATAATAGTGAATCGGGATACCTTCATCCTAAAAGCCTTAGGATTCTCATCCTTTGGAATATGTCCTTCTTTGAGATATCTCACAATTGGAGCCGTCCAAGACTTAGGATCCTCTTCAGGATACTCGTCATCAGGATCCTGAATACTTGCTAATTCCATATCCTGATACTTGAAAAGATCCAGTGCAGGATATAGGATATGTAGTATTGGTATCCGAGTTCCCTCTGGTATCCTGACTGATGATCCTAGATTTGCCAAAGCATCTGCTTCAGCATTATCCTCCCTCGGTACCTATTCAAATGTAAAAACATCAAAATATCCTGCTATTTTTTTGAGAATTTCGAGATATTCGATTAACTTCTCACCTTTAACTGCATAGGATCCATTAAAATGATTAGTAATTAACAAGGAATCAACAAATACTTGTAAGCTTTTAATATTCATATTCTTGGCCATCTCTAATCCTGCTATCAAAGCTTCATATTCTGCTTCATTATTAGTGGCAGGAAATTCACACCTAATAGCCTGGGGTAATATGTCCCCTTGTGGCGATTTTAGTAGTATACCCAATCCTACACCTCTCACATTAGATGCACCATCAGTATATAGTGTCCGGGATTCTAAGTTTTCTCCTAGCTGTTGTACTTCTAGGTCTACTTCCTTTTGAATATCACTACTGAAATCAGCCACAAAGTCAGCTAGAGCCTGAGACTTTATGGCATTCCTAGGTTCATATACTAGATCATAGGCACTTAATTTTACTGACCACTTAGCCATTCTACCCGACATCTCATGTTTCCTAAGCACATTTTTAACCGGATAATTAGTTTTAACATGAATCCTATGTGTTTCAAAGTAAGGTCTAAGCTTCGTTGATGCCATAACTAGAGCCAATATTAAAATTTCTGAATGAGAATATCTAGTTTCAGCATCTAATAAACTCTTGCTAACATAATAAACAGGATACTGCTGACCTTCGTGATCCTTTACCAGGACAGCACTTACTGCATTCCCTGATACTGCAAGATACAGGGATAATGGTTCACCATCCTCGGGTTTCATCAACAGGGGTGCAGTTGAAAGATACTGCTTCAATTCCTGCAAGGCTGCTTCATGCTTCTCTCCCCATTCGAATTTCTTATTCTTCTTCAGGATATCGTAGAACTCCTTGCATTTTTCCGAGGATCTTGATATAAACTTGTTTAATGCTGCTACTCGCCCTGTTAATCTTTGTACATCTTTCATGTTCGAAGGTGACTTGATATCCAGGATAGCTTTGATCTGTTCCGGGCTTGCTTCGATCCCCCTTTTAGTCACCATGTATCCCAAAAACTTTCATGCCCCCACTCCGAAATGGCATTTAGCAGGATTCAGCTTCATATTTTATTGATCCAGGATATCAAATGCCCCTTCAATATCCCGAAGATGATCCTCAGCCTTCTTAGATTTTACCACCATATAATCGATGTATACCTCCATGGTGTCCCCCAGTTTGTCTTTAAACATCATGTTCACCAGTCTTTGATATGTTGCACCTGCATTTTTCAAACTGAAAGGCATGGCAGTATAACAATAAATACCTATTGGTGTCATGAAAGCGGTATCCTCCTGGTCTGAAGGTTCCATTTGGATCTGCTGGAATCCTGAGGATGCATCCATGAAGGTTAACATTTCGTGACCAGCAGTAGCATCCACCATTGAGTCGATATGAGGCAGAGGGAATGGGTCTTTAGGACATGCTTTGTTCAAGTCTGTGTAATCTACAGAAACTCTCCATTTCCCATTTTTCTTTTGAACCACAACTACATTTGCTAGCCATTTGGGAAATTTAACTTCCCTAATCATCTTGCTCTTCAACAATCTTTCAACCTCTTCCTGAATTATTGCGTTCCGTTCAAGAGCAAACTTCCTTCGTTTCTACTGGACAGGCTTGAAAGACCTATCTATTCCGAGCTTGTGAGTTATAATATCCTTGGAAATACCTGTCATATCCTCATGTTTCCATGCGAATGTTGACATCCTGCATTTCAAAAAGTTAGTCAATTGATTTTCAATATCCTGAGGGATATTGGTTCCTACGAGCACCGAGATATCCGGATTATCCTGATCTAGGATAATTTTCTTAACATCCTGCTCTGTAGCCTCCACGATATCCTGGGCTCGCATCTTTAATTGCTATCCTGCTTTGGGCTTCGTTGAGGATTTCATCGAAGAAGAATAACACTCCTTCGCTTCTTGTTGATCACTTTCCACCTTGACAACCCCCCAAGGGGTAGGGATCTTGATATATTGATGATAGGTCGATGGAACAGCCTTCATATCATGGATCCATGGCCTACCCAATATAATATTTTAGCAGGATAAGGAATCCATGACACAGAAGCATTGCATCGAGTTGACTCCTTCAACATATACTGGCAGCTTTATTTCTCCCACAGTATTTCTGGCATCTCCACTGAACCCGACAAGTACAGTAGATTTTGAAGTGATATCCATCGGAGAAACATTCATCCTCTTCAGGGTTTCTAGCTGAATAATGTTAACAGAGCTGCCATTATCCACCAGTATCCTGCGCACAAAGTGGTTAGCAACATATAAAGTTATTACCAAACCGTCATGATGGGGATCCTGAACCGTATCCCTGTCATCACTGTCAAACGTTATCACTTTATCGGTCGTGAGGGTTGTCATCTTGGTTGGTTTATCTCCCCTTTCTGCCTTAGACTACTTTGCATGTCTTTTTGCTGTAGAATAAGAGGTTCCACAGATATATGGATCCTCCTGAAATAAAGTTAATTATCTTGGCATCCGCAGGAGGTGATGTTGCTCGTTCAGGATCCTTCTCAGTATCCTGACCCTTATTCTTCTTTCTTCCCAGAAGATCTTTCAGATATCCTTTGCTCAGGAGATAGCTTATTTCCTTCCTCAGAGCAATGCAATTTTCCGTAACATGCCCAAAATCCTCATGGAAGGCACACCACTTGGATTTATCCTTCCAGTCAGCTTTTTGTTGGTTCTTCCTGGGCCACCTCGCTTTGTCTCCTAAACCCTGCATAGCATACATCAGTTCAGGTATATTTACAGAAAAACAATATTCTGACAACTCAGGATATTCCTCAGGATCCTCGTCTTCAACAGCATTCACTTTCTTGTTGTCATTCCTGCCATATGTCTTAGAGCGATATGGTTTGTATGAGGACTCTGACTTCCTATTAGTTGATTCATAAGTTGAGGATGAATTCATCCTCTCTTGCATCTTTTTATCATCTTTCAGTCGAATGTATCTCAAGGCCTTGTTTCGAGCCTCATCCAGGTTCCTGCAAGGATTCAATACAAGATCCTGATAAAATTGGGAATCCTTTTGCAAACCCATTTTTGAATGCTTGCACGGCTGTTGCAACATCAAGGTGTGGGATATCGAGAGATTCCCTACTAAACTTGTTCACATAATCCCTCAAGGATTCCTGAGGTCCTTGAGTTATCCTGTAGAGATCACTGGTTAGTTTTTGAAAACTTCTACTGCAAGAAAATTGACTATTAAACAAATTGACTAAATGAGGAAACGATGTAATTGAATGAGGTGGAACATTCAAGAGACACTTTAAGGCTAATCCTGTTAAGGTAGAACCAAAAGCCTTGCAGAGGCATGCTTCCTTGAGATCTGGAGGGATAGGATTAATTTCCATCATTTCCCTATACTGAGCAATATGCTCTTCAGGATCCGTAGTTCCGTCATAGAGCTTCATGTTGGGGGTTTGAAATCTTTTTGGGATTTCAGCATCACAGTTAGGATATACAAACCGGGATATCCTGTGTTTGTCCTGGGGCACTTCTGGAATTGGCTGGACCACCCTAGGTACACTGGATATCATGTCCTTCAATTTCCGAAGCTCCCTAGAAAATGTTGTTGTCATACCTGCATCCTGCAAAGATCCAAGACCGTTAGTAACAAGGGTATTAGCATTATTAGACACGTTACCAGTTTGAGGATTCTGGCCATATCCTGAAGCATATCCTGAACTTCTCACAATTGACCCTAACTGAAGAGGGTATCTCAGGAGTATGATTCTGGGAATGACTAGGCACAATATTGCCCCTATTATCCTCGGTGTACACTGCTGAACTGAAGTTCAATGCTCTTGGCTGCAGGGGAGTGACAATATCCTCAGCAGGCCTACCCGGACCGGACTTCAAGAGCTGTATTTCTCTTATTAGCATTTGATTTGTTTCCTGCTTCTGCTTCATCTGATCCTGTATACTGCCAAACAAAGTCAGAATTTCATCATTAGAAGCCAAAATAGGAGTACCCCCTGAGACAGCAGATCCTTGAACATTCCGAGTGGGGATATCATCCCGAGCCATATGAGTTTCTGTTCCTCTTGAAAGATCCTGAGGCTGTGAAGAGGCTTACATCCTCAGAGGTGGTGGAAGCGCCGAACCAATGGTTGCAGAAGTTGTGGCAGACACGGTAGAAGAGCTCATGTTTGATCTTGAGGCCATTGAAAATAGTGTAGCAAAAATTTCGAAAATAAAAAACCAAGTAATGATTTTGCAAAAACTTTTAGTAGAAATAGCACCACTTGCCCCACGGTGGGCGCCAAATTGTTTTGGTCAAAAATTACCTAAGTAATTAAGTGATCAAATTAGTTTTGTGAGGTAGTGTGCTAGATAAATTTGTGAAAAATATGCTGATTAAGTAATTAGTAAAAATAGTTTTCAGGATACGGCTCAGGATATCGAGCTATATCTGCGATCAAACAATGAGCAAATAAGGTAAAGGGTGACGCGGGATGTACGAGGAAATCCCTTGATCAATCTAGATCGCCAGCATAAAACCTCGGGAGCTGACAATCGCAGCTGCCTAGTTCTTCTTATTGCTTCAAATGTCAGGATACAGTGCAGGATATGATACGGAACAACTAGGTGTTACAATGCGATTTGAATACAAGTGTAAGTGTGTTGTGAGTGATTGCAGCTAGTAGAGAGCAAGAGTGTACGATGAATTGTGTGTGTTCTTATCTGATCCGATCAATCCTATTTATAGTAAAGCAAAGTTAACTAACTAGCCTACAAATCCGGGATAAAACGAATATTCCCTTTGTGAACGTTGTAGTCCACGTCTTCCGGCTTCAACGTTCCTATTCCAACAGATTAGCCCGAGTCTTAGGGAGAAGAAGTCCACTTGAACGTTATGGACTTGTTTTATTAATCTGCATGTGAATTAATTAGTCACTACCAGGATATTGTGTCAGGATGTTACCAATATCCTGATCCGGTATCCTGATCACAACAAAAGAAACATAGTCAAAATATTATTCAGGATATGTAAGCAGAAAACCACCCATAACACTTACGCTCATACCGTTATGTTTATACTCATATCCATATTCACACTCATGCTCATGCAATTTACGTTTATACTTATATGCATATTTATACATTTATGCTTATACTTATATTTATACTCGTACTCATGCTCCCACATTTTATGTTTATACTTATACTCATATTTATACTCTTACACACACCTTTTATAATTACAACGATACGTTTCATGTTTATACTTATACTTATACTCACACTCACCCAATACGTTTTATGCTTACACTTGTACTCGTATTTATAGTCACATTCATACATTTTATGACTACACTCATATTTATGCTCATGCGGTTTATGCTCATATTTATTCTCATACTCGTACTCCTAGTCATATGTTTTATACTCACATGCGTATGTATACTTAAACTTATACTATTCTCATGCTCTTATTCATACTAAAAAATTTATACATTCGCACCTGTACGCGAGCGAAACCCGAGGGATTCGCTTACGTGGGTCTCATGCTTATTTGAACGCAAACATTCTTACATACTACATTCTTACACGCACACAATCTATTTTTTAGAATTTATGTATACCTTAATTCATAGCTATGCGGATCATGCGACGATCAGTATAATCGCGGGTGCACACGAGATTATAGTGATAAGTTCATGAGAACTGTTATGGGTGAAATTCTGAGCCCATATCCTGGAAAATATCTTGATTTGTATCTTGGTTATATAGTATCTGTTTACATCCGGGATGCTGATTCAGGATATTGGTAACATCCTGAATGGTATCCTCAGGATTACTAACGGATTATGTGCAGGTACGTGGGTTAGAAGCTATCAACGTTCACGAAGACTCATTCCGCGGAAGACTCGGTCCAAGTTGTTCGAAGAAAGACGTTAAGCCCGCTTTATTTGGCTCCAAACGGCTACTTATGGAATATTCGGGAGCATCCCATATTTATAGGAATTTTAGTTTCTAATTTGTAACTATAAATAGGTGGGTATATCAGATCGAATAGGACATCACATACACACTCGCTACACTCTAACACTCGCTCTCAAGCAATTCTCACTTTCATACAAAGGCATTGTAACACTTAGCGATCTGGTCTATATCCTGCACTGTATCCTGACGTTTGAAGTAATAAGAAGAACAAGGCAGCTGCGATTGTCAGCTCCCGAGGTTTTATGCCGGCGATCTAGATCGATCAAGGGCTTTCCTCGTACATCTCGTGTCATTTACTTTACTTTTGCTCATAGTTTGATCATAGATACAGCTCAATATCATGAGCCGTATCCTGAATACTGATTTTCTAAATAACTAAACAAGCATATTTTCAATACACTTTCTAGCACACTACCTCACTTTACTAATTTGATCACTTAATTGCTTCGGTAATTTTTGACCAAAACAATTTGGCGCCCACCGTGGGGCAAGTGGTGCTCTCTTTACTAAAAATTTTTGTGAAATCGCTAGTCGGCTTTCTATTTTCAAAACTTTTTGCCACATTGTCCATAATGGCCTCAAGTTCAAACATGTGCTCCTCCACTGTGTCTGCTATGACTTCTGCTACTACCGGTTCGGTGCTCCCACCACCTCCTCCAAGGATGCCAGCCTCTTCACGACCTCAGGATATTATCCCTACCCGCAGTGTTCCGGAATCTGCTCCTGTTTTAGCTTCTAACGATGAAATTTTAACCTTATTTGGAAGTGTGCAGGAACAAATGAGGCAGCAACAGGAAACAAACCAAATGCTTTTAAGGGAAATACAACTCCTGAAGTCTGGCTCGAGCAGATCTGATGAGGATATTGTCACTCCATTACATCCCAGAACGTTGAACTTCAGTTCAGCTGTGTATACTGAGGATAACATGGGGAATATTGTGCCCAGCCTTCCTCAGAATCATACTCCTGAAATACCCTCCTCGGTCAGGATGTCAACCATGAGGAGCTCAGGATATGCTTCAGGATATGGGCAAAATCCTCCAATGGGTAACGTGTCAAATAATAATAATACTCATATTACTAATAGTGGATCTTTGCAGGATACAGGTGTAACATCAGCACTTACTAGGGAACTTCAGAAGTTGAAGGACATGATATCCAGTGTACCTGGGGTGGTCCAGCCGATCCCGGAAGTGTCCCAAGACAGCCATAAGATATCTCGTTTTGCATATCCTATCTGTGATGCTGAGATCCCAAAGAGATTTCAAACCCCCAACATGAAGCTTTACGACGGAACTACGGATCCTGAGGAGCATATTGCTGAGTATAGGGAAAGAATGGAGATTAACCCTATCCCTCCGGATCTCAAGGAAGCATGCTTGTGCAAGGTTTTTGGTTCAACCTTAACAGGATCAGCCTTGAAATGGCTCTTGAATGTTCCTCCGCATTCGATTACATCTTTTGCTCACTTAGTAAATTTATTTAATAGTCAGTTTTCTTGTAGTAGAAGCTTTGAAAAATTAACAAGTGATCTCTACAGGATAACACGGGGACCTCAAGAATCCCTTAGGGATTATGTGAACAAGTTCAGCCGAGAATCCCTGGACATTCCTCACCTTGATGTTGCAACAGCTGTGCAAGCTTTCAAGATGGGGCTGCAAAAAGATTCTCAATTTTATCAAGATCTTGTAATGAACCCATGCAGGAACTTGGATGAAGCTCGAAACAGGGCCCTAAGATATATTCGGTTGGAGGATGATAGGAAGATGCAAGAGAGAATGAACTCATCCAACACCTATGAGTCGACCAACAGGAAGTCTGAATCCTCATTCAAGCCATATCGGCCTAAGCCATATGGTAGAAATGAAAATAAGAGAGTGAATGCTGTCGAAGATGAGGATCCTGAAGAGTATCCTGAGTTATCTGAATATTGCTTTTCTGTTAACATTCCTGAATTGATGTATGCCATGCAGGGTCTAGGAGACAAAGCTAGGTGGCCTCGAAAGAGTCAACAAAAAGCTGACTGGAAAGATAAGTCAAAATGGTGTGCTTTCCACGAAGATTTCGGACATATGACTGAGGATTGCATTGCTCTAAGGAAAGAAATAAGCTATCTTCTAAGCAAGGGATATCTGAAAGATCTCTTAGGAAGAAAGAAGAATAAGGGCCAGGATACTGAGAAGGATCCTGAGCGAGCAGCATCACCTCCTGCGGATGCCAAGATAATCAACTTCATTTCGGGAGGATCCGACATTTGTGGGACTTCGTATTCGGCGGCGAAGAGACATGCAAAGGAAGCTAAGGCCGAAAGGGGAGACAAGCCTGTCAGGATGACTACCCTCACAACTGAGAAAGTGATCACTTTTGACGCTGATGACAGGGATACTGTCCAGGATCCTCACCATGATGCTCTGGTAATAACATTATATGTGGCTAACCATTTTGTACGCAGGATATTGGTAGATAATGGCAGCTCCGTCAACATAATCCAACTGGAGACGCTGAAGAGGATGAATGTATCTCCAATGGATATCACTTCAAAGTCTACCGGGCTTGTTGGGTTCAGTGGAGAGGCTAGAAACACAGTGGGAGAGATAAAGTTGCCAGTATACGTTGAAGGAGTTAACTCGATACAACGCTTCTGCGTAATGGATTCTCTATCCTGCTACAACATCATACTGGGAAGACCGTGGATTCACGATATGAAGGCTGTGCCATCAACATATCACCAATGCATCAAGATCCCTACCCCTTGGGGAGTTGTCAAAGTTGATAGTGATCAGCAAGAGGCAAAAGAGTGCTACTCATCTTCGATGAAATCCTCAACCAAACCTAGTGCAGCATAGCAATTAAAGACGCGGGCCCAGGATATCGTGGAGGATCCGGAGCAGGATGTGAAGAAAATTATCCTGGACCAGGATAATCCCGATATTTCGGTGCTCGTAGGGACCAATATCCCTCAGGATATTGAAAAACAATTAGTTAACTTTTTGAAATGCAGGATGTCAACATTTGCATGGAAGCATGAGGATATGACAGGCATATCCAAAGACATTATCACTCACAAGCTTGGAATTGATAAATCATTCAAACCTGTTCAGCAAAAAAGAAGGAAGTTTGCTCCTGAGCGGAATACGATTATCCAAGAGGAAGTTGAGAGATTATTAAAGTCCAGGATGATCAGAGAAGTTAAGTTCCCAAGGTGGCTAGCAAACGTGGTTGTGGTACAGAAGAAAAATGGGAAATGGAGAGTTTGTGTAGACTACACAGACTTGAACAAAGCTTGTCCTAAAGACCCATTTCCTCTTCCCCACATTGATGCAATGGTAGATGCCACTACCGGGCATGAAATGCTGACCTTCATGGACGCATCCTCAGGATTTCAACAGATCCAAATGGAATCTTCTGACCAGGAAGATACTGCCTTCATGACACCAACAGGTATTTATTGTTATACAGCTATGCCTTTTGGTTTGAAAAATGCAGGTGCAACATACCAAAGATTGGTAAACATGATGTTCAAAGACAAACTGGGGGACACCATGGAGGTATACATTGACGATATGGTGGTGAAATCAAAGAAAGCTCAGGATCACCTCCAGGATATTAAAGGTGCATTTAATATCCTAGATCAATATAACATGAAGCTGAATCCTGCTAAGTGCCATTTTGGAGTGGGGGCAGGAAAATTCCTAGGATATATGGTGACCAAAAGAGGAATAGAAGCAAGCCCGGAGCAGATTAAAGCCATCTTGGATATTAAATCGCCCTCAAATATGAAGGATGTTCAACGATTAACAGGGCGAGTGGCAGCATTAAATAGATTTATCTCAAGATCCTCAGAAAAATGCAAAGATTTTTATGATATCCTGAAGAAGAACAAGAAATTCGAATGGGGTGAGAAGCATGAAGCGGCCCTACAGGATTTAAAGCAATATCTTTCAACCGCACCTCTGCTGATGAAGCCTGAGAATGGTGAACCATTATCCCTATACCTCGCGGTATCAGGGAATGCTGTAAGTGCCGTCCTTGTAAAGGACCATGAAGGTCAGCAATATCCTGTTTATTATGTTAGTAAAAGCTTATTAAATGCTGAAACTAGATATTCTCATTTAGAAAAATTGATACTAGCATTAGTCATGGCATCAACGAAACTTAGACATTACTTCGAGACACATAGGATTCATGTAAAAACAAATTATCCTGTCAAAAGTGTGCTTAGGAAACCAGAAATGTCAGGCAGGATGGCTAAGTGGTCGGTAAAGTTGAGTGCTTATGATTTAGTATATGAACCTAGGAATGCCATAAAGTCTCAGGCTTTAGCTGACTTTGTGGCTGATTTTAGTAGTGACATTCAGGATGAGGTAGACCTAGAAGTTCAACAGTTAGGAGAATCCTCAGGATCCTGGACATTATATACTGATGGTGCATCTAATGTAAGAGGAGTAGGATTAGGAATACTACTAAAATCGCCACAGGGGGATATATTACCCCAGGCTATTAGGTGTGAATTCCCTGCTACTAACAATGAAGCAGAGTATGAGGCTTTAATTGCAGGATTAGAGTTGGCTAAGAGCATGAGTATCAAAAATTTGCAAGTATATGTTGACTCTTTGTTAATTACTAACCATTTTAAGGGATCCTATGCAGTTAAGGGTGAGAAATTGGTTGAATATCTCGATATTCTCAAAAAATTAGCAGGATATTTCGATGTTTTTACACTTGAACAGGTACCAAGGGAGGATAATGCTGAAGCGGATGCCTTAGCAAATTTGGGATCATCAATCAGGATACCTGAAGGGACCCAAATACCAATATTACATGTCTTATATCCTGCAACGAATCCTCAGGATAAGGAAGTAGCGGGTATTCGGGATCATGAAGCGGTATATCCTGAACAGGATCCTAAATCCTGGACGGCTCCAATTGTGAGATATCTCAAAGAAGGACACATCCCCGGAAATAAAAATCCTAAGGCATTTAGGATGAAGGTATCACGATTCACTATTATAAATAATGTTTTATACAAGAAATCTCTTGCAGGACCGTATTTGAGGTGCTTGGAGGATCCTGAAGCCAAAGAAGTACTACAGGATATACATGAAGGGGATTGTGGTAATCACACCGGGGGCAGATCATTGTTCTCGAAAGTATTAAGGACAGGATATTATTGGCCAACGCTGAGGAAAGATGCTGCAGAATATGCTCGAAGATGTGATGCATGCCAAAGGCATAGTAACATACTACATCAACCAGCTGAACCACTATATCCTGTAGTTTCCCCTTGGCCATTCATGAAATGGGGGATGGATATAGTAGGGAAGTTACCAAAGGCTCCGGGAGGAAAAGTCTTTATGTTAGCTATGACGGATTATTTCTCCAAGTGGGTTGAGGCTGAAGCATTTGTCCAAGTTAGAGACCAAGAAGTAGTATCCTTCATAAAGAGGAATATCCTGACTAGGTTTGGGGTACCAACTGAGATCATTTGTGATAATGGGTCCCAGTTTATAAGCAAAAGGACCACTGACTTTTGCAAAAGTTGGGGAATCAAAATGATCACATCTACTCCGGTACATCCTCAAGCGAACGGACAAGCTGAATCTTCAAACAAGATAATAGTCAATAACTTAAAAAAGAGACTTTGAGCCAAAAAAGAAAGATGGGCGGAAGAGTTACCCTTTGTTTTGTGGGCTGATAGGACGACGGTAAAGAATGCAACCGGCCAAACCCCGTTTTCCTTGGTATTTGGAGCAGAAGCAGTGATTCCAACAGAAATGACGATACCTACTACAAGATCAATTCTACAGGATCCTGAGCAGAATCCTGAAGCCTTATTTCAAGATTTTGATACTATAGACGAAAAAAGAGATGCAGCAAGGCTAAGGATGGCAGCATATCAACAAAAAATATCCAGAGCATATAATAAGAATATAAGGACTAGAAGATTTCGAGTTGGTGATTGGGTGCTAAGAAAGGCTTTTCAAAATACCACTAATCCTGCCGATGGCAAGCTAGCTCCGAAATGGGAAGGACCTTATGAAGTCGAGTCAGAAGCAGGGAAAGGAGCATATCGACTCAGAAATATGGAAGGGGATATGCTACCAAGATCCTGGAATGCAATACATTTAAAGCTCTATTTCAAGTAAGAGTAGAATTTGTTTTCTATCTCGGAAAGGTATGTATCCTATTTTAATATATTTATTTATAATTTTGAACCCAATACTGACTTAAGCATCGGAGGGGTGTTAGCCAAGCTAACACCCACCTTAGTTTATAATTGTTTTGCAGGATATGTTTCAGGATATAGCTCCAGGATATGTACTCAGGATAAGTCGAAAGATTAGAGGTTGGCCCCCTCTCTCACGTTTAAGGGATCCTGGTCCCTTCAAAGGTTTAAAGGTACTCACCTTTCTTACGAATTGGGTTTAAACACCTCGCCTGGAGCGCAAGTTATCTAGGTATAGTTCAAGGTAGCGGGACCAGTTCATGTAAAAGTGGCTGACAATTTCGTTACTGTTGGCTATATCCTGGATCCTGAAGGTATATGAGGATTGATCACCCTCTCTCACAAAAGAGTATTTTCATACTCTCTAAGGTTTAAAGGTTTTCACCTTTCTAAGAATTGGAGTTTATACACTTTCGCCTGTAGCGCATGAAATTCAGGGTTTATCCCCGGGATATTAAGGGTTTATCCCAAGTATGCTAAGGATTCATTTCAGGATATCATGGGTTTTGCCCTGGGGTGTTCGGAATTCATTCGAGTCAAAATATAAATACATTTGCGTTTTTGTACAGGGGACATACATTATACTGTTCAAAGGATGGATCCAAGTTTATAAGTATGCACTGGGGACAAACTTATAATGGAGGATTAAAATTGATTCTCTAAGAATCTCTGGTATGATCTCTCCTTTTTATTTGGATAATTTATAAGTTGTATTTTAATATCCTTATCAAGATATCTTTCAGGATATCTCCCAGGATACATTTATAATATATATTCCTAAAAATGTACAAACCAAGCAGTTTTCACAAGTAAAATTTTCATATCAATGACAACTGTTAGGATCAGAGGCTCACATGATTGTGTTTGTTTGTATGTTTGGAACGATTTGTGAATATGAAAACATGTAAAGTGCAGCGGAAATGAAAACAAACTTTGTAAACACAATCAAAGGAGAAAATAGTTTGATAAACAATTGCTTCACATAGATTCAAAAGATTACAAATCAAAGCAAAAGATTACAGTCATGCTTACAAACTATACTCCCCCTCAGCCTGATGCCCCAAGGTTGGTTGCACACAAGATGAAAGGATTAGACATGAGGAGAAAAACCCACTCAGTCAATCAAATGTAACAGTACAGGGTACTGTTACATTTATAGGCAAACCAAACCACTGAGGATCTCAGCTGACGTCACCATGAAAGCGACGTCTAACAGCCTAACAACCTTTAACAACTGATCAATGACTACTGACCATACAGACACTGATTACATTCTAACTACTGATGTATAAACACTGATTCTTCATTCCACTGATGTAGTCAACCACTAATGTCTAGTATCAGTGCTTTCTTCAAAGGGTGATCAGACCTTGAATGGGCAGTGCTTTAATCCTTCAGCAGTGCTAGAGTTCCGTCAGTAGATTGAGTTTCAGCCTTTAAACTTCATCAATACTTTAGAGTGGTCAGCAGTTGCAAGGCAGCAGTTGTATATGGACAGTGGATAGGGACAATTAGTTGTTATAAATCACTTTCAAGGGGAAAGCAAAGTGTAAACTGCTGCTTATTGTGAATCCTCTGTTGTGACTTGGTTTTGGCTTTACATTATCTGTTCCTCTGGTAGGGTTCAATCCCAACAATCTCCCCCTGGAACAGATAATGCCAAAACCTTTCATTATTCAGGACCTTTATTACTCATCAAGAGTGCCTTAGCTTGTTCTTTGAATTCAGCTTCAAATTCCTTTGCACTCTGGTCATCCTCATCCCTACACAGTGAAAGTTCAAGGAGATCCTGCAAATCTTGAACACTAAGGCCTAGTGCTTCTTTCCTTGATATGTACTTCACATCGCCATTGGCTCTGACCAGGGTCAATACGTGAGTCTTTTGATCAGACATCCACTTTAGTATTTTTAAGCCAAGTGGGTTTTCTTGGGAGAGACTTATTTGAAGATGAGTTGAGGAATGATGGCCTTGAAAACACCTGCAGACTTTCAGACATTCTTCTGAAAGCTTCTTCAATGACTTTGTCTGCTGCAGCTATATCTTCTGCAGTTTCTTGTTCAATAAGTTCTTGTCTTTCAGCTTCTGTCTTGTCTTTAGCAGTGTTTGGAGACGCAGGTTTGTTTAATGCCTTAAAAAGGCTTTGAAGCTTTGTTGAAGTTACTTCTTTTAGACCCATTTTCGTTATGGTATCTTTGAAGTACTCTGCTTCCTTTTCTATTACCTCTTCTTCAGTCAGCTGTTCTCCCTCTTCTTGATTTGTTACAAAAGTAGATCGGAACAGTGTGTCGAGGTTTCCTATCTTCTGTTCAAGCTTCATCATTTGTTCTTGCTTCTTAGAAGTGCCTGAAACAGTTATCTTTCTTTTCTTCAGCCTTTCGTAGGCTTCATCAGTTTGCTGTTTTGACCATTTTGATATGGCTTCAGCAGTATCCATCTTTGCATCCACCAGCTCCTTTTTCTTTCTTTTATACTCAGCAGTGAAGTCAGCAATGAGCTTTTTGAATTTGTTCCAGTTTGGAGCATTTTTCTTCTTTGTAGGATCATTCTTAATTCTGTCAATCCTATCAGCCTCATGCTTTAGAGCGATTATTGGCCATTCTTCAAACTGTTTTTATTCAGCAGGATAGAATTTTTCTTTCATAATGTAGGCAAGATATTGTTTTCTTAGCTCTTTGCGTTGTTCAGCCTTTTCTTTGATTAGTTCCTGTGCGAATTCTTCCATCTGCTTTACCTTTTCAAGGAAGAAATCCAGTCTTTTAGCAATGCCTTCTTCGCTTAGACGTTCACGTTCACTTTCAAATTTAGCTCTTGCTTTAGCCTGCCTTGCCTTGAGTTTGAGGTAATCATCCATATCCTCTGGTGGCATGTAGCCTATGAGTGAGGAGAATCTTCTTTTTGAAGGATCCTCTTCTGTATAGAATTGCCTCATCTCATTCTTGATAGCTTCAAGTTCCAGTGGATATTTTGCAGCATTAGAATCATGTATACCCTCATCGGCAGTGATTGGCTTTCTTTTTCTGTTGAAGAGCTTTGATTGTGATGTAGTAAAGGTGAGAGCAGTGGTGGATGACTGACCAACAGCTGTTGAAACAACTGGTGTCTCAACATCTGTTGTCATTACAACTGCTGATATGTCAGCAGATGTCTTCTGCTTTTGAGCAGGGGATGGAAGAGGTGAGGTAGCTTTTGATGGTGGTGATGGTGGTGGTGACTCGTCATCTGATATTAAACTCCTTCTCCTTTTTAACGAAGAAGGGGCAGATGATGTTTTGGGTGGATCAGTGGTGGTAGAATGGATAGCAGTGGTTTGTGATAGTGATTGACTGACAGTGGTTGAAACAACTGGTGTTTCAATCACTGTCGTCATTACAACAGATGTTGTAACATCTGCTGTCTTCTGCTTTATGGCAGGAGGCAGTGATGATGGTGTGATTGTAGATGATGATGGTAGAGCAGTAGTTGTGGTGGTGTGTGTTGAAAGTGTGTGTGTTGATGTCATGGCAGCTGTTTGGCTACTAACAGCAGTTTTTGAAACTACTGGTGTATCAGCTGTTTTACTAACAGGTTTTGAGACCTGCTTTTCTTTTTCTTTTTCAGGCTCAATATGAATGCCATGTTCTATTCCCTTCTTCTTCATTTGCTTCATTATCTCCCCCTTTTTGGCATTATCTGCAAGGGGGTCATCAAAGAATAGTAAAGTTGAAGGAGCCTTGCCAGTGGCAATTTGGATACTGGCCTTAATAGCCTTGATATCTGCTTGAGTATCCTTGAACCTTGATTCCATCATGTTCGACAGCATTTGTACTTGAATAGCATGCTTTTGATCAGCCATTTGTTGCTGTTTTTCAAGCATGGGTTGGAAAATATTCCAAAGCTCATTTGCAGCAGGTGCTTGTTTTGGAGCAGATGCTTGAGCAGGAACAACATTGGATTGTGCTTTCTGAGCTTTTAAAATCTCTTGCACCATCTCCTTTATTTCAGAAACTGATTCTTCAAGTTTTTCAACTCTGCCCGTCAATTCCTGATATTTTGAATCATCACCTACTTTAATAGGATCATCTGAATCCCCACCAGCAGTGGTTATATCAATGTGTGACTTAGGAACAGAGTCCCAAAAATCACCCATTGATGCCCCTTGTTCTTGGTACTGGGGACTTCTTTCTTCAGCACTCGATAAACCTTTGATGGTACCAGTGGTTAGATCTAACTCACTGGTGGTCACCGAAGTTGCTATGGAAGAAATTGCCTTCAAGGGAGTCTTACTTATGAAACAACTGTCCAACTGAGGATCTGTTGATCCACCAGTTGTAGTTGCTGCT
The DNA here is from genome assembly GCA_030545235.1 of Helianthus tuberosus. Lineage (NCBI taxonomy): Eukaryota > Viridiplantae > Streptophyta > Magnoliopsida > Asterales > Asteraceae > Helianthus > Helianthus tuberosus. The sequence goes on from CM060425.1 coordinate 198,548,316, forward strand.
CAACATCCCCACACTTGGACTTTGCTTGTCCTCAAGCAAACTAAAATCAACGAAACTCTCTAAATGGCAATCATCTCAACTAGCATTTCATAAGCACAAACAAATAACTTGGGTCAAAACAATCAAGGAGTGCTCGATATAAAGAAAGAACCGAAAAGAAATAAGTAAAATATGCTTATGAGCAATGGTCCATCTTGGAAATCCCTACAAGTTCACCAAGCATCCTCACAATGTTCACACACACTCGGCTAAATTTAGGTGCACATACAATTTGTGGAGTATGTTTGGAACACTCGATGCCAAGACGATAACTATGCGATATCATAAGCTTGTGGAAGGATCAAATCTAATCACTTGGCAAAAATATAGCATAAATCATGAGGTCTTGATTGGGTTGTAACTTGGCTTGGGTTAAGGGTGTGGAAGTGGATTTTAAAAAGTGGCTAAAACGGTTGTAACCCGACGGCTTGACTAACTTGAAATACAAGAAGATAGAATTATACAACTAAATAATAACTAACCGAGAGCTAACCGACAAGTATTGCTTTCCACTCCCAAAATTGCTCTAACAAAGCCATTTGATAAGGCTTTTTCAACTATATTTCTTGGTTTTTTTTTTTTTTTTTTTTTTATTTTATGGAAATCTTTATAGACAAACTCCTTGAACCCGGGGCACTCACGAAGCATCTCCTACCAAGAAAAAGAACCGAACTAACATACCTGAGAGCCGGTAACAAGCTCTAACATCCCTCGCGACCAGAACGAACCGCAACCTGAAAATAAATAGACAACCACACACAAAAATAACAATAAAAATAATAAACACAAACATGCTAAGTTTATTTACGAGTCTTCAGCTAGACTCACCACCCCGAATTCATTTGTTCCTGGGGTGGAGGGTAACAATCTCCTCACTCGGGTCAACGGGCCCTCCAACATAAGCCTTCAACCTATGCCCGTTGACTTTAAACAACCGGCCATCCTCATGGCCTATCTCCACGGTCCCGTAAGGAAACACTGACCGTACAGTGTAGGGACCCGACCACCGAGATTTAAGCTTACCAGGAAATAACTTAAGACGTGAGTTGTACAACAACACACGATCACCCACTCGGAATTCTTTCTTGTCCTTCAAGCGGGCATCGTGAAGCGTCTTAGTACGTTCCTTCTACAGCTTGGAGCTTTCATACGCATCGTGCCTAAGCTCCTCAACCTCGTGAATCTGCACAAACCTGTTCTCACTCGCAGCAGCCATGTCAAGATTAACTGTCTTCAAAGCCCAGTATGCTTTGTGCTCGAGTTCAACAGACAAATGACAAGACTTCCCATAGACCAATTTAAACGGTGTGGTGCCTATAGGAGTCTTGTAGGCTGTCCGGAAAGCCCACAGTGCATCATCCAATTTCTCGGACCAATCCTTACGGCTAGAATTAACCGTCTTTTCCAGAATCCGCTTGATACCCCGATTAGTAACCTCGACCTGTCCGCTCGTCTGCGGATGATATGGTGTAGAGAATCGATGTTGCACACCATATCGGGACAATGCTTTCTCAAGCTGAGCATTACAGAAATGCGTCCCACGGTCACTAATCAACGCCTTCGGGGCACCGAAGAGAGCAAACAACTTTTTCAAAAACCTCACCACTACCCTCGCATCGTTAGTGGGCAACGCCTGTGCTTCAGCCCACTTTGAAACGTAATCAACAGGAACAAGGATGTAGCGGTTCCCAATAGAGGTCGGAAAAGGGCCCATGAAATCTAGCCCCCATACGTCAAAAACCTCACAAACTTGGATGCCGTTTTGTGGCATCTCATGGCGTGCAGAAATGTTGCTCGCCCTCTGGCAAGCATCACAGGACCTCACCCACTCATGGGCATCACGGAAAATAGTCGGCCAAAAGAATCCGGCATCAAACACTTTCCTTGCCGTGTTGTTCGCTCCGTGATGGCCTCCCGTGGGTCCTTCGTGACAGTGGCGTAAAATATCCCTCGCCTCGTCACCATGCACGCATCGCCGGATCATCCGATCCGCTCCTACCCTAAACAGATAAGGGTCATCCCAGAAGTAATGCTTGACATCCGCAAAGAACTTTCGCTTCTGCTGATGGGTCATCCCCTTGATCAGGATGCCACTAGCTAGGTAGTTTGCGAAGTCAGCAAACCATGGGGAATCATCACTAGTCTCGATCCTCATGAGGGACTCGTGGGGGAAATTGTCATTGATGTTAGGCCCACGAGTTTCCTTGTCCTCAGAATGCTCAAGTCGAGACAAATGATCGGCTGCCAAATTCTCAGCCCCTTTTTTATCACGGATTTCAATATCGAACTCTTGTAGCAGCAAAATCCAACGTATCAATCTCGGTTTAGCATCCTGCTTGCTGAAAAGATACCGAAGGGCTGCATGATCCGTGTACACAATGGTCTTGGAAAGGACAAGATATGACCGAAACTTATCGAAGGCAAAGACCACAGCTAGGAGCTCTTTCTCTGTCGTGGTGTAATGCTCCTGAGCGTCATTCAAGGTCTTGCTCGCATAGTATATCGGATGGAAGTGTTTATCTTTCCTTTGACCCAAGACAGCCCCGACTGCGAAGTCACTCGCATCACACATCAACTCAAATGGCAGCTCCCAGTCGGGAGCAACCATGATCGGGGCATTCACCAACTTCTCCTTCAACAACTCGAATGCCCGAAGGCATTCATCGGAGAAAACAAACTGGGCATCCTTCTCGAGGAGCTGAGTCATGGGACGGGCGATTTGGGAAAAGTCCTTTATGAATCGCCGGTAAAAACCTGCATGACCTAGAAAACTCCTAATAGATTTCACGGATGTGGGAGGCGGGAGCTTTGAAATAGTCTCGACTTTGGCTCGGTCAACCTCGAGCCCCGCCTGTGAAATCTTATGCCCAAGCACAATGCCCTCCTTCACCATGAAGTGGCATTTCTCCCAATTCAACACCAGGTTGACTTCTTCACATCTAGCCAACATCCTTTTCAGATTCCCGAGACACTGATCAAAAGAACTCCCAAACACAGAAAAATCATCCATGAATACCTCCATGGAGTCCTCGATCATGTCGTGAAAAATGGCCACCATACACCTCTGAAATGTGGCCGGGGCATTGCACAGTCCAAAGGGCATCCGCCGGTAGGCGAATGTGCCATAGGGACATGTGAATGTCGTCTTCTCATGATCCTCAGGAGAGATGGGAATCTGAAAATATCCCGAAAAACCATCAAGGAAGCAGTAGTACATCCTGCCCGACAACCTCTCTAACATCTGATCAATGAAAGGAAGTGGGAAATGATCCTTCCTCGTGGCATCATTGAGTTTGCGGTAGTCTATGCAAACTCTCCATCCGGTGACAGTACGAGTAGGAATCAACTCGTTTTTCTCATTGGTCACCACTGTCATGCCTCCTTTCTTCGGGACTACCTGTACAGGGCTAACCCATGGTGAATCAGAGATCGGGTATATCAAACCTGCATCAAGTAGTTTGATGACCTCTTTCTTCACAACCTCCTGCATGTTGGGGTTCAAACGCCTCTGATGCTGTACTACAGGTTTAAAGTCCTCCTCCATCAAAATCTTATGGGTACAAAAGGATGGATTGATCCCTTTTATATCCATAATCTTCCAAGCGATCGCCTTCTTGTGTTGCTTTAGGACTTCAAGCAATCGATCCTTCTCTTCCTTCGATAATCCGGCAGAAATGATAACGGGCAGATGAGTCTCGCCCTGCAAGAAAGCATACTCCAAATGATCTGGAAGCTCCTTAAGCTCAACCGAAGGTGGATCCTCAATAGAAGGGCGTGCTTTAGGCTCAGCAATGCGATCCACGACCTCAAAAACCTCGGGACACGGGGGAGACGCGTGACCTATCTGACAGGTCACCTCCTCGACTAATCGGTCCACCCTAGGTGAACTAAAATCCTCCCCTCCTAGAAGCTGTGTGTCCACAACATCCTCCTCGAATGCATCACGAAGATGATCACTCACATATGTGTCGATAGTCTCAATGAAGTAGAGTGTATCATCCTGACTTTGCGAGTGTTGCATGGATTTCCCAATGTCGAAGGTAACCTCCTCATCATCAACCCTAAGAGTAAGTCTACCGGTGCAGACATCAATCAAGGCTCTCGCAGTGGCTAGGAATGGTCGACCTAAGATAAGAGGAACATTTTTGTCCTCATCCATGTCTAGAATCACGAAATCGACAGGAAAGACAAACTTGTCGATTTTCACCAGCATATTCTCAGCTATGCCTCGAGGATACTTCACTGAACGGTCGGCTAGCTGAATGCTCATACGAGTCGGCTTGGGCTCTCCCAAGTCTAGCTTAGCAAAAACCGCATATGGCATGAGGTTTATGCTAGCTCCAAGATCAGCTAATGCATTGCTGACCGACAAACTACCAATCAAACAAGGGATAGTGAAACTCCCAGGATCATTCATTTTCTTCGGTAGTTTGTTCTGAAGAACCGCTGAACACTCTTCATTCAAGGTCACTTGCGAAAGCTCCTCAAGTTTCTTTTTGTTGGATAGGATATCCTTCAGAAACTTGGCATACTTAGGCATTTGAGCAAGTGCCTCGACAAATGGTAAATTTATATGAAGTTGCTTAAAAAGCTCGAGGAATTTACCATAGTGTTCTTCCATTTTCTGCTTCTTCAACCTCCCCGGATATGGAATGGGGGGGACATACTCTCTCACTGGCTCCTTGGGTCGTGCGGTACTTGCTGGGACTCGCCTCTGTTGCACCTCACCCGGAGACTCACACTCAATCTCCTCATCAACCTCATCATCATCAGTCGGCTTTGCAGGAACAGCCGGAGGGATGGGTTGAGCGGTCTTGCCGCTTCTCAACGTGATGGCCTTTGCAGTAGCATTTGGATTAGTCTCTGTGTTGCTCGGAAGGCCCCCCTGTTGTCTCTCAGACAACATCTTGGCAATCTGGCCAACTTGGTTCTCAATGGTCTGCATGGAAGCCTTTTGGCTTCTCAACTCACTCTCGTGCCTCGTGAAACGACCGTCATACTCCTTAAACCGCTTCTCATTCTCGGCCTTTTGAGTGTTTTGACCGGCTAAGATCTGGCTAAGCATATCATGCACACTAGGCTCGCTAGCGGGAGGTCCCTGCTGAGGTCGAGGTGGACCATATGCTCCATGTGCTGGAGCTGGGGGACGTGGAGCAAATCCGGGTGGATGCAGATTGGAAGCATCGGGCCTCCAACTGAAATTTGGGTGATTCTTCCACCCCGGATTATAAGTATTGCTGTAGGGATTATTTTGAGGACGGTATTGGTTTCCCATAAAATCAACATGCTCGTGTGGCATCTCTCCCGTCTGAAAATCACCTACCTGATATGCTCCCCCACTCGAAGAACCTCTCGAGTGCATCTCCATCACTCGATCAAATTTCGAAGATAAGGCATCCATACGTGCTGTCATGGCTGTGTAGTCGTCCACTTGATGAACTCCCTGCCGAGAACTCTTACCTCTTGGTGGCTGTTGCGTCCGGTTTTTCACGGCACATTTCTCTAGAATCTCAAATGCCTCGGTGGCATTTTTCGTGCCGATATCCCCACCCGAGTATGTATCAACCATCATCTGTTCCTGACTGTCTAAACCATGGTAGAAGATCTGACATTGTTGCCACTTGGGCAACCCGTGATGTGGGACCTTTCTCATAAGCTCTTTGAAACGCTCCCATGCCTCGTAAAGGGACTCGTCCTCGTCCTGACGAAAGTTCAGAATCTTGGTTCTCAACCGAACAGTTTTCTCTGGAGGGAAATATTTCTGAAGGAACTTCTCAGCTAATTGATTCCATGTAGTGATAGATCCAGCTGGAAGTGAGAGAAGCCACTCCTTGGCTCCATCCCGTAAAGAAAACGGAAAGAGCCGAAGGCGGATAGCATCCGATGATGCATCACGAATCCTAAATGTGGCACAAACCTCTAGAAACCCCGCAATGTGAACACTAGGATCCTCGTGATCCTTTCCATAAAACTGTATCGCATTCTGCAACATCGATATGGTGCCAGCCTTGATCTCGAAATTATTATTGTCAATCGTCGGTGCATTGATGCTCGCAGGTAAACCATCGAGTGACGGTTTTCCTATTTCGTTCAAGATCCTATTCTCTTCTGCGTCCGCCATGTCTACTCGAACCTCGTAGAAGGTGTCGTCGTCTCCCGCGTCTGTCTCAATCGTCTCGGCTACCAAGCGAAACCGCTCTCGCAGCCTCCGGTGAAGATCACGCTCCGGCTCCGCTGAAGGCTCAACGATATCAGCAGCGGGGGTTGAGGACATGCACGATCTGTAGGGAATAAGGAGGAGCACAATGCACAAAATATATACAAAAACACAAACCACTAGCAAATAATCATTTTTTTTTCAAATAGTCAAGCAAAGGCAAATAAAACAAGTAGACAAAAACTTTTTACACTTTTCACAATGGCTAAATAAGCAACTCGAATCGTTTTCAAGAAGACCGCATCCCCGGCAACGGCGCCAAAAACTTGATGTGCGTGAATTATATATATTTTTTTATGAAGATATTTGTTCACACAAATTTAGCTTTAAAATGGTTTTTCACCTAGGAACTAACTACACACACAAAGGGCAAGTGTACCCGCCGGGTGGTAATATAGCAAATCGGCAAGAACCGGATATCAATCCATGGATGCGGTGTCTCGATACTAAACTTTTGCTACTTTAAAGCCTTTTCAAATGATTGGGTTGATTTTTTCTAACTTAGCATGCAAATAAATAAACTACTAAAATTTCTAACAAAGAACAATATCTAAGAAAGGGTTGCCTAAACTAAGTCTCCACTAACAAACATATGACAACAAGGTGGAAGGTTTTGTGATGATGCAAGCTCTAAATTTAACTAAGTCCCCAATCAAGGCTTCCTAGTCTATAATTCTTAGGAAAACTAAAAATGAATTAACATTCTAATCACCTAAAAATTATTCTTTTAAGCTCACTTGCTAAGTTGATGTTAATCTTTAATCATGAGTTATTTGTTTGTCAAAACTCCTAACTCTGCAAATTAGGGAAAACTAATATGAACAACACACTAATCACCCTAACTTGGTTTCAAGTAGTTGGCACTATCATCATGTTCTTGATATGAACCACAAGCATGGTCATGCTAGCTAACAACTTTAGCCTAAATCATCAAACTAACAAGAACACAAACTATAGAATCCATATAAACCTACTCATGATTTTTCCAAATCTAGATGCAAGAATTCATACATATGCTCAAATCATCATTCAATCACATTAGCAATCACCATTCCTAGTTTCATGCTATGAATCATACTAACAAGTTAACAAGATTCAATAATCATAATCTTTACATGGGCTTTCCAACACAACATGTAAATGCTTATGAGCAAACATTCAAGAACAAGAACTTTAAGCATACACATGAACTCCAAGAACAAGATTAAATACCAACATGAAGATTAACAAGAACAATCATCACATCTACTTCCATGTTATCACATACTCATTAGCTTCAACAAAGTTTAGACAACTCAAATGTTTAGCCCATAAGGCTCATGGCTACCAAATCAAGTGCAAATAAACATAAATTGTTCATAATGTAGTAACTAGTAAGCTAACCAAGTTAAAGACAAGATTTAAATGATGTTTGAGTAGGTCTTCAAGTGATTAAGTCCTCTTCAAGGCTCCCTCTTGGCTCCAACAAGCTTCCAAGACCAGATTCTTGAGAGAAAAAGTCACCAAAATGCTCCAACTCCCTTCCAAATGAGCAAGAAACTCGTATTTAAGCTGCTGGGAGAATGGCACGACCATGCCACCTTTTGGCACGGTCGTGCTTGCAAAGTGTCAGAGCCACTTTCTTGAATGTTGACCAAGTATACTACCATTTTGGGTAAAATCCCGCTCAAAAGTTCCCGAGGTGGCACGACCGTGCTCGGGCATTGTCTGGTCGTGCCAGCCGATAGTGCTCGGCCATGATTCACTTATTCTCGGAAACAAGCTGATTTGGGGACAAAATTGACCTGGCACGGTCGTGCCACCATATGGCACGGTCGTGCTCCTTTGATTTTTTGATGGTGCTGGTGCTGGATGATGGTGCTGATCGAGAGTGCCGATGTCGGAGTGGCTGGCACGGTCGTGCTCATGGGTGGCACGGTCGTGCCATATCTGGCAGTTTGCTGAAATGTTCCGTTTTTGCTCCATTTTGCTCCAAAAGCCTTCGTTTCATCACCGGGCCGAAGCCCGGGCCTGTATTTTCACAAACAACTCAAATGAGTACCAAAATCAATGAAAATACAAAGAGTTTTCGCATAAACGGGGCGTATTTGACGTTTAAAAGATGTATAAATTCTTATACATCACTGCTCCACTTGAACTACTGACGAGAGTTACTTGTAACTCCTGCAGTGTAACCTCCTCAACTGTTGCTGGGATAGCAGAGGTATAAGCATCAGACCCAGTCACTTGTGGGGGTATACTCTCAGTGATAGGTGATAGAGAGGAACTGGTTTGTGTCTGTGCAATAGCAGCTGCATGCAACAGAGGTAGCATGGATTGTGGCATTATTATTGGTGAGGGGATGGGAGTTGAAAGAGACATGTCCTTGGGATCAGGACTGAGGAAGATGGATCTGAGTGGATTCAGAGCTTCATATTGTGGTGTCCCTGTGCTTACAACCTGATCCTTTTGTGAGGATGCAGGAGGAGTTTTAGGCATGGGTTGAGATCTTTCTTCCAACTGCTGTGAGGAAGTAGCAGCAGTGGTTTGTGGTGACTTTTGTGTTGTCACAGGCATTTCCTCTGGGATCTCATCTTCCAGAGTTGCCTTTGTTTTGGGTTTGGTGAGTTTTCTGGATGTTTTTCTTTTGGTCTTTTTGGTTATGTCAGGTGTGGGTTTCAAAGCAGTGGTTGTGCTGCTATGATCACCTGGAGCAGTGGGCTCAGCAGCTGATACCTGAGGAGCAGTTGTAACCGCTAAAATCTGCTCAGGTACCCCTGCTTTTGTTTTTATTGGTGCCATCATCCTTGAAAATGTTTCTTTTGTTAAGCTTTTTATTTGACAATGAACACCTTGTTTTGGCAAATTTTCATTTTCCTTTACAAATTTTTGTTTAAAGTAATAACTCAAAAATCTTGGAAAAAGTAAAAATGCTTTGTTGTCAACATTTTTCACTAAGTCATTGAAGATTTCCTGGGAATAGTTGTAATCTTTGTTATTCAAAATGGCATACCCCAGGCATTGAATCTTCAATGGTATTTCATTAAATGATGTTGTTTTATTTGAAACACACATCAAAAGTGTGTGAAATAAAAATCTTGGAGCAGAAGGAAAATAACCTTTTTGTAAGGTATCAACCTTCGATTGTTCTGCATACCCCCTTTTTACGAAATCAGTTTTCATCTCGGCTTTCTCAAAAGAGAGTTTACCTTCCTGATCGTTGAGATTAAAGACTTCGGAGATCGACTGTGGGGTTATTTGAACTGCTTTACCCTGTATTGAGGAGTTAATGGCTATGACTTTTCCGTCTTGTTTTTCAAGCGACGCCTTTTTCCAAAACTCTCTCTGGGTTTGCAGATAAATGGGAGCATCTGCCGTCAACAAAGTTTTGTACTTTGATGCAGATAATGTATCAATGATGGTGTCAAAGGTGTGATTATCAGTAGGTTTTGTGAGTAAACCCAGATAGTTGTGAGATTGTTTGAATGGTATTTCGATGGGTTCTTCGGCCGTTTGAGCGACCTCTTTTGAAGATGGTGGTGATTTTGGTTTTGGTTGTGATTTTGATTTTGATTTTGTCATTTTTGCGGAGAAGAACGAAGAAGGATTTTGGAGATTTTGAGAAGAAGGGTTGGAAACTGCTATGAGAAGAGAATTTTGGAATTCAATTCGACAGTGTAAAACCCTGTTTGGGGTTTAGGGCAGGGTTTTATTTAAAAAAATGATCGCTGATGTGGCAGCGGTTATTACGATCTGAGGGCTAAAAACTGACCACGTGTCAAACACTGATGAAACGGATGAAGCATGGATAACAGTTGTTTTAAGAGCCGCTGACGTATCAAGCATCAGTGGTTACAACGGTAAAAATTATGGGCAGTGGATGATTTTTACTATCAGTGGATAGCATATCAGTGGATGAGATACTGATTTTGAGCATCAGTGCTTTTCAAGAAAATGAGGGATCAGTGGTTAACTTTCAGCAGTGGACAGTGTTTAGAGATCAGACGTTGGAACAAAACAGTGGTTAGGGTAAATAGTACAACTCTGAAGGACAGGTGTTTCAGCAACAGTTTTGAAGATTTTCATTCAAGGTTTTGCCACATGTCAATTTTGAAAGGCAGTGGTTTAGTACCCCAGATGAAGAAAACTTTTTACTAAGGCAACTCATTTTCGTTTAATATTCAATTAACACATGAGTACCTTAGTAATTTAATCACAGTTTGCAATCAATTTTTGATGAAAATTTAGGAGCAAACCTGAGTATGACATGATCATGACATATGTACCATTTCCTTTTGACCCATTTATGAGGACACTAATACCATCAAAAATAAGGTATTACATCCTGACAGGAACTGAAACCAATTGCCAACAAAAACAAGCAACAGTTTCAAATACATTATTCCAAAAAAATGAATAATATATCCTGATTATTCGAGAAAATCCTTTTTGAAAAAAAATGGTTAAAGGATTTTCTGAGAACATCATCAAAAAGGATCTGGTATAGTTTTAATAGAATACATAATCATATTATTCTCAAGTTTTTGAAAATGTTCAGTGGTTTTGACAATAGTGGTAAGAAAATTTTGAACACATTTTGACCACTGTTTAGTACCATTTTCTTTGTCAGTTGATTGCAAACATGATCCTCTTTGTAATTCATTCACTGGAATCAAAAACCCTTTTCTGAACAGGTGAATGCACATAGTTGCTTAATGACCATTATTACCCTACACTTTGACTCTTCAGTGTTTTATGTTTATACTCTTTTCTTCTGACATCAGAAGTTTTGAGATGAACACACTTTGGAGTTTTTGTGAATTTTCTTAATGTATTTTAACATAGTTGATTTTGTCCTTTTGAGGAACTCAACCTGTTTTCAACACATAAGATCTGGATAACTAAAGTTTTAATTTCCCTCTTTTCATGTTAGCAAAACATAGATGTTTTTATGAACATGGGTTTTGTTAATCTGAGGTTCATACTTTAGCATTTAAAAGGGTGACATCACAATTTTCATAACAACAGTTGAAATCAATTTAGAAAATAAGAAATAATCTCATAATTTGACAGATATACTTTCAGATCTAGAAACCATGAGTGTATTATGCATGAAATCACTTGTTGTATGAAATTTGTGTGTCATATGACATCTTGGTTGATTTACAGAGTTTTTGAATAACCATTTTGAACATGATTTACACAGTACTCTGTTTTTCAACAACATACAACCAACCTTAGTATCAATGAATTTTGAGCCGAACTGTTATGTCAAATTGATTTTTAAATCAAAATTGACTGTCCAAGCTCTGATACCAATTGTTAGGATCAGAGGCTCACATGATTGTGTTTGTTTGTATGTTTGGAACGATTTGTGAATATGAAAACATGTAAAGTGCAGCGGAAATGAAAACAAACTTTTAAACACAATCAAAGGAGAAAATAGTTTGATAAACAATTGCTTCACATAGATTCAAAAGATTACAAATCAAAGCAAAAGATTACAGTCATGCTTACAAACTATACTCCCCCTCAGCCTGATGCCCCAAGGTTGGTTGCACACAAGATGAAAGGATTAGACATGAGGAGAAAAACCCACTCAGTCAATCAAATGTAACAGTACAGGGTACTGTTACATTTATAGGCAAACCAAACCACTGAGGATCTCAGCTGACGTCACCATGAAAGCGACGTCTAACAGCCTAACAACCTTTAACAACTGATCAATGACTACTGACCATACAGACACTGATTACATTCTAACTACTGATGTATAAACACTGATTCTTCATTCCACTGATGTAGTCAACCACTGATGTCTAGTATCAGTGCTTTCTTCAAAGGGTGATCAGACCTTGAATGGGCAGTGCTTTAATCCTTCAGCAGTGCTAGAGTTCCGTCAGTAGATTGAGTTTCAGCCTTTAAACTTCATCAATACTTTAGAGTGGTCAGCAGTTGCAAGGCAGCAGTTGTATATGGACAGTGGATAGGGACAATTAGTTGTTATAAATCACTTTCAAGGGGAAAGCAAAGTGTAAACTGCTGCTTATTGTGAATCCTCTGTTGTGACCTGGTTTTGGCTTTACATTATCTGTTCCTCTGGTAGGGTTCAATCCCAACAACAACAATAATAAAGTCAAAAGAGAAGTTATATTATTAACATACCAAAAGAAGTGCTCTTAGTTTCACCTCAAAACAAGGCCCATCCACTAAGAGCACTAATAGTTCGTTACCATATTTACCCAACAGTTGAAGGTTTCATCTCAAACCGAGACCCATCCACCTCCAACTGTTGTATTGTTCAAAAAGCATGCAGGAAATGTAAATTGTTCAGGTGCAGGAAAGTAAAGTGCAGAAAAGTAAATTGTTTAAGGGACTACAGACCAACATTCAAATTTAAAAAGGTGGGCTCTGGCCTTGGCACGTATATCCGTCATCGCCCACCTAAGTGCCCTCACACAGCGGCATCCTCTCCAACCTTCTCAGACTTCTCAGCACCAGCATCCTGAGCAGCATCCTCACCAGCATCCACCCCAGCATCTGCTCCAGCATCCTTCTTGTCTCCAGCCTGGATCACCACTTCTGCTGACTTAGAAGACTCACCAGCTTCAACAGGAAGTGGCACAGCTTTGCCTCCGAGCTCCTTTAGTTTGGCCACCCAGGATTCAACTGGCCAAGATGGACAAACAAGGCCCGTCTCCTTGGCCTCGTAGGCCATCTTGATGCATGCTTGTAACAGGGAGACGATAGCAGAAGCCTTGATTCCCTCCCGGAAGTTTACCAAGGCTTGATCATGATCCATTTGAACGGTGGCAAGTTTGACCTCAGCGTCTTGGGTGACCTTCTTCAGCAGGCTTTCGTAGTGCCGGGTCTTCGCTTCAGCAATGGCACCTTGGTCAGCGACGGTGCTTTCAAGCTGTTTGATCCTGGCTTCATGAAGTGCAACCGTACCACAGGCATCATTATACAAGTGGAGCAAATGCTGGAGGCCCTGCACATCAATTATAGGTATAAAGTTAGAATATATGTATTGACCAGGATATCCTGTCAGGATATCCTATTAGGATATACGTGCAGGATACGAGTCAGGATATTACCTTGTTGAGGAAGGATGTCATTGGCTCTAAGGAATCAGAGAAGCTGAGTTCGTCATAGGAGAACCCTTCTGAACCTGGAGCAGTGACTTCAAGACCTTTCCTCTTTTTTGCTGTGGAAGCACGAGTTCTTGGATTGGCCTTGGGAGCCGGGAGTGGCTTGGAGCTAGTAGCAGCAGGAGTCTCCTTCTTGACTGTGGCTGGAGTGGGGTAGCTGTCGAGTTCGTCAAGGTCTAGATAGACTGGAACTTTGCTGGAATCTGCACACAGGGAGTAAAATTCTAAATCTCTCCTAAAAATATCAAATAAAAACATGTATGTACAGGATATCTTGCAGGATCCTTACCAGACATGTTTGCGCTTGAAAGAGGGCTTGGAGTTGGTGGAGATGGGTTGAAGCTTCTCTCTGCCTCTGAAAGGAGTCTGATGGCGTCTATTCTTTTTTGAGAATCAGCAAGGGGAGGTGCAATCTTCCTGAAATCAGCTGCATACACAACAGAGAAAATAAAATTGGTCAGTTCAGGATATAAAGCAGGATAAGAGACAGGATCATCTTTAAACCCTAAATCCTACCCTTCTTCAACCATCTCATCGGATAATCCGTTCCACCAGGGATTGAGTCCCTTTTTACAATGAAAAACTTGGATTGCCAACCATCCTCGTTCCTGGTGGCACGAAGTATCAATGGGTCACCGGAAGTAGAGTAAAACAGAAATCTGCATGATCCGTGGCATCTAAGTTTGTAAGCTAGGGGCAGATCATGGACAGAAAGATCAGGAATGTGGTTTCTCTTGATTTGGTCAAGAACAGACAAAACACGCCAGAGCATTGGCATGGTTTGGCAGAAAGAGATTTTGGTGATATTAAAGAATTCGGTGATGAAATCCGGAAAGGGGAATTATAGCCCTAGGGTAAAAGGGAAAGCACTAAAGCATATCCACTCACTGGAAACCATATCTGACCGGATTTCCCGGTCAAAGGGTCTAAATACGGTTCCTGCCGGAAAGATGCCGGAGGATTTCAAGGCCGACAGGTGGGCGCTATCGAAGGTACATGTTTCCTTCTCCGGTTCTTGGAGAAGGTTCTGTTGGATGAATGTGGGAGCCGAGTCACCTGAACTGGACCTTGTTTGCCTGGGCATTTGGTCGCCTGAATTTTTCGCCGGAGAAAGATGATAAAGATGAATATGAAGATGTAGGAGAAAATATTACCTTTTTCCTTGTCGATTATTAGTAAAAAAGAGATGAGGATGAGAAGATATAGGGCATAATGAGTAAATATAGGCTGGGTAGTTGAAAACGGTCACATCATTGGTCTTATCTAATTAATTACCTCGGTCTTCGTAAAAATGTAACCGTTAGTGCAGGATAACAAACGGTAACATTTTTGGGGACAATTGTTATGGGTGAAATTCTGAGCCCATATCCTGGAAAATATCTTGATTTGTATCTTGGTTATATAGTATCTGTTTACATCCGGGATGCTGATTCAGGATATTGGTAACATCCTGAATGGTATCCTCAGGATTACTAACGGATTATGTGCAGGTACGTGGGTTAGAAGCTATCAACGTTCACGAAGACTCATTCCGCGGAAGACTCGGTCCAAGTTGTTCGAAGAAAGACGTTAAGCCCGCTTTATTTGGCTCCAAACGGCTACTTATGGAATATTCGGGAGCATCCCATATTTATAGGAATTTTAGTTTCTAATTTGTAACTATAAATAGGTGGGTATATCAGATCGAATAGGACATCACATACACACTCGCTACACTCTAACACTCGCTCTCAAGCAATTCTCACTTTCATACAAAGGCATTGTAACACTTAGCGATCTGGTCTATATCCTGCACTGTATCCTGACGTTTGAAGTAATAAGAAGAACAAGGCAGCTGCGATTGTCAGCTCCCGAGGTTTTATGCCGGCGATCTAGATCGATCAAGGGCTTTCCTCGTACATCTCGTGTCGTTTACTTTACTTTTGCTCATAGTTTGATCATAGATACAGCTCAATATCCTGAGCCGTATCCTGAATACTGATTTTCTAAATAACTAAACAAGCATATTTTCAATACACTTTCTAGCACACTACCTCACTTTACTAATTTGATCACTTAATTGCTTCGGTAATTTTTGACCAAAACAAGAACCATAGAGTGTACTACTGTGTATGGTAAGACACGAAACGTAACATTGCATTGAATAATGAAACAGACGCAACGTGGTCAAAACATGGTGGATACGCCGCTGGTACTTCCTATATATAAGTGTTTTCACCATGTTAATAAACATTCGTAAAACGTGCCATGATAAATTCAGTGTCTTGCAGACCTTTTGGACCTAATACAAACTTTAAACAACTCACAAATGCATTATATCCGATTATCCACGACGAGACTTCATTCTTAACACACTACTTTCGTCTGTCCAACACTCATATCATCCTTATACTCCCATTCATAGTTGGAGCAATCAACTCACTCTTATACCTCCATCATTCTCGAATCTTGTCATTTATACAAACCTCGTTTACAATAAATCAGTTTAAACGTTCGAATCCTAACCTACCTCCTTACTTTTAAAACTACCTTTCTATTTTTTATTCATGTGCAAACACCAGCAGATGGTCGTTGTAGGATCGGGAAATCGATCAAACGAGTCGTTCAGAAGAGTTCTCGATCAATACGAAAGGCGGAATCAGACGTATTGATGTTATATCAGCTTGATTAACACTTAGAATCACTTTAACTGTCTCTTGTATTGATTTGAAACTGTTTACAGATCTGGTGACACTTCAGCAGAGCTTCGCTACTGGAATCCCAAAGTTACAAATGAAGACCCAAGACTCACTATATATAGGAAACCCAGGTCGCACGAACCAGACATGTCCAGGTCACACGAACTGGTCAGTTCGCACGAACTGGCCAGGTCGCATGAACCTGCTGGTTTAGGCCTGTTTCCTGTTTCTATCATACAACGTGTCTTGGTCTATCTATTCTATTACATGACTCGATACAAGACGAAGTCAACAGACATATGCACTAACAAACTCCCCCTTGGATGTTGACGAGTCTTCAGTGTATTGAGTCTTCAGTCTTGATCGGTCTTCTCGCTCTTTCCAAAGTATCTTTCTCTGTAAGCATCTTTATCAATCTCTCTCTTTCTCTTCCAGAATCGCAATCTTACTCTTCGAATTCTCTTGATCAGATCTCTTGATTCCTTAAGCTCATCAGCTTTCACAGGTTCAGGAACGACTCCTGGCTCTTAAGTCTTCAGACTCCCCCTTTCAATAAGCTGGGATCGCAGTCTGGAATTCACTATCTACAGGCTTTGAATCGGAAACCTGGCTCTAATCTGCATACGCTTATGCGGAAACTCCTCAGGAGTCGAAACTTAGCTCTTCCAAAGCTTTTTACCTGCACATACTCTACCCAAAACATAAGGTTTTTTTTTATTTATAACAATTTGAATCTCTGCTTAACCACTTGTATTTGAAACACTCAAATTTGGACTCAAATTAATGAACCATTTAATCATTTCAAATTCTTTTATCATTTTAAACAAACTCTCCCAAACCTTGTTGTTCATCATGTTCAGCACTTGGAAGTTTGAAAATCAGCTTTTCAACATCAGTTGTCAAAAATAAGATGAAGTAAAATCTTTTTGATTTTTCAAAATTTTATGCTAAAACACACTCTTTTTTTTCTTTTTCTTTTTTTTAAAAGATTTTCAGTGTGTTAAAATGCAATAAAGAAATATTTACAGACAATATTTTTGTGAGTTTGTGTAAGAGGATCATATCAGTTTTTGACAAGCACCTTTGAGCTTTAAACACTTTAAGTTCTAAACGATTCACTTAGATTGTCAGTATACTGATCCACTTAAATTTTCACACAAAGTTCAATTGATTCGAGATACGAGATTAGTGTTCTAATGGACTTAACTTATTCGCGTGTCCCACCTCAGAATATACTCCCGTATCCAGACTCCTATATTCAGTCTTACAGGTGAATGTACACTAATGATATCTGTAAATGGGTAATGCGAGACCATGAGAGCTCAGGTTAGAACTTCTGTTCAGACAAAGAGATGATGGCTCGACTTTTAGGTGTGTCCCGTTTGGGGATCTTTTCTTCAACAGCACATGATTAGCATTTTTCAATGTTTCATCATTTTTTATGCTAAGGGTGGGCTTTATGATTAAAGCAGTGCAGAGTATTATACGAGGACTAGGCTATTGCTCCCGCAAAATCAGAAGTCCCGGTATAATACCCCAGATATCATCACGCACAAAGACCTAGTATGTCAGAAATAGAAAGCCCTTCAAACAAGATTTCAGGGGTTACTTATATATCCGAGAGATGTTCCCCACGAGATAAGTAAGTATTTGATATTTAGGTTTATATCTCGAAAACAATCTACTAAGCGTGTAAAAATCTACTGGCATATCATCAGTGAGACCGTTTATCACATTTTAACTTTCCAATTCTTTAGCGTACTGTGATTGTCTACTGATGTACTATCATTTCCTCTTTTTCACAACAAAACTCATTTTGATTTTTTTGATGTTTTTGGTTTTTAGATTTTATCATGTTTTTGGATTTTTCAAATTTTCAAAATTTCTAAATTTTTTACTCCCCCTAAAATCAAAAATATGTTTCGATTTTTGATTTTCCGGGAAAATCTGAAAATAAAAACAATAAACTATACAAATAAAATGACAAACTGATGTGAATTGCTTCAATTCTCCATTCTCTTGGCTTAAACAATCAGAACTCCCCCTGATAACAAACTATTTTCCCATTATGATTTCAAAACACTTAAGTTTGTTTTAATCAAAATGGTTTTTCTGGAAAATTAGTTTTGTTGATATCACACATCATGGGGTTTAACTCATCATTTTGTTCTTTCAACAGCATATGAATGAATCCCTTTTTTTCTTTTAACCACTTGTACAAACTATTACTTGTAGATTTTTCACACAAAAACATTTTTTCAAGAATGATGCCGATTCATGCTCCACGATTACCAACTTGGGAGCTCCGGCAAGTCAGGATTTTACTTCTTAAAGAATCTCACCAATGCCTGATCAATCATGGGTGAACCATCCTCATTTGGTTTAACAATTTTCGATTCATAAAATTCTTTCACTCCCTTTACCTTCCCATCAGCCATCTTACCAAAAATATGTAGCACTTTACCACTAAATGCTTTTTCAGCATCAAATTCTTTCTTATCAGAGAAGAATTGATCTGAAATCTCAATCTTACCAATTTTTTATTTCAAGTTTCCGTTTGACAATGGTGGAAAGTTTTCATCATCCATTGTTGGAACGGAATTCTCGTCATTTAGCACAACAGATGGCTCCTCTAACTTTGACGAATCAGATTCATTGCCAGAGACAACCTCTGACTTCTTAGCAATCCATTTTTGTTTGTTTAAATTGGCTCTTCTTTTGTAAAAATGTTTCGAACTTTCACCAATTTCGAAAATTGAATTTTTGAACTCTTTAAATTTCTCTGTTGGTTGTTCCTTTTTATCAACACATTTTTCTTTCAATTTAGAGTTAGGAGAAACTCCCTGTTTTGTGTTGGTGGACTTTGGGCAATTCCAAGCAATATGTCCAACCTCTTGGCATCTGAAATAGGTTCTTCTTTCAACTCTTGGTTCAGATTCTGTAGGATCGTGAAACGACCTAACGAGTCGATCAGAAAAGTGCTCAGACAGAATCAGAGGCGGAATTCATTGATTCTGTCTTTGTTTAGCTTGATTTCACTATTTAACGTCTCTTGTATTGATCTATGAAAGATTACAGCCTTGGAGACACCTCGACAGCACTTCTGTGTCGGAAACTAACAACCGAACTGAACTTACTCTACTAATTACGCTTCAGGGTATATATAGATATTGAGGTTTCGCTTGAGCACTGTTCAAGCGAAATCATATCATGTGGATTTCGCTTGAACTTGCTTCAAGCGAAATCATCTATTTATAACCCTTGAAGCGAAATCATCACTAAAACACACTAAAACATGATATTTTCTCATATTACAAGCCCTAATCTATCAATTCTAATCTAAGACTCGAACGAAGATGAAGTCGACAGACAACTGCACCAACAGACTCCCCCTTGAATGTTGACGGAATCTTCAGTGAGAGTCTTCAAAATGACGACTCTTCAATCTTGATCGATCTTCTTCAGGAAATTCTCCTAGAATCTTGTACCTGGATCTTTTCTCTAGCTCTAACTTCATCAGACTCCCCCTTTCATCAAGCTGGGATTTTCAGTCTGGAATTAGCTATTGCCTTTGAAATTAAATCCTGGCTTTTTCTCAGATTAAGCTCTTCACAGATTCTGATGCATCTCCTGGCTTCTCGTAGCAACAGGATCAGAAACTTTCATTTCTCCTACACACATCTCTCTACCAAAACATAAGTTTTCACTTAAATCAATAAGAAAAACTTACTAGAAATAGTTACATCAAGTTCAAATTAATGACCCTGATTAACTAATCTCAACTTCTTTCTCAAATCAAATTTTTTAATTCAGCACACACACTCCCAAACCAGTTCATCATGTTTAGCACTTGGAATTTTGAAAATCAGCTCTTCAACACCAGTTGTCGAAAATCTTTTTAAATTTTTCAAACTTTATGCTAAAACACACTAAAATCTTTTTGGATTTTCTGAAATAGAAATGCAGAAAATGAAATATTTACAAACAATATTTTTGTGAGTTCGTGCAAGAGGATCATATCAGTTTTTGAGACAAATCACCAACACCGTTAAGCTTCATTTCATTTTAAGTTCTAAACGATTCACTTAGATTGTCAGTATGCTGATCCACTTAAATTTTTACACAAAGTTCAACTGATCCGAGATATGAGATTAATGTTTTAAGCTCTTGAACTTATTCGTGTGTCCCACTACTTGAATATACTCCCGTATCCAGATCCCAATATTCAGTCTTACAGGTGAGTATACCACAGATGATATCTGTAAGGGGAATAAATTATGCAACCGTGATAGCTCAGGTCAGAACTTCCGTTCAGCAGAGAGCCTAGTTGACTTTTAAGTGTGTCCCCTTTAGAGGATCTTTTGAATTACAACAGCCATGATTAGCATTTTTCAATGTTTCATCATTTTTTAGCTGAGGGTGAGCTATATTTCAAGCAAGCAGAAAGCATTATCCGGGGACTAGGTCAGAAATTTCTTTCAGCAGAAGTCCCGGGATAATACCCCAGATATCACTGAGCATAAAGACCTAGTATCTCAGAATAAGGGACCTTTCAAACAAGATTTCAGGGGTTACCTATATATCCAAGTTTGTGTTAACCCACAGAACAAGCAAGTTTGAAATTTAGGTTTATATCTCGTCACAATCTACTGAATGTATAAAAACCTACTGGCACATCATCAGTGAGACCGTTTATCACTTTTTTATCTTACCAAATCTTTAGCATGTTGTGACAGTCCACTGATGTACTATCATTTCCTCTTTTATGCAACAAAAACTCATTTTTCATTTTATCATATTTTTGGCTTTTTCAAATTTTCAAATGTTTTTGAATTTTCTAAAATTCTTACTCCCCCTAAAATGCAAACACATTTTAGGAAATTTGAAAACAAACTGTACAACAACGTGACAACTGATATCGAAATGCCTCAATTCTCCATCCACTTGGCATAAACAATCAGAACTCCCCCTCACAACAAACTATTTTCCCATCGATTTCAAAACACTTAAGTTTGTTTTAATCAAATGGTTTTTCCGGAAAATAAGTTTTGTTGATTTTATCACTTGTAAAATTGGGGATCAAATCATCACATTGTTTTACCAATCATATGTAATAAATCAGATACAACTTAATGTCCCTGATTTACCACTTGTAAGATCATTCCAATCAAACATTTTCAACCAAACATCATCTGTTAGTTGAATTCTCAAGGTGCCGATTCCTACTCCTCGCTTACATACCTGGGAGTTCCGGCAAGTCCTGCAAAACTTCTCAAAAACACATTATACAAACATGATAAAAACAATGAAAGATGCCGATTCATGATCCACGATTACCAACTTGGGATCTCCGGCAAGTCAGTTTTTTTTTCATTTAAACAGATCCACCCAAGCCTGACCGTTCTTGGGTGATTTTGAATTCTTGTTCAACAACGATGGAAAATTTGCATCATCCATTGTTAAACCTGAATTCTCCATTTTTACCTCAACACATGGCTCTTCTGGTTTTACCATACCAGAATCATTGCCTGAATGTGGCTTGTCTGACTTTGATGAGCCAGATTCATCGCCGACATGTGGCTCCTTTGTTTCCGAAGAAACATATTCATTGCCATCAACTTTCTTCTTCTTCTTTTCCTCTTTCGTCCTCAGATTTGTATCTGATGAATGCGTTTTGCTTGAATTGTTGTTCTTTGGCGAGCAAGACGATTTATCAGAACTTTTATCTGTTTTACCAGTTGTATCCGAGGACAAAATCCTTTCCAGATACTCTCTTGCCTTCTTTCTCTTCTTCCTCAGTCTGTCTTTTTGCCCCTGAGAAAGCTTTACTTTCGGTTCTTGAACTTTCGGTTCTTGAACTTTCGGTTCTTGAACTTTCTGTTCTTTGAGCTTGACAGAGACTGGGATCTTTACCAATTTCTGAGATTTAACCCTCAATCTGTCATTTGATCTCCTTGGGCAATCTCTGGCAATATGGCCAATGATGTTGCAATTAAAGCATCTCCTCGTCTCATAATTCCAACTTTGGCAGTTAACAGCAATGTGTCCTTGATAGCCGCATCGGTAACACACTCTGTTATCGTACCAATCACCATTTTCAGCCCAAACATTCAGATCAAAGCACTGTTTGGCTTGGTGATAATCCTTACTCCTCCTGTAAGCTTGATTTGGCCTTGAAGCACTGTGGTCCGACCTGCACCACTTTTCACCAACTATTTTTGAATTTTCATTTTTTACGTTTTGTAATTTTTGATTTCGATTGGATGATTGATCTGATGAACTTTTATTCTCTTTTTTAACATTTTTCACATTTTTTATTTTTTGTTTCTGTTCCACTTTCTTCTTCAAAGGTTTTTGCTTAGAGCATTCTCCCTTTTCCGTTGATTGTGGAACAGTTTCTTGAAATTTTTCTGTTAAATTCAAATATAAATTCTTTTTGTCAATTTTTAATTTTTCATCATCAGATTTTTCATCGCAATCTTCAACTTTGACATTGTCAAAGTTTGTGACATCGTCACTTATTGGAACAGAATTGATCGGTTTTGGACAGGGGAACTCAGATGAAGTCACAAAACCTTTCAATTTCTTTTCAAGTTCATCAATTTTGTTCCTTGAATTCTCAGCTTCATTTTCAAGCTGAGATATTCTTTCAAGATGAGACTTGATAGACTTTTCATTCACATTTTTCATGTTTTCAAGAACAGATTTTTCATTTCCCAAAACTTTTATCTGTTCTTGAAGTTTTGTTTCATTTGCTTTCAGATTTTTGTTTTCTAGCTTAATCCAGAAATCTTCATCTTCTGAAAATTTCTGTTTGCTTTCAAACTCTTTTTCTTTTTCTTTCAAAACTTTGTTTTCTGATGTCAAACTGTTCAAATTACTCAACAGTTTGTCATTTTCAGTTTTCAACTTCTCACAATTTTCTTTCAGAATAAGAATCTGCTTATCATCAGCTTGCTTCTCGTTTCTCAACTTCTCGACTTCCAGTGTCAAACTTTCCGCATTCTTCAAGAGTTTGTCATTGTCAATCTTAAAGTTGTCACATTTTGAGCATACTGATGCAAAACTTGTTAATCCAAGCTTCATAGATTCTTCATTCTTTTGAACTTGTTCTGTTCCCATCTTGTATGTTCCTGCACAAAAGAGTTTAACGAAATCAAAAGGATTCATATTTTCATCAATATAATATCTCCTTTTAATATCATATTTCAAAATATTCTTTGTTGCAAGACACACACGAATTCTTCTATCTATTTCAGCAATTACATCCAAATCCAATTTTAGTAAATTCTTTTCCATCTCATTCAAAAATTCCCTTTTTTTCTTTTCTTCCTTACGACACTCTGCATGAACCTCATTAAAAAACTGATGAGGATTAAGCTCTTGGAAAAAATCTTTTCTTTTTAGCTCAACCATGAATTCATCCCATTTAGCAGGTAATGCAGTTGTCAATTTCAATATATGTTCATCAGTTGACATTCTAATACCCTTTCTCCACAAATTGTCCGTTAGAACTTTAAATCGTGTTTCCATCTCATCCAAAGTTTCATTCTTTTGGCACATGAAATATTCATAACTTCTTACCCAAACATCCACATCTACATTCCTGTAACTACTGTCCACAGTTCTCATATACCAATTATTAAAACTTTCAAGATCATTGTTTTCCTTCTCATCAAAAACCATTGCCATCTTTCAAACACAACCTGTTCAAATTTTACACAAACTTTCAAGCAAAATATCTGCAAACAACCTTCAAGCGAAATCAAATGATTAACTACAATATCAGTTCAAGCGAAACACTTGATTTCGCTTGAAATATCTAAAGCAGAAAAAATCCTTTGAAGCGAAATCACTTTTTAACAAAGTAATTGATTTCGCTTGAACTCAATACAATCCAAGCGAAATAGTCTTGTCAAAACACAATGCCTCAAGCGAAACCCTCTCAAGCGAAAACTATGATTTCGCTTGAAATATAACTCTGTTAAAAATTCTTGAAGCGAAATCTGGTCAGTCTTCAAGCGAAATCAAACAGAATCTGATCAATTTCTCAAGCGAGACCTAGATTTCAAGCGAAATCAACCTCTCAGTTTCGCTTGAATCATGCTGACATCATCAAGTCGATCTGATTTTTGCAAAATTGATCAAGTTCTAGGTCGAATTTAGGTCTGAATCTTTCAAGGATTTGTTAATTCAATGTTTCGCACACAATATGTGAAAATCAGTCCATTTTAACCACGAAAACTTGATTAATTTTGAAAAGAAGGTGTAGAAGTCAGAAATTTCCAGCGAAAACGAGCTAAACAGTAAGAACTCTTCCTCCTGAGCTCTGATACCACATGTAGGATCGTGAAACGACCTAACGAGTCGATCAGAAAAGTGCTCAGACAGAATCAGAGGCGGAATTCATTGATTCTGTCTTTGTTTAGCTTGATTTCACTATTTAACGTCTCTTGTATTGATCTATGAAAGATTACAGCCTTGGAGACACCTCGACAGCACTTCTGTGTCGGAAACTAACAACCGAACTGAACTTACTCTACTGATTACGCTTCAGGGTATATATAGATATTGAGGTTTCGCTTGAGCACTGTTCAAGCGAAATCATATCATGTGGATTTCGCTTGAACTTGCTTCAAGCGAAATCATCTATTTATAACCCTTGAAGCAAAATCATCACTAAAACACACTAAAACATGATATTTTCTCATATTACAAGCCCTAATCTATCAATTCTAATCTAAGACTCGAACGAAGATGAAGTCGACAGACAACTGCACCAACAGACTCCCCCTTGAATGTTGACGGAATCTTCAGTGAGAGTCTTCAAAATGACGACTCTTCAATCTTGATCGATCTTCTTCAGGAAATTCTCCTAGAATCTTGTACCTGGATCTTTTCTCTAGCTCTAAGTTCATCAGACTCCCCCTTTCATCAAGCTGGGATTTTCAGTCTGGAATTAGCTATTGCCTTTGAAATTAAATCCTGGCTTTTTCTCAGATTAAGCTCTTCACAGATTCTGATGCATCTCCTGGCTTCTCGTAGCAACAGGATCAGAAACTTTCATTTCTCCTACACACATCTCTCTACCAAAACATAAGTTTTCACTTAAATCAATAAGAAAAACTTACTAGAAATAGTTACATCAAGTTCAAATTAATGACCCTGATTAACTAATCTCAACTTCTTTCTCAAATCAAATTTTTTAATTCAGCACACACACTCCCAAACCAGTTCATCATGTTTAGCACTTGGAATTTTGAAAATCAGCTCTTCAACACCAGTTGTCGAAAATCTTTTTAAATTTTTCAAACTTTATGCTAAAACACACTAAAATCTTTTTGGATTTTCTGAAATAGAAATGCAGAAAATGAAATATTTACAAACAATATTTTTGTGAGTTCGTGCAAGAGGATCATATCAGTTTTTGAGACAAATCACCAACACCGTTAAGCTTCATTTCATTTTAAGTTCTAAACGATTCACTTAGATTGTCAGTATGCTGATCCACTTAAATTTTTACACAAAGTTCAACTGATCCGAGATATGAGATTAATGTTTTAAGCTCTTGAACTTATTCGTGTGTCCCACTACTTGAATATACTCCCGTATCCAGATCCCAATATTCAGTCTTACAGGTGAGTATACCACAGATGATATCTGTAAGGGGAATAAATTATGCAACCGTGATAGCTCAGGTCAGAACTTCCGTTCAGCAGAGAGCCTAGTTGACTTTTAAGTGTGTCCCCTTTAGAGGATCTTTTGAATTACAACAGCCATGATTAGCATTTTTCAATGTTTCATCATTTTTTAGCTGAGGGTGAGCTATATTTCAAGCAAGCAGAAAGCATTATCCGGGGACTAGGTCAGAAATTTCTTTCAGCAGAAGTCCCGGGATAATACCCCAGATATCACTGAGCATAAAGACCTAGTATCTCAGAATAAGGGACCTTTCAAACAAGATTTCAGGGGTTACCTATATATCCAAGTTTGTGTTAACCCACAGAACAAGCAAGTTTGAAATTTAGGTTTATATCTCGTCACAATCTACTGAATGTATAAAAACCTACTGGCACATCATCAGTGAGACCGTTTATCACTTTTTTATCTTACCAAATCTTTAGCATGTTGTGACAGTCCACTGATGTACTATCATTTCCTCTTTTATGCAACAAAAACTCATTTTTCATTTTATCATATTTTTGGCTTTTTCAAATTTTCAAATGTTTTTGAATTTTCTAAAATTCTTATACATGTAGGATCGTGAAACGACCTAACGAGTCGATCAGAAAAGTGCTCAGACAGAATCAGAGGCGGAATTCATTGATTCTGTCTTTGTTTAGCTTGATTTCACTATTTAACGTCTCTTGTAATGATCTATGAAAGATTACAGCCTTGGAGACACCTCGACAGCACTTCTGTGTCGGAAACTAACAACCGAACTGAACTTACTCTACTAATTACGCTTCAGGCTTTAGGGTATTTATAAGCATTGAGGTTTCGCTTGAGCACTGTTCAAGCGAAATCAAGTCATGTAGATTTCGCTTGAACTTGCTTGAAGCGAAATCATCTATTAATAACCCTTGAAGCGAAATCATCACTTAAACACACTAAAACATGATATTTTCTCATATTACAAGCCCTAATCAATCATTTCTAATCTAAGACTCGAACGAAGATGAAGTCGACAGACAACTGCACCAACAGACTCCCCCTTGAATGTTGACGGAATCTTCAGTGAGAGTCTTCAAAATGACGACTCTTCAATCTTGATCGATCTTCTTCAGGAAATTCTCCTAGAATCTTGTACCTGGATCTTTTCTCTAGCTCTAACTTCATCAGACTCCCCCTTTCATCAAGCTGGGATTTTCAGTCTGGAATTAGCTATTGCCTTTGAAATTAAATCCTGGCTTTTTCTCAGATTAAGCTCTTCACAGATTCTGATGCATCTCCTGGCTTCTCGTAGCAACAGGATCAGAAACTTTCATTTCTCCTACACACATCTCTCTACCAAAACATAAGTTTTCACTTAAATCAATAAGAAAAACTTACTAGAAATAGTTACATCAAGTTCAAATTAATGACCCTGATTAACTAATCTCAACTTCTTTCTCAAATCAAATTTTTTAATTCAGCACACACACTCCCAAACCAGTTCATCATGTTTAGCACTTGGAATTTTGAAAATCAGCTCTTCAACACCAGTTGTCGAAAATCTTTTTAAATTTTTCAAACTTTATGCTAAAACACACTAAAATCTTTTTGGATTTTCTGAAAGAAAATAAATGCAAAAATGAAATATTTACAAACAATATTTTTGTGAGTTCGTGCAAGAGGATCATATCAGTTTTTGAGACAAATCACCAACACCGTTAAGCTTCATTTCATTTTAAGCTCTAAACGATTCACTTAGATTGTCAGTATACTGATCCACTTAAATTTTCACACAAAGTTCAACTGATCCGAGATATGAGATTAATGTTTTAAGCTCTTGAACTTATTCGTGTGTCCCACTACTTGAATATACTCCCGTATCCAGATCCCAATATTCAGTCTTACAGGTGAGTATACCACAGATGATATCTGTCAGGGGAATAAATTATGGTACGAGGGCCGTGAGAGCTCAGGTCGATACTCCCGTATACGCAGAGAGATGACGGCTTCGACTTTTGGTGTGTCCCCTTTAGAGGATCTTTTGCATTACAACAGCAGCGACTATCAATTTTATTGTTTCATCAGCTTGCTGAGGGCGATGCTATGTTTCAAGCATTTGCAGAAAGTATTATCCGGGGACTAGGTCAGAAATTTCTTTCAGCAGAAGTCCCGGGATAATACCCCAGATATCACTGAGCATAAAGACCTAGTATCTCAGAATAAGGGACCTTTCAAACAAGATTTCAGGGGTTACCTATATATCCAAGTTTGTGTTAACCCACAGAACAAGCAAGTTTGAAATTTAGGTTTATATCTCGTCACAATCTACTGAATGTATAAAAACCTACTGGCACATCATCAGTGAGACCGTTTATCACTTTTTTATCTTACCAAATCTTTAGCATGTTGTGACAGTCCACTGATGTACTATCATTTCCTCTTTTATGCAACAAAAACTCATTTTTCATTTTATCATGTTTTTGGCTTTTTCAAATTTTCAAATGTTTTTGAATTTTCTAAAATTCTTACTCCCCCTTTTTTTTTAGCTTGATTTCACTATTTAACGTCTCTTGTATTGATCTATGAAAGATTACAGCCTTGGAGACACCTCGACAGCACTTCTGTGTCGGAAACTAACAACCGAACTGAACTTACTCTACTAATTACGCTTCAGGCTTTAGGGTATTTATAAGCATTGAGGTTTCGCTTGAGCACTGTTCAAGCGAAATCAAGTCATGTAGATTTCGCTTGAACTTGCTTGAAGCGAAATCATCTATTAATAACCCTTGAAGCGAAATCATCACTTAAACACACTAAAACATGATATTTTCTCATATTACAAGCCCTAATCAATCATTTCTAATCTAAGACTCGAACGAAGATGAAGTCGACAGACAACTGCACCAACAGATTCTTTCAACATATTCTTTTGCTTTTCGGCGAGAAACTCCTTGTTTGACTGTTTCCAGAAAGGCTTCTCCTTCTCTTCTTCTGAACTTGCTCCTGAAACAAATTTAGTTTTGGTTTATAAATTTTCTCATTTTTATGATTTTCGGGTGGAATAAAACCTAATCCTTTCTTTTTGAAATTATTCTTATGGTTTGGTTTCTTTCGATAATCCAAACCAGAACAGTAACCCTTTTTTCTTGTTCAATCTTTTTTGAACTCTTGAAGTGTACTTTTTAGATTTTTCAGTAAGATTTATATCACGACCCCCGGCCACATCTTGGACGGGAGCAGTGAAGCAGTCAAGTGCAACCAGTGGTTATTAAAAACAATGCAGGGGAAATATTCATCAGGACCGTGAGTTAGGAAAAATATCAGAGTTTAGAAAACACCGCATTTTATTTATTAAATAGAAGGGATAAAACCCATGTTTTACAGAGGTAGCTTTAATAAGGGATAAACCCGAATATATGAAACCATGTTTTCTTAATTTAATTCAATTAATAAAATAAGCCACTTCTTTAAGCCTTTTGGTGTCGTATCATCACTCTTATTCCAATCTACTGTCATTACCTGAAACGCGTTTTAAAAAGGTTTGGTCAGCAGGAAATACTGGTGAGTTCATTCATTTTTGTACAAAACGATGCATAGTTATAAATTACAGTATTAAGGGTGATTACAATGTTTATATCAACCAATTACCCCAAATCGGTATTTGTCACTCGACTCGTTTCTGTGACTATGGTCAGATCACCCATTGGCTAACCCGTTGTCCAATGGTGACGGGTATCAAGTAATGTATACAAAACCCCACATGCCGGCAGTAATTGAAGATTAGAAAGACTTAATCCCTGTAATTATAACTTTGAAAATAAATAGGGTTTGGAAAACAATTTGGTAAAAAGAGAATGACTCACCTTGTTAGCATACAGTCTTGATTAACAAGCCTTCTGGTTCTATGCCTCTTGATAACTAAGCATCTACTTTCTTTTAGAGTTCTGAATCTTCTGATGATTAAATATTTTGTTTGGTAGTAAGTGTATAGTTTGGAGTTTTCTGATAGTTAAACGTATAGTTTAACAGAATGGAATACGTTTTTGTGTTATACCAAATCAAACCTAACGATGGTCACGAGATCAGAACCTTAACGAAATTCACAAAGTATAGTCTTGTTTAGACAGCACTTTGGCATTCGTTTAACGAAATTCACAAAGTATAGTCTTGTTTAGACAGCACTTTGGCACTCGTTTAACGAAATTCACAAAGTACAGCACTTTGGCATTCGTTAGTTGGTTCCCGAATCGATCGGACAGAACAGAACATCGCATTGGTGATTATTGGTTAGAACACCAACGTATAGAGAGAAGAATAGAAGAAATGAGCAAGGAAGAATGAAATCCTAGGCTCCTATTTATAGGTAAGGTAGGTTCCTTTCTTAGCTAGGAAGTTTTCTTAATTATTAAGTTTTCTTTTATTTATTTAGTTTTTTCTTAACTATTATGTTTTCTTAACTATTAAGTTTTACTTAACCATTAAGTTTACTTAACCATTTAACTAAATAACTTACTTAGCTTAATTAATCTTGCTTAGCTTAATTAATCTTGATTAGCTTAATTAATCTTGCTTAGCTTAATTAATCTTGATTAGCTTAATTAATCTTGCTTAGCTTATTTAATCCTGCTTAGCTTAATTAATCCTGCTTAGCTTAATTAATCCTGCTTAGCTTAATTAATCTTACTTAACGGATTAATTAATTAACTGACTTAACTGATTAATTTTCCTTAACGGTTTAATCAAGTAATTTACTTAGCCGATTAATTAAATTACGTAATTAGCTGATTAATTAACTTACTCAGCTTGCTTAACTGCTAAGTTTCCTTTCCTGTTAAGTTTCCTTAGCTATTAACTTATCTTAACTTAACTGTTAAGTTATTTTAACTACTATATTTACTTAATCGCTAAGTATTCTAGTTTAATAGCTCCCTGGTTATGAGTTCTAATTTCTAGATACAATGGAACTCGTATTAGTGTATCAACTCAATTCAACTTTAACTATAATCATGAGATCAAAACTCACAACGAATGACAAAGTATAGCCGTATACAGGCAACACTTAAACATCCGTTGGATCAGTTTCAATCGATCGGATAGGGTATCGTATTAGTGATTCGAGTTAGTACTCTGATTACGAGTAGAGTTTTAGGGTTTATGGGTGTTGTGTAAAGAAACCGAGATACGAGAGAGTAAGTTCGTCAAAATTCGATCGAACTGGTGCAGGAATTCAAGTCCCACTGCTGCCCTTATATACCTGAATTTTGGGTCCCCTCGCGTGTCGCGCCAGACCCATATGTTCCCGGCGCGTGGCGCAACAATGGTCGACCTGGCTTTGGTCGCCACGTGTCCCACGTAGGCCTGACACGTGTCGAAGTGTCGTGACGCGTGACCTTGGCCGCCCTTCTCGTCCAATCGTGCATTTTCCTCGATTTTCGTGCCGATACTTATCGCGTATGTTTGGGTCTTGATCTTACATGATTCGTTTTTAATTGCGAATCTAATAAGACTATTTTTATGCGATTTGGTTCGTCGAATGCCAAGATTCCTTAATCGCTAAATTTTTCAGCTTGAATATAAAAGTTTTATCGCGTGCACTTCTAGTTTTGATTACGGTTTGTTGTCGAGAATATTTTTATGAGGGTTGTTTCATCCTCCCCGCCTTGTTTTAAATCTCGTCCTCGAGATTTGCTGGAACAAGTAAATATAGTTTCTTTTCATCTCTTATTCTAACTCTCATGTATATTCAGGTTCTTCATTTTACTTTGACCAGAATTAAGCTCTTGCCTTGTGATTCTTATTTTTGACTTATATGGTCTTTCAATGGATCTAAAATTTTCATTTTATAGCTTGAAGAGGTATAACTAAAGATTTATCAGCTAGGCATTCCTTAAGGGGTATACATGAAACATATCATGTATTCATGTTATTTCTTCTGATAACTCTAGCTGATAAGCTACTGATCCAATTTATTTAAGGATTCCGAATGGTTCAACAAATTTTAGACTTAACTTTTCTTTCTTGCCGTATCGGACTATTCCCTTTTCACGGAGAGACCTTTTGTATTATTCTTTCTCTGATTTGAAATTCTAATGGTTTGCCGATCTCATGGCCCGATAGTTTCTTTTCCCATATTTTTGCTCGACATAATGGATGGTACCTTTATCCATAAGGTGCTTCAAACGGCAATACTAATTATGGGAGAGTCTTATGAGTGATAAGTGATAGTTCTACTTGCACCAATATTTATCACACATGTACTTAGCACATTTTTTTATGTTTTGTAGTGTTCCTTCATACTACATCAAAATAGGCCGGGTTAAAATTTTCCTAGAAATGAGAAGTGAAATGACTATCTTGATAGATAACAGGATTCTTTGTAATGACACTATTTTGTTCCTACAAAATCTTAACTAAGTGTCTTATACTAAAAGGTTCCTTTCATTGGTAGGGATTTGAGCAGACTTGGTTAGTTGATCCACAATCACCCAGATTGTGTCATTTCTTGTTTTGGGTAATTTGGTAATAATATCCATTGTTATCAATCTCATCTTCATACTGATGTCGTTGAGGTAAACCGAAAGGGTTCTAATGTTTAGTTTTAAGTTGCTAATAAACTAAATACTTGTAACTTGCTACACCCTTATCCGCAATTTAATCTAAGAGTACGTACTTATTTTGGCTTCTTATGAAACTTATGACTTAAGGTATCAACTACTAATTATTCATATAACAATCGATGTTATTCCTAGTACCTGGTGAATTCTGAGTTCCTCCTCATAATCGGGTGATAGTCCAAATAGATCCTCTGGGAAAAAGTCGGTCGGAATTTCTTTCATTTCCATGTCTCTAGTGTTAATGAATTCTGAGACCATCTATGTTATGTTTTACTTCCGTGCATGACTCGCAGTTTTCATCACAGAGACGAATTTTGTCGGCTGGTCTGTCTTGTTCCCTGGTGGTCACTTCTCCGGTTGGCTTGCAAATCTAAACCTAATTCAGCAATCACCTCAGAAATTGTTGTTGCCATTTTATCCTTTTTTATGAAGCTGATAGGATTTCCTTTCTGTCAGTTCTTTCCATTTCATGGCATACGTCGTGATCATGTGTTTTTGAAGATCAGGTCTCACTATCTAAATGTCTAAATTTTGAAGCATACCTTACTTCATTCTTCTTAACATATATACTAATGGTTTGGACAACTTTAGTCCTTTGTAGCCCATGTATTCCGTAACAGCTTCTTTATTACTGGTAATCTTAGTAGGATTATAGGTGAAGAGTCTTGGTAAGTGCATCTAGTCGTGGTTACTTTTATCTTCTCAAGAGTTCTTAAAGAAAGTAGAATTACTCTTGTTAGCGTAAGTGTTTAGACGTTTTGTGCCTAGCACAACTTTTAGCTACAGGTTTTCCTAATGTGTTAAGGTAACGCAAGGGGAATTCTTATACTTTTGATGGTGTCCCAACTTAAAGGGTTTACATTGTTTATCTTGTCGCGCGAGTTACAAGAAGGATGATCAAACGTAGAAATGTTTGGATATTAGAATTAAGGTTGTACACAAGAGATTCCTGATAAAGAATTCTAGGATTATTATTGACACACAAGCTCGTGATTTATTCTAAATTGTCAATCCTTATGGTTTTTGGATTTCCTTATAGACATACATATCTATATAATCATATTTTTCACATATTGTAATATATATACCATTTATAAGGTCAATGTATTTAACATATTCATATTTCCAAAAACAAGTCAGATATCAGGTCATGATACTATTTAGGGAATTTTGTCACTTATTGACATCTTATACCCTCATCTTACCCGGTTCTTGCCGGAGAGGTAACCCCATCTTACCCAGACAAGCTGGAGAGTCTGCTATACCATGCCCAGTCTTGCCGGAGAGGTAATTTGAATTTCCCATAAATAGATCTTTCTTAAATCACGATTTAAAAATGAACCTTTTATTAGAGCTTTCATCAAGGAATAAGGAAATTAGTATTCTCATGACGGATCATATTCTAGAACCCAGTAGTACCAATAAATAAGAAATAACAGTGGCCAAGTGTTATTGCTTATTTACCATACTTGCAACGTTCTAGTCATCGTCCTCACGGCATACCAATACCCATTCTATTTTATCAAAGCAAGTAATTAGCTTATCTCGAAGCTAATACTAAGGCATCTTCCTTAGGTTCAAGGCTAAATACTATCCTGGGTGCTACCAGTTAATAACAATTTCCTAACTCTTTCGTTTAAGCTTAGGTATTATTACAACACCTAATTGCTTAAACCAGTGGCTTAGCTCTGATACCACCTTCTGTCACGACCCCCGACCACATCTTGGACGGGAGCAGCGAAGCAGTCAAGTGGTACCGGTGGTTATTAAAAACATTGCAGCGGAAATATTCATCAGGACCGTGAGTTAGGAAAAATATCAGAGTTTAGAAAACACCGGATTTTATTTATTATATAGATGGGATAAAACCCATGTTTTACAGAGGTAGCTTTAATAAGGCATAAACCCGAATATATGAAACCATGTTTTCTTAATTTAATTCAATTAATAAAATAAGCCACTTCTTTAAGCCTTTTGGTGCCGTATCATCACTCTTATTCCAATCTACTGTCATTACCTGAAACACGTTTTAAAAAGGTTTGGTCAGCAGGAAATACTGGTGAGTTCATTCATTTTTGTACAAAACGATGCATAGTTATAAATTACAGTATTAAGGGTGATTATAATGTTTATATCAACCAATTACCCCAAATCGGTATTTGTCACTCGACTCATTTCTGTGACTATGGTCAGATCACCCTTTGGCTAACCCGTTGTCCAATGGTGACGGGTATCAAGTAATATATACAAAACCCCACATACCGGCAGTAATTGAAGATTACAAAGACTTAATCCATGTAATTATAACTTTGAAAATAAATAGGGTTTGGAAAACAATTTGGTAAAAAGAGAATGACTCACCTTGTTAGCATACGGTCTTGATTAACAAGCCTTCTGATTCTATGCCTCTTGATAACTAAGCATCTACTTTCTTTTAGAGTTCTGAATCTTCTGATGATTAAATACTTTTTTTGGTAGTAAGTGTATAGTTTGGAGTTTTCTGATAGGTAAACATATAGTTTAACAGAGTGGAATACGTTTTAGTGTTATACCAAATCAAACCTAACGATGGTCACGAGATCAGAACCTTAACGAAATTCACAAAGTATAGTCTTGTTTAGACAGCACTTTGGCATTCGTTTAACGAAATTCACAAAGTATAGTCTTGTTTAGACAGCACTTTGGCATTCGTTTAAAGAAATTCACAAAGTATAGTCTTGTTTAGACAACACTTTGGCATTTGTTTAACGAAATTCACAAAGTACAGCACTTTGGCATTCGTTAGTTGGTTCCCGAATCGATCGGACAGAACATCGCATTGGTGATTATTGGTTAGAACACCAACGTATAGAGAGAAGAATAGAAGAAATGAGCAAGGAAGAATGAAATCCTAGGCTCCTATTTATAGGTAAGGTAGGTTCCTTTCTTAGCTAGGAAGTTTTCTTAATTATTAAGTTTTCTTTTATTTATTTAGTTTTTTCTTAACTATTAAGTTTTCTTAACTATTAAGTTTTACTTAACCATTAAGTTTACTTAACCATTTAACTAAATAACTTACTTAGCTTAATTAATCTTGATTAGCTTAATTAATCTTGCTTAGCTTAATTAATCATGCTTAGCTTAATTAATCATGCTTAGCTTAATTAATCTTACTTAACGGATTAATTAATTAACTGACTTAACTACTTAACTGATTAATTTTCCTTAACGGTTTAATCAAGTAATTTACTTAGCCGATTAATTAAATTACGTAATTAGCTGATTAATTAACTTACTCAGCTTGCTTAACTGCTAAGTTTCCTTTCCTGTTAAGTTTCCTTAGCTATTAACTTATCTTAACTTAACTGTTAAGTTATTTTAACTACTATATTTACTTAATTGCTAAGTATTCTAGTTTAATAGCTCCCTGGTTATGAGTTCTAATTTCTAGATACAATGGAACTCGTATTAGTGTATCAACTCAATTCAACTTTAAAGATAATCACGAAATCAAAACTCACAACGAATGACAAAGTATAGCCGTATACAGGCAGCACTTAAACATCCGTTGGATCAGTTTCAATCGATCGGATAGGGTATCGTATTAGTGATTCGAGTTAGTACTCTGATTACGAGCAGAGTTTTAGGGTTTAGGGGTGTTGTGTAAAGAAACGGAGATACGAGAGAGTAAGTTCGTCAAAATTCGATCGAACTGGTGCAGGAATTCAAGTCCCACTGCTGCCCTTATATACCTGAATTTTGGGTCCCCTCGCGTGTCGCGCCAGACCCATATGGTCCTGGCGCGTGGCGCGACGATGGTCGACCTGGCTTTGGTTGCCACGTGTCCCACGTAGGCCTGACACGTGTCGAAGTGTCGAGACGCGTGTCCTTGGCCGCCCTTCTCGTCCAATCGTGCGTTTTCCTCGATTTTTGTGCCGATACTTATCGCGTATGTTTGGGTCTTGATCTTACATGACTCGTTTTTAATTGCGAATCTAATAAGACTATTTTTATGCGATTTGGTTCGTCGAATGCCAAGATTCCTTAATCGCTAAAATTTTCAGCTTGAATATACAAGTTTTATCGCGTGCACTTCTGGTTTTGATTACGGTTTGTTGTCGAGAATATTTTTATGAGGGTTGTTACAATTTACATCTTTTATTTCAGAAATATTAATTTATGTTAATTTGAAAACTTTGTTAATCATTTCAGTTTTAACACTTCTTATTGGAAATTCTTAATCAGAATATAATTTGTCGGAATCATTCAAAGTATATGCTACTTTGAATGTTTCGTCGTTCAAATTATTTTTTGATATCAGAAAATCATTATTGTAAACCCTTTTGCTCTTTTCAACTGTTGGACTTGAAGTGTCAGACGTTGACTTTGACTCTGACTCCTCGGTTTCATCTTTATCTAACACATGATCCACCACTTTCTTAATTAACTCAGATTGTTGATCAGTGTCAGATGCAGTGAATGTGATGTCAATATTATCTGGCAATCCATCTGAAGGTTCAGATTCCCACTTTATATTGGTTGCCTTTTTGACTCTTTCTGAATTAGGATTTCGTGGAGAATATCCTTCTTCAAGTGCATGTGGACACTTTGTATAATTGGTACTATGTTTCTTACCAGTATTCTTTACTTCAGATTTCTTTTCTTCAAACGCTTCCATGCCTTCTACTGTAGGGTAAATCCTGTCAATCACGTAAGAAGCACATGAATAACTTTTCAATAACTTGTTTACCCTCTCAGTTTCTATCCTTTGAGTTTCCAATTTTTGTTCAAGTTCAGCACATTTCTCAATGTACTGATTGATGATTTTCTGCTTCGTCATGAACGCTCCATTGAGTGTCTTCATAGCTATCTCTTGTTCATTGCTTGACTTGCTATATTGATTCATAGCTTTGTTTAAAACATCATAAGATTCTTTCAGTCTGTTCATGTTATGAATCAATTTGTTGTTGTGCCTTTTAACAGTATCACAATTTTCACACTTGTCAGGTATCTTTTCAGTGTCTGCTTCCTTCTCAACCTTGATAGCTGGAATTTCTTTAACCTGCTTCTTTACTACTCGAACATTTTCCTCAGGTTTGACCTTTTCTTTAACAGTTGCTGCCTTATGATTCTTCTTTTTCACAGCTTGTCTTTCTTTGATCTCTTCCATTTTACCTGCAAAATACAAATTATACCTATCAGGTGAAAATTCTCTTTTATAATATTCAATTTTTCGAATTTCTTCACTGTCATCATCACTCTCTTCATCTGATGAGTGATCAAAAATTGGTGCTTTTTCTTAAGCCTCTTCTGTTGAAACTGGTTCTGGTTCTTCTTCTTTCTTTTTAGGACTGAATTGCTGAGATTCGTA
This sequence comes from Helianthus tuberosus, assembly GCA_030545235.1. Lineage (NCBI taxonomy): Eukaryota > Viridiplantae > Streptophyta > Magnoliopsida > Asterales > Asteraceae > Helianthus > Helianthus tuberosus. The sequence goes on from CM060425.1 coordinate 198,585,998, forward strand.
ATAAGCATACAATATTTCATCTTCAGCAGTTGAATCTTCAAAAATTTGAGCAACAAATGCTTTAGAATCTGAAGTTCTGTTAGGATCATAATGATCCCAATTAAAACCTTCTGGAATTCTTTTATCTTCTTGATGAACTAGATAAGCTTTCTTTGATGGCTCTTCATTCAGATCCTTCCTAGCATGTGAAGTTTGTGACGATTGTTGTTGATGCGGCTGTAGAGCAATTTGATGATAAATCGCTTTTGGATGATAATCATTGTTGCCGAATGGATTTTGAGCTCCACTTGCTTCGCGATTTGTGCATTCTCGCTTAAAGTACCCCTTCTCCCTGCAACGAAAACAAGTAACTTTAGATTTATCAAAACCGAAAGGTGAAGTTCCAGCATCACGGAAATCATCTCTTCCAGTGATCTGTTTAAACTTCTCAGCTCTTCTCAACACACTAGCCATACACCACTTTATATCCATTAGTTCCATCTCTTCAGCATCAATCTGATCATAATCCTCTTTGGTCAACATTGGATTACCAATCCTTCCAGCTACCAAACTTTCATAAGACTCTAATACACTCACCAATAAAGACATATGACCTTTGGCAACCTCTTCCGAGAAATTCTGACCATTCTGAAGATGTAATGCAATGCTGCATTGTAGTACTTGGCCATTATTGTTGTATGAGCTTTGCGGTTTAGAATTGGTTGCTGAAAAATTTGGATCAAATGATGGATATGAAGGGAATCCATTATTGTTGTTTGATCCTTGAGATGACCCTCCAGAAGAACTGTTTGTGTTAAATGCAGTTTCGATCTTTGGTGCAATGTTGGTCTTATCAATCGTACTTCCTTTGTAATACAGACCAATGTCCTGTTCACCATTAGAATTCATCATTTTTGCCATCTTCCGTTTTTCCATCTCTTGAACTTCGAGTTTTTCAATAAACTTGCTCAGTGATAGATTCGCAAATTCACTATTATGGCAACGCATCGGCCAACTTTTCAACCCATTCTTCTCTATCTTTCTTGATATCCAATCGCTTCATGTTAACCACCAAATTGCAATATCTTTCTATAATCATTTTGGTGTTTTCAGTTTTCAATCCATGAAATAGATCAAATTCTTTCTTCAAAAGCGATTTTTTTTTCTTGATCATGTCTAAACTTCCAACAAACTTCGTTTTTAGTGCTTTCCACATTGAGTGTGCACTTCCGTTGTGTTGCAATAAGATCAAGATGTCTTCCTTAATGGCTTGTTGCAATATACTGATCATCATCTTTTCACTTTTGTATTTCTTTTTCTCTTTATCATCTAAATCTTTAATAGCAACAATCTCTCCGTATTCAACAATCGGTCTAACATATCGTTCTTCAACACATTCCCACGCCTCTAAGTGATTCGCTTGAACCCAATTTACGAAACGTTCCTCCCATCCATTATACTCCTCGATATTCATGAGCTTAGGCAGTTTTTGCATGGTGCCCATTTCATTCTCTAAGTTCACATTCTGAGCCATAGTGATCGGGGTAGCAAATGCATTGTAAAATTCAGAATCCATGTTTCGGTTTTTAAAAATTCACAATGACTGATTGTTCAAACGAGTTGAGTTTTCAAACGTTCTGTTATTTCACACGAGTTGAGGATGTTTCACACGATCTGGTACACCTCCAAACAACCTGGACCTAGTTTAGTTTCACACAATCTGAAACTCGTACGACCTGGTTCAAACTTTCAAGCGATTTGGACCACTTCGTGCGATCTGAGTGAATATCAAACTAGTTGTTCAACTCGTGCGAGCTGACTTCAAACAACTTCAACAACTCAAACGATTTGGATCACTTTCAAACACCCCGTACAAACTGAACTGGTGCGATCTGACCTAAGTCGTGCGAACTGAATTACTTTTTCAAACGACTTGAACAATCCGTGTGACCTGGATTGTTCAGCTCGTGCGATCTGAAGAACTTCGAACGATCTGATATGTTTTTCACACGATTTGGTCAATTTTATCAAGTTTTAGGTTGAATTAGGTTCTGATTTGTTCAAGGATTGATTAAAACTCAGTTTTACATGTTATATCACGAAATCAGATCATTTTAACCGTAAATTCGTGTGTAGAAAATGAGTAGAAAGAAGTTGTTTTTGAAGAAATCAAGCTGAAATGGTAAGAACTCTTCGTCCTGAGCTCTGATACCACTTGTAGGATCGGGAAATCGATCAAACGAGTCGTTTAGAAGAGTTCTCGATCAATACGAAAGGCAGAATTAGACGTATTGATGTTATATCAGCTTGATTTACACTTAGAATCACTTTACCTCCAAAACCATTTTATGTAAAACGTCAAACCTTCTCGTTTCTCTTAATAAGACAATTTTCTACAAATATGCGATTTGGTACTATCCTTTAAACTTTCCATGCAAACTACCTCACTTTTCATCAAATTCAAACCATTTTATACAAAATTTTCCTTCTTAAATACAACACACTCTTAATACATCTCCAATTTGAGTCGTTCAAAACTGTTTAAGCCATTTTGCCTATGCACGCACATACACATTTTCATCTATGTTTGATCCCTCAAATCATTTTAGACAAACGAACTCTTTTGCAAACTTATCTCTTCGTTCTTCAAAATTTCATACGTTTCAAAACGTCTCAAACCTCAAAGTCTCAATTTTAAACAATCATCTTTTAACCAAAATCCTTTTCAAGTCTATCTCTTGAATAAATTTCGGGATGAAATTTCCTAAAGGAGGGGAGACTGTAACGCTCCGCTTTTTCTTAAACTTCCTAAATTAGAAAGCTTGCCGTACAAACCTATTTTTGGAAACTTGATCCTTTCGTAATCATATTTCGTTTCATCATCATAAATCCGAGACTTTAATTGTACTAAAGTCTATCATTTTATTTCAAAATCTCATCTTCACTTATTCATTATACTTGCACGCTTTTAATTCTTTAAACGTCGCCACATTATTCGTGGTTCATGCTAAGCACGTTAGACTTGCAAACACGTGACTTGTATGCACAATTTATACAAATTCGATACTAAACCTTGACAAATAAACGTATTTATACTTCTTTACATGTGTTTTATATTTGATTTATGTTTAAATTACATAGCATACCCTTGATTACAATTCTTGTGCTTAAAAATACCTTGAAACTACTTAAAACATCAATTATATGAAAGATCAAGGGGTGAAAGTGTCAAAAAAACAATAAAAATGCGACCTGGCTTGGGCTTGCGGCCCGGAAGCCCTCCCCATGCTGAGTCGCGGCCCGCGACGGGGTCAGATCCGTAGAAACGTCAGGTCAGCTCGTTTATTGGCGGGTTTTGGTGTTTTTTTTTGAGTTTTCAATGTGTTTTTTGCATTAAATGGAACCAACAACCAACCCTAACTTATCCCTATAAAACCCAACCATTTTCCACACTTCATCCACTTTACAAACTCACAAATTCACTCTCAAATCACTCACAATCAGCTGATAATCAGGAGCTAGGACAGATTCATCACAACATGCTTAAGTGAGCATAACTTCTTCATTTCTCAACCTTTTTCATTGATTCTTCTTTCTAAACACTTGGAACAACCTTAGGTATGATTCCACAGGTTTTCCATGGAAAACCAAGGCCTGGAACATCACCAAAACAGGCTCTAAAATGAAGAAAACTTTCTGTTTTGATTTAAACACTTGTTAAACTACTTAAACTTAAGGTTTCTCATACACATTCCTATGTCCTTATGCTCATAATCAAGTTTATGGTTAGTTGGGCTTAAAAACAAGGTTGTGACATGTAAAATCAGAGGTTTAAACCTCATAAACATTCACTTTTGTTAGGGTTTTAACCCAGAAGTGATGTACAAGCCTAAAGCTTGTAGTTGTGTGATTATAAGGTTAGCTTTGGCTATCCTACTTGAAAATCCACACATCACTTGATGTTTTCTTAGATTAGTTGTATGTATTTCATTTCTTTATTGTATATTCTTGACCCCCCCCCCTTGTTGTTTATAACAACATGTGTAGTGATAAATACCAAAGAGGTACTTAAATGGAAGATTCATCTTCCTACCTCATGCATGACTTGTATGATGTTCTTGCTGAGTTATTGGACTTGAAACTATGATATAAACTATATAACCTATATAATATCTAAGTAACTAAACTTTGATGGTAGCCTAGTGGTTATTTGTCAAGTGTTAAAGTTACATCATCTAAGACCATAGCACTTGTTACGATTCTAATGGGCATTTTAACCCATGAAAACGTTTAAACTCTTTCGAGTTTCATAGTGTCAAAGACAAATGTTGTGAGATAGATGATTACTTCCATATATGTCTATTTTCATGTCCTTAGACTCCAAATCCTTAAACCCTAATGTAAACATCCCTTAAACTCCAAACCAAACACATTCATTCTTCTAGTCTCGACAACTTCGTCATATTGGATAATCGAAAAGCATATGCAATTTTGTGAGTATACTCGAACCCATTTTACTTTTAAACACTTTTGGGTGCATCATGTATTCTATGTAAAACACACAAACACTTGAAACTATTTTAATCACACTCTATCAATGTTTAAACATGAAACTATACGATGCTTGTTAATCTCGTATGCTATGTAAACTTTTCGTGTCGATATGTGTCACACCCCGACCACGTATAACATACAAAACGTGGCGGAAAATGTCGGGGAGTGTTGTAAAGGAATTAATTGTTTCATAACCATGGCATTCAAAGTTGTATTTTATTTATCAACATAAGAGTTACATTGTCTTAAACAGGAAATAAAGAGTTCAGAACATAATTAAACTAAGTCTATCTTCATTTTATGTCTCTAAGGCACAGGTCCGCCCTAGTGTCACGATCATCATCCTATGCAAAAGCTCCTGAAAACACATGTGAAAATAGGTACGTCAGCATAAAAAATTCCTGTGAGATACATAGGTTTGTGAAAATAGGATTCATGACTTATAAGTTTAGAAAAAGTTGTTTATCAAAAGTCAGTCATGAACCTTGTAAATTGTTTTGTTTTGTAAATCGTTTAAAAAGCGATAAGATCGAATGATATGTATAAATAAAAGAATAATGTGTGGTTAAATGTATAACCAAGTAAAATGAGTTGTACAAAATAAGTTGTTTGTAAAGCAATGTCTTGTGAAAGATATGTTATTTATATACAATGTTATATGTCTCAAATTGAAATGATTCAAACAACGCTACGATATGTAACACACTTATATATAGGAAGTACCAGCGACGTATCCACCATGCTTGTATCATATTACACACGCCTCGTTACTTAAATCACTTAACAAACCACCAATGTATAACGTCCATGTTTAAACCAATTGTCGAAAAGTCCTTGTATAAACCATGTCAAATGTTTATACTCCAACAGTAGTCAAGTAATGTGTTACAAATGTTATGTATTGTATGTAAAGTATTGTCACATAATCCAAATGTAGAAATGTACAAAACAAAGTATTTTGAATATATCAAAAAGTTATGTTTTGCAAAGTGAATGCATGTTACATTGATACAAACATTTATGTGGTAAGTTAACGCATACATTCAAGCCTTGAGACAGTCGGATAACCCTTTCAGTCAAGGTTATCAAAAGAAATGTTTTCGGATTCAGTCATTCCTTGCATCCAAACAAAACCCGAGATGTCAGGAATGGGATTTGTCAAGTCCTATGGTACCACTACTTACTCCCGAGCGGCGTAGCAAATGTTAATGAACGTATAAAAGTCTCGTTTGTGCAAACCAAATGTTATAGCAGTTGTATACATGTCATATGAAAACAATGTACTAAGTATGCTAAGTTAACATACAAAGCAGAAAAGTCATGTAAATCAATGTGCTAGCATGCTATCAGTCAACATACATAGCAGAAATGTAAAGTAAAACAATGTACTAAGTATGCACACAATGGACATACATAGCATGAAATGTAATGTAAAACGATGTACTAAGTACGCACACAATGGGCATACATAGCATGAAATGTAATGAAATCATGTACTATAATGTACTAGCAAACATAGCAGGTATATGATGTGAGAATAGGAAAGCATGAAAGTAACAAGTAGGCACATGTGTTTCACCCCAAAATGTTTGGAAAACAGTAAAAGAGGGGTCTATGTACTCACTTGAGATTGCTCAGAAGTCCTAAGATAACCACCAAGCAATGCTAGAGATCTCGGAATCAAACGGCACCTAATATAGGTAACTATGTTAATAAACCGGACCTATATCGGAGGATTTAGATAGAATGAGGGTTCGTAAACCAAACGAGTATAGAGACTCGTGTCATATGGTTTAACAAAGCCTACATACTAAATGAAACCTAACCTAAGTGCTTACGACCCATTACGACCCGTTTAGGTAGCTTGTGCTATTTTAACGCGTCGTTCGCGTGAAACGCGTTCGGACCGCCTAACTAGTCCTATGACAAGTAAAATATGCCTTAACATGTTTAATATTGTTGTCAAATCAGTTTAGATGTCAAAAGTTATGTCACATATGTTTATAATGAATTTTGGCATCAAAGGGGTATTTTGGTAATTTACCTAAGGCATATAAACTACCTATCATACAACTACTTAAACGTCGTAACCATAAGGTATAACCTCGGAAGGTTATTCCCTATATACTATGGTCACCTAATGTGCTTGGTCGGATCCTAATGATCGACCAAATGGGTCGGGTTCGAAGGTATAAGCGATTTATTAGATCGCTTACCCTTACGACCCTAGACAACGTGGTAATCAGTAGGCATAGTCACAAGGGACTATAACCATCGTGATTACAATCACGTTGCGAAGTTCAAACGAACTTCGCATTGACCATAAACTGGTCAACGCAGAAAGTCAAACAAAGTTTTGACTTTCGGACTCGAAAAGCAATAAAAGAACGAAGGAACACTTACAAAGGGTCCCCGAATGCTAATCTAGATCAAAATAGCTCAGGTATGAAACAAAGGTTTCAACTTAGAGCACATTAGATCAGACTCTAGTGGGTTTGAAGCAAATGGGGGTGGGGTATTTATAGTATTTCCCGAACCGTTAAGATCATTTCTTGGAAAACATGATCGAATCTCGTGCGTACACTTGTTGGAAAGTTGTGGTAACTAAAAATGGCCCCTCATGAACTGAAAGGGCAAGTGTGAGTGTGTGGTTGGGGGTTTAACAGCTGTAATCTGCTGATTAATTGATCTTATCTGATCTGGGACACTGACACGGGCCGCGTAAAGGATAGCCCTGGGTTTACGCGGGCCGCCTGGCCTGACTGGTCAGAAACAAACTTTCAGAAATGACAGTTTTGGTCCCTGCACGTGTTTAAGGCCTTTTTCGATGCGTTTAAGGCCCGTTAAGCCAACGTTAAGACCCTAAAATGATGCCTAAACATTGTGGACATGAAACATGCTCAAAAATATGTCGGATGTCAGTTCGTTTGGTCGTACGATCGCGAGGTTTGCTTAATTACGACGGAATGCGCACAGGCGCGAAAAACGATCCAAATGACGCGACGAATGGATTTTTCTTATGCCAAACACTAAAATAAAATATTTTAGTGCTTACATAAATTTTTGGATGTCCGGATGTATTCAGAACGTAAGTTATGCGCGAAAATGCAAACTTGTGCACTTTTTGACGCTTTTAGTCCCTGAATGACCCAAAAGTTTATTTTAGCACACCGAACTCCTCAAAGCTTATTTCTAAGTTATGTAAAGGTTATTTAAGGTATGTTAAGTATATGTTGATGTTCCGGAGTATTTGTCGCATTAAACTGATTACGTTTACGCATCAGTTTGCGTATAACTCTCCAGAAAGCGATGTAGAGTTTGAAATTGAATAAAAGTCAAAACATGAAAAATGTAAAACACAACCAAACAAACATTGGGATTAAATAACATTGTTTTATTGATAATTGAACTGTTCACAATGATTACAAGCACAGATGTTACAATATGCTCATTAACTTTGTACAAGCCTACCTTAATAATTATAGCGCTATAGGAGTAATGCACCGCCCACTAGTCTTGGGGTATTGTTAAGTTAAACACGTTAACCTCCCGTTATTCTTTGGGATAGGTAAAATTAACGCATTGGATTATTGGGTTTGAACATATTGTTACACGTTTCAGCATATTAGTAACTTGCATATTTTTATTCATGTTGGATATGAACCGTTAAACGATTTTAATCTATATTATGTTATGTATGAAAACTTGTATACTCGCCAACTTTTTGTTGATCGTATTTTAAAACATGTTGCAGGTTGATAGACAAGATGATGCTAAGTGAAGAAACGAGATTAGGTAGACTTAGAAACACACTTAGATTAATTTATTTTGTCAATGTATGTTTGAAACAATGTTGTGTATGTTTGATTCTTGTATGACATTTTTAGCAATTTATGAAATTTAATTTAAATTATATTATCACATAGTGTTATGATGTTTTGAGCAATTTGTTCGTCTCATCCCGATGTTTCCGCCATCGGTTGGGGTATGACATATATATATATATATATATATAGAAAAAGTGTAACGTACACTAGGGTTTATCGTACGATACGTACGCGATCATCCCAGTCGTACAATCTGGTGCGAATTCAATCTTCGCTTGTTATAAAAAGGCAAATAAAATCGCATGGCTTGAAAATGCAATGAAATCGCATGTGAAAAAATGCCTAGCATGGGGGAATGTGAAAAATGGCATGGGGTGTGTAGATGGAAAAAATCAATGGCTTACATGAAATCGCATGTTTTGAAATCTCATGCAAATGAAATCGCATGTGAAAAAATGGCTAGCATGAGGTAATGTGAAAAATGGCATGGGGTGTGTAGATGGACAAAATCGCATGTGGAAGATTGAATATCGCATGTGAAAAAATGGCTAGCATGGGGTAATGTGAAAAATGGCATGGGGTGTGTAGATGGACAAAATCGCATGTGGAAGATTGAATATCGCATGTGAAAAAATGGCTACCATGGGGTAATGTGAAAAATGGCATGGGGTGTGTAGATGGACAAAATCGCATGTAGAAGATTGAATTTGCACTAGATCGTACGGCTGGGATGATCGCGTACGTATCGTACAATAAGCCCTATTGTACGTTAACTGACCTCTCTCTCTCTCTCTCTTTATATATATATATGGGGTAAGATCAAATAAAATGTTCATTTTGCCTAAGTAGGATGCGAAGTAATCTTAACCATTCATTTTTCAAATCAATGGTTAAGATGAAAACGTAGGAAAAAAGAGGAGTGTAAGGGTATATTAAGAAAATGCTATTTATTGACTTTCTCTCTCCACATGCAAGGCACATGCATATTCCACCCTAATTTTTTAAACGTTCATAACTTTTTTATACGACATTATTTTTTCATAAAAAATTCACCATAAAATCGAGCGTTTTTTATCTTTAATTTGAGTACTATAATGCTATATAAAATATGACGACTAAAAAAATCCAAAAAAAATATGTTGTATTTCTATGTTGTATAACATTTTTGTGCTGGATTTTTGTACTATATTTTTGTTCTAAATTTTTTGTGCTAAATTTTAATGAAATACTAATCATCATTGGACCATCAAAGTTAAAGTACATAATTAAGTGATTAAAAGTTATTCAGAATAGATAGACTAGACTAGTTCCTGGGACCATCAAAGTTAAAGTATATAATTAAGTGATTAAAAGTTACTCAGAATATATAGACTAGCTGGACTCTTAATTATATTTTTTTGCAATCTAGACTCCATCCCATGTTTAACTGACATTATCAGTTGGTATTTTTTGTTTTCATAAAAGTCAAATAAAAAGACTTGAACAAAGAATTAAAAATCTTAAAGATAAAGATTACTCTATCTTGCGGGTAAAATGAGCTCTATTACTCAAAAATTAGAGCAAATTTTAGATAAACAATTAGATACCCTTCCAGTTGAACAGATAAATGAACTTGTTATTCTCATTTCATTAGATGGCAAACAATGTGAACAAAAGTTTTCAGAAGATAAAATCATAAATGAAATATATTTTTCTGAAAATAAAGAACGAATCTTTGCTTTAAAGAATGAAGAACCAATGATCTTTCCTTTAAAGGAAGAAGAACATATGTCGTTTGGCAAACTGTCAGCCATCAACGGATTTGGTCTGAGAGAAACCTTTTCAGTTTTTGGCAAACTGTCAGTCATCAACGGATTTAATATGCCTTTACCAGAGCCGTTTGCTTCTAGGGTAGAACTTCTTTTTGAATAAATCATTTGATTTCGATAGTCTGTTTCGGATTGTTTTCATTCCCATATGTAATCCTTTTTTTAATTTTACCTGTAAAGGTTTCCTAAGTTGACTTTTGTGTTAGTAAAGTGGTATGTCAACTGTCTTAAAGTGCCATGAGAATAGGTTTACATACTGATTTAAAGTGCCCATGATGACACAATCGGTGGTTCAACAAGGCAGAAAGTATGGACGGAAGGAATTTCAAGAAATTTAAGTTCAAGGTGTGAAGATCAAGAATAACATTTTTTGTGCTGTATTTTTTACTATATTTTTGTGCTAAATTTTTGTGCTGAATTTTTTTGTCTAAATTTTTTTTCACAATTTTTTGTGCTGGATTTTTTGTACTATATATATTTTTTTTGCTGAATTTTTTCGTGCTATATTTTTTGTACTAGATTTTTTTGTGCTATATTTTTTTGTACTGGGATTTTTGTGCTAGATTTTTTGAACTGGATCTTTTATTGTATTTTTTAGAAAACAAAAGGGGTGCCACATGTCATTTTCACACTCCTATTTATAAGGACCAAAATGCCATTCCTTCCTACTTATATGGAGTGCCACGTGTCATTTTTCTATTAGGTTTTTTTAGGAATTTATACACATGTGTATATTGATAATCTTTTAAGTATACATATGTGTATATTGTCAATTATACATATATGTATATACATGTTAAAATTGAAAAATAAGTGTTATAAATATTTGATTGAGGTGAATGATTTAGTTTTAGCTTTAGAATTTAGTATTAGTATTTATGGTTTAGCATTAGGGTTTAGCTTTAAGGTTTAGCATTAGTATTTAGGGTTTACCTTTAGGGTTTAGCATTAGTATTTGGGGTTTAGTATTAGGGTTTTGCATTATGGTTTAGCATATGGGTTTAGCATATGGGTTTAGCATTAGGGTTTAGCTTTAGGGTTTAGCTTTAGGGTTTAGCTTTAGCTTTAGGGTTTAGCATTAGAGTTTAGCTTTAGCTTTAGGGTTTAAAATTAGGGTTTAGCTTTAGGGTTTAGGGTCTATAACACTTATTTTTCAATTTTAAACATGTATATACATATATGTATAATTGACAATATACACATATGTATAGTTAAAAGATTAACAATATACATATGTGTATAAATTTATAAAAAATTTGCATTTTTACCTTTTTTTTCTTTTTTTGCTTAGAGAAAATGTATGGTTCAGAATACTTCTCAAGTTTCTCAAATAGGATGGACTTCTCTTAGGATCCTTACCCTATATATATATATATATATATATACATAGGGGATTGTTCAAATGAAAACCACTTTTATTGCGAAAACTTGAAAACTAACTAAAAAAAGCCTAAGAAACACACCAAATTTTTTTTTTACAATTTTTTTTTATTAAAAAACGCTATTTTTTATATATAAATTTTTTTTTTTTAAATAATAATAATTTTTTTGTAGTACACATGTGTAATAATACACATGTGTAGTACACATACACATGTGTAGTATTACACATGTGCACTACAAAAAAAATTTGAAATTTTTTATATATATAAAATATTGCGAAAGGGGTATGGAAAAAAATAATTGGTATGTTCTTTTGGCTTTTTATAATTAGTTTTCGAGTTTTCGCAATAACTAGTGGTTTTCATTTAAATCTTCCTCTATATATATATATATGATAAGGATCCGTTAGGAACCACCCTTTATTGCGAGAACCGAGAGAACCAATGTGAACGCAACCAAAAATACCTAAAAATAGATAAAAAAAAACACACAAAATTTTTTTTTAATATTTTTTATAGAAAAATCGCTACTTCTAATAGCAAAAAAAAAAATTTAATTTAAAAAAAAAATTTGGCTACTAAAAGTAGCAATTTTAATGTAAAAAATATTAAAAAAAAGAAAATTTTTTATGTGTTTTTTTTTTTTTTGGATTTTTTAGGTTTTTTTTTTTTTTTGGGGGGTTTAGTTTTTAGCATTTTAGCTTGGGGTTGGGGGGGGGGGGGGTGGGGGGGGTTTAGGTTTTTTTTTAAGGTTTTTTTGGGGGGGTTCAAGAAATTTAAGCTCAAGGTGTGAAGATCAAGAATAACATTTACTGTGCTGTAGTTTTGTACTATATTTTTTTGCTGAATTTTTTTGCCTTAAATTTTTTTTCTCATTTTTTTGTGCTGGATTTTTTTGTACTATATTTTTTTGTGTTGAATTTTTTCGTGCAATATTTTTTTTTATTAGATTTTTTTGTGTTATATTTTTTTGTACTGGATTTTTTGTGCAATATTTTTTTGTACTGGATTTTTTGTGCTAGATTTTCTATTCTGGATTTTTTTATTGTATTTTTTAGAAAACAAAAGGGGTGCAACATTTTATTTTCACACTCTTATTTATAAAGACCAAAATGCCCTTACTTCCTACTTATATGGAGTGCCACGTATCATTATCACAATTCTTCTTAGCATATTTAGGCAAAATCTACTTTTTTAGTGGATCCTTCCCCATATATGTATATGTATATATACATATGAGAAGTAGTAGGCTAATTGAGACACTTGAGAAGCATTCTGGACCACGAATTTTACCTAAGCAAAAAAATTGTAAAAAATGCATTTTTTTTTGTGGAAAAATCAGAGCTTTTTCTATTAGGTTTTTTTTTATATGGATTTATACACATGTGTATATTGTTAATCTTTTAAGTATACATATGTGTATATTGTCAATTATACATATATGTATATACAAGTTTAAAATTGAAAAATAAGTGTTATAAATCTTTGATTGAGGTGAATGATTTAGTTTTAGCTTTAGGATTTAGCATTAGGGTTTTGGCATTAGTATTTAGGGTTTAGCTTTAGGGTTTAGCATTAGGGTTTAGCATTAGTATTTGGAGTTTAGCATTATGGTTTAGCGTTTGGGTTTGCATTAGGGTTTAGCTTTAGGGTTGCATTAGGGTTTACCTTTAGGGTTTAGCATTAGGGTTTACTTTTAGGGTTTAGCATTAGGGTTTAGCTTTTAGGTTTAGAGTTTATAACACTTATTTTTCAATTTTAAACATGTATATACATATGTATAGTTAAAAGATTAACAATATACACATGTGTATAAATCCCAAAAAAAATTTGCATCTTTTTAGCTTTTTTTGTATTTTTTGATTAGGAAAAATGTGTGATCTAGAATGATTCTCAAGTTTCTCAAATAGAGTGGACTTCTCGTAGGATCCTTATATATATATATATATATATATATATATATATAGGGTATGGTTCATGCGAGAACCACCTTTACTGCGAGAAACGCGAAAACAAATGTAAACACAACAAAATAAACCCACTACACCACCAAAAACCTAACCCCCCACCCCAAAAATAAATAATAAAAAAAATAAAAATAAAAACCTATTCCTCCCCCCCCCCCCCCCCCCCCCCAAAACCTAAACTCCCCCGACCCCCCACCCAAGGTAAATGCTAAAAACTAAACCCTCAAAACACCTTAAATAATCTAAAAAATACACAAATTTTTTTTAATATTTTTTATGTTAAAATCGTGAAAAAAAAATTATTTTAAATTTTTTTCTTAAAGTTTTTTTAATAACGAAAAGAAGCGAGTTAAACATAAAAAATGATAACAAAAAAAACTTTTTGTGTGTTTTTTAGATTTTTTTAGGTATTTTTTGTTGTGTTCACATTGGTTCTCGTGGTTCTCGCAATAAAGGGTGGTTCCTAACGAATCTTTCTCCTATATATATATATATATAGAGAGAGAGAGAGAGAAAGAGGGCCGCTAAAATGAAAACCACCCGTAGTTGCGAGAACCGCGAGAAACACTCTCCACCAATCAGATAATGACAACCAAAAGGGTAATATAGTCATTTAATCAAAACCATCAAATCATCACTCTCTCCTCATTAAAGTCTCTTTTTAAAGTTTTTTCAATTTCTCTCTATTCACATTTCTCTCTTCTCTTTTTGTTATTTTGTTAAAAAAATTTAGTAAAAAAATTTTTGTAAAAAAAAGGTTTAAAGCCGTAAAAAAAATGTAAAAAAGTTTTTGTAAAAAAAAGTAAAAATTGTAAAAAAAAATTCGTATAAATTTTTGTTCTTTGTTAAAAAGTTTTTGTAAAAAAAATTGTAAAATAGTTTTTTTGTAAAAAGAAAGTTTAAAACCGTAAAAAAGTTTTCGTAAAAAAAAGTTTAAAACTGTAAAAAAGTTTTAAAACGTGTGTAAAAAAAAGGCGTGTAAATACGGGGCGAAAAAACGGGACGTAAAAAACGGCGCGTAAAAAAACAGCACGTAAAAAACGGGGTGTAAAACACGGGGCGTAAAAAAGGACTTGTAAAAAAACCGTATTATATAACGGCGCGTAAATACGGGGGGGGGGGGGTAAATGGCGCGTAAAACCGGGTGTAAAAAAAACGGCGAGTTAACCCAAGCGTAAAAACGGCGCGTAAAAACCGGCTCGTAAAAATATTTTTCGTAAAAAAATCCTGACAAAATTTGTTTTTTTGTAAAAAAAAATCAGATTTTAAAGTGTTTTTTAATTAAAAAATCTGATTTTAGTAAAAAACAATTAATTCAATAAGACAAAAAAAGTAATAAAAAACAATATATACAATAACACAAAACAAATAAATTTACTAAACTGCCCTTTTGACATTAAAAATATTAAAAACATAATAAGACAAAAAGAATTTAATATTATTTTTTTAACTTTTAATCTTATCCATCTATCTTCAAAGATCAATGGTTGAAAAGTGGTTCTCGTGGTTCTCTTAACTGGGGGTGGTTTTCATTTTAGCGGCTCCATATATATATATATATATATATAGGGGTGGTTAACGTACAATATTCCTTAACGTACGATTAGATTACGCACGTTATAAAACTCAAAACCTTAGTCACGCATGGAGTAAAAAGCTAATCACGCATGTTATAATTTTATCTCATACGTATTGTACGTTAAAGGATATTGTATTTTACACTTACAATATATATGTATATAACTGAAATTAGCTATTCTGGAAATTGTTCTTAATATATAAGATATACAAGTACTTTAAGGTTAATAATTAATAATTAACTAGATAACATTACACGGACCTAAACGAAGTTAACAGGTTTTGTATTTGGCCTTAACAGGTTTCGTGTCTATAACAAGTCGACACGTTAAGACCTGCTTAATTTTGTGTCTTAACATGTTAACATGTTAAGACCCGTTAATGACACACTTATAATTTTAAATAGAGAAAAGTGCCCGGATAGTCCCTGTGGTTTGCCCAGATTTCACCTATAGTCCCTACATTTTTAAAATTATAGCTATAGTCCCCAAGTTTTGCAAATTCGTTCTCGGATAGTCCCTGACGTGGATGGAGGTTAGTTTGCCCAATTAAGTGAGTGTGAAATAACTAAAATACCCTCTACCTCCCCTTTCTCTTTATCTCCTTGTCTGCACACCTTCACACCTCCACACCTCACACCACCATAACACCACCCCCAAATCCAAACCACCACAACCAAATCCTGTCATCACCAGAAAACGAACCACCAAACCACCGCCACTTCATCACCCCTACCCACCCCACCAACCCATACCCTCACCGGAAAAAAAAAAAAAAAACGAACCGGTAAGGGAATTGTAGTGGTAGATTCACCATTTAATAAATATAATCATAGGAAATGAAACCAAGATTTGAACTAATGAATGCAGATCCGAGCATAAGAGACGAGTTTATTGAACCGAGAAAAATATGTGGAGCTCCTTCATTAAGACCCGTTATTGACACACTTATAATTTTAAATAAAAAAATATGTGGAGCTCCTGATTTTAAATAAAAAACATACTTGGAAGTAAAATTTATATATTTAAGCACAGGTCTTGTTCGTGTTTTAACATGTCGTGTTCGTCTCGTAACAAGTCGTATGATACGCTAGTAATTTTTTTCGTGTCTTAATAGGTCATTTCGTGTAACCTGTTAATTTCGTGTTTGGAAAATCTGACATGATAAAATTTCTTGTCGTGTTCGTGTTTACTTGTTTTAGGTTCGTGTCATATTAGATCCGCGCCAGCCCTACTAAAATAAAAAGCACCATTAAATTGATCAACTTGCCAACTATATTGAAAGATAAGGGCGGTTATTGGTTGCCTCTCACGCCTACTTTTCCATAAATTACCGACGTTATTGCTCAACTGTATTATCATTTTTTTATTTATTACTCATCTACCCTTTGCCAAAATTCATACACATGATCTCTTACACACACTCTCTCTCCATTGGGTTGGGTAAAGCCATGAAGGTGCACTCAATTTTGATACACCGTATCTTTCAGTTTCATGAAATAATAGTTTCTCAAACTTTGAGGTTATCAATGTTACAATTTTTTAAACGACGACTATTTTTTTTAAATGGCGACTATTTTTTTTGAACGGCGATATTTCTACAACAGGCGATAGAGATCGCACCTACCCTATAACTCGGGTAGGCCCCTCCGCCCCACTCCGGCAACCAAGGCTATGTTGTCTTAACCGGGCCCACGCTTGGTGCTTCAGAGTTTGATTTAAAAAGAATCAATGTTACAAATACCTTTTTTATTTAACGGATAATTTGAGAAGTAAAGTGGGCCTGGGAGATAAAACACTATTTTGGATTGACACGTGGTTAGGTAACGAACCATTGAAGATGCAATTTCCGAATATATATTCGTTAGCCGTAAAGAAAAAAGCAAAAGTGTATGATAATTAGGCTATGAGGAGTGGATGGAGCCCCATGGGGCTTTATCAAGTCCACCTAGGATCCAACTCATCTATGGAGCCCCTCTTTAAGTTAGAGGGTGTGGATGGAGCCCCTATGAAGCCCCCCCTTTAATTTTGATTGGTTTAAAACTAATGGGCCCCACCTGAATTAAACAACTTTGGCGTTAAAGGGCTTTATCACCATGGAGCCCCATGGAGCCCCCACTTGGAGGGTGTGGTGATGGATGCTGATGTGGCATGGATGGAGCCTCATGGAGCCCCCACACCTCATAGCCTTATAGAATAGTGAATGGGGGTAGAATGTGGGATTGGGTATGGTCAAGAACTCCAACAAGCGAAGAAGAAAAACAAGAAATGGAAAATCTTAAGGGATGTCTACAAACTCAGGCGACAGTTCAAGGTAGCGATGTGTGGTATTGGAAAAACGAGCAGCAGGAATTTAGCGTAAAGGATGTGAAGACAACATTAGGTCAGCAGTTAGATTTAAATTCTGCAGCTTATGTATTTCGCTGGAACAATTGGGTAACCGGAAAATGCACAATGTTTGTGTGGCGTGCGATTGAAGAAAAGATTGCGTCTGCTGTGGCTCTAAGAAACAGGGGAATAAACTCGCTAGACACAGTTTGTAAAACTTGCGGTGCGGCCGAGGAATCTGCAGCTCATATATTACTCAGGTGTAATTTCGCTAAAAGAACTTGGGAATTGGTGACGAATTGGCTGAAAATACCGATGGTAAACGTAGAAGGAAGCTTGACTGATTTACTGGTGGAGACGAGTGAAGTTCAACGAAGCAAAGGCGTGCGGAAAGCGATTTATGCAGTAATAATTCAAACTATGTGGATTTTGTGGAAAACCAGAAACGAAAAGGTCTTCAAAGGGAGGCAAGGTAAAGTTCAGACGGTCATAGAAGAAATAAAGGAGGCATCTTATTTAGGCGTGAAGCTAAGGTCAAAACATGGCTCGCTAACAAGACATGAATGGTGGGATTTTAATGTAATGTTGTAACTGTGGTTTTGGTGTATTCTTGTTTTTTTCTGTTTTGGTTCTGTGTTTGTCCAGCTCCTGGCTGGGTTTGTTTTGGATGTTTTGACTGTGTTTTTTAATGAAAGTTTCGGTTGCCATTCAAAAAAAAATTAACGGGTAATTTCTTTTAATATCCTGTTGTCTGTGGGACTTGAATCTAAAACTTCTCTCTTCCCTTTCCAACCTAGGTGTTTTAAAGGTTTTGTCTTTGTTAATAGACCACCACCCCATTGGTTTAATGTTTTAATTTCTGGAGGAACACCCTTAAATGGACCTCGTTTATTAGTGGGTCCAAGCAGAAAATATTATAAAAAATCTGTCTTTTAAGTCCCACAGAAAACAAGAATACCTTTACACAAGGGCTTGAGAAATTTACAAGTATCTTTTTATCTATCAAAATTTAATGTTTTGATTTCTCGATGAACACCCTTTAATGGACCTCATTTATTAGTGAGGCCTAGCAGAACATATTATAAAAAATATGTCGTTAATTCCCACAAACAACGAGAATGCCTTTACACATGGGTTTGAGAAATGGAGTTCTTGGTTTTAAGTACCACAGAAAACGAGATTAAAAGAAATTTACCGTTAAAAAATTAGAATAAATTGCCAAAATCGTCCCTGAGATTTGGCCATAGTTGACGGTTTCATCCAAAACAACTTTTTTTGTATCATATTGCCCTTCACTTTTGGAATTTTTTGTCATTTTCATCCAAAAGTCTAACTTATTTGCCAAAATCTTCCCTGATATTTGAGATTTTTTGTCATTTTCATCCAAATGTCTGATAGACAAAATGAAGCAAATTAGATGTTTGGATGAAAATGGCAAAAAATCTCAAAAGTGAAGGACAATATGGTACAAAAAAGTTGGACAAGAATTGTATGTTTTTATATACTTTTACACATGACTTGTTATATATCCTTGAAACGTAAAATACGTGTTTCTTTTTTATTTGTTTTTTTTTTTTATGTTTTTTTCATATTATAAATTAGGAGTAATTTGTTGCTTAACAGTGTTGTATCTCATGGATAGAGAGTTTTTCAATAATAAATTTTGATTTTTCACTTTTAACACAAAGGTTTTACTTTTTGCATTTTAACCCTTTTGCATTTTTAACATTTAACCTAAAGCTTTTCCTATTTTACAATTTAACCCTAATACTTTTTTTTTTCAACTTTGGTCCCCCACAGTTTTCATATTTTGCAAGTTTTTCGTTTTACATTTCGTTCTAAATAATGCGAGTTAACACGCTATAACGTCTGTGTGAGGTTCAACGTATCTTCGTAATTTTTTTCCGTTTGACAGGCGCATCGTAACGCGTCTATTTCCCGTTTGACGGATTCGTCGCAACGCGCGTGTCCTAGATCGACTTATTTATTCTTTTCTACGTTTTACGTTTTATTCTAATTTCTTCGCATTAACACACCGCAACGGGCGTACGTGGTTCAACGATTTTATGTCTGCTTTTCGTCCGGTATTATTTTTTCCTTTTTTATGTCCGCGTTCGTTTGTTAAGGAAATGAACGTGTTCGTGTTCATTTGCTAATTTTAGGCCACGAACGAAAACGAACGATGAGAAACACAAACTAATGTTCATGAACATAAATGGAAACAAACGAAGCGTTCATAAACAGAATATATAATACACCGACACTTATTAGATATATTATTTGTTCGAATTTTGAAGTATTTAAAAAAATATAAAAATGAAAAACACTAATGAACTATCGAAAATAATCGAACATAAATGAACACATTACCAAACGTTCATGAACATAAATGAACGAACAGGGCCTCAGTTCATGTTCATTCATTTAATTAAAGGAACGAAGTTCCTTATTCGTGTAATGAACGAGCGAAAACAAACAAACTTTTCGCCGAACGGTTAACGAACTGTTCTCTGAACGTTTGGTTCCTTTGCAGTCCTACTTGTCATGGTTATTTTGGTAATATTTTGTTTGCTGATTTAGGCAGCTTCTCAAGTTCATAGGGGTCAATTTGCAGCTGGATTTGTCGATGGTTTTGTCAGATTATATGATGTCAGAATGCCTGCCTGATGGATAAAGATATAATTATTTTCATATTATATGATAATTTATGGTTTAATAACATGTTTATTTTTCATGCAATTATTTTGCTAAATTTCTGTATTGTCATGAAGTGTTGTGCTTATACAAATACACACAACTTATATATGACTTATTTATCGTTTTAAGGTTTGATTTATATTCCCGTCTGGTATAAAGGAAAAACCGACACATGTATTCAAAAGGGATTAATTAGACCTTTTGAAAAAAGGGAAAAGTAAAATATGACTCCACTCGGTTCGAAATAAAATTTACGAAACACACATAAAAACATGAAAACAAATTGTATTTGACCTGAGTCGTTTTCCAAAAATAGTTAATGTAGAAACGTACACCAACTCGCATTTATAGCAAAACGCACATAAAAATATGCACGTAAATATTGTCCTGAGATGTTGGTCCAATAGTCAAAAGTCATGCCCTCCCTAGTGGAGACGCATGTTCGATTCCCTCTAGGGCCATTTTCGAGGGACATCTGGGTGAAGGGACGAATCGAGGCTTTAATCCCGGGTTCGAACATGACCAGGGGTAAGGGTTTACGGATTTCATCTGGTTCCCACGCATCAGGGGGCACAGTCTCATGGCGATCGAGGAGTCAACCTTGGACATAGCCTCGAGTAGGGTGAGTTTACACGTAAGATTCTTTGTCATTCACAAAAAAACTTGTTTTAATGTTTTGAAAACTTAGTTACATTTAATTTCTTTGATTTGTCTTTTTTTATATAAATTTTATCAAAACAAAGTTGTTTTCAAAATAAAGTATTTTATGATTTTGTAAAGGGCTTTCGCACATAACTTTGGCAGAATATAGTTACGCACTTAGACTACTAGAAAAAGATGAAGAGGTGAATATATATTTTTTTAGTTTGAATGATAAAAGATATGTGTATATATCTTACACAAAGTTGGGGCTGTAGATTTGTATATTTGAGTGTCGCAACCCTCGACCCCTGCCTCGGGAGGTGGACGGCCGTGGCCTACTTAGAGATGGTGGTATCGGTGTTTATCATTATTCGGCAGCGGAATTTACATCAGAATCGTAGTTAGGAAATATATTATCAGAGTAAGACACCATATTTTATAATAATAAAAATATTGGGATAAAACCCAAGTTTTCATTACAAACGTGTTTTTAGGGGTATACCCTAAATTATTGAAATTAAACATCTTTCTTTATTTAGGTAACTTTTATAGCCACTTTTCCAAGCATTTAGTGCTGTCCATCTGGCTTCTATTTGGCTTTCACATTTTGTTATCTGAAACGCGTTTAAAAACATTTTGTCAGTGAAAAATACTGGTGAGTGAATCCCAATTTAATCAAGACAGGTTTTATCAGTTTACAGCATTGAGGGCAATCCAGCAATTACATTTGTTTACCATTCTACTTTAATTACCACCCACGGTACTGTCAACCCGACTTGTGGTCATGTTATTACTCATAATGTAGTAACAAATTTTGTATACAAAACCCCAACATACCGACGATAATTGTAGAATTACAAATACTCAATCACTACGAAATATAACTTAAAACATTTGAGGTTTTGTAAAAACAGTTTACAAAAAGAAGGATTACTCACATTGCTATTTTAGATTTTCCCTATGGTTTCCTAGTTATAATCTAATAATTTAAACAATGCATATGCGTTAGTATAATAACCCAATATTTACATTAGTTATACCCTCCCCGAGACAGAACTCCAATGACTACGTCGGGCAGAACCTCGACAGCCGTTACGGAGCACTAGATCAATCGGGCAGCGTATCTAATTCGTAACCGGGTTTAAAATACTTACAACAAGGCAAAGCTTTGCTAATTTAGTGGGTATAATGCCCGGGTATTATAATTACTACGTAGAAATTGAGAGAGAAAGTGAATTGTGAACGAGTTGGAACTGAAGGTTGATGCCTTCTATTTATTGTGTCTGATCGACACTTCCTCACGGCCCGCGAAGGATACTTAAGGGGTCTTCGCACCCCGCGACGTAGGCCGGGTAGGCCCTAGCTTGGCCCGGTCACCGGTATAGCCTTGACACGTTGTGACACGTGGTGGCTCCGGGCTTTGCCTCTTGTCCACTCGCTCGCGGCCCGCCAGAGACCAATGAAATTTGTTTTTAATTAATTTTTATAAAAATAAAGGCATTTAGGGCCATTTTACGTATACGGGGTGCATTTTAGGATGTATAGGGATGTTCTAAATAATTTAGGGGTGTCAGAATATTTTAGCAGGGTTGTTATATCCTCCCCACCTTGTTTTAGAACTCGTCCTCAAGGTCAGCTAGAACAGGTGTGGATATTTCCTCTGCATTTCTGATTCAAGCTCCCAAGTGTACTCTGGTCCTTTCTTGGAATCCCATTTTACTTTGACTAGAACTAATCTCTTTTGTTTGAGGTTCTTGACTTTCCCGTCTTCAATTTGTAGAGGTTTCTCTACGAATTTAAGTTTTTCATTTACCTCTATGTCCTTGATAGGAACTAGTAGTGATTCATCGGCTAAACACTTTTTGAGATTACATACATGAAATACATCATGTATTCCTGCCATTTCCTCTGGCAGTTGTAGTTGATAAGCTACTGGTCCTATTCTTCTAATAATATCAAAAGGTCCAACATACCTGGGACTTAGCTTTCCCCTTTTGATGAATCTGACTACTCCTTTCCATGGAGATACCTTTAATAAGACCTTATCTCCTATCTGAAATTCCAATGGTTTTCGCATGTTGTCAGCATAACTCTTTTGTCGATCGTGTGCTGCTTTTATTCTTTCCTTGATTTGAACAATCTTGTCTGTTGTTTCTTGTACTATCTCAGGTCCAGATAGTTGTTTTTCTCCAATTTCAACTAATAGACTGGGGTTCGGCACTTTCGTCCATAAAGTGCTTCGAGTGGTGCAGCATTGATACTGGTATGATAGCTATTATTGTAAGAAAAATCTATTAATGGTAAATGATCATCCCAATTTCCTCCGAAATCAATTACACAAGCTCTAAGCATGTATTCCATTGTTTGAATTGTCCTTTCAATTTGTCCACCCGTTTGAGGATGATAAGCGGTGCTTACATTTAGCTTAGTTCCCATTGATTTTTGGAAATTTGTCTAAAAACGAGAGGTAAAACGGCTATCTCTATCAGAAACAATAGATAAAGGAATTCTATGTAATGAAACTATTTCATTTACATACAATTTGGCAAATTGTTCCATACTGAAAGTTTTCTTCATTGGCAAGAAATGAGCAGATTTAGTTAACCTATCTACTATCACCCAGATTGTATCATTACCTTTTCGTGTCTTGGGTAATTTGGTAAGAAAGTCCATTGTTATCAACTCCCATTTCCATACAGGCATTTCCAATTGCTGCAACAAAGCTGAGGGTTTCCGGTGTTCAGCTTTGACCTGTGAATAGGTTAGACACTTGGCAACATAAGCTACTATATCCTTTTTCATTCCTATCCACCAGAAATTCTTTCTTAATTCTTGATACATTTTATCACTTCCAGGATGTATCGTATATTTAGACTTATGGGCTTCTTCTAATATTCGGTAGCGTAGGTTTCCTAGTTTAGTTATCCACATTCTTTTCTTATGGAATCTCCAAATTCCATCTGTTCCTTGTTCTAATTTCTTAATCATTCCTTTCAATTTTTCAATATCATCCTTGATTACTGATTCTTGTACGACTCTAATTTGTTCATTTAAATCTACTTGTAGATTTAATTTAAGAGAACGTACTCTTTTTGGCTTTTCATGATACTTTCGACTTAAAGCGTCGGCTACTACATTAGCCTTTCATGCATGGTACTGGATATTACAATCATAATCACTAAGTATTTCCATCCAGCGTCTTTGTCTCATATTCAATTTTTTTTTCCCAAAAACATATCTTAAACTCTTATGATCGGTGAAAATGGTAAACTTACTACCGTAAAGATAATGTCTCCAAATTTTCAGGGCAAATATTATGGCTCCTAATTCTAAATCATGGGTTAAATAATTTTCTTCATGATTCTTATGTTGTCTAGAGGCATAGGCTATAACCTTTTGACTTTGCATTAACACACATCCATAACCTAATTTAGAAGCATCACAATAGATTATAAAGTCTTCAGTTCCTTCTGGTAACGCTAATATGGGTGCATTGGTTAATTTTTGCGTAAGAATTCTAAAGGCTTCCTTCTGTTTTGGTCCCTATTCAAACTTTACAGACTTACAGGTTAGTTTTGTTAAAGGAATGCCTATTCTAGAAAAATCTCGGATAAATCGTCTATAATAACCGGCCAATCCTAGAAAACTTCTAACCTCTGTTGGTGATTCATGGAATTTCCATTTAGTAATTGCTTCAATCTTCGTGGGATCCACATGAATTCCTTCATGATCGACTAGGTGTCCAAGAAACTGCACTTCTTTTAGCGTAAAGCTTTTCTTTTCTTGGCAATTTTAGAAGTGCATGTAGGTGTGCTGCATGTTCCTCTTTACTCTTAGTGTAAATGAGAATATCATCTATGAAGAAAATTATGAATTTATCCAAATATGGCTTACATATTCGGTTCATCATGTCCATAAATGCGGCTGGGGAATTGGTTAAACCAAATGGCATGACAGTAAATTCATAATGGCCAAACCTTGTTCTGAAAGCGGTCTTAGGAATATCCTCTTCCTGTACCTTTAATTGATGATATCCGGAGCGTAAATCTATTTTTGAAAAGAATCGAGCTCCTTGCAATTGATCAAACCTGGGTTCCGATTTTTATTCGTAACTTATTCAATTCTCGGTAATCAATGCATATACGCATTGATCCGTCTTTCTTTTTGACAAACAAGATCGGTGCTCCCCACGACGATGAACTGGGTTGTATGAATCCTTTCTCCAAAAGTTCGTCTAACTGTTTCTTTAACTCTTGCATTTATGCTGGTGCCAAATGATGTGCGTTAAGTGTAATATAAGTTTAAGTATATTTTAAGCCCTTTTACACTTTTTTAGCCAAGTTTTAAATTTATAAAACACGATATTTACTAACACTAAACACACATATGGGCAAGTGCACCCATCGTGAGCGTAGTATAGTGTTGGTAAGATACCGAGGTCGTCCAAGGACACAAGAGCTTTTAGTACCGGTTTATCCTCAACGTCTAATCAAATCAAAAGTTTAGAAAAAGGTTTTAAACTAGAAAAAATAAAAGCTAACTAAAATGCTGAAAAATAAAATAAAAGAAAAAACAGATAGACAAGATGAATCACTTGGCTCCGACTTGTGTTTAGTGTAACCTTTGATTATTTCCGCACTTTTGCACTTTGTTAAGAGATTATCTTAGTTATTGTAGTAGGCCCCTCTTTTGAAGATGACGTTACCCTCAACCCAGTAGTTTGAGTCAGCAAGGATACAATCCTAAAGAGTCGGATTATTGAAAGATAATTAATTAACTTATTAATGCATAATGTGGTAGGCCCCTCTTTTGAAGGCGACGTTACCCTCGGCTAAGTAGTCTGAGTCAGCAGGGATACAGTCCTAAGTAGCCGGGTTAAAGTTTTAATAGTAGCTTAACTTATGAGGGGATCAAAGAGTTTGGACCCCGCCATCCAATACTGGTGGGTATTAAAGGAGGTCCTACTAAATTTGACCCAGGTCCTTTGCAGGATCTATACACTGAACAATGGCAAGACTCTTACCAAACCGTTCCCTTAACCCCTGACCAGGTAGCCAACATACCTCCATATAGACCGTGGAGATATGAATGGTGAAAATCTTTTATTTTATATAGACAGTAAAATAATGCCAAGACACCACGGACAAACGATAACGAAGAATCACCTTCAATATAAGAAACTAGTTATTAAAGTCATTAATACAAAACCAATTAAAAAGTGCGAAAAGATTAAAAATAAAAAGTATTACACTAGACACTTGTCTTCACCAAGTGATGTAAGAGACTTAGGCAAACATGGACTTTGATTGTCAAGAACTCTTACGATCAATCTTGGATCCCGAGATGACTCACACACTCTATGATGGACAATGGATGATGGTGGTGGATGATGGTGTTGTGATGGTGGTGGGTGGTGGGTGAAGTGTGAGAGAGGTGGTGTGCCAAGGGATGGTTTGCAAATGAGCTAAGCACCCCTATTTATAGCCTGAACAGAAGCTCGAGCACGGCCCCGTGTCCAGTGGGCATGGCCCGGTGTCCATCCTCTTCTCTGTCTTCATTAATTGCAGTTTGTCTGCATTAGTTGACCACGCCCCCGTGTCCGCTGGGCACGACCCCGTGTGCAGAAGCATATCTGTACTATCAAGATTTGCCTGGATTCTGCGAATCTTATTGTTGACCACGGCCCCGTGTCCGCTGAGCACGGCCCCATGGTTGGAGATAGAAGCTTCTACAACTTTGTCTTTTATGCTGACACTTGGGCACGCCCCCGTGTTCACTGAGCACGGGGCGTGTTAAGCCTTCTGTTCTCTTGTTTTGCTTGGGAAGATGCTTTCGGGGAGGTCGGCCATGCCACGTTTGTTCCTTTTCTTGTATTTATGTTAGATTTAGCTGCCTTTTTGCTTCTTTTGTTAATTTGAGCTCATTTAATCCTGAAAATACAAAAGGAAGACAAAAGCACACTTTTTCCAACATTAGTACTAAAAAAGGGTTAGTTTTATGCCACAATTGATGTAATTTATATGTTGCATTTTGCACACATCAAATACCCCCACACTTGAATCTTTGCTTGTCATCAAGCAAAACTTTTTATAATGTGACTTTACACTCCCAAATGGAATGGGTATAAGAGAAGGTTTTTTGGCTTGTCATAGAGTGTCGGGATTTCCAAGATTCTTTATTAAGTTTTATTTTTATTTATTTACAATCCTATTCGTCATGATTTAATTAAAACTTTTCATAAGTTAAATTACTTATTAGGGCATAACATGCCTCTTTAAAATTCTCTTTATATACAAGTTCACATACCTCACGGGGGATCACTCAACACTCGGCCGAAGATGTATTTTAGTGAATCACTCGAGAGCAGCATGAAACTTACTCCTACCATAGGCTTGCCAAGCAATCAATTTTCCTCCTTTTTAACTATATACCTTTGTAAATATCAAGAGGACTTTTGGGTGAAGGGTTAGGCTTGGGTTAAAGGTAGGTGGTTGGGTTAGTGGTTAGTAGAAAAAGGGCGAAAAGCGTAAAAAGCGTCGGTTTTCATGAGACCTTTTATTTTTGCAATTTTTTATTTTGATGAAGCCATAATTCAAACAAATTTATTTTTAATGAACTTGCTTGTTTATTTCTTTTGCTTCATCATCAACAATTTTTTTTTGAAAGTCATATGAAAAACCGAGCTTGTTACTAAAACAAAGGGTTAAATAAAAAGGTTTTGGTGGGTGAAAGGGTGTTTGATTTGGGTTAAGAAATGAAAAGGTTTAGGCTCAAAGGGGTTAACTAGGGGGGTTTTGGGTAGGTGGTAAAAAAACAGAAAAATAATGGTGTAGAAATAAAAAAGGGTTAGTCCTAATGCCTCCATCATTTACTTACTCGGGTTTAAGTTGGTAAGGACCGGGAATGTATCGTCGTGGCAAGTTCTAGAGTTGTAAGAACCAAGCGGCTATTCACACAAGAAACGAAAAATGAGCATTTAGTTTAAAGATATGTATTTGTATGCTCAATAAAGGCTCAAAACTCACTTTTGTGGGAATGGGTTTTTATGTGATCAAGTATATATAATTAAATTTTAACTAAACTTGTCATGCCTTTTCATAATTTTCTTATGTTGGTTCTTTTTATCACGACGCTATCGGTTGTAAATTTGTAAAAATATAACATTTTCAGAATTTGAAATTCCCAAGTTAAACCTAGACAAGTAAAAAAATTGAAAATTTTTGAAAAAAATTTGGGGTGATTAGCGGTTCCAATAGAGTTTTGTGTAAGGCTTGTAATTAGGACTTGCAAGATTCAAGGTTTTAGCATCCCCCCACACTTAAATTACACATTGTCCTCAATGTGTCCCAAAAATAAGTTTTTAGGTTGATTGAATGTGTAAAAGGTGTGAAAAAGCAAAAAATTTATGTTACTGGGCATCTGGACACGGCCCCGTGGTGTCCGGGCACGGCCCCGTGTTCAGGTGCCAGTAACAAAAAGTTGAACAAAAGAAACAGAAGCCTGGACACGGGGGCGTGTTGGGTGAACACGGCCCGTGTCCAGTTTACCTGAACTGGGCATTTTCTGCAGACTGTGCAGCACGGGGCCGTGTTGGGCGGGCACGGCCCGTGCTGATCTTGCTGTAATGAAGAAAAATTGTCAGATGGCCCTGTTTTCGTGCATGGGGTGCTGGTTTACGTTTCCCTTGTTATCCTTCACCATCCCGAGTGTGTTTTATTCATTACAACATCATCCAAACACCAAATTAGCTAAAACCATCATTCATTAAGTCATAGAGAGAATTACACAATAATCCTAAAAATTAAAAATACTAGATAGTTAGGTCAAAGAAACACAAGAAATCTAAACCAAGAAGTTCTAGCCTACTACTTATTCTATTAGCAAAATTTCCGAAAAGATAAATCCCTCGGCTAGATGTGGCTTGAAAACTTCTTTCTCCGGGCATGGGTTCCTCACACGTCAGTGAGCCATTCTTCTATCTCCCTAGGGAGAAGAAAGGCGGGCTCATTGGCATTGGTTTGAGGAGGTTCAACCTCCACCGGGACTTCTTGTAGATCTTCAAGAGGTGGTTCTGCTGGAATGTCGTCCCAACCGGCCGGGTTGTTGATTCCAAGTGCTAGGTTCCAATCCTCTTGAGGGAGGATGGGTTCCATGGGAGGTGTCACAAGAATGTTCAACATCTGGTGCAAAAGGTTGATTTCTTGAAAACTGCTTTCCAACCCTACCGAAAGATAATTTATACGGTCTATTAGGACCTCCTCTACTGAAGTCATCTTGTCAAGAGCTTCACGTAATGCCATCACGTAACGTACGAGAGTCGCTTCAATTGATGACCTTCTCTCCCTTCGACTGTTTCTGGAGTGCGCAGAAGAAGTTCCACTGTTTTGACTAGACATTCTACGAAAACAAACCAGAACTCGTTCATTTTAAATGAAACAGTACATCGGACACGGCCCCGTGCTCAATGAGCACGGCCCCGTGTTCAACTTTCTGCAGATTTTCGGAACAAGGAATCTTGGAGTTTTAAATTATTTTTCCAACTTATGAAGCATTTTTGAACATTAATAACTTAAAACAATGTTGTGCAACTTATTTTTAACAAGATTCATTGGACAAAAATCTAATAACCAACACAATAAAGCTTGAGAGCAAGCTTCAATGGAGGTGTTGAGACAAGAAACATGAAGAAGAAGGCAATGGATAAAAGAGGAAAGGACAAGATGTTTGTTAGAACCTTCTTTTAGAACATATCTAGGATGGTAGGTGAGAATATCCTCTCAAATCTCTGTCCCTGGATGGTCCAAATGTGCAGGATTCTTGGCTGCATTTATAGAAAACGACAGCATGCTGGACACGGCCCCGTGTCTGCTGGACACGGCCCCGTGTGCAGGCAAGGTCCTGACACATTTTGTCCGTATTCTGACAAAAAGTCAGAAAGGAATCTTTTGGTGGACACGGGGGCGTGTTGACCTGGGCACGGCCCCGTGTCGAAAGGCTGTTTATGAAGTTCGTCTATTTTCAAGGAACTTTTCCGGATCGGGCGGTTCCTTACTGGATGGAACAACCCCAAAGTTCCTAAGATACCTTAATTGCTTTAGACTAAGACGAGAACGCAAGAGGTTGTCGGTGAGGGTGATTCCTATTCTATATGTAGGTGGACAAGTCCAACCCTTTCCCGGGCTCTCGTTAAAGAAGGTGTATGCCGAATCGCTCAGGTCTATGTATGCATCGAACGAAGTCTATGGGGAGTCCTTCACGGCACAATCGGCACAGGGACGACTATCGCTCAAGTCCTCGCTAGAGCTAGAGGTATCGTTGGGAACAACGAAGTTGTTTGAATGCGTTCCCAATAATTCTTCTTGGTTATTGTCTTGAGATAAATTATTGAAATCTATCCTAAGTTCGTCTAACCAATTAAGAATTAGATCTTCCATTTGAAATAGTTCATCAAGAAGCATTTCTCCTAGAAGATCCGGTTGAGAGCATTCGAGGGAGAGATAATGATTATTTCTACTTTCGCCCCTCTTAAGGCTACATGAAAACAATGGGTCTATATAGTGGGGCTTATAATTTAGAAAATAACATTCTAATTCCTTATGAGGGCCACCAATATTTGACACCACGTACCATAAGAGTGCCGAAAGTAAAAAATATCATCATCACTCATGTTTGTGTCAGAAATTACCAACCGTCGGGATCTTACGGTTCTGTTTTCAGCAACTGGATCTTGGGCACGGGGCGTGTTGGGTGGGCACGGCCCCGTGTTCAGCTTACTGTCTGACTTAAAACAGGATTGCCAGTTCCAATGATTAGGCACGAGGCGTGTTCAGCGGGCACGGCCCATGCTGAGTTCTGCAGAAGCTGAAAAATTAAGAAAAATCCTAAAAAAACAGAAAAAATAAGAAAAATGATTAGGCCGTTGATTCCTAACTTTCTTAAAATCCTTGTGTCCCCGGCAACGGCGCCAAAAACTTGATGTGCGTTAAGTGTAATATAAGTTTAAGTATATTTTAAGCCCTTTTACACTTTTTTTAGCCAAGTTTTAAATTTATAAAACACGATATTTATTAACACTAAACACACATATGGGCAAGTGCACCCATCGTGAGCGTAGTATAGTGTTGGTAAGATACCGAGGTCGTCCAAGGACACAAGAGTTTTTAGTACCGGTTTATCCTCAACGTCTAATCAAATCAAAAGTTTAGAAAAAGGTTTTAAACTAGAAAAAATAAAAGCTAACTAAAATGCTGAAAAATAAAATAAAAGAAAAAACAGATAGACAAGATGAATCACTTGGCTCCGACTCGTGTTTAGTGTAACCTTTGATTATTTCCGCACTTTTGCACTTTGTTAAGAGATTATCTTAGTTATTATAGTAGGCCCCTCTTTTGAAGGTGACGTTACCCTCAACCCAGTAGTTTGAGTCAGCAAGGATACAATCCTAAAGGGTCGGATTATTGAAAGATAATTAATTAACTTATTAATGCATAATGTGGTAGGCCCCTCTTTTGAAGGCGACGTTACCCTCAGCTAAGTAGTCTGAGTCAGCAGGGATACAGTCCTAAGTAGCCGGGTTAAAGTTTTAATAGTAGCTTAACTTATGAGGGGATCAAAGAGTTTGGACCCCCGCCATCCAATACCGGTGGGTATTGAAGGAGGTCCTACTAAATTTGACCCAGGTCCTTTGCAGGATCTATACACTGAACAATGGCAAGACTCTTACCAAACCGTTCCCTTAACCCCCGACCAGGTAGCCAACATACCTCCATATAGACCGTGGAGATATGAATGGTGAAAATCTTTTATTTTATATAGACAGTAAAATAATGCCAAGACACCACGGACAAACGATAAGGAAGAATCACCTTCAATATAAGAAACTAGTTATTAAAGTCATTAATACAAAACCAATTAAAAAGTGCGAAAAGATTAAAAATAAAAAGTATTACACTAGACACTTGTCTTCACCAAGTGATGTAAGAGACTTAGGTAAACATGGCCTTTGATTGTCAAGAACTCTTACGATCAATCTTGGATCCCGTGACGCCTCACACACTCTATGATGGACAATGGATGATGGTGGTGGATGATGGTGTTGTGATGGTGGTGGGTGAAGTGTGAGAGAGGTGGTGTGCCAAGGGATGGTTTGCAAATGAGCCAAGCACCTCTATTTATAGCCTGAACAGAAGCACGGGCACGGCCCCGTGTCCAGTGGGCACGGCCCGGTGTCCATCCTCTTCTCTGTCTTCATTAATTGCAGTTTGTCTGCATTAGTTGACCACGCCCCCGTGTCCGCTGGGCACAACCCCGTGTGCAGAAGCATATCTGTACTATCAAGATTTTCCTGGATTCTGCGAATCTTATAGTTGACCACGGCCCCGTGTCCGCTGAGCACGGCCCCGTGGTGGGCGATAGGAAGACAAAAGCACACTTTTTCCAACATTAGTACTAAAAAAGGGGTTAGTTTTATGCCACAATTGATGTAATTTATATGTTGCATTTTGCACACATCACCAAATGATAAGGTGCCTTGGCAATTGGTGTTGTTCCTGGTAGCAGATGAATTCTGAATTCGACTTCTCTGTCTGGCGGTAGTCCTGGCAATTCTTCTGGGAATACATCTGAAAATAGAGATACTACGGGGATATCTTTTAATTCTTTTCCTTTAGTGTGAATGATTATGGAAATCATATACACTAGTGACCCTTTTCTTGCACAGCTTGCTGTTTTCATCATAGAGATGAAATTTGTGGGTCTAGTTGGCTTATCTCCTTTAATTGTGATCTTTTCACCTTTTGGTGAATTTACTTGTATTGACTTTTAATCACATAGAATACTGGCTTTATTGGCTACTAACCAATCCATTCCTAATATAATATCAAATCCTGCCAGATTCATTGAATAAAGATTTGCAACAAACTTTTGATTTAAAAATTCTATTATTGCTCCCTGCAAGATTTCAGTAATCTTAATTGATTCTCCATTTGTTGTTTCTACTAGGCATTCTTGTTGAAGTTTAGTTAATGGTTGGTTGAGAAGTTTGCAAAATGAAGTATTAATAAAACTTTGGTTTGCACCAGAGTCAAATAATACTTTAGCAAAAACATCATTAACTAAAAACGTACCGACGATCACGTCTGGAATCATCTTTGCTTCTTCGGCTGTCAAAACGAATGCCCTACCATTCTTAGTAGTATTGTTACTCATGGCTAGAGCTTGTTTCGGACAATTTGGCTTGATATGTCTTTTTTTCTCCACAGTTGAAGCACACTCCATTACTGGGTTTCTTCCTGCAGTCTTCTTCCCTGTGTCCCGGTATTTTGCAGAAGTTGCAGTAGGTGGAGCATCTTCCTGAATGCTTTTTCTTACTGGCCTTACAGTAAGGTGTAGAGGTAGAGCCTATATTTTTCCCACGGTTGAAATTACCGTAGCGAAATTCCTGGGTAAGCCTTTGAGCTAGGTTCTTTCTTTGGTTTTCTTCTTGTGTACGTACTAGTTCATCAGTCAAGGTATTTGCTAGTTCTACAGCTTCTCTTATGGTTTGTGGTCTAGCTGCCTTGACTACATGTCTAATTTCACTGATTAATCCCCAGATGTAACAGGAGATTAATACTGGTTCTGGTGATGCTAGGGTTGGCACTATTCTAGCATATTCAAAGAATGTAGTAGTGTAACCCTTGCTGTCCACTCCCGTCATTCTAAGGTTTAAGAATTTATTAGCTATCTGCTCCTTTTCATTGGGAGGACAGAATTTCCTTTCCACCATATTCTTAAACTCAGTCCATTCCATATTATAGACTCTGTCACTTCCCCTAGACTGGAGAATAGTGTTCCACCATTCTAGAGCTGCATTCTTAAACAGATTGGAAGCAAACATGATTTTATCTTCTTCTGCGCACTTTCTTATTTTTAAGTCTGCCTCAGTCTTTTCTATCCAGCGTAGAGCTGCAATGGCCCCTTCATTTCCAGAGTATTCTATTGGTTTGCAAGACCAGAATTTTTTATAAGAACAACCATATGACATAGTTCTTCTTCTTTTTGGAATTGACAATTGAAGTAATGGCCCATTGTTCACCCTGTGACTAAGTTCAGTATGGGTTCGCTTACTTCCACCATTACTATTATTATTTTCTGCTTCTTTAACATGTTGGATGATATATGGCATAGCGTCTCTAATTCCTTGGGTTACAATGTGTCGAATTTCACTGTTATTTATTTGATTATCATTATCTGGTTTTCCTGATTTGCTGCGTTGGCCATCTGAATTATAAACATTTACCAAGTATTAATATTGCAAAACAATATTAAATGCAAACAATTCTCACAACACAAACAGATTGGTCAAAATCGTTGTACATTGCGACCTTTACTCTATTTTATATATATGCGTCTAGTACAAACCACAACTGGAATTAAAAATACAATATTAGTATGCATCGGTAGCTATAAGATTATCTATTTTTGTTGATTTTTTTTTCAAATCACACACACACACACATATATATATATATATATATATATATATATATATATATATATATATATATATATATATATATATATATTATTACTAATTAGTAGGGGTCCATCCAATACTGCATGTTGCGCTCGTCATACTTCCAAACGAGCCTCTCACCTATCTATCTTATCCTTTCACTTTCATCTAACAACTCCTCACCAAACGTTCGGAGTTCCTGTATGTTCTCCGTACTCATGCGTGGGGCTGGTGTTGGTATCGGGTCAGGAAACTGGGGCATCGGTTCTTCGTCTGGGTACGGGTTCTCTAGGATTTCCCTGATATACTGGTCATTATCCCAATATGGATCTAGAGGGTCCAGGTTAGGATAGGGTGCTACTGGGTTTTGCATGGGTTCCTCTGTTGGGTAAAGTTGTTGGTAATCCCTATGGTCGTCAAACCATGGGTCGTAATCTGGGGGATGGGGTGCTGGGACTCTAGGAATTTCAGTTGGGTCAAAAGCAGGTACTAGAATTTGGTCTACTGGGTTTAGTTCAACTTCCATGGGTTATGTGGGAAATAGTGGTAACGGCTGGGGTGCAATAAGTTGTTCTAGATTAGGGTCTGCAGCTGTAGTAGCTAATATGTGAAAATTAGCTAATCTCCTATTGAGTATATCCTGGGTTTGAGTATTCATTTCTCTATTTGCCGCTGCTAAGGCTCGCTATTGTTGCAACTTTCTCATTCTTTTTCTACGCTCATGAGCCCCTCTGCTGAACCATCCTCTCTTCTTGGGAGGGAATGGCTCTTTAGATTGTGCTTTGAATACGAAAATTCGTTCTTCGGTGTCAGCCGAATACCCAAGGGGGTAGGCTGGGAAGAAGTTCCTTCGTCCTTAGGTGAACTAGACTGTTGACGGTAAGCATCCGAAGGTCCTTGATCACTCATACTGTAAACTAACAAATTGTCAAATAACACAAAATAATAATCTACACGTATGCACATAGTCTCATTGATTATTTCCTTACAAAATTGACAATTTCAATGTCAGCAGAACACTTCTTTGGCTAAAATCAGTGGCTGTAGCTCTGATACCACCTTCTGTCACAACCCCCGACCCCTGCCTCAGGAGGGGGACGGCCGCGGCCTACTCAGATATGGTGGTATCGGTGTTTATCATTATTTAGCAGCGGAATTTACATCAGAATCGTAGTTAGGAAATATATTATCAGAGTAAGACACCACATTTTTATAATAATAAAAATATTGGGATAAAACCCAAGTTTTCATTACAAACGTGTTTTTAGGGGTATACCATAAATTATTGAAATAAAACATCTTTCTTTATTTAGGTAACTTTTATAGCCACTTTTCCAAGCATTTAGTGCTGTCCAGCTGGCTTCTATTTGGCTTTCACATTTTGTTACCTGAAACGCATTTCAAAACATTTTGTTAGTGGGAAATACTGGTGAGTGAATCCCAATTTAATCAAGACAGGTTTTATCAGTTTACAGCATTGAGGGCAATCCAGCAATTACATTTGTTTACCATTCTACTTTAATTACCACCCACGGTACTGTCAACCCGACTTGTGGTCATGTTACTACTCATAATGTAGTAACAAATTTTGTATACAAAACCCCAACATACCGACGATAATTGTAGAATTACAAATACTCAATCACTATGAAATATAACTTAAAACATTTGAGGTTTTGTAAAAACAGTTTAGAAAAAGAAGGATTACTCACATTGCTATTTTAGATTTTTCCCTGTTGTTTCCTGGTTATAATCTAATAATTTAAACAATGCACACGCGTTAGTATAATAACCCAATATTTACACTAGTTATACCTTCCCCGAGATAGAACGCCAACGACTACGTCGGGCAGAACCTCGACAGCCGTTACGGAGCACTAGATCAATCGGGCAGCGTATCTAATACGTAACCGGGGTTAAAGTACTTACAACGAGGCAGAGCTTTGCTAATTTAGTGGGTATAATTCCCGGGTATTATAATTGCTACTTAGAAATTGAGAGAGAAAGTGAATTGTGAACGAGTTGGAACTGAAGGCTGATGCCTTCTATTTATAATGTCTGATCGACACTACCTCGCGGCCCGCGAAGGATACTTAAGGGGTCTTCGCGCCCCGTGACGTAGGCCGGGTAGACCCTAGCTTGGCCCGGTCACCGGTATAGCCTCGACACGTAGTGACACGTGGCGGCTCCGCGCTTTGCCTCTGGTCTACTCGCTCGCGGCCCGCGTAAGACGAAGACTAAGTCTTCGCGGCCCGCCAGAGACCAATGAAATTTGTTTTTAATTAATTTTTATAAAAATAAAGGTATTTAGGACCATTTTAAGTATACGGGTGCATTTTAGGATGTATAGAGATGTTCTAAATAATTTAGGGGTGTCGGAATATTTTAGGAGGGTTGTTATATTGAGCGTGGTATGTGTGAACAAGATCATAGGATTCAAAAACCCCGTCTCCACCCACTCATTTTTACTCTTTAATCGATGTCCATTTTAACTTATGGTCGCATTGCGACGGGGGCGAACACCAATGTCATACTACTGCCAATGACCACCAACACTGAAGTTGCGGCGTGTTAATTCGAAGACATTAAACCGAAACATAAAACATATAAAAGAATAACTAAGTCGATCTATGACCCATTACGATGAACATGTCAAACGGAAAAAAAATAGACAACATAAAACTGTTCAACCACACACGCACGTTACGCCGTGTTAACTTGCAAAAATTAGAACGGAACGTAAAGCGAAAATTTTGTGAAAAATGAAAAGTATAGAGGACCAAATTTGAAAGTAAAAAAGTTGTGAGGTGAAATTGTAAAAGATGATGTACAATAGCTTAATGCATACAAGTGTTACAAATTACATCTATACTACGAGCCACATGTCGGATAATGCAGAGGGGAGGAGCTTGAAGTTCAAGCCCCACTACACATGGTCTTATGCTTGCTATAGGCTCACGTATTATCATAGGGCACCATACGCAATAATCCCTTGTACTCTCTTGTGGCTCAAAGTTGTAAACCCACAAACCATAAGATGCATAATACATCTACAAAGCTTGATGTACAAGCTTTAATGCAACATAGGCTCACGCATTATCATGGGGTAACCTACGCAATAATCCCTTGTACTCTCTTGTGGCTCAAAGTTGTAAACCCACATTGGGTACAACCATAGGATGCATAATACATCTACAACGCTTGATGTACAAGTTTTAATGCAACAATCTTGTTTTCTTCTCTAAACACACAAAAAAAACAAAATGGACCATACACCAGCAAAACAAACCAGATATATGCACAACATCAGATGCAATTACATTTGAGTCATAAAGATGCCATATTTGACAAATGATTATGTAATGGATTGTTTTGGTATATAATATGTTTGTATTTGTTTTATGAAAAAAGATTTATTGTTTTTGTTATTATACATGTATCCAGGGCAAATTAGTAATTCTGTAAAAAAAAATTAAACAATTAAAAGCATGACACGCGTAAATGAATGTCATACGTATGTGTTATAAATGATTGTCATGAACTTATGTCATTAAAAATTGTCATAAAATGAGTGTCATGAATGTGTGTCATTAAAATATGTCATAAAAAGAGTGTCATGAATGTGTGTCGTGAATGCATGTCATTAAATGTGTGTCATAAAAACATGACACACAAATACATGTCATGTTAATTTTATGACTCCTCAATCAACGACACGCTTTTGCGTGTCATAATTACCGTTTTATGACGCAAAATATGCGTCAATAAATGTGTATTTTCTAGTAGTGCAGTTAACACACACCAAACAAAAACAATTTAAATACCATACAAATATACCACCGAAAACCTGTTGTGATGAAATCACATGACTCACACTTTAAACAAAGGTTACATAACATCAAGGTAGCCACACATTAACATCAAATCGCAACAAATCATTTTTAGATTCGAAATTAAAGTGTTGAAACTTAAAACAAACACTACCTGCATGTGTATATAAAAAATCATATACTTTCCATCACTGTATTTAATACTACAACCAACACCATTACTATATTTAATATTTAACATTTAATCAATAGTTTTTAAGAAAAAAAAGATAGATCTGAATTTGAGACACAGATCACCACCAAATTGTATAATTAATTGAAAATTTAACTGTATTTACAATTATAACACTAATTAAACTTCTATAAACATTCAACTTAACAAATTCATTTCATTTTCCAGATATTTTTAAACTAAATTCATATAACATTAATAAATTAACTAACCAACAAAATTAAGGTGAATTACATAAACAAAAAAGGAATATTAACAGAATATTCCAATTAAGCAAAGAAAAAAACACCACAAAAAGTTCTCAGATTTCAATTTTCCAGATACTTTAACTCTAAACATTTATGAATTCACTTATATATCAATTTAATATTAACATAGTATCCAAATCTACACAAAACTTAAACCTAATAATAATATACCTTCAAAAATAGCATTCTGAATCTCAGCGCATTTCTAATCAATTGTATGATCATTAACACCTTCTTCTTCTTCTTAAATCATGTCACACCCCGATATTTCCACATATTACCGGTGGGCCCGATAGGTAGTATCGTGACGTAGTTGATATAATCATAGTCAATTAATCACAGTATAAAGCACAACGGAAGTCTAAAAGTAATAATACAAACCGGATTGAAAGTATAATAAAATATTACACAACGGTTGTAAGTGGATCCACAGGCGGATCTAAAACAGAAATTAAGTATTATTCAACAGACTTTAAGTATTAAGAGTTTGCAAGACTCTTTATCTAACACTCAGGAGCTTCCAGCCCATTACGCGTAGTACCTGGACTTAATCTTTTTGAAAAATACGCCAATTTACACTGGTAAATACAATTAACTGACTCTTTTGAAAAGTGTTTATAAAATTGGTTTGGATGCACAAGGCATAAAATCTTTTATAACTTGGGACAATTATTTAAAATAATCATTGTATACAGATTTATATGTTTGTCGTACGTTCAAGGCCCGGTTAGAAGAGCCGAGACAAGATTAATAGACACACCACTAGTATAAACCCACAAGAAGTTTCCTCACGAGTGAGATACCGTTTTACATACGCAACTGTCAGGTGTATGCCTACACCCCGTGCTTAAGTCGTGTCCATTTCTAATGAATGAGCCGAGGATATCCAGGACACGGTCATATTAACCCCCAAAGGCTTTGTATCAAACAAAACATATTAAAACGGGTTATCTCAATGATTTAACCACTAATCGATTAAATATTCAATACCCGACCAAGCGGTAATAATTTACCGTATCCCAAGCCCGTATAAGGGAAATAAGTTAAAAGTATTTACCTGAGCTAAAATGTAATTTATTCTCAGCCGTATATTCTAATCAGCAAGTGCAAGTAGCTTTTACTGGGCTCCTAATCTGGAACGAAGGTTTTTAATAATAAATTATTCTCAGCCGTATATTCTAACGGGTCTTATTTAAGTAATAACTTAGACCGGTTAGTTTTAAAGAAAGGTTTACGGTTCAAAATGCAAGATTAAGCGAAGACCGGATTAGAATGTGATTTAGACCCAACAAGTATGAAGACTTGTATAAGATGGGTAAACTAATCACATTCTGGATTTTGAAGTAAAACTGATAAGGTTTGACCCATTTCGGCTAATTTATGCAAACTAGTTACATAAACCGTACCGAACGCGTATATGCATAACGGGTAACCGAATGATTCATGTACAAGTTCCATACATTATTATGCTTAAATTATGTTGTGATATCAGTAGGATATCTTCCATTATGCCCAAAACGAATTTAAAACCAAGTTAAGCCCCGAAAGTGTAATTTAGCCATTTTAAAGTTTATAAAAGAGGTTAAATAATAAACTGAGGTTCTGGTATAAAAATATCAGTAAAAATATTTATTTTATCAAGTTAATTCAGCAAGATATCATACACATGTGGGGTTTATCATTTAAGGCCAAACTATGCACCGTAGGGGCATTTTGGTCATTTCACATTTGCTTTTAAGGTCAAATTTGGAAATCTGATTTCAAGACTTATACTTACTGTTAAAGTATAAAACATTATTTACAAAATCAGTAGGTAACAATTCTTAGGCGTTAAATGTGGTTTTAAACCATGCTATGCACCTAATTAGCGTAAAAGTCGGTATTTGACGATATTTAAGATGTTTATAAAATTTTGAAGTTTTGATCAGTCCTTAATGTTCAAAATATTTTATTTAATATATGATATCAGTAGGAAAAGGTTTGGTATTCAATTCACATGTTAAACTCATTTTATTAACAAAAAGGGTATTATCGTCAATTACCGAATTCATGCTAGAACTCTACGTTATGGTCAGTATAAAATTTGACAAAAATTTCCAAAAATCCCTAAATATTATATCATAACAGTGGGTAGCAAGTTTGGTGCCAAAAATTGGGTTTAAATATGATTTATGCTGAAAATGCCATTTAATTAACAAAAAGCCTTTGTTTTACGATATCTTGCATAACTCTTATTTGAGACCAGAAACGGATGTCAAAATCTTAGGACATACTTATAAATCAGTAATGAAGATTTTTGTCCTCTCACATTTTCAAAAATTTCGTTTTTATAACATAAGGGCATTATGGTCAACTTTTAAGCATTTAACGGAAACATGCAATTGATTCAGATTTCTATGGAACCGTATAGCATAACCTCAGAGGGTTATACTAACATATAATGTGGTCCCAAAGGAAACCTAAGGCATAACTAAACTAAGCTAATTCAGGTCAGAACTGAAAGTCAAAGCAAAAGTCTACTTTTGCGACTTTCGGTTGCGAACCGAGCCTAAACTTAGAATTGTCAGGTTAAACATGCCTAAACATGTTCTTATATTATTTACCAAGTTATTTAAGTGATAAAATGCATTTTATAGCTCCTACATTATCAGTTATAATTTATTTTGTAAAAACTGACTCGTTTGACTTTTCTGCTAAGTAGTTTGACCCGACAATTGACCAAGTAAATGTGATAATTAGGAGGTGCCCTTTTAAGGGTTTAACACCTACATAATTACCAACACATAGCCACTTTCAATTCGAATAATGGCTGGACCGTTAGTGATTAATCACAGGGTCAAAGCATCATTACGATAACTTTAACTTTCGGTCATTAAGCTAATGAAAACTTAACTATAGAGGCTAAGAACACTTACAATAGTCCTTAGCACGAAAATTCAACTAGAGAAAGCTTCCTTGAACACCAGGATGATTCAGAGAATGAGTTGAAGTGAAAATTTCTAAGTGTGCATGAACAAATGAACAACAAGGCTCTATATATAGAAAATGGAAAAGTTCTAGGATCATTGGAGCTGTATTAAGGAGTCACCAGATGTTTACAAGTGTTCCCATGTCAGTAAAAACCATTTACAGGCCCCTTGTAACGAAAAACTAGCATGCAATGGCGGTGGACAGGCTGCAACATGCAGCTGTCCAGTTTTTGTTCGCTGGTGCCTTGGTCGTTGTAAGGACTCTCAAAATTGTCCTAAAAATACCCATAAATATAAACCCGGACCCCTGAAACCTTACTCTACATCAAAAATCAAGAAAAACAAACATTATAGGTTTCAGGCGGGCCGCATAAGGAACAAGGGATGTCTTACGCGGGCCGCGTCAACGTTGGGTTTGACCGGATAAGCGTAACCATGCCACATGTCGACCATCTGGTGCACCTACGTATGACTAGTCAACCCTACTCATAGACTGGGCGGCCACGCGGGCCGCGTAAGGTTAAGCCGAAGGCTTACGAGGGCCGCGTGAGGTCTTAATTTCACCTATAAATAGCTTGTCAC
Organism: Helianthus tuberosus; assembly: GCA_030545235.1. NCBI lineage: Eukaryota > Viridiplantae > Streptophyta > Magnoliopsida > Asterales > Asteraceae > Helianthus > Helianthus tuberosus. The sequence continues at coordinate 198,628,115 of CM060425.1, forward strand.
TTGCACAGTCCACTGGTGTCGAAACGAACTTTAAAAAACAAAGTTTTAGTACTCTGAGGTCGAAATTACTTCAATATTAGTGAGGCGCTGCTCCGATACCGGGTATTAACTCGATCGCTGCTACGATTCAATGTCCGATCGATTAAAATTATCCACTAGATGTTTAAGTGCTGCCCACATTAGGGTTTATGCTTTGTCATTCGTCGTGAATTCGATGGATGTTTAAGTATTGCACTTTGTCATTCGTTGTGAGGGTTTGATCTCGTGAGTTATCGTAAATGCTGTATTAGTTACTAACCCAGTTCGTGTGCATGTTATTAATTTAGGTCACAAGGCTAATCCATAGACTAGACTCTGCCTGTGTTAAATCTGCAAAATGAGTCATTCTCTTTTTACCAAATTACTTTCAAAATCATGTTTATTTTTAAGGTTATAATTACAGGGATTAAGTCTTTGTAATCACCAAATTACAGCCGGTATGTGGGGTTTTGTATACATTACTTGATAATCGTCACCATTGGACAAACGGGTGGCCAATGGGTGATATGACCATAGTCACAGATCCGGTCGAGTGACAAATACTGTGGGTAGTTGGTTGATATATGGAAACAATGTAATCGCTCTTAATACTGTAAATTATAACAAACGTGTCATTTTAAATAAATAGAATGAATCACCAGTATTTCCCGCTGATAAAACCTTTTTCAAACATGTTTCAGGTGATCTGTTGTGATCCAGAAAAAGTGCCGTGAAGCACTACAAGCTTAATGAAGTGGCTCAATATAAAATAAATAAACATGTTTTGTAAAATAAAGATTTCTCCGCGAAATCATATGATTGTAAATTACCAGGGTTATATCCCGAATTGTGAAATAAAATAATCGGGAAATTTGCAGTTTTAAAAGATCCTGAAGAAATCTTCCGCTGTTAACTCAATAAAATAAATACCACGGGATTTTCTGTCCCGCGGCTTCTGAAACGGGTAAAATCGGGTCGGGAGCCATGACAGAAAAAGGTGGTATCAGAGCCACTGATTTAAGCCTATTAAGTATTTAAGATACTTAATTTTCCTGATTATAATTCTGTAATTATGTGTTTATTAACTGATTATTTGTTAATTACAGTATGGGTAAGAAAAAGCTTTCGAATATCTATCTTAAATTAGATAAGTCATCAAACGAGAAGGGAAGTTCATCCCAAACAAATTTCTCAAAACACTATGCAAATCCTGAAGAAGGAATATTTGTCCGAAAGGCACAATATGAAGAACCACTTTCTCCTAATAAAAGAAGTTTGATTATTAGGAAAAGTCAGGAGAAATTAAAGAGATCACAACCAAAAGAAAAGAGAGTTAATCAGAAAACCCAAGAACTAGGCAGTAACCCACCATGGGAAGACCAGTTAGATGAAAAATGGGCAGATCTTTATATGCTAGCCACTGTAGCAGTAAATGCAAATCTTTAAATACTCTGACTCAAGTTTTAGCACCCTTATTACCTACAAGCCAGAACCCTTATCCAGTAAATAAATAAGTTTACAGTAAACCTTAATATGTTTTAATTATCAGTTGTCCTTTGTATTAGTTACACGGTAGACAATAATATTTAAAAAGATATTTATGAAATTTTGTTATAAAATTTTAACTTAGCAAATTTTGTATTTTGCATATATGTAAAACAGCATGAGCGACTTATCTGAAGCCCTTCAAAATCTAAATCTCTATCCAGTGAAAATAGAGGTTTCCAGAGATTTCAATAGGTATATCCCTGATATAGAAGAACCTTTGGAATTCAATGCTCTACCTCCGGAAAAGCCAAAACCTCAGAAAAGAAAGAGATATGTATGGGGGAGGCGTGTACGTAGGAAAAAGCCAGCCAAGAGACTTCCCAAAATAGAAAATCCTTTAGATAAAGGAAAATGGATTGAAGTCAGGGAAGGGTCTAGGAAGATGGAAATAGAGTTCGAAGAAATATCTAGGCAGATGGAAATGGAGATTGGAGAAGGTTCTAGGCAAACCCAGAGAGAAATCGGGGAAAGCTCTAGACAGATTGAGGAATTACCATTTCAGGAGGAATTAGATCGTGCATTGGCAAGTTGTGATGTTATCAGGCCTATTAATAATAATATCTACCCTTTTCCTGCTGAAAATCAACTTCTAATAAATTTGGAACCAGCAATCCCAGAACCTATAATCCACACCCAGCCTTTAGGAATGGACGAGTGGTAGACTAATGACTGGCAGTTTCAAAACCTACTTAATACTCCTTATTCCTTTCTTCCTCAGTTCGACCCGGAACCTATACCAAACCCACCTATGAGCAATGAAAATTTAGCTGAACTCCGCCACTTTGGCGAGGAGCTGGTGGATGCAGGAAATAGGATCAGGGAAGTAGGAGAACATATCTCCTGGAAATACAACGAGAGGGAACGTCGCTTCTGAAAATACCCAGAAATAGGATGGTGGTGAAACTATGGTTGTGTAATAATAAGTAATAGTAATAAAATCAGTCTGTAACATAACTACAAATAAAACTTTGTAAGATAATGGTGTGTATTGACGCATATATATAAATAAAAAAATGGAATCGAGAAATCGATAATTTTAATTATATATGTGTTGTGAAATTTGTACGATTGTTTTGTGTATAATTGTTATTTAATTGATACTAATAAAATATATACTAATTATCAGATGGAAAACGCTAATAATGAACCAGTTAATGAGGTTAACCAATCTGAGCAACAACCGGGGGATCAATTTATGACTAGGCAGGATATAGAAAATATTGTTGCTCAAGGAATAGACAATGCTATTCCAGCAATACTTGCTGCTGCCCAGAAACCTGCTGAACCTCAACAAATTATTTCTAGCAAACGTATTTCTGAAGATAACTTCAGTAATAGCATAAACGGAAGCGGTAATCATCATGATGATGATTTAAGGCAGGCTCCACTCCCTAAGAAAATGAAAGCTGCAACACCTGGTTGCACTTACAAAGAATTTCTTGCTTGTAAACCCAACGAATTTGCAGGCAATGAAGGAGCGACTGCTGCACTGCGTTGATTAGAGAAAACCGAGGCAGTGATTACAATAAGTAAATGTACCAATGACGATAAGGTCATGTACGCGTCAAATCTTTTCAAAGAAGGGGCGCTAGAATGGTGGAATACAGTACTTCAAGCCAAAGGAAGAAATGTGGCTTATGCCATGAACTGGGAAGAATTTAAGAATCTTGTAGAAAGAAAATTATGTCCTGAGTATGAAAAAGATCAAATGGCAAACAAGTTCCTAAACCATCGGATGATGTGTGTAGATTGTCGCGGTTATACTTCGACATTCTTCGAATATGCTAGAGTGGTACCAACACTGGCTTCGCCAGATCCGGTACTCATTTCTCGCTATATTTGGGGATTAATTAGCGAAATCAGCAATATCGTTAAAGCTGCAAGACCTCGCACTATTGACGATGCGGTAGAATTAGCTAACACCCTAACTGATGAGCTGGTACGCACACAAGATGAAAATAGGAAAAAAGAATTGGCTCAGAAAATTACCCAGGGATTTCGTGCGGGTAATAATAACAATTTCAAGAGAAGAGGAACAGGACAATCCTCAGCTTCGCCGTTCTGCCGAAATTGCAAAAAGAAACATTTTGGAAGATGCAATGTAACCTGCAACTTTTGTAAAGTTGTAGGACATCGTGAAGAAGACTGCAGAAGGAAAACAAGAATCTGCTACCATTGTGGAGAAACTGGGCATTTTAAAACAGAATGTCCTAAATTGGCCAAACCAGCAGACAACAAAGCCAAGACGACCGACGGAGCTACTAAAAAGAATGTCAGAGCATTCCAGCTGACCACTCAAGAAGCAGAACTCATCCCAGATGTGATAGCTGGTACGTTCCTAGTTCACAACGTGTATGCAAAAGTATTATTTGACTCTGGTGCAAACCAAAGTTTTATTAATACTTCATTCTGCCAAGCTCTTAACTTACCTTTAACCAACATTAGGCAGATTTTTACAGTAGAAACAGCAGATGGGAATTCAGTTAAAATAGATAAGGTTTTGCAGAAAGAAAATATAGAACTTTCAGGTCATAAATTTCATGCAAACCTATTGCCAATAAATTTAGCTGGATTCGATGTTGTGTTAGGAATGGATTGGTTAGTAGCCAACCATGCTCGAATTCTTTGTGATAAAAATTCTATAGAAATTCAGGCACCTACTGGGGAAGTAATTATGATTACAGGAGATAAACCAAGTAAACCCATGAAGTTCATATCAGTAATGAAAGTTGCTAGTTATGAACGAAAGCAAGGAATAGTATATATAATTTCAGTAATCATTAGTACTAAGGGTAAAGAACTTAAGGAGATTCCTGTAGTCTCAGAATACTCAGATGTATTCCCAGAAGAGTTACCAGGATTACCACCAGATAGGGAGGTAGAATTTAGAATTCATCTAATTCCCGGAACTATACCGATAGCTAAGGCACCCTATCGGTTAGCACCCACAGAAATGTTAGAACTGAAAAAGCAATTAGATGAATTACTAAGTAAATGTTTCATACAACCTAGTTCATCCCCTTGGGGAGCTCCAGTGTTGTTTGTGAAGAAGAAGGATGGTTCGATGAGAATGTGTATTGATTATAGAGAATTGAATAAGGTTACAATTAAGAATCGATACCCATTATCTAGGATTGATGATCTTTTCGATCAACTTCAAGGAGCTAGATATTTTTCTAAGATCGACTTACGTTCCGGATATCGTCAATTGAAGGTACAAGAAGAAGACATACCTAAAACGGCTTTTAGAACTAGGTATGGTCATTACGAGTTTACAGTCATGCCCTTCGGACTAACAAATGCACCCGCTGTATTTATGGACATGATGAGTAGAATCTGTAAACCGTACTTGGATAAATTTGTAATTGTTTTTATCGACGATATACTTATTTATTCCAAAAGTCAGGACGAACATTGTCAGCATTTGCATGCACTCTTAACTTTATTAAGAAAAGAAAAGCTTTATGCCAAATTCTCGAAATGTGAATTTTGGTTGCAAGAAGTGCAATTCCTAGGACACATGGTGAATCACGACGGTATTCACGTAGATCCTGCTAAAATAGAAGCAATTACCAAATGGAAGGTTCCGCAATCTGCAATGGAAATTAGGAGTTTTATAGGTTTAGCTGGATATTATAGACGGTTTATTAAGGATTTTTCCAAAATAGCTGTACCATTAACTAAGCTAACCTGTAAAGCAGTCAAGTTTGAATGGGGACCTAAACAAGAAGAAGCCTTTAGGATCTTGAAACAGAAATTAACAAATGCTCCTATCCTAGCCTTACCCGAAGGAACAGAAGATTTTGAAGTATATTGTGATGCTTCAAAACTAGGATTTGGATGTGTGCTAATGCAACGCAAGAAGGTAATTGCGTATGCTTCAAGGAAATTGAAAAAGCACGAAGAAAACTATACAACTCATGACTTAGAGTTAGGCGCCATAATTTTTGCCCTTAAGATTTGGAGACATTATCTGTACGGAAGTAAGTTTACTGTCTATACAGATCACAAAAGTTTAAGATATATATTTGGGCAAAAAGAGTTAAACATGAGGCAAAGGAGATGGATGGAAATCCTAAGTGACTACGACTGTGATATTCAGTATCACGAAGGAAAGGCAAATATAGTTGCAGATGCCTTAAGTCGTAAATACCATAAGAAACAACAACGAGTCCGTGCTCTTAGGTTAAATCTACAGTTAGATTTAATGGAACAATTGAAGAATGTTCAAGAAACAGCAATCAAGGATGATGCTGAAGGAATGAAGGGACGCATAAAAGACTTAGAACAAGGAAATGATGGAATTTGGAGATTCCATAAGAAAAGAGTTTGGGTACCTAAACAAGGAGATTTAAGAAATAAGATTTTAGAAGAAGCCCATAAATCTAGGTATACCATGCACCCTGGAAACAATAAAATGTACCAACATTTAAGAAATAACTTTTGGTGGATAGGAATGAAAAAGGATATAGCTCGATATGTTTCAAAATGTCTTACTTGTTCCCAAGTTAAGGCAGAACACCAGAAACCTTTAGGTTTACTACAACAACTAGAGATGCCTGTATGGAAATGGGAACTCATAACAATGGATTTTGTTACTAAGTTACCCAAAACCAGAAAAGGTAATGATGCGATTTGGGTAATTGTGGATCGATTAACCAAATCAGCTCACTTTCTACCTATGAAAGAAACCTTTAGCATGGAAAGATTGGCAAAGTTGTATGTAGATGAAGTAGTATCCTTACATGGAGTTCCACTCTCCATTGTTTCTGATAGGGATAGTCGTTTCACTTCTCACTTCTGGACAAGTTTTCAAGAAGCCATGGGAACTAAACTAAACCTGAGCACTGCATATTATCCACAAACAGATGGACAAAGTGAAAGGACGATACAAACTCTAGAAGACATGCTCAGAGCATGTGTGATAGATTTTGGTGGAAATTGGGACGACCATTTACCTTTAATTGAATTCTCCTATAACAATAGTTATCATTCAAGTATTGAAACTGCCCCATTCGAGGCACTGTATGGAAGAAAGTGCAGAACTCCAGTTTGCTGGGCAAAAATAGGAGAAAGTCAATTGTCAGGTCCTGAAATAGTGCAAGAGACAACCGACAAGATTACTCAAATCAAGGAAAGACTGAAGACGGCTCGAGATCGCCAAAAGAGTTATGTAGACAATAGACGGAAACCATTGGAATTCCAAGTAGGAGACAAAGTATTATTGAAAGTTTCTCCTTGGAAAGGAGTAGTTCGATTCGGTAAGAAAGGAAAGCTAAGTCCACGATACGTAGGACCATTTTCAGTGATCCAACGTATAGGACCAGTTGCTTATCGTTTACAACTACCAGAAGAATTAGCTGGAGTACATGACGTATTTCATGTATCCAACCTCAAGAAATGCTTATCAGACGAATCTTTGGTAGTACCTCTTCAAGATATAAAGGTAAACGAAAAGTTAAAATTTGTTGAGAAACCTCTTCAAATAGAAGACAGAAAGGTGAAGTTTCTCAAACACAAACGGTTAGTACTCGTCAAAGTCAAGTGGGATTCAAAGAGAGGACCTGAATACACTTGGGAGCTGGAATCAGAGATAAAGCGAAAGTATCCTCACTTATTCCAATAAATCTCGAGGACGAGATTTTAAATAAGGTGGGTAGGATGTAAGGACTCTCAAAATTGTCCTAAAAATACCCATAAATATAAACCCGGACCCCTGAAACCTTACCCTACATCAAAAATCAAGAAAAACAAACATTATAGGTTTCAGGCGGGCCGCGTAAGAAACAAGGGATGTCTTACGCGGGCCGCGTCAACGTTAGGTTTGACCGGATAAACGTAACCGTGCCACATGTCGACCATCTGGTGCACCTACGTATGACTAGTCAACCCTACTCGTAGACTGGGAGGCCACGCGGGCCGCGTAAGGTTAAGCCAAAGGCTTACGCGGGCCGCGTGAGGTCTTAATTTCACCTATAAATAGCTAGTCACTTGCACAGTCCACTGGTGTCGAAACGAATTTTCAAAAACAAAGTTTTAGTACTCTGAGGTCGAAATTACTTCAATATTAGTGAGGCGTTGCTCCGATACCGGGTATTAACTCGATCGCTGCTACGATTCAATGTCCGATCGATTAAATCTATCCACTGGATGTTTAAGTGCTGCCCACATTAGGGTTTATGCTTTGTCATTCGTCGTGAATTCGATGGATGTTTAAGTATTGCACTTTGTCATTCGTTGTGAGGGTTTGATCTCGTGAGTTATCGTAAATGCTGTATTAGTTACTAACCCAGTTTGTGTGCATGTTATTAATTTAGGTCACAAGGCTAATCCATAGACTAGACTCTGCCTGTGTTAAATCTGCAAAGTGAGTCATTCTCTTTTTTATCAAATTACTTTCAAAATCATGTTTATTTTCAAGGTTATAATTACAGGGATTAAGTCTTTGTAATCACTAAATTACAGCCAGTATGTGGGGTTTTGTATACATTACTTGATAATCGTCACCATTGGACAAACGGGTGGCCAATGGGTGATATGACCATAGTCACAGATCCGGTCGAGTGACAAATACTGTGGGTAGTTGGTTGATATATGGAAACAATGTAATCGCTCTTAATACTGTAAATTATAACAAACGTGTCATTTTAAATAATTAGAATGAATCACCAGTATTTCCCGCTGACAAAACATTTTTCAAACATGTTTCAGGTGATCTGTTGTGATCCAGAAAAAGTGCCGTGAAGCACTACAAGCTTAATGAAGTGGCTCAATATAAAATGAAGTGGCTCAATATAAAATAAATAAACATGTTTTGTAAAATAAAGATTTCTCCGCGAAATCATATGATTGTAAATTACCAGGGTTATATCCCGAATTGTGAAATAAAATAATCGGGAAATTTGCAGTTTTAAAAGATCCTGAAGAAATCTTCCGCTGTTAACTCAATTAAATAAATACCACGGGATTTTCTGTCCCGCGGCTTCTGAAACGGGTAAAATCGGGTCGGGAGCCGTGACAGTCGTGGCCCGCGAAGACTCCAGAGAAGGTCTTCGCGCCCCGCGAAGCTCCCCCATTCCGGTTACAAACTTTGATAAATTGCACTTTCAGCCCCTGGTCCTTTATAACTTGATTTATCTTTCATTTATTGCACTTTTAACCCCCAAAGTTAACTCTTAAGGGTCTTAGGTCATAAAACATACATCGTTAAGCTTCTGGTTAGTTACGAAGTCACCCGAAAGGTCTAATTTCAAACGTTGACGCTTTTACCCCTTTAATTACGAAACTTAACGTATTTAATATCAAATGATATCGAAACCTCGTGAACTTTTCGTCACTTGTTCATGAGAGTATAAACAATCGTTACAAAGCCCAGGGTTCGTTAAAAGGTCACTCAGAGGTAGTAATTTAACATGTTGACACATTTAACCCTCGCGTCTTGTAAACTTTCATTTTCTTTAACAAACGGCTTCATACATTTAAAAATTTATTCGTTTAAGGTATAAACATCGTGTAGGGTTGTTGAAAAGCATAGTTTTCAAATGTTGACACTTTTGGCCCTTCTACACACATACTTTCTTTGTTGGTCAACTTTAGTCCTTCGAATTCAATTCGTTACATGCTTAAAGTCCATGACACGTGTCTTTATTACATTGGACATGATTTTTGCAAGGTGTTACAAATCAACGCCTTCGTAAACCCGTTCTTTCCGTCAGCATCCGGTTTCTCAACAACGAGCTTAACTTGTGACATAAGGTACCACTGGAACAGCGAGAACAATATGCCAACAACCGCACAGATAGGGATAAGGATCTCGGCGTCGAGATCTGAGAGGATTGTAGCTGACGTCATCAGATCTACACACAAAGAAATAAACCGGAAATCCAATCGGAACACAGAGAACAGAGAGAGATTTAACAATTTGGGGTTAAATCTCTATCTCTCTATATATAGATATAGATTCTTAATATTTCCCTTAGCTTTTCTATATAGTTTATTTTCCTTTCACCTTTTTTTCCACAAATAATTTATGACAGTGAGATATTGAGTGATTCACACACAATGCTAGATTAGATATTCAAATTAACTACATTCAAATTACCTACTTTTCATAAAATAATCATCAAACCCCAAAACCCAAAGGCTGTCATAGTGTAAAATAATATATGCAGATGCAAAATATATGTATATGTAAAATATATATTCAAAAACCACAAATATCTTCAACATTGAATAGCAACTCCAAAAAAAAAACGTGCATCATATGCATTCCTCTTATATACCTAAATCCATTTACCATAACAAAAAAATCAACATTTTAACAAATAATCCTAAAGTAACCCTAAAACTAGCAAAACCAAACCCATAAAATACACATAGAATGATGCTAAAACTTCATAAGAACATAACTTAATCAAAATAAGTTGCAGATTTGTTACCACAAATACAACAAATATGCCACTATCTACTCTGCCAAAAAGAGCCATGAAAGAACCACCAAGTCCATAAGCAGTTTAATCCAGACATGAAAGTAAAATCCTAGATCTGCAAGTTTAGAGCAAACACAAACATCAGATTCAACAACTGAAGGGCGTGTCCTAGATAATTCAAAAGGATCTCGGACTTACCTTGGGTTTTTGGAACTTGGATGTGAGTTGGATGGATCTTTATTCATCCACATTGTTGAATAATTCTGGGGTAAGTTTGATGAAAATGAGAAGTCAATTTTGATGAGAATGAGAAGTAATTGGAATCACCAAAAGAGATCAGATTCAGATCTAGAATATTTGAGATAGAGAAAAAAGACTCAGGGTTGTGTATTTGAATTTTGAAATAGAATTTGGGTTTTAGCCTTTTAAGGTTGTCGCCGAAGGAGGAAAAGACTCTGGTCTGCGCGTTTGAATTTTCAAATGAATTTGGGTTTTAGGGTTACCGCCGAAGGAGAAGGGTGTTGTTGGAAAGATAATGCATTTTGATATTCATGTGCTTTAGAGAGTTGTACATCATGCATTAAAGGAGTTTTAAGGTAAGTGGCAAATTACCTTAAGTTACCCTTGCAATATGCTTTTATACATAGTATATATATACATATATATATAGAGGCCAGTTAACGTATAATACGGCTTAACGTAGATCACGTACGACAGATAATTACGCACGTTCATTTAAAAATCACGCACGTTATAAACTAAAAATATCAAATCACGCATGTTATACACATAATCACGCACGTTGTCGTACGTGATGTACGTTAAGCCGTATTGTATTTTACACTTTTCCTATATATATATATATATATATATAGGGTCAGGATTTAGAGAAAACAGTGAAAAGTGTGAGAACGGAGAGAACGGTTATGGATCGTCAGATCAAAACAATCTATGGACTAGATGATGCGGTGGCGTTTTCGTAAATAACATCACTTTTATTAGTGTGGCGCGCTTCATTAAGGGTAAAAAAGCCTTTTGACTTCTCTACGCAAAACGCCATCTCATGAATAAAATGCCATTAAATTACCGCCTTAACCTACTTAGCACACACCATCCTAATCTAAACGCCATTAGATTTAAAACGCCAAACTTGTTTTAAACGATAAAGCTGGACAAACAGTTACTGAAACGACGGGACTTAATTACTAGCATTTATTATAATAAAATCCCGCCTAAAACAACCGCCAAAAAACATCCTATATATACAACATTTCAGATCTTCCATTAACCACACAAAACCCCAAACGCCATATTTAATATTTACCATTCGTCTTAGAAACGCCAAAAAACCCAAACATCAAATATCCCCTAAAACAAAATGTTTTTTCTTGAAATTCAGTTTGGTTGTTGGTAAGGTTTCGCTCAATGTAATGGACAAAATCATTAAGTGAGGATATTGTCCATTTCATTGAGTAAAATCTTATTGACTTTATCCTCAACTTCCATCCAATTTATAACGGCAAAACATACAAAAACATTATCGAGTTTTGTTCTCAATAAAGTTTAGCTGTATGGGGTGGACAACCTTCTTAGACATCTTTCTTAACTGAGGATTAACAATGTTGTCCATCTCATACAGCAAAACATTATTGAGTTTAGCATGACCAAATTTAGAGATTTAAGGTTCTTTTATTTAGTGGCGTTCTTTTTCTCGGTAAAACGCCAAAAATTTTGGCCAAATGGATTGTTAGCTGAGGGATGTAACTCAATAACATTTTGCTGCATGAGATGGACAAATCTTCAAGAAAAAGAGGCTGATGTCACACTTTGTGATACCAAACGACGACAAAAAAGCTACTTCAAAAACAAAAAAAACAAAATGAATCATACGAAAGTCGAAACAGCCAGTTAAGATGATTCAAAAAAGAAGAAAGAGACTCCTGACAGTGAAGATTTGGAAGATTAATTTGTTATATATTTTTTTATAATTTTCCTTTTCAGTTGATTGTTATATAATAACAACGCCATATATAATAAAAACGCCACATAGATAAATGCTTGTGAAAACGCCATCATGCCATAAAACGCCCCAAAACTCCCAAACTATAATAAAATTACTATGGACAAGTATTATAAAAAACTAAAAAAAAGTATAAAAACCATAGTACAAGAAAAAATAGAACAAAAGTGCCATCTTTATATAAAACCTCATTAAAAATAAAAAACGCCAAAATCTGGAAAAGGTAACTAGAAAGAGTAACTACAAAACAGTAAAACTGAAGCGACGGAAACTTTATTATTAAAAACATTTAATATATTAAAATCTAAAACGCCAAACTTGAAAGATGGGACGTGTTACAGACTTCAGAGATAAAGCTTATCAAAAACACTAATTACAAATAGTAACTGAAACGACGAATACTTTATCATAATAATACACCGCCTAACCTACGCGCCAAAGACATCCTATAAAATGATACCTCTCAACAACTTCCATTTGATCACACCAAAAAAAACAAACGCCAATATTCCTAAATACCACTCACTGTAAAACGCCAATATTTTAAAAAAATCAAAGATGGCTAACATGTTTTCTTGGATATTCAGTATTGTTCTTTGTGAAGTTTCTCTGAATGGATTGTTAGGTGAGGGGAGTAACTCAATCAGATTTTGCTGCATAAGATGGACAAATCTTCAAGAAAAAAATACTGATGACAGACATATGTCATTCTGTGTTCTTTGTTCTTGAAGAAGGCTTGGATGAGGAGAAGAGATCAATGATACTGAAGAGTGGGATGATTATAAAGATAAAGATAAAGTTAAAGAGCAAAGCGAAAAACCCACCCACATGTCATCGATCTATGTCCCCAACATCCACAAAAGCCACTTCAACAAACGAACAAACAAATAATCAGACCGATGGGTTTGTTAAGTTTTATATAAAACGCCATATATTTGGTGACAGTTCTTGTAGTATTAAAGAAGAGAGAGACTGATGACAGTGAAGATTGTGAAGAGAGATCCAATTAGGATTTTTAATTTATTTTTTTCGCTTCTATTTTTTCCCCTTTGGTTGTAATATAATTTTCCGATTGTAAAACAGGAAGATACAACAAACGCCAAAATGTATATAAAAAATAATAGAATAATGGGTCATCTTGTCTAAAACGCCTTTGAATCTAAGAACAAACAATGGGGCATCATCCTAAAAAGTCCTCGCCATACTTAGTATGGATGAAGCCATTCAGAGAGATATTCTGACCCTTTGGGTTCCAATGGCCTACGATTTGGAAACGCCAAAATATTAATACAAATTAAACCATTAAAACGCCATGTAATTATTGAATTTGGTTAGCGCCAAAAAATCTTAAACGCCACAAATGACGCAATATTGTGAAAAGCGGAATTGGAAAATCGGTAGATAAAATGACAAAAAAGCCCATACGCCCTAATTATATCGCGTGCCACGTGTTGGGTCAGGATGCGTTCTCACACTTTAGGGCGTTTTCTCCTGATCCCGTACCTATATATATATATATATATATAGGATAAGGATCATGTGAGAAGTAGTAGGCTAATTGAGAAACTTGAGAAGCATTCTGGACCACACATTTTCCCTAAGCAAAAAATGCAAAAAAAATGTAAAAAATGCAATTTTTTTTTTGGAAAAATCAGAGCGTTTTCTATTAGTTTTTTTTAGGGATTTATACATATGTGTATATGTTAATCTTTTAAGTATAAATATGTGTATATTATCAATTATATATATATATATGTATATACATGTTTAAAATTGAAAAATAAGTGTTATAAATCTTTTATTGAGGTGAATGATTTAGTTTTAGCTTTAGCATTTAGCGTTAGTATTTATGGTTTAGCATTAAGGTTAGCTTTAAGGTTTAGCATTAGTATTTAGGGTTTAGCTATATGGTTTAACATTAGGGTTTAGCATTAGTATTTAGGGTTTAGCATTAGGGTTTTGCAATATGGTTTAGCTTTTGGGTTTAGCATTGGTGTTTAGCATTAGGGTTTGCATTAGGTTTTAGCTATATGGATTAGTATTAGGGTTTAGCTTTAGCTTTAGGGTTTAGCATTAGGGCATAGCTTTAGGGTTTAACTTTAGGGTTTAGCTTTAGAGTTTAGCGTTTATAACACTTATTTTTCAATTTTAAACATGTATATACATATAAGTATAATTGACAATGTACACATATATAGTTAAAAGATTAACAATATACACATGAGTATAAATCCCTAAAAAAAATTTGCATTTTTTTACCTCTTTTTTTTTGCATTTTTTGCTTAGGGAAAATGTGCGGCTCAGAATGCTTCTCAAGTTTCTCAAATAGGGTGGACTTTTCTTAGGATCCTTACCCTACATATATATAGGTAGGGTTCATGCGAGAACCACCTTAATTGCAAAAACCAATGTGAACACAACAAAAAATAAAAAAACCTAACCGCCCCCCCCCCCCCCCCCCCTTCACCCAAGAAAAATACTAAAAACTGAATCCCCAAAAAACCTAAAAAACACACAAATTTTTTTTAATAGTTTTTATGTTTAAACCGCTACTTTTAGTAGCAAAAAAAAAAATAATAATAACGTAAAGAAGCAATTTAAACATAAAAAATACTAAAAAAAATTGTGTGCTTTTTAAATTTTTTAGGTATTTTTGATTGTGTTCACATTGGTTCTCGCGGTTATCGCAATAAAGTATCGTTTCTAACGGACCCTTCTTCTATATATATATGGGTGGGTTAACGTACAATATTCCATAATGTACGATTAAATTATGCATATTTTAAAACTCAAAATCTTAGTCATGCATGAAGTAAAAACCTAATCACACATGTTATAAAACTAATTACGCATGTTATAATATCATCTCGTACGTATTGTACGTTAAAGATTATTGTATTTTACACTTACAATATATATATGTATATAACTGAAATTAGCTATTCTGGAAATTGTTCTTAATAAATAAGATATACAAGTACTTTAAGGTTAATAATTAACAATTATCTAGATAACATTACACAGACCTAAAAGAAGTTAACATGTTTTGTGTTTAACCTTAACAGGTTTCGTGTCTATAACAAGTTGACACGTTAAGACCTGCTTAATTTTGTGTCTTAACATGTTAACATGTTAAGACCCGTTAATGACACACTTATAATTTTAAATAAAAAAAATATGTGGAGCTCCTGATTTTAAATAAAAAACATACTTGGAATTAAAATTTATATATTTAAGCACATGTCATGTTCGTATTTTAACATGTCGTGTTCGTCTCGTAACAAGTCGTATGATACGCTAGTAATTTCTTTCGTGTCTTAATAGGTCATTTCATGTAACCAGTTAATTTCGTGTTTGAAAAATCTAACAAGATAAAATTTCGTGTCGTGTTCATGTTTACTTGTTTTAGGTTCGTGTCATATCAGATCCGTGTCTTAGCAGATCGGATTAACACGCCAACCTACTAAAATAAAGGACCATTAAATTGATGAACTTGCCAACTATATTGAAAGACAAGGGCGGTTATTGGTTGCCTCTCACACCTACTTTTCCATAAATTAACGACTTTATTGCTCCAACTGTATTATCATTTTTTTATTTATTACTCATCTAACCTTTGCCAAAATTCATACACATGATCTCTTACACACTCTCTCTCTCCATTGTGTTCCATCTCATGTTTAGTTGACATTATCGGTTGGTATTTTTTGGATGGATCAGCTGACGTAAGGATAATATATGTCAACTATCTTAAAGTGCCATGAGAATGGGTTTACATACTCATTTAAAGTGCCCATGATGATACACTCGGTGGTTCAACAAGTGCAGAAAGTATGGAAGGAAGGAATTTCAAGAAATTTAAGTTCAAGGTGTGAAGATCATGGATAACATTTTTTGTGCAGTATTTTTATACTATATTTTTGTGTTAAATTTATTTGTTGAATTTTTTTTGTCTTAAATTTTTTTTTCTCAATTTTTTGTGCTGGATTTTTATACTATATTTTTTTGTGCTAAAATTTTTCGTGCTATATTTTTTTGTACTAGATTTTTTTATGCTATATTTTTTTGTACTGAATTTTTTGTGCTAGATTTTTTGTACTTGATTTGTTTATTGTATTTTTTAGAAAACAAAAGGGGTGCCACATTTCATTTTCACACTCTTATTTATAAATACCAAAATCTCTTCCTTCCAACTCATATGGAGTGTCACGTGTCGTTATCACAATCCTTCTTAATCTACTTAGTCAAAATCTACTTTTTAGTGGATCCTTCCCCATATATGTGTGTGTTTATATATATATATATATATATATAGGATAAGGTTCATGTCAGAAATAGTAGGCTAATTGAGAAACGTGAGAAACATTCTGGACTACGCATTTTCTCTAAGCAAAAAAATGTAACATATACAATTTTTTTTTTTGGAAATATCGGAGCTTTTTCTATTAGGATTTTTTTGTACGGATTTATACACATGTGTGTATTGTTAATCTTTTAAGTATACATATGTGTATATTGTCAATTATACATATATGTATATACAGGTTTAAAATTTAAAAATAAGTGTTATAAATCTTTGATTGAGGTGAATGATTTAGTTTTAGCTTTAGGATTTAACATTAGTATTTATGGTTTAGCATTAGGGTTTAGTATTAAGGTTTAGCATTAGTATTATGGGTTTAGTTTTAGGGTTTAGCATTAGGGTTTGGGATTTAGCATTTGGGTTTAGCGTTTGGGTTTAGCATTAGAGTTTAGCTTTAGCTTTTGAGTTTAGCTTTAGCTTTGGGGTTTGCATTAGGGTTTACCTTTAGGGTTTAGCATTAGGGTTTAGCTTTAGGGTTTATAACTATTCTTTTTCAATTTTAAATATGTATATACATATATGTATAATTGACAATATACACATATGTATAGTTAAAAGATTAACAATATACACATGTGTATAAATACCTAAAAATTTTTTGCATTTTTGTAGATTTTTTTTTTGTATTTTTTACTTAGGGAAAATGTGTGATCCAGAATACTTCTCAAGTTTCTCAAATAGAGTGGACTTCTTTTATGTTTAAATCGCGAAAAAAAATTATTTTAATTATTTTAATTTTTTTAATAACGAAAAGAAGCGATTTAAACATAAAAAATATTAAAAAAAAATTGTGTGTTTTTTAGATTTTTTTTAGTTATTTTTGGTTGTGTTCACATTGATTCTCCCGGTTCTCGCAATAAAAGGTTGTTCCTAACGAATCCTTCTCATATATATATATAGGAAGGTTAACGTACATTACGGCTTAACGTACATCACGTACGACAAGTAATTACGCATGTTCATTTTAAGATCACGCACGTTATAACTCAAAAATCCAAAATCACACATGTTGAAACACAATAATCACGCATATTGAAAACATTAATTACGCATGTTATAGAACAAATCACGCACGTTGTTGTACGTGAAGTACGTTAAGCCGTAATGTACGATATACTTTTTCTATATATATATATTATATATATGGGTAGGTTAACGTACAATATTTCTTAACATACGATCAAATTATGCACGTTACAAAACTCAAAACTTTAGTCACGCATGGAGTAGAAACCTAATCACACATGTTATAAAACTAATTACGCATGTTATAATTTCATCTCGTACATATTGTACGTTAAAGGATATTGTATTTTACACTTACAATATATATGTATATAACTGAAATTAGCTATTCTTGAAATTGTTCTTAATATATAAGATACACAAGTACTTTAAGGTTAATAATTAACAATTAACTAGATAACATTACACGGACCTAAACGAAGTTTACAGGTTTTGTATTTAACCTTAACAGGTCTCGTGTCTATAACAAGTCGACACGTTAAGACCTGCTTAATTTTGTGTCTTAACATGTTAACATGTTAAGACCCGTTAATGACACACTTATAATTTTAAATAAAAAAAATATGTGGAGCTCCTTATTTTAAATAAAAAACATACTTGGAAGTAAAATTTATATATTTAAGCACAGGTCGTGTTTGTGTTTTAATATGTCGTGTTCGTCTCGTAACAAGTCGTATGATAGTATGATACGCTAGTAATTTTTTTGTGTCTTAATATGTCATTTCTTGTAACCTGTTAATTTCGTGTTTGGAAAATTTGACATGATAAAATTTCGTGTCGTGTTGGTGTTTACCTGTTTTAGGTTCGTGTCATATCAAATCCGTGTCTTAGCAGATCGGATTAACAGAATATGCCAGCACTACTAAAATAAAAAGGACCATTAAATTGATCAACTTGCCAACTATATTGAAAGATAAGGGCGGTTATTGGTTGCCTCTCACACCTACATTTCCATAATTTTTTTTAACGGCAAATCACTTTATATATATATATATAGGGAGGGGCTCATGCGAGAACTCCATTTATTGTGAGAACCATGAGAACCAATGTGAACACAACCTAAAATAGCTAAAAAACCTAAAAAAACCAAACCCCCACCCCCCCCCCCCCAAGCTAAATGCTAAAAACTAAAACCCCCAAAAAACCTAAAAAAAACCTAACCCCCCCCCCCCCCCCAAAAACCTAAACCCCCTCCCTCACCCCCCAAAAACCTAAACCCCCCCCCCCCCCCACTCCCCACCCCCTAAGCTAAAATGCTAAAAACTAAACCCCCAAAAAACCTAAAAAAATCTAAAAAAAAACTAAAAAAATCTAAAAAAAAATCTAAAAATTTTTTTTTATTATTTTTAATATTTTTTATGTTAAAATCGCTACTTTTCGAATCAAAAAAAAAAAAATTTAAAAAAAAAAAATTAAAAATTTTTTTTTTTTTTGCTTCTAAAAGTAGCGATTTTAACATAAAAAATATTAAAAAAATCAAAAAAAAAAATTTGTGTGATTTTTAGCTATTTTTAGGCATTTTTGGTTGTGTTCACATTCGCAATAAGAGGTGGTTCTCGCATGATCTTCTCCCTATATATATATATATATATATATATATATATATATATATATATATATATATATAGGATAAGGATCATTACAGAACACTAATTATTGCGAGAACAAAAAGAACAACTCTAAATCACTAAATTTTGGAATTTAAAGTTCATATTTCTTAATTTTTATGTTTCTTACATTCATAAGTGTATTATATACACATAAAAAATCATATATTTTTTCCTACACATAGTCTACATATATATATAACGAGCCAGCTAGAAACTGGGAAACAAAACAGGAAACTGAGTATTGTGGCATTCGAACCCGGGTCCCGGATTCAGCAAACCATCACCCAACCAACCAAGCTGCATGTTTTTTTTTTTTTTTTTTTTTTTTTTTTTTGAAAAGTAACTTTCATTAACCAACACGCCAAACCTCAAACCGAGGCGGTCACAAACAACACCACAAAACTACATATTTACAAAGAGTTAATTACATAGTTAGTCCCTGTGGTTTGCACAAAATAACAAACTTAGGTACTAATAGTTTAAAATCACCTTCTATGGTATTAACTTTTCATTTTGTAACGTTTGGAGGTATTAACTTCTAAGGTAATAACATAGGTAGTCCCTGTGGTTTGCACAAAATAACATACTTAGGTACTAACAAAATGTGATTTTAAGCCTACAAATAAGCTTAATACCCTCAAACGTTACAAAATGAAAAGTTAATACCCTAGAATGTTATCAGAAACTATTAGTACCTAAGTTTGTTATTTTGTGCAAACCACAGGGACTAACTATGTAATTAACTCTATTTACAAATTTAAACCAATCATCCCATGAAACCCTCAACAATCTCACTCTACTATTTAACCATAAAAAAACCAAAAGCTACATGTTTTCTTACTTTTCCATAAATTAAGGACGTTATTGCTCCAACTGTATTATCAATTTTTTATTTATTACTCATCTACCCTTTACCAAAATTCATACACATGATCTCTTAAACACACTCTCTCTCCATTGGGTTGGGTAAAGCCATGAAGGTGCACTCAATTTTGATACACCATATCTTTCAGTTTCATGAAATAATTGTGTCTCAAACTTTGAGGTTATCATTGTTACAATTTTTTAAACGACGACTATTTTTTTTAAACGGTGACTATTGATTTAAAAAGAATCAATGTTACAAATACCTTTTTTTTAACCGGTAATTTCTTCTAATATCCTGTTGTCCGTGCGACTTGAATCTAAGACTTCTCCCGTCCCTTTCCAACCTCAGGTGTTTTAAAAGTTTTGTCTTTGTCAATAGACCACCACCCCATTGGTTTAATGTTTTAATTTCTGGATGAATCCTTAAATGGACCTCGTTTATTAGTGGGGCCAAGCAGAAAATATTACAAAAATCTGTCTTTTAAGTCCCACAGAAAACAAGAATGCCTTTACACAAGGGTTTGGGAAATTTACAAGTATCTCTTTATCTATTAAAACTTAATGTTTTGATTTCTGGATGAACACCCTTTAATGGACCACATTTATTGATGGGGCCTAGCAGAACATATTATAAAAAATATGTTGTTAATTCCCACAAACAACGAGAATGCCTTTACACATGGGTTTGAGAAATGGAGGTCTTGGTTTCAAGTACCACAGAAAACGAGATTAAAAGAAATTTACTGTTAAAAAATTAGAATAAATTGCCAAAATCGTCCCTGATGTTTGGCCATATTGACAGTTTCATCCAAAACAACTTTTTTTGTACCATGTTACCCTTCACTTTTGGTAATTTTTGTCATTTTCATCCAAAAGTCTAACTTATTTGCCAAAATCGTCCCTGATATTTGAGATTTTTTGTCATTTTCATCCAAATGTCTGATAGAAAAAATGAAGCAAATTAGATTTTTTGATGAAAATGGCAAAAAATCTCAAAAGTAAAGGACAATATGGTACAAAAAAAAAGTTGTTTTTGGATGAAACTAGCAAACATGGCCAAACCTCATGACGATTTGGGCAATTTACTGAAAAAATTATAAATGTGTCTACGTTTTTATATAATTGTACAAAAATATTCATGTTGGACAAGATTTGTATGTTTTTATATACTTTTACACATGACTTGTTATATGTCCTTGAAACGTAAAATATGTGTTTTTTTTATTAGTTTTTTTTATGTTTTTTTCATATTAGGAATAATTTGTTGCTTAATAGTGTTGTATCTCATGGATAGAGAGTTTTTCAATAATAAATTTTGATTTTTCACTTTTAACACAAAGTTTTACCTTTTGCATTTTAACCCTTTTGCATTTTTAACTTTTAACCTAAAGCTTTTCCTCTTTTACAATTTAACCCTAATATTTTTTTTTATTTTCAACTTTGGTCCCCCATAGCTTTCATCTTTCGCAAGTTTTTCGTTTTACATTTCGTTCTAAATAATGCGAGTTAACACGCTATAACGCCCGTGTGAGGCTCAATGTATTTTCGTAAATTTTTTTCCGTTTGACAGGTGCATCGCAACGCGTCTATTTCCCCGTTTGATGGATTTGTCGCAACGCGCGTGTCCTATATCGACTTATTTATTCTTTTCTACGTTTTACGTTTCATTCTAATTTCTTCGCATTAACACACCGCAACGGGCGTGCGTGGTTCAACGATTTTATGTCTGCTTTTCGTCCAGTATTATTTTTTCCTTTGTTATGTTCGCGTTCGTTTGTTAAGGAAATGAACGTGTTCGTGTTCATTTGCTAATTTTAGTCCATGAACGAAAACGAACGATGATGAACACAAACTAATGTTCATGAACACAAATTGAAACAAACAAAGCGTTCATAAACAGAATATATAATACACCGACACTTATTAGATGTATTATTTGTACGAATTTTGAAGTATTTAAATAAAATATAAAAATGAAAAACACTAATGAACTATCGAACAAAATCAAACATAAATGAACACATTACCAAACGTTCACGAACATAAATGAACGAGCGTGGCCTCAGTTCATGTTCATTCAACAAGGGTTCGTAGAACGAAGGGAGTGTACAACTGGGTCGTAGCCCCAGTTTTTTGTTCGTAACTGGGCTTTCCAACTCAAGAGATGCTAAAGCTATTGTGAATTGGTCTTTCTAAGTAGGAAAGAGTGCTTTGCGCAAAGAGCAACTCGAAAGTACTTGACTTAAAGGAACAAAGTTCCTCATTCGTGTAATGAACGAACGAACACAAACAAACTTTTCGCCGAATGATTAACGAACTGTTCTCTGAACGTTTGGTTCCTTTGCAGCCCTACTTGTCATGGTTATTTTGGTAATATTTTGTTTGCTGATTTAGGCGGCTTCTCAAGTTCATGGGGGTCAATTTGCAGCTGGATTTGTCGATGGTTTTGTCAGATTATATGATGTCAGAAAGCCTGATGGGTAAATATATAATTATTTTCATATCATATGATAATTTATGGTTTACTAACATGTTTATTTTTCATGCAATTATTTTGCTAAATTTATGTATTGTCATGAAGTGCGGTGCTTATACACATACACACAACTTATATATGACTTATTTATCGTTTTAAGGTTTGATTTATATTCCCGTTTGGTATAAAGAAAAAACCGACACATGTATTCAAAAGGGATTTAATTAGATGACTCCACTCGGTTCGAAATAAAATTTACAAAACATACATAAAAAAACATGAAAACAAATTCTATTTGACCTGAGTCGTTTTCCAAAAAAGTTAATGTAGAAACGTACACCAATTCGCATTTATTGCAAAACCCACATAAAAATATGCACATAAATATTGTCCTGAGATGTTGGTCCAGTAGTCAAAAGGCATGCCCTCTCTAGTGGAGAGCATGTTCGATTCCCTCTTGGGCAAATTTTGAGGGACATCTGGGTGAAGGGACGAATCGAGGCTTTAATCCCGGTTTCGAACATGACCGGGGGCAAGGATTTACGGATTTCATCTGGTTCCTACGCATCAGGGGGCACGGTCTCATGGCGATCAAGGAGTCAACCTTGGACATAGCCTCGAGTAGGGTGAGTTTACACGTGAGATTCTTTGTCATTCACAAAAAAAAACTTGTTTTAAAGTTTTGAAAACTTAGTTACGTTTAATTTCTTTGATTTGTCTTTTTGATATAAATTTTATTAAAACAAAGTTGTTTTCAAAATAAAGTATTTTATGATTTTGTAAAGGCTTTCGGACTTAACTTCGGCAGAATATAGTTACGCACTTAGACTACTAGAAAAAGATGAAGAGTGAATATATATTTTTTAGTTTGAATGATAAAAGATACGTGTATATATCTTACACAAAGTTGGGGCTGTAGATTTGTATATTTGAGCGTTGTGTGTGTGAACAAGATCGTAGGATTCAAAAACCCCGTCTCCACCCACTCTTTTTTACTCTTTAATCGATGTCCATTTCAACTTACGGTCGCGTTGCGGCGGGGGCGAACACCAATGCCACACTACTGCCAACGACCACCAACACTGAAGTTGCGGCGTGTTAATGCGAAGAAATTAAACCGAAACATAAAATATATAAAAGAATAACTAAGTGTTGGTAATTTTAGTGATTATCAACATTTGTAGTGGTATTGGATTAACTTGTTGAATAGGTTCTCGTTATAATTTAATCGAGTTAGGTGATGCAGGATTTGCGGACTCGATAGTTCTAACGAGTTAGTGTGTGATAGTTTTTGGGCCTAACTAATTTGATTATTTAATTAATTCATTGGCCTAGTTGAAAACTAAAATCAATATTTAATTGATGATCTGGTTCGGAACAGTGGGCTTTTGCCTATTCCATGAGAATGTAATTTCCATATGATTTATAAAATCAAATTTTAATATTGATAACTTTGAGATAATATCTAATATTACGATATATTGGATGTTGGTTATTTTCGGGAGAACTGTTACTATTACATTATTCTCAAAAATCACAATCCTGTTTTTGTTACGAATTGAGTTTAATCCGTTCGAACTTTTAAATATACCGATCAAATAGTTCGTTCTGATAGTTCTCATACGACTCTCAATTCAATCCAATCAATTTTATTTTGATTCATTGTGGTCTCATTAAGTTCAACCAACAAAGAACGAACTATTTGAACATGACTGGTGAATCTGCAAGCGACATGACAAGCAAATTCGCGAAGTTGGAGAAATTTGAAGGGCAGGATTTTAGGCGCCGGAGGAAGAAGATGTATTTCTTGTTAACCACACTAAAAGTTGTGTACGTTCTGAGTACACCGATGCCTGAAGAAGGGGGAAAACGAACCCCTTGATCAATAGAGGAAAAGGTCGAAGTGGGAAAATGATGATTATATATGCAGAGGGCATATATTGAATGGAATATGTGATGGGTTATTTGATCTGTACCAGAATGCAGTGTCTGCCAAAGATCTCTGGGATTCATTTGAATCCAAATATATGGCAGAGGATGCATCTAGCAAAAAATTTCTGGTAAGTAATTTTAATTCCTACAAAATAGTTGATGATAGACCGGTTATGCAGCAATATAATGAATTATTGCACATATTGGGTCAATATAATCAACACAATTTGTATATGGATGAGTCAATTTCTGTTTCAAGCATCATTGATAAACTCCCTCCATCATGGAAAGATTTTAAACACACCCTTAAACATCAAAAGAAAGAATTGACTTTGGTTCAGTTGGAAAGTCACATTCGAATCGAAGAATCTCTTCGGGTTCAAGAAGTTGGTAAAAATAAGGGCAAAAGTGTGGTTAGTCAATCTTCAATTAATATGGGGGAGCATGACGGGAAATCGGGTAATTATAACAAGTTTAAAGGCAAAAAACGCAAGTTTGATCATGGTGATAAAAATTCAAACAAGAAAGCCAAAAAGACATGTTGGAGGTGCCACAAAGTGGGACACTTCAAAAAGGATTGTCGGGTGAAGCTTACGGGAAATAACAAAGGTTCAAGTGGAGCGGGTCCAAGTGGATCCAAGGATCCACCGACACAAACTGGTATGTATTCTAACTCGTATGTAAATTTGGTTAATTCTAGTGAGGGCTTGACAATAACAAAGGTTCCATTTGCACCCACTGTTGATGAAAATAATTTTCCTACACGGACAGATTTATGTGTCAATGAATTAAATAACTGTGAAAATTCTTTGTTACACAATAAAATTGTTTTTAATCCAAAATTAAATTTAAAGAAACCCAACACAATAAATAATGGTGCATGTGATACTCGGGTGTAGTGGTGCACAAAAAACCCGAACCCGGACCCGGACCTGAAAAAAAAACCCGGAACCGGGTATTATAAAACCTGGGTTTTTTATACCTGAACCCGACCCTACCCGTAGGGTAGGGACCGGGTATGCATATTTGATCTAAAACCCGAACCCGGAACCGGTTTTTTTTATACCTGTTTTATACCCGAAACCCGGTTTTATAAATACCCGAACCCGAACCCGGAACCGGGTTTTATAAATACCCGGAACCGGTTTTTAAAAAAACCCGATTTTGATGTAATCTTGTTTAATTATGTATGCATTAAGACTTCTAGTTCTTATGATTTAACAAAATTATGTATGCACTTTGATGTAATCTTGTTTAATTATTAGGTTTCTAATGATATTTGCCACCGCTACTTAATTATTTAGTATATTTCATTACAAGTGGAAACAAATATGCCAATATATGTTGGCCCTTCTATTTTCTTTGTTTGTTTAATATCATTATTAGTTTTTGTATTTAATAAATTGTGCCTCTGTTTATAAAGTTCAAGAATAACCACATGAAGAACTATAAATTGTGCCTCTGTTTATCAATAGATTTGATGTCTATGTGTGAGAGTTATGTTTGATACATTTTATAAGCATAGTTCCGGTCGGGTTTTTTTAATACCCGGTGCGGGTTTTTTCCCAACCCGATGCATACCCGAACCCTACCCGATGAATACCCGAACCCGGAAATAGGGTATTATAATACCCGGGTTTTATAAAACCCGACCCGAACCCTATCCGAACCCGGGTATTAGGGTATACATTTTTGGTAGAGAACCCGGACCCGACCCGGTTTTTAAAAAAACCCGATTTTGTAAAACCCGATCCTACCCGAACCCGATCCTACCCGAAACCCGGTTTTTAAAAAAACCCGATTTGTGCAACCACTACTCGGGTGGAACAGAATAATATGTGTGAACCAAATTTAGGCCCAATCAAAATCTTAAAAGTGGGCAGAGATGGTTTATATGGGAATTGTATGAATAACACGTTGTTGAATTTTAAATTCATAAATTGTGGTGGGCCATATGGAAATACCAATTTGGTGGATGTAAATAAGTCACTTAATGTAAATACAAAGCTTAATAAATTAATGGACATTAAAGGTCCAAATAAAAACCTTATGGTGGGATCAGTACCGAATGAACCGAATTTGGGAAATCATAAGGATTTGGGTCGTGAGTTGCATGGAACCAATAATTTATTTGTGGGTTCAATTTCAACAGTAACTTGTAATAAATATTGTGACCCAATCAGTTCTTCTCCGTTGACGGAAAAATCCGTTAATTGGAACTTAAATTCGAATAATAATGTGAGTTCAAGGATTCCAGATGCGAATTATGTTTCCTTTATCACTGAATCGTTTTGTGTTCACAGGGGCGGACTTATGTAGAAAGTACGGGTTCCCGGGAACCCAGTCGGTTTTTAATTTTTAGTGTAAATATATATAAGAAACTGAAAAGGAACCCATAAGTAAATTATAAAGGGAACCCATAAACAAAAGAAGCCTTGGTTCCACTGGTTATGTCCGCGCTTTTCTTTCTAACTCACCCGAGTTCGAATCCCGTATCAACTCTTTTTTGTTCCGTTTTTTTTTATTTCTCTTTTATTTTTTTTTCTTTAATGACCCATTTAGGGTTATATCACAAAACATACGCCGCACAAGCCACAGAACAAGTAACGAACAGTCGAACAGAGTGAAACAAGTCGGACAACATCAGCAGCTCCACCTCTCCGCCGACTCGCCGATTGCTGCCGTCTGCCACCGCGACGTCCATCCTCTCTGCTGCTCGGCTGCTCCGCCTCCGCCGATTGCTTCCGACACTTTGTTTTTCTTATACGAATCAGGCGATTAAGGTTAGAATTTTGATTACATCAGTGATTTATGATTACAGTTTGTTATACACTTATACATCTGTTTGTTTTAAGTTAATATTGGTGCTGAAAGTTTCAGTTTGTTATACATCTGAATTTGTCAATTTGGTAGTTAATTTTGGTAGTTAAACTTGAATTGGGGTTTTTAAACTTGAATTGGGGTTTTTAAACCTGAATTTGTCAGTTTGTTATACACTTATACATCTGTTTGTTTTATTTAAGTTAATATTGCTGCTGAAATTGGGTTTTTGAGTTGAGAATAAACAGGTTTTGATGTATGTTTTAAACTTGAATTTGTATTTTATTTGTAAAGACTATCGTATTTTATATTATGTGTTTTTAAATTTCTAATGGCGATTTTCTTTTCATCATTGTATCTTACTTTTATTATGTGGTGAACCTTACCCGATCCGAACTATCGAACCGACCCGAAATTCTTTATGTTCAGTCACATGAAATTGGAGTATCTAAAAAAGTGAACCCAGAGAAAAATATTCCTGGATCCGCCACTGTGTGTTCAGGATGATGAATTTGCATGGTGGGTAGACTCGGGAGCTACCGTACATGTATGCAAAGATCTAAGGTGGTTTGAAGAATGCAAACCTATAGATGACGGATCCAAATTACGAATGGGAAATGTAGCAACCGAGCCTATCAAAGGTGTCGGGAAAGTCAAGCTTGTATTTACTTCTGGCAAACACTTATTACTAGATTATGTGTTGTGTGTTCCGGGTATACGGAAGAATTTATTGTTGGGTATTGTATTAAATAATTATGGGTTTAAACAGGTCATTGAGTCTGACAAGTTTATCTTGTCAAGACATGGAACCTTTGTAGGATTTGGATATTTATCTAATGGTATGTTTAAATTAAATGTTCATGTCCCGTTTGCTAAAGAATCCGTGTATATTGCTTCTTCTAGTAATAAAGTAGATAATGAATCAAAGTTATGGCATGCTAGATTAGGACATCTTAATTATTTTAGAATGAAAGACATGTCAAAAATGAGCTTGATACCGGCTTTTGATATGAACAATAATCAATGTCACACTTGCAAGTTAACCAAGATAACAAGAAAACCTTTTAAAGATGTCAAAAGAGAATCTAAGGTTTTAGAACTCATTCATTCTGACTTATGTGATTTTCACAATACTCCCTCGCTTGGAAATAAGAAATATGTTGTGACCTTTATTGACGATGCTTCTAGGTTTTGTTATGTTTACTTGTTACATGCAAAGGATGAAACGTTAGATAAATTTAAAATATATAAACAAGAAGTAGAATTACATCAAAAGGATTTGATTAAAATTCTTCGTACAGATAGAGGTGGTGAATACTATGATCCAGTTTATTTCCAATCTACTGGTATCATACATCAGACCACTGCTCCTTATACACCACAGCAAAATGGTGTATCTAAGAGGAAGAATAGGACATTAAAAGAAATGGTTAATTCCATGTTGTCCTATTCGGGTTTGAGTGAAGGTTTTTGGGGTGAGGCTATGCTGACAGCCTGCTATTTATTGAATAGGGTCCCAAATAAAAAGACCAAGGTAACCCCATATGAGCTCTGGCACAAAAAGGCACCAAACTTAAGTCACCTTAAAGTTTGGGGTTGTAGAGCTGTAGTGAGACTCACTGAACCTAAGATGCAAACCTTAGGTGAGAGAGGCATCGATTGCATATTCATTGGATACGCTGAACATTCTCCAGCTCATAGGTTCTATGTGACAGAACCAAATGATTACGTTTCAGTTCACACAGTAATTGAGTCAAGAGATGGAGATTTTGGAAATGAGGACAGGTTCTCCTCAGTACCTAGACTTAAAGATGTGCCTCAGAGTCTAAAAGATTTTGAAAGAAAGTCTTCCAATACGAAAGATGTTTCCACTAGTACAGAACCAAGGAAAAGTACTAGGGTAAGGAGAGCGAAGAACTTTGGTGATGATTTCCAACTTTATTTGGTTGAAGGATCGAGAGATAAAATTGAATATCAATATCAATATTGTTTCAATATTGAGGAAGATCCAAAAACTTTCAGTGAAGCAATGGCTTCAAGGGATGCTTCATTTTGGAAGGAAGCTATTCAAGATGAAATTGATTCTATCATGCAGAATAAGACCCGGAAGCTGACCGATTTACCTCCTGGATGTAAACCATTAGGATGTAAATGGATTTTCAAAAGGAAAATGAAAGTGGATGGAAGCATTGATAAATTTAAAGCCAGACTAGTGATACAAGGCTTTAGACAAAAAGAAGGAATTGACTTCTTTGATACATATGCTCCAGTAGCAAGAATATCCACGATTAGGTTGTTGTTGGCTTTAGCAGCTATCCACAATCTTGTAATTCAACAAATGGATGTAAAGACTGCATTCCTAAATGGTGAATTGGATGATGAAATATATATGAAACAACCAGAAGGTTTCATTATGCCAGGAAATGAACATAAGGTTTGCAAGCTGGTTAAGTCATTATATGGCTTGAAACAAGCTCCTAAACAGTGGCAACAAAAATTTAATGATGTGGTGTTGTCAGATGGTTTTATACTTAACCAAGCTGACAAATGTGTATATAGCAAATTTGACTCCTCAGGAAAAGGAGTTATAATTTGTCTATATGTGGATGACATGTTGATATTTGGTACTGACTTAGGTCAAGTTGTTAAAACCAAAGAGTTCTTGTCATCAAAGTTTGCCATGAAAGATATGGGGGAGGCAGAGGTGATTCTTGGTATAAAGATCACTCGAGGGAACAATGGTATATCAATCTCTCAATCGCATTATATTGAGAAGATCTTGAAGAGATTCAACAGTCTGACTTGTTCTCCAGTTGCAACTCCTATTGATCCTAACATTAGGCTTATGCCTAATCAAGGCCCCATATCTCAACTTGAATATTTCAAAGCAATAGGATGTTTGATGTATGCTATGATCAGCACTAGGCCTGATATTGCTAATGCGGTGGGAAAACTTAGTAGATTTACAAGTAACCCGAGCACACATCATTGGCAGGCAATAAACAGATTGTTTAAGTACCTGAAAGGAACTATAAATTATAGTTTGTGCTATTCAGGTTTCCCCTCAATACTTAAAGGGTTTACTGATGCAAGTTGGATAAACAATAAGGAAGATCATTCTTCCACAAGTGGATGGGTGTTCTTACTTGGTGGAGGTGCTATCTCATGGGCCTCAAAGAAACAAACTTGCATCACAAATTCAACAATGGAATCTGAATTTGTAGCTTTGGCAGCAGCTGGTAAAGAAGCTGAATGGCTAAGCAATTTGATCTATAAGATTCCTTTGTGGCCAAAACCGATATCACATATATCTATCAGATGTGATAGTGCAGCTACTTTGGCTAAGGCTTATAGCCAAGTGTACAATGGAAAGTGTAGACACCTAGCTGTTAGACATAGCATGATTAGAGAATTAATCATGAATGGAGTGATATCTGTTGATTTTGTAAGATCTGAGTATAATATGGCTGATCATCTAACTAAAGGGTTAGGAAGAGATCTCGTGAACAAATCAGCCAAAGGGATGGGTTTAGAGTCCATACTTTAATATCCTATGCCAAGACACCCAATTCCCATCTAATACAACGTTAGATGCTGAATTCAATGTGGAAAGCTTGTCATAAAGATATTGGAACACAACATTAAAATCATCCCAAGGTTTGTGTTCAGACTGCAAGATAAAGTAGGCTGAAGTATAACTTCTTAATAGTTCTTTGATAAATTGCATTTGCAGGTGCAAGAATAAAGAAACTACCTATAAGAGTATGAAGTTTAGCCGCTTCAAGAAGCTTGGACTTGGCTTTGATATACTCTTTGAAGGATTGGACATAGGCTAGTAAAATACAGTGTCATGTAAGAACATATGGGTTGTAAACTTCTGTGTATTTTACCTTCAAGTATTCAAATGGATAGCAAGGGTTCAATCCATAGAGACATCCCGATATTCGAATATTTGGATCGTGTAATTTACTAAGATGAAAATTCAATCCTCAGGACATTTTCATTTATGCATGAGTTTGAGATTTTGAGAATTGAGTTGGGTTAATCATGGATATCACTAAAATGGGGGAGGAATGTTGGTAATTTTAGTGATTATCAACATTTGTAGTGGTATTGGATTAACTTGTTGAATAGGTTCTCGTTATAATTTAATCGAGTTAGGTGATGCAGGATTGGCGGACTCGATAGTTCTAACGAGTTAGTGTGTGATAGTTTTTGGGCCTAACTAATCTGATTATTTAATTAATTCATTGGCCTAGTTGAAAACTAAAATCAATATTTAATTGATGATTTGGTTCGGAACAGTGGGCTTTTGCCTATTCCATGAGAATGTAATTTCCATATGATTTATAAAATCAAATTTTAATATTGATAACTTTGAGATAATATCTAATATTATGATATATTGGATGTTGGTTATTTTCGGGAGAACTGTTCCGCAAATCAAGGATTACAACAGTTTTTTTTAAACAAATATCACACACGTACGGCCTCTTCTTGTGCAATCGGTACTGTTACATTATTCTCAAAAATCACAATCTTGTTCTTGTTACGAATTGAGTTTAATCCGTTCGAACTTTTAAATATACTGATCAAATAGTTCGTTCTGATAGTTCTCATACGACTCTCAATTCAATCCAAGCAATTTTATTTTGATTCACTGTGGTCTCATTAAGTTCAACAAACACTAAGTCGATCTAGGACCCGCGCATTATGATGAACCTGTCAAACGGAAAAAAATAGACAACGTAAAAATGTTCAACCAAACACGCACGTTGCGCCGTGTTAACTTGCAAAATTTAGAACGGAACGTAAAGCGGAAATTTTGTGAAAAATGAAAAGTATAGAGGACCAAAGTTGAAAATAAAAAAGTTGTGAGGTGAAATTGTAAATGATGATGTACAATAGCTTAATGCATACAAGTGTTACAAATTACATCTATACTACGAGCCACATGTCGGATAATGCACAAGGGAGGAGCTTGAAGTTCAAGCCCCACTATACATGGTCTTACGCTTGTTATAGGCTCACGCATTATCATAGGGCACCCTACGCAATAATCTCTTTTACTCTCTTCTGGCTCAAAGTTGTAAACCCACAAACCATAAGATGCATAATACATCTACAACGCTTGATGTACAAGTTTTAAGGCAACAATCTTGTTTTCTTCTCTAAACACACATAAAAATCAAAATGGTCCATACACCCACAAAACAACCAGATCTATGCACAACATCAGATGCAATCACATTTGAATCATAAAGATGCCACATTGTCCAAGATCCAGTTAACACACACCAAACAAAAACAATTTAAATACCATAAAAATGTACCACAGAAAACCAGCTGTGATGAAATCACACGACTCACAATTTAAACAAAGGTTGCATAACATCAAGGTAGCCAAACATTTACCAACTATAAATTAGTAACATTTTTTTGGCATTAAGGTGTTATACCCCATGCATGGGGAGTTTTTCAAAAAAAAAGTTAATTTTTCATTTGTAACCCAAAGGTTTTCTTCCTTTTCATATTAGCCCCTTAGATTTTTTTATTCTTAATCCAAACTTTTCATCTTTTCAAAATTAACCCATCAAATATTTTTTTTCCAACTTTGGTCCCCAAGCTTTTAATCTTCACAATTTTTTTCGTTTTACGTTTCGTTCTAAATTGTTCTAAATTTTGTGAGTTAACATGCCGCAATGTGCGTGTGAGATTCCACGTTTTTTTCGTATATTTTTTCCTGTTTTACAGGTCCGTCGCAATGCGTTTTTTTTTCTTCCTGTTTGACAGGTTCGTCGTAACCCGCTGGTCCTAAATCGACTTTGTTATTCTTTTCTACATTTTACGCTTACGCTTCGGTCTAATTTCTTAGCATTGACACGTCAAAACGGGTTGTGCGGTTCAACGATTTACGTCTGCTTTTCGATCGGTGTTATTTTTTTCTTTTTTATTTATTTTGTTTTTACAAACTTTTCCGATGTTGGTGGTCGCTGGAAGTGGTGTGACATTCATGCTACTTGGCACACTTTTAGGTAATTTTATTAAGTTTTATACTAATAGTTTGTTTCAAGTTTAGCCCTATACTTCATTTACTTACAAAACTATTTTTTACGAGCATATTTTTATGGACGCCTTAGTATAAATTCGATTTGCTCTACGTTTCGACATAAACGTTTTTAGGAAACGAGTTAGGTCAAATATAATACATTTTCGTTAAAAATCATTTTTAACGTGTATAGTTTATGTACGTTTCGGTATAAATTCGAGTTAGTCTACGTTTAAATGTAAACTTCTTTGGGTAACGAGCCAGACCATATATATAATATGTTTTCGTATAACTTGTTTTGAACCGAGTGAAGTCAAATTGTGGTTTCCTGTTTCCTTTTTTTCAAAATCTCTAATTCATCTCTTTTGATTACATGTGTCAGTTTTTCCTTTATACCCGTTACGTATTAATTTGCACTTGCTTATAATATATTTGTGAGATCTGTTGGTATTTAGAGCTTAAACAATAAATATTGTAAGATAGATGAACCAAGTTTTGAATCATTCTTCTTCAATATCTCAGGTTGTTGTTGGTAACGTATGAGGCCGATAATGATGCAGATCTTGCGACCGTCTATCAATTTCGTAAGTTGATTTCTAACCTATAGCTTAATGATCGATGGTGGTTCTCTTCCTCGATTGCACAACCAGTAGCATATGGGTTAGTCTCTAATTTTTTGGTTTTGATGTAGTGGTTTCGTCTTTAAAGATACTTTTTATCAAGGTTCTTGCGAATTGTTTTCGATTGCTGATTCAGTTGTTGGTCGTATGTGTGAATTCTGTTTGCTATCTATTTATGCGGTGTTATTGTTTGGTGCCTGATTTTTCCACTGTTTGTGTTGATATTTTGTTGGATTTTTTGAATTATTTTTAGTTTTTTATATTGTGGTTGTTTGCTGAAGTGAAGTAGTCGGGTCCCGAGTTGTGGGTTTTTCAGATAGAATGATGTGTGGTGATGGCACAATTTTTCTGTGTGGTTGCTCGCTCCTCAAGTGGGCCCTTAAAACTAAGACCCGAGAGTTGAGTCACACGTAGGACGAAATCATTCAACCTTGATCGTACTAAGCGGAATGTAACAAACAATTGGCTTCTACCTTAGGGGGGGGGGGGTGGTCACTAGTGACCATTTTTCCATCACTCACAATATCCAATCATGTTCCGCCATGTCAGCAACCATTTTTCCATCACTCACAACCTTTTTAGTGGGGGTGGTCATCACTCACCACCACACCCAACAATTTCCCCCCAACCAACAATTACCCTCACAAATAAAACCATCACGGCGTGGAAAAAATAACGAAATCATGTTTTCGTTATACTATAACGCGTTATAGTTTCTTGTGGGGGTGGGAAAATGGAAGTTCAACGCGTGACCATTTGTTCCGTGATAAAAATAACGTGGGTTCCCGCCTAACCTTATGTGAAACCGAACGCCGAGCATTCTTCTATTGTTCTTGCTTTGTAAGGCCCGGCCGCAACGCGGCGGGGGGTTAAACCTAGTTAACATCAAATCGCAACAAATCATTTTTATATTCGAAATTAAAGTGTTGAAACTTGAAATAAACACTACCTGCATGTGTATATAAAAAATCATATACTTTCCATCACTGTATTTAATACTACAACCAACACCATTACTGTATTTAATATTTAATCAATAGTTTTTAAGAAACAAAAAGGTAGATCTGAATTTGAGCCACAGATCACCACCAAATTGCATAATTAATCGAAAATTTAACTGATTTACAATTATAACACTAATTAAACTTCTATAAACATTCAACTTAACAAACTCATTTCAATTTTCCAGATATTTTTAAACTAAATTCATATAACATTAATAAATTAACTAACCAACAAAATTAAAGTGAATTACCTAAACAAAAAAGGAATATTAACCGAATATTCCAATTAAGCAAAGAAAAAACACCACAAACTTCTCAGATTTCAATTTTCCAGATACTTTAACTCTAATTTATGAATTCACTCATATATCAACTTAATATTAACATAGTATCCAAATCTACACAAAACTTAAACCTAATAAATAATATACCTTTAGAAATAGCATTCTGAATCTCAGCGCATTTCTAAACAATTGTATGATCATTAACACCTTCTTCTTCTTCTTCTTCTTCTTCTTCTTCTTCTTCTTAAATCAACGCCTCCGTAAACCCGTTCTTTCCGTCAGCATCCGGTTTCTCAACAACAAGCTTAACTTGTGACACAAGGTACCACTGGAACAGCGAGAACAATATGCCAACAACCGCACAAATAGGAATAAGGATCTCGGTGTCGAGATCTGAGAGGATTGTAGCTGACGTCATCAGATCTACACACAAAGAAATAAACCGGAAATCCGATCGGAACACGGAGAACAGAGAGAGATTTAACAATTTAGAGTTAAATCTCTCTCTCTATATATATATAGATTCTTAATCTTTCCCTTAGCTTTTCTATACAGTTTATTTTCCTTTCACCTTTTTTTCTACAAATAATTTATGATAGTGAGATATTGAGTGATTCACACACAATGTTAGATTAGATATTCAAATTAACTACATTCAAATTACCTACTTTTGGTAAAACAATCATCAAACGCCTAAAACCCAAAGGCTGTCATAGTGTAAAATAATATATGCAGATGAAAAACAATATGTGTATATATATATATATATAGGGGATGTTTCAAATTAAAACCACTTTTATTGTGAAAACTCGAAAACTACCTGAAAAAAGCCTAAAAACACACCAAATTTTTTTTTTCAATTTTTTTTTATAAAAATCGCAGGTTTTTTTTATATAAAAAATGGCGAAAATTGGTATGCAAAAAAAAATTTGGTATTTTTTTTTTTGCTTTTTTTATTAGTTTTCGAGTTTTCACAATAACTAGTGGTTTTCATTTGAACCTTCCCCTATATATATATATATATATATATATTCTCAAAAACCACAAATATCTTCAACATTGAATAGCAACTCCAAACAAAAACGTGTATCATATGCATTCCTCTTATATACCTAAATCCATTTACCACAACAAAAAAATCAACATTTTAACAAATAATCCTAAAGTAACCCTAAAACTAGCAAAACCAAACACATAAATCAAATAGACATAGAATGATGCTAAAACTTCAAAAGAACATGATTTAATCAAAATGAGTTGCAGATTTGTTACCACAAATACAGCAAATATGCCACTACCTACTCTGCCAAAAAGAGCCATGAAAGAACCACCAAGTCCATAACTAGTTATAGCTTCAAGAAAATGATTTTTAAAAGAGAGTTTACCTCAACCAAGTGCAATCACGAACTGTAGATCTGTCAACCTAATAAGTTTAATCGAGACATGAAAGTAAAATCCTAGATCTGCAAGTTTAGAGCAAACACAAACATCAGATTCAACAACTGAAGGGTGTGTCCTAGACAAATCAAAAGGATGTCGGACTTACCTTGGGTTTTCGAAACTTGGATGTGAGTTGGATGGATCTTTATTCATCCACATTGTTGAATAATTCTGTGGTGATTTTGATGAAAATGAGAAGTCGATTTTGATGAGAATGAGAAGTAATTGGAATCACCAAAAGAGATCAGATTCAGATCTAGAATCTTTGAGATAAAGAAAAAAGACTCAGGGTTGTGTATTTGAATTTTGAAATAGAATTTGGGTTTTAGCCTTTTAGGGTTGTCGCCGAAGGAGGAAAAAACTCTGGGCTGTGCGTTAGAATTTTGAAACGAATTTGGGTTTTAGGGTTACCGCCGAAGGAGAAGGGTGTCGTTGGAAATATAATGAATTTTGATATTCATGTGCTTTAGAGAGTTGTATATCATGCATTAAAGGAGTTTTAAGGGAAGTGGCAAATTACCTTAAGTTACCCTTGCAATATGCTTTTATATATATATATATATATATATATATATATATATATATAGCGGCCAGTTAACGTACAATACGGCTTAACATACATCACGTACGATAGATAATTACGCACGTTCATTTAAAAATCACGCACGTTATAAACTAAAAATACCAAATCACGCATGTTGGAACATTAATCACGCATGATGAAAACATTAATCACGCATGTTATACACATAATCACGCACGTTGTCGTACGTGATGTACGTTAAGCCGTATTGTATTTTACACTTTTCCTATATATATGTGTATATATATATAGGGTCAGGATTTAGAGAAAACGGTGAAAAGTGTGAGAACGGAGAGAACGGTTATGGATCGTCAGATCAAACAATCTATGGACTAGATGATGCGTTGGTGTTTTCGTAAGTATCATCACTTTTATTAGTGTGGCGCGCTTCATTAAGGGTAAAAAAGTCTTTTGACTTCTGTACACAAAACGCCATCTCATGAATAAAACGCCATAAAAATTCTCTCCTTAACCTACATAGCACACACCATCCTAATCTAAGCGCCATTAGATTTAAAACGCCAAACTTGTTTTAAACGATAAAGCTGAACAAACAGTTACTAAAACGACGGGACTTAATTACTAGCATTTATTATAATAAAATCCCGCCTAAAACAACCGCCAAAAAACATCCTATATATACAACATCTCAGACCTTCCATTAAACACACAAAACCCCAAACGCCATATTTAATATATATCATTCGTCTTAGAAACGCCAAAAAACCCGAACATCAAATATCAGCTAAAACAAAACGTTTCTTTGAAATTCAGTTTGGTTGTCGGTAAGGTTTCGCTCAATGTAATGGACAAAATCCTTAAGTGAGTATATTGTCCATTTTCATTGAGTAAAATCTTATTGACTTTATCCTCAACTTCCATCCAATTTATAACACCAAAACATACATAAACATTATCGAGTTTTGTTCTTGATGAAGTTTAGCTGTATGGGGTGGACAACATTATTAGACATCTTTCTTATCTGAGGATTAACAATGTTGTCCATCTCATACAGCAAAACATTATTGAGTTTAGCATTACCAAATTTAGAGATTTAAGGTTCTTTTATTTAGTAGCGTTCTTTTTCTCGGTAAAACGACAAAAAGTTTCGCCAAATGGATTGTTAGCTAAGGGAAGTCACTCAATAACATTTTGCTGCATGAGATGGACAAATCTTCAAGAAAAAGAGGTTGACGTCACACTTTGTGCTTCCAAACGGCGACCAAAAAGTTACTTCAAAAACAAAAAAATAAAATGAATCACACGAAAGTCGAAACAGGCAGTTAAGATGATTCAAAAAAGAAGAAAGAGACTGGTGACAGTGAAGACTTGGAAGATTAATTTATTATATATATTTTTTTAATTTTCTTTTTCAGTTGATTGTTATATAATAACAACGCCATATATAATAAAAACGCCACACAGACAAATGCTTGTGAAAACGCAATCATGCCATAAAACGCCCCAAAACTCCCAAACTATAATAAAATTACTTTGGACAAGTATTATAAAAAAAACTAAAAAAAAGTATAAAAACCAAGGTACAAGAAAAAATAGAACAAAAGTGCCATCTTTATATAAAACCTCATTAAAAATAAAAAACGCCAAAATCTCGAAAATGTAACTAGAAAGAGTAACTACAAAACAGTAAAACTGAAGCGACGGAAACTTTATTATTAAAACATTTAATATATTAAAATCTAAAACGCCAAACTTGAAAGATGGGACGTGTTACAGGCTTCAGAGATAAAGCTTATCAAAAAGAGTAATTACAAACGGTAACTGAAATGACGAATACTTTCTTAATAATAATACACTGCCTAACCTACGCGCCAAAGACATCCTATAAAATGATACCTCTCAGCAACTTCCATTTGATCACACTAAAAAATCAAACGCCAATACTCCTAAATACCACTCACTGTAAAAAAACAAAAATTTAAAAAAATCAAAGATGGCTATAACAACCCTTCTGAAATTTTTCGACGCCCTAATATATTTTAAAATATCCCTATATGTCCTAAAATACACCCCATACGCGAAAACAGGGCCCGAATACCTTAATTTTTGTTAAAATTAAATAAAAACAATTTTTATTAGTCGCTCGCGGGCCGCGTAGAAGTAAGCATAAACTTACGCGGGTCGCGACAACTTGCAATTAGGGCGACACCCGGTGCCGCCACGTGTCGGGTCAAGTGTGGAGTCTAGGGCTGATTCGGGAAACCTAGGGCCTACCCTAGGGAGCCTCGCGGGCCGCGAAGGCCCTGACTGTGTGTTACGCGGGGAACGAGAAACCGACAAAACAGTCCTATAAATTGCTTTGCTCGGATCTTCAGTCAGTTCGTCCCAAATCTTTCTTTCTCTCTCAATTTTCTTATAGTAGGCTCTATACTCGTGCATAATACCCCCTAATTAACGAATTTCTGCTCCGTTGTAAGTATCATAACCTGGATACGTATTAGATACTCTGCCCGATTGATCTAGGGTTCCGTAACAGCTGTCGTGGTTCTGCCCGACGTAGTCGTTGGAATGCCGTCTCGTGGAGGGTATTACTAATGTTAAAATGGGTTATTATACTAACACGTGTGCATTTGTGTAAATTATAGATTGTCAACAGGAAACCCTAAAGGATAATCTAAGACAGCAATGTGAGTAATCTCCTTTTTGTAAATTGTTTTTACAAAATCTCACACGATTAATTATATATTAAACAGTTATTGAGTATTTGTAAGGATACAATTATCGTCGGTATGTTGGGGTTTTGTATAGAAAGTTATGTTATTGCCTTGCGAGGGGTAACATTTCCACAAGTCGGGTTGACAGTACCTTGGGTGGTAATTGATATGACTTGGAAACAAATATAATTACGAGACCACCCTCAATACTGTACAATGGTTTTTATTTAAACTTGATTAAACTGGGATTCACTCACCAGTATTTCCCACTGACAAAATGTTTTTAAACGCGTTTCAGGTAACAAAATGTGAAAGCCAAATAGAAGCCAGCTGGACAGCACTGAAGGCTTGGAAAAGTGGCAATAAAGTTACCTAAAAATAAATAGATGTTTTTATTAAATAAAATATGGTTTATCCCTATGAAAATGTGTGTACTTAAACTTGGGGATTTTTCCCATATGTTTAATATATTAAAAGCATGGTATTTTACTCTGATAAAATATTTCCTAACTACGGTCCTGATGTAAATTCCGCTGCCAAAATTGACTAAACATGCGATACCACCGAAACTGGCTCGCGACCGCCCGTTCCCGAGGAAATAGGGATCGGGGGTTGCGACAGAAGGTGGTATCAGAGCTAAGCCACTGATTCAGCCACAGAAGTGTTCTGCTGACATCAAAATTCAATCTGTTAGGAAATAAATTACGGAAATACGTGTATAATTGTATTTTATTGTTGTGTGTTATTTGACTATTTGTTAGTTTACAGTATGAGTGACCAAGGACCATCTGACGCGTACCGTCAATTGTCTGGTTTGCCTAGAAGAGAAGGTGCCTCTTCTCAGCCTGCCATCTCGGGGTACTCTGCTGATACTGAAGAAGGAATATTCGTGTTTAAGGCTCAGTCTGAAGAGCCATTTCCTCAGAAAAAGGGGGGATGGTTCAGTAGGGGAGCACATGAGCGTAGAAAAC
This sequence comes from Helianthus tuberosus, assembly GCA_030545235.1. NCBI lineage: Eukaryota > Viridiplantae > Streptophyta > Magnoliopsida > Asterales > Asteraceae > Helianthus > Helianthus tuberosus. The sequence goes on from CM060425.1 coordinate 198,668,850, forward strand.
GTATGAAAAAGTTACAAGACCAGAGAGCACTAGTAGCAGCCAAAAAAGAGACAGATGCCCATGTCCAGGACATGATTAATAGGGATTTAGCTAATTTCCATATCCTAGCAACCACTGCAGCTGATCCTAACCTGGAGCAAATACTAGCACCCCAACCACAACCACCATTTCCTGACCAACCAATGGAAATAGAAAACCCTGAAAATCAAGTAAAAATGCATGATTTCAACACGGAGGAAATACCTAGGGTACCAGCACCAAATCCCTTAAACCCAAATTACGACCCCTGGTGGGACGACAATAGGGACTATGTGCAATGCTACCCGATACACGAAGACATGCCCATGCCGAACTTAGGAGCCTACCCAGGTTTGGACCCTCTAGATCCCTATTACGATAACGATGTATACATTAGGGAGATTTTAGAGAATCCTTACCAATTCTAGGTACCTACACCTCCATACCAGGAACCCGCACCCCAGATTCCGAACCCAGTCCTAGAACCTGCACCCCCAATGAGTGCAGAAAATGTACAAGAACTTAGGATATTTGGAGAGAAAATTTTAGAGAATAGTGAAAGAATGAGACAGGTGGGAGAGCGACTCATCTGGAAGTACGACGAGCGCAATATGGATTTCTGGATGAATCCATATCCTTGAATGTGATGGTGGAAATGGTAGTAATAATAATATAATAATAATATATGTGTGTATGAAAAAAAAAAAACTACGGATGCCTACTACTAGTAGTGTAGTTTTAAATTTCAGTCGGTATTGTAATTTTAATTTCCAGTATTGGTTTGTAGTTGATGCATATTATATAAAATAGAGTAAGTCGCAATGATCGACGCTTTTGACCAAAATGCGTGTCATGTGATTGGCTATATTAAATATTATTTTGTATATTAATACGTGGTAATTGTTTAAAATTCAGATGGACAACGAAGTAAACCAGGAAAACCAGAATGATAACCAGAGTAACATTAACTTGGTTAATGAGAATCCGAACAACAACAGCAACAATAACAATGGAAACCAAGTGGATAATAGTGCCATCCAACACATAGTGGCACAAGGAATTATAGATGCAATGCCATATATTCTTCAAACTGTTAAAGATTCTAATAATAAAAGTAGACATGATAGCAAGCGACCCTCTGAACCTGCAAATAGCGTAAACAATGGACCTGTACTTCAAGTGCCCATTCCCAAAAGAAGAAGAACCGTGTCTTACGGTTGTTCTTACAAAGAATTCTGGTCCTGTAAACCAATAGAATTCTCGGGCAATGAAGAAACCATTGCAGCTCTACGCTGGATAGAAAAGACTAAGGCAGTATTAAAAATAAGCAAATGTGCGGAAGAGGACAATATAATGTTTACTTCCAATCTATTTATGAATTCAGCCTTAGAATGGTGGAACACTATCCTCCAGTCTAGAGGAAGTGATAGGGTTTATAATATGGAATGGGAAGAATTTAAGAATATGGTAGAAAGGAAATTCTGCCCTCCTAATGAAAAGGAACAAATAGCAAACAAATTCCTAAACCTTAGGATGAATGGAGTGGATAGTAAGGGGTACACATAGTTATTCTTTGAATATGCTAGAATAGTACATACCCTTGCATCACCAGAGCCGGTATTAATCTCCCGTTATATCTGGGGATTAATTGGAGAGATTAGGCATGTAGTCAAGGCAGCTAGACCTCAAACCATAGAAGAAGCTGTAGAATTAGCAAACACCTTGAGAGATGAATTAGTCAGTACTAGAGAAGAAGACCAGAGGAAAAACCTAGCTCAAAGGCTTACCCAGGAATTCTGTCATGGTAATTCCAACTGTAGGAATGTAGGATCTACCTCTACACCCTACTGCAAAACTTGCAAGAAGAAGCATTCAGGAAAATGCTCCACTCACTGTAATTTCTATAAGTTACCAGGACACAAGGAAAAAGATTACAGGAGGAAATCTAGTAATGGATTGTGCTTCAACTGTGGAGAAAAAGGTCATATCAAGCCAAATTGTCCAAAATTGGCTCCAGCTCCGAACAACAAGAACACTAAAATGCTTGAGCATTTGTTCTAACGGCAGATGAAGCCAATATGATTCCGGACGTGATAGCCGGTACGTTTTTAGTTAATGATATTTTTGCTAAAGTATTATTTGACTCTGGTGCAAACCAAAGTTTTATTAATACTTCGTTTTGCAAACTTCTTAATCAATCATTAACTAAACTTACACAAGAATGTCTAGTAGAAACAACTAATGAAGAAAATGTGAGGATTTCTGAAATCTTGCAGGGAGCAAGACTAGAATTTTTAAACCAAAAATTTATTGCAAATCTTTACCCAATGAATCTGCCAGGATTCGATGTCGTTTTAGGAATGGATTGGTTAATAGCCAATAAAGCCAGTATTTTATGTGATCAAAAGTCAATTCAAGTAAATTCACCAAAGGGTGAAAAGATCACAATTAAAGGAGATAAACCATCTAGATCCACAAAATTCATCTCTGTGATGAAAACTGCAAGCTATATAAGAAAATGATCATTAGTGTATTTGATTTCCATAATCACTAACACTAAAGGAAAAGAACTAAAAGACATTCCAGTAGTGTCTCAGTTTTCAGATATATTCCCATAAGAATTACCAGGACTACCGCCGGATAGAGAAGTTGAATTCAGAATTCACCTGCTACCAGGAACGACAGCGATTGCCAAAGCACCTTACCGTTTGGCACCCGCAGAAATACAGGAACTGAAGAAACAATTAGACGAATTGCTGGAAAAAGGATTCATACAGCCAAGCTCATCGCCATGGGGAGCGCCGATTTTATTCATTAAAAAGAAAGACGGATCAATGCGAATGTGCATTGATTACCGTGAATTGAACAAGGTCACGATTAAGAATCGGTATCCATTACCAAGAATCGATGATCTGTTCAATCAATTGCAAGGAGCTCGATTTTTCTCTAAAATCGATTTAAGGTCAGGATATCATCAATTAAAGGTACAGGAAGAGGATATTCCTAAGACCGCCTTCAGAATGAGGTATGGCCATTATGAATTTACTGTCATGCCCTTTGGTTTAACCAATGCCCCAGCTGCATTTATGGACATGATAAACCGAATATGTAAGCCATATTTGGATAAATTCATAATTGTCTTTATAGATGATATTCTCATTTACTCTAAGAGTAAAGAGGAACATGCAAGGCATTTGCACGCACTTTTAAGTTTACTAAGAAAGGAAAAGCTTTATGCTAAGTTTTCAAAATGCGAATTTTGGTTAGAACAGGTACAGTTTCTTGGACACTTAGTTAATCATGAAGGAATTCATGTGGATCCCACAAAAATCGAGGCAATTACCAAGTGGGAGACCCCTGAGTCACCAACCGAGGTTAGAAGTTTCTTAGGATTGGCAGGTTATTATAGAAGATTTATTCTAGATTTTTCTAGAATAACCATTCCTTTAACTAAGTTAACCTGTAAATCCATTAAGTTTGAATAGGGACCAAAGCAAGAAGAAGCTTTTAGAATTCTTAAGCAAAGATTAACCCATGCACCCATACTAGCATTACTAGAAGGAACTGAAGATTTTGTAGTTTATTGTGACGCTTCTAAAATAGGTTATGGATGTGTGTTAATGCAACGTCAAAAGGTTATAGCTTACGGCTCTAGACAACTTAAAAATCATGAAGAGAATTATTCAACCCATGATCTTGAATTAGGAGCAATAATTTTTGCGAAAAAAATTTGGAGACATTACCTTTATGGTAGCAAGTTTACCATTTTTACTGATCATAAGAGTTTAAGGTATGTTTTTGGACAAAAAGAGTTGAATATGAGACAAAGACGCTGGATGGAGATGCTTAGTGATTATGATTGTGATATCCAGTATAATGCAGGAAAAGCAAATGTGGTGGCAGATGCTTTAAGCCGAAAGTATCACGAAAAGCCAAAAAAGGTACGTTCTCTTAATTTAAATCTAAAAGTAGATTTAAATGAACAAATTAAAAAGGCACAAGAATCAGTAATCAAGGATGATACTGAAAAACTAAAGGGAATGATCAAGGAATTAGAACAAGGAACAAATGGAATTTGGAGATTCCATAAGAAAAGAATATGGATACCTAAATTAGGAAACCTACGTAATCGCAAATTAGAAGAAGCCCATAAGTCTAAATATACGATGCATCCAGGAAATGATAAAATGTACCAGGATTTAAGAAAGAATTTCTGGTGGATAGGAATGAAAAATGACATAGCAACCTATGTTTCTAAATGTTTAACTTGCTCACAAGTTAAAGCTGAACATCAGAAACCCTCAGGTTTGTTATAATAGTTAGAAATGCCAGTCTGGAAATGGGAATTGATAACAATGGATTTTGTTACTAAATTACCTAAAACAAAGAAAGGTAATGATACAATCTGAGTGATTGTAGATAGGCTAACTAAGTCAGCACACTTCCTACCAATGAAGGAAACTTTCAGTATGGAACAGCTAGCTAAATTATATGTAAATGAAATAGTTTCATTAAATGGAATTCCTTTATCAATTGTGTCTGACAGAGATAGTCGTTTTACCTCTCATTTTTGGACAGGTTTCCAAAAGGCCATGGGAACCAAGCTAAATCTAAGCACAGCTTATCATCCTCAAATGGACGGACAAAGTGAAAGGACAATTCAGACAATGAAAGACATGCTTAGAGCTTATGTAATTGGTTTCGGAGGTAATTGGGACGATCACTTACCATTGATAGAATTTTCTTATAATAATAGTTATCACACAAGTATCAATGCTGCACCATTCGAAGTACTTTATGGACGAAAGTGCCGAACCTCAGTCTGTTGGGCAGAAATTGGGGAAAAGCAACTATCTGGACCTGAGATAGTACAGGAGACGACCGACAAAATCAATCACGTCAAGGAACGACTGAAAGCAGCACGTGATCGACAGAAAAGCTATGCGGACAACAGGAGAAAATCATTGGAATTTCAAGTAGGGGACCGAGTATTGTTAAAAGTCTCTCCTTGGAAAGGAGTGGTAAGATTCATAAAAAGGGGAAAGCTAAGTCCCAGGTATGTTGGACCTTTTAAGATTATTAGAAGAATAGGACCTGTAGCCTATCAGCTACAACTGCCAGAGGAAATGACAGGAATACATGATGTATTTCATGTATCTAATCTCAAGAAATGCTTAGCCGATGAATCACTTGTAGTACCTCTTAAGGATATAGAGGTAAATGAACAACTCAAGTTTGTAGAAAGGCCTCTACAGATTGAAGACAGGAAAGTTAAGAAGCTCAAGCACAAGAGATTAGTTCTGGTCAAAGTGAAATGAGACTCCAAAAGAGGACATGGGAACTTGAATCAGAAATGCAAAGGAAATATCCACACTTGTTCCAGTAAGATCTAGAGGACGAGCTCTAAAACAAGGTGGGGAGGATATAACAACCCTCCTGAAATTTTTCGACGCCCTAATATATTTTAAAATATCCCTATATGTCCTAAAATACACCCCATACGCGAAAACAGGGCCCGAATACCTTAATTTTTATTAAAATTAAATAAAAACAATTTTTATTAGTCGCTCGCGGGCCGCGTAGAAGTAAGCATAAGCTTACGCGGGCCGCAACAGCTTGCAAATAGGGCGACACCCGGTGCCGCCACGTGTCGGGTCACGTGTGGAGTCTAAGGCTGACTCGGCAACCCTAGCGCCTACCCTAGGGAGCCACGCGAGCCGCGAAGGCCCTGACTGTGTGTTACGCGGGGCGCGAGAAACCGACGAAACAGCCCTATAAATTGCTTTGCTCGGATCTTCAGTCAGTTCGTCCCAAATCTTTCTTTCTCTCTCAATTTTCTTATAGTAGGCTCTATACTCGGGCATAATACCCCCCCTAATTAACGAAGTTCTGCTCCGTTGTAAGTATCATAACCCCTGGATACGTATTAGATACTCTGCCTGATTGATCTAGGGTTCCGTAACGGCTGTCGTGGTTCTGCCCGACGTAGTCGTTGGAATGCCGTCTCGGGGAGGGTATTACTAATGTTAAAATGGGTTATTATACTAACACGTGTGCATTTGTGTAACTTATAGATTGTCACCAGGAAACCCTAAAGGATAATCTAAGATAGCAATGTGAGTAATCTCCTTTTTCTAAATTGTTTTTTACAAAACCTCACACGATTAATTATATATTAAACAGTTATTGAGTATTTGTAAGGATACACTTATCGTCGGTATGTTGGGGTTTTGTATACAAAGTTATGTTATTGCCTTGCGAGGGGTAACATTTCCACAAGTCGGGTTGACAGTACCGTGGGTGGTAATTGATATGACTTGGAAACAAATATAATTGCGAGACCTCCCTCAATACTGTACATTGGTTTTTATTTAAACTTGATTAAACTGGGATTCACTCACAAGTATTTTCCACTGACAAAATGTTTTTAAACGTGTTTCAGGTAGCAAAATGTGAAAGCCAAATAGAAGCCAGCTGGACAACACTGAAGCCTTGGAAAAGTGGCAATAAAGTTACCTAAAAATAAATAGATGTTTTTATTAAATAAAATAGGGTTTATCCCTATGAAAATGTGTGTACTTAAACTTGTGATTTTTCCCATATGTTTAATATATTAAAAGCGTGATATTTTACTCTGATAAAATATTTCCTAACTACGGTTCTGATGTAAATTCCGCTGCCAAAATTGACTAAACACGCGATACCACCGAAACTGGCTCACGGCCGCCTGTTCCCGAGGAAATAGGGATCGGGGGTTGCGACAATGGCTAACATGCTTCTTGGATATTCAGTATTGTTCTTCGTGAAGTTTCTCTGAATGGATTGTTAGGTGAGGGGAGTAACTCAATAACATTTTGTTGCATGAAATGGACAAATCTTCAAGAAAAAGATACTGATGACAGTCATATGTCTTGAAGAAGGCTTGGATGGGGAAAAGAGATCAATGACACTGAATAGTGGAATGATTATAAAGATGAAGAGCAAAGCGAAAAACCTACTCACTCGTTATCGATCTATGTCCCCAACATCCACAAAAGCCACTTCAACAAACGCACAAACAAATAATCAGACCGATGAGTTTGTTAAGTTTTACATAAAATGTCATATATTTGGTGACAGTTCTTGTAGTATTAAAGAAGAGAGAGACTGATGATAGTAAATATTGTGAAGAGAGATCGGATTAGGATTTTTAATTTATTTTTTTCGATTCTATTTTTTTCTCCTGTGGTTGTAATATAATTTTCCGATTATAAAACGCCAAGATACCACAAACGCCAAAATGTATATAAAAAATAATAGAACAATGGGTCGTCTTTTCTAAAACGCCTTTGAATCTAAGAACAAACAATGGGGCATCATCCTAAAAAGTCCTGGCCATACTTAGTATGGATGAAGCCATTCAGAGAGATATTCTGACCCTTTGGGTTCCAATGGCCTACGATTTGGAAACACCATAAACGCCAAAATATTAATACAAATGAAACCATTAAAACTCCATGTAATTATTGAATTTGGTTAGCGCCAAAAAATCTTAAACGCCACAAATGAAGCAATATTGAGAAAATCAGAATTGGTAAAGCGGAAGATAAAAAGACAACAAAGCCCATACGCCCTAATTATATCGCGCGCCACGTGTTGGACCAGAATGCGTTCTCACCGTTCTCACACTTTAGGGCGTTTTCTCCTTATCCCGTACCTATATGTATATATGATAAGTATCATGTGAGAAGTAGTAGGCTAATTGAGAAACTTGAGAAGCATTCTGAACCACACATTTTCCCTAAGCAAAAAATGCAAAAAAAATAAATGTAAAAAATGCAATTTTTTTTTTTGGAAAAATCAGAGCTTTTTCTATTAGTTTTTTTAGGGATTTATACATGTGTGTATATTGTTAATCTTTTAAGTATACATATATGTACATTGTCAATTATACATATATGTATGTACATATTTAAAATTGAAAAATAAGTGTTATAAAACTTTGATTGAGGTGAATGATTTAGTTTTAGCTTTAGGATTTAGCATTAATATTTATGGTTTAGCATTAGGGTTTAGCTTTAAGGTTTAGCAGTAGTATTTAGGGTTTAGCTTTAGGTTTAACGTTAGGGTTTAGCATTAGTATTTGGGGTTTAACATTAGGGTTTTGCATTATGGTTTAGCTTTTGGGTTTAGCATTGGTGTTTATCATTAGGGTTTAGCTTTAGGGTTTAGCATTAGGGTTTAGCTTTAGGGTTTAGCTTTAGGGTTTAGCGTTTATAACACTTATTTTTCAATTTTAAACATGTATATACATATATGTATAATTGACAATGTACACATATATAGTTAAAAGATTAACAATATACACATGTGTATAAATTCCTAAAAATAATTTGCATTTTTTCACCTTTTTTTTTGTGCATTTTTTGGTTAGGGAAAATGTGTGGTTCAGAATACTTCTCAAGTTTCTCAAATAGGGTGGACTTCTCTTAGGATCATTAACCTATATATATATAGGGAGGAGCTCATGCGAGAACCACCCTTATTGCGAGAACCGCAAGAACCAATGTGAACACAACCTAAAATAGCTAAAAAAAACCTAAAAAAAACCTAACCCCCACACCCCCCCCCCCCCCAAAAAAAAAAACCCTACCCCCCCCCAAGCTAAATGCTAAAAACTAAAACCCCCAAAAAACCTAAAAAAAACCTAACCCCCCCCCCCCCCCCAAAAAAACCTAAACCCCCCCACCCCCCAAAAACCTAAACCCCCCCTCAAGCTAAAATGCTAAAAACTAAACCCCCAAAAAACCTAAAAAAATCTAAAAAAAATCTAAAAAAATATAAAAATTTTTTTAATATTTTTTAAGCTCAAATCGCTACTTTTAGTGGCAAAAAAAAAAAAAAATTTAAAAAAAATTTTATTTTTTTATTTTTTTTATTTTTTTGGCTTCGAAAAGTAGCGATTTTTATATACAAAATATTAAAAAAAAAAATTTGTGTGATTTTTAGCTATTTTTAGGCATTTTTGGTTGTGTTCACATTGGTTCTCGCGGTTCTCGCAATAAGAGGTGGTTATCGCATGATCTGTAACGCCCGGCTCTTTTGTACTTTCCATTTATAGAAAGTTTTGTTCGTATTTCTATTTTTGGAAACCTTGTATTCTTGTAATCGTTCTTTCTTTGTAATCATTGTAAAACCGAGACTTGGATCATTAATGAAACTCGTATTTTGTTACATTTATGTTGTATACACTTTATATATGCTCGTACCTTCGATTTGCTGAATCAATTGATGTTTAATCGTTATTCTTGGAAACTATGTGCTAAACTTGTAATTAATCTAAACTTACGCCTAAAACGTGTTTTGAACGTGAACGACACTTGATTATGATACTTATACACTCAATTATACTTGGGTTATGATCGCCATGCTTGATTACACCTTATACTATGCCTTTATGTCCAAACAAGTCCCTAAACTATCAAACATGCACCTAAAAGCATCAAACATAAACTACAGGGACTAAAATGTGAAAAAGCCAAACTCCCCCAAATTGGAGGCGCTGCGTGACGCTAGGGCCCTTGGCGTCACGCCAAGGCCCTGTTTCGGCAGAATGTGAGCTTTCTTCCAGCTATTGCACGAAATCCCAAGTTTAAACCTCACCCAATCCCCTTTAATCCACCTCTAATCACCTCCAATCACCTCTAATCTCTTCCACTATAAATATACACCTTCTACAACCCATTTTACACTTTCACAATTCATTACACTTCACAAATTCACTCTCAATCTGTTGCAAATCAGTGTTCTTGGACAGATTCAATCATCTTAACAAAAGTGAGTGTAACTTGCTTGTTTTCACTCCAAATCACTTGATTCTTTCTTCTACTTCTTTAGTAAATCCTTGGGTTTGATTCCTTGGTTTTTCCTTGGAGAAATCTTGTTTGGAATTGCCCTAAAAAGGACCTAAACTTTCTGTTTTGTTTGATGTATTCAAAAACTTATCATACTTGTGTCTAACACATCTCAAACCTATGTCCTAATGCTTAAAACCTCACCCATGGTTAGTTAGGCTTAAAAACAAGGTTGAGACATGTCAAATCAGAGGTTAAAACCTCAAATATTTTCTGTTTTGTTTAGGGTATTTCGCCCACAAGTCATGTTCAACTTAGATCTTGATGTAGAGTGATTGTGGAACAACTTGGGTTGTTCCAACATAAAATCCTCACATGAATTGATGATTTCTCTTAGCTTAGTTCATTTACACACTTGTATTAATCATAGTTCTTGACCCTCCTTGGTTTTTTTTACATCAAGTGAAGTGGTGAACGTTCAAGGGGTTCCTAAATGGAAGCTTGTTCTTCCTACCCCATACATGACATCCATGATACTAGAGGTGCCTAAATGAAGATTTAATCTTCTACCTCCTACTTGACTTATTGGACTAAATAACCTATAATACTTAACCTAAATATATGTATATACACTCATTCGAACCTTTAATGTTAAACTTGTGTTTATATGTTAAAGTAGTAGAATATCATCTAAGACCTAAAACTTTAAGTATGATTCTAATGGGTGCACCACCCATAAAAACATTCTAACCATATTGGTTACATAGTGTCATACAAGGGTTATAAAGTTAAAGATGATTATTTTAAATACCATACTTTATGTTATGTTAAACTCCGAATTTATAATCTTCCGTTAAACGCCAAACTCACACACCTATGTTTCCTCGCGTAGAAGGACTAGGTGCTCCAAGCTAATCCATCCACCAACTCACTCGCGGGATTTCAATTATATGACTTACTTGTTACTCTCGTATGCTATGTGAACGATTTGGAACGTTATATGCTCATTAACTTTGCTCGCCCACCTTAACAATTATAGCGCTATAGGATTAACGCCCCGCCCGCTATTCTTTTGGGTATTGTTAAGTTACCACCCCGCTAAACTATTGGGATTAGGCTATTTTATGCGTTGTATTCTAGGGTTTGATCATATTGTACGTCAAAATTGCATACTAGTAATCACATATTATGTATCATGTTGGATTTGAGTTTTTATTCTATTATGCTATGTAGTTAAACTGGTATACTCGCCTTTGCTTTTGCATTGAAACTCTATTTTAATACATGTTGCAGGTTGATTTATGAAGTATGGATGAATGATGAAACAAGTGTAGGGTGGACTAGATACACACCTTTAATCTATTTATCTTTTGATGTTATGTTGAAATTGGAACAATGTTGTTATTTCTATTTTAAATGTTGTATGACAATTTAGCTCTTGCAATGAAATTTGAATTTAATTAAATATTGTCACATAGTGTTATGAAGTCTCTTGCAATCTATACACACTTTGTCTCATCCCGATGTTTCCGCCATCGGTTGGGGTGTGACAGATTGGTATCAGAGCCATAACTATAGGGAATTAGGAAAATTGCCATGCTTTTGCCCTAATCTATAGTTTTAGGAATTTTGCCTCTCATGTGTTGTTTAAAACTTTTGTACTCTACCATGCATGCTTCCTAGCTATACTCTTATTGATTAAATTTATATGTCTTTCCTAAGGTTAACATGGATACACTTTGTTTATTTGTATACTCTTGTAACACAAACGAGACAACTTTACCAAAATAGGCGTGAAACCCACAATTTGGTAAACGACTCTCATTCTACCTTAAACTATTTTTGCACGAAATTTCACCATCAAGCTAGGAGTGAAATCCACAACTTAATGGTAATTTCCATTTCAACTCTAGTGGACCCTTGTCATAGTGTCGAAATTTTATTTTGACCCGACAAGTACCAACCACTTTTAGGGTACGAAATCATCAAGTTAGGGGTGAAACCCGCACCTCGTCGATTAAGTCCCATTCCTCGATTTTCAATCCCGCCAAAGTCCCGATTGTTTCAATCGATTAGAGATGTGTAGTAACCGGAAGGGTAAGATACCGTTAATCGCTTCTCGACGAGAGTATCTTACCTATAGGCCAAAGCACGTTTTCTCTAATTCGAAAGGACTTTCGACCCACTTTGGAATAGTCGACGTTTCTCTACCCGAAACAATCCTATGTTTTATTGAGCCTCTCTTTTATGTAACTCAATTTATATGTGATTTTATACTTGAACGTTCGTTCTTTTCAAATTTTGGTTTACTCATTTCGCACGTTGATCGCAATCACAAACAATAATAATCCCTCGTGAACAAACTAAATTTACAATGCTTTCATTTATTCATGCTATGCTATGTGGAACTCATGACTATGCTATATGAGACGTCTAAACCCTTTATGTTATGTGAATCAATTTGAACCTTTTATGCTATGTGACACTTTATGTTATGTGAATCAATTTATGCAAACAATTTTCTTAAACAAACATTATGATCAAGTCTCACCTATTCGTTCTTTTGAATCTTAGATGTCTTCTCGTCACTCCAACTCGTCTAAGAAGTCAAAGTCCCGTGCTACGAAGAAGATGATGGCTTTCATGGCCGATCAGTTTGCGCGCGTCGTTCCAAAGGTCATCACCGAGATTCGAGCTTCTGAAACTCCTCACTCTTCCGTCGACTCTAAGGTCGAAACACGCAAGCCTGCTCCGTTCAACTTCAAGAACTTTTCATCGTGCAATCCCAAACCATTCACCGGAAATGATGGGGTGACCGCCATGCTCGAGTGGTTTAATGGCATGGAAGTCACGTTCATCAACAGTGATTGCCCCGATGAGCTCAGAACGCGTAGTGCGACTGGGGTATTCCAAGCCCGAGCTCTCGAATGGTGGACGAACGAAAGGAACATCCGTTTGAAGGAACTGGCATATGCCTTGACCTGGGAGGAAGTTAAGGCACTAATGATGGACGAGTTTTGCCCGCCGCATGAGCAACAAAAGCTAGAGGAAGAATTTTGGGCACTTAAGCAAGTGGGAGATGAGAACCTAGCCTATACCACCTGTTTCAAGCAACTTAGCTTCATTGTTCCTCACCTTGTTATGACCCCCGATCGTAAGATAAGGAAGTATATCAATGGGTTACCCTCTGCTATGCGTGATACCATCGAGGCAGCCAAACTCGATAGTATTGAAGCTGTTTACCGCCTCACTGCTTCCCTAAACAACAATCGCATCCGCGATAAGCAAGCCGCAAACCCCGTTTCTTTCAAGCCAGCCAACCAGATTACCCAGCAGTCGAATAGCAATAGGGGGAAGAAGCGAAAGCAATCCAACCCCGTTTGCAACGCGATTGTGCCACCCGTTAACCCAAACCCTGTTGCTCCTGATAACACCCAGAAGTCGTACACTGGGATTCACCCCAAGTGTGCCACTTGTAATTACCCTCATCTCGCCAATGCCAGGTGTCGTCGTTGTGGCATTTGCAACCGTTATGGACATGACACCGCCTTTTGTCGCTATCAACAACAGCAAGCACCACAAGCTCAGCAAGCACAACAAGCTCCACCTGCTCCTCAAAACGCAAGACCAGCTAGGGCTTGTTTCAAATGTGGGGATACTAATCATCTTCGTCCTCAATGCCCACTATGGAATCAAGAGCAGCAACAACCTCCTCGTGGACGCGCTTTCAATCTGAACGCAAATCAAGCGTGCAACGACAATGATGTCGTTAACGGTACGTTTCTTGTTAACCATCTTTATGCTTCAATACTATTTGATACTGGTGCGGACAAAAGCTTTGTGTCCTTAGAATTCGAATCGTTGTTAAAATGTGCACGCTCTAAGCTACCTAAGTCGTTTTCCGTCGAAGTGGCAAATGGCAAGTCCATCTTAGTCGATTCCGTTCTTCACGATTGTCGTCTCACTCTTAACGAACACGTTTTCCCTATCGATCTCATACCCATGCAACTGGGTAGTTTCGACGTCATCATAGGCCTGGATTGGCTTCAAAAGAACCATGCTGAAATCGCTTGTCATGAGAAATACGTTCGCTTACCCCTTCCATCTGGTGATGTTTTGCACGTCTATGGAGACCGACCTTCAAAGGGACTGAAGTTGATGTCCTGCACACAAGCGAACAAGTACTTACGCAAACAGTACTTTGCCTTTTTAGCCCACGTTGTGGAAGAAAAGGGCAAGGGAAAGAGTTTAAGTGATGTTCCAGTGGTGCGCGACTTCCCTGACGTCTTTCCTGAAGATTTACCTGGTCCTCCTCCACCTCGATCTGTTGACTTTCGTATTGACCTCGTACCTGGTGCGACTCCTGTTGCCAAAGCTCCTTATCGTCTTGCACCCTCTGAGATGCAAGAATTATCTACGCAACTTCAAGAACTCCTCGATAAGGGTTTCATTCGTCCAAGTACCTCACCTTGGGGTGCTCCTGTGCTCTTCGTCAAAAAGAAGGATGGCTCTTTCCGCATGTGCATCAATTATCGTGAGCTTAACAAACTCACCGTCAAAAATCGTTACCCTCTCCCGCGTATCGACGATCTCTTTGATCAACTTCAAGGCGCTACCTGTTTCTCCAAGATCAATCTTCGTTCTGGTTATCACCAACTTCGGGTTCTCGATGAGGACATCCCCAAAACCGCTTTTCGCACTCGCTATGGGCACTACGAGTTCGTGGTTATGCCTTTTGGCTTGACCAACGCACCCGCTGTGTTCATGGATCTCATGAACCGTGTTTGTAAGCCCTACTTGGATCGTTTTGTGATCGTCTTCATTGATGATATTCTCATTTATTCTAAATCTCAAGCCGATCATGAACGTCATCTTCGTCTTATACTCGAGCTCTTACGTATTGAACGCTTATACGCTAAGTTCTCCAAATAAGAGTTTTGGATTAGAGAAGTCCAATTCCTTGGACACGTTGTTAGTGAAAAAGGAATCCACGTTGACCCTTCAAAAATCGAAGCTGTGAAGAATTGGACCGCGCCTAAATCACCTTCTGAAATCCGTTCCTTCTTAGGATTGGCGGGTTATTACCGCCGATTCATCTCGAATTTTTCAAAGATCGCCGTCCCTCTCACTTCGTTGACTCAAAAAGAGAAACCTTTTGCTTGGGGTCCTGAGCAAGAGAAATCTTTTCAGACTCTCAAGGACATGCTTTGCAACGCTCCTATTCTCGCTCTCCCTGATGGGAACGATGATTTCGTGGTGTATTGTGATGCCTCAAATCGTGGTCTTGGTTGCGTTCTCATGCAACGAGACAAAGTCATCGCTTATGCCTCTCGTCAGCTCAAAATACATGAGAAAAATTATACTACCCATGACCTTGAACTTGGCGCAGTTGTTTTTGCGTTGAAAATTTGGCGACACTACCTTTATGGTACTAAGTGTGTGGTTTTCACTGACCACAAGAGCCTTCAACATATCTTCGACCAAAAGGAACTGAACATGCGTCAACGTCGTTGGGTGGAATTGTTAAACGACTACGACTGCGAAATCAAATACCATCCAGGTAAAGCGAATGTCGTGGCCGATGCACTTAGTCGTAAGACTCATGTAGATTACATTCGTTGTTTTCATATCTCGAGCAATCTTCACAATTGCATTCGTGAAGCGCAGTACTCATCTATCAACGAAGGTACCATGTCTATAGAAATACGTGGAGCTTCTGAAGGCCTACTCACTTCGAAATCTGATGGTCTGCTCTACTGTCGCGATCGCATCTGGAAACCAGATCGCGACAATCTTCGCGATCTCATTATGAACGAGGCACACAAATCCAAGTACTCGATTCATCCTGGTGCTGACAAGATGTACCATAATCTACGTACATCCTATTGGTGGTCCGGTATGAAGAGAGACATTGTTGTATATGTTTCGAAGTGTCTCACCTGTTCGAAAGTCAAAGCCGAGCATCAACGACCTTCAGGCTTACTCGAACAACCTGAAATCCCCATATGGAAATGGGATAGCATTGCGATGGACTTCATAACTAAACTACCTCGTACACCCTCTGGTCACGATAGCATTTGGGTGATCATTGATCGATTAACCAAGTCCGCGCAATTTATCCCTATTCGTGAAGATTTCAAGGTTGAACGACTTGCTCGCATCTATACCGACGAAGTCATACGCCGTCATGGCATTCCTCTCGACATCATTTCTGATCGCGATGGTCGATTTACTTCGCGTCTCTGGCAAACTTTTCAGTCCGCTATGGGTACTCATTTAAATCTCAGTACGGCTTTTCATCCTCAAACGGATGGACAAACTGAACGTACTATCCAAACCCTAGAGGACATGCTCCGTTCTTGTGTCATCGACTTTGGTGGTAGTTGGGATGTGCATTTACCTTTGATCGAGTTCTCGTACAACAATAGCTACCACTCCAGTATTCAAATGGCTCCATTTGAGGCATTGTATGGTCGCAAATGCCGATCTCCTTTAAGCTGGCATGAGATTGGTGAGAAACATTTTACTGGCCCTGAGATCATACAAGAAGCAACAGATAAGATACTCCAAATCCGTGATAATCTACTCAAAGCTCGACATCGTCAAAAGAGATTTGCGGACAAGGGACGCAAACCAATGGAATTCAACGTTGGGGATCATGTTCTACTTAAAGTGTCTCCTTGGAAAGGAGTGGTTCGTTTTGGTAAAAAGGGAAAGCTTGCCCCTCGCTACGTTGGTCCTTTCAAGATACTCGAAAGGATTGGTAAGGTGGCTTATCGACTCGATTTACCTCAAGAGCTCAACAACGTTCATCCAACGTTTCATATCTCCAATCTAAAGAAATGTCTCGCTGATGAAGGACTTCATGTTCCTCTCGAAGACCTTCAAATCAACGAAACTATGCATTTTGTGGAAAAACCCGTCGAAATCATGGATCAAGGAGTCAAGTTATTGAGGCGCAGTAAGATTCCTATCGTCAAGGTTAGATGGGAAGGAAAACGTGGGGCCGAATTTACTTTGGAACTCAAAAGTGATATGAAGACGAAGTATCCTCATCTTTTCCCTACGTCTTCCTAAATTTCGGGACGAAATTTCCTAAAGGAGGGGAGACTGTAACGCCCGACTCTTTTGTACTTTCCATTTATAGAAAGTTTTGTTCGTATTTCTATTTTTGGAAACCTTGTATTCTTGTAATCGTTCTTTCTTTGTAATCATTGTAAAACCGAGACTTGGATCATTAATGAAACTCGTATTTTGTTACATTTATGTTGTATACACTTTATATATGCTCGTACCTTCGATTTGCTGAATCAATTGATGTTTAATCGTTATTCTTGGAAACTATGTGCTAAACTTGTAATTAATCTAAACTTACGCCTAAAACGTGTTTTGAACGTGAACGACACTTGATTATGATACTTATACACTCAATTATACTTGGGTTATGATCGCCATGCTTGATTACACCTTATACTATGCCTTTATGTCCAAACAAGTCCCTAAACTATCAAACATGCACCTAAAAGCATCAAACATAAACTACAGGGACTAAAATGTGAAAAAGCCAAACTCCCCCAAATTGGAGGCGCCGCATGACGCTAGGGCCCTTGGCGTCACGCCAAGGCCCTGTTTCGGCAGAATGTGTGCTTTCTTCCAGCTATTGCACGAAATCCCAAGTTTAAACCTCACCCAATCCCCTTTAATCCACCTCTAATCACCTCCAATCACCTCTAATCTCTTCCACTATAAATACACACCTTCTACAACCCATTTTACACTTTCACAATTCATTACACTTCACAAATTCACTCTCAATCTGTTGCAAATCAGTGTTCTTGGACAGATTCAATCATCTTAACAAAAGTGAGTGTAACTTGCTTGTTTTCACTCCAAATCACTTGATTCTCTCTTCTACTTCTTTAGTAAATCCTTGGGTTTAATTCCTTGGTTTTTCCTTGGAGAAATCTTGTTTGGAATTGACCTAAAAAGGACCTAAACTTTCTGTTTTGTTTGATGTATTCAAAAACTTATCATACTTGTGTCTAACACATCTCAAACCTATGTCCTAATGCTTATAACCTCACCCATGGTTAGTTAGGCTTAAAAACAAGGTTGAGACATGTCAAATCCGAGGTTAAAACCTCAAATATTTTCTATTTTGTTTAGGGTATTTCGCCCACAAGTCATGTTCAAGCTTAGATCTTGATGTAGAGTGATTGTGGAACAACTTGGGTTGTTCCAACATAAAATCCTCACATGAATTGATGATTTCTCTTAGCTTAGTTCATTTACACACTTGTATTAATCATAGTTTTTGACCCTCCTTGGTTGTTTTTACATCAAGTGAAGTGGTGAACGTTCAAGGGGTTCCTAAATGGAAGCTTGTTCTTCCTACCCCATACATGACATCCATGATACTAGAGGTGCCTAAATGAAGATTTAATCTTCTACCTCCTACTTGACTTATTGGACTAAATAACCTATAATACTTAACCTAAATATATGTATATACACTCATTCGAACCTTTAATGTTAAACTTGTGTTTATATGTTAAAGTAGTAGAATATCATCTAAGACCTAAAACTTTAAGTATGATTCTAATGGGTGCACCACCCATAAAAACATTCTAACCATATTGGTTACATAGTGTCATACAAGGGTTATAAAGTTAAAGATGATTATTTTAAATACCATACTTTATGTTATGTTAAACTCCGAATTTATAATCTTCCGTTAAACGCCAAACTCACACACCTATGTTTCCTCGCGTAGAAGGACTAGGTGCTCCAAGCTAATCCATCCACCAACTCACTCGCGGGATTTCAATTATATGACTTACTTGTTACTCTCGTATGCTATGTGAACGATTTGGAACGTTATATGCTCATTAACTTTGCTCGCCCACCTTAACAATTATAGCGCTATAGGATTAACGCCCCGCCCGCTATTCTTTTGGGTATTGTTAAGTTACCACCCCGCTAAACTATTGGGATTAGTCTATTTTATGCGTTGTATTCTAGGGTTTGATCATATTGTACGCCAAAATTGCATACTAGTAATCACATATTATGTATCATGTTGGATTTGAGTTTTTATTCTATTATGCTATGTAGTTAAACTGGTATACTCGCCTTTGCTTTTGCATTGAAACTCTATTTTAATACATGTTGCAGGTTGATTTATGAAGTATGGATGAATGATGAAACAAGTGTAGGGTGGACTAGATACACACCTTTAATCTATTTATCTTTTGATGTTATGTTGAAATTGGAACAATGTTGTTATTTCTATTTTAAATGTTGTATGACAATTTAGCTCTTGCAATGAAATTTGAATTTAATTAAATATTGTCACATAGTGTTATGAAGTCTCTTGCAATCTATACACACTTCGTCTCATCCCGATGTTTCCGCCATCGGTTGGGGTGTGACATGATCTTCTCCCTATATATATATATATAGAGGATAAGGTTGATGCGAGAACCACCTTTACTGCGAAAACCGCGAGAACCAATGTGAAAACAACAAAATAAACCCACTACACCACCAAAAATCTAAAAAAAACTTAACCCCCCCCCCCTCCCGCCAAAAAAAAAAAAAAAAAAACTACCCCCCCCCCCTCAAGCTAAATGCTAAAAACTAAACACTCAAAAAATCTAAAATACACACAAAATTTTTTTATATTTTTTTGTTTAAATCGATAATTTTAGTAGCAAAAAAAATTTCATTAATAACTAAAGAAGCGATCTAAACATAAAAAATATTAAAAAAAAAATTTGTGTGCTTTTTAAATTTTTTTAGATATTTTTTGGTATATTCACATTGGTTCTCGTGTTTCTCACAATAAAGGATGGTTCCTAAAGGATCCTTCTCCTATATATATATATAGGGGTGGGTTAACGTACAATATTCCATAACGTACGATTAAATTACGCACGTTATAAAACTCAAAACCTTAGTCACGCATGAAGTAAAAACCTAATCACGCACGTTATAAAACTAATTAACCTTAGGAACAACCCCAACCGACCCATACACACCCCTAACCATCACCAAACAACATAGGTCTAATGAATATGCGCCACATAGGTCTAATGAATATGTGCCAGGCAAGTGGTGACACTATTCATTCACTTCTATTATTATTAGATATAGATTAACGACTTTATTGCTCCAACTGTGTTATCATTTAATACTCATCTACCCTTTGCAAAAATTCGTACACATGATCTCTTACACACTCTCTCTCTCCATGGGGTTGCGTAAAGCATGAAGCTGCACTCAATTTTGATACACCATATCTTTTAGTTTCATGAAATAATAGTGTCTCAAACTTTTTTGAGGTTATCAATGTTACAATTTTTTTAAACAGCGACTATTTTTTTTAAACCGCGACTATTTATTTAAAAAGAATCAATGTTACAAATACCTTTTTTTAATGGCTAATTTCTTTTAATCTACTATTGTTTGTGTGACTTGAATTTAAGACTTCTCTCTTCCCTTTCCAACCTAAGTGTTTTAAAGGTTTTGTTTTTGTCAATAAACCACCACCCCATAAATGGCAAATAATCTCAAAACAAAGGAAAATATGGTACAAAAAAGTTGTTTTGGATGAAACTAGCAAATATGGCCAAACCTCAGAAACGATTTTGGCAATTTACTCAAAATATTATAAATATGTCTCACGTTTTTATATACTTTTACAAAAATATTCATGTTGTTGGGCAAGATTTGTATGTTTATAGTCATAAAACACTCACACATGACTTGTTACATGTCCTTGAACGTAAAATACGTGTTTCTTTTTTATTTGTTTTTTTTTATGTTTTTTGAGTCGGTGAAACTTTTAAAGCGTGTGAGATTTTTTTTTAAATATGAAAACTTTCAAAAGTATGAATATACTATAAAATATATTTATACATAGTTTTATTTTTGTCTAATTATAAGTCTAATTTAGAAATTAACTAGAATTAAGCACCCACGCGTTGTGGCGGGTGGCCTAAAACTATGCCAAATAACATAAATGTCACACCGCTGATAGCGACCACTAACACTGAAGTTGTGTCGTGTTAATGCGAAGAAATAAGACTGAAACATATAACATAAAAAATAACTATGTAGATTTAGGACACACGCGCTGCGACGAACTTGTTAAATGGAAAAAATAGACGTAAAAACGTTGAACCACACTCGCACGTTGTGCAGTGTTAATTCGTAAAATAACGTAGAAAAGAATAACTAAGTCAATGTAGGATCTGCCCGTTGCGGCGAAGTTGCCAAAGGGGGAAAATAGACACGTTGCGACATACCTGTCAAATGTGAAAAAATAGACGAAAAACGTTGAATCACACACGCACGTTGCGACGTATTAACTCGCAAAATTTAGAACGAAACGTAAAACGAAAAATTTGTGAAAGATAAAAAGTATGGGGGGGCCAAAGTTGTAAATAAAAAAATTTTGGGTTAATTATAAAAGATGAAAAGTTTTGGGTTAAAAAGTAAACAAATTAAAAGTGTTTAAATATAAAAGATGAAAACTTTTAGGTTAAAGGTGAAAAATCACATTTTTTTTTGAAAAACCCCTTATACTTGAGATACAATAACACAATGCAACAATATGTTACTAATTTATCTTATGGAAATAATGTCATGAAAGAGGTTTAATAGCTTGAGTATTTAATTAAGAATTCATATAAATAAAAGTAAACTTTTGTTAACGGAACCTCTAATCATTTTTATTCATACATTAGAAAACTATGATCTCACAACTGAACAAACTGAAGATTGTAGCTATAGGGGGCTGGGATTCACTGATGCATATGACAGAAGCTCAGCATTACACTTAACGGCATCCATTACTTGTTTTTCCAGCGTCACCCAAGCTTCTATTCCGTCACCAGAACACGAATCCACCAGAATCACCCGGTTTGTAAACAGTGGAACATCTTCATTCAGCTGGCTACCAATACATGACCATACCGGCTTTCCCCATCCGAAATCAACTTCCTTAGATCCAGAGTTACACATACTTGACGTCAAATGATACTCGGTTTTGAAATCGCTAAACATTTCCATGGAGTTTCTCAAGTTTTCCACGAACTTAACATGCCCGTTTACGCCTTTCAGTTCTTCAAACGATTCACTTTTACTATCCGATATCGCATTCTTTATTTGGCTCGCCATGGACGCTACATCAAGGTTACTTGCACTAGGATCAAACCTCGCTACTGCCCCAGATTTAATGTTTCCAATTGAATAATCAGGCAGTAGCGGTGAAAATTGTTGTCGGATGTCTACTGGCATATGTAGAAGGGACGGCTTGGATTGTGTACTTTCAATGGTAGCACATTTCCAGAGCAGAGCCAGTACAGCCACAACTCGACTGACTGGCTGATGCTTAGATGCTTTGGCCTTGAGTTTTTTCAAGGCCAAAGCATTAAAAACAAATCTAGTAGTTGACCATTTCCCGTGTTTTATATAAGCTGAGGAAATCGTCAGATACCATAATGGTGAAAATGCTAACTGAGGGTTTTGTGGGAACATCGAAGAGGAAACAAAGTTGGGATAAATCTGATTAGATTCTCGTCGGGCGATTGCAGCCCAAGTATTGATGAATATCATTGTGCTACGTCCGTCAGCAAATTTATGATTATGTTGTATGGTAATTGAAACACCTCCACAGTTAAAGAAGTTAACTTGCACCATTGAAACATAACATCCCACCAACGGTTGATTTGGGACCGAATCAACAATGGGTATCAAGCGTTTTAAAAACTTATTATCAGGTTCTTTAAGCAGATTATTGAGATGATCATTGACTCTTGTCTCGACGTAATACACACCAATGTCGTTACAATCAACATGAAGCTCACTGGCTAACTTTCCTGCAAACGGGTGCATTCGAGTTAGGGTTTCGGATAGTGATTGCTTCAGATGATTTGATCGCTCCAATATGACATCCTCTATGTTCTTCTTATTGTTATTATTATGACCTTGATAGAAGAACATAAAGGGCTGGTATATAGGGGCCTCAATCTGATCGAAAAATGAAAGCTTGTAATATCTAAGGTTTTCGGGTGTTGGATGCCATGGTTTAATGTGTTCTCTTGAAATAACTTTGATTTCAATTGTATCCTTTTCATTAGAACTGCAAAAAGAGAACTTAGATGAGATAAAAGAACAGAAATAAGGTCATTAAAGTGATATATGTCTATAGGGGACACTCTTATGTTCACAATAAAAGAAAGTTTGAAGTGCATGTATGCTTTGGTGTATTTTTCATACAAATATCTAGGAATTCTTGTTTTAAAAGGAATTAAAGTTTCGATTTTTAGAAATCTAGTTGTTAAAAAGAATTAAAGTTTCGATTTTAGAACCACAATCATAATATACTCTTATAGCATTGGCATTGGATTCTTTATCCATATCCATATAATTACACTAAAATTCACTACTAATTTTTCTCTCATTTTCAATTAAATAATCTTGTTTATACTTTCATTATTGTCTTTTTCTTTCTCCTCTACTCATAATCATATTAAAAAAATTATATGAATAATGTTTATATTTACAAATAAACACTAACATTCTCGTGTATTTTCTTTCTGCTTCACCCATAACCATTCACAATTAATCCTTATAATATAAATTTTCTCACTCATATAAATATAATAAATCATCTATACTTATACTTTGCAAGATTTGAACTCTGATGAAAACTATAATACCTGACGTTCGTATGAGGAGGATTTGTCTGAGTTGACATAAAGCGAGGGCGTTTCTTCATGTTCATTAGCCATCCCACGTTAAGTACGTCATCTTGAGGTGGGACACCTCTATCAGAAACCCTAGCTGGGCTGCCGGAGAAGGCATAACCACCATTTACGTGGCGGTGGTAAGCTGGCCGGCGTGACGATAGAGTGGAGATCATGAAACGTCTCATGGTTGTGTTTGAAGTATCAGATCCCACCTTGATTATCAGTTTTTATAACCATTCCTTGTCCATTTTAAATTTAGTTTTTATATTGAATGTTAAATATAAATTGCAACTTCCACGCCAACCAGGAGGGCCATATATTACAAGATATAATCCGAAAACGATACGGCCGCATGATCTTGTTGATCAAATCCGGATATATTCTTTTAGAGTTTGAGTTGGATCCAAGTATGATTAGAAAGTTCCAATAACTAGGGGTACGTGGCGAAATACAGTGTTTGTGCTGGAGGGTGAGTTTTTGTTTTGTTTTTAAATTCTAACTAGTCATTAGACCCGCGCGCGTTGCGGCGTGGGTACATTGCAAACATTGAATGAATTAATTCAAGCGTTATGTGATGCGTATATAATTTGAAAACATGCGCTTTAACATATCCGATTTAACTGAATAGCATTTGCGGTTGGATCCAATGTAAAGTAATCGAATTTATACAGTACAATCATAACGTATTTATATTTGATCCGACTCATAAACATGAAATGTACAAAACAAAGCTTAAAACGTGAATAAAGGGAAAACTGTCACGTGTACTAAAAAAACATATTCACATCAAGGGTTGGAATTTTACCCCTAGCACGTTGTGGCAGGGTCGAAACGTAGAGTAACTAAAATTTATACCGTCGAATGAGAACGTATTATATTTGACCTCATTCGATACAGAACAAAATTTACAATGAAACGTAGACCAACTAAAACCGTACATAAAATAAGCACGAAAACGTATTATATTTGACATGACTTGCTTAAAAATAAGTTTATGTAGAAACGTAGGAAAACTCAAATTTATAAGAGACATAAATAAAAATACGCACGTAAAAGTAGTTTTTTAGGTAAAGGAACGAAAGGGGTAAAGTCGGAGAGTTAGAAACTCGGGTTGGTTTAAATGATATTTTTACAAAGTTTTTAAACACAACGACAAATTATTAGTAGTTTAAAAAGAAAATTAGCTAAAGAAAAAAAATTGCAATTTTTAAAAGTTAAGGGTTTTGTAAAATAAAGTAATAGTGTAGGGGTTAAAACAACAATTTTCAAAAGTTGAGTTGTATGGTGGGTGGAAAAAAAAGGACCGTTATTATAAATGCCACGCACTTTTGAGAGGGTTGTAAAATAGATTAATAGTATAGGGGTAAAAATTATAATTTTCAAAAGTTAAGGATAATATGATGGGTGTAATAGGACCCTGGGGTATGGTGGAGCGGGGGTTTGGGGTATGGGTTGACACGTGGACTTCGAGGGGCACCGCTGGTCAGTTGAATGTTGGGTCGGTATGGCGGGGCGTGGCTAGCCCGCGTGGGTTGGCCACGTGTTATAAATTTTTTTATCAATTATTATAAAAATACACACAAAATTAAAAAAAAAAAAAAAAAACCTAGCCACCTATAGCCTAGCCAACCCAACCAATGAGAGCCGGCCACGGAAGACCGCCAGGCCCGCCCAACGCCCGGGCTGAAACCCCCGCCCGAGGGGCCACGCCGAAACCCAAGCCCACCCGGAGGGTGACTTGGGCGTTTGTACCCAACCCACGCCGCAAGGGGCTATTGTGTATTTTGATGAAACCACATGTATTTTAATCCGGAGATCTCATGCTCGAACTTTTGCAAATAAAATAAATATTGGTGTAATTGTGTAAAAGAAGCGACATTTCTCTTTAAAAAAAGGAAAATAATGCAAATTTGTACTTGGTGATGTGTAGTTATTTAGTTAATATGTGAGGATCCAAAAGAGAAAAAAGTTTAATTTTAATTTATGAAACCCAAAAATAATCAAACGGAACAAATCTCAAGATCTTTACAAATCTCAAAATCTTTTTTATTAGGGTAAAAAAATCATTTCTCTCTTTTAAAATTCATTCATTAATTCTCGATCTTTCTCTGTTCTCTCTTTGAAATTGGCCTTTATCATCTATTTTCACCACCATCACCTACCACAATAGGTTCTGCACCATTCAAAAATAAAAACTAAAGCTTTCTTTGTCTCTTTTATGAAGCTTGTAATCCTAAAGGTTTTGGTCCACTTATTTAAATTTCGTTTTTGGTATTTGTTATGAAATTTGTAATCTGGATGGGTTGTTGATTAAAAATGTGGGTGTAGCTTTGTTCCTGCTCGGCAATTGTTGCATGTCCTAGATCGGGAACGAAGAAGGAGATTCGAGTGCAGAACCACCGTCGCTTTTTAGCTCAGAAACCGAAGAGAGGGAAAGTAGATGGTGGAGCGGCTGTGGTGGTGGTGGTTCCAGCGTTGATGATCGGGTACAACGTTATGGGCTGGCCGTGGTGATGGTGGTTCCATACGGTTCGTTTCATTCTGAGATCTTTCAATTTTTCCGATCTAGTTTCTCAGAGTGGTGCATTGGATAGTGTAACTTCTAGAGAGAGAAAGATGAAAGAGAGAGGTGGAGCATGGTGGAAACGATGATTTTTGTCGACGGATCATGATGTGTGAACTTGTAAATGAGAAAATTGGGGCCAAAACCTAAAAGTTGAAAGTTTGGGGGAGGCAAAGCCGGTGGGTTTCCACCGACTTTGTCTTTTAAGATAGTATAGAATAGAATTTCCAAATTTTTTTTTTTTTTTTTGTAAGTAACCTCATTATTTTTATTAGAAGGTTAGAGCAAATTACAAATCATAGGTTGGTAGACGGGCAACAAGCTGCGCCGCCACCCCCTTTTGAATTGCAAATTCTACTCGGCTAAACACATAACTATGGCCTACAGACACTGTCGCATGCGCAAGTGCTGCCTTTTGAACCCGCTTCAAGAAACCGGACGCCACAGGGGCCAGACAACCAAAGGTATCGAATTCCAAACCAAGTCAATGATTCATTTTGCCTTTTTTTAACCTTTTCCACTATATAAAAATTGTGGGCTTCAAAGAAAAACTCATGTAGGTCGAAGGTTTGTGCTAATCTAGGCAAACCGAATAGACTTTCTTTACAAGACGAACCGTTACTAACTAAACCGTTTTCATCCCATAACACCACGCTTTAAAAACAAACAAAATGGAAGATTCAAGCAAAAAAGTATGGACTAAAAAAAACTTGTAATTGGATTTAGATTTTAAATTTAGTTTGTTTTTTTTCTTGTAGTTTGTTTTTTTTTAATTGGACTTTCGTATTTAGTTTTGTGTATTTTAAAAATGTTGGTTTTAAAATATATATAATTTAATAAAAAAAAGTGATGGAATGTGATGTTGTGATAGATATTTCAAATGATTTAGTGATAGTATGATATAATTGGATGGAATAAGTTGTGAGCTTGTGACTGAAAGTTTAGTGAGTGTGTGATGGGTGCCTCTTCTACCCATAACGTGAGATGTTTGATTCCGAACCCAACTTAACTTAAACAATCACTGGATGTATCACTACTTCCAAAACGACGATCAACCACAAATAAATAAGATCCATCTGGTAATCATCGAAGCGTCCAACTAAACTAAAAAAGAAATGCAAACTTAATTTACCCATCGGTAATCACCAATGGAAATAAATACCAAGGAAGTTGAGATAATCGTCCATGGACCACCGACTTTGACAAAGGCTTGATCTATTCACACACCCATTTTACCTATTTGGACACCCTACAAACCCTAGACGCCTTGTATAGGCCTATACGAGACGTCTAGACACAGAATTCAAGAGGGTCTGCAGGGATGTCAGGCACAAAGTTTAAGAAACCTAGACGCCTCGTACATGCCTATACGAGACGTCTAGGCGTTGGGTGTTTTTTTTTTTTGTTGAAAGAAGGGTTGTTTTGGTGGGGTATTTTGATAGTTTTTGGAGGTGTTTTTTTTAGTGAAAATTTTTGTGTTTTTAAAAAAAGTTTTATTTTTTGCACTATAAAAAATTTTACGATTTTCAAGATCGCCTCTTTAAATATATTCGATCATTTAAATATTATATTGTTTTTAACTTTTTATTTTTTTAAGTATTATCCTACCATTAAAATATTATCTCGTTTAAATATTATTAAACATTTTGAAAATTATATTGTTTACGTATGATATTCAAAACATATATTGTTTCCGTATTATATCAATTTAAGACAAAAATCACTAAGTAAACGAATAACTGAAAACAAACCTAAATATGACATCTATAAGATAACTTTCGTACATCCATAACAAAAATATATAAGATAAGTTTGTACATCTATAACAAAAATAAAAACTACAACTGTACACTAAATACCAAAATGTATCCACGTAGCTGGTCTATGCCTCCGGGTCCGAGTCCGAATCTGGATCTAGCTGTTGCGGCTGCAGCTGATGTGGTGCTCGAGGTGGTGGGAGCGGTATGGGGGGTAACCCCTCTCTCTCTCGTCTATCCTGCGCCTCCCGAACCAACCAACCTATCAAATCGTTCAGCCTGTCAAGCTCAGCTCGTATCTGCGAATGTGCTACAGCTCTCGGGGCATGACCTAGAATAACGTGACGTGGAAATTGAGGCGCCACAGGAGGTGGTGGTGGCTGTGGCATCGCTGGACCGTCTAAATCCACTTGAGGGTCCTGCACGACCGCTGCAGCAAGATCTGGCGAAGGATAGACTAGATCGAACTGATATGGTAGGTTCTGTGGTTGAAATAAGAGAGCTGCGCGGGTTTTAAACCGCTCGCCGAGGACGTCGAACCTCTTAATCAATCTCATCCCCCACAACGTCTGAAAACCCATCCGTGTCGGCGCTATGGGCGGCAGTAACAGTGGGTCATCGTCCGGTACGAGGCCCAATGAACGGACAATGACGGTCACGTACACGCCGCCATACAAAAATCCGTGCTCCTGCAAGTGATGGGCGGAGGCGAAGTATTGGGCTAGACCGTGTGCTAGTGCGCATGGCCTCCTGTACAACAAACAATAAAAGAAAAAAAAACGTCCGTGCTCGTACACCACTCATGGCTATGGCCGCGAGCTGTAATAGAAGTAGCGAGCATCCTATGTAGATACCTGCAGATAGTGTTAGCGAAATACAGAAACAGAAATTAATAAATAATAATAATAATCACAACAATTACTGTAATAAACGTACGTACCTGTACAATGGGTCACCAACATGTGAAATCCTCCCCCTTCGACTTGTCGTGCTCCCAAGTATCTACCTGCCAAAACCCTAAAAGAGTGGGTCTATTGTGACAACTCGTAATTTAGAACCCTTCATTTGCATCTCGATGTAACATGCTTGAACGTTATGTGTTTTTATATTAGTAAATGAAAGTTCGTGACTATCTTGATGTGCTATGTGTTATTAAGGTGTACGTATAAAGTATAGTTTTTATACAAGTATGTATGTAGTGAACCGGAACCAAAACACAAGGACCCGACTCGAGACCGCTTGGTCTCGAGTGAACAGTAAAACAGTTGGGCCGGTTGGGCCATTTAATCCACCCGGAACCCACTTAGAGTGCACCACCTTGTATAAAACCCAAAACCCACACTCACTCTCACACACACTCTCCACTACACTCTCTCTCTAGAAAACCTTAAACCCTAGAGATCAAACATCACCTCTCCCCTCCTTTCTCTCGGATCAAACCGGCGACCACAAGGAGCTCTCGGATCAGCTTATGCACACCCATTCGGAAGCTTCATTCGTTACTATCTCACACCCTTGTACCTATACTTGAACCGGTTAGTGGTTTCTTTGCAAACATATGTATATGCGTGATAAAAAGTGTTGATTATGTGTTAAAGTGCATTGTAGCTATTGTTTAAGTATGATGAAAGTATTTGTTGATTTAATGGACATTGTTGAATGGTAAAGATATTTCATTGACATGAATAATGGACACAATATGTTTAGTGAATGATAGCCTTTGATGCTAGCTATGTGTTAGAATGTTGTTTATGAATGATATGCCAAAATGATGTAACAAATACATACATATGTTGTCATTAAACCAAGTGATTGTGTGCTAGATATAGAAACCGATGATAGCCTTTAGTGATGTCCGAATCATACATTTGTTTAGAGGTTTAGGTTGCCTTGAATGAATATGCTTGTGAATGATGAAATGGAGGAATGAGGGTTGAATGTGATATAAATATTTGATGAACTATTTGAATATATGTTGAACATTTAAAAACTGTGTGTTTTAATCCATTTGGTTTAGGTTTTAGACAAGAAAACATGTTTGAGTGATTTGGTTGGATAGTACACCATTACATGAAATCGAAATTTCATTGGCTAGTACAAATGCTAGCAATCAGCATGTGTGCCAGTCGAGACCCCCGGTCTCGACTCGAGACCCCCGGTCTCGACTCGAGACCATCAGGCCACAACTCGAAACCGCAGTGGTTGCGACTCGAGACCAACCCATGACAACTCGAGACAAGCTTCATGGACTCGAAACCAGCAAGGTCTCGACTCGAGACCTCATGACCTCGACTCGAGACTGGACTCGAGACCTTTGAGGTTGCGACTCATGCATACACTACTCGAGACCAGATGCCCATGACTCGAGAACTCCTGGTTGCGACTCGAGACTACATGTTCTCGAGTCGAGACCACCTAGTCTCGATTGGGCTGCTTGACTCGGTCATTGGGCCGCCAAGTGTGACAATATGTTGTGGGCTTATATCTGTGCTGCTATGCTATGTGTTGATTGACTGTTTAAGATTTAGAACAGGCCCAATAACTTAAAAGAATAATCGTAAGACATGTATGCTATGTGTTAGATACGTGTAGGGTATACGTGGCTTCCTTACACCCAACCTGACCTATACTGGTAACCATATTAGGACGCGGTGACCAGCATACTTAACCAAGTAAATTAAACTGCCGAGCAAACCAAGGTGAGTTCACACTCTCTACAAAGCATGGGATTCCCAGGGGTTGGGAATGGGGTTAAGGAACATGGATTCCTCGTCCTTTATTGGGTAGGACAGTGTTGGTTCAGGAATGTAATTCCTCGTCCTCTTGGACAGATAACTTTCACTAGACCAAAACTCTATCACGAAGTCCCTCCTTCTTATATCGACTTAATCGCCGGGCCAATGGCGAGCGGGTCATTAGTTAGATAGCGCTATTTAGGTTTGACAAACCTCCCACAGTGCCGCAGAGGACGGGCGTGAACTAATGGATCTGGGCACGTCAATGATGATAGACATTGACAGTTCAGGGCACATAAACATGACTACAGTCAGCAGTCGATATGGTAACGAGTCTAGTAACATACATGGGGTAGCCCCCACGGCCGTAGAGCCTGATAATTAAACATGGGGTAGCCCCCACGGCCGTAGAGCCAGATAATTAAACATGGGGTAGCCCCCACGGCTGGATAGCCAGAGTAATTGGGTTAAACAAATCACGTTTTCAATTATGGGGTAACCCCCACGGCAGGATGCCAGATAAAGGAAACTGTTTTCAGAACAACTTAAAACAAACACCCAACTGTGAACTCGCTCAACATTATTGTTGACTCGTTACTACATGCTTTGCAGGTCAATAGGTACTTAGCTGGAGCTTGCATGGAAGAGGGTCGTTGTGGGACATGGACAGTTGTGTGCCATGTTAAACTTTGAAACAATTAAACTTATGTTTTGGTTTTAAACGTTATGCTTCCGCTTGCAACTTAAACTATGTTTTTGTTTGGACACCAATTGTATTGGTTGGATTTTATAATCACTTACATGCTTGTTCAATATGATTGGTGGCTGGATCCTGGTCAGTCACGCCTCCAAGCGGTGGTATTCCGCGGGTGGATTTTGGGGTTGTGACAGATTGGTATCAGAGCCATTGGTTATAGAGAACTTGGTTTTAATAAAGGAAAAACGTTTTTGTTAAAACCAGACTATAACCTGTACAGTGCTCAACGGTCCACAACGACGCTTCACTTCACATGCAAGGCTCGACATTCTAGGTAATATGATCTATGCATATATTGCCTACTTGTTAGTTACATAGTACATTGCTCATGGTATGCTTGGTTGGTATAACTACTGTTGCTTGAACACGTGTGTGCTTACTCCCTTCTGTCATCGCATTTTCGCGAACCCCTCTCACTCATGTTCCTCTTGATATGAAGATCATGTCTGGACGCGTTAACATGACTCAAGCCCAGTTGACGGCTCTGATTAACGAACGAGTTGCTGCGGCACTTGCAGCTGCACACGCAGGAGGTATATCCTGCAGTCCAAACTCATTCTAGGATCTTTAGATCCTACTCTCGTGAACCAACCCTTGTGATAAACTATGTCCTTTCTTTCACCCACCACAGGTCAACATGCTCAGCCACCTGTGTGCACTTTCAAAACTTTTATGGACTGCCGACCAACTACTTTTAGCGGCACTGAAGGAGCCGTAGGCCTCCTCCACTGGTTTGAAAAGCTCGAATCTGTTTTCGAGATGTGTGAATGCCCTGAGGAGCGCAGGGTGAAGTATGCTACCGGTACCCTAGAGGGTTTGGCGCTCATGTGGTGGAACGCTCAGGTTCAAATGCTGGGGTTGGTTGCGGCTAACGCCACCCCATGGAACAACTTTAAGGAAATGATCAAAGAGGAGTATTGCAATCGTGATGAAATTCACAAACTGGAAGTAGAGTTTTTCAACCTCAAGATGACGGGGTCAGAAATTGAAGCTTATGTGAAAAGATCGAACGAACTGGCAATTCTGTGTCCTACTATGGTGGATCCTCCCATCAAACGCATCGAACTATTTCTCAAGGGCTTAGTGCCAGAAATCCAAAGTCATGTGACTTCAGCTAACCTCGCCACCATCGAACAAGTTGTTCAATTGGCTCACCGTCTCACGGATCAGGCGGTGGAGCAGAACACGTTACCAAAGCGCATAGGTACTGCAACTACTTCAGGTGCTCTTAGTGACAACAAACGGAAATGGGACGGAGCTTCAAGTAAGGGTTCGACTTCTGTTCAGTCCCAGTCTCAGCAGAGAAAGACTGAAGACTACAAGAGCCCTAGTCAGCAATCATCTGGTGGTCAAAGTCATGGCGGGTACAAGGGAAATCACCCCAAATGCAGTCGCTGCAACCTACACCACAGCGGGCCATGCACCAGGGGTAACTGTCATCGGTGCAACAAGCCAGGTCACGCTGCAAAGGATTGCAGGAGCTTATATCCCGCCAACCAGAATCGTCAGCAAGCTCAACAGAATCAACGCCAGCAGCAGCAGCAGCAAGGTGACAACAAAGGGTGCTTTCAATGTGGAGCTGAAGGCCACTTCAAGAGAGATTGTCCCCAATTGAACAGGAACCAGAACAACAACAATAACAATAATCAGGGGAATGGTAACAACGGGAACAACAACAACAACAATGGTGCCAGGGGGCGGGCGTTCGTGATTGGCCAAGGTGAAGCAAGGAATGACCCCAATGTTGTGGCGGGTAAGTTCCTTCTCGACGACTTTTATGTTACAGTTTTATTTGATTCGGGTGCCGATACTAGCTACATGTCACTAGAAGTTAGTCGAATGC
This sequence comes from Helianthus tuberosus, assembly GCA_030545235.1. Lineage (NCBI taxonomy): Eukaryota > Viridiplantae > Streptophyta > Magnoliopsida > Asterales > Asteraceae > Helianthus > Helianthus tuberosus. Next base: position 198,702,113 of record CM060425.1, read on the forward strand.
TTAAGCGTATTCCAACACCTTTGAACAACAAGCACACTGTAGAGCTAGCAAATGGTAAGAGTTTAGAGGCCACTCACGTAGTCAAGGGTTGTAAACTTGTTCTTGCTCACCAGACCTTCTCTATCGACCTTATTCCTATCATCTTGGGTAGTTTCGACGTTGTCATTGGGATGGATTGGTTATCCCAACACCGAGCAGAGATTCTTTGCAACGAGAAGATTGTTCGTATTCCTGGTTCCGGTGGTGACCCTCTCATGATTCGTGGCGACAAGAGGGGTGCTGTCGAGAACATCATCTCTTTCCTTAAGGCCCAGAAGTGTTTGAGGAAGGGGCACACCGCTATTCTGGCTCTCGTTACTGACACCTCGGAGAAAGAGAAGAAGATAGAAGATTTTCCAATTGTACGCGACTATCCTGAGGTATTTCCTGAGGAATTACCTGGCCTTCCGCCTCATCGCCAAGTCGAGTTTCAGATTGAACTAGCTCCTGGAGCTGCGCCTATAGCTCGTGCACCGTATCGCCTAGCTCCATCAGAGTTGAAAGAACTCTCTATGCAACTACAAGAACTCTTGGATAAGGGTTTTATTCGTCCTAGCTCTTCGCCATGGGGAGCTCCAGTTCTGTTTGTGAAGAAGAAAGACGGTACCATCAGAATGTGCATCGACTACCGTGAACTCAACAAGGTCACCGTGAAGAATCGTTATCCTCTACCACGTATTGACGACTTGTTCGACCAGCTGCAAGGGTCGAGCTACTACTCCAAGATTGATTTGAGATCGGGATATCACCAGCTGAGAGTCCGAGAAGAGGACGTCTCCAAAACGGCCTTTAGAACCCGTTATGGACACTATGAGTTTTTGGTCATGCCTTTTGGGCTGACAAACGCACCTGCGATTTTCATGGACTTGATGAATCGAGTGTGCAAGCCTTACCTAGACAAGTTCGTTATAGTCTTCATCGACGACATCCTGATCTATTCCAAGAGTCAGGAGGAACATGAGCAACATCTACGACTTATTTTGGAACTCCTTCGAACAGAACAGCTTTACGCAAAGTTCTCGAAATGCGACTTCTGGCTTCGTGAAGTCCATTTCCTAGGCCATGTGGTAAACAAGGATGGGATTTATGTTGATCCATCCAAGGTAGACTCGATTAAGAACTGGCCTGCACCTCGTACACCAATGGAAATTCGCCAATTCTTGGGCCTGGCAGGTTACTACAGGAGGTTCATTAAGGATTTTTCCAAGATTGCACAGCCTCTCACCTCATTAACGCAGAAAGGCGTCGTTTATCGATGGGGAAATGCGCAGGAATTAGCATTTCAGCATTTAAAGGATAGACTATGCAGCGCACCTATCCTTTCATTGCCAGAGGGCACAGACGATTTTGTGGTTTACTGCGACGCATCAATTCAGGGTCTTGGATGTGTGTTGATGCAGCGGGATAAAGTTATTGCGTACGCCTCACGCCAACTTAAAGTTCATGAAAGGAACTATACCACACACGATTTAGAGCTGGGAGCTGTCGTTTTTGCGCTTAAAATATGGAGACATTACCTGTACGGTACCAAGTGCACCATTTACACCGATCATAGGAGTCTCGAGCATATCTTCAAACAGAAGGAACTAAACATGCGTCAACGACGATGGGTCGAGTTATTAAACGATTACGAATGTGCAATCAAGTACCATCCTGGCAAAGCCAATGTTGTGGCTGATGCCCTTAGTCGAAAGGACACTACGCCTAAGCGCGTGCGAGCATTGCAACTCACTATCCAATCTAGTCTTCCTTCCCAGATACGAGCTGCTCAGATAGAAGCATTGAAACCAGAAAATGTCAGGGCTGAAGCCCTACGCGGCTCAAGGCAACGATTAGAACAAAAGGAAGACGGTGCCTACTACGTAACGGGACGCATTTGGATCCCACTCTATGGCAACTTACGAGAGCTTGTGATGGACGAAGCACACAAGTCTCGCTACTCGGTACATCCTGGTTCGGATAAGATGTACCATGATATCAAAACTACGTATTGGTGGCCTAGCATGAAGGCCCACATAGCAACTTACGTCAGCAAGTGTTTGACTTGTGCGAGAGTCAAGACTGAATACCAGAAACCCTCAGGCCTACTCCAACAACCAGAGATACCACAATGGAAATGGGAGCAAATTTCCATGGATTTCGTTACTGGCCTGCCTAGATCTCAGCGCGGAAATGATACTATTTGGGTGATCGTGGATCGACTCACAAAGTCTGCACACTTCTTGGCGATCAAGGAAACGGATAAGTTCTCCACTCTAGCAGACGTATACCTTAAGGAAGTTGTCTCGAGGCACGGGGTGCCCACCTCCATTATCTCGGATCGTGATGCACGTTTTACTTCAGAGCTGTGGCAAGCAATGCACAAATCCTTTGGCTCACGTTTAGACATGAGCACAGCGTATCACCCTCAGACGGATGGGCAGTCTGAGCGCACTATTCAAACTTTAGAAGACATGCTTCGTGCATGTGTAATCGACTTTGGCAACGGCTGGGAACAGCATCTGCCACTTGTGGAATTCTCGTACAATAACAGCTACCACACCAGCATTAAAGCTGCTCCGTTTGAGGCATTGTACGGGCGTAAATGCCGGTCACCTCTTTGTTGGGCAGAGGTGGGGGATAGTCAGATCACTGGTCCAGAACTTGTGGTAGACACAACCGAACGAATTGTTCAAATACGACAACGAATGGCGGCAGCTCGTGACCGTTAGAAAAGCTACGCCGATAAGGACAGGAAACCACTTGAGCTCCAGGTTGGGGAGCGTGTACTACTCAAAGTTTCACCCTGGAAGGGTGTGGTTCGTTTTGGTAAACGAGGCAAACTTAACCCACGATACGTCGGACCTTTTGAAATCATCGAGAAAATAGGCAAGGTGGCCTACAAACTGAACTTACCAGCAGAACTCAGTGCAGTTCACAATGTTTTCCACGTGTCAAATCTGAGGAAGTGTCTGTCAGATGAGACCCTCGTAGTTCCTTTGAAGGAGCTCACCATCGACGAGCAGTTACAGTTCGTCGAGGAACCAGTTGAAATCACGGACCAGGATGTTAAGGTCCTCAAGAACACTAGAATACCTCTCGTCCGAGTTCATTGGAACTCACGTCGTGGCCCAGAGTTCACCTGGGAACGCGAAGATCAGATGAAACAAAAGTATCCCCAACTGTTCGAAAACGGTACAACCACTACTGAGGCTGAAGCTACGGAATTTCGGGACGAAATTCCAGATCAACGGGGGGAGGATGTGACACCCCAGGAAAACCATACAACTTAACTAGCTCCCTCAGTGAGTACTTACCAAATTTCGGGACGAAATTTCTTTCAACTTGGGGATAATGTGACAACTCGTAATTTAGAACCCTTCATTTGCATCTCGATGTAACATGCTTGAACGTTATGTGTTTTTATATTAGTAAATGAAAGTTCGTGACTATCTTGATGTGCTATGTGTTATTAAGGTGTACGTATAAAGTATAGTTTTTATACAAGTATGTATGTAGTGAACCGGAACCAAAACACAAGGACCCGACTCGAGACCGCTTGGTCTCGAGTGAACAGTAAAACAGTTGGGCCGGTTGGGCCATTTAATCCACCCGGAACCCACTTAGAGTGCACCACCTTGTATAAAACCCAAAACCCACACTCACTCTCACACACACTCTCCACTACACTCTCTCTCTAGAAAACCTTAAACCCTAGAGATCAAACATCACCTCTCCCCTCCTTTCTCTCGGATCAAACCGGCGACCACAAGGAGCTCTCGGATCAGCTTGTGCACACCCATTCGGAAGCTTCATTCGTTACTATCTCACACCCTTGTACCTATACTTGAACCGGTTAGTGGTTTCTTTGCAAACATATGTATATGCGTGATAAAAAGTGTTGATTATGTGTTAAAGTGCATTGTAGCTATTGTTTAAGTATGATGAAAGTATTTGTTGATTTAATGGACATTGTTGAATGGTAAAGATATTTCATTGACATGAATAATGGACGCAATATGTTTAGTGAATGATAGCCTTTGATGCTAGCTATGTGTTAGAATGTTGTTTATGAATGATATGCCAAAATGATGTAACAAATACATACATATGTTGTCATTAAACCAAGTGATTGTGTGCTAGATATAGAAACCGATGATAGCCTTTAGTGAAGTCCGAATCATACATTTGTTTAGAGGTTTAGGTTGCCTTGAATGAACATGCTTGTGAATGATGAAATGGAGGAATGAGGGTTGAATGTGATATAAATATTTGATGAACTATTTGAATATATGTTGAACATTTAAAAACTGTGTGTTTTAATCCATTTAGTTTAGGTTTTAGACAAGAAAACATGTTTGAGTGATTTGGTTGGATAGTACACCATTACATGAAATCGAAATTTCATTGGCTAGTACAAATGCTGGCAATCAGCAGGTGTGCCAGTCGAGCCCCCGGTCTCGACTCGAGACCATCAGGCCACAACTCGAAACCGTAGTGGTTGCGGCTCGAGACCAACCCATGACAACTCGAGACAAGCTTCATGGACTCGAAACCAGCAAGGTCTCGACTCGAGACCTCATGACCTCGACTCGAGACTGGACTCGAGACCTTTGAGGTTGCGACTCATGCATACACTACTCGAGACCAGATGCCCATGACTCGAGAACTCCTGGTTGCGACTCGAGACTACATGTTCTCGAGTTGAGACCACCTAGTCTCGATTGGGCTGCTTGACTCGGTCATTGGGCCGCCAAGTGTGACAATATGTTTTGGGCTTGTATCTGTGCTGCTATGCTATGTGTTGATTGACTGTTTAAATTTCATTGGCTAGTACAATAGCCAAAGTAATTGGGTTAAACAAATCACGTTTTCAACTATGGGGTAACCCCCACGGCAGGATGCCAGATAAAGGAAACTGTTTTCAGAACAACTTAAAACAAACACCCAACTGTGAACTCGCTCAACATTATTGTTGACTCGTTACTACATGCTTTGCAGGTCAATAGGTACTTAGCTGGAGCTTGCATGGAAGAGGGTCGTTGTGGGACATGGACAGTTGTGTGCCATGTAAAACTTTGAAACAATTAAACTTATGTTTTGGTTTTAAACGTTATGCTTCCGCTTGCAACTTAAACTATGTTTTTGTTTGGACACCAATTGTATTGGTTGGATTTTATAATCACTTACATGCTTGTTCAATATGATTGGTGGCTGGATCCTGGTCAGTCACGCCTCCAAGCGGTGGTATTCCGCGGGTGGATTTTGGGGGTGTGACATCTATCAACCACCACTAGCCCCTGCGTATATACGTCAGTCTTGATCTCCTCCTGCAGGTAAAAACCACAATGAACCGCAAACTGTGCTAGCGTCATCGAACGCCAAACACTAGCAAGCATGAAAGAAACCTCAGGCGGAGAGGGAGGAGCATGTGGCTATGCAGGCGGCTGGTTGGTCCGAGGAGGGTGAAATGTGAATGTCGATAGAAACTCGACCAGCAGCTCCCTGTAGCTCGGCGTGTGCGCTAACTCAAAAAGACGATGCACGGCGAATCCACATGTATAAACCGACACAGTCTAGGTGTCTCACCAATAGCCTCGATTGCATCCCAGTCGATCGCGGCATGTGCTCCAATGTGCATCCTCCTAAGCTTCCGGCAAAAACGGAAGGCGGGGGTGCCCTCGGTAAACTCTAGATATGGGTGACCAAGCAGCCGATCCACCGGCCGTGGCGGAGCCCGTCGCAGACCCCGCGGATGCGGTGCCTCCTCCATCTGAATCCCATCCTCGTCCATAATCTATCTGCAAATAAATACCTAATACATATAATAATACTAAAAAATAATATTTATTATTATTATAAAACTTTTAATAATAATATTTATAATAATTACAATAATAATTATATAACAATAATAATAAATAACAATAATAATAATAATAATAATAATAATAATAACAACAATAATAATAACAATAACAATAATGATAATAACTAAGAAATTAAAAAAAATTACCTGCTCCGTCTATGCCTCGTATAGAGGTAGACGGGGCGTCATGTTCTACCCCTTCATCTTCAACAGTCAACAACAATGCCCCAAAACCACCAAAATCACAAAATACATACAATCCTACGGTCCTAATGTATAAACAAATGAAGAATACGAAAATATAGGTTAAAATACGTACCAGGGAAGCTTCAAATGTAAAAAACTCGGTCCAAATACGTCGGAATTTAGTATCTCCGTATGTGTGCCTATATGTGTGTGTGTATTGATTTGGGGGGGGGGGGATATACAGGGGCGTCTAGGTTTTCCCCTGATATACGAGGCGACACAATTACCGTTTTACCCCTGAGATGCCCCCAATATAGGCCTCATTCAGGGGTAAAATGGTAATTAACCAACACGGGGTGTGGTCAACTCTTAGATTTCTAGAATCTGAAGAAGTACAACAAGTACATTGGCCACGGGCCATGCCGTTGACACACGAGGCCGTGTTAGTACAAGTCTGACACTTTAAATGTAGAAGAGAGAGACTGATGACCACGGGGCTGTGCTAGGCAGGCACGGGCCGTGCTAGATGTTCTGTTTTCAGCTATAAATAGGGATGTTTGGTTCCACTTCAAATCATCCCTTGGCAAACTAGGGGTGTTCATCAGCTCGGTTTATGGTTTATTTGGTTTATTCGGTTTTCAAAATTGTGTACCCCAAACCAAAAACCAAACCAAACCAAATATGGAATATGCAAACCGATCCAAACCAAACCAAACTAAATTCGGTTTGGTTTCGGTTAGAAACCAAATAAACCAAATCTAACCAAATTGCACCTAAGTACTTTTTTCCTAATTTATATTTATGTTTGTGTTCCAACTTTCGAACATCGCAACTGATTTACACCTAACAATATATGAATACAAGAAAGTTTCATTGTGAAATAAAACAAACACATCCGTAAAGTAGTCGTAGACACAATCACAAAATTAAAGCTTCAAAACATAGATCATCGAATAAATAATTAACAAGTCTAATGGCACAAAATATAAATAATCTTCAAACATTAGTCTTTCTCCAAGAAAATGTAGAAATCCTAAACCCTAGTTTCTATATGTCTGAAGTTCTATTATTTTAGAAATGAGTGGGTTTGAGTTGGGCTTTTAGATTTACATTTGGTATTTTGGGCTGCATAAAAACATAACTATTTTGTGCTAATAAATTGTATATGATTTATAAATATTATTATTTTTATTTAATAATTAATTATGTTAAATGGTTTATTCGGTTATCCAAATAAACCGAATAAACCAAATAAAATAAAATGTGGATCTATAAACCGAATCAAAAACCATATTCACAATTCGGTTTCGATTAGAAATCAAACCAAAAACCGAATTCGTTATTCGGATCGGTTTATTTGGTTACGGTTACGGTTACGGTTCGGTTTACGGTTTTTTCTGAACACCCCTAAGGCAAACCACTTCTCTCTCACTTGCTACCACTCCACCACCACTACAACACCATCATCCACTTTTCCACCTTTAGAGTGTGTGTGTAGTCTCGGGATCCAAGACTGACTGTAAGAATCTTTGTCAAATAAAGGTCATGCTTAGCTAAATTCTTACATCAGTTGGTGAAGACCTGTCTTTTATGTATTTCTTTTATGATTTCCAACCTTTGGCTACTTTTTAATTGGGTATGTATTAATGACTTTAATAATTACTTTTTATTTTGAAGGCGAATTTATTCAACCATTCTTTATATGTCGTTTGTTCACATATTCATGTCTTTACGGTCTATATAAAGCATGTTACTTAACCCCTAAGGGAGATTAGATGGGTGGTTTGGGTAATTCTATGTCTCCTTCAGTGTATAGATCCTACGAGAACCTGGTGAAAGTTTAGTACTACTCCATGGATTGGCAAGGAATGACTGGCCCAACTAAGAGTAAGAAACCGCTTGCACCCCTTATTCATAAACTACTATTAAAACATTAAACCAACCCCGCGAGGACTGTATCCCTGCTGACTCAGATCAACGGGTTGAGGGTGATCGCCGCCTCGTAAGGGGGGTCCACCACATTTTGCATTAATAACTTACTTAATTATCTTTCAACATTCTGACCTAGTGGGATTGTATCCTTGCTGACTCAAACCACTAGGTTGAGGGTAACGTCGCCTCCAAAAGAGGGGCCTACTACTATAACTAAGATAATCTCTTAAAATGCCCAAAGTACAGAAATCATCAAAAGGATACATGTAAGATAAGTTGGATCCAAGTGATTCTTTCTTGTCTATCATTTTTATTTTATTTTTATTTTCTGTTTTTATCTTTTTATTAGCTTAAAAATCTTTTCTCAAAAATTGGTTCGATTAGACATTGATGATAAGCCGGTACTAAAAGCTCTTGTGTCCTTGGACGACCTCGGTATCTTGCCATCACTATACTACGTCCGCGATGGGTGCACTTGCCCTAACGTGTGTAAAGTGATAGTAAAATATCATGTTTTATAAATTTAGAACTTGAAAATCGCCGAGTTAAAATAGAGCTAAAAATATAACTAAAAATATACTCACACCAACACACGTCACCGGTTGTACAAGTGGTACTCGTATATGGGTACTGATGGAGACTCACACAATGACCCCTAGAATGACAGAAATTTTTACCAGTCTTCTTCTATGAAGGCACTCTTGCAGTGCTGCATAATATTCTGTTGTATGTGAAACCTGCAAAGAAGCCTGGAGGCGTCTGGAAATACTTTAGCACACACGCTCATTAGGGCCAGGTCTCTATCCGTTACACTCACGCGTGGCTCCATACACTCACCCAACATTGAATTGATCCTCTCAAGCACCCATACAAAGTTATCACTCCGTTCTTTACAGATAACGGCATGCGCAATACAAAACGAATGGTTGGTAGGCGCCATACCAACAATCTGGACAAATAGCATATTGTATATTGTATATGTTTGTCTTGTACGTCGAATCGATCAACAAGACGTGGGGAATGCACGCCCCATTTCACTCGAGTAGTTATGAAGAAAGAAGATCTCTGTTACGACCTCTGTTCCAGGTTCCTCCCGTGTCTCGTAAATAAATTTGTTGTTTATCAGGATGTTTTCTAGTGACTGCATGGGAGTCAATCCATCTCTTTGTTCGGCTCTAATCTTCTGTACAACGTTTTGAACGTCTTTCTGAACATGAAACCTATCGGGGTCCTGCTTCCTTATCGTTTAAAAAATTTTGCGCGGCTCCATATTTTGAGCTGTCAGCTGCTTGAAAAGTTTTTATTCACTTGGAGTAAACCTTCGCACAAACGCGTGGGCCGACAGGTCCTCACAAAGTTCGTGGTTATGTTCAATGTTTCCCCTTTTTATCTCCCAGATTTAATACGGATGGTCTTGCACCGCCAGCAGGTAAAACGGGCAACCGGTTTTTTTGCTTCCGGCTTTTCTAACTGTTGCTGTAGTATGGTGTTCACCACCATGGTCACATTCAAGCCATACCCTCCCGGTCTTTCCCCCGATTTTCTTTGATCGACGGGTCACAATAACGAAACCATCTGTGTTTGCCATTTCTTGTGCCCATTTCTTTAGTTCATTCATCTAGAGAGTTGAAAACCTGTAACATCGACAAAAATAACAATATTAATAACGACAACAACAACAACAACAACAACAACAACAATAATAATAATAATAATAGTAATAATAAGAACAATAATAATAACAATTTTAACAATAATAATATTGATAAAAATTTTAATAATAATAATAATAACAATAATAATAACAAAAACAATAATAATAACAATTTTAACAATAATAACAATATTAATAAAAAAAATAAAAAAAATTTAACAATAATAATAATAATAATAATAACAATTAATCTATCTAACGTAACAAAATAAAATTGATACCTGTTTTTTTAAGTATGGATTGTCCGGGATGGAGATGCCTCACCACCATATCCACCATATCCTCCAACGTCCGGATAGTTATGTTGAACGTAAGGACGGCTCGGGGAAATGAATTGCTAATGACCACCATCTCCTCCGTATCCATCAGGATAGTGTTGTTGCATCTAAGAATATTCATACCCGTATCCATAATCCGGATACCCTTGTTGCACCAGATAAGTTGGTTCACAGCATGGTATGAGTCATCTACAGAGGATGTTTCATTAACAGGGGGATGCGTGTGTCAGGACCGGTTTTCGACTCCGTAACGATTGCGTATGACATGTGTGACATGCGGAATCTGTACACGTGCGTGGACCAAACACGAGAACCGTACTAAATCTGTGATTCGATTGATGATATGAAAAGATACAAGCACCTTGAATCACCTTGCTACTTTCTCTCTCTACTTTCTCTCTCTAGCTCCTATGCTCTCCAATCTCCAAAATGGAAAAAGTTCTAAACTCTAACCCTAACTCTTCTATTTATAGGGCAAGGTAATAAGGAGGGTTTCCTTATTTACAATAATGCCACCTTGCCTTTTAATATCTAAATATTACAATATAAGGCTAGATTTCTTCAGTTTCTGCCACGGACTGGATTGACGAAGGCGATAGACATTACTGCACTAACAGACTCCCCCTTGGATATTGCCGCAGTCAATCTCGTAGCGTCTTGTCTTTCTCTCTCTCTGAGTCTTCTTGAAGCTTTATCACATCTTCAGCAACATAGACTCCCTCTTGCTCGAACAGAATACCCGTGGATCTGTCTTCAGCTTCAACTACCCCTTTAAGTAGACTCTTCAGGCTCCCCCTTTCGTCAAGCTTCCGTGCTTTTGGGATCGACACCTGGCTTTCCGGTTACAAGCTCCCCCTTGCGTCGAGCTCGTCTTCAGACTCCCCCTTAGACTCGGCTATCGGGATCGTAGTCTGGTACAACATCTGCAAATCTCAAACATTTATAAGTAAAAGCATTATGAACATCCAGGATTGAAAAACCTGGCTCTCTCAACATAAGCTAAAACATTTCGACAATGAAAACATTTTCGGTTGTCCAGAATGATGACCTGGCTCTCAAAAACTTTTTATCAAGATCCTGGCTCTAAACTATAATAATATGAATATATCCCGGATTACTTGATTTACTTCCCCTATCAAGTTGATTTAAAGATTTGACAATTTAAGCAACCAAGATCGAAACATAGCTCTTTACAACAGATTTTAACAATTTAAGCGTCCAAAACCTTCACGATTTATCATCCAAATCCAACTTAATGACCTTGGAGATATCACAAGCTGTTTTTGATTTTTGATTAAAAACTTCAAGTTTCAAATTAATGAACTTGTTTATTTTTTAGAAACATGATCAACATACTTAGATTTTGAAACTCAGCACTCAGACATCGGTTGTCGAAAATAAAGCAGAATCAAAATCTTTTTGCATTTTTCTGAAACGTAAAGCAGTAAAGAAATATTTACAAACATATTTACAGACAATATTTTTGTTTGAGTTCGCGTCAGAGGATCATATCAGTTTATGACAAATCACTAGCACCGTTGAGCTTTAAACACTTTAAGATCTAAACGATTCACTTAGATTGTCAGTATACTGATCCACTTAAATTTTCACACAAAGTTCAATTGATTCGAGATACGAGTATAATGTTTTAAGGACTTAACTTATTCGCGTGTCCCACCTCAGAATATACTCCCGTATCAAAATTCCCTAGATTCAGTCTTACAGGTGAGTATACCAATCTGATATTTGTATCTGGGTTAGTGCGAGACCTTGAGAGCTCAGGTATGAACTTCCGTTCAGTCAAAGAGATGAAGGCTCGACTTTAGGTGTGTTCCCCTTAGGGAATCTTTTCTTCAACTGCAATTGATTCATATCTTTCGATATTTTTTCAATTTTTGTGCAGAGGGTAAGCTTTTACAGCGCGTAAAGTATTATACGAGGTCTTGGCAATTGCTTCCGCAATATCAGAAGACCAGGTATAATACCCCAGGTATCAAACACTATAAAGACCTAGTATCTCAGAATCAGGCAATCTCTCAAACAAGATTTCAGGGGTTACCCATATATCCGAGAGATGTTCCACACGAGATAAGCAAGTATTTGATATTTATGTTTATATCTCGAAAACAATCTACTAAGCGTGTAAAAACCTACTGGCATATCATCAGTGAGACCGTTTATCACATTTAACTTTCCATTTCATTAGCGTACTGTGATTGTCTATTGATGTACTATCATTTCCTCTTTTTACTCAAAACTCTTTTTGACTTTTATCATGTTTTTGGCTTTTTCAAATTTTCTAATGTTTTTGGATTTTCTGACAACTACTCTTACTCCCCCAAAAATTCAAAACATTTAAAGAAAATTTGATAACCGATGTATATAGCTTTGTCTCGCCATCCATTTTCTGCTTCACATGCTCTGTTTTGCAGAAAATATACCCTGATGATTTACAATACATTGATATTTTACAGTTTGAAAACCGTTTTTCAATCTTGTGAAATTAATCATGTTTGTTCAGCCGTGAGGATTTCGGCATATTCAATTAACATATATTTGAAATTTTTGAATTTTTTTACATAATTTAAAAACAAACATATTTTTGATTGTTCAAATTTTTGACAAAATAAAAAAACATATTTTTGGTTTTTAAATTTTTCAATTTTTAGGGTTTTGAATTATAGTTTATTTATGTACAGAAATCAAACAAACTCCCTGTTTCAGTTGCAGGGTTCAGCAGCCTTCTCTTCTCGTGCTAGGCTGCTCTGATACTCCTTTTGCTGACATTCAGTTGTCTTTAGGAGCACCTGCACATTCAAAGTATTCAATTACTTGAACAAGTTAGCCCAGGTCTGTTTGACCTTAGGCATTTCGACACAATATGTTTCATTCAATTTCGGAAAATCTTTATCATTTTTCATAAATGAATTTTCATTCCGATTATCACTCACAGGAACCTTTTGTTTCTTTTCCACCCAAGTTTGTCCTTTAGACGCACTTCTTTTGTAAAAATGTGATTCATTTTGAACATTCTGATTTTGAACAACAACTTTTGGTTTCCAAAATCAGTTTGGTTTTGTTGCATCAACAGTTGTTTTCCAACTTTGTGTTGTTCTAAGTCTGGGTGTCACTGGTTTCCATGTTTGTTGTGAGTGTGAAAACTGGCACTTGTGACACCCGTGTCACTGCGACCATCAAACAAATGCCAAACCAATGAAATATTGTATTTCATACTTGGACTTGTATAAATATGTGTATCTTTTGCACATATCAACTCATGTTCGATTTCAAGCTCTAAATAGCTTTCTGGAAGGTTATACGCGCACTAATGCGTAAATATAACCAGTTTAATGCAACAAACACTCCGGAATAGTGAAATAGGTTTAACATACCTTAAATAACCTTTACATAACTTAGATATAAGTTTTGGAAGGTTTGGTGTGGTGAAATCAAAGTTAAATCGCTTACAGGGACTAAAGTTGACAAACTGGGAAAGTATACCAATTTGAACTGTAACAGACATTCTGGAACATGACCATAAGTTAAACATACCATAAATATCCTTTACATAGCTTAGAAATAGGCTTTGAGGGGTTCGGTGTGCTAAAATAAACTTTTGGGTCATTCAGGGACTAAAAGTGTCAAAAAGTACACAAGTTTGCATTTTCGCGCATAACTTACGTTCTGAATACATCCGGACATCCAAAAATTTATGTAAGCATTACTATATTATGCTTTAGTGTTTGGCTTGCCAAAAATCCATTCGTTGCGTCATTTGGATCGTTTTTCGCGCTTATGCGCGTTCCGTCGTAATTAAGCGAACATCGTGTTCGTACGACCAAACGAACCATCATCCGGCATATTTTTGAGTATGTTTTGAGTTCCCTATACTTTAACTTCATTTTAGAGCCTTGAAATGAGGTTAACGGGGTTCAAACGCATCGAAAAAGGCCTTAAACACGTGCAGGGACCATTTCAGCCAATTTTGAAACTTTTCTGATTCAGGGGGGTGCTAGCGTAGCGCGAGCCCTATGGGCTTACCCGTCGCGCTACGCGACTGCCTATCAGACCAGATTCAGTGTTTTTAATCACAAGTTGCAGCTGTTTGATCCTCCACCACATGTTCTAAGTTGCTTAGTCACTAGATAAGGATCATATTTAGTTTCCATAACCTTTCAACAAGTGTACGGATGTGATCGAATCACGGTTTCCATGAAACGATCTCAACGGTTCACCAAAAACTATAAATACCCCAACACCCCCATTGCTAAAATCACAAGAAATTTGATTTGAGAAACTCTAAGTTGAAACATTTGTTTCATACCTGAGATTTTTGAATCAAGTTTAGCATTCGGGGACCCTTCGTAAGTATTCTTTCGTTCTTTTCCTTATTTTACTGCTTTTCGAGTCAGAAAGTCAAACTTTGTTTGACTTTCAGCGTTGACCAGTAATGGTCAATGCGAAGTTCGTTTGAACTTCGCAACGTGAGTGTAATCACGTTGGTCATAGTCCCTTGGGACTATGCCCACTGATTACCACGTTGTCTAGGGTCGTAGGGTAAGCGATCTAATAAATCGCTTATACCTCGAACCCGACCCATTTGGTCGATCATTAGGATCCGACCAAACACATTAGGTGACCATAGTAGGTAGGGAATAACCTTCCGAGGTTATACCCTATGGTCACATCGTTTGAGTAGTTGTATGATAGGTAGTTTATATGCCTTAGGTAAATTACCAGAATACCCTTTTCATGAATAATTGGTAATTAAGCATATGTAACCTAAACTTTTGTCACATAACTGATTATGTAACATGTTTAGGCATATAACACTTGTCATAGGACTAGTTAGGCGGTCCGTACGCGTTCTACGCGCACGACGCGTTAAAGTAGCATAAGCTACCTAAACGGGTCGTAATGGGTCGAAATCACTCAGGTTAAGTTTCATTTAGTATGTAGGCTTTGTTAAACCAAATGACACGAGTCTCTACACTCGTTTGGTTTACAAACCCTAATGCTACCCAATCTTCCGATCTAGGTCCGGTTTATTAACATAGTTACCTATACTAGGTGCCGTTTGATATCCGCGATCTCTAGCATTGTTTAGTTGTTACTCAAGGACTACTGAGCAATCTCAAGTGAGTACATAGACCCCTCTTTTACTGTTTTCCAAACTGTTTTGGGGTGGAACACATGTGCCTACTTGTTACTTTCATGCTTTCCCGTTTTCACATCATATACCTGCTATGTTCGTTAGTACATTATAGTACATGATTTCAATACATTTTATGCTATGTATGTCCATTATGTGCATACTTAGTACATTGTTTTACATTGCTTTTCTGTTGCATATGCTTATCCAGCATATGAACACATTATACTACATATTGAACCGTTGTAAACATTTGACTATGTGAACCGTTGTAAACATTTGACTATGTGAACCGTTGTAATCATTTGACTATGTGATCCGTTGATATCTGTGAACCGTTTGTATCTATGAACCGTTTGTATCTGTGAACCGTTTGGATCTGTGAACCGTTTGTATCTGTGAACCGTTTGTATCTGTGAACCGTTTGTATCTGTGAACCGTTTGGATCTGTGAACCGTTTGTATCTGTGAACCGTTTGTATCTGTGAACCGTTTGTATCTGTGAACCGTGTGAACCGTCTTTGACCATACATAAACATTTCTACAACTGTTAAGCATTACTTTGGTGGTTTGGTTTGATTAAATGATTAAGTAACGATGCGTGTGTAATATGATACAAGCATGGTGGATACGCCGCTGGTACTTCCTATATATAAATGTTTGTATGGTATTACATATTGTAGCGTTAATTGAATCATTTCAGTTTGAGACATAGAACATTTTATACAAGTAACATACTTTTCACAAGACATTGATTTATAAACAACTTATCTTATGCAAACATATTTTACTTGGTTATTCATTTAACCTTACATTTATTTATACTTATCATCTGATCTTATCGATTTTCAAATGATTTACAAAACAAAGCAAATAACAAGGTTCATGACTAAACATTTTCTCAAACATAAGTCATGAAACCTATTTTCACAAAACCTATGTATCTCACAGGCATTTTTATGCTGACGTACCTATTTTCACATGTGTTTTTCAGGAGCTATTGCATAAGATGATCAAGATACACATAGGCAGACTTGGGCTTTAGTGACAATAAAAGATGCAAGACTAGTTAATTATGTTGTATTTCTTTGTTTGTTAAGACATTGTAACACCTTTAATCAATAAAACGAAACTTCAATTGCCATGGATTTGAAACAATTAATTCTGTTACAACACTCCCCGATGTTTCCGCCACGTTTTGTATGTTCTACGTGGTCGGGGTGTGACAGCACTTTTCCATGCATTCCGTACAATAATTAAATAGTAACCTGTGCTTTAATGACTGTGCATGATCTAGTTTATAAGACGAATGAATTTCTGATTTCTGTTATATACATACAATGGCATTTCATGTTGCAAGACTTTTGTCATTACTGCATGGAACCCAATATAGATCTATGAATGCACAGAGCAGAGTTAGCACAGTTGTCAGATAAACTAGAGGTACTGACGGGAGTTCAATACTTAGACAGAGATGATGTTAGAACACAAAATAAGCCCCAGGACCAAGTATTACACTAGTATAGTGTGTAGGTAAGTAGGGATTACAAAACTGCCTTCCTAGTAATGACATAGGTACCGGAAAGTGGCAGAAACACACTAAAACTGCAAAATTCTGCAGAAAATAAATAAATTCAGCAAAAATTCAGCTTTTAACAACTAAATATAATGCAGAATTATGATTTAATGGTCCTGAATACTCTCCTAAGTGTCGGGAATCGAAACTGTCATAAAAGACTACATAAAGCACACTAAACTGCGCAATTTAGCACTTTAACGAACCGGTAACCAACTGAACAACCGGACACTACCCGAAACATCAAATTTTTAATGGAAGCATTGTTTTAGTGTTACGAAGCTAGTTATGGTCACCAAACATCATATTACATCTCATAAACACTAAACCCCTAAATACCTAACTTTACTACTTGAAATCAAACTAGATTTAACCAACTAATGTTTGAAATATTACACTTTACCCCCCCCCCCACTCTATGGCCGGTTACAAGGGTGGGTCCCACTTGGGATTTTTCTTGTATATTTTATTAGATATTGTTGAGGAATATCCCAACACATTATGCTTTATACCATTTGATGTTGGAGAATACTTTATAAAAACCCACTAGATCATTTCACTTCTTATTTTACCACTCCAAACCACACTACCTCCCTTCTTCTTTTCCAAAGGCTACGGCCCAAACACCCTCCACCATCATCCTCATTTCAAGTTTCATTCCATCCATTCTCTTGATATACAATGGTGTAAGAAGCAAAGTTAGGAAGTGTGGAAGCAACGGAGCTTGAAGGACCTTCACCATTTGCTTTTATCCACCTCATTTCTCCTCTTGATCATCCCTAGCCTTGTGCTAGTAGTAAGACTCTTGTGATCTTATTTTACTTCATATTATGTTGGTTAAAAGATGATATAAGCTGTTGAATATAAAGATCATGAAGAAACATAAGCATAAACATGAACATAAAGCTCTAAAACATGAAGATCAAGTTGTTTTAAGTGTATGTAGTATACTTGAATGTTGATATCTTGTGTTTATGATGTTGATCATCATAAGAACCTTGCTAGATGATGATTAAACACATGATCTAGCAAGTGTAAGGATAGATCTTGAGAAATTTGTAATGATCATCCTTTATGTAAATCATGAACTTGAAAATAAACTTGTTTTAGTGCATGATGATTATTTCTACAAGTTATAAGTCTTGAAAATAAAAGATTTCAAGAATAATATTTTCAAGAAACTAAAGTTTACTACAAGATTTAACATGGTTATGGTTTTTAAAGGAAGTAAACATGTTTTAAGTGTTAAATCAAAGCTAGAAACATATTGTTAACAAGAAAAATACAAGAATAAATATTTTTAGAAAATCTTTAAACAAGTTGTGAAGGACTAAAATCTTCAAGAATGAGTTTCATAAACTATAAACTATGTTTTTAAGGGTAACTTAACCTACTAAATAGCATACTAAGTCACTACAACTTATTACAAAATTTCAAGTTCATGTCAAAGTGTAAATGGCGTATTTAAAGCATATGGTAAGTCTTGTTTATGTTGTTGATGATTGATGATGATTTTAAAAGAAAATGATATGCTTTGAAAAGCAGGGAAACCTCTATTTTTAGGGGAAACTATGGCAAAATTTTTCTAAAAATTTAACAATTAGAAAAATATTTCCAAGTGAGTGTTTACAAGTGTATTTCAAACCATAAATCTTTACATAAACTTTGGCATAATTTTTGGTACAAAAATTATAAATATTGTATGTTGGTTTTTATAAATAAAAGTGACTAAATATGTATTTAGGAAATGTATATTTAGAAGTCACATTGTGTGTGATTATTTGTATACTTTGTATATTAGTTATATTATTTTAGGACTTGAAATAATATAACACATCAAAATACCAAGAATTACAATCCAAAATATTACCAAAATTCCAAAGAATAAATATACCCATTTACACAAAAATATTGGTGAAACCGAACAAGGAATATAACTCACAAAAATATTCCGGAATTTATTCACAAAGCATGTTTTGGTAAACAATATTTTGGACACCAAGGAAATGAAAATATAATTTTTACAATTACTACAAGAATATATCATATTTTTGACAAAAGAAAAATATATTTTTTTGGCAAGTATAAATATATATTTTTCTTGAAATTTTTAGAAGATATATTATCTTGAAAGAAATATATTTTCTCAACAAACTTAAAATATAATGTTATTGGGATCAAAGATATATTTTCTCATATAAATATGAAATATATCATTTTTGGAGAAAAATGGATTTATATATATATTCTCTAAGTTAGACTTGTAAATATATATTGATGTGATTTTTATTAGTAATATTATTCCGAAAATATTAATACAGAATTAAGTATAAGAATACATAACAATTACAAGAAAATACGTATCCTCGTACGTATAAATACACACCGGAATACGACCCATATACATGGCAAAATATACAAGTATGAGAATACGAATACAAATACACCCATCCTTGGGAAGGAAATACACGTATAAATACTTGAAAAGTGTCAAGTTAAAATATATTGTTTTAACAATTATTCCAAAATTTAATAGATATAATTTAAGTTAAATATTTATTATTTTAACAAATAATTATATAACTTGGAATAATATTGAATACACTAAGAAACGTAACTCAAAGACACTAACTAATACTAAGTCAAGGCACGACCCGCTCGTATAATAGACTGTAGTACGTTGTAGGTAGTCGTGCGCATTAGTAGCAGCTTGAGTTACGTCGGATTGAAGAACGCAAACTTGTGAGTTCATGTCCCCCTTCTCTCTTAACTGTTTTCGGTTTTATAACTCTCGGGGGTGGAATACATGTTACGAATGTTTAAACGGTATGAATTGACTTTGAAATGAACTATTAGATCATGTGAGCATAGATTAAATTTGAAATGCCATTAATTTTTAATTAGGGACGAAGGTTAGATCTAACGGTATGGCCGAACCCCACTCATGGTACTTATGTGACCACTTGAGTGCTTCGGTGTCCCGGTTGAGGTGAATCGACAATAGTTAAGGTGAATTGACATGGTCAAGGTAAACTGACATAGTCAAGGTGAATTGACATAGTCGAAGGGGAATTCGACATAGTCGAGGGAATCGACGAGGGTATAATCCTACTCATTTCGAGTGCTCCCTATGTCTTCACATGTTTTAATATCCTTGCAAAACTTTAATTTAATTTGTTCATAAATGCTTTTCATACCTGTTTTCAAAATAGCTTCTCAAGGTTTACAAGGTTTTCAGTACTCATATAAAACGCATGAACTCGCTCAACTTTTGTTGATGTTTTCCAAAATTACATGTATTTCAGGTAACAAGTTGGATCTTGGGCGCTGGTGTTATTTCTAGAAGTAAATTCCAAGTTTAGATGTCATCCACTTTCGTCGATTTGTAACTTAGTCGAAGGTTGTGTTTAAGACTTAAATAAATGGTGCTTGTAATACTTTAAACTTAATGAATGAATGAACATCGTTTTGATCATATAGTTGTTTATTATGATTGAATGCAATGGTATTAAAAAATTGACACACATCATACGCTTCCGCAAAAGTCAGGGTGTGACAGTTTGGTATCAGAGCTTCGATTGTAGTGAACTAGGATTCCTTCTCGAGTCTAGACTACAAACACTAGGACTCTCTCACAAAAACATTTTCACACAAAGGTTTTCATTGCATTCACAAAAGCGCCAAGATCCATGAGTCAAACATTTTTTTTCAAAGAAAAGACAAGGCAAGGACATTAGTAGGGAGGAGAATACCCCAAATTAAGGTGGCAATTAAGGCATAGTCTATGTGGGATAGACTTGCCAAAGACAAAATGACTCCCCCCACCTGAAAGGACAAACGAGAGTTATATGTGATATGATGCATCTATTTGTCTGTTTATGCTAAGTAATATATTTATCCACTGATACATACATACATACATATATATATATATATATATATATATATATATATATATATATATACGTATAAGTGTACGGAATAATTATTGACGTGAATGAGATACCTTCGACTTTGAATCCTATTATTGCTCTTAACTCGCACGATGAGACTATCGACCTTGCGTTTGTTGCAAGGCTCATGGCTGGAGTGACTACCAATCAAGATCCTGAGCTGATTTCCGTAGAAGATGGCTGCTCTTCCCTTTCGGATGGGAAGGTGCCTGACTACGGAAGTGACGGCGAGGCGGAGGAGGCTACCTTGGACAACAACCTTATCAGCAGGACGAGGTCCCTGTGGCTTTTGTGAAACCATATTGACGACACACTTGACCAGACAAGGAAGATGAAGTACTCATCTTGAAGGTGCCCCTCCAACCACTAGGAATTCTCCTTATTCCTATTACGTTTAATCATCGTGCTTAATCGCGCATAACGATAACAGATGTTAGCGCATGGACCACCGCAATGGTCCTTTCCATGACAAAGGTATAAGGACAGCAGTGTCCCCTCTTTGGTTAATCATCTGCTTGGACGAGGGAAAATTGGGGTAACTGTGCAAGACAATTTATTATTACGGGGGCCCACGTAATAACGACTTGTAGTGCATGGAAATCCTGGTGGACTCTACAGGTCAGGCTGATGATCACCACCCCTCCAAAAATAATCTCTAGGTGTTCACGCCTTCATCTGGTAGAACAATAACTAGACAGTTGCCTTAGCACTTCACAAAGTAGGAAACCTGTCTTTACCTACATTGTGTCAGACACTTCTACCCGTCTACGAGCCATTTGGGAACTGGTTTCTAAGGAAGTGAAGATGGCTAACACACGGGAAAGATCCAGTGATGTTACACTCCCTATCACCCCTATATGTACAACCCCACCTCATGGGAAGTATACCTGTCTTGTGGAGCTAAAGACCCAAGAAAAACCAATGTAGAAGGAAAATAACTACCACTTTCATATTATGAAACTTGCATGACCGAGGTGATGTAACCTCGAGTTCATTTTGTTTTCCCCGTTACAAACAATAAGTCAAGTTGTCAAGCCTATATGAAAGCTCAGTGGTTGTTTCCTTACTTATACATTGTTAATTATATATTCATGTGATATTGGGTGATTACATGCTTACTTGTGGTAATATGTACCTCATAGACAATTATGGAATGTTGTCTAACCTACCCCGTACCTTTTTTCCAGAAGGAATGCCGCCCAGACGTGACACTGACACCAGTACGTTAACAAGAACTGAGGCCGAACTCAATGAGCGCATTTCCCAAGCTATAGCGCAGTATGAAGCCCACCGCTCTGGACGCAGCGATGGCACTTCTGGAAGTAACCCCCCAACTGGCTGCACTTATAAACAGTTCTTAGACTGCAAGCCATTGAACTTTGACGGCACAGGAGGCGCCGTTGCATTTGTTCATTGGGCAGAAAAGACTGACTCTGTTCTGAGAATGAGTAACTGTTCGCCCCAGCGGAGTGTTACCTTTATCTCAGGGTTGTTTTTGGATGGCGCACTCTCCTGGTGGAACCTTCAGGTTCAGACCCTTGGTGAAGATGCTGCTCATGCACTGAGCTGGGACGAGCTCAAGGAAATGATGGAGAAGAAATACTGTTCTAGGGCCGAAATCCAGAAGCTTGAGACTAAGTTCTGGAATTTGAAAATGGGCGGGCCGAAGATCGGTGAGTACGTCCAACGCTTTCATGACTTGTCTAGGGTCGTTCCCAACTTAGTCAGGCCAGAATTCAAGAGGATTGAGCGATTCATTTATGGACTTGCACCGCAAATCATGAGCATGGTTACTACCTCAAAGCCTCCAACCATCACAGAGGCTATCGATTTAAGTGTCACACTTACTGAAGAAGCTCTATGAACGGGAAAGTTTTCGGAATTTGAGACAAACAAGAAAGAGACTCATGTGGAGTCTTCGGGCAATAAGAAAAGGAAGTCTTCAAACCTAAAGATAGGCACCCAAGTCAGCGATGGAAGCTCTAAAGCAAACAAAAGAAGGGAAGTGAACCCGCCTCGTGGCAGGAAAGCTTATGGAGCCACTAATAAGGCCGGTGGTAAGGTATACTTGGGAAATAAGTCGAGATGCGAGGAATGCAATTTTTACCATAAAGGCCGATGTCTGAAGCCTAAGTGTGGAAAGTGTGGAAAAGAAGGGCACATCAAGGATGCCTGTTGGGCGAAGGATCCAGACGGAAGAGATAATGGTAGAGTACCAGGTTGCTACAAGTGTGGTGAAGTAGGGCACTTTAGGAAAGATTTCCCTAAGAAGAACCAAACAAGGAAGGGTCTTCACGATCAGAGCTCGTGAAGCACGCCAGGATCCAGATGCGGTTACGGGTACGTTCCCTATTAACCAACTCTATGCATCTATTTTTGATTAATACTGGCACCAACTTTAACCTTGTGTCCTTAGAACTTAAGAAACTGCTTAGCTTAGTTTCGAGTAGAATAGATGTCACGTATTCTTTAGAATTGGCGGATGGAAGGTTAGTTAAGTGAAAGAGATGATTAAGGATTGTATTTTGGGAACTTAGAAGGCCGAAACCTTCTATTCCCATTGAATTGGGAAGTCATAATATGGTAGTTAGCATGGATTGGATATCCAAGTATAGAGCTGAAGTTGTTCGTTATAAGGAAATCATTCGCATCCCTCTTGCGAATGATGAAACACTTATAGTACACAACCTTCTTGCAATAGGTGCAAGGGTACTAGGCCTCATAAGGCAGTGGATCTGCGATATCCCACATTGGTCGTAGAGACACATGAGCACCTCAGAATAGACTGCATAGCCTCCCATGCTCATGTTGTCAATAAGGAGACCATGAAGCCAAAGCCTGGAGACATCCCCGTGGTGGAGGAATTTCCAAAAGCCTTTCCTGAAGACTCACCTGAGTTACCTCCACAACGACAAGAGGAGTTTAGGATAAACCTCGTGCCAGGAGCGGCAACAGTGACAGATGATGCCTAACCGACTAGCTATGTCCGAGATACATGAGCCTCCGATGCAACTGCAAGAGCTGCTAGACAGAGGAAATCTACCAGGCCGAACCTCTCACTGTGGGAAGCCCCCGGTGATCTTCATTAGGAGGTAGGACGACAGTTTTTACACGCGTACACAGCCTAATCTGAGAGGAACTCAGAAGAATTAATATGGAAAAGTATTACGCATAATTTACATGGAGATAGACGACTAACCATCAAGGATCGGTACCCCTTACCGAGAATTAATGACTTGTCGATCAACTACAAGATCCCAGCTATTATTCCAAGATGGAATTGAGGACATGACGTCCTTAGTTAAAGACACGAGAAGAAAGTTGGCAGTTTCCATTTTACATCAATAGAGAATTGGATATCAAGGACCGGTATCCTTTGCCAAGGATTGGTGATATAATTGAACCAATCGTAAGATCCTAGTTACTACTCGAAGAAGGACTTGAGGTCAGGATGTCCTCAACTACGAGTACAAGAAGAAAATATCCCTAAAACGACCTTTAGGACTCACTTCGCGCATTACGAGTTCCTTGTCGTGTTGTTTAGCCTAACACATGCATCGGCAGTGCTCATGGACCTAATGAATCGGGCGTGTAAGCCACACCTGGTTAAGATCATGATTATATTTATTGACTACATTCTTATTGTCACACCCTGGCTTTGCGGAAGCGTGGTTAATTTGGTGTGACTTCTTAATACCATAGCTTAACCATAACAAAGCTATATGAAATAAAATCATGCAAGATCATCCATTTAATTAAGTTTTAAAGACCAAATACAACGACATTGTCTTAACGGAAACACATCCCTACGACATAAACATTGTTCAACAAACATAACATAACATAATGATAGTTTAAGGACTGTGACTTGTCCAGGAAAGAGTCACATTCCCTAAACCCGGATGACCTCGTAACTAGTGCAGCGGGAAAACGTGTCATACCGCGCCAGATCCTTTAATTCCCTGAAATACATGTAAGTTGAAAAATCAACAATAATGTTGAGCGAGTTCATGTGTAAGTGAGTAAATAAACCTTTGTAAGTATAAAAATAGTCTTGGTATGTAGCAAATAAGGGAATTGAGATCACCAATGGTTTGCAAGGCCACTGATATATGTGAAGTGCAAGTAGGGAGACTCAAACCTAGCAGATTTATGCGCGTTGGGCACAAAGTCACCCCGAGGTCCGTTTCTAGTTTGGCCTGGGGCTGGGCTCGCTACACCCAGATAGATCTACCGCTCCTGTACCTTGGTCCTGCCATGAGGACTAATGGCCTCATAATGCTCCTACCCACTCACATGATCTAAGTAGTAAACCTCCTTACGCTAACCATACCATGTAATAAGTACTTGTAATCAAAGTAACATGTATTTCACCCCCGCAGTTAAAAACTGAAAACAGTTAAGAGAAAAAGGGGGACATGAACTCACAGTGGTGCGTCTCTACCAAGTATACCTCCAAGTCAAGCAGCTGTATGACGACCTACACGTACTATTTCTATTAGACGGACGGCCGTGCCTTAGCTTTAAGGTTTAAGTTTTTGGGAAATAGTTAGACAACTATTTCGTGTTTACATATTGTACACTTGGTAATCATTTTCCTTCCCAAGGATGGGGGATTTAATACATGTGTGTTCGAATTATATTATTAAGTCTCACTTAACTCCAAAATATAAATATTCTTCTCAAAAATATTATATTTTCTATTACATCAATTTTCCCAAAATAATACTTAGTAATATTATTTTTACCCTAAAAATAATATTTACGTAGTTCACAAAATAATCATAAACACTTATACAAGTGATGTTGTGAAAAGTATATACTAAATATATATATGTATCACGTTTTATTTTGTGAAATCCCACCTCCGGTATTTTGTAAATAAAGTCGTGGCAAAATCTATAATTTGAAAACAAGTCGAAGAGTATTTCTAACACTTATAGTGAAAATAATTCTAAGTGTTAGGTTTTTAGAAAATTTCGCCAGAGTTTCCTCTGTAACTGGAGGTGACCACGCTTTTAAGCGTATCATTTTCTTTTGTAAAACAATTCAACAATTTTCTTATTCGATCAAAACAATGTTCAACGTATCAAACTAGTTAATAAACATGTAATTTGCAAGAATCTCATGAACTTGTAGTTTCTAATATTATGAAGTAAATCCCATTACTTTTAGTGGATCTTTATATAAATCAATCCGGTTTCGTAAAAACCCCGTTTTAAAGAAAGTCCATCTTTACAACTTCTTATCTATTTTTACAAAGATAGTTATTTTGTCGAAACTTAGTGTTACACAAGTATTTACACACTTGTGTGTTTACTAAAATCATTCTTGTTTATGAAAGATCCGTCTTTACAAAACATAATTTCTTTGATACTCGGTCCTTTGAAAATACCGCTTGTAGATACGTAGATCTACTAGTTTTAAACACTATTTCACAAGTAAAATCACTTTTACACAAGTTCATGATTCGTGTGTGGTAGAGTTTCATCTATTAACCCTTGTTACTTCCAAAACAACCTTATGTTATGATCCATGATCATGACCAACCCGGGTTAAATGAAGATCCGAGCTACCACAACATAGATCGGGTCCAAATAGTCACACAAATCAATTACTACAAGTTTTACACAACTTATGAGCTTTTAACCAACATTTATAGCATTTTTAGTAGACTTTTAAGCTTCAACTTGCATGTTTACGAGTTTTAACCGTTACAAATCATTTTAACCACTTAAAAATAGTTCGAGAAAGTGATTTAAGCGACTTACTACTAGCTCGAGGCTAGGGAAGAATCTAAGCGAAAAACGGGTGGATAAAAGCAAGAGAGTGAGGTCCTTCGCCTTCCGATTGCACCAAGGTTCCTTATACGCGATCCTTATCACTTGTAGATACTTGGAATGTGATGATCAAAATCGAAAGGTGGTGGTGGTGTTGCTTGTGTCTTCGGCCGAGAACCAAAGAGAGGGAGAGAGAGGAGTGTTGTGAAGTTTGTGGTGAAGGTTATGTGAAGTGATTAGTGTGTTAAGTGATGAACTTATAGACAAATCAAATGAGCATTAACCAATGGACCTTGTGTTAGCTAGATATTAAGCATGGATGATTAAAATAATCATCAATGGTACAAGGGTGTCCCCTTGGGGACCGAATTCGTAAAGGGGGGGGGGGGGGGTACTAGTTCATTTCCAACAATTAGTTAAGTATATAGTTAGGTTAATCTAGTTAAGTTAAGTGATTAACCCGGTTAGTGGTGTGTCATGCGTTACAATGGGTGTTAGGGTATTCAGGGACCCTAACTGGCTCAGAAAAAGATAAATAATGAAAATAACAATATTTTCAGGTTCCGGGTAAAGTCCGGTTGTTCAGTTGGATAGTAATCCGTTAAAGTGTTAACAAAGCTTTAAAGTGTCGTTAATACCCTTGTTAGTGACACAACTTATTTCCGACACTTTTAGAAGGTGTCTAGTAATATTTTTCTCATGTTTTGGCACTTTATTAGTTAGCTAAAAGCTGAATTATTATGTAAAGTGCTGAATTTTGTGCTTAGAGCACGTTTTAGGCACATCCAGTCATTGTAACTTATTCCTAGAGACGCAGTTCTACAACCCTTGTATCCCTACACTCACCACTAGTGTAGTAAAATATTTCTGGCTCATACAGGCCTTAGAGGCAGTGTCTGCCTGATGCTGGCTTTATCAGCATGTTCAATAGGTTATCCGTTTATAGTGCTACTGTGCTTTTTGTGCATCGTGTTTGTCACTAAGGTTCAGCATGTAAATAATGTAGTGACGGTAAGTAAAGTATGATGCAGGTATATGCATGTATCAGAAATCAAGTAGCAGTTCATCAGTAATTTCAAACAAGCACAGTAATTAAGTAGTAATTAATTATTAATTAAGTCGTACGGATACCTGGTTTAGTGAGGGTTGTCACATTCTCCCCCCGTTAGAAAAATTTCGTCCCGAAATTTTAAGTTCTGCTTGTGGATGCAGGGTTCTTAGGAAATAGGTGGGGGTATTTCTCTTTCATCCGGTCCTCACGCTCCCAGGTGTATTCAGGACCATGTCTGGCATTCCAACGAACCTTGACGAGCTTGACACTGCTCCGGCGGGTCTTGTTTACTTTCCAATCCGTAACCTCAACTGGTTCTTCAACGAAATGGAGCGTGTCGTCAACATGAATCTCGTCGATGGGAATGGCAATGGTATCTTGAGTTGGACTTTTCTTCAGGTTGGATACATGAAATGTATCGTGAACTGAATGGAGTTCAGCAGGTAAGTCCAGCTTGTATGCTACTAGTCCTATTCTTTCCAAAATTCTGAAAGGACCAATGTAGCGCAGATTTAACTTTCCACGCTTCCCGAAGCGTGCCACACCCTTCCAGGGTGAAACTTTCAATAAAACCATTTCTCCAACTTGGAATTCCAAGTTTTTCCGGTTTGGATCCGCATAGGCTTTCTGTCTGTGGCGAGCTGCTTCGATGCGTTTTAGAATCTGCGCAATCTTGTCTGTCGTCTCTTGGACAATTTCGGGACCAGCAAGCTGTCTATCACCTGCGTCAGCCCAACATAGGGGTGATCGACACTTGCGTCCGTAAAGAGCTTCGAATGGCGCGACACCAATACTGGTGTGGTAGCTGTTGTTGTATGAGAATTCGACCAAAGGCAAATGCTTACCCCAGCTACCGCCCAAATCCATAACACACGCTCTCAGCATGTCTTCCAAAGTCTGTATCGTTCGCTCGCTTTGACCGTCAGTTTGCGGGTGAAATGCGGTGCTCATATTCAATTGCGAGCCAAAAGCTTCTTGGAAGGATTGCCATATCCTTGACACAAACCTTCCGTCTCTATCAGAGATGATCGAGAGAGGCACTCCATGACGTGCGACGATCTCTCTCATGTATATTTCGGCCAGCTTGCTCGTATTATCCTTCTCTCTGATAGGTAAGAAGTGTGCTGACTTCGTTAATCGATCCACTATTACCCAAATAGTGTCATGGCCTCTTGGCGTTCTTGGCAACTTTGTAACAAAATCCATTGAGATTTGTTCCCATTTCCACTTGGGAATCTCGGGTTGTTGCAGAAGTCCTGAAGGCTTCTGGTATTCGGCTTTAACCTTAGCGCATGTTAAACATTTGCTCACATAAACAGCAACATCGCCTTTCATCCTAGGCCACCAATAATAATCTTTGAGATCCTGGTACATCTTATCCTCTCCAGGGTGGATAGAGTACCGCGACCTGTGAGCTTCATCGAAAATAACTTTCCTTAAACCCCCAAACAAAGGAACCCAAATCCTTTTCTCAAAACATAACGTTCCTTCCTCGTTTGGTACCAGTAGCTTCTCCATCCCACGGAGATATTCTTCTTCAAGGTTTCCTTCCTTGAGAGCTTCTTTCTACGCGGCACGAATGCGCAAGGAAAGATCGGTTCGGATAATCATTTCTAAAGCCCTAACCCTTATGGGCTTGATCCTCTCCTTTCGACTTAGGGCATCGGCGACCACATTCGCCTTCCCTGGATGATACTTTATCTCGCAGTCGTAATCGTTCAGCAACTCAACCCATCGTCTTTGCCTCATATTCAGCTCCTTCTGGCTGAATATGTGTTGTAGGCTCTTGTGATCTGTAAAAATTGTACACTTTGTACCATAAAGGTAGTGTCTCCAGATCTTTAATGCAAATACCACTGCGCCAAGTTCCAAATCATGTGTGGTATAGTTCTTTTCGTGCACTTTCAATTGACGCGATGCGTAAGCAATAACCTTTTGGCGTTGCATCAACACACAACCCAATCCTTGACGTGAGGCGTCACAGTATACCACAAAATCATCTGTACCTTCCGGTAGTGCTAAGATTGGCGCATTGCAGAGCTTATCCTTCAATATCTGGAACGCTTCTTGCTGTTTGATTCCCCAATCAAACTTCTTATCCTTCTGCGTGAGGAGCGTCAATGGTTGAGCGATCTTCGAAAAATCCTCAATGAACCTTCGATAGTAGCCAACCAAACCCAAGAATTGTCGAATCTCGGTTGGCGTCCTTGGCGTTTCCCAATTCTTAATCGCCTCGATCTTTGTGGGATCAACATGGATTCCATCTCCATTTACCACGTGCCCAAGGAATTGTACTTCTCGTAGCCAAAACTCTCACTTAGAGAATTTGGCATACAACTGTTCTTTCTTTAGCAGCTCCAAAATAGCTCTTAAATGCTGTTCGTGCTCAGCCTTTGTTCTTGAATAAATCAAGATGTCGTCGATAAACACAATCACGAACTTGTCCAAGTACGGCTTGCAAACTCTATTCATCAAGTCCATAAAGACTGCAGGTGCGTTTGTCAAACCAAACGGCATAACAAGGAACTCGTAGTGTCCATAACGAGTTCTGAAGGCTGTCTTTGGGATACTCTCCTCTTGTATCCTTAACTGATGGTATCCAGATCGAAGATCAATCTTTGAATAAAAGCTTGAACCTTGCAGTTGGTCGAACAGATCATCAATCCTTGGCAGAGGATATCTATTCTTGATCGTCAGCTTGTTCAGCTCCCGGTAGTCAATACACATACGAAAACTACCGTCCTTCTTTTTGACAAACAAAACTGGAGCTCCCCAAGGCGAGAAGCTTGGTCGGATAAATCCCTTGTCTAACAACTCTTGAAGTTGTGTCGACAGTTCCTGCATCTCAGACGGAGCAAGTCTATAAGGTGCCTTAGCTACAGGTGCGGCGCCTGGAACTAAGTCAATGCGGAACTCTACTTGTCTCTGAGGTGGCAGTCCAGGTAAGTCCTTTGGGAAGACTTCTGGATATTCCCTCACGACAGGGATGTCTTCTAATCTAGGCTCAGCAGCCTTTTTATCCACAATGTGTGCCAGGAAGGCAACACATCCCTTCTGCAAACACTTTCGCGCTTTCAGGCAGCTGATAACTCTCAACGGCGTATCACGCTTCTCCCCGTGAACCACAATTGTTTCGCCATCTTCGGTTGGGATACGAACGACCTTTTCGTGACAAACAATTTCTGCCTTGTTGCTTGATAACCAATCCATCCCTACTACCACGTCAAAGCTCCCCAGCTGGACTGGTAGCAGATCCAAAGCAAACTCACGTTCTCCCAACTCGATTGCACAACCTCTGATCACTTCATTGGCTTCTACTAACTTCCCATTAGCCAATTCGATTGAGTAGGGGATATCTAACTTATTAGCGGCTAAACCAAGCATATTCTTAAACTCTAACGACACGAAGCTATAATCGGCACCAGTATCAAATAAAACGGATGCATAGCGTTGGTTTATAGGGAACGTACCAGTAACGACATTGGGATCCTGGCGCGCCTCCCTTGCTTCAATATTAAACACTCTTCCACGGGCTTGGTTTAACTCTGGGCAGTTCCTCTTAAAGTGCCCGATATCACCACAGTTAAAGCATCTGGGTCTCTGCCCGTTTCCACCAGCTTGATTATTCCTTTGGTCATGATTCACAGCGCCCGCTTGATTAGCATTGTTGCCTCGATTCCCATTACCTCCATTGTTTCCTTGTGGGCGATTTCCATTCCCACCCCGGTTGTTGTTTCTGTTTCCGAATCCTCCCTGGCCTCCCTGGCCATCAGTGGCCCAACAAGTGTCCTTCAAGTGGCCCGGCTTTCCACATGCTTCGCATACTTTCACACTACAATGGCCAGTATGGTGGCGTTGGCAGGTATTACACTTGGGCTGGTTGCCCATATATCCTTTTCCTTTCTTTCCACTACCAGCTGTACCCTGAGCTGGCGTGCCTGATCCTCCTTTCTTAAGCGCCACACTGGCACCCTGCTTGAAGTTCGAGAACTTCCGTTTGGTACCTCCTGATGACTCGACGTGAGTCTCTTTCTTCTTAGTCTCAACATCACCAAACTTGTTCAGGCGAATAGCCTCCTCTGTGAGAGCCACGCTCAAATCGATTGCCTCAGTAATTGTCGCAGGCTTGGATGAGGTCACCATGCTTATGATTTGAGGAGCTAATCCCCAAATGAAACGTTCAATCCGCTTGAACTCTGGAGTGACCATGTAGGGTACCACATGCGATAGGTCATGGAACCTTTGAACGTATTCTGCGATCTTTGGACCTTCCATTTTCAAATGCCAGAACTCGGTTTCCAATCTTTGGATTTCCGCGCGAGAGCAGTACTTTTTGCGCATAAGTTCCTTCAGTTCGGTCCAGGTTAGCGCGTAGGCAGCAGCTTCACCAAGTGTCTGTACTTGCAAATTCCACCAAGAGAGGGCTCCATCCAAGAATAGCCCCGAGATATAGGTGACTTGCTGATCCAGCGCGCATTTGCTCATGCGAAGAACAGATTCAGTTTTCTCAGCCCAACGAACAAAGGCGACAGCACCTCCTGTGCCATCAAAGTTGACTGGTTTGCAGTCTAGAAACTGCTTGTAGGTGCACCCTGCACATACATTGTAACATGTGAACGGCATTAGCGTCTTTGCTATAGATATCCAATTAGGTCATGGTATGTCTAAATGACTCAGTATTACCATGAGGTGGATTGTTGTTGCCATTGTTGTTTGAGCTGCATCCGCTGGGTCCTCCTTGCGAAGCGGCGTATTGTGCGATGGCAGCAGCGATGACTTGTTGGAGTTCTGCCTCATTGGTAGGCATGCGTATCTCACGCCTCGGCGGCATCTTTTAAAAGATGGTTTACGTAAGTCAGGTCATAGTACATCGTACGTATATAATGATAGTAATAGTACATAACATCTCATGTTACAAACATCAATCACACAACATCCCATGTCACAAACATCAATCACACAACATCCCATGTCATAAAATAGAAGTAACCAAATCAAGCATCAAATATGATGAGAATACTGCGATTGCCATATATTGAGACCACATAGTAAGCGTACAAGTACATCACAGTGTCATACAACATCATTCGACTAAGGGCTACATCACCCTAGTCCAAAAACTATATCAAATCAGTGTCAGTACATCAAATACATGTCAACAAAAGTCAAAATCATAATGTAGTCTCCAAAAATGCTGTGCAGTCAAAAGCAATCGCCGTCCTCTCACCAGCGTCTACCCATACGGTACTGAAGAGCTCTACATGGATGGCGGCGGAGGAGGGGGAAAGTGAGTGTAAAACAAGCGACGCAACTGGAGCCAGTCCTCCTCCATGGCTCCCTGGGTACGCAAGAAAGAAGCAACCTGCTGCTCTAGGGCAAAAAGGCGTGCAGCATAGTCAGGTAACAATGGTCGAGGGTGCTGCAAAGGAGAGTGGGTCTGACCCTGACACTGACACGGCGGCGGCTGGGCTCTCTCAAGCTCCTGAATGCGCTGCGTGTGTGCCTCGTGCTGGACAACAAAAGACATCAGAACGTCCTCAATAGTATACCCCATATGGAAAGAATGGTAGGGGTCGGTCGGTGGCATAACTGAAGGTGACGTCCAGAGAAACGGCTCACTGGTGGGATCAAAAGGTGCCACATGAAATGGAGAAACAGGGGGTAAAACAGGTGAAAACTGTGGCATAACAGGAACGGACATCGGCACGTGCCCAAAAGGATGGGCCGAAGAACCCTCTCCAGGTCGTGCTGGAGGTGTAAACTGAGGGAAAGTAAAAGAGGTGTCAACGTGACGGGTGTCAGTGATCTGAGGGGGAATAGGTGGAACCTCATCATCAGCAGGAATCCACCCATGCTGGGCGTGCTCATCTCGAGGGTCAATCTGTGCCTCAAAAAGTGCTCGATCAAACTGAACTGGCATAGGATCATGGTGAGGTGCAACAAGGGGGTCAACTGGTGCATCAGCAATAAGTGGGGGATCAATATGATCAGCAGCAATGACATGATCGCCCTCCAACAATGGAGCATCAACAGGGTGATCATCAATAGGTGGGTCAGCAATGACAGGCTCAATAATAGGTGCGTCAGCATGAACTGGGTCGTGCTCAAACGCAGGGTCAGGAGCAGGGTTCAGTGGCTGCTCGGGATCCTCAAAGGCCATCTCAAAATCAAACTCAGGGTCGATGGGATCAACTGGGTCAACTGGGTCGACCGGATCCTCCATAGGCTGATCCATGGGTATAAACTCTATATCCTCACCTGGGTCGAATCGTGGGGGAAAGACAGGATCAGAATCCTCCACATCATCGTGGTCGAAAGCAAAACTAGGAATAGGGGCAACAGAGGATGCCTGATCGGGATCTGATCCATGTGAGAAGTGCTGCGCACTCTGAGTGTGTGAAGGTGCGGAGGCCACAGACTCGAAAGAGTCTGGGACCGGAGAGTGAGCAGGTGACTCCTTGGCGGGAGCATCTGCGATCATCAAGAGATCACCAGCAGCAAGAAGGGCCTCGCCCTGAACATCCTCCTCTAAGGGCTCGTCATCGTACAGATCGACGTCGTCATCATCGTCGGCGTCGAGAAGCAAATCGTAAGCAGGATAAACAGCTAAGGGTATGGGAGCAGGGATCTCCACTAACGGTAGGTCCCCGGCCAAAGGGCCATCAGCGAGCTCATCAGCACCATCAGGTAAGGCAAAGGGCTGAAAGTCATCCTCGTCCGTGCTAGTAACGTCGGATATGTGGACCTCATGCTCTGAAGACCCTAGGTCGTCTGATACTATAGGTCTAGGTCCTGTGGTGTCTGAGTCACCTGTGCCAGAGGTGTCCATGGTGTCTGTAACATAAACACAAATATATACAATCAATCATATATTCAGATAATCACATAAGTCACCAAGTAAGCATTCAAATAGTTCTCCTAGTCCCACTAGCCTCCTAGCCTCTCAGACTGCTCTTCCTAGTCCCACTAGCCAATCCTCCTAGTCCCACTAGCCAATTCTCCTAGTCCCACTAGCCAACTACCTCGATCTCCCAGACCGAGCCTCGGCCTCCAAGACCGAGCCTCAGCCTCCAAGACTGAGCCTATAAATAATAAATAAAATGTGCTCAACATTTGTTTGTAAAAACGTTTTGGATCTGGACTTAAGTGGTATGCAGTAAAAATGTTTTCGTGAGAGCCCTAGTGATCATAGTCTAGACTCGAGAAGGAATCCTAGTTCGCTATGATCAGAGCTCTGATACCAAGCTGTCACACCCTGGCTTTGCGGAAGCGTGGTTAATTAGGTGTGACTTCTTAATACCATAGCTTAACCATAACAAAGCTATATGAAATAAAATCATGCAAGATCATCCATTTAATTAAGTTTTAAAGACCAAATACAACGACATTGTCTTAACGGAAACACATCCCTACGACATAAACATTGTTCAACAAACATAACATAACATAACATAATGATAGTTTAAGGACTGTGACTTGTCCAGGAAAGAGTCACATTCCCTAAACCCGGATGACCTCGTAACTAGTGCAGCGGGAAAACGTGTCATACCGCGCCAGATCCTTTAATTCCCTGAAATACATGTAAGTTGAAAAATCAACAATAATGTTGAGCGAGTTCATGTGTAACTGAGTAAATAAACCTTTGTAAGTATAAAAATAGTCTTGGTATGTAGCAAATAAGGGAATTGAGATCACCAATGGTTTGCAAGGCCACTGATATATGTGAAGTGCAAGTAGGGAGACTCAAACCTAGCAGATTTATGCGCGTTGGGCACAAAGTCACCCCGAGGTCCGTTTCTAGTTTGGCCTGGGGCTGGGCTCGCTACACCCAGATAGATCTACCGCTCCTGTACCTTGGTCCTGCCATGAGGACTAATGGCCTCATAATGCTCCTACCCACTCACATGATCTAAGTAGTAAACCTCCTTACGCTAACCATACCATGTAATAAGTACTTGTAATCAAAGTAACATGTATTTCACCCCCGCAGTTAAAAACTGAAAACAGTTAAGAGAAAAAGGGGGACATGAACTCACAGTGGTGCGTCTCTACCAAGTATACCTCCAAGTCAAGCAGCTGTATGACGACCTACACGTACTATTTCTATTAGACGGACGGCCGTGCCTTAGCTTTAAGGTTTAAGTTTTTGGGAAATAGTTAGACAACTATTTCGTGTTTACATATTGTACACTTGGTAATCATTTTCCTTCCCAAGGATGGGGGATTTAATACATGTGTGTTCGAATTATATTATTAAGTCTCACTTAACTCCAAAATATAAATATTCTTCTCAAAAATATTATATTTTCTATTACATCAATTTTCCCAAAATAATACTTAGTAATATTATTTTTACCCTAAAAATAATATTTACGTAGTTCACAAAATAATCATAAACACTTATACAAGTGATGTTGTGAAAAGTATATACTAAATATATATATCTATCACGTTTTATTTTGTGAAATCCCACCTCTGGTATTTTGTAAATAAAGTCGTGGCGAAATCTATAATTTGAAAACAAGTCGAAGAGTATTTCTAACACTTATAGTGAAAATAATTCTAAGTGTTAGGTTTTTAGAAAATTTCGCCAGAGTTTCCTCTGTAACTGGAGGTGACCACGCTTTTAAGCGTATCATTTTCTTTTGTAAAACAATTCAACAATTTTCTTATTCGATCAAAACAATGTTCAACGTATCAAACTAGTTAATAAACATGTAATTTGCAAGAATCTCATGAACTTGTAGTTTCTAATATTATGAAGTAAATCCCATTACTTTTAGTGGATCTTTATATAAATCAATCCGGTTTCGT
This sequence comes from Helianthus tuberosus, assembly GCA_030545235.1. Taxonomy (NCBI): domain Eukaryota; kingdom Viridiplantae; phylum Streptophyta; class Magnoliopsida; order Asterales; family Asteraceae; genus Helianthus; species Helianthus tuberosus. Next base: position 198,738,435 of record CM060425.1, read on the forward strand.
AAAAACCCCGTTTTTAAAGAAAGTCCATCTTTACAACTTCTTATCTATTTTTACAAAGATAGTTATTTTGTCGAAACTTAGTGTTACACAAGTATTTACACACTTGTGTGTTTACTAAAATCATTCTTGTTTATGAAAGATCCGTCTTTACAAAACATAATTTCTTTGATACTTGGTCCTTTGAAAATACCGCTTGTAGATACGTAGATCTACTAGTTTTAAACACTATTTCACAAGTAAAATCACTTTTACACAAGTTCATGATTCGTGTGTGGTAGAGTTTCATCTATTAACCCTTGTTACTTCCAAAACAACCTTATGTCATGATCCATGATCATGACCAACCCGGGTTAAATGACGATCCGAGCAACCACAACATAGATCGGGTCCAAATAGTCACACAAATCAATTACTACAAGTTTTACACAACTTATGAGCTTTTAACCAACATTTATAGCATTTTTAGTAGACTTTTAAGCTTCAACTTGCATGTTTACGAGTTTTAACCGTTACAAATCATTTTAACCACTTAAAAATAGTTCGAGAAAGTGATTTAAGCGACTTACTACTAGCTCGAGGCTAGGGAAGAATCTAAGCGAAAAACAGGTGGATAAAAGCAAGAGAGTGAGGTCCTTCGCCTTCCGATTGCACCAAGGTTCCTTATACGCGATCCTTATCACTTGTAGATACTTGGAATGTGATGATCAAAATCGAAAGGTGGTGGTGGTGTTGCTTGTGTCTTCGGCCGAGAACCAAAGAGAGGGAGAGAGAGGAGTGTTGTGAAGTTTGTGGTGAAGGTTATGTGAAGTGATTAGTGTGTTAAGTGATGAACTTATAGACAAATCAAATGAGCATTAACCAATGGACCTTGTGTTAGCTTGATATTAAGCATGGATGATTAAAATAATCATCAATGGTACAAGGGTGTCCCCTTGGGGACCGAATTCGTAAAGGGGGGGGGGGTACTAGTTCATTTCCAACAATTAGTTAAGTATATAGTTAGGTTAATCTAGTTAAGTTAAGTGATTAACCCGGTTAGTGGTGTGTCATGCGTTACAATGGGTGTTAGGGTATTCAGGGACCCTAACTGGCTCAGAAAAAGATAAATAATGAAAATAACAATATTTTCAGGTTCCGGGTAAAGTCCGGTTGTTCAGTTGGATAGTAATCCGTTAAAGTGTTAACAAAGCTTTAAAGTGTCGTTAATACCCTTGTTAGTGACACAACTTATTTCCGACACTTTTAGAAGGTGTCTAGTAATATTTTTCTCATGTTTTGGCACTTTATTAGTTAGCTAAAAGCTGAATTATTATGTAAAGTGCTGAATTTTGTGCTTAGAGCACGTTTTAGGCACATCTAGTCATTGTAACTTATTCCTAGAGACGCAGTTCTACAACCCTTGTATCCCTACACTCACCACTAGTGTAGTAAAATATTTCTGGCTCATACAGGCCTTAGAGGCAGTGTCTGCCTGATGCTGGCTTTATCAGCATGTTCAATAGGTTATCCGTTTATAGTGCTACTGTTCTTTTTGTGCATCGTGTTTGTCACTAAGGTTCAGCATGTAAATAATGTAGTGACGGTAAGTAAAGTATGATGCAGGTATATGCATGTATCAGAAATCAAGTAGCAGTTCATCAGTAATTTCAAACAAGCACAGTAATTAAGTAGTAATTAATTATTAATTAAGTCGTACGGATACCTGGTTTAGTGAGGGTTGTCACACTTATATGCTCAACGACCAAGGAAGGTCATGAGCAACATCTACACTTTATCTTGCGACTCTTAGAGAAAGAACAGTTGTGTGTTAGGATGTCTAAGTGCGAACCTTGGAGTCGCGAGGCAAGATTTTTAGGATAAGTGATGGATAAGAATGAGATTTATGTCAACCCTGCAATCAAGGGATAAGGAGTCCCAAAGACGCAACTAAGAATTTTGGGGATTATAGGCTGTATTAGACGACCCCTAGAAAACCTTTCAAGGACTACTCAACCGCTAACAACCTTAACATAGTCGACACCTATCTTGTCTTCACCTAACAGTACCAATAGAGTTGCGGTTCTTGTGACGCTTCTCGACAAAGTCTCGATTGCGTGTTGATGCAACGAGACCAAGTCATCACATACGCGTCACAATTAAAGGATCATGAGAAGAGACCTTGAACTAGGTGCAATAATTGCGCGTCGCAGAATTGACGTCATCACTTGTATAGTCAACCGCTGCACGATCTTTACTGATCACAAGGGTTGCAGCACACCGGCGATCAGAAGGACTTAAATATTAGATAACGAAGATGGACTGAGCTACTGAATGGGTATGATTGTGATATTAAGTATTCTCTGAACAAGGCGAGCATTGTAGCAGACGCCTTGAGCCGAAAGGATCACACAAAGCCTCTAAGGGTGCGAGCCTTAGAGATGATCATACAGACAAATCTCGTCACTTGGATTCGTGAAGCTGAGCAAGAGGCGCTCAAATCAGGGAACCTTCAAGCTGAAGTGATACATGAATGGAAGTGCAATTATTGCTAAGGAAGGCGGAACCTTGTACTCCATGGAACGACCGTGGGTTCCGTATCACGACATTTTCGTACGCTTATTTTGGGGCAGGGCTCATAGGTCAAGGTACTTGATCCACCCTGGATTCGAAAAGATGTACCACGACTTGAAGGATTAATACGAGTAACCCGAGATGGAAGCTGATATAGCTACATATGTGGGTGATTGCCTTACTTGTGTCAAAGTTAAGACGGAACACAAGAAACCATCAGGGCTACTGCAACAGCCTGAGATTCCCATATGGAAGTGGGAACGAATCTCAATGGATCTCATTACAAACTACCGAAAACCCAAAGAGGTCACGATACGATTTGGGTGAGTATTGACCGACACACCGAGACTACACATATCCTACCAAACAGTGAGGAAGACAGCGCAAGGGAAATTAGCAGAGGTTTAGCCTAGAAGGATTGCGGCACGTCATGGAGTGCCGGATTCTATAATGTCCGACCAAGATGGTCGTTTTGTGCCAAGGATATGGCAGACATTTCAAAGGCGTTTAGGTCACTATTGGACCTTAGTACTGCATTTCGCCCGCAGATAAATGGCCAAAGAAAACGAGCGATACAGGCTTTGGTAGACTCGCTATGTGCTTGTGTGATAAACTCTGATGACAAGATGGATTACTCACTAGCCCTTAGTGGAGTTTTCCTACAATAATATTTATCACATCGCGGTTTAGGCCGCTTCGTGTGAAGCTTTATAGGAACGTAAGTATCGGTCCCCCATCGTGTTGGGCGGAGACCGAAGATAAACGATTTACTGGCTCAAATTAGTTCAGGAAAACCATAGGCAAGACCGTTCAGATATGTGATCATATCAAGGCAGCACGCGATATACAGAAAGGCTCCGCCGACGAGCGGCGGAAACCATTGGAATTTGAGATAAGAAGTATGGTTTTAATGAGGGACTCGCCTTGGGAAGGTGTGGTATGATTTGGAAAGCGTGGGAGGTTGAACCCATGGTATATTAGACCTTTCGAGATCCTGGAAAGGATCGGGACCATTGCTCACAAACTGAAACTTCGAGAGAAGACCAGTACTGATCGCGACACATTCCACGTGTCTGGTCTTTAGAAGAGCCTGACTCTGGGAACAGTTGTTATTCCCGAAAACAGGATTCACGTCAACGACAAACTCCAATTTATTAAAGAACCTGTTAAGGTGGCAGACTGGGAGTCCGCAAGACCCGGAGAAGTCATAATTGAATTGTTAGAGTTCGTTGGAATTCTTATCATGACCCAGAGTTTACTTGGAAACAAGAAGACCAAATTAAGCCTAAGTGACCACATTTGGTTCACAACTCCCCAGCGACCGATGGCATCGCTTGAATTTCGGGACGAAATTCTTTTAACAGGGGGGGGGGGATGTGACAACTGGCACTTTTCCATGCATTCCGTACAATAATTAAATAGTAACCTGTGCTTTAATGACTGTGCATGATGTTAGAACACAAAATAAGCCCCAGGACCAAGTGTTACACTATTATAGTGTGTAGGGAAGTAGGGATTTCAAAACTGCCTTCCTAGTAATGACATAGGGTACCGGAAAGTGGCAGAAACACACTAAAACTGCAAAATTCTGCAGAAAATAAAAAAATTCAGCAAAAATTCAGCTTTTAACAACTAAATATAATGCAGAATTATGATTTAATGGTCCTGAATACTTTCCTAAGTGTCGGGAATCGAAACTGTCATAAAAAGACTACATAAAGCACACTAAACTGCGCAATTTAGCACTTTAACGAACCGGTAACCAACCGAACAACCGGACACTACCCGAAACATCAAATTTTTAATGGAAGCATTGTTTTAGTGTTACGAAGCTAGTTATGGTCACCAAACATCATATTACATCTCATAAACACTAAACCCCTAAATACCTAACTTTAATACTTGAAATCAAACTAGATTTAACCAACTAATGTTTGAAATATTACACTTTACCCCCCCCCCCCACTCTATGGCCTGTTACAAGCGTGGGTCCCACTTAGGATTTTTCTTGTATATTTTATTAGATATTGTTGAGGAATATCCCAAGACATTATGCTTTATACCATTTGATGTTGGAGAATACTTTATAAAAACCCACTAGATCATTTCACTTCTTATTTTACCACTCCAAACCACACTACCTCCCTTCTTCTCCAAAGGCTACGGCCCAAACACCCTCCACCATCATCCTCATTTCAAGTTTCATTGCATCCATTCTCTTGATATACAATGGTGTAAGAAGCAAAGTTAAGAAGTGTGGAAGCAACGGAGCTTGAAGGACCTTCACCATTTGCTTTTATCCTCCTCATTTCTCCTCTTGATCATCCTTAGCCTTGTGCTAGTAGTAAGACTCTTGTGATCTCATTTTACTTCATATTATGTTGGTTAAAAGATGATATCAGTTGTTAAATATAAAGAACATGAAGAAACATAAGCATAGACATGAACATAAAGCTCTAAAACATGAAGATCAAGTTGTTTTAAGTGTATGTAGTATACTTGAATGTTGATATCTTGTGTTTATAATGTTGATCATCATAAGAACCTTGCTAGATGATGATTAAACACATGATCTAGCAAGTGTAAGGATAGATCTTGAGAAATTTGTAATGATCATCCTTTATGTAAATCATGAACTTGAAAATAAACTTGTTTTAGTGCATGATGATTATTTCTACAAGTTATAAGTCTTGAAAATAAAAGATTTCAAGAATAATATTTTCAAGAAACTAAAGTTTACTACAAGATTTAACATGGTCATGGTGTTTAGAGGAAGTAAACATGTTTTAAGTGTTAAATCAAAGCTAGAAACATATTGTTAACAAGAAAAATACAAGAAGAAATATTTTTAGAAAATCTTTAAACAAGTTGTGAAGGACTAAAATCTTCAAGAATGAGTTTCACAAACTATAAACTATGTTTTTAAGGGTAACTTAACCTACTAAATAGCATACTAAGTTACTACAACTTTTTACAAAATTTCAAGTTCATGTCAAAGTGTAAATGGCGTATTTAAAGCATATGGTAAGTCTTGTTTATGTTGTTGATGATTGATGATGATTTTAAAAGAAAATGATATGCTCTGAAAAGCTTGGAAACCTCCATTTTTAGGGGAAACTATGGCAAAATTTTTCTAAAAATTTAACACTTAGAAATTTTTTTCCAAATGAGTGTTTACAATGTATTTCAAAACATAAATCTTTACATAAACTTTGCCATAATTTTTGTTACAAATATTATAAATATTGGAGGTTAGTTTTTATAAATAAAAGTGACTAAATATGTATTTAGGAAATGTATATTTAGAAGTCACCATGTGTGTGATTATTTGTATACTTTGTGTATTAGTTATATTATTTTAGGACTTGAAATAATATAACACATCAAAATACCAAGAATTACAATCCAAAATATTACCAAAATTCCAAAGAATAAATATACCCATTTACACAAAAATATTGGTGAAACCGAACAAGGAATATAACTCGCAAAAATATTCCGGAATTTATTCACAAAGCATGTTTTGGTAAACAATATTTTGGACACCAAGAAAATGAAAATATAATTTTTATAATTACTACAAGAATATGTCGTATTTTTGACAAAAGAAAAATATATTATTTTGGCAAGTATAAATATATATTTTCTTGAAATTTTTAGAAGATATATTATCTTGAAAGAAATATATTTTCTCAACAAACTTAAAATACAATGTTATTGGGATCAAAGATATATTTTCTCATATAAATATGAAATATATCATTTTTGGAGAAAAATAGATTTATATATATATATATATATATATTCTCTAAGTTAGACTTGTAAATATATATTGATGTGATTTTTATTAGTAATATTATTCTGGAAAAATTAATACAGAATTAAGTATAAGAATACTTAACAATTACAAGAAAATACGTATCCTCGTATGTATAAATACACACCGGAATACGACCCCTATACATGCCAAAATATACAAGTATGAGAATACGAATACAAATATACCAATCCTTGGGAAGGAAATACACGTATAAATACTTGAAAAGTGTCAAGTTAAAATATATTGTTTTAACAATTATTCCAAAATTTAATAGATATAATTTAAGTTAAATATTTATTATTTTAACAAATAATTATATAACTTGGAATAATATTGAAGACACTAAGAAACGTAACTCAAGGACACTAACTAATACTAAGTCAAGGCACGACCCGCTCGTCTAATAGACCGTAGTACGTTGTAGGTAGTTGTGCGCATTAGTAGCAGCTTGAGTTACGTCGGATTGAAGAACGCAAACTTGTGAGTTCATGTCCCCCTTTTCTCTTAACTGTTTTTGGTTTTATAACTCTCGGGGGTGGAATACATGTTACGAATGTTTAAATGGTATGAATTGACTATGAAATGAACTATTAGATCATGTGAGCATAGATTAAATTTGAAATGCCATTAATTTTTAATTAGGGATGAAAGTTAGATCTAACGGGTACGGCCGAACCCAACTCATGGTACTTATGTGACCACTTGAGTGCTTCGGTGTCCCGGTCGAGGTGAATCGACAATAGTTAAGGTGAATTGACATGGTCAAGGTAAATTGACATAGTCAAGGTGAATTGACATAGTCGAAGGGGAATTCGACATAGTCGAGGGAATCGACGAGGGTATAAGCCTACTCATTTCGAGTGCTCCCTATGTCTTCACATGTTTTAATATCCTTGCAAAACTTTAATTTAATTTGTTCATAAATGCTTTTCATACCTGTTTTCAAAGCAGCTTCTCAAGGTTTACAAGGTTTTCAGTACTCATACAAAACGCATGAACTCGCTCAACTTTTGTTGATGTTTTCCAAAATTACATGTATTTCAGGTAACAAGTTGGATCTTGGGCGCTGGTGTTATTTCTAGAAGTAAATTCCAAGTTTAGATGTCATCCACTTTCGTCGATTTGTAACTTAGTCGAAGGTTGTGTTTAAGACTTAAATAAATGGTGCTTGTAATACTTTAAACTTAATGAATGGATGAACATCATTTTGATCATATAGTTGTTTATTATGATTGAATGCAATGGTATTAAACAAGTCACACATCATACGCTTGCGCAAAAGTCAGGGTGTGACAGTGAGTCAGCCTTTGACATTTTTGGCTTCCAAGTTTGCTTTGAATCAAACTTGGTTGACTTCTGTTTCACAACATCAGACTTCTTTTTCTTCACAACATCAACAGGTTTCGGATTTGGACACTTGCGAGCAAGATATCCAGTTTGATCACATTTAAAACATGTTCTGTCGGACACATCTGTAACCTGTTGTTGTTGCTTTTTCTGAGCATAAAACTCTTCATTAAACTGTCGTCTAAATTTGAGTTCTTTCTCTTCTTCGGAACTTGTTCCATGAACAAAATTCATCTTTTTCTGGTAATTTTGTGTCTCATTTCTTTTCCAATTCTGTTTCTTTTTATAACCCAACCAAGCCTTCATGTTTTTCTTTTTGTAACCAGGTTTGTTATAAAAAGTTTTGTGACTCTTTCCAGCAAACTTTGGAATCTCAGATTTTTCAATTTCAACCATTTTGAAAACTTTGTCAATCTTTTCTGAAATCACATTCTGAATTGGGACTTCAAGATCTGAGAATGTCACACCCCGATATTTCCATGTTTGACCGGTGGGCCCGGTAGGGGAGTATCGCGACGTAGTTGATATCATCATAGTCAAACAACACAATATATAAATGCACAGCGGAAGCAAAAGATAAATATATTACAATCCGAATATAAAGTAATATCAAAGTATTACAACGGAAAGTAAAGGATCCACATGCGGATCTTAAAACATAAACATTGTTCAACAGACTTTAGACGCCTAGAACTTGCAAGATTCCTTATTAACGCCCTGAGCTTCCAGCCAATTACGTTCAGTACCTGTCACTTAACCTTTTTGGAAAAATACGTCAGTTTACACTGGTAAATACAATTAACTGACTCATTTTGGAAAAAAGAGTTTGAAAATTGATTTGAATGCACGAAACAAAAATATCTTTTATAACTTGGGACAATCTTATTAATAAAAATCTTGTATCCGATTTACATGTTTGTCCAACATTTAGGGCCGGTGATTCTATAATACAAGCCGGTCAAGATTAATCGACACACCATAAATATAACTCACAAGAAGACACCTTACGAGTGAGTATATCTTTTACATACGCAACAGGAGGTGTTATGCCTACACCTTGTGCTTAAGTTATGGCCATTCACTTTTTAAATGAGCCAAGGATATCCAGGACACGGTCATTAACCCCTAATGTTATTTGTTGTCAATCAATACAGATTAAAACGGGATTATGCAATTTAATCATCTCCGATTAAAAGGTTTCTACACCCGACCAAGCGGTATTTTTATAATACCGTATCCCAAGCCCGTATAAGGGAAAATAAGTTAAAAGTATTTACCTGAGCTAGCAATGCAATTTATACTCAGCCGTATATTCTAATCAGCAAGCACAAGTACTTCTACTGGGGCTCTCAATCTGGAACGAAGGTTTTATTAACCTATAAGATTCCTAACGGGTCTTATTTAAGTCGTAACTTAGACCGGTTAGTTTTAAGGAAAGGTTTACGGTTCAAACGCATGGTTAAGCGAAGACCGGAATAGAATGTGATTTAGACCCGACAAGTTTGGAGACTTGTATAATATGGGTAAACTAAACACATTCTGGATTTTGACAAGAAAATGATAAGGTTTGACCCGTTTCGGTTAATTTACGCAAACTAGTTACATAAACCGATCCGAACGCGAAATATGCGTAACGGGTAACCACAAGAGTCATATACATGTTTCCTAAGTTAATATGCCTTAAACATGTTGTGATATCAGTAAGATGCCTTCCGTTATGCCCAAAACGAATTTAAAACCAATTTATGCCCCGTAGGGGTATTTTGGTCATTAAAAAGGTTATAAAAGAGGTTTAATATGAATCTGAGTTTCAGATCTGATTTAATCAGTAAAATACTTACTTTTAATAAGTTATATCAGTAGGGTATTACACATATGTGAATTTTATCATTTATAACCAAACTATGCACCGAAGGGGCATTTTGGTAATTTCACATAAGGTTTAAAGGTCCAATTTGGAAACCTGAGTTTAAAACTTTTGCTTACTGTTAAAGTATATAGATTTACTAAAAATATCAGTAGGTATCAAGTATTATATATTTAAAATAGTTTCTATACATACTATGCGCCTAAAACGCGTGAAAAGGCGATTTTAAGCGATTTTCGGGTTTTTAAAGAAAAGCTGGTATCTTTATCATCCCAGAAAGCTTAAAATATTTTACTTATCATCTAAAATCAGTTGCAAAAGGTTTTGGGGTCAAAATGGCATAATGGTCAACATTTAAGCATATAACGGAAACATGCAATGAATAGGATAACTAAGGATCCAAGTCGTATAACCTCAGAGGGTTACACTAACCTATAACCTGGTCCTTAAGGAATCCTAAGGCATATCTAAACTAAGCTAAATCGGGTCAGAGCTGAAAGTCAAAGCAAAAGTCAACTTTTGCGACTTTCGGTTCCAAACCGAGCCTATACTTAGAATTATCGGGTTGAACATGCTTAGACATGTTCAACTAATAATTACCAAGTTATTAAAGTGAGAAAACTGATTTTTATGACTTCTATATAAATAGTTATGAATTTTATTTAAAACAAACCCGTTTGACTTTTATTTGACCCGATAATTAAACTAAGTAAACGTGGTAATTAGGAGGTGCCCTTTTTGAGGGTTTAACACCTACTAATTACGGTCACGTAGCCATGTTCATTACGAACAATGGCTCAACCGCTTAAAAGTCAAAGCGTTCATCAAAACGCTTGACCTTTCGGCTATAACGCTAGAAATTTAAACTAAGCACGAAAGGACACTTACAAAGGGTCCAAGAAAGGTTGGAATTGATCTAGGATGTTCAGGTATGAAGCACCAAGGCTCCAACTTAGAACAATTCAGATCAAGGGGTGAGTTTGAAGGAAAATGAGGTGGGTATTTATAGATTTCGGGTGACCGTTAAGATCGTTCCTCGAATACCGTGCTTTGATCTTGCCCCTACACTTGTTGCAACACCTTGGTACCCAAGTTTGGCCCCCCAACATCAGGGATTTACATGTGGCATTGGCCTTTGGAGTGTTTAGAAGCTATCAACAATTGATTAAACAACTTTTTCTGGTCTGAAGGGGCCTCGCGTGACGCCAAGGGGGCTAGGTGTCACGCTAAGGTCCTTCTGATCAGCAAACATTTTCCAAAGCTTCCATTTCAGTCCCCGTTGTGTATTAAGGCCATTTCCGACATGTTTAAGGCTCGTTAAATCAACTTTAAGGCCCTAAAATGATGCCTAAACATTGTGGACATGAAACATGCTCAAAAATATCCCGGATGTCGGTTCGTTTGGTCGTACGATCGCGATGTTCGCTTAATTACGACGGAATGCGCATAAGCGCGAAAAAACGATCCAAATTGCGTGACGAATGGATTTTTCTCATGCCAAACACTAAAATAAAATATTTTAGTGCTTACATAAATTTTTTGGGTGCCCGGGGATATTCAGAATGTAAGATATGCGCGTAAACGCAAACTTGTGCGCTTTTTGACACTTTTAGTCCCTGCATGACTTAAAGGTTTATTTTTTGCGCACAAAACACCTCTAAGCCTATATCTAAGCTATATTAAGGATAATTAGGGTATTTTTATCTCATGGTCATATTCCGGAAGGTCCGATAACATACGAATCGGTATACTTTAGCAGTTTGACGCTTTAGGTCCCTCTAATGCGCAAACTTGAGTAAATCATCATTTAATAGCATTGAAGCCTCATCTAATCCATATTAGGCATTCTTGAAAGTATTATTAAACATCATAATGCTTCGGGTTCGATAAAAGGTCATTCAGAGGTAAAATTAAACATATTGACACTTTTAGTCCCTTATACTTGCAAAGTTGCGCGTAACTTCACTTTTGGGCATAAAAGCCTTGGGTGGCCAATGATTGGAAATCCCGAGAGTATAATCAAATATCATGAGGCTCTCGGTTTGTTAAAAGGTCACTCAGAGGTAAGAATTAACATGTTGACGCTTTTAACCCTTTTCTGCGCAAACTTTCAATTAATTACATAAACGGCTACACTTGATTAACAAGTGGCTCATTTGTGAATATAAAACCGTAAAAGGTTATTTAGAATCTTATTTTAGGTATGATAATACTTCCAGTTCTTTTATAATTAATGTTTTTCGATTTTTCGAAAAATTAGTCCCTTATATTCAAGGTTTGACTTTGTTAGGGTTTATTACACGTGTCAATACTTCATTGGACGTGATTTTTCGAGGTGTTACATCCTCACCCCCTTAAAAGAAATATCAACCTCGAGATTTTCTTAAATTAAAGGAAGTACTTTCTGTCGTATCATGGATTTAACTTCCATAGTATATTTGGGCCTCCAAGGGTATCCCAGTTGACCTATACAATAGGTGCATACTTTCTTTTGGAGCTCCTTAACCTGTCGATTCTCAATCGACATAGGTTGCTCATACTATCATAGATCTGCATATCATTATGTGATAGTGCTTTTCGACTTATTGGTGACACGTCGCTAAATCATTAGTGTGGGTCACATTGCGCGTTCCACCAAGCTCCTAAATTAGGTCTTAGCTCGTAAGCTATTTATTCTTGATACATTCGAATCCTTCGAATGACTTTATATATTCCGAGCTTAACTAACCTAAAAATTACAACTCGGCACACCCTTCTAGGGTGTTATCTTTTGTTGAACCTTATATTTTAACCAGAACTTAGGAGGGTTGCTATTTTCATAAATCCTTGATTTCCTGCCGTATACTGGCAACTTACAATCGATTATGGATTTGTATGATCTTATTTGTTGTTTCCTAGGCAACTTTCAGATCCTGATAATTGGACTTACCAATTCTCTATCTAACAATAGATGTTTAACATTCCATTTATACAAGGTCTCCAAAGGAGCAGCCTTAATACTTACATATCAATTATTATAGAAAAGCTTATCTTAAGGTGGGATGGTTATCCCAACCATTGCTCAAAACTAATCTTAAGGAGTAGCTAATCCTCATAGCTAGTCGAACAGGTCGACGATCCTGGGCAGCTAATGGCGATTCTTAATTATTGCCTAAATAGGGTGGCGGTAATCAATGCATAAGCAAATGAACCGTCTTCCTTATTTAACAATATCCAACCCTCAGAATATTGGGTTAGGCTATATGAATCCTCTATTTTAAAACTTCCTTAATCAGGGTTTCGATTCCTATAATGATGGTACCAGCCGTCTTGGAGATTTCATAATATTACAGTCCTAAATGGGATATAAATCTTTACTCTACTTGCCTCTCAGGAGGTAAGCAGGGTAATCTTAGGAGAAGATAATTAAGATACAAGGAGGTTACAGAGATTTTCCAAATCTCAGGCACCAGTTCATCCATCCTTGCTGGTGTCAAATGAGTGACACATTTATGTTACGAGTCCACGGATTTCTTAATCAGAGACACTTACTTAGACAATTCCATCTGGATATCATCTTTGAATACCATTAGTTGACTTTAATACCGTATGACCATTGGAATATCTTTGTGGTTCCATGCATTAAACCTCCATACTGATCAGGCATGGAAGCAATCTATGGAACATATTAAGATACACCAATCCTCATATGGCGCTTTTGTCATACCATCTGGTATTCGTAATCGATGGAGATCAAAGAGATATCAATTTCATTTGAATGCATTTATCTGGAGAGAGAGTATATCAGAATTTTATGACTAAAGATTTCTGACAACAACAGAAGAAATGGTCCTATTACCAAATGAATCATTTACTTAGTTGCAATCCAACAACTGCTATTCATCACCCTGATGACCTTAACATATACTAACCATGGTTTCATTAAACTATACAGGCCAATATGGCACTAACATTCTTAATGAACGTTATTAAAAATTGTCAATATTACATAGCCTAGGTCACAAAAGACCATCAATGGCATTTAAGGGTTGGACCTAGTCCATCACCTTTTTGACAAGGGATCAGAATGTCACATCTTTCTTTATTATATTGATGAATTTGGATAGCTTGAAAGCTTTCCATAAGGATATCAGAAAAGAGTGGTTCCTAATAGATATAAAATATCGATCTAAGGTTTGTTGGAGTATTCTCTAAAGTATCATCGGTCAATTTCTATCTCGCGTTAAATGACCGGAGTCCCAATCAGGCGGAGACAACAGTTCTCAACATTTATCATTCATTATAGAATCATATGTGCCAGCATCAAATAAATTTATGCATAAACTTCTTGATAAAGGAAGGTACCTGCTATAGCGTCATCATTCTGCATCATCTCCTGGTTGTTCCTCTGGAAGTCTCATGCATTTGTTCCCTTGGCCTCTCCAGGCTTCCTTATAAGTTTTGGGCAGTTGGTTTTGATGTGCCCTTCCTCTATACAATTGTAACATGTCGCGTTCTTCAACTCCTTGCAATCTAAAGTTTTGTGACCCTTGGTCTTGCAAATTCCACACAATTTAGCACTTGGGTCAATCGTACATTTTCCAGAATGTTGTTTTCTGCAGTTACTGCATTTGGGCTTGTTATTGAACTGACTCGAGCCTTTCCTAAACTCGGAATCTTTCTTATGCTCAGAACTTCCCTTCTTCTTCTTGTCAGATCGATGAGAGTTCTCCTCCTCTCTTTCACGCTTTCCATCTTCAGAGGCTTTGGCAGCCTTGTTTCTGACCACATCGAGTGTGAGAGATAGCGACAGATCTGCCGCTGACCTAAAAGTAGTAGGTCTCGATGCTTTCACACTTGCCTTTATTTCTGGGGCTAGACCCCCAATAAAGCGAGCTATTCGCTTTGGTTCCGGTGTGATCAAGTAAGGAACCAACCGAGACATGGTATTGAAACTTGTAAGATATGTCTAACAATCTAGGTTCTTCATGACCAATGTCAAGAATTCAGTCTCGATTTTCTCAACGTCATGTTGAGGACAGTAATTTTCTTTGATAAGAGTAGCAAACTGATCCCATGTCAGATTATATAACGGGATCTTCCCTGTAGCTTGGATTAGTGACCTCCACCAAGCTAGAGCTTCTCCTTTAAATGATTGTGAAACAAACTTCACAATGTCTTGCTCTGCACATCCACTAATATCAACAACAGTGTCCATCTCATCGAGCCATGTCATGCAGTCGATGGCTCCTTTTTCTCCTGTGAAGTCTCTGGGCTTGCAGGAGACAAAATATTTATATGAACAGGTTTTAACATGTGGCTCTTCGTTAAGCACAACCTGTCTAGACGGAACACTCCTCTGATTTGACGAGTTATGAACATCGCCTTCCTTTGACTCATGTGATTTAGAAGGGGGCTTACTACGAGCCACAGATAGCGTCTTAGAGCGGGTATCATATGATTCATTATACTGTCTGTCAAGAGCTCGAGTAACAGCATTATCTATTAATGCCTGCAGTTCCGCTCCAGTTATATTAATCCTGGTAGTATCATTGTTCACCTTCAAGTGGCTGTTAACTTCATCTGATCCAGCCATGTAGCTTGATTGCTATATAAATATTGACAATGATTTACTCAAAGGTTATTATGAAATTATCATTTTTGATGATTTATTAACCATGGTAATATAAACCATATGGGTTAATTTGTTAATTTTATTAGTATTTTCATTATAATTTATCCTAGTATATAAGACATTAAGGATATTAAAGTGGCACAACGGCCTTGTCACGAGGACAGATTTGAATTTATAAGCCATGATCGTTTGGGATCGAGGCATTTAATGTTTGAGCATAGTCGGTTACTTTTCTTGACAGAGAGTCGAAGACTACAACTGCCTTTTGTCTTTTAGGACAATAGATATAACCCGTGGGCATTTCCCTTCTGAGGGATGTTTATGATATGATCATCTTTTCAGATGCTATTAGTCAAGATCGTTTGGATCATACCGACTATTATGCTTGGACATGGTCCAATATTTTTAGACAGGAGGTCAAAGACCACCACTGTCGTTGTCTTATCGGACAACAAGTTTAGCCCGTAGGCACTTCATCACTAACGGATGTTTATAATATGTTCATCTTATAGGATGACATAAGCCATGATTTCTAGATCATTAGGCCAAATCAGGAAATTTGAAATTTCCAATATAGGGATGACTATTGTGATTTTTTTTTCTCAGATCACTTTTGTCAAGAGTGTTTAACACGTTCTTAGGTGTTTAAACATATGATCATCTGTATTCGATGATTTAAGCCATGATTTCTAAATCACTAGGCTAGATAAGAAAATTGGAAGGATCCAATATAAGAATGACTGTTGTGATTTTCTCGAATCACATTTGTCAAGAGTGCTAACACGTTCTTAGGTGTTAACAAGGATTTGAATCTCTTGTATAGGTCTTACCATCTTGGCCATGTCTTACAAAAACACGTGGCTAGGTCATATCCTTTTTAGATTTCGCCATCCTATTATAACGGTAGATCTTATAAAAGGAATGTATTTTTCATTTATTTCATTTTTCATACTTAGAATGAAAATTTTTAAATTTAATCATTCAACTATAAATTTAAAAAGTATAGATGTGCCCTAAACGGGACTTGAAAGTAATAATGTTGTCCTCGAAGGGACTGAAAGATAAATATGTCCTTATAAGGACTATTAAAGAACCAATCTTTAGCAAAAGGAGTTTTCTTCTTCACTTTACTTTCGAATGTTCTCTCCCTGGATGCTCGTTTCATTCTCGCCGCGGTACGAAGCTCAGCATTTCTAGGCTCCGGATGTGGAGAATTTCTAATACAGCTTCTTCGCTTGGCGACATATCCAATATATATAGATTGGAAGCAAAATTTACAGATTAGGATTTGAGAGTATTCCTATGTTAATTCTAGACTCAGAAGGTCAAGGAACGTGCTACTGTGTCATTGAGATTAAACACGAAAGACTAGTGTTCAATTCACTCAATGTTGGCTCTGATACCAACCTGTCACACCCCGATATTTCCATGTTTGACCGGTGGGCCCGGTAGGGGAGTATCGCGACGTAGTTGATATCATCATAGTCAAACAACACAATATATAAATGCACAGCGGAAGCAAAAGATAAATATATTACAATCCGAATATAAAGTAATATCAAAGTATTACAACGGAAAGTAAAGGATCCACAGGCGGATCTTAAAACATAAACATTGTTCAACAGACTTTAGACGCCTAGAACTTGCAAGATTCCTTATTAACGCCCTGAGCTTCCAGCCAATTACGTTCAGTACCTGTCACTTAACCTTTTTGGAAAAATACGTCAGTTTACACTGGTAAATACAATTAACTGACTCATTTTGGAAAAAGAGTTTGAAAATTGATTTGAATGCACGAGGCAAAAATATCTTTTATAACTTGGGACAATCTTATTAATAAAAATCTTGTATCCGATTTACATGTTTGTCCAACATTTAGGGCCGGTGATTCTATAATACAAGCCGATCAAGATTAATCGACACACCATAAATATAACTCACAAGAAGACACCTTACGAGTGAGTATATCTTTTACATACGCAACAGGAGGTGTTATGCCTACACCTTGTGCTTAAGTTATGGCCATTCACTTTTTAAATGAGCCAAGGATATCCAGGACACGGTCATTAACCCCTAATGTTATTTGTTATCAATCAATACAGATTAAAACGGGATTATGCAATTTAATCATCTCCGATTAAAAGGTTTCTACACCCGACCAAGCGGTATTTTTATAATACCGTATCCCAAGCCCGTATAAGGGAAAATAAGTTAAAAGTATTTACCTGAGCTAGCAATGCAATTTATACCCAGCCGTATATTCTAATCAGCAAGCACAAGTACTTCTACTGGGGCTCTCAATCTGGAACGAAGGTTTTATTAACCTATAAGATTCCTAACGGGTCTTATTTAAGTCGTAACTTAGACCGGTTAGTTTTAAGGAAAGGTTTACGGTTCAAACGCATGGTTAAGCGAAGACCGGAATAGAATGTGATTTAGACCCGACAAGTTTGGAGACTTGTATAATATGGGTAAACTAAACACATTCTGGATTTTGACAAGAAAATGATAAGGTTTGACCCGTTTCGGTTAATTTACGCAAACTAGTTACATAAACCGATCCGAACGCGAAATATGCGTAACGGGTAACCACAAGAGTCATATACATGTTTCCTAAGTTAATATGCCTTAAACATGTTGTGATATCAGTAAGATGCCTTCCGTTATGCCCAAAACGAATTTAAAACCAATTTATGCCCCGTAGGGGTATTTTGGTCATTAAAAAGGTTATAAAAGAGGTTTAATATGAATCTGAGTTTCAGATCTGATTTAATCAGTAAAATACTTACTTTTAATAAGTTATATCAGTAGGGTATTACACATATGTGAATTTTATCATTTATAACCAAACTATGCACCGAAGGGGCATTTTGGTAATTTCACATAAGGTTTAAAGGTCCAATTTGGAAACCTGAGTTTAAAACTTTTGCTTACTGTTAAAGTATATATTTACTAAAAATATCAGTAGGTATCAAGTATTATATATTTAAAATAGTTTCTATACATACTATGCGCCTAAAACGCGTGAAAAGGCGATTTTAAGCGATTTTCGGGTTTTTAAAGAAAAGCTGGTATCTTTATCATCCCAGAAAGCTTAAAATATTTTACTTATCATCTAAAATCAGTTGCAAAAGGTTTTGGGGTCAAAATGGCATAATGGTCAACATTTAAGCATATAACGGAAACATGCAATGAATAGGATAACTAAGGATCCAAGTCGTATAACCTCAGAGGGTTACACTAACCTATAACCTGGTCCTTAAGGAATCCTAAGGCATATCTAAACTAAGCTAAATCGGGTCAGAGCTGAAAGTCAAAGCAAAAGTCAACTTTTGCGACTTTCGGTTCCAAACCGAGCCTATACTTAGAATTGTCGGGTTGAACATGCTTAGACATGTTCAACTAATAATTACCAAGTTATTAAAGTGAGAAAACTGATTTTTATGACTTCTATATAAATAGTTATGAATTTTATTTAAAACAAACCCGTTTGACTTTTATTTGACCCGACAATTAAACTAAGTAAACGTGGTAATTAGGAGGTGCCCTTTTTGAGGGTTTAACACCTACTAATTACGGTCACGTAGCCATGTTCATTATGAACAATGGCTCAACCGCTTAAAAGTCAAAGCGTTCATCAAAACGCTTGACCTTTCGGCTATAACGCTAGAAATTTAAACTAAGCACGAAAGGACACTTACAAAGGGTCCAAGAAAGGTTGGAATTGATCTAGGATGTTCAGGTATGAAGTACCAAGGCTCCAACTTAGAACAATTTAGATCAAGGGGTGAGTTTGAAGGAAAATGAGATGGGTATTTATAGATTTCGGGTGACCGTTAAGATCGTTCCTCGAATACCGTGCTTTGATCTTGCCCCTACACTTGTTGCAACACCTTGGTACCCAAGTTTGGCCCCCCAACATCAGGGATTTACATGTGGCATTGGCCTTTGGAGTGTTTAGAAGCTATCAACAATTGATTAAACAACTTTTGCTGGTCTGAAGGGGCCTCGCGTGACGCCAAGGGGGCTAGGTGTCACGCTAAGGTCCTTCTGATCAGTAAACATTTTCCAAAGCTTCCATTTCAGTCCCAGTTGTGTATTAAGGCCATTTCCGACATGTTTAAGGCTCGTTAAATCAACTTTAAGGCCCTAAAATGATGCCTAAACATTGTGGACATGAAACATGCTAAAAAATATCCCGGATGTTGGTTCGTTTGGTCGTACGATCGCGATGTTCGCTTAATTACGACGGAATGCGCATAAGCGCGAAAAAACGATCCAAATTGCGTGACGAATGGATTTTTCTCATGACAAACACTAAAATAAAATATTTTAGTGCTTACATAAATTTTTTAGGTGTCCGGGGATATTCAGAATGTAAGATATGCGCGTAAACGCAAACTTGTGCGCTTTTTGACACTTTTAGTCCCTGCATGACTTAAAGGTTTATTTTTTGCGCACAAAACACCTCTAAGCCTATATCTAAGCTATATTAAGGATAATTAGGGTATGTTTATCTCATGGTCATATTCCGGAAGGTCCGATAACATACGAATCGGTATACTTTAGCAGTTTGACGCTTTAGGTCCCTCTAATGCGCAAACTTGAGTAAATCATCATTTAATAGCATTGAAGCCTCATCTAATCCATATTAGGAATTCTTGAAAGTATTATTAAACATCATAATGCTTCGGGTTCGATAAAAGGTCATTCAGAGGTATAATTAAAATATTGACACTTTTAGTCCCTTATACTTGTAAAGTTGCGCGTAAAAGCCTTGGGTGGCCAATGATTGGCAATCCCGAGAGTATAATCAAATATCATGAGGCTCTCGGTTTGTTAAAAGGTCACTCAGAGGTAAGAATTAACATGTTGACGCTTTTAACCCTTTTCTGCGCAAACTTTCAATTAATTACATAAACGGCTACACTTGATTAACAAGTGGCTCATTTGTGAATATAAAACCGTAAAAGGTTATTGAGAATCTTATTTTAGGTATGATAATACTTCCAGTTCTTTTATAATTAATGTTTTTCGATTTTTCGAAAAATTAGTCCCTTATATTCAAGGTTTGACTTTGTTAGGGTTTATTACACGTGTCAATACTTCATTGGACGTGATTTTTTGAGGTGTTACAGAGAATAACTTGTCTGGTCCAATCATGGTATAAACCAATCCTTTTGAATCATCATTCGCCTTTTTTTCTCAGATTTTGAGTTTTTCAGATAACCTTCATGAAAACTACCTTCATTTTCATCATGTGATTCAGATTTACCTGTTTCAACCGACTCTTCTTTCAAAACACTTTGAACGACCTTACCTACCAGCTCTAAATCACTAGAACCATCAGATTTGTAATAGGTTACGTCAATGTTATCTAGCAATTGATCAACCATGTTGAAAGCTTTTTCGACCTTCTCATCATCATAAAATGGGAACTTTTCTGGTGGTGGAACTTGATGAAACTCTGAGCCAATACCTTTCTTGTTTTTCTCAGAATCATCATCACCCGGTTTTATGTTGAAAATACGTTCAAGCACATATGATGAAGCATGATAGCTATGTAACTTGTTGTTATCTTGTTCTAAATCAGCTATTTGACGCTTTAGCTTAGCAACATCCTCAATATAAGAGTTTACAACTTGTTGCTTAATTGAATACTGTCGCTTAAGCGTATCAGTTGTTTCAGAACAATATTTCAATCTCGATTGAACAAGTTTCATTTGACTCTTCACGTCTTCATATGATTCTTTTGTGATATGATATGCCAATTTTATTGAATCGTATTCCTTTTTCATTTCTTGGAAAACATTTTCCTTTTGTATACATTCTTCTGTCATTTTTGAAACCTTTTCTTTCAACATTTCATTTTCTTTTTCCAAAAGCTTGCATTTTTGTGTTATCTTTTGGTCATTATCTTTCAAAACTTTTTCGTTTTCTAACATCTCTTTGCATTTATTTTTGAAAACTTCTTCGATTTTAGTGAATTCTAATTCTCTTGTTCTGAATTTTTCATCCTTTTCAGTACAAGCAGTGCACGTTTCCATGCATTTCTTGCACTGTTCAGCAGTTTTATTTAAGACTTCAGAATCAGTTTTTACCTCAGTGATTGGCACTTCGGCTTTCGCTTCCGCCTGTGTCTGATCAGCTTCTCTCTTCTGCTGTTCCTCACCAACACTGGCACCAGCACCATCATTCACTTCAACCAAACTTTCAATCTTCACATCATCTTCATTCTGTTGTTTTTCAGTCACAGCTTCTTCACCAACTGCTTCTTCTTCCTTTTCTTTCTCTTCCTCAGCTACCCTTTTCAAATCATTCACCAACTCATCAACATTTTTCTTCATTTTTTCTTCATCCCTCTTCTTCAGACTCGCGGTCATCACATCACGAATTATCTTGTCCAGCCTTTTCTGATAAGTTTTATCTTTTACGTTTGAATAATATTCTCCAGACAGAGGAATTACTGCAAGAACATCATCAAAAACAACTTCTTTTCGATGAACGACATGGTCACCATTTTTGTTGATATAGCAATCTCTTTTCTTGCCGTATCTCCCATAGTACTTTGCTTCCTCATACTCTTCATGCATTTTCTCAATTCGACAACCAGCAAAGAATCTTTCTCTTTCAGTCTTTTCTTTCAGAATTTCTTCTCGACTTCTTTCCTTTATCTCAGCAACAAATACACGATGTTTGTTCTTTGATATATTTCTGCCATGAGCTGTGAACCGATCATCAACAAGATCATCTTCTGGAAGGAATTCGCTCCAGTCAAACCCTTCATCATCTTGAATCACAACACAAGCTCTTGATTTTTCCTTTTCAGGATTATCTTCAATTTGTTTCAACCTTGGTGATTCCTCTCTGTTCTTGTGATAGATCGCCTTTTGATAGTAATCTTCTTTGAACGGATTAGCGGTTTCTTCAACAACAGAATTTTTGCATTCTCTTTTGAAATGACCCTTTTGCTTGCATTTGAAGCAGGTCACTTTTGATTTGTCGAATCCTAGCTTTGTTGATGGTCCACAGATTGATTGTCTGCCAGTAATATCCATGTACCGCTGAGCTCGTCGAATGCAGCTTGCCAAACACTATCTTAGATCAATGAGTTCCATCTCTTCTGGATCAATCTGGTCGTAATCTTCCTTTGTCAGTTCGGAATTTCCAATTTACCAGCTACCAGATCTTCGTATGATTCCAGAATTGATCCCGGAAGACTCATTTGTTGTTTAGCAGCGTTGATGTTCATTGTTGAAGACTTCTTTAGCTTTAAAGCGATGTTGCAGAGAATCTCTTCAGGTTCTTCAGAGTTTGATGTTGTTGATGATGAATGATATCCTGTACTGTAGCTTGATGAGCTTTCCTGTGAGTCCTTCGTCTTTTCAACACTATATGCAGTCTTTATCGACTCGCTAACAGTCACCTAGGGTACACTGCCCTTGTAGTAGAGAACGACATTCTGGCGATACGAAGAACTACTCATCTTGCTTTGCTTTTGTAGCTCAAGCTCATGACTTTCTATTTGTTTCTATCAAAACATCAAGAGTAATTGTATCAAACAATACATCGTTTTTCAAAATAAACACGAACGTTTGCCACTGATCAGCTCGTCGTAACGCTTCAATGATTTTATCAATGATTTTCTCACGTGTTTTGACAATTCCAAACCTATCGAGTTCGATTCTAAAGTGACAAAATCTTTCTATCATTTGTCTAACCGATTCACCTTTTAAACCATCAAACAAATCAAATTCTTTTTAAGTAAAGCAATTTTGTTCTTTTTAATTTGTTTACCACCCTCAGCTTTAACCCTTAAAGTTAAAGCTTCCCAGACTGATTTTGATGAACCATCATGAACTAACAAAGAGAAAATATCATCTCTGATAGATTGCTGAATCAATGCAATCATTTTTTGTTCGTATGAAAATTTTCGTTTGTCTTCATATGAAAGATCATTGAGATGAATCTCTTCATGCTTATCATTTATCGGTCTCCTGTATCCAAACTCCAAACAGAACCAACTCTCGTGAGCATATGCCTTTGTACAGTTCAGAAACCTCTCTTTCCACCATGTGTAATCTTCTATATTGTCAAGTTTAGGTGGTTTCGAATAAGTCCCATTGAAGTTATCATGTTTAATGTTATCATTGATTGCTTTTGTTATGGTTTTTGGTGTAACAGTTGAAGTTTCCGAAGATTCTGAGGTGAACGCGTTATAGAAGGTGTTATAGAACTCTTCAGCCATGATGCTCCTCGTTTTTCACTTTGAATCACCTTCAAACCAACAAATAAACGATCAGTTTAAAAATCAGACAGTTGGATCGGATGTGTATCCGATCGAGCGGGGTCAACGAAAGTCAATCAAATAAAAAAGATCAGATGGCAATGGATCGGATGTCAGTTCGACCGGTTGGTCATCCGATGATTGATCAATATGTTTTGGATCGGATGGTGATCCGACGATTGACACAAACAAAGTGCTATCTGACACTTGACAATATTTGTAGAGGATCGGATGGTGATCCGACACTTGACACAAACAAAGTATCGGATGGTGATCCGACGATTTGCTATCCGACACTTGAACCTGTGAAACAAACAAATAGAGTGTTTAGGATTGGATGGCAATCCGTTCGGATTGCCGTTCGACACTTGGACCTTAAAACTGAATGAACAATGTGCTGTGGATCGGATGTCAATCCGATCGAATCAGGGTCAACAAAGTCAACTGTTAATGACTTGCAATGGATCGGATTGTGATTCAGTCGAATTGCAATCCAACACTTGACACTATGTACCAAACAAACAAATGTGCTGAGGGTCAGATGGTCATCCGATCGGATGACCATCCGATCGGATGACCATCCGATCGGTGAACATCACTAAGAACAACAGCGAACATGTTTATCGAATCGGACATAAAAATCTTGATTTCTCTCAAAATACTTGGAATTTTGATCTGAAATTTTGTAGGCTTATAGATCAATGATTTTCGCACATAATATCCAAAAATCAGCCAATTTTAACCGTAAAAGCCATGTTAATTTTGTGATTTTCAGTCTAAAAGAGAAGAAGATTGAAAAATGAAGAATTTTGACAAATCTGGATGAATTGTTGATCTGAATCTGATGCAATCTTGTGCGATTTTGTGTGTAAGATTCGTGCAATCGAGCTCCTGCTCTGATACCACTTGTTAGGACTGGTTTTCGACTCCGTAACGATTGCGTATGACACGTGTGACGTGCGGAATACGTACACATGCGTGGACCGAACATGAGAACCATACTAAATCTGTGATTCGATTGATGATATGAAAAGATACAAGCACCTTGAATCACCTTGCTACTTTCTCTCTCTACTTTCTCTCTCTAGCTCCTATGCTCTCCAATCTCCAAAATGGCAAAAGTTCTAAACTCTAACCCTAACTCTTCTATTTATAGGCCAAGGTAATAAGGAGGGTTTCCTTATTTACAATAATGCCACCTTGCCTTTTAATATCTAAATATTACAATATAAGGCTAGATTTCTTCAGTTTCTGCTACGGACTGGATTGACGGAGGCGATAGACATTACTGCACTAACAGCGTGTTCAAATCTAGAAACAGTCTGTTTTGTTTTCCTTCTACACTAGATACAACCTCCTCTTGCTCGTTAGAATCGGGAACTTCAGACTCCTCCAAAAAACGGTATCATCATTAGTAAATAATTAATTAAAACAACAAGTAATTAAAATAGTTAAGCTAATAACTGTTACCGAAACGTTTTCGGGCACCCATGAGTCGCCAGAATACGGCCCAAAGACATAATTGCCGTCCCAGTATGATGACATTTCAGCATCTCACAAGTGATAAAAAGAAGAATGCAAAGAAGAAAACTTCGTTCTAAGAAGCGGTGGATGAAGAATGCTCTGCATGTCCTTATTTATTTGAAACATAGACGCCTCGTACACACACGCTCATTAGGGCCAGGTCTCTATCCGTTACAATCACGCGTGGCTCCATACATTCACCCAACATTGAATTGATCCTCTCAAGCACCCATACAAAGTTATCACTCCGTTCTTTACAGATAACGACATGCGCGATACAAAACGAATGGTTGGTAAGTGTCATACCAACAATCTGGACAAATAGCATATTGTATATGTTTGTCTTGTACGTCGAATCGATCAGCAAGACGTGGGGAATGCACGCCCCATTTCACTCGAGTAGTGATGAAGAAAGAAGATCTCTGTTACGACCTCTGTTCAGGGTTCTTCCTGTGTCTCGTAAATAAATTTGTTGTTTATCAGGATGTTTTCTAGTGACTGCATGGGAGTCAATCCGTCTCTTTGTTCGGCTCTAATCTTTTGTACAATGTTTTGAACATCTTTCTGAACATGAAACCTATCGGGGTCCTACTTCCTTATCGTTTGAGAATTTTTGCGCGGCTCCATGTTTTGAGCTGTCAGCTGCTCGAAAAGTTTTTATTCGCTTGGAGTAAACCTTCGCAAAAACGCGCGAGCCGAAAGGTCCTCACAATGTTCGTGGTTGTGTTCAATGTTTCCCCTTTTTATCTACCAGATTTCATACAGATGGTCTTGCACCGCCAGCAGGTAAAACGGGCAACCGGTTTTTTTGCTTCCCGCTTTTCTAACTTTTGTTGTATTATGGTTCTCACCACCACGGTCACATTCAATCCATACCCTCCTGGTCTTTCCCCCATTTTTCTTTGATCTACGGGTCACAATAACGAAACCATCCATGTTTGCCATTTCTTGTGCCCATTTCTTTAGTTCATCTTGAGAGTTGAAAACCTGTAACATCGACAAAATAACAATATTAATAACAACAACAACAACAACAACAACAACAACAACAATAATAATAATAATAATAAGAACAATAATAATAACAATTTTAACAATAATAATATTAATAAAAAATTTAATAATAATAATATAACAATAATAACAAAAACAATAATAATAACAATTTTAACAATAATAACAATATTAATAAAAATAATAATAATAACAATTTTAACAATAATAACGATAATAATAATAATAACAATTAATCTTTCTAACGTAGCAAAATAAAATTGATACCTGTTCTTTAAGTACGGATTGTCCGGGATGGAGATGCCTCACCACCATATCCACCATATCCTCCAACGTCCGGATAGTTATGTTGAACGTAAGGACCGCTCGGGGAAATGAATTGCTGATGACCACTGTCTCCTCCGTATCCATCAGGATAGTGTTGTTGCACGTAAGAATATTCATACCCGTATCCATAATCCGGATACCCTTGGTGCGCAAGATAACTTGGTTCACAGCATGGTATGAGTCATCTGCAGAGGATGTTTCATTAACAAGGGGATGCGTGTTCAAATCTAGAAACGGTATGTTTTGTTTTTCTTCTACACTAGATACAACCTCCTCTTACTCGTTAGAATCGGGAACGTCAGACTCCTCCAAAAAAACGGTATCATCATTAGTAAATAATTAATTAAAACAACAAGTAATTAAAATAGTTAAGCTAATAACTGTTACCGGAACTTTTTCGGGCACCCATGAGTCGCCAGAAAACGGCCCAAAGACATAATTGCCGTCCCAGTATGATGACATTTCAGCACCTCACAAGTGATAAAAAGAAGAATGTAAAGAAGAAAACTTCGTTCTAAGAAGCGGTGGATGAAGAATGCTCTGCATGTCCTTATTTATTTGAAACATAGACGCCTCGTACACACACGCTCATTAGGGCCAGGTCTCTATCCGTTACAATCACGCGTGGCTCCATACATTCACCCAACATTGAATTGATCCTCTCAAGCACCCATACAAAGTTATCACTCCGTTCTTTACAGATAACGACATGCGCGATACAAAACGAATGGTTGGTAGGCGTCATACCAACAATCTGGACAAATAGCATATTGTATATGTTTGTATTGTACGTCGAATCGATCAGCAAGACATGGGGAATGCATACCCCATTTCATTCGAGTAGTGATGAAGAAAGAAGATCTCTGTTACGACCTCTGTTCCGGGTTCCTCCTGTGTCTCGTAAATAAATTTGTTGTTTATCAGGATATTTTCTAGTGACTGCATGGGAGTCAATCCGTCTCTTTGTTCGGCTCTAATCTTCTGTACAACGTTTTGAACGTCTTTCTGAACATGAAACCTATCGGGGTCCTGCTTCCTTATCGTTTGAAAAATTTTGCGCGGCTCTATGTTTTGAGCTGTCAGCTGCTCGAAAAGTTTTTATTTGCTTGGAGTAAACCTTCGCAAAAACGCGTGAGCCGACAGGTCCTCACAAAGTTCGTGGTTATGTTCAATGTTTCCCCTTTTTATCTCCCAAATTTTATACAGATGGTCTTGCACCGCCAGTAGGTAAAACGGGCAACCGGTTTTTTTGCTTCCCTCTTTTCTAACTGTTGTTGTAGTATGGTTCTCGCCACCACGGTCACATTCAATCCATACCCTCCCGGTCTTTCCCCCGATTTTCTTTGATCTACGGGTCACAATAACGAAACCATCCGTGTTTGCCATTTCTTGTGCCCATTTCTTTAGTTCATCTTGAGAGTTGAAAACCTGTAACATCGACAAAAATAACAATATTAACAACAACAACAACAACAACAACAACAACAACAATAATAATAATAATAAGAACAATAATAATAACAATTTTAATAATAATAATATTAATAATTTTTTTAATAATAATAATAATAATAATAACAATAATAATAACAAAAACAATAATAATAATAATAACAATTTTAACAATAATAACAATATTAATAAAAATAATAATAATAATAATAACGATTTTAACAATAATAACGATAATAATAATAATAATAACAATTAATCTATCTAACGTAACAAAATAAAATTGATACATGTTTTTAAGTACGGATTGTCCGAGATGAAGATGCCTCACCACCATATCCACCATATCCTCCAACGTCCGGATAGTTATGTTGAACGTAAGGACCGCTCGGGGAAATGAATTGCTGATGACCACTGTCTACTCCGTATCCATCAGGATAATGTTGTTGCACGTAAGAATATTCATAACCGTATCCATAATCCGGATACCCTTGTTGCGCCAGATAACTTGGTTCACAGCATGGTATGAGTCATCTACAGAGGATGTTTCATTAACAAGGGGATGCGTGTCCAAATCTAGAAACGGTATGTTTTGTTTTCCTTCTACACTAGATACAACCTCCTCTTGCTCGTTAGAATCGGGAACGTCAGACTCCTCCAAAAAACGGTATCATCATTAGTAAATAATTAATTAAAACAACAAGTAATTAAAACAGATAAGCTAATAACTGTTACCGGAATGTTTTCGGGCACCCATGAGTCGCCAGAATACGGCCCTAAGACATAATTGTCGTCCCAGTATGATGACATTTCAGCACCTCACAAGTGATAAAAAGAAGAATGCAAAGAAGAAAACTTCGTTCTAAGAAGCGGTGGATGAAGAATGCTCTGCATGTCCTTATTTATTTGAAACATAGACGCCTCGTATAGCCCTAGACGCCCCATATTGCTTTATGTCGCGTGCCAGACACATTGTCACATCAGCCCTCAAGACGCCTCGTCTAGGCCTAGACGAGGTGTCTTGGTCCCTCGTATTGCTCCATCGTACAGGCCTAGACGCCCCCTCTGATGTGACTGATTTGACGTGGTACGAGGTTCAGTGGTTGGTCGGAGACAGTAGCCCTAGACGTCTCGTATAGGCGTATACGAGGCGTCTTAAAGGGTGTGGAAATAGGCAAAAAGGTGCGTGAATATGCACACCCTTGACAAATCTAAAATTGGTCGGTGTATGTTGGAATAGTTTTATGAAAGATAATTGAGTTAAATGCCATTTTAGTCCCTGTGGTTTGGACCATTTTGTCAGTTTAGTCCAAATGTTTCATTTTTAACCTGTGGGTCCAAAAAGGTTTCATCGTTGCCATTTTAGTCCACTGGGTTAACTCCACCCATTTTTTCTGTTAACGAGAAGACCAATTCGGTCATTTTATATGGCTGAATTGCCCTTTTAGTTAACAGAATTACATACAAAATTACCGAATTGGCCTTCTCGTTAACAGAAAAAATGGATGAAGTTAACCCAGTAGACTAAAACGGCAACTGTGAAACCTTTTTGGACCCACAGGTTAAAAATGAAACCTTTGGACTAAACTGACAAAATGACCCAAACCACAGGGACTAAAATGACATTTAACTCAAGATAATTTCTTGATAATTTCTTGACAAATCTAAAATTGATCGGTGATGGTAAAGTTATAATTCCCACCCATGATTTTTTAGTGTATGTCGTGATGGAATATTTCTGACAAGTAAATCCCTCGGCAATCCATTGGTAACTTTAAAGACAAGAATTTAGCTAAGATTCCCTCCGGCCTTTCAGTCGCTTGCTCCATGTATAGTGATTTTATCCATCAGTTTTATGTCCTGTATATAACAACCATAGAAGATAGCAAGGATCGATTGTCTTGCAATTCACACTTGACCTTTTGAAATTTTGTTTTCTATTACTATATCCAAGCCAAATAAAAAACAACACAAATCTTAGAGTTAATTGTATGGACCCTGTGGTTTATAGCTAGTTTCGCCTTTAGGTACTAACTTTTTTTAACAGGTTCAGGTTTCATGGTTTCAATTTCGTAACACCTTTAGGTACTAACACTAAACTTAGTTAATTTTTATGTTAAATTTCAGTAAAATGACTAAAATACTCTTCTATTTTAAAAGGATCATTTATGTCGTTACTCTATTTTTAATTCAAAGGACCATTTGTGTCATTACTCTTAATATTATTGTTAATTTTACTATATTAAAATAAATTCCAATTATTGTCAAAAACTTAGATTGGGTAAAAATCCCATATGAAGTTCACATGGTTTAATAATCATTCACCATATCTAGTTAAATATCATGAACACATATACAATAATAGCTACAAGAACATCTGATTCATTCACAAAAATAGTCTAATTGCTCTAATTGCTAACATAGTTATCAAACATCACATTAACTTTTCAAACCCTAAATTGCTATAATTCCTCAACATAGTTATAAGTTTTTTCTGTTGCCAAGGATACTTGTATTTATAGCATATTAGCATCAACAAATATCCGAAACAACCATGTATATTACTTGGTTACGATACGAATTGATTAGTTAGGGTTGTGGTCTTGTGACAACAAATTTGTTTTGAGTGTTAGATCCCAAACACAAGGTCTTGCGTTGGTATTAATATAAAGACAGTGGCACACAATGGAGTTGGAGCTAAGAAAGTAGTTCATGAGTGCTGGGTCGATTGGTCGTTTGAACAGGATGGTGGTGTTGGGTCGGGTGGTTACTTAAAGATGGCTCAAACGGGAAAAGAAGATGCTCCGATCGAAGGTCAATTTTTTGAACAATCATTTAAGGTATTGTTTTTTAGAAGAAAGAATGAGGACGAAATGTTGCCCATGTTTTTTAGATTTAAAAGGAATCAAGGTCGTCGTAGTCAACCAACAATCACCGACAGATACAAAAATATTAGGTGATATGGGTCTTATTATGTGTTAATTTTTTTTTTTGAATTAAATACAATTCGATATCATTCCACACGAAAAAGGGCAATTACAAAGCAATGGCAAGTAGTCGGGCAACAAGTTGCGCCGCCACCCCCTTTTGAATAGAAAAACCAATTCTACTAAATACAAAGTTTGAAACCTTTAGCGACGAAGAATTACTATTAACGACTTTTTGAACCCGATTCAAGAGTCGCACAACGTCAGGAGCGAGACCACCAAAGGTATCAAACGCAAACGGGACAAACACATGTTGATTCTCCCGGCAGGCTTTCTCATGTTTTGCCACTTTGCTCGCCTCTGCCTTGAGCACCGCTTGCCCTACGACAAAGCCTTTGTCCTTGAGCCCGACAAAGGGGGAGACTCCAGTTAGATCTACACAAGCGTGTTTCCCCCCTTCCCATCCAAACACAAGGATGTCCGTCGGGCGTAAAGTGGACCTCCCCTCTAAGGGGTCAGTCAGGAAATTTACTGGAGCCTCCTTTTTGGCAGAGATCCCGGCCCGCTTAAGAACATCACATAACACATCTCTCACCAAATCATGCCGATATTTAAACCCTGGTAGCTCTTTACAGTGGATCGCGTGCTCGCCGAAAGAATCCAAACACGCTTTGTGTTAATGAGTTTTATTATGTTACATTAAGTCATTTAAGCTTATAACAAGCCATTATAAGTTGATGACACATGTTAATCATAATTGCACTAATTCAAAATGGGCCCTACTAGTCTTCATTATGCACTAATGAGTTTTATTAATAGTTTCGTGTTCGTGTTTCAAAAATCTAACACGAAAAGGTTTTGTGTCGTGTTCGTGTTTACGTGTTTCGGTTTCGTGTCTTATCGTGTTCGTGTCTTAACAGATCGGGTTGACCCGTTATGCCAGCCCTATGTTCTCTCGAATTTTATTTTTTAAGGTTTTTGTATTCGTTTCAAAATTGAATTACAGTTTGATTAATTGATTGATTGCAATCAAAGATTTCATTCGTTTGAATTCTTTTTTAAATTCAATCTCGAATCAATCTGTTTTTCAAAAGGAACATAAAATATATTTTAGAAAAGAACGCAATTCAAAACGAATAGCAAGTTAGAAATTCGAGAAAATCCTGTGTGGTACAAAATCCAATGTGGTACAAAATCCTATGTGGTATAAATCCTTCGTGGTGAAAAAAATCCTTCGTGGTACAAAACCTTCGTCGTACTACATGCGTGGTACATAACCTTCGTGGTGCAAAAACCTTCGTGGTGACAAGACCTGTTTGGCAAAGCAAGAAAGAATGACCTGTGTGGCAATCAAAAACCTGTGTGGTACGAGCAAGTTGAAAAACCTGTGTGGTGTAAGCAAGAAGAAAGATTGAAGTAAAGCAAGGATGATAGGAAAGAAAAAGTCTAAGAAAACAAATCAGAAAGGAAGTATGTCAGGAAGAGACGACAAAAAAGCACGTCAACGTCAATTCGAGAGTAAGGAAATATATCCCTTCAATGGCCAAAGTTGACTGAATCTAATTATACTCAGCGGGCAATCCTAATGGAAACGATCTTGAAGGCATATAGTCTTTGGGATACGGTTGTTTCAAAAGAAGGGGTAGATGAGAAAAAGGTGCATACAACGAAAGCAATGATCTTCCAAACATTGCCGGGAGATATTCTAATACAAGTTGCGTAATACGAGAGTGCAATGGAAGTTTGGGATGCAATCAAAGTTCGATATCTTGGCGCCGATATGGTTCAGAAAGCGCGTCTGCAAACTTTGAAAAGTGAATTAGAAGCCTTAAAGATGAGAGAAAACGAAAGAATAAGTAATTTCGCAAAGAAGTTGGGTGGTATAAAATCCAAGTTTAAAAGCCCCGGTACCACCATTACAGATAAGAAGATTGTAAGGAAATTGCTTATCTCTGTTTCGAAGAAGTTTCTACTGATTGTAGCATCCATCGAGCAGTATTCAGAAATATATAAAATGACGTTTGAAGAAGCAGTGGGTAGGATTACAGCATTTGAAGAACGCCTCCAGAGCCAAAACGAACCGGAGAACAATAATCTCTTAATGGCAAGTTCTGACAATCTTTCCGGAAATTGGCATCATGGAAAAGGACGTGGCAATCAAGATCATGGTAGAGGACGTAGATGAAGTTCGTTCAGAGGAGGAAGAGTATGAAATATCGATCGAGGAAATAGAGACAAGAGTGAGTTCAAGTGTTACGAATGTGCTGAATTCAGTCACTTCGCATACGGGTGTAGCAAGCGAAAAGCAGGCCGGCTCTAGCATAAGTCAAATAAAGCTAGGGCTTTAGGCCCCATAATTTTAAGGCCCTCAATCTTAAGAGGCTGCCATTGTTGTTTTTCACAACTAAAACTCTTTGATTTTTGTAGTATATGTTCTTAGAAAGAGAAGGGGAAAAATAACAGAAAAGATAGGTTAATTCATAATTGTGTGAGCTCCTACGTTTTTTTTAAGGTTTTGTTGGAGAAGATGAACTAGTCATTCAGACAATAGAAAAGGTGAATTAGGAGAGTGATATGATTATCTGATATTTACTTTTTTTACCTTTAAAAGTAATCACATAATTTACCGAATTTACTGTTTTTTTTTTTTTGAAGTATTCATTAATAACCTAATGTGATATTTTTTCCTTTTTATTTTTTTATAGTTTTATTTAACAACTTATATAAATTTCAATTTTCTGCTCTAATTTATTTAGTTATATTTATATTTAAGAAACTTTTATTTAATGAAATATATATTTTGGTCTAAAACTACAAGTTTATGTGTGTGTATATTGATAAAAATAGAGTGAAAGAAATAGTATGTCTTAAGTTATTCAATTTAGATATTAACGGTTATTACTGAAACAATTTAGATATTAACGGTTATTACTGAAACAAGAATGATATGTTAAATGAAAAATAGAAAATAACATTTTTTTTTGTATTGATATATTATTTTAAGAAGTGCTATTGTCAAAAGAAAAACAAAAAAATTGTTACACTCCAAATAAATTTATACTAACAAAAGGCCTCTACTTCATCGTTCGCTTTAGGCCCCGAGAAACGTTGAGCCGGCCCTAGAGAAAAGCTGAAGAAAAAGAGAAGGACGAAGAGATTCATCTGGCATTGGAAGAAGAACCAATGCTACTGCAAGTCAAGCAAGTTGAAGACCTTCGTTAAACCATATTTAATTTAAGGGAGAGTATTGATGTTTAAACTAAATATATGGGTCATTATGAAAATAGTATATAGTATAAGGGCGTATTGTGTCAAGAACTAAAGATTACAACCAACATACCAAAGGAGGCGATGCATCAGATGGTTGCGACGTTCCAAAAGGGAGCAAAAACAAAGGCATGGTCACACGTATAAAGAAGGGCATGGTCATGTTTATTGGAAGGGAAGGCATGGTCATGTCTATTGGAAGCATGGGCCCGTCTATTCAACAAGGAGTCACGACTCTTCACAAAGGGCAACAATCAAGAGAAACAAGAAGAGACGCGACGATTCAAGAGGAGACGCGATGGTTCACTCGCACCTTTTAGTTTAGTATAAATAGGGTTTGTATGTTTCAATTGTAATCATTAGAATCACTTATACTTTCACATTCAATACAGTTATTCATTCGATTGTTCGTAGTTTATCTTTGTGTTCGTGTTCATAAGGGTTCTGACCAACAATAACATTATAATTTTAATTTATAATATGCCACCTCGACACAAATCTTATAAATACAAAACGACTGAATTTATCACACGAAAATATAAATAATATTATAATATATAAAACAATTAATATACCCATAGAAATAAACTATATTCAATCGTGTAATAAGCTTATAATATTATTGCATATATTAATCATGTTGCACATTTTTATATGATTAGAGTTTATATTTCCTCAACACGTACCATAAAATTCATAAATTATGAATGTATACGATTATATTATTACACTTTTAACCGTGTGATAAGATTTATATAGAAATTTATAATTTACATTTTTTATATTTAACATGTATAATACATGGGTTTATATAGTAGTGTAAAACCCGTCTCACATTAATGATTTAAAACATAAATACGTATTTTTATATGTAAAATACGACCCTTCAAAAATTTTGATGAGTTAACACTCATACATAATTTAGTTGTTCAAGGTACATCATCCTTACTAGTAGAAAACATAAAAGTGTTTACATGTTTTTGTCATACAACTTGAAAAAAATGACATTTTTCGCGGAAGCTTCAAAATATCGTGTTCGGTTCATAACTTATGCTTGATCGCCATCCGGAATGCCACCTACATTACCTAATATCAAAACCAACAATAAGGTTAGTTTTGATGGACAAATAATCAGTTTACACAAGTCCGAATTTCAAAAACGAAAAAAATAAACGAAAATCCCAACTTTGTAGTCTATCGCGGGGAGCGACAGACTTAGTGCATACTCTCGCGGGCCGCCAGAAGCCCTGGCAGGGCGCGACGGATTTAAAGGACTTCATCGCGGGGCGTGACAGACCCTTTTCCACATAATGTTTCCAGCTTTTTGAGCTGAAAACGCCCAGCTCAAATTTTTAATCAAAATCTAACTTAAAACCTCCATAACTTTTCATTCGTAAGTCCGTTTTACATGATTCTTTTTCCTACGCACCCATAATAAAAATACGGATCCATTTATCCTATTTCCTCGTATCGAAACTAGGTTTATTAACAAACAGTTCATAAATCCATATTTTGATTATTTGACCCGTTTGTTACATGACATATATTACCTCATTCAATGTTGTTGGTTTCTAAACTTAATTACCCATTCCCCGGGCTTGTCAGATTTTGGCATATCATACCATTCCATGGTTTTACGCACGCAATAGGAATCATGCTTGTTTTCAATATTTCAAGCATGTCGTTTTACGCAAATTTTACAAGTTAATTTCTAATTGTTTGACCCAGCACCAAGGGTTCCTTAAGTCAAACTTAGTATATCCGTTACTTGGCTTACGCACTCTGTCACTAGCACATTATGTGACTTTCAAGTTTCCGCATACGTCATTGTTTTAAAAACACAGTTTTGACCCGTTTGGTTGTCGAGTGAGGACCTTCACTTCATTGGCAACCATGTTTATTTCGAACATTGTTTTATCCCATTTTCTATGATATACCAAACGATTTTTAACCATTCTTTTAAAACCCGTATTTCTTAATCCAATCATACTTTAACCATCTAATTTGATCCGTTTGGTTTGCCGAGTGAACTTCGTCACTTCTATGGCTTACCAACATACACTAACTATTCAAATTGACCCATTTGATCTATCGAGTGAACTTCGTCACTTCAATGACACATGAAACGCTCTTATCACACTACGATATCACGTTATAACTAAACATTTTTGTACAAATTGACGAAACTAATAGTTACGTACCTTCAAAGCGCTCATTTCAAACGTGTATCACCACCGGCTTGTCCGCTTGACGACCCGGTTTCCTTGCCTAAAGAGTTCAATTCACAAACCGTTTAAAACCCTTTTTATGAGTCTTAACACATATTTTGCCATATAGTTCAAACATGCGTTTTTGCCCAAATTTTCAACATTTGTATTTCACTTAGGCATTTTAACGAACACCTAACGGGTATAATTTTACATATTTAAAATCAAGTTCGTAACTTGTTATTTTTGCCAAATATAAACATACATTTCAATTCTATTATGTCAAGCATGCATACTATCATTAGAATCATCTCATAGAAATCAAGTAACACCACTTTTGGTAGTCATAATTCTTGTGTTCATCCTATTTCTACAAAAACCATTTAACCTGTAAATGGATTATCATGAACTTCATAATTTAAACACAAATTCAGCAAGTTATTGACTAGGATTTACTGCTAGACATATTTTTATTACTAATTTCATCTAAACATCAGTTAATCATGCTCAGATTTCGATTTTACAAATCATCAAGAATTTGAGATGGAACTAAATGATGAAATTTAGCTTACCTTATGATCCCTTCACCGAGGTGATCACGAATTTGTACTTGGATTTCGATTTGGGTTGGATTTACCCTTTCAATTTGTCAATTTTGAGCTAGTTAGGGTCTGATATGGGGAACTCCTGTCTTCTCTGTAGATTTCGACCAGAACACACACTTAAAGTGTGTGTTTTGATGTCTAGCATTTTAATTAAAACAAACTTGTTCAAGTTTGCTACAATTGGCCCCTATACTTTATTCCAAATTACATGTAGTTTATTTCAACAAATTTCCTTATTACAATAAGACTTATGATTTAACTAGGTTATTTTTTCCTAGTTACTCTTTCTTGTTTATTACTGATTTTAATTTATAATATAAAAGTCTATATTTTCGGGGTGTTACAACTCCACCCCTCTTAAAAGGGGTTTTGTCCTCGAAACCGGAATACGTACCAAATAATGTTGGGTATAGTCGTCTCATCTCCTCTTCGGATTCCCATGTAGTATCCGCACCCTTTCTATGCTCCCATTTGACCTTCACTTGGTCAATTTCCTTGTTTCGTAAGCTTTTTACCTCTCTATCCAAAATTTAAATCGGCTTCACCGCATAATTAAGGCGATCATCCACTTCGATGTCGTCGTAATGGATATAAGCCGTCTCTTCGGCTGCACACTCTCGTAGATATGATACGTGGAATGTGCTATGGATTCCACTCAATTCTTAGGGTAATTCGAGGCGGTATGCAACCTTACCAACCAGTTTTAAAATTTAAACGACCCTTTAAACCTCGGGCTTAACTTTCCTCTTTTTCTGAACTGAATAACCCCCTTCCATGTAGATACTTTAAGCATAACTTAATCACCAACCTGAAATTCGATTGGTTTTTGTCTCTTGTTAGCATACGACTTTTGTCTATCTTAAGCCGCTTTTAAATGAGCCCGAAACATATCAATTTTCTCATTAGTGGCTCGAACTATATCCTTATGGGCGACTTCACGTGGTCCCACTTCACCCCAACACACCGGGGTCCGGCACTTCCTCCCGTGGAGCATCTCGTACGGCGCCATACCAATACTTGCGTGATAACTATTGTTATACAAGAATTCGACCAACGGTAGATAAATATCCCAACTACCTCTGAAGTCGATAATACATGCCCGTAGCATATCTTCCAACGTCTGTATTTGTTCTTTCGTTCTGTCCATCCGTTTGAGGATGGTACGCAGTGCTAATAAACAATTTTGTTCCCATTTGCTCTTGGAAATCGCGCCAAAAGTTCGAAGTAAACCGGGTATCCCTATCAGACACGATGGATAACGGTACTCCGTGGCGTGCTACTATCTCGTTAGTATATACTTCTGACATCTTTTCGGACGTATAAGTCTCACGTCTCGGAATAAAGTGAGCACTTTTCGTCAGCCTATCTACAACTACCCATATAGCATCGAATCTGCGGTTTGTTCTTGGCAGTTTGGTCAATAGGTCAATTGTGATTTGCTCCCATTTCCAAACTGGGATGTCCAACGGTTGCAGTTTACCGTATGGCTTTTGGTGCTCTGCTTTGACTTGTAGAGACGTTAAGCATTTCTCTACGTACTTCACTACGTCCCTTTTCATTCCGGGCCACCAATAATTTTGCTTTAAGTCGTTTTACATCTTGGTCGCCCCCGGATGAATAGAATAACGGGATTTGTGAGCTTCGTCAAGTAAAAACGTCTTGACTCCACATGAATTTGGAACCCATATTCTCCCAAAACGAGTCTTTAACCCGTTGTTACCATTCACCAATTCCTTCAATTAGCCAACTATTCTTTCTTATTTCCAATTCTCTTCTTTTATTGCTTCAACTTAGGCCCCTAGGATTCGTTCAAGTAAACCCGATGTTACTATAAGTTGCATCGATCGTACTCGTATAGGAGCATAGTCTGCCTTCCGGCTCAACGCATATGCCACCACATTGGCTTTTCCAGGATGATATTGAATTTCGCAGTCATAATCCTTCACTGTTTCCAACCAACGCCTTTATCTCATATTTAACTCCTTCTGATCGAAGAAGTATTTTAGACTCTTGTGATCAGTAAATATGGTGCACTTCACCCTGTATAAATAATGCCTCCATATTTTTAGCGCAAACACCATTGCCGCCAATTCAAGGTCGTGCGTGGGGTATTTCTTTTCGTGCACCTTCAGTTGCCTTGAAGCATAAGCTATAATCTTGCCTCTTTGCATTAAAACGTAGTCAAGTCCCAATTGTGACGCATCTTAGTAAACCACCATGTCATCGACTCCGTCCAGCAGAGTTAATACCGGAGCATGGGTTAATTTTTCCTTGAGCGTTTGGAACGCTTTTTCTTGATCATCGCCCCATATGAACTTTTCCTCCTTACAAGTTAATTTGGTCAATGGCGTAGCAATCTTGGAGAAATCTTGTATGAATCTCCTATAATATCCTGCAAGCCCCAAAAAGCTTCTGATTTCCGAAGGATTCTTCGGAGGGTTCCACTTTACCACAGCTTCAATTTTTGACCGATCTACTAACACCCCGTCCGCACTAATGATGTGCCCGAGAAATTGCACCTCTCATAACCAGAAGGCGCATTTCGAGAATTTTGCATATAGCTTTTCTCTTCTGAGCGTCTCTAACACTTCGCGTAAATGACTCGCGTGTTCAGCTTCATTCTTTGAATACACCAGGATGTCGTCGATGAACACTATTACCGACTTATCCAACATCGGTTTGCAAACCCGGTTCATGAGGTCCATGAAAGCCGATGGTGCATTTGTCAGCCCAAAGGACACCGTGTACGAAAGGACGTCTTTGGTACATCCTCCTCATTGACCTTCAACTGATGATACCCCAATCTAAGGTTGATCTTGGAGAACCAACTCGCACCATGTAGTTGGTCAAATAGATCATCAATTCTTGGGAGCAGGTATCGATTTTTCACCGTGAGTTTGTTTAACTCCCGGTAATCGATACACATTCGCATACTCCCGTCCTTCTTCTTCACGAACAGTACCGGTGCACCCCACAGACACACACTCGGCCTAATAAACCCCTTGTCAAGTAGGTCTTGAACCTGAGACATCAACTCCTGTAGTTCCGATGGCGCGAGCCGATATGGCGCCTTAGCTATGGGATTTGCACCCGGAATCAATTCGATCCCGAATTCTACTTCCCGTTCAGGCGGTATTCCAGGTAAGTCTTCCGAAAACACATCTTCATATTCGCGTACCATCGGTACGTCTCCAACCATCGGTGATTCCTTCTCCGGTTCATTTGCGTATATCATAAACACTCTACATCCGCGTCTCCTAAGCTTGTGAGCTTTTAACATTGAACAAATTACAGGATTACCCCATTTTTCGCCATAAATGGTAATGTGTTTTCCGCTTGGAGACGTTAGTTTTATCTCCTTAAGGAAGCACACGACCTTCGTGTGATGTCGGGATAACCAATCCATCCCGACCACTACTTGAAATTCTCCCATTGACATTGGGATCAAGTCTATTGAGTATTCTTCACCATCGATACTCAACTTACAATCTTGGCACACGTCACACATAATAAAGCTTTTATTATCACCTATCTCTACTTATAAAGGCATAGGTAACTTGGTTAATAAGAATGAAGGATGTCGAATAAATCCATATGAAATAAAGGATTTATTCGCACTCGTATCAAATAACACGCGTGTTGGAATTGAGTTTATTACGAATATACCTGAGACCACATCGGGTTCTATCTCTG
Organism: Helianthus tuberosus; assembly: GCA_030545235.1. Taxonomy (NCBI): domain Eukaryota; kingdom Viridiplantae; phylum Streptophyta; class Magnoliopsida; order Asterales; family Asteraceae; genus Helianthus; species Helianthus tuberosus. Next base: position 198,778,936 of record CM060425.1, read on the forward strand.
CCTCGGCCGCGGTTTGCTGGAAAGATCTGGCCTTTGCCTTTTGAGTTTCAACCTGCTGGTAGCATTTATAACAACCTCAAACTTTTCCGGGGCATAGCGAATCCGTATGCCCTGTCTTCCAGCATATAGGGCATGGTTTATCCTTGAAATGATACTCGCCCTTGTGCCCTTTCCCGCATACCTTACAACTCGGCGACCCGCCTTTCACCTCCTGTTTCTTTGCTGATTCAGTCGTCCATGCCTTCTTTGTAGGGATTGGATTAACAATTTGTACCCTTCGTTCACCCCGCTCGACTTGCTTTTTCAGCTCAATCTCTCTTTCCCGAGCAGTGTTTATGATCTAGGTGAGAGTCTCGTATTTTGAGGGAGTCATGAACTCCCGATATTCGGCACTCAGCATGCTATAGTAATAATATATTTTCTGCTCTTTGGTCGTCATTAACTCGTCACAGAATCTCAGTTTGTCAAGAAAGATACCAGTGATCTTATCAATTGATTCACCCTTTCGCTTTAACTGGATAAATTCCTCCTTGATTATGTTGATGACCACTTTGGGACTGTGATGTTTAAGGAACGGTGCATTAAACTCGTCCCATGTCATAGCCTTCGCCGCTTCATTCCCAATCTCCTTTTTCTTATTGTCCCACCAATCTTTCGCTTGACCTCTTAATTGACCCGTACCGTAAGCTACGAAGTCATTCGTATCACTGTGGGTTCTTTCAAACACTCCCTCGATATCACTTAGCCATCGTTGGCATATTAATGGATCAACCTCCCCATTATAAATTGACTGTTTGCAAGCCATGAACTTGTTTTATGAACACGCCTTTCGTTCTCCCATCTTTTCCTTCACTTGGTTGGCATTATCTTCCAACCTTTTGATCCGTTCATCAACTATTGTGAGCACCTTGCTTTGAACCTTGTTTATAAAACCGGTTAGACTATTTTCAATTGCCTTTCCTACCTCTTCGGCAATCACTTCCCTCATCTCTTCGGTGACTGTCGGCACCGTATCATCGTTGCCTCCATCGGCCATCTTGAAACTGAAATGTTTATACCAATTATTAAACATTTCATTTATAACATACACTTTATTCACCTTAGTTTAGCTATGTTCATAACTTGCTTTAACCGTTCTCATTTAGTGCACTTTCTGGGTTCGAGTATGTTAACACGCTCTTCCCGTGCACATCAAGTCACATTCCTTTTTTTTTTTATCATTTTAATAAAATCTACTAAAGTAACTAATTCTTACTGGATGTTTGATCAAGCTCCGAACCGAACACGCTTTGTTAACAACCTTGAGCTCTGATTACCAACTTGTAAGACTCGTCTCACATTAATGATTTAAAACATAAATACATATTTTTATATGTAAAATACGACCCTTCAAAAATTTTGATGAGTTAACACTCATACATAATTTAGTTGTTCAAGGTACATAATCCTTACTAGTAGAAAACATAAAAGTGTTTACATGTTTTTGTCATACAACTTAAACAAAATGACATTTTTCGCGGAAGCTTCAAAATATCGTGTTCGGTTCATAACTTATGCTTGATCGCCATCTGGAATGCCACCTACATTACCTAATATCAAAACCAACAATAAGGTTAGTTTTGATGGACAAATAATCAGTTTAAACAAGTCCGAATTTCAAAAAAGGAACAAAATAAACGAAAATCCCAACTTTTCAGTTTATCGCGGGGCGCGACAGACTTAGTGCATACTCTCGCGGGCCGCTAGAAGCCCTGGCGGGGCGCAAGGCATTTAAAGGACTTCGTCGCAGGGCGCGACAGACCCTTTTTCACAGAATGTTTCCAGCTTTTTGAGCTGAAAACGCCCAGCTCAAATTTCTAATCAAAATCTAACTTAAAACCTCCATAACTTTTCGTTCGTAAGTCCGTTTTACATGATTCTTTTTCCTACGTACCCGTAATAAATATACGGATCCATTTATCCTATTTCCTCGTATCGAAACCAGGTTTATGAACAAATAGTTCATAAATCCATATTTCGATTATTCGACCCGTTTGTTACATGACATATATTACATCATTCAATCTTGTTGGTTTCTAAACTTAATACCCATTCCCCGGGCTTGTCAGATTTTGGCGTATCATACCATTCCATGGTTTTACGCACGCAATAGGAATCATGCTTGTTTTCAATATTTCAAGCATGTCGTTTTACGCAAATTTTACAAGTTAATTTCTAATTGTTTGACCCAGCACCAAGGGTTCCTTAAGTCAAACTTAGTATATCCTTTACTTGGCTTACGCACTCTGTCACTAGCACATTATGTGACTTTCAAGTTTCTGCATACGTCATTGTTTTAAAAAGATAGTTTTGACTCGTTTGGTTGTCGAGTGAGGACCTTCACTTCATAGGCAACCATGTTTATTCCGAACATTGTTTTATCCCATTTTCGATGATATACCAAACTATTTTTAACCGTTCTTTTAAAACCCGTATTTCTTAATCCAATCATACTTTAACCATCTAATTTGATCCGTTTGGTTTGCCGAGTGAACTTCGTCACTTCTATGGCTTACCAACATACATTAACTATTCAAATTGACCCGTTTAATCTATCGAGTGAACTTCGTCACTTCAATGACACATGAAACGCTCTTATCACACTACGATATTTTCATCACACTATAACTAAACATTTTTGTACAAATTGACGAAACTAATAGTTACGTACCTTCAAAGCGCTCCTTTCTAACGTGTATCGCCACCTGCTTGTCCGCTTGACGACCTGGTTTCCTTGCCTAAAGAGTTCAATTCACAAACCTTTTAGAACCCTTTTTATGAGTCTTAACACATATTTTGCCATATAAATAAAACATGCATTTTTGCCCAAATTTTCAACATCTGTTTTTCACTTAGGCATTTTAACGAACACCTAACGGGTATAATTTTACATATTTAAAATAAAGTTCGTAACTTGTTATTTTTGCCAATTATAAATATACATTTCAATTCTATTATGTCAAGCATGCATACTATCATCAGAATCATCTCATAGAAATCAAGTAACACCACTTTTGGTAGTCATAATTCTTGTGTTCATCCTATTTCTACAAAACCCATTTAACCTATAAATGGATTATCATGAACTTCATAATTTAAACCCAAATTCAGCAAGTTATTGACTAGGATTTACTCCTAGACATATTTTCATTACTAATTTCATCTAAACATCAGTTAATCATGCTCAGATTTCGATTTCACAAATCATCAAGAATTTGAGATGGAACTAAACGATGAAATTTAGCATACCTTATGATCCCTTCACCGAGGTGATCACGAATTTGTACTTGGATTTCGATTTCGGTTGGATTTACCATTTCAATTTGTCAATTTTGAGCTAGTTAGGGTTTGATATGGGGAACTCCTGTCTTCTCTGGAGATTTCGACCAGAAAACACACTTAAAGTGTGTGTTTTGGTGTCTAGCATTTTAATTAAAACAAACTTGTTTCAAGTTTGCTACAATTGGCCCCTATACTTTATTCCAAGTTACATGTAGTTTATTTCAACAAATTTCCTTATTACAATAAGACTTATGATTTAACTAGGTTAATTTTTCCTAGTTACTCTTTCTTGTTTATTATCGATTTTAATTTATAATATAAAAATCTATATTTTCGGGGTGTTACAAGTAGTAATAATAAAAATAATAATAATCTAAATAAAAATAATAATAATTATAATAATAATAATAATAATAATAATAATTTATGCAAATAGTTACCTGTCAATAATGGGGCTAAAATGAACAATAATAACAAACATCATTTACATATTCACAAACACTTATTGTGATTATGATATATCATTTACATATTCACAAACTGTTATTGTAATTAGAGTAAACTACAAGTTTTGCCCTTTATGTTTACATCAAATTGTAGACGTTGTCTTTTAGTGCAAAAGTTGACAAGTTATGTACTTAATGTTTCAAAATCTTGCACGTTATGTCCTATAGGCCAAACACAATTAGATTTTTTTGTTAAATATGGTTATGTGCAAGGCACATGAGGGTATTCTTGTCATTTTATAATTCCAGGGACTATTTAGTAAATAAATTATAATAAGGAACTTTTGTGTAAAATATAAAAATAAAAACTTCTAATCTCTCTTTAAACTCATCTGATCCCTAAGAACAGAGTTCTGTTCTTCCATTAGTGGTTTCTTTCCTTAAAGCCAAATCAATCTATCAATCGAAGCAAATTGGCGGCAAAGCACTCAGACCATGTCCGGCCATCATCAACCGCCGCTCACCACCTCTTCTTGATCCATTATCATCTTCTTGTTTTGTGCTCGGTTCAAATCGGGCCAGTTTTGGTTCCGTGCCCCGCCGGAATCAGACAGCGGCGCCGGCGAGATGCGATAACTCCGGCCGGCGAAGAAGAATGATGATAACGTCTGGTGAGGATGTGAAGTACTAGAACATTCCGACATAAATCTAGACGAGAAAATCGGAACGGATTCGAGATCAAAACTCAAATCTTCCTCATCAAATAGTCGTAAAACGAAAAGTTTGAAATCAAAATCTAGAACCGATTCATTGACGGTGTCGGAAGGTTATGCAAGCTTTAGATAATACAGTGTCTTCAGATCTTGAAACCGATCAAGAAGATGATAATGGATCTAGGCCGATACTGAAGAGAGAGATGGGGGTTTGAGTTTATACATTTTTTAATTTTTTGTTTGTTTAAATAGCATGTATTTTAATTAAACGGATAAAATTACAAAAGTACCCTCATGTACTTACTAAAATTACAAAAATACCCTGATTTAACAGAAAAATTTAACTATGTTAGGCTCAAAGGGCATACTGTGCAATATTTTGAAACATTAAGGACATAAGTTGTCAACTTTTGCGCTAAAGGACAGTACTTACAATTTGATGTAAACATAAAGGACAAAACTTGTAATTTACTCTTGTAATTATTATATATTTTGGCTTTTCAAGTCATATATTAAAATGAACCCCGGATCCTCATTTCTTCTACCCAACATTCTCACAGAATAAAGTTATAGAAATGTAACATCAATTCTTTGTTCAATATTTTAAAATTAAATTTATCAGAGTTTATATTTCCACAACCCGTATGATAAAATTCATAAATTATAAATGTATAAGATTTGTAATATTATTGCATTTTTTTAACCGAGTGATAAGGATTATATATAAATTTACGATTTACATTTTTTTGATATTCAACTCGTGTAATACACGGATTTGCAAGCTAGTAGACTAATAAAAGAGTTAGTGTTAGTTCTTGTTTTTGAAAACCTTCCTGTGGACGAATTAGGACACAAGGGAGATGAATCGGACGAAGGAGATTAAATGAAACCTGGAAGGAGATCGACTGAAGGTTGTTAAACTAAAAGGTCGATTGATTATGAAGATCCTTGCTAGTGGGAAGGGAAAAATAAAAGATGGGATAATTGGGAGGAGAGAAGTATAGAGATCCACCGTAAAATATTGTATCTGAAGAATTAAATTACTGAGATGAGCGGGAAGAGGAAAATAAAAGATAGGATAATAGAGAGGAGATAAATATAGTGATTTATAATAAAATATTGTACCTGAAGGATTAAATTACTATAGTTGAAGAATTACTCTAGCTACTATAAAACTAAAGATTTCAACGGAGCATTTTTATTTTCTTTATATTTTGGAGATAATGTATGGGTAAAAACTCGAATGGGAAATTCTCTAATGAGTCATGGATTTAGTTAATATTTCCTTTTTCATTCACTGATTCATATAGTAGTGATTTATAAAAAGGATCGTTGTTATTAGGAAACAAAAACAGAAATAGTTTGAAGCATTAAGGGTATAGGGTGTGGTCATGATGCTTATGATCACCATGAACCTCCACATCAGCGCCATGTCACATATTTCTAATCCATCATCCAAAACCACTACCTTAAGGGTGTGGTCATTACTCAAATCACTATTATCTTATTTTAATTTATTTTGTGAAAAGGAAAAGAAATATTAAATAAAGAAAGGAGGCCCATGGTTGCCATGGTTTAATCCATGGTTGCCACGGTTTAATCCATGGAAATCATCGTGGATGAGACAAGGGGATGGTGTAGCAATCCATTAATGGTCCTACGTGCCGATTGATGACCCAACCATGTCCCTCACACCCTATAGCCTAACTGAATTCATTACTCACTAGAGCACTCTCATTGGAGTCTCTATCCATATCTTATCTCCAAAATATAGAGAAAATAATAATAAAAGAAATTAGAATGCTCCTTTGAAATCTCTAAGATCATTGGGTATACTCTAACGCCCCTTTATTCCACGTATACATCTTTAACAACCACATCCCCCATAATGCTTTTCACGCCCCATAAAAAGTGCCCCCTCTATTTTTTTTGAACGGCAAATTGCAATTTCATTCATCACCAAATTATTCCAAGCATCATACATGGTCCTACGTGCCGATTGATGACCCAACCATGTCCCTCCACCCAGTACTAACAAATTAAAACTAAAACATACCCAAACACAAGGACACAATTAAAACCGACATTTAGTTTAATACATCAAACCGCACCCATTTGTTCCACACCATTTGGCTCAGCTTCGCTCTCCCCTTGATCCATAGAAACGTTGTTGCTTGCATCTCCCCGAAAATCGCATTTATATTAACTCTTTTTCCGCTGAATATATTTTCATTTCTCGCTTTCCATATCCCCAACATGTTGCCAAAACGACAAGTTGTATATATCGCCTTTTCGAATCTTCCATAGACGCCTTTTTGTAATATTCCAATAAGTCTTTCATTGTAAATGCGAAGATTTGTTGTATTTTACACCACGTGCTTACTTTGTGCCATAATACCGATGATACATAGCACCCCGTGAATAAGTGATCTGCATCCTCGCCTTGTTCGCCACATAGCTTACATCTTGGTGATCCTGACAACATACCTCTTTGCCCCCTCTATTAATGTGGCTCTAAAAATATATGTTCAATTCTTTGGGTGTGTGTAAAGGACCCACCCAAGAGTCTTTCACGCTTGTTAATACGTTAACTACGAATAACTCTTTTAACACTCTTAACGCTTTGGGGAGTGATATTTAAAGCCCTTCCGCATGATACCTTTAATGTATGGTGGCGTAAAATATACGTGAAGGCCTAAAATAGTGAATAGTTTTATGGTAGGCTAATCAATTCTTTAAGTATAGTAATTTAATTCAACAAGTACAGTATTTTACTATAGATCTCTATACTTCCCTCCTCCCAATCATCCACCTTTTATTTTTCCCTCCCCCTCCCCGAACGTCTCACATAGAAAGAAACCCAGAATCGATGGACTATTTAGTTTAACAACCTTCACTCAATCTCCTTTTAGGTTTCATTTGATCTCCCTCATTAGATTCATCCCCTAGCAGTTGTCTCCCTCTCGTCCTTATTTCATCAACATGTCATTTTCAAAAACAAGAAGTAACTTCTCTATTTTGACAACATATAGCATCTAAAATTATAAAGATTTTGTTATTAGCGCCCGGGTTTCTTATTTTTTTTCTTATTATTATAAGTGAATTGATTGTATTATATAGAATTTTCATAGCATATATGTTTTTTTTAACGATAAATTTGGATCACTGACTGACTATTCGATTATTAGCGTGTCACCAGCGAAACCACCTGATCATATCCACCCCTATAAGTCAATAATACATATACACCAATTTAGGAGTAAACATAATAAATCTGAAAAAAAACCCTTGTAAGAATTAAACCAGAACCTAATAGTTATTAAGCATTATCCATCTTAAGATGTTACTTTTTAATATGCTGAATCATGAGATTAAATTACCTGTCGTACAAACAAGCTACCATTTTCTAACCTATAAAATCTCTCATAAGTTGACTGATCCATGTGCGTATCTATCCCAATACATAAAGTTTAGACCGTGGGGTATGGTGGGGCGGGGGTTTGGGGCATGTGTTCACACGTGGAACTTGAAAACTCAATTCACAAACCCAAGTTGTAGGGGGTATGGTGGGCGTGGCTGGGCTGGCGTGGCCAAGCCACATCAAGTTTTTTTTTAATATATATATATATATATATAGAGGCCGGTTAACGTACAATTGCTCTTATCGTACATTACGTACGCTACAATCTCAGCCGTCCGATCATCTTCCATCATTGAATTCGCATGTTGTTTTTTTGTACCACATGCGAAATTGTTACAAAAAACAACATGCTATTTCATCAAAATTATCACATGCGAAATTGAATTATCACATGCGAAATTGTTACAAAAAAACAACCTGCTATTTCATCAAAATTATCACATGCGAAATTGAATTACCACATGCGAAATTGTTACAAAAAAACAACCTTCTATTTTCATCAAAATTATCACATGCGAAATTGAATTACCACATGCGAAATTGTTACAAAAAAAACACCTGCTATTTCATCAAAATTATCACATGCGAAATTATTACAAAAAAAAAAACAACATGCGATTTTCATTGCGGGGAGATGATCTGACGGCTGAGATTGTAGCGTACGTAATGTACGATAAGGGAATTTGTACAGTACTCTTTACCTATATATATATAACCATTAAAAACTATATAAACATACAAAATAATTATCAAAATAAAAAATTATCATTCTTCGTCGTCTTCGTCGGTTTCGAACCTAGGAATCGTTGAAACATGATCTACCAAATCAGATCGAAGGTTGTGATGTATATCCCTTGACTTCATCAAATATTCATTTGACGCTTTATCTTCCTCTGTAACTGTTACATTACCTGGTTGGGGGGTCATCGTCATCATAGTAGGTAACGACCGCTCTACCTTCATCCTCCAAAATCATGTTGTGAAGAATGATACATGCGTACATCACGTTTCCAATCTGATCTTTGTCCCATAGTCGACAAGGCATTGCCAATATTCGCCACCTTTTCTTCAAAACATCGTATGCTCGCTCGACGTCTTTACGGGCAGCCATTTGGACCCTGTTAAACTTTAATCTCTTTGGATATATGGTACCGTGTCTTGTGAACGATTTTACGAAAACCCCCACTCTGGGTAAATCCCATCAACTAGGTAGTACCCATACACGTACTCAACCCCGTTTACAAAGAAAGTTCCTTTGGGTCCTATATCATTTACCCGATCATTGAAAATGGGCGAGTGGTTTATGATGGTAATATCATTATGTGAACCTGGCCTACTCATACGAAAACGACGCCTAAACATTTTTTCATCATACCTAGGTTCCGCTGAGAAGTAATCGCTTACCAACAAATCGTTAGCGGTGTGTCGTTCACGAGCGATGTACCTCCTCCGTTTAGGTGGCGGAGTCTCTTCCTCATCGTCTTCCACGATAGTTTTCACCACCGTCGCGATCGTTTGTAGAAATATTTCCGCACCATCGTCAGATAATGATGACGATTCACTTGAACTTGAAGAACTCATGGCAAGATTGTGTTTTATGTGTTTGATATTGTGGGAGAAAAATGTTAAATATGGTAAGTTATTTATAAAGGAAAAAAAATTTTAAAAATGCCCAAACGCCTAGCCCAACGACTAGTTTGGTTTGGCCATTGAGAGCCCGCCACGTCAGATTCATAGACCCGCCCCACGCCCGGCTTCAAACTCCTGCCCCTTGGGCCACGCCCCAACCCAAGCCCACCCGGGGTGGTGGCGTGGACGTTTTCAATCAACCCACGCCCCAACCCAAGCCCCATACCCCACAGTCTTAGTTGTCTGATGCATCGATCTCTTTTTTATATTATCTATGTTTTCTTTTTATAGAAATAATGTGATATGCTATTAATTTTTAATTCATTCTCATTAAAGCACTCTCATTAAAGTCTCTATCCATATCTTATCTTCAAAATATAGAGAAAATAATAATAAAAAAAATTAGAATGCTCCTTTGAAATCTCTAAGGTTATTGGGTATAGTCTAATGCGTATTTATTCCATGTAGACATCTTTAACACTCACATCTCCCATAATACCCTTCACGCCCCCTTAAAAAGTGTCCCCTCCATTAATGCCCCTCTAAAAATATATGTTCAATTCTTTGGGTGTGTAAAGGACCCACCCAAGAGTTCACGCTTGTTAATACGTTAACTACGAATGACTCTTTTAACGCTTTGGGAAGTGATATTTAACGCCCTTCCACATGACATCTTTAATGTATGGTGGTGTTAAAATATACATGAAAGCCTAAAATAGTGAATATTTTTATCATAGCTACATCAATTCTTCAAGTATAGTAATTTAATTCTTCAAGTATTTTACTATAGATCTCTATACTTCCCTCCTTCCAATCATCCACCTTTTATTTTTCCCTCCCCCTCCTCGAACGTCTCACATAACAAGAAACCCAGAATCGATGGACCATTTAGTTTAACAACCCTCAGTCAATCTCCTTCTAGGTTTCATTTTATGTGTTGAGTTATTCTACAAAGGTTATAAATATAAGTATAAGAAGCCACTATATAGTGACAAGTGTCCCAAAAGAAATCAAGTGGGAAGAATATTTTTGTCAAAGAGAATAAAAAGATTATGCACATGCAAGTAACATGCTATTTTCCCCTTATTTTTTAAACGTCCATAACTTTTTTTATACGACATTTGTTTTTAAAAATAACATACCATAAAATCGAGCGTCTTTTTATATTTAATATGAGTACCATATTGTTATAATTAGGAAAAAATTGAAAACCCAGTTGCGTATTACACAATGAACATAACGTAAAACACAATGAGAAAGCCCAATTGCGTATTACACAATGTACATAGCATACAACACAATGAGTATCAAACTAAAAACACAATGGAAAGTAGACCAAAAACACAATCGATTACAATACATAAAAGACACAATGGATAGCAGACTAAAACAATGAGTATTTATCAAACTAAAAACACAATTGATGACAATATATAAAAGACATAATGGACAACAGACTAAAACACAATCAAACTAAAAACACAATAGAAAGTATACCAAAAACACAATCGATGACAACAGATGAAAGATACAATGGATAGTAGACTAAACACAATGAGTATCAAACTAAAAACATAATTGATGACAGCAGATAAAAGACACAATGGACAGTAAACTAAAACACAATCAAACTAAAAACACAATGGAAAGTAGACCAAAAACACAATCGATGACAATCGATAAAAGACACAATAGATAGCAGACTAAACACAATGAGTATCAAACTAAAGATACAATTAATGACAGCAGATAAAAGACACAATGGACATCAAACTAAAACACAATCAAACTAAAAACACAATGGAAAGTAAAACAAAAACACAATCGATGACAACAAATAAAAGACACAATAGATAGCAGACTAAATACAATGAGTATCAAAGTAAAAACACAATTGATGACAACAGATAAAAGACACAATGGACAGCAGACTAAAACACAATCGACAACAAACTAAAACACAATGAACAACGGATTAAAACACAATGCGCAACAAAACAAAAAACACAATGGACAACGGATTAAAACACAATCGATAACATAATAAACACAATGACTAGAACATATAACACAATGTATAGAAAACCCAAATATAACACTATCTTCATTGTGTCATATATGGTGTCATAGGTTCTGATAAGAACGCAATGGATCTAAGCCAAATTAACATTGTGTTATAAGTTTTGATAATAACACAATGTTTAGAAAACTTAGTAAAAACGTAAAGACCACAACCCAGTTGAAAGACACAATGACCAGAACATTTAACACAATACAAAGAAAACCCAGTAAAAATGAAATTTTTTATTTTATTTTTATATAACAATATCATACTCATATTAAAGATAAAAAAACACTCGTTATTATGGTGAATTTTTTTTTTAAAAACCAATGTCGTATGGAAAAGTTATGGACGTTTTAATTTTATGGGGGGAATTGACATGTGCCTTGCATGTGGAGAGAAAATCAATAAATATTAGATTCATTTTATGTCTTTTCATTTTTTTCTTTTGTTTTCTCTTAAATTAATCTCAACCTTCCAAATCTAATATCAATAGACTAAAATTCTTCTTACCCTTCTTATTTGTATTCTTCTTTGTATTTGATCATAAGCAGTTGTCTCCCTCTCGTCCTTATTTCATCAACATGTCGTTTTCAAAACAAGAAGTAACTTCTCTATTTTGGCAACATATAGCATCTAAAATTATTAAGCTATGCAGTTAATGCGGAAAAATATCGGTTATCGATCAAGTACTGATATTTGAGATATCGTTTTTCGCGGTGAGATATCGGTGAGATATCGGTAATTTATAATATCATGCATAAATAATATATATATATCCAGACCCTATATGATATATATATATTCACATCTAGAGCATATATTTATATACTAGAAGTCTAGAACTTATCTAATATTAATATTAATAGCAAAATAAAGAAGTGTTCATCAAGATCAACCAAGGCATCCGATTGTTGGTTGGTGCTATCTGGACTGGAAGTGCGATGCTACAGGAGGGTGGGAGCAGGAGCTTCGATGGGAGCATCCATGGATTTAGGGTTCATGAATCATTGTCGTAGTCGTAGATGAATATGTGCGACTGGAATGGACTGGTTTATTTAAGTTAATTGGGCCAAAAGTAATGAAGATGGAATGGGCTTTGAGGATTAGACAGATTATAAAGAGAAAATAACTAAAATTGGGCCCAATCGATATTCTCGGTGAGATGACCGAGATGAAACATACAAAATATCGGCGATTTCTCGGTACTTATCGCCGATATTCTCGGTAGCGAGATAAAAACCGAGATTTTAAACCGATATGTTCCTGGATGACCGATAACCGAGATCTCACCGAGATCTCGCCGATATTGACTGCATAGTTATTAAGATATGGTTATTAGCGCCCGGGTTTCTTATTTTTTTTTTCTTATTATTATAAGTGACGTGATTGTATTATATAGAATTTTCATAGTATATATGTTTTTAACGATAAATTTGGATCACTGACGGATCACTAAAGTATTAGCGTGTCACCAGCGAAACCACTTGATCATATCCATCTCCACAATGAAATAATGCATATACACCAATTCAGGAGTAAACACAATAAATCCGAGAAAAAACCCTTATAAGGGGGATGGGGCGCCCCGTTATGGGCTTGTGGTCACGCGTGGAAGATAAGGAAACACCGCCGCCACCCATTATCATCACGTGTGGTGATGATAATGCGTTGTGTACATCACGTGTTTTATTTTAAGTTGTTTTATTGTTTTGTGAATGATTTTGATGATGGAGAAAAGTGTGTGGTGAGTGATGGACATTTCCACTAAAATCCATCACTAGTGATGGAATAAAGCTCAATGACATTGTGGAAATTAATTGGATGTTGTGAGTGATAAGTGTGTGGTAAGTGATGAACGCCCCTACCTCCCTAAGAATTGAACCAGAACTTAATAGTTCTTAAGCGTTATCCCATCGTTATCCCATCTTAAGATGTTACTTTTTAATATGCTGAATCAAGAGATAAAATAACCTCTCGTACAAACAAGCTTCCATTTTCCGCGATAAACAAAACCTATAAAATCTTGCAATATCTCAAAATAAGTTGACTGATCCATGTGCGTATCTATCCCAATACAGAAAGTTTAGTTGACTGATCCATCGATCTCTTTTTTATATTATCTATGTTTTCCTTTTGTAGAAATAATGTGATATGCTATTAACTTTTAATTCACTCAACTTAAACGTGGTGAATATTTAAAGTTCAAAATAATTTGTGAAATGAGGCAGCTATCGTATAAATTAACTATAAATAGAGAAGTGGTCATTTGGGATCAAACACTGAAAAAACAACACAATGAGGCGTTTCATGATCTCCACTTTATCCTCTTCATCCTCACGACTGGTATCTTACCACCATCACCGATATGGTGGCTATGTCTTCTCCCGCAGCATCACCACCGTATCCGACAGAACGCCACCACAGCAGAAACACCATTGGTTTATGTCAACTCAAGCAAATCTTCTAGATACTACCAGCAGGTATAGCTTCATAACAGTATAACACCACTCTTAGTTTTACCCTTGCTTAATTAACATGATTCTAAACTTCTATACCTATATATATAGTAACTAACATGTGAAATCTAGTAACTAATATGCGAATTTGGGTATCAACATGCGAAATCTAGTAAACTAACATGCGAAATCTAGTAAACTAACATGCGAAATTGGGTTTCATGAGCAACATGCGACTTTTAAACACAACATGCAAAATTGTATTTGTTTTGAACATGCGAATTATTGTTTTTTGAACGTGCGAACTTTCGTTTTTATAACATGCGATATTTCATCTACGGGTTTATAACATGCGAACTTGTCATCGCATACGTTAAGACATTTTGTACGATACACTTTTTCTATACATATATATACATATATATATATATATATATATATATATATATATATATAGGGGATGGTTCAAATGAAAACCACTTTTATTGTGAAAACTCGAAAACTAACTAAAAAAAGCCTAAAAAACACACAAAATTTTTTTTTTTTTTTTTCAATTTTTTTTATAAATTTCGCTAGTTTTTATATATGAAAAAAAAATTTCAAAAAAAAAAAAAAAAAAAAAATTTTTTTTTTTTTTTGGGTTGTACTGCACATGTGTAGTACACTAATACGGAAAGCCTAAACCACTTAACCCACCCCCCACCGACACCCCCCAAAAACCTAAACCCCCCACCCCCCAAAAACCTAAATTCACCCTCCCACCAAAAGCCTAACCCCCCACCCCCCAAAAACCTAAACCCCCCACCCCCCACCCTCCCGAAAACCTAAAACTAAACCCTAAACATAAACCCGAAAAAAACCTAAACCCCCCACCCCCACCCCCCAAAAACCTAAACCCCCTCCCCCCCACACCCAAAAACCTAATCCTAATCATAAACCTCCAAAAAAACTAACCCTAAAAGCTAAACTAGACTCAAAAAGCTAATTTTAAGCATGTAATGCAATTGTAGTACATGTTATATTGCACATGTGCACTACTATAATAATAGTATTGAAAACAAGACGACACCATAAATCTTTTTTTATGTCATAAAAAATATGCTCGAATATACTTGAATGAAAGATACAAAAATTTGTGATCTTATGGTGCCATTTTTGTTTTAAAATGATAACGTATGGAGAAATGGGAAATGTTTGAAAAATTACATATTTTTTTTTTCCAATTTTACCCCTCCTTCATTAAAAGTCTCTCTCCCCCCCCCCCCCCCCCTTCTTTTTAGTGGTTTTTAATTAGTTTTCGAGTTTTCACAATAACTAGTGGTTTTCATTTGAACCTTCCCCTATATATATATATATATAGTTATTATACACTTTTACAAAATGATTATCGTTTTTAATACATTTTCTAAAGTGTTTTGGTTTCTAGAGAGTTCGCTAGGGGTGGCGGACTTTAAATAAATTTGACACCAAATATTTTCATGGCAAGCGAACTTCTCGAATACGTGGACATGACAAAACTAAAAGACGAGTTTTCCATGGGCGTGGTGTTAATGTGGCCGAGTCCCTCTCACGCTCACGTACCCGTTACACATTATGATTGTTTTTAACACCATAAATAAAATAGAAAAATCGTATATGCTTTGTTTTCTTTTTATAAGTTGTTATATTGATTTTTCATAAATTCAACTCATGTAGCTATATAATGAATCACACATGAAGAATGATGAACGGGATGCCATTAGAGTTGAAGTTTTTTCCAGAGAACACATAAAACCATCATCTCCAACACCTCAAACCCTTAGATGTTACAAGCTTTCCATCCTTGATCAGGTCGAAGCCCCTATATACAACCCCTTGATGTTCTTCTATAAGAATCCTACTGATAACGATAATAAGAATCTAGAAGAAGTCATACAGGCTCGATCAAATCATTTGAAGCGATCGTTATCAGAAACCTTAACCCGAATCTACCCGTTTGCTGGAAAGGTAGCTAGTGAGCTTCATGTCGACTGTAACGATGATGGCGTGTATTACATTGAAACAAGAGTTGATGATCGGCTCGATAATGTGCTTAAGAAACCGGATAACAAATTTTTGCAACAGTTGATACCCGTTGTTAATTCGAGTGAACAAGTTTTGGGATACTATGTTTCAATGGTGCAAGTTAATTACTTTAAATGTGGTGGTGTTTCTATTACCGTGCAACATAATCATAGATTTGCAGATGGACGTAGCAGCATGATATTCATGAATACTTGGGCTTCGATTGCCCGACGAGATCCTGATCAGGTTTATCCTAGCTTTGTGGGGTCTTTGACGTTCCCACAAAATCCGCAGTTGCCATTTTCACCATACATTCCGATATGGTATTTGAAGACTTCCCCTGCTTTTTTAAAGCATGGGAAATCGGCAACTACAAGATTTGTTTTTAATGCTTTGGCCTTGCGGGAACTTAAGGCCAAAGCATCTAAACATCAGCCAGTCAGCCGAGTCTTGGCTGTACTTGCTATGCTTTGGAAATGTGTTACAGATGTAACACAATCCAAACCATCTATTCTACATCTTCCGGTCAACATTCGGTCAAAATGTTCGCCAAAGTTGTCTGAAAACTCAGTTGGAAATAGTATCATGGGAGCATACGCAAAGTTTGATTCGGATAGTAGTAACCCTGAAGTAGCGTCTATGGCCAGTCAATTGAAGAACGCGATAGAGGCCGTTAACGCTGAATCTGTTGATAAACTGAGAAGCGAAAACGGATATGTTGGGTTCGTAGAAAGCTTGAGAAACTCCCAAGAGGCGTTTTCTGATTACAAAACCGAGTATTATATGACATCGAGTATGTGTAATCTTGGAACTAAGGAAGCTGATTTCGGATGGGGAAAGCCGGTATGGTCATGTATTGGTAGCCAGCTGAATGAAGATGTTCCCATCTTTACAAACAGGATCCTGTTGGTGGATTCTTGTTGTGATGAGGGAATTGAAGCTTGGGTGACACTGGAAAAACAGGTGATGGATGATATTATGTGTCATCCTGAGCTTCTATCATTTGCTTCAGTGAATCCAAGTCCTTTGTAGTTAAATTTTTATTCATGTGTTTTCATATTTCTAAACTGTGTACAGATGTTAAGTTTGATTATCGTCTTTTTATGTACTCTTAAAGTTTGAATAATATACATCCACACAATTCCATACTGAGGTCATAACCTGTTACAAGTAAAAGAAAAAAAAGTTGAATTTCCTTGTCTAGGACAAATAATTATTGTAATTTAAATGTTATATCTAACTAGGCAACTTCCCCTAATTACATGCCTTCGTTTTTTATATTCATAATATAATTTGTATATAGCTACAATAACAAGAGATGTCTACAGTGTCTCCTCCTATTTATGTTGGAGATATTTATATATGTCCGATTGTAATTAAAGTCAACGTAACTAACTCGGTACGATCCGAAGAGTTACACGTTGATACACGAATCGTATATGTTCACGAGTAGGTGGATTATTATTTGTGAAATAATAATAGTTTAAACCCGAGGGACATAATATTTATTAGATTATTATTAGAGTAAACTGCCAAAATGGTTCATGAGGTTTAGTCACTTTTGTCACTTTAGTCCAAAACTCAAACCTTTTGAATCTGGGTCCCTGTGGTTTCAATTTTGTTGTCATTTTCATCCAAAATCAAAATATGGTTAGTTTTTTTAGTTAATATCCAGCTTTTCTGTCATTTTCCTCCCTTTAAATGAAGGGCAAAATGGTCTTTAACGTTTTATTATAACAAATTAAAAAAATCTGATCATTTTGCCCTTCATTAAAAGGAAGAAAAAGGACAAAAAACTGGATGTTAACTGAAAAATCTGAACATATTTTGCTTTTGGATGAAAATGGCAACAAAATTGAAACCATAGGGACCCAGATTCAAAACGTTTGAGTTTTGTACTAAAGTGGCAAAAGTGACCAAACATTTAGGGACCATTTTGACAGTTTACTCTTATTATTATTAAGAGGGTTAATTGTATTGTCACAAGGGGCTTAATGTAAGATTATGTTTTATAAAAAGGAGATTAAGTTGGAAACCCTAATCACACTTTTTTATCAAAACACAAAACCCTTGCCTCCTCTCCAAGTTTCGGCCAACCCCAAGCAAAGGGCCGCCGCCGCCACCTGCTCGTCGACCAAGCACCACTGTCGCCTCCTTCTTGGCCGCTACCACCTTCGGGTATCTTGTACTCGGTTGTGAACTTCCTACTAACGAGGATTCGTTGTAACCCGGGTGTTACAATCCCGGTGTAGTCGTCAATGGCTGATTACTAAAACTCACTATGTTTGTTTTTATATTTATTTGTTTATACGCTTATAACCTTGATCCTGATTTGAAATATTTATTAATTGGATTAATAAAGCAAACATATAGTTTTACATATAAAATCGGCTATGATTATATGTGTATATAAATGGCTCTGGTAAAATTATGTAAACCGCTTCCGCTTCTGTTTTGATACACTGATTCCCAACAGTGGTATCAGAGCCACGGTTACACGCGTATAAATGATAAGGTTATTACTTTGATCTATGTTTTATTTGTCAAAAAAATATTTATTTTGACAAAAGATCCAAAGCTTTTGGCTGCCTATGGATTGTGATGTGAATCGAGCCCTGGGTTATGACCCTTGTTATGGTTGGGTTTGTTATAGTTGTGGTTTTATTTTTTATTTGTATTTTTTACGGATATTGGATCTGATGTAAAGTATTTTTTATTTGTATTTTTTGCGGATATTGAATCCGATGTAATAGATAGGATTAGAATAGATTTGGTTTTATTGTATTTTCAAATTTATTATTGTAATCCTTCAAGCACAAGATCAAGATAAATGGCGAACAGTTACCATGAAGATAGAGATCGCGGGTCAAGTGGGAGTTTTTCAAAATAGCTTTTGAAACCCTTTAGACTAGTTCGTTTCGTTTCAGGCTAAAACGAAACGAACGACCTATTAGGGGCTCGATTTGTTTATTTTATTATTATGTTTTGTGGTTGTGTTTTATTTATTGTAAATAATCTAGATAACCCAAAATAAATAAAATTATTCACAATCAAGACAACGGTTTTATTAAAACAAGTTTTATAAAACTGGAAAGTATATTTAATAAAAGAGTTTTATTAAAATTTAAAACAAGATCATTCACGATAAAACGACCAACATAGTTTAATAGGGTATTTAAAACTATATCGTGTCGAGTGTGGAAAGTAGTTTCTATTATCACGAATTATATAAAATCGGATTTTATAAACTATTTTGTAACTCGCCTCATGCTACGAGTTATTCAAAATATTTTTGTGGTAAATATTAAAATAAATCCCAAATTTTAAATTGATGTTTTATGCAACCCTTAACGAGTTAATACTTCATTCTAAACCGAACCCAAATGTTAGTGCTATACCCTGCATCTGGGTGTCCATCATGAAAGAAGGTAATCATCGCGTTTCCTGTGTAACATAGGCCGGTGTTACAGTTAAACAGTAAAGGAAAAAACATTGCTTGTTTATCAAGTTGGCATAGTTGGGGTTAAGCATACATCGCTTTTAAGCAATAACCCCAAATGGAGAGTTGTGTAGTAGACACAATTAACAATCGTTGTTTACCTACATAATCATACAAGTGGATAGTACTTGAGCCAATTCACTGTGATTTGATGAATCGGGGTCTCATCTTAATTAAAATTTTGCTTTTGGGTCATAAAATTAAATTAAGATATTAAAAACATAAAATACTAATTAATTAATTTTGAATTTTGTAGATGTCAATTGAAAACAATTCCTCCTAATTCTCTCTCAAGTCCATCTTATAGAAGGACAAACTAAACCACTCCAACTTCATGGACTGGCACCGCAATTCGAAAATTGTTCTTAAGGCGGAGAACAAACTGTATGTTCTTGATTCGCCAGTCCCTGATGAACCCATCAATCAGCAAACTGTTGCATATAGAAACTATGCAAAGCACTTTGATGACTTTATGAAAGTCTCATGTCTGATGTTAGCATCCATGATCCCTGAACTTCAAAGGACCATGGATGATATGATGGCATACGAGATGAATGAGCACCTGGTGGAAATGTTCCAACAGAAGGCTCGTCATTAGAGGTTTGATGTGATGAGATCACTCATAACCACTCGTATGCAAGAGGGTACATTAGTTAGCGCTCATGTGCTAAAAATGAAGGCATAAGTTGATCACTTGGCTAGTATGGAATCCCCCTTGAGTGATGAGTTAGCTGGGGATATGATCCTCAACTCATTGCCCAAGTCATATGATTAGTTCACTATGAACTAATATGAATGGGATGGAGAAGACACTTGCAGAGCTGCATCAGATGCTAAAAACTGCTGAGTTGATATACCTAGCAAGACTGCACTAGTGCTGATGATCAAGGAGGGTCATATTAAGAAACCTAACACCAAGAAAAAGGGTATAGTTGTATGGGCTCCATATTTCAAATTCTCAAGAAAACGAATGTAAAACACATTCTGATTTCCAATAAAGAGTAAAAGATCAAACCTTTAGTAGTGGTGAAACTGGATTGAAACTTGAAAGTCAGATGGAATTCAATTACGAAACTTGATTACAAAGTTGGAACAGGTTTTAGGTCCTGGGTCTGATACTCTGATCATGGATGTAGTTTTAAATAAGTTGATGTATATAAATATAATATAGTATATGTTCAATATCAATGTATATTATTATGATGGATATCGATTATATAAGTATATATATTGGGGAAGGACTTCAACATAGGATTCATCTGGATTTGATTATGAGCTTGAAAGTACTTCGGGTTTTTCGGGTTAACCCGAATCACCAAAACTATATCCATTAACCAAACCGTTTAAAGTAATTCGGGTTCGGGTTTGCTATACATCGGGTTCGGGTAATTCGGGTATGAGAGTTTCTCGGGTCGGGTGGCATCGTGTCGGGGTCGGGTTTCGGGTTTCAGAAAAAATGAACACCCCTACTTGTGTCTATAGGTAACGAATAACACAAGTCCAAAACCAACACATAGATGAGATATATTTTTTTTGTAGCAAGTAGGTATTAAATTTCAATCCAGATATTCTTGATATGGACAGGTATATTCTAGAAAAATCGATTATTTTAGCTGTGACACTTCGGGTTTTCCCGAGCAACCTCATTGTTAGCCTTATGTGTACATATACCATTAAATGAAGATTTGCGAATTACCTTGAAGAATTATGTGATGCTTGTATTAAACTATGTGTATGTAATATATATATATATATATATATATATGCACGTATATGTGAACCGAGACCACGAACCCGACTCGAGACCACTCGGTCTCGAGTGAACGACTGGGTCGGTTGGGCCGCAACTTCCCTTAGCCCACTCGGAAAACCTTTAGGGTGCACCTTTTGTTATACTAAACCTAAAACCCTCACACTTTCTCCTCTACACTCTCTCTCACTCCATCTTCACTCTCTCTCTCTCTCTAGCAAACCTCAAACTCTAACAAACAAGCATCATCTCCACTCTCCTTTCTCTCTCGGATCAAAACCGGTGATAACAAGGACTCTCGGTTCAAGCTTAGGATCTTATTTGGAAGCTTATTCATCATATTCTCACACCTTGAAATCTAACCGGTTAGTAGTTCCTTGCAATATAGAGATGAAAATGTTATGTATGTTTGCTTGTTAAAATTATATGCATGATTAATATGCCTTTTCTTGCATAGTTGGTATTATGATTGTTGTTTAAGTAAAGTGCATATTGATCTATTGGTTGCTTGATTAAAATGGTTTTTGATAGTTAGTATATGTGATTCTTGACCATGAAATGAATAAGTGTGTAAGATGAACCGAGTAGAATAAATGATGGTAATTGTTTGGCTGAAAATGCTTTTAGGATTGCAAGTATAAGATCTAGGATGACATGTTTCGGGTCGATTTTGAAGGATTATGCATGATGGGTAGTTTGTATATTATGATGAACAACATGAACATGAGTTTGAATATGTTTTGAATATTTGAAAATGCTGTGTTTGATCCATATTGAAATGGAATTAGACAATAAAGCATGTTTATGCATTTTGGTTGGATAGTACATATTATCATGAAAACAGAATTCTATTGGATAGTACTATTAGACAAGTTCTAGAAGGTGTTCGATCATCAGATGTGCGAGTCGAGACCTCCTGTCTCGACTCGAGATCATCAAACTACAACTCGAGACCAGACAAAGCAGACATCAGGGACTTGAAATCCGCAAGGTCTCGACTCGAGATCTCACGATCCCGACTCGAGACTGGACTCGAGACCTCCGAGATTGCGACTCATACCGGCATTACTCGAGATCTCATGGTTGCGACTCGAGACCGCACGTTCTCGAGTCGAGACCACCCTGTGGGCTGCTTGTCTCCGTTATTGGGCCAGAAATGTGTGGACCGTGCATACCGTTCTATTTGGATTCTGTGATACTGTTAACTGTTAGTATGATCGGATAGGCCCAATAACACTTATGATTTGTATGATAGGTGTTGACGTTTACTGTTTAACTGCTACGTATTAGAATAGGCTCGATAACCTGCTGGATAATCATATGTTATGCATTCAATGTGTTAGCTATGTGTAGATATACGTGATTACTTGTGTCCGAGCCTGACCTATACTGGTAACCATTTAGGACGTGGTGACCAGCATACTTAACCAAGTAAACTAACCTGCCGAGCAACCCAAGGTGAGTTCACAACTAATAAAGCATGCGTTCCCGGTGGTTGGGAAACAATAACTTAAGCAACGCTATCCCCTTGTAAGGGATACAACCCTACTTCTCTCCCCTTAAATGGGACTTTTAGTTAATTACTGTTTATACTGGATGCAACAACCAACGCTAAACGAAACTCTATCACTCAAGTCCTCACTTCTTAATACCGATTAGTCGCCGGGGTCAGGCGAACGGGTTATTAGTTGATAGCGCTATTTAGGTCTCACCAACCTCACACCGTGCCCGCGTATGGGATCGGGCGTGAACTAATGTACTCTGGCAACAGTCAATAATGATAGAACATTGACAAATGGGGCACTCTACGGAAACGTACGGATGAATAGTATTCGGTATTGTAAAAACAGTTTAGTCGCTTACTTATGGGGTAGCTCCCCATCGCATGTATAAACGGATAAATTAACTGGTGAAACAAGTTTTTGGAAATAAAAACTGGACAACTCGTGGACTCGCCAACATTTTTGTTGATACCCTACTGCATGCTTTGCAGGTACCCAGTGACTCAGGAGCTTGCAGCTTGGGAAGTGTAGTGGTCGTCTAAACCCGCGTGTTGGGTTCTAAATAATCTTGAACTATGAACTTTGTTTACACTGTTTTGCCTATGCTTCCGCTACTTTCTTAAACTGTTATTTGAACTTAAACTTTGGAACTTTAAACCATGATGTTTACTAACTATTATGGTTGGTGATCATTCTTACTATTATCCAATGCTCAGTATAATTGGTGGCTGGATCCTGGTCAGTCACTCCTCCAAGCGGTGGTACTCCGCATGTGGATTTTGGGGGTGTGACAGATTGGTATCAGAGCCATTGGTTATAGTGAACTTGATTTTTAAAAGAAAGTCTTTTTGAGAAAAACCAGACTATAACCCGTGACTCGCAACGACACTACACTCCAAGGGCAAGACTCAGCCTATTAGACCTCATAGCTCGGACTTGTGCTTACTTGCTTGATTATCTCATGTTGACTGCTCTACTATACATACTAGTGTGCCTAATTAGATAGATACACATCTCTCTCCTGTCTCATTCTCGCTACGTTACGGCATCACACTCATATTGTGTTTTTTTTTGTCATGAAGACAATGAGTGGATGCGGAAGAGGAAGCGTTAACATGACTCAGGCTCAGTTCGCTAACTTGCTCAACACGGTGGCTGCAGCTTTCGTAGCTCACCCTGGAGGTAAACTCGTTACTTTAGGACGTTTAGATCCTACCCCCGCGTCGTCTTTTCACCTCTAAGCCTATTCGCCTCACTTCTCACAACAGGTCAGCAAGCGCCTGCGCAACCACGTGTTTGTACTTTCAAAACCTTCATGGATGGCAAGCCTCTCCCTTTCAACAGCACTGAGGGTGCCATAGGCCTTCTACACTGGATTGAGAAGGCCGAAGCTGTCTTTGCTGTCTGCGAGTGTCCCCCTGCTAACTGGGTTAAGTTCGCGACTGGTACGCTTGAAGGAAACGCGCTTTCATGGTGGAAAGCACAGATTCAGATGCTTGGTCTGGAAGCTGCTAATGCTACTGCGTGGGAAGACTTCAAGGACATGATCAAAGAAGAATACTGTCACAGGGATGACATCCACAAACTCGAGAACGAGTACTATGAACTCAAGATGGTTGGGTCAGAGATTGAAACCTACACCAAGCAGTCCAACGACTATGCTGCACTTTGCCCAAACATGTCCCGACCTATGTATCGAAGGATCGAATTGTACATCAAAGGTTTGGTCCCAGAAATCCGGAGCCATGTAACCTCAGCCAACCTCAATACCATACAGCCCGTGGTCCGTCTTGCTCACAAACTCACCAATCAGGCGGTGGAGGAGGGCAAGTTGCCCAAGAGGATCAATGCTACTGCTGGAACTTCTAGCGATAACAAACGAAAGTGGGATGGAAGTCAGGGAAAGGATGCTAACCCCACTCAGGCCCCAGTTCAGCAAAGGAAGACTGAAAGCAACAAGGGCCCTCAGCAACAGGGTGGGTATCGAGGAAACCACCCCAAGTGTAACAAATGTAACCGACACCACAGTGGGCCGTGTGGCAAAAGTCAGTGTCAGCGATGCAACAAGATGGGGCATGAAGCCAAAGACTGCAGGAGCCCGCTTCCAGCTAGGCAGAATCAGCAACAACCGCAACAGCAACAAGGAAACAACCGTGGATGCTTCAAGTGTGGAGCAACGGGGCACATGCGAAAAGATTTCCCTGAACTGAATCAAAACAACAACAATCAGGGTGCTGGGAACAATAACAACAATGCTGGGAATGGTGCAAGAGGAAGGGCTTTTGTGATTGGAGCTGGAGAAGCGAGGAAGGACCCCAACGTTGTAGCGGGTAAGTTCCTACTTAATGATCGTTATGTTTCCATACTATTTGATTCCGGAGCAGATGCTAGTTATGTATCCCTACGTATTAGCAAGAAACTTAAGTCCACTCTTACGCCTTTAAGCTCTAAGCACATCGTTGAAATAGCTAATGGTAGAAACCTCGAGGCTTCACACGTAATTCGTAACTGCAAATTAGAGTTGTCTGGTCAGACCTTCTGTATCGATCTCTTCCCCATCATTCTCGGGATTTTCGACGTCATCATTGGTATGGATTGGTTATCCAAGCATCAAGCCAAAATCCTCTGCCAAGAGAAAGCTATTCGTATTCCCCGTCCTCCTGGCAAGCCCCTTATAGTTCTAGGCGACAAAAGCGGAGAAGTCACAGGCATCATTTCATTCTTAAAGGCCCAGAAGTGCTTACGAAAGGGGCACACCGCTATCTTCGCACTTGTTGCCGACACACAGAAAAAGGAAAACAGAATTGAAGATTTTCCAGTTGTACGCGACTACCCTGAGGTATTTCCTGAAGAGCTACCTGGACTTCCTCCTCACCGTCAGGTCGAATTTCAAATCGAGCTAACTCCCGGAGCAGCACCTATAGCTCGTGCACCTTATCGACTAGCCCCCGCAGAACTCAAGGAACTTTCTACTCAACTACAAGAACTTTTGGACAAGGGTTTTATCCGTCCTAGCTCGTCACCCTGGGGAGCCCCAGTGCTCTTTGTCAAAAAGAAGGATGGCACATTCCGAATGTGCATTGATTACCGCGAACTGAACAAGGTTACTGTCAAGAATCGTTATCCACTTCCCCGTATCGATGACCTGTTCGACCAGCTGCAAGGGTCGAGCTATTATTCCAAGATCGATCTGCGATCAGGTTATCATCAGCTGAGAGTCCGCGATGAGGACATCTCTAAGACTGCTTTCAGAACCCGCTATGGTCACTACGAATTCCTTGTTATGCCTTTCGGAATGACCAACGCACCGGCGATCTTCATGGATCTCATGAACCGAGTGTGCAAGCCTTACCTCGACAAGTTCGTGATTGTGTTTATTGACGACATCCTAATTTACTCAAAAAGTCAAGAGGAGCATGAACAACACCTGCGTCTTATTCTCGAACTCCTTCGCAATGAGCAACTGTACGCCAAATTCTCGAAATGTGATTTCTGGCTTAGAGAAGTCCATTTCCTTGGACACATAGTCAATCAAGATGGTATTCATGTCGACCCCGCTAAGATCGAATCCATTAAGAATTGGCCTATACCTAAGACTCCGATCGAAGTTCGCCAATTCTTGGGATTGGCAGGATACTACCGAAGATTCATCAAGGGATTTTCTAAGATCGCTCAACCACTTACGACCCTCACTCAGAAGGGTGTTGCTTACAAATGGAGTGATGCTCAGGAATCTGCCTTCCAGGAACTAAAGAAGAACCTTTGTAGTGCTCCTATTCTCTCCTTACCTGAAGGTACCGACGATTTTGTTGTTTACTGCGACGCTTCTATTCAAGGACTTGGTTGCGTACTGATGCAACGCGAGAAGGTCATTGCCTACGCTTCGCGACAACTCAAGATCCACGAACGGAACTACACGACACATGATTTAGAATTTGGAGCTGTGGTTTTTGCGCTCAAGATTTGGAGACATTATTTGTACGGTACCAAGTGCACGATTTACACTGATCACAAGAGTCTCCAACATATAATGGAACAAAAAGAGTTGAATATGCGGCAACGCCGATGGGTCGAGCTTCTAAACGACTACGAGTGCGCAATTAAATACCATCCGGGCAAGGCTAATGTGGTAGCCGATGCCCTCAGCAGGAAGGAAACCAAGCCTAAATGTGTTCGTGCCCTACAGCTCACCATCCACTCGAACCTCCCTAAGCAAATCCGAAATGCTCAGGCTGAAGCATTGAAAGCTGAGAACATCAGGGCTGAGTCCCTACGAGGATCGAGACAACGGCTAGAACAAAAAGAAGATGGTGCTTACTACGTAAACGGACGTATATGGGTCCCACTTTATGGGAATTTGCGCGGGCTTGTAATGGATGAGGCCCATAAGTCCCGTTACTCAGTACACCCTGGTGCGGATAAGATGTACCATGACTTGAAGACTATGTACTGGTGGCCTGGCATGAAGGCCCACATAGCAACCTATGTCAGAAAATGTTTGACCTGTGCAAGAGTCAAGGCTGAGTATCAAAAACCATCAGGCCTACTCCAACAACCAGAAATTCCGCAGTGGAAATGGGAGCAAATTTCCATGGATTTTGTTACTGGCCTGCCTAGGTCTCAACGCGGAAATGACACAATTTGGGTAATAGTGGACCGATTAACTAAGTCTGCACACTTCTTGGCTATTAAAGAAACAGACAAGTTCTCTACCTTAGCAGAGGTATACTTAAAGGAAGTGGTTTCGAAGCACGGGGTGCCAACCTCTATTATTTCCGATCGAGACGCGTGTTTTACTTCTGAGTTGTGGCAAGCCATGCACAAATCTTTCGGCTCACGCTTAGACATGAGCACCGCTTATCACCCACAAACTGATGGGCAATCTGAACGCACCATCCAAACCCTCGAAGACATGCTTAGGGCATGTGTGATCGATTTTGGCAAGGGTTGGGAAAAGCACCTACCGTTAGTAGAGTTCTCCTACAACAACAGCTACCACACCAGCATTCAGGCAGCACCCTTTGAGGCATTGTACGGTCGTAAATGCCGATCGCCTCTCTGCTGGGCGGAGGTTGGTGACAGCCAGATCACAGGCCCGGAACATGTAGTAGACACTACGGAAAAGATTGCCCAGATTAGGCAACGCATGGCGGCAGCTCGTGACCGTCAGAAGAGCTACGCTGATAAGGATAGGAAACCGCTAGAGTTCCAGGTTGGTGACCGGGCTCTACTTAAAGTCTCACCTTGGAGGGGTGTGGTTCGTTTTGGAAAACGGGGCAAGCTTAATCCGAGATATGTCGGACCCTTTGAAATTACCGAAAAGATCGGTAAGGTCGCTTACAGATTGAATCTGCCTGAAGAACTGAGTGCTGTGCATAACGTCTTCTACGTGTCTAATCTGAAGAAGTGTCTGTCAGATGAAACACTCATCATTCCTTTCAAGGAACTCACTATTGACGAACAGCTACACTTTACTGAGGAACCGATTGAAATCACGGATCGTGAGATCAAAACCCTCAAACGTAGCCAGATACCTCTCGTGCGAGTTCGTTGGAACTCACGCCGTGGCCCAGAGTTTACCTGGGAGCGGGAAGACCAGATGAAGTGCAAGTATCCCCAGTTGTTCCCAAATGAAACTCCCAGCACTGAAGCTACAACCGAATTTCGGGACGAAATTCCAAACTAACGGGGGGATGATGTGACACCCCGTTGAAACGTTCTCACTTACACTAGCTTGTCAGTGGCTGCCTCAACTTTCGGGACGAAAGTTCTTAAAACTTGGGGATAATGTGACACTTCGGGTTTTCCCGAGCAACCTCATTGTTAGCCTTATGTGTACATATACCATTAAATGAAGATTTACGAATTACCTTGAAGAATTATGTGATGCTTGTATTAAATGTGATGCTTGTATTAAACTATGTGTATGTAATATATATATATATATATATATATGCATGTATATGTGAACCGAGACCACGAACCCGACTCGATACCACTCGGTCTCGAGTGAACGACTGGGTCGGTTGGGCCGCAACTTCCCTTAGCCCACTCGGAAAACCTTTAGGGTGCACCTTTTGTTATACTAAACCTAAAACCCTCACACTTTCTCCTCTACAATCTCTCTCACTCCATCTTCACTCTCTCTCTCTCTCTCTCTCTAGCAAACCTCAAACTCTAACAAACAAGCATCATCTCCACTCTCCTTTCTCTCTCGGATCAAAACCGGTGATAACAAGGACTCTCGGTTCAAGCTTAGGATCTTATTTGGAAGCTTATTCATCATATTCTCACACCTTGAAATCTAACCGGTTAGTAGTTCCTTGCAATATAGAGATGAAAATGTTATGTATGTTTGCTTGTTAAAATTATATGCATGATGAATATGCCTTTTCTTGCATAGTTGGTATTATGATTGTTGTTTAAGTAAAGTGCATATTGATCTATTGGTTGCTTGATTAAAATGGTTTTTGATAGTTAGTATATGTGATTCTTGACCATGAAATGAATAAGTGTGTAAGATGAACCGAGTAGAATAAATGATGGTAATTGTTTGGCTGAAAATGCTTTTAGGATTGCAAGTATAAGATCTAGGATGACATGTTTCGGGTCGATTTTGAAGGATTATGCATGATGGGTAGTTTGTATATTATGATGAACAACATGAACATGAGTTTGAATATGTTTTGAATATTTGAAAATGCTGTGTTTGATCCATATTGAAATGGAATTAGACAATAAAGCATGTTTATGCATTTTGGTTGGATAGTACATATTATCATGAAAACAGAATTCTATTGGATAGTACTATTAGACAAGTTCTAGAAGGTGTTCGATCATCAGATGTGCGAGTCGAGACCTCCTGTCTCGACTCGAGATCATCAAACTACAACTCGAGACCAGACAAAGCAGACATCAGGGACTTGAAATCCGCAAGGACTCGACTCGAGATCTCACGATCCCGACTCGAGACTGGACTCGAGACCTCCGAGATTGCGACTCGTACCGGCATTACTCGAGATCTCATGGTTGCGACTCGAGACCGCACGTTCTCAAGTCGAGACCACCCTGTGGGCTGCTTGTCTCCGTTATTGGGCCAGAAATGTGTGGACCGTGCATACCGTTCTATTTGGATTCTGTGATACTGTTAACTGTTAGTATGATCGGATAGGCCCAATAACACTTATGATTTGTGTGATAGGTGTTGACGTTTACTGTTTAACTGCTACGTATTAGAATAGGCTCGATAACCTGCTGGATAATCATATGTTATGCATTCAATGTGTTAGCTATGTGTAGATATACGTGATTACTTGTGTCCGAGCCTGACCTATACTGGTAACCATTTAGGACGTGGTGACCAGCATACTTAACCAAGTAAACTAACCTGCCGAGCAACCCAAGGTGAGTTCACAACTAATAAAGCATGCGTTCCCGGTGGTTGGGAAACAATAACTTAAGCAACGCTATCCCCTTGTAAGGGATACAACCCTACTTCTCTCCCCTTAAATGGGACTTTTAGTTAATTACTGTTTATACTGGATGCAACAAGCAACGCTAAACGAAACTCTATCACTCAAGTCCTCACTTCTTAATACCGATTAGTCGCCGGGGTCAGGCGAACGGGTTATTAGTTGATAGCGCTATTTAGGTCTCACCAACCTCACACCGTGCCCGCGTATGGGATCGGGCGTGAACTAATGTACTCTGGCAACCGTCAATGATGATAGAACATTGACAAACGGGGCACTCTACGGAAACGTACGGATGAATAGTATTCGGTATTGTAAAAACAGTTTAGTCGCTTACTTATGGGGTAGCTCCCCATCGCATGTATAAACGGATAAATTAACTGGTAAAACAAGTTTTTGGAAATAAAAACTGGACAACTCGTGGACTCGCCAACATTTTTGTTGATACCCTACTGCATGCTTTGCAGGTACCCAGTGACTCAGGAGCTTGCAGCTTGGGAAGTGTAGTGGTCGTCTAAACCCGCGTGTTGGGTTCTAAATAATCTTGAACTATGAACTTTGTTTACACTGTTTTGCCTATGCTTCCGCTACTTTCTTAAACTGTTATTTGAACTTAAACTTTGGAACTTTAAACCATGATGTTTACTAACTATTATGGTTGGTGATCATTCTTACTATTATCCAATGCTCAGTATAATTGGTGGCTGGATCCTGGTCAGTCACGCCTCCAAGCGGTGGTACTCCGCATGTGGATTTTGGGGGTGTGACATTAGCAGCCACAAATTTCAAACATTTTGCTCCTGTGTGGCATAAATTTAGTCCCCATGATCATCACCTCATTGGTTTGAGGCCCAAATGGGTCCATAAAATCAAAGATGAATCATCACTGATTTTTTTAGGCCCACGATTCATTTTCACAAGATAAAAACAAGTATGAAATATAACCGGCTCAAATTGCAGAGTTTTTTCATTGAAGTAGAATGTGAACGAAAAAAAATACAAAAAAACATAAACAAGTCACTACTCTTTCATTGTCTTATAAATACACAAATTTATCTTTTCATATATCAACTCGGGTTTCCTATGACCCAGTAATTTTTTTATTTTATTTTTTATTTAGATGATTTGTGTAATCTGTTCTGTAAACGATCATAGGGATGTGTATGGGTCGGTTTGGTTCGGTTTTAACCATTAACCATAGCTATAAACGCGCCAACATCGTGTATGGATTTTCTTAACCATAACCATAATTGAACTTCGGTTACGGTTATACGGTTATAAAGTTGGTTATGGTTCGGTTTCAATTAATTTCATTTATTAAACAAAAACTTTAACTAAACTAACTTTTGGGCTAAAGCTTTATAACCATAACCATCAATTATGTTGGTTATTGGTTAACATTGGTTCGGTTATATCTCGGTTATCGGTTATGGCGGTTAATTTGCTCACCCATACATGACCATATACCTAACATTAAAATATACACATTGAGTTAAGAGTCATTTACGTCCCTATCAGTGGCGAAGCTTGAGATTTCCGACCAGGGGTCGAAAACGTATATACCCAAAAAAAATTATAAAACTGGGGGGTAAAAAACGCATATACCCAAAACTTTCAATACAAAAACTACATACTCTCCACTACTAAGCGAAAAGTTCGGGAGGTCGGTGTCACACCCTCAAAAATCCACAAGCGGAGTATTACCGCGAGGCGTGTGACTGGCCAGGATCATACCACCAATCATAATAAACATTAAGTAAAGTAAAACCATAGCAAAATAAACGTTTAAAGTTCACCAAACCAAATTTAAAAGTCAGCGGAAGCATAAGTTCAAAACCAAAATATAAGTTTAAAGTTTCATAAAGTTTCTCATGAACACACAGCGGTTCATGTCCCACAACGACTCCTTCTCCAATGCAAGCTCTAGCAAATAACCTAACGACCTACAAAGCATGTGGTAACGTATCAACAAAAAAATTGTTGGCGAGTTCATAGTTGGTTGTTTGTATTAATGTTGTTCCAAAAACCATAAGTTGTTAAGTTGTTTCGAAAACCAAAAGTTATCCAGTTCCATGTTCCCATAACCATATACCGTGGGGGCTACCCCATGTAGTAAACCACTAGATCCGTTACCATATCGACTACTGACTTAAGTCATGTTTAAATGCCCTGCGTCAATGTCTATCATCATTGACAAAGTGCCCAAGTACATTAGTCAACTCCCGTCCTCTGCGGCACGGTGTGAGGCTTGTCAGACCTAATAGCGGTATTTAACTAATAACCCGTTCGCCAATGGCCCGGCGATTAAGTCGATATAAAAATGAGTGACTTCCTGATAGAGTTTTGTCTAGTAAGTTTAAGGTTGTTGTCCTACCCAAGGAGGACAGAGGTACGTATTCTACCCAAGGAGAATACGCAGATTGTATCCCACCTAAGGGGGATAGTTGCTATTTAACCCATTCCCAGACCACCGGGAATCCCATGCTTTGACGAAAGTGTGAACTCACCTTAGATTAGCTCGACAGATTAAATTAAGTGTATGAAATCTAGAGTGACCGACCACGCCCTATAATAGTTACCATGGTATATTAGACTTTGTTTAAACATTGCACGAAAATCCTACGCATGTCTAGCAACTAGCACATAAACAAGCAATCACATAGCACGTCTATCATATAGTTCCATAACCACGTTCACAACCTTTCTAAAATATTAAATATGCCATCTATACAATTATCAAGCAAGCATGGACACTAAAAGTAGCAAGTTTGGTCGTTATGCGTTCATGCTTTACTGCATAGAAAAATCACTGAAAATAGGCTGTTTTGGGTGACCCGTTTAACCTATTTAAAAGTCTTAAAAAATTATGATTTTTTTATTTGACGTACTTCTCAGACGGGTAGGCCTTGTGTTAAAATTTCAAGGTCTAACTCTTTACCAATAATGCATAAAAATTTATTTACTAAGCTGCAATCAGATTCGTCACTTCTGAATGCAGCTTACGGAAAAATTCATTAAAATTCCTCGTTTATCCGATTGACGAAATTCCATTTGAAGATTTTTGGAATCACCTGGAAGTACTTACA
Organism: Helianthus tuberosus; assembly: GCA_030545235.1. NCBI lineage: Eukaryota > Viridiplantae > Streptophyta > Magnoliopsida > Asterales > Asteraceae > Helianthus > Helianthus tuberosus. The sequence continues at coordinate 198,812,339 of CM060425.1, forward strand.
GTAAAAATTTCAGATCATAACTCAATACGTACATTGAGTTATGACATTCATAATGGGCTACAATTTCTGACAAAAAAACGCAGCCTAGACCTTTGGCACGAAAAAATTCATAAAACATTCAATTTTGGTCGAAAAAATGCAATTCCAGTGGGGTTTGAAAGATATTTCCTGGAAGCACATCATACGTTCTAAAAGTGCACGTTTTTGTTAAGTTTAGACCACGTTACAGCCGATTAAAGTTGGCTGTAACTTTCTGGACAAAACTTGTTTTGTTACCCGACTTCCAAAAACGATTACTTAGCAAACAAAACGACCCATATGCATCATATATAGCAGGTAATCATTATAATTCAGGTCATACATCAACTAATTCATCAAGAAATAACAAGGTTCAAACCAAGATCATGCAATAATCAAAACCCTAATGACTAATCGAACACATAAGCGATCAATCACCAATCAAGTGTGAATTCTAACAACCCTAGACTACATGAAATCATCATAAACATTAGAACATCAAGAAATCAGAAAAAAAAAAAAAAAAAAAAACGCAGCCAAGCTTTCATACCAATAGAACTATAATTAAAACCTTAAATGGATTACCTAGAGATGGAGATGAAGATCAAACAAGAAGGATTAGGGTTTCTTGACCTCTTGAAAACGCCTAGAGAGAGATGAGAGAGAGAGATCCGTATGATCGTATGGGGAGTGGAGGGGACGACCTAGGGTTTTTCTTATTAAAACATGTTTTAAATTTTATTTTTTCTAAATGACACTTTAAGTCCCTCAAGTTGATTTGGAATTTCGTCCCGAAATTCAGTAGTTACTTCAGCACTGGATGCGTTATTCTTGAACAACTGAGGATACTTGTGCATCATTTGATCTTCTTGTTCCCAGGTGAACTTTGGGCCACGTGTTGAGTTCCAACGAACCCAAACAATAGAAATCTTACTGCGCTTGAGTATTTTGACTTCCCGATCCATGATTTCAATTGGGTCCTCAATGAAACGGATTTGGTCATCAATCTTGAGCTCTTTGAATGGGACCACAAGTGTTTCGTCGGATAAGCACTTATGTAGATTAGATACATAAGAGACATTGTGCACACCACTGAGTTCGTCAGGTAAATTCAATCTAAATGCCACTGTGCCAATTCTTTATGTGATCTCGAATGGTCCGACCTAACACGAATTTAGGCTTGCCCCGCTTGCCAAAACGAAACACACCTTTCCAAGGTGAAACGTTGAGTAGTACCCGATCCCCAACTTGGAATTCGAGAGGTTTCCAACACTTATCAGTGTAGCTTTTTTGACGGTCACGAGCTGCCGCCATTCGTTGTCCAATTTGGGCAATCTTTTCCGTTGTGTCGAGAACAAGTTCTGGGCCAGTGATTTGGCTGTCGCCAACTTCAGCCCAACATAGAGGTGATCGGCATTTTTGTCCGTACAAAGCCTCGAACGGAGCAGCCTTAATGCTGGTATGGTAACTATTGTTGTAAGAAAATTCTACTAAATATGTCTTTCCCATCCGTTACCAAAGTTTATAACACATGCTCGAAGCATGTCTTCAAGAGTCTGGATGGTGCGTTCAGTCTGCCCATCCGTCTGAGGGTGATACGCTGTGCTCATGTCTAGAGGTGAGCCAAAGGATTTGTGCATCGCCTGCCACAAATCAGATGCAAAGCGCGGGTCACGATCGGAAATGATAGAGGTTGGCACTCCGTGCCTAGCAACCACTTCTTTCAAGTAGATGTCTGCAAGTGTAGAAAACTTATCAGTTTCCTTGATTGCCAAAAAGTGTGCAGACTTGGTCAGTCGACCCACGATCACCCAGATGGTATCTGAGATCTAGGTAAGCCAATGACAAAATCCATGGAAATCTGCTCCCATTTCCATGTGGGGATCTCGGGTTGTTGCAGTAATCCTGATGGTTTCTGGTATTCCACCTAAACCCTAGCACAGGTCAAGCATTTACTAACATAGGTCGCTATGTCAGCTTTCATGTGGGGCCACTAGTACAAAGTTTTGAGATCTTGGTACATATTGTCAGAACAAGGATGCACCTAGTAACGAGACTTGTGCGCTTCGTCCATCACAAGCTCTCGTAAGTTTCCATAGAATGGGACCCATGCACGATCTACAAAATAGTAAGTACCGTCTTCCTTGAGTTCAAGTCGCCTTTCCATGCCCTGCAGGGACTCAGCTTTAAGGTTCTTTTCCTCCAATGCTTCAACCTGAGCATCACGGATTTGGGTAGGAAGACTAGAGAGGATAGTAAGCTGTAACGCACGTACACACTTAGGTTTGGTTTCCTTACGACTCAGGGCATCAGCCACATCCTTGATTGCGCACTCGTAGTCGTTGAGGAGTTCGACCCATCGACGTTGTCGCATGTTTAACTCCTTCTGATCCAAGATATGCTGGAGACTCTTGTGATCGGTGTAGATGGTGCACTTGATACCGTACAAGTAATGTCTCCATATCTTGAGTGCAAACACTACTGCTCCCAACTCCAAATCGTGGGTAGTGTAGTTCTTTTAGTGAGCCTTGAGTTGGCGTGATTGTAACACCCCGAAAACGGGTTTGGTAATCAAACCCCGTTAATACTAAAAGACGGGTAAAATGCCGTTAGCGGTAAAGATTAACCCGAAAATATTAGGATTTAAACGAAAAATCCTAATATTAAATACAACGTGAATAAAAGCTTTTAAGGGAGTAAGTTTATAAGAAGTCCGAGTTAACGGGACTTAAAATAAAACAGGTTATAACTCCCGGAACCCACTAAATAACTAGGAATATCAACCTAGTTAGTCTAGTGTTTTAAAATAATGAGGGAACTTGATGTAGTAACCTTTATAAACCTGGGTAAAGTTGAGGGACTAAAATGGTTAAAATGAGAAAATGGGTTTTTATTAATTAAAACTAAAAACACCAAAACACACACAAAACACAGGAGCCAAGAAGGGCTCTCAAGCTCAAACCCTAACAAGCATAAAATCAACAAATTGAAGGGGTAAATCTAACCCAAATCGAAATCCAAGCACGAATTCGTGATCACCTCGATGAAGGGATCATAAGGTATGCCAAATTTCATTATTTAGTTCCATCTTGAATTCTTGGTGAACATATGAAATCGAAAATTTGGCTTGCATGATTGAAGTTTGGATGAAATTAGGATGAAATCATGTCTAGGAGCAAACCCTAGTTAATAATTTGTTGAATTAGTGTTCATAGATATGAAGTTCATAACCATCCATTTATGTGTTAAATGGGTTTTTGTAGAAATACGATGAACACTTGAATTAAGGTGTTAAATGGATGAACATTGAAGTAGTGATGCTAGTTCTAGGTGTAGTTCATGTACACTAGACATAGAGGCATGATTTTGATACTAAAACTTGGTTAAAATTATGACCATAATTAGATAAAATATGTGTACAAAATCGCGCCTACAAGATGTTTGTTAAAATGCCCGAATGAATATTGAAAAGGAGATTTTATGTGAGACATGCGTAATTGGCTAGTTTGACTAATTACGTGAAATATGGGTTAAAACGGATTCTAATCATAACGATGATTTAACTTAATTATGCCTACGGTATGATTAAAGGTAGTTGACTTCTAAAAGTCAAACTAGCCAATGATGAAGTCGAATAGTAGTTTCGGCATGAAATCCGTAAAATGAAATAGTCATAAGTAATGATGACTAATCTAATTGTCTTACGGATTATGATAATAGCTTGACGCTTGACCAGCTAGGTGGAGCTTGGGAAGGAAGCGGATCAAACAAGCAAAGCATGAAGAAAAGCAGAACCGGATGCAAGGTAAGTCAAGCTTACGCCCTTTTTATTTTTATTACAAAATGCTTAATTGTAAGTATGGAATATGATTTATATTAAGTAAATGAAACATGATGCTCCGGCGCGATATAATGCTAGTCGGAACAAGTGAAAATGGTAGAAACCATAAATTATGGTAAAAATGGTGAAATGGTAATCCGGATATGGGTTAACGAATAGATAAAGGGATTTAAAACGACACTATTTGGCATAAGTCATAATGGGTCAAACAAAACAGGAAACGACTTTCGAGTAAGATGATTCAAAAAGTAAACCGGGATAGGTTAAAGGGGTGAAATGGTAATTAAATGCCATCTTATAATGACAATTTGTCATTTCGACTAAACGGGTCAAATGGGGTTGTTAACACCATTTGACAATAATGTCTGACGATCGCTTGTTGAGTTTTGTGATCACATGAATTAACACATGGTTCACGTTGCTATTAACTAGAAATTAATAGCAAAGGGTATTTAAACGAGTCAATGCTATGACCCGAGTCAGGTATGCATAATTAGATCTTTAGTTAAAAGAGATATTTTGGTCAATAATTAGTGAAAGTCTTTCGTCGTAAAATGAAGGACTGAAATTGACCAAAAAGCCCTTGAAGGGTAAGTTGGGCAAACGACCCATATGGGTGGTTTGGGAACTTGCATAATGATTACATGATATGGGTAGATACTTTGATTGTGAAAATGTAAAGTGCGAAAAGAGAAAAGTGAGGTTAATGAATATATGCATACGTCCGTCTAAACGGGTAAAAATGTTGAAATTGAATAATAAGCCGAAGGCTTAAAAGGTTAGAAGTTTATTAGTTGAATGTTGAATTTTAACTCCACCAGATGGAGAATTAAATTACAAACGCGTAGGAAAAAGAATCAAGTGAAATGGATGCAAAACGAGCAAGTTATGCGAGTTTTAACATTTAAGAATGAAAGCTGATCTGGGCGCTACCGTAGCTTACGGTAGCTACCGTAAGTTACGGTAGGCTCTGAACCCATTTTTCCACCGTAAGGCAGTAGGTTGTCACCGTATGGAGTTGGTGGCGCACGGTCGTGCGCTTGGCCGCACGGTCGTGCGTATCCGAGTAAACCAGTGCACTGGCTTGTGCACTACCAGTGCCCTCGACGTCGTCGGATCCGAACGGTCGTGCGGTTGGGACGCATGGCCGTGCGTCAGCTGCCAGTTCATCCGATTGTGCAGAATTCGTTCAAATCAGTCCCGTAGCCCATAAGGGGTCCCAAAATGTATTCTAACTCATTGTAAGGTGTTTATGAGCTGCGATGAGCGTGTGCGCAAGTATAAAAAGGAGCGAGATAAGTATAGAGGCATATGTAAGTTTTTGAATATGAAGGTACGTATGATGCGGTGCCGAGAGTCACCGAGCAAATGATACTCTCGTGAATGGTACATGTACCAACCATAAAATGGATTATGGTTGGAGGAAATAAGAGTTGATAAAATTATAGTTTGACATAAATACCCATAACGGGTCAAATAATTCGGTTTAAGAACCGGAAATTTGAATTCGAAGGAAACAAGAATTTCGAATAATGGATGATTGAATTAGATGGAAATATGTTTATAACTTGTTGTGAAACTGTCAAAACTAACTTTTATGTTGGTTTTGATTTTAGGAATGTCTTATGGAACTCCGAATGAGGATCAAGCAACAAAGGAGAACCGAACACATGTCTCGAAGCTTCCGCAACAATCTTATTTTGTTCTAGTTTAAAAAGTGGATATTGTAAACACTTGAAATTATATTTTGGAATGTTTTAAATTATGTAAGAGGTTTAACTTGGAAAGTTTTTGTAAGCTTGCATTTTCGAATAAAATGCGTGTTTAATATTATAATATTGCTTAAATTATAGACGGGTCTTACAAGTTGGTAATCAGAGCTCATGGTTAAAGAATAAAGTGTGTTCGGTTCGAGGCTTGATCGCAAATCCGGTAAGTGCATGTATGTTACTGGTTTAGCGTATTAAAGTGTTGTAAACAACACATAGGGTTATCGTGTAATACACGTTACCCCAATTAAATGATAGATATAGATAACAAAATTTCGTGCGTTGACACATATAGTAGAAAAGCCTTGTACTATGATATGGGCGTTTAGTAAAGTTGACATTGCTAACTTTTGTGAATGTTTTAGTTGAAGGACACTCGTATAGGAAGATAGCGAGAGTTTAACAAATCGCGGATTTGACTGAGGAACGGTCCGAAGTATGACAACTAGAGCATGCCCACCAAGGACCAAATCGCGTAACAATCGCGAATAAGAGTAATGGCAAGGAAAGCCCGTCGGGGCAAGCAATTACAGGTGCACATTTTAAATTTATTTTTATTGCACGAATAATAATATGCAACAAATACGTAGAGACTGATTGTTGCATATGTAAATTAAAACTTGGGAAAAACCTGAATAGAACACCTATCCATGATATTATTTCCAAGAAAACTAAATAGAAGTGTTACTTACATAGGGCGTGATGTGAAAACTATAAAAAGGTCGTGTGTGTCATGTGTTAATCGCTTACTCTGGCCAAGTAAGTACTGGCATATGATACCATGAGCTTCTTATAGTGGACACATTTACATCTGATGTAGTAAGGACGGGGTGAATGGGACAAATTAAAGGTACCCAAATGAATCAAATGAGCAAAATACTTGATAATAATGTAAACGCATAGCCGGGTGACAGAAGCGTATTACATTATGATAATGAGCCCGAGTGAAGGGATATAGATTAATGTAAAATGATTAAGATATGCAACGGGAGGGAGTGTACTTACACTCGAACCCGAAGAATCCAAACATGTAAAATGATTAAGATATGCAATGGGAGGGAGTGTACTTACACTCGAACCCGGAGAATCCAAACATGTAAAATGATTAAGATAAGCAATGGGAGGGGGTGTACTTACACTCGAACCCAGAAAATGCAAATATGTCTCGTAACGGGCCGTTTTTGTAAAACGTCAAACTTGAGGACAAAGTCGGAATATAAAAGTGAAGTGAAGTCTTAATGCATACCGGGAGGGTTGCAATAATAATGACTTCGGTAAAACACCTGGTTGATGGGTAGGAATTTAAACACATGTGTAAACCAAGAAACGTGAACGCGGGTTGAAAATTCAAAGGACTTGAATTATGAATTATGACTATAAAATTTCGTAAAAAGAAATTTTTAATAAATATGTTCAACCATTTGAGATTGAACGGGTAGAATAAAGAATAAAGTTGATTGTTTATAAGTAATGAATTTCACATTAACAAGTCAAACAGGTTGAATACAATATAATGCCGGATGGCACAAATAAGTGCTAGCCAGATAAAGGTAGCGTTGAATGCAAAAGAGTACTGAGCCCGGTAATGGAACACAACCAATTAAGAATATATGCAAACCAAATAACAGTGAGCATAAGAAAAACTGACGCATAAAAGACGTGAAAAGTCATAAAGTCGGAAAATCATCCGAAAGAAAACAATCGTAGCCACGAACTACAGTCAAGGTTAACGGATCTTAAGCTTGAAACCAAATGATTCTCCAAACAAAAACAGGGTGCCTTGACACCAAACATGTATTTTAAGAATGACATGAGCAAAGAATGATCTACGGGATCAACATAACCTTTGGGGTTATAAACAATGGAAAGGTCTACGAGACTAAAACGACCTACGGGTCATGACTAGAAAAAAAAACATATTATAAGTACCTCGCCTTAAAGAGGTGAAAATCTAATAAAATAGCCTATAAGGCTAAGTGATAAAACCTACGGGCTAATTAGACAAAGCGAGGGAATCAATTGAGAATCCCCGCATAAAGCAAAGACTGTAAAAGAATAAATTTTGGACTGTCAAAATTCCGATACGGATAATTGACAAAAGTTAAAGAGAAGATCCTAAAACTAAAACTTCGGTTTTAGTAAGAAATAACGTTTTTACAAATATAAATTCTGATAGGAATTTAAATAGTAAGCATGAAAGATACACGTCTTGACACTGATAGGCGCAAGACGATATATTCGAAAAGTGATATTTTCGAAAATGAAAGGTTGATATAAATTAAACATGATGTGACAGGATCACGGTCAAGAAGTGTAATGTGAAGTATAATCACATTAGAGCCGAGGGATGAATATTGCTAAGTAAATTAAACTAGTGGAAATAACGAGATTACGTTATTTCAAGTTACATTATGTCGTATAAGATATGTAGAGGATTAGTAACCAAAAAGATATTATCATACTTTTCTGGTAATACTAACAATTGATTAAAATATGAGCAATGCTCAATTGATTATCGAGAGCAAATGCATGGAGTTAAACTCGATAGATTAAGTAAGAAAAGGTTTCGAGGACGAAACCTCCTTAAGGGGGGGTAGACTTGTAACACCCCGAAAACGGGTTTGGTAATCAAACCCCGTTAATACTAAAAGACGGGTAAAATACCGTTAGCGGTAAAGATTAACCCGAAAATATTAGGATTTAAACGAATAATCCTAATATTAAATACAACGTGAATAAAAGCTCTTAAGGGAGTAAGTTTATAAGAAGTCTGAGTTAACGGGACTTAAAATAAAACAGGTTATAACTCCCGGAACCCACTAAATAACTAGGAATATCAACCTAGTTAGTCTTGTGTTTTAAAATAATGAGGGAACTTGATGTAGTAACCTTTATAAACCTGGGTAAAGTTGAGGGACTAAAATGGTTAAAATGAGAAAATGGGTTTTTATTAATTAAAACTAAAAACACCAAAACACACACCTTTGTGTGTGTTCTGGTCGCACAAAACACAGGAGCCAAGAAGGGCTCTCAAGCTCAAACCCTAATAAGCATAAAATCAACAAATTGAAGGGGTAAATCTAACCCAAATCGAAATCCAAGCACGAATTCGTGATCACCTCGATGAAGGGATCATAAGGTATGCCAAATTTCATTATTTAGTTCCATCTTGAATTCTTGGTGAACATATGAAATCGAAAATTTGGCTTGCATGATTGAAGTTTGGATGAAATTAGGATGAAATCATGTCTAGGAGCAAACCCTAGTCAATAATTTGTTGAATTAGTGTTCATAGATATGAAGTTCATAACCATCCATTTATGTGTTAAATGGGTTTTTGTAGAAATATGATGAACACTTGAATTAAGGTGTTAAATGGATGAACATTGAAGTAGTGATGCTAGTTCTAGGTGTAGTTCATGTACACTAGACATAGAGGCATGATTTTGATACTAAAACTTGGTTAAAATGATGACCATAATTAGATAAAATATGTGTACAAAATCGCGCCTACAAGATGTTTGTTAAAATGCCCGAATGAATATTGAAAAGGAGATTTTATGTGAGACATGCGTAATTGGCTAGTTTGACTAATTACGTGAAATATGGGTTAAAACGGATTCTAATCATAACGATGATTTAACTTAAATATGCCTACGGTATGATTAAAGGTAGTTGACTTCTAAAAGTCAAACTAGCCAATGATGAAGTCGAATAGTAGTTTCCGCATGAAATCCGTAAAATGAAACAGTCATAAGTAATGATGACTAATCTAATCGTCTTACGGATTATGATAATAGCTTGACGCTTGACAAGCTAGGTGGAGCTTGGGAAGGAAGCGGATCAAACAAGCTAAGCATGAAGAAAAGCAGAACCGGATGCAAGGTTAGTCAAGCTTACGCCCTTTTTATTTTTATTACAAAATGCTTAATTGTAAGTATGGAATATGATTTATATTAAGTAAATGAAACATGATGCTCCGGCGCGATATAATGCTAGTCGGAACAAGTGAAAATGGTAGAAACCATAAATTATGGTAAAAATGGTGAAATGGTAATCCGGATATGGGTTAATGAATAGATAAAGAGATTTAAAACGACACTATTTGGCATAAGTCATAATGGGTCAAACAAAACAGGAAACGACTTTCAAGTAAGATGATTCAAAAAGTAAACCGGGATAGGTTAAAGGGGTGAAATGGTATTTAAATGCCATCTTATAATGACAATTTGTCATTTCGACTAAACGGGTCAAATGGGGTTGTTAACACCATTTGACAATAATGTCTGACGATCGCTTGCTGAGTTTTGTGATCACAGGAATTAACACATGGTTCACGTTGCTATTAACTAGAAATTAATAGCAAAGGGTATTTAAACAAGTCAATGCTATGACCCGAGTCAGGTATGCATAATTAGATCTTTAGTTAAAAGAGATATTTTGGTCAATAATTAGTGAAAGTCCTTCGTCGTAAAATGAAGGACTGAAATTGACTAAAAAGCCCTTGAAGGGTAAGTTGGGCAAACGACCCATATGGGTGGTTTGGGAACTTGCATAATGATTACATGATATGGGTAGATACTTTGATTGTGAAAATGTAAAGGGCGAAAAGAGAAAAGTGAGGTTAATGAATAAATGCATACGTCCGTCTAAACGGGTAAAAATGTTGAAATTGAATAATAAGCCGAAGGCTTAAAAGGTTAGAAGTTTATTAGTTGAATGTTGAATTTTAACTCCACCAGATGGAGAATTAAATTACAAACGCGTAGGAAAAAGAATCAAGTGAAATGGATGCAAAACGAGCAAGTTATGCGAGTTTTAACATTTAAGAATGAAAGCTGATCTGGGCGCTACCGTAGCTTACGGTAGCTACCGTAAGTTACGGTAGGCTCTGAACCCATTTTTCCACCGTAAGGCAGTAGGTTGTCACCGTATGGAGTTGGTGGCGCACGGTCGTGCGCTTGGCCGCACGGTCGTGCGTATCCGAGTAAACCAGTGCACTAGCTTGTGCACTACCAGTGCCCTCGATATCGTCGGATCCGAACGGTCGTGCGGTTGGGACGCATGGCCGTGCGTCAGCTGCCAGTTCATCCGATTGTGCAGAATTCGTTTAAATCAGTCCCGTAGCCCATAGGGGGTCCCAAAATGTATTCTAACTCATTGTAAAGTGTTTATGAGCTGCGATGAGCGTGTACGCAAGTATCAAAAGGAGCGAGATAAGTATAGAGGCATATGTAAGTTTTTGAATATGAAGGTACGTATGATGCGGTGCCGAGAGTCACCGAGCAAATGATACTCTCGTGAATGGTACATGTACCAACCATAAAATGGATTATGGTTGGAGGAAATAAGAGTTGATAAAATTATAGTTTAACATAAATACCCATAACGGGTCAAATAATTCGGTTTAAGAACCGGAAATTTGAATTCGAAGGAAACAAGAATTTCGAATAATGGATGATTGAATTAGATGGAAATATGTTTATAACTTGTTGTGAAACTGTCAAAACTAACTTTTATGTTGGTTTTGATTTTAGGAATGTCTTATGGAACTCCGGATGAGGATCAAGCAACAAAGGAGAACCGAACACATGTCTCGAAGCTTCCACAACAATCTTATTTTGTTCTAGTTTAAAAAGTGGATATTGTAAACACTTGAAATTATATTTTGGAATGTTTTAAATTATGTAAGAGGTTTAACTTGGAAAGTTTTTGTAAGCTTGCATTTTCGAATAAAATGCGTGTTTAATATTATAATATTGCTTAAATTATAGACGGGTCTTACAATGATGCGTAAGCAATGACTTTCTCATGTTGCATCAACACACAACTAAGTCCTTGGATAGACGCGCCATAATAAACAACGAAATCGTCTGTGCCTTCTGGTAACGAAAGAATGGGTGTACTACAGAGTTTCACCTTCAACTGTTGAAACGCGGATTCCTGAGCAATCCTTCGAGTTAGAGTTGCGAGGATTTGTGCATACGATCAAGAAAAGCGGGCTTCGCAACGTCAAAAGTCGTTCGTTGGAAACTAAACATAAGGTTGTTTGTGTTGTAGGGGCTCCAGAGTAAGGTGTAGGTATCGTTCGGATTCCTACTAGTTCTTGGAGTAGTTTTGGATGTCGTCGAAGAAATCAAGTGACATGTCCATCAAGGTAGGCTAAGTTCTAATGTCGTGATTGGGAACCTATCTCGGTCGTATAGAGTTCTAAGGACAGTTCTCGTGATACCTCCATATCTGTGATATTCATGGCCCATTGCTCCTCGAGTAACGTTCGTAGAGAGTAACTCCTTCAAGCGAAAGTTCGGGAAGAATGTCATTAGGATCATAGAATTCGAGAAGTATATCGTGAATGGATGTGGAAACATGCAAAAAGGTAGTCGCAATCGATGCGTAGGCGTTTAAGAATCCGTAGCAGGGGTTTACCTGTTATCGAGGGTATAGTTGGTCGTACACAAGTTGCATAAGGTTAAAATGAAGAACGTCGTTTGCCGAATAGAGGTGCCACGTTGGTTTATTAAGCATAACAGGAATTAACCGGAGAAGAATGGTTGTCGCACAAGTTTGTAGTGTTAAGGTTCACTGAAACTTCCGTCAAAGTTATTGGGCTCGCCCGCATGCGAAGGAGGAATAATTCACCTTGATCCATGAACTTAGATTAGTTTGCGATTTATCGAGTCGGTAAGCAACCAAATTCGGAGGTGTTTCCTTAGGTCGTGTGAATGAATCTGAAATATACCTGTGTAGTCAAGAGGTTTCAAAGAAAGGACGCGAAAACATGTTCAAGAGGGTATGACCGTATCAACAATACATCACTATCCTCAGGGTTTCAAGAAGTGATCACCAATGATCGAAGGCCGAGCCTTCCAAATTCCCTAATCTAGAATGAGTTCGTATTAGTGTCTCGGCATGGAGAGCGAGGACATAGTGTCACTGTAGTAAAAGAAATGATGGTTTTGTCTAAGTCAATAGTAGAAATTAGGCATTGCATTAATCAACAAGCATAGGTCGGTACAAAGGCTAGCGAAAAGATTTCACATAATTAAGATAAACTATCGTAGGATCAAGATGCGACTCTTGTAGTGTAAGGGGAAAAGGGGTGAGGTAAATGTGTAGCTCATCGTGTCCGTCTGTAGGTTGAGTAATCCGTATCTCCGTCCTCGAATGTCCCGAAGACTATCCCATCATTAGGAGGCATCCACTTGCTAAGTTGGGTATATGAAGGTGAAAATCAAAGTAGAATAAGAATTAACCACCCAACAGGGTAATGGGGGGGGGGGGTAATCTTGTGATCGGTGGAAATCGTGGTATGGTTGTTAGCGTTTTTTATATCGGTTGCAGATTGAAGAACCAGGAGGTTGGTGATGTTCATACGAAGAATTGGGCGAAAACAAAAATCCAACAAATAACCAAAGAATTTCGCCGATTATTCCGTTCTCCAGAGATAGTTCCAGTAATGGTAGATGGCAGCAATGACACGAAAAGAAAGTTCGTTGCATCATGGTCACATGAGTATATCATTGGTCCAAAACAGAGTTTGGATGATAGGGTTTTGAGTTGTACAACGACAAACGCGTGTAACTGTGACTGCTTCGTTTCTGGTGACGACGACTAGTGGAGATGATGGGGTTTGTCAACATGGACGCGTGGGTGTATTGTTCTCTTAAATCCGAGTTCGTTTGGGTCGGTTCCGGTCTACATGAATGTCGACGTGCAAACCGAATGTATGGAGGGTCAGATCTGAATTCTAGCTGTAACGGTAACGTCATGTCAAGACAATCGTATGAATAGATAGAACGCATAAAACAGTTGTCGTAGTGGGGTGAGGAGAAAACAGGAAAAGAATTTGATCACCACATGTTAAATTTCAAGTAAATAGTTGGGTGTCATAAAGATCACATTCGGGCTAATAGATAACATGCTACTACTCTAACAAAGCATACCATAAGCAACACATCATGCAGAAGTAAACTACCATGTAGGCAATATAACATAAATCATACCACCTAGAGTGTTGAGCCTTGCACGTGGAGCGAAGTGTCGTTGTGGATCGTTGAGCACTGAACAGGTTATAGTCTGGTTTTTGTCAAAAGATTTTTCCCTTTTTAAAATCAAGTTCACTATAACCAATGGCTCTGATACCAATCTGTCACACCCTCAAAAATCCACAACCGGAGTATTACTGCGAGGCGTGTGTCTGACCAGGATCATACCACCAATCATAATAAACATTAAGTAAAGTAAAGTAAAACCATAGCAAAATAAACATTTAAAGTTCACCAAACCAAAGTCCAATCCAAATTTAAAAGTCAGCGGAAGCATAAGCTCAAAACCAAAATATAAGTTTAAAGTTTCATAAAGCTTCTCATGAACACACAGCGGTTCATGTCCCACAACGACTCCTTCTCCAATGCAAGCTCTAGCAAATAACCTAACGACCTGCAAAGCATGTGGTAACGTATCAACAAAAAAATTGTTGGCGAGTTCACAGTTTTTTGTCTGTATTAATGTTGTTCCAAAAACTATAAGTTGTTAATTTGTTTCGAAAACCAAAAGTTATCCAGTTCCATGTTCCCATAACCATATACCATGGGGGCTAACCCATGTAGTAAACCACTAGACCCGTTACCATATCGACTACTGACTTAAGTCATGTTTAAGTGCCTTGCGTCAATGTCTATCATCATTGACAAAGTGCCCAAGTACATTAGTCCACTCCCGTCCTCTGCGGCACGGTGTGATGCTTGTCAGACTTAATAGCGTTATTTAACTAATGACCCGTTCGCCAATGGCCCGGCGATTAAGTCGATATAAAAATGAGGGACTTCCTGATAGTAAGTTTAAGGTTGTTGTCCTACCCAAGGAGGACGGAGGTACGTATTCTACCCAAGGAGAATACGCAGATTGTATCCCACCTAAGGGGGATAGTTGCTATTTAACCCATTCCCAGACCACCGGGAATCCCATGCTTTGACGAAAGTGTGAACTCACCTTAGATTAGCTCGGCATATTAAATTAAGTATATGAAATCTAGAGTGACCGACCACGCCCTATAATAGTTACCATGGTATATTAGACTTTGTTTAGACATTGCACTAAAGTCCTACGCATGTCTAGCAACTAGCACATAAACAAGCAATCACATAGCACGTCTATCATATAGTTCCATAACCACGTTCACAACCTTTATACAATATTAAATATGACATCTATACAATTATCAAGCAAGCATGGACACTAAAAGTAGCAAGTTTGGTCGTTATGCGTTCATGCTTTACTGCATAGAAAATCACTGAAAATAGGCTATTTTGGGTGACCCGTTTAACCTGTTTAAAAGTCTTCAAAAAGTATGATTTTTTTATGTGACGTACTTCTCGGAGGGGTAGGCCTTGTGTTAAAATTTCAAGGTCTAACTCTTTACCAATAATGCATAAAAATTTATTTACTAAGCTGCAATCAGATTCGTCACTTCTGACTGTAGCTTACGGAAAAATTCACTAAAAATTCCTCATTTATCCGATTGACGAAATTCCATTTGAAGATTTTTGGAATCACCTGGAAGTACTTACAGTAAAAATTTCAGATCATAACTCAATACGTACATTGAGTTATGACATTCGTAATGGGCTACAATTTCTGACAAAAAAAGCAGCCTAGACCTTTGGCACGAAAAAATTTATAAAACATTCAATTTTGGTCGAAAAAATGCAATTCCAGTGGAGTTTGAAAGATATTTTCTGGAAGCATATCATAGGTTCTGAAAGTGCACGTTTTTGTTAAGTTTAGACCCCGTTACAGCCGATTAAAGTTGGCTGTAACTTTCTGGACAGAACTTGTTTTGTTACCCGACTTCCAAAAATGATTACTTAGCAAACAAAACGACCCATATGCATCATATATAGCAGGTAATCATTATAATTCAGGTTATACATCAACTAATTCATCAAGAAATAACATGGTTCAAACCAAGATCATGCAATAATCGAAACTCTAATGACTAATCGAACACATAAGCGATCAATCACCAATCAAGTGTGAATTCTAACAACCCTAGACTACATGAAATCATCATAAACATTAGAACATCAAGAAATCAGAAAAAAACGTAGCCAAGCTTTCATACCAATAGATCTATAATTAAAACCTTATATGGATTACCTAGAGATGGAGATGAAGATCAAACAAGAAGGATTAGGGTTTCTTGTCCTCTTGAAAACGCCTAGAGAGAGAGAGATGAGAGAGAGAGATCTGTATGATTGTATGGGGAGTGGAGGGAGCGACCTAGGGTTTTTGTTATTAAAACATGTTTTAAATTTTATTTTTCTAAATGACACTTTAAGTCCCTCAAGTTTCAATTCTTGGAAATTTGCATAGAAAGCTATCATTCTAAGTTTATCAATTCACCCATAAGGCCCCCAAGTCTCTAGACCTTGAACTTGCTTGAAAAGTTAATGCATTAACTTTATATTTTATGACAAGACTAGTACTTCAAGTTTCAAAACCTTGAAACTTACGTAGGAACTTAACCGAGTTACCTTGTATCGAAAGTTATTCCAAACAACCTTGCGTTATGAGTGTAAATCATATAGATTTAACAGAGAAGGTTAACGGCATTAACCTAAAGGTACGGGATGTCACATTATCCCCATGTTGAAAGAATTTTCGTCCCAAAAATTGAGTAAGCAAGAGTTATGCCGCTATGTTTGATTGAGATTTTTCCCCAGGCTGTCACAGTCGTCCACCCCTTCCCGCCCCCACTAAGCTACGCCACTGGTCCCTATGGTTTGTACACTTTTGTCATTTCATGTCAAATTTTATAATTGTATCATTTTCCTATTTTACTCCCTAACATTCTCGAAATGTGTCATTTCAGTACAAAAAACTAACCACATTTAAAAAACTCATAACTGAGGTTAGCTCAGAGACGTAAATGACACATAACAACATATAGGGAGGTAAATGACACTTAAATTATAGATTTTTTTATTTTTTAAACTTATTATTATTATTATAAAATGGCACTTAAATCCAAGATTTTTTATTTTTTATTTTTTAGAACTTATTATTTTTATTATTATTATAAACACATTGTCTTTCACTCTCCTTCTCTACAGTACCACCACTACAGCAACCATCCACCACCAAACAACCACCACTTGCAACAACCAACACCCACCACCTGTTAAATATGTTTTGAAACATCAAAACATTAGGGCGGCCATGTGTATTCGTCATGTAAAACCCTTAATAGGTGTCTAAACAACCACCACCTCCATAAAAACAAATGAATGTATGCTCAAATTCCAATAGATTGTAAGTGTTTCGTGGTTATGTATGTCTTCGGTGATGGTGGGAGCTACAGGTGATAGTGGGGGTGGTTGTTGGAGGTATGTGTTGCGATGATGATGTAGTGTTAGAAAGGGAGGGAAATAGAGAGAGGAAGAAAGCTAGAGAGAGGGGGAGGAGAAGATGGAGGTGGCAGTGGTGGCAGCTCGCGGGTTGTCGTGGCGGTGACTGTGGTGGTGATATAGAGATGGGGAGGAAGTGAAAGAGACTGTGTGTAGTAATAATAATAATAATAATAATAATAATAATAATAATAATAATAATAATAATAATAATAATAATAACAACAACAACTTTAAAAAAATTAAAAAAAAAATCTAGGAGTTAAGTATCATTTACGTTCCTAGATTTTAATTGTCATTTATGTCTCTGAGCTAACTAAGTTATGAGCTTTTTTAACCAACATTAGTTTCTTGGACTTAAATGACATGTTACGAGAATGTTAGAGAGGAAAATGGTATAATTTTGAAATTTGACCTCAAATCGCAAAGTAGACAAACCACAGGAACGTAAATTAAATGACACTTAACTCATACACAGTTATATAAGACTTGCATTTGAATTTAATCGTTTATATATTCGTTTACCTATAAAAAACAGGTATGCTAAACCTATCCTCTTCTTATAATTTTTATGAAATATACATCCTCCTAGTCCTACTATATGAGTCACATCATCTCTACTTCATCACCTTGGGTTAGTCTTGTCCATCAAAACAAAGACACTTTTAGCTTGTATTTGGCTTAGACTTTTGTGCAGGATAACACTTAGGCTCAGTCTGTTGGCATACCCCCAAAATCGATTTGGACACTCTTTGACTTCTATGCGGGTCGTATAGACACAAAAGTCAAAAGTCAAATATACAAATATCAGTTCTTGTCTAGCGGATGACTGGACCTATACGGGTCGTATTGAACTTTTTTGTTCCTACAATTTTTATACAATAATCTATAGTTTTAAGAAATTTTAATAAAATAATTCTTTATTTTTTAAAACAAAATTATTTTTAAAAACTTATCATGTAGTATAGGTTAGCTACATGTTTATTATACTTTACTATACTTACACTATGGTACCAATGTTATAATAATATTATATACTACACTTATACTATAGTTTATTATATTATACAATACTACACATATACCATATTATACTATAACTATAAGCATATACGAGATCTATACTACACCTATAGGATTATACGGGACCTATACTACACTTATTTGTATAATGTATTTCAAGTTTTTTTGTTTGTATAATGATATAATACGTCATAATATGCAATAATACGACAACTACAAACAAAATACGCCATAATACGACATGTATAGACAATCTACACCCTAATATAACACATACAGACAATGAATATCACAATACTGAACGTCACCGATACGACATGTATGAACAATATACACCTTAAGACGACACATATATGCAATATACATCATAATACTACGACATTTAATGACAAAATACGTCAAATAGTTATACAATATGACCCGTAAGAGTACAAGTGGATTCAAAACAAAATGACACGTAATCATAAAATACGATACCACACATAACCGAACGTCCGACATGTATAGAGCATATACTTCATAAAACAACACGTAACGACAAAATACGCCAAAATACGGCTCGTATACGCATCGAAAAGGCAAAACCTAAAATTATGAAATTTTGATTTTACCCCTATACGCATCCGTATTGGTCAAAACTGGGTCGTACAATGTCACACCACGACCCGCAATGGATTATTGATTGGAGCGAGATTAAAAACAATAGACACAAAGCGAATAACAAGTAGATATATGTATATGACACAATATATACTAGAAAGAATAGAAACATGAATATGAAACACATAAAGACACATTGATTTTGCATGTTGATGATTCAATTAGAAACATAAGAAAGAAGACACATGATACACCCCAAAAATATTTAGTGATAAACAGTGGATTGAAAAAAGATCTAGTCACAGTTTGCGAAGAATCAATCCACGATAATTACCGCAAAAATGTGGGATAGATTAAATCCAAAACAATTATAATCACACTAAAACGCCAATCAACAAAGTACTAAACAAATAGGACAATATAATAATCCTAGGAAATTGTGTTCTCCTATTTGGGACTTAAAATATATAAAATGATTATTTGAAATAATTTCCAAATCAATATTTGTATTTCCAGTTGAATTAAAACATGATAAATTCCTAAAAAACCAATTTAATAGGTTATAATATTTTTTTAAAGTCAAAAAATAAATAAATTAATTAAATTCATCTGAAAATTTTATAAATAAGATTTAGTAATTATCATATATTTTTTTATTTAAAGAGTAAAATGCACGGATAGTCCCTGTGGTTTTGTAAAGTTTCACCTATAGTCCTCAACTTTTGGAAATTACACTCATAGTCCCAGTGGTTTATGACTTTGTTACTCGGATAGTCCCTGGGTGAAACGGACGTTAATTCCCAACATTAAGTGTGGTCATGTGCTGGACATGTGAGGGTAATTTCGTCCGTTAATGTATAAAACCCTCCTTCCACCTCTGTATTAAAGCCCACTGAATCATTTCCCCAACCCTAACCTATATCAAACACAACCTTAATCAGTTCTAAGTTTAACACCCTGATCGACAAAAATGGTGTTGTGCAATTGTGGACAAGAATCAATGATTCTGACTTCGTGGACTGCTTTAAACCCTGGTCGACGATTCTACTCATTCCCTAAGATGGTTAGTTTCTGAAATTGATATGTATTTACATCATTCTCATCTCTCTGATCTTCAATTTCATTTTACAGAACTCTGGATGCAGACGATTCATTGGGTGGGTAGACCCCCCCCCCAATGTGCAGTTGTTCAGTGTGTATCATACCTGGGTTACTAAGAAACAAAAAACCAACTTGAACTTGAGATTGCATGACTACATGGGAAGAATAGGTTGAAGAAAAAGCTCTTTGTTGTGTTGTTGTTCATTTTAGGGATTCTAGGGCTGATTATAATGTCTGGTTGATGTAATTGACTGTAACTGATGTAACTGTTTAGTATGAAATGAAAACTGTTTTGGTTGAAAAATGTTGTGCAAATGGTTACCATGTAACAAATAGGTCAAACAAAGTGCCAAACTGTGTCGTAGTGTGCAAATGGTTAACATGTAAGTAATGGGTCAAACAAATGTCCAAATTGTGCAGAAGTGTGCAAATATTTTGACATGGTTCAAATGGGTCAAATAAATGACCAAAATTGGTGAAGAATTGTGCAAAATTGGTCGAAAAACAAAATTGCAATTAAATGTGAAGCAAAGGCTAGTAGTTGGACGAATAAATGAAGCAGCAGTTGGATGAATAAATGACCATAATAACTCAATTGTGCAAGTGTGCATCTGTGTACATTTAAGACTGCAATTAAATGACCAACAACATCAACCAATTGCGTAAGTGTGCATTTGTGTACAATTAAGACTAGAAATAAATGACCAAACAACAACATTAAATACTTGCATAATAATCATATAACACTTAACTAATCACAACATCAAGTCTAAAGGATGACAAACATTAAATCCATAAGTCTAGTGCATATAAGCTACCATTACAACCAAAAGACTGCCAAATAGCCAAAAGTCTAGTGCATATAAGCTACCATTACAACCAAAAGACTGCCAAAAGTTTAAAAACCATACAAACTAACGTAGACTTCAAACATTGTTCCCCTTCTTTGACTTTTTCCCTTTCTTGGCCTGCTTTGCTTGTTTCCCCCTCTTCTATTTACCACAACCCCTAGAGTTGTGACCCTTCTGCCAACAATTCTTGCATGTAACTGTTTTCCACCTCCTTGTTAACTTTCCACCATTGTCCACTTCAACACGTGCATCAGCTTGGACATTTTTCCTCTTCTTCCTTTGTGAACTTTGTACTGCCCTCTCAGCATCATCCTGCAACTCAACCTGATCTTTTCTCCTATTTTTCTTAGGTCTGCCAATTGGTGTGTGGTGCAAGGGTGGGGTTAAGGTAGCTGGACAAGGTGATTTTGGCCACAAGTCTCTACCATTGATGGGTTCAATTTTGTGTGAGTACACCCTTTTCCATGTGTCCAACCAATAGCAATCAAGCACCTAAGATTCTGGTGGACCAACATCTTCCCATTCAAAGCCATGTCCCAGTTTACAGCAACAACATGTCTACAAGGAATTCCTGATACTTCCAATTCCCTACAACTGCAGACCCTCTCCACAACATCAACTTCATACTGTGAATGCCTAGTACCACTAAACTGAGAAGTTACCTTCCTACTCACCTGATACTTGATCCCACCACCCCACTTAACACTGTAATTAACTGCTTGTTCTTTAATATCTGTTAGTCTTTCAGTAGCATGAGGGGTAAGAGGACCATTGCACTTGCCTAACACCCTGATGACATTAACTATTCGCTGCATCAAATACTCCCTCCCATCTACAGTTTGTGCATTCAAGCATTCACACATGTTGTTCAATAAAGTATCATTCTTGGCCCTACCTGTTAATGGATCAGTGTTAGGAAAGTTGTAAATATGACAGTTTATATACAAGCAGTTTGTGGGACAAAGTTATACTTGTAAAGTGAGACCTGGAATAGTGAATGGGAGGAATGGCAGCCAACCAGTCATAGGCTTCTTGGTTATACTTTTCAAATTCAAGCATCTTCAATTCAAAATCTAGAACTGTTGTGGAAGTTGTAGCATCCCATAGACAGTCCTTGAAGGCCTTTCCTCTCCACTGCTGCTTCATGTTTTGGTGTATATGCCTTAGAAAAAATCTATGCTTTGCAGCAGGAAACACAGTTTGGATGGCTGGAATAATCCCCTGTTGTAACAAACATATAACACAATGTTTGATACTTGCATGTGAAAACAATAGCACATAATATAAAAAATGGAAAACATACCTTTTGGCGGTCTGATATGAAGGTGTAGTTTGCTTCTCTTGGTAGATCTAAATCATCTCGAAGACATTCTAAGAACCAGCTCCATGAACCTTTGGTCTCAGCCTCAACAATGGCATAAGCCAAAGGATATATACCAAAGTTTGGATCATGGCCAACAGTAGTTAACATTTGTCAATCACTGTTTCATTAAGCCCACTAGTATTAACATTGTCAGGCCCATTGTTTGGCCCAGTGTTGATTGGCCCATTTGTGTAGACAGGCACCTTGCCTTCACATACCACCCTAATCCTTTTTTTATCATTTCTAATAAAAGATATTGCCATCCTTGTTTAAATAGCATGTTTATTAAAGCAGTCTTTCGCCTCTTTGGCCATACCAAGCATCTGTCCCACATAGAACCTCACGTTTGATGTTGTGTATTCACCTCTTTTTTTTCCTTTTGAGTTCTTTAAGTATCTTACCAGTTCTACACCTTAACTCCCCCACTGAGTCTTCTATCAAACTATCCAAAGAATCATAAGTTAAAATTTCACCAGCAAGAGGGTCATCACTATCATTCTCATCATTGTTGCCAACAGGTTCATTCAAAGGCCCAATAATCTCCTCACCATGGTCAACGTTTTTATGGTACTCTCTCATGAAAACAGCAGCATCTTGCATCATAGTGTCCAAGTCTGCTTTAAAGTCACTATCAGCTTAGTCATCATCCCCATCTTCCTCACATTCAGACTCACCATCACATGATCCCTCATGCTCACATTCAGACTCACCATCACATGATCCCTCATGCTCACATTCAGCCTCACCCTCATTGTCAGGTTCATGACCATGCTGATTATCTGTATTGTTAACAGGAAAATCAGTAGAGAAGTCTGCATTTTCAAAGTCATATGAAAACCCTCCATTGAATGATGCTTCATAAATGTTACCTTCATTGACAGTACCCTCATTACCATTGTAATTACCCTCATTAATACATGTACCATCAGCAGCAGCCACATTTCCCTCTACTATACACACATTACCCTGTTCACTAACCATATTACCCTTAGCACTACCCACATTGACCTCATTGACACCATCCCCATCATCAGCAGCCACGTTACCCTCTAAAGTACCCACAATATCCTGTAAACTAACCATATTGCCCTCTGCACCACCCTCATTGACACCTGCACCATCGTCAGCAACCACATTACCCTCTAAACTACCCACATTACCCTGAACTTGCATTATGTTGTCAATATCTTCAATCCCATTCATTCTAACCTCTACATTCTGGATACTAACTTCCACTCTGCTATTTGGTTCACTAGAACCCTCACCAAGCCTTAATTTTTTTGCTACCATCAACTTCTTTCTAGGTATATTAACATTGGGACATGCATCTTCTAGTTCTTTAATAACCACATAAGTTGATTTTGGAGGGCTAAGGTAATCTGGAATCCCAGTAAAACCATGTTCTATAAACATTCTTATAACCTTGTTTGCTGCAACATATTTGCCTAAACACAAAACATCCCCATCATTTCCTAAAGGTGTCAAACCAGTGTCTAAATATTGCCCAGGTATTTGAAAATGGTAGTAAATTTCAACATCTGGGATATAAATCTTGAGGTCCCTGACCATAAAATCTATCTCATGCACAGAAAACTCATCTATGTCGCAGTAGTCAACATAGCAAACCTTTCCGTCAACGTATCTTCTCCGTGGAACCTTTGTGAAAATACCACCATAATACACTTTTAAAGTGAACAAGTTGTCATAGCCTCCTGTTCGTTTGAAAAATCAACGAAAAGAACATCAATTTTGGTTTTTAACAGAATCAATTTAGGGTTTTTGATACTTACCATAGACATTTTCTGCTACAAACGCCTCAGTTGGACTCCTTATTCTCCAAGTGTTGTGTCTCCGTGGGTTTTGAGGATCATCGTCTTCCATTGCTGGTTAGGATTAGGGTTTGATTGGTTTAACTTTGGGACTGATGAAGATGATCGCCACTGATAGAGAGAGAATGATGTGTTGGGAGATAAATGGGAGGGAATACAACTGACAATAGTTTTAATGAGGTGGAAGGAGGGTTTTATTCATTAATGGACGAAATTACCCTCACATGTCCAGCACATAACCACACTTAATGTTGGGAATTAACGTCCGTTTCACCCTGGGACTATCCGAGTAAAAAAGTCATAAACCACTGGGACTATGAGTGTAATTTCCAAAAGTTGGGGACTATAGGTGAAACTTTACAAAACCACAGGGACTATCCGTGCATTTTACTCTTATTTAAAATAAAAAAAATAGAGTAAAATGCACGGATAGTCCCTGTGGTTTGGCAAAATTTCACCTTTAGTCCCCACATTTTCAAAATTACATGTATGCTCCCTGTGGTTTGCTCAATTGTTACTCGGATAGTCCCTGAAGTGGATGGACGTTAATTTTCTCAGTTAAGTGATTGTGAAATGACAAAACTACCCTTGTAGTTAAAAAAATATATTAAACAACAAAAGACCTCACACCAACTGACCAACCTCTCCCTCTTCTCCACCCCTCTAGCACAGTGCACCACCACCACTTCTGCTCACCTCCCATCCACGCCACCATTTCCACATGTCTGATTCATAACTAATTCACAAACTTTGTTCACATTAGGAAGAGACCTTAATTTGTCCTTGTTTACCATCCATCATTATATAATTTTACTTTATAAGATTAACACAAAATAATGTTGGAAAAGAAAACTCTAGATTCGGTGATGAAGATTATGAAGCATTGACCAAATAGAATCATCCACAATAAAACAGAATAATACAATTACGATCCAAAAACTGAATAATCATCAAAAGTAAACAATCAATTAACATGATAATCAATTAAATGTTCAATATCAAACAATCAATCAACATCTTCATCTGCTAGGATTTCAAATTCAAATTTCTCGATTAAAACCTAAACAAATCGATAAAAAGTTCACTTATATTAGAAAAACTACAAGCACATGCATCCTTAAACGAAAGCGCCAACTGATAACCTTTCAATTGGAGAAACTGGATCTTCTTCCGGTTCCGCGATATTCCTCTGGCGGCCCGTACTCGGCGGAAAAACATAAAAAAAACTGACTAAATCACCATGGCGCTTCGTGTGACCTCAATGTCTTCTACAACTACTACTAGGTTTCAGGTTTTCTGATGGTTCTATTTGCGTTAGGGAATTAGTTACAAAAATGGTGGTTCTTTGATATGTGGAGCGGAAGAGATGGAGAGCGTGGCGTGGGTGGGAGGTGGGCAGAAGTGGCGATAGTGCTTGGGGGAGGAGAAGAGGGAGAGGGTGGGTGGGTGGGTGGGGGTGAGGTCTTTTATTGTTAAATATATTGTTTTTATAATGGTAAGGGTAATTTTGTTATTTCACATCCATTTAACTGAGAAAACTAACGTTCATCCACTTCATGGACTATCCGAGTAACAATTGAGCAAACCACAGGGACTATCCGTGCATTTTACTCAAAAAATAATAAATGTATTTATTTGTTTTGACAATTTCATTATATATAGTTATAAAATAGTTATAAAATAGTTATAAAAAAATTATAGGAAAATTTTATAAAAAAACCATAACATATATATATATATATATATATATATATATAAAGAGAGAGAAAGTGTAAAATACATTACGGCTTAACATACATCACGTACGCGACCAAATTACGCACGTTATTATGAAAATCACGCACGTTATAAACTTAACAAAACCTAATCACGCATGTTGAAACAAATAATCACGCACGTTATCACGCATGCCATACCTCCTAGTTCAAAAATCGCATCCCCTGTTCTACGATCTGAAACCACTGTTACTGCCGTCTGACTCTAATAGAATCAAAGCTTGGTCATGTTCATGCATCCTCTATTCTACGGTCTAAATCAAAGTTTGGTCATGTTTCTTCATCCTCTGTTCTACGGTCTGACTCAAAGATTGGTCATGTTTTCTTCATCCTCTATTCTACGGTTTGATTTCGAGGGTTGATATTTTAAGTTAAATCGCTACTTTTAGTAGCCAAAAATTTTTTTTAAAAATTTTTTTAATAACGAAAACTAGCGATTTTTTCATAAAAAAATATAAAAAAAAATTGTGTGTTTTTTAGATTTTTTAGGTATTTTTGATTGTGTTCACATTGCTTCTCGCAATAAAGGGTGGTTCCTAAATGATCCTTCTCCTAGTAAGGTTCTAGAGTGAACACTAGGTTGAGAGTGAACTGTGTGAACTAATCTAGGCCATTGGATTACATCATCTAGAGAATTTTAAACAATGGCAAGATTGTAATTATAATTTTGTAACTACCCATTAAAATAATTGACAGAAGGGTATTTGCGTCTTTTGTAAATTGCATTTATTAAACAATAAAATCAAAATCCCTAAAATCTCGCTAGTTTCCTTACATACCAGATACACAGATACACAGCTGTTAGTGTATACACATGTGTACGGTCTCGCTAGTATCAGTTTATACAAGATGCACAGACGTTAGTTTATACACTTGTGTACAGTCTCGCTAACTATCAGTTTATACAAGATACACAGTTGTTAGTTTATACACATGTGTACAGTCTTGTAAATTATCAGTTTATACAAGATACGCAACTGTTACTTTATACACGTGTACAGTCTTTTAAACATATGTGTATTATATCTAGAAATGGTTACATATGTGTATATTAACAACATATAGTATATTATGCATGCACACGAGTAGATTCATATAAAATTTTGAAATTAAAGAAAACGAAACATATCACATGTATGCAAAAATAAATAATTTAATCACATATTCAAAAAAAAGGTTAATGCCTAAAAATAATTACAATTTCAATCACAGAGAAATTTTTCAATATTTATTGAAAATTATAAAAAGTTTAAAACAATATATTATGATATCTATATATACGGATAATAAAAGAAAAACAATATTAAAGTTAAAATTAAAACAAAATCTGTGGATAAAAAATTATGGAGAAATAACTTAAAATGAGAGAGAGAGAGAAAGAGAGTTAAGAGGGGAGAAAATTAAGTGTTTTTAATTAAACATACTTAACTAATGTCAATCTTACCCTTTTAATCTAAAAAATGATCAAGGGTCAAGATTAGTTCACTTAGTTCACTCTCAAGAAGTTGTTCACTCTTGAACCTAGTCCTATATATATATATATATATATATATATATATATATATATATATATATATATATATAGTGTGAGGTTCATTGGTGAACACTAGATAGTGGGGAACCGGGGAACACTCTTAAAAATTTAACTTAACATGTTAAAAATCAATTTTTTTTAAAAATTTTTCGACGCTTTCCCGTATAAATACTTGTAGAAGCAATATTAATAAAAAATCAAAAACTAAAAATTTTAAAAAATAATAAAAAAAGGCTTAATTTTTTTTAATAAAATGGTTTTTTTATTGGAATAGTTTCTACCCATTTTTATAAGGAAAAGCGCTGAAAAAAATTTTAAAAATGATTTTTAACATGTTAAGTTAATTTTATAAAAATATATTTTTAACTGTTTTTTAAATATTTTTTATATTTTCTAGTTTTTTTTATTAAAAATATTTCTACATGTATTTATAAGGAAAAGCGTCCAAAAAATTAGAAAAGTTTGATTTTTAACATTTTAAGTTGAATTTTTAAGAATGTTCCTCGTTTCCCTACTTTTTTAGTGTTCCTCAATGAACCCACTCGTATATATATATATATACCAGTAGTTCACCCGCGCGATGCGGCGGGAAACATTTCACTTAGGTTGGTGAGTTTAGGGCTATGTACGGGGCGGTTCGGTTTTGAGACATAATCAAAACCAAATTCGCAATGCAACGGAAAACACAACACTTGTTTGTAATTCTAAGGGTGTGCATGAGAAGGTTTAGTTCAGTTGGGTTATAACTAAAATTCAAATTTTCTATTAAGATACTTCAAAACCAGTCATGAGGATTTAAAGAGTTTTAAAAGGATGTAAACAAACCGAACTGCGCCAAGCCAACAAAAGCACAACCATGATACAATAACACAAAGAGCAACCGGGACAAATTCAATATACTAACTAAACACTTGTATTTAGAAAACTGATGAAATAATGCATATAATATGATATTATGTCATGATGAACTATGTGATAATACAAACCTACCTTCCCGTCAGGGCCGGCCCAAGCCCTAGTATTTTGAGGCTTGGGCTTTTGGCCTCCAAATCAATAGGGCCTCCAACTTAAAAAAATTATATATATGATATTTGGGTTCAAACAAGACGTCACAAAACGGTACAGAGTGCAGTCACTAATCAGTAATTAACAGATGAATAACATAAAGAGCTGCTAACCAAACCGGAAAATCAATAAAGGAAAAAAATCATAATTATTTTACTATTTTAGGCTCGGGACCTTATTGATTAAGATATGCAGACATAATCGCCTTACGCTTCAATTCCAAGAGCATTTGATCATTTTCCATCTTCATCCTCTCGTTATCGATTCTCATCATCTTCAATTCTGTATCTTTTTTACGGCAAAACCTTTGCCATTTAAAGCGTTCTTTCTCTAACTCCAACATTTGTGCTTGAATATGTAGCTTCTGCTCTTCTAGTTGTAATAAACGGTTGTTCAGCCATTGATCCTGCAATTTCACACCTTGTTGATCCATGTCCATCTGCATTTTTTCATCATCAGAGAATCTTCATTTTGTTTTACCCTCTTTGAAGATCCTTCAGCAACTCCACATGTTGCTGTTCTTTGATCCAAATTGACACCATAATGATGATGATGATGACGGTGGTATTCATCATATTCATCATGATCAAGATCCACATATGGATCATCATCATCATCAATATCATCATTCTCATGATCATTTGGAGCTCTAAGAACTAATCTTAAGGAATGTTGTAGTTAAGAATCAGGAGGAAGGTGTAAACGATTCCCGTTATGATAGGAACACATTTCTTCATAATGCAAATGTTTAGAGCTTAAAATCTTCCTAACTTATTCTTTGAGTTTCTCGGGAACATGATCCATCAAATCAAGAAGGGAGGGGTTTTCTACAACCTCACAAGAGGTACCTCTTCTGAGAATTTCATTAAGGCGTTTATAGCGTTTGTTTCAATCATTAAACTTATCTTCACACTGCTGCGGGGAAAGAAAATGACCCATTTCCGCCATAACTTTGGAAACCGACTTTCACTTGCCTTTCTTTTGTAAATTGGAGAACTTTCTTTGCGATCCGCCGTACTCCATGGAAGCATCTTCACCTATGTAAGAAACTGCAGTGATCAAAAGCCTCGCCATCAGATCGTTCCATTTCACTCGTTGCCACGGTGATGCAGCGTTCATCTTCGCTCGGTTATGACCGACGTCTTCTTCTTCTTCTTCTGTAAAGCTCGGGTTATCCTCACAGCTTGCTCTTCTTTCCCCTTTACCAAACGGAATGGTTTGATTATGATGTCCACCTCGATGATTACAATCTTAAATCATTCTTGTTCCTGTTCCTATTCGAAAGGGGAAATTCTCATGAATAGAAGGAAGAATCATGGATCCTTGTTGTTAATGATGAACTCTTTGCAAATCGAAACTCCCTCCCGATGATATGATAAATTACCCTCCATTAATAACAAAACCCTAACTTCCTCCTGCTCCTTCGAATTCACTCAACTCCAATAATACCAAATCCATGGCCTAACCCTAACCCTAATCAACATCTAAAAATTCATTTGTGAAATGCATAATTCGCGACGTAATCAGTAATTTTCGTATTCGAACATATAGGAATCTATACAAAACCTCAAGTCAAACAAAAAATCCTATAGCAAACTTAACTTACAGTGATGTGATGATGAAAGGAGGAAACTGGTGGAGATGCGAATGATGGTTAAAATGAGTTGAATGCAGCAGGTTCAATGAATTGAGGACGATGGTGCATGTCGGGTTTACATGGCTGTAAATAGGGTTGTTATACAACCTTATATGGCTAAAAAAAACACAGCCACATAAGATTGTGAAATAAGCGTCTAAAGGGCTCGGAATATACATGCATAGGGCTTGGCATATGCTCATAAAATGAATGCCCCTCTGTTACAATTGTGCAAATCTAGTTCTTTCAAATAAACACAATAAGAGTAGTAAGAAACGATTAAAGAAGTGACGAAACCTAATTGAATGGCTTCACAATGGCCACAAGACCCACATCTTCTTTCACATCTTGGTTATCTTGATCCTATTTGCCCCCTTAGTATCGTCTTCTCCGCCTCCACCTTAAAATAAAAACCCTTAAATCTTCATCAAACTTGAACCAAATATAAAACTTCAAACTAGGGCAAAACCCTAATAGTGAACTGACTCTAGCCTAACAAATCAATAAATTGAAACATTAATCCCAAATTACTGATGATAAACATCAATTAAAAACCATAAATTGTTACCTCAACAAGATGAAACAACAAAAACTACGGTAATCAACAAGGTCTACCACCTTCTTCTCTCCATGTAATCTGCAAACAAGAACCATAGCCGACAAATAAATATCAAATTAAGTTAAGATCCAAAACCCTCAACAATTAAACAAACAAAAAAAAAGTGCAAAAAATTAAAAACAGTGTAATCCAAACACATACCTATGTTGTGTTTTACCAACTTCTTGCTTTGAAACGGAAGCACCTAGGGTTACGGGTTACCGGTTTTGTTAAGTTTAGAGAAAGAAACAATGGAGATCTAAAATCGTTTCTGGATCTCAAAATCAACGTGGATCTTAAATTATCTTGGGCATCAAACCCTTGTTTTTTGAACCATAGACCTGTTCTTGCGAGGTCTGATTCTGGAGATCTGGTGATTGAAGAAATAGAGAGATTAGGGTTCCGTATGCGTGTTTGTGTACAAAAGAGAAAAGAGGGATGGATGTTTTATATTTCAAAATTTGAGATCTGAGGAAAGCATAATCGTCGGAAACCATACCTTTTAACTTCTCTTATTGTTGAAGTAGTTGTCTAACCCTCAAACGCTCTTTGATTACCATTTTGCTTCAATAGAATAAAAACCCTAGATTCTTCTCTCTTTTTCTCTTTAGAATTCTCTGTACGCTCTCTCTCCTCCCCTCTGCAAATGAAAAATGAAAAGAAGGCATGGGTGTATGGGGAATTGGGATGAGCGAGAATTGAAAATTTGAATGGAAAAAATGGCCGCCCAAACATATTGTGCTTAAAGATGGTTGTACAACATGCATTAAAGGTGATTTAAGTAAAGTGGCAAATTACCTTAAGTTTCCCTTGCAATATGCATTATATATATATATATATATATATAGTTTAGGATCGTTTTCCCGATTGTATAAAGAAGATTTAAACATGCACATGAATTATAGAGAGATGGCAAGATCAATAAGCATATGAATAAACATAATGTAAATTTAAAATATACCTGAATTTATTGATTGAAAATCTTGATTACAAATAATTTCCTTACAATCGGGAGGAGCAATTATAATTTGAAAATCTAAAGATTTTGAACATTGAGAGGTTGATAATACAAGTTTTGGGTTTGAGGGTTTTTTTCATACATAAGAAATGGTTTTTCTAAATGAAGTGAGGTGTGTATTCCTTCATTGATCTTCTTCCCTTTTATAGATGGAGAAAAAGGGTCTTCCTTCTTGGTTTCTTCAAAGAGCTTCCGTATGATATGGCTTTTGTTGAAAAGTTGTTTGTCCACTTTGAGAATTATTTTCACCATCTTTGAAAAGTTGATTGTCTATTTGTTGAATTATTTGTACCACCTTTTGAAAATAAGAAAAGTTAATTGTCTCTTTGTAGAATTATTTGCATTACTTTTTGAAGATAAAGTTGGAATAATATTATTGCAATCTTCCAATATTTATTGTCGGTATATTTATTATCATTATTATTATTATTATTATTATTATTATTATTATTTTACATCATATCAAATGGGTCTTGAGAATCTTGAAAGACTTCAGTCCCCGGAGATGAATGTTTCGATGGGGATGGAGACTGTCGAATTTCATTGACTATCTTTAAAATTTCTTCTGGAGAATTGCAACCTGAAAGTCTTTGAATATACTCTTGATCTTCATTGCTGGCTTTGATATCTCGAATCGGAGACTTTAAACTTGTTTCATATTGAGTAGTTAGTTCCTTATAATACTTGGTAACTGCTTGAGAATTTGCTTTTGTGATGATAAACTTATTCCACCATTTACATATGTATTGTCTGAAGAGCAATGGAGGAGAAAGTTCTGTAGCGCTTTCTTCTTGAAAATTGTAAGTCTATAAACAAATCCATGGAATTCTGAAAACACTCATAAACTGTAAAGTATATTCAAAAATTGGTGTTCCATCATGCTGAAAATACTCGACAAATCTTGAGAATGCTTCTGAAATTTCTTTGGGAAAACCTTCTGGAATAATTCCCATATATTTAAACCATTTAACAAACCATCTTGGATAAATATTTGAAAAATCTTCATCAAATTGGAAGAACCAAGAATGATCAAAGTTTCTTAGAAGAAATGCATATTCCCATGCATCTTGATAATCATAATAGTTATATTGAGGATAAGCGCTGAAATTTGAAAGGGTTTTTGAATTATAGGGCTTAGAATTCCAATCTTCTAAAGATAGAACCTTTAAAATTTTTACTTGACTATAAGCAATCTTGGAAGGATCTCCACTATTAAAATTGTGCCGAATAATAACTGATTCTGAATCTACTAGAATTGCTTGATAATACTCTCTAGTCTTGTATTCGTCTTTGAAAAAATGGCATCCTCTTGGATAAATGAAGTCGATTAAGGATAGAAAATTTTTGCTAACCTTTTCGACTTCCAAAGGTTCTAGAATTTTGATAATCTTTTTATTTGGGTTGATAGTATAAGGAATAGTGGCTGGTGAAGAGCTTGAAGGAGGGGCTTGTTTAGAAAGTTTTGTGAAAGAAGGAGATTGAATAATGGGTTTTGATTCTAGACTTTGAATAATGGATGAGAACGGAGGTCTAGGTCTAGGCCCTGGAGTTAGAGGGGCAAATTTGTTTTGAATATTAGGTAATAAAGGAAATTGTTGCAAATGGGTTGGTCTTGATGGGGAACTTGGAGAACTTGATAATTGAGATTTTGAGAATTGTTGTTTTGAGAATACAATCTTTTTTGTAGAATCAGAGTTGCTCATATTCCCTGTAAAAATTCTCTTGATAAAAAATCTGGTAAAGAATTATTTTCTCCTTTTATAAATTCTATTTGAAAATCAAAATTGCTTAATAATGCTTGCCATCTTGCAAAAACTTGTTTTGAAATCAAGTTTTTAATATCCTTTTCTAAAATATATTTTGCAGATAAACAGTCGATTCTTAATAAAAATGGTTTCATGTATAAATCATCTTCAAACTTTTTTATACATAAAACTATACTTAAAATTTCTTTTTTAATTGTAGAATAATTCTTTTGAGTATCATTCCATGCACCTGAATAATATCTAACTAAACTTTCTTTATTATTTAATTTCTGTTTTAGTATTCCTCCGAATCCTAAGTCACTTGCATCAGTTTCTACAACTAATTCTGCATTAGGATGGGGAATATGTAAACAGGGTAAACACTTTATTTTATCTTTGATATATTTTACTATATTCGTGTGTTCTTGAGTCCATGGTTTTGGATTCTTTTTTAACCTGTCATATAAAGGTTTACATATAATTCCTAAGTCTTTGAAAAAGTCATGAATATAATTTAAACATCCTAAAAATCTTTGCAATTGCTTTTTATCTTTGATTTCATTTGGAAATTTATTTGAAAATTCTAAACTTCTGTTAATAGGTTTTATTGTTCCTTGAATAATATTATGTCCTAAAAATCTTATTTCTGTTTGGAAAAGACTCATTTTAGAAGGTGATACTACTAATCCATTTTTATGAATAATATTGTAGAAAGTATTCAAATGTTTAAAATGTTGATCTAAGGAATTTGAAAATATTAATACATCATCAATGTAAACGATTGCATAATTTCCTAATGGTAGAATAATATCATTCATTATATTTGGAAATTCTGAAAGAGCATTTTTTAATCCAAAAGGCATTACATTCCATTCATAGTGTCCAAATGGTACATTGAATCCAGTTTTACATCTATCTTCTTCTGCGATTTGAACTTGCCAAAATCCAGATTTCATATCAAATTTAGAAAATATTTTTGAATCATAAATCTTTTTTAATAAATCTCTTTTATTTGGTATAGGATATCTATTCCATTCTAAAACTTTATTTAATGGTTTATAATTTATAACTAGTCAAGGAGCTCATCTTTATACTTCTGCATTGTTTTGAACATAGAAGGCAGAGCAAGACCAAGGGGATTTGGATGGTCTTATTAATTTTTTATCTAGTAATTCTTGTATTTCTTTTTTACAATAGCCTTCTAATTCTTGAGACATATGTATAGCTTTAGATTTTGTTGGAATATTTTTCTCATTAAAATCTTTAATATAAGGTAATCTTACAATGTGTTGTTTTCTTTCCCAAAAAGCATTTGGAATATTTGCACAAATATTATCTTTAAATTTATTCTCAGTTTCTTGTATTCTTTTTATAATCATTTTATCTTGTAATTGATTCTTTATTCTAACATGATCAATTTCTTCAATTAAAAATTCCTTTTGTTTTTCTTTTAAACTTAAAATATTTATTTGTTTTGAAGTAATCGAATGAGCAAATTCAAAGCAAATTTTTTTATTTAAAACCCTAATACTTATTCCTTTTTCTTCGAACGTGAATGGATATAATTGAGTTATGAAGGGAAGTCCTAATATAATTTGAGATGTTAAATCTTTTACTAGAATTAATTGAGTCTTATAACAATAGTTTTCTTTGCAAATATGCACATT
This sequence comes from Helianthus tuberosus, assembly GCA_030545235.1. Lineage (NCBI taxonomy): Eukaryota > Viridiplantae > Streptophyta > Magnoliopsida > Asterales > Asteraceae > Helianthus > Helianthus tuberosus. The sequence goes on from CM060425.1 coordinate 198,847,183, forward strand.
TGATAATTTATATTTAATGTTTAATGGGTTTCCATTGGCTCCAGATAATCTATATGTAGTCTTCTCATAGTATTTTGTGGGTATTAAACTTCTTGAATACAGTTCATATCAGCACCGCTATCAATCATGGCAACTAATGTTAATCGAAATTCATTATTGATTATTATATTTAATTTAGTATACCATTTTTGAGAAGTTAATCCTTTTAAATGACTTATCTTCCCTAATTTTTCAGGACCGTTATTGATTTCTTTATCTTCCTTGTTTTTTCCCTTTTCTAATTCTTTAATCTGTGATTTTATTTCTCGAATTTCTTCTTTAGTATTTTTTAATTCTATTTGTAATTCAGTTATTGTAACATGATTTTCTTTTATTCGTCATGTTTGAAACCTTTGACATATTTCATTGAAATTATACACCTTTTCTTTCTTTTCTATTGGTAGTTTATATTTTTCTTTTAGTTGTTTTAAATATACTTGTTTTACTTCTTTATCATCAATTTTTTCTAATAATTCGAATAGGTCTTTATTATTATCTGTTAGAGAATTTATTGTACCATCGATTTCACAAATACAAGGACCAATACATTCACACATATTATCTTCTGAACTATTATCTGAATTAGAATCCTCAAATAGTTTAAATCATTATCACTATAGTCTGAAATACTATTTTCACTTGAGTTATCATAAATAAGTATTTTATTTATCTGTTCTTTTAATTCATCTGAAATGTTTAATTCATTTATCTTTTTCTTAGTATAACAATCTTTAGAATATTGCCCTTGTCTTCCACATTTATAACAAATAACAATATCTTGTTTACCTTGTTTTTTCTTTTGAAAATTAGATTTGTCTTTATAATATTTTTGTTTTTTAATATATGGCTTTCTTTTATAGGTGTTTTTAATAAATTGCTTAGAAATTTTCTTTTTTGTTTTAGAAGGAGTTTTAAATGGTTCAAATCCATATTGTTGACAAAAACTTCCTAACTCTTTATGTCCCTGAATACCATCCTTTTTCTTTTTTTCTTTTAATTTTAAATCATTACATATTTTTAATCCTTCTTGATTTATATAATTTATTATTTGCCCATAAGATAAATCTCTATAAGGAATATTGTTACTAAATTTTTTTTTAATTTTTTCTCTAATTCTTTCTGCAAATAATTTTGGTAATCCTGCTATAAATCTTTCTTTCCAATAAGCTTCTTTACAATCATCTCTAGTCATAACTTTTGAAAGGAATACATCTTTATACAATCTAATATCTTGTAATTTTCTACATGTCAAATTCAATAGTATCAAAGAATTTCTTTCTTGATAATCTGTTGGATTTCCAATAAAATGCTTAATTATAGCAAATATTAAAGTATTAATTATATCAGGTATTTCAGTTGGTATTTGAACATTATTTTCTGTTTTGATAATAAATTTTTTAGCATTTTGTATTATTTGTTTTTCTTCTTCTGTAAGATACTTGTCCCACCAGCCTTTTAAAATTCCAGTAAAACCAGAAACTATCATAGTAAGAATTTGAGCTTCATCATTTCCATTTGCTTTATATGCATTGGCTGCCATTATCATTTCTTGTAATAGATTAAGAATTTGATGTTCTGTTTGCCCTTCTATACTCCATTCGTATAAAGAGGATCCATCATATTTTGCTTGAACTAAAGTATGCCGTTCTTCAAATTGTAAATCAGGTGGAGTGGGTCTAGGATAATAATTTCTTGTTTCAGGTCTAGTAGTATATGTATTATTTTTTAAAAAATGATAATTTCCTCTTTTAATTTTCTTTATAGAATCTTCTATTTGTAAATCATTAAATTGTTCTTCTATATTTTGAATTTCTTGATCTGAAATAACATTTATATTTAGTTTTGCAAGTTTAGAAGAAATATCTTGTAACATATCTTGTTGTTTGTTTAGTCTTATTGGGATATCTATACTATATGGTTTAAATATTGGGTTTTCAATAGTTTCAGTAACCAATTTAGCAATTGAAGTACTAGGTTGATCTTGATTTTTATTGATTTCTATCCTTTCTAATTGTTCTCCTATAGTATTTAATTTTTCATTGGTATAATTATTTTGAAAAATAATTGCTTTTACATTTTTATCTATATCTTCCTTTATGTTTGCCAAAGATCTTGCAATATAATCTTTATTTTCAGTTTTTATTTTTATATCCGTATGTGGAGGATGTATACTAGTAACTTCTTCATTTTTATCTATAATAGTATAGGTTTTGGTTATAGTATCACTGACAGATATATTTTCAAAAAATGGATATTCAATTTTATTTTCTATGCAGTAAATAGAAAACTAGGAGAAAAATAGGATATTTTCATTATTTTTACACATATATAAATGCCAATCAATCTCATGTAAAAATCTTTCATCTTCATCGTATGTAGAAAAATACCATATTAAATTTTTATTATTATATTCATTGAACATTTCATCTTTTAAATATTTTAACATCTCTTTATCCATATTTAACAAGTTGTGCTAGAAATTCTTTTTATGAGTTTTATTCTATAATTGTTTTCTTCCTTTATTCTTTTTTCTAAAAATAATTGATATTGACTCTTGTATCCTATATAGTTAATGGGATGATACGGATCAGATGTAGGCATGATACTTGGAATATTATTATATTCAGATGGAGGCATGATGTATGGAATATTATTATATTCTTCTATTCTTTGCCTTAAATCTTTTATTCTTCCATTGCATCTTTTCAAAAACCTAACATTGTAATTTCTTTGGGCTTGAATTCTTGAATCACTCATTGTAATTCTTCATAATTTTCCATATCAGACTTAGTTGGGACATAGGTATTATTATCACTATCATTTTCTTCATATAGTGGTCTTGGAATAGTATTTGAAAAATCAACTCCTTTCATTTTCATTGATAGGCTTCTTCTAAATAAATTTTCATCTATAGTGTTTCTAGTAGAAGTACTTACTCCTATAGAATGTCTTGGTAATATACTATTAAAAGAAATATCTATTGAACCATCAGAATGTTCTACTATATTAGATGTTTGATTTTCTATTTCAATAGGTTTTGGTGGGTTTATATCTTGTAAATTCCATGTTAAAGATTGAGTTATTTCATTTCATTTTAATTTTTTAGGCGTTCTTATTTTTGTATGCATAGTATTGGCTTCAAAAATAATAGTTTCATCTTTTGGAGATACTAATTTTGTTTTCGGTTCTATAGTGGTAGTCATAGTTTTATAATATATCCTATATATAACTACTGCAACATTAGTTTTTTCTTTAAATTCTAAATTCTTGGTTTTAATCGTCAATGTTAAAGTATCTAAAATATTTGGATCAAATAAACCAATTGAAAAGTTAGGATAACAGTTGAAGTAAATAGGACCATTAGAAATATTAGACTCAGCCATAGCTTACAAAGAATTGTTAAAATTTGTATGTCTTGCATATCTTAAAATTAATAATACTGGAGCATCAATTCCTAATCTGAACATAGGTTTAATTGCCACTTGAACTAATCCTATGTGTAGGAATTTATATAATTTTCTATGTCTTTTAATAACTTCTACTGATAATAATTGCATGTTTTGATAATCTTTATTAATAGGTATAGTTTGTTCATGAGTTTTAATAGAATAATCTTGGAAAAAATCAAAAGTACTAATTTTGTAAATAGTTTTAACATCTTGTTTTGGTATATTCCAATTTAAAAGATTGTTTTCAATTTGAGAAATATTAATTTCAACAGAATTCATATATATATATATATATATACACACACATAAAGGGGACCGCTAAAATGAAAACCACCTTCAGTTCGTGAGAACCACTTTTCAACCATTGGATCTTGGAGATGAATAGATGAAATTAAAAGTAATTAAAACTAATATTAAATCATTTTTGTCTTATTATGTTTTTAATATTTTAATGTCAAAAGGGTAGTTTAGTAAATTTGTTTTTTTTTTGTCTTATTTGTATTTAATATTTTTATTACTTTTTTGTCTCATTATATTAATTGTTTTTTTGTTAAAAACAATTTTTTTTATAAAAAAACATTTTAAAATCAGATTTATTTTACAAAAAACAATCTTTTTAAAGATTTTTTACAAAAAAAAAACGTTTTTACGAGCTGTTTTTTTACGCCCCGTTTTTTATGCGCCGTTTTACGCCACTTTTTTTACGCCCGGTTTTTTTACGCGTCCTTTTTTACGCCCCGTTTTTACGCGCCGTTTTTTACTCCCAGTTTATACGCGCCGTTTTTACGCCCATTTTTTACACGCCGTTTTTACGCCCCGTTTTTTACGCGCCGTTTTTTAAGCGCCGTTTTTTTTACGCGACATTTTTTACGCCCTGTTTTTACTAGCCATTTTTTTTCCTCGCCATGTTTTTTACGTGCCGTTTTTTACTCGCCGTTTTTTTTACGCGCCGTGTTTTTTTTACGGACAACTTTTTTTTATGAAAAACTTTTTTTTCGAAAAGTTTTTTTTACGAACGACTTTTTTTACGAAAGTAAAAACGAGGCGTAAAAAACGGCGCGTAGAATACTGCGCGTAAAACGGGGCGTAAATAAGGCACGTAAAAAAACCGGGTGATAAAACGGCGCGTAAATACGGGGCTTAAAAACGGCGCGTAAAAAAAAACTGGGCAAAAAACGGCACGCAAAAAACGGGGCGTAAAACGGCCCGTAAAAAACCGCGCGTAAAAACGGGGTGTAAAAACGGGGCGTAAAAAACGGCTCGTAAAAACGTTTTTTTTTTTGTAAAAAAATCTTGAAAAAAATCTGATTTTAAAATTTTGTTTAATAAAAAAAATCTGATTTTTATTAAAAAACAATTAATGTAATTAGACAAAAAAAGTTAATTAAAAACAATAAATATAATAAGACAAAAAAACAAATTAAGAGAGATGAGAGAGAAACTGATTTATGTTGTTGATGTGTGATGGAGAGTGAATGAGAGAAGACTTTAAAAGAGATTTGATATATTGAGTAAATTACTGTATTACCCTTTATGTTTTAAAATAATAGTGCATATGTGTCATAGTCTAATTGGTGGATGGGAGTTCTCGTGGTTCTCGCAACTGGGGATGGTTTTCACTATATATATATATATATATATATATATATATATAGTGTGAGGTTCATTGGGGAACACTAAAAAAGTGGGGAACGGGGGAACACTTTTAAAAATTATACTTAACATGTTAAAAAAAATATTTTTCTAAATTTTTTTCGGCGCTTTTTCTTGTAAATACAAGTAGAAACATTTTTGATAAAAAAAATCAAAAACTAAAAATATTAAAAAAAAACAATTAAAAAAAGGCTAAAAATTTTTTTTTTAGAAAAATTATTTTTTTTACTCGACTAGTTTCTCCTCCTTTTTATAAAGAAAAGCGCTGAAAAAGTTTTTAAAAAAAATTATTTTTAACATGTTAAGTTAATTCTATAAAATATAACTGTTTTTTAAACATTTTTTTATATTTTTAGTTTTTGATTTTTTTTATCAAAAATGTTTCTACTTGTATTTACAAGAAAAAGCGCCGAAAAAAATTTAGAAAAATATTTTTTTTAACATGTTAAGTATAATTTTTAAAAGTGTTCCCCCGTTCCCCACTTTTTTAGTGTTCCCCAATGAACCCTCCCCTATATATATATATATATATATATATATATATATAGGGTAAGGTTCATGCGAGAACCACCTTTATTGCGAGAACCGCGAGAACCAATGTGAACACAACCTAAAATAGCTAAAAAAACCTAAAAAAACCTAACCCCCACCCCCCTCCCCCCAAAAAACCTAAACCCCCCCACCCCCCCCCCCCCCCAAGCTAAATGCTAAAAACTAAACCCCCCAAAAAACCTAAAAAAAACCTAACCACCCCCCCCCCCCCCCCCCAACCCCAAAAACCTAAACCCCCCTCTCCCACCCCCCCAAAAACCTAAACCCCCCCCCCCCCCCCCCCCAGCTAAAAAGCTAAAAAGCTAAAAACTAAACCCCAAAAAAACCTAAAAAAATCTAAAAAAAATCTAAAAAAATAAAAAAAAAATCTAAAATTTTTTTTTTGATTTTTTTAATATTTTTTATGTTAAAATCGCTACTTTTAGAAGCCAAAATTTTTTTTTTAAAAAAAAAAAAAAAAAAATTTAAAAAAATTTTTTTTTTTTTTTTTTTTTTTTTTGGCTACGAAAAGTAGCGATTTTGTTATAAAAAATATTAAAAAAAAAAAAAAAAAAAATTTTGTGTGATTTTTAGCTATTTTTAGGCATTTTTGGTTGCGTTCACATTGGTTCTCGCGGTTCTCGCAATAAGAGGTGGTTCCTAACGGATCTTTATCCATATATATATATATAGGGTAAGGTTCATGCGAGAACCAACTTTATTGCGAGAACCGCGAGAACCAATGTGAATACAACCTAAAATAACTAAAAAAACATAAAAAAACGTAACCCCCACCCTCCCCCTCCCCAAAAAAACCTAAACCCCCCCCCCCCCACCCCCCAAAAAAAACCTAACCCCCCCCCCCCCCCACACACACACACACAAGGTAAATGCTAAAAACTAAACCCTCCAAAAAAAAACCTAACCCCCCCCACCCCCAAGCTAAAATGCTAAAAATTAAACCCCCAAAAAACCTAAAAAGAATCTAAAAAAAATAAAAAAAACACAAATTTTTTTTTAATATTTTTAACATTAAAATCGCTACTTTTAGTAGCAAAAAAAAAATTAAATTTTTTTTTTTTATATATATTTTTTTTTTGCTACTAAAAGTAGCGATTTTTATATAAAAAATATTAAAAAAAAAAGAATTTTTGTGTGTGTTTTTTTAGCTATTTTTAGGTATTTTTGGTTGTGTTCACGTTGGTTCTCGCGGTTCTCGCAATAAAGGGTGGTTCCTAACGGATCCTTCTCCTATATATATATATACTAGTCGTTTACCCGCGCGATACGGCGGGAAACATATCACTTAGGTTGGTGAGTTTAGGGCTATGTACGTGGCGGTTGGGTTTTGAGCCATAACCAAAACCAAATTCACGATGCAAAGGAAAACACAACACTTGTTACTAATTCTAAGGGTGTGCATGAGAAGTTTCAGTTCAGTTGGGTCATAACTAAAATCTAAATTTTCAGTTAAGGTACTTCAAAACCGGTCATGGGGATTTAAAGAGTTTTAAAAGAATGTAAACAAACCGAAATGCGTCAAGCCAACAAAAGCACAACCATAAGCTCAAAACTAATCAAACCAATCTGCCTGTAATTTCTGATCTATATTTAACATTCAAAGCGTCGACTTGAGGGGGAAGATGAGTGCTTCCCTTCATAGGGCATACAAGACAATTTATTGGCGGGAGCCCGCCATATTTAATATATAAAGTTTTTTTATACGGGGGTGCCACCAATTATGACACCAGGTATTGTTGTTGGGCCGTGAGTGTCATAGGCCATACCTAGGATTCATTTAAAAACTGCCAAATATGTTCATAAAATTTGAAAGATAAAAGTGGTCTTATATGAATGTGCATTTGGAAAAGAAATTGTTTGTAAGAACTAAGGGTGGACGGGGCGTAAGCGGCAAGGGGCATCGGTGACCATTGTCCCCGATCGGGAACACCGCCGCCATCAACGCGGTGACCCGAATCGGGGGGTGAGATCGGTGTGGAGTCACCGCTATGTTTGGCTCGAATATTGAGGAACGGTCGGATTGAGCAACGGTCGGATTTTAAAAAAAAAAAAAAAAAAATTCAATTTTTTTAAAACATATATAAATAACCATCCCATTCACTCCATTTTTTATACTCAAACCATATCAACCTCACACATTTTTTATACTCTCCAACCACACCCACTTCACTTTATTTTTTATACTCTCCAACCACACCCCCTTCACACCGAGCAATGGAGAACCAACCCCGCGAGGCCAAGAAAAAAAGTAAGGGACGTGGCTCGCAACCGTCTCGCGGTGGTTCGAGCGGTGCAAGTGCTCAACCACAACCCCCTTTCGGATACACTTCACAACCCCCGTTTTTTTTCCAACAACCTCCACACCCCTCGTTTTACAACACCCAACAACCCAATTTCGGCTATTTTCAAAATTTGTTATCAACGGACGCTCCTCAATCCCCCGCCTTCGACCCATATGCTTTTCGTTCCCCACAAGTTCCATCTACACGAGGAAATGTCGAACGTCGTCCATCTATTTTAGACGAGGAGGACGATGAGGTAGTGCCCGAAACTCAAAATTTGGGCGACGAGGACGATGAATACAATGTGGATGAAGACGCGGGCAACGAAGAAGACGACGCTCGGGAAAAAAAGGGAAAAACGAAGAGCACGAATTGGACAAAGCTCGAAGAAGAGGCGTTGGCTAAGGCGTGGGTACATTGCTCTATCAACAAAAAGAAGGGCAATCAACAAAACCGCGACAGTTTTTGGCGTAAGATTTTAGAGCATTTTAACAAAACTGTCGGTGGAACTAACCGGACCGTGCATCAAGTACGGTCTAAATGGGGCCCGATGCATACGAAAATAAACCATTTCAACGGCCTATACCAACAAGCGGTAAAAATTATATTTTTTTTTAACATTGTATATTTTTAATTTTTTTTATACACTTTTTCAACTTATTTTTTTTAACACTTATTACTTTATTTTTATTATTGTATAATATGTAGGATCGCACACGAGGGAGCGGATGCAAGGATTTCGACGTGATGGCAGTCGCGTTAAAAGATTTTAAAGAAAAATATCCGAACGGTTTTCAACATATCGAGGCGTGGGAGGTCGTTCGAAGTCACGAGAAATGGGCCCAAGTCCCATTGTTGGGTGAGGAAGGTGAAGGTTCGGCACATAAAAGAAAACCCGTTGAGGTGGACCCTTCGATACCGGATATGAACGAAGACCCCTCGCCACAAAGACCACAACGGCGAGACAAGCGTCAAGCTACATCGTCCGAGGGAAGCTCGGCCGAGTTGGCGGCACAATTCAAAGAGTACACCGCCATGAAAGAAAAGAAAACCGCGATTGAATATAAGGCGGCTGAATTGAGGATGAAAAGAGAGGAGCAGGCTCTCGAGCTCATATCGGAACAACGCGAGACGATGAAAAACTACAATTACGATCGAGATATGGAAATATTCATCAAGCCGCACGACGATGTTCCGCCAAGTATGTTGCCGATCATCCTCGCCCGAAAACGCGACATCGCTAAGAAGTACGACTGGCCAATCGATTTCTAAAATTATTATTTTCTAGTTTGAATGTAATTTTTATTTTCTAGTTTGAATGTAATTTTTATTTTCTAGTTTTAATGTATTTTCTAGTTTTAATGTTATTTTTATTTTGTAGTTTTAGTTTGTTAAATTTTATTTAATTTTTATTAATATTTTTTTATAAACATGCATAATTTCAACAAATAAAAAAAAAAAAAAAAACAAACCAAGTCACCTAACGAGGGGAGTGCCGCCATCAAAATGGGGTGTTAGGGGAGTTTAAGAGGGGAGTTGACGTGGCACAAGAGGATTGGTTGGGTGTAAGAGAGGGGACTCACCTCTTAGGTGAGTGCCCCTTACACCCTAATAGATTACAAAAAAAGAAACTTTATAAAAATGAATACATTGTTTAGTGTCGAAGTCCTGGTATATTCATATTAACTTCTCACAAGCATATACCCGACTGCACTAAGCTCTTTTCTTTTTTGCTTAATAAAATCACTACCGCCATCGTCACACGCGGGCATACACACATATAACAATACATAATACTATCGTATAAAGTGCAGCCCCAAGAATATACTTATTAAAGGTGGCATTTCGAATAACAAACAAATGAGATTTGATTTAGGTAATTAGAGTTTTACTTCATAAAGATCAAATCCCTAAAAAATAGTTAAAAAGGAACTGGTCAATGTTATGGCTATAAACGAAAGAGGCTATTGTTTAAACACAATCTTTTGATTTTTCTACAATGGTAAATACAAAGCAAGAAGCCTCCTCCACCAGCTCCAGCTCTGCAAGCAGCAACTGAAACGGCTAGTATTGTATTTGCTCTTGATAGCCCATTACACTATTCCTGAAAGCACAGAACATCGCTGGATTGTATAATAAACATATATTGCATATATTATGAGATACATAAGGCATTGTTTGCTAATTTATGCAAACCAGATCTCACAAATAACAGAAGTTAGCCATAAACCGTAGAATAATCACAGTCCGATAGGGTGCGATTTGGCTTTTCGGAATTGGAATTATTCGTGAAAGTGGCTGCATTGCATTCGGGTCTGTTGATCTGCAAAAACAACGATCGTTTGATGATTTGTATAACAAATAAAGAAGCAAAATGAAACAAATAAAGAAGCAAAATGAACTAAAATGCCAAATACTTACTGCTGCTTTTCTTCAATGTGTTGATCAACAGGCACTTGAACGTCTTTAGCAACCTTACCGCCCCCCCCTTTTTCTTCTTATCTTTCCAACTTTCAACTCGGTTCTTCCAGATCGGGTTCCCACCTTCATCAATCATATCTTCACAATCAAAGAAAGAAAAGACAAAAACTAATTAGCAAACCGGATTCATTCAGTCTCAAACCAAAGTGCCAAAATATACATATGACTCAAAACTCAATACACTCACCACTATCAACTGTCGATACGGTGCTTACAGTTCTCGCATGAAGCCCAGCATCCTTTAACAAACAAGATGCAAAATTTAACATAAATCATATTCAAATTCTAGTAAAGGTGATTGAACCATTATGTTATGACTTCTACCTGACTATTAGACCATCCGTAGTGGGGCGTTATTTTTAAAAAAAATTGAAAAAAAACGCCTAAAAACTCCCCCCACCCATTACACCAGGCGTTTTCCGGCGTTATAATTGAAAAAAAGGCATCCCGGCGTTTTAAAAAAAACGCTGCATAGTTTACATGGGGTTTGCATGTGGCCAATGAGATTGTTCCAAGTAAGTTTGACTAAATCCTTTTCTCTGACATACTTTACTTTCCTTTTCTTTTTTCTTTTTTTAATCCTTTTCTAGCCAATGGGAGGCTTCCAAGTAGTTTCCTTTTCTTTTTAAACATGCACAGGGACCGAAATATCACATGACCATTTTTTTTTTCTAATTGGAAGGGGCGTTATTGGAATAATGCCCCACTACGCCACTTTTGGAATAATGCCCCATGCTGACTGGGATGACACGTGTCGGATAATGCCCCATGGTGGGGGCATTATTTTTCTAAACCACTACGGGTGGTCTTACTTAGGTGACCAGCCATAGTATTGCGCGTTACAGGCTCCTTTTCCGCCACACCAATACCTGCCAACAATGTCACTACAATTAAGAAAATATCACATCAAAATTAGATCTTGAAGGAGTGAAACCAAGCTAAAGATGCAAAATTAAAAAAAAAAATGCAGATATGTAATGCTATTGACTTCCACACTACACTTTCACACAATATCATATATTCAATTTTTAAACTTTACAACCAACATGATAATTTCTTTAAAAAATAAAATTATAGTAACACTGCCATGGATATTGGGTGTGTAATTAGCAATTCTAACACCAAATTACAAGTTCTGGTATATCTGGGGAATCCTTCCAGGTTGACTATAATACGGTCAACTTTTACAAAATCATATAATTAATTGTAACAAAACAACCTACAAGAGCTGTTTGAAGCTGTGGTAATCACTGATAGTGAAAAACAGTTATGAAAATTACCAGCTGAGGGCAACGGGGACACTTTCACATTCGAGGAACCACATATTTTACATGTGGCCAAGAAGCGTCTCAGCATCTTCTTCCTTGTAACACAAAAATCATAGCGATTTCACTGGATCTTGACAAAAAGCCACCCAAACTCCACAGAAGAATTGCTGAAAGCAAATACCGGCTCCCTCCGCAGCCGTCTAGGTTTCCACCCACGACCACCATCTCCGACATCTTCCATCGTGGGGGTTATCACCACTGTGTTTGAGAAAAAAAAAGCTCGAAAATATGTGAGATTTGTTGTTAGATGAACGATTCAGAGGCAGATCTAGGGTTTTTCAAGAGAGAGGGATGGTGAAAGAAACCAGATTTCTTTTGTGTTGGAATTTGAAAGCCACGAAATAGTCTCTGATTATAGAAAGAGACTTACATCCGATCGTTGTTCTCCTGTAATTTTTCTTTCTAGGGTTGCAATTCCAGATTCGACGAGGTAAAGGCAGGTTTGAATTTTGAAATGGCTTTAGGGTTTCAAAGATTTGGGTTTCCAGATCTTTGAGGGAGAGAGAGAGAACAAAAATGAAAAAAAGGCTCTCACTTTGAAATTTGAAATGAAATTTTAGGGTTTTGTTGGCTGTTGTTTGAGTGAGGGTATAACGGGAAAGGAAATCCATTTTTTATTTCATGTGCTTTAAATACTTGTACATCATGCTTTAAAGGTGTTTAAAGTAAAGTGGCAAATTACCTTAAGCTATCCAGCGGCGTTGGAACCGGCTCGTCGAACTCTAGCTAAAATCTCTTAACCCTAAACACTAAATCCTAACTCCTAAACTCTAAACCCTAAAGCTAAAAAATAAGGCTAAAATTTAACCTAAACCGTAAAATCTAAACTATAAACCCTAAAAGCTAAACCTAAAGCTAAACCCTAAAGCTAAACAGTAAACCCTAAAGCTAAACCCTAAACCCTAAAGCTAAGCCCTAAAGCTAAACCCTAAAGCTAAACCTTAAAAGGCAAACCCTAATATATTTAGGGTTTAGGGGTTATGATTTAGGGTTTAGGGGTTATGATTTAGGGTTTAGGGTTAAGAGATCCTAATTAGGGTTCGACGAGCCGTTTCCAACGCCGCTGGAATGAGTCCAATCGGAGTTCGTTTGAGTTGGTTCCCCACTGTTCCTCACTTTTTTAGTGTTCTCCAATGAACCTCACACTATATATATATATATATATATATATATATATACTATATATATAATAGATATCCAAAGGGCAATTTTGGTCATTTGGCCCCCCATGTACTTAAAATCTGGTTAATGCATAGTGTACAACAGTTTATTGCACAAAACAATCTTATCCATTAAATTAAAAAAAAAAAAAACACGGGTAGATCAATATATCTTTTAGGGTTTCTCATATTTTCATTATCTGCCCCCAACTCCATGCTTTCTCTCTCCCAGGCGATTTCCAGATCTAGGGTTTCAATAACACCGAATCGTTCATTTTCTCTCAATCCGACAGAAGATCCAGTGGGGTTGACCTCTAGGTACCATTTTAAATCACATCTAAAGTTTTTTGTTTGTTATTTGAGTATGATATGTTTGTTATTTGTGTCGAATCGTTCATTTTCTCTCAAATCTGACAGAAGATCCACTGGGTTTTTCTCTATTCGGCACAAGATCCACTGTGGTTGACCTCTAGGTACCGTTATAAACCACATCTAATATTTTTTGTTTGTTATTTGAGTCTGATTTGGATCTGGTTAAAATTCTATTTGCGAGGCAATGCTTGAACGGGTCTTTGACATGATGGAAAAGGATTTGATTCTTGTTGGTGCAACTGCTGTCGAGGATAAGTTGCAACAAAGGATTTGGTTTCAATGTTTCCACTGGGTTTGACCTCTTGGTACCATTATAAACCATCTTCTCCGAGATCGGGTGCTGCTTATGTTAATCCTCATCGTCTTCTGTTCAGATCTGGTTTTAATACCGATAATCGTTTAATCTAGCTTTAGTTTACTTTGTATCTGTTGTTGAATCTGTTGTTTTTTGTTGATTTTAGCGGTTGTAGATCTGAATCTGCCAATTTTATTCCATTTTCAAACCTTCAAAGATCCAGAGAACTAAAGGCTAGGTTTCAACTAACTGGCAGTTAACTTCTCCGAGATCCGCTGCTGCTCGTGTTAATCCGCATCGTCTTCTGTTCAGATCTGGTTTTAATACTGGTAATCGTTTAACTGTATATAGTTTGAGCTAATGATTTTGTGTTTGAACTTTAGATATGTGAATTTGAGTGTTATTCATGTGGATTGTTGTTAATTAATGGTTATGAGAGTTGAAACTCAAGGCCGTCTTTGAGGGGGTGCGGGGTGGGCGACGGCACGGGGCCCAAACCCTTCGGGGGCCCAAATCTTTTTAATTTTGTAAAGAATTTACGTTGTATAAGCTAGAATATATATATATATATATATACTGAATCGAAAGATGACACAAACAAGCTCTTGTCGGGGTGGTTATTGCCTTGCTTAGACAATAAGGAGATGCGGGTTCTAATCCTAGCGTCTCCAAATTCTCTATTTTAGCTTCATTTTTTAGTTTTTTTAGCTGTGTATGACATTTAATGCCTAATTTTGTCACCTACATCTTTTTCTTTAATTAATAAATTACTAACTACGCTTAGCTAAAAATACCTATTTAAATTACTTTCACATAAATTTTAGTGATTAAATAATTGATGAGTTTATAATACATGAAAATTTGCGAATATGGCCCAAAATTTTTATCTCGCACATGGCCAATTTTCTTTTTGTTATTTTCGGAGACGGCCCTGTTGAAACTGTACTACAAACTGTTTCGGATATGTTTGTCATGGATTTGGGGAGTGTTTTAAGTTAATTTGTGTTTGAATTTGTGAAATTTGAGTGTTATGTAAGTGGATTTGTTGTTAATTAACGGTTATGCGAGTTGAAACTTTACTGAAATTAACGGTTATGCGAGTTTTGGGTCAAATTGGTCAAAGTTAGGGTATGTAGGAAGTTTGTTATGTGAAATGGATGAGAGGTATGCAACTTCGGGTTGCAAATAAAGCTTATTTGTTTGAATGTACATGATCTCGGTAGTAAATTATCTAGCTTGAATGTTAGACCATTTTAAACACTCCACGTTTCCATGTTTATCACATCTCCATGTTTACATGTTCCTGTTTACATGATCTCTATACATTTGATTCTTGCATTATTTCTCTATTTTTAACATCTTGGTCCTGCATTGTGGTAAGTATTTCTCACATTTCAACTGTTTTATTTTGTATGTGTGTTGTAATCTTACATAGTGATAACAATGTTTGATACACCGATTGTAAAAATCTTACACTATTTTAATTGTTAACACTTATGGACTGTTTTATTTTGTATGTGATAACAATCCTTCACTTTTTCCCCTTCTGTAAAAATATATCAATGTGGACATCAACCGGCAATGTTATGTTTATACACAAGCAAGTCTCTCTTTGAGTTAAATTAAGATAGGATACAATACCTCTCCTGCTCTTCAGTAAGATATGTTTGGTTTGTTTTTCACTGATTTTGCATTAAAGGGACCTGACAAGAGTTGTGAATCCGTGATTAGTACATAAAATTACTTGGTTTTTTTTCTATTATATTATTTAATTTAGTCAATATTATAGTTAAGCAATGGAAAAACAAATCGGTTCAAAAGCTAGGTTTATTGTGTTCGATTTATATATTGGATTATATGAATTCAATATTATATAAATGGAATCGTGGGAGAGGTGTAGAGACTTCTTATAGATCTAGAATTGAAAAATGTATCTTCTTTTCGTTTGGATCACGTCAACAGGGATGATGTATTATTGGAATTTTTGTCCATATTTAAGTTGAATCTTAATAGTTAAGCAATGGAAAAACAAATCGGTTCAAAAGCTAGGTTTATTGTGTTCGATTAATCATGTTTGTTTATGTTTGATTTAGTAACAGTAGGTTTAATATTTTATGGTTTAGTAAACAAAAAGGGTAAAATGGTCATTCTCTAATCTATTTTTTTCTAAAATGGGTATATATGATATTTTCCGAAAAATAAATAAGAGTACCTCTAATAGAGCTGCTCCATTAGAGATTTGAGATTCTTAAATGTGCATTTTACGATTTATATATTAATACCGGTCGTATAAAAAATATGTAATAAAAATCAAATACAATTTTTTTGCTTTTTAAATGACAGTATATGGTGATGTCATATCCACCACTGGACCATTATATTTTTATATTTTAAAGCTGATATAACGATTTGAAAAATAAGAATCATATGTATACTTATTTAGACTTGTGTAACTTATTGTTGCCACATTTTTTACAATATAAACTTTTAATTAAAAAACAAAAAGCTATAATGAGTTTGTTAACATACATCCCTTTTAACTAAAAAAACTATAATAAGTTAGTTAAAAATGAAAAAAAAACTGTAATAAGTTAATTAAAGAATAAAATTAAAAAAAACAATAATAAATTGCTTGATTAAAAAAATTAAAAGAATAAATAACAATGATAATAATAGATAGGTTAAAATAAATAAATGCAAGAAAACACCCATTTTGGTAAATATTTTTCAAACCACCCGTTTTAGTAAATATTTTTTCCATCAACACCTAATTGGGAAAAAACTCTAAATTTATATAGGGAAAAAAAGTTTTCTTTAATAAAGTTATTTAATTTATGATTTTGTAATATATATTTTTAAGTTCTCAGTTAACTCCAATTTAAAGTTGAAATTGTTTGTTGTTTTTAGTTAGGGCAAATACCATAAAAAACCAATCTACTTTCAATTTTTTCCTATAAAAGTCCCTTAACTTAGCTTTTGAATGTTAAAGTCACTCTACCTGTTATATTTGAACAAAGTTATGATTTTTTTTAAAAAAAATTATTGACACCGGTTGTATTGATTTTTTACTAATCTGTAATTTTTTAAACAAAAGAAATACTAAATAAATAGGACCAAAGGAACCGTCAGAAAATCATGAAGAAACTTGTTCGGTGTTC
This sequence comes from Helianthus tuberosus, assembly GCA_030545235.1. Lineage (NCBI taxonomy): Eukaryota > Viridiplantae > Streptophyta > Magnoliopsida > Asterales > Asteraceae > Helianthus > Helianthus tuberosus. The sequence goes on from CM060425.1 coordinate 198,863,952, forward strand.
GTTCCAAAGTCGAAACCCATTCGCAGGCCCCATCTGTTTCCATACAAATATCGTCCACCTTCATATTGGTGACGAAACTAAACACCATCCGCCACCACTTCGGAAACTCATATCGGATCCTATTCGCTCCTACCTTCGAACCGTTTCCCGACGTTGAAAGATTCTGGCTGTGGAGCCCGAAAAAGAAAAAAAAAACAAATCTTTAACTGTTGAAAGCATGTGTGAACAAATCTTTTTTTTCCTATAAAAGTCCTCTGTTTTTGTACATTCTAAAGTCCGTTCCCTTTTTCAAGAAGCATCACAGCAGTCGGTTCCCTTTTCCAAATCATTTTTGCGATTTGCGATATACATACCTGTAACACTAATTTGTATTTAATTTTTATCATTTATCTGGTCCAATAAGTAATTGGGTATGAAGATGTTAAACGTGGTTTCCACTTAACAATTTTTTTGTTTTGTTCAAGAAGAAAGACATAAAGGAACCGGCTACAACCGGTGTCAATAATAATTTTTTTCATAATATCATAACTTTGTATCCAATAAAATTGTATTTAAACTATTTTTATTTGCTTAAAAATTGATCTTTATATCCAATCAAAATTGTATTTTTCAGTTTACAATTCATTCCAAACACATATCAATTGAGAGGTATGGGTGGTGGTTATCCAATTCCAGTTGAACCACAAGGGCCTTCAAGTCATGGACGATCAAACCCTTCTCCAGTGACAACCCCACCTATATAATGACGCTACATTGATGGGTGGCTTTTTTTCGTTGAATCATTTCCAAATTGAGAATCTCAACTATCATTAGTACCCAAAGTACCACAATTACCTCTTAGTCTGTTCGGACAAAAAAAAATCATCATCAATGAATATACCAAGCTTTTATCACTGGAGCTTACGATTCCAAGAGGTGCTTGTATATATCCGTTGGTGCCTTCCATTATAAAATTGAAGCATGACAGAAGACCTAAAAAATTTATTGTTGGTAGATATAAAATCCCATTCTTTATTTTTTGATTAAAAATATAAAAGTTTATATATTTAGATATTAGATATGGTGTATACAATTTGGTTGATTCATTGTAGATGTGGTTGGGAGGATAATAGAAGGTAAACGGGATCGTTGTTGTTTCGAACTTTCTCTTCGAGATAAGACGTAAGTTATTATTTATTAACATATTAGAGACATAATATTTACATCGTATGTAACCAAAAACTAATTTAAAAACAACTTTAACCCAAAATTGTTGTGTACAGTGGTCATACAATACAAATGTTTTTGTCCGCCCTGAATCCTTCCGATGTTATATGTACCATTCGAGCGGTGCAACGAAAGTCTATCATATACGTATCACGTGTCAAGTTGGTTCACCTATCGGATAGTACGTTATGCTTTAAACATCAACTTTCTAAAAATTTAGTCACATTTAATGGGTCATGTAATTTAATAAAAGTTGTATTTTATTTGTTTTTTCAGTTAATATTTTGAAGTCTACAGAACTGAGTAGGATTACGTACGACCCAGATATGCTCGAGGCACGTGATATTTAAATTATGGATCTATACCTAAGTCCGTGTTCATGTTAGAAACATTGGGTGTTTTTATATCTTTAGTTGTTGAATATTAAAATCCATGATGGTGTTTTGTGATTTGCTTTTGGTTAACTGCCTTTATGTTTCTTTCCTACTTGTAGAAGTATACTTTAGTTTGTTTAATATAATATTATGTTGTAACAAGTATGTTATATTACTTGATTTAAATGTAATGGTTACACCTATTTTTCACAAAACTATAATCTAGATAGGTTGGACAACTAAAATGTTATTATTTATCTTAAACGAAGGTATCACCATGGCTGACCTTCCTATTGAAACAATATTTGAGATATTAACGAGGGTTCCAGCGAAGGTCGTAGGACGTTCTAAGAGTGTTTGTAAGGAATGGTATGCGTTGCTGTTAACTCGAGATTTCATAAGGGTACATTGTTCTCGCTCATTAGTTTCATCTAACCAGAGAGTTCTCTTAATTGACGACCTAACATGCTCTGTTCATCCGATCATCTTTCAATCCTATGATTATGGGCCAAGGTCAATAGTTACATTACCATTCGACCACCAAAATAATGATGTGTCAATACTTTCACATTTAAATGGATTGTTGTGTGTTTGCTTGAATCATACAAACGAGTTGCTTCTTTGGAATCCAACAACTACTGCTTTCAAGCGTTTGTCAACACCTGATTCTCTTGGAATCTATATAAATAATCTTGATGCCGTTGGTTTGTATGCTAATGATGCCGATGATTACAAGGTCTTGCATATCAAGCGTAGGTGTGGTGTATATGAAAGCTATGTTTATTCTAGGGAATTAAACTTTTGGAGAAATATTCCTTTCTTAACAAGACAAGAGTACCTTAGCCCCAATTTCTATTGGTCACCAGACACATTTTGTGGTGGTACTCTGTATTTCACTCTTTGCGAATATTGGGTTGGAGGTATAAATGTGGTGATTTGTTTTGATATTAATTCAGAGCAGTTCAAGGGGATAAGCTTTCCACCTGTTCCATCTACGAGATTTGTTCAAGGTGTTTTAGTGAATGTAAAAAATGAGCCTCACATGTTTGCTACGACTGGTTGGTTTGAGATAACAATTGACCTATGGACGCTAAAAGAGGATTACTGGATTAAGGTCTTATCGTCTCCTCCGATCCCCCCAATATCATTGTCATTGTGGGGCGATATAACACATTACGTGATGAATGGTAATTGGTTTATGATGACTAAATTAGGGAAGCCTTTTACTATTGAAATAGATACGAAGCCCTTCGAAATTCTTTATCCAGTTACTTGGTTTCGTGGTTATATGGGCGCGGTGTTTGTGGAGACCGTCGTTTCACCAAGTATTTAGTTTGGCTTTCACTTAATGTTATCATTATGTATTCAATGTTTTAAGAATCTTGGTTTTCTATTTCTGGTAATCATATTATTTTGTTTAAGTGTCGTGTACTAATCTTGTAATAATTTCAGAATTTCATCATCTATGATAACTATCTTTTATTTAATTTGCAAGGTATTTGACACTTTAACAATTTACAATGACTAATGGACAACCAAACCATCTTAATCAAGCTTCTAGCTCGAGTTCATCTACTAGAGCTGAAAAACGAAAAGGGTATAACAAAAGATATTATGCTGCACGCAAAGAAAATAACAAAGTCCCGAAATTTGGGAGTGGTGAGGTCTCCCGAAGTGCTTCATCACTATCTTTAATGAGTAATAGATCAGCAGAAAAGACACCGTTAAGAAGTTTACAGACTAATATTACTCAATTTACTCAAATGACAAACATGAACGCGTCAAGTATTTCTACCGTAAAACGTAAGGAGTACAATGGAATGCATATTTCAAACGGTAGTCAAATTACATCAACCCCGACCGATGATGTTACGCCGACAACCACATTCCCCAATGTAATTGATGAAGTCATTACCAGAACATCACGAGGTTTCTATTTATTTAACATTGATTTCTTTATTGAATTTGATATCTTTAATAACCTTCATTACTTAAGACAATGATTTTTTAGGTGTTCAAATTCAACCGCGTACACTTTTACCTCAATTTTCGGAAGTAGTTGATCAACTTTCCTTCTAAAATGAGAATGTAGAAGATGATCCATAAAACTTTGTTTACGATTGTGTCCCTAGAGAGCATCTTGTTTTAAAAGAACGTGGTGCATGTCCTGATTGTAGAGCAAAACGTTTTCAATTTGAATTTGATACCTTTATTTGTATGAGTGGGAAAACTGTGTTAGCAAATTCAGAAATTCCAGAGGAATTGCACCGACTTTTCACATCGCAAGATGAAATTGGAAATATTTTTAGGCAAAACATTCGTGCTTATAACACCAATTTTTCTTTTGCCTCAATGGGAGTGACGTTGGATGATACATTGAACAATATGAGAGACGGTGTATATACTTTTCGTGCACATAGAGGAATATATCACAAAATCGACCAATTAGTTCCGAGGGATGGAACCCCTAGGTACCTGCAGTTGTATTTTTAAGATCCTGATGCCGAGTTAGATCTCAGACTCCAATGGCCAAATCTTGATCGTCGTATTACTCAGATTTTGACACGCGTTCTTTCTACAAACCCATATGTCGATACATTTAGAAGACTTGCGGAACTAGGACCTCTGGACAACTATAGAGTCACTTTGAATGCTTCGGTTGAACTTGACCAAAGGGTGTACAACTGACAACGACATCGGAGATATACAAAATATTATATTAATTACAATTATTTAATAGTATTGCTTATTTTACTTACTTATAGTTCACGATTATATAGGTTGCTTGTATTTGGGTTGAAGGTAATGACAATATCACTTCCTATAAACGAAGTATTGTTGTGTATGGTAGGTCTGAATATAGCCAAACTATTCAGCCGTACTTTAGTTGTTACGATCCATTGTCGTATCCACTATTTTTTTCCTAATGGTGAGTCGGGTTGGCATGCTAACATACCACGTTACGGAGTATCAATCAATGAGGTTCGCAACAATGACAACATCGAAGGAGAAATGGAAGGTACCAACAATTTATTATCCTTTTTAAGTGAAGGGTCATAAAAATACCGTAATGCGTTTTATTTTTATTAACTGTTTGTTTTTAAAACATCTTCATCGTTCAGAGGCTAACACACGAAGTGGTAGAACAACCGTGGCTATGCGAGAATACTATTGTTACAAGTTCCAGATTCGATCTACCGAAAACGTGCTTCTGTTCGGTGATAGTCTGCTACAATAGTTTGTGGTAGATGTTTACATAAAAATTGAGACGTCACGCTTAGAATTTTGTGAGAGAAACCAGGCTAAGATACGGGCCGAATTGTACCAAGGTCTTGTGGATTGCGTCAATGCTGGTGAGGTTCATGCAAACAGAGTTGGGAAAAGAATTGTGTTGCCTGCATCTTTCATCGTAGGGCCTCGCGACATGCGACGTCGGTTTCTAGATGCGATGACTTTAGTTCAAGATGATGGCAAGCCTGATATATTCCTTACAATGACGTGTAATCCTAAGTGTCCTGAGATATGTGATAATTTACATGTTGGTCAAACTGCACAAGATCGTACAGACTTTGTTACAAGAGTGTTCCGGGCTAAATTAGAAGATCTTAAGGAACAACTCTTCAAGAAACATATCCTCGGGGAAGTTAAGACATACGTTTATGTCATCGAATTTCAAAAGCGTGGTTTGCCGCACGCACATTTTCTCCTTATCATGTACCCGCAACACAAGATCAATAACACATACCATTATGATAAGGTTGTGTGTGCTGAAATTCCTAACAAACTAAGACATCTCAAATTGCATGAGATGGTTGTCAAGCACATGATTCACGGTCCTTGCGGAAATTTACGATTAAGCAGTCCTTGTATGCAGGGTGATCCTAAAATTTGTCATTTTCGCTATCCTAGACAATTCAATGAACATACAACACAAGGAGAAGATGCGTATCCGTTGTATCGAAGGAGAGACACCGGGATAGAAGTGGATGTACGAGGAAAAACACTTGATAATAGATGGGTGGTCCCATATAACCCAAGGCTTTTGATGATGTTTAACTGCCACATCAATGTTGAAGTTTGCTCAAGTATAAAATCTGTGAAATATCTTTTTAAATATGTTTATAAAGGACATGACAAACAAGTTATTCAAGTTGATCAAAGTGAGCCATGGGTTGTTGTTAATGAGATAAAGAGCTTTCAAGATGCACGCTACATATCGCCCCCAGAGGCTATGTGGCGCATTTTTTCCTTCTCTCTTTCTCAAATCTCTCCTTCTGTTCTAGCCTTACAACTTCATCTCCCAAATAATCAGATGGTTAGATTTAGAGATGGTGACATAATGTCTAATATTGTTGATAGGGAAAGGGATAAGAGAACCATGCTAACAACATTTTTTTGAGAAAAATAGAATCGATGAAACAGCAAGGGTATATTTGTATAAAGATTTTCCAAAACACTTTACGTGGAATGGAAGCACACGCCGTTGGAATCGTCGTGGCGGTAAAAAACAAAGAGGCCGTATCGTTTTTGCTAATCCAGCCGAAGGAGAAAGGTACTACTTACGCCTACTTTTGTCAAATGTCAGAGGGCCTACTTCTTTTGAACATCTTTGCACAATTAATGGTCAACGGTGTGAGACATTTCGAAAAGCAGCTCTTGAGTTAGGCTTAATAGAAGACGATGAATATCTATTACAATGTCTCGAAGAAGCCTCTATGTTTCAGTTTCCAAATGCTCTTAGAAGGTTATTTGCGACCATAATGATTTTTTGCCAACCTGGAGATATTCGAAAGTTATGGAATGACCACTTTGGTTCACTGTCTGAAGATCATCGGTTATACTGTCAACGTATAGAACGAGTTCAAAATATGGTTCTTACCAAAATTAGTGTCTTTCTACAATCCATGGGTAAAAATATCAATGCATTTGACCTTCCTAAGATATCAGACTATGTTAACTTATAGGATGTAGGTTATCGTGAGTTACAAGTGGAGTATGGGATTGTTTTGGAACCTGAATACTTGAGTGCCAAAGATTCACTTAATCGGGACCAAAAAAACGTGTTTGATGAGATCATGATGCATGTTGATAATGATCTTCCAGGCGTATTCTTTATTGATGGTCCAGGTGGAACTGGAAAAACATTTTTGTACAATGCCTTGCTTGCTGAAGTTCGGTCACGTGGTCTTATTGCTCTCGCAATAGCTTCATCAGGTGTTGCGGCTAATAATATGCCAGGAGGTAGAACGGCTCACTCGAGATTCAAGATTCCTATTAATCTTGAAAATAATTCAATGTGCAATATCAAAAAACAGAGTGGGGCCGCTAAACTGATTCGGTCAGCTAAAATAATCATATGGGATGAAGCGTCGATGGCTAAACGACAGGCGATAGAGGCAGTCGATCGTACATTCCAAGACATTATAGGTGTTAGTCTCCCATTTGGTGGGAAGATAATGGTTATGGGAGGTGACTTCAGACAGGTGTTGCCGGTTATTAAACGTGGCACTCGAGCACATATTGTTGACTCCAGCCTACGAATGTCACATCTTTGGTCTTTGACTAAGAAGATGCGGTTGACCATAAATATGAGAGCGCTGAAAGATCCATGGTTTTCTAAATTTCTTTTAAGAGTCGGCGATGGAACTGAAGAACCAATCGAAGGAAACTATATCCGCATACCCGATGACATGACAATTCAGTGCTAACAATAGAGAAAACTCTATAAAAGAATTGATCAATGACATCTTTCCATCAATTGAAGATATTGTATATTCTTCAGATTATATAATCTCTAGAGCAATATTGTCCACTAAAAATGAGAGTGTTGACGAGATTAATAATCAAATGATTGAAATTTTTCAAGGGGAGGAAAAAGTTTATTACAGTTTTGACGAAGTTGAAGACGATCAGGGCAACTTCTATCCGGTCGAGTTCTTAAACTCGCTAAATGTTAGTGGTTTGCTGCCTCATAAGCTTCGTTTAAAAATTGGATGCCCAATAATATTGTTACGGAATATCGATCCATCACATGGCCTGTGTAATGGCACGCGGTTGATATGTAAAGGTTTCATGCGAAATGTTATTGATGCGGAAATTGCAGTCGGTCAACATGCCGGAAAAAGAGTTTTTTTTGCCAAGAATCCCTCTAACCCTTTCTGAAGATGACATGTTCCCATTCAAGCTGAAAAGAAAACAATTTCCAATTCGACTTAGCTTTTCCATGACGATTAATAAAGCTCAAGGTCAAACAATTCCGCATGTTGGTATTTATCTACCGGATTCTGTATTTTCACACGGACAACTTTATGTGGCGTTATCAAGAGTGATTTCAAGACAAAATACGAAGGTGTTGGTACATCTCGCCAAAGATTTCAAACAACGCGGAGTTTGCACATCAAATGTTGTCTACCAGGAAGTGTTGCATGATTAATTAACCGCATCCGTATCAAAACGAAGGTAAGTTAGTAGATTTTGTACCTTAATTTCTTCTAGAAGTTACTTTTTAATTACTTTTTTAAAACACATGTAAGCTTCTAACATTGTTTTTTTTATGTGTCGAAATCTGGTACAGTAGAGGAGAAGATACAAGAATGTCTTGAGCGAACGGATGTATTGGTAAAACAGGAAGAGATACAAGAGACTCCGCATATTTTGTTTTTAGTGTTTTGTCCAGCTACTTGCCTGTTTTGTACTATTCATGTTTTTAATTACATCTACTTCTTTGTTTTGCACTCTTCTTGTAGATAGAAAACGCCGAAGCTACAGCTAAAAAATTTACCCGAGTATATCACCAAAGAATCGATAAACTAACAGAAAAACCAGTGCCAACATATCACGAATAAGAAACTAACTTACGTACTATACAATATATCACTAGACGGCGGATAAACTAGCAGTAAACGAGTACCCTATTGTAAATCGCCACTCCCGCCGCATCGCGCGGGTAAATGACTAGTATATATATATATATAGGGGATGGATCATGAGAAAACTAGTTTAAATGAGAAAACCAAAAAAACTAACTAAAAAAGCCTAAAAAACATACCAAATTTTTTTTTACAAATTTTTATAAAAAAATCGCTAGTTTTTATGCATGGAAAAAAAATTTCAAAAAAAAAAATAAAAATCCTCTTTTCGTTGTATTTCACATGTGCACTACTACGGATATAGTGCACATGTGTAGTACACATATAATGCACATGTGCAGTACAAAAATTTTTTTTTTTGAAAATTTTTTTATATATAAAAAATAGCGATTTTTTTTATAAAAAATTGTAAAATAAAAAAAATTTGGTATGTTTTTTAGCTTTTTTTTAGGCTTTTTTAGTTAGTTTTCTAGTTTTCTCATGATCTTCTCCCTATATATATATATATATGAATGGGATCAAGAGAAAACGATTTGAAGTATGAGAACAGTGAGAATGATTTGCAGCCATAAGATCTTTGTGATTTGTGGCTAAGATGATGCGATGACATTTTTGTAAATAATGGGAACCTTATAACTATCAGGAGGGGTAAAATTGGAAGATCCAAACAAGGGTGCACATGCTAATAACATGCCATTTCCCCCATCATATTTAAACGCCAATAACTTTTTTATACGTGATTATTTTTCTAAAAAAATTACACTATAAAACTCAGCGTTTTTTTAACTTTCCAACGAGTATACTATTGATATACTTTTCAAAAAAAATGATCTGGGTTTTTTATGGCGTTTTCCTGAACTGGGTATTTTATGGCGTTTGAGACTAGGTATTTTCATGGCGTTTTTCTGAACTAAGTGTTTTATGGCGTTTTCAACTGAGTTTTTCATGATTTTTTCTGAACCGGGTGTTTTATGGCGTTTTTAACTAGGTATTTTTATGGCATTTTTCTGAACTAGGTGTTTTATGGTGTTTTCAACTGGGTATTTTCAAGGCATTTTTTTTAATTGGGTGTTTTTATGGTTTTTTATTTGAACACCCAGTTCATGTGAGTGGGTTTTTTTGACAATATTACCCTTAGTGTAATTTAGCATCAATGTCACATATCAACACCAAAATCGTTCTCACCGTTCTCACACTTTTCACTGTTTTCCCTAAATCCTGACCATAAATATATATATATATATATATAAATATATATATATATATATATATATATATATATATATATATATATATATAGATATATAGGGTCAGGATTTAGGGAAAACGGTGAAAAGTGTGAGAACAGTTATGCATCGTCAGATCAAAACAATCTATGGACTAGATTGACGCGATGGCGTTATCGTAAATAACATCAGTTTATTACTAGAACGTGCTTCATTAAGGGTAAAAGGGTAATAACATCCTTTCATACGTAAAACGCCATTGAAATATAAAATGCCATGTAAATGCAAAACGCCAATTTTAGTACTGACTCGTTTTTTCTGTGTTTTAGTTAAGGTTTTTTTCCTACAAAAACGCCATAAAATATAAAATGCCATAAAATATAAACGCCAAGCCGGATACTTTGTTAACTGCATTTATTATTATAATAATATCCCGCCTAAACTACGCGCCAAAAACATCCTATAAAGAGAAACGTCTCAGCACCTTCCGTTGATCACACCAAAAACACACAAAACAAAATAGTTTCTAAATACCACTCACTCGAAAACACCAAAAAGTTAGAAAAACCAACGATGACAAACATCATTTCTTGGATAGTCAATGACGTTCTACATGAAGTTTTACTAAATGGTTTGTTAGGTGATGGGAATCAGATTTTGTTGAATGAGATGGACAAATTTCAAGAAAAAGAGACTGATGACACCGATATATCATTTTGTCTTCTTTGTTCTTGAAGAAGGTTTGGATGAGGAGAAGAGACCGATCCTAGTGTAAATGCCATTTTGGACTCCATGATGAGAATGGAGATTATGAGCAAATAACATCCACCCACACGGCGTCGATCTATGTCTCCAACATCCAGAATGCCACTTCAACACACACACACACGAAAAAGAAACCACGCCAAACCCAAATCGCCATTTGTTTGTGACAGTTCTTATAGTTTCAAAAAGAAGAAAGAGACTGATGACAGTGAAGATTTGGATCATAAATTAATTATATTTGTTTTTTTTTTAATTTTCTTTTTCTATTGTTTGTTATGTAATTTTCAGCTAAGAACAAAAATACATTAATCCTCTAAAAAAATATAATAAAACGCCAAACGGGCAAATACTCGTGAAACGTCATCATGCCATAAAACGCCCGAACTACCAAACTAAAAATAAAATTACTTTGGACAAGTAGTATTATAATAAATCTAAAAAAAAGTATAAAACAATGTGCAAGAGAATAGAACAAAGTGCCATCTTTATCTAAACGCCATTGGAAATACAAAACGCCATAATTACAACCGTAAAGATGGGACGTGTTACAGCCATAAACAGATGAATCTGAAAACAAAGCACAATAACTACAAACAGTAAAATGAAGCGACGGAAACATAATTACTAACATTTATTATATTGAAAGCCAATACGCCATAATTACCTATCACTTTATAGGATTGCAACCTACATGCGCGGGAAAAAAAGTCATTATAAAAGTAGAACATGAGAACACAACTTAACACGCCAAACATTGTCTAAAACGCCACATATTGTCCAAAACGCTGGTGTGCGTATAGCGTGATATGATTTTATTAATATTTTTAGCCCATTTTACGCATTAGTCAAGTTTTAAATTTATAAAACACTGAACACACACTTGGGCAAGTGCACACATAGTGAGCGTAGTATAGTGTTGGTAAGATACCGAGGTCGTCCAAGGACACAAGAGCTTTTAGTACCGGTTTATCCTTAACGTCTAATCGATCTAAATTTTTGAGAAAAGTTTTGAAACATAAAAAAATAAAACTAAATAAAATAAAATGAAAAACAAATAGACAAGATAGAATCACTTGGATCCAACTCATCTTTAATGTATCATTTGATGATTTTTGCACTTTCGGACTTTTTAAGAGATTATCTTAGTTATAGTAGTATGCCCCTCTTTTGAAGGTGACGTTACCCTCAACCCAGTGGTTTGAGTCAGCAGGGATACAATCCCAAAGGGTCGGAATATTGAAAGATAATTAAGTTATTTATTAATGCGAAGAGTGGTAGACTCCTTTTTTGAAGGTGACGTCACCCTTGGCTAAGTGGTTTGAGACAACAAGGATATAATCCCAAGAAGCCGGTTTAAAGTATTAATAGTAGTTTACATATGAGGGGTTCAAGCTATTCGCACCCCCGCCATCCAATACCGTTGGGTATTGAAGGAGGTCCTAGTAAGCTTGAACCAGGTCCTCGCGGGATCTATACACTGAACGAGACAAGAACTTTACCAAACCACCATCCTAACCCCCTTCTAGGTAGTTAATGTGCTTTACATAGACCGTAAAGACACGGATGGGCAAATCAATGACATCATGAAGAAATGGTAAAGAAAATTCACCTTCAACATAAGAAACTAGTTATTAAAGTCATTAATACAAACCCAATTAAAAAGCGTCGAAAGATTAAAAATCAAAAGTAATACATTAAAGACTTGTCTTCACCAAGTGATGTAAGAGATTAGCCAAACATGGCCTTTGATTGACAAAAACTCTTACAATCAATCTTGGATCCCGAGACTACTACACACTCTAAAGATGGATGATGGATGATGGTGGTGGGTGTTGGTGTTGTAGTGGTGATGGATTGGTGGCAAAGTGGGAGAGAAGTGATTTGCCAAGGGATGCCTTTGAAGTGAACCAAGCACCCCTATTTATAGCCTGAACAAAGCCCCGGCCATGGCCCCGTGTCTGCTGCGCACGACCCGTGGCCATCATCTTCTCTTTCTTCATTAATTGCAATTGTTAGTAGAGGGCCCCACACGTCCCCGTGTCTTCTGGACACGACCCCGTGATGGAGAGTGTGAAACTCGTGCCTTAAAGTGTATTTTATTACGTGTTTTAATTTGTTTTACGTGATTATACACCTCGAATGTGTTAACTACGAAGGTTTGTGGTTTTACAGGTAAAGCGCGTAATACAAAAAAGTTAGAGAGTTTAGTGATGAAGCAGAACTATCAAGGATGATAGTCGAGACACCTTTTATTATTCGGGAGCCGTTACGAGTCAAAATGTAGCTTGAATGTGAAAGAAACGAAAAATACCGAAGTATAGGGGCTTGTTGGTTAATTATTTATAGTTGAAATGCTTGGAAAGCCAAAGAAACATGGTAACTTACGGTCTTAAGCGTCACATACGGTAGGCTAGAATACAAGAAACAGAAACTTAATACCATAACTTACGGTTCTTTAACGTCGCCTATGGTTGGAAGAAAATGTAAACATGCATTGGATTGTTGAAGGGTATAGATGATGACTCTAACCGTTTCTCAAGCTTTTGACGGTCAAGTAACCACCATGAGCAGCTAGTCTTTTTATAGTTTCCTCCAGGTGGAGGATTCTTGTAAGTAAACGTTCTTTTTATGTGTTTAAATTTATTTGTGAACACGGTGATCTAAGCATTCGATGCTTTTCACCTTTTGATTTGTTTGATTGGTTGTAACGACTAATGTTATTTAAACTTTGGTTCTGTTTCATTCAATTCCCGAGAGTTCTAGTAATCAGGATATATTTGATAGGGATTAGGGTTGGTGATTTCAGTTGATTTCTTATATGATAACCTTCCGTTGTTTTGCAATCGAAGTAAGTAGTCTTTAGGTAATCACAACTTGTTAATCAAGTTAAACAATCATGTCTATGTGATTGTCACGATTAAACACATAATTGATGTTACTTTGAATCTAAAATCCGGAGGAACCATTGTTTCCTACAACTGTTTACAACTCGTTTTCTTCGTAATTCTTAGTTAATCAAACAACCAACAAACTGATTTTATATTTTTGCAATTTGTTAATAGATATTAATTCATAACGCTTTCCACAATACTCCTCTGGTTCGATACCCTGCTTACCCTATCTATTAGGTTAACTAGGATTTTGATTGACGTACACGACGGTCATCAAAATGGCGCTGTTGCCGGGGAGGCGTGCGCAAAGTTTTTAGTGTTAAGTTTTTAGTAGAAATAGATAAAAACCCCAAAAATAGTGTCATTTTATTTTGTTTTGTTTTGTTCAGAATTACGGGAGGTCTCTTTTGTTTGTGTTGTGCAGGAGATCTTGTAAGTGCATGCATCATACAAGAAACTCCGGGAAGTCTTCGCCTCTAGTTTACGATCCGGAAATCGAGAGAACCGTTAGGCACACCCGAGTAGTGCAACGAGAAAACAAGATAGTGCGAGCACCAACCTCAAATCTCAAAACAATGGAGAATTCAAGAAACCTCGAGAAGCAACCCAAAACTTCACCTCTACAAACTCAATTCAACCTGACGCCTACACATCCATCATCTAACACCACCATACCAGCTCAACCACCACAATCAACCCAACCGACTACTACACAACTACCACCAATGCCTCTACCACCATTCCCCAATCTAGACAATTTACCGCCTTACTCAAATCAGTCAACATCCTCCCACTACCCATTATTCAGCCAACCCATTACCACTCAACAGTCCTTGCCCTATATGAGGATTGTCACTGATGACATCCCTACTACACTCAACCAAATGCAAACCGTTACTTCATCCACCTCAACTACCTTATCGACCCAACCTTCACACTACCGCCCCATTCAGCCACAACAATTCCCAATGTTCGATCAAGGGAATAGCTCGGGGGAATTCGTTGAAGGATACGACGAGTATGAGATATATGGGGGTAATCAACATAGTGGACAGGTAGCGAATACTAGAGGTTCGGGGAGATATGGCACGTGGTATGGGTTTCTAGAAAGAGAAAACCCAAGCATGTTTGGGTATCAACATCCGTTTCAGCAACCGGATCCGATTAATCAACAACCAATTCCGGGAAGGCCTTTAGACATTCCATTTCCACCACCGGTGTCACACCCCAACCGATGGCGGAAACATCGGGGCGCGGCACTAGGCGAACCAGGTTGCTCAAGAGAATCCATAACAACTATATATTACCAATATTCTTAACGTTTATTGTCCCATACCAATAAACAAATATTCAACACACAACTATTACAGACAGCGAGTTCTCAAAAGCAAAACAAGTCCGACAACCTAGATTTCTATTAGTTGTGTTTCTAGACTGCCTATCTTGATAACTGCAAAACTATCCATTAACTTGTCACATACGTTTAAATAAAAGTCAATACATAAAATGTAAAGGCGAGTACACAAGTTTGCATAGTATATAGTATAGAAAGCGTTTACGCATAACCAGCATGTAACACGTAGAGATGTGAATCAAGTAAGCTATCGACAATGATACAGGTAATACCAACATGACTGCGAGTTGTAGAGTGTGCGACACATGTCCACCACTATGAACACGTGAAGTAATAACCTTAACAACTCCTGAATAAACAGGTGCTGAGTCCAAACTATTGTACTATCGTTGCTTAGGGTGGCAAGCAATAATCACTGTGTAAACATAACATACCAGCATTCATCGAAACACGTATAACATGCGAGAGCGGTTATCGTTTGTAAAGCATTTAGTATGATGTGCGTTGTGTTTTGATATAGATAACGTATGTAACACCCAAAAGTGCGTTAAGCGAAAAAGGGTTTGAGTATACTCACAGTGCGTGTTTAGCTAGTAAACACAGACTTGAATTGAAGGGAGCGCGTTGAGATTAGCCTGAGTATAGAACAATAGCGTATGTGTTGAGCAGTGCATTAAACAGAATGTCGGGTGATTGAGTGGTTGAATGGCGGTTCGATCGGATGAGTTCCCATTCGATCGGATGGTCATCCGAGCGGATGACCATTCGGACGGACGGACATTCGAATGAGAGTGTTATGTTGAAAAGTTTGAAGTGTTGAGAGACAAGTCACTCAAACGGGTAGCCGTTCTATCGGATGGTCATCTGATCGGATGGCCATTCGAGTGAGTGTCCTGCTGTTTGAAAGTTTGTTTAAGTTCGAAGTTTAATCAAATCGTTTTGAACAAGGATTAGTATAAGGGACAGGCCACCTAGTCGAATGGTCATTCGATCGGATGGTTATCCGATCGGATGGCCACTCGAGTGGGCGATCTTGTTGTTCGAAAATTTTACAAACTTTCTAAGTAAGGGTTTGAATTTTAACGAAGACGGCGTGACGACGTGTCAAACAACGGAAAAACACACTAAGTCCAGCTCGTTCGATCGGATCGGAACCACCGTTCTTAGTAGAGTTTCATGTTCAACCCGTTAATTGGTCATCTCTCCGGTAGAAATCTATTTTTAAGCCGGCTCTAGACTAAGGAGCAAGTCTAAAGTCCGATTGAGTCCAATTCCTATTAGTTTTGAGTAGAAAAGTTGAAGAAAAGTGGAAATCAGTTGAAAATTGTTGAAATCTTGTTGAGATTTAGTTAATAAGTATGGAAATCCTTTAGATCTGAACAAATCATGATGAGATGGTGTCACACAAGAGTTTGCATCAAAATCCGAGTGAGAACTACCGTCAAGATGTCCAAATCAGGTGATTTCGAGAAGAAAAATGTGATTTTGATGGAGAAGATGGTGTAGAAGTGTTTGGTGATGATAATTGTACATGATTTGAAGAGAAAAGCTTACCGAAAACCCTTAAATCTTGAAGAAATGTCACTGAGAGCGTCTGGTGCGAGTGTGGTCGGATGAGAGTATCAAATCAGTGAAAGGAAGTGTATAGGTAGTATTTATAGGCGAGGGGAACGAGTTAAGTCGGTGTGCTTAAGTGACGTCCGGTCGGATGGCCTTCCGAGCGGATGGTCATCCGGACGAAAGTCCATTCGATCACCCGTCCGTTCGATCCGACGAGTTGCGTTTCGTTAGTTTCTGACTTTCGTTTCGTACGTTAAGCGTTGCGTTGCGTTTCATTAGCGTTGAGATTGCGTTTGCGAGTAACCATACATAACATAAACACACACAAGTAATCAAGTAAACAAGTCAACACACAAATAACTAAGTAAATAACAACAAATTTCGCGTTTTGAGTTTGCGTTGTGATGAGCGTTGAGGTAAGTGTTGTGATAACCAGAGTTTAAATGCGATAAATGTCACACCCGAACCGATGGCGGAAACATCGGGATGAGACGAAAACAAGATTGCAAGAGACTTCATAACACTATGTGACAATAATAATTAAATTCAAATTTCATTTCAGACTAATTGTCATACAAGATTCAAATAGAAATAACAACATTGTCTCAAAAGAACAAACATAACATCAAATGATAAACTAATCTATGTGTGTATCTAAGTCCACCTAAATTGCATTTCTTCAACATCAACTCAACAATTCAACCTGCAACATGTATTAAAATAAAGTTCAATGCAAAAGCAAAGGCGAGTATACAAGTTTTGTTATAAAGCATAATATAGCATAAAATAGTTTAAAGTGCTCATATCCAACATGAATCATATTAAGCAAGTTTACTAGCATGCCGAAATGGTGTACTTATATGTTCAAACCCAAGATTCCAATGCGTTAAAATAGCCTATCCCAAATAGAATAAAGGGAGGTTAACATGTTTACTTAACAATACCCCAAGAAACGTGGGCGGTGCATTAATCCTATAGCGCTATAATTGTTAAGGTAGGCTAGCAAAGTTAATGAAGCATATAATCGACACAAAAAAGTTTACATTAGCATACAAGACTAAACAAGCATCATATAGTTTCATGTTAAGCATGGGTATAGTTTAAAATAGTTTAATGTGATGTGTAATTTTGTATAACATACATGTTGCATCCCAAAAGTGATAAAAAGGAAAACGGGATCGAGTATACTCACGGTTTTTGCAAGCTTTCCTACTTGATATCCCGTGAGTGTTGGTTGTTTAGTTCGGAGCACCTTGTCCTCCTACACAAAGGAACATAGGTGTGTGAGTTTGAGGAAATCAGAAGATTATAGAGTCAGAATTTAAAATACATGAACATAGACATAGGAAATTAATCATCCATCACATATGATGTTTAGATGATATACTTACTAATTTAAACATTGTCCACTAGTTTATCATCAAGAGTTCGGTTTGTTTGAATATTACATAAGTATTACATAGTATATTATATCATATATGTCAAGCATGAGGTAGAAGATTAAAATCTTCATTTAGGCACCTCTAAGTATCATAGAATTCATACATGAGGTAGGAAGAACAAAGCTTCCATTTATGTACCTCTATTGTTCACCACTAATACTTGTTGTTATAAACAACAAGGAGGGTTATGAACTTACAAGAAAAATGAAATACAACAACTAATCAATGAGAAAACATCAAGAAGTGAGTGGATTTTTATTAAAGATAGCCCAAGCTAGTCTAACGATCACACATTCATCAAGCTTTAAGCTTGAACACTTCTTGTGGCTAAAACCCTAACTAAAATAAAATGTTTATGAGGTTTTTACCTCTGATTTAACATTTCTCAGCCTTGTTTTTAAGCCCAACTAACCATTCAATTGATTATGAGCATTAGGACATAGGTTTGAGATAAGTTAGACTCAAGTTCAACTAAGATTAACAAGTTTAGATGAAAAGAGAGACAAATAGTCAACTTTGGAGCCTTTTCGGGGACATTCCAGGGCTTGGTTTTCGATGGAAACCTCTGGAAATGTTCCTAAGGTTGTTCCAAGCAAGTGGGAAAAAGAATGGATGAAAAATGTTGAGTATTGAGTGAGTTATGCTCACTTTTGTGAAGGTTGGTATTTCTGCTCGAACTTATGATTTACAGCTGATTATAGGAGGATTTAAGAGTGTTTAGTGTGATTTGAAAAGGGTAAATGGCTTGGAGAACACTTGGTATTTATAGGGAAGGTTTAGGTTAGTTTGTAGTTGGGTATTTAATGTTAAAACTCGGTTTAAAACTCAAAAAACATAAAAAATCCCGCTTAAAATCGAGTCTGATCCCTTTTCTCGCGCTAGGCTGGCTTGGCGGGCCACGAAGATCGGACTGGGCCTGGTCGCGGGCCGCCTGGACTCGGTTGGGTGAGAGTTTTAAGGATTAAAGGGTTGGGTTATGTTCAATATCAAGGCCCAACTCTGCTGGTTTATGTGCGGGTGTGTGAGAAGGGTGACCCGGGTTCAAGTCCCGGCTACGCCCTTTTTATTGTTTTGGTTTTTTTATGATTTCCAATTATTGCACATTCAGTCCCTAAGGTTTAGTTTAGTGAATCTACACAAAAGGTTGTTGGACCGTTGTATGACCCTAAAATGTCAGTCAAGGCAATTCATCTCAGTTTACAGAGGCGGAATCAAAGTAAACTAAGTCATAACAGCTCTAATCCTTTTAATCTTTCTTTTCTGATTGATTTGAGTGCTTGTACAAGGTTTTCTGATACAGATCCGTCAGCACTTCGTCACACGTACAATGACAACTACTATTCGCTTCAAATGACCTCACCCCTATATATAGGATGTATGATTTCGCTTGAGGATGTCTGAAGCGAAATTATGTGATGTTGATTTCGCTTCAAGCATACATAAACCCTCTTCAAGCGAAATCTCCAAGATTAAATCATACAAACCCTAATTTAACTCTAATGCATGTTTAATCAAACAATTCTAGACACAAGACTTGATAATGACGAAATCAGCAGACATTCAGTGCACCAACAGACTCCCCCTTGGATGTTGATGAAGTCTTTGGCTTCAAGTCTTTGTCTTTAACAATCTCCAAACATTGTAAAAACCCTAATCAATCTTTGTCTTCAATCTTCCCTTTTATAATTGATCCAGACTCCCCCTTTCACAGACTCCCCCTCTCGATATGCTAGAATCTGAGAAATCTGGTTCAAACTTTGACAATTAGCTTCCGTGGGAATGATAAAGATCAAACCTGTTACTCAACCAGCAAACATAACCATTCTATCTTTTTAACAATAAAACACAAACTCAATCAGCTTTAATAATCCACTCAAGTATTCAGGTCCAAGTTAATGACCCTGATTACTCAATTAATCTACCAAGTCCAATTTAATGACCTTGGTTGATCTTATGACGAAACACACTGATTTTAAAACAACAATTTCAAACATTTTCTGAAAATAACAAGTTTCAAGTTAATGAACTTGTTTTTGACTTTTCAAACAATTCAAACTTCTTCAAAGTAAGCTCTCCTCATTCTTCAGTCCAGAATTTCCTGCATCTGCTTCAAACATCTGAGAATTCAACAATCAACTCTCCACTTTGGTTTGTCTAAAATAAAGCAGAAATAAAATCTTTTTGGATTTTATCAAAGTATTCTAAACTAAGAAATGAAATGCAGAAAACTTAAATTGCAGAAAGTAAACAAAGTAAACTATTTACAAACATATTTTTGGTGAGCGTGTCAGGGAATCATATCAGCTTTTCAGACAAATCACAAGTACCGTTAAGCTACGTTTCATACTCAGATTTAAACAATTTACCTCGATTGTCGATATACTGATCCATCTTAAATTCTCATACAAAATTCAACTTATTCAGGATATGATTTAGATGAATTAAGAACTTAGATCATTCATGTGTCCCACCTCTTGAATATACTCCCGTATCCAGAATCTCAATAATCAGTCTTACAGGTGAGAATACTACAATGATATCTGTATATAATTTAGGTATGCGAGGGCCGAGGGATCTCAGATCGATACTTCCGTATACGCAGAGAGATATCAGCTTCGACTTTTCGGTGTGTCCCCTTTAGAGGATCTTTTTGCTTACAACAGCAGCATATATCAATTTTATTGTTTCAGCATGCTGAGGGTTAAATGCTGTGTTTCAAGCATTGCAGCAAGTATTAGCCAAGGACTAGGTCAGAACTACCGTTCAGCAGAAGTCCCGGAATAATACCCCAGACATCATAGAGTATAAAGACCTAGTATATCAGATTACGAAACCTTTCAAACGAGATTTCAGGGGTTACCTATATATCCAAGTAGTGTTCCCCACAAATTCACAAGTTTGAATTTTATGTTTATATCCCGAATAAATCTACTAAATGTACGAAAACCTATCGACACATCATCAGTAATATTGTTTAACTCTTTTATACTTTCCAAATCTTTAGCATACTGTAATCGTCTAGCTGATGTACTATCATTTTCCCCATATACACAAGCTCTTTTACACATTTTATCATGTTTTTGTATTTTTTCATTTTTTACTGTTTTTGTATTTTCTGAAAACATAGCTATGTACAAACATCTACTCCCCCTAAATACCAAAACAATTAAAAATTCGACAAACCATTGCAGATTGTTTCTCGTCTTCATCCGCAACAGTACCCTCATCAACGCCAATAATGCCATCCGACACCGACAGAAGCTTCATACCATTCAGTTTTAACAAATATTTAAACCGATTTTTATCAAAAGCTTTGGTATGTAAATCAGCTTTCTGTTCGTCAGTGTGGATTTTCTCAATTCGTATAAACTTTTTCTCAAAGCAATCACGAATAAAGTGATGACGAATTTCTATATGTTTAGTTTTAGCGTGATGTACTGGATTTTTAGTTATATTTATTGCGGCCTCATTATCAACAAAAAGAGGTGTGTTAAGAAACTGCAAACCGTAGTCGCGCATCTGTTGCTGTATCCACAAGATCTGAGAGCAGCAACTGCTAGCAGATACGTACTCCGCTTCACATGTAGATAACGCCACAGACGTTTGTTTCTTACACTGCCAGGTAACCAATCTAGGACCAAAGAACTGGCATCCTGCAGTTGTTGATTTTGAATTGACTTTGCAGCATCCGAAATCTGAATCGGAATACCCTTCGAGCGTAAAATCGCCTTTTCTAGGATACCACAACCCCAATGAAGGAGTTCCTTTCAGGTAGCGCAATATCCTCTTCACAATAATCATGTGCGATGCTCTCGGGTTAGACTGAAATCTTGCTGCGAGGCACGTTGGGTACATGATATCAGGACGTGAAGCAGTTAGGTACATTAAAGAACCTATCATGGATCGGTAAAAAGTCTCATCCGCCCTGTCTCCGGTGAGATCTGGGTGAATCCCATGATTTGTTGCAAGTGGGGTAGCAGCTGGAGTAGAACTTGACATTCCAAATTTCTCTAAAATATCATGAACGTACTTTGACTGATGAATGAAAATTCCTTCAGGAAGTTGTTCAACTTGTAGTCCCAAAAAGAATTTCATCTCCCCCATTGATGACATTTCAAACTTCTGCTTCATCACTGATTCAAAATCTTTGCATAGATTTTCATTTGTCGACCCAAAGATTATATCGTCCACGTAAATCTGAACTATCAGAAGATGACCATCAACGACTTTAGTGAAGAGAGTGGCATCCACTTTTCCACGAATGAACTTGTTAGCGAGTAGGTGTTGAGACAAAGTCTCATACCAGGCTCTCGGGGCCTGATGTAAACCATACAGTGCTTTGTCCAATAAGTAGACCTTGTTTTTGTGGATTGGATCGGTAAAGCCCGGCGGCTGACCGACATAAACCTCCTCTTTAACCTTCCCATAAAGAAACGCCGATTTAACATCCAACTGATAAACTTTGAAGTTCTTCCAAGACGCAAATGCTAGGAAAATTCTGATCGCCTCTAGTCGTGCGACAGGAGCATAGACTTCGGTAAAATCAATTCCCTCCTGTTGACTAAATCCCTGAACAACGAGTCGAGCTTTGTTCCTTACGACAACTCCTCTATCGTCCCTCTTACACTTAAACACCCACTTAGTGTTACTTTTCCTATGACCATCCGGCAAGTCAACTAACTTCCACACTCCCAATTTTTCGAATTGACTAAGTTCCTCCTGCATTGCATTGACCCAAGAGTCTTCAGTAAGCGCCTCTTTGTAAGTTCTTGGCTCAACCTGCGAGATAAAACAACTCAAAGAAAATTCAGTTTGCAAAGGAGCAACTTTTGTGTAAAAACATGTAAGCCCTTTATCAATCTGATTTCTAGTGCGAATTCCAGCTTGCAATTCTCCTATGATCAACTCCTCTGGATGATATGAAAAAGTTCGCGGCATCACTTCACTTTGAACATCTACATTTCCCTCCAGATTAGTAACATTCTGCTCTGCATCTTGTTCACCAACTTGGTTTGTTTGACCTGAAATCTGAATCTGCTCCCCCTCAGAATTTGAATCTGAATCACCATGATCAAAAACTGGCATGTTTTCAACTTCTAAATTTTCATTCTGAGCCGACTGATTATCCTGAGCAACTTCATTCTGTTGGACATCATCATGTTCACCAGCATTACTTGGACCTACTTCATCATCATTTGAAGTTTCCCGTGGTCTCCACGAATACTCAGCTGGGAATCTTAGCTGCGACTCATATTCTCGCAAAATATCCAACTCATCAAAGAAATCTTCTTCATCCTCTGATTCTTCTCTCATGTCAAACGAATCCCAAAGTTTGTCATAATGATAACGCCATGAATCACCAGGATTCTGCGGCGGCATAGTATAACCTTGACATTCAACATTTGCAGCTTCAATAATCCGCTTCTCACTTGGAACGAAGACACGTCGCAATGGATTTGAATAACCAACAAATATACCCTCAATGCACTTCGGACCAAACTTTCCAAAAGGTTCTATAACCGTACAAGGTGACCCAAACGGTTCTAGATACTTCAAATTCGGTTTGCGGTTATTGATTAGCTCAAAGCATGTTTTGTTGAACTTCTTGACAGTAAGAACCCTGTTGAGCGTATAGCATGCGGCAGAAACAGCTTCAGCCCAAAAATTAATCGGTAACTTTGAATCTGCGAGCATAGTTCTAGCCGTCTCGATTAGCGTCCGGTTTTTGCGTTCTGCGACTCCATTCTGCTGCGGAGTGTACGGAGCACTAAACTCATGCAAAATACCTCTTTCATCACAAAATTCTTCCATCTTGCTGTTCTTGAATTCAGTACCATTATCACTTCGAATTCTCTTGATACACCTTTGGTACAAATTCTCAATCTTCCTGAACAGACTCATCAAACTGTCAAATGTTTCATCTTTCGTCTTCAAGAAAGATACCCACGAAAATATGGAATAATCATCAGTAACGACCAAACAATAATAATCTCCTGTAATGCTCTTGACATTCACCGGACCAAACAAATCCATGTGAAGTCTTTCCAGAGGTCTCGAAACTGAATTGACTTTCTTTGTAGGGTGTGACTTTTTCTTCTGCTTGCCTTTGACACAGCTAATGCACTCCCCTTCCAGATGAAAACCTTTGATATTAACTCCCAATACCAAATCATTGTGCACCAAGTGATTCATCTTCCTTAGGTGAATATGCCCCATCTTTCGGTGCCACAATCTTGATTCTTTCTCAGTTGCTCTAGACACGAAACAATGTGCTTGACCAGTAGTTGTAGTTGCTACAGACATATCTAACACATATAAATCGTTCACTCTAGGTGCCCTCATAATAATCCATTCTTCAGGGATAACAAAACCAGGTTTCAGAATCAAACATTCTTTATCAGTGAAGTGAGTAGTATACTGATTGTCACAAATCTGCGAGATACTAAGCAGATTGTTCTCCAGCTCAGTGATGTAGTTAACTCTCTCAAATGTCACAATCCCATTGGATAACGTTCCTTCACCAACAATTCGACCACCTTCATGACCTGCAAATCCCACATAACCACCATTGATATTCCTTACATCATACAGCAATGCAGTTTTTCCTGTCATATGTCGAGATGCACCACTATCCATAATCCATCTTGAAATGGCTCTTGGAAGATCCTGCATATACCACAAGTGTTGATTTTAAAACACTTCAATAAAGATGCCGATTCATGCTTCGCGATCCAGGAAGCTCCGGCAATTCAAATTGCTTATTCAAACATGGTGTCCACCCAGGCCTCATCAGCCTTAGGTGTAACCTTGACTTTAGCAATTTGAATTTTGAAATTTTCAGCCTTCAAAGGTGGAAAATTTGCATCATAATCAACCGAAATTGATTCTTCAACCTTTTTCACTTCAGAAGTTGAAATTTTCATTTCAGTTTTTGGTTTCCAAACTTGTTGAGATAAAGCAACCCGCTTGTAAAATTTGTCATTTTTAGTTACCACATTCGTTACGGGTTCATTTTTCACTTTGATGTTGTCATTTTTCACATTCTTTTTCTCAACAACGATTGGTGCTTTACCCTTCACATCAACTTTCTTTTGTTGAAACTTCACAGTTTCAGTCCTAGGCTTCACATATGTACACTTTCGTGCAATATGACCAACTTGTTCACATCTAAAACAAGTACGAGTATCAGCTACTCGACTCGTGCCTTCAGACTGATACTGTGAAGCTCTTTTCTCAAAGAACTCTTCATTTGATTTTGAAAAGATTTCATTTTCCTCATCAGAAAGTGAACTTGAACCATTTACAAACACCTTCTTTTCAGCAAACCTCTTGTTTTGAAAACTCTTTTTCTGATAACTCTTACCACCTCGATAACCACCTGACCAATTGTTTCGATTGTTATTATAAAAACGTGGTGGAACAATAGGCTTTTTGTAATAAGATTTATCTTTCTCAAAATTCATTTGCCTTTTTGTTTGACTCAAACTGTTCACCTCTGACAACTCAACTTCAACTAACTTGAAAACATTTGTCAACTTTTTCACATTAACATTCTCAATGGGAAACTCAGAATCCGAATACAACTTATCAGATCCAGCCATCTTGTACATCACAAGACCCGGTTCATCACTTAAGTTGTTTTTGGACTTTGGTTTCTGAATGTATTTGTCCAAGAAACCCCCATCCTCTTCAGCTGAATCACTATTCAAAACACTTTCAGCTGTGCTCTTAACAATCTCTGTCTGAACACTATCATCAGATGATGTAGAAAAAATAACATCAATGTTCTCCGGAAGTTTAACTTCTTTTTCTTCCTCAATTTCAACCAACCCAGACTGCTTTTTCGTGTAATTATCAAGAACAGGTGGTGGAACTTGATGAAACCCCACCCCAGTTCCATCACAATACACATCTTCGCCCGCTTTGTCTTTCCCTATAGGTTTAGGAACAATATGCTGCAAAACAAAGCTTGCCGATTTATAGCTGTTAAGCTTCAACTGGATTCGTTCATTCTCAATTTCAGCTTCTTGAGCTTTAAGTTTCAGTTTAGCAATTTGATCCAGTTGTTCATTAATTGATTCTTCTTTTAATCTCAAAACAGCTCTTAGATGTTCATTTTCTTTAAATGTTTTGCCATTACGATCATCACTATCTTTAACAACACTTTTCAATTTCTCAAATTTTTCAGAAATCTGTCGGTTTTCAAGAATTAACTTTTCATTTTCAGATTTTATTTTCTCCCGTTCAATTTTATCATTTTCAATTTGAGCCGTTAATTCTTTGTTCCGTTCAGTTGAAGCTCGTACACTTTTGTCACGATCGAGAATCTGATTTTCAACATTTCTAACCTTTGTTGTCAGATTCTTGATTTTCTCATTGTTAAGATACGTGACAGTGCTACAAAAATTGCATTGTTTGGTGCAATTTTTGCAGTCAGCATTCCCTTCAATCTTGTTACCTGACTCATTTGTTGACACACTTTGACTGACCGATTCCTTTGACTCAGTAGCAGAATTAGGATCTACCTCAAGTGCTTTTGCAGCTAGCACTTTGTCAGCCATCACTCCCAGGTTCTCAGCTGTCAACTCTTGCGTAGTATCAATTATGCCTGTATCAATCTGCTTTTCTTTCTTCTCTTTCTCCTTTCTCTCTTTCTCTTTCTCTTCTTCAATCATTTTCGAAGTTGGTGTTCCCCACCACTTGTGCTGCCAATATTCATCTTCTTCTTTGTACTCCTTGATAATAGCTTCGATATCTATCGTTTTGTCATCAATCGCAATGTTGCCATACCTATCAAGATAGCACTCTCTATCTGGATCCCATCTGTTTGCTCTTCTAGCTTCCAGAAAGATACCAGAAAGTCTGATAATCTTGGTTTCAGCAGTCATCTTCCGGTAGTGATACTTTTCTTCCTCAGTACGATCATCTTTCCATGGCTTAGGTTCATCATTGCTTGCCATGAATGCGTAACCCACCGCATCTTCTTCCGGTAGAACTTCTTTACTCCAATCATACCCCTCATCATCATAAATCACAGCAAGAGCCCTTGATTTGTCTCTGTTATCTTCAACTTGCTTCAATCTAGGCGGCTCAGATTTATTCTGATGGTAGATTGCCTTTTTGTAATAATCATCTCGAAACGGATTCTCTGACTCATCAGCATACGCATTTCTGCATTCCCGTTTGAAATGACCTTTCTGCTTACACTTAAAACAAGTCACCTTCGATTTATCGAACCCCAGCTTGGTAGAAGCACCACCAATTGTTTTTCTCCCTGTAATCTCCATGAAGCGTTGTGCACGTCGGACTGCACTTGCCATTGCCCAACGAATGTCAATCAGCTCCATTTCTTCAGGATCTATCTGATCGTAGTCTTCTTTCGTAAGATTTGTATTTCCGATTTTTCCAGCCACCAATCCTTCGTAGGATTCCAAAACAGACGCCAAAAAGACCATTTGTTGCTTAGCCGATTCCGCATCAAAATTCTGTGCGTTCTTCAGATCTATCGCGATATTGCAAGAAAACTTTGCATCAGAATGATTTGCAGAAGACGTAAATCCACTGTGATAACCACTATGACTTCCACTGCTTTGACCACTTTGATTTTCTTTTCCAGCTGTAGAAACATTCTCAGCAGAAAATGCAGTTTTTGGAGAAGTAGCTTTCGGCATCATGCTTTTTGGATAGTACAGTTCCAGATTCTGTTGATAAGATGACTGATTAACTTTGTACGTCTTTTTCAACTCTAGCTCATGACTCTTGAGTTTTTCAATCAGCAAATCTAATGTCAGCTTTTCTGGTTCTTTGATGGTATTCTTCAGCATCATCGCATAATATCTCCAATCCATCTCATCAGGCAACGAATCGAACAATTTGTCGATAAGATCTTCTTCAGAAATGTCAATCTCATGTCTTACTAATTCTAGTTTCAGATGACCAAACCGTTCTATCATTTTACACACTGACTCGTTCTTTATACAACCAAACAGATCAAACTCTTTCCTAAGAAGTTTCTTTTTGTTTTTTACAATCTCTTTACTTCCAAGACACTTCTTTTTGAGTTTTTCCCATAAGTCTTTAGAATTAGAGTACTCTATCAGCGAAATGATGTCTTCACGCACCGATTGAAACAATAATGCCACACATTTTTGCTCAGCCACAAAATTATCAATCTCTTCAACTGATCTTAATGCTTCACCATTCTTCTTTCCTTGGGCAAAACCATTTTTCATACTTTTCCAGCAAGGAAAAGCAAATGCCATCAACCAATCTTCGAACTTTGTTGCCCATCTGCTATAATCTTCTATAGCCATCAGCTTAGGAGGTTTGTTAAACGTTCCAAATGCGCTTTCGGACTCCCAAGCTTCCTTCTTTCTTTCTTTCGGAGTATTCTCGTTCTCATTCGTGTTGTTGTTGTTTGTAGAAGTATCATCTCCCGAGTTTCCTGCGAATGCGTACATATCGCTAAACGGGTTCAAGAAAATATCATCCATTGTGATCGTACCTGAAAAATCAATCAAACACTTAGAAAAATTTTTTATGTTTTGAAAATTTATCAAGTTCAAGCGAAATTCTTGAAGTAATCAGCTTCAAGCGAAATCAATACAATAATACTGTTCAAGCGAAATCTACTATAAACTATTTCGCTTCAGCTTCAAGCGAAACCACACAAGATCAGATTCTCAAGCGAAACCAACTATTTCGCTTCAACCAAAACAGAACCTTCAAGCGAAAACAACTATTTCGCTTCAGGAAATCTTCAAGCGAAATCCAGCACAATCTATTTCGCTTCAGCAGTTCAAGCGAAACAGTCCAAAAATTCAGATCTGAAGCGAAATCAAGTCTAACCTTCGAACACTTTTCAAGCGAAACCTAGTTTTAGGTCAATTTTAACATGTTTTAAGCTGAATTTCAGTCTGAAACTTTGTAGGCTTTGTTAAAACTCAGTTTTACACGTTATACTCGAAAATTAGACCATTTCGACCGTTGGAACTTGTTCAGATCTGAAAAATGTAAAAAGAAATGAGTAGAAAGAAGATAATCCGCTGCTATGGTATGAACTCCTCGTCCTGAGCTCTGATACCACTTGTTGGACCGTTGTATGACCCTAAAATGTCAGTCAAGGCAATTCATCTCAGTTTACAGAGGCGGAATCAAAGTAAACTAAGTCATAACAGCTCTAATCCTTTTAATCTTTCTTTTCTGATTGATTTGAGTGCTTGTACAAGGTTTTCTGATACAGATCCGTCAGCACTTCGTCACACGTACAATGACAACTACTATTCGCTTCAAATGACCTCACCCCTATATATAGGGTGTATGATTTCGCTTGAGGATGTCTGAAGCGAAATCATGTGATGTTGATTTCGCTTCAAGCATACATAAACCCTCTTCAAGCGAAATCTCCAAGATTAAATCATACAAACCCTAATTTAACTCTAATGCATGTTTAATCAAACAATTCTAGACACAAGACTTGATAATGACGAAATCAGCAGACATTCAGTGCACCAACAAAGGTCCTCGTGGTTTAACTAACTAACCAAGTTATATCAACTTTTAAATTAATTAGGTTATCTAAGTAATTTAATTAGGTAATTTAACTTAGTTTGCTAACTTGGTTAACTTGTTTTTACCATTAACTAACTTTGAAACTTTAATAAGACTAACTAGATTATTATAAAAATAAAACTTTTAAATAGTAAAATTAATTAGTTAAATAAAATAGTATAGGTACAAACCATATTTATAAACAAATTAAAATTAGGATAAAAATCTTTAAACGATTATTCATTTCACGAAGCTTCCGAATCTCATTATTTTAAGAGTTTTAACTAGTTTATCGAGTATCAAGTGTCGATAAATAAAGAATCAAGAATCCTTGAATAATATTTTGTTCAAACGAGAATCTGATTAACATTTGCACATAAGACTAACTATGAATATACAAACATGATTAAAAATAGCTTCGTTTTCATTATGATCAAGAGTCTCGAATTACAAATGAAACGAAAATTGATTACAAAGAGAGTACAAGTGTCTAATTATGGAAAGTATAACACGTCTTGCTAAAATAAGAAAGTGCGAAAATGCGTAGCGTTACAGTCTCCCCTCCTTTAGGAAATTTCGTCCCGAAATTTAGGAAAAAGGAACGAAAAGATGCGGATACTTGGTCTTCATATCACTCTCGAGTTCCTAAGTAAATTCAGCGCCACGTTTTCCTTCCCATCGAGCCTTGACGATAGGAATTTGACAGCGCCTCAGTTTCTTGACACCTCGGTCCATGATTTCGATGGGGTTCTCCACAAAATGCAAAGTGTCGTTGATTTGGAGGTCTTCGAGAGGAACTTGAAGCCCTTCTTCAGCGAGACACTTCTTGAGATTCGAGACATGAAACATTGGATGATCGTTGTTGAGTTCTTGAGCTAAATCGAGTCGATATGCCACCTTGCCAATCCTCTCGAGTATCTTGAAAGGACCAACATAGAGAGGGGCAAGCTTTCCCTTTTTACCAAAACGAATTACTCCTTTCCAAGGAGATACTTTGAGTAGCACGTGGTCACCAACGTTAAACTCCAATGGTTTGCGTCTCTTGTCAGCATAGCTCTTTTGTCAACTACGAGCCATGAGTAGATTATCACGGATTTGAAGAATCTTATCTGTTATTTGTTGAATGATCTCAGGGCCAGTAAATTGTTTGTCACCAATCTCGTGCCAGCTTAAAGGAGATCGGCATTTACGACTATACAATGCCTAGAAATGAGCCATTTGAATACTGGAGTGGTAGCTATTGTTGTACGAGAACTCGATCAATGGTAAATGCACATCCCAACTACCACCAAAGTTGATGAAACAAGAACGGAGCATGTCCTCTAGGGTTTGGATAGTACGTTCAGTCTATCCATCCGTTTGGGGATGAAAGGTTGTACTACGATTCAAATGGGAACCCATAGCGGACTGAAAAGTTTGCCAAAGACGCGAAGTGAAATGACCATAACGATCGGAGATGATATCGAGAGGAATACCATGACGGCATATGATTTCGTCAGTGTAGAGTCGAGCAAGTCGTCCAACCTTGAAATCTTCACGAATGAGAATGAAATGAGCGGACTTGGTCAATCGGTCGATAACCACCCAAATACTATCGTGACCAGACGGTGTACGAGGGAGTTTGGTTATGAAATCCATAGCAATGCTATCCCATTTCCAGACGGGGATTTCAGGTTGTTCGAGTAGACCAGAAGGTCGTTGATGCTCGGCTTTGACCTTTGAACATGTGAGGCACTTAGAAACATACGTAGCAATGTCTCTCTACATACAAGGCCACCAATAGGATGTACGAAGATTCTGGTACATCTTGTCAGCACCAGGATGAATCGAGTACTTGGATTTGTGTGCCTCGTTCATGATGAGTTCACGAAGATTGTCGCGATTTAGCACCCAAATGCGATCACGACAGTATTGAAGACCTTTAGATTTTGTAACAAGCAGGTCTTATGTAGCATCACGTATTTCGACGAACAAGGTACCTTCGTTGGCAGGCGAGTATTGAGCTTCACGAATGCAAGTGTGAAGATCGCTAGAGATGTGAAAACAACGAATACTATTAACATGAGTCTTACGACTAAGTGCATCGGCCACGACATTCGCTTTTCCAGGATGATAGCGAATCTCGCAGTCGTAGTCGTTAAGTAATTCCACCCATCGACGCTGTCGCATATTGAGCTCTTTTTGATTAAAGATGTGTTGTAGGCTCTTATGGTCAGTGAAAACCACACACTTCGTATCATATAGGTAGTGTCGCCAAATCTTCAACGCAAAAACAACTGCGCCAAGCTCGAGGTCGTGGGTAGTATAATTTTTCTCATGTATTTTGAGTTGACGAGAGGCATAAGCGATGACTTTGTCTCGTTGCATGAGAACACAACCAAGACCACGATTCGAGGCATCACAATATACCACGAAATCATCATTCCCATCGGGAAGAACGAGAATAGGAGTGTTACAAAGCGAATTCTTGAGAGTTTGAAAAGATTCCTCTTGCTCAGGACCCCAAGCAAAAGGTTTCTCGTTTTGAGTCAACGAAGTGAGAGGTACAACGATCTTTGAAAAGTTTGAGATGAATCGGCGGTAATAACCCGCCAATCCTAAGAAGGAACGGATTTCAGAAGGGTTTCTAGGCGTGGTCAATTCTTCACTGCTTCGATTTTGGAGGGATCAACATGGATTCCTTTTTCACTAACAACGTGCCCAAGGAATTGGACTTCTTTGATCCAGAACACGCATTTGGAAAACTTTGCGTATAGACGTTCGACACGTAAAAGCTCAAGTATAAGACGTAGATGTTGTTCATGATCGGCTCGAGATTTAGAATAAATAAGAATATCGTCAATGAAGACGATCACAAAACGATCTAAATAAGGTTTACAAACACGATTCATAAGATCCATGAACACAGCGGGTACGTTGGTCAGGCCAAAAGGCATAACCACGAACTCATAGTGTCCATAGCGAGTGCGAAATGTGGTTTTGGGAATGTCCTCTTCGAGAACACGAAGCTGGTGATAACCAGATCGAAGATCCATCTCAGAGAAGCAAGTAGCGCCTTGAAGTTGGTCAAAGATATCATCGATGCGCGGAAGAGGATAACGATTTTTGACTGTGAGTTTGTTAAGCTCTCGATAGTTGATACACATGCGGAACGAGCCATCCTTCTTTTTGACAAAGAGTACAGGAGCACGCCAAGGTGAGGTACTTGGACGAACAAAACCCTTTTCAAGGAGTTATTGGAGTTGACTAGATAACTCTTGCATTTCGGAGGGAGCAAGACGATAAGGAGCCTTGGCAACAGGGGTCGCACCAGGTACGAGATTAATACGATAATCGACAGATCGAGGTGGAGGGGGACCAGGCAGATCTTCAGGAAAGACGTCAGGGAAGTCGCGCACCACTGGAACATCATTTACGCTATTTCCCTTGCCCTTTTCTTCCACAATGTGAGCTAAAAAGGCAAAGTACGGTTTACGTAAATATTTGTTTGCTTATGTGCAAGACATCAATCTTAGTCCTTTCGAAGGTCGGTCTCCATAAAGGCGCAAGGTGTCGCCGGATGGAAGAGGTAAGCGAACGTACTTCTCATGGCAAGCGATTAAGCATGGTTTTCATGAAGCCAATCCGTGCCTACGATGATGTCGAAACTACCTAATCGCATGGGTATAAGGTCGATGGTGAAGGTATGATTGTTGAGAGTAAGAAGACAATCGCGAAGAACGGAATCGACTAAAACGGATTTGCCATTGGCGACTTCGATGGAAAACGACTTAGGTAGCTTAGAGCATGTAACATTTAACTATGGTTAAAATTCAACAAACACAAAGCTTTTGTCCGCACCAGTATCAAATAACAATGAAGCATAAAGGTTATTAACTAGAAACGTACCATTAACGACGCCGTTGTCGTTGCGTGCCTGATTCGCGTTAATGTTGAAGGCGTGTCCACGAGGAGCTTGTTATTCCTGGTTAAGTTTAGGATACTGAGGACGAAGGTGAGTTGTATCACCACACTTATAGCAGGCTCGAGCTGGTTGGGCGTTTTGTTGAGCTAGTTGCGCTTAGCGAGCTTGTTGAGCTTGCGGTGTGGAGTTATTCTTACAATAGGCGGTGTTATGGCCGAATCGATTGCAATGGGTACAATCGCGACAATTGGCATTGATAGGATGGTGAAAATTGCAAGTAGTACACTTGGGATGAATCCCAGTGTATGGCTTTCGTTCGTTTGCAGGTGAAGCAGGGTTAGGTTGCAAGGCTTGAGGGTTTGGCGGAGTAACAACCGCATAATTCTGACTAGAAGCCTTCCGCTTCTTGTTCTGGTTTTTTTGGGTTGGCGAGGAGGGTTCAACGGTGGCTTGATGTACGTTCTTCGAGGAAGCCTTTTCAGAGTTCATACGAAGGACAATGTTGCTGTTACGGCGAGCAGCCAAACGATAGGTTTCTTCTATGGTTGACGGGAGAGCAACTTCCATAAGATTCATGAAGGAATCAGGGCAGTAATGGATGTATTTGTTGATTTGCTTTTCAGGCGTATCAACCTGGCTAGGACATAGAATGCTAAGTTTCTTGAAACGGGTGGTTAAGCCATCGTTATCATCACCGACTTGTTTCAAAAACCAAAATTCATGCTCCAACTTTCTGAGTTCATGCGGAGAGTAGAATTCCCCCCTCATGATCTTCTTTAGTTCCGCCCATGGCAGAGCGTGAGCGGCATCTTCTCCTCTTGTGCCTTGCTCAGAGGTCCACCAGTCCAGGGCCCTTGAGCGAAACACACCAGTAGAGTTTTGAGTGCGTAATGCATCAGGGCAACTACTCTAGCGGAAAGCGATTTCCATGGCATCAAACCAAGTGAGCAGTGTGGTGGCACCATCCTTGCCTGAAAATTCCAGGGGTTTACAAGCCATAAATTGCTTGAAGAGGAATGGTGGCGTTGGTTTCTGCACCTTGGAGTCCACATAGCCATGGGGTGAGTCCGAATTAGGTTGGATGCGACTAACGATGTCAGGTATCACTCGCGCCATTTGATCCGCCATTTGTTCAGCGATGAGTCCGACCAATTCTTCTTTGGAGATGGGGTCGTGGTTGGAACCTCTCTTGGATTTGGTCTTGTTTGATGAGCTTGGAGATGCCATCTAGAAGTTCGAAGGAAAAGGAAAGGATGAGACTTGATCATAATGTTTTAAGAAAATCGTTTTCATGAAATGATTCACATAGCATAAAGTTTCACATAGCATAAAAGTGTTCAAATTGATTCACATAGCATATAAGATTCAAATTGTATCACATAGAATAATCGTGAATTCCACATAGCATAACATGAATAATGAAAGCATCGTAAATTTAGTTTGTTCACGAGAGATTATTATTGTTTTTGATTGCGATAAACGTGCGAAATGGTGTAAAAGTTTGAAATGAACGAACGTTCAAGTATAGAATTATATATATATATATATATATATATATATATATATATATATATATATATATATTGAGATACATAAAAGAGAGGCTCAATAAAACATTTAATTGTTTCTGCTAGAGAAACGTTGACTATTCCAAAGTGGGTCGAAAGTCCTTTCGAATTAGAGAAAACGTGCTTTGGCCTAGCCTATAGGTAAGATACTCTCATCGAGAAGCGATTAATGGTATCTTACCCTTCCAGTTACTACACGTCTCTAATTGATTGAAACAATCGGGGCTTTGGCGAGATTAAAAATCGAGGAATGGGACTTAATCGACAAGATGCGGGTTTCACCCCTAACTTGAAGATTTCGTACCCTAATGTGGTTAGTACTCGTCGGGTCAAAATCAAATTTCGACACTTTGACAAGGGTCCACTAGAGTTGAAATGGAAATTACCATTAAGTTGTGGATTTCACTCCTAGCTTAATGGTGTAATTTCGTGCAAAAATAGTTTAAGGTAGAATGAGAGTCGTTTACCAAATTATGGGTTTCACGCCTATTTTGGTAAAGTCGTCTCGTTTTTGTTACAAGAGTCTTCGAATAAACCAAAGTGTATTCATGTTATCCTTAGGAAAGGCATGTAAATTTAACAAACAAGAAGAATTGCTAGGAAGCATGTAAGGTAGAATGCATAAGTTTTAAACAACAAATAAGAGACAAAGTTCCAAAAACTATAGACTAGGGCAAAACATTCCTACTTATTCCTAAATCTCTATAGTTATGGCTCTGATACCAATCTGTCACACCCCAACCGATGGCGGAAACATCGGGATGAGACGAAAACGAGATTGCAAGAGACTTCATAACACTATGTGACAATAATAATTAAATTCAAATTTCATTTCAAACTAATTGTCATACATGATTCAAATAGAAATAACAACATTGTCTCAAAAGAACAAACATAACATCAAATGATAAACTAATCTAGGTGTGTATCTAAGTCCACCTAAATTGCATTTCTTCAACATCAACTCAACCATTCAACCTACAACATGTATTAAAATAGAGTTCAATGCAAAAGCAAAGGCGAGTATATAAGTTTTGTTACATAGCATAATATAGCATAAAATAGTTTAAAGTGCTCATATCCAACATGAATCATATTAAGCAAGTTTACTAGCATGCCAAAACGGTGTACTTATATATTCAAACCCAAGATTCCAATGCGTTAAAATAGCCTATCCCAAATAGAATAAAGGGAGGTTAACATGTTTACTTAACAATACCCCAAGAATCGTGGGCAGTGCATTAATCCTATAGCGCTATATCGTTAAGGTAGGCTAGCAAAGTTAATGAAGCATATAATCGACACAAAATAGTTTACATTAGCATACAAGACTAAACAAGCATCATATAGTTTCATTTTAAGCATTGGTATAGTTTAAAATAGTTTAATGTGAAGTGTAATTTGGTATAACATACATGTTGCATCCCAAAAGTGATAAAAAGGAAAACGGGATCGAGTATACTCACGGTTTTTGCAAGCTTTCCTACTTGATATCCCCTGAGTGTTGGTTGTTTAGTTTGGAGCACCTTGTCCTCCTACACAGAGGAACATAGGTGTGTCAGTTTGGGGAAATCGGAAGATTATAGAGTCAGAATTTAAAATACATGAACATAGACATAGGAAATTAATCATCCATCACATATGATGTTTAGATGATATACTTACTAACTTGATAATGTCCCCTAGTTCATCATCAAGAGTTCGGTTTGTTTGAATATTACACAAGTATTACATAGTATATTATATCATATATGTCAAGCATGAGGTAGAAGATTAAAATCTTCATTTAGGTACCTCTAAGTATCATAGAATTCATACATGAGGTAGGAAGAACAAAGCTTCCATTTAGGTACCTCTATTGTTCACCACTACACTTGTTGTTATAAACAACAAGGAGGGTCATGAACTTACAAGAAATAATGAAATACAACAACTAATCTATGAGAAAACATCAAGAAGTGAGTGGATTTTTATGAAAGATAGCCCAAGCTAGTCTAACAATCACACATTCATCAAGCTTCAAGCTTGAACACTTCTTGTGGGTAAAACACTAACTAAAACAGAATGTTTGTGAGGTTTTAACCTCTGATTTAACATTTCTCAGCCTTGTTTTTAAGACCAACTAACCATTCAATTGATTATGAGCATTAGGACATAGGTTTGAGATGGGTTAGACTCAAGTTCAACTAAGATTAACAAGTTTAGATGAAAACAGAAAAAAAACAGTCCACTTTGGAGCCTTTTCGGGGACATTCCAGGGCTTGGTTTTCGATGGAAACCTCTGGAAATGTTCCTAAGGTTGTTCCAAGCAAGTGGGAAAAAGAATGGATGAAAAATGTTGAGTATTGAGTGAGTTATGCTCACTTTTGTGAAGGTTGGTATTTCTGCTCGAACTTGAGATTTGCAGCTGATTATAGGAGGATTTGAGAGTGTTTAGAGTGATTTGAAAAGTGTAAATGGCTTAGAGGGGTATTTATAGGGAAGGTTTAGGTTAGTTTATAGTTGGGTATTTAATGTTAAAACTCGGTTTAAAACTCAAAAAAACATTAAAATCCCGCTTAAAATCGAGTCTGATCCCTTTTCTGCGCGTTGGGCTGGCTTGGCGGGCCACGAAGATCGGACTGGGCCTGGTTGCAGGCCGCCTAGACTCGGTTGGGCGAGAGTTTAAAAGATTAAAGGGTTGGGTTATGTTCGATATCAAGGTCCAGCTCAGCTGGTTTGTGCGCGAGTGTGTGAGAAGGGTGACCCGGGTTCGAGTCCCGGCTACGCCCTTTTTATTGTTTTGGTTTTTTTTTTATGATTTCCAATTATTGCACATTCTGTCCCTAAGGTTTAGTTTAGTGAATCTGCACAAAAGGTCCTTGTGGTTTAACTAAGGAACCAAGTTATATCAACTTTTAAATTAATTAGGTTATCTAAGTAATTTAATTAGGTAATTTAACTTAGTTTGCTAACTAGGTTAACTTGTTTTTACCATTAACTAACTTTGAAACTTTAACAAGACTAACTAGATTATTATAAAAATAAAACTTTTAAATAGTAAAATTAATTAATTTAATTAACTAAATAAAATAGTATAGGTAGAAACCATATTTATAAACAAATTAAAATTAGGATAAAAGTCTTTAAACGATTATTCTTTTCACGAAGCTTCCGAATCTCATTATTTTAAGAGTTTTAACTAGTTTAACGAGTATCAAGTGTCGATAAATAAAGAATCAAGAATACTTGAATAATATTTCGTTCAAACGAGAATCTGATTAACAGTTGCACATAAGACTAACTATGAATATACAAACATGATTAAAAATAGCTTCGTTTTCATTATGATCAAGAGTCTCGAATTACAAATGAAACGAAAATAGATTACAAAGAGAGTGCAAGTGTCTAATTATGCAAAGTACAAAACGTCTTGCTAAAATAAGAAAGTGCGAAAATGCAGAGCGTTACAATAAATGCGTTAAATAAGCATGGTAGTATGCGTTAAATGCGTTTAATATATAGTTTATAATATACTTAACCCATCGCGTTAATCGGTATCTCGAGAGTACAAGTAATTAAGCAAGAAATGACAGATACAAGTAATGACCCGTAGAGTCGGGTTGTTACAACCGGTACCTCAAATGCCGGGTCAAGCAAGGCCTCTTCCTCAGAATTTGATCCCACCAGTTAATCCACCGGAAGGCATTCAAAGAAGATATAATCAGGGACCGGTTCACGGTGTTGAGAGTCACTTCAAACCCGCCATAGCTAACAACCCATCACCGGTTGTGATCCCGCAATTACAAGGAGGGCGGTCGTTCGAAGTTCGTGCTCAGTCCATATCTAGTTTGCCTAAGTATCATGGCTTGGCACATGAAGAGCCGTATTTACACATTGCTGCATATAACGCGCGTTGCAAAACTATCGGAGGCCAAGGTTTTTCTGTAGATGATGTGAAATTGGTTCTCTTCCAATTCATCCTTGAGGATAAAGCGCAACAGTGGTTTCACTCGTTACCATCTGCATCGATATTCACATGGCCAGAAATGCAACAACTCTTTTTGGATGAGTTCTATACACTGCAGCGAACGAATAACGCTGAGAAGGATATTCGAGGTTTTCAACAGCAACACGACGAGCTATTCCATGACGCTTTTAATCGGTTTAAGATGATGTTAAAGAATTGCCCGCATCATGGAATTCAGCTATGGGAACTCTTAAATGCGTTTCATGAAGTGTTAACGGATGAAGATGCTCGGGATTTTAGCTCAATCTCAAACTGTACATTCGGTACTAACTATGAGCATGATGATTGAGAGTACTTGGAAATGAATGCGGATACATCAAAGCGGAAGGCTCAGTCTTCAAGGAGCACCCGATATTCGGTAGTGAGAGCGGTGGACAATCCACCAGATTTTAGTGGACAATACCCGTTGTGCGGTCATTGTGGGGATATAGGGCATATCGCTGATCAGTGCCCCAATATAATTGGTAAGCAGGATGATGTGAATATGTTGCAAGGCAGTGGGAACAGGTATTCGGGTTACCAAGGAAATAATCAGTATTACCAGTCCCGAAATCAAAATAACTATCAAGGGGGAAATAACTTCGGTTATCAAAGGAACTACCAGCAGGGTACTGGTCAAGGAAATAATGAGATGATAGAGATGCTGAGGGAAATACGACAGGAGCTGCAAAAGAGAGGTCAGATGGATGACGTACGGGCCCAAAAGGATGAGATTCGGGACAAGGCCATCCAATCATTGACGACTCAGATGGGGTAATTATCGAGTGAAGTAGCAGAGCTGAAGCGACATAATGGGAAGCTGCCAAGTGACACGCAGATGAACCCTAAAAGTTCAAAGAACATTCCGATTAGTGGGGTAAATCCTGTTCTAAAAAATAATTGTTTTGATAATGGTTTGTTTGTGTCTCTTGTGATTGCAGGTGTAACGGATACTGATTAAGAGCTCAATGGAGTTGATCTAGGGGAACCAGTCATCCCAATCCGGGTCGGAATGTTTAAATCCACCGCGCGTTGTTGGATTATGGAGCGGCAATGAGCGTTCTCCCCGGTACTTTGTACGACCAATATGATTTTGGTCCCCCACAAGCATGTGATAGCAGGGCGATGTTCACAAATGCGAGTTTGAAACAACCCTAGGGAGTTGTGAAAGATGTGGTAATCCAGCTCGGCGAGTTCTACTACACGGTCGATTTCATGGTGGTCGATTATGCACCAGCACAGACCTACGCACCAGCACAGACCTACGCACAGCCTCATGTAATCTTGGGACGCCCATTCCTGTATTCATCAAATGCTCAAATCGATTGCAGGAATGGGATGGTCATTCTAAGCTACAAGAATCGTAAGTTATACTTCAATGTATTTTTAAAGTCTATTGCTTATGATCTTCTTGATGATTTAAGTCTTGGAGGTGCTACTAATGAGATTGGGTTCAGTGGTGGTAATTTTTGCAGGTCTGAGTTAACTAATGGTGGAAATCGAGCGGAGAAGGCAAGTGTGTGAAGGAGAGCTGATGAGAGGAAACCACCTAATGGTGGGATTAGATGGGGTGACCCAGTTGAGCGTGACCCTAACCGAAGTGAAGCTATGACCCTCCCTAAAAACTGGATGGATATGTACGGAGAGACATGGGAGAGCAAGCGTGCATCTGAACCACCTTGAACATCAGGTACAGTCTGGATGAAGACTTTTAAACTTAGCAGCCTGAGGATGTAGAGCAGTGCACTTTGTTTTGTTTCATTTTGGTGTGGTTGTGTTTTGACAGGTTCCTACGATTCAATTATCATGGATGCAATAATTCAAGTGTGGGGATGTTTTGCAACATCCACGGTGAGAGATCAAAGAATCTATGGAATGCATCTATTCCGGTTAAAGCACAACAACCGCATCATTTCAGACACATGGTCAGGTGCATGTGTTTATCTATCCTGTGTTTTTTTACGTGTACTTGGTGTTGTGAAATTTTTGTGTTGGGAGTGGTTTTATGTGTCGAGTCGTCTAGTTATTAGTCGTTCATTGTTTGTTAGGTGGTGTCTCTCGGGTTATGACTATAAATTGCACCATACATTGGGGACAATGTATCCCAAGTGTGGAGATGTGGTAACTTGACGGGTGGTCCGTAGGACAACCCTTAAGTGCCTTAAAAAGATTGAAATCCCATGTTTTGCACAGTTAATTGTTTGGACTTGGTAACTACTCGTTGGTTGATCTTGCAGGTGCTTAAAGGGCATAAGGAGTAGCTTTTTATGAAGTTTAGATGGATGCGAGAAGATGACGGAAGCAAGATTGGAGAAATCAACATGCAGCAAAGGAAACAAGGGAAAGCACCTCAGTCAGCACCGTAACCTACGATGAGGACCGTAGGTTACGGTCTCCACTTCTCACAAAATTCACACCGTAGCCCAGTTTCTACTCGGCGTAAGGATCCAATGGCCGCCGTAACCTACGGCGAGGACCGTAGGTTACGGCCCTGATCTTGTCTCGCTGTCTTGTTGACTGCCGTAAGCTACGGAACTTGGCGTAGGTTACGGTGCGGACTGGTGAGATAATGTAACTTATGCATTAAATGGTCATTGTGATGGATTTTATGGCTCCTATCATGGTTTTTCGGTTACACAACATTCTAGAGACGATTTTGGCTGCATTTTGAGCTTGAAGACAATTGTTAATCATTTTGGGTTTTATGTTTTTAACTTGTTTGAAGATTAAGACTTGGTTTATGATGTTTGTTCAAGCCATGAGTGGCTAAACTTGTGATGATTGTCCTTAGTTGAAGGTTTGCAAGACTTTATGCTTTGATTTCCTTATTTCTAGAATAACAAACTTTATCTTTATGCTTTGTTTGTTATGGTGTGTGATTAGTTGTTAGTAAATTGTTGATTCTTATGTTAAACTAGTTTGAAACCGTACGTTCTTGGTGCCGTTGGCAATCGAGATATCATGGGTAGAATTAGGCTTGGGTAAGGGTTAATTGATCATCGGGTAACAACCTCACGTTCTAGGAATCTGAGTACTTAGTTCCCTTTCATCACTACAAGTAATCACACATGAACTATGTCTATGTAGTTCTTTTTAGTGGAATGATAGCATGAATGTCAAAGCAAACCAGAAACTAAAGATGGTCTTTTGTCTCTAAATCGTTTACAACCAACATTTTTATTTTGCAATTAGAATAGTAATCTTAGTTTAAAAAATCAAATCAATCAAACCAACTCTTGAACTTTACTTTCATTGCAATTAGTTTAATTTTAGTTAACTTAGATATACTTCTAAATAACGCATATTCCACAAACTCCCTGTGTTCGATACCCACTTGCCGCTAGCTATCTAGTAGTATTTGGGTTAAATTTGATTGTGACCACGACATCACGTCAAATTTTGGTGCCGTTGCCAGGGAGTAGTGCGCAACGTGTGTTAATTTAGTAGTTTTGTTTTGTTATTTTCGGGTTTACGCTGGTTGTGTTGAGTGTGCAGGTACTTCAAGTGTATGCATACCAGGGGCTCTCACAAGTCATCTCACAAGTCATCACCGCTATCCTTTGATCCGGAAATTGAAAGAACACTTAGGCAAAACCGAGTTTTGCTAAGGGAAAACAAGATTGTTGGTTCACCTACTTCACCCATTACACCAAGAAATATCATGGCTGGTTCATAAATCCCACCCACAACGGGTCAAACGACCTCATCATTCATCCCTACATCCACACAACCTTCACCAAATATCACCGTGCCTAATTCCACTACCGAATTTACTTCACCACATGATGTTACACCAACCAACACTACTACACCACCTATTACTACCGAAGTTGAACCTGCCCTTACCTTTAACCCTTCTACTACAATCCCACCATTTTCCCATTTCTTCCAAACTTCGGGTCAATCATCTTCAACCTATCCACTACCACAAAGTTCAACTGTCGTTCATGCTACCTCTACATATAGACCACCAAACCAACCGGGTTTTCAGTATTCATCTTTTCCATTTGGGCAATCTTCGGGTATAGGAGGAAATGGATACGATGAGGGGTATGAAGAAGAGTATGGGGGATATGACGAAGATGGATTTTACTATGGAGGTGATGGAGGTAATTTGGGACCTCAAGGAGGAGTGGTTCAACAAAGTCAACCAATTCAGCCAATTCAAGATATGGGTAGGCTACCGGTTGGGGTACAACATATTCGGCCACAAGGGGTACAATTGCAACGTCCTACACCGTTGCAACAAATTCGTCCGCAAAATGTACAACATCAATTCCAAAGGCCAATTCAACAACAACCGATGCAACATCAATTTCAGCCACCATTTGCACCACAAGGGCTTATGCAAAGACCAATGGTTCCTATTCGTCCAAGGGTCCGGTTGGGTGAACCGAGAAGACATCTTCGAGAACATGCAAGAGGTATAGAAGCACATTTTAGACCGGTGATTACTCATAATCCATCACCAGTCG
Organism: Helianthus tuberosus; assembly: GCA_030545235.1. Classification (NCBI taxonomy): domain Eukaryota; kingdom Viridiplantae; phylum Streptophyta; class Magnoliopsida; order Asterales; family Asteraceae; genus Helianthus; species Helianthus tuberosus. The sequence goes on from CM060425.1 coordinate 198,907,124, forward strand.
TTATTCCTCACAATGATCAAGGAAGGACATTTGAAGTGAGAACCAATTCGTTACAAAGTTTGCCAAAATATAAGGGTCTAGCAACGGAGGAGCCTTATTTTCATTTGGAGGCTTATGATTCGACTTGCAACACTCTTGGGAGTCAAGGATTTTCGGCCGATGATGTCAAATTGGTAATATTTCAATTTCTTTTGAAGACAAAGCTAAAAAGTGGTTCTACACCCTACCTTTGGCATCTATCTACACATGGGCGGAAATGCAACAAATCTTTTTGGAAGAATTTTATACCGCTCAAAAGATAAATGATGCTAGAAAAGGATTGAGAAGTTTTCAACAACAATCTGGTGAGATGTTTCATGAAGCATTCGAGAGGTTTAACATGATGATAAAGAATTGCCATCATCATGGGATAGAGCTATGGGAGTTGATGAATGCCTTTCATGAGGGGTTATGTGCCAAAGATGCTCGCGACTTAATGTCAATCACGAATGGCACTTTTGCCACAAATTACGGGCATGACGATTGGGAATTCTTGGAGCAAATGGCGGTCACATCAAAAAGAAAAGCTCAAGCATCAAGGAGAGCACGACCGACCATTACCCAAACTCAAGTGCATGCGGTAGACGATGGTAATGTTCAAACTTCTAATCAAATTTATGACGTTTGTGCGCTTTGTAATGAGTTAGGACATGCGGCTGAAAATTGCCAAGGAGTGGAAGGGCAATATGAAGAGGTGAATGCTTTGCAAGGGCAAGGAGGGGATGGTAGAAATTACAATATGTATTCTAACACTTACCGCCCCGGTTTGAGAAACCACCCAAACTTTCGATACGAGAATCCCTCGAATCAAGCCAACCCGAATTTTCAAGGAAGTCAAGGTAACTTTGGTTCGCGCCAACCTTTCAATAATCAAAGTGGATATTGAGGTGGGAACAATCAAGGATATCAAAGGCAATATAAAACGGGTCAAGAGCAAGGAGGGTCTTCGGGTGGAAATGAGATGATGGAGATGTTAAAGACAATGCAAGCGGAAATGCAAAAGAGATACCAAATGGATGATGCTCGCATGCAAAAGGATGAGGCCCGTGATAAAGCAATTCAAACTTTGACCACCCAAATGGGTCAACTCGCAACCGAAGTGGCGGACTTGAAAAAAGGTAAAGGTCAATTACCAAGTGACACTAAGGTAAACCCGTCTCATAATACTTCTAGAGGTAATAATGTTAATATTCATCATGTAAGTGTTTTGAGAAGTTGGAAAGAGTACAAAACCAATCCTTCACCGGATTTGGTTGATGGGGTGGTTGAGGACATAACGGGTCAAGAAAGTGAGGAAGAAAATGAAACACCTATTATTTCTTCTAAAAACCCAATTTTGAAAAACCTGTTAATAATGAAGAGATGAACAATAAAAATGAGGAGGGGGATCTTGTCAAGTACCATTTCCCTCGGCTTCGTTAGATCCGGGTAAGAAAAACTTTATTTCAAAACGGGGTCCTCAAAAGGAAGAGATGTGGGAGGTTTTCAAACAAGTTAAAATTAATCTTCCTTTACTTGAAGCAATCAAACAAGTACCCGCTTACGCCAAGTTTTTAAAAGAATTATGTACTCAAAAGAGGCAACACAAAGTGCCTAAATTGGTTGATTTGACCGAGCGGGTAAGTGCGGTTTTGAAAGGAGATCTTCCTCCTAAGCTACAAGATCCGGGAATGCCTCTTATTAACATTCAAGTTGGGAACTTTCAAACTGCAAGGGCGTTACTAGATCTTGGGGCCAGAGTAAGTATTTTACCGGGGGGGGGGGGGGTTATATGACCAATATGATTTTGGTCCATTGAAACGGGTTGAGACAACGGTGGGTTTAGCCAATTTGTCTCATAAACTTCCTCGGGGTATTGTGCGGGATGTTATAGTAAAAGTTGATGAATTTTATTATCCCGTTGATTTTCTTGTGTTAGATTACTCATCCGTGGACCCAATTCAACAACAAAATGTTATTTTGGGTCGGTCGTTTTTGAACACCGCACACGCCGTAATTGATTGTCGATATGGTACGGTCGACATGACATTCAGTAATAGAAAAATGAGATTAAATGTTTTTACTAACGGTGCTAATGCTTTTGGTGATGAGTGTTTTCTAGCAGACTTCATTGATGCATACAACCCGAAGGAGTATGACGAAGAGATTTTGGAGTCGTGTTTGTGTGATGTTTCTTTGCAGGTTCATGCATGTGCGTTGGAATTGGAAGAGAAGGAGCAAGAGGCTCTAGCGGTGAAGGAAAGAAGACCGCCATGGACCCACCAAACAGAGAATTTACCGGTGGGAATCGATTCGGGTACCAAGCCTTCTTTGGAATGTCCACCAAATGTGGAGTTGAAGGAGCTACCAAAGCATTTGAAATATGCATTTTTGGGGGAGAATGACACCTTACCGGTGATCATTGCTACCAACTTAAAGGTAGCTCAAGAGGAGGAATTGTTGCGGGTTTTGAAGGCTAATAAGGCGGCAATTGGATGGACGATAGCCGACTTGAAAGGTATTAGTCCATCCATTGTTATGCACAAAATCATTACAAGTGAAGATGCGAAGCCAACCCATGAAACACAAAGAAGATTGAACCCGAACTTGAGGGAGGTGGTAAAGAAAGAAGTTATCAAGTGGTTGGATGCGGGGATCATCTATCCCATTTCGAACAGTGCATGGGTAAGTCCGACTTAGGTAGTGCCTAAAAAGGCCGGCATCCAGGTAATAAAAGATGAGCAAGGCGAGCAAATTGCCACCCGATCGGTCACCGGGTGGCGAGTTTGCATTGATTATAGAAAACTAAACGCCGCTACCTCCAAGGACCATTTCCCGTTACCCTTCATTGACCAAATAATTGAAAAACTTTCGGGTCAAAAATATTATTGTTTTTTGGATGGGTATTCGGGTTATAACCAAATTGCTATTCACCCGGATGACCAACATAAGACCACGTTTACATGTCCATATGGTACATTTGCTTTTTGGCGAATGCTATTTGGACTATGTAACGCCCCGGCCACCTTCCAACGATGTATGATGAGTATATTTTCAGACATGGTCGAGGAGTCTCTTGAAGTGTTTATGGATGATTTTTCCATCTTTGGCCCAAGTTTTGAGTCTTGTCTTGATGAATTAGAAAATGTTTTAAAAAGATGTGTTGAGACAAACTTGGTGCTAAGTTGGGAAAAAAGTCACTTTATGGTTCAAGAGGGTATTGTGCTGGGTCATGTTATATCGGATCGGGGAATGGAGGTAGATAAAGCAAAAATTCGGGTAATTTCATCTCTACCCCCACCAAAGAATGTTAAGGGGGTGAGATCATTTTTGGGGCATGCGGGGTTCTATAGAAGATTTATTAAAGGTTTTAGTGTAATTACAAAACCTTTATGTAATTTGTTGTTGAAATATGTTCCTTTTGATTTTACTAACGAATGTTTACAAGCGTTTAATGTTTTGAAGGAACAGTTGGTGAAAGCTCCTATTTTGCAACCACCGGATTGGTCGAAGCCGTTTGAAATTATGTGTGATGTTAGCGACACGACCATTGGAGCGGTTTTGGGTCAAAGAGTTGATAAGAAGCCGGTGGTGATCTACTATGCAAGTAAAACTTTGTCCGAGGCGCAACTGAATTACACCACAACCGAAAAAGAATTATTAGCGGTGGTGTATGCCTTGGACAAGTTTAGATCCTACATTTGGGGGAGCAAGGTGATCGTGTATTCGGATCATAGCGCGGTCCAATATTTGATGGAAAAGAAGGATGCAAAGCCCCTGGTTGATTCGTTGGCTGCTTTTGTTGTAAGAGTTCGACTTAGAGATTCGGGACAAAAAGGGTTGTGAAAATGTTGTTGCGGATCACTTGTCCCGAATCCCATTGGAAGGTGTTGATGATCCGAGTGAGATAAAAGAACGGTTTCCCGATGAGCATTTATTGGCCGTGTCTACTTTTGTAGCACCTTGATATGCTCACTATGTGAACTATTTGGCTAAGGGTGCAATTCCAAATCATTGGACGAAGAATCGAAGACAACAATTTTTGAGCCAAGTCAAACAATACATATGGGATGAACCGGATCTTTTTAAAATTGGACCCGATCAAGTGATAAGAAGATGTGTTCCCGAGACCGAGGTACTAGAGATTTTGACCCATGCCCATTCGTCGGCATGTGGAGGGCATTTTAGTGGGAACAAAACGGGTTATCGGGTGTTATCATGTGGGTTTTATTAGCCCACAATTTTCAAGGATTCTTGCGAGTTTGCTCGAAATTGCATAAATTGTCAAAAAGTGGGAAGCATATCAAAGCGGGATGAAATGCCTTTACAACCAATCTTGGTGGTGGAGGTGTTTGATGTTTGGGGAATAGACTTCATGGGTCCTTTTCCAAATTCAAATGGGTTTTTGTATATATTGGTTGCGGTGGATTATGTTTCGAAGTGGATTGAAGCTATCGCTACAAGAACCAATGACCATTCCGTTGTGTGCAAGTTTGTGCAATCAAACATCTTCGCTCGATTCGGTGTACCAAGGGTGATAATTAGTGACGGTGGTTCACACTTTAAAAATTTTAATTTTGGGAAATTTTTGAAAAGATACAATGTGAACCACCGAGTTGCTACACCGTACCATCCGCAAACAAGTGGACAAGTTGAAGTGTCTAACCGTCAAATTAAAGAGATCCTCATGAAGACGGTTAGAACGGATAGGAAGGATTGGTCAAGTAAACTTGACGATGCGTTGTGGGCATATCAGACGGCCTACAGAACTCCAATTGGTACTACTCCTTACCGGATGGTGTATGGGAAGGGATGTCATTTACCAATGGAGTTAGCACATCGAGCACATTGGGCAATCAAAACTGCTAATGCGGATTATGACGAAGCGGGTCGAGTAAGGAAGTTGCAACTGAGTGAAATTGAGGAGATTAGAGATGAAGCATACGAATGTGCATCCGCATATAAAGACAAACTGAAGAAAGTTCATGATGCAAAGTTAAGAAAGAAGAACTTCGAAGTGTCAAAAGGTGTGGTTGTATAATTCAAGGTTGAAAATGTTTGCGGGTAAACTCAAGAGCAAATGGATGGGTTCTTATGTCATCCGGAGAGTGGGAGATTTGGTGATTTTGACATTCAAGATGAGCAAACCAATATGCAACAAACGGTGAACGGGCACCGGCTTAAACCGTATTTGGAAGGCAACGACATGAACAATCTTGAGCTCGACAAAGTGGGTTACATTCTACGCCCACTTGATGACGAGGAAGTTTGAAAGACGCCCAGGTTTAGTTGTGTAGATATTTAGTTTAGTTTGTTTCGTTTTTGAATAAATACCGTTTCCGTTTAAAAACTTGTGTTTGAAACAAGTGTGGGGAAATTCGTGCGAATTGCTCTAACATAGTGTTGAGGACAACACGGGCTTTTAACGGGGGGGTAGGGGTATAATTTTCATATGTTTTCATAAACCATAAAAATCATAAAATTTTGAAAAGCTAAAAAAAAAAAAAAAACAAAAACATAAAATTTTGTAAAGTTGAAAAAATGACAAACTCATTGTGCCCAGATCGTAACCTACGGTAAGTACCGTAGGCTACAGTGGTCCATGAATCACAAAAAAGGCTTACACCACTAATAAACTGCCTTACGGCAGATTTTTTGTTTCAGGTTTGCCGTAACCTACGGCAAGCGCCGTAGGCTACGGCGCGGAGCTGGGCATCTGATGGGTTGTCGGCGTTTTTTTTTCACACATATATAAAAAAACTTAAAATTCGAAAATAATAATAATAATCATTTAATAAAGTTTTGTAACTTCCCCTATCCACACTTCGATCCATCATTCCCTATCCACACGTTTCATTCTTTATTCCCCAACCACAACTTCTCTTCTTCTTCATCTCTTTCACTCAAGAACCCTAACTCACCTTTACCTTCAAACCTCCATATCTTTCTCTAATCTTAACCAAATCCAGTGATTCTTTAGTCCATCTTGGGTAAAATTTCACAAGGAATTCAGGTTTATACTAATATTTCGAAGATTCCTTTGTTTGGTGGTCTGATTTGAGCATAAGGAGGCCGAAAATTTGGGGGGTTTTGTGGGTTTTTGTTTAAACTTGAAGTGCTTGTTATTTTCATCTTCCACAGGATCATGGTATGCAACTTCCTTTCATTCTTTGAAGTACATTGCGGTTTGTAAGTTTCCATTCTTGTTTTTGATTACACACTTGCTTGTAGATGATAGATGATAGGATTTTGTTAAACTATTGAATGTTTGTGTATAAATGTAGATGATGTCTAGTGAAAATTTTTGAAAAAAAAAATAAACTTTGTAGAGACATCATGCCGAATTTTTTGTTTGAAAGGATAAATCTTTGGTGTTTATACATTTATACGCATAACATAAAGCAAGTGTGGGGAAGTTTGTGAAGTTGAACTAACATGAATTTTTGTGTGTGGTTTATGAATGTGTAGGATATGGTGAGAACAAAAGAGAAAGCAGGTACAAGTTCCTCTAGTCAACCTCAAGGGGAGGAACAAACAAAGAGGAGGAGGTTGACTCGGGTTGGTGACCCGGACTCGGAAGAGGATGCGCCTCCAAGGGGTCCAAAACCGAATTGGACATCCGGTTCTTTACTTGATCAACCCAAGGAATGGCGCACCGATTTGTTTCAAGAACAAATGAATAAATTGCAACAAAGGAAAGAGGCTTTTATTTGTGAAAAAGAGATTCGGGAAGTGGATTTTGGGCCGTTTGGGATAACGGCTAAGTTCAAAGAGTTGGGTTCGGAGGCGGCACTTAAATGTTACGACAATGAGATCAAGACAATGTATGACCAACAAGTTCAAGAATGGATGGCCACGCTTGAATGTCCTCCGTTCAAGGCCCCAAACAAGATGAAGCTTATTGGAACGTGTAACGGGGTGAAGGTTGAGATGTCATACGATTCCTTACGCCGCATTGCAAAGTTTGATAGTAAATCTTCGAATCAGTACATTTATCCAAGCCTGAAGGATCTTTACCATGAGCCCGAAAAACACCCCCAATGGCAACACATGCTCGATTACCTCTTTTTTCCGGGTACTACACACGGGAAATTGTTTAGAAGAAACTTGAGAATGGAAGCGAAGTTATTGTTGGTGTTGTGTACACACAATGTCATTCCGCGGAGGGGTGATAAGATGGAGGTTAGATTTCAGGAGGTGCCGGTTCTATACATGTTAATGCACGGTTCGCCCATGGTTCCCTTCCGGTTCTTAGTGTTAAACAATATTTGGCTCAGTCGAAATAGTGGTGAGAGAAAAATTGTACCCCATTGCCGATTGATTACGGCATTGTTGAAGAAGTATGGGGCAATTGGAGCCGAGGACAAAGGCTCGTACAAGAGGTTTAAGCCGTTTGATATAAAGAATTTGGGACCAGGATGGGAGTACAAGGAGTCAGAAAGGTACCATAAGTTGAGGACCGATGGGAGACGGTGGAGAGTTTTGAAAGCGGATGCTAGGCCACTATAACCGGGCGAGGCAAATGAGCCGGAGGTGAGTGATGAGGAGGTTAGTGGTGACGATGATTACCGTGAGGACACATTCACGGTTGATGTTCTGATGGGGGGCGCTGGCCCAAGTGGTAGTGTTCTTGGAGCAGGAGTACAGTCGGGGTATGTGGGTAGTGCATTTGATTATGCACAACAGCCTTATGATCCTTATTGGGCTCACACGGGGAACATGGGGCAGATTATTGAGCAGAGGCGACCGCCTACTTTTGGTGATTGGTCCGAACCCAATCAAATGCTTTTTGATCAACAGACTTATATGGGGGCTAGCATGGAGAGAGCTCTTAGACAGAGCTATGATAGAAATGAGCAATGGAATCGAGCTCATATGTATGCCCACCATGAAGAAGTGAACAACCGTTACTTGGATGACCGCCAGAGACGTTTACATGATCAGTGGCATGCGGGCCAACCACTTGAAGCGGACCCACCAGTTGTGGATTATACCACATTGCCACCATATGATGGTAGTGTGACGTATCCCACCCTACCATTGCACCATTCTCAATGAGTGGATCCACACACCATGGGTCATCAGCATGCGAGTCAAGGGGGTGATCAAGGCAGCAGCAGCAGTAGCGGAACATTTGGGTTTGGAGAATGGAATGACATGATGACTTCCATTTTCGGGCCTCCGCAGCCAAAGTACTGCTAACCAGGTCGTATTTCCCTCCTTTGTATATTTGTGTATATTTTAATGTCTTATGTTTATGGTTGGGAGGTCGGGTGGTGTTTATGTGTTGATGTGATTTATGGGATGTGTTAGTGGTGGTGTGTTTTTAATTTTCATAAAAAAATTCAAAAAGAAATTTGGGGTTTGAGAGTATTAGCGAAAGCTAATGTTTTTGGTTAAAAGCGATCTTTCCTTCAAAACCATACATTGGGACAATGTATCCCAAGTGTGGGGATGGGGGGAAATTTTTGAGCATTTTATAAAAAAATTGTTAACCCAAGCGAAAAGTTGTTGAAATTTGAACACTTGATATTGTTCCGCATGACACACCGACACCCCTTTCGAGTCATTTCTTGGTGAGTTTTTGAGCCACACATGATTATCATAGATGCTTTCTTTGTTTTGAGTGGCGGTGTGTGTGTTGTGTTAATAGAACTTGTGTACGAATTTTTGTTGAAGCCTAGGATTAGCATGCTTGTGAAAATGATAGGGAGTTTTAGGTAGCCTCGTCTAGATGTGTGAGAGTGTGGGATTGGTGGGTTGGACCTCATACTTTACATATATGAGCTTGGTATTGTGAGGGCAGGGGGTTTGGTCTTTAGAAAGCTATGTTTGAGCCTTATTCCATTCGGTTGTGACCCAAGCCTACTTCCTACAAAACTTTACCTATTGAGACGACCCGGTTTAGGAGATTTAGTATGTAGTGTTGATGTTCTTGTATATATTGTTGAGGTTTTGTGTCTTATCTAAAAAAAAAATGAAAAAAAATACAAAAAGAAGGATTTAGTTGCAATAGTAGTTGAAAATGTTGATGAAGTTATGTATATAGTTGATGTTTGCTTTGTCTAGTAGTAGAAATTAAAAAACCGGGTCAAATCAATGAGCTACTTTCACATTCCCACCATTTTCCTACATTTACACATAGCCCCGTTACAACCCGTAAGTCCTTTTGATTCATAAGCATGCTAGTTATTTGATAGGAGGAGACTTGATTTTTATACAAGCTTATTGTCGCACAATCACACACGTGCATTGAGTGTTTTAGCATAATGTGCTAATATTCCTTGTCACCGAGAGTTTTTGTGAGGGGTGTGTCTTGTGGTATGATAACAGGTTAGTAGAAGGACGGTATATTTTAGCTTGGTTTGCATGATTGATCGCTTATGGTTTGGAAATTGTTTTTGAATGGGTTGCTTGGGACAAGCAACGGGTAAGTGTGGGGATGTGACGGGTGGTCCGTAGGACAACCCTTAAGTGCCTTAAAAAGATTGAAATCCCATGCTTTACACGGTTAATTGTTTAGACTTGGTAACTACTCGTTGGTTGATCTTGCAGGTGCTTAAAGGGCATAAGGAATAGCTTTTTATGAAGTTTAGATGGATGCGAGAAGATGACGGAAGCAAGATTCGAGAAATCAACATGCAGCAAAGGAAAAAAGGGAAAGCACCTTAGTCAGCACCGTAACCTACGGTTTCTCACAAAATTCACACCGTAGCCCAGTTTCTACTCGGCGTAAGGATCCAATGGCCGCCGTAACCTACGGCGAGGACCGTAGGTTACGTCCCTGATCTTGTCCCGCTGACTTGTTGACTGCCGTAAGCTATGACACTTGGCGTAGCTTACGACGCCGACTGGTGAGATAATGTAACTTATGCATTAAATGGTCATTGTGATGGATTTTTATGGCTCCTATCATGGTTTTTCGGTTACACAACATTCTAGAGACGATTTTGGCTGCATTTTGAGCTTGAAGACAATTGTTAATCATTTTGGGTTTTATGTTTTTAACTTGTTTGAAGATTAAGACTTGGTTTATGATGTTTGTTCTAGCCATGAGTGGCTAAACTTGTGATGATTGTCTTTAGTTGAAGGTTTGCAAGACTTTATGCTTTGATTTCCTTATTTCTAGAATAACAAACTTTATCTTTATGCTTTGTTTGTTATGGTGTGTGATTAGTTGTTAGTAAATTGTTGATTCTTATGTTAAACTAGTTTGAAACCATACGTTCTTGGTGCCGTTGGCAATCGAGTTATCATGGGTAGAATTAGGCTTGGGTAAGGGTTAATTGATCATCGGGTAACAACCTCACGTTCTAGGAATCTGAGTACTTAGTTCCCTTTCATCACTACAAGTAATCACACATGAACTATATCTATGTAGTTCTTTCTAGTGGAATGATAGCATGAATGTCAAAGCAAACCGGAAACTAAAGCTGGTGATTTGTCTCTAAATCGTTTACGACCAACATTTTTATTTTGCAATTAGAATAGTAATCTTAGTTTAAAAAATCGAATCAATCAAACCAACTCTTGAAATTTACTTTCATTGCAATTAGTTTAATTTTAGTTAACTTAGATATACTTCTAAATAACACATATTCCACAAACTCCCTGTGTTCGATACCCACTTGCCGCTAGCTATCTAGTAGTATTTGGATTAAATTTGATTGTGACCACGACATCACGTCATAACTCGAGAGAGGGTTGGTAAAATTGTTGATATTAAATGCTTGAAAAGGTTGAAATTGCTGAAAATTGAAAAATCTTGAAAATTTTTGTCTCAAGTATGCTTGAACTACATGAAAACCAACATTTTCAATTGCTAAAAGGTTTTTTGCTGATATTAAGCTAACTTAGATCCTTAGTCATGGTTGTCCCTTTAAGTTTCATGAGAGTATTTCTAACAAGTTTTAGAGAATAGTTGAGAAGAGATGCCTAACTAGGGGTAAAATGCTTTAGGAATTACACATGCTATATGTCGGTAACCTATATTCCTTTTGTTTGGTGAGATATTTGAGCCTACTTAGTTGTTAGTTGAAATTGCTATAAATGTTCATTTGTTGAGTGTAGGCCATATGTTGCTTTGAGTTAGAACTTGTGTGGTTTGATACGTGCTGAGACTGTGGTTTAGTGTATGCACATAGATGATAAAGGCATTAGGATCCATTCATTGTTTCATATGTTGATTGTTTATCCGTCTTACCTTAGTAAACCATGTTGAGCCTTTCACCTTTCGTTTGTACACTTTGTTTGACCCGTTTGAAGTACCAACCATGAATGACAATTGTGTGTAAGATATTTGTTGAAAGAGAAAAGAAAGAAAAAAAAGAGAAAAAAAAAGAAAAGAAAAACAAAAATAATTGTTATGTTCGTGTTGAATAAATGGTTCGAAAGTCACCCAAAGTGTTTGTATTATTGTGAATAAGTTGTCATGGTTTGGTATATTCGTTTGTGTTTGCCATATAAACATAAAAATCCAAAAATATTTCCTTACCTTTACCCTTAACCCAAAACCCAAAAGTCCTTTTGATATGCGCTACGTTATTTGATACAGTGGAGTTGTGATTGCTATACAAGCTTATGATTGCAAGGTTGCATATTTGGTTTTGAGTAAAATATATACTAGCACACTACACGCTAGTCTTGATAAAACCGAGAGCAGTGATCATTGTGAGAGGGCGTGTGGCATGTGTGTAGTAATATAAGCATGTTAGTTTTAATTAGGCAAGTCTCAAATTGTTTTAAATGCATATCACATATTTGTCAGATTGTCAATCTCGATTGTGTCAGTCTATGGGACGGGTATGACTTGGGACCTTAAATTGCTAATTCGGTAAGGGATTTAATGGTGATTTGTTAATAAGGTGAATAATGTTTGTAATGGTCGCTTGAGGACAATCAATGTTAAGTGTGGGGATGTGATGGAGAGTGTGAAACCCGTGCCTTAAAGTGTATTTTATTACGTGTTTTAATGCGTTTTACGTGATTATACGCCTCGAATATGTTAACTACGAAGGTTTGTGGTTTTACAGGTAAAGTGCGTAATACGGAAAAGTTGGAGAGGTTAGCGATGAAGCGGAACTATCAAGGATGATAGTCAATACACCTTATATTATTCGGGAGCCGTTACGAGTCAAAATGTAGCTTGAATGTGAAAGAAACGAAAAATACCGAAGTCTAGGGGCTTGTTGGTCAATTATTTATAGTTGAAATGCTTGCAAAGCCAAAGAAACAGGGTAACTTACGGTGTTAAGCGTCACTTACGGTAGGCCAGAATACAAGAAACAGAAACTTAATACCGTAACTTACGGTTCGTTAACGTCACCAACGGTTGGAAGAAAATGGCAACATGCATTGGATTTGTTGAAGGGTATAGATACACATGCATATGGGCCGACATAAGGGACTTTTGGATTTTTTTGATTGGGCCGCACATTTAAACATTATCCTATATATTAAAAAACAAAGCTAATGAATAGTACTTGTCACAACATAATCAATAGTAAACTTTCCTTATTGGTTCACGTACATCCACTCACATATAGCATATAGACACGTGACAAAGTTAATGAATAATAAAGTGGAATTTTTGCCAAACACCCCTACCCACCCGAAACACTACCCACCCGAAATACCCACCCGAAACACCCCCCCTTGGCCGAAATTGTTGACTTTTGAATAACACTTAAAAATTGTTTTTTTTTTATAAATACTTAAATATTAAAATACTTATTACTTACTATATACACACACATATTAATAATGTGATTCAGTTAATAAAACAAGGGGGTTTTATACACATCTCTGTTTTATGTGTTTTAAAGAGACTCAAGTTCAAATAATGGGGTCTTTTTTTTTTTTTTTTCCATTTTATGCTTACATAACTTCACGTCATCTTCCTTTTTCTCCTCTTTCTCACGTTTTTCTGATTGTATTTATACAATTCTTATTCCTTATTTGTTGGGTTAGTGGATGCTTAGACATCGCAATAGTCGCCATCGCCAGGAGTTACTAACTCGCTTGCTGCCAACGGCTCTGTTGTATGAAAACTCCACTTGTCAACTTAAAAATAAGACACTAAATAGCACAGCTTTAATAACAACCAAGTATTTAGTCGCAATAAATAGTTTTACAATGACTTAGTTTTGTCGCGCCGCAACGCGGCGCATTAAAACCTAGTTGAGAATTAATTCATCAACTGAAAAAGATATATACACGCACATGTGAGGGTAGAAGGGGGGTCTTCGATTTGACCGCAGAGGAAGATCTTCAAACATTATCTTTTGACGGCAAACTTCCTTGGAGCAAATAAAATCAATATCACAAGACTTTGGTTTTTGAGAAATCAATACACATCACGTGAAGATTGAGGGATTTCTTTGGTTGTACATTATTTATTCGTCATCACAATTTATATATATATACACGCAGACTTGGGATCCAGATGATGACTCCAAGCTTTTCTCAAGCTTTTGACGGTCAAGTAACCACCATGAGCAGCTAGTCTTTTTATAGTTTCCTCCGGGTTAAGTAAACGTTTTTTTTTATGTGTTTAAATTTATTTGTGAACACGGTGATCTAAGCATTCGATGCTTTTAATCTTTTGATTTGTTTGACTGGTTGTAACGACTAATGTTATTTAAACTTTGGTTCTGATTCATTCAATTCCCGAGAGTTCTAGTAATCGGGATATATTTGATAAGAGATTAGGGTTGGTAATTTCAGTTGATTGCTTATATGATAACCTTCCATTGTTTTGCAATCGAAGTAAGTAGTCTTTAGGTAATCACAACTTGTTAATCAAGTTAAACAATCATGTCTATGTGATTGTCACGATTAAACACATAATTCATGTTACTTTGAATCTAAACTCCGGAGGAACCATTGTTTCCTCCAACTGTTTACAACTCGTTTTCTTCGTAATTCTTAGTTAATCAAACAACCAACAAACAAACTGATTTTATATTTTTGCAATTAGTTAATAGATCTTAATTCATAATAATTTCCACAATACTCCTCTGGTTCGATACCCTGTTTAACCTATCTATTAGGTTAACTAGGTTTTTGATTGACGTACACGACAGTCATCACCCCGTGGTCAACTCTTTGCTATACTATCAAGATTTTGCGAATCTTGGAGTTGATTACGCCCCATGTAGAACTGGGCACGGCCCAGTGGTGGGCGTAGAAGCTTCTACAGGTTTGTCTTTTTATGTAGGGTCCTGACCACACCCCGTGCTCAGCTGAGCACGACCCCGTGGTCAGAGTCTGTTTCTTGTTTTTGCTTTGTGAGATGCTGCCGAGGGGTCGGGCATGTCACTTTATTACTTTTTCTTGTATTTATGTTGGTTTTGGCTGCTTATTTGTTCCTTTCGTTCTTTTAAGCTCGTTTGGTCCTGTAAATTGAAAAAGGAAGAAAGAAATGTGCTTTTTCCAACATTAGTACTAAAAAAAGGGTTAGTTTTATGACTCATTTGATATAATTTATATGTTGCATTTTGCACACATCAAATACCCCCACACTTGAATCTTTGCTTGTTCTCAAGCAAAACTCTTTAATATTTGGCTTACACATCCAAATGGAAGAGGTAGAGGAGAAGTTTTGGGGCTTATCTTGAGTGTCGGGAATCCAAGATCTTTATTAAGTTTTGTTTTTATTTTATCTACAATCCTATTCTTCATGATTTATTTAGAACACTTGTTAAGAAAAATTATTTATTTAGGCATAACATGCCTCTTTAAAATTCCATTTATATACAAGTTCACATACCTCATGGGAGATCACTCAACACTCGGCCGATTTGTGTATTTTTGTGAAACACTCAATACCGACGTGGAACTTACTTCTACCATATGCTTGCCAAGCGATCAAACCTCCTCCTTTTTAACTATAAACCTTGGTAAATATCAAGAGGACTTGGGGAAGGGTTAGGCTTGGCCTAAGGGTAGGTGGTTTTTGGTTAGTAAAATGGCGGAAAGCGTAAAAAGCGTCGGTTGTCGTAATTTTTTTTTGTTTTTGTGACATTTATTCAAACTAAGCATATTCAAACAAGATTTCTTTGAGGAACTTGTTTGGTAATTACAATACTTTATTTTTTTTTTGTCACAAGATAACCAAGCTTTTTACTAAAACAAATGGGTTTTAAAGAAAAATGGTTTTGGTGGGTAATGGGTGTATGTTTTACGGGTTTGAAATGAAAAGGTTTAGGCTTAAAGGGGGTTAACTAGGTGGATTTTGGGTAGTGGTGTAAAAAGATAAAAATAACTGTTTTGAAAGAAAAATGGGTTAGTCCTAATGCCTTCATCATTTACTTACTTGGATTCAAGTTGGTAAGGACCGGGAATGTATCGTCTTGGTAAGTTCTAGAGTCGTAAGAACCAAGCGGCTATTCACACAAGAAACGAAAATGAGCATTTAGTTTAAAAGATATATGCAAGTATGCTCAATAAAGTCTCAAAACTCACTTATTGTGGGAATGGGTTTATAATGTGATCAAGTATATATAATCAAATTTTAAATAGATTTGTCATGTCTTTTCATAATTTTCTTATTTAGTTCTTTTTATCACGACGCTATCGGTTGTAAATTTGTAAAAATATCACCTTTTTAGAACTTGTTATTCCCAAATTAAACCAAGATAAGTAAAAAAAAAAAAACAAAAACAATGAATTTTTTTTAAAAGATTTAGGGTGATTAGCGGTTCCAATATAGTTTTGTGTAAGGCTTGTTATTAGGACTTGCAAGATTCAAGGTTTTAGCATCCCCCCACACTTAAATTACACATTGTCCTCAATGTGTCCCAAAAAAAAGTTTTTGGGTTGATTCAAATGTGAAAAGGCCTGTTTTAAAACAAGTTTTCTGTTACCGGGCATCTGTCCACGGCCCCGTATGGTCCGGGCATGGCCCGTGGTCAGAGTGCCAGTGACAGATTTTAACAGAAGGCTGGCCACGGGGCGTGGTCAGTGAACACGGCTCGTGGTCAGTTACCTGATCTGGGACTTTTTCTGCAGAGTCTAGGCACGGGGCGTGTTGGGCAGAGTACGGCCCCGTGCTGCACATGCTGGAAAGTTGGAAAAGTTGGCAGAAGGCTCTGTTTTCATGCACGGGGTGCGGTTTTAACATCCCTTTGACAATTTCCATCTTTTTTCGTTTGTTAAACCATTATACAACAATCAAACACCACACAATAACTTAAACCATCATTCATTAAGAGTGTAAAATACATAGGGTCCTAAGATAAAATTAAAAGTTACAATAGTCCTAAGATAAGAGAGTTAGGTCCTAATACGCAAGAAATTTAAAAACCATAAGGAAGCTGTATCCTAGATTTTTTCATGACGAAAAAACAAAAACCCGAAAATATTTTTTTGGAGAGTAGGGGCTTTTTAGAACTTCATTCCGAAGGGTGCTCCTCAAACGTCGTTGAGCCACTGCTCAATCTCCCGAGGGAGAAGGATGATGGGCTCATTGTCCACAACCTCTTGTGGGGGAGGTACGACAACCACCGGAACCTCTTGTAATGCGTCTAGAGGAGGTTCCGGAGGAAGGTCATCCTATCCGGTTGGGTTAACAACTTCTTGCGCAAGGTTCCAATCCTCTCGTGGGAAGATTGGTTCCATGGGTGGCATAGCAAGAATGTTCAACCTTTGGTGCAAAAGGTTGATCTCTTGGAAGCTATTCTCTAGTCCCACCGACAAGTAGCTGATACCGTCAATGAGGACTTCTTCCACTGATGTCATTTCGTCGAGGCTTCCCTTAGTGCACACACATAGCGGATAAGGGTAGCTTCGATTGATGGTCTTCTTCCCATTCGACTCTTTCTTGAGTTGACGGAAGATGTTCCACTGTTTTGGGTCGACATACTAAGAAAACATGATGAAAATTTCAAAAAGATGAAAAGGAGACGCCGGCCACGGCCCCGTGCCTGCTGGGCACGGCCCCGTGGGCACACTCCTATAGGATTTTGAACAAAGAAGTTTCATTGTTTTAAATTATTTTTCAATGTCTTTAAACATTTCTGAACATTAATAACTTAAAACAGTGTTATAAAACTTATATTTAATAAGATTCCTTCGTTAAAAATCTTGCAAATACTCAACTAAAGCTTGAAGTTTTAAAGTTTTCAAGCTTTAATGGAGGTTAGAGAGTTTTGGAGAAGAAGGTAAGTGACAAAGGTGGCCAAGACAAGATGGTTTTGGGATAAACATTTTTGAGAATATACCTTTTAAGGTATGTGTGAAGATCCTAGCAGATCTTGGTCTTTGGAATGGGTCCAAATGTGCAGAAACCATGCTGACTTTATAGAAAACGACAGCACACTGACCACGGCCCGTGTCGGTTGGACACGGCCTCGTGGTCAGACAAGGTTCTGACATTTTTTATCTGTATTATGAAAACGATGCGTGTTGGCCTGGGCACGGCCCTGTGGTGAAATTTGAGGTGGGCACGGGGCGTGTTGTCCTGAGCACGGCCCCGTGGTTAGAGTGTTTATGAAGCGGCGTCTTATTTTAAGGTTTTTATTCGGATCGGGCAGTTCCTTACTGGAGGGAACAACACCGAAGTGCCTAAGGTACCTTAATTGCTCTTGATTTAAGCAAGAACGCAAGAGGTTATCGGAAAGGGTAAAACCTAAACTACTTACCGGTGGGCGAAACCAACCTTTATTCCTCTTATCCGGGCTCTTGTTAAAGAAGGTGTATGTCGAATCGCTCAGGTCTATGAGTGCATCGTGGGGAGCCGATGGAGAGTCCTTCATGACACAATCGACACAGGGACGACTCTCGCTCATGCTTTCACAAGAGGTTGAGGTACTTTTTGTGTCGTCGATGTTGGTAGATTCCGAATGTGACCCCAACATTTCTCCTTGATTGTTTTCTTGTGATGAATACCTCACCAAAAGCTCCATTTCTTTTATTTTTAAGAGAATCCATTTTTCTATTCGACATAATTCTTCGGAGGTCATGTAGGTTGGAAGAGATGGTTGAGGGTATTCGGGTGGGTAATATTGATCGTTTTTACTTTCGCCCATCTTAAGGTGATTACAGGAAAACCATGGGTTTAAATAGTGGGGTTCATAGTTTAGAAAGAAACATTCTCAATCTCGATGAAATCCACCACATATTTGACACCACTCACCATAAGACTGGCGAAAGTAAAAATAATCAATATTACTCATATTTTTGTTAGAATTTACCAACTGTCGGGATCTTACGGTCCTGTTTTCAGTAACTGGAGGTTGGACACGTGGGCGTGTTGAGCGGACCCGGCCCCATGGTCAGCTACTGTCTGACTTAAAACAGAATTCCCAGTAATGGGTAATGGACACGGCCCCGTGCCTGGCTGAGCACGGCCCGTGCTGAGCTTCTGCAGAAGTTGAAAAACTAAGAAAAATCCTAAAAAATTAAGAAAAAAATATAAAAATGATTAGGCCGTCGATTTTAAACTTTCTTAAAATCCTTGTGTCCCCGGCAACGGCGCCAAAAACTTGGTGTGCGTATAGCTGATATGATTTATTAATATTTTTAGCCCATTTTACGCATTAGTCAAGTTTTAAATTTATAAAATACAATATTGTACTAACACTAAACACACACTTGGGCAAGTGCACACATAGTGAGCGTAGTATAGTGTTGGTAAGATACCGAGGTCGTCCAAGGACACAAGAGCTTTTAATACCGGTTTATCCTCAACGTCTAATCGATCTAAATTTTTGAGAAAAGTTTTGAAACATAAAAAAATAAAACTAAATAAAATAAAATGAAAAACAAATAGATAAGATAGAATCACTTGGATCCAACTCATCTTTAATGTATCCTTTGATGATTTTCGCACTTTCGGACTTTTTAAGAGATTATCTTAGTTATAGTAGTATGCCCCTCTTTTGAAGGTGACGTTACCCTCAACCCAATGGTTTGAGTCAGCAGGGATACAATCCCAAAGGGTCGGAATATTGAAAGACAATTAAGTTAGTTATTAATGCGAAAAGTGGTAGGCCCCTCTTTTGAACTTAATGTTACCCTTGGCTAAGTGGTTTGAATCAACAAGGATACAATCCCAAGAAGCCGGTTTAAAGTATTAATAGTAGTTTACATATGAGGGGTTCAAGCTTTTCGCACCCCTACCATCCAATACCGTTGGGTATTGAAGGGGGTCATAGTAAGCTTGAACAAGGTCCTCGCAGGATCTATACACTGAACGAGACAAGAACTATACCAAACCACCCTCCTAACCCCCTTCCAGGTAGTTAACGCGCTTTATATAGACCGTAAAGACACGAAAAAGCAAATCAATGACATCATGAAGAAATGGTAAAGAAAATTCACCTTCAACATAAGAAACTAGTTATTAAAGTCATTAATACAAACTCAATTAAAAAGTGCCGAAAGATTATAAATCAAAAGTAATACATTAAAGACTTGTCTACACCAACTGATGTAAGAGATTAGCCAAACATGGCCTTTGATTGACAAAAACTCTTACGATCAATCTTGGATCCCGAGACTACTACACACTCTAAAGATGGATGATGGATGATGGTGGTGGGTGTTGATGTTGTAGTGGTGGTGGAGTAGTGGCAAAGTGGGAGAGAAGTGGTTTGCCAAGGGATGCCTTTGAAGTGAACCAAGCACCCCTATTTATAGCCTGAACAGAGCCCCGGCCATGGCCCCGTGTCCGCTGGGCACGGCCCGTGGCCATCATCTTCTCTTTCTTCATTAATTGTAATTGTCAGCAGAGGGCCCCACACGACCCCGTGTCTTCTGGGTATGGCCCGTGATCAACTCTTTGCTGTACTATCAAGATTCTACGAATATTAGAGTTGGCCATGCCACGTGTAGAGCTGGGCTCGGCTCCGTGGTGGGCATAGAAGTTTCTATGAGTTTGTCTTGTTGTGTAGGGTCCTGACCACGCCCCATGCTCAGCTGAGCATGGCCCCGTGGTCAGAGTCTGTTTCTTGTTTTTCTTTGGGAGATGCTGCCGAGGGGTCGGGCATGTCACTTTATTCCTTCTTCTTGTATTTATGTTGGTTTTCACTGCTTATTTGTTCCCTTTGTTCTTTTAAGCTTGTTTAGTCCTGTAAATTTAAAAAGGAATAAAGAAACGTGTTTTTTCCAACATTAGTACTAAAAAAAGGGTTAGTTTTATGACTCATTTGATGTAATTTATATGTTGCATTTTGCACACATCAACGCCAAAAACTTAAAAAATGGCTAAGGTTATTCCATGGAGGTTTGAAAGG
This sequence comes from Helianthus tuberosus, assembly GCA_030545235.1. Classification (NCBI taxonomy): domain Eukaryota; kingdom Viridiplantae; phylum Streptophyta; class Magnoliopsida; order Asterales; family Asteraceae; genus Helianthus; species Helianthus tuberosus. Next base: position 198,927,379 of record CM060425.1, read on the forward strand.
TCGGAGAGACGTTTCATCCTAAAGTTCTCTGATAGGAGAAGGGTGAAGGTCAGGACAATCTAAGCCATACTTGGTATGGATAAAGGGGTTCAGACATATATTCCCTCCCTTGGGGTTCCAATGGCCAACGATTGTGAAAGAACTCGAATGGTAATAAGAAGATTGGATAGAAAATTTCCGGCAGAAGATGATGATGATGATGATGATATTGACGATACTCCTCTACCAACAGTTAGTAGTTGGGTGGTGAATCAAGAAGCAGGAACAGTTAAAGTGACTTATCAACACGGGGTGGAATATTCATTGCTGATGGAGGAAATGTTGAAGACAGAATGGCTACATCCTATTGAACAACTCTATGATTTAGCACCTTCAAACGATGCAAAATCCAGGGTTGTAATGATATTCAACTATAGGCCGCAGCAAAGAAGAGACGAGATAATGGTGGTGTGCGTTAGGTGTGATATGATTTTATTAATATTTTATGCCCATTTTACGCATTAGTCAAGTTTTAAATTTATAAAACACGATATTATACTAAAACTAAACACACACTTGGGCAAGTGCACCCATCGTGAGCGTAGTATAGTGTTGGTAAGATACCGAGGTCGTCCAAGGACACAATAGCTTTTAATACTGGTTTATCCTCAACGTCTAATCGATCTAATTTTTTGAGAAAAGTTTTGAAACATGAAAATGAAACTAAAAATGAAAAGATATATAAAAATAAAAAGAAATAGAAAAGATAGAATCACTTGGATCCAACTCATCTTTAATGTATCCTTTGATGATTTTCGCACTTTCGGACTTTTTATTAGATTATCTTAGTTATAGTAGTAGGCCCCTCTTTTGAGGTGACATTACCCTCAACCCAATGGTTTGAGTCAGCAGGGATACAATCCCTAAGGGTCGGAATATTGAAAGACAATTCAGTTAGTTATTAATGCGAAAAGTGGTATGCCCCTCTTTTGAAGGTGATGTTACCCTCGGCAAAGTGGTTTGAGTCAGCAAGGATACAATCCCAAGAAGCCGGTTTAAAGTATTAATAGTAGTATACATATGATGGGTTCAAACTATTCGCACCCCCGCCATCCAATACCGTTGGGTATTGAATGAAGTCCTAGTAAGCTTGAATCAGGTCCTCGCTGGATCTATATACTGAACGAGACAAGAACTTTACCAAACCATCCCCTTAACCCCCTTCCAGGTAGTTAACGAGCTTTATATAGACCGTAAAGACACGAATGATGACATCTTTTACTTTATATAGACAGTAAAGTAACCTCAAGACACCATGAAGAAATGATAAAGAAAATTCACCTTCAACATAAGAAACTAGTTATTAAAGTCATTAATACAAACCCAAATAAAAGTGCCGAAAGATTAAAAATCAAAAGTATTACATAAAAGAATCGTCTTCACCAAGTGATGTAAGAGGCTTAGCCAAACATGGCCATTGATTGGCAAGAACTCTTACAATCAATCATGGATCCCGAGACTACTACACACTCTAAAGTTGGATGATGGATGATGGTGGTGGGTGTTGGTGTTGTGGTGGTGGCAAAGTGGGAGAGTAGTGGTTTGCCAAGGGATGCCTTTCAAGTGAACCAAGCACCCCCTTTTATAGCCAGAACAGAGCCCTGGCCACAGCCACGTGTCCAGCCAACACGGCCCGTGGCCAGCATCTTCTCTTCCGTCATTAATTGCAATTGTCAGCAGAGTGCCCCACACAACCCTGTGTCTCCTGGGCACGACCCTGTGGTCAACTCTTTGCTGTACTATCAAGATTCTGCGTATCTTAGAGTTGACCACGCCCCGTGTTGAGCTGGGCACGCCCCCGTGGTGGGCGTAGAAACCTCTATAGATTTGTCTTATTGTGCAGGCTCCTGACCACGCCCCGTGCTCGCTGGGCACGACCCCGTGTTCAGGCTCTGTTTACTTGTTTTTTGCTTTGGGGATAATGCCGAGGGGTCGGGCATGTCACGTTTATTCCTTCTTTTTGTATTTAGGTTGGTTTTGGCTACTTATTTGCTCCTTTTGTTCTTTTAAGCTCGTTTGGTCCTGTAAATTCAAAAGGAAGAAAGAAACGTGCTTTTTCCAACATTTGTACTAAAAAAGGGTTAGTTTTATGCCTTATTTGATGTAATTTATATGTTTCATTTTGCACACATCAATGGCGTTATACGCCAATGCACAATATGATGATGATGAATATGAAGAAAGTGATGAACAAAGCGATGGGTACATCTCTGATGTAATCCTATACACAGAAGACTATTAGTTTGTTTTGATTTCGTCTGATTGTAATCCTATGAAATATTAATGGTAATGAGTTATTAACAACGCCACGAACACCAAAAAATTGACTTGGGAAACGCCATAACGCCAAAAAATATCTATGTGACACAAAAAACAATTAATTCAACGAGGCAAAACCAAAAAACTGAAAAACGCCATGTAGTTAATGAATCTAATTAATGCCAAAATAATCTTAGACGCCAAAAATGAAGGAGTAAGTGACACACGAAATTGGGAAAAAAGGAAGATTAAAAAGACAAAAAAGCCCCTCATCCCTTCACTATTTCGCGTGCCACGTGTTCCATCAGGATGCGTTCTCACCGTTCTCACACTTTAGAGCGTTTTCTCCTTATCCCGTATATATATATATATATATATATATATATATATATATAGGGGATGAATCATGAGAAAACTAGTTTAAATGAGAAAACCAAAAAACTAACAAAAAAAGCCTAAAAAACATACCAATTTTTTTTTTAATTTTTATAAAAAAATTGCAGGTTTTTATGTATGGAAAAAAATTTAAAAAAAAATTAAAAAAAAGTTCTGTTGTATTGCACATGTGCACTATTACGGATATAGTGCACCTGTGTAGTACACATATAATGCACATGTCCAGTACAACAAATTTTTTTATATATAAAAACTAGCGATTTTTTTTATAAAAAAATTGTAAAAAAACAAATTTTGGTATGTTTTTTAACTTTTTTTAGGTTTTTTTAGTTAGTTTTCTCACTTATATGTAGTTTTCTCATGATCCTCTCCCTATATATATATATTATATATATATATATATATATATATATATATATTAGGTCAACGTACAAATGCCCTTATCTATATGTACGCGCTAATCTCAGCCGTCAGATCTTCATCTCACATTGAAATCGCATGTTATTTTTTTGTAACAATTTCGCATGTTGGTTTTTTAACATGCGATTTCATCAAAATTAGCACATGCGAAATTGTTACAAAAAAACAACATGCGATTTCATCAAAATTATCACATGCGAAATTGTTACAAAAAAAAAAAACATGCGATTTCATCAAAATTATCACATGCGATTTCATCCATGCTATTTTATAAATGCGATTTCCCTATGTCGTACGTAATGTACGTTAAGGGATATTGTATTTTACACTTTCCCTATATATATATATATATATATATATATATATATATATATGTATAAGAAGGATCCGTTAGGAACCACCCTTTATTGCGAGAACCGCCAGAACCAATGTGAACACAACCAAAAATACCTAAAAATAGCTAAAAAACACACAAATTTTGTTTTTTTTTAATATTTTTTATAAAATAATCGCTATATTTCGTTACAAAAAAAAAATTAAAAAAATTTTTTTTTGGCTACTAAAAGTAGCGATTTTAATGTAAAAAATATTAAAAAAAAATTTGTGTGTGTTTTTTTTTATTTTTTTTTAAATTTTTTAAGGTTTTTTGGGGGTTTAGGTTTTTGGTGGGTGGGGGAGGGGGGTTTAAGTTTTTTTTTAGGGGGGGGGGGGGTAGGTTTTTTTTAGGTTTTTTTTTTGGGGGGGGGGGGTTAGGTTTTTTTGTTTGTGTTTACATTGGTTCTCGTAATAAAGGTAGTTCTCGTATGAACCTTACCCTATACACACACACACACACCGTGTCTCTAAAACACACACCAACCCTCACCACCACTCTCGCCACCAACATCGCCACTCTCGAACTGCCACCACCTCCACCAAAGTGATAAACATCAAGGCCAACCCACAAAACTAAAATTTAACCAATAAAAAATCTTACATAAACCCCACAAAAATTTACACACTTTCTATCTGAATCAATTGATGTTCAAAACAAACACCACCCCTACACAACAACCACTTTTAAATTCTCAATCTTTATCAACAATCACCCCTCAACAACCTTAAACTTTGAAGATGATGATAAAATCTACCACTTCAATAATTGGTTACAAAAAAGATGTGTCAAATTTATAGATGAAATAACATTACGTTTCTATTCAAGCTATGTTGGTTAGATCTATCAACGGTTTAAGACCGAAGAACTTTTCCCGTTATTGAGTGAATCAGCAACAACTTCTTCCCTTGTATAACGGTGCTAGGGTTTTGGAGAAGCAACCCCTACCGTGACGAAGATTCAGGTTCTGATTTATGAAGGTGAAGACGGAGATGAAACACAGTTTTAGGTTCTGATTTGTGAAGGGATGGTGTGTGTACGGCGGCGCTAGGGTGGTCATGGTGTTGTTAGGTGAGTGTGATGCGAAGATGACGGCTGTTAGGTGGGTATGGTGCTAAGATAATGGATGTTGGTGGTGTAGGGTGGATGTTGGTGGTGGTGACCAAATTTAACGAAACCAATTAACCGGGTTAGGCTTAAAGAACATGTCGTGTAGCATTTAAGAAAATCCAATACAAAACTTATCAATTTTAAAGACAAACGATACCGCCTGAAATTTAATATATACATAAAGGACAAAACTTGTAACTCGCTTCTTATGGTTATATATATACATATATATATATACCTAAACTCCCTAGCCCACCCCCACACCGCCAACCCCGCAAAACCCCCATCCCCCAAAAACCTAAACCCACCCACCCCCAAAAAACCTAACCTCCCCACCCCCACACCCCCTCTCAAAACAAAACAAAACCTAATACATAAATCCTTCAAAAACTTAACCCCTCCCACAAAAAAAAGAAAAACCTAACCCTAAACCTAAACCCCCCCAAAAAACCTAACCTTGATAGCTAAATTAAACTCAAACGTAATCCCCAACATATACATATAATGCATATGTGCAGTTCTAATTTTTTTTTGAAAAAATGTTTTTTATGTATAATAAATAGTGAATTTTAATAAAAGAATTGAAAAAAAATTGGTGTGTTTTTAGGTCTTTTTTGGTAATTTTTTAGTTTTCTCATTTATATCTAGTTTTCTCATGATTCTCTCCATATATATATATATATATATATATATATATATATATATATATATATATGAGATCAGGAGAAAATGGTTGGAAGTGTGAAAACGGTGAGTACGAATCCTGGACGAACACGTGGCGCACGAGGGCTTTTTTGTCTTTTTAATTTTTTTCCAATGCATCTCACACACCGTTTCTCATTTGTGGCGTGGAGGATTTTTTTCGCGTGTAGTTAAAAACAAGGGTAAATTACACTTTTCGTCCTTTATGTTTGTATCGGGTTGTAATGGATAACCTTTAACTCCAATAATTAAAATCACAATCCTTTATTTGGAAAACACATTACACCTTTCGTCCTTTAGCACTAACTTTAATGACTCTAAAAAATATCCCAATTTTAACCGTAAGTAAAAACCCAGACCCCTAAAACCATACTGTACATGAAAAACCAAGAAAACAAGAAGTATGGTGTTCAGGCGGGCCGCGTAAGAGTAAGCATAGTCTTACGCGGGCCGCGTCAAGACTATATTGACCGGATAAGTGTTCCGAATCCACGTGGTGACCAGATGGCAAGTTTACTCGTGACCAATCAACCCTACGCATAGAATAGGTGGTTAGGCGGGCCGCGTAAGTGTTAACCCTGGGTTTACGCGGGCCGCGTGAACCTCTAATTTCACCTATAAATAGCTTGTTGCATGCACAGTATGATGGTGTCGAAACAAACTTTCAAAAACGAATTCTTGTTACTCTGAAGTCGAAATTTCATATATAATTAGCAAGGCGCTGCTCCGATACCGAGTATTAACTCGATCGCTGCTACGATTCAATGTCCGATCGATTAAACTATCCAATGGATGTTTAAGTGCTGCCCACATTAGGGTTTATGCTTTGTCATTCGTCGTAAATTCGATGGATGTTTAAGTATCGCACTTTGTCATTCGCTGTGAAGGTTTAATCTCGTGAGTTATCGTAAATGCTGTATTAGTTACTAACCGAGTTCGTGTGCATGTTATTAAATTTAGGTTATCAAGGTTAATCAGTAGACTAGACTCTGCCCGTGTTAAATCTGCAATGTGAGTCATTCTCTTTTTATCAAAGTGTTTTATAAATTCTTAAATATTTTAAAAGTTATAATTACAGTGATTAAGTTTATGTAGTCACCAAATTACAGCAGGTATGTGGGGTTTTGTATACATTACTTGATAACCGTCACTATTGGACAACGGGTTAGCCAATGAGTGATATGACCATAGTCACAGACACCATTGGACAATGAGGTTACCGATGGTTGGTCGAGTGACAAATATCGTGGGTAGTTGGTTGATATCTGGAAACATTATAATCTCTCTTAATACTGTAAATTATAACAACCGTGTCATTTTAGTAAATAGAATGATTCACCAGTATTTCCCGCTGACAAAACCTTTTTCAAACATGTTTCAGGTAATCTGTTGTGATCCAGGAAAAGTGCCGAGAAGCACTACAAGCTTAAGGAAGTGGCTCAATATAAAATAAAGAAATATGTTTTTGTAAAAATAAAGATTTCTTCTTGAAATCATATGATTGTAAATTACCGGGGTTTATCCCTAATTTTGAAATAAAATAATCGGGAAATATCAGCTTTAAAAAGATCCTGATGAAATCTTCCGCTGTTAAACTCAATTAAATAAATACCACGGGATTTTCTGTCCCGCGGCTCCTGAAACGGGTCAAACCGGGTCGGGGGCCGTGACAGAAAAAGGTGGTATCAGAGCCACTGAGTTAAGCTAATTAAGTATTTTAGAAATACTTAATTTTTCCTGATTACTATGATGTGATTATGTGTTTTATTAACTGATTATTTGTTAGTTCCAGTATGGGTAAGCAAAAGCTTTCAAACATCTATCTTAAATTAGATAGTTTGCCAAAAGAGAAGGGAAGTTCATCCCAATCCTCAAGATACTCAGTAGATACTGAGGAGGGAATATTTGTTCGTAAAGCCCATTATGAGAAACCACTTTCTCCTAATAAAAGAAGTTTGATTATTAGGAAAAGTCAGGAGAAAATAAAGAAATCACTATTTGTTAGTTCCAGTATGGGTAAGCAAAAGCTTTCAAACATCTATCTTAAATTAGATAGTTTGCCAAAAGAGAAGGGAAGTTCATCCCAATCCTCAAGATACTCAGTAGATACTGAGGAGGGAATATTTGTTCGTAAAGCCCATTATGAGAAACCACTTTCTCCTAATAAAAGAAGTTTGATTATTAGGAAAAGTCAGGAGAAAATAAAGAAATCACAACCAAAAGAAAAGAAAGTTAATCAGAAAACTCAAGAACTAGACAGTAAACCACCATGGGAAGACAAGTTAGATGAAAAATGGGCAGATCTTTATATGCTAGCCACTGTAGCAGTAAATGCAAATCTTTAAATAATCTGACTCAAGTTTTAGCACCCTTATCACCTACAAACCAGAAACCTTATCCAGTAAATAAATAAGTTACAGTAAATCCTAGTGTGTTTTAATTTTCAGTGTCTTTGTATTAAATTAGTCTCGCGGTATGCAATAATATTTAAAGGTTATCTATAAAATTTTGTTATAAAATTTTAACTTAGCATTTTGTGTGTATTTGTGCATATATGTTAAAACAGCATGAATGACTTATCTGAAGCCCTTCAGAATCTCAATCTTTATCCGGTGAAAATAGAAGTTTCTAGAGACTTTACGGGTTACATAGCCGATGTAGAGGAACCCATGGAATTTAATGCTCCACCTCCAGAGAAACCCAAGCCTAAGAAAAAGAGAAGATTTGTAGGATGGAGGCGTGTGCGCAGGAGGAAACCCTCAACTAGGAAGATCCCTAAAATAGAAAATCCCTTAGATAAAGGAAAGGGCATTGAAGTCGGGGAAAGTTCTAGGCAGATAGAAATGAAGACTGGGGAAGATTCTAGGCAACCAGAGATGGAAATTGGGGAAAACTCTAGACAAGTAGAGGAGTTACCATTTCAGGAGGAATTGGATCGTGCATTGGCGAGCTGTGATATCGTCAGGCCTATTAATAATAATATCTATCCTTTTCCAGCTGAAAATCAACTTCCAATAAACTTGGAACCAGCAATCCCAGAACCTATAATCCACACCCAACCTATAGGAATGGACGAGTGGTGGAATAATGATTGGCAGTTCCAAAACCTTCTCAAGAATCCTTATACATTTTTCCCTCAGTTTGACCCCGAACCTCTACCAAATCCACCGATGAGTAATGAGAATATAGCTGAACTCCGCCATTTTGGCGAAGAGCTGATGGATGCTGGGAATAGGATCCGAGAGATAGGAGGACAAATCTCATGGAAATATGATGAGAGGGAACATCGCTTTTAAAATACAAGTTGACGAGGGAGAAATGGGTTGTAAATCTGTGTTTGTATAATAATAGTAATAAATAAATCAGTATGTGTAAAATAAACAATAAAACGGTTGTAAGATAAAAGTGTGTACGGAAATATATTATAATATATATAAACCAATGAAAATTTAGAAATTTACAATATTGGTTATATAATTGTTTACGTGATTATGTGTGATTAATTGTTATATTTGGTTGTTTCTTATACTAATAAAATAAATTAATTATCAGATGACAAACATTGGTAATGAACCAGTAAATGAAGTAAATCAATCTGAGCAACATCCGGGGGATCAATTTATGACTAGACAAGATATAGAAAATATCGTTGCTCAAGGAATAGCCAATGCTATTCCAACAATCCTTGCTGCTGCCCAGAAAACTGTTGAACCTCAACAAATCATTCCTAGTAAACGTATTTCTGAAGATAACTTAAGTAATAGCATAAATGGAGGCGGTAATCATACTAATCAAGATAATGAGCCCCGGCAGGCTCCACTCCCTAAGAAAATGAAAGCTGCAACATCTGGTTGCACTTACAAAGAATTTCTTGCTTGTAAACCAGCTGAGTTTGCAGGCAATGAAGGAGCGACTGCGGCACTGCGTTGGTTAGAGAAAACCGAGGCAGTGATCATAATAAGTAAATGTGCTGAAGACGATAAGGTCATGTATGCGTCCAATCTTTTCAAAGAAGGGGCGCTAGAATGGTGGAATACAGTTCTTCAAGCCAAAGGGAGAAATATGGCCTATGCCATGAGTTGGGAGGAATTTAAGCAGTTAATAGAAAGAAAATTTTGTCCCGAATATGAAAAAGATCAAATGGCAAATAAGTTCCTAAATCATCGAATGATGGGTATAGATTGGCGAGGTTATACTTCAACATTCTTTGAATATGCTAGAGTGGTACCAACACTGGCTTCGCCAGAGCCGGTACTCATTTCTCGCTATATTTGGGGATAAATTAGCGAAATCCGTAATATCGTTAAAGCTGCGAGACCTCGCACTATTGACGATGCGGTAGAATTAGCTAATACTCTAACTGACGAGCTGGTACGCACAAGAGATGAAAACAGAAAGAAGGAATTGGCTCAGAAAATTACCCAAGGAGTTCGTATGGGTAATAGTAGTAACTTCAAGAAAAGAGGAACCAGGCAATCCTCAAATCCACCATTCTGCAGGAATTGCAGAAAGAAACATTATGGAAGATGCAATGTAACCTGCAACTTTTGCAAAACTGTAGGACATCGTTAAGAAAACTGCAGAAAGAAAACCATAATCTGTTTTAACTGTGGCGAAGCAGGACATTTCAAAACAGAATGTCCTAAGTTGGTTAAACCAGCAGACAACAAAGCTAAGACGACCGATGGAGCTACTAAGAAGAATGCCAGAGCATTCCAGCTAACCACTCAAGAAGAAGAACTCATTCCAGATGTAATAGCTGGTACGTTCCTAGTTCACAACGTTTACGCAAAAGTATTATTTGACTCTGGTGCAAACCAAAGTTTTATCAATACTTCATTTTGCCAAGCTCTTAACTTACCTTTAACCAACATTAGGCAGATTTTTACAGTCGAAACGGCAGATGGGAATTCTGTTAAAATAGATAAGGTTTTGCGGGAAGGAAATATAGAACTTTCAGGTCATAAATTTTCTGCAAACCTATTACCTATGAAATTAGCCGAATTCGATGTTGTATTAGGAATGGATTGGTTAGTAGCCAACCATGCTCGAATCCTTTGTGATAAAAACTCTATAGAAATTCAGGCACCCACCGGAGAAGTAATCATGATTACATGAGATAAACCACGTAAACCTATGAAGTTCATATCAGTAATGAAAGTTGCTAGTTATGAACGAAAGCAAGGAATAGTATATATGATTTCAGTAATCATTAATACTAAGGATAAAGAACTTAAGGAAATTCTTGTAGTCTCAGAATACCCCGATGTGTTTCCAGAAGAGTTACCAGGATTACCACCAGATAGGGAGGTAGAATTTAGAATTCATCTAATTCCAGGAACTATACCGATAGCCAAGGCACCTTATCGGTTAGCACCCACAGAAATGTTAGAACTGAAAAAGCAATTAGATGAATTACTAAGTAAAGGATTCATACAACCTAGTTCATCCCCTTGGGGAGCACTAGTATTGTTTGTAAAGAAAAAGGATGGTTCGATGAGAATGTGTATTGATTATAGAGAATTGAATAAGGTTACAATTAAGAATCGATACCCATTACCTAGGATTGATGATCTTTTTGATCAACTTCAAGGAGCTAGATACTTTTCTAAGATCGATTTACGCTCTGGATATCATCAATTGAAGGTACAAGAAGAAGACATACCTAAAACTGCTTTCAGAACTAGGTATGGTCATTACGAGTTTACAGTCATGCCCTTCGGGTTAACGAATGCTCCTGCTGCATTCATGAACATGATGAATAGAATCTGTAAACCGTACTTGGATAATTTTGTAATTGTTTTTATCGACGATATACTTATTTATTCCAAAAGTCAGGACGGACATTGTCAGCACTTGCATGCACTCTTAACTTTGTTAAGAAAAGAAAAGCTTTACGCCAAATTCTCAAAGTATGAATTTTGGCTACAGGAAGTGCAATTTTTAGGTCACATGGTGAATCACGAAGGTATTCATGTAGATCCTGCTAAGATAGAGACAATTACCAAATGGAAGGTTCCACAATCAGCAATGGAAATTAGAAGTTTTATAGGTTTAGCCTAATATTATAGACGGTTTATTAAGGATTTTTCCAAAATAGTTGTACCATTAACTACGCTAACCTGTAAATCCGTTAAGTTTGAATGGGGACCTAAGCAAGAAGAAGCTTTTAGGATTTTAAAGCAGAACTTAACCAATGCCCCAATCCTAGGATTACCAGAAGGGACTGAAGATTTTGAAGTATATTGTGATGCTTCAAAATTAGGATTTGGATGTGTGATAATGCAACGCAAGAAGGTAATTGCGTATGCATCCCGACAATTGAAAAAGCACGAGGAAAACTATACGACTCATGACTTAGAATTAGGAGCCGTAATTTTTGCCCTTAAGATTTGGAGACATTATCTGTATGGAAGTAAATTTACTATCTATACGGATCATAAAAGTTTAAGGTACATATTTGGGCAAAAAGAGTTAAACATGAGACAAAGGAGATGGATGGAAATCCTAAGTGACTACGACTGTGATATTCAGTATCACGAAGGAAAGGCCAATGTAGTTACAGATGCCTTAAGTCGTAAGTATCATGAGAACCAAAGACGGGTTCGTGCACTCAGATTAAATCTACAAGTAGATTTAATGGAACAACTGAAGAATGTTCAAGAGACATCTATTGAGGATGCTGCTGAAGGAATGAAAGGACGAATAAAAGAATTAGAGCACGGAAATGATGGAATTTGGAGATTCCACAAAAGCAGAATTTGGGTACCTAAGCAGGGAGAATTAAGAAATAAGATTTTAGAAGAAGCCCATAAATCTAGGTATACCATGCACCCTGGAAACAATAAGATGTACCAAGATTTAAGAAATAATTTCTGGTGGATAGGAATGAAAAAGGACATATCTAGATATGTTTCTAAGTGTCTTACTTGTTCACAAGTTAAGGCAGAACATCAGAAACCTTCAGGTCTACTACAACAATTAGAAATGCCAATATGGAAATGGGAACTCATAACAATGGATTTTGTTACTAAGTTACCCAAAACTAGAAAAGGTAATGATGTGATTTGGGTAATTGTGGATAGATTAACCAAATCAGCTCATTTTCTACCTATGAAAGAAACCTTTAGCATGGAAAGGTTAGCAAAGTTGTATGTAGATGAAGTTGTATCCTTACATGGAGTTCCACTCTCCATTGTATCAGATAGGGATAGTCGTTTCACTTCTCACTTCTGGAAAAGTTTCCAAGAAGCTATGGGAACTCGACTAAATTTAAGTACTGCATATCATCCACAAACAGACGGGCAAAGTGAAAGGACGATACAAACTCTGGAAGACATGCTTAGAGCATGTGTGATCGATTTTGGTGGAAACTGGGACGATCACCTACCTTTGATCGAATTCTCCTATAACAATAGTTATCATTTAAGTATCGAATCTGCCCCATTTGAAGCACTATACGGACGAAAATGTAGAACCCCAGTTTGTTGGGCAGAAATAGGAGAAAGTCAATTGTCAGGACCGGAGATAGTACAAGAAACCACCGATAAAATTTCTCAAATCAAGGAAAGACTGAAGACGGCTCGAGATCGTCAAAAGAGTTATGCAGACAATAGACGTAAGCCACTTGAGTTTCAAGTTGGAGATAAAGTACTATTGAAAGTTTCACCTTGGAAAGGAATAGTTCGATTCGGTAAGAAAGGAAAGTTAAATCCCAGATACGTAGGACCATTTTCAGTGATCCAACGTATAGGACCAGTTGCTTATCGTTTACAACTACCAGAAGAGTTAGCTGGAGTACATGACGTATTTCATGTATCCAACTTCAAGAAATGCCTATCAGACGAATCTTTAGTAGTACCTCTTCAAGATATAGAGGTAAACGAAAAGTTAAAATTTGTTGAGAAGCCTCTTCAAATAGAAGACAGAAAGGTGAAGTTTCTCAAACACAAACGGTTAGTACTTGTCAAGGTCAAGTGGGATTTAAAGAGAGGACTCGAATATACTTGGGAGCTGGAATCAGAAATGAAACGAAAGTATCCTCACCTATTCCAATAAATCTCGAGGATGAGATTTTAAATAAGGTAGGTAGAATGTAAGGACTCTAAAAAATATCCCAATTTTAACCGTAAGTAAAAACCCAGACCCCTGAAACCATACTGTACATGAAAAACCAAGAAAACAAGAAGTACGGTGTTCAGGCAGGCCGCGTAAGAGTAAGCATAGTCTTACGCGGGCCGCGTCAAGACTATATTGACCGGATAAGTGTTCCGAATCCACGTGGTGACCAGATGGCAAGTTTACTCGTGACCAATCAACCCTACGCATAGAATAGGTGGTTAGGCGGGCCGCGTAAGTGATAACCCTAGGTTTACGCAGGCCGCGTGAACCTCTAATTTCACCTATAAATAGCTTGTTGCATGCACAGTCTGATGGTGTCGAAACAAACTTTCAAAAACGAATTCTTGTTACTCTGAAGTCGAAATTTCATATATAATTAGCAAGGCGCTGCTCCGATACCGGGTATTAACTCGATCGCTGCTACGATTCAATGTCCGATCGATTAAACTATCCAATGGATGTTTAAGTGCTGCCCACATTAGGGTTTATGCTTTGTCATTCATCGTAAATTCGATGGATGTTTAAGTATCGCACTTTGTCATTCGCTGTGAAGGTTTAATCTCGTGAGTTATCGTAAATGCTGTATTAGTTACTAACCGAGTTCGTGTGCATGTTATTAAATTTAGGTTATCAAGGTTAATCAGTAGACTAGTCTCTGCCCGTGTTAAATCTGCAATGTGAGTCATTCTCTTTTTATCAAAGTGTTTTATAAATTCTTAAATATTTTAAAAGTTATAATTACAGTGATTAAGTTTATGTAGTCACCAAATTACAGCCGGTATGTGGGGTTTTGTATACATTACTTGATAACCGTCACTATTGGACAACGGGTTAGCCAATGAGTGATATGACCATAGTCACAGACACCATTGGACAATGAGGTTACCGATGGTTGGTCGAGTGACAAATATCGTGGGTAGTTGGTTGATATCTGGAAACATTATAATCTCTCTTAATACTGTAAATTATAACAACCGTGTCATTTTAGTAAATAGAATGATTCACCAGTATTTCCCGCTGACAAAACCTTTTTCAAACATGTTTCAGGTAATCTGTTGTGATCCAGGAAAAGTGCCGAGAAGCACTACAAGCTTAAGGAAGTGGCTCCATATAAAATAAAGAAATATGTTTTGTAAAAATAAAGATTTCTTCTTGAAATCATATGATTGTAAATTACCGGGGTTTATCCCGAACTGTGAAATAAAATAATCGGGAAATATCAGCTTTAAAAAGATCCTGATGAAATCTTCCACTGTTAAACTTAATTAAATAAATACCACGGGATTTTCTGTCCCGCGGCTCCTGAAAAGGGTCAAACCGGGTCGGGGGCCGTGACACTAACCGTGTTAAAATTTTCAGTTATGTCTATCCACTGAAGGGTATTCTGGTCATTTCATGTTTTATTTAAAATGTTCATTAATAAATAAACACATTTTGATATGATTTTCAATGGTTTCACCGTAGATGTGGTAGAAGGAGCTAAATTGCTGATTCAACATGTTCACTTGACTAGCCTTCATGTTAGCATTTCCTTGGTATAAATTTTGAATCTCATTCCGCATTTCCTGAGCATTTGTACAGTTCCGAACAGCAATGGAGATGTCTGGACCCAGTGCCATAGTGAGAATTTCCATGGACTTATCATCATCTTCTTGAATTTTCTTATCCTCTTCGTTAAAGAAGTTCTTGGGTTTTGGAACTTGAGTTACCGGATCTGCTTCACTAACGTACATTATGACTCGAGGTCCATCTCTAACACTCCTCCAAACACCCGGTTCCTTCGCTTTACAGTACTGTTCGAACCAAAACTTCCATTCATAATAATTATCCCCATACAGTGGCCATGGAACCTTGGTAGAAGTACCAATGATCTGGTCTAGTTCTTGGTGAAGAGCCAAAGTTTAAGACTGAATAGCTGTCACACCCCAACCGATGGCGGAATCATCGGGGCGCGGCACTAGGCGAATCAGATTGCTCAAGAGAATCCATAACAACTATATTGCGATAATATTTAATACATTCGTTATCCCATACTAACAAATAATACAATCACATAAGTTATCACAAATTTATTGTCCTCTCGAACAATGCAAATCCGACAACCTAGATTTTAGTTGAGTTTCTAGACTTCCTAGCTTGATTTGATATTGTCTGCGATCTAACCTGCAACATACGTTAAAATATTTGTCAATACAAAAGTATTGGCGAGTATACAGGTTTGATAAGTAGCGTAATAGATAAAAAGTGCAGCGAATTTCCATATGCATAAACGTAATACACGACATATATACTCACAAAACTGATACTACCAACTAAGTCCTCGATGCTCGAATGTACGATGGCATAACTAGACCCCGTCGGGCGCAATAGTACTATACTAGTCGTGGTGGGACGTCGCGAGTATAAGCCCTAGCACATATGCAACTAGCATCACGTATATCTATGCATAACAGTTATTCGCAAGTGATAATTCGATTGATTGAATAGTTCGTTTGATGAGTTCGATTTGTTAGAAACGTATGTTACACCCAAAATTCGATTAAAAAGGGTTCAAGTATACTCACAGTGCGTATTTAGCGAGATTACAACTTGAATGAGTCGGTTGCGAGTATGTCTGTAATGATCCTTGAAGCAATAGAGTAAACGTTGTATGGTTAAGCAAGATTGTCTTGAAAAGTTACTCATTTGGTTGAATGGTCCTCATCCGTGCGGATTGACAGGTTATCCGTCCGGATGAAAAGTCATCCGTCCGGATGGCATGTTATCCGAGCGGATAACAGGTGATCCGTACGGGTTATGTGCCATACGTGCGGATAGTATGTGCGGATAGTGGTGCGTGCGGACAGTGGTGCATGCGGGTGACATTGTTGTGCGTGCGCGCGGATTGACAGTGTCATCCGTGCGGACTGACATGTCATCCGTGCGGACATGTGTCATCCGTGCGGACTGACATTGTTGTGCGTGCGGATGAGTGTGCGCGCGGAGTGACATTGTCATCCGTGCGGACTGACATGTCATCCGTGCGGACATGTGTCATCCGTGTGGACTGACATGTCTGTTTCGCACTCTGAGCACTGTTTTCGAGTGTTTAACGGGAGGAATACGTTCGTTTTTACTAGGGTAGTGCAATTTCGCACTAACACTTGAAGTTCCGTCAATTCTGACTCGTTCTAACGGCCGGGAATCACCCCGTTCTATCAGATCTGGCCGTTCGTGATGGTTCTTCATGGTTAACTCGAAATCGCACAGATTTAGGTGAGATTCGTCATTAAAACATGTGGAAATCACCCGGATCTGAGTCGTTCATAGTGAAATGAGACCCCAACTTGAAGTTCATAAGAACTCTTGGTGACATCACCTCAAAACGCCTCAATTCCGCAGATTTCACGGTTCGAATTGAAGTTTTGAAAGATAGAATGATGTAGAATCGAGTGTAGATTGTAGAAGTACAAGTTTTAGGTTGAAATATTACCGGAATCGCGAGGAAATCGAGAGAAAAGGGTCTTGGAGCGTGTTTGGTTGAATAGGAGCTGTCACATCACTGTTCAAGTGATGTGACATGGTATTTATAGGCAACAGAGGAGAGGAGAAGTGTTCTGGCCTGGATAGCCCATCCGTGCGGATGGCCCATCCGTGCGGATGGCCCATCCGTGCGGATGGCCCATGCGTGCGGATGGCCATCCGTGCGCATGCCCATCCGTCCGGATGGTCCATCCGTCCGGATAGCTATCCTGACGTGTCGGACTTCTCTGTTTTTGATCGTTTTGATAGTTTTCGAAGCGCGTACCTTTCATAATTAATTTATATTATTATTATGTTGTTATTATACATATATATATATATCACTAGGGGTCGTATTTACGTATCCATAATCCAAAGTTCCGATAATTAACAATCGGTTTCCGATTCGAGTATGCGATTATTAGCGACGTTTCACGGCCACCAATGAGGGTAGTGTAGGTCCTTCCTTGATGTCATCGTGAACGTTATTTCGTGTAGTGCCACAAAGACTGACGGGGTATCGTTTACTCGTATTGTCATCATCGTCATGACGACTGGAGCTACAACACTCACCCGAGAGTCGTTGTTAGCGTTAATTGTTTACGTTCGACACATCACGGCCACTGAGGAGGGTAGAATAGGTCCTCACTCAATGCCTCCGTGAGTGTTAGTGTGATAGTAGTGTAGTATAGCGATATTGTATTTCGAAAATATGCGATTATCCTTCGAATAGCGATATATACGATATAGTTACATTATGATCCGAATCTCTAGTGCTAGGCGTAACGAGTATAACGAGTAGTAACAACGCACGAAAGTGCGGGGTGTTACAGTCTCCCCTACTTTAGGAAATTTCGTCCCGAAATTAATCCAACAGGTAGACTTCTAAGAGTTGATCTTGTATGAATAGCGATACAGCGAGCGATTTGATCGTAAGTTGACAGCGAGAATGTTGCGAATAAGAGAAATCGATTGCGATAGCGAGAAGGCGACGTAAGACAGAAACAATAACCCACGAGTTGGCGTTCCAAAGTACCTCGTGTTGTGAAGAATCCGTTAGTTTGGTGCGATTGTAATTTGAAAGGTTTCTCATGACGTAGAGTTAACTGAGTCGATCGTTAACCAACGTTACAAGAAGCGTTTGTTTTAGATATAAAAAAAAGAATTTAGGATGAAATTTTGAAAATTTTCCTTTTAACATAAGGTCAACTGAGTCGATGTTAACCAATGTTGCAAGGAAGTTTTAGGTTTTTAAACATGCTAAGGAATTCTATGATGAAACTGAAGTTACGAAAACTCTCCTCTGACATGGGTTCAAGTTGAACTCGATGTCGAACCAATGTCTAAAGAGGGGTTTTATTTTGACGTTGTAAAAGTTTAGGGAAAAACTGGGCTTTATGAAACCTTTCTTGGACTTGGAGTTAAGCTGATTCGATGTTAACTCCACGTCGCGAGAGAATTCTCACTTGCCCACCGGTTTTAAATCAAAATTTTATAAAAAGACGTTTTAATCAGTACAAAAAGGTAGTTAATTACCGAGCCCCACTTGGCACTTTCCCACGAAAGTTTGGTAATATGTTTAAAACACTTATATATAGGAAGTACCAGAGGCGTATCCACCATCTTTGCCCATGTTATTTCCGTTTCGTGAGGCAGTGTCAGGTGTGCCGATATGACATGGATAGAATTGCGTTTTACTCGGCCCCATCGTTAGAAAGTCGGACCGAGCATAAGATAGAATCGAATAGGTTAATCCGGCGAGTTGATAAGCGAGAAGCGAATAGCGCGTTTTCGATTAGATTACCCATTAAACCCACATGGCACGTTTCCACGAGAGTTTGCTAACATGGCGAAACACCATGCTTAACCAGGTTAGTTTTGCCTCGTGAAGCGGTGTCATGTGTACTAATACCACATAGACTGTAATGATCATCGAGTGAGTGATACGCGATACGAATAGATGGTAGACTACACACGATAAACGATAAGCGATTAAGTGATCAAGCGAAAATCATAACACAAAACTAGTAACGACGGTGATGATAAACGAATTACGATAGGCGGCAGTTGTTGCGTTGCAAGCGATGGAGGTATGCGGTTCGATTTTGATTGATTAACACCACAGAGTTTAACTAACGTTAGACCCCACATGGCCTTTTTCCACGAAAGGTTGCTGATATGACTAAAATACCCTGCTTTAACCATATGAGCTTCCTCTCGTGAAGCGAGGTCATGCGTGCTAACCTAACACGAATATCACAGATAACGGTTTAACGATAGATTGATACACAACAAACGATATAGATCCACATAATAAGCGATAGAGATTGCAAGATACGCATGATAAACGATTGCGATTAGTCGAGTTTTGTTTCGAATAAGCTTAACGTTACGTTACGTTGCGACGCATCACGACTATCGAGGAGGGTAGAATAGGTCCTCACTCAACATTATCGTGAGCGTTTATTTGCTTGATTGAGATTCGTTGCAACAGACTTACGACCAGTCTTGCGTCGATGCAATTTTCCTGCGAGGTAGACTCCCCAGAGTCCATCGATGAGGCGATTGCATTGCGTTTGCAGACTTGCGACAAGTCTTGCGATGATACGGTTTGTTACGCCTTGCGATTGAGTGTAGTGTGTTGAAAATAATCATAATAGTATAATAGGTCTAATAACGTTCAACTCCACGTGGCACTTTCTTCACGGAACTTTGGTAGTATGATAAAGCACACCTTGCTTGACCCCTACTACTTTCATCCCGTGATTTGGTGTCACCTTTTGTCAAAACGCTATGGCACCTTAGAATTCACTACGATCTCCGTGCACTGACCCAAATAATCCCGTGTGCACCCGTGATTAATCGTTCCTTGCACGTTTATCGTACCTCATTCTAAGAGTGTAGTGAGGGTAAAACACATTAGTTCGTGATATAGTATATAGTATGTGCATGTTTCTAGTCTAAGTGCGACGATTTGAGAGTGAAAGAGAATACGAGGGCAACATTGAGTAATAGAGTAGGTTCAAAGCTTAGAAATAAATGTCGAAATTCGTATCATTACAACTTTATCCTACGCTTGCTAGGTACTTGATGCTGAAGACTTTTGCTGGAGCCGTTGTTGTTGTACACAAGTTCATGGTTCGATGCGGCAGTTGCGGGTGAAGTGACCGTAACGGTTGCAGTTATTGCAATAGCGACAGTCAGCCCCAACTGGATGATGATAGGTACACGAGTAACACTGAGGATGAGCTCCAGTGTAGGCTCGTTTTGGAAACATCGGAACTGTTCGAAGAGGTTTCGGTTGTAGCGGTTCGGTGGTTGATGAGCTCGGGCTTGAAGTCTTTCGCTTGCGGCTGGGTTTGTCGGTGTCTTGCGAAGAGATTTCGTCGTTGGATGATTCGTCTGAAGACCCACTTGCGGAGTCTCTGGCTGATTTGTCGGAAGATCCGTCGGTAGATTTGCCAGAAGAATCGGCAGCAGATTCGTCAGATGAATCGTCAGCAGATTCATTAGAAGGATCGTTAGCAGATCCGTCAGATGAATCGTCAGTAGATTCATCAGGAGAATCGTTAGCAGATTCGTCAGGAGAATCGTTGACAGGATCGTCTGAGGGATTAACGTCGACTGCTTGATAAGCTTGCTTGACAGGATTCTTTGAGAAGAACCCTTCCATGAGTCGTTTGTGGTTGATTTCTGCGGCTAAGCGGTAGGCTTCTTCGATAGTAGCAGGTCTTGAAGCTTCGACAAAATCACCCACACACTCAGGCAAGCCACGAATGTACTTCGCGATGGCTTCCTCTGGAGTGTTGACTTGACTTGGGCAGATTACGCTAAGCTGCTTGAACCTTGCGGTGTAGCCAGTGTTGTCACCTTCGGTTTGCTTGATTTCCCAAAATTCGTTTTCCAGCTTCTGAGTTTCGTAAGGGGGACAGTACTCTTTCTTCATGAGCTCTTTCAGCTCATCCCAAGAGAGAGCATAAGCTGCGGAGATCCCACGTTTGTTACGTTCGGCGGTCCACCAGTCGAGTGCTTGCGATTGGAATACCCCAGTAGTGCAAGTAGTACGGAAACTATCGGGACACCCACTTTGACGAAGGGTAACTTCGATAGAGTCGAACCACTGGAGTAGTTGAGGAACACCTCCTTCACCCGTGAAGACCATCGGATCACAGGCTTTGAAGTGTTTGTAGAGAAATGCAGATTGCGACTCTTTTGTCTTAACGTCTTCCGAAGTTCGAGAGTTGATAAGAGAGTGAACTCGTGTGGCAATCTGAGGAATGACTTTGACCACTTCCCGGGTCACAAGTGAAGCAATCCTCTTTTCGCTCCTTCGTTTGGCTCGTCTCTTTGCTAACATTCTCGAAGTAGAGTTGTTGGAAGGCATCTAGACAGAAAGAGGCTTGGAGTGAGATTCGATCATAATGATTTTTTTTTGAGTTTGTGTTGCGATTTGAGCGCGTTCAAACTTGATGCGATAGTATAATAGTAATGCAATTCACATAGGAGCCACATAGGAGACACGAAGTTCCTAAGTTCTCACACATTGCCTTGTTTGTTTATATGTATACATATGTTTATATAATTGTAAATTGGTAATCACACACATACCGGTCGATTTAGAATAAGCGAGGACGCGTTGAGGTAAGAAGGCGAGAGCGAATGCGATAGATTATGCATTAATTTTGTTGCGAACATTCGGATTTCGTTTTAGATTGCGATGGCTGTGCGAATCGTGCGTTCATAAAGTAGGGAATGAAAATCGTTAAATCGAGAAATCGATAAAGCGTAAAGTTTCAAAACGTAAATAAGTTTCCAACCAGTTGTAAGTTTGGCAGGTCGTATGATAAGAGTGCCTTGGGTGTTTAGGCGTCGACTACCCAAGGTAACCCAACTATATTTAACAAGTTCGGGCGCGCGCGTTGACCTAGAAGACTCCATGCTTCCACTGGGATGCAGCTCATGGCATTCGTCTTCCTAGTCATCGCGTGGCTCGAGTTATTGCAATAGTCGAGTCCTTGGTGAGAGCTTTTGAAAACCAGTTTATAGAGAGTGGAATGACTTATTAAGGTACGGGTTTCACCCCTGTCTTAACAGTTCCGTTCCTAGTTGTGGTTATGCTCTTCGAATAAATTCGTGAGTTCCACTAGATTTCGAAATGGAGGCTTTCGTCGAGATGTGGATGTCACTCCTAACTCGATGAAAAGTTCTCGTGCTAGAAAAATGCGCTGAGTGAGCAATCCTATCGAGAGTTCTTGGTTTTCACACCTGATCTCGACTGGATCGCTCGGTTTCGTTATGCGAGTATTTTCGAAAACATGTGTGTTGTGTCCGCCTTAGGAAAGGCCAAGTAGTATTTCAGCCTTAGGAAAGGCTTCTTCGTGTGAAGTTGTAGTACGCGGTATTCACACAAAGTGGTAGCTTTTAGCGATTTCGATCGAGAGTATCAAGTAAGCCCGATACAAACCCCACTGGGTTCGTACGAGTCGGCCTGTTGGTACTTAGACTATAGACTAGGTCAAATTCTAAGACGTCGACCCGGACTAGGTCGAGTCTGACCTAATTCCCTATAGTTATGGCTCTGATACCAATCTGTCACACCCCAACCGATGGTGGAATCATCGGGGCGCGGCACTAGGCGAATCAGATTGCTCAAGAGAATCCATAACAACTATATTGCGATAATATTTAATACATTCGTTATCCCATACTAACAAATAATACAATCACATAAGTTATCACAAATTTATTGTCCTCTCGAACAATGCAAATCCGACAACCTAGATTTTAGTTGAGTTTCTAGACTTCCTAGCTTGATTTGATATTGTCTGCGATCTAACCTGCAACATACGTTAAAATATTTGTCAATACAAAAGTATTGGCGGGTATACAGGTTTGATAAGTAGCGTAATAGATAAAAAGTGCAGCGAATTTCCATATGCATAAACGTAATACACGACATATATACTCACAAAACTGATACTACCAACTCAGTCCTCGATGCTCGAATGTACGGTGGCATAACTAGACCCCGTCGGGCGCAATAGTACTATACTAGTCGTGGTGGGACGTCGCGAGTATAAGCCCTAGCACATATGCAACTAGCATCACGTATATCTATGCATAATAGTTATTCGCAAGTGATAATTCGATTGATTGAATAGTTCGTTTGATGAGTTCGATTTGTTAGAAACGTATGTTACACCCAAAATTCGATTAAAAAGGGTTCAAGTACACTCACAGTGCGTATTTAGCGAGATTACAACTTGATTGAGTCGGTTGCGAGTATGTCTGTAATGATCCTTGAAGCAATAGAGTAAACGTTGTATGGTTAAGCAAGATTGCCTTGAAAAGTTACTCATTTGGTTGAATGGTCCTCATCCGTGTGGATTGACAGGTTATCCGTCTGGATGACAAGTCATCCGTCCGGATGGCATGTTATCCAAGCGGATAACAGGTGATCCGTACGGGTTATGTGCCATACGTGCGGATAGTATGTGCGGACAGTGGTGCGTGCGGACAGTGGTGCGTGCGGGTGACATTGTTGTGCGTGCGGATGAGTGTGCGCGCGGATTGACATTGTCATCCGTGCGGACTGACATGTCATCCGTGCGGACATGTGTCATCCGTGCGGACTGACATTGTTGTGCGTGCGGATGAGTGTGCGCGCGGATTGACATTGTCATCCGTGCGGACTGACATGTCATCCGTGCGGACATGTGTCATCCGTGCGGACTGACATGTCTGTTTCGCACTCTGAGCACTGTTTTCGAGTGTTTAACGGGAGGAATACGTTCGTTTTTACTAGGGTAGTGCAATTTCGCACTAACACATGAACTTCCGTCAATTCCGACTCGTTCTAACGGCCGGGAATCACCCCGTTCTATCAGATCTGGCCGTTCGTGGTGGTTCTTCATGGTTAACTCGAAATCGCACAGATTTAGGTGAGATTCGTCATTAAAACATGTGGAAATCACCCGGATCTGAGTCGTTCATAGTGAAATGAGACCCCAACTTGAAGTTCATAAGAACTCTTGGTGACATCACCTCAAAACGCCTCAAATCCGCAGATTTCACGGTTAGAATTGAAGTTTTGAAAGATAGAATGATGTAGAATCGAGTGTAGATTGTAGAAGTACAAGTTTTAGGTTGAAATCTTACTGGAATCGCGAGGAAATCGAGAGAAAAGGGTCTTGGAGCGTGTTTGGTTGAATAGGAGCTGTCACATCACTGTTCAAGTGATGTGACATAGTATTTATAGGCAACAGAGGAGAGGAGAAGTGTTCTGGCCCGGATAGCCCATCCGTGCGGATGGCCCATGCGTGCGGATGGCCATCCGTGCGCATGCCCATCCGTCCGGATGGTCCATCCGTCCGGATAGCTATCCTGACGTGTCGGACTTCTCCGTTTTTGATCGTTTTGATAGTTTTCGAAGCGCGTACCTTTCATAATTAATTTATATTATTATTATTATGTTGTTATTATACATATATATATATCACTAGGGGTCGTATTTACGTATCCATAATCCAAAGTTCCGATAATTAACAATCGGTTTCCGATTCGAGTATGCGATTATTAGCGACGTTTCACGGCCATCAATGAGGGTAGTGTAGGTCCTTCCTTGATGTCATCGTGAACGTTATTTCGTGTAGTGCCACAAAGACTGGCGGGGTATCGTTTACTCGTATTGTCATCATCGTCATGACGACTGGAGCTACAACACTCACCCGAGAGTCCTTGTTAGCGTTAATTGTTTACGTTCGACACATCACGGCCACTGAGGAGGGTAGAATAGGTCCTCACTCAAAGCCTCCGTGAGTGTTAGTGTGATAGTAGTGTAGTATAGCGATATTGTATTTCGAAAATATGCGATTATCCTTCGAATAGCGATATATACGATATAGTTACATTATGATCCGAATCTCTAGTGCTAGGCGTAACGAGTATAACGAGTAGTAACAACGCACGAAAGTGCGGGGTGTTACAATAGCAGCCAAGGTGGCATTGGTAAGGTTCGTAGCAGTCATCAGTCCGTTTGTGTTCATCATTTTTAAATATACCAAATAATAAAATTTAGATATATTTAAAAAAATGTGAATAGTCCTGAAATCAGTTTAATTCGAAACCCGAATTCGGAACAGTAGTTTTCTCGAAACAGTAGCCCTTTTTGAAAAGTTCTGCAGCAATTCGAAGTAGTGTATTCGAAGACTTTTCTCGAAACAGTGGCAATCCGAAATGCAATCCGAAATGTTTTATCCGAAACAGTTGCAATCCGAATGTTTTATCCGAAACAGTGGCAATCCGAAATGTTTTATCCGAAACAATGGCAATCCGAAACTATCCAAAATGATGTCACTCGAAAAACTATCCGAAATAGTGTGTCTGAAATGCTGAATTCGAAAAAGTATATCCGAAATGCTTTATTCGAAACTTGCAAAATCTTAAACTGTCAGTAACAAACTTCCGAATAATCAGGGATTCTGATATATATTTGAAAGCTATTGAAGATATCTTCAAATCTGATAAGTTTGATAACCGAAATCCCAAAAAATCTGGTAACAAACTTTCCAAGATCTTTCAAGCAATCCTTTTTTGAATTCTTCAAGGATTATCCGAAACACAAGCAGCTTCAAGGCAATCTTCAAATGAATTATCCAAAACCCTTACAGTTTATCCGAAACCTTTGCAATTTATCCGAAACCCTTTGCAGTTTATCCGAAAGCAATAGTAGACTATCTGAAAACTCTAATTCTTCAAAGCAGTCTTCAAAAAACCAGCAACCCAGCACTTCCAAAATCAACCAGAATTAGTGTGATATCAATCTGAGCCTAGAAGCAGGTTCAACAGGCTCTGATATCAATTGTAAGTCCCGAAATCGGATAAAACAAAGATATCACAACTAGTTTGATTGGTGGCAAAATCACACAATCAAACTTGATTTAGTAATAAGCAAAAGAAGTAAGATGAAACAGAATGATTAAACAAAAGTTTAACTTGCATAAAATTATAATTGTCTGATACAAGTTCTTGTAGAAACACATTGAGTCAACAACCTAAATCTGAATGACTAAACAAGTATTTATAAGGGAGTTTAAGCCCTCAACTCCCCCTAAACCTAAGCCCACTCCATAAGCCTAAAACAATTAACTAACATCTAGCCCAAATACTAATTAATTACTAATGTATAAACCTTCAAAGGCCCAACACAGATTTAGGATATAAATGAAGAAGATGAAGATGGGTCGACGCTGATGGGTTTTTTTTTATTAAGGGGTTTACTAGTGGGTAGAGCCGTCCCTGAAAACTCTTAAAATAATTTAGGCCCCGGGTGACAAAAAAGAATTTGACCCAAAATTTGTGGTTAATTAAAAAAAGTAAACCTTGGTGGTGGAGCCAAGACTTGAACTTGAGACCTCTAGATTGCCTTGAAATAGTTTTTTTTCACTCTACCACCAATACTTATTTACATGATAGATGATTGCATATACTATATATATATAGGATAAGGTTCATGCGAGAACCACCTTTATTGCGAGAACTGCGAGAACCAATGTGAACACAACCAAAAATACCTAAAAAAACCTAACCCCCACACCCCCCCCCCCCCCAAAAAAAAGCTAACCCCCTAACCCCCACCCACCCCTCACCCAAGCTAAAATGCTAAAAACTAAACCCTCAAAAAACATAAAAAAATCTAAAAAAATAAAAAAAAAACACTCAATTTTTTTTTATTTTACATTAAAATCGTTACTTTTAGTAGCCAAAATTTTTTTATTTTTTTTAAATTTTAATTTTTTTTAACGAAATCCAGCGATTTTTTTTATAAAATATTAAAAAAAATTGTGTGATTTTTAGCTATTTTTGGTTGTGTTCACATTGGTTCTCGCGGTTCTCGCAATAAAGGGTGGTTCCTAACGGATACTTCTCATATATATATATATATATATATATATATATATATATATATATATATATAATCTTATAAAAACCTTTCGGGCCCTTTGAAAATTTGGGACTCGGGCAACGGCACGATTTGGCCGGGCCAAGAGCCGGCCCTGCCAGTGGGTAGATGAATTGACATAAAAACCCCTCATGTAAGGGGCACTTGTCTAGATATTACGCAAGTAAATGGATGATATTAGTGTTGAGGGCTAAAAGAGTTAGAAAACATGATGTTACGGTCTCAGATGTTAAAAAATTCTTTTTTTGGTTGAGTCGGTTAAAGTGAAACAACTACAGAGGCCAAAATCACAATTTACTCTTGGTTAAAAAAGTAAAATATAACTTTGTTAATTAAGGGGCCAAATGTTAAACTTATTAAAGATGCAAAAGGGTCAATAAAAATTATCCACTAATAGACAAAAGTGATAGTATCGTTAAACACCTACAAATGTTATTATAATAGTACTTTTTATAGTTTTATGAATAGAGGGGTATTTTAGTCTTTTTATTAAAATCTTAACAATAGGTTGGATCGGTTTATTGAGGGTGAGCCCAGTTTAAACGAAAATAAACCACTAGTTCTGTTTTAGAAAATTTTAAATAATGAACTCTAATAGTTAATTTTTTTTTTTTTGCAAAACAAAACCATATAAATAGAAAAAGTAATTAACTCAATATTAAATGAATTGTTATTTAAAAATGCATTTCAAAATTACCCATGTTTAGAAAAAAATGTGCTTTATGTTTAGAAAAAACGTGTGCTTTAAACATATAACCTTACCTGAAGTCGTGAAGGGATATCATTTTATAAATAACAGGTTTAAAGATTTATTCAACGATCCATACAACAAGCAACATAATGATAAAAAAGAACATAATAATAATACATGCAGTAAACCATTAATTAAATTGGCAAAATAAAAGCAACTCTTTGTCATTTTGAAATATTTCCATGTCTTGGTTTTCCAAAATCACATGCGCTTGGATGCCATCACCGTTTGGAGTATCCATAAGCACAAACGCATTCGTATGTAATGATCTACATGCAATTACTGTAGCCATGGGCTTTCCCCACCCGAAATCGACTTTGTTAAAGGGGTACCCGCATAAGCTGCTGCATACATATGATCTCTTAGACAACGTTTCTAAATCCTGATCATTTCCCAGTATTGACTGTACCAGTTTATAGTTTTCAGTTGCCTGTTGCACGCTTTTAACTCCTTCAACTTGCAATTTCTGTTTCTTTATCTCACCAACCAACATACTTAACGATGCTTCACTTGTATGTGTAGTTGGTACCATAATAAGTGACCCAACATTTCCCACGGTTGTTTGGGGCAGCTTCTCGGCAAATTTGCTACGTATATTCACCGGAAGAAACAAATAAGATGACTTAAAGCAACCAGAATTTGTTGTAGCCGCTGCTAGTGCGGTTTTGTAAAGTAGAGAAGTTAGTACTTCGACCCGAGTAGGGTTGTCGTTTATAGAGGAGGCGACAACCTTCTTAAGATCACTTAACGTTGAGTTAGGAAACACGAACTTTCTCATGACACGAGTACTGCCTACCGCATTCATAACAGGAGCATCTGACAGAAGAGAGTTGGTTCTTGGGACATGAATGAAATGTGGGTTCAGAGGCAGTACCTCTTTATGGTCAGTCGACCCATAGCGTGCTACGGAAGCCCAATGATTAACGAAGGAACCAAGAGTGCAACCGTCACCAATGAGGTGTGACATAGAGACTGCAAGCCCGACTCCACCACACGCATAGTGATTGAGTTGAACCCCCACAAGATTTGTATTACGAGGGGACTTGTAGCACACCATATCATCCGGAAATAGATTGTCGATATTTCCATCTTGCGCACTACTAAGCTGGAATTCATCAAGTTTGCTATTGTTTTGGGCTTCAAGAAACACGACTCCCTCATCGTTACAGTCCACGGAAGGTGTCGTGTGTGTGGGTAACCTGCCAGCAAAGTGATAGTATTTTGTCAGGCTCTGTGACAAAGAGTTCTTAAGCACCGTGGCTTTCTCTTGGGAAGTTAAACTGCAACTGTCATTGTTTGGGTATAACAGAAGCAGTGGTATGTATATTTTCTCGACGGATACATCGATATCAGAAAGAATATAAGAGTTGAGATGAGAAGGGGTTGGATTTGCGGGTTTGATTATATCTCGAGAAATAATGGTGTGAAGCTGCCTTCTTCCAAACCGTAGGAGCTTCCCTATCATCACCATATTAATTGGTAAAAAAAATCAGCAGCAATGTGTATAAATTGTTTGATTCACCTCTGTGCAGATATATATAAGGACGTGTTACAAGATGTGCTACATAAGTGATTAACAGTTGATCTTTATTGATCATTGACTTGGATGGAGTGAACGTGGTATACATAAAATAAAAGTGTAAAAACCAATTGATTAACCACGTTTTTTTTTTAAAGATAAACATTAAAACCGGCCGGCCAGACAAAAAAAAAAAAAAAAACGTAGGACCGCACCAAAACTGATTACAACATATACAAAGGAAACTTACACCATTCTCTCCAAAATAAGTTACTATACTTGGACCTACTTTATAAAACGTGATTAACGAGCGATAATTATAAATCTCCAATGCTACATTAAGATATGATTCGATAATCTAGGCTCACAGTTACACGTGATTCTATGTTGAAGAAGTGACTAGCACGTGGTTCTCTAGCAAATCTCCCTCGCACAAAAAGAGAAAAACCGGAGAGGGATCTTCAAAAGACGTTCAAGCCATGCCGACTTCATCGACACGGGCATCTCCTCAACCAGCACCAAGAAGACCTCGCCCATTTCAAGAACCATATGATCGATTGTCAACAATATTCGGCTCGTTCCCTGCCAAAGAATTCTGCTAGCTAAAGAATCAAGTAAACGACACAAACGTGCTTAGAGAGAAGTTGAAGGAACAAAGAAAAAATAATAGAGAATTGCATGGGTTTGTGTCTGAGCAGACAAGATTTCTGAGGTTTCAGCACGATGGTATGATCAAAATTTATGAGATGCTGAAAGAGTTGTTGTCGCAACCCCCGATCCCTATCACCGAGAGCGGGCGGCCGCGAGCCAGTTTCGGTGATATCAGTGTTTATCAGTTTGGCAGCGGAAATTATATCAGGGCCGTAGTTAGGAAATATTTTATCAGAGTAAAATACCACATTTTCATAAATACAAATACATGGGAAAACCCAAGTTTTCATTATAATCCATTTATAGGAATAAATCATATTTTATTGAAATAAAACATCTTCTTTTATTTAGGTAACTTTTATAGCCACTTTTTCAAGTCTTCAGTGCTCTCCAGCTGGCTTCTATTTGGCTTTCACATTTTGTTACCTGAAACGCGTTTTAAAACATTTGTCAGTGGAAAATACTGATGAGTGAATCTCAGTTTAATCAAGACAAGTTTTATCCTTTTTACAGTATTGAGAGCGGTCGCGCAATTACATTTATTTCCAATTCTTACTTTAATTACCACCCACGGTACTGTCAACCCTGACTTGTGGTCATGTTACTACTTACAGTGTAGTAACAAATTTTGTATACAAAGCCCCAACATACCGACGATAATTGTAGAATTACAAATACTCAATCACTGCTGAATATAATTTAAACATTTGAGGTTTTGTAAAAACAGTTTGTAAAAATGTTTACAAAAAGAGGATAAACTCACATTGCTACTTTAGGTATTACTAAGACTTTTTCGGTGTATCTCCTGGTTACTATCTATAAAATCAAATAATGCACACGTGTTAGTAAAATAACCCAATTCAATTTAACCGTACAACTCGAGACAGAAATTTCCAATGACTGAGTCGGGCGGAGCAGACATGCATTACGGAAATTCTAAATCAATCAGGTGTACACACGAGACAAAATTCCAATGACGGAGCCGGGCAGAGCCCTGACATGCGTTACGGAATCTTAGATCAATCGTGTAGGGTAGCAACAGGGTTATAGTACTTACAACGAGGCAAGTTGAGAGAGAATCGGCCTAGGCTAAGGCTTACGCGGCCCGCGAGCGATCAGAAAGGCGGCCATAGGCTTGCCGAGTCAGCTCGTAGCTTTGCTGAGTCAGGCGCCATGTGGCATGCCATGTGTCTGCATCAGAACGAGGACGTCGCGCCCCGCGACTGACCAATAGGTCTCCGTCGCGGCCCGCGAGGGACTACCAAATTCAGTTTTTGTTGATTTTTGTAAGTATAGGGTTATAACGGGTCCGTTTTTTACGTACGGGGTATATTTAGGGAAATTTAGGAGTGTCCTAAATATTTTTAGGAGGGTTGTTATATCCTCCCCACCTTGTTTTAGAACTCATCCTCGAGGTCTACTGGAACAGGTGTGGGTATTTTCTTTGCATCTCTGATTCAAGTTCCCAAGTGTATTCTGGTCCTCTCTTGGAATCCCATTTTACTTTGACTAGAACCAATCTCTTGTGTTTGAGATTCTTGATCTTCCTGTCTTCAATTTGTAGGGGTTTCTCTACAAACTTAAGTTTCTCATTTACCTCTATATCCTTAAGAAGTACTACTAACGATTCATCGGCTAAGCACTTTTTGATATTACATACATGAAAGACCTCATGTATTCCTACAATTTCCTCTGGCAGTTGTAGCTGATAAGTTACTGGTCCTATTCTTCTAATAATCTCAAAAGGTCCAACATACCTGGGGCTCAGGTTTCCTCTTTTGATGAATCTAACTACTCCTTTCCATGGAGAAACTTTTAACAATACCGTGTCTCCTACTTGAAACTCCAAGGGTTTTCGCCTGTTATTAGCATAACTCTGTTGTCGATCGCGTGCTGCTTTTAGTCTGTCCTTGACTTGAATAACCTTGTCCGTTGTTTCTTGCACTATTTCTGGTCCAGACAATTGTTTTTCCTCCAATTTCTGCCCAACAGACTGGAGTTCGGCACTTTCGTCCATAAAGTGCTTCGAATGGTGCAGCATTAATGCTAGTATGATAGCTGTTATTGTAAGAAAACTCTATCAATGATAAGTGATCATCCCAATTTCAGCAGAAATCAATTACACAAGCTCTAAGCATGTCTTCAATTGTCTGAATTATCCTTTCGCTTTGTCCATCCGTTTGAGGATGATAAGCGATGCTTAGATTTAACTTGGTTCCCATTGCTTTTTGGAAACTTTTCCAAAAATGAGAAGTAAAACGGCTATCTCTATCAGAAACAATAGATAAAGGAATCCCATGTAATGAAACTATTTCATTTACATATAACTTGGCTAACTGTTCCATACTGAAAGTTTCCTTCATTGGTAAGAAATGAGCAGATTTGGTTAATCTGTCTACAATCACCCAGATTGTATTATTACCTTTTCGCGTCTTGGGTAATTTGGTAACAAAGTCCATTGTTATCAATTCTCATTTCCATACTGGCATTTCTAATTGCTGTAATAAACCTGAGGGTTTCTGATGCTCAGCTTTAACTTGTGAACAAGTTAGACACTTAGCAACATAAGCTGCTATATCCTTTTTCATTCTTATCCACCAGAAATTCTTTCTTAAGTCTTGATACATTTTATCACTTCCAGGATGTATCGTATATTTAAACTTATGGGCTTCTTCTAAAATTCGGTGGCGTAGGTTTCCTTGTTTTGGTATCCAAATCCTTTTCTTATGGAATCTCCAAATTCCATCTTTTCCTTGTTCTAGTTCCTTAATCATTCCTTTCAATTTTTCAGTATCGTCCTTGATTACTGATTCTTGTACCTTTCTAATTTGTTCATTTAAATCTATCTGCAGATTTAATTTAAGAGAACGTACAAGTCTTGGTTTTTCATGATACTTTCGACTCAAAGCATCCGCTACTATATTAGCTTTTCCAGCATGATACTGAATATTACAATCGTAATCACTGAGAAGTTCCATCCATCTTCTCTGTCTCATATTTAACTATTTTTGCCCAAAAATGTATCTTAAACTCTTATGATCGGTGAAGACAACAAATTTATTTCCATATAAATAGTGTCTCCAAATCTTAAGGGCAAAAATTATTGCTCCTAATTCTAAATCGTGCGTTGTATAATTCTATTCATGATTCTTAAGTTGTCTAGAGGCATAGGCTATAAGCTTCTGCCGTTGCATCAACACACATCCATAACCTATCTTAGAAGCGTCACAATAGACTATAAAGTCTTCAGTTCCTTCTGGTAACGCGAGTATGGGTGCGTTGGTTAATCTTTGCTTAAGAATTCTGAAGCCTTCTTCCTGTTTTGGTCCCCATTCAAACTTAATTGATTTACAGGTTAGCTTCGTTAATGGAATAACTATTCTAGAAAAATCTCGGATAAACCGTCTATAATAACCTGCCAGTCCTAGAAAACTTCTAACCTCCGTTGGTGATTCAGGGACTTTCCATTTAGTAATCGCCTCGATCTTTGTGGGATCCACATGAATTCTTTCATGATTAACTAAATGTCCAAGAAATTGTACTTCTTCTAACCAGAATTCGCATTTCGAGAATTTAGCGTAAAGCTTTTCTTTTCTCAGCAAATTTAGAAGTGCATGCAGATGCGCTGCATGTTCCTCTTTACTCTTAGAGTAAATGAGAATATCATCTATAAAGACAATTATGAATTTATCCAAATATGGCTTACATATTCGGTTCATCATGTCCATAAATGCGACTGGGGCATTGGTTAAACCAAATGGCATGACTGTAAATTCATAATGGCCATACCTTGTCCTAAAGGTAGTCTTAGGAATGTCCTCTTCCTGTACCATCAATTGATGATATCCTGAGCGTAAATCGATCTTTGAAAAGAATCAAGCTCCTTGCAGTTGATCAAACAGATCAGTGATTCTCGGTAATGGGTACCAATTTTTAATCGTGACTTTGTTCAATTCTCGGTAATCAATGCACATACGCATTGATCCGTCTTTCTTCTTGACAAACAAGATTGGTGCTCCCCATGGTGATGAACTGGGCTGTATGAATCCATTCTCCAGAAGTTCGTCCAATTGTTTCTTCAATTCTTGCATTTCTGCTGGTGCCAAACGGTAAGGTGCCTTGGCAATTGGTGTTGTTCCTGGTAGCAGGTGAACTCTGAATTCAACTTCCCTGTCCGATGGTAATCCAGGTAACTCTTCTGGAAAAACATTTGAGAATTGAGATACTACGGGAATATCTTTCAATTCTTTTCCTTTAGTGTTAATGATTATGGAAATCATATACACTAGTGATCCTTTCCTTTCATAGCTTGCAGTTTTCATCACAGAGATGAATTTTGTGGATCTGGTTATCTTATTTCCTTTAGTTGTGATATTTTCACCCTTTGGTGAATTTACTTGTATTGACTTTTGATCACATAGAATACTGGCTTTATTGGCTACTAACCAATCCATTCCTAATACTATATCAAATCCGGCCAGTTTCATTGGGTAAAGGTTAGCAATAAAATTATGGTTGAGAATTCCTATTCTTGCTCCCTGCAAGGTTTCAGAAATCTTAATGGTTTCTCCATTTGCCGTTTCTACTAGACATTCTTGCTGAAGTTTAGTTAATGGTTGATTGAGAATTTTGCAAAATGAAGTATTAATGAAACTTTGGTTCGCACCAGAATCAAATAATACTTTAGCAAAAACATCATTAACTAAAAACGTACCGGCAATCACATCCGGAATCATCTTGGCTTCTTCGGCTGTTAGAACAAATGCTCTAGCATTCTTAGTAGTCTTATTGTTCATGGTTGGAGCTAGTTTCGGACAATTTGGCTTGATATGTCCTTTTTCTCCACAATTGAAGCATACTCCGTTGCTGGGTTTCTTCCTACATCTTCTTCCTTGTGTCCCGGTATCTTGAAGTAATTGCAGTATGTAGAACATCTCCCTGAATGCTTCTTCTTGCAGGCCTTACAATAAGGGGCAGAAGTAGAACCTACATTCTTCCCACGATTGAAATTTCCAGAACGAAATTCCTGGGTATGTTTTTGAGCTAGGTTCTTCCTCTGGTTTTCTGCTTGCGTACGAACTAGTTCATCAGTCAAGGTATTTGCTAGTTCTACAGCTTCTTCTATGGTTTGTGGTTTAGATGCCTTGACTACATGTCTAATCTCACCTATTAATCCCCAAATGTAACGGGAGATTAATACTGATTCTGGTGAGGCTAGGGTTGGCACTATTCTAGCATATTCGAAGAATATGGTAGTGTAACCCTTGCTATCTATTCCAGTCATTCTAAGGTTTAAGAACTTGTTAGCAATCTGTTCCTTTTCATTAGGAGGACAAAATTTTCTTTCAACCATGTTCTTAAACTCAGTCCATTCCATATTATAGACTTTATCACTTCCTCTTGACTGGAGAATAGTATTCCACCATATGAAGGCTGCATTCTTAAAAATATTAGAAGCAAACATAATCTTATCTTCCTCTGCACATTTGCTTATTTTTAAGACAGCCTCTGTCTTTTCTATCCAACGTAAAGCTGCAATGGCTCCTTCATTGCCAGAGAATTCTATTGGTTTGCAAGACCAGAATTCTTTGTAAGAAGAACCATAAGACATGGTTCTTCTTCTTTTTGGAATAGGCAATTGAAGTAATGGTCCATTGTTATTATTAACACTGTGACTCGGTTCAGTGTGTTGTCGTTTACTTCCATTTGCAGATTTATTTTCTGCTTCCTTAACAGTTTTGAGAATATATGGCATAGCATCTATAATTCCTTGTGCTACTATGTGTTGAATGGCACTGTTATCTAATTGGTTTCCGTTATTCTCATTATTCTGGTTTTCCTGATTTACTTCGTTCTCCATCTGAATTATGAACATTTATTAGGTATTAATTATTACGAAATCATATTAAGTACAAACATTTATGCACAATCATACAAACAAATTGATCAAAAACGTCGAACATTGCGACTTTTACTCTTTTCATATATATATATATATATATATATGCATCTATTACAAACTACAATTGGAAATCAAATATACTAGTGGCTATGCATCCGTAACTTATACAAAAGAAAAACGTAGCAGTGAAATTTTTTATTTTTTATTTTTTTTCTAACTACAAAATTACACATATATTTTAGGTATTATTTTAGGTATCATGTATCCAATCATGTATATCACGTTCGACATGTTTCCACGTAAGCTTCTCTCCTATTTGATGAATTCTATCTCCTTCCTCTACTAACTCGTCACCCCATGAGCAAAGTTCTTCCAAATTTTCCTGGCTCATAGGTGGCATAGGTGCTGGTTCTGGGTCAGGGTGTTGAGGGATAGGTCGTCCATAAGGGTATGGGTTTCTTATTACACTTTGCGTCCACCATTTGCTATTCCAAAAAGGACCTAAAGGGTTAAAGTCAGTGTACTGGGCGATGGGGTTTGGTGGAGAAATTCTGGGAATTTCATAGGGATCGATGTCTAGGTAAGGGTTTTCCCCGGGTTGAGATCTAATTCTATTGGTTGATCTTGGTTTAGCTCTATCATTGGTTGTTCTGGGAATAAAGGTAACAGTGGCGGTTCAACTATCTGGTCAGAGTCTACTGCTGTAGTGGCTAACATATGGAAATTGGCCAACTGTCTATCTAATTCCTCTTCCCATGGTGGTCTATTTCTTGTTTCCTGGGGTTGCGCATTTGCTTCCTTATTAGCCTTGACTATTGCCCTCTGTTGTTGTAACTTTTTCATCATTTTTCTTCTCTCGTGTGCTCCTCTGCTAAACCAACCTCTTTTCTTAGTGGTAAACGGTTCCTCCGACTGTGCCTTAAAAATAAATATTCCTCCCTCATTATCAGCTGAGTACCCTGAGGGATCTGGTTGAGATGAGGTTTCCTTATCTTTTGGTAAACTATCTAATTGACGATAGGCGTCCGAAGTTCCTTGCTTACTCATACTGTAAACTAGCAGATAGTTAAATAAAACAAAACACATAATCACATAAGTTATTTCCTAACACATAATTTAAAACTTAAGTGTTGTAGGTCCCTATCCTGTGGATCGTAACAAAACTGACAATCTACCAAGGGTGCGGAATCCCCTTGCTAAACCAAATAAACAGAAACAAGAACACGAAACGATTTACCAACTGATCTTCTATGATTATCCAACGAAAACGTTTACAATCACTAAAGATCTCCACGAACTCACAGCCAATGTTCTGTGTATTCGAACTCTCTCTCAATTGCCTAAAAGTCTAACCCTAAAACTCTAGCTTAAGGTTGTTTATATACACACAACCATATAATTCGAATTGGGCTTAGCCCATACGAATTCCCATAGCTTTTCGGGCTAGATTACATGGACTTAAACTAGAACTTGAACTTGGACTAGATTTGGGCTTCAACATACTCGAATTCCTTTTAGTCTTCATGTAAGTCTTCGCGGCCCAAACTCATTTAATATCCAAAGACCAATTCAACGTTGCTGTCACATAACATGCACCAACAAACTCCCCCTTGACAATAGCTTACAATGGAAACTTTAGTCTTCAGAATATCACAGTCTTTGGTCTTTGGATAGCGTCAACTTTAACATGAATTCTGTCAGCAACAGACTCCCCCTAAGCTGATGTATCCAATCACCAAATCTTCCAAGTTTTGATTCAGCAATCCAAGTTAGTCTTCACAACATCCATTCTGCATTGTAGAAGGAGGATTCTACCAAGCAGCAACAAACTCCTCATCTCTTTACAACAACTCTTTAGCAACACACTGCTTCAATCTGTATACTATAAAACAAACATCTCGAGAAACCATAAGAATTTTTCAACAAACGTTAAACAAATTATTATTATTCAAGAGATAGTTAAACTGTATCACAGATTTAGCATTTTTCAAGTTAGCACCAACACGCAACAATTTTTAATTAAACACCTTATAACCTGCATGATATAAAATTTTGAACCCACTTTCTAACACCGTCTCCCCCTATCGGTAACAACTCCTCCAAGAATAACAGTTTTCCGTACATTAAGAATTTTAACAGAAAAAGACACTATTTTTGGATTTTTGAATTTTTCTGAAAGCAAGTAAATACAGAAAATAATAAACACTCTATTTTTGTGAGAATCACTGGTAAGAAGATCATATCAGCACAATCAAACTGTTTTCACACTATTTCGTTCTTTATTTAATTTTTCGTGAAAAGCAGTCCAAGATGATTACCAGTATGTTCGTCCACTTAAACAAAATGCATGAACATTTCAAGTACCATTACCGTATGATACGTTAAGGTAATTTTATTCTGATATATTAGTGTGTTCCACTTCAGGATATACTCCCGCGATCAAGGTATGCACAAAGATTCATCGTAGTAGGTGAGTATACTGAATTCATCCGTTTTGTTTTTCAACGTTTAGATAATTGGTGATCAGGTCAGTACTTCCGTACAGCAAAGAGACCAAAATATCTAACGAGGGCTATGACAAATACCATTTTTTTGGTACCAATTATGCATTTTGCACATTTGAATAACTCTCTTTGAGAGCTTCTTCATTTATGGGTTTTGGCATTTTTAGCTCTTTTAAGATATCCTGGGTGTGTCTAGGTCAGCATATATCTGGATGCAGCAGAAGGACACCCCTGATATCCCCGGATGAAATAACAGTATAAAGACCCAAAACCTCAGATTTTGGCAATCTATCAACGCAAGATTTAAGGTCATTAAACCATACACCTCTGATGTGTTACCCACTCATACTCAGTGCATTTAGGTTTATATCACATAGGTAAGTTGATTATTTCATGATTTTTGCCTACTGGTACATCATATGATGAAGCTGCTATCACACTTAAGCAATTTAATTTAGTTTCAGTGTGACAGTCTAACTTGCTGATGTACTATCATTTCTTCTTTTTCACACAATGATAGCTCAATTTTGATTTTCTATTTTTTCATGTTTTTGATTTTTCAATGTGTTTGTATTTTTGATTTTTTAAGAAAGCAGTAAACTATGTACAAAATTCTTATGAAAAACCAGTTATTCAGGATTCCTCATCCCGTTGAGTTCGACTAAGTGTTCAAAGCGAGCTCTATCAAAAGCTTTAGTGTAAGGATCAGCAAGGTTATCTAGTGTGTCGACTCGGTGTAATTCAATTAGTCTTTTTTCAGCACAATCCCGTATGAAATGATGACGTATGTCAATATGTTTAGTTCTACTGTGCTTTACGGGATTGTTTGTGATTGAAATAGTGGCATTATTATCTATCATAATAGGAGTACGAGTGAAATCCAAACCGTAATCGCGCATCTGCTGTTGAATCCAGAGAACCTGAGAGCAACAACTTCCCGCAGCAATATATTCAGCTTCACACGTAGAGGTAGATACACAGGATTGCTTCTTGCATTGTCAAGACACGATCCTACCTCCTAAGAACTGACAACCACCTGTTGTAGACTTTCTGTTCGATTTGCATCCTCCAAAGTCTGAGTCAGTGTAAGCAACAAAATTCAGATCACTATCAGATGGATACCACAACCCAAGTTTAGGTTTCCCCTTCAAGTAACGCAGAATGCGCTTCACTGCTTTCATGTGTGACTCTTTCGGATTAGCCTGATATCTGGCACACAGGCATACTGCAAACATGATGTCAGGTCTTGAAGCAGTCAAGTACATCAGAGAACCAATCATCGCCCTGTATTGAGTAGGATCAACGTCTTCAGTACTTTCATGATCTGGGCCAAGATTGTGATTTTCACAAATGGGTGTGTTGAAAGTAGAGCAATCCTTCATTTTGAACCGATTCAAAATGTCATACACATACTTCGTTTGATGAATAAACATCCCATCCTCCTTCTGATCAACTTGTAATCCCAGAAAGTAAGACAGCTCACCCATAACACTCATTTTGAACTTGCTCTTCATCACCTGCTCGAACTCCTTACACATGTTCTCATCTGATGACCCAAAGATGATGTCATCCACGTACACCTGTACCAGCAGAAAATCTTCCTTCTTCCTCTTGATGAACAGTGTACTGTCAATCTGACCTCTTTCAAAACCATTCTTGATCAGATGTGTAGACAGTGTCTCGTACCACGCCCTTGGGGCTTGATGTAATCCATACAAAGCCTTATCAAGTTTGTAAACTCGATCTGGATAGTTTGGATCAACAAACCCATCTGGTTGTGAGACATACACCACTTCTTGGACTTTCCCGTAAAGAAATGCACTCTTCACGTCTAGTTGGTAAACTTTAAAGCCCTTGAATGAAGCAAAAGCCAGGAACAACCGAATTGCTTCCAACCTTGCCACTGGTGCAAACACCTCATTGTAATCTATTCCTTCTTGCTGATTGAAACCTTTAACCACCAATCGAGCCTTGTTGCGTGTGACTATTCCTCTCTCATCCTTCTTGCACCTAAATACCCATTTAGTGCCAATCTCTCTTTCACCTTTAGGAAGGTCAACTAACTCCCAAACCTTCAACTTCGTGAACTGGGCCAATTCCTCTTGCATAGCTTCAACCCATGAATTGTCTTTAAGAGCCATATGAATGTTCTTCGGCTCCTCTTGGGAAATAAAGCAACTATACAAACATTCATTCACAATCCCAGTCTTTTCAATCGAAACAAATAACCCAGAATTCGCTGCTATGCTTCTTCTCGTCTGAACACCTGCAGTAGGATCCCCAAGTATCATGTCAACTGGATGATCTCTATTTGCTCGTGTAGTAGCAACAACATCAACTTCTAGATTATCACCCAGGTTTGAACCAACTTCCCCCTGAATATTCTGATTTGCAAACGGATTAACAAACTCCTCCCCCTGAATGGGTTCAGAGTCACTATCGCTTGAATCAGGATCAGCCACACCTTGGGAAGTTTCCGGAACATCTGACATATCAACATTCGATCTAGGCATAAACTCGGCTTCATCGTCTTCACCGATCACTGTTTGAATCAGCTGAGAATCATCTGCATCAGAAACCTCAGGAATATTAAATGATTTAAAAACACTTTCATAATCATATAATATAGCAGGTCCATTCGTTGATTGTTGAGGTTTGTAGGAAGTAATTTCCACATTAAAAACAACCTCAATTTTACCAGTTTTTAGATTGAAAACCCTTTTATTCGGTGTGCCAGGCACGTAGCCTAGAAAGTAGCCTTCGTCAGCCACCTCACCGAATTTTTGTTTATCTTTGTTTCGCACAATGGTGCAGGGTAATCCAAATGGTTCAAAGCCTGTTAAGTTTGGTTTTTCGTTAAACATCAACTCATGACAAGTTTTGTTAAAACGTTTAACGGTCAAAACTTTGTTTAGGACGTAGCAAGCTGTATTCACAGCTTCTCCCCAGAAAAGAACTGGTAGCTTTGAATCTGAAAGCATAGTCCTAGCGACTTTAATCAACGTCCTGTTTTTCCTCTCAGCGACTCCATTTTGTTGAGGCGTATAAGGAGCGGAATATTGATGTTCAATTCCCTTACGAAGACAGTATAGATCCAGAATTCTATTCTTGAACTCCGTGCCATTGTCACTCCTTATCCTCTTGATCCTTGCATCATGGATGTTTTCCAGTTTTGTAAAAAGATCTATTAGCATCTCTGCTGTCTCATCTTTTGTACCTAAAAAGAAAACCCATGAATAACGTGAGTAATCATCAGTGACAACAAGACAGTAGTACTTTCCACCTATGCTCCTCACGTTCACTGGACCGAATAAATCCACGTGAAGTAATTCATAAGGGGCATTAATGGAATTTACTGTTTTAGACTTATGAGGTTTCTTGTGTTGTTTTCCCTTTTGACATGGAAGACATTTATCTTCCACTTGAAACCTCAGCAATGGAACCCCTTTCAATAGCTCATTTTTAATAATGTAATTCATTTTGCGGTAGTGAATATGGGCCATGCGTCTGTGCCACAACATAGATTCAGCTTCAGATGCTTTTGACAGCAAACATGCCACCGCAGTAGTCGGATCCTTGGTACCCATGTCCATGACATAAGTATCATTTTTCCTTGGTGCACGCATCACTATCCAATCGTCTGGAATAACCAAACCCGGTTTCAACACCAATGCCTCAGTATTTGTAAAATGGACCGAGTGACCCTTGTCGCAGACTTATGACACGCTCATCAGATTGTGCTTCAGCTACTCAACATAGTTCACTTTGTCCAATGTGATCTTCCCCTTCGTCACTTTTCCTCGTCCAGTAATCCTACCACCTTTAGCACCAGCAAAATTAACATGTCCACCATCATAATCTTCAAATTCAGAAAACAACCTCGCATCCCCCGTTATGTGCCTGGAGCAGCCACTATCAACATACC
Source organism: Helianthus tuberosus (assembly GCA_030545235.1). NCBI lineage: Eukaryota > Viridiplantae > Streptophyta > Magnoliopsida > Asterales > Asteraceae > Helianthus > Helianthus tuberosus. Next base: position 198,969,513 of record CM060425.1, read on the forward strand.
ATAAGTTGGTAATCCTCCTTAGCAGCTCCTGCACACACCAACCAAAAGATTAGTTAGATTAGGGGACCCAAGCCTTAATGGTCTTGGGTCGTCCAGATTCACCAACTACTTGAACATCCATCCAATATCCATCACTCCTAACTGGAGTCTTGGATCTTGGACCTGTTGATGGAAATGGGATTTGATTTCCATAAGGTCTTTGGTCTTGTGGGTTCCTATATGTGTTTGCACTATGCGACCTTTGAAATCTTGAGTTTTGATTCCAAGAAGCTTGATTGTTATAATTTCTAAAGCCATTGTTATAAAAAGTTCGACCACCATTATTTTGGTATCGATTTTGATATTGACCTTGACTTCTGAAATTATTTGAATTTTGATTGTTCATTCTTGGTGAACTACTTCTAGGTCTCTCATATCTGCCAGATGTAGATTCAGGCTGAAATCTTGGTTGATTTCTTTGAAAACGAGGAACTTGTGGAGTTCCTTTTTCCGCCTTATCTACACCACCAGCAACACCCACTTGTTGCTTAGAAGCAGATTTCTTTGGAGAATTTGATGCTTTCTCCTCATTATCACCTTTCTTCTCTGGTGATTTCCCTCTCTGTTTCTCACTGGCTTGTGCTTCAGTCTTTTTATTAGGACAACAGCTAGCTACATGTCCCTTAGTGTGACATTTGAAGCAAGATCTCTTTTTCGAAGACTTCTCAACTGAAGCCTTTGAACTAGATTCTGGTTTTGATGATGATGCTTTAGAAGGTTCAGTTTGCTTAGTTTCAGATTTTTCTTGGTTTTTATTTTTAGCAAACTCTACATTTGATTCATTTTCTATAATAGCAGTTTCGTTTTTCATGTCACTTCCTTGAACAAAATTAACCTTTTTAACAAGAGTTTGATATTTGTTTTTAGAAGGTGTATTTTTCTTTTTCAAAACAGGTTTGCTGTTATGTTCCTTCTTAGCATCATCACTCTCAGACACATCACCTTGACTGGATGTGAAACTACTTGGTGATGTTGACAGAAAGTCGGTGAACTCTTCTTCATCAGGTAGGAATGAATAGTCATGACTAAGAGGATGTGGGACTTCATTAAAGCCCTGGTATCCCACACTGGTCTTGTCATTACTCTTCTTTAACCCACCCATCATGTGTTTCATAACAAAAGTAGAATCCCTGAATTGACCTAATTTCTTTTCAAGTTCAACAATTTTGAGTTGTGCATCTGACAACTCTTTGCATTTTTCAGAAACCTCTTTTGTTTTCTCAGCCATCATGTCATGAGCTAAGTCTATGACTTGAAGTTTTTCGTTTAATTTGCAGGTTAAAACTTCAATTTCAGCTTCATAGCCTTTTATCTTTTTCAAATATGATGACTCATTTCTTTTAGCAAAGAAATTTGATTCTTTTACGTTAGCCATCTCGCTCACCAGACTTTTGTTTCGAGTTGACAACCTGTCAACTTCACCCTGTAATTCACGACACTTTAAACAAACAGAAGTAGTAGAGTTACTTACCTCTCCTGTCGATTTGTCTGAGTTGGCCATAAGAGCAGCAAGTTGAGCTTCCATTCTTTTGATGATATCATCTTTCTCTTCATCTTCCCTTTCATGCTCAGACTCTGGCTTTTCTTTTTCAGCATCTGTTGTCTGATCAGCCTTATCTTCCTCAGCTTCACTTTTCTTCTCAACTTTTGCATCATCTACTGTAGCTTCACCATCATCAACTGGCACAATCTCTGCCATAAATGCCTGAGTGACATTATCATCATTTTCCAAGTGAACACTCCAGCCATATGAACCTTCTCTGGCAGTAGAGATCAACGCCCTTGAGTTAGAGTTGTTTGATGCATTTCTATTGTTTGAACTCTGACTCAAAGTCTCATGCTTTTGTTTTTGACATTCTCTAGCGAAATGACCATAACTTTGACAGTTAAAGCATCTCACTTTGGTCTTGTCAAAGCCAACACTCTTCCCCACAAACTTCCTTCCAGTTCTGTTCATAAACCTCTTCACACGTCTCGAAATCATGGCCATCTGCCATTGCAAATCCATCTCTTCTAGATTATCAGGGTCAATCTGATCATAATCTTCATCTAAAGTGGCAGGATCAAATATCTTCCCCTGAATGTAGTTCTCATAAGAAGCAACAAACGAAGCAAGTAGAGCAAGATGTTCTTCAGCAGACTTCACGCTCATAGGCATCGACTTTGCACTAATACTTTGCTTAGAAGCTGATGTTCTCTTGTCTCCTGTTGATCCTCCTGAAGCAGCTACAAAACACACATCACCATCCTCATTCACTGTAACCTGCTCATTATCACACGAAAGAAACGCAGTAGCAGAGTCGCTAGAAGTATCATGAGATGAAGAAGATGCAAGCCCATTGTAGATCCCTGGATCTTGAACCTGATCATATCCAGTGTCCTTTTTCTTCATACTGAGCTCATAAGCTCTTAGCTTTCCAACTACTTCTTCTAGCTCTTTTGTGTCATAATCTGCTTCTCCCTTGATCATGAGAGTATAGATATCCCATTTAGCAGGTAGAGCATCAAGCAGCTTGTCATTTTTCTCTATGTCAGTATAGCAATCTACATCATAATTATCCAATTCTGACATCAGATGGTAATATCGAGTGATGATGTCCTCAAGTGACTCATTTTTCATGTACTTGAATACAACAAACTGCTTCTTCAATAGATCAACTTTGTTCTTCTTGACATCAGGATTTCCCTCATATCTCTTTTCTAGTGCATCCCACATTTCCTTTGAAGTAGTGTACTTCTTAAAGGTATGTTTGATGCTATCAGGTAGGGACATCTTGATAGCAGCCAAGGCTCTCTTTTCACCCTCATACATCTTTTTATCATTCTTTTGCATGTTCACGTATGCTGTGACACGTGGTCTGCCCTCAAAGTCATGTGTTGGGTTTGTGTACCCATCTACAATACAGATCCACATGCGAGTGTCCTGATATTCAATAAAGGATTGAAACCTATCCTTCCATGTCAAGTAGTTCTCCACCTTCATCATCTTAGGTGGTTTGTTGGTTGTGCCAACCTCATGTTCCATCCTTAATAGTTCGTTCAATTTAGTCATGTTCGACATTTTAACGTAAGCAGCCTGGTAAAACCGTACAAATTTTGTCCGAAATCTGTTTTTACCAAATTATACCGTTAGATTCGTCTCGAGATTACGATTCCAATGATATATAATGTCGAAAACCGTACAAATTTTGTCCGAAATCTGTTTTTTTTTTCTTTTTTGTCCTAAAAATCCAAGGAGTCCAACGGTGCAAACGGTTTGTCCAGATGAGTTACGGATAATTCTCTAAGCACGAAACAGTGAAATTTTTCCTACGATTGCCTAGAAAATTTCCACCACTATCAAACTTGCAACCACTCAGTCCAGTCGAGACCACACAGTCTAGTCGAGACTACTATTTCGAGTCGAGACCACTGTTTCGAGTCGAGACCTCTGTTTCGAGTCAAATATGCACGACTCGAGACCACTGTTTCGACTCGAGACCACTGTTTCGAGTCGAGACCACTGTTTTGAGTCGAGACCTCCGTTTCGAGTCAAATCTGCACAACTCGAGACCCCAGTCGAGACCTCTGGTTTCGAGTGAACAGTACCAAGTCGAGACCACTTGTTTCAAGTGAAGAAAGGACTAGTCGAGACCTCCAGTCGAGACCACTAATTCTAGTCGAGACCAGCAATCTTCCAATAAGAAATCCCGAAAAAATCAGCACTTTTACACCGCAGAATCTTCTGATTGATAACTTTCCAACTGAAACTCCAAAAAACAAGCAAACAAGTCAGATCAATAACCAAAACGAATCAAACACTCAAAATTTTTACTGTTCTTCGATGTTCTTCACTGTTCTTCACACAAAATCTGAAAATCTTCAAACGAATAAAATCCTTGAATCTGTAATATCAGTTTTGAACCGTACACAAGAGCAAACGCTTTGATACCAATTGTAGGTCCCTATCCCGTGGATCGTAACAAAACTGACAATCTACCAAGGGTGCGGAATCCCCTTGCTAAACCAAATAAACAGAAACAAGAACACGAAACGATTTACCAACTGATCTTCTATGATTATCCAACGAAAACGTTTACAATCACTAAAGATCTCCACGAACTCACAGCCAATGTTCTGTGTATTCGAACTCTCTCTCAATTGCCTAAAAGTCTAACGCTAAAACTCTAGCTTAAGGTTGTTTATATACACACAACCATATAATTCGAATTGGGCTTAGCCCATACGAATTCCCATAGCTTTTCGGGCTAGATTACATGGACTTAAACTAGAACTTGAACTTGGACTAGATTTAGGCTTCAACATACTCAAATTCCTTTTAGTCTTCGTGTAAGTCTTCGCGACCCAAACTCATTTAATATCCAAAGACTAATTCAACACTGTTGTCACATAACATGCACCAACAAGTGTCAGCAGAACACTTCTTTGGCTTAAACCAGTGGCTGTAGCTCTGATACCACCTCCTGTCGCAACCCCCCGATCCCTATCCCCGGGAGCGGGCGGCCGCGAGCCAGTTTCGGTGGTATCAGTGTTTATCAGTTTGGCAGCGGAAATTACATCAGGACCGTAGTTAGGAAATATTTTATTAGAGTAAAAAACCACATTTTCATAAATACAAATACATGGGAAAACCCAAGTTTTCATTACAATCCATTTATAGGAATAAATCCTATTTTATTGAAATAAAACATCTTCTTTTATTTAGGTAACTTTTATAGCCACTTTTTCAAGCCTTTAGTGCTCTACAGCTGGCTTCTATTTGGCATTCACATTTTGTTACCTGAAATGCGTTTTAAAACATTTGTCAGTGGGAAATACTGGTGAGTGAATCCCAGTTTAATCAAGACAGGTTTTATCCTTTTTACAGGATTGAGAGCGGTCGCGCAATTACATTTGTTTCCAATTCTTACTTTAATTACCACCCACGGTACTGTCAACCCTGACTTGTGGTCATGTTACTACTCACAATGTAGTAACAAATTTTGAATACAAAACCCCAACATACCGATGATAATTGTAGAATTACAAATACTCAATCACTGCTGAATATAATTTAAACATTTGAGGTTTTGTAAAAACAGTTTGTAAAAAGGTTTACAAAAAGAGGATAAACTCACATTGCTACTTTAGGTATTTGTGACAACCCGAGTTTCCAAGGTTTCTACTTGACTGAGTACTTGTTCACTAGATGTCGTTTCGATATGCATGATGTGCCTTATAAGTGTGTTTTATATATTGTTGTGCAATATGAGCATGTATGTTAATAATAATAATAATAACAAAAATGTAACTCGCAAATCAACCCTCCTAGCCGAAAACACTCTTCCCACGAAAACACTAGAGAGTGTTTTCGTCCACCATGGTTTTCATTGAAAACAAAAAGTGGGCTTTGGCCCAGTATCGAATGAATATAGGATTTTTTTTATTCTGTGCGTGTATTTGATAACTGACAAAACCCTAATCACATCTCACACTCTCTCTCTCTCTCTCTCTCGCTACCCTTGGAACCCGACGGCAGCCCTCCTCTTCGGTCGAAGCCAAACCCTTCTTGTTTGATCTTTGGTTAGTGATCTACATGTTCTGTTGACTAAGATGCTTATCGTATGATTTCGATGTAATCTTGTTTGGATGATTTGGCATTTATGGATGTTTAATCGTTATGTATGTAAATCTATGTGGTTGTTCACAAACTGTTATGTTTATTGGATGAGATGTTCGACTGTGTGTGTCTGCTAATGATGATCTAAATGATATTAACATGATCAGGAGTCCGGTTATGTAATATGTCATGCTAGTCGACTGGTTGATGATACATGCATATATATGCGTAGGTTAAACTGTTAATTGGGTGATGATTGTATTTGCATGATGATTAGATAATCTATTGTTTAGTGGCCGACAACTTGGAACAAATAAACACATGGGGTTTGACTCATGTTAACCTACAAATGTTGCTTTAGTTTGATGGAGTATCACATGCAGACAATGAATGTGGACTGATCCATGATGATGTCAGGATAATGATAATGTTACTTGATGATTACTTGATGATTCCAATAACTCATTTATGACTGTTGACTATCGAATGATGATATGATGTAATCGACGTAATTGTTAGAATTATGTTAGGGTTCTTGGGGAATGGTTTGGTAAATGATGGATTCGGTCAATAAATGTGAAATTGGAAACCGTTGAATTTCTTGTAACTGATTGGCATGATTATTGGTATTATTTGAGAAAGGGATTTGCATGATTTTTAGAAAGTTTGTTAAACTAATCGCACAAGACCAAACACACAAGTTAAGTCGCACAAGACGTCCCCAGTCGCACAAGATCCTTTGGATCGCACAAGTTGAAATGTCTGCTAATGTGTTATTGGGCCGGGTATAAGGTTGATCGCACAACCCATTGTGGATCGCACAAGTTGTGCTGATCGCACAATAGGTTGGGCCGCCTGTTTATTGGGCTTTATCTTTGGGATCGTACAAGTGTTAGTATGTTATGAATTTGACTGCTAATGTGTTATACGTGTTTGCTATGATCTATACGTGTTTGCACCCTGTTAACTTATGTGTAAACATACGTGCTTTACTCGAACCAAAACCTGACTTGTATGGTAACCATGTTAGGACGTGGTTGACCACTAGCAGCTAGACTTGACCTTTCTGTGTATCTGCCGAGCAAACCAAGGTGAGTTCACACTAGCCAAGGCATGGGATTCCAAGGGGTTGGGAATGGGATTGAACAACTACTCGTACAACTATTACTATTAAACAAATTATTACTGTCCTCGGTTGAAGGGCACGTACGTAAAACCTACGTACAGTTATACTTACTACTGTCCTCGGATTGAAGGGCACGTACGTAAAGCCTACGTACACGATCTTAAGACCATCACCTCTATCAAAAGAAGTCCCTCAATTATCGACTTAATCGCCGAGGCCTAGGGCGAGCGGGTCATTAGTTAATAGCGCTATTAGGTTTAACAAACCTCACACCGTGCCAGTCGGACGGGCGTGTACTAATGGACTATGGGCAAAGGGTCAATGCTGATAGACATTGACTTAGGGCACCTCTTACATTTTCGTAGCAGTCGATACGCGTGGTCTTGTAACACATGGGAAGCCCCCACTAATCATCACACATGCCTGGATTGGCCGTGATAAGGATAAATATGATACATGGTTTACAAAACGAACATACGATTTATGAAATGAATACTATAACCAGACTACCAACTGTGAACTCGCTCAACTTTGTTGTTGATTCGTTGCTACATGCCTTGCAGGTCATTAGGTACTCATGGAGCTTGCACAGGGAGGAACAGTCGTTGTGGGACATGGCAGTGTGTGCCATGCTTTAAACGTTACTTTATTTCATACTTAATACTTGCTATGGGTTTTACAATTATGCTTCCGCTAAACACTTAACTATGCTTTGGTTTTTGAACACCTTTCATATTGTTTGGTTGAATTATATTTACTTACATGATTGTTCAATATGATTGGTGGCTTGATCCTGGTCAGTCACGCCTCCAAGCGGTGATACTCCGCGTGTGGATTTTTGGGGGTGTGACAGTATTACTAAGGCTTTTCCGTCCTGGTTACTATTTATAAAATTAAATAATGCACACGTGTTAGTAAAATAACCCAATTCAATTTAACCGTATAACTCGAGACAAAAATTTCCAATGACTGAGTCGGGCGGAGCCGACATGCATTACGGAAATTCTAAATCAATCGGGTGTACACAGGAGACAAAATTCCAACGACGGAGTCGGGCAGAGCCCTGACATGCGTTACGGAATCTTAGATCAATCGTGTAGGGTAGCAGCAGTGTTATAGTACTTACAACGAGGCAGAGCTTCGCTTAATACTTGGTATTTTGCCCGAGCAGAAATTCTACTACTAGAGAAGTTGAGAGAGAATCGGGAAATGAACGGAAAACAAATGAACCCTGGCCCCCCTTTTATAGGTTGTTCGAGGGGTCCGTCGCGCCCCGCGATAGCCTAGGCTATGGCTTACGCGGCCCGCGAGCGACCAGAAAGGCGGCCATAGGCTTGCCGAGTCAGCTCGTAGCTTTGCTGAGTCAGGCGCCACGTGGCACGCCACGTGTCTGGATCAGAACGAGGACGTCGTGCCCCGTGACAGACCAATAGGTCTCCGTCGCGTCCTGCGAGGGACTACCAAATTCAGTTTTTGTTGATTTTTGTAAGCATAGGGTTATAACGGGTCCTGTTTTTATGTACGGGGTATATTTAGGGACATTTAGGAGTGTCCTAAATATTTATAGGAGGGTTGTTATAGTTGTACGTCAAAGCAAATCTGGAACCAAAGTACTCGTATGAAGACCTCTTCAAATACGACAAGTGCATAGAAGAAGAAGAAAAACATAAAGCTGTAGACGCTGCGAAAAAAGAAGAAATGGTTTGAATCGGAAGTGAATGTGAATGAAGAAGATGAAACCAAAGAAGAGGAGGTAGAAAGAGATGAAATGCCTGCTAGGTTTGTCGAATGGGGGCTCGAGGATGAAGTAGTTTATGAAACCGATGGAGGTGAAGAAGCGGCACCTGAACACCCTGAATGGTTCAAGAAAGAACACAAAAAACTGGCAGACTTCTATCAGGTTGTGATAATTGAGAAGACTGACGTGACTGATAGAATCATAGGGTGGAAGTATTGCAGCTTTAAAGGGATGTTCATAGTTAAACGAAGGGGCAGTGTAATCCAACACTTTCGAACGGGCCTTGACATGCAAAGTCTACGCAACTTGGGACGTTCGTGAATTGGGTAAACTTGAATTGATAAATCCAACAAACAGTAGCATTGGAGCAAATTTTGAAAGAATTATCTTACAAGAATGCGTGCGAGGATTCACCGTGTTCAAGCCCAAGCATCAAGAAGATGAGTGTCTAAGACCACTAAAGATCCAATCACCGGGAAAGGAAAAGTAACATGGGTGATAGACACAGCAAAAGTGGTGACAAGAGTGAAGATTCCTCCCGAACATCATGTTATGCTCACAAACTTCAAAAAGTGGTTCTATGATGGAAAACTGGGAGAAGCAGTTATAAGATCGAACGACGAAGATATTCGAATTCTCGATCCAATGGATGTGTTCATGTTCTGCTTATCCGATCTAAACATACTCTACGGGCACAAAATACAGGTGGGAGTAGGAAACAAATATTTGGAAGGGGGACTGTTGTTCTAGCGTGCTGTAGAGAGAGCAAGGGAGAGAAAGAAAGAAATGATGGAGATCTTAGTTTGAATTGAAAAGAAAAAGGAGCGAGATAAAGCTAAAAAGAAGAAAGAAGCTGAAAAGCCCACCAAACTACAGTCCTCTGCTATTCAAGAAAAAGATCCTTCATCAGAGAATCTGATGTACAAGTAATTTCACCTCTGTCTTCATCCACATATAAAGTCACTATGGAGGATCAAACATGTTGGTCCCAGTTTTGGACTTAAAAACTTCTTTTCACGTAATATGGCAAGTGATTTCAGTAGATGTGAAAAAGATGTGCGGAAATGGAATTCAGACTTTCAAGAAACAAGACCTACAGAATTATCAAGTTTATATCACTTTGAAACAAAATGGTTTACAAGGTGATTGTAAGATTATTATCTATTACAAATGAATACTTGAATTCTGAGGGTGAAGGGACAATGGAGTTTATAGTATGTATGAATGTTAAGCTTAACTCAATGTCCTCTTCTTGGTGAGCGTTCTATTTATAGACGGCTGGATACATGAATAAACATTTGTTTATTCATGTATAAGTCCTTCATAAAGTAGCTACTTGACATATTCATTGAATCCAACATTCAAGTTGCCTTTGTAATCATGATATCCAATAATGTCAAGTTGCTTCGGTCATTGTGGCAGGATAGAGTTGATTTTTAGACAAGTGGGGTATTCATCAGAATTTCTGATAAACCACTTCATTAGAAATTCTGGTGAACAAATTATCAGAAAATCTGATGATCAGAATCGTCAGAAACTGATGATATTTTATCAGAAATATCATCAGATCCATCAGAAAGACCTTTTCTGATAATCTTCTTCAGCTCTTGATCAACCTATGATACTTTGAAGTAGATGTTGTTCTTTTCAGTTGTCCTATCCGATCTTCTTCTTCTTGTTATGATCTCGAGGACTGTCTTCTTCTTCATAGATCAGGTTGAATCTGATTTTCTTCAATACTTACAAATAAAGTTTCCTAACAGTTTCCCCCTAAGTATTGTAAGAAAATGAACTATCTATATCAAACATAAACGACTTTCAACTAATCCTTGAAAAGAAAGTTTAAACAACTAAGTTCAGAAACATAAGACATAATCAAACCAACCATTGTTCAAAACAAACAGAAATAAAATGTTGTTTCTTAAAAAAAACAGAAATTTGATCTCATGAATTCATTAATTGATCTTTACTCCACTTCTGTATTTGTCTCCTGGTTTCAGCCTTTTCTTGTGATCAATTGCCTTTTGAGTTTCCTTGTAAAGTTCTTTGTACCATCCTCTGGATTCCATCCACTTTTCAATGCTATCTTCAATTGTTTTTCTCAATTGTTCATTGTTCTTTCCCTTCTTCTTGAGCTGCTCTTGTTTCTCATTCATGCAGTTCTTTACATATTTCAGAGTTTGATTAGAATACCTGCATATTTCACTGATTCTGAATAGAGCTTTCTCATTATGAGCATCTTTGAAGACTACACACATTTCTGGTTGGTCAAAGATTGCTCCAGTTCTCACTAGTTTAGAAGGAATTTCAGCTGGAATTGTGTTGTTAGGAGGAGGTATTAACACCCTTTTATATAACTTTGCTCCTACTCTTTTGATGCTGTCAAGAGCTCTTCTGAACACAACTGAACAACTTTTATCTTTATCAATGATATTCTTCATTTTCACTATGTCCAGTGGGTGAATATCATCAGCCAGATTTCCATCAGTAACTTTTTCTTCACTATTATCTTTTCTGATATGTGAGACAATGATTAATGATTAATGACTGTGCTGATTTATAATTTATGACTTGAATTAGTTTCTGATTATTGTTAGCACACATACATGTGTATAATATATTGCAAATGACACATCATTATTACATGCAAACTTTGTTGATTCGAATGATGCACAAAACACCGGCAACACAGTTATCAGACAAATCAGAAAAATGTTGACGGAGTTCAGTAAATAGACAGACATGGTATTGATTCACAAAATGAGCCAGAAACCAAGAGTTACCCTAGTATAGTGTGTAGGAAAGTAACGATCATAAAACTGCCTTCCTAGAGATAGTTTAAGTGCCGGAAAGTGCCTAAAACTCACATAAATTGCAGAATTCTGCATAATTCAGCAAAATTCAGCTATTAAACACTCTAAAATCATGCAGAAAAATGGTTAAATGGTCTAGAATACTTTCCTAAGTATCGGGAATCAAAACTGTTACAAAAGGTGACATAAAGCACACTAAATTGCGTAGTTTAGCAACTTAACGAACCGGTAACCGACCGAACAACCGAACACTACCCGAAACACCAAATTTTCACTAGAAGCATTGTTTTAATATTACCAAGCTAGTTATGGTCCCCGAACATCATAACACACTATATACATATCTAGTAACTAAACACCTAAATAAACACTTGATTTCTAACCAAATAACAAACCATTAGTTAAAACCTATGCCTAGACCCCCTACCTACGACCCCAACATGTGGGTCCCACTCTTGATTTTCTTTGAATAAATTAGTAGATTATGTTGCTTCTTTATGAACATAAAACCCATGGGATAAGAACATGATGGAGGTTATTTAAGTTAACCATTAGAACCATAACTTCATTTCTTCAACATCACCAACACACCACTTTCTCTCTTCTCCTCCCATCACCTCACGGCCGAGATCACCACCCCACACACCACCATCATTCGTTCAACATCATACAATTCCACATATACTCAAGGGTGTTAGAAGGTGCATAAGGAAGCTAGGAGCTTTCGGAAGTTCAAGGAACTTCTTCGTTTGCTTTTATCCACTTATTTTCTTCTCTTGATCATCCCTAGCTTTGAGCTAGTGGTAAGAACTTCATACACTCCATTTTACATCTATTTCAAGTGGTTAAAAGATGATACATGATGTTAATCTTGAAGAACACTAAGAAACAAGAAGAAGAAATATGAACATAAGCATAAAATTATAAGAAATCTTAAAGGAATCATGTTGTTTAAGTGTTGATTTGTTTGTTGATCATTGTTTGCTTATGTGAATGATGTTGATCATCATATGATCTTGCTAGATCATGATCAAAAACATAATCTAGCAAGATGAAAGGATGAAGATGTTGTAGGATCATAGATCATCCTCATAAGAAACATGAACTTGAAAGGATATGTGGTTTTCTTGAAAAATAATGATCAAAGTAAGTTGTAATACTTGTAGACCTAAAAATTTCATGGATGATTTCTAAAGAAACCAAGTTAAAAATATAAGTTTTACTAAATCTTGGTTCTTAATCAAATAAACCTTATTTTTGGTGGTTAATAAAGTGTAGAAGTATATGTCTAACAAGAAAAATCAAAGAAGAAACATTTTTGAAAAACATGATTATAAGTTGTAAAGATCTAACTTCTTTAAAAATGATGTTTTTAAAGAATCAATTACACTTTAAAGGGTAACAAGGTTTACTAAGAACACTAGTAAGTTATTACAAATTTTTGTGAAATTTCAAGTTCATGAAGTAGTAGATTATGCTTGTTTTTGGCAAAATTGGTAAGTATGAATTGTTTGTTGTTGATTGAGGATTGGTTGTGTTGATTTTTACAAAAGAAAATGATATGCTTGAAAGCATGGAAACATCCATTTTTAGGGGAAACTATGGCAAAATTTTTCTAAAAATTAAACACTTAGAAAAATATCTTTAAACAAATACTTACAAGTGTATTTCAAGCCATGGATTTTTATATAAACTTTGCCATAAATTTTGTTACAAAAATTATAAACAATGGAGGATGGTTTTATAAATAAAAGTGACTAAATATGTAATTAGGAAAGTATATATTTAGAAGACACCATGTGTGTGATTTCTTGTATATTATGTGTATTAGTTATATTATTTTAGGACTTGAAATAATATAACTCATCAAAATACCAAGAAATTACAATCCAAAATATTACCGAAATTCCAGGGAATAAATATACAAAGGATACACAAAATATTGGTGAAACCAAACAAAGGAATATAACTCACAAAATATTTCGGAAAATTTATTCACAAGTATATTTTTGGTAAATAATATTTTGGACACCAAGGAAACAAAAATATGATTTTTACAATTATTACAAGACTATATCATATTTTTGACAAGAAGAAAATGTATTATTTTTGGCAAGTGAAAATATATACTTTTCTTGAAATTTTTAAAAGATATATATTATTTTTGAAAGAAATATATATTTTCTCACACAAGCATGAAATATATTATTTTTGGGAGAAAAATAAAGTTTGTATATATTTTCCAAGTTAGATTTGAAAATATATTATTTTTGGAACTTATATGAAAATACAAATATTTTTGCCCAAGAGAAAAATTATAAATAATTTTTCTAAGTAGTATTTCTTAAAATATATATTTTGGAAATATATATGGATTTTTATTAAGGATACTTAACAACTACAAGAGATACGTATTTTCGTACGCATAAATACACACCGGAATACGACTCAAAAACATGTAAAAAATATACAAGTATAAGAATACGGACACAAATACACCCATCCTTGGGAAGGTTACACATGTATAAATACTTGAAAAGTATCAGGTTAAAATATATTATTTTTAACAATTATTCCAAAAATTTAATAAATATAATTTAAGTTAAAACATTTATTATTTTGACAAATAATTATATACTTGGAATAATATTGATGACACAAAGAAACGTAACTCAAAGACACTAAGCAATACTAAGTCAAGGCACGACCCACTTGTCTAATAGACCATAGTACGTTGTAGGTAGTCGTGTATACCAGAGGAGACTTTGAGTTACAGACGGATTGAAAAACGCAAAACTGTGAGTTCATGTCCCCCTTTTCTTTTAACTGTTTTCAGTTTTATAACTTCGGGGGTGAAATACATGTTAGAAACTGTTTACAAACATTTTATACATGGTATGGTTAACTAAGGAAGGGTACTGCTAGATCATGTGAGTAGTGGGTATGACGCTTAAGGCCATTAATCCCCGTTGTAGGACCGAGGGACATGAGTGATAGATCTATTTGGGTGTAGCGAGCCCCACCCATGCGTCCGCTGAGTGGACCATGTGGTGACTATGTCTTATTGCCGGAGACAAAATCTGCTAGGTTTGAGTCTTCCTGCATCACGTCACAAATATTAATGTATTAGCTACACATTAATTGATCTGTTTCCTTGTTGCTTTCATATCGGTTTACAAGTACATACATACATTCTTACAAAGGCTTTCAAGGTTTATTCGAGCTCACACACTAAACACATGAACTCGCTCAACTTTTGTTGATGTTTTCAAACTACATGTATTTCAGGGAGTTAAGTATGGATCTGGCAGGCGTTTGAAGTTTTCAAGTCATGTTGAGAATAAAAGATGTCATCCGTGTCTTAGGGTTTGGTTAGTGTGTCTTATCCTGGACGAGACACATCTTTCAAAACCTGGTTTTAACTAAAGTCTTTTGATGAGTCCTTATGGAACTCTAAACAATTTATATGGTTTGTAATTCGGATTTGAAGTCTATGTTTCAAGGCAACGTTGTTGTGATATTTTAAACTTATTTAATGGATGATCATCTTTAGTTTTATCATATTATTGTTTGTTATGGTTGAATGCAATGATATTAAGCAAGTCACCCCAAATCACGCTTCCGCAAAAGTTAGGGTGTGACAGTTTGGTATCAGAGCTTCGATTGTAGCGAACTAGGATTCTTTCTCGAGTATAGACTACAATCATTAGGGCTCTCACGAAAAATATTTTTACAACATGTTTTCATTGCATACACGAAACGACCAGATCAAGGGAAACAAACATTTTTACAAAAAGAAAGATACGAAACACATTTCACGGGTTATGTTTATAGTTCAGTCTGAGAGACTGGGTAGTTCAGTCTGAGAGACTTGGTGGTTCAGTCTGAGAGACTGGGTGGTTTAGTCTGAGAGACTAGTTGGTTCAGTCTGAGAGAGTGGGTGGTTTAGTCTGAGAGACTAGGTGGTTAGTCTGAGAGACTGGTTGATTTAGTCTGGGAGATTGGTTGAATTAGTTTGGGAGACTAGGAAGGATAGAAAGGATTTGTGAGGGTATATGATTACATGATACATTGTGTATTGCATACTAACTGATAGTGATTGATATATGTGCATACATTATGACTGTTTTGTTACAGACACTATATCTTCATCCGAGAGTAGATTTGTCTGACATTGATGATCCCATGGCAGTAGTCTCCGATGATGAGGTTGTGCCAGCGCCAGAGATCTTTACCTCCAATACAGAGAGTGACCCGGAGATGTTGTCCGATGACGAGGATGATTTTCAGCCATTTGCGCTGCCTGATTTTGGAGATGATCCACCGCATGCTGATGGTATCCCAGACGAGGATCCCTTTCTTATTCCTATTCGTGTCCCGGACCATCTCATCCTCGGACATCCCGACGGTGAACATGTCGTGGCACCGATCCTCGCCCCTATTCCTCTTGCGGCCTTTCCTTTCGAGGATTTGCCTTTTGATGACTTGTTTGATGATGACCTTGATCTTTTTGTTGACGGTCCCCCTGATGATGCCCAGGGTAATGGAGACTTAGCTAGAGATGTCATTGTTGTCCCACTCATTGAGATTCCTGTCATTGAGATATCTTCTGATTCTAGTCTTTACTCTATCTCAGATTCCTTTGAGTCTGTGACTTCTTCCCCCTTACAGGCAGTTGGATTGCAGACTTTGTTCCAACTCCTCCACCCGACTTTGAGCTTGATCTTGAGCTAGACTTTGTTCCTGACGATCAGCCCGACGATGTACCTACTGATCCTGAGCCTTTACCTGATCATGACCCAATTCCATTTAGCATACCTGACATTGCACCCCTCATGCCTGACCCAGTTCCTGCACCCGCTGACCCTCCTGTTATCGAGTCGTTTGTTCCTCCACCTGCACATGTTGACCCTCCTGTTATTGAGCCAGTCACTCCCCCACTTGCACCCGCACCCGCTGGTATTGATCCTTTTCACCCAGGAGAGTCTGATGTTCACCGTGTTGATCTCCCTATTGTTTTCTTGTAGGATATACCCGCACCCCGTCCAGGGGAGGGCACTTCTAGCCAGCAGCCTAGTCATGATACGTATGTTTCAGCAACTTTTCCACATATACCTCAGTCTGCACCTTTTACTCGTTTTACTTCTTCACCACTTGAGGAGCCACTCAGATGGTTCCCACAATATACCATGCCGATATCGGATCCCTATCATCCCTCACACTATGGAAGTTACACATGGGATGATCTGCTTTTATCACTTCAGCTGCAGTGCGAGGTTATGAGTCGCAGGATTTTGGAGCTTGAGTCGATTCCACGTCCCCCACCTTGTTCATGTCCGTCACCTTTTGCGACTCCACCTGCTCCTCTTTTGCCTTATCCAGATTTTGATGTTCGATTTCTTACCATTGAGCAGTAGATCAGTTATCTATTACGTCATGTTTATGATCTTGAGGAGGAGCTTGCGCATGTGCGCAGCGTGCTTTTCGTTCCTCCACCTCCTCCTCCACCACCATCAGCATAGCCGGTTTTTGGTTTTATGTAGGTAGCATGACTTTTGATGAGAGCACCGCTATTGAGCTGAGCTTGTGAAGCCTTTTGGAGATCACCTTTTGACTATATGACTTTTGTAGATTGGTAGACTTATTGGGCAAGGGCTGTGTGACCCTGTAACCCCTTTTGATGCGATACACTTTGTAAACATGTAACAGTAATTTGTGGTCAATGATCAATGAAAAGCTCAATCGTAATGTTCTCATTAAATACGTTGTTGAATTTCATGTTTGTGCTATGATTGTGATGTCATATGATTGCTTGTTATGATGATTTCTTATATACCTATACACATACACACTTAGGTCTTAATCGTATAGTAGATGCTTATGTGCTTGAGTCTTTAATAAGACCTGACCTATCTGATCTTCTTCTTAAGAAGATGTCGCCTCAAAGGAACACCGATACCAACAACCCTCTGCCGGCGACAAAGGCGAAATTACAAGAGCGTATCTCACAGGCCATCGCACAGCACGAGGCCCTTCGCTCTGAACGCAGCGAAGGTACCTCAGGAAATAACCCACCCAACGGTAATGTTTCATCACTAAAGACACATTACAAAACGTTTGGACATTTCCAAGTGTGCCTTGCTAATGCCTTATGTGAATGATGTTGCTTATGTAGCAGGCTGCACCTACAAGCAGTTCTTGGGCTGCAAGCCCCGGGATTTCGATGGCACTGGGGGTGCCTTAGCTTTTATGCGCTAGGTTTAGAAGACGGATTCTGTTTTGCGATTGAGCAAATGTACTCCAGAGCAACAAGTCATGTACATATCTGGATTGTTTCTAGATGGGGCTCTGTCATGGTGGAACCTTCAGGTTCAGATGTTGGGTAAGACTGATGCGTATGCTTTGACGTGGGACGAGCTGAAAGAGCTGATGCGTAAGAGATATTGCTTGACGGCAGAAATCCAGAAGTTGGAGACTGAATTTTGGAACTTGAGAATAGAAGGTTCAAAGATAGCTGAGTATGTGCAGAGATTTCATGATTTATCGCAAGTTGTTCCCTACATGGTAGAACCAGAGTTGAAGAGGATCGAACACTTCATCTGGGGATTGGCACCTCAGATTCTAAGCATGGTGACAACATCTAAACCTCCAACAATTACCGAAGCCATCGACTTAAGTGTGACGCTCACTAAAGAAGCGGTTAGACTGGGATAATTTTCCACCTCGGAGGAGAAAAAGGAGACTCATGTGGAGCCATCTGGAGATAACAAGAGAAAGTTCACAAATTTCAAGAAGGGTACTCGGGCGAATAACAAGAACAAGGCCAAAAAGGAAAAAGAGTACATGGGTATCCTACCTAAGTGCGACAATTGTCTACGTTATCATGTCGGGCGATGTAAATATGGAAAATGTGATAACTGTGGCAAGAGGGGGCATGTCAAGGAGACTTGTAGGCAAGGTACTGAACGTGGAAATGGAGGCCAAGATGGTAGCGGGAATCACGGAGGAAACAACGACAACAACGACTATCAAGGAAGAAAGAGTGACGATAAAAAATGTGCTCAATGTTGTTTTAACAGTGGAGACAAAAGGAATTTAACAAAATATTGCACTGAAAACAATCAGGCACATGGGTGAAAGCTCAACAACGGAGCTAGGGAAGCACGCCAGGATCCAAACGTGGTTATCGGTACGTCCCCTGTCACTCAACGATATGCATCTGTGTTGTTTGATACTGGTGCTGATTTTAGCTTCATATCTCTAGAGTTTAAGAATATACATGGTTTAGTAGCAAGTAAGTTAGATATCCCGTGCTCGATAGAACTAGCTAATGGGAAGCTAGTGGTAGCTAACAAAGTAATTAGAGGCTGTGTGATAGAGCTTGGAGAGCGTGAGTTCTCGATAGATCTTTTGCCAGTTGAGTTGGGAAGCCTCGACGTCGTAGCTGGATGGACCGGTTGTCGAGTAATCAAGCTGGGAGTGTTTGCCACAAGCAGATTATCCGTATCCTGATGGTGAATGAAGAGACGACTGTGTTAGTCGGGGAGAAGCAGGATACGCCTCTACGAATTTCTAGTTGTTTGAATGCACGGGAGTTTTGAGCAAAGGATGTGTTGCCTCCTTGGCTCATGTCGTGGACAAGGAAGTCGAAGAACCTAAGCTCGAAGATATCCCTGTGGCAAGGGAATATCCTGAACTCTTCCCCGAGGACTTACCAGGATTACCTCCTCAACGACAAGTCAAGTTCCACATTGATTTGGTTCCAGGCTCCGCACCTGTAGCTAAGACACCTTATCGACTTACGTCTTCAGAGATGCAAGAGTTTCAGTGCAGCTCCAGGAGTTGCTAGATAAGGGATTTATAAGGCCAAGCTTCTCCCCTTGGGGAGCTCCAGTTCTGTTCGTCAAGGAAAAGGACGGTAGTTTTCGTATGTGCATAGATTACCAGGAGCTAAACAAGTTAACCAACAAGAATCGGTATCCCTGCCGAGGATTAATGATTTATTTGACCGACTACAAGAATTCAATTACTATTCCAGGATCGATCTTCGATCAGGTTATCGCCAGTTGCGGATTCAGGAAGAAAGTATACCGAGAACAGTGAGTCAAAAATTTGTTTTAAATGGTGCATTAATGTTGTGTGGTATACACGGTACACAAAACAGTTACACACAGAATACACAACTTTGAGAATTTAGGAAACATGCATTTAGGTCCTTCGGGGACTTACGTTAGAGTCCATTAGAGGTTACCCCGTAAAAACCACGTCTATTAACTCGGGCCCACACCATTATCTTGCCATGCATGTTATTTCAGTTAACCAAGCAGATAAGGTACTCAAATTTCTTTTATTGAAACTCCCACTTTTGCTTCTAGCAAGTAGAATTTTACATCTCTACTTCCCTTAATGGTAGTTGCATCACGACGATTTCCTTCGTTAGAGCAAACACTCCTTTATTTCGATACTTGATCATTTCTTCATTATAGCAAATACTCACTGTTTCATTTCTTGGAAATTCATATGTTACACATGCACCATTTGTTATGCATGTGGTTTCGTTTCAAATAAGCGCTTCGCCAAAGTTCAAAAATTTATTTTGCTAAATCTAATTATTGAATTGTGATTCGAATGACCTACATTATTGTAATTGTTGGCTCCTTTGCTATCAAGTCAGCACACTTTCTTGAAACTTCTTTTCTTTCAAGTTACATACACGGTTTATCTTGGTAACCATGCCGGAATTCCTTTGTCGAGACATGTATTTATTGTCGGATTACGCTGAAGCCAAGTTAAATTGCTTGAACTTGTCCATTTTTCATATTCAATTCAAAACACCATATGATGTATTGAGAGTATCATACTCAAACTCATTTTTGCAAGCGTTTCTTTTGCTTCGAGTCGTAGTAGATTTGTTTGGTCTGCGACTCCACTAAATCGTTCGTTGATTTCAACGCCTTGTGGTGGTGTCTTGATAAATTGAAGCTTGCGCTAATCTCATTTACGCATTTCATACACGGATTTAATTGTTTATTTATTGACTTACTCTAAATTTGTTCTGTTTTATCATGATTAAAGCAGTCTTAACACAATCGTGTGCTAAGACAATGGTACATAAATTCATTTTATATTCCAGTGTACCTCCTAACGATTCTTTCATTATTGATCGAATGCCTTGCGATGTTTATTGCTTTTTCATCTTCGATCAAAAATAGTAGTTCTTTGGTGCTCTACACTCAATTGAAAAATCCTACGATGCCGTTTGAATCAAATTTTTAGGATTGCTTCACTACACTTTCATTTGATTTCAAACACGGTGAACTTGTTCGGTCACCGCTATTATTGAATAATGTCATTCATAACGACACCTTGTGGTGTCAGTGAAAACTTGTAGCTTGCGCTAGTCATGGTCAACTGTTTCACACGAAACTACACATACTTTCGTTTGACTCGTCATTTAAACATTCTTAATGCAACTATGAATTAAGACAATGATACACCAGCTTCGATTGTATTTCATTTCGGTGTATTCTTACGATTCAATACTGTCAACACACTAATTTTATTCATTCATTTGTTCAAAAGTTGACAGATCATTTTCATGTTACTGTTACATTTGAGCTTGCTGATGCTGAGTTCATCTAGCGGATGTTATTGTTTCTAAAACTCAATTCCATATTGTGAACGATCATTTAAAATTCTTTCGGTCAGAACTCCTCTTTTATTGAACCCCTGTGGACTAAGTCACACCAGATTATACATCTATACATCTCGTATTCCATGACGTCAAATTCTGAAAGACATACCTTTTAACCGTTGGGTTCTTAATATAGTAAGATGTCCTTGGATTCACCTGATTTAATAGGTCATGATTCAGTGTTGTGGTTAATTACTGTGGTATTATTCCTATCCATACATACATGACGTAACCCTAAGGAGTTAAGGTAGTATAAATTTCGATGACGAAATTTTCTTAACAGGGGGAGAATGTGACAATTGTCAAATTTGCATGCATCCGTACAATTGTTAGACAATGATTAATGATTAATGACTGTGATGATTTATAATTTATGACTTGAATTGCTTTCTGATTATTGTTAGCACACATACATGTGTATCATATATTGCAAATGACACATCATTATTGCATGCAAACTTTGTTGATTCGAATGATGCACAAAACACTGGCAACACAGTTATCAGAAAAATCAGAAAAATGCTGACGGAGTTCAGTAAATAGACAGACATGGTATTGAGACACAAAATGAGCCAGAAACCAAGAGTTACACTAGTATAGTGTCACACCCCAACCGATGGAGGAAACATCGGGGTGCGAGCACTAAGCATTCAGATTTCTCATGAGATTCCATAACACTAGATATTTCATTAGAATTTAGTAGATTTCATAGCATTTGTCTAAAAACAAACCTTAACCACGAATAACAAGTATCAACATAACAACATTGTTTCATTTGTTCCAAAATGTCTAAATTAACTAGGTGACGTTTCTAAGAATCTCCTAGCTTGATTTCCATGCATTCCCAAGCAACCTATCAGCCTGCAACATGTATTAAAATATCAATACAAAAGTATTGACGAGTATACAAGTTTGATAATAGATTAATAGATTAAAAACAACTCATATCCATAGTGTAAGCAATAAAATAGTTTCAGCCGTGTTAGTGTCGCAGTCCATGCAGTGATAGCCCAAGTATCCCGATGCTTTAGTGTTTTCCCAAGACTCAAAGTAAACTAGAATCCTCCTAACAATACCCCTCGAGAATAGTGGGAGAGGTGCATCTCCTATAGCGCTACTATTTTTAAGGCGGAACTACACACTCTGGATTAAACGTCACATAGCACAAAGAGTCAAGAATCAAGAATCACAAGTTTCACGTACACATAAGATAGAGTTCAAGTTTCAAAAGATTCAAGATTAAGTTTCATAGAATACATGTTGCACCCCAAAAGTTTAAGGTAAAAGGGGATCGAGTATACTCACTGTGATTACTTAACAGTCACAACTTTTATTGGATCAAAGGGAGCTCTTTTTTAGAATTAGCCTGATTAGATTACAATAGGATAAGAGTCGGGCAGAATAACGAGCTTGCATAAAGTGTTGGACATGGTCACTGGATCAGATGGCTGTCCGATCGGATGGTTGTCCGATCGGATTGTCGATCGATCGGGTGACCAGTGTGTGAGTAGAGAGATGGCTGCCCGATCGGATGGCCATCCGATTGGGTTACCACTTGAACTGTAGTTCACAAATGATGGGGGAATAGGGTGGCTGCCCGATCGGGCGGCTGTCCCACCGAGTTGCCACTCGATCCGAGTATAAGTGTTTTGGTCATCTCAATCGGGTGGCACCTCGATCGGGCGGCTGTCCGATCGGGTTGCCACTTGATCAAGGTTTCCAATGATTCCAAGTTTTCTGAAAACTTTCTAGGTATTGAAGAGTTTCAAGTTTCAAGACTAAAGGGCAAGTGTCACCTGATAGGGTGGCTGTCCGATCGGGTTGCCGCCCGATCGGGCGACCCTTGTTCTTGTTTACAATTTTGTAAAATTTTCCTAAGATTCTAGCTTAATGGTGACGGTACGGCACATACTATGACCACTGTAACTCATTAGCACACCGCCGTTCTGATCGGGTGGGAATCACCCCTGTCCGATCAGTCGTCTGTTAGTAACGAGTTAAAGTCAGAATCCGCGCCATGCTCGTCATCATTGGTATTAACTCAGATCCAAGCCGGCTTCACACTATTCATCCAGTCCACAGCCCGTTAGACCCGGGTTCCACCGGTTAAGGTGAAAGTTTAAGAAAAAGATGAAGATACTCAAGTTTTATAGGAAAAAGTCTAGATTTAGCTTAGATTTAGTGTGAAAACTCATGAAGTATCTTAGATCTGAGCTAGATCTTGCTCAGAATGACATCATATGGTAGTTTGTACAAACCCCCATGATGACATCACCCTCAAGAGCTCAGATCCGAGAGATTTCACGGTGAAAAGGGTGATATCAAGTGAGAGTCACGTAGAGAATGATGTGTAGAGTGAGAAAGTATAAAGATCTATTGCAAAACGTACCGAAATCAGCAATCAAATGGAGAATAGAGGAGTTTGTGCGTCTGAGTCGGGCAGGGCTGTCACATCAGTGAAGGACTGATGTGACAGCTCCTATTTATCGTGTGAGAGTGTGAGAGAAGGGAAGGTGTGGCATGGATATGGTGGTGGCCCGATCGGGTGGTAGTCCGATCGGTTGGTCTACCGATCGGGTGGTCATCCGATCGGGTGGTCATCCGATCGGGTGGTAATCCGATCGGATGGCCACTTGGCTAACCCATTCCTTTTCGCGTTCCCGTCTTCGTTTTACGAGTTAGATTAAGCGGTGCGTATTATTGAGTGAAAGAATAACTAGACTACATCATAATCACCAAAAGTTTATAAGATTAATAGATTCCGCCAGTGACAAGACTCTAGTCTCTCGTTCTACCAAGAATCAAGTTTCACGAGTCTAAAGAGTCAAGCACCAAATAAGTTTCAAGAGTCAAGAATCATAGTTTCTCCAGTATCAAGTGTCAAGAATCACATAAAGAGTCTAGATTTCCAAGTATCAAGAATCAAGTATCATAGTGTTAAGTATCAAGTGTCAAGAATCACATAGAGAGTCTAGATTTCCAAGTATCAAGAATCAAGTATCATAGTGTTAAGTATCAAGTGTCAAGTATCTAGATTAAGTGTCAAGTCTCATAGTTTTAAGTATCAAGAATCAATAAGACTCAAGTATCATAGCTTAAAGACTCATAAGTATCAAAAGTATCAAGTAATCCATAGTATAGGGGCTAAAAGTCACAAAAGTTAAAAGTTCATGGACGTTTGGCGTTACAGTCTCCTCTCCTTTAGGAGATTTCGTCCCCGAAATCTAAGAAGAAGATTCTGGAAACAAATGCGGGTACTTGGTCTTCATATCGCTTTTCAGTTCCCAAGTGAACTCGGCGCCACGCTTTCCTTCCCATCGAACCTTGACAATGGGAATCTTGTTGCGCCTTAATCGCTTGGCACTCTGGTCCACGATTTGCAAGTCTTCTAAGGGAACTTGAAGTTCCTCGTCGACTAAGCATTTGCGAAGATTGGACACCTGGAACACCGGATGTACAGTGTTAAGTTCCTGTGGCAGGTCGAGTCGGTACGCCACCTTGCCAATCCTTTCGAGTATCTTGAAAGGACCCACATAGCGAGGAGCGAGCTTTCCCTTCTTACCAAAGCGAAGTACTCCCTTCCAGGGAGATACCTTGAGGAGAACTCGATCACCAACATCAAATTCCAGAGGTTTGCGCCTTTTATCAGCATAGCTCTTTTGTCTGCTCCTAGCCTTGATCAAGTTATCACGGATCTGAAGAATCTTATCCATTGTCTCTTGAATGATTTCAGGGCCAGTAAACTGCTTGTCACCAACCTCATGCCAGCTGAGAGGAGATCGACACTTGCGGCCATATAAAGCTTCGAAAGGAGCCATCTGAATACTGGAATGGTAGCTGTTGTTATAAGAGAACTCAATCAATGGTAAATGTACATCCCATCTACCACCAAAGTCAATGACACAAGAACGGAGCATATCCTCTAGGGTCTGAATAGTACGTTCTGTTTGCCCATCCGTTTGGGGATGGAAAGCCGTACTTAGATTCAAATGCGAACCCATAGCGGATTTAAAAGTTTGCCAAAGACAAGAAGTAAATCGACCATCACGGTCTGAGATTATGTCTAACGGTATGCCATGACGGCATATAATCTCATCTGTGTAGATGCGAGCAAGTCTCTCCACTTTGAAATCCTCACGAATAGGGAGGAAGTGGGCTGATTTGGTCAGGCGGTCAATGATTACCCATATGCTGTCATGTCCAGACGGCGTGCGAGGTAGTTTGGTGATGAAGTCCATCGCAATGCTATCCCATTTCCATACCGGGATCATGGGTTGCTCAAGAAGGCCAGAAGGACGCTGGTGCTCAGCTTTGACCTTTAAGCAGGTGTGACACTTAGAAATGTACATAGCTATGTCCCTCTTCATACCTGGCCACCAATAGGACATGCGCAGGTCATGGTACATCTTATCCGCACCAGGATGAATAGAGTAACGAGATTTGTGAGCCTCATTCATGATGAGCTCACGAAGATCATCGCGATCTGGCACCCTGATGCGATTGAGGTAGTATTGCAGTCCATCGGGTTTTGTCACTAATTGGTCCACACGGGTACCTAGAACTTCCCTGAATATACTACCTTCGTTGGCTGACGAATACTGAGTATCACGAATACAAGCATGAAGATCACTAGAGACTTGAGAGCAAAAGATACCACTAGCATGAGACTTACGACTAAGTGCGTCGGCCACGACATTCGCCTTGCCAGGATGATAGTGAATTTCGCAATTGTAGTCGTTAAGCAGTTCCACCCAACGCCTCTGGCGCATGCTCAGTTCCTTTTGGTCAAAGATATGTTGTAGGCTCTTGTGGTCAGTAAAAACCACACACTTAGTTCCATACAGATAGTGTCGCCATATCTTTAACGCAAACACAACCGAACCAAGTTCCAGATCGTGAGTAGTATAGTTTTTCTCATGCACCTTGAGTTATCGGGAAGCATAAGCAAATACCTTAACTCGTTGCATGAGCACGCAACCCAATCCACAGCTCGAGGCATCGCAATATACCACGAAGTCATCATTCCCATCAGGGAGGGCGAGGACTGGAGCATTACAAAGAAGATGCTTAAGAGTCTGAAAGGATTCCTCTTGCTCAGGACCCCAAGCAAAAGGTTTCTCTTTCCGCATCAAGGAGGTAAGAGGAACGACAATCTTAGAAAAGTCTGAGATGAATCGGCGGTAGTAACCCACCAATCCCAAGAAGGAACGAATCTCGGATGCCGACTTAGGTGTACTCCAATTCTTCACAGCTTCGATTTTTGAAGGGTCAACGTGAATACCTTGCTTACTAACAACATGCCCAAGAAATTGTACTTCATCGATCCAAAACTCACACTTAGAAAACTTAGCATACAAACGTTGACTACGTAAAAGTTCAAGCATCAAGCGTAAATGTCGTTCATGGTCCGCTTTAGATTTAGAATAAATAAGGATATCATCAATAAAGACTATCACAAAACGATCAAGATAGGGTTTGCAAACACGATTCATAAGATCCATAAACACAGTGGGTGCATTGGTCAAACCAAAAGGCATAACCACGAACTCGTAGTGCCCATAGCGAGTACGAAAAGCCGTCTTAGGAATATCGTCGTCAATAATACGGAGCTGATGGTAACCAGACCTAAGATCGATTTTAGAGAAACAAGACACGCCTTGTAGTTAATCGAATAGATCATCAATACGAGGCAGAGGGTAACGATTCTTAATGGTAAACTTATTAAGTTCACGGTAGTCAATACACATGCGAAAGGATCCATCTTTCTTCTTCACAAACAGCATGGGAGCACCCCACGGGGAGGTACTTGGACGAATAAAACCCTTGTCGAGTAATTCTTGAAGCTGACTAGACAATTCTTGCATCTCAGAGGGTGCAAGTCTATAAGGAGCCTTGGCTACAGGATTCGCGCCAGGCACAAGATCAATACGAAAGTCGACAGGTCGAGGAGGAGGAAGACCCGGAAGATCTTCAGGAAAGACATCAGGAAAATCACACACTACTAGAACATCACTTAGGTTCTTTCCCTTGCTTTTCTTTTCCACAATGTGGGCCAGAAAAGCAAGGTACGGTTTACATAAGTATCTGTTCGCTTGAGTGCATGACATCAGCTTCAGTCCTTTAGAAGATCGGTCCCCATAAACGTGCAGAGTATCACCGGACGGGAGAGGTAATCGAACACACTTCTCCTGACAAGCGATTTCAGCATGGTGCTTGCGCAACCAGTCCATGCCTATGATTACGTCGAAGCTACCCAATTTCATTGGTATGAGGTCAATAGCGAAAACGTGATTGTTAAGGGTCTGGGAACAATTACGGAGGATAGAATCAACTAGAATAGATTTGCCATTGGCAACCTCTACTGAGAATGACTTAGGTAGCTTGGAACGTGTACAGTTTAGCAAGGACTCGAATTCCACGGACACAAAGCTTTTATCTGCACCAGTATCAAATAGGATTGAAGCGTAAAGGTTATTAACGAGAAACGTACCATTCACCACATCATTGTTGTTGCGAGCCTGGTTTGCATTGAGGTTGAAAGCACGGCCCCTCGGGGCTTGCTGTTGCTCCTGGGTCAACTGAGGGCACTGATTACGGAGGTGGGTAGTATCTCCACATTTGTAGCATGCATGGACTTCATTTACTGGCCTAGGATTCTGCAGGGCCGGTAGAGCTGGTTGAGCTGGTGGCACTTATTGAAGCGGTTTGATCTGACGGCAGTAGGGAGTTGTGTGACCATAGCGATTGCAGTTGGTAGTCCGATCGGGTGGTTGCCCGATCGGGTGGTCATCCGATCGGGTGGTAATCAGATCGGGTGGCCACTTGGCTAACCCAATCCTTTTCGCGTTCCCATCTTCGTTTTACGAGTTAGATTAAGCGTTGCGTATTATTGAGTGAAAGAATAACTAGACTACATCATAATCACCAAAAGTTTATAAGATTAATAGATTCCGCCAGTGACAAGACTCTAGTCTCTCGTTCCACCAAGAATCAAGTTTCACGAGTCTAAAGAGTCAAGCACCAAATAAGTTTCAAGAGTCAAGTATCATAGTTTCCCCAGTATCAAGTGTCAAGAATCACATAAAGAGTCTAGATTTCCAAGTATCAAGAATCAAGTATCATAGTGTTAAGTATCAAGTGTCAAGAATCACAT
Organism: Helianthus tuberosus; assembly: GCA_030545235.1. NCBI lineage: Eukaryota > Viridiplantae > Streptophyta > Magnoliopsida > Asterales > Asteraceae > Helianthus > Helianthus tuberosus. Next base: position 198,997,675 of record CM060425.1, read on the forward strand.
AGAGAGTCTAGATTTCCAAGTATCAAGAATCAAGTATCATAGTGTTAAGTATCAAGTGTCAAGTATCTAGATTAAGTGTCAAGTCTCATAGTTTTAAGTATCAAGAATCAATAAGACTCAAGTATCCTAGCTTAAAGACTCATAAGTATCAAAAGTATCAAGTACCCCATAGTATAGGGGCTAAAAGTGACAAAAGTTAAAAGTTCAGGGACGCTGGGCGTTACATATAGTGTGTAGGAAAGTAAGGATCATAAAACTGACTTCCTAGAGATAGTTTAATACCGGAAAGTGCCTAAAACTCACATAAACTGCAGAATTCTGCATAATTCAGCAAAATTCAGCTATTAAACACTCTAAAATCATGCAGAAAAATGGTTAAATGGTCCAGAATACTTTCCAAAGTATCGGGAATCAAAACTGTTACAAAAGGTGACATAAAGCACACTAAACTGCGTAGTTTAGCACCTTAACGAACCGGTAACCGACCGAACAACCAGACACTACCCGAAACACCAAATTTTCACTAGAATCATTGTTTTAACATTACTAAGCTAGTTATGTGTCACACCCCCAAAATACACCATGCGGAGTACCACCGCTTGGAGGCGTGACATGACCAGGATCGAGCCACCAATCATATTGAACAACACAATTAAGTAAATAAAACCAACCATAATATGATTGGTGACCAAAAGAAGGTAACCTGACTTTAAGCTATCAGCGGAAGCATAAACATAAATTTCAAAACATAAGTTCATGGTTCATAAGTTTAAAGACCCAAAACACAAGTTCCATAAGTTTATAAAGTTTGGTTATTAAGTACGGGACATAACAGTCCGCATCCCACAACGACCACCTCCTCGTACAAGCTCCAAGCGTCTAGCGACCTGTAAGGCATGTAACAACGAGTCAACAACAAAGTTGAGTGAGTTCACGGTTGGTTGATTTGTTTTAAGTTATTTCTGAAAAACATGGTTTGACTTTCTTTGGCTTATTTGCCGTGGGGGTTACCCCTTAGTTAAAAGTATGTTTAACCAGTTCCTTTTTATTACCCAATCCATATCCATAATTAGTGGGGGCTTCCCCATGTGAACTACTAGACGGTATGATATCGACTACTAATGAAAGTAAGTTGTGCCCTAAGTCAATGTCTATCAGCATTGACCCTTTGCCATAGTCCATTAGTACACACCCGTTCGAACAACACGGTGTGAGGTTTGTTAAACCTAATAGCGCTATTAAAGAATGACCCGCTCGCCATCGGCCTCGGCGATTAAGTCGATATAAAATGAGGGACTTATGATAGAGTTTTGTCTAGTAAGTTTTAAGGTTGTTGTCCTACCCAAGGAGGACGAACGTACGTAGTTCTCCCAAAGAGAATACACAGGATTAATATTGGCATCCTACCCAAGGAGGATGGCCGTACATATCCTACCTAAGTAAGATATGTAGATTACTTTTTAATTCTTTAACCCATTCCCAAACCACCGGGAATCCCATGCCTTAGAAAGTGTGTGAACTCACCTTGGTTTGCTCGGTTAGATTCACAAATATAGCTAACAGTCAAGGTTGGTCAAGCACGTCCTAATATGATTACCAGTTAGTCATTTAGTGGTTTCAAATAGAGCACAAAGTTCCTACACGTATTTACTACATAACATGCATTCACTTTAATAGTTCACGCTCATATAAACATTCCACCTATAGCTACTCAAGAACAAGCATACGATATTGCACATAACACTTTTATTGACACATAACATGTTAGATCATTCACAGATAACATACTCGACATTTAGACACGCAAATTACAACTTATGTCATTTCAGCTTTAATATTCAAAACCGGGCTGTTTTCGGACATTTTAATAAAATAGTTAACTTATTCCAAAAATTCCCAATTTTTTACAGAATCTCTCAAACTATCGAAATATTATTGTGAAAAAATATCGGGGTCCAGTTCATTACCAATATTTTATAAAAATTCATTCTCCGGACTGAAACCAGATTTATCTTTTTCTGACTGCAGTCCACGGAATAATTTATTAAAAATTCATCGAGAGTCTGATTTAGGAAATTCCAGTGAGAGAATTACAAGTACATCGGTGGTCATCTACAGTACAAATTGAGTGATCTAACTCTACACAGAATTCAAGTTATGACAGAAAACAGAACGCATATTTTCAGCAGAAAAATGCAGCTCTAGCTGCTGTTACAAAATGACACTTTAAAAATATTAAACGGAGTCCAAAAATTATGATTCCAGTGCCATTAGAACCGTATTTCATAATACATAAATCTAGAGTTCAGAAAATACATTTTTGGTTAAGTTACAGTCCTGTTATAGCCAACTGAAGTTGGCTGTAATCACCAAACAGCCTACTGTTTCAACTTTTAACCTTCTAACTTGTGTTTGATTGATTTCGTTAACATGTTTAGTGATCACAACAACATCAAACATCAATATTAACCAGCAAATCATCAGATAATCAACAAGAATCATAACAACATCATATTAACATCACTTCATCACTAGACTAGTTTATGTTCAAGACTTGTTTAAGGTTCTTTAGAGTTTCTTATCATTTTGATCACTACACATCTTTAACCACCTAAACATGATGTAAGAAGCAAAGATCTAAGTTCTTACCACTAGTTCAAGACTAGGGAAGTTCAAGAGTAGAAATGTGGTGGATAAAAGAAGATGGGAGTGGTCCTTCAACTTCCGAACACACCGAGCTTCGTTGTATGCCTTCTAACACTTATGTATGCTCTTGGAATTGGTAGGAGATGATCAAGTGATGGTGGTGGTGGTGCTCTTGGGGCTGCCGAGATCAAGAAGAGAGGAGAGGAGATTTGTGTGTTTCTTAGTGTGTGAGAAATGAGGGTCTTGCTCCTTGTGTCCTTATATAAACCATCTAATCATTCTAACCATTGTGTAATATGTTATGTAGTAGGGGACAAGATCTAATAAACTAATGAAATAAAATCCAAGTGTGTAGGGCCATAATGGCCGTAGACTAGGTAGGGGGGGGTTACTAGCTTAGGTTTAAACCATTAGTTACAATCTAGTCTAATTTCAAGTATTAGTTACGTGTCTCGGTTATAAGGTATTTTGTATGATGTGTTATGATGCTCGGGGATCATAACTAGCTTGCAAACATTAAAACAATGTGTTTGGCAATATCTTTGTGTTCCGGGTAAAGTCCGGTTGTTCGGTTTGACACTGTTCCGTTAAAGTGCTTAATTAATCCGTAAAGTGTCCTATATATATATTTTTGTAACATTTTTAATTCTCAACACTCAGGAAAGCATACCGGACTATTTAGTAACTTTTCTGCACACTACTAGTATGTTACAAGTACATGTAAGTATATCACAGTAATCAAAGAGCAGTTAAGTAATTCCACACAGTCATCAAGCACTTTAATTATCATTAATAAATTGTACGGAATACATGTAAATTTGAGGGTTGTCACATTCTCCCCCTGTTAAGAGAATTTTGTCCTGAAATTTAGTACGTGGTTACTGAGGAAGCTAGTTAAGTTGCGTTGTTTTCCTGGTTTTCCTGGGGTGTCACATCATCCCCCTGTTGATTTGGAATTTCGTCCCGAAATTCTCCAGTAGCTTCAGTCTCAGTAGTGGTTGCACTTTTCTTAAACAGCTGGGGATACTTGTGTTTCATTTGGTCTTCGCGTTCCCAGGTATACTCTGGGCCACGACGGGAATCCCAACGAACTCGGACAAGAGGTATCCTGGTACGCTTGAGGATCTTAACATCTCGATCAGTAATCTCTACTGGTTCCTCGACGAATCGCAGCTGGTCGTCGATTGTGAGTTCCTTGAGAGGAACTATGAGGGTCTCATCTGACAGACACTTCTTCAGATTCGGCACATGGAAAACATTGTGAACCCCGCTGAGTTCTGCCGGTAGATTCAGCTTGTAAGCGACCTTGCCAATTTTCTCAATGATTTCGAAGGGTCCAACATAACGCGGATTGAGTTTGCCTCGTTTGCCAAAACGAACTACATCTTTTCAAGGTGAGACTTTAAGTAGCACTTGATCCCCAACATGGAACTCGAGTGGTTTCCTTCGCTTATCCGCATAGCTTTTCTGATGGTCACGAGCTGCCGCCATTTGCTGTCGTATCTGAGCAATTATCTCAGTTGTATCTACTATGAGTTCTGGGCCAGTGATTTTGCTGTCGCCAACTTCTGCCCAATAAAGAGGTGATCGGCATTTACGTCCGTACAATGCCTCAAACGGAGCGGCCTTGATGCTGGTGTGGTAATTGTTGTTATACGAAAACTCCACTAACGGGAGGTGTTTTTCCCAGCCATTACCGAAGTCGATCACACATAACCTAAGCATGTCTTCAAGGGTTTGGATGGTGCGTTCAGATTACCCATCCGTCTGTGGATGATATGTTGTGCTCATGTCCAATCGAGAGCCAAAGGACTTGTGCATAGCTTGTCACAATTCAGATGTAAAACGTGAGTCACGATCAGAGATAATGGAGGTTGGCACTCCGTGCCTTGATACTACTTCCTTCAAGTAGATGTCTACTAGGGTAGAAAACTTATCCGTTTCCTTGATAGCCAGAAAATGTGCAGACTTAGTCAGTCGATCCACGATCACCCAGATGGTATCATTTCCGCGTTGAGATCTAGGCAGGCTAGTAACGAAATCCATTGAAATTTGCTCCCATTTCCATTTTGGGATCTCTGGTTGTTGAAGTAGGCCTGAGGGTTTCTGATATTCAGTCTTGATTCTAGCACAAGTCAAGCATTTACTGACATAGGTTGCTATGCTAGCTTTCATACCAGGCCACCAGTATGTAGTCTTTAGGTCGTGGTACATCTTATCCGAACCAGGATGTACTGAATAACGAGACTTATGTGCTTCATCCATCACAAGCTCGCGTAGGTCTCCATACAGTGGAACCCAGATGCGCCCGTTTACGTAGTAGGCGTCGTTTTCCTTTTGTTCTAGCCATCGTCTCGATCCTCGTAAGGACTCGGCTCTGATGTTCTCTGCTTTCAATGCTTCAACCTGAGCATCGCGAATCTGAGCGGGAAGGTTAGACTGGATGGTAAGCTGTAACGCACGTACTCGCTTAGGTGTAGTATCTTTTCGACTGAGGGCGTCGGCCACAACATTTGCCTTGCCCGGATGGTACTTGATCGCACATTCATAATCATTCAAGAGTTCGACCCATCGGCGTTGTCGCATGTTTAACTCCTTTTGCTTGAAGATATGCTCGAGACTCCTGTGATCGGTGTAAATGGTGCACTTGATACCATACAGGTAATGTCTCCATATCTTAAGCGTGAAAACAACTGCTCCCAATTCCAAGTCGCGCGTAGTGTAGTTCCTTTTGTGAACCTTAAGTTGGCGCGATGCGTAGGCAATGACCTTGTGACGTTGCATCAACACGCAACCAAGTCCTTGGATGGAAGCGTCGCAATAAACCACAAAATCTTCTGTGCCTTCAGGCAATGAGAGGATAGAAGTTCCAAAATAAGCCTCAGGTGTTGCTCGTGTTCCTCCTGACTCTTAGAGTAGATTAGGATGTCGTCGATGAAGACTATGACAAATTTATCCAGGTAAGGTTTACACACTCGGTTCATGAGATCCATGAAGACCGCAGGTGCATTCGTTAATCCGAAAGGCATAACCAGAAACTCGTAATGGCCGTAGCGAGTTCTGAATGCTGTTTTGGAGACGTCCTCCTCTCGGACTCTCAGCTGATGGTATCCCGATCTCAAATCAATCTTAGAATAATAACTCGACCCTTGCAACTGGTCGAACAAGTCGTCAATGCGTGGAAGAGGATAACGATTCTTCACGGTCACCTTGTTGAGTTCGCTATAGTCAATGAACATTCTGAAAGTACCGTCTTTCTTCTTCACAAACAAGACTGGAGCTCCCCAGGGCGAAGAGCTAGGACGTATGAAACCCTTTTCCAAGAGTTCTTGTAGCTGCGTGGACAGTTCTTTAAGTTCTGATGGAGCTAGACGATATGGTGCTCGAGCTACTGGGGCTGCTCCAGGAGCTAGCTCGATTTGAAACTCAACTTGATGATGAGGCGGAAGACCAGGTAATTCCTCAGGAAATACCTCAGGAAAATCACGTGCAATAGGTATGTCTTCTATCGTCCTTTCTTCCGCGGATGAATCAGAAACGAGGGCTAGAATAGCGGTGTGGCCCTTTCGCAAACACTTCTGGGCCTTAAGGAAAGAGATGATGCCCACAACAGCACCACTCTTGTCGCCATGAATCACAAGGGGTTCCTCACCAGAACGAGGAATGCAGACGATTTTCTCCTTGCAAACAATCTCCGCTTGCTGATGAGATAACCAATCCATCCCAATATCAACATCAAAACTACCAAGTACGATAGGAATAAGATCGATAGAGAAGGTCTGACCAGCTAAGACGAGGTTACAACCCTTAACTGTGTGTGTGCCCTTAAGACTTTCACCATTAGCTAGTTCTACAACATGTTTGGTGTTTTAAGGGTAATGGGGTACGCTTAAGCACTTGACTAACTCTTAGGAACCTATATCTAACATCTGCACCCGAATCAACTAAAATAGAAACAAGGAAATTGTCTGGTAGGAACTTACCCGCCACAATGTTGGGGTTGTTTCTTTCTTCCTCTTGTCTATTCAGGAACTCGTGCTCACCAGTCCTGTGGTTATCCTTATTGTCTCCGTTATTGTTCCCGTTTCCTTGGTTGTTGTCCTGATTCTGATTCAGCTGTGGACAGTGCCTCTTGAAGTGGTCTTCAGCTCCACATCGAAAACACCCCTTCTTGTTACCGAGCTGTTGCTGCTGCTGGTTCCGGTTTGCAGGATATGGGCTCCTGCAGTCTCTAGCCATATGTCCCAACTTCTTGCACCGATGACAACACGATCCTGCACATGACCCGCTGTGGTGCCGTTGGCACTTGCGGCATCTTGGTTTATTCCCTAGGTATCCCCCTGATTTTGGTAGTTCAGCCCGAGCTTCCTGTGCGGTTCCTGTCGTATAGAGCTGGGACCCTCACCTTGGTGATCACCCCAAATACACTTGTTACTAATAAGAACATTTGCATTGGAAGAGTTACGCTTGGGCAACTTGCCTTCTTCCACCGCCTGATCGGTGAGTTGGTGCGCCAAATGAACGACTTGCTGGATTGTGGGAAGGTTGGTCGCAATTACAGACCCTTGGATTTCCGGGACGAAGCCTTTGAGGTATAGCTTGATTTGTCTAGAAATGGGTTGTGACAAGTTAGGACATACGGCAGCCAAGTCGTTCGACCTCTTTGTGTATGCCTCCATCTCTGATCCTTCCATCTTCAATCCATAATACTCTATTTCAAGTTTCAGAATGTCGTCCAGGTTGCAGAATTCTTCCTTAATCAAATCCTTGAAGTCGCTCCAGAGGATGGCATTCGCGTCTGCCAACCCGTACATCTGAACTTGCGCGTTCCACCAAGAACACGCTTTCCCTTGCAACATGGCAGTAGCGTACTCTACTCATTTGTTGGCAGGGCTTTCACTTTCGTCGAATGTATTTTCAATTCTTCGGATCCAGTGTAGAAGGTCGATTGCTCCTCCAGTACCATCGAAAGTGGGAGGTTTGCATTCCAAGAACGCCTTGAAAGTGCCTAAGCGTGATTGAGGGTGCATGGGTTGACTCCCTGTTTGGGTTGCTAAGGCTTCAGCAATCCGTTCGTTAATCAAGGTTGTCAGTTGACCCTGGGTCATGTCGATACGTCCACTCATGATCTTCACATCGAAGGAACACACGTAAGAGAGGTGTCGCAAAGTGCGTAAGTGTGGAGTGACAGAAGAGAGGAAGCACACAAGGTTCAAAGAGCAGTTATCACATTAACTAATGCATACCATGAACAATGTACCATGTAACTAACAAGTAGGTAACATAAACATAAACCATATCACCTAGGATGTTGAGTCTTACACGTGGAGCGAAGCGTCGTTGTGGATCGTTGAGCACTGTACAGGTTATAGTCTGGTTTTATCATAAAACTTTTCCCTTTTTAAAACCAAGTTCACTATAACCAATGGCTCTGATACCAATCTGTCACACCCCCAAAATCCACCATGCGGAGTACCACCGCTTGGAGGCGTGACATGACCAGGATCGAGCCACCAATCATATTGAACAACACAATTAAGTAAATAAAACCAACCACAATACGATTGGTGACCAAAAGAAGGTAACCTGACTTTAAGTTCATGGTTCATAAGTTTAAATACCCAAAACACAAGTTACATAAGTTTATAAAGTTTGGTTATTAAGTACGGGACATAACAGTTCGCATCCCACAACGACCACCTCCTCGTACAAGCTCCAAGCGTCTAGCGACCTGTAAGGCATGTAACAACGAGTCAACAACAAAGTTGAGTAAGTTCACGGTTGGTTGATTAGTTTTAAGTTATTTCTGAAAAACATGGTTTGACTTTCGTTGGCTTATTTGCCGTGGGGGTTACCCCTTAGTTGAAAGTATGTTTAACCAGTTCCTTTTTATTACCCAATCCATATCCATAATTAGTGGGAGCTTCCCCATGTGAACTACTAGACGGTATGATATCGACTACTAACGAAAGTAAGTTGTGCCCTAAGTCAATGTCTATCAGCATTGACCCTTTGCCATAGTCCATTAGTACACGCCCATTCGAACGACACGGTGTGAGGTTTGTTAAACCTAATAGCGCTATTAACTAATGACCCGCTCGCCATCGGCTCGGCGATTAAGTCGATATAAAATGAAGGACTTATGATAGAGTTTTGTCTAGTAAGTTTTAAGGTTGTTGTCCTACCCAAGGAGGAAGAACGTACGTAGTTCTCCCAAAGAGAATACGCAGGATTAATATTGGCATCCTACCCAAGGAGGATGGCCGTACATATCCTACCTAAGTAAGATATGTAGATTCCGTTTTAATTCTTTAACCCATTCCCAAACCACCGGGAATCCCATGCCTTAGAAAGTGTGTGAACTCACCTTGGTTTGCTCGGTTAGATTCTCAAATATAGCTAACAGTCAGGGTTGGTCAAGCATGTCCTAATATGATTACCAGTTAGTCATTTAGTGGTTTCAAATAGAGCACAAAGTTCCTACACGTATCTACTACATAACATGCATTCACTTTAATAGTTCACGCTCATATAAACATTCCACCTATAGCTACTCAAGAACAAGCATACGATATTGCACATAACACTTTTATTGACACATAACATGTTAGATCATTCACAGATAACATACTCGACATTTAGACACGCAAATTACAACTTATGTCATTTCAGCTTTAATATTCAAAACCGGGTAGTTTTCGTACATTTAAAAAAAATAGTTAACTTATTCCAAAAATTCCCAAATTTTTACAAAATGTCTCAACCGATCCAAATATTATTGTGTAAAAATATCGGGGTCCAGTTCATTACCAATATTTTATAAAAATTCATTCTCCGGACTGAAATCAGATTTATCTTTTTCTGACTGCAGTCCACGGAATAATTTATTAAAAATTCATCGAGAGTCCGATTTATGAAATTCCAGTGAGAGAATTACAAGTACATCGGTGGTCATCTACAGTACAAATTGCGTCATCTAACTCTACAGAGAATTCAAGTTATGACAGAAAACAGAACGCATATTTTCAGCAGAAAAATGCAGCTCTAGCTGCTGTTACAAAATGACACTTTAAAAATAGTAAACGGAGTCCAAAAATTATGATTCCAGTGCCATTAGAACCGTATTTCATAATACATAAATCTAGACTTCAGAAAATACATTTTTCGTTAAGTTACAGTCCTGTTACAGCCAACTGAAGTTGGCTGTAATCACCAAACAGCCTACTGTTTCAGCTTTTAACCTTCTAACTTGTGTTCGATTGATTCCGTTAACATGTTTAGTGATCACAACAACATCAAACATTAATATTAACCAGCAAATCATCAGATAATCAACAAGAATCATAACAACATCATATTAACATCACTTCATCACTAGACTAGTTTATGTTCAAGACTTGTTTAAGGTTCTTTAGAGTTTCTTATCATTTTGATCACTACACATCTTTAACCACCTAAACATGATGTAAGAAGCAAAGATCTAAGTTCTTACCACTAGTTCAAGACTAGGGAAGTTCAAGAGTAGAAATGTGGTGGATAAAAGAAGATGGAAGTGGTCCTTCAACTTCCGAACACACCGAGCTTCGTTGTATGCCTTCTAACACTTGCGTATGCTCTTGGAATTGGTAGGAGATGATCAAGTGATGGTGGTGGTGGTGCTCTTGGGGCTGCCGAGATCAAGAAGAGAGGAGAGGAGATGTGTGTTTTTCTTAGTATGTGAGAAATGAGGGTCTTGCTCCTTGTGTCCTTATATAAACCATCTAATTATTCTAACCATTGTGTAATATGTTATGTAGTAGGGGACAAGATCTAATAACCTAATGAAATAAAATCCAAGTGTGTAGGGGCCATAATGGCCGTAGACTAGGTGGGGGGGGGGGGTACTAGCTTAGGTTTAAACCATTAGTTACAATCTAGTCTAATTTCAAGTACTAGTTACGTGTCTCGGTTATAAGGTATTTTGTATGATGTGTTATGATGCTCGGGGATCATAACTAGCTTGCAAACATTAAAACAATGTGTTTGGCAATATCTTTGTGTTCCGGGTAAAGTCCGGTTGTTCGGTTTGACACTGTTCCGTTAAAGTGCTTAATTAATCCGTAAAGTGTCCTATATATATATTTTTGTAACATTTTTAATTCTCAACACTCAGGAAAGCATACCGGACTATTTAGTAACTTTTCTGCACACTACTAGTATGTTACAAGTACATGTAAGTATAACACAGTAATCAGAGAGTAGTTAAGTAATTCCACACAGTCGTCAAGCACTTTAATTATCATTAATAAATTGTACGGAATACATGTAAATTTGAGGGTTGTCACATTATGGTCCCCGAACATCATAACACACTATATAAATATCTAGTAACTAAACACCTAAATAAACACTTGATTTCTAACCAAATAACAAACTATTAGTTAAAACCTATGCCTAGACCCCCCCTCCCACCTACGGCCCCAACATGTGGGTCCCACTCTTGATTTTCTTTGAATAGATTAGTAGATTATGTTGCTTCTTTATGAACATAAAACCCATGGGATAAGAACATGTTGGAGGTTATTTAAGTTAACCATTAGAACCATAACTTCATTTCTTCAACATCACCAACACACCACTTTCTCTCTTCTCCTCCCATCACCTCACGGCCGAGATCACCACCCCACACACCACCATCATTCGTTCATCGTCATACAATTCGACATATACTCAAGGGTGTTAGAAGGTGCATAAGGAAGCTAGGAGCTTTCGGAAGTTCAAGGACTTCTTCGTTTGCTTTTATCCACTTGTTTTCTTCTCTTGATCATCCCTAGCCTTGAGCTAGTGGTAAGAACTTCATACACTCCATTTTACATCTATTTCAGGTGGTTAAAAGATGATACATTATGTTAATCTTGTAGAACACTAAGAAACAAGAAGAAGAAACATGAACATAAGCATAAGCATAAATTATAAGAAATCTTAAAGGAATCATGTTGTTTAAGTGTTGATTTGTTTGTTGAACATTGTTTGCTTATGTGAATGATGTTGATCATCATATGATCTTGCTAGATCATGAATAAAAAATAATCTAGCAAGATGAGAGGATGAAGATGTTGTAGGATCATAGATCATCCTCATAAGAAACATGAACTTGAAAGGATATGTGGTTTTCTTGAAAAATAATGATCAAAGTAAGTTGTAATACTTGTAGACCTAAAAATTTCATGGATGATTTTTAAAGAAACCAAGTTAAAAATATAAGTTTTACTAAATCTTGGTTCTTAATCAAATAAACCTTATTTTTGGTGGTTAATAAAGTGTAGAAGTATATGTCTAACAAGAAAAATCAAAGAAGAAACTTTTTTGAAAAACATGATTATAAGTTGTAAAGATCTAAATTCATTAAAAATGATGTTTTTAAAGAATCAATTACACTTTAAAGGGTAACAAGGTTTACTAAGAACACTAGTAAGTTACTACAATTTTTTGTGAAATTTCAAGTTCATGAAGTAGTAGATTATGATTATTTTTGGCAAAATTGGTAAGTATGAATTTTTTGTTGTTGATTGAGGATTGATTGTGTTGATTTTTACAAAAGAAAATGATATGCTTGAAAGCATGGAAACCTCCATTTTTAGGGGAAACTATGGCAAAATTTTTCTAAAAATTAAACACTTAGAAAAATATCTTTAAACAAATACTTACAAGTGTATTTCAAGCCATGGATTTTTATATAAACTTTGCCATAAATTTTGTTAAAAAAATTATAAACATTGGAGGATGGTTTTATAAATAAAAGTGACTAAATATGTAATTAGGAAAGTATATATTTAGAAGACACCATGTGTGTGATTACTTGTATATTATGTGTATTAGTTATATTATTTTAGAACTTGAAATAATATAACTCATCAAAATACCAAGAAATTACAATCCAAAATATTACCGAAATTCCAAGGAATAAATATACAAAGGATACACAAAATATTGGTGAAACCAAACAAAGGAATATAACTCACAAAATATTCCGGAAAATTTATTCACAAGTATATTTTTGGTAAATAATATTTTGGACACCAAGGAAACAAAAATATGATTTTTACAATTATTACAAGACTATATCATATTTTTTACAAGAAGAAAATGTATTATTTTTGGCAAGTGAAAATATATACTTTTCTTGAAATTTTTAGAAGATATATATTATTTTTGAAAGAAATATATATTTTCTCACACAAGCATGAAATATATTATTCTTGGGAAGAAAAATATATTTTCTCAATGTACATGAAATATATTATTTTTGGGAGAAAAATAAAGTTTGTATATATTTTCAAAGTTAGATTTGAAAATATATTATTTTTGAAACTTATATAAAAATACAAATATTTTTGCCAAAGAAAAAAATTATAAATAATTTTTCTAAGTAGTATTTCTTAAAATATATATTTTGGAAATATATATGGATTTTTATTAAGGATACTTAACAACTACAAGAGATATGTATTTTCGTACGCATAAATACACACCGGAATACGACTCAAATACATGGCAAAAATATACAAGTATAACAATACGGACACAAATACACCCATCATTGGGAAGGATATACATGTATAAATACTTGAAAAGTATCAAGTTAAAATATATTATTTTTAACAATTATTCCAAAATTTTAATAAATATAATTTAAGTTAAAATATTTATTATTTTGACAAATAATTATATACTTGGAATAATATTGATGACACAAAGAAACGTAACTCAAAGACACTAAGCAATACTAAGTCAAGGCACGACCCACTCGTCTAATAGACCATAGTACGTTGTAGGTAGTCGTGTATACCAGAGGAGACTATGAGTTACAGACGGATTGAAGAACGCAAAACTGTGCGTTCATGTCCCCCTTTTCTTTTAACTGTTTTCAGTTGTATAACTTCGGGGGTGAAATACATGTTACAAACTGTTTACAAACATTTTATACATGGTATGGTTAGCTAAGGAAGGGTACTGCAAGATCATGTGAGTGGTGGGTATGACGCTTAAGGCCATTAATCCTCGTTGTAGGACCGAGGGACTTGAGTGATAGATCTATTTGGGTGTAGCGAGCCCCACCCATGCATCCGCCGAGTGGACCATGTGGTGACAATGTCTTATTGCCGGAGACAAAATCTGCTAGGTTTGAGTCTTCCTGCATCACGTCACAAATATTAATGTATTAGCTACACATTAATTGATCTGTTTCCTTGTTGCTTTCATACCGGTTTACAAGTACATACATACATTCTTACAAAGGCTTTCAAGGTTTATCCGAGCTCACACACTAAACACATGAACTCGCTCAACTTTTGTTGATGTTTTCAAACTACATGTATTTCAGTGAATTAAGTATGGATCTGGCAGGCGTTCGAAGTTTTCAAGTCATGTTGAGAATAAAAGATGTCGTCCGTGTCTTAGGGTTTGGTTAGTGTGTCTTATCCTGGACGAGACACATCTTTCAAAACCTGGTTTTAACTAAAGTCTTTTGATGAGTCCTTATGGAACTCTAAACAATTTATATGGTTTGTAATTCGGATTTGAAGTCTATGTTTCAAGGCAACGATGTTGTGATTATTTAAACTTATTTAATGGATGATCATCTTTAGTTTTATCATATAGTTGTTTGTTTTGGTTGAATGCAATGATATTAAGCAAGTCACCCCAAATCACGCTTCCGCAAAAGTCAGGGTGTGACATGATCAAGGTGTATTTGTTCTGCCCTTCAGTACCTAAGACACCTCCTCCAGTATGTAAAGTGATGATTCTCTCAATAGAGACTGTTGGATTGGTCATTGGTTTGTGCAGAATTTCCCAGCTTCCCTCATTTCTGATTTTCACATTATTTTTGCTTATTGGAGAGAGTGGCCTTTCTGGGTTGTCTTCTGGACCTTTCCAGTAGTAATGCTTCAGGTGTTCTTCAGGGTACATGATTGTGTGTAAATCACCTTTCAGCACTTCTATTTCTTTGAGGTTTCCATCTGAATCTTCTCTAATCACTTTTCTTGGCCTTTTTGAAGAGGTTACTTCATGTTCCATTCTTTTCTTCTCTTTTGTATCCATCTTTATGCTGATTTTTGTTTCTCCGGTGAGAGCTGTGGAAGATGATTGAACTGGAACAGATTCTTTCTGTTGGACCCTTGATGTATCTGGCTTTGGGATGTTTGGTGGAGGACCCATGAGTAACTTTGGCTTACTTGGAGGGGGACCCATGGGAATCTTCTGTTTTTGTGGTGATGGAGTTTCTGATTGCTTGGTTGGATCATGTTGAGTGATTTCTGGTTGTTTAAATTTTTGTTGAGGAGTTTCTGATTCTCCTGCTGGTTTTTCTTGTGAAATTGGGGCTTTCAGTTCATGAAAATCAACTTTTGCCAGTCTAGCAACATTATACTGCAACCTCTTTACTAACAGATGGATGTTAGCAAGGGGTTGAGTATTTGTTTCTTCTTGTTTCTTCATTCTCTGAAATTCCAGGCTTTCTTGATTTTTCTGTGCAGTCAATTCCACAATCAGCTTCTCAAATGCTTCTGCCATGCTGCTGTTGTTGGCTCCGAGAAACTGAATTTCTTCAAGGATTCTTCCAGAAATTGAGCTTTCCCCTGCACTTGCAACCTCAGCCATCTGTTTCTTGATTTCTTGCAGTTCTTTGAGAGCTTTCTTGAATTCTGATGAGCTCTCTCTGTTTTCTGATGACTCTTGCAGTTTGTTGAGGGCTGCAGTGTTGTCTTCTGTTTGCTTCTGCACAGCTTTGACATCTTCTGATAACACTTTGATATCTGATTTTTGATTTATGATCTCTTTCAGTATCAGATCAAACTTTTCTTCTGTGGCTGTTTTCTCAGTACAGACAGCAGTTGTGTCTTCAAGTTCCTTGTGTAGTTGTTCAGTTGACATAGATTGATGTCCTTGGAAAATAGGAGGAACAACAAATGTTCCACCTCTAACACCAGCAGAAAACACATTCTCTGCTGTTTTAAGGTTAAGAGAACTGAAATGTTCCATATTCTCTAAACCCTCACCAGAAAATTGAAACATATTCAAGTTCTAGTTTTCCTCATATCCTTGAACCTTTTCAGGTTCTCCATGAGTTGTTGAGAAACTCTTAATTTTCTCATCTAGGTTTCCTTGATCAGCAGACTGATATCCACCTGTTGCCACCTCATTTTCCTCCTCAGAATCTGATTCAGAAAATGGGTCTTTGGTTCCACTCACATCTTGTCTTACAGAAACAGTGCCTTTTTTGTGAAATTTCATAATTTCCTTGAATTGAATCATCAGAATCACTCTCAGAATTATGAACAATGTTAAGTTTAGAGTGTTGTGCACCTGTTTCTCCATTATATGAGATTTAAGCATGATGTTCTTCTGCCACAGGACTCATGTTTACATCCTCATCAGCTGGATGAGGTTCTGATTCACCCTGCTGCTCCATTCTTGATGTACTTGACTCTTGTGCATCATGCTCCATGGGGGACACACTATCAAAAACTTCTTTGTTCTCTGGCTTCTTGCTTAATATCCTTAGGTATTCTGCTCTGTATGGTGAATCTTCTGGTATTAGATTCATCATTCTTTCTGACAGAACATGCACATCATAATCTGACTTCCAAGACCCTACAGCAGTCCAAGGTCTCATGATTTCTGTACTCCACATATTTTCTGATGCTGGAATTTCTAGGTTCTTTTCAGAAAATGCATCAGAAATTATAATTGACAGAAATCTGGGAAAAGGTAGATGTGAATCTATCTTTCCAGTGTTGGTCAGAATTGTTCTTCTGATCAGATTAAATATTTCTGTTCCAAAATCAATATTCAACCCACTAATGAGACTAAACATGATTGTAAGAACATTCATATTTATCTGATCTGTACCTCCATTTTTTGATGATATACACTTGTTCAGAATTTCCATTAACACTTGCCTGAAGGGAGGTAGCTGATTCCTCTTGAATTCACTGATTTTTGAAATCTTTGTCTTGTAACTCATTACTGCATCAAGTAGTGAAAACATATCTTCCTTTTCTGGTGCTTCTTCATAGCTTTGGCTTAAGGGTAGTCTAAGCATTCCCTTATTTTCTCCGGTGAGATTGTAATGAAGATATCTCCCCACACATGTGCTGTTAGCTCGTTTTGATTTTAGACATTGAGGGTTTTCACAACTTGTTGTATGAGTTTTTCTGGTACCTCTCTGGTCTTTATGAGAGCTTGAGCTATCGGGCATCTGATCAGAAATTCAATTAGAATTTGACACTTAATATCATATTCTTTAATGTTGTCGTTCATCGCTTCATTGTTGCTCTTTAATGGAAGAAATTCAGCTTCGGTGATGAAAGGAACAAAGTGTTCAACTGGTGGCATATTGATGTTGATAGCAGCCATTGAGATTTGGGGTTTTTGTTTCGGAAAAGGGTTTTTAGGGTTTTGAGTTTTGAAGGTTGAAGATTGAATTCTCTGTTTTTGAATGAGGTATTTATAGTGTATTGAGACAGAGATCTTTGAGTGTTTTTTCGTGGGCTGTTTGAATTCAAGGTGGTTAATGACACCTTAATGATATTTTAATCTTTTTAGGAAACAACCGTTTTTGAAAAACCTTTGGTTTATCTCTATTTTAATATAAATCTTTTAATGAAAATCAGAGATCCCAAGGTTTTAGCGGATAAACACTAATGTCCAACTTGCAACTTTTCTTCATGTGGGACCCCTTTTGTTTCAAATAGGTCCAACAGAAACCTTTTTGAGATTGTGTATCTTCCCAAGATTGTCAATTAGAATTTTTTTTTTTTTTTTGAGATGAGAGGGAATAAGTAGTGTTTGAAGATTTCACTTACATTGCAATACTGAACTCCACACCATTGTTCTGATTTACAGGAAGTGTTTGTTATACAGCTTGTTCCAATCCTCAGAAAAAATATTTTGAAAGAAACTTATTTCAAGAATTTGTATAGTTATAAGTTTCTTGAATCTGGTTTAAATCAATGTATCTTGATGTTTCTTTCTGTTGATTTATCAGACTTCCTGATTTTCAAGAGATTTTTCTGATGAAAAAATTGATTTTCTGATATATTATCAGATTTTCTGGTGAGTCATCAGAATTTTCTGATGTTTCACTAGTCTTAACAGATTTCTTTTGTTTTACACCAGATTTTTCTTGTTTTTAACAGATATGCTGTTTTAGTTCCCCCTAGATCTATTGTCATGTTTTTGTGTTTTTTTTTTTTTTTTTTTTTGAAGTTTAAAAAAAAACTGAGTAAGTAAAGATAAGAAACTATCATTAAACACACAAAAGAAAACAAAAACAAGCAAACAACAGCTACTCCTCCTTGAGCACGTTGAACATGCACTTCACATACAACCAGAGTCAAGTTATCCGACCAGTGTGATTCTTTGATGGGATCAAGGTTGGATTACTTATGTTTTCTTGTAGCACCAGCTCGGCCCTTGGATACCAGCTTCTTACTCCTCCAAAGTCCAGCTGCCTGGTAATCACCTTGGTCACAAATCGAGGGTAGATCAGAAAAGGTTGTCGGTCGTGAATATTTGCTTCTAGGTCTCTCATGAGAAACTTAGAAAAATTGTAAGGTTTTTCCTGTACTACTGCATGAATCACTTCCATCATCCTGTAGGATAGCTCGTTGAAGTTTCCAATCTTTTTAGAGAAACAGACCCTGAGCTGTGCCACCAAATACTGGAAAGGTGGTGTGAAACCAGACTTGCTGATCTGCCTTAACAAGTTGTATGTATGATAGCCCATGTCTGTCAAGGTCTATAGCACCATTTCCTTGTCTAGGAAGGTGTTTTCTTGATAATCACCCAACTGAAGGACATCTCTGAGAGTTTCCTCCTTTAGGGTTATTGTAACCCCCATAACCTTGATTTCTATCCACATGGAAGTGCCACTGAAAATGATTTCAGCATTCCACCAGAATTCTTGAAGAAGTTCTGGATAGATAGTGACATGTGTAGATACAGCAAAGCCCAAAGGACTTTGCATGATCATGTTGTACACATACCTGCAATCTTCCCATGCAGGTCCTTTCAGGTTAGACCTCAGTCTAAGGTTATGATGTCTGTGAAGAGGGAGAGGGAAGTGTGTGTGTTTCATCACTTTAGGGTGAGCCATTTCAAAATAAGAAATTTCTGATGAAGAGCTTTTGAAGAGAAGATTGTTTGGTGTGAAGAAAGTCTTTTTCAGGTTGTTAATATTTATAGATGAAAGTGATAGTTGTGCCATAAATGTTATTAACACCCAAAGATTTTCATTTTTATTTCAATCTCTTCATTTAAGACGATATCTGATGCAGAGAATATGACAGTCTACTAAGCCCCATGTGTGAGTAAGCATTGAATAGCTAAGTGGCTACTTTCATAGCCCGTAATCATTTTGTGCCTCCGTGTCTCTTAAACTTCTAATGAAAAAATGGCGTTGCATAAGAAAAATTCTATTTTCTGCAAATATTTTCCTGTGACGGTTCAATTCTTTGCTGTGACTTTGAATTTTACCTTAATGCATGTTACTTTCCCCCTTTTTGTTTTTTTAATAAAAGAAAAAAAATACAAAAACAGACTATTTACAATAATGAATTTATACACGTATGAGATATGCATGAAGATAGAATTTTTTATGCTCATTCTGATGTTTCAACAAAGTTTCTGGTGTTCTATCAGAATTTCTGATAATTTCATCAGATTTTCTGATAAATCATCACATTTATTAATGATTTATTAGATCTTCTGATATTCCATCAGATTGATGGATTTCTTTGTCAGAAACCTGTTGAATTGTCCTTTGTTCATCAGAATTTTGATGTTTATCAGTTTGGTTTTCAATTTGTGGCTTTTTGTTTTATGAAGAAACTTCATCTTTTATGTTAACCATGCCGAGTTTGCTGATTAAAAAAACGTGTCTCTTTTCATCAAGAGGTTTTGTAAAGATATCAGCAATTTGGTTTTCTGTTGGAACAAAGTACATTTACATTTTTCAACATGATCCTTTATGAAGTGATATCTGACATCTATGTGCTTGGTTCTTGAGTGATGAACTGGATTTTCTGTTATTGCAATTGCACTCTTTGAATCACATAGGATTGGTATCTTTGTCAGATTTACTCCATAATCTTTCAGCTGAGTTTGCATCCACAACACTTGTGAACAGCAACTTGCTGCTCCTACATATTCTGATTCAGCTGTTGATGTTGCAACACAGTTTTGTTTCTTGCTTGCCCAACATACCAATTTTTCTCCCAAGATTTGACATGCACCAGATGTGCTTTTTTTGTCAATCTTGCACCCTGCATAATCTGCATCTGTATATGCAATTAGTTCAAGGTTTGTATCCTTAGGATACCAGAGACCAAGTTCTGATGTGCCTTTTAGATATTTGAAAACCCGTTTTACAACTTTTAGATGGGATTCTTTAGGATCACATTGATATCTGGCCAGAAAGCATGTTGCAAACATAATATCTGGTCTGCTTGCAGTTAAATATAGCAATGATCCTATCATCCCCCTATAGGTTTTAATATCTACACATATTCCATCTTTATCAGAATCCAATTTGTTCCCTGTTGCCATGGGAGTTTTTGAAACAGAGCAATTTTCAAGTGAGTATTTTTGCAGAATTGTTTTCACATACTTTGATTGACTTAAAAATATTCCATCAATTCTTTGTTTTACTTGTAAACCCAAGAAAAAGGTTAACTCACCCATCATACTCATTTCAAAGTGGCTGGTCATTAACTTTTGAAACTTTTTACATAAATTTTCATTTGTTGATCCAAATATAATGTCATCAACATATATCTGGGCTAACAAGGTATGAGCTTTGTGTGTTTTGAGTAAAAGTGTTGTGTCAATGGTACCTTTTTTAAACCCAGAATTGAGTAAGAAGTTTGATAGAGTTTCATACCAGGCTCTAGGAGCTTGCTTCAAACCATACAAGGCTTTGTTTAATCTGTAAACATGATTTTGAAATTTTGGATCAACAAAGCCTTCTGGTTGATGCACATAAACTTCTTCCTCAATTCTACCATTCAGGAATGCTGATTTTACATCCATTTGATAAACTTTGAAATCTTTGGATGCAGCATAAGCAAGAAAAATTCTTACAGCTTCTAATCTAGCTACTGGTGCAAAGGTTTCATCATAATCAATACCTTCTCGTTGACAATAACCTTTGACCACTAACCTTGCCTTGTTCCTGGTGATTATGCCATTTTCATCTGATTTATTCCTGAATACCCATTTTGATCCTTTGACAGATTTGTCATTTGGCTTAGGCACCAGATCCCATACCTTGCTCTTTTCAAACTGATCCAACTCTTCTTGCATAGCTAAAATCCAGTCTGAGTCATTTAGAGCTTCTTTGACAGACTTGGGTTCTATCTTGCTTAAGAACCCAGGAAATGCACACTCATGTGCTGTTGCAGATATTGTTCTTACACCATCTGCTGGATTGCCAATGATGTCAGAATGAACATGTCCTTTAATCCATCTCAACTTGTTGTGAAAAGTGGTTGGTTCGAATGGATTTGAAGTTTCCCCCTGAACAATTGCTTCAGTTGTATGTAGTGTATCAGAGTTTTGATTATCAGACATATTTTCATTGTTCTGATTCAAGATTTCTGATGCACTAACCATTTGTTCTGAAGAGTTAGTACATGATTTTTCCATTGATTTGTTTGTAAGAGATTTATCATGTTCTAAGAAATCTTCTGTTATCATTTCAAAGAGATGTTCATAATTTTCTTGTTTGTCAGAAAAGTTTATTTCTTTCATGTATTCATCGGAAACCTCTGTTTCTGATGAGTCATCAAAAGATACATATAGACTTTCACTGATTGTCCTTGTGTTTAGAATAAAAATTCTATAGGCTTCTGAGGACAAAGAATAACCAAGAAAAATACCTTTTTCTGCTTTCCTGTCAAATTTCTCAAGGCTTTTAAAATCATTAAAAACAAAACATCTACAACCAAATGTATGTAAAAATTTTACACTAGGAATTCTTCCATTGATAATGTTGTAAGGTGTTTTGTTGAGCCTTTTGTTGATTATCGTTCTGTTTTGGGTAAAACAGGCATTTGCTATTGCTTCTACCTAAAAATGAGTGGGCATTTTAGCATAAGAAAGCATTGTTCTGGCAGCTTCTACTAAGGTTCTATTTTTCCTTTCAACCACCCCATTCTGCTGAGGTGTTCTAGGACCAGAGAAATCATGAGAGATTCCTTTATTTACAAGAAAGCTCTCAATCTTTGAATTCTTAAATTATGTCCCATTGTCTGATCTGATTCTTCTTACTATTAGTTTTAACAGATTTTCAATTTTTCTGATAAAATTAATGATCAGATCAGGAGTTTCACTTTTCTTCCTTAAAAATTCTACCCATGTGTACATGGAAAAATCATCTACTATTACTATTATGTATTTCTTTCCAGAAAAGCTTTCTGTACTTATGGGTCCACACAAATCCATATGTAAAAGTTCCAAATTTTGTGTAATAGAAGATTCAGAAATTGATTTGTGTGAGCTTCTTTTGGATTTTCCCATTTCACAAGCTTCACAAATTTTATCCTTCTTTGAGGATATGAAAGGTAATCCTTTTACCAGACCCTTGCTTGCTAACTTGCTTAGGTTTTTGAAATTTAAGTGGGCTAACCTTTTGTGCCACAACCAACTACTACCTTTGTTGATTTTTGAAAATAAACATAATTTTGGATGTTCATTTTCTTCTTTGAAATCAAAATAGTAAATTGATTGTCTTATCCTTTTTCCACTTAAATAAATTTTGTTATCATCCATACCTATTAACAAGCATTTTTCTGGTAAAAAGGTTACCTGAAAACCTTTATCACAGAATTGACCACAACTTAGCAGATTATACTTTAAGCCTTCTACATAGGCTACTTTCTCTCTGGTCAAACATCCATACCTTATACATCCATATCCCATGATCCTCCCTTTTACTCCATTTCCAAAATTTACCATTTTACCCAGTTTTGAAACAAAATTACTGAGTAAGCTCTTATCCCCAGTCATGTGCTTGGAGCTTCCTGAAACACAGTACCAGATCTGCTGCACATGATGTTCCTGAAATGGAAAAATTAGGGGGTTTTTGGTACCCAGATATGCTTGGGTACTCTTTCTGATGAGATTTTAATAAGATTATTTTCTCTTGATGGTCTATCATCAGAATATCTGTTATATGCTGAGCCTTAAACAGATTTATCACTTTTCTTTTGGAGATGGTGTTGAACAAGCTTCAGTAATGTCAACACACATACAAGATTCTTTATCAGAATTTTCTGATATTCTTTCTTGTGATGGAATGAGTGGATAATTTTGAATCAATGAGTGAACTGCTTCGGGAATCTTTAAAGATTTTTGTTTGAATTCACTTATTTTTGCCTTAAAGTTGGGTTTTTCAAAAGAGTGTTCAGAACAGGTTGATTTGTGTTGGTGCACGAATGTCTAAAGCCTATGTCTTAAGTCTAGGGGTCTAATTTGTCAAGTTTGTATAGTTTAGGGGGCTGAAATGTAATGTTTATGTTATTTTTAAGGGTGACCGTTTGAAGGTGGTCTATCACTTTCAAATGGACAGGATTTAGAGTCGTGACCGTTTGAAATGGTCGTGACCGTTTGAAATGATCGTGACCGTTTGAACATGTCATGCCAGTTTCAAACGGACAGGGTGTCATGCCTATAAATAGGCTTGTGTGTTTCTCATTTGAAACGGTCAGCTCTGTCATGTACTGTTACTCTGCCGGATTTTCAAGCGATTAGTGAATGAGAAACAAGTATTAAAGTTATATTCTTCTGTTTTCTACTCCATTCTATCTGATTCTAAACTGTTTAGGTGTTTCCGCCACTTAAATAGTGTGTATTCACTCAAATTGACTCATTTGATCGGTCAAATCGATCCTACAATTGGAATCAGTTGGTTTTTCTACACAAAATTTGATTTCTGAACTTTTGGCCGGACAAAATGGACTGATTTTTTGACATTGTGTGTAAAACTGAGTTTTAACAAACCCTTGAGAATATCAGATCTAAACTCGAAGTAAAAGTGGTAAAAATGGCTTGAAAACTGGTGACCGTTTGAACGAGGCGTGCTTGTCCGTTTGAAAATTGACCTGACCGTTTGAAAATTGACATGTCCGTTTGAAAATTCACTTGACCGTTTGAACAAGCACATGTTCGTTTGAAAATTGACCTGACCGTTTGAAAATTGACATGTCCGTTTGAAAATTGACCTGACCGTTTGAAAATTGACATGCCCGTTTGAAAATTCACTTGACCGTTTGAACAAGCACATGTCCGTTTGAAAATTGACCTGACCGTTTGAAAATTGACATGTCCGTTTGAAAATGCACCTGACCGTTTGAAATCAAGCACATGACCGTTTGAACAAACACCTGACCGTTTGAACAAACACCTGACCGTTTGAAAATTACCTGACCGTTTGAGGATCTGATTTCTCTAAAAAGTCCATAGTGTTCGTGATATTGTTCGATAGTCTGATTTTGTGAAAATTGTAAACGTAAAAAACTATTCGGTAAATCTAAAAATGGAAAACCAAGATTTCTACAACTTCTTCGCGGGCAGTGGTATGACAGCGGGTCAGAATTCAGCAAGCATTATTCAGAACGTTAATATGGAAAATGAATTGGGAACAATGCAGAAACCACCCAAACTGATGAACTTAGATGAATTCTCAGGTTGGTCTGGAAGATTTAGAAACTGGGTTTTGGCTAATCACTTTGAAGCTGGATGAAGGTTGAGGCACCATATGTTCCACCGATAGATGCTCGAAATCAACCGAAATCGATTGGAAGTTTGACGCAAACAGAGCAGAATGATTTCAAAGCTGAGAAAAAGATGGTTAACATTCTTGAGCAAGCAATTAAGGAGGATATTTTGGTGTTGCTGCAACACGATGATAATGCTTATTCTATTTGGGAGGCATTGAAATTAAAATTTAAAGGAAGTGAATCTATGCTCAAGAACAAAAAGGCGTTGTTAAAGAAAGAATTCGACATTTTCACTTACATGAAAGATGAAACCACAAAAAGTTTGATTGATAGGTATTGCCATTTAGTATTGGAGTTGAAGAGATTGGAAATTACCAAGACAAATGAAGAATTAATCAACAAATTGGCAGATGCATTGCCATATGATGAGTGGGGTACTTACCTGATGATGTTGAAAAACACTCCAGGTTTTGGTAATCTGAATCTTAGTGGTTTCATAGAAAAAATTGAAGCTCACGAGCTGGAATTGCTGAAAATCAAGAAAATGAACTTAGTGAGTGTGCAGCAAGATGTGTCTCTGTTTTACAAAGGCAACCCTTCAGTTTCAACCAATCAAAGCCCAAAAATACAGACAGGGTTCATTCCTGATAACACTTCAAGTGTTTCTTCAAACACTCCTCAATCCGGCAATTTTTCACCATTCGCGAACTTTGAACCAAATGTCAAAGCTCAGGAACAGCTTTCACCTCAAAGCTCAACAGGATCAAATCATCAGGCGTACGTTTCTGGGGTTCAGTGCAATATTGCGGTAAACATAAAGAATGGAAACGATATCACAGAAAAAGCCGCAAAACAGCACATAGCAATGCTTGCTTCCGTTCTTGAGGCTTATGAGGGCTTAGTAGCAGGGAGAATCGGTAATCCTGACATGACAAAGGAGGATTACGACCAAATCGATCCCGAAGAACTTGAACTGATTGACATCAAATGGGGCATGGCTAGTCTGGTGAGGAGGGCTCAACGTTTCATGGAAATTACAGGCCGGAACAGTTTATCAGGCCCCGATCAGAAGTTAGGGTTCGATAAGTCGAAAGTTACTTGTTTTAAATGTAAAGAACGTGGTCACTTCAAACGAGAATGTCCCAACCGTGAAGTAAACAATCATCAAAACCCGTTCACCAACGATTACTACAGGCAAGCAATTTATCACCGACCAAATCAACAGCCAACTGTTCAAAGGCCACAAATTGAGAATAAACCGGAAAAAGCGCTGATCGTGAATCAAGATGATGAGAAGTTAGCTGCAGATTTCAGCTGGGATAAATATATTCCCGGTAGCGATGGACAGGCAATGATGGCTGAAGTTGTTGAAATTTCTGAGATGGTGTCTGAACCGGAAAAAGTTACTGAAGATGTTTCTGTAGTTGTTGAAGAGGTTTCTGCTGAAAAGATGGACAATTTTGAAGAAATAGCTGCTGAAGTGTATTATTATCAGTCTGAGCAGGAGGTTTTGGGAAGTTTAATGAAATCTGTATTGCCTCCTAATATTTCTGAATCTTTTGCAGGTTACTTTGAAGAACCAAGGACCGGATCATGTCCAAGATATGAGGAGAAGAAAGAATTTGTTGAAGAAATGATCGATGTGACAAAGGAAATAACTGAATACACTTTGAAAGAAATTGCTGACAAAGCTCTCATGGCGAAACTGAAAGAGGTAGACACAGAACTTGTGAAACCAGAGTCTGTCGGTACCGAGTCAGTTCAAAAGGAGTCAGGAATTGAGGAGGTCAAATTTGAGAAAGTGTCTGAGTCAGAGTCCAAAAACGTCAGTAAACAGGAAGTAAAAACTGCTCATGAAGCAGAAGGTGTTGAGATAGTGGATTCAATATCTGAAACACCATGCCAAAAGTGTTTACAACCGTGCATGGAGTGTCTTGAAAAAGATACTAAGTTTCAGGAATTGAAAGAACATGCTGACATGTTAAAATTTGATCTAGGACAAGTCAAAGAAGCATATGATATACTAGCCAGATCAGTTAAAATGATTAAAGAAGAAAGTGTCGAAAATGATAAAGCCACAAAACTAGCAAAAGCAACACTTTTTGATAAACAAGTGGAAGTTAATTTTCATATTGACACAATCGCATCATTAAAGAAAGAATTGGAATTGACTAAAATTGAAAATGAGCGAATTGATAAGAAATTGATGAGCTATGTTGCATCGTCCTATGTTCTTGAACAAATTGTTCCACAACAGCCCAATGCTGCACCGGTCTTTAACAGTGTTCCACCCCCAATGTGGAATCATTACACTCAGAAGTATCCAGATGGGGTGGAAGCTGCATTGAATCTCAAATTGAAAACAATTGAGGATGAATTGCCAGAGAGCATTGATGTTACATTCTCTCCGTCCGACACTGACAATGAGTCACAGGTTATAAAGACCGTTGTTGACCAAGTGTTAGGCGAAGAGAGTGATAACTCAGATTTTGAAACTGTGAAAACACATTTGGAAAGTTCAAGTTCTGAATGTGAAGATGATGGTAACTTTTTGGACAAATTTATACCAAAATCAGAAAAGGTTGCGAATGATGATTCGATCATAGTGGTTTACACAATGATTGGAACTGACAAACTCTATTCTGATTTTGAGTATCCGATCCAGAATGTGAACATGAATAATGTTGAGAAGGTGTTTAAGCTTGTTGAGATTGATATTTCTGATGTAAACAACAATGAATTCTTTTCAAAACCTAAAAGATCTTTTGTGAAACAAAACAACTTTGGGAAGAAAGATTGGGTAGGTAACAATGGTTATAACAAGAAAAATGGAAACAACCTTAAAAACAAAGGAATTGGTTTTGAAAAGAGAATGGCTAAGAATGTTAAACCAAAGGAAACAATGAGTGATGTTTTTGTTGTTGGTCCAAGTGTTGATGCTGAAAAGGAGTATATTTTCAGTCAAAAAGCCATTGATGATTTTAATGCAGCGAAAAAGTTGAGAGAAGAGACCTACAAGTCAACTTTTGTCGAATATGACAAAAGAGTTTGTTACCGCTGCAATGAGATTGGTCATATGGCAAAGCAATGTACCAAAAGGATTGAAAAACCCGTTTTCAAGAAACCTGTTTTGCAAAAACCAAAACCTAAATCTCCAACTGACACAAAGGGCAAAAAGCCGATGGTTTCTCTGATTCGTATTTTGAAGAGAGGTGAATCTTTGAAGTCGGAGGATAAGCCAAAATCGACTTTCGAGATTGGCGAATCTTCTAAGACTCGAAAGACTTCAAAAATTTACTCTAAGACAAAAATTTTCGAAAACCAATCTTGGATCGCGAAGTCAAAACCATCGGTCGACGAGAAAAAGGTGGAAAGTGTTTTGAAAAATGAAAGCGATTTGAAATCTGAATCAAAAGTTTTTGAGAATGATGTTAAGGAGTATGAATTTGAATTAGACAAGTTCCTTGATGAATTTCCACCAATCAAAGAGAAAATTTTAAAATCAATGGCTGAACCTGTTGTACCAAATGTCATCTTCAGTATTCCAAAAGTTGATGTGAAATGTGATTTAGTATTTGGTAGTGTTTCACAGGAAAAGAAGTCATGGGTCTCATTGTTTGAATAAATTGATGTGATGTTTGCAGGGGCTGCCCAAGTCTATACTGTCAAAATGGATTATGGATAGTGGCGCGTCAAGGCATATGACTGGGACGCTTGCTCTGCTTTATGATGTCAAATCCGTAAATGGAAGCTATGTTGGATTTGCTGGGAACCAAGGTGGAAGGATCGTTGGTCAAGGAACGCTGTCAAATGGCGTAATTTCGTTCGACGAAGTGAACTACGTAGTAGAGTTAACAAACAATTTACTCAGTATTTCACAAATCTGTGATAAAGACTTTAATGTACATTTTACAAAAACTGAATGAGATGGTGTTGTTGCGTGCTCCACGAGAACACGACTTGTATTATCTTGATATGAGCATCGCAACACCAACAACTCATCAGAAACAGTGTTTTGTGTCAAAGTCTAAAGCGACGGAAAAAGATTCGATAATGTGGCATCGTAAGATGGGCCACATTCATGTTCGCAAAATGAACTTTTTGGTACATAATGATTTAGTTGATGGAGTAAATTTGAAGAATTTTCACTTAAATGATGATTGTGTAGCGTGTAAGAAAGGAAAGCAGACTCGGAAGTCACACCCTTTGAAGATTATGAACACGATCTGGTTACCTCTTGAGAGATTGCACATGGATCTCTTCGGGCCTGTCAACGTAAAGAGCATCAGCGGAGACTTATATTGCTTGGTGGTGACTGATGACTTTACGAGATTTTCTTGGGTAGTGTGCTTGGAACGAAAACATCAAACTTTTGAGTCTTTGATGATGCTTTTCAAGAAAATGGAAACGGTGTATAAACTGCCAATCTGGAGGATTCGGAGCGACAACGGAACGGAATTCAAGAACAACAAGATGTACGAGTTCTGCAACGAGAAAGGAATTCTTCATGAATTCAGTGCGCCGTACACACCACAGCAAAATGGCGTAGCTGAACGAAAGAATCGGACCCTGATTGAGACAACACGTACAATGTTAGCCGATTCCAAGCTACCAATCTTTTTCTGGAGTGAAGCAGTATCAGCAGCTTCTTACACATTGAATAGAGTTCTCACTGTCAAGAAGTATAAAAAGACTTGCTTTGAGCTGTTACACCGTTATAAGCCGAATCTTGAGTTCTTGGAGCCATTCGGGTCTCCTTGTACTTTTATTGATGAAAACAGTAAATTTGGCGCTAAAGCTAATGAGGGTTTCTTTGTAGGTTACGCTAGCCCACTCAAGAGGGTGTTTGTACCATGCCTGGGTAAAGTGATTCAAGTCCAGCATGTGGATTGTCAGAAGCAAACTCCATCACCACAACTTCCCGGACAAAGATTCCTGTTCGACTACGATAAGCTCTGGGAGTCGTTTCATCTGCCGGTTAAGCCGAGTGAGGAGGAACTAGCTCTTATGTACCTGTATCAGCAAAATATGTCACAGGAACAAGTATCTAGACCACTAGAAGTTTCTCAACCCACCGTGGGTACTCACGATGATGAAGCAGGACCAAGTGGAACAGTTCAAGAACCACCAGAGGAACCAGCTCCATCGTTTGATGAATCTGACGACTCAGAAGCGGACCCCGCTCTGACTTTTGACGAGGATCCAACAGAAGCTGAGGATCAAACCGTTGATCTTGACATATCGAACTTGGAATCGGAAGTAAATGTGCCTGACAATGCTATGCCACGGACGTTGTCTTATCATCCCTCAGAACAGATTATTGGTGACCTGCAAAGTGGTGTTAAAACCCGACATCAAATAGATCGAGCTCTTACATGTTTCTATTCATCTATTGCTGATATGCAGAAAGAAGTTTCATTAAAATGTTTTATTTCGCAGATAGAGCCCAGAACCTACAAAGAGGCATTGACCGAGGATAGCTGGGTGAATGCAATGCAGGAGGAGCTGCAACAGTTCGAAAAGCTGGGCGTCTGGAGACTTGTTGATCTGCCTAAGAATCAGAAATTAATCAAGACGAAATGGGTTTTTAAGTGCAAACGTGATGACAGAGGTGTTGTGGTGAGAAATAAAGCGCGACTTGTGGTTCAAGGCTTCAGTCAACAGGAAGGAATAGATTATGATGAAGTTTACGCACCAGTTGCCAGACTTGAAGCAATTCGGATATTTCTAGCCTTTGCGCCATGGAAAGATTTTAAAGTATATCAACTTGACGTCAAATCTGCCTTCCTTTACGGAACAATCAGAGAAGAAGTGTATGTGAGACAACCGCCGGGGTTCACAGACCCACTACACAAAAACAAGGTGTTTCTACTGGACAAAGCGTTGTACGGACTTCACCAGGCACCGAGAGCCTGGTACGAGACGCTTTCGACATACTTGTTGGACAACGGGTTCACAAGAGGCA
Source organism: Helianthus tuberosus (assembly GCA_030545235.1). Classification (NCBI taxonomy): domain Eukaryota; kingdom Viridiplantae; phylum Streptophyta; class Magnoliopsida; order Asterales; family Asteraceae; genus Helianthus; species Helianthus tuberosus. Next base: position 199,028,047 of record CM060425.1, read on the forward strand.
CAGTAGACAGCACTTTGTTCACGAAGGAAGAAGCAGGCCACTTGTTGATTGTGCAGATATATGTTGACGATATCATTTTTGGATCCACCAACGACGACATGTGCAAAGATTTTGAAAAGGTGATGAAGAACAAGTTTGAGATGAGCTCAATGGGGGAGATGAAGTTCTTTCTTGGGCTGCAGGTAGAACAAATGCCTGATGGAATCTTCATTCATCAATCGAAGTATGTGAAGGACGTGCTCGACAAGTTTGACATGACAGATTGCAGTCCTGCATCCACTCCCCTTGCACAGAATCACGGAATTTGTCCAGACGAGAATGGCGTGAAAATGGACGAGACAATGTACCGATCAATCATTGGATCTCTGATGTATCTCATGGCTTCCCGTCCAGATATCATGTACCCGACATGTCTTTGTGCCAAATATCAGTCGAATCCAAAGTAGTCACACATGACCATAGTGAAACGTATCTTACGGTATTTGAAAGGCTGCCCAAGCATCGGCTTGTGGTATCCTCGATCGGGTGACTTTACTTTATCTGGTTTCGCTGATTCTGACTTTGGAAGCTGCAAGCAAAACGCAAAGTCCACCACTGCTGGGTGTCAGATCTTCGGAACTCGACTTGTTACCTGGCAGTGTAAGAAACAAACCGCAGTAGCGCTCTCTACATGCGAGGCTGAATACGTTTCAGCCTCCAGCTGTTGCTCGCAGATCCTTTGGATCCAACAGCAGATACGCGACTACGGGTTGCAGTTCTTAGATACTCCTATCTATGTGGACAATGAAGCAGCTATTAACATTACTAAAAATCCGGTTCACCATTCAAAAACAAAACACATTGAGATCCGTCACCACTTTATCCGTGATTGTCACGAGAAAAAGTTAATTCGGATTGAACACTTGCACACCGATGATCAGAAAGCGGATTTCTATACTAAACCATTTGACAAAAAGAGATTTTATTATCTTTTAAAATTGAACGGGATGAAAAATCTGCAATCCGGGAGGGTTATTGAATGTGAAGCCGAGTTGGGCGGCGATCTGACGTGAACCATGTCGTGTTGTCAAATTTGTTTGTACAGTTTATTTTCTGCTTTTTGATAAAAACAAAAACACAAAAATATGTTTTTCTTTTTAGGGGGAGTATATTGCAGAAAATTACAAAAACATGATAAAACTTCAAAAACCAAAAACATTTGAAAAAGTAAAAAATGAGTTTGTGTAAAAAGGGGAAATGATAGTACATCAGCTAGACGGACACAGTACGCTAAAGAAATGTAACGTTTAATATGCATTAAGCAGTCTCGCTGATGATGTGCCGATAGGTTTTTACAAAATTAGTAGATTTGTTTGGGATATAAACATAAAAATTACTTGCTTTTACGTGGGGAACACCTCCAGGATATATGGGTAACCCCCGAAATCTTGTTTGAAAGGTTCATTTTTCTGATATACTAGGTTTGTTTACTCAGTGATATCTGGGGTATTATTCCGGGACTTCTGCTGAACGGTGGTTCTGACCTAGTCCTTGAATAATACTTTCCGCAAATGCTTGAAACATAGCATCACCCTCAGCATATATGATAAGACAATAAAATTGCTTAGCAATGCTGTTGTAAAAAAGATCCTCTAAAGGGGACACACCCAAAAGTCGAGTCATGATCTCTCTGCTGAACGGTAGTTCTGACCTGAGCTCTCATGATTCTTCATAAATTATTAACCCCTTACAGATATCATTTGTGTTAAAACTCACCTGTAAGACTGAATATTGGGATCTGGATACGGGAGTATATTCTGAGGTGGGACACATATATAAGTTTAAGTCTCTAAAACACTAAATCTGTATCCTGAACAGATTGAAAGTTTTGTGAAAATTTAAGAGGATCAGTATATCGACAATCTACGCGAATTGTTTAAGGCTTGATATGAAATAAGCTTAACGGTGCTTGTGTCTCATTGGCAGCTGATATGATCCCTTAACACACTCACAAAAAGATTGTGTGTACAGTTTTCAGTTTATCCAGTTAAAAATTCAAAAAGATTTTAGTTTCTCATTTTATTTTCGACAACTGACATTGGGAATCGGACGATCAAAGCTTAGTGCAGATCATGTCTGTGTTTGATGAGGGCTGGGTAAGATGGTGATGCAGTACAATGATTGGTACAGTGTTTGACAGTTGAAAAGTGTTTGGAAGTTCAAAATGTTCAAAAGTTCATGTGTTTGAACTATTTTCAGAATGAAATAAATGTGTACTTCATAATTCGGTCATCTAAGGTCATTAACTTGGACTTGATAGGCCAAGCAGTTGACCAAGGTCATTGATTTGGACTTGGTTAACTGGGTGTGACGGTGTTTAATCAGAAAAGTGTTAAAAAATCAAAGTTTTGAAAACAACACCCTGATTTTGTTTATATGTCACTGAACAATAATTTTTGAAAAATTAAAAGGTTTAAAATTTGATTGTAAAGTGTTAAGTTTAGTCGTTTGGATTCTTTATATAGTCAAATCTTTACAGGATTGTAAAAGAACCTGATCATCAGTTCTGGACATTTAAAATGTTTATTCTTATAAATGTTTGAGGTTTGCAGGTGAAAGATTCATATTAAGATCCCGATAGGAGAGTCTTAGGGGGAGTCTGAAGATGAGCTTGATGCAGATGGAAGCTTGTTGCTGGTAATTCAAGTGTTAATTCCAAAAGCACAGAAGATTGATGAAAGGGGGAGCTTGCGAAAGAGAAAGAGATGATTAGGAAGCTGCTGAAGAAATCTAAGTCTAGAAAAGAGAAGTTCAAATCTCTATGAAGACCAAGACTGAAGACTCCGGCTTTATCCAAGGGGGAGTTTGTTGGTGCACGAATGTCTAAAGCCTATGTCTTAAGTCTAGGGGTCTAAAATGTAATGTTTATGTTATTTTTAAGGGTGACCGTTTGAAGGTGGTCTGTCACTTTCAAATGGATAGGATTTAGAGTCGTGACCGTTTGAAATGGTCGTGACCGTTTGAAATGGTCGTGACCGTTTGAAATGATCATGACCGTTTGAACATGTCATGCCAGTTTCAAACGGACAGGGTGTCATGCCTATAAATAGGCTTGTGTGTTTCTCATTTGAAACGGTCAGCTCTGTCATGTACTGTTACTCTGCCAGATTTTCAAGTGATTAGTGAATTAGAAACAAGTATTAAAGTTATATTCTTCTGTTTTCTACTCCATTCTATCTGATTCTAAACTGTTTAGGTGTTTCCGCCACTTAAATAGTGTGTATTCACTCAAATTGACTCATTTGATCGGCCAAATCGATCCTACAATTTGCATGATTCAGAGTCAGATTCTGATGAAAATTTATCATAAATCTGATGTGTTGCTTTTACAAAGACAGTGGGTTTACTTTCTCTTGTTTTTACATATCCTAAACCCTCTCCTTTGTTCTTTGGTGTGGACTCAATGAAATTTATGAACTCATTTGCTTGTTGAAAACCTCTTACATTAATTTCTTTATCATTAATTTTCTTGTAAAGATCTTTTCTTTCATTTTCATTGAACTCAATTTTAGCTTTGTGATCTAAACTTTCTTCTATGATTAATTGGTTTTCAAGTATGATTTTATTCATGGTCCTTTGTAACTCATCGGATTTTTTACAATCTAATTTCTGTTTATCTTGCAGATTTAGAAAATCTGACATGAGCTTGTTTAGCTTGTGTTCAAGATCTAGATTATCTAAATTTACCTTCTGTCCTAAAGTTTCTAGTAGGTCATCAGAAAGTGCCATGAGGCAGAAATTAGCCATTTCTTCTTCTTCATCAGATGAATTATCAGATAGCCATGTATCTGTTCCTGCAATCAAACTGACTTGCTGCTGCTTCTTTGCTTCTTCCAGCTTCTTCTCATAATAAGCAACATCTTTCAGCTTCTTAGTCTAGCATTCTGATGCATAGTGGCCCCTCTGCTTGCACTTGTAACACACAACTTCAGCCTTTCCCTTTCCCTTATCCTTAGATCTACCTTCTTCCTTAGATCTACCATCCATCCCCCCTCTGTCACTTCTCTGGTGTCTTTGGCCTCCTCCCCTCAACCTCTGCTCAAAGGTTTTGGTGAGCAGTGTTATTGCTTCAGCAAAAGCTGAAAAATCTGATGATGTATCAGAAATTTCAAGATTTTGACTGTTTGAAGGTTGTGGATCACTGGTGGGTGGTGTTCTTTGTGAGTTTGAGATAAGAGCTAAAGATCCCCCTCTTTGAATGGATTCTTCAAATATTTCTTCTTCTCTGGGGAACAGAATGCTGTATAAGTCATGAAGACTCATATTACCTAGTTCTAAGGTTGAGGACAAAGTCATGGTTAGACTTCTCCATTCTCTAGGTAAGGCATGCAGAAATTTTATGTTTCTTTCATCATTTGATTTTGTTATTCCAAATTTCTTTAGCTCATTCAAAAGTTTTGTAAATCTTTGATATGTATCATTTAATCTTTCATTTGGTAAACTTTTGAATCTCTCATATGAGAAAACGTTGTTTGTTCGTTTGTTTCTTTTCATCCTTTCTCCTCCTTCACAAAGATTTTCCAACTGATCCCATATTTCCTTAGCTGATGCACATGCATCAACTTGTGAAAATTTGTCATTGGGGATAGCCATTATTAAAAGTGACTTTGCCCTTTCATCCCCAGCCACCTTTTCCTTATCTTCCGGGCTCCAAAGTATTTCACTTTTGAGAGCTCGGGAGGTAGGGATTGCAGGTGATTGGTCAGTTGCTGGAATAGCTGGTATTTCAGTCATTGGTATATGTGGACCCCTTTCAATGGATTGAAACAGAGCTCGGTCATGACCATTAAGGAAATTGACCATCCTGATTTTCCATTGGGGGTATTCCTCTCTGACCAGAGTCGGAGGTTTGGACATAGAACCAATGTTAAAAGCCTTATTCCAGGTTTGAAAGCTGGCCATATTTAGAGAAAAGAAGATGAGCGATTGATCGTTTGAAAATGATTTATTCAATCTGCTCTGATACCAATTGTTGGTCCCAGTTTTGGACTTAAAAACTTCTTTTCACGTAATATGGAAAGTGATTTCAGTAGATGTGAAAAAGATGTGCGGAAATGGAAATCAAACTTTCAAGAAACAAGACCTACAGAATTATCAAGTTTATATCACTTTGAAACAAAATGGTTTACAAGGTGATTGTAAGATTATTATCTATTACAAATGAATACTTGAATTCTGAGGGTGAAGGGACAATGGAGTTTTTAGTATGTATGAATGCTAAGCTTAACTCAATGTCCTCTTCTTGGTGAGCCTTCTATTTATAAACGGCTGTGAAGAAACACTAGATAAATGGTCGGAACCGAGATATCTAGGGGGTTTGAATCCGCATAAAAAGGGTTAGTTTCCTCTCGATTGATTCAGGTCCAATTGATCTACTTCTCCGATAACTCTGCAAAAAAGAGCACCGTTAGCCTCGCCAAGGGGAGAAGAGGGTTCTCTCCTTGACCCGACTCCGGTGTGAGAATAAGTATTGGTTATGAAGAAGAAGAAGTATTTGAGAAGTGTGTGTAACTTGAATTCATACCTGGGTTCTTTCTCATATTTATAGCCGGGAGTCGTTTAGGCGGGAAAACCCGTTTAGTGAAAAGTTAACGGAAGATGCTAACCCCGTAAGCGGTTACATTTCCTTCTGTTTAAGTTCTTTGATCCGACGTGAGAGCACACGGATCGTGGTTTAGATCGAAGGCTGGGGATTTGCCATGTGTAAAGTGATCAAGTGGAGATTACTCTCCAATTGCATGCCTTCGTTGTGATTTCAGGGATGCCTGTGGTAATGACACGTGTCCAGACGGTTATAACCGTCTTGGTGGTGCACGATTGTATTTCTTCTAGAAGATTACTGCTGTAATCTGGTGTGGCACTTTATCGTGTGGAGACAGGTGAATAAATAAATCCCAAGTCTGGGTGAGCAATATCCAGGTCTGGATATTTAAGCGGAAGTGTTTATTTTAGGATTTTCATCCTTTGCTAATGGGAAGAGGCGCAAGGATTTATGATTTCCTTTGGGCGCGCGACTATAGACTGCTGACTATTTTATCCTTTTGTAAGACCAGTGCGCGGCCGTTCAAGGTTAAAAGGTTAAAAGGCAAGGTTGTGGTATGGTCCCAAGTCCTTATTATGAGGTTTTTGGGACCTTACCCCTTCAAGTCCCCCCAGTCTAGTGTTGTACTTATGCAAATAAGTGGAGCACTGGACTTATGAGAGGGAAATGCTTTTGGGCGCGAAAAATAAGAAAACTTCTGGACGAAGACTCATTTTGATTTTTAATTTTGTCAAAAAAAAAAAGAAAAAGGAGGATTTTTAAATGAAAATTATGACTTTTGCTTTTTTGTAATCATGTCGTGACGTGTGATGATGTCACAATATTTGTATTTGCGAGGGTTTGCCTTTCTTACATTGGGATACGTAATGGCGCTTTGTCAGACTTCATTAATGGGGATAAGACTCCAGTTCCTGTAGCGCCGTTTGGATGTGATATTTTCTGACATTTAATCATGATGGTTGAATTTCTCTTTTCTCGAAGTTGGGTTCTTCTATATATAGGTACGTTCAAGATGTCTTATTGTCTTGTTGACGAAAAAGATGAAACGCTCTTACCGTACTCGTCTCTTGTTGGATGTTCTTAGGGTTTATGAGGCTGCTGAAGGCCTCATGATGCTTTCTAGGTTACCACCTTTTGTTGCTGTTCCGGTAAAGGGTCCGGTCAAACCTGTTTCTCCGGCAGCTGTTGAGTCTGACTGTAAAGTTCTTCAGAACACGGATGTCACTGATGATGTTAGCATTGTGCTGGATGCTGACAGCTTGATAGCTCGGTTTCCGATGCTTCGGAAGGAAGAATGTCGGTTGGTATATCAACGCCGGAAAACTCGCCGATGTGAGCAGGTGCCTGCTGTTGATGATGATTCCGATGTTGGTTAGGTGTTTAACTTTAGGGCTAGTTCTTGTTCTTTGTTAATGTTTTTTGTTGTAAATCTGAACAATTTTTTTTTTTTGAAGATCATTGCCATGATCTTGCTAAGTGTTTGTGCTACACTTTTGATGATGTGTATATTGTGATATACTACTATTCCCGTAGGGCTTGTTTCTTGTATGTTTGGATTACAATATGTTGCATGTGTTTAATTGCTTTTGGATAGGTAAGGCGAATGAGAAATGGTATTGTGCTCATGTATGAACGTTTGTCCAAAAGGCGTGATAGCTTGCCTGGTTTAGACTGCTCATGAGGTGTACAATGTGTGACCATATTGTTTTTGCGCGAACCACAGAAATTACATGCAATTTGTAATAAACAGTGATACAAGTAAAGATGATGTTTGTACTGATAAGAGCGCAAGGCTCGTAATACAAGAGATAATAAAGAAATACATTGCCTGTATGTTCTTCCGCTTTTGTAGACTGGTTTATATGTAACACCTGCGCAACTGTTGCGCGTTCCAGGTGCGCGGGACTAGTGTCCCATCAAGTCTTTTTAAAGTGTATGCTCCTTTGCCTAAGACTTCATTGATAATGTATGGTCCTTCCCATTTTGGTGCTAATTTGCCCGGTTTTTCCGCATTTGATGCTTCATTGTCGCGCAAGACAAAATCACTGGGGACAAAGGTACATACGCGTACGCGCACATTGTAGTATTTTTCGAGTTTGGATTTGTACCTTGCTTCAGTTATGGCGGCGTTCTCGCGCCTTTCTTCAAGAAGGTCTAAATCCAGTCTTCGTTCTTGCTCATTGTTTTGTCTTTCCATAGCTAACATGCGCGGTGATGGCAGACCGATTTCGGCTGGAATTACCGCTTCAGACCCGTAAACCAGGCTGAATGGAGTTTCTCCTGTGCTAGTCTTTGGCATTGTACGATGGGCCCATAAGATACTTGGGAGTTCTTCAACCCATCCCCTGCGCGCTGTGCGCAGTCGCGCTTTGATGCCGTCGACTATCTGTTTGTTGACGCTTTCAACTTGGCCGTTTGCTTGTGGGTGCGCCATAGAGGCAAAGTTATGCTCGATCTTCATTTCTTTGAACCATTTTTGAAGATCTTCTGAGGCGAAGTTTGTACCATTGTCAGAGATAATGCGCAATGGTAACCCAAACCTGCAAATGATGTGTTCCCATATAAATTTGCGGATCACCATTGCTGTGGTTGAAGCCAAGCTTTAGCTTCCACCGATTTGGTAAAGTAATCGACCGCCACAATGATGAATTTTACTGCGCCTGGTGCGTCAGGAAATGGGCCGACAAGATCGATGCCCCATTGTTGGAATGGCCAGGCGGACGTAACAGGTACTAGCGGGTTTTTTGGTTGGAGCGTCTTTGGCGCATGGCGCTGATAGGCTGCGCATCTTCTCAATAAGTCAACTGCGTCTATATGCATTCCCGGCCAGTAGTATCCGGCGTTCATTATTTTTGCTACGACCATGTGCGGTCCTGCGTGTATTCCGCATAAACCCTCGTGGATTTCTCTGACTAGGTATTGGGCGTCTGTTTTATCAACACAACGTAATAATGGTCCCATAAATGACTTCCGGTATAGGACGCCATCCGCCATTTCATAATTCATCGCTTTGTGCTGGAGTTTTCGGGCCTCTGCTTTTCCTTCTGGGAGTTTCCCGTGTTGCAGGTATAAGATGATCGGAGACATCTAGGATGGATTACCGACTTCTATAACACTTACTTGCTTGAGATGAACCGAAGGGTTAGACAATACCTCTATGCGTACTTCTTTTGCTAAGTGTTTGAAGCTGGTAGCGACCAATTTGCTGAGTGCATCTGCATGCTTGTTTTCGCTTCTATTTATATGGTTAACCTTGAATGTCTGAAATTGGCTGATTAACATCCGCGCTTGTTCAAGATACAATGCCATAGCTTCTCCTCTTGCATCGTAATGCCCATTAACTTGTTCAGCTACTAGTTTTGAATCAACATTAGCTTCGAGGTTTCTTGCCCCCATTTTGAGCGCTAAACGAAGGCCTGCTAAAAATGCTTCATATTCTGCTTCGTTGTTGGTGCTTCGGAAGTCTAAGCGTATGGCATATGTGAGTTCGTGATTGTCTGGGCTGACTAGTCGGAGACCTGCCCCTGCTCCGTCGTCATTGGAAGCGCCGTCTGTGTGTAAGGTCCAGACTCTATCGTCGAAAATGGGTATAGGGTTCTGGATTGCTTCGCACTCTTGAACTTTGTCGATGGGAACTTCGATGGCAAAATCTGCTAGAACTTGCCCTTTGATTGCTGGTCTTGGCCTGTAGAAGATATTGTATCCTCCCAGCTCAATGGCCCATTTAGCCAAACTTCATGCTACGTCGGGTTTGGATAAAATTTGGCCTAAATGATAATTGGTGAGAACTGTGATGACGTGGCCTGAAAAATATCTGCGTAGGCGCCGTGACGCGTGTACTAGTGCGAGGACTAGCTTTTCTATCATCGAGTAGCGAGTTTCTGGGCCGGTGAGCATTTTGCATATATAGTAGATTGGAGTCTGAATGTTTTTGCGTTCTACCATCAATACAGCACCGACCGCTACTTCCGCTGCAGATAGATATAAAATCAGTGGTTCTTTTTCTTTTGGCGCCGTCAGCGTTGGCAGCTGGATTAAACATTCTTTCATTTGTTTGAATGCTGCTTCTGCTTCAGATGTCCATTGAAAGTCAGTTTTCTTTGCGCAGTTTCGCAGCGTGCTGATGAATGGATAAGACTTTGCCGCGTGATTAGCCAAGAATCTGTTCAAGGATGCTAAACGCCCGGCGAGCCTTTGCATTTCTTTTACTGTTGCAGGTGATGGCATTAGCTGAATGGCCTGCACTTTTTCTGGATTAACTTTAAAACCATCCCTTGTGACTATAAAACCCAAAAAATTTCCTTCTTCCATGCCGAAGGAACATTTTGTTGGGTTAAGTTTTAAGTTCACGTTGCGCAAAGAGTCGAATGTGCGCTGAATATTGTTGAGCATTGTGTCTTCCTCATGGCTCATGATGACGAGGTCATCCATGTATACTTCGACAGTCTTGCCAATATCCCCACTGAAAACTGTGTCCATTAAGCGTTGGTAAGTTGCGCCTGCGTTGCGCAGGACGAAAGGCATTTTGGTGTAGCAGAAGATGCCTTTATCTGTGAGGAACGCGGTTTTGTCTTCGTCTGCTTCCTTCATCTGGACCTAATGATAACCCTTATAACAATCGAGAAAGCATTTCCATCTGAATGATGCGAGAGAGTCGACTTTCTTGTCTATCTCCGGAAGCGCGTAGCAATCTTTTGGGCATGCTTTATTCAGGTCTTTGAAGTGGACGCACATTCTCCATCCGCCACTATGTTTTTGTACCATTACTGGATTGGCAACCCATGTATGGTATTTTATTTCGCGCAAGATTTCCGCATCAAGTAGCTCTGTCACTTGCTCATCCATAGCTTTTGCTTTTTCTTCACTAAAGCTGCGCCTTCCCTGAGCAACAGGTTCTGCTGATGGTTTGATATTCAAGCAATGTTGTGCTATGTCGCGTGGGACTCCAGTCATGTCTGCTGGGCACCATGCGAATATATCTTTGTTGTTGGTCAATAATTGTTTTAGTTGTATTCGTGTTACCGGTGAAATGGCATGTCCTAGTAGGATAGTCTGCTCTGGGTATTCGTTGTTCAGGACCCATTTCTCCGGTTCGTTTGATGCCGAAGGTTTGACTACTTTTACCGGTGGTTCGTCGTCTACGTACATGACTTCTTTGCTTGAGTATAGAATTGCAACTCCGGTTTCCGTTGGAAATTCGCATGCAGCATGTGGGATAGAAGTGATCATGCTGAATTCTCTTTGTGACCTTCTTCCGAGCAGGACATCATGGCGTGATGTTGCCGGCATGACCATGAAATTAACTGTGACTGTTCGTGAATGCTCGCCATCTGATAAAGTCACAGGGAAAGCTATCTGCCCTAATGGGAATACAGCTTCATTGCAAAATCCGGTGAGGGGAAAATCGACCGGTTCTAGACGTGCTTTGTCTTCTGGGTCCAGCTGTTTGAAGCATTGCTCGTATATGATGTCCATCGAACTTCCCGGATCTATAAACATATAGTCCGTTCGGTAGTGGCCGAAGACGCCAGTGATAATTACTGGTCGCTCTTCCTGAGGACCTCCAGGAACGACGGGAAACACGACTTGTTGTTCCCTCCAATGTTGATCATGGCTTCGTTTATTTGGCCTTCTCGACGGACCTCCTTGAACCATGTTTACTTGTTTTGGTTCAACTTTCTGGTGGCTGCTATTTCTGAATTGTATTTTGATATTATGACTAGATTGGATGTCCCCCCGACAGGGTGTTGGTGGGTCCAATATTACAGTGTTGATTTCTTCACCAGATCTGATGTTTGGGAACTCAGATCTGGCGATTTGCATAACGATTGTGTTTAAAACAACTTGGCATTTGTTGAACCAATGTTCTGGGGATTTTTCTATGATTAGATCTGAGAAATTCTCCCTATCAGAATGACCGTTATTTCTGTTTTCTCCCGTGATTTCGTTAATCTGGGTGTTTTGGGTCGTAGAACTTTTGAACTCAGATCGGGGATCTGACGGGTGAGATAATGAATCCTCTGCCATGTGAAAAAATAGAGGATGAAAAGAACTGAATCGAAACGAGATGAAAACTGAAAAAACAGAGGAATCGGTGGGCGCTAATGAAGAAACACTAGATAAATGGTCGGAACCGAGATATCTAGGGGGTTTGAATCTGCATAAAAAGGGTTAGTTTCCTCTCGATTGATTCAGGTCCAATTGATCTACTTCTCCGATAACTCTGCAAAAAAGAGCACCGTTAGCCTCGCCAAGGGGAGAAGAGGGTTCTCTCCTTGACCCGACTCCGGTGTGAGAATAAGTATTGGTTATGAAGAAGAAGAAGTATTTGAGAAGTGTGTGTAACTTGAATTCATACCTGGGTTCTTTCTCATATTTATAGCCGGGAGTCGTTTAGGTGGGAAAACCCGTTTAGTGAAAAGTTAACGGAAGATGCTAACGCCGTAAGCGGTTACATTTCCTTCTGTTTAAGTTCTTTGATCCGACGTGAGAGCACACGGATCGTGGTTTAGATCGAAGGCTGGGGATTTGCCACGTGTAAAGTGATCAAGTGGAGATTACTCTCCAATTGCATGCCTTCGTTGTGATTTCAGGGATGCCTGTGGTAATGACACGTGTCCAAACGGTTATAACCGTCTTGGTGGTGCACGATTGTATTTCTTCTAGAAGATTACTGCTGTAATCTGGTGTGGCACTTTATCGTGTGGAGACATGTGAATAAATAAATGCCAAGTCTGGGTAAGCAATATCCAGGTCTGGATATCTAAGCGGAAGTGTTTATTTTAGGATTTTCATCCTTTGCTAATGGGAAGAGGCGCAAGGATTTATGATTTCCTTTGGGCGCGCGACTATAGACTGCTGACTATTTTATCCTTTTGTAAGACCAGTGCGCGGCCGCGCAAGGTTAAAAGGTTAAAAGGCAAGGTTGTGGTATGGTCCCAAGTCCTTATTATGAGGTTTTTGGGACCTTACCCCTTCAGGCTGGATACATGAATAAACATTTATTTATTCATGTATAAGTCCTGCATAAAGTAGCTATTTGACATATTCATTGAATCCAACATTCAAGTTGCCTTTGTAATCATGATATCCAATAATGTCAAGTTGTTTCGGTCATTGTGGCAGGATAGAGCTGATTTTTAGACAAGTGGGGTATTCCTCAGAATTTCTGATAAACCACTTCATCAGAAATTCTGGTGAACAAATCATCAGAAAATCTGATGATCAGAATCGTCAGAAACTTATGATATTTTATCAAAAATATCATTAGATCCATCAGAAAGACCTTTTCTGATAATCTTCTTCAGCTCTTGATCAACCTATGATACTTTGAAGTAGACGTTGTTCTTTTCAGTTGTCCTATCCGATCTTCTTCTTCTTCTTGTGATCTCCAGGACTGTCTTCTTCTTCATAGATCAGGTTGAATCTGATTTTTTTCAATACTTACAAATAAAGTTTCCTAACAAAACAACAACAAGTGAAGTTGCAATCAATCAAACACCACCAAGAAACACTAAAGAAGCAACAACTGATGTGTTCAAAATGCAACATATAAATTTCATCAATTGTGGCATAAAACTAACCCTTTTTTAGTACTAATGTTGGAAAAAGTGTGCTTTTGTCTTCCTTTTGTATTTTCAGGATTAAATGAGCTCAAATTAACAAAAGAAGCAAAAAGACATCAAAATCTAACATAAATACAAGAAAAGGAACAAGACGTGACATGCCCGACCCCACGACAGCATCTTCCCAAGCAAAACAAGACATCAGAAGCCTGAACACGCCCCGTGCTCAGCCAGCACGGGGGCGTGCCCAAGTGTCAGCAGAAAAGACAAAGTGGTAGAAGCTTCTATTGCCCACCACGGGGCCGTGCTTAGCGGACACGGGGCCGTGGTCAACTATAAGATTCGCACAATCCAGCAAATCTGCATAGTACAAAGATTCTTCTGCACCACGGGGTCGTGCTCAGCGGACACGGGGGCGTGGTCAACTAAAAAGACAAAACTGCATTAAATGAAGAAAGAGAAGGATGTGGACACGGGGCCGTGCCCACTGGACACGGGGCCGTGCCCGAGCTTCTATTCAGCCTATAAATAGGAGTGCTTGGCTCAAGCTCAAACCATCCCTTGGCACACCACCTCTCTCACACTTCACCCACCACCACCATAACACCATCATCCATTGTCCATCGTAGAGTGTGTGAGTCGTCTCGGGATCCAAGATTGATCGTAAGAGTTCTTGACAATCAAGGCCATGTTTGCCTAAGTCTCTTACATCACTTGGTGAAGACAAAGTGTCTAGTGTAATACTTTTTATTTCTAATCTTGTGCACTTTTTACTTGGTTTTGTATTAATGACTTTAATAACTAGTTGCTTATGTTGAAGGTGATCTTTCCTTATCGTTTGTCCGTGGTGTCTTGGCATTATTTTACTGTCTATATAAAATAAAAGATTTTCACCATTCATATCTCCACGGTCTATATGGAGGTATGTTGGCTACCTGGTCGGGGGTTAAGGGAACGGTTTGGTAAAGGTCTTGCCATTGTTCAGCGTTTAGAGGTCCTGCAATGGACCTGGGTCAAATTTAGTAGGAACTCCTTCAATACTTAACGGTATTGGATGGCGGGGGTCCAAACTCTTTGATCCCCTCATAAGTTAACTACTATTAATACTATAACCCGGCTATTTAGGACTGTATCCCTGCTGACTCAGACTACTTAGTCGAGGGTAACGTCACCTCCAAAAGAGGGGCCTACCATAATTTGCATTAATAACTTAATTAATTATCTTCCAATAATCCACCCTTTTAGGATTGTATCCTTGCTGACTCAAACTACTGGGGTGAGGGTAACGTCACCTTCAAAAGAGGGGCCTACTACAATAACTAAGATAATCTCTTAAAATAGTGCAAAAGTGCGGAAATAATCAAAGGTTACACTAGATACGAGTCGGAGCCAAGTGATTCATCTTGTCTATCTGTTTTTCTATTTTATTTTCAGCATTCTAGTTAGTTTTTATTTTTCTTAGTTTAAAACATTTTTCTAACCTTTTTATTTTGATTAGACGTTGAGGATAAACCGGTACTAAAAGCTCTTGTGTCCTTGGACGACCTCGGTATCTTGCCAACACTATACTACGCTCACGATGGGTGCACTTGCCCATATGTTTGTTTAGTGTTAGTAAAATATCGTGTTTTATAAATTTAAAACATGGCTAAAAATATGTGTTAAAGGGGCTTAAAATATACACCTAAAATATATAACACTTCACACGCATCAAGTTTTTGGCGCCGTTGCCGGGGACACAAGGATTTTAAGAAAGCTTAAAATCGACGGCCTAATCAGTTTTTCAAAACCTTTTTAAAACGCGCGCACATTTTTCTGCATTTTAGTTTAGTTTTGCATTTACAGTAACCTGTACACGGGGCCGTGTTCACTGAACACGGGGCCGTGCTGCACATTTTCATAAAAAGACCCAGTAACAGTAGCTTGAACACGGGCCGTGCTCACTGAACACGCCCCGTGCTCAACTAGATCAGTAAATTTAATTAAAACGCCCAGATACAGAACCTGAACACGGGGCCGTGCTCACTGAACACGGGGCCGTGTCCAGCCTCCGTTTCCGTTTTTATTTTGTTTTCTGATCTCGAGACTTGGTTGTGGTCTGCTGAGTGATTCTTATGGATCAATACTCAGGAGGTTACAACTACACCTATGAGGAGGATGATTATAGGGGTAATTATTGCACTAATTGTCGTAACTCATGCTCGGTTCAAAATAATCACTCATATCAACCATCCAATTCATACACCTACTATGAGGAGCCCAGGTACGAGCCATCAACTTCATACACATCCTATGAAGACCAAAGGTATGAACCTCCTCCCTCATACTCATATTTTGATGAACCAAGGTATGAGCCTTCATACTCATACTTTGAGGAACCAAGATATGAGCCACCACCTTCGTATGCTTATTATGAGGAACCATGGCGTGACCAACCCACCTCATATGAGTATTATGAAGAACAAAATTACGAACCTTATCCATCATATGCTTACAATGAAGAACAATGGTGTGAACCATCTACTTCACATGAGTATTATGAGGAACAAAGGGTCGAATAACCGGATTCAATCTTAGAAAATCCCGATTCTTTTTCTATAACCGAAGTGACCGATAGGATATTAGAACACATAAGAGTTATCGATCGCTGTATAAGAGAATCTCGCGCAAGGGAAGAGGAGTCCCGCGCAAGAGAAGAATTAAAAAAAGAAGAGATAACTGAAAGTGTAAAAATGGAAGAACAAATAAGTGAAAAGCCGACACATGAGTTAAACAACGAAAAAGGTGAGTCCGACAAAGGTAAAATTCAAGAAGAGTCTAATTTTGAAGAAATTAATCTCTTGTCACCTTCTTTTGAAAATCATTGTTTAGTACCCACTCATGCTAAGTTTTTAAAAGAGTTAAACACTAACACTAAAATTGACGAAACGGTAAGCGTTAAGTTAACTAATGATCAAACTTCGCTAATAAAAGAAGACCCATTTGAAATTAACATTACACCGGTTCCATGTTTCTTTCAAAATTCATTTATTAGTAATGTCACAATCGATAAAGATCTTTGTGTTAACATAATGCCTAACTACATTTTCGAAAAATTGAGTATTAGTGATTTTTCTCCACTTCAAATACTCATTTTTCTATCCAATCGGAAAGTAATAAAATCAATCGGTATAGTTGAGGATGTATTGGTTCAAACAAATCAAATGGTAATCCCGACCGACTTTGTCATCCTCGATGACGCTCCTCTAATGTTGGGACGACCATTTGTAAAAACTCACGAAGCTTTGAAAAACCGGAAGTTCAACAATCTACCTCTTCAATTAAGGGCATTTAAAAGAAGTGTCGATCTCGAACGGTCAATGAAATATCCATTCGGCAATAATGACCCCCTAATTGAAGATGAAGATGAACCACCCGATACAAGTGAGGAGATTGACCACTTTGTTGAAGAAGAGGTCGCCATAGAACAAACTTTTAAAGTTCTTGATCGAAATGAGCAACCCAATAAGGAGTCTTCTAAAGACCCACCACTTGAGCTCAAAGAACTTCCAAAAGGTTTGGAATATGCTTTTCTAGACAAAGATGGTAATTTACCTGTAATTATTTCGTCTAAATTAGATAGCTTAGAAAAAGAAAAATTAATTAGTCTTTTGAAAAAACATAAAAATGCAATAGCTTGGAAACTTGTAGACATAAAAGGAATTAGTCCTTCTATGTGCACACACAAAATTTTGATGAATGATGACTATAAATCGGTCATACAACCACAACGTCGAGTGAATCCAAATGTTCAAGAAGTGGTTAAAAACGAGGTCATCAAGTTACTTGACGCCGGACTTATCTATCCTATCTCCGATAGTCCTTGGGTAAGTCCCGTCCAAGTAGTTCCAAAGAAAGGAGGTATGACGGTAATAACTAATGAAAAGAATGAATTAATACCAACGAGAACCGTCACAGGATGGAGAGTATGTATAGATTATAGACGATTAAATGAAGCCACAAGAAAAGATCACTTTCCTTTACCCTTCATTGATCAAATGTTAGAAAGATTATCCGGTCATAAATTTTATTGTTTCTTGGATGGTTTTTCAGGTTACTTTCAAATCCCGATAGCACCCGAAGACCAAGAAAAGACAACTTTCACATGTCCCTGTGGAACTTTTGCTTATCGACGCATGCCGTTTGGTCTATGTAATGCCCCCGCAACATTCCAACGTTGCATGGTAGCCATTTTCCATGACATGATAGAAAAGACAATGGAAGTCTTCATGGACGACTTTTCTATCTTTGGGGATTCATACGACCAATGCCTCGATAACCTTGAACGAATGCTATCCCGATGTGAGGAAACTAACCTCGCCCTTAATTGGGAAAAATGCCATTTCATGGTAACGGAGGGAATAGTACTCGGTCACAAGATCTCAAGCGAAGGAATGGAGGTGGATCGAGCCAAAATAGATACCATTTCTAGATTACCACCTCCATCCTCCGTAAGAGCTATCAGAAGTTTCCTAGGGCATGCCGGATTTTATAGACGGTTTATCAAAGACTTTTCAAAAATCTCAAGGCCTCTAACAAAATTACTTGAAAAAGATGCCCCTTTCATCTTTGACAAGGATTGCAATCAAGCATTTCTAACCTTAAAAGAAATGTTAGTCAATGCACCTATCATGATAGCGCCTGATTGGAAATTTCCTTTCAAAATCATGTGTGATGCTAGTGACTTTGCAGTTGGAGCTGTCTTGGGACAAAGAAAAGAAAAGCATTTCCACCCAATTTATTATGCTAGTAAAACACTTAATGATGCACAAGAAAATTACACAACAACTGAAAAAGAATTACTAGCTGTGGTGTTTGCTTTTGATAAATTTCGTTCTTATCTTGTTCTTTCTAAAACTATAGTCTATACAGATCATGCAGCCATTCGATATCTCTTCAAGAAGCAGGACGCAAAACCACGTTTGATTCGGTGGATTCTACTCCTCCAAGAATTTGACATTGAAATCAGAGACAAAAGAGGAGTAGAAAATACCGCAGCAGATCATCTTTCGCGCTTAGAAGACCTAGCTTTGGAGGCGACCAGGGACGAGCAAATCAACGAAAAATTTCCAACTGAGTCCCTGGAAATGGTGGAATACAAGGAAGAACCATGGTACGCTGACTACGCTAACTACCTAGCTAGCGGTATAGTCACAAAAGGATGGTCACATCATCAAAAAAAAAATTATTTGCCAATGTGAAACACTATTTTTGGGAAGATCCCTATCTTTTCAAAATGTGTGCCGACCAACTCGTCCGACGATGCGTACATGGTAGCGAAGCACGAAGAATTCTCCGCCATTGTCATGAAGGTCCATACGGAGGGCATCATGGTGCCGCTAGTACCGCACGAAAGGTATTTGATTCAGGATTTTATTGGCCAACCATTTACAAAGACGCCCAAAGTCTTGTCAAGACATGTGATGCTTGCCAAAGAACAGGTAATATTTCTTCCAAAAACGAGATGCCATAAAATGGCATTCTTGTTTGTGAAATTTTTTATGTGTGGGGACTCGACTTTATGGGACCTTTCCCACCATCGAAAGGAAACAAATATATACTTGTGGCAGTAGACTACTTGTCTAAATGGGCCGAGGCCGAGGCATTTCCAACAAATGATGGAAGAGTTGTGGTAAGGTTTCTAAAAAAATTATTCTCTCGTTTTGGCACACCTAAAGCCTTAATAAGTGATAGAGGTACCCATTTTTGCAACCATCAACTTGAAAAATTTTTAACAAGATATGGGGTCTATCACCGGGTCTCAACAGCATATCACCCTCAAACAAACGGACAAGCCGAAGTGACTAATAGAGGTTTAAAACGAATACTCGAAAAAACCGTAGGTTTAAATAAAAAGGAATGGGCAGATAAATTAGATGATGCTTTATGGGCTTTTCGAACTGCTTATAAAACAACAATAGGTAAACTTAGATTTAGAATTTGCTGGTAAAAATCGTTTTTGTGAATTAAATGAATTAGACGAGCTTAGGAATTATGCATATACTCAAACTCTGAAATTTATAAGGAAAGAATGAAAAATTTGCATGACAAACACATTAAACCTAATGAATTTCGGGTAGGAGATCTAGTTCTTTTGTTTAATTCACGACTTCGATTGTTTCCTGGTAAATTAAAGTCTAGGTGGTCAGGACCTTTTTCCGTCACCCATATTTTCCCACACGCTGCAGTAGAAATTAAATCTCGAAATGGGCCTCCATTCAAAGTCAATGGCCAATGGCTGAAACTTTATCAAGGATTCATTGAGGATGAAGAGGAAGAGATTTCGTTTCAAACGATGGAAGAATGAAACCAACATCATACCTGGTAAGTTACGAACGATTGAGACAACAAATAAAGCGGTAAGTTTTCTAACCAAAGCTTATGGGAAACAAGGGCACTCACACGAGCACTTAAAAAAAAATATTCAAAACTTTGCTCGGCACGAGGCCGTGTCCGCTGGACACGGGGCCGTGTCCGCTGGACACGGGGCCGTGTCCGCGCTGCAGTCGGGATATATCCCCTTTTACAAAACAGTTACTTCATTCCACACGCCCCGTTTCCCCGAAAAAGCTCTGGTTCCAGGCGATTTTTCGCAAAATTTCGACGTCTCCTATCGCTCTAACAAAATCAAGGTATGATTCTATCACCTCTAGTAGTTAGATTAGTTACTTGTATGTAGTTAAAACTCCAAAAATTTGGGGAAAAATCTAGGGTTCTTGAAGTTCATCCGGATCGAACCTCAAATTTTTGTTTAGATCTGTTTGCATTTAGTTAGATTAGTGTTATGGGAAGTAAATACACTTGTATTGTTCATAGATTCGTCCGATTTCGCACAAAAACCCCAAACCCTTGTTCTTGACCCGAAAAAGATAAAATTGAAGGGGTAAACGGGATATTTTGGGAAAAACGGCACTTAGGGTTTCATTTTCGGGGGAAACCGCACCTATTGGACCAAAAAGTTTCAAGTTTTCGAAACCGGGTCGAAAAATGGAATTTTTGAGTAACAGACGCCTGGACACGGGGCCGTGTCCAGCCCACTGTTTGCAGTTTCGTCCGAAAATATTTCTGTTTCGTGCTAACTTTTGGTGTATTCTTTCATATGGCTAGGAAGTTCACAAGATTCAACGCCAATGAACTCGATGCTAGAGCCTGATACGAGATACTTCAAACAAGGCCGGAGGAATACCCGAGGCAAGCATGCACGGAATTGTTAACTGTGGTGAATCAAATCGACCGTTTCAACAACATTGTCACGGGACCACTCAGAGTCGCCCTAACAACTCGACTTCGTTCAGTCCACGAATTCACTTTGGAGTTCTATAGCACCTTCACATTCAACTCAAGGTGCGACCCGTTCGACAATGACGGGGTATCATTCCGATGTGGCGGAACGAGGTATTCGATCTCTATGGCACAATTTGGGTCGATTGTCGGGTTGTATGCGGAAGAGGATGCGGGAAACGAAGAGAATACTGGAGGAATGAGAGAGATAGGTAAAAACGAACGCCAAGCCATTTGGGCTCAGATTGGTGAAGGGTACTACAATCCGAGCAGCACTAAGAGTACAAAGTTGAGGGATCCACTCTACAGATACATTCATAGGCTCCTCGGCTACTCTCTTAGCCAAAGGCATGATAGTAGTGGCGTCGTTGGGTTAAGAGATTTGGTTGTCCTCCACTGCATCCACAACCGCAGGCCGCTCTTCCGTTCCTCATGCTCCGAAACATGCATCACAACCGCCTTGCTAGTGCACCGACTCCTATCTTCTTTGGGGGATGGGTGTACCGTCTCTTTAGGCACTTCACCCACATACCTAGGTCATTTGAGAGGAGCCCATGGTCGGGTATGGTGGATATACACATATGCCGCTCAATGAACCTGATTTATGAGGCGGAAGACGGGACGGTGAGCTTTCAAAGGATGCAAGGTCATGCATGGAACCCGCAAGAAGCACTTGTCCTCCAAGCTCCGCAACATCATCAGTACCAATACCAACCCCATGGTGATCCGGGCCAATCATCCTCCTCGGGAGGCGGTTTTCCTAACTTTCAAAGTTTGCATGATTTGTTGCAGGAAAACCTTATGTGCACCAGGAACACCTATAACATGGCGAGCAACACCTACCACCGGGTCGAAGCTATCGAAAGAAACATATCCGATATCCAAGATGATGTTGGATATATACGAGACCACATTGCACGCCATGGAGGGGATGATGATGATGACGATGACGATGCCATGGAGTAGGCGGGAGGAGCGGAGGAAGAGGAGGTTGTTTGATGGTTCCCCAAGTTAACCCTTTTCCACTCTTGAACAATTGATGGCCTGCGTGCCAAGTGTTGAACAATTTACTTTCCCTAACTTCTTTTATTTTCTGCATTTATTTTTCTTTTAACTTTGACTTGGATGTTAACTTTGGTAAAAGTAGGATGTTTGCTATGGTATGGTAGGATGTGTATTGATTAAGCAGGTACATACGAGGCTTAGAGTGCTTAACATTAGTACTACTAAAGCCGGGACAGGAAAACCGAAGAAAGAAACCTGTTTTTTCAACTTTGCAGACTGTCCACACGGGGTCGTGTCCAGCCGACACGCCCCCGTGCCCATTCCCCTGAACCTGTTGTGTGTTTAAATGCTGCAGACCTTGACAGACACGGGGTCGTGTCCAACCAACACGCCCCCGTGTTCACCTTCTGTAAGTTCTCGTTACTGGCACCTGAGCACGGGGTCGTGTCCACTCAACACGGGGTCGTGCCTAGGTAACCAGTAACACAAAAATTTTGCTTTTTACATTTTCTTTTACACATTCAATCAACCTAAAAACTTATTTTTGGGACACATTGAGGACAATGTGTAATTTAAGTGTGGGGGGGATGCTAAAACCTTGAATCTTGCAAGTCCTAAATACAAGCCTTACACAAAACTCTATTGGAATCGCTAATCACCCCAAATTTTTTCAAAAATTTTCATTTTTTTTTCTTGTCTAGGTTTAACTCGGGAAATTCAAGTTCTCAAAAAGGTTATATTTTTACAAATTTACAACCGATAGCGTCGTGATAAAAAGAACCAACATAAGAAAATTATGAAAAGGCATCACAAGCTTAGTTAAAATTTAATTATATATACTTGATCACATAAAAACCCATTCCCATAAAAGTGAGTTTTGAGCCTTTATTGAGCATACAAATACATATCATTAAACTAAATGCTCATTTTTCGTTTCTTGTGTGAATAGCCGCTTGGTTCTTACAACTCTAGAACTTGCCACGACGATACATTCCCGGTCCTTACCAACTTAAACCCGAGTAAGTAAATGATGGAGGCATTAGGACTAACCCTTTTTATTTCTACACCATTATTTTTCTTTTTTTTTTACCACCTACCCAAAATCCCCATAGTTAGCCCCTTTGAGCCTAAACCTTTTCATTTCATAACCCAAACCAAACACCCTTTTTACCCACCAAAACCTTTTTCATTTTTACCCCTTTGTTTTAGTAACAAGTTCGATTTTTCGTATGACTTTTCAAAAAAAAAAAAAAAAAAAAAATTGTTGATGATGAAGCAAAAGAAAATAAACAAACAAGTTCATCAAAAATAACCTTGTTTGAATAATAGCTTCATCAAAATAAAAGTTACAAAAATAGAAAGTCTTACGAAAACCGACACTTGTTACGCTTTTCGCTTTTTTTTTTCTACTAACCACTAACCACCAACCCAACCACCTACCTTTAACCCAAGCCAAACCCTTCACCCACAAAGTCCTCTTGATATTTACAAAGGTATATAAGTTAAAAAGGAGGAGGATTGATTGCTTGGCAAGCCTATGGTAGAAGTAAGTTCCATGCCGCTCTCGAGTGATCCACAAAAATACATTTTCGGCCGAGTGTTGAGAGATCCCCGTGAAGTATGTGAACTTGTATATAAATAGAATTTTAAAGAGGCATGTTATGCCCTAATAAGTAATTTATCTTATGAAAAGTTTTAAATAAATCATGACGAATAGGATTGTAAATAAATAAAAATAAAATTAAATAAAGAATCTTGGAAATCCCGACACTCTACGACAAGCCCAAAAACCTTCTTCTCTACCCATTCCATTTGGGAGTGTAATAGCCACGTATTAAAGAGTTTTGCTTGAGGACAAGCAAAGATTCAAGTGTGGGGTATTTGATGTGTTCAAAATGCAACATATAAATTTCATCAATTGTGGCATAAAACTAACCCTTTTTTAGTACTAATGTTGGAAAAAGTGTGCTTTTGTCTTCCTTTTGTATTTTCAGGATTAAATGAGCTTAAATTAACAAAAGAAGCAAAAAGACATCAAAATCTAACATAAATGCAAGAAAAGGAACAAGACGTGACATGCCCGACCCCACGACAGCATCTTCCCAAGCAAAACAAGACATCAGAAGCCTGAACACGCCCCGTGCTCAGCCAGCACGGGGGCGTGCCCAAGTGTCAGCAGAAAAGACAAAGTGGTAGAAGCTTCTATTGCCCACTACGGGGCCGTGCTCAGCGGACACGGGGCCGTGGTCAACTATAAGATTCGCACAATCCAGCAAATCTGCATAGTACAAAGATTCTTCTGCACCACGGGGTCGTGCTCAGCGGACACGGGGGCGTGGTCAACTAAAAAGATAAAACTGCATTAAATGAAGAAAGAGAAGGATATGGACACGGGGCCGTGCCCACTGGACACGGGGCCGTGCCCGAGCTTCTGTTCAGCCTATAAATAGGAGTGCTTGGCTCAAGCTCAAACCATCCCTTGGCACACCACCTCTCTCACACTTCACCCACCACCACCATAACACCATCATCCACCACCATCATCCATTGTCCATCGTAGAGTGTGTGAGTCGTCTCGGGATCCAAGATTGATCGTAAGAGTTCTTGACAATCAAGGCCATGTTTGCCTAAGTCTCTTACATCACTTGGTGAAGACAAAGTGTCTAGTGTAATACTTTTTATTTCTAATCTTTTGCACTTTTTACTTGGTTTTGTATTAATGACTTTAATAACTAGTTGCTTATGTTGAAGGTGATCTTTCCTTATCGTTTGTCCGTGGTGTCTTAGCATTATTTTACTGTCTATATAAAATAAAAGATTTTCACCATTCATATCTCCACGGTCTATATGGAGGTATGTTGGCTACCTGGTCGGGGGTTAAGGGAACGGTTTGGTAAAGGTCTTGCCATTGTTCAGCGTTTAGAGGTCCTGCAATGGACCTGGGTCAAATTTAGTAGGACCTCCTTCAATACTTAACGGTATTGGATGGCGGGGGTCCAAACTCTTTGATCCCCTCATAAGTTAACTACTATTAATACTATAACCCGGCTATTTAGGACTGTATCCCTGCTGACTCAGACTACTTAGTCGAGGGTAACGTCACCTCCAAAAGAGGGGCCTACCATAATTTGCATTAATAAGTTAATTAATTATCTTCCAATAATCCACCCTTTTTGGATTGTATCCTTGCTGACTCAAACTACTGGGGTGAGGGTAACGTCACCTTCAAAAGAGGGACCTACTACAATAACTAAGATAATCTCTTAAAATAGTGCAAAAGTGCGGAAATAATCAAAGGTTACACTAGATACGAGTCGGAGCCAAGTGATTCATCTTGTCTATCTGTTTTTCTATTTTATTTTCAGCATTCTAGTTAGTTTTTATTTTTCTTAGTTTAAAACATTTTTCTAACCTTTTTATTTTGATTAGACGTTGAGGATAAACCGGTACTAAAAGCTCTTGTGTCCTTGGACGACCTCGGTATCTTGCCAACACTATACTACGCTCACGATGGGTGCACTTGCCCATATGTGTGTTTAGTGTTAGTAAAATATCGTGTTTTATAAATTTAAAACTTGGCTAAAAATAAGTGTTAAAGGGGCTTAAAATATACACCTAAAATATATAACACTTCACACGCATCAACAACCAGCCCTAAAGTTCAAGAAAAAGAATGAAGAACTCTCAAAGTACGCAACGATCTAGGGGGATATTGTTGGAACGTTTTGAGAACGTTGGTACTTGAGTTTTGTAGGTTAGGGCTGCTTGTAATACACGGGCCTAAATAGATCATAATGGCGACTCCGCCCTCCCTCTGCCTCACTGCCAACAACTTCGACGACACCCAGCCCCATTGAACAGTCGAAGATCATTGTTTATTTTGTATGTGATAGGCACAATGTATATGTTATATAGAGAAAAAACATGCTTAAGAAAGTACCTCTGAATGACGTTTTGGATAGATTTCAAAAAATGAAAACCCGTAGTGTAGGATCGTTTAATCGATCAAACGAGTCAATCAGAAGAGTTCTTGAATCAAATCAGAGGCGGAATTCATTGATTTATTCTCCATTCGGCTTGATATGCACAGAGAATCACTTTAATTGTCTCTTGTATTGATTTCATAAGTTTACACGTGATGGAGACACCTCGGCAGAGCTTCGCTACCTGAATCGAAAACCTTACAAATGAAACACCAAGACCCTCTATATATAGACATCACCAGGTCGCACGAAACTGATCAGCCCAGGTCGCACGAACTGGCATGTCCAGTTCGCATGAACTGCCAGTTCGCACGAACTGGTCAGTTCGTGTGAACCTGCTGAATCCGACCTGTTTTCCGATTCTTTCGAACTACGTGTCTTGGTTTAACAAACCTAATACATGACTCGATACAAAACGTAGTCAACAGACATATGCACTAACAAGTATCTTTCTCTGTAAGCATCCATATCAATCTCTATCTTCCTCTTGCTCAGATCCCTCGATTCCTTAAGCTCATCAGCATCAGCAGCTTCTATATCGAGCAATGTTCCAGAATTTGAGTCTGGCTCTTCAGCTTTCACAGGTTCAGAATCGTCTCCTGGCTCTCCGTAGCAACAGGATCAGAAATGTGACAACCCGTACTTTCAAGGTCAGTGTCGCTTTTATTCCACAAATCTTCAGCGTGTGTTTTTACGTTAAATTACTGTCTTGTGCTGTTTAGATTAATTATGCGCGCATGTGTACACGAAACCACTAAACATTTCTACGTGTCGCGTATCTAACCTTGAAAACTGACTTAATGGGCCGCAAACTCGCTTAACATACACACGTTTGGGTCTGCGGTCGCATAATACTTACCGTACCTTAGGTCCACGAAACTAGAGTTAAGGATATTGGGATGGTTATCATGTGAAGCCGGTTGTCAAGTGTGGCCGGGTATATAGTGTCCATTAAACTATTATATGTGGACTTTTTCCTTTATGTCACCATACCCACATCGAGCCCACCTACTCTACCATCTATCTAAGTATAATAAACCCATAATCCCTCAACACTTGCAAACCCTATCCACCCTCAAACCTGTGTACGGCAAGAAGCAACAATCATCTTGATCTTCGAGACTTCATCTCGATCGAGCGAACCACTTGGTTAGTACCTCCCTGATCGTGTAAAACCTTATCTGTTTGGTTTTGTTTATGTGTGCATGTGCTCGATTATCAAACATATGTGTACGAATGTTCTGTGACGTGTGTTAATTGAATGCTCGTGATATGGTTGTCTTTATGTGGTGTTATTGAGTTGTGGTCGTTTAGTGTATTGTTTGATGATAGGGTGATATGGGGGTAGTAATTGGGTTCGGGTAGGTTGTATGTGATCCGCAGTGTGATGTTTTGAATTAGGGTAACATTTAAAGGTGTGACAAACTCAATTGTACATAGGCCAAATTGTTGTGCTGAATGTGTAATGTTGTTCAAAGAGGCTGTCCGATCAGTGGTAACAATATGATTATTGATTGAATGTTTAAACCGGTGGTATTGTTATTCAAGCTTGCATGATTTAGTCGATCTTCGGATCTCTAATGTAAATTGTGAACATATGATATTGACTTAGGCGAACCAAGTACTTTGACAATCTATGTGCATACTAATTGGATCGATGTCCTTTACTGAATTAATGAGTAAATTGTGGTTGGGCCACATGTAATGGTTGGAAATGTATGTTTACATTTGGGGTCCGAATCAGGCCCTGTAGCTGATCGGCTGGGCTGATTCAATGGGCCGGGTACATTGGCTGGGTTAATGAAACGTGACAAGTGATATTATACATTAGTGTTAATGAAATGTGTGTTAAAGTTTCATGTTCCTTTGAGTGGACTATACAAGTAGTGATGATCAGTTTGTATGTCATATGTGTGTATAGGAATTACATGTTTAATTTAGTCGACCCTCTATATTCGTGGATTACTTAGACTAACAAATTTATTTATTGGGTCACCTAAAATCAAACAGGTTAATTAACAAATGGGCCGCACAATACTTTGTATGTTGGGCCGGTGGGGGGTTAAAAGGCATTGAACGGCCCAACCGATCGAGTTAAATGGCTGGGCCGGTTGGTTGGGAAGCTACAGAATGAGCCGAGTCCATATAATACATTGTGTGTTAGTCGGAAATATGGCAACATGGAACCCATATGATCCGAATGTGAAATGGGTGTGGTATGTTAGCTAGCATTATGAATAAACCATGAACAGAATACTTGCATGACATGTGTGTTAATGTGTGTTACCTGATTACTTTTGAGCATTATATGTGAACAAATGCGTGAGTACATGAATTAGTTGTAACTGACTGTATCGATAACCCTTTTAGGGCGTGGTTGATCAAACTGTTAAACGAGTAAATAACCTTACCGAGCAAAACCAAGGTGAGTTCACTACTTTTGAGCATGCGTCCCGGTGGTTGGGACAGTCAGTGGGTATCCCGGGGAGGGATAAGTCTTTTGGGTAAAAACTGGTATATATTGGATAATATTCTCATCCTATCATTCTTAAGTCCCATCTTTTGTTACCGGGGAGGTAACGGGGTATTAGTTGGTAGCGCCACTTAGGTTTGGCACCCTCACGCCGTACCGGGGAGGACGGTTGTGAACTAATGACTCACTCGGGCCCAGTGCTTTGATAGGAGCACTGGGGAAAGGGCAAAACATACATCAGGAGTCGTCTTGTTCAGAATTGAGATATTTTCAATATTACTTGCTTTTGTTAATGAACTGTTTTAAACACTTGGTAACAAACATTTTCATAACTGTGAACTCGCCAGCTTTGTCTGATACACTTGTTGCATGCTCGCAGGTCGTTAGATTTCTTGGATGTGGAACTTGCTGTTTAGAGCGGTTTGAGTGGTCATGGATTGTGCTGATTGGATACACTTATTGGAATATTGGTTTTCGTACATTTGTTTTGAGAATATTTAAATTATGGTTTTGATAACGTTTCCGCTGAACATATTGGTTTTCGTATAAACTCATGTTGGAATTTTATAACTAAATAGAGAATTTTATATTGAAACTTATGGGTTCAAAGTAATTAGTGGCTCATTGTCAGTTCGTCACACGCCTATCAGGGACACTCCCTAGGTGGTATTTTGGGGGTGTGACAGTTTGGTATCAGAGCCACTGGTTATAGTGAACTTGGTTTTAAAACGATTTTTATAAAACCAGACTATAACCGAACTGATCCGAAAACGACCATGACACTCAGCTCTAGACTGCAAGGTTCGTCTTTTGTTTACTATCGCATAGTATCTCTAATGTTTTCTTATAAACAACATCACACGTGAATACACAATTGGCACTACAATATGAACCTATATGTTAACACCCCATGTTATGTGTGACACTCCTTGAACTTTCATGATCTATGTAGTGATGTCATCAGTTTTGTTGTTTGAATTTGGGAAACCTTTCAACACAAGTTGGGAGGAACTGAGATGAACATGCAAACTGGGTTATTATTATGGGTGCACACATAATAATAACGTGGGGTGCATGTGAGTCCCAGTGAAACTTGACAAGTGTGAAAAGGGTTCCGCTCTGTTAGTTGAAATCATGTTAGAACTCAGTAATATATGGAGATCATAGTAACGCTTGACTCCTACTTGAACTTGCATTTTAAATTCTTCCTCTTCTCATATAGAATCATGAACGGACGCGGCGGACGAAATGGTGGACGTGGAGGTGGCCGCGGCGGTGGACGTGGCAACATCAATATGACTCAGGCACAGTTGACTAACCTGATTAACGAGCGCGTGGCTGAGGCATTAGCAGCCTATCAAGCTGGTACGTTGTGTGCCAAAAATTTTCTTTATTCATGTGTCATATACACCACCCTTATCTTTGTACCGTATTTCCTTACGTCCACTAGGTCAGCCAGCGCAACAGAACAATCCGCCTGCCTGCACGTTCAAGGCATTCATGGACTGTAAGCCACAGACCTTCAGTGGGACTGAAGGGGCTGTGGGGCTACTGAGATGGTTCGAGAAAGCTGAGTCAGTGTTCGCTATGTGCAACTGTCCCGTGGGGGACCGCGTGAAATACGCTACAGGCACTCTCGAGGATGGTGCCCTGACATGGTGGAATGCCCAGGTTCAGTTGTTGGGCATCGAGGCGGCGAACGCCACTACTTGGGACGACTTTAAGGAGTCGATCAGGGAGGAGTATTGCCCTCGGGATGAGATAAAGAAACTGGAGAACGAATATTATGATCTGAAGATGGTGGGTTCCGAGATTGAAGCATATGTGAAGCGGTCGCATGAGTTGGCTGTCATGTGTCCGAATTTGTCACGACCTCCGACTCGAAGAATTGAATTGTTCATCAAGGGATTACCTCCACGAGTGAAGGGTTTGGTTACTGCAGCAAACCTCAACAACTTAACTCAGATTGTCCGTATGGCTCATACAATCACCGATCAGGAGCTGGAGAGTGGTTCACTACCACCACGTGTTTCGGCTACTGCTACTACTGCCACTACTACAACTACTACTCCCGCCACTGACAGCAAACGTAAGTGGAATGATGTGGACAAGGCGTCCAATTCGGTACAGTCACAGAAGAAGCAGGACACTGGCAGCCATCGCAGTTTCAGCCAGTCGTCTTCAGTGAATCAGAATCAGGGTAACAGTTCAGGTCAGGGTTCTTATGCGGGAAAACTACCACTGTGCAGCAAGTGCAACTATCATCATCGGGGGCAGTATGCCCGGGTTTGTCACAGGTGTAACAGAGCAGGGCACATGGCCAGGGACTGTAGGGTTTCACTCCCGAACCAGCAGCAGCCGTCACAGCAGCAGGGTAGACAGCAGCCTCAGCAGAACCAAGGTATTCGAAAGGGGTGCTTTCAATGTGGAGCTGAGGGTCACATCAAGCGAGACTGCCCTCAGCTGAATCAGAATGTAGGTGGTAATAACAATGGGAATAACAACACTGGGAACAATAATGGGAACAACGGGGGAAACGGTGCGCGTGGGCATGGATTT
Organism: Helianthus tuberosus; assembly: GCA_030545235.1. Classification (NCBI taxonomy): domain Eukaryota; kingdom Viridiplantae; phylum Streptophyta; class Magnoliopsida; order Asterales; family Asteraceae; genus Helianthus; species Helianthus tuberosus. Next base: position 199,058,533 of record CM060425.1, read on the forward strand.
ACTATTGGAGCGGGGGAGGCACAGAATGACGGCAATGTAGTGACTGGTACATTTTCGGTAAATGATATATTTGCATCTATTTTATTCGACTCTGGTGCCGATTGGAGTTATGTATCCTTGGGGTTCAGTCGTCAGTTAGGATTGAGTCCTACACCACTTGTAACCAAACACATAGTAGAGATAGCTGATGGTAAAACAATTGAAGCTTCACACGTTCTTGTGGGGTGCAAACTCGATCTCATGGGTCAGGTATTCGACATTGACCTACTCCCTATTACTCTTGGAAGCTTGGATGTGGTTATTGGCATGGACTGGTTATCCAAGCATCAGGCGGAAATTCTCTGCAAGGAGAAAATCGTGCGTGTTCCTCTCCCTAGCGGAGGATTCTTATCGGTTCAGGGTCATCGTAGTGGAACTCCGGTTACCATTATTTCGGCAATGAAGGCTCATAAGTGCCTGCGTAAGGGCTATCCTGCCATTTTAGCCCTTGTTACTGATTCACAGTCTGATGAGAGGAAGATCGAGGATCTTCCAGTTGTTCGTGAGTTTCCCGATGTGTTCCCTGAAGAACTCCCTGGTTTACCTCCATGTCGTCAGGTGGAATTCCAGATCGACCTCGCTCCAGGAGCAGCCCCGATTGCTCGTGCTCCTTATCGTCTTGCTCCAGGGGAGTTACAGGAGTTGTCAAACCAACTCCAAGAGCTGTTGGATAGGGGTTTCATCCGACCTAGCTCTTCACCGTGGGGAGCCCCAGTACTCGTTGTGAAAAAGAAGGATGGGTCTTTTCGGATGTGTATAAACTATCGCGAGCTCAACAAGGTGACGGTCAAGAACCGTTATCCTTTGCCCCGTATCGACGACCTCTTTGACCAGCTACAAGGGTCAAGTTTCTATTCCAAGATCGACTTAAGGTCAGGTTATCATCAGGTGCGGGTTAGAGAGGAGGATGTTTCCAGAACGGCTTTTCGGACATGGTATGGCCACTATGAGTTCTTGGTTATGCCGTTTGGGTTGACAAATGCGCCGCAGTCTTCATGGATCTCATGAACCGTGTGTGCAAGCCGTACCTTGACGACTCCGTTATTGTTTTCATCGATGACATTTTGATTTATTCCAAGAGCAAGGAGGACCAGGAGCGACATCTACGTCTTATCTTGGAGCTCCTGAGGAAGGAGCAACTTTACGCGAAGTTTTCCAAGTGTGATTTCTGGATTCGGGAAGTACACTTTCTTGGGCATATTGTCAACGAGATGGGGATACATGTGGATCCTGCCAAGATCGATGCTATTAGGAGTTGGGCGGCACCGAAGAATCCTTCGGAGGTGCGACAATTCCTGGGTCTTGCGGGGTACTACCATCGGTTTATTCATGATTTCTCAAAGATTGCTCAACCTCTTACCTCCTTGACACAGAAGAACGTCGTTTATTCTTGGGGAACAAAACAGGAGGACGCTTTTCAGCTCTTGAAGCAGAAACTGTGCAGTGCACCAACCTTGTCTTTACCAGAGGGTACCGAAGATTTTGTGGTTTACTGTGATGCTTCGATTTAGGGTCTCGGTTGCGTGTTGATGCAACGTGAAAAGGTGATAGCTTATGCATCTCGTCAGTTGAAAGTACATGAGAAGAACTATACGACTCATGACTTGGAGTTAGGGGCTGTGGTTTTTGCGTTGAAGATTTGGAGGCATTATCTGTACGGTACTAAATGCACCATCTACACCGATCACAGGAGTCTCCCGCATATCTTCGACCAGAAGGAATTGAATATGCGGCAGCGTCGTTGGATAGAGCTTTTCAACGATTATGAATGTGACATCAAGTATCACCCGGGAATAGCTAATGTTGTGGCTGATGCACTTAGCCGAAAGGAGACAAAGCCTAAACGTGTTCGTGCTTTACAGCTCACCATTCATTCTGGTTTACTAGCTCAGATTCGTTCAGCTCAGATCGAGGCCTTGAAGGAAGAGAACATCGAGGCCGAATACTTGCGAGGCATGGAAAAGCAACTGGTGGTAAGGTCCGACGGCATTCACTATTTCATGGAACGGATATGGGTTCCTTTGTATGGTAATCTTCGAGAGCTTGTGATGGATGAAGCCCACAAGTCACGGTATTCTGTTCACCCGGGCTCAGACAAGATGTATCAGGATCTCACGGTCATGTATTGGTGGCCAAAGATGAAGGCTCACGTTGCGACATACGTGAGTAAGTGCTTGACTTGTTGTAGAGTCAAAGCAGAGTATCAGAAACCTTCAGGTCTACTTCAGCAGCCAGAGATACCCATGTGGAAGTGGGAACAGATCGCCATGGATTTTGTTACCGGGTTACCGAGAACACAGGATGGGAACGATACTATATGGGTGATTATAGACCGACTCATGAAGTCAGCACATTTTCTGGCAATCAAGGAAACATATAAGTATTCACAGCTTGCAGCAGTCTATCTTAAGGAGGTTGTCTCTAGGCACGGGGTGCCAACTTCTATCATTTCAGATCGAGACCCGCGTTTTAATTCTGAGTTATGGCAGTATATGCATAAATCGTTCGGTTCACGCCTCGACATGAGTACTGCTTATCACCCACAGACGGATGGTCAGAGTGAGCGCACTATCCAGACTCTTGAAGACATGTTGCGGGTATGTGTGATTAATTTTGGGAAAGGATGGGAGAAACACTTGCCGTTGATAGAGTTCTCCTACAACAACAGCTACCACACTATTATCAAGGCAGCTCCGTTCGAAGCATTGTACGGGCGGAAATGTCGTTCTCCTCTCTGTTGGGCCGAGGTAGGTGACAGTCAAATCACAGGTCCTGAGCTGGTACTTGAAACTTCAGAAACGATTGTTCAGATCAGGAACCGTAATGCAGCAGCACGTGATCGTCAGAAAAGCTACGCTGATAAGCGTAGCAAACCGTTGGAATTTGCAGTAGGTGATCGGGTTATGCTGAAAGTTTCACCGTGGAAAGGGGTTGTACGTTTCGGGAAGCGTGGCAAGCTAAATCCACGCTACATTGGGCCATTCAGGATTTTAGAGCGAATCGGAAAAGTTGCTTACAAGCTCGAGTTGCCTGCTGAGTTGGGTAATGTCCACGATGTCTTCCACGTTTCTCAGTTGAAGAAGTGTCTGTCCGAAGAGACACTGGTCGTGCCATTTCAAGAGCTGAAGATTGACGACAAGTTGCAGTTTATCGAAGAACCTATTGAGATTATGGACCGGGAGGTCAAAGTGCGCAAGCATAGTCGTATTCCAATTGTTAAAGTCCGTTGGAACTCAAGACGTGGACCGGAGTTCACGTGGGAGCGTGAGGATCAGATGAAGCTCAAGTATCCTCAACTTTTTCCTAATGACACGTCCAAATCTGATAAAGATAGAGAATTTCGGGATGAAATTCCTCTTCAAGTTGGGGATGATGTGGCACCCGAGCAAAAATCACAACAATCTTGATTTGTTCACTTCATTCCTCTGCGATTACTTGTCAAATTTCGGGACGAAATTTCTTTCAAGTTGGGGATGATGTGACAACCCGTACTTTCAAGGCCAGTGTCGCTTTTATTCCACAAATCTTCAGCGTGTGTTTTTACGTTAAATTACTGTCTTGTGCTGTTTAGATTAATTATGCGTGCATGTGTACACGAAACCACTAAACATTTCTACGTGTCGCATATCTAACCTTGAAAACTAACTTAATGGGCCGCAAACTCTCTTAACATACACATGTTTGGGTCTGCGGTCGCATAATACTTACCGTACCTTTGGTCCACGAAACCAGGACCCAATCTGAATCCGCACACCATTATATCAACTAGAGTTCAGGATATTGGGCTGGTTATCATGTGAGGCCGGTTGTCAAGTGTGGCCGGGTTTATAGTGTCCATTAAACTATTATATGTGGACTTTTTCCTTTATGTCACCATAGGCCCACATCGAGCCCACCTACTCTACCATCTATCTACGTATAATAAACCTATAATCCCTCAACACTTGCAAACCCTATCCACCCTCAAACCTGTGTACGACAAGAGGCAACAATCATCTTGATCTTCGAGACTTCATCTCGATCGAGCGAACCACTTGGTTAGTACCTCCCTGATCGTGTAAAACCTTATCTGTTTGGTTTTGTTTATGTGTGCATGTGCTCGATTATCAAACATATGTGTACGAATGTTCTGTGACGTGTGTTAATTGAATGCTCGTGATATGGTTGTCTTTATGTGGTGTTATTGAGTTGTGGTCGTTTAGTGTATTGTTTGATGATAGGGTGATATGGGGGTAGTAATTGGGTTCGGGTAGGTTGTATGTGATCCACAATGTGATGTTTCGAATTAGGGTAACATTTAAAGGTGTGACAATCTCAATTGTACATAGGCCAAATTGTTTTGCTGAATGTGTAATGTTGTTCAAAGAGGCTGTCCGATCAGTGGTAACAATATGATTATTGATTGAATGTTTAAACTGGTGGTATTGTTATTCAAGCTTGCATGATTTAGTCGATCTTCGGATCGCTAATGTAAATCGTGAACATATGATATTGACTTAGGCGAACCAAGTACTTTGACAATCTATGTGCATACTAATTGGATCGATGTCCTTTACTGAATTAATGAGTAAATTGTGGTTGGGCCGCATGTAATGGTTGGAAATGTATGTTTACATTTGGGGTCCGAATCAGGCCCAGTAGCTGATCGACTGGGCTGATTCAACGGGCCGGGTACATTGGCTGGGTTAATTAAACGTGATAAGTGATATTATATATTAGTGTTAATGAAATGTGTGTTAAAGTTTCATGTTCCTTTGAGTGGACTATACATGTAGTGATGATCAGTTTATATGTCATATGTATGTATAGGAATTACATGTTTAATTTAGTCGACCCTCTATATTCGAGGATTACTTAGACTAACAATTTTAGTTATTGGGTCACCTAAAATCAAACAGGTTAATTAACAAATGGGTCGCACAATACTTTGTATGTTGGGCCGGTGGGGGGCTAAAAGGCATTGAACGGCCCAACCGATCGAGTTAAATGGCTGGGCCGGTTGGTTGGGAAGCTACAGAATGAGCCGAGTCCATATAATACATTGTGTGTTAGTCGGAAATATGGCAACATGGAACCCATATGATCCGAATGTGAAATTGGTGTGGTATGTTAGCTAGCATTGTGAATAAACCATGAACAGAATACTTGCATGACATGTGTGTTAATGTGTGTTACATGATTACTTTTGAGCATTATATGAGAACAAATGCGTGAGTACATGGATTAGTTGTAACTGACTGTATCGATAACCCTTTTAGGGCGTGGTTGATCAAACTGTTAAACGAGTAAATAACCTTACCGAGCAAAACCAAGGTGAGTTCACTACTTTTGAGCATGCATCCCGGTGGTTGGGACAGTCAGTGGGTATCCCGGGGAGGGATAAGTCTTTTGGGTAAAAACAGGTATATATTGGATAATATTCTCATCCTATCATTCTTAAGTCCCATCTTTTGTTACCGGGGAGGTAACGGGGTATTAGTTGGTAGCGCTACTTAGGTTTGGCACCCTCACACCGTACCGGGGAGGACGGTTGTGAACTAATGACCCAGTCGGGCCCAGTGCTTTGATAGGAGCACTGGGGAAATGGCAAAACATACATCAGGAGCCATCTTGTTCAGAATTGAGATATTATCAATATTACTTGCTTTTGTTAATGAACTGTTTTAAACACTTGGTAACAAACGTTTTCATAACTGTGAACTCGCCAGCTTTGTCTGATACACTTGTTGCATGCTCGGAGGTCGTTAGATTTCTTGGATGTGGAACTTGCTGTTTGGAGCGGTTTGAGTGGTCATGGATTGTGCTGATTGGATACACTTATTGGAATATTGGTTTTCGTACATTTGTTTTGAGAATATTTAAATTATGGTTTTGATAACGCTTCCGCTGAACATATTGGTTTTCGTATAAACTCATGATGGAATTTTATAATTAAATAGAGAATTTTATATTGAAACTTGTGGGTTCAAAGTAATTAGTGGCTCATTGTCAGTTCGTCACACGCCTATCAGGGACACTCCCTAGGTGGTATTTTAGGGGTGTGACAAGAAACCTGGCTTTACCTGCACATACTCTACCCAAAACATAAGGTTTTTATGTATGACAATTTTAATCTAATCATCTAAACACCATTTGCAAAATATCACTTGTAGGATCGGCAAATGTGACATTGATGATCTCAGATTATACACTTGAATTTGAAATATTCAAATTTTGATTTCAAATTAATGAATCATTTAATCATTTCAAAAACATTTCTCATTTCAAAACAAACTTTCCCAACCTTTTTGTCCATCATGTTCAGTAGTTCGAATTTTGAAAATCAGCTTTCCAACATCAGTTGTCTGAAATAAGATGAAATGAAATCTTTTTGAATTCTCAAAATTTATGCTAAAACACACTAAAATCTTTTTGGATTTTGGGAAATAAACTATATACAAACATCTTTTTGTGAGTTTGTGTAAGAGGATCATATCAGCTTATGACAAGTCACAAGTACCGTTGAGCTTAGTTACACATTAAGAATTAAACAGTTCACTTAGATTGTCGATATACTGATCCACTTAAATTCTTACACAAATTTCAACTCATTCAGGATACGAATTAGGTGTATTAAGAACTTAAACTTATTCATGTGTCCCACCTCTTGAATATACTCCCGTATCCAGATCCCAATATTCAGTCTTACAGGTGAGTATACCTAGATGATATCTGTAAGGGGTGGATTGCGAAACCTTGAGAGCTCAATTTTTTTGCAGAGTTGAAGGCTCGACTTTTGGTGTGTCCCCTTTAGAGGATCTTTTTTACAACAGCACTTGACTTTATCTTTTGGATATTTTATCAATTTTTGTGCTGAGGGGGGGCTTTTATTTCAAGCAGCGTAAAGTATTATACGGGGACTAGGCCATTGCTTCCGCATTATCAGAAGTCCCAGGATAATACCCCAGATATCACTAAGCATAAAGACCTAGTATTTCAGAAAGAGGGGTCTTTCAAACGAGATTTCAGGGGTTACCTATATATCCAAGTGATGTTCCCCACGAATCAAGCAAATTGTGATTTTTTAGGTTTATATCCCGAAGAAGTCTACTAAATGTGCAAAAACCTATCGTCATATCATCAGTGAGACCGTTTAATGCTATTTAATCATTACATTTCTTTAGCATACCGTAACTGTCTACTGATGTACTATCATTTCCTCTTTTTCACAACAAAACTCATTTTTGATTTTTTGATGTTTTTAGATTTTAGATTTTATCATGTTTTTGGATTTTTCAAATTTTCAAAATTTCTAATTTTTTACTCCCCCTAAAATTAAAAATACGTTTCAATTTTTGATTTTTCAGGAAAATTTGAAATGCAATAAACTGTACAAATAAAATGACAAACTGATGTGAATCGCTTCAATTCGCCATCCACTTGGCGTAAACAATCAGAACTCCCCCTGACAACAAACTATTTTCCCATTAAGATTTCAAAACACTTAAGTTTGTTTTAATCAAAAATGTTTTTTCCGGAAAATTAGTTTTGTTGATTTCACACATCATGGGAATTTAAATCATCATTTTGTTCTTTCCACAGCTTATGAATGAATCCCCTTTTTTTTAACCACTTGTAAAAACAAAATTTGACAGTTTTTGAATATCTCAAGAAAGATGCCGATTCCTACTCCCCAATTACCAACCTTGGAGTTCCGGCAAGTCAGGATTTTTAAGTATGGAATACAGACACCCAAGCCTGACCAGCTTTGGGTGTAACCTTTTCAATCTCACATTCACTTGGGCTTTGAATATTTCTTTTTGCTTCATAAAATTCTTTTACCCCTTTTTCCTTCCCATCGACCATTCTTCCAAAGATATGTTTCACGTTGCCATTGAAAGCTTTTTCGACATCAAATTCTTTCTTTTCAGAATAGAATTGATTCGAAATTTCCACTTTTCCGACTTTTTGTTTAAAATTTTCAGTTCGCAATGGTGGAAAGTTGACGTCATCCATTGGCGGAACTGAATTTTCTCTTTTTGGTTCAACTTGTGGCTCCTTTGACTTTGACGAGTCAGATTCATGGCAGATTTAGCATCTGATTTCTTAGCAACCCACGCTTGGTTGTTAAGATTCACTTTTCTTTTGTAAAACCTTTTTGAACTCTCACCAACTTCAAATGTAGAATTTTTAAACACTTTGAATTTTTCAGTTGGTGGTTCAGTTTTATCAACAACTTTTTCTTTGAGTTTATAAACAACTTCCTGTTTTATGTTGGTTGCCATTGGACAATTCCAGGTGCTGTGACCAACTTTTTGCATCGATAGCAAGTTCTTGTTTCCTTTTTGGTTCCAAACACAGTCTTCTCAAACTTTTGTTTTTCAGCAAGAAACTCTTTGTTAGACTATTTCCAGAAAGCTTTTGCCTTTTCTTCTTCTGAAGAAGCACGTGAAAAAAATACTGTGTTTGTTTTAGAATCTTTATCATTTTGAATATTTTCAACATCAAAACCCAAACCCTTCTTTTTGAAATTGCTTTTATGATTCGGTTTCTTTTGATGACCTGGACCGAAACCATTCTTCTTGTTTAAACGTTGTTGTACTCTAGAAGTATATTTAGGTTTTGAAAATTGTTGGTGCATATGTCTGTTGACTTCGTCTTGTATCAAGTCTTGGATTCGTTTAGATAAATCAGGGAACGCAAAACAAGATCAGTATACAGTATGACACGATACAAAGGGAGCGAATCTGAACAAGATTGATGTCATCATTCTCAATGATGACATCATACATATGACATCACAATCTTACATCATGGAATTATATCTTCACACGAAATAAGATGCACGAAACGGAATTTAATTCCACACGAAATTAAAGTAGTAATTTCGTTTGAAATGATTTGTGGCTATTTCACACGGAATTAAAAATGGTAATTTCGCTTGAAATGACATGTGGTCATTTCATGCGAAATCACCAGCTATAAATAGGCATGTGTAGTTTCTCATTTGGCACGGAATTAGCTGTGGTGTAACGAAGTGCTGCCCGATTTTCAAGTCAAATATTAATGAGAAGCTTGTTTTAAGTATCTTACTCTGTTTTCTACACCTTCTAACACTGATTCTAAGATGTTTGTTTGTTTCCGCCTCTCAAACAGTTGTGTATTGTCTCTGAACGACTCATTTGGTCGTGAATACGATCCTACAAGTGGTATCAGAGCACAGGATGAGTCAATACACTTGAATCAGTGCTTAGAATTCTCATTTTTTGGACTTCTGGACAAATTCATGGACAAAATGGACTGATTTTTTGGTATTGTGTGTAAAATACAGTTTTAACAAATCCTTAAAAGAATCAGACCTTAAATCAGATTAAAAGTGACAAAAATGGGCCAAAAGATTAATTTCGTTTGAACGAGCATCTTATTTCGTTTGAAAAATTGAGGTAATTTCACACGAAATTACTGATTTCGTTTGAATTACATCTGATTTCGTTTGAAAAAGTAATTCCGTTTGGCTATTTTGCACGGAATTAAGTATTTCGTTTGAAAAGTCCTCTATTTCATGTGAATGTATATCGTGTGTAATAGTTTCAGGTCACGTGAAATCTGATTTGAGTGTTAAAGATTTGTCGGGCATTTAAATAGTTGCATGTGATCAATGAACAGCGGCCCAATAATATTCGTTTAACAGTCAATTGTGTCGGTCCTCATTAATAACAACAACAAGAAGTCACGTGATTCTAGTAAATTGACAGATTCATAATAATCGGTCCAATCACTAAGTAAATTCAAACGATGTTGTCAGATATTGTCATCGATTCATATGAAACAATTAATGGCTCACGTGAACATTTTAATCAATTGATAACAGTCCACTTTATCAAGGCCCAATAAGATTGAATTGTGAATTGATTTTGTCGGCAACTGTGTTTAAAAACATGAATTGTGAATTGAGAATTGAATTGTGAATTGTGAATCGGCCCAATCAAAATATTAGAAACAATATTAACAGCCCACGTGAAACAATTTAGTGCACCGGCCCACTTGTTCTAATCGGTCCATTACATTTGTTGATATCAAGATTGCATGTGAAGTTGTCAGATTATGCATGTGATCTGATTCAATCTATTCGGCTCATTTAAGTGTGCATGTTTGCATGTGTTGTTGTCAGCCCAAGTAATCTAGGCCCAATCAGATTTGAGTGAAACATCACTATTGTCGGCTTAGTGGTATTTTTGGTCCAATTAAAGGTTAGTGCAAGCTTGTGAAATTTGGAACAAGAGTTTTTAAACCGGGTTTGATTAGTGGACATCTCGCTTGTGGATTTCTTGGTTACAAACGTTTAGTGGGATTTGTGGAGGTTAAAATTTGTGGACTTTGAACTAAAAACAATTTTTGAACCATGTCATTTAACAAAGAAAGTGTGGTTAAAATGTTTGACGAAGAGGAAAACGATAACCTTGAAAGTTTAAATAATTGGTTTGATGGGATTTGGTATATCAGGAAAGAAAGTGATAATAAGAATGTTTGGGTTTATAGACTTGAATATTTTTTGTGTAAAAAGCATGAAACGTTGGATGAGTTGGAAAACCGGTATGATCAGTTACTTGAAAATTTAAAAAGGTACGAGACAAGGATGTCGAATGCTGAACAGATATCAAAATTTGCAGACGCTTTACCTTCAGAATGGGATGAATTTTTGAAAAACTTGAAAGAGGATTCTAGATTTTCAAAGTTTTATCCAAAAGAATTTATCAGTGAGCTCAAAACACACAAATATGAAAATGATAAGAAAAAGAAGGATTTGATAAATGAAATAGAAAAGAACTTAGAAAAAATAAGTTTGGATGTGATGTTTGAAATGAGAAGAAGAGTATATATGTGTCTTGCAGCAAAAAATGTTATGAAATATGTTATTAAAAGGGGTTGTTATATTGACGAAAACATGAATCCTCTTGATTTTGTTAAAATTTTTTGTGCAGGTACATACAAGACAGAGACAGAGGAAATTTCAAAGAATGAAGAATCCGAGAAAAATGAAATTTCAAGATCTGAACCAGTGTGCTCAAAATGTGATAAATCTGAATCAGAAAATGTCAAACTTCTGAAAGATGTGGAGAGTTTGACATTGGAAAACAAAATCTTAAGAGAAAATGAAAAAGAATCTCAAAATAAAATAATATTTTTGGAAATTGAAAACTTGAAAATGGAGAAAGATTTTAAAAATCAAATAGAAATTTTAGAAAATGAAGATGTTTGGATAAAATTGGAAAACAAAGTTTTAAAAGAAAAAGAAACAGAATTTCAAAATCAAATAAAAGTTTTAGAAAACGAAAAATCTGTTTTAGATAAAAATAAAATTGAAAATGAAAAGGTAATAAATTCTCATCTTGAGAAAATCACTCAACTTGAAAATGAAGTTGAGAGTGCTAAAAATAAAATTGATGATTTGGAAAAGAAATTGAAAGGTTTTGTGACCTCGTCAGTTATGCTAGATCATTTATGTCCAAAACCGATCAATGAAATTCCAATAAGTGACAATGTCACAAATTATGACGATGTCATAATTGAGGATTGTGATGATAAATCTGATGATGAAAATGATAAAAAGAAAATATTTTTGAAATTAAAAGAAAAATTTCAAGAAACTGTTTTACAATCTACTGAAAGAGGTGAATGCTCAACGCAAAAACCTTTAAAGAAGAATGTAAAACAAAAACTAAATGTAAAAAATTCGAAAAATTTTAAAAAAAAAAATAAAAGTTCATCAGTTCAATCATCCAATCGTTATAAAAAACCACAAAAATTTGAAAATCAAAACTCACAAAAAGTTGGTAATAAGTGGTGCAGATTTGACCACAGTGCTCAAAAGTCAAATCAAGCTTATAGGAGAAGATGGAATGAAGATTCCCACAAGGCCAAACAGTGTTATGACTTAAATGTTTGGTTTGAAAGTGGAGAATGGTACGATAACAGGGTGTGTTACAAATGTGGTTTTCAAGGACACATTGCTGTTAACTGCCAGAGTCAGAGTTTTGAAACAAGAAGATGCTATGAATGTCAAATCAAAGGTCATATTGCCAGAGATTGTCCAATGAGATCTAAGAGGAGATCAAGGGCTGAATCTCATGGAACGGTAAAGAAATCAGTCAAAAGTGATGAAAAGCCCAAAGAACAGAAAGTGCAAGAACAGAAAGTAAAGCTTTCACAAGGGCAAAAAGATAGACTGAGAAAGAAAAGAAAGAAAGCAAGGGAGTATCTTGAAAAGATTTTGTCCTCGGGTACACTTGTTGGGTCTAATAAGAGTTCTGATGAGTCGCTTCACTCGACTGCAAAGTCAAGTAAAACAAACTCATCAGATACAAATCTGAGGACAAAAAAAAAAGATAAAGGATGAAAAATTAACTAATCAAACTGTTAAAAAATCAAAGAAAGTTAATTTTTCAGATAAAATCTTTATCAAAGTATTTGATGGCGATGAATATGTTTCTTCAGAAACAAAGGAGCCACGTTTTGGCGATGATTCTGATTCGTCAAAATCAGAGGAGCCACAAGTTGAGTTTAAAAGTGAAAATTCAGTACCGCCAATGGATGATGTCAACTTTCCACCATTGCGGGCTGTATATTTGAAATCACCCAAGGACCGTCAGGATTGGGAGAATCTTTTTAACTGAAAAACCTGACTTGCCGGAGCTCCCAGGTTGGTAAGTGTGGAGCAGGTATCGGCATCTTTCTTGAGAAATGTTTTATCAAGGACATTAAGTTGTACTTGATTTAACTTTCGTTCAAATGGTTGAAAAAGAGAAACAAAGTGATAAGTTTATCCCCTATCCTACAAGTGGTAACAACAAAACTAATTTTTCCGGAAAAACCATTTTGATTAAAACAAACTTAACTGTTTTGAAATCATAATGGGAAAATAGTTTGTTGTCAGGGGAGGGGAGTTCTGATTGTTTATGCCAAGTGGATGGCGATTTGAAGCCATTCGATGTCAGTTTGTCATTTTACCTTATACAGTTTGTTTTCAAATTTTCCCTAGGAAATCGAAAATTGAAACATATTTTAGATTTTAGGGGGAGTAGTGTAGTTTGAAAATTTGAAAAAGATAAAAACTATAAAAACCAAAAACATTGGAAAAAGCGTAAATGAGTTTTGTTGTGAAAAAGAGGAAATGATAGTACATCAGTGGACTGTCACAGTACGCTAAAGATATGGAAAGTTAAAATGTGTTAAACGGTCTAACTAAAGATGTGACGATAGGCTCAGCTAGACTAGTAGATTTGCGAGAATGATACAAACTTAAATGAAAAAGCCTAGTTCTAGTGGGAAACATGGTTGAAAGCATAGTACTTAGTTTTCTCCTTCTTGACTGTGTGCCTACTCGGTAATCGCTGATTGTCGAAAGACATAAAACCGGTTAAGTCTGTGAACTTTCACAACTTGCTGAAAAAGTCACTGTGATTGTGCATTTCTTTTTGCAAAGATTTAAACTTGTCTTATTTCTTTATTTTGTTTAATCACTGGACATCCTCTGCGTATACGTGAGTATCGACCTGGATGTTATTGCCTAAACGTTTAGCTTTATTTTCTTTGGTGTTTCGTTTAAGCTTTGGATCACCTCTGCGTATACGGGAGTATCGACCTGGTGGTTAAAGCCTAAACATTTTCAACTTGTTTTTATTTCTTATTTTGTTTAAACATTGGACTTTCTCTGCGTATCGAAAGATTGACCTGATTGTTAATGTTTAAACATTCTGCTTTGTTTTCGCACATATCACAGTTGATGAAAGTTTAAAGGCATTACTTGAGTCAGTGTATTGCATGATGAGGGGATATGCTGAGATCGTGGGGTCCATAAGAATTTAGTGCAAAATTAATATACCTTAACGTATCGGTAAGCATTTCGAAAGTTTTTAGATTGAGTTTAAGAGGACAACAATATCGTCAATCAACGTGAATCGTTTAGAACTTAAAGTGTTTAAAGCTCAACGGTGCTTGTGATTTGTCAAAAACTGATATAATCCTCTTACACAAACTCACAAAAAATATTGTCTGTATATATTTCTTTACTGCTTTCCTTTAAAAAACAAAAACCCAAAAATATTGTGTTTTTAGCATAAATTTTAAAAATCAAAAAGATTTTACTTCATCTTATTTTCGACAACTGATATTGAAGAGTTGATTTTCAAAATTCCGAGTGCTAAACATGATGAACAACATTGGGTTGGGGAGTTTGTTTACATGAGAAATGTTTTTGAGAATGATTATATGTTTAGTTAATCAAGGTCATTAATTTGAAATTGATGTAACTATTAATGTTTGGTGAATGAATGCTCTTTATCAATAAGTTTTTCAAAGTGATATAAGTAAAAACTTATGTTTTGGGTAGAGAATGTGCAGGAAATGTTGAAAAAGCTAGGTTTCTATTCCTGAGGATTAATGACAGGTTTTCGATCCTAAGCTACAAATTCCAGACTGCGATCTCGAAACAACTTAAGGGGGAGTCTGTTAGCAAAGGGGAGTTTGAAGAGTGAAAGAATCAGACTCAGAATCTGAAGAATAGCTGATGATGGTGATTGTAGAGAAAGAGAGAGTAGACTGATCAAGACTAAAGTTTTGACATACTAAAGTCTCGTACTAAAGACTCCGTCAACATCCAAGGGGGAAACTGTTGGTGCATATGTCTGTTGACTTCGTCTTGTATCAAGTCTTGGATTCGTTTAGATAAATCAGGGAACGCAAAACAAGATCAGTATACAGTATGACACGATACAAAGGGAGCGAATCTGAACAAGAATGATGTCATCATTCTCAATGATGACATCATACATATGACATCACAATCTTACATCATGGAATTATATCTTCACATGAAATAAGATGCACGAAATGGAATTTAATTCCACACGAAATTAAAGTAGTAATTTCGTTTGAAATGATTTGTGGCTATTTCACACGGAATTAAAAATGGTAATTTCACTTGAAATGACATGTGGTCATTTCATGCGAAATCACCAGCCTATAAATAGGCATGTGTAGTGTCTCATTTGGCACGGAATTAGCTGTGGTGTAACGAAGTGCTGCCCGATTTTCAAGTCAAATATTAATGAGAAGCTTGTTTTAAGTATCTTACTCTGTTTTCTACACCTTCTAACACTGATTCTAAGCTGTTTGTTTGTTTCCGCCTCTCAAACAGTTGTGTATTGTCTCTGAACGACTCATTTGGTCGGGAATACGATCCTACAAAAATTCCATTTTATCTTTTATTTCTGAAAACTTTATTTCTATCAATTTAAAAACTGTTTTAATATTTTCAATTTTTACATTTTTAATCGGAAATATCTCATCAGAATATAATTTGTCTGAATCATTCAAAGTATATGCCACTTTGATTGGTTCGTCATTCAAATTATTTTTTGATAACAGAAATTCTTTATTGTAAACCCTTTTGACCGATGATTTTCAACTGTTGACTGATGAACTCGAACTCTCAGATTCAGACTTTGACTCTGACTCCTCATCCTTATCCAACACCTGATAAACCACTTTCTTTATTTACTCAGACTCATGATTAGTGTCTGACGATGTGAATGTGATGTCAATGTTTTCTGGTAACTCATCAGTTGTTTCAGACTTTAACTTTATATTGACTGCCTTTTTGAGTTGTTCCTCATTTGGTTTTCTGGGAGAATAACCTTCCCAGATCGGAGGCGTACACTTGTTATAATTTGCACTTTGTTTCTTACCAGTATCCGTATCTTCTGACTTCTTATCTTGAAAAGCTTCAAAACCTGCAACAGTAGGATAAACTCTATCAATCAAGTAATCAGAACTTGAATAACTCAGCAGCAATCGTCTGATTCTTTCATTCTCAATCTTTTCAGTCTCCAATTCCTGTTTTAACTCAGCATACTCTTCAATATAATGATTGATGGTCTTCTGCTTAGTCATCAATGTTGCATTCATCATTGTCAAAGCATCTTCCCTTTCTGAGTTTGTCTTTTCCAACTGGTTGACTGTTCTGTTCAATACATCATACGATTCTTTTACATACTTAACATCGAACAATAATTTTTCTTTCATCTCGTCAAGCTCACTATACATCTTGTCTTTCTCTTCACAATGTTTGCATGGTTCCAAACATTTCAGACAAGGTTTTGTGACCTCTACAATCTTTTCAATAACTTTAATCTCTTCACTCTGTTCATTCTTCTAGTCCTGAGCAACATTCTCACATTCTACCTCTTTCTTTTCTTTCACTGCTAGTTTCTCCTTTAGCTTCTCCAATTTATCTGCAAAATAAAATTTGAAACTTTCAGGAGATAGATGAGTTTTACCAATGTTTATTTGTTTAATTTCTTCATCATCATCACTGCTATCAGTTGATGATTGATCAAAATCTGGTGTTTTTTCTGAACTATCTTCTGAAGAAACAGACTCTTCATCTTGACTTTTCTCATCTTCTGCAAACACATCCATCCATTCTTTCATCAACTCTGGCTCTTGAACGATTTGTGCAATATATGCTCTAAACTTTGAGTTACTTTCAGCCGGAATATATTTGTCCCAGCTAAAACCCTCTGGCAATCTTTCATCATCTTGATGAACTAGATAAGCTTTCTTTGGTTCTTCAATCTCCTTCCTAGCATGTGAAGTTTGTGGCGATTGTTGTTGATGCGGCTGTTGAGCAACTTCATGATAAATCGCTTTCCGATAATAATCATTGTTCCCGAAAGGATTCTGAGCTCCACCTGCTTCTCGATTGGTACATTCCCTCTTGAAATGTCCTTTTTCCCTGCATCGAAAACAAGTAACTTTAGACTTATCAAAACCTAAAGTAGAAACATTTGCTTCACGTAAGTCATCTCTTCATGTAATCTGCTTAAATTTCTCAGCTCTCCTCAACACACTCGCTAAACACCACTTAATATCCATTAGCTCCATCTCTTCAGCATCAATCTGATCGTAATCCTCTTTGGTTAACATAGGATTTCCGATTCTTCCCGCAACCAAACTCTCATAAGATTCCAACACGGTAACAAGTAATGCCATATGACCTTTAGCGACTTCTTCAGAGAAATTCTGACCATTTTGAAGATGCAACGCGATGTTGCATTGTAACACATGACATTACCATTGTTTGAGCTTTGAACACTCTGATTGACACTTGGATATGAAGAAAATCCACTAGTGTTGAATGAGCTTTGATTGACTGATCCGGATGAGTTTTCTGCGCTGAAAGCAGTTTGGATCTTTGGACTAGCTTCAACATTTTGAACATTACCTTTGAAATACATCTTAGTATCTTGTTGACCACTTGGATTGTTCATTCTAGCAATCTTTTGTTGTTCAAGATCTTGTCCTTCAAGTTTTTCAATGAATTGGGCAATTGTCAATTGATCATATTCTCCGGTATTCTTCAAGATCATAAGATATGTACCCCATTCTTTTTGAGGTAACGCATTAGCTAATTTTTCAACCCATTCCTCTCGATCTTTAGTGATATTCAATCGAGACATTGAACGCACTAGATGACAATATCTTTCAATGAGAGTCTTTGTAGTTTCACCCGGCAAACTTGAGAACAAATCAAATTCTTTCTTTAAAAGTGACTTTTTATTCTTGATCATCTCCGTACTTCCTTCGAATTTTGTACGAAGTGCTATCCAAATCGAATATGCACTATCATCATGTTGAAGTAATATGAAAATGTCTTCTTTCACGGCTTGTTGAAGTAAACTAATCATCATTTTTTCTGCCTTGTACATGTCTATCTCTTTATCCGTAAATTCATAAATACCCTTTACGACTCCCATATTATTACGAGGACGAACATACTTTTTCTCAATACACTCCCAAGATCTAAGATGATTTGCTTGAACCCAATTTTCGAAACGTTCTTGCCAACTGTAATATTCTTCAATGCTCATTAGCTTTGGGGGTTTCTGCAATGTTCCAGTTTCATTTTCCATGGTTACACTTTGAGCAATGGTAACAGGAGTAGTCAGAGTCGTAGCAAATGCGTTGTAAAACTCGTTATCCATGTTTCGGTATCAAAAGTTTTCAAGTTCAGAAATTTCCAAATGAACTAGTTCAAACGACTTGGTTCAAACAACTTGGTTAATCTACAAACGATCTGGATCAGATTTTCAAGCCGTTCGACCTGAACTCACTCCGTGCGACCTGGATGTTGACTTTGTGCAAACTGGATAACCCGTGCGAACTGGTTATTAACCTTTCAAACGACCTGGTTAATCTCACACGACCTGACTTCACACGACCTGACTTCACACGACCTGGACTTAAACTAACACCATGTCAACCGGATAAAGTTTCAAACGACCTGAACTTTTTCACACCGTGCGAACTGAAGTTGTTTCAAACGATCTGATGTTCAAAATCAAACCACACGACCTGGATACTTTCTAACACCCTAAGATTCAACTCGTGCGAACTGAAGTCAAACAATTTCCAAACCGTACGACCTGATGCAAGTTTCCAAGCGACCTGATGAAAAATTCAAACGACCTGGACATATTTTCACACGATCTGATCCAAAATTCAAACGATTTGATGATTTTCGAATTGTTTGGTCCGAAATACAAACAACCTGGTCCAAAAATCAAGCAATCTGGTCCATATTCGTGCAAATTGAACACTTTTTCACTTCGTTTCTGCAAGATATCAACTTGTTTGAAAGATCTAGGTTCAAAATTTCATGATTTTATCAATTTTTATCAGGTTTTAGATCGATTTTACGGTTTAATTTGTTCGCGGATTGTTCAAAACTCAATTTTACATGTTATACGACAAAATCAATCCATTTTAACCATGAAATCGTGGTTAATTTTGAGAAAAATGTAAAAGAATTTTTGGTGAAAAGAAGCTGAAATGGTAAGAACTCTTCCTCCTGAGCTCTGATACCACTTGTAGGATCGTTGAATCGATCAAACGAGTCAATCAGAAGAGTTCTTGAATCAAATCAGAGGCAGAATTCATTGATTTGTTCTTCATTCAGCTTGATATGCACAGAGAATCACTTTAATTGTCTCTTGTATTGATTTCACAAGTTTATACGTGATGGAGACACCTCGGCAGAGCTTCGCTACCAGAATCGAAAACCTTACAAATGAAACACCAAGACCCTCTATATATAGACATCACCAGGTCGCACGAAACTAATCAGCCCAGGTCGCACAAACGGGCATGTCCAGTTCGCCAGTTCGCACGAACTGCCAGTTCGCACGAACTGGTCAGTTCGTGTGAACCTGCTGAATCCGACCTGTTTTCCGATTCTTTCGAACTACGTGTCTTGGTCTAACAAACCTAATACATGACTCGATACATGACATATGCACTAACACGTAGGGCGAAAGTTTTTCTTAATAGTTTTGAGCCATCTATTTTTTAGTTTTCTCATCTCTCTCTCCTACTTAATTATAGATAATTAATATTAATTTAAAGATAATTATAAAATTAAATTTAACATAAATTTACTCAACCCGTACAACACACGGGTTTATATGAGGTTCTTAAAGATATAACAAGATACAACTTTTTATTGATTGGTATATAAAATTACATGTGCTCTACCCATACAATATATGAGGTTCTTAAAAATGTAATTTTTTTCATTATTTAATATCTAATATTAACTTTACTCAACTCGTACAATACAGGGGATTCTTAAAGATATAACTTTTTTATTATTTAATATATAAAATTATATTTATTCAACCCATTTAATAAACGAGATTTTTAAAAATAGATTGTTTAATTGTTTGGTGTATAAAATTACATTTATTCAACTCGTGTAATAAACGGTGTTTTTAAAGATATATATTTTTTATTATTTGGTATATAAAATTACATTTATTCAACACGTGTATTAGACGGGGTTCTAACCTTGTATATTTTATAAAAAAAATAGACAGAATTGAGGCATGTGGTAAATAAATATAAACATTCAAAATTTATGAAAATCAAATGTTAGCAAATGATCAAATAAATATAAATATGTTCTACTTTTAAAAAGTAAATACTTTTAAAAAGTAAAAAACAAAGTGTTCCAATCAAAACCTTACTTTCCCATCACACGGATCATGATCGTACGATATTCTATGGTCTTAGCCTCTTCATCCAATGGATGAAAACACACCTCTAGAAACACACAATCTTATACCCCATGTATACAAACATCACTAGAGTTAAAATTCAAAATCAATTTTAGCCATGGAAAGGGGAGCAAGCGGAGCAGAAATCACTAAACTCAAAATTCAAAATCAATTTATACAAACATCACTGAACTACCGCCACCACAGCGCGCCACCGCACTGCCATCAACGCACAATCACAGAACCACCACCACTACAGCATAACCACCGGGCGATTGGTGGGTGTGGTGGTACGGTGGTTGTTAGTCTGTCGCTTCTTACGCCGCAACGATTGTTTACGGTGAATAAATCGTACATATGTGAACCCAAGTGGTACTACTGTTCGATGCATAAACATTCATGATAAATAACTCTAAAAAACCTTTGAAGTATAAAGTTTTGTTCCTTTCTTTCTAGTGTTTATAATAAACCTTCATTCCACATCGTTCACTAGTGCATACTCTATCATTGTCCCATCTTGGAACCTCCTCATCTTGTTTTATGACATGTTTCTTAGTTGTGTTAAATTGTATTAGTTTTGTTGTTTGATCATTTTAGAACTCGCATCGTAATGTATAATTCTTAAATTTATGTTATTGCATTTGGAGTGAATTTTGTAAAACAAGTTTTGTAATTATTAGATTTAATTTTTGTAATTGTTTTAGCAGAAAAATCTGGATTTTATTAATATTATTTATTTGCTAAAAATATTAATTCGTCAGAAATGTGTCAGAAACGAAAACTAGTTATTTTTTTAGTTTGTCGGAAAAATGTGACAAAAATTATGAAGTTTTCATTTTTTTTCTGTTAGTAGCTACAAACAAAAAAGTTGACTTTTTTAGTTTTTCAATTCGTTATAAATTTGTAGCTACGTTAAAAAAATTAAAATTAGAAGACAAAATTTTGTCACAAAGGTGTCGCTAATTAATAAAATTATAAAAAAGTAATATTTGTATTATGATAATATTATTACAAATATTAATGATAATTAGAAAGAGTTGTAAGAAATGTGACACAATTTCCGACGTCTCTTTTCTGTCGGAAATGAGTAGGAAAATGCGTTAGAAATCAGTTTCCTACGAGGTGTTTTCCTACATACCATTTTTGTCACAACTTCGTAACGAAGCGTGGTTTGTGACGCATTTCCGACGGAAAATGGTGTCAGAATTTTCAGATTTTCTAGTAGTGTTTAGCTTAGCCTCAGGATCATACTGGGTAGTATAAGGTGCTGTTTGTTTTTGAAGAGGTAAAACGTCTGCGGTCTGCGGACCACATCTGCAGACATCTGCAGCTGAAGAGGTGGACCAAACCTCTGCAGTCTGCAAGGAGAAGACTGTTTGTTTTTTAACTTGGCGCAGGGAATCCAACTAGTGACTCTTGAAATGCAAAAAACGAGTAATGCATCAACATACAAATTTAAATTTGCCAATAAACATGTTCTTAATTCAATCTAATCTAATAATTTGCAATAAAACAACAAACAGCACCTAACAAATTTCAATTTGCCAATAAACATGTTCTAACAATTCAATCTGATGAGTACACAAGCGAGATCCAAAAGATTGAAGCTTTATGCTTCAATACAACTTAACAAAACAAGAAACAGAGAAAATATAAACAAAAATACATATATATGAAGTAAAGGAAGAATCTTGAACTGACCCACTTATTTGATTTCAAGATTTAGGGTTTCTATGGGTGTGGCAGCCATTGATGATCGTTAAAATGTGAGAGAAAGTGGTGAAGAAGAAGAAAGTTTGGATCATTTTAAAGATAGTGGTGGGTGGGAAGAAAAAAATGGCATATGGGGATGAGAAATTGGGATTTGGAAGAGGAAGAATGTGACCGTGACGATTCAGTGGATGTGCGGTGGTCGGAGGACAAGGAGGTGGTCGGCGTGCACGGGGTTGCAGACTTGCAGGTTTTCGGTGATACGGTAGTCGGAGGTGGTGATGAAGACCCGAGATGATGAAGATGATGATGGAGACAAGGTGTGCGATGATGTCGGAGAAGATGATCTGAAATGTAACGGAAGTTGCAGGTGGGTGGAGGAGAAGGGGTGGAGGTAGAGGTGGTGGCGGACGGTGGGTGGAGGAGAAGGGGTGAAGAGGTGCTAGGGTTTTGTGAAGAAGAATAGCTCTGCAGACCCATGAAGACATTGGTCCATGTCTGCACCAAGAAGTGGTCTCGCAGACCTTTTTTTAATGAAATGTCTTCGAGAAAACAAACAGTCTTCAGACCCAAAGGTCTGCGCGCGGTCTGCGGGGCGCAGACAGAAGAGGTTCTGAAGATCTTTTCAGGAAAAACAAACACCACCTAAGTGATCACACGTGGGCCCTTGAGAATGTATCTCAAAACCTTAGGTTCTTTGGCCTTCACATACTGTTCAAACCAAAATTTTCATTCCAAATAATCATCAGCTGTTATAAGTCCAAGAATTCTGGTAGAAGTTCCAATGATGGAATCTAGTTCTATTTGAAGATTTGCAGTAGTAGCAGTAGCGAGAGTAGCATTGCTCAAGTCTTCGGGATTCATGATTAATGATTAAATTACCATATATGAGTTAAATCAGATTATGTTAATTAAAAGTCCGAATAGTCCAAAGTACAAGTAAATTCCTCTCGAAAAGTCCTTAGTTCTCGAAAACAGTAAGTTGGTCGAAAAGAGGAGCTGGTCTCTCGAAAACTCCGAAGAGCTCGAAAACTCCAAGGATCTCAAAAACTCCAAGAATCTTGAAAATGGAAAGTTTCTCGAAAACTAAATGTTCTCGAAACGAGAATGAAATTCTTGTCGAAAACGTGATGTTGTCAAAATCTTCTTGTTGAAATCCTACAAAACAAACTTTGTTAGGGGACTAGGGTGGTAAATGTTTTGCCCGTGATCAAATTCTATCACGCGTGGAGATGTGCACAAGACCACCGCCACCTTCATATGCAACGAGTGATGGAATGATGTGCGTGATATATTTCACGCGTTATGGTTTGTGAGTGATGGAACATGAGAGGGGGTGTGAGGGTTTATTGTTGAGTGTTGTGAGTGATGATCATTGCCATTAAAAAATGTTGTGAGTGATGGAAAAATGGTTGATGACATGGCGGAACTTAATTGAGTGTTGTGAGTGATGAGTGATGACCACACCCACCCACCTTAGGAAATATATCCCGAAAAAAAAAAAACTGGGGATCCTGTGATCTCGAAAAATCACTTAAAATTTTTCAAAATAAAATCCAAATGTCCCGTGAAAAGCTTTATTCAACGATCCACACAACAAGCAACATAATGATAAAAAAAATAACAAATTCATACATGCATTCACCCATTGATTTGGCAAAATGAAAGCAACTCTTTGTCATTTTGAAATATTTCCATATCTTGGCTTTCCAAACTCACATGCGCTTGGATACCATCACCGTCTGCAGTATCCATCAGCACAAAACTATTTTGACCTGCTGATCTAAAGGCAATAACTGTAGCTATGGGCTTTCCCCACCCGAAATCCACTTTGTTAAACGGGTACCCGCATAGGCTGCTGCATGTATATGATCTCTTAGCCAGAGTTTCTAAATCTTGATCATTTACCAGTTTCGACAGTAGTAATTTAATGTTTTCAGTTGCCTGTTGCACACTTTGGACTCCTTCAAGTTGCAACTTCATTTTCTTTATCTCACCAACCAACATACTTAACGATGTTTCGCTTTCAAGTCTGGTCGGTACAATCATAAGCGACCCGATATTTCCCACGGCAGTTTGGGGCAGCTTCTCGGGTAACTTTTCACGTAAATAGGTCGGAACAAACAAATATGATGGCTTAAAGTAACCCGAAGTTGCGGTAGCTGCAGCCACTGCGGTTTTGTAAAGTAGAGAGGTTAATACTTCAACCCGAGTAGGGATATCATTTGTAGCCGAGGCCACGGCTTTCTTAAGAACACTTAACTTAGAGTTAGGAAACACGAACTTTCTCGTTACACGAGTACTATCTACCACATGCTGTTGATTCATAACCGGAGCTTCTGACAGAAGAGAGTTGGTTCTAGGGACATGAATGATATGTGGGTTCAGAGGCAGTACCTCTTTGTGGTCTGGCGATCCATAGCGTGCTACCGAAGCCCAATGATTAACGAAGGAACCAAGAGTGCAACTGTCACCAACGAGGTGTGACATAGAGACTGCAAGCCCGACTCCACCACACGCGAAGTGATTGAGTTGAACCCCAACAGGATTCATATTACGAGGGGAGTTGTAGCACACCATATTATCGGCAAAAAGATTGTCCAGATTTCCATCTTGTGTGCTGCTAAGTTTGGTATCGCTTCTCGCTTCAACAAACACAACCCCCTCATCGTTACAGTCGACGTATGGTGTCGTGTTTGTGGGTAGCCTGCCGGCAAAGTGATAGTATTTTGTTAAGCTCTGTGACAAAGAATTCTTCAGGACCGTGGCTTTGTCTTGGGTAGTTAAACTGCAACTGTCATTGTTTGGGTATAACAAAAGCAGTGGTAAGTATATTTTCCCGACGGTTAGATCGACCTCAGAAAGATTATAAGTTCGGAGATGAGAAGGTGTTGGATTTGCGGGTTTGATTATTTCTCGAGAAATAATGGTGGCCATAACAAACAAGGGATGATGAAGTGCAGGAGAAAGCAAAGAAACAGAGAAAAAAAAAAGAAGGAAAAAGGAACGCAGCAGGTACACGAGAGAGGGAAGGGAAAAAGAAAAGCAAGGGATCAAGGGGAAAAGGAGTGGGGAATAAAGAGGGAAACTCAACCACTAGATGGGTAGGCTATGATACAATGAATGAGAGCAAAGGCCAATTCATATTAATTAAAAAGAGGGATACAAAGAGCTATATATAGGCAACAAAATTAGATTTAGACACCTCAAGAAAGCACAACTAAACAATATAAAATGTAAAGTTGATACTGTATTATTTAACACTTCCATATTAATTGGTAAAAAAAATCAGCAGTAATGTGTATAAATTGTTTGATTCACCTCTGTGCATGTGATATATATATATATATATATATATATATATATATATAGGGTAAGGTTCATGCGAGAACCACCCTTATTGCGAGAACCGCGAGAACCAATGTGAATACAAAATAAATTCTAAAAAAAATCAAAAAAGCACTCAAAAATTTTAATTTTTTTTTAATATTTTTTTTTCAAAAAATCGCTATATTTCGTTACCATCAAAAAAAAAATCGAGTAACAGATATCTATGCACATGTGCATATGTATCATTACTTCGACAAATTCGGTAATACGTTATCAGGAATAGACAATTGCACTTTAATTTACAATACTATTCGTAATACACTACTTTTTACATTACCAGTATTTAAAATGCACCTGTGCATCATTAGGTATAACCATGATATAACGTGTTTTGGTACAAAAAGTTTGTGAATTTGAATGGAGAAGTAGGCCCATATACATGTTTTTTGGTTAGTTATATCTAGTGGTTGATGGTTTGGTTATAGTTGTCAATTTATGATGTAATATGTTGATTGGATGGTATAAATGGTGTTTACATACATGTAATAAAGTGAAAATATCGGTAATGGTATTGTATTATGGATGATAGGAGGTAATGGTATTGTATTATGGATGGTAGGAGGTAATGGTAGTGTATTATGGATGGTATGATAGATAAAAGGGAAAAGTGTATTCAAAGTAGTGTACCAAAACACCTTATTTCATGTTGATACATATAAATGTACATGTGCATTTCTAATATTGGTAATGTAAAAAGTAATGTATTACATATGGTAGTGTAATGAAAGTGCAATTGTCTAATATGTGTAATGAATTACGGAATTTGTCAAATAAATGACAAAAATGCACATGTGCAAGCTTGTGTATTATGGATGGAATGATAGATGAAAGAGAAAGTAGTGTACCAACACACCTTATTTCATGTTAAATCATATAGATGCACATGTGCATTTCTAATATTGGTAACGTAAAAAGTAGTGTATTACACGTGGTAGTTTAAATGAAAGTGCAATTTTATAATATTGGTAATGAATTACGGAATTTGTCAAAGAAATGATACAAATGCACATGTGCATGGACAAGTGTGACTCGAAATTTTTTTTTTTTTTTTGAAATTTTTTTTAATGTAAACAAAATATAGCGATTTTTATAAAAAAAAATAGTAAAAAAAAATAAAAAAAAATTTTGGGTGTTTTTTTTTTATTTTTTTTGGTATTACTGTTTGTGTTCACACGGGTTCTCGCGGTTCTCACAATAAAGGGTGGTTCCTAAAGGATCTTTGTCCTATATATATATATATATATATATATATATATATATATATATATATATATATATATATATATAGGGGATGGATCATGAGAAAACTAGTTTAAATTAGAAAACCAAAAAACTAACAAAAAAAGCCTTAAAACATTCCAATTTTTTTTTTATTTTTATAAAAAAATCGCAGGTGTTTATGCATGGAAAAAAATTTTCAAAAAAAAAAAAATTTATTTTTTTGTTGTATTACACATGTGCACTATTACGGATATAGTGCACATGTGTAGTACACATATAATCAGAAGAAGGCTCTTTCAAAAACCCCAAACCGGCGATTAGAAGAATCTTGATGGAGAAGCAATCCGGCGACGGTAGAGAACCTAAGGTTGACTACGGTAAGTTTATACTTCGCTACACTGATTATTGATGACATTAGTGTTAATTTCGTTTTTTTATATAATCGAATAGTTAGGGTTTGTTCAATCGGTTCGTTTGGAATCAATATGGTGTTGTGTTATATGTTTAATAGAGCGATGGTCGTATAATAATGTAATTTTTGCTGAGTTTTCATTCGATTTCATGATAACATTATGCCGTCGGAATGTGGGTTATGAATCGGTTGTTCGACAGTGCACTCTGTCGCCGGAAATTCTGAGTCTATCCATGGGTTGGGAGATGCATTTGTTCTTCATATTTTGTTGATATTTTTTTGGTGTACACTTGTGGTTATGGTAGTTATTGAGTACAGCAATTTGAAGTACACAAGTGTAGATGCATGTAGTTATAGTGTATAGCAATTTTAATTGTGCGTAAATGTGATTTTTTTCATAGAAAATAGATAAACAAGATATATTTGGATTTTAATGTTGTTAAGATAAAAAGATAAAAAAAGTTAGTAGGGTGATGTAATGTTGTTAATGTACACTTGTGTACTGGATGTGAAGAAGGTATAGTCAGCAAGTTTTAAACCTAAGTAATTAACTTAAGTACATATGTGGATTTTCATGTTGTTAAGGTGTACACCAATTTGTTGTATGTTAAAATGGGTTTTTTTCAAGTACAAATGGATAAGTACACAGATGGTATTTTTTAATTGAAAAGAATTACATAACTGTATTGTATGTTGGCTTTAGATTAAAAGATTAGAAAACAGTCTTTAATGCGCATGTAAAGTTTGTATGTTAGATACTTTTGGTGTATATATTAACACATTGTAAATACTTATGGTGTATATAGTAACACAATTTCTGTATGCCACTATGTTTAAACAGGTATTAAGATGGCCGATGTAAAAAGAGATGAAGGAGCGAATGTGGGTGCTAGTCATGATATGGAAAAGAAGTCAATGCAAGATGTCATTAATACACCAGGTAGTTTGTTTGTTGAACCGTCATAACGTGTGAAAATGTTTTTGTAACCGTTGCTTTTTTGTGTGTCCTAATTTGTTGTATGTTTGAATGAAACAGTTTTGGGAAAGAGAAGGAAACGATAGGCTTGTAGGCTTCCGAGTGGTCAATCATATAAAGCTATTCGTGTGCCATTCTCAAGTATATAGGACGGTATAACATATATGCATTGATATTTATGACCGTAACCACTCGGTACCTATGCGCCCGAAGTTGTATTTAGCGTCCTAATGGTTTGGGAATTTTACTTCAGGAAAGGACGACGTGTGCAAGACGGAAACAATAAAGGAGGAACACACATCCTAGAATGGGATGGAAAAAGTTGGTACAGGTAAGTGAAATTATGACATGTACGCTAAATGTATAAAAATTGTCTGTGTATACAACAATGGGAAAATATGTTTTGATTAGATTTTGATGTAGCAACCGAAGGTAGTGGGAGACGGATGATGAAGACGAGTGATGCGGAACGCATGGCCAGCGAAGACGAAGACGTGAAAGGAGGTATTGTTTGTATTGATATATGTATACAAAAGCTGTTATAATATGCTGTTAACGGTTTTGTTATTTGTTTAGATTATGAAGAAGACTGTGAGATGAATACGGTTGACCAGATTTTCAAATTCAAAACAAGGAAGCAAGCAAGGAACACCAAAAAAAGAAAAAGTAACAGTAAGAAACGGGCGAGGGCGAAACGTTCTAAAGGGTTACCGTCGATAAGGACGCGTACCTCACCGAATAAATTGTTCGAAGCTGTTAGCATATTGACGAGGTGGCAGAGAAACGTGGTTCGTAAAATGGGTTTTGGAAAGATACTCCATCTCAAAGTATCAGACGTAAATGCATCGTTGGTGTATTTTGTGGTCGATAGGCTAGATACCGAAAAAATGGAAATCAATCTAGGGGACAGAAAAATAAAAGTTGATAAAGAAGGCGTTCGTAGAATAATGGGTGTACCGTACGGAGGTATACGGTTTGTGAGGGATGCGGAAGGATGTGCTGATGCTGAGAAACTTGTGGATACATGTAAAAACCGGTTTGAGAAGACCCCGATTAGTTGTAAGATGATTGTCGACAAGATAAGAGAAAATAGTTATGCCGATGAGGAGACGTTCAAAATGGATTTTGCAATGCTATTTATAGCCACAATGATAGCAAGCACCAAGAATGGGAACGCGATGTATACAATGCTTGGATGGTTCTGTCTTTCAAAGGAGTTTAGAGAGCACGACTGGTGCCAGATGATTGTGGACACTATTAGGGTCTGTAAAAGTGATTAGGATAGAAGTGACCGTGATTCGTTTTTTCCGCGGTCCGCTGACTATTTTGGTGGTACGATACGTAACCTTGAAATACACCTATGTAATTTGTTCTGTACAATTGTGTACAACATAGTATATAGCTGGTAAAGTTGAATAATGGGTTTTTCTTTTTTGTGTAGTTGCTTTACCTGGACAGCACAACGTGTCCAGGATTGGGAGGAGATCGTGAGCAAGCTCCAATCAGCTTTTGGACAAAAGAAATGATAAGTATGCGGAAGGACTTGGAGGTAAGGAACGGGGGGTTTGGACTGGGTGATGCTAGGGAGTTGTATGCTGATGATCAAGAGTACGACCAGTTAAGTGAAGACGAAGCAGTAGATCTATCGAAAGGAGAAGAAGAAAACATAAATGCGAGATTTGATGGGATGTCGCTTGAGGTATGTTTTTGTTGATATCAAATAATTTGAAACATTCATATCTGGTGTAGAGTAATAATACATTTTGATTGTTAATGTTAGGATTGCGTTGATGGATTGTTCCGGATGTTGGACGAGGCGGAAGGATTGAAGAGGAAGTTGGAAGAAGTTGTTGCCAAAGTTGCCGGTCGTTTCCCGAATAGCGACTACCTGTTGCCGGTACTGGAACGGTACAAGGTGATATTTAACAAAAGTGTCGTCGATGATAAGGATGAACCGTCTGGTGTAAAATCAGATGCTGTACGGATGAAAGGTATGGTTTTGGTGTTCCTGTACACATGCATTATATAAACTAATTTATAAGAAGTCATATGTGTTCTGTCCGTTAAATGTGTGTAGATGACGTTACAATGAAAGGAAACAATAAGAGTGGGGTCGACGAGGCAGAAGGGTTCTGTACTCCTCATGTTGCGTCAATGTTTACACAGAATGTTATTGTGTACACTGATGTACTCGAGGATGTTCTCTCAGGTGCGTATGATACGCAACGGATGGATGACAAGCCCTCGTTCGACTTAGGGCTGTCTCAGCCTCTTCCAACTACACAAGAGATGGTGGTGATGAGAGAAGAAACTGTGAAAAATGTCGAACCGGAAGCTGATGTTGGTGGCAAAGGAAAAAGAAAGAAACAAATGTCGAAATACGGGAAATCTGCGTTTATGTTACGAGCTGGGGACATTAAGTCATGGATGCAATCAAAAGATAAAATAATTTGGAGATACCTGTCCGCTTGTGTAGAAGATACTCCGCATGTGTTTTTTTTTTTTTTTTTTTTGCACAATATTGGTTTTTTAAATACGTTTGTTATGATGGACAATTACCTAAGACACATGTTTTGTTTTATAAAATCACGTTTACAGAGTGGCGACTCCGAAGAAGAAGGGCAACAAGGTTGCGACAAAAGAGGGCAGGGATCAAAAAGAAGTAGCCGAGGTTGCTGGTTCAAAAGGGTAAGCAACAGTTTGACTAGATTTTATTATTCGGTATTTAGTCGATGCTTGTGTACGTGAAAATGGATACACAAGTGGCGTATACATTGGTGTATTAACTACAGAGTAAGGTATATGTATGATATTGTGCAGGACATACGTGTTTCTAACGGAGTCTGGCATCGGGCTTATGTACTTTCAATTAAAAGATTTTTACCCGAGCGTGTGGATGGGAGACGCAGTTATAAACTGCTTTGTGACGGTCCTAAATCACGAAGAAGTTAACGGTAGAAAGACGACCAAGGGGAAAAGCAAAGAGTTTTACAAAAAAATTGGTGAAACTCGCCGTCTTTTCTGCCACACGGTTTGTTTTGTAAGTGATTACTTTACTTATATTTGTAAATCATCTTTAATTAGTTTTTTGGAAAAAAAGATTTCAGGTATTGATTGTTTGTGAATTTAAATATGTAGAACGACAATGTCTTAACTAACACGAAGTACGATGATAAGGGTCGGTTGGAGAAGTTCAGTAGTGCGTTGCTTATGGTGCTGAATAAGGATGCATCACTTATGAAGCTGACAGGTTATACCATGATTGTTTTCCCGATACTGGAAAATCATCACTTTTATCTGGTTAGTTTTGACATGGAAAAGTTGGCAATAAGTGTAATTGACAACATGCATGCTAGTGAGAGCTTCATCGAGTTTTCGGATAACAATGAGTTTTTAAAGAAGACGACACCGTTTAAAGTGGTAAGTATGAATTTAATCTGTAAGCATACGCATGTGTATAATGTTGGTAACCTGGTTTAAGTTGGATTTAAACGCAGAAAGATGTTTTCATAAAATATTTGAGATCCGTAAGCCATCCGAAAGGTTTGGATTTTGAGCCAGTAATACCGAAAAGGCTGGAGATTGAATGGGTGACGGTAGGAAATAGTGTGGATTGTGGAGTTTTTGCTATGCGTCACATGGAGACCTGGTTTGGTGAAACCGACCTAAAATGGGACAGTGGGTTTCCTCTCGCGCATACACAACAAAAGTCTAGTCTAACCAGATTACGGAAAAAGTATGCTTGCAAGATTGTATGTTCCGATGCAAACAAGAGGCGTAATGAAGTCATGGGTGCAGCCGTGGCATGGAACTTGGCCGAAGGGTTTGAGGTTGAAAAGGGTCTGTTGTTAATGATAACTGAAGGAACTTAGTAGGGAACATATATTTGATTTACGGTTGTTTTGAATTTTTGCTATGTTGTTAGGTGACAATGTTGGTAAACCTTTTGCTTTTGTGCATGTAAATGGTGTTTTTGCTTGGTTTAATACATTGTTAGGAGATTGACAATGCATACATACTTTAACAAATAAAATGTAAAAACAAAACACCAGTGTAAAACCATTAAGTACACATATGTAACATAAATAAAAAACACTCATGTATATGCAGTCTTAATCAAACTTCCTTCTAGTTAACGATTGGAGAGTATTTATGGTTAGACTGGGTTTACAAAGGTAACTGAAATAAGCCAGTGTATGTAGGTGTTATTCATCGGTTGAGTATCAGTATCACAGTTCATCAATACAAACTGTTTTGTTAAAACACGTAGTAACAGTGCCACTGATTACAAGGGTATAAGGGCTAGGTACGTATATGTAACGTATGTGAAAACACTAGTGTATATGCACGCGTAAACAAATTGCCATCTGGTTAAGGCTTGGAGAACAGGTTATGTTCAGTATATATGCAGGCTTAATGAAAACTGCCTTTGGGCAAGTAAGTTGTTGGAGATAAACATAGACAGTAGATAATCAGTAAAAACAATGACCAATTTAAGTGTTTAAATAATAAAATTTAACAAAAAAAGCAGTGTAAAAAAGTAGTTTATTTGCATGTATATACTAATAATCACTAGCATTGCCGTCCCTATCTGTCTCGTCCGATTCTATCTCCATGTCTTCCTCATCTTCGTCTTCCTCATCATCCTCATTTGTAGACGAGTCATCCTTAGGTGGCTTCCCTTTTTTTAAAGGGCAATTCCTTTTGTCGTGTTTTCGGACTCGTTTTCCGCAATAATTACACTTCCTTCTTGGCTTCTTGACAGCTTTTATTGCTTTTTCCCGCGGACCAATCGGTCTTTTATGCTTCCCACATCCATTGTTACGAATTTTCTTTGGTGCCGTACACGATATCTCGTCCGGTTCAGTGTGGGCAATAACTTCCTGAATTGCTACACCCTTTCTACTACTTTCTGGATCATATGGAACTTCAGCGAAAATCTTATCTTTAAGAGCCTGAATCTGTAAGTGTAGTTCCTCTAGTTTATCAATGTTACCCCGCACGCGATCTCTACACATGTCCATGTTCTCTAAGATTCTGCGCCATAATACTGCACTCCTAGATTGGTCTACGGATAACCTGTTCTCCAAACAATGAACATCATTAGGAAGAGCATTTCGTCTCCATCTCGGATGAATGTATCTTGCTGGGATCTCCTCAATATTATGGCTTCGGAAGACACAAATCACGTGGCGACATAGATATCCATCTCGGGTGAAACCATTGCAAACACAAGAAACCGACAAGTCTTCCTTGTTAAAGGTCACCTAATAAAAAAAGTAGTTGAGAAGATAGTTAGTACGACTGGTCAAAGTAATATACACTGGTGTACGGTAAAAATACACACTGAATAAACAAGGTTGAATACAAAAATAGGTAATCATATTAGTAACTAGTAATAGTTGGCTAACCTTGAACTCGTTAACAACTTCCTTTTGGTTATCTAGATGAACAACTGTAAAAACAATTAACGCCATCAACAAGGGACCGTTCCGCAATGTAACTAAATTCTGTACCGTTGAAAATTTCCTTTTGAACCTCGTAGAAAATTTTCCTTGCATAAACGGCGTTCGCATGACATTCAATCCTGTAGCTTGTTTTGTATTTTTCTGGGTTGGTGGTCTCAGTATGATTGCAAAGTTCCCGTTGCTTGTTTCTTAACCCATCGATGGACGTATCGTAACACAACATGAATTGAACCAATGTATTATGTGCGCTCGAGTCTGCTTTAAACATGTGGTTTGCACTTTCGCATCTGGATGTCGTTTTCATTAAAGTGCACATAGGTATTTCGCGAAAGTAACCTGGAATCCATTGCTCCCGAATTGAAAACATCTCTGTCAACCATTTATGAGACTCTACCCCGTATTCGGCGATCAATGAATTCCACCTTTGCTCAAATGTTTCAGGTTTGATATAGACGTTCCAAACAAGCTTGTGAAACTTCTCTTTTATCTCGATATTTGTCAAGTTGTCTCCCTTGATCTATATTTTGTTAAAAGTAATGAAAAAGAAATCAAATTCGAAATAAACACAGGTAAAAGAAAAAATAAAAAAGAAGGAACAGATGTACACCAGTGTATGATAAGACTTGTACACAAGTGTAAAAATTGTTTATAACCAGAAAGTTTGTAAATAAATACCTTAGATGGTATCTTTTGAACTATATGCCACATACATAGTCGATGATGTGACTTGTCGAATACGTTGCTAACTGCTTGTTTTATGGCACAATCTTGATCGGTTATAACCAAACGAGGTTGTCTGCCGTTATGAGCTTGGAGAAATTTTTGTTGAAGCCATGTGTATGACTCGATTGTCTCGTTATGAAGGAGGCCAGCACCAAATATGGTGCATTTCTTGTGATGATCAACGCCAGTAAATGGAACAAAAATCATATCGTACCTGTACAAAAAAAAGTAAATTGTAAAAGACAAAGGTAAATAACCAAAGAGTTAGAATATGAGAATTTATAACTTACATATTCGTGTGGTACGTTGCATCAAAAGTCAACACATCCCTAAATGCTTCGTAATTCATTTTCGAAACATTATCACACCAAAATAGCAACTGAAGTTCTGTGTCAACAATCTGGGTATCCAAAGTATAATTTTCTTTGTTCTTGCATCTTGCGTTCATTTTGTCAACTAACATTTGGGTGTCTCTTTCGCCGATGAAATCTCGGATATCTCTACACAATTTTTATAGTCAACAACCGTGCCCTGTACGTTATGATGACCACCTTTTATGACAACCTGAAGTTTGTGGATTTCGTGGGACCAATGTTAGCATTACGGCATTTTGCTATAAACTTGGTGGTGGAAAAAAGAAGCTTCCTCTTCTTTAGAGATAAATCAAGATTTTCAGGAGACGTAAACCCATGGTTATGTTGTTCTACCCAGTCATATAATTCAACCTCATCTGTATTCTTCAGACGTTTAAATTTTACACAGGCTTTACAGTCTGTAACTTTTATGTTTGAGCGTCTTTTGGGGGAAATAGTATCAACCTCAGACAGTTGACCATCGATGTCTTTAGGTTTGTTGGCTCTAGAACACAAGACATATCGCCGAGTTGTTATTATTTTGTCGCCGATCTTTTCTTTCTTAGAAGTACCCAACCGTGTACAAAAACCTGCTAGTTGTGCATACTCCTCGTACATTGCAATAGCAGCTTCAATCGACCTAAATCTGGCATGTTTAAAGGGTTTGAATCCAGGCGGAACAACTGGCGTCCAATACCTACTGCCGTTAGGTGTTTCGTATACATTGCTAGCAACTGACTCTGATCATTAAGATAGAAAAGAAACTATGATTAATTAAGCTTCAGGAAGTTTGTTTTAAAGCATAATATATCGTAAAAAAAAGCTGGAAAAGGAATAAATTACATGCTTTCAATTACCCAAACATAACAAGTCATTCGAAAAAATTACGGAATGATGAGTACATATGTATAGATGCAGTTGTTTCATTATCCTAAAAACATTCAGTTAGTCATATTTATCTGTAAACAAGTCATCCCATATCTCATGAGTGATCAATACATATGTGGACATGCTCTGTTATCTTAGCCTACAAATATTCAGTGACTTCACTAAATCTGTAAAACCATCCATTCTAAAATATTCAGAGATGTTTAGTACATATGTGTACATGCAACTGTTTTATTATCCTAACCTATTCAAATACTGTTATAATAATTGTAAACAAGTCATCCAACTATCTAATTCATGAATTCAATAAAAGTACACGTAAACAATCAAAATATAAATCAAGCAGACGGAATGACGATCATTAAATGACATGAAGGGGAAACTGATGACAAAGAACTGGGGCGAAGAAGATGAACAAAATTGCAGGAAATAACCTGGGCTTCATTACGTCGATTTGGATGCAATACCGAACAAAAAAAGATAAAAAAACTAAACCTGGGCTATTCATGGTAGTGTAAAAAACTGGATTGAAGTCATCTTGTTGTATTGGGTCTTGTCCGTTGAAGCCGCTACTATGATCATCCTCCATGATTCGATGATGACGTGATTCAAAGAAGTAGCAGGGTTTGAATTCAATTTGAATATAATTAAAAAAGAACACGTAAGATATGCAGGGAAATAGGAATTGTAACTGCAATTGGTTTATGGAAAGGAATTTAAAAAAAATTATTTAATTACAATCTTGCCCTCTTAATCAAGAATTGAAACCAATGGTTGAGATTAGTTCACAAGGTTCACAACCAAGGATGTTGTTCACTCATGATCCTTATCCTGTATATATATATATATATATAATGACGTGTTAGAAGATGTGCTCCATACGTGATTAACAGTTGTCAAAGGATATATGGTAAGCAGATTACAGATCATAGGATCGTTCTATAGTCAACATCTTGAGATCTGCTCAATTTCTTTAGTGATCATTAGAGTGTAAAAACCAATTGATTAACCACGTTTTTTTAAAGATAAACTTCATTAAAACCGGCAGGCCAGACAAAAAAAACACAGGACTGCACCAAAACTATTTACAACATATACAAAGGCAACTTACACCATTCTCTCCAAAATAACTTACTATACTTGGACCTACTTTATAAAACGTGATTAACGAGCGATAATTATATCATCTCCAATGCTACATTAAGATATGATTGGATAATATAGGCTGTCACACCCCCAAAATACCACATGCGGAATCCCCCGCGAGGCATGTGACGTACCAGGATCCAGCCACTAATCACATTGAACTCATAACAAGATTCCAAATAAAAGCTTTCATTCATTAAAATGTTACAAAACATTGTTTATAACTTATTGTGTTCAGCGGAAGCATAATATAAAGTTTAACCAAAACCCAAGGGTATGAAATCAACTAGTCTCGTTTCAAGTTTCCATGTATCTCGACCCATGACCACTCCAGCATCCCAGACAGCAAGTTCCACATCCACACGTATCAATAACCTGCGAGCATGCACACACGTGTATCAGACAACGCTGGTGAGTTCATAGTTTTACGAAAACGTTAGTTACCAAGTCATTAGTTCCGTTCATTGATTACAATGTTGATAATACCTCGAATACAAGACGGCTCCTGAATTATTTTGCCCGTTCCCCAATGCTCCTATCAAAGCATTGGGCATGACTGGGTCATTAGTTCACACCCGTCCTCTCAGGTACGGGGTAAGGGTGCCAAACCTAGATAGCGCTACCAACTAATACCCCGTTACCTCTCAGGTAACAAACAAGATGGGACTTCAAGGTGATAGGATGAGTGTATTATCCAACATTCCAGATTTTACCCACAAGACGTATTCCTCTCAGGAATACCCAATTGATTTACCCAAAACCTATCCCTCTCAGGGATACCCAATGACTGTCCCAACCACCGGGACGCATGCTCAAGAGGAATGAACTCCCCTTAGATTGCTCGGATTGTTAAGTTACTTTACCCGTTCCAAGTTGGTCAACCATACCCTACCGTGGTTACCAAAGATAATCAGTTTCACAATCATTCAAGTCACATAGTTGCACACAGTAAGTCACGTATTGGTACACAGTTTGCATCTAGCACAAAGGTCACTGTTAACATGTAACACATACCGAATTATCGTACAAGTCCTCATCCCATGCACATATCACTTAACATTAAACAGCATGGTTATCAATCATATCAGTTTCATGATTTATCAATTAACTCGCGTATTTCAAAAATTGCGTCTATCACAAGTATCACTGTACATCACATAGCATATACTCAGTTCACACACGTGATCACAACCCATGTATAATATACAATAACACACAACAGTTAACTGGGCTATCTACCAAAGCCCAGGCCCAAATCTGTTTTCCCTTCGGCAAAGAGTCCTAACCGTCGTCAAAACTCCTCGACGAAGACTCCCTCCGACGAAAGTTCCCCTTCGACGAAGAATCCCTATTCTTCATCGCATTACATTGTTCGTCGGGAATCCTTCGTCGTTGCCTTCATACCCAGTTACAATTTCCTTAACCACAGTTACACGACTCTTGACATAATTCTTTGGTTTAAACAACAGTTACACATACACATTCAACTATCATAATTTCTGTTCATCATCAAATCATGCCAATCAATCATTAACCTAATGATTACGACTCTAACATGCAATCCTAATTTCTTTTGTAGAACCAAAACAGTAAAAACCCGTTCATATCCGCAAACTATAAAACGGTCCAAGATCATTATCAATCATCTAGAATTTATGCCCCTGATCAAGTTCACACATTATATCAACCCGTAAATCCCATCCCAACGATACCGAAACCCCTTTGACATGCAACCCTAGTTTACATGAAACTCATAAAATCCTAAACATATATGATCTCCAACCAAGACCAGTTCATGATTTTTAAGAGCACTAATTCTCAGTTCATTTACAATCAATCAAGAATTAATTCATGTAATTATATTCGCACAAAACCACACACACATACGTCAATGAATTCACATAGCATCACAGTTAGTTAAAGGATTCACATACTTTCATATAATCAACCCTCATCACCACCCATAGCAAATCCGAATCATACTAAACACGGGATCATCATTACGAATTATAACAAATTTCAAAAACAATCAACAAGGGCTGGGAACAAATGTAATTCTACTAACCGATAAATTGTTGAGTCGTTTTCTAGAATGGATAATCAATGATACTTCTAGGGAAAAGGTCCGATCGGTGACGATGATACTTCG
Source organism: Helianthus tuberosus (assembly GCA_030545235.1). Lineage (NCBI taxonomy): Eukaryota > Viridiplantae > Streptophyta > Magnoliopsida > Asterales > Asteraceae > Helianthus > Helianthus tuberosus. The sequence goes on from CM060425.1 coordinate 199,097,101, forward strand.
ATGGACTCCACTGCCGTCACTTCTTCAAGGGGTGACTAGGGTTTACGATTATGATTGTGTTATGCAAGAGCCAGAGGTTACGCACGAGATTTATGTGTAGTCGCTAAGTGTGGGCCAAGCCCAACACTCAGATCTCATTTTGGGCCGTGATCCGATATCGACGAAGAACATGTTCAACAAAGGTTATTCTTCGTCGAGACTTGAAGACGACGAAGGATCATCGACGAAGAATCCTTCTTCGTTGTAAGGGGTCATTGTCATTTAGAGTTTCCATTTAATACTAAACATTAAGCCGGTAAGCATAACCATTCAGTTAACTATACCTGACATCACGTGAAACAAATTGTAAAAACAATATTGTGAAATAAGTGATTCGTACAGGAGAGACCTTGAAATCTCGGGTTGTCACCTCAACCCCAACTTGAAAGAAATTTCGTCCCAAAATTTGATAAGTAACCCAAAGTAATGAGGTGTTAGATCAGGATGACTGTGGATTTTTCTTGGGTGCCACATCATCCCCAACTTGAAAGGGAATTTCGTCCCGAAATTCGCCAATGACATCACTAGTTGATTCAACCGTTTGAACAATCGGGTATAATAGAGCTTCATCTGATCTTAGCGTTCTCACGTGAACTCCGGTCCACGTCTTGAGTTCCAACGAACCCTCACGATTGGGATTCGACTAGGTTAACGAGCCTTAACTTCCTGGTCCATGATTTCAATAGGTTCCTCGACAACTGCAACTTGTCGTTAACCTTAGGCTCTTAGCAAAAGTATCACAAGTGCTTCATCAGACAAATACTGCCTTAGATTTCAGACATAACTGACATCGCGAACGTTACCCAATTTGCCAGGTAGCTCGAGTTTGTAAGCCACGATACCGATTCTTTCCAGAATTTTGAATGGCCAAACGTAACGTACATTAATCTTGCCATGCTTCCCAAAGCGCACCGCACCCTCCCAGGGCGAGACTTTCGATTATGATACGTTTGCCTGCAGCGAACTCCCAGTGTTTCCTAAGATTATCAGCTTTCTCGACGGTCACACGTTGCCGCCAAAGATTTTCGATCTAAACGATCTTCCCAAGAGTTTCGAGTACAAGTCCTGGACCTGTGATTAAGTTGTCACCCACCTTAGTCCAACAAGGAAATTGGCATTATCATCTATGCAATGCCTTAAGCAGAACTGTCTGAATACTATAATGGTATGTGTCCTTCCAATTTCTACTAACGTCAATCACTCACATGCTCGCAGCATGTCTTCGAGTGTCAGAATGGTTCTTTCACTTTGACCATCGATCCAAGGGTGATAAGCAGTGCTCACGTCTAAACGTGAACCACAGGATTTGTGTGCTGCCTGCCAAACATCGGATATAACGCGGGTCACAATCAGAGGTAATAGAAGTTGGCACCTCGTGCCTACGAATCGCCTCTCACAGAGGAATATTCACAAGTTACGAAGACTCATCAGTTTCCTTGATTGCAAGAATGTGTGCTGGTTACGTTAGACAAACAACGATCGTCCAGGTGCTAACGTTTCCGTTTCGTGTGTTAGGTAGAGCGGTGACAAAAGTCCATGGAAGCCTATTCCCATTTCGACATGGATGTTTCTGGTTGCTGATACCAACTAGAAGGTCTCTGATGTTCCATCTTGACTTTCGCACCAGTCAAGCATCGTTCACATATATTGCTAGGTGGGCCTTCACGCCCGGTCACCAATACGAGATTTATAGATCCCAATATCCCCCATCAAAACCCAGACGACTAGGATTTCGAGGCCGGTGTGTTTTGCTCAACCCAAGTTCCCTACGGTTATCGTATAGTGGGGTCCATATTCGTTCCATGGAGTAGCAAATACTGTCCAATTTGCCAAAAGTTGCTTCTCCATGCCCCGCATGGGTTCAATTTGAAAATTTTCGTCCTTCGGTGGTTTGGTTTGAGTAGGGCGAATCTGATCGGGTAGGTTAGAGTCGATGGTGTGCTGCAAAGCTCGTACACGTTTAGATTTCTCAGTCAAAGTTATTCAAACGTTCCATCCAACGATGTCATCACATGATTAGATCTTTCGAAACAAGGGTATACGGGAGGCCCTTGTGATCGGTCTAAGTAGTGCATTTGGTACCGTCCAAGTACTGCCTCCAACTTAAACCCAAAGACCCTGGCTTCCACCGCAGGTCGTGACTCGTGCAGTTCTTCTTGTAAATCCACCACGTAAGCCGTCACTCTCTCTTGTTGTATCAGCGTGTAACTGGGACTCTGATCCGAACCATCATGGTATACCACTAGGTCATCCGTACCCTCGGGTAAAGACAATACTTAGTGCATTGTAGAGTTGGGTTTCAAAAGCTGAAAAGACGTCCTCCTGTTTTGTCTCCCACGAATACACAGCACCTTGCTGTGTTAACGAGATTAGAGCTGCACGATGTGGTTCTTTCATTTTTCTCTCATGATGTGGTTACACATTTGATGTCTCGTCTTTGACATTTAGTCAATGAAACAACTCTTAAGTTGTTTATGTCCAAGAATTTTCATGTACTATCCGTTTAAAATCATATTCTGTTAAACAATGTATAATTGGCGTTATAATTATTTTCACAAAAAATAATTTATACGTCACAAACATTAGTGATTTATTTCGTTGTAAAAAATTGCATGTGTTATAAGAAGATATTGAATACAAAACAATAAGATACATTGGAAATTAAATCATAAGTGGCAGACACTTTTGAAATTTAAACGGAAGCATAGACGATATGTAGACATCAAATATCAAAGTGCTTTGATCTTCAACACTTTATAATCTGACCGAAAACTTCTCAACGATATCGTCCTATGGCATGTCTTGAGGTACTCCCTCAATAAGACTTCATGCACTTGTAAGTACAAGTTCCCCATTTCATCTTGAAACTTTAAACTTGGACAATTATGCTCAAAACAACACCAAGTTGTTACACAAACTACATTTAAGTAGTAAACTTGAACAATTAAATTTGTTCACAACAACACCAAGTTGTTTTTCACCAAATAACATCCACGAGACTGTTACTTTGTTCACCATATGCTACTTCCTGTAAGTGTAGCGAACCATTTGAATTATTAATGTTATGCAATACTTTGTTTTAAAAATTATTCAAAACAATTTTGCAATATACAATATTAATAATATCAATTAGGGTTTTGAAAACATAGATCAAAACCCAAAATATCAAATGGTTTTATATTGTTTAGTCTTACTACACATGTACTAAACGTTTTCTAACATGCATGTTAGAAAAAAATCTTATAACGAGCACATTATACAATCGAACGTTTACATAAAACGTTTTCCAAATATATAGTTTATAAAATAAACCATTTCTCATCATTTTTAATGCAAAAATAGCCAATTAAATGTTTACATAAAACATTCCCGTTCATTATGAACAATCTCTAACCTTGTATTCGTGATACACATTTTCTAACACACGTTTTAGAAAATTTAAGTCACTTTATATGTACAAAACATTACCAATTAGATGTAAAAAAAAAACATTACATGTGAGTTTACATTCTACAGTTAAAAAAAGGGGGAATTGGCCTGTAATAATCCGAACTAGACGTCATTGGTCATTGACAGTCCCACATTTGAATATTCCCCATGCCAGTCCCACCATTCATTATTTTTCCTCCACCGGTCCTCAGTTAAAAAAACTTAACGGAGTAACGTTTTTTTTTCTGAATTACAAGCTGGCGTTTTAGGGTTTTGATCAGAACGAGAATACGAGTTGAATTATGTAAAACTTACCTTGATATTATGCTCCAAATAGGGATGAGCAAAAAGAAAAACCCGACCCTACCCGACCATTACTCGATCCGACCCGAGAACCGATCAAACATAAAATACAAAACCGATTCACTACCCTAAATATAGGGTCGGTTCCGATCCATAGGTCCAAGTCGGGTTTCATCATGAAAAGAACCGAGAACCGACCCGACCCGATTTTATATGAAAAATTGGAACCGATCTAAATACCTAGATACTTGGGTTCGGGTCGGGTTGGGTATATTTTCGGTTCGGTTCTCGGTTATTTTCGGTCCGGACCTAAACTTGCTCACCCCTAGCCCCAAACGATGAAAACGGTGTTTCAATTTGGGTGTTTAAACTTCCAATTGACAAAAATCAAGTCGTTTGGAGCACCGTTTCGAGGTATGTTTTACATCAATAGACTCACAGTTTGTAATTCGGAAAAAAACTTAACTTCTTTAGGTTTTTTTAACTGAGGACCGATGGAGGAAAAATAGGGGAAATGTGGGATTGGCATGCGGAATATTCAAAGGTGGGACTGACAATGACCAATGACGTCTAGTTGGGATTATTATAGGCCAATTCCCCAAAAAAACATTTACATTCCATACCATACCCAAATATTTTTTTGACGATTGACACTGTACGTAAATTTGTTTTTGACATTCGACACCATACGTAAAATACCTAATTTTGTGGGAGTTTAAATATCTATGTTTGTTTATTTGTTTTTGAAATGTTTTAAATGTTGAAAGAGGTGTGTAAATTGGGTGAAAGTGTATGTTTGATACGTTTTACAGTGGTTTAAACAAAAATTACTTAAAGGTAAATATGATTTTACACATACTCGTAAATAAACTTCACAAGGATATAGTGTGTTACGTTGAATGTTCATTACAATTATTTATTGCTGTGTTCATAGTTGTTAGTTGTTGGAGGGTGAAGAACGATGTTGTAATGGAGACAAGGTCAATGAAGAGACCCGGATAGAAGGTCAAGAGGATGGTGGCAAGCAATTGGACTTAAGAGACCATCTAGTTGTACCGTCTCATTACGTGTATGTAAATCTATAAAACACATTGTTTTGAGGGCTAGATGGAGATATAAACTCTTAGGGTATCCGGGGCACTCCCCTAAGAGGGGAGTCCCCTCTCTTACGCACACCCAATCAGGTTATGCCACGTCAACTCCCCTCGCACCCCAATTTGATGGCGGCACTCCCCTCTTAAGGGAATTGTTTTTTTATTCAAAAAATAAAATAAAATAAAATAAAAGTTTTCATTGGTTGAAAATGCGGCTGGCCCCACCATATCATCTCCCCTTCTTCGGTGAACTCCCCCCGACCACCCTCCCCGAATTGGGTCACCGCAGGGATGGCGGCGGTGTTCCCGATCGGGGAATGTGGTCACCGAGCCACTCCCCGCTTGGTGCCCCGGATACCCTTAGAAACATTCCATTAAAAAGTTGTTGTATACTTTTTGAAATCGGTTAATACAATTTATTGCTTGGGTCCCATATAAATTTTCGGGGCTGGCAAGTTTTTGGTCAAATGTGTGACTTTTCTTTATGTAGTCTGTTTGTGTCAGGAGTTAAATTACTATCCTACCCCCATTGAACCATATAATGTAATTTTAAAAACGTGAACTAAAGACAAAAAAAAAAAAAAAAAAAAAAAAAAGACAACATAGTCCTTGGGAACAGAAGTGGGGCGGGCCTGCGACTTGCAGGTGTATATTATAACCGTCTGTTGTGAAATATACCTTTCAAAAAAAAAAAAAAGACAAAAAAATCCAAAAGCAAAAAGCAGTCTAAACCGTCCATCCTAGATTGATTAATGGTCTATACTAGTTTATACTAGTTCCCAGGGTTCTCACAACTGAAAATGGTTCTCAGTTTATTCATTCCACACACGCACACACACATATTGTGTTGGGATCAAGAGAAAACGATTTAAAGTGTGAAAACCGTGAGAATGATTTTCAGCTATAAGATCTTTGTGATTTGTGGCTAAGATGATACGGTGACATTTTTGTAAATAATGAGAACCTTAGAACTACTAGGAGAGGTAAAATTGGAAGATCCAAACAAGGGTGCACATATTAATCACATGTCTTTTTCCCCCATCATATTTAAATGCCAATAACTTTTTTATACGTGATTAGTTTTCTAAAAAAATTACACTATAAAACTCAACGTTTTTTATATTTCCTACGAGTATACTATTGATATATTTTTCTAGAAAACATGAACTGGGTTTTTATGGCGATTTTTTGAAATGGGTGTTTTTATGGAGTTTTTCTAAAGTTGGTGTTTTTATGGCGTTTTCAACTAGTTTTTTATGTCGTTTTCAGAACTAAGTGTTTTTATGGCGTTTTCAACTGGGTTTTTTCCTGAACTATGTGTTTTATGGCGTTTTCAACTAGGTATTTTCATGGCGTTTTTCTGAACTAGGTGTTTTATGGCGTTTTTATTTGAACATCCAATTCATGTCATTTTTTTTTATTTCAAAAGTATAGTAATAGTATACTCGTTGGAAAGATAATAAAACACTCGATTTTATGGTGTAATTTAAAAAAAAAATAATCACGTATAAAAAAGTTACGAGAGTTTAAAAAATATGGTGGAATATGCATGTAGATGTTTTTTTGCATGTGAGTGGAATGTGCATTGACTTTTTGACAATATTACCCTTATTGTAAGTTAGCACCAACGCCACTTGTCAACACTAAAATCGGTCTCACCGTTTTCACACTTTTAAGCGTTTTCCCCAGATCCCAAAACTAAATATATATATGGGAGGGGTAAGGATAGTGTAAAAAGGGCCTAAAGTGTAAGAAGTGTTTTAAACCATTAGATCTTTGATCTAAAGATCTAATGGATGAGATCAATAGAGACCAAATTGTGAAATGTGTTTTAATTATTTGGATTGATTTGAAAATTGTAAGGGTACTAGTGTCTTTTTATATGTTTCAAATAAGGTAACCTCTCCTAAATTCCAGCAATCCATTTTTTAACAAACACTAAAAGTCCGGACATTCTAAAAATCTGGAAACATGTAACTGCTACCAGAAATATATAACACTATATAACAATATATAACACTATATAACACCACATAAACACCATATAACACTATGTAACATTATATAACACTAAACATCCATCATAGACCTGCTACCAAAAAATATAACCCTATACATCATCATAGACTGCTACCAGAAAATATAACACTATATACCACTATAACACTATATAAAACCTCCATTCTGCTACCAGAAAATATAACACTGTAACATTATATAACACTTTAACACTGTAACCTTCATTCTACATCTATCACTATATAACACTCTATAAAACCTTCATTCTACGATCTTCAGAAAGTTTTAATTGATGAACAATTAAAAAAAAAACAAATTCATAGATTAATTCGTATTCCTAAAATAAAGGGTGGCGGTTATAGAAGGTTAATAATTAATTGAATCAATGAGAAAATTACTTGTTTACCCTTTTGAATTAATTTAGATTGAGGACACATGTCATCTCTACAATATTTCTCACACTTCTCATACTTTTGAATTAATGTACATGATCTTTAATCTATATGGAAGATAAATGAAAAACCAATAAAAACCAATAATTTTTAATACAAAATTCATTGTAATTAAAATACAAAATTAAAAAAGGAAATTAACAACATAAAATAATTTATTTCTTCTCTGAAAACCACTTATCAAGTAATTAAAATACATTAAAAAAAGAATTCACTCTTTATATATAGGGGAATTGAACTGTAAAAATACCAACTAGAGGTCATTGGCCATTGACAGTACCACCTTTGAATATTCTGTAACCTTTCCATTTTTATCATATAAGAATTATAGGTTTGTTTAAATTTATTAACTACTAGTAACAAGTTTTATTTTTAATATAATTATCCAACCCATTTTATTCTTAGACGTTTTACATAGTTTTAAAAACTATTTTATATATAATTGGTTGGAGTGTTATATTAGTTAATTGACTTGTATATATATTTACCCTGAAAAGTTTAGTCCAAAATTTATAAAAAGTTGTAAGATATAGTAAAATAATACCAATAGGAACAACCCAATATAAATATATATAGATATATATGTGACATTTCTATTTTTTATTATTAAGATAAAGTATATAAAACTTATATTATTAAATGAGTAGATTACACGTAAGTTGACTGTTAGAAATATGAAATACCTAAACGGACCTAGGAACCATTTAATAATTTAATTGTAAAAAAAATATTATATTTGAAATTACTCCGTGTTTTTAATGAAACTCAGGCCAAAATGTAGACACAATTATTCTCGTTCTAATAATATATTCATTGTTTTATAAAACGACATATTTTAGAAGTTATAAGCGCCAAATGAATGAAGCAGCTGAATTAATTATAATATATATATATATATATATATATATAATAGTAAAATAAATCAAGAAACAAACATCTCATATGTGTACGTGTGTACGTAGTGAAATAACTCATCACATGCATTGAATGCATGGGTACGTGTAGGTTGTGTACACTCCAAGAATCTTGGAGAAAATTTCCTATGAATAGGAACATACAAGACTTCAACTATTGTTCATTCTTGCATCTCTCTGCCTCTCTATATATGTATATATTTTTTTTTATTATTTACCTCATAATAATAATAAAGACCTGCCCCGTTTTAAGTGTTTTAACTCCTGATCACTGAGTCGATACCCTGTCTGATTGATCTATAACCCAACAACGCATGTCAAGGCTCTGCCCGACTAAGTACGTTGGGGTTTTGTCTCGTGACGTAATGATAAAATTGAATTGGGTTACTATACTTAACGCGAGTGCATTATATATTTTATTAAATAGCCCAGGAGTTCTATCCAAGATTATACCAGGAGGCTTTTAGTTGAACCCTAAAGTTACAAAGTGAGTCATTCTTCTTTTTATCACCTTTTGTGGTACAGTTATATTTAAAAATGGAGTTAATTGCTCGGATGGTCCCTGTGGTTTCAAGTTTTTTCACGTTTAGTCCCCACCTTTTGAAAATAGCAGGTATGCTCCCTATGGTTTGTCATTTTGTTACTCGGATAGTCCCTGAGTAAATGTCAGTTAGTTTGGAAATAACACGTATGCTCCCTATGGTTTGTCGTTTTGTTACTCGGATAGTCCCCAGAGTAAATGTTGGGGGACTATCCGAGTAACAAAATGACAAACCATAAGGAGCATACATGCTATTTCCAAAAGGTGGGGACTAAACGTGAAAAAACGTGAAACCACAGGGACTATCCGAGCAATTAACTCTTAAAAATGCTTTCCAAAATCCTAAATGTTTATCAGTTGTACTTACAGTGATTAAATTTTTGTATTCTACAATAGCTGCCAGTATGTGGGGTTTTATACATTACTTAACACTCGTTACTATTGGCCAAAGAGTCAGCCAATAATAGCACAAATATGGTTTAATATGGTTTAGTGGAGGCATGAACATTCAATACCATATATTAGTAATAATATATTTAAACCTTTATTTATGGCTTTGTTATTTAAAAATAGTGTTATATTTAACGTTTAAATATGGTTTAAATAATATATTTAATATTTAATATAGTATATTATGGTTCAAATATTATATTTAGTATTAATGTATACCATAATAAAATTTCACGATATATATTATTTAACTTTTAATATACCAAGATATATATGGTGAGATTTAAATATTAAATTTGATATTTAAAATAGTATATTATAAACCTTAATATATATAATATATAAACCTTAATGTATATTTTAAGCGATATATGTCAATTATATATTTAACTTTTAATATACTAAGATATACATCTGGAACTATATTTTAAATCTTAGTCCCGTTAATATATTAAATAATTGTATCACAATTATTTAATTAATATATTATATTTAATAAAGTTATAGCTACCAGTTTGACAGAAAATGATATATTTCATTTTCTGGGTAAATTTGTTTTGTGCCATAGACAACATATTTGACAAAGTGATATAATGGGTTTTCTAGTATATACTTTATATACACTACTAGTTCAGAGTCACTAGTTGAGAGAATGATCAACAGTGATATGACCAAAGTCATTAGTTGAGAGAACGATCAACAATGATATGACCACAATCACTAGTTGAGTGGTATGACCACAATCACTAGTTCAGAGAATGATCAAATGTGATATGACCAGAGTCACTAGTTGAAAGAACGATTAACAGTGATACGACCCAAGTCACTAGTTGAAAGAATGATCAACAATGATTTGACCACCGTTACGGGAATCACCTATTGACAGATACCTTTGAATAATAGTAAGATATACTATATATCTATTACTTGATAAACTGCACTATTGGACTAAAGTTAGCTAATGATTGATATCACCACCGTCACATCGGAAATGCCACCATGTGACAAATACTAATTAAGTTTTTCGGTAAATATAAACAAACGTACAAACCCTTGATGCTGTAAAGTATAACAATATATTTTTATAAAAATGGAATGAACTCGCCAGCATTTATTACTGATAAAATGTTTTCAAAACGCATTTAAGGTAATTTGCTATAAAGATAATAGAAGCCAGCTATGGAGCACTGAAGGCTTAAATAAAATGGCTATAAATACCTGAATAAAAGAAGAAATTTATGTTTTATTTATTTGGGTTTGTCCCTATAAAAAAATTGAACTGAATATGGGTTTTAGCCCATTTATTTAATATTAAAAGTTGGTGTTTTTATAAACTCTGAAATTTTTCCTAACTACGATCCTGATGAAAAACAATTTCCACTACATATTTAATAAACACCGATACCACTTGACTGATTCACGGCTCCCGCTCCCCGTGTGGGGTCGGGGGTTGTGACAGAAGGTGGTATCAGAGCCACTGGTTTAAGCTATTTAGGTGTTCTTTTAATACCTAAACTTAAACAATAAAGTTAGGAAATTAATACAAAGTAACATATGTGTTATTTTTGTAGATTTAAATATATGTATATATATATGTATATATGCACATATGATTCTTGAAAATATTGTTTTGTTTTAATTATTATGCGATATTAATAATTGAAAATGTTTGCAATTCAGATGTCTAAAGAAGTATCACATAATCCACAAGTTCATGCAAATAATGAAAATCCTTTTGATAAAAATGCTATAGAAAATATAATAGCCCAAGGAATAGCTAATTCTATACCTTTAATAATTAAAGCTGTTAAAAACCCCATAGAACACACCAAAGCTGTGAGTAGCAAGCATACTCGTGACGACAGTTTTAGCCATAGTATCAATGGAGGCAATGATAATACTATCAAAATCCCATTTCCCAAGAAAATGAAGGCAATGACTCTCGGGTGTACCTACAAAGAATTTCTAGCTTGTAAACCAACTGAGTTCGCAGGCAGTGAAGGCACCACGACTGCTTTACGATGGTTGGAAAATATGGAAGCTGTTCTTAAGATCAGCAAATGTGCCGAAGAAGATAAGGTGATGTATGCTTCCAACCTCTTTAAAGAAGAAGCCTTAGAATGGTGGAATACAATTCTTCAGGAAAAAGGAAGTGATATGGCTTATGACATGAACTGGGAAAAATTTAAGGAAATGGCAGAAAGGAAATTTTATCCTCCTTATGAAAAGGAACGAATGGCTAACGAATTCCTAAATCAGAAAATGATAAATGTAAATTGTCATGAATATACAACAATGTTCTTCGAATACGCAAGAAGGGTACCAACTCTGGCTTCACAAGAACCCGTACTAATTTCTCGTTATATTTGGGGATTACTTAGTGAAATCTGAGGCATGGTCAAGGCTGTTAGACCACAAACTATTGAAGAAACAGTTGAACTAGATAACATCCTGACAGATGGACTAATCCGCACAAGAGAAGAAAACAAGAAGAAAGAGTTAGCCCATAAAATTTCCCAAGAATTCAAGAAGAAAGAAACTGAACCGTCATTGGAGCAACCTACCTGCAGAAACTGTAATAAAAAGCATTCAGGAAGACACCATTTTAGGAGAACACCATACTGTAACTTCTGCAAGATGACCGGGCATATAGAGGAAGAATGTAGAAAGAAACTAATATCTGCTACAACTGCGGAGAAACAGGACACATCAAACCATATTGCTCGAAACTGACTAAAGAACCCGACAACAAGGCAAAAACAGCAGACGGAGCTAAGAAGAACGCGCGAGCATTCGTACTTACTACGCAAGAAGCAGAAATGATTCTAGACGTAATCGCTAATATGTAATATCTAAGTTAAGTTATTATTTGACCCTAGTAAAAATAAAAGTTATAAATAAATGCATCATGTCAAGTACTTCATCTATTCAGAACCATAATAGACTTGTTTGGTCTTCACTTTCATTGAATCATTTGTTTGGTTACGAAACCTTGTGGTGGCGTTTTCTTTAATTTGAAGCTTGAGTAATCTCATTTTCACACCTCATGTACGAATTTATTTATTTAATTTCCATTGATTCATTATCTTAAACATTCTTAATACAATTATGTATTAAGATAAGAGTACACAAATTCGTATTATATTCCGGTGTTTCTACTCATTTCTTTCTGATTCAAAACAGTTTGTTTGTTTCCGCCACTCAAACTGTCGTATATTAGCTCAGATTGACTCACTCGGTCGTCAAAATCGATCCTACAATTGGTATCAGAGCCAGTTATGAGTGTGTTCACTTGAATCAGTTAGTTTTTACTCACAAAAATTGATTTCTGGACGAAAACACGGACAAAATGGACTAAGACTTTCACAGTGTGTGTAAAAGAGTGTTTTAACAAAGCCTTGAGAAATTCAGATTAAAACTCGGACTAAAATTGACAAAAATGACTTGAAAACCAGATTTCGCTTGAGCGGGCAGATTGATTGTTGTTTTTTTTTAAGCGAAAACGTGGATTTCGCTTGAAATATTCTGTTTGCTTGAAGCGAAATCGTATATTTCGCTTGAGGAGTCTGTGGTTAGCTGAAAATTTTGGTTTGAAGCGAAACCATAGATTTCGCTTGAGATCTTGCTGTTTGAAGCGAAATCATACTGTGTTTGATTTGTAAGTTTCGCTTGAAATCTTCTGTGATTTCGCTTGAAGTTTGAGTGATTTCGCTTGAGATTACTGATAGTCCATAGTGTTCGTGAACTTGTTCGATAATCTGATTTTGTGATTAGTGTGTGTGTAAAAATTTTAAAACTACTCGGTAAATTTCTAAAAATGGAAAACCAAGAGTTTTATAACTTCTTTTCGGGAAGTGGTATGGTAGCAGGACAAACCTCGGGTAGTGTTATACAGAACGTCAACATGGAGAACGAATTGGGAACAATGCAAAAGCCTCCCAAACTGATGAACATAGATGAATATGCAGGATGGTCAGGCAGATTTAAGAACTGGGTTCAGGCTAATCATTTTGAATGTTGGATGAAAATAGAGAAACAGTATGTTCCACCAGTTGATGGTTTAAACAACAAGAAGAATATTCAGAGCCTGACAGAATCAGAACAGAATGATTTCAAAGCCGAGAAAAAGATGATTAGTATTCTCCAGCAGGCTATCAAAGAAGACATTCTAGTATTGTTGCAATATGAAGATAATGCTCAATCTATGTGGTTTGCATTGAAAGCAAAGTTTGAAGGTAGTGCTTCCATGATCAAGAATAAGAAGGCATTGTTCAAGAAAGAGTTTGATATTTTTACCAGTATGAAGGGTGAAACTACAAGACAACTAATTGAGAGATATTGTCATTTGGTGCTTGAGATGAATAGATTAAAGATTGAAAAGACAGATGAAGAATGGATTGACAAACTAGCTGATGCGTTACCTTATGATGAGTGGGGTACATACCTGATGATGCTAAAGAACAATTCAGACTTTGCAAATTACAATCTTAGCCTATTCATAGAAAAGATTGAAGCTCATGAGTTAGAGTTGCTGAAGATCAAAAAGATGAATTCAGCTAATATTCAACAAGATGTATCGTTGTATTACAAAAACAACTCTACAGCTTCAACAAATCAAAGTCCAAAAATACAAACAGGGTTCATTGCTGACAACACCTCAAGTGTTTCTTCAAACACTCCTCAATCTGGAAATTTTTCACCATTCGCGAATTGTGATCCAAACTTCAAAGCTCAAGAACAGTTTTCACCTCAAAGCTCTACAAGTTCAAGTAATCAGGCTTATGTTTCTGGGGTGCAGTGCAACATCGCAGTGAATATTAAGAATGGAAATGAAATTACTGAAACTGCTGCGAAACAACACATTGCGGTACTTGCTTCCGTTCTAGAGGCTTATGAAGGCTTAGTGGCGGGTAGGATTGGTAATCCTGATATGACCAAAGAGGATTACGACCAGATTGACCCGGAGGAACTTGAACTGATTGATATAAAATGGGGCATGGCAAGTTTGGTTAGAAGAGCACAACGATTTATGGAGATCACAGGCAGAAACAGTCTCTCAGGTCCTGATCAGAAGTTAGGGTTCGACAAATCGAAAGTTACGTGCTTCAAGTGTAAAGAACGTGGTCATTTCAAGAGAGAATGTCCAAATCGTGAAGTAAACAATCATCAAAACCCGTTCACCAACGACTACTACAAGCAAGCAATCTATCATCGATCAAATCAACAGCCTACTGTTCAAAGACCACAAATTGAAAATAAACCGGAAAAAGCAATGATCGTGAATCAAGAAGATGAGAAGGTAGCTGCAGGTTTTAACTGGGATAAATATATTCCCGGTAGCGATGGACAGGCAATGATGGCTGAAGTTGTGGAAATTTCTGAGATAGTGTCTGAACCGGAAACAGTTACTGAAGATATTTCTGTAGTTGTTGAAGAGGTTTCTGCTAAAAAAGAAGACAATTTTGAAGAAATGGCTGCTGAAATTCATCAATCTCAATTTGAGCAGGAGGTATTAACTAGTTCTTTGAAATCTATCATGCCGCCTAAAATTTTTGAATCTTTTGCAGATTTCTTTGAAGAACCAATGACCGGATTGTGTCCAAGATATGATGAAAAGAAAGAATTTGTTGAAGAAATGATCGATGTGACAAAGGAAATGACTGAAGAAACTTTGAAAGAAATTGCTGACAAGGCTCTCATGGCAAAACTGAGAGAGGTAGACTCAGAATCTGAGGAGTCTAAGTCTGTCAGTAGTAAGTCTGTCAAACGAGAGGGAACTGGAGTTCAGGAAAACGAATCAGTCAAATTGTCTGAGTCAGAGTCTGAGAATGTCGGTAAACAAGATGTGAAAAATGTTTGTCATGAACAGGTTGTTGAAAAAGTTGGTTCAATTTCTGAAACACCATGCCAGAAGTGTTTACAACCGTGCATGGAGTGTCTTGAGAAAGACACTAAGTATCAGGAAATGAAACATCATGTAGACATGCTAAAATTTGATCTAGGACAAGTCAAAGAAGCATATGATACTCTAGCTAGAACAGTTAAAATGATTAAAGAGGAAAGTGTCGAAAATGATAAAGCCACAAAATTAGCAAAAGCTACACTTTTTGATAAACAAGTGGAAGTCAATTTTCATTTGGACACCATTGCTTCATTAAAAAGGGAATTGGAGTTAACAAAAATTGAAAATGAAAGAATTGATAAGAAGTTGATGAGTTATATAGCATCTTCATATGTGATTGAACAGATTGTCCCAAAACAACCTGATGAAACACCAGTCTTTAACAGTGTTCCACCCCCAATGTGGAATCATTACACACAGAAATATCCAGATGGGGTGGAAGCTGCTTTGAATCTCAAATTGAGATCAATTGAGGATGATTTGCCTGAAAGCATTGATGTTACATTCTCTGCATCCGACACCGACAACGAATCACAGGTTATCAAAACTGTTGTCGATCAGGTGTTAGATGAAGAGATTGATAACTCTGAGAAGTCACAATCTGAGAAAGGTGTTACAGATTCTGAAGATGAGAGTAATTTCTTGGAACGGTTTATACCGAAATCGGACAAGAGTGCGAATGATGATTCGATTATGGTAGTATATACTATGATTGGAACAGACAAACTTTATTCCGATTTCGAGTATCCTCTTCAGAATGTGAAAATTGAGAATGTTGAGAAAGTTTTTAGGTTGATTGAAATGAACAATGATGAGGTTAATAACAAAGAATTCTTTTCAAAAACTAAAAAATCATTTGTTACAACACGTGTCAACAACTTTGGGAAAAAGGAATGGGAAGGTAATGGTTACAAGAAAAATGGTAACAACCTTAAAAACAAAGGAATTGGTTTTGAGAAAAAGTTGGATAAGAAGGTGGTCAAGCCTAAAGATAAAATGAATTATGTTTTTGTTGCTGGTCCAAGTGTTGATGAAGAAAAGGAATACATTTTTAGTCAAAAAGCAGTGGACGATTTCAATGCAGCAAAGAAACTGAAAGAAGAGTCGTTCAAATCAACTTTTGTCGAATATGATAAAAGAGTTTGCTATCGCTGCAATGAAATCGGACACATGGCAAAACAATGCAAGAAAGTTTTTGAAAAACTTGTCATTAAACCATTTGTTAAAAAATCTCAACCTAAGTCACCAGTTAATACAAAGGGCAAAAAGCCGATGGTTTCACCAATTCGAATCTTGAAAAGGGGTGAATCATTGAAGTCGGAAGATAAGCTGAAATCAACATTTGAGATTGGCGAATCTTCAAAGTCCCAAATGACTTCAAAGATTTATCCAAAAACGAAAACTTTTGAAAATCAATTTTGGGTTGTAAAATCAAAACCATCGGTCGAGGAGAAAAAGATGGAAAACATTTTGAAAAATGAAACAAAAGTTGTTGAAACCAAACCACAATCAGTTGAGGTAAAGAAAATGGAGAATGAGTTAAAGTTTGATTCAAAAGCTTTTAATCCTACTGTTCAAAATATTTTTGGAAAAATGGTTGACAGAAAAGTCAAAGGAACAAAGGAATTTTATGCATCAAAAGTGGGTGCTAATGATAAACAAGAATTTGAATATGAGCTTGATAAGTTTCTTGCAGAGTTTCCTCCTATTAAAGAAACTATGTTAAAATCAAAAGTGGAACCTGTTGCTTCGAATGTCACATTTGACTTTCCTAAGATTGATGAAAAGTGTGATGTAGTATTTGGAAGCGTGTCATCAGTTAAGAAGTCATGGAGTTCATTGTTTGAATGAAGTTGATATGATATGTGCAGGGGCTGCCCAAGTCAATTCTATCAAAATGGATCATGGATAAGTGGTGCGTCAAGGCACATGACTGGGACGCTTGCTTTGCTCTATGATGTAAAATCCATCAATGGAGGTCATGTAGGATTTGCTGGGAGTCAAGGTGGAAGAATTGTTGGTCAAGGAATTTTGACAAATGGTGTGATATCTTTTGACAAAGTAAACTACATAGTGGAGTTGACTAACAATCTACTCAGTATTTCACAGATTTGTGATAAAGATTTCAGTGTACATTTTACAAAAACTGAATGTGTGGTTTTGAAACCAGGGTTTAAAATCCTTGATGAGATGGTGTTGTTGCGTGCTCCACGGGAGTATGATCTTTATTATCTTGATATGAGCACAGCAACGCCAACGTCTCATCAGAAACAGTGTTTTGTGTCTAAAAACAAAGCAACAGTAAAGGATTCAATCATGTGGCATCGTAAGATGGGCCACATTCATGTTCGAAAAATGAATTTTTTGGTTCATAATGATTTAGTTGAAGGCGTGAACTTTAAAAATTTTCATTTAAATGATGATTGTATTGCATGTAAGAAAGGTAAACAGGTTCGAAAGTCACATCCTTTGAAGGTCATGAATTCGATCAGGTTACCTCTTGAGAGATTGTACATGGATCTCTTCGGGCCTGTCAATGTTAAGAGCATCAGTCGGGATTTGTACTGCTTGGTGGTTACAGATGACTTTTCAAGATTTTCTTGGGTTGTGTGCTTAGAACGGAAAGATCAAACATTTGAGTCTTTGATGATACTTTTCAAGAAGATGGAAACTGTATACAAACTGCCTATCCGGAGAATTAGAAGCGACAATGGAACTGAATTTAAAAACAACAGAATGTACGAGTTCTGCAATGAAAAGGGAATTCTTCATGAATTCAGTGCGCCGTATACTCCACAGCAAAACGGCGTAGCTGAAAGAAAGAATAGAACCCTAATCGAGACAGCACGTACAATGTTAGCAGATTCCAAGTTACCTATTTTCTTTTGGAGTGAAGCCGTATCTGCAGCATGCTATACACTAAACAGAGTTCTTACTGTCAAGAAGTATGGAAAGACATGTTTTGAGTTGCTGCATCGTTACAAGCCGAATCTTGAGTTCTTGGAACCTTTCGGATCACCGTGTACGTTTATTGATGAAGACGGAAAGTTTGGAGCAAAATCAAATGAAGGTTTCTTTGTAGGATATGCCAGCCCACTCAAAAGGGTGTTCGTACCATGTCTGAGCAAGGTGATTCAGGTCCTTCATGTGGATTGTCAGAAACATACTCCGTCACCACAACTTCCCGGACAAAGATTCCTATTTGACTACGATAAACTCTGGGAATCGTTTCATCTGCCATCCGAGCCGAGTGAGGAGGAAGTAGCTCTCATGTACTTGTATCAACAAAGTCATTTGTCAGAGCCAGAATCTAGACCACTAGATGTTCCTACGCCCACCGTGGGTACTCATGATGATGAAGCCGGACCAAGTGGAACCGTTTATATACCACCAGAGGAACCAGCTCCATCATTTGACGTTTCTGACGACTCAGAGGAGGAACCCGCTCCTACCTTTGACGAGGAACCAAATGAGACAACAGAAGAGGCTGTTGACCAAATCGTTGATCTTGACATTTCAAATCTGGAATCGGAAGTTGTAGTGCCTGACAGTGCAATGCCACGAACGTTGTCTTACCACCCCTCAGAACAGATCATTGGCGACTTGCAAAGTGGTGTTAAAACTCGACACCAAATAGATCAAGCTCTTACTTGTTTTTATTCATATATTGCTGACATGCAAAAAGAGGTTTCTTTAAAATGTTTTATCTCGCAGATAGAGCCCAAGACATACAAAGAAGCATTGACCGAGGAGAGCTGGGTTAATGCAATGTAGGAGGAGCTACAACAGTTTCAAAAGCTGGGTGTCTGGGAGCTTGTTGATCTTCCACCAAATCAGAAGTTAATTAAGACAAAGTGGGTTTTCAAATGTAAACGAGATGATAGAGGAGTCGTGGTGAGAAACAAAGCAAGACTGGTCGTTCAAGGATTCAGTCAACAAGAAGGAATTGATTACGATGAAGTCTACGCACCAGTTGCAAGGCTAGAGGCAATTCGGATTTTTCTGGCCTTTGCATCATGGAAGAATTTTAAAGTATATCAACTTGACGTGAAATCTGCTTTTCTCTACGGAACTATCAAAGAGGAAGTGTATGTGGGGCAACCGCCAGGTTTTACAGACCCACAGCACAAAAACAAGGTGTTTCTACTGGACAAGGCGTTATACGGACTTCACCAGGCCCCGAGAGCCTGGTATGAAACGCTCTCGACATACTTGTTGGACAACGGGTTCACAAGAGGTACAGTAGATAGCACTTTGTTTATTAAAGAAAAAGAAAACCATTTGTTGATTGTGCAGATTTATGTGGATGATATCATTTTTGGATCCACCAACGACGATATGTGCAAAGAGTTTGAGCTAGTGATGAAGAAAAAGTTTGAAATGAGCTCAATGGGCGAAATGAAGTTTTTCCTCGGGTTGCAGGTAGAACAAATGCCCGACGGAATCTTCATTCATCAGTCAAAGGATGTGCTAGAAAAGTTTGATATGGCAAATTGCAGTCCAGCATCCACTCCCCTTGCACAAAATCATGGGATTTGTCCAGATGAGAATGGAGTGAAGATGGATGAAACATTGTACCGATCAATTATTGGTTCCTTGATGTATCTCACAGCTTCCCGTCCGGACATCATGTATCCGACATGCTTATGTGCCAGATATCAGTCGAATCCGAAGCAGTCACATCTGACAATTGTGAAACGTATACTACGGTATTTGAAAAGCTGCCCAAACATCGGTTTGTGGTATCCTAGATTGGGTGACTTTACTTTATCCGGTTTCGCTGATTCAGATTTTGGAAGCTGCAAGCAGAACGCAAAGTCCACCACTGCTGGGTGTCAGTTCTTAGGAACTCGACTCGTTACCTGGCAGTGTAAGAAACAAACCACTGTAGCGCTTTCTACTTGTGAAGCTGAATACGTTTCAGCTTCCAGCTGTTGTTCGCAGATCCTTTGGATCCAACAGCAAATGCGTGACTTTGGTTTGCAATTCTTAGATACTCCAATTTTCGTGGACAATGAAGCAGCCATTAACATTACTAAAAATCCGGTTCACCATTCAAAAACAAAACACATTGAGATCCGTCACCATTTTATTCGGGATTGTAACGAGAAAAAATTAATTCGGATTGAATATGTGCACACCGATGAACAGAAAGCGGATTTCTATACCAAACCATTTGATAAAAAGAGGTTTTATTATCTTTTAAAATTGAATGGAATGAAAAATCTGCAATCTGGGAGGGTTGTTGAATGTGATGCCGAATTGGACGGCGATCTGACGTGAACTTTGTCGTATTGTCAATTTTGTTTGTACAGTTTATTTTCTGCTTTTTGATAAAAACAAAAACACAAAAATATGTTTTTATTTTTAGGGGGAGAAAGTTTGCAGAAAAATACAAAAACATGATAAAATCTATAAAAACCAAAAACATTTGAAAAAGTAAAAATGAGTTTGTGTATAAAAGGGAAATGATAGTACATCAGCTAGACGGGTGCAGTACGCTAAAGAAATGTAAAGTATAAATGTGTTAAGCAGTCTTGTAGATGATGTTCCGATAGGTCTTTACACATTCAGTAAAAATGTTCGGGATATTAACATAAAATTACTTGCTTTTAAGTGGGGAACACCTCCAGGATATATAGGTAACCCCTGAAATTTCGTTTGAAAGGTTTCGTATTCTGATATACTAGGATTGTTTACTCAATGATCTCTGGGGTATTATTCCAGGACTTCTGCTGAACGGTGGTTCTGACCTAGTCCTCGAATAATACTTTTCGCAAATGCTTGAAATATAGCATCACCCTCAGCATATATGATAAGACAATAAAATTGCTTAGCAATGCTGTTGTAAAAAAGATCCTCTAAAGGGGACACACCAAAAGTCGAGTCATGATCTCTCTGCTGAACGGTAGTTCTGACCTGAGCTCTCATGATTCTTCATAAGTTATTAACCCCTTACAGATATCATTTGTGTTAAATCTTTCCTGTAAGACTGAATATTGGGATCTGGATACGGGAGTATATTCTGAGGTGGGACACATATAAAAGTTTAAGTCTTAAGACATTAAATTTGTATCCTGAACAGATTGAGAAATGTGTGAAGATTTAAAGTGGATCAGTATATCGGAAATCAATGCAAATTGTTTAATATTGGTAATGTAACTCAGCTTAACGGTACTTGTATCTTGTTGGCAGCTGATATGATCCCTTAACACGCTCACAAAAAGATTGTGTGTACATAGTTTCAGCTTATTCAGTTTAAAATCCAAAAAGTTTTTAATTTTTCATTTTATTTTCGACAACTGACATTGGGAATCGAAAGTTCAAAGTCTTGTGCAGATCATGTCTGTGATTGATAAGGATTGGGTAAGCTTGTGATGCAGTAAAATGATTGGTACAAGTGTTTGTTGATTAAACTGAGTTTGAAAGATCAAAATGATTCAAAAGTTCATTAATTTGAATTAATTTTTCAAGAAATCCGGTATCTTCATAGTTTGGTTAGCCAAGGTCATTGAGTTGGACTTGGTAAGACTAGTCAGTTGACCAGGGTCATTAATTTGGACTTGGTTGACTGGGTGTGACGGTGTTTAAATCAGAAAAGTATTAAAAATCAAATTTTTGAAAGTCTTAGGTTTAGTTGTTGGATTCTTTATATAGTCAAATCTTTATAGGATTGTGATAGAACCAGATCATCAATTCTGGTCATTTAAAATGTCTATTCTTATAAATGTATGAGATTTGCAGGTAAAAGTACCAGATTAAGATCCCGATAGCAAATTCTTAGGGGGAGCCTGAAGACGAGCTTGGTGCAAAAGGAAGCTTGTTGCTGGTAATCCAGGTGTTGATCCAAAAAGCATAGAAGATTGTTGAAAGGGGGAGCTTGCGAAAGAGAAAGAGAAGTTTAGAGTTGTTTGAAGACCCAAAAACAAGACAAAGACTACGGCTGTATCCAAGGGGGAGTTTGTTGGTGCAGTATGTCTAAAGCCTGCGTCTTAGTCTTGTTAGATAAGTCTAGGATCTGTTTATGTCAAGTATGTGAAGTATAGGGGTCTAAAAGTAAAAGTTAAGGTTATGTTTAAGGATTTCGCTTCAAGGTATGTAGTGTAAGTCTGAAGCGAAATCACATGTAAAGGTTTCGCTTCAGGAAGTCTGATGTAAGCCTCAAGCGAAATCAAGTGATGAGATTTCGCTTGAGACATGTTGAAGCGAAATCTTAATGCCTATATATAGGCTAGTGTAGTTCTCAGTTGGTACGCATTCCGAGAAGTTGTAACGAAGTGCTGCCAGTTTTTCAAGTCAATATATAACAGAGAACAAGTGTTAAAAGTGAATCTATTCTGTTTTCTACTCTTTTCTGTCTGATTCTAAGCTGTTTAGATGTTTCCGCCATCTAAATAGTGTAAACACATTCAAATTGACTCATTTGATCGGTCAAATCGATCCTACAACCTTTAAAGATTCTTTCATCATTTATCAAAAAAATTCTATAATATTCATTTGGTCTTTCATTGTCAATTGAAAATCCTATAATATTTATTTGAAATAAATATGCAAATTTACTTCATTAAGACTTTAAATTTATTACGAACACGGTGAATTTGTTTGGTCACCGTAATTATTAAACTATTTCAATCCTTACGACACCTTGCGGCATCAGTATAAACTTGTAGCTTGGGCTAATCATAATCATACGAATCATGCAAAACCACGTACGTCTTTCGTTTGACTCATTATTAAAAGTAGTCTTGATTCAATCATGTATTAAGACAATGATACACTAAACTCTATTGTATTTTCAGTGTATCATTGCAATTCAATAATGTCAACACACTAATTTTCATCATGTCATGATTTGATAATTGACAATTCATTTTCGTGCTTATATTTCATTTTGAGCTTCTTGATTCCGAGTCTTCCTTAATTTATGATCAAAGTAAATTTTCTTTTAGCAAGTATATTCTATTGTTTCTAAAAGGCATTCACAACCTTTAAACATTCAATTTAGACATCTATGGATTATATATCTCTTTTGGCTTAAAGCTAGTCACCTATTTATTGTAAAACTCGTATTCACAAAATTTGAACCTGTCTTGACTCTATTACTATGTCATTTACCTTAATACTGTTCTTATCGAATAAGACGTGACATAACTCTAAGAAGACATCATAGCCCAAATCTCGAGGACGAGATTTAAAACAAGGTTGGAGGATATAACCTTTCCATTTTTATTATATAAGAATTATAGGTTTGTTTAAATTTATTAACCACTAGTAACTAGTTTTATTTTTGAGTAAACTTCTGTTTTGCTCCCTGTGGTTTGGTCACTTTAACGGCTTTGCCCCAAACCTTTAAAAATAGCCATTTTACTCCCTGATGTTTTGGTTTTGTTGCCAGTTTGCTCCCAGCGGGGAGCAAAATGGAAAAACAAACAATTTGGATGGAGTTAGAGGCGGGGAGCAAACTGGCAAAAAAACGAAAACATCAGGGAGTAAAATGGCTATTTTTAAAGGTTTGGAGCAAAACCGTTAAAGTGACCAAATCACAGGGAGCAAAACGGAAGTTTACTCTTATACGTTTTTAATATAATTATTCAACCCATTTTATTCTTATACGTTTTTACATAGTTTTAAAAACTATTTTATATATAATTTGTTGGAGTGTTATATTAATTAATTGACTTGTATATATATGTACCCTTAAAAGTTTAGTCCAAAATAATAAAAAGTTGTAAGATATAGTAACATAATACCAATGGGAACAACCCAATATATATATATAGAGGAAGGTTAACGTACATTACGGCTTAACATACATCATGTACGATAGGTAATTACGCACGTTCATTTTAAAATCACGCACGTTATAACTCAAAAATCCAAAATCACGCATGTTGAAACACAATAATCACGCTTATTGAAAACATTAATCACGCATGTTATAGAACAAATAACGCACGTTGTTGTACGTGAAGTACGTTAAGCTGTAATGTACGATATACTTTTTCTATATATATATATATATAAACATATATGTGACATTTCTATTTTTTATTATTAAAATAAAGTATATAAAATTTATATTATTAAACGAGTAGATTACGGGTAAGCTGACTGTTAGAAATATGAATTACCTATAAATAGGAACATACAAGACTTCAACTATTGTTCATTCTTGCATCTCTCTGCCTCTCGATCTCGCTTTCTACATTCTCTCTATATATTTTTTATTATTTACCTCATAATAATAATAAAGCCCTGCGCCGTTTTAAGTGTTTTAACCCCTGATCACTGAGTCGATACCCTGTTCGATTAATCTAGAACCCAGCAACGCATGTCAAGGCTCTGCCCGACTAAGTACGTTGGGGTTCTGTCTAGTGACATATTGATAAAGTTGAATTGGGTTACTATACTTAACGCGAGTGCATTATATATTTTATTAAATAGCCCAGGAGTTCTACCCAAGATTATACCAGGAGGCTTTTAGTTGAACCCTAAAGTTACAAAGTGAGTCATTCTTCTTTTTATCACCTTTTTGTGGTACAATTATATTTAAAAATGCTTTCCAAAACCCTAAATGTTTATCAGTTATACTTACAGTGATTAAGTTTTTGTATTCTACAATAGTTGCCAATATGTGGGGTTTTATACATTACTTGACACTCGTTACTATTTGCCAAAGTGTTAGCCAATAGTAGCACAAATATGGTTTAATATGATTTAGTGGAGGCATGAACATTCAATGCCGTATATTAGTAATAATATATTTAAACCTTTATTTATGGCTTTGTTATTTAAAAATAGTGTTATATTTAACGTTTAAATATAGTTAAAATATTAATATCTATTAATAAAGCAATGGAAATGAACAGTATTTTAAATCTGGCTTTCTCTGATTGATGTGTTTGGGCGGTCATCCCACCTTTAAACGCGTGTACCATCAGGCGCTTACCCCTTTATAACCATCTCAGGAAAGAGAGCGAGAAGAGATAAAACATGGTGTGGCGGTGACCGGAGGGTTACCACCGTCTCTCCACCACCATGACGCCTCCGTGTCTCCACCACCGCGGTCACGTCACGGTGGTGCTTCTGTTAGTGAGGGTTTTTATGCCCAACAAGAGAGAGAGAGAGAGAGAGAGAGAGAGAGCTTGAAGAGAGAGAACGGGAAAAAAGGGATAGAGAAAAGAGAGGGGCGGTGGCCGGAAGGTCACATGTCACCACCGTTAAACCACCACCACGGTAACGATGTCGCTGTGGTGTCTCTCTTTTTTGGGGTTTTTGCCTCTGGAGAGAGAGATAGAAAGGAAAAAGGGAGAGAGGAGGGTGAGGGGCGGTAACCGGACGGTCACCACCGTCTCGCCACCACCTCGATAACCATCATGTTTTCTGTTTTGTGGGGGTTTTTAACCTCCGTACGACCACCACTCTTTCTCTCTCTATAAATCTCTCTTATCTCTCTCGAGGATTGGGACATGAACAATATTTTTGTTCTTGGTTTATTCCGATTGAACTATTTGGGCGATCATAGCTTCTTGAGACCTCTTTAGTTGCGACGAATTCCAAACCTGACAATGATGTTGGCTTGCCGTAGCGGCACTGAGCGGGTTCAACGACGATGATGATCTTTTCTGATCTGAGTCGATTTATATAGTTCGATGTGTTTTTTTAAATCAATTTGTTTGTAGTTTTTGCTTCTGCAATTTTGAATGATATGATTGTTAGTTGTTACACTTGAAGTGGATATTTGGTCAATTTTTGGTTAGTTTTTTACTCGGTTTTGCTTCTTTAAAGTTCCAATGGTGTATTGGCTTTTGTGAAGGTTTTGATGAAAAGGAAACTTTTTATCTTAGTGATTGTGGTATTGACAGTAGTTATGAAATGCCATGCTTTTTTATGTTGGTGGTGAAAAGCGTAGACTGTGTATGTCGATTTATTGTGGATTTGAAGTGTTTTCCGGCGATGATGTTAGCTTGCTACTTGGCGTGGTAACTCCGGTTGCAGCCGTAGCGGGACTGCGCCATATTTTCTGTCACACCTCGACCACGTAAAACAACAAATCGTGGCGGAAACGTCGGGGAGTGTCGTAACAGAATCATTGTTTCACAACCATGGATTAAATAGTTTCGTTTTATTGCATCATTGAACTCATTGTTTTATTACAAATCAAATAAATACAAATATTGTCTTTTATGTTTTAAAGTCGCTAAGGCATGAGTCCATCCTATGTATAGCATGTATCAACAATCATCACATAGCAGCACCTGAAACATGTGTAAAAATAGGTACGTCAGCATAAAAATGCCAGTGAGATACATAGGTTTTATTGATTTAGGTTCATGACTTGTAAGTTTAAAAGAATGTTTAACAAAAAGTAGTCATGAACCTTGTAAAATGTTTTCTTTTATAAATCATGCGAAAATTGATAATAAATCAGATGATATAAAATAATAATACATAGGTAATTAAATAACTAAATAAAATGAATTTGTATAAAGTATATTTTTTATAAAACAATATTTTGATAAAAAGGTTTATAGTATATATAAAAATATACTTTGGTTTTAAGAAAGTCGAATAAGTAATATATTAAAATATATTTCAGTTCCAAAATCGTTAACCCAAGTGTACTAAATAACGCCACGGTATGTAATGTGATGAAAACACTTATATATAAGAAGTACCAGCGGCGTATCTACCATGTTTTCATCACATTACACCCGTCCCGTTATCTAAACACTAACCAAAAACCAATCGTTAAACAAATAGTATATTAAATATATACTTTAGTCGTTAAAATAATAATTTTCAGTAGTATATCAAAAGTATACTTTGGTTTTACTAAGAATATATTAAACTATGTTTTGGTTTTATAAATAACATATTAAACTATGTTTTGGTTTTAGTAATAACATATCAAACTATGTTTTGGTTTTATAAATAACATATTAAACTATGTTTTGGTTTTAGTAATAACATATCAAACTATGTTTTGGTTTTATAAATATATATGTTGGTTTTGTACATTATCACATATGAGAATATATCAAACTATACTTTTGGGAGTATAACAAAATATACCATAAAAATGTGATTTAAGAATTCAACCAAACCAAGTGTATCAAACTACACCTTTGAGACTATAGGAATACCACAAAGGCAATCCCTATTTGGATAAAAACAAATCGGTTTCTGACATTCCATGACAACAGGAATGGGGTGTCAAATCCTATAGCGCTATATCATACTATCAACCGGTCTGGTAAACATAAAATAAGTACTATCCAACAATTAATTTTATAATCTTTGAAAATTTAGAGTATAAACCATAAATAATCATTCAGTTTATCAAAAGATAAGTACTAATATGTATAATCAATTATACTTTTGAAATCATGAACATAACAATTAGGTACACATGCTTCACCCCAAAACATTAAAAATAGTAAAAGAGGGGACTATGTACTCACTTGAGAGTGCTTAGAAGTCTTGAACAACTACCAAGCAAGCTAGAGGGATCACGGAAATCAAATGGCACCTAATATAGGTATCTATGTAAATAAACCAGACCTAAATCGGAAGATCGGATAGGATGAGGTTTCGTAAACCAAATGAGTATTGGAACTCATATGATATGGTTTAACAAAGCCTACATACTAAAATGAAACCTAACCTAAGTGCTTACGGCCCGTTACGACCCATTAAGGTAGCTTACGCTACTTTAACACGTCATTCGCGTAAAACGCGTTTGGACCGCCTAACTAGTCCTATGAAAAGTATTATATGCCTTAACATATCTAATAATGTTGCCTAATCAGTTTAGATGTCAAAATTTAGGTTACATATGCTTAAAATGAATTTATGCGTAAAAAGGGCATTTTGGTCATTTACCTAAGGCATATAAACTACCTATCATACAACTACTTAAACTATGTGACCATAAGGTATAACCTCGGAAGGTTATTCCCTATACAACTATGGTCCTAATATGTGTTTGGTTGGATCCTAATGATCGACCAAACGGGTCGAGTTTGAAAGTCTAAGCGGTGGTTTAGACCGCTTGACTTTACGACTCTAGACAAGCACTAAACCTAAAGTGACGAGCTAAGCATGTTAAAACATGCTTAACTAAGTTTGAAAACAAGTTTGATATCAAGACAAAGGGTCTTGATACCCAAAAGTAGTTTGGTTGCAAAATACGCGCTAAAGCGTATTTTGACCGAAACTACGACTCGTCACTATACCTAATCAACGTGGTAATCAGTAGGTATAGTCACTAAGGACTATGACCATCGTGATTACAATCACGTTGTGAAGTTCAATCGAACTTCGTGTTGACCATTGACTGGTCAAAGCTGAAAGTCAAACACTGTTTGACTTTCACGCTAGAAAAGCGATAAAAGAACGAAAGAAGCTTACAAAGGGTCCAAGCTAGGAAATCTTGATCAAACTACTCAGGTATGAGGTGTAAAACCCCAACTTAGAGTGATTTTGATCAGATTTGTGAGTTGCAACAATGAGAGGTGAAGGGTATTTATAGATTTCCTTGAACCGTTAAGATCGTTTCTCGAAAACCGAGCTTCAATCTCAACCATCCATGTGGGCACATGGTTTACAAATACAAGGGGCACCTAAATACCAGTCCATAGTATGCAATTCAGGGGGTAAAAACCATTAGAGCAAGTGGTATAGGCCAGATTCAATGTTTCTGCAAAACTGTGGTTCTGGCAAGGTCTTACGGACCGTATGGTCCTTATCTTACGGACCGTAAGGGGTCTGCAGACCAGCAACTTTCAAAAATGACAGTTTTAGTCCCTGAAGCCCCAAACTTGATTTTCGGTGCATTTTTGACACGTTTAAGCCCCGTTAACCCCATTTCAAAGCTCTAAAATGAAGTTAAAGTATAGGGAACTTGAAATGTGCTCAAAAATATCTCGGATGTCGGTTCGTTTGGTCGTACGGTTGCGTTGTTCGGTTAATTACGACGAAACACGAACGGACGCGAAAAACGATCCAAATTACGCGACGAATGGAATTTTATCATGCCAACCACTAAAATAAAATATTTTAATGATTACATAAATTTTTGGATGTCCGGATATATTCAGAATGTGAGATATGCGCGTAAATGCAAACTTCGCAGTTTGACGCAAATAGTCCCTGCGATCGAATAAACTTGATTTCAACACACCAAACCATCCAAAACTTATTTCTAAGTTATGTAAAGGTTATTTAAGGTATGTTAAGCCTATGTCACTGTTCCGGAGTGTTTGTTGCATTAAACTGGTTATATTTACGCATCAGTTCGCGTATAACCTTCCAGAAAGCGATTTAAAGCTCGAAATCGAACAAGAATTGATATGTGCAAATGATACACATATTTATATAAATCCCAAGTATGAAATACAATATTTCATTGGTTTGGTATTTGTATGATGGTTGAAGTCACACAGGTGTCACATTTTGTTATTACCAGCGATGATGATGTATCATTCTGAGCCTATTTCGCTTTGTGACAACAATGATAATAACTTTTAATATGAGCCGAATAGGTTTGTAGTTTTTCTTTTTTTTTTTCACTTAATGTACATCTTTTTGTATTTAATTTGACGCTTCAAAGCATCATATCCGACATTGTCATTGTTAGATGACGTTCGTGGTGGTTGTTGCCTTTGTATTAATGGCCGATTAAACCCGCTGTGGAGCACGGGTGGAAAAAATTCTAGAAGTCAAAATCTTGGTTTCCAACCTGCCCAGCCTAATGGTTATGTTGTTAGCCAATGTTACTTGATATTGATGAAATGAATATAAGAGAGATGATTTTCTACAGATGCTTGAACACATCATATACACAAAGATTGAATAAATCAATAAACTGATTAAGATGGCTGGATATATTCCTACTACATCAGTAGTGTTACTTGATATTGGCTAATAAGATAATATGTTTTGGACAAACACATTGTGTACTATTAACAAGCTGCAACAAAGTTTGTCCTGAAGAACCATACTTGATGTAAAGACTGTTGGTAATATTTGATTGTTAGCCAAATCATTTATTTATGCAAAGCAGTGGAAACAACTTTACTTAAGACAACAATCCGTCGAGCAAAAACAACCGTACAAATCTTGGTATTTGATTAGATATATATTTTTATCTCACGTATTTAATGTGAGTGCCGATACTAAATCACAATTTTAATATCAATGCCGATGTCGGTTGATTGCCGTTCTCATATAACACAGTTTAACACGTTGATTGCCGTTATTATATAACACAGTTTAGCGCGCCGCAATGCGCGCGGGTTAGACAACCTAGTTATGTTTAATATTTAATATAGTATATTATGGTTCAAATACTATATTTAATATTAACGTATACCATAATAAAATTTCATGATATATATTATTTAACTTTTAATATACAAATATTTATATCATGAGATTTAAATATTATATTTAATATTTAAAATAGTATATTATAAACCTTAATATATATAATATATAAACCTTAATGTATATCTTAAACGATATATGTCAATTATATATTTAATTTTTAATATACTAAGATATACATCGTGAATTATATTTTAAATCTTAGTCCCGTTAATATATTAAATAATTGTATCACAATTATTCAATTAATATATTATATTTAATAAAGTTATAGCTACCAGTTTGACAGAAAATGATATATTTCATTTTCTGGGTAAATTTGTTTTGTGCCATAGACAATATATTTGACAAAGTGATATCATGGGTTTTATAGTATATACTTTATATACACTACTAGTTCAGAGTCACTAGTTGAGAGAATGATCAACAGTGATATGACCAAAGTCATTAGTTAAGAGAACGATCAACAATGATATGACCACAATCACTAGTTGAGAGAATGATCAACAGTGAGATGACCAGAGTCACTAGTTGAAAGAATGATCAACAGTGATACGACTCAAGTCGCTAGTTGAAAGAATGACCAACAGTGATTTGACCACCGCCACGGGAATCGGCTAGTGACAGATACCTTTGAATAATAGTAAGATATACTATATATCTATTACTTGATAAACTGCACTATTGGACTAAAGTTAGCCAATGAGTGATATGACCACCGTCACATCGGAACTGCCACCATGTGACAGATACTGATTAAGTTTTTGGTTGGATATAAACAAATGTACAAACCCTTGATGCTATAAAGTATAACGATATATCCTTATAAAAATGGAATGAACTCGCCAGTATTTATTACTGATAAATTTTTTTCAAAACGCGTTTCAGTTAATTTGCTATAGAGATAATAGAAGCCAGCTATGGAGCACTGAAGGCTTAAATAAAGTGGCTATAAATACCTGAATAAAATAAGAAATTTATGTTTTATTTATTTGAGTTTATCCCTATAAAAACAATTGAACTGAATATGGGTTTTAGCCCATTTATTTAATTTTAAAAGTTGGTGTTTTTACAAACTCTGAAATTTTTCCTAACTACAATCCTGATGAAAAAGATTTTCCGCTACGTATTTAATAAACACCGATACCACTAGACTGGTTCACGGCTCCCACTCTCAAGGTGGGGTCGGGAGTTGTGACAAATTCCCCCACCAGTCCTACCTTTCACCTATTTTTCCTACACCGGTCCCCCGTTAAAAAAAAAACTTAACGGAGTTAAGCTTTTTTCCAAATTACAAACAATTTTTTAGGGGCTTTTGATCAGAACGATAATACGAGTCCATTAATATAAAACTTACCTCGAAATGGTGATCCAAATGACTTTATTTTTGTTAATTGGAAATTTAAACACCCGAATTGAAGCGTTGTTTTCATCATTTGGAGCACCGTTTCAAGGTAAGTTTTACATCAATTGACTCGTATCGTGGTTCTGATCAAAAGCCGTAAAAACTGTTTGTAATTTGGAAAAAAAACATAACTCCGTTAAGTTATGTTTTTTTAACGGGGGACCGGTGTAGGAAAAATAGATGAAAGGTGGGACTGGTAGGGAGAATATTAAAAGGAGGGACTGTCAATGGCCAAAGACCTCTAGTTGTGTTTATTACAGACCAATTCCCCTTATATATATGTGAAGAGTACGATGTGTAAAAAAAAGGGAAGAAACGTACATGCTGTAATCTTTATATAATTAACTAGAGTAATTAACATAGTTACTTTAGTTATAAGGTTGGTGAGTATCATTACTTTAGGGTAATTATATAATTGCTCTAGTGTAGTTACATAATTACTCTATGTAATTATGTTTGAGTTGAATCAGAATGTAGTTATATCATTTCGTAGTTACGTCATTACACTAGTTATAAAATTAAGAGTTAATTACTGTTTTCGTCTCTGTGGTTTGTCAAAAATAACTATTTCAGTCCATTAGTTTAAAAATTGCGATTTCAGTCCCTGTGGTTTCACTTTCGTAACCATTTCAGTCCCTGTGGTTTCACTTTCGTAACCATTTCAATCCATTATTCTGTTAAGTACATGGACTGAAATTGTTACGAGGTGGACTGTAATGGTTACGAAGGTGAAACCACAGGGACTGAAATCGTAATTTTTAAACTAATGGAATGCAATAGTGATTTTTGACAAAGAGTAAACTACCATTTTGGTCCCTGAGGTTTGGTCAGTTTTGCCACTTTAGTCCAAATTTGAAACCTTTTACATCTGGGTCCCTGTGATTTCATTTTTGTTGCCATTTTGGTCACAGGTTGAGCCAGATTTACGTCACAGGTTTGATTATCATATCTGAATTGTAGATTTGGGTGGTGGTGGATTTGAGAAAGAGAGAGAAGGGAAGAAGATCTGTGATGAGGGATGATCTGCACATAAAGAGAGAGAAGAGTGAGAGACATGGTTTTTTTTTTTTTTAAATGACTATTTTGCCCCTGAGGAAAAGGACAAAATAGCAGGTTTTTTTTAGAAATCTAAGCTGATTTGATTTTTGGACCAAAATGGCAACAAAAATGAAACCACAGGGACCTAGATGTAAAAGGTTTCAAATTTAGACTAAAGTGACAAAACTGACCAAACCTCAGGGACCAAAATGGCAGTTTACTCTTTGACAAATTACATGGACGAAAATAGTAATTAACTCTAAAATTAATTACTCGATCTAGTTATACAAAGTAATTGTTGTACTTATAAAAATGATTACCCTACAGCAACAATCTTTAAGAAAAGTAGTTATACAAAGTAACAAAGTAATTATGCTTAATTTTATAATTACTCTTCAACAATAGAATCGAATTCGAATGAAAAATAATTAAAAGGTGAAATTTCAATAATAGGTAAAGTTTTGTCCAACGATAGACATAAGAACCCATGGATCCATGAACCAACATAACTTGAGACGATTGATTCATAATCAAAATATAGTAGAACCACAAATTAAAACAGTTACATATTAACTTGGCAAAATGAAAGTAACTCCTTGTTATTCTGAAATATCTCCATGTCTTCCTTTTCCAACAACACATTTGCTTCAATGCCATCACCATCTGTCGTATCTATCAGAAGAAACCCAATTTTATCTGGTGATCTAACTAGAACAGATACATCAACCATGGGCTTTCCCCACCCGAAATCGACTTTGTTAAATGGGAACCCACATAAACTGCTACTGGCATATACCCTAGCCAAATGTTCTAAATCTTCATTTCCTGATTTGGATCGAACCCGATTAATGTTTGCAGCTGTCTGTTGCACACTTTGGACTCCTTTCAGTTGCAGCTTCTGTTTCTTTATCTCAGCAACCAACATACTTAACGAAGTTTCACTTTCGTGCTTTGCCGGTACCATCATGATCGACACAAAATTTCCCACAGTCGTTTGTGGCAGCTTGTCCACAAAATTTTTACGTACATCGGTCATCATTGTTAAATAAGATGGCTTAAAACAACCAGAATTCGTTGTAGCAGCTGCTACCGCGGTTCTGAAAAGTAGAGAGCTTAATACTTCGACCCGAGTAGGGATATTGTTTGTAGCCGAGGCGACAACCTTCTTAAGATCACTTAACTTCGAGTTAGGAAACACAAATTTTCTCAGGACACGAGTACTGGCATGCTGTTGGTTCATCACCGGAGCTTCGGACAGAGGAGAGTTGCTCCTTGGGAAATGAATGAAATGCGGATTCAAAGGTAGTACCTCTTTGTGGTCTGGCGATCCATAGCGTGCTACGGAAGCCCAATGATTCATAAACGATCCAAGAGTGCAACCGTCAGCAACCAGGTGTGACACAGAAACTGCAAGCCCGACTCCACCACATGCGAAGTGATTGAGTTGAACCCCAACAAGATTTGGGTTGCCAGGAGAGTTGAAGCACACCATATTATCTACAAATAGATTCTCAAGATTTCCATCCCGTGCGCTACTAAGCTGGAATTCATCAAGTCTGCTATCGTTTCGAGCTTCATTAAACACGACTCCCTCATCATTACAGTAGACATAAGGTGTTGTGGGTGTGGGTAACCTGCCTGCAAAGTGATGGTATTTTGTTAGGCTTTGTGCAAAAGATTTCTTCAGCACGCTGGCTTTGTCTTGCACAGTTAAACTGCAGCTGGCATTTTTTGGGTAAAAGAGAATAAGCGGTATATATGCTTTATCCGCGAGTAGATCGATATCAGAAAGATTATACGTTTGGAGATGAGAAGGGGTTGGATTTGCGGGTTTGATTATATCTCGGGAAATAATGGTGTGAAGTTGCCTTCTTGTAACTCGTAGGAGCTTCCCTATCATCACCATATTGATTGGTTATTATTTTTGCAGCAATATTCTGCAATGTGTATGAATTGTTTATAGATTCACCTGTATGTAAATATGTATATATGGACCAGTTGAAGATTTGAGAACGTGGTATAAACAAAAAAAGTTTTAAAACCAACTGATTAAGCACGTCGACTAGACATATAATGTAATCTAAGATATGTTATTGGATAATTATGAAAGGTTGGTTTATATGTCGATCCACAAAACACGATACAAGTGTTGCGAATAAAATTCGGTAAGGCCTAGTTCCAACTAAAATATGTTACTGAGTAACACCCAAAATTATCAAGTTGACACCCTGGAGGCCAAACGTTTATCGTATAGTGTTATGCACAAACTCTTAGGGCAACAGTTGCTGGTGTCCAAACTCTAATCATCACGTATAACTCTATAAGTGGTGTATAAAGATGTGACTGAGGATTGTTGTCTTGACTAACAATGCCTTGGGAGTAATTACTCCGTACCTATACGCCACATATAGTTTTATTTGAGGCGTATAAGACAAGACAAATCATTCAATCACAACCTTATAAGCGACGTATAACACTATACAAGGCGTATTATGATGTGACTGAATGGTTTGTGTCTTGTCTTGGATTGGGAAGATAAAAGGTATATCCCATACGCCATGTATAGACCTATACATCGCATATAGATTTCAATATTATATTTTCGAAATTAACAATTTGCCTTAAAAAGTGGCAAAAAGGTTGTTGTAATCAAGTAAATGGTCCATTAAATGGTATAAATGACCACATAAATTTATCGTTTCAATTATATAGTCACATGAATCGACTTTAAGTGTGTCATTATCTATTATATATTCAATAAAAGGTTTTCTAGTCACATAAATTTAACAAAAATTGTGGAAAAAGAGTTGTTGTAATCAAGCAAATAGTCCATTAAGTGTGGCTAAAGGGTATCAACAGTCACATGAATTTAGTATAAGTGGTCGTTTCTATTATCTAGTCACATAAATTTACATGTATTGACTTTAAGTGTGGCTAAAAATATCTCTAGACACAAAAAAATGTAATTTTAAAGTGACTATTGTGTAACCTTTGGTCACACTTATTTGTTGTGGTTCTATGTGGCCATTTTCATGTAATTAACAATTTTATTTTTAAATTTGTATAAGAGTGAATTGCAAGTTTTGTCCTTTATCTATATCCCACATTTCAGGGGATTTCTTTATCTTTAAAATTCATGAGTTTTGTACTTATTGTTTTAAAATTGTGACACCTGTTTCACTACGACCATCAAACAAATACCAAATAAATGAAATATTGTGTTTCATGCTTGGGATTTGTAAATTTATGTGTATCATTTGCACATATCAATTCTTGTTCGATTTCAGGCTTTAAATCGCTTTCTGGAAAGTTATACGCGAACTGATGCGTAAATATAACCAGTTTAATGCAACAAACACTCCGGAACAGTGACATAGGCTTAACATACCTTAAATAACCTTTATATAACTTAGAAATAAGTTTTGGAGGGTTTGGTATATCGAATTCAAGTTTATTCGATCGCAGGGACTATTTGTGTCAAACTGCGAAACTATGCCGATTCGTGTGAAATAGGCTTAAATATCCTTTACATAAGTTAAACATACCTTGATCATAAGTTAAACATACCTTAAATATCCTTTACATAGCTTAGAAATAGGCTTTGAGGGGTTCGGTATGCTAAAATAAACTTTTGGGTCAAACAGGGAGTAAAAGTGTCAAAAAGTGCACAAGTTTGCATTTTCGCGCATATCTTACGTTCTGAATATATCCGGACACCCAAAAATTTATGTAATCATTAAAATATTTTATTTTAGTTATTGGCGTGATAAATTTCCATTCGTCGCTTAATTTGGATCGTTTTTGCTTTCGTTACGACTTTCGTCGTAATTAACCGAACAACGCAACCGTACGACCAAACGAACCGACATCCGAGATATTTTTTAGCATATTTTAAGTTCCCTATACTTTAACTTCATTATCGAGCCTTGAAATGTGGTTAACGGGGCTTAAATGGGCCAAAAATCAAGTTTTACAAGTTCAGGGGCTAAATTGTAATTTCTTGAAACTCTGCTAGGCGTGCCGCGTAAGATGAAGGGTAATCTTACGCGGGGCGCGTTAACATTCCTAGATCAGCAAACTGTTTCTTTGATTCAGCAGCTGGTATCCAGGCTTTTGCACAATGTTTTCTTCATACTATGGGCTTGTTTTGAGCACCCATGGTATTCTAATTCAGTGGGTGCAAGTGTATGGTTGAGATTGAAGCTCGGGAATCGAGGAACGATCTTAACGGTGGACCGAAATCTATAAATACCCAACACCTTCATTGTTGCAACTCACAAAATCTGATTCATTTGCTCTAAGTTGGGGTTTTGCACCTCATACCTGAGCAATTTGGATCAAGATTTCCTTGCTTGGACCCTTTGTGAGTATTCTTTCGTGCTTTTATGCGTTTTTAAGCACGAAAGTCAAACAGTGTTTGACTTTCTGCTTTGACAAGTCTTTGGTCAACACGAAGTTCGTTTGAACTTCGCAACGTGAGCGTAATCACGATGGTTATAGTCCCTAGTGACCATACCTACTGATTACCACGTTGATTAGGTGTAGTGACGAGTCATAGTTTCGGTCAAAATACGCGTTGTGCGTATTTTGCAACCAAACTATTCTTGGGTATCAAAAACGTTTGTTTTGATATCAAACTTGTTTTCTAACTTTGTTAAACATGTTTTAACATGTTTAACTCGTCACTTTTAGATTAGTGCTTGTATAGGGTCGTAAGATAAGCGGTCTAAACAACCGCTTAGGCTTTCGAACTCGACCCGTTTGGTCGATCTTTAGGATCCGACCAAGCATGTTTAGTGACCATAGATTATTGGGAATAACCTTCCGAGGTAATACCTTATCGTCACCTCATTTAAGTAGTTGTATGATAGGTAGTTTATATGCCTTAGGTAAATGATCAAAATGCCCTTTTTACGCATAAATTCATTTTAAGCATATGTAACCTAAATTTTGACATCTAAACTTATTAGGCAATATTATTAGACATGTTAAGGCATATAATACTTGTCATAGGACTAGTTAGGCGTTTCGAACACATTTTACGCGAACGATGCTTTAAAGTAGCGTAAGCTACCTAAACGGGTCGTAATGGGTCGTAAGCACTTAGGACAGGTTTCGTTTTAGTATGTAGGCTTTGTTAAACCATATCATATGAGTTCCCATACTCATTTGGTTTACGAAACCGCATCCTATCCGATCTTCTTATTTAGGTCCGGTTATTAACATAGTTACCTATATTAGGTGCCGTTTGATTTCCGTGATCCATCTAGCATTGCTTGGTTGTTATTCAAGACTTCTAAGCATTTTCAAGTGAGTACATAGTCCCCTCTTTTACTGTTTTCAAACTGTTTTGGGGTGAAACACATGTGCCTACTTGTTACTTTCATGTCTTTCATGATATATACTTGCTATGTTCATTAGTACACGTATTGTACATGATTTCATTATGTTTTACTATGTATGTTCACTTAGCATGCTAGCAAAATGATTTTCATAATTACATTTTGTCGCATATGTTCATCCAGTATATGGACACATTGTTTTACAGTTTGAACCGTTTGTAACTGTTTAACTTATGTGAACCGTTTGTAACCGTTTGATTCATGTGAACCGTTTGTAACCGTTTGATTCATGTGAACCGTTTGTAACTGTTTGATTTATGTGAACCGTTGTAACCGTTTGATTTATGTGAACCGTTTGTAACTGTTTGAACCGTGTGAACCGTTTGTAACTGTTTGAACCGTTGGGATTACGGAAGTGATTAGGTAACAGGGCGGGTGTAATGTGTTAAAAGCATGGTGGATACGCCGCTGGTACTTACTATATATAAGTGCTTTTAACACATTATATACCGTTGCGTTATCTAGATCACCTGGGCAATGTTATCAAAACAAAGTTATATTACAAGGTTTTTCGAACAGTATATACTATTCGAGTTTTATTACAAAAACGATTTTCGATCTGGGTCTACATAAACAAATGTTTTGGAGTTAAGTATCATGGCATCGAGGTTTTATAAATTATAACAAATCTGTTTTAACTTGGTTATTTCAATTCACAATATAAACATTTTACAAAAACTAAGTTTCTAATATCGAATAACAAAGTTGTTTTGAGTTATTTCAAAAGGTAAAACGAGCCATGAATCTGACACTCACATAAATGGTCGGAACCGAGATATCTAGGGGGTTTGAATCCGCATAAAAAGGGTTAGTTTCCTCTCGATTGATTCAGGTCCAATTGATCTACTTCTCCGATATCTCTGCAAAAAAGAGCACCGTTAGCCTTGCCAAGGGGAGAAGAGGGTTCTCTCCTTGACCCGACTCCGGTGTGAGAATAAGTATTGGTTATGAAGAAGAAGAAGTATTTGAGAAGTGTGTGTAACTTGAATTCATACCTGGGTTCTTTCTCATATTTATAGCCGGGAGTCGTTTAGGCGGGAAAACCCGTTTAGTGAAAAGTTAACGGAAGATGCTAACCCCGTAAGCGGTTACATTTCCTTCTGTTTAAGTTCTTTGATCCGACGTGAGAGCACACGGATCGTGGTTTAGATCGAAGGCTGGGGATTTGCCACGTGTAAAGTGATCAAGTGGAGATTACTCTCCAATTGCATGCCTTCATTGTGATTTCAGGGATGCCTGTGGTAATGACACGTGTCCAGACGGTTATAACCGTCTTGGTGGTGCACGATTGTATTTCTTCTAGAAGATTACTGCTGTAATCTGGTGTGGCACTTTATCGTGTGGAGACAGGTGAATAAATAAATCCCAAGTCTGGGTAAGCAATATCCAGGTCTGGATATTTAAGCGGAAGTGTTTATTTTAGGATTTTCATCCTTTGCTAATGGGAAGAGGCGCAAGGATTTATGATTTCCTTTGGGCGCGCGACTATAGACTGCTGACTATTTTATCCTTTTGTAGGACCAGTGCGCGGCCGCGCAAGGTTAAAAGGCAAGGTTGTGGTATGGTCCCAAGTCCTTATTATGAGGTTTTTGGGACCTTACCCCTTCAAGTCCCCCCAGTCTAGTGTTGTACTTATGCAAATAAGTGGAGCACTGGACTTGTGAGAGGGAAATGCTTTTGGGCGCGAAAAGTAAGAAAACTTCTGGACGAAGACTCATTTTGATTTTTGTAAAGATTTTTGAAAATCTTTGACTTTTAACGAAACTAGTACAGTAAACTGAGTGACAGCCTGTCATTGTCAGTTGTTTTTACTGTCCGTGTCTTACATGCGCGCGTGGAAACGCGTGTGTGTTTGATATCCACTCTTTCTGCCGCTTGGGGAACTGTGATATCCGGAAAAGTTGCTGTGACGGTTACCAATGCTATTTATTGCGATGAGTATATATAACGTTTGGGTAACCTCTTTTGTGTAATCATTGTTTTGTTGAAAACTTTCCCCGTTCCTTTCTTCTAAGAACAAATTTCATCATTCTTCCTCTTATGTCAACCGGAGAACACCAAGAGGATTTTTCTGAAGAGATGTCGACTGAACTTCCACCATTGAAGTGGCCTAGGGCGACCTTTGATGGATTGGTTAAGAATTTCAAATTTCCGGAGAACTGGGGTGCTCTGTATCCTGAAGAGGGGCAAACTGCTGCAGATGCTCCGGCTGGGTATATTACCCTTTTTTGGGATTTTTTCAGTGAAGGTAACTTTCGTCTGCCTGTCACTAAATTTTTTCTTGAAATCCTTGGGTT
Organism: Helianthus tuberosus; assembly: GCA_030545235.1. Taxonomy (NCBI): domain Eukaryota; kingdom Viridiplantae; phylum Streptophyta; class Magnoliopsida; order Asterales; family Asteraceae; genus Helianthus; species Helianthus tuberosus. The sequence goes on from CM060425.1 coordinate 199,137,776, forward strand.
TTACAACCTGCATATCTCCCAACTTCATCCAATTGGCATGGTTAGGGTTCGACATTTCGAATTCGTGTGTCGGACAATGCATATTGAGCCGACTGTTCCCCGATTTAGGGTTTTCTATCAGATGCATTGTACCCAAGGATTTTATTCGTTTGCCCAGAGGGCGTCTGCAAAGAAGATTCTACAGCAACCCCCAAAATCCTTTCACGATTGGAAGCAAAAATTCTTTTTTATCAAGGCCGGAGTGATTCCGGTGAGGATGGTTTTAAGGGGGAAAGACGATGTTCCGATTGAAACACTTCAGACCCCTGTTGACGAGAACTGGTATCAAGATTTGAAAGATGTGCCCAACATTGCTTTGCCAGAAAAAGCTCTTGTTGGAGCCGACATGAGTTTGAATTGGAAGATGGAGCGTGATGATAAACCGGTGTACACCGAGGATGGTCATGGTAAGATTGGGGGTTTTTTCCATTTCCATATATTTTTTTTTTTGACTTGCTTTCCTTTGCCTGCAGTTGTTTCACTGTATGTTGTTGCCTTCAAAAGGGAAGGCGGAAAGATGGGTACTATCAAGAAGAAACCTGAAGAGGAACTTTGGTACCATCATATTGTAAGAAATTTTGTTCTTCCGCGGGATGCGGATCTGTCTGTCCAACCAGCTGCTGGTGCCGGTAAGTGATACTTGTTTTTGTTTTCCTTCTTACGCTTGTGGGTAAATTTTCATTTGCGCCTTTGTAGGTGAGTTGTTGAATTTGGGCATAGGCCCTGAAAGGAAGAAACGCACAACAACTTCTACCTCTGCGCCGAAGAAGGGTGAAGCTGTTAGAATTCAATCTTTGAAGGCAAAGAATGTGGGAGAGAAGAAAGGTATGCGCCGTTCCTCTGACTCCAGGTGTGATTATTTGGTGGTTTCTGATTCTTTGGAGGGTCTTACCCCTGCAGTGACTGTACGAGAACCAAAACCTGAACCGAGGGATTCTGCTGATATTCCCCCATCCAACCCAAGTGAACCTATCGACTTGGATTCTAGTCCTGAACGTTTGGTGCACAGGAAGACTGGTAAAAGAAAACAAGCTGATACTGATGTGGAGGGTCAGCCTTCTAAGAAAATTCAGCGGAAGAAAATTACCAGGAGAGGGAATCTTGATTCCTTTATTTCAGAATCTATTCCTGGTGAGTGTTGCCTTTTCTTATTTTCTTTATGCGCGTTAAATCTTTACAGATTTTTGTTGTCTTTCCAGAGGTTCCTGTTTCTCCTGTTCCCACAGAACTGCGATCTGTGGTAAATGAAGAACTTCCATCCACCCCTCCGCGTGCTTCTGTTGGTGATCAGTTAGAGCCTACAGAGGTTGCTGAGGTGGTGTGGAGAATGTTGCTGAGGCTGAGAAGCCTATTGATGTTGCTGAAAAAGTTGTTGATCCAGGGGTGGTGGATGGTGCTGGTAAACCGCAAACCCCTGAAACTGTTGCTCAAGATCTGGGAAAAGAACAAACAGCTGAAAAAACTTCAACTTTTTCCCCTAAACCTTCTGATGCTATGCCTGAGCAAGTTGAGAAGGTGACAGCTGAAGGGCAAGGCTCATCTGCTGGTGTTGGTAAACAATCTCCAATCCGCCCAAAAGAGACCTTGGGAGATTATTACTACCGGACCTATACGGAGAAAGATGCTTCTGAGCCTCATGCCCCGGTTTGGAATTTAAAGAAAGGTGACACTTTCTCTGATTGGCGCGTGTGCCAAGATTGGTTGCAGGGGATACTTCCGCCTGGAGAGATCAAGTTTCAAGAAAGCCGGCCCTATGAGCAAACCTATCAATCTTACCTTGAAGAAACTGTTTCTCATGTCTCTACCACTCACCGCATAGTGCGTGAGTGGTATAGTATGCAAAAGGACCGGGAATCCTTTATGGTGTCTCAAAAGAAATTTGTTAAGGATGAGAAACGCCTGGCTTAACTGAAAGCTAAATTGGAAGCTGATCAAGCCAAGTTTGAAGCTGAGCGCAAGACTGAGGAATGGTCTGTTGCTGGTTGGAAAAGAAAAGCGGAAGCTGAAGCTGCTCTTCTTTCTGAAGAACGCAAAAACTGGAGGAGAATTTGCGAAAAAGATAATGTTGAGAAGGCAAACCTCCGTAATATTATTACTAACCTCAAGGCTGAGGCTGAAAAATTGAAGAATCAGGATGCGGAGATAGAAAGGTTGAAGAAGGAGAAAGCGGATGCAGAAGCTGCTTTGGAAGAAGCACGTTCTCATAGGGAGCGCAGTGAGCAGCGGGAGGTACAAGCTTGCGCCACTCTTGCTCTTAGAGATAGGGAATTGGAAGAACTTACTACTTTGCTTTCTGATCAGGAAAAACTTAAGAAGGATCTGGAGCTCGCGTATTCCAAGAATACTGAAACCTCCCGTCGTTTGTCTGAAGTTGAAGAAAAGTTGGAAAATTCAGAAACGGCGCGGGTTACAGCGGAAAGCGAGCTTGAACCTCTGAAAAATGATATGGCCTGGTTGAAAGATCGTGGTATTGCTTGTGTAAGTTTCTTTTCTCCCTTTGTGGAACTGTTTGTGCGCTTTCTTGATACTTATTTTTACTTGATTTCACAGGTTGCTGAATCTGTGTTGAACTCTGAAGAGTTGGATAAAACCGTTGCTCGTTTGTTGGTTGCTGTGCGAAGAGATGGATATGCGCAAGGGTATGCGGAATGCTCCCATCATGTGAACAGTGCTTTAAAGGTTGACTGGGATAACAGTAAGTCTGTAACCTTTGGCGCGGATACTGGTGCTGCGCTTGCTGCTTTGAAGACAGAGTTTAACAATTTGCAACTGCCGGTTATGGATCTGATAAACGTGGCGCTGCAATCGGACGATCACGTAGCGCAACTAAAAGAAATCTTTCCGGATGAGGGTGAAGATTTAGAGTAACTTGAAATTGTATTGAACAATTTTTCTTTGTTATATTTGGGATGTAAATCCCTATTTTTGTCGGTGCGCTGCTGCGCAAGTAACTTAAACACTGCCGTGTTTGAAAGTCTTTAGGGCGTATTTGTACGCGGAGAATAGCATGTTTCTATTTGTTTTGTTTGATGATTTTACAATATTTTGCATGGGTACAATTGCTTTTATTGAGTAAGGCGAATGAAGTTGGTATAAGCTCATGTGTGAATTTATGGTTGTTTGTGACGTGATCACTGACCGCGCATGGAGCTTGTTTTATAACTACCATAATGTTTTTGCGCTTACTAAAAGAAATTGCATGCACTTTGTAAATACAGAAATAATAGAAACTTTGCAATTTTATTTACGGATAGAGCACAGAGGCTTTACAAAGTTTTGCTAATAATTATGTGAAACTTAACTTACTCTCTAATATTTCCGCCTTACTTGATGGATCATGTCTTTCCGCGGGAAACTTACAGAGTCGCCTTTTAGGTTTTTGCGCGTTTGCTTGGACCCTCCTCACCCCGGGTTATCTGCTTAATCTCTTTCCGCACATTTTGGAGTAAATGCGTGAGTTCGCCGCTCTTGAGGGCTTTCTCTATTTCTGTGCGTAGAGAGATGCAGTTATTAGTGGTATGCCCGTTGTCTTTATGATATTCGCAGTATTGTGCCAGGTCTTATCCACGTTTACTTTTCATTGGGATCGGAGGTTTGAATTGATAGTCTTCAGTACTCAGAACCTCCGCCGGGGTCTTTGTTAGGGGAGTCCACTGTCTCTCCCTATTCTCCAGTTTGTTCTCCCGCTGTGTGGTGAGTTTGTTGATTGTTGTGCGGGCGTCTTCAGACGATCGACTTCCCGATCCAGACTCACGCCATGACTTCTTAAACCTTCTTTCGCCGGTTGAGCTTAAGTCCGCGGGACTATTGTGAGGTGGCGGTGGCCTGTTTGTAGTAAGGTTTTTCTCAGTTTGCGCGTAAACCTTAGCCGCCGCCATTATCTTCTCCCAACTTTTTGGAAGGCCTTTTGTTCCAGATAAGACTTTAACCATGTCATCACATCTAACCGCGTACTTGAATTGAGCACGGATTAGTTGTTCGTGAACACCGCCAATCTCCAACACTTCTTTATTGTATCTGGTGATAAAATCCTCCAGATTTTCATCATCGCGGCGCCAGATGTTCATGACGTCGGATGTGTCCCGAATGGAACGCCGTTGCTGGCTGAAGTGTGTCAAAAACTTTTCACGCAGATCTTTCCACGATTCGATCTGTCCGGTTGGTAGGTTGTCAAACCAGATTCGCGCTGGGCCAGTTAATGTTTGTACAAACAGATGACACCATAGCGGGAGAGTCCAACCCCCAACCAAACCCGCGCTGGTGAATACTCTCAGGTGATCATCGGGGTCTGTTAACCCATTAAACTTCCCTATATCGGATGGTAATTTAGCCTTCTCCAATGGAGCTAGATCTATTTCCAGTATGAACTTTGAGTTTTCCGCTGCTTCTACAGGGCGGTAAACCAAGTCATAGTTGTGTTCGGCCTCATGGTTATAAACCGCTCGAGGCCTGCATTTGTTATAGTTTGGCTGCAATCGATTGAATACACTGGTGTTTGCACTTAAACGGTACGTTGGATCAGATTCATCGGTGTGGGCATCCCGCTGGGAACCCAACCTATCGTGAACCGATTGTCTTCGGTGTGGGTGTGGTCTACCATGGTTCTCTCTCTGGTGACTTCCTGTCTGAGTGTATTCACGCTGTGATGTGCATCTGGCATAAACTTCTGTATTCTCGTAAGTTGAGTCCTCCCGTTGGGAAGCATTTGCCCTAGATCCTGGTCTCCGTGACTGAGTTAAGGGAGCAGTCTGAGCACACAGCTGTGTGTATACTGCGTTCAGTGCCCCTTGAGACCTAACGTACCAGGATATCGGAGGTTTTCCTGGTGGCAAAATTGACTGAGCAGGGTTTGCTGGTAACATTCCTGGAGTGACAAGATCATTTGCTCGGTTGGATTGAACCTCGTTGTCATCCGAGGCATCCTCCGGGATTCCTTCCACTTGAACGTTGTTTCTGACATTCGGTCGAAGACCGGTTTGTCGATGAGATGACGAATTTTCTGCCATGTGCAAAACAGAAAATGAAAAGAACTGAATCGAAATGAGATGAAAACTGATGAGACAGAGGAATCGGTGGGCGCCAATGAAGAAACACTAGATAAATGGTCGGAACCGAGATATCTAGGGGGTTTGAATCCGCATAAAAAGGGTTAGTTTCCTCTCGACTGATTCATGTCCAATTGATCTACTTCTCCGACGCAAAAAAGAGCACCGTTAGCCTTGCCAAGGGGAGAAGAGGGTTCTCTCCTTGACCCGACTCCGGTGTGAGAATAAGTATTGGTTATGAAGAAGAAGAAGTATTTGAGAAGTGTGTGTAACTTGAATTCATACCTGGGTTCTTTCTCATATTTATAGCCGGGAGTCGTTTAGGCGGGAAAACCCGTTTAGTGAAAAGTTAACGGAAGATGCTAACCCCGTAAGCGGTTACATTTCCTTCTGTTTAAGTTCTTTGATCCGACGTGAGAGCACACAGATCGTGGTTTAGATCGAAGGCTGGGGATTTGCCACGTGTAAAGTGATCAAGTGGAGATTACTCTCCAATTGCATGCCTTCGTTGTGATTTCAGGGATGCCTGTGGTAATGACACGTGTCCAGACGGTTATAACCGTCTTGGTGGTGCACGATTGTATTTCTTCTAGAAGATTACTGCTGTAATCTGGTGTGGCACTTTATCGTGTGGAGACAGGTGAATAAATAAATCCCAAGTCTGGGTAAGCAATATCCAGGTCTGGATATTTAAGCGGAAGTGTTTATTTTAGGATTTTCATCCTTTGCTAATGGGAAGAGACGCAAGGATTTATGATTTCCTTTGGGTGCGCGACTATAGACTGCTGACTATTTTATCCTTTTGTAGGACCAGTGCGCGGCCGCGCAAGGTTAAAAGGCAAGGTTGTGGTATGGTCCCAAGTCCTTATTATGAGGTTTTTGGGACCTTACCCCTTCATTTCCCCTTTTAGAATGCCTCCACGACGCAACAATCAGATACCTAATGAAGAACTGGCAGCTATCATCACGCATCGGATGGCTGGTGTACTCCCAAACATGATTGCTCAAGTTAACCAAGCCCTTAATAATAACAATAATGCTCCCTGTAACTTCAAGACATTCAACTCAGCTAAGCATCGAAGTTTTCTGGGTCTCAAGGAGCGACTGCACTTCTGCAATGGTTCAAGAGTTTAGAGAGCACCTTCAGACATGTTCAGTGTCCAAACGAGCGAAAGGTAGAGTTCGCATCTAGTGTCTTTGAGAAACGAGCTTTGACATGGTGGAATGGTGTGATGAGGGATAGGGGTGCCGACGTGGCACTGGCTCAAACATGGGAAGAGCTTCGAGCTCTAATGATGAGGGAATTCTGTCCTCGTCATGAGATTAGGGCATTGGAAAGGGAATTCGATGATCTTAAGCAAGATAGCGGTGAGCATCGAGCCTACACGGACCGTTATGAGGAGTTGAGTCTGTTATGCCCGAACATGGTTACGCCCTTGGATAAGGCAATCGAAAAGTACATTGATGGCCTCCCTGACTCAGTACAAGACATTGTGTCTGGTAGCAACCCTACTACAGTTAGGCAGGCCATTGAGCTATCCGCAACCTTGACTGAATCTCAGATCAGGAAAGGTAAACTTTTTCGAAAGGGTCACAAGAAACCGATCGAGGAATCGAAACCAAAGGATGAACAGACTGAATTCTCCAAGAAGTCGAAGAAGCGAAAGGCTTCTCAGAACTTCGCCGTGGTTGCCCACAATGATGAAGCTGTCCCCAACCAACCAGCTCAACCCCCTGCTAGGAAGCCATACAACGGAACTGCACCCTTGTGCAACCAATGTAGCCTTCATCATCACGCCAGTGTAAAGTGCCGCAAATGCCAAATTTGTGGACTTATAGGTCATACAGCGAGGGTTTGCCCAACTACAGCTGCACCAAATCAAGCTGGCAACAATCCTGGTCAAGATCATTTTCCACCGGGTTCTTGCTACAACTGTGGCGAGATGGGCCATTTCTGAAGAAATTGCCCAAAGCTTGCTAATGCGAATCCAGCGCAGGGATGAGCGTTTGACCTACTGGAAGACGACGCTGTTTAGAAATAATTGAGCCTTATGTATTATTTTCTTTTGTTGTCAAGATCTATGAAACAGTTGTTGTCGTTGTTGTTTATAAATAAATCTTTTATTTACATCATAGTGTATAAATGTGGTTACATGTATAAACAACGTATCCCCTACGATACCGACAATCAAGGAACCGCATTCCTTGTAAAACAACTTTGCTCACATGTTGCCTTAACATACGTAGCACCCAATTCTCAAGAACACCCTGCATTGTATGCTAGCTTTGCATGCTTGGCATAATGACTTCAAGAGTCCATTTGCTTCAAACGTTATCTTGGCATACCTAGCACCTTGATCTCATAAACACTGTACTTCGTATATGGTCCTAGTATACTTAGTACCAAGTTCTTAAAACTCTTCGCGCTATACGAATTCCAAATCCTTAGAGGTTCTTCCTCATAATTAGATCCTCGTGGATGTTCAAAGCGCAGAATCAGAGTCCCTAATTGGATTCCTTGTGTACCTTAATTCGAATGCTACGATTCCTTGTAATCGAAATCGAATTTCTTTTTAAGATCATCCTATCTTTTCAGGTAGATTCTTGAGGACGTCGAAGTCCATCGACTGGGTTCCTGGTATACCTTGAATACCCATGTACAAATCGACAAGTTAAAAATAATTAATAACAAGATAACAATTATGTGCTTATATGTTTATGTGTTGACCTAATCAAAGATTATCTTAAGTTTATTCAATAAATTCTATCCCCTTCACATTATAAAACAAACTATGCGGACTGTGCAAGGAATTATGTAATTATGGATGCATACATAATTATGGAATTTAGTGCACAGAAACCACAGCAAGTCTTGTCATGTGTTTAGAGTTAACTCTATTCATTTCCATTTCTAATGAAGTACCCGTTGAGGAAAAATGAACTAGCTATTCATTTTTCACTTCTAAAGAATATTCGTTGAGGGAAATGAATATCGTTTTGTTTATCATTCATTTTCATTTCTAACGAAGAACCCGTTGAGGAAAATGAATCCGTCCATTTTCGCTTCTGAAGAATATCCGTCGAGGGAAAATGAATATCCGTTGATTATTTCTTCATTTCCATTTCTGACGAATAACCCGTTGAGGAAAATGAATCCGTCCATTTTCGCTTCTGAAGAATATCCGTTGAGGGAAATGATATCCTTTTGTTTATCATTCATTTTCATTTCTGATGAAGAACCCATTGAGGAAAATGAATCCGTCCATTTTCTCTTCTGAAGAATATCCGTTAAAGGAAATGAATATCCTTTTGATTATTCCTTCATTTCCATTTTCTGAAGAATACCCGTTGAGGAAAATGACTCCGTTCATTCATTTTCATTTCTGAAGAATATCTGTTGAGGGAAATGACAGGATTTTGCCTTACATATCTTTGATGGGTTACTCTACACAAATAGAAAATACCCTAGATTCCATGCAAGACAATCATTTAACACAATGTCACAGACAGACTCCTACGAATAAATTTCGGGACTAAATTTTCTAAAGTAGGGGAGAATGTGACACCTGTTTCACTACGACCATCAAAAAAATACCAAATCAATGAAATATTTTGTTTCATGCTTGGGATTTGTAAATTTATGTGTATCATTTGCACATATCAATTCTTGTTCGATTTCAGGCTTTAAATCGCTTTCTTGAAGGTTATACGCGAACTGGTGCGTAAATATAACCAGTTTAATGCAACAAACACTCCGGAACAGTGACATAGGCTTAACATACCTTAAATAACATTTATATAACTTAGAAATAATTTTTGGAGGGTTTGGTATATCGAAATCAAGTTTATTCGATCGTAGGGACTATTTGTGTCAAACTAGGCTCGACACGACACTGCCACGTGGCAGCTCAGGGGGCTACCTCGTTGATGAGCGCTCGCGGCCCGCGACGTCCCTCAAGGGATCTGTTGCGCCCCGCGACGATCCATTTAATTTTGTTTTTATTTAATCTTTGCAAAAATAAAGGTATTCGGGGCCTGTTTTCGTATACAGGGTGTATTTTAAATATATTAGGGGTGTCGGAAATATTTTGGAGGGTTGTTATAATATTGTTTGAGAGAGAAAGGGGTGCTGGTGGCGATGTGAGTGGATGTGGTTTTGGATTGTAGGTTTAGAGAGAGAAAGTGGTTGTGGGGGTTGGTGAAGAGAGATAGAGAGGAAAGATAGATGGGATTTTGTTTTTTATATGTATGGTATATATATATATATATATATATATATATATATATATATATATATATTTTTTTTTTTAAATCTGATTTCTTTTGTTGTTTAAATTTATTTAGGTAAATAAATGAATGTAATTATTAAAATTAAAGGGCATCAATTGCAATTTAATGCAAACATAAAGGACGAAAAGTATAATTTACCCTTTATTTAAAAAGCTATTTTAAGAATTATATATTATATATAAAATATGTAATACTCTCTCGCCTCTCTCTCTTTCTCTCCAAGGCAAAACCCCACTACCACCTCCTACCACCCACTCCCACCGCGGCACCACCGATGTTAACAAAACCCCACCACGTCCCCCCATCTATAAAACCATCCATCCATTACCTTCACCCTTCATACAATCTCATCTTCACATTTTACAAAAGCCTATATTTTTTCACTGATCCAAAATTCCGAGTTCACTCTCACCTCACAAATTCAATCCAAATTTATAATTATACAACAATGGCTACGACATAGGCGGAATAGTTTTAGTAAATTGATTGACAAAGAATGTCGATATTTGTTGACTATCACAAATTGAATGACAAAGAATGTCGCCATTTGTTGACTAATCACAAATTGAATGACAAAGAACGTCGTCATTTGTTGACTAATCACAAATTGAATGACAAAGAATGTTGTCATTTGTTGACGAATACTATCGTCATTTGTTGACTAAAACAATCGATATATTGAATTTGAAAATTGAATTTCTTAGAATATAAAATTCATTTTAGTAGTCATATTTTGACTAATGCGTATGGTTTTTGAATCGTACCTTGAATTTGAAGATTGAATAATGTGAATATAAAATTCATATTAGTAGTCATATTTTGACAAAAAATTTTGATTAAAGAATCATTTGATTTCGATAATGGTTAATCGATTGTTATTTGTGTATGTTTATAAAAACAGATGTTTATAAAAATGCTTAAGGAGAGATTAACGTAAATATTTTGAAGTAATTTAACAGTTAGAATAAAATATACCTTTCTTCCTTATCCAGCTAAGTAAATCTTTAAGTTGATTTTTCCAAGTAACCAACCCAACCAATTCTTCCCTATGGCCTCCTGCCTAAACGGTACTCTTATGGCTCCAGTGTAACAACCCGACCTTTCGGTTGTTCCTTTTCTCGGTAATCCTATTGTAACCGTTTGTACTCCGGGATTCGATTAACGTGATGGGTTAACTATATTTTAAAATGCATTTTATAACATTGATCAACGCCTACTATATCGTTTATATAACGCATTATTCGCATTTACACACTTATCTAAACGCTGGTTATCACAACGCTCATCACAACGCAAACTCAAAACACGGAATTGGTTATTTAATTACATGTGTTAATTGTGTGTTTATTTGATTACTTGTGTGTGTTTATTATGTGTATGGTTACTCGCAAATGCTATCGCAACGCAAACTCAAACGCTATTCGCATAACTCGAATTATCACACCGAAATGCAACATAACGCTACATTCGAAATTTCGGTAAAGTACATAAAGTATACATACTAATTAACGCAACAAAACGCATCAAATGAATCCGAAATTGGGAAAATGGCAAACGCGCAACGATCGTCCAAATGGGCTATTCGCCCGGATGGCCATCCGTCCGGATGACCATCCGTTCGGATGGATCCATCCGGACAGCCCCTACGCGCACCGCCTTAACCCTTCACTCACCCCTATAAATACTACCCATACACCCATTTTCTTTGATTTGACACTTTCATCCAATCACACGCTCTCAGTCACTCGTAGTCGCGATTCAAGGCCATTTTGTAAGCATTTCTTCCCAAATCTTGTACAATCTTCATCGCTAATCACTTCTACATCATCTTCTTCATCAAAATCACACAAACACTTCACCTTTTTCTCAAAAACCTTCGATTCCAGCCATTTCAAAGGTGATTCTCGCTCAGTTTGTTTAGGAAAACTGTTGTGAGGTATCATTCAAGCGAGATTGGCTCGAATGTAATGGATTTTCACACTTTTCAACTAAACTATGGAAGATTTCAACACTTTTTCATCTATTTCCAACTTTTCTTCAACTTTCCCACAAAATACCGGTGAAATCAGACTCAATTAGACACTCGACTCATTCCTTAGTCGAGGGCCGGCTTGAAAACTGGTTTCCACCGAGGAGATGGACCGATTAACGGGCCAAACATGAAATTTCATCAAAACAGGGCATTTGTCCACATGGACAGAGCCCATCCGGACCGATTGCACTGGATTGGTATTTGTAACACCTCGAAAATTCACGTCCTATAATGAGTTGACACGTGTCATATGTTTGAACGTGTGAAAGAATGTTATAGAAGGATTTAAGTTGACAATCATGGAAAGTATGTGAATATACGGGTTCTAAATGTCAACAGTGAATAAATATATTGTACATTAACCCTACATGATGCCATACCTTCAAACGAATAAATCATGGATCATACGAAGCTAAATATGAAAGAAAGTGAGAGATTACAAACTACAGGGGTTAAATGTGTCAACATGTTTAAGTTATACCTCTGAGTGACCTTTTAGCAAACCCGAAGCTTTGTAACGATTAATTATGCTCACTAGAATGCACGATAAAAATTTCATAAAGTTTCGTTATCGTATGAGAAATTTATGATCAAATTCGTATACGAGGGGTTAAAGCGTTAACGTTGAAAATTGTGACTTTTCGGGTTAACCATAAGTGACCAAGGACTTAGCAAAGTGGGTATAAATCTTGAAGCCATTGTAGGTAAAAGTGAAAGGGGTCAAAATGCAAGTAATAAGCTTGGTTTACCCTTCGAAAGGCCAAGAGACAAATATGCAAAAACCAGAAAATGTGGAATCTGAATACAAGGCCCAAGCGGGCCACGTAGCCCCTAACAACATCTTACGCGGGCCGCCTGGCCCGCCCAGATACAGAAACATCAGACAGCAGCCTGTATATGCGCTATAACCGACTTTAATAAGTTGTTTCACTTCATGGGCGACCCCTAAGCAACCCCTAGACCCTTAGGGACATATGTGGATCATCTGGGATCATTGATAGGCTTGGGTGTCAACAATCTATGAGATTTTGAACACTATATAAAGGCCTCTTGTACAACCATTTTGATCACACCTTCCTTCAGCATTTCTGATCATTTCTGGAGCTCCAAAGTAGACTCAAGTGATCACTAATCGTGCATAGGACTTCAGTAAGTATGCTTAACCTTTCTTAGTTAAGTTTTTGCTTAGTTTTAGCTTAAAAGTCAAACCGTCGTAATTAACGGTTGACTTAGCGATTAATCACTAATGGTCCAGTGATTAGTCAAATTGAAAGTAGTTATAAGTTGGTAATTTTGTGGGCATTAAACCCTTAAAAGGGAACCCTCTGATTCCCACTCTAACTAGATCAAATGTCGGGTCAAAGTTGTTTATAAAAAGTCAACAGGATCCTAATTTGCGATTTAAAACATAATTAACAATGTAGAAGCTTTGCAACCTGTTTTATTACTCTTATAACTTAGTAATTAATGTAAGAACATGTCTAAGCATGTTCGACCCGACAATTTTCTGTTTAGACCCAGTTCGGAACCGAAAGTCGCAAAGCTTTGACTTTTGCTTTGACTTCAGTTCTGACCCGTTTTGGTATGTTTTAGAAATGCCTTAGAGCTTTAATTGGACTAGGTTACATGCTAGTATAACCCTCTGTGATTATACACCTTGGTTCATTAGTTATCCAATTAATATGCATGATTCCGTTAATTGCTCATATGTTGACCATTATGCCCTTTTCACCTTAAAACGTGATTTTTGAAAATGTAAAAGTGTAGAAACCTTAGTTACTGAATTATAAACATGCACCCAAAATTTGACATCAGTTTGAGGTGTAGATTGAGAGTTATGCTCATTAGCGTAATTAGAAGGCTTCTTTAGCGATTAAACGGCATAATTAGCGTATAGCCTATTTGAACCCACTTTTTGATATCAAGCTCTTTACCCACTGATATAATATATTATTTTGGGATTTTTGAAGATTTTTAATTAATTTTAGGCTGAGCATAACTTAGAGTCGTAAGCTTAATTCGGTAATTGTCGGTTTTGCCCTTTCGGGCTATAAAATGAGTTTTACATATCTATTTGACTCCAAAACTTTTGCTACTGATTTTATATGATAAATAAATTATTTTAAACCTTCTGGAATAATAAAAATATCAGTTTTCTATATAGAACCCGGAAACGGCTTCTAATCGCCTTATTAAGCGTTTTTAACGCATAGTATATACTAAAACTATTTTAAACATACAAGGGTTGATACCTACTGATATTTTAGGTAAATTATAATATTTTAACAGTAAGCAAAAGTTGTTTAACTCAGACTTCAGTTTTGAGTTTTTCGGCTTATGTGAAATTACCAAAATGTCCCTACGGTGCATAGTTTGGTTATAATTGATAAATTTCACATATATGCAATACCATACTGTTATAACTTAGTAAACTAAGTATTTTTTCTGATTATATCAGACCTGTAACTCAGGTTAATACTTAAACTCTTTTATAACCTTATAAATGACCAAACTACCCTTATGGGGCATAGTTTGTGTTTAAATTCATTTCGGGCATAATAAAAGATATCTTACTGATGTCACAACATATTTGAGGCATATTAACTTAGGAAACCTGTATATGGCTCTCATGAATACCCGTTACGCTTATTACGCGTTCGGTTCGGTTTATGTAACTAGTTTGCATAAATTAGCCGAAACGGGTCAAACCTTATCGGTTTTATCTCAAAATCCAGAATGTGTATGAAATACCCATATTAAGAAAGTCTTCAAACTTGTAGGGTCTAAATCACATTCTATTGCGGTCTTCGCTTAATCGTGCGTACGAACCGTATCTTTGAAACTAACCGGTCTAAGCTTAAGCTTAACTAAAGACCCGTTAGGATTCTAATAGGTTATTATAAACCTTCGTTCCAGAATAGGAGGACCAGTAAAAGCTACTTGCATTTGCTGTTTGTGAATTATACTTGCAAAGGTAAATACTTTAACTTATTTTCCCTATACGGGCTTGGGGTACGGTATATAAAATACCGCTTGGTCGGGCATTAAATCTTCCATCGTTTGGTGGTTAATTGATATTTGATCGGCCCGTTTAAATTGTTTTGTTTGCTTAAAGCCTTTGGGAGGTTAATGACCATGTCCCGGATATCCTTGGCACCATTTTACGAAATGGCCACGACCTAAGCGCGGGGTGTAGGCGTACACCCATCAGTGCCAAAATAAATAATGTGGTGTGTCTATTGATCTTTAACCCGGCACGATCCGGGCTACTGAACGCATAAGGAACATGTAATTCTTTTACGAGATTATATATTTAAATAATTATCCCAAGTTATAAAATGTTTATGCCACGTGCATCCAAATAAATTTTCAATCATTTTTAAAATGAGTCGGTTAATTGTATTTACCAGTGTAAACTGACGTATTTTCCCAAAAAGATTAAATGCAGGTACTAATGGTAATAGGCTGGATTTCTCCTTAGCATCAGTAAAGAGTCTCGCAAGCTTAAGATGCCTACGTCTGTTGAACTACTGTTTCCTATTTATTGTTGATCCTTCTGTGGACAAACTTTCGACTATTGTGATACTTGATATTACAATTTATTTAAGTTGAAATATATCTTTCATTTGCTTCCGCTGTGCATTTAAATATTGTGTTGTTTGACTATTATGTTGCCAACCACGTCACGATACTCCCCACCGGGCCCACCGGTGATACGTTGAAAGTCGGGGTGTGACAGGTTGGTATCAGAGCCAACGCTGAGTGAATTAAACACTAGCCTTTTGTGTTTAATATCAGTTACACAATTGCACATTACAAAAACTTTCGAGTCTAGACAAATAACATAGGACAAATTCTACTTGTTTTGTTTTGTTTTTGTCACACCCCGACCACGTATAACATACAAAACGTGGCGGAAAACGTCGGGGAGTGTTGTAACAGAATTAATTGTTTCATAACCATGGCATTCAAAGTTGTATTTTATTTATAAACATAAGAGTTACATTGTCTTAAACAGGAAATAAAGAGTTCAAAACATAATTAAACTAAGTCTATCTTCATTTTTATGTCTCTAAGGCACAGGTCCGCCCTAGTGTCACGATCATCATCCTACGGAAAAGCTCCTGAAAACACATGTGAAAATAGGTACGTCAGCATAAAAATGCCTGTGAGATACATAGGTTTTGTAAAAATAGGATTCATGACTTATAAGTTTAGGAAAAATTGTTTAATAACAGTCAGTCATGAACCTTGTAAGTTGTTTTGTTTTGTAAATCATTAAAAAGCAATGATATGTATAAATAAGAGAATAATGTAAGGTTAAATGAATAACCAAGTAAAAAGGAGTTTGTATAAGATAAGTTGTTTTGTAAATCAGTGTCTTGTGAAAATAAGTTGTTTATGTAAAATGTAATATGTCAAATATTGAAATGATTTAAGTAACGCTACGACATGTAATGTTATACAAACACTTATATATAGGAAGTACCAGCGGCGTATCCACCATGCTTGTATTATATTACACACGCCTCGTTACTCGAATCATTTACCCAAACCAACCATCAATGTAAATTGTTCATGTATAAATGAATTGTCATTTGTTAATGTGTAAACCATATTGAAATGTCTATGTCCAATGTAATCCACTAAATGTGTATATCAATGTCAAAATGTTTATGTTAATGTAGATCATGTAATGTTTACCCAAAAATATCATGTATGGTAAGTGAAATATATCAACTAAACCATATGTAAAATGCACAAAAACAAGGTATTGAAGTAAAACATGGTTTAAATCAAAGTTATGTTTTGTGTAACAAATGCATGCTATACTGATACAAACATTTATGCGGTATTGTGAAAATGCATACATCCAAGCCTTGAGACTGTGGCGATAAACCCTTAAACAAATTAAAGGTTTATCTAAGTTATGTATATCGAATTCGGTCATTCCTTCCAATCCAAACAAACCCAGGATTTCAGGAACGGGAGTTGTCAATTCCTATGGTACCACTACCTACTAACGAACGGCGTAGCTAATGTTAATGAATGTATTGTTCCATTGTAAACAACCCAAATGTCATAACAAAATGTAAGCATGTGATGAAAACAACTGTACTAAGTATGCACACAATGGACATACATAGCTTGAAAATGTAATGTAAAACAATGTACTAAGTACGCACACAATGGGCATACATAGCATGAAATGTAATGTAATGTAAAACAGTGTACTAAGTACGCACACAATGGGCATACATAGCATGAAATGTAATGTAAAACAATGTACTAAGTATGCACACAATGGACATACATAGCATGAAATGAAATGTAAAACAATGTACTAAGTATGCACACAATGGACATACATAGCATGAAATGTAATGTAAAACAATGTACTAAGTACGCACACAATGGGCATACATAGCATGAACACAATGAAATCATGTACTATAAATGTACTAATGAACATAGCAAGTATACGATGTGAAAGCAGGAAAGCACGAAAGTAACAAGTAGGCACATGTATTTCACCCCAAAACAGTTTGGAAAACAGTAAAAGAGGGGTCTATGTACTCACTTGAGATTGCTCAGAATTCCTAAGATAACCACCAAGCAATGCTAGAGATCACGGAATCAAACGGCACCTAATATAGGTAGCTATGTTAATAAACCGGACCTAATATCGGAGGATCTGATAGAATGAGGTTTCGTAAACCAATCGAGTATGGAGACTTGTGTAATATGGTTTAACAAAGCCCACATACTAAAATGAAACTTAACCTAAGTGTTTGTGACCCATTATGACCCGTTTAGGTAGCTTATGCTACTTTAACGCGTCGTTCGCGTGAAACGCGTTCGGACTGCCTATCTAGTCCTATGACAAGTAATATATGCCTTAACATGTCTAATATGGTTGTCAAATCAGTTTAGATGTCAAAAGTTATGTTACATATGTTTAAAATTAATTTTGGCATCAAAGGGGTATTTTGGTAATTTACCTAAGGCATATAAACTACCTATCATACAACTACTTAAACGAAGCGACCATAAGGTATAACCTCGGAAGGTTATTCCCTATACACTATGGTCACCTAATGTGTTTGGTCGGATCCTAATGATCGACCAAATGGGTCGGGTTCGAAGGTATAAGCGATTTATCAGATCGCTTACCCTTACGACCCTAGACAACGTGGTAGTTATTAGGCATAGTCACAAGGGACTATAACCATCGTGATTACAATCACGTTGCGAAGTTCAAACGAACTTCGCATTGACCATAAACTGGTCAATGCAGAAAGTCAAACAAAGTTTGACTTTCGGACTCGAAAAGCAATAAAAGAACGAAGGAACACTTACAAAGGGTCCCCGAATGCTAATCTAGATCAAAATAGCTCAGGTGTGAAACAAAGGTTTCAACTTAGAGCACATAAGATCAGATTATTGTGAGGAAAAGTGAAGGGTGGAGGTGGGTATTTATAGTTTTCGGTTCACCGTTAGGATCATTTCTTGGAGAAGAGGGAATGATCACATCCCTACACTTGTTGCAATGTTGTGGTAACTGATTTTGGCCACCATAAGAGGTTAACATGTGGCACTTGACCTTTGGGAAGTGTTAGGGGCTGTTAACTTATGTTTAAAATGACCTTTGCTGATCAGAAGAGGCCTAGCGTGACGCCAAGGGGGCTAGGCGTCGCGCTAGGGTCCCCCTGATCAGCAAACACTTTCAAATGTTCTTCTTTCAGTCCCCGTTGCGTATTCAGGCCATTTCCGACATGTTTAAGGATCGTTAAATCATTTTTAAGGCTCCACAAGGATGCCTAAACATTGTGGGCATGAAACATGCTCAAAAATATGCCGGATGTCAGTTCGTTTGGTCGTACGATCGCGATGTTCGGTTAATTACGCCGGAATGCGCATAAGCGCGAGAAACGATCTAAATTGCGTGACGAATGGATTTTTCTCATGCCAAACAATAAAATAAATTGTTTTAGTGCTTACATAAATTTTTGGATGTCCGGATGTATTCAGAACGTAAGTTATGCGCGAAAGTGCAAACTTGTGCACTTTTTGGCACTTTTAGTCCCTGAATGATCCAAAAGTTTATTTTAGCATACCGAACACCTCAAAGCCTATTTCTTAGCTATGTAGAGGATATTTATGGTATGTTTAACTTATCGTCATGTTCCGGAATGTTCGTTACTGTTCAAATTGGCATACTTTCGCAGTTTGTCAAGTTTAGTCCCTGTAAGCGAATTAACTTGTTTTTGTCATACCAAAGCCTTCAAAACTTATTTCTAAGTTATGTAAAGGTTATTTAAGGTATGTTAAGTATATGTTGAAGTTCCGGAGTATTTTTCGCATTAAACTGATTACGTTTACGCATCAGTTTGCGTATAACTCTCCAGAAAGCGATACAGAGTTTGAAATTACACAAAAGTCAAAACATGAAAAATGTAAAACACAACCAAACAAACATTGGGATCAAATAACATTGTTTTATTGATAATAGAACTGTTCACAATGATTACAAGCACGGATGTTACAGTCTCCCCTACTTGTGGAAATTTCGTCCCGAAATTTATTTAGAGGAAACTCGTGGAAAAAGATGTGGATATTTCGCCTTCATTTGATCTTCGCGTTCCCAAGTAAACTCGGGTCCACGTTTAGCTTCCCAGCGAACTTTGACCAAAGGAATGCGCTTGCGTTTAAGCCACTTGACTTCACGTTCCATGATTTCCACTGGCTTCTCAACAAATTTCAGTGTTTTGCCAACACGAATTTCGTCAAGCGGTATGTGGAGGTTCTCATCAGCTAAACACCTCTTGAGATTGGACACGTGAAAAGTTGGATGAACATTTCCAAGTTCAGGAGGTAACTCAAGTCTGTAGGCTACATTTCCGATTCTTTCGACGATCTTGAATGGTCCAACGTATCTTGGTGCAAGTTTTCCTTTCTTTCCAAATCTGATCACACCTTTCCAAGGTGAGACCTTAAGTAATTCTCGATCACCGACTTGAAATTCCAAGGGCTTGCGTTTTGGATCCGCGTAACTCTTTTGACGGCTTCTAGCTGTCTGAAGGTTATCACGAACTTTCTTTATCTTGTCAGTTATCTCTAAAATGAGGGCAGGTCCAGTAAGTTGAGCCTCGCCGATCTCATTCCAGCAGACTGGTGAACGACATTTTCGACCATAGAGAGCCTCGAAAGGAGCCATTTTGATGCTGGTGTGATAACTGTTGTTGTAGGAGAATTCAATTAACTGAAGATGTGAATCCCAACTACCACCAAAGTCGATCACACAAGCTCTAAGCATATCCTCCAGAGTCTGGATTGTTCTTTCAGATTGACCATCCGTTTGCGGATGATAAGCCGTGCTCAGATTAAGTTGGGTCCCCATAGCAGATTGCATGGTTCTCCAAAAATGAGAAGTGAAACGAGCATCTCTGTCAGAAATGATGTTCAAAGGAACACCATGTCGAGCCACAATTTCATCCACATAGATTTTGGCAAGTCTGTCAGCAGGAAAGTCCTCACGAATTGGTAAGAAATGTGCTGACTTAGTAAGACGATCAACGACTACCCAGATGGCATCATGACCTTTATTTGTGCGTGGAAGTTTGGTAACAAGATCCATAGTAATGTTTTCCCATTTCCAAACTGGGATCTCTGGTTGCACCAATAAACCAGAAGGACGCTGATGTTCATCCTTAACCTTAAGACAAGTAAGGCATTTTGATACGTATAAGGCAATGTCTTTCTTCATACCAGGCCACCAATAATGAATACGAAGATCCGTATACATCTTATCTGAGCCCGGATGAATAGAATAACGAGACTTATGGGCTTCATCCATAAGCAAGGTACGAAGATCATCCTGGCTTGGGACCCATAAACGGTCCATGAAGTAATACGATCCATTGTCCTTCAGTTCCAGATCAGGTGTTATGTGATAGGGAAATTCCTTATCCATCAAACCTTGTGAAACACAAGATTGTTGGGCCTGAGAAATGCGTGCTTGGATATCGGATCGAGCTTGAATAACAAATTGAACACGTACACAATGAAGCTTAGTACGTTCCTTACGACTCAATGCATCAGCTACGACATTCGCCTTACCAGGATGGTAGCGAATTTCGCAGTCATAGTCATTTAAAAGCTCAACCCAACGTCGTTGCCTCATGTTGAGTTCTTTCTGGTTGAAGATATGCTGAAGACTTTTGTGGTCCGTGAAAACCACACATTTTGTACCGTACAAATAGTGTCTCCAGATCTTAAGAGCGAAGACAACTGCACCCAACTCCAGATCATGAGTGGTGTAGTTCTTCTCATGTATCTTCAACTGCCTCGATGCATATGCTATGACTTTGTTCCTTTGCATCAGGACACAGCCAAGACCCAATTTAGATGCATCGCAATAAACGACGAAATCATCATTGCCCTCAGGCAAAGTCAGAACAGGCGCGTCGCAAAGTTTCTGCTTCAAGTGTTGAAAAGCTTCCTCTTGTTTGAATCCCCAGTCAAAGGGCTTGTTCTTCTGAGTTAGAGCAGTTAGAGGAACTGCAATCTTTGAGAAGTTCTCAATGAAGCAGCGGTAATAACCCGCTAGACCAAGAAATGAACGAACCTCAGTAGGGGTAGTAGGCGTATCCCAATCCTTGATCGCACTGATCTTGGAGGGATCTACATGAATACCTTGTTCGTTGATGATATGTCCTAAGAATTGAACTTCTTTAAGCCAGATTTCACACTTGGAGAATTTGGCGAAAAGTTGCTCTTTCTTTAGGAGTTCCAGAGTAAGACGAAGATGTTGCTCGTGATCAGCTCGCGTCTTAGAATAAATCAAGATGTCGTCAATAAAAACAATGACGAACTGATCCAAATAAGGTTTGCAGACCCTATTCATCAAGTCCATGAAAACAGCAGGAGCATTAGTCAAACCGAATGGCATGACTGTGAACTCGTAATGCCCATACCGAGTGCGGAACGCCGTCTTGGGAATATCTTCTTCATGCACACGAAGCTGATGATACCCGGAACGCAGATCAATCTTCGAAAAATAAGAAGCGCCCTGTAACTGATCAAAGAGATCGTCTATGCGTGGTAGGGGATATCGATTCTTGATGGTAAGCTTGTTAAGCTCATGATAATCGTTACACATCCTAAAGGATCCATCCTTTTTCTTGACAAAAAGAACGGGAGCACCCCAGGGTGAAAAGCTGGGACGGATAAAGCCTTTGTCAGAGAGCTCCTGAAGCTGCCTAGACAACTCTTGCATCTCAGATGGTGCAAGACGATATGGAGCTCTGGCAATAGGATTTGCACCAGGTACGAGATCAATGCGGAACTCGACTTGGCGTGCTGGGGGTAGACCAGGTAACTCTTCAAGGAATACTTCAGAATAATCCCGAACGACAGGAATATCTGAAATAGACTTACCCTTGCCTTTATCTGCTGTAACATGTGCAAAGAAAGCCACATAGTTCTTCCGCAGATACTTCCGAGCTTTAAAACAAGACATGAGCTTGAGACCACCAGACGGTTTCTCACCTTGAACCTGTAGGATCTCGCCTGTCGAAAGCGGCACACGAACAATCTTCTCAGAACAAACTATCTCTGCGTGATGCTTGGATAACCAATCCATTCCCACAATAACGTCGAAGCTTCCAAGTTGCATAGGCGTGAGGTCGATAGGAAAAAGATGGTCGTTAAGGTTTAACTGGCAGTTGCGTAGAACAGAATCAAGAACAATGGGTTCACCACTAGCAACTTCTACTGTCAAGGGTTTTCCTAGTTTCGTTCTAGACACGCGAAGCATTGGCTCAAAAGACAATGACACAAAACTCTTGTCGGCACCCGAATCAAAAAGAACAGATGCAGGGTGATTATTAATAAAGAACGTACCGTTCACCACATTATCGTCCGCCTGCGCCTCTTGGGCATTCATGTTGAAGACTCGCCCTCGAGCCTGAGCCTGATTCTGATTTGGATTCTGATTCTGGTTAGCCAGCCTTGGGCACCGATTTCTGTAATGGGTCAGATCCCCATAGTTATAACAAGCACCTGGTGGGTAGGGTGGTCGTGCAGCTTGACCCTGTTGCGGAGCAGGATGCTGAGCAACTTGTTGAGCCGGGTTCTGAACTGCGCGATTCTGAGCAAACCGACAAACATCGGCAAGATGACCTGACTTCCCATAGTTAGTACAGAAACGGCACTGATATTGCGGCTGATGGTGACTGTTGCATCTATTGCACAAAGGTGCATTCCCTGAATACGGCTTCTTCGATGGAGGCTGTGTGGGTTGGTTGGGAGCTGCCTGGTTAGCTTGGGCAGTGACAGCAAAATTTTGGGAAGCCTTACGCTTCCTTGACCTTTTCGATGAACCAGAATCCTTTCCATTCTTGTTTTGACCTTTCTTGCTATCTTCTTTGTCAGATGTCTGTTTCTTGCCCTTGTCACCCTTCCTGTGTAACTTATTCTTCCGAATCTGCGACTCAGTCAATGTCGCTGATAACTCGATAGCCTGACGGAGTGTGGCAGGGTTACTACCAGTAATGATGTCTTGCACTGAGTCAGGTAGGCCGTCGATGTACCTTTCGATAGCCTTGTCGAGTGGGGTAACCATTGTTGGGCATAGCAGACTCAACTCCTCAAACCTATCAGTATATGCCCTGTGCTCGCCACTATCTTGCTTCAAGTCATCAAACTCTTTCTCCAACGCTCGCTGTTCATGGCGAGGACAGAATTCCCTCATCATAAGAGCCCTAAGTTCAACCCAAGTTTGTGCTAGAGCAACCTCTGCACCACGGTCTCTCATTACCCCATTCCACCATGTAAGAGCCCTCTTCTGAAACACGCTCGAAGAAAACTCGACCTTGCGATTATCCGGACACTGCACGTGGCGGAAAGTATTCTCAATGCTCTCGAACCATTGAAGAAGCCCAGTCGCTCCTTCAGAACCACTAAACTTGAGTGGTTTAGCCGAGTTAAAATCCTTGTATTTGCATGGAGCATTGTTATTGTTGTTGGCTTGGTGCCATTGAGCAAAGAGATTTGGGAATTGAGCAGCCATCTGCTGCGCAATAATTTCTGCCAGTTCGGCAGTCGCTATCTGGTTCTCGCGTCGAGGAGGCATTCTAAAAGAGGAAATCATGAAAGGAAACGAGTGAGATGATTGGATGAAGAGAATGAGATGAAACAAAATCAACAAAAGCAAAGATGGTGGTCATTCGTCCGCATTACCAAGCAAACAAATGACACACAGTGACTAATCAAAGTAAATGGGTCAAAAATAATGTATCGCGAAGACATGCTCGCCTATAAGTGAACACTCATCCCAAGAATTCCCAGGTAAGCACAACT
This sequence comes from Helianthus tuberosus, assembly GCA_030545235.1. Classification (NCBI taxonomy): domain Eukaryota; kingdom Viridiplantae; phylum Streptophyta; class Magnoliopsida; order Asterales; family Asteraceae; genus Helianthus; species Helianthus tuberosus. Next base: position 199,161,545 of record CM060425.1, read on the forward strand.
GGTCTCGCGTCTGATGAGATATATACGAAGTGCTTGCCTAGACAGAAAACCCAGAATACAAACATTCACTCTTCCAGTTTGCACGTGTTCACATTATTTAAAACCCAAAACGTTGACGAGATTTTGAAAATTTGAAGGCACAAGGCCAAAAATTTAGTCAAACTGGAAGGGTTCAAAACCTTACAAAAGAGGGTTCAAAACCTTGTAATAAATCATCCAAAAACAGATGATTGTTTTTCAAAAATCGTTTCGGAAAAATTGGGTTCTTGTTTTGTTAATCACCTAAGGATAGGTGACGTACATGTTTTTAAGATCTAAACACAAGATAAGTTGTGTTAGGGTCCTAGAAAGGTTATAGTCTAGGTCAAAGCATTACTAATAACCTAATTCCCTATAACCATTGGCTCTGATACCAACTCTTCTGTCACACCCTGACCACGTATAACATACAAAACGTAGCGGAAAACGTCGGGAAGTGTTGTAACAGAATTAATTGTTTCATAACCATGGCATTCAAAGTTGTATTTTATTTATAAACATAAGAGTTACATTGTCTTAAACAGGAAATAAAGAGTTCAGAACATAATTAAACTAAGTCTATCTTCATTTTTATGTCTCTAAGGCACAGGTCCGCCCTAGTGTCACGATCATCATCCTATGGAAAAGCTCCTGAAAACACATGTGAAAATAGGTACGTCAGCATAAAAATGCCTGTGAGATACATAGGTTTTGTAAAAATAGGATTCATGAGTTATAAGTTTAGGAAAAATTGTTTAATAACAGTCAGTCATGAACCTTGTAAGTTGTTTTGTTTTGTAAATCATTAAAAAGCAATGATATGTATAAATAAGAGAATAATGTAAGGTTAAATGAATAACCAAGTAAAAATGAGTTTGTATAAGATAAGTTGTTTTGTAAATCAGTGTCTTGTGAAAATAAGTTGTTTATGTAAAATGTAATATGTCAAATATTGAAATGATTTAAGTAACGCTACGACATGTAATGTTATACAAACACTTATATATAGGAAGTACCAGCGGCGTATCCACCATGCTTGTATTATATTACACACGCCTCGTTACTCGAATCATTTACCCAAACCAACCATCAATGTAAATTGTTCATGTATAAATGAATTGTCATTTGTTAATGTGTAAACCATATTGAAATGTCTATGTCCAATGTAATCCACTAAATGTGTATATCAATGTCAAAATGTTTATGTTAATGTAGATCATGTAATGTTTACCCAAAAATATCATGTATGGTAAGTGAAATATATCAACTAAACCATATGTAAAATGCACAAAAACAAGGTATTGAAGTAAAACATGGTTTAAATCAAAGTTATGTTTTGTGTAACAAATGCATGCTATACTGATACAAACATTTATGCGGTATTGTGAAAATGCATACATCCAAGCCTTGAGACTGTGGCGATAAACCCTTAAACAAATTAAAGGTTTATCTAAGTTATGTATATCGAATTCGGTCATTCCTTCCAATCCAAACAAACCCAGGATTTTAGGAACGGGAGTTGTCAATTCCTATGGTACCACTACCTACTAACGAACGGCGTAGCTAATGTTAATGAATGTATTGTTCCATTGTAAACAACCCAAATGTCATAACAAAATGTAAGCATGTGATGAAAACAACTGTACTAAGTATGCACACAATGGACATACATAGCATGAAAATGCAATGTAAAACAATGTACTAAGTACGCACACAATGGGCATACATAGCATGAAATGCAATGTAATGTAAAACAATGTACTAAGTACGCACACAATGGGCATACATAGCATGAAATGTAATGTAAAACAATGTACTAAGTATGCACACAATGGACATACATAACATGAAATGTAATGTAAAACAATGTACTAAGTATGCACACAATGGACATACATTGCATGAAATGTAATGTAAAACAATGTACTAAGTACGCACACAATGGGCATACATAGCATGAACACAATGAAATCATGTACTATAAATGTACTAATGAACATAGCAAGTATACGATGTGAAAGAAGGAAAGCACGAAAGTAACAAGTAGGCACATGTGTTTCACCCCAAAACAGTTTGGAAAATAGTAAAAGAGGGGTCTATGTACTCACTTGAGATTGCTCAGAAGTCCTAAGATAACCACCAAGCAATGCTAGAGATCACGGAATCAAACGGCACCTAATATAGGTAGCTATGTTAATAAACCGGACCTAATATCGGAGGATCGGATAGAATGAGGGTTTGTAAACCAATCGAGTATGGAGACTCGTGTAATATGGTTTAACAAAGCCCACATACTAAAACGAAACTTAACCTAAGTGTTTGTGACCCATTATGACCCGTTTAGGTAGCTTATGCTACTTTAACGCGTCGTTCGCGTGAAACGCGTTCGGACCGCCTATCTAGTCCTATGACAAGTAATATATGCCTTAACATGTCTAATATGGTTGTCAAATCAGTTTGGATGTCAAAAGTTATGTTACATATGTTTAAAATGAATTTTGGCATCAAAGGGGTATTTTGGTAATTTACCTAAGGCATATAAACTACCTATCATACAACTACTTAAACGAAGCGACCATAAGGTATAACCTCGGAAGGTTATTCCCTATACACTATGGTCACCTAATGTGTTTGGTCGGATCCTAATGATCGACCAAATGGGTCGGGTTCGAAGGTATAAGCGATTTATCAGATCGCTTACCCTTACGACCCTAGACAACGTGGTAGTCATTAGGCATAGTCACAACGGACTATAACCATCGTGATTACAATCACGTTGCGAAGTTCAAACGAACTTCGCATTGACCATAAACTGGTCAATGCAGAAAGTCAAACAAAGTTTGACTTTCGGACTCGAAAAGCAATAAAAGAACGAAGGAACACTTACGAAGGGTCCCCGAATGCTAATCTAGATCAAAATAGCTCAGGTATGAAACAAAGGTTTCAACTTAGAGCACATAAGATCAGATTCTTGTGAGGAAAAGTGAAGGGTGGAGGTGGGTATTTATAGTTTTCGGTTCACCGTTAGGATCATTTCTTGGAGAAGAGGGAATGATCACATCCCTACACTTGTTGCAATGTTGTGGTAACTGATTTTGGCCACCATAAGAGGTTAACATGTGGCACTTGACCTTTGGAAAGTGTTAGGGGCTGTTAACTTATGTTTAAAATGACCTTTGCTGATCAGAAGAGGCCTAGCGTGACGCCAAGGGGGCTAGGCGTCGCGCTAGGGTCCCCCTGATCAGCAAACACTTTCAAATGTTCTTCTTTCAGTCCCCGTTGCGTATTCAGGCCATTTCCGACATGTTTAAGGCTCGTTAAATCATTTTTAAGGCTCCACAAGGATGCCTAAACATTGTTGGCATGAAACATGCTCAAAAATATGCCGGATGTCAGTTCGTTTGGTCGTACGATCGCGATGTTCGGTTAATTACGACGGAATGCGCATAAGCGCGAGAAACGATCTAAATTGCGTGACGAATGGATTTTTCTCATGCCAAACACTAAAATAAAATGTTTTAGTGCTTACATAAATTTTTGGATGTCCGGATGTATTCAGAACGTAAGTTATGCGCGAAAGTGCAAACTTGTGCACTTTTTGGCACTTTTAGTCCCTGAATGATCCAAAAGTTTATTTTAGCATACCGAACACCTCAAAGCCTATTTCTAAGCTATGTAGAGGATATTTATGGTATGTTTAACTTATGGTCATGTTCCGGAATGTTTGTTACTGTTCAAATTGGCATACTTTCGCAGTTTGTCAAGTTTAGTCCCTGTAAGCGAATTAACTTGTTTTTGTCATACCAAAGCCTTCAAAACTTATTTCTAAGTTATGTAAAGGTTATTTAAGGTATGTTAAGTATATGTTGAAGTTACGGAGTATTTTTCGCATTAAACTGATTACGTTTACGCATCAGTTTGCGTATAACTCTCCAGAAAGCGATACAGAGTTTGAAATTACACAAAAGTCAAAACATGAAAAATGTAAAACACAACCAAACAAACATTGGGATCAAATAACATTGTTTTATTGATAATAGAACTGTTCACAATGATTACAAGCACAGATGTTACAGTTTTGACCTTTATTTTATATATTCTTGTCGTTATCTTATGTTGTATTGACAGGATTAAATATGCCGCCAAGATTCTTTCGACGAAGAGGACGAGGCAAGGGGCCAATCACCGCCCCTAATGACCACGAGGCTGGACCTTCGCACATGCGAGCTCCTACCACCACTGCGAGTGCTGACCCTAGAGAAAACCAGAGGAACTTTTTTTAACCTGCTAGATGATCTGTCTCGCACAGTTCGACACCTCCCATTCACAACTCATATGGGCCACAGTCGGAAAATGAGCCCGACAACCCTCAACCTTCTTACATACCTCTTCAGCGATCCCTATCGCATAATTCCTTTGGTAACCCCACACCTGTTTTTAGGGGCCGGTTTAACCCGGCAAATTACATACAAGAACCAGTGGGTTTTAACCCATTGGGGCCAGAGGATCATTACTCCGGCGATCATGCAGAGGATATGGACGAGGACACCGATCCCGTCGAGCCCGCAACCGGAACTCCGAACCATCCTATCGAGGTCTCAGATGGTTCATGGTCCGGACATTTACCAGGCACGATTTAATCAGTACGAGTGGTATTTTACACCCTCGCATCATTCGTCGCCTCACCAGCAGCAGCAGCAGCAGCAGCGACAGGATCCCTCTGAGGATTCACGATTCGTGGCAGTCACGCCACCGCCTCCACCGCCACCAGTTCAGCCGGCACCTCCGCAACCGCCGAGGCGTAGGAGAACCGAAGCACGTATGTCTGCACGAGGAGGGGACTTTCATTTTAGCTCTCCTCGACAATCAAGTGGCAGTCATTATCCGCCACTTCAAGAATATCCACAAATGGGTAGACCTTCGAACCTCGTTGCACCGCAACCACCACCGATGGGTTTTGATAACCCGATTCCAGCCTACACTGGTTCTATGGCGTACAACCCGTTTGAGCAGCCGGCTCACACCAACTATGGTTACGCTGAAGCCGACCCATACATGGTAGCGGCCAACTATAACACCCTTCATCCTGAAGGACAATACGGAGCTCCTTGGGGAGTAGGTTACCCAACTCATGGGTACCAAATACCTGCTAGACCTATAATTCGGCAACAATCGCAGCCGCCAAGGTTCTCCCCACCAGAGCGTGAAGAAATTCTGCAGAGGTTGGACCAGGTCGAGCGAGATTTTCACCGAGATCGCAGGGAGCGACAAAGTTTCTTCCAAGGACTGACAAGCCTAATAAAAGGGAAGAGCAAGAAGGACCATTGAATCCTTCCACTGTTGTTGTAATTTTCTTGTATAAGTTGAGCCCCTGCGTGGGCCTGTCTTGCTATATTGACCGCTGTGTGGGTATATTTGTTTGTTTTGACCCCTGCATGGGTCTATCTTTCTGTTAACCCCTACGAGGGTGTGTTGTTTGTTTAAGTCCCTGCGTGGACTAGTATTTCAATTTGACCCCTGCGTGGGTATGTTGCTTTATTAAAAAGTCCCGTTTAGGGCGACGTGTAACCTATTAATGATTAATGGAATGTTTAAATTTATAAATTTCATTTTTGCCATTATGTGCATAAATAAATTATATATGAAATAAATAAATCAAAATCATTCCTTTTAAAAAAAAAATATCTGCCTATTTAAATATTAACTAAGGATCTTAAAGGTATAACCTAGCCTGCATGTCATTACAAGACCTGGCCAAGATGGTGAAACCTGTTAAAAAGATTCAAATCTCAGTTAACATCTGAAAACATGTTAACGCTCCTGGCAGACGTGATTCGTTAAAATCACACACGTCATTCTTATATAAGGATTCTTCAAAAGATTCCTAACCCAACTAAAAGATCTATGAATCATGGGTTAAATCATCAATTAAGATGATCATATTTGACCATACGTTGGTAATATAGTGCCTACGGGCCTTGCTCATTTCTACATGAGCCAAAAGACAGTGGTAGCTATGACTCCCTGTCTGAAAAAAGGTAAAGAACTATGTTAAAACCCTAATAGCCGTGATTCTCTGTAATCATAGCTTATAAATTAAAAATGTCCATGTGACTAGGCCTTGTTGTGCCACTAATAAAACTGTTATAGTTTTGTAATTAGGATAAATTATAATGAAAATCCTAAATAAATATGATTAACAAATTAACCAAATCTGGTCTATGTTTACCGTGGTTAATGAATTGCCATAAAAGACAATTCTATAATAAACTCCCTAGTAAACTATTGTCATTGTCTTATGCAACAGTTCAAGTTTAAAATGGCTGACTCGGATGAAATTAATAGTCACCCAGTGGAGAATAATGATAACGCCCGAATTAATATAACGGGTGCGGAACTGAAAGCGTTAGTAGACGACGCAGTTACAAAGGCCTTAGAGCGGCAGTATGAAGAATATAGTGGGACTCGAAGTAGGACCCTATCTACACCGCATTCGAAGCCACCTTCCAAGAAGGAAGAACCAAAGAAAGATGATGATCGACTCTCCTTAACCCACCACAGTGCTCCATCTCAACAAATTGTACTAAATCAAGAACCCCGTAATAAGGGTTGCTCCTATATATACTTTGTTTCATGCAAACCCAGGGATTTAACTGGGGAAAAAGGAGCCATTGACTGCATGATGTGGTTAGATGAGATGGACACAGTAGTGGATATCAGCGGATGCGCTGAGAGGGACATAGTCAAGTTTGTGTCTCAATCTTTCAAGGGTGAGGCTTTAGCCTGGTGGAGATCACTGATTCAAGCCACTGGGAAGATCCCATTGTACAACATGTCATGGGAACAATTCGTTGCCCTCATCAGGGAGAATTACTGTCCTCAGCATGAGGTCGAGAAGATTGAGTAAGATTTTCTTTCGTTGGTAATGACCAATCTAGATTGCCAAGCTTACCTCACGAGCTTTAATACAATGTCGAGGTTGGTTCCGTATTTGGTGACCCCGGAACCCAAACGAATAGCTCGTTTCATTGGGGGTTAGGCCCCCGAGATAAAGGCAAGCGTGAAGGCCTCTCGGCCAGCTACTTTCAGATCTGTAGCTGACATATCTTTGTCCCTCACTCTGGACGCGGTCAGACAAAGATCGCTGAGGAACAAGGATGCTGAGAAAAGAAAACGTGAAGATGACAATTCACGGAGGTCAAACAAGAAGCACCGAGGAAACGGTGACAACAAGAAGGGGTCTGAGTCAAAGAAAGATGGGCATCAGTCTGGTGAGAAGCCAAAATGCAAAGTCTGCAAGAAACAGCACTTCGGGAAGTGAAGGCTCGAATCGAACTCGCAGACTCAGTCAAGAACTTTTGCTTGCGGGGTATGCAAGTCCAAGGAACACAAGACCTTGGATTGCAAAAAGCTGAAGGATGCAACGTGCTACAGTTGCAATGAGAAAGGGCACATTAAAACCAACTGCCCTAAATACGCCAAGAAGCCTGAAGAGGCCAAGAAGACCAATGCTAGGGTCTTTAGGATGGATGTGAAGGAGGCTGTGCAAGACGATAACGTGATCACAGGTACCTTTCTCATAAATGATATCTATGCAAGAGTACTTTTTGATTCAGGCGCAGATAAATCATTTGTAGATAATAAGTTTTGCAAATTGCTGAATTTACCTGTTAAAACCTTGAGTGTGAAATATGAGGTGGAGTTAGCAGATGGCACATTAGAAACCGCCTCAACCATATTAGATGGATGTTTCATATCCATTAAGGACCACTCTTTTCCTTTGTCCCTACTTCCTTTGAAGTTAGCCGGTTTCGACATCGTGTTAGGCATGGACTGGTTATCTCGTAACCAGGCCCAGATTGTCTGCAATAAAAAGCAGGTGGTGATCAAAACTCCGTCTGGTGAATCACTTACCATTCAGGGAGATACCCGGTATGGACTGCCTGAGGAAATGACTATGCTCAAGGCCTCTAAGTGTTTGAAGAAGGGTTGTATCATCTACATGGTACATGTGACTATTGATGAGCCGAAACCCAAGATTGAAGACATCCCCGTCATTTCTGAATACCCTGAAGTTTTTCCAGAAGAACTACCTGGTTTACCACCAGATAGGCAAGTGGAATTCAGAATCGACATCTTCCCTGGAGCAGCACCTGTTGCTAGAGCACCTTACACTTTGGCACCAATGGAGATGAAGGAATTGAGAGCGCAACTAGATGAATTGCTAGCCAAAGGTTTCATTAAGCCTAGTTCGTCTCCTTGGGGAGCGCCAGTATTGTTTGTCAAAAAGAAGGATGGATCGATGCGTCTGTGCATCGATTATCGTGAGCTTAACAAGGTCACAATAAAGAATAGGTATCCTTTACCTAGGATCGACGATTTGTTCGATCAATTGCAAGGGGAAAGTTATTTCTCGAAGATTGACTTGAGGTCAGGCTACCACCAACTGAAGGTTAGAGATGAAGACGTACACAAAACTGCATTTAGGACTCGTTATGGTCATTACGAGTTCCTAGTGATGCCTTTTGGGGTCACTAATGCACCTACCGCATTCATGGATCTCATGAATCGCGTTTGCAAGCCATACTTAGATAAATTCGTCATCTTTTTCATCGACGACATTCTCATCTACTCAAAGAACCAAGCTGACCATGAGAAACACCTTCGTTGTATTCTTAAACTTCTGCACCATGAGAAACTCTACGCCAAGTTTTCGAAGTGTGAATTCTGGCTCCGTGAAGTCCAATTCCTTGGACATGTTGTCAGTGAGCATGGTATCCAAGTAGATCCCGCTAAAGTTGAAGCTGTCATGAATTGGCAAGAGCCGAAGACGCCTACTGAGATTCACAACTTCTTGGGATTGGCAGGATACTACAGGCGCTTTATCGGAAATTTTTCAAGGATTGCTGCACCCCTAACTTCTTTGACTAGGAAGAAAGTAAAGTTCGATTGGGGTCCTAAGCAGCAAGAATCCTTCGATATTCTCAAGCAGAAGTTGAGCAATGCTCCTGTGTTGACATTGCCTGATGGAATCGAAGAATTTGTAGTTTACTGTGATGCATCACACACCGGCATGGGATGTGTGCTTATGCAGAAAGGCAAAGTTATTGCCTACGCTTCACGTCAACTAAAGGTGCATGAAAAGAATTACACCACCCATGACTTGGAGTTGGGTGCCGTTGTATTTGCACTGAAGCTTTGGAGGCACTATCTATATGGTGTCAAGTGTGTGATCTATTCTGATCACAAGAGCCTCCAGCACCTGTTTAACCAGAAGGATTTAAACATGAGGCAGCGCCGATGGATGGAGACGTTGAATGATTATGATTGTGAAATCCGATACCATCCAGGCAAGGCAAATGTGGTTGCTGATGCCTTAAGTCGGAAAGAAAGAGTGAAGCCAATTAGAATCAATGCCAAGAGTTTTGAAATAAAGAACAGTTTGATAGAAAGGTTGTTAGCTGCACAGAAGGAAGCTGTGTTGGAAGCTAATTATCCTAATGAAAAGCTCGGAGTAACTGAAGAACAGTTATCTCAGGACAAGGACGGAATTCTGAGATTGAATGGACGAATATGGGTTCCAGTTTATGGAGGACTTCGGGATGTTATCCTCCGAGAAGCCCATAGTTCCAAATATTCTGTTCATCCTGGAGCTGATAAGATGTACCAGGATCTAAGGGCAAATTATTGGTGGATAGGCTTGAAAAAGTCTGTAGCTACCTATGTAGCTAAATGCTTGACGTGTGCGCAAGTCAAAGCAGAACATCAAAAGCCGTGAGGTTTGCTACAACAGCCTGAACTTCCCACATGGAAGTGGGAAATGGTGATAATGGATTTTATCATCAAGTTACCGAAAACAAGGAAAGGAAATGATACGATATGGGTGATAGTTGATAGACTGACTAAGTCAGCACATTTCCTACCCATCAAGGAGACCTATAGCTCCGACATGTTAGCCCAATTGTATGTAGATAAGATTGTAGCTCTACATGGCGTACCAATAGCTATTATCTCTGACAGAGATACTAGATATACGTCACATTTTTGGAAGAGTTTCCAACAAGCTTTGGGCACGCGCTTAAATTTCAGTACGGCTTACCATCCTCAGACGGACGGAAAAAGTGAGCGTACTATTCAAACGTTAGAAGACATGCTTCGTGCATGTGTGATTGACTTGGGTGGTAGTTGGGATAACCACCTACCATTAATCGAGTTCTCGTACAACAATAGCTACCATACCAGTATCAAGGCTGCGCCTTTCGAGGCCTTATACGGTAGAAAGTGTAGAACGCCCGTTTGTTGGGCGGAAGTTGGAGATGTCCAATTATATGGACCAGAGATAGTCTTTGAAATGACGGACAAGATTGTCCAGATTCGTGACCGTCTCAAAGCTGCCCGCGATAGGCAGAAGAGTTACGCAGATCCAAAGCGTAAACCTATGAAATTTGAGGTAGGTGAAAAGGTGTTGCTTAAAGTATCACCCTGGAAGGGAGTGATGCGATTTGGTAAGAAAGGCAAGTTAAGCCCGAGATACATAGGACCTTTCGAGGTCATCGAATGTGTCGGATCAGTTGCCTATAAGTTAAACTTACCTGAAGAGCTCAGTGGTATTCATAACGTATTCCACGTCTGCAATCTGAAGAAATGCCTAGCTGACGAATCGCTAGTCATACCACATACAGATGTGCATATAGATGAGAGCTTGAAATTTGTGGAAAAACCATTGTCGATTGAAGATCGACAGGTTAAGAAGCTTCGAAGGAAGCATGTGTCTATTGTAAAGGTAAAATGGGATGCCCGTAGAGGTCCCGAATACACGTGGGAGGTTGAGTCCACAATGAAAGAAAAGCACCCTTATTTATTTCAGTAAATCTCGAGGTCGAGATTTCTTTTAAGAGGGTGAGGATGTAACACCTCGAAAATTTACGTCCTATAATGAGTTGACACGTGTCATATGTTTGAACGTGTGAAAGAATGTTATAGAAGGATTTAAGTTGACAATCATGGAAAGTATGTGGATATACGGGTTCTAAATGTCAACAGTGAATAAATATATTGTACATTAACCCTACATGATGCCCATACCTTCAAACGAATAAATCATGGATCATACGAAGCTAAATATGAAAGAAAGTGAGAGATTACAAACTACAGGGGTTAAATGTGTCAACATGTTTAAGTTATACCTCTGAGTGACCTTTTAGCAAACCCAAAGCTTTGTAATGATTAATTATGCTCACTAGAATGCACGATAAAAATTTCATAAAGTTTCGTTATCGTATGAGAAAGTTATGATCAAATTCGTATGCGAGGGCTTAAAGCGTTAACGTTGAAAATTGTGACTTTTCGGGTTAACCAGAAGTGACCAAGGACTTAGCAAAGTGGGTATAAATCTTGAAGCCCTTGTAGGTAAAAGTGAAGGGGTCAAAATGCAAGTAATAAGCTTGGTTGACCCTTCGAAAGGCCAAGAAACAAATATGCAAAAACCAGAAAATGTGGAATCTGAATACCAGGCCCAAGCGGGCCGCGTAGCCCCTAACAACATCTTACGCGGGCCGCCTGGCCCGCCCAGATACAGAAACATCAGACAGCAGCCTGTATATGCGCCATAACCGACTTTAATCAGTTTTTTCACTTCATGAGCGACCCCTAAGCAACCCCTAGACCCTTAGGGACATATGTGGATCATCTGGGATCATTGATAGGCTTGGGTGTCAACAATCTCTGAGATTTTGAACACTATATAAAGGCCTCTTGTACAACCATTTTGATCACACCTTCCTTCAGCATTTCTGATCATTTCTGGAGCTCCAAAGCAGACTCAAGTGATCACTAATCGTGCATAGGACTTCAGTAAGTATGCTTAACCTTTCTTAGTTAAGTTTTTGCTTAGTTTTAGCTTAAAAGTCAAACCGTCGTAATTAACGGTTGACTTAGCGATTAATCACTAATGGTCCAGTGATTAGTCAAATTGAAAGTAGTTATAAGTTGGTAATTTTGTGGGCATTAAACCCTTAAAAGGGCACCCTCTGATTCCCACTCTAACTAGATCAAATGTCGGGTCAAAGTTGTTTATAAAAAGTCAACAGGATCCTAATTTGCGATTTAAAACATAATTAACAATGTAGAAGCTTTGCAACCTGTTTTATTACTCTTATAACTTAGTAATTAATGTAAGAACTTGTCTAAGCATGTTCGACCCGACAATTTTCTGTTTAGACCTGGTTCGGAACCGAAAGTCGCAAAGCTTTGACTTTTGCTTTGACTTCAGTTCTGACCCATTTTGGTATGTTTTAGAAATTCCTTAGAGCTTTAATTGGACTAGGTTACATGCTAGTATAACCCTCTGTGATTATACACCTTGGTTCATTAGTTATTCAATTAATATACATGATTCCGTTAATTGCTCATATGTTGACCATTATGCCCTTTTCACCATAAAACATGATTTTTGAAAATGTAAAAGTGTAGAAACCTTAGTTACTGAATTATAAACTTGCACCCAAAATTTGACATCAGTTTGAGGTGTAGATTGAGAGTTATGCTCATTAGCGTAATTAGAAGGCTTCTTTAGCGATTAAACGGCATAATTAGCGTATAGCCTATTTGAACCCACTTTTTGATATCAAACTCTTTACCCACTGATATAATATATTATTTTGGGATTTTTGAAGATTTTTAATTAATTTTAGGCTGAGCATAACTTAGAGTCGTAAGCTAAATTCGGTAATTGTCGGTTTTGCCCTTTCGGGCTATAAAATTAGTTTTACATATCTATTTGACTCCAAACCTTTTGCTACTGATTTTATATGATAAATAAATTATTTTAAACCTTCTGGAATAATAAAAATAACATTTTTCTATATAGAACCCGGAAACGGCTTTTAATCGCCTTATTAAGCGTTTTTAACGCATAGTATGTACTAAAACTATTTTAAACATACAAGGGTTGATACCTACTGATATTTTAGGTAAATTATAATATTTTAATAGTAAGCAAAAGTTGTTTAACTCAGACTTCAGTTTTGAGTTTTTCGGCTTATGTGAAATTACCAAAATGCCCCTACGGTGCATAGTTTGGTTATAATTGATAAATTTCACATATATGCAATACCATACTGTTATAACTTAGTAAACTAAGTATTTTTGCTGATTATATCAGACCTGTAACTCAGGTTAATACTTAAACTCTTTTATAACCTTTTAAATGACCATACGACCCTTACGGGGCATAGTTTGTGTTTAAATTCATTTCGGGCATAATAAAAGATATCTTACTGATGTCACAACATATTTGAGGCATATTAACTTAGGAAACCTGTATATGGCTCTCATGAATACCCGTTACGCTTATTACGCGTTCGGTTCGGTTTATGTAACTAGTTTGCATAAATTAGCCGAAACGGGTCAAACCTTATCAGTTTTATCTCAAAATCCAGAATGTGTATGAAATACCCATATTAAGCAAGTCTTCAAACTTGTCGGGTCTAAATCACATTCTATTCCGTTCTTCGCTTAATCGTGCGTACGAACCGTATCTTTGAAACTAACCGGTCTAAGCTTAAGTTTAACTAAAGACCCGTTAGGATTCTAATAGGTTATTATAAACCTTCGTTCCAGAATAGGAGGACCAGTAAAAGCTACTTGCATTTGCTGTTTGTGAATTATAGTTGCAAAGGTAAATACTTTAACTTATTTTCCCTATACGGGCTTGGGGTACGGTATATAAAATACCGCTTGGTCGGGCATTAAATCTTCCATCGTTTGGTGGTTAATTGATATTTGATCGGCCCGTTTAAATTGTTTTGTTTGCTTAAAGCCTTTGGGAGGTTAATGACCATGTCCCGGATATCCTTGGCATCATTTTACGAAATGGCCACGACCTAAGCGCGGGGTGTAGGCGTACACCCGTCAGTGCCAAAATAAATAATGTGGTGTGTCTATTGATCTTTAACCCGGCACGATCCGGGCTACTGAACGCATAAGGAACATGTAATTCTTTTACGAGATTATATATTTAAATAATTATCCCAAGTTATAAAATGTTTATGCCACGTGCATCCAAATAAATTTTCAATCATTTTTAAAATGAGTCGGTTAATTGTATTTACCAGTGTAAACTGACGTATTTTCCCAAAAAGATTAAATGCAGGTACTAATCGTAATAGGCTGGATTTCTCCTTAGCATCAGTAAAGAGTCTCGCAAGCTTAAGATACCTACGTCTGTTGAACTACTGTTTCCTATTTATTTTTGATCCTTCTGTGGACAAACTTTCGACTATTGTGATACTTGATATTACAATTTATTTAAGTTGAAATATATCTTTCATTTGCTTCCACTGTGCATTTAAATATTGTGTTGGTTGACTATTATGTTGCCAACCACGTCACGATACTCCCCACCGGGCCCACCGGTGATACGTGGAAAGTCGGGGTGTGACAGTATTTTCCCTTGTTTGACACGTCGTCACACCGTCTCCGTTAACCCAAATCTTGATACTTAGAAAAATTTTACAAAAACTTTGAACTACAGACCGTTTGGATAACCACCCGTCCGAATGGCTATCCGTCCAGATGACCATCCGTCCGGACGAGTTGACCGTGACAACTTTCATCGTTTTAAACGCTATTAACCAAACATCAAGTCTTCATAAACAATCACAAACCCTCCGAATAGCCATCCGTTCGAATGGCCATCCGTCCGGATGACCCTCCGTCCGGATGACCACCCGTTCGGATGGAACCCACTCGTTCAGTTGCACTGTTACGATACCTAAACCGCACGACATTCTTTTTACGTCCACAAGCTAACGCAGTGCTCCCTTCAATCCAACCGACTGTGTTTACTTGCTAAACACACACTGTGAGTATACTCGAACCCTTTTTCGCTTAACGCACTTTTGGGTGTTACATAAGTTCTATATCAAAACACAACGCACACTATACTAAAAGCTTTACAAACGCTAACCGCTCTCGCATGTTATACGTGATTCGATGAATGCTTGTATGTTAGGTTTACACAGTGATTACTGCTTGCTACACTTAGCAACGATAGTACTATAGTTTGGACTCAGCACTTGTTTATTCAGGGGTTGTTAAGGTTATTACTTCACGTGTTCACAGTGGTGAATAGGTGTCGCACATTCTACAACTCGCAGTCATTGGTATTGTTAGTATCATTGTCGATAGCTTACTTGATTCACAATCCTACGTGTTACATGCTGGTTATGCGTAAACACTTCTATACTATATACTATGCAACTTGTGTACTCACCTTTACATTTTATGTATTGACTTTATTTTAACATATGTGACAGGTTGATAGGATGCTATACTGTGATGAAACAAGCTAGGAAGTCTAGAAACCCGCTAAATAAAAATCTGAGTTGTCGGAATAGTATTTGTTTATGAGACTCGCTATCTATAATGACTATTATTGCTTTATATGTTAGTAGTATGGGATATTAACGTTAAATATAATGTCATTTAATAGTTGTTATGGATTTTCTAGAATAATTTGTTTCGCTCAGTGCCACGCCCCGATGATTCCGCCATCGGTTGGGGTGTGACAGATTGGTATCAGAGCCATAACTATAGGGAATTAGGTCTCGTTAGGGAAATTGACCTAGTCTATTGTTTAGGTACCCAATCAGACCCTTTGTGTGAACTCTATCTCTCTTATGCAAACTAGGGATACCCATACAATCTAGGACAACTCGCACGAAATGAGTTGCTTCGCACGAGTGAAACACCTCGTATAAAGTAAGTCACCTTGTCTGAGTTGTACACTTCATACGAAGTATGCCAGCTCATACTAAAACGTTTAATTGCCTTTCCTAAGGCTGACGCAATACACACGTTGGATACTCGTACAATACCAACAAGTGATTGAGTTGAGATTAGGTGTGAAAACCAAGAACTCTCGATAAGATCACTCAACCCGCGAATTTTACTCTCAGCATGAGAATTTTTCGTTGAGTTAGGAGTGACATCCACACCTCAACGGAAGTATCCATCTCTATCTCAAGGTTGCGTAACCACACCCAGGAGCGAAGTTGTTAAATTAGGGGTGATACCCGCATCTTAATGACCCGTTCCACTCTCTAAAATGTTTTTTTACAAAAACTCTCACCAAAGTCTCGACTGTTCCAACAATTCGAGTCACGTAGTAACTGGAAGGATGAATGCCGTTCACCGTATCACGGTGAGATAGCATAGTCTATTAGGCCAAAGCGTTTACTTGAACTCATTGGGAATAGTTGAACTACTTTGGGCAGTCAACGCCTCAAAACCTATAAGACCCTAAAAGGCTTTGATAAAAAAGACGCAACGGAAATACGTGCAATAAAATTTCTTTCTTAAAATGTTCCTTTAATACTTGAAAATCATTTAAAAACATCTTTATGTAAGGAACTACATTGTTTACCTTTCATTAATGTACCGATTATAACATAGTAATACAGATTACATGACCACCCATTCCGTACAATCCATGTCTCTTTAACTCTATCTTCAAGCACTTGCTCTTCATAATATTGATCCATAATTCTTTACAACCTGCACTCACCACATGCATTCGTAACATTAGCACATATTATATATAAACAAGATTCATAATTATGGAGTCTCGTTACGTTCTATCCTCATATACTTTCTATTCCGATATCTTTCTAAATTCACGCATTTCATCTGGGTGTCTAATCCTTGGTGAGACTTCAATAATGTACCTGTATTACATTTCAATCTCAAGGCACACTATTAGTAACGTCAATACTCAAAAATTTTGAAACTATGCATACATACATACATGCCCTATTCTTTCATGGGCGATATATCCTACTTCATGCATACGTACCTTCACACGTATATTCATACACACATACATACCTACATGAATACATACATGCTTTATTCCTTTGTGTGCATTCAACCCATTTAATACATACGTACATACATTCATATATGTATACTCATACATCTATTTACATACACCCGAAAACATACATGCAAACATAAACACGTCTATACGTACATGCTTACATACTTACATATAGTTATATAATGCATATAACATAGTTAGATAGCCTTCACACAAGTTTGGAGTTGAAGAATGCGAAAAATATGAAAGAACCAGCGATTGGCGCAAGAAGAAACCAATCTGGCACAACCTTGTGTCAGTTCTAGCGGAATACAGATGACATCAGTCAGGGGCGCAACCTTGTGCCTGGGGGGCGCAACCTTGCGCCTGGTTCAGAGCTGCAACTTTCAGCTTAACAAATTTTTACAAATTTGGTCATAACTTTCTCATTTCTTGTCCGTTTTACGATCCGTTTCTTCCCACATGATTGTAATTTGGTTCTTTAACATATGGACTCGAAATCCAACATCTGGATTAAGGAAATTCTTAACTTATAAGTTTTTGACTTAATATTCATTTATGAATTATTCGACCCGTTCATGTTTTTATCAAACAACTCATTTGTTTATACACAAAACTCACATGAACATGATAACTATAAAAGTTTTACATTATCCGGAGTTCCGTACATGGGGTTTTTGCACCCGATACCCGGTATACGTTAAACTCATTCAATTATACGTAATTGAACTTTGTTAGTACAATTCCCATATGCGAAATGGTTTGTCCATTTAATCATAACTCACAACCGAGTCTTTAGACTATTAACCCGCGTCTCCGTTTCTCAGTTAGCGTGCTTATATACAATCCTACTCATTACCCGGGTGTTATACCGAAGTCATTACTTATGCAACCATTCCGGTATACAATAAAATCTCATTTTGACCGTTTGGTTTACTTAGCGAAATCCATCGCTTTTATAACCAAACCTTTAATCCACTTATCATTTTGACCCGGATCCTAACATTTCCATTCTGTGAAAAACCCTACTTGATCTCAATTATCATACATAAATAACTAGTTCTTAACTTTACTTAAACAAATTAAGAAGTGATTCTAGAAATCACTTACCTTATGCATCCGTGTTCGTATCCGCTTCCTTGCCTCCTCTTGACCCGTTAGTATTTCGTGCTTGAGTCCATCTCGACATGATTCCTATACTTTCATGTCATCGAAATCACATTATTGTTAGCATACACAATTGTACATGTTAACGATCATATCAATTGCGCATTTCATATTTGACTTTCATTAGTCAATTCTAGCAAGCATAAGACATATACCCACATTCACATCCTTTCAAACTCATATAATTCATCATGTCATTCCATATAATGCGTATTGATTTAACATGTACCATATTACTTCCTATAATCCTAACTTTACGACAACAAGTCAAATCATGCTTCTTATGCGTAGTTGACTTTCAGAAGTCAACAGTTTGTCATATGAACTTTCGACTTATCCTCATATATCCGTAACATAATAATAGGCTATACAATTGACATTATATACATCTCCTACTCATGATACAAATGTGCTCACAATCACATGATTATCTAGTGATATTAAGCATAATGTTCAAGCCCTTAATGCATAGTCTTGACCAACACATACATTCAACCGAATTCTTGTATGAGTTCAATCTAAAGTACATTCTTCAAGTTAGTATACTACTAATTACATCGTTACCTTATCTCATTCATATATTTTAAGCTATTTCATACAATTTCGCATCCTAATTTCGCTTAGACATTTCATCATACACTTAGTGTGCATACTACTTTCTAAGCACAATGTACAACTAATTTATGCATAATCTTTCAAGCTCATACTGTCACACCCCCAAAATACCACATGCGGAAACACCGCGGGATGTGTGACGTACCAGGATCCAGCCACCATTCACATTGAACTATAACAAGATATTAAATAAAAGTTTCCATTTATTACGTAATTGTCACACCCTGATATTTCCACGTTTGACCGGTGGGCCCGGTAGGGGAGTATCGTGACGTGGTTGGCAACATAATAGTCAAACAACACAATATTTAAATGCACAGCGGAAGCAAAAGATAAATGTATTACAATCCGAATATAAAGTAATATCAAGTATTACAACGGAAAGTAAAGGATTCACAGGCGGATCTCAAAACATAAATATTGTTCAATAGACTTTAGACGCCTAGAACTTGCAAGATTCCTTATTAACGTCCTGAGCAGCTTCCAGCCTATTACGTACTTGTACCTGTCACTTAGACTTTTGAAAATACGTCAGTTTTCACTGGTAAATACACTCAACTGACTCATTTGAAAAGAGTTTAAGAAAATTGGTTTAGATGCACCAGGCACAAAATATTTTGACACTTTGATTAAAATGCACAGAGGCAAAATTAATCTTTTATACTTGATTAAAATGCACAGAGGCAAAATTAATCTTTTATACTTGGGACAAACCATATCTC
Source organism: Helianthus tuberosus (assembly GCA_030545235.1). Lineage (NCBI taxonomy): Eukaryota > Viridiplantae > Streptophyta > Magnoliopsida > Asterales > Asteraceae > Helianthus > Helianthus tuberosus. The sequence continues at coordinate 199,180,946 of CM060425.1, forward strand.
ATGTTATCAGTTTTACATAACTTGTTCTACATACGGGGCCCGGTTCTATGCCGGTTCATGATTTAACCGACACACCACTATTCCCTTATTGGGAATCCCTTATTGGGTATAATTAATTATTAAACATATGGCATCTGTCAGGTGTATGCCTACACCCCGTGCTTAGGTCGTGGCCATTGCATTTAATGAGTCAAGGATATCCAGGACACGGTCGCATTAATCCCCAATGTTTCAGTCAAGCAATACGAATTAAAACAGGTTATTTGGATTTCCCGACTTATTGGTCTTTGAATCCCATACCTGACCATGCGGTATTTATATTACCGTATCCCAAGCCCGTAATAGGGAAAATAAGTTAAGAGTATTTACCTGAGCTAGCTCCTATCTTAAATAACAAGAATTATAATAACTCAGCCGTATTCACTTAAGTAAGCGTAGGTACAATTTACCGGAAGGCTCTAGTCTGGAATGATGGTATAAATAACCAATTAGAATGCTAACGGGTCTTTAATTAAGCCTAAGCTTAGACCGGTTAATTATATGGTTCAAACGCACGATTAGGAGAAGACCGGAATAGAATGTGATTTAGACCCGACAAGATTGAAGACTTGCCTTATATGGGTAATCTAGGCACATTCTGAATTTTGGGGTAAAACCGATAAGGTTTGACCCGTTTCGGCTAATTTATGTAAACTAGTTACATAAGCCGAACCGAACGCGAAAGAGGCGTAACGGGTAATCATAAGGGTCCTAACCAGGTTTCCTAAGTTAATATGTCTCAAATATGTTGTGATATCAGTAGGATACCTTCCATTATGCCCAAAACGAATTTAGACACAAACTATGCCCCGTTGGGGTAATTTGGTCATTTATAACGTCATAAAAGAGTTTAAGTATTAACCTGAGTTACAGGTCTGAGGTAATCAGCAAAAACGCTTAATTTGATAAGTCATAACAGTAGGGTAAAGTATATATGTGAAATTTATCAATTATAACCAAGCTATGCACCGTAGGGGCATTTTGGTAATTTCACATAAGTCGAAAAGCTCAATACTGAAGTCTGAGTTAAACAACTTTTGCTTACTGTCAAAATATCATAATTTACCTAAAATATCAGTAGGTATCAACCCTTGTATGTTTAAAATAGTTCTAGTACATACTATGCGTTAAAAACACTTAAAAAGGCGATTAGGAGCCATTTCCGGGTTCTATACATAAAGCTGATATTTTTATTATTCCAGAGGGCTTAAAATAATTTATTTATCATATGTAAACAGTAGCAAAAGGTTTGGAGTTAATTAGATATGTAAAACTCATTTTATGGCCCGTAAGGACAAAACTGACAATTACCGGATTAAGCCTACGAGACTATAAGTTATGCTCAGCCTAAAATTTATTAAAAATCTTCAAAAATCCCAAAATAATATATTACATCAGTGGGTAATAAGTTTGATATCAAAAAGTGAGTTTAAATAGGCTATACGCTAATTATGCCATTTAATTAACATAAAGCTTCTTAATTACGCTAATGAGCATAACTCTCAATCTACACCTCAAATTGATGTCAAACTTTGCATACAAGTTTATATATCAGTAATTAAGGTTTCTACACATTTACATTTTCACAAATCACGTTTTAAGGTGAAAAGGGCATAATGGTCTACATATGAGCAATTAACGGAATCATGCGTATTAATTGGTTAACTAATGAACCATGGTGTATAATCACAAAGGGTTATACTAGCATGTAACCTGGTCCAAATGAAGCTCTTAGGTATTTCTAAGTCATACCAAAACGGGTCAGAACTGAAGTCAAAGCAAAAGTCAAAGCTTTGCGACTTTCGGTTCCGAACCGGGTCTAAACAGTAAATTGTCGGGTTGAACATGTTTAGACATGTTCTTACACTAATTACCAAGTTATATTAATGATCAAACAGGTTGTATGTGTTCTACATTGCTAATCATGCATAAATTGTAAATTAATCATTCTGTTGACTTTTTAATAATAAGTTTGACCCGACATTTGACCTAGTTAGAGTGGGAATCAGGGGGAACCCTTTTAAGGGTTTATTACCCACATAATTACCAACTTATAACTACTTTCAATTCGACTAATCACTGGACCATTAGTGATTAATCTTGAAGTCAACCGTTAATTACGACGGTTTGACTTTTAAGCTAAAACTAAGCTAAAACTTAATTAAGAAAGGTTAGGCATACTTACCAAGGTCCTATGCACGATTAGTGATCACTTGAGAGAAGACTTGAGCTCCAGAAATGATCAGGAATGCAAGAGAAAGGTGTGAAGAATGAGTTGCAACTTCATGGCCTTTTATAGTGCCTTAATCACCATGGATTATTGACACACAAGTCTACAACTGACCACAATTCATCCACAAGTGTCCCTAAGTGTTTAGGGGGTGCCTAGGGGTCGCACAAGATGTGAAAAATCGGATAAAAGTCGATTGCAAAGGCTATGGTAGGCAAAAACCCAAGAAAGTCGGATCAGATAGGCCCTCGCGTGGCGCGTAGACCCCCCCCTGGGGCTTTGCGTGGCGCGAGGCCTCTTCTGACAAAATCTCATATTTTTGATTTTTACGCATTGATCCTTGGCTCTTGGAAACTTTGCTACGACATTATTTCTTGCACTTTGAACCCTCCCGCTTGACATATAAGGGCTTTAGGACATATACCCACTTTGTTTAGTCCTCGGTTAACTTTATTGTTACCCGGAAAGTCCTAACTTTCAACATTGACGCTTTAACCCCTCGCATACGAATTTGATCACAACTTGCTCATACGATAACGAAACTTTATGAAATTTATATCGTGCATTCTAGTGAGCATAATTAACCGTTACAAAGCTTCGGGTTTGTCAAAAGGTCACTCAGAGGTATAACTTAAACATGTTGACACATTTAACCCCTGTAGTTTATAATCTCTCACTTTCTTTCATATTTAGCTTCGTATGATCCGTGATTTATTTGTTTGAAGGTTTGATCATCATGTAGGGTTAATGTACAATATATTTATTCACTGTTGACATTTTGAACACGTATATTCACATGCTTTCCATGTTTGTCAACTTTAGTCCTTCTATAATATTCTTTCACACGTTTAAACATATGACACGTGTCAACACATCTTCGGACGTGAATTTTCGAGGTGTTACATCCTCACCCCCTTAAAAGAAATCTCGACCTCGAGATTTGCTAAAGTAAAGGAAGTAATTTCTGCCTTACATTGGGCTTAATCTTCCCCAGTACCTTTGAGCCTCTATGGCATTCCAATTGACCTTTATGATAGGTACATGTATCCTTTGGAGCTTCTAATCCTGTCGATCTTTAATCGACACAGGTTGCTCATCATATCATAAATATGTATGTCATTACGTGATAGTGTTTCTTGCCTTATTGGCGAAACACGTCCTTAAATCATTAGGGTGGGGTGCATTGCGCGTTCCACCGAGCTCCTTAATTAGGTCTTAGCTCGTAAGCTATTTAATCTTGATACATGCTAATCCTTACAGCTAGTCGAACCAATCGACGATCCTGGGCAGGTAATAGTGATTCTTATTTGTTGCCTAAATAGGGTTGCAGTAATCAATGCATAAGCAAGATGATCCGTCTTTCTCATTTATATAAATCGGAGTTCTTAGAACTTCGAATTTTGGCTTTATGAAATCTTCTCTAAAACTTATCGATTTGGCTCTTAGTTCTTCCTATTCCGTTGGTACTAACCGATATAAGGCTTTTACAATAATTGCAGCCCTAAGCGGAATGTTTGTTCTAACATCCACTTGCCTCTCAGAAGGTAAACATGGTAATTCTTATAAAGACGATAATTATTACACGCAGAGGTGTTAGAGATGTCTGTATTCTCAGGCTTTGGTTCATCTATCGATGTCGGTGTCAGATAAATGACACATTCTCTTTACAAATTGCAAGAATGCCCTAAGTAGAGATACTTATAAGGACATTTTATATTGGATATCTTCTTTGAATACTACTAGTCGACTTTAGTACAATATGACCATTGGGATATCTCAGGGGTTCCATGCATTAAACCTCCATACTGATCAGGCATGGAAGCAATCTATGGGATACACTAGGATACGCCAATTCTCATATGGTACTCTTATCAAACATAGTTTGGCATTCGCAGGCGATATAAAATAATGAGAAATAATAAAATAAAGTAATATATATATATTGTCGTACTCTTTCTGGGGAAAAGTATTCCAGATTCTTATGAAAGGATTTATCTCCGAGGATGGGAGAGAGGGTCATTAAAGATTCCATTGGTAAATTATACCTTATTTTTAATATCTGAAGTTCTTATGAATGTAATCAAAAGTTTGCTAAACTTATTGTTTACTAATGGTTTATTATCCCTTGCATTAACGTAAAAATATTGAGCAGGTACAATCGATGCTAAAAGGTAAAGACGTACCTAATGCTATTATGGATATGTATTGTCTCTGTCATTCGATCGGTAGTTCAGGCGTTTCCTTTCTTATCCTTCCCAGAATTAGCTACTCCTTCCTTGGCGGCCTCAGGACAATTAGTACTGATGTGGCCCCTTTCGCCACAGCTGAAACAGTTTGCATTCTTTATGTCCCTACATTCGTGGGACTGGTGACCAGTTCTTTTGAAGATGCCACATTGCTTTATCTTTTGGTTTGATCGACACTGTCCCCAGTGTCTTCTATTGCAGGTTTTGCATGTAGGCTTCTTGTTGGAATCCTGTTGGTTATTGTTGAGCTCGGATTTGCTCTTCTTAGGATTCTGGGAGTTATCCTCCTCCCTTTTACGCTTCCCTTCTTCAGAAGCCTTGGCAGCCTTGTTTCTAACCACATCGAGTGTGAGAGATAGCGACAGATCTGCCGCTGACCTGAATGTAGTAGGTCTCGATGCTTTCACACTGGCCTTTATTTCTGGGGCTAGGCCCCCAAGAAAGCGAGCTATTCACTTTGGTTCCGGTGTGATCAAATAAGGAACCAATCGAGACTTGGTATTGAAACTTGTAAGGTATGCTTGACAATCTAAGTTCTCCATGACTAAAGTCAAGAATTCAGTCTCGATCTTCTCAACTTCATGTTGAGGAGAGTAATTTTCTTTGATAAGAGCAATGAACTGATCCCAAGTCATGTTGTACAAAGGGATCTTCCCGGTGGCTTGAATCAACGATCTCCACCAGGCTAAGGCCTCACCCTTAAATGATTGCGACACGAACTTGACCCCATCCCTCTCAGCGCATCCGCTGATATCCACAACTGTATCCATCTCATCTAACCACGTCATACAATCTACAGCTCCTTCCTCCCCAGTGAAATCCCGGGGTTTACATGAAACAAAGTACTTGTAGGAGCAACCCTCATCGCGGGGTCTTTGATTCAGTATGATTTGTTGAGACGGATCACTGTGATGATTAGAAGAGTGACGCTCGTCATCTTCCTTCTTGGGTTCATCCTTCTTGGGGGGTGGCTTTGTATGTGGTGTTGATAGGGTCCTACTTCGAGTCCCACTATTCTCTTCATACTGTCGTTCTAAGGCCTTTGTAACAGCGTCGTCAACTAACGCTTTCAGTTCAGCACCCGTGAGATTAACTCGGGCGTTATCAATATTCTCCCTGTGGTGACTATTTATTTCATCTGAGTCAGCCATTTTAAGTTTGAACTGTTGCATAAAACAATGACAATAGTTTACTTGGGAGTTTATTATGGAATTATCTTTTATGGAAATTCATTAACCATGGTAAACGTAGCCCATATTTGGTTAATTTATCATTCACATTTATTTAGGATTTATATTATAACTTATCCTAATTATAAAAACAATAACAGTTTTACTAGTGGCACGAAATGCCTAGTCTCATGGACAAGTTTAATTTATAAGCCATGATTTCAGAGAATCGAGGCATTAAGGTTTGAATCAAAGTTCATTACCTTTGAACAGGGAGTCGTAGACCACAACTGTCGTTGTCATAATTGACGATACAATACGGCCTGTAGGCAAATCAATTGACATTTCAAAACAATGTTTTAAGAAAAATAATAATCATCGCACTGATGATAGTAGTCATGATAGTATTGATCATATTGACTATGAGGCTTGGGCATAGCCCACCACCTTAGACAGGGAACCATAATGGTTACAACTGTCATTGTCATATTGACAATATATAATAAAGTATAGCCCGTAGGCACTTCATCACTAAGGATGTTAATAGTATGATCATCATATTGATGATATTAGTCATGATCGCACTGATCATATAGATTTATGAGGCTTGAGCATAGCTCACCACCTTTGACAGAGAATCATAAAAGATCACAACTGTCTTTGTCACGATTGGACAATATAATATAGCCCGTAGGCAAAACATCACTAGGATGTTATATGATATTAGTCATGATCGCATTGATCATATAGACTATTAGGCTTGAGCATAGCTCACCACCTTAGACAAGGAATCATAAAGATCACAATGTCAGTGTCTCAGATGGACAATACGTTATAGCCCGTAGGCACTTCATCACTAATGGATGATTATTTCAAATAAGGGAATTTAGATTAACCCCCTTTTTAAAAGATGGCCCGTGTGACTTTAACGATTCACAGTTTACCAAAAATGTTAACATACTTACAGATGTTAATAGGGATTGGAATCTTTTGGATAGGTTTTACCATCTTGGCCATGTCTGCAATGACATTTAGGCTAGGTTTTACCATCTTGGCCATGTCTGTATTGACATTTAGGCTAGGTTTTACCATCTTGGCCATGTCTGCATTGACATTTAGGCTAGGTTTTACCTTTAAGATTTCTTTAATATTTAACGCAGAACAATCCTAATTTTGAGGTGTTAACAAGGATCTGAATCTAATTGTGGAACTACCGTCTTGGCCCTGTCTTAAAATGAAACATGAACTAGGTCTTGTCCTTTTTAGATTTTTGCCATTTTATTATAATGGTAGATCATATAAAAAGGAATGTTATTTTTCCATTTATTTCTTATTTCATGTTTAGAATGAAAGTTTAAATTTAATCATTCCACTATATAACAATAAAAGTATAAAGTTGCCCTAAGCGGGACTTGAAAGGAATGATGTTGTCCTCGAAGGGACTGAAAGATAAATATGTCCTTATAAGGACTTATTAAGGAAACGATCTTCAGCAAGAGGAGTTTCTCCTTCTATCTATTTCTGAATGTTCTCCCCTTGGATGCTCGTTTCATTCTAGCCGCGGTACGAAGCTCAGCATTTCAAGGCTCCGGATGTGGAGAATTTCTATTACAGCTTCTTCGCTTGGCGACGTATATATAAAAATTTGGAAGAAAAAATTTCCAGATTAGGATTGAGAATATTCCTATGTTAAGTCTAGACTCAGAAGGTCAAGGAATGTGCTACTGTGTCATTGAGATTAAACACATAAGGCTAGTGTTTAATTCACTCAATTTTGGCTCTGATACCAACCTGTCACACCCCGATATTTGCACGTTTGACCGGTGGGCCCGGTAGGGGAGTATCGTGACGTGGTTGGCAACATAATAGTCAAACAACACAATATTTAAATGCACAGCGGAAGCAAAAGATAAATGTATTACAATCCGAATATAAAGTAATATCAAGTATTACAACGGAAAGTAAAGGATCCACAGGCGGATCTTAAAACATAAATATTGTTCAACAGACTTTAGACGCCTAGAACTTGCAAGATTCCTTATTAACGTCCTGAGCAGCTTCCAGCCTATTACGTACTTGTACCTGTCACTTAGACTTTTGAAAATACGTCAGTTTTCACTGGTAAATACACTCAACTGACTCATTTGAAAAGAGTTTAAGAAAATTGGTTTAGATGCACCAGGCACAAAATATTTTGACACTTTGATTAAAATGCATAGATGCAAAATTAATCTTTTATACTTGATTAAAATGCACAGAGGCAAAATTAATCTTTTATACTTGATTAAAATGCACAGAGGCAAAATTAATCTTTTATACTTGGGACAAACCATATCTCATGTTATCAGTTTTACATAACTTGCTCTACATACGGGGCCCGGTTCTATGCCGGTTCATGATTTAACCGACACACCACTATTCCCTTATTGGGTATAACTAATTAATAAACATATGGCATCTATCAGGTGTATGCCTACACCCCGTGCTTAGGTCGTGGCCATTGCATTTAATGAGTCAAGGATATCCAGGACACGGTCGCATTAATCCCCAATGTTTCAGTCAAGCAATACGAATTAAAACAGGTTATTTGGATTTCCCGACTTATTGGTCTTTGAATCCTATACCTGACCATGCGGTATTTATATTACCGTATCCCAAGCCCGTAATAGGGAAAATAAGTTAAGAGTATTTACCTGAGCTAGCTCCTATCTTAAATAGCAAGAATTATAATAACTCAGTCGTATTCACTTAAGCAAGCGTAGGTACAATTTACCGGAAGGCTCTAGTCTGGAATGATGGTATAAATAACCAATTAGAATGCTAACGGGTCTTTAATTAAGCCTAAGCTTAGACCGGTTAATTATATGGTTCAAACGCACGATTAGGCGAAGACCGGAATAGAATGTGATTTAGACCCGACAAGATTGAAGACTTGCCTTATATGGGTAATCTAGGCACATTCTGAATTTTGGGGTTAAACCGATAAGGTTTGACCCGTTTCGGCTAATTTATGTAAACTAGTTACATAAGCCGAACCGAACGCGAAAGAGGCGTAACGGGTAATCATAAGGGTCCTAACCAGGTTTCCTAAGTTAATATGTCTCAAATATGTTGTGATATCAGTAGGATACCTTCCATTATGCCCAAAACGAATTTAGACACAAACTATGCCCCGAAGGGGTAATTTGGTCATTTATAAGGTCATAAAAGAGTTTAAGTATTAACCTGAGTTACAGGTCTGAGGTAATCAGCAAAAACGCTTAATTTGATAAGTCATAACAGTAGGGTAAAGTATATATGTGAAATTTATCAATTATAACCAAGCTATGCACCGTAGTGGCATTTTGGTAATTTCACATAAGTCGAAAAGCTCAATACTGAAGTATGAGTTAAACAACTTTTGCTTACTGTCAAAATATCATAATTTACCTAAAATATCAGTAGGTATCAACCCTTGTATGTTTAAAATAGTTCTAGTACATACTATGCGTTAAAAACGCTTAAAAAGGCGATTAGGAGCCATTTCCGGGTTCTATACATAAAGCTGATATTTTTATTATTCCAGAAGGCTTAAAATAATTTATTTGTCACATGTAATCAGTAGCAAAAGGTTTGGAGTTAATTAGATATGTAAAACTCATTTTATGGCCCGTAATGGCAAAACCGACAATTACCGGATTAAGCCTACGACTATAAGTTATGCTCAGCCTAAAATTTATTAAAAATCTTCAAAAATCCCAAAATAATATATTACATCAGTGGGTAATAAGTTTGATATCAAAAAGTGAGTTTAAATAGGCTCTACGCTAATTACGCCATTTAATTAACATAAAGCTTCTTAATTACGCTAATGAGCATAACTCTCAATCTACACCTCAAACTGATGTCAAACTTTGCATAAAAGTTTATATATTAGTAATTAAGGTTTCTACACTTTTACATTTTCACAAATCACGTTTTAAGGTGAAAAGGGCATAATGGTCAACATATGAGCAATTAACGGAATCATGCGTATTAATTGGTTAACTAATGAACCATGGTGTATAATCACAGAGGGTTATACTAGCATGTAACCTGGTCCAAATTAAGCTCTTAGGTATTTCTAAGTCATACCAAAACGGGTCAGAACTGAAGTCAAAGCAAAAGTCAAAGCTTTGCGACTTTCGGTTCCGAACCGGGTCTAAACAGTAAATTGTCGGGTTGAACATGTTTAGACATGTTCTTACACTATTTACCAAGTTATATTAATGATCAAATAGGTTGTATGTGTTCTACATTGCTAATCATGCATAAATTGTAAATTAATCATTCTGTTGACTTTTTAATAATAAGTTTGACCCGACATTTGACCTAGTTAGAGTGGGAATCAGGGGGAACCCTTTTAAGGGTTTATTACCCACATAATTACCAACTTATAACTACTTTCAATTCGACTAATCACTGGACCATTAGTGATTAATCTTGAAGTCAACCGTTAATTACGACGGTTTGACTTTTAAGCTAAAACTAAGCTAAAACTTAATTAAGAAAGGTTAGGCATACTTACCAAGGTCCTATGCACGATTAGTGATCACTTGAGAGAAGACTTGAGCTCCAGAAATGATCAGGAATGCAAGAGAAAGGTGTGAAGAATGAGTTGCAACTTCATGGCCTTTTATAGTGCCTTAATCACCATGGATTATTGACACACAAGTCTACAACTGACCACAATTCATCCACAAGTGTCCCTAAGTGTTTAGGGGGTGCCTAGGGGTCGCACAAGATGTGAAAAATCGGATAAAAGTCGATTGCAAAGGCTATGGCAGGCAAAAACCCAAGAAAGTCGGATTAGATAGGCCCTCGCGTGGCGCGTAGACCCCCCCCCCCTGGGGCTTCGCATGGCGCGAGGCCTCTTCTGACAAAATCTCATATTTTTTATTTTTACGCATTGATCCTTGGCTCTTGGAAACTTTGCTACGACATTATTTCTTGCACTTTGAACCCTCCCACTTGACATATAAAGGCTTTAGGACATATACCCACTTTGTTTAGTCCTCGGTTAACTTTATTGTTACCCGAAAAGTCCTAACTTTCAACATTGACGCTTTAACCCCTCGCATACGAATTTGATCACAACTTGCTCATACGATAACGAAACTTTATGAAATTTATATCGTGCATTCTAGTGAGCATAATTAACCGTTACAAAGCTTCGGGTTTGTCTAAAGGTCACTCAGAGGTATAACTTAAACATGTTGACACATTTAACCCCTGTAGTTTATAATCTCTCACTTTCTTTCATATTTAGCTTCGTATGATCCGTGATTTATTCGTTTGAAGGTTTGATCATCATGTAGGGTTAATGTACAATATATTTATTCACTGTTGACATTTTGAACACGTATATTCACATGCTTTCCATGTTTGTCAACTTTAGTCCTTCTATAATATTCTTTCACACGTTTAAACATATGACACGTGTCAACACATCTTAGGACGTGAATTTTCGAGGTGTTACAGTAATGTATTCTCAAATCATAATTTAAAACCAAATATGTTCATTGGAAGCATAATGTAAATTGTTTATTCAAGTGTTTCAAAACTAATGTACGAAACCAATAAACATGTCACATGTATCCAAGAGACTGGACCCATGACCACTCCAGCACTCCCAGATGGCAAGTTCCTTGTCCATGAATCTAACGACCTGCAAGCATGCAGACAAGTGTATCAGACAACACTGGTGACTTCAAAGTTTGTTAACACGTTTAGTTACCATATATAAGTTTAAAGCATTTCAGGAAAAATAATGTTGTTAATAACTCGAGTACCACAACAGAGCTCCAGATTGTTTGCCCTTCCCCAATACTCTATCAAACATTGGTCGAGTGGTTAAGGTAATTAGTCCATGCCCGTCCTCCCTAGTATGGTATGAGAGTGCCAAACCTAATAGCGCTATCAACTAATACCCCGTTGCCTCCCCTGCAACCAATTCGGTATAAGATGGGACTTAAGTGATAGATATGAGTGTATTAACCAACATCCCAAGTTTAACATTCCAGTTAAACCCATTAACCCAGTATTCTTCCCCGGAATACCTTGCAGATGTCCCTTCCCGAGACGCATGCTTGAAAAACAGCAGTGAACTCACCTTAGATTTGCTCAGTATGTTATATTACTTTGTTTCACAATGATCGACCATACCCTACCGTGGTTACCAAAGATGATCAGTTTCGTAAACATATATCCAAATCACGTATTCAACGAGTCACATGTAATACCATTGTCACGTAACACATAGCAAACGTTTAGATTTCATACGCGTTCATAACACAAGTTCACGTTCCAAACGGTAGTTACCAATAACATCAGTTTCATAATAATTAAATCACGTATTGTCACAGATTTCATTCATCGCAAAGATCACCGTATATTACATAGCAAGTGCTCAGTTCTCATACAAGTCTACATCCCACGTGCATGTCACATAATAACGTCCAACAAGTGACTGGCTACTCACAAGAGCCAAATCAGGTTCCTCATTCCTAATTAATATTATTAATATGCAACCAATAGAGTTTTGCAAGCATAAACATTCATCATCACAAACTATTCTGTTTGATTGTTCACTTGCAGCATCTCCATGAAGAACCAGTTCTTCGTGGGATGTACTCATGGCGAAAGACCCTAATGGCGAAGAACTATTCTTCATCGAGAATGAGTGTGACGAAGAACCCCCTTGACGAAGGATCATACTTAGTCGGGAAGTGATTGCGACGAAGAACCCTGGTTGTTCGTCAACAGCCAGTCAACGAAGAACCAGGTCCTTCGTCGACTTGGGTTCTTCGTGGGGGAATCTTTCGTCGCTGCAAGTCTTTCGTGGACCTGCAGTATGGATATGCAACAGACAACAGGAAACCCTAATGCCGTCGTTCATCAAAAACTAACTTAATCACCATAGTTTCATGAAATCATAGAATCCTAATCATGGACCAGAACTTTGCTAATAATCACATAACAAATCAGAATTATCGCACACCACATTATGCAACTCAAGTCTACCGATTAGCATTTGCTAGTATTATATCATCATATATTCCTCACACTAATAATCGCAACCGATCCGTAATCGCATATCATATGGTCACTAACAGGATCTAGTTTACATGTAACCAGAGATCATGCTAACAGTTTGTTCTCATACATATATATATATATATATATATCAACACTACACAACATCAAATCACAAAACCAGGATATGTACAAAGTGGAAATTAATTCAGTGATGATTATACTAACCAAGTGTCCGTGAGAGAGAGAGAGCTGGGTCGAGAGGAGGAGAGCTTCGGGTGCTTCCGGCGACGCCTTCGTGTCTCCGGCGAGTTGTGTTACATTGCAGCCATGAATAGGGGTGCGACCAGGGGTTTGAGGGGATTACAATTGATGGCTGCCAATGATGATGGAACGATGAGGAGAAGGATAACTGCCGCCAATTGCATGGGGGCTAGGGTTTACAATGATTGTCTAAAGAGAATGTGCACCCATTCTCATAAATTGCGCCCCACACAAGAACCAGTTGGTTGGGCCGAGAGTTAAGAGGAGTTGGCTCATATTGGGCTAACCGACCCATGAATACACGGCGTACTCTCACTCGCATGTGCGACTGGTTGTGTAGTGTGCGACCCGGAATAATGGGTAGCCGACTCCGTAATACTAGCACTAGCGTCCACACAACAATCATGCACAATCAAAACACATTTGTCCACTTGACTTAACACATATCTAATTATAACGTAGAACGGAACATGGAGTGTAACGGTACGAGTTGAGTGTTACGAGGTTAGGCGATTCTAACGTTAAAGTGCGGGTTGTCACATCATCCCCAACTTGAAAGAAATTTCATCCCGAAATTTTATAAGCAGTCTTGTGAAAGTGAAGTGACAGACTACGATGACTGTGGATTTCCTCGTGTGCCACATCATCCCCAACTTGAAAGGGAATTTCATCCCGAAATTCACCAGTCGCAACAGAATTTGATTCCACATTTTTTAACAATTGAGGATACTTGAGCTTCAATTGATCCTCGCGTTCCCATGTGAACTCCGGTCCACGTCTTGAATCCCAACGAACTCTCACGATCGGGATTCGATTATGCTTACGGACCTTGACTTCCTGGTCCATGTTTTCAATGGATTCCTCGACAACTGCAACTTGTCGTTAATCCTAGGCTCTAGTAAGGGTATCACAAGTGTTTCATTGGACAAACACTTCTTTAGGTTCGAGACATAAATGACATCGTGAACGTTACCCAATTCGTCAGGTAACTCGAGTTTGTAGGCCACGTTACCGATTCTTTCCATAATTTTGAATGGCCCGACGTAACGTTAATTAAGCTTGCCACGCTTCCCAAAGCGTACCACACCCTCCCAGGGTGAGGCTTTGAACATGACACACTCGCCTGCAGCAAACTCCCAGTGTTTCCTAAGCTTATCAGCTTTTCTGGCGGTCATGCGTTGCCGCTATACGTTTTCCGATCTAAACAGTCTTCTCATGAGTTTCGAGTACAAGTCCTAGACCTGTGATTAGGTTGCCACCTACCTCAGCCCCAGAAGGAGATCGGCGTTGCCGTACATACAATATCTCGAACGGAGCTGCTTGAGTATTGGGATGGCAAATGTTATAGTAAGAAAACTCCATCAAGGTGAAAGTCTTTCCCAACCTTTACCAAAGTCAATGACACCTACTCGCCGCATGTCTTGATGTGTCCGGATGGTTCACTCGCCTTGACCATTCGTTTGAGGGTGAGAAATAGTGCTCATATCTAAATGTGAGCCACAGGGTTTGTGTGCTGCCTGCCAAAAATCGGGTATAAATGCATATCACAATCAGAGGTAATAGGAGTTGGCACCTCGTTCCTAGAAACCGTCTCTCTCAGAGGAATATCCGCAAGTTGCGAAGACTCGTCAGTTTCCTTGATTGCAAGAAAGTGTGCTAGTTATGTGAGACAATTAACGATCACCCAGGTGATATCGTTTCCGTTTCGAGTTTTAAGTAAACCGGTGACAATTCCATGGCAATCTGTTCTTATTTCCACGTGGGTGTTTCTGGTTGCTGACACAAACCAGAAGGTTTCTAGTATTCCACCTTGACTTTCGCACAGGTCAATCATTGCTCACAAACATTGCTATGTGGGCCTTCAAGCCAGGTCACCAGTTCAAGATTTTTAGATCCTAATATCTCCTATCAAAACCCAGACGCCTAGAATATCGTGGCTGGTGTGCTTCGCTCAACACAAGTTCCCTACGGTTGCCGTATAGTGGGACCCATATTCGTTCCATGAAATAGCGAATATCTTCCGACTTGCCAAAAGTTGCTTCTCCATGCCCCGCATGGATTCAACTTGAAAATTCTCTTCCTTTAGTGCTTCGGTTTGGGCATGACGAATCTGATCAGGTAGGTTAGAGTCGATGGTGAGCTGCAAAGCTCGTACGCGCTTAGGTTTCATAGTCGTAATCGTTCGTGAGTTCTATCCAGCGACGTTGTCGTATGTTTAACTCTTGCTGATCAAAGATATGCTGAAGGCCCTTGTGATCGGTTTAAATATCGTTTTGGTACCATACAAGTAATGCCTCAAGATATCAAATGCAAAGACCATGGCTTCCACCACTGCTGAGAGACGTAAACTATCACTTTCTCGCATTGCATCAGCACGCAACCGAGACCTTGAATCGAAACAACGCGGTACACTACCAAATTACCTGTACCATCGGGAAAGGGCAATACTCAATGTACTATAGAGTTTGGTTTCAAGGCTGAAAAGACGTTCTCCTGTTTTGTCCTCCACAGATTCTCATCACCCTGCTGTGTTAACGCATTACAACCTGTGAGATCTTCGAAAATCCCCCGATGAACTACAATATTATCAAGAGAGACCAAGAAGTTTGCCGCACCTTCGAAGGATCCTTTGGTGCCATCTAGTTTCTGATAAAATCGACTATAGCGAGTCCCACTTATATTCCCAATTTGTTGACTATGTAACCATGAAAGTGTATTTCCCAGATCCAGAGGTCACACTTAGAAAGACTTCGTGTGGGGTTGCTCCTACCTCAGGAGTTCTTAAGGTAAAACACAAGTGTCGCTCATGGTGTTCCTTTCTCCTGGAAATGGTTCAAACATAAAAAATAAACACGGTTTACTAATTCGGCGAGATGAGGTTTACACATACGATTCATGTGATCCATAAGGCTGCTGGTGTGTTGGGTAACTCGAATGACACGGACAGAAAATCATAGTGGCCGTACTGCATTCGAAATGTTGTTTTAGGAACATCCTTTCTTCGGACCTCCATCCGAAGACAGCCCGACCCTAAGTCGGTTTTCGAATGAAAGCTCGACCCTTGTAGCTGGTCAAACAATCGTCGGTGCGTGGTAGAGGACAACGATCCTTGACTGACACTTTGTTAGGTTCTCGATAATCGATACACATGTGACGATAAGGACTACGAGTAATCAGGGCTACTTCTGACGTGAGATCAATCCGTGATTCCACCTAACGATGTGGAAGTAATTACCTGGAAGTTCTTAGGGAAACTCATCGGGAAAACCACGAACAACTGGTAGATCTTCAATCTTCTTTTCCTCAGGCTGTGTATTGGTAACCAGTGATAGTGTAGTAGGGTAGCGGAAACACATCTGGGCTTCCGTCACTGAAGTGATACTGACAATCAGTGAATCTACACCAGGGAAAAATGTACGTGTGATTTTTCTCCTTACATAGAATTTATGCTCGAGGCTTGGTTATCCAGTCCATAGCAATGACTGCATTGGAGCTTCTAAAAGTAGTAGGGAGGAGGTCATTGTCGAACACGTGACTTGAAAGATCGAGCTTGCACCCTAACTGAACGTATGAGGCTTCTCTTGTCTTGTCATCAACCAGTTCTACAACGTGTCTGGACTCGAGAGATGTCGGAGTGGAGTCAGAACTGAGGCAAAGAGATTTGCTACATAAACGTATAAACCACCATGTTGCTATCATACCTGGCGTCACCCACGCAATCTTAAACGCTCTTCCACGAGCACCACATCCAGTGTCGTTGTTATCGTTACGAGGATTCCTAACGCTGCCATTGTTCCCTTGGTTGTTGACGTCTTGACTTAACAACATCCAATCCTTGTCGAGCTCACCTTCATTCCCATACTGAAGGTTTGCGAGTACCTTGTTGTCACCATGGCCATTGCCCCTAATGTTGTTGCTTTGTAGACAGATCTCTATGGTCTTTTGTCAGTTGGGTCCACCTTCTCGCTGTTCTTGTCACGTCTAGAGCACTACCCATTGTGCTAGCAGTTACACATTCCACACTCTAGTCAATTGTCATCGTTTATGCCCAGATGGATTCGTAAGAGTTGGCTCCTAGAGGTTGCTGACTAGAGTTAGTGATTTGATTGAAATCAATCTGCTGGTGTTCGTCGTCGGAAAGCAGGGTCGTCCTAATACTAGGGTTGGTAATGTATCACGTCCATCTTTTTATCCATCGGCTTTGCGAGTCGATTGAACAATGCACGGTAAGTTGCTAGAGAGTACAGGAGTGATCATACTTCGGGATATAAGGCGTCAATTCATGGAATTCAAGTAAACGGAGAAAGTGAGGAAGGCACATACCAAGCATTCAATGGTTCGATAACTTAACTCAAAGATGTTCACATTAACACCTAACATTCTTAGACGGTTCTCTAGGCGTTCAAATATGTGCGCAGGCAACACTCAATATCATCGAGGTTCGTAAGGATCCGGAGGGTAGTGAAAGGATTACGTTCGAATAGGAGGCGATCATCGCTTCGACTGCTATAGATCGTGGTGTTTCTCATTAGATCGAAATATGGAATGAACCCCTTTCACACTTGTTAAGCCTCACTGGGAATCACATGCACCCCACATTATTATGCGTGCACCCACAATAATATTAATATTTTCATGCTCGTCTCAGTTCCTCCTAACTCATGTCAAATGGTTCCTCAGATTCGAGTAGCAAGACAAAGGACATCACAAAACATGAATCATGAAAGTCTAGAGGAATGTAGCACTGTGACAGTATCAATCACATAACATAGACAAGTAACACATGAATTCATACTGTAGTGCTAAGTGTGCAATCACATGCAACATCATAAGTGTACACTAGATATGCTGTGCAATAAGTAAACAAGAGACGAACCTTGCAATCTGGAGCTGAGTGTCATGGTCGATTTTAGAGTTGTTCGGTTATAGTCTAGTTTTATAAAAGCGTTTTAAAACCTAATTCACTATAACCAGTGGCTCTGATACAAAACTGTCACACCCCCAAAATACCACATGCGGAAACACCGCGGTACGTGTGACGTACCAGGATCCAGTCACCAACCACATTGAACTATAACAAGATATTAAATAAAAGTTTCCATTTATTACGTAATGTTTTCTCAAATCATAATTTAAAACCAAATACGTTCAGCGGAAGCATAATGTAAATTGTTTATTCAAGTGTTTCAAAACTAATGTACGAAACCAATAAACATGTCACATGTATCCAAGAGACTCGACCCATGACCACTCCAGCACTCCCAGATGGCAAGTTCCATGTCCATGAATCTAATGACCTGCAAGCATGCAGACAAGTGTATCAGGCAACGCTGGTGAGTTCAAAGTTTGTCAACACGTTAAGTTACCAGATATATGTTTAAAGCATTTCAGAAATACAATGTTGTTAATAACTCGAGTACCACAAGATGGCTCCAGATTGTTTGCCCTTCCCCAATGCTCTATCAAACATTGGTCGAGTGGTTAAGGTAATTAGTTCACGCCCGTCCTCCCCGGTACGGTGTGAGGGTACCAAACCTAATAGCGCTATCAACTAATAACCCCGTTGCCTCCCCATCAACCAATTCGGTATAAGATGGGACTTAAGTGATAGATATGAGTGTATTAACCAACATCCCAAGTTTAACATTCCAGTTAAACCCATTAACCCAGTATTCCTCCCCGGAATACCTACCAGATGTCCCTCCCCGGGACGCATGCTTGAAAAAGAGCAATGAACTCACCTTAGATTTGCTCGATATGTTATATTACTTTGTTTCACAATGATCAACCATACCCTACCGTGGTTACCAAAGATGATCAGTTTCGTAAACATATATCCAAATCACGTATTCAAGGAGTCACATGTAATACCATTGTCACGTAACACATAGCAAACGTTTAGATTTCATACGCGTTCATAACACAAGTTCACGTTCCCAACGGTAGTTACCAATAACATCAATTTCATAATAATTAAATCACATATTGTCAAAGATTTCATTCATCGCAAAGATCACCGTATATCACATAGCAAGTGCTCAGTTCTCATACAAGTCTACATCCCACATGCATGTCACATAATAACGTCCAACAAGTGAGTTGGCTACTCACACAAGCCAAATCAGGTTCCTCATTCCTAATTAATATTATTAACATGCAACCACTAGAGTTTTGCAAACATAAACATTCATCATCACAAACTGTTCTGTTTGATTGTTCACTTGCAGCATCTCCATGAAGAACCAGTTCTTTGTGGGATGTCCTCATGGCGAAAGACCGTAATGGTGAAGAACTATTCTTCATCGAGAATGAGTGTAATGAAGAACCCCCTTGACGAAGGATCATACTTCGTCGGGAAGTGACTGTGACGAAGAACCCTGGTTGTTCGTCAACAGCCAGTCAATGAAGAACCAGGTCCTTCGTCGACTTGGGTTCTTCATGGGGGAGTCTTTCGTCGCTGCAGGTCTTTCGTGGACCTGCAGTATGGATATGCAACATACAACAGGAAACCCTAATGCTATCGTTCGTCAAAAACTAACTTAATCACCATAGTTTCATGAAATCATAGAATCCTAATCATGGACTAGAACTTTGCTAATAATCACATAAAAATCAGAATTATCGCACACCACATTATGTAACTCAAGTCTACCGATTAGCATTTGCTTGTATTATATCATCATATATTCCTCACACTAATAATCGTAACCGATCCGTAATCGCATATCATATGGTCACTAACAGGATCTAGTATACATGCAACCAGAGATCATGGATTCCACTTCCATGATCACTTTGAGATCATGCTAACAATTTGTTCTCATACATAAATGAATAACCAAGTAAAATGAGTTTGTATAATATATGTTGTTTGTAAAACAATGTTTAGTGAAAATATGTTATTTGTGTAAAATGTAATATGTCTAACTTGAAATGGTATAAATAACGCTACGATATGTAATATCATAAAAGCACTTATATATAGGAAGTACCAGCGGCGTATCTACCATGGTTTTATCATATTACACACGCCTCATTACTTAAATCATTTATCCAAACAAACCACCAAAAATGTCTTGCTTAAACCAATTGTCAAATGTTTATGTATAAACCATGTCTATTGTCAAATGTAAATCATGTAATGTTGTAAACAAATGTCATGTATGATATGTAAAAATGACTACTTAAATCATATGTAAAAATGCACAAAACAAAGTAATTGAACAAATCAAAAGTTATGTTTTGTAAAATAATGCATGCTTTACTGATACAAACATCTATGCGGTATTGTTCTAATGCATACATTCAAGCCTTGCGAATGTGGCGACAAACCCTTAAATGAAATTAAAGGTTTATCTAAATTATGTATATTGGATTCATTCATTCCTTCCACCCAAACAAACCTAGGATTTCAGGAACGGGAGTTGTCAATTCCTATGGTACCATTACTTACTACCAAGCGGCGTAGCTAATGTTAATGAATGTATTTTTGTCCCATTTAAACAAACCAAATGTCATACCAAATGTAAGCATGTGATGTAAAACAATGTACTAAGTATGCAATGTAAAACAATGTGTCCATATGCTGAGTAAACATATGCAACAGAAATGAAATGTAAAACAATGTGTCCATATGCTGAGTAAACATATGCAACAGAAATGCAATGTAAAACAATGTGTCCATATGCTGAGTAAACATATGCAACATAAATGAAATGTAAAACAATGTGCTAGCATGCTAATAAAACATACATAGCAAAAACATGGATAAAATCATGTACTATACGTGTACTAATGAACATAGCATGTATGATATAAAAACATAAAAAGCACGAAAGTAATAAGTAGGCACATGTGTTTCACCCCAAAATGTTTAAAAACAGTAAAAGAGTGGTCTATGTACTCACTTAAGGGTGCTTAGAAGTCTTGAATAACAACCAAGCAAAGCTAGAGGGATCACGGAAATCAAACGACACCTAATATAGGTAACTATGTTAATAACCGGAACTAAATCGGAAGATCGGATAGGATGAGGTTTCGTAAACCAAATGAGTATTGGAACTCATATGATATGGTTTAACAAAGCCTAGATTCTAAATTGAAACCTATCCTAAGTACTTATGACCCATTACGACCCGTTTAGGTAGCTTACGCTACTTTAACGCGTCGTTCGCGTAAAAACGCGTTTGAAATGCCTAACTAGTCCTATGACAAGTATTATATGCCTAAATATGTTTAAATATGTTGCAAAATCAGTTAAGTGACAAAAGTTTAAGTTACATATGCTTAATTACCAATTATGCATGAAAAGGGCATTTTGGTCATTTTACCTAAGGCATATAAACAACCTATCATACAACTAATTAAACTAAATGACCATAAGGTATAACCTCAGAAGGTTATTCCCTATACAACTACGGTCACAATATATGTTTGGTCGGATCCGAATGATCGACCAAACGGGTCGGGTTCGAAAGTCTAAGCGGTTGTATAGACCGCTTATCTTACGACCCTACATAAGGACTAAACTAAAAGTGACGAGTTAAACATGTTAAAACATGTTTAACGAAGTTTGAAAACAAGTTTGATATCAAAACAAACGGTTTTGATACCCAAGAATAGTTTGGTTGCAAAATACGCATAAACGCGCATTTTTGACCGAAACTATGACTCGTCACTACACCTAATCAACTTGGTAATCAGTAGGTATAGTCACAAGGGACTATAACCATCGTGATTAAGCTCACGTTGCGAAGTTCAAATGAATTTCATGTTGACCATGGACTGGTCAAAGTAGAAAGTCAAACACTGTTTGACTTTCACGCTTAAAACGCGTAAAAGAACGAAAGAATACTTACAAAGGGTCCAAGCAAGGAAATCTTGATCCAAATTGCTCAGGTATGAGGTGCAAAACCCCAACTTAGAGCAAATGAATCAGATTTTATGAGTTGCAACAATGACAGCTTGTGGGTATTTATAGGAAAACCAAGACCGTTAGGATCGTTCATCGAAAACCGAGATTTGATCTTGGCCTTACACTTGTACCCACTGATTTGGAATACCATGGGCACCCAAAACAAGCCCATAGAATCATTAAAACCATTTGCAAATGAGGGGAACAGCTGGAACAAGCTGGAACACATTTTTCTGGTATCTGGGGGCTGCTTACGGACCGTATGCAAGTCCCCTTACGGTCCGTATGCCATATGCAGACCAGCAAGTTTGAAATTTGGTAGAACAGGCCCCTGTGACCCCAAACTTGATTTCTGATGCGTTTTGACACGTTTAAGCCCCGCTAACCTCATTTCAAAGCTCTAAAATGAAGTTAAAGTATAGGGAACTTAAAATATGCTTAAAAAACATCTCGGATGTCGGTTCGTTTGGTCGTACGGTTGTGTTGTTCGGTTAATTACGACGAAACACGAACGGACGCGAATAACGATCCAAATTACGCGACGAATGGAATTTTATCATGCCAATCACTAAAATAAAATATTTTAATGATTACATAAATTTTTGGATGTCCCGATATATTCAGAACGTAAGATATGCGCGAAAATGCAAACTTGTGCACTTTTTGACGCTTTTAGTCCCTGTTTGACCCCAAAGTTTATTTTTGCGCACTAAACACCTCAAAGCCTATTTCTAAGCTATGTAAAGGATATTTAGGGCATATTTAACTTATGATCAAGTTCCGGAATGTTCGTTACTATTCGATTCGGTATACTTTTGCAGTTTGACGCAAATAGTCCCTATGATCGAATAAACTTGATTTCCACACACCAAACCCTCCAAAACTTATTTCTAAGTTATTTAAGGTATGTTAAGCCCATGTCACTATTCCGTAGTTTTTGTCGCGTTAAACTAATTACGTTTACGCATCAGTTCGCGTATAACTATCCAGAAAGCGATTTAGAGCTCGAAATCGAACAAGAATTGATATGTGCAAATGATACACATATTTATACAAATCCCAAGTATGAAACACAATATTTCATTGATTTGGTATTTGTTTGATGGCCATGGAGGCACAGATGTCACAGCCGCCAAATGCATGGGGGCTAGGGTTTACAATGATTGTCTAAAGAGAATGTGCACTCATTCTCATAAATTGCGCCCCACACAAGAATCAGTGGGTTGGGCCAAGAATTAAGAGGAGTTGGCTCATATTGGGCTAACCGGCCCGTGAATACACGACGTACTCTCACTCGCATGTGCGACTAGTTGTGTAGTGTGCGACCAGGAATAATGTGTAGCCGACTCCTTAATACTATCACTAGCGTTCACACAACAATCATGCACAATCAAAACACATTTGTCCACTTGACTTAACACATACCTAATTATAACGTAGAACGGAACATGGAGAGTAACGGTACGAGTTGAGTGTTATAAGGTTAGGCGATTCTAACGATAAAGTGCGGGTTGTCACACATACATAATTCATCAAATCTTCTTACTAATCAACAAGTATCATTTACACATAGACATCAAACATATCAACACCACATTTCTTTCAATTCATCTAACAAGAATTCATCATACACAACATATTACATCAACATTGAACAAGAATTGGACATGGATGATAATCCAAGTCATCATCCTCACCATAACAAATGGGTTTCATCTCAAAACATCGAATTGATCCAAATCATGCATAATCCATGTTCTATATGGTGATTCTAACACATATTCAAACTCAATTTCATACTAGTTCGCGGATTAAACATAACCCACTTCATACAAGATCACCAATCTAAGTTTTAAGACATACCTCATGATTCCCTCGTGTAGGCGATCATTAATTCGTTTTCGTTCATGAATTTGAGCTTCGATTCACCCTTCAATTTGATGCTTTTGGTTGAGTTAGGTTTTTGGCTCCCTTGGAGCTCCTGATCGTTCTAGAAAACACATGAAGTGTGTGTTTGTGTGTTGATCTTTTTATATAATAATTCAACTTCATCTTATCCCACTTTAGTCCCTAGTGTTTGCCACTAAAGCATAATTGGCACAACTTTCCTCCTTTAATAGTTTTCACGATACGCTTAACTAGGTTAAATAGCCTAGTTATTCATTTCCTGATGTATCATATAAGAACATATGGCGAATATAAACATTCGAGTTTTGGGGCGTTACAAAACCCAGGGTACTCTATTATTTACAAGCCTACAATCGCTGATTTTTATGTGGTTATTGGATTTTAATGTGTTTATGTGGTTTAATTTTGAGATTTTACGCTTTATCGATTTCTCGATTTTTATCGCATTTCGCTCTCCGCCAAACGAATGCACAACTCGCACAGCCCTCGTAATCTAAAACGCTAACTAATCGTGAACACAACTAAAACGCGCAACTCTCCTAATCGCATTAGTCTCATACGCTACAGTACTTGCTGATGTACGCTGTACTCATCGCTTACGCTACTCGCTATCACTCGCAACTCTCGAACACGCAAAGCTTATTGAATTGGAGGTGAATACGTGAAAAATATGTGCTTATGTGCTAATACGTGCTTATGTGCCTATATGTCTATGTGATTATGTGCATGTGTGCTTACATGCTTATGTGCTTACGTGATTATGTGACTATGTGATTATTTGCTTACATGAGTGTGTGATCATGTATCATGTGTGAATAATAATAATAAATATGTAGTATGAAACACTAAACGATTACCTACGACCAAATATAATCGAATCTCATCCATTATGACGACATCTGCAGAAGAACTCACCCTCGACAATGTCTTCATTTGGATCCCATACCCAACGTAATGTTTCCCGAAACCACGCTGACAAGCGTATCGCATCCCTTGTGGCCAAGGAAATGGCCAAGGTCATACCTCAGATTGGTAGTGAAATCAGCGAGGTCAGCAGCAAATCCTCTGTTGAGTCAAAGAGTGACACTCCGAAAGCTTCTTTCAGCTTTAAGCAATTCAAGGCATGCGGTCCTAAAGAGTTCACTGGTGAAGATGGACCAAGTGCTATGTTCCAGTGGTTCGACTCGATTGCAGTCACTCTTCGTCAAAGCGGATGCCCGGATAAGCTCTGCACTGTGAAAGCTACTGGAGTCTTCCAGTCTAGGGCACTGGATTGGTGGACTGCTGAGCGCAACAGGCGCAGTAATGATGCAGCTTATGTCCTCTCCTGGGAGGAACTGAAGGAGGTCATGATGAAGTAATTCTGCCCTCCCCATGAGATCTAGAAGCTGGAGAATGAGTTGTGGGGTATAAGTCAAGAAGGAGGTGACAGCGCTGGTCTCACCGCTCACTTCAAATAGCTCAGTATCATATGTCCTAGTCAGGTGGACACGCCTGACAAGGCAATCAAGAAATACATTCGTGCTCTTCCTGATTGCGTAGCTGATTTTGTCCAAACAGCTAAGCCCACAACTATCAAGGAAACCTACCAACTCGCCGCTGAAATCATTGAGAAGCGAGTTCAAGCTGGAGTTTTCAAAACTGCTACCAAGAGTATACATCAAGCAACCGCCACATCAGACTCTCAAGTTTCTAAATCCAATCGCTGTAATTGCAAGAGGAGAAAAACAGCAAGAACAACGCAGCAATTACATCACCGTCCAACCCTAAGCCTCAACAAGCTACGGCTCCAAAGTATGCGTACACTGGTACTCATCCTTTTTGCCCTACGTGCACTTACCATCACCCAGCTGGGATAGCTTGCCGTTTCTGTGTCCACTGCAATCTCTATAGACATTTCACGGCAAACTGTCGCACTGGCCCTCACCAGCAAGCTCCTCAAACTCCTGTACCACCGCCAGCTCAACCCCGTGCTCCTCTAGTTAATCAAGCTCTCCCCGCACCAGCTGTAAATGCCCGTGCATGCTATGCATGTGGTGATCCAACCCACTTTGCAAACGTCTGCCCAAATCGCGTTGTCAAACAAGAGCAGTAGCAAGCACCGCCACAGCAACCGTCGCAACAACAACAGCAGCCGTAACAGCAACATCAGCAGCAACAACCACAACCATAACCACCACCAGCCTGCGGAAGAACTGTCAATATCAACGTCCGCCAGGCTTAGACCGACAACAACGTTGTCAATGGTACGTTCCTCGTCAATGGTATTTATGCTTCTTGCTTATTTGATACTTGAGCCGATAACTGTTTTGTGTCGTTTGAATTCGAAAATTTTTTAAAACGTAAACGCGCTAACCTCCCAACGACGTTCGACGTAGAAGTTGCCGCCGAAAGAACCGTCACCGTTAGTTCCGTTCTACGTGATTGTACTCTCGAACTCAACAATCACGTCTTTCCGATCAATCTTATCCCGATGCAGCTTGGTAGTTTTTGTCACACCCCAAAAACATCGCAGCGGAATATAAAACATAGTGGTGACGGAAGCTGGTGCCAATTTATATCTTGATGATCGATGCATTAATTTGTTGGACATATTATCTCATTCAAAACCTAAGTTTTAAACATTACGTTTTAAAATATGACACAACCATGACATAGTTAAGTTGTTTTGATCCTCATGGATCTTATTACATTTGTCCCAGAAAGTTTTAAAAGTTAGTCCAACAGATTAAGTGACAAAACATGCATCAACAACCACAAGATACGCCATGATTCCCAAAGCCGAACTCAAGTACCTGTAGAACACGTTAAAAATCAGGTGTTAACACAAAGGAAGGTGAGTTCACATATTCACATACAAGTAAATTATTTCAAAGGAAAACTTTCTAATTAGGTGTTTATTTGAAAACATCCATATATTTTTAGAAAGTCCATTTTACTTCTTTGATAAAATCCATGGGCCTTCTGTCGGTTCATCAATCCGACAACTATAATATATATATATTGCCCAGGTTTTGTATATTAAATTATTGCGTCAATTTTCAGACTCGTATGTTAGCTAGACGATACGAACTATATATTAACCATGCTGGGATAATCAAAGCTAGACAATAAACAGAATTTAAATTCGTCGTTTGACTTGACACGGTGCGACCGGTCACGACGGGGTTGTCCACCCGATAGATCTACCAACAATTCCTCGCGTGCAATACTTAAATGATTAAACGACATCATGGGCGCATGGTCCTCTTGAAGGAACCTATGATGTCTGCCTGATGTACAATATATATATCCTACTAATATGACAATTTAATACACGATGTTGTACGAATTCCCCTTACTCTGCATTATATGAGACCCAGTCAAGAATTCGTCCCCAACTGTACGGTCATGTTTCACTTAAGAAATATCGTACCTACAATATTCATTCATCAAAAACGTTTTACTTGAAACGTATGACTTATCAAATCTCATATATTTTCAATGAAAATATATATTATTTTATTAAAAGGTATGTTTTATTTCGAAAACATTATTAAACCCTTTTAGTGACGTGTTCTACCCCTAAAATATATACAAAACAGTAAAAGAGGGGTTTAGTGACACTCACCTTTGGGTGTGTATTTTAAATAGCGCAATCCCAGAGATTGATTTCTACCCGTCCTAATATATATATAGGAACGATTTTAAATCAACATTCATAACACAAAATCCTAAGTTTCTCTGTTTTCTTAGAATTATCACATAACTTTGAGATTTTCTCGAAAAGTTGTCATTTTTTATTATGTTGGCACGTTAGTATATATATATATATATATATATATATATATATATATATATATATATATATATGAGTCCGTATATATATTTTTATGATTTTGTGACTTGAATGATTTTATTGGTGACCATTATTGTGTAAATCCGTTAACTCTCCCGTTTATACGCAATATATCTACGCTTTGCGGGTCGTAATATATATACATAAACGTTCACATAATTTAACACCGAAACACGCGAAATATTGCTAACTTATCTATTTTGTCATTTTTAAAGCAAATAAACATAAAATATCTTATATGTATCAAATTTCATGCTCGACAATCAAGTTTCACGTTTAACGCAATTTTTACCGTTTCTACCGCACAAAACGTACAAGCATACATGCGTAAGCTAGATTTCTAATATCATGTTAAAAACTTAACATAGTTTCACTTTCTCATGTTTAGATCACATAAAACATTTTAACACATAAGGTTCACCCAAAATTTACCTATACTAGTGTACATTGAAAAATGCGTATTTTAGCGATTCGGTAACGGTTTCGGGCGTCAAAAGTCACGTATGACTAACGAAACACCAAGTAAACTTAAAATTAGTTAAAATACTCATTTTTAAACTAAAAATATCAGTTTACTTACTGATCTAAATCAGTCTTATAAAAATCACTCGAAAAGCCGATTTTTGACCGTTTTAACGCATAGTTTTGCGTTAAATGTTACTATAATCATCCCAACTCGAAACGACTTGATATTATAACACAATACATGTTATTTACTGATTAGAATAGTGGTTATAATCAGATTAGTGCAGTTTTTGTGTAAGTCACATAAATCATGCGATTTCACGTATTTTACAACTTTTAATGCACCAAGTACAACATGCAAAGCTAGTAAACATTATGACAAAGTTATATGTCACTAAACACTTTAAAATAACTTTATTTTAGTGTTTATAATCTGATTAAACTGATTTTTACTAAATCATACTCAAATCACCTTTTTATAATCACATATCATCATGCACGTTCAAGTAAATGCATCTAATGCATCCATATAACATCATTATCATTTTATATGAACTAAAATATATATCTAGCACATATTTAAATCATGTTCAAGTATTCAAGAACACTCATATTCTACACATGATTATCATCAAATCATTTATCATAAGTGCAAAACATGCACATTCTTACACATCTAAGATTTTTAACATCAAAAATTCATATGCAATCACACTTACACATACGTACACGGCCATATACATATATAAACATGATTCTAAAAATTTACTTTTCACATAAACTCTTTTCAAATCATTTTCATGTAGATCACTTTCAATCACACATGCATGAATCTTTCAAATATCATTTCTTTCAATACTTGACATATTAACAAACACAACTCTAACACACACTCACGGCCACAAACACATATATTTACTTCCATTTTTGTTTGATGAAATAGATTTTCTTGTTTAGATTTCCAAGTTTGTGAATAATTCCAAGCTTTTGAGAAACTTTCCATCATTATCATTATCAAGAAAAGACATATATTTTTAAAAGTAATTTATACCTTTCAAGGATATAAATAGGTTTTTGATGATGGTTTTTGTGATAAAAAGTTTGCATCTTCTCAAAAACTCCATGAATTGGCCGTCAAATCACTAAACCCACTTGGAAACACCTTGGAATGGACTTTAATCTTCAATGGAAGTGTTTAGAATTTTGAAATGTATATGTATGTGGGTGTGTACGGTTGAGAGAGATAGAGGAAGGAAGGAAGTTGTGATTTTTGATTTCTTGAGATTTGAAGGATATGAGGAATATTAATGAAACATAATCATGTGCCACCTTTTCTTTATCCAATAGGGGAAGGAGAGAGGAGAGAAAGTGGGCTTTCATGAGAGCCAACTAATATTCTATGTCTCCTACATCACCCATATTTCGAATGTATATGTATACATATACATATATATGTAGTTTTGGCAAAAAACTGGTATTTTACTGGATACCGGGTATTTTATCTAGCGTTTTAGTCCCGTTTTAGTGCGTTTTAAATTATTTTTATCACTCTATAAAAATAATCTCACCAAAATATTACTGAAAAATATTTTGTTTGCCTGGACTGGCTATGTTGCCGGTATTTGGCAGTATGTGCGCTGTGCTGCGCGGTACGCGCTTAAAATCGCAAAAATAATGATTTATGCGTTTTTATTTATTTTTATCATTCTAAAGTAATAAAATCATCAAATTCTTACTAAAATGATTATCGGTTGCCTTGACAGGCTGTGTTGACAGTATATTGTCGGTATACGCGCTGCATCGCGCGACACGCGCTTAAACTCGAAAAATAGAGTTTCTTAGCGTTTTAATTTATTTTTCCTCATGAATAGGTTTAAAATTATTATTCTAATCATAACAGACTATTTTTAGGATTTTAACACTGATCGGGTGGTCACCGACGTTCGTTTCGCATTTTAACCCTTACGCGATAAGCGTTTATCTTATCATTGCCAACATAATTTTTATCAAAGTTTAATTTTACCAACTCATTAAATTCCACAAAAAAACATCATAACCAGTCAAATACAGCCCTGTTACCTATTCACAACACGTGTTACAATTGTACGGTACAGCCTGAAAAGCCGGGTGTCACAGTTTTCATGTCATAGTAGGCATGGATTTTCTTCGTGAAAATCGTGCTGAAGTCGTTTGTTTCAAAAAGATGATCCGCTTTTCTCTTTCAAACGGTGATCAACTATGTGTCTATGACGAAGTATCCTCTAAAGAATTGAAGCTTATGTCGTGCATTCAAGCATGCAAGTATCTCCGCAAGGAATACTTGGCTTTTTTAGCTCATATTGTAGTAGCGAAGAAGGAAAAGGAAAAGAAAACCATGAAAGACGTTCCCATTGTTTGTGAATTTCCTAACATTTTTCCCGACGACTTACCTGGTCTACCCCCTACCCGCGATATCGACTTTCGTATTGATCTTATTCCTGGCACTACACCTGTTGCAAAAGCTCCTTATCGCCTCACACCGTCCGAAATGTGTGAATTGTCTAGCCAACTCCAGGAGTTACTTGATAAACGCTTCATACGCCCGAGCACATCACCATGGGGCGCCCCTGTCCTTTTCGTGAAAAAGAAGGATGGATCGTTCCATATGTGCATAGATTATAGGGAACTCAACAAGCTCACTATCAAGAATCGCTACCCGCTATCCCGAATCGACGTTTTATTTGACCAACTACAAGGTGCTATGTGTTTCTCTAAAATCGACTTACGTCAAGCTATCACCAATTGCGTATCCAAGACCAAGACATTCCGAAAACCGCTTTTCGTACTCGTTATGGTCATTACGAATTCGTGGTCATGCCTTTTGGTCTAACCAATGCACCCGCGGTCTTCATGGATTTGATGAACCGTGTGTGTAAATCCTTCCTTGATCGCTTTGTCATTGTGTTTATCGACGATATTCTTATCTATTCTATGTCGAGAGCCGAACACGCGCGACATCTACGTTTAGTTCTCGAATCTCCAAGGAAATCGCCTCTACGCCAAGTTCTCCAAGTGTGAATTTTGGCTCGAGGAGGTTCAATTTCTGGGTCACATTGTTAATAATATAGGAATTCACGTCGACCCCGCGAAGATAGAAGCAGTTAAGAGTTGGATTACGTCGGAAACTCCTTCCGAAATCCGTTTGTTTCTTGGATTGGCTGGTTATTACCGTCGATTCATCACCGATTTCTCTAAAATCGTTGTACCTCTTACCGCTCTAACCCACAAGGATAAGCCTTTTGTTTGGGGTTCCGAACAAGAGGAAGCCTTTCAAACTCTTAAGAGTATGCTTTGCAATGCTCCCGTTCTTACTCTACCCGATGGAAACGACGATTTTGTTGTTTACTGCGATGCCTCTAACCTAGGTCTTGGTTGTGTTCTTATGCAACGAGACAAGGTTATCGCGTACGCATCTCGACAGCTCAAAGTACATGAGAAAAAATACACAACCCACGATCTCGAACTCGGCGCAGTTTTTTTTGCGTTGAAGATATGGCGACACTACCTTTATGGTACCAAGTGTACGGTCTTAACCGACCAAAAGAGCCTACAACACATCTTAAACCAAAAGGAACTGAATATGCGCCAACGAAGATGGGTTGAACTCCTCAATGACTACGATTGTGAGATACGCTACCACCCTGGCAAAGCTAACGTCGTGGCCGACACTCTTAGCCGACGAAGCTATGTATATAGTGTTCGTGACTCTCAAGCCCAGAACAATCTTGAAACTCTCATTCGCGACGCACAGCACGTTTATTTTGTTGAAAATACCCTGAGAGAGGAAAGAATTTTTGGTACCGAATCTCTTTTAGTGAATAAATCAAATGGTATTCTCCATTATCTCGACCGAATATGGATTCCTAGTCGCAATAATCTCCGAGAGATATTGATGACTGAGGTGCATAAATATCGATACTCAATTCACCCCGGTGAAGACAAGATGTACCAGGACCTTCGTTCCAAGTATTAGTGGCCGGTCATGAAGAAGGATATCGTTTTGTATGTTTCAAAGTGCCTAACTTGCTCAAAAGTTAAGGCTGAACACCAACGACCCTCTGGCTTGCTCGAACAACCCGAGATCCCGATGTGGAAATGGGAGAGTATAGCCATGGACTTTATTACGAAACTTCCTCGTACGCCTTCAGGTCATGATAGCATTTGGGTTATCGTTGATAGTCTTACGAAATCCGCCCAATTTCTGCCAATACGAGAAGACTATAAGGTTGAACGATTAGCACGAATCTATACCGACGAAGTTATTTATCGACAAGGGACACCTCATGACATCATCTCTAACCGCGATGGTTGTTTCACATCACGTCTCTGGGAAACTTTTCAATCTGCTCTCGGTACTACTCTTAATCTCAGTACCGCATTCCATCCACAGACCGACAGTCAGACTAAACGCATGATTCGCACCCTTGAAGACATGCTTCGCTCGTGCGTTATAGATTTTGGTGGTAATTGGGACTCGTATTTACCTTTAGTTGAATTCTCGTACAATAACAGTTATCATACTAGCATTCAAATGGCACCCTTTGAGGCATTATATGGTAGGAAATGTCGATTGCCTATTGTATGGCATGAGATCGGAGACGCACAAATTATTGGTCCCGAGTTATTACAAGAAATGATGGACAAGATCCTCCAGATACGAGACAATCTCCTGAAAGCTCGGAGTTATCAAAAGAGTTACGCCGATAAACGCTGCAAGCCCCTTGAGTTCGCAGTTGGTGATCACGTACTCCTAAAGGTTTCACCTTGGAAGGGGATGATCTGATTCGGCAAGAAAGGAAAGCTAGCGCCACGATACGTAGGTCCCTTTAAGATTCTTGAAAGAATTGGCAAAGTGGCCTATCGACTCTAATTACCGGAGGAACTCAACAACGTACACCTGACTTTCCACGTCTCGAACCTCAAAAAGTGTCTACCCGAAGAAAAGCTTCATGTGCCTCTTGAAGATTTTCAAATAAATGAGACTCTTCACTTTGTGGAAAAGCCTGTCGAAATCATCGATCGAGAGACCAAGAAGCTTAGACGCTCTCGCATTTCCATAGTTAAGGTTAGATGGGAAGGCAAACGCGGCGCAGAGTTCACTTGGGAATTTGAGAGTGATACGAAGGCTAAATACCCGCACCTCTTTGTTACGTCTACTACTTTATTTCAGGACGAAATTCCCTAAAGTAGGGGAGACTGTAACAACCCGACCGTTCAGTTGTTCCTTTTCTCGGTAATCCTATTGTAACCGTTTCTACTCCGGGATTCGATTAATGTGATGGGTTAACTATATTTTAAAACGCATTGTATAACATTGATCAACACCTACTATATCGCTTGTTTAACGTATTATTCGCATTTACATGCTATCTAAACGCTGGTTATCACAACGCTCATCACAACGCAAACTCAAAACGCGAAATTGGTTATTTAATTACTTTTGTTAATTGTGTGTTTATTTCTTTATTTGATTACTTGTGTGTGTTTATTATGTGTATGGTTTCTCGCAAACGTTATCGCAACGCAAACTCAAACGCTATTCGCAAAACTCGAATTATCACACCGAAATGCAACATAACGCTACATTCGATATTTCAGTAAAGTACTTAAAGTATACATACTAATTAACGCAACAAAACGAATCGAACGAATCCAAAATTGGAAAATTGGCAAACGCGCAACGACCGTCCAAATGGGCTAACTGCCCGGATGACCATCCGCCCGGATGACCATCCGCCCGGATGACCATCCGCCCGGATGACCATCCGCCCGGATGACCATCCGTTCGGATGGATCCATCCGGACAGCCCCTGCGCGCACCACCTTAACCCTTCACTCATCCTATAAATACTACCCGTACACCCATTTTCTCTGATTTGACACTTTCATCCACTCACACGCTCTCAGTCACTCGTAGTCGCGATTCAAGGCCATTTTGTAAGCATTTCTTCCCAAATCTTGTACAATCTTCATCTCTAATCACTTCTACATTATCTTCTTCATCAAAATTACACAAACACTTCACCTTTTTCTCAAAAACCCTCGATTCCAGCCATTTCAAAGGTGATTCTCGCTCAGTTTGCTTAGGCAAACTGTTGTGAGGTATCATTCAAGCAAGATTGGCTCAAATCTAAAGGATTTTCATACTTTTCAACTAAACTATGGAAGATTTCAACACTTTTTCATCTATTTCCAACTTTTCTTCAACTTTCCCACAAAATACCGGTGAAATCAGACACAATCAGACACTCGACTCATTCCTTAGTCGAGGGCCGACTTGAAAACTGATTTCCACCAAGGAGATGGACCGATTAACGAGTTAGACATGAAATTTCATCAAAACAGAGCGTTTGTCCATATGGACAAAGCCCATCCGGACCGATTGCACTGGATTGGTATTTTTCGTTGGTTGACACGTCGTAACACCGTCTCCGTTAACCCAAAACTCGATACCTAGAAAAATTTTACAAAAACTTTGAACTACAGACCGTCCGGATAACCACCCGTCCGAATGGCTATCCTTCCGGATGACCATCCGTCCGGATGAGTTGACCTTGACAACTTTCATCGTTTTAAACGCTGTTAACCAAACTTCAAGTCTTGATAAACAATCACAAACCATCAGAATAGCCGTCCGTTCGAATGGCCATCCGTCCGGATAACCACCCGTTCAGATGGAACTCACTCGTTCAGTTGCACCATTACGATACTTAACCCACACGACATTCTGTTTACGTCCACAGGCTAACTCAGTGCTCCCTTCAATCCAACCGACTGTGTTTATTTGCTAAACACACACTGTGAGTATACTCAAACCCTTTTTAACTTAACACACTTTTGGGTGTTAAATACGTTCTATATCAAAACACAACGCACACTGTACTAAACGCTTTACAAACGCTAACCGCTCTCGCATGTTATACGTGATTCGATGAATGCTTGTATGTTATGTTTACACAGTGATTACTGCGTGCCACCCTTAGCAACGATAGTACTATAGTTTGAACTTAGCACCTGTTTATTCAGGGGTTGTTAAGGTTATTA
Source organism: Helianthus tuberosus (assembly GCA_030545235.1). Classification (NCBI taxonomy): domain Eukaryota; kingdom Viridiplantae; phylum Streptophyta; class Magnoliopsida; order Asterales; family Asteraceae; genus Helianthus; species Helianthus tuberosus. The sequence goes on from CM060425.1 coordinate 199,216,155, forward strand.
CTTCACGTGTTCACAGTGGTGAATATTTGTCGCGCATTCTATAACTCACAGTCATTGGTATTGTTAGTATCATTGTTGATAGCTTACTTGATTCACAATACTACGTGTTACATGCTGGTTATGCGTAAACACTTCTATACAATATACTATGCAAAGTTGTGTACTCACCTTTACAATTTATGTATTGACTTTATTTTAACGTATGTGACAGGTTCATAGGATGCTATGCTGTGATGAAACAAGCTAGGAAGTCTAGAAACCCGCTAAATAAAAATATGAGTTGTCGGAATAGTATTTGTTTATGAGACTCGTTATCTGTAATGACTGTTATTGCTTTATATGTTAGTAGTATGGGATATTAACGTTAAATATAATGTCATTTAATAGTTATTATGGATTCTCTTGAACAATTTGTTTCGCTCAGTGCCACGCTCCGATGATTCCGCCATCGGTTGGGGTGTGACATCCAGGGCTCCAGGTTTTGCAAAATCTTGAAGATGAACATAATGGATAAAAGGAAACTGATATTTTTATTCATAATTGTTCTTCCCTAAGGAAGAAGTTCTTGATATTTACATAATACTCTCCTTTAGCAAGGATACGAGAGATGATGTCCCTAAACTAAAGAATTCTACTTCTTTATATAGCATAAGTGAATTTTACAAAAGACCATTATAGCCTTTAATTAATCGTCATGGATAACGTTTATTTAATCGACAAACCCATGTGTTGGGTCCAGCTCTCGAGTGTCTTCATCTGAAGAATAGCTTCCTTTTTCAGTAGACTTTTTGTTTTCTTCTGAAGAAGATGCTTTACAGTATTCACACTGATGGTTTTCAAATGTGCGTTGAAACTTTCGGCAAAGTTGTTCTTTAGTGGCGGGGCCTGCTTCTACTTTATTGAAAATAATGCATTGCTCCATCCGTTCTTGTTTTGACAATACCAATTTCTAAATGATGGTAACTTGGAAAGGTTTTTCCTAGATACCAATCAGGGAGTGTAGAACTACACTTGATGAAGATATTTGCATCTCTTGCAGCGGTAATTTTCTTTCGAAAGTTTTTGATAGCTTTCCTCATTCTTTCAGATAAAGTACTTATTTCAAGTAAATTGGGATAAGGGTAAATGAACTTTGCTAATCCAGCAGAAAATGTTAGAGAAACTAGTTCTGGATTTGCACCTGGACAAAAGATAATAAGACTTTTAGTAGCCTTATCTTCCGTGTAAATATGTTCGAACTCGAAATCGTTTTGGCTTAGGGCTCTAGCCTTTGACCAAATTGTTCTGAATTCGTCTAAAGATATGATATCTTTTTCTTCTTTCTATTCTTTTATTGTTGGTTTTGAGAAAGTATTCCTAAATTCAATGACTTTTTCTTTTTTCTTGGGCTTCAAAGGTTCAGAAAAAATGGTTACCTTTAAAGGTATTTCTCTTTTCCCGAAGTTTGCTGAATATCGGGTGGCTTCTTGTTGGGCTTGTAATAATAACCCAAATTATTTGAAGGGATAGTCAGTTTTGTCAACATAACTTTTGACTATAGACCAGTCTTAGAAGATTCCTCTGTGTTCGCCATCAAAGATAACATTAAATCTTGATTTAAGATTTTCGGGTGTTTGAGTGACTTGAGAGTAACTTGGTCTGAGAGAGACCTTTTCTGTTTTTGGCAAACTGTCAGCCATCAACGGATTTGATATGCCTTTACAAGAGCCATTTGCTTCTGGGCTAGATGAAGATTTTAGTTCTTCATTTACTCTATTTTTGCTTTTTCCCAAAGCAACAGGAATAAACAGACTTGATTTTTCTTTACCCTTCGCCGTTTGAGAGGGAATAGATTCAGATTGTTTCCTTGCGGATTCGTGCTCTGAATTAGTAGTTGGTTCTAGTCTTTCGTCATAGAGAGCTATTTGATCTTGAATAACTTTTAATTCTATCAAAATATTTTTTTTCTTTTAGGCGTAAAGCCTTTAAATTCTCCATTTCTTTTAAAAATAAACCTTAATTTTGTGAAAGTGATAGGTCATGCCTTTGTTTGAAGGATTTGTGCTCCTTAAATTGGCATGAAAAGCATTTGGAGTACGTATTCGTTTACGTATTTTGGAGTACGTATTTGTTTACGTATTTTGAAAATCTCGTGTCAAGCAATCAGCTAGCACGTTTTTGGCCCCCTCAAGATGCTCAATGTCGAAAGAATATCTTCAAAACCACATCTGCCATCGGACAAGACGGCCTTGTTTGTTATCTCCATAAATTTTTGTTTTCAAAAAATAAGTAAAATTTTTATTATCTGTCCTGACTAGAAATTTTACAGGAGTAAGATAAATAGAAAATTTGGAAATAGTATTTTTTACCGCAAGTAATTATTTTTCATTATTGTGGTAATTTCTTTCGGCATGTTTAAAGCTTCCAGAAGTATACTTACATATTTCTTCTTTTTCGGTTCTTTTGTCCTTCAAAACTCCCCCTCAATAATCATGAGAAGCGTCTGTTTCTATGATTAAAAATTCATTTTCTTTTGGAAGATAAAGTTTTGGAAAACTGGTTAAGTTTTTCTTTATATTTTTGATATAGTTTGTATCGGATTGTTTCCATTCCCATATATAATCCTTTTTTAATTTTACCTGTAAAGATTTCCTAAGTTCTGCGAGTTTAGGAATATAACTTTCAGCATAGGTTAAAATACCTAAAAATCTTTAAAGATGTTTTTTATCTTCTAAAGTATCTGGGAATTTGTATATATTTTCCAAGATATGTTTTTGTGGACAATGAGTCCCTTGACCTATTTCAAGACCCAAAAAGTTTATCTTTGTTTTAAAAAGATTAGCTCTTTTTTTTGATAAAATAATTCTATATTTTTCAATTGTTTTTAAAACTGATAAAACATGAAAATAATATTATCTTCAGAGTTTGAGAAAACTATAATATCGTCAACATAGACGGTACAGTAATTTTCTAAACCTATTAAAGCATTTTGCATATGTCTTCGAAATATGCTTGGTGCTTGTTTTAATCCAAAAGGAACTACCTTCCACTAATAATGACCATCTGGACATGTGAATGCGGTTAGTAACTGAGATTCTTCATCTAACAGTGCCTGCCAGAAAGCACTTTTGCAGTCGAAACTAGAAAAATTGGTTTTTCCTCTTAAGAGAGTTAATAATTCCTGCATACAAGGAAGATTATGGTTGTCGCCTCTAGTAGCTGCATTAATTGCTTTGTGAGGTTATTTCCTTGGAATAATTAATTTTAAATCAAGTGATTCCTTAATCTGTTTACTAAATTCTTCTCTGTCCTGTGGACTGTATTTCATAGGTTTTACCCTGATAACCGTTTTAGGATCTATAAGTTCTATTGATGCTTTCATCCATTTTTTGGATTTTTCAGGATCAATAGGATTTTCTGAACAAACCTTTTCAAGTAGTTCTTCAATTTTTTGAAACTTTTGTATTTCAAGTTAAAATATTCTTTCCGGTTTTATAACCTCTTGAACCATATTAGTTCCCGAAATTTGTTTTATCTTTGAATCTTTTTCATGGATTCAAGAAAATTTGGTTTTTCGATTTGAAAAGCCTTTGTAACCTTTTTAATCAAAATCATTTCTTGATTATGTTGAAAAGATACCCTGTCTAACCATTGAGTGAAAGGTCCAAAAGTTGACACAAATTATTTCCAAGAAGTAAATCCATACATGAATCTTGTTGATAGATGGTAGGAATGGTAAATGGTTCTCCAGAAAAAATTGGTTATAAGATTTCTACAAACTTTATCTAATTTAATGACTTCTTTGTTAGCAATAATTGCCTTAATATCATTAGAAGTGTTTTCCCATAGTTCATCAGGGATTACATGTTTGCTTGCTAAACAAAGACTTGCCCATGTGTCTGCATAACAATGTAGACCAATTGTTTTATATCCTTTCAAAAAGATTTTTCCTTTGATGTAAATTGAATTTGGATTAGTTATATTTGAATAGGCTAATTCAAAACAATGAGTTTGTTTATGATTCTCATCCCCCCAACTAAAAGAGTGGTCAAAATTCATTCGGAGTCTTCTGTTGAAGAATCGGATGACAAGTTATCTAATATTTCTAATGTATATACTTGCGTATAGCCATCAAAAATATTTTCAGAAGGAAAATATCCTTCAGTTTCAGCTACCGAGATAAATTTTAATTTTTCCAGAAATTTTTATCTGTTGGGACATTCGTTGGCATAATGTCCTTCCTCAGAACATATCCAGCAACGACATTTTTTCTTCCCTTGAGAACAGAACTTAGGTTTTTCTTTAGAAAAATATTTTACCGGTGAAAATTTTCTTTTCTTGGTTTTCCAAAAACGTTTTTTAGTTTTTGTTTTATATTTATTGTTATATTTCTTTTTGAAATAACCTTTATATTTTGCTGGTTCACAGCCAAAGGATAATTGTGATAACCCAGTGAGTTTTTTACAACAATTTTTGTTAAAACGTTTTAACTGTTTTTGTTTATTAGAAAAATCACAGTAGGCTGCAATTTCCTCTTTAACAATTTTTGTAGCAAACCCAAAAGAATGCATTGTAAACTCATTTTTCTCTTTAGTCCATCGTTCCTTTGCCTTTTCTTCGACAATGGGAATTTTCATTAAGTAGGCATCAATCCAAGAATAGAATTCACCTGTGCCTAATTTATATAAATTTGTTTCATAAAGACAAGTGAAATCGTCTAAAAGACATGTATCACAAAGTTGTGCTTTAGCAAGATTTTGTCTTGCTTTTTCTAGCAACTTTTGACTTTCTCGATCGTTATCTGTCATGAAGTCAAGACCTAAAAACATCATGTATATTGCATTTATTATTTGATCAAAAAGATCCTCACCATGCAAATCTTCATTCCAAGTTATTCCTTTGATGATGTTTAGGATAATTCCTGTAGACTTATGTTTAACTAATAATAACAAAGCCTTAGAATGAGAGAACTCTTCTGGATTAGTCTGAATGATTAGACTGATCTCAGTGTTCCATTTATCAATTACCTCTTTTCTTGTGTCGAAGTTAAGATAAAATCGATTTTAATAGTATTAATAGTAGTTGAACTACCATTATTATTATTAGAATCAGGTATACCTTTATGATATGGCATGGATAATTTCGGATTCTTTTTTCTATTAGAACGTATGTTGCTACTGCTAGTAGTGACATTATTTACTCTATGGTTTGAAGACATTTCAATATCTGAAGAACTTTTCTTCAGTTTCAGGTTCTTCATCCTTTAAAGCAAAGATCCGTTCTTTATTTTCAGAAAAATATCTTTCATTTAAGATTTTATTTTCTGAAAACTTTTGTTCACATTCTTTGTCATTTAACGAAATGAGGTGAACAAGCTCATTTATCTGTTCAACTGGAAGGGTTTCCAATTGTTCATCTAAAATTTGCTCCAATTTTTTAATGATAGAGCTCATTTTACCCGCAAGATAAAATAATCTTTTTTATCTTTAAGAGTTTTAATTCTTTGTTCAAGCCTTTTTATATGACTTTTATGAAAAAATATTTTGTTCATTTTGTCTTTTGGATGCATGCTCCAATTGTTGTTTTCAAAAAGCAAATTGATGGCATTTCGATGAAATAAATGGCATCTTGAGATTTCCATAACTAGTTTTTGAAAAGAGAGTTTTAAATATTCAAAACTAGTCATGTGGGTGGTTTAGGTGGTCCAAAAGGCCATGTTAATGCATTTGGACTTTTAGAGCTTCCCAATGATTGATTTCCAACGTTGAAATTTGGAAATTGATATTTTTGAAAGCTTTTTTCATTGACCATTTTTTCTTTTTGCTTTTCGGGCAAAAGAGTTTCTGAATTCATTTTTTCATCAACTTTGTCTGAAATATCCTTGATGATTTTTGCAGCAATTGCTTCAAGATTTTCGTTGGTAGATAAACTTTCCACCTTCTTAATTAAATCTCTAACCAGTTCTTCTATTTTACCAAGAGAACTCATACTTTAGATATTGTTGCTTTTTTAACTTTAAGCTCAAGAATTTTTTGTTTAGAGGCAATAATGTTTTTTTTTAACAATTTCTAGGTTGAAAGATTTTATTTTATGACTCATCATAAAGTTTTCCTTTAATTGTTGAATCCGAATTAAAGAAATATGCATGTCTCCTTCTTCATAAGCGATTTGCTCATCAAGAATATGTAAATAATTTAAAATAGGTTTTAAAGACATTATGTCCCAATAACCTCTTTTAAAATTTCTCGATACTTGTCTATTCTTTCTGACATGGATCATATTAATTGTTCAGTGTTACTAGATTATCTTATTTGTAAAGAGGTTCCAGCAAAACTGTGTCTAGGTTTTGTTCCTAGAATCTGTTTATTTGGTGCAATTTCAATTGCCTAATTTTCTTTTAATTGTGAAGGTTCAGAGAATTTACTACCTTCAACAACTCCAATTTCTGAGAAAATATCTTCAATTGTTATATTTTCTTTTTCCTTATACTCAATTGAATGAGTATTATTAGTTAAAGCATACGAAATTAAATAATTAATCATAAAAACTTTATTTCCGGGTTCCATAAGATCAGATCTTTCACACTGATGTATAAAACTTAGAGTTTTATCAAAATCTTTTGAATCTCGATGTAAAGCAAATTTAAGATAGATAGTAAACATAAATTTACCATAAGCTAAATTTCCTTGAATCGCTCCTAGAAGAGTGTCTTGCCTATTGATAATCCTATTATCAATAAGGGCCATTTTTACAGGAAAATTAATTTCATCTCTAAACTGTGCTTTTAGGAGAATTTTGACGGCTCCTATATGTACCATATTGAGAGATTTTCTCAACTCTTATTTAATATGTAAAAGCTTTTTTGCTATTTCTCGCTTTGTTAGGAGTGGCAAATAAACTTCTACAGATGTATTTTTTATGTCAACTGAAAGTTCTTTAGTGTTACAACAATAAAATATTTTATTTTTTCTAGAAAAAGCACGAGAAACTGAACTTTGTAAAGTTTTTGGTCGATTAAAAACTTGTTTTGTGTCAAGCTTGAATTTAAGCTTGCTAATTTTTGTTGGTTGATCAGAATTAATCATATAATCCGATACAAAACCTTGTTCATTTTCGCTAAAGTTTATTACTTCAGTTGTTTGTTCTGACTCTTCAGAATCATATATAAATAGATCTTTATTTTCCATTTAAAATTTAAAAAATATCTTATTTTAAAAAAAAAGAGCTACATGGCTCTGATACCAATAGGCGGAATAGTTTTAGTAAATTGAATGACAAAGAATGTCGTCATTTGTTGACTAATCACAAATTGAATGACAAAGAATGCCGTCATTTATTGACTAATCACAAATTGAATGACAAAGAATGTCGTCATTTGTTGACTAATATTGTCGTCACTTGTTGACTAAAACAATCGATATATTGAATTTGAAAATTGAATTTCATTGAATATAAAATTCATTTTAGTAGTCATATTTTGACTAATGCGTACGGTTTTGGAATCTTACCTTGAATTTGAAGATTGAATAATATGAATATAAAATTCATATTAGTAGTCATATTTTGACTAAAATTTTTGATTGAAGAATCATTTGATTTCGATAATGGTTAATCGATTTTTATTTGTGTATGTTTATAAAAATAGATGTTTATAAAAATGCTTAAGGAGAGATTAACATAAATATTTTGAAGTAATTTAACAGCTAGAATAAAATATAGCTTTCTTCCTTATCCAGCTTAGTAACTCTTTAAGTTGATTTTTCCAAGGGACCAACCCAACCAATTCTTCCCTATGGCCTCCTGCCAAAGCGGTACTCTTATGGCTCCTGGGCTCTAGGTTTTGCAAAATCTTAAAGATGAACATAATCGATAAAAGGAAACTGATATTTTTATTCTTAACTGTTCTTCGCTAAGGAAGAACTTCTTGATATATACATAATACTCTCCTTTAGCAAGGAGTCTGCTTGCTTACACACATTAAGTTAAATAAGAAAAAGTTGGAAATGAGAGGATACAAGAGATGACATCCCTAAACTAAAGAATTCTACTTCTTTATATAGCAGAAGTGAATTTTACAAAAGACCATTATAGCCTTTAATTAATCATTATGGATAACGTTTATTTAATCGACAAACCCATGTATTGGTTCCATTTCTCGAGTGTCTTCATCTGAAGAATAGCTGCCTTTTTCGGTAGTATTTTTGTTTTCTTCTGAAGAAGATGCTTTACAGTATTCACACCGATGGTTTTCAAATGTGCGTTGTAACTTTCAGCAAAGTTGTTCTTTAGTGGCGGGGCCTGCTTCTACTTTATTGAAAATAATGCATTGCTACATCCTTTCTAGAAATTCTTTTTCATGTAGTGGTAATGGAGTTCCACTATAGCTAGTAATTATGCAGTTGGTGCTGCAATAATTTACTTTATTAAAGTTTCCTGCTTTAATTTTTTGCAGGTTTTTTAGGATTTGCAAAAAACCTTTTGTCCAGATATCTAACCATTTTTCATAGTCTTCATAGTCTTCCTTTATCACCCTTGAAGGGTTGACCATTCTTGTTTTGGCAATACCAATTTCTAAATGATGGTAACTTGGAAAGGTTTTTCCTAGATACCAGTCATGGAGTGTAGAACTACACTTGATGAAGATATTTGCATCTCTTGCAGCGGCAATTTTCTTTCGAAAGTTTTTGATATCTTTCCTCATTCCTTCAGATAAATTACTTATTTCAAGTAAATTGGGAGAAGGGTAAATAAACTTTGCTAATCCAGCAGAAAATGCTAGAGAAACTAGTTCTGGATTTGCACCTGGACAAAAGATAATAAGAATTTTAGTAGCCTTATCTTCCGTGTAAATATGTTCAAACTCGAAAATCGTTTTGGCTTAGGGCTCTAGCCTTTGACCAAATTGTTCTGAATTCGTCTAAAGATATGATATCTTTTTCTTCTTTCTCTTCTTTTATTGTTGGTTTTGAGAAAGTGTTCCTTAATTCAATGACTTTTTCTTTTTTCTTGGGCTTCAAAGGTTCAGAAAAAATTGTTACCTTTAAAGGTATTTCTCTTTTCCCGAAGTTTGCTGAATATCGGGTGGCTTCTTGTTGGGCCTGTAATAATGACCCAAATTTTTTGAAGGGATAGTCAGTTTTATCAACATAACTTTTGATAATAGACCAGTCTTAGTAGATTCCTCTGTGTTCGCCATCAAAGATAACATAAAATCTTGATTTAAGATTTTCTGGTATTTGAGTGACTTGAGAGTAACTTGGTATGAGAGAGACCTTTTCAGTTTTTTTGCAAACTGTCAGCCATCAACGGATTTGATATGCCTTTACAAGAGTCGTTTGCTTCTGGGCTAGATGAAGATTTTAGTTCTTCATTTACTCTATTTTTGCTTTTTTCCAAAGCAACAGGAGTAAACGGACTTGATTTTTCTTTACCCTTCGCCGTTTGAGAGGGCATAGATTTAGATTGTTTCCTTGCGGATTCCTACTCTGAATTAGCAGTTGGTTCTAGACTTTCGTAATAGAGAGCTATTTGATCTTGAATAGCTTTTAATTCTATCAAAAGATTTTTTTTCTTTTAGGCGTAAAGCCTTTAAATTCTCCGTTTCTTTTAAAAATAAACCTTACTTTTGTGAAAGTGATAGGTGACGGGTGGTCCATAGGACAACCCTTAACGGTGTTAAAAGACGAATTTATCCTTCACTTAATCGTGTAATTATCTTGAATTAGATGACTACAGTTGCTTATGTTTCAGGTACGATTTGGAGCGTAAAATGGACAAAACGCTGCTTTGGGAAGGATTGGAGCGGAACGGGTCATGCACTGAAGGAAAGAAGAAAAGAAACAAAGAAGTCAGAGCCTCACCGTAATTTACGGTGGGCACCGTAAATTATGGTGGACCCTGAAACCTTGCATTTCCACCGTACCTCAATAGACATCCACCGTAACAAAATGATGTCCACCGTAACTTACGGTGGCCACCGTAAGTTACGGTGGAGATGACGGAAAAAATGTAACTTCCTCATTAAAACCGTTTTTGATGGTGCCTTTTCACATTATTCATCATTGGACGTTTTCTCTAGACTTTGGGGGCGATTTTGGCTGGTTCTTGTTGGTTCTAAACAATTCTAAACATTTGGTTTTGGTTTTCGATTCGTATGAACTTGACTTTTGATGTTATGATGATCAACCGAACAATGTCCGGCTAAACTTGGGGTGATCATCTTAGGTGAAGGTTTTCTTAAACTCTTGTGTGTTTGTTCCTTAATTTCTAGAATGATAACATTGTGTTTGCGTAATTGATTGTAGCTTGTTAATTGATATTGCAATTTCTAGTCTTAATCGTACGTTCTTGGTGCCGTTGGCAATCGAGATATCACGGGAAGGGTTAGGGTTGGTTATTGATTAATTGATCATCGGGAAATAACCTCGCATTCATATAATCCGAGTACTTTGTTCCCTTTTATCACTTCGATTATTTATGCACGAGTTATGTCCATGTAACTCTTTCTAGTTGGAATTTCACACAAGTGTCAAAAGAAACTGAATCCTAAGATGGTCATTTTCTCTTAATCTGAATTAAAAATCCAATCTTGATTAGTAAGTAGTTGATAATTTAGTTTTCTAAAACAAACAATCCAAATCATTGATCTTTAATTTCTGCATATTAGGTTAATTGTAGTTAAATTGCAAAGCTATAGAATCAACACATTTTCCACATACTCCCTGAGTTCGATACCTTTTACCACTATCTATTAGTTGTTAATTGGATTAAATTTGCGTGTACCACGACGGCACGTCAAATTTTGGCGCCGTTGCCGGGGAGTAGTGCGCAACGTGTGTTAATTTTTGTAGCTTTTGTTATTTTTGGATTTACGTTGGTTGTGTTTAGTGTGCATATTCTACAGGTTTATGCATACTAGGGGCTCACACAAGTCATCACCACTATCGTTTGATCCGGAAATTGAAAGAACGCTAAGGCAAAACCGAGTTTTGGTAAGAGAGAACAAAATCATTGGTTCACCCACTTCACCCATTACACCAAGAAACATCATGACCGATTCACAAATACCACCCACAACGGGTCAAACGACCTCATCATTTATACCTACTGCCACACAACCATCACCAAACACCACCATACCTAATACCACTACAAATCCTACTCCACCTCATGACACCACACCAACCAACACCACGCAACCGATCACTACTCAAGTTGAACCCAATATCACTTATAGCCCTTCCGCAACAATTCCACCACTTTCACATTTGTTTCCAGTTTCGGGTCAATCATCTTTAACCTATCCACTACCCCAAAGCTCAACTATTATTCACACTACATCTACATACCGACCACCGAATCAATCGGGTTTCCAATATTCATCTTATCCATTTGGGCAATCCTCGGGTTTAGGAGGAGATGGGTATTTTGAAGGTTATGAAGACGAGTTTGAAGGATACGATGAGGAAGGATATGTGTAAGGGGGCGATGGTGATCAAGGGGAATGGAATTATGTGCAAGGTCAAAATCAACGGATGTCAAGTGTTGGTGGGATTCCACAACAACAAAAACTTATACCACAACACATTCGCCCAAGGCCACAAGGAGTGCAATTGCAACATCCTACACCATTACAACAAATTCGACCGCAAAATGCACAACCCCAATTTCAATGGCCAATTCAACAACCACCAATGCAACGTCAATTTCAGCAACCATTTGCACCACAAGGGCATATGCAAAGACCAATGGGCCCTATTTGTCTAAGAGCTCGGTTGGGTGTACCGAGACGACACCTTCGAGAACATGCAAGAGGAATAGAAGCACATTTTAGACCGGTAATCACTCACAACCCTTCACCGGTAGTTATCCCTCACAATAATGAAGGGAGAACATTTGAAGTAAGAACCAATTCTTTGCAAAGCTTGCCAAAGTACAAGGGGCTAGCGACGGAAGAGCCTTATTTTCATTTGGAAGCTTATGACTCAATTTGCAACACTCTTGGGAGTCAAGGTTTTTCAGCCGACGATGTCAAATTGGTTTTATTTCAATTTTCTCTAGAAGACAAGGCAAAGAAGTGGTTTTACACTTTACCTTCGGCATCTATCTACACTTGGGCGGAAATGCAACAAATCTTTTTAGATGAATTTTATACGGCCCAAAAGACCAATGATGCTAGGAAGGGGTTGAGGAGTTTTCAACAACAACAAGGTGAAATGTTTCATGAGGCTTTTGAGCGTTTCAACATGATGATTAAGAATTGCCCTCATCATGGAATCGAACTTTGGGAATTGATGAATTCTTTCCATGAGGGGTTAAGCGCCGAAGATGCTCGAGATTTAATGTCCATCACAAATGGGTCTTTTGGTACAAACTACGAGCAAGTTGATTGGGAATTTTTGGAGCAAATGGCGATTACATCGAAAAGAAAAGCTCAAGCATCAAGGAGAGCTCGACCCGCCATTACCCGACCACAAGTGCATGCAATAGATGATGGTAATGTTCAAACTACTAATCAAATTTATGATGTTTGTGCATTGTGCAATTAAATAGGTCATGCGGCTGAAAATTGCCAAGGAATGGAAGGGCAATACGAAGAGGTAAATGCCGTGCAAGGACAAGGAGGGGGTGGTAGGAATTATAACAACATGAACTCTAACACCTATCACCCGGGTTTAAGGAACCACCAAATTTCCGCTATGGAAATCCATCGAACCAAGCTAACCCGAATTTCCAAGGAGCTCAAGGCAACTTTATACCACGCCAACAATACAATCAAGGAAACTATCGAGGTGGGAGCAACTTTGGTTATCAAGGGCAATTTCAACAAACGGGTCAAAGTGGTTCGGGTCAAAACTCTTCAAGCGGGAATGAAATGATGGATATGCTTCGGGCAATGCAACAAGACATGCAAAAGAAGAATCAACTTGATGAAGCTCGGATGCAAAAGGACGAAATTCGTGATAAAACCATCCAAACACTAACAACTCAAATGGGTCAATTAGCAACCGACGTGGCGGAGTTGAAGAAAAATAAAGGTCAACTTCCAAGCGACACTAAGGTAAACCCTTCTCATGGGTCGTCACGAGGTAACAATGTTAATATTAATCATGTTAGTGTTTTAAGAAGTGGCAAGGAGTTTAAAGCTAACTTGTCACCGGATTTGGTTGATGGGGTGGTCGAGGATATCACGGGTATTGATAGTGATGATGAAGTTTCACCGGTTAAACCTAAAGAATCAAATGTTAAAAAACCGGGTTTGGATGAAAATGAAAAAAATGAAAAAGATGAAGGTGAGCCGAGTCAAGTCCCGTTTCCATCAGCTTTACTTGACCCGGGTAGAAAAAATTTTATTGCACCAAGAGGTCCCCAAAAAGAAGAATTGTGGGACATGTTCAAACAAGTAAAAATTAACCTTCCATTACTTGATGCAATAAAACAAGTACCCGCATACGCTAAATTTTTAAAAGAGTTATGCACACAAAAAAGGCAACAAAAGAAGAAAATGCCTAAGCGGGTAGACTTGACCGGGCAAGTAAGTGCGGTTTTGAATGGGGAGCTTCCTTCTAAGCTCCAAGATCCGGGCACGCCATTAATAAACATACAAGTTGGTAATTTTAAAATGGCAAAGGCGTTACTAGATCTTGGAGCCGGGGTGAGCATTTTACCGGGGGGCTTATATGACCAATACGACTTTGGTCCGTTAGCAAGGGTAGAGACAACGGTTGTTTTGGCCGATTTATCTCATAAGCTACATCGGGGGATGGTTCAAAATGTGATTGTGAAAATTGATGAGTTCTATAACCCGGTTGACTTTTTAGGCTTGGACTACTCATCCGCGGACCCAAAACAACAACAAAATGTAATTTTGGGTCGGCCATTTTTGAGCACTGCGCATGCTGTGATCGATTGTAGATTTGGTACAGTCAATATGACTTTTGGGAATCAAAAAATGCGCTTGAATGTTTTTACTAACAATTCTAATGCTAATGGTGTTGATGAGTGTTTTATGGCAGATTTAGTCGACGGATGCAACCCGCATGAGTATGAGGAGGATGGTGTAGATGTTTGCTTGTGTGATTTTTCTGAACAGGTACATGCTTATGCACTACGGGTTAAAGAGGAAAAACAGGATGCTATGGCTTTGAAAGAAGGTCGACCGCCATGGACTCACCAATTCGAAGGCTTGTCGGTGGAGATAAATTCGGGTACTAAACCATCATTAGAAACCCCCGAAGTTGGAACTCAAAGACTTGCCAAACCTCTTGAAGTATGCCTTTCTAGGGGATAATGACACTCTACCGGTCATTATTGCCTCTAATTTAGAATTGGCACAAGAGAAAGCTTTGTTGGAGGTGTTGAAAGAGAACAAGGGAGCTATTGGATGGACAATTGCCGATCTCAAAGGAATTAGTCCCTCAATCGTCATGCACAAGATTATTACCACCGAAGATGCAAAACGACGATTGAGTCCGAACCTAAGGGAGGTAGTTAAGAAAGAGGTAATTAAATGGTTGGATGTGGGAATTATTTATCCGATTTCGGATAGTGCTTGGGTAAGTCCTACTCAAGTTGTTCCTAAGAAGGCCGGTATTCAAGTAGTCAAGGATGAAAGTGGTGAACAAATTGCCACCCGACCCGTTACCGGGTGGCGAGTTTGTATTGACTACCGCAAATTGAATGCCGCCACTTCTAAGGACCATTTCCCGCTACCTTTTATTGACCAAATTATTGAAAAATTGTCGGGTCAAAAGTATTATTGTTTTTTGGACGGGTATTCGGGTTACAATCAAATTGCAATACACACGGATGACCAACACAAGACCACCTTCACTTGTCCATATGGTACCTTTGCCTTTCGGCGAATGCCATTTGGCTTGTGCGATGCACCGGCAACTTTCCAACGATGTATGATGAGTATTTTCTCGGACATGGTTGGAGAGTCGCTTGAAGTGTTTATGGATGACTTCTCGATTTTTGGCACTAGTTTTGGTTCTTGTCTCAACGAATTACAAAAAGTTTTAAAAAGATGTGTTGAGAAAAATTTAGTGCTTAGTTGGGAGAAAAGTCATTTCATGGTGCAAGAGGGTATTGTGTTAGGTCATGTAATATCGGAAAGGGGAATGGAGGTGGATAAGGCGAAAATAAGGGTAATATCATCTTTGCCACCACCGAAAACGTTAAGGGTGTAAGGTCATTTTTGGGACACGCGGGTTTTTATAGACGTTTCATTAAAGGCTTTAGTGTTATCACTAAACCTTTATGTAATTTGTTGTTAAAAGATGTGCCATTTGACTTTACTGACGAGTGTATGCAAGCTTTTACTGTTTTGAAGGAACATTTGGTTAAGGCTCCCATTTTGCAACCACCGGATTCGTCCAAGCCATTCGAAATCATGTGTGACGCCAGCGACACGACAATTGGTGCAGTTTTGGGTCAACGGGTTGACAAAAAGCCGGTGGTAATTTACTATGCGAGCAAGACTTTATCCGAAGCACAACTGAATTACACCACAACCGAGAAGGAATTACTAGCGGTGGTGTATGCTTTAGATAAGTTTCGTGCGTATATTTAGGGAGCAAAGTGGTGGTATATTCGGATCATAGTGCGGTCCGGTATTTAATGGAGAAAAAAGATGCCAAGCCTCGTTTAATCCGGTGGGTATTGTTGTTACAAGAGTTCGATTTAGAGATTCACGATAAAAAGGGAAGTGAGAATGTAGTGGCGGATCACTTGTCTCGGATCCCGGTGGAAGGGATTGATGATTTGAGTGAAATAAACGAGAGGTTTCCCGACGAGCAACTCTTAGCCGTTTCCACTTTTGTTGCACCGTGGTATGCTCATTACGTAAACTACTTAGCCACGGGTGCCATCCCAAATCATTGGACCAAAAAGCGAAGACAACAATTCATGGTCCAAGTGAAGCAATATATTTTGGATGAACCGGATCTTTTTAAGATCGGGCCGGATCAAGTCATTAGGAGTCGTGTGCCCGAAATGGAGGTGTTGGAAATCTTGACTCATGCCCACTCATCCGCATGTGGAGGTCACTTTAGCGGGCATAAGACGGGTTATCGGGTTCTCTCATGGGGGTTTTATTGGCCCACAATTTTCAAGGATGCATGTGAGTTTGCTAGAAATTGTGTAAACTGCCAAAGGATGGGAAGCATATCGAAGAGGGACGAGATGCCATTACAACCAATCTTGGTTGTGGAAATATTCGACGTATGGGGCATTGACTTTATGGGTCCCTTCCCGAACTCCAATGGGTTTTTATATATTTTGGTGGCGGTGGATTACGTCTCTAAATGGATTGAAGCTATTGCAACTAGAACAAATGACCATTCAGTTGTTTGCAAATTTGTTCAATCCAACATCTTTTCTCGGTTTGGTATTCCACGCGTTATTATTAGTGATGGAGGTTCGCATTTCAAGAACTTTAATTTTGGGAAATTGTTGAAGAGGTATAGCGTGAACCATCGGATTGCTACACCTTACCATCCGCAAACTAGTGGACAAGTCGAAGTGTCCAACCATCAAATAAAAGAAATTCTCTTGAAGACGGTTCGTACGGATAGGAAGGATTGGTCGAGCAAGTTGGATGATGCGTTGTGGGCATACCGAACGGCCTACAAAACTCCAATCGGCACAACACTTTACCGGATGGTGTATGGTAAGGGTTGTCATTTGCCCATGGAGTTAGCGCATCGGGCACATTGGGCAATCAAGACGGTGAATGCGGATTATGATGAGGCGGGAAAGATGAGGAAGTTGCAATTGAGCGAGATAGAAGAGATTAGAGATGAGGCGTATGAGTGTGCATCGGCTTACAAAGACAAGCTCAAGTCGGTACATGATGCAAAGTTGAGGAAGAAAACCTTTGAAGTGGGTCAAAAGGTTTGGTTGTACAATTCGAGGCTCAAGATGTTCGCGGGCAAGCTTAAAAGCAAATGGATGGGCCCGTATGTCGTTCGGCGAGTTGGGAGGTTTGGTGATGTAGATATCCAAGATGAGCAAACGAACAAGCAACAAACGGTGAACGGTCATCGGTTGAAGCCATACTTGGAGGGGAACGATATCAACAACTTGGAGCTAGACAAAGCGGGCTACATCTTACGCCCGGTCGATGAGGAATAACCATGAGAGGCCCAGGTTTGGTAGTGTAAATAGTTAGCATTTTTTTTTGTATAGTTTGCACATTACCATACTCGCTTGAAGCTTGTGTTTGAAACAAGTGTGGGGATGTTCGGGTTACGAATAATTCTAACACTGTGTTGAGGACAACACGGAACTTTCGAGGGGGTAGAGTAATTTTTACATTTTTTTAAAAATTTTAAAAACACAAAAAAAATTGAAAAACCAGAAAAATATAAAAAAAGACACTTAAAAACTGCATTTTTAGGCGATTCAGGGATGCCCAGGTACCACCGTAATTTACGGTGGTACCGTAATTTACGGTGGTGATCAAAAGATTTTGGGCTTTACGGTGTAATGCTACTGTTTTACGGTAGAAGTTGTTTGCCAGGGTCCACCGTAATTTACGGTGGGCACCGTAAATTACGGTAGCCTTGGCGATTCAATGGTACGATCCGGGTGCAGCAGTTTTATAAAAAAAACATAAAGCAATCACGTGAATTAACCCCTGGCCACTCGTTTTCTTTCACTTCTCCCTAACCACAAACATCATCTTTCATCTTCTTCAACCCCACAAAATCTCCATAACTTTCTACAACCTTCAATCCTTCATATCTCACTCAATTCTTGTTCAAATCAAGTGAAATTTAAGTCTACCTTGACTAATTTTTGACGTACTTGCTGATTGTGAGAAGAAATTAGGGAGAAAACGACGTTTTCTGGTCCGAATTACAAACCCTAGGTCCGAAAGTTTTAGGGGTTTTTGAAGTTCCTGTTTCACTTGTGTGCTAGCATCTTCAAACAAATGTATGGAAGTTTATTTGCTATGTTTTGATGATGCATTGTGAAGATTAAGGTTGTTTTTGATATTTGCTTATACACACTTGCTTGTCTTTAGATATTATCATGAAAGATTATTACTTGAACATTGCATGGTTGTAGATGTAGGTTTGATGTTAAAGTAGTGAACTTTTGGGAATCTCTACATTGTAGAGACACCATGCCCAATTTTTGAGAGAATAATTATAAAATTTTTGGTTCACTAACATCTACAACCATAGTAACAAGCAAGTGTGGGGATGTTTTGGAGAAAAGAGTCTAACTTTTTGTGTTTGGTTGTGTTGTTTGCTTTTCAATGTGTGTAGGAAAATGGTAAGAACGAAGGAAAGAGCCGGATCAAGTTCGTCTTCTTCGTCTAAATGCAAGGGCAAACAGCCGGAAGTACAACCAAAGAAGAGGCAATACTTGGGTAGAGTTAGTGAGAGTGAAAGTGATGATGAAGAGATGGTAGAGTTAGACCCGGCCAATAAACCAAAGTGGGAATCGGGTCCATTGGATGATCAGCCGGATGAGTGGCAGCCTACAATTTTTCATGACAGTATGAACCGGTTAAAAAACAGGGCTGCCGCGTTTATTTGCGAGAGAGAAGTTCGAGAGGTTGAATTTGGGCCATTCAATGTGTTTCGCCAGTTCCGCGCGTTAGGATGGGAAGCGGCTCTTAGTTGTTATGATAAGGACAACAAGAACCTGTTCATGGACGAAATACAAGAATGGATGGCAACCCTCAAGTGCAACAAATATGATAAGCCGTCACAGATGAAGTTGACGGGTGAGGTTAATGGGATCAAGGTAGAGATGTCATTTGATTCACTACGAAAATTGGCAAGGTACGACAGTCTACCGGCTCGAGATTACATGATCCCGACTCTTGATGATCTTTTGAAAAAACCGGAGAAGCATCCGTGATGGAATGATATGTTGGCCTCTTTGTTCTTGCCCGGTACCTATAGTGGAATCTTGTACCGGAGGAATTTGAAGATCGAAGCAAAATTGTTGCTAACAATTTGTATTTTGAATGTCATTCCACGAAGAGGAGATAAGGAGCAAGTGAGGTACCCGGAAGTACCCGTCCTCTATTCGTTACTTAATGGGTCTCCGCGTTTTCCAATCCGGTATTTGATCATCAACCATCTCTGGATTTGTCGAAACAAGTTAGGGAGGAGTATCATCCCATATTGCCAAATTATCACGGGACCGATGAAGCAGTTTAAGGCAATCACGTCGGAGGATAGAGGAGCGTTGAAAAGGCACAAGCCTTTTGAGATTTCAAAGATGGGTACTGGGTGGACCTACACCCAATCGGAAAGGTATCATAAGCTCAAATCAGAGGGTCAAAGATGGCGAGCGTTGAAGGTTGATGCAAGAGCACTTTTACCGGGTGAAGCGGACGAACCGGAGAGTGATGCGAAAGCCCCGAGTGGTGATGAGGATTATGCGGTTGAGCCGCACGGTGAAGATATGGGCCAAGGAGGCCCGGGTAGAGGATATGGTGGAGCGTTTTATGATTAAACGGAGCGTTCATATGAGCCGAACTGGGCTTATGATGGCACGATGCAAGAGGTTATCGAGAACCAACGTCCTCCGGCACCCATTTTTGAGTCATGGTCGGGTTCGGAGCGTACTTTATATGATCAACAAACGATGATGAGCGCTAGTATGGAGCGGGCCTTGAAACACAACTTCGATCGTCAAGAATCATGGAACCGTGCACATGCTTACTCCTATGAGCGAGAGATGAATAATAGGTATGAAGATAATCAAGCAAGAAGGATGCACGCGGATTGGCATGCGGGGCGGCCGGTGGTCGTGGATCCACAACCGGTGGATTATACGTCTCTACCACCATACGATGGTAGTGTATCATATCCGACCCCGCCTCTCCATCATTCACAATGGCTAGACCCGCGTCAACAACAAGGAGCGTCGGAGCAAGGTGGAAGTGGAAGCGGTGCATTTGCTTTTGGGGAATGGACCGATATGATGTCTTCCGTTTTTGGGCCTCCGCAACCACGATATTATTAGTCAGGTCGTGTTCCTTCCTTGTATATTTTGTGAATATTTGTTTAGTTTGATATGTTTATGGTCGGGTGGTTTGGTGGTGTTTAGTTGTGATGTTATGTTTGGGGTGTTGGAAGTTGGTGGTGTAATGTCTTTAAAAGAAGAAAAATATAAAAAAATAGAAAATGAAAAAATACCAAAAAGAAATTTGTGGTTTGAGTTGAAGAGCTTTTGGTGGGTGTTAATGAGTTTAGCGATCAAATCTTCCCAAAACCGTACATTGTGGTCAATGTACCTCAAGTGTGGGGATGGGAGGAAATTTTGAAGTTTTTAAAAAAATTTTAAATCAAGCAAAACAATGTGAGAATTTGAACACCTTGGATTAACCCCAAATAATGCACCGGCAACCCTTAATACCCTTTGTTCTTGGTGAGAGTTTAAGCCACACATGTAAATAAATAATACTTGTCTTTAATGAGAGTGGCAACGGGTGGGGGTTCATTAGAACTTGTGCCGTAATATGGTTTGAGTCCTTAGTTAGATGTGAATACAAAAAGGATAAGGGCAATTAGGTAGCTTCGTCTTGGTGAGTGCGAGTGTGGGATTTGGGGGGTTGGACCTCATTAATTATATATATGAGCATGGTTGCGAGAGGGGCGGGGGTTTGGACATTTAGTTGCCCAATTTTGTGCCTAAAAGCCTATCATTTGTTTCCCCTAGCTAGTTACCTAAAAATTTACCCAACTTGACCCGGTCTTATAGTGTTACTAGTAGTTTAGTAATAGGTAGATATGATTAATGTTTTGTTGAATGTTTGCTTAGTTTACTTTGAAAAAAAAATCAGAAAAAGAAAGAAAAGAAAAGAAAAAAGGGAAAAAAGCAATGAAAAAGAAAAAGAAATGATGTTGAAGTTATCTTGTTTATAGTAGTTAAGTTTGGTAGTTGTTTGTTTATTTTATTGTGTAATAAAAGACCGGGTTAAGTTTTCGCTACTTCATATATATTCCATTTCCTACCCATTCGCCTAGCCTCGTTACAACCTTAAAGCCCCTTTGATTTGCATTCATATTTGGCATTTGTAGGAGGAGGACCAATTTAGGTACAAGCCTATAGTTGTGAACCACCCGTTTGCCTTTTGTGTGACTAGCTCATTGTTGCTAGTGCTTACTTGTTGCCGAAAGGAGAGACATAGTGAGGGGTGCGTTATTTTGGGTGTTAAGAAAGGGTTAGTAAAAGGACTACATGTTTATGCTTGGTTTACGTTGATCGCTTGTTTTGAAAATGGTTTGATGAGTTGCTTGGGACAAGCAACGGTTAAGTGTAGGGATGTGACGGGTGGTCCATAGGACAACCCTTAATGGTGTTAAAAGACGAATTTATCCTTCACTTAATCACGTAATTATCTTGAATTAGATGACTACAGTTGCTTATGTTTCAGGTACTATTTGGAGCGTAAAATGGACAAAACGCTGCTTTAGGAAGGATTGGAGCGGAACGGGTCATGCACGGAAGGAAAGAAGAAAAGAAACAAAGAAGTCAGGGCCTCACCGTAATTTACGGTGGGCACCGTAAACTACGGTGGACCCTGAAACCTTGCATTTCCCACCGTACCTCAGTAGACATCCAACGTAACAAAATGATGTCCACCGTAACTTACGGTGGCCACCGTAAGTTACGGTGGAGATGACGGAAAATATGTAACTTCCTCACTAAAACCGTTTTTGATGGTGCCTTTTCACATTATTCATCATTGGATGTTTTCTCTAGACTTTGGGGGCCATTTTGGCTGGTTCTTGTTGGTTCTAAACAATTCTAAACATTTGGTTTTGGTTTTCGATTCGTATGAACTTGACTTTTGATGTTATGATGATCAACCGAACAATGTCTGGCTAAACTTGTGTTGATCATCTTAGGTGAAGGTTTTCTTAAACTCTTGTGTGTTTGTTCCTTAATTTCTAGAATGATAACATTGTGTTTGCTTTGATTATCATGGTGTATGAGTAATTGATTGTAGCTTGTTAATTGATATTGCAATTTCTAGTCTTAATCGTACGTTCTTGGTGCCGTTGGCAATCAAGATATCACGGGAAGGGTTAGGGTTGGTTATTGATTAATTAATCATCGGGAAACAACCTCGCATTCATATAATCCGAGTACTTTGTTCCCTTTTATCACTTCGATTATTTATGCACGAGTTATGTCCATGTAACTCTTTCTAGTTGGAATTTCACACAAGTGTCAAAAGAAACTGAATCCTAAGATGGTCATTGTTCTCTTAATCTGAATTAAAAATCCAATCTTGATTTGTAAGTAGTTGATAATTTAGTTTTCTAAAACAAACAATCCAAATCATTGATCTTTAATTTCTGCATATTAGGTTAATTGTAGTTAAATTGCAAAGCTATAGAATCAACACATTTTCCACATACTCCCTGAGTTCGATACCTTTTACCACTATCTATTAGTTGTTAATTGGATTAAATTTGCGTGTACCACGACGGCACGTCCTGCTCTGAATTAGCAGTTGGTTCTAGACTTTCGTAATAGAGAGCTATTTGATCTTGAATAGCTTTTAATTCTATCAAAAGATTTTTTTATTTTAGGCGTAAAGCCTTTAAATTCTCCGTTTCTTTTAAAAATAAACCTTACTTTTGTGAAAGTGATAGGTCATGCCTTTGTTTCAAGGATTTGTGCTCCTTAAATAGGCATGAAAAGCATTTGGAGTACGTATTCATTTACGTATTTTGGAGTACGTATTTGTTTACGTATTTTGTAAATCTCGTGTCAAGAAATCAGCTAGCATGTTTTTGGCCCCCTCAAGATGCTCAATGTCGAAAGAATATCTTGAAAACCACATCTGCCATCTGACCAGACGGCCTTGTTTGTTATCTCCAGAAATTTTTGTTTTCAGAAAATAAGTAAAATTTTTATTATCTGTCCTGACTAGAAATTTTACAGGAGTAAGATAAATAGAAAATTTAGAAATAGTGTTTTTTATCGCAAGTAATTCTTTTTCATTACTGTGGTAATTTCTTTCGGCTTGTTTAAAGCTTCCAGAAGTACACTTACATATTTCTTCTTTTTTGGTTGTTTTGGCCTTCAAAACTCCTCCCCAATAATCATGAGAAGCGTATGTTTCTATGATTAAAAATTCATTTTCTTTTGCAAGATAAAATTTTGGAAAACTGCTTAAGTTTTTCTTTATCTTTTTGATATAGTCTTTTTCCGATTGTTTCCATTCCCATATACAATCATTTTTTAATTTTACCTGTAAAGGTTTCCTAAGTTCTGCGAGTTTAGGAATATAACTTTCAGCATAGGTTAAAATACCTAAAAATCTTTGAAGATGTTTTTATCTTTTAAAGTATCTGGGAATTTGTGTATATTTTCCAAGATATGTTTTTGTGGACAATGAGTCCCTTGATCTATTTCAAGACCCAAAAATTTTATCTTTGTTTTAAAAATATTAGCTTTTTTTTTTTCAAAAAATAATTCCATATTTTTCAATTGTTTTTAAAACTGATAAAACATGAAAATAGTGTTTATCTTCAGAGTTTGAGAAAACTATAATATCGTCGACATAGACGGTACAGTAATTTTCTAAACCTCTTAAAGCATTTTGCATATGTCTTTGAAATATGCTCGGTGCTTGTTTTAATCCAAAAGGAATTACCTTCCACTGATAATGACCATCTAGACATGTGAATGCGGTTAGTAATTGGGATTCTTCATCTAACAGTACCTGCCAGTAACCACTTTTGTAGTTGAAACTAGAAAAAAATGGTTTTTCCTCTTAAGAGAGTTAGGTGCTGTTTGTTTTTTCAGAGGTAAAAAGTCTGCAGTCTACGGACCACATCTGCAGACATCTGCAGCAGAAGAGGTGGACCAAACCTCTTCAGTCTGCCAGAAGAAGACTGTTTGTTTTTTAACTTCTGCAAGCTGTTGAACATCATACAAATTCTAATTACTATTTTATCACAATGAATATCATAATCAAGCAACATAACAGGCATGAGTAACATCAAAATTAACACCACAATTCTGAAAATTAACACCAAAATTCATTAAATTAACACCACAATCTGAAAACTAGCACCAAAATCTAAAAAATCAAAAACCACAGAACTCACATAGATAGGCTTATATATCTCGATTTAAAAAAAAATCTTCATAATAATTATCTATGATCCATTGACAACAATCTAACAAGCTTAATACATCCTACATATTGAAATCACAGTGAGTAAAATCAAATCACCAACACTAAAATTAAACTATAGAATCAAAACATCAAACCAAATAAGTTTTGTAAACAAATCGGACCTTTTCAAGTTGTTTCATAAGCCAGAAGAGTAAAACACTTGTGGTTTTTGTTCGTTCACTCTGAGGAATCTTCATACCTCGTTCTATCGCATAAAGTCGACCTAAAAATCAAAATTAAAATTAAAACAAATTAATAACTGAGATGAAGAGAAGTTAGGGTTTAGAGCAAAACTGAGAGATGAAGAAGAATCCCTACAGTAGTAAGCGACCAGAGGCTCGTACTTTTGCAATCAAACCCATCAACAAGTTTGAAAATTTTTGATGGGTTTGAGAGAAATTCAAGAAAGACTGGAGTGGAGGAGCGACGGAGGTGGGTGTCGGCTAGAGTGGAGGAGCGACGAAGCTGGAGGGCGACGAAGGTGGAGGGGCGGCGGAGGTGGAGGGGGTGGCAGAGGAGATGAGGTGCGGCTGGAGAAGAATTATGGGTGCTAGGTTTTGAGCTTTGAAGATCAGACTGTTTTGAAAGAGGGAGGAGTTTTGAAGAGGTTTGAAGAGGCAAGGGCACATCTGCGCGGGGAAGAGGTCTAGAAGACCTTTTTTAATGAAATCTCTTCCAAAAAACAAACACGCTGCAGACTTAAACGTCTGCGCGTGGTCTGCGTGGGACAGACATAAGAGGTTCTGAAGTACTTTTCACAAAAAACAAACATCACCTTAATAATTCCTGCATACAAGGAAGATTAGGGATGTCACTTTTAGTAGCTGCATTAATTGTTTTGTAATTTACAACCATGCGCTTTTTTCCTCTTCTTTTTTCATCTTCATTTTCAACTAAGAATGTTGGAGACATGTGAGGTGATGTACTTGGAATAACTAATTTTAAATCAAGTAATTCCTTAAGCTGTTTACTAAATATTGTATTTCATAGGTTTTACCCAGATAACCGTTTTAGGATCTATAAGTTCTATTGATGCTTTCATCCATTTTTTGGATTTTTCAGGGTCAATAGGATTTTATGAACAAACCTTTTCAAGTAGTTCTTCAATTTTTTGAAACTTTTGTATTTCAAGTTAAAATATTCTTTTCGGTTTTATAACCTCTTGAACTATATTAGTTCCAGGAATTTGTTTTATCTTTGAATCTTTTTCATGGATTCAAGAAAATTTGGTTTTTGTTGGTGCATGTTTGTGACAACAGCTTAGATTTGGTCTTTGGATATCTTGTATTTAGTAAAACGATAAACGGTTAGCGGGTTTAGCTTTGTATTAGTTAATTAAGATTGATTGGGCCAAACCAAACCCACATAGGGGGATGGTAGGCGAAATGGGACTAGCCCTTGTGCAAAGCTTGTCCTATATAAACAAAGCTTAGCATTAGGGTTTAGGTTAATGATCTAATTGGCTAATCACTTGGAGAGAATTCGTAATCGCAAAGGCTTGGACGAATTGGAGATCTTGATTGATTGTAATCGTTTGAAGATAATCAATAAAGATCGGGTTTATAGTGATTTCTGTTTTTCTACTCGTTTTCTGTGAAATCTAATCTAGCGGATTCCGCACTCTGGGTTGGATCGACGATTCTGTGACGATTCACACGGTTTAGGGGACCTACAATTGGTATCAGAGCATTAGGCTCTTGATTGGCTTGGTTCCGAATCGTTTCTGCAGAAATCTGGGTTTTTTTGGACGTGTTTTTGGAGGCTGTTTCGAAGTTCTGTCGGTTGTTCTTGAGTTCTGCTGCTGATTTAGGATAAAGTGCAAGGATTTCGGATAAAGTGCAAGGATTTCGGATAAAACAGCATCATTTCGGACATAAAAACTGCTTTTCGGATGCATTTCGGATAAGAAATACTGCTTTTCGAATTCATTTCGGATAAGAATACTGCATTTCGGATTATTTCGGACAGAAATACTGCATTTCGGATCAAACAGTTGCATTTCGGACCAGATTAAGTTGCATTTCGGATCAATCAAAAGGATTACGGATCATTTCGGATTAAGGGGTGTTCATTTCGGATTATTAAGTCTCATTTCGGATCAGATTATTCCATTTCGGACCAGAAGGTGTTTATTACGGACCATTTCTGACCATTCCGAATAACCAGTTCGGATTTAGGGCCATTTCGGACAATTTCAGATCATTTCAGAAGGGGTGGCATTTTTCTTGGCTTGCATAAGAAAAATCTCACTGTTTCGTGTTTAGAAAATTATCCGTAACTCATCTTAGGACACCGTTTGCACCGTTGAACTCCTTGGATTTTTAGGACACAAAAAAGACTCTGGAAAATCACGAAAAAGGTCATCGACATTATATATCTTTGGAATCGTAATCTCGAGACGAATCTAACGGTATAATTTGGTAAAAACAGGTTTCGGACAAAATTTGTACGGTTTTACGGTTTTACCAGTCTACTTAAGTTAAAATGTCGAACATGTCTAAATTGAACGAACTCTTGAGGATGGAACATGAGGTTGGCACAACCAACAAACCACCTAAGATGATGAAGGTGGAGAACTATTTGACATGGAAGGATAGGTTTCAATCCTTCATTGAATATCAGGACACACGCATGTGGATCTGTATTGTAGATGGGTACACAAACCCAACACATGACTTTGAGGGCAGACCACGTGTCACAGCCTATGTGAAAATGCAGGAGGCTGATAAGAAAATGTATGAGCCTGAAAAGAGAGCCTTGGCTGCTATCAAGATGTCCATACCTGATGGCATCAAGCATACCTTTAAGAAGTACACTACTACAAAGGAAATCTGGGATGCCTTAGAGAAAAGATATGAGGGTAATCCGGATGTCAAGAAGAACAAAGTTGATCTGTTGAAGAAGCAGTTTGATGTTTTCAAGTACATGAAACATGAGTCACTTGAGGACATCATCACTCCATACTACCATCTGATGTCAGAAATGGATAATTATGATATAGATTGCTATACTGACATAGAGAAAAATGACAAGCTGCTTGATGCTCTACCTGCTAAATGGCATATCTATACTCTCATGATCAAGGGAGAAGCAGATTATGAGACAAAGGAACGGGAAGAAGTAGTTGGAAAGCTAAGAGCTTATGAGCTAAGTATGAAGAAGAAAGACACTGGATATGATCAGGTTCAAGATCCAGGGATTTACAATGGGCATACATCTTCTTCATCTCACGATGCTTCTAGCGACTCTGCTACTGCTTTTCTTTCATGTGAAAATGAGCAGGTTACAGTGAATGAGGATGGTGATGTGTGTTTTGTAGCTGCTTCAGGAGGATCAACAGGAGCCAAGAGAACATCAGCTTCTAAGCAAAGTAGTAGTGCAAAGTCGATGCCTATGAGTGTGAAGTCTACTGAAGAACATCTTGCTCTACTTGCTTCGTTTGTTGCTTCTTATGAGAACTACATTCAGGGGAAGATATCTGATCCTGCCACTTTAGATGAAGATTATGATCAGATTGACCCTGATGATCTAGAAGAAATGGATTTGCAATGGCAAATGGCTATGATTTCTAGACGAGTGAAGAGATTCATGAACAGAACTGGAAGGAAGTTTGTGGGGAAGAGTGTTGGCTTTTACAAGACCAAAGTAAGGTGCTTTAACTGTCAAAGTTATGGTCATTTCGCTAGGGAATGTCAAAAACAAAAGCATGAGACTTCTAGTAAGAGTTCAAACAATAGGAATGCATCAAACAACTCTAACTCAAGGGCGTTGATCTCTACTGCACGAGAAGGTTCATATGACTGGAGTGTTCACTTGGAAAATGATGAGAATGTCAGTCAAGCATTCATGGCAGAGATTGTACCCGTTGATGATGCTGAAGCTAACGAGAATGTTGAAGTTGAGAAAGAAAGTGAAGCTAAGGTAGATAAGGCTGATCAGACTACTGAAGCTGAATAGAGAGATGCAAAATACAAAAGAATGGAAGCTCAACTTGCTGCTCTCATGGCCAACTCAGACAAGTCAACAGGAGAGGTAAGTAACTCTGCTACTTCTGTTTGTTTAAAATGTCGGGAATTACAGGGTGAGGTTGACAAGTTGTCAACACAAAACCAAAGTCTGGTAAACGAGATGTCTAACATAAAAGAATCAAACTTTTTTGCAAAAAGAAACGAGTCGTTATATTTGAAAAAGATAAAAAGTTATGAAGGTGAAATTGAAGTTTTAACCTGCAAATTAAACGAAAAACTTCAACTCATAGACTTAGCTCATGACATGATGAGTGAGAAAACAAAAGAGATTTCTAAAAAATGCAAAGAGTTGTCAGATGCACAACTCAAAATTGTTGAACTTGAAAAGAAATTAAGTCAATTCAGGGATTCTGCTTTTGTAATGAAACATATGATGGGTGGCTTGAAGAAAAGTAATGAAAAAACTAGTGTGGGCTTCCATGGTTTCAATGAAGTTCCACCTCCTGTTAGTCATGACTATTCTTTCTTGCCTGATGAAAATGAGCTCACAGACTTTATGTCAACATCACCAAGTAGTTCCACATCAAGTCAAGGTGATGTGTCTGAGAGTGATGATGCTAAGAAGGAAAATAACAGAGAAACTGTTTTGAAAAAGAAAAATTCACCTCCTAAGAATAAAAACCAAACTTTTGTTAAAAGGGTTACTTTTGTTCAAGGAAGTGACATGAAAAATGAAACAGCTGTTATTGAAAACGAATCAAATGTAGAGTTTGCTAAAAACAAAAATATAGAAAAATCTGAAACTAAGCAAACTGAACAAAATCCTTCTAAGGCATCATCATCAAAACCAGAATGTAGTTCAAAGGCTTCAGGTAAGAAGTCGTCGACAAAGAGATCGTGCTTTAAATGTCACACAAAGGGACATGTAGCTAGCTGCTGTCCTAACAAAAAGACTGAAACACAAGTTAGTGAGAAACAGAGAGGGAAATCACCAGAGAAGAAAGGTGATAATGAGGAGAAAGTCTCAAATTCTCAAAAGAAATCTGCTCCTAAGAAACAAGAGGGTGTTGCTGGTGGTGTAGATAAGGCTGAAAAAGGAACTCCACAAGTTCCTCGATTTCAAAGAAATCAACCAAGATTTCAGCCTGAATCTACATCAGGCGTATATGATAGACCTAGAAGTAGTTCACCAAGGATGAACAATTATAGTTCAAATAATTTCAGAAGTCAAGGTTAATATCAAAATCGATACCAAAATAATGGTGGTCGAACTTTTTATAATAATGGCTTTAGAAATTACAACAATCAAGGTTCTTGGAATCAAAACTCAAGGTTTCAAAGGTCACATAGTCCTAACACATATAGGAGCCCTCAGGACCAGAGACCATATGGAAATCAAAACCCATTTCCATCAACAGGTCTAAGATCCAAGACTCCAGTCAGGAGTGATGGATATTGGATGGATATTCCTGTAGTTGGTGAATCTGGACGACCCAAGACCATTAAGGCTTGGGTCCCCCAATCTAACTAATCTTTTGGTTGATGTGTGCAGGAGCTGCTAAGGAGGATTATCAACTTATGGTATATTGATAGTGGTTGCTCCAGGCACATGACGGGGGATGCGAGATTGTTTTCAAAATTTGAAGAGTATGATGGAGGTCCTGTGAATTTTGCTGGTGCTAAAGGTGGTAGGATTACCGGACGAGGAAAAGTGACGAATGGGAAGATCACTTTGGACAAAGTGAACTATGTTGAGCAGCTTAAGTACAATCTGATGAGTGTGTCACAAGTCTGTGAAAAGGGTCACTCGGTCCATTTTACTAAGTCTGAAGCTTTGGTGTTGAAATCGGGTTTGGTTATTCCGGATGACTGGATAGTGATGCGTGCACCTAGGAAAAATGATACTTATGTCATGGACATGGGTGCCAAGGATCCGACTGCTGTGGTGGCTTGTTTACTCTCAAAAGCATCTGAAGCTGAATCGATGTTGTGGCACAGACGCATGGCCCATATTCACTACCGCAAAATGAATTACCTTATTAAAAATGAGCTAGTGAAAGGGGTTCCAATGTAGAGGTTTCACGTGGAAGATAAATTTCTTCCATGTCAAAAAGGAAAACAACACAAGAAACCTCATAAGTCTAAAACAGTAAATTCCATAGATGCCCCTTATGAATTACTTCACATGGATTTATTCGGTCTAGTGAACGTGAGGAGCATAGGTGGAAAGTACTACTGTCTTGTTGTCACTGATGATTACTCACAATATTCATGGGTTTTCTTTTTAGGTACAAAAGATGAGACAGCGGAGATGCTGATAGATCTTTTTACAAAATTGGAAACGTCCATGATGCAAGGATTAAGAGGATAAGAACATCAAAAAATCAGATTCTGGATCTCTACTATCTTCAAGAATCGGATTCTGGATCTCTACTGTCTTCGAAAGGGAATAGAACATCAATATTCTACTCCTTATACACCTCAACAGAATGGAGTCGCTGAGAGGAAAAACAGGACGTTGATTAAAGCCGCTAGGACGATGCTTTCAGATTCAAAGCTACCAGTTCTTTTCTGGGGAGAAGCTGTGAATACAACTTGCTACGTCCTAAACAAAGTTTTAACTGTTAAACATTTTAAGAAAACTTGTCATGAACTGATGTTTAACAAAAAACCAAACTTGGAAGGCT
Source organism: Helianthus tuberosus (assembly GCA_030545235.1). Classification (NCBI taxonomy): domain Eukaryota; kingdom Viridiplantae; phylum Streptophyta; class Magnoliopsida; order Asterales; family Asteraceae; genus Helianthus; species Helianthus tuberosus. Next base: position 199,246,961 of record CM060425.1, read on the forward strand.
TTGAACCATTTGGATTACCCTGCACCATTGTGCGAAACAAAGATAAACAAAAATTCGGTGAGGTGGCTGATGAAGGCTACTTTCTAGGTTTCGTACCTAGCACACCGAATAAAAGGGTTTTTAATCTAAAAACTGGTAAAATTGAGGTTGTTTTTAATGTTGAAATTACTACATACAAACCTCAACAATCAACGAGTGGTCCAGCTATATTATATGATTATGAAAGTGTTTTTAAATCATTTAATATTCCTGAGTTTTCTAATGAAGATGATTCTCAGTTGATACAACCAATGGTTATTGAAGACGATGAAGGCGAGTTCATGCCTAGATCAAACGTTGATATGACGGATGCTCTGGAAACTTCCCAAGGTGCTGTTGATCTTGATTCACGTGATAGTGACTCTAAACCCATTCAGGGGGAGGATTTCATTAATCCGTTTGCGAATCCGAATATTCAGGGGGAGGTTGGATCAAACCTGGGTGACAATCTAGAAGTTGATGCTATTGCTACTACACGAGCAAATAGAGATCATCCAGTTGACATGATACTTGGAGATCCTACTGCAGGTGTTCAGACGAGAAGAAGCATAGCAGCGAATTCTGGGTTATTCGTTTCGATTGAGAAGACTGGGATTGTGAACGAGTGCTTGTATAGTTGCTTTATTTCCCAAGAGGAGCCGAAGAACATTCATATGGCTCTAAAAGACAATTCATGGGTTGAAGCTATGCAAGAGGAATTGGCCCAGTTTGCAAAATTGAAGGTTTGGGAGTTAGTGGACCTTCCTAAAGGTGAAAAGGAGATTGGCACTAAGTGGGTGTTTAAGTGCAAGAAGGATGATAGAGGAATTGTAACGCGCAACAAAGCTCGACTAGTGGTCAAAGGTTTCAATCAGCAGGAAGGCATAGATTACAATGAGGTGTTTGCACCAGTGGCAAGGTTGGAAGCAATTCATTTGTTCCTAGCCTTCGCTTCTTTCAAGGGCTTTAAAGTTTATCAACTAGACGTGAAGAGTGCATTTCTTTACGGGAAAGTCCAAGAAGTGGTGTATGTCTCACAACTAGATGGGTTTGTTGATCCAGACTATCCAGATCGAGTGTACAAACTTGATAAGGCTTTGTATGGATTACATCAAGTTCCAGGGCGTGGTACGAGACACTGTCTACACATCTGATCAAGAATGGCTTTGAAAGAGGTCAGATTGACAGTACACTGTTCATCAAGAGGAAGAAGGAAGATTTTCTGCTGGTACAAGTATACGTGGATGACATCATCTTTGGGTCATCAGATGAGAACATGTGTCAAGAGTTTGAGTAGGTGATGAAGAGCAAGTTCGAAATGAGTGCTATGGGAGAGCTGTCTTACTTTCTGGGATTACAAGTTGATTAGAAGGAGGATGGGATGTTTATTCATCAAACAAAGTATGTGTATGACATTTTGAATCGGTTCAAAATGAATGATTGGTCTACTTTCAACACACCCATTTGTGAAAATCACAATCTTGGCCCAGATCATGAAAGTACTGAAGATGTTGATCCTACTCAATACAGGGCGATGATTGGTTCTCTTATGTACTTGACTGCTTCAAGACCCGACATCATGTTTGCCGTATGTCTGTGTGCCAGATATCAGGCTAATCCAAAAGAGTCACACATGAAGGCGGTGAAGCGTATTCTTCGTTACTTGAAGGGGAAACCTAAACTTGGGTTGTGGTATCTAGCTGATAGTGATCTGAATTTTGTTGCTTATACTGATTCAGACTTTGGAGGATGCAAGTCGAACAAAAAGTCTACAACAGGTGGTTGTCAGTTCTTAGGAGGCAGGATTGTGTCTTGGCAATGCAAGAAGCAATCTTGTGTGTCTACCTCTACGTGTGAAGCTGAATATATTGCTGCTGGTAGCTGCTGCTCTCAGGTTCTCTGGATTCAACAGCAAATGCGCGATTACGGTTTGGATTTCACTCGTACTCCTATTATGATAGATAATAATGCCACTATATCAATCACAAACAATCCCGTAAAGCACAGTAGAACTAAACATATTGACATGCGTCATCATTTTATACGGGATTGTGCTGAGAAAAGACTCATTGAACTACACCGAGTCGACACACTAGATAACCTTGCTGATCTCTACACAAAAGCTTTTGATAGAGCTCGCTTTGAACATTTAGTCGAACTCAACGGGATGAGGAATCCTGAATAACTGGTTTTTCATAAGAATTTTGTTAATAGTTTACTGCTTTCTTAAAAATCAAAAATTCAAAAACATTGAAAAATCAAAAACATAAAAAAATAGAAAATAAAAAATGAGTTATCATTGTGTGAAAAAGAAGAAATGATAGTACATCAGCAAGTTAGACTGTCACACTCAAACTGAATTAAAATTGCTTAAGTGTGATAGCAGCTTCATCATATGATGTACCAATAAGCAAAAATCATGAAATAATCAACTTACCAATGTGATATAAACCTAAATGCACTGTGTATGAGTGGGGAACACATCAGTGGTGTATGGTTTAATGACCTTAAATCTTGCATTGATAGATTGCCAAAATCTGAGGTTTTGGGTCTTTATACTGTTATATCATCCGGGGATATTAGGGTTGTCCTTCTGCTGCATCCAGATACATGCTGACCTAGGCACAACCAGGATATATTAAAAGAGCTAAAAATGCCAAAACCCTGAAAAATGAAGAAGCTCTCCTAGAGAGTCATTCAAAATGTGCAAAATGCATAAATCGTACCAAAAATGGTATTTGTCATAGCCCTCGTTAGATATTTTGGTCTCTTTGCTGTACGGAAGTACTGACCTGATCACCAATTATCTAAACGTTGAAAAACAAAACGGATGAATTCAGTATACTCACCTACTACGATGAATCTTTGTGCATACCTTGATCGCGGGGGTATATCCTGAAGTGGGACACGCTAGTATATCAGAAATAATATTACCTTAACGTATCATACGGTAATGGTACTTGAAACGTTCATGCATTTTGTTTAAGTGGACAAACATACTGGTAATCGTCTTGGACTGCTTTTCACGAAAATTATATATAGAATTATCTAATAGTGTGAAAATAGTTTGATGTTGCTGATATGATCTTCTTACCAGTGATTCTCTCAAAAATAGAGTGTTTATTGTTTTGTTTTTTACTTACTTTCAGAAAATACAAAAATACAAAAATAGTGTCTTTTTCTGTTAAAATTCTTAACGTATGGAAAACTGTTATTCTTGGAGGAGTTGTTACCGATACGGGGAGACGGTGTTAGAAAGTGAGTTCAAAATTTTAAATCATGCAGGTTATAAGGTGTTTGTTTAAAATTTGTTTAAAGACGTGTTGGTGCTAAATTGAAAAGTGTTTAATCTGTGATACAGTTGAACTATCTCTTGAATAATAATAATTTATTTAACTGTGTTGAAAAATTCTTATGGTTTCTCGAGATGTATTGTTTTATAGTATACAGATTGAAGCAGTACGTTGCTGAGAAGTTAATGTTGCTGTGTTTAGAAGATGAGAGTTTGATTGGATGCATGGTAGAACCTCCTTTCTACATTGCAAACAAAGTTGAAGAGTTTGGAGATTGCGATGCAAATGCTGAACTAGAGTTTACTCAAGTGCTAACGATTTTAAAGATTTGGTGATTGGATGCATCAGCTTAGGGGGAGTCTGTTGCTGACAGAAGCAGTAAAGCTGAAGCTATCCAAAGATCAAAGACTGTGAGATTCTGAACACTAAAGTTACCTTTGCGAGCTATTGTCAAGGGGGAGTTTGTTGGTGCATGTTTGTGACAACAACTTAGATTTGGTCTTTGGATATCTTGTATTTAGTAAAACGATAAACAGTTAGCGGGTTTAGCTTTGTATTAGTTAATTAAGAGTGATTGGGCCAAACCAAACCCACATAGGGGGATGGTAGGCGAAATGGGCCTAGCCCATGGCCTAGCCCATGTGCAAAGCTTGTCCTATATAAACAAAGCTTAGCATTAGGGTTTAGGTTAGTGATCTAATTGGCTAATCACATGGAGAGAATTCGTAATAGCAAAGGCTTTGACGAATTGGAGATCTTGATTGATTGTAATCGTTTCAAGATAATCAATAAAGATCGGGTTTATAGTGATTTCTATTTTTCTACTCGTTTTCTGTGAAATCTAATCTAGAGGATTCCGCACTCTAGGTTGGATCGACGATTCTGTGACGATTCACACGGTTTAGGGGACCTACAATTTTCCGATTTGAAAAGCCTTTGTAACCTTTTTAATCAAAATCATTTCTTGAATAAGATGAAAAGATACCCTGTCTAACCACTGAGTGAAAGGTTCATAAAGTTGACAGAAATTATTTCCAAGAAGTAAATCCATACCTGAATCTTGTTGATGGTAGGAATGGTAAATGGTTCTCTAGAAAAATAGATTATAAGATTTCTACAAACTTTATCTAATTTAATGACTTCTTTGTTAGCAATAATTGACTTAATATCTTTGGGAGTGTTTTCCCATAGTTTATCACGAATTACATGTTTGCTTGCTAAACAAAGACTTGCTCGTGTATCTACATAACAATGTTGAGCAATTGTTTTATATCCTTTCAAAAAGATTTTTTCTTTGATGTAAATTGAATTTGGATTAGTTATATTTGAATAGGCTAATTAAAAACAATGAGTTTGTTTATGATTCTCACACCCCAACTAAAAGAGTGGTTAGAATTCATTCTGAGTATTCTGTTGAAGAATCGGATGACAAGCTATCTAGTATTTCTAATGTATATACTTGCGCATTGTTGGACCGTGTTCCGACCCTGAAAAGTCAGTTTAGAACGTTCATCTTCACGTATAAAGGCGGAATCCGTGTACGCAAAGTTACAAACAACTTTTTCTCTTTAATTCTTTCTTTATTGATGCTTTCTGATTATAAATTGACAGAGTTTCAACACCACAAGCATGACCTAGGTTCGCTCCAAGTTACAAATGAGGTCCACACATGGGGTATTTATAGATGTGACCATAAAAGCGAAACCCCATGACCCTAAAAGCGAAACCCCTCACTAATTGACCTAATGAGCGAAACCTCTATGTCATTTAAGCGAAACCTATACTAATGATGTACACATGAGCGAAACCTATACATCCTATTTCGCTTATGATGACACACATGTTCTCATGAACGAAATTAACAATCTAAAACCCTATTTAGACTTCCAAGCTCCTATCTTGACTTATCTTAACCTAAGACTTAATGCAGACGAAGTCAACAGACATTCCGTGCACCAACAGACTCCCCCTTGGATGTTGACGAAGTCTTCAATCCAAATCTTCAGTCTTGGTCATTTTGCCTTCTCATTCAAATTGTAACATTGTAAGCATCCATCACTTCTCTTGATCAGATTCACACTTTGACTCTTATACCAGGATCTCATCACTGGCTCTATCATCAACAGCTTTATCATCAGCAGGCTCCCCCTTTCGTCAAGCTTCCGAGCTTTTAGGGATCGACACCTAGCTTTCCAGCTACAACCTCCTCCTAACTTTCAGTTTGTCTTCAGACTCCCCCTTAGACTCTGCTCTAGGGATCGTAGTCTGGACTTTTCCTGCAATCACTCATACAACTATAAGTAACAACATTTTAAACATCCAGATATTGTAATCTAACAATTCAATCTCCTCAAAATCACTTCTCATAAATTTGGCAGTTTCATCGAATCGTATCGGAAACTAGCTCTATAACAATATAAGCATCCAAATCCCCCACAGTTAATCATCCAAGTCCAACTTAATGACCTTGGAGATATCACAAACTGTTTTTGAATTTTTGATTTTAAAACTTCAAGTTTCAAATTAATGAACTTGTTTTATTTTTAGAAACACGATCAGCTTACTTAGATTTTGAAACTCAGCACTCAGACATCAGTTGTCGAAAATAATGCTGAAATCAAAATCTTTTTGAATTTTCTGAAAATATAAAGCAGTAAAGAAATATGTACAAACATATTTACAAACAATATTTTTGTCTGAGTATGCGTCAGAGGATCATATCAGTTTTTGACAAGTCACAAGTACCGTTGAGCTTAGTTGCACAGTAAGAATTAAACAATTCACTTAGATTGTCGATATACTGGTCCACTTTAAATTCTCACACAATTTTCAATCTGTCCAGGATACGAATTAAGTGTTTTAGAGACTTAAACTTATACGCGTGTCCCACCTCTTGAATACACTCCCGTATCCAGATCCCAATATTCAGTCTTACAGGTAATTATAACACAAATGATATCTGTAAGGGGTTAATAATTTATGAAGAATCATAAGAGCTTAGGTCAGAACTACCGTTCAGCAGAGAGATCATGACTCAACTTGTGGGTGTGTCCCCTTTAGAGGATCTTTTTTACAACAGCATTGCTAAGCAATTTTATTGTCTTATCATATATGCTGAGGGTGATGCTATGTTTCAAGCATTACGGAAAGTATTATTCGAGGACTAGGTCAGAACTTCCATTCAGCATAAGTCCCGGAATAATACCCCAGATATCACTGAGTATAAAGACCTAGTATATCAGAAAAAGGAACCTTTCAAACAAGATTTCAGGGGTTACCTATATATCCAAGTAGTGTTCCCCACGAAATAAGTAAGTAAAAATTTAAGTTTATATCCCGAACAAACCTACTAAATGTGCAAAAACCTATCGACACATCATCAGTGAGACTGTTTAACACTTTTTAATCATTACATTTCTTTAGCATACTGTAACTGTCTACTGATGTACTATCATTTCCTCTTTTTACACAAATCTCAATTTTTCGAATTTTATCATGTTTTTGGCTTTTTCAAATTTTCTAATGTTTTTGGATTTTCTAACAATTTTTTCTCCCCCTAAAATGCAAAACATTTTAAAGAAAATTTGACAACCAACACTGATAGCTTTGTCTAGCCATCCATTTTCTGCTTCTTATGCACTGATTTGCAGAAAAATAATGTACCCCCATGATTTACAACACATTGATATTTTACAGTTTGAAAACCGTTTTTCAATCTGATGAAATTAATCATGTTTGTTCAGCCGTGAGGGTTTCGGCGTATTCAATCAATATATATTTAAACAAAATTAAAAACAAACATATTTTTGGTTTTTAATTTTTCAAGTTTTTAGGATTTTGAAAATATTGTTTATTTATGTACAAAAAACAATAAAACTAAACTCCCTGTTCAACCAAACCAGGGTTCTGCAACCTCTTCCTGTGCCAGGCTGCTCCAACTACCATTCTCACAATCTTCAGCTTCGTTGAGCACCTGCACATTCAAACTTTATCAACAATTTGAACAATTTAGCCCAGGTCTGTTGGACCTTAGGCATTTCAACAAAATAATGTTCATTTAATTTCGGAAACTCTTTGTCATTTAAAACTTTTTCAGCTTTGACTTCAACTTTCTCATCTTTTACCGACGTCACTTGTTTCTTAGCACTCCACATTTGACCTTCCGGAGTACCTCCTTTGTAAAAGTTTGTCTCTTTTTGAACCTTTTGATTTTGAATAACATTTTTAGGTTTCCAAAACTCTTGAGGTTTTGTCATATCAACAGATGTTCTCCAACTCTGTGTTGTTCTGAATCTGGGTGTGTGAGAATTCCAGGTCTGTCTTGAATCGAACCTGTTCGGGTTTGATTTCCAATTTTGATTTGAAGCAAACTTGTTTGTGTTGTACCTCCAAGTTTGTTTCGAATCAAATCTGGTTGACCTTGGTTTCACATTCTCAGATTTCTGTTTTTCAACATCAACAAGCTTTGGATTTGGACACTTTCGAGCAACATGTCCAATTTGATCACATTTAAAACACACTTTCTTTGAAACATCCTTGGCCTGTTGTTGTTTCTTTTTCATAGCATCAAACTCCTCATTAGACTGTTGTCCAAATTTGAGTTTTTCTTCTTCTTTCAAGCTTTTCCCTTGAACAAAATTCATCTTTTGTTGCAAATTTGATTTTTTACTTTGATTCCAATTCCGTTTCTTTTTATAACCCAAACCAGACTTCATGTTTTTCTTCTTAAAACCAGGTTTGTTATAAAAAGATTTATGACCTTTACCAGCAAACTTTGGAATCTCAGACTTCTCAATCTCAACCATTTTGAAAACTCTATCAACCTTTTCTGAAATCACATTCTGAATCGGGAATACAACATCAAAGAATAATTTGTCCGATCCAATCATGGTATAAACCAATCCTTTTGAATCATCATTCAAATTTTTCTCGGATTTTGTGTTTTTCAGATAACCATCATAAAGATTTCCTTCATCTTCATCCTGTGATTCAGACTTACCTTTTGTAGACTCATCTTTCAAAACGCTTTCAACAACCTTACTTACCACCTCTGAATCATTAGCATCATCAGATTTGGAGTAAGTCACATCGATACTTTCAGGTAACTGGTCAGCTATGTTCAAACCCTTTGCCACCTTTTCCTCATCATAAAAAGCATAATTGTTTCTCAATGGTGGTGGTACCTGATGAAATTCTGAACCAATACCCTTTTTGCAATTTTCAGTATCTTTGTCATCTGGTGTGATGTTGAAAATGCGTTCAAGAATGTACGAAGAGTTATGATAACTTTGAAGTTTTGTAACAATCTTTTCTTTTTCAGCCAAGACTTGTTTAAGATTAGCAATTTCATCAACACACTTGTTCAATTCAATTTTCTTTTCTTTAAACCTTCTTTCATACATTTCTTTAGTGACTAAAGTTTCAGACAATCTTTGATCAAAACTTTTGACTTGGCTTTTCAAAGTATCATAAGCTTCTTGTACTCTCTGACTCGACCACTTTAAAGAATCATACTGTTTTTGTAAATCTTGAAATTTAGATTCTTTTTCAACACAATCGACACATTTTGCTGAACACAGTTGTTTATAAACATCATTATCCTTTTCAAGACCTTGACATTTCTGTGTCAATTTTTCAACTTTTAGTTTCAAAATTTCTTCTTTTTCAATCATTTCTTTACATTTTGTTTTGAAAATATTTTCAAGTTTGCTTGTTTCAATATCTTTTGTTTTGATTGTTTCATCTTTTTCAGTACAGGCTTTGCACATTTCTATGCAATTCCTGCATTTGTTTTCTTTTTTATCAACCAATTCAACATTCGATAGATCAGAAGATTTTCTAACCTCAGTTTCATTCAGTACCGGTTCTTCTGACTTAACTTTCTGATCTTCCTCCTTTCCTTCTTTCAGAGCTTCTTCATTCTTCTGTTTTTCTTCAGCTTTCTGGTCTTGTTCAGCAGCAATCTTCACGACAGTCTTTACTTCTTCAATCATCTTCTTCAATTCTTTTTCTTTTCTCTTCTTCATCTCTGCCACCTTCGGTAGACTTGCTTCACAAACCTCTCTTATCTTCTTTTCCAAATCAGGCAAATATGCTTTATCAGATAACCTTCGTGTTTTGAAAGTAGCTTGCCTTGGAAGCAAATTTGTTACAGCTTTGAAATCCACTTTTGATGGGTCAGCAACTGGATTACCCCGTGGATCCATGTAACATTCCAACTCTTCATTCCATCTTTTTGCTCTCTGGGCTTCTTTGAATGGTTCGTTTAATTTTCCGATTTCCCATCTTGCATAATCTGCTTTCCACCATCTATCAGGATCAGCATCAGCAACAAATGCATACCCAACAGCATCTTCTTCAGGGCAAACTTGACTCCAGTCGTAACCTTCATCTTCATATATAACTGCAAGAGCCCTTGATTTTTCTTCAGGCTGTTTCAATCTTGGTGGCTCAGACTTGTTCTGATGGTAAATCACTTTCTTGTAATAACCTTCGTTGAACGGGTTTGCAGAATCATCATCAGCATACGCATTTCTACACTCGCGCTTAAAGTGACCTTTTTGTTTACATTTGAAACATGTCACCTTAGATTTATCAAATCCCAGTTTGGTAGATGGTCCACCAATTGACTTTCTCCCCGTGATCTCCATGAACCGCTGTGCCCGACGGACCGCACTGGCCATGCACCATCTTATATCCATTAGTTCCATCTCCTCGGGGTCTAATTGGTCATAATCTTCTTTCGTCAAGTTGGTATTGCCAATCTTCCCTGCAACGAGGCTTTCATAAGATTCAAGTACAGATGCCAAGAAAACCATCTATTGTTTTGCCGACTCTTCGCTGAAATTCTGCCCATTCTTCAGATCCACTGCGATATTACACTGAAACAAATTCTTGGAAGCAGATTGACTTGAAGTGTTTGAAGAAGATCCACTGTGAAAACCACTGTGAAGACTTTCATTGTTCACTGAATTTGAGCTTTCTACAGAAAACGCTGTTCTTGGAGATCCAGCCTGCGGTACATTTCCTCTGTAGTAAAGCTCTACATTCTGCTGATAAGTCGGATTGTTGACTTTAGATCTCTTTATCTCCAACTCATGGCTTTCAAGCCTTTCAATCAGCAAATCCACTTTTAAATCTTCAGGCTTGATTGTATTTTTCAACATTAGAGCGAAGTATTGCCACTCTTGATCATTTGGCAATGAATCAAACAATTTATCCACCAGCTCCTCTTCAGAATATTTGATTTCATGTCTGGTCAGCTCCATTTTCAGACGTCCAAATCTCTCGATCATTTTACAAACAGATTCATTTTTCATACAACTGAATAAATCAAACTCTTTACGCAACATTTTCTTTTTGTTTTTGACAATTTCATTACTTCCTACACACTTTTTCCCTAACGCTTCCCACAAACTCTTTGAAGTTTTCTCTTGTTCAAGTAACGAGATAATATCCTCTCTTACTGACTGTTTGATGAATGTAATCATTTTATATTCAGCCACAACATTTTTTATGTCTATGTCTGTGAAATCTTTTGGATCTATTAACTCTCCTCCCTCTTTTACTGGTTCAGTGTATCCATCTATCAGTTTTAACCAGCTTTCAGGAGCGAAAGCTTTTACCCAACCCTCAAATCGGTTTTTCCACCAGTTATAATCGTCAACTTTCATTAGCTTTGGTGGTTTCTGTTGGCTTCCATACATGTTCTCAAACTTCAAGTTCTCCGAAATCTCTCTTGAATATTCTTTCATCTCAGATCTTCTATCTGTCGATTCGGAAGTGAACGCGTTATAGAATGTGTTGTAGAATTCTTCACCGTTGCTTGACATCTTCAAATACCTGAAAGCAATCAAACAAACTCAATCAGTTTAAACAATATCAAATAATCTGAAATACACTGACATTCGATTGTCGTGAAATAATCTTGACGTGAAAATGTTCCCTGGAGCGAAATCAAACAACAACACAATGAGCGAAATCACTTGATCCTATGAGCGAAATCTGATTGGACTTATAAGCGAAATAGGTAATGTGTCTCTAAGAGCGAAATAGCATGATGTCCGTAGGAGCGAAATAACAGTCTTTGACAAATAAGCGAAACCAGATATGTCCGTATGAGCGAAATAGCAACTTGTGTCCCTAAGAGTGAAATAAGGATGTATCTATAAGCGAAATAGTCAAATACAAGTCCTTATCAGCGAAATCAAGTCAAATCCTTCGATGTCCAAAAAAGCGAAAACAGGTTTTAGTCGATTTTCACCATGTTTTAGTCTGAATTTTAACCTGAATCTTTCTAGGGTTTGTTAAATGTATGTTTTACACATTATACTAAAAAATCAGACCATTTCAACCGTAGGAACTAGCTCAAATCGAAAAAGTATGAGAGAAAGTGAGTAGAAGTAAGAGAATTCTGTAGATTCAAGCTGTAGTAGTATGAACTCCTCGTCCTGAGATCTGATACCACTTGTTGGACCATGTTCCGACCCTGAAAAGTCAGTTGAGAACGTTCATCTTCACGTATAAAGGCGGAATCAGTGTACGCAAAGTTACAAACAACTTTTTCTCTTTAATTCTTTCTTTATTGATGCTTTCTGATTATAAATTGACAGAGTTTCAACACCACAAGCATGACCTAGGTTTGCTCCAAGTTACAAATGATGTCCACACATGGGGTATTTATAGATGTGACCATAAAAGCGAAACCCCATGACCCTAAAAGCGAAACCCCTCACTAATTGACCTAATGAGCGAAACCTCTATGTCATATAAGCGAAACCTATACTAATGATGTACACATGAGCGAAACCTATACATCCTATTTCGCTTATGATGACACACATGTTCTCATGAACGAAATTAACAATCTAAAACCCCATTTAGACTTCCAAGCTCCTATCTTGACTTATCTTAACCTAAGACTTAATGCAGACGAAGTCAACAGACCTAGGTTCGCTCCAAGTTACAAATGATGTCCACACATGGGGTATTTATAGATGTGACCATAAAAGCGAAACCCCATGACCCTAAAAGCGAAACCCCTCACTAATTGACCTAATGAGCGAAACCTCTATGTCATATAAGCGAAACCTATACTAATGATGTACACATGAGCGAAACCTATACATCCTATTTCGCTTATGATGACACACATGTTCTCATGAACGAAATTAACAATCTAAAACCCCATTTAGACTTCCAAGCTCCTATCTTGACTTATCTTAACCTAAGACTTAATGCAGACGAAGTCAACAGACATTCCGTGCACCAACACGTATAGCCATCAAAAATACTTTCAGAAGGAAAATATCCTTCAGTTTCAGCTTCCAAGATAAATTTTAATTTTTCTGGAAATTTTTGTCTGATGGGACATTCGTTGGCATAATGTCGTTCTTCAGAACATATCCAGCAACGACATTTTTTCTTCCCTTGAGGACAGACCTTAGGTTTTTCTTTAGAAAAATATTTTCCCAATGAAAATTTTCTTTTCTTGGTTTTCCAAAAATGTTTTTTAGTTTTTGTTTTATATTTATTTTTATATTTCTTTTTGAAATAACCTTCATCTTTTGTTGGTTCACAGCCAAAGGATAATTATGGTAACGCAGTGAGTTTTTTACAACAGTTTTTATTAAAATGTTTTAACTGTTTTTGTTTATTAGAAAATTCACAGTAGGCTGCAATTTCCTCTTTAACAATTCTTGTAGTAAACCCAAGAGAATGCATTGTAAACTGATTTTTCTCTTTAGTCCATCATTCTTTTGCCTTTTCTCCGACAATGAGAATTTTCATTAAGTAGGCATCAATCCAAGAATGGAATTCACCTATGCCTAATTTATATAAATTTGTTTCATAAAGACAAATGAAATCGTCTAAAAGACATATATCACAAAGTTGTGCTTTAGCAAGATTTTGTCTTGCTTTTTCTAGCAACTTTTGACTTTCTCGTTCTTTATCTGTCATGAAGTCAAGTCCTAAAAACATCATGTATATTGCATTTATTATTAGATCAAAAAGATCCTCACAATGCAAATCTTCATTCCATGGTGTTCCTTTGATGAAGTTTTGGACAATTCATGCCGACTTATGTTCAACTAATAATAACAAAGCCTTAGCATGAGAGAACTCTTCTGGATTAGTCTGAATGATTAGATTGATCTCAGTGTTCCATTTATCAATTACCTCTTTTCTTTTGTCGAGGTTAAAAATACAATCGATTTTAATAGTATTAAAAGTAGTTGAACTACCATTATTATTATTAGAATCAGGTATACCTTTATGATACGACCTGGAAAATTTCATATTCTTTTTTCTATTAGAACGTCTGTTGCTACTGCTAGTAGTGGCATTATTTACTCTATGGTTTGAAGACATTTCAATATCTGAAGACCTTTCTTTAGTTTCAGTTTCTTCATCCTTTAAAGCAAAGATCCGTTCTTTATTTTCAGAAAAATATCTTTCATTTAAGATTTTATTTTCAGAAAACTTTTATTCACATTCTTTGTCATTTAACGAAATGAGGCGAACAAGCTCATTTATCTATTCAACTGGAAGTGTTTCCAATTGTTCAACTAAAATTTGCACCAATTTTTTAGTGATAGAGCTCATTTTACCCGCAAGATAAAATAATCTTTTTATCTTTAAGACTTTTAATTCTTTGCTCAAGCCTTTTTATTTGACTTTTATGAAAAATATTTTGTTCATTTTATCTTTTGGATGCATGCTCCAATTGTTGTTTTCAAAAAGCAAATTGATGACATTTCGACGAAGTAAATAACATCTTGAGATTTCCATTTCTAGTTTTTGAAAAGGGAGTTTTAAATATTCAAAACTGGTCATGTGGGTGGTTTAGGTGGTTCAAAAGGCCATGTTGAAATTTGGAGTTTCCTAATGATGGATTTCCAACGTTGAAATTTGGAAATGAATATTTTTAAAAGCTTTTTTCATTGACCATTTTTTCTTTTTGCTTTTCGGGCAAAAGAGTTTCTGAATTCATTTTTTCATCAACTTTGTCTGAAATATGCTTGATGATTTTTGCAGCAATTGCTTCAAGATTTTCTTTGGTAGATAAACTTTCCACCTTCTTAATTAAATCTCTAACCAGTTCTTCTATTTTACCAAGAGAACTCATGTTATAGATATTGTTGCTTTTTTAGCTTTAAGCTCAAGAATTTTTTGTTTAGAGGCAATAATGTTTCTTTTAACAATTTCTATTTGGTGAGAGATTTTATTTTATGACTCATCATAAAATTTTCCTTTAATTGTTGTATCCGAATTAAAGAAATATATGTCTCCTTCTTCATAAGCGATTTGCTCATCAAGAATATGTAAATAATTTAAAATAGGTTTTAAAGACATTATGTCCCAATAACCTCTTTTAAAATTTCTCCATACTTGTCTATTCTTTCTAACATGGATTGTATTAATTGTTCAGTGTTACTAAATTCTCTTATTTGTAAAGAGGTTCCAGCAAAACTGTGTCTAGGTTTTGTTCCTAGAATCTGTTTATTTCGTACAATATCAATTGCCCAATTTTCTTTTAAATGTGAAGGTTTAGAGAATTTACTACCTTCAACAACTCCAATTTCTGAGAAAATATCTTCAATTGTTATATTTTCTTTTTCCTTATACTCAATTGAATGAGTACTATTAGTTAAAGCATACGGAATTAAATAATTAATCGTAAAATCTTTATTTCTTGGTTCCATAAGATCAGTTCTTTCACATTGATGTATATCTCGATGTAAAGCAAATTTAAGATAGATAGTAAACATAAATTTACCATAAGCTAAATTTCCTTGAATCGCTCCTTGAAGAGCGTCTTGCCTATTGATAATTCTACTAACAACAAGGGCCATTTTTATAGGAAAATTAATTCCATCTCTAAACTGTGCTTTTAAGAGAATTTTGACTGCTCCTATATGTACCATATTGAGAGATTTTCTCAACTCTGGTTTAATATGTAAAAGCTTTTTTGTTGTTTCTCCCTTTGTTAGGAGTGGCAAATAAACTTCTCTAGATGTATTTTTTATGTCAACTGAAAGTTCTTTAGTGTTAAAACAATAAAATATTTTATTTTTTACTAGAAAAATCTCGAGAAACTAAACTTTGTAAAGTTTTTGGTTAATTAAAAACATCTGTTAAATTACTTCAAAATATTTACGTTAATCTCCCCTTAAGCATTTTTATAAACATCTGTTTTTATAAACATACACAAATAAAAATCGATTAACCATTATCGAAATCAAATGATTCTTCAATCAAAAATTTTAGTCAAAATATGACTACTAATATGAATTTTATATTCATATTATTCAATCTTCAAATTCAAGGTACGATTCTAAAACCGTACGCATTAGTCAAATTATGACTACTAAAATCAATTTTATATTCAAGAAATTCAATTTTCAAATTCAATATATCGATTGTTTTAGTCAACAAATGACGACAGTATTAGTCAACAAATGACGACATTATTTGTCATTCAATTTGTGATAAGTCAACAAATGACAACATTCTTTGGCCTCCTGCCTAAACGGTACTTTTATGGCTCCAGGGCTCCAGGTTTTGCAAAATCTTAAAGATGAACATAATGGATAAAAGGAAAAAGGTATATTTTATTCTAACTATTAAATTACTTCAAAATATTTACGTTAATCTCTCCTTAAGAATTTTTATAAACATCTGTTTTTATAAACATACACAAATAAAAACCGATTAACCATAATGGATAAAAGGATTTCGTTAATCTCTCCTTAAGCAACATGGCTCTGATACCAATAGGCGGAATAGTTTCAGTAAATTGAATCACAAAGAATGTCGTTGACTAATCACAAATTGAATGACAAAGAATGTCGTCATTTGTTGACTAATCACAAATTGAATGACAAAGAATGTCGTCATTTGTTGACTAATCACAAATTGAATGACAAATAATGTCGTCATTTGTTGACTAATATTGACGTTATTTGTTGACTAAAACAATCGATATATTGAATTTGAAAATTGAATTTCTTGAATATAAAATGCATTTTAGTAGTCATAATATTTTGACTAATGCGTACGGTTTTGGAATCATACCTTGAATTTGAAGATTGAATAATATGAATATAAAATTTATATTAGTAGTCATATTTTGACTAAAATTTTTTATTGAAGAATCATTTGATTTCGATAATGGTTAATCGATTTTTATTTGTGTATGTTTATAAAAACAGATGTGTATAAAAATGCTTAAGGAGAGATTAATGTAAATATTTTGAAGTAATTTAAAAGTTAGAATAAAATATATCTTTCTTCCTTATCCAGCTAAGTAAATCTTTAAGTTGATTTTTCCAAGTGACCAACCCAACCAATTCTTCCCTATGGCCTCCTGGCTAAACGGTACTCTTATGGCTCGAGGGCTCCAGGTTTTGCAAAATCTTAAACATGAACATAATGGTCAAAAGGAAATTGATATTTTTATTTATAACTGTTCTTCCCTAAGGAAGAACTTCTTGATATTTACATAATACCCTCCTTTAGCAAGGAGTCTACTCGCTTACACACATTAAGTTAAATAGGAAAAAATTGGAAATGAGAGGATACGAGAGATGATGTCTCTAAACTAATGAATTCTACTTCTTTATATAGCAGAAGTGAATTTTACAAAAGACCATTATAGCCTTTAATTAATCGTCATGGATGACGTTTATTTAATCGACAAACCCATGTGTTGGGTCCAGCTCTCGAGTGTCTTCATCTGAAGAATAGTTGCCTTTTTCAGTAGAGTTTTTGTTTTCTTCTGAAGAAGATGCTTTATAGTATTCGCACTAATGGTTTTCAAATGTGCGTTGTAACTTTCGACAAAGTTGTTCTTTAGTGGCGGGGCCTGCTTTTACTTTATTGAAAATAATGCATTGCTTCATCCTTTCTAGAACTTCTTTTTCATGTAGTGGTAATGGAGTTCCACTATACCTAGTAATTATGCAGTTGGTGCTGCAATAATTTACTTTATTAAAGCTTCCTGCTTTAATTTTTTGCAGATTGTTTAGGATTTGTAAAAATCCTTTTGTCCTAATATCTAACCATTTATCATAGTCTTCATAGTCTTCCCTTGAAGGGTGGACGATTCTTGTTTTGGCAATACCTGTAGATCCCAAAATCAATCCGGTTCATAGTGGTTTGATTCTTTTGATACAAACACCTATTGATTAGGTGATTGAACTTGCAAAATTTAAGAAAAATCAAAAGATGAAGATGAAGCTTTTGGTTTGATGATTTACAACAAGTGTTGTATTGATTCCAATCTGATATAAACACTAACAAGCACCGGGAAATTCGGATAAGCACAATCACAAGATCACAAGAGCAACAACACAAGGTTTCACCAAAGAACTAGCCAAAAAGCTTGGGCTAGGGTTTCATATCATTCACTTATATAGAGTCTGACCTGCCAGCGTATTTATAAATACGCTGGCATATTAAATATGCCAGGTCAGATAAACATCTTAAAAAATGTTACAATTTAGACCCTTGGACTTATATAAAGCTACAAAAACATAACTAAAACAATCCTCAACAAGTATCAACGATCTCAAATGACATAACAATATCCCCCCTAGATCGTTGCATACTTGACGAATCTTTCATTATTTAGTTGTTGTTGCTGGATTGCTTGTGGCTTCTTCTGTTGGTTGTTGCGGGATCTCTTCGGTTGTTGTCGTTTGTTGAGGAGGTTGAACTGCATCATTTGTTTCTGCTTGTAGAGTTTCTTGAGTAACAATAGCTTCACTGGTTGTTTGAGGGTCCTCCCTAATGGCCTCATATGTGGATGAGGCCGGAGGTTGCTGTTCTGCTTGAAGTGGAGTAGAAGAGGAGTCTTTCGTCTTTGCGGGAGACTTATCTTTATTCTTATCTGATTTTTCTTTTTCCTCAGTTCTTCCTTTTTCTTCGCTTCAGCTGACTCTTTCTTTTTCTCGATCCTGTTGACAATGTCTAACATTTCTCGCTTTCTTCTCCATGCTTGCTCAACTGCCCTTTGAAATAGCATGGCTTCTTCAAGATTTACATTTCCAGCCCCGACATGTATTCTTTTAGCGTTCAACACATTCAAGTCAGACAATCCGAACATAAAGTGTCCATAGGATCAAGAATTCTTATGTCTTCATTGGAGTTAGATCTAATCACAGCTTCGCCAGTTTGGCTATCATAAAACCATTTCTTAAAATTGTTTAGAGAGACAGTGACTTCGGGCGGGAGCTTGATTCTGGTAACAACTTTTGCAGGGTTGATCACCCAAGTCACCTTCCCTTTACCCGTAACTAGATCTTTTGTGGTTTTAGAGACCTCCGTCGAGGGCGCTGCGGTTTAAAGACTTCAAAGCCTCGGTTGCACTCTTTTGCGATGAGCCGCTCCAAATCTGCCCCGGTGCTGCTTCGATTTGGATTTAACATATCAAATCTGCCGAGCTCCCGAATATCCCACCTGGGGAGTGATTGCAAATCAAACCCATTCTTGAAGTATTGAATTACCCCGCCACGACGTTTCACCACAAACATCCCTCTGAAGTTGCTGTACATCCAGCTTATAATCTTGTCAGTAACTTCTGTCTTTTCGACAGTAATTACTTGATAGAAGTCAGGCAGCTTTTCACGTTCTTTGTTAAACCATTCAGGATGTTGTGGTGTGAATTTCTCTCCATCTTCAAATTCGTATAGCACATCATCCTCTAAACCCCATTCAATGAATTTTGATGGCATTTCGTCCCGATCTACCTCTTCTTCATCACTTTCATCCCCTTCAGTAACCTTTTCTGTTGATTCGAGACATCTTTTCTTTGCTTCCGCCTCTTTAGCTTTTCTTTTTGTTTCATTTTCTTTGAATTTCTAGTAGTCGAAGACTTCAGCAATGGAGAACATCGGTTCCATTTCAATCTTTGAACACACCTCCTTTAGAATCCTGTACAACATCTCCATACCGTGCTGTTGAAATCTCACAAACCTTGTTTGTTCTGACACATAGGCATGCAGCTCTTTGTTCTTCTTTCTTTTTTCTTTCAATTTTTCTCTTAATACATTAGTGTCATTAACTTGATGTTTGAGAAGACAAATTTCTCTGGCTGGCCCTGCACCAATATCTTTCACCAACTTGTCATAAAGATTTTGAAATGGACGCACTCTTTGAGGAGCAACGGCAGGTTGTGTGATTCTGGTGGGTTTTACTTGAACATGCTTTCACAAGCTTTCTTCAGTTTTCTTTTTCTTTGGCGGTGGTGTTTTGCTAGCAGTTGGTTCATCTGGATCAACTAGCAGATTTTCAACGAAATCTTCCAATCCCTCTTCCTCTTTTGTCACCACCACAGGAGTCTCGGATTCCGTCATCTCACGTCTAGCTCATTTCTTTTCTCTCTTTTCTCTTTCCTCCATGGCGTGAATTACGCGCAAGTTTTCAATGTGTTCCTTTTGAGCTTGAGAATCCGCTGCTCTAAAACTTGCGCCCATAAGCCTTTCAGGATTTTGATTAGTTTTCTTTTTCTTCGACGACTCATCTTCTTCCGGTTGCTTTCCTTTCCTTTTCCTTATCAACTGTTCCTCCTCTTCTTCTTGAACTTCTTCTTCCTTTTCCTCTGCCTGTACGACCTTTTGTTGTTTTGCCTTGATCTCCTCCCTATACTTTTTGTGAGCTACTTTTACGAGAGGCAGTCTTTCATCCTTATACATCCAATCATGCAGCATTACCCCTTCATTTGTCTTGATTTCAGTAAGTTGCCGGCTGGTAGGGAGGTGAAACTAATAGGGATTACCATCGTGTGGCAGCTTGGGATGTTGGTCATTGATGAGCATCTGTATAAATCGAGGATACATCACCCATGCGTTTCTATTTGCATTCTCAGTCATGTACTTGAAAATCAACCCCGAGAAGTTAAACTTTTGACTTAAGCACAAATTTAACATAGCAGCTGACCAGTCTAGGTTCAAACCATCATATCCTCCTTTTCAATGCGCTATACTCATTGCGATTACATGCAGAATGAATCTCCAGTCTCTTGTGAGGCTATTTCTTTTAATTTCATTTTTCTGCCTAAAATCACCCACATAACCCATGCCACGGAAACCATCCAATATATCATCTTTTCTGAGACTGATGGGATCATCATGATTGTCTCGAAGTTTTAACACCCTTCGAGTTCTACCTTCTTAAGCAATAACTTGCTTGTTTCGAACCATCGCTGATATTCTTTTAACTTTGTCAACTATTTCGACCTTCACCGTTTCCCAGAATTCTTGAAAGTGTATTCGATGTATAACGATTTCTGTTTGCACTGCATGACTGGTCTTGCAAGATCTTATCCAGTCTGCTACATCTTCAAAATCCTTCGGAGCAGGATCAAGCTTGATAGGTTGATTATGCTTGAACGTCTTATCCCACTCAACAAGTTTCACCATTTTTCTGATGACAAGGAAACGTGCCAAGTTAGATATTTTGGATAATAAGAGTAACATACACTAATTGAGAATATTTACACTAATATGAATATATTTTCTAGAATATTAAATATATACATAAAGAAAATAAGATAAGTTTAAAAAAAATTTGATCAGAATAAGAAACTGAAAAGATTCGAATAATTTCACTACTGTCTTCGCTGCGGTGCTTGAGACAAGTCAAAACAATTCCGCCGGCAACGATGATCGGTTACATTAGAAAGATCAGACAATTTCACGGACTACGATGATAGAAAGGCTCACTATATGCTTAATTCCGCTGATGATGGTCAGCGAAGATGAGGTCTGTTCACGAAACGAGCATGCAGCATAGACGTATGTCTATGCTGACTTACCAGCGAAATAGTCTATTTCGAGGGTTGCTTGAACTCGCGTTCGAGACTTTCATGAAACAACTCTTGGTCTCCTTAATTCCGGCATATTCCTATTTATCTACGGTGGCTTCATCAGTTTCTTCATAAACCCATCTAAAACCCTAACAGCCTAATCCTGTTTTAACCCAAGGATTATCCAAAAGATCGAACCGATCAAGGTGACACAGGCCATTCAAAAAGGGATGAAAACGTTAATAATCTAGCGTAACTCGAAATAGACAATAAACCATAACAAATCAGAAGATGATAATGTTCATAACTCATAAACCCCCCCTTTTTTTAAACTAACTCAAAAACAGATTCAAACTCTACCCAAACACTAGATTGTTCAAGAGTTATTCCACAAGAAGGATGTATGATCATTATATAGCAAAAGACATTTAAAAGATACCGCGATTCCTTAGAAAGATATTTAGTAATCTGAGAAAGAAGGAGATTTGAGGAGGTTGAATATCGGCGAAGAAGAGAGAGAGTACGTCAGGTATTTGAAAATTTTTTAAAGGAGACGGTTTGATTTCCATTTATAGGCGGTAGGTGGTTTCCAACGGAATTATTGTAACATCTGTTCTTGTAATCATTGTGAACAGTTCTATTATCAATAAAACAATGTTATTTGATCCCAATGTTTGTTTGGTTTTGTTTTACATTTTTCATGTTTTGACTTTTGTTCAATTTCAAACTCTATATCACTTTCTGGAGAGTTATACGCAAGCTGGTGCGTAAACGTAATCAGTTTAATGCGACAAATACTCCGGAACATCAACATATACTTAGCATACCTTAAATAACCTTTACATAACTTAGAAATAAGTTTTGAAGGCTTTGGTATGGCAAAAAAACAAGTTAATTCGCTTACAGGGACTAAACTTGACAAACTGCGAAAGTATGCCAATTTGAACTGTAACAGACATTCCGGAACATGACTATAAGTTAAACATACCATAAATATCCTTTACATAGCTTATAAATAGGCTTTAAGGGGTTCGGTGTGCTAAAATAAACTTTTGGCTCATTCAGGGACTAAAAGTGTCAAAAAGTGCACAAGTTTGCATTTTCACGCATAACTTACGTTCTGAATACATCCGGACATCCAAAAATTTATGTAAGCACTAAAATATTTTATTTTAGTGTTTGGCATGAGAAAAATCCATTCGTCGCGTCATTTGGATCGTTTTTCGCGCTTGTGCGCATTCCGTCGTAATTAAGCGAACATCGCGTTCGTACGACCAAACGAACCAACATCCGACATATTTTTGAGCATGTTTCATGTCCACAATGTTTAGGCATCATTTTAGGGCCTTAAAGTTTGCTTTACGGGCCTTAGAAGTGTCGGAAATGGCCTTAAACACGTGCAGGGACTGAAACTGTACATTCTGAAACATGTTGCTGATCAGACAAGGCCAGGCGGCCCGCCTGAGCCTTGTGTGATCCTGAAGCGGGCTGCGTCAGCCTTACTGACCAGATTAACTGCATTTAACAGCAGATCACAGCTGTTTAATCCTCAACCACACACTCACACTTGTCTAGTCAGCTGATAAGAACCCATTTTTAGTCACCATAACTTTCCAACACATGTACGGGTGGGATTCGAGCACGGTTTCCATGAAACGATCTTAACGGTTACCCGAAAACTATAAATACCCAACCCCACCCATTGCAAAACTCATTAGAATCTGATCTAAAAGACACTAAGTTGGAACCATTGTTTCATACCTGAGTTATTTTGATCTAGATTAGCATTCGGGGACCCTTCGTAAGTATTCTTTCGTTCTTTTATTGCTTTTCGAGTCTAAAAGTCAAACTTTGTTTGACTTTCTGCGTTGACCAGTTTATGGTCAATGCGAAGTTCGTTTGAACTTCGCAACGTGATTGTAATCACGATGGTTATAGTCCCTTGTGACTATGCCTACTGATTACCACGTTGTCTAGGGTCGTAAGGGTAAGCGATCTAATCAATCGCTTATACCTTCGAACCCGACCCATTTGGTCGATCATTAGGATCCGACCAAACACATTAGGTGACCATAGTATATAGGGAATAACCTTCCGAGGTTATACCTTATGGTCGCTTCGTTTAAGTAGTTGTATGATAGGTAGTTTATATGCCTTAGGTAAATTACCAGAATACCCTTTTCATGTATAATTGGTATTTAAGCATATGTAACCTAAACTTTTGTCACATAACTAATTATGTAACATGTTTTAGGCATATAACACTTGTCATAGGACTAGTTAGGCGGTCCGAACGCGTTTCACGCGAACGACGCGTTAAAGTAGCATAAGCTACCTAAACGGGTCGTAATGGGTCGTAAGCGCTAAGACTAGGTTTCATTTAGTATATAGGCTTTGGTAAACCATACTACATGAGTTCCAATACTCATCTGGTTTACGAGCCCTCATTCTATCCGATCCTCCGATTTAGGTCCGGTTTATTAACATAGTTACCTATACTAGGTGCCGTTTGATTCCGTGATCTCTAGCATTGCTTGTGGTTATCTTAGGACTTCTGAGCAATCTCAAGTGAGTACATAGACCCCTCTTTTACTGTTTTCCAAACTGTTTTGGGGTGAAACACATGTGCCTACTTGTTACTTTCATGCTTTCCATGTTTTCATATCATATGCTTATTATGTTCAATAGTACACTTATAGTACATGATTTCATTGTGTTTATGCTATGTATGCCCATTGAGTGCGTACTTAGTACATCGTTTTATATTACATTTCATGCTAGGTGTGCCCATTGTGTGCATTACTTAGTACATCGTTTTACATTACATTTCATGCTAGGTGTGCCCATTGTGTGCATTACTTAGTACATCGTTTTACATTACATTTTATGCTATGTATGTTCATTGTTGCATACTTAGTACAGATATTTTCATCACATGTTTACATTTTGGTATGACATTTGGGTTGTTTACAATGGAACAATACATTCATTAACATTGATCACGCCGTTCGTTAGTAGGTAGTGGTACCATAGGAATTGACAACTCCCGTTCCTGAAATCCTGGGTTTGTTTGGATTGGAAGGAATGACCGAATTCGATATACATAACTTAGATAAACCTTTAATTTGTTTAAGGGTTTATCGCCACAGTCTCAAGGCTTGGATGTATGCATTATAACAATACCGCATAGATGTTTATATCAGTATAGCATGCATTTGTTACACAAAACATAACTTTGATTTAAACTATGTTTTACTTCAATACCTTGTTTTTGTGCATTTTTACATATGGTTTAGTTGATATATTTCACTTACCATACATGACATTTTTGGTTACACATTACATGATCTACATTGAACATAAACATTTTGACATTGATATACACATTTGGTGGTTTACATTGGACATAGACATTTTGATATGGTTTACACAATAACACTTGACAATTGATTTGTACATGAACAAGTTACATTGGTGGTTGTTTGGGTAAGTGATTTGAGTAACGAGGCGTGTGTAATATGATACAAACATGGTGGATACGCCGCTGGTACTTCCTATATATAAGTGTTTGTATAATATTACATATCGTAACGTTATTTAAATAATTTCAGTATAAACATATTACATTTTATACAAATAACATACTTTTCTCAAGACATTGTTTTACAAAACAGTTTATTTTATACAACTCATTTTAAATGGTTATTCATTTAACCTTACATTTATTTATACATATCAACTGATCTTATCGTTTTTCAAATGATTTACAAGACAAAGCAAATTACAAGGTTCATGACTAAACATTTTCTTAAACTCAAGTCATGAATCCTATTTTCACAAAACCTATGTATCTCACAGGCATTTTTATGCTGACGTACCTATTTTCACATGTGTTTTCAGGAGCTTTTTCGTAGGATGTTGATCAGGACACTAGGGCGGACCTGTGCCTTAGAGACATAAAATGAAGATAGACTTGTTTAATTATGTTATAAACTCTTTTGATTCCTGTTTAAAACATTGTAACTCTTATGTTGATAAATAAAATACAACTTTGTATGCCATGGTTATGAAACAATTAATTCTGTTACAACACTCCCCGACGTTTCCGCCACGTTTTGTATGTTACACGTGGTCGGGGTGTGACAATTATAATTCCGCCTGTTGTTTAATTCCGCCGCCTTTTGGGTTGTTTAACACTTTTTCAAAAACCAAATCAATTACGCTCGAAAATTTCAAACTTTCTCGAAAAACGTGCCTATTATGTTTTAAAAAGCAAGAAAACTTAGAAAATGTTTACAAAAGCTTAAAACTTAGGCAATTCTGACTACGAGATTCATTTTCAAAAACCGGCAGATTCCTTTTTTTCACTAATTTTCTTTTTCTTTTAACGCTTGTCGACATTCCTGCAAAAGATCTCATTGTCAACAATTGTCAGATCCTTAATTATTCTTTTTAGCGAATCAAGGCACAAGAAAAACTGCCAGTATGTTTGTCCTCTTAAATCCATGCATCCTTCTTTCAACATGCATTCAATGAGCTTGTTTATCATGTTTTGGTAATATTGACAAGAGTTCTATGGCCCCCACACAAGCTATCAGAAATAAAAACATTAGGCAAGTGAGTCCCACATCAGGACATACCCCCGCGATCAAGGTATGCACAAAGGTTCCTTATAGCAGGTGAGTATATTGGTTTCATTCGTTTTGCTTTTTAACGATAGATAATTGGTGAGCAGGTCAGTACTTCCGTACAGCAGAGAAACCAAAATCTACCGAGGGCTGAGACTGTTGGTGCATATTCTGTGAGAACAGCTTAATAGAGTCACATTCAAGAGTTTTGACTGTGAGTCTAGCTCGTTCTGTTTGTACTTTCCAGTGAGGAGCTCTAGCTCACCCTTCACAGAGTCACATTCAAGAGTTTTGACTGTGGGTCTATGTTTGTATTCATGAACCCAACATTGCTGTTGGTTTACATCTCTGTGAAGTTGAGCTATGTCCTTCTTAAGTGCCTCAATCTTTTCATAGAGAATTTTATTATTCTCTCGAAGACTGATGTACTTTCCCATCACAGTGTTGTAATCGGTGATTAAGGCTGAATTTTGGGATCTCAGCAAAGCAACTTTCTTCCTACAATGTTCAGTACATAAAAGGGAATTTACCGTCTCGGCGAGTGATTTTGGTTCCTCGGTCATAGCCATCAAGCACTGATGAACCTTGTTCACAGCAACAGATTCAGATAGCTTCATTGATTCCACTTGAGCAACAGAATCAGCCCAGTTAAATCCATTTTGCTCCTGAACGATCAAAGCTTTTCCAGCTCCTGAATTTCCTTGTCCACTTGAGGTTGCAGTCTCAGCAGGTGTGACGGGAACCATAGACCTTTCCTTGTTTCTTGCTGCAGCTGCCTGAGTAGCTTCATACCCTGTAAGAACCTTTTTGCAATCCCTAGCAAAGTGTCCTGGTTCATAGCACCTGTAGCACCTTAATTTGTCTTTCAGCACTCCAGGACGAGCATACATAGGACGACTTCCATATCTTTTCGCAAACTTGTCTGCCTTAAATGCTGACATAGCCATATTCCAAGCCACATCCAGTTCATCCAAGTCTTCTTCCGCAACTTGATTCACATCTCCTGCTAAGAAAGCATTGAAACTTGAGATCATAGAGGCTGCGAGAGCAAGCTTTTCTTCATTTTGTTTGGTCAAGAAAGCCATGTGATCCACTGAAGGTGATGTTGGTGTGTTTTGAGGAGCATACTTAGTGGTCGGGCCAAAGGCAGCATTAGCGTGTTGTGGTTGCACATTTATGGCATTGACAGCGGGTACTTGAGCGGTCGAAGCTGTAACACCCCGACCGCGTAAAACAACAAAACCGCGGCGGAAACATCGGGGAGTCGAGCAACAGAATTATTGTTTCACAACCATCGCAATTAAAGTTTTATTTTATTTATAAACAAAAGGATTACATTGTCTTAAACAAGAGTACATAACATAATTTTTAACTAGTCTTGTTTCGTTTTATGTCACTAAGGCACAGGTCCGCCTAAGTGTATCTTGATCATCCTATGCATCAGCTCCTGAAACACATGTGAAAATAGGTACGTCAGCATAAAAATGCCTGTGAGATACATAGGTTTATTGATTTAGGATTCATGACTTGTAATTTAAAGAAATGTTTAATAAAAGTTAGTCATGAACCTTGAAAAGTGTTTCTTCTTTGTAAATCATATGAAAATCAATAAGATATTAGATGATATAAAAGAAAGATGTGTGATTAAATAAATAACCTAGTAAATAAATTTGTATAAGTTATGTTATTTGTAAAACGATGTTTTTGTAAAAGTATGTTATCTGTGTAAAATGTAATATGTCTAAATTGAAATGGTTTAAATAACGCTACGACATGTAATATCATAAAAGCACTTATATATAGGAAGTACCAGCGGCGTATCCACCATGCTTTTATCATATTACACACGCCTCGTTATTTAAATCACTTACCCAAACAAACCACCAAATTGTCTTGTTTAAACCAATGTCAAAATGTTCATGTGTAAACAATGTCTAATGTCAAATGTGAATCATGTAATGTATAAACCAATGTTATGTATGGCAAGCGAAAGATGTCACGCAAAACCATAGGTAAAATGCACAAAACAAGGTATTTGAATAAATCATAGTTTAAATCAAAAGTTATGTTTTGTGAAATAATGCATGCTTTACTGATACAAACATCTATTCGGTATTGTTAAAATGCATACATTCAAGCCTTGCGACTGTGGCGACAAACCCTTAAAAAAATTAAAGGTTTATCTAAATTATGTATATCGGATTCAGTCATTTCCTACTTCCAAACAAACCTAGGAAACCAGAAATGGGAGTTATCAATTCCTATGGTATCACTACTTACTACCGAGCGGCGTAGCTAATGTTAATGAATGTACATTTGTCCCGTTAAACAAACCAAATGTCATACCAAATGTAGACATGTTATGTGAAAATAATGCACTAAGTATGCTAAATGATCATACATAGCATAAATGTGATGTAAATCAATGTGTACATATGCTAAAATAAACATATGAAACAAATGTGTTTATGTAATCAATGTACTAGCATGTTAATAAAACATATATAGCAAAAACATGGATGAAATCATGTACTATACGTGTACTAATGAACATAGCAAGCATATGTTATAAAAGCATGAAAATCACGAAAGTAACAAGTAGGCACATGTGTTTCACCCCAAAATGTTTGAAAACAGTAAAAGAGGGGACTATGTACTCAGTTGAGAATGCTTAGAAGTCTTGTAATAACAACCAAGCAAAGCTAGAAGGATCACGGAATCAATCGACACCTAATATAGGTAACTATGTTAATAAACCGGACCTAAATCGGAAGATCGGATAGGATGCGGTTTCGTAAACCAAATGAGTATGGGAACTCATATGATATGGTTTAACAAGGCCTATATACTAAAACGAAACCTATCCTAAGTGCTTATGACCCGTTACGACTCGTTTAGGTAGCTTACGCCACTTTAACGGGTCGTTCGCGCAAAACGCGTATGGACCATCTAACAAATGTGTTTATGTAATCAATGTACTAGCATGTTAATAAAACATACATAGCAAAAACATGGATGAAATCATGTACTATACGTGTACTAATGAACATAGCAAGCATATGTTATAAAAGCATGAAAATCACGAAAGTAACAAGTAGGCACATGTGTTTCACCCAAAAATGTTTGAAAACAGTTAAAGAGGGGACTATGTACTCACTTGATAATGCTTAGAAGTCTTGTAATAACAACCAAGTAAAGCTAGAAGGATCACGGAATCAATCGGCACCTAATATAGGTAACTATGTTAATAAACCGGACCTAAATCAGAAGATCGGATAGGATGCGGTTTTGTAAACCAAATGAGTATGGGAACTCATATGATATGTTTTAACAAGGCCTACATACTAAAACAGAACCTATCCAAAGTGCTTATGACCCGTTACGACTCGTTTAGGTAGCTTACGCCACTTTAACGGGGCGTTCGCGCAAAACGCGTACGGACCATCTAACAAATGTGTTTATGTAATCAATGTACTAGCATGTTAATAAAACATACATAGCAAAAACATGGGTGAAATCATGTACTATACGTGTACTAATGAACATAGCAAGCATATGTTATAAAAGCATGAAAATCACGAAAGTAACAAGTAGGCACATGTGTTTCACCCCAAAATGTTTGAAAACAGTAAATGAGGGGACTATGTACTCACTTGAGAATGCTTAGAAGTCTTGTAATAACAACCA
Organism: Helianthus tuberosus; assembly: GCA_030545235.1. NCBI lineage: Eukaryota > Viridiplantae > Streptophyta > Magnoliopsida > Asterales > Asteraceae > Helianthus > Helianthus tuberosus. Next base: position 199,276,396 of record CM060425.1, read on the forward strand.
AGCAAAGCTAGAAGGATCACGGAATCAATCGGCACCTAATATAGGTAACTATGTTAATAAACCGGACCTAAATCGGAAGATCGGATAGGATGCGGTTTCGTAAACCAAATGAGTATGGGAACTCATATGATATGGTTTAACAAGGCCTACATACTAAAACGGAACCTATCCTAAGTGCTTATGACCCGTTACGACTCGTTTAGGTAGCTTAGGCCACTTTAACGGGTTGTTCACGTAAAACGCGTACGGACCATCTAACTAGTCCTATGACAAGTATTATATTCCTTAACATGTCTAATAATGTTTTAGATGTAAAAAATTTAGGTTACATTTGCTTAAAATGAATTTACGCGTAAAAAAAGCATTTTGGTCATTTACCTAAGGCCTATAAACTACCTATCATACAACTAATTAAACTAAGTGACCATAAGGTATAACCTCGGAAGGTTATTCCCTATACAACTATTGTCATATAATGTGTTTGGTCGGATCCTAATGATCGACCAAACAGGTCGGGTTCGAAAGTCTAAGCGGGTGTTTAGTCCGCTTACCTTACGACCCTATATAAGCACTAAACTAAAAGTGACGAGTTAAACATGTTAAAACATGTTTAACTAAGTTAGAAAAAAAGTTTGATATCAAAACAAAGGGTTTTGATACCCAAGAATAGTTTGGTTGCAAAATACGCATAAATGCGTATTTTGACCGAAACTATGACTCGTCACTATGCCTAAATAACGTGGTAATCAGTAGGTATAGTCACAAAGGACTATGACCATCGTGATTACGCTCACGTTGCGAAGTTCAAACGAACTTCGTGTTGACCATTGACTGGTCAAAGCAGAAAGTCAAATATTGTTTGACTTTCGTGCTTAAAAACGCATAAAAGAACGAAAGAAGCTTACAAGAGGTCCAAGCGATGAGGATTTGATCTTAAAATTCTCAGGTATGAAGGTTTTTAAGCTTCAACTTAGAGAAATCAGATCAAAGTGTGAGTTGCAAATGAAAAACTTGTGGGTTTATATAGTTTTCGGGACATCGTTAGGATCATTCATCGATAATCGAGCTTCGATCTTGGCCTTACAAGTGTACCCACGGTTTTGGAATACCATGGGCGCCCAAAAACAGCCCATAGACTTGATATAAACCATTCGCAAACATGGGGAACAACTGGAAATAGCTGGAAACAGATTCTGGCTGATCTGATGGGCTCTCTCGCCCCGCGTACGAGCTAACCCCATCTTACGCGGCCCGCGACCGCCAGGGATATCTGCAACAGTTTTAAAAATTGCAGTTTTGGTCCCTGCAATTGTTTAAGCCCATTTTTGATATGTTTAAGGTCCGTTAAGCCATTTTCAAGGCTCTACAATGACGCCTAAGCATAGGGGACTTGAAACATGCTTGAAAATGTGCCGGATGTCGGTTCGTTTGGTCGTACGATCACGTTATTCGGTTAATTATGACGAAACACGAACGGACACGAAAAACGATCCAAATTACACGACGAATAGAATTTGAGCATGCCAATCACTAAAATAAAATATTTTAATGATTACAAAAATTTTAGGATGTTCGGATATATTCAGAACGTAAGATATGCACGGAAATGCAAACTTGTGCACTTTTTGACGCTTTTAGTCCCTGATTGACCAAAAAGTTTATTTTTGCACACCGAACCTTTCAAAGCGTATTTCTAAGCTATGTAAAGGATATTTATGGTATGTTTAACTTATGGTCATGTTCAGGAATGTTTGTTACCACACGGATCGGTATACTTTCGCAGTTTGACATAAATAGTCCCTACGATTGAATAAACTTGATTTTGCCATACCAAACCCTTTAAAACTTATTTCTAAGTTATATAAAGGTTATTTAAGGTATGTTAAACATATATTGATGTTCTGGAGTGTTTGTCGCGTTAAACTGATTACGTTTACGCACCAGTTTGCGTATAACTTTCCAGAAATCGATATAGAGTTTGAAATTGAACAAAAATCAAAACATGCAAAATGTCAAACATAAATAAACAAAAGTTGGGGTCAAAACACATAGTTTTATTGATAACTAAACTGTTTAAGGTTTATACAATGATTACAAGCACAGATGTCACAGTCTCCCCTACTTGTGGAAATTTCATCCCGAAATTTATTTAGAAGAAACTCGTGAGAATAGATGTGGATATTTCGCCTTCATTTGATCTTCACGTTCCCAAGTAAATTATGGTCCACGTTTAGATTCCCAGCGAACTTTGACAAGTGGAATGCGCTTGCGTTTGAGCCATTTGACTTCATGTTCCATGATTTCCACAGGTTTCTCAACAAAATGCATTGTGTCATCAACACGAATTTCATCAAGTGGTATGTGGAGGTTCTCATCAGCTAGACACTTCTAGAGATTGGACACGTGAAAGGTTGGTTGAACATTTCCAAGTTCAGGAGGTAACTCAAGTCGGTAGGCTACCTTTCCGATTCTTTCAACGATCTTGAATGGTCCAACATATCTAGGTGCAAGTTTTCCTATCTTTCCAAATCTGATCACACCTTTCCAAGGTGAAACTTTAAGTAAGACGTGATCACCGACTTGAAATTCCAAAGGCCTGCGTCGTCGGTCCACGTAACTCTTTTGACGGCTTCTAGCTGTCTAGAGGTTATCGCGAACTTTCTTAACCTTATCTGTTGTCTCTAGAATGAGGTCAGGTCCAGTAAGCTGAGCCTCACCGATCTCATTCCAGCAGACTGGTGAATGACATTTTCGACCGTAAAGAGCCTCGAAAGGAGCCATGTTGATGCTGGAGTGATAACTATTGTTGTAGGAGAATTCAATCAACGGAAGATACGAATCCCAACTACCACCAAAATCGACCACACAAGCTCTAAGAATATCCTCCAAAGTCTGGATTGTTCTTTCAGATTGACCATCCGTCTGCGGATGATATGCTGTGCTCAAATTAAGTTGGGTTCCCATTGCAGATTGCATGGTTCTCCAAAAGCGAGAAGAGAATCGAGCATCTCTATCAGATATAATGTTCAAAGGAAAACCATGTCGGGATACAATCTCATCCACATAGATTTTATCGAGTTTGTCAGAAGATAGATCCTCACGGATTGGCAAGAAATGCGCTGACTTGGTAAGACGATCAACAACTACCCAAATAGCGTCATGACCTCTTTTAGTGCGTGGAAGTTTGGTAATAAGATCCATAGCAACGTTTTCCCATTTCCAAACTGGAATCTCTGGTTGCTCCAATAATCCAGAGGGATGTTGATGTTTAGCCTTAACCTTAAGACAAGTAAGGAATTTGGATACGTACAAGGCAATGCCTTTCTTCATACCAGGCCACCAAAACTGAGTACGAAGATCCTTATACATTTTATCTGCACCAGGATGAATAGAATAACGAGACTTATGAGCTTCATCCATAAGCAAGGTGCGGAGATTGTCTTGACTTGGGACCCACAGACGGTCCATGAAATAATATGATTCATCGTCTTTTAGCTCGAGATCAGGCTTAATATGAAATGGTAATTCCTTACCCATCAAATCTTGTGAAACACAAGTATGTTGAGTCTGAGAAATGTGGGTTTGAATATCAGATCGAACTTTAACACAATGAAGCTTGACTCGTTCTTTACGACTTAATGTGTCAGCCACGACATTCGCCTTACCAGTATGGTAGCGAGTTTCGCAATCATTGTCGTTTAGAAGTTCAACCCAACGTCGTTGCCTCATATTAAGTTCCTTCTGATTGAAAATTTGCTGAAGACTTTTGTGGTCAGTGAAAAGCACACATTTTGTACCATACAAGTAGTGTCTCCAGATTTTGAGTGCGAAAACTACTGCACCTAACTCAAGATCATGAGTGGTGTAGTTCTTCTCGTGAACCTTCAACTGTCTCGATGCGTAAGTTATGACTTTGTTCCTTTGCATGAGAACACAGCCAAGACCTAATTTGGATGCATCACAGTATACGACAAAATCATCATTGCCCTCAGGTAAAGATAGAATAGGTGCATTACAAAGTTTCTGTTTCAAGGTCTGAAAAGCTTCTTCCTGTTTAGATCCCCATTCAAAGGGTTTATTCTTCTGAGTTAGAGCAGTTAGAGGAACTGCAATCTTGGAGAAGTTTTCGATGAAGCTGCGGTAATAACCCGCGAGACCAAGAAAAGAACGAACTTCAGTGGGTGTAGTAGGCGTATCCCAATCCTTAATCGCACTAATCTTGGATGGATCTACATGAATACCTTGTTCGTTGACAATATGTCCCAAAAATTTAACTTCTTTAAGCCAAAATTCACACTTGGAGAATTTTGCCAAAAGTTGCTCTTTCTTCAGGAGTTCCAGAGTAAGACGAAGATGTTGCTCATGATCGGCTCGAGTCTTAAAATAAATCAAGATGTCGTCAATGAAGACAATGATGAACTTGTCCAAATAAGGCTTGCAAACCCTATTCATCAAGTCCATGAACACGGCAGGAGCATTAGTCATACCGAAAGGCATAACAGTGAACTCATAATGACCATATCGAGTGCAGAAAGCAGTCTTGGGAATATCTTCTTCAAGCACACGAAGTTGATGATACCCAGAACGTAGATCAATCTTTGAAAAACAAGTAGCACCCTGTAATTGATCAAAGAGATCATCAATGCGAGGTAGGGGATATCAATTTTTGATGGTAAGCTTGTTAAGCTCACGATAATCGATACACATCCTGAAAGATCCATCCTTCTTCTTGATAAAAAGAACGGGAGCACCCCAAGGTGAAAAGCTAGGACGAATAAAACCTTTGTCAGAAAGCTCTTGAAGCTGCTTAGATAACTCTTGCATCTCAGATGGTGCAAGGCGATACGGAGATCTAGCAATAGGATTAGCACCAGGTACAAGATCAACACGAAACTAAACTTGGCGTGTTGGGGGTAAACCAGATAATACTTCAGGAAACACTTCTGGATAATCACGAACAACAGGGATATCTTGGATAGACTTACCTTTGCCTTTATCCGCTACAACATGTGCCAAGAAGGCCACATAGTTCTTTCGCAGATACTTCTTGGCTTGAAAACAAGACATGAGTTTAAGACTACTAGCTGGTTTCTCACCACGAACCTCTAAAATCTCACCAGAAGAAATTGGAATGCGAACAATCTTCTCAAAACAAACTACCTCCGCGTGATATTTGGCTAACCAATCCATTCCCACTATAATGTCGAAACTTCCAAGTTGCATCGGTGTGAGGTCGATAGGAAAAAGATGGTCATTAAGGTTTAACTGGCATTTCCGAAGAACGGAATCAAGAACAATGGGTTCACCACTAGCTACCTCTATTGTCAAGGGCTTTCCTAGTTTTGTTCTAGACATGTGAAGTAAGGGTTCAAAAGATAGTGACACAAAACTCTTATCGGCACCTGAATAAAAAAGAACAGATGCAGGCTGATTGTTAACAAAGAACGTACCGTTGACCACTTCATTGTCTGCTCGCGCCTCATTAGCATTCATGTTGAAGACTCGTCCACGAGCCTGAGCCTAATTTGCATTAACCAACCTTGGGCACTGATTACTGTAGTAGGTCAAATCCCCACAATTGTAGCACGAACCAGGAGGATAGTGAGGTCGTGCAGCTTGAGCCTGTTGTTGAGCAGGCGGTTGAGCAGCTTGTTGAGCTGGGTTTTATGCGGCTTGATTAGGAGTAAAACGACAAACATTGGCAAGATGACCTGATTTTCCACAGTTAGCACAGAAACGACACTGAACTTGAGGTTGATGGTGACTGTTGCATCTGTTGCACAACGGTGCATTCCCCGCATACTGTTTCTTTGCTGGTGGTTGTGCGGGTTGGTTGGGAACTACCTGGTTTGGTTATGCGGTAACAGCGAAATTCTGAGAAACCTTCCACTTCTTAGACCTCCTTGTAGACCCAGCTTTCTTTCCCTTCTTGTTCTCACCCTTATCAGATGACTGTTTCTTATCCTTGTCACCTTTCCTGTGAAGCTTACCCTTTCTGATTTGCGACTCAGTCAAAGTCGCAGCTAATTCAATTGCCTGACGAAGTGTGGTAGGGTTGCTACCAGTGACGATGTCTTGCACGGGGTCAGGTAAACCATCGACATACCTCTCGATAGCTTTCTCGAGTGGGGGTAACCATTGTAGGGCATAGCAAACTCAACTCTTCATACCTATCAGTATAAGCCCGATGTTCACCACTATCCTGCTTCAAATCATCAAATCCCTTTTTAATGCCCTCTGTTCGTGACGAGGACATAATTCCCTCATCATTAATGCCCTAAGCTCGGCCCATGTCTGTGCTAAAGCAACATCAGCCCCACGGTCTCTCATTACCCCATTCCACCAAGTAAGAGCCCTCTTTTGAAACACGCTAGAAGCAAACTCGACTTTGCGATTATCAGGACACTGAACATGACGAAAGGTACTCTCAATGCTCTCGAACCATTGTAGGAGCCCAGTTGCTCCCTCAGAACCACTGAACTTGAGCGGTTTAGCCGAATTGAAACTTTTGAAGTTGGATGGAGCATTATTGTTATTGTTGGCTTGGTTAACTTGAGCAACAATGTCTGGGAGAACAGCAGCCATTTGCTGTGAAATGATTGCTGCCAGTTCGGCATTAGGTATCGGATTTTCGCGTCGAGGAGGCATTCTAAAAGAGTAAACATGAGAGAAAACGAGTGAGATGATTAGATGAAAATGAGATGATACAAATATCGACAAAAGCAAGGATGGTGGTCATTCATTCGTTACCACGAAGCAAACAAACGACACACAGTGACTAATCAAAATAAATGGGTCAAAAATAATGTATCGTGAAGACATGCTTTAGCCTATAAGTGGACACTCACTCCAAGAGTTCCCAGGTAAGAGTGACTGGTCCGATTATGTGGATTTGAACGAACACTCTAGCCTAGACAGAAAACCCGAAATACAGGCATCCACTCTTCCAGATTGCACGTGTTCACATTATCTATACCCAAACTTTAACGAGATTTTGAAAACTTAGAAGGCATTAAGCCAAAAGAATCATTCAAAAACGGATGATTAAATTTTCAAAATCGATTTGGAAAAATTGTGTTCTTGTTTTGGTAGTCACCTAAGGATAGGTGAAGTGTATGTTTTAAGATCTAAACACAAGATAACTTGTGTTAGGGTCCTATAAAATTTATAGTCTAGGTCAAAGCATTACTAATAACCTAATTCCCTATAACCATTGGCTCTGATACCAACTCTTCTGTCACACCCCGACCACGTAAAACAACAAAACCGCGGCGGAAACGTCGGGGAGTCGAGCAACAGAATTATTGTTTCATAACCATGGCAATTAAAGTTTTATTTTATTAATAAACAAAAGGATTACATTGTCTTAAACAAGAGTACATAACATAATTTTTAACTAGTCTTGTTTCGTTTTATGTCACTAAGGCACAGGTCCGCCTAAGTGTATCTTGATCATCCTAAGCATCAGCTCCTGAAACACATGTGAAAATAGGTACGTCAGCATAAAAATGCCTGTGAGATACATAGATTTATTGATTTAGGATTCATGACTTGTAATTTAAAGAAATGTTTAATAAAAGTAAGTCATGAACCTTGAAAAGTGTTTTTGCTTTGTAAATCATATGAAAATCAATAAGATATTAGATGATATAAAAGAAAGATGTGTGATTGAAGAAACACTAGTTAAATGACTCGGATCAGATAAACCAGGGGGTTAGGTTCTGCATAAAATGGTTGGTTTTTCCTCGTTCGATTTGGGGGTTACGGATCTTCTTCTCCGATGAATACTGCAAAACAGAACACCATCAGTCTCGCCATGGGGAGAAGGGAGGTTCTCTCCGTGACCACACTCCGGCGTGAGAATAAGTATGTGTTTACGAAGAAGAAGAAGTATAAGTGAAGTGAATGTGACATGGCGATTGTACCTGATTTACTCTTCTATTTATAGCCGGGAGATTAGGCGAGAAAACCTGTTATTGAAAAGTTGACGGAAGATGCTAACTCCGTAGCGGTTATTTTTCCCATCCGTTAATTCCTTTAATCCGACGTGAGAGCACACGGATCGCGATTTAGATCAACGGTTGAGGGATTACCACGTGGAAAGTGGGTAATGTGGAGATCTCTCTCTAATTCCATGCCATCACCGTGACTTCAAAGGAGCCCGGGATGATGACACGTGGCCCAGACGGTGATAACCGTCTTGGTGGTGCACGATTGAGTCTTCTAGAAGATTACAGCCGTAATCCTGTGTGACTCCTTATCATGTAGTATCGGTGAATAAATAATATCCAAGTCTGGTGTATTATTTTAGGCGGAGGTGTTCACTGGGATTTTTATCCCTGTCTGTTATGGAGCGAGGCGCAAGGATTCATTAGTTTCCTGTTGGCGCGCAGATTTTGGTTGCTGCTCTGTTCTAAGTTCTCTATTGTAGGATCACTGCGCGGCCGCGCAAGGTCTAAAGAGGGTTGAAAGCTGAGGTCATGGTAAGGTCCTAAGTGCTCGAAGCGAGGTTATTAGGACCTTACCCCTTCAAGTGCCCCCAGTCTAGTGTTGCTCTTATGCAAATAAGTGGAGCACTTGACTATGAGAGAGGTGCTTTTTACTGTAGGGTTTTTGGCGCGAAAATGAAGAATCTTCTAGGAGAAGATACTGTTTGCTCATTATTCTTTATGTTGAAAATTTTGACTTTGGTATGTGAAATGGTGCAGTAATGACTATTGACGTGTGACAGGTTGTCATTGTCACTTGTACGTTGCTGACCGTGAGTCGCACGCGCGTGTGAACTCGCGTTCACTGTCTATTTTCCCTTGCTTCTGACATTTAGATAACTGTGCCATCCTGAAAAAGGGGGGCTGTTACAGTTATCGATACCATTTATGGCGGTGAGTATATAAGTGTTTCCGTCTGCCTATTCTCGGTAATCATTATTTTCTTAAAAGCCCCTTTCTTCATCATCTCCTTTATCAGTTTTCGAAAGGAATTTTGTAATTTCTCTTTTTTATGTCAACCGGGGACCATCACGAAGATTCTACTGAAGAAATGGCTGCTGATCTTCCACCGTTGAAGTGGTCTAAGGAAACCTTTGATGGTTTGGTTCGAAATTTTAAATTTCCGGCAAGTTGGGATGCACGTTACCCAGATGAAGGTCAAACGGCGGCAGACGCTCCGGCCGGGTATATTACTTTATTCTGGGACTTCTTTTCCGCAGGCAATTTTCGATTGCCTGTGACGAAATTTTTCCCAGAAATCCTTGATTATTACAAGATTCACATCTCCCAGATGCACCCTATTGGTATGGTTAGGGTTCGTCACTTTGAATTTGTGTGTCGTTCGATGCACATTGAACCGACAGTTCCTCGATTCCGAGTATTTCATCAAATGCATTACTCTCAAGGGTTCTATTCTTTTATGCAAAGGGTGTCTGGAAAAAAGATTTTGCTTCATCCCCCCAAATCGTTTCACGATTGGAAGCAAAAGTTTTTCTTTATCAAGGTTGGGGTTATTCTGATGAGGTTGACCTTTAGGGGAAAAGAGGATGTCCCCACTGAGATTGTGCAGACTCCTGTTGATGAAAATTGGTATCAAGATTTGAAGGACGTTCCGTCTATTGCTTTGCCGGAGAAAGCCCTTGTTGGTGCGAGTATGAGTCTAAATTGGAGGATGAACCGGGAAGATAAGCCGGTGTATATGGAAGGCGAAAAGAGTAAGATTTTGGGGCTTGCCCTGTTTTCTCTTCTTTCCTCGTTTTTTTTTTGTAAAAATTTTTCTTCCTTTTCAGTTGTTTCTTTATATGTTGTTGCGTTTGAGAGAGAAGGTGGGAAGATGGCTACTGTTGCTAAAAATCCTGATGAAGAACTTTGGTATCATCGCATTGTTAGAAACTTTGTTCTTCCGCGGGATGTCGATTTATCTGTGCAACCTGCTGCTGACGCTGGTAAGTTTCCATCACAGTGTCTTTTTATGTTCGCTCTTTCTACGTATTTAAATAATGTTAACTTCGGCGCTTTATAGTAGGTGAGCTGTCTAATTTAGGCATATGCCCTGAGAAGAAAATACGCGCGCCCGCAACTACTGCCGCGCCAAAGAAGAGTGATGCTGAGAAAGCTCAACCTTCTAAGGTCAAAAATGCTGAGGGAGAGAAGAAAAGTATGCGCCGTTCCTCTGACTCCTGGTGTGATTATGTGGTGGTATCTAATTCATTGGAGGGTCTTGCGCCTGTAGTTACAAGAAGACCAAAGCCGGAACCAAAAGACACTGCTGATATTCCTCCATCGAACCCTGATGATCCCATTGATTTGGAATCAAGTCTGGAGCGTTTGCTAAGGAAGAAAGCGGGTAAAAGGAAGCAGTCTGATGCTGATGTTGAAGGTCTGCCAAAGAAGAAGGTTCAAAGGAAGACAATTACCAGGCGAGGCAAAGTAGATGCCTTTGCTGTGGACCCGCTTTTTGGTAAGAGTCTTCTATTTTCCTTTGCATATTGTATGCTTGTGATATATTTTCCTTTTCTGCAGAAAAATTAGAATCTCCTGTGCAAACAGAGCCAACGCCTATGGCTAATGAGGAGCTCCCTTCTTCTCCTCCTCGTGTCTCTGAACAGTTAGAGAACACTTAGGTCCCTGAGAATGAGGCGGAGAAGAATGTTGGTGTAGAAACCCTTGAGGTTGAAGAACCAGTTGATGTTGCTGTTGATGCAGAGAGAATTACTAAACCAGAGGTTGTGGATGTTGGTGTTGGTCTTCTGAGAACTCCTGAAGTTGCTGCCCAAGATTCAGAGAAAGGGAAGACTGCTGAAGAGATCCCTGTTACAAATTCTCCTTCCAAGGCTTCTGGTTCTATGCCTGAGAACATTGAGAAGATCACTGTTGAAGACCAAGGCTTATTCTCTGATGCAGATAAAAATTCTCCAATCCGCCCAGATGAAACTCTGGGGGATTATTATTATAGAACTTATTCGGAGAAGAATGCGCCTGAAGTTCATGTTCCGGTTTGGAATTTGAAAAAAGGTGTCACCTTTTCAGACTGGCGTGTATGTCGGGGACCTTTCCGCCTGGGGAGATTAAATTTCAAGAGAACTGTCTGCATGATCAGACCTATCATGCCTATCTTCAAGAAGCTGCTACTTATACGTCAACTACGCATCGCATAGTGCGCGAATGGCATAGCATGAATAAGGATTGGGCTGCCTTTAAGTCGTCCAAGAAGAAGGCTGCTGAAGATGAAATCCGTGTTGCCTATCTGAGGGCTAAACTAGAAGCTGATCAGGCTAAGTTTGAGGCTGATCGAAAAACTGAAGAGTGGTCTGTTGCGGGCTGGAAGATAAAGGCGGAAGCCGAAGCTGCCATTCTCTCCGAGGAGCGCAAGAACTAGAAGAAGATCTGTGAGAAAGATAATGCTGAAAAGATGGGTCTCCGCAATGCTATCAACAATCTCAAGGCTGAAGTTGAGAAGTTGAAGAAACAAGATGCGGAGATCGAAAAATTGAAGAAAGAAAAAGCTGATGTTGAAGCTGCGCGAGATGAGGTGCGTTCTCACAGGGAAAGGAATGAACAACGAGATGTATATACATGCGCTACCCTTGCCCTTAGAGATAAAGAGATAGAAGAACTTATTATTTCGATGTCTGATCAGGAACAACTCAAAAAAGCTCTGGAGCTTGCGCATGCTGAGAAGGATGAAACTTCTCGCCGTCTTGTCGAAACCGAAGGAAAATTGGAAACTTCCGAAACTGCGCGAGCGACAGTGGAAAGCGAGCTTGAACCATTGAAAGGCAATATGCTATGGCTGAAGGAGCGCGAAATCGCATGTGTAAGTTTTTTCCTTCTCTTTGTAACTCCTTAAAGTTTGCTTCCGCGTTGTTCCTTACTTTGCTTTTCTGCTATTTGTATAGGTTGCTGAATCAGTGTTAAATTCTGAAGAGTTAGATAAAACGGTTGCGCGCCAGTTGGTTGCTGCGCGATATGATGGATATTCCCAGGGGTATGCTGAATGCTCCCATCACGTAGTTAATGCTCTGAAAGTTGACTGGGATACTAGCAAGTCTGCAACCCACGGCGTGAATACAGGTGCCGCCCTTGCCGCTGCGAACACAGAGTTTAATAACCTGCAGCTCCCGATTATGGATCTTATAACTGTTGCTTTGCAGTTTGAAGACCCTGTAGCACAACTGAGAGAAATCTTTCCGGATGAAGAAGGTGAAGACCTAGCGTAGGTTTTTCTTTGTGGGTGTATGAACAATTATCCTTTAGATTTTTTGGATGTGTACCCCTTTTCTGCTAATGCGCTGCCGCGCAAGTAACATTTAGTATTACACTGCCGTGTAATTTGATAATTTTTATGGCATGTTAGTGCGCTAGAAGTGGTAGGATATGTGTTTTGATTCTACAATATTTTGCATGGGTACAATTACTTTGATTAGGTAAGGCGAATAAATGTGGTATAAAGCTCATGTTTGAACGTAAGGTCTTGCGCGATGTATGTAATCGCCGACCGCTCATGAGGCTTATATTGTATTTACCATAGTGTTTTTGCACTTACCAAAAGGAATTGCATGCACTTTGTAAGAAAAAAACACAAGAATAATAGAAAATTTGTCGTTTATTCATGGATAAGGCGCAGAGGCCATACAAAGTCTATTAAAATAATTACACGGGACTTAACTTACACTATAGTCCTTGCATAGAGTTGATAAACTGTAGAGTTTTTCCCAATCTGCAAGGAGACTATAGAGCTGTTACTTAATTCTTCGCCTTTTTACTCGGGCCTTCTTCGCCTCGAGTGATTTGTTTTATCTCCTTGCGTACCTTTTGCAACAGGTGAGTGAGCTCACCACTCTTAAGCGCCTTTCTGATCTCAGTGCACAGGGAGATGCAGTTATTGGTGGTATGACCGTTGTCCTTGTGGTAATCACAGTACTGACTTGGGTCCTGGCCACGTTTGTTCTTCGTAGGTGGAGGAGCCTTAAACTGGTAATCCTCCGTACTCAATACTTCTGCAGGGGTTTTGGTCAGAGGAGTCCATTGTCTCTCTCTGTTTTCTTGTTTTGCTTCCCTTTGTGCAGCGAGCTTATTGATGGTAGCTCGTGCATCTTCAGGCGAATAATTTCCTGAGCTCGAGTCACGCCAACCCTTCTTAAACTTCTTCCCGCTGCTTGAGCCTAAGTCTGTTGGACGATTATGTGGTGGAGGCGGTCTGTTGGTGCTGAGATTCTTTTCAGTCTGGGCATAGACCTTTGCTGCCGCCATTAATTTTTCCCAACTTTTTGGGAGTCCCTCTGTTCCGTATAGGACTTTTATCATGTCGTCACACCGGACGACATATTTAAACTGAGCTCTGATTAGGTGCTCGTGTACATCTCCTATTTCGAGCACTTCTTTGTTGTAACGGGTAATGAAGTCTTCTAAACTTTCGTCATCACGACGCCAGATATTCATTACATCCGATGTATCACGGATGGACCGCCTCTGTTGGCTGAAGTGTATCAAAAAATTTTCTCGCAAGTCTACCCACGATGTGATTTTTCCCACAGGCAAGTTGTCAAACCAGAGCCGCGCGGCTCCTGTAAGGGTTTGAATAAAGAGGTGACACCACATCGGGAGTGTCCAGCCTCCCACCAATCCTGCGCTTGTGAAGACCCGAAGATGGTCATCTGGATCTGTCATACCATTAAACTTGCCTACGTTGGATGGGAGTTTTGCTTTCTCCAGGGGAGCCAAAGCAATTTCGCTGATGAACTTGGAATTTTATGCCGCTTCTGCCGGGCGATATATTAGATTATAATCATGCTCAGCTTCAGGATTGTAAACCGCGCGAGGTTTACAACTTTTATAGTTTGGTTTCAACCGGCTGAATACACTTGTGCTGTCTCCCTCATGATATATTATGTCATACTCATTGGTGTGGGTGTCCCGTTGTGGGCCCAACCTGGAGTAAACTGACTGCCTTCTATGGGAGTGTTGTTCATCACGAGAGTCTCTTCGTTGTGTCTCAGAACGAGTATACTCGTATCTCGTGGGAGATCTAGAGTAAACTTCAGTGTCTTCGATCTGAATCCGTGATGGTCAGTCATGCTCAGAAACATGAGGTACCGATGGTGTTCGATTGCGGGATACAGGCCTTCGTGATTGGGTTTGGGGAACAGTTTGTGCACAGAGTTGTGCATACACGGTGTTCAATGCTCCCTGAGACCTAACATACCAGGATATTGGGGTTTCTCCTGGGGGTAGAATTGAGCTCACAGGAATCTCTGGTTGTACCCCTGGGGTGACAGGTTCATTTGGATGATTGTCATTGTATTGCATCTCATTTTCATCGGAAGCTTCTTCCACAAGCCCGTCGACTTGGGTATTGTGTGCTATGTTCGGCCGAGGGCCAGTTTAACGGTTTGGAGTTTCTTCCATTTAAAGAAAAAACGGATAAAGCAGAGAAATCGGTGGGCGCCAATGAAGAAACACTGGTTAAATGACCGGAATCAGATAAACCAGGGGGTTAGGTTCTGCATAAAATGGCTGGGTTTTCCTCGTTCGATTTGGGGGTTACGGATCTTCTTCTCCGATGAATACTGCAAAACAGAACACCGTCAGTCTCGCCACGGGGAGAAGGGAGGTTCTCTCCGTGACCACACTCCGGCGTGAGAATAAGTATGTGTTTACGAAGAAGAAGAAGTATAAGTGAAGTGAATGTGACTTGGCTATTGTACCTGATTTACTCTTCTATTTATAGCCGGGAGTTTAGGCGGGAAAACCTGTTATTGAAAAGTTGATGGAGGATGCTAACTCCGTAGCGGTTTTTTTTCCCATCCGTTAATTCCTTTAATCCGACGTGAGAGCACACGGATCGCGATTTAAATCAACGGCTGGGGGATTGCCACGTGGAAAGTGGGTAATGTGGAGATCTCTCTCTAATTCCATGCCATCACCGTGACTTCAAAGGAGCCCGGGATGATGAAACGTGGCCCAGACGGTTATAACCGTCTTGGTGGTGCACGATTGAGTCTTCTAGAAGATTACAGCCGTAATCCTGTGTGACTCCTTATCGTGTAGTATCGGTGAAGTAAATAATATCCAAGTCTGGTGTATTATTTTAGGTGGAGGTGTTCACTGGGATTTTTATCCCTGTCTGTTATGGAGCGAGGCGCAATGATTCATTAGTTTCCTTTTGGCGCGCAAATGTTGGTTGCTACTCTGTTCTAAGTTCTCTTTTGTAGAACCAGTGCGCGACCGCGCAAGGTCTAAAGAGGGTTGAAAGCTGAGGTCATGGTAAGGTCCTAAGTGCTCGAAGCGAGGTTTTTGGGACCTTACCCCTTCAGTGATTAAATAAATAACCAAGTAAATAAATTTGTATAAGTTATGTTATTTGTAAAACGATGTTTTTGTAAAAGTATGTTATCTGTGTAAAATGTAATATGTGTAAACTGAAATGGTTTAAATAACGCTACGACATGTAATATTATAAAAGCACTTATATATAGGAAGTACCAGCGGCGTATCCACCATGCTTTTATCATATTACACTTGCCTCATTATTTAAATCACTTATCCAAACAAACCACCAAATTGTCTTGTTTAAACCAATGTCAAAATGTTCATGTGTAAACAATGTCTAATGTCAAATTTGAATCATGTAATGTATAAACAAATGTTATGTATGGCAAGCGAAAAATGTCACGCAAAACCATAGGTAAAATACACAAAACATGGTATTTGAATAAATCATAGTTTAAACAAAAAGTTATGTTTTGTGAAATAATGCATGCTTTACTGATACAAACATCTATGCGGTATTGTTAAAACGCATACATTCAAGCCTTGCGACTGTGGCGACAAACCCTTAAACAAATTAAAGGTTTATCTAAATTATGTATATCGGATTCAGTCATTTCCTACTTCCAAACAAACCTAGGAAGCCAGAAATGGGAGTTGTCAATTCCTATGGTACCACTACTTACTACCGAGCGGCGTAGCTAATGTTAATGAATGTACATTTGTCCCGTTAAACAAACCAAATGTCATACCAAATGTAAACATGTTATGTGAAAATAATGCACTAAGTATGCTAAATGATCATACATAGCGTAAATGTGATGTAAATCTGTAGGATCGTTTTGTGACCCAAACGAGTCGTTCAGAAGAGATTTAATCCGTTTCAGAGGCGGAAACTAAGAAACGAATGTAGAAACAGCTTGAATATCACTTTAAACCTTGTGTATATTGATTTAACACTGATTACATGCAGAAAATATACCGGCAGCACTTCGGTATCTATTACAAGGCTCTGGTCTGGTCGCTTCAAATGAAACATGACATGCCTATTTATACTAAATGCTTGTTAGCTTGAAATGACACACACATGTTCAAGCTACCAGACATGTTCAAGCTATCAGACACTTCAAGCTATCAGACACGTTCAAGCTATCAGACACGTTCAAGCTACCAGACACGTTCAAGCTATCAGACACGTTCAAGCTACCAGACACGTTCAAGCTATCAGACATTGCAACCCAGACTCGATATAAGACGAAGACGACAGATGTATGCACCAACAGACTCCCCCTCAGATGTTGACGAGTCTTAAGTGTCGAGTCTTTTCAATCTTCGGTCTTTATCAGTCTGAACGCTCTCTGAAATATCTCACAGTGCAAGCATCCTCAAACTTTATCTCCTTCTTCTCTTCAGCATCAACAAACTCTTCACGAACAATCTCTACTCAGATGTCTTCAGACTCCCCCTTTCGATATGCTGGTATCGCAGTCTGGCATGTTGAAATCACAAAGTCTTCAGGTATCGGAACCTGACTTTCTATCGTTCAAATAACCTGCACACTCTCTACCCAAAAATAAATTTTCTGATAACTACTTGTAGAGCATATTTTAAAATGATTCAACATTAATAGTCTCTGATGAACCATTTGCAGAAATATCATTTTCATTTCAAAGAACTTCAAACAAATACTTTCCCAAACCTGTTCGTCATGTCTAGCACTTGGAATTTTGAAAATTAGCTCTCCAACACCAGTTGTCGAAAATCTTTTTGGATTTTTAAAAATTTATGCTAAAACACACTAAAATCTTTTTGTATTTTTGAATGTAATGAAATGCAGTAAAGAAATATTTACAGACAATATTTTTGTGAGTTTTGTGTAAGAGGATCATATCAGATTTTGACAAGTCACAAGTACCGTTGAGCTTAGTTACACATTAAGAATTAAACAATTCACTTAGATTGCCAATATACTGATCCACTTAAATTTTCACACAAATTTCAACTAATTCAGGATATGAGTTAGGTGTTTTAAAGACTTAAACTCATTCATGTGTCCCACCTCTTGAATATACTCCCGTATCCAGATCCCAATATTCAGTCTTACAGGTGAGTATACCACAGATGATATCTGTCAGGGGTTAAATTGCGAGGGCCGTGAGAGCTCAGGTCGATACTTCCGTATACGCAGAGAGATGACGGCTTCGAATTTTGGTGTGTCCCCTTTAGAGGATCTTTTGCATTACAACAGCAATGACTATCAATTTTATTTTTTCATCAATTTGCTGAGGGCTGCGCTATTTTTCAAGCAAGCGGAAAGTATTCTCCGGGGACTAGGTCAGAAATTCCTTTCAGCAGAAGTCCCGGGATAATACCCCAGATATTACTGAGCATAAAGACCTAGTATCTCAGAAAGAGGGACCTTTCAAACGAGATTTCAGGGGTTACCTATATATCCAAGTAGTGTTCCCCACGAAATAAGCAAGTTTGAATTTATGTTTATATCCCGAAAAAGTTTACTAAATGTGTAAAAACCTATCGGCATATCATAAAGTGAGACTGTTTAACGCTATTTAATCATTACATTTCTTTAGCATACTGTGACTGTCTACTGATGTACTATCATTTCCTCTTCTTTGACACAAAAACTCATTTTTGATTTTATCATGTTTTTGACATTTTCAAATTTTCTAATGTTTTTGGATTTTCTAAAAAATTTCTACTCCCCCTAAAATGCAAACACATTTCAGGAAATTTGAAAATAAACCGTACAAGAAACTTAACAACCGATATCAAATCGCTTCAAATCGCCATCCACTTGGCATAAACAATTAGAACTCCCCCTTACACAAAACTATTTTCTCATTATGATTTCAAAACACTTAAGTTTGTTTTAACCAAAATGATTTTTCCGGAAAATAAGTTTTGTTGATTTAACCACTTGTAGGTTCGGGGTGTGGCTCATCACATTGTCCATTCAATCACTTGTATGAGGATTACATCAAGTTCAAACTAATGACCTTGAGTAATCACTTTGTCAGAATCAACCTCTTACCACTTGTAAGTATATCCAAAACGTTTAATCACATGTAGGAATAAATCATCTACACAAACCATTTTAAGCAATCAAAATGCCGATTCCTGCTTCACACTTACCAACCTGGAAGCTCCGGCAATTCACACTTAACCTGTAAAAATTCGACTATTTTTAAAATTCAATCACACAATCAATTACTAAGAAAAATGCCGATTCCTGACCCACGATTACAAACTTGGGATCTCCGGCATAGTCCTAAGACTTTATGGGAAACAAACTTCCATCCAAGTCTTCTCAGACTTGATGGTTTTCAATTCTTGCGCAGTGGGGTTGTAAGTTGCCTTTTTAGTTGCATAAAAATCTTTAACCCCCTTTACTTTCCCATTCAACATTTTCCCAAAAATTTTCTTAACACTTCCATTGAATGTTTTCTCGACATCAAACTTAGTATTCTCATTGTGAAACTGATTCGAGATATCAACCTTACCAACTTTCTGTTTCACTTCTTCAAATTTCAGTGATGGAAATTCATCATCATTCACTGAATCTTTTGTCTCAACATGTGGCTCATCTGGCTTTGTGGAACCAGATTCAACGCCGACTTTCTCATCATCTTTCTTAACAACCCACACTTGGTTGTCTTTTGCATTCTTTTTGTAAAAATTCTTTTTAGAACATTCACCAACCTCATAAATTGAGTTTTCAAAAATTTTAAATTTTTCGATTGGTGGTTCAACATCAACAACTTTCTCTTTCAATTTCCTAGAAACTCCCAGTTTTGACTTGACATTTTTCGGACAATTCCATGCAATGTGACCAGCTTCATTGCATTTGTAACAGGTTCTAGTTTCTTTGAAGTAACAAACTTCAGTTCCATTCTTCTTCTTTTCAGCAAGAAATTCTTGATTTGACTGTCTCCAGAATGGTTTCTTCTGTTCCTCTTCTGCAAGTCCACTTGACACAAATTCTGTTTTTGTTTTAGAATTTTTCAAATTTTTATGATTTTCTGGTGGAATAAATCCTAATCCTTTCTTTTTGTAGCTACGATTTTGGTTAGATTTCTTTTGAAAACCAGAACCAAAATTGTAACCCTTTTTCTTGTTTAGACGTTGTTGAACTCTTGAAGTGTACTTTTTAGGTTTTTCAGTAAGATTTAAATCTTTTATTTCAGAAATATTAATTTCTGTCATTTTGAAAACCTTTTTGATCATGTCAAAACGAACACTTCTTATTGGAAACTCTTTGTCATAATATAATTTGTCCGAATCATTTAAAGTGTATGCAACTTCAAATGTTTCATCATCCAAATTTGCTTTCGATAACAAAAATTCTTTACTATAAGACCGTTTAACCGACGACTTTGCACTGTTGACTGACGAATTTGACCCTCCAGACTCAGACTTTGACTCAGACTCCTCCTCAGTATCCAACACCTGATCGACCACCTTTTTTATTAACTCAGACTCATGATCAGTATCGGACGAGGTAAACGTGACATCAATGTTATCTGGTAAAACGTCAGTTGTGTCGGTTTTTAGCTTTATATTAACTGCTTTTTCAAGTTGCTCCTCGTTTGGTTTTCTAGGAGAATACCCTTCCCAAATTGGAGGCGGACACTTGTTATATCTAACAGTCGGTTTCTTACCACTATCTTTCTTCTTTGGCTTCTCATCTTGAAAAGCTTCCATACCTGCAACAGTTGGGTAAATACGATCAATGAGATAATCAGAACTAGAATAACTTTGTAATAAACGTCTAATTCTCTCATTCTCAATCTTCTCTGTCTCCAACTCTTGCTTCCACTTAGCACTCTCTTCGATGTAAAAATTGATGGCTTTTTGCTTTGTCATCATCACAGCATTCATCATCGTAAGTGCTTGTTCTCGTTCTGAGTTTGTCTTTTGGAGACCAGTTACTATTTTGTTCAAGACATCATAAGATTCTTTTACATAGTTGAGATTGAACAGTAACTGCTCCTTCTTCTTCTCATACTCAGCAATTATATCATCTTTGTCTGCACATTCCTTGCATGCTTCCATACACTTCGTGCAAGGCTTGACAACTTCAACAATCTTTTCAACTTCGATTGTCTTTACCACTTCAACCACTTTTTCTTCTTCTTTCACCTTCTCAGTTTCAACCATCTTCTCAACAACACCTTCAACATTCTCTTTCTGAACAACATCTTCAGATTTCATTTGTTGTTGTTCTTTAGCAGCTCGTTTCTCCTTCAGTTTCTCCATACGATCTGCAAAATAGAAATGAAAACTTTCAGGAGATAAATGAGATTTAGCAATATCAATATGTTTTTCTTCCTCATCATCACTATTGATATCATCAACTGGTGACTGATCAAACTGTACAGATTTTTCAGAATCAGCATCTGATAAACCAGAATCTGACGGTGTTTGATCAAATACAACTTCCTTTTCTGAAGTAACATCCTTCTGTACACTCTCATCTGCACTCTGTGAACTTTCATAAGCACTTTCTGAACTTTCATCAGAAACAACAGACTCTTCATCCACACTCTTTACAGTCACTTCAATAGACTTCATCCATGTGGCAAACATGTCTGGTTCTCGTACAATCTTAGCGATGAAAGCTTTAAAATTCCCATTTTCATCTGCAAACATATTCCAGCTGAAGCCTTCAGGTAGCCTCTCATCATCTTGATCGACTATGCATGCTTTACTATCAGGTGATATAAAATTGTTCCAGTCAAAATCCACCACACACGCTCTTTTTGAATCCTTGATTCTTCTACCATGAGCCGTTTGTGAGTCTTGTGATTGACCAACTTGCTGGTAAATGGCTTTCCGGTAGTAATCGTCTTTTCCAAACGGATTCTGAGCTCCACTAGCTTCCCTGTTCTTGCACTCCCGCTTGAAATGGCCTTTCTCCCTGCATCGAAAACAAGTAACTTTAGATTTATCAAAACCTAAAGTAGATACATGAGCATCAAGAAAATCATTTCTCCCGGTAATTGTTTTGAACTTTTCAGCACGTCTTAGAACGCTAGCTAGACACAATTTGATGTCCATCAGTTCCATCTCTTCGGCGTCTATCTGATCGTAATCCTCCTTTGTGAGCATGGGATTTCCGATCCGACTAGCCACTAGACCCTCATAAGATAACAACACAGAACCAAGTAGAGCCATGTGGTCTTTAGCAGTGTCTTCCGAAAAACTTTGACCTTCTGGAAGATTTAGAGCGATGTTGCACTGAATCACATAACCATTTCCTGTCTTTGTGCTTTGAGACTGAAAGCTTTCTGATAAACTCTTTGGATTGACACTTGGATATAATGAGAAACCACTGCTGCTTTTGTTTGAACTTTGATCAATCTTTTCTGTAGAATCCCCAGCACTATACGCAGTTTGGATTTTCGGACTTCTCTCAACTTCTGGAACCGGAACACTACCTTTGTAATACATTTTTACATCCTGTTGACCACTTGGACTGTTCATCCTCGCGATCTTCTGCTGTTCCAAATCTTGACCCTCAATCTTTTCGATAAACTCACCAATTGATAACCCATCATAAACCCCTGTGTTTTTCAGGATCATCAAATAAGTTCCCCACTCTTTTTGAGGTAACGCATCAGCTAATTTGTCTACCCACTCTTCAGACTCCTTTTTTATACTAAGCATTGACATAGATCGCACAAGGTGACAGTATCTTTCAATCAGCTTCTTTGTGTCTTCACCCGGTAGACTGCTGAACAGATCAAACTCTTTCTTTAACAGTGCCTTCTTGCTTTTAATCATTTTCTCGCTACCCTCAAATTTGACTTTAAGTGCATCCCAGATTGACTTTGCAGTTTTGTCATGCTGTAGCAGAATAAAAATGTCTTCTTTGATAGCTTGTTGAAGCAAACTGATCATCATCTTTTCAGCTCTATACATATCACGTTCTTCATTGCTAAATTCATGTATTTTTTTATCAACTTTCAAATCAGTCTGTGGCAAGACATATTTCTTCAAAATACATTCCCATGATCTAAGATGGTTAGCCTGAACCCAATTCTCGAATCTGTCTTTCCACCCATAGTATTCTTCGATGCTCATCAATTTCAGGGGCTTCTGGGTGGTTACCGTCTCGTTTTCCAAATTCATGTTCTAAGCAATGGTAGATGGACCAGACTGTGTAGCAAACGCGTTGTAGAACTCGGTATCCATGATTCAATATTGAAGACTTCCTCAAACAAGCTTTTAAACAAACTGATTCACCTCGTAAAAATTATACCGAAAGTACTGACACACTCGATAAAAGCATTACACAACACGATGCACTATTCAAGCGGTTCACATTTTCAAGCGATCAGACGTTTCAAGCTGTCAGAGGGTTTCAAGCTGTCAGACGGTTTCAAGCTACCAGGCTGTTTGAAGCTGTCAGACGATTTCAAGCTACCAGGCTGTTTGAAGCTGTCAGACGATTTCAAGCTACCAGGCTGTTTGAAGCTGTCAGACGATTTCAAGCTACCAGGCTGTTTGAAGTTGTCAGACGATTTCAAGCTACCACGCTGTTTGAAGCTGTCAGACGATTTCAAGCTACCACGCTGTTTGAAGCTGTCAGACGATTTCAAGCTACCAGGCTGTTTGAAGCTGTCAGACGATTTCAAGCTACCAGGCTGTTTGTGACATTTTTAGTCCGAATTTAACCATAAAATTTTCAAGGGTTTGTCTATGTCCAATTCCGAGTGCACTGTGAAAATTTGAACCAATTCGGACCGTGAAATCTCGTTCAATTGAAGAAAGAAGGTGTAAAAGTCAGAAAAAGTGACGAAAACAAGCTGTTTTGGCAAGATCTCTTCAACATGGCTCTGATACCACTTGTAGGATCGTTTTGTGACCCGAACGAGTCGTTCAGAAGAGATTTAATCCGTTTCATAGGCGGAAACTAAGAAACGAATGTAGAAACAGCTTGAATATCACTTTAAACCTTGTGTATATTGATTTAACACTGATTACATGCAGAAAATATACCGGCAGCACTTCGGTATCTATTACAAGGCTCTGGTCTGGTCGCTTCAAATGAAACATGACATGCCTATTTATACTAAATGCTTGTTAGCTTGAAATGACACACACATGTTCAAGCTACCAGACATGTTCAAGCTATCAGACACTTCAAGCTATCAGACACGTTCAAGTTATCAGACACGTTCAAGCTACCAGACACGTTCAAGCTATCAGACACGTTCAAGCTACCAGACACGTTCAAGCTATCAGACATTGCAACCCAGACTCAATATAAGACGAAGACGACAGATGTATGCACCAACAAAATCAATGTGTACATATGCTAAAATAAACATATGAAACAAATGTGTTTATGTAATCAATGTACTAGCATGTTAATAAAACATACATAGCAAAAACATGGATGAAATCATGTACTATACGTGTACTAATGAACATAGCAAGCATATGTTATAAAAGCATGAAAATCACAAAAGTAACAAGTAGGCACATGTGTTTCACCCCAAAATGTTTGAAAACAGTAAAAGAGGGGACTATGTACTCACTTGAGAATGCTTAAAAGTCTTGTAATAACAACCAAGCAAAGCTAGAAGGATCACGGAATCAATCGGCACCTAATATAGGTAACTATGTTAATAAACCGGACCTAAATCGGAAGATCGGATAGGATGCGGTTTCGTAAACCAGATGAGTATGGGAACTCATATGATATGGTTTAACAAGGCCTACATACTAAAACGGAACCTATCCTTAGTGCTTATGACCCGTTACGACTCGTTTAGGTAGCTTACGCCACTTTAACGGGTCGTTCGCGCAAAACGCGTACAGACCGTCTAACTAGTCCTATGACAAGTATTATATGCCTTAACATGTCTAATAATGTTGCCTAATCAGTTTAGATGTAAAAATTTAGGTTACATATGCTTAAAATGAATTTACGCATAAAAAGGGCATTTTGGTTATTTACCTAAGGCATATAAACTACCTATCATACAACTAATTAAACTAAGTGACCATAAGGTATAACCTCGGAAGGTTATTCCCTATACAACTATGGTCATATAATGTGTTTGGTCGGATCCTAATGATCGACCAAACGGGTCGGGTTCGAAAGTCTAAGCGGGTGTTTAGTCCGCTTACCTTGCGACCCTATATAAGCACTAAACTAAAAGTGACGAGTTAAACATGTTTAACTAAATTAGAAAACAAGTTTGATATCAAAACAAAGGGTTTTGATACCCAAGAATAGTTTGGTTGCAAAATACGCATAAACGCGTATTTTTACCGAAACTATGACTCGTCACTATGCATAAATAACGTGGTAATCAGTAGGTATAGTCACAAAGGACTATGACCATCGTGATTACGCTCATGTTGCGAAGTTCAAACGAAATTCGTGTTGACCATTGACTGGTCAAAGCATAAAGTCAAACACTGTTTGACTTTCGTGCTTAAAAACGCGTAAAAGAATGAAAGAAGCTTACATGAGGTCCATACGATGAGGATTTGATCTTAAAATTCTCAGGTATGAAGGTTTTTAAGCTTCAACTTAGAGAAATCAGATCAAAGTGTGAGTTGCAAATGAAAAACTTGTGGGTTTATAGAGTTTTCGGGCCACTGTTAGGATCATTCATCGATAATCGAGCTTCGATCTTGGCCTTACAAGTGTACCCACGGTTTTGGAATACCATGGGTGCCCCAAAACAGCCCATAGACTTGATAAAAACCATTTGCAAACATGGGGAACAGCTGGAAATAGCTGGAAACAGATTCTGGCTGATCTGATGGGCTCTCGCGCCCCGCGTACGAGCTAACCCCATCTTACGTGGCCCGCGACCGCCGGGGATATCAGCAACAGTTTTAAAAATTGCGTTCTTGGTCCCTGCAATTGTTTAAGCCCATTTTTGATATGTTTAAGGTCTGTTAAGCCATTTTCAAGGATCTACAATGACGCCTAAGCATAGGGGACATGAAACATGCTTGAAAATGTGTCGGATGTCGGGTCGTTTGGTCGTACGATCACGTTATCCGGTTAATTACGACGAAACAAGAACGAACGCGAAAAACGATCCAAATTACATGACGAATAGAATTTGAGCATGCCAATCACTAAAATAAAATATTTTAATGATTACAAAAATTTTTGGATGTCCGGATATACTCAGAATGTAAGATATGCGCGAAAATGCAAACTCGTGTAGTTTTTGACACTTTTAGTCCCTGATTGACCAAAAAGTTTATTTTTGCACACCGAACCTTTCAAAGCCTATTTCTAAGCTATGTAAAGGATATTTATGGTATGTTTAACTTATGGTGATGTTCCGGAATGTTCGTTACCACACGAATCGGTATACTTGCGCAGTTTGACGTAAATAGTCCCTACGATCGAATAAACTTAATTTTGCCATACCAAACCCTTTAAAACTTATTTCTAAGTTATGTAAAGGTTATTTAAGGTATGTTAAACATATATTGATGTTCCGGAGTGTTTGTCGCGTTAAACTGATTACGTTTACGCACCAGTTTGCGTATAACTTTCCAGAAATCGATATAGAGTTTGAAATTGAACAAAAATCAAAACATGCAAAATGTCAAACATAAATAAACAAACGTTGGGGTCAAAACACATAGTTTTATTGATAACTGAACTGTTTAAGGTTTATACAATGATTACAAGCACAGATGTCACAGGAGCAGACATCCCATACACATAATTTGACTTTGGTGCAGCAATGGGACTGAAAACAATGTTTGGATTGTGATTCATAACTCCATGAACAGGGCTGAAAACTAGATTTGGACGAGCTTGAGACATCAACGCTGCGTTGTTGGGACTAGTCACTCCAGCAGCCATCAGTGAATTTTTGTGATTGATTTCTCTATGCTGATTGTCGATCTCGCAAGACTTGATAGTTGCGATCAGTTCTGTAAGTGTCATTTCATTTAGATTCTTGGTATGCTTGATCATAGAAACCTCGGCATCCCATCCTTTAGGTAGAGAGTTAAGCAGTTGACGATTCATTCCACTATTTGAGATATTGTTTCCAGCACTCACCATCTGAGACACAAGTTTAACAAACCTCCTAATCTGATTCTCAACAGTTTCCCCGTAGATGTGGTTAAAAGAATTGAACTGTTGATTCATCATGTTGACTCTGCTTGCTTTCATGTCAGCATTTCCTTCAAACAAGTGCGTCAGTTGATCCTAAATTTCTTTTGCACTTTTGCAGTTTTGAACTCCGATTGAAATGTCTGGACCAAGAGCCATTGAAAGAGTTCCATAAGCAGCTTCATCTTCAGCAATGACCTTTCTGTCTTCATTGGTGTAAATGCTTTCAGGTTTTGGAATTTGGGTTTGAGGGTCATCTTCAGTAGTATACATGATAGTGCGTGGTCCATTTTTAATGCTTCTCCAAACGTGAGGTTCTTTCGCCTTGCAGTACTGCTCAAACCGAAACTTCCACTCGTATTAGTCGTCCCCATACAAGAACCTTGGAACCTTGGTGGACGTGCCGATAACTTGGTCAAGTTCTTGATGGAAGGCCAAGGACTGAGTCTGGATTGCAGCAAGGGTAGCATTAGCGAGATCAGCTGCAGTCACAACACCATTCATAACACCGGTTTGGTTCAACATGATGTATGTAAAGACTGAAAAGAGGTCCGAAATGAAGAGTCCGAGATAGTCACAGATCCGAGATGAAACAGGTCCGGAATGAACAGTGGTCCGAGATGGTCTTTATCCGAAATGGGTCCAAAATGAAAAACAAGCAATCTTCAAACACAGTGATTCAAAATGACTAACTGCAGTCCGAAATCTGATAACTCTTATCCGAGATCTGATGACTTTTATCCGAGATTTGATGATTACGATTCGAAATCTGATGATCACAATCCGAAATCTGATGATGACTATCCGAGATCTGATGATGACAATCCAAAATCTGATGATGACAATCCGAAATCTGATGATGACAATCTGAAATCTGTTGATGACAATCCGAAATCTGATGAATTCTGTCCGAGATCAGATGATGATGGTCCGAAATCAGGAAATCTTCAAGTCCGAGATAACTAATGACGATCCGAAATGATCCGAAATACTCTGAATACAGTTCGAAATCAGCAGAAGACAGTCCGAAATACACAGAACGATCCAGAAAGCCAGAACAGTAACAAGTGCGGAACAGTAACAGCGAAACAACCAATGCGATATCAGATCCGAGCCTGGAAATCAGGTTCAACAGGCTCTGATACCGCTTGTAGGTCCCAAAAAACCCAATGATATCACTCAACGGTTCAATCGAACGCGGAATATAAGATCAAACCGAATGAACAAAAAGAAATTTATCATTACAAAACTTAGTGCTGCTGCTTAGATCGCACACAGTCTCAAGAACTGTCTAGTACGATCTTCGAGAACCTTGCACACAATCTCTAGGATTGTCAGGTACAAGGTTCTCCTTAGGGGACTACATGATTACAAACTGGGAGAGCTCTACTACTAATAATCTAGACATAACTATATATAGGAGCCTCTACCCCATTGGCCCACATGGCCTAGCCCAAGCCCAAGACCTATCTAAACCCAATAAACAAAAATGAATACAATAAAATAAGCATAAAACTCTGGACCTAACACTTACTTTGGATCCTCAAGGAAAACCTGTGAACAAATCCTTTTATCGCTCCATGATTGGCTCTTTAATGTACTTTAACTGCTAGCAGGCCCGACGTTATATGGGTCGTCTGTCTTTGTGCTCGATTTTAGACAAATCCCAAGGAATCTCACGAAACTGCTGTAAAGCGCATCTTCCCCTATCTTAAAGGAACCCCGAAACTTGGTCTTTGGTATCCTAAAGATAGTTATTTTGATCTTATTTCTTATTCTGACAGTGATCATGTAGGTTGTAAGGTTGATCGCAGGTCAGTCTCAGGAGGATGTCAATTCTTGCGAAATCGTCTAATCTCGTGGTAAAGCAAGAAGTAGACGACTGTGTCCACTTCTACTGTACAAGCTGAGTACACTGCGGCCTAAAGTTGTTGTTTGCAAGTCCTTTGGATACAAAATTAGTTGCTGGATTATGGAATCAACATCATGAAGACTCCTATATTCATCGACAATGAGGCGTGTCTCGGAATTGTGAAGAATCCTATCCACCACTCCAGAACAAAGCATATCGAGATTCGCATTCACACAATTCGAGATGCTTATGAGAAAGGATATATTCAGGTGGTGCTAATGGATACAACACAGCAAAGGGCCGACATCTTCACAAAAGCCTTTGATAAAACCCGCTTCAACCAGTTGGTAACCTGGTTGGAAATGGTCAATTTCCTTGAATGGAAATGAAATTTGTTGTCTATCACTATTTGTAGATACTCTATCTTTTGTTCTTATTTTAATTTGTTATAAAAAAATAGTTCATTTAAAGTAAAACAAGTATCTTAAAACGTTGCTCACCAAAAAGATTTTCTGATATTTAAAATTTCATTTTCGGGTAATGGACTTACGAAAATAAAATTTTAGGGGGGAAGAAATTGAAGAAAATCAAAAGTTGGATGCCTGTGTTTGACATCAGTTAAAAGAAATGATAGAAAATTGCTAACACCTTGTCATGTCTTGAAAAATAGAAAACAAAAGGAATCGGGGTACCAAGCAATGACGTGTTAGTAGATTAAGCAATACCGACGAGTAAACTGCGAATAGGCGGCAAAAGATAAAGTCTACACAAGAATTCTAGCTTTCCACTGCATTGTGTATCATTTTGGGTAACATGTTGCGGCATATGGCTTAATGGTATTAAATCTTGCGTTGACAGATTGCCAAAGTCCGAGATTTCGGGTCTTTATATTGGTTATTTATTCGGGGTTATCATAGTCGCTCTTCTACTACATCCAGATATATGCAGACCTAGACACGACTATGATATCTTTTTAAAAGAGCCAAAAACGCCCAAAACCATAAAGTGAGATAGTTTGGTCTTTCTGTTGTACGAAAGTACTAACCTGTTCACTAAACTATCTATCATCTAATCGTACCGTTACTGGTATCTGTCTCTGTTGGTGCATATTCTGTGACAACAGCTTAATAGTTTAAGTATTTAGTCTTTGGATATTTTGTAATGGGCTTAGCATATTGGTTAGTAAGTTAATTAGTGTAATGGGCTTGGAGAATGGCCTAGCCTAGTCCAAAGCCCAGTATGCAAACATGGAGTATATAAGCATGTTATGCATTAGGTTTTGAGAGTTGATGAAGGGAGAGTTCTAGAGAGAAATCTACAGAGAGTGGCTGAGAGATTTCTTGTGGGTCTTGAATTGATTGTAAACTTTGTGTTGGATAATCAATAGAAGACCGGATTGAAAGTGTTTTGTGTTTTGTTATTCTTCTACTCATTTCTATGTAAATCTGATCTAGAGGATTCTGCACTCTAGGTTGGATCGACGATTCTGTGACGATCCATACGGATTAGGGGACCTACAATCGATATCAGAGCTTTAGGCTCTTGATTGGCTTGGTTCAGAATCGTTTTCTGCAGAAAAATCGAAGTTTTGGACGTTTTCGACGGTTGTTCTAGGGTTCTGCTACTTATTTCGGAAAAAACAGCAACAATTTCGGATAAACAGCAAGCATTTCAGACCCATTTCATATAGAAATCTTGCTTTTCGGACCATTTCGGATATAAATCTTGCTTTTCGGATCATTTCAGATCAAGGAACTTGCATTTCGGACCAGAAACCATCTCGGATCTAGCACCATTTCGGACCATCTCGGACAACTGTTTCGAGATACATTTAAGGGGTGGAATTTTTCTTGGCCTGCGTAGAAAAAATTTCACTGTTTCGTGTTTAGAAAATTATCCTTTGCTCGTTTCAGAAAACCGTTTGCACCGTTAGACTCCTTGGATTTTTAGGACAAAAAAAACTCTGGAAAATCCCGGAAAAGGTCTTCGACATTATATATCATTGGAATCGTAATTTCGAGATGAATCTAACGGTATAACTTGGTAAAAACAGTTTTTGGAAAAATTTTGTACGGTTTTATCAGTACGGTTACGGTAAAAGCTCGACAAGTACCAGTAGAGAAGTTAGTTTTGGATTTTGACACAGGTTACCAAAATCCATTTAAACTTTTACGCTGCGTGATGGCTAAGATTGATAATGGCAGCGAGATTGTTAAGAATTGGCCAAAGATTATAAACGTAAATGAGTATGCTGACTGGAAGGAGAAGTTTGAGGTATTTGTGAAAAGTGAAGATACTACAATGTGGAGCTGTATGATTGATGGATACATTGCTCCTACATATGAAGTTGATGGGAGAATTAGGGTGACTTCGTATGAGAAGATGCATGAATCTGAGAAACGGTTGTATGATGCAGAGAAGAAAACTTTAACATCGATAAAGATGTCCTTGCCATTTGGAATAAAACATACATTTAATAGGTATGGGTCATCTAGAGAGCGGGGGGAAGCTTTGGAAAAACGCTATCAGATTCCTTCAAGACCGAATACATGTGATCAAGCATTGGTAGCTGAGCTTGTAGCTGTGAAGATTGGAGAAGTAGCGGCTGAGATAGAAGAGAATAAGAAAGCAGATGAGGAGATTGCTGAGAAAAAGGCAGCAGAGGTGAAGGTGTCATCAGAATCTGTAAGTCATACATGTCTTAATTGCACTGAACTACAGGGTAAAGTTAACAGACTATCGGAGCAAAATAAAACTATGTTAGCTTTTTTAGAAAACATAAAGGAGTCAAATGTTCTTTCGATTAAAAGAGAGTCAAACTGCTTAAATAAACTCAAATCAAATGAACAAGAAATCAGCAGTTTAACAAGCAAAGTCAATGAACTGTTACAGATCATTGATTTGGCTCGTTAAACTGTGAAAGATAAAACTAATGAATTTTCTGAAAAGTGCAAGGAATTGGCCATTGCACAAGACCAAATTGTAGAACTTCAAGGTAAGTTAGACAAATTTGGAAAATCTTCGTTAGTCAGACAACATATTCAAGAAAGTTTGAAAAAGAGTAATGATAAAAAGGGAGTGGGGTTTAGTAAAGCTTCATCTTCTAAACATCAGGACTACTCATTTTTACCAACTGAAGATGAGTTAACTGATTTTGTAACCACTGCACATGTAGTGGATCCAATAGCTGTGGACTTGCCAAATAGTCCAGTTTCTTTGAAAGAGTCTGTTGGGTCTAATAGTACACCTCATAAAGTGGATGAGGATACTGAAGACAAAAAGGCCAACACATTTAAAAAGGGATCAAATAAAAAGAAAAGTTATAAGAAAAGATCATGTTTTAAATGTCACAACAAAGGACATGTGGCGAGTTGTTGTCCTTTGAAGAAAAATAAGCAAAACGTTGATGATGTTAAGGATGAGAATCAGGTTGGGTCAAACAATAATGTAAAATCAAGTTGTTAGACAAAGAAACCTGAATTTCAATCTAAACCTTCAACTTCGAGAAGATTTGATAGACCAAGAAGTATTTCTCCACAATTTAGTCATTATAGTGGTAATTCAAATCGATTTCAAAATAGAAATTTTGGATATCAAAATCGATATCAGACTTCTGGTTATCGAAATTTTGAAAGAAGAAACGAATATAGGAGTTTTAGTAACTCAAATGTTCAACAACATCCAATTTTTTTTTTCAAAATTCATGGTATGATAATGGGAGAAAAAGGTTTCAAAAGAGTAATTTTCATCCGAAATGCTTGTTGTTCGAAATGCAAGTTCCTTGATCCGAAATGATCCGAAAAGCAAGATTTCTATCCGAAAAGGAAGATTTCTATCCGAAATGCATCCGAAATGCATCCGAAATGCTTGCTGTTTATCCGAAATTGTTGCTGTTTTATCCGAAATCAGTAGCAGAACCCTAGAACAGCCGTCGAAAACGTCCAAAACTTCGATTTTTCAGCAGAGAACGATTATGAACCAAGCCAATCAAGAGCCTAAAGCTCTGATACCGATTGTAGGTCCCCTAATCCGTATGGATCGTCACAGAATCGTCGATCCAACCTAGAATGCGGAATCCTCTAGATCAGATTTACACAGAAATGAGTAGAAGAATAGCATAACACAAAACACTTTCAATCCGGTCTTCTATTGATTATCCAACACAAAGTTTACAATCAATTCAAGACCCACAAGAAATCTTTCAGCCACTCTCTGTAGATTTCTCTCTAGAACTCTTCCATCATCAACTCTCAAAACCTAATGCATAACATGCTTTTATACTCCATCTTTGCATCCTGGGCTTTGGACTGGGCTAGGCCATTCTCCAAGCCCGTTACACTAATTAACTTACTAACCAATATGCTAAGCCCATTACAAAATATCCAAAGACTAAATACTTAAACTATTAAGCTGTTGTCACAGAATATGCACCAACAGAGACAGATACCAGTAACGGTACAATTAGATGATAGATAGTTTGGTGAACAGGTTAGTACTTTCGTACAACAGAGAGACCAAACTATCTCACTTTATGGTTTTGGGCGTTTTTGGCTCTTTTAAAAAGATATCATAGTCGTGTCTAAGTCAGCATATATCTGGATGTAGCAGAAGAGCGACTATGATAACCCCGAATAAATAACCAATATAAAGACCCGAAATCTCAGACTTTGGCAATCTGTCAACGCAAAATTTAAGACCATTAAGCCATATGCCGCAACATGTTACCCAAAATGATACACAATGCAGTGTAAAGCTAGAATTCTTGTGTAGACTTTATCTTGTCACACCCCGACTCGCAGCGGAAGACAATGGCGGGGTGCGGCAGACACATGGCACTCCTCATAATTTAAAACATTACATTACATAAAACAGGAGCATCAGTTACAACGTCTTCGAACTATTACATTACAAACCATATATTAAAAGCGGTACTACAAGCCATTATAGCTTTTATTATGCTATGTCCGCCTACTAGATCCTTCCATACGCACATGTTCACTCCTGTTTCGTTTTACCTGAAATGCATGTTAGTTTTTAAAAAGGTCAGCTAAATAATGCCGGTGAGTTCCACTGGTTTGGTTGTTTCGTTTCAAAATGTATCAACATGTTTAATTGCACATATCACGGTTCATAGATGGAATTACACGAGTGTCACAAGTGAAACCTAGACTGTTTTAATCGTACTGTGTCACACAGACACTTAATCGCACCACCTGCATCACGTGCAGTTTAATGCCCTCGGGTAGTTATGTCTAACAACATAACCTAGTTAGGACGTGTGCAGTTGCCTGGTTGCCGGCCGCACCTGTCCGGCGGGCAACTGGGTTTGTCAGACCAATAGTACTATCCACTGCCCACGGCTTACGTTAATCACTTGTATCGGGGCTAATATCGTGTGTTAGATAATTCACATCATAGCAAGTTGGTGTAATTAACACAGTTTGTAACATGCAAATCACCCCAGAAAACATTAACATAGATTAAAAGTGGGGAGAGTGAAACTCACAGTGCAACTAGTAGTCTCGGTTAAAGAGTGTTTAATCAACGAAATCAGCTTTAATAGCACACATGCAAGTAAGGACTCAAATCAGTATCTAAGTCGGTAATGGTTATAACTTGGATTTGGTCAGGATTTTTCACCCTGGATTGAGTCTATAGGACACGGGTATGGGGATGGAGGTCAGGGTAGTAATAGTTTTCAGTTTGGCTTCCGGGCACCGGTTCGCGTGCCAGCCAATGTCAGTAGTTTAACGTGTTCGGATAATGGTACGGGAATACCAATAGTGCCAACACATTGTTATTTAAGAATTATTAACTTCTCATTAAGGGAGTTTGGGTGTTTGGGGAGTCCAGGTTGCCCAATGTTGAGTTTCCGTTTCCACCGTCGGGGATTTTCCTGAACTGGTATTGGACCCACCCCAAGTGTCCACTCCACCCTGGAATCTCCCAAAATATTCCCCGTTTTCCAATTATAGTATTTGTCGGGTTGGGTCAGTTCCCAGTTCCGGCAGGTTCTTTACACGGTAAACTGCCGAAATTGATTTAAAATAATCCCTTTTTAATCCCAAAAATTCCCATTTTATCTATATATTGAATAAAACTCTGAAAATTTTTATGTAACTCAGAAAAAACCTGTAGAATATGGGAAAAATTTCTGGGAATTTATTTTGTCATTTTCTTGTCTACATAAATTATTTATAAAACCATATTTAACCACCTAATTAACATTAATTACCATCATTGATCCAAAAATTCCCAAAAATTTCCTGAACATCCCTTATGTTTCCAGAAACATCTCCAAAATTTTTAAGATTTTTCTGATTTCTTTTCGGTGCGTTTCCGGCTCCCAAAAATTCGCAAAAACGCGGATTTTTAACCCAAATCAAAACTCAACCAATGGACTCCGAATTTTTCCAGAACATTCCTCATATGTTCCTTAGTGTCTCTATAAAATTTGGTGATTTATTGAATCCGTTTGGTATTTTTTCAAAAATTTTACCAAAAATCATAGAAAATTCCAAAAAGTCTAAACTTTTACGTGGACGTTCCTGACCCTACCCTTCATCACCACACCCAATTTCAGCGCAAACTAAGTATCACGGACCACGTTATGGCCAAAACATAATTCTGCCTATCCTAGATTCGGTTTTCGGGTGTTATACCTAACGCAAGCTTCGATTCCAAGCGTTCCTTGTGAGTCCAGAAGTATGTGTGGGCTATATTCAGTACCTACACATCAAGTACAATCCAAATATGCTAGAACTTAGATCAATCAAGCCTTATTTCGTTGTTTTTCAGTTAATCGACTAGTAAAGCGATTTCTGTCGAATAGGTGTTGATTAGGGTATCAAAACCCAATGATTTATAACCATGGCTTCCATATAACACCAGGGAATCCATATGGTGTTCATATTCAGCCCATAAACATGTTTAAACTTTCAAAATTTCATGGATTAAAAAGGGTTTTCATGGCCTAAACCATGTTTAATTATTTAACGGTTTTTGTATAGTTTATGAAGATAAACGGGTAATTATGATTTCAAATACATTGAAATTACGGGTTCATTAAAACTTTTACAGAATTAAAACTATACAACATAACGTGTGAGTTCGTCATTTAATCATAACAACGATACATAGTGCGGAAGCTTATTTCTTAATCGTGTTCGGTTCTTCATTATGCTTGATCGTCCTCCGGTGCTAAAATCATACCTGAAACTCATAAAACATGAGTTGGATTAGTCATATGTAACTTAGAACGTATTTAAACGAGTCCGGGAAGCGAAACTGATTAAAATAAATTTTTTTCGCTAAAACAGGGTTCCGTCGCGTGTCGCGGCGGATTCATGTTGTTCCTTCGCGTGTCGCGGGGGAAACCAGTTTCCAGCAGGTATGGAGCTGGGTCCTGCATTTTCAGCTATGCCTGTTTTTACGGAAACGGCCATAACTTCTTCGTTATTGATCCGTTTTACCCGATTCTTTTTCCTACGCGACCGTAATTTAATTCTCCATCTAATGGAGTTGAAATCCAACATCCTATATAATAAAATTTCAGACTTTTAACTCTTCAGCTTATTACCCTTTTTACCAACTTTTTACCCGTTCGTGATTTCATCATCAAACGTGTTTATTTGACCCTTATATGACATACACTTCTTCAAACTAATGTTATCTACCATATTAGATTCTAATCACCGGTTTATTACACAAATTAAACCCGTTTTCGCTTGTATGCTTATTTTGACCCGTTAAGGGTATTTAAGCACTTTCGAGCCTAAAATCGCTTTCGATTGTTTCTAGCATTTCATCACCACATTTCTTATCCTATAATCTCCCACCACAACTGTGTTTATGGCGGGTTTGATGTGGTGATCTATATAAACCAAATTTTACCTCTCGAATCATTATTTTACGGCAAAAACTCAAATAGTACCGTTTGACTAATATAATACCTCTTTCAACTTCTATACTTAATCTAAGTATTTACTTAATCATAAAACTTGTTTCCAAACAACCTTTAAAGGTTGTTTGTTCGAATTAGCTAACAAGGGCATTTTGGTCCTTTTTAGTCTTTCAATTACGACAAGGCCCTTTGAGAGCATGTTTGACCCATAATACTTCCTTTGAGTTATGATCTTGTTCGAAAAGTCATTATACTTTTCGAAATGCCACGACCCTCTTTTAAAACATTCGGTTTACCCTTTAAGTAACCCATTGTCTATCTAAGACTTCATCTAATGCTCATTGAACCTTATGTTCTAAATGAGTAATTACTCTATTACACATACCTGGCTCGGGTCAATGTATTGACCCGTTTTAATGCCCTGCTATAATTTTCGCTAAATAATAGCGATGCAAATATCATTTCTACATTTATTCCTTAAATCATATAATTCGACAAGAATCATTAGTCGCTATTATCAAAGGGTGGTATCTTCACCCTTTGACCCGCTTGGTCTAAATGACCAATTATATTAGCGAGATGACATGTAATTTCATCTCGACTATATGACTCGCTCCGATTTACATCGTGCGGTCGTTTTACTTATAATTCGTTTTTTTTAATATATTTCGGCCTATTAAGGCTTACTTCATAAGTGTCTTTTAAAACCAATAGTTATGGTCGACGTGTGACCAATTTACCGTTTTACCATTATGGTTTGTTTCGGTTAACCCTATAAGGTAACCATTTAAAAGTTCATTTTCCATTTGTCATAAAATGATCAAATTACCGATTTAATCCCTTTTAGACCATCAACATGGTTTCTTGTCATGCTCGACTTTCTTGTTCCGTACGTCTACACGCCGAAACATCATACCTCAACTATGTATTTATCTTATTCGTAACTAATACGATAAGAGAATATTCTAAACATAAGACTAGTGTAAGCCATACTTACCTTACTTCCAAATTATGCTTTTCTGCCATTCTTGGTTCGTTTGCCCCGCTTTGTTCCCAAGCTTTCACCTAGCTTGTTAATCGTCAAACTATCATTGTAAATTGTAAGATGGTTAGATTAGTCATAATTATTCACGACTATTCCATCTCACTTATTTCATAAGTCGAAACCACTATTCGACTTCATGATTAGTTAACTTAGCTTATTAAAGTTAACTACTTTCGATCACATAATTTACAACATTAGTTCAAATCAACATGATGATTAGAACTCTTCTTGTTTCATATTTCATATAACTTGCCATATTATTCAAATACACATTTTCACTCTAATTTCAACACTTTAGTTTTCATTTA
Source organism: Helianthus tuberosus (assembly GCA_030545235.1). NCBI lineage: Eukaryota > Viridiplantae > Streptophyta > Magnoliopsida > Asterales > Asteraceae > Helianthus > Helianthus tuberosus. Next base: position 199,313,889 of record CM060425.1, read on the forward strand.
GGCATTTTAACAAACACCTAATGTGCATACATTTTTACACATTCACAACTAGTTCATAACTAGTTATTTTTACCAAGATTAACATCAAAATTCACCACTATCACTTATGATCAAATACTCAAACTTGCAAATTGTTTAAGTATTTCCCGATTACTTAACATGCATGATGATTCTAAGCATATCTATATCATCTATTTCATCATAACATCAAAACCCACTTATCTAAGTGTGTTAATTCACCAAATTCATCAATCTATAGTATGTTATATATGATTTTCACTTAGGGTTTCGTTCCTAAGCAAGTATACATCATTAATCTAGCCATAGCTTCTCTAATTCATGCCTAATTCGTGATTAGGATGATTATCCAAATTTTACAACTTCACCAAACATCAAGATTTTACATACCTTATGATCCTCTTGTTCGGGTGATCATTAATTCACGTTCGGTTGTGAATTTGGGCTTCATTTGATCCTTCAATTTGATGATTATATATGGATTAGGGTTTTTGGCTCCTTGGGAGCCCCCTGAGCTCGATCCAGAACACACAGTGTGTGTGTGTTTATGTTTTGTTTAATTAAATAACTTTTCTTGTTATCCCACTTTAACCCCTCGTGTTTGGTTCGTTATTAAGTTGGCCACAATCTACTTATTTTTTTTAACAATATTCACACTTATTAACTAGGTTTAATATTCCTAGTTAACTTAGCAGGTTCGGGAATATTTATGACTAAGTTTATTTTAGGTCCCGTTAACCCGGGCCTTTTATCTATTTTATTTCCTTAAAAGCTTTTACTCACTTTTTATTTATTATTAGGATTAATTATTTAAATCCTAATATTTACCGGGTTAATTTTTTTTACCACTAACGGTATCTTACCCGTCTTTACTATTAACGTGGTTTGATTACCAAACCCGTTTTTTGGATGTTACAAGTCTACCCCCCTTAAAGAGGTTTCGTCCTCGAAACCTTTTCTTACATAATTTATTGAGTTTAAACTCAATGTATTCTATCCGAGAAATCTTTTAAACATTATTTATACTTTTAACCACTCGTTAGTATTATCATAAAAGTATGGTAACATCTTTTTGGTTACTAATTGTCTACATATCTCATACGACATAGTGCAACTTGAAATAACGTAATCTCGTTATTTCCGCTATTTTAGTTAACTTAGCGATATCCATCGCTTTCATATACTATCGAATTTCTTATGAATCCGTTACTTTGACCCGTTTAAAGGTCTTTAGTGAAATCTTTCACTTTTTGCAACAAGTTCTTTTATTTTCAAATTTATTTATTAGGTTCAGTTATACCGAATCTACCGCTTACAAGCAGACCAAATTTCTTGATTTGAATTACTGACCTTAACCGGTCTCACTAACTAGACTTATTAGTCCAGTTACTTTTTACCGCTTACTTGGTTATAATGTGGTTCTACTTCACATTGCATTTCTTGACCGTGATCGTGTCACATCATGTTTAATTTATATCAAAATTTCATATTCGAAAATATCACTTTTCGGATATAACGTCTTGCGCCTATCAGTGTCAAGACTTGAATCTTTCATGCTTACTATTCAAATTCTTATCAGAATTTATATTTGTAAAAACGTTATTTCTTACTAAAACCGAAGTTTTAGTTTTAGAATCTTTTCTTTAACTTTTGTCAATTATCCATACCAGGATATTGACAGTCCATAATTTATTCTTTTTTCAGTCTTAGTTTTATGCGAGGATTCTTAACTGATTCCCTCGCTTTATCTAATTTAACCCGTAGGTTTTATCACTTAGCCTTATGGGCTATTTTGATTAGACTTCCACCTCTTTAGGGCGAAGTCCTTATAATTTATTTCTAATCATGACCCGTGGGTCGTTTTAGTCTCGTAGACCTTTTATAATCTCTTCGCTTTAACCCATTCAATTAACTTAGCGAAACCCATCACTTAAATACTAACCTTACCTCCCGTTATCATTTTACGCGGGGAGTTATAACCAGTTTTCTTGTTTTACATTATTAACCCGTAGGTTATGATGATCCCGTAGATCATACTTTATTCAAGTTTCTATTCAAATGAATATATATGTTTATATATGTACATGGCGTCGAAGCACCCCTTTTTATGTTTAGAATTATTTACTTTTGCATTTTTGGATTTCATTTGACCTTGACCGTAGTCTAAGGCTACATTTGTTTTCTTTCGAATTATCTTTCCGACTTTATGATTTCTAACGTCGTTTACACGTCGGTTTGTCTTACGCTTACCGTTACCCGGTTCTTACCTACACTTCTTTACGACACGTTACCCGGGTTCTTTATACTTCGCGCTTCTATTATTCGGTTTGCGCTTACTTGCACTACCGAGTTTTTTTTTTTATCTCGTTTGACTTATTCGCGTGAGGTTTCATCACTTATATACGTCAAACTTCATTCTTTATTCGACCCGCTCAACTTTAAAATAGTTGAACGTAGTTATCAAAATTTCTGTTCGCAAAATTCTCATCTTCTTTTAGTCATGACTCCTAATCCGAGTCTTTTAACTTTCTATTTCGCGTTCCCGTCTCTTGGTCTACGCATACTTTCAAAATCCTACCCATCTATCGGGTATCTTACCGAAGTCACTATCAAAGTAACCGTCCCGGTATGTATTAAGACTTTGTTTTAATTTATTTGATCGTATTAGCGAATCCCATCGCTTTTATTTTTATATTCCGACCTTGTCCTCAAGTTTGACGTTTTACTAAAACGGCCCGTTAAGAGGCATATTTGCATTTTCCGGGTTCGAGTGCAAGTACACTCCCTCCCAAAGCATATCCTAATCATTTTACATGTTTGCGTTCTCCAGGTTCGAGTGTAAGTACACCCCCTCCCACTGCATATCCTAATCGTTTTATATGTTTGCATTCTCTGGGTTCGAGTGTACCCCCTCCCAGTGCATACCTTAATCGTTTTACATGTTTCTTTGTCCCTTCTCTCGGGCTCATTATCCTAATATAACACGCTTCCGTCACTCGGCTGTGCGTTTACATTATGATCGGATATTTTGCTTATCTGATTCATTTGGGTACTTTTAATTTGTCCCCCTCACCCCGTCCTTACTACATCGGGTGTAAGCGTGTCCATTATAAAAAGTTCATGGTATCATGTGTTCACTACCTACTTGGCCAGAGTAGGCGATCAACACATGACACACATGACCCTTTTATAACTTTCACATCACACCCCATGTAAGTAACTGTTGGACCGTTCTACGACCTCGAAACGTCAGTTAAGGCAGTTCATCTTTGAGTACGAAGGCGGAATCAACGTAAACAAAGTCATAACAGCTAGTTTCCTTTTAATCTTTCTTTTCTGATTGATTTTCGTGCTTTTACAATGTAATCTGATACAAATCCGGCAGCACTTCGTCTCACATACAATGACCAAGTCTACTTGAAATGAACAACACACTAACCTATATATAGATCTAGGATTTCGCTTGAACAAGACAAGAACACTTTCAAGCGAAATCTCCTGTCTTGATTTCGCTTGAACCACACACTAACACTTTCAAGCGAAATCTCTTAGTTAAACATATAAAACCCTAATTTAAACCCTATTGTGTGTTCATTCAACCTATCTAGACACAAGACTTGATTAAGATGTAATCAACAGACATTCAATGCACCAACAGACTCCCCCTTGGATGTTGATGAAGTCTTTGGCTTCAAGTCTTTGTCTTTATCATTCTTCAAACATTGTAAAAACTCTCTTCAATCTTTATCTTCAAACTTTAAACTTCAATCTCCCCTTTGACTGTTGATCCAGACTCCCCCTTTTACAGACTCCCCCTCTCGATATGCTAGAATCTGAGGTATTGATCTGGTTCAAACTTTGACATTTAGCTTCCGTGGGAATGATGAAGTCCAAAACCTGTTACTCAACCAATAATCATTACAATTCTGTCTTTTCAACAATAAAACACAAATTATCAACTTTAGAAATCCACTCAAGTATTCAGGTCCAAGTTAATGACCCTGATTACTCAATTAATCTACCAAGTCCAATTTAATGACCTTGGTTGATCATTTGACGAATCAAACTGACTTTTTAAAAAATTTTACACATTTTCTGAAAATAACAAGTATCAAGTTAATGAACTTGTTTTTTAACATTCCAAAAAATCAAACTCTATCAAAGTAAGCTCTCATCATTCTTCAGTCCAGAATTTCTTGCATCTGCTTCAAACATTTGAGAATCCAACAATCAACTCTCCACTATGGTTTGTCGGAAAATAAAGCAGAAATAAAATCTTTTTGGATTTTATCAAAGTGTTCTAAACTAAGAAATGAAATATAGAAAACTTAAATTGCAGAAAGTAAACAAAGTAAACTATTTTCAAACAAATTTTTGGTGAGCGTGTCAGGGAATCATATCAGCTTTTCAGACAAATCACAAGTACCGTTAAGCTACATTTCATACTCAGATTTAAACAATTCACCTTGATTGTCGATATACTGATCCATCTTAAATTCTCACACAAATTTCAATTTACTCAGGATACGAATTAGATGTATTAGGAACAAGCTCATTCATGTGTCCCACCTCTTGAATATACTCCCGTATCCAGAATCCCAATTATCAGTCTTACAGGTGAGTATACTACAATGATATCTGTATATAAATTAGGTATGCGAGGGCCGAGAGATCTCAGGTCGATACTTCCGTATACGCAGAGAGATATCAGCTTCGACTTTACGGTATGTCCCCTTTAGAGGATCTTTTAGCTACAACAGCAGCGACTATCAATTTTATTGTTTCATCGGCATGCTGAGGGTTTAATGCTATGTTTCAAGCATTGCAGAAAGTATTAGCCAAGGACTAGGTCAGAACTACCGTTCAGCAGAAGTCCCGGAATAATACCCCAGACATCATTGAGTATAAAAACCTAGTATATCAGATTATGAGACCTTTCAAACGAGATTTCAGTGGTTACCTATATATCCAAGAAGTGTTCCCCACGAATTTCACAAGTTTGAAATTTAGGTTTATATCCCGAATAAATCTACTAAATGTGTGAAAACCTATCGACACATCATTAGTGAGACTGTTTAACTCAATTAAACTATACAAATCTTTAGCATACTGTAATCGTCTAGCCGATGTACTATCATTTTCCCTTTTTACACAGGCTCTTTTTCACATTTTATCATGTTTTTGTATTTTTGCATTTTTTACTGTTTTTGTATTTTCTGAAAACATAACTATGTACAAACATCTACTCCCCCTAAATACCAAAACAAGTAAAAAATCGACAAACCATTGCAGATTGTTTCTCGTCTTCATCCGCAACAGTACTTTCATCAACGCCAATTATGCCATCCAACACTGAAAGAAGCTTCATACCATTCAGTTTTAACAAATATTTAAACCGATTTTTATCAAAAGCTTTGGTATGTAAATCAGCTTTCTGTTCGTCAGTGTGGATTTTCTCAATTCGTATCAACTTTTTCTCAAAGCAATCACGAATAAAATGATGACGAATTTCTATGTGTTTAGTTTTAGCGTGATGTACTGGATTCTTTGTTATATTTATTGCGGCCTCATTATCAACAAAAAGAGGTGTGTTAAGAAACTGCAAACCGTAGTCGCGCATCTGTTGCTGTATCCACAAGATCTGAGAGCAGCAACTGCTAGCAGAAACATACTCCGCTTCACATGTAGATAACGCCACAGACGTTTGTTTCTTACACTGCCAGGTAACCAATCTAGGACCAAAGAACTGGCATCCTGCAGTTGTTGATTTTGAATTTACTTTGCAGCATCCGAAATCCGAATCGGAATACCCTTCGAGCGTAAAGTCGCCTTTCCTAGGATACCACAACCCCAATGAAGGAGTTCCTTTCAGGTAGCGCAATATCCTCTTCACAATAATCATATGCGAAGCTCTCGGGTTAGACTGAAATCTTGCTGCGAGGCACGTTGGGTACATGATATCAGGACGTGAAGCTGTTAAGTACATCAAAGAACCTATCATGGATCGATAAAACGTTTCATCAGCCCTGTCTCCGGTGAGATCTGGGTGAATCCCATGATTTGTTGCAAGTGGGGTAGCAGCTGGAGTAGAACTTGACATCCCAAATTTCTCTAGAATATCATGAACATACTTTGACTGATGAATGAAAATTCCCTCAGGAAGTTGTTCAACTTGTAATCCCAGAAAGAATTTCATCTCCCCCATTGATGACATTTCAAACTTTTGCTTCATCACTGATTCAAAATCTTTGCATAGACTTTCATTCGTTGACCCAAAAATTATATCGTCCACATAAATCTGAACTATCAGAAGATGACCGTCGACCTCTTTAGTGAAGAGAGTGGCATCCACTTTTCCACGAATGAACTTGTTGGCTAGTAGGTGTTGAGACAAAGTCTCGTACCAAGCTCTCGGGGCCTGGTGTAAACCATAGAGCGCTTTGTCCAATAAGTAGACCTTGTTTTTGTGGATTGGATCGGTGAAGCCCGGCGGCTGACCGACATAAACCTCCTCTTTTACCTTCCCGTAGCGAAAAGCCGATTTAACATCTAACTGATAAACTTTGAAGTTCTTCCAAGACGCAAATGCAAGAAAAATTCTGATTGCTTCTAGTCGTGCTACAGTAGCATAGACTTCGGTAAAATCAATCCCCTCCTGTTGACTAAAGCCCTGAACAACGAGTCGAGCTCTATTTCTTATAACAACTCCTCTATCGTCCCTCTTGCACTTGAACACCCACTTGGTGTTAATCTTTCTCTGACCATCCGGCAAATCAACTAACTTCCACACTCCTAATTTCTCGAATTGACTAAGTTCCTCCTGCATTGCATTGACCCAAGAGTCTTCAGTAAGCGCCTCTTTGTAAGTTCTCGGTTCAACCTGTGAGATAAAACAACTCAATGAGAATTCAGTTTGGAAAGGAGCAACTTTTGAATAAAAACATGTAAGCCCTTTATCAATCTGATTTCGAGTGCGAACGCCTGTTTGCAATTCTCCTATGATCAACTCCTCTGGATGATATGAAAAAGTTCGCGACATCACTTCACTTGGAACATCTACATTTCCCTCCAGATTAGTAACATTCTGCTCTGCATCTTGTTCACCAACTTGGTTTGTTTGACTTGAAAACTGAATTTGCTCCCCCTCAGAATCTGAATCACCATGATCAAATACTGGCATGTTTTCAGCTTCTAGATTATCATTCTGAGCCGACTGAATATCCTGAGCAACTTCATTCTGTTGGACATCATCATGTTCACCAGCATTACTCGGACCTGCTTCATCATCATTTGAAGTTTCCCGTGGTCGCCTTGAATACTCAGCTGGAAACCTTAGTTGTGATTCATATTCACGCAGAATATCCAACTCATCAAAGAAATCTTCATCATCCTCTGATTCTTCTCTCATGTCAAACGAATCCCACAGTTTGTCATAATGATAACGCCATGAATCTCCAGGATTCTGCGGCGGCATAGTATAACCTTGACATTCAACATTTACAGCTTCAATAATCCGCTTCTCACTTGGAACGAAAACACGTCGCATTGGATTTGCATAACCAACAAAAATTCCCTCAATGCTCTTCGGACCAAACTTTCCATGAGGCTCTATAACCGTACAGGGTGACCCAAACGGTTCTAGATACTTCAAATTCGGTTTGCGATTATTGATTAGCTCAAAACATGTTTTGTTGAACTTCTTGACAGTAAGAACCCTGTTGAGTGTAAAGCATGCGGCAGAAACAGCTTCAGCCCAAAAATTTATCGGTAACTTTGAATCTGCGAGCATAGTTCTAGCCGTCTCGATTAGTGTCTGATTTTTGCGTTCTGCGACTCCATTCTGCTGCGGAGTGTACGGAGCACTAAACTCATGCAATATACCTCTTTCATCACAAAATTCTTCCATCTTACTATTCTTGAATTCAGTACCATTGTCACTACGAATTCTTTTGATACGCCTTTGGTACAGATTCTCAATTTTTCTGAACAACGCCATCAAACTGTCATACGTTTCATCTTTAGTCTTCAAGAAAGAAACCCACGAAAATCTGGAATAATCATCAGTAACTACCAAACAATAGTAATCTCCTGTAATACTTTTGACATTCACCGGACCAAACAAATCCATGTGAAGTCTTTCTAGAGGTCTCGAAACTGAATTGACTTGCTTTGTAGGGTGACTTTTTCTTCTGCTTGCCTTTGATGCAGCTAATGCACTCCCCTTCCAGATGAAAACCTTTGATATTAACACCCAAAACCAAATCATTGTGCACCAAATGATTCATTTTTCTAAGATGTATATGCCCCATCTTTCGGTGCCACAATTTCGATTCTTTCTCAGTTGCTCTAGACACAAAACAATGTGCTTGACCAGTAGTTGTAGTTGCTACACTCATATCTAACACATATAAATCATTCACTCTAGGTGCCCGCATGATAATCCATTCTTCAGGAACAACAAATCCAGGTTTCAGAATCAAACATTCTTTATCAGTGAAGTGAGTAGTATACATATTGTCACAAATCTGCGAGATACTAAGCAGATTGTTCTCCAGCTCAGTAATGTAGTTAACTCTTTCAAACGTCACAATCCCGTTGGATAACGTTCCTTCACCTATAATTCTACCACCTTCATGACCAGCAAATCCTACATAACCGCCATTAATGTTTCTCACATCATACAGCAACGCAGTCTTCCCTGTCATATGTCTTGAAGCTCCACTATCCATGATCCATTTGGATACAAGTTGTGGAAGATCCTGCACAAAACAAACTTCAAATAAACCAACTACAATAAAGATGCCGATTCATGCTTCGTGATCCAGGAAGCTCCGGCAATTCAAACTGCTTAGTTGAACATGGTGTCCACCCAGGCCTCATCAGCCTTAGGTGTAACCTTGACCCTCGCAATTTGAATTTTGAAATTTTCAGACTTCAAAGGTGGAAAATTTGCATCATAATCAACCGAAATTGATTCTTCAGCCTTTTTCACTTCAGAAGTTGAAATTTTCATTTCAGTTTTTGGTTTCCAAACTTGTTGAGATAAAGCAACCTGTTTATAAAACTTGTTGTTTTTAGTTACCACTTTCTTTACAGGTTCATTTTTCACTTTGATGTTATTATTTTTCACTCTTTTTCTCAACAACGATTGGTGCTTTACCCTTCACATCAACTTTCTTCTGTTGAATCTTCACATTTTCAGTCTTAGGCTTCACATTGGTACACTTTCGTGCAATGTGACCAACTTGATTACATCTGAAACATGTTCAAGTATCAACAACTCGACTTGTGCCTTCAGACTGATAATGTGAAGCTCTTTTCTCAAAGAACTCTTCATTTGATTTTGAAAAGATTTCATTTTCCTCATCAGAAAGTGAACTTGAACTATTCACAAACATCTTCTTTTCAGCAAACCTTTTGTTTTGAAACCTTCTTTGCTGATAACTATTACCACCCCGATAACCACCCGACCAATTGTTTCGATTGTTATTATAAAAACGTGGTGGAACAACATGTTTCTTGTAATAAGCTTTATCTTTCTCAAAATTCATTTGCCTTTTTGTTTGTTTTAAACTGTTCACTTCTGACATCTCAACTTCAACCAATTTGAAAACATTTGTCAGCTTTTTCACGTTAACATTCTCAATTGGAAACTCAGAATCCGAATACAACTTATCAGATCCAGCCTTCTTGTACATCACAAGACCCGGTTCATCACTTAAGTTGTTTTTGGACTTTGGTTTCTGAATGTATTTGTCCAAGAAACACCTATCATCTTCAGTTGAATCAGACATCAAAACACTTTCAGCTGTGCTCTTAACAATCTCTGTCTGAACACTATCATCAGATGATGTAAAAGTAACATCAATGTTTTCTGGAAGTTTAACTTCATTTTCTTTCTCAATTTCAACCAACCCAGATTGCTTTTTAGTGTAATTATCAAGAACAGGTGGTGGTACTTGATGAAACCCCACTCCAGTTCCATCACAATACACATCTTCGCCCGCTTTGTCTTTCCCGATGGGTTTGGGAATGATATGTTGCAACACAAAGCTTGCGGAGCTGTAACTGTTAAGCTTCAACTGGATTCGCTCGTTTTCGATTACAGCCTCTTGAACTTTAAGTTTCAATTTAGCGATTTCATCCAGTTGTTGGTTGATTGATTCTTCTTTTACTCTAAGCACTGCTTTTAGATGTTCATTTTCTTTAAAAGTTTTACCATTTCGATCATCACAATCTTTCATTGTGCTTTTGAGTTTTTCAAACTTTTCAGAAATCTGACGGTTTTCAAGAATCAACTTTTCATTTTCTTGTTTAATTTTGTCATGATCAATTTTATCATTTTCAATTCGACTAGTTAATTCTCTTATCCGTTCAGTTGAAGCTTTAACTGTTTTGTCACGACCAAGAATCTAATCCTCAACGCTTCTGACCTTTGCTGTCAGATCTTTAATTTTCTCACCGTTGAGATACGTGACAGTATTACAAAATTTGCACTCTTTGTTGCAATTTTTGCAATCAGCATTTCCTTCGATCTTTTTACCTGACGCATTTGTTGACGAGTTTGGACTGACCTGGCCTTTTGACTCAAACACGGAGTTAGAATCTACCTCAAGTGCTTTAGCAGCCAGCACTTTGTCAGCCATTTTTCCCAGGTTCTCTGCAGTCAACTCCTGCGTTGTATCGATAACTCCAGTATCAATCTTCTTTGATTTTTCGATCTCTTCTCTCTTTCTTCTCATTTTCTTCTTTTTCTTTCTTCTCTTCCTCTTTCATTTTCTCGGTTGGAGTTCCCCACCATTTGTTCTGCCAATACTCATCCTCATCTTTCATCTCCTTGATTAAGGCTTCCAGATCAAGAGTTTTGTGATCAATCGCAATATTTCCATACTCATCAAGATAACACTCCCTGTTCGGATCCCATCTTTTTGCTCTCTTTGCTTCCAAATAGATACCAGAAAGTCTAATCATTTTGTTTTCCGAAATCATTTTTCTGTATTTATACTTCTGCTCTTCAGTTCGATTATCTTTCCACGGAATAGGTTCATTTTTCGCCATGAACGCGTAACCAACCGCATCTTCCTCAGGTAGAACCTCTTGACTCCAATCATACCCTTCATCATCATAAATCACTGCAAGAGCTCTAGATTTCTCTTTGTTGTCTTCAACCTGCTTCAATCTAGGCGGCTCAGATTTATTCTGATGATAAATCGCCTTCTTGTAGTAATCATCTCTGAAAGGATTCTCTGACTCATCAGCATAAGCGTTTCGGCATTCTCGCTTGAAATGACCCTTCTGCTTACACTTAAAGCAAGTCACCTTCGATTTATCGAATCCCAGCTTAGTAGATGGACCACCAATTGTCTTTCTGCCGGTAATTTCCATGAATCTTTGTGCTCGACGAACAGCACTTGCCATCGCCCAACGAATATCGATCAGTTCCATTTCCTCCGGATCAATCTGATCGTAATCTTCTTTCGTCAGATTTGTGTTACCTATCTTCCCAGCTACTAGCCCTTCATACGATTCCAACACCGATGCTAGGAAGATCATCTGCTGTTTAGCCGACTCCTCATCAAAATTCTGGGCATTCTTCAAGTCTATTGCGATGTTGCATTGAAAATGATTCTTTGCATCAGAATGACTTGCAGATGATGAAGATCCACTGTGATAACCACTGTGACTTCCACTGCTTTGACCACTTTGACTTTCTTTGCTTGCTGTGGACACATTCTCAGCAGAAAACGCAGTCTTGGGAGAATTTGCTTTTGGCGTCATGCTCTTTGGATAATACAAATCCAGATTTTGCTGGTAAGATGAATGATTGACTTTGTATGTCTTCTTCAATTCCAGTTCGTGACTTTCAAGTCTCTCAATCACCAAATCTGGTTTCAACATTTCAGGAACAATAGTATTCTTCAACATCAGTGCATAATATCTCCAATCCATCTCTTCTGGTAATGAATCGAACAGTTTGTCAACAAGTTCTTCATCAGAATATCTGATATCATGTCTTGCTAATTCCAGCTTCAGATGACCGAACCTTTCTATCATTTTACAAACTGACTCATTCTTAAGACAACCAAACATATCAAACTCTTTTCTAAGAAGTTTCTTTTTGTTTTTCACGATTTCAGTACTTCCTAAACATTTCTTTTCTAACTTTGCCCAAAGATCTTTTGCATTTGAATAATCGATCAATGAAATTATCTCTTCCCGAACGGATTGGAACAACAAAGCCACACATTTTTGTTCTGCTACGAATGATTCAATCTCATCAGTAGATGTTAAGGCTTCACCATTCTTATTTCCGTTTTCATAACCGTTCTTCAGACTTTTCCAACTTGGAAATGCAAATGCCATCATCCAATCTTCAAACTTTCTGGACCACCGACTGTACTCCTCGATAGCCATTAGCTTTGGGGGTTTATTGAATGTTCCGAATGCACTTTCCGATTCCCAGGCTTCCTTTTTCTTCTCTTTCGGCGGGTTATCATTGTTGTTGCTTGAAGATGAATCGTCTCTTGAGTTTCCAGCAAACACGTACATGTCACTGAACGGGTTCAAGAATAGATCATCCATCTTGAATGTACCTGAAAAACAATCAAACACTTAGAAAAATTTTGATTTTGAGATAACAGCAATGTTCAAGCGAAATCACTTGAAGAGTAAACAACTTCAAGCGAAATCAACAACTATATAAAGTTCAAGCGAAACAGAACAATTGAAGCGAAATCTCCTATTTCGATTGGACTTTCAAGCGAAATTGTTAATCTGAAACAGTTAGTTCAAGCGAAATCCAACAAATCTATTTCGCTTGAACTTTTTCAAGCGAAATCCTTAGTTTTTCAAGCGAAATCGAAGACCAGTTCTTTTACAAGCGAAATCAATCAGCCAAACTCAAGTTTCAAGCGAAATCTTCAATATATTTCAAGCAAAATCATCTGATGTCATCTTTTACGAACACTTTTCAAGCGAAAAGTTAATTTTTTATATGAATTCGATCGATTTTAAGTCCAAATCTTTCAAGGATTAGTTATCACACTAATTCGCTTGATATATGTCAAATTCAGGTCATTTTCACCGCTGAAATATGTTCAAATCAGAAAAGTATGTGAAGAAGTGAGTAGAAATAAGAAAATCCGGTAGAATCAAGCTGTAATGGTATGAACTCCTCGTCCTGAGCTCTGATACCACTTGTTGGACCGTTCTACGACCTCGAAACGTCAGTTAAGGCAGTTCATCTTTGAGTACGAAGGCAGAATCAACGTAAACAAAGTCATAACAGCTAGTTTCCTTTTAATCTTTCTTTTCTGATTGATTTTCGTGCTTTTACAATGTAATCTGATACAAATCCGGCAGCACTTCGTCTCACATACAATGACCAAGTCTACTTGAAATGAACAACACACTAACCTATATATAGATCTAGGATTTCGCTTGAACAAGACAAGAACACTTTCAAGCGAAATCTCCTGTCTTGATTTCGCTTGAACCACACACTAACACTTTCAAGCGAAATCTCTTAGTTAAACATATAAAACCCTAATTTAAACCCTATTGTGTGTTCATTCAACCTATCTAGACACAAGACTTGATTAAGATGTAATCAACAGACATTCAATGCACCAACAGTAACACCTCTATTTATTTCTCTTGGAAACAATATCCTGGATAGGTATTCTATTCAGGTTTTTCCAAGTTTTTGATCTACATATGCAACTATCAGTTTTTACATATTTGTTGCATATTTATATTCATGAAATAATTTAAATGTGCACCTGGTAAGTGCTTGCCCTAACAGGCTTTCTTGCCATTACTTATTTGCGATCGTTAAGCGATCTAGGTCCTTGATGAGTATGCTCTTCTTGTCATATCTCGGACCATTCCATCATCATATCCACAATTCGTTCAACTCTCGTCATCTTCAGACGCGAGTGTCCTTCAATTAAAACATTCACAAGAGTTAGTAATGTCAACTTCAATAATCGCCCGTATTATAATACAAGGCTTTTTCTACTATACGCGTCAACGCGCGTATTTTCGTCAACCCTATCAATCATTTTAATTGGGGTAACGTGTATCACACGATAGCCCTATGTGTTGTTTACAACACTTTAGCATGCTAAACTATTAACATAATTGTACTTACCGGATTTGCGATCAAGCCTCGAACCGAACACCAATCTTTGTCAAGAGCATAAGGTTTAAGTCCAAGCATGGTTCTTCCCCACCATACTTGAATCTCTTCAACCAAGGCTCTGATACCAACTTGTAACACCCTTTTTATTATTTAACGGTTTTCGTATAGTTTATGAAGATAAACGGGTAATTATGATTTCAATTACATTGAAATTACGGGTTCATTAAAACTTTTACAGAATTAAAACTATACAACATAACGTGTGAGTTCGTCATTTAATCATAACAACGATACATAGTGCGGAAGCTTATTTCTTAATTGTGTTCGGTTCTTCATTATGCTTGATCGTCCTCCGGTGCTAAAATCATACCTGAAACTCATAAAACATTAGTTGGATTAGCCATATGTAACTTAGAACGTATTTAAACGAGTCCGGGAAGCGAAACTGATTAAAATAAATTTTTTTCGCTAAAACAGGGTTCCGTCGCGTGTCGCGGCGAATTCATGTTGTTCCTCCGCGTGTCGCGGGGGAAACCAGTTTCCAGCAGGTCTGGAGCTGGGTCCTGCATTTTCAGCTATGCCTGTTTTTACGGAAACGGCCATAACTTCTTCGTTATTGATCCGTTTTACCCGATTCTTTTTCCTACGCGACCGTAATTTAATTCTCCATCTAATGGAGTTGAAATCCAACATCCTATATAATAAAATTTCAGACTTTTAACTCTTCGGCTTATTACCCTTTTTACCAACTTTTTACCCGTTCGTGATTTCATCATCAAACGTGTTTATTTGACCCTTATATCACATACACTTCTTCAAACTAATGTTATCTACCATATTAGATTCTAATCACCGGTTTATTACACAAATTAAACTCGTTTTCGCTTGTATGCTTATTTTGACCCGTTAAGGGTATTTAAGCACTTTCGAGCCTAAAATCGCTTTCGATTGTTTCTAGCATTTCATCACCACATTTCTTATCCTATAATCTCCCACCACAACTGTGTTTATGGCGGGTTTGATGTGGTGATCTATATAAACCAAATTTTACCTCTCGAATCATTATTTTACGGCAAAAACTCAAATAGTACCGTTTGACTAATATAATACCTCTTTCAACTTCTATACTTAATCTAAGTATTTACTTAATCATAAAACTTGTTTCCAAACAACCTTTAAAGGTTGTTTGTTCGAATTAGCTAACAAGGGCGTTTTGGTCCTTTTTAGTCTTTCAATTACGACAAGGCCCTTTGAGAGCATGTTTGACCCATAATACTTCTTTTGAGTTATGATCTTGTTCGAAAAGTCATTATACTTTTCAAAATGCCACGACCCTCTTTTAAAACATTTGGTTTACCCATTAAGTAACCCATTGTCTATCTAAGATTTCATCTAATGCTCATTGAACCTTATGTTCTAAATGAGTAATTACTCTATTATACATACCTGGCTCGGGTCAATGTATTGACCCGTTTTAATGCCCTTCTATAATATTCGCTAAATAATAGCGATGCAAATATCATTTCTACATTTATTCCTGAAATCATATAATTCGACAAGAATCATTAGTCGCTATTATCAAAGGGTGGTATCTTCACCCTTTGACCCGCTTGGTCTAAATGACCAATTATATTAGCGAGATGACATGTAATTTCATCTCGACTATATGACTCGGTCCGATTTACATCGTGCGGTCGTTTTACTTATAATTCGTTTTTTTTAATATATTTCGGCCTATTAAGGCTTACTTCATAAGTGTCTTTTAAAACCAATAGTTATGGTCGACGTGTGACCAATTTACCGTTTTACCATTATGGTTTGTTTCGGTTAACCCTATAAGGTAACCATTTAAAAGTTCATTTTCCATTTGACATAAAATGATCAAATTACCGATTTAATCCCTTTTAGACCATCAACATGGTTTCTTGTTATGCTCGACTTTCTTGTTCCGTACGACTGCACGCCGAAACATCATACCTCAACTATGTATTTATCTTATTCGTAACTAATACGATAAGAGAATATTCTAAACATAAGACTAGTGTAAGCCATACTTACCTTACTTCCAAATTATGCTTTTCCGCCATTCTTGCTTCGTTTGCCCCGCTTTGTTCCCAAGCTTTCACCTAGCTTGTTAATCGTCAAACTATCATTGTAAATTGTAAGATGGTTAGATTAGTCATAATTATTCACGACTATTCCATCTCACTTATTTCATAAGTCGAAACCACTATTCGACTTCATGATTAGTTAACTTAGCTTATTAAAGTTAACTACTTTCGATCACATAATTTACAACATTAGTTCAAATCAACATGATGATTAGAACTCTTCTTGTTTCATATTTCATATAACTTGCCATATTATTCAAATACACATTTTCACTCTAATTTCAACACTTTAGTTTTCATTTAGGCATTTTAACAAACACCTAATGTGCATACATTTTTACACATTCACAACTAGTTCATAACTAGTTATTTTTACCAAGATTAACATCAAAATTCACCACTATCACTTATGATCAAATACTCAAACTTGCAAATTGTTTAAGTATTTCCCGATTACTTAACATGCATGATGATTCTAAGCATATCTATATCATCTATTTCATCATAACATCAAAACCCACTTATCTAAGTGTGTTAATTCACCAAATTCATCAATCTATAGTATGTTATGTATGATTTTCACTTAGGGTTTCGTTCCTAAGAAAGTATACATCATTAATCTAGCCATAGCTTCTCTAATTCATGCCTAATTCGCGATTAGGATGATTATCCAAATTTTACAACTTCACCAAACATCAAGATTTTACATACCTTATGATCCTCTTGTTCGGGTGATCATTAATTCACGTTCGGTTGTGAATTTGGGCTTCATTTGATCCTTCAATTTGATGATTATATATGGATTAGGGTTTTTGGCTCCATGGGAGCCCCCTGAGCTCGATCCAGAACACACAGTGTGTGTGTGTTTGTGTTTTGTTTAATTAAATAACTTTTCTTGTTATCCCACTTTAACCCCTCGTGTTTGGTTCGTTATTAAGTAGGCCACAACCTACTTATTTTTTTTTTTAACAATATTCCCACTTATTAACTAGGTTTAATATTCCTAGTTAACTTAGCAGGTTCGGGAATATTTATGACTAAGTTTATTTTAGGTCCCGTTAACCCGGGCCTTTTATCTATTTTATTTCCTTAAAAGCTTTTACTCACTTTTTATTTATTATTAGGATTAATTATTTAAATCCTAATATTTACCGGGTTAATTTTTTTACCACTAACGGTATCTTACCCGTCTTTACTATTAACGTGGTTTGATTACCAAACCCGTTTTTGGGATGTTACAAGTTTCTTGTGAATTCAGCTGGTTGTTCTTGAGAGAAACCAGATTTTGGAAAGGATTTTCTGTTTAAATGAAATAAAAAAGGAAAAAATTTTGATTTTTTTGATTAAATAATGGGGGTGGGGACGGTTTGGGTGTGGGTCCCCCAAGGGACACCTCGTGCTTTATTTTGAACGCTAAAAGATGATGTTTATCTTCCGTTGAGTGTTTAGGTTCGTTTACGGGTCCCAGACGCGTTCTCGATTTGCGTGACGGACTCTCTAAGACTGCTTTCAGAACCCGCTATGGTCACTACGAATTCCTTGTTATACCTTTCGGAATGACCAACGCACCCGCGATCTTCATGGAACTCATGAACCGAGTGTGCAAACCCTACCTCGACAAGTTCGTAATTGTGTTTATTGACGACATCCTAATTTACTCGAAGAGTCAAGAGGAGCATGAACGACACCTGCGTCTTATTCTCGAACTCCTTCGCAATGAGAAACTGTACGCCAAATTCTCGAAATGTGATTTCTGGCTTAGAGAAGTCCATTTCCTTGGGCACATAGTCAATCAGGATGGGATTCACTTCGACCCCGCTAAGATCGAATCTATTAAGAATTGGCCTATACCTAAGACGCCGACCGAAGTTCGCCAATTCTTGGGATTGGCAGGATAATATCGAAGATTTATCAAGGGATTTTCTAAGATCGCTCAACCACTTACGACCCTCACTCAGAAGGGTGTTGCTTACAAATGGAGTGATGCTCAGGAATCTGCCTTTCAGGAACTAAAGGAGAACCTCTGTAGTGCTCCTATTCTTTCCTTACCTGAAGGTACAAAACTAACTTCGTTGTTTACTGCGATGCTTCTATTCAAGGACTTGGTTGCGTGTTGATGCAACGTGAGAAGGTTATTGCTTACGCTTCGCGACAACTCAAGATCCACGAACGGAACTACACGACACATGACTTAGAATTCGGAGCTGTGGTCTTCGCACTCAAGATTTGGAGACATTACTTGTACGGTACCAAGTGCACGATTTACACCGATCACAAGAGTCTCCAACACATAATGGAACAAAAGGAGTTGAATATGCGGCAACGCCGATGGGTCGAACTCCTAAATGACTACGAGTGTGCAATTAAATATCATCCAGGCAAGGCTAATGTGGTGGCAGATGCCCTTAGCAGGAAGGAAACCAAACCTAAGAGTGTTCGTGCCTTACAGCTCATCGTCCACTCGAACCTCCCTAAGCAAATCCGAAACGCTCAGGTCGAAGCATTAAAAGTCGAGAACGTCAGGGTTGAGTCCCTGCGAGGATCAAGGAAACGGCTAGAACAAAAAGAAGATGGTGCTTACTATGTAAACGGGCGTATATGGGTCCCACTTTATGGGAATTTGCGCGAGCTTGTAATGGATGAAGCCCATAAGTCCCGTTACTCAGTACACCCTGGTTCGGATAAGATGTACCACGACTTAAAGACTACATACTGGTGGCCTAGCATGAAAGCCCACATAGCAACCTATGTCAGAAAATGTTTGACTTGTGCAAGAGTCAAGGCTGAGTATCAGAAACCATCGGGCCTACTCCAACAACCAGAGATCCCGCAGTGGAAATGGGAGCAAATTTCCATGGATTTTGTTACTGGCTTGCCTAGGTCTCAACGCGGAAATGACACCATTTGGGTGATAGTGGACCGATTAACGAAGTCAGCACACTTTTTGGCTATTAAAGAAACAGACAAGTTCTCTACCTTAGCAGAGGTATACTTAAAGGAAGTAGTTTCAAGGCACGGAGTGCCGACCTCTATTATTTCCGATCGAGACGCGCGTTTTACTTCTGAATTGTGGCAAGCTATGCACAAATCCTTTGGCTCACGTTTAGACATGAGCACCGCTTATCACCCACAAACGGATGGGCAATCTGAACGCACTATCCAAACCCTGGAAGACATGCTTAGGGCGTGTGTGATCGATTTTGGCAAGGGTAGGGAAAAGCACCTACCGTTAGTGGAATTCTCCTACAACAACAGCTACCACACCAGCATTCAGGCAGCACCCTTTGAGGCATTGTACGGTTGTAAATGCCGATCGCCTTTTTGCTGGGCGAAAGTCGGTGACAGCCAGATCACAGGTCCAGAACTTTTGGTAGACACTACGGAAAGGATTGCCCAGATCAGAAAACACATGGCGGCAGTTCGTGACCGTCAGAAGAGTTATGCTGATAAGGATAGGAAACCGCTAGAGTTCCAGGTTGGTGACCAGGCTCTACTTAAAGTCTCACCCTGGAAGGGTGTGGTTCGTTTTGGAAAACGGGGCAAGCTTAATCCGCGATACGTCGGACCATTCGAAATTACCGAAAAAATCGGTAAGGTCGCTTACAGATTGAATCTGCCTGAAGAACTGAGTGCTGTGCACAACGTCTTCCACGTGTCTAATCTGAAGAAATGTCTGTCAGATGAAACACTCATCATTCCTTTCAAGGAACTCACTATTGACGAACAGCTACACTTTACTGAGGAACTGATTGAGATCACGGATCGAGAAATCAAAACCCTCAAACGTAGCCAGATACCTCTCGTACGAGTTCGTTGGAACTCGCGCCGTGGCCCAGAGTTTACCTGGGAGCGGGAAGACCAGATGAAGTGCAAGTATCCCCAGTTGTTCCCAAATGAAACTCCCAGCACTGAAGCTACAACTGAATTTCGGGACGAAATTCCAAACTAACGGGGGGATGATGTGACACCCCATCGAAACGTTCTCACTTATACTAGCTTGACAGTGGCTGCCTTAACTTTCGGGATGAAAGTTCTTAAAACTTGGGGAAAATGTGACACTTTGGGTTTTCCCGAGCAACTATCTAGTATTGACATTATGTGTACATATTTTATTAAATGAAAATTGTGAATCACCTTGGTGTGCTATATGATCCTTGCATTAAGTTGTATGTATGTAATAAAAATATAAATGTGTATAAGTTCTAATGAACCGAGACTATGACTGGAGACCACTCGGTCTCGAGTAAACAGTAAACAGTGGGCTGGTTGGGCCGTGGACCTCCTTTAGCCCACCCGAAAGCCCATTAGGGTGCACCAACTTGGGACGAGTATAAAACCCATGCTCCTAGCCAACGTTGTTATTTTTGGGCAACCAACATTTCTTCACACTCATTCCCACACTCTCCTACACACACTCTCCTACACACACTCTCTCTCTCACTTAGAACCTTAAACCCTAGCGACACCACCCTCTCCTCTTGTCTCGGATCAAGTGTAGCAAAAATCAAGCTCTTGTTCTAAGCTCGAAGGTCCTCTTTTTGGCTGATTCCATACTACTCTCACACCAAACACCATTCGGTTAGCATTTCACACTTATAGAGTTTGTGATGATTAGTTGATAAATGATATGCATGCTTTGTTTAAATGTTTTCCATGAATAATTTGTATGAGTAAATAATGTAGATGATCGGTTAAAGATGTTGAATGATTATATCTTCTTGGTTGTAAATGATCCACATGCTTGGTTATACGTTAATTTGAATAAGGATGTTGTTAAAAATGGTGTGCAAGATTTTTTGACAAATGCATAAATATACTTAAATCTAAGGATAAACAGGTGACTATGTGCTAGATATAGGGCCAATGTTGATGATTAAATTATGACCCGATTTGGGGTTAGGTTGGATTGAATGAACATAGGTTTAAAGGATGAACATGTTTGATTTAATATGAAAACCCTGAAAATGATGAACTGTTTGAATGTATTATGAACATGTTATGAAGATTTGAATTATGTGCTTTGATCCGTTTTGAATATAGTATAGACAAGAAAACATGTTTGTGAACCCTCATTGGATAGTACACCAAATCATGAAATTAGAATTCTATTGGTTAGTACAAGTCTTGGAGGCGCACCAGAATCAGCAGATAAACGAGTCGAGACCTCTGGTTTCGACCCGAGACCATCATAGAGACAACTCGAGACCAACAGCTGATTTCTCGAGAACAGTTGTTTCATCAATGGTTTCGACAAGGGTCTCGACTCAGCAGGTGATCCATCAATGGTCTCGACAAAGGTCTCGACTCAGCAAGAGATCGACACTTGATGACGCGACTCGAGACCGGCTGATGCGACCCGAGATCACCAACAACAATGGATGACACTCGAGACCCCTGTCCACATCCGCATCAATGGTTGCGACTCGAGACCACTTTTCAGTAGTTTCGACTCGAGACCACTCAGCAGTGGATCCAAATTATCAGTGGTTTCGCGTGGGCAGGATGGTCATTAGGCCGATATGTGTTCGGACTACCTGTTCGAATGAATTATGTGTTGACTGTGCTGTTGACGGTGCAAATTATTAGGGCAGGCCCAATGGCTCAAAGTGAGAGCATGTTATGTGTTAATACATGTAGAATTTACGTGACTTACTTGTACCCAACCTGACCTATACTGGTAACCATGTTAGGACGTGGTGACCAACGTGTTTGACCAAGTAACTAATCTGCCGAGCAATCCAAGGTGAGTTCACAACTATTAAAGCATGCGTTCCCGGTGGTTTTGGGAAACTGAAACTTAAACAACGCTATCCCCGCGTAAGGGATACAAACCTACTTTCTTCCCCTTAAATGGGACTCTTAGTTAATTATTGTTTATACGGAAATGCAACAAGCAACACTAAACGAAACTCTATCACTTAAGTCCCTACCATTTAATACCGATTAGTCGCTGGGGCCAGGCGAACGGGTTATTAGTTAATAGCGCTATTTAGGTGTAACCAGCCTCACACCGACCCTTGTTACTGGGAACGGGAGTGAACTAATGAACTCTGGCAAACCGTCAATGATG
Organism: Helianthus tuberosus; assembly: GCA_030545235.1. Lineage (NCBI taxonomy): Eukaryota > Viridiplantae > Streptophyta > Magnoliopsida > Asterales > Asteraceae > Helianthus > Helianthus tuberosus. Next base: position 199,336,231 of record CM060425.1, read on the forward strand.
ATAGAACATTGACAAACGGGGCACTGCGGAAACGTACGGTTAAGTAAGTATTCGGTATTGGAAAAACAGTTTAGTCGCTTACTTTTGGGGTAGCTCCCCATCGCATGTATAAACGGATAAATTAACTGGTGAAACAAGTTTTTGCTAATTAAAAACTGGACAACTCGTGAACTCGCCAACATTTTTGTTGATACCCTACTGCATGCTTTCCAGGTACCCAGTGACTCAGGAGCTTGCAGCTTGGGAATGTGTAGTGGTCGTCTAGCCCATGTGTTGGGTTTTAAATAATCTTGGACTATGAACTTCGTTTTGAAACTGTTTGGTTTATGCTTCCGCTGTTTACTTAAACTGTTATTTGAACTTAAACTTTTAAAACTCCGAACTATGATGTTTACTAACTATTGTGGTTGGTGAACATTTCTACTATTGACCAATGCTTAGTATAATTGGTGGTTGGATCCGGGTCAGTCACGCCTCCAAGCGGTGGTATTCCGCACGTGGATTTTGGGGGTGTGACAGATTGGTATCAGAGCCATTGGTTATAGTGAACTCGGTTTTAAAAAGAAAGTCTTTTTGAGAAAAAAAACCAGACTATAACCCGTGACTCATGACGACACTACACTCCAAGGGCAAGACTCAACATATTAGACCTCATAGCTCGGACTTGTGTTTACTTGCTTGTTTACTTTACGTTGATTGCTTTACTATACACACTAGTGTGCCTAATTAGATAGATACGTATCCCTCTTGTACCTCTTTCTCGCTACGTTATGACATCACACTCATACTGTGTTTTATGGCTATGAAGACAATGAGTGGACGCGGAAGAGGAAACGTTAACATGACTCAGGCTCAGTTCACTAACTTACTCAACACGGTGGCTGCAGCTTTCGCAGCTCACCCTGGAGGTAAACTCGTTACTTTAGGATGTTTAGATCCTACCCCCGCGTCGTCTTTTCACCTCTAAGCCTATTCGATTTGCTTCTCACAACAGGTCAGGAAGCGCCTGCGCAACCACGTGTTTGTACTTTTAAAACCTTCATGGATTGCAAGCCTCTCCCTTTCAACGGCACTGAGGGTGCCATCGGCCTTCTGCACTGGATTGAAAAGGCCGAAGCTGTCTTTGCTGTCTGCGAGTGTCCCCCTGCTAACTGGGTAAAGTTCGCGACTGGTACGCTTGAAGGAAACGCGCTTTCATGGTGGAAGGCACAGATTCAGATGCTTGGTTTGGAAACTGCAAATGCTACTGCGTGGGAAGATTTCAAGGACATGATCAAAGAAGAATACTGTCACAGGGATGACATTCATAAGCTCGAAAACGAATACTTTGAGCTCAAGATGGTTGGATCAGAGATTGAGACCTACACCAAGCAGTCCAACGACTATGCTGCACTTTGCCCAAACATGTCCCGACCTATGTATCGAAGGATTGAATTGTACATCAAAGGTTTGGCCCCAGAGATCCGGAGCTATGTGACCTCAGCCAACCTCCATACCATTCAGGCAGTGGTTCGCCTTGCTCACAAACTCACTGATCAGGCTGTGGAGGAGGGCAAGTTGCCCAAGAGGATCAGTGCTACTGCTGGAACTTCTTGCGATAACAAACGAAAGTGGGATGGAAATCAGGGTAAGGATGCTAACCCCACTCAGGCCTCAGTCCAGCAAAGGAAGACTGAAAGTAACAAGGGCCCTCAGCAACAGGGTGGCTATCGAGGAAACCACCTCAAGTGTAACAAATGTAACCGACACCACAGTGGGCCATGTGGCAAAAGTCAGTGTCAGCGATGCAACAAGATGGGGCATGAAGCCAAAGACTGCAGGAGCCAGCTTCCAGCTAGGCAGAATCAACAACAACCACAACAGCAACAAGGAAACAACCGTGAATGCTACAAATGTGGGGCAATAGGGCACATGCGAAAGGATTGCCCTCAGCTGAACCAGAATCACAACAACAATAATCGAGGTGCTGGAAACAACGACAACAACCAGGGAGCTGGAAACAATGCAAGGGCATTTGTGATTGGGGCTGCTGAAGCAAGGAACGACCCCAACGTGGTGGCGGGTAAGTTCCTACTTAACGATCGTTATGTTTCCGTATTATTTGATTCTGGAGCAGATGCTAGTTATGTGTCCCTACGTATTAGTAAGAAGCTTAAGTCCACTCTTACGCCGTTAAGCTCTAAGCACATCATTGAAATAAGCTAATGGTAGAAACCTCGAGGCCTCACACGTTATTCGTAACTGCAAACTAGAATTGTGTGGTCAGACCTTCCGTATCGATCTCTTCCCCATCATTCTCGGAAGCTTCGATGCCGTCATTGGTATGGATTGGTTATCCAAGCATCGAGCTGAAATCCTCTGCCAAGAGAAAGCTATTCGTATTCCCCGTCCTCCTGGCAAACCCCTTATCGTCCAAGGCGACAAAAGCGGAGAAGTCACAGGCATCATTTCATTCTTAAAAGCCCAGAAGTGTTTACGAAAGGGGCACACCGCTATCTTAGCACTTGTTGCCGACACGCAGAAAAAGGAAAACAGGATTGAAGATTTTCCAGTTGTACGCGACTATCCTGAGGTATTTCCTGAAGAACTACCTAGACTTCCTCCACACCGTCAGGTCGAATTTCAAATCGAGCTAGCTCCCGGAGCAGCACCTATAGCTCGTGCACCTTATCGTCTAGCTCCCGCAGAACTCAAGGAACTTTCTACTCAACTACAAGAACTATTGGACAAAGGGTTCATCCGTCCTAGCTCGTCACCCTGGGGAGCCCCAGTGCTCTTTGTCAAAAAGAAGGATGGCACATTCCGAATGTGCATTGATTACCGCGAACTGAACAAGGTTACCATCAAGAATCGTTACCCACTTCCCCGTATCGACGATCTGTTCAACCAGCTGCAAGGGTCGAGGTATTATTCCAAGATCGATCTGCGATCGGGCTATCACCAGCTGAGAGTCCGCGATGAGGACATCTCTAAGACTGCTTTCAGAACCCGCTATGGTCACTACGAATTCCTTGTTAGGCCTTTCGGAATGACCAACGCACCCGCGATCTTCATGGATCTCATGAACCGAGTGTGCAAACCCTACCTCGACAAGTTCGTAATTATGTTTATTGACGACATCCTAATTTACTCGAAGAGTCAAGAGGAGCATGAACGACACCTGCGTCTTATTCTCGAACTCCTTCGCAATGAGCAACTGTACGCCAAATTCTCGAAATGTGATTTCTGGCTTAGAGAAGTCCATTTCCTTGGGCACATAGTCAATCAGGATGGGATTCACGTCGACCCCGCTAAGATCGAATCCATTAAGAATTGGCCTATACCTAAGACGCCGACCGAAGTTCGCCAATTCTTGGGATTGGCAGGATACTATCGAAGATTTATCAAGGGATTTTCTCAGATCGCTCAACCACTTACGACCCTCACTCAGAAGGGTGTTGCTTACAAATGGAGTGATGCTCAGGAATCTGCCTTTCAGGAACTAAAGGAGAACCTCTGTAGTGCTCCTATTCTTTCCTTACCTGAAGGTATCGACGACTTCGTTGTTTACTGCGACGCTTCTATTCAAGGACTTGGTTGCGTGTTGATGTAACGCGAGAAGGTTATTGGTTACGCTTCGCGACAACTCAAGATCCACGAACGGAACTACACGACACATGACTTAGAATTCGGAGCTGTGGTCTTCGCGCTCAAGATTTGGAGACATTACTTGTACGGTACCAAGTGCACGATTTAGACCGATCACAAGAGTCTCCAGCACATAATGGAACAAAAGGAGTTGAATATGCGGCAACGCCGATGGGTCGAACTCCTAAATGACTACGAGTGTGAAATTAAATATCATCCAGGCAAGGCTAATGTGGTGGCAGATGCCCTCAGCAGGAAGGAAACCAAACCTAAGCGTGTTCGTGCCTTACAGCTCACCCCACTCGAACCTCCCTAAGCAAATCCGAAACGCTCAGGTCAAAGCAATGAAAGTCGAGAACGTCAGGGCTGAGTCCCTGCGAGGATCAAGGAAACGGCTAGAACAAAAAGAAGATGGTGCTTACTACGTAAACGGGCGTATATGGGTCCCACTTTATAGGAATTTGCACGAGCTTGTAATGGATGAAGCCCATAAGTCCCGTTACTCAGTACATCCTGGTTCGGATAAGATGTACCACGACTTAAAGACTACATACTGGTGGCCTAGCATGAAAGCCCACATAGCAACCTATGTCAGAAAATGTTTTACTTGTGCAAGAGTCAAGGCTGAGTATCAGAAACCATCGGGCCTACTCCAACAACCAGAGATCCCGTAGTGGAAATGGGAGCAAATTTCCATGGATTTTGTTACTGGCTTGCCTGGGTCTCAACGCGGAAATGACACCATTTGGGTGATAGTGGACCGATTAACGAAGTCTGCACAGTTTTTGGCTATTAAAGAAACAGACAAGTTCTCTACCTTAGCAGAGGTATACTTAAAGGAAGTAGTTTCAAGGCACGGAGTGCCGACCTCTATTATTTCCGATCGAGACGCGCGTTTTACTTCTGAATTGTGGCAAGCTATGCACAAATCCTTTGGCTCACGTTTAGACATTAGCACCGCTTATCACCCACAAACGGATGGGCAATCTGAACGCACCATCCAAACCCTGGAAGACATGCTTAGGGCGTGTGTGATCGATTTTGGCAAGGGTTGGGAAAAGCACCTACCGTTAGTGGAATTCTCCTACAACAACAGCTACCACACCAGCATTCAGACAGCACCCTTTGAGGCATTGTACGGTCGTAAATGCCGATCGCCTCTTTGCTGGGCGGAAGTTGGTGACAGCCAGATCACAGGTCCAGAACTTGTGGTAGACACTACGGAAAGGATTGCCCAGATCAGACAACGCATGGCGGCAGCTCGTGACCGTCAGAAGAGTTACGCTGATAAGGATAGGAAACCGCTAGAGTTCCAGGTTGGTGACCAGGCTCTACTTAAAGTCTCACCCTGGAAGGGTGTGGTTCGTTTTGGAAAATGGGGCAAGCTTAATACGCGATACGTCGGACCATTCGAAATTACCCAAAAGATCGGTAAGGTCGCTTACAGATTGAATCTGCCTGAAGAACTGAGTGCTGTGCACAACGTCTTCCACGTGTCTAATCTGAAGAAATGTCTGTCAGATGAAACACTCATCATTCCTTTCAAGGAACTCACTATTGACGAACAGCTACACTTTACTGAGGAACCGATTGAGATCACGGATCGAGAAATCAAAACCCTCAAACGTAGCCAGATACCTCTCGTACGAGTTCGTTGGAACTCGCGCCGTGGCCCAGAGTTTACCTGGGAGCGGGAAGACCAGATGAAGTGCAAGTATCCCCAGTTGTTCCCAAATGAAACTCCCAGCACTGAAGCTACAACCGAATTTCGGGACGAAATTCCAAACTAACGGGGGGATGATGTGACACCCTGTCGAAACGTTCTCACTTATACTAGCTTGACAGTGGCTGCCTTAACTTTCGGGATGAAAGTTCTTAAAACTTGGGGATAATGTGACACTCTGGGTTTTCCCGAGCAACTATCTAGTATTGACATTATGTATACATATTTTATTAAATGAAAATTGTGAATCACCTTGGTGTGCTATATGATCCTTGCATTAAGTTGTATGTATGTAATAAAAATATAAATGTGTATAAGTTCTAGTGAACCGAGACTATGACTCGAGACCACTCGGTCTCGAGTAAACAGTAAACAGTGGGTCGGTTGGGCCGTGAACCTCCTTTAGCCCACCCGAAAGCCCATTAGGGTGCACCAACTTGGGACGAGTATAAAACCAATGCCCCTAGCCAACCTTGCCATTTTTGGGCAACCAACATTTCTTCACACTCATTCCCACACTCTCCTACACACACTCTCTCTCTCACTTAGAACCTTAAACCCTAGCGACACCACCCTCTCCTCTTGTCTCGGATCAAGTGTAGCAAAAATCAAGCTCTTGTTCTAAGCTCGAAGGTCCTCTTTTCGGCCGATTCCATACTACTCTCACACCAAACACCATCCGGTTAGCATTTCACACTTATAGAGTTTGTGATGCTTAGTTGATAAATGATATGCATGCTTTGTTTAAATGTTTTCCATGAATAATTTGTATGAGTAAATAATGTAGATGATCGGTTAAAGATGTTGAATGATTATATGTTCTTGGTTGTAAATGATCCACATGCTTGGTTATACGTTAATTTGAATAAGGATGTTGTTAAAAATGGTGTGCAAGATTCTTTGACAAATGCATAAATATACTTAAATCTAAGGATAAACAGGTGACTATGTGCTAGATATAGGGCCAATGTTGATGATTAAATTATGACCCAATTTGGGGTTAGGTTGGATTGAATGAACATAGGTTTATAGGATGAACATGTTTGATTTAATATGAAAACCCTGAAAATGATGAACTGTTTGAATGTATTATGAACATGTTATGAAGATTTGAATTATGTGCTTTGATCCGTTTTGAATATAGTATAGACAAGAAAACATGTTTGTGAACCCTCATTGGATAGTACACCAAATCATGAAATTAGAATTCTATTGGTTACTACAAGTCTTGGAGGCGCACCAGAATCAGCAGACAAACGAGTCGAGACCTGTGGTTTTGACCCGAGACCATCATAGAGACAACTCGAGACCAACAGCTGATTTCTCGAGAACAGTTGTTTCATAAATGGTCTCGACAAGGGTCTCGACTCAGCAGGTGATCCATCAATGGTCTCGACAAAGGTCTCGACTCAGCAAGAGATCGGCACTTGATGACGCGACTCGAGACCGGCTGATGCGACCCGAGATCACCAACAACAATGGATGACACTCGAGACCCCTGTCCACATCCGCATCAATGGTTGCGACTAGAGACCACTTTTCAGTGGTTTCGACTCGAGACCACTAAGCAGTGGATCCAAATTATCAGTTGTTTCGAGTGGGCCGGATGGTCATTGGGCCACTATGTGTTCGGACTACCTGTTTGAATGAATTATGTGTTGATTGTGCTGTTGACGGTGCAAATTATTAGGGCAGGGCCAATGACTCAAAGTGAAAGCATGCTATGTGTTAATACATGTAGAATTTACGTGACTTACTTGTACCTAACCTGACCTATACTGGTAACCATGTTAGGACGTGGTGACCAACGTGTTTGACCAAGTAACTAATCTGCCGAGCAACCCAAGGTGGGTTCACAACTATTAAAGCATGCGTTCCCGGTGGTTTTGGGAAACGGAAACTTAAACAACGCTATCCCCGCGTAAGGGATACAAACCTACTTTCTTCCCCTTAAATGGGACTCTTAGTTAATTATTGTTTATACGGAAATGCAACAAGCAACATTAAACGAAACTCTATCACTTAAGTCCCTACCATTTAATACCGATTAGTCGCCGGGGCCAGGCGAACGGGTTATTAGTTAATAGCGCTATTTAGGTGTAACCAGCCTCACACCGACCCTTGTTACTGGGAACGGGAGTGAACTAATGAACTCTGGCAAACCGTCAATGATGATAGAACATTGACAAATGGGGCACTGCAGAAACGTACGGTTAAGTAAGTATTCGGTATTGGAAAAACAGTTTAGTCGCTTACTTATGGGGTAGCTCCCCATCGCATGTATAAACGGATAAATTAACTGGTGAAACAAGTTTTTGGTAATTAAAAACTGGACAACTCGTGAACTCGCCAACATTTTTGTTGATACCCTACTGCATGCTTTGCAGGTACCCAGTGACTCAGGAGCTTGCAGCTTGGGAATGTGTAGTGGTCGTCTAGCCCATGTGTTGGGTTTTAAATAATCTTGAACTATGAACTTCGTTTTGAAACTGTTTGGTTTATGCTTCCGCTGTTTACTTAAACTATTATTTAAACTTAAACTTTTAAAACTCCGAACTATGATGTTTACTAACTAATGTGGTAGGTGAACATTTCTACTATTGACCAATGCTTAGTATAATTGGTGGCTGGATCCTGGTCAGTCACGCCTCCAAGCGGTGGTATTCCGCACGTGGATATTGGGGGTGTGACAGGGTTTTCGCGAAATTAAAGTGTTAAGTGTGCTTTACAGTTTTGGACCGTTTAGGGTGTACCTGGTTTCGTCATGGTTGTCACAGTCTCCCCTGGTTTAGAAATTTCGTCCCCGAAATTCCCTGCTCGATATGCACCATAGTGGTGCAAAGTGCACTTGTTGCATTTTGGGGATGTTCCTTTATAGCCACCAGAGTTTCCCATTGGTGTAGTCATGGCGTAGCTTTAACTAGTGGCTCTCCCCCTTTTCGGTATGGCTGCCCCAGCTCGACTACTTTCCGGGGCGTCTCGCTTATTTCCTGCCGGCTCTCCCGGCATTGTCAAAATCTTGCGTCTAACCATGTCGTACGTAACCGTGCCTGACCTAGCTACCACTCCGTGCATGGTCAGGTGCTCCACCGAATTAATGATACTCCTTACTTCCAGGGCCAGTCCCCAGATATACCTCTCGATCCTCTTGGACTCCGGTCAAACCATATCTGGCAAGATGCGTGCCAGTTCATTGAAGCGATTTGTGTAACATGCATGATCCGCACCTTGCATCTGCAGGTTCCAAAACTCATGCTCGAGTTTCTGAATTTCGTGGATTGGGCAGAACCTTTCTCTCATTAGTATCTTAAGATCATCCCAAGTCATAGCATTAATCGCATCCTGCCTGTGAGATTGCACAATAGCATTCCACCAGTTCAAAGCGTGGTCGGTAAAAGTACAAGTTGTATACTTTACCGCACAGTCACCCGGACAATTACTTATGTTAAGGACCGATTCCGACTTCTCGATCCATTTCACCAACCCGTTCGGTCCTTCAGTTCCATTAAACTCCATTGGTTTGCGCTCCATAAAGTGTTTATACGTGCAAACTGGCCTAACATTGTTTTGACCTATCGGTCCCGGCTGTGGGTTCGGTTGGGGGTTAGCGTTAATACCGGCGCTAACCTGCGCCACGATTGTGGGGATAACGGCTTGAAGTTGTTGTGCTATCAGTTGGGCAATTTCTGCCTCTGTCATTTGAGGTACACGTTTCGGGGCCATTCTATTATAAACAATAGATATGTATGTATCAATGTCACATAGTTAATCATCACTTATCACATTTTCAGTTACCACATACCACACCATTCCATTACACATCACATAATTCCATCACACCCATAGGTCCACGACACATATAGTCAAAAGCATCGTCATGTATATATATAATATCATTGTCATACAATCGTCAAAATTTGCACATAGACTTAACCCAAAAGGGTCAGTGCTTAAAGGTGCGGTCAAAACTGGTCACTAAAGTGACATCCATGCATCATACCACACGACACTAACCACGAGAGTCGAAAATACTACGGCTACATCCCTACCTCGACATAGGCATAGCCCAGTGCTTGGTAGGATGTACAAAAGGTACATCATCTCTATCTATACTAGAAAGAAACCATACTAGGAACGCCACATCCACCACGTCAACCTTGCAAAACCTGCTACCAAACCTATAATAGCGCCAGTACATCCATACACTAAAGCTCGAAAATGATCCTGCTCATGATGGACGTATCCCATACCCTACTGTAAGGCAAAGATCGCTTGCTGCAAGGCGGTCAAGTAATCTCCCATAGACCTCCGCTGCTGTTCGTCCTCATCGCGTGCCATCCTCAATAACGAAATTTTCTCAAACAGGAACCCCATCAGGCTGCTCTCAGTGATGGGAGTAGGCACCTCCTGAGGAGGAACTGGCATTCCCCAAACAGGTGGGGAAGGCTCCCTTAATGGCTGGGAAGGGCCACCATGCTCATAAGTGTGGAAAGGGGAAGGGTCCTCCCTAGGTGGGGGGTAAGAAAACGAGCAGTAAAGTGCTGCTGGGTCCCTATGGTGTCACACCCCTTTCTACGGCGGAAGCACGAGGTGTGATCGAGAAAGGTTCTCATTGCATACGAAAGGTAAACATACTAAATGCTCATAAAATAACTTCAAATACCCATAACATTACGTAACTGAAAGCATAAGTTTAGTGTTTACATCACAAGACAGCATATTGTCTGAAAAGTTTACAACTTTATTCAAAGATAAACATAAACAACATCCAAGAGCATGAGTAAGACCGTGCGCACATCCACTTTAGTTACCTGAAATACATGTGAGTTTTGGAAAAACGTCAACATAATGTTGGTGTGAATTCATGCAGTTTTTGTATTGAACGTTTGTATACTTTGTATGAAAACATGGTATGTAATTTGTATAATTCAAGTATTTCTGTATGTATCAAGGTTGTTAATGGGTTGCAAGGCCATTAACATGTGACACGACATAGGAAGCATACAAACCATAGGCATTTTTCTAGTTGTCGATTCACGACTGAGACACAAAAGCACTACTTGGTACTAGTTATCACCAAGAGTGTGGCTGCCTGAAAACCCATTAGATCTAACCTTTTGTTCTACGGTCTAAGTATGTACACGATTAATGGTGCTTCTGGTACCCTATTCGTGACACGATTTCAAGTATCATTCCGTAATTCTTGTATCCATCATACCATAACTCATGTATTTTCCCCAAGTTTAAAAGGTATAAACTTCACCGGTTTTGCTTATAAAGCGTCGTGACCTATACGTGTTTTATTAACGTTAGTCACTAGACTTGTATCGCACAAGTACAAGTCACCATCTTTTATGTAATAGTTCTTTGTGTGTTAAAAATAATTTATATTTTTAACCATGAATCTTACTTATATTATTTTCTCACAATTATATATAAGTATCTTGTATTTTTCACCCGAGTTATGTATCTTGTCCAAAACTTCATTTCATGTTCATAACTTGTCCGAGTTACGTAATCTTTTAAGAAATATATTTTCATAAATATATTTTCTTGTATTTGTCTAAGCGTGTTGTATGTGTATTTTGTATTTTTACTCGTTAGGAGTATTTAGTGTATTTTCAAGTCCTAATACACTATTCACGTATAATACATACACTAAGCACAAAATTTGGTGATCAATAAATATATATATTTTCCTTAAAAATATACATACTTAATATCAATTTTTATCTTGAAGAAATCATCATTTCTTAATTTGAAGTTTATACAAAAATTAGGGAAACCTTGGTAAATATTTTTAGGGAATAAGTTTCACCAAAACTTATATTTTACTTAAGTGTCAAAATTTATAGAAATTTTGACATAGTTTCCCCTAAAAATGAGTGTTTCCCATGTTTTCAAAACATGTGTTTATTTTCTTTTAAATCATCATCAAACATCAACAACGCATTCAACACTCACCGAGTGTCAAAATCAAGTAAATTACACTACCTCATGAACTTGAAGCTTTTGTAAAAACTTGTAGTAACTTACCATGTTATTTAGTAGGTTTAGTTACCCTTAAAAACATGGTTATTTGTTTGTAAATCACATTATTAAAAGATTTGGTCCTTTACAACTTGAAATCACATTTTACAAAAATGTTTATTTATAACATCTTCTTGTTTCTCTAGTATCTTTACACTTATTTTATCACCAAAAATAGTGTAAGTTTAAGTAAAACCCAAGATCTTCTAAAAATCATATTTTAAACTTGGTTCTTTTAGAAAAAACCATTCATACATCTTAGATCTATAAGTTTACTAGCTTACTTTTTTTATTATTTTCCAAGAAATCATTTATTATGTCTTAACAAGAGGATGATCATCTTATGTTAGCACATAATCATCCCCTAACTTGCTAGATTAAGTGTTTAAACATCATTTAGCAAGCTTCATGTGATGATCATCATCAATATCTCAAATAAACAACAAGCAAACACTATACATCTACTAAACAATATCATTTCATCCATTTTTCATCATATGTAAGCTTATGTTTCATGATTCAAGTGTATGTCTTTTAGTGTTCTTGTGTTAATCAACATAATACAACTTTTAACCACAAAAAATATGAAGTAACAAGTGTTAAAAAGAATCTTACTACTAGCTTCAAGCTAGGGAAGAACAAGTGTGAAGATGGAGTGGATAAAAGTAAATAGAGGTGCTCCTTCAAGATCCGTGAGCACCGAGCTTCGTTAGTGACCTTCTTACACCTTAGGATAACTTGAGAATGGGTGATCTTGAAACGAAAATGATGGTGGTGTGGTGGTGGCTTGTAGCCGTGAGCAAGGGGAGGAGAGCGAGAGAGTTGTGGTGTTGAAATTTAGATGAAGATTATGGTGAAGTCTATTGGTTTATATACGCTTATGTCCAACAAGTGTTTACCCATTAGGTTTTATGTCTTCTAAGTACAAGACACAATTTAATAAACAATCTAATAAAATCTTGTAATTAGGCATGTGGGCCGATTTTGTTAGGATATGGGGAGGGGTCTAGATGTAAGTTTGAACCATGTAGTTACCTTGAAATCAAATGCCAAGTATCTAGTTAGTGTAATTAGTTACTAGATATTTTAGTGGGTCTTAGGGTGTTCGGGGATCATAACTAGCTCAGAAAAGGTAAAACAATGTTTCTAGCAATATTTTGGTGTTCCGGGTAATGTCCGGTTGTTCGGTTAGATACAGTTCCGTTAAAGTACTAAATTGCACCGTTTAGTGTGTTTTAAGTACCCATTTGTGACACTTTTAATTCTCGACACTTAGGGAAGTATTCTGGATGATAAAACATGAATTCTGCATAATATTTTGAGGTTATAAAGCTGATTATAGCTGAATTCTGTAAAATTCTGCACTTAAAGTGCGTTTCGGGTGCTTTTTAGTGCGTATTTTAGCTTCCGGAAAGTCTATATGTTAACCCTTGTATGTACTCTTGGGTTTTAATGTATTCTTGACGTTGGACCTACACCTAGGCCACAATTCTAATGTCTGACTGCTTTCTGCAGAATTGTTGACACAATGTGTCTTACCGGTGAGTTTACTAGTATTTCTAACGCAACGCTATCGTTAATGCATAAAGCAATATTTGTTGTATAAAACGTGCATGAATTCACTTGTATAGTATGTAATCAGACAATGTTGACATTTAAGCACATAATTGCAGTCATCAAGTATAAATTAAATTGTACGGAAATTACCGAATTTGTGCCAGTTGTCACAGTCTCCCCCCGTTAAAAGAATTTCATCCCGAAATTCAGGCTGATCTATCTCTCGCAGGAGTTTTCTTGAACAGGTGGGGGTACTTTTCTTTAAACTGGTCTTCACGTTCCCACGTACTTTGACAAGTTTGACAGTGCTCCTCCTGGTCTTGTTGACTTTCCAGTCTGTAACCTCAACAGGTTGTTCTGTAAATCGGAGGGTGTCATTAATATGCACTTCATCCGCAGGGATGACCACGATCTCTTGGGTTGGACTCTTCTTGAGGTTGGATACATGAAACGTATCATGTACTCCATTAAGTTCTTCCGGTAATTCCAACTTGTATGCCACGGTACCAATTCTTTCCAAGATCTTGAATGGTCCGATGTATCGTGGATTCAGCTTTCCACGTTTTCCGAATCTTACTACGCCCTTCCAAGGTGAGACTTTTAGCAAAACTTTGTCTCCCACCTCGAACTGTAATGGTTTTCATCTTCGATCAGCGTAGCTCTTTTGTCGATCTCGAGCCGCCTTAATGCGCTCTCGGATCTGCATAATTTTTTCGGTTGTCTCTTGCACAAGTTCAGGACCAACCATGCGTTTGTCTCCAGCGTCTGCCCAACATAAGGGCGATCGGCACTTGCGGCCATACAGAGCTTCGAACGGTGCGGCTTTTATGCTTGTATGATAACTATTATTGTAGGAAAACTCAACTAAAGGTAGATGAGTATCCCAGCTGCCGCCCAGGTCCATAACACATGCACGAAGCATATCTTCTAGTGTTTGTATGGTCCGTTCACTTTGACCGTCTGTTTGCGGATGGAAGGCCATGCTTAGGTCTAATTGAGATCCAAAGGCTTCCAGAAAGGATTGCCAGATCCTTGATACGAAGCGGCCATCTCTGTCCGAAATAATTGAGATAGGCACTCCATGACGTGCCACGATTTCTTTCAAGTATATCTCAGCAAGCTTCCCAGTGCTATCCTTCTCTCGGGTCGGTAGGAAATGCGCAGATTTTGTCAATCGATCAACTATCACCCATATCATAACGTGCCCCCTAGGGGTCTTGGGTAATTTTGTTATGAAGTCCATCGAGATTTGTTCCCATTTCCACATGGGAATCTCTGGTTGTTGCAGTAGGCCAAACGGTTTCTGATATTCAGCCTTAACCTTAGCACAGGTTAGGCACTTTCCAACATAAATAGCAACATCACTTTTAAGTCTCGGCCACCAATAGTAATCCTTCAAATCTTGATACATTTTGTCCGATCCTGTATGGATCGAGTATTTCGACTTGTGAGCTTCATTAAGAATGACTTCTCGAATACCACCATAGAGCGGAACCCAAATACGCCCTTTAAAGTATAAGGTTCCCTCTTTGTTTGGCACTAAATACTTCAACATACCTCGGAGGTATTCAGCTCTACGATTCTCCATCTTTAGGGCTTCTTATTGTGCGTCATGAATGCGTGCAGTGAGGTTCGTTCGAATAGTCATTTCCAATGCTCGAACCCTTAGGGTCTTAACCCTTTCTTTTCGACTTAGCGCGTCTGCTACAACGTTTGCCTTTACAGGATGGTACTTAATCTCACAGTCATAATCGTTTAGCAGTTCGACCCACCGTCGCTGACGCATGTTTAATTCCTTCTGATCAAATATGTGTTGTAGGCTTTTGTGATCTGTGAAGATTGTACATCGAGTACCATATAAATAGTGTCACCAGATCTTCAAGGCGAATACCACTGCACCTAGCTCCAAGTCGTGCGTGGTGTGATTCCTTTCATGCACCTTCAATTGTCTTGAAGCGTAAGCGATGACTTTCTGGCGTTGCATGAGCACGCAACCCAAACCTTGGCGTGAGGCGTTGCAGTATACCACGAAGTCTTCAGTGCCTTCGGGCAAGGATAGTATTGGTGCATCACATAGCTTATTTTTTAGCAGTTGGAAGGCTTCTTCCTGCTTGTCACCCTAGTCGTACTTCTTGTCTTTTTGTGTAAGGGTAGTTAGCGGTTTAGCTATCTTGGAGAAATTCTCGATAAACCGTCTGTAATAGCCCGCTAAGCCCAAAAATTGTCGAACTTCAGTTGGGGTTTTGGGGGCTTCCCAATTCTTTATTGCTTCAATCTTGGATGGGTCTACATGAATGCCCTTCTCATTCACAACGTGACCAAGAAACTGTACTTCACGAATCCAGAATTCGCACTTTGAAAACTTTGCATAAAGTTTCTCTTTCTTCAATAGTTCCAAAATGGTTCCGAGGTGTTGCTCATGCTCTTCTCTGGTTCGTGAGTAAATCAGGATATCATCGATAAATACAATCACGAATTTATCGAGATATGGTTTGTATACGCGGTTCATCAGATCCATAAATACCGCTGGCGTGTTCGTCAGTCCGAATGGCATCACAAGAAACTCGTAATGCCCATAACGTGTTCTGAATGCTGTCTTTGGTACACTTTCCTCTTGAATCCTTAACTGATGGTATCCAGTTCGAAGGTCGATCTTGGAATAGTAGCTCGATCCTTGCAATTGATCAAATAAGTCATCAATCCTCGGTAACGGGTACCGATTCTTGATTGTGAGCTTGTTCAGTTCTCTGTAATCAATACACATCCGCAATGTTCCATCCTTCTTCTTTACGAACAATACTGGAGCTCCCCAGGGCGAGAAGCTTGTCCTTATGAATCCTTTATCCAACAACTCTTGAAGTTGTGTAGATAATTCTTGCATTTCGGATGGTGCAAGCTGATAGGGTGCCTTGGCTACAGGAGCGGCTCCTGGAACCAAGTCTATATGGAATTCGACTTGTCGTTGCGGAGGTAGCCCTGGCAGATCTTCGGGAAAAACATCAGGGAATTCCTTTACCACAGGAATGTCTTCAAGTTTCGGCTCCTCGGCCTTCTCATCTACCACGTGTGCCAGGAAAGCAACACATCCTTCCCTTAAGCACTTCTGTGCCTTCATACAACTGATGATTCGCAGAGGCACGTCTCATTTTTCTCCATGCACGATGAGAGTTTCATCATCCGTCAAAGGGATGCGAATGATTTTCTCGTGACAAATAACTTCAGCTTTGTTCTTGGACAACCAGTCCATACCAACCACTACATCGAAGCTACCCAATTGTATAGGTAAGAGGTCGATGCTAAAACTTCGCTCACCAAGTTCTAATGTACAACTTCTAACAACTTCGCCCGATTCAACAAGTTTAGCATTGGCTAATTCTATGGAATAAGGAATATCTAATCTACTAGATTCTATTCCAAGCATACGTTTAAATTCCACAGACATGAAGCTATAATCGGCACCAATGTCAAATAATATGGATGCAAAGTGATTGTTAACGAGAAACGTACCGGTGACCACATTAGGGTCCTCGCGTGCGTTCCTTGCTCCAATCACAAATGCTCGAGCCTGAGCATTGTTTCCCCTTGGGCAATCTTTTACGAAATGATCCTTGCTTCCACAACCAAAGCATCCTTGGTTCTGCCCAGCTCCATTACCATTCCGGTTACCATTTCCATTTCCATTTCCACCACTGTTTCTATTTCCAGCACCGTTGCGGTTTCCGTTCCCGTTCCTATTTCCTTTTCCCCAACAATCCTCAGTATGGTGACCCAGTTTTCCACACTTGTCGCATTTTGGAACGCGACAAACTCCTTCATGATGACGCTTGCACTGGTTGCATGTGGGCAGAGTGCCCATGTATCTCTTGGCGGGAGCCTCATTCATGGTTGCAAGAGTTTTCGCCTCCAGAGGCGGGTTGGGGTCACGCTTCTTGTTGTTGAAACCTTGGTTGTTGCGAGTTGCTTGATTCAGGTTCGGATGTTTTCTTTTCTTGTCACCGGACGACTCAGCATGCGTCTCGGTCTTTTCAGTTGGGTTCAGTGATAACTTCTTCATTCGGACAGCATCTTCAGTAAGGCTGACAGCCAAAGTTATAGCCTCAGTGATTGTTGCAGGTTTAGCCGAAGTTACCATGCCGCGAAATTCTGAGGCCAATCCCCAAATGTAGCGTTCAACGCGCTTAAATTCGGGAGTCACCATTTAGGGGATTACCCTAGACAAATCGTGGAACCTTCGGGTATAACCAGTAATGTCAGCACCTTCCATGGTCAAGTGCCAGAACTCAGTCTCCAACCTTTGGAGTTCAGCACGTGAGCAATACTTTTCTCTCATACGTTCCTTTAGTTCATCCCAAGTCATGCCATACGCGGCATCATCACCCAGAGTTTGGACTTGCAAGTTCCACCAAGTCAAAGCCTCATCAACAAACAACCCAGTAGCAAAAGTGACTTGTTGGTCTGCGGTACACTTGCTCATGCGGATAGTGGATTCAGTCTTCTCCGTCCAGCGGACAAAAGCCACTGCACCTCCAGTGCCGTCGTAGTTCAGTGGTTTGCAGCCGAGAAACTGCTTGAAGGTGCAACCTTGAGCTGTGTTTCCTCCAGACGAATCTCCATTCCCATTACGTCTAGCATTGCTTGGTCCTCCACTTTGTTCGGTGCGGTTCGCCTCGTATTGGGCGATAGCTGCGGAGATCCTTTCTTCCAGCAGGGAGTTCAGTTCTTCAGCAGTCCTTGGTACTGGGGGGAGGAGGTTAATCACGAGCTTTCACAGTTTTCCTGGGTGCCATGTTCTAACAGAACACAACACAACAGGGTTAGACATTTGTTTGATATCGTCATAAGAGACAGTAGTCTATATATATCGACATATACCCACATAAGTGACATCAAACAATTATTACTCCAGCTGAGTACTTAGTAGGCTGGGGAAGGGGTGTTCACGTTTGACCCTTTTCTTGCACTGAGGGAATCTATACGTGACAAGACTTGCCACGGTTTCTGTGCACTGAATTCCATAATTATGTATGCATCC
This sequence comes from Helianthus tuberosus, assembly GCA_030545235.1. NCBI lineage: Eukaryota > Viridiplantae > Streptophyta > Magnoliopsida > Asterales > Asteraceae > Helianthus > Helianthus tuberosus. Next base: position 199,354,200 of record CM060425.1, read on the forward strand.
ATAATTACGTAACTCCTTGCACAGTCCGCACAGCTCGTTTCATCCTCATATCTCTTCCTTCAGGTAGGCCATTGTTTTCAGGTAAAGTCACGTATACTTGTGGTATTCTACTTCTAGTATATTTATATGCTAATTATCACACATAATTGCAAGTAATTTTCTAGTCAACGACAAATGCTACTCCATTGCACCCTAAGTCTCGTAGTGTCTTTTCTTAACTCTTGTAAACAGTTTCAGGTAGTGGATGTCGCGGGACGTTTTATGCAATGAAAACTTTTGAATTTTTTTTTTCGTGAAAGGATCCTAGAGATTGTAGACTAGACTCGTGAAGGAATCCTGGTTCACTACAATCGTAGCTCTGATACCAATCTGTCACACCCTTTTCTACGGCGGAAGCATGAGGTGTGATCGAGAAAGGTTCTCATTGCATACAAAAGGTAAACATACTACATGCTCATAAAATAACTTCAAATACCCATAACATTACGTAACTGAAAGCATAAGTTTAGTGTTTACATCACAAGACAACATATTGTCTGAAAAGTTTACAACTTTATTCAATGATAAACATAAACGACATCCAAGAGCATGAGTAAGACCGCGCGCACGTCCACTTTAGTTACCTGAAATACATGTCTGTAAACATTTAGTAACATGTATTTCACCCAAGTTTAAAAGGTATGTAAAAGATTAAAAGTGGGGATTTGAACTCTCTTGTCTGTAAACATTTAGTAACATGTATTTCACCCCCGAAGTTATAAAACTGAAAACAGTTAAAAGAAAAGGGGGAGCATGAACTCACAACTTTGCGTTTCTTGCGCCGTAAACTTCACCGGTTTTGCTTATAAAGCGTCGTGACCTATACGTGTTTTATTAACGTTAGTCACTAGACTTGTATCGCACAAGTACAAGTCACCATCTTTTATGTATTTGTTCTTTGTGTGTTAAAAATAATTTATATTTTTAACCATGAATCTTACTTATATTATTTTCTCACAATTAAATATAAGTATCTTGTATTTTTCACCCGAGTTGTGTATCTTGTCCAAAACTTCATTTCATGTTCATAACTTGTCCGAGTTACGTAATCTTTTAAGAAATATATTTTCATAAATATATTTTCTTGTATTTGTCTAAGCGTGTTGTATGTGTATTTTGTATTTTTACTCGTTAGGAGTATTTAGTGTATTTTCAAGTCCTAATACACTATTCACATATAATACATACTACTTACACTTAGCATAAAATTTGGTGATCAATAAATATATATATTTTCCTCAAAAATATACATACTTAATATCAATTTTTATCTTGAAGAAATCATCATTTCTTAACTTGAAGTTTATACAAAAATTAGGGAAACCTTGGTAAATATTTTTAGGGAACAAGTTTCACCAAAACTTATATTTTTCTTAAGTGTCAAAATTTATAGAAATTTTGACATAGTTTCCCCTAAAATGGAGGTTTCCCATGTTTTCAAAACATGTGTTTATTTTCTTTTAAATCATCATCAAACATCAACAACGCATTCAACACTCACCGAGTGTCAAAATCAAGTAAATTACACTACCTCATGAACTTGAAGCTTTTGTAAAAACTTGTAGTAACTTACCATGTTATTTAGTAGGTTTAGTTACCCTTAAAAACATGGTTATTTGTTTGTAAATCACATTATTAAAATATTTGGTCCTTTACAACTTGAAATCACATTTTACAAAAATGTTTATTTATAGCATCTTCTTGTTTCTCTAGTATCTTTACACTTATTTTATCACCAAAAATAGTGTAAGTTTAAGTAAAAACCAAGATCTTCTAAAAATCATATTTTAAACTTGGTTCTTTTAGAAAAACCATTCATACATCTTAGATCTATATGTTTACTAGCTTACTTTGGTTATTATTTTCCAAGAAATCATTTATTCATCAAGTTCATGTCTTAACAAGAGGATGATCATCTTATGTTAGCACATAATCATCCCCTAACTTGCTAGATTAAGTGTTTAAACATCATCTAGCAAGCTTCATGTGATGATCATCATCAATATCTCAAATAAACAACAAGCAAACACCATACATCTACTAAACAATATCATTTCATCCATTTTTCAACATATGTAAGCTTATGTTTCATGATTCAAGTGTATGTCTTTTAGTGTTCTTGTGTTAATCAACATACTACAACTTTTAACCACCAAAAACATGAAGTAACAAGTGTTAAAAAGAATCTTACTACTAGCTTCAAGCTAGGGAAGAACAAGTGTGAAGATGGAGTGGATAAAAGTAAACAGAGGTGGTCCTTCAAGATCCGTGAGCACCGAGCTTCATTAGTGACCTTCTTACACCTTAGGATAACTTGAGAATGGGTGATCTTGAAACGAAAATGATGGTGGTGTGGTGGTGGCTTGTAGCCGTGAGCAAGGGGAGGAGAGCGAGAGAGTTGTGGTGTTGAAATGTAGATGAAGATTATGGTGAAGTCTAGTGGTTTATATAAGCTTATGTCCAACAAGTGTTTACCCATTAGGTTTTATGTCTTCTAAGTACAAGACACAATTTAATAAACAATGTAATAAAATCTTGTAATTAGGCATGTGGGCTGATTTTGTTAGGATATGGGGAGGGGTCTAGATGTAAGTTTGAACCATGTAGTTTCCTTGAAATCAAATGCCAAGTATCTAGTTAGTGTAATTAGTTACTAGATATTTTAGTGGGTGTTAGGGTGTTCGGGAATCATAACTAGCTCAGAAAAGGTAAAACAATGTTTCTAGCAATATTTTGGTGTTCCGGGTAATGTCCGGTTGTTCGGTTAGATACCGTTCCGTTAAAGTGCTAAATTGCACCGTTTAGTGTGTTTTAAGTACCCATTTGTGACACTTTTAATTCTCGACACTTAGGGAAGTATTCTGGATGATAAAACATGAATTATGCATAATATTTTGAGGTTATAAAGCTGATTATAGCTGAATTCTGTAAAATTCTGCACTTAAAGTGCGTTTCGGGTGTTTTTTAGTGCGTATTTTAGCTTCCGGAAAGTCTATATGTTAACCCTTGTATGTACTCTAGGGTTTTAATGTATTCTTAACGTTGGACCTACACCTAGGCCCCAATTCTAATGTCTGACTGCTTTCTGCAGAATTGTTGACACAATGTGTCTTACCGGTGAGTTTACTAGTATTTCTGACACAACGCTATCGTTAATGCATAAAGCAATATTTGTAGTATAAAACGTGCATGAATTCACATGTATAGTATGTAATCAGACAATGTTGACATTTAAGCACATAATTGCAGTCATCAATTATAAATTAAATTGTACGGAAATTACCGATTTTGTGCCAGTTGTCACAATGGGTGTGGGTATCAAGCGAACAGGGGAAATAGGTGGGGTAAAAACAGGCCCAGGGACAGGTACCCTTCGACGAGCCGTCTGTCGGAGGCGGACAAGGGTTACCTCCTGAGAACTAGGTGAGGAGGGGGTGTAAGTACTAGAAGTGGAAGGGGTATAAGGGTCGGGGGAAGTCTCGGGTGTAGGTAACCTAGGGGCTACCGGCTCCCACTCCCAATGCCCCGTGGCGGGAGTAGGGCTCCTAGGAATAGGTCCTACTGGGATAACGATATCCGGGGTACGACTATACTTCAAGGAGCTAGTCAGGTGGTGAGATGGGGAACGGTAGGTGCTCGAGGCCTCCCCCACGCGCCTAGAAGGGGGTCTAGGGGGATAACCAGCACAGCAGTAATCGGACTCATCCGGTGAGTAGCCCGGGGACAACAGAGGCATCTGTGGATCCTCCTCAGGATCGGTCTCCATATGAGAAGTCGTATGGCGACTCGAATGACTCGACATAGTACATGTAAAGGAAAACAACATCTAACACCGCTTCTATCGACTGACATAATCGAAAATAAACAATCCACATAGGTACACATAAGCACGTATTGCACATAACCTTGATTTTTAATTTTAAAAACTTTTCCACGACGTATTGCATCCGAAATGCTTGCTGTTTATCCGAAATTGTTGCTGTTTTATCCGAAATCAGTAGCAGAACCCTAGAACAGCCGTCGAAAACGTCCAAAACTTCGATTTTTCAGCAGAGAACGATTATGAACCAAGCCAATCAAGAGCCTAAAGCTCTGATACCGATTGTAGGTCCCCTAATCCGTATGGATCGTCACAGAATCGTCGATCCAACCTAGAATGCGGAATCCTCTAGATCAGATTTACACAGAAATGAGTAGAAGAATAGCACAACACAAAACACTTTCAATCCGGTCTTCTATTGATTATCCAACACAAAGTTTACAATCAATTCAAGACCCACAAGAAATCTTTCAGCCACTCTCTGTAGATTTCTCTCTAGAACTCTCCCATCATCAACTCTCAAAACCTAATGCATAACATGCATTTATACTCCATCTTTGCATCCTGGGCTTTGGACTGGGCTAGGCCATTCTCCAAGCCCGTTACACTAATTAACTTACTAACCAATATGCTAAGCCCATTAAAAAATATCCAAAGACTAAATACTTAAACTATTAAGCTGTTGTCACAGAATCTGCACCAACAGAGACAGATACCAGTAACGGTACAATAAGATGATAGATAGTTTGGTGAACAGGTTAGTACTTTCGTACAACAGAGAGACCAAACTATCTCACTTTATGGTTTTGGGCGTTTTTGGCTTTTTTAAAAAGATATCATAGTCGTGTCTAGGTCAGCATATATCTGGATGTAGCAGAAGAGCGACTATGATAACCCCGAATAAATAACCAATATAAAGACCCGAAATCTCAGACTTTGGCAATCTGTCAACGCAAAATTTAAGACCATTAAGCCATATGCCGCAACATGTTACCCAAAATGATACACAATGCAGTGTAAAGCTAGAATTCTTGTGTACACTTTATCTTGTCACACCCCGACTCGCAGCGGAAGACAATGGCGGGGTGCGGCAGACACATGGCACTCCTCATAATTTAAAACATTACATTACATAAAACAGGAGCATCGGTTACAACGTCTTCGAACTATTACATTACAAACCATATATTAAAAGCGGTACTACAAGCCATTATAACTTTTATTATGCTACGTCCACCTACTAGATCCTTCCATACGCACATGTTCACTCCTGTTTCGTTTTACCTGAAATGCATGTTTGTTTTTAAAAAGGTCAGCTAAACGATGCCGGTGAGTTCCACTGGTTTGGTTGTTTCGTTTCAAAATGTATCAACATGTTTAATTGCACATATCACGGTTCATAGATGGAATTACACGAGTGTCACAAGTGAAACCTAGACTGTTTTAATCGTACTGTGTCACACAGACACTTAATCGCACCACCTGCATCACGTGCAGTTTAATGCCCTCGGGTAGTTATGTCTAACAACATACCTAGTTAGGACGCGTGCAGTTGCCTGGCTGCCGGCCGCACCTGTCCGGCGGGCAACTGGGTTTGTCAGACCAATAGTACTATCCACTGCCCACGGCTTACGTTAATCACTTGTATCGGGGCTAATATCGTGTGTTAGATAATTCACATCATAGCAAGTTGGTGTAATTAACACAGTTTGTAACATGCAAATCACCCCAGAAAACAGTAACACAGATTAAAAGTGGGGGAGTGAAACTCACAGTGCAACTAGTAGTCTCGGTTAAAGAGTGTTTAATCAACGAAATCAGCTTTAATAGCAGACATGCAAGTAAGGACTCAAATCAGTATCTAAGTCGGTAATGGTTATAACTTGGATTTGGTCAGGAGTTTTCACCCTGGATTGAGTCTATAGGACACGGGTATGGGGATGGAGGTCAGGGTAGTATTAGTTTTCAGTTTGGCTTCCGGGCACCGGTTCGCGTGCCAGCCAATGTCAGTAGTTTAACGTGTTCGGATAATGGTACGGGAATACCAATAGTGCCAACACGTTGTTATTTAAGAATTATTAACTTCTCATTAAGGGAGTTTGGGTGTTTGGGGAGTCCAGGTTGCCCAATGTTGAGTTTCCGTTTCCACCGTCGGGGATTTTCCCGAACTGGTATTGGACCCACCCCAAGTGTCCACTCCGCCCTGGAATCTCCCAAAATATTCCCCGTTTTCCAATTATAGTATTTTTCGGGTTGGGTCAGTTCCCAGTTCCGGCAGGTTCGTTAAACGGTAAACTGCCGAAATTGATTTAAAATAATCCCTTTTTAATCCCAAAAATTCCCATTTTATCTATTAATTGAATAAAACTCTGAAAATTTTTAAATAACTCAGTAAAAATCTGTAGAATATGGGAAAAATTTCTGGGAATTTATTTTGGCACTTTCTTGTCTAAATAAATTATTTATAAAAACATATTTAACCACCTAATTAACATTAATTATCATCATTGATCCAAAAATTCCCAAAAATTTCCTAGACATCCCTTATGTTTCCATAAATATCTCCAAAATTTTTAAGATTTTTCCGATTTCGTTTCGGTGTGTTTCTGGCTCCTGAAAATTTGCAAAAACACGGATTTTTAACTCAAATAAAAACTCAAAAAATGGTCTTATAATTTTCCCAAAACATTCCTCATATGTTCCTTAGTGTCTCTGTAAAATTTGGTGATTTATTGAATCCGTTTGGTATTTTTTCCAGAATTCTTTTGGTAAAACAGTCAAAATTTTACCAAAAATCGTAGAAAATTCCAAAACTTCTAAAATTTTACTTGGACCTTTCTGACCCTACCCTTCATCACCACACCCAATTTAAGCGCAAACTAAGTATCACGAACCAATTTATAGCCAAAAAAAAATTCTGTCTATCCTAGATTCGGTTTCGGGTGTTATACCTAGCGCAAGCTTCGATTCCAAGCGTTCCTTGTGAATCCAGAAGTATGTGCGGGATATATTCAGTACCTACACATCAAGTACAATCCAAATATGCTAGAACTTAGATCAATCAAGCCTTATTTCGTTGTTTTTCGGTTAATCGACTAGTTAAGCGATTTCTGTCGAATAGGTGTTGATTAGGGTATCAAAACCCAAAGAATTATAACCATGACTGCCATATAACACCAGGGAATCCATATGGTGTTCATATTCAGCCCATAAACATGTTTAAACTTTCAAAATTCATGGATTAAAAAGGATGGCCTAAACCATGTTTAATCAAGAAACCATGCTTAAAACCTTATGGATTTGAGTTAATACCTTTGATTTGTTGAAGTTTCTTGTGAATTCAGCTGGTTGTTCTTGAGAGAAACCAGAGTTTGGAAAGGATTTTGTGTTAAAATGAAATAAAAAAGGAAAAAAATTGATTTTTTTGATTAAATAATGGGGGGTGGGGGCGGTTTGGGTGTGGGTCCCCCAAGGGACACCTCGTGCTTCGTTTTGAGCGCTAAAAGATGATGTTTATCTTCCGTTGAGTGTTTAAGTTCGTTTACAGGTCCCGGAGGCCTTCTCGATTTGCGTGACGGACTCCGTTTCGCGCGTAATTAGTGTCAAAAGACTCGGTTTTAAAAATCATGCATAACCGTCTTGAAATCCGAACCCAGTTAGGTTTTTATCATAAAAGACTCGTATTAGGGTGGTTTAAGTGTTTTTAAGCTTGATCGATTGTTCCTTGCACGTTTGATTGCCTTATGTTATTCCTGAAACGAAAGCGTTTCCCTAACCGGGAAGCTGCTTCGTTTTGCGTGCCCGATCTCTGATTGGCTTCAAACCTTATGTCACCGTCTAAGGCACAAAACTAAGTTGTTCCTGGAACTCGAAATCTTAAATGATGCTACCGATAACCTAATAATCAATGTCAAAGGTTTAGTGCGCTGTTAAACGGAAAGCTCCGGTTTAACACGTGTTTAAAGTCTAAGGATACCAATTTCACATCATGGGTCCTTATTAGAGTCATGTCATTCATAACGTGTTCTCGGATTCCTCCGAGACATAACAGATATCGTTCAAGCAAGCACATAAGTCACACATGTTGTTAGGGTTTTCGCGAAATTAAAGTGTTAAGTGTGCTTTACAGTTTTGGGCCGTTTAGGGTGTACCTGGTTTCGTCATGGTTGTCACATATCTTTTGCCGCCTATTCGCAGTTTACTCGTGTGTATTGCTGAATCTACTGACACGTCGTTGCTTGGTACCCCGATTCCTTTTGTTTTCTGTTTTTCAAGACATGACAAGGTGTTAACAATTTTCTATCATTTCTTTTAACAGATGTCTGACACAAGCATCCAACTTTTGATTTTCTTCAATTTCTTCCCCCCTAAAATTTTATTTTCGTAAGTCCATTACCCGAAAATGAAATTTTAAATATCAGAAAATCTTTTTGGTGGGCAACATTTTAAGATACTTGTTTTACTTTAAATGAACTTTTTTTTATAACAAATTAAAATAAGAACAAAAGATAGAGTATCTACAAATAGTGATAGACAACAAATTTCATTTCCATTCAAGGAAATTGACCATTTCCAACCAGGTTTCCAACTGGTTGAAGCGGGTTTTATGAAAGGCTTTCGTGAAGATGTCGGCCCTTTGTTGTGTTGTATCCACTAGCACCACCTGAATATATCCTTTCTCATAAGAATCTCGAATTGCGTGAATGCGAATCTCGATATGCTTTGTTCTAGAGTGGTGGATAGGATTCTTCACAATTCCTAGACACGCCTCATTATCGATGAATATAGGAGTCTTCATGATGTTGATTCCATAATCCAGCAACTGATTTTGTATCCAAAGGACTTCCGAACAGCAACTTTAGGCCGTAGTATACTCAGCTTGTGCAGTAGAAGTGGACACAGTCGTCTGCTTCTTGCTTTACCACGAGATTAGAAGATTTCCCAAGAATTGACATCCTCCTGAGACTGACCTGCAATCAACCTTACAACCTTCATGATCACTGTCAGAATAAGAAATAAGATCAAAATAACTATCTTAGGATACCAAAGACCAAGTTTCGGGGTTCCTTTAAGAGAGCGGAAGATACGCTTTACAGCAGTTTCATGAGATTCCTTGGGATTTGTCTGAAATCGAGCACAAAGACAGACGGCCCACATAACATCGGGCCTGCTAGCAGTTAAGTACATTAAAGAGCCAATCATGGAGCGATAAAAGGATTTGTTCACAGGTTTTCCTTGAGGATCCAAAGTAAGTGTTAGGTCCAAAGTTTTACGCTTATCTTTATTGTATTCATTTATGTTTATTGGGTTTAGATAGGTCTTGGGCTTGGGCTAGGCCATGTGGGCCAATGGGTCGAGGCTCCTATATATAGTTATGTCTAGATTATTAGTAGTAGAGCTCTCCCATTTTGTAATCATGTAATCCCCTAAGGAGAACCTTGTACCTGACAATCCTAGAGATTGTGTGCAAGGTTCTCGAAGATCGTACCAGACAGTTTTTGAGACTGTGTGCGATCTAAGCAGCGTCACTAAGTTTTGTAATGATAAATTTCTTTTTGTTCTTTCGGTTTGATCTTATATTCCGCGTCCGATTGAACCGTTGAGTGATATCATTGGGTTTTTCGGGACCTACAAGTGGTATCAGAGCCTGTTGAACCTGATTTCTAGGCTCAGATCTGATATCGCGTTGGATATTTCGTTGTTACTATTCCGCACTTGTTACTGTTCTGATTTTCTGGATCGTTCTCTGTATTTCGGTCTGTCTTCTACTGATTTCGGACTGTATTCAGGGTATTTCGGATCATTTCGGATCGTCATTAGTTATCTCGGACTTGAAGATTGCCTGATTTCAGACCATCTTCATCTGATCTCGGACATAATTCATCAGATTTCGGATTGTCATCATCAGATTTCGAATTGTCATCATCAGATTTCGGATTGTCATCATCAGATTTCGGATTGTCATCATCAGATTTCGAATCGTAATCATCAAATCTAGGATAAAAGTCATCAGATCTCGGATAAGAGTTATCAGATTTCAGACTGCAGTTAGTCATTTTGAATCATTGTGTTTGAAGATTGCTTGTTTTTCATTTCGGACCCATTTCGGATAAAGCCCATCTCGGACCACTGTTCATTTCGGACCTGTTTCATCTCGGATCAGTGACCATCTCGGACTCTTCATTTTGGACCTCATCATTTCGGACCTCTTTTCAGTCTTTACGTACATCATGTTGAACCAAACCGGTGTTATGAACGGTGTTGTGACTGCAGCTGATCTCGCTAATGCTACGCTTGCTGCAATCCAGACTCAGTCCTTGGCCTTCTAACAAGAACTTGACCAAGTTATCGGCACGTCCACCAAGGTTCCAAGGTTCTTATATGGGGACGACTACTACGAGTGGAAGTTTCGGTTTGAGCAGTACTGCAAGGCGAAAGAACCTCACGTTTGGAGAAGCAATAAAAATGGACCACGCACTATCATGTATGCTACTGAAGATGACACTCAAACCCAAATTCTGAAACCTGAAGGCATTTACACCGATGAAGACAGAAAGGTCATTGCTAAAGATGAAGCTGCTTATGGAACTCTTTCAATGGCTCTTGGTCCAGACATTTCAATCGGAGTTCGAAACTGCAAAAGTGCAAAAGAAATTTGGGATCAATTGACGCACTTGTTTGAAGGAAATGCTGACATGAAAGCTAGCAGAGGCAACATGATGAATCAACAGTTCAGTTCTTTTAACCACATCTACGGGGAAACTGTTGAGAATCAGATTAGGAGGTTTGTTAAACTTGTGTCTCAGATGGTGAGAGCTGGAATCAATATCTCAAACAGTGGAATGAATCGTCAACTGCTTAACTCTCTACCTAAAGGATGGGATGCCGAGGTTTCTATGATCAAGCGTACCAAGAATCTAAATGAAATGACACTTACAGAACTGATCGCTACTATCAAGTCTTGCGAGATCGACAATCAGCAAAGAGAAATCAATCACAAAAATTCACTGATGGCTGCTGGAGTGACTAGTCCCAACAACGCAGCGTTGATGTCTCAAGCTCATCCAAATCTAGTTTTCAGCCCTGTTCATGGAGTTATGAATCACAATCCAAACATTTTTTTCAGTCCCATTACTACACCAAAGTCAAATTATGTGTATGGGATGTCTACTCCTACCGCTCAAGTACCCGCTGTCAATGCCACAAATGTGCAATCACAATCTCAGCCTCAACCACACACGCTAATGTTGCCTTTGGCCCGACCACTTAGTCTGCTCCTCAAAACACACCAACATAACCTTCAGTGGATCACATGGCTTTCTTGACCAAACAAAATGAAGAAAAGCTTGCTCTCGCAGCCTCTATGATCTCAAGTTTCAATGCTTTCTTAGCAGGAGATCTCATGCCTTCAGGAGAGATAACACCGGATGTGAATCAAGTTGTGGAAGAAGACTTGGATGAACTGGATGTGGCTTGGAATATGGCTATATCAGCATTTAAGGCAGACAAGTTTGCGAAAAGATATGGACGTCGTCCTATGTATGCTCGTCCTGGAGTGTTGAAAGACAGATTAAGGTGCTACAGGTGCTATGAACCAGGATACTTTGCTAGGGATTGCAAAAAGGTTCTTACAGGGTATGAAGCTACTCAGGCAGCTGCAGCAAGAAACAAGGAAAGGTCTATGGTTCCCGTCACACCTGCTGAGACTGCAACCTCAAGTGGACAAGGAAATTCAGGAGCTGGAAAAGCTTTGATCGCTCAGGAGCAAAATGGATTTAACTGGGCTGATGCCATTGCACAAGTGGAACCAATGAAGTTGTCTGAATCTGCTGCTGTGAACAAGGTTCATCAGTGCTTGATGGCTATGACCGAGGAAGCAAAATCACTCGCCGAGACGGTAAATTCCCTTTTATATACTGAACATTGTAGGAAGAAAGTTGCTTTGCTGAGATCCCAAAATTCAGCCTTCATCACCGATTACAACACTGTGATGGGAAAGTACATCAGTCTTCAAGAGAATAATAAAATTCTCTATGAAAAGATTGAGGCACTTAAGAAGGACATAGCTCAACTTCAAAGAGATGTAAACCAACAGCAATGTTGGGTTCATGAATACAAACATAGACTCACAGTCAAAACTCTTGAATGTGACTCTGTGAAGGGTGAGCTAGAGCTCCTCACTGGAAAGTACAAACAGAACGAGTTAAACATCAAAAAGTTTGACACTTCCAGTGACACAGTTCGTAATCTGTGTAATGTGCAACTTGCTTATAAAGAAAACAAGGGAAGGGATTGGGATATACACAGGTTCCGCCACCATACAATCATTATTATTCCAGACTGCCAATCACTGAGCATGAAATGGAAAATTATGACAAAATGATGTATGGCAAACCTAGTGATTATGTTGCATATGATCCATCTAAGTTTAAAAATGACCCACAAGATGATTTCAACAAACCAATGAATTTTGTCAAAAAATGAAAATGTTCAAAATGAATCAGCAGATAAGTCCGATCATATAAATGAAACAGTAACAGATACAGAAGCTGAAACTGAAACAAAAACGGAACCAGTTAACGCACCCGCAGAGGAGATGAAGGAAAGTTCACCAAATTCTGATTCTGTTCAAAATACTAACTGTTCTAGTTTGTGTGCAGAGTCAGTAAGAACTGAAGAGAAGTCTAAAGAGGATGATGAATCACATCAAAGTGCTGCTGATAATGTTATTTCTGATAAAAATGACCTTTATGCTTGGAATTGTGTTTTTTCTTGGTTTGCTAAGACTTGGGGTGTTCCCACTAAGTCAGATGAATCTGGTGCTATTATTTTAGATTATGCATGTGATAAAAATGACTATGTTGAAAATATTGGAAATGTTGGAAATGTTGAAGATGTTGAAGATGCTATGGCAGGAGAGCCTGATGTGTCATCTGTTTCAAGTAACTCAGAAAATAATTCTGATGAGTCAGAAAACTGCTACTATATGTTTGAAACATCAAATGACACATCAGATGCTCCCTGCAGTAATGATAAACTTGATAATTTTGATTGTGATAATGAAGAGATTCTCGTTGAACAGGGATCATCTGACGATCTTGTCAATCAAATAGAGGATTCAGGAATCTCAGATAATGAGTTCAAATCTTCGAGCATTTCCGATTGTGATAATCAATCAGAATCTAGCAGCATTGCGAAAGAAGACATTCAAACTCTCTTAGACACTGACTGCTCATCATCTGAGTTGCCAGAATCGTCCAATGTCGAGAGCTCAGAGGTTGATCTGACTGAACAAGAGACATCCATAAAGTCCAATTCTGCAGAAATCCATGGGAACATGAAAACTATGGAGAAGGAATCCATAGAAATCGATTCCACAGTCGAATCAGATGATGAAACTGTAGAAGAAATTATTGTGGAAACCTTCTCTGCAGATTCTCCTGAGAACATGGCCTCTAAAGAAAAGGAAGATGTGAAAGTCACTTCAACAGACAGTTCATCTATCGATCCCAAGAGTGACCTGAACGAAACAGAGTCAACTGAATCTGTTCCCCCTAAAAGAAAGCGGTCACGTAAAAACAGAAGGCCAAAGAGAAAGAATACAAAAAGGGAAAACCCAAATCTCAAGCAAACAGAACCTAAGCTCAAGGGTAAGGTCGCGGATACTTACTCTTATGCTGACAGCTGTGAGCCGGGTTCATCCAAGAACAAGCATCCTCGAAAGCACTCAGCGTCAAATGAATGGAAAAGACGTGATCAGTTCTCGAGAATAACGCAAGCTGAACTAGATGTCTTTTTCTCAATAAGGCAGACATGTTTTAATTGTGGAATTCCGGGACACATCGCAAGAAATTGTGTTCATCGTCCCTACTACTCTAGGAACATGTACCATAAGAAGGCCACGCACTCTCATTTTATCAAAAATCGACATCCCAAAGCAAGGACTTCTGACAGAGACTTGAATCTTGCTAAACAGGAAAACCAATTTTTTTTAAAACAAACAGGTTTCAAGAAAGGACAAAAGCTTTTTCATCAAACGGAAGTGTCTCGGTGTGTGAGGCAAACGGGGTGCTAGCTACTTTCTAGTCGTTCATGTTGTACTTTGCAAGTATATCCCTTATGTATTTTGCTTGATGTATAAGGATGCCATCCTCCTTTTGCTTTACTTCCAATCCCAAGAAGAACGTGAGTTCTCCCATCATGTTCATTTCGAATTTTGCCTTCATCACTGTCTCGAACTCCTTGCACAGCTCCTCATTCGTTGACCCAAATATGATATCATCCACATATATCTGTACCAACATTACATCATCCTCGATTCGTTTGGTGAAGAGAGTCATGTCAAGCTTCCCTCTGGTATAACCACATTCCAAAAGATATGTAGACAAAGTCTCGTACCAAGCACGGGGAACTTGGTGAAGACCATACAAGGCTTTGTCTAACTTATAATAATGACCTGGGAAGTGAGGATCTTCGAAGCCAGGTGGTTGACACACATAAACTTCTTCCTTTACCTTGCCATATAGAAAAGCGCTCATCACATCCATTTAGAAGACTTTGAAGTTCTTGTATGAAGCGTACGCCAAGAAGATTCTAATTACCTCCAATCTTGCGACCGGAGCAAAAACTTCCTCATAGTCAATTCCCTCTTCCTGTCGAAAACCTTGCACCACCAATCTTGCCTTGTTTTTTATTACCAAGCCGCGATCGTCCATCTTGTTGCGAAATACCCATTTAGTACCAATCGGAAACTTTCCCTCAGGCAGATCAACCAGTTCCCAAACCTTAAGCTTTCAGAACTGAGAAAGTTCCTCCTACATGGCTTGTACTGTCACACCCCGACCGCGTAAAACAACAAATCACGGCGGAAACGTCGGAGAGTGTTGTAACAGAATCATTGTTTCACAACGCATGGAATTTAAAGTTTGATTTCATTAATTAAAGTGTTTACATTGACTAATAATTTATAGAAACATAACATAAATAAAACTGTCTTTCATAGTTTTAAGTCACTAAGGCCCAACTCGGCCTAAGTGTATCACGAACATCATCATGCAATAGCTCCTGAAACACATGTGAAAATAGGTACGTCAGCATAAAAATGCCTGTGAGATACATAGGTTTTGTTGTTGTAGGATTCATGACTTGTAAGTAAAAAGAAATGTTTAAACAAAAGATAGTCATGAATCTTGTAAAAACGTTTTCTTTTATAAAATCTTATGAAATTCGATAAGGAAATCAGATGTTATAAAAGAATAATGCATGGTTAAATAAATAACCAAGTAAAAATAAGTTTGTATAAGATATGTCGATTGTAAAACAATGTCTTGTATAAATATGTCGTTTGTATAAATGTATCATGTCTTTCTTTCTGTCAAAGTGGTTTAGATAACGCTGCGATATGTAATATCATAAAAGCACTTATATATAGGAAGTACCAGCGGCGTATCCACCATGCTTTTATCATACTACACATGCCTCGTTATTTAAATCACTTACCATAACCAAATCGTTCAATAGTTCAAATAGTTCACATAGATCAGATAGTTCCAGTGGTTCAATAGTTCAAATAGTTCACATAGATCAAATAGTTCCAGTGGTTCAATACTTCAAATAGTTCACATAGATCAAATAGTTCCAGTGGTTCAAATAGTTCAAATAGTTCACATAGATCAAATAGTTCCAGTGGTTCAAATAGTTCAAATAGTTCAATAGTTCCAGTGGTTCAAATAGTTCAAATAGTTCAATAGTTCCAGTGGTTCGTGTTTAATGTTATGTATGGTGAGTAAAAGAATTCACTCAATCCCATAGGTGCAATATCATGTGAAAATGCATGCTAAGTAAACAAACATAGCAAAGCATAATGGAAATCATGTACTATATGCGTACTAATAAACATAGCAAGTATATGTCATGAAAGCACGAAAAGCACGAAAGTAACAAGTAGGCACATGTGTTTCACCCCAAAATGTTTGAAAACAGTAAAAGAGGGGACTATGTACTCACTTGAGATTGCTAGGTATCCTCGATTAAAGTGAACTATCAATGCTCGGGTAAATCAAGGAATTCAAGTAGTACCTAGTAATCGGATCGCTAAGTTAATAAATCGACACCTAAATCGGGAGATCGGGTAGAATGAGGTCTCGTACACCAAGTGAGTATTGGAACTCTTGTGATATGGTTTAACAAAGCCTACATTCTAAATCGAAACCTATCCTAAGTGCTTACGACCCGTTACGACCCATTAAGGTAGCTTACTCTACTTTAACGCGTCGTTCGCGCAAACGCGCGTTTGAGACGCCTAACTAGTCCTATGACAAGTATTATATGCCTAAACATGCTTAAATATCTTTCATAATCAGTTTAAGTGACAAAATTTAGGTTACATATGCTTAAATACCAATTATACAGGAAAAGGGCATTTTGGTCATTTACCTAAGGCATATAAACTACCTATCATACAACTAATTAAACTAAGTGACCATAAGGTATAACCTCGGAAGGTTATTCCCTATACAATTATGGTCACAAAATATGCTTGGTCGGATCCTAACGATCGACCAAACGGGTCGGGTTCGAAAGTCTAAGCGGTTGTCAAGACCGCTTGACTTACGACCCTATACAAGCACAAGACTAAAAGTGACGAGTTAAACATGTTAAAACATGTTTAACTAAGTTAGAAAACAAGTTTGATATCAAAACAAAGTGTTTTGATACCCGAAAATAGCTTCGTTGCAAAATACGCGTTAATACGTATTTTGACCGAAACTATGATTCGTCACTACGCCTAATCAACGTGGTAATCAGTAGGTATAGTCACAAGGAACTATAACCATCGTGATTACGCTCACGTTGCAAAGTTCAAACGAACTTTGTGTTGACCATTGACTGGTCAAAGAAGAAAGTCAAACACTGTTTGACTTTCATGCTTAAAATGCAAAAAAGCATGAAAGAAACTTACAAAGGGTCCAAGCAATGAAGATTTGATCTCAAAACACTCAGGTATGAAGCTTCACAAGGGATAGCTTCAACTTAGAGCAGAAATGAGATCAAGTGTGAGGAATGATTGAAAATCAAGTGGGTATTTATAGATTTTCAAGAACCGTTAGGATCGTTTCTCGTAATTTGAGCTTCAATTTGAACCATCCAAGTGTTACCCACTGATTTACAATACTAGGGGTGTCCAAAACTAGCTCAAGGTTTGATTAAACCATGTCCAAAAACCAGAAAGCCAGCTGCTGTTGCTGAAAACTGTTTTGCTGATCTGGGCATCAGTCGCGCCCCGCGTAGACTCTCACTGAGTCTTACGCGGCCCGCGAGGGCAGGTTTGGCAAAATGTCAGTTTTGGTCCCTGAATGTCCAAAACTCAGTTTTTGACACGTTTATGCCCTGTTAACCCCGTTTCAAGGCTCTACAATGAAGTTAAAGCATAGGGAACAAGAAATATACTTGAAAACATCTTGGATGTCGGTTCGTTTGGTCGTACGGTTGCGTTGTTCGGTTAATTACGACGGAAACGCAAACGGACGCGAAAACGATCCAAATTACGCGACGAATGGTATTTTTGCATTCCAATCACTAAAATATAAAATTTTAATGATTACAAAAATTTTTGGATGTCCGGATATGTTCAGAACGTGAGATATGCGCGCAAATGCAAACTTATGCATTTTTTAATGCTTTTAGTCCCTATTGATCGAATAAGTTTGTTTTCGCATAACGAACCCTTCAAAGCCTATTTCTAAGCTATGTAAAGGATATTTAGGGTATGTTTAGCTTATGATCAACTTCCGGAATGTTCGTTACTATACGAATTGGCATAGTTTTGCAGTTTGACGCAATCAGTCCCTGCGATTGAATAAACTTGTTTTCGACACACCAAACCATCCAAAACTTATTTCTAAGTTATGTAAGGGTTATTTAAGGTATGTTAAGCCTATGTTACTTTTTTGGAGTTTTTGTTGTGTTAAACTGATTACGTTTAAGCATCAGTTCGCGTATAACTTTCCAGAAAGCGATTTCAAGCTCGAAATTGAACAAGAATTGATATGTGCAAATGATACACATATTTATACAAAAACCAAGTATGAAACACAAGATTTCATTGGTTTTGTATTCGTGTGATGGTCATAGAGGCACAGATGTCACAGTCTCCCCTACTTTAGGATATTTCATCCCGAAATTTTATTCGTAGGAGCCTGTCTTTAACGTTGTGTTAAAGAATTGTCTTGCATGGAATCTAGGGTGTTATATATTTGCATAGAGTAACCTATCAAAGGTTTCCATGTAAGGCATAAATTTTTCATTCCCTAGTGGATATACTTCGAAGCGAATATGAATGGAATATTCATTTTCTCCAATGGGTCCTTCGTCAGATGTGGGAATGAAAGACGAATGAGTATTTCTTCAAAAGTGGAAATGGATGGATAATTCATTTTCTCCAATGAATACTTTTATCAGAAATGGAAACGAAGGAATGGATAAGCTGTTCATTTCTCAATGGTTATTTCTTCAGAAGCAAAAATGAATGGATGATTCATTTTCCACAGTGGATACTTCGTCGGAAGTAGAAAAGAAGGATTATCGCAAGGAATATTCATTTCCCCGATGGATTTTTCTTCAGAAGCGAAAATGAATGGATGATTCATTTTCTTTAGTCAGTACTTCGTCAGAAGTGGAAATGAAAGATAATTGAAAAATATATTAATTTCCCTGATGGATATTTCTCAAGAAGTGAAAATGAATAGATGATTCATTTTCCCCAGTGGGTACTTCGTCAGAAGTGGAAATGAAGGATAATTGAAAAAGATATTCATTTCCCCGATGGATATTTCTTCAGAAATGAAAATGAATGGATGATTCATTTTCCTCAGTGGGTACTTCGTCAGAAGTGGAAATGAAGGAATCGATACAGGATTATTTATTCCCCAGTGGGTTTTTCTTCAGAAGTGAAAATGAATGGATAATTCATTTTCCTCAGTGGATACTTCATCAGAAGTGGAATGGATTTATTTATTTTCCTCAGTGGATATTTCTTCAGAAGCGACAATGAACGGATGGTTCATGTTCCCCAGTGGGTACTTTATTAGAAACGAAAATGACAGAATTAACGCAGGATTATTCATTCCCTCAGTGGGTAATTCTTTAGAAGTGAAAATGAATGATCAATTCATTTTCCTCAGTGGGTACTTCGTCGGAAATGGAATGAATTTATTCATTTTCCTCAGTGGGTATATCTTCAAAAGTGAAAATGAACGGATGGTTTATCTTCCTCAGCGGGTACTTTATTTGAAATGAAAATGAATTTGTTCATTTTCCTCAGTGGATATTTCTCAAAAGCAAAAATGAATGGATAATTCATTTTCCAACGCGGGGGGGGGGGGGGTACTTCATAAGAAATGAAAATGAACACGGTTCATGAATAGATTATTCATTTCCCTCAACGGGTATTTCTTTCAGAAGTGAAAAATGAATAGCTAGTTCATTTTTCCTCAGCGGGTACTTCATCAGAAATGGAAATGAATAGAGTTAACTTTTAGTTTCTTGTTTAAGCTGATACATGACAAAACTTGCTGTGGTTTCTGTGCACTAAATTCCATAATTATGTATGCATCCATAATTACGTAATTACTTGCACAGTCCGCACAGTTTGTTTTATAATGTGTAGGGGATAGAATTTGTTGAACAATCTTGAGATAACTTTGATTAGGCCAACACATAAACACATAAGCACATAATTGTTCACTTGGTTATTAATTCGTTATCAGTTTGTTATTAATTGTTATTAACTTCTTGTTGATTTGTACATGGGTATTCAAAGTACACCAGGAATCCAGTCAGTGGACTTCAACATCCTCAAGAATCTATCTGTAAAGATAGGATGATCTTATAAGAATTTGATTTCGTTTACAAGGAATTGTAACATTCGTATTAAAGCACACAGAAAATCCAATTAAGGACTTAAATTCTGCACTTTAAACATCCATAGGGATCTAACTATGAAGAAGATCCTATAAGGATTTTGGAATTTGTGTAGCGGAAAAAGTTTAGGAACTTTGCACTAAGTATGCTAAGACCACATACGAAGTATAGTGTTTACGGAAATCGTATACCACGTATGCTAAGACAACATACGGGCGGATTGTTTTTGAAGGCTATGCTTGGAATTGTTAAAAAATATGTTTTTTTTTAAAACCTTTTGTATACTTTTGAAATCATGTATTAAGTATATTAGATAAAAATTTTTATAAAATGTTTTAAAACCATATGAGATGATTTTGAAAATATGTATAAGGTTTTTGAAAACATGCATAATCTTTTGAAATCATATATTGTGTAAAATATCGTGAAATCAGGAAGATATGATATGGAAGGCTAATCAAGGGCTTACGGAAGTACCATTTGGGTATCCTATTAAGGATTTAAAGTGGTACTTTGGATATTTGTTCAGAGTTGTAATCTCGCGCCCTTTACTTCGTTTCTTAAAAGAAACGAGTACTTAGGATTTTCGTAGAGATCACGAGCGATCACAAAAATGGAAGAACTACAAGAGTAGTTTGTCTTGCAAAGAACATAGTCCTTGGTGTCGGTATCGTAGGGATATGTCATATATACATGTGCTCACATTGATTTTGTAAATAAAATGGAAACGACCAAATTTATTTATGGAATAACCAAAGTGTTTCAAGATTCTTGGAAAGCAAAAGAAACAAAACATAAAATCATAGTTGCTTCAAAGTAGTATCATCTTCGAGTTAGCCAAATGCTCATTCATGGGTCGGATTTGCATTGACAAGCTTTGGGCAATTGTTCCTGAAATGACCCATCTCGCCACAGTTGTAGCACGATCCAGGTGGATATGGTGCTTGAGTAGTAGCAGGATTTGCATTAGTTTTGTCTTGGATAGCAAAACTGCATGCCTTAACCAAATGTCCCCTTCATCCGCAGTGGGTACATTTGAAACATGGTGTTTGGTTCAAATGATGACGGTTGCATTGATTGCACAAAGGAGCAGTTCCATTGTATGGCTTCTTAGTAGGGGGTTGAGCTGGGTGGTTGGGTGCAGTGTGATTGTTTTGGGCAGCCCTAACGAAGTTCTGTGAAGTCTCACGCTTCTTTGACCTTCTTGATGGCTTGGTTTTCGTCTTTTTAGGTGCCTCAAGAGTAGTTTCATCCTTGAGATGAGACATGGCAACAGCTAACTTAATGGTCCCACAGAGTACTACGCTTAATTGTTGGGCAATTGTAGCAGCCAGTTCGGAGCTTTGAGCATTGTTGCTATGAGAAGACATCTTAAAGATAGTGGAAAATATGAGAGAAAACAAGTGAGATGTTATTGGATAATCAAAACCGAAGGTTAAAAATATCGATGAAACGTAAGGATTGTGACCATTTATTTGTTAATTAAAACAAACAAGCGACATTGTGGCTAATCAAAGCAAGCGGGTCATGATAATGTATCGCAAAGACATGCTTTAGCCTATAAGTGGATACTCACCCCAAGAGTTCCCAGGTAAGAATGACTGGTCCGATTATGTGGATTTGTACGAACACTCTAGCCTTAGACAGAAAACTCGGGGTACAGGCACCCACCCTTCCAGATTGCACGTGTTCACATTATAAGACCCAAACTTTGACGAGACTTTGAAAACTTTGAAGGTTCAAAACCTTATAACAAATCATCCAAGAACAGATGATTAGTTTTCAAATCGGATTTGTATTTTGTATTCATGTTGTGGTTGTCACCTAATGTAACACCTGTGTCATTTCAACCATCAAACAAATGCCCAACCAGTGAAATATTGTATTTCATACTTGGGATTTGTAAA
Organism: Helianthus tuberosus; assembly: GCA_030545235.1. Lineage (NCBI taxonomy): Eukaryota > Viridiplantae > Streptophyta > Magnoliopsida > Asterales > Asteraceae > Helianthus > Helianthus tuberosus. The sequence continues at coordinate 199,375,887 of CM060425.1, forward strand.
AATATGTGTATCGTTTACACCTATCAATTCTTGTTCGATTTCAAACACTATATCGCTTTCTGGAAGGTTATACGCGCACTGATGCGTAAATATAACCAGTTTAATCCAACGAACACTCCGGAATAGTGAAATAGGCTTAACATACCTTAAATAACCTTTACATAACTTAGAAATAAGTTTTGAAGGCTTTGGTATGGCAAAAACAAGTTAATTCGCTTACAGGGACTAAATATGACAAACTGCGAAAGTATGTCAATTTGAACTGTAACGAACATTCCGGAACATGACCATAAGTTAAACACACCTTAAATATCCTTTACATAGCTTAGAAATAGGCTTTGAGGGGTTTGGTGTGCTAAAATAAACTTTTGGGACATTCAGGGACTAAAAGTGTCAAAAAGTGCACAAGTTTGCATTTTCGCGCATAACTTACGTTCTGAATACATCCGGACATCCAAAAATTTATGTGAGCATGACTATATTATATTTTAGTGTTCGCCATAAGAAAAATCCATTCGTCGCGTCATTTGGATCGTTTTTCGCGCTTGTGCGCATTCCGTCGTAATTAAGCGAACATCGCGTTCGTACGACCAAACGAACCATCACCCGACATATTTCTGAGCATGTTTCATGTCCACAATGTTTAGGCAACATTTTAGGGCCTTAAAGTTGGCTTTACGGGCTTTGGAAGTGCCGGAAATGGCCTTAAACACGTGCAGGGACCTAAACTGTCATTTCTGAAACATATGTGCAGATCAGAGGCCCCAAGCGGCCCGCATTGTGTTTGCCTAAATCTAAAGCGGGCCGCATTAGCCCTTCAGACCAGATTCAATGTTTGTTTTGCAACTTGCAGCTGATTAAACCCCATCCACATGTTTTAAACTTGCCTAATCAGCAAGATAAGATCAAGATTTAGCCACCATAACATTTGGACAAGTGTACGACCATGATCGTTTCCCCTTTTCCAAGAAACGATCTCAACGGTGGACCGAATACTATAAATACCCCACCCCCCTTTGTTCAAAATCACTAGAAATTCACTTTGAGAAACTCTAAGTTGAAACATTTGTTTCATACCTGAGATTTTCGAATTGAGTTTAGCATTCGGGGACCCTGGGTTAGTATTCTTTCGTTCTTTTCCTTATTTTTACTGTTTTTCGAGTCCGAAAGTCAAACTTTGTTTGACTTTCAGCGTTGACCAGTAATGGTCAATGCGAAGTTCGTTTGAACTTCGCAACGTGAGTGTAATCACGTTGGTTATAGTCCCTTGGGACTATGCCTACTGATTACCACGTTGTCTAGGGTCGTAGGGTAAGCGATCTAATAAATCGCTTATACCTCGAACCCGACCCAGTTTGGTCGATCATTAGGATCCGACCAAATACATTAGGTGACCTTAGTGTAGGGAATAACCTTCCGAGGTTATACCCTATGGTCACATCGTTTAAGTAGTTGTATGATAGGTAGTTTATATGCCTTAGGTAAATTACCAGAATACCCTTTTCATGTATAATTGGTAATTAAGCATATGTAACCTAAACCTTTGTCACATAACTGATTATGTAATATGTTTAGGCATATAACACTTGTCATAGGGCTAGTTAGGCGGTCCGAACGCGTTTCACGCGCACGACGCGTTAAAGTAGCATAAGCTTCCTAAACGGGTCGTAATGGGTCGATAAGACTTAGGTTAGGTTTCATTTAGCATGTAGGCCTTGTTAAACCATATCACATGAGTTCCTACACTCATTTGGTTTACAAACCCTAATGCTACCCAATCTTCCGATTTAGGTCCGGTTAATTAACATAGTTACCTATTTAGGTGCCGTTTGATTTCCGTGATCTCTAGCATTGCTTGGTGGTTATCCTTAGACATCTGAGCAATCTCAAGTGAGTACATAGACCCCTCTTTTACTGTTTTCCAAACTGTTTTGGGGTGGAACACATGTGCCTACTTGTTACTTTCATGCTTTCCTGTTTTGACATCATATACTTACTATGTTCATTAGTACATTATAGTACATGATTTCATTACATTTCATGCTATGTATGCCCATTGTGTGCGTACTTAGTACATTGTTTTACATTACATTTCATGCTGTGTATGCCCATTGTGTGCGTACTTAGTACATCGTTTTTCATTGCTTTTCTGTTGCATATGCTTATCCAGCATATGAACACATTATACTACATATTGAACCGTTGTAATCATTTGACTGTGATCCGTTGATATCTGTGAACCGTTTGTATCTGTGAACCGTGTGAACCGTATTTGACATAGACATTTCGGCATAGACATTTTAACATGATTGACATTTGATCATGCATTTTCCCACAAAACATAACTTTGATTTAAACTAAGATTTACTTCAATACTTTGTTTTTGTGTATATGGTTTAGTTGAGACATTTCACTTGCCATACATGATATTTTGACATAGACATTTGACATGGATATTTGACATAGACATTTTGACTTTGGTTTGGTTTGATTAAGTGATTAAGTAACGATGCGTGTGTAATATGATACAAGCATGGTGGATACGCCGCTGGTACTTCCTATATATAAGTGTTTGTATGGTATTACATATTGTAGCGTTATTTGAATCATTTCAGTTTGATACATATAACATTTTATACAAATAACATACTTTTCACAAGACATTGTTTTTACAAACAACTTATCTTATTCAAATCCATTTTACTATGGTTATTCATTTAACCATACATTATTCATTTATTTATACATATCATATGATCTTATCGATTTTCAAATGATTTACAAAACAAAGCAAATAACAAGGTTCATGACTAAACATTTTCTCAAACATAAGTCATGAAACCTATTTTCACAAAACCTATGTATCTCACCGGCATCTTTATGCTGACGTACCATATTTTCACATGTGTTTTTCAGGAGCTGTTGCATAAGATGATCAAGATACACATAGGCAGACTTGGGCTTTAGTGACAATAAAAGATACAAGACTAGTTAATTATGTTGTATTTCTTTGTTTGTTAAGACATTGTAACACCTTTAATCAATAAAACGAAACTTCAATTGCCATGGATTTGAAACAATTAATTCTGTTACAACACTCCCCGACATTTCCGCCACGTTTTGTATGTTCCACGTGGTCGGGGTGTGACAGAAAAGATGGTATCAGAGCCAATGGTTATAGGGAATTAGGTTATTAGTAATGCTTTGACCTAGTCTATAACTTTCTTAGGACCCTAACGCGAGTTTACTTGCGTTTAGTCATAAAACAATACTGTCACCTATCCTTAGGCGACGACCACAACAAGAACATGAATTTCAAAACCGCTTTGAAAACTAATCATCTGTTCTAGGATGATTTATTACAAGGTTTTGAACCCTCTATTGTAAGGTTTTGAACTCTCTATTATATGGTTTTGAACCCCTTTGAGTTTTCAAAATCTCGTCAAGGTTTTGGGTTTTAAATAATGTGAACACGTGCAAACTGGAAGGGTGAATGCCTGTATTCTGGATTTTCTGTCTAGGCAAGCACTTCGTATATATCTCATCAGACGCGAGACCAGTTGTGCTTACCTGGGAATTCTTGGGATGAGTGTTCACTTATAGGCGAGCATGTCTTCGCGATACATTATTTTTGACCTAATTACTTTGATTAATTACCGAGGTCGTTTGTTGCTTTGTAGTAACAAACAAATGACCACTACCCTTGCTTTCATCAGATTTGTTTCATCTCATTCTAATTCGTCTAAATCTCTCACTCGTTTCCTTTCATGTTTCCTCTTTTAGAATGCCTCCTCGACGCGAGAACCAGATAGCGACTGCCGAACTGGCAGAAATTATTGCACAGCAAATGGCTGCTCAATTCCCAAACCTCTTTGCTCAATGGAACCAAGCCAACAACAACAACAATGTGCTATGCAAATACAAGGATTTTAACCAGGCTAAACCACTCAAGTTTAGTGGTTCTGAAGGGGCGACTGGGCTTCTTCAATGGTTCGAGAGCATTGAGAATACTTTCCGCCACGTGCAGTGTCCTGACAATCGCAAGGTCGAGTTTGCTTCGAGTGTGTTCCAGAAGAGAGCCCTTACGTGGTGGAACGGGGTTATGAGGGATCGTGGTGCAGAAGTTGCTCTAGCACAGACATGGGCCGAACTTAGGGCTCTCATGATGAAGGAGTTTTGTCCTCGTCACGAGATCAGGGCTTTGGAAAGGGAATTTGATGATCTTAAGCAAGATAGCGGTGAGCATCGAGCCTACACGGACCGTTATGAGGAGTTAAGTCTGTTATGCCCAAACATGGTCACGCCTTTGGATAAGGCAATCGAAAAGTACATTGATGGCCTTCCCGACTCAATACAAGACATTTTGACTGGTAGCAACCCTACTACTGTTAGGCAGGCCATTGAGCTATCTGCAACCTTGACTGAATCGCAGATCAGGAAACGTAAGCTTTTTCGAAAGGGTGACAAGAAACTGGTCGAGGAATCGAAACCAATCGAGGAATCAAAGACCATGGATGAACAGACTGGATCCTCTAAGAAGTCAAAGAAGCGAAAGGCTTCTCAGAACTTCGCCGTGGTCGCTCACAATGATCAAGCCTTCCCCAACCAACCAGCTCAACCCCTTGCCAAGAAACCCTACAACGGAACTGCACCCTTGTGCAACCAATGTGGCTTACATCATCATGCTGGTGTGAGGTGCCGCACATGCCAAGTTTGCGGACTTATAGGTCATGCAGCGAGGGTTTGCCCAACAGCAGCAGCACCAAATCAGATTAACAACAATCCTGCTCAAGCTCGTTTTCCACCGGGGTCTTGCTACAACTGTGGCGAGATGGGCCATTTTAGTAGGAATTGCCCAAGACTTGCTAATGCAAATCCAGCGCAGGGATGAGCATATGATCAACCAGAAGACAACATCGTTTAGAAATAATCACGTCTTATGTATTATTTTCTTTTGTTGTCACGATCCATGAAACGGTTGTTGTTATCATTGTTTATAAATAAATCTTTTATTTACATCGCAATGTATTTAAGTGATTGTATGTATAAACAACATATCCTCTACAATACCGACAATCAAGGAACCATATTCCTTGAAGAACAGATTACCCCCAAATTTCTTCCCTTGTTTAATCTCTTGCGTGTCCACGAAAATCCTAAGTACCCGTTTCTTCCAAGAGAAACAAGGTACGAGGCGCCAAGTTAATAGCAATCAATAACAAGATGGTAACAATTAAACAATTATGTGGTTATGTGCTTATGTGTTCCCTTTTATGTGTCATGTAATTCAAATTATGTTATCCAAATCCTCGTAGGATCCTACATATCCTTGTGCAAGAGATTCATAGTAGGATACCCAAAGGTACTACCTAAAATCCTTAATGGACTTCTACGCTGTAGTTAAAGTCCCTTGGATTATAAGGTACTACTTCGTAATTAGACCTCTTTAGTGGTCTAGTTAAACAGATTGATCCAAAAATCTGGTTAGGGATATCATGTGGTGATATAGCTGAAAGGACTCCTGGGTGGCCTAATTAAGAAGATCCTCTGTTGATCTAATTAAAAGGACCCTATGGTAGTCTAGTCACTCTCATCTCAGGTTTGATATCTTTCCCCACAACATTTCAAAACAAACTGTGCGGACTGTGCAAGGAATTACGTAATTATGGATGCATACATAATTATGGAATTTAGTGCACAGAAATCACAGCAAGTTCTATCATGTATCAAGAGTTAACCCTATTCATTTCCAATTCTGATGAAGCATCCGTTGAGGAAAAATGAACTAGCTATTCATTTTTCACTTCTGAAGAATATCCGTTGAGGAAATGAATATCCGTTGTTTATCTTTTCATTTCCATTCTGAAGAATAACCGTTGAGGAAAATGAATTATCCATTCATTTTCGTTCTAAAGAATATCCGTTGAGGAAATGAATATCCGTTGTTTATCTTTTCATTTCCATTCTGAAGAATAACCGTTGAGGAAAATGAATTATGCATTCATTTTCGTTCTAAAGAATATCCGTTGAGGAAATGAATATCCGTTGTTTATCTTTTCATTTCCATTCTGAAGAATAACCGTTGAGGAAAATGAATTATCCATTCATTTTCGTTCTAAAGAATATCCGTTGAGGAAATGAATATCCGTTGTGTAATCCTTCATTTCCAACTCTGAGGAAATAACCGTTGAAAATGACTCCGTTAGTTCATTTTCGTTTCTGAAGATTTATCCGTTGAGGAAATGAATATCCGTTGATTTTTTCTTTCATTTCCATTCTGAAGAATAACCGTTGAGGAAAATGAATTATCCATTCATTTTCGTTCTAAAGAATATCCGTTGAGGAAATGAATATCCGTTGTGTAATTCTTCATTTCCAACTCTGAGGAAGCAACCGTTGAAAATGACTCCGTTAGCTCATTTTCGTTTCTGAAGATTTATCCGTTGAGGAAATGAATATCCGTTGTGTAATCCTTCATTTCCAACTCTGAGGAAATAACCGTTGAAAATGACTCCGTTAGTTCATTTTCGTTTCTGAAGATTTATCCGTTGAGGAAATGAATATCCGTTGATTTTTCTTTCATTTCAAATTCTGAAGAACAAACTGTTGAGGAAAATGACCCCGTTTGTTCATTTTCGTTCTGAAGAATATCCGTTGAGAGAAATGAATATCCGTTGATTTTTCCTTCATTTCAAATTCTGAAGAACAAACCGTTGAGGAAAATGACCCCGTTTGTTCATTTTCGTTCTGAAGAATATCCGTTGAGAGAAATGAATATCCGTTGATTTTTCTTTCATTTCAAATTCTGAAGAACAAACCGTTGAGGAAAATGACCCCGTTTGTTCATTTTCGTTCTGAAGAATATCCGTTGAGAGAAATGAATATCCGTGGATTATTCCTTCATTCCCATTTCTGACGAAGAATCCGTTGAGAAAGAATGAATCATCCATTCATTCTCACTTCTGAAGAATATCCGTTGAGGGAAATTTATATCCGTTTATTTAATTCCTTATTTTCCATTTCCGAAGAACCCGTTGAAGAAAATGACTCTGTTCGTTCATTTTCACTTCTGAAAAATATCCGTTGAGGAAAATAATCAGATTATGCTTTACATATCTTTGATGACTATTTGACACAAAGTCATAGACAGACTCCTACGAATAAATTTCGGGACGAAATTTCCTAAAGTAGGGGAGACTGTAACACCTGTGTCATTTCAACCATCAAACAAATGCCCAACCAGTGAAATATTGTATTTCATACTTGGGATTTGTAAAAATATGTGTATCGTTTACACCTATCAATTCTTGTTCGATTTCAAACACTATATCGCTTTCTGGAAGGTTATACGCGCACTGATGCGTAAATATAACCAGTTTAATCCAACGAACACTCCGGAATAGTGAAATAGGCTTAACATACCTTAAATAACCTTTACATAACTTAGAAATAAGTTTTGAAGGCTTTGGTATGGCAAAAACAAGTTAATTCGCTTACAGGGACTAAATATGACAAACTGCGAAAGTATGTCAATTTGAACTGTAACGAACATTCCGGAACATGACCATAAGTTAAACACACCTTAAATATCCTTTACATAGCTTAGAAATAGGCTTTGAGGGGTTTGGTGTGCTAAAATAAACTTTTGGGACATTCAGGGACTAAAAGTGTCAAAAAGTGCACAAGTTTGCATTTTCGCGCATAACTTACGTTCTGAATACATCCGGACATCCAAAAATTTATGTGAGCATGACTATATTATATTTTAGTGTTCGCCATAAGAAAAATCCATTCGTCGCGTCATTTGGATCGTTTTTCGCGCTTGTGCGCATTCCGTCGTAATTAAGCGAACATCGCGTTCGTACGACCAAACGAACCATCACCCGACATATTTCTGAGCATGTTTCATGTCCACAATGTTTAGGCAACATTTTAGGGCCTTAAAGTTGGCTTTACGGGCTTTGGAAGTGCCGGAAATGGCCTTAAACACGTGCAGGGACCTAAACTGTCATTTCTGAAACATATGTGCAGATCAGAGGCCCCAAGCGGCCCGCATTGTGTTTGCCTAAATCTAAAGCGGGCCGCATTAGCCCTTCAGACCAGATTCAATGTTTGTTTTGCAACTTGCAGCTGATTAAACCCCATCCACATGTTTTAAACTTGCCTAATCAGCAAGATAAGATCAAGATTTAGCCACCATAACATTTGGACAAGTGTACGGCCATGATCGTTTCCCCTTTTCCAAGAAACGATCTCAACGGTGGACCGAATACTATAAATACCCCACCCCCCTTTGTTCAAAATCACTAGAAATTCACTTTGAGAAACTCTAAGTTGAAACATTTGTTTCATACCTGAGATTTTCGAATTGAGTTTAGCATTCGGGGACCCTGGGTTAGTATTCTTTCGTTCTTTTCCTTATTTTTACTGTTTTTCGAGTCCGAAAGTCAAACTTTGTTTGACTTTCAGCGTTGACCAGTAATGGTCAATGCGAAGTTCGTTTGAACTTCGCAACGTGAGTGTAATCACGTTGGTTATAGTCCCTTGGGACTATGCCTACTGATTACCACGTTGTCTAGGGTCGTAGGGTAAGCGATCTAATAAATCGCTTATACCTCGAACCCGACCCAGTTTGGTCGATCATTAGGATCCGACCAAATACATTAGGTGACCTTAGTGTAGGGAATAACCTTCCGAGGTTATACCCTATGGTCACATCGTTTAAGTAGTTGTATGATAGGTAGTTTATATGCCTTAGGTAAATTACCAGAATACCCTTTTCATGTATAATTGGTAATTAAGCATATGTAACCTAAACCTTTGTCACATAACTGATTATGTAATATGTTTAGGCATATAACACTTGTCATAGGGCTAGTTAGGCGGTCCGAACGCGTTTCACGCGCACGACGCGTTAAAGTAGCATAAGCTTCCTAAACGGGTCGTAATGGGTCGATAAGACTTAGGTTAGGTTTCATTTAGCATGTAGGCCTTGTTAAACCATATCACATGAGTTCCTACACTCATTTGGTTTACAAACCCTAATGCTACCCAATCTTCCGATTTAGGTCCGGTTAATTAACATAGTTACCTATTTAGGTGCCGTTTGATTTCCGTGATCTCTAGCATTGCTTGGTGGTTATCCTTAGACATCTGAGCAATCTCAAGTGAGTACATAGACCCCTCTTTTACTGTTTTCCAAACTGTTTTGGGGTGGAACACATGTGCCTACTTGTTACTTTCATGCTTTCCTGTTTTGACATCATATACTTACTATGTTCATTAGTACATTATAGTACATGATTTCATTACATTTCATGCTATGTATGCCCATTGTGTGCGTACTTAGTACATTGTTTTACATTACATTTCATGCTGTGTATGCCCATTGTGTGCGTACTTAGTACATCGTTTTTCATTGCTTTTCTGTTGCATATGCTTATCCAGCATATGAACACATTATACTACATATTGAACCGTTGTAATCATTTGACTGTGATCCGTTGATATCTGTGAACCGTTTGTATCTGTGAACCGTGTGAACCGTATTTGACATAGACATTTCGGCATAGACATTTTAACATGATTGACATTTGATCATGCATTTTCCCACAAAACATAACTTTGATTTAAACTAAGATTTACTTCAATACTTTGTTTTTGTGTATATGGTTTAGTTGAGACATTTCACTTGCCATACATGATATTTTGACATAGACATTTGACATGGATATTTGACATAGACATTTTGACTTTGGTTTGGTTTGATTAAGTGATTAAGTAACGATGCGTGTGTAATATGATACAAGCATGGTGGATACGCCGCTGGTACTTCCTATATATAAGTGTTTGTATGGTATTACATATTGTAGCGTTATTTGAATCATTTCAGTTTGATACATATAACATTTTATACAAATAACATACTTTTCACAAGACATTGTTTTTACAAACAACTTATCTTATTCAAATCCATTTTACTATGGTTATTCATTTAACCATACATTATTCATTTATTTATACATATCATATGATCTTATCGATTTTCAAATGATTTACAAAACAAAGCAAATAACAAGGTTCATGACTAAACATTTTCTCAAACATAAGTCATGAAACCTATTTTCACAAAACCTATGTATCTCACCGGCATCTTTATGCTGACGTACCATATTTTCACATGTGTTTTTCAGGAGCTGTTGCATAAGATGATCAAGATACACATAGGCAGACTTGGGCTTTAGTGACAATAAAAGATACAAGACTAGTTAATTATGTTGTATTTCTTTGTTTGTTAAGACATTGTAACACCTTTAATCAATAAAACGAAACTTCAATTGCCATGGATTTGAAACAATTAATTCTGTTACAACACTCCCCGACATTTCCGCCACGTTTTGTATGTTCCACGTGGTCGGGGTGTGACACCTAAAGATAGGTGACTGTATTGTTTTAGAATCTAAACGCAAGTAAACTTGCGTTAGGGTCCTAGGAAGGTTATAAACTAGGTTAAAGCATTACAAATAACCTAATTCCCTATAACCATGAGCTCTGATACCAACTTTTCTGTCACAACCCGACCGCGTAAAACAACAAATCGCGGCGGAAACGTCTGGGAGTGTTGTAACAGAATCATTGTTTCACAACGCATGGAATTTAAGTTTGATTTCATTAATTGAAGTGTTTACATTGACTAATAATTTAAAGAAACATAACATAAATTAAACTGTCTTTCATAGTTTTAAGTCACTAAGGCCCAAGTCTGCTGTGTATCACGAACATCATCATGCAATAGCTCTTGAAACACATGTGAAAATAGGTACGTCAGCATAAAAATGCATATGAGATACATAGGTTTTGTTGTTTAAGGATTTATGACTTGTAAGTAAAAAGAAATGTTTAAACAAAAGATAGTCATGAATCTTGTAAAAATGTTTTCTTTTATAAAATCTTATGAAATTCGATAAGGAAATCAGATGTTATAAAAGAATAATGCATGGTTAAATAAATAACCAAGTAAAAATAAGTTTGTATAAGATATGTCGATTGTAAAACAATGTCTTGTATAAATATGTCGTTTGTATAAATGTATCATGTCTTTGTTTCTGTCAAAGTGGTTTAGATAACGCTGCGATATGTAATATCATAAAAGCACTTATCTATAGGAAGTATCAGCGGCGTATCCACCATGATTTTATCATACTTCACACGCCTCGTTATTTAAATCACTTACCATAACCAAATCTTTCAATAGTTCAAATAGTTCACATAAATCAAATAGTTCCAGTGGTTCAATAGTTCAAATAGTTCACATAGATCAAATAGTTCCAGTGGTTCAATAGTTCACATAGATCAAATAGTTCCAGTGGTTCAAATAGTTCAAATAGTTCACATAGATCAAATAGTTCCAGTGGTTCAAATAGTTCAATAGTTCCAGTGGTTCAAATAGTTCAATAGTTCCAGTGGTTCTTGTTTAATGTTATGTTTGGTGAGTAAAAGAATTTACTCAATCCCATAGGTGCAATATCATGTGAAAATGTATGCTAAGTAAACAAACATAGCAAAGCATAATGGAAATCATGTACTATATGCGTACTAATAAACATAGCAAGTATATGTCATGAAAGCACGAAAAGCACGAAAGTAACAAGTAGGCATATGTGTTTCACCCAAAGATGTTTGAAAACAGTAAAAGAGGGGACTATGTACTCACTTGAGATTGCTAGGTATCCTCTATTAAAGTGAACTATCAATGCTCGGGTAAATCAAGGAATTCAAGTAGTACCTAGTAATCGGATCGCTAGGTTAATAAATCGACACCTAAATCGGGAGATCGGGTTGAATGAGGTCTCGTAAACCAAATGAGTACTGGAACTCATGTGATATGGTTTAACAAAGCCTACATTCTAAATTGGAACCTATCCTAAGTGCTTACGACCCGTTACGACCCATTAAGGTAGCTTACGCTACTTTAACGCCTCGTTCGCGCAAACGCGCGTTTGAGACGCCTAACTAGTCCTTTGACAAGTATTATATGCCTAAACATGCTTAAATATGTTTCATAATTAGTTTAAGTGACAAAATTTAGGTTACATATGCTTAAATACCAATTATGCATGAAAAGGGCATTTTGGTCATTTACCTAAGGCATATAAACTACCTATCATACAACTAATTAAACTAAGTGACCATAAGGTATAACCTCGGAAGGTTATTCCCTATATAATTATGGTCACAAAATATGCTTGGTCGGATCCTAACGATCGACCAAACGGGTCGGGTTCGAAAGTCTAAGCGGTTGTCAAGACCGCTTGACTTACGACGCTATACAAGCACAAGACTAAAAGTGACGAGTTAAAGATGTTAAAACATGTTTAACTAAGTTAGAAAACAAGTTTGATATCAAAACAAAGTGTTTTGATACCCGAAAATAGCTTCGTTTCAAAATACGCGTTAATACGTATTTTGGCCGAAACTATGATTCATCACTACGCCTAATCAACGTGGTAATAAGTAGGTATAGTCACACGGAACTATAACCATCTTGATTACGCTCACGTTGCAAAGTTCAAACGAACTTTGTGTTGATCATTGACTGGTCAAACCATAAAGTCAAACACTGTTTGACTTTCATGCTTAAAATGCATAAAAAGCATGAAAGAAACTTACAAAGGGTCCAAGCAATGAAGATTTGATCTCAAAATACTCAGGTATGAAGCTTCACAAGGGAGAGCTTCAACTTAGAGCAGAAATGAGATCAAGTGTGAGGAATGATTGAAAATCAAGTGGGTTTTTATAGATTTTCAAGAACCGTTAGGATCGTTTCTCGTAATTTGATCTTCAATCTGAACCATCCAAGTGTTACCCACTGATTTACAATACTAGGGGTGTCCAAAACCAGCTCAAGGTTTGATTAAACCATGTCCAAAAACCAGAAAACCTGCTGCTTTTGCTGAAAAACTGTTTTGATGATCCGGGCATCAGTCGCGCCCAGCGTAGACTCTCACTGAGTCTTACGCGGCCCGCGAGGGCAGGTTTGGCAAAATGTCAGTTTTGGTCCCTGAATGTCCAAAACTCAGTTTTTGACACGTTTAAGCACTGTTAACCCCATTTCAAGGCTCTACAATGAAGTTAAAGCATAGGGAACATGAAATATGCTTGAAAACATCTCGGATGTCGGTTCGTTTGGTCGTACGGTTGCGTTGTTCGGTTAATTACGACGGAAACTCGAACGGACGCGAAAACGATCCAAATTACGCGATGAATGGTATTTTTGCATTCCAATCAATAAAATAAAATATTTTAATGATTAAAAATTTTTTTGGATGTCCGGATATGTTCAGAACGTGAGATATGCGCGTAAATGCAAACTTATGCATTTTTTGACGCTTTTAGTCCCTATTGATCAAATAAGTTTGTTTTCGCATAACGAACCCTTCAAAGCCTATTTCTAAGCTATGTAAAGTATATTTAGGGTATGTTTAGCTTATGATCAAGTTCCGGAATGTTCATTACTATACGAATCGGCATAGTTTCATAGTTTGACGCAATTAGTCCCTACGATCGAATAAACTTGTTTTCGACACACCAAACCATCCAAAACTTATTTCTAAGTTATGTAACGGTTATTTAAGGTATGTTAAGACTATGTCACTATCCCGGAGTGTTTGTTGCATTAAACTGATTATGTTTACGCATCAATTCGTGTATAACTTTCTAGAAAGCGATTTAAAGCTCGAAATTGAACAAGAATTGATATGTGCAAATAATACACATATTTATAGAAATCCGAAGTATGAAACACAAGATTTCATTGGTTTTGTATTCGTGTGATGGTCATAGAGGCACAGATGTCACATGTACCCAGCTGGAATCTTGGATATCTTCTTCGATGTCATGAGGCACGGATTGCGAGAGAAATGCTGCATATAACCCTTTGTTGATGTTGTATAACTGACCCCGTGTACGCACTCCATCTTCCACTGCACCTATAACATTTTCAAGAGAATGATTACGGTTCGTCTTGTAGTCTGCATTTGTGTGGGTCTCAATTTGTTGAGGGGGGGGTAGTGAAATGTTCGTCGACGTAAATCACAGGAGGTCCATATTCCTGAGTTGGTTCATCCACGTTAGCCTGTGAAGAAGAAGCACCATTTTGTGAAGTGTTCTTAGGCGAAGTGTCACCATTAACTTCATCCACAAGGAGAATTCGATCAGCTGCAAAAGGAGAGAAGCGAGTAGTGAATGGAGTGAAACCGATGTCTGACGAGTCAAACAAAGGCTTAACTTGTGTTGCTTCTGCAGGTTCGGCTTCTGGAACGTCTTCTAGAATCTCAAAAGTGTTGAAAATCACACCTACGTCATAAAACCAATCCGGAGCACTACCGGTGTTGGTGTAATTTCCTTCTTGAAACTCAACGTATTATGATTCAATCACCATCTTGGTCCGATTGTTGTAGACTCTGTACGCCATTCGAGTTGATGAACACTCCATAAAATAACAGATGTCGCCCACTTCTTCGAACTTGAGGAGATTTTCTTGAGTGTTTAAAAGAGTGCAGGAGCATCCGAATGGCCTGAAGAAATCTATCAAAGGCTTACGTTTGAAGAGAAGTTCGTAAGCAGTCTTTCCATGAGGTTTGACGATTATAACCCTATTAAAGACATAGCATGCGGTGTTGACAACGTCCGCCCAAAAGATGATTGGAAGCTTTGAATCTACCAGCATAGGTCTCACAGTTTCGATCAGTGTTCTGTTCTCTCGTTTAGCGACTCCGTTTTGTTGGGGAGTCCTGGCAGCACTGCATTGAAGATGAATTCCTTTTTCTTCGCAAAAGGATATGAAGGTTTGATTCTTGAACTCGGATCCGTTATCGCTTCTGATCGACTTCACCTTCAGTTTGGTGATGTTTTCAATCAAGGGTATGAATGTCTTGAGGATATCAGCCGTCTCGCTTTTAGCTTCAAGAAAGTAAACCCATGAAAAACAAGAGAAGTCATCTGTAATCACCAAATAGTAAGAACTCTTAGCAAGACTTTTAACACTTATCGGACCAAAAAGATCCATATGCATCAACTGAAGAGGCGCAGTAATCGTATTCACTGCTTTGGGCTTATGCGATTTCTTTTGTTGCTTTCCTTGGGCGCATGCAATACATTTTTCTGAAAAAGGAAATTATTTTATCAGAAGGCCACTTACTAAGTTTAACTTAGAGAGTTTGTTCATGTTTCTAAAGTTCACATGCCCCAATCGCCTGTGCCAAAGTAGTGACTCCGATTCTGAGGCCTTGGAAATTAAACACGTTAATTGCTCATTTGTCTTGGCATTTTTCATGTTGAGGACATATGTGTTGTTTTGTCGTGGAGCTGTAAGCATGATCATTTCCGTAGGAACCACATATTCAGGCTTGAGAAATAGACATTCCACATCGTTGAAAAGCACAGATATTCCTTTGTCACAGACTTGAGATACGCTCACAAGATTGTAGAACAATTCTGGTACATAGTTGACATTTTCTAACTTCAGTGCTTCAGAAACAACGTCTCCTACTCCAACAATTTTCCCTCCCTTTTCATCTCCGGCAAATGATACGAAGTCGCCATCGATAAATCAGAAATTCTTCAGAAGTTCCTTTAAGCTAGTCATATGCCTTGAACATCCACTGTCCACATGCCAGATATATTCCATGAGCATGCGAAGCCATTTCTGGAGTTTATTCTGAAATACAAATATATATACACTAATTAGTTTGATTTAGGAACCCAAACTTGTGTTCATTTTTGATCTATCGTGGTTTTGGCTCACGATATTTTCTTTTTGTTTCCAAAAACAAGTAGTAGAATTAACTAGACTTTTGACTGATTTCTTAAAATAATCAAACTGCTCTGTGACATTTTTGACAAAATTATATTCTGGTTCAGAAAATTTCTTGCTTTTACAATGTTTCGCCGTGTATCCTTAATGACCACAGAGAAAACATAGTTTGCGTTTAGGTCTTTTCTTTTTGGAGGTCGACGTGTTAGAAGATGGTGTATGTGATGAGTGTCTTGAGCTTTTTGAAGAGTTCTCTGATGTAGTGCGGCTTGAACTCTCAACTTTCTTCACTTTCTTGTCGATACGGCTTTCATCTTCTGAATAGTCTTTATCGTTGTCAGTGTCTGATGAATCATCTGTGTCACACCCCGACCGCGTTAAAACAACAAAACCGCGGCGGAAACGTCGGGGAGTGAGGCGACATAATTATTGTTTCATAACCATGGCAATTAAAGTTTTATTTTATTTATAAACAAAGGTGTTACATTGTCTTAAAGCAACTGAAACAAAGAGTACATAACATGATTAAACTAGTTCTAGCTTCATTTTACGTCACTAAGGCACATGTCCGCCTAAGTGTATCTTGTCCAATCCTATGCAACAGCTCCTGAAACACATGTGAAAATAGGTACGTCAGCATAAAATGCCTGTGAGATACATAGGTTTTGTTAAAATAGGATTCATGACTTAGGTTTAAAGAAATGTTTAATAAAAGTTAGTCATGAACTTTGTAAAAATGTTTTCTTTTATAAATCATAAAAAGTGATAAGAAAATCTGATGATATATAAAAGAAAGATATATGGTTAAACGAATAACCAAGTAAAATGAGTTTGTATAAAATAATCTGTATGTAAAACAATGTCTTGTATAAATATGTTATTTATGAAAATGTAATATGTCTAAATTGAAATGATTTAAATAACGCTACGATGTGTAATATCATAAAAGCACTTATATATAGGAAGTACCAGAGGCGTATCCACCATGCTTTTATCATATTACACACGCCTCGTTACTTAAATCACTTACCCAACAAACCAACAAAATGCCTTGTTTAAATCAAATGTCAAATGTTTATGTGTAAACAATGTCTATTGTAAAATGTAATGTGTAAATCAATGTCAAAATGTTTATCTGTAAACAATGTCTATTGTCAAATGTAATGTGTAAACCAAATGTCAAATGTTCATGTATGGTAAGTGAAATATATCAACTAAACCATAGGTAAAATGCACAAAACAAGGTATTGAAGTAATTCAAAGTTATGTTTTGTAAAATAATTGCATGCTCTACTGATACAAACATCTATGCGGTATTGTAAAATGCATACATTCAAGCCTTGCGACTGTGGCGATAAACCTTTAAACAAATTAAAGGTTTATCTAAGTTATGTATATCGAATTCGGTAATTCCTTCCATCCAAGCAAACCTAGGATTTCAGGAACGTGAGTTGTCAATTCCTATCGTACCACTACCTACTAAAGAGCGGCGTAGCTAATGTTAATGAACGTATTTTTGTCCCGTTTAAACAAACCAAATGTAATACCAAATGTAAGCATGTGATGTAAACACCATGTACTAAGTATGCATAAAAATGAACATACATAGCATAAAATGTAAAACAATGTGTCCATATGCTGAGTAAACATATGCAACAGAAATGTAATGTAAATGTGTTGAGTAAACATATGCAACAATGTATAAATGATAATCAATGTGCTAGCATGTTAAGTGAACATACATAGCAAAACAATATGAAATCATGTACTATATGCGTACTAATGAACATAACAAGTATATGATACAAGAGCATGAAAAGCACGAAAGTAACAAGTAGGCACATGTGTTCCACTCCAAATTAGTTTGAAAACAGTAAAAGCGGGGTCTATGTACTCACTTGAGATTGCTTAGAAGTCCTTGAGTAACAACCAAGCAATGCTAGAAGATCACGGAATCAAACGGCACCTAATATAGGTAACTATGTTAATAACCGGACCTAAATCAGAAGATCGGATAGGATGCGGTTTCGTAAACCAAATGTGTACGGGAACTCATGTGATATGGTTTAACAAAGCCTACATACTAAAACGGAACCTATCCTAAGTGCTTTTGACCCGTTATGACTCGTTTAGGTAGCTTACGCCACTTAAACGGGTCGTTCGCGTAAAACGCGTTTGGACCGCCTAACTAGTCCTATGACAAGTAATATATGCCTTAACATGTCTAATAATGTTGCCTAATCAGTTTAGATGTCAAAATTTAGGTTACATATGTTTAAAATGGATTTATGCGCAAAAAGGGCATTTTGGTCATTTACTTAAGGCATATAAACTACCCATCATACAACTAATTAAACTAAGTGACCATAAGGTATAACCTCGGAAGGTTATTCCCTATACAACTATGGTCATATAATGTGTTTGGTCGGATCCTAATGATCAACCAAACGGGTCGGGTTCGAAAGTCTAAGCGGGTGTTTAGTTCGCTTACCTTACGACCCTATATAAGCACTAAACCTAAAGTGACGAGTTAAACATGTTAAAACATGTTTAAATAAGTTTGAAAACAAGTTTGACATCAAGACAAAGGGTCTTGATACCCAAGAGTAGTTTGGTTGCAAAATACGCGCTAAAGCGTATTTTGACCGAAACTACGACTCGTCACTAGACCTAAACAACGTGGTAATCAGTAGGTATAGTCACAAGGGACTATGACCATCGTGATTACGCTCACGTTGCGAAGTTCAAACGAACTTCGTGTTGACCATTGACTGGTCAAAGTAGAAAGTCAAACACTGGTTTGACTTTCATGCTAAAAACGCATAAAAGAACGAAAGGGGACTTACAAAAGGTCCAAGAACGGAAGTTTGACCCGATTATTCTCAGGTATGGAGTGTTAGAACCCCAACTTAGAGAGCAATTAGATCAAGGTGTGGGTTTTGAAGCAAATGGGGTTGGGTATTTATAGGAAAACAAGAACCGTTAGGATCGTTTATCGGGAAACGTGCTTCGATCACAACCGTACTGTCACACCCCGACCACGTAAAACAACAAAACATGGCGGAAACATCGAGGCGTGTTGCAACAGAATCATTGTTTCATAACCATGGATACCAAAAAGTGTTTCGTTTTATTAAACATTGAATAATTGCATCGTCTGGAAATCTAAATACACAATTTAAACATAGTCTATCATTGTTATTGAGTCACTAAGGCCTTGTCCAGTCCTATGTGAGCATGCATCTTATTAATCGATATCTTTCAACAATACCTGAAACACATGTGAAAACGAGGTCAGCAAAGAAATGCTGGCGAATACATAGGTTTTGTAGGAGTGTCGAAATCATGGCTAGTTTAGATGTTGCAATACTTTATTAAAAACCTTGTTTTGAAAAGAGTATAATATTGCAACTTAATTAACCAACTTAAATCAAGCGGGTTATAGTTTATAAAACCTCGTAGCCATGACTCTTAACCCAAAAACATTTGTTTTAGTAAAGCAAATTGTGAAACATCTCGAAATAAATCGTTAATAAAACTCGTTAATAAATCTCGTTAAAAACTCGTATAGTTTATATCATATCGAAAACCTTGTTTGTGTGACATCGTTTGTAAATCGTTTACCCAAGTGAACTAAATAACGCCACGGTATGTAATATGATGAAATCACTTATATATAGGAAGTACCAGCGGCGTATCCACCATGCTTTCATCACATTACACTCGTCCCGTTATCTAAACACTTAACCAAAAACCAATCGTATATCGCTTTGAAACCAATCGTTTACCCAATCGTTAAAACATCGTGTGAAAACCAATCGTTTACCCAATCGTTAAAATTCGTTTTAGGTCGTGAAACTACTTAAATGGTCGTCTCGCTAATAACATTCAAACCTTCTTGACTCGCATTAATAAACCCTTACCAAAGGATAGATTAACAATTCGCATTAATAAATCCTTACCAAAGGATAGATTAACAACTCGCATTAATAAACCCTTACCAAAGAGTAAATTAACAATTACAGATTCAGTCGCTACCCACAACACCCACACATAACTACGGGTGTAGTAAATAACGGGATTTGTCAGATCCTATGGTACCATAACCTAATACTGGTCGGCTTGATCATTGCTAATGAATGTCATTTGTTATGTAAATACAACCAACAAGTTTGTTCACTTTTTGAAATCGTTATTAGTTTTGTATAAATCGTCTTAATCGTTTTTGAAACCATCGTTATAACCTTGAAAACATTTAGCACATATGAGTCACCCCAAAACAATTGAAAACAGTAAAATAGGGGAATAATGTACTCGCCTGAGAATGCTTAGAGGTCTTGAACAACAACCAAACAAAGCTAGAGGGAGCACGGAATCAGTCGGCAATCTAAAACTATATAAATAAACCGGACTTAAATCGGGAGATCGGATAGGATGAGGCTTGGTAAACCAAATGAGAATTGGAACTCATATGATATGGTTTAACAAGGCCTACATACTACATTGAGACTAACCTAAGTGCTTTCGACCCATCGCGACCCATTAAGGTAGCTTACGCTACGTTAATGCGTCGTGCGCGCAAAGCGCGTTCGAGACGTCTAACTAGTCCTATGACAAGTGTTATATGCCTAAACATGTTACATAATCAGTTATGTGACGAAAGTTTAGGTTACATATGCTTAATTACCAATTATATATGAAAAGGGTATTCTGGTAATTTACCTAAGGCATATAAACTACCTATCATACAACTACTCAAACGATGTGACCATAAGGTATAACCTCGGAAGGTTATTCCCTACCTACTATGGTCACCTAATGTGTTTGGTCGGATCCTAATGATCGACCAAATGGGTCGGGTTCGAAGGTATAAGCGATTTATTAGATCGCTTACCCTACGACCCTTGACAACGTGGTAATCAGTAGGCATAGTCCCAAGGGACTATAACCAACGTGATTACACTCACGTTGCGAAGTTCAAACGAACTTCGCATTGACCATAAACTGGTCAACGCAGAAAGTCAAACAAAGTTTGACTTTCAGACTCGAAAATACTCGAAAAGCAATAAAAGAACGAAAGAATACTTACGAAGGGTCCCCGAATGCTAATCCCGATCCAAGTAGCTCAGGTATGAAACAAAGGTTTCAACTTAGAGCTTCTCAAATCAGAATTCTAGTGGTTTTAGCAATGGGTGGGGTTGGGTATTTATAGTATTCGGGTAACCGTTAAGATCGTTTCATGGAAACCGTGCTCGAATCTCATGCGTACACTTGTCGGAAACTCATGGTAGCTAAAAATGGGTCTAAATGAGCTGAATGTGCAGTTGGGAATGTGTGGATGTGAATCAAACAGCTGGAATCTGCTGACTGTTCGATATTATCTGTTCTGTAAGGTTGAGGCGGCCCGCTTCAGGATCAGACAAATCTAATGCGGGCCGCATGGCCCTTCTAATCAGCATATACTTTCAAAAATGACAGTTTCAGCCCCTGCACGTGTTTAAGGCCATTCCCGACACTTTAAAGGCCCATAAAACCAATTTTAAGGCCCTAAAATGATGCCTAAACATTGTGGACATGAAACATGCTCAAAAATATGTCGGATGTTGGTTCGTTTGGTCGTACGAACGCGATGTTCGCTTAATTACGACGGAATGCGCACAAGCGCGAAAAACGATCCAAATGACGCGACGAATGGATTTTTCTTATGTCGAACACTAAAATAAAATGTTTTAGTGCTTACATAAATTTTTGGATGTCCGGATGTATTCAGAACGTAAGTTATGCGCGAAAATGCAAACTTGTGCACTTTTTGACACTTTTAGTCCCTGAATGAGCCAAAAGTTTATTTTAGCACACCGAACCCCTCAAAGCCTATTTCTAAGCTATATAAAGGATATTTAAGGTGTGTTTAACTTATGGTCATGTTCCGGAATGTCTGTTACAGTTCAAATTGGCATACTTTCGCAGTTTGTCAACTTTAGTTCTTGTAAGCGATTTAACTTGTTTTTGCCATACCAAAGCCTTCAAAACTTATTTCTAAGTTATGTAAAGGTTATTTAAGGTATGTTAAGCCTATGTCACTATTCCGGAGTGTTTGTTGCATTAAACTGGTTATATTTACGCATCGGTGCGCGTATAACCTTCCAGAAAGCGATTTAGAGTTTGGAATTGAACAAGAGTTGATATGTGCAAACGATACACATATTTTTACAAATCCCAAGTATGAAATACAATATTTCATTGGTTTGGTATTTGTTTGATGGCCGTGGAGGCACAGGTGTTACAGTCTCCCCTACTTTAGGAAATTTCGTCCCGAAATTTATTTAGAGGAAACTTGTGAGAGCTTGAAAACAAGACAAAACAACACTGGTTAGGGTTCTGAACTTCTAGTAACTTTAAATAACATTATGCTTTCAATGCAAGAGGGACACTTATATACAAGTATATGAAGCGCCATTGGTGCGTCCACCGTACCTCCATTACATCGTTCACATTCCGTTATTGTTGCCACTATCGGTTCTTACACATAATAAATATTACTGGGTTTCTGTGCACTAAATTTCATAATTATGTACGCGTCCATAATTAGACAATTCCTTGCATAGTTCACACAGTGTATTCAATAATGTGTAGAGGAAAACCATATGAATGAACCTGTGATGAGCGTGACTGGACCACCATAGGGTCCTTTCAGCTGTATCATCACATGCCATTCTTAACCAGATCTTGAATCAATCTTTAACTAGACCACTCAAGGTCTCTCTTCGAATCATGGAATGGTACCATATAATCCCAAGGGTCTTTAACTACAACGTAGAAGCCCATTAAGGATTTAAGGTAGTACCTTTTGAATATCCTACTATGAATCCCTCATATAAAGATACGAAAGATTCTATGAGGATTTGAAAATCGGATCACACAAAATCATAGAGGAGAACACATAAACACATAACCACAAAGTTGTTTGTTAATTTGTCTTGTAAATTGCGTACATGCATTTAAAGCACACTAGGAATCCATTCCGTTGATTTCATTTGGTACTTTAAACATTATCAAGAATCTAACTATAAAGTTAGAAAGATTTTTTTAAAGAAAAATTCGTTTTCGATTATAAGGAACCGAAATGTTCGAATTTAGGTACATAAGGAATCCAATTAAGGACTCTGATTTGTATGATAATTATCCACAAGGATCTAATTGTGAAGATAAAAAGATCCCCAATGGATTTTAGAAGTTGAAGATGTTTTGAAATCTTGCACTGGATGTGCTTAAGTCAAAACATGAAGTGAAAATGCTTATGAAGTTGTGATGCTAGATATGTCAAGGCGACATATGAAGCAGAATTTGAAGGTTAAGTCAATTTATGAGGAAAATATTTTTAAAAACTATGCATGGGGTTCTTTTAAGAAAAATGTGTTTAACGTTTTTGAAACCTTATATATAATATTTTTGAAATTATGAAGTAGGTGTATTAGGTAGATATATTTACAAAAATGTTTTAAAATCATGCAAGATAAATTTTGAAATTATGTATAAGGTTTTTGAAAACATAAATGATGCTTTTCGAAATCATGCACTTGATAAGAAAATATACTGTGTTAATATTGTTTTCAGACCATATGAAACATTTTAAGATCATGAAGATTGTTTTTGAAATACTTGTACTGTGTATGTTGAAAAATCAAAATGTAATGGGTATGAGATTTGAAAATATCCTTAGTTATCTAACCAAGGATTCAAAGGTACAGATGTGCAGAAGCATGATCACTCATAATGTCACTTTATTTTCTGTACTTTGTTTCTTAGAATGAAACGAGTACTTAAAATTTTTGAGGGAATCATGAGCGATCATTTGAAAGAGAGAAATCACAAGAGTAGTTTGTAAGGAATATAGTTCCTTGATGTAGGTATCATAGGAAAAATCCTACACATATGTAACTACAATTGTACATCAGAATCTGTGAACAAACATTTATTTATGAACACAACAGATTGTTTCACATTACAAGAAAACAAAAGAAACAAAAGCATAAGACAGCAACATCTTATACTCAGCCAACTGCTCATCCGTGGGTCAGATTTGCATTAGCAAGCTTTGGGCAATCCCTTTGGAAATGGCCCATCTCGCCACAGTTATAGCAAGACCCTCGTGAGAAACGAGCTTGAGCAGGATTGTCGCCAGCTTGATTTGGTACAGCTGCAGTTGGGCAAACCCTTGCTGTATGACCTATAAGTCCACAAATCTGGCATTTGCGGCACCTCACACTAGGGTGATGATGGAGGCTACATTGGTTGCACAAGGGTGCAGTTCCGTTGTATGGCTTCCTAGCAGGGGGTTGAGCTGGTTGGTTGGGGACGGCTTTACCATTGTGAGCGATCATGGCGAAGTTCTGAGAAGCCTTTCGCTTCTTTGACTTCTTAGGGGATCGTTCATCCATGGTCTTTGATTCCTCGATTGGTTTCTTGGCTGATGGTGTTGTCGCCTGACTAGGTCCTACCTGTCTTGGTGACTCTCGAGTGGCTTCATCCTGGAGATGATACATGGCAGTAGATAATTCAACAGTCTTCAGGACTACTTTGCCTATTCGCTGAGCGAATTTGGCTGCTTGCTCAGATATCTGGGCGTCATCGTGATGAAGAGGCATTCTTGAAGAAAAAGAAAGGCATAGGGAGAAACAGGTGAAAGGTTATTGGACAATCAAAACAGAATGATAACGCATGAAAATTGCGATCATTTGTTTGTTACCTAAGGCAAACAAATGAGACGGTGACTAATCAAAGTAAATGGGTCAAAAATAATGTATCACTGAAGACATGCTTGCCTATAAGTGAACACTCATCCCAGGAATTCCCAGGTAAGCACAACTGGTCTCGCGTCTGATGAGATATATACGAAGTGCTTGCCTAGACAGAAAACCCAGAATACAGGCATTCACCCTTCCAGTTTGCACATGTTCACATTATTTAGACCCAAACTTTGACGAGATTTTGAAAACTCAAAGGGTTCAAAACCTTACAACAGAGGGTTCAAAACCTAGTAATAAATCATCCTAGAACAGATGATTAGTTTTCAAAGCAGATTCGAAAATTGTGTTCTTGTTGTGGTTATCACCTAAGGATATGTGACAGTTTTGTTTTAGAAATCTAAACGCAAATTTCTTCGCGTTAGGGTCCTAAGAAGGTTATAGACTAGGTCAAAGAATTACTAATAACCTAATTCCCTATAACCATTGGCTCTGATACCAACTTTTCTGTCACACCCCGACCACGTAAAACAACAAAACATGGCGGATACATCGAGGCGTGTTGCAACAGAATCATTGTTTCATAACCATGGATACCAAAAAGTGTTTCGTTTTATTAAACATTGAATAATTGCATCGTCTGGAAATCTTAATACACAATTTAAACATAGTCTATCATTGTTATTGAGTCACTAAGGCCTTGTCCAGTCCTATGTGAGCATGGATCTTATTAATCGATATCTTTCAACAATACCTGAAACACATGTGAAAACGAGGTCAGCAAAGAAATGCTGGCGAATACATAGGTTTTGTAGGAGTGTCGAAATCATGGCTAGTTTAGATGTTGCAATACTTTATTAAAAACCTTGTTTTGAAAAGAGTATAATATTGCAACTTAATTAACCAACTCAAATCAAGCGGGTTATAGTTTATAAAACCTCGTAGCCATGACTCTTAACCCAAAAACATTTGTTTTAGTAAAGCAAATTGTGAAACATCTCGAAATAAATCGTTAATAAAACTCGTTAATAAATCTCGTTAAAAACTCGTATAGTTTATATCATATCGAAAACCTTGTTTGTGTGACATCGTTTGTAAATCGTTTACCCAAGTGAACTAAATAACGCCACGGTATGTAATATGATGAAATCACTTATATATAGGAAGTACCAGCGGCGTATCCACCATGCTTTCATCACATTACACTCGTCCCGTTATCTAAACACTTAACCAAAAACCAATCGTATATCGCTTTGAAACCAATCGTTTACCCAATCGTTAAAACATCGTGTGAAAACCAATCGTTTACCCAATCGTTAAAATTCGTTTTAGGTCGTGAAACTACTTAAATGGTTGTCTCGCTAATAACATTCAAACCTTCTTGACTCGCATTAATAAACCCTTACCAAAGGATAGATTAACAATTCGCATTAATAAATCCTTACCAAAGGATAGATTAACAACTCGCATTAATAAACCCTTACCAAAGAGTAAATTAACAATTACAGATTCAGTCGCTACCCACAACACCCACACATAACTACGGGTGTAGTAAATAACGGGATTTGTCAGATCCTATGGTACCATAACCTAATACTGGTCGGCTTGATCATTGCTAATGAATGTCATTTGTTATGTAAATACAACCAACAAGTTTGTTCACTTTTTGAAATCGTTATTAGTTTTGTATAAATCGTCTTAATCGTTTTTGAAACCATCGTTATAACCTTGAAAACATTTAGCACATATGAGTCACCCCAAAACAATTGAAAACAGTAAAATAGGGGAATAATGTACTCGCCTGAGAATGCTTAGAGGTCTTGAACAACAACCAAACAAAGCTAGAGGGAGCACGGAATCAGTCGGCAATCTAAAACTATATAAATAAACCGGACTTAAATCGGGAGATCGGATAGGATGAGGCTTGGTAAACCAAATGAGTATTGGAACTCATATGATATGGTTTAACAAGGCCTACATACTACATTGAGACTAACCTAAGTGCTTTCGACCCATCGCGACCCATTAAGGTAGCTTACGCTACTTTAACGCGTCGTGCGCGCAAAGCGCGTTCGAGACGTCTAACTAGTCCTATGACAAGTGTTATATGCCTAAACATGTTACATAATCAGTTATGTGACGAAAGTTTAGGTTACATATGCTTAATTACCAATTATATATGAAAAGGGTATTCTGGTAATTTACCTAAGCCATATAAACTACCTATCATACAACTACTCAAACGATGTGACCATAGGGTATAACCTCGGAAGGTTATTCCCTACCTACTATGGTCACCTAATGTGTTTGGTCGGATCCTAATGATCGACCAAATGGGTCGGGTTCGAAGGTATAAGCGATTTATTAGATCGCTTACCCTACGACCCTTGACAACGTGGTAATCAGTAGGCATAGTCCCAAGGGACTATAACCAACGTGATTACACTCACGTTGCGATGTTCAAACGAACTTCGCATTGACCATAAACTGGTCAACGTAGAAAGTCAAACAAAGTTTGACTTTCAGACTCGAAAAGACTCGAAAAGCAATAAAAGAACGAAAGAATACTTACGAAGGGTCCCCGAATGCTAATCCCGATCCAAGTAGCTCAGGTATGAAACAAAGGTTTCAACTTAGAGCTTCTCAAATCAGAATTCTAGTGGTTTTAGCAATGGGTGGGGTTGGGTATTTATAGTATTCGGGTAACCGTTAAGATCGTTTCATGGAAACCGTGCTCGAATCTCATGCGTACACTTGTCGGAAACTCATGGTAGCTAAAAATGGGTCTAAATGAGCTGAATGTGCAGTTGGGAATGTGTGGATGTGAATCAAACAGCTGGAATCTACTGACTGTTCGATATTATCTGTTCTGTAAGGCTGAGGCGGCCCGCTTCAGGATCAGACAAATCTAATGCGGGCCGCATGGCCCTTCTGATCAGCATATACTTTCAAAAATGACAGTTTCAGCCCCTGCACGTGTTTAAGGCCATTCTCGACACTTCAAAGGCCCGTAAAACCAATTTTAAGGCACTAAAATGATGCCTAAACATTGTGGACATGAAACATGCTCAAAAATATGTCGGATGTTGGTTCGTTTGGTCGTACGAACGCGATGTTCGCTTAATTACGACGGAATGCGCACAAGCGCGAAAAACGATCCAAATGACGCGACGAATGGATTTTTCTTATGCCGAACACTAAAATAAAATGTTTTAGTGCTTACATAAATTTTTGGATGTCCGGATGTATTCAGAACGTAAGTTATGCGCGAAAATGCAAACTTGTGCACTTTTTGACACTTTTAGTCCCTGAATGAGCCAAAAGTTTATTTTAGCACACCGAACCCCTCAAAGCCTATTTCTAAGCTATATAAAGGATATTTAAGGTGTGTTTAACTTATGGTCATGTTCCAGAATGTCTGTTACAGTTCAAATTGGCATACTTTCGCAGTTTGTCAACTTTAGTTCCTGTAAGCGATTTAACTTGTTTTTGCCATACCAAAGCCTTCAAAACTTATTTCTAAGTTATGTAAAGGTTATTTAAGGTATGTTAAGCCTATGTCACTATTCTGGAGTGTTTGTTGCATTAAACTGGTTATATTTACGCATCGGTGCGCGTATAACCTTCCAGAAAGCGATTTAGAGTTTGGAATTGAACAAGAGTTGATATGTGCAAACGATACACATATTTTTACAAATCCCAAGTATGAAATACAATATTTCATTGGTTTGGTATTTGTTTGATGGCCGTGGAGGCACAGGTGTTACACGTACATGTGCACCCATGGTTTTGCAATACCATGTGTACCTTAAAATGGCCCATAGAATGTTAAAATACCATGTGCAAGGGTTGGAAACAGCTGGAACAAGCTGTAACAGATTCTGTGCAGATCTGGTAGTAGTACGCGCCCCGCGTAAGTCTCAGATAAGGGCTACGCGGCCCACCTGAGTTCTGCAGATCAGCAAACAGTTTCAATCTTTGCAGTTTTGGTCCCTGCAAGTGTTTAAGCCCCATTTTGACCCATTTAAGGCCCGTTAAGCCAATTTCAAGGGCCTACAATGATGCCTAAACATAGGGGACATGAAACATGCTAAAAAATATGTCGGATGTCGGTTCGTTTGGTTGTACGATCACGTTATTCGGTTAATTAAGACGAAATACGAACGAACGCGAAAAAGGAACTAAATTACGCGACGAATGGATTTTTATCATGCCAATCACTAACATAAAATATTTTAATGGTTACATAAATTTTTGGATGTCCGGATGTATTCAGAACGTGATATATGCGCGTAAATGCTAACTTGTACAGTTTTTGACGCTTTTAGTCCCTGATTGATCTAAAAGTTTATTTTAGCATACCGAACCCCTCAAAGCTTATTTCTAAGCTATGTAAAGGATATTTATGGTATGTTTAACTTATGATCAAGTTCCAGAATGTTCGTTACCACAAGAATCGGCATACTTTCGCAGTTTTGACGTAAATAGTCCCTGTGATCGAATAAACTCGATTTTGCCACACCAAAGCCTTCAAAACTTATTTCTAAGTTATGTAAAGGTTATTTAAGGTATGTTAAGCATATGTTGATGTTCCGAAGTGTTTGTCGCGTTAAACTGATTACGTTTACGCATCAGTTTGCGTATAACTTTCCAGAAACCGATGTAGAGTTTGAAATTGGACAAAAATCAAAACATGAAAAATGTCAAACATAAAAAAACAAACATTGGGGTCAAATAACACTGTTTTATTGATAACTGAACTGTTACAATGATTACAACACAGGTGTCACAATCTGAACTTTGATCTTCACTTGAATTTTCTGAACTTTGATCTTCACGTGAAGCATCTGAACTTTGATGAATCATCTTTTTCATCTTTGTCTGAAGCATAAATGTTTGAATCTTCTTTGTTGCTTTCTTCAGTTTGCTTTTCTTCTGACTCTGTCTTACCTGTTCGAGAGGGAACAAATTCTAGAATTTCCTCGGTGAGGAATTTTCCAAATCTATTATGTTTCAATTCTGGAACAAATACAGGAGGCTCACACACAGATTTATCATCACAAAAAGTAGAACTTAAATCATGACATTCAAACATCACACTCTCACGATCGCAAGTCTTAAATGTAAGCACGTGGCCCTTACAGTCATCCAGAGAGTTAAATTTAGGCACATGGCCATTACAGTCATCCGTCTTAGTTAAATTATTACATTCATCCAGAATATTGTTTTTCTTATCACAGTTCTAGGCGAATGAGTTAACAGTAGAATAACTGTCGCCTGAATAACCTAGGCCTATTTTTGAACCACCGCAGTCGTCGTCCTCATCACACACATCTTCTTTTCACACAAACGAATCTGCATTACGTTCAAAAATATTAGTGGTTGTTTCATTTCCAAAAGAATCGTTTCGAGCAATAAGATATTTTTCGTCAATCAAATCATTGTCGGGATGAGGAGTTGGCATAGGCACATAGTTTTTGCTATGCGGTGGAAAGAAGAGTTTTCTTTCATTTCCTTGCCTGTCCTTATACCCGATCCCATCTTTTACATACGTTGGTCGTTGGCAATTTTTGATGTCAACGAAGGCCTTTTGGCTAACATTCCATTTGTCTATTATAATTTGCAATTTGTTGTTTTCATTAAGAGATTTTTCTAATCTTTCTGTTAGGTCGTTAATGATAAAATCTTTTCTGAAAATGAATTCTTTTAGAGTCTGCATTTCAGCTAAAGTTGAGTTCAACTTTCTCTGATATGCAGCCTCATTCTCTTTGAGTTCTTTATTAAATTTCAAAACCTTTTCTTTATCCCTAATTATCTCAAGGTTGAGAGATTTATAGTGTGCCACGACATTTACGCATGATTGAGAGTATAGTTTATCTTTAAATTCATGAGGAATGCTATTTACCAAATCCTTGTCTGCCTTCTCTTTCGTGGACTCGGTTTTCATGGCCGCAGCTGAGGCTTTCGCTTTCTCTTCCTTGACAGCATCCGCTTATTTCTGAACTTGCTCCTTGGACTTCTCAGCTTCTTCAGTCTTCTTGTCTTCCACGGGCTTGGAAGGACTAAGGATAATCTTCAGGCCCTTATCAGTGGCATTTTCTCCTTTAGGAATTCCTGCACCCTGTTTCTCGACGACGTTTGACGATGAAGATGAAGATTCTCTTGAGATTTTTTCCATGAGAGCCTTGTTTACTTGTTCCTTAGCTTCAACTATCTCTTCAACCCAATCATAGTCCTCAACATGTTATGAGCAACATTGTTATTGTTGTTTCCTTCAATAGCGATTTGTCTAACTGTAGGAGGAGTTTCAACATTTTCATTCTTCAACAGAGGGCAATCTCGTTTGAAATGCCCCATGTTCTTACAGTTGTAGCATCTCAACTTAGATTTGTCGAAACCAGCTTTTCCAAGAGCCAGACGCTTCCCAGTCTTGTCTTGAAACTTTTTTAGCCTTAGAGTTATCATAGCCATCTGCCATTTCAAATCCATCTCCTCCATATCATCTGGATCGACATGA
Source organism: Helianthus tuberosus (assembly GCA_030545235.1). Classification (NCBI taxonomy): domain Eukaryota; kingdom Viridiplantae; phylum Streptophyta; class Magnoliopsida; order Asterales; family Asteraceae; genus Helianthus; species Helianthus tuberosus. Next base: position 199,406,962 of record CM060425.1, read on the forward strand.
TACATGTCTTCAGCAGTAAAGATTTCTTTCTTGAGTTCTCCTGACATCAGAGCTTCATAGCTGCTCAGAAACATGTTGAAAAGTGCCACATGTTCAGTTGAAATTTTTAAAGCTTGAGTGTCATCGACCACAGCTGTCTTTTCACTAGACTGTGGAGCTTTTGATGCGCTTGCAGAAGCATTGAAGTAGGAGGTGTTTGAAACTTGTTGACTGACACCTTCAGATGCGAGAAATGCCACGTTCTTCAATCTTGCAGTTGACTGAGCAGACTTTGGAGTATAACCTGCTGTATTCATTTCTCTCTTGTTTACATCCATTTCAAAAGCTTTCAGAGTTTTAATCAAATCGGGCAGAGTGACAGGATTCGTGCTGTTAAGGAAATCCCTCTTTATCATCACGCACTGCAGGCTCCATTCTTTTGGAAGGAACACGGAGAATAAATGAAAAATCAAGTTTTGGAATTGAAGAATTAAGAGGATAGCACGATAGAGGAGGAAATTACGAGAACGTAGGCGAAAACGGTGAAGAAAACCGAGTTGAAACGAAAAAGTTATGCTGAAAACAAGTTTTCATGTTGAAGCCTGGCGTAGGCTACGGCAAGGGCCGTAGCTTACGGCGCCGACTGGCACTTTTTGTCACCGTATGACAGTTTAAAACCACCGTAAGCCATTCCAAGCCACCGTAATCTATGGTGGCCACCGTAGCTTACGGCGCTGACCTGCATAAATGTGTAACTTCCACCTTTTAATGCGGATTTATGGTGTCTTTTCACCTCCAATCAATCCGATTCGGTTACACACACTTCACTTTAGAGACGAGATTGGCTGCATTTTGAGAGTTCTAGAGAACTTGAAACAATTCTAATCATTAGTTTTATGTTTTTGATTTCTAAGAACACTAAGACTTGTTTGATGATGATGATTCAAGCCATGAGGGGCTAAACACTTTGTGATTATCTTGGGTTGAAGGTTTGTGTAAGACTTTGTGCTTTGATTTTATATTTCTAGAATAACAAACTTCATCTTTACGATTTATTTGTTATGGTGTGTGATTGCTTGATTGTAAATTGTTGATTCTTATGTTATTCTAGTTTGAAACCATACGTTCTTGGTGCCGTTGGCAATCGAGATATCATGGGTAGAATTAGGATTGGGTAAGGGTTAATTGGTCATCGGGTAACAACCTCACGTTCTAGGAATCTGAGTACTTCGTTCCCTTTTATCACAACAAGTAATTACACATGAACTATGTCAATGTAGTTCTTTCTAGTTGAATGTTAGCACAAATGTCGAAACAAACCGGAAACTCAAGATAGTCATTTTTCTCTAAATTGTTTACAAGCCTAATTTCTATTTTTGCAATTACATTAGAAATCTTAGTTTTAAAATCAATTCAATCAATCCAATCTAACTCTTGAAAATTACTTTACTTGCATTTAGTTTAATTTTAGTTAACTTAGATACACTTTCAAATAACACATATTCCACAAACTCCATGTGTTCGATACCCACTTGCCACTATCTATTTAGTAGTAATTGGATTAAATTTGATTGTGACCACGACATCACGTCAACTTCAAAGTCCAAAAATTGGCTAGAATCTAGATTGATGAGATCATTTGTCGTCATGGTATCCCCATTTACATCATTTCTGATTGTGATGGTCGCTTTACGTCCCGTCTTTGGCAAACCTTTCAATCTGCTATGGGTACTGTTTTAAACCTTAGCAGCGCTTTCCATCCTCAGTCAGACGGTCAAACCAAGCCTAGTATCCAAACGTTAGAGGATATGCTTCGTTCATGCGTAATCGATTTTGGTGGCAACTCGGATTCACACTTGCCTTTGATCGAATTCTCGTACAACAAAAGTTATCACACGAGTATTCAAGTGGAACCTTTCGAAGCATTGTATGGCCACAAGTGTTGTTCGCCTATTTGTTGTCACGAGATTCGTGAAGTTCAAATCACTGGTCCCGAGCTCAAACAAGAGACAACAGACAAGATTTTACAGGTTCGAGACAACTTACTGAAAGCCAGGAGCCAACAAACGAGTTACGCCGACAAGAAAGGGAAACTCACTCCTCGCTATGTTGGTCCTTTCAAAATTCCCCTTAGAAGGGTGTGGTTCGATTTGGTAAGAAAGGGAAACTCACACCTCGCTACGTTGGTCCTTTCAAAATTCCCGAAAGGATTGGCAATGTTGCGTATAGACTGGACCTACCTGAAGAACTCAACAACGTTCATCATGTCTACCATGTTTCAAACTTAAAGAAGTGTTTAGCTGACGAAGGACTTCAAGTCCCACTCGAAGATCTTCAAATCAACGAAACACTAAACTTCGTGGAGAAACCTGTCGAGATCATGGACCGAGGTGTCAAGAAATTGAGGCGCAGTCAAATTCCTATCGTCAAGGTTTGATGGGAAGGAAAACATGGCGCTGAATTCACCTGTAACGCCTCGCTTTTCGCGGCTTTCCATTTTTAGTAAGATTGTATCGTAATTCTATTTTCGGAAACTCTTTCCTTTGTAATCGTATTTCGTTTCAAGGCATTGTAAATCCGAGACTTCGGTTGTAGTAAAAAATGATCTTTTATATGAAATTCATGTTGTTTATACTTAATGCATACTTACGAAGATTAACTCGCAAACAACTACCATGTGTTCGTGATTCTTAAACAAACATTTGGTCACTGTTTTCAAGACGCAAATTCATGTTCTTTACGCTTATTTGATACCTCAAGTAACATGTCGTACATACTTGTTATATTGGTTTGTTACACATGCTCATGCATAACATATTTCTTTAACTCTTATTTAATTCATGTTTAATATACCTTAGGCCTTGATACATGTTCAATACCCACTAGACATTGTAGGACATGTTAACCATATATAAAATACATGTTATTTATACATTTTACATCATTTAAACAACAACAAAAAAATAATAAAAGCTGCCAAATAGCCCTTGCAATCAGCCAACTATGGCTGAATTATTTCTTTTTTATTGCTTAAACTCTTACCTAATTGTATTAAATGCTCACCCAACCCAACCCAACCCTAATCCATCCCCTATAAAACTCAAGCCTTCTCCAAGCATTTTTCACTTTCTAAACACTCTCCATTCACTCTTAAACACTCCAAATCACAGCTAAAGTCAGAAGTTCAAGCAGATTCATACCTTCTTACAAAAGTGAGCATAACTCACTCATTTCTTAACATTTTTGCTTGATTCTTTTTCCTACTTACTTGGATTAACCGTATGAACGTTTCCATAGGTTTTCCCCTAGAAAACTAGAGCCTGGAACATCGCCAAAAAGGCTCCAAAGTGGACTAATCGTTCTTTTTTGATTCAATCTTTGTTAAACTTGAGTTATCTCATCTCAAACCTATGTCCTTATGCTTATAACAACATCTATGGTTAGTTAGGATTAAAAACAAGGTTGAGACATGTAAAATCAGAGGTGTAAACCTCACAAACTTTCTGTTTTGTTCAAGGGTTTAACCCACAAGTGATGTTCAAGCCTAAAGCTTGTTGATTGTGTGATTTAGGATTAGCTTGGGCTATCCTACTTGAAAATCCATGCATTGCTTGTTGTTTTCTCATAGATTAGTTATTCTTATTCTATTATTACTTGTAAGTTCATGACCCTCCTTGAATGTTCATAAGATCAAGTGTAGTGGTGAACACCTAGAGGTACCTAAATGGAAGACTTGTTCTTCCTACCTCCTAAATGACTTATATGACACAAAAGAGGTTCCTAAATGGAGGATTTATCCTCCTACCTTAAGCTTGATCTATTTGACATATTGATATAATATATAACATATATATTACTTAAGTAATCCAAACTTTGATGATGAACTAGTGGTCACTTGTCAAGGTGTTTGGTTACATCATTTAAAACACTATGTGTAAGATGATTACTTTCATATGTTTATATTCGTACGTTTTGAAACTCCGAATCTCTATTCTACTGTTATACTCCAATACTCATACGCCTTTGTTTCTTCGTGTAGAAGGACTTGGTGTTTCAACCTCCTAATCAACCAAGCACCCTCGCGGATTTACCAAGTGGAAGCTTGCAAAAACCATGAGTACACTTGACCCATTTACCTTTTAAAAACACTTTGGGTTGTAACATATTAAATTATAAACTTCACATTCACGAACTTAAAACATACTTTATGATCTCAATCCGTTATGCATGCTACTTGTTTACTTAGGTTCATGCTAGATTATACATGCTTTATGTCATTAACTTTGCTAAGCCCTCAACTTAACATATATAGCGCTATAGGAGTAGCACACCACCCGTCAGGGTCTTGTTAAGTCTTTATTCTCAACGGTCTCGTCACTTTTGTGGCGAGGGATGCTATATAGTAGTGGACATTTGGGTTTGACGTATTGTTATGCATGCTAGTTACCTTGTTTACAAATTGCCATGTGGATTCGAGAAAATGCTTTTATACGTATGCTATATTTATTCAAACCTTGTGTACTCGCCTTTGCTTTTGCATTGAACTTTATTTTAAGCATGTTACAGGTTGAGGATGACAATGCTATGAAATGAAGTAGCAATGATGCCTAGATATACATTTAGACGTCTTAGATTTAATATGTTGTATCAATTTTGTTCATGTGTTATGTATTTTCATTGAACTTGTTGTTATTTGAATTACTATGTGATGTTGACAATTTGAAGTTATGAAATGAAAATGGTTGATTTAAATATTGTCAAAAATAGTGTTATGAAGTCTCTTGCAATCTATTTCGTCTCATCCCGATGATTTCGCCATCGGTGGGGGTGTGACAATGTGCTTGACAGTCTCGTTGGATTAGAGCCTTGTCTTTTTCAGTATAGGTTGTGGGGTCGGTGTTTGCAACTATTACATCTCCTCGAACCACCGTTGGTACATGGGGTCCAACGGTGACGGAAATCCATTAATTGTAATCAGTGTATTCAAAGAATGATTTAATGCGGTTTTTCCAAGTACCAAAATCAGCTGATCCTTTCAGTTGTGATGGTCTTGTAGCAGTTCCGGTCTCAAATTCGGCTTGAGGAATTGGTTTTAGTTGGTTCAAAGACATTTTGATTAGATTTTGTTTAAGTTTGCTGATCAGAAGTTAATTTCGCCAGATGATGACACTGAGTAAAATTTCGCCGGTGACAGTAACAACTACACCGAAGATCAGACGAGAAACACAGAGACAAAAATAAATTTGCCGGTAACGAAGCAGATGTGAGATCAACTTCGCTGAATGAACAAATTCGTCGGTGAGACCACTGATCCTGCACGAGCGAGATTAGCTAATTCCATTGAGACAAACGAAACACACGTTAGATTGGCTAATTTTGCCGGTCACCGTGATAAAAACGATGTGGTTCTTTATCACTGTCCTCGAAGTCGCCTTCGATAATTTCGCTAATGGGTCAAATGAGATATTTCGCCGGTAATGGACAACTATGCTCGTATGTAATCGGCGTAATTTTCAATTATGCGATATTCAAGATAAATTCGCTATATTCAAAGATATCTACACCAGATTCAAATTTATCTACGCCAGACAGGGTTTAAACACGAACAAAAACCCTCTAATCACTCAAAAACGACCCAAAAACCATGTTTCTTTGTATCAAAATTGTGACAACCCGTGTTGCCGAAGTCTTTTCTAGGTATTTGGTTTCCCTTACACTTTGTTCTGTGAAGTAAAACTTGGTGTATCTCGTACGGAATGACTGGATGTTAGATGTGTTTGGTTATAATCGAATGGATGTACTTAACTGTGGGAGTCACTATATGATTAAAAGGTTGTTAATTCTATAATCTTGGTCCCACAAGCTAGGGAGTCGCACACTCACCTCGTAACCTCAAAACACTCTTGTTTTGTCCTCGGCCCAAACCCGCATCAATTGAGCTATGATGCACGGCCCAAGTGGAACCCAAAGCTAGGCCCAGCCTATCCCTTTAGGGTATACACAACCAAAGTTGAGAGATTAGTTCCCATAATCTTGCAACCACACAAATAATCAAAACCCTAGCACTCTCATTCGTCGCTTTGAAGCCGCCGGCAGTTCACCTATTCGAAGTTGCAATCCCTTGAAGCTTGCCTCTTGTGTCTAGCGATAATCATCCCTTGGTTGGTTAGTAGGTATGTGTTTATTTAACCTTTGTTTAATTACGCTCGGCTATGTGCAACTGATTTGACATGTGGTTCTGTGCAACAATGGAGATGTAGGATTGGATGTGAAATAGAACACTATGCAACACTGATTTGTGATAAAGAATTATTTAATTGAAGGCACTTGTTAAAGAATGTTGGTTATTCATAGATTGAACATGAAATAGTTAACCTGATGATTAATGTCATATGTTAGGGTGCTCGTTAATGATGATGATTAATTTGACTAATGATGATGGTCAATCTGATCTGAATGATTGTTGAATAAAATTGTGTTGCTTAAATCGGGAGAATAAAGGACACGTTGAAACTGATCAATAATAATTAGGGTTCAAGAAATTTGAAGCCTATAATCGATTGAATCATGTTAATGTTTGAAACTGATAAGATGATTATATTGTTCGATCAATTTGGAAGGTGAAACTATTGATGATTTGTGTTTGCAATAAATCAGGAAGTAAATGATGAAAAGTGTAACTGAACACACACACTTTAGTCGCACATATGCATGGTGTATATTAGGATCGCAGAAGGGGATAAACACTAAAAAGGGCCTGATCGCACAAACTGGACCTAGTCGCATAAACAATAAAGGATCGCACAAGTCTGTTGGGCTTTGATACACGGGAATCACACAATATAATGGGCCTCACTTAGTAACCGGGCTGCCCAAATCTTAGAGGAACATAGATACAGCTGGGCCCAAACCCTTATGATCAATCGCACAACAGTAAGACAGGCCGAAGGCTGTTGGACCACAACTTGGGGTCGCACACCTAACACATGGGCTCACACTGATTTGGACTGCACACGGGGTGGCCTGCATCGCTAATAAGTCGCATACTAAAAGCTAGGTTGCACAATTGTTTGAAATGCATATTTGTCTAGGTTGTACAGTGATAATGAATTGACATGATGTTTGAGTAATTATATGGGTTGGATGATGAATAATAAGGAACAGTTATATGGTTGGTGAAACATGAACATGTGATGTGAACTTTGTATGAGACCCGAATACTAGTTACAGGCTGTTGTGGATTGTTGTGTTACGTGACCTCTTGTTACAACTTGCCTAATGATGTGTGTTTTATGTGTACGCTACATGTGTAATGTGAACGTGGAATACGTGATTTAAGTGCATATAAACTGATTATTTTTTGTAACCACGGTAGGGTTCGGTTAACCAACTTGGAACGGGTAATGTAACGTAACAAATTTAGAAATCTAAGGAAAGTTCACTGCTCTTTTTCAAGCATGCGTCCCGGGGAGGGACATCTGGTAAATATTCCGGGGAGGAATATTGGGTAATGGGTTTGACTGGAATGTTAAACCGGAATGTTGGATAATACATTCACTCCTATCACCTTAAGTCCCATCTTCTACCGAAATGGTTGCCGGGGAGGCAACTGGGTTATTAGTTGATAGCGCTATTAGGTTTGGCACCCTCACACCATACTGGGGAGGACGGGCGTGAACTAATTACCTTAAATCATGACCAATGCATTGATAGGGGCATTGGGGACGGGCAAATAAACTGGAGCCATCTTGTACGGTATCAAGTTATTATCAACATTGTTTTTGTAATTGCTTTGAACTGAACTAAACATTTGGCAACTAAACATGTAACACGATATTCAAAGATATCTACACCAGATTCAAATTTATCTACGCCAGACAGGGTTTAAACACGAACAAAAACCCTCTAATCACTCAAAAACGACCCAATAACCATGTTTCTTTGTATCAAAATTGTGACAACCCGTGTTGTCGAAGTCTTTTCTATGTATTTGGTTTCCCTTACACTTTTTTCTGTGAAGTAAAACTTGGTGTATCTCGTACGAAATGACTGGATGCTAGATGTGTTTGGTTATAATCGAATGGATGTACTTAAGTGTGGGAGTCACTATATGACTAAAAGGTTGTTGATTCTATAATCTTGGCCCCACAAGCTAGGGAATCGCACACTCACCTCGTAACCTCAAAACACTCTTGTTTTGTCCTCGGCCCAAACCCACGTCAATTGGGTTATGATGCACGGGCCAAGCGGAACCCAAAGCTAGGCCCGGCCTATCCCTTTAGCGTATACACAACCAAAGTTGAGAGATTGGTTCCCATAATTTTACAACCACACAAATAATCAAAACCCTAGCACTCTCATTCGTCTCTTTGAAGCCGACGGCAGTTCACCTATTCGAAGTTGCAATCCCTTGAAGCTTGCCTCTTGTGTCTAGCGATAATCATCCTCTTGGTTGGTTAGTAGGTATGTGTTTATTTAACCTTTGTTTAATTATGCTCGGCTATGTGAAACTGATTGACATGTGGTTCTGTGCAACAATGGAGATGTAGGATTGGATGTGAAATAGAATACTATGCAACACTGATTTGTGATAAAGAATTATTTAATTGAAGGCACTTGTTAAAGAATGTTGGTTATTCATAGATTGAACATGAAATAGTTAACCTGATGATTAACATCATATGTTAGGGTGCTCATTAATGATGATGATTAATTTGACTAATGATGATGGTCAATCTGATCTGAATGATTGTTGACTAAAATTGTGTTGCTTAAATCGGGTGAATAAAGGACACGTTGAAACCGATCAATAATAATTAGGGTTCTAGAAATGTGAAGCCTATAATCGATTGAATCATGTGAATGTTTGAAACTGATAAGATGATTATATTGTTCGATCAATTTGGAAGGTGAAACTATTGATGATTTGTGTTTGCAATAAATCAGGAAGTAAATGATGAAAATTGTAACTGAACACACACACTTTAGTCGCACATATGCATGGTGTATATTAGGATCGTAGAAGGGGATAAACACTAAAAAGGGCCTGATCGCACAAACTGGACCTAGTCGCATAAACCATAGAGGATCGCACAAGTCGGTTGGGCTTTGATACACAGGAATCACACAATATAATGGGCCTCACTTAGTAACCGGGCTGCACAAATCTTAGAGGAACATAGATACAGTTGGGCCCAAACCCTTATGATCAATCGCACAACAGTAAGACAGGCCGAAGGCTGTTGGGCCACAACTTGGGGTCGCACACCTAACACATGGGCTCACACTGACTTGTGCTACACACGGGGTGGCCTGCAACGCTAATAAGTCGCACACTAAAAGCTAGGTTGCACAATTGTTTGAAATGCATATTTGTCTAGGTTGTACAGTGATAATGAATTGACATGATGTATGTGTAATTATATGGGTTGGATGATGAATAATAAGGAACAGTAATATGGTTGGTGAAACATGAACATGTGATGTGAACTTTGTATGAGACCCGAATACTAGTTACAGGCTGTTGTGGATTGTTGTGTTACGTGACCTCTTGTTACAACTTGCCTAATGATGTGTGTTTTATGTGTACGCTACATGTGTAATGTGAACGTGGAATAAGTGATTTAAGTGCATATAAACTGATTGTTTTTGGTAACCATGGTAGGGTTCGGTTAACCAACTTGGAACGGGTAATGTCACGTAACAAACCGAGCAATCTAAGGTGAGTTCACTGCTCTTTTTCAAGCATGCGTCCCGGGGAGGGACATCTGGTAAATATTTCGGGGAGGAATATTGGGTAATGGGTTTGACTGGAATGTTAAACCGGAATGTTGGATGATACACTCACTCCTATTCACCTTAAGTGCCATCTTCTACCGAAATGGTTGTCGGGGAGGCAACGGGGTTATTAGTTGATAGCGCTATTAGGTTTGGCACCCTCATACCGTACTGGGGAGGACGGGCGTGAACTAATTACCTTAAATCATGACCAATGCATTGATAGGGGCATTGGGGACGGGCAAACAAACTGGAGCCATCTTGTACGGTATCAAGTTATTATCAACATTGTTTTTGGAATTGCTTTGAACTGAACTAAACATTTGGCAACTACACATGTAACACGATTTTCAGTAAACAAAACTGTGAACTCGCCAGCGTTATGCTGATACACTTTTCTGCATGCTTGTAGGCCTATAGGTACATATCATTGGAACTTGCTCTATGGGATGCTGGAGTGGTCATGGGTCGAGATACATGGAATCACGAGACAAGTCTAATGGCTTACAAACACTATGAATATGAAAAACATAACTCTTGGTTTATGATTCCGCTGAACATGTTGAGTATAATAAATGTTTTGTACTACTTTATTTTAATGAATGAAAGTTTTATTTGAAATATTATTATGAGTTCAATGTGATTGGTGTCTAGATCCTGGTACGTCACACGCCTTGCGGGGGATTCCGCATGTGGTATTTTTGGGGTGTGACAGATTGGTATCAGAGCCACTGGTTATAGTGAACTTGGTTTTAAAAACGTTTTTATAAAACCAGACTATAACCGAACAATTCTGAATACGTGAATACGACCATGACACTCAGCTCCAGATTGCAAGGTTTGTCTTTTCACCTGTTGTAGACATTACATGATTAGCGTACACTTGTATATGATGTAGCACACGGACACACACTCGTCACTACAGCCCGATTTCATGAATTGCTTGTTTACATTATGATGCCTTGTTAGTATGTTGTAGTCCTTAGATTTCGGTGATGTTGTCGTTTTGATAACCTCCGTTTGACAATTGAAACTGTGGAACCACTTGACATGAGTTAGGAGGAACTAAGATGAGCATGCAAATTATATTATTATTGTGGGTGCACACATAATAATAATAATGTGGGGTGCATGTGAGTCCTAGTGAGGCTTAACAAGTGAAAAGGGGTTCTGTTCCGTTATTCGACCGAATGAGAAACATAACAAATCTATAGGATTCGTAGCATTGATTGCCTCCTACTCGAGCGTGATCTTTTCACTTCTCTTTGAATCCTTACTAATCTCGATGCTATCGAGTACTACCTGAACACTCATCTGGACGTCTAGCGAACCGTATAATAATGTCAGGTGTTAATATGAACGTCATGAGCTCACTTTCTTCGTTTACTTGAATTCTACGTATTGACGCCTTAGATCCCGAAGTAGGATCACTTCTGCAACACCCTAGCAACATACCGTGTATTATTCAATCAACTTGCAAGATCGAGGGACAAGAGGATGAGCGTAATACCTTACCGACCTCAGTATTAGGACGACCCTGATTACCGGCAACGAACATCAGCAAATTGACTTCAATCGAGTCCTTAACCCTAGTCAGCGACTTCTGGGAGCAAACTCTTACGAATCAATCGGGACATAAACGATGACGATTGACTATAGTGTGGAATGTGTAACTGCTAGCACAATGGGTAGTTCCTTAGGACGTGAGATGGAATGTGAATATATGGACCCTTTTTGGTGAAAGCTCGCAGGGCTCCGTTACAAGCAACGACATTAGAGGCAACAATCACGGCGGCATCAAGGTACTCGTAATCATAGCCTACAGTATGGAAATGAAGGTGACTTCAATAAGGATTGGCCACTGTTAAGACACAACATTAACAACCACGAGCACCACAACAGTATTGGGAATTTCCGTAACAATGACAACGACGATGGAAGTGGTGCTCGCAGAAGGGCCTTCAAGTGTGACAACAACATAGTGATCTATACGTCTTATGATTAACCCCTTCACCTCTGTTTTGTTCGGCTCCACTACTTCATGAGGTCAAGCACGTTGCAAGATTTGCTGATGGCAAAACAAATTCAAGCTTCACTCATTCACCAAGGGTGCAACTTGATCTATTAGATTCCGTGATCGACATTGACTCTTTTCCAGTCACTTTTGGAAGCTTTGATATGGATGATGGTGGGGACTGGTTGTCCTAGCATCGAGCAGAAACTCTTATAAAGACAAAATCGCATGAATACCTCTCCCTGGTGGAGATTCACTGAACGTCAGTATCACTTCGACTATGGAAGTCTAGAAGCGTTTCGGCTATCATGCTATCCTATCGCTAGTTATAGGTACTCAACCTGAGGAGAAGAAGATCGAAGAATCTACCGATTTGTATCACGACAGAAGCAACCCTTTCGAGTACCGACTACCGTAAACGCAGCAAGGTGAAAGTTGGAAACCGTCACCCTCTATGAGGAGGATGCTTCTAAAACGGCATTTCGAACGCATCACGGCCAATACGGTTTTTCTGTTTACAGTTACCCAACACACCAGCAGCCTCATGGATCGCATAAATCGTACGTGTCAACCTCATCTCGCCGAATTCGTCAACCATGAGTATTAACAACGATTGAATCATTTTCTAGAGAAAGGAACACCATGAGCGGCACTTGTATCATAACTTAGAGCTCCTGAGGGAGGAGCAACTCCATGAGGAGTCTTTCTGAGTGTGGTTTCTGGATTCAAAAAGTAAACTTTCTTGGTCTCCTAGTCAACGAATCGGGAATATATGCGGTTTCTACGAAGATCCATTCTATTAGAAGTTAATTGGCACCAAAGAGTCCCTCGGAGGTGCGACAATTTCTGGGTCTCGCTCGATACTATCACAGATTTATCAAGGGATTTTCAAAGATCGCATGGCTTTCATCACTTTAACATAGAAAGGTGCTGTGTATTCGTGGAAACCCAACTTTACAAAGCACTGAGTATTGTCTTTACCCGAGGGTACGGGTGATCTGGTGGTGTACCATGATGGGTCAAATCAGAGTCTCAGCTGCGTGCTGATGCAACGCGAGGGAGTGATGGCTTATGTTGTGGATTTACAAGAAGAATTGCACGACTCACAACTTGGGACGGAAACCATGGTCTTTGGATTTAAGTTTGGAGGCATTACTTGGACGGTACCAAATGCACTCATTAGACCGACCACAAGGGCCTCCTGCGTATCTTTGGTTTGAAAGAGCTAAACAGGTGACGACATCGCTGGATGGAACTCTTGGACGACTACGGCTATGAAACATAAAACGTGTGCGAGCTTGGCAGTTCACCATCGACTCTAACCTACCTGTTCAGATTTGTCCTACCCAAACCGAAGCATTGAAGGAGGTGAATCTACAAGCTGAATCCACGCGGGGCATGGGGAATCAACCTTTGTGGAACGAAAATGGATCCTACTATACGACAACCTTAGGGAACTTGGGCTGGGCGAAGCACCCAAGTCTCGACATTCTGCTCGTCTTGGTTTTGATAGGATGTATCACATGTGTATTGGTGTTCGGGCATGAAAGCCCACATAACAATGGAAGTAAACAAAGTTTGACTTGTGCGAAAGTTAAGGAGAAATATCAGAGACCTTCTGATTCGTGTCAGCAATCAGAAACACCCATATGGAAATGGGAACAGACTGCTGCGGATTTTGTTACCGGCCTACCTAAAACTCGAAACGGAAGTAATATCACCTGGGTGATCGCTGATTGGCTCATGTAATCAACACACTTTCTTGCAACCAAGAAAATTGACAAGTCTTCACATCTTGTCTGAGAGAGGCGGTTTATAGGCACGGGGTGCTAACTCCTATTACCCCCAGCTTTGATCTACGTATGTATCTGATTTATGGCAGGCAATACACAAAACCCTTGGCTCACGTCTAGACATGAGCACTGCTTATCACCGTGGGACAGACGGTCAGAGTAAACGAACTATCCTGACACTCGAAGACATGCTGCGAGCATGTGTGTGATTGACTTTAGTAAAGCTTGGGAAGACACTTACCTTTGGTTGAGTTCTGTTGCAACAGTTACCATTCTAGCATTCAAGAAGCTCCGTTCGAGGCATTGTCTGGGCGACAATACCGACCTCTTTGTGGGACTGAGGTGGGTGACAGCCTAATCAAAGATCCAGAACTTGTACTTGAAACTCCTGGGCAGACTGTTTAGATCCAAAATCGCATGACGACAGTGCGTGGCCGCCATAAAAGCTGTTAAGTGTAGAAGGTCGTCAGAATTCGCAGTAGATAATTGTTTTACGTTGAGAGTTTCACCCTGGAAGGGTGTGGTGAGCTTTGGAAAGCCCATCAAGCCTATCCACACTGCAGACTCGGGATATCTGACAGATGGAGCAATGTTCATGCTATTGTGTATGTATCAAATACAAAGGAGGGTTTGCCGATTAAACACTTATGGTCTCCTTGCAAGAACAATAGATTGATGACAGATTGCAGCCTGTTGAGGAGTCTATTGAAATCACGGACTAGGCGGTTAAGGGTCGTAAACACAGTTGAAATTCCATTTATGAGAGTTAGTTGGAACTCAAGACTCAGTATCCTCAATCGCTCAGAGCTGCTGAATTAAAACCTGATGCAACTAGGAGAATTTCGGGATGAAATTCCCTTTCAAGTTGGGGATGATGTGGCACCCGAGGAAAACCCGCAATCATCCTGAGCTACCGATCTTTCTTTTCGAGTCTACTTATCAAAATTCGGGACGAAATTTATTTCAAGTTGGGGATGACGTGACAACCCGTATTGTCGAAGTATTTTCTATGTATTTGGTTTCCCTAACACTTTGTTCTGTGATGTAAAACTAGGTGTATCTCGTATGAAACGACTGGATGTTAGATGTGTTTGGTTATAATCGAATGGATGTATTTAAGTGTGGGATTCACTATATGATTAAAAGGTTGTTGATTCTATAATCTTGGCCGCACAAGCTGGGGAGTCGTACACTCACCTCGTAACCACACAACACTCTTGTTTTGTCCTCGGCCCAAACCCATATCAATTGGGCTATGATGTACGGCCCAAGCGGGACCCAAAGCTAGGCCCGACCTATCTCTTTAGCGCATACACAACCAAAGTTGAGAGATCGGTTCCCATAATCTTGCAACCACACAAATAATCAAAACCCTATCACTCTCATTCGTCCCTTTGAAGCCGACGGCAGTTCACCTATTTGAAGTTGTAATCCCTTGAAGCTTACCTCTTGTGTCTTGCGATAATCATCCCCTTGGTTAGTAGGTATGTGTTTATTTAACCTTTGTTTAATGATGCTCGGCTATGTGCAACTGATTGACATGTGGTTCTGTGCAACAATGGAGATGTAGGATTGGATGTGAAATAGAACACTATGCAACACTGATTTGTGATAAAGAATTATTTAATTGAAGGCACTTGTTAAAGAATGTTGGTTATTCATAGATTGAACATGAAATAGTTAACCTGATGATTAACATCATATGTTAGGGTGCTCATTAATGATGATGATTAATTTGACTAATGATGATGGTCAATCTGATCTGAATGATTGTTGAATAAAATTGTGTTGCTTAAATCGGGTGAATAAAGGACACGTTGAAACCGATCAATAATAATTAGGGTTCTAGAAATGTGAAGCCTATAATCGATTGAATCATGTGAATGTTTGAAACTGATAAGATGATTATATTGTTCGATCAATTTGGAAGGTGAAACTATTGATGATTTGTGTTTGCAATAAATCAGGAAGTAAATGATGAAAATTGTAACTGAACACACACACTTTAGTCGCACATATGCATGGTGTATATTAGGATCGCACAAGGGGATAAACACTAAAAAGGGCCTGATCGCACAAACTGGACCTAGTCGCCCAAACCATAGAGGATCACACAAATCTGTTGGGCTTTGATACACGGGAATTGCACAATATAATGGGCCTTACTTAGTAACCAGGCTGCATAAATCCTAGAGGAACATAGATACAGTTAGGCCCAAACCCTTGTGATCAATCGCACAACAGTAAGATGGGCCAAAGGCTGTTGGGCCACAACTTGGGGTTGCACACCTAACACATGGGCTCACACTGACTTGGGCTGCACACGGGGTGGCCTGCATCGCTAATAAGTCGCACACTAAAAGCTAGGTTGCACAATTGTTTGAAATGCATATTTGTCTAGGTTGTACATTGATAATGAATTGACATGATGTATGAGTAATTATATGGGTTGGATGATGAATGATAAGGAACAGTTAGATGGTTGGTGAAACATGAACAAGTGATGTGAACTTTGTATGAGACCCGAATACTAGTTACAGGCTGTTGTGGATTGTTGTGTTACGTGACCTCTTGTTACAACTTGCCTAATGATGTGTGTTTTATGTGTACGCTACATGTGTAATGTGAACGTGAAATACGTGATTTAAGTGCATATAAACTGATTGTTTTTGGTAACCACTGTAGGCTTTGGTTAACCAACTTGGAACGGGTAATGTAACGTAACAAACCGAGCAATCTAAGGTGAGTTCACTGCTCTTTTTCAAGCATGCGTCCCGGGGAGGGACATCTGGTAAATATTCCGGGGAGGAATATTGGGAAATGGGTTTGAAAGGAATGTTAAATCGGAATGTTGGATAATACACTCACTCCTATCACCTTAAGTCCCATCTTCTACCGAAATGGTTGTCGGGGAGGCAACGGGGTTATTAGTTGATAGCGCTATTAGGTTTGGCACCCTCACACCGTACCGGGGAGGACGGGCGTGAACTAATTATCTTAAATCATGACCAATGCTTTGATAGGTGCATTGGGGACGGGCAAACAAACTGGAGCCATCTTGTACGGTATCGAGTTATTATCAACATTGTTTTTGGAATTGCTTTGAACTGAACTAAAGATTTGGCAACTAAACATGTAACACGATTTTCAGTAAACAAAACTGTGAACTCGCTAGTGTTATGCTGATACACTTTTCTGCATGCTTGCAGGCCTATAGGTACATATCATTGGAACTTGTTGTCTGGGATGCTGGAGTGGTCATGGGACGAGATACATGGAATCACGAGACAAGTCTAATGGCTTACAAACACTAGGAATATGAAAAACATAACTATTGGTTTATGCTTTCGCTGAACATGTTGAGTATAATAAATGTTTTGTACTACTTTATTTTAATGAATGAAAGTTTTATTTGAAATACTATTATGAGTTCAATGTGATTGGTGGCTAGATCCTGGTACATCACACGCCTCGCGGGGGTTTCCGCATGTGGTATTTTGGGGGTGTGACAAAAATGACCCAAATGATTACCCAATCACTGATTAACAACAACCTATCGATTAAACACACCAAATCAAGCCATTTTAAGACCAAAAATTTGAAAGCCTTGAAACTTTTGAAAAACCTTCAAAACTTGAAGAATCTTAACAAAAACACAACAATCAAGAGCACTAAGGCACTGATACCAAATTGTAGATCCCAAAATGAATCCGGATCACAATGGTTTGATTGTTAGGATCCAAACACCTATTGATTAGGTGATTGAACTTGCAAAAATTTAAGAAAAATCAAAAGATGAAGATGAAGCTTTTGGTTTGATGATTTACAACAAGTGTTGTATTGATTCCAATCTGATATAAACACTAACAAGATCACAAGAGCAACAACACAAGGTTTCACCAAAGAACTAGCCAAAAAGCTTGGGCTAGGGTTTCATATCATTCACTTATATAGAGTCTGACCTGCCAGCGTATTTATAAATACGGTGGCATATTAAACACGCCAGGTCAGATAAACATCTTACAAAATGTTACAATTTAGACCCCTGGACTTATATAAAGCTACAATAAACATAACTAAAACAATCCAGAACAAGTATCAACGATCTCAAATGACCTAACAATACCAATTTCTAAATGATGTTAACTTGGAAAGGTTTTTCCTTGATACCAGTCAGGGAGTGTAGAACTACAGTTGATGAAGATATTTGCATCTCTTGCAGCGGCAATTTTCTTTCGAAAGTTTTTGATAGCTTTCTTCATTCCTTCAATAAAATTACTTATTTCAAGTAAATTGGGAGAAGGGTAAATGAACTTTGCTAATCCAGCAGAAAATGCTAGAGAAACTAGTTCTGGGTTTGCACCTTTAAAGGTATTTCTCTTTTCCCGAAGTTTGCTAAATATCGGGTGGCTTCTTATTGGGCTTTTAATAATGACCCAAATTTTTTGAAGGGATAGTCAGTTTTATCAACATAACTTTTGACTATAGACCAGTCTTCATAGATTCCTCTATATTCGCCATCAAAGATAACATAAAATCTTGATTTAAGATTTTCTGATGTTTGAGTGACTTGAGAGTAACTTGGTCTGAGAGAGACCTTTTCAGTTTTTGGCAAATTGTCAGCCATCAATAGATTTGATATGCCTTTACCAGAGTCATTTGCTTCTGGGCTAGATGAAGATTTTAGTTCTTCATTTACTCTATATTTGCTTTTTTCCAAAGCAACAGGAATAAACAGATTGTTTTCTTGCGGATTCCTGCTCTGAATTAGAGTTGGTTCTAGACTTTCGTCATAGAGAGCTATTTGATCTTGAATAGCTTTTAATTCTATCAAAATTTTTTTCTTTTAGGCGTAAAGCCTTTAAATCCTCCATTTATTTTAAAAATAAACCTTATTTTTGTGAAAGTGATAGGTCATGCCTTTGTTTGAATGATTTGTGCTCCTTAAATAGGCATGAAAAGCATTTGGAGTACGTATTCGTTTACGTATTTTGGAGTACGTATTTGTTTACTTATTTTGAAAATCTCGTGTCAAGCAATCAGCTAGCACATTTTTGGCCCCCTCAAGATGCTCAATATGGAAAGAATATCTTGAAAACCACATCTGCCATCTGACGAGACGGCCTTGTTTGTTAATTTTTGTTTTATGAAAATAAGTAAAAATTTTATTATCTGTCATGACAAGAAATTTTATAGGAGTAAGATAAATAGAAAATTTAGAAATAGTGTTTTTTACCGCAAGTAATTCTTTTTCATTACTGTGGTAATTTCTTTCGCCTTGTTTAAATCTTCCAGAAGTTTACTTACATATTTCTTCTTTTTCGGTTGTTTTGGCCTTCAAAACTCCACCCCAATAATCATGAACTGGTTAGAGATTTAATTAAGAAGGTGTAAAGTTTATCTACCAGTGAAAATCTTGAAGTAATTGCTGCAAAAATCATCAAGAATATTTCAAACAAAGTTGATGAAAAAATGAATTCAGAAACTCTTTTGCCCAAAAAGCAAAAACAAAAAATGGTTAATGAAAAAAGCTTTCAAAAATATTCATTTCCAAATTTCAATGTTGGAAATCCATCATTAGGAAGCTCTAAAAGTCCAAATGCATTAACATGGCCTTTTGGACCACCTAAACCACCCATATAACTAGATTTGAATATTTAAAACTCTCTTTTCAAAAACTAGATATTCTCAAGATGCCATTTACTTCGTCGAAATGTCATCAATTTGCTCTTTGAAAACAACAATTGGAGCATGCATCCAAAAGACAAAATGAACAAAATATTTTGTCATAAAAGTCAAATAAAAAGGCTTGAACAAATAATAAAAATATCTTTCATTTAAGATTTTATTTTCAGAAAAGCTTTGTTCACATTCTTTGTAATTTAACCAAATGAGGTGAACATGCTCATTTATCTGTTCAACTGGAAGAGTTTCATTTGCTCCAATTTTTTAGTGGTAGAGCTCATTTTACCCGCAAGATAAAATAATCTTTTTATCTTTAAGAGTTTTAATTCTTTGTTCAAGCCTTTTTATTTGACTTTTATGAAAAAATATTTTGTTTATTTTGTCTTATGGATACATGCTCCAATTGTTGTTTTCAAAAAGCAAATTGATGGCATTTCGACGAGTAAATGGCATCTTGAGATTTCCATATCTAGTTTTTGAAAAGAGAGTTTTAAATACTCAAAACTAGTCATGTCGGTGGTTTAGGTAGTCCAAAAGGACATGTTAATGCTTTTGGACTTTTAGAGCTTCCTAATGATGGATTTCCAATGTTGAAATTTGGAAATGAATATTTTTTAAAGCTTTCTTCATTGACCATTTTTTCTTTTTACTTTTCATTAAAAGAGTTTTTGAATTCATTTTTTCATCAACTTTGTCTCAAATATACTTGATGATTTTTGCAGCAATTGCTTCAAGATTTTCGATGGTAGATAAACTTTCCACCTTCTTAATTAAATATCTAACCGGTTCTTCTATTTTACCAAGAGAACTCATGCTATAGACATTGTTGCTTTTTTAGCTTTAAGCTCAAGAATTTTTTTGTTTAGAGGCAATAATGTTTCTTTTAACAATTTCTATGTTGAGAGATTTTATTTTATGACTTATCATAAAATTTTTCGTTAATTGTTGTATCCGAATTAAAGAAATATATATGTCTCCTTCTTCATAAGCGATTTGCTCATCAAGAATATGTAAATAATTTAAAATAGGATTTAAAGACATTATGTCCCAATAACCTCTTTTAAAATTTCTCCATACTTGTCTATTCTTTCTGACATGGATTGTATTAATTGTTCAGTGTTACTAGATTCTCTTATTTGTAAAGAGGTTCTTGCAAAACTGTGTCTAGGTTTTGTTCCTAGAATCTGTTTATTTCGTGCAATATCAATTGCCCAATTTTCTTTTAACTGTGAAGCTTCAGAGAATTTACTACCTTCAACAACTC
Source organism: Helianthus tuberosus (assembly GCA_030545235.1). NCBI lineage: Eukaryota > Viridiplantae > Streptophyta > Magnoliopsida > Asterales > Asteraceae > Helianthus > Helianthus tuberosus. Next base: position 199,427,474 of record CM060425.1, read on the forward strand.
TAATTTTTGAGAAAATATCTTCAATTGTTATATTTTCTTTTTCCTTATACTCAATTAAATGAGTACTATTAGTTAAAGCATACGAAATTAAATAATTATTCGTAAAAACTTTATTTCCTGGTTCCATAAGATCAGTTCTTTCACACTGATGTATAAAACTTAGAGTTTTATCAAAATCTTTTGAATCTCGATGAAAGCAAATTTAGGATAGATAGTAAACATAAATTTATCATAAGCTAAATTTCCTTGAATCGCTCCTAGAAGAGCGTCTTTCCTATTGATAATTCTATTATCAACAAGGGTCATTTTTATAGGAAAATTAATTCCATAGCTAAACTGTGCTTTTAGGAGAATTTTGACTGCTCCTATATGTACCATATTGATAGATTTTCTCAACACTGGTTTAATATGTAAAAGCTTTTTTGCTATTTCTCCCAAGGAGTGGCAAATAAAGTTCTCCAGATGTATTTTTTTATGTCAACTGAAACATTGTTAAAACAATAAAATATTTTATTTTTTTTTCTAGAAGAAGCTCGAGAAACTAAACTTTGTAAAGTTTTTCGTTGATTAAAAACTTGTTTTTGTCAAGCTTGAATTAAGCTTGCTAATTTTTGTTAGTTGATCAGAATTAATCATATAATCCGATACAAAACCTTGTTCATTTTCGCTAAAGTTTATTACTTCAGTTGTTTGTTCTGACTCTTCAGAATCGTTTTTAAATAGATCTTTATTTTCCATTTAAAATTTAAGAAATATCTTATTTTAAAAAAAAAAGAGCAACATGGCTCTTAAAGATAAAAAGATTATTTTATCTTGCGGGTAAAATGAGCTCTATCACTCAAAAATTGGAGCAAATTTTAGATGAACAATTGGAAACTCTTCCAGTTGAACAGATAAATGAGCTTGTTCACCTCATTTCGTTAAATGACAAAGAATGTGAACAAAGCTTTTCTGAAAATAAAATCTTAAATGAAATATATTTTTCTGAAAATAAAGAACGGATCTTTGCTTTAAAGGATGAAGAACCCGAAACTGAAAAAAGTTCTTCAGATATTGAAATGTCTTCAAACCATAGAGTAAATAATGCCACTACTTGCAGTAGCAACAGACGTTCTAATAGAAAAAAGAATACGGAATTTTCCATGACGTATCATAAAGGTGTACCTGATTGTAATAATAATAATGGTAGTTCAACTACTATTAATCTATTAAAATCGATTGTATCTTTAAACTCGACAAAAGAAAAGAGGTAATTGATAAATGGAACACTGAGATCATTCTAATCATTCAGATTAATCCAGAACAGTTCTCTCATGCTAAGGCTTTGTTATTATTAGTTGAACATAAGTCTGGAGGAATTTTCCAAAACTTCATCAAAGGAACAACTTGGAATGAAGATTTGCATGGTGAGGATCTTTTTGATCAAATAATAAATGCAATATACATGATGTATTTAGGTCATGACTTCATGACAGATAAAGACTGAGAAAGTCAAAAGTTGCTAGAAAAAGCAAGACAAAATCTTGCTAAAGCACAACTTTGTGATATATGTCTTTTAGACGATTTCACTTGTCTTTATGAAACAAATTTATATATATTAGGCACAGGTGAATTTCATTCTTGGATTGATGCCTACTTAATGAAAATTCTCATCGTCGGAGAAAAGGCAAAAGAACGATGGCCTAAAGAGAAAAATCAGTTTAGAATGCATTCTCTTGGGTTTGCTACAAGAATTGTTAAAGAGGAAATTGTAGCCTACTGTGATTTTTCTAATAAACAAAAACAGTTAAAACGTTTTAATAAAAACTGTTGTAAAAAACTCACTGAGTTACCACAATTATACTTTGGCTGTGAACCAGCAAAAGATAAAGATTATTTCAAAAAGAAATATAAAAATAAATATAAAACAAACACTAAAAAACATTTTTGGAAAACCAAGAAAAGAAAATTTTCACCGGGAAAATATTTTTCTAAAGAAAAACCTAAGGTCTGTCCTCAATGGAAGAAAAAATGTCGTTGCTGGATACGTTCTGAAGAAGGACATTATGCCAACGAATGTCCCAACAAAGAAAATTTTCCGAAAAATTAAAATTTATCTCGGAAGCTGAAACTAAAGGATATTTTCCTTCAAAAAATATTTTTGATGGCTATACGCAAGTATATACATTAGAAATACTAGATAACTTGTCATCCGATTCTTCAACAGAAAACTAAGAATGAATTCTAACCATTCTTTTAGTTGGGAGGATGAGAATCATAAACAAACTCATTGTTTTGAATTAGCCTATTCAAATATAACTAATCCAAACTCAATTTACATCAAAGGAAAAATCTTTTTGAAAGGATATAAAACAATTGCTCTACATGGTTATGTAGATACAGGGGCAAGTCTTTGTTTATCAAGCGAGCATGTAATTCCTGATGAACTATGGGAAAACACTCCCAAAGATATTAAGGCAATTATTGCTAACAATGGAGTCATTAAGTTAGATAAAGTATGTAGAAATTTTATAATCTATTTTTCTGAAGAACCATTTACCATTCCTACCATCTATCAACAAGATTCAGGTATGGATTTACTTCTTGGAAATAATTTCTGTCAACTTTATGGACCTTTCACTCAATGGTTAGACAGGGTATCTTTTCATCTTAATCAAGAAATGATTTTGATTAAAAAGGTTACAAAGGCTTTTCAAATCGGAAAATCAATTTTTCTTGAATCCATGAAAAAAGATTCAAAGATAAAACAAATTCCTAGAACTAATATATTTCAAGAGGTTATAAAACCGGATACAATATTTTTACTTGAAATACAAATGTTTCAAAAAAATTGAAGAACTACTTGAAAATGTTTGTTTAGAAAATCCTATTGATCCTGAAAAATCCAAAAAACAGATGAAAGCATCAATATAACTTATAGATCCTAAAACAGTTATCAGGGTAAAACCTATGAAACACAGTCCACAGGACAGAGAAGAATTTAGTAAACAGATTAAGGAATTACTTGATTTAAAATTAATTATTCCAAGTAAATCACCTCACATGTCTCCAGCATTCTTAGTTGAAAATGAAGCTGGAAAAAGAAGAGGAAAAAAGCGCATGGTTGTAAATTCCAAAGCAATTAATGCAGCTACTAAAGGCGACAACCATAATCTTCCTTGTATGCAAGAATTATTAACCCTCTTAATAGGAAAAACCAATTTTTCTAGTTTCGACTGCAAAAGTGGTTTCTGGCATGTACTGTTAAATGAAGAATCTCAGTTACTAACCGCATTCACATGTCCAGATGGTCATTATCAGTGGAAGGTTGTTCCTTTTGGATTAAAACAAGCACCAAGCATATTTCAAAGACATATGCAAAATTCTTTAAGAGGTTTAGAAAATTACTGTACCGTCTATGTCGACGATATTATTGTTTTCTCAAACACTAAAGATAAACACTATTTTCATGTTTTATCATTTTTAAAAACAATTGAAAAATATAGAATTATTTTATCAAAAAAGAAAGCTAATCTTTTTAAAACAAAGATAAACTTTTTGGGTCTTGAAATAGATCAAGGGACTCATTGTCCACAAAAAGATATATTGGAAAATATACACAAATTCCCAGATACTTTAGAAGATAAAAAACATCTTCAATGATTTTTAGGTATTTTAACCTATGCTGAAAGTTATATTCCTAAACTCGCAGAACTTATGAAACCTTTATAGGTAAAACTAAAAAAGGAATATATATAGAAATGGAAACAATCCGATACAGAGTGTATCAAAAATATAAAGAAAAACTTAACCAGTTTTCCAAAACTTTATATTCCAAAAGAAAATGAATTTTTAATCATAGAAACAGACGCTTCTCATGATTATTGGGGAGGAGTTTTGAAGGCCAAAACAACTGAAAAAGAAGAAATATGTAAGTATACTTCTGGAAGCTTTAAACAAGACGAAAGAAATTACCACAGTAATGAAAAAGAATTACTTGCGGAAAAAACACTATTACTAAATTTTCTATTTATCTTACTCCTGTAAAATTTCTAGTCAGGACAGATAATAAAAATTTTACTTATTTTTTGAAAACAAGGCTGCCTTGTCAGATGGCAGATGTGGTTTTCAAGATATTCTTTCGACATTGAGCATCTTGATGGGGCCAAAAACGTGCTAGCTGATTGCTTGACACGAGATTTTCAAAATAAGTAAACAAATACGTACTCCAAAATACGCAAACGATACGTACTCCAAATGCTTTTCAAGAAATGGAGAAATGGAGAATTTAAAGGCATGACCTATCACTTTCACAAAAGTAAGGTTTATTTATACAAGAAATGGAGAATTTAAAGGCTTTAAGCCTCGAAGAAAAAATTATTTTCATAGAATTAAAAACTATTCAAGATCAAATAGCTCTCTATGACGAATGTCTAGAACCAAGTGCTAATTCAGAGCAGGAATCCACAAGGAAACAATCTGAATCTATTCCCTCTCAAACGGCAAAGGGTAAAGAAAAATCAAGTCCGTTTACTCCTGTTGCTTTGGAAAAAGCAAAAATAGAGTAAATGAAGAACTAAAATCTTCATCTAGCCCAGAAGCAAACGACTCTGGTAAAGGCGTATCAAATCCGTTGATGGCTGACAGTTTGCCAAAAACTTAAAAGGTCTCTCTCAGACCAAGTTACTCTCAAGTCACTCAAACACCAGAAAATCTTAAATCAAGATTTTATGTTATCTTTGATGGCGAACACAGAGGAATCTATGAAGACTGGTTTATAGTCAAAAGTTATGTTGATAAAACTGACAATCCCTTCAAAAAATTTGGGTTATTATTACAAGCCCAACAAGAAGCCACCCGATATTCAACAAACTTTGGGAAAAGAGAAATACCATTAAAGGTAACCATTTTTTCTAAACCTTTGAAGCCCAAGAAAAAAGAAAAAGTCATTGAATTCAGGAACACTTTCTCAAAACCAACAATAAAAGGAGAGAAAGAAGAAAAAGATATTATATCTTTAGATGAATTCAGAACAATTTGGTCAAAGGCTAGAGCCCTAAGCCAAAACGATTTCGAGTTCGAACATATTTACACGGAAGATAAGGCTAATAAAAGTCTTATTATCTTTTGTCCAAGTGCAAACCCAGAACTAGTTTCTCTAGCATTTTCTGCTGGATTAGCAAAGTTCATTTACCATTCTCCAAATTTACTTGAAATAAGTAATTTATCTGAAGGAATGAAGAAAGCTATCAAAAACTTTTGTAAGAAAATTGCCGCTGCAAGAGATGCAAATATCTTCATCAAGTGTAGTTCTACACTCCCTGACGGGTATCAAGGAAAAACCTTTCCAAGTTACCATCATTTAGAAATTGGTATTGCCAAAACAAGAACGGTCAACCCTTCAAGGGTGATAAAACTATAAAGTCTATGAAAAATGGTTAGTTATTAGGACAAAAGGATTTTTACAAATCCTAAACAACCTGTAAAAAATTAAAGCAGGAAGCTTTAATAGAGTAAATTATTGGAGTAACAACTGCATAATTACTAGCTATAGTGGAACTCCATTACCACTACATGAAAATATAGTTCTAGAATGGATGGAGCAATGCATTATTTTCAATAAAGTAGATGCAGGCCCTGCCACTAAAGAACAACTTTGCCGAAAGTTACAAGCACATTTGAAAACCATCGGTGCGAATACTGTAAAGCATCTTCTTCATAAGAAAACAAAAACTCTACTGAAAAAGGCAGTTATTCTTAAGATGAAGACACTCGAGAGCTGGACCCAACACATGGGTTTGCCGATTAAATAAACGTCATCCATGACGATTAATTAAAGGCTATAATGGACTTTTGTAACATTCACTTCTGCTATATAAAGAAGTAGAATTCTTTAGTTTAGGGACATCATCTCTCGTATCCTCTCATTTCCAACTTTTTCTTATTTAACTTAATATGTGTAAGCTAGTAGACTCCTTGCTAAAGGAGAGTATTATGTAAATATCAAGAAGTTCTTCCTTAGGGTAGAACAATTATGAATAAAAATATTATTTTCCTTTTATCCATTATGTTCATCTTTAAGACTTTGCAAAACCTGGAGCCCTAGAGCCATAAGAGTACCATTTAGGCAGGAGGCCATAGGAAAGAATTGGTTGGGTTGGTCACTTGGAAAAATCAACTTAAAGATTTACTTAGCTGGATAAGGAAGAAAGGTATATTTTATTCTAACTGTTAAACTACTTCAAAATATTTACGTTAATCTCTCCTTAAGCATTTTTATAAACATATGTTTTTATAAAACATACACAAATAAAAATCGATTAACCATTATCGAAATCAAATGATTCTTCAATAAAAAAATTTAGTCAAAATATGACTACTAATATGAATTTTATATTCATATTATTCAATCTTCAAATTCAAGGTACGATTCCAAAACCGTACAAATTAGTCAAAATGTGACTACTAAAATGAATTTTATATTCAAGAAATTCAATTTTCAAATTCAATATATCGATTGTTTTAGTCAAACAACGACGACGGTATTAGTCAACAAATAACGACATTCTTTGTCATTCAATTTGTGATTAGTCAACAAATAACGACATTCTTTGTCATTCAATTTACTAAAACTCTTCCGCCTATTGGTATCAGAGCCATGTTGCTCTTTTTAAAAAAATAAGATATTTCTTAAATTTTAAATGGAAAATAAAGATCTATTTAAAAACGATTTTGAAGAGTCAGAACAAAGAACTAAAGTAATAAACTCTAGCGAAAACGAACAAGGTTTTGTATCGGATTATACGATTAATTCTGATCGACTAACAAAAATTAGCAAGCTTAAATTCAAGCTTGACACAAAACAAGTTTTTAATCAACCAAAAACTTTACAAAGTTTAGTTTCTCGTGCTTTTTCTAGAGAAAAAAAATATTTTATTATTTTAACACTGAAGAACTTTGAGTTGACATAAAAAATACATCTGGAGAAATTTATTTTCCACTCCTAACAAAGGAAGAAATAGCAAAAAAACTTTTACATATTAAACCAGAGTTGAGAAAAATCTATCAATATGGTACATATAGGAGCAATCAAAATTCTCCTAAAAGCACAGTTTAGAGATGAAATTAATTTTCCTAAAAAAATGGCCCTTGTTGATAATAGAATTATCAATAGGCAAGACGCTCTCCTACGAGTGATTCAAGGGAATTTAGCATATGGTAAATTTATGCTTACTATCTATCCTAAATTTGCTTTACATCGAGATTCAAAAGATTTTGATAAAACTCCAAGTTTTATACATCAGTGTGACAGAACTGATCTTATGGAACCAGGAAATAAAGTTTTTACGATTAATTATTTAATTTGGTATGCTTTAATTCATAGTACTCATTCAATTGAGTATAAGGAAAAAGAAAATATAACAATTGAAGATATTTTCTCAGAAATTGGGGTTGTGGAAGGTAGTAAATTCTCTGAACCTTCACAGTTATAAGAAAATTGGGCAATTGATATTGCATGAAATAAACAGATTCTAGGAACAAAACCTAGACACAGTTTCGCTGGAACCTGTTTACAAATAAGAGAATCTAGTAACACTGAACAATTAATACGATCCATGTCAGAAAGAATAGACAAGTATTGGGGCATAATGTCTTTAAAATCTATTTTAAATTATTTACATATTCTTGATGAGCAAATCGCTTATGAAGGAGACATACATGTTTCTTTTATTCGGATACAACAATTAAAGGAAAATTTTTTGATGAGTCATAAAATAAAATCTCTCAACATAGAAATTATTAAAAGTGTGATAAAACAAGGGAGAAATAGAGAAACTTAGTCAATCCCTTCATTCATCTGACATATACATCGTATATATAAACTAGTACAATAGAATCCCTAAAAGCCTAAAGCCCATAAACATTGGGTTGGGCCATAAAATGGTTGCATTCATAACACCCCCCTCAGACATTTTATATTATACACTATCAACAATATACATTGGAAGATATTGGCTCGGTTCTTCAGGACCGATATTAGCTGACACTTCAGGATCAGTTATACTGCCTCATTAAAACCTTGCTAAGAAAACTCAGTGGGACAAAAATTAGTCAAGGAAAAAGAGTACAGTGTGTATATTACTCCCCCTCAATTTTGCATTTATATCCTGATGATGTGGAATCCAATCTTTTTTTACCAAGTGCATAACTTGATATTTGATGTAGTCTTCTTTGAATTGAGTGGTGCAGTTTGCATTGTCTTCATACGGTATAACTTGGACTTCCCTTGATCATCTCTAATCTACATTCTCCTTGAGCATGTTGAAATCTTCTACCTTCATAAATAAAATTGTATCTGCATAACGGGACTTCAGATTCTTCTTAAGGATCAATCGCTATTTCGAGTCATGTAGAAATATCAACTTATCAATTAATGCACTTTATAATTATGACTCATTAAAAGCCTTTCTAGGAAAACCCAGTGGGACAAAACCGTAGCTAAGGAAAAAGAGTATAGCGCATTATACATTATTACCAACATGCTTCAGAATGATGTTAAGCCGACGCTTCGGGACCTACAAGATAAAGATAAACTGATGCTACTGGATCAGTTATGTTGCCTCGTTAAAAACCTTATTAGGAAAAACCCAAATGGGGAAAAACCTAGTGAAGGGAAAAAGAGTGCAACATGTTAAATTAAAACTGAATCTAGGGATGATAAAAATCATTTCCATATTTCAAGCAATCCGACAACCATTAGCGTACTCGTAATTGAATTTTATCTATATAACATCTTCTGGATGTAGTCTGATTGATAAGAAAAAAGTAGTCATATACAGTGTTGTAAAAGTCGCTAGGCGGTCCCTAGTCGGCCGACTGGGGAGTTGGGAGTAATCGGAGTACTCGGAGAGTACTCGGGGAGTACGTGGACATGGTAAATATAAAGAAAATTAATTGTTATATATTATTTATGTGTTAAAATAAGCATAATTCATGTCAACTGAGTATAATTTAAAATGAAACATGTTTAAAGTTCAAATATTCTGAATACAAGTCTGACTAGTCTGAGTACAAGGCCGAGTAGTCCGAATACAAGGCCGAGTAGGCCGATTTTGACCGAGTTTGACCAATTAAAAGTCAACAAACCACGTTGACCGCCTAGACCGACTAGGCCGACTACGTCCGACTAGGCGCCGACTAGGCGCCGACTAGGCCGACTAGGCACCGAGTACTCCCGAGTAATCCCGAGGCCGACTAATTGAGACCGCCTAGGAGGAAGTCGCCTCGGAGGGGGTCCGAGGACTGAGTACTCGCCGAGTACTCGGCCGAGTAATCCGACTTTTACAACACTGGTCATATATTTACTCGAACTGCGGGTCGAGAACTACACAGTGTAAAGGTCCTTCAAAATTTTCCCTCTTTAGTTTGACAGTTCCTCACGATGATGTTTACATCATCACTGTAAAATTCAATTAAATTGAACATTAAGAGTGAAATCTTAATAAGTAGATATGAGCGCCTCATTTCAAAATCAGCTAAGTTAACTGTATCACGTAGGACCAATGTTCCCTTTAAGATTTATATAACACATATGCGGTTATTGTTTAATAATGCTTTGGGCATTTTAATCCTTTGGGGATTTTCATGCAGATGTCATTTACAATTGTCTCGTACATGTATATGGTGACGATATCCATAAGTTTTATCTAAAGTCAATTATGAGATTACGAGGTCACTTAAACATCTAAAGATTATCACATCCACTACAGGGGTATACGTTTCCTCATAATCAACTACCGGGATTTGGGAAAAATGTTTATGTTAAAAGTCGTACCTTTCATCACAAAAGCTCATTCTTTACGTTTCTTTTTATTTAAAGACACCCATTTATAACCTACTGGTTTGACGTCTATGGGTGTTCGAATGACAGGTTCGAAAACGTTTTATTTGTGGAGCGAATTTAATTCAACCATTAAGTCGTTGAGCCATTTTGGCTATTTCTGTGTGTGCACTCTTACATAGTTTCATGTTTGTAAGCTTTTTCATCGATTACATTTATTGCTATAGCATATGCAAATATATCATTTCACACGTGTTTCATTACGGTTCCATATTGTACTATTTTGTACATAAGTCATTGAGATCTCATACTTGTTTGATAACTGAGTTTCTTCTGGAACTCCATTATCCTCTTCTGGGGCTTCGTTAATATCTTCTAGGATTTCGTTAATCTCTTTTAGGATTTTATCAACAACCTCTTTTAAGGTTTTATATGCAACCTCTCCTAGGATTACACCAACTGCGTTGCCTTGCTCTTTTCATATTTGTGGGATTTATATATTGGAACCGAGTTTACTTCCCACTTTTTTTTCTAATATGGTAATCATTTTGTGATTACTTAAATTTGAGCAGGTGAGTTAAGTGCTGGTATATGTGACCTTGTCACTCTGTTTGTGTTTGTGAATGCATCCCGTATTTCATTTGCTATTATTTGCAAATTCACGCCCCTCTGGACTTCAGATTTATATTGACCACTTCAGGGCACTAAATTCAATAATGATGATGCATTTTCTTGTGCTGCCAGTCTTTCATTTTCTTGTCTCCCCCTAAGACTGGGAATACTGTGTACATATCCCATTTCATATGTTATGGTGGTGCTATTGGTACATAGGCTGCACAACCTAGTATAAAGAATGGAAACTTGGTTCGCTTCAGGAGACCAGTTATAATGGGGAGTATTTGTGATAAGCAGTTGGTTTTGAATTGATTTTATAGTCATTAACAGACGAATTCTGTCTCGACAATGCATGCCACTCACTATACTTCACTTTGTGCCCAACAATGGTCCCTACAACTGCGTTGTCAAAGAACGTTAAACCATGTCAAAGACCAACGTTCCATAGTGTTGGGTGTATGCTACATATAGGGAGCTGAAAACTCACATGTAACCATGTATGAATGCCTCAGTTTAGACATCTGTATATTTCAATGGTCCCATATAAGAGGGATTTTTTGTAGGAGTTTGTTTTTTTTTTTTTTTTTTGGAAGGGTATAAAAAATTATTTGCCACAAAAAAAAACTAACTACACATATGATAAGGCATTTTGGGAGCAATGCTTTTAGATTATTTAGAGGTGCTAGTTAGCACGTTTGATTGTTTAGCATATCATGATGCTATATGGCCATGTCGTATGGTGAACGTGTATTTTTCTGGGAGCTTATAGTTGCTCACCATTTTTTGACTTTGTGTGATTTTTTTTTCTTGCAACATATTTTAGTGGGTAAACCTTTGGTTTTCTAATATGATCTTCGGGCTATATTGACATATGCAATTTTGGAGATATTCAATATCATTTTTCTTTGTCATCATTCCAATGTGATGATCATTTATTCAAACATATTTGAAAACTTAGTAACTTTCTTCAGGATATACTAGAATATGAGGCATAATTAATTATAAAATTTGATATTTGGGAATAAGATTATGATGTTCTTCCGGAGCATTTGATATGCTAATAACAGTGAAATAGTATCAATAATTGTCATTGCTTGAGACAACTAGTAACAATATTTCTTTAGTGTTGCCGTATACTGGACATGTGTCACCCATATTTGTGGTAGCTAAATGAGTGTTTATTTTCCCGTTTTACCGGACCTCCCCCTTAGTGGCTGACTTATATTTTGTATGTTTGACTCATTGATGTCCGGTTTGATCATGATCTTCCACGCATATGGCCGCTACTGGGGATGAATAATTATTTTTCTCCTTCATTAGCATAAAAAAATTGCCACATTCGCTTCAGGGAATGACTAGCACCGCTTAATCAACTTGTATAGTATTTAAGTATGAGCTTTCAATTTTGCTATGCGGTTTAGAAGATGTGAAACGACTTTCGAGTATTATGAGAAAAAAACAACATTCTCTATATTGTTTCGAGAGAGCATGTGATTTGTGAGACGTAAAAGAAAAAGTCTTGTTGGACATGGTGTTTTCTATGTATTTTCAATTCTGATGTAATCTAAGAGTTATACTCGTAAATCATTTTAAAAAATTTACAATTGCAAATAGAGAAAACTTATGTCGACCTTTTGGAGGATAACCAACTTCTGGTGGTCATGCATATCTTTGAGGTTCTCAATGGAAAGAGATTATCTTTCTAGATATTTATAAGGCTTGTAACAGAGAAAGATCCTGGCTTTAACTCTTGCTTGTATAGAAGTTTCATTCCCGCCATGGATTGTTTCTTCTAGGCTATTTGCTTTATTTTAGTGTCTAGAGTCTAGGGGAGGTAGTAGTGTCCGGAGGCGTCGAGTGTGACGAACTCAAGTTTGGAAATGTGAATTTGTAAAAATTGGTAGAAGTCAAGTTTTTATGATTGACATTTCTTCCCAATTTGTGGTTGTCTGTCTTTCAAATATTTTGAATACTTATAATCATTGGTAGATTGATCACATCAAGTCATTTGGGATTCAAATAACCGATTACACTAATAAACATCTTTATATGTAGAAGTGTATGGGCATAAGAGTTGCGGGCTCAACTTATGTACTATTGTCACATATGATATGCAAGAGTTTTGTACATTTTATGGTTAATAACGTATACTAAAATGCTTAACAACATCTCAATCTACCTTTAATTCTATTATATTAAAATAAAGACAAATCTCGTACATGGGTAACTAGTCATCAAACAACTACATCTATGTTTATGAATTCTATTATTTAATTCAAGAAAGTCAGTGTTTATGAATTGGCTCTAGTCATCACAAATATAAAAGTTTCGAGGTACATATCCTATTTTAATAAAAACGCAACTTAATCATACAGATAATCTTTAAAAAAATAACTTTATATGGCATCATGCGTAGGCTATAGATGTATTATAAATGAATGGTGGTATAACCAGCCAACACAATATCCAAAACCCAGCTTTAAAGCAAATTATAAGCTTAGATGAGATTTCTTTAATATAGCATATGTTATCTTTAAAATAGAGGGTTAGAAAACTCTTGAAAGAAAAGGGATGTTTAATAAAAGAAATTTGAAATTTAATATATAATTAAATTATAAGATTTTAATTAATGGGGTGAGAGTTTGCTACAAAGTCCATTTTTCCTACAAAGTGTAAAAAGTCATAAAACACCATAACGTCAACAATAAAACACACTCAAAACCCACAAATAGCATAGTGAAGATAACTAAAAACCATATTTGTGGGTTTTGTGTTGTGTTTTGGATGATAAGGCTTTGATTATCGAATGACTAACATTAGTGTGTTTTATGTTGATTATCATGTTGTGTTTTATATTCATAGTTGTACGATGATGTGTTTGAAGTTTTTAGGGACTGTTAGGGTTTGGATATTGTGTTTTAGTAATCTTCACTATGTTATTTGTGGGTTTTGAGTGTGTTTTATGGCTGAAAATGTGGTGTTTTATTACTTTGTACACTTTGTAGGAAAAATGAACTTTGTAGCCGAACCTCACCCTTAATGGATGATAGTATTAATTTATGGTTATGCCATGTTAATTAATTATTAACGATATAAAAAAAAGAGATGTATGCAGTTATGAATTATCTCATGGGCTCACCTTTGTTGACTTAACTTTTTATTAATGATAGTATTAATTGATAAATGAATACCTTTTTCATGATCGTAACCGCCAGTGTTATTTTCCCGTTCGTAACGGTTTTCTCCATCGGAAGCCATGGGAACCGATTTATTGTTAATGATGATGACAACCGTGATTTCCGGCCATCGAAACCAACCTCCAAAATTCTAACTAACAGTTAGCAAAAATGAAAATCATGAATGGACTTGATCCTTCTTATGACTGCACAGAAAACACAGGTGTGGCGATAGTCAGTCAGCAACCCCGACGATCGATGTCGGCGATTGGCATTAGGCGGTTGTTGTACAGATTTACATAAACACATACGTTTACACCGTTTGGCGAGTGGATTCGGGATATTCTATGACACTCAGTTGTTGTATACGGCTCTTGATCGATATCCGATTCTCAGTCGAATGTGTTTATACGCACATCAATCCAGCATTCATGAATTCTGCCACCGTCGGGTTCTCAAACACGGCGATCATGTTTCCGAATGCGACCGGTGACGTGGTTCGGTGGCCATGGTCATCGTTCGCGGGGACAAAAAAAAGCAACACAGGAGCCGGTTGTTCAATAATTTGCTTGGTAATTTTCTGTATTTCACTTCGTATATTCACTTCCTATCTCCCTCAAATGAAAAGATGGTTCGGGTTGGGCTATTGAAATCATGACAAATCAGAGGGTGGAAAGATAAAGAAAATGAATGGAAATTCGGTTACAAAATTAAGGAATTTAGAGAGCGATGTGCTGATAATGTGTGATAAAACAAGGGAGAAATAGAGAAACTTAGTCAATCCCTTCATTCATCTGACATATACATCGTATATATAAACTAGTACAATAGAATCCCTAAAAGCCTAAAGCCCATAAACATTGGGTTGGGCCATAAAATGGTTGCATTCATAACAAAAAGAAACATTATTGCCTATAAACAAAAAATTCTTGAGCTTAAAGCTAAAAAAACAACAATATCTATAGCATGAGTTCTCTTGGTAAAATAGAAGAACCGGTTAGAGATTTAATTAAGAAGGTGGAAAGTTTATCTACCAACGAAAATCTTGAAGCAATTGCTGCAAAAATCACCAAGGATTTTTCAGACAAATTTGATGAAAAAATGAATTCAGAAACCCTTTTGCCCGAAAAGCAAAAAGAAAAAAATGGTCGATGAAAAAAGCTTTAAAAAATATTCATTTTCAAATTTCAACGTTGGAAATCCATCATTAGGAAGCTCTAAAAGTCCAAATGCTTAACATGGCCTTTTGGACCATTTAAACCACTCACTTGACTAGTTTTGAATATTTAAAACTCTCTTTTCAAAAACTAGATATGGAAATCTCAAGATGTCATTTACTTCATCGAAATGCCATCAATTTGCTTTTTGAAAACAACAATTGGAGCATGCATCCAAAAGACAAAATGAACAAAATATTTTTTCATAAAAGTCAAATAAAAAGGCTTGAACAAAGAATTAAAACTCTTAAAGATAAAAAGATTATTTTTATCTTGCGGGTAAAATGAGCTCTATCACTAAAAAATTGGAGCAAATTTTAGATGAACAATTGGAAACCCTTCCAGTTGAACAGATAAATGAGCTTGTTCACCTCATTTCATTAAATGACAAAGAATGTGAACAAAAGTTTTCTGAAAATATAATCTTAAATGAACGATACTTTTCTAAAAATAAAGAACGGATCTTTGCTTTAAAGGATGAAAAACCCGAAACTGAAGAAAGTTCTTCAGATATTGAAATGTCTTCAAACCATAGAGTAAATAATGCCACTACTAGCAGTAGCAACAGACGTTCTAATAGAAAAAAGAAAACGGAATTTTCCATGCCGTATCATAAAGGTATACCTGATTCTAATAATAATAATGGTAGTTCAATTACTATTAATACTATTAAAATCGATTGTATCTTTAACCTCGATAAACGAAAAGAGGTAATTGATAAATTGAACACTGAGATCAGTCTAATCATTCAGACTAATCCAGAAGAGTTCTCGCATGCTAAGGCTTTGTTATTATTAGTTGAACATAAGTCTGCATGATTTGTCCAAAACTTCATCAAAGGAAAAACTTGGAATGAAGATTTGCATGGTGAAAATCTTTTTGATCAAATAAGAAATGCAATATACATGATGTTTTTAGGTCTTGACTTCATGACAGATAAAGACTGAGAAAGTCAAAAGTTGCTAGAAAAAGCAAGAAAAAATCTTCCTAAAGCACAACTATGTGATATATGTATTTTAGACGATTTCACTTGTCTTTATGAAACAAATTTATATAAATTAGGCACAGGCGAATTCCATTCTTGGATTGATGCCTACTTAATGACAATTCCCATCGTCGGAGAAAAGGCAAAAGAACGATAGACTAAAGAGAAAAACCAATTTACAATGCATTCTTTTGGGTTTGCTACAAGAATTGTTAAAGAGGAAATTGCAGCCTACTGTGATTATTCTAATAAACAAAAACAGTAAAAACGTTTTAATAAAAATTGTTTTAAAAAACTCACTGAGTTACCACAATTATCCTTTTGCTGTGAACCATCAAAAGATAAAGGTTATTTCAAAAAGAAATATAAAAATAAATATAAAACAAAAACTAAAAAACGTTTTTGGAAAACCAAGAAAAGAAAATTTTCACCGGGAAAATATTTTTCTAAAGAAAAACCTGAGGTCTGTCCTCAATGGAAGAAAAAATGTCGTTGCTGGACATGTTCTGAAGAAGGACATTATGCCAACGAATGTCCCAACAAAGAAAATTTTCCGAAAAATTAAAATTTATCTCGGAAGCTGAAACTAAAGGATATTTTCCTTCAAAAAATATTTTTGATGGCTATACGCAAGTATATACATTAGAAATACTAGATAACTTGTCATCCGATTCTTCAACAGAAAAGTAAGAATGAATTCTAACCATTCTTTTAGTTAGGGGGATGAGAATCATAAACAAACTCATTGTCTTGAATTAGCCTATTCAAATATAACTAATCCAAATTCAATTTACATCAAAGGAAAAATCTTTTTGAAAGGATATAAAACAATTGCTCTACATTGTTATGTAGATATAGGGGCAAGTCTTTGTTTAGCAAGCAAACATATAATTCCTGATGAACTATGGGAAAACACTCCCAAAGATATTAAGGCAATTATTGCTAAGAAAAGAAAAGAAAATTTTCACTGGGAAAATATTTTTCTAAAGAAAAACCTAAGGTCTGTCCTCAAGGGAAGAAAAAATGTCATTGCTGGATATGTTCTGAAGAAGGACATTATGCCAACGAATGTCCCAACAGACAAAAATTTCTGGAAAAATTAAAATTTATCTCGGAAGCTGAAACTGAAGGATATTTTCCTTCTGAAAATATTTTTGAAGGCTATACGTAAGTATATACATTAGAAATACTAGATAACTTGTCATCCGATTCTTCAACAGAAGACTCGGAATGATTTCTAACCACTATTTTAGTTAGGGGGATGAGAATCATAAACAAACTCATTGTTTTGAATTAGCCTATTCAAATATAACTAATCCAAATTCAATTTACATCAAAGGAAAAATCTTTTTGAAAGGATATAAAACAATTGCTCTACATTGTTATGTAGATATAGGGGCAAGTCTTTGTTTAGCAAGCAAACATATAATTCCTGATGAACTATGGGAAAACACTCCCAAAGATATTAAGGCAATTATTGCTAACAAAGAAGTCATTAAATTAGATAAAGTTTGTAGAAATCTTATATCTATTTTTCTGGAGAACCATTTACCAATCCTACCATCTATCAACAAGATTCAGGTATGGATTTATTTCTTGGAAATAATTTCTGTCAAATTTATGGACCTTTCACTCAATAGTTAGACAGGGTATCTTTTCATCTTTATCAAGAAATGATTTTGATTAAAAAGGTTACAAAGGCTTTTCAAATCGGAAAACCAAATTTTCTAGAATCCTTGAAAAAAGATTCAAAGATAAAACAAATTCCTAGAACTAATATAGATCAAGAGGTTATAAAACCAGAAAGAATATTTTTACTTGAAATACAAAAGTTTCAAAAAATTTAAGAACTAATTAAAAAGGTTTGTTCAGAAAATCCTATTGATCCTGAAAAAAATCCAAAAAATGGATGAAAGCATCAATAGAACTTATAGATCCTAAAACAGTTGTCAGGGTAAAACCTATGAAAGACAGTCCACAGGACAGAGAATAATTTAGTAAACAAATTAAGGAATCACTTGATTTAAAATTAATTATTCCAAGTAAATCACCTCACATGTCTCCAGCATTCTTAGTTGAAAATGAAGCTGAAAAAAGAAGAGGAAAAAAGCGCATGGTTGTAAATTACAAAGCAATTAATGTAGCTACTAAAGGCGACAACCATAATCTTCCTTGTATGCATGAATTATTAACTCTCTTAAAAGGAAAAACCAATTTTTCTAGTTTCGACTACAAAAGTGGTTTCTGGCAGGTACTGTTAGATGAAGAATCTCAGTTATTAACCGCATTCACATGTCCAGATGGTCATTATCAGTGGAAGGTAGTTCCTTTGGATTAAAAACAAGCACCGAGCATATTTCAAAGACATATGCAAATTACTGTACCGTCTATGTCGACGATATTATAGTTTTCTCAAACTCTGAAGATAAACACTATTTTTATGTTTTATCAGTTTTAATAACAATTGAAAAATATGGAATTATTTTATCAAAAAAGAAAGCTAATTTTTTTAAAACAAATATAAACTTTTTTGGTCTTGAAATAGATCAAGGGACTCATTGTCCACAAAAACATATCTTGGAAAATATACACAAATTCCCAGATACTTTAGAAGATAAAAAACATCTTCAAAGATTTTTAGGTATTTTAACCTATGCTGAAAGTTAAATCCTAAACTCGCAGAACTTAGGAAACCTTTACAGGTAAAATTAAAAAAAACAGGATTATATATGGGAATGGAAACAATCTGGAAGCTTTAAACAAGCCGAAAGAAATTACCACAGTATTGAAAAAGAATTACTTGCGGTAAAAAAAAAACACTATTTCTAAATTTTCTATTTATCGTACTCCTTTAAAATTTCTAGTCAGGACAGATAATAAATATTTTACTTATTTTCTGAAAACAAAAATTTCTGGATATAACAAAGAAGGCCGTCTTGTCAGATGGCAGATGTGGTTTTCAAGGTATTCTTTCGACATTGAGCATCTTGAGGGGGCCAAAAACGTGCTAGCTGATTGCTTGACAGGAGATTTTCAAAATACGTAAACAAATACGTACTCCAAAATACGTAAACGAATACGTACTCCAAATGCTTTTCATGCCTATTTAAGGATCACAAATCCATCAAACAAAGGCATGACCTATCACTTTCACAAGAGTAAAATTTATTTTTAAAAGAAATGGAGAATTTAAAGGCTTTACGCCTAAAAGAAAATATTCTTTTGATAGAATTAAAAGCTATTCAAGATCAAATAGCTCTCTATGGCGAAAGTCTAGAACCAACTGCTAATTCAGAGCAGGAATCCGCAAGGAAACAATCGGAATCTATTCCCTCTCAAACGGCGAAGGGTAAAGAAAAATCAAGTCCGTTTACTCCTGTTGCTTTGGAAAAAAGCAAAAATAGAGTAAATGAAGAACTAAAATCTTCATCTAGCCCAGAAGCAAACGGCTCTGGTAAAGGCATATCAAATCCGTTGATTGCTGACAGTTTGTCAAAAACTGAAAAGGTCTCTCTCAGACCAAGTTACTCTCAAGTCACTAAAACACCAGAAAATCTTAAATCAAGATTTTATGTTATCTTTGATGGCGAACACAGAGGAATCTACGAAGACTGGTCTATAGTCAAAAGTTATGTTGATAAAACTGACTATCCCTTCAAAAAATTTGGGTCATTATTACAAGCCCAACAAGAAGCCACCCGATATTCAGCAAACTTCGGGAAAAGAAAAATCCCTTTAAAGGTATTTTTTCTGAACCTTTGAAGCCCAAGAAAAAAGAAAACGTCATTGAATTCAGGAACACTTTCTCAAAATCAACAATTAAAGAAGAGAAAGAAGAAATATATATCATATCTTTAGACGAATTCAGAACAATTTGGCCAAAGGCTAGAGCTCTAAGCCAAAACGATTTCGAGTTCGAACATATTTACATGGAAGATAAGGCAACTAAAAGTCTTATTATCTTTTGTCCAGGTGCAAACCCAAAACTAGTTTCTCTAGCATTTTCTACATGATTAGCAAAGTTCATTTACCCTTCTCCCAGTTTACTTGAAATAAGTAATTTATCTGAAGGAATGAAGAAAGCTTTCAAAAGCTTTCGAAAGAAAATTTTCGTTGCAAGAGATGCAAATATCTTTATCAAGTGTAGTTCTACACTCCCTGACTGGTATCAAGGAAAAACCTTTCCAAGTTACCATCATTTAGAAATTGGTATTGCCAAAACAAGAATGGTCAACCCTTCAAGGGTGAGAAAGGAAGACTATGAAAAATGTTTATATATTAGGACAAAAGGATTTTTACAAATCCTAAACAACCTGCAAAAAATTAAAGCAGGAAGCTTTAATAAAATAAATTATTGCAGTACCAACTGCATAATTACTAGCATATTGGAACTCCATTACCACTACATGAAAAAGAAGTTCTTGAAAGGATGGAGCAATGCATTATTTTCAATAAAGTAGAAGCAGACCTCGCCACTAAAGAACAACTTTGCCGAAAGTTACAACGCACATTTGAAAACCATTAGTACGAATACTGTAAAGTATCTTCTTCAGAAGAAAACAAAAACTCTACTGAAAAAGGCAGCTATTGTGACAACTCGTAATTTCAATAGTCTTTGTATTGATTCATGTTCACACCTTGTACCTTGATGTAGCCTATGTGTACGTTATTTAGTTAATTGGTGTTATGGGTGGTTTTCTGATCATATATCCTGAATAATATTCTGACTGTGTTATTGTTTATTGTGATCAGTATACCGGATAAGGATATTGGTAACCTCCTGATACAGTTTCCTGATATTAACTAATTAGCTCACGTGCAGATTAACAAGGCAAGCTTATAACGTTCAAGTGGACCTGTTCTCCCAAAGACTCGGACTAATCGGTTGAAAAGGGGACGTTGAAGCCGGAAGAAGTGGTCTACAACGTTCACAAGGGGAATATTCGCCGTATCCCGGTTTTATAGGCTAGTTTGTTATTTTCTTTTGCTATATATAGGATTGATCGGATCAGATAGAACACACACAATCTTTTACACACTCTTGCTCTCTACTAGCTTTCTATTAGTTGCAATCACCCACAAACACTTACACTTGTACTCGAAACTCATTGTAACACTTAGTTGATCCGCATCATTACCTGCATTGTATCCCGATATTTGAAGTAATAAGAAGAACAAGGCAGCTGCGATTGTCAGCTCCCGAGGTTTTGTGCCGGCGATCTAGATTGATCAAGGGCTTTCCTCGTACATCTCATGTCACCCTTTACCTTTTTTGCTCATTGTTTGATTGTAGATACAGCTCGATATTCTGAGCTATATCCTGAAAACTGTTTTCTGCTAACAAATTGATCAACATATTTTCCACGAATACTACTAGCACACTACCTCATTTAACTAATTTGATCACTTAATTACTTAGGTAATTTTTTACCAAAACAATTTGGCGCCCACCGTGGGGCAAGTGGTGCTATTTCTACTAAAAGCTTTCGTAAAATCATTAATAGGTTTTCTGTTTTCAAAACTTTTTGCTACACTATTTTCAATGGCCTCATAATCAAACATGAGCTCTTCTATCGTGTCTGCTACAACTTCTGCAACAATTGGTTTGGTGCTTCCACCACCTCCAAGGACGCAAGCTTATTCACAGCCTCAAGCTCCTCCATGGAGTACCGAAGCCTACATATCTCGAGATGTTGTTCCTAATAACCAAGGATCCGCCGCTTCAGGGAGAATTCCTATTATGGCTTCTAATGATGAAATTCTAACTTTGTTTGGTAGTATACAGGATCAGATGAAGCAACAGCAGGAGACCAACGAAATGCTGTTAAGGGAAATACAACTCTTGAAATCTAGCTCAGGTAGATCTGCTGGAGAAACTGTCACTCCCTTGCAGCCCAGAGCATTGAACTTCAGCTCGGCAGTATATACTGAGGATGACCGGGGAATATTGTAGCTAGTCATTCCCAGAGTCATACTCTTGAGATACCCTCATCAGTCAGGGTATCAACTGTGAGAAGCTCAGGATATGCTTCAGGATATGGCCAGAATCCTCAAGCTGGTAACGTATCTAATGATATTAATACTCTTGCTACTAACGGTATTGGATCTTTGTAGGATGCAGGTATGACGTCAGCACTCTCTAGAAAGCTTCAGAAGTTGAAGGAGATGATATCAAGTGTACCTGGGGTGGTCCAGCCAATTCCAGAGGTGTCCCAGGATGTAGGATCGTTTTCAGACCCAAACGAGTCGATCAGAAGAGTTTATACTCAGAACGAAAGGCGGAAACAGACATTCTGAGGTCAATTCAGCAAGATATACTCATTAACTATCGTTTTTATTGATTTGATGACAAATTACAGCGAGACGACACTTCGGCAGCACTTCGTTACACTGACCGGAACTGTTACAAATAATATCGCATGAAGGGGTATATATAGGCCTGTGATTCCGTTTGAAAGGTGTTCCAAACGGAATTATGATTCCAAGCGGAACTTAATTCCGCACGGAATTACATTCAAACACTTTCAAGCGGAATTTCATCCCCAAGCGAAATTACCTAAAACCTCGAACTACGTGCCCTGTTCTAACATTCTTAGTACAAGACTCGATACATGACAAAGTCGACAGACGCATGCACTAACAGACTCCCCCTCGAATGTTGACGAGTCTTAAGTGTCGAGTCTTCAACACCTTCAGTCTTTATCAGTCTTCGGGCTTCTCTTGAAGTATCTTACATTGTAAATTATCCTCAAATCTTTCTCTTCTCTTTATCAATTGATCTCCCCCTCGAATGTTGATCTCTTCTCTTTTCTTCGTTCTTCAGTAGCTTGCGTGAACTTGATTTCCAAAATCATTACATGGCTCTTACAGCTACAGACTCCCCCTCACAGTAAGCTGGGATCGCAGTCTGGATCGTAATCTAGCTCACATGATCAGAACCTGGCTCTTCTCAGGTTCCATACCTGCACAAGCTCTACCACAAAATAAATTTCACAAATTTAACATTTTGACCAATTTATTTCCTCTGTTTACCACATGTAGAATTCCATTTAAAAAAAATGATTTTACAATATGAATCTCTGATAAACCACTTGAAATCAAACACACACCAACTCCCAAACCTGTTCATCATGTTTAGCACTTGGAATTTTGAAAATCAGCTCTCCAACATTAGTTGTCGAAAATCTTTTTGGATTTTTCAAAATTTATGCTAAAACACACACAAAATCTTTTTAAATTTTTTAATAGATGAAATGCGGTAAAGAAATATTTACAGACACTATTTTTGTGAGTTTGTGTAAGAGGATCATATCAGTTTTTTACAAGTCACAAGTACCGTTGAGCTTAGTTACACATTAAGAATTAAACAGTTCACTTAGATTGTCGATATACTGATCCACTTAAATTCTCACACAAATTTCAACTGATCCAGGATACTAGTTAGGTGAATTAAGAACTAAAACTCATTCATGTGTCCCACCATTTGAATATACTCCCGTATCCAGATCCCAATATTCAGTCTTACAGGTGAGTATACCACATATGATATCTGTAAGGGGTTAATTGCGAAGACCGTGAGAGCTCAGGTCAGAACTTCCGTTCAGCAGAGAGATGACGGCTTCGACTTTTGGTGTGTTCCCTTAAGAGAATCTTTTCTTCAACAGCACATGATTAGAATTTTTCAATGTTTCATCATTTTTTGTACTGAGGGCGGCGCTATATTTCAAGCTTTTTGCAAAGTATTATACGGGGACTAGGCCTTTGCTTCCGCATTATCAGAAGTCCCGGGATAATACCCCAGATATCACTGAGTATAAAGACCTAGTATTTCAGAAAAGGGGGTCTTTCAAACGAGATTTCGGGGGTTACCCATATATCCAAAAAGTGTTTACCCACGAAATAAGCAAGTTTGAATTTAGGTTTATATCCCAAAAAAGTCTACTAAATGTGTAAAAACCTATCGACATATCATCAGTGAGACCGTTTAACGCTATTTAATCATTACATTTCTTTAGCATACCATGACTGTCTAACCGATGTACTATCATTTCCCCTTTTTCACAACAAAACTCATTTTTTATTTTATCATGTTTTTGGCTTTTTCAAATTTTCTAATGTTTTTGGATTTTCTGAAATTCTTACTCCCCCTAAAATGCAAACACAATAAAGAAAATTGAAAACAAACTGTACAAAAATATGACAACTGATATCAAATCGCCTCAAATCGCCATCCACTTGGTATAAACAATCAGAACTCCCCCTTACGACAAACTATTTTCCCATTAAGATTTCAAAACACTTAAGTTTGTTTTAATTAAAATGGTTTTTCCAGAAAAAAAGTTTGATTTTAACCACTTGTAGGTTAGGGGTAAACTCATCACATTGTCCATTTTTAACCACTTAAAGATTTAACATTTTCCGATTTTATCAACATCAACCACTTGTAGGAAATCAAGTACAACTTAATGTCCCTGATTTACCACTTGTATGACGAAATCTCACAGTTACCAACCTGTGAATTTCTCAAGAAAGATGCCGATTCATGCTCCACTCTTACCAACCTGGGAGCTCCGGCAAGTCAGGTGTTTAATCAAAGAATATATCCACCCAAGCCTGACCAGCCTTGGGTGTTACTGAGTTACCAACACTCGGTTTCTTACCTTCCAACTTCTTCTCGTAGAACTCTTTAACCCCTTTGACTTTTCTGTCAATCATTTTTCCAAAGATGTGTTTCACTTTGGGGTTAAAGGCCTTTTCAACATCAAAAACCTTTTTCTCAGAATAAAATTGGTTAGAAATTTCAACTTTTCCAATTTTCTTCTTAAAATTTTCAGCCCGAAGTGGTGGAAAGTTCACATCATCCACAGTCAGAACTGAAGTTTCATCTGTCAAATTAGCTTCACTCTTTGATTCAATTTTTGGCTCTTCTGACTTTATGGAGTCAGACTCATCGCCAGAAGTTAGCTCCTCTGATTTTGACGAATCAGAATCATTGCTAGAACTATCATCCGATTTCTTAACAACCCATTTTTGGTTGTCAAGTTTTGCACTTCTCTTGTAAAATCTGGTTGAACATTCACCAATTTCAAATTTTGAATTCTTGAAAAATTTTTCTCTGTCAATTGGTGGTTCAAACACAACCTCTTTATCTTTCAGTCTAGAAACTCCCTGTTTGGTTTGAATTGTTCGTGAACATTTCACAGCAAGGTGTCCAATTCTACCACATTTAAAACAGGTTCGAGTTTCCTTCTTCCTTTGATGAACCATCTTCTCCATTTCTTCTTGCTTCTTCGCAAGGAACTCTTTATTAGATGGCTTCCAGAATGGGATGTTTTGTTCTTCTTCAGAAGATGTACCTGAAACAAATGTCATCTTTGATTTAAAATCACGAACATATTTTTCATTATAATTTTCTGGTGGAGTAAATCCAAGACCTTTCTTTTTGAAATTACCGTTATGGTTTGGTTTCTTTCGATAACCAGAACCAGAACTGTAACCCTTTTTCTTGTTTTCTCTTTGTTTAACTCTTGAGGTGTAAGATTTAGGTTTTCCAGAAAGATTTAAATCTTTTATTTCAGAAATATTAATTTCTGTAAGTTTGAAAACCTTTTTGATCATTTCAGTTTTAACACCTCTTATTGGAAATTCCTCATCAGAATATAATTTGTCGGAATCATTCAATGTATATGCAACTTTGAATGTTTCGTCATTCAAATTAGATTTTGATAGAAGAAATTCTTTATTGTAAACTCTTTTGCCCTGTTTTTCGGTTTGACTCGGAGTGCTGGACTCAGACTTTGACTCTGACATAGACTCCGACTTTGAATCCTCTGTTTCATCGTTTTCTAACACATGATCCACTACTTTCTTCATCAATTGAGATTTTTGATCAGTGTCAGACGATGTAAAAGTGACATCAATGTTTTCTGGCAAGTTAACTGAGGACTCCGACTCCCACTGTAAGTTTGTTGCCTTTTCGACTCTTTCTGAATTTGGATTTCTGGGCGAATATCCATTTTCAAGCGGGGGTGGACACTTGTTGTAACTGACACTTTGTTTCTTACCAGAAACCTTCACTTTTGTGTTCTTCTTCTTTTCTTTCTTCTTTTTAGGAGTCTTTTCTTCCGAAAGCTTCTGTTCTTCAGTCACCTCATCATCTTCAAAAGCCTTCATGCCTTCCACAGTTGGATAAACCCTGTCAATGACATAAGAAGTACATGAGTAACTTTTTAACAAACGATTTACTCTTTCTGTTTCAATCCTTTGAGCTTCCAGTTTCTGTTCCAGAACAGCACACTTCTCAATGTAATTGTTCACCACTTTCTGTTTTATCATGAACGCTCCTTGAAGTGTCTTCATTACTGTTGCCTGTTCTTCACTTGTTTCATTGTACATATTCATGGCTTTGTTCAGCACATCATAAGATTCTTTCAACCTGTTCAAATTGTGAATCAACATACTGTTTTCTTTCTTTACAGCTTCACAATTTTCACAAATCACCGGACTTTTTCTTGCATCAGCTTCTTCATCAATCTTGAAAGCTGGAACTTCTTTCACTTTTCTTCTGATCACCGGAACATCTTCATCATCACTGCTGACCGGTGTTTTGACTTTCTTCTTTTTCCTCTTAGCTTTCTCATCTTCACTATCACTTTCTGCCATCATTTTCAAATGCTTTGCCATCCTTTTTGCATAATACTCATTATCATCATCACTGTCTTCTTCAATTCGAGCAACAAAAGCTTTGTGACTTGAAGTCTTGTTCGGATCATAATCATCCCAATTGAAATTCTCCCAACTGAAACCTTCTAGTAACTTTTCATCATCTTGGTCTATCAAACAGGCTTTACCATCAGCTGAGATATATTTGTCCCAATTGAAACCTGTTGAAGCTTTTTGATCATCTTGATTCACCAAACATGCTCTTTTTGAAGATTCTTCTATTATTTTTCTACCATATGCTACTTGTGGTTCTTGTAGATGTTGAGAAACTTGATGATAAATGGATTTTTGGTAGTAATCATTGTTGTTGAACGGATTTTGAGCTCCACTTGCTTCGCAATTAGTGCACTCCCTTTTGAAGTGTCCTTTTCCCTGCAACGAAAACAAGTGACTTTAGATTTATCAAAACCCAAATTAGAAAC
Source organism: Helianthus tuberosus (assembly GCA_030545235.1). NCBI lineage: Eukaryota > Viridiplantae > Streptophyta > Magnoliopsida > Asterales > Asteraceae > Helianthus > Helianthus tuberosus. The sequence goes on from CM060425.1 coordinate 199,454,431, forward strand.
AAATGCATCACGGAAGTCATCTCTTCCTGTGATTTGTTTGAATTTCTCAGCTCGTCTCAATACGCTCGCCAAACACCATTTTATGTCCATCAGTTCCATTTCTTCAGCGTCAATCTGATCGTAATCCTCTTTAGTTAGCATTGGATTCCCGATCCGACCTGCAACAAGACTACTATAAGATTCTAACACAATTCCCAACAATGACATGTGACTCTTTGCAATTTCTTCTGAATAATCTTGATCATTCTCAAGATTCAATACAATGTTGCATTGAAGTTTCTTGCCATTTTTGGTTGCTGAAATGTTCGGATCAAATGATGGATATGATGAGAAATTTGTATTGCTATTTGATCCTTTGGATGAACTTCCTGATGAACTCTTGGCATTGAAAGCCGTCTCAACCTTTGGTGACAAGTTGGTGGTTTTGTCATTCAATCCTGCTTTGTAATAAAGCCCAATGTCTTGTTCACCATCGAAATCTTTCATTCTTGAAATCTTTCTCTGTTCCATCTCCTGAGCCTCAATCTTCTCAATGAACTTGCTCAATGTCAAACTGCTAAACCCTTTCTTGTTCCTTAGCATCATGAGATATGTGCCCCAAGTCTCGTGTGGCAACGCATCAGCTAGCTTTTCAATCAACTCCTCATTATCTTTAGTGATGCTCTATCTCTTCATATTCATCAACAAATTGCAATATCGTTCAATAATTTGCTTTGTGCTTTCATTTTTCAACCCACGAAACAAATCAAACTCTTTCTTCAAAAGTGACTTTTTGTTCTTAACCATCTCTTGGCTTCCAACAAACTTTGATTTTAAAGCTTTCCAAATCAAATAAGCACTTCCATTATGTTGCAATAAGACCTAGATATCTTCTTTCACAGCTTGTTGTAGAAGACTTAACATCATTTTCTCATTTTTGTATTTCTTTTTATCATCAGCACTCATATCTTTGATAGCAATCTCCTCTTCGTCATCATTTCTTGGTCTAATATATTTCGTCTCAACGCATTCCCAAGCATCTAAATAATTTGCTTAAACCCAGTTTTCAAACCGTCCTTCCCAACCCTTATACTCCTCGATATTCATGAGCTTAGGCGGTTTTTGCATAGTCCCCGTTTCATTTTCCAACAATGTCTGCTGAGTAACTGTGATCGGGGTAGCAAAGGCGTTATAAAATTCCTCTTCCATGTTTCGGTTTTTCAAAGTTCACAAAACTGTTCTATTCAAACGGAATTACTTTCACACGAGATTACTCTGATGCGGAATTACTGTTTTCAAGCGGGATCACTTTCAAACGGATTTACCCAATCCAAACGAGATTACTTATTTCGCTTGAAGTTGCACTTTTTCAAACGGAATTACAATTCCGTGAGGAAATACCAAACGAGATTATCTCTTTGGAGCAGAATTACTAATCTCGTGCGAACCAACTCAAATGGAATCACAATCTGGTGCGGAATTAGTTAATTCCATGTGAGATTTCAAACGAAATTAACTTCTGAAACGAGATTAACCCTAGTTACGTGCGGAATTACGCTGATGTCATCATCTCGAAGCGAAATTTGTCAAATTGATCAAGTTATAGGCTGTTTTTAGTTCTGAAACTTTCTAGGGTTTGTTAATACACAAATGCGCACAAGATGTGAAAAATTCAAGACATTTTGACCGTGAAATAAAGTTTAATTTGAAAAAGAAGGTGTAGAAAACAGAATTTGCAGCTGAATTGATATGAACTCTTCCTCCTGAGCTCTGATACCACATGTAGGATCGTTTTCAGACCCAAACGAGTCGATCAGAAGAGTTTATACTCAGAACGAAAGGCGGAAACAGACATTCCGAGGTCAATTCTGCAAGATATACTCATTAACTGTCGTTTTTATTGATTTGATGACAAATTACAGCGAGACGACACTTCGGCAGCACTTCGTTACACTGACCGGAACTATTACAAATAATATCGCATGAAGGGGTATATATAGGCCTGTGATTCCGTTTGAAAGGTGTTCCAAATGGAATTAATATTCCAAGCAGAACTTAATTCCGCGCGGAATTACATTCAAACACTTTCAAGCGGAATTACATCCCCAAGCGAAATTGCCTAAAACCTCGAACTACGTGCCCTGTTCTAACATTCTTAGTACAAGACTCGATACAAGACGAAGTCGACAGACGCATGCACTAACACAGGATAGCCATAGGATATCCCGGTTTGCATATCATATATGTGATGCTGAAATCCCGAAAAGATTTCAAACTCCCAACATGAAGCTCTATGACGAAACCACGGATCCTGAAGAGCATATCGCTCAGTATAAGGAAATGATGGAGATCAACCCTATCCCTACAGAACTCAAGGAAGCATGCCTCTGCAAGGGCTTTGGCTCTACCCTAACAGGATCAACCTTGAAATGGCTCCTAAACGTCCCAGCTCATTCAATTACATCATTTGCTGATTTGGTTAATTTGTTTAATAGTCAATTTTCTTGCAGTATGAGTTTTGAAAAACAAACCAGTGATCTCTACAGGATAACTCAAGGCCCTCAAGAAACCTTAAGGGATTATGTCAACAAATTCAGCAGGGAATCCTTGGACATCCCACATCTTGACGTTGCCACAGCCGTGCAGGCTTTCAAGATGGGACTCCAAAAGGATTCCCAATTTTATCAGGATCTTGTAATGAACCCTTGCAGGAACCTGGATGAGGCTCGAAACAGGGCTCTAAGATATATCAGACTTGAGGACAACAAGAAGATGCAAGAGAGGATGAATTCATCCTCAACATACGAATCGACTAACAGGAAATCAGAATCCTCGTACAAGCCATATCGCTCTAAGCCATATGGCAGGAATGACAGTAAGAAAGTGAATGCTGTTGAGGACGAGGATCCTGACGAGTATCCTGAATTATCAGAATATTGTTTCTCTGTTAATATAGCCGAACTAATGTATGCTATGCAGGGTCTGGGAGATAAAGCAAATTGGCCCCGGAAAAACCAACAAAAGACCGACTAGAAAGATAAATCCAAGTGGTGTGCTTTCCACGAGGATTTTGGTCATGTGACAGAAGATTGCATAGCACTAAGGAAGGAAATAAGCTATCTGTTGAGCAAAGGATACCTAAAGGATCTTCTGGGCAGAAAAAAAATAAGGGACAGGATACCGAGAAGGATCCTGAACGAGCAGCATCACCTCCTGCTGATGCCAAGATAATTAACTTTATTTCAGGAGGATCCGACATTTGTGGAACCTCTTACTCTGCAGCAAAAAGACATGCAAAAGAGGCCAAGGCGGAACGGGGGGACAAGCCGACCAGGATGACAACTCTCACAACTGATAAAGTGATCACATTTGACAGCGATGACCGGGATAGTGTTCAGGATCCTCACCACGATGGGTTAGTAATCACTCTGTATATTGCTAATCATTTTGTACGTAGGATACTGGTGGATAACGAAAGTTCAGTCAAATCATCCAGCTGGAAACCCTGAAAAGAATGAACATCCCTCAGATGGAGATCACATTAAAATCCACTGTACTCGTAGGGTTCAATGGAAAGGCCAAGAATACGGTGGGAGAAATAAAGTTGCCAGTATATGTTGAGGGAGTCAACTCGATGTAACGTTTCTGTGTCATGGACTCTTTATCCTACTACAATATCATATTGGGCAGACCATGGATCCATGACATGAAAGTTGTGCCATCGACCTACCATCAGTGCATCCAAATCCCTACCCCTTGGGGAGTTGTCAAGGTGGAAAACGATCAACAGGAGGCAAAAGAATGTTATTCATCCTCAATGAAAGCCTCAACGAAGCCCAAAGAAGGATAGCAATTAAAGATGCGAGCCCAGGATATCTTAGAGGCTTCAGAGCAGGATGTTAAGAAGATTATCCTAGATCAGGATAATCAAGATATCTTGGTGCTCATGGGAACCAATATCCCCCAGTATATTGAAAATCAGCTAACTAATTTTTTGAAATGCAGGATGTCCACATTCGCATGGAAACATGAGGATATGACAGGTATCTCTAAAGATATAATAACTCATAAGCTTGGGATTGACAGGTCTTTCAAGCCCGTCCAACAAAAGAGGAGGAAGTTTGCTCCTGAGAGAAACGCAATTATACATGAGGAGGTTGAAAGATTGCTGAAATCCAAGATGATCAGGGAAGTTAAATTTCCCAAGTGGCTAGCAAATGTAGTCATGGTTCAAAAGAAGAATGGGAAATGGAGAGTTTGTGTGGATTACACAGACTTGAACAAAGCATGTCCTAAAGACCCATTTCCTTTAGCTCATATAGACTCGATGGTGGATGCAACTGCCGACCATGAAATGCTAACCTTCATGGATGCATCCTCAGGATTCCAGCAGATCCAAATGGAACCATCAGATCGGGAGGATACTGCTTTCATGACACCAACAGGTATATACTGTTATACTGCTATGCCATTCGGTTTAAAAAATGCAGGTGCAACATACCAAAGATTGGTGAACACGATGTTTAAAGACAAGTTGGGGGACACCATGGAGGTGTACATTGATGATATGGTGGTAAAATCCAAGAGGGCCGAGGATCATCTCCGGGATATTGAAGGAGCATTCGATATCCTGGACCAGTACAATATGAAACTAAACCCTGCTAAATGCCATTTTGGGGTGGGGGCAGGAAAGTTTCTAGGATATATGGTGATTAAAAGGGGGATAGAGACAAGTCCGGAACAAATCAAAGCTATCCTGGATATCAAGTCACCATCCAACATGAAAGACGTGCAAAGGCTAATGGGATGAGTAGCAGCATTGAACAGGTTTACATCGAGATCCTCAGAAAAATGCAAGGAATTCTACGATATCCTGAAGAAGAATAAGAAATTCGAATGGGGAGAGAAGCATGAAGCAGCCCTGCAGGAATTGAAGCAGTATCTGTTAACTGCACCTCTATTGATTAAGCCTGAGGATGGTGAACCATTATCCTTGTATCTTGTAGTATCAGGGAATGCAGTAAGTGCTGTTTTGGTCAAGGTTCATGAAGGTCAGCAGTATCCTGTTTATTATGTCAGTAAAAGTTTGTTAGATGCTGAAACTAGATATTCACATTTAGAAAAATTGATATTAGCCCTAGTTATGGCATCAACTAAGCTTAGACATTATTTTGAGACACATAGGATTAATGTTAAAACTAATTATCCTGTTAAAAATGTGCTTAGGAAACCTGAGATGTCGGGTAGAATGGCTAAGTGGTCAGTAAAGTTAAGTGCCTATGATCTAGTGTATTAACCTAGAAATGCTATAAAGTCTCAGGCTCTAGCAGATTTTGTGGTTGATTTCAGTAGTGGCATTCAAAATGAAGTAGACCTAGAAGTACAACAACTAGGAGAAACTTTAGAATCATGGACATTATATACTGATGGTGCATCTAATGTGAGAGGTGTAGGATTGGGTAAACTACTAAAATCGCCACATGGGGACATATTACCCCAGGCTATTAGGTGCGGATTTCCTGCCACTAACAATGAAGCAGAATATGAACCTTTGATTGCAGGATTATAATTGGCAAGGAGTATGAATATTAAAAGTTTGCAAGTATATGTTGATTCCTTGTTAATTACTAACCATTTCAATGGGTCCTATGCAGTCAAAGGTGAAAGGTTAATCGAGTATCTTGAAATTCTCAAAAAATTAGCTGGATATTTCGATGTTTTTACACTTGAACAGGTACCAAGGGAGGATATCGGAAAGAACCCAAATACCAATACTACATATCCTGTATCCTGCGATGGAACTCTACAAGTCTCAGGATAAGGTAATATGAAGTATCCAGGATCCTGACGATGAGTATCCTGAGAGGGATCCTAAATCCTGGAAGGCCCCGATCATGAAATATCTCAAAGAAGGGCACATCCCAACGGATGAGAATCCTAAGGCTTTCTGGATGAAGGCATCTTGTTTCCCTATTATAAACAATGTTTTCTATAAGAAATCTCTTGCAGGTCCATACCTGAGGTGCTTGGAGGATCCTGAGACCAAGGTGGTACTTCAGGATATACATGAAGGGGATTGTGGCAACCATACTGGGGGCAGATCATTGTTCTCGAAGGTATTACGAACATGATATTATTGGCCGACTTTGAGGAAAGATGCTGCAGAATATGCTCGAAGATGTGATGCATGCCAGAGGCACAACAATATACTACACCAGCCTGCTGAGCCATTATATCCTATCGCTTCTCCTTGGCCATTCATGAAAAGGGATATGGATATAGTGGGAAAGTTGCCGAAAGCTCCAGGAGGAAAATTTTTTATGCTGGCAATGACAGATTATTTCTCCAAATGGGTTGAAGCTGAGGCCTTTGTTCAAGTCAGAGATCAAGAAGTAGTGTCTTTCATAAAACGGAATATCCTGACTAGGTTTGTAGTACCAGCTGAGATAATTTGTGATAATGGCTCTCAGTTTATCAGTAAGAGGACTACTGATTTTTGCAAAAGTTGGGGAATCAAGATGATCACATCAACTCCGGTACACCCTCAAGCAAATGGACAAGCAGAATCCTCAAATAAGATAATTTCAACAATTTGAAGAAGAGACTAGGAGCCAAGAAAGGAAGATGGGCAGATGAGTTACCCTTTGTTTTATGGGCTGATAGGACGACAGTAAAGAATGCAACTAGGCAAACCCCATTTTCCTTAGTATTTGGAGTAGAAGAAGTAATCCCGACAGAGATGGTGATACCTACAGCAAGATCCAACCTCCAAGATCCTGAGAAGAATCCTGAAGCCCTATGCCAAGAATTGGATACTATCGATGAGACGAGGGATGCAGCAAAATTGAGAATGGCAGCATACCAACAGAGGATATCCAGAGCATATAACAAGAACCTGAGGACTAGAAGGTTTCAAGCTGGAGATTGGGTATTAAGGAAGGCTTTTCAGAACACTACTAATCCCGCTGATGGAAAATTAACCCTGAAATGGGAAGGACCGTAGGAGATTGAATCGGAATCTGGGAAAGGAGCATACATGATTAAGAATATGGAGGGGGATGTATTGCCAAGATCCTGGAATGCTATACACCTCAAAGCCTATTTCAAGTGAGTATAGAATTTAATTTCTAACTCAGGATGGTATAAATTCTATCTCTTTTAAATATAATTTTATTCTTTTTGAACCCAATACTGACTTAAGCATCGGAGGGGTGTTAGCTACCTTCAAGATTGTTTTGCAGAATATGCTTCGGGATATAGCTCCAGGATATACACTCAGGATAATTCAAAAGATTAGAGGATTAGCCCCCTCTCTCACGATTAAGGGATTCTAATTTAACACCTCACAAAATCATGACCAATATAATAAAGACACGTGTCATAGACTTTAAACGTGTTATAAACCCGGATCATGTTAAAAGATAACGGGAAGGATTAAAGGTGTCAACATGTTAATTATTACCTCTGAGTGACCTTTTAACTTTTCCAAACCTTTGTAAAATAGTAATATACTTTCATGAATATCTGATAAGGATTTCACAAATATCCGGTTCAATCTTGTGGTAAATGATTCAAATTTTTAAAGAAATGGGATCCTATGTGCAAACACGACAATTCTTCACTTAATGGCCTTTTCAAAGACTCCAAGACAACACTATTGCATGACAATGCTTTCTAGAGCAATTCAGAACTGATCATGTGGACCATTCTGCTGAAACTGACCTTAGATTCGAGTTATAAAGATTGCATGTTCAAAATCTAAAAGTTCTCAAAATTTTGTCTTCTGATTAGAGGTTTACGGACCGCAAAGCATATGCCTTACGGTCTGTAAAGAGGCTTAACTGGGCGATACAATTTGAATTACGGATACGGACCGCAAGGGCTAAGGCATACGGTCCGTAAGACCTGTAACTGGGCAGTAAAAATGGACAGCTGCGGGTTGTCTTCTTCTATACCCCTTTTCTCGAAACCAGCTGCATGCTACTGGTTTTGTAAAACCTCTAGACACCTGTATGCATCAGATTATACCTGGGGGACACCTGCATTGATCCTAAACAATCCATGACACTATATAAAGGCCCTCACTTTGCTTCTTTGAGCTCACACTTAAAATTTTCTCAACTTAAACTCTCTCTAGCTTCTTCTCTGGAGCATCCTGAATTGGAAGGAAGCTCTCTTAGTTGAAATTTTCATGCTAAGGACAATTGTAAGTGTTCTTAGCCTCTATAGTTAAGCTTTCATTAGTGTAATGACCGAAAGTCAAAGTTTGCGTAATTACGCTTTGACTTTGTGAATAATCACTAACGGTCCAGCCATTATTCGAATTGAAAATGGCTAAGAGTTGGTAATTGTGTAGGTAATAAACCCTTAAAAGGGCACCTGCTGATTATCACTTTTACTTAGTCAACTGCCAGGTCAAACTATTTAATAAAAAGTCAAACATGTCAATTTTTACAAAATAAATTCATAACTAATAATGCAGAAGTTATGGAACATGTTTTAACACTTAAATAACTTGGTAATTAATATAAGAACATGTTTAGGCATGTTCAACCCGACAATTCTGAGTTTAGGCTCAGTTCGCAACCGAAAGTCGTAAAAGTAGACTTTTGCTTTGACTTTCAGTTCTGGCCCGATTTAGCTTAGTTTAGTTATGCCTTAGGGTTCCTTTGGGACCACATTACATGTTAGTATAACCCTCTGAGATTATACTATAAGGTTCCATAGAAATCTGATTCATATGCATGTTCCCGTTAAATGCTTAAAATGGGCCATTATGCCCTTTTACCAATAAAACGAGATTTTTGAAAATGTGAATGGACAAAGACCTTTGTTACTGATATATAAGTATGTCCTAAAAGTTTGACATCAGATTCTGGTCTAAAATGAAAGTTATGCACAATATCATAAATTGAAAGCTTTTTATTAATTAAATAGCATTTTCGGCATAAATCATATATAAACCCAATTTTTGACACCAAACTTGCTACTTACTGATAAGATATAATATTTAGGGATTTTTGAAAATTTTTGTTAAATTTTAATCTGATCATAACATAGAGTTCTTGCATAAACTCGGTAATTGACGATAATGCCATTTTTGTTAATAAAATGAGTTTTAGTCATCATTTACATGCCAAACCTTTTTCTACTGATTTCATTTGTTAAATAAAATATTTTAAACAGTTGAGACTGATAAAAATCTCAGATTTTCTTAAACAACCCGAATACCGTCAAATACCGACTTTTATGCGATTTAGGCACTTAGTATGGTTTGAAACCATATTTAGCACCTAAGACTAGTTACCTACTGATTTTATGGATAAATTTTTATAATTTAACAGGAAGTATAAGTCTTGAACTCAGATTTCCAAATTTGACCCTTAAAGCATATGTGAAATGACCAAAATGCCCCTACGGTGCATAGCTTGGCCATAAATGATAAAATTCACATACGTATGATATCTTACTGATGTAACTTGTTAAAATAAATATTTTTACTGATTGTTTTAGACCAGAACCTCAAATTTTTATTTAACCTCTTTATAGACTTTAAAATGACCAAAATACCCCTACGGGGCTTAAATTGGTTTTAAATTCGTTTTGGGCATAATGGAAGATATCCTACTGATATCACAACATATTTTAAGGATAATAACTTATAGAACTTGTTCATGACTCTTTTGGTTACCCGTTGCGCATTTTCGCGTTCGGTACGGTTTATGTAACTAGTTTGCATAAATTAACCGAAACGGGTCAAACCTAATCATTTTTATTTTCAAAATCCAGAATGTATTTAGTTTACCCATTATATACAAGTCTTCATACTTGTCGGGTCTAAATCACATTCCAATACGGTCACCGCTTAATCTAGCGTTTCGTACCGTAAACCTTTCTTTAAAACTAACCGGTCTAAGTTAAAACTTAAATAAGACCCGTTAGGAATCTAATAGATTAATAAAAACCTTCGTTCCAGATTGAGAGCCCCTGTAGAAGTACTTGCACTTGCTGATTAAGATATACGGCTGAGAATAAAATTATATTTTAGCTCAGGTAAATACTTTTAACATATTTTCCCTTAAACGGGCTTGGGATACGGTAAATTATTACCGCTTGGTCGGGTGTAGAAACCTTTTAATCGGAAATGGTTAAATTGTATAATCCCGTTTAAACCAGTTTTGCTTGATAACATATAACATTGGGGGTTAACGACCGTGTCCTGGATTTCCTTAGCTCATTTAAGAATTATAAATGGCCACCACTTAACCACGGGGTGTTGGCATAACACATGTCCGTTGCATATAAAAAAGATATACTCATTTGCTGGGGTGACCCGCCATGAGTTTATACTTGTGGTGTGTTGTTTAATCTTGTTCGGTTTGTTTAATACCGGCCCTAAATGTTGGACAAACATGTAAATCTGATACAAGATTGTTATTTATATAATTGTCCCAAGTTATAAAATATTTGTGCCTTGTGCATTTAAATCATTTTCTTAAACATTTTCAAAAGAGTCGGTTAATTGTATTTACCAGTGAAAACTGACATATTTTCCAAAAGATTAAGTGGCAGGTACTTTCCATGAAATGGCTGGAAGCTTCGGGGCGTTAATAAAGAATCTTGTGAATTCTAAACGTTTAAGTCTGTTGAACAATACTTTATATTATGTTTATAAGATCCGCCTGTGGATCCACTCACATCCGTTTGTATAATATTTATTATACTTTATAATTCGGTTTGTATTAATATTTTACTTCCAAGACTTCCGTTGTGCATTAAACTGTAATTATTTGACTATGATGATATCAACTAGGTCACGATACTCCCCACCGGGCCCACCGGTAATACGTGAAAATATCGGGGTGTGACAGGTTGGTATCAGAGCCAACATTGAGTGAATTAAACACTAGCCTTTTGTGTTTAATCTCAATGACACAGTTTGCACATTCCTTGACTTCCGAGTCTAGGCAAATAACTTAGGACTAATCCTAATCTTAATTGTTTTCTTTTGTTGTTTCCTTTGTTTGTTTTGACAGGTTCAAAGACAATATGCCGCCACGTATTAGAGGCCGGGGTGGAAGGGGGAAGGCACCAATAACGAGGAATGACCACGAAGCAGGGCCCTCGCATAGAAGGACCCATCAGCATCTTTCAACTCCGATTCGCAACCGGATTGGAGAAACTACATTGAACCCGCGAGACGTTCTGTCTCGCTTAGCTCATCACCTTCATACCACAATTCATTTGGGCCACAATCAGAGAATGAACCCCACGAATCTCACCATTCCTTCATCCCTCTCCAACGCTCAAACTCACACCATTCCTTCAATAACCCAACACCCTACATTCAAAGCCGGTTCAACCCGGCAAACCTGATTGAAGAACCAACGGGTTATAACCCGTTAGGACCTGAGGATCACTTCTCCATGGATATGGACGAGGATCTGGAGCCTGCCCAGCCACCAACCGGGACGCCAACGCATCCCATTGAGATTTCTGACGGATCATCCTACCATGGTTCGCCGTATAGAGGGCCTGACCTGTATGCCCTAAGGTGGAGTACCTATAAGTGGGTGTTCACACCTCCCCACAACCCAGCACCGCAGCAACAGGTCCCTTCAGAGGACCCACACTTTGTGGCGGTTACGCCACCGCCACCACCAGTTCAAGAACAACCTCATCTGCCAGAGCCGCCAAGGCGGAGAAGAAATGCACGGATTACCGTGCGAGGGGATTTTCACTTCAGCACCCCTCAACATTCCAGCAACCACCCATCGCTCCATGAAAATCCATAAATGGGTGGGCCTTCGCATGCTTATTCTGAGGTCGACTCTGCACCGGTCGCACCACCACCACCACCCATGGGTTTTGGAGACCCAATCCCTGCATACAACCCGTTTCAGCAACAAGCTTATTTGGGTTACAATTACAACAATGCCCCTACCGTTGACCCGTACCTCGAGGCTGCAAACTACAATGCTCTCTACCCGAGGCCCTATCCAGCTACTTACCCAACTGGTTACCCCGCATATGGGTACCAATACCCACCACCTCCTCAACCTCAGCAACAGCAGCCACCTCAACCTCAAATTCAGCAACCACCGCCAGAGCAAGAAATCCTTCAAAGGTTGCATGAGGTGGAACAACAGGTAGCCGAGGAGCGTAGGAGCCGCCGAGGTCTACTAAAGGGTTTGGCAAGCCTTATTAAAGGGGAGAAGAAGAAGGATTATTAAATCCTTATTTATTTATTTATTGTATTGTTATTTCTTTTTCAATTAAGTCCCTGCGTGGACATTTAATTTAAGTACTTGGTCCCTGCGTGGACTTGTATTTTCTTTATTTTAGCCCCTGCGTGGGCAAGTTATTTATTTAAAAAGTCCCGTTTAGGGCTGCTATGTACTTCTTTCAATTTATGGAATGTTTAATTTAAAATTTCATTTGTCATTATATGTATGACTATATTATATAAAACAAATCAATATATATATATATATATATATATAATTCCAATTTACAATTGATCTACCAATATATATTAACAATAAAATCTTAAAGATAAAACCTAGCCTATATGTCATTTTAGACATGGCCATGATGGTAAATCCTTTTTAAGATAAATCCTTGTTAACACCTAAGAACGTGTTAGCACTCCTGGCAAATGTGATTCGATAAAATCACCCTAGTCATCCTTATATTGGATTTTTCCAATTCCTTTTTCCAACTTGTTCATTTAAACATCCATTAGTGAAGAAGTGCCTACGGGCCATATTTATTGTCCAATAGGACAAATGACGGTTGTAGCTTATGACCCCCCGTCAAGAAAAGGTGATGAACTATGTTCGAGCCTTAATGCCTCGATCCTATAAGATCACGGCTTATAAATTAAAATTGTCCTTGTGACTAGGACTTTTTGTGCCACCATAATATCCTTAACGATTTATAACTGGGATTAATTATAATGAAAATTTAGAACAAATCTAAGCTATCAAATTAACCATTATGGTCTATGTTTACAATGGTTAATTAATCATCTAAAATGGTGATTCCATAATAAACCTCTGAATAAATCATTGTCAACTGTTTTATAGCAAACAAGCTTCAGCATGTCCGAATCAAACGAAGTTAATAGTCATCCAAGAGAAAGAAACGATAATACTCGAATAAATGTAATGGGTGCAGACCTACAAGCAATGATAGACAATGTGGTTACTAGAGCCATGGACAGACAATTCAAAGAGCCAAGTAATACTCATGCTAAGACTAAATCTGTACCACATACTAAGACTCATTCTAAAACACATGAGTCAAAGAAGGACGACTCTTAGCACTCGTCCAACCAGAAAAGTCAACCATCCAAACAGATTGTGTATAATCAAGAACCGCGTTTTAAAAGTTGTTCCTACAAGTATTTTGTCTCATGCAAACCCAGAAACTTCACTGGTGAAAAAGGTGCTATCGACTGTATGGAATGGTTAGAAGAAATGGAGACTGTGGTTGACATCAGCGGGTGTGCTGAACGGGACATTGTAAAGTTCGTTTCTCAATCTTTCAAAGGTGAAGCATTAGTTTGGTGGAAGGCACTGCTACTGGCCTCAGGGAAAATCCCACTCTACAGTATGTCTTGGGATAGGTTTGTTGATCTGATAAGAGGTACTTTTTATCCACAACATGAAATAGAGAAAGTCAAGGCTGATTTTCTAACTCTGATTATGAAAAACTTAGATTGTCCATCTTATGTCACCAGCTTCAACTCTGTGTCCCGAATAGTACCTTATTTGGTTACGCCAGAGCCAAAGCGTATTGCACGTTTTATTGGTGGATTGGCTCCAGAAGTGAAAGGTTATGTGAAAGCTTCAAGGCCTGCAACGTACCAGTCAGCTGTAGATTTGTCTCTGTCTATAACTTTGGATATCATCAGGAGTAAGGCTGCAAGAAATACTAATGATGGGAAAAGAAAGAGAGAAGAAGATAATTCGAGGCGTTTTGACAAGAAAAAGAAAGGTGATTTTGGGTCTAAAAATGGTTCTGAGTATAAGAAAAACCCAAGTCAATCGGGTGACAGACCCGTCTGCAAAAACTGCAGGAAACGCCATTCAGGGAAATGCATGATTGACCCGCATGTTAAACTTTGCGGGATTTGTAAAACCAAGGGTCATAAAACATTAGAGTGCAAAGAATTGAAAAATGAAACTTATTACAATTGTAACGAGAAAGGGCATATCAAGACCAATTGCCCGAAGTTCGCAAAGAAGCCTGATGAGGCTAAAAAGACTAATGCACGAGTTTTCTAGATGAATGCCAAGGAGGCAGTACAGAATGACAATGTTATAACAGGTACATTCCTCATCAATGATGTTTATGCTAGAGTCCTGTTCGATTCTGGTGCAGATAAATCTTTCGTAGACAACAAATTTTGTAAATTGTTAAATCTGCGTGTTAAATCTCTAAGCATAAAATATGAGGTAGAATTGGCTGATGGTACCATAGAGACTGCTTCAACAATTTTAGATGGATGCTTTATATCTATTAGGGACCACTCTTTTCCATTATCTTTGTTACCAATGAAATTAGCAGGATTCGATATAGTAATAGGCATGGATTGGTTATCCTCTAACCAAGCCCAAATTGTTTATGATAAGAAGCAAGTGGTTATCAAGACTCCTTATGGTGAACCACTTACAATACAAGGAGATAAGCTGTACGGATTGCCTAAGCAAGTGTCTATGCTTAAGGCATCAAAGTGTTTGAAGAAAGGGTGTGTCATTTACATGGCATAAGTGACTATTGAAGAGCCAAAGCCTAAGATCGAAGACATTCCGGTTATTTTTTAATATTCGGATGTGTTCCCTGAAGAATTGCCTGGTTTACCTCCAGAGAGGCAAGTGGAATTCAGAATCGATATCATTCCTGGAACAGCACCAGTTGCAAGAGCACCCTATCGGTTGGCACCAACAGAGATGAAGGAATTAAGGACTCAGTTGGATGATTTATTTGAGAAGGGTTTTATACGACCTAGTTCGTCCCCCTGGGGAGCGCCGATCCTATTTGTGAAGAAAAAGGATAGATCAATGCGTCTATGCATTGATTATCGCGAGCTGAATAAAGTTACCATTAAGAACCGATATCCACTACCCAGGATCGACGATCTGTTCGATCAACTTCAAGGTGCAAGTTACTTTTCAAAAATCGACTTGAGGTCGGGATATCATTATTTGAAAGTCAGATCTGAAGATGTGCACAAGACTGCATTCAGAACTCGTTATGGTCACTATGAGTTCTTAGTGATGCCTTTCGGGCTCACTAATGCACCGGCAGCATTCATGGATCTCATGAATCGTGTTTGCAAGCCATATTTAGAGAAGTTTGTCATTGTTTTTATTGACAACATACTTATATATTCAAAAAGTCAAGCCGACCATGAGAACCATCTCCGGTGTATTCTTAAACTACTACAGCAAGAGAAGCTTTATGCAAAGTTCTCTAAATGTGAGTTTTGGCTTCGTGAAGTCCAATTTCTTGGACATGTAGTGAGTGAGCGTGGTATCCAGGTGGATCCCGCTAAGATTGAAGCGATTATGAACTGGCAAGCGCCTAAAACACCTAGAGAAATTCGCATCTTCTTGGGTCTAGCAGGATACTACAGGCGCTTCATTGAAAAATTTTATAGGATTGCTGCAGCTTTAACTTCGTTAACTCACAAGAATGTCAAGTTTGACTGGGGTCCCAAGCAACAAGAATCTTTTGAGATTCTCAAGCAGAAATTAAGCAATGCTCCTGTGTTGACATTGCCAGAAGGGATTGAAGAATTTGTTGTTTATTGCGACGCATCGCACACCGGTATTGGTTGTGTGCTTATGCAGAGAGGAATGGTTATTGCCTATGCTTCACGTCAATTGAAAGTGCATGAAAAGAATTACACCACTCATGATTTAGAATTGGGTGCCATTGTATTTGAATTAAAACTTTGGAGGCATTACCTATACGGAACCAAATGTGTGATCTTTTCAGATCACAAAAGCCTTCAACATATGTTTAACCAAAAGGATCTTAACATGAGGCAGCGTCGTTTGATGGAGACATTAAATGATTATGATTGTGAGATACGCTACCATCCTGGCAAGGCTAATGTAGTCGTTGATGACTTGAGCAGGAAGGAAAGGGTTAAGCCCATTAGGATCAATGCCAAAAGCATTGAACTGAAGAACAGCCTGAATGAAAAATTGTTAGCTGCTCAGAAGGAAGCTGTTTTGGAAACTAACTATCCAATTGAGAAGTTTGGTGTCACTGCTGATCAATTGTCTTATGGCAAAGATGGAATCCTTAGATTAAATGGCAGAATCTGGGTTCCAATCCATAGAGGGCTTAGAGATGTGATTCTCCAAGAAGTCCATAGTTCAAAATATTCAGTCCTTCCAGGCAGTGATAAGATGTACCAGGATTTAAAGGCAAATTATTGGTGGATAGGTTTGAAGAAATTTATAGCCACTTATGTGGCTAAATGTCTAACATGCGCATAGGTTAAAGCTGAGCATCAAAACCCGTCAGGTTTGCTGCAACAACCTAAACTTCCCACTTGGAAGTGGGAAATGGTAACTATGGATTTTATAACCAAGTTACCAAAGACGAAACTTGGAAACGATACGATTTGGGTGATAGTCGACAGGCTGACCAAGTCAGCTCACTTTTTACCTATTAAGGAAACATACAGCTCTGATAAGCTAGCTCAACTGTATGTGGATGAGATTGTATCTCTCCACGGTGTGCCAATATCTATTATCTCTGATAGGGATACTAGATACACATCTCATTTTTGGAAAAGCTTTCAACAATCTCTAGGCACTCGTTTAAATTTTAGCACTGCTTATCATCCTCAGACGGATGGGCAAAGCGAGCGCACGATTCAAACGCTTGAAGATATGCTCAGGGCTTGTGTTATTGACTTAGGTGGAAGTTGGGATGATCATCTTCCTTTGATCGAATTTTCATACAATAATAGCTATCATTCGAGTATCCAAGCCATGCCTTTTGAAGCCTTATATGGAAGGAAATGCAGAACGCCAGTTTGTTGGGCGGAAGTTGGAGAAACCCAACTGTCAGGACCTGATATAGTCCTGGAGACGACGGATAAGATTGTTCAAATCCGTGATCGTCTCAAGGCTGCCAGGGATAGGCAGAAAAGCTACGCGGATAAGAGGCGTAAACCTCTGAAATTCAAGGTAGGTGATAAAGTGTTACTCAAGGTGTCACCCTGGAAAGGGGTGATGTGTTTTGGAAAAAAAGGGCAAGCTGAGCCCAAGGTACATAGGACCATTCGAGATCACCGAATGTGTCGGAACAGTAGCTTATAAGCTAAATCTACCTGAAGAACTCAGTGGGATTCACAATGTGTTCCACATCTGCAATTTGAAGAAATGTCTAGCCAATGAATCGCTAGCAATGTCGCATAAGGACGTGCAGATCGATGAGAGTTTGAAGTTCATTGAAAAACCTTTGTCGATCGAGGATCGACATGTTAAGAAGCTTCGAAGGAAGCATGTGCCGATTGTGAAGGTAAAATGGGATGCCCGTAGAGGTCCAGAATACACATGGGAGGTTGAATCCACAATGAAACAAAAATACCCTCATTTATTTCAGTAAATCCCGAGGTCGAGATTTCTTTTACGGGGGTGAGGATGTAACACCTCGCAAAATCATGACCAATATAATAAAGACACGTGTCATAGATTTAAACGTGTTATAAATCCGGATCATGTTAAAAGATAACGGGAAGGATTAAAGGTGTCAACATGTTAATTATTACCTCTGAGTGACCTTTTAATATTTCCAAACCTTTGTAAAATAGTAATATACTTTCATGAATATCTGATAAGGATTTCACAAATATCCGGTTCAATCTTGTGGTAAATGATTCAAATTTTCAAAGAAATGGCATCCTATGTGCAAACACGACAATTCTTCACTCAATGGCCTTTTCAAAGACTCCAAGACAACACTATTGCATGACAATGCTTTCTAGAGCAATTCAGAACTGATCATGTGGACCATTCTGCTGAAAGTGACCTTAGATTCGAGTTATAAAGATTGCATGGTCAAAATCTAAAACTTCTCAAAATTTTGTCTTCTGATTAGAGGCTTACGGACCGCAAAGCATATGCCTTACGGTCCCTAAGGAGGCTTAACTGGGCGATACAATTTGAATTACGGATACGGACCGCAAGGGCTAAGGCAAACGGTCTGTAAGACCTGTAACCGGGCAGTAAAAATGGACAGCTGCGTGTTGTCTTCTTCTATACCCCTTTTCTTGAAACCAGTTTCATGCTACTGGTTTTATAAAACCTCTAGACACCTGTATGCATCAGATTATACCTGGGGGACACCTGCATTGATCCTAGACAATCCATGACACTATATAAAGGCCCTCACTTTGCTTCTTTGAGCTCACACTTAAAATTTTCTCAACTTAAACTCTCTCTAGCTTCTTCTCTGGAGCATCCTGAATTGGAAGGAAGCTCTCTTAGTTGAAATTTTCGTGCTAAGGACCATTGTAAGTGTTCTTAGCCTCTATAGTTAAGCTTTCATTAGTGTAATGACCGAAAGTCAAAGTTAGCGTAATTACGCTTTGACTTTGTGAATAATCACTAACGGTTCAGCCATTATTCGAATTGAAAATGGCTAAGAGTTGATAATTATGTAGGTAATAAACCCTTAAAAGGGCACCTACTGATTATCACTTTTACTTGGTCAATTGTCGGGTCAAACTATTTAATAAAAAGTCAAACAAGTCAATTTTTACAAAATAAATTCATAACTAATAATGCCGAAGTTATGGAACATGTTTTTACACTTAAATAACTTGGTAATTAATATAAGAACATATTTAGGCATGTTCAACCTGACAATTCTGAGTTTAGGCTCGGTTCGCAACCGAAAGTCGCAAAAGTAGACTTTTGCTTTGACTTTCAGTTCTGACCCGATTTAGCTTAGTTTAGTTATGTCTTAGGGTTCATTTGGGACCACATTACTTGTTAGTATAACCCTCTGAGATTATACTATAAGGTTCCATAGAAATCTGATTCATATGCATGTTCCCGTTAAATGCTTAAAATGGACCATTATGCCCTTTTACCAATAAAACGAGATTTTTGAAAATGTGAAGGGACAAAAACCTTTGTTACTGATATATAAGTATGTCCTAAAAGTTTGACATCAGATTCTGGTCTAAAATGAAAGTTCGGCATAAATCATGTATAAACCCAATTTATGACACCAAAGTTGCTACTTACTGATAAGATATAATATTTAGGGATTTTTGGAATTTTTTGTTAAATTTTAAAATGATCATAACATAGAGTTCTTGCATAAACTCGGTAATTGACGATAATGCCCTTTTTGTTAATAAAATGAGTTTTAGGCATCATTTACATGCCAAACCTTTTTCTACTGATTTCATATGTTAAATAAAATATTTTAAACAGTTGAGACTGATAAAAATCTCAGATTTCTTTAGACAACCCGAATACCGTCAAATACCGACTTTTATGCGATTTAGGCGCATAGTATGGTTTCAAACCATATTTAGCAACTAAGACTTGTTACCTACTGATGTTATGGATAAATTTTTATACTTTAATAGTAAGTATAATTCTTGAACTCAGATTTCCAAATTTGACCCTTAAAGCATATGTGAAATGACCAAAATGCCCCTACGGTGCATAGCTTGGCCATAAATGATAAAATTCACATATGTATGATATCTTACTGATGTAACTTGTTAAAATAAATAATTTTACTGATTTTTTAGACCAGAACCTCAAATTTTTATTTAACCTCTTTAGAAACTTTAAAATGACCAAAATACCCCTACGGGGCTTAAATTGGTTTTAAATTCGTTTTGGGCATAATGGAAGATATCCTACTGATATCACAACATATTTTAAGCATAATAACTTATAGAACTTGTTCATGACTCTTTTGGTTACCCGTTGCGCATTTTCACGTTCGGTACGGTTTATGTAACTAGTTTGCATAAATTAACCGAAACGGGTCAAACCTTATCATTTTTATTTCAAAATCCCGAATGTATTTAGTTTACCCATTATATACAAGTCTTCATACTTGTCGTGTCTAAATCACATTCCAATACGGTCACCGCTTAATCTAGCATTTCGTACCGTAAACCTTTCTTTAAAACTAACCGGTCTAAGTTAAAACTTAAATAAGACCCGTTAGGAATTTAATAGGTTTATAAAAACCTTCGTTCCAGATTGAGAGCCCCGGTAGAAGTACTTGCACTTGCTGATTAAGATATACGGCTGAGAATAAAATTATATTTTAGCTCAGGTAAATACTTTTAACTTATTTTCCCTTATACGGGCTTGGGATACGGTAAATTATTACCGCTTGGTCGGGTGTAGAAACCTTTTAATCAGAAATGGTTAAATTGTATAATCCCGTTTAAACCAGTTTTTCTTGATAACATATAACATTGGGGGTTAACGACCGTGTCCTGGATATCCTTCGCTCATTTAAGAATTATAAATGGCCACGACTTAAGCATGGGGTGTTGGCATAACACATGTCCGTTGCATATATAAAAGATATACTCATTTGCTGGGGTGACCCGCCGTGAGTTTATACTTGTGGTGTGTTGTTTAATATTGTTCGGTTTATTTAATGTCGGCCCTAAATGTTGGACAAACATGTAAATCTGATACAAGATTGTTATTTATATAATTGTCCCAAGTTATAAAATATTTGTGCCTTGTGCATTTAAATCATTTTCTTAAACATTTTCAAAAGAGTCGGTTAATTGTATTTACCAGTGAAAACTGACGTATTTTCCAAAAGATTAAGTGGCAGGTACTTTCCATGAAATGGCTGGAAGCTTCTGGGCGTTAATAAAGAATCTTGTGAATTCTAAACGTTTAAGTCTGTTGAACAATACTTTATATTATGTTTATAAGATCCGCCTGTGGATCCACTCACAACCGTTTGTATAATATTTATTATACTTTATAATTCGGTTTGTATTAATATCATACTTCCAAGACTTCCGATGTGCATTAAACTGTAATTATTTGACTATGATGATATCAACTACGTCACGATACTCCCCACCGGGCCCACCGGTAATACGTGAAAATATCGGGGTGTGACACTAATCCCTTCAAAGGTTTAAATGTATTCACCTTTCTCTCGAATTGGGTTTAAACACCCCGCCTGGAGCGCAAGTTATCTAGGAATAGTTCAAGATAGCGGGACATGTTCATGTAAAAGTGGCTGACAATTTCGTTATTATTGGCTATATCCTGGATCCTAAAGGTATATGAGGATTGATCACCCTCTCTCGCGAAAGGGTATTTTCATACTCTCTAAGGTTTAAAGGTTTTCACCTTTCTAAGTCTTGGACTTTATACACTCCCGCCTGTAGCGCCCGAAAATTTGGGATTACCCCCAGTATACTCAGGGTTTATCCCCGGAATATTGAGTATTTTTCATTAGAATGTTTGAGGTTTATCACCCGTAACACTAAAATTAAATATAACTGATGCCCAAAAATTCCTAAGTGTTTAAAAAAAAATAACAACTTGCACAGGGGACATTCCTGCTAAGGCATTGTGAACAGTTCAAAGGATCGAATGTGGACCTGGTTTAGTAAGTCTCTCAGACTGGGGACATCTTCGATGGAATGGTTGCAAAAGAACTGAAGGATAAGAATTGAGATATATTCTATCTCTGGTATGATCTCTCCTTTTTATTCTTTTGGAACCCTTATCTAAATTTTTGAAACTGTGATAGAATGTTTATGAGTATCCTGACCGGGATATCTTCTCAGGATATTTGGTCAGAATATTACACTAAGATTGAAAATTTGAAATTGCATTCAAATCAAACAACACATATCGAGACTTGCAAAAATGGACAACAATGGGTAAGGCCAAAAGAAGTTAGTTTATTAACATAGCAAAAGTTTGTGCTTTTGGTTTCATCTCAAACCGAGACCCATCCACCAAAAGCACAATTAGTTTTTAACCATATTTACTTAACAGTTGAAGGTTTCATCTTGAAACCCAAGATCCATCCACCTCCAACTGTTATATTGTTCAAAACAAAGCATACTAATTGATGACCAAGGGCTTCTTCCTGAAACTCAGGATCCCTCCACCTTTGGCCATCATATTGTCTAAATGCAGGAAAGTAAATTGTTTGACAGACAGGAAATTAAAATTGTTCAACTACCACAACCATTAGAAATTAAAAAGTGGGCTCCGGCCTAGGCACGAATATCCATCATCGCCCACTTCGCTGCTTTCAAGCAGCAGCACCTCCTTCAACCACAACATCTCCTCCAGCACCCGCACCAACATCACCGTCAGGATTCTTCTCAGCATCGCCACCAGCACCAGCCGCCTCCTCTGCTGCCTTGGAAGGCTCTTCACCAGTAGGCTTCGTAAGATACTCCACGGGATTACCTCTGAGATTCTTTAATTTCGCCTCCCAAGCGTTGACATTCCTGGAAGGGCATTCGAAGCCCATGGTTTTGGCCTCATAAGCCATCTTTAACCTGGCTTAAAGGAGGAAAATTACAACGGATCCTTTGATGCCTTCCCGGTAAGTGTTCATGTTCTGCTGGTATTGAAGATGGGCGCGTCTAGCTTGGCTTGAGCATCTTGGTTAGCCTTGTTGATAGCAACTTGATACTCCCTGGTCATCGCCTTGAATTCGTCTTCATAATGCTGGGATTTGGCGGCGGCAATCGTTCCTTGATCGACGATGGTGACTTTGGCCTTCTATAGCTTGACCTCCAGCATTTTGTTGAGCCCACAAGCTTCCTTGTATAAGTGCATGAGACGCACAAGGCCCTGCAATCAAGAATACAGGTATCAACATATATAGGCTGTCCAGGATAGTAGTTCAACATATATGTGCAGGATATAGGATGGAAATTGTTACCTGATTGAGGAATGAAGTCATGAACCCGCTGGCTTCGTTGAATCCGTGATTCTCATAAGGAAAGGTCTCGGAGGCAGCAGGAGAGTCCATTTATTTTCTCTTCCGGGCACTGGAGGCACGTGGCTTGGTAGCTGGAGAAGGCTTCGGGATGGCAACAGCTTTCGAACTGGATGGCTTGGATGACGTGGTTGCTTTAGGGCTTGGCTCCTTCTTCACCTGAACAGGACCGCAGTAACTATCTAGCTCTTCGAGGTCAAAAACTTCCGGAGTTTTGACTGGTGCTACATAAAGGGAGAAACTCTAAATCCTTTTTACTCTTTCATTATATCAAACTAATCAAGCATGTGCAGAATAACCCTTACCAGACATCTCGGACGATGACTATTGACTGGAACTTGGGAGGTGTGTGGAAAAGCTCCTATCACTTTCCGGTAACCGGTAGATCGCTTTGATTCTTTTTTCAGATTCTTCAGTAGGAGGGGCTACTTCTCTGAAATTCACTTCATAAAATCCAAACAAGAGAATGTCAGTACAGGGTATAGACTCAATAAACATTTGGGGATATTCTTAAAAAACCCTAAACCATACCGGTGGTTAACCACTTCACCGGAAGGCTATCACCCTCATCGATAGAATCTAGTCTGACAAAGAAAAACTTTCTTTGCCATCCGTCCTCGTTTTTGGTCTCTTTGAGGACGAGAGGATTCTTGGATGTGGAAAACGGTAAAAATCGGCTAGAACCGTGAGATCAAAGGCGATAAGCGATTGGGATATCTTCAATGCAAAGGTCAGGAACATGAATGTCCTTAATCTGATTAAGAACGATCAACACCCTTCATACCATAGGCATTGTTTGAGAGAAGCTAAGGCATATTTTTCGAAAAAACTGCATCATAAATACAGGGAAAGGGTACCGAAGGCCTAGAGAAAAGGGGTATGATGGAAAACAGATCCATTCCTGGGATGATACGTCTGATCGGACTAACCGGTCGAACGACCTGTTGATTGCCTTATCAGGAAAGGCACCGGAAGCCCTCAGTGCTGCGATGTCTGCATTATCAAAGGCACAGACCTCCTTCTCAGGATTCTTGAGAAGATTCTGTTGGGCAAAGGTCTCGCTCGATTCGCCGGTGTGAGAATGAGTTCTGGTAGCCATTGAGAGAGAAACGAGGGAAGTCGCGAGAAAGGGAGAAGAGATAAATGATTACCTGGAATTCTGTTGAAGATGGTTGAATTTCAAACAAAAAGAGAGAAGATATAGCGGCCTCATAGATAGCCATCGAGTAAATATCGCATTGGAAGTTGCAGCTTGTCATTTCAACGGTCACTTCAACTTAATGGCCTCGATTCACGAGATATATTTTGGGGACAATTGTTATGGGTGGTTTTCTGCTCATATATGTTTAATAATATTCTGACTGTGTTATTTTTTATTGTGATCAGGATACCGGATCAGGATATTGGTAACATCCTGATACAGTATCCTGATATTAACTAATTAGCTCACGTGCAGATTAACAAGGAAAGCTTATAACGTTCAAGTGGACCTGTTCTCCCAAAGACTCGGACTAATCGGTTGAAAAGGGGACGTTGAAGCCGGAAGAAGTGGTCTACAACGTTTATAAGGGGAATATTCGCCGTATCCCGGTTTTATAGGCTAGTTTGTTATTTTCTTTTGCATATATAGGATTGATCGGATCAGATAGAACACACACAATCTTTTACACACTCTTGCTCTCTACTAGCTTTCTAATAGTTGCAATCACCCACAAACACTAACACGTGTACTTGAATCTCATTGTAACACTTAGTTGATCCACATCATATCCTCTATTGTATCCTGATATTTGAAGTAATAAGAAGAACAAGCCAGCTGTGATTGTCAGCTCCCGAGGTTTTGTGCCGGCGATCTAGATTGATCAAGGGCTTTCCTCGTACATCTCGTGTCACCCTTTACCTTTTTTGCTCATTGTTTGATTGTAGATACAACTCGATATCCTGAGCTGTATCCTAAAAACTATTTTCTGCTAACAACTTGATCAGCATATTTTCCATGAATACTACAAGCACACTACCGCACTTAACTAATTTGATCACTTAATTACTTAGGTAATTTTTGAACAAAACAATTGGTATGTTTGATTTTACTTGGGTGGTTATAAGTTTAGTTGTGTTATATGTGAATGGTTTAAGTTTGTATGCATTAAGCTAATTGGATCGCACAAACACTCCGGGTCGCACCTTCATCCACAGCCGCACACTTCTTTGTTCTTTGGTTCTTTGGGCTCGGCCCAAAAGCCTTCACACTGGTGCACCGATACACGACCCAAACAAAGCCCGAAGACCAGGCCCGAATCACTATATGTTGCAAACACCCACATGCTCTAGCATTTCTTTTCAAAATACAAAACGTAAGGAAACCCTAGCACACTCCTTCATTCTCGGCGATCGACGGCAGGAAACCCCCTCCCCTTCTTGGAAGCTTCTTGTGCTCAAACACCTCTCTTCATCTCTCGGTTAGTATAATCCACATTATCGTATTTATGTGTTTGTTTGTATTCGAGTACGATCTATGTATTTATGCGTGATTTGTGTTCGAGTATGATCTAAGAAATTAGTAGGACTAGTGGTAGAAATCACGTTGAAACAAAAAGAAAGATAGTATGTATTAGGATTGTGTATGTTGTAGGCATTAGCATGACCAAACTGTTAACATGAACTCGGAAATATCTTTGATGCGAATTGGTAGTCCGGAATGATTGTGTGTGCTAGAATGTGGTTCGAATGTTAAAAATCTGATGTTGAATATACATTGAAACAACCATGATGTTTATCTGTTTGATCTGTTTGAATATTGCTATGATGATTGATTGGTTGTTTGCAATGAATTCGGAAAGTTGTGTAACTGATATAATGATTGTAACTGATTGCCATAATTTAAGGAATGAACAACTTTAAATGGAAGTAGCTCTAACTCGAGACCTCGGTGGTCTCGACTCATCACTCGAAACCATGTAAACAGAGGTTGCGAGTCGAGACCTCATGGTTCCGACTGGAGACCAAACATCACCAAACAAGGGAACCCGAGACCAGTTTGGTTGCGGGTCCGGTTTCGACTCGAGACCTGACTCGAGACCTCATTGTCTCGACAATTGAATCATCACTCGAGATCGTCAGTTGCGACTCGAGACCCCAGAGGTTGCGAGTTGAAAAATATGGAATTATTTTATAATAAAAGAAAGCTAATCTTTTTAAAACAAAGATAAACTTTTTGGGTCTTGAAATAGATCAAGGGACTTATTGTCCACAAAAAAAACATATCTTGGAAAATATACACAAATTCCTAGATACTTTAGAAGATAAAAAACATCTTAAAAGATGTTTAGGTATTTTAACCTATGCTGAAAGTTATATTCCTAAACTCACGGAACTTAGGAAACCTTTACAGGTAAAATTAAAAAAGGATTATATATGGGAATGGAAACAATCCGATACAGAATATATCAAAAAGATAAAGAAAAACTTAACCAGTTTTCCAAAACTTTATCTTCCAAAAGAAAATGAATTTTTAATCATAGAAACAGACACTTCTCATGATTATTGGGGAGGAGTTTTGAAGGCCAAAACAACCGAAAAAGAAGAAATATGTACGTTTACTTCTGGAAGCTTTAAACAAGCCGAAAGAAATTACCACAGTAACGAAAAAGAAATACTTGCGGTAAAAAACACTATTTCTAAATTTTCTATTTATCTTACTCCTGTAAAATTTCTAGTCAGGACATATAATAAAAATTTTACTGATTTTCTCAAAACAAAAATTTCTGCAGATAATAAACAAGGTCGTCTTGTCAGATAGCAAATGTGGTTTTCAAGATATTCTTTCGACATTGAGCATCTTGAGGGGGCAAAAAACGTGCTAGATGATTGCTTGACAGGAGATTTTCAAAATATGTAAACAAATACGTAGTCCAAAATACGTAAACGAATACGTACTCCAAATGCTTTTCATGCCTATTTAAGTAGCACAAATCCTTTAAACAAAGGCATGACCTATCACTTTCACAAAAGTAAGGTTTATTTTTAAAAGAAATGGAGAATTTTAAGGCTTTACGCCTAAAAGAAAATATCCTTTTGATAGAATTAAAAGCTATTCAAGATCAAATAGCTCTCTATGACGAAACTCTAGAACTAACTGCTAATTCAGAGCAGTAATCCATAAGTAAACAATCTGAATCTATTCCCTCTCAAACGGCGAAGGGTAAAGAAAAATCAAGTCTGTTTACTCCTGTTGCTTGGGAAAAAAAGCAAAAATAGAGTAAATGAAGAACTAAAATCTTCATCTAGCCCAGAAGCAAACGACTCTGGTAAAGGCATATCAAATCCGTTGATGGCTGACAGTTTGCCAAAAAACTAAAAAGGTCTCTCTCAGACCAAGTTACTCTCAAGTCACTAAAACACCAGAAAATCTTAAATCAAGATTTTATGTTATCTTTGATGGCGAACACGGAGAAAT
This sequence comes from Helianthus tuberosus, assembly GCA_030545235.1. NCBI lineage: Eukaryota > Viridiplantae > Streptophyta > Magnoliopsida > Asterales > Asteraceae > Helianthus > Helianthus tuberosus. The sequence continues at coordinate 199,481,876 of CM060425.1, forward strand.
CTACGAAGACTGGTCTATAGTCAAAAGTTATGTTGATAAAACTGACTATCCCTTCAAAAAATTTGGGTCATTATTACAAGCCCAACAAGAAGCCACCCGATATTCAGCAAACTTCGGGAAAATAGAAATACCTTTAAAGGTAACCATTTTTTCTGAACCTTTGAAGCCCAAGAAAAAAGAAAAAGTCATTGAATTCAGGAACACTTTCTCAAAACCAACAATTAAAGATGTTGGACCGTTTTGCGACCTCGAAATATCAGTTGAGAACGTTCATCTTCATGTATAAAGGCGGAATCAGTATACACGAAGTTACACAGCTTATCCTTTCAATTTTCTTCACTTTTATTGCTTTTTGAATACAATTTGACAGAGTTCCGACACCTAAGCAATGACCAGATTCTGCTTTTCTGTCACATGTCCGGGTATATATAGGAGACTGATTCCACTTATATGGCATGTCCATATAAGCGGAATCACTATGTGACACATAAGTGGAATCACCTAATAACCCTATGAGCGAAATCACTAATTTCCCTATAAGCGAAATCACCTATAACTTTGTACATATAAGCGAAATTAACAAGTTAACCCTAATTTTGACTTTCTAAAACCCTATATTGACTATCTTGACCTAAGACATAATGTAGACGTAGTCAACAGACATTCTGTGCACCAACAGACTCCCCCTTGGATGTTGACGAAGTCTACAGCTCCGAGTCTTCAGTCTTGGTCTTTTCTCCAACTCTATCTTTTTATCATAAGCACTCTATCTTCACAGGTTTAGGTTCACTTCCTAGCTCCATCTTCAGACTTCCCTTTGACCATTGATCCAGACTTCCCCTTTTCACAGACTCCCCCTCTTAATATGCTAGAATCTAAGGTCTTTATCTGGTTCAATCTTTGACAATTAGCTCCCATGGGAATGATGAAGTCCAAAACCTGTTACCCTGCACATCCTCTACCTCACCATAAGTTTCACAAATTTATAACATTTGAATTTAATAAACTTACTGGTAGACATCATATATACAATCAATCATACTAGTTACATCAAGTTCAAATGAATGACCTTGATAAACTAACCACACAGTCTTTCAAAACATTTGTATATGACATTCAAAGTTTTCAACATATTCTCCCAATCCTGTTCATCATGTTTAGCACTCGAATTTTGAATATCAGCTCTTCAACATCAGTTGTCGAAAATCTTTTTGAATTTTCAAAATTTTATGCTAAAACACTCCGAAATTTTTTTTTTGGATTTTTGTTTTGAATAAAATGCAGTAAACAAATATATACAAACAATATTTTTGTGAGTTTGTGTAAGAGGATCATATCAGTTTATGAGACCAATCACTAGCACCATTAAGCTTTAATCATTTTAAGTTCTAAACGATTCACCTTGATTGTCAGTATACTGGTTCACTTAAATTTTCACACAAAGTTCAACTGCTTCGAGATATGAGTTTAATGTCTTAGATACTTAAACTTATTCGCGTGTCCCACCTCAGAATATACTCCCGTATCCAGATCCCAATATTCAGTCTTACAGGTAAGTATAACACAAATGATATATGTAAGGGGTTAATAATTTATGAAGAATCATGAGAGCTCAGGTCAGAACTACCGTTCAGCAGAGAGATCATGACTCAACTTTTAGGTGTGTCCCCTTTAGAGGATATTTTTTACAACAGCATTGCTAAGCAATTTTATTGTCTTATCATTTATGCTGAGGGTGATGCTATGTTTCAAGTATCGCAGAAAGTATTATTCGAGGACTAGGTCAGAACTACCATTCAGCAGAAGTCCCGGAATAATACCCCAGACATCATTGTGTATAAAAACCTAGTATATCAGAAAAAGGAATCCTTCAAACAAGATTTCGGGGGTTACCCATATATCCGAGAGATGTTACCCACGATATAAGCAAGTTTGAATTTAGGTTTATATCCCGTCACAATCTACTAAATGTGCAAAAACCTACTGACATATCATCAGTGAGACTGTTTATCACTTTTTAACTTTCCATATCTTTAGTGTAACACCCCGTCCCGGAATGGGCCGGCGTGTCACAATAACAGTAGTCAGATCAAAAACATAATTCCATTTATACTTAAATGTATTACAAGGCTTTACAGCTTAATGAAGGATATCTAATCCATTACAATTATTTCTACCGTCTTTTCCAAACACTCGAGCACTCTTCCATATTCCGTCCCAGCTTGTCTTGATAACCTGATGTAAAGAAGAAAACACACAAAAACGTACGTCTGAGCAAAATTTTGAAAAGTTTTGCCCAGTGTGCGGATAGAGGAAAACAAAAGCTTATTTTATTTAATATCCGGAGGTAACTTCATGTGAAAATGATACGATGCAAAAACATAATTTCATAATCATATCTTACGGATGTACCCATGAGCAAACTGAAAACGTGACAATACACAGGTAGCTACTCCTGCATACTTATCACACGAAATGGTGAGTTGGCATACCCGTTATCCATTTCCTGAAAACTGAAATCCTAGGATTCGATCCATACGCCTCCTAATATATGTACCACACTTGTACTTAAGAGACGCCGTGAACTGATCTCTCCGTCACGGGTAGAGCACATGATGTCGATGCCGCAACATCATGCTCGTGGGACACTCCACGAGAAGCGATACTCAGGGTATCAGAGTACAAATGAACTTATTCACATAACTTATAAAACTTATTTTCAGAACAAAACGGAACATATATTGGAACATGCGATAATGAGTACAACTTAACAGAAAACTATCGCATGATATGAAAGCAAAATCCAAAGTTTAGAATAGGAATTTAACGGACTGTCAAATGAACCGATAATCAAAGACGTGAGGAGTTTTTTAAAAAGACATAGTAATATAATGGTATTATAATTTGACTTAAGTAACATAATACTTGTTTATAATATTAAACTTGTAATTTATTTACTTATAACTTGTAAGCCTTAAGATATTTAACTTGTAACTTGTAAATAATAATTTGATTGAAAATACGAATCTTTGGCGAGATTGAAAATCTAAGAGTGGAACCAGTCACCAAGGTGTGGATATCAATCCTATCTTGACAATTTCGTCCCAAAATGTGGTTTATTAAACGAAACAAGATAAAACCTTGACTCGTTAATAAGGAACCACTAGAGTATGAAATGAAACTCGTATACATGTAAGTTCGTTGATTTGTAATTTCCTAAACAAATAACTCACAAACATGTATACTTGTAAATACGAAAAGAATATTTTTCATAAACCCTTTTCTAAAGAACTGATGTAAAACAATACCTTTTTCAAAACGTTTGTAACTTCCAACACTTATTTCATAACTTAATCTTAATATGGAATTTATAATTTATTTCATAACTTGATCTTAATACGGAATTTATAACTTATTTCAGAACTTAATCTTAATACGAAATTTATAATCAGGAATGATATACTTATCTCCAAATGACGTAATTCGAAAGAAAGAAGTCTATCCGTACCCAACGGACATAAATCGAAAGAAAGGACTCTATACGTATCTAACTAACATAATTCGAAAGAAAGGATTCTATCCGTACAGAATTTATAACTTATTTCATAACTTAATCTTAATACGAAATCTAAAATCAGGAATAATATACTTGGATCAAAACGACATAAATCGAAATAAAGGATTCTATCCGTACGGAATTTATAACTTATAACTTAATCTTAATACGGAATTTAAACTCAGGAGTGATATACTTATATCCAATTGACGTAAATCGAAATACAGGAGTCTATCCGTACCCAACGGACATAAATCGAAAGAAAAGAATCTATCCGTATGGAACTTATTTCATAATTTAAAAATCAGAAATCAGATGCCGGAAGGCCAAATGACATGTATTGAAGAAAGGGATTCTATCCGTATCCAACTGACATAAGTCGAAAGAAAGGGTTCTATACATACGGAATTTATAACTTATTTCATAACTTAAATCTTAATACGGAACCTAAAATCAGGAATGATATACTCGGATCAAAACGACATAAATCGAAAGAAAGGAATCTATCCGTAAGGATTTTATAACTTACTTAATCTTAATACGGAATTTAAAATCAGAATTGACAGAAATCGAAAGAAAGGAATCTATCCGTACCTTAAAATTTCCAAGTGATGCTACCTTGTTTCCAATTGTAGATTTATACGGGTAGAGTTTAGCCTACTGATTATCTTCTTAACCTAATTTGCTCACAAACTAGGTATTTAACTTAATACAGCATTTACGATAACTCACGAGATCAAATTCTCACAACGAACGACAAAGTGCGATACTTCATCCATCGAATTAACGATGATCCGTCAAATTAATGACGAACGACAAAGTATAACCCTAATGTGGGCGGCACTTAAACATCCATTGGATATATTGATCGATCGGACAATGAATCGTAATAGCGATCGAGTTATTACCCTGTTCTGCAGCACCCTGCTATACTTAATTAGTGTTTCGTGTATGTTTTGAGAGTAATCGGACGATAACTCAGCGAAATTTTGGAGTTTGATCGTCGTTTTTGTGCCCAGAATCAAGTCCCTACATCCTCTATTTATAGTCGAATTTTGACCCTTAGGCGGCCCGCGTGAGAATTATGCTTAACTTGAGGCGGCCCGCGAGAGAACTTATTTTATGTATAGGGTTGCCACGTGTGGGACTAGGCTAGCTGAGTCGACGAAATCATTAAATTCAACTTCGTCCGCAAGTTATTAAGATAATCGTTAAGTAGGGAATACCCCCCTGAGTTTTAGGGGCCCTAATCCTGATTCTGAAAATTCTGAAAATTTTAGGGTTGGTGCAGAATCACTTGGGTGTCTTAATTAGGGTTTCCTTTTAGATAAAATAATAAAATAAATAGGACTTTTAACGAGGTTTGTTACATTTTTGTTTTAAAATTTTCGGGTGTTACAAATCTACCCCTCTTAAAAAAAATTTCGTCCTCGAAATTATTACATACATATATATATATTAATAATCATACTTGAACGCGGCCCACTACGATCAATAGTCATACTTGAAATAAAGCTAGAGTAAAAACAATGAAGATGACGAAATACTTATGTTCGAGACTATCATGAAGTGAAAAGAAAAGTTACTAACCGATGTATCGACTGATTGGACATCGAAATCCTAACCCAATATCTACCCATTACCTCACAGGTCTTAACTTATGTTTAAGTTTTCTACAGGAAAGAGCCTTTGCTCTGATACCATAGCTGTAACACCCCGTCCCGGAATGGGCCGGCGTGTCACAATAACAGTAGTCAGATCAAAAACATAATTCCATTTATACTTAAATGTGTTACAAGGCTTTACAGCTTAATGAAGGATATCTAATCCATTACAATTATTTCTACCGTCTTTTCCAAACACTCGAGCACTCTTCCATATTCCGTCCCAGCTTGTCTTGATAACCTGACGTAAAGAAGAAAACACACAAAAACGTACGTCTGAGCAAAATTTTGAAAAGTTTTGCCCAGTGTGCTGATAGAGGAAAACAAAAGCTTATTTTATTTAATATCCGGAGGTAACTTCATGTGAAAATGATACGATGCAAAAACATAATTTCATAATCATATCTTACGGATGTACCCATGAGCAAACTGAAAACGTGACAATACACAGGTAGCTACTCCTGCATACTTATCACACGAAATGGTGAGTTGGCATACCCGTTATCCATTTCCTGAAAACTGAAATCCTAGGATTCGATCCATAAGCCTCCTAATATATGTACCACACTTGTACTTAAGAGACGCCGTGAACTGATCTCTCCGTCACGGGTAGAGCACATGATGTCGATGCCGCAACATCATGCTCGTGGGACACTCCACGAGAAGCGATACTCAGGGTATCAGAGTACAAATGAACTTATTCACATAACTTATAAAACTTATTTTTAGAACAAAACGGAACATATATTGGAACATGCGATAATGAGTACAACTTAACAGAAAACTATCGCATGATATGAAAGCAAAATCCAAAGTTTAGAATAGGAATTTAACGGACTGTCAAATGAACCGATAATCAAAGACGTGAGGAGTTTTTTAAAAAGACATAGTAATATAATGGTATTATAATTTGACTTAAGTAACATAATACTTGTTTATAATATTAAACTTGTAATTTATTTACTTATAACTTGTAAGCCTTAAGATATTTAACTTGTAACTTGTAAATAATAATTTGATTGAAAATACGAATCTTTGGTGAGATTGAAAATCTAAGAGTGGAACCAGTCACCAAGGTGTGGATATCAATCCTATCTTGACAATTTCGTCCCAAAATGTGGTTTATTAAACGAAACAAGATAAAACCTTGACTCGTTAATAAGGAACCACTAGAGTATGAAATGAAACTCGTATACATGTAAGTTCGTTGATTTGTAATTTCCTAAACAAATAACTCACAAACATGTATACTTGTAAATACGAAAAGAATATTTTTCATAAACCCTTTTCTAAAGAACTGATGTAAAACAATACCTTTTTCAAAACGTTTGTAACTTCCAACACTTATTTCATAACTTAATCTTAATATGGAATTTATAATTTATTTCATAACTTGATCTTAATACGGAATTTATAACTTATTTCAGAACTTAATCTTAATACGAAATTTATAATCAGGAATGATATACTTATCTCCAAATGACGTAATTCGAAAGAAAGAAGTCTATCCGTACCCAACGGACATAAATCGAAAGAAAGGACTCTATACGTATCTAACTGACATAATTCGAAAGAAAGGATTCTATCCGTACAGAATTTATAACTTATTTCATAACTTAATCTTAATACGAAATCTAAAATCAGGAATAATATACTTGGATCAAAACGACATAAATCGAAATAAAGGATTCTATCCGTACGGAATTTATAACTTATAACTTAATCTTAATACGGAATTTAAACTCAGGAGTGATATACTTATATCCAATTGACGTAAATCGAAATACAGGAGTCTATCCGTACCCAACGGACATAAATCGAAAGAAAAGAATCTATCCGTACGGAACTTATTTCATAATTTAAAAATCAGAAATCAGATGCCGGAAGGCCAAATGACATGTATTGAAGAAAGAGATTCTATCCGTATCCAACTGACATAAGTCGAAAGAAAGGTTTCTATACATACGGAATTTATAACTTATTTCATAACTTAAATCTTAATACGGAACCTAAAATCAGGAATGATATACTCGGATCAAAACGACATAAATCGAAAGAAAGGAATCTATCCGTAAGGATTTTATAACTTACTTAATCTTAATACGGAATTTAAAATCAGAATTGACAGAAATCGAAAGAAAGGAATCTATCCGTACCTTAAAATTTCCAAGTGATGCTACCTTGTTTCCAATTGTAGATTTATACGGGCAGAGTTTAGCCTACTGATTATCTTCTTAACCTAATTTGCTCACAAACTAGGTATTTAACTTAATACAGCATTTACGATAACTCACGAGATCAAATTCTCACAACGAACGACAAAGTGCGATACTTCATCCATCGAATTAACGATGATCCGTCAAATTAATGACGAACGACAAAGTACAATACTTTATCCATCGAATTAACGATGATCCGTCATATTAATGACGAACGACAAAGTATAACCCTAATGTGGGCGGCACTTAAACATCCATTGGATATATTGATCGATCGGACAATGAATCGTAATAGCGATCGAGTTATTACCCTGTTCTGCAGCACCCTACTATACTTAATTAGTGTTTCGTGTGTGTTTTGAGAGTAATCGGACGATAACTCAGCGAAATTTTGGAGTTTGATCGTCGTTTTTGTGCCCAGAATCAAGTCCCAACATCCTCTATTTATAGTCGAATTTTGACCCTTAGGCGGCCCGCGTGAGAATTAGGCTTAACTTGAGGCGGCCCGCGAGAGAACTTATTTTATGTATAGGGTTGCCACGTGTGGGACTAGGCTAGCTGAGTCGACGAAATCATTAAATTCAACTTCGTCCGCAAGTTATTAAGATAATCGTTAAGTAGGGAATACCCCCCCTGAGTTTTAGGGGCCCTAATCCTGATTCTGAAAATTCTGAAAATTTTAGGGTTGGTGCAGAATCACTTGGGTGTCTTAATTAGGGTTTCCTTTTAGATAAAATAATAAAATAAATAGGACTTTTAACGAGGTTTGTTACATTTTTATTTTAAATTTTTCGGGTGTTACATTTAGCATGCTGTGATTGTCTACTGATGTACTATCATTTCCTCTTTTATACACCAAAACTCATTTTTTTTCTTTTTCAATGTTTTTAGCATTTTCAAATTTTCTAATTTTTTAAAAATTTTTCTCCCCCTAAAATCAAAATATGTTTCAATTTTGATTTTCAAGGAAAATTTGAAAACAAACTGACAACCGATATCGAATTACTTCAATTCTCCATCCACTTGGCATAAGCAATCAGAACTCCCCCTGTCAACAAACTATTTTCCCATTATGAATTCAAAACACTTAAGTTTGTTTTAATCAAATGTTTCTTTCGGAAAATTAGTTTTGTTTAATTAAAAACCACTTGTTGGTTAGGGGATTACTTCATCACTTTGTTCTCCTTTAACTATTTTGAAAGATTTAACAGTTCAAGATTCTATCAACACAAACACTTGTAGGAAATCAAGTACAACTTAATGTCCCTGATTTACCACATGTAAGACGAAAAATCACCAGAGTGAAATTTCTCAAGAAATGTGCCGATTCATGTTCCACACTTACCAACCTGGGAACTCCGGCAAGTCAGGTTTTTCTATTTGAAAAGTTTCACCCAAGCCTGACCAGCCTTGGGTGATTTTGAATTCTTGTTCAACAATGATGGAAAATTTGCATCATCCATTGTTAAACCTGAATTCTCAGATTTTACCTCAACAACGGGCTCTTCTGGCTTTGACGAACCAGAATCATTGCCTGCACATGGCTTGTCTGACTTTAACCTGTCAGATTCATTGCCTGATGGTGGCTTGTCTGACTTTGACACATCAGATTCATCGCCAACCATTTTCTTCTTCTTCTTTTCTTCTTTCGTCCTCAAATTTGTATCCGGTGAATTCGTCTTGCTTGACTTTGCAATCGAGTTAGTTGATTCATCAGAACTCTTATTCAATCTGTCCGGTGAACCCGAAGACAAAATTTTCTCCAGATATTCTCTTGCCTTCTTCCTCTTCTTCCTCAGTCTGTCTTTCTGCCCCTGAGAAAGCTTCACTTTCTTTTCTTGAACTTTAGGTTCTTGAACCTTCTGTTCTTTGGGCTTGACGTTGACTGGTTTCTTTGCCATTCTTTGAGATTCAACCCTCGATATTCCCATCGATCTCCTTGAGCAATCTCTGGCAATATGTCCTCTGATATGACAATTATAGCATCTTCTTGTTTCATAATTCCAATTCTGGCAGTTAACAGCAATGTGTCCTCTCACACCACAGGTGTAGCACACTCTGTTATCGTACAATCCACTTCTGTCAGTCCAAACCTTCAGATCATAACATTGTTTGGCTTGGTTATAATCATTTCTCCTCTTCAATGCTGGATTTGACTTTTGAGCACTGTGGTCAAACCTGCACCACTTATTACCAACATTTTGTAAGTTTTCATTTTTAGATTTTTGTGATTTTTTATAATGATTGGATGACATATCTGATGAGCTTTTATTTTCATTTTTAGGATTTATCAAAATTTTATCTTTTTGTTTCTGTTCTGCATTCTTCTTAACAGGTTTTTGCTTAGAGCATTCACCTATTTCAGTAGACTTCAAAACAGTATTTTGAAATTTTTCTTGTAAATCTAAAAATATTTTTCTTTTCTTTTCTTTTTCATCATCAGATATTTCATCACAATTTTCAATTTTAACTTTGTCAAAATTTGTGATATTTTCACTTATTGGAACAACATTGATTGGTTTTGGACACACATATGGTGCAGAAGTCACAAAACCTTTCAATTTATTCTCAAGCTCGGTAATTTTATTTCGAGCAATTTCAGCTTCATTTTCAAGCCAAATGATTTTCTGAAGATGAGAATTTATTTCAATCTGTTTTTCAAGATTATTTTTAAAAATAACAGATTTTTCATCTTCTAAAACCTTCATTTGACTTTGAAAATCTTTTTCAATCTTTAATTTTTCATATTCAAAAACATTTTCTTTTTCTTTCAAAATCTTGTTACCCAATGTCAAACTGTCCACATCACTCAACAGTTTGATATTTTCAGATTTCAGTTTTTCACAGTTCAAGTGCAACTTCAGAATCTGTTCATCATCAGCTTTCTTCCCATCTTTCAAAGCTTTGTTTTCCAATGGCAAATTCTCCGTATCACTCAAGAATTTGGCATTGTCTGCTTCAAGTTTATAACATTTTGAGCATTTTTCATTTGTCTTTTCAACATCAACTTCTTTCTTTGAAATTACTTCTTCAAAAACCTGCTGTTTTTCAGTAACAGCTTCTTTCTCTTTCTCAGTTTTTACTGCTTCCAATTTGACTTCCTCTAAAGCTTTCTTCTTCAAATCTTCAACCATCTTTTTCAATTCTTCTTCTTTTCGCTTCTTCATTTCTACCACCTTCGGTAGACTTGCTTCACAAACCTCTCTTATCTTTTTCTCCAAATCAGGCAAATATGCATTATCGGATAACCTTCTTGTGTTGAAAGTAGCCTGTCTTGGAAACAAATTTGTTACAGCTTCAAAATCCACCTTTAATGGGTCAACAATTGGATTACCCCGTGGATCCATGTAACATTCCAATTCATCATTCCATCTTTTAGCTCTCTGGGCTTCTTTGAATGGTTCTCTGTAATTTTCAAGTTCCCATCTCACGTAATCTATTTTCCACCGTCTATCTGGATCAACCTTACTGCTTGACATCTTCAAACACCTGAAAACAAGCAAACAAACTCAATCAGTTTAAACAATATCAAGTAATCCGAAATACACTGACACTCGAGCGAAATCAGTCTTTAACCAAACTCTGTTCACTGAAGCGAAATCAAACAACAACACAATAAGCGAAATCACTTGATCCTTATCAGCGAAATCAGTCTGAATGACTGATAAGCGAAATCAAATAATGTGACAGATAAGCGAAATCAATTTTGATTTGTGACAAATGAGCGAAATCTGATGTACAGATAAGCGAAATCAAGCACAATCTGTCAATGTCTGAATAAGTGGAATCACAATGTACGAATAAGTGGAATCACAATTGTACGAATAAGTGGAATCACAATTGTACGAATAAGTGGAATCAAGAGTGTCACTATGAGCGAAATTAGATGATGTCACAAAAACGAAATCACCCAATTTATGTCCGTAAGAGTGAAATCACTCGATGTCCGTAAAAGCGGAATCACATGTTTGAATAAGCGAAATCAGGTGATTATCTCTCAATGTTCGAAAAAGCGGAATCAGGTTTTAACTAGTTTTCACCATGTTTTAGTCCGTATTTCAACCTGAAACTTTCTAGGGTTTGTTATTAGTAGGTTTTACACGTAAAAGAAGAGAAAGAAGAAAAAGATATCATATCTTTAGACGAATTCAGAACAATTTGGTCAAAGGCTAGAGCTCTAAGCCAAAACGATTTCGAGTTCGAACATATTTACACAGAAGATAAGGTTACTAAAAGCCTTATTATGTTTTGTCCAGGTGCAAACCCAGAACTAGTTTCTCTAGAATTTCTGCTTGATTAGCAAAGTTCACTTACCCTTCTACCAGTTTACTTGAAATAAGTAATTTATCTGAAGGAATGAAGAAAGCTATCAAAAAATTTCGAAAGAAAATTACCGCTGCAAGAGATGCAAATATCTTCATCAAGTGTAGTTCTACACTCCCTGACTGGTATCAAGGAAAAACCATTCCAAGTTACCATCATTTAGAAATTGGTATTACCAAAACAAGAACGGTCAACCCTTCAAGGGTGATAAAGGAAGATTATGAAGACTATGAAAAATGGTTAAATATCACGACAAAAGGATTTTTACAAATCATAAACAACCTGTAAAAAATTAAAGCATGAAGCTTTAATAAAGTAAATTATTGTAGTACCAACTGCATAATTACTAGCTATAGTGGAACTCCATTACCACTACATGAAAAAGAAGTTCTAGAAAGGATGGAGCAATGCATTATTTTCAATAAGGTAGAAGCAGGCCCCGCCACTAAAGAACAACTTTGCTGAAAGTTAAAGCGCACATTTGAAAACCATCAGTGCGAATACAGTAAAGCATCTTCTTCAAAAGAAAACAAAAACACTACTGAAAAAGGCAGCTATTGTGACAACTCGTAATTTCAATAGTCTTTGTACTGATTCAGGTTCACACCTTGTACCTTGATGTAGCCTATGTGTACGTTATTTAGTTAATTGGTATGTTTGATTTTACTTGGGTGGTTACAAGTTTAGTTGTGTTATATGTGAATGGTTTAAGTTTGTATGCATTAAGCTAATTGGATCGCACAAACGCTCCGGGTCGCACATTCATCCACACTCGCACACTTCTCTATTCTTTAGTTGTTTGGGCTCGGCCCAAAACCCTTAACACTGGCGCACCGATACACGACCCAAACAAAGCCCGAAGACCAGGCCCGAATCACTATATGTTGCAAACACCCACATGCCCTGACATTTCTTTTCAAAAACACAAAACGTAAGGAAACCCTAGCACACTCCTTCACTCTCGACGATCGACGACAGGAAACCCCCTCCCCTTCTTCGAAGCTTCTTGTGCTCAAACACCGCTCTTCATCTCTCGGTTAGTATAATCCACATTATCGTATTTATGCGGTTGTTTGTGTTCGAGTACGATCTATGCATTTATGCGTGATTTGTGTTCGAGTATGATCTAAGAAATTAGTAGGATTAGTGGTAGAAATCCTGTTGAAACAAAAGGAAAGATAGTATGTATTAGGATTGTGTATGTTGTAGGCATTAGCATGACCAAACTGTTAACATGAACTCTAAATTATCTTTGATGCGAACCGGTTGTCCAGAATGATTGTGTGTGCTAGAATGTGGTTGGAATGTTAAAAATCTGACGTTGAATATACATTGAAACAGCCATGATGTTTATCTGTTTAATCTGTTTGAATATTGCTATCTCTTTGATCTGTTTGAAAGTTGTGTAACTGATATAATGATTGTAACTGATTTCCATAATTTAAGGAATGAACAACTGTAAATGGAAGTAGCTCCGACTCGAGACGTCGGTGGTCTCGACTCATCACTCGAAACCATGTAAACGGCAGGACTCGAGAACAGAGGTTGCAAGTCGAGACCTCATGGTTCCGACTCGAGACCAAACATCACCAAACGAGGGAACCCGAGACCAGTTCGGTTGCGGGTCCAGTTTGGACTCGAGACCTGAATCTAGACCTCATGGTCTCGACAATTGAATCGTCACTCGAGATCGTCGGTTGCGACTCGAGACCCCAGAGGTTGCGAGTCGAGACCTCATAGGTCTCGACTGATTGTCACATTTGAAACAAAAGTTGAACTATTAATTGGGCTGAACACTCTTTGTTAGGCCACGGATGTACAGTGGGCCACACACTTGAAAAGGACCGTGCATTATTTGGGCTTTGTGTTTATTTTATTGGGCTGTACGTTGTAAATTGATATGCTATGTGTTTAAGTGATAGTAAACTGTATGTGGTGTTGAACTGTTATGTTATACGTGTTGCGTGACAACAATGTGTGAGTTACTTGAGTACGAAACTGATTGTCATTGGTAACCACTTTAGGAATTGGTTGACCAACTTGGAACACGTAACTTAACTAACCGAGCAAATCCAAGGTGAGTTCACTACTCTCTTTACAAGCATGCATCCAGTGGGGACAAACAAACGAACGAACAAACATTTCATCCCTGTAGGGGATACTTTACAAATCCATGTCCTTGTAGGGGATATGAGGTAGATTTCAGTTAATGTTGATGTTGGATAATACACTCACTTTCTATCACTTAAGTCCCATCTTATTACCGAACTAGTTGCTTGTAGGGCAACAAGGTTATTAGTTGATAGCGCTATTAATTTGGCACCCTCACGATGTACCTGGATAGGACAGGCGTGAACTAATGACCTTAACCACATGACCAATGTTTGATACAGCATTGGGGAAGGGCAAACAACAACCGTCTTGCGCTATCGAGTTATTGTCAACATGATTTATAACAAACACTTGGTAACAAACGTTTAACAAAACTGTGAACTCGCCAGCGTTATGCTGATACACTTTTCCTGCATGCTTGCAGGTCATTAGGTACACTGACATGGGACTTGCTGTCTAGGAAGCTGGAGTGGTCATGGGTCGTGGCAATGGAATGGACACTTGAAGTTGCAATGTTCTACTAGATACTTTACGTTAAACTTATCAAACGATATTTAATGCATCCGCTGAACATGTTTGATTTACAAACTGATGTTTGAATTATTCTATTCTCTTTTAATGGAAACTCCTATTTTACTTATGGTTCAATGTGATTAGTGGCTAGATCCTAGTACATCACACGCCTCGCGGGGATTCCCGCTGGTGGTATTTTTGGGGGTGTGACAGTTTGGTATCAGAGCAATTGGTTATAGTGAACTAGGTTTTAAAACGTTTTCATAAAACCAGACTATAACCCAAACCATACTGAGAATGACCATGACACTCAGCTCCAGATTGCAAGGTTCGTCTTTCGTTTACTTTATGGATTACCTACCTAGTGTACACTCACTCACGATATTGCATGAGACTACATACATGACATTACGATATGACTACATGTGCTGCTTCTTTATGTTATGATGCTTGATAGTGTGATACTACCCCTAGACTTTCGTGATTCCTAGTTCTGTGATATCCTTCATTTTGTTACTCGAATATGGGGAACCTTTTAGCATGAGTTAAGAGGAACTGAGATAAACATGCAAACTATATTATCATTATGGGTGCACACATAATAATAATATGGGGTGCATGTCAGTCCCAGTGAGGCTTAACAAGTGTGAAGGCGGTTCCGTCCAATACCCGACATAATGGTAGAGTTCTGTAGTTTATAGAAGTCATAGTGATGATTAGCTTCTACTTAATCGCGATCCTTACCTTTTCCACTCAATCATGAGCGGACGTGGAGGACGTAATAGTGGTCGCGATGGTGGCCGCGGAGGTGGCGGACTCAAGCAGAGTTGACAGATCTGATTAACACGCGGGTGGCTGAGGCTTTGGCAGCTCACCTACCTGCGAACCAAAACCAGAACAATCCACCTGTGTGTACGTTCACAACGTTCATGGATTGCAAGTCGCAGACTGTAAGCGGAGCCGATGGTCCTGTGGGACTACTCTGTTGGTTCGAGAAAGCTGAATCCGTCTTTGCTATGTGTAACTGTCCAGCTGGGGACAGGGTGAAGTTTGTTCTGGCACCTTGGAGGATGGTGCCTTGACTTGGTGGAATGCTCAGGTGCAGATGCTGGGCATTGAGATGGAAAAACGCTACTACTTGGGAGAGGAGTACTGTCCTCGTGATGAAGTGCAAAAGTTGGAGAACGAATACTACAACTTGAAAACGGTGGGGTCAGAAATCGAGGCTTATACGAAATGGTCTCATGAGCTAGCGAACATGTGTCCTAACTTATCACGACCACCACACCGGAGAATCGAATTGTACATCAAAGGCTTAGCGCCGCAAGTCAAGGGCTTGGTTACTGCTGCAAATCGTGACAATTTACCACAGATCATCAGATTGGCTAACAAGATCACCGATCAGGAGGTGGAGCGTGGCTCGCTGCTGCTGCTGCTACTACTACTACTACTACTACTACTACCACTACTACCACTACTACCACTACTACCACTACTACCACTACTACCACTACCACCACCACCCCCCACCCCCACCACCACCACCACCACCACCACCACCACCACCACCACCACCACCACCACTACTACTACTACCACCACCACCCACCACTAACAACAAGCGTAAATGGAATGACGCAGACAAGGAGACCAACTCGAACCAGTCGCAAAAGAAGCCTGAAAGCAACAATAGTCGCAGTTTCAGCCAGTCATATTCGGTCAACCAAAATCAGAACAACAGTCAAACTTCGGGCTCTTATGCAGGAAAGCAGCCGAAGTGCAGCAAGTGCAACTACCACCACTATGGCCCGTGTAAGCTAACATGTCAAAGGTGTGACAAGGTGGGTCACATGGCGAAAAATTGTAGAGCTCCATACCCAAAGTAGCATCAATAGCATCATCAACCCCAGCAACAGCAACAGAGACAGCAACCCCAGCAGAATCGGGGTAATCAAAAGGGATGTTACCAGTGTTGCAACGAAGGGCAATTCAAGAAGGATTGCCCACAACTGAACAAGAACGCTAACAATAACGGGAACAACAATCGCTAGAATAACAACAACAACGCGGGGAACAACAACAATGGAAACAATGGTGGGAATGGCGCTCAAGGGAGAGTGTTTACAATTGGAGCTGGCGATGCTAGGAACGATGGTAACGTTGTGACCGGTACGTTTTTTGTCAATGATATTTTCGCCTCTGTATTATTCGACTCGGGTGCCGACTGGAGTTATGTGTCTTTGGGTTTCAGTCATCAGTTAGGGTTAACCCCAACACCTCTCGAAACCAAACACGTAGTGGAATTGGCTGATAGTAAATCGATTGAAGCCTCACACGTACACTTAGAGTGCAAACTCGATCTCTTGGGTCAAGTGTTCGACAATGACCTTCTTCCCGTCACTCTTGGTAGCTTCGATGTTGTCGTTGGTATGGACTGGTTATCCAAACACCGAGCTGATATACTTTGTAAAAAGAAGATCGTACGCATACCTCTCCCTAGTGGAGAACCACTGTCCGTTCAGGGTCATCGAAGTGGTGCGACTGTTAGAAGCATTTCAGCCACGAAAGCCTAGAAGTGTTTGCGGAAGGGCTATCCTGCTATTCTTGCGGTTGTTACTGATGCTCAGCCCGGGGGAAAGAGAATTGAGGATCTACCAGTTGTTCGTGAGTTTCCTGATGTTTTTCCCGGGGAACTTCCAGGTTTACCTCCACACTGTCAGGTGAAATTCCAAGTTGATCTTACACCAGGAGCAGCCCCGATTGCTCGTGCTCCTTATCGTCTTACACCAGGAGAGTTGCAGGAACTATCTAATCAATTCCAAGAACTGTTGGATAGATGTTTTATCCGACCTAGTTCTTCGCCTTGGGGAGCCCCAGTCTTATTCGTGAAGAAGAAAGACGGGTCTTTCCGCATGTGTATTGACTATCGAGAACTCAACAAGGTGACAGTCAAGAACCGTTATACCTTACCTCGCATCGACGATCTGTTTGACCAGTTGCAAGGATCAAGCTATTACTCGAAAATTGATTTAAGGTCAGGCTATCATCAGATGAGAGTCCGAGAGGAGGATATTCCCAAGACCGCTTTCCGAATACGATACGGCTATTACGAGTTTCTGGTCATGCCATTTGGGCTAGCAAA
Organism: Helianthus tuberosus; assembly: GCA_030545235.1. Lineage (NCBI taxonomy): Eukaryota > Viridiplantae > Streptophyta > Magnoliopsida > Asterales > Asteraceae > Helianthus > Helianthus tuberosus. Next base: position 199,499,405 of record CM060425.1, read on the forward strand.
CGTGCCAGCGGTTTTCATGGATCTTATGAACCGTGTGTGCAAACCATATCTCGACGATTTCGTCATCGTGTTTATCGATGACATCCTAATTTATTCTAAGAGCAAAAAGGGCCACGAGCGGCACTTGCGTCTTATCTTGGAGCTCTTGAGGAAGGAGCAACTCTACGCGAAGTTTTCTAAGTGCGACTTCTGGATTTGAGAAGTACACTTCCTTGGCCACATTGTTAATGAATTGGGAATACATGTGGATCCCGCTAAAATCGATTCTATCAGAAACTGGGCGGCACCGAAGAATCCTTCGGAAGTGTGACAATTTCTTGGTCTCGCTGGATACTACCGCAGATTTATTAAAGACTTCTCAAGGATTGCTCAACCACTTACTGCGTTGACATTGAAAGGAGTTGTGTATTCCTGGGGAACGAAACAGGAAGACGCTTTTCAGCATTTGAAACAAAAACTCTGCAGTGCTCCAATCTTGTCCTTACCCGAGGGTACCGATGATTTTGTGGTATACTGTGATGATTCTATTCAGGCCTCGGTTGCGTGCCGATTGAACGCGAGAAGGTGATAGCTTACGCTTCTCGTTAGTTGAAGGTTCATGAGAAGAATTACACGACTCATCACTTGGAGTTGGGGGCCATGGTTTTTGCGCTAAAAGTCTGGAGGCATTACTTGTATGGTACTAAATGCGCTATTTATACCGACCACAGGAGCCTTCAGCATATCTTTGACCAGAAAGAGTTGAACATGCGACAGCGTCACTGGGTGGAACTCTTAAATGATTATGATTGTGCAATCAAGTATCATCCAGGCAAAGCTAACTTTGTAGCTGATGCCCTTAGTCGCCATCCACTCTAACCTACCTGACCAGATTCGTTCTGCCCAGGCTGAAGCGTTGAAGGACGAGAACCTTAAAGCTGAGGCCATGCGGTGCCTGGAGAGACAACTTGTAGGAAAATCTGACGGTATTCGCTATTTTATGGAGCGAATATGGATCCCTTTATACGGAAACCTTAGAGAACTTGTGAAGGACGAAGCACACAAGTCTTGATACTCTGTTCATCCGGGTTCTGATAAGATGTATCAGGATCTAAAAGTCTTATACTGGTGGCCGAAGATGAAAGCCCACATAGCGACGTATGTGGGAAAATGCTTGACTTGTGCGAAGGTCAAGGTGGAATACCAGAAACCGTCCGGACTGCTTCAGCAACCAGAAATACCCATGTGGAAATGGGAACAAATTGCAATGGACTTTGTCACTGGACTGCCAAGAATTCAAAACGGAAACGATACCATTTGGGTGATCATTGACCGTCTGACGAAATCCGTGCACTTCCTTGCGATCAAGGAAACTGACAAGTTCTCACAACTTGCTAGAATTTATTTAAAGGTGGTGATTTCTAGGCACGGGGTGCCCACCTCCATAATCTCTGATCGTGATCCGCGTTTTATATCTGATTTGTGGCGGCGGATACATAAATCATTTGGCTCGCGTCTTGACATGAGCATTGCTTATCACCCTTAGACGAATGGTCAAAGAGAACGAACCATCTAGACACTTGAAGACATGCTGCGAGAATGTGTAATCGACTTTGGTAAGGGTTGGGAAAGACACTTTCCCTTGGTAGAGTTCTCTTACAACAACAGTTACCATTCCAGTATCCAGGCAGCTCTGTTCGAGGCGTTGTACGGACGAAAATGCCGATCTCCTCTTTGTTGGACTGAGGTGGGTGACAGCCAGATCACAGGTCCAGAACTCGTACTTGAAACCTCTGAGAAGATTTGTCAGATCAGAAATCGTATGGCGGCAGCGCGTGACCGTCAGAAAAGCTACACTGATAAGCGTAGGAAACCCTTGGAGTTCGCTGTAGGTGATCGTGTCATGCTGAAAGTCTCACCCTGGAAGGGTGTGGCACGCTTTGGGAAACGCGGCAAGCTTAATCCACGTTATGTTGGGCCATTCAAAATTCTAGAACGAATCGGTAAAGTGGCGTACAAACTCAAATTACCCAATGAATTGGGTAATGTTCACGACATCTTTCATGTCTCTAACCTAAAGAATTGTTTGTCCGATGAAACACTTGTTGTACCATTGCAAGAACTGAAGATCGATGACAAGTTAAAGTTTGTAGAGGAACCTATCAAAATTATGGACCGGGAAGTTAAGGTTCGTAAACACAGTCGAATTCCGATCGTAAGAGTTCGTTGGAACTCAAGACGTGGACCGGAGTTCACATGGGAACGCGAAGATCAGATGAAGCTCAAATACCCTCAACTGTTCAAAACGGCAAAAACAAATTCTGATGTGACTGGTGAATTTCAGGACGAAATTCCCTTTCAAGTTGGGGATATTGTGGCACGCGAGGAAAATCCACAGTCATCTTGATCTATCACTTCACTTCTCCGAGATTGTTTATTAAATTTCGGGACGAAATTTCTTTCAAGTTGGGGATGATGTGAAAACTCGTAATTTCAATAGTCTTTGTACTGATTCATGTTCACACCTTGTACCTTGATGTAGGCTATGTGTATGTTATTTTGTTAATTGGTATGTTTGATTTTTCTTGGGTGGTTACGAGTTTAGTTGTGTTATATGTGAATAGTTTAAGTTTGTATGCATTATGCTAATTGGATAGCAGAAACGCTCCGGGTCGCACATAAATCCACAGCCGCACACTTCTCTTTTCTTTGGTTGTTTGGGCTCGGCCCAAAACCCTTCACACTGGTGCACCGATACACGAACCAAACAAAGCCCGAAGACCAGGCCTGAATCACTATATGTTGCAAACATCGACATGCTCTCACATTTCTTTTCAAAAACACAAAACGTAAGGAAACACTAGCATACTCCTTCACTCTCAGCGATCGACAGCAGGAAACCCCCTCCCCTTTTTCGAAGCTTCTTGTGCTCAAACACCTCTCTTCATATCTCGGTTAGTATAATCCACATTATCGTATTTATGTGTTTGTTTGTGTTCGAGTACAATCTATGTATTTATGCGTGATTTGTGTTCGAGTATGATCTAAGAACTTAGTAGGATTAGTGGTAGAAATCATGTTGAAACACAAAGAAAGATAGTATGTATTAGGATTGTGTATGTTGTAGGCATTAGCATTACCAAACTGTTAACATGAACTCGGAATAATTATTGACGCGAATCGGTAGTCCGGAATGATTGTGTGTGCTAGAATGTGGTTGGAATGTTAAAAATCTAATGTTGAATATACATTGAAACAGCCATGATGTTTATCTGTTTGATTTTGTTTGAATATTGCTATGATGATTGATTGGTTGTTTGCAATGAATTTGGAAAGTTGTGTAACTGATATAATGATTGTAACTGATTGCCATAATTTAAGGAGTGAACAACTGGAAATGGAAGTAGCTCCGACTTGAGACCTCGGTGGTCTCGACTCATCACTCGAAACCATGTAAACGGCAGGACTCGCGAACAAAGGTTGCGAGTCGAGACCTCATGGTTCCGACTCGAGACCAAACATCACCAAACGAGGGAACTCGATACCAGTTTGGTTGCGGGTCCGGTTTCGACTCGAGACCTCATGGTCTCGACAATTGAATCATCACTCGAGATCGCCGGTTGCGACTCGAGACCCCAGAGGTTGCGAGTCTAGACCTCATAGGTCTCGAGTGATTGTCACATTTGAAACAAAAGTTGAACTATTAATTGGGCTGAACACTCTTTATTGGGCCGCGGATGTACAGTGGGCCGCACACTTGAAAAGGACCATGCATTATTTGGGCTTTGTGTTTATTTTATTGGATTGTACATTGTAAACGGATATGCTATGTGTTTAAGTAATAGTAAACTGTATGCGGTGTTGAACTGTTATGTTATACGTGTTGCGTGACAACAATGTCTGAAGTAGTTGAGTACGAAACTGATTGTCATTGGTAACCACTTTAGGAATTGGTTGACCAACTTGGAACATGTAACTTAACTAACCGAGCAAATCCAAGGTGAATTCACTACTCTCTTTACAAGCATGCGTCTAGTGGGGACAAACAAACTAATGAACAAACATTTCATCCATGTAGGGGATACTTTACAAACCCATGTCATTGTAGGGGATATGAGGCAGTTTTCAGTTAATGTTGATGTTGGATAATGCACTCACTTTCTATCACTTAAGTCCCATATTACTACCAAACTAGTTGCTTGTAGGGCAACGGGGTTATTAGTTGATAGCGCTATTAAGTTTGGCATCCTCACGACGTACCTGGATAGGACGGGCGTGAACTAATAACTGTTTTGGTCAAAAATTACCGAAGCAATTTAGTGATCAAATTAGTTAAGTGAGGTAGTGTGCTAAAATTATGTGTGAAAAATATGTTAACCAAGTTAGTTATAAAAACAGTTTCAGGATACGGCTCAAGATATAGAGCTGTATCTATGATCAAACAATGAGCAGAAAAGTAAAGATTGACACGTGATGTACGAGGAAAGCCCTTGATCAATCTAGATCGCCGGCATAAAACCTCGGGAGCTGACAATCGCAGCTGCCTTGTTCTTCTATTGCTTCAAATATCAGGATACAGTGCAGGATGTGGTGCGGATCAACTATGTGTTGCAATGTAATTCGAATACAAGTGTTATGTGTAGTGTTTGCAGTGAGCTAGAGAGAAAGTGTTTGAAAATGTGAAAGTTGACTGCCTTAATCTGATCCGCCCCCATCTATTTATAGTAAAACAAATATAACAAACTATCCTAAATAACCGGGATCCAACGAATATTCCTCACTCGAACGTTGTGGACCTAGTCTTTCGGGTTCAACGTCTCTCCCATAACAAACATGCCCGAGTCTTGAGGAGAAGAAGTCCATCTGACCGTTAGTGAACCCCAGCCTTTAACCTGCACGTGGTTAATTCAATATTCCTCAGGATATCGCCCAACATGTTAGCAATATCCCCGTCCAGTATCCTGATCACAAATAAACAATTAAAAGCAGGATATTGATCAAGATATGTATGCTCAGAAAATGACCCATAACAATTGTCCCCAAATATATCTGTTGGTATACCAATCCAACGGATATATTTTAAAAGTTTTATCTCACCAATTAAGGCAATCAATATGACGAGACCCTTGAAATGACAATGTGCAACTTCCAAGGCGTTATTTACTCTTTACCCCCCTACATTTAGCCTTTATTAACCGAGGGTCGTCTCATTACGATTTATCTTTATCTTCAACCAAATATCAGGTACTTTTCTCTCTCTCTTTTCTATTTTCCTTCTTTATATCTCCTGTTCTTCCGATTGTGATCCTTCATGGCTACCCGTACTAGATCACAAATGGCGGATTCTGTTTCCACCTTCCACAAACAGAATTTGCTTCAGAAACCTTCAAAAGAGGTGTGTTCTTTCGATAATTCTGACATCGCGGCCCTACGAGCTTCCGGTGCCTTTCCCGCCGGGACAATCTTCCGTCCATTCGACCGAGAGGTCCGATCGGATTTTTGTTCCAACGAATGGGTCTGCTTCTTTGCCTACCCTTTCTCCATAGGACTTCAATACCCATTTTCACCTTTTATTTCTCGTTTCTTCGAACTCACTGGCCTGAGCTTTGCCCAAATCATGCCCATGGTTTGGCGCATATTAGTCACCTTGGAAGGAATTAAGGCTCGCCATATGCCCGACCTGTGTATCGAGGATTTGCCAAAGGCTTATCGCTTAAGATCTCATGGTTCCAGCCGATTCCTTCTATTCTCTATTTCCAAAGATCCTCTCATCCTCAAAGCTACCAAGAACGAGGATAAGTGGACAAGAAAATTCTTTTTTGTGAAAAGAGACTCCATTGATAAGGGTTTTGACCTTCCTAAAAGATGGTTGACTTCTGGTAGGATTTAGGGTTTTAGGAATATCCCCAATCATATCCCGAACCTCCATCCTGAACCAATATCCTGACGTGTTTATTTTCTTTCTTGCAGCAAACTTCAAGGAACTAGCTCCCCCTAGTGCTGAATCAGAAGGAAGAATAAAAGAGATCTACAAGCTTCCAGAGGGTGAAAGAACCTTTAACCTGCTACTCACAAGCTCAAGTCAAAGATCAAGCTCCAACATGTCTGGTAAGCATATTTTCAGGAATTATCTTCATATTAAATTGATTATTATTTTTAGAGGTATAATAAGCCTAAAACATCTTCCCTTATGTAGTGCCAGTTATTAACCTCGAAGGCTTCCAACTTGACGAGTTGGATAGCTACTCCAGCCTTGTACCTGTCAAACAAGAACCTAAGCCGAAGCCATCTGCCACACCGAAGCCCACCACTTCAAAGACTACTAAAGCTCCTCCGGCATCCAGGACCCGGGCCTCTAGTTCCCGGAAGAGGAAAGAAATGGATTCTCCAGCCGCCTCTGAGACATTCTCTCTTGAGAATCATGGGTTAAATGAAGCTACTTCATTCCTCAAGCAGGTAAAAATTCCCTTTCAATATCCTGAACATGCATGTTAGTCATTATCCTGTTCATTTTACACTGATACCTGTATCTTTAACTGCAGGGCTTGGAACGTCTCATGCATCTGTATGAAGACGCCTGCGGGCTTAATAAGATGCTGGAGATCAGGCTCGAAAAAGCTGAAGCCACCATAGCTGATCAAGGAACAATTGCAGCTGCCAAGTCCCAGCATTATGAGGACAAATACAAGGCAATGACCCAGGAACACCAAGCTGCCATCCACAAAGCCAATGAGGATGCTCAAGCCAAACTAGATGCCGCCCTTCTCCAATACCAGCAGGATATGAGTTCATATCGGGACAGTCTCAAAGCATCCGTGGTCATCTCTCTTCTCCAAGCCAGGTTAAGGATGGCTTACGAGGCCAGGGATTTGGGCTTTGAATGCCCCTCCTGGAATGTAAAGGCTTGGGAAGTGAAACTACAGGATCTTGGAGGTCATCCCGTCGCTCATCCTGCAAAGCATGCTGGTGAAGAGCCTTCTAAGGCGGCAGAGGAAGTGGCCAATGCTGGTGATGATGCCGAGAAGAATCCTGAGGCTGATGCTGGTGCAAATGCTGGGAACGAGGTTGCTGATCAAGAAGGTGCCGCTTCTTAGGCGGCGAAGTGGGCGATGATGGATATACGTGCCAAGGCCGGAGCCCACTTTTTAAATTTCATGGTTGTGGTTGTGTAAACAATTTACTTTTCCTGTTTTTGAACAATTTATATTTCCTGCATTAGAACAATATGATGACCAAAGGTGGATGGGTCCTGGGTTTTCAGGATGAAGCCCTTGGTCATCAGTTAGTATAACCTATTTTGAATGTCGTAACGGTTGAAGGTGGACAGGTTTCGTTTTGAGATAAAACCTTCAACCATTACATAGATATGGTAAAAACTAATCGTGCTTTTGGCGGATGGGCCTCGGTTTGAGGTGAAACCAAAAGCACAACTTTTGACATGTTAATAATATAACTTGCTTTTGACGTATTTGTTGTTGCCTCTTAATTTTCGTTATGCATTCCTTAATGTATATTTTAGCTTTGCAAAATTTTGTACAACTGTCTTCCAAAAATATTCTGATCAATATGCTCAGAGATATATTATGAAAACTTTTATTAGATAGGACTTCTAAAAATTCGTTCAACTTTGTAGAAAGGTTTTTTTTTTTAAAGAGTGAAAGACAGTCCACTTTTCCAAAACCTGTTTTGATAATACTTGAATGATCAAAGATGCAAACTAGTATCACTTTCAAAATATTTTAATCAAATATCCTGAGAAGTATTTTGAAAATATATTCTGAGAATATATCCTGAGAATTTATCCGAATCAGGATGTTTGACCTTTTGCCAAACATAGTATAACGTTTACAAAGGAAAGATCATACCAGGAATAGGGTACAACCCTATTCTCAAACTTCAATCCCTTTGCAACTCTTCCAATGAAGATGTCCCCTGTCTGAGACACTTAGTGTATTAGGTCCGAGCCTTATCCTTTGAGCTTTACACCATTGCTTTAGTGGGAATGTCCCCTGTGTACAATGCCTTCAAATACTTAGAAATCCTTTGGATATCAGTTCCCATTGTGTAGACAATTCTTCATGTTACAGGGTAAAACCCAAAAAATATATTGGGGATGAATCCCTTGTATCCTGGGGAAAATCCCAAATTTTCGTGCGCTACAGGCGGGAGTATATAAACTCCAAGACTTAGAAAGGTGAAAACCTTTAAACCTTAGAGAGTATGAAAATACCCTTTCGTGAGAGAGGGTGATCAATCCTCATATACCTTTAGGATTCAGGATATAGCCAATAGTAACGAAATTGTCAGCCACTTTTACATGGACTGGTCCCGCCACCTTGAACTATTCCCGAATAACTTGCGCTCCAGGCGGGGTGTTTAAACCCAATTCGGAAGAAAGGTGAATACCTTTAAACCTGTGAAGGGATCGGGATCCCTTATACGTGAGAGAGGGGGCCAATCCTCTAATCTTCCGAAGTATCCTGAGTGAGCATCCGGAAGCTATATCCTGGATCATATACTGCAAAACATCCTTAAACTAAGGTGGGTGTTAGCTTGGCTAACACCCCTCTGATGCTTAAGTTAGTATTGGGTTTCAAAGAACAAATCAAATCAAACATATTTAAAAGAGATAGAATTCATACCATCTTGAGATAGAAATTACATTCTATTCTTACTTGAAATAGAGCTTTAAGTGTATTGCATTCCAGGATCTTGGTAGCATATCCCCTTCCATATTCTTGAGTCTATATGCTCCTTTCCCCGCTTCTGACTCAACTTCATATGGTCCTTCCCATTTTGGAGCTAGCTTGCCATCGGCAGGATTAGTGGTATTTTGAAAAGCCTTTCTTAGCACCCAATCACCAACTCGAAATCTCCTAGTCCTTATATTCTTGTTATATGCTCTGGATATTCTTTGTTGATATGCTGCCATCCTTAGCCTTGCTGCATCCCTTTTTTCATCTATAGTATCCAAATCCTGACATAAGGCTTCAGGATTCTGTTCAGGATCCCGTAGGATAGATCTTGTAGTAGGTATCGCCATTTCCGTTGGAATCATTGCTTCTGCTCCAAATACCAAGGAAAACGGGGTTTGGCCTGTTGCATTCTTTACCGTTGTCCTATCGGCCCACAAAACAAAGGGTAATTCTTCTGCCCATCTTCCTTTTTTGGCTCCAAGTCTCTTCTTTAAGTTATTGACAATTATCTTGTTTGAGGATTCTTCTTGTCCATTCGCTTGAGGATGTACCGGAGTAGATGTTATCATTTTGATTCCCCAACTCTTGCAAAAGTCAGTAGTTCTTTTGCTTGTAAACTGAGAACCATTGTCACAGATTATCTCGGCTGGTACTCCGAATCTGGTCAGGATATTTCTCTTTATGAAGGATACTACTTCTTGATCCCTGACTTGGACAAATGCCTCGACTTCAACCCATTTGGAGAAATAATGTGTCATTGCCAACATAAAAACCTTCCCTCCTGGAGCCTTTGGAAGCTTTCCCACTATATCCATACCCCACTTCATAAATGGCCAAGGGGAAACAATAGGATACAGCGGTTCAGCAGGCTGATGTAATATGTTACTATGTCTTTGACATGCATCACATCTTCGAGCATATTCTGCTGCATCTTTTCTCATTGTCAGCCAATAATATCCTGTCCTTAATACTTTTGAGAATAATGACCTGCCCCCAGTATGGTTACCACAATCCCCTTCATGTATATCCTGAAGTACTTCTTTGGCTTCAGGATCCTCCAAACACCTCAAATACGGTCCTGCGAGAGATTTCTTGTATAAAACATTATTTATAATAGTGAATCGTGATACCTTCATCCTAAATGCCTTAGGATTTTCATTTTCAGGGATGTGTCCTTCCTTGAGATATCTCACGATTGGAGCCGTCCAGGATTTAGGATCCTTTTCAGGGTACTCTGCTCCAGGATCCTGAATAGCCGCTACTTCTTTATCCTGAGGATTCGTTGCAGGATATAAGACATGTAATATTGGTATTTGGGTCCCTTCTGGTATCCTGATCGATGATCCCAAATTTGCTAAGGCATCTGCTTCAGCATTATCCTCCCTTGGTACCTGTTCAAGTGTAAAAACATCGAAATATCCTGCTAATTTTTTTAGAATATCGAGATATTCGATTAATTTCTCACCCTTAACTGCATAGGATCCATTAAAATGGTTAGTAATTAACAAGGAGTCAACATAACTTGCAAATTCTTGATACTCATATTCTTAGCCAACTCTAATCCTGCAATTAAAGCTTCATATTCTGCCTCATTATTAGTAGCAGGGAATTCACACCTAATAGCCTGGGGTAATATGTCCCCCTGTGGGGATTTTAGTAGTATTCCCAATCCTACTCCTCTTACATTAGATGCACCATCAGTGTATAATGTCCAGGATCCTAAGGATTCTCCTAACTGTTGACCTTCTAGGTCTACCTCATCCTGAATGTCACTACTGAAATCAGCCACAAAGTCAGCTAAAGCCTGAGACTTTATGGCATTTCTAGGTTCATATACTAAATCATAAGCGCTTAACTTTACTGACCACTTGGCCATCCTGCCTGACATCTCTGGTTTCCTAAGCACATTTTTGACAAGATAATTTGTTTTAACATGGATCCTATGTGTCTCAAAATAATGTCTAAGCTTTGTCGATGCCATAACTAGAGCTAATATCAATTTTTCTAAATGAGAATACCTAGTTTCAGCATCTAACAAACTTTTACTAACATAATAAACATGATATTGCTGACCTTCATGGTCCTTTATAAGAACGGCACTTACAGCATTCCCTGATACAGCGAGGTATAGGGATAGTGGTTCACCATTTTCAGGTTTCATCAATAGAGGTGCAGTTGAGAGATATCGCTTCAAATCCTGCAAGGCTGCTTCATGCTTTGCTCCCCATTCAAATTTCTTATTCTTCTTGAGGATATCATAGAATTCCTTGCATTTTTCCGAGGATCTTGAAATAAATCTGTTCAAAGCTGCTACTCGGCCTGTTAACCGTTGAACGTCCTTCATATTCGAGGGTGATTTTATATCCAGGATAGCTTTAATCTGCTCCGGGCTTGCCTCTATCCCCCTTTTCGTCACCATATATCCTAGAAACTTTCCTGCCCCCACTCCGAAATGGCACTTAGCAGGATTCAGCTTCATGTTATACTGATCCAGAATATCAAATGCTCCCTTGATATCCTGGAGGTGATCCTCAGCCTTTTTAGATTTCACCACCATATCGTCAATATACACCTCCATGGTGTCCCCCAGCTTATCTTTGAACATCGTGTTCACCAATCTCTGGTATGTTGCACCTGCATTTTTCAAACCGAAAGGCATAGCAGTATAGCAATAAATACCTGTTGGTGTCATGAAAGCAATATCCTCCTGGTCCGAAGGCTCCATTTGAATCTGCTGAAATCCTGAGGATGTGTCCATGAACGTTAACATTTCATGCCCAGCAGTAGCATCCACCATTGCATCGATATGAGGAAAGGGGAACGGGTCTTTAGGACAAGCCTTATTCAAGTCTGTGTAATCTACACAGACTCTCCATTTCCCATTTTTCTTCTACAGTACGACCACATTCGCCAACCATCTTGGGAACTTGACTTCTCTGATCATTTTGGACTTTAACAATCTTTAAACTTCCTCTTGGATGATTATATTCCGCTCAGGAGCAAACTTCCTTCTTTTTTGCTGAATAGGCTTGAATGCCCTGTCAATTCCAAACTTGTGAGTAATAATGTCTTTGGATATACCTGTCATATCCTCATGCCTCCATGCAAACGTTGATATCCTGCACTTCAAAAAGTCAGTTAATTGTTTTTCAATATCCCAAGGGATATTGGTTCCTACGAGCACCGAGATATCAGGATTATCCTGATCCAGGATAATTTTCTTCACATCCTGCTCCGAAGCTTCCAAGGTATCCCGGGCCCGCATCTTTAATTGCTATGCTGGATTAGGCTTGGTCGAGGATTTCATTGAGGATGTGTAGCATTCCTTCGCCTCCTGCTGATCACTATCAACTTTGACGAACCCCCAAGGGGTTGGAATCTTGATGCATTGGTGATAAGTCGAAGGCACAGCCTTCATGTCATGGATCCATGGCCTGCCTAGTATGATGTTATAGCAGGATAAGGAGTCCATCACACAGAAGCGTTGTATCGAGTTGACCCCTTCAACGTATACTGGTAACTTTATCTCTCCTACAGTATTTCTAGCTTCTCCACTGAAACCAACGAGCACAGTGGACTTCGAAGTAATGTCCATCGGAGATACATTCATCCTTTTCAATGTTTCAAGCTGAATTATATTGACAGAACTACCGTTGTCCACCAATATCCTACGTACAAAATGGTTAGCCACATATAATGTTATTACCAAAGCATCATGGTGAGGATCCTGAACAGTATCCCTGTTATCACTATCGAAAGTGATCACTCTATCAGTTGTGAGGGTAGTCATCCTGACTGGTTTGTCTCCCCTTTCACTCTTAGCTTCCTTTGCATGTCTCTTAGCCGCCGAATACGAAGTCCCACAAATGTCGGATCCTCCTGAAATAAAGTTAATTATCTTGGCATCTGCTGGGGGTGATGCTGCTCGTTCAGGATCCTTCTCGGGATCCTGCCCTTTATTCTTCTTTCTTCCCAGCAAGTCCTTCAGATACCCTTTGCTTAACAGGTAACTTATTTCTTTCCTTAAAGCAATGCAATCCTCGATCATATGTACGAAGTCTTCATGGAAGGCACACCATTTGGATTTATCCTTCCAATCAGCTTTCTGCTGGTTCTTTCGAAGCCACCTAGCTTTGTCCCCTAAACCCTGCATAGCATACATTAACTCAGGTATATTAACAGAAAAGCAGTATTCAGATAAGTCAGGATATTCTTCAGGATCCTCGTCTTCAACAACATTCACTTTCTTGTTATCATTTCTGCCATATGGCTTGGAGCGATATGGCTTATATGAGGATTCTGATTTCCTGTTAGTTGATTCATAGGTTGAGGTAGAATTCATCCTCTCCTGCATCTTCTTGTCATCTTCCAAACGGATATATCTCAAAGCCCTGTTACGAGCTTCGTCGAGATTCCTGCAGGGATTCATTACAAGATCTTGATAAAACTAAGAATCCTTTTGTAACCCCATCTTAAAAGCTTGCACAGCTGTTGCAACATCAAGATGTGGGATATCCAAGGATTCTCGAGTGAATTTGTTCACATAATCCCTCAAGGATTCCTGAGGCCCTTGAGTTATCCTGTAAAGATCACTTGTTAGTTTCTCAAAACTCCGGCTGCAAGAAAACTGACTATTAAATAAATTAACCAAATGAGCAAACGAAGTAATTGAGTGAGGAGGAACATTTAATAGCCATTTTAAGGCTGATCCTGTCAGGGTAGATCCAAAACCCTTGCACAAGCATGCTTCCTTGAGCTCCGGAGGGATAGGGTTGATCTCCATTCTTTCCCTATACTGGGCAATATGCTCTTCAGGATCCGTAGTCCCATCATACAGCTTCATGTTGGGACTCTGAAATCTTTTTGGGATTTCAGCATCGCAGATAGGATATGCAAAGCGGGATATCCTGTGGCTGTCTTGGGATACTTCTGGAATTGGCTGGACCACTCCAGGTACACTGGATATCATGTCCTTCAATTTCTGGAGCTCCCTGGTAAATGTTGACGTCATACCTGCATCAGTGCACATCCTGACCGAAGAGGGTATCTCAGGGGTATGATTCTGAGAATGGCTTGGGACGATATTCCCCCTGTTATCCTCAGTGTAAACTGCGGAACTGAAGTTCAAAGCCCTGGGCAGTATAGGAGTGACAGTTTCTTCAACAGGTCTACTCGAGTTAGCTTTTAAGAGTTGTATTTCTCTTAACAGCATTTGGTTAGTTTCCTGTTGCTGCCTCATTTGTTTCTGTACACTTCCAAATAAAGTTAGAATTTCATCATTAGAGGCTAAAACGGGAGCAGATCCCTGAACACTCCGAGTAGGGATAACATCTTGAGGTTGTGAAGAAAATGGCATCCTTGGAGGAGGTGGTGGAAGCACCGAACCGATAGTAGCGGAGGTTGCAGCAGACATAGTGGAGGAGCTCATGTTTGATCTTGAGGCCATTGTAAACAATGTGGCAAAAAGTTTTGAAAATAGAAAACCGATTAACGATTTCACAAAGATTTTTAGTAAAGGTAGCACCACTTGCCCCACGGTGGGCGCCAAATTGTTTTGGTCAAAAATTACCGAAGCAATTTAGTGATCAAATTAGTTAAGTGAGGTAGTGTGCTAAAATTATGTGTGAAAAATATGTTAACCAAGTTAGTTATAAAAACAGTTTCAGGATACGGCTCAAGATATAGAGCTGTATCTATGATCAAACAATGAGCAGAAAAGTAAAGATTGACACGTGATGTACGAGGAAAGCCCTTGATCAATCTAGATCGCCGGCATAAAACCTCGGGAGCTGACAATCGCAGCTGCCTTGTTCTTCTATTGCTTCAAATATCAGGATACAATGCAGGATGTGGTGCGGATCAACTATGTGTTACAATGTAATTCGAATACAAGTGTTGTGTGTAGTGTTTGCAGTGAGCTAGAGAGAAACTGTTTGAAAATGTGAAAGTTGAGTGCCTTAATCTGATCCGCCCCCATCTATTTATAGTAAAACAAATATAACAAACTATCCTAAATAACCGGGATCCAACGAATATTCCTCACTCGAACGTTGTGGACCTAGTCTTTCGGGTTCAACGTCTCTCCCATAACAAACATACCCGAGTCTTGAGGAGAAGAAGTCCATCTGACCGTTAGCGAACCCCAGCCTTTAACCTGCACGTGGTTAATTCAATATTCCTCAGGATATCTCCCAACATGTTAGCAATATCCCCGTCCAGTATCCTGATCACAAATAAACAATTAAAAGCAGGATATTGATCAAGATATGTATGCTTAGAAAATGACCCATAACAATAACCTTAACCACATGACCAATGTTTGATAGAGCATTATGGAAGGGAAAACAACAACCGTCTTGCGGTATCGAGTTATTGTCAAAATGATTTAAAACAAACACTTGGTAACAAACGTTTAACAAAACTGTGAACTCGCCAGCGTTATGCTGATACACTTTTCCTGCATACTTGCAGGTCATTAGGTACACTGACATGGGACTTGCTGTCTGGGAAGCTGGAGTGTTCATGGGCCATGGCAACAGAATGGACACTTGAAGTTGGAATGTTCTACTAGACACTTTACATTAAACTTATCAAACGATATTTAATGCTTCCGCTAAACATGTTTGATTTACAAAGCTGATGTTTGAATTATTCTATTCTCTTTTAATGGAAACTCCTATTTTACTTATGGTTCAATGTGATTAGTGGCTAGATCCTGGTACGTCACACGCCTCGCGGGGATTCCCGCTGGTGGTATTTTTGGGGGTGTCACAGCTATTCTTCAGATGAAGACACTCGAGAGCTGGACCCAACACATGGGTTTGTCGATTAAATAAACGTCATCCATGACGATTAATTAAAGGCTACAATTGTCTTTCTTAAAATTCACTTCTGCTATATAAAGAAGTTGAATTCTTTAGTTTAGGGACATCATCTCTCGTATCCTATCATTTCCAACTTTTTCTTATTTAACTTAATGTGTGTAAGCGAGTAGACTCCTTGCTAAAGGAGAGTATTATGTAAATATCAAGAAGTTCTTCCTTAGGGTAGAATAGTTATGAATAAAAATATCAGTTTCCTTTTATCCATTATGTTCATCTTTAAGATTTTGCAAAACCTGGAGCCCTGGAGCCATAAGAGTACCGTTTAGGCAGGAGGCCATAGGGAAGAATTGGTTGGGTTAGTCACTTGGAAAAATCAACTTAAAGATTTACTTAGCTGGATAAGGAAGAAAGGTATATTTTATTCTAACTGTTAAATTACTTCAAAATATTTACGTCAATCTCCCCTTAAGCATTTTTATAAACATCTGTTTTTATAAACAAACACAAATAAAAATCGATTAACCATTATCGAAATCAAATGATTCTTCAATCAAAAAATTTAGTCAAAATATGACTACTAATATGAATTTTATATTCATATTATTCAATCTTCAAATTCATGGTACGATTCCAAAACAGTACGCATTAGGCAAAATATGACTACAAAAATTAATTTTATATTCAAGAAATTCAATTTTCAAATTCAATATATCGATTGTTTTAGTCAACAAATGACGATAGTATTAGTCAACAAATGACGACATTCTTTATCATTCAATTTGTGATTAGTTAACAAATGACGACATTCTTTGTCATTCAATTTATGATTAGTCAACAAATAATGACATTCTTTGTCATTCAATTTACTAAAACTATTCCGCCTGTTGGTATCAGAGTCATGTTGCTCTTTTACCAATATGCAAAATAGTTTTAGTAAATTGAATACAAAGAATGTCGTTATTTGTTGACTAATCACAAATTGAATGACAAAGAATGTCGTCATTTGTTGACTAATCACAAATAACGACATTCTTTGTCATTCAATTTACTAAAACTATTCCTCTTATTGGTATCAGAGCCATGTTGCTCTTTTTAAAAAAATAAGATATTTCTTAAATTTTAAATGGAAAATAAAGATCTATTTAAAAACGATTCTGAAGAGTCAAAAGAAACAACTGAAGTAATAAACTTTAGCGAAAACGAACAAGGTTTTATATCGGATTATATGATTAATTCTGATCAACTAACAAAAATTAGCAAGCTCAAATTCAAGCTTGACACAAAACAAGTTTTTAATCAACCAAAAACTTTACAAAGTTTAGTTTCTCAACCTATTTATAGAAAAAATAATTATTTTATTGTTTTAACACTAAAGAACTTTCAGTTGACATAAAAAATACATCTGGAGAAGTTTAATTGCCACTCCTAACAAAGGGAGAAATAGCAAAAAAACTTTTACATATTAAACCAGAGTTGAGAAAATCTCTCAATACGGTACATATAGGAGCAGTCAAAATTCTCCTAAAAGCAGAGTTTAGAGATGGAATTAATTTTCCTATAAAAATGGCCCTTGTTGATAATAGAATTATCAATAGGCAAGACGCTCTTCAAGGAGCGATTCAAGGAAATTTAGATTATGGTAAATTTATGTTTACTATCTATGCTAAATTGGCTTTACATCGAGATTCAAAAGATTTTGATAAAACTCTGAGTTTTATACATCATTGTGAAAGAACTGATCTTATGGAACCTGGAAATAAAGTTTTTACTATTAATTATTTAATTTCGTATGCTTTAACTAATAGTATTCATTCAATTGAGTATAAGGAAAAAGAAAATATAACAATTGAAGATATTTTCTTAGAAATTGGAGTTGTTAAAGGTAGTAAATTCTCTGAACCTTCACAATTAAAAGAAAATTGGGGAATTGATATTGCACGAAATAAACAGATTCTAGGAACAAAACCTAGACACCGTTTTGTTGGAACCTCTTTACAAATAAGAGAATCTAGTGACACTGAACAATTAATACGATCCATGTGAGAAAGGAAAGTATGGAGAAATTTTAAAAGAGGTTATTGGGATATAATATCTTTAAAACCTATTCTAAATTATTTACATATTCTTGATGAGCAAATCGCTAATAAAGAAGGAGACAAACATATTTCTTTAATTTGGATACGACAATTAAAGTAAAATTTTATGATGAGTCATAAAATAAAATCTCTCAACATAGAAATTGTTAAAAGAAACATTATTGCCTCTAAACAAAAAATTCTTGAGCTTAAAGCTAAAAAAACAACAATATCTATAGCATGAGTTCTCTTGGTAAAATAGAAGAACTGGTTAGAGATTTAGTTAAGAAGGTGGAAAGTTTATCTACCAATGAAAATCTTGAAGCAATTGCTGCAAAAATCATCAAGGATATTTCAGACAAAGTTGATGAAAAAATGAATTCAGAAACTCTTTTGCCCGAAAAGCAAAAAGAAAAAATGGCCAATGAAAAAAGCTTTCAAAAATATTCATTTGAAAATTTCAACATTGGAAATCCATCATTAGAAAGCTCTAAAAGTCCAAATGCATTAACATGGCCTTTTGGACCACCTAAACCACCCACATGACTAGTTTTGAATATTTAAAACTCTCTTTTCAAAAACTAGATATGGAAATCTCAAGATGCCATTTATTTCGTCAAGATGCCATCAATTTGCTTTTTGAAAACAACAATTGGAGCATGCATCCAAAAGACAAAATGAACAAAATATTTTTTCATAAAAGTCAAATAAAAGGGCTTGAACATAGAATTAAAACTCTTAAAGATAAAAAATTATTTTATCTTGCGGGTAAAATGAGCTTTATCATTCAAAACTAGGAGAAAATTTTAGATGAACAATTGGAAACCCTTCCAGTTGAACAGATAAATGAGCTTGTTCACCTCATTTCGTTAAATGACAAAGAATGTGAACAAAAGTTTTCTGAAAATAAAATCTTAAATGAAAGATATTTTTCTGAAAATAAAGAACGGATCTTTGCTTTAAAGGATGAAGAACCCGAAACTAAAGAAAGTTCTTCAGATATTGAAATGTCTTCAAACCATAGAGTAAATAATGCCACTGCTAGCAGTAGCAACAGAGGTTCATATAGAAAAAAGAATACGGAATTTTCCATGACGTATCATGAAGGTATACATGATTCTAATAATAATTATTTTGGTCAGAAATTACCGAAGCAATTTAGTGATCAAATTAGTTAAGTGAGGTAGTGTGCTAGAAATGTGTGTTAAAAATATGCTAGTTGAGTTATTTGCTAAAACAGTTTCAGGATACGGCTCAGGATATTGATTTGTATCTATGATCAAACTATGAGCAAAAAGTAAAAGAAATGACACGAGATGTACGAGGAAAGCCCTTGATCAATCTAGATCGCCGGCATAAAACTTCGGGAGCTGATAATCGCAGCTGCCTTGTTCTTCTTATTGCTTTAAACGTCAGGATACAGTGCAGGATATTGATCAAATCGCTAAGTGTTACAATGCTTTTTGTGAAAGTGAGAGTTGCAAGAGAGTGAGTGTAGGTGAGTAGCGAGTGTAGTTGTTGTGTCCTATTGATCTGATTTATCCATCTATTTATAGTTACGAAATACAAACTAAAATTCCTATAAATGTGGGATGCTCCCGAATATTCCATTATAAACGTTGTAGACCGAGTAAAGCGGCTTCAACGTCTTCATTTGAACGACTTGGACCGAGTCTTGCGGAGAAAGGGTCTTTGTGAACGTTGGGAACTTGACCTCGCACTCCTGCACACAATCCGTTAGTAATCCTCAAGATACCATCCAGGATGTTACCAATATCCTGAATCAGCATCCCGGGTATAAACATATATCAGGTAAGCAAGATATAATTTAAGATATCATCCAGGATATGAGTTCATAATTTCACCCATAACAATTGTCCCCAAAAAATGTTACCGTTTAGTATCCTGGCACTTAACAGTTATATTTTTTTACGAAGATCGAGGCAATTAAGAGATTAGACCCATGATGTGACCGTTTGTAACCACACAGCCTATATTTACTCATTGCTCCCTATATCTTCTCATACTTATCTCATTTAATCTTTACCGAAGAGAAAAAGGTAAAACTTCTCTCTCTATTCCATCTTCTTCTCTCATTCTGTTCAGCATTCCGGCGAGAATATGACAAGGCACACAAGATCAAGCTCCGGTGACTCCGCCCCCTCATTTATCCAGCAGAATCTTCTCCAAGAACCGGAGAAGGAGATATGTTCCTTTGATAGTGCCCACTTGTCGGCTCTCAAATCCTCCGGTATCTTCCCGGAAGGAACGGTATTCCGGCCGTTTGACCGGGAAATCCGATCGGACATGGTTTCCGACGAGTGGTTGTGTTTTATTGCCTTTCCTTTCACCTTAGGACTACGGTTCCCCTTTCCAGACTTTATCACTGAGTTTTTCAATATTACAAAAATCTCTTTTAGCCAAACAATGCCGATGCTTTGGCGAGTTCTGTCCGTTCTTGACCAGATCAAGAAGAATCACATTCCTGATCTTTCCGTTCATGACCTCCCTTTACCATATCGGCTTAGATGCCAGGGATCCTGTAGATTTTTGTTTTACTCCACCTCCGGCGATCCGCTGATACTTCGTGCCACCAGGAACGAGGAGAAATGGCAATCTAAGTTCTTCTTTGTAAAAAGAGACTCAATCCCTGGTGGAATGGAATATCCGGTGAAGTGGTTGAGAAAGGGTAGGATTTTGGGTTCAAGAATGATCCTGCCTTTTATCCTGTTTCATATCCTGAGCTGATCTACTTTCTTTTTATTGTTTTGTACACGGCTGATTTTAGGAAGCTTGCACCTCCCCTAGCTGATTCAAAGAAGAGGATTAACGCCATTAGACTCCTCCCAGAGGCTGAAAGAAGTTTCAACCCGTTTCCAGCATCTCCAAGTCCACTCTCTAGTTCAAACATGTCTGGTAAGGATCCTGCACAATATCCTACATACATGTTTTTATATGATATGTTTAGTAAAGAGTTTTACTCCCTGTATGCAGATTCCAGCAAAGTTCCAATCTTCCTTGATCTTGAGGAGCTTGACAGTTATCCCACTCCAGTTAATGTCAAGAAAGAGACCCCGGCTGCCACCAGCTCCAAACCGCTCCCGGCTCTTAAGGCTAATCCGAGGACTCGTGCTTCCACCGCAAAAAAGAGGAAAGGTTCCGAAGTTAGTGCCCGAGGCTCTGAAGGGTTTTCTGACTCCTTAGAGCCAATGACATCCTTCCTTAACAAGGTGATATCCTGCACATATATCCTGCACATATATCCTGACAGGATATCCTGACAGGATATCCTGGTTAATATATTTTGACTTATACCTGAATTTTGACGTGCAGGGCCTTCAGCATCTGCTCCAGCTTTACACTGATGCTTACAGCACGAACGTGTTCCAAGAAGCCAGGATCAAACAGCTCGAGACCACTGTTGCCGACCAAGGGACCATTGCGGAGGTGAAAACCCGGCATTATGAGGACAAGTTGATGAAGGTCACCCAGGATGCTGAGCTCAAACTTGCCACCGTCCAAATGGAGCATGAACAGGCCATGGTCTCTTTCCGGGAAGGAATCAAGGCCTCCGCCAGAGTATCTCTGCTACAAGCCCGCATCAAAATGGCTTATGAGGCCAAGGAAACAGGCCTTGTATGCCCATCCTGGCCGGTCGTATCCTGGGTGGCAAAGCTGAAAGGGCTTGGAGGCAAAGCTGTGCCCCTTCCTGCTGAAGCTGGTGAGTCCTCTAAGTCGGCAGAGGTAGTAGACAAGGCTGGAGATAAAAAGGATGCTGGCGAGGATGCTGGGACGGATGCTGGCGAGGATGCTGCTCAGGGTGCTGGGACCGAGAAGACAGAGAAGGCTAGTGAAGATGCCGCTGTGTGAGGGCACTCAAGTGGGCGATGCTGGATGTATGTGCCAAGGCCGGAGCCCACTTTTTTAAATTTGATCGTTGGTTTGTAACCCCAAAACAATTTATCTTTCCTGCATTTTACTTTTCCTGCACTAGAACAATACAATGGCCAAAGGTGGAGGGATCCTGAGTTTCAGGACGAAGCCCTTGGACATCTATGTTAATATGTTTTGCTTTTGAACAATATAACAGTTGGAGGTGGATGGGTCTTGGTTTGAGACAAAACCTTCAACTGTTAAGTAAATATAGTAAGGAACTATTTGTGCTCTTGGTGGATGGTCCTTAGTTTGAGGTGAAACCAAGAGCACATCTTTTGGTATGTTAATAATATAACCTTCTTTTGGCTTTATCTCTGTTGTTATACTTTTATTACATTAATTTTACTTATGAAAACAGTTTTGATTGAACACTTTTGGGAATATATTATGAGAGTATCCTGAACGAGATCCTGGTTAGGATACTACTACATATCCTAGAAGACATAAGTTATCAAAAATAAAAAAGGAGAGATCATACCAAAGACTCTTAGACAGTCAACTCCAATCTTCCATCATAGGGATGTCCCCAGTGCCCATTTATAAGTTTGAGTACATCCTTTAAATTGTATAATGTATGTCCCCTGTGTTCAACATATTTGAAGACTCAGGAAGGTAAACACAGTCGTACTTTAGCTTCACTGAATAAATCCTGAATATCCTGGGATAAACCCTTATTATCCTGGGGAAAAACCCTTAATATCCTGGGGATAAACCCTGATATCCTGGGGATAAACCCTGATTTTCATGCGCTACAGGCGAGAGTGTACAAACTCCAAGACTTAGAAAGGTGAAAACCTTTAAACCTTAGAGAGTATGAAAATACCCTTTTGTGAGAGAGGGTGATCAATCCTCATATACCTTTAGGATCCAGGATATAGCCAATAGTAACGAAATTGTCAGCCACTTTTACATGAACTGGTCCCGCTACCTTGAACTATCCCTAGATAACTTGCGCTCCAGGCGGGGTCTTTAAACCCAATTCGTAAGAAAGGTGAATACCTTTAAACCTTTGAAGGGATTAGAATCCCTTATACGTGAGAGAGGGGGCCAATCCTCTAATCCTTCGAGATATCCTGAGCGTATATCCTGAAGCTATATACTGAGGCATATTCTGCAAAACAATCTTAAACTAAGGTGGGTGTTAGCTTGGCTAACACCCCTCCGATGCTTAAGTCAGTATTGGGTTCGAAAGAATAAATAAACTCAAATATATTGAAAAGAGATAGAATTCATACCATCCTGAGTTAGAAATTAAATTCTAAACTCACTTGAAATAGAGCTTTAGATGTATAGCATTCCAGGATCTTGGTAGCATATCTCCTTCCATGTTCTTGAGTCGATACGCTCCTTTTCCTGCTTCTGATTCAATCTCATAGGGTCCTTCCCACTTTGGAGCCAACTTTCCATCGGCAGGATTAGTGGTATTTTGAAAAGCCTTTCTTAACACCCAATCTCCAACTTTGAACCTTCTAGTCCTTATATTTTTGTTGTACGCTCTGGATATCCTTTGTTGATATGCTGCCATCCTTAGTCTTGCTGCATCTCTCGTTTCGTCTACGGTGTCCAAATCTTGGCACAAAGCTTCAGGATTTTGCTCAGGATTCCAGAGGATAGATCTTGCAATAGGTATCACCATCTCTGTTGGGATCACTGCTTCCGCTCCAAATACCAAAGAAAACGGAGTTTGGCCAGTTGCATTTTTTACCGTTGTTCTATCAGCCCACAAAACAAAGGGTAGTTCTTCTGCCCATCTTCCTTTCTTGGCCCCTAATCTTTTCTTCAAGTTGTTGATAATTATCTTGTTTGAGGATTCAACTTGTCCATTTGCTTGAGGATGTACCGGGGTAGATGTGATCATTTTGATTCCCCAACTTTTGCAAAAGTCAGTAGTCGTCTTGCTTATAAACTGGGATCCATTGTCACAAATGATTTCAGCTGGTACTCCAAACCTGGTCAGGATATTTCTCTTTATAAAGGATACTACTTCCTGGTCTCTGACTTGAACAAATGCTTCAGCCTCCACCCATTTAGAAAAATAATCATTCATTGCCAGCATAAAGACTTTTCCTCCTGGAGCTTTTGGTAATTTCCCTACTATGTCCATTCCCCATTTCATGAATGGCCAAGGGGAAGCTATAGGATACAGTGGTTCAGCTGGTTGATGTAGTATGTTACTGTGCCTTTGACATGCATCACACCTTCGAGCATATTCTGTAGCATCTTTCCTCATCGTTGGCCAAAAGTATCATGTTCTCAATATTTTTGAGAATAGTGACCTGCCCCCAGTATGGTTACCACAATCCCCTTCGTGTATATCCTGAAGCACTTCTTTAGTTTCGGGATCCTCCAAGCACCTTAAATATGGTCCTGCAAGAGATTTCTTATACAAAATATTATTTATAATGGTGAATCGTGATACATTCATCCTAAATGCCTTAGGATTTTCGTCTCTAGGGATGTGTCCTTCCTTGAGATATCTTATGATTGGAGCCGTCCAGGATTTAGGATCCTCCTCAGGATATTCAGTAACAGGATCCTGGATACTTACTACTTTTTTATCCTGAGGATTTGTTGCAGGATACAAGATATGCAGTATTGGTATTTGGGTCCCTTCTGGTATTCTGACCGATGATCCCAGATTTGCTAAGGCATCTGCTTCAGCATTATCTTCCCTTGGTACCTGTTCAAGTGTAAAAACATTGAAATATCCTGCTAATTTTTTGAGAATATCGAGGTATTCGATTAATTTCTCACCCTTAACTGCATAGGATCCATTAAAATGATTAGTGATTAACAAGGAGTCAACATATACTTGCAAATTCTTGATATTCATATTTTTAGCTAGTTCTAATCCTGCAATTAAAGCCTCATACTCTGCTTCATTATTAGTAGCAGGGAACTTACACCTAATAGCCTGGGGTAATATGTCCCCCTGTGGCGATTTTAGTAGTATTCCCAATCCTACTCCTCTAACATTAGATGCTCCATCGGTATATAATGTCCAGGATCCTGAGGATTCTCCTAACTGCTGGACTTCTAGGTCTACCTCATCCTGAATGTCACTACTGAAATCAGCCACAAAGTCAGCTAGTGCCTGCGATTTTATGGCATTCCTAGGTTCGTACACTAAGTCATAAGCACTTAACTTTACTGACCACTTGGCCATCCTGCCTGACATCTCGGGTTTCCTAAGCACATTTTTGACAGGATAATTGGTCTTAACATGAATTCTATGTGTCTCAAAGTAATGTCTAAGCTTCGTTGATGCCATAACTAGTGCTAGTATCAACTTTTCTAAATGAGAATATCTAGTTTCAGCATCTAACAAACTTTTACTAACATAATAAACAGGATATTGCTGACCTTCATGGTCCTTTATAAGGACGACACTTATAGCATTCCCTGATACTGTGAGGTATAGGTACATTGGTTCACCATTCTCAGGCTTCATCAATAGAGGTGCAGTTGAAAGATACTGCTTCAAATCCTGCAGGGCTGCTTCATGCTTCTCTCCCCATTCGAACTTCTTGTTTTTCTTCAGGATATCATAAAATTCTTTGCATTTCTCGGAGGATCTTGAGATAAATCTGTTCAACGCTGCAACTCGCCCTGTCAATCGTTGAACAGCCTTCATATTTGAAGGTGATTTGATATCCAAGATAGCTTTGATCTGCTCCGGGCTCGCCTCTATTCCTCTTTTGGTCACCATATATCCTAGAAACTTTCCTGTCCCCACTCCAAAATAGCACTTAGCAGGATTTAGCTTCATGTTATATTGATCCAGGATATCAAATGTTCCCTTAATATCCTGAAGGTGATCCTCAACCTTTTTCGATTTTACCACCATATCGTCGATGTATACCTCCATTGTGTCCCCCAGCTTATCATGTTCACCAATCTCTGGTATGTTGCACCTGCATTTTTCAAACCGAAAGGCATAGCAGTATAACAATAAATACATGTTGGTGTCATGAAGGCAGAATCCTCTTGGTCCGAAGGCTCCATTTGAATCTGCTGAAATCCTGAGGATGCATCCATAAAGGTTAAGATCTCATGCCCGGCAGTAGCATCCACCATTGCATCAATATGAGGAAGAGGAAATGGGTCTTTAGGACAAGCCTTATTCAAGTCTGTGTAATCTACACAGACTCTCCATTTCCCATTTTTCTTCTGTACTACGACTACATTTGCTAGCCATCTTGGAAACTTGACCTCCCTGATCATTTTGGACTTCAACAATCTTTCAACTTCCTCTTGGATAATTGAATTTCGTTCAGGAGCAAACTTCCTTCTCTTTTGCTGAACAGGCTTGAACGACCTGTCAATTTCAAGCTTGTGAGTGATAATGTCTTTGGATATACCTGTCATATCTTCATGCTTCCATGCAAATGTTGACATCCTGCACTTAAAAAAGTTAGTTAACTGTTCTTCAATATCCTGAGGGATATTGGTTCCTACGAGCACCGAGATATCAGGATTATCCTGATCCAGGATAACTTTCTTCATATCCTGCTCTGAAGCCTCCACGATATCCTGGTCCCGCATCTTTAATTGCTATGCTGTGTTAGGCTTGGTTGAGGATTTCATTGAGGATGAGTAACATTCTTTCGCCTCCTGCTGATCACTATTAATCTTGACAACCCCCCAAGCGGTAGGGATCTTGATGCGTTGATGATAAGTTGATGGCACAGCCTTCATATCATGGATCCATGGCCTGCCCAGTATGATGTTATAGCAGGATAGGGAGTCCATCACACAGAAACGTTGTATCGAGTTGACCCCTTCAACATATACTGGTAACTTTATTTCTCCCACTGTGTTCCTAGCCTCTCCACTGAACCCAACGAGCACGGTGGATTTCGAAGTGATATCCATTGGAGATACATTCATCCTTTTCAAAGTCTCTAGTTGGATTATGTTGACGGAGCTGCCATTATCCACCAATATACTGCGTACAAAATGGTTAGCCACATATAATGTTATTACAAGAACATCATGGTGAGGATCCTGGACAGTATCCCTGTCATCACTATCGAAAGTGATCACTTTATCAGTTGTGAGGGTAGTCATCCTGGCTGGTTTGTCTCCCCTTTCGGTCTTGGCCTCTTTTGCATGTCTCTTGGCCGCAGAATACGAAGTCCCACAAATGTCGGATCCTCCTAAAATAAAGTTAATTATCTTGGCATCCGCAGGAGGTGATGCTGCTCGTTCAGGATCCTTCTCAGTATCCTGACCCTTATTCTTCTTTTTCCCAGGAGATCCTTTAGATATCCCTTGCTTAAGAGGTAATTTATTTCTTTCCTCAGAGCAATGCAATCCTCAGTAACATGTCCGAAATCCTCATGGAAGGCACACCATTTGGACTTATCCTTCCAATCAGCTTTTTGTTGATTCTTCCGAGGCCACCTGGCTTTCTCCCCTAAACCCTGCGTAGCATACATCAGTTCAGGTATATTAATAGAAAAACAGTATTCGGATAATTCAGGATACTCTTCAGGATCCTCGTCTTCAACAACATTCACTCTTTTGTTATCACTTCAACCATATGGCTTGGAGCGATATGATTTGTACGAGGATTCTGACTTCCTGTTGGTTGACTCATAAGTTGTGGATGAGTTCATCCTTTCTTGCATCTTTTTGTCATCCTCCAGTCGAATATATCTTAGGGCCCTGTTTCGAGCTTCATCCAAGTTCCTGCATGGGTTCATTACAAGATCTTGGTAAAATTGAGAATCTTTTTGTAATCCCATCTTGAAAGCCTGCACAGCCGTTGCAACATCAAGCTGTGGGATATCTAAGGATTCCCGGCTAAACTTGTTCACATAATCTCTTAAAGATTCCTGAGGTCCTTGAGTTATCCTGTATAAATCGCTTGTTAGTTTTTCAAAACTCCGACTGCAAGAAAATTGACTGTTAAATAAATTGACTAAATGAGCAAAAGAAGTAATTGAGTGAGGAGGAACGTTTAACAGCCATTTTAAGGCTGATCCTGTTAAGGTAGAACCGAAACCCTTGCACAAGCATGCTTCTTTGAGGTCTGGAGGGATAGGATTGATTTCCATCCTTTCCCTATACTGGGCAATATGCTCCTCAGGATCCGTGGTTCCATCTTAGAGCTTCATGTTGGGAGTTTGAAATCTTTTTGGGATTTCAGCATCACAAATAGGATATGCAAACCGAGATATCCTGTGACTGTCCTGGGATACTTCTGGGATTGGCTGGACCACCCCAGGCACACTGGATATCATTTCCTTTAGCTTCTGAAGCTCCCTAGATAACGCTGATGTCACGCCTGTATCAAGCAAAGATCCAACACCGTTAGTAGCATGAGTATTATTATTATTAGACGCATTACCAATTTGAGGATTTTGGCCATATCCTGAAGCATATCCTGAGATCCTCACGGTTGACACTCTAACCGAAGAGGGTATCTCAGGAGTAGGATTCTGGGGATGGCTAGGGACGATATTTCCCCGGTTATCCTCAGTGTAAACTGCAGAACTGAAGTTCAAAGCCCTGGGCTGCAAGGGAGTGACAATATCTTCAGCAGGCCTGCTCGATCTTGATTTCAAGAGTTGTATTTCTCTCATCAGCATCTGATTAGTTTCCTGCTGCTGCCTCATCTGTTCCTGTACACTACCAAACAAATTTAGAATTACTTCATTAGAAGCTAAAACAGGACCGGATCCTTGGACATTGCGAGTGGGAATAACATCCCGAGCCACATGAATTTCAGTTCCTTGGGAAGAAGCTTGAGATCTCAGAGGAGGTGGTGGAAGCACCGAACCAATTGTTGCAGAGGTTGTAGCAGACACAGTGGAGGAGCTCATGTTTGATCTTGTGCCCATTGAAAACAGTTTTGAAAAGAATTTCGAAAATAGAAAACCGAGTAACGATTTTGCAAAGGTTTTTAGTAAAAATAGCACCACTTGCCCCACGGTGGGCGCCAAATTGTTTTGGTCAAAAATTACCGAAGCAATTTAGTGATCAAATTAGTTAAGTGAGGTAGTGTGCTAGAAATGTGTGTTAAAAATATGCTAGTTGAGTTATTTGCTGAAACAGTTTCAGTACGACTCAGGATATTGATCTGTATCTATGATCAAACTATGAGCAAAAAGTAAAAGAAATGACACGAGATGTACGAGGAAAGCCCTTGATCAATCTAGATCGCCGGCATAAAACCTCGGGAGCTGACAATCGCAGCTGCCTTGTTCTTCTTATTGCTTTAAACGTCAGGATACAGTGCAGGATATTGATCAGATCGCTAAGTGTTACAATGCTTTTTGTGAAAGTGAGAGTTGCAAGAGAGTGAGTGTAGGTGAGTAGCGAGTGTAGTTGTTGTGTCCTATTGATCTGATTTATCCATCTATTTATAGTTACGAAATACAAACTAAAATTCCTATAAATGTGGGATGCTCCCGAATATTCCATTATAAACGTTGTAGACCGAGTAAAGCGGCTTCAACGTCTTCATTTGAACGACTTGGACCGAGTCTTGCGGAGAAAGGGTCTTTGTGAACGTTGGGAACTTGACCTCGCACTCCTGCACACAATCCGTTAGTAATCCTCAAGATACCAACCAGGATGTTACCAATATCCTGAATCAGCATCACGGGTATAAACATATATCAGGTAAGCAAGATATAATTTAAGATATCGTCCAGGATATAAGTTCAGAAGTTTACCCATAACAATAATAATGGTAGTTCAACTACTATTAATACTATTAAAATCGATTGTATCTTTAAGCTCAACAAAAGAAAAGAGGTAATTGATAAATGGAACACTTAGATCAGTCTAATCATTCAGACTAATCCATAATAGTTCTCTCATGCTAAGGCTTTGTTATTATTAGTTGAACAAAAGTCTGCAGGAATTGTCCAAAACTTCATCAAAGGAACAACTTGGAATGAAGATTTGCATGGTGAGGATCTTTTTGACCAAATAATAAATGCAATATACATGATGTTTTTAGGTCTTGACTCATGACAGATAAAGACCGAGAAAGTCAAAAGTTGCTAGAAAAAGCAAGACAAAATCTTGTTAAAGCACAACTTTGTGATATATGTCTTTTAGACGATTTCACTTATCTTTATGAAACAAATTTATATAAATTAGGCACAGGTGAATTCCATTCTTGGATTGATGCCAACTTAATGAAAATTCCCATCATCGGAGAAAAGGCAGAAGAACGATGGACTGAAGATAAAAATCAGCTTACAATGCATTCTCCTGGGTTTGCTACAAGAATTGTTAAAGAGGAAATTGCAGCCTACTGTGATTTTTCTAATAAACAAAAACAGTTAAAACGTTTTAATAAAAACTGTTGTAAAAAACTCACTGAGTAACCACAATTATCCTATGGCTGTGAACCAGCAAAAGATAAAGGTTATTTCAAAAAGAAATATAAAAATAAATATAAAACAAAAACTAAAAAACGTTTTTGGAAAACCAAGAAAAGAAAATTTTCACCGGGAAAATATTTTTCTAAAGAAAAACCTAAGGTCTGTCCTCAAGGGAAGAAAAAATGTCGTTGCTAGATATGCCAACGAATGTCCCAACGGAAAAAAAATTTCCGAAAAATTAAAATTTATCTCGAAAGCTGAAACTGAAGGATATTTTCCTTCTGAAAATATTTTTGATGGCTATACGCAAGTATATACATTAGAAATACTAGATAACTTGTCATCCGATTCTTCAATAGAAGACTCAGAATGAATTCTAACCACTCTTTTAGTTGGGGGGGGGGGGGGATGAGAATCATAAACAAACTTATTGTTTTGAATTAGCCTGTTCAAATATAACTAATCCAAATTCAATTTACATTAAAGGAAAAATCTTTTTGAAAGAATATAAAACAATTGCTCTACATTGTTATGTAGATACAGGGGCATGTCTTTGTTTAGCAAGCAAACATGTAATTCCTGATGAACTATGGGAAAACACTACCAAAAATATTAAGGCAATTATTGCTAACAAAGAAGTCATTAAATTAGATAAAGTTTGTAGAAATCTTATAATCTATTTTTCTGGAGAACCATTTACCATTCCTACCATCTATCAACAAGATTCAGGTATGGATTTACTTCTTGGAAATAATTTCTGTCATCTTTATGGACCTTTCACTCAATGGTTAGACAGGGTATCTTTTCATCTTAATTAAGAAATGATTTTGATTTAAAAGTTTACAAAGGCTTTTCCAATCGGAAAACTAAATTTTCTTGAATCCATGAAAAAAGATTCAAAGATAAAACAAATTCCTGGAACTAATATAGTTCAAGAGGTTATAAAACCGGAAAGAATATTTTTACTTGAAATACAAAATTTCAAAAAATTGAAGAACTACTTGAAGAGGTTTGTTCAGAAAATCCTATTGAACCTGAAAAATCCAAAAAAATGGATAAAAGCATCAATAGAACTTATAGATCCTAAAACGGCTATCAGTGTAAAACCTAAGAAATACAGTCCACATGACAAAGAAGAATTTAGTAAACAGATTAAGGAATTACTTGAATTAAAATTAACTATTCCAGGTAAATCACCTCACATGTCTCCAGCATTCTTAATTGAAAATGAAGCTGAAAAAAGAAGAGGAAAAAAGTGCATGTTTGTAAATTACAAAGCAATTAATGCAGCTACTAAAGGCGACAACCATAATCTTCCTTGTATGCAGGAATTATTAACTCTCTTAAGATGAAAAACCAATTTTTCTAGTTTCGACTGCAAAAGTGGTTTCTAGCAGGTACTGTTAGATGAAGAATCTCAGTTACTAAAAGCATTCACATGTCCAGTTGGTCGTTATATGTGGAAGGTAGTTCCTTTTGGATTAAAACAAGCACCAAGCATATTTCAAAGACATATGCAAAATGCTTTAAGAGGTTTAGATAATTACTGTAACGTCTATGTCGACGATATTATAGTTTTCTCAAACTCTGAAGATAAACACTATTTTCATGTTTTATCAGTTTTAAATACAATTGAAAAATATGGAATTATTTTATCAAAAAAGAAAGCTAATCTTTTTAAAACAAAGATAAACTTTTTGGGTCTTGAAATAGATCAAGGGACTCATTGTCCACAAAAACATATCTTGGAAAATATAAACAAATTCCCAGATACTTTAGAAGATAAAAAACATCTTCAAAGATTTTTAGGTATTTTAACCTATGCTGAAAGTTATATCCCTAAACTCGCAGAACTTAGGAAACCTTTACAGATAAAATTAAAAAAGGATTATATATGGGAATGGAAAAAACAATCCGATACAGACTATATCAAAAAGATAAAGAAAAACTTAACCAGTTTTCCAAAACTTTATCTTCCTAAAGAAAATGAATTTTTAATCATAGAAACAGACGCTTCTCATGATTATTGGGAGGAGTTTTGAAGGCCAAAACTACCGAAAAAGAAGAAATATGTAAGTATACTTTTGGAAGCTTTAAACAAGACGAAAGAAATTACCACAGTAATGAAAAAGAATTAGTTGCGGTAAAAACACTATTTCTAAATTTTCTAGTTATCTTACTATTATAAAATTTCTAGTCAGGACAAATAATAAAAATTTTACTTATTTTCTGAAAACAAAAATTTCTGGAGATAACAAACAAGGCCGTCTTGTCAGATGGCAGATGTGGTTTTCAAGATATTCTTTAGAGATTGAGCAGCTTGAGGGGGCCAAAAACGGGCAAGCTGATTGCTTGACACGAGATTTTCAAAATACGTAAACAAATACATACTCCAAATCCTTTTCATGCCTATTTAAAGAGCACAAATCCTTCAAATAAAGGTATGACCTATCACTTTCACAAAAGTAAAGTTTATTTTTAAAAGAAATGGAGAAATTAAAGGCTTTACGCAAGGAAAAAATTCTTTTGATAGAATTTAAAGCTATTCATGATCAAATAGCTCTCTATGACGAAAGTCTAGAACCAACTGCTAATTCAGAGCAGGAATCCGCAAGGAAACAATCTAGATCTATTCCTTGTCAAACGGCGAAGGGTAAAGAAAAATCAAGTCCGTTTACCCCTGTTGCTTTGGAAAAAAGCAAAAATAGAGTAAATGAAGAACTAAAATCTTCATCTAGCCCAGAAGCAAATGACTCTGGTAAAGGCTTATCAAATCCGTTGATGGCTAACAGTTTGCCAAAAACTAAAAAGGTCTCTCTTAGACCAAGTTACTCTCAAGTCACTTAAACACCAGAAAATCTTAGATCAAGATTTTATGTTATCTTTGACGGCGAACACAGAGGAATCTATGAAGACTAGTCTATAGTCAAAAGTTATGTTGATTAACTGACTATCCCTTCAAAAAATTTGGGTCATTATTACAAGCCCAACAAGAAGCCACCCGATATTCAGCAAACTTCAGGAAAAAAGAAATACCATTAAAGGTAACCATTTTTTCTGAACCTTTGAAGCCCAAGAAAAAAGAAAAAGTCATTGAATTCAGGAACACTTTCTCAAAACCAACAACAAAAGAAGAGAAAGAATAAAAAGATATCATATATTTAGACGAATTCAGAACAATTTGGTCAAAGGCTAGAGCCCTAAGCCAAAACGATTTCGAGTTCGAACATATTTACATTGAAGATAAGGCTACTAAAAGTCTTATTATCTTTTGTCCAGGTGCAAACCCAGAACTAGTTTCTCTAGCATTTTCTGCTGGATTAGAAAAGTTCATTTAACCTTCTCCCAATTTACTCGAAATAAGTAATTTATCTGAAGGAATGAAGAAAGCTTTCAAAAACTTTCGAGAGAAAATTGCCTCTGCAAGAGATGCAAATATCTTCATCAAGTGTAGTTCTACATTCCTTGACTGGTATCAAGGAAAAACCCCTTGACTGGTATCAAGGAAAACCTTTCAAAGTTACCATCATTTAGAAATTGGTATTGCCAAAACAAGAACGGTCAACCCTTCAAGGGTGATAAAAGAAGACTATGAAGACTATGAATAATGGTTAGATATCAGGACAAAAGGATTTTTACAAATCCTAAACAACCTGGAAAAAATTAAAGCAGGAAGCTTTAATAAAGTAAATTATTGCAGCACCAACTGAATAATTACTAGCTATAGTGGAACTCCATTACCACAACATGAAAAAGAAGTTCTAGAAAGGATGGAGCAATGCATTATTTTCAATAAAGTAGAAGCAGGCCCTGTCATTAAAGAACAACTTTGCCGAAAGTTACAACGCACGTTCGAAAACCATCAGTGCGAATACTGTAAAGCATCTTCTTCAGAAGAAAACAAAAACTCTACTGAAAAAGGCAGCTATTCTTCAGATGAAGACACTCGATTAAATAAACGTCATCCATGACAATTAATTAAAGGCTATAATGGTCTTTTGTAAAATTCACTTCTGCTATATAAAGAAATAGAAATCTTTAGTCTAGGGACATCATCTCTCGTATCCTCTCATTTCCAACTTTTTCTTATTTAACTTAATATGTGTAAGTGAGTAGACTCCTTGCTAAAGGAGAGTATTATGTAAATATCACGTTCTTCCTTAGGGAAGAACAATTATGAATAAAAATATTAGTTTTCTTTTATCCATTATATTCATCTTTAAGATTTTGCAAAACCTGGAGCCCTGGAGCCATAAGAGTACCGTTTAGGCAGGAGGCCATAGGGACGAATTGGTTGGGTTGGTCACTTTGAAAATCAACTTAAATATTTACTTAGCTGTATAAGGAAGAAGGGTATATTTTATTCTAAATGTTAAATTACTTTAAAATATTAACGTTAATCTCTCCTTAAGCATTGTTATACACATATGTTTTTATAAACACACACAAATAAAAATCGATTAACCATTATCGAAATCAAATGATTCTTCAATCAAAAATTTTAGTCAAAATATGACTACTAATATGAATTTTATATTCATATTATTCAATCTTCAAATTCAAGGTACGATTCCAAAACCGTACTTATTAGTCAAAATATGAATACTAAAAAAAATTTATATTCAAGAAATTCAATATATCGATGTTTTAGTCAACAAATGTCGACAGTATTAGTCAACAAATGACGACATTCTTTGTCATTCAATTTGGGATTAGTCAACTAATGACGACATTCTTTGTCATTCAATTTGTGATTAGTCAACAAATAATGACATTCATTGTCATTCAATTTACTAAAACTATTCCGCCTATTGGTATCAGAGCCATGTTACTCTTTTTTTTTTTTTTTAAAAAGATACTTCTTAAATTTTAAATGGAAAATAATGATCTATTTAAAAACGATTCTGAAGAGTCAGAAGAAACAACTGAAGTAATAAACTTTGGCGAAAACGAACAAGGTTTTGTATCGGATTATATGATTAATTCTGATCAACTAACAAAAATTAGCAAGCTTAAATTCAAGCTTGACACAAAACAAGTTTTTAATCAACCAAAAACTTTACAAAGTTTAGTTTCTCAACCTTTTTATAGAAAAAATAAAATATTTTATTGTTTTAACAGTAAAGAACTTTTAGTTGACAACAAAAAATACATCTGGAGAAGTTTATTTGCCACTCCTAACCAAGGGAGAAATAGCAAAAAAGCTTTTACATATTAAACCAGAGTTGAGAAAACCTCTCAATATGGTACATATAGAGTCAAAATTCTCCTAAAATCACAGTTTAGAGATGGAATTAATTTTCCTATAAAAATGGCCCTTGTTGATAATAGAATTATCAATAGGCAAGACGCTCTACTAGGAGCGATTCAAGGAAATTTAGCTTATGGTAAATTTATGTTTACTATCTATTCTAAATTGGATTTACATCGAGATTCAAAAGATTTTGATAAAACTCTAAGTTTTATACATCAGTGTGAAAGAACTTGTCACACCCCCAAAATACCACGCGCGGAAACCCCCATGAGGCGTGTGACGTACCAGGATCTAACCACCAATCAAATTGAACTCATAATAAGATTTCAAATAAAAGTTTTCATTCATTAAAATAAAGTATTACAAAACATTATTTATAACTCAACGTGTTCAGTGGAAGCAATATTCAATGTTTAATCAAGTCAAAGTCCAAGTGTATGTAACCAATTAGTCTCGTTTCGTGTTCCATGTATCTAGACCCATGACCACTCCAGCATCCCAGATAGCAAGGTCCACATCCACATATCTAATAACCTGCGAGCATGCAGACAAGTGTATCAGCACAAAGCTGTCGAGTTCACAATTTTGTTTACTGAAAATCATGCTACGTGTTTTATTGCCAAATGTTTAGTTTAGTTTGAAAGCAATGTTGATAATAACTCGATACCGCAAGATGGCGTCAGTTTGTTTGCCCGTACCCAATGCCCTATCAAACATTTGTTATGTGGTTAAGGTCATTAGTTCACGCCCGTCCTCTCAGGTTCGGTGTGAGGTTGCCAAGCCTAATAGCGCTATCAACTAATACCCCGTTACCTCTCAGGTAACTATTTCGGTAGTAAGATGGGACTTAAGGTGATATGAGTGAGTGTATGATCCAACATCCCAATTTAACCCAGAAAAGAGGTATTCCTCTTAGGAATACCCGTTTGTTTGTCCCACCCACCGGGACGCATGACAAAGGAGTAGTGAACTCACCTTAGATTGCCCGGTATGGTATGTTATGTTACCCGTTCCAAGTTGGTCAACCATACCCTACCGTGGTTACCAAAGACAGTCAGTTTCGTGAACACATAGATTACATACTCTTTACACATATTATACAAATAGCGTACCAGCAATACACACAACATCATACTAATCATAACAGTTAATCATGCACATAACAGTTCATGGTCATCATACAACAGGTATTCATGTCATGTGCAAATTCATATTACAAGTTCATGTTTTCATAAAACACGTAGCAGTTAATTCAATGCTAACAAGGGTGTGCGGCCCGGTCATAGTTGTGCCATTCAGATCTCACAAGTTAGGGCTTATGAGCCCGGCCATATGATGTGCGGCCCACTCAGAGGAAAGCCCACATTAAGTGTGCGACATTCCCCCGTGTGTGCGACCACATAAGGTAACAACCCACTCCGAGGTGTGCGGCTCTTCCCTAGTGTGCGAGCCCACCAGCGTGTGACCCAAAATCATGGCCCAGCCCAGTGAAGTGTGTGATCCATGGCATTGTGCGACAACAGCGGGGTGTGCGACCAGAGTTTAAGTGTGCGATTGACCCCAAAGTTTCCGTAACCGACACCCACAACCCGATCAATCCGGTGCACAGTTAATCCCCAACTTTGATTATTCTAACAGTTTCCTTTTTGACATCATAATCACAACATTCATCATACATTCATATTTCCAAGCAATAAAAAGTTACCATTTAGTAATTACATTGACATCCGAATTGAGTATCAATCATAATATCGAGTAACATTCATGATTTCACAGCATTTGTGGCTCACTAATAACCCCTAATGACCGAATCATTAACGTACGATCATTAATCAAATCGGATCAACACAATGTACGAGATAACAAAACTGTTTCGTTGGTTATTCATCATCATCATCATCATCATCATCGTTGGCATACATCAACCGATCTAATAGTTCTTTATCACCATACAAACCATGTCCTCAATCCACATCAGTTGTACATTAGATTAGATTTAACAGTGATCTATAATAAATTAATCAATGATTCTATGAGCATACAACCCTAGGTTCGATTAATCATGCAAGGAGCATCATGCATCAATACAATTACAATCCTAAACAAGTATCACAAGGAGACTCAAATAAATCGATCATTACTCACTAACTGTGGGATGTAGGATCGAAGAAGGTTATGGAGAGGGATGCTAGCACAAGAGATGATGCCACGAGAAGAAGGAGTTGCCGTCGGTCTTCAAGGAGGAAACGAAAGGGATGCTAGGGTTTGTTACAGTATTCTGTTTTCAAGTAGGTGAGTACCACACACAACTCGTTTTTGTGTATATGTTCCATATAATGAACCGGCCTGGCTTGGGCTTGAGGAATGGGCCTAGAACAGTTAAGCATAGGAATATTCGTCCCTTAACCCAAGTGTGCGACTTGGGTGTTGAGTGCGACTAGACTTATATAAACAATGACCCCATGTAATACACAGTAACTCGCAAATATTCACCGAAAAACAAATCCAATAGTTTAACATGAGATACATTCACTATAACGTTTATACTAATACTCCATCGCAACGTGAATAGTCAAGCATATTTAACCAGCTTAACGTATGATATATCCAATTGTAACATAGACTGAAACGTGAAGGAAGATAATACCAAACCAATGGACACTAGATTAGACGACGTTGACCTAGGAAGTTCGGGTTGTCACAGAACTGATCTTATGGAACCAGGAAATAAAGTTTTTACGATTAATTATTTAATTTCGTATGCTTTAACTAATAGTACTCATTCAATTGAGTATAAGGAAAAAGAAAATATAACAATTGAAGATA
The DNA here is from genome assembly GCA_030545235.1 of Helianthus tuberosus. Lineage (NCBI taxonomy): Eukaryota > Viridiplantae > Streptophyta > Magnoliopsida > Asterales > Asteraceae > Helianthus > Helianthus tuberosus. Next base: position 199,537,340 of record CM060425.1, read on the forward strand.
TTTTCTCAGAAATTGGAGTTGTTGAATGTAGTAAATTCTCTAAACCTTCACAGTTAAAAGAAAATTGGGCAATTGATATGACGGTGGGTTTCCCTCGGGTGTCACATCATCCCAGAGAAATGAAATAATAGATCGAGATGACTGTGGGTTTCGGAAGTAGTCTTAGAGAAATGAAATGATAGATCGAGATGACTGTGGGTTTCCCTCGGGTGTCACATCATCCCCAACTTGAAAGGGAATTTCATCCCGAAATTCACTAGTTGCACTGGGATTGGATCAGCGGTTTTAAACAATTGAGGATACTTAAGCTTCATCTAGTCCTCGCATTCCCATGTGAACTTCGGTCCGTGTCTTGAGTTCCAGCGAACTCTCACGATTGGGATTCGTCTGTGCTTACGGAGCTTAACTTCCTGGTCCATCGTTTCCATAGGTTCTTCAGCAAGCTGCAACTTATCGTCGATCTTCAGTTCTGGTAAGGGTACCACATCATGAACGTTATCCAATTCGTTATGTTTGTCGCGCTTCCCAAGCGCACCACACCCTTCCAGGGTGAGACTTTCAACAACACACGATCGCATACTGCGATCAGCAAGGGTTTCCTATGCTTGTCAGCGTAGCCTTTCTGGCGATCACGTGCTGCCGCCATATGATTTCCGATCTAAACAGTCTTCTCGGAGATTTTCAAGCACCCGTTCTGGACCCGTGATATGGTTATCACCCACCTCAACCCAACAAAGATGAGATCGACATTTCTGTTCGTACAATGCCTCAAACAGAGCTGCCTGAATACTGTTGTGGTAACTGTTGTAGAAAACTCTTCCCTAATGCAAGTGTCCTTTCCAACCTTTACCGCAATTGATCACACATGCTCGCAACATGTTTTCAAGTGTTTGGATGGTTTGTTCAATTTGACCATCCGCCTGAAGGTGATAAGCAGTGCTCATGTCTAAAGGTGAGCCAAAAGATTTGCACATCGCCTGCCACAAGTCGGATATAAAACACGGATCACGTTTTCCCTCGGGCAATTGAATGCAGTCTCGGAAGCAGTCTCAGAGAAATGAAATGATAGATCGAGATGACTGTGGGTTTCCCTCGGGTGTCACATCATCCCCAACTTGAAAGGGAATTTCGTCCCAAAATTCACTAGTTGCACTGGAATTCCTGATGAACTATGGGAAGTCTTTGTTTAGCAAGCAAACATGTAATTCCTGATGAACTATGGGAAAACACTCCCAAAGATATTAAGGCAATTATTGCTAACAAAGAAGTCATTAAATTAGATAAAGTTTGTAGAAATCTTATAATCTATTTTTCTGGAGAACCATTTACCATTCCTACCATCTATCAACAAGATTCAGGCATGGATTTACTTCTTGGAAATAATTTCTGTCAAATATTTGGACCTTTCACTCAATTGTTAGACAGGTTATCTTTTCATCTTAATCAAGAAATGATTTTGATTAAAAAGGTTACAAATGCTTTTCAAATCAGAAAACCAAATTTTCTTGAATCCATGAAAAAAGAATCAATGATAAAACAAATTCATGGAACTAATATAGTTCAAGAGGTTATAAAACCGGAAAGAATGTTTTTACTTGAAATACAAAAGTTTCAAAAAATTGAAGAACTACTTGAAAAGTTTTGTTCAGAAAATCCTATTGATCATGAAAAATCCAAAAAATGGATAAAAGCATCAATATAACTTATAGATCCTAAAACGTTTATCAAGGTAAAACATGTGTGATGTGTGCAAAATGCAACATATAAATTACATCAATTGTGGCATAAAACTAACCCTTTTTTAGTACTAATGTTGGAAAAAGTGTGCTTTTGTCTTCCTTTTGTATTTTCAGGATTAAATGAGCTCAAATTAACAAAAGAAGCAAAAAGGCAGGTAAATATAACATAAATACAAGAAAAGGAACAAATGTGGCATGCCCGACCTCCCCGACAGCATCTTCCCAAGCAAAGCAAAACAAGAGAACAGAAGGCTAAACACGCCCCGTGCTCAGTGAACACGGGGGCGTGCCCAAGTGTCAGCATAAAAGACAAAGTTGTAGAAGCTTCCATCGCCCACCACGGGGCCGTGCTCAGCGGACACGGGGCCGTGGTCAACTGAAAGATTCGCAGAATCCAGGAAAATCTTGATAGTACAGATATGCTTCTACACACGGGGTCGTGCCCAGCGGACACGGGGCCGTGGTCAACTAATGCAAACAAAAGCAATTAATGAAGACAGAGAAAAGGATGGACACGGGGCCGTGCCCAATGTACACGGGGCCGTGCCCGAGCTTCTGTTCAGCCTATAAATAGGAGTGCTTGGCTCAAGCTCAAACCATCCCTTGGCACACCACCCCTCTCACACTTCACCCACCACCCACCACCATCACAACACCATCATCCACCACCATCATCCATTGTCCATCATAGAGTGTGTGAGTCGTCTCGGGATCCAAGATTGATCGTAAGAGTTCTTGACAATCAAGGCCATGTTTGCCTAAGTCTCTTACATCACTTGGTGAAGACAAAGTGTCTAGTGTAATACTTTTTATTTTTAATCTTTTCACACTTTTTAATTGGTTATGTATTAATGACTTTAATAATTAGTTTCTTATGTTGAAGGTGATTCTTCCTTATCGTTTGTCCGTGGTGTCTTGGCATTATTTTACTGTCTATATAAAATAAAAGATTTTCACCATTCATATCTCCACGGTCTATATGGAGGTATGTTGGCTACCTGGTCGGGGGTTAAGGGAACGGTTTGGTAAGAGTCTTGCCATTGTTCAGTGTATAGATCCTGCAAAGGACCTGGGTCAAATTTAGTAGGACCTACTTCAATACCCACCGGTATTGGATGGCGGGGGTCCAAACTCTTTGATCCCCTCATAAGTTAAGCTACTATTAAAACTTTAACCCGGCTACTTAGGACTGTATCCCTGCTGACTCAGACTACTTAGCCGAGGGTAACGCCTCCTTCAAAAGAGGGGCCTACCACATTATGCATTAATAACTTAATTAATTATCTTTCAATAATCCAACCCTTTAGGATTGTATCCCTGCTGACTCAAACTACTGGGTTGAGGGTAACGTCACCTCCAAAAGAGGGGCCTACTACAATAACTAAGATAATCTATTAACAAAGTGCAAAAGTGCGGAAATAATCAAAGGTTACACTAAACACGAGTCGGAGCCAAGTGATTCATCTTGTCTATCTGTTTTTACTTTTATTTTATTTTTCAGCATTTTAGTTAGTTTTTATTTTTCTTAGTTTAAAACCTTTTTTCTAAAATTTTGATTTGATTAGACGTTGAGGATAAACCGGTACTAAAAGCTCTTGTGTCCTTGGACGAACTCGGTTTCTTGCCAACACTATACTACGCTCACGATGGGTGCACTTGCCCATATGTGTGTTTAGTGTTAGTAAAATATCGTGTTTTATAAATTTAAAACTTGGCTAAAAAGTGTAAAAAGGGCTTAAAATATACTTAAACTTATATTACACCTAACGCACATCAAGTTTTTGGCGCCGTTGCCGGGGACACAAGGATTTTAAGAAAGCTTAAAATCGACGGCCTAATCAGTTTTTCAAAACTTTTTCAAAACGCGCGCACATCTTTCTGCATTTTAGTTTAGTTTTGCATTTACAGTAAGTTGAACACGGGCCGTGCTCACTGAACACGGGGCCGTGCTGCACATTTTTCACAAAACACCCAGTAACAGAAGCTGAACATGGGGTCGTGCTCACTGAACACGCCCCAGTGCTCAACGAAATCAGTAACTTTAATTAAAACGCCCAGATACAGATTCTGTACACGGGGCCGTGTCCAGCCTCTGTTTCCGTTTTTATTTTTGTTTTCTGGTCTCGAGACTTGGTTGTGGTCTGCTGAGTGATTCTTATAGATCAATACTCAGGAGGTTACAACTACACCTATGAGGAGGATGATTATAGGAGTAACTATTGCACTAATTGTGGTGACCCGCACTCGGTTCAATATTGTAACTTATATCAACCGTCCGCTTCATACACCTACTATGAGGAGCCCAGGTACGAGCCACCAACTTCATACATATCCTATGAAGACCAAAGGTATGAACCTCCTCCCTCATACTCATATTTTGATGAACCAAGGTATGAGCCTTCGTACTCATACTTTGAGGAACCAAGATATGAGCTACCACCTTCATATGCTTACTATGAGGAACCATGGCGTGAACAACCCACCTCATATGAGTATTATGAAGAACAAAATTACGACCCTTATCCATCAAATACTTACAATGAAGAACAATGGTGTGAACCATCTACTTCACATGGGTATTATGAGGAACAAAGGATCGAACAACTGGATTCAAGCTTTGAAAATTCCGATCCTTTTTCTATAACCGAAGTGACCGATAGGATATTAGAACACCTTAGAGTTATCGATCGCTATATAAAAGAATCTCGCGCAAGGGAAGAGGAGTCCCGTGCGAGAGAAGAATTAATTAAAGAAGAGATAACTGAAAGTGTAAAAATGGAAGAACAAATAAGTGAAAAACCGACACATGAGTTAAACTACGAGAAAGGTGAGTCCGACAACGCTAAAATTCAAGAAGAGTCTAATTTTGAAGAAATTAATCTCTTGTCACCTTCTTTTGAAAATCATTGTTTAGTTTCAACTCATGCTAATTTTTTAAAAGAATTAAACACTAACACTAAAATTGACGAAATGGTAAGCGTTAAGTTAACTAATGATCAAACCTTGCTAATAAAAGAAGATCCATTTGAAATCAACATTACACCGGTTCCATGTTTTTTTCAAAATTCGTTTATTAGTAATGTCACAATTGATAAAGATCTTTGCGTTAACATAATGCCCAATTACATTTTCGAAAAATTAAGTATTAGTGATTTTTCTCCACTTCAAATACCCATTTTTCTATCTAATCGGAAAATAATAAAATCAATCGGTATAGTTGAGGATGTCTTGGTTCAAATAAATCAAATGGTGATCCCAACCGACTTTGTCATCCTTGATGACGCTCCTTTAGTGTTGGGACGACCCTTTGTAAAAACCCACGAAGCTTTGAAAAACCGGAAGTTCAACAATCTACCTCTTCAATTAGGGGCATTTAAAAAGAGTGTTGATCTTGAGCGGTCAATGAAATATCCATTCGGCAATAATGACCCCCTAATTGAAGATGAAGATGAACCACCCGATACAAGTGAAAAGTTTGACCACTTTGTTGAAGAAGAGGTCGCCATAGAACAAACTTTTAAAGTTCTTGATCAAAATGAGCAACCGAATAAGGAGTCTCCTAAAGACCCACCTCTTGAGCTCAAAGAACTTCCAAAAGGTTTGGAATATGATTTTCTAGACAAAGATGGTAAATCACCTGTAATTATTTCGTCCAAATTAGATAGTTTAAAAAAAGAAAAATTAATTAACCTTTTGAAAAAACACAAAAACGCGATTGCTTGGAAGCTTGTAGATATTAAAGGAATAAGTCCTTCCATGTGCACGCACAAAATTTTAATGAATGATGACTATAAATCAGTAATACAGCCACAACGTCGAGTAAATCCAAATGTTCAAGAAGTGGTTAAAAACGAAGTCATCAAATTACTTGACGCCGGACTTATTTATCCTATCTCCGATAGCCCTTGGGTAAGTCCCGTCCAAGTTGTTCCAAAGAAAGGAGGTATGACGGTTATAACTAATGAAAAGAATGAATTAATACCAACGAGAACCGTCACAGGTTGGAGAGTATGTATAGATTATAGACGATTAAATGAAGCAACAAGGAAAGATCACTTTCCTTTGCCCTTCATTGATCAAATGTTAGAAAGATTATCCGGTCATAAATTTTGCTGTTTCTTGGATGGTTTTTCAGGTTACTTTCAAATTCTGATAGCACCCGAAGACCAAGAAAAGACAACTTTCACATGTCGCTATGGAACTTTTGCTTATCGACGCATGCCATTTGGTCTATGTAATGCCCCCGCAACATTCCAACGTTGCATGGTAGCCATTTTCCATGACATGATAGAAAAGACAATGGAGGTCTTCATGGACGACTTTTCTATCTTTGGGGATTCATACGACCAATGCCTCGATAACCTTGAACGAATGCTATCCCGATGTGAGGAAACTAAACTCGCCCTTAACTGGGAAAATGCCATTTCATGGTAACGGAGGGAATAGTACTCGGTCACAAAATCTCGAGCGAAGGAATGGAGGTTGATCGAGCCAAAATAGACACTATTTCTCGATTACCGCCCCCATCCTCCGTTAGGGCTATCAGAAGTTTCCTAGGGCATGCCGGATTTTATAGACGGTTTATCAAAGACTTTTCTAAAATCTCAAGGCCTCTAACAAAATTACTCGAAAAAGATGCTCCTTTCATCTTTGACGAGGATTGCAATCAAGCATTTCTAACCTTAAAGAAAATGCTAGTCAATGCACCTATCATGATAGCGCCTGATTGGAAATTTCCTTTCGAAATCATGTGTGATGCTAGTGACTTTGCAGTTGGAGCTGTCTTAGGACAAAGAAAAGAAAAGCATTTTCACCCAATTTATTATGCTAGTAAAACACTTAACGATGCACAAGAAAATTACACAACAACTAAAAAAGAATTACTAGCTGTGGTATTTGCTTTTAACAAATTTCGTTCTTATCTTGTTCTTTCTAAAACTATAGTCTATACAGATCATGCAGCCATTCGATATCTCTTCAAAAAGCAGGACGCAAAACCACGTTTGATTTGGTGGATTTTACTCCTCCAAGAATTTGATATTGTAATCAAAGACAAAAGAAGAGTTGAAAACACCGCAGCAGATCATCTTTCACGCTTAGAAGACCCAGCTTTAGAGGCAACCAGGGACGAGCAAATCAACGAAAAATTTCCAACAGAGTCCCTAGAAATGGTGGAATACAAAGAAGAACCATGGTACACCGACTATGCTAACTACTTAGCTAGCGGTATAGTCGCAAAAGGGTGGCCGCATCATCAAAGAAAAAAATTCTTTGCTAATGTAAAGCATTATTTTTGGGAAGATCCTTATCTTTTCAAAATGCGTGCTGACCAACTCATCCGACGATGCGTACATGGTAGTGAAGCACGAAGAATTCTCCGCCATTGTCATGAAGGTCCATACGGAGGACATCATGGTGCTGCTAGTACCGCACGAAAGATATTTGATTCAGGATTTTATTGGCCAACCATTTACAAAGACGCCCAAAGTCATGTCAAGACATGTGATGCTTGCCAAACAACCGGTAATATTTCTTCCAAAAACAAGATGCCACAAAATGGCATTCTTGTTTGTGAAATTTTTTATGTGTGGGGACTCGACTTTATGGGACCTTTCCCACCGTCAAAAGGAAACAAATATATACTTGTGGCAGTGGATTACTTGTCTAAATGGGCCGAGGCCGAGGCACTTCCAACAAACGATGGAAGAGTCGTGGTAAGATTTCTGAAAAAATTATTCTCTCGTTTAGGAACACCTAAAGCATTAATAAGTGATAGAGGTACCCGTTTTTGCAACCATCAACTTGAAAAAAAGTTTAACAAGATATGGGGTCTATCACCGGGTCTCAACAGCATATCACCCTCAAACAAACGGACAAGCCGAAGTGACTAATAGAGGTTTAAAACAAATACTTGAAAAAACCATAGGGTTAAATAGAAAAGAATGGGCAGATAAATTAGATGATGCTTTATGGGCTTTTCGAACTGCTTATAAAACAACAATAGGTACAACCCCATATAAGCTTGTCTATGGAAAAAGTTGTCACTTGCCAGTAGAAATTGCACACAAACCCTACTGGGAATAAAAAATGTAAACTTAGATTTAGAATTTGCTGGTAAAAATCGATTTTGTCAATTAAACGAATTAGACGAACTCAGGAATTATGCATATTCAAACTCTGAAATTTATAAGGAAAGAAAGAAAAACTTGCATGACAAACATATTAAACCTAATGAATTTCGAGTAGGAGATCTAGTTCTTTTGTTTAATTCACGACTTCGATTGTTTCCTGGTAAATTAAAGTCTAGGTGGTCAGGACCTTTTTCCATTACCCATATTTTTCCACACGGTGCAGTAGAAATTAAATCTCGAAATGGACCTCCATTCAAAGTCAATGGCCAACGGCTGAAACTCTATCAAGGATTTATTGAGGATGAAGAGGAAGAAATCTCGCTTCAAACGGTCGACGAATAAAAACATCAACATCGTACCTGGTAAGTTACGAACAAATGGGACGACATCTAAATCGGTAAGTTTTCTAACCAAGTTTTTGGGAAACAAAGGGCACTCACACGAGCACTAAAAAAAAAATTCTTTTTTTTTGCTTGGCACGCGGCCGTGTCCGCTGGACACGGGGCCGTGTCCGCTGGACACGGGGCCGTGTCCGCTGGACACGGGGCCGTGTCCGCTGGACACGGGGCCGTGTCCGCGCAACTGTCGGGATAAATCCCCTTTTTCATAACAGTTACTTCATTCCACACGCCCCGTTTCCCCGAAAACGCTCTGGTTCCAGGCGATTTTCCGCAGATTTTCGACGTCTCCTATCATTCTAACAACATCAAGGTATGATTCTATCCTCATTTGTAGTTAGATTAAGCACTTGCATGTAGTAAAAACATCAAAAATTTGGGAAAAATCTAGGGTTCTTGAACTTCATCCGGATCGAACCTCAAATTTTTGCTTAAATCTGTTAGCATTTAGTTAGATTAGTGTTATAGGAAGTAAATCCACTTGTATTGTTTATAGATTTGCCCGATTTCTCATAGAAACCTAAAACCCTTATTTTTGAACCGAAAAAAGATAAAATTGAATGGGTAAACGGTTTGTTTTGGGAAAAACGGCACTTGGGGTTTCATTTTCGGGGGAAACCGCACCAAGTGGACCAAAAATTTTCAAGTTTTCGAAACCGGGTCAAAAAATGAAGTTTTTGAGAAACAGACACCTGGACACGGGGACGTACACGCTGAACACGGGGCCGTGTCCAACTCGTTGTTTGCAGTTTTGTCCGGAAATTCCACTGTTTCGTGCTAATTGTTTGTTGTATTCTTTCAGATGTCAAAGAAGTTCACAAGATTCAACGCAACCGAGCTCGATGCTAGAGCTAGATATGAAGTACTTCAAATAAGACCGGAAGAATACCCAAGACAAGCATGCATGGATTTGTTAGCAATGGTGAATCAACTTGACCGGTTTAACAACCTCTTTACCGGCCCACTAAGAGTCGCCCTAACCACTCGACTTCGATCAGTTCACGAGTGCACTCTGGAATTCTATAGCACCTTCACTTTCAATACAAGAACCGACCCATTCAATAATGATGGGGTGCAATTCCGATGCGGTGGAACTAGGTACTCGATTTCGATGGCACAGTTTGGGTCAATAGTTGGGCTGTTTGCGGAGGAAGATGCGGGTAATGAAGAGAACACCGGAGGGATGCGAGAGTTGGATGAGAACGAACGCCAAGCCACATGGGCTCAGATTGGTGAAGGGCACTACAACCCGAGCAGCACTAAGAGCACTAAGCTAAGGGACCCGCTCCACCGTTACATTCATAGGGTCCTCGCTTACTCTCTTAGTCAACGACATGACAGTAGTGGTGTTGTTGGGTTGAGAGATTTGGTGGTCCTTCATTGCATTCATAACCGCAGACACCTCGATGTTCCCTACCTCCTGCTCAGAAACATGCATTGGAACCGACTTGCTACTCCACCAACCCCTATTTTCTTCGGGGGGTGGATATACCGTCTCGCCAAGCATTTCACCAACATACCTAGGTCCTTCGAAAGGAATCCATGGTCGGGAAGGGTGGATGTCCACATATGCCGCTCCATGAACTTAATTTATGAAGCTGAAGACGGGTCGGTTAACTTCCAAAGGATGCAAGGGCATGCATGGAACCCGCAAGAAGCACTTGTCCTTCACGCTCCACATCATCATCAGTACCAATACCAACCCCACGGTGATCCGGGGCAGTCCTCCTCACAATGAGGTGGTTTTCCTAACTTCCAAAGTTTGCATGACTTGTTGCAGGAAAACCTCATGTGCACTAGGAACACCTACAACCTTGCCAACAACACGTACAACCGGGTCGGAGCTATTGAGAGAAACATATCAGACATTCAGGATAACATTGGGAGCATCCGGGAGTACATGGCGAGCCACGGAGGGGGAGATGATGACGAGGAGGACGAGGACATGGACTAGGCGGGAGGAGTGGTGGTAGGAGCAGAAGGTTGGTAATCCCACAGGTTAACACCCCCTTTTATCTTGAACAATTTCCGGCTTGCGTGCCGTGTGTTGAACAATTTACTTTCCGTTAACTCTTTTTCATTTCTGCATTTTTTATTTATTTATTTTGTGACGTGGATGCTAAACTATGGTAATTTAGGATGTTTGCTATGTTTTGGTGTAGTGGTTATTGCTAAAACAGGTACATAAGACGCTTAGATCACTAAACATTGGTGTTACTAAAGCCGGGACGAGAAAACCAGAACCAGAAACCTGTTTTTCACCTTTGCAGATTGTCCACACGGAGCCGTGTCCATCCAACACGCCCCCGTGCCCACTTCCCCAGACCTGCTGTTTGTCTAATTCTGCAGACTTTTGCCAGACACGGGGTCGTGTCCAGTAGACACGCCCCCGTGTCCACCTTCTGTAAGTTTTCGTTATTGGCACCTGAACACGGGGTCGTGTTCATTGAACACGGGGCCGTGTCCAGACGTCCAATAACATAAAATTTTGCTTTTTCACACCTTTTACACATTCAATCAACCTAAAAACTTATTTTTGGGACACATTGAGGACAATGTGTAATTTAAGTGTGGGGGGGGGGGATGCTAAAACCTTGAATCTTGCAAGTCCTAAATACAAGCCTTACACAAAACTCTATTGGAACCGCTTATCACCCCCAAATTTTTCAAAAATTTTCATTTTTTTTTACTTGTCTAGGTTTAATTTGGGAATTTCAAAATTCTAAAAAGGTTATATTTTTACAAATTTACAACCAATAGCGTCGTGATAAAAAGAACCAACATAAGAAAATTATGAAAAGGCATGACAAGTTTAGTTAAAATTTAATTATATATACTTGATCACATAAAAACCCATTCCCAAAAAAGTGAGTTTTGAGCCTTTATTGAGCATACAAATACATATCTTTAAACTAAATGCTCATTTTTCGTTTCTTGTGTGAATAGCCGCTTGGTTCTTACAACTCTAGAACTTGCCACGACGATACATTCCCGGTCCTTACCAACTTAAACCCGAGTAAGTAAATGATGGAGGCATTAGGACTAACCCTTTTTATTTCTACACCATTATTTTTCTTTTTTTTACCACCTACCCAAAATCCCCCTAGTTAACCCCTTTGAGCCTAAACCTTTTCATTTCTTAACCCAAACCAAACACCCTTTCACCCACTAAAACCTTTTTTATTTTTATTCCTTTGTTTTAGTAACAAGCTCGGTTTTTCGTATGACTTTAAAAAAAAAAGTTGATTGATGAAGCAAAAGTAATAAACAAGCAAGTTCATCAAAAATAACTTTGCTTGAATAGTAGCTTCATCCAAAAAAAAAAAAGGAGGAGGATTGATTGCTTGGCAAGCCTATGGTTTTTCTTACGAAAGCCGACGCTTTTTATGTTTTTCACCCTTTTTCTACTAACCACTAACCCAACCACCTACCTTTAACCCAAACCTAACCCTTCACCCAAAAAGTCCTCTTGATATTTACAAAGGTATATAGTTAAAAAGGAGGAGGATTGATTACTTGGCAAGCCTATGGTAGGAGTAAGCTCCATGCCGCTCTCGAGTGATTCACTAAAATACATCTTCGGCTGAGTGTTGAGTGATCCCCCGTGAGGTATGTGAACTTGTATATAAATAGAATTTTAAAGAGGCATGTTATGCCCTAATAAGTAATTTATCTTATGAAAAGTTTTAAACAAATCATGACGAATAGGATTGTAAATAAATAAAAATAAAACTTAATAAAGAATCTTGGAAATCCCGACACTCAATGACAAGCCCAAAAATCTTGGAAATCCCATTCCATTTGGGAGTGTAAAGCCAAATTATAAAGAGTTTTAAAGAGGCATGTTATGCCCTAATAAGTAATTTATCTTATGAAAAGTTTTAAATAAATCATGACGAATAGGATTGTAAATAAATAAAAATAAAACTTAATAAAGAATCTTGGAAATCCCATTCCATTTGGGAGTGTAAAGCCAAATTATAAAGAGTTTTGCTTGAGGACAAGCAAAGATTCAAGTGTGGGGGTATTTGATGTGTGCAAAATGCAACATATAAATTACATCAATTGTGGCATAAAACTAACCCTTTTTTAGTACTAATGTTGGAAAAAGTGTGCTTTTGTCTTCCTTTTGTATATTCAGGATTAAATGAGCTCAAATTAACAAAAGAAGCAAAAAGGCAGCTAAATCTAACATAAATACAAGAAAAGGAACAAACGTGGCATGCCCGACCTCCCTGACAGCATCTTCCCAAGAAACACAAGAGAACAGAAGGCTGAACACGCCCCGTGCTCAGTGAACACGGGGGCGTGCCCAAGTGTCAGCATAAAAGACAAAGTTGTAGAAGCTTCCATCGCCCACCACGGGGCCGTGCTCAACGGACACGGGGCCGTGCTCAACTATAAGATTCGCAGAATCCAGGCAAATCTTGATAGTACAGATATGCTTCTGCACACGGGGTCGTGCCCAGCGAACACGGGGCCGTGGTCAACTAATGCAAACATAAGCAATTAATGAAGACAGAGAAAAGGATGGACACGGGGCCGTGCCCAATGGACACGGGGCCGTGCCCGAGCTTCTGTTCAGCCTATAAATAGGAGTGCTTGGCTCAAGCTCAAACCATCCCTTGGCACACCACCTCTCTCACACTTCACCCACCACCCACCACCATTACAACACCATCATCCACCACCATCATCCATTGTCCATCATAGAGTGTGTGAGTCGTCTCGGGATCCAAGATTGATCGTAAGAGTTCTTGACAATCAAGGCCATGTTTGCCTAAGTCTCTTACATCACTTGGTGAAGACAAAGTGTCTAGTGTAATACTTTTTATTTTTAATCTTTTCGCACTTTTTAATTTGTTATGTATGAATGACTTTAATAACTAGTTTCTTATGTTGAAGGTGATTCTTCCTTATCGTTTGTCCGTGGTGTCTTGGCATTATTTTACTGTCTATATAAAATAAAAGATTTTCACCATTCATATCTCCACGGTCTATATGGAGGTATGTTGGCTACCTGGTCGGGGGTTAAGGGAACGGTTTGGTAAGAGTCTTGCCATTATTCAGTGTATAGATCCTTTAAAGGACCTGGGTCAAATTTAGTAGGACCTACTTCAATACCCACCGGTATTGGATGGCGGGGGTCCAAACTCTTTGATCCCCTCAGAAGTTAAGCTACTATTAAAACTTTAACCCGGCTACTTAGGACTGTATCCCTGCCGACTCAGACTACTTAGCCGAGGGTAACGCCTCCTTCAAAAGAGGGGCGTACCACATTATGCATTAATAACTTAATTAATTATCTTTCAATAATCCAACCCTTTAGGATTGTATCCCTGCTGACTCAAACTACTGGGTTGAGGGTAACGCACCTCCAAAAGAGGGGCCTACTACAATAACTAAGATAATCTCTTAACAAAGTGCAAAAGTGCGGAAATAATCAAAGGTTACACTAAACACGAGTCGGAGCCAAGTGATTCATCTTGTCTATCTGTTTTTACTTTTATTTTTATTTTTCAGCATTTTAGTTTGTTTTTATTTTTCTTAGTTTAAAACCTTTTTCTAAAATTTTGATTTGATTAGACGTTGAGGATAAACCGGTACTAAAAGCTCTTGTGTCCTTGGACGACCTCGGTATCTTGCCAACACTATACTACGCTCACGTTGGGTGCACTTGCCCATATGTGTGTTTAGTCTTAGTAAAATATGGTGTTTTATAAATTTAAAACTTGGCTATAAAGTGTAAAAAGGGCTTAAAATATACTTAAACTTATATTACACCTAACACACATCAATGTGAAATACAGTCCACAGGACAGAGAAGAATTTAGTAAACAGATTAAGGAATTACTTGATTTAAAATTAATTATTCCAAGGAAATCACCTCACAAGTCTCCATATTAAGGTTTGTTCAACTAAGAATGATTGAGACATGTGAGGTGATTTACTTGGAATAATTAATTTTAAATCAATTAATTCCTTAATTTGTTTACTAAATTCTTCTTTGTCCTGTGGACTGTATTTCACAGGTTTTACCTTGATAACCGTTTTAGGATCTATAAGTTCTATTGATGCTTTTATCAATTTTTTTGTTTTTCAGGATCAATAGGATTTTCTGAACAAACCTTTTCAAGTAGTTCTTCAATTTTTAAAACTTTTGTATTTCAAGTAAAAATATTCTTTCCGGTTTTATAACCTCTTGAACTATATTAGTTCCAGGAATTTGTTTTATCTTTTAATCTTTTTTCATGGATTCATGAAAATTTGGTTTTCCGATTTGAAAAGCCTTTGTAACCTTTTTAATCAAAATCATTTCTTGATTAAGATGAAAAGATACCCTGTCTAACCATTGAGTGAAAGTTCCATAAATTTGATAAAAATTATTTCGAAGAAGTAAATCCATGCCTGAATCTTGTTGATAGATGGTAGGAATGGATGGTTCTCTAGAAAAATAGATTATAAGATTTCTACAAACTTTATCTAATTTAATGACTTCTTTGTTAGCAATAATTGCCTTAATATCTTTGGGAGTGTTTTCCCATAGTTCATCAGGAATTACATGTTTGCTTGCTAAACAAAGACTTACCCTTGTATCTACATAACAATGTAGAGCAATTGTTTTATATCCTTTCAAAAGATTTTTCCGTTGATGTGAATTGAATTTGGATTAGTTATATTTGAATAGGCTAATTCAAAACAATGAGTTTGTTTATGATTCTCATCCCCCCAACTAAAAGAGTGGTTAGAATTCATTCTGAGTCTTCTGTTGAAGAATCGGATGACAAGTTATCTAGTATTTCTAATGTACATACGTGCGTATAGGCATCAAAAATATTTTCTAAAGGAAAATTTCCTTCAGTTTCAGCTTTCGAGATAAATTTAAATTTTTCCGGAAATTTTTGTGTGTTGGGACATTCGTTGGCATAATGTCCTTCTTCAGAACATATCCAGCAAGGACTTTTTTTCTTCCCTTGAGGACATTCCTTAGGTTTTTCTTTAGAAAAATATTTTCCCGGTGAAAATTTTGTTTTCTTAGTTTTCCAAAAACGTTTTTTAGTTTTTGTTTTATATTTATTTTTATATTTCTTTTTGAAATAACCTTTATCTTTTACTGGATCACAACCAAAGGATAATTGTGGTAACTCAGTGAGTTTTTTACAACAGTTTTTTATTCAAACGTTTTAACTGTTTTTTGTTTATTAGAAAAATCACAGTAGGCTGCAATTTCCTCTTTAACAATTCTTATAGCAAACCCAAGAGAATGCATTGTAAACTGATTTTTCTCTTTAGTCCATCGTTCTTTTGCCTTTTCTCTGACGATGGGAATTTTCATTAAGTAGGCATCAATCCAAGAATGGAATTCACCTTTGCCTAATTTATATAAATTTGTTTCTTAAAGACAAGTGAAATCGTCTAAAAGACATATATCACAAAGTTGTGCTTTAGCAAGATTTTGTCTTGCTTTTTCTAGCAACTTTTGACTTTCTCGGTCTTTATCCGTCATGAGTCAAGACCTAAAAAATTCATGTATATTGCATTTATTATTTGATCAAAAAGATCATCACCATGCAAATCTTCATTCCAAGTTGTTCCTTTGATGAAGTTTTGGACAATTCCTGCAGACTTATGTTCAACTAATAATAACAAAGCCTTAGCATGAGAGAACTCTTCTGGATTAGTCTGAATGATTAGACTGATCTCAGTGTTCCATTTATCAATTACCTCTTTTCTTTTGTCGAGGTTAAAGATACAATCGATTTTAATAGTATTAATAGTAGTTGAACTACCATTATTATTATTAGAATCAGGTATACCTTTATGATACGGCATGGAAAATTTCGTATTCTTTTTTCTAGTAGAACGTCTGTTGCTACTGCTAGTAGTGGCATTATTTACTCTATGGTTTGAAGACATTTCAATATCTGAAGAACTTTCTTCAGTTTTGGGTTCTTCATCCTTTAAAGCAAAGATCCGTTCTTTATTTTTAGAAAAATATCTTTCATTTAAGATTTTATTTTCAGAAAACTTTTGTTCACATTCTTTGTCATTTAACGAAATGAGGTGAACAAGCTCATTTATCTGTTCTGTTCAACTGGAAGGGTTTCCAATTGTTCATCTAAAATTTGGTCTAATTTTTTAGTGATAGAGCTAATTTTACCCGCAAGATAAAATAATCTTTTTATCTTTAAGAGTTTTAATTCTTTGTTCAAGCCTTTTTATTTGACTTTTATGAAAAAATATTTTGTTCATTTTGTCTTTTGGATGCATGCTCGAATTGTTGTTTTCAAAAAGCAAATTGATGGCATTTCGACGAAGTAATGGCATCTTGAGATTTCCATATCTAGTTTTTGAAAAGAGAGTTTTAAATATTCAAAACTAGTGGTTTAGGTGGTCTAAAAGGCCATGTTAATGCATTTGGACTTTTAGAGTTTCCTAATGATGGATTTCCAACGTTGAAATTTGGAAATGAATATTTTTGAAAGCTTTTTTCATTGACCATTTTTTCTTTTTGCTTTTCGGGCAAAAGACTTTCTGAATTCATTTTTTCATCAACTTTATCTGAAATATCCTTGATGATTTTTGCAGCAATTGCTTCAAAATTTTCGTTGGTAGATAATATATTGTTATATTTTCTTTTTCCTTATACTCAATTGAATGAGCACTATTAGTTAAAGCATACGAAATTAAATAATTAATCGTAAAAACATTATTTTCGGGTTCCATAAGATCAGTTCTTTCACACTGATGTATAAAACTTAGAGTTTTATCAAAATCTTTTGAATCTCTATGTAAAGAAAATGTTGGTGCATATTTGTGACAACAGCTTAGATTTGGTCTTTGGATATCTTGTAATTAGTAAAACGATAAACAGTTAGCGGGTTTAGCTTTGTAATAGTTAATTAAGAGTGATTGGGCCAAACCAAACCCACATAGGGGGATGGTAGGCGAAATGGGCCTAGCCCATGTGCAAAGCTTTGTCCTATATAAACAAAGCTTAGCATTAGGGTTTAGGTTGATCTTCCTATCATCTAATCACTCTTGGAGAGAATTCGTGAAAGACAAAGGCTTGGACGAATTAGGATCTTGATTGATTGTAATCGGTTGAAGATAATCAATAAAGATCGGGTTTAAAAGTGATTCCGGTGTTCTACACGTTTTCTGTGAAATCTAATCTAGAGGATTCCGCACTCTAGGTTGGATAGACGATTATGTTACGATCCGCACGGCTCACGGGACCTACAATTGGTATCAGAGCATTCGGCTCTCGATTGGCTTGGTTCAGAATCGTTTTCTGCAGAAAATCGGAGTTTTTGGACGTTTTTGGAGGCTGTGTTCGTATTCTGCTACTGATTTCGGACTGCTGCAAGGATTTCGGATAGAAATATTGCATTTCGGATCCATTACGGATTGAAGTCAAGGATTTCAAATCAATTTCGGACCAGAAACAAGCATTACAGATCATTTCGGACTTGAAGACTTGGATTACGGATCAAATACCAGCATTACGGACCAGTTTTGTTGCATTTCGGATTGATTTCGGACAGGAAATCAGTCATTACGGATAAACAGCATCATTTCGGACCAGTTTGACTTCATTTCGGACTGGAGTAGTGCATTTCGGACAAAAGGGTGTTCATTTCGGATAAACATAACCATTTCGGACTATTACGGATAACCATTAACCATTTCGGACCTTTTCTGACCATTTCGGAAAGGGTGGAATTTTTCTTGGCTCGCGTAAGAAAAATTTCATTGTTTCGTGTTTAGAAAATTATCCGTAACTCGTTACAGGAAACCGTTTGCACCGTTGGAACCGTTGGATTTTTAGGGTAAAAAAAAAAAAAAAAAAAAAAAACAGGTTTCGGACTAAAATTGTACGTAATCTCGAGACGAATCTAACGGTATAACTTGGTAAAAACAGGTTTCGGACTAAAATTGTACGGTTTCGGACTAAAATTGTACGGTTTTACTAGTCTGCTTAAGTTAAAATGTCGAACATGTCAAAATTGAACGAACTCTTAAGGATGGAACATGAGGTAGGCACAACGAACAAACCACCTAAGATGATGAAGGTCGAGAACTACTTGACATGGAAAGATAGGTTTCAATCCTTTGTTGAATACCAGGACACTCGTATGTGGATATGCATAGACGATGGGTATGTGAACCCAACTCATGAGTTTGAGGGAAGACAACGTATAACCGCTTATGTTGATATGGATGCCGAACAAAAGAAAATGTATGAGGCTGAAAAGAGAGCCTTGGCAGCCATTAAAATGTCTTTGCCTGATGGCATCAAACATACCTTTAAGAAGTATACTACTTCAAAGGAAATGTGGGATGCGCTAGAGAAGAGATATGAGGGAAATCCTGATGTCAAGAAGAACAAAGTTGATCTACTGAAGAAGCAGTTTGCTGTTTTCAAGTTTATGAAAAATGAGTCACTTGAGGACGTCATCACTCGATACTACCATCTAATGTCAGAATTGGACAATTATGATATAGATTGCTATACTGACATAGAGAAAAATGACAAGCTGCTGGATGCTCTACCTGCTAAATGGGATATCTACACCCTCATGATCAAGGGTGAAGCAGATTATGACACAAAGGAGCTAGAAGAAGTAGTTGGAAAGCTAAGAGCTTATGAGCTTAACATGAAGAAAAAGGACACTGGATATGATCAGGTTCAAGATCCAGGGATTTACAATGGGCTTACATCTTCTTCGTCTCATGATGCTTCTAGCGACTCTGCTACTGCGTTTCTTTCGTGTGATAATGAGCAGGTCACAGTAAATGAGGATGGTGATGTATGTTTTGTAGCTGCTTCAGGAGGATCAACAGGAGTCAAGAGAACATCAACTGCTAAGCAAAGTAGTAGTTCAAAGTCAATGCCAATGAGTGTGAAGTCTGCTGAAGAACATCTTGCTCTACTTGCTTCGTTTGTTGCTTCTTATGAAAACTACATTCAGGGGAAGATATCTGATCCTGCCGTTTTAGATGAAGATTACGATCAGATTGACCCTGATGATCTTGAAGATATGGATTTACAATGGCAAATGGCCATGATTACCAGACGTGTGAAGAGGTTCATGAACAGAACTGGAAGGAAGTTTGTAGGGAAAACTGTTGGTTTTGACAAGACCAAAGTAAGGTGCTTTAACTGTCAAAGTTATGGACATTTCGCTAGAGAATGTCAAAAACAAAAGCAAGAGACGTCGAGTCAGAATTCAAACAACAGGAATGCTTCCAACAACTCTAACTCAAGGGCATTGATCTCTACTGCTCGAGAAGGTTCATACGACTGGAGCGTTCATTTGGAAAATGATGAGAATGTCACTCAAGCATTCATGGCAGAGATTGTACCCGTTGATGATGCTGAAGCTAACGTGAATGCTGAAGTTGAGAAGAAAAGTGAAGCTGAGGTAGATAAGGTTGATCAGACAACTGATGCTGAAAAAGAAAAGCCAACGTCTGAGTATGAAAGGGAAGACGAAGCGAAAGATGAGATCATCAAAAGAATGGAAGCTCAACTTGCTGCTCTTATGGCCAACTCAGACAAATCGACAGGAGAGGTAAGTAACTCTGCTACTTCTGTTTGTTTAAAGTGTCGTGAATTACAGGGTGAAGTTGATAGGTTGTCAACTCAAAACAAAAGTCTGGTGAGCGGAATATCTAACGTAAAAGAATCAAATTTCTTTGCTAAAAGAAACGAGTCATCATATTTGAAAAAGATAAAAGGCTATGAGGCTGAAATTGAAGTTTTGACCAGCAAACTAAACGAAAAACTTCAAGTCATAGACTTAGCTCATGACATGATGGCTGAGAAAACAAAAGAGATTTCTGAAAAGTGCAAAGAGTTGTCAGATGCACAACTCAAAATTGTGGAACTTGAAAAGAAATTAGGTCAATTCAGGGATTCTACTTTTGTTATGAAACACATGATGGGTGGGTTAAAGAAGAGTAATGACAAGACCAGTGTGGGATTCAAGGGCTTTAATGAAGTCCCACCTCCTCTTAGTCATGACTATTCTTTCTTACCTGATGAAGATGAGTTCACAGACTTTCTGTCAACATCACCAAGTAGTTTCACATCTAGTCAAGGTGATGTGTCTGAAGATAATGATGCTAAGAAGGAAAATAACAGCAAACCTGTTTTGAAAAAGAAAAACTCAAATCCTACGAATAAAAATCCAACTTTTGTTAAAAAGGTAAATTTTGTTCAAGGAAGTGACATGAAAAACGAAACAGCTGTTATTGAAAACGAATCAAATTTAAAGTTTGCAAAAAATAAGAACATAGAAAATCTTGAAACTAAGCAAACTGAACCAAATACTTCTAAGGCATCATCATCAACACCAGAATTTAGTTCAAAGGCTTCAGCTGAGAAGTCTTCGAAAAAGAAATCGTGCTTCAAATGTCACACAAAGGGACATGTAGCTAGCTGCTGTCCTAACAAAAAGGTTGAAGCACAAGTTAGTGAGAAACAAAGAGGGAAATCACCTGAGAAGCAAGGTGATAATGAGGAGAAAGTCTCAAATTCTCCAAAGAAATCTGCTCCAAAGCAACAACCGGGTGTTGCTGGTGGTGTAGATAAGGCTGAAAAAGGAACTCCACAAGTTCCTCGTTTTCAAAGAAATCAACCAAGATTTCAGCCTGAATCTACATCAGGCAGATATGAAAGACCTAGGAGTAACTCACCAAGAATGAACAATCATAATTCAAATAATTTCAGAAGTCAAGGTCAATATCAAAATCGATACCAAAATAATGGTGGTCGAACTTTTTATAACAATGGCTTTAGAAATTACAATCAAGGTTCTTGGAATCAAAATCAAAATTTTCAAAGGTCACATAGTCCAAACACAAATAGGTATCCTCAGGACCAGAGACCTTATGGAAATCATGCCCCATTTCCATCAACAGGTCCAAGATCCAAGACTCCAGTTAGGAGTGATGGATATTGGATGGATGTTCCTGTAGTTGATGAATCTGGACGACCCAAGACCATCAAGGCTTGGGTCCCCAAATCTAACTAATCTTTTGGTTGGTGTGTGCAGGAGCTGCTAAGGAGGATTATCAACTTATGGTATGTTGATAGTGGCTGCTCCAGGCACATGACGGGGGATGCGAGGTTGTTTTCTGAATTTGAAGAATATGATGGTGGACATGTTAATTTTGCTGGTGCTAAAGGTGGTAGGATAACTGGTCGAGGAAAAGTGACGAATGGGAAGATCACTTTGGACAAAGTGAACTATGTTGAGCAGCTTAAACACAATCTGATGAGCGTGTCACAAGTCTGCGACAAGGGTCACTCGGTCCACTTTACTAAAACTGAGGCATTGGTGTTGAAACCGGGTTTGGTCATTCCGGACGATTGGATAGTAATGCGTGCACCAAGGAAAAATGATACTTATGTCATGGACATGGGTGCCAAGGATCCAACTGCAGCGGTGGCGTGTTTACTGTCAAAAGCATCTGAAGCTGAATCTATGTTGTGGCACAGACGCATGGCCCACATTCACTACCGCAAAATGAATTACATTATTAAAAATGAGCTAGTGAAAGGGGTTCCATTGCTGAGGTTTCAAGTGGAAGATAAATGTCTTCCATGTCAAAAGGGAAAACAACACAAGAAACCTCATAAGTCTAAAACAGTAAATTCCATTAATGCCCCTTATGAATTACTTCACATGGATTTATTCGGTCCAGTGAACGTGAGGAGCATAGGTGGAAAGTACTATTGTCTTGTTGTCACTGATGATTACTCACGTTATTCATGGGTTTTCTTTTTAGGTACAAAAGATGAGACAGCAGAGATGCTGATAGATCTTTTTACAAAATTGGAAAACGTTCATGATGCAAGGATTAAGAGGATAAGGAGTGATAATGGCACGGAGTTCAAGAATCGGATTCTGGATCTCTACTGTCTTTGAAAGGGAATTGAAAATCAATATTCTGCTCCTTATACTCCTCAACAGAATGGAGTCGCTGAGAGGAAAAACAGGACGTTGATTGAAGCCGCCAGGACTATGCTTTCAGATTCAAAGCTACCAGTTCTTTTCTGGGGAGAAGCTGTGAATACAGCTTGCTACGTCCTAAACAAAGTTTTGACCGTTAAACGTTTTAACAAAACTTGTCATGAACTTATGTTTAACGAGAAACCTAACTTAACCGGCTTTGAACCATTTGGATTACCCTGCACCATTGTGCGAAACAAAGATAAACAAAAATTCGGTGAGGTGGCTGACGAAGGCTACTTTCTAGGTTACATGCCTGGCACACCGAATAAAAGGGTTTTTAATCTCAAAACTGGTAAAATTGAGGTTGTTTTTAATGTGGAAATTACTTCCTACAAACCTCAACAATCAACGAGTGGTCCTGCTATATTATATGATTATGAATGTGTGTTTAAATCATTTAATATTCCTGAGGTTTCTGGTGCAGATGATTCTCAGCTGATTCAAACAGTGATTGGTGAAGACGATGAAGGCGAGTTTATGCCTAGATCGAATGTTGATATGACAGATGCTCCGGAAACTTCCCAAGGTGCTGCTAATCCTGATTCAAGCGATAGTGACTCTGAACCCATTCAGGGGGAGGAGTTCATTAACCCGTTTGCGAATCAGAATATTCAGGGGGAGGTTGGATCAAACCTGGGTGATAATCTAGAAGTCGATGCAGTTGCTACTACACGAGTAAATAGAGATCATCCTACTGTAGGTGTTCAGACGAGAAGAAGCATAGCAGCAAATTCTGGGTTATTTGTTTCGATTGAGAAGACTGGGATATTGAATGAATGCTTGTACAGTTGCTTTATTTCCCAAGAGGAGCCGAAGAACATTCATATGGCTCTTAAAGACAATTCATGGGTTGAAGCTATGCAAGAAGAATTGGCCCAGTTTGCGAAATTGAAGGTTTGGGAGTTAGTTGACCTTCCTAAAGGTGAAAGAGAGATTGGCACTAAATGGGTATTTAGGTGCAAGAAGGATGAAAGAGGTATTGTCACGCGCAACAAGGCTCGGTTGGTTGTCAAAGGGTTCAATCAGCAAGAAGGGATAGATTACAATGAGGTGTTTGCACCAGTGGCAAGGTTGGAGGCAATTCGTTTGTTTCTGGCTTTTGCTTCATTCAAGGGTTTCAAAGTTTTTCAACTAGACGTGAAGAGTGCATTTCTTTACGGGAAAGTCCAAGAAGTGGTGTATGTCTCACAACCAGATGGGTTCGTTGATCCAGACTATCCAGATCGAGTATACAAACTTGATAAGGCTTTGTATGGGTTACATCAAGCTCCCAGGGCGTGGTACGAGACACTGTCTACACATCTGCTCCAGAATGGTTTTGAAAGAGGTCAGATTGACAGTACACTGTTCATAAAGAGGAAAAAGGAAGATTTTCTGCTAGTACAGGTATACGTGGATGACATAATCTTTGGGTCATCTGATGTGAACATGTGTAAAGAGTTTGAACAGGTGATGAAGAGCAAGTTTGAAATGAGCGCTATGGGTGAGCTGTCTTACTTTCTGGGATTACAAGTTGAACAGAAGGAGGATGGGATGTTTATTCATCAGACAAAGTATGTGTATGACATTTTGGATAGGTTCAAAATGAATGATTGCTCTACTTTCAACACACCCATTTGCGAAAATCACAATCTTGGCCCAGATCATGAAAGCACTGAAGATGTTGATCCTACTCAATACAGGGCGATGATTGGTTCTCTAATGTACTTGACTGCTTCAAGACCTGACATCATGTTTGCCGTATGCTTGTGTGCCAGATATCAGGCGAATCCAAAAGAGTCACACATGAAAGCAGTGAAGCGTATTCTTCGTTACTTGAAGGGGAAACCTAAACTTGGGTTGTGGTATCCAGCTGATAGTGATTTGAGGTTCGTTGCTTACACTGATTCAGACTTTGGAGGATGCAAATCAAACAGAAAGTCTACAACAGGTGGTTGTCAGTTCTTAGGAGGCAGGATCGTGTCTTGGCAATGCAAGAAGCAATCCTGTGTGTCTACATCTACGTGTGAAGCTGAATATATTGCTGCGGGTAGCTGTTGCTCTCAGGTTCTCTGGATTCAACAGCAGATGCGCGATTACGGTTTGGATTTCACTCGTACTCCTATTATGATAGATAATAATGCCACTATATCAATCACAAACAATCCCGTAAAGCACAGTAGAACTAAACATATTGACATACGTCATCACTTTATACGGGATTGTGCTGAAAAACGACTAATTGAATTGCACCGAGTCGACACAGAAGATAACCTTGCTGATCTTTACACTAAAGCTTTTGATCGAGCTCGCTTTGAACACTTAGTCGAACTCAACGGGATGAGGAATCCTGAATAACTGGTTTTTCATAAGAATTCTGTAAATAGTTTACTGTTTTTCTTAAAAATCAAAAATACAAAAACATTGAAAAATCAAAAACATAAAAAAAAATAGAAAATCAAAAATGAGTTTTCACTGTGTGAAAAAGAAGAAATGATAGTACATCAGCAAGTTAGACTGTCACACTCGTACTGAATTAAAATGCTTAAGTGTGATAGCAGCTTCATCATATGATGTACCAGTAGGCAAAAGCATGAAATAATCAACTTACCAATGTGATATAAACCTAAATGCACTGAGTATGAGTGGGGAACACATCAGTGGTGTATGGTTTAATGACCTTAAATCTTGCGTTGATAGATTGCCAAAATCTGAAGTTTTGGGTCTTTATACTGTTATTTCATTCGGGGATATCATGGGTGTCCTTCTGCTGCATCCAGATACATGCTGACCTAGACACACCCAGGATATCTTAAAAGAGCTAAAAATGCCAAAACCCTGAAAAATGAAGAAGCTCTCATAGAGAGTCACTCAATAAGTGCAAAATGCACAAATCGTACCAAAAATGGTATTTGTCATAGCCCTCGATAAGATATTTTGGTCTCTCTGCTGTACGGAAGTACTGACCTGTTCATCAATTATCTATCGTTGAAAAATAAAACGGATGAATTCAGTATACTCACCTACTACGATGAATCTTTGTGCATACCTTGATCGCGGGGGTATATCCTGAAGTGGTACACGCTAGTATATCAGAATTAATATTACCTTAACGTATCATACGATAATGGTACTTGAAATGTTCATGCATTTGTTTAGGTGGACGAACATACTGGTAATCGTCTTGAACTGCTTTTCAGGAAAAATTAAATAAAGAATTATCTA
The DNA here is from genome assembly GCA_030545235.1 of Helianthus tuberosus. Lineage (NCBI taxonomy): Eukaryota > Viridiplantae > Streptophyta > Magnoliopsida > Asterales > Asteraceae > Helianthus > Helianthus tuberosus. The sequence goes on from CM060425.1 coordinate 199,562,839, forward strand.
ATAGTGTGAAACAGTTTGATTGTGCTGATATGATCTTCTTACCGGTGATTCTCACAAAAACAGTATGTTTATTGCTTTTCGTATTTATTTACTTTCAGAAAATACAAAAATACAAAAATAGTGTATTTTCCTGTTAAAATTCTTAATGTACGGAAAACTGTTATTCTTGGAGGAATTGTTACTGATAAGGGGAGACGGTGTTAGTAAGTGGGTTCAAAATTTTGATATGATGCAGGTTATGGGATGTGCTTCAAAATTTGTGCGTGTTGGTGTTAAAAGTTGGAAAGTGCTTAATCTGTTATACAGTTTAACGAATCTCTTGAATAATAATAATTTGTTTAACTTATGTTGAAAAATTCTTATGGTTTCTCGAGATGTTTGTTTTATAGTATACAGATTGAAGCAGTGTGTTGCTGAGAAGTTGCTGTGTTGCTGAATAAGTTGCTGTGTTGCTGAGAAGTTGCTGTGTTGCTGACTAAGTTGCTGTGTTGCTGAGAAGTTGCTGTGAAGATGAGAGTTTGATTGGATGCATGGTAGATCCTCCTTTCTACATTGCAGACAAAGTTGAAGAGTTGAAGAGTGCTATACAAAAGCTGAACTGGAGTTTTCTCAAGCGCTAAAGTTTTGAAGATTTGGTGATTGGATGCATCAGCTTAGGGGGAGTCTGTTGCTGACAGAAGCTGTTAAAGCTGAAGCTATCCAAAGACCAAAAGACTGTGAGATTCTGAAGACTGAAGTTACCTTTGCGAGCTATTGTCAAGGGGGAGTTTGTTGGTGCATATTTGTGACAACAGCTTAGATTTGGTCTTTGGATATCTTGTAATTAGTAAAACGATAAACAGTTAGCGGGTTTAGCTTTGTAATAGTTAATTAAGAGTGATTGGGCCAAACCAAACCCACATAGGGGGATGGTAGGCGAAATGGGCCTAGCCCATGACCTAGCCCATGTGCAAAGCTTTGTCCTATATAAACAAAGCTTAGCATTAGGGTTTAGGTTGATCTTCCTATCATCTAATCACTCTTGGAGAGAATTCGTGAAAGACAAAGGCTTGGACGAATTAGGATCTTGATTGATTGTAATCGGTTGAAGATAATCAATAAAGATCGGGTTTAAAAGTGATTCCGGTGTTCTACACGTTTTCTGTGAAATCTAATCTAGAGGATTCCGCACTCTAGGTTGGATAGACGATTCTGTTACGACCCGCACGGCTCACGGGACCTACAGAAAATTTAGGATAGATAGTAAACATAAATTTACCATAAGCAAAATTTTCTTGAATCGCTCCTAGAAGAGCCTCTTTCTTATTGATAATTTTATTATCAATAAGGGACATTTTTATAGGAAAATTATCTCTAAACTGTGCTTTTAGGAGAATTTTGACTGCTCCTATATGTACCATATTGAGAGATTTTCTCAACTCTGGTTTAATATGTAAAAGCTTTTTTGCTATTTCTCCCTTTGTTAGGAGTGGCAAATAAACTTCTCTAGATGTATTTTTTATGCCAACCGAAAGTTCTTCAGTGTTAAAACAATAAAATATTTTATTTTTCTAGAAAAAGCTGGAGAAACTAAACTTTGTAATGTTTTTGTTTGATTAAAAACTTGTTTTGTGTCAAGCTTGAATTTAAGATTGCTAATTTTTTTTAGTTGATCAGAATTAATCACATAATTCGATACAAAACCTTGTTCATTTTCGCTAAAGTTTATTAATTCAGTTGTTTGTTCTGACTCTTCAGGATCGTTTTTAAATAGATCTTTATTTTCCATTTAAAATTTAAGAAATATCTTATTTTTTAATAAAGAGCAACATGGCTCTGATACCAATAGGCGGAATAGTTTTAGCAAATTGAATGACAAAGAATATCGTTATTTGTTGACTAATCACAAATTGAATGACAAAGAATGTCGTCATTTGTTGACTAATCACAAATTGAATGACAAAGAATGTCGTCATTTGTTGACTAATCACAAATTGAATGAAAAAGAATGTTGTCATATGTTGACTAATACCGTCGTCATTTGTTGACTAAAACAATCGATATATTGAATTTGAAAATTGAATTTCTTGAATATAAAATTCATTTTAGTAGTCATATTTTGACTAATGCGTATGGTTTTGGAATCGTACCTTGAATTTGAAGATTGAATAATATGAATATAAAATTCATATTAGTAGTCATATTTTGACTAAAATTTTTGATTGAAGAATCATTTGATTTCGATAATGGTTAGTCGATTTTTATTTGTGTTTGTTTATAAAAACAGATGTTTATAAAAATGATTAAGGAGAGATTAACGTAAATATTTTGAAGTAATTTAACAGTTAGAATAATATATACATTTCTTCCTTATCCAGCTAAGTAAATCTTTAAGTTGATTTTTCCAAGTGACCAACCCAACCAATTCTTCCCTATGGCCTCCTGCCTAACTAGTACTCTTATGGCTACAGGGCTCCAGGTTTTTCAAAATCTTAAAGATGAACATAATGGATAAAAGGAAATTGATATTTTTATTCATAATTGTTCTTCCCTAAGGAAGAACTTCTTGATATTTACATAATACTCTCTTTTAGCAAGGAGTCTACTCCCTTACACACATTAAGTTAAATAAGAAAAAGTTAGAAATGAGAGGATACGAGAGATGATGTCCCTAAACTAAAGAATTCTACTTCATTATACAGCATAAGTGAATTTTACAAAAGACCATTATAGCCTTTAATTAATCGTCATGGATGACGTTTATTTAATCGACAAACCCATGTGTTGGGTCCAGCTCTCGAGTGTCTTCATCTGAAGAATAGTTGCCTATTTCAGTAGAGTTTTTGTTTTCTTCTGAAGAAGATGCTTTACAGTATTCGCACTGATGGTTTTCAAATGTGCGTTGTAACTTTCGGCAAAGTTGTTCTTTAGTGGCGGGGCCTGCTTCTACTTTATTGAAAATAATGCATTGCTCTATCCTTTCTAGAACTTCTTTTTCATGTAGTGGTAATGGAGTTCCACTATAGTTAGTAATTATGCAGTTGGTGCGGCAATAGTTTACTTTATTAAAGCTTCCTGCTTTAATTTTTTGCAGGTTGTTTAGGATTTGTAAAAATACCAATTTCTAAATGATGGTAACTTGGAAAGGTTTTTCCTTGATACCAGTCAGGGAGTGCAGAACTACACTTGATGAAGATATTTGCATCTCTTGCAGCGGTAATTTTCTTTCGAAAGTTTTTGATAGCTTTCTTCATTCCTTCAGATAAATTACTAATTTCAAGTAAATTCGGAAAAGGGTGAATGAACTTTGCTAAACCAGCAGAAAATGCTAGAGAAACTAGTTCTGGGTTTGCACCTGGATAAAAGATAATAAGACTTTTAGTAGCCTTATCTTCCGTGTAAATATGTTCGAACTCGAAATCGTTTTGGCTTAGGGCTCTAGCCTTTGAACAAATTGTTCTGAATTCGTCTAGATATATGATATCTTTTTCTTCTTTCTCTTCTTTTATTGTTGGTTTTGATAAAGTGTTCCTGAATTCAAAGACTTTTTCTTTTTTCTTGGGCTTCAAAGGTTCAGAAAAAATGGTTACCTTTAAAGGTATTTCTCTTTTTCTGAAGTTTGCTGAATATCGGGTGGCTTCTTGTTGGGTTGGTAATAATGACCCAAATTTTTTGAAGAGATAGTCAGTTTTATCAACATAACTTTTGACTATTGACCAATCTTCGTAGATTCCTCTGTGTTCGACGTCAAAGATAACATAAAATCTTGATTTAATATTTTCTGGTGTTTGAGTGACTTGAGAGTAACTTGGTCTGAGAGAGACCTTTTCAGTTTTTGGCAAACTGTCAGCCATCAACGGATTTGATATGCCTTTACCAGAGCCGTTTGCATCTGGGCTAGATGAAGATTTTAGTTTTTCATTTACTCTATTTTTGCTTTTTTCCAAAGCAACAGGAGTAAACAGACTTGATTTTTCTTTACCCTTCGCCGCTTGAGAGGGAATAGATTCAGATTGTTTCCTTGCGGATTCCTGCTCTGAATTAGCAGTTGGTTCTAGACTTTCGTCATAGAGGGCTATTTGATCTTGAATAGCCACTACAACAAAAATGGCTTTTTAGGACCTTTTCTGTAGAACGCTTGTAAAAGAGGGTCCTAAAAAACTATTTAATATGACTAATGAACTTTTGGGGTCCTTTTATAATATACTCTACTAAACCGGTGTCTTAAAAACTATTTAATAGGATGGATGATTTTTTGGGGTCCTATTATCATATAATTTAATAGGACACTTAAAATTTAGATCCTAATAAAGTACTTTATAAGACATTTAATTGTTAGTGTCCCATTATGTGGTACTGTATTGGGACACTTGATCATCTGGGGTCCTATTATAACATAACTTAATAGGACACGTTGTAGTTAAGTCATAAATGTTCAGTGTTATAGGACCCTTTGTAGTCGAAGTCATATTAGAACTTAACTTAATAGGACACTTGACACTTGGTTCTTATAACTTTAAACATTATAGGACGCTTAATCATTGTGGTGTTATTATAATACACCGTAATAGGACACTTGATATTTAAGTCAAAAAACATTAGTTTTATAGGACGCTTATTCGCCAGAGTTTTATTATAATATAACTTAAAAAGACACTTGACACTTGGGTCTTATAAATTTAACCTTTATAGGACGCTTAATCATTGTGGTGTTTTTATAATACACTGTAATAGGACACCTGATATTTGAGTCATAAAACATCAGTTTTATAGGACGCTTATTCGCTAGAGTTCTATTATAACATAACTTAATAGGACACTTGACACTAGGGTCTTATAACTTTAACCTTTATAGGACGCTTAATCATTATGGTGTTATTATAATACACCGTAATAGGACACTTGATATTTGAGTCGTAAAACATAAGTTTTATAGGACGTTTATTCGCTAGAGTTTTATAATAACACTAGGTTATTGACCCGCTTAATCATGGTCGATGAGTGGTGGTGGTGAGTAGTGGTGGTGGTGGCCGGTGAGTGGTAGTGGTGGTGGTGAGTGGTGGTGGTGGTGGTGGTGAGTAGTGGTGGTGGTGGTGAGTAGTGGTGGTGGCCGGTGAATGGTGGTGGTGAGTGGTGGTGAGTAGTGGTGGTGGCCGGTGATTGTGGTGGTGAGAGGTGGTGGTGGCCGGTGTTGATGGCCTGCAGTGGTGGTGGCCAGTGAGTGGTGGTGGTGGTGAGTGGTGGTGGTTAGAGGTGGTGGTGGTCGGTGAGTGGTGGTGGTGGTGGTGAGTAGTGGTGGTGGCCGGTGGTGGTGGCCGATGAGTGGTGATGGTGGTGAGTAGTGGTGGTGGCCGGTGGTGGTGGATGGTGAGTGGTGGCCGGTGGTGGTGCGTAGTGGTGGTGGCCGGCGGTGGTGGTGGTGAGAGGTGGTGGTGGCCGGTTTCGATTAATAAATAATAAACGAGCCAAGCCCGAGCTTGAAAAACTACTCACGAGCCGAGCTTGACCTTTTAGAAATAAATATCGAAACTAGCCGAGCTCGAGCTCTATGCAAATTAAACGAGACGAGCTCAGGCTTGGCTTGACTCGACTCATTAACACCCCTAGCTACATTGATGATGTTTAGTAGCAAAAAAAGGTTATGGACAATTTTAATATCGTAACTTTTACGTTCTTATGAGCGTGATATGTATTGGGCCTTATAAGTAGCACTACAAACAAAAAGCCATTTAGTGACACACATTTTTAGTGACATTTATTTTTTCTGCCACTAATTTAGATTTTTAGTGACACTTTGCCTATACCATATTTGCTTTTAGTGGCATTTTTATTTTATGCCATTAATTTAGGTATTTAATGCATGGTTGCAAAAGTCGCTAGGCGCTCCCTAGTCGGATTTGAGTACTCGGAAAGTACTCGGCTTAGGCGGACAGTACTCGGACAGTACTCAGGCCTCGGCATTCTACCTTATAACGAGAGCCTAGATGGAACTTTTACAACCATGGTCTAATGACATATAAAATTTGCCACTAAGAACTTCCCTCCTTTGTTGGTAAAAAAAAAAAAAAAGAATTTCCCTCCTTTAAAGCCCTTAAATTTTTTTGGGTTCCTCTAATGCTGCTAATTAATTCACCCCCAAATTTTTATTTCCCTCCCAAATGAGTCTCCACTAACTCAAACCCTAATTTCAATTCTCTCAAATTTCGTTTCTTCTTACTCTCTGTACGTGCTCCACTCTCTAGTACCACGCCTCCCTGCCTCCAACAACCTCCGATTAGGGCCGCAAACCTACGATTAGGATGGCTAACCTCCGATTACGTCTCAGGTAAGTTATAAAGTTTATATTCATTTGGTTTTTGTGTTAATACACTTCATATATTCTTGTTTCGTATGAAGTTTTTGACCTTTTTTTCTGAATAGAAACCTGTGTTGATTTGGGTTTCTGGAATCTTGATGAGAGAATTAAGAAATCTTTGATTTAGGGTTCAAGAAAGCAACTGTTTTGATTTGGCTTTTCTAGTTATTATTTCTCACAATTTTCCCTTTTATAACCTATGTTATTGGTTTTCATGTTACAATTGGTAACTGGCTCTAATGATTTCATACTTATTTTTCATTAACAGTCTAAATCCATTGCTAGGAATCATCTATATGTGATTGTTTAATCAAATTAAATGTCGCTTATTCGCATCTTCATTAATCATTAATCTTTTTAAAAATTTGGTTCCGTTTCACTATTAGTTCATTAAAAATCGCAAATGGAGGGGAGACTTTTCATCAAATGCATAAAAGTATGAGATCAAAAACTCTATTAACTTCGAAGTTTACTATTTGATTCAATTATGTTAATGTTTTACATAGGTAAATCTTTTTTTTTTTTTTTGGGGGGGGGGGGGGGGATTTAATATTTAAATTGATTTTCATTTGTTGTTATTGTTCTAATGTTTTAAGAGGTTTAAGGTGATGATTTGATTATAAACATGTGAGACTGATAAACATTTTGTATACTAGACACATTTTAATCTATCTACTACCTTTAGTTATATATAAGTTCATTATGATATGTTATTAGTTTGATGATTCCACATGATGAAATTGAGAGATTTGGTGACTATGTAATGCGGGGTTGCTAATTGATAATGCCACTTTGTAAACTTGACCTTATGAAATATGTTTTTGTGTGTCCTGACTTGTTCTAATTCAGTTGTGCTTTGTTGTTACTGTTCTGTTGTATTAAAATGATGAAATTTATAATGATGAAGTTTAATATCTTTGCTGAGGATAATGGTAATAATCTGTGATTGAGTGGGAATGCCAAGAAGCAGAGAAGGGAAAAGTCATTGGTAACAAACCACAGCATCAACAAATCCAAGTCAAATTACAAAGGGGTAAGGTGCTATACAATATTCTGCTAATTTGCAATAGTTCTTGCAGTAAATGCTACTTTTATTAATATTATAAAAACAAAGACGATTACAGACTAATGGCAGGTTGACGAGCAACAAGTTGCGCCGCTACCCCCTTCTGAATAGCAAACCCTACCCTGCTAAACACAAAATTCTTGCAGTTCATTTAGTAAACACAATTAGAAAAATGATTAATTGGTTGTGGTTTCTTGTTTTCTACGTGAATGTTGCAATACTCATGTTTGAAAGAGTTGATGCTATATGTTGGAAACGGTTTTTTTAATAATTATAAAATTGTTATATGTTAGGTTTATTTGTAATTATTTTGAGTAGAAAAAGTTTTTTATAGGGTCCAGTGTGTGGAGAGTTAAAGGTGGCCTGATGATCTATTGATGGTATCCCAAAATTAAGGCTGATAATTAAAAGGTAATATATGTTATTTTTTATTTTCTTTCTTTTTATTTTTAATGTTTTTCCTTCTCGTGGTTATGTATCTAGGTTTATATGGGTCGTACTAGTAATATAGGCATGCATAAACATGAATTAGTCAGTAATTGAACAGTGAACAGTGATTTGTGCTTAGTGTATTTGAATAATTTATGGTGATCATATGGCCTAACTGTTTAAGGTGTTGGTTTAAATTAGGGATGTTTCCGGTTCAGGATTTTTGAGCCGAACGGGCAACAACGGTTTTGGATAAACGTATGCCAAACTGGCAATGGTTTGGCGGTTCCGTTTTGACGGTTTGGTGGTTAAAGTAGTTCGGTATTGAGGTAGCAAAAGATCACGGGTTTGAACAAGTATTTCTCACGCCCACTTCTAGGTCAAAAGCTGACTTTGAACAGCAGGTATATGTTAATTTTTCTGTTTTCTTTTTAAATTTACCATTTTTAATGGGTTTATGTTTAATCTTGTTTATTAATTGATATTTGTAGATGTACATACTATGGAGAGTTTCAATGGTAGCCATCCTTGCTGCATTATGACTCAAGATTTTATGCTTCTTATTCTTTAATTGCTTCTAATATCTTTGTTAAATGTTACACTTTATGTTAGATAATGTTATAACTTATTTATGGTTAGTGTTTTTGTTATGAACATGCTTATTTGAAATATAATGATTCTTTCATTAGTTGATGTTATACAATAACTATTAGGATGTTATATGTTGATGGTCTGTTTATAAAATTGGTTTTATAATCTTATTTGGGATATTAGGACTATTTTCTTGATATTAAAGTAGCTATAACGTTACATCATAAGGGTCCTATAAATTAATTTTTAAGGACGCTTGTATGTGTATCAAAAGATTAAAAGTAGATAATCACACATTAGAACATTGTAAAAGTGTCCTAATATGTTCTTTTTAGGACGCTATTTAAGTTGTCTATAGACATATTATGCGACTATAAAATTGGTTTCATAATCTTATTTGGTATATTAGGACTCTTTTCTTGGTACTAAATTAGCGATAATGTTACATCATAAGGGTCCTATCAATTAATTTCTAAGGACGCTTGTAAGTGTATCAAAAGATTAAAAGTATGTAAGCACATGTTAGAACATCGTAAAAGTGTCCTAATATGTTTTTATTAGGACACTATTTTGGTTGTTCAAAGACATTACGCGACCATAAAATTGGTTTCATAATCTTATTTGAGATGTTAGGACGCTTTTTTAGTTCCGGGACTTATTACGACCCCTTTACATGAAACGCTTTTACCGTTGGTCCTATTAAATGAAAGGTCCTATAAAATAGCATTTTAGGACGCTTTTGCGCGTACTAAAAACCCTGTTTTCTTGTAGTGAGCTTTTAATTAAATCAAAAGATTTTTTTCTTTTAGGCGTAAAGCCTTTAAATTCTCCATTTCTTTTAAAAATAAACCTTACTTTTGTGAAGGTGATAGGTCATGCCTTTGTTTGAAGGATTTGTGCTCCTTAAATAGGCATGAAAAGAATTTGGAGTACGTATTCATTTACGTATTTTGGAGTACGTATTTGTTTACGTATTTTGAAAATCTTGTGTTAAGCAATCAACTAGCACGTTTTTGGCCCCCTCGAGATGTTCAATGTCGAAAGAATATCTTGAAAACCACATCTGCCATCTGACAGGACGGCCTTGTTTGTTATCTTCAGAAATTTTTGTTTTCAGAAAAGAAGTAAAATTTTTATTATCTTTCCTGACTAGAAATTTTACAGGAGTAAGATAAAAAAAAAATTAGAAATAGTGTTTTTTTACCGCAAGTAATTCTTTTTCATTACTGTGGTAATTTCTTTCGGCTTGTTTAAAGCTTCCAGAAGTATACTTACATATTTCTTCTTTTTCGGTTGTTTTGGCCTTCATAACTCCTCCCCAATAATCATGAGATGTGTTTGTTTCTATGATTGAAAATTCATTTTCTTTGGAAGATGAAGTTTTGGAAAACTGGTTAAGATTTTCTTTATCTTTTTGATATAGTATGTATCGGATTGTTTACATTCCCATATATAATCCTTTTTTAATTTTACCAGTAAAGGTTTCCTAAGTTCTGCGAGTTTAGGAATATAACTTTCAGCATAGGTTAAAATACCTAAAAATCTTTGAAGATGTTTTTTATCTTCTAAAGTATCTGGAAATTTGTGTATATTTTCCAAGATATGTTTTTGTGGACAATGAGTCCCTTGATCTATTTCAAGATCCAAAAAGTTTATCTTTGTTTTAAAAAGATTAGCTTTCTTTTTTGATAAAATAATTCCATATTTTTCAATTGTTTTTAAAACTGATAAAACCTGAAAATAGTGTTTATCTTGAGAGTTTCAGAAAACTATAATATCGTCGACATAGACGGTACAATAATTTTCTAAACCTCTTAAAGCATTTTGCATATGTCTTTGAAATATGCTTGATGCGTTTTTAATCTAAAAGGAACTACCTTCCACTGATAATGACTATCTGGACATGTGAATGCGGTTAGTAACTGAGATTCTTCATCTAACAGTACCTGCCAGAAACCACTTTTGCAGTCGAAACTAGAAAAATGGTTTTTCCTCTTAAGAGAGTTAATAATTCCTGCATACAAGGAAGATTATGGCTTTCGCCTTTAGTAGCTGCATTAATTGCTTTGTAATTTACAACCATGCGCTTTTTTCCTCTTCTTTTTTCAGCTTCATTTTCAACTAAGAATGCTGGAGACATGTGAGGTGATTTACTTGGAATAATAATTTTAAATCAAGTAATTCCTTAATCTGTTTACTAAATTCTTCTCTGTCCTGTGGACTGTATTTCATAGGTTTTACCCTGATAACCGTTTTAGGATCTATAAGTTCTATTGATGCTTTCATCTATTTTTTGGATGTTTCAAGATCAATAGGATTTTCTGAACAAACCTTTTCAAGTAGTTATTCAATTTTTTGAAACTATTCTTTCCGGTTTTATAACCTCTTGAACTATATTAGTTCTAGGAATTTGTTTTATCTTTGAATTTTTTTCATGGATTCAAGAAAATTTGGTTTTCCGATTTGAAAAGCCTTTGTAACCTTTTTAATCAAAATCATTTCTTGATTAAGATGAAAAGATACCCTGTCTAACAATTGAATGAAAGGCCCATAATGTGACAACTCGTGCTTTCGAGGGTCTTGTACTAGTTCTTTTCATACTTGTATTTTAGCATAGGAGATGAGAATAATTTTTTTGATTGAATGTTTTAATTTGTTTCAAGAACTTGGTCGCACAAGCATCTCGGATCGCACACTCGTTCCCAACCGCACATGTCACACCCTCAAAATCCACACGCGGAGTATCACCGCGAGGTATGTGACGACCAGGATCTTAGCCACTAATTATTTTGAACGGATTAGTTATTGTTATAAACATTAGCATAATTAGTGACCTAATTTAAAATTTCATAAAACATGGTTCTAGTTTGCAGCGGAAGGGAAAGTAGAACATATCGTAATTTAAAACCACAAGTTTGTTATCATGAAACTTACAAACCACGCACTCCATCCGATTGCAACGTCCGTCCAGAGCTGTATCGAGCAACCTGCAAAGCATGCAGTAGAGTGTCAACATAATGTTGGCGAGTTCACATGTTTGTAGTTTTCCAGTTTTTAATTCCAAAAACTTGTTTTAACCAGTTAATTTATCCGTTTATACATGCCATGGGGAGCTACCCCATAAGTGAGCGACTAAACTGTTTTTCCAATACGGAATACTTACTTAACCGTACGTTTCCGCAGTGCCCCGTTTGTCAATGTTCTATCATCATTGACGGTTTGCCTGAGTCTATTAGTTCACTCCCGTTCCCAGTAACAAGGGTCGGTGTGAGGCTGGTTACACCTAAATAGCGTTATTAACTAATAACCCGTTCGCCTGGCCCGGCGACTAATCGGTATTAAATGGTAGGGACTTGAGTGATAGAGTTTCGTTTAGTGTTGCTCGTTGCATTTCCGTACAAACAGTAATTAACTAAGAGTCCCGCATAAGGGGAGAAAGATAGTTTTGTATCCCTCACAAGGAGATAGCGTTGTTACCCGTATCCCACACAAGGAGATAGAAATACCGTATCCCGCACAAGGAGATAGTAAGCAATCCCAAACCAGGAAAAGTGTTTTGTTCCGTTTCCCAACCACCGGGAACGCATGCTTTAAGTAAAAAGTAGTGAACTCACCTTTGTTTTGCTCGGTTGACAATTTACTTGTGTTATGTTGGTCAACCATACCCTATTATGGTTATTAAATGTTTATTAGGTTCGTATGCAAGTAATGTCACGTATAAATTACACGTATCCAACACATAGCATGTAAGTCATACTAGCATATACGGTATTGGGCCTATCCTAGCATATGAATAGTTAAACATTATCAGTTAAACAACACAGTAACACATAGTCCATAATATCAGTTTGTGCGGCCCAATAACTAAGCAAAGCAGTTCAGTCGAAACCGGGTGGTCTCGACTCGAGATCATGTGGTCTCGAGTCGTAACCAAGAGGTTTCGAGTATCAAGTAGATGGTCTCGAGTAGTGCATACATGAGTCGGAATCTCAGGGTCTCGAGTCAGGTCTCGAGTCGAGATCAGGAGATCTTGAGTCGCAACCTAGCTGGTCTCGAGTCCCTGATATGCATGCCCTAGTCTCGAGTCGCAACCTCAAATGAAACGGCTGTTGGGTCGAAGCCACTGATGGATCCACTGGTCTCGACTCACAAACACTGTGGGATCTTTCTAGAACCTTATCCATTTGTACGAGCCAATCAAATTTCATGAGCATGTACTGTCCAATCAAAATTCACTAACATGTTTTCAATACCGTACACTTCTAGAATTAGATCAAATCACAATGATTTCAAATATTCATAGCTCCTTTAACAGTTCATCATAAAAAGAGCATACAAATCAGTAACATCACATTTTCTTTTGAACAGTTTGTCACTAATATTTATACACATTCCTTTCACTCTTTTCAAATCAATCAGAAAGAGACAAAACATGTAATCACAAAATTCTCAAATCATCACGTGACACTCATCACCTTCAAAATACAAAAGCACGCATCAACCAGTTGTACCGTACGCATACCCATATGTACAATCCATGAAAATCTATCATCAAACTTTCATATTCAGTCACCTTCATTCCTCATTCAATCATGAAATCTAGAAACATAAGCAGATCCATGTATCTATTATTAATTATTCTCATCTTCAACTTACAAACAGTTAACATATTCACATATCCAGCAACATCTTTATCATTCTAATAGACTAGTAACCCATATCCTCATCATCATCATTTCAATATTTAACAGAAATCAACGTCATTTGTTATCATCGTTTCATCATTCAAACAATCATTTAAGGCATTTAACAGTGATCCTCATAAACATCATTTTCATGTTAAGTATTCAAACATGCTTAACCAGGTTGTACCTGGTCCATAAGCAGTTGTACATTCATTAGAAGAAAACCCATTTTAAGAGAAAACCCAGTATCATATTTTTGAGTATGAACAGAGCAGCACTAGCATGAACAGAGTGTGGTTTCGACTTCATTATCACATACTAACATTCATCATCAAATAGTAACAATTATTTCATCAATCAAGATTCACAGTGAACACCCTCTAATTTACTTCTTATATTTCAAGTTGAAGCACCAAAAGAATTACAAAACCATTTCAACAGGTATTTCTAAAATAAACAAACATATAGAGGGTCGAGAATCACAACGAATACAGGTATTCAAAGATAATATGCTACTGACCGAGTAATGAAGAGGACCGAAAGGGAGTCCGTGTGTCACTGTTGCACGTGCTGAAGCTCCAGCAGCCGCCGTTAATTTCGGTTGCCACCGTACTCCATTCGCCGTCCACCGTCAGCCACCCATCGTCGCCGCAGTGTATCGTTGCCCATTGCAGCCGAAGTTATCCGAATACCATCTTCAACATCAGCCGCCATACAACACATCTGCTGCCGCTGGGTTGCACGTCGCCACCACCAAGTGGTGGTTGACCGTCTATCACCGAGTAACAAGGGGTATCAAACACATGAAGAGGAGGGTTGTGGGTGTGACGGTACAAAGGGAATGTAGGAAGGAAAGGGGTGTCGTCTGGCCTGAGGTGTGGCCGGAGTCTGTCGCCGGTTGGAGTGGGTCTTCGGTGACCGGAGGTTAGAGAGGAGAAGAGAAGTGTGGGCTTGTGCGGCTGATGTTGTCTCATTTAGTGTTTTTATGTTTTTAAAATAGGAGTGGGGTTTATAAGGGGGTATTTATAGGATAGGGTTTAGGTTAATTAGGGAGTGGGGCTTGGGCCTAGCCCAAGTGCGTGTGTGTGTGGGTCCATAAAACATAATGTGTCTAGCTAGAACGAACAGGCCCGATTAATAAATGTAGCGGTAATTAAATAATAAATGAAAACTTCCCGATGCGGATTATTATTATTTCATAAATAATAATGTTAATAACAATACCGATATTTAATAAACGCGCGTTACTAAAATACCATTCTCTCGACAACGAGGGTACGGGTTGTGACATTCTCCCCATGTTACAGAAATTTCGTCCTCGAAATTTAAGAAAAAGTCATGCGACTCACTCTAAATGTATACTTAGATTTCCATTACTATACGTAGATACAAGCAGTTTCATGAAAGTCCACAGAACGAACATGTAAACCACATAGCACATACAGTCACATAGCACGAAAAATTATGTAGCACAAGATCCACAGAGTTCGTACGTATTTCACATAGTATAGAATTTCACAAATTTAATTATAACATCCAAGTAACGTACAGGAAGACCCAAAGTGTCACATTATCCCCAAGTTCAAGAAATTTCGTCCCGAAATTTAGCGCGCAACCTCTGACAAGCTAGTGTGTTTAAACGTTTTCGTAGGGCGATACATCACTACTTGTTGGTTTGAAATTTCTCCCCGAAATTTAGCGGTAGCCTCAGCGTTGGAAGTAATGTTTGTAAACAACTGGGGATACATGCGCATCATCTGGTTTTCCTGTTTCCAGGTAAGCTCTGGGCCACAGCGCGAGATCCAACGAACTCGGTCTGTTAGCATACTATACCACGCTTGAGGGTTTTGATTTCTTGATCCTTGATCTCAACCGGTTCCCCAACGAAACGTAGTTTGTTGCTGATCACGAGTTCCTAAAAAGGACAATGAATGTTTCATCTGACAGACACTTCTTTAGACTAGGCACGTGAAGGACGTTGTGTACCGCACTCAGCTCTTCAGGCAGGTTTAGTCTGCAAAGCTACCTTACCGATCCTTTCGGCAATTTCGTACGGTCTAACATATCGCGGATTAAGTTCGTCTCGTTAGCCAAAACGTACCACACCCTTCAAGGGTGTACTTTAAGTAGAACCCAATCTCCGACTAGGAGTTCTAGAGGTTTCCTACGCTTATCTGCGTAGCCTTTCTGACGGTCTGGAGTTGCCGCCATGCGTTGTCTATTCTGGGCAATCCTACCCGTGGTGTCAAGTGCAAGTTCTGGGCCGATAATTTGGCTTCCGCCTAACACAGAGGTGACCGGCATCTGCGTCCGTGCAATGCCTCAAATGGTGTTGCCTGAATGCTAGTGCGGTAGCAGTTGTTGGAAGAGAATTCTACAAAAGAGAAGTGTCACTCGTATCCAAGGACGATAACACATGTTCTTCGCATGCCTTGGAGTGTTCGGATGGTGCGTTTGGCCTGACCGTCAGTTTGCGGGCGATAAGTGGTGCTCATGCCTGACTGTGAGCCAAAGGTTTTTGTGCACGGCCTGTGACGAATCAGATGCAAAACGTGGGTTTCGATCAAAAGTGATAGAAGTTGGCACTCCGTGCCCCGCAGCTACTTCTATTAAGTAGATGGTTGTAGGTTCGAAAACTTATCGGTTTCTTTGGTTGCGTGTCGTTACTAGCAGACATTTCATCAATGCCTTGGATAGGATAAAATAAGATAAAAGCACCTCACTGATCATCTTCCAATTGCTGAAGTTGCGGATTATTGAGCATCTCCCCAATGCCAGGTGATACTCTTTTGAGTCTAAATCGTGAGGGGTTGCTTACGTGGTCGAGAAATGCGGGTTTTGCGGTGTTAAAAGTCCTACATTGAAAACTTAGCGCAAGGCGGTTTTGCGTCGTAGAAGTACCAGGGTAGAGCGTAGGAGTCGTCCTGATTCCCGCTGGTTTTCGGAATAGGTTCGGGCGTCGTAACTAAGTGTTGATCATATCGAGTTCGAAGAACAGTGCTTACGATGCCCGTTACCCCCGGGGTATCCTTGGCTCGTTGCTCCAACGAGTAACATTCGTAGGAAGAAATTCGTCCAACCGGAGATTTGTGCAGAGTAGAGTAGGATAAAAATCATGGAATCCGTGAAGCATAACACGAGTAGCGAGATATTGCAAGAAGGATAGTCGCAATCAATGCGTTCAAACTTGAGGCAAAACATAAAAGGCTTCGAGGTCAGCCATATGGATTTATCTGGTGTCGATGAGGTAGCCGGTCGTACGCAAGCTGTGGGCGGTTAGGATAAAGAGCGTCGCTTGCCGATAGGAAATGTTACGTCGATGTAATTAGCACATTAGAAAGTAGCTAGAGATGGATAGTCATCGTGCAGGTTTGTAGGTGTTCGGATCTACTGAGACGTCTGGCAGGATGCGATTGTTTGAATCGGTAAGAAATCAAGTTCGTGTGGATTGTTCTAAGTCGTGCAAATGAGTTCGGAGTAGCGCTTGTGTCGTCGAGGGGGGGGGTTCGATATGAAACTGCGAAAATAGGTTTTCGAGAAGGTGTGATTGAAGTAACACGTTGTTGAATTTCAAGGGCTAAAAGTTTGTTGACTAAAGGTCGAGTTTGTTGAATTCACCAAACTAAAGAGAGATCTGGTCAAGGTTTCTGTATGAAGAAACGTGGATGTCGTGATAAGGAAACGATAGAAGCGGGGATACCATCTTGAGCAAGAAGCGCGAATTCGTACGAAAGCTAGCGAAAGGATTCACGAAATCAGAAAAGTCGTCCAAGAATAACGGTTCTGTAAAATGAATGATAAGGTAAGCATCTAGGTCACCGTACTCATCGGTGGGTTGTCTGGCTCGTATCTTCGTCTTGCCACGCCTTCAAATACACCGGTTTGTAAGAAGGATATCACTTTGCTGGGTTTTGGGGTGTGCTAAGGTATGAGGTTCAACTTGAATAGGGATTTAACCATGTAATCAAGGAATTAGGGGAAATAACTTCGCGGTTGATGGGAAGGTGATACAATTGCTGGTACTACCATGAGAAGCATACACCTCGCATGCTTTTCATGTTTGAGACGTGCAAACAGAAACCCGAAAAGTGTAGACTTACTAGAATGCTTAGGTGATCAGTCGTGTGAGGGAACAAGTCTCACTACTTAAGTTGGGAAAAGAAATATGCAAGTAAAAAGGATGCGAATGACGTCGCCGTTCCTTCTAATATCCCATGATGTAGGGGTGGCTCCCCTTCGTCGATTCGTTCTCGTAACTCCTATATGTGCTTCGTAGTAGACCTTTCCTGGGCAGGTCTTTCGAGTATATGTCCCTCGCGTGGGTTTACAGTCCAGGGATGATACCAAGAAATACATGGACAAGTGCTTGGAATAACTGGCTCCTTGCCCTTAGTTTATCGTGGTTTCGAACCAGGTTTAGGAGGACTCGTTCCTGTTTAACGCGTAACATGCTAGCCTAGCCTTCGTATGATTCACGGTGTTAATTACTAAATATACGCACACGTACTAACATATATAAATGCTAATGACACACATACACACATGTGGGTTTACACACATAAGTTATGCACAAGTAAATGCCGTTAGCCTACCATTACCAGGTGAGCATCTAAGGTTGACGAACCTTGCAATCCGGAGTGTGGTGTCGTTGTGGTTTTCCTTAAAGAACGGTTATAGTCTGGTTTTCATATAAAAACATTTTTCATCTTAAAAATATTTTATATCTTAAACCTAGTTCACTATAACCAATGGCTCTGATACCAATCTGTCACACCCTCAAAATCCACACGCGGAGTATCACCGCGAGGTATGTGACGACCAGGATCTTAGCCACTAATTATTTTGAACGGATTAGTTATTGTTATAAACATTAGCATAATTAGTGACCTAATTTAAAATTTCATAAAACATGGTTCTAGTTTGCAGCGGAAGGGAAAGTAGAACATATCGTAATTTAAAACCACAAGTTTGTTATCATGAAACTTACAAACCACGCACTCCATCCGATTGCAACGTCCGTCCAGAGCTGTATCGAGCAACCTGCAAAGCATGCAGTAGAGTGTCAACATAAAGTTGGCGAGTTCACGTGTTTGTAGTTTTCCAGTTTTTAATTCCAAAAACTTGTTTTAACCAGTTAATTTATCCGTTTATACATGCCATGGGGAGCTACCCCATAAGTGAGCGACTAAACTGTTTTTCCAATACCGAATACTTACTTAACCGTACGTTTCCGCAGTGCCCCGTTTGTCAATGTTCTATCATCATTGACGGTTTGCCTGAGTCTATTAGTTCACTCCCGTTCCCAGTAACAAGGGTCGGTGTGAGGCTGGTTACACCTAAATAGCGCTATTAACTAATAACCCATTCGCCTGGCCCCAGCGACTAATCGGTATTAAATGGTAGGGACTTGAGTGATAGAGTTTCGTTTAGTGTTGCTCGTTGCATTTCCGTACAAACAGTAATTAACTAAGAGTCCCGCATAAGGGGAGAAAGATAGTTTTGTATCCCTCACAAGGAGATAGCGTTGTTACCCGTATCCCACACAAGGAGATAGAAATACCGTATCCCGCACAAGGAGATAGTAAGCAATCCCAAACCAGGAAAATTGTTTTGTTCCGTTTCCCAACCACCGGGAACGCATGCTTTAAGTAAAAAGTAGTGAACTCACCTTTGTTTTGCTCGGTTGATAATTTACTTGTGTTATGTTGGTCAACCATACCCTATTATGGTTATTAAATGTTTATTAGGTTCGTATGCAAGTAATGTCACGTATAAATTACACGTATCCAACACATAGCATGTAAGTCATACTAGCATATACGGTATTGGGCCTATCCTAGCATATGAATAGTTAAACATTATCAGTTAAACAACACAGTAACACATAGTCCATAATATCAGTTTGTGCGGCCCAATAACTAAGCAAAGCAGTTCAGTCGACACCGGGTGGTCTCGACTCGAGATCATGAGGTCTCGAGTCGTAACCAAGAGGTTTCGAGTATCAAGTAGATGGTCTCGAGTAGTGCATACATGAGTCGGAATCTCGGGGTCTCGAGTCAGGTCTCGAGTCGAGATCAGGAGATCTCGAGTCGCAACCTAGCTGGTCTCGAGTCCCTGATATGCATGCCCTAGTCTCGAGTCGCAACCTCAAATGAAACGGCTGTTGGGTCGAAGCCACTGATGGATCCACTGGTCTCGACTCACAAACACTATGGGATCTTTCTAGAACCTTATCCATTTGTACGAGCCAATCAAATTTCATGAGCATGTACTGTCCAATCAAAATTCACTAACATGTTTTCAATACCGTACACTTCTAGAATTAGATCAAATCACAATGATTTCAAATATTCATAGCTCCTTCAACAGTTCATCATAAAAAGAGCATACAAATCAGTAACATCACATTTTCTTTTGAACAATTTGTCACTAATATTTATACACATTCCTTTCACTCTTTTCAAATCAATCAGAAAGAGACAAAACATGTAATCACAAAATTCTCAAATCATCACGTGACACTCATCACCTTCAAAATACAAAAACACGCATCAACCAGTTGTACCCTACACATACCCATATGTACAATCCATGAAAATCTATCATCAAACTTTCATATTCAGTCACCTTCATTCCTCATTCAATCATGAAATCTAGAAACATAAGCAAATCCATGTATCTATTATTAATTATTCTCATCTTCAACTTACAAACAGTTAACAGATTCACATATCCAGCAACATCTTTATCATTCTAATCGACTAGTAACCCATATCCTCATCATCTTCATTTCAATATTTAACAGAAATCAACGTCATTTGTTATCATCGTTTCATCATTCAAACAATCATTTAAGGCATTTAACAGTGATCCTCATAAACATCATTTTCATGTTAAGTATTCAAACATGCTTAACCAGGTTGTACCTGGTCCATAAGTAGTTGTACATTCATTAGAAGAAAACCCATTTTAAGAGAAAACCCAGTATCATATTTTTGAGTATGAACAGAGCAGCACTAGCATGAACAGAGTGTGGTTTCGACATCATTATCACATACTAACATTCATCATCAAATAGTAACAATTATTTCATCAATCAAGATTTACAGTGAACACCCTCTAATTTACTTCTTATATATCAAGTTGAAGCACCAAAAGAATTACAAAACCATTTCAACAGGTATTTCTAAAATAAACAAACATATAGAGGGTCGAGAATCACAACGAATACAGGTTTTCAAAGATAATATGCTACTGACCGAGTAATGAAGAGGACCGAAAGGGAGTCCGTGTGTCACTGTTGCACGTGTCGAAGCTCCAGCAGCCGCCGTTAACTTCCGTTGCCACCGTACTCCATTCGCCGTCCATCGTCAGCCACCCATCGTCGCCGCAGTGTATCATTGCCCATTGCAGCCGAAGTTATCCGAATACCATCTTCAACATCACCCGCCATACAACACATCTGCTGCCGCTGGGTTGCACGTCGCCACCACCAAGTGGTGGTAGACCGTCTATCACCGAGTAACAAGGGGTATCAAACACATGAAGATGAGGGTTGTGGGTGTGACGGTATAAAGGGAATGTAGGAAGGAAAGGGGTGTCGTTTGGCCTGAGGTGTGGCCGGAGTCTGTCGCCGGTTGGAGTGGGTCTCCGGTGACCGGAGGTTAGAGAGGAGAAGAGAAGTGTGGGCTTGTGCGGCTGATGTTGTCTCATTTAGTGTTTTTATGTTTTTAAAATAGGAGTGGGGTTTATAAGGGGGTATTTATAGGATAGGGTTTAGGTTAATTAGGGAGTGGGGCTTGGGCCTATCCCAAGTGCGTGTGTGTGTGGGTCCATAAAACATAACGTGTCTAGCTAGAACGAACAGGGCCGATTAATAAATGTAGCGGTAATTAAATAATAAATGAAAACTTCCCGATGCGGATTATTATTATTATTTCATAAATAATAATGTTAATAACAATACCGATATTTAATAAACGCGCATTACTAAAATACCATTCTCTCGACAACGAGAGTACGGGTTGTGACAGCACACCCTTGCCCCTTTTATGTTTTAACTCGGCCCGCTCATGTTAAGCCCAAACCGAGCCCGACCCCAAACACCACTAATGACATTACGTAAATAATTGAGGGCTCTCATTAGTTGCAAATTACACAAGGCAATAAACCCTAATCTCTCCTACCTTGGACGGTGACTTCTTCTCCTCCTCCCTCTCTCGGATCAGCAGCCATCCAACCTTGTCGGGACTCGTTCTTCTCAAAACAAGAACCCTCTTTCCTAGCACTCGGTGAGTATGTCTATCACTAAGTTGATGCAAACCCTAGTTGTTCTTGATTATGTGTACTACGTGTTATGCTATATGGGTGCATAGGAGATCAAAGCATGAGGTAGCATGTGATAAATTAATCTTGGTCATAGGACGTTATAGAAGTTGTGCATGATGTGAATTACGGGTTAAAGTTGCATGATGTGGCCGATAATCATTGATGTTAAAGAATTCTTGTAACAACAAACTGGTTAGATCCAATTAGGATATGCGGTGATGTTAATCAACGAATTAGTGTCGCATGTATGATAGTCTTGATGATCTTTGATGATACGTAAGAACTAGGGTTTGTATGGTTGCAAAATAATGAAGGCTCATTTCAAAATCTATGCTGTTTGATCCTCATGGAATGTTGTTTTGGATTGGTTATTGTTAATGAAAATAAACTAGTAATTAGGGGCATGAAGGATTAAGGAAATAACTGATTAATCGGGTAACTTGTGGGCAGTTACGATTTGATCCGTAAATCACGGGGAGGCACAATGGAACTCGTAGATTGCACGTCGCACACTCATAAACGGGATGCACTTAACTAAATAATGAACAACTAGAAACTGTTTAGTCGCACACTCACCTGTTTTCGCACACTTGGAATGGACCCCACAATCATTTGGGCTCAACTTACAGTTGGACTTCTCTGGAACCACACACTTAATTGGGCTGGCACATTAATGGGACCAAATGCACACTCTGATAGTATGGTTTGTGAGGTCCGTTAGGCCGCACCACGGTGCCAAGTCGCACACTCCGGTCGCACACTTGTGTGTGGACCATACTCTTTGAACAAGCTCACAGTTAACGGGCCGCACACTTTTGGATCGGACTATATGTTGGTGGATCGCACAGTGGAGTGTGCGATCGGCATACTGTTTGTCTCATAAAGGCTTTGTAGAACTTGAAACATGTTTATTTAGTTTAGTGATAAGATACGTGCATGAATAAATGAATTGCATACAAACTAATTGAGTGTGTGATCAACTTGAAATATGTATACTTGAATTTATTTGCTAGAATACGTGTAAAGATGTGAGATTGAATTATTATGCAAAACTGATTGTTCAATGGTAACCACATTAGGGTTGGTTGATTGACTTGGAACATATAACTAATTTACCGAGCAAATCTAAGGTGAGTTCACTGCTCTTTTTCAAGCATATGTCCCGGGGAGGGACAACTGGTAAATATTCCAGGGAGGAATACCGGGTTATTGGGTTTAACTGGAATGTTGGTTAATAAACTCACATCTATCACTTAAGTCCCATCTACTACCGAACTAGTTACCGGAGAGGCAACAGGGTTACTAGTTGATCGCACTATTAGGTTTGGCACCCTCACACCGTACCGGGGAGGACGGGCGTGAACTAATGACCTTAACCACTAGACCAATGTTTGATAGAGCATTGGGGAATGGAAAACAAACCGACGCCATCTTGCGGTACTCGATTTATTAACAACATGCTTTTAAACAACTACTTGGTAACTAAACGTTTTAACAAACTGTGAACTCGCCAGCGTTATGCCGATACACTTGTCTGCATGCTTGCAGGTCGTTAGATTCTTGGACATGGAACTTGATATCTGGGATTGCTGGAGTGGTCATGGGTCGAGATACTTGGAAATACATGACAAGTCTATCTGTTTTCATACACTTCATTTTTGAAACACTTGAACTATGGTTTACATTATGCTTTCGCTGAACATGTTGGGTTTTAAGTTACGTTTTGGAAATACAATAACTTAATTACTTAAACACTTGTTATTAGTTCAATGTGATTAGTGGCTGGATCCTGGTACCTCACACGCCTCGTGGGGAATTCACATGTTGTATTTTGGGGGTGTGACAGTTTGGTATCAAAGCCACTAGTTATAGTAAACTAGGTTTTAAAATGTTTTTATAAAACCAGACTATAGCCGAACAATTGAAATCGACCATGACACCTAGCTCCAGATTGCAAGGTTCGTCTCTTGTTTATTTATTACACAACATAACTAGTGTACATCTACGTATGACATCGCATGTGATTGCACACTTAGCACTACAATATGAATTCATGAGTTACTTGCCTACATTATGTGATTGATAGTGTGACATTACCTTTAGACTTTTGTGATCTATGTTTTTCCGCTCTTTTTATATAGAATCATGAGCAGACGTGGTGGTGGCCGCGGCGGTGGACGTGGCAACATTGTTATGTCCCAGGCAGAATTAACCGAATTTATCAATACTCGCGTGGCTGAAGCCCTAGCAGCTCAGCAGGCTGGTATGATATATACCAAATGATCTTTATTCCTGTGTTGTATACTTGACTCTCACTCGTGCACTGTAATCTCTTTATCCTTAGGTCAACCCGTGAACCAAAACCAGAACAACCCACCTGCCTGCACGTTTAAAACATTCATGGATTGTAAGCCACAGACTTTTAGTGGAACCGAAGGAACAGTGGGACTACTCCGTTGGTTCGAGAAAGCCGAGTCAGTTTTCGCTATGTGTAATTGTCCCGTTGGGGACTGGGTGAAGTATGCTACAGGCACTCTTGAGGATGGTGCCTTGACTTGGTGGAATGCCCAGTTGCAGATGTTAGGCATCGAGATGGGAAATGCAACTACATGGGACGATTTCAAGGAGTTAATGCGGGAAGAGTACTGTCCTCGTGACGAAATCCAGAAGCTGGAAAATGAGTATTACAATTTGAAAATGATGGGATCTGAGATCGAGGCGTACACAAAACGATCTCACGAGCTGGCAAATATGTGTCCTAATTTATCACGACCCCCACACCGGAGAATCGAGCTATACATCAACGGCTAGGCGCCGCAAGTCAAGGGCTTAGTTATTGCAGCAAACCTTGACAACCTGCCTCGAATCATTCGTTTAGCACACAAGATTACAGACCAAGAGGTCGAGCATGGTTCGCTACCATCGCGTGATACTACTGCTACCGCAACTACTACTGCTACGACTCCTGTTACTGACAACAAGCGTAAGTGGAATGATACGGACAAGGTGTCCAACTCGAACCAATCATAGAAGAAGCCAGACGACAGTAACAATCAAAGTTTCAGCCAGTCGTCTTCTATAAATCAAAGTTAGAGCAGCAAAGCAAACCCAGGTTCCTATGTTGGAAGACAGCCGAAGTGTAACAAGTGCAATTATCATCACCGGGGACCATGTACCCGTGCCTGCCATACTTGCGATAAGGTGGGTTATATGGCAAAAGACTGCCGGGCTCCGTTTCCAAAACAACAGCAACAACAGAATCAGAAACAGCAGCAGCAGCCGCAACAACAAAAAAGGCAGCAACCCCAACAAAACCAAGGTAACCGGAGGGGCTGTTTTCAGTGCGGGGACGAGGGCCACATTAAGCAGGATTGCCTTCAACTAAATCAGAATGTTGGGAATAATAACAACAATGCTAGGAACAATAACAACGGCAATAATGGTAGGAATGGTACGCGTGGGAGAGTGTTTACTATCGGCGCTGGTGAAGCCAGCAACGACGGCAACGTGGTGACCGATACGTTTTCTGTGAACAACCTCTTTGCTTCTGTTTTATTCGACTCTGGTGCCGATAGGAGTTATGTGTCCTTGGGGTTCAGTCGTCAGTTAGGATTAACTCCAACACCTCTCGTAAACAAACACATCATAGAATTGGCTGATGGTAAGTCAATCGAAGCCTCACACGTCCTGTTAGGGTGCAAACTCGATCTTATGGGTCAAGTGTTCAACATTGACCTACTCCCCATTACTCTTGGAAGCTTCGATGTAGTCGTTGGTATGGATTGGTTATCTAAGCACCAAGCAGAAATTCTCTGTAAAGAGAAAATCGTACGTATCCCTCTCCCTAGTGGAGAATCTTTGTCGGTCCAAGGTCATCGAAGTGGTGCAATGGTTGGCATCATCTCTGCTATGAAAGCCTAGAAGTGCCTACGAAAAGGTTATCCTATTATTCTAGCACTTGTCACCGACACTCAGCCTGAGGAAAGGAGGATCAAAGATTTACCAGTTGTCCGTGAGTTTCCTGATGTATTTCCCGAAGAACTTCCAGGTTTACCTCCACACCGTCAGGTGGAATTTCATATTGATCTTACGCCAGGAGCAGCCCCGATTGCTCGTGCTCCTTATCGTCTTGCACCAGGAGAGTTGCAAGAACTGTCCAATCAACTTCAAGAACTGTTGGATAGAGGCTTTATCCGACCTAGTTCTTCACTTTGGGGAGCCCCAGTCCTATTCGTGAAGAAGAAGGACTGGTCTTTTCGTATGTGTATCGACTACCGTGAACTCAATAAGGTGACAGTTAAGAACCGTTATCCTTTACCTCGCATCGACGATCTGTTTGACCAACTGCAAGGGTCAAGTTACTATTCAAAAATCGACTTAAGATCGGGCAATCATCAGATGAGAGTCCGAGAGGAGGATATCCCTAAAACAGCATTTTGAACGCGGTATGGCCATTATGAGTTTCTAGTCATGCCATTTGGGCTAACTAACGCACCAGCGGTTTTCATGGATCATATGAACCGTGTCTACAAACCGTATCTCGACGATTTTGTCATCGTGTTTATCGATGACATCTTGATCTATTTTAAGAGCAAGGAGGACCACGAGCGGCACTTGCGTCTTATCTTGGAGCTCCTAAGGAAGGAGAATCTCTACGCGAAGTTTTCTAAGTGTGGCTTCTGGATTCGAGAAGTACACTTCCTTGGCCACATTGTTAATGAATTGGGAATACACGTGGATCGCGCTAAAATCGATTCTATCAGAAACTGGGCGGCACCGAAGAACCCTTCAGAGGTGCAATAATTTCTTGGCCTCGGTGGATACTACAGCATATTTATCAAAGATTTCTCGAGGATTGCTCAACCTCTTACCTCGTTGACACAGAAAGGGGTTGTGTATTCTTGGGGGACGAAACTGGAAGACGCTTTTCAGCTTTTGAAACAAAAACTCTGCAGTGTACCAATCTTGTCCTTACCCGAGGGTACTGACGATTTTGTGGTGTACTGTGATGCTTCTATTCAGGGTCTCGGTTGCGTGTTGATGCAACACGAGAAGGTGATAGCTTACGCTTCTCGACAGTTGAAGATTCATGAGATGAATTACACGACTCACGACCTGGAGTTGGGGGCCATGGAGTTTGCGCTAAAAATCTGGAGGCATTACTTGTACGCTACTAAATGCACTATGTATACCAACCACAGGAGCCTTCAGCATATCTTTGACCAGAAAGAGTTGAACATGCGACAGCGTCGCTGGGTGGAACTCTTAAACGATTATGATTATGCAATCAAGTATCATCCAGGCAAAGCTAACATTATGGCTGATGCCCTTACTCGCAAGGAGACGAAACCTAGACGTGTTTGAGCTTTGCAGCTCACCATCCACTCTAACCTACCTGACCAGATTCGTTCTGGCCAAACTGAAGCGTTGAAAGATGAGAACCTTAAAGCTGAAGCCATGCGGGGTCTGGAGAAACGACTTGGAGAAAGATCTGACGGTATGTACAATTTCATGGAGCAAATATGGATCCCTTTGTATGGTAACCTTAGAGAGCTTGTGATGGATGAAGCACACAAGTCTCGATACTCTGTTCATCCGGGTTCTGATAAGATGTATCAGGATCTAAGAGTCTTATACTGGTGGCCGAAGATGAAAGCCCACATAGCGACGTATGTGAGTAAGTGCTTCACTTGTGTGAAGGGTCAAGGTGGAATATCAGAAACCGTCTGGATTGCTTCAGCAACCAGAAATACCCATGTGGAAATGAGAACAGATTGCTATGGACTTTGTCACCAGACTGCCAAGAACTCAAAACGGAAATGATACCATTTGGGTGATCGTTGACCGTCTGACGAAATCTGTGCACCTCCTTGCGATCAAGGAAACCAATAAGTTCTCACAACTTGCTGGTATTTATTTGAAGGAGGTGGTTTCTAGGCATGGGGTGCCCACCTCTATCATCTCTGACCGTGATCCGCATTTCATATCTGATTTGTGGCAGGCGGTGCATAAATCGTTTGGCTCCCGTCTGGAAATGAGCACTGCTTATCAACCTCAGACGGATGGTGCGAGCATGTGTGATCGATTTCGGTAAAGGTTGGGAAAAACCCTTGCCTCTGGTAGAGTTCTCTTACAACAACAGTTACCATTACAGTATCCAGGCAGCTCTGTTCGAAGCATTGTACGGACGGAAATGCCGATCTCCTCTTTGTTGGGATGAGGTGGGTGACAGTCAGATCACAGGTCCGGAAATTGTACTTGAAACCTCTGAGAAGATTGTTCAGATCAGAAACCGTATGGCGGCAGCGCGTAACCGTCAGAAAAGCTATGCTGATAAGCGTAGGAAACCCTTGGAGTTCATTGTAGGTGATCGTGTTATGATGAAAGTCTCACCCTGGAAGGGTGTGGTGCGCTTTGGGAAGTGCGGCAAGCTTAATCCGCGTTACATTGGGCCATTCAAAATCCTAGAACGAATCAGTAAAGTGGCGTACAAACTTGAGTTACCAAAGGAACTGGGTAACGTTCATGATGTCTTCCATGTCTCAAACCTAAAGAAGTGTTTGTCCAATGAAACACTTGTGGTACCGCTTCAAGAGCTGAAAATTGATGACAAGTTGCAATTTGTCGAGGAACCTATCGAAATTATGGACCGGGAAGTTAAGGTTCATAAACACAGTCGAATTCCAATTGTGAGGGTTCGTTGAAACTAAAGACGTGGACCGGAGTTCACGTGGGAACGAGAGGATCAGATGAAGCTTAAGTATCCTCAATTGTTCAAAACTGCTGAATCAAATCCTGATGCAACTAGTGAATTTCGGGATGAAATTTCCTTTCAAGTTGGGGGGTGATGTGGCACCTGAGGAAAATCCGCAATCATCTTAAACTAACACTTCATTTCCCTGTTACTGCTTATCAAATTTCGGGACGAAATTTCTTTCAAGTTGGGGATGATGTGACAACTCGTGCTTTTAAGGGTCTTGTACTAGATCTTTTCATACTTGTATTTTAGCATAGGAGATGAGAATGAATGTTTTGATTGAATGTTTTAATATGTAAATGATTGTGTAAACTGTTATATGATAAACGAGGTTATGTTTCAAGAACTTGGTCGCACAAGCATCTCGGATCGCACACTCGTTCCCAACCGCACACCCTTGCCCCTTTAGTGTTTTATCTCAGCCCGCTCATGTTAAGCCCAAACCGAGCCCGACCCCAAACACCACTAAGGCAACAAACCCTGATCTCTCCTACCTTGGATGGTGACTTCTTCTCCTCCTCCCTCTCTCGGATCAGAAGCCATCCAACCTTGTCGGGACTCGCTCTTCTCAAAACAAGAACCCTCTTTCCTAGCACTCGGTGAGTATGTCTATCACTAAGTTGATGTAAACCCTAGTTGTTCTTGATTATGTGTACTACGTGTTATGCTATATGGGTACAGAGGAGATCAAAGCATGAGGTAGCATGTGATAAATTAATCTTGGTCACAGGATGTTGTAAGGACCGTGTTCACGACCTAAACGAGTCGGTTCAGAGGAATTCCATCAAATACAGGTGCGGAAAACAAGTATTTGACCTATAAACAGCTGAATCTTCACTTTAACACTGATTTGTATTGATATGAATGCAATTACAATCAGTTCTCACACCGGCAGCACCTCGGTATGGAAATCTTTCAAAAACAACTTATGATTTCGCTTGACACTAACCTCCTATATATAGACTTCAAGGTTTCGCTTGGGATGGACATCAGCATGTCTCAAGCGAAATCTGATGAAATGATTTCGCTTGAGATGCTTCAAGCGAAACCTTCAACTTAAACTATTTCTCAAGCGAAATCTCACTAAAACTATCACATTTTCTCATTCTACGTGCCCTGATCTATTCTAACTAATCTAAGACTCAATACAAGACGAAGTCGACAGATGTAGTGCACCAACAGACTCCCCCTCAGATGTTGACGAGTCGACTATTGAGTCACAACAATACTGTGTCTTCACATCTTCAGTCTTGATCAGTCTCTGGGCTTTTCTCTCTCCTTTTCCAACAGACTCCCCCTTTCCTTTAAAATCTTCAGACTCCCCCTCACAATTTGCTGGCATTCATTTGTTCTTCAGCAACATCTGTATCAGGATCGATGTCTGACTCAAATTTTGTCTACAAGATCATTTCCTGGCTTTTATCTAATTCTCTTGATCAGATCTCTTGATTCCTTAAGTTCATCAGCATCAGCAGCTAGCAAACTTTTAGATTCATAATCAGAGTCTGACTTTTGTAAGCTTTGAATGAATTAACCTGGCTCACCTGTAACAATCTTAACCCAGAAATAAATTTTCCAAATTTAACAATTTAAATGCATCGACAATCTGATATAATCAGATAACTCTCTCTCATATCACAAACCAATGATGAACCAAATGTAGGTTTTAAAATACCAATTGTAGGATTTTAACAAACCTTTTGACATTTTAAGATTCACTCCCTCTCACAACCAAGTCATCATGTTTAGCACTTGAAATTTTGACAATCAGCTTTCCAATATCAGTTGTCGAAAATCTTTTTTATTTTTTTCAAAATTTATGCTAAAACACACTAAAATCTTTTTGTAATTTTTTATTGTAATGAAATGCAATAAAGAAATATTTACAAACAATATTTTTGTGAGTTTGTGCAAGAGGATCATATCAGTTTCTGAAACATATCACTAACACCATTAAGCTTCATTTCATATTAAGTTCTAAACAATTTACCTAGATTGTCAGTATGTTTGTCCACTTAAATTTTCACACAAAGTTCAACTGATCCGAGATACGTTGTTAATGTTTTAAACAACTTAAACTTATCCGTGTGTCCCACTACTTGAATATACTCCCGTATCCAGATCCCAATATTCAGTCTTACAGGTGAATATACCACAGATGATATCTGTCTGGGGAATAAATTATAGTACGAGGGCCGTGAGAGCTCAGGTCGATACTCCCGTATACGCAGAGAGATGACGGCTTCGACTTTTGGTGTGTCCCCTTTAGAGGATCTTTTGTTTCAGCAGCCATGATTAGCATTTTTCAATGTTTCATCATTTTTTTAGCTGAGGGTGAGCTATATTTCAAGCAAATGTAAAGTATTCTCCGAGGACTAGGCCATTGCTTCCGCAAAATCAGAAGTCCCGGGATAATACCCCAGATATCACTGAGCATAAAGACCTAGTATCTCAGAATAAGGGACCTTTCAAACAAGATTTCAGGGGTTACCTATATATCCAAGTTTGTGTTAACCCACAGAACAAGCAAGTTTGAAATTTAGGTTTATATCTCGTCACAATCTACTAAATGTGCAAAAACCTACTGACATATCCACAGTAAGATTGTTTATCACATTTTTCTTTCCAATTCTTTAGCATGTTGTGACAGTCCACTGATGTACTATCATTTCCTCTATATGCAACAAAAACTCATTTTTGAATTTTATCATGTTTTTGTCTTTTTCAAATTTTCAAATGTTTTTGGATTTTCTGAAAAAAAATTTACTCCCCCTAAAATGCAAACACATTTTGGGAAATTGAAAAACTAAAACTCTTGACACAATAAAAACTGTACAAAAACTTGACAACTGATATCAAATCGCATCAAATCGCCATTTACTCGGCATAAACAATCAGAACTCCCCCTATCACAAAACTATTTTCTCATTTAGATTTCAAAACACTTAAGTTTGTTTTAATCAAAATGATTTTTTTCGGAAAATAAGTTTTGATGATATAATCATTTGCAGATTCGGGGTGTGGTTCATCACATTGTCTATTCTTAACCACTTGTAGCAAATCAAGTACAAATTAATGTCCCTGATTTACCACTTGCATGTATGCACCTTCTATACCAATTGTAAAAATTACCACATGTAGAACACAATACCACTTGTAGGAATGTTACGTCTACATCACCATTTTACCAATCAAAATGCCGATTCCTGCTTCGCACTTTCCAATCTGGAAGCTCCGGCGTAGTCATTCAACCTGTAAACATCCAAACACTATCAAAAACTTTCAACCAAAAACTT
This sequence comes from Helianthus tuberosus, assembly GCA_030545235.1. Classification (NCBI taxonomy): domain Eukaryota; kingdom Viridiplantae; phylum Streptophyta; class Magnoliopsida; order Asterales; family Asteraceae; genus Helianthus; species Helianthus tuberosus. The sequence continues at coordinate 199,594,325 of CM060425.1, forward strand.
CAAACATTTGAAAGATGCCGATTCCTGATCCACGATATAAACTTGGGATCTCCGGCATAGTCCTTAAACTATCATGGGAAACAAACTTCCACCCAAGTCTTCTTAGACTTGGTGGCTTCCAATTCTTGTGCAGTAGGGTTGTAGGTTGCCTTTTTAGTTGCATAAAAATCTTTAACCCCCTTTACTTTCCCATCAAGCATTTTCTTAAACATTTTTCTAATATTTCCATTAAATGCTTTCTCAATATCAAATTCCTTTTCATCAGAATAGAATTGATTTGAAATTTCCACTTTACCAACTATTTGTTTAATTTCTTCAAAGTTCAGTGATGGAATATCAACATCATTCACTGAATTTTTTTTCTCCACTTGTGGCTCATCTGATTTTGTGGAATCAGATTCATCGCCAGATTGTACATCTGATTTTTTAACAATCCATTTTTGATTGTCTTTTGCACTCTTTTTGTACAATCTTTTAGAATTTTCACCAACTTCATTCTTTGAATTTTCAAAAATTTTGAAGTTTGTAGTTGGTGAATCATTTTTTTCAACCACTTTTTCTTTAAGTTTTTCAGAGACTCCCTGTTTTTTGTTGACTTTGTTTGGACAATTGTGAGCAATATGTCCAACAACTTGGCATTGAAAACAAGTTCTTGTGTCTCTGGTTTGAAAAACTCCAGTTGGATGAAAAACTCCAGTTCCTGTCCTTTTCCTTTCAGCAAGGAACTCTTGATTCGACTTTCTCCAGAATAAGCTATTTGTCTCTTCTTCATAGCTTTTTCCTGCAACATATGTCATTTTTGATTTAAAATCTCTAACATGTTTTTCATTTTGATAATTTGCAGTTTGAGTAAAACCAAGACCTTTCTTTTTGTAACTACACTTTTGGTTTGTTTTCTTTTGAAAATCAGAACCAGAATTGTAATTCTTTTTCCCTTTTTTCTTGTTTAACCTTTGTTGAACTCTTGAAGTGTATTTTTTAGATTTTTCAGTAAATTTTAAATCTTTAAGTTCAGAAAAATTAATTTCTGTCATTTTAAAAACCTTTTTGATCATATCAAAATTAACACTTCTAATTGGAAACTCTTTGTCAGAGTATAATTTGTCCGAATCATTTAAAGTGTATGCAACTTCAAATGTTTCATCATCCAAATTTGCCTTTGATAACAAAAATTCTTTACTATAAGACCGTTTTTTCCGACGACTTTGAACTGTTGACTGACGAACTTGAACACCCAGACTCAAACTTTGACTCAGACACTTCCTCAGTATCCAACACCTGATCGACCACCTTTTTGATTAACTCAGACTCATGATCAGTATCAGACGAGGTAAACATGATGTCAATGTTATCTGGTAAAACGTCAGTTGTCTCGGATTTTAACTTTATATTGACTGCTTTTTCAACTTGCTCCTCATTTGGTTTTCTAGGAGAATACCCTTCCCAGATAGGAGGCGGACACTTGTTGTATTTAACAGTCAATTTCTTACCAGTCTCATTCTTTGTCTTTTCATCCTGAAATGCTTCAAAACCTGCAATAGTAGGATAAACTCGATCAATGACATAATCAGAACAAGAATAACTCAATAATAACCTTCTGATCCTTTCATTCTCGATCTTTTCTTTCTCCAACTCTTGCTTTAGATTAGCATTTTCTTCGATGTAATGGTTAATTGCCTTTTGCTTTGCCATTAATGTAGAATTCGTCATCGTTAAAGCTTTTTCTCTTTCAGAATTCGTTGTTTGAAGACCTGTCACTGTTCTGTTCAACACACTATACGATTCTTTCACATAGCTGATGTCAGATAGTAACTTTTCTATCAGTTTTTCTCTATCAAACAGAGTCACATCTTTTTCTTCGCAATTTTTGCAAGCTTCCAAACACTTCTTGCAAGGCTTTTCAACTTCAACAATCTTCTCAATCTCGATTGTTTTAACCACTTCAATCACCTTTTCTTCATCATTTACCTTTTTAGCTTCAGTCACCTTTTCTTCAACAACTACTTCAGCTTCCTCATTTTGTTGTTGTTCTTTTGCAGCTTGTTTCTCCTTCAGCTTCTCCATGCGATCTGCAAAATAGAAATGAAAACTTTCTGGAGAAAGATGATTTTTAGCAATATTAATATGTTTCTCTTCCTCATCATCACTGCTACTCTCAATCGGTGTTTGATCAAACTCTACAGATTTTTCAGAATCAGCATCTGAAATACCAGAATCAGATGGTGTTTGATCAAAAACAACTTCTTTTTCTGAAGTATCCTCATTTTGCACACTCTCGTCTGTACTTAGTGATTCAGCATCAGTACTTTCTGAACTTTCTTCAGATGTAATTGATTGTTCTTTCACTGTTTCACCAACTGATCTCATCCAAGTAACAAACAACTCTGGTTCTCTAACAATCTTTGCAATGAAAGCTTTGAAATCCCCCTTTTTATCAACAAACATATCCCAGCTGAAACCTTCAGGTAGTTGTTCATCATTTTGGTCTACTAAACATGCTGTGCTATTAGAAGAAATGTAGTTGCTCCAGTTGAAATCTACCAAACATCCTTTCTTTGAATCTTCAATCTTTCTACCATGAGCCGTCTGTAATTCTTGTGTCTGACCAACTTGCTGATAAATGGCTTTCCGATAGTAGTCGTCTTTTCCAAAAGGATTTTGAGCACCACTAACTTCTCTGTTCTTGCACTCCCGCTTAAAATGACCTTTTTCTCTGCATCTGAAACAAGTAACTTTAGATTTATCAAAACCTAAAGTAGAAACACAAGCATCAAGAAAGTCATTTCTCCCGGTAATTGTCTTGAACTTTTCAGCACGTCTAAGAACACTTGCAAGACACCATTTGATATCCATTAGTTCAATCTCTTCAGCATCAATCTGGTCATAATCCTCTTTGGTAAGCATAGGATTTCCAATTCGACCAGCCACTAAACCTTCATATGAGATAAGCACGGAACCAAGTAATGCCATATGATCTTTCGCAATATCTTCAGAAAAATTTTGACCTTCTGGAAGATTTAGAGCTATGTTGCATTGAATCACACAACCATTTCCCATCTTTGTGCTTTGAGACTGAAAGCTTTCTGATGAAGTCTTTGGATTGATACTTGGATATGATGAGAATCCACTGCTGCTTTTGTTTGAGCTTTGATCAATCTTTTCTGTAGTATCCCCAACACTGTATGCAGTCTGGATTTTCGGACTTTTCTCAGCTTCTGAAATCGGAACACTACCCTTGTAATACATCTTTACATCTTGTTGACCACTTGGATTATTCATCCTTGCAATCTTCTGCTGTTCCAAATCCTGACTTTCAATCTTTTCAATGAACTGAGAGATCGACAACCTATCATAAACTCCGGTATTCTTCAATATCATCAAATAAGTTCCCCACTCTTTTTGAGGTAACGCATCAGCAAGTTTATCCACCCATTCCTCATTTTCTTTTGTGATGTTCATCATCGACATTGTTCGTACTAAGTGACAATATCGTTCAATAAGTTTCTTCGTATCTTCTCCGGGCAAACTTGTGAACAAATCAAACTCTTTTTTAAGCAATGCCTTCTTGCTTTTAATCATACTTGTACTGCCTTCAACCTTGATTTTTAAAGCATCCCATATTGATTGTGATGTTTTGTCATGTTGAAGTAGTATGGAGATGTCTTCTTTGATGGCCTGTTGAAGCAAACTGATCATCATCTTTTCAGCTCGGTACATTTCCCGTTCTTCCTTACCAAGATCTGAAAGCTGTTTTTCAGTCTGCATTTCAGTTCGTGGTAGAGCATACTTTGTCAAAATACATTCCCATGATCTTAGATGATTTGCTTGCACCCAGTTTTCGAATCTATCTTTCCACCCATAGTATTCCTCAATGCCCATAAGCTTCGGAGGTTTCTGAGTCGTCCCCATTTCGTTTTCTGAATTCATGTTCTGAGCAATGGAAGATGAACTAGATGGTGTTGCAAACGCATTGTGGAAATCGTTGTCCATGTTTCAATAACAAATTCTCAATAACAGATTCCTTCAAGCGAACCAGTCAATATGTGTTTTTTTTAAGCAAAATGGTCAACTGAACAACCTTTGAAGCGAAATTGTCAATTGAATAACCCTTAAGCGAAAACCTTGAAGCGAAATACACTAATCTTTGAAGCGAAAACCTTTGAAGCGAACCTATATAATCTCTGAAGCGAAATACTTGAAGCGAAATATTTCAAGCGAAACTTCCTGAAGAGAGAACCTTGAAGCGAAGACCTTGAAGCGAAAATAAATCCTGTTTGAAGCGAAGTAATAAGTGTTGCTTGAAATTTCAAGCGAAATCGTCCACTGAAACTATGTTTTTCAAGCGAAATCCATTCGGATGTCAATTTTGATCACTTTTAGGTCGAATTTGGCTGTAAAACTTTCAAGGGTTTGTTAACTTGTACTTTTAAACAATCCGTGAGAAATTAAATCGATTTTGACCGTGAAAAGATTCTGAATTGATGAAAGAAAGTGTAGAAGTAATAGATTTTGATCGATTTCGGCTGAATTTTGCAGAACTCCTCCTCCTGAGCTCTGATACCAATTGTAAGGACCGTGTTCACGACCTAAACGAGTCGGTTCAGAGGAATTCCATCAAATACAGGTGCGGAAAACAAGTATTTGACCTATAAACAGCTGAATCTTCACTTTAACACTGATTTGTATTGATATGAATGCAATTACAATCAGTTCTCACACCGGCAGCACCTCGGTATGGAAATCTTTCAAAAACAACTTATGATTTCGCTTGACACTAACCTCCTATATATAGACTTCAAGGTTTCGCTTGGGATGGACATCAGCATGTCTCAAGCGAAATCTGATGAAATGATTTCGCTTGAGATGCTTCAAGCGAAACCTTCAACTTAAACTATTTCTCAAGCGAAATCTCACTAAAACTATCACATTTTCTCGTTCTACGTGCCCTGATCTATTCTAACTAGTCTAAGACTCAATACAAGACGAAGTCGACAGATGTAGTGCACCAACAGATGTTATAGAAGTTGTGCATGATGTGAATTACGGGTTAAAGTTGCATGATGTGGCCGATAATAATTGATCTTAAAGAATTCTTGTGACAACAAACTGGGTAGAACCAATTAGGATATGTTGTGATGTTAATCAACGAATTAGGGTCGCATGTATGATAGTCTTGATCTTTGATGATGCGTAAGAACTAGGGTTTGTATGGTTGCAAAATAAAGAAGGCTCATTTCAAAATCTATGTTGTTTGATCCTCATGGAATGTTGGTTTGGATTAGTTATTGTTAATGAAAATAAACAAGTAATTATGGGCATGACGGGTTAAGGAAATAACTGGTTAATCGGGTAACTTGTGGGTTGTTACGATTTGATCCGTAAATCACGGGGAGGCACAATGGAACTCGCACAGTGCACGTCGCACACTCATAAACGGGATGCACTTAACTACATAATGAACAACTAGAAACTGTTTAGTCGCACACTCACCTGTTGTCGCACACTGGGAAAGGACCGCATAGTCATTTGGGCTCAACTTACAGTTGGGCTTCTCTGGAATCGCACACTTAATTGGGCTGGCACATTAATGGGCCCTTTGGGAGGTCCGTTGGGCCGCACCATGGTTCCTAGTCGCACACTCCGGTCGCACACTTGTGTGTGGACCATACTCTTTGAACGAGCTCATAGTTAACGGGCCGCACCCTTTTGGATCTGACTATATGTTGGTGGATCGCACAGTGGAGTGTGTGATCGGCATACTGTTTGTCTCACAAAGGCTTTGTAGAACTTGAAACAGGTTTATTTGGTTTATTGATAAGATACGTGCATGAATAAGTGAATCGCATACAAAATGATTGAGTGTGTGATCAACTTAAAATGTGTATACTTGACTTTATTTGCTAGAATACGTGTAAAGATGTGAGATTGAATTATTATGCAAAACTGATTGTTCAATGGTAACCACATTAGGGTTGGTTGATTGACTTGGAACATATAACTAATTTACCGAGCAAATCTAAGGTGAGTCCACTGCTCTTTTTCAAGCATGCATCCTGGGGAGGGACAACTGGTAAATATTCCAGGGAGGAATACTGGGTTATTGGGTTTAACTGGAATGTTAAACGGGAATCTATCACTTAAGTCCCATATACTACCGAACTAGTTTCCGGGGAGGCAACGGGGTTACTAGTTGATAGCACTATTAGTTTTGGCACCCTCACACCGTACCGGGGAGGACGGGCGTGAACTAATGACCTTAACCACTCGACTAATGTTTGATAGATCATTGGGGAAGGGAAAATAAACTGACGCCATCTTGCGGTACTCGAGTTATTAACAACATGCTTTTAAACAACTACTTGGTAACTAAACGTTTTAACAAACTGTGAACTCGCCAGCGTTATGCCGGTACACTTGTCTGCATGCTTGCAGGTCGTTAGATTCTTAGACATGGAACTTGCTATCTTGGATTGCTGGAGTGGTCATGGGTCGAGATACTTGGAAATACGTGACAAGTCTATCTGTTTTCATACACTTGGTTTTTGAAATACTTGAACTATGGTTTACATTATGCTTCCGCTGAACATGTTGGGTTTTAAGTTATGTTTTGGAAATACAATAACTTAATGAATGGAATCTTTTACTTAAACACTTGTTATTAGTTCAATGTGATTAGTAGATGGATCCTGGTACGTCACATGCCTCGTGGGGAATCCACATGTGTTATTTTGGTGGTGTGACACATAAAGTTGACAGAAATTATTTCCAAGAAGTAAATCCATATCTGAATCTTGTTGATAGATGGTAAGAATGGTAAATGGTTCTCCAGAAAAAAAGATTATAAGATTTCTACAAACTTTATCTAATTTAATGACTTCTTTGTTAGCAATAATTGCCTTAATATCTTTGGGAGTGTTTTCCCATAGTTCATCAGGAATTACATGTTTGCTTGCTAAACAAAGACTTGCCCCTGTATCTACATAACAATGTAGAGCAATTTTTTTTATCCTTTCAAAAAGATTTTTCCTTTGATGTAAATTGAATTTGGATTAGTTATATTTGAATAGGCTAATTCAAAACAATGAGTTTGTTTATGATTCTCTCCAGGGCAAAACCCCACCACCACCTCCTACCACCCACTCCCACCACGGCACCACCACTGTTAACAAAACCCCACCACGTTCCTCCCATCTATAAAATCATCCATCCATTACCTTCACCCTTCATACAATCTCATCTTCACATTTTACAAAACCCCAAATTTTTTCACTGATCCAAAATCCTGAGTTCACTCTCACCTCACAAATTCAATCCAAATTTATAATTATACAACAATGGCTACGACATACTCTAAGCAACATAATAAATTTATTTAAAGATCAACCAAAAAAGTAAAGGAAACATAAGTAAAAAATATTAATTATAACCGAATTTTGGTTAGAATACATTGTTTAGAGTGCTTTTCATCTACACAGTCATAAATGAATGCAATTCCTTGAATCACTCCTATCCTTGATTTGCCGTAATATCCAATAAAAGAACTGTCTTGCACCTTTTCCTAAAAAAGAATGCAATAAGAAATACTTGAATATTTGTCTGATCTTAACACCCACCCAGTTGTCGATTTGGCACACACCCAATTTTCGATCAACGAATTGAAGAAATGACATGAACAACCTCTGTCGGTTAACATTCCTCTGTTGGATCTTGACACCCACCTGACACAACTTCCACCACCACACATCCTACCCTGCCGTGAACCATTCGAATATCACCTCCACCACCAATCAACCACCAGAACAATTGTGTCCGAGTACCTCCAAATCTTTCAAGAATAAGTTGGAGTAGCTTCGTTGTTCACTCGCCACCACCAGCCAACAACGTCCCCCTTTAAACATAGCTGAACGAAGTGACCGCTAACAAGTGATTAGGTTGACGATCGGTTAGGGTTTGGGTTTAGGTTTGTAATTGAAGGTGTGAGTCCCAAATCAGCTTTGGATGACATTGATAATGATTGACACACACACAAACACCTATTGATTAGGTGTTTGAGTGATAAAAGTAAGAAAAACAAGTAAAACCAAGAATAAGATGAAGAATCTTGTCTAAGGATGAATGAACCAAGGTTGATTAGTAATCCCATAGAGATAACAACAATCAAGCAGTCTGGATTTTGTATTAACGCACGAGAATCAGAAGATTGCACAATGATAAACACTAAAACCATCTTAGCCCAAGAAACATGGAAACCTAAGGATTGGTAATTCATATATATAAGCACTGACTACCCAGCTTAATTAACAATTATGTTGGGAATATAAATATGCCGCCACATATTACAGAGTTTACAAAACGTTCAATTTTGGCCCCTCTAACTTTGTCTAACAATTACAATCAGCCCTAAACTATAAAACTCAAGTACCAATGGTCTCAAACGTTTTTACAATATCCCTCATAGACCGTTGCGTACTTTCAGAGTTCTTCATTCTTTGCCTTGAGCTTTCAGGCTGGTAGTTGCTACTTCAATGTTTTTTGATGGTGTTTGATTGATTATAACTTCACTTGTTGTTGGTTGATCCTCCATAGTGACTTCATATGTGGATGAAGTCGGAGGTGGTATTACTTATACGTCAGATTCTGATGAAGGATCTTTGTCTTGCGGAGCAGACCTTTGTTGTTTGGTTGTCGTTTCAGCTTCTTTCTTCTTTTTAGCTTGATGTCGCTCCTTTTGCTTTTCTATTCGAACCAAGATCTCCATCATTTCCTTCTTTCTCTCCCTTGCTCTCTCTACGGCACGTTTGAACAACATTCCTTCTTCCAAGTATTCATTTCCTGCTCCCACCTGTATTTTGTGCCCGTACAGAATGTTTAGATCGGATAAGAAAAACATGAATAAATCTACTGGATTGAAAATTCGAATATCTTCGTTGTTGTTCGATCTAATGACTGCTTCTCCGGTTTTTCCATCATAGAACCACTTCTTAAATTTTGTGAACATAACAGGTTGTTCGGGAGGAATATTCACCCAAGTCACCACTTTTCCTAGGTCTATCACAAATGTCACTTTTCGTTTGTCGGTGATTGGATCTTTAGTCGTCTTTGATACTCTTTTTCTTGGACGTTTGGGCTTGAACACAGTTAATTCTGTCACGCATTCTCGTAAGATAAGTCTTTCGAAATCTGCTCCGATATTGCTGTTCGTTGGATTTATCAATTCTAGTTTGCCCAATTCACGAGCGTCCCAAGTTGGCAGAGTTTGCATGTCAAGGCTCGTGTGGAAGTGTTGGATCACACCGCCCCTTCGTTTAACTATAAACATCCCTCTCAGATTACAATACTTCCACCCAATGATTCTATCAGTCACATCAGTCTTTTCAGTTGTCACAACCTGATAGAAGTCTGATAATTTTTTGTGTTCTTTCTTGAACCATTCAGGGTGTTGAGGTGCCACTTCCTCTCCACCATCTATTTCATAAGTGACCTCTTCCTCAAGACCCCATTTGACAAACTTTGCAGGCATCTTATATCTCTCCACTTCCTCTTCTTCGCTATCACCTTCTTCATTTACATCCACGTCCGAATCAAGCCTCTTTTTCTTCTTTGCAGCTTCTACAGCTTTACGTTTTTCATCTTCCTCTTTGAATTTGTCGAAGTTGAAAAGATCTTCGCCTGAGTACTTTTGTTTTAGGTTTGCTGTGGCATACAACTCATGCAGCATCTCATGCATTTTTATCATTCCCACATGATAAAACCTCAGAAAATCTATCTGATCAGACAAAAACTAGTGCAATGCTTTGTTTTTCTTTCTCTGTTCCTTTAATTTTTCTCTGAGCACACTTGTGTCATTTACTTGGTTCTTTACCAAGAAATTTTTTTTAGGAGGGAATGAGCTAATTCTTTTGACATTCGATCGTACAGCTCTTGAAATGGGCACGGTCTTCTTGGTGCTTGTTGAGAAGGTGCCCGAGTTGATGCAGTGGGCTTGGCTTGAAGGTCTTTCGAAGATCCCTCTCCGATTTTCTCCTTTTGTGTGAAGGAGATTTGCTTGGAGTGCTTTCTTGAGGATCAGCGAATAAACCTTCAACAAACTGATCCAACTGTTCTTCTTCTGTTGTCACCGCTACCGGTGTTTCAGACTCAGTCATCTCTCTTCTCTTCAATCTTCGTTCTCTTTTTTCTGCCTCCCTCACGGCATGTAAAGCCTGCATCATTACTATCTCTTCTCTATTCGACCCAGCGTGAATGCTATCACCCATGATTCGCTCAGGATTGGGCGTATCCTTCTTGCTTTTCTTTGATCCCCTCTCTTCGACTATTTTCTTTCCTTTGTCTTTTCGTTTGCGAACAAGTTGGGGTCCTTCTACAGCTTCTTCTTCTTCATTGACTTGCTTTTCTCTGCCTTCTCTCACACCTTCTCTGTATTTCTTGTATGCTGTGAGAACCAACGGAAGTCATTCTTGTTTGTACATCCAATGGTGCAACATCACCCATTCATTTGTCTTTAATTTGGTGATTTGTCTTTCGGTTGGAAATTGAAACTTGTACAGATTTCCATCATGTGGTAGTTTTGGATGTTGATTGTTAATGAGCAATTGAACAAATCTTGGATACATGGCCCAGGTGACTTTGTTGGCGTTCTCAACCATGCAGTAAAAAATCAGACCAGATATATTAATCGGCTGGTATGTACACAAGTTAAGCATCACTATCGACCATTCCAAATTCTACCCATCATAACCGACCTTTCGATGTACCATACTCAAAGCAAACGCATGCAGAATAAACTACACGTCTTTTGTTAAACCATTTCTTTTTATTTCGTTCTTTCCCATGAAATCTCCATCATAATTCATACCCCTGAACCCGTCTATAATATCTTCTTTTGACAGCCTCATTAGGTCTTTGGGATTATCTCCGAGACACAAAACTTCTCGAACCTTTTCTTCAGTTATCATCACTTCCTTGTATCTCACTGTTGTTGTAATCATCTTGACTCTATCTACAGTTTTCACTTTCATTGTTCTCCAAAACTCTTGTATGTGTATGCAATAGATTTTTGGATTAGCTTGAACAACATAGTTTATCTTGCTTCTCGATAACCAATCCATCACGGCCTCGAAGTCTGGTTCTGGTGGAACTATTGTTATAGGCTAGTTGTACTTCCTCGTTCTGTCCCAACCTATTTGTTTAGCCATTACTATTTAGTCAAAACGCGAGTTGATACAGGTTATTTACGCTGTGAGAGAGTCGTGTAATTGAGTATGAGATCGATGTTTGACCGGCATAGATGCTTATCTACGTTGATTACCCAACGTATTTGTCAAATACGTCAGGTGCTCGAACTCGCGTTCGAGACTTTAACTACGCGACCCGTCTTCCTTGTTAATTGTTCCATATATCAATTACGATGTCTTCATGATTTTCTTGATAATCCTCAACAAAAACCCCAAACTAGTCCAATCGAATAACCATTCAAACAATGTTATAAAGCAAGCTTATACGAAGTTGCACATCTCGACCCAATGTCTGATTCGTTTTTACCCAAAATAAAGCAAGCTCATATTTTGAAAGACAATTTGAAGAAGGTGTTTCAATGAAGAAGATGATGATGGAAAAGTTAATCGTTTTCAACACAACTGATGCATATATACTCTTTTCAAAATTTTACTTTCCAGCATAATTATAATTACACTTGAATCACAATTATCCTAGTATTTTGAAAAATGGAATCTTCTAATTCAAGAAACGCAAAACAAATACGCTCGAAGATTTCAAACTTTCTCGAAAAACGTGCACTTATTGATTAAAAAAGATTATGCAAAAATAGAGAATAATTTAAGGAAAATTAAAAATTGGGCAATTTGGACACCGAAATCCATTTTTCGAAGCGAGGAATTTCTTTTTGCAATTTCCTTTTATTTGACACTCCTTAACTTTCCTGCAAAAGGTCATACTGGCAACACTTGTCAGTTTATTAGTTTTTTTTACTAATCGAAGCACAAGAAAAACTGTCAGCATGTGTGTCCCTTTAAATCCATGCATCCTTATTTCAACATGCTTTCGGTGAAAGTTTTATCATGTTGTGGTAATATTGACAAAAATTTCATTGGCCCCCACTCAATGCCCGTGAGTCCCATGTTAGGACATACCCACGCGATCAAGGTATGTGCAAAGTTTCCTAATAACAGGTGAGTATATTGACTTCATTCGTTTGAGATATACAAGATCAGGGCATTGGTAAACATGTATGCACTTTCGTACAATCAATGTTGACCTGACCAGGGTTAGGCAGATACTTCGTTTTTGGTACGATTACTTTTGAATGGCTCGTTTAGTTGAGCTTCTTCAATTGTAGAGTTTTTGGCCTCTTTGGCTCTTTTTGAAAAGATATTATAATTGTGTCTAGGTCTGCATATATCCGGATGCAACAAAAGAAGGACTATGTAACATTCTCAAAATGTTTATTTATAAAATTTAAATTTATGTATATAAAAACTTATGTTATTAAACGGATAGATCATGGGTAAGTTGACCGATAGAAATATGAGGTATTTTGGCGAACGTAGGAACCGTTTAATAATTATAATGACATAAATACGTTATAATTAATTTTACTCCGTTTTTAATGAAACTTAGACCAAAATGTAGATAAAAATATTCTCGTTCTAATGGCATATTCATCATTTTATAAAACGTCATATTTTAGAGGTTATAAGCGCCAAATGAGTGAAGTAGTTAAATTAATTATAATATATATATTAAATAAAATAATAAAATAATAATAAACTAAAATCTAAAACATAAGAATCGAATGGGTATGTGTAGGATAAGATGAGCTGGTTTCATGACTTCTAAGTAAAATTTCAAAGTATAAACAGAAACCATAGGGGGACATCTCCATCTGCTCAGATCATTTTCTTTCTCTCTCGTCTCCCTCTTTGTCTCTTCAATCTATTATTTTGCTTTAGTAATTTACCACTAAATACTACAAAGCTCTGCCCCGTTTTAAGTTTTTTAACCCCTGATCACTGAGTCGGTACCCTGTCCGATTGATTTAGGACCCACCAACACATGTCAAGGCTCTGCCCGACTAAGTACGTTGGGGTTCTGTCTCGTGACATATTGATAAAGTTGAATTTGGGGTTATTATACTTAACGCGAGTGCGTTATATATATTTTATTAAATAGCTCAGGAGTTATACCCAAAATCAAATAAAATAAGAAAATACATCTCTCGCGGGCCGCGACCGAGTCCACTATGTGGCTCGCGGGCCGCGAGGACCTGCTGTCTGTCGAAACCCCAGGTTGCCACATGTCCGGACAAGTGTCGAAGCTATATAGGTGACTAACCAGGCCTAGCCGTAGCTATACCTGGCTCGCGGGCCGCGAAGGGAGTAGACGAGGCTCTCGCGGGGCGCGATAGACCTCTGTCTCAGCTATAAAAGGGGTTGAACCCCTACCTTTCATTCTCGTTCAATTCTTTCTCTCTCAACGACTCTACTATAGGCAAAAATTATCGGGTATAATACCCCTAAAACACGAATCTCTGCCTCATTGTAAGTATTTTAACCACTGATCACTAATTTGTTACCCTACCTAATTGATCTAGGGCTCCGTAACGCATGTCAATGCTCTGCCTGACTCAGTTCATTGGAGTTCTGTCTCGTGTTGTATGACTAATTTGATTTGGGTTATCTTACTAACACGTGTGCATTGTTTATTTTTAATAGAAAATAACCAGGAAAAGCAACAGGAAGTTTTAGAAAAACCAAAGTCTACAAAGTGAGTCATTCTCTTTTTCTACGAAACTGTTTTACCAAAATGTTTTCAATTATATTTAACAGTGATTGAGTCTATGTATTCTACAATTTCTGCCGGTATGTGGGGTTTTGTATACACTACTAGTAATCTGTTACTATTGGACGACGAGTTAGCCAATGAGTAACATGACCAAAGTCATGGAACTGTGAACATGACAAATATTGAATGAGTATATTGGTTGATATAAACATTGTAATCGCTCTCAATACTGTAAAGTTATAAAAGCTTGTTTTGATTAAACTGGGATGCACTCACTATTATTTCTTGCTGATCAAATATTTTTAAAACGCGTTTTAGGTAATTTGTTGTCAACATAGTAGAAGCCATCTATGGAGCACTTAAGGCTTAAATAAAGTGGCTATAAATACCTGAATAAAAGAAGAAATTTATATTTTATTAATTTGGGTTTATCCCTATAAAAATATTTGAATGAAATACGGGTTTTAACCCATTTGTTTAATATTAAAAGTTGGTGTTTTATGTACTCTGAAATTATTTCCTAACTACGAACCTGATGAAAAATTTTCCGCTACGTATTTATTAAACACTGGTACCTGACTGGTTCACATCTCCCGCTACCAGGGTTGGGCGGGGGTTGTGACAGACTATGATATCCCAAAATGATTAATCAATATAAAGACCCAAAATCTCGAACTTCAGCAATCTGTGATTTAAGACCACTAAGCCATATGCCGCAACGTATTACCTGCAAGATACACAATATTGTGGGTATCCAGAATTTTTGTGTAATCTTTATCTTTTATCGCCTAATCGCAGTTTACTTGATGGCGTTACTTAATCTACTGACACGTTGTTGCTTGGCACCCCGATTCTCCTTGCTTTTCTGTTTCAAAAATAGACAAAGTGTTAGCAGTGTTCTATCATTTCTTTAGTTAACAGGTGTCCGAGAGAGAGATCAAATTTTCTTTTCGTTACTTTTGAATTTTCTGGATTAATTACCCCCCACCCCTTAAAATTTTATTTTCGTATGTCCATTGCCCGAAAAATGAAATTTTAATACACAGAAAACCTTTTTGTTGAGCACTATTTTAAGATACTTGTTTAGATAAAAGAACGCTTTTTTTAAATAAAACTAATAGAGTATATAAACGGTTATAAGAACAAGGCTCATTTCCATTCAAGGAAATTGATAATTTCTAACCAGGTTACCAACTGGTTGAAACGAGTTTTATCGAAGGCTTTTGTGAATATGTCGGCTTTCTGTTGCGTAGTATCCACTGGCACCACTTGAATGTATCCTTTTTCGTACGCATCTCGAATCACATGAATACCAATCTCGTATTTTTTGTCTTCGAGTGATGGATTGGATTCTTCACAACTCCTAGATACGCCTCATTGTTGATGAATATTGGAGTCTTCACGATGTTGCTCCCGTAATCCAGCAACTGATTTTGTATCCAGAAAACTTGCGAACAACAACTGTAGGCCACAATATATTCAACTTGAGTAGTAGAGGTGGAGACTGTTGTCTGCTTTTTGCTTTGCCACTTTATGAGATGATTCCCTAAGAATTGACATCCTCCTGAAACTGATTTGCGATCAACTTTACAACCTGGAAGGTCCCTGTCAGAATAAACGATAGTTTTATGAAGTGACTTGAAAGTCACTCAATAAATTGGCATAATGAATGCGTAAGCCGAGAAACGGACACGCCAAATTGATTTAGTGAACCCTTGGATTTGGGTAAAAAACATAGAAACATGTCTTCGTTGGTTTTGGTTAATTGTGTATGCTTAAAATTGTAGACAATAAGCATGAAGATAACGCGTGCGCAAACCATGTGATGGGAGCGAAAACGCTAATATTTGACAAGCCCGGGAATGGGTAAAAAGGACAAGATACAATCATTGCTCATAAACATGTAACATGTTGATAAATGAAACGAGTCGAATAATCATAAAACGGATTTATAAGCCGTTAACTTATAACTCGGATTTCGATGCGAACAAAGATGATAAACGGATCCGTAATTTAATTACAGTCGTATAGGAAAAAGAATCACGTAAATCGGATATGTAGATCAAAAGTTATGCACATTTACGTTAAAAATAGGCAAAACATATAGTTGGGCAAAATGCAGGTCCCAGATACGGATCTGCTGGAAAAAGGTTTCCCTCGCGCCACGCGAGGGATCATAGTGATCCGGGCGCAACATGCGACCAATGTCGCGGCACGCGACAGTTTGAGTTGAGCCTCTCGCGTGGCGCGAGAGGCATAAAAGCTTAAAATTGTTTTATTTGTTTGTTTGATGCATAGAACTTGTTTAAACTTGCATTTAAGCTATCAAAACTAACTTTTATGTTGTTTTGATTTTAGGTGAATGTAGTAAGCATCCAGGTGAGATCAAGCAACGAACATGAATCGAACACACAACTAAATGAAGCTTCCGCATTGTTCTCGTTTTGTTTTATATAACGTGAAATATGTAAACACTTTGACATAGTTTTTGAATATTTTAAAAATGTATGAATGTTGGCATGACAAATTTTTTGTAAAGTCGCATTTTTTTATATAAAATGCGTATTTTAATGTTATATTTTTGTTAAATTCAAACGGGTCTTACAAGTTGGTAATCAGAGCCTAAGGTTGTTGATAAAGTGTGTTCGGTTCGAAGCTTGATCAAACATCCGGTAAGAATTAATTGCTTAAGTAGATTTTAACAAAAACACTAGGAAAGGAATATGAATCGATGTGCATGGGAAGAGTGTGTTAATACACTCAAACCCGGAAAGTGCACCAAACATGAATGGTTTAAGCAAGTTACGAACTGGGCTAAACCAAAGTGAAAAATGCAAATGATAATGAAATGAAATGTTTAACAATTGATATAAACATTTCAGATTCAAAATGTCCGGTGGTGGTAATGATGATACGGTGCCGATAGTCGCCGAACAAATGAAAGAAGTGATTGCCGAAGAGGTTGGAAAGGCAATAGAAAACAGTTTATCTTGATTCATAGACAAGATTCAAAATACGACACTCATGGTAGTGGATGAACGGATGAAAAGGTTGGAGGAAAATTTCAACCAAACGAAAGAAAAGCCGATAGAGAGAAAGGCTTGTCCATACAATAAATTCATGGCTTGCAAACCTCCGATCTACAACGGGGATGTTGATCCTATAGTATGTCAACGATGGTTGAGTGACATCGAGGGGGTGTTTGAAAGAACCCATTGTGAAGTAAACGACTTCGTAGCTTACGAAACGGGTCAACTGAGGGGACAAGCGAAAGACTGGTGGGATAATTTGAAAAAGGAGCTTGGGGTGGAAGCGGCGAAGAACATGACATGGGATGAGTTTAAAGCGCCATTCCTTAAACATCATAGTCCCAAAGCCGTCATTAATAAAATCAAGGAAGAGTTCATCCAACTGAGGCAAAAGGGTGAAACAATAGACAAGATCACGGGTATCTTCCTTGATAAGTTAAGGTTCTGGGACGAAATGTTGACGACTGAAGAGCAGAAGATATACTATTATTATAATATGCTGAGTGATGAATATCGGGAGTTCATGACTCCCTCGAAGTACGAGACTCTCACCGAGATTATAAACACTGCTCGAGAACGAGAGATAGAGTTGAGGAAACAAGTAGAGCGGGGTGAAAGAAGGGCACGGGATGTAAATCCAAGACCTACAAAGAAAGCAAGAATGAATGAATCTTCAAAAAGGTTGGATGTGAAAGGCGGGTCACCAAGTTGTAAAATATGCGGAAAGGCTCACAAGGGTGAATGTCGCTTCAAGGATAAACCATGCCCTATATACGGGAAGACAGGGCACACGGCTTCAATATGCCTGTGAAAGGTCTCAGTTTGCTACAAATGCTACCAACCTGGCCATAAGAAATCAGAATGCTACGGAGATGTAAATTTTTTAACACCCTATGTAAATTTTTACATGCGGATTTAAGTTATAAACATGCGGATTTTATTCATGCGTCATCTTCTAACATGCGGATTTGGATTTTTATACACATGCAAATTTGCCCTTTTATAGCATGCGAATTTAGTTGATTTGTATGTCTGTTTATACAGGCGAGGTTTCGTTTTAGGGGTATATAACGCCCGGAATTTACATCGCGTATGCTAGTACGTTAAAGCCAATTGTAGGATAAAAGGAAAACCCACTGGAGTTGAAAAAACTTTACAAACCTATGTAAAAACCCTATGTAACGTTTTTTTTTTGTTCAAAATAGGGGTGCAAACGAGCCGAGCTACTCGTGAGCTACTTGAGCTCGGCTCGAAAAAAGCTCGAACAAGCCGAGCTTAAACGAGCTCGAGCTCGAGCCCGAGCCTAAAAAACAACCTCGTTTAGTAAACGAGCTCGAGCTGACTCGCGAGCCTAAACGAGCTTTCTGTTTATATATTTTTTATTAATATATTAAACATATATTTATATAATAATAATTACCATTTATATAAATATAAAAAATAACTTAATTATATGTATAATAATAATTATAATTAATCTAAATTAATTAATAAATACCTAACGACTCAATCCCGAGCCGAGCTCGAGCTTGAAAAATTACCTTCGAGCCGAGCTCGAGCTTTAGAAATAAAGTTCGAGCCGAGCTTGAGCTCGAGCTTTCATATGTTAATCGAGCTCGTGCCTGGTCGAGCTCGGGCTCGCCTCGGCTCGTTTGCACCCCTAGTTTAAAAAAATAGGCAAAGTAACATACATATATTTTAATTTTTTTTTTTGTAAAAACAAAAAAAAGCCGAGTAATTTTTTTAATGATAAAAATTCCATGTTACGTAATATATATGTCAAAAAAGATGTAACATACAGAATTTAAACTTAAAAATAATTCTAGTTGCCGCTTTTTATATTTTTTTTATAAAATATGTATGCTATATTCCCTCTTTTTTAGAAAAAAAAATAAAAACGTTGAATCAGGTTTTCTTGAGTTTTTTCAAGTAAAGTGAGTTTTCTTCCTATACTTCACCTATATATATATAAATATTGTCACACCCCAACCGATGGCGGAAACATCGGAGCGCGGCACTAAGCGTTCAGATTGTTCACAATGGATATTTCAATAGTAATTAATCATGTTTCATGAGATAGATAGTCTAAACATAAACCACAAAAGTATCAGTTACATAACGATCAAAACATGGTTCAAATCCTTGAATTTAACTAGGTGAGTTTCTAAGCATCATCCTAGCTTGATTTTTGTCCCAGCTACTATCAACCTGCAACATGTATTAAAATACTATCAACAAAAAAATGTTGGCGAGTATACAAGTTTGAGTAGATAATAGTATAGTAGTTTAAAACGTTCCAAACACTCATATCCAGCTATAAACACATATAACAAGTTTCACCATGCTATTAAACGCAGTCCAAGTGATAGTCCAAGTTTCCAATGCGTTAACCGTTTTCCCAAGACTCAAGGAAAGCAAAAATGTCTCCTGCTAACAATACCCCAAAGACTAACGGGGAGGTGCATTACTCCTATAGCGCTACCATTGTTAAGGTGGAACTACACACAAGGATTCAACGTTCACATAGCATAAACGTCTCAAGTCTCAAGTTTCCAAGTATCAAGTTTCATGTTTACAATGGATAGAGTAAGTTTCAAACAAGTTTCAAGTGTCAAGTTTATAGAATACATGTTGCATCCCAAAAGTGTTTAAAACAAAAAGGGATCGTGTATACTCATAGTGGGTGCTAAGTATCGACACCAACTAATGGATTGAAGGGAGTGCTGGGGTTAGCCTGATTATAGCATAACAGATAAGCATCGAACAGAGTGTAGAATCGTGCAAAGTGTCAGACAGGTTTCCTAATCGGATGGCCATCCGGACAGATGGTCATCCGATCGGATGACCTGTTGGATTAGAGGGACCCCCATCCGATCGGATGGCCATCCGGGCGGATGGCCATTCGATCGAATGGTCATTCGATCAGAAGGTGTGTTTTGTAAATAGTTTCAAACTTTTGAAGTTTTCGTTGTAGTGTAAATCCAAGTTGTTTCTACCGGAAGGTCATCCGGACGGACGACTGTTCGAGTGAAAGTATGGAGGGTTACAAAGGATAGTCATGAAGGTCATTCGTCCGGACGGTCATCCGTTCGGACGGTCGTTCGATTGCCATGATCTTTCTCCTTTGAACCTTTTGTAAAAGTATCTGAGTTTAACGGAGACGACATGAAAACGTATCCAGACCACGGGAACCCGTTAAGTTGCAGTTCGTCTGATCGGATGGGAACCACCCCGTCCGATCGGATGACTGTTCTAGACGGAGTTTCACGTCTGATCCATAATTTAGTCATCTCTCCGGTGGGAATCCGTTATCGAGCCGACTCCTGACTAAGGAACAAGTCCTTGCCCTGTTTTGGTTCCAGATCTCACCGTGTTTGAGTAGGTAAGGTAAGAAAGCATGAAATTAACCAAAAATGTTTAGATTATTTATAGTTTCATAGTAAAATGTATGGAAATCTCTTAGATTTAGACTAGATCTTGATGGAATGACATCACATAGCCGATTGCACAACCAACCATGATGACGTCATCCTCAAGAGCCCAAATTTTAGTGATTTCATGGTGAAAAGTGTGATTTTGATGAAGAACCAAGTGAGAAAGCATGTATTGATGATAGTTGTACAAGAATAATGAAGAAAACTTACAAGAATCGCTTGAAAATCGAAGAAAGTGCCTTAGAACGAGAGAGAGCGTGCTGGTCGGAGGAGCCTGTCACATCAAGTGATGTGACAGGTGGTATTTATAGGCAAGAGAGGTTAAGGCGGTGGGATGGCTTGGATCGGATGACTGTCCGATCGAATGACCATCCGATCGGATGGTCATCCGGTTGGATGGTCCTCCGATCGGACGTCCATCCGGACCGCCTATCCTTGATTGCAAGTTTTCCGATTTTGATACGACTTGCGCGTTAGATTAAGCGTTGCGTTGCGTATTATGGTGTACTATTATTACATGACAAGGTTATCTAACTAACACAAAAGTTTCCATGTTTCAAGTCTACGTAAGCCAGTTAATAAGTGTCAAGTTTCAAAGTCTCAAATTTTCTCGTTCCATAAGTATCAAGAGTCAAAAGAAACCAAGTATCAAGAGTCTAGTATCAAGTATCTAGTATCAAGTAGTCAAGTTTCAAGTATCAAAGAGTCTAGATTTTAAGCATCATAAAGTTTCACATAGTTTAAGTCTCAAAATAGATAACACTAAATATTACAGGGGCTAGACTTACCAAAAGATAAAAGATTCAAACGTTGGGCGTTACAGTCTCCCCTCCTTTAGGAGATTTCGTCCCCGAAATCTGAGAGGAAGGCTATGGAAAAAGATGTGGGTACTTGGTCTTCATTTCACTATCGAGTTCCCAAGTGAACTCGTCACCACGCTTTCCTTCCCATCGAACCTTGACAATGGAAATTTTGCTGCGCCTTAGTCGCTTGACACCTCGGTCCATGATTTCGACCGGTTGCTCCACAAAATGTAAGGTCTCGTTTATTTGCAAGTCTTCGATGGGAACTTGAAGTTCCTCGTCGGCTAAGCATTTCCTGAGATTAGATACGTGGAACATTGTGTGTACGTTGTTAAGTTCCTGTGGTAGGTCGAGTCGGTACGCCACCTTGCCAATCCTTTCTAGTATCGTGAAAGGACCCACATAGCGAGGGGCGAGCTTTCCCTTCTTACCAAAACGAACCACTCCCTTCCAGGGAGATACCTTGAGTAGTACTCGATCTCCAACATCAAATTCTAGAGGCTTACGCCTTTTATCAGCATAGCTCTTTTGTCTGCTCCTAGCCTTGATCAAATTATCGCGGATCTGAAAAATCTTATCTGTCGTTTCTTGAATGATCTCAGGGCCAGTAAGTTACTTGTCACCAATCTCATGCCAATTGAGAGGAGATCGGCACTTGCGACCGTATAAAGCTTAGAAAGGAGCCATCTGAATACTGGAATGATAGTTGTTGTTGTACGAGAACTCAATCAATGGTAAATGTATATCCCAATTACCACCAAAGTCGATGACACAAGAACGGAGCATATCCTCTAGGGTTTGAATTGTACGTTCAATCTGTCCATCCGTATGAGGATGAAAGGTTGTACTATGATTTAAATGAGAACCCATAGCGGACTGAAAAGCTTGCCAAAGACGCGATGTAAAACGACCATCGCGATCTGAGATTATGTCAAGAGGTATGCCATGGCGGCATATAATTTCATCAGTATAGATTCGCGCAAGTTTCTCCACTTTAAAATCTTCACGTATAGGTAGAAAGTGGGCCGATTTGGTCAGACGGTCGATGATAACCCATATACTATCATGACCAGCGGGTGTACGGGGTAGTTTAGTTATAAAGTCCATAGCGATGCTATCCCATTTCCAAATAGGGATTTCGGGTTGTTCAAGAAGACCTGCAGGACGTTGATGTTCAGCCTTTACCATCATGCAAGTAAGGCATTTGAGACGTATGCATCAATGTCCTTTTTCATACCAGGCCACCAATAAATCGTTCGCAAGTCATGGTACATCTTATCAGCACCAGGATGAATAGAGTATCGAGATTTGTGAGCCTCATTCATAATGAGCTCACGAAGATTGTCGCGATCTGGCACCCAGATGCGATTTAGATAGTATTGAAGTCCATCGGGTTTCGTCGCAAGCTGGTCAATAGAAGCACCTCGTACTTCAACGATTATACTAACTTCGTTTGCTGATGAATACTCAGCGTCGTGAATTCAAGCATGAAGATCACTAGAGATCTGAAAGCAATGGATACTTCTCGCATGAGTCTTACGACTAAGAGCATCGGCCACGACATTCGACTTGCCAGGATGATAGCGAATTTCGCAGTCATAGTCGTTAAGCAATTCCACCCATCGCCGCTGAAGCATATTTAGTTCCTTCTGATTAAAGATATGCTACAGGCTCTTATGGTCAGTGAAAACCACACACTTCGAACCATACAGGTAGTGTCACCAGATCTTTAATGCAAAAACAACAGCGCCAAGCTCAAGGTCGTGGGTAGTATAGTTTTTCTCATGTATTTTGAGCTGTCGGGAGGCATAAGCGTTAACCTTATCCCGTTGCATGAGCACACAGCCCAGGCCACGGTTCGAGGCATCACAATATACCACGAAATCGTCATTCCCATCGGGGAGAGCGAGTACGGGAGCGTTACACCGAAGGGTCTTAAGAGTTTGAAAGGATTCCTCTTGCTCAGGACCCCAATGAAAAGGTTTCTCTTTCTGAGTCAAAGAAGTAAGAGGAATGGCGATCTTTGAAAAGTCCGAAATGAATCGACGATAATAACTCGCAAATCCTAGGAAAGAACGAATCTCAGATGCACATTTAGGTGTACTCCAATTCTTCACAGCCTAGATTTTTGAAGGGTCAACGTGGATTCCTTGTTTACTAACAACGTACCCGAGAAATTGTACTTCATTGATCCAAAACTCACACTTAGAAAATTTAGCGTACAAGCGTTCACCACGCAATAGTTCTAACATAAGACGTAGATGGCGTTCATGATCAGCTCTAGTTTTAGAATAAATCATAATATCGTCAATAAAGACTATCACAAAACGATCCAGATAAGGTTTACAGACACGATTCAGAGGATCCATGAACACGGCGGGTGCGTTGGTTAAGCCAAAAGGCATAACTACGAACTCGTAGTGCCCATAACGTGTGCGAAAGGTAGTTTTAGGGATATATTCTTCGAGAACACGGAGCTGATGGTAACCAGATCGAAGGTCGATTTTAGAGAAACAGGACGCGCCTTGTAGTTGGTCAAACAGATCATCGATACGGGGGAGAGGATAACGATTCTTAACGGTGAGTTTATTAAGCTCGCGATAGTCGATGCACATACGAAACGAACCATCTTTCTTCTTGACGAAAAGCACAGAGCACCCCAAGGCGAGGTATTTGGACGAATAAAGCCTTCGTTGAGTAGTTCTTGGAGTTGACTAGATAACTCTTGCATCTCCGAGGGTGCAAGTCGGTATGGAGCCTTGGCGACAGGAGTCTAGCCATGTATAAGATCAATACGAAAGTCGAAAAATCTAAGAGGAGGAAGACCGGGAAGATCTTCAGGAAAGACATCGGGGAAATCACACACTACTGGAACATCGCTTACGTTCTTTCCCTTGCCCTTTTGTTCCACCACGTGGGCCAAGAAGGCAATGTACTTTTTACGTAAGCACCTATTCGCTTGAGTGCATGACATCAACCTTAGTCCTTTAGAAGGTCGGTCTCCATAGACGTGCAAAGTTTCACCGGACGAAAGAGGAAACGGACATACTTATCGTGACAAGCGATCTCGGCATGATTCTTACGCAACCAATCCATGCCGATTATGACATCAAAGCTACCCAATTGCATGGGTATAAGATCAATAGTAAAAACTTGGTCGTTAAGAGTCAAGGAACAACCACTAAGTATAGAATCAACTAGAATAGATTTATCATCGGCAATCTCAACCGAAAATGACTTAGGTAGTTTTGAGCGTGAACAGTTTAACAAAGATTCAAATTCCACGGACACAAAGCTTCTGTCGGCACTAGTATCAAATAGTATCGAAGCGTAAAGATTATTAACGAGAAACGTACCATTAACGACATCATTGTCGTTACGAGCCTGGTTTGCATTGAGGTTGAACGCTCGTCCTCGAGCGGCTAGCTGTTGCTCCTGGTTTAGCTGGGGACACTGGTTACGGAGATGAGTAGTGTCTCCACACTTGTAGCATGTACGAACGGCGTTGACTGGTCTGTGATTCTGCTGAGGAGCTGGGAGAGCTAGTAGAGATGCCTGAGCTGGCGCTTGCTAGGCATGGTTGGCTTGGTGGCAGTAGGGAGTAGTGTGACCATAACGATTGCAGTTGGTACACAGACGGAAAGCAAAGGTAACTGGATGATGAAAATTGCAAGTGGCACACTTGGGATGAATCCTAATGTACGACTTCTTGCTCTCCGGAGTAGGAGGGTTAGCAGCAGCAGCGGCAGGCGTAGTGGTATTGCCTGTAGGGTTGGCATTTGCGGCAGGGACAATGGCGTTGCAGCCAGAACCCTAAGACTTTCGTTTCCTGTTTCTGTTGCCACTAGGCTGCTGGTTAACTTGGTTTGCTGATTTCGAGGGAGCAGAGTTTCCAAAATGTTTGTCGCGAACCCGGTTGTTGTTTAAACTTGCTGCCAGACGGTAGACTTCTTCAATAGTGGTGAGCTGAGCTGCTTCTATCAAATCACGCATTGCAGGAGGTAACCCATTAATGTACTTGGTTATCATGCGCTTCGGAGTAGAAACCAAGTGAGGCACGATTAAGCTAGGTTGCTTAAAATGGGTAGTGTAAGCCAAATTGTCATTTCCAGCCTGTTTGAGGTGCCAGAACACTTCCTCTAGCTTTAGCTGTTCATGGGGAAGGTAGAATTCGAGCATCATCAATTCTCACAGCTCAGGCCATGATAGAGCATAGGCTTCTTCATTGGAGCGAATGTTTCTCTTGTTCGTCCACCACTCTAGAGCTCTGCCTTGAAACATGCCGGTTGCACTCCTAGTCTTCAATTGTTCTGGGCACTCGCTGTTAATGAAGGTAACCTCGATGTTTTCGAACCACTTCAGCATTGCAGTCACCCCATCACTGCCTGTGAAAGGCTTAGGGTTGCAAGAGACAAAGTGTTTGTAGTTGAAGCTCACAAGTTTTGGTTTCTCCACTTTAGAATCCGCAGAGGAGGGTGGAGTGTTTGATCCTTGGATCTCAGAGACGATCTTGGGCACGATGCGAGCGATCTGATCGGCCATGAAGGACATCATCTTCTTCTGAGAGTTTTCCCTAGATCTCTTGAGAGAGTCGGATAGTTTGCGGGAAGACATCTAAAGATCCAAGAAAAGGATCGTATAAGTCTAGATCATAAAGTCTCGTAGTATATAGTTTCACACACGATCGCATAAAGACTCAAGTTTCACCAAAACGTTCAACAAGTTTCACATAGTTTCAACATTCTCATCACAAGTCCGAAAACCCACGACTTTCGCATGGCACGTGGTACGAAAGTTCGGTAGCATGTCAGAAACACTAATATATAGGAAGTACCAGCGGCGTATCCACCATGTTTCGGGGATGCCACGTCTGTCTCGTCTTCGGTGTCATGTTACATGTCGCGTTTTGCCAACCATAACAGTACACTCCATCGTTTCCACACGCTTCAACCAGTTACATACACATAGATCAACCAAGTAGTTTCAACATTTCCACCACGAGTCCGCAAAACCACAAGTTTCACATAGCACGTGGTATGAAAGTTTGGTAACATGATAGAAACACTTATATATAGAAAGTACCAGTGGCGTATCCACCATGTTTCGATCATGCCACGTCCGTCTCGTCGTCGGTGGTAGGCTACGTATCGTATTTTGCCACTCGCAACAACACATTTCATGACTCTCATTAAGGCACACATAGATTAAGCAAGTAGTTTCACATAGCTCAACGTTTCCACATTCTTATCACCGGTCTGCAAAACACCAGATTTCGCATGGCACGTGGTATGAAAGTTGGTAACATGTCGGAAACCCTTATATATAGGAAGTACCAGCGGCGTATCTACCATGTTTCGTCCATGTTACTTTCGTCTCGTCATTCGGTGCCATGTTATGCATAGTGTTCTGCTATCCATAACAGCACGTTCCACATAGATTAGGTAAATAGTTTCACATAGCATCACGTTCAAGATTCCCACATGGTTTATTATAACGAGTAAAGCATCATAAATTTAGTTTGATCCTGAGAGATTTATGATAATTGCTTTAGATTGCGGACATACGTGTGATTTGTGTAAAAAACCCAGAAGCAAACAAAGGATCAAGTTTAAAACCACATATAAAACCGAGATAACCTAAAAGATCGGCTCACAAAACATAAGAGTGTTCCGGGTAGAGGAACGTTGACTAACCAAAGTAAATCGAGTCCATCTCGAATTGAGGCAACGTGTCTTGACTTACTTAGACAAACACGTCATCGATGTTAGGCCTACGATATTTATCCTTTTAGTCATTTCACGTCCCTAATTGATTGGGAAATTCGAGACTTTGGCGAGACAGAAAAATCAAGGAGTGGGACTAGTTATCAAGATGTGAGTTTCACCTCTAACTTGACAACTTCGTACCATAAATGTGTTGGTACTTATCACAAGATAAGACTCACTAGAATACGATATGGAAATTTTCCCTTCAAGGTTCGGATGTCACTCCTGACTTGAGGGCAAATCTTGTGCAAAAATACAAACACTGCATAGCGGCATTTCAAAGTATCCAAGTGTATATTGTGTCAGCCTTAGGAAAGGCAGGTAAGTTTAACAGGAATATGTGTTACTAGGAAGCAAGTACGGTAGAATGCATAAGTCTTAAACAACAGATAAGAGTCAAGTTTCCTAGAACTATAGACTAGGCAAAGTATTCCTACTTTTCCTAATTCCCTATAGTTATAGCTCTGATACCAATCTGTCATACCCCAACCGATGGCGGACACATCGGGGCGCGGCACTAAGCGTTCAGATTGTTCAAAAGTTTCCATAACACTAAATATTTCAATAGTAATTAATCATGTTTCATGAGATAGATAGTCTAAACATAAACCACAAAAGTATCAGTTACATAACGATCAAAACATGGTTCAAATCCTTGAATTTAACTAGGTGAGTTTCTAAGCATCATCCTAGCTTGATTCTTGTCCCAGCTACTATCAACCTGCAACATGTATTAAAATACTATCAACAAAAATATGTTGGCGAGTATACAAGTTTGAGTAGATAATAGTATAGTAGTTTAAAACGTTCCAAACACTCATATCCAGCTATAAACACATATAACAAGTTTCACCATGCTATTAAACGCAGACCAAGTGATAGTCCAAGTTTCCAATGCGTTAACCGCTTTCCCAAGACTCAAGGAAAACAAAAATATCTCCTCCTAACAATACCCCAAAGACTAACGGGGAGGTGCATTACTCCTATAGCGCTACCATTGTTAAGGCGGAACTACACACAAGGATTCAACGTTCACATAGCATAAAAGTCTCAAGTCTCAAGTTTCATGTTTACAATGGATAGAGTAAGTTTCAAACAAGTTTCAAGTGTCAAGTGTCAAGTTTATAGAATACATGTTGCATCCCAAAAGTGTTTAAAACAAAAAGGGATCGAGTATACTCACAGTGGGTGCTAAGTATTGACACCAACTAATGGATTGAAGGGAGCGCTGGGGTTAGCCTGATTATAGCATAATAGATAAGCATCGAACAGAGTGTAGAATTGTGCAAAGTGTCAGACAAGTTTCTTGATCAGATGGCCATCCGGACGGATGGTCAGCCGTTCGGATGACCTATTGGATTAGAGGGACCACCATCCGATCGGATGGCCATCCGGGTTCGATCGAATGGTCATTCGATCAGTAGGTGTGTTTTGTAAATAGTTTCAAACTTTTGAAGTTTTCATTATAGCGTAAATCCAAGTCGTTCGACCGGATGGTCATCCGGACGGACGACTGTTCGAGTGACAGTATAATAGTTCAAAGTTTCTGAAAATAGTTTAAGTATGGATGGTTACAAAGAATATTCTTGGGGCCGGAAGGTTATTCGTCCGGACGGTCATCCGTTCGGACGGTCGTTCGACTGCCATGATCTTTCTCCTTTGAACCTTTTGTAAAAGTATCTGAGTTTAACGGAGATGACATGAAAACGTATCCAGACCATGGGAACCCGTTAAGTTGCAGTTCGTCTGATCGGATAGGAACCACCCTGTCTGATCGGATGACTGTTCTAGATGGAGTTTCACGTCTGATCCATAACTTAGTCATCTCTCTGATGGGAATCCGTTATCGAGCCGACTCCCGACCAAGGAACAAGTCCTAGGCCTGTGTTGGTTCCAGATCTCACCGTGTTTGAGTAGGTAAGGTAAGAAAGCATGAAATTAACCGAAAATGTTTAGATTATTTAAAGATTCGTAGTAAAATGTATGGAAATCTCTTAGATTTGGACTAGATCTTGATGGAATAACATCACATAGCCAATTGCACAACCAACCATGATGACGTCATCCTCAACAGCCCAAATTTTAGTGATTTCATGGTGAAAAGCATGATTTTGATGAAGAATCAAGTGAGAAAGCGTGTATTGATGATAGTTGTACAAGAATAATGAAGAAAACTTACAAGAATCGCTTGAAAATCGAAGAAAAAATGCCTTAGAACGAGAGAAAGCGTGCTTGTCGGAGGAGCCAGTCACATCAAGTGATGTGACAGGTGGTATTTATAGGCAAGAGAGGTAAAGGCAGTGGGATGGCCTGGATCGGATGACTGTCCGATCGAATGGCCATCCGATCGGATGGTCATCCAGTCGGATGGTCCTCCGATCGGACGTCAATCCGGACCGCCGATCCTTGATTGCAAGTTATCCGATTTCGATATGACTTGCGCGTTAGATTAAGCGTTGCGTTGCGTATTATGGTGTAATATTATTACATGACAAGGTTATATAACTAACACAAAAGTTTCCATGTTTCAAGTCTACGTAAGCTAGTTAATAAGTGTCAAGTTTCAAGTTTCAAAGTCTCAAAGTTTCTGGTTACATAAGTATCAAGAGTCAAAAGAAACCAAGTATCAAGAGTCTAGTATCAAGTATCTAGTATCAAGTAGTCAAGTTTCAAGTATCAAAGAATCTAGATTTTAAGCATCATAAAGTTTCACATAGTTTAAGGCTCAAAATAGACAACACTAAATATTACAAGGGCTAGACTTGCCAAAAGATAATAGATTCAAACGCTAGGCGTTACATATATATATAGTGCGTGTGTGTGATTAGGATCAAGGGAAAACCCCTATGAGTTTTGAGAACTTGGAGAACTCGGCCTTCCCGTGCGAGTTTCGACCCCATATTTTTACACCCATAGTTTAAGACGTTTCAAAGCAGGCGGTAAAAAAAATTCGAAGTGTATTTTTCGATCCCTAACAACAGCTGTAAAAAGATGATGACATAGGCATTACATTGCCTTTTTACAGCATTTACGGCTGCTGTAAATAAATTAAAAAAAAAAACATTTTTTCTTTAGGAAAAGTTGATTTTTTTAGGATTTTTGACAAAAAGATTTTTTTGAAAAAAACTTTCGTAAGGCCGATTTCTCTATGTTCTCACAACTCGTATAAGTTTTCATTTTACCGTAACCCTGTGTGTGTGTGTGTATATATATATATACGGTAGGGATCCTAAGAGAAGTCCACCCTATTTGAGAAACTTGAGAAGCATTCTGTACCACACATTTTCCCTAAGAAAACCATAAATACTAATGCTAAACCATAAATACTAATGCTAAATCCTAAAGCTAAAACTAAATCATTCACCTCAATCAAAGATTTATAACACTTATTTTTCAATTTTAAATCTGTATATACATATATGTATATTGGACAAAATATACATATGTATAGTTAAAAGATTAACAATATACACATGTGTATAAATCCCTAAAAAACATAATAGAAAAAGCTCTGATTTTTCCAAAAAAAAATTGCATTTTTTTACATATTTTTTGCATTTTTTTGCTTAGGGAAAATGTGCGCTCCAGAATGCTTCTCAAGTTTCTCAATTAGCCTACTACTTCTCACATGATCTTTATTATATATATAGGAGTAGGTTCAAGAGTGAACACTAGTGTAGTTTGCGAACTGAGCAAACTAATCCTGGCCATACACGTGTGTAGATCAATGTCCAGTATTTGATGATGAAATACACTAGTGTATTTTATGGTTTGATGATGAAATCCTAGCCATCCACGTGTGTAAATCAATGGCAAAGATTTGTTCACTTAGTTCGCAAATACATTAGTGTTCACTTTAGAACCTCACCCTATATATATATATATAGGGATGGGTTAAAATGAGAACCACCTTGAGTAGTGTGAACCGTGAGAACTAGGCCATCCAAAAGGTTTTTCGAATTTTTTGTTCTCAAAAGTCATAAAAAATCACTTGTTTTAGCAAAAAAAATTAAAAAAATATTGGATACTCACATTTACATGAGACGTAAAAAATTATTTTTCTTCGTACAAAATTTATACTAGCGCGTAAAAAAAACTTGTATCGGTCAAAACTATCGACTCGAAACTCATATGAGTTGAGAAAACCCAAATAAACCTTATGTTACATTTTTTTTTTTTTTTCTAAAAAACAGTGAATGTAATATAAATGTACACGAACATTTTTTTTAAATAAAAAACGCCTACTAGTTTTTTAAACAAAATGTTGAAAATTTGTATATTACATTTTTGTTGGACATATATATTATGTAACCCGAAATTTATAATATTTAAAAAAAACTACTCGGTGTTTTTTTGTGTTTCTATTTTTTTTAAATGTTCAAATATATGTATATTAAATTTCATATTTTTTTTAGAAAGGTTTCTTGGGTTTACATGGGTTTTTTACAAAGGTTTCTTGAGTTACACAACTAAAGTAGGTTTTCTCTATAGTCTTCCCATATATATATATATATATATATAGGGTGGGGTTCGGCTACAAAGTCCATTTTTCCTACAAAGTGTACAAAGTCATAAAGCATCACAATTTCAGCCATAAAACACACTAAAAACCCACAAATAAAGAATGAAGATCACTAAAACACAATATACAATCCCTAATAGTCCATAAAAACTTCAAACATACCATCATAAAACTATGAATATAAAACACAACATGATAATCAACATAAAACACACTAATGTTAGTCATTCGAAAATCAAAGTCTTATCATCCAAAACACAACACAAAACCCACAAATATGACGTTTTACTAATCTTCACTTTGTTAGTTGTGGGTTTTGAGTGTGTTTTATGGCTGAAATTGTTGTATTTTATGACTTTGTACACTTTGGAGGAAAAATGGACTTTGTAGCTAACTCTCACCCTATATATATATATATATATATATACCGGACCGCTAAAATAAAAATCACCTCCAGTTGTAAAAACCGAGAGAACTACTTTCTAGCCATTAGATCAAGAAGATGGATGGATGAGATTAAAAGTAACTAAAATTAATATTAAATAGATTTTGTCTTATTATATCTTTAATATTTTAATTCAAAAGGGTAGTTTAGTAAAAATACTCTATTTTGTCTTTTTGTATTTATTATTTTTTTATTACTTTTTTGTTTTATTATATTACTTTTTATTTTTTAAAAAGAATTTTATTATTAAAAGCATTTTTAAATTCATATTTTTTTAAACAAGACAAATTTTTTTGCGCGCTGGTTTTTGCACGCCGTTTTTAAGCCCGGCTTTTTCACGCATCGTTTTTTAACGGGTCGTTTTTGCACGCCGTTTTTTACGCTCGGCTTTTTCAAGCGTCGGTTTTTTAACGCGCCGTTTTTTACGTCCCGTTTTACCGCGGCGTTTTTTACGTCTCGTTTTTTTTTCGCGACGTTTTTATGCGCCGCATTCACGCCCCTTGTTTTAGGCGCCGTTTTATCACACGGTTTTTTACGTTTACAACTTACGTAGAAAAAGTTTTACGTTTTACGTTAAAAAAAGTTTACGTTTTACGTTAAACTTTTTAAATTTTTTACGTTTTACGTTAAACTTTTTACGTTTTTCGTAAAACTTTTTACGTTTTAGGTTTTACGTTAAAATTTTTACGTTTTACGTTAAACTTTTTAAACTTTTTACGTTTTACGTTAAACTTTTTACGTTTTACGTAAAACTTTTTACGTTTTACATAAAACTTCTTACGTTTTACATAAAACTTCTTACGTTTTACGTTAAACTTCTTACGTTTTACGTTAAACTTTTTACGTTTTGACGTAAAACTTTTTACGTTATTTAGTTTTACGTTTTACATTTTACATTTTATGTTAAACTTTTTACACTTTACGTTTTACGTTAAACTTTTTACGTTTTACGTTTCTACGTTTTACGTTAAACTTTTACGTTTTACGTTAAAAGGTTTACGTTTTACGTTAAAAAGTTTACGTTTTACGGTTTACGTTTTACGTTTTACGGTTCACGTTTTACGTTTTACGTTTTACGTTTTACGTTTTACGTTTTACGTTTTACGTTTTACGTTTTACGTTTTACGTTTTACGTTTTACGTTAAACTTTTTACGTTTACGTTTTACGTTTTACGTCAAACTTTTTACGTTTTACGTTAAAAAATTTATGTTTTACGTTAAAAAACTTTACGTTTTTACATTAAAACGTTTACGTTTTATGTTAACAAGTTTACGTTCTACGTTAAAAAATTTACGTTTTACGTTAAAAAATTTACGTTTTACGTTTTACGTTAAAAAGATTACGTTTTACGTTAAAAAGTTTACGTTTTACGTTAAAAAGTTTACCTTTTTACGTTTTACGTTAAACTTTTTACGTTTTACGTTAAAAACTTTACGTTTTTACATTAAAAAGTTTCACGGATATTTACAAAAAACGGGCAGAGTTTCCTCTAATTTTGGACGATCCCGACAATGCAAGTTGTCGTTATAATTTTCAAAATTCAATACACAATAAACGAAACAATATAATCATATGAATCTACTACGTACGTTTATAAATACAAGTTATTCAAAGTTTGGTTTTGCGATAAAATATTTATTAATACAAAACAATAAAATTTATATTTTTCGCCACTGTTTTTCGAGTCTCATGTTTAACCTGCTGACCCGAACCCGAAGCAAGACTGAACCGTGACTGAACCGGCTGACCAGCTTTGACCGAGTTGACCCGACAGTTGACCGAGTTGTTTGTTTGACCGAGCTAACCCGTGTCGTGAAACACGAACCAACTGAAATAACAAAAACAACCGGTTTTGCGAAGATTTTTTACATCAAATTCTATTTACACACTGTAATTCATGATCTTGTATACTTTTAGCAGTGATGTATTTTTGTACATCCAAGTTCAAACCCATTTTTAGAACAATTTTCTACCCATTTTGAACCCTATTTTTTGAACAAACCCAAGATCAGTACACCTTTGCTAAAACATACATATAAAAATTATTGCAACTTCAAAAAATAACCACTTTGCAGTGGATCCAAACACCCTAAAACTCAAATGATGTGAGAAAAAGAAGCACCACCCTTACCATCGACAACATCACTGAAAAAAAATATATCAGCGGAACATTATTACCCGGTGAAAGAAAGAAAAGAGAAAGAACAGTTAAGAAAAATGAAAGAGGCTCACCAGAGCTCCACCCGTCGGAAACCCCTGATGTCATCGCCGCTCATCTCCCGGGTTCTCCGATCTCGATCAGCTCTCTCTCTCTCCTTCCTGCCTCCCTCTCTCTTCGTCGCCGTCGAGAAGCCACGCCGCCGCCGCAGCGGCGGCGCTTCTATTGTCGTCGCCCGACGGTGTTCAGGGAGAGCAAGGTGGTGTTCGGGTGGGTTTGGCCGCTCGGAATCGGCGCTGAAACACAACATTATAATCAACATAAAACACACTAATGTTAGTCATTCGAAAATCAAAGTCTTATCATCCAAAACACAACACAAAACCCACAAATATGACGTTTTAGTAATCTTCACTTTGTTAGTTGTGGGTTTTGAGTGTGTTTTATGGCTGAAATTGTTGTATTTTATGACTTTGTACACATTGGAGGAAAAATGGACTTTGTAGCTAACTCTCACCCTATATATATATATATATAGGGAGAAGATCATGCGAGAACCACCTCTTATTGCGAGAACCGCGAGAACCAATGTGAACACAACCAAAAATGCCTAAAAATACCTAAAAATCACACAAAATTTTTTTTTTTTGATTTTTTTAATATTTTTTATGTTAAAATCACTACTTTTCGAAGAAAAAAAAAATTTTTTACTTTTTTTTTATTCGAAAAGTAGCGATTTTAACATAAAAAATATTAAAAAAATCAAAAAAAATTTTTTAGATTTTTTTAGGTTTTTTGGGGGTTTAGTTTTTAGCATTTTAGCTTGGGGGGACGGTTTAGGTTTTTGGGGGGTGGGGGAGGGGGGTTTAGGTTTTTTTTGGGGGGGGGGGGGGGGGTTAGGTTTTTTTTTTAGGTTTTTTTAGGGTTTTAGTTTTTAGCATTTAGCTTGGGGGGGGGGGTGTTAGGTTTTTTTTTTGGGGGGGGGGGGTGGGGGTTGGGTTTTTTTATGTTTTTTTTAGCTATTTTAGGTTCTGTTCACATTGGTTCTCATGGTTCTCACAATAAATGGAGTTCTCGCATGAGCCCCTCCCTATATATATATATATACGGGACCGCTAAAATAAAAACACCTCCAGTTGTAAAAACCGAGAGAACTACTTTCTAGCCATTAGATCAAGAAGATGGATGGATGAGATTGAAAGTAACTAAAATTAATATTAAATAGATTTTGTCTTATTATATCTTTAATATTTTAATTCAAAAGGGTAGTTTAGTAAAAATACTCTATTTTGTCTTTTTGTATTTATTATTTTTTTATTACTTTTTTGTTTTATTATATTACTTTTTATTTTTTAAAAAGAATTTAATTATTAAAAGCATTTTTAAATTCGTATTTTTTTAAACAAGACAATTTTTTTTGCGTGCTGGTTTTTGCACGCCGTTTTTAAGCCCGGCTTTTTCACGCATCGTTTTTTAACGGGTCGTTTTTGCACGCCGTTTTTTACGCTCGGCTTTTTCAAGCGTCGGTTTTTTAACGCGCCGTTTTTTGCGTCCCGTTTTACCGCGGCGTTTTTTACGTCTCGTTTTTTTTTCGCGACGT
Organism: Helianthus tuberosus; assembly: GCA_030545235.1. NCBI lineage: Eukaryota > Viridiplantae > Streptophyta > Magnoliopsida > Asterales > Asteraceae > Helianthus > Helianthus tuberosus. The sequence goes on from CM060425.1 coordinate 199,629,882, forward strand.
TTTTATGCGCCGCATTCACGCCCCTTGTTTTAGGCGCCGTTTTATCACACGGTTTTTTACGTTTACAACTTACGTAGAAAAAGTTTTACGTTTTACGTTAAAAAAAGTTTACGTTTTACGTTTTACGTTAAACTTTTTAAACTTTTTACGTTTTATGTTAAACTTTTTACGTTTTTCGTAAAACTTTTTACGTTTTAGGTTTTACGTTAAAATTTTTACGTTTTACGTTAAACTTTTTACGTTTTACGTTAAACTTTTTACGTTTTACGTAAAACTTTTTACGTTTTACGTTAAAATTTTTACGTTTTACATAAAACTTCTTACGTTTTACGTTAAACTTTTTACGTTTTACGTTAAACTTTTTACGTTTTGACGTAAAACTTTTTACGTTTTTTAGTTTTACGTTTTACATTTTACATTTTATGTTAAACTTTTTACACTTTACGTTTTACGTTAAACTTTTTACGTTTTACGTTAAAAGGTTTACGTTTTACGTTAAAAAGTTTACGTTTTACGGTTTACGGTTTACGTTTTACGTTTTACGGTTTACGTTTTACGTTTTAATGTTTACGTTTTACGTTAAACTTTTTACGTTTACGTTTTACGTCAAACTTTTTACGTTTTACGTTAAAAAATTTATGTTTTACGTTAAAAAACTTTACGTTTTTACATTAAAACGTTTACGTTTTATGTTAACAAGTTTACGTTCTACGTTAAAAAATTTACGTTTTACGTTAAAAAATTTACGTTTTACGTTAAAAAGATTACGTTTTACGTTAAAAAGTTTACGTTTTACGTTAAAAAGTTTACCTTTTTACGTTTTACGTTAAACTTTTTACGTTTTACGTTAAACTTTTTACGTTTTACGTTAAAAACTTTACGTTTTTACATTAAAAAGTTTCACGGATTTTTACAAAAAAACGGGCAGAGTTTCCTCTAATTTTGGACGATCCCGACAATGCAAGTTGTCGTTATAATTTTCAAAATTCAATACACAATAAACGAAACAATATAATCATATGAATCTACTACGTACGTTTATAAATACAAGTTATTCAAAGTTTGGTTTTGCGAAAAAATATTTATTAATACAAAACAATAAAATTTATATTTTTCGCCACTGTTTTTCGAGTCTCATGTTTAACCTGCTGACACGAACCCGAAGCAAGACTGAACCATGACTGAACCGGCTGACCAGCTTTGACCGAGTTGACCCGACAGTTGACCAAGTTGTTTGTTTGACCGAGCTAACCCGTGTCGTGAAACCCGAACCAACTGAAATAACAAAAACAACCGGTTTTGCGAAGATTTTTTACATCAAATTCTATTTACACACTGTAATTCATGATCTTGTATACTTTTAACAGTGATGTATTTTTGTACATCCAAGTTCAAACCCATTTTTAGAACAATTTTCTACCCATTTTGAACCCTATTTTTTGAACAAACCCAAGATCAGTACACCTTTGCTAAAACATACATATAAAAATTATTGCAACTTCAAAAAATAACCACTTTGCAGTGGATCCAAACACCCTAAAACTCAAATGATGTGAGAAAAAGAAGCACCACCCTTACCATCGACAACATCACTGAAAAAAAATATATCAGCGGAACAATATTACCTGGTGAAAGAAAGAAAAGAGAAAGAACAGTTAAGAAAAATGAAAGAGGCTCACCAGAGCTCCACCCGTCGGAAACCCCTGATGTCATCGCCGCTCATCTCCCGGGTTCTCCGATCTCGATCAGCTCTCTCTCTCCTTCCTGCCTCCCTCTCTCTTCGTCGCCGTCGAGAAGCCACGCCGCCGCCGCAGCGGCGGCGCTTCTATTGTCGTCGCCCGACGGTGTTCAGGGAGAGCAAGGTGGTGTTCGGGTGGGTTTGGCCGCTCGGAATCGGCGCTGAAACATCTGATCCGTGGTCGAATCTTTATGATGAAGAGAGGGAGAGGAAGGGGTGCGACTCACCGGAGAAGAAGGGGGTGTAACTGTTCCGGCCAGCGAGTAGACGAGAGAAACAGAGAGTGGATCTTGTGTGGCTGCCATGTTTTGAGAGAAATCAGGTTAGTGTTTCAATATTGAAGATGAGAGGTGAGACATTGTGTGCACAGAGATGGAAATTGAGGGATTAGGGTTTCTCCAAAATAAGTTGCAGGGGAAATGAAAGTGATTAGGGTTTCTCCAAAATAAGTTGCAGGGAAATGAAAGAGATGGAAATAAATCGAGACAAAATGAGCAGAGAGAAGATATAAATGAAGAGAGAGGGTAGGATTTGACATTTGGGGTAAATGACCAAACTACCCATTTTTCTGATTGGTTGAGAGTGGTTCTCACGGTTCTTGCAACTGGGGATGGTTTCTATTTTAGCGCTCCCCTATATATATATATATATATATATATATATATATATATATATATATATTTAGGGGAAGGTTCAAATGAAAACCACTAGTTATCACGAAAACTCGAAAACTAACTAAAAAAGCCTAAAAAACACACCAATTTTTTTTTGCATACCAATTTTCGCTATAAAAATTATATAAAAGAAAATTTTTCAAAAAAAAAAAATGTAGTGCACATGTGTAATATTACACATATGTTACATGTGAATTATTATACATGTGCACTACAATTTTTTTTATATAAAAAACCTGCGATTTTTAATAAAAAAATTGAAAAAAAAAATTGTGTGTTTTTTAGGCTTTTTTAGTTAGTTTTCGAGTTTTCGTGATAAAAGTGGTTTTCATTTGAACCATCCTCTATATATATATATATATATATATATAATAAAATTACTTTGGACAAATATTATAAAATACTCAAAAAAAAGTATAAAAACCAAGGTACAAGAGAAATAGAACAAAAGTGCCATCTTTATATAAGACCTCATTAAAAATAAAAAAAACGCCAAAATCTCGAAAAGGTAACTAGAAATAGTAACTACAAAATAGTAAAACTGAAGCAACGGAAACTTTATTATTAACAACATTTATTATATTAAAATCTATTACGCCAAACTTGAAAGATGGGAAGTGTTACAGACTTCAAAGTTAAAGCTTATCAAAAACAGTAATTACAAACAGTAACTGAAACGACGAATACTTTATTATAATAATATCCCGCCCACACTACGCGCCTAAGACATTCTATAAAATGAAACCTCTCAGCAACTTCCATTTCATCACACCAAAAAAAAAAAAAAACAAACGCCAAATGTTCCTAAATACCACTCACTATAAAACACCAAAAAACTAAAAAATCAAAGATGGCTAACATGCTTTCTTGGATATTCAGTATTGTTCTGTTCTGCGTTAAGTTTTACTGAATGGATTGTTATGTGAGGGGAGTAACTCAGTAAGATTTTTTGCTGCATGAGATGGACAAATCTTCAAGAAAAAAGAGACTGATGGCAGTCATATGTCATTTTGTGTTCTTTGTTCTTGAAGAAGGCTTGAATGACGAGAAGAGATCGATGACACTAAAGAATGGGATGATTATAAAAGATGAAGATAAAAATGACGAGCAAAGAGAAAAACCCACCCACACGACATCAATCTATGTCACCAACATCCACAAAAAGCCACCTCAACAAAAGAACAAACAATAAATCAGAACGATGGGTTTGTTAAGTTTTACATAAAATGCCATATATTTGGTGATAGTTCTTGTAGTATTAAGAAGAGAGAGACTGATGACAATGAAGATTGTGAAGAGAGATCCGATTAGGATTTTTAATTTATTTTTTTCGCTTCTATTTTTTTCCCTTGTGGTTGTAATATAATTTTCCGCTTGTAAAATGCCAAGATACCACAAATGCCAAAATGTATATAAAAATAATAGAACAAATGGGCAATCTTGTCTAAAAATGACATTGAATCTAAACGCCATTGAATCTAAGAACAAACAATGGGGCATCATCCTAAAAAGTACTGGCCATACTTAGTATGGATGAAGCCATTCAGAGAGATATTCTAGCCCTTGGGGTTCCAATGGCCTACGATTTGGAAACGCCTTAAATGCCAAAATATTAATACAATGAAACCATTAAAACGCCATGTAATTATTGAATTTGGTTAACGCCAAAAAATCTCAAACGGCAAAAATGAAGCAATATTGTGACAACGAATTGTAAAAAGCGGAAGATAAAATGACAAAAAAAGCCCATACACCCTGATCATATCCCGCGCCACGTGTTGGGTCAGGATGCGTTCTCACCGTTCTCACACTTTTGGGCGTTTTCTCCTGATCTCGTACCTATATATATATATAGGAGAAGGATCCGTTAGGAATCACCCTTTATTACGAGAACCAATGTGAACACAACCAAAAAATACCTAAAAAATCTAAAAAACACCCAAAAAATTTTTTTTAACTATTTTATTGGAAAAATCGCTATATTTCGTCAATAATAAAAAAAATTTCAACAAAAAATTTCGATTAACAGTTATCCATGCACATGTGCATTTGTATCATTTCTTTGACAAATTTCGTAATTCATTACAAATATCAGACAATTGCACTTTCATTTACACTACCATTCATAATACACTACTTTTTACATTAACAATAATAGAAATGCACATGTACATCTATATGTATGAACTTGTTATGACATTAACAACACTAGAAATGCACATGTGCATCTATATATATGAACATGTTATAACATGTTTTAGTACACCACTTTGAATACACATTCCCTTTCATCTATCATACCATCCATACTACACTACCATTACCTCCTATCATCCGTAAAACAATACCATTGCTTTTGACCTTCCATAATACAATATTATTACCAATATTTCACTTTATTATATGTACATCAACACCCTTTATACCATTCAAACAACATATTACATCATAAAGTGACAAATATAATCAAACCATCAACCACTAGATATAACTAACCAAAACACATGTATATAGGCCTACTTCATCATTTAAAATCAAAAACATTTTGTACCAAAACACCTTATTTCATGTTGATACATATAGATGCACATGTGCATTTCTAATATTGGTAATGTAAAAAGTTGTGTATTACATATGGTAGTGTAAATGAAAGTGCATTTTTCTACTACTGTTAATATATTATGGAATTTGTCCATGAAATGATACATATGCACATGTGCATCCATAACTGTTATGTCACACCCTGACTTTTGCGGAAGCGTGGGTTATTTGGTGTGACTTCTTAATACCATAGCAATCAATCATAACAATGCTATATGATAAAAACATGAGATATTCATCCATTAATAAGGTTTAGAAAAAATCCCATTTTCAACAATCACAAAATAATTTACAAACCTTAACTTGATTTATTTGAGTTCATAAAGGCTTAGCAAAAGACTTTAAATTAAACCAGGTTTAGGTATATATAACCCGTCCAGGAAGAGGTTACAACTTCTAAACCCTGGATGACTTCTTTATTCAAACGCAGCTTGAAAATACGTGCATACCGTGCCAGATCCGTTAGTTTCCTGAAATACATGTAATTTGAAAAGTCAACATAACGTTGAGCGAGTTCATGTGTAAGTGAGTAGGTATAAACCTTTGTAAAAATGTCTGTATGTATAAAAATCCCTGGTATGTAGCAATTAAGGAAAAAGAGACCACCATTGGGTTGCAAAGCCAATGATAAGTGTGAAGTGATGCAGGAAGACTCAAACCTAGCGGATTTGTGCGTCGAGCACTTAGTCATCTCATGGTCCACTCGGCGGACTCAGGAGTGGGGCTCGCTACACCCAAATAGATCTATCAATAATGTCCCTCGGTCCTACAACGAGGATTGATGGCCTTAAGTGTTGTGCCCACCACTCACATGTTCGCGTAATAAAAACCCTCCTTAAGCTAACCATACCGTGTAAATAAATGTCTGTAAATGTCTGTAAATGTCTGTAAATGTCTGTAACATGTATTTCACCCCCGAGGTGTAAAACTGAAAATAGTTAAGAGAAAAGGGGGACATGAACTCACAGTATTGCGTCTTCGGTACTCGTAACCCAAATCTCCTCCGTAAACATGACTACCTACAATGGTCTAACGTCTATTAGACGAACGGGTCGTGCCTTGTCTTAGTATTGATTAGTGCCTTTGAGTTACGTTTTTAAAGTGTCTTCAATATTTTAGTAATAATACTTCTCATACTTGTGTATTCGTATTTCCTTCCCAAGGATGGGATATTTTACATATGTCTGTTCGTATTGGAATTATATTTTTAAGTCCCATTTTAGAGAATACATACTTAACCATATTTTTGTATAAAACCAACCTCCGATAGTCCGTATTTTGTTATAAAAATTTTGGTGAGTTTTATGTTTGAAAAGCATAGTCTAAAACATGCTAGTAACCATTTGTTTAGAAAAATGTTTACTAAGTGTTAGGATTTTTGGAAAATTTCGCCATAGTCTCCTTTGTAAATAGAGGCGTCCATGCTTAATAGCATATCATTTTCTTTTCCAAATATCCCGTAGAATGTTCTCACATAGCCAACCCGACAATCATACATGCAATACACTATTTATGTCATTTCAGCTTTATTAATCAAAACTGGACTGTTTTCGAGCATTTTAATAAAATAGTTAACCTTCTCCAAAAATTCCCAAATTTTTACAGAATGTCATATACGTTCCAAATTTTATTGTGTCAAAATATCGGGGTCCAGTTCGTTACCAATATTTTATAGAAATTCATTTACCCGACTGCAATCAGATTTGTCACTTTCTGACTGAAGTTTACGGAAAAATTCACTAAAAATTAATCGTAAGCCTGATCGACGAAATTCCAGTTGGAGGATCACGGCAACAACAGTGACCATCTACAGTAAAAATCCCATAAGCTGATTCTACTCAGGTTTCGAGTTTTGACTCTGAATACGACACACTTTTTCAGCAGGAAATTTTCAGCTTGAGCTGCTGTCTTAAAACAATTCTTTAAAAATAGTAAACGACCTCGAAAAATTATGATTCCATGCCATTTGTTCGGTTATTCCAAAATGCATATTTTAGGCTTCAGAAAATCAGTTTTTCGATTTAAAACGGTCCAGTTACAGCCTGTTGAAGTTGGCTGAAAATGTAAATCAGCATGTTTCTTGTTCATATTTCTTGTTTAAACTTTTAGTGTTCTTGTAAATTTCGTCATACTACCTATCTTAACCATGAAACAAGATGAACAAGAGTTTAAGCAAGGAACTTACTACTAGCTTAAAGCTAGGAATGATTCTAGTGGAGAAGATGAGAAATGAAAAAGCAAGAACAAAGTCCCTTTTGAAGTTCCACAAGTTATAAGTCTCAAGCATCCATCTTCTACACTTGAAGGAAGCTTGTAAATGGAAGATGGTGGTGTGAAAGTGGTGGTGATTGTGGCTGCTATAGTGTGGCCGAAAATGAGAGAGAGAGAGTGAGGGTGGAGTGTGATCTTTGAAGTTATGATGAAAATCCTTGGAACCATGTGCACCCTAATACCTATTGTCATCATTAATTAGATTCTTGGCCAATCAAATGAAGATTACAAGGAATAAAATCTCAACAAAATATATGGTAAAGATTTGGCTGAAAATTCGGTTGGGGGGGGGGGGGGTAAATTGTAAAATTTTGGTAACTAATAGGTAAATAATTAGGAGGTTAATGGTATTTTCTAGAATGGTGGGTGTATGTCATGTTTCTATAGTGTGTGGGGATTTTTGTGACCAAGATTATTTAGGAATAATAAAATAATGTTTCTGACAAAATTTTGGTGTCCCGGGTAATGTCCGGTTGCTCGGTTACATATCGTTCCGTTAAAGCGTTAAATCGTACCGTATAGCGTCTTTTATGCATCTTTTTGTAACGAAATCATTCCTGGCACTTAGGAAAGTACACAGGACCACTCTGCCATATTTGTGTTTTCTACTGGTATAATACAATGCTGAATTTTATAAAAGAAAGCAGAATTTTGTATTTAAAGTGTGTCTTAGGCACTTCCCGACACTATATCTATCACCTAAAGACGCAGTCTTATGGTCCTCACTTCCCTACACTCCAACCCAGTGTAGTGCTCTATCCCTGGCTCATACTGGCCTTAAAAACATTGTCTGTCTATGTGCTGGTATTGTCAGCATTATTTCTGAATCAACCGTTCAGTGTGTCAACTGTGCTGAGTGCATCAGGTATGTCACTAATGTAGGTGTTTAATGAATGGAGTGGTTGTATAAAATATGATGCATGTATATATGATATAGAATCATAGAGCAGTTTAAATTATCAGTGGTAATCAAGCACAGTCATTAAGCACGTAATTAAGATTAATTAATTTGTACAGTACCTGAAATTTTGAGGGTTGTCACATTCTCCCCCCGTTAAGAAAATTTCGTCCTCGAAATTTGTACTACCTTAATTCCTTAGGGTTTCGTTATGCATGTAAGTATATGAATAGTACCGAGGTAGATAATCACCAAACCGAATCAAACCTTATTCACTTCAAGTAAGTCCAAGAATATATATATATATAACATCACGAATCCAATGGTTAAAAGGTATGTGCTTTTAGCATTTGGTGTCGAGGGTACAAGACGTATCGACGTATAGTCTAGTGTAAAGTTAACAGGGGTTCCACAAAAGAGGAGTCTTGTCTATTAGGATACTTAGATAGTCGGTCACAATATGCCAACGAGTTTTCACAACCGTAGCATCAGTTATATGAACTCAAAATCAATAACCCAAAAGTAGTAGTAAAGTGATCTGTAAATCTCCCTACTAAATGAACGGAAAGGTTTAGTGTGTTGGCATTCTTAAGTTTCGTAGGTACACCGAATGGAATACAAGCGAATTCGGTGTATCCCGGTCTTGATTCGTAGTTGCATCAGAAATGTTTTAAATGACAAGTCAACAAAAGTATATGTAGTTTGGGTGAAATAGTTGACCATGGTTAGCACAAGATAATGACACCATAGGGTGTCGAAATGCCGAGATTCAATAATAGCGGTGACTAAACAAGTCTACCGTGCCTGAAATTTAATGAAAGTGTACAAAGGCAACCCGAAGGTTTGATTTACACAATGTCGTAAAGTTTCCAGTTGAACAAGAATATCAAAGAGCCACTGTTTTTGATCGAAGGTGAAAACGTATTAAATACCGCAAGGCATTCAATTGACAATGAAAGTATCGTTAGGAGGTACATTGGGCTTATGAAATGAATCTATGTACCATTGCCTTACACACAATCGTGTTGAGACTGCTTTAATTGTGATAAACGAGACGGATTTAGAGCAAATAAATAATTTAAATCCGTATATGAAGTGAGTAACCCAATTAGCACAAGCTTTAATTCTGTGAAAATATCACCTCAAGGTGTCGAAGTCAATCAAATGATTTAGTGGAGTTGTAGACCAACCGAATCTACTACGACTCGTAATGAAAGAATCTTTGCAAAAATGTTTGAATATGACGCTCCCAATACATCATATGACGTCTTAAACTGAATAGGCGAAATGAATAAGTTCGAGCAATTGAACTTGGTCCTGGCGTAATCCGATAATAAACGTATGCATCAACAAGGGAATCCCAGCACGATTACGATGATGAACTATGTAACTTGAACGAAAGCAGTTTCAAGAAAGTGTGTTGACTTGGTAACAAAAGAGTCAACAATAACAATAATGTAAGTCATTTGAATCACAACCCAGTGATTAGGTTTAGCAACATAATATTCGAACTTCAATGAAGCGCTTGAAATGAAACCGCACGCGTAGCAGAAGGTGCATGCGTAATAGGTGAGTTTTCAAGTAATGACACAATGAGTGTTTGCTAACATGGAGAAACGACCAAATATTCGAAGCAAAAGAGTGTTCGCTCTCAGCGAAGAAAATCAACGTGATGCAACTACCATTAAGGGGAGTAGAGATGCAAACATCTACTCGCTAAAAGCAAAAGTGACGGTTTCAACGAACGAAATTTAAGTACTTTCTATTTTGTTAGCTGAAATGGCATGTATGTCAGGTTAATGGTGTTCAATCAAGTTAACAAGTATGGTTTCTAAGTAGCGACCTCTACAAGTTTGGACCTGGGTTCCCAAAGGTCCTAAGCCTATGTTTTCTAGATCCTTAAGGTTTCGTATACGGTGTAACACTGTCTAGCACGCCGTGTGTGACACACCATTCGTGTGTCCATTCACAACATGTCATTGTCCCACAACTTCCCCGGTATACTTCCTTCTTGAATTTACATCTAATGACACTCCATCGTCGATTAGTTGTGAAATAGGAGTCAACCCTCATAGTCAGTTTAGTAAGAAATTTGTTGATCCTTATCAAGAGTTATCGACTCTCATGGGTTAGCTCGTCCGGATTCTGGTTGTTTGATGTTTATATGAAAGCTATCGTCCTTCTTATTGACAAGCAGAAAGGGGAGTTGCCCAAAAGGGAATTTTGGTCTGTTATCTTCCTCCTCCATCCACCTCTGCGGTTATACTGCCAATCCTTGCATCTCCGAAGGTGTAAGTCGCTAAGGTGCAGCGACTACAGGCGCGGTGCCTGGAATGAAATCGATGCAAGATTCGACTAATTGTTGAGGAGATAATTCTGGTAAGTCTTCGGGAGGAACTTTCAGGATATTCCTTATCATAGGAATATCTTCGAGTTTTGGTTCTTCGGCTCCCTTGTTGTAGGTCCCCTATTCGGATGGATCTTTCACAGAATTGTCAATTTAATCAAGAGTGCGGAATCCTCTTGATCAGAATATCACAGAAACAAGTAGAAGAACAGAACCAGCAATTCACTTTCAAACCGGATCTTTATTGATTATCTATCAAAGTGATTACAATCAATCAAGATCCCTAACCACACTAATTTCGTCCAAGCCCTAAGCACTCTCACGAAATTCTCACTCAAACTGTTTTTGGCTGATTAACCTAAACCCTAAAGCCTAACCTTGTTTATATAACACAAGGTTGCTACTTGGGCTTGGTTAAACATCATGGACTGCGAATTGGACAAGCCCAATTCGCCCCCCATCACCCAATGTGGGTTTAGTTAGCCCGAACATTACAACTAACTATTACAAAGCTAAACCCGCTAACTGTTTATTGTTTAACTAATTACAAGATATCAAAAGACCAAATCTAAGCTGTTGTCACAAACATGCACCAACAAACTCCCCCTTGACAATAGCTTCATAAAATAACTTTGTCTTCAGTCATCTTGCAATCTTCATGTAGTCTTGCACTGTCTTTGGTCTTTGGATAGCTTCAGCTTCAATAGCTCTGTCAGCAACAGACTCCCCCTAAGCTGATGCATCCAATCACCAAATCTTCAAAAACTTTAGCGTTTGAGTAAACTCCAGTTCAGCATTTGAATAGCAATCTTCAAACTCTTCAACTTTGTCTGCAATATAGAAAGGAGGTTCTACCATGCATCCAATCAAACTCTCATCTTCACAGCAACTTCTCAGCAACATACCGCTTCTATCTGTATACTATAAAACAAACATCTCGAGAAACATAAGAATTTTTCAACACAGTTAAATAAATTATTATTTTTCAACAGATAGTTAAACTGTATCACAGATTAAGCATTTTCAACTTATCACCAACACGCAAAACTTTTTAATCACACACCCTATAACCCGCATGATTTAAAATTTTGAACTCACTTTCCAACACCGTCTCCCCCTATCAGTAACAATTCCTCCAAGAATAACAGTTTTCCGTACGTTAAGAATTTTAAACAGAAAAAGACACTATTTTTGTATTTTTATATTTTTCTGAAAGCAAGTAAATAACAAAAGCAATAAACACTCTATTTTTGTGAGAATCACTGGTAAGAAGATCATATCAGCACAATCAAACTGTTTCACACTATTATATAATTCTCTATTTAATTTTTCGTGAAAAGCAGTCCAAGACGATTACCAGTATGTTTGTCCACTTAAACAAAATGCATGAACATTTCAAGTACCATTACCGTATGATACGTTAAACTAATTTTATTACTGATATATTAGTGTGTCCCACAACAGGATATACCCCCGCGATCAAGGTATGCACCAAGATTCATCGTAGTAGGTGAGTATACTGAAGTCATCCTTTAAGATATCCTGACAGTGCCTAGGTCTGCATATAATCTGTTTTATCATGTTTTGATTGCTTAACTATGAATACCCAAATAAATACTAATCAAATCCTGGAAATATAAACAACACACTCTATCATGCAAGTATCTTCCCTACCACATATTTCACAAGTCCAATCCAGATTTCTGAAATCTTAACTGGGAATAGGTTGAGAAGAGAACAGAATAGATCTTTAGCAGAGATGGTATAATATATAGATCAAATGAGTTTTCTCAGTTTGATATAGGTTTATTGGGTTTCTTTTGGGCACTTGAGGGCCTCTTTCGGGTGTATTAGATCTATAGCGCGACAACGTACAGCTAGGTCAGCATGTATCTGGATGCAGCAGAAGCTGTCGTTGCCTAGCACCTCCAGGTCAGCATATATCTGGATGCAGCAGAGGAGGTACACGATTTTTTCAGAGAAGATTTCAGAATCAGATCAAAATTGTGTGTATCGGGACAACATACAGACATTCAAATAGAAATGAGCTAATTCCAAGTGACTTTCTTTCCTGGGGTCATGTACAATTTTAGTTCTGAACAGAAGGACAACCATGATATCCCCAGATGAAATAACAGTATAAAGACCCAAAACTTCAGATTTTGGCAATCTATCAACGCAAGATTTAAGGTCATTAAACCATACACCACTGATGTGTTCCCCACTCATACACAGTTCATTTAGGTTTATATCACGTTGGTAAGTTGATTATTTCATGCTTTTTGCCTACTGGTACATCATATAATGAAGCTGCTATCACACTTAAGCATTTTAATTTCAGTTTCAGTGTGACAGTCTAACTTGCTGATGTACTATCATTTCTCCTTTTTCACACAGTGATAACTCATTTTAGATTTTCTATTTTTTTTATGTTTTTGATTTTTCAATGTTTTTGTATTTTTGATTTTTTTAAGAAAAGCAGTAAACTATTTACAAAATTCTTATGAAAAACCAGTTATTCAGGATTCCTCATCCCGTTGAGTTCGACTAAGTGTTCAAAGCGAGCCCTGTCAAAAGCTTTAGTATAAAGATCTGCCAGGTTATCTTCGGTGTCGACTCGATGTAATTCAATTAGTCGTTTTTCAGCACAATCCCGTATAAAATGATGACGTATGTCAATATGTTTTGTGCGACTGTGTTTCACGGGATTATTAGTTATTGAAATTGTGGCATTATTGTCTATCATAATAGGAGTACGAGTGAAATCCAAACCGTAATCGCGCATCTGCTGTTGAATCCAGAGAACCTGAGAGCAGCAGCTACCCGCAGCAATATATTCAGCTTCACACGTAGATGTAGACACACAGGATTGCTTCTTGCATTGCCAAGACACGATCCTGCCTCCTAAGAACTGACAACCACCTGTTGTAGACTTCCTGTTCGACTTGCATCCTCCAAAGTCTGAGTCAGTGTAAGCAACAAAATTCAAATCACTATCAGCTGGATACCACAACCCAAGTTTAGGTTTCCCCTTCAAGTAACGAAGAATACGCTTCACTGCTTTCATGTGTGACTCTTTTGGATTAGCCTGATATCTGGCACACAAGCATACAGCAAACATGATGTCGGGTCTTGAAGCAGTCAAGTACATCAGAGAACCAATCATTGCCCTGTATTGAGTTGGATCAACGTCTTCAGTACTTTCGTGATCTGGGCCAAGATTGTGATTTTCACATATGGGTGTGTTGAAAGTAGAGCAATCATTCATTTTGAACCGATCCAAAATGTCATACACATACTTCGTTTGATGAATGAACATCCCATCCTCCTTCTGTTCAACTTGTAATCCCAGAAAGTAAGACAGCTCACCCATAGCGCTCATTTCGAACTTACTCTTCATCACCTGCTCGAACTCTTTACACATGCTCTCATCTGATGACCCAAAAATGATGTCATCCATGTACACCTGTACCAGCAGAAAATCTTCCTTCTTCCTCTTGATGAACAGTGTACTGTCAATCTGACCTCTTTCAAAACCATTCTTGATCAGATGTGTAGACAGTGTCTCGTACAACGCCCTGGGAGCTTGATGTAACCCATACAAAGCCTTATCAAGTTTGTAAACTCGATCTGGATAATTTGGATCAACGAACCCATCTGGTTGTGAGACATACACCACTTCTTGGACTTTCCCGTAAAGAAACGCACTCTTTACGTCTAGTTGGTAAACTTTGAAGCCCTTGAATGTTGCGAAAGCTAGAAACAAACGAATTGCCTCTAACCTTGCCACTGGTGCAAACACTTCATTGTAACCAATCCCTTCTTGCTGATTGAAACCTTTGACAACCAATCGAGCCTTGTTTCGCGTCACTATCCCTCTGTCATCCTTCTTGCACTTAAACACCCATTTAGTGCCTATCTCTCTTTCACCTTTAGGAAGGTCAACCAACTCCCAAACCTTCAACTTAGCAAACTGGGCCAATTCCTCTTGCATAGCTTCAACCCATGAATTGTCTTTAAGAGCCATATGAATGTTCTTGGGCTCCTCTTGGGAAATAAAGCAACTATACAAGCATTCGTTCACAATCCCAGTCTTCTCAATCGACACAAATAAACCAGAATTCGCTGCTATGCTTCTTCTCGTCTGAACACCTGCATTAGGATCTCCAAGTATCATGTCAACTGGATGATCTCTATTTGCTTGTGTAGTAGCAACAGCATCAACTTCTAAATTTTCACCCAGGTTTGATCCAACCTCCCCCTGAATGTTCTGATCTGCAAATGGATTAATGAAATCCTCCCCCTCAATGGGTTCAGAGTCACTATCGCTTGAATCAGGATCAGCAGCACCTTTGGAAGTTTCCGCAGCATCTGTCATATCAACATTCGATCTAGGCATGAACTCGCATTCATCGTCTCCACCAATCATTGTTTGAATCAACTGAGAATCATCTGCATTTGGAAACTCAGGAATATTAAATGATTTAAAAGTGCTTTCATAATCATATAATATAGCAGGACCACTCGTTGATTGTTGAGGTTTGTATGAAGTAATTTCAACATTAAAGACAACCTCAATTTTACCAGTTTTTAGATTAAAAACCCTTTTATTCGGTGTGCCAGGCACATAGCCTAGAAAGTAGCCATCGTCAGCCACCTCACCGAATTTTTGTTTATCTTTATTTCGCACAATGGTGCAGGGTAATCCAAATGGTTCAAAGCCTTCCAAGTTTGGCTTTTTGTTAAACATTAATTCATGACATGTTTTGTTAAAACGTTTAACAGTCAAAACTTTGTTTAGGACGTAGCAAGCTGTATTCACAGCTTCTCCCCATAAAAGAACTGGTAGCTTTGAATCTGAAAGCATCGTCCTAGCGGCTTTAATCAACGTCCTGTTTTTCCTCTCAGCAACTCCATTTTGTTGAGGTGTATAAGGAGCGGAATATTGATGTTCAATTCCCTTGCGAAGACAATAGAGATCCAGAATACGATTCTTGAACTCCGTGCCATTATCACTCCTTATCCTCTTGATCCTTGCATCATGAACGTTTTCCAATTTCGTAAAAAGATCTATCAGCATCTCTGCTGTCTCATCTTTTGTACCTAAAAAGAAAACCCATGAATAACGTGAGTAATCATCAGTGACAACTAAACAATAGTACTTTCCACCTATGCTCCTTATGTTCACTGGACCGAATAAATCCATGTGAAGTAATTCATAAGGGGCATCTATGGAATTTACTGTTTTAGACTTATGAGGTTTCTTGTGTTGTTTTCCCTTTTGACATGGAAGACATTTATCTTCCACGTGAAACCTCTGCATTGGAACCCCTTTCACTAGCTCATTTTTAACAAGGTAATTCATTTTTCGATAGTGAATATGGGCCATGCGTCTGTGCCACAACATCGATTCAGCTTCAGATGCTTTTGATAGTAAACACGCCACCACAGCATTTGGATCCTTAGCACCCATGTCCATGACATAAGTGTCATTTCTCCTTGGCGCTCGCATCACTATCCAATCGTCCGGAATCTTCAAACCTGGTTTCAACACTAATGCTTCATTCTTGGTAAGCACTCTCACGAAATTCTCACTCAAACTGTTTTTGGCTGATTAACCTAAACCCTAAAGCCTAACCTTGTTTATATAACACAAGGTTGCAACATTAGGCTGGGTTTGCTACATGGGCTAGGCCCAAATCGTCCCCCATCACCCAATGTGGGTTTTGTTTAGCCCAAACTCTATTAACTCACTAATACAAAGCTAAACCCGCTAACTGTTTATCGTTTAACAAATTACAAGATATCCAAAGACCAAATATAAGCTGTTGTCACAAATATGCACCAACAAACTCCCCCTTGACAATAGCTTCATAAAGTAACTTTGCCTTTAGTCATCTTGCAATCATCATGTAACCTTGCACTGTCTTTGGTCTTTGGATAACTTCAGCTTTAACAGCTTCTGTCAGCAACAGACTCCCCCTAAGCTGATGCATCCAATCACCAAATCTTCAAAAACTTTAGCGTTTGAGTAAACTCCAGTTCAGCATATGTATAGCAATCTTCAAACTCTTCACTTTGTCTGCAATGTAGAAAGGAGGTTCTACCATGCATCCAATCAAACTCTCATCTTCACAGCAACTCATCACTTTAACTTCTCAGCAACATACTGCTTCAATCTGTATACTATAAAACAAAATCTCGAGAAACCATAAGAATTTTTCAACAAAGTTAAATAAATTATTATTTTTCAAGAGATGGTTAAACTGTATCACAGATTAAGCATTTTCAATTTCATCACCAACACGCAAAACTTTTTAATCACACCCTATAACCCGCATGATTTAAATTTTTGAACTCACTTTCTAACACCGTCTCCCCCTATCAGTAACAATTCCTCCAAGAATAACAGTTTTCCGTACATTAAGAATTTTAAACAGAAAAAGACACTATTTTTGTATTTTTATATTATCTGAAAGCAAGTAAATAACAAAAGCAATAAACACTTTATTTTTGTGAGAATCACTGGTAAGAAGATCATATCAGAACAATCAAACTGTTTCACACCATTAGATAATTCTTTATTTAATTTTTCATGAAAAGCAGTCCAAGACGATTACCAGTATGTTTGTCCTCTTAAACAAAATGCATGAAAATTTCAAGTACCATTACCATATGATACGTTAAGGTAATTTTAATACTGAAATACTAGTGTGTCCCACTTCAGGATATACCCCCGCGATCAAGGTATGCACAAAGATTCATCGTAGTAGGTGAGTATACTGAAGTCATCCTTTAAGATATCCTGACAGTGCCTAGGTCTGCATATAATCTGTTTTATCATGTTTTGATTGCTTAACAATGAACACCCAAATAAATACTAATCAAATCCTGGAAATATAAACAACACACTCTATCATGCAAGTATCGTCCCTACCACATATTTCACAAGTCCAATCCAGATTTCTGAAATCTTAACTGGGAATAGGTTGAGAAGAGAACAAAATAGATCTTTAGCAGAGATGGTATAATATACAGATCAAATGAGTTTTCTCAGTTTGATATAGGTTTATTGGGTTTCTTTTAGGCACTTGAGGGCCTCTTTCGGGTGTATTAGATCTATAGCGCGACAACGTACAGCTAGGTCAGCATGTATCTGGATGCAGCAGAAGCTGTCGTTGCCTAGCACCTCCAGGTCAGCATATATCTGGATGCAGCAGAGGAGGTACACGACTTTTTTCAGAGAAGATTTCAGAATCAGATCAAAATTGTGTGTATCGGGACAACATACAGACATTCAAATAGAAATGAGCTAATTCCAAGTGACTTTCTTTCCTGGGGTCATGTACAATTTTAGTTCTGAACAGAAGGACAACCAAGATATCCCCAGATGAAATAACAGTATAAAGACCCAAAACTTCAGATTTTGGCAATCTATCAACGCAAGATTTAAGGTCATTAAACCATACACCACTGATGTGTTCCCCACTCATACACAGTTCTTTTAAGTTTATATCACATTGGTAAGTTGATTATTTCATGCTTTTTACCTACTGGTACATCATATGATGAAGCTGCTATCACACTTAAGCATTTTAATTTCAGTTTCAGTGTGACAGTCTAACTTGCTGATGTACTATCATTTCTCCTTTTTCACACAGTGATAACTCATTTTTGATTTTCTATTTTTTTTTTATTTTTCAAATTTTTTTAATGTTTTTGTATTTTTGATTTTTAAGAAAAGCAATAAACTATTTACAAAAATTCTTATGAATAAACAGTTATTCAG
The DNA here is from genome assembly GCA_030545235.1 of Helianthus tuberosus. Classification (NCBI taxonomy): domain Eukaryota; kingdom Viridiplantae; phylum Streptophyta; class Magnoliopsida; order Asterales; family Asteraceae; genus Helianthus; species Helianthus tuberosus. Next base: position 199,648,200 of record CM060425.1, read on the forward strand.
GATTCCTCATCCCGTTGAGTTCGACTAAATGTTCAAAGCGAGCCCTGTCAAAAGCTTTAGTATAAAGATCTGCCAGGTTATCTAGTGTGTCGAATCAGCACTTTGAACTTCAATTTTGTGACAACCCGCACTAAACCAGGTATCCGTACGACTTAATTAATGATTAATTTCTGCTTAATTACTGTGCTTGTTTGAACTAGCTGTTGAACTGCTACTTGATATCTGATACATGTACTTGCTTGCATCATACTTTACTTATCGTCACTACATTATTTACATACGGCACCTTAGTGACAAACATGATGCACAAAGAGCACAGTAGCACAATACACGGATAACCTATTGAACATGCTGATAAAGCCAGCATCAGGCAAACACTGCCTCTAAGGCTTGTAAGAGCCTGAGATATTTGGCTACACTAGTAGTGAGTGTAGGGATACAAGGGTTGTGGAACTGCGTCTCTAGGGATAAGTCACAGTGACTGGATGTGCCTAAAACGTACTTTAAGTACAAAACACAGCACTTTAATAAATAATCCAGCTTCTAGCTGACTAGTAAAGTGCCAAAACATGAGGAAAATATTACTAGACACTTTCCAAGGTGTCGGAAATAAGTTGTGTCACTAAAAGTAACAATAACGACACTTTAAAGCTTTAGTAACGCTTTAACGGATTACTATCCAACCGAACAACCGGACTATACCCGGAACATGAAAATATTGTTATTTTCACTATTTATATTTTTCTGAGCCAGTTAGGGTCCCCGTATACCCTAACACCCATTGTACATCACTAAACATAACTAACTAGGTTAAACACTTAACTAACCTACTTAACCTAACCTTTATCCTAATTATCTAGTTGGTTTCGAACCAAGACCCCCCCCCCATTGCTAACCGTCCCCATGTAGGGGGGACACACCATGTACTAAACTTGAATATTTTAATCTAATGCTTAGTATCTAGAGGACATGGTGACCATTGGATAATCATCTCATATATTGTCTATAAGTTAACACTAATCACCCATAACCTACACACTTCACAAATCAACAACTCACACCTCTCCCTCTTGCTCTCTAACTCTCGGCCGAACCCCCCTATAACCACCCACCCATTTTCGAGTTTGATCATCATCATTCCAAGGTTATACAAACATCAAGGGTCACATATTAGGAGGTTTGGAGCAAACGGAACGCGAAGGACCTCTCTACTTTGCTTTTATCCACGCCATTTTCGCCAAGATCCTTCCCTAGCCTTGAGCTAGAGGTATAATGCTTAAAACTCGTTTTTGAACTAATCTAAAGTGGTTAAAAGGATTTTTATCGGATAAAACCCGTTAACATGCAAGATGATGCTTTAAAGTTTACTTAAAACACTAATAATGGTGGTTAATAGCACATGAGTTGTGTAAATGTTGTAGTATTTTGAATGTATGATTATTTAGACCCGATCTATGATTGTGGTAGCTCGGATCACCATTTAACCCGATGAAGTCATGTTCTTGGATCATGACATAAGGTTATGTTAGAAGATACAAGGGTTAAAAGGTGAAACTCTACCACACATGAAACATGAACTTGTGTAAAAGTATTTTTACTTGCAAAATAGTGTTTAAAACTAGCAGATCTACGTATCTGCAAGTGGTATTTTCAAAGAACCACGTATCAAGAAAATCATGTATTATAAAAGATGGACCTTACACTAACAAGCATGATTTTTATAAACCACAAGTGTGAAAACACTTGTGAAATGAAAAGATCCGACAAAGAACTAGTTTGTCAAATGTTACTAGAAGTTGTAAAGATGGATTTTCTCTAAAAACAAGGTTTTTACAAAACCGGATTATTTACACAAAAGATCCATTAAAAGTAAAGAGATTTACTACGTATTTTTAGACAAACCACAAGTTCGTATATTTTTGCGATTTTGTCTATTTTTGACTAGTTAAAATGTTGAAGAGTTGTTTGATAATGTTGAGAGCATTGGTTGATTTGATTTGTTAAAGAAAATGATACGCTTGAAAGCGTGGCCACCTCCAGTTACAGAGGAAACTCTGGCGAAATTTTTCTAAAAACCTAACACTTAGAATTATTTACACTACAAGTGTTAGAATTATTTTTGACATGTTTTCGAAACATGAATTTCGCCATGACTTTATTTACTAAATATTCGGAGGTGGGATTTTCACAAAATTTAACGTGATAAATATAAATTTTTCACACACTGTTTATGATTATTTTGTGAAAATACATAAATATTATTTTTAAGAGTAAAAATAATATTTACGAACGTTAACGAATCCAAAACAATACGAACGCTTTCACCATAAACATATAAGTTACATCGGTAATTATATTACCACTCGATTGTTAAAACGTAACTTACGCACTTACGGAAATTTTTATGAACGCACATGTATTGAATCCCCCATCCTTGGGAAGGAGATTAACTACCAAGTATATACAGAACGTAAACACGAAATAGTTGTCTAACTATTTCCCAAAAACTTAAACTATAAAGCTAAGGCACGGCCGTCCGTCTAATAGAATTAGCACTTGTAGGTCGTCGCACAGCTTTCTGATTTGGAGATACTTGGTAGAGACGCTTCACTGTGAGTTCATGTCCCCCTTTTCTCTAACTGTTTTCAGTTTTCTTAACTGCGGGGGTGAAATACATGTTACTATGATTACGAGTACTTTATACACGGTATGGTTAGCGTAAGGAGGTTTATTACTCAGATCATGTGAGTGGGTAGGAGCAATATGAGGCCATTAGTCCTCATGTCGGGACCGAGGGACAGGAGCGGTAGATCTATCTGGGTGTAGCGAGCCCAGCCCCAGGCCAAACTAGAAACGGACCTTGGGGTGACTTTGTCCACATACTATTGCCGTGGCGAAATCTGCTAGGTTTGAGTCTCCCTATTTGCACTTCACATATATCAGTGGCCTTGCAAACCATTGGTGATCACAAGTCCCCTTATTTGCTACATACCAACGATTATTTTTATACTCACAAAGGTTTACTTACTCACTTACACATGAACTCGCTCAACATTATTGTTGATTTTTCAACTTACATGTATTTCAGGAAATTAACGAGATCTGGCACGGTATGGAACGTTTTCCGCTGCACTAGTTTCCGAGGTCATCCGGGGTTCAGGGGATGTGTCTCTTTCCTGGACAAGACACAATCCTTGAACCATGTTTATGTTATGTTTTAAGTTTGTAATGTCTGTTGAACAAGGTTATGGTTGTTAGGGTATGATCCCGTTAAAACAATGGTACTGTATTTGGTTTTCAAAACTTTATGGATGATCTTGCATGTTTTGAATTCATATAGCTTGGTTATGATTAAGCTATGGTATTAAGAAGTCACACCAAAATTAACCACGCTTCCGCAAAGCCAGGGTGTGACAGCTTGGTATCAGAGCTCTGATCATAGCGAACTAGGATTCTTTCTCGAGTCTAGACTATGATCACTAGGGCTCTCACGAAAATATTTTTCTGCATACCACTTAAGTCCAGATCCAAAACTTTTTACAAACAAATTTTGAGCACATTTTATTATTTATAGGCTCAGCCTGGAGGGCTGAGGCTCGGTCTGGAGGATCGAGGCTCGGTCTAGGTGACCGAGGTAGTTGAGCACGTTAATTTATTATAGGCTCAGCCTGGAGGGCTGAGGCTCGGTCTGGAGGATCGAGGCTCGGTCTAGGTGACCAAGGTAGTGGGCTAGCAAGGCTAGGAAGAAAAGGCTCAGCCTGGAGGGCTGAGGCTCGGTCTGGAGGATCGAGGCTTGGTCTAGGTGACCAAGGTAGTTGGCTAGGAAGAGTAGGCTCAGTCATGAAGACTGAGGCTCGGTGTTGGAGACCGAGGCTCGATCTAAAGAGGTCGAGGTGGAGGATAGAGCAGTCTTAAAGACTGGGAGAAATTGGCTAGTGAGACTAGGAGAATGATTTGAATGCTTACTTGGTGACTATGTGATTAACTGATTATATGATTGATTATTATACGTATATGTGTTTGTGTTACAAACGTCATGCTTTCATCAAGTACTAGAAAGATGGACACTACGAATCCCATGGCCATAGTACCAGATGACATAGTTTCATTGAAGCACGAGGTGTACATTTCCGATACTACCGGCACAGACAATGACGACTTTCAGCCCTTGTGCGCTGCCTAAAGTTGTAGCAGAGCCTACTAATGGCCATCTTGTTGGGAATTTGCCCCCTTGCCGCTTATCCTGTTGTTGATATGCCCCCCCTCCTGACGTGGCCTCTGACGACGATAACGATCTACTGGAGGAGGACCCATTCGAGGGCAGGGCCCTATTGCTGCTGGTATTAGACTACTGCATGCGGACGCTCCTGTAGGGGAAACTCATGTCCATTCCCCTATCCCAGACTCATTTGAGTTTCTGACATCCGCATCTTCGCACATACAGGGAATGCAGCACCACTCACACGACGCCGACCCTGACATGGCATCATCAGCTGCACCGGATCCCGCCCACAGCTTTGAGTTTGATCACGATATTGAGGTTGATCCTGCTTTTCCACCTGGTTTTGATCCAGACCATGACCTTGAGTTCATACACTTAGACCAGCCCTTGGAGGATCCTGTAACCCCCTGTGTTTGTTGATCCAGCTGATCTTGAGATGGAGTTTTTGATCCGGAGCCGGCCGTGGCCCCTGAGCCAGGTGCTGCTCCTGACCCCGCATTGGAGCATGACCCTGTTCATGCCAATGCACCTACTGTTGCTCCTTGATTGATCATCTGCTTGGACGAGAGAAAATTTGGGGTAACTGTGCAAGACAATTTATTATTACGGGGGCCCACGTAATAACGATTTGTAGTGCACAGGAATCCTGGTAGACTCTGCGGGTCAAGCTAATGATAACCAATGCAGCAGGAAATAACTTAAACACAAATGACCAAGGCGATGTAGCCTCGAGTTCATTCTATTACGAGCAACAAGCCAAATTGGCAAGCCTATGTGAAGGCTCAGAAATTTACTTCCCCACTCATACAGTGAGTATATTTGCGTGTGAAATTGGGTGATTACATGATGGCTTATGTTGCAATATACACCTCATAGACAATTGAAACGTTGTCTAACCCGCTTCACACCACTTCGACAAAAGGGAATGTCACCCAGACGTGACACAAACACCAGCACGTGGCCAAGGACAGAAGCCGAGCTGCAAGAACGCATCTCACAGATAAATGCACGACATGAAGCCCTCCGCTCTAAGTACAACGATGGCATTACTGGAAATAACCCTCCAACTGGCTGCACCTATAAACAGTTCCTGAACTGCAAGCCTTTGAACTTTGACGGAACAGGAGGCGCCGTTGCATTTGTTCGTTGGTCCGAAAAGACCGACTCCATTCTAAGAATGAGTAACTGTTCGCCCCAACAAAGTGTTACCTATATCTCGGGGATATTTTTAGATGGCACACTCTCTTAATGGAACCTCCAGGTTCAGACCCTTGGCACAGACACTGCTTATGCACTGAGCTGGGACGAGCTTAAGGAAACGATTGAGAAGAAATGTTGTTTTAGGACTGGAATTTAGAAGCTTGAGGTGGAGTTCAGGAATTTGAAAATGGGCGAACCAAAAATTCCTGAACTTGTCCAGCGATCGCACGACCTATCTAGGGTCGCCCCCCTACTTAGTCAAACCGGAGTTCAAAAGGATTGAACGATTCATTTGGACACTTGCACCCCAGATCAGGGGTATGGTTACTACCTCAAAGCCCTCAACCATTGCAGAGGCTATCAATATGGGTGATTTATTTATAACATGAGATGTTATGTGATTGATAACATGAGATGTTATGTGTTGATATTGTTGTATACTTACGTACACTCTACCTACTATGACCTGACCAACGTAAACCATCTCTTAGAAGATACCACCAAGACGTGAGACACGCATGCCTACTAATGAGGCAGAACTCCAGCAGATTATTGATGCTGCCATAGCACAGTATGCAGCATCTCAGCCAGGAACGAGCGGAAGTATTAACCAAGGCAATAACAATCCACCTCACGGGTGCACCTACAAGCAGTTTCTAGACTGCAAACCGGTCAACTTTGATGGCACAGGAGGTGCTGTCGCCTTTGTTCGTTGGGCTGAGAAAACCGAATCTGTTCTTCGCATGAGCAAGTGCGCGCTGGATCAGCAAGTCACCTATATCTCAGGGCTGTTTCTAGATGGAGCCCTATCTTGGTGGAATCTGCAAGTACAGACACTAGGCGAAGCTGCTGCCTACGCACTGACCTGGACCGAACTAAAGGAACTTATGCGCAAAAAGTACTGTTCCCGCGCAGAAATCCAGCGATTGGAGACCGAGTTCTGGCACTTGAAAATGGACGGTCCAAAGATAGCAGAATACGTTCAAAGGTTCCATGACTTATCACATGTGGTACCCTACATGGTCACTCCTGAGTTCAAGAGAATTGAACGCTTCATTTGGGGACTAGCTCCTCAAATCATAAGCATGGTAACCTCATCCAAGCCTGCGACCATTACTGAGGCGATTGATTTGAGCGTGGCTCTCACAGAGGAGGCCATTCGCCTGAACAAGTTTGATGATGCTGAGCATAGGAAGAAAGAGACTCACGTCGAGTCATCAGGAGGTAGCAAACGGAAGTTCTCAAACTTCAAGCAGGGCGCCAGTGTGGCGGTTAAGAAAGGAGGATCAGCTAGCAATGGAAAGAAAGGAAAAGGATACCAGGGCACCCAGCCCAAGTGTAATACCTGTCAACGCCATCATACTGGCCATTGTAGTGTGAAAGTATGCGAAGCATGTGGAAAGCTGGGCCACTCAAAAGATTCTTGTTGGGCTAGTGCTGGCCGAGGAGGCCAGGGAGGATTTGGGAATAGGAATAATAATCGTGGTGGTAATCGCCCACAAGGAAACAATGGAGATAACGAGAATCGAGGCAACAATGCTAACCAAGCGGGCGCTGTGAATCGTAATCAGAGGAATGATCAAGCTGGTGGAAACGGGCAAAGACTTGGATGTTATAACTGCAGAGATATCGGGCATTTTAAGAAGAACTGCCCAGAGTTAAACCAAGCCCGTGGAAGAGTGTTCCAACTCGAAGCTAGGGAAGCACGCCAGGACCCCAATGTTGTTACTGGTACGTTCCCTGTGAATCAACGCTATGCATCCGTTTTATTTGATACTGGTGCCGATTATAGCTTCGTGTCGTTAGAATTTAAGAATATGCTTGGGTTAGCCGTTGATAAGTTAGATATTCCCTACTCGATCGAATTGGCCAATGGGAAGTTAGTAGAAGCCAATGAAGTTATCAGAGGTTGTGTGATCGAATTAGGAGAACGTGAGTTTGCTTTAGATCTACTACCAGTCCAGTTGGGAAGCTTCGACGTGGTGGTAGGAATGGATTGGTTATCAGGCAACAAGGCTGAGATTGTTTGTCATGAAAAGATTGTTCGTATCCCAACCGAAGATGGCGAAACAATTGTTGTTCATGGAGAGAAGCGTGAGACGCCGTTGAGAATTATCGGCTGCCTGAAAGCAAGGAAGTGTTTGCAGAAAGGATGTGTTGCCTTCCTGGCACACATTGTGGATAAGAAGGCTGCTGAACCAAGGATCGAAGACATCCCTGTCGTAAGGGAATACCCAGAAGTCTTCCCAGAAGACTTACCTGGACTGCCACCTCAGAGGCAAGTAGAATTTCACATCGATTTAGTTCCAGGCGCCGCGCCTGTGGCTAAGGCACCGTACAGACTTGCTCCGTCTGAGATGCAGGAACTGTCGACACAACTTCAAGAGTTGTTAGACAAGGGTTTTATCCGACCAAGCTTCTTGCCTTGGGGAGCTCCGGTCCTGTTTGTCAAGAAAAAGGACGGTAGTTTTCGTATGTGCATCGACTACCGGGAGTTGAACAAGCTGACGATCAAGAATAGATACCCTCTGCCAAGAATTGATGATCTGTTCGACCAACTGCAAGGTTCAAGCTTTTATTCAAAGATCGATCTTCGATCTGGATACCATCAGTTAAGGATACAAGAGGAAAGCATTCCGAAGACAGCCTTCAGAACTCGTTATGGACACTACGAGTTCCTTGTTATGCCGTTTGGTTTGACAAACGCACCTGCGGTATTCATGGATCTAATGAATAGAGTTTCCAAGCCGTACTTGGATAAGTTCGTGATTGTGTTCATCGATGACATTTTAATTTATTCAAAGACGAAGGCTGAACACGATCAGCACCTTAGAGCCATTCTAGAGCTGCTGAAGAAAGAACAGCTGTATGCCAAATTCTCTAAGTGCGAGTTTTGGCTACGAGAGGTGCAATTCCTTGGGCACGTGGTAAATGGAGATGGAATCCACGTGGATCCAACAAAGATCGAGGCGATCAAGGATTGGGAAACGCCAAAGACGCCAACCGAGATTCGGCAATTCCTAGGCTTGGCTGGCTATTATCGAAGATTCATTGAGAATTTTTCAAAGATCACTCAACCATTGACGCTGCTCACCCAGAAGGATAAGAAGTTTGATTGGGGAATCAAACAGGAAGAAGCGTTCCAGATACTGAAGGATAAGCTTTGTAACGCGCCAATCTTAGCCCTACCAGAGGGTACTGATGATTTTGTGGTATACTGCGATGCATCGCGTCAAGGATTGGGTTGCGTGTTGATGCAACGCCAGAAGGTTATTGCTTACGCATCGCGTCAGTTGAAAGTGCATGAAAAGAACTATACCACACATGATTTGGAACTTGGCGCAGTGGTTTTTGCTTTAAAGATCTGGAGACACTACCTCTATGGTACAAAGTGTACAATCTTCACAGATCACAAGAGCCTACAACATATATTCAACCAGAAGGAGTTGAATATGAGGCAAAGACGATGGGTTGAATTGTTGAACGATTACGACTACGAGATTAAGTATCATCCAGGGAAGGCGAATGTGGTCGCCGATGCCCTAAGTCGTAAAGAGAGAATCAAGCCCATAAGGGTCAGGGCTTTGGAAATGATTATTCGAACCGATCTTTCCTTGCGCATTCGTGTCGCGCAGAAAGAAGCTCTCAAGGAAGGAAACCTTGAAGAAGAATATCTCCGTGGGATGGAGAAGCTTTTGGTACCAAACGAGGAAGGAACGTTATGTTTTGAGAAAAGGATTTGGGTTCCTCTGTTTGGTGGTTTAAGGAAAGTTATTTTTGATGAAGCTCACAAATCACGGTACTCTATCCATCCTGGAGCGGATAAGATGTACCAGGATCTCAAAGATTATTATTGGTGGCCTAGGATCAAAGGCGATGTTGTTGTTTACGTGAGCAAATGTTTAACGTGCGCTAAGGTTAAAGCGGAATACCAGAAGCCTTCAGGACTTCTGCAACAACCCGAGATTCCCAAGTGGAAATGGGAACAAATCTCCATGGACTTTATTACGAAATTGCCAAGAACGCCAAGAGGCCATGACACTATCTGGGTGATAGTGGATCGATTAACGAAGTCAGCACACTTCTTACCTATCAGGGAGAAGGATAACACGAGCAAATTGGCCGAAATTTACATGAGAGAGATCGTCGCGCGCCATGGAGTACCTCTCTCAATCATCTCTGATAGAGACGGAAGGTTTGTGTCAAGGATATGGCAATCCTTCCAAGAAGCCTTTGGCTCACAATTGAATCTGAGCACTGCGTTTCATCTGCAAACTGACGGCCAGAGCGAGCGAACGATACAGACTTTGGAAGACATGCTGAGGGCATGTGTTATGGATTTGGGCGGTAGCTGGGATAAACATTTACCTTTGGTCGAATTTTCATATAACAACAGCTACCACACCAGTATTGGTGTCGCGCCATTTGAAGCCCTTTACGGACGCAAGTGCCGATCACCCTTATGTTGGGCTGACGCAGGTGATAGACAGCTTGCTGGTCCCGAAATCGTCCAAGAGACGACAGACAAGATTGCACAGATTCTTAAACGCATCGAAGCAGCTCGCCACAGACAAAAGGCCTATGCGGATCCAAACCGGAAACATGTGGATTTCCAAGTTGGAGAAATGGTGTTATTGAAAGTTTCACCCTGGAAGGGGGTGGCACGCTTTGGAAAGCGTGGGAAGTTAAATCCGCGCTACATTGGTCCTTTCAGAATTCTGGAAAGAATAGGACTAGTAGCATACAAGTTGGACATACCTGCTGAACTAAATGGTGTTCACGATACATTTCATGTATCCAACCTAAAGAAAAGTCCAACTCAAGTTGACGTTGCCATTCCCATCGACGAGATTCATGTTGACGACACGCTCCACTTTGTTGAAGAACCTGTTGAGGTCACGGATTGGAAAGTGAACAAGACCCGCCGGAGCAGTGTCAAACTCGTCAAAGTTCGTTGGAATGCCAGACATGGTCCTGAATACACCTGGGAACGTGAGGACCGGATGAAAGAGAAATACCCCCACCTTTTTCCTAAGAACCCTGCTTCTACAAGCAGAACTTAAATTTCGGGACGAAATTTATCTAACGGGGGGAGAATGTGACAACCCGCACTAAACCAGGTATCCGTACGACTTAATTAATGATTAATTTCTGCTTAATTACTGTGCTTGTTTGAACTAGCTGTTGAACTGCTACTTGATATCTGATACATGTACTTGCTTGCATCATACTTTACTTATCGTCACTACATTATTTACATACGGCACCTTAGTGACAAACATGATGCACAAAGAGCACAGTAGCACAATACACGGATAACCTATTGAACATGCTGATAAAGCCAGCATCAGGCAAACACTGCCTCTAAGGCCTGTAAGAGCCTGAGATATTTGGCTACACTAGTAGTGAGTGTAGGGATACAAGGGTTGTGGAACTGCGTCTCTAGGGATAAGTCACAGTGACTGGATGTGCCTAAAACGTACTTTAAGTACAAAACACAGCACTTTAATAAATAATCCAGCTTCTAGCTGACTAGTAAAGTGCCAAAACATGAGGAAAATATTACTAGACACTTTCCAAGGTGTCGGAAATAAGTTGTGTCACTAAAAGTAACAATAACGACACTTTAAAGCTTTAGTAACGCTTTAACGGATTACTATCCAACCGAACAACCGGACTATACCCGGAACATGAAAATATTGTTATTTTCACTATTTATATTTTTCTGAGCCAGTTAGGGTCCCCGTATACCCTAACACCCATTGTACATCACTAAACATAACTAACTAGGTTAAACACTTAACTAACCTACTTAACCTAACCTTTATCCTAATTATCTAGTTGGTTTCGAACCAAGACCCCCCCCCCCCCCATTGCTAACCGTCCCCATGTAGGGGGGACACACCATGTACTAAACTTGAATATTTTAATCTAATGCTTAGTATCTAGAGGACATGGTGACCATTGGATAATCATCTCATATATTGTCTATAAGTTAACACTAATCACCCATAACCTACACACTTCACAAATCAACAACTCACACCTCTCCCTCTTGCTCTCTAACTCTCGGCCGAACCCCCTATAACCACCCACCCATTTTCGAGTTTGATCATCATCATTCCAAGGTTATACAAACATCAAGGGTCACGTATTAGGAGGTTTGGAGCAAACGGAACGCGAAGGACCTCTCTACTTTGCTTTTATCCACGCCATTTTCGCCAAGATCCTTCCCTAGCCTTGAGCTAGAGGTATAATGCTTAAAACTCGTTTTTGAACTAATCTAAAGTGGTTAAAAGGATTTTTATCGGATAAAACCCGTTAACATGCAAGATGATGCTTTAAAGTTTACTTAAAACACTAATAATGGTGGTTAATAGCACATGAGTTGTGTAAATGTTGTAGTATTTTGAATGTATGATTATTTAGACCCGATCTATGATTGTGGTAGCTCGGATCACCATTTAACCCGATGAAGTCATGTTCTTGGATCATGACATAAGGTTATGTTAGAAGATACAAGGGTTAAAAGGTGAAACTCTACCACACATGAAACATGAACTTGTGTAAAAGTATTTTTACTTGCAAAATAGTGTTTAAAACTAGCAGATCTACGTATCTGCAAGTGGTATTTTCAAAGAACCACGTATCAAGAAAATCATGTATTATAAAAGATGGACCTTACACTAACAAGCATGATTTTTATAAACCACAAGTGTGAAAACACTTGTGAAATGAAAAGATCCGACAAAGAACTAGTTTGTCAAATGTTACTAGAAGTTGTAAAGATGGATTTTCTCTAAAAACAAGGTTTTTACAAAACCGGATTATTTACACAAAAGATCCATTAAAAGTAAAGAGATTTACTACGTATTTTTAGACAAACCACAAGTTCGTATATTTTTGCGATTTTGTCTATTTTTGACTAGTTAAAATGTTGAAGAGTTGTTTGATAATGTTGAGAGCATTGGTTGATTTGATTTGTTAAAGAAAATGATACGCTTGAAAGCGTGGCCACCTCCAGTTACAGAGGAAACTCTGGCGAAATTTTTCTAAAAACCTAACACTTAGAATTATTTACACTACAAGTGTTAGAATTATTTTTGACATGTTTTCGAAACATGAATTTCGCCATGACTTTATTTACTAAATATTCGGAGGTGGGATTTTCACAAAATTTAACGTGATAAATATAAATTTTTCACACACTGTTTATGATTATTTTGTGAAAATACATAAATATTATTTTTAAGAGTAAAAATAATATTTACGAACGTTAACGAATCCAAAACAATACGAACGCTTTCACCATAAACATATAAGTTACATCGGTAATTATATTACCACTCGATTGTTAAAACGTAACTTATGCACTTACGGAAATTTTTATGAACGCACATGTATTGAATCCCCCATCCTTGGGAAGGAGATTAACTACCAAGTATATACAGAACGTAAACACGAAATAGTTGTCTAACTATTTCCCAAAAACTTAAACTATAAAGCTAAGGCACGGCCGCCCGTCTAATAGAATTAGCACTTGTAGGTCGTCGCACAGCTTTCTGATTTGGAGATACTTGGTAGAGACGCTTCACTGTGAGTTCATGTCCCCCTTTTCTCTAACTGTTTTCAGTTTTCTTAACTGCGGGGGTGAAATACATGTTACTATGATTACGAGTACTTTATACACGGTATGGTTAGCGTAAGGAGGTTTATTACTCAGATCATGTGAGTGGGTAGGAGCAATATGAGGCCATTAGTCCTCATGTCGGGACCGAGGGACAGGAGCGGTAGATCTATCTGGGTGTAGCGAGCCCAGCCCCAGGCCAAACTAGAAACGGACCTTGGGGTGACTTTGTCCACATACTATTGCCGTGGCGAAATCTGCTAGGTTTGAGTCTCCCTATTTGCACTTCACATATATCAGTGGCCTTGCAAACCATTGGTGATCACAAGTCCCCTTATTTGCTACATACCAACGATTATTTTTATACTCACAAAGGTTTACTTACTCACTTACACATGAACTCGCTCAACATTATTGTTGATTTTTCAACTTACATGTATTTCAGGAAATTAACGAGATCTGGCACGGTATGGAACGTTTTTCGCTGCACTAGTTTCCGAGGTCATCCGGGGTTCAGGGGATGTGTCTCTTTCCTGGACAAGACACAATCCTTGAACCATGTTTATGTTATGTTTTAAGTTTGTAATGTCTGTTGAACAAGGTTATGGTTGTTAGGGTATGATCCCGTTAAAACAATGGTACTGTATTTGGTTTTCAAAACTTTATGGATGATCTTGCATGTTTTGAATTCATATAGCTTGGTTATGATTAAGCTATGGTATTAAGAAGTCACACCAAAATTAACCACGCTTCCGCAAAGCCAGGGTGTGACAAATTTAAATCAATCAATATAAATATATCAACAATCTCACATCCCCCTTCATATGCCTAGAGCAGCCATTATCAACATAAGTTGATAATCCTCCTTAGCAGCTCCTGCACTCACCAACTAAGAAATTAGTTAGATTGGGGGACCCAAGCCTTAATGGTCTTGGGTCGTCCAAATTCACCAACCACTGGAACATCCATCCAATATCCATTACTCCTAACTGGAGTCTTGGATCTCAGACCTGTTGATGGAATTTGATTTTGATTTCCACTAGGTCTTTGGTCCTGAGGGTTCCTATACATATTTGGACTATTTGACCTTTGAAAATTTTGATTTTGATATCTTGAATTTTGATTCCAAGAAGCTTGATTATCATAATTTATAAAGCCATTGTTATAAAAAGTTCGACCACCATTATTTTGGTATCGATTTTGATATTGACCTTGACTTCTGAAATTATTTGAATTTCCATTAAAGTTGTTCATTCTAGGTGAACTGCTTCTAGGTCTCTCAAATCTGCCTGGTGGAGATCTAGGCTGAAATCTTGGTTGATTTCTTTGAAAATGTGGAACTTGTGGGGTTCCTTTTTCAGCCTTATCTACACCAACAGCAACATTTTCTGGTTGCTTAGGAGCAGATTTCTTTGGAGAATTTGAGCCTTTCTCCTCACTATCACCTTGCTTTTCAGGTAATTTCCCTCTCTGTTTTTCACTAAGTTGTGCTTCACTCCTTTTGTTAGGACAGCAGCTAGCTACATGTCCTTTAATGTGACATTTGAAGCACGATCTCCTTTTCAAAGACTTCTTAGCTGGAGTCTCTGAGGTAGATCCCTTATCAGATGGTGATGATCCCTTAGATGAACCTTGTTTAGTTTGCTTGATTTCATATTTTTCTATGTTCTTATTTTTGGCAAACTCTACATTCGATTCATTTTCAATAACAGTTGTTTCATTTTTCATATCACTACCTTGAACAAAATTAATCTTTTTAACAAAAGCTTGATTTTTATTCTTAGGCGGTGAATTTTTCCTTTTCAAAGGTTCCCTGTTATTGTTTTCCTTAGCCTCATCACTCTCAGATCCATCACCTTGACTTGATGTGGATGCGAAACTACTAGGTGCAGATGCCATAAAGTTTGCTAGCTCATCTTCACTAGGCAGGAATGAATAGTCATGACTAAGAAGAGGTGGAACTTCATTAAAGCCCTGGAAGCCCACACTTGTCTTGTCATTACTCTTCTTTAACCCACCCATCATGTGTTTCATTACAAAAGAGGAATCTCTGAATTGACTCAATTTCTTTTCAAGTTCAACAATTTTGAGTTGTGCATCTGACAACTCTTTGCATTTTTCAGAAATCTCTTTTGTTTTCTCAGCCATCATGTCATGAGCTAAGTCTATGACTTGAAGTTTTTCATTTAGTTTGCAAGTTAAAGCTTCAATTTCAGCTTCATAACCTTTTATCTTCTTCAAGTATGTAGATTCATTTCTTTTAGCAAAAAAGTTTGCTTCTTTTATGTTAGACATCTCACTTACCAGACTTTGGTTTTGTGTTGACAACCTGTCAATCTCACCCTGTAGTTCACGACATCTTAAACACACAGAATTAGATTGTACCTTTTCCTCATGAACTTCTGAGGTTTCATCAGCAACAACCTGTTCAGCTTCACTCTCTTTTTCTACTTCAGCAACAACATGTTCGGCTTCACTCTCTTTCTCTACTTCAACATTCACTTTTGCTTCAGCATTTTTCACTTCAGATTCAGCATCACTCACAGTAGTTTCAGCCTCATCAACTGGCACTATCT
The DNA here is from genome assembly GCA_030545235.1 of Helianthus tuberosus. NCBI lineage: Eukaryota > Viridiplantae > Streptophyta > Magnoliopsida > Asterales > Asteraceae > Helianthus > Helianthus tuberosus. Next base: position 199,663,825 of record CM060425.1, read on the forward strand.
CTGCCATGAATGCCTGAGTGACATTGTCATTTCCCTGATATCGCTTTTGTAAAGCATTCCACATATCCTTTGAATCAGTGTACTTTTGGAAGGTATGCTTGATGCTATCAGGTAAGGACATCTTTATTGCCGCCAAGGCTCTCTTTTCAGCATCAACCACCTGTCTTTCAGATTCATCCATCTTGTCATAAGACAGCACTAAAACCCTTCCTTCAATACTACGCGTAGGAGCAACATAGCCATCTATCATACAATACCACATTCTGGTATCTTCACTCTTCACAAATGTCTCAAACTCCTCTTTCCAGTCAGCATATTCTTTGACATTTTTCAGCTTTGGCCAATGTTTAACAGTCTCACTGACCTTGTCCATTCTGACCATCTTTAAACACGTCTTTATCGTAACCGTACTGATAAAACCGTAGAAAATTTCTCCGAAAACAGTGGTTATCAAATTACACCTTTAGAATCGTCTCGAAAAGACGAATCCAATGATATATAATGTCGAAAACCATTTTTTTTACCCTAAAAATACGAGGAGTTTAACGGTCCAAACGGTTCTGTCAAACGAGCTACGGATCAATTTCTATTTTTGAAAACGTTAATTTTTCCTTACGCTTGCCAGAAAATATTCCACCCTTTTAATTCCTCTAATAATTTCGCTGGTCAGTCAGTGTAAATTCGCTGGTAAGTTAATTTCGCTGGGCAGGGAATTAATTTCGCTGGCCTATTGTTTCTTCAATTTCGCTGATTAAGATCACTGGTCAAAATCGCTGTCAAGTTCGCTTCTTAATTTCGCTATTACGACGACCAGTAAAGTCGCCGAAAACCGTAATAATTTCGCTGTGGAAAGTTATCCGGTTACCAAAGTCGCCTTTGGATTTTAGGTTCGCCGGGTCAAACAATTTCGCTGGTCAGTCTGCGAGTTTGGTAAATTCGCTGGTCCAATAAAATCGGAAACTCAATCTGATCAAAATTCTGAAGATTTTTTCTGATTCTCCAACACAAATCTGCAAAATCAAAACACCAAATCAGAACAACAATTTCGAAAATTATCAAGAACAGATGGAAAACCACGAAGAACACGAAGAACAGTATTCGAATCTTCAAGAAATTCAGCCAAAAATTCTTCCAGAATCAACCAAAAACTTTCCTGGAAACCCTGAAACCTGCAAAAACAGCAAACAAACAATCCAGAAGATCAAACCAGCCAACAAAATTAGAAAAATTATATAAAAAATTTCGAAAATTTCAAAACCCTAATTTTCAGATTTTCGAAAAACTTCCTGTTTCTGCAGAACACAATTCTGAACCGAGCCTTCAAGAGCCTAATGCTCTGATACCAATTGTAGGTCCCCTATTCGGATGGATCTTTCACAGAATTGTCAATCTAATCAAGAGTGCGGAATCCTCTTGATCAGAATATCACAGAAACAAGTAGAAGAACAGAAACAGCAATTCACTTTCAAACCGGATCTTTATTGATTATCTATCAAAGTGATTACAATCAATCAAGATCCCTAACCACACTAATTTTGTCCAAGCCCTAAGCACTCTCACAAAATTCTCACTCAAACTGTTTTTGGCTGATTAACCTAAACCCTAAACCCTAAAGCCTAACCTTGTTTATATAACACAAGGTTGCAACATTAGGCTGGGTTTGCTACATGGGCTAGGCCCAAATCGTCCCCCATCACCCAATGTGGGTTTTGTTTAGCCCAAACTCTATTAACTCACTAATACAAAGCTAAACCCGCTAATTGTTTATCGTTTAACAAATTACAAGATATCCAAAGACCAAATCTAAGCTGTTGTCACAAATATGCACCAACACTTGTCCCCGACATGAGCCAAGAAAACAACTCATCCTTTACGCAACAGCTTTCGTGCCTTCCAGCAGTTTGTAATTTGTAGGGGCGTATCCTGTTTCATGAGTCATGATCGTTCCTTTATTCGCCATTGGGGTGTGGACATCAAACTCCGCTCGATCACATGGAGGTTTATCCATCCCAATTACCACGTTGAAGTTCCCAACTCAACGGGCCGCAGATCAAGCGTAAACTTACGCTCTCCAGGTTCTATCTTGTCGTCTCTAGTTACTCCGTTGGCTTCCACTAGCTTCCCATTAGCTAGTTCTTTCGAGTGCTGATTATCTACTTACTTACTACTAAACCATGTACACTTTCAAACTCTGAGGCTAAATTTGTAATAGTATCTTGCAACACAGATGCATAACGTTGAGTAATATAGAACGTACCGATACTTGAATCACGGCGTGCTCCCATAGCTCTGCTACTGAGCTTTTATCCTTGTGCTTGATTCTTCTTAGGGCAGTACTTTCTGAAATGCTTCTTGTTTCCACAGTTAAGGCAACCTTGAGCACGTTTTTGTTTGTCACTCATCCTTCCTTGATAGTTGTCGTTGTCGTTGTTTTCTCCGTGATTCTTACTACCATCTTGACCTCCATTTCTACTTTCAGTACCTTGCCTACAAGTTTCCTTGGGATGCCCTCTCTTGCCACAGTTATCACATTTTCCATATTTACATCGCCCGACATGATAGTGTAGACAATTGTCGCACTTAGGTAGAATACCCATGTAGTTCTTTCCCTTTTTGGCCTTCTTCTCGTTACTTACCCGAGTAACCTTCTTGAAATTCACGAGTTTTCTCTTGCTATCCCCAGATGACTCTACAGGAGCCTCGTTTTTCTCTTCCGGGGTGGAAAATTTTCCTTGTCTAATCGCTTCTTCAGTGAGCGCCACGCTCATGTCGATTGCTTCGATAATTGTTGAAGGCTTAGATGTTGTTACCAGGCTTAGAATCTGCAGTGCTAGTCCCCTGATGAAAACTTCGATCTTCCTAGATTCTGGTTCCAACAAACGCGATGCAACTTGTGATAACTCACCAAATCTCTGCACATATTCAGCTATCTTTGGACCTTCCATTCTCAAGTTCCACAATTCAGTTTCCAACTTCTGGACTTCCGCCCTAGAGCAATATCTTTTGCGCATTAGTTCCTTCACTTCGTCCCACGTCATAGCATACGCAGCGGCCTCGCCCATTGCCTGAATTTGAAGGTTCCACCATGACAGAGCCCCATCTACAAATAGCCCCGCTATGTACGTAACCTGATGTTCTGGGGCGCATTTGCTTAATCGTAAGACAGAATTCGTCTTCTCCACCCAACGCACAAATGCTAAGGCACCCCAGTGCCGTCAAATTCTCGAGGTTTGTGGTTCAAGAACTGCTCGTAGGTGCAGCCGCTGGGTGGGTTATTTCCTGAGGTACCTCCGCCGTGTTCAGAGCGAAGGGCCTCGAGTTGTGCGATGGCTTGCGAGATGCGCCCTTGCAGTTCTGACTCTGCTGTTGTCAGCAGAGGGTTGTTGGTATCGACGTTCCCTTGTCTCGACATCTTCTGAGAAGAAGGTTGGTTAGGTCAGGTCTCATTCGTTCGGGGAGTGCATATAGTTGTTTAGAGATCGTATGTACACACACATATTAGGTTATCACACCAACCAATCAAGCAATAGTATAATCATAGTATAACCAAGAAATTTGGTAATTATGTTTAATGAGAGCATAGTAAGCAAGCACGTAGCGTTATAATTATTGTACACACATATAGATTAATAACTTGCTTAATGGAGACATAGCGACGGAGTTTCATTGGTCATTGGCCATAAAGTATTGTCGCATGTTTTTTTAATGATTGGGCCCTCATTATTCCCTGACCACAATTGTATTGCCTTCCAAAATGTATCCCATCAATAGGGACACAGGGTCACCCTACCCTTGTCCATTAAATGTATTAGTGTATCAAAATCACATAGTCTAAAGTGGTCTTTAAAAGTCTCCACAAACCCGGCTTATCATTAGTGTCTTTACTTGAATGCAGTGTAATCCGCATAATCCAGAAATCACTATACCAGTGTCTGAGGAAGAGGAAAGAAAAGTAAATTGTTTAACGTGCGTGGACTTCCTCCTTGGGCTTGTGTACAAGTCGAAGTAATTATCTGCTCTGCCGCTCGATAGTAAAGATATGGGCATCAGAATCCTGGGAATGGTGTAATAGTAACGGTTGAGAGCGCAAAAAGGAACCTTGATAAATGTGGAGGATCAAAGTATGCTGGCAATAAACAGGGTAGGGGGGGGGGGACTTGGTGTCTTATATAAAATTTTCAGACAATATGATGTCTTGTGATGTAAATACTTAAATCGTGCTTTTAGTTATGTAATGTTTGGCATTTGAAGTTACCAAATGCGGTGTCAGCTCAAGCTCCAACGTTCTGTGACTCATATCCTCAGACTATAGTTGGTGTTACAGGAGCAACTCATCTCATGTGTGGCCTCCATAATGTGAGGGATGGTAGGGGTCTAAAGTTAGCATAGTGTATTATAGGAACCATCAAAATGGCTCATCCAGTGCCGTAGGGGTGAAAGTAGCAAATGGTGCGGTCTGTGAGGTCGTAGAAAATGTTGCTGTAGCCGATGGAATCGTTACGCGGGTGCTGATATGGAGTACCTTCTCGGGGTGTGGGTATATCTTGAAGGAAAGCATTAGGCATCTTGGCGCAATGGACATCGGTCTTCACAATAGCAACATCAGCGGGTGAAGGTGCAGGTGCAAACGTCTCAACTGATAAGAAGGTCATTAGGTGCAGGTACTGGGTCGGGTATAAGGGATGCATTGTCTGGTAAGTCAAAAGAAATAGGGTCATGATCAAGTAAGGGTGCAGGATTAGTAGGTGCAACATCAAGTTGTCCCAAAAGGTGCAGAAGCTAACTCAGGAGCAGGCCCTGGGTCGGGTAACGGTGTGGTGCCTCGAGCAGGTGTTAGTGCAGCAGTCATAATGGCGTCGTTGTCCGTGTCAGTAGTAGAAAGATGTGACCAGGCCGTCTATAAGGTTGTAAATGTCACAGACTCAAGGGAGTCTGAAATCGAATATACTCTAGAATCAGAGGGTGTCCTGTTAACAGGGGCCAAGAAGTGAAATTAGTAATCATGTTCTCATCTAATCTTCCATCGTCCTGGGCGTCAGCAGGAGGATCATCAACAAGCAGATTAATGTCGCCATTAAACAATTCATCAAATAGACGGATCCTCGGGAAAATAACCACGAGAGGTACGGGGTCGAGGATCGGTGCCATGATGTGCTCGCCATTGAAGTGTCCAAATGATTAGATAGTCGTGGACCGCAAAAAGAATGATAGGAAGATTCTCGTCAAGGAAGCCATCAGCAAAGGTAATTCATCGCCAAAGTCTGGCAGCGCGAACGGTTGGAAGTCGTCTTCATCCTTGGTCAGCATGTCAGGATCACTCTCAGTGTCTGACGTAAATGTCTCTGGCGCAGATGCAGTCTGATTATCGGCGACGGTGGCCGCAGGGTTATCAATGTCTGATAGCTCGCCTTCTAAATAGTGTGACACGTGTGCCGGTACATAATAGTCAAAACATGTATATCCATAGTAAGTACTAACAATCAGTGTATGCAGACAAGATAATTTGTCATGTAGTCATGTATCCACATTATTCTTCATGAAACCTACTATCCTTCCTAGTCTCTCAGACTAAGCCTCCCAGTCACTCAATTTCTCCCAGTCTCTAAGTCTAATTCCCTGGTCTCTAAGACCACTCCTCCCTCAGTCTCGAAGACTGATCCTCCCTCAGTCTCTAAGACTGATCCTCCCTCAGTCTCTAAGACTGAATTATAATCATAAATTTTGAAATGTGTATTTGTGCCTTTTGTTCGTAAAAATATTTGTTCCCTGGATCTGGACGTTTAGTGTATGCAATGTAAAAATGTTTGAAAATGTTTTCGTGAGAGCCCTGATGATCATAGTCTAGACTCGAGAAAGAATCCTAGTTCGCTATGATCGAGGCTCTGATACCAAGCTGTCACACCCTGACTTTTGCGGAAGCGTGGGTTATTTGGTGTGACTTCTTAATACCATAGCAATCAATCATAACAATGCTATATGATAAAAACATGAGATATTCATCCATTAATAAGGTTTAGAAAAAATCCCATTTTCAACAATCACAAAATAATTTACAAACCTTAACTTGATTTATTTGAGTTCATAAAGGCTTAGCAAAAGACTTTAAATTAAACCAGGTTTAGGTATATATAACCCGTCCAGGAAGACGTTACAACTTCTAAACCCTGGATGACTTCTTTATTCAAACGCAGCCTGAAAATACGTGCATACCGTGCCAGATCCGTTAGTTTCCTGAAATACATGTAATTTGAAAAGTCAACATAACGTTGAGCGAGTTCATGTGTAAGTGAGTAGGTATAAACCTTTGTAAAAATGTCTGTATGTATAAAAATCCCTGGTATGTAGCAATTAAGGAAAAAGAGACCACCATTGGGTTGCAAAGCCAATGATAAGTGTGAAGTGATGCAGGAAGACTCAAACCTAGCGGATTTGTGCGTCGGGCACTTAGTCATCTCATGGTCCACTCGGCGGACGCAGGAGTGGGGCTCGCTACACCCAAATAGATCTATGACTAATGTCCCTCGGTCCTACAACGAGGATTGATGGCCTTAAGTGTTGTGCCCACCACTCACATGTTCGCGTAATAAAAACCCTCCTTAAGCTAACCATACCATGTAAATAAATGTCTGTAACATGTATTTCACCCCCGAGGTGTAAAACTGAAAATAGTTAAGCGAAAAGGGGGACATGAACTCACAGTATTGCGTCTTCGGTACTCGTAACCCAAATCTCCTCCGCAAACACGACTACCTACAATGGTCTAACGTCTATTAGACGAACGGGTCGTGCCTTGTCTTAGTATTGAATAGTGCCTTTGAGTTACGTTTTTAAAGTGTCTTCAATATTTTAGTAATAATACTTCTCATACTTGTGTATTCGTATTTCCTTCCCAAGGATGGGATATTTTACATATGTCTGTTCGTATTGGAATTATATTTTTAAGTCCCATTTTAGAGAATACATACTTAACCATATTTTTTGTATAAAACCAACCTCCGATACTCCGTATTTCGTTATAAAAATTTTGGCGAGTTTTATGTTTGAAAAGCATAGTCTAAAACTTGCTAGTAACCATTTGTTTAGAAAAATGTTTACTAAGTGTTAGGATTTTCGGAAAATTTCGCCATAGTCTCCTTTGTAAATAGAGGCGTCCATGCTTAATAGCATATCATTTTCTTTTCCAAATATCCCGTAGAATGTTCTCACATAGCCAACCCGACAATCATACATGCAATACACTATTTATGTCATTTCAGCTTTATTAATCAAAACTGGACTGTTTTCGAGCATTTTAATAAAATAGTTAACCTTCTCCAAAAATTTCCAAATTTTTACAGAATGTCACATACGTTCCAAATTTTATTGTGTAGAAATATCGGGGTCCAGTTCATTACCAATATTTTATAGAAATTCATTAACCCGACTGCAATCAGATTTGTCACTTTTTGACTGCAGTTTACGGAAAAATTCACTAAAAATTAATCGTAAGCCCGATCGACGAAATTCCAGTTGGAGGATCACGGCAACAACAGTGACCATCTACAGTAAAAATCCCATGAGCTGATTCTATTCAGGTTTCGAGTTTTGACTCTGAGTACGACACACTTTTTCAGCAGGAAATTTTCAGCTTCAGCTGCTGTCTTAAAACAATTCTTTAAAAATAGTAAACGACCTCGAAAAATTACGATTCCTGTGCCATTTGTTCGGTTATTCCAAAATGCATATTTTAGTCTTCAGAAAATCAGTTTTTCGATTTAAAACGGTCCAGTTACAGCCTGTTGAAGTTGGCTGAAAATGTAAATCAGCATGTTTCTTGTTCATATTTCTTGTTTAAACTTTTAGTGTTCTTGTAAATTTCATCATACTACCTATCTTAACCATGAAACAAGATGAACAAGAGTTTAAGCAAGGAACTTACTACTAGCTTAAAGCCAGGAATGATTCTAGTGGAGAAGATGATGAGAAATGATGAAAAAGCAAGAACAAAGTCCCTTTTGAAGTTCCACAAGTTGTAAGTCTCTAGCATCCATCTTCTACACTTGAAGGAAGCTTGTAAATGGAAGATGGTGGTGTGAAAGTGGTGGTGATTGTGGCTGCTATAGTGTGGCCGAAAATGAGAGAGAGAGAGTGAGGGTGGAGTGTGATCTTTGAAGTTATGATGAAAATCCTTGGAACCATGTGCACCCTAATACCTATTGTCATCATTAATTAGATTCTTGGCCAATCAAATGAAGATTACAAGGAATAAAATCTCAACAAAATATATGTTAAAGATTTGGCTGAAAATTCGGTTGGGGGGGGGGGGGGGGGGGTAAATTGTAAAATTTTGGTAACTAATAGGTAAATAATTAGGAGGTTAATGGTATTTTCTAGAATGGTGGGTGTATATCATGTTTCTATAGTGTGTGCGGATTTTTGTGACCAAGATTATTTAGGAATAATAAAATAATGTTTCAGACAAAATTTTGGTGTCCCGGGTAATGTCCGGTTGCTCGGTTACGTATCGTTCCGTTAAAGCGTTAAATCGTACCGTATAGCGTCTTTTATGCGTCTTTTTGTAACGAAATCATTCCTGGCACTTAGGAAAGTACACAGGACCACTCTGCCAAATTTGTGTATTCTACTGGTATAATACAATGCTGAATTTTATAAAAGAAAGCAGAATTCTGTATTTAAAGTGTGTCTTAGGCACTTCCCGACACTATATCTATCACCTAAAGACGCAGTCTTATGGTCCTCAATTCCCTACACTCCAACTCAGTGTAGTGCTCTATCCCTGGCTCATACTGGCCTTAAAAACATTGTCTGTCTATGTGCTGGTATTGTCAGCATTATTTCTTAATCAACCGTTCAGTGTGTCAACTGTGCTGAGTGCATCAGGTATGTCACTAATGTAGGTGTGTAATGAATGGAGTGGCTGTATAAAATATGATGCATGTATATATATGATATAGAATCATAGAGCAGTTTAAATTATCAGTGGTAATCAAGCACAGTCATTAAGCACGTTATTAAGATTAATTAATTTGTACAGTACCTGAAATTTTGAGGGTTGTCACATGTTACTCGAAAAGAAAACATTTTTTTGTAACAAAATATAGCAATTTTTATTAGAAAAATATTAAAAAAATAATTTTGTGGGCTTTTTGGATTTTTTAGGTATTTTTCTGTGTTCACATTGGTTCTTGCGGTTCTCGCAATAAAGATGGTTCTCAAATGAACCTTACCCTATATATATATATAGTGGAAGGTTCATATAAGAAGAATTTTTTTGTAAGAAGAAAAAATAAGAAGTTTCAACCAATAAGAATGTTTGATTTTACTTCATTTAATATTTGTATTTAATTTTATTTTAAGGGTATATTGGTAAATTTACATAGATCATTAATTTGTATTCATCCTCTTTAATAATTAAGTAAACTAAATTTGTAACTCTTTTTCAAAATATATACTTTTTCAAATTAAAAACAACTTAATTTAAAGTGTAGAATAAGTTACAATGTGTGTAAGATAAATTACGAGGTGTATAGGATAAATTTCGACGTGTGTAGGATAAAATTCTATAATCTGTAAGGTATATGTAGGAAAATTTTGATATGTGTAGGTTTTGTAGATTATATAGAGGATAATTAATGAATAGATGACTAATTATTTAAAAAAGATAAAAATTAAAGAGATAAGTTATAAATGAATTAGTATTTTACCAATATGTCCTTTATTCTTTTTTTTCTTTAAATAATTTTCTTCTCATTTGATCCTCCCCTATATATATATATATATATATAGGTACGAGATCATGAGAAAACGCCCTAAAGTGTCAGAAGGGTGAGAACGCATCCTGATGAAACACGTAGCACGGGATATAATCAGGGTTCGAGGGGCTTTTTTGTCTTTTTAATCTTCTTTTTCCTATTTTCGTGTCACATGCTGCTTCATATTTTGCGTCTAAGATTATTTTGGCGTTAATTAGATTCATTAACTACATGGCGTTTTACTGTTTTTTTGGATCTGTTTCGTTGAATTAATTGTTTTTGTGTCACATAGATATTGTTTTTGTGGCGTTTTAGATAACGTGTAGAGTGTTTAAGTAGTGTTTACATGTTCTACTTTTATAATGACATTTTTTTCCGGCGCATGTAGGATGCAGTCTATAAAGTGACAGGTAATTATGGCGTTTTGAAAAGATAAATAAATTCAACAGGTAAATATGGCGTTTTGAAAAGATACAAAAAATCAATTTCCCATGGAGTGCCTTTTAATATGATAAATGTTATTAATAAAGTTTATGTCGCTTCAGTTTACTATGTTGTAGTTACAGTTTGTTCAACTTCATCTATTTATCGTTTCCGTTTACTGTTTGTAGTTACTCTTTGTAGTTACCTTTTCGAGATTTTGGCGTTTTGTTTTTTTAATGTGGTTTAGATAAATATGACACTTTGTTCTATTATCTTCTACTTTGTTTTGTACTTTCTTTGGGTTTTTAATAATACTTGTCCAAAGTAATTTTATTATAGTTTGGGAGTTTTTGGGCGTTTTATGGCATGATGGCGTTTCACAAGCATTTGTCTGTGTGGCGTTTTATTATATATTTTTTTGAGAAATAATGTATTTTTGTTCTTAGCTGAAAATTACATAACAAACAACTGAAAAAGAAAATTAAAAAAATAGAAATAATTCATCTTCCAAATCTTCATTGTCACCACTCTCTTTCTTCTTTTGAAACATCTTCACTGGCGGTTTGACTTTGGTATGATTCATTTTGTTTTTTTTGTTGTTGAAGTAACTTTTTTTGTGATCGTTTGGAAGCACAAACTGACGTGAGGTTTTTGCTTGAAGTTCATCTTTATCTTCAACCCACTCATCGGTGTCATTCGTCTCTTCATGTCATTCAAATATTCATCTGGTGCAGCAAAATGTTATTGAGTTACACCCCTCAGCTAACAATCCATTCGGCGAAACTTCGCGTAGAACAATATTGAATATCCAAGAAACGATGTTTGCCATTTTTGATTTTTTAACTTTTGGCGTTTTACTGAGAAAAAAAACGCCACTAAATAAAAGTAACTTAAACCTCTAATTTTGGTCATGCTAAACTCAATAATGTTTTGCTGTACGAGATGGACAACATTGTTAATCCTTAGTTAAGAAAGATGTCTAACAATATTGTCCACCCCATTCAACTAAACTTAATTTGAGAACAAAACTGAATGTCCAAGAAATGATGTTTTGGCAATTTTGTGGTTTTTGTATGTTTTGGCGTTTATAAATTGGATGGAAGTTGAGGCTAAACTCAATAAGATTTTACTCAATGAGATGGACAATATCCTCACTTAAGGATTTTGTCCATCACATTGAGCGAAACTTTACAGAGAACAAAACTGAATTTCCGAAGACACGTTGTTTTTTGAATCTTCGATGTTTTGGGTTTTATGGAATTTCTAAGATGAATGGTATATAGTAAAATATGGCGTTTTGGGTTTGGTGTGTTTAATGGAAGGTCTGAGATGTTGTTTATATAGTATGTTTTTGGCGCGTATTTTAGGCGGGATTTTATTATAATAAATGATATTAATTAAGTTCAGTCGTTTCCGGTACTGTTCTACTTTATCGTTTAAAAACAATGTTTGGCATTTTATATTTAATGGCGTTTAGACTAGGATGATGTGTGCTTTGTATTTTAAGACGGGAACGTAATGGTGTTTTATTCATGAGTTTGGCATTTTGGGTAGAGAAGTCTAAAGCCCTTTTTACCCTTAATGAAGCGCGTCCACGTAATAAAATTGATGTTATTTAAGAAAACGCCACGGTGCCAATCTAGTCCATAGATTGTTTTGATCTGACGATCCATAAGCGTTCTCACTGTTCTCACACTTTTTGTCGTTTTACCTAAATCCTAACCCTATATATATATATATATATATAGGGGATGGATGATGAGAAAACTAGTTTAAATGAGAAAACCAAAAAACTAACAAAAAAAGCCTAAAAAACATACCAATTTTTTTTTTGTATTAAATTTTTATAAAAAAATCGCAGGTTTTTATGCATGGAAAAAATTTTTCATAAAAAAAATTGTTTTGTTGTATTGCACATGTGCACTATTACGGATATAGTGCACATGTGTAGTACACATATAATGCACATGCAGAGTACAACAAAATTTTTTTTTTTTTTTTTGAAATTTTTTTTTTATATATAAAAATTAGCGATTTTTTTTTAAAAAATTGTAAAAAAAAAATTGGTATGTTTTTTTAGCTTTTTTTTAGTTAGTTTTCTAGTTTTCTCATTTATATGTAGTTTTCTCATTTATATATATATAAAGGGTAAGTTTCATTTGAGAACCACCTTTATTGGGAGAACCAAGAGAACCAATATGAACACAAAATAAAATCTAAAAAAAAATAAAAAAAACACTAAATTTTTTTTTTTTTAAATCTCTATATCTTGTTACCCAAAAAAATCGCATATGTATCATTATTTCGACAAATTCCGTAATACATTATCAGTAATAGACAATTGCACTTTAATTTACAATACCATCCGTAATACATTACTTTTTACATTACCAATATTCAAAATGCACATGTGCATCATTATGTATAACCATGATATAACGTGTTTTGCTACCAAAAGTTTGTGATTTTGAATGGAGAAGTAGGCCAATATACATGTTTTTTGGTTAGTTGTATCTAGTGGTTGATGGTTTGGTTATAGTTGTCACTTTATGATGTAATATGTTGATTGGATGGTATAAATGGTGTTTATATACATGTAATAAAGTGAAAATATTAGTAATGATGTTGTATTATGGATGGTAGGAGGTAATGGTATTATATTATGGATGGTAGGAGGTAATGGTAGTGTATTATGGATGGTATGATAGATGAAAGGAAAAGTGTATTCAAAGTAGTGTACTAAAACACCTTATTACATGTTGATACATATAGATGCACATATGCATTTTTAATATTGGTAATGTAAAAAAGTAGTGTATTACATATTGTAGTGTAAATGAAAGTGCAATTGTCAAATATTTGTAATGAATTACGGAATTTGTCAAAGAAATGACACATATGCACATGTGCATGGATAACTGATACTCGAATTTTTTTTTTAGGTATTTTTGGTTGTGTTCACACTGGTTCTCGCAGTTCTCGCAATAAAGGGTGGTTCTTAACGGATCCTTCTCATATATATATATATATAGGGTCAGGATTTAGAGAAAATGGTGGAAAGTGTGAGAACGGAGAGAACGATTATGGATCGTCAGATCAAAACAATCTATGGACTATATGACGTGGTGACATTTTCGTAAATAACATCACTTTTATTAGTGTGGCTCGCTTTATTAACGGGTAAAAGGGTCATGAATAAAACACCATTAAAATCCCGCCTTAACCCACATAGCACACTTCATGCTAATCTAAACGCCATTAGATATAAAATGCCAAACTTATTTTAAACGATAAAGCCTTAACCTACATAGCACACACCATCCTATACATACAACATCTCAGACCTTCCATTAAACACACAAACCCCTAAACGCCATATTTAATACATACCATTCGTCTTAGAAACGCCAAAAAACCCAAACATCAAATATCCCCTAAAAGAAAACGTTTCTTTGAAATTCAGTTTGGTTATCGGTAAGGTTTCGCTCAATGTAATGGACAAAATCCTTAAGTGAGGATATTGTCCATTTCATTGAGTAAAATCTTATTGACTTTATACTCAACTTCCATCCAATTTATAACGCCAAAACATACAAAAACATTATTGAGTTTTCTCAAACTATAATAAAATTACTTTGGACAAGTATTATAAAAAAACTAAAAAAAAAAAAAGTATAAAACCAAGGTACAAGAAAAATAGAACAAAAGTGCCATCTTTATATTAAACCTCATTAAAAATAAAAAACGTCAAAATCTCGAAAAGGTAACTAGAAACAGTAACTACAAAACAGTAAAACTGAAGCGACGGAAACTTTATTATTAACAACATTTATTATATTAAAATCTAAAACGCCAAACTTGAAAGATGGGACGTGTTACAGACTTCAGAGATAAAGCTTATCAAAAACAGTAATTAAAAATAGTAACTGAAACGACGAATACTTTATTATAATAATACCCCGCCCAAACTACGCGCCTAACACATCCTATAAAATGAAAACTCTTAGCAACTTCCATTTCATCACACCAAAAAAAAAAAAAAAAAAAAACAAATGCCAAATGTTCCTAAATACCACTCACTGTAAAACGCCAAAAAATTAAAAAATCAAAGATGGCAAGCACGCTTTCTTGGATATTCTGTATTGTTCTGCGTGAAGTTTTAATGAATGGATTGTTAGGTGAGGGGAGTAACTTAGTAAGATTTTACTGCATGAGATGGACAAATCTTCAAGAAAAAGGGACTGATATGTCATTTTGTGTTCTTTGTTCTTGAAGAAGGCTTGGATGAGGAGAAGAGATCGATTACACTGAAGAGTGGGATGATTATAAAGATAAAGATAAAGTTGAAGAGCAAAGCGAAAAACCCACCCACACGTCATCGATCTATGTCTCCAAACATCCACAAAAGCCACTTCAAAACAAATGAACGAACAAACATATAATCAGACCGATGGGTTTTGTTAAGTTTTACATAAAACGCCATATATTTGATGACAGTTCTTGTAGTATTAAAGAAGAGAGAAACTGATGACAGTGAAGATTGTGAAGAGAGATCCGATTAGGATTTTTAATTTATTTTTTTCGCTTCTATTTTTTTCCCCTGTGGTTGTAATATAATTTTCCGCTTATAAAACTCCAAGATACCACAAACGCCAAAATGTATATAAAAAATAATAGAACAATGGCCATCTTGTCTAAAAACGACATTGAATCTAAACGCCATTGAATCTAAGAACAAACAATGGGGCATCATCCTAAAAAGTTCTGGCCATACTTAGTATGGATGAAGCCATTCAGAGAGATATTCTGGCCCTTGGGGTTCCAATGGCCTATGATTTGGAAACGCCATAATCGCCAAAATATTAATACAATGAAACCATTAAAATGCCATTTAATTATTGAATTTGGTTAACGCCAAAAATGAAGCAATATTGTGACACTGAATTGGAAAAGCGGAAGATAAAATGACAAAAAAACCCATACGCCCTGATCATATCTCGCGCCACGTGTTGGGCCATGATGCGATCTCACCGTTCTCACACTTTTGGGCGTTTTGTCCTGATCCCGTACCTATATTTATATAGGGGAAGGTTAACGTACATTAAGACTTAACGTACATCACGTACGACAGGTAATTACGCACGTTCATTTTAAAATCACGCATGTTATAACTCAAAAATCAAAAATCACGTATGTTGAAACACAATAATCACGCATATTGAAAACATTAATCACGCACGTTGTCATACGTGAAGTACGTTAAGCCGTAATGTACGATATATATATACATATATATATATACATATATATATATATATGGGTGGATTAACGTACAATATTCCTAAACGTACGATTAAATTACGCACGTTATAAAATTCAAAACCCTACTAACGCATGTTGAAAAACCATAATCACGCATGTTAAAAACTATAATCATGCATGTACAAAATTAAAAATCACGCATGGAGTGAAAACCTAATCGCGCATGTTATAAAACTAGTTACGCATGTTATAATTTCATCTCGTATATATTGTAAGTTAAAGAATATTGTATTTATATACATGTATATAACTGAAATTAGCTATTCTGGAAATTGTTCTTAATATATAAGATATACAAGTACTTGAAGGTTAATAATTAATAATTAATAATCATTTTATTCATACATTAGAAAACTATGATCTTCACAACTGGACAAACTGAAGATTGTAGCTATAGGGGGCTGGGATTTACTGATGCATATGACAGAAGCTCAGCATTACACTTAACCGCATCCATTACTTGTTTTTCCAGCGTCACCCAAGCTTCTATTCCCTCATCACAACAAGAATCCACCAACAGGATCCTGTTTGTAAACATTGGAACATCTTCATTCAGCTGGCTACCAATACATGACCATACCGGCTTTCCCCATCCGAAATCAGCTTCCTTAGATCCAGAGTTACACAAACTTGACGCCAAATGATACTCAGTTTTGAAATCACTAAACATTTCCATGGAGTTTCTCAAGCTTTCCACAAACTTAACATGCCCGTTTACGCCTTTCAGTTCTTCAAACGATTCACTTTTACTATCCGATATTGCATTCTTTATTTGGCTCGCCATGGACGCTACATCGAGGTTACTTGCACTTGGATCAAACCTCGCTACTGCACCAGATTTAATGTTTCCAATTGAATAATCAGGCAGTAGTGGTGAAAATTGTTGTCGGATGTCTATTGGCATATGTAGAAGGGACGGCTTGGATTGTGTACTTTCAATGGTAGCACATTTCCAGAGCAGAGCCAGTACAGCCACGACTCGACTGGCTGGCTGATGCTTAGATGCTTTGGCCTTGAGTTCTTTCAAGGCCAAAGCATTAAAAACAAATCTAGTAGTTGACCATTTCCCGTGTTTTATATAAGCTGAGGAAATCGTTAGATACCATAATGGTGAAAATGCTAACTTAGGGTTTTGTGGGAACATCGAAGACCAAACAAAGTTGGGATAAAGCTGATTAGTGTCTCGTCGGGCGATTGCAGCCCAAGTATTGATGAATATTATTGTGCTACGTCCGTCAGCAAATTTATGATTATGTTGTATGGTAATTGAAACACCTCCACAGTTAAAGAAGTTAACTTGCACCATTGAAACATAACATCCCACCAACGGTTGATTTGGGACCGAATCAACAATGGGTATCAACCGTTTTAAAAACTTATTATCAGGTTCTTTAAGCAGATTATTGAGCTGATCATCGACTCTTGTCTCGATGTAATACCCACCAATGTCGTTGCAATCAACATGAAGCTCACTGGCTAACTTTCCTGCAAACGGGTGCATTCGAGTTAGGGTTTCTGATAGTGATTGCTTCAGATGATTTGATCGCTCCAATATGATATCCTCTATGCTCTTCTTATTGTTATTATTATGACCCTGATAGAAGAACATAAAGGGCTGGTATATAGGGGCTTCAATCTGATCGAAAAATGAAAGCTTGTAATATCTAAGGTTTTCGGGTGTTGGAGACCATGGTTTAATGTGTTCTCTTGAAATAACTTTGATTTCAATTGCATCCTTTTCATTAGAACTGCAAAAAGAGAACTTAGATGAGATTAAAGAACAGAAAGGTAATTAAAGTGATATTTGTCCCTATAGGGGACATTCTTATGTTCACAATAAAAGAAAGTTTGAAGTGCACATATGCTTTGGTGTATTTTCCAAAAATTGTTGTTAAAAAGAATTAAAGTTTCGATTTTTAGAACGGCAATCATAACATACTCCTATAAGAGCATTCGCGTTGGATTATTTATCCATATTTATACAATTACACTAAAAATCATTAATTATATCTCTCATTTTTAATTAAATAATACTCCGTATTTTATACTTTTATTATTATCTTTTCTTTATCCTCCACTCACAGTCACATTTAAAAATATTAAAAAATTTATACGGTGGACATGAACAGTGTTTCCAATATATTTACATATGAACTCAAAACCACTCCCAATCATTCCTTATAATATAAATTTTATCACTCACATATTTCATTGTGAATGCTCTAAATCATCTATACTTATGCTTGGCAAGATTTGATCTCTCCACTTTTGAATGAAAACTATAATACCTGACGTTCGTATGAGGAGGATTTGTCTGAGTTGACATAAAGCGAGGGCGTTTCTGCATATTCATTAGCCATGTAACTTTACGTTCGTCAACTTGAGGTGGGAAAGCTCTATCAGAAACCCTAGCTGGGCTGCCGGAGAAGGCATAACCACCATTTACGTGGCGGTAGTAAGCTGGCCGGCGTGACGATAGAGTGGAGATCATGAAACGTCTCATGGTTGTGTTTGAAGTATCAGATCCCACCTCGATTATCAGTTTTTATAACCATTCCTTGTCCATTTTAAAATTAGTTTGATTGAGATTATTTAATGTTAAATATAAATTACAACTTCCACGCCAACCACGAGGGCCATATATTACAAGATATATAATCCGAATTTGATGCGGCCGCACGATCTCCGTGATCAAACGTGGCGTGATAGAGTGTTAAGCTAGACGAATTAAATAGACTTCCAAACCATGTCAATGATTCATTTTGTCCACTATCACATTTGTGATGAGGGTGAGTTTTTGTTTTGTTTTTAAATTCTAATTTCCCAACCAAGTCAATGATTTATTTTGTCTTTTCTGGTTTTTTTTTAACCTTTTGCACTCTATAAAAATTGTGGGCTTCAAAGAAAAACAAATATAGTTCGAAGGTTTGTGGTAATCTAAACGAATTAAATAGACTTCGTTTAAAAGACAAACCGTTACTAACTCAACCGTTTTCATCCCATAACACCAAGCTTAAAAAAACAAATGGGAGGGTTCAAACAAAAAAGTGTGGACTTAAAAAAAAACGTGTAATTGGATTTTAGTTTTTAAATTTAGTTTGCTTTTTTTCTTGTAGGTTGTTTTTTTTTTAATTGGACTTTCGTATTTAATTTTGTGTATTTTAAAAATGTTGGTTTTTAGTTTATATCTAATTTATTAAAAAACAAGTGATGGAATGTGATGGTGTAATAGGTGTTCCAAATGATTTAGTGATGGTATGATAGAATTGGATGGAACTAGTATTAAGCCCCACCGTGTTACAGTGGGGTGTAAAATTATTTCAAATAGTACCAATGTCACACCACTGTCAACAACCAACACGTATTAATGTGAAAAAATTAGATCGTAACGTAAAACATAGAAAATAATAACTAAGTCGACTTAGTACCCGCTCGTTGCGACCATCTTGTTATGTTAAACGGGAAAAAACGACCTAAAAACGTTGAACCATACACATATGTTGCGCCAACTCGCAAATTTAGAACGAAGTGTTAAACGAAACATAATAACATTGAACCACACACGCACGTTACACCGTGTTAACTCACAAAATTTAGAATGAAACGTAAAACAAAAAAATTGCTAAATACGTTAAGTATATGGGAACAAAGTTGAAAGTAAAAAAGTGAGATTAAATTGCAAAAGTTTAAAAATTTTGGGTTAAAAATGAAAAATCAAATAAATTTTAGATTAAAAGTGTAATATTAAGTTTTTTTTTTTTTTTTTTTTTTTTTAAAACACCCCTAAGCTTTGTGTACAACACCCCAATGCATATACATGTTGGAAATTTATAATATGTAGATTAAAAATGTAGTATTAAATTTTTTTTGAAAGCACCCCTAAGCTTTGTGTACAACAGTACCCCAATGCATATACATGTTGGAAATTTATAATATGTAAATGACCATCAACGACAAATAAATAAGATGCATCTGATAACCACCAAAGGGTGCAACTAAAACAAAAATAGAAAGGCAAACTTAAGGGCAAATTACTTTTTGAGTACTCGTGTTTTAGTGGTTTTAACTACTTAAGTTCAAATCAAAATGTTTAACGCACTGAGTCCCTATTGCCACTTTTCGTAACCAATTGAGTCCAAATTTCTAACACTATCTACCAAGTTTGTTAACTATAAGGACAATTTAGTCGTTTACACATAAAAAGTAATTTAACCTTATAAAAACCTATTCTTCTCTATCTTCTTCTTCTAGATCAGAACCACCATCACTACCACCTACCATCCACCTCCGACTACTACCACTACTAGCCGTAGCCACCACTTCCAGCGAATGATCTTGTTTCACCAAACACCATGTTTCAAATCATCATAGGTTGGAAACCTTAACACGCTCTGACCATTTCCCATGATTCTAGCATTCGGTTGTTTGACTTTTCATTACTGTTTTATCTCACAATTTTAGGTCTTCTATCATCCATTTATGTTCAAAAAATGCTTGTATTTCTTTACTTCATGATGTGATTATTTGCTAATTTTTTTTTTAAAACCAAATAAACTTTATTTATATATAAAATACTAGCCGAGTTACATCAATATCGCAGGTAAGCGAGCAACAAGTTGCGCCGCTACCCTTTACTGAATAGCAAACCGTATCCTATTAAAGACAAACCCCTGCCCCTGTTGATGAGCAACTGCTGTGGACAAGCTTTTGGACCCTAGTCAACAAACAGATAGCTTCTGGAGCTAATTGATCTTGCAAATTGTAGTTCAGTTGAATCTTGTTTTCATTAAGATTACGATCTAATTTTGACTATTTTGTAGTGATATGAAGTGGGTTTGGCTTTATTCTTGTTGGTTGTTAATAAAGTTTAGATCTTGATTCATTGAGCAGAAAATTCAAGTGAAAGATCGGATCTTTATGCTAAAAGCCGAAAAGGGTTTCTTAAAAGATAAATTTATAATCTTGTTTTGCCAATCTTGGAGTCAACTGAAGTGGGTTTGACTTTATTCTTGTTGGGAAAGTGTAGATCTTGTTTCATTGAGAAGTAATTGAAAGCTCAACGGGGAATACTTGTGTCGTACCGAATATTACGAAAAATGGATTTATTCAATCGGTTTATTTATTTTTATTTTTTTAACTATAAGGGTATTTTGGTTATTTAACAATACTTAACCATAAAATTCTAACAGTGTTAGAAATTTGGACTCAAATGGTTAAGAAAAGTGGCTATAGGAACTCAGAGCGTTAAACATTTTTATTTTGGACTCAACTGATTAAAACCACTAAAACACAGGGGCTTAAAAAGTAACTTACCCCAAACTTAAATTACCCATGGTAATCACCAATGGATATAAACACCAAGGAAGTTGAGATAATCATCCATGGACCACCGACTTTGACAAATCTAAACTTGGTCGTATGTTGGACTAGTTTTATGAAAGATAATTTCTTGATAATTCGTTGGTGATGGTAAAGTTATGATTCCCACCGATGATTTGTTTGTGTATGTCGTGTTGGGATATTTCTGACGAGTAATCCCTCGACAATCCATTGGTAACATTAAAGATAAGAACTTGGGTAAGATTCCCGGCCTCCGGCCTTTCAGTCGCTAGTTAGTCAGTCCATTTAGTGATTTTATCCGTCAGTTTTATGTCCGTCCTGTATATATCAACCATAGAAGATAGTGTTGGAAATTTGTGAAAATAGCAATTTTCACAAATATAGCATATGCATTTTTCCTAATTTTGGACTATAAATAAATATAAGAAACTGAGGATTTTTATACATTTATTTGTAGGTTTGTGTTCTATGTTGGAAGAGCTTCGCAACGAACTAAACCACGTCCAAAACGGAGCTAAGATGAATGAGATATCGATGCACGCTCAAAGATTGGTGTTAGAAACAATGAATGCTGGAAAAATTGCTAAAGTGGCACCTTGTTCCACATAGGAGGAGAGATGAAACCTAAAGGGGTTTTTAAGTGGGAACTCTCCATCCTTATTGTTTCATGGAAGCGCACGCTAGTGTACTCGCGAAGGGTGCGGAGCACGCTAAATCACACTCTCGCGCACGCGTGTAGTGGGCGATGGGCGTGGTGGCGCATGGTAGGCGCGCGCACCGGTGCATGCAGCAGGACCAGGCTAGTCTGCGTGCATGAAAGTGAGCCAAAAGGGCGCGCGCACCACTGTGCGCGCAGAAGCTTCCAGCAATTAATGACTAAGCAGTGACATTTCAGCATTTGAAGCAGACGAGTCAAACGGTTTTGACTGAAAATTAAATGACGAATTAAAATACATTGAAAACGTTTAATGCAATTTAATTCTCCTACTTAATTTATTTTTTCTATCTCATCTCAGACCTGAAGTATAAATAGGCAGGAGACGTGTTGTAGAAATGACACCGAATAACACAACAGCTTTTGCAACTTCCTCTCCACAGAATCTTCATACTTTTCTTTCTTGTAGCAAGGTACACCTTCGGGTTTTAGTCCAGTCCGGCATTACAACTGCTTGGGCTATTGTATCCTTGAAATAAACGAGTTCTCCTGGGAGACTCGAAATTTGTTTTAAGGGACCCGTGTCTAACAGCATCATCTGCCAAGAGCTTCATTTCTGTTTTGTAATTTTGCTCTTGTTCTTCTTTTATTTCAGTTGTAACGTTTATCGTATTCTACTGCTTTCCACTTTTCGGTATATGTAATTCAAGTTAATAAAATTTTATTTATTTTATACGAACGGATTCCTAAAATCTTAAAACAAAATTTTAAAACACCGTTCGTGTAGAATCACAAACTATTCTGCTGTAATTTCGACCCAGTTTTGACTTCACACAGTTTGTGTTTTAAAAAACAATTTTTTTTTTCTGTTTTGATTCAAAGTAGCAACTTTGTCAAAACAGATTTTGTTTCTCCTTTCTGTTCAATTTTTAAAGTACTAAAAACTCAATGTTGTAGTCTTCAAAGTTGGACTTAGAAGCTACACGGCTGGCTTCTTGTACCTCTTTGTTCTGTTTACTCAAAATAAATCAGCATATTTATTATTTCTAAATAGTCTTATTAACTTGTTTTGTTAAATTTTTCAGAATGTCGACTGAAAATACCAACGTGAACGTTGTTGTCGGAACCCCTGCCAATACTGTGGGAGTGTCCGCAGTGGCAAATCAAGATGAACTACCAGAGAAGTTCTCGGGTCTCCACTTCTAAAGGTGGCAACAGAAAATGTTCTTATATTTGACCACCATGAACCTTGCAAGGTTCCTCACCGAAAACCGCTCCCCAACCTGCGAAAGGGGAGACCGACGCTCAAGCTCAGTGCGCGGTAGATGCTTGGAAGCATTTGGATTTCATTTATCGAGGCTATATACTAAATGGACTCTCGGATGCCTTGTATAATGTCTACTACAATATCAAGGCTTCCAAAGAATTATGGGAGTCTTTGGATAAAAAGTACAAAATGAAGGATGGGGGAACAAAGAAATTTGTTGTCGCCCGTTTCTTGGACTACAAAATGGTTGATAACAAGACTGTTATGAACCAAGTCCAAGAGTTACAAATTATACTTCATGATATCCACGCTGAGGGCATGGTACTTTGCGAGACTTTTCAAGTGGCAGCCATGATTGAGAAATTGCCTCCTTCGTGGGTAGAATTTAAAAATTACCTAAAGCACAAGCGAAAGGAAATGTCGGTTGAGAAACTTGTCGTCCGTCTTCGAATAGAAGAGGAAAACAAGGTGGCCCAAAATGGCACCATTTTTCAAGACTCGGTGAAAGCAAACATGGTGGAAACTCGGGAATCCACAAAAGCCAATAAGGGTAAAGGTAGGAGGAGAGAAAATAAAGGGAAAGCAAAGGTTAACAACTGTAACAGCCCCCGACCCCTACCCCGGGAGTGGGTGCCACGAGCTCGGATCAAGTGGTATCGGTGTTTATTAATTTGGCAGCAGAAATGAGACATCAGAACCGTAGTTAGGAAATGTTATCAGAGTTTCAAAACACCAAACTTTTATAACAAAAAAATGGGATAAAACGTAAGTTTCACTGATAATACATTTATAGGGATGAAACCCTAATTTATTGATAACATAAACTCCTTTTATTTAGGTAACTTTTATAGCCACTTCTTTAAGTCTTCAGTGCTCTCCAGCTGGCTTCTAATAGCTTTCACATTAAGTTACCTGAAACGGGTTTTAAAAATATTTTATCAGCAAGAAATATTGGCGAGTGCATCCCAGTTTAATCAAAACAATTTTATAACTTCACAGTATTGAGAGCGATTACAATGTTTATATCTACACAGTTACTCATTCAGTACGGTCAATTCTTGACCTGTGGTCATGTTACTCATTGGCTAACTCTTTGTCCAATAGTAACGGATTTCAAGTAATGTACAAAACCCTAGTATACCGGCAGTAATTGTAGAATACATAGACTCAATCACTCTTAAGTATAATTGAAAACATTTGAGGTTTTGGTAAAACAGTTTGGTAGAAAAAGAGAATGACTCACTTTGTTAACTTAGGTAATACTATAGTTTCCTGATGATTCTCCTGGTTAATATCTACTAAAATTTAAACAATGCACACGTATTAGTAAGATAACCCAATTTACATTAGCCATACAACCGAGACAGAACTCCAACGAACTGAGTCAGGCAGAGCCTTGACATGCGTTACGGAGCCCTAGATCAATCAGGTAGGGTAACTAATACATAACCGGGGGTTATAATACTTACAACGAGGCAGAGCTTCGCTATTTAGGGGGTATTATTCCCGAGTAAAATTGCCTAGATATTTGAGAGAGAAATAAATTCTAAACGTTTTGCAAATGAGGCCGAAGGCCTCCATTTATAGCCTGACCAAAGGCGGCTCGCGCCCCGCGTCGATCATGGGATTGCCCTTCGCGGCCTGCGAGGCTACTAGGGTAGGCCCTAGCCTTGTGGAGTCAACCAATAGCCTTCACACATCGCGGTGGTATCGCCTGGTGTCACTACGTCGCGGTCCGCGACAGACCTAACTTGACCGGGTCGCGCCCCGCGAGGGCACCATATTAATGTTTTTATTTGATTTTTATTAATATAAATGTTATTTAGGTCTTTTTAACACGTATATAGGTCTAATAGGATTGTTTAGGGTAGTGTTAAGGGGTTCTAGGATGGTTCTTATATCCTCCCCGCCTTGATTTAAATCTCGTCCTCGAGATCTACTGGAACAGGTGTGGATATTTCCTTCGGAACAAGTGTATTCTGGTCCTCTCTTGGAATCCCATTTCACTTTGACCAGAACTAACCTCTTGTGTTTGAGATTCTTGACCTTTCTATCTTCAATCTGTAGTGGTTTCTCTACAAACTTAAGTTTCTCATTTACCTCTATGTCCTGAAGAGGTACTACCAGTGATTCGTCTGCTAAGCATTTCTTGAGGTTACTTACATGAAACACATCATGTATTCCCGCAATCTCCTTGTGCAGTTGTAGCTGATAAGCTACTGGTCCTATTCATTTGATAATCTCAAAATTATATTAATGGTAAATGATCCTCCCAATTACCTCAAAAATCAATTACACAGGCTCTAAGCATATCTTCCATCGTCTGAATTGTCCTTTCTCTTTGTCCGTCCATTTGAGGATGATAAGCGGTGCTTGGATTTATCCTAGTTCCCATTGCTTTTTGGAAACTGGTCCAAAAATGAGATGTAAAACAGCTATCTCTGTCAGATACAATAGATAGAGGAATTCCATGTAATGAAACTATTTTATTTACATATATAACTTAGCTAACAATTCCATACTAAAATTTTCATTCATAGGTAAGAAATGAGCAGATTAATTAATCTGTCAACAATCACCCAGATCGTATCATTACCTTTTCGTGTCTTTGGTAATTTGGTAACAAAGTCCATTGTTATTAATTCTCATTTCCATATTGGCATCTCTAATTGCTGTAATAACCCTGAGGGTTTCTAATGCTCAGCTTTAACCTATGAACAGGTTAGACATTTAGCAACATAGTTTGCTATATCCTTTTTCATTCCTATTGACAGGTAGTATGTAGGACAACCCTTGAGTGTTATAAATGATAATTTAACCCCGCATTTATCCATGTAATTGTCTAGAATTAGGTAACTATGGTTGTTTGTGTTTTAGGTACAAATGGAGCTTAAAAGGGAAGGAATTTGGAGCATCAATAAAAACTATAAAATTGGAATGGAAGAACTAAGAATATCACATGATAGAGGATGAAATTACGAGAACGTGGGCGAAAACGGCGAAGAAAACGGAGTTGAAACGAGAAAGTTATGAAGAAAACAAGAAAACAAAACCTGGCCCCGCCGTAGCCTACGGCTCTAGCCGTAGGTTACGGCACTCACTGTGTTTTCTGGTCCGCCGTAGCCCAGTTTAAGGGTGCCGTAGTGTTTTGGTTGTCACCGTAGCCTATGGCGGGTGCCGTAGGTTACGGCGCCGTGTTGTGTGAAACTTGTAACTGCCGATTTTAATGACTTTTTATGATGTCTCTTGGTGTCCAATCATTCCCATTCGGTTACCAGCAGTCTAGAGGCGAATTTTTGGTGTTCTTGAGAGCTTGAAACATTTTCTAAACATCTTGTTCGTGTTTTTAATTCCTATGAACATTGATATGTATGTGATGATGATTGTCCAAAAAAATAAAAAATAAAAACAATAGTTTTTTTTTATCTTTCTATGTTTCAGGGCCATGGCGACATTCAACTGTGGGGAAGAGGTGTGGATATTTGTGTGAAGGTGGTGATAGATAGTCGGATTATCTACAACATCTGTTGTGTCAAACTTCACCAGGTCAATGTACTATTTCCTTAGTTTTGTTATGTTCTTTAGCTTTGAAATATTGGTAGTTAGTTTGTTTCCTTTTAGATAAAAAATAAAAAAATAAAAAATAAAAAAAGAAAAAAAAGAGTTTGGTGTGTTTGGAGTGATCTTTCCCTTCAAAGCCATACATTGGGGTCAATGTATCCCAAGTGTGGGGGTGGGGGGGAATTTTTGAAAAATTTTATAATCAAGCAAAAATAATCTAAATTTTAAAACTTAGAGTATTGAAACCGCATAACACACCGACAACCCCGTATACTTTTTTTTTCTTGGTGAGAGTTTGTGTCATTTCTTTGAACAATTAGAATATATCTTTTCTTGATGAGAGTGGCAATGGGTGGGGGTGCATTAGAACTTGTGCTTGAATGCGGTTTGAGGCCTTAGCTTGATATGCATGTGAATATGATAAGGGTAATTAGGTACCCTCGTCAAGGTGTGTGCGAGTGTGGGATTTGGGGGGTTGGAACTCATAAATTACATATATGAGAATGGTAGCGAAAGGGGCGGGGGTTTGGACTTTAGTAGCACATTTGAGCCTAAGAGCCGATCATTTGTAACCCGTGCCTAGCTTCTCTAAAAATTATCCTGTATTCGACCCGGTCTAATAGTATTAGCATTTTATATTAGTATGTTTGTTATGTGATGTTTCGATTGTTTGTTAAAAAAAGAACATGAAGAAAAAAAAAGAGAAAAAGCAATGAAAAAAATGAAGATAAAAAAAAAGACAAACAGCATTGAAAAAAGAAAGGGAAAAAGAGATTGATGTATTGTATATAGATGTTATGCTTAGATAGAAATAAAAGACCTGGTCGAATCATTAGCTACTTTGCATATATATTTCCATTTCCTACCTATTTGCTTTGCCACGTTACAACCTCTGAGTCCCTTTGATTCACGTGCATGTTTAGCAGATTATCTAGGCGAAAGACCGATTTGAGTACAAGCATATTATTGTTCAACTACCCGTTTGCCTTGAGTGTGATCTAGTGTATCTTTGCTAGTTATTACTTGCCACCGAGAAGAGAGTTATTGTGAGGGGTGTGTTATGTGCGGGTTTAAGAAAAAGTTAGTAAATGAGGACAATTGTTGCTTGGTTTATACTTGATCGCTTGAATAAATTGTGTTTTGTTGAACGAGTTGGTTGGGACAAGCAACGGTTAAGTGTGGGGATGTGACGGGTAGTACGTAGGATAACCCTTGAGTGTTATAAATGATAATTTAACCCCGCATTTATCAATGTAATTGTCTAGAATTAGGTAACTATGGTTGTTTGTGTTTTTGGTACAAATGGAGCTTAAAAGGGAAGGAATTTGGAGCATCAATAAAAAATAAAATATTGGAATGGAAGAACTAAGAATATCACATGATAGAGGATGAAATTACGAGAACGTGGGCGAAAACGGCGAAGGAAACGGAGTTGAAACGAGAAAGTTATGAAGAAAACAAGAAAACAAAACCTTAGCCGCCGTAGCCTACGGCTCTGGCCGTAGGTTAAGGCACTCGCTGTGTTTTCTGGTCCGCCGTAGCCCAGTTTAAGGGTGCCGTAGTGTTTTGGTTGTCACCGTAGCCTACGGCGGGTGCCGTAGGTTACGGCGCCGTGCTGCGTGAAACTTGTAACTGCCCATTTTAATGACTTTTTATGATGTCTCTTGGTGTCCAATCATTCCCATTCGGTTACCAGCAGTCTAGAGGCGAATTTTTGGTGTTTTTGAGAGCTTGAAACATTTTCTAAACATCTTGTTAGTGTTCTTAATTCCTGTGAACATTGATATGTATGTGATGATGATTGTCCAAAAAAAAGCAAGATCAATATAAAACCCCGGGTTACCTCCCGAGCAGCGCTAAGTTTCGAGTCTTCAGCCAGATCGTGCCACCCCCATTTATGGTGGCTCAAAGAATCGGTTCCTATCACCTCCCTCACTGTAGCTTGTCATTGGTTGAAATGCCTCCATCAAATGTCCATTCGGTGGATAGTCAACTACATACCTGCTCAAACCCTCATACTTCTTTTCACACCCCGGTGGTTTGTTTGTTTTTATTCTTTGATGCACACTTTTCATATGGTCACTAGACTCTCTACCCTTCTCTTCAATAGATTTATAACTAATCTCCCTAGTATGAACATCAAAGTACAACTTACGGTTATTTTTGGTCATAGTAATAACCCCGTCTCTACAGTTGATTTGAGCATTCGCTGTATAAAGAAACGGTCGGCCTAAAATTACTCTTTGTTGTGATGCCAATTTGGTAGAGGCATAATCTAGAACCAGAAAATCCACCGGATAGTCGATTTCTCCCAACCGAATCATAACATTCCTAACCACTCCTTGCGGACGCCTCCAACTTTCATCCGCCAAGCTCACCATGGTGTATATATCTTCAAGCGGACCAAAATCATACATGTCATATAGATCAACTGGTAGCACACTCATGCTCGCCCCGTAGTCCAACAATGCATGAGGGACTTTTAATTTTCCCACACGGATAGGCACGATTGGTGCTCTATGTTCTTTATCATTCTCACCATCGGCGTCCTTCCCTATACCTGTATTTATTTGACACGAAGAGGTTAGAAATTTTTCATTAAATTCGGTACTAGGAACGGTGCTTACCACATTGATATTAACGCTTTTTATGTTCTTGGGATTTGTCACCGTGTCACTCGGAAGCTGGCCTTTTGCTTTCTTCAATATCGCCACTTCACTCGCAAGTTGACCCATTTGAGTAGTCAACGATTGAATAGCTTTGTCAGGGATTTCATCTTTTTGCATACGAACCTCATCAAGCTGATTTCTTCGTTGCATCTCCATTTGCATCGCTTTCAACATCTCCATGACCTCATTTCCACCCGAGGAACCTTGACGCAAAAACCCACTTTGATTATTGAACGGTTGGCGTGGAACAAAGTTACCTTGACTTCCTTGAGAATTCGGGTTAGCTTGTTTTGAGGGATTCCCATATCGAAAGTTTGGGTGGTTTCGTAAACCGTGGTGGTAAGTATTGGAATTCATGTTATAGTTTCTACCACCCCCACCTTGCCCTTGCAATGCATTCACCTCCTCATATTGCCCTTCCACTCCTTGGCAATTTTCAGCCGCATGCCCCAATTCATTGCAAAGTGCACAAACATCATAGATTTGGTTACTTGTTTGCACATTTGCATTTTCCGCAGCATGCACTTCGGTTCTAGTAATGGCCGGCCGTGCCCTCCTTGAAGACTAAGCTTTTCTTTTTGATGTGACCGCCATTTGTTCCAAGAATTGCCAATCATCTTGCTTGTAATTTGTGCCAAAAGTACCATTTGTGATAGACATTAAGTTACGAGCATCTTCGGAACATAACCCCTCATGAAATGCATTCATCAACTCTCATGGCTCTATCCCATGATGAGGGCAATTCTTTATCATCATATTAAACCTCCCGAATGCTTCACGAAACATTTCACCCGATTTTTGTTGAAAACTTCTCAAACTCCTTCTAGCATCATTTGTCTTTTGGGCGGTAAAGAATTCGTTCAGGAAGATTTGCTACATTTCGGCCCATGTATAGATAGATGCCAAAGGTAAGGTATAAAACCACTTTTTCGCCTTGTCTTCTAAGGAAAATTGGAATAGCACAAATTTAACATCATCAACTGAGAACCCTTGGCCCCCAATAGTGTTACAAATCGAATCATAAGCCTCCAAATGAAAATAAGGCTCCTCCGTTGCTAGACCCTTATACTTTGGCAAACTTTGTAACGAATTTGTTCGAACTTCAAATGTCCTCCCTTGATCATTTTGAGGGATAACTATTGGTGATGGATTATGAGTGATCACCGGTCTAAAATGTGCTTCTATACCTCTCGCGTGTTCTTGAATATGTCTTCTTGGTACACCCAACCGAACTCTTGGACGTACAGGACCCATTGGCCTTTGAACTTGCATTCATGGAGGTCCAAATTGTTGTAAAGGTGGTTGAAATCTCGGCCCCACATGAGGTTGTTGAACTTGTCTTTGCACTGGTGGACCTTGTGGTGGCAACTGTTGAGGTATGATTTGTTGTTGAGGAATCCTACCAACACTTGGCATTCTTTGATTTTGACCTTGAACGTAAGTATACTCCCCTTGATCTCCATCACCTCCATACATGTATCCTTCTTCATCATATCCCCCAAAGTCGTCATCATACCCATCATCAAATCCATCTTGTCTTACTCCCGAAGTATGTTGAAATTGCACTCCCGGTTGAAATGGAGTAGAATGGATAATAGATGGACCTGTTTGGTATAAGTTAGGTGGTGGTATTTGTTGTGATGATGAAGATTGACCGGATGTTGGAAAAAAATGTTGAATAAGCTGGAACGGCGGATGATGTAGCTTGATAGCTAAAAGAGTATTCAGGTTGAGTGTTCTCGGGTAATGTAGTGTT
This sequence comes from Helianthus tuberosus, assembly GCA_030545235.1. Taxonomy (NCBI): domain Eukaryota; kingdom Viridiplantae; phylum Streptophyta; class Magnoliopsida; order Asterales; family Asteraceae; genus Helianthus; species Helianthus tuberosus. Next base: position 199,694,570 of record CM060425.1, read on the forward strand.
GGTTGGTTCTGCCTTATCATCTACACACACCATCTGATGCACCAGTGATTCTTCATCAGATAAAGGACTCATTGGTGTGTTATTATCCTCCACAACCTCCTCCTTCATGGGAGAATAATCTCTAATATCATCAGGTAATGGTGAGAGGCATTGTTCTATCTCTATCTTCATTTTTAAATTCTGACACTTAGAAACTAAACAGTTGATTCGATCTTCATCGGAAAGGTTGGGTGCTAATAAATACTGCTCGAGTTTGGACAAAGTTACTTCCAATATAGCAAGCTCTTCCTCCTCCTCGGTCTTATAAGTATAAACACCCTCGGGCTCAGAATATTACTCGGGATGATACTATCGATACCCTTGATACGATCTTAAGATGTACGCATCCATCATTTTTTTATTCCAATACTTTGGATTTTCCAAATACACCGTGCACACATCATAATCATAAGTATGATCACGACCGCAACAGAAACATCGTCCATCCATCCTTGTCTCATAATAAACATCCTCGTCCCGATCATATCCATCCGAGTAATAATCATCCTTCATTTCTGATTCATAATCATCAACGTATGATGGAGGTGGAGGCTGTGAAACATAAGACACCGGTTTTCCATGTGCCCTCCTGTAGTGGGCCTCATGGCAACTGATACACGGATGACGTGGACCCCCGCACAATATACATATAGAGAAGCTGAAATTTGTGTAATGCTCTGTCATCCTACACAACACAACTCAACTACCAAGTGTAAATCATGAACATAAAAGAAAATCTTTTTGGGTTTTTAATTATATTTATTAATACTCATTACCTTTTCGTGTCTTGGGTAATTTGGTAACAAAGTCCATTGTTATTAATTCCCATTTCCATATTAGCATCTCTAATTGCTGTAATAACCCTGGGGTTTTCTGATGCTCAGCTTTAACATGTGAACAGGTTAGACATTTAGCAACATAGTTTGCTATATCCTTTTTCATTCCTATCCAACGGAAATTCTTTCTTAGATCTTGATACATCTTAACACTACCAGGATCTATCGTATATTTAGACTTATGGGCTTCTTCAAGAATTATGGGGTGTAGGTTTCCTTTTTTAGGTATCCAAATCCTTTCCTTATGGAATCTCCAAATTCCATTTGTTCCTTGTTCTAATTCCTTAATCATTCCTTTCAAACCTTCAGCATCGTCCTTGATTATTGTTTTCTGTACTTCTCTAATTTGCTCATTTAAATCTATATGCAGATTTAATCTGAGAGAGCGTACTCTTTTTGGCTTTTCATGATACTTTCGACTTAAATCATCAACTACTACATTAGCTTTTCCCGCATGATACTGGATATCACAATCATAATCACTAAGAATCTCCATCCAACGTCTCTGTCTCATATTTAATTCCTTTTGCCTAAAAACATATCTTAAACTTTTATGATCTGTGAAAACAACAAACTTACTACCGTAAAGATAGTGTCTCCAAATCATAAGGGAAACAATTATGGCTCCCAATTGTAAATCATGGGTTGTATAATTCTCAATATGCTTCTTAAGCTGTCTAGAGGCATAAGCTATAACCTTTTGATGTTGCATCAACACACATCCATATCCTAACTTAGACGCGTCACAATAGACTATCAAGTCTTCTGTTCCTTCAGGTAACGCGAGTATGGGTGCATTGGTTAACCTTTGCTTTAAAATCCTAAAGGCTTCTTCTTGTCTTGGTCCCCATTCAAACTTGTCTGATTTGCAAGTCAGTTTGGTTAATGGAATGGCTATTCTAGAAAAAATCTTGAATGAAACGTCTATAATATCCTTCCAATCCAAGGAAACTTCTTACTTCTGTCGGTGAATTAGGGACTTTCCATTTAGTAATTGCCTCGATCTTTGTGGGATCCACATGAATTCCTTCATGATTAAACAGATGTCCAAGGAATTGCACTTCTTGTAACCAGAATTCGTATTTTGAGAATTTAGCATAAAGCTTTCCTTTTCTCAATAATGTTAGAAGTATATGCAGATGCTCTGCATGTTCCTCTTTACTCTTAGAGTAAATTAGAATATCATCTATAATGACAATTATGAATTTATCCAGGTATGGTTTACATATCTTGTTCATCATGTTCATAAATGCGGCTGGGGCATTGGTTAAACCAAATGGCATGACGGTAAATTCATAATGACCGTACCTTGTTCTGAAAGCAGTTTTAGGAATGTCCTCCTCCTGTACTTTCAATTGATGATATCCTGAGTGTAAATCAATCTTAGAAAAGAAACGAGCTCCTTGAAGTTGATCGAACAGAGCATCGATTCTCGGTACTGGGTACCAATTTTTAATCGTAATCTTGTTCAATTCTCAGTAATCAATGCACATACGCATTGATCCGTCCTTCTTTTTGAGAAATAACACTGGTGCTCCCCACGGTGATGAACTAGGTTGTATAAAACCTTTGTCAAGTAGTTCGTCCAACTATTTCTTCAGTTCCTGCATTTCCGTTGGTGCTAGACGATATGGCGCATTGGCAATCGGTGCCGTTCCTGGTATTAGGTAGATTCTAAATTCAACCTCTCGATCTGGCAGTAATCAAGGTAACTCTTCTGGAAAAATGTCTGAGAATTTAGATACTACGGGAATATCTTTTAATTCTTTTCCTTTAGTGTTAATGATTATGGAAATCATATATACTATTCCTTCTTTCCTTGCATAACTTGCAGCTTTCATCACAGAGGTGAATTTTGTTGACCTGGTTAGCTTATCTCCTTTAATTGTGATCGCTTCCCCCTTTGGTGTACTTACTTGTACTGACTTTTGATCACATAAAATACTAGCACGATTGGCTACCAACCAATCCATTCCTAATACAACATCGAATCTAGCTAGATTCAATGGGTAAAGGTTAGATGAAAAATTATGGTTTAAAATTTTTATCATTGCTCCCTGTAAGATTTCATTTATCCTAATGGAATCTCCATTTGTTGTCTCTACCAGACAATCTTGTTGAAGTTTAGTTAATGATTGGTTGAGAAGTTTGCAAAAAGAAGTATTGATAAAACTTTGGTTTGCACCAGAGTCAAATAATACTTTAGAAAAAATATCATTAACTAAAAACGTACCAGCAATCACATCTGGAATCATCTTGGCTTCTTCAGCTGTCAAAACGAATGCTCTGGTATTATTCTTGGGTCCTTCAGTTGCCTTAGCTCTGCTGGTTGTCGCTAGAGCTAGTTTCGGACAGTTCGGTTTGATGTGACCAGCTTCTCCACAATTGAAGCATAGCTTGTTGTTAGGTTTCCCCCTACAGTCTTCTTCCTTATGTCCAAACATTTTGCAAAAGTTACAGTATATAGCACACCTTCCTAAGTGCTTCCTTTTGCAATACTTGTTGTAGGGTGAAGAAGAAATTGTACCTTTCTCACGGTTAAAATTTCCGTAGCGAAATTCTTGGGTAAGCTTCTAGGCTAAGTTCTTCTTCTGGTTTTCCTCTTGCGTACGTACCAATTCATCAGTTAAGGTGTTGGCTAGCTCTACTGCTTCTTCTATGATTTGTGGTCTAGCTGCTTTGACTACATTTCTGATCTCGCTGATTAATCCCCAGATATAACGGGAGATTAATACTGGTTCTGGTGAGGCTAAGGTTGGGACTATCCTAGCATATTCGAAGAATATGGTAGTATAATCCTTGCAGTCTATTCCAGTCATTTTATGATTTAAGAACTTATTGGCAATCTGTTCTTTTTCATGAGGAGGACATAATTTCCTTTCAACTATCTCCTTAAAATTGATCCATTCAATATTGTAAGCTTTGTCACTTCCTCTAGACTGGAGAATGGTATTCCACCACTCTAAGGCTGCGTTCTTAAAAAGATTAGAAGCAAACATAATTTTATCTTCTTCTGCACATTTATTTATTTCTAAGACTGCTTCTGTCTTTTCTATCTAGTGTAAGGCTGCAATGGCTCCTTCATTGCTCGAGAATTCTATTGGTTTGCAAGACCAAAATTCTTTATAAGAACAACCATAAGAGGTAGTCCTTCTTCTTTTTTGGAATTGGAATTTGGATCAGTGGCCCGTGATTTCCATTCACGTTGTGACTTGGTTCAATGAGTGCACGTTTACTTCCAGTTATAGATTTATTATTTTCTGCTTCCTTAATAGTCTTTATGATATATGGCATAACATCGATTACATACTACAACTGAAAATTAAACAGACTAATAATTATGCATCGATAGGTATTAGATTTATCTATTCTAGTTGATATATCTTTTTTTTCAAGTACCAAATTACATACGTATATATATTATTATATTAGTTGTTGTCTTGTCTAGAAATGCATCTCACGCTCGTCATACTTCCAGACGAGTTTTTCTCCTATCTGACGGATTCTATTTCCTTCTTCAACTAGCTCTTCGCCATAAGAGCGAATTTCCTGCAGACTTTCTTTGCTCATGGGTGGTAATGGTGCTGGCACTGGGTCAGGGTATCGTGGTATGGGTTCTCCGTTAGGGTATGGAGTGTTTACTGTATCCTGAATTGCCCCGGGGTTATTCCACCATGGATCTAAAGGGTTTAGGTCGGTATAGTGTGCTATAGGATTTGGTGCTGCTACTAGTTCTTCACGAGGATATAATTCCCGATATGACCAATTGTTATCCCACCATGGATCATATTCTACAGGGAATGGTGCTGAGATTCTAGGTATCTCATTGGGGTTAAATGCTGGGTTTGGGAATTGGTTTTCCTGGTTTACTTCTACATCCATTGGTTGACTAGGAAATAAGGGTAAAAGTTCTGGTTTAACTGTTTGGTTAAGATTAAGGTCTGCTACAGTGGTTGCTAACATGTGAATACCAGCTAACTGCCAATCAGTTTCCTCTTCCCATAATGGTCTATTAACTGCTTCATGGGTTTGTGCATTCATTTCTCTATTGGCTTTTTCTAGAGTTCTCTGTTGTTGTAATTTCTTCATTCTTTTCCTCCTCTCATCCGCGCCTTTACTAAACCAACCTCTCTTTTTAGTAGGAAAGGGTTCCTCAGATTGTCCCTTAAAAACAAAGATTCCTTCCTCAGTATCAGCAGAATAACTTGAGGAAGTTGGCTGAGATGAGGTTCCTTCACTCTTTGGGGAACTAGCTAACTGACGGTAAGCGTCAGATGTACCTTCCTCACTCATACTGTAAACTAACAAATTGTCAAATAACACACGATAATAATATACATATTTACACATAATCACATAAATTATTTCTTAACAAAGTTTGATTGAAATTTAGGTATTAACAGAACACCTAAATGGGTTAAACCATTGGCTTTGGCTCTGATACCAATCTATGTCGCAGCCCCCGACCTGTAACACCTCGTAAAATCTTGTCCAATTATGTGAAGACACGTGTCCTAAACCCAAATCGTGTAAAGAATTGACTTTGAAGGACTAAAGTTGACAAACGGTGAAGAGATGTATGCGGAGGGACTAAAAGGGTCAACATGCTAAACTTATGCCTTTGAGTGACCTTTTAATGGACCCGGGACTTTGTAATGCTCAAATATACTCTCGGGAATGCTTGACATTAATTACGAAAGGTTTCGATGTCGTTTCATGAATAAGACATGCAAGATTTGTATAATAAGGGTTAAAAGTGCCAACGAGAGAAACTAGTATCTCCGAGAGGTGTACCAACGAACCGGGAGCCTTAGAATTTTTTATTTACACTCCCATGTATGCTCGACATCGATTAGAATTGGTATTTTACAAGCTGCAAGGCCCTAAATGAGATTATATAAGTTGAGGGGCCAAACTTGTAAATTTTCAAAATCTGGTTCGCTGTTCAAGCGGTTACGGACCGTATGAGGTCCTTGCTTACAGTCCGCAAGGACTGTATCTGGGCGAATTTTTGCTTGTTCACCACACATAAGCTGCCAAAACCATTGATTCGATACAAGGGGCTGCATGCTGGTTTATAGCTCTTGTAGGGACACCTAGAGGCATCCTAGAACATCTGAGAACACCTGACTTGATCCTTGAACACCTTCCTAAACTATAAATAGCACCCTCATGTTGCCTCTTTTCCTTGCTCATTCAAAAATTCCATCTCTCTCACTTGATTAAGCTTTCTTGAGCATTTCTTAAGGTTCCTGATTAAAAAGGAAGCTCCCCTAAGTTTAAAGTTCGAGCTAGGACCCTTTGTAAGTGTCCTTAGCCACCGTGGTTCGATTTTTATACGTTTAAAGACCGAAAGTAAAAGTTGCTGCAAAACGACTTTGACTTTCGGTTTAGACCTAAACGGTCCAGCCATTGTTCGATGCGAATATGGCTACGTGATCGTAATTAGGTGTGTATTAATCCCTCAAAAGGGCACATCCTAATTACCACGTTTACTTAGTTAATTGTCGGGCCAAAGTAATGAAATAAAAAGTCCAACTAGTCAGATTTTTAAATAAAAATGAAAACTGATAATGTAGAAGTTATAAAACATTTTTTTCACTTTAATAACTTGGTAAACATTATTAGAACATGTCTAAACATTTTCAAGCCGACAATTCTAAGTCTAAGCTCGGTTCGCAACCGAAAATCGCAAAAGCTTGACTTTTGCTTTGACTTTCAGGTCTGATCCGAATTAGCTTAATTCCTTTATGTTTAAAGGATCCATTGTGACCAGATAATGTTGTAGTATAACCCTCTGAGGTTATATTACATGGTCACTTAGTAATATGAATTATATGCATGTTTCTATTATTATGCTTATTGTTGACTATTTTGCCCTTTCGTAAAAAAAATGAGGTTTATAATATAAAAAAACATGCAAATGGATTTGCTACTGATAAGTAAACATATTTAAATAATTTTGAGACTTACATTCTGGTCATAAACTGATGTTATGCAATTAATCGTAAATTAAGTTTTTATAAAGACTAAAATACCCTTTGATATATATATCAAGCTTTAAATATAAATTTGTGACAAAACTCTTTACCTACTGTTGTGATATCATTTTTAGGAATTATTGGGATGTTGGGTCAGATTATATACTGACCTTAACCTTGTGTTCTTGCATAAAGCCTATAAATGACGATAATACCCTTTCTATGAATAAAACGAGTTTTATATAAAATAAACAATGCAAAACTTTTTGCTACTGTTGTGTTATGAAAAATAAAATATTTTAACCATTCAAACCTGGTCAAAATCTCATAATCACTTAAACTTTGGAATTATCGTCAAATATCGACTTTTACGCTAAATATGTAAGTCCCGAAACTCGGATCTTTCAATGATATCAAACAACACCAAGTTTGTGCGGAATCCAAACTTGATGTGATTCAAGAATAAACACGAGAAACTGAAAATTCGAAGAACACAATACCGAATCACCTTCAAAGTTGCACACGTTCTATTACTTGAATAAGCAAAACGTATAGTACAAGTTGACACACCACAAATCGCCTCTCTCTGACTCTCTGTAGGAAATTCTGAAACTATGAGGCTCAAACCTTAAAACAAGTTGAAAACTTGTTTATATACGAACTCAATCCCAATTCCCTACATGGGTTCCCCTTGGGCCTGCTTGGCCCACATGGCCTAAAGCTTAGCCCAAGTGACCTATAAAGGTCCAAAACCTAATACTAACTAACCCAGTAAGGCCCAGTTCGTAACCATAGCCCGTTGTGTTAATTTGCTGCGTCAGTCTCACACTTTATGGCCTAACAATCTCCCCCTAGACTAATGCCATCAAATTGTCTTCATAACATGAATTCAGCAACGTCTTCAACGAAGTATATGGTTGTCGCTATGCTGCAGATGTTATGGAAGTTCTTGCCTTCTGAACTCTCAGCACTGGGTCTCTTTCTTCAGCTCTTGTGGTTAGCTTCATATCAAGATCACGATCAGCTTTTGCTTGAAACACTTGTTAAAAAGAATGCGAGAGGAGGATTCTCAACAGCTCTTTTCTTCTTCAATCTTTTTCTTTCAAGCAGGTTCACAGGTACTTCTTCAAATGCACTATCACTGTCAGACGACAATTCGTATCCGATTCTTCTGATTCAGGTACATCTTGTTGTTGTGATGCTTCATGCTTCGTCAGCAACTAGCAGCCTCTCAGTCTTCATCAACCCCTGTTCTTGATTGAAATCAAGTTCTGCACATGCTCACAAACTCATAAGCAAACATTTCTTATGCAACAGGGAGAGTACCATATGAACACTTGTTAGTGCATTACGTCTATTGACTTCGTCTTGTATCATGTAATAGGATAGGATAGAATTACCGGTGCTCGAGGTGCGAGAAACTGAGTCTACATGTGAGTTCGCTTGAAAGTACCAAGAGATCATTTCAAGCGAAACCCATTAACAGAGTTCGTTTGAAACAGTCTGGTCACATTCAAGCGGAACCTACATGATCAGAAGTTTCGTTTGAACTTGTCATGGTCACTCTCAAGCGAAACCCAGTAACCTATATATAGGGCATTTGTTAATTCATTTGGTACGACTTCTGGAATCTGTAATGAAGTCCTGCCAAAGTCTGTTCAGGTTGTAAACAGTGTTATTATCAATATTAGTGACAGATTAAAGAGTATCAAGTTGTTTCCACGTCCGTTTCACTGATTCTGCCTTTGAATCGGATTATACGCTCTTCTGATTGACTCGTTTGGGTCTAACAACGAACCTACAAGTGGTATCAGAGCTCAGGAAGAAGAGTTTAGCTTGATATCATCTATTTTCTGACTTCTACACCTTCTTTTTCAATCTGAACAAGTTTTAACGGTCAAAATTGGATCAAATTTTCACAGATTATGTAAAACTACATATTGACAAACCCTGGAAAGTTTCACTGCAAAATTCGAAGTAAAAATGACAAAATTGGACCAAAACTAGGTTTCGCTTGAACGAACACTACAGGTTTCGCTTGAAAAAAACTGCTGGTTTCGCTTGAAAATGTTGTTTGGTCTAAGTTTCGCTTGAAAACCTTGTTGGTTTCGCTTCAATTTAGCTTTCGTTTGAAATCAGATCTGATCTTACTTGAATGAGGGCTTTCGCTTGAAAGATCATCAGGTTTCGCTTGAAGAGTTATCCAGTTTGAAGTATCAGTTTTGCCTTTCGCTTGAAAGCTGATTTTCAGTGTCAACTTTGGGTTTCGCTTCAACTTGTTGTTTCGCTTGAAGTCTCAGTTTCGCTTGAAAGTGAAAATTCCGAGTCAAGATCATTTCACACCAATCAAGTGTCGGTTTATTTCAGGATATTTGATATTGATTGTACTGATAGTGTTTGTTTGATTGTATTTGTTCAGGTTTACATCAAGCATGATAACTTCTATGGAACACACTCAAAGCCACCAACTCTTGAGAGCATTGAAGATTATACATGGTGGAAAGAACGTTTTCTCAATTGGGCGAAAGCGTATGCTCACGAAAGCTGGTTCTGCTTAGAGTTTGGATACGAACGGCCAAAAGATGATAAAGGCGAAGAACTTACATTCAAGAAGTTATCAAGAGAAGATAAATCTGAGTTTGCTGCCAAACAAAGAATGATTGCTTTGATCCAGTCTGCAATCAGAAATGATATTTTTGCGTTGCTGAATCATGATGGGTCATCTAAATCAGTCTGGGAAGCTTTACGTGTTAAAGCTGAGGGGGGTAAACAGATATAAAAAAGAACAAAATTGCTTTACTTAAAAAAGAATTTGATCTATTTGATAGTCTAAAAGGAGAGACAGTGAGATAAATGATTGAGAGAGTTTGTCATCTTAAAATTGAACTTGAGAGATTTGAGATAGTGAAAACAAGAGAGGAACTTATAGATAAAGTGATTGAAGCGTTACCACGAGCTGATCAGTGGCAAATGTTTGTGTTTATTTTGAAAAATGATGCTTTATATGATACAATTTCTCTTGATGCATTGTTTGAAAAGATAGAGAGTCATGATCTGGAGCTACAAAAGCAAAGCAAGATGACTGGTTCTTCACATCAACAGAATGTTGGATTGTATTACAAAGGCAGTGTACCTTCGGAGAAAGGTGTTGGTTCACCAAAGACAACATTTAGTGGTGAGAAGATGAAAGAACCTCAAACAACTTCAACAAGTCATCATTCTGGATATCATTCATCTTCAAAATCAAATTCTGATGAAGCTGAAGAGATTCTGTGCAACATCGCTCTCAAATTGAAAAATTCTCCGGCAATGAGCATTAATGCAGCTAAACAACAAATGAGTTTTCTTGCTTCTGTTCTGGAATCTTATGAAGGTCTTGTAGCTGGTAAAATTGGAGACTCAGAATTAACCAAAGAAGACTACGACCAGATTGATCCGGAAGAGATGGAACTCATTGACATTCGTTGGTGTTTAGCAAGCTGCATTCGCAGAGCTCAGAGATATATGGAAATTACTGGGAAACAATCTCTTGGAGGTGCATCAACGAAGCTTGGATTTGATAAATCCAAAGTGACCTGCTTCAAATGTAAACAGAAAGGTCATTTCAAGAGAGAATGCACTAATTATGCAGTTGGTGGAAATGAACATCCATTCAATGATGATTACTACCGAAAGGCAATTTACCATCGAAGCAGAGAAGAGCCTAAGATGATTGAAGATAAACCCAAATCTAGAGCTTGTTTTGTAATTCAAGATGATGAAGGTTTTGATTGGTCTAAGATATGTCCAGAAGAAGATCGTTTGGAGAATGTTCGAAAAACAGCTCATGGCAAAGCTATAACAGAGGAAAGAAAGTTTGTTTTTGTTGATGAGATTCAAGATGAAAATAAAAACAAAGAAGAAAATGTTGTTGCTGAGGTCAAAGAGAAGACTCGAGAAGAGATTCTGGAAGAAACGACATACAGAGAAAGAAACATTGTGTTGAACAGAATGGATGAGATGCAGGAAGAATATGAGAGTGTTCTTATGAGCAGAAGATGGGATAAGAAGAGAGAATGTTACTTCAACAGAGAAGGAGAACCAGTTGTTTCAAAGAAAGACATAATCTTTGATGATGTTCTTCTTATAATTCCTTTGAGAGCTGAATACTATAGAAATGTGTTGAAAGATGACACATATGCTAAATAACATGAAAAGGAGATCAAATATGCTATGACATCGTGTCTGAGAAAAAGGGATGAAGAGAGAATGAAGAAGAGTGTTGAAGAGATGGTGAACAATCTGAAGAAACTTGCTGAAGAGGTTGAAGTTGTGAAAGAGGAAGTTTTGAAAGTTGATGAGACAGAAAAGATTGAAGAAAAAGTTGTTGTGAATGAAGAAGTTGAGAAAGCTGTTATTAAAGAACAACAAATTGGAGAAGAAGTAAAGAATGAGAATTTGAAAGCTGATAATGTTGGTGATGAAGTCGGTGTTGACGAAAAGCAAGATGTTGCTGATCAGAAGCAAACTGAGGCAATTGCATCAAACACCGAAGTACCAATCACTGAGGTACATTCTGATTCTAAAATCTTAAAAACGATTGATCAGTGCAAGAAATGTATAGAACTGTGCAGAGCTTGTACTGAAAAAGATGAGCAATTCAGAACAAGAGATCTTGAATTTACTAAAATTGAAAATATTTTTAAAGAAAAATGCAAAGAAATGCTAGAAAAAGAATAATTTTTAAAAGAAAATGATGAAAAACTTTCAGAAAAATGTAAAAAATTAGAAATAGAAAATGAAGTTTTGAAAGAAATGTTTCTAAAATGACAGAAAAATGTTCTGAAAAAGAAATTGCTTGTCAAGAAATGAAGAAAGAATATGACTCAATGAAACTGGCATATCATATTACGAAAGAGTCATATGAAAAAGTTAAAGATGAAATGAAATATGCTCAATCAAGAATGAATTATCTTTCTGAAACAACTAAAGAGCTGAAACGAATGTATTCTATAGAACAAGATGTTGTTAATTCTTATATTGAGGATGTTGCTAAGCTAAAGCGACAGATTGCTGATTTAGAACAGGATAACAACAAGTTGAAAAGTTATCACGTGTCGTCATATGTGCTTGAACGTATTTTTAATATAAAACCGGGAGATGGTGAGTCTGAGCAAAACAAGAAAGGCATTGGTTCAGAGTTTCATCGAGTTCCACCACCGGGAAAATTTGCATTTTATGATGAGGAAAAGGTCGAAAAAGCTTTCAACATGGTAGATCAATTGCCAGACAACATTGACATAACCTATTCCAAATCTGATGATTCTCATGATTCAGAGGTGGTAGGTAAAGTTGTTGAAAGTGTGTTGAAAGAAGAGTCGGTTGATACAGGTAAATCTGAATCACAGGAAGAAGATGAAGGAAATCTTCATGATAGTTATCTGAAAAACACAAAATCCGAGAAAAGTTTGAATGATGATTCAAAAGGATTGGTTTATACCATGATTAAATCGGACAAATTGTTTTTAGATGTTGTATTCCCGATTCAGAATGTGATTTCAGAAAAGGTTGATAAAGTTTTCAAAATGGTTGAGATTGAAAAGTCTGAGATTTCAAAGTTTGCTAGTAAGAGTCATAAAGGTTCGTATAACAAACCTAGTTTCAAGAAGAAAAACATGAAGGATGGGTTGGGTTATAAGAAGAAACAAAATTGGAAAAGAAATGAAACATCGAATTTTCAGACAAAAATGAGTTTTGTTTAAGGAAAAAGTTTTGAAGAAGAAGAAAAACTCAAATTTAGACAACAGTCTAATGAAGAGTTTTGTGCTCAAAAGGAAAAGCAACAACCACAGGTCAAAGATGTGTCCATGAGAACATGTTTCAAATGTAATCAAAAAGGACATCTTGCACGCAAGTGTCAAAATCTAAAACCTGTGGATGTTGACAAAAAGAAGATTGATGCTGAGAAACAAAAATCTGAGAATGTGAGACAAAGGTCAACCAGATTTGACTCAAAACAAACTTGGAGGTACAACACAAACAAGTTTGCTTCGACTCAAAACTGGAAATCAAACTCTAACAAGTTCGATTCGAGACAGACCTGGAATTCTCATACACCCAGAGTCAGAACAACACAAAGTTGGCAAAAATCAGTTGATATGACAAAACCCCAAGAGTTTTGGAAACCAAAAGTTGTTGTTCAAAATCAAAAAGTTCAAAACGAGTCACATTTTTACAAACATGGTACTCCTAAAGGTCAAAAATGGAGTGTTAAGAAACAAGTGACTTCGGTAAAAGATGAAAAAGTTGAAGTCAAAGTGGATAAGGTCTTTGTGAAAGATGACAAAGAGTTTCCATCATTGAATGAAAATTATTGTGTTGAAATGCCTAAGGTCAAACAGACCTGGGCAAAATTGTTCAAGTAATCAAGTTGTCTGAATGTTCAGGTGCTCAACAAATCTGAAGATTGTGAGAATGGAAGTTGGAGCAGCCTGGCACAACGAGGAAAAGAGGCTGCTGGATCCTGTGTTGGTTGAAACAGGAAGTTTATTTTCATTCTGTACATAAATAAACAATATTTTTAAAGACCCTAAAAATTGAAAAATACTTAAAAAAAAAACAAAAATATGTTGATTGAATACGCCGAAACCCTCACGGCTGAACAAACATGATTAATTTTACAAGATTGAAAAACGGTTTTCAAACTATAAATATCAATGTGTTGTAAATCATGGGGGTATATTAGATTTTCTGCAAAACAGAGCACATTAAGCAGAAAATGGATGGCGAGACAAAGCTATTAGTATTGGTTGTCAAATTTTCTTTAAATGGTTTTGCATTTTAGGGGGAGAAATATTGTCAGAAAATATAAAAACATTTGAAAAAGCCAAAAACATGATAAAATTCAAAATTGAGTTTTTGCGTAAAAAGAGGAAATGAAAGTACATCAGTAGACAGTTACAGTACGCTAAAGAAATGTAATGATTAAATAGCGTTAAACAGTCTCACTGATGATATGCCGATGGGTTTTTATACATTTAGTAAACTTTTTCGGGATATAAACCTAAATTCAAACTTGCTTATTTCGTGGGGAACACTACTTGGATATATAGGTAACCCCTGAAATTTCGTTTGAAAGGTCCCTCTTTCTGAGATACTAGGTCTTTATACTCAGTGATATCTGGGGTATTATCCCGGGACTTCTGATTTTGCGGAAGCAATGGCCTAGTCCCCGCATAATATTTTCTGCATTGCTTGAAATATAGCGCCGCCCTCAGCAAATTGATGAAACAATAAAATTGATAGTCATTTCTGTTGTAATACAAAAGATCCTCTAAAGGGGACACACCTAAAGTCGAACCGTCATCTCTCTGCTGAACGGAAGTTCTGACCTGAGCTCTCATGGTTTCGCATCTAACCCCTTACAGATATCATCTAGGTATACTCACCTATAAGACTGAATATTGGGATCTGGATACGGGAGTATATTCAAGAGGTGGGACACATGAATGAGTTTAAGTTCTTAATACACCTAATTCGTATCCTGAATCAGTTGAAATTTGTATGAAAATTTAAGTGGATCAGTATATCGACAATCTAAGTGAATTGTTTAATTCTTAATGTGTAACTAAGCTAAACGGTACTTGTGACTTGTCAAAAACTGATATGATCCTCTGATGCATACTCAAACAAAAATATTGTTTGTACATATTTCTTTATTGCTTTATATTTTCAGAAAAATACAAAAAGATTTTTGATTCTGCTTTATTTTCGACAACTGATGTCTGAGATGCTGAGTTTCAAAATCTAAGTAAGCTGATTGTGTTTCTGAAAATAAAACAAGTTCATTAATTTGAAACTTGAATTAAAAAATAAAAATTCAAAAAACAGTTTGTGATATCTCTAAGGTCATTAATTTGGACTTGGAAGATTAACTGTGAGGGAGTTGGATTCTTTAATGCTGCTAAATCATTTAGTTTGTTGATAGGGGGAGTGGATTAGAGAATTTGATTGAATTTGAAAACATTTTATTAATAGATGTTTGAGTGATTACAGATAGTCCAGATTACGATCCCGAAAGCAGAGTCTAAGGGGGAGTCTGAAGACAAGCTTGAAACATGGAAGAGCTTGTAGATGGAAAGCTAGGTGTCGATCCCAAAGCACGGAAGCTTTACGAAAGGGGGAGCCTGAAGCTGATGAAGAAGAGAAGGATTAATGGATGCTTATAATGTTACAACTTGAATGAGAAGGCAGAATGATCAAGACCGAAGATGTGTCATGATGAAGAATAGTCACTGAAGACTTCGTCAATATCCGAGGGGGAGTCTGTTAGTGCATTACGTCTATTGACTTCGTCTTGTATCATGTAATAGGATAGGATAGGATAGAATTACCGGTGCTCGAGGTGCGAGAAACTGAGTCTACATGTGAGTTCGCTTGAAAGTACCAAGAGATCATTTCAAGCGAAACCCATTAACAGAGTTTGCTTGAAACAGTCTGGTCACATTCAAGCGAAACCTACATGATCAGAAGTTTCGCTTGTACTTGTCATGGTCACTCTCAAGCGAAACCCAGTAACCTATATATAGGGCATTTGTTAATTCATTTAGTACGACTTCTGGAATCTGTAACGAAGTGCTGCCAAAGTCTGTTCAGGTTGTAAACAGTGTTATTATCAATATTAGTGACAGATTAAAGAGAATCAAGTTGTTTCCACGTCCGTTTCACTGATTCCGCCTTTGAATCGGATTATACGCTCTTCTGATTGACTCGTTTGGGTCTAACAACGATCCTACAACACTAGGTACATCCAAGTACTTGTACTCGGATTTCACAATTTAAATTCTTTCAACTTTTGATGATCAGTCAAATCTTCAAGAACGGTTATATTTTTAAGTTTAAGAAAACAAATAAACATTCTATTTTTTGGATTTTTTTTTTGGTTTTAAAGAAAAACAAGACACTATTTTTGTATTTTTGAATTTTTTTTTAATTTTTAATTACAAGAACTAAAAACAAATAAAAACTCAAAATATAAACAACTACCATAATATACAATTACAATTGAAATGGGATCAAAATTCGTTCTCAAGCAGACTGAGGAACGCTTTTCAGTACGAGCCTAATCAAACTGGTCTATGCGATTGCCAATATGTTTGTCCACTTAAAATTTAACGCTCAACTTTCAATTTTTCAACTTCGTGATATGCTTAAGGTAATATTATACTATTATACCCGTGTGTCCCATTCCAAGGCATACCCCAGGAGATCATAGCTCCGATAAGCTAGCTCAGTTATATGTGGACGAGATTGTGTCTCTCCACAGAGTGCCAGTGTCTATTGTATCAGATAGAGATACTAGATACACTTCTCATTTCAAGAAAAGTTTCCAACAGTTAGTAGGCACTCGTTTGAGTTTCAGTACTGCTTATCATCCTCAAACGGATGGGCAAAGTGAGCGTACAATTCAAACGTTGGAAGACATGCTTCGCGCGTGTGTCATTGATCTAGGTGGTAGTTGGGATGACCACCTTCCCTTAATTAAGTTCTCCTACAATAATAATTACCATACCAGCATTCAGGCTGCTCCTTTCGAAACTTTATATGGAAGAAAATGTAGGACGCCCGTCTGTTGGGCAGAAGTCGGAGAAATTCAATTACAGGACCTGAGATAGTCCTCAAAACAACGGAAAAGATTGTCCAGATTCATGATCGCCTAAAGGCTTCCATAGATAGGCAGAAAAGCTATGCGGATAAGAGACGCAAACCTCTAAAGTTTGAGGTAGGAGACAAAGTCTTACTAAAGGTATCACCCTGGAAAGGAGTGATTCCTTTTGGTAATGTAGGATCGGTTTGTGACCCGAACGAGTCGTTCAGAAGAGATTATCTCGGTTTCAGAGGCGGAAACTAAGAAACCGAGTGCGAAACAGCTTGCGTATCACTTTAAACACTGATTGTATTAATCTGACGTAGTTTACAATCAATTCTCACACCGGCAGCACCTCGGTATGATTTTCTAGAACCGTTACAAATGACAAGACATAACCTCTATATATAGACACATGGTTTCGCTTGAAATAAACAAATCCTGTTCAAGCGAAACCTTGAAGCGAAATCTTCATGACATTTTGTCTTCAAGCGAACCTTTCACAATATCAAATCTGTTTCATATTTTGACTTTCTAGAATGATGTCATGAGTGTGATATCACTAATGATGTCACATGATGATGTCATTAGTGATGTCACTTGATCAGATCCGCAACGCTACCAGAGACTCGACATAAGACGAAGACGACAGATGAATGCATCAACAGACTCCCCCTCAGATGTTGACGAGTCTTAAATGTCGAGTATTCTTCAATCTTCAGTCTTTATCAGTCTGTTCACTTTCTTCGCATATATCAGGATCTTCTCTTTGGCTCTAACCTCGTCAGACTCCCCCTCTCATCATGATGGGATTGCTGTCTGGAATTAGCTATCACCTTGAGATTGAATCCTGGCTTTAATTTTGTTCAGTTCATCTCCTGCACAAATTTTCTCACCACCAAATAAGTTTTCACTTAAATGAATAAGAAAAACTTACTAGTAATAGTTACATCAAGTTCAAATTAATGACCTTGATTAACTAAACAAACTTTTCTTTTTCAAAAACAATTTCTTCTTTTAAACACACACTCCCAAACCTGTTCATCTTGTTTAGCACTTTGGAATTTTGAAAATCAGCTCTTCAACATCAGTTGTCGAAAATCTTTTTGGATTTTTCAAAAAATGAAACATAAATGCAATAACAGAAATAAACTGCAGAAATAAAATATGTACAAACATATTTTTATGAGTTTGCAAAAGAGGATCATATCAGTTTATGTGACCAATCACTAGCACCGTTAAGCTTTGATTTCATTTTATGCTCTAAGCGATTCACGTAGATTGACGATATTGTTGTCCACATAAACTCAATCTAAAAACTTTCAATCTGCTTACCGATACGTTAAGGTATATTTAGATAGCACTAAATTCTTATGGACCCCACGATCTCAGCATATCCCCTCATCATGCAATACACTGACTCAAGTAATGCCTTTAAACTTTATCAACTGTGATTTGTGCGAAAACAAAGTAGAATGTTTAAACATTAACAATCAGGTCGATACTTCCGTATACGCAGAGAAAGTCCAATGTTTAAACAAAATAAGAAAATAAAACAAGTTGAAGTTGTTTAGGCTTTAACCACCAGATCGATACTCCCGTATACGCAGAGGTGATCCAAAGCTTAAACGAAACACCAAAGAAAATAAAGCAGAACGTTTAGGCAACAACATCCAGGTCGATACTCACGTATACGCAGAGGATGTCCGATGCTTAAACAAAATAAAGAAATAAAACAAGTTTAAATCTTTGCAAAATAAAATGCACAATCACAGCGACTTTTTAGCAAAGTTGTGAAAGTTCACAAACTTAACCAGTTTTATGTCTTTCGACAATCAGCGATTACTGAGTAGGCACACAGTCAAGAAGGACAAAACTAAGTACTATGCTTTCAATCATGTTTCCCACTAGAACTAGGCTTTTTCATTTAAGTTTGTATCGTTATCGCAAATCTACTAGTCTAGCTGAGCCTACCGTCACATCTTTAGTGAGACCGTTTATCACTTTTAGTCATTCCATTTCTTTAGCATGCTGTGACAGTCCACTGATTTACTATCATTTCCTCTTTTTGACAACAAAACTCATTTTTAAATTTTTCAATGTTTTTGACATTTTCAAATTTTCTAATTTTTTTAAATTTTACTCCCCCTAAAATCAAAATATGTCTCAATTTTGATTTTCTGGGAAAATTTGAAAAACAAGCTGTACAAGAAACGTGACAACATGATGAGAATTGCCTCAAATCTCCATCCACTTGGCATAAACAATCAGAACTCCCCCTCACAACAAACTATTTTCCCATAGTGATTTCAAAACACTTAAGTTTGTTTTAATCAAAATGGTTTTTCCGGAAAATTAGTTTTGTTGATTTTCAAACCACTTGTAGGTTAGGGGTTTCATCACATTGTTTTTCATATTAAAAACCACTTGTAGAAAATCAAGTACAACTTAATGTCCCTGATTTACCACTTGTAAGTCGAAATCACTTTCGTGAATTTCTCAAGAAATGTGCCGATTCCTGTTCCACGCTTACCAACCTGGGAACTCCGGCAAGTCAGGTTTTTCATTTGAAAAGATCTACCCAAGCCTGACCAGCCTTGGGTGATTTTGAATTCTTGTTTAACAATGGTGGAAAGTTTGCCTCATCCATTGTTAGACTAGAACTCTCATTCTTTACCTCAACAACTGGCTCTTCTGGCTTTACCACACCAGATTCATTGCCTGAATGTGGCTTGTCTGACTTTGATGAGCCAGATTCATCGCCGACATGTGGCTCCTTTGTTTCCAAAGAAACAGATTCATCGCCAACCATTTTCTTCTTCTTTATCTCCTCTTTCGTCCTCAGATTTGTATCTGATGAATGCGTTTTGCCTGATTTGTTGTTCTTTGGTGAGCAAGACGATTTATCAGAACTTTTATCTGTTTTGCCAGTTGTATCCGAGGACAAAATCCTTTCCAGATACTCTCTGGCCTTCTTCCTCTTCTTCCTCAGTCTGTCTTTTTGCCCCTGTGAAAGCTTTACTTTCGATTCTTGAACTTTCGGTTCTTGAACTTTACGTTCTTGAACTTTCTGTTCTTTGGGCTTGACAGAGACTGATTTCTTTGTCAATTTCTGAGATTTAACCCTCGATCTGTCATTTGATCTCCTTGGGCAATCTCTGGCAATGTGGCCTCTGATTTGGCAGTTATAGCATCTTCTCGTCTCATAACTCCAACTCTGGCAGTTAACAGCAATGTGTCCTTGATAGCCGCATCTGTAGCACACTCTGTTATCGTACCAGTCACCATTTTCAGTCCAAACATTCAAATCATAGCACTGTTTGGCTTGGTGATATCCATCTCTCCTCTTGTATGCTGGATTTGGCTTTTGAGCACTATGGTCCAACCTGCACCACTTTTCACCAACATTTTTTGAGTTTTCATTTTTTAATTTTTGTGTATTTTTGAAGCGATTGGATGATTGAACTGATGGCTTTTTATCTTTTTGTTTTTGTTCCACATTCTTCTTTACAGGTTTTTGCGTTGAGCATTCACCTTTTTCAGTAGAATGTAGAACAGTTTCTTGAAACATTTCTTTCAATTTAAAATATGTTTTCTTTTGCTCATTTTCAGCATCAGATTCTGGATCAGACTCGTCTGCTGAATAAAACTCCTCATTTTCATCATCAGCTTTCTCATCACAATCACTTATAGGAACTGAATTGATCGGTTTTGGACAGGGATAATTCAAAGACTCAGATGAAGTCACAAAACCTTTCAATTTCTTTTCAAGCTCATCAATTTTGTTCCTCGAATTCTCAGCTTCATTTTCAAGCTGAGATATTCGTTCAAGATGAGACTTGATTGTTTTTTCATTCTCAATTTTAATGTTTTCAAGAACAGATTTTTCATTTTCTAAAACTTTTAACTGTTCTTGAAATTTTGTTTCATTGACTTTCAAATTTTTGTTCTCCAGCTTTATCCAGAAATCTTCATCTTCTGAAGATTTCTTTTTGCTTTCAAATGTCAAACTGTTCAATTTACTTAACAGTTTGTCATTTTCTGGTTTCAACCTCTCACAATTATCCTGTAAAACAAGAATCTGTTTATCAGCAGATTTCTTTTCATTCTTCATCACTGAAATCTCTTCAGTTTGTTCCTCTCCCACTTGGACACCTTTACTCTTACTCTTCTTTAATATCGATTTTCCACTTTGACTTTTCTTCTTCTCAGCATTTCTCTCCATCTGTTCTTCAAGTTTCTTAATGAATTTACAAATATCCAATCCATTGTATTCTCCAGTTCTTTTTAAATCCAAAAGATATGTACCCCATTCTTGTTGAGGTATAGCATTGGCTAATTTATCAACCCATTCATCTGATTCCTTGTCAATACCCGTCTTACACATTGAGCGAACAAGATGGCTATACCTCTCAATGATAGTCTTTGTACTTTCACCTGGATAACCTGAAAACGAGTCAAACTCTTTCTTTAATACTTTTATTCTATCCAATGTTTCTCTTGTCATATTAAAGAAATTGATATCCATGTTGTGGAAACCCGTTTTACAATACAGTCCCGTTAAGTGAAATATCAAGTCCAAGCAAGATCACCTTTCAAACACAATACTAAACACTTAAAATTTTGATTGGTCCGATCAATCAATAGAAAATATTAGACCAAGAATAACTAAATTTTGAAATGATTAATACTCAATGATGATTTACAACTTTTTAGATGTCCAACAATTGCAAACTGATTGGACCAATTTCTATTCCTATATCACGTGCATACCATCATGTACCCACAATCATCAATTAAGTCATTCACATGTACCATTTGCAAATCCCAATCAACTTTTAATACCTATCGAAATGTTCAAACAGATCACGTGACAACAATTAACAAATGCAAGAAATCTATTGGACCTTTCAATTTAGTCAGACACAATAACACGTGATTTCTTGTCCCAACAAACTTACAACCTCAATCAGAATATTACACACCAATCGACGTACACACTCAAGCAGTCATTATAATCAATCGGTGCACATAATTCAATAATCTTTCATGTGAATTACTGAACTATTTTTAAACAGTGTGTCAGTTTCAAATAGATGCAGTTTACAAGTAATATGTCAAATTCAAACACGTATGTCGAGCAAATGTTGAATTCAAGCAGAATTCGACACGTATTTCAAGCGAAAACTAACACAATCTCAAACAAACTGCTGTGTTCAAGCGAAATCCTCAATTTCGCTTCAAACTCTAACTTTTTCAAGCGAATTCTTCAATTTCGCTTCAAACTCTCAAGCGAAATCGGATGATGTCAGCATATGTCAAACCAGTTTCAAGCGACAGTTCAATTTTAACCAGTTTTTAAGTCGATTTTCGTTCTGAAACTTTCCAGGATTGGTTAGAACATGTTTACGCATAAGATATGTAATTTTTAGCCGATTTTAACCGTAAAAGTTTGTTCGATTTTAAAAGAAGGTGTAGAAAATCAGAAAAAGTGACAAAAACGAGCTGTTTTGGCGAAATCTCTTCCTCCTGAGCTCTGATACCACTTGTAGGATCGGTTTGCGACCCGAACGAGTCGTTCAGAAGAGATTATCTCGGTTTCAGAGGCGGAAACTAAGAAACCGAGTGCGAAACAGCTTGCGTATCACTTTAAACACTGATTGTATTAATCTGACGTAGTTTACAATCAATTCTCACACCGGCAGCACCTCGGTATGATTTTCTAGAACCGTTACAAATGACAAGACATAACCTCTATATATAGACACATGGTTTCGCTTGAAATAAACAAATCCTGTTCAAGCGAAACCTTGAAGCGAAATCTTCATGACATTTTGTCTTCAAGCGAACCTTTCACAATATCAAATCTGTTTCATATTTTGACTTTCTAGAATGATGTCATGAGTGTGATATCACTAATGATGTCACATGATGATGTCATTAGTGATGTCACTTGATCAGATCCGCAACGCTACCAGAGACTCGACATAAGACGAAGACGACAGATGAATGCATCAACAGGTAAGAAGGGAAAACTAAGCCCGAGGTACATTGGACCATTCGATATCATCAAATGTGTCGGGAGTGTAGCTTATAAGCTGAAATTGCCTGAGGAGCTTAGTGGAATTCACAATGTGTTCCACGTCTATCACTTAAAAAAGTACCTAGATGATGAATCGCTAGCAATATCTCATAAAGACGTGCAGATAGATGAAAGCCCGAGGTTTGTTGAAAGACCTATATCGATCGAGGATCGACATGTTAAAAAGCTCCGAAGAAAGAATGTACCGATTGTGAAAGTAAAATGGGATGCCCGTAGAGGCCTTGAGTATACATGGGAGGTTGAGTCCACTATGCGACAAAAGTACCCTCACTTATTTCAAAAAATCTCGAGGTTGAGATTTCTTTTAAGGGGGTGAGGATGTAACACCTCATAAAATCGTGTCCAATTATGTGAAGACACGTGTCCTAAACCCAAATCGTGTAAAGAATTGACTTTGAAGGACTAAAGTTGACGAACGGTGAAAAGATGTATGCGGAGGGACTAAAAGTGTCAACATGCTAAACTTATGCCTCTGAGTGACCTTTTAACGAACCCGTGATTTTGTAATACTCAAATATACTCTCGGGAATGCTTGATATGAATTACGAAAGGTTTCGATGTCGTTTCATGAATAAGACATGAAAAATTTCAATAATAAGGGTTAAAAGTGCCAACGAGAGAAACAAGTATCTCCGAGAGGTCTACCGACGAACCGGGAGCCTTAGAATTTTTTATTTACACTCCCACGTATGCCCGGCATCAGTTAGAATTGGTATTTTACAAGTTGCAAGGCCCTAAATGAGATTATATAAGTTGAGGGGCCAAACTTGTAAATTTTCAAAATCTGGTTCGCTGGTCAAGCGGTTACGGGCCATATGAGGTCCCTGCTTACGGTCCGTATGACTGTATCTGGGTAAATTTTTGCTTGTTCACCACACATAAGCTGCCAAAACCATTGATTCGATACAAGGGGCTGCATGCTGGTTTATAGCTCGTGTAGGGACACCCGGAGGCATCCTAGAACATCTGAGAACACCTGGCTTGATCCTTAAACACCTTCCTCAACTATAAATAGCACCCTCATGTTGCCTCTTTTCCTTGCTCATTCAAAAATTCCATCTCTCTCACTTGCTTAAGCTTTCTTAAGCATTTCTTGAGGTTCCTGATTAAAAAGGAAGCTCCCCTGAGTTTAAAGTTCGAGCTAGGACCCTTTGAAGTGTCCTTAGCCACCATGGTTCGGTTTTTATATGTTTAAAGACCGAAAGTCAAAGTTGCCGCAAAACAACTTTGACTTTCGGTTTAGACCTAAACGTTCCAGCCATTGTTCTAGGAAAATATGGCTACTTGATCGTAATTAGGTGTGTGTTAATCCCTCAAAAGGGCACATCCTAATTACCACGTTTACTTAGTTAATTATCGGGTAAAAGTAATTAAATAAAAAGTAAAACTAGTCAAATTTTTAAATAAAAATCATAACTGATAATGTAGAAATTAAAAAACATTTTTGTCACTTTAATAACTTGGTAAACATTATTAGAACAAGTCTAAACATGTTCAACCCGACAATTCTAAGTCTAAGCTCGGTTCGCAACCGAAAGTTGCAAAAGCTTGACTTTTGCTTTGACTTTCAGTTCTGACCCGAATTAGCTTAATTCCTTTATGTTTAAAGGTTCCATTGTGACCATATAATGTTGTAGTATAACCCTCTGAGGTTATATTACATGGTCACTTAGTAATCTAAATTATATGCATGTTTCTGTTATTATGCTTATTGTTGACTAGTATGCCCTTTGGTCAAAAAATGAGGTTTTTAATATAAACAAACATGCAAATGGATTTGCTACTGATAAGTAAACATATTTAAATTATTTTGAGACTTATATTCTGGTCATAAACTGATGTTATGCAATTAATCTTAAATTAAGCATTTATAAAGACTAAAATACCCTTTGATATATAAATCAAGCTTTAAACATAAATTTGAGACAAAACTCTTTACCTACTGTCGTGATATCATTTTTAGGAATTATTTTGATGTTGGGTCAGATTATATACTGACCTTAACCTTGTGTTCTTGCATAAAGCCTATAAATGACGATAATACCCTTTCTGCGAATAAAACTAGTTTTACATATAATAAACAATGCAAACTTTTTGCTACTGATGTGTTATGAAAAATAAAATATTTTAACCATTCAAAGCTGGTCAAAATCTCAGAATCTCTTAAACTTTGGAATTATCGTCAAATATTGACTTTTACGCTAAATAGGTGCATAGTATGGTTTAAAATGATATTTATCACCCAAGACTTGTTACCTACTGATTTTATAAATAAATTTAAATATTTTTACAGTAGGTATGAGTCTTGAACTCAGAATTTCCAATTAAGTCCTTAAAAGCATATGTGAAATGACCAAAATCCCCTTTCGGGGCATAGTTTGGCCATAAATGGTAAACCACACATATGTATAATATCTTACTAATATAACATCATAAAATAAATATTTTTACAGAATGTTCTTGACCAGAACCTCAGTTTACCTATAAACCTCTTTTATAAATCCTAAAATGAACAAAACGCCCTTATGGGGCCTAATTCGGTTTTAAAATCTTTTTGGGTATACCTGTTGATATCCTACTGATATCATAACATATTTTAAGCATAATAACATATGGGACTTGTATATGACTCATTCGGTTACCCGTTTTTGCTTATACGCGTTCGGTTCGATTTATATAACTAGTTTGCATGATTTGACCGAAACGTGTTTAACCTTATCATCTCAACTTCAATATCCAGAATGTATTTAGTTAACCCATATTATACAAGTCTTCATACTTGTTGGGTCCAAATAACATTCCATTCCGGTCACCGCTTAATCTAGCGTTTCGTACCGTAAAGCATCCTTAAAACTAACCGGTCTAAGTCCTTGACTTAAATAAGACCCGTTAGTATCCTAATAGGTTAATAAAACCTTCATTTCAGATTAAGTAGCCTCAGTAGAAGATACTTGCATAAAGTCTTAGTAATATACGGCTGAGTAGCAGTTCTTGCATAATTAACTCAGGTTAATACTTTTAACTTATTTTCCCTTATACGGGTTTGGGATACCGTAAATTATTACCGCTTGGTCGGGTATGAGATCATTTAATCGGGTTGTTATTTAATAAATCTGCATAACCCATTTTAATTTGTTTTGTTTGATAACATAAACTTTAGGGGTTAACGTCCGTGTCCTGGATATCCTCGACTCATTTAAGTTATTAATGGCCACGACCTATGCACAGGGTGTAGGCATATACCCGACAGATGCAAATGCTAAATAATAAATAACCCACAAGTTGGGGATAACTCCTTTGTGGGTTTTATAAGTGACGAGTCGGTTAATCCTGATTTGCTTCCAAACCGGCCCCAAATGTATGACAAACATGTAAAACTGTATATGAGATTTTAAATGAAATTGTGCCAAGTTATAAAAGAATTTTTGTGCTTGAAGCACTTAAACCAATTTTCATAAATGTTTTCAAATGAGTCATTTAATTGTATTTACAAGTGAAAACTGACGTATTTTCCAAAGACTAAGTGACAGGTACCTCATGTAAATTGGCTGGAGCTACTTGGCGTTAAATAAGTGGATCTTGCAAGTCCCTAGGCGCCTTAAGTCTGTCAAACTTAGTTTTATGTTTTATTTTAAGATCCGCCCGTGGATCCTTATTACAATCGCCTGTATATTCTTTTATTCGTACTTTGAACACTTTGGATTGTAATAGTAATTTTACCTTCAAAGCCTTCCGCTGTTGTATAACTATGTTTAATTGTCTATGATGATATCAACTACGTCACGATACTCCCCATCGGGCCCACCGGATTATGTGGAAATATCGGGGTGTGACACGACCCCTACCCCGGGAGCGGGCGCCGCGAGCTCGGATCAAATGGTATCGGTGTTTATTAATTTGGCAGCGGAAATGAGACATCAGAACTGTAGTTAGGAAAAGTTATCAGAGTTTCAAAAAACCAAACTATTATAATAAACAAATGGGATAAAACCCAAGTTTCACTGATAATACATTAATAGGGATGAAACCCTAATTTATTGAAAACATAAACTTTTTTTATATAGGTAACTTTTATAGCCACTTCTTTAAGCCTTCAGTGCTCTCTAGCTGGCTTCTAATAGGTTTCACATTAAGTTACCTGAAACGCGTTTTAAAAAGATTTTATCAGCAAGAAATACTGGCGAGTGCATCCCAGTTTAATCAAAACAGTTTTATAACTTAACAGTATTGAGAGCGATTACAATGTTTATATCTACACAGTTACTCATTCAGTACGGTCAATTCCTGACTTGTGGTCATGTTACTCATTGGCTAACTCTTTGTCCAATATTAACAGATTTCAAGTAATGTACAAACCACAACATAACAGCAGTAATTGTAGAATACATAGACTCAATCACTGTAAAGTATAATTGAAAACATTTGAGGTTTTGGTAAAACAGTTTGGTAGAAGAAGAGAATGACTCACTTTCTTGACTTAGGTAATACTACAGCTTCCTAATGATTCTCCTGGTTAATATCTATTAAAATTTAAACAATGCACACGTGTTAGTAAGATAACCCAATTTACATTAGCCATACAACCTAGACAGAACTCCAACGAACTAAGTTAGGCAGACCCTTGACATGCGTTACGGAGCCCTAGATCAATCGGGTCGGGTAACTAATACGTAACAGGGGGTTATAATACTTACAACGAGGCAGAGCTTCGCTATTTAGGGGGTATTATTCCCGAGTATAATTTCCTAGAGATTTGAGAGAGAAAGAAATTCTGAACGTTTTGCAAATGAGGCCGAAGGCCTCCATTTATAGCCTGACCAAAGGCAGCTCGCGCCTCGCGACGATCATGGGGTCGCCCTTCGCGGCCCGCGAGGCCACTAGGGTAGGCCCTAGCCTTGTCGAGTCAACCAGTAGCCTTCACACGCGTTAGGACACGTGGCGGACTGGTGTGTCGCCTGCTGTCACTACGTCGCGGCCCACGACAGACCTGGTTTGACTGGGTCGGGCCCCGCGAGGGTACTATATTATTGTTTTTATTTTATTTTTATTAATATAAATGTTATTTAGGCCTTTTTCACACGTATATGGGTCTAATAGGAATGTTTAGGGTAGTGTTAAGTGGTTCTAGGAGGGTTGTTATAACAACCTTGGACCAAAAAAGGGGGCTGTGAAAAAGAAGTCCGCGCCTTTCCAAGGTTCTTGTTACAACTGTTGTGACAACGGGCACTTTTCCATGCATTCCGTACAATAATTAAACAGTAATCTGTGCTTTAATGATTGTGCATGATTTAGTTTACAAGACGAATGAATTTCTGATTACTGTTATATACATACAATGGCATTTCATGTTGCAAGACTTTTATCATTACTACATGCAACACAATATAGTTCTATTAATGCACAGAACAAAGTTAGCACAGTTATCAGATAAACTAGAAGTACTGACGGGAGTTCAGTACTTAGACAGATGTGATATTAAGACACAGAATGAGCCCCAGAACCAAGTCTTACACTAGGATATTGTGTAGGAAAGTAGGGATTACAAAACTGCCTTCCTAGTGATGACATAGGTGCCGGAAAGTGCCGGAAACACACTAAAACTGCAAAATTCTGCAGAAAATAAGCAAATTCAGCAAAAATTCAGCTTTTACCATCTAAATATAATGCAGAAAAGTGGTTAAATGGTCCATAATACTTTCCTAAGTGTCGGGAGCCAAACCGTCATAAAACATAACATAAAGCACACTAAACTGCGCAATTTAGCGCTTTAACGAACAGTAACGAAACGAACAACCGGACACTACCCGAAACATCAAATTCTTACTAGAAGCATTGTTTTAGTGTTACAAAGCTAGTTATGGTCACCGAACATCATAACACATCCTATAAACATATAACACATATAACCCTAACTAGTATACTTGAAATCTAACCATAACACTTAATTTACCATTAGAATGTTACACTTTACCCCCCCCCCCCCTTTTGATGGCCGGATAGGATGTGGGTCCCACTTGGGATTTTTCTTACATATTTTATTTGATTTGTTGTGGGATCTTGAAACACAATGTCCATTAGATTAATTGTTGTTGGAAACTTTATATGGGGAATAAAGCTACCGCTAATGATGTATTGCAAAATACATCTCTTATTCGTGTTCAGTTTGTATAGTTTTCGTTATATTTAGTTTTTTTTTCGTTAGAATGCGCATACTATTGATCAAATCGAGTTTTGCAGGTCTTGATGCTTAAATATGCGGGAAACCGAGTAAAACGAGCCAAAATATTGAAGTGCCAAGTCCTGGAACGCGTTGGAAAGACCAGGAGCCGAAAAGAGGTTAAAAAGCTGAAAAAATGGTCTCTGGCAGCCCGTGAGAAGTTTTCTGGCACCAGGCGAGAGACTGAAAGAAGTAGGCAACTTTTGGAACAAGGTGGCGCCCCGCCACCCATTCAGTGATTCTCTCGCGCCCCGCCAGAGGGCATTTCTGGCAGATTTGTGCGATTTTTGTCAAGGGTTGTTATGGAAAGTCATATATATGCATCTTTAACTTGGAAAAACCCTGGTAACGAATTAGGGAGCTTGGAGGCTGTTGGTGCACTAATGTCTGTTAACTTCGTCTTTATCGAGTCTTGTAATGTATCAAATAGATCAGGGCACGCAAATCAAGAAAACAGTATTTTAGGTTAATTTCGCATGAAATGGACATGATGACATTTCATACGAAATTAGTAAGTTCAAGCGAAATTACTAATTCCGCACGGAATTAGGTAATCTCGTTTGAACATGTAATTCCGTTTGAACCTGTTCATGCGGAATTACCATCCCTATAAATACTGAACTTGTCTGGTCATTTTAAACAAAATTAGAAGTGTGTGTTTGAGAGCCGAGGTGCTACCGGATTGTTATTTGAATTGTAAAAGCTCAGGAAATTAATAAGAGAAGATATTTAGAAAGTATCAAGCTGTTTCCACATCGATATCACTGATTCCGCCTTTGATATTGATCGTGAACTCTTCAGATTGACTCGTTAGGGTCACACGATGATCCAACAAGTGGTATCAGAGCTCAGGACGAGAAGTTCATACCAATTCAGCTTGATTTCATCGGATTTTCTCTCTTCTACTTCTTCTTTTTAAAATTGAATGAGATTTAACGGATAAAATGGCTTGATTTTCATACATAATAAGCGAAACATAGTTTTATTGAATCCTTGAAAGAATTGGACATTAATTCGACCTAATACTGATAAAATTGATAATTTCGCTTGAACAACTGATCGAATGTGATGATGTCAGCAGCTGATTTCGCTTGAAATCATAATTCCGTTTGAAAGTGTTACTGTAATTCCGCACGGAATTACATTTTCTGTCTAATTTCGCTTGAAAGTGTTGATTGATTTCACACGGAATCAAATTTCGTTTGTAGAGTACAAACGAAATTACTAATTTCGTTTCAAACAGGCTAATTTCGCTTGAAACTGAACTAATTCTGCACGGAATTAGATATCGCTTGGTAATTTCGTTTGAAGATTGAACAAGTAATCTCGTTTGAAAGTTGTTATCTCATTTGAAGTTCATAATTCCGCGTGAACTAATCTTGTTTGGAACTGTTTTTGTTAAAATCAAAAAATTTTCTAAGTGTTTGTTGATTGTCACAGGTACTTGAAAGATGGATGATTTCATGAATCCGTTCTGTGATGTGTTTGCGTATACCAGTGGTTCGGGAGATGGCACAAGTAATACTAATGAAACTACACCAACACCGAGTGCAAAGAAGATTCTTTTTGATGCTATGAGTGTAGAGAGTGCTTATGGGACATACAACAAACCTCCCAAACAGATGGCAATTGAAGATTACAACAGGTGGGCTACAAGGTTTGACGAGTGGCTTCAAGCTTTTGCATATCCAAGCTGGAAGAATTTAAAGAATGGTTACAATTCGGGAGGACATGATTGTCAGAATATGACTAACAGTGATGATATAGAGAGTTTTGTTGCTGAACAAAAGTGCATTGCTTTGATTCATCAGTCTGTGAGAGATGACATAATATCATTGATTGAATATGTTAATTCGAAAGATCTTTGGGAGAAACTGAGAGTGAAATGTGTAGGTAGTGCTGAGATAGTTAAGAACAAAAAGAAGTAGTTAAGAAAAGAGTTTGATTTGTTTGGATGTATGAAAAATGAATTTGTATCTAAGATGATCGAGAGATTCGGGCATTTGAAGATGGAGCTTGCAAGACACAAAATTGTATATACTCAAGAAGAGTTGGTTGACAAAGTATTTGATTCTCAACCAAATGAGCAAGACTGGCAATACTTTGCCTTGATGCTGAAGAACACAATCAAGTCATAAGATTTAACAGTGGATCTACTTATCGAAAGATTGGAAAGTCATGAATTAGAGATCAAGAAATCCAGCAAAGTCAACAACTCATCTTATCAACAGAATGTGGAGCTGTATTACAGAGGAAGCATGATTCCGAAATCTGCATCACCAAAGACAGCATTTTCTGCAGAGAATTCAAACACAGTGAATCATGAAACTCCTAGCAGTGGCTATTATGGTGGTTCATCGTCAAATACTTCAAATCAATCTGCATCAAAGAATCTGTTTCAATGCAATATTGTTGTGGATCTGAAGAATGCTCAAAATTTCAGTGAAGAATCTGCAAAACAGCAAATGGTGTTCTTAGCATCTGTGCTAGAATCGTACGAGAGCCTCGTGGCGGGCAAGATTGGAAACACTAATCTGACTAAGGAAGACTATGATCAGATTGACCCTGAGGAGATGGAACTAATAGATATCAGATGGTGTATGGCCAGTGCAGTCCGGAGAGCGCAACGTTTCATGGAGATTACTGGAAGACATTCAATTGGAGGACCTTCCACAAAACTTGGTTTTGATAAATCAAAGGTCACGTGCTTCAGGTGTAAACAAAAGGGTCATTTCAAACGTGAATGTCGAAACGCACCTGCTGATGATACTGCAAATCCATTCCGTGAGGATTACTACAAAAGAGCAATTTATCATCAGAACAAATCTGAACCTCCCAGAATGAAACAACTAGAAGATAACTCCAAAGAAAAATCTAGAGCACTTGCTGTTATTCATGATGACGAGGGTTTCGATTGGAGTGAACTGCTACCGGAGGAAGATGCTGTGGGCTATGCTTTCATTGCAGAAAAGATTACTCCTTTCAAAGACAGCAGAAATGAAGAAAAAAATACATAAACAGAAAGATGAAGGCACAAACCAGGATGATCAGATTATCTAAGATATTCAATGACGCTAAGAGAGCGAAGAGATGGGATGCTGATAGAGAATGTTATCTTGACATCAATGGAAACATTGCTATTGATCCAGCTACTCTTAGTGTTGAAGCTTTCATTGAGCAATTTACTGAAGAAGAAGAAGAAGCCAGAGAGAGAGAGAATGGTGGGGAGGTGGAGAAGAGAAAGAAAAAGAGAAAGAGAAAGAGTCGCAGCCTAAGAAGGTTGATGATGAAATTATTGATACCTCACAAGAATTCACTGCTGAAAACTTGGGGAAGATGGCTGATAAAGTGCTTGCTGCAAAAGAGCTTGAGGTAGACTCTAAGTCTGAAACTGAGTCTAAAAGCAAGGTCAGTTCAAATGCTTCAACAAGTGAGTCAGGTAAGAAAGTCAAAGGTGACAGTGACTGCAAAAATTGCATGAAAAACTGCAAGGTTTGTAGTACAGTCACTTACCTCAGTGGTAAGAAAGTTAAAGATCTGACAACAAGAGTCAGAAATGTTGAAGATCAGATTCTTGACCGTGACAAAATGCTAAAAGCCTCAAATGATCGTGTTAAAAATTTAACTGAGAAAATTGAAAATGATAAAATTGAAGTAGAAAGAATTAGGAAAGAAAATGAAAAGCTAATTCATAAAAATTGGCAACTCTCAGAAAATTTTGACAAGTTGAAACAAACGGTAAAAGATTCTGATGAAAGAAATGGTAAAACCAATAAAGAAAATGTGCAACTTTCAGGAGTTCTTCGTGTAAAAGAAGAGCAAATTAACAAACAATTGGATGAGATTGCTAGTTTGAAGCTTCAAGTTCAAGAAGCTAAGATTGAAAATGAATGCATCAATCTGAAATTAACCAGTTACAACTCCGCAAGCTTTGTTTTGCAACACATTGTTCCCAAACCCATTGGGAAAAACAAAGCAGGCGAAGATGTTTACTCGGATGGAACTGGGGTTGGGTATCATCAAGTTCCACCGCCAGTGTTAAATAATTTTTCAAAGAAAAAGTCCGGGTTGGTTAATGATGAAGATGAAACAAATGAAATAAAACTTCCAGAGTCAATTGATGTTACATTTTCTTCATCATCATCTGATGATAGTGTTCAAACTGAAATTGTTAAAAGCATGGCTGAAAATGTTTTGAAGTCGGATAGTGATTCAGCTGAGGACGAAGATTGTTTCTTGGATAAGTACATTCCTGTAGAATCGTTTTCAGACCCGAACGATTCGATCAGAAGAGTTTATCTCAACACAAGTGGCGGAAACAAACGTATCGAGTTCAATTCAGCTAGATTCACACTTAAAACTGTCCGTATATTGATTTCAGATCAAATACAACCCTGTGGACACTTCGGCAGCACTTCGTTACACTGACCGGAACTCTTACAAATGAAATGACACATGAGGTATTTATAGTAGGAGTGACTTCGTTTGAAACTGACAACTGACATGTTCAAACGAAATTAAACAACTTAATTTCGTTTGTAAGTGTCAACTGACATGTTCAAACGAAATTAGCTCAAACATATGTAAACTATCCTATTTTCCTCGTATAACGTGCCCTGATCTATCATTCTACATACAAGACTCGATACAAGATGAAGTCGACAGACGCATGCACCAACAGACTCCCCCTCGAATGTTGACGAGTCTTTAGTGTCGAGTCTTCGGTTGTCAAACCTTCAGTCTTTATTAGTTTGCTCAATCTCTCCAAATATTCTCCATTGTAAGCATCCACAATCAATCTCTTTCTCTTTCTCGTAATCTTCAGAATCTGAATCTGTCTCTACTATCTTCAGACTCCCTCTCGATGTCCTCAGACTCCCCCTTTCGCTAAGCTGGGATCGCAGTCTGGAATTCATTTTCCACAGGCTCTTAGATCGTAACCTGACACTCATCATACTCAGGTTTCGGAACCTGGATAACCTGCATGACTCTACCCAAAAATAAGTTTCACAAATTTAAAATTTTGCAAATTTAGAAACCACTTGCAGATATAATTCAAAAATGATTTAATCTTTGATAACTACTTGAAAACACAATTTCTTCATTCATTCTTTTCCAAACCTATTCATCAAGTTTAGCACTTAGAATTTTGAAAATCAGCTCTCCAACATCAGTTGTCGAAAATCTTTTTAAATTTTTCAAAATTTATGCTAAAACACACTAAAATCTTTTTGAATTTTTGAATATAATGAAATGCGGTAAAGAAATATTTACAGACACTATTTTTGTGAGTTTGTGTAAGAGGATCATATCAGTTTTTGAGACAAATCACCAACACCGTTAAGCTTTAAACATTTTAAGTTCTAAACAATTCACATTGATTAACGATATTGTTGTCCTCTTAAACTCAAACTAACAACTTTCGAAATGCTTACGGATACGTTAAGGTATATTAATTTTGCACTAAGCTCTTATGGACCCCATGATCTCAGCATATCCCCTCATCATGCAATACACTGACTCAAGTAATGCCTTTAAACTTTTATCAACTGTGATTTGTGCGAAAACAAAGCAGAATGTTTAAACATTAACAATCAGGTCGATACTTCCGTATACACAGAGAAAGTCCAATGTTTAAACAAAATAAGAAAAAATAAAACAAGTTGAAGTTGTTTAGGCTTTAACCACCAGGTCGATACTCCCGTATACGCAGAGGTGATCCAAAGCTTAAACGAAACACCAAAGAAAATAAAGCAGAACGTTTAAGCACTAACATCCAGGTTGATACTAACGTATACGCAGAGGATGTCCAATGCTTAAACAAAATAAAGAAATAAAACAAGTTTAAATTTTTGCAAAATGAAATGCACAATCACAGCGACTTTTCAGCAAAGTTGTGAAAGTTCACAGACTTAACCAGTTTTATGTCTTTTGACAATCAGCGATTACTGAGTAGGCACACAGTCAAGAAGGACAAAACTAAGTACTATGCTTTCAACCATGTATCCCACTAGAACTAGGCTTTTTCATTTATGTTTGTATCGTTATCGCAAATCTACTAGTCTAGCTGAGCCTATCGTCACATCTTTAGTGAGATTGTTTATCACATTTTATCATTCCATTTCTTTAGCATGCTGTGATCATCCACTGATGTACTATCATTTCCTCTTTTTCACAACAAAACTCATTTTACATTTTTCGATGTTTTTGGCTTTTTCTAGTTTTATCATGTTTTTGGATTTTTCAAAATTTCTAATGTTTTTGGATTTTCTGAAATAAATACTCCCCCTAAAATTCAAACACATTTAAGAAAATTTAAAACAAACTGTACAGAAATATGACAACTGATATCAAATCACTTCAAATTGCCATCCACTTGGCATAAACAATCAGAACTCCCCCTCACAACAAACTATTTTTCAACCACATAGCTTACCAACCAATACCATTTGTAGATTGAATTCTCAAGATGCCGATTCCTACTCCTCACTTACCAACCTGGGAGTTCCGGCAAGTCAGGTGTTTATTCTTTGAAAAATATATCCACCCAAGCCTGACCATCCTTGGGTGAAACAACATCTTCTTCACTCTTACTTTCAACAGAATTGTGAACTTCCCTTTTGGAAGCATAAAATTCCTTCACACCTTTGGCTTTACCATTGACCATTTTTCCAAAAATGTGTTTCACATTTCCGTTGAAAGCCTTGTCAACATCAAATTTATTCTTTTCAGAATAAAATTGATTTGAAATTTCTACTTTCCCAACTTTCTTTTTGAAATTTTCAGCCCTTAGTGGTGGAAAATTTACATCATCCACAGTTGGTACTGAAGTTTCATCTATCAACTTAGCTCCACATTTTTTATCAATATGTGGCTCATCTGCCTTTGTGGAGTCAGATTCGTCGCCAGAACTGTTTCCTGAACCCTTAACCACCCATTTCTGATTTTTCAGATTTTCTTTTCTTTTCCAAATATTCTTTGAACATTCCCCAACCTCAAAAGTTGAGTTTTCAAAACCTGTAAATTTTTTGGTTGTAAGTTCAGTTTTATCAACAACTTTTTCTTTCAGTTTGTTTGAGACTCCTTGTTTTGCAATGATTGCCTTTGAACAATTTTTGGCAACATGACCAACTTTGTTGCATTGGAAACAGGTT
This sequence comes from Helianthus tuberosus, assembly GCA_030545235.1. Taxonomy (NCBI): domain Eukaryota; kingdom Viridiplantae; phylum Streptophyta; class Magnoliopsida; order Asterales; family Asteraceae; genus Helianthus; species Helianthus tuberosus. Next base: position 199,730,525 of record CM060425.1, read on the forward strand.
CTCGTTTCTTTCTTCTGTTCAGCCATCTTCATCTCTTCTTGCTTCTTAGCAAGGAATTCTCTGTTTGACTGCTTCCAGAATGAACTCTTCATCTCCTCTTCTGAGCTTGTTCCTGAAACAAATGTTATTTTCGATTAAAAATCACGAACATATTTTTCATTTTTCTGTTTTTCTGATGGAACAAAACCTAATCCCTTCTTTTTAAAATTACCGTTATGGTTTGGTTTCTTTCGATAACCTGAACCAGAACTGTAACCTTTTTTTCTTATTTTCTCTTTGTTGGACTCTTGAAGTGTATTGTTTAGGTTTTCCAGAAAGATTTAAATCTTTTATTTCAGAAATATTAATTTTTGTGATTTTGAAAACCTTTTGAATCATTTCAATTTTCACACTTCTTATTGTAAAAACCTCATCAGAATATAATTTGTCAGAATCTTTCAAAGTATATGCTACTTTGATTGATTCATCATTCAAGTTGGATTTTGATAACAAAAATTCTTTATTATACTCCCGTTTTTCCTGTTTGACTTTTTGACTTGATGGAGCGGACTTTGACTTTGATTTTGATTTAGACTCCAACTCTGACTTAGATTCTGACAATGACTCCTCGATTTCATCTTTTCCAACACCTGATCGACCACCTTTTTTATTAACTCGGACTCATGATCAGTATCGGACGATGTGAACGTAACATCTATACTTTCTGGCAAATTATCTGACGACTCAGACTCCCACTGCAAATTAGTTGCCTTTTCGACACTTTCTGAATTAGCATTTCGCGGAGAATATGCATTTTCAACAGGAGGCGGACATTTGTTATAAACCACACTTGGTTTCTTACCAGATGTCTTCACTTCATCATTTTTTTCGTTTCAGACTTCTTTTCTTCCGAAGTCTTCTCTTCGTCAAATGTCTTCAAATTCTCCACAATTGGATAAATCCTGTCAACAACAAAAGTAGAACATGAGTAACTTTTCAATAAATTGTTAACTCTTTCAGTTTCAATTCTTTGTGTAGCCAACTTCAATTCAAGCTCAGCACACTTCTCTGTGTAGTAGTTGACATTGTCAAGCTGTCTCATGTATGCTCCTTCTAGTGTATTCATTGCCACAGTCTGTTCACTGTTTGATTCTTGATACTTATTCATCTCTCTGTTCAAGGAATCATATGATTCTTTCAACCTTTTTATGTTGTGTAGCAACTCATTGTTTTGCTTGATCAGAGAATCACAATTCATACACTTCTCAGGAACTTTGATTGCATCAGCATCTGTTTTGATTTCAAATTCTGGAACGTCTTTGACTACTCTCACTTGAACTTCTTCTTCTCTTTTCTTTTTCTCAGCTTCAGCTTTTCTTCTTTCTTCTTCTTCTTCTTCATATCTTTTTCATTTCTCCTTTTCAGCTTCCCTAATTTTTGTGTATTTTTCTGCCCAATATTCATCAGAAGCATTAGCAACAAAAGCTTTAGCGTTTAACATCTCTTTTGCCATGAATTCTTTGTCTGGGCAATAATTGTCCCAACTGAAACCTTCTGGCAATTTTTCATCTTCTTGATCTACCAAACATACTATACTATCCTTTGGAATGTATTTATCCCAACTGAATTCACTTTCCTTGCCCTGATTAACCAGATATGCTCTCTTTGAATCTTCAATTTCTTTTCTTCCATGTGCAGTTTGCGCCTGTTGTTGATGTGGCTGTTGTGTAACTTGATGATAAATAGCCTTTTTATAGTACTCGTTGTTTTCGAAAGGATTTTGAGCTCCACTTGCTTCGCGATTTATGCACTCTCTCTTGAAATGCCCCTTTTCCCTGCAACGAAAACAAGTGACTTTAGACTTATCAAATCCTAAAGTTGAAACATTTGCATCGGGAAAATCATCTCTGCCTGTAATTTGTTTATATTTTTCAGCACGTCTCAACACACTAGCCATACACCATTTTATATCCATCAATTCCATCTCCTCAACATCAATTTGATCGTAATCCTCTTTCGTGAGCATTGGATTCCCGATCCTCCCTGCAACAAAAGCTCCATAGGATTCAAGCACAGTCACCAACAAAGACATGTGACTTTTAGCAACTTCCTCAGTATAATTCTGATCATTTTCAAGATTTAGAGCAATGTTGCATTGAAGAACTTTGCCACTCTTTGTTGTAGAAAAATGTGGATCAAATGTTGGAAATGAAGTAAATCCTGTTTTGCTGCTTGATCCCTGAGATGAACTTTCAGAAGAACCTTTTGCATTAAAAGCAGTTCCAACTTTTGAAGAGAAATTGGTTTTATCACTAACACCACTTTTGAAATACAATCCGATGTCTTGTTCTCCATCATAGTTCTTCATCCTAGCAATCTTTCTTTGCTCCATCTCTTGAGCTTCAAAATGTTTAATGAACCCACCTAGTGTTAGGTCGTTATATTCCTTTCTATTATTCCTCAACATCATCAGAAAAGTTCCCCAAACATCATGTGGTAATGCATCTGCCAGCTTCTCAATCAGCTCATCTTTACTTTTGTTGATGCCCAATCTTGACATGTTTTTCACCAAGTTACAATATCTTTCAATAATCTGCTTGGTGCTTTCCGTTCTCAAACCACGAAATAGATCAAATTCTTTCTTCATTAACGATATTTTGTTTCTGAGCAAATCATCATTACCAAGAGACTTTGCTTCTAATTCTTTCCAAATCGACTATGCAGAACCATCATGTTGAAGTAAAATCAAAATGTCTTCTTTAATCGCCTGCTGCAACAAACTAACCATTAGCTTCTCATCTTTGTATTTCTTTTTCTCCTCAGGACTCAAATCTCTAATTGGTATTTTCTGTCTATCACTGCCAAGTGGTCTAAAATATGGAGCTTCAGTATGATCCCAAGCATCCAAATGATAAGCTTCAACCCAGTTACCAAAACGTTCGAACCAACCATTATAATCATCAATATCCATAAGCTTAGGCGGTTTTTGAGTTGTTCCAGTTTCATTTTCAAGCATCGTGTTCTGCGTAATTGATATCGGACTAGCAAAAGCAATATAAAACTCATTCTCCATGTTTCGTTTTTCTAAGATTCACAAACAGACTGTTTCAAACGGAATACCAAAGTTAACCAAGATCCCTCTTCAAACGAAGTAGCTTTACTCCAACGAAATCAAACACTTTCAAACAATTTAACCTAATTTCATTTGAAACACTAATTATCTCAAACGAAATTGCTTTCCTCAAACGAAATCCCTGCCTTCAAACGAAATCAGGACCAATGTTGCACTCTCAAACGAAATAAGTAAGTAACTTCAAACGAAATCAGCAAGTTCTTTCAAACGAAATCAGTAATAATGACCACTCTCAAACGAAATCAGCAAGTTCTTTCAAACGAAATCAGTGTGATGTCATACTTTCGGTCTGATTTTTGTTCAACTGATCAAGCAAATGGTCGATTTTAGTTCTGAAACTTTGTAGGGTTTGTTAAAACAACATTACGCACATGATATGTGAAAATCAGACGTTTTTAACCGTGAAAACTAGTTCAAATTTGAAAGAAGGTGTAGAAAATCAGAATTTGCAACTGAATTGGTATGAACTCTTCCTCCTGAGCTCTAATACCACTTGTAGAATCGTTTTCAAACCCTAACGAGTCGATCAGAAGAGTTTATCTCAACACGAGTGGCGGAAACAAACGTATCGAGTTCAATTCAGCTAGATTCACACTTAAAACTGTCCGTATATTGATTTCAGATCAAATACAACCCTGTGGACACTTCGGCAGCACTTTGTTACACTGACCGGAACACTTACAAATGAAATGACACATGAGGTATTTATAGTAGGAGTGATTTCGTTTGAAACTGACAACTGACATGTTCAAACGAAATTAAACAACTTAATTTCGTTTGTAAGTGTCAACTGACATGTTCAAACGAAATTAGCTCAAACATATGTAAACTCTCCTATTTTCCTGGTATAACGTGCCCTGATCTATCATTCTACATACAAGACTCGATACAAAACGAAGTCGACAGACGCATGCACCAACAATTCCGAAATCAAAATCCAAAAACAGTTTAAATGAAGAACCTACTCTTGTGATGTACAAGATGTCGGGATCGGATAAACTGTATTCGGATTCTGAATTTCCCCTAGAGAATGTAAATGTTGATAAGTTAAAAAATGTGTTTCAGTTGGTTGAAATTGATGTGTCTGAGATAGAAGGTTTGAAACGTTCCAATAGGCAATTGAATTTTGAGAAAGACAAAGCTTACTACAAAAAACCTGTTGTACCACCGCGATTTTCTAAAAATAATCAAAATAGATGGTCGGGAGGTTATCAGGGTGGTAAGTATAATCAAAGAAGGAATGTTCAAAACAAAAAGTTTGTTGAGAAAAAGATTTTTGTTAAAAGTTCAAGTTCGAGTTCACTTTCTGATGAAGAATCTAAATTTTTTTTTCAAAATCAAACAAAGAGTTCTTTGAGAAGAAGGTCTCACAGCCTCAGTCTGAAGGCACAAGTCGGGCAGTTGACACCCGAACATGTTTCAAATGCAATCAAGTTGGACATATTGCATGAAAGTGTACCAATTTGAAACCTACGACTGTGGTTGTTGAGAATCTAAAGAAGAAAGATGATGTGAAGGGAAAAGCTCCAATGTTTGTTGAGCAAAAAGTTTTGAAAAATGTAAACTCTAAAATCAAAACTGAACCTGTAAAGAATGTGGTAACTAAAAATGACAATTTTTACAAATGGGTTGCATCATCTCAACAAACTTGGAAGCCTAAGACAGTGGAAAAGAAAGAAATTCTTTCAAAATCAAAGGTTTCAGAGTCTTCAAAACAGTCATCTTCTACCACACCGGTAAAGATGAATGTACCTTTGGATTTTTATGAAAAACTTGAGAAACAAATGGAGAAAGGTGTTCAAAAGAAAGATGTTCAGAAGAAAGACCAACCATCTGGTCAACCTCAAAAAGGCGAATTTTTCTTGTACAAAGAGGTTGAGGTTGGGTCTCAAGAAAGCTTAAATATGAATGACAAGAATTTTCCGCCACTTTACACTACAAAAACTCACATAAATGTCAAGTTACCCGAGTCAAAAGAGGCTTGGGTGGCATCAAAATCTAACTAATTGATTGTGATATGTGCAGGAGCTTCCAAGGTCTATCTCACGTTGGATTATGGATAGTGGAGCTTCTAGGCACATGACAGGGGAGAAAACCCTTCTGTATGATGTTCGAGGGTTTAATGGAGGATATGTGGGATTTGCAGGAAATCAAGGTGGGAGAATAGTTGGTGAAGGAACTTTATCTAACGGGATTGTCACGTTTGAAAGAGTTAACTACATCGCCGAGCTTGAAAACAATCTTCTGAGTATCTCTCAGATTTGTGACCGTATGTATACAACGAACTTTACGGATAAGGAATGTTTGATTCTGAAGCCACGGTTTGTTGTCCCTGAGGAGTGGACTATCATGAGGGCTCCAAGAGTGAATGACTTGTACATACTGGATATGAGTGTAGCAACGATGACAACTGGTCAAGCACATTGTTTTATGTCAAGAGCAACAGAAAAAGAATCGCAATTGTGGCACCGAAAGATGGGTCACATACATCTGCGAAAAATGAATCACCTGGTGCATAATGATTTAGTAACTGGTGTTCATTTGAAAGGATTTCACCTTGAGGGGGAGTGCATCAGTTGCAACAAAGGAAAGCAGAAGAAGAAATCTCACCCTGGAAAGAAAGAGAATTCAATTTCAAGGCCTTTAGAGAGACTCCACATGGATTTGTTTGGTCCAGTGGATGTCAAAAGCATAACTGGGGATCTCTATTGTCTACTAGTCACAGACAATTACTCGAGGTTTTCATGGGTTTCATTTCTGCAATCAAAAGATCAAACATTTGGGAGTTTAATCACGTTGATCAAAAAGCTTGAAAACTTGTACCAAACTCGTGTTCGAAGAATAAGAAGTGACAACGGTACAGAGTTCAAAAGTAGTAAGATGGAAGTGTTTTGTGATGAAAGAGGTATATTTCATGAATTTAGTGCTCCTTACACTCCACAGCAGAATGGAGTAGCTGAAAGAAAGAACAGGACGCTAATCGAAACGGCCAGGGCGATGCTTGCTGATTCCAAACTACCTGTCAACTTTTGGGCAGAAGCAGTGTCAGCCGCATGTTATACGCTCAACCGAGTTCTTACAGTGAAGAAATTCAACAAGACATGTTTTGAGCTAATCAACAGCCGCAAACCGAACCTGAAGTATCTTGAACCGTTTGGGTCTCCCTGTACAGTTCTAGAGCCTTTTGGTAAGTTTGGTCCAAAGAGTATCGAGGGAATCTTCGTGGGTTACTCAAGTCCTTTGAAACGAGTCTTTGTTCCAAGCTTGAAGCGGATTATTGAGGCACATAATGTTGAATGTCAAGGCTATACAATGCCTCCACAAAATCCCGGCGATTCATGGCGTTTTCACTACGATAAATGGTGGGATTCGTTTGACATGGAAAAAGAAGAAGAAGATGATTTCTTTGACGATATGGATATTCTGAGAGAGTATGAGTCATCGCAGGAAAGGTTCCCAGCAGAGTTTTCTAGGCGACCAAGACAAACTTCAAATGATGATGAAGCAGGTCCAAGCAATGCTGGAGATCATGAAAATGCTCCTGACAATCAGACGGCAGTCAATGATAATCTAGAATCTGATTCTATGCCAGTATTTTATCGTGGTTGTAGGATCGATTTGACGATCAAGTGAGTCAATTAAAGTCAATACACCACTGTTTGAGTGGTGGAAACAAACAAACAGTGTTGAATCAGAGAGAGTGGAGTAGAAAACAGAAGAATATCACTTTAACACTTGTTTCTCATTCATATATCACTTGAAAATCCGGCAGCAGTTCGGTTACAACTTCAAGGATCAGTTACAAATGAGAAACCTAACACACATATATATAGTCTTCATAGATTCGCTTGAAACATGTACTTGACTGTTCAAGCGAACTCACCAAATCAGTTCCGCTTGAAACATACATTTTGACTTTTCAAGCGAACTCACATAAAAACAAATATACAATTCTATTTCATGTGCATCATTAAACTTCGAGTTGACTGAATGTTATTCAATGATATCAGATGTGATGTCATTTATGATGTCACATGGATGATGTCATCATCAATAATGATGACATCATTCTTGTTCAGATCTGCAACGAAACTGAGACTCGATATAAGACGAAGTCAACAAACATATGCACAAACAGTCTCCCCCTTGGATATTGATGAAGTCTTCAGTACGAGACGTTAGTATATCAAAACTTCAGTCTTAATCAGTCTTCACACTCTCTCTTCAATCACCCTATTGCTAACAGACTCCCCCTTACGTTGTTCCGGGATCGTAATCTGATATAGCACTCTCTATCTTCTCAGCATTAGCAGCTTTCACAGATTCAGGACCATCTCTTGGCTTTCCGTAGCAACAAGATCAGGAACCTGGCTTTTACGTCTACAGACTCCCCTTTTCGACAAGCTGGGATCGCAGTCTGGAATTCACTAGCTGCATACCTGCATATACTCTAACCAACAGTAAGATAAACTTTATGCTTACCACTTGAATTTAAAATGATTATATTGGTTTCAAATTAATGAGCCACTTAGTCATTTCAAAAACATTTCTCATTTCAACAAACTCTCCCAACCCACTGTCGCTCATCATGTTTAGCACTTAGAATTTTGAAAATCAGCTCATCAACATCAGTTGTTGAAAATCTTTTTGAATTTTTCGAAATTTATGCTAAAACACTCCGAAAATCTCTTTAGATTTTTACATAAAAGAAATAAAATGCAACAAAGAAATATTTACATACAATATTTTTGTGAGTTTGCGTAAGAGGATCATATAAGTTTTTGAGATAAATCACCAACACCGTTAAGCTTTCAACATTTTCAGTTCTAAACGATTCACTTAGATTGTCAGTATACTGATCCACTTAAATTTTCACACAAAGTTCAACTGTTTCGAGATACGAGGTTAATGTCTTAAGCACTTAAACTTATTCGCGTGTCCCACCTCAGAATATACTCCCATATCCAGATCCCAGTATTCAGTCTTACAGGTGAGTATACCTAGATGATATCTGTAAGGGGTTAAATTGCGAGGCCATGAGAGCTCATGTCAGAACTTCCGTTCAGCAGAGAGATGATGGCTCGACTTTTGGTGGGTCCCCTTTAGAGGATCTTTTTTACAACAGCACATGATTAGCATTTTTCAATGTTTCATCATTTTTTATGCTGAGGGCGGCGCTATGTTTCAAGCAATGCGAAAAGTATTCTCCGGGGACTAGGTCAGAATTTCCATTCAACAGAAGTCCCGGGATAATGCCCCAGATATCACTAAGCATAAAGACCTAGTATTTCAGAAAAGGGGGTCCTTCAAACAAGATTTCGGGGGTTACCCATATATCCGAGAGATGTTACCCACAATATAAGCAAGTTTGAATTTAGGTTTATATCTCGTCACAATCTACTAAATGTGTAAAAACCTACTGGCACATCATCAGTGAGACCGTTTATCACATTTTTCTTTCCAATTCTTTAGCGTGTTGTGATAGTCCACTGATGTACTATCATTTCCTCTTTTATACAACAAAACTCATTTTTGATTTTATCATGTTTTTGACTTTTTCAAATTTTCAAATGTTTTTGAATTTTCTAAAAATTTCTTACTCCCCCTAAAATGCAAACACATTTAAGAAATTTGAAAACAAAATTTGATACTCTATCTGTACAGTTTGTTTTCTTAAAAAAAATTGACAACCGATATCAAATCGCTTCAATTCGCCATCCACTTAGGCATAACCAATCAGAACTCCCCCTCACAACAAAACATTTTCCCATTATGATTTCAAAACACTTAAGTTTGTTTTAATCAAATGGTTTTTCCGGAAAATTAGTTTTGTTGATTTTATAAACCACTTGTAGGTTAGGGGTTCATCATCTTGTTCAACAATCAACATATGTAGAAAATCAGATACAATCTAATGTCCCTGATTTACCACTTGAAAGACAAAATCACTTTCGTGAATTTCTCAAGAAATGTGCCGATTCCTGCTCCACTATTTACCAACCTGGGAGCTCCGGCAAGTCAGGATTTTAAGCAAAGAATGCAGGCACCCAAGCCTGACCAGCCTTGGGTGTGACCTTTTCAATTTCACTCGGGGTTTGATCATTTCTTTTTTATTCATAAAATTCTTTAACCCCTTTTACCTTACCCTCAACCATTTTTCCAAAAATATTTTTCACTTTGTTATTAAAAGCCTTTTCGACATCGAATTCTTTCTTTTCAGAATAGAATTGATTCGAAATTTTCACTTTACCAACTTTTTGTTTAAAATTTTCAGTTCGCAATGGTGGAAAGTTTGTGTTATCCATTGGCGGAACTGAATTTTCACTTTTGAGCTCAACTTGTGGCTCCTCTGATTTTGACGAATCAGAATCATCGCCAGAACGTGGCTCATCTGACTTTGACGGATCAGATTCATTGCCCGAACGTGGCTCTTCTGACTTTGACGAGTCAGATTCATCGCCAACACGTAGCTCCTTTGTTTCCGAAGAAACAAATTCATCGCTAGCCATTCAACCTTCTTTATCTCCTCTTTTGTCCTCAGATTTGCATCTGAAGAATTCGGTTTACTTGACTTTGTTGTCGAGTGAAGCGATTCATCAACACTCTTATTTGTTGTACCCGAGGACAAAATCCTTTCAAGATACTCTCGAGCTTTCTTTCTTTTCTTTCTCAGTCGGTCTTTCTGCCCTTGTGAAAGCTTCCCTTTCTGTTCTTTCACCTTCTGTTCTTTGGGCTTTTCTTCTACCTTGACTGATTTCTTTGTTTTAGCTACCCATGATTGAGTATCAAAAAATTTTGTCTTTGGATAAATCTTTGAAGTCTTTTGGGTTTTCAAAGATTCACCAATCTCAAAAATAGATTTCGGTTTTTCTTCGGACTTCAACGATTCACCTCTTTTTAGAATTCGGACAGACGAAACCATTGGTTTTTTACCTTTGTTATCAGTTGGAGTTTTTGGTTTTGATTTTTGCAAAACTGGTTTCTTGAAAATGGGTTTTTCAATCTTTTTGGTACATTGCTTAGCCATATGACCAATCTCATTGCAGCGGTAACAAACTCTTTTGTCATATTCGACAAAAGTTGATTTGTAGGTCTCTTCTCTCAACTTTTTCGCTGCATCGAAATCATCAATGGCTTTTTGACTGAAAATATATTCCTTTTCAGCATCAACACTTGGACCAACAACAAAAACATCACTCATCTTTTCCTTTGGCTTTACATTCTTAGCCATTCTCTTTTCAAACCCAATACCTTTGTTTTTAAAATTGTTTCCGTTTTTCTTGTTAGACCCATTGTTACCTACCCAATCTTTCTTCCCAGGGTTGTTTTGTTTTACAAAAGACTTTTTAGGTTTTGAAAAGAACTCGTTGTTGTTTACCTCAGAAATGTCAATCTCAACCAATTTAAACACCGTTTCAACATTTTTCATGTTCGCATTTTGAATAGGATACTCAAAATCAGAATAGAGTTTGTCAGTTCCAATCATTGTATAAAGCACCATGATTGGATCATCATTCGCAACCTTTTCTGATTTTGGTATAAATTTGTCCAAAAAGTTACTATCATCTTCACATTCAGAACTAGAATTTTCCAAATGTGTTTTCACAGTTTCAAAATCAGAGTTATCACTCTCTTCGTCTAACACTTGATCAACAACGGTCTTGATCACCTGTGACTCATTATCAGTGTCGGATGGAGAGAATGTAACATCAATGCTCTCAGGTAACTCATCCTCAATGGTTCTCAACTTGAGGTTCAACGCAGCTTCCACCCCATCTGGATATTTCTGAGTGTAATGACTCCACATTGGGGGTGGAACACTGTTAAAGACAGGTGTTGCATCTGGTTGTTGCGGGACAATTTGCTCAATCACATATGAAGATGCAACATAACTCATCAATTTCTTATCGATTCGCTCATTTTCAATTTTAGGTAATTCTAACTCTTTCTTCAATGATGCGATTGTGTCAAGATGAAAATTAACTTCCACTTGTTTATCAAAAAGTGTAGCTTTTGCTAGTTTAGTGGCTTTATCATTTTCAACACTTTCTTTTTGAATCATTTTAATTGATCTGGCCAGTGTATCATATGCCTCTTTAACTTGTCCTAGATCAAATTTAGGTTCATCAGTATATTGTTTCAATTCCTGAAACTTTGTGTCCTTTTCAAGACACTCCATGCAGGGCTTTGAATAGTTTTCGCATGAAGTTTCAGACATTGACTCAATATTTTCAACAATCTTTTCCTCTTGCTCAAAATCAACATCCTGTTTACCGACATTATCAGACTCTGACTCAGACACTCCTTCGGTTTTAACCTCCTGACTTTCGGATTTCCCATCAGACTCCTTTTGACCTAACTCTGTTTTGACCGACTCAGTATCAACAGACTTCATTTTTCTAATCTTTTAGAGTTCAAGTTCTTGATCTTGAATCTTCTCGATGAATCCACTAAGGTTCATATAACCAAAATTTGAATTGTTCCTTAACACCAGCAGATAAGTACCCCATTCATCGTAAGGCAATGCATCTGCCAATTTATCGATCCACTCCTCATTAGTCTTCTTTATCTCCAATCTCCCCATCTCCAATACTAGATGGCAATATCTATCAATCAATTCTTTTGTAGACTCTTCCTTGGTACCCGTAAAACTATCAAATTTCTTCTGTGCAATATCTGCTGGATTCTGAACATGCATACCATATCTGAAAGATGAGTTATACGACTCACAATCCATGTTTTGTTATTGAAAGATTTTCAAAGACAGATTTTCAAACAATACGAAAATTCACACAATCTAAGATCAGTTCAATCACTTTATCAAACAACCGAATCAGACGAATATCCGATGAAATGGCAAAAATCAGGTGACAACGGATCAAGTAGGGATTCGCTCGGGCGGGTATCCGATGCTTGACAAATCACCTCGTATCACTTGATGTATTAAATCCTCAATCAAATGTACTGACACTCTAATCTGAATGATATCACATGCAAACCTCAATGAGCCGACAACTATCAATTAAAAACAACTTTAAACCTTGGGCTGAGATTTACGCGTGACAAAAAAAAATTTCACTTTAGAATTGATTTTGTGATTGGCCCAATGATATACACTTGAAGAAATATATTGGCAGACACACAACTAGCACATGCATACTCGATATTTCATGCACTATAATCTTCACATGCAATCCTTGGACAGTGCAAATATGAACCGACAAATTTTAATGTGTTTCAAATTCTATTGGACCAAAAATTTCGAACAGTGTAATCACATGGGCTTTCTTGGGCAGATAAACACATGCAATCTCCTAAAAGCAATTGAATAACTCTTGTGAATCACAAACAAATGGCCGACAAATTATATTACCCACTAAAAGTCTGATAAAGTCGACTAAATGACTCGATCAAACCAATGCAACCTGACACAAAGCACATGATTTCTTTTCCCAACTACTGACAACCTCGTAAAATGTTTCACACAAATTACATATACACGCAATACAGATATATTTCAAACAGTTTTCAAGCGGAATCCCATAGATTTTCAAGCGGAATGAGGTGATTTCTCAAGCGGGATCACCTTCTCAAGCGAGACCAGGTGATTTTTCAAGCGGGATACCTTTTTTTTAAAGCAAAAACATCTATTTCGCTTGAATTTACCACAAGTTTTCAAGCGGGATCTGTGCAACAGTTCAAGCGAGATATAGTTTTCAGTTCATTTTTATCATTTTAAGTCGAATTTTGATCTAATTCACTCAAGGGTTTGTTAAAACTCACTTTTACACACTATATCAAAAACTTAGTCCATTTTGTCCGTCCAAACGTCCAGAAATCCAAAAAAATTATAGAAAACGACACTGATTCAAGTGTATTGGCTCATAACTGGCTCTGATACCAATTGTAGGAAACAAATGACTGATTCAAGTGTATTGCATGAAAGTGTACCAACTGGAAGCCTAAGACTGAAGTTGTGAAGAAACAAAAAGAGAAAGTTGATGTGAAGGGAAAAGCTCCATTGGTTGTTGAGAAAAAGATTTTGAAAAATGACAACACCAAAGTTAAAACTGAACCAGTAAAGAATGCGGTAACTAAAAACGACAAGTTTTACAAGCGGGTTGCATCATCTCAACAAACTTGGAAGCCTAAGACAGTGGAAAAGAAAGAAATTCTTTCAAAACCAAAGGTTTCTGTGTCAGAAAAACAATCGTCTTCTATCACACTGGTAAAGATGAATGTTCCTTTGGATTTTTATGAAAAACTAGAGAAACAAATGGAGAAAGCTATTCAAAAGGAAAATGTTCAGAAGAAAGACCAACCATCTGGTCAACCTCAAAACGACGAATTTTTCTTGTTCAAAGTGGTTGAGGTTGGGTCTACAGAGAGCTTGAAGATGAGTGATGAAAATTTTCCGCCACTTTATACTACAAAAACTCAAATCAATGTCAAGTTACCTGAGTCGAAAGAGGCTTGGGTAGCATCAAAGTCTCATTAAAATTTCTGACTTGCCGGAGCTTCCCTGTTGGTAATCGTGAAGCATGAATCGGCATCTTTATTGAATTATTTTTGATATGTGCAGGAACCTCCGAGAGCTGTTTCACGATGGATTATGGATAGTGGAGCGTCTCGACATATGACAGGGAAGACTGCATTGTTGTACGATGTTAGAAATTTCAATGGTGGTTACGTAGGATTCGCAGGTAATCAAGGTGGTAGAATTGTTGGTGAAGGAACGTTATCCAATGGGATTGTAACGTTTGAAAGAGTTAACTACATTGCTGAGCTGGAGAATAATCTGCTGAGTATCTCGCAGATCTGTGACAGGATGTATAGCACTCACTTTACTGACAAAGAATGTTTGATCTTGAAGCCAGGATTTGTTATTCCTGAAGAATGGATTATCATGAGGGCACCTAGAGTAAATGATCTTTATGTGTTAGACATGAGCGTTGCTACTACAACAACGGGTCAGGCTCATTGTTTTGTGTCCAGAGCAACGGAAAAGGAATCAAGATTGTGGCACCGGAAGATGGGGTATATACATCTTAGAAAAATGAATCACTTGGTGCACAATGATTTGGTTACTGGAGTTCATGGAAAAGGTTTTCATCTGGAAGGCGAGTGCATTAGCTGCATCAAAGGCAAGCAGAAGAAACAATCACACCCTAAAAAGCAAGTCAATTCAGTCTCAAGACCGCTGGAGAGACTTCACATGGATTTATTTGGTCCTGTGAATGTCAAAAGTATTACAGGAGATCGTTATTGTCTTGTGGTTACTGATGATTATTCCAGATTTTTGTGGGTTTCATTCTTGAAGACGAAAGATGAGACGTTTGACAGTTTGATGGCGTTGTTTAAGAAAATTGAAAATCTGTACCAAAGGAGTATCAAAAGAATCAGAAGTGATAATGGTACTGAATTCAAGAACAACAAGATGGAAGAATTTTGTGATGAAAGAGGTATATTGCATGAGTTTAGTGCTCCGTACACTCCGCAGCAGTATGGAGTTGCAGAACATAAAAACAGGACACTAATCGAGATGGCTAGAACAATGCTCGCTGATTCAAAGTTACCGATAAACTTTTGGGCAGAAGCAGTTTCCGCCGCATGCTATACGCTCAATAGAGTTCTCACTGTCAAGAAATTCAACAAAACGTGCTTTGAGTTGATCAATAACCGCAAACCGAATCTGAAGTATCTTGAACCGTTCGGGTCACCCTGTACAGTTCTAGAGCCTTTTGGAAAGTTTGGTCCGAAGAGTATTGAAGGAATATTCATAGGTTATGCAAGTCCATTACGACGAGTTTTTGTTCCAATCTTGAAGCGGATTATTGAAGCTCCAAATGTTGAATGTCAAGGTTATACATTGCCGCTGCAGAATCCTGGAGATTCATGGCGTTATCATTACGACAAGTTGTGGGATTCGTTTGACATGATGGAAGAACCAGAAGAAGAAGAAGATTTCTTTGATGAATTGGATATTTTGCGAGAGTATGAGTTGTCGCAGGAAAGGTTCCCAGCTGAGTATTCAAGGCGACCACGACAAACTTCAAACGACAATGAAGCAGGTCCAAGCAATGCTGGTGAACATAATGATGTCCAACAAGATGAAGTTGCTCAAGATAATCAGACGGCACAGAATGATAATCAAGAATCTGAGAACATGCCAGTATTTGATCATGGTGATTCAGATTCTGAGGGGGAGCAGATTCAGATTTCAAGTCAAACAAACCCAGTCAGTGAACATGGTGCAAATCAGAATGTTACTAATCTGGAGGGCAATGTAGATGTTCCAGGCGGAGTGATGCCAAGAACTCTTTCATACCATCCTGAGGAGCTGATCATAGGAGAACTACAATCAGGCGTTCGCACTAAACGTCAAATTGACCACGGCCTTACATGTTTTTATTCTACAGTACCACCTTTACAAACTGAGTTTTCACTAAGTTGTTTTATTTCGCAGATCGAACCGCGAACATATAAAGAGGCGCTAACTGAAGATTCATGGGTTAATGTTATGCAAGAAGAGTTAAGTCAGTTTAAGAAGTTGGGAGTGTGGAAGTTAGTAGATTTTCCTGATGGTCAAAGGAAGATCAACACAAAATGGGTGTTTAAATGTAAGCGAGACGATAGAGGAGTTGTTGTGCGAAACAAAGCTCGACTCGTTGTCCAGGGTTTCAGTCAACAGGAGGGGATAGATTTCACCGAAGTATATGCTCCTGTGGCTCGACTAGAAGCAATCAGAATATTCCTGGCATTTGCATCGTGGAAAAACTTCAAAGTATATCAGTTAGATGTAAAATCGGCGTTTCTTTACGGGAAGGTAAAATAGGAGGTATATGTCGGACAGCCACCGGGCTTCACCGACCCAATCCACAAAAACAAGGTCTACTTGCTAGACAAAGCGCTGTATGGTTTACACCAGGCCCCAAGAGCTTGGTACGAGACTTTGTCTCAACACCTACTAGCCAACAGCTTCATTCGTGGAAAAGTGGATGCCACTCTCTTCACCAAAGAGGTCGACGGACATCTTCTGATAGTTCAGATATACGTGGACGATATTATATTTAGGTCTACAAATGAGAATTTGTGCAAAGATTTTGAATCAGTTATGAAGCAGAAATTCGAAATGTCATCGATGGGGGAGATGAAATTCTTCTTGGGTCTACAAGTTGATCAACTACCTGAGGGAATTTTCATTCATCAGACGAAGTACGTTCATGATATTCTAGAGAAATTTGGGATGTCAGGTTCAACTCCAGCATCAACCCCGTTAGCAACGAATCATGGGAAACACCCAGATCTCACCGGAGATAGGGTAGATGAGACACTTTATAATTCCATGATCGGTTCGTTGATGTACTTGACTGCTTCAAGACCTGATATTATGTACCCAACGTGCCTCGCAGCAAGATTTCAATCTAACCCGAGAGCTTCGCACATGATTATTGTGAAGAGGATATTACGCTACCTGAAAGGAACTCCTTCATTGGGGTTGTGGTATCCAAGAAAAGGCGATTTCACGCTCGAAGGGTATTCCGATTCAGATTTCGGATGCTGCAAAGTCAATGCAAAATCAACAACAGCGGGTTGTCAGCTCTTTGGACCTCGTTTGGTCACCTGGCAATGCAAGAAACAAACCTCTGTGGCTCTATCCACATGTGAAGCGGAGTATGTATCTGCTAGCAGTTGCTGCTCTCAGATCTTGTGGATCCAGCAACAGATGCGCGACTACGGTTTGCAGTTTCTTAACACCCCTATATTTGTTGATAATGAGGCCGCGATAAATATTACGAAAAATCCAGTACATCACGCTAAAACGAAACATATCAAAATTCGTCATCACTTCATCCGAGATTGCTTCGAGAAAAAGTTGATACGAATTGAGAAAATCCACACTGACATTCAAAAGGCTGATTTACGTACCAAAGCTTTTGACAGAACATGTTTTAAATTTCTTTTAAAACTAAATGGTATGAAACTACTATCGGTGTCAGATGGAATTATTGGCGTTGATGAAGGTACTGTTGTAGATGACGACGAGAAACAATCTGCAATGGTTTGTTGATTTTTTACTTGTTTTGGTATTTAGGGGGAGTATATTTTCATAAAATACAAAAACAGTAAAAAATTCAAAAATACAAAAACATGATAAAATCTATAAAAACCAAAAACATTAGAAAATTGAAAAAGAGCTTGTGTAAAAAGGGAAAATGATAGTACATCAGCTAGACAGTTGCAGTACGCTAAAGAAATGTAAAGTCTAAATGAGTTAAGCAGTATCGCTGATGATATGCCGGTAGGTTTTTACACATTTAGTAGAGCTTTTTCGGGATATAAACATAAATTTCATACTTGCTTATTTCGTGGGTAAACGCTTTTTGGATATATGGGTAACCCCCGAAATCTTGTTTGAAAGACCCCCTTTTCTGAAATACTAGGTCTTTATACTCAGTGATATCTGGGGTATTATCCCGGGACTTCTGCTGAATGGAAATTCTGACCTAGTCCCCGTATAATACTTTTCGCTTGCTTGAAATATAGCGCCGTGCTCAGCATAAAAATGATGAAACATTACAAAATGCTAATCATGTGCTGTTGAAATAAAAGATCCTCTAAAGGGGACACACCTAAAGTCGAACCATCATCTCTCTGCTGAACGGAAGTTCTGACCTGAGCTCTCATGGTTTCACATCTAACCCCTTACAGATATCATTTGTGGTATACTCACCTGTAAGACTGAATATTGGGATCTGGATACGGGAGTATATTCAAATAGTGGGACACATGAATGAGTTTAAGTTCTTAAGACACTTAACTCGTATCCTGAATTAGTTTGAAGTTTGTGTGAAAATTTAAAAGGATCAGTATATCGACAATCTAAGCGAATTGTTTAAGTCTTATCATGTAATCAAAGCTTAACGGTACTTGTAGCTTGTCTGATAGCTGATATGATTCCCTAACACGCTCACCAAAAATATGTTTGTAAATATTTTACTTTCTATTATTGTCTGCATTTAAGTTTCTGTATTTCATTTCTAGGTTTAGAAACTTTTTAGAAAATCCCAAAAGATTTTTCATTTCTGCTTTATTTTCCGACAAACCAGAGTGGAAAGTTGATTGTCTGATTCTCGAAAGTTGAAACAGATGCAGGAAGTTTCTGGACTGGAGGAAGAGTCGTGAGCTTAATATGATAAGTTTGTGAAGTTGAAAATTTTAAAGCAAGTTCATTAGTTTGAAACTTGTAAATTTTTTCACAAAAAGTTTTAACAAATGTCAGTGTGATTTATTTCTGATCAACCAAGGTCATTAAGTTGGACTTGGTAGATTAATTGAGTAATCAGGGTCATTAGTTTAGACCTGAAGACTTAAGTGGATTTCTTATCACTGAAGGTTGAAAGAAAAGTTTGGATTGAAACTGTTATTGTCATATATCTCATTTTTGGGTAGAGTATATGCAGGTAACAGGTTTTAGTTTAAGAAAGCAGCTAAGCAAAATCCCAGCTTACTGATAGGGGGATTCTGAAGACTTAAAGTCAAAAGCAGTTCCTGAATCTACATTCAAGGGGGAGTTTGAAGGTTGTTAAAGATTCAGAGTCTGTGCTTTATGCTAGCTGTGGATAGAAGATGAAAAGATTGAAGGGAGCTTTACAATGTCAAGACAAAATTTGAAAAAGACAAAGACTGAAGACTCGACGCCGAAGACTTCGTCAACATCCAAGGGGGAGTCTGTTGGTGCACTGAATGTCTGCTGACTACGTCTTAATTGAGTCTTATGTCTAGATAGGTTGAATGAACACAATAGAGTTGAAATTAGGGTTTGTATTTGTTAATATAGGTGAGTTCGCTTGAAATGACATCATGTCATGTTCAAGCGAAACCACATCAAGCTAGTCCGCTTGAAAGCAATCGTGTCATCTTCAAGCGAACCGCCTTAGTCTATATATAGTTGATGTGTGTGTCATTTGAAGCGGACATGGTCATGTGTTAAGAGTCGAGGTGCTGTCAAAATTCAGTCAGAATTCATTGTAAAGACTCGCAATCAGTAATAGAAAGGAAGTTAAAAGGATGCAAGCTGTTGTGACTTTGTTTACTTTGATTCCGCCTCTGTAAACGAAGATGAACTGCCTCAACTGACTGTTTAGGGTCACAAACACGATCCAACAAGAATTGTAGGATCGATTTGACGATCAAGTGAGTCAATTAAAGTCAATACACCACTGTTTGAGTGGCGGAAACAAACAAACAGTGTTGAATCAGAGAGAATGGAGTAGAAAACAGAAGAATATCACTTTAACACTTGTTTCTCATTCATATATCACTTGAAAATCCGGCAGCAGTTCGGTTACAACTTCAAGGTTCAGTTACAAATGAGAAACCTAACACACATATATATAGTCTTCCTAGATTCGCTTGAAACATGTACTTGACTGTTCAAGCGAACTCACCAAATCAGTTCCGCTTGAAACATACATTTTGACTTTTCAAGCGAACTCACATAAAAACAAATATACAATTCTATTTCATGTGCATCATTAAACTTCGAGTTGACTGAATGTTATTCAATGATATCAGATGTGATGTCATTTATGATGTCACATGGATGATGTCATCATCAATAATGATGACATCATTCTTGTTCAGATCTGCAACGAAACTGAGACTCGATATAAGACGAAGTCAACAGACATATGCACCAACAGTGGTGATTCCAGGCGAGGTGATGCCAAGAACTCTTTCATACCATCTAGAGGAGTTGATCATTGGTGAATTGCAATCAGGAATCCGAACGAGAAGACAAATTGACCAAGGCAACAGTTGCTCCTTTACAAACTGAGTTTTCCCTTAGTTGTTTTATTTCGCAGATTGAATCGAGAACATAGAAGGAGGCACTTACTGAAGATTCTTGGGTCAATGCCATGCAGGAGGAACTCAGTCAATTCGAGAAGTTGGGAGTGTGGAAATTGGTAGACTTGCGTGATGGACACAGGAAGATAAACACTAAATGGGTGTTTAAGTGTAAGAGGGATGATCGAGGGGTGATTATTCGCAATAAAGCTCGACTCGTAGTCCAGGGTTTCAGTCAGCAGGAGGGGATAGATTTTACCGAAGTGTATGCTCCAGTTGCTAGGCTTGAAGCTATTAGAATCTTCCTAGCATTTGCATCATGGAAAAACTTTAAAGTATATCAGTTAGATGTAAAATCGGCGTTTCTCTACGGGAAGGTAAAAGAGGAGGTATATGTCGGACAGCCACCGGGCTTCACCAACCCAATCCACAAAAAGAAGGTCTATTTACTGGATAAGGCACTGTATGGTTTGCACCAGGCTCCGAGAGCTTGGTACGAGACATTGTCTCAACACCTGCTTACCAACAGCTTCATCCGTGGAAAAGTGGATGCCACTCTCTTCACCAAAGAGGTCGATGGACATCTTCTGATTGTTCAGATATACGTGGACGACATCATATTTGGGTCAACAAATGAAGATCTATGCAAAGATTTTGAAAGAGTTATGAAGCAGAAATTTGAAATGTCATCGATGGGTGAGATGAAATTCTTCTTGGGACTTCAAGTTGATCAACTGCCTGAGGGAATTATCATTCATCAGAAGAAGTATGTTCATGATATCTTAGAGAAATTTGGGATGTCTGGGACTACTCCAACTTCCACCCCGTTAGCGACGAACCATGGGATAATTCCTGATCTCACCGGAGAGAAGGTAGATGAAACAATGTATCATTCCATGATCGGATCACTGATGTATTTGACAGCTTCAAGACCCGATATCATGTATCCAACCTGCCTCACAGCACGGTTTCAGTCAAGCCCCAGAGCTTCGCATATGGTGATTGTGAAACGGATATTGCGCTACCTGAAAGTAACTTCATCATTAGGGTTGTGGTATCCAAGAAAAGGCGATTTCACGCTCGAAGGGTATTCTGATTTTGACTTCGGAAGCTGCAAAGTTAACGCAAAATCAACAACTGCGGGATGTAAGTTCTTTGGACCATGTCTGGTCACCTGGCAATGCAAAAAGCAAACCTCTGTTGCTTTATCCACATGTGAAGCCGAATATGTATCTGCTAGCAGTTGCTGCTCCCAGATCTTGTGGATTCAACAACAGATGCGCGACTACGGTTTGCAATTTCTAAACTCTGCTATTTTTGTTGATAACGAGGCAGCGATAAATATCACTAAAAATCCTGTTCATCATGCTAAAACGAAACATATTGAAATTCGTCATCACTTCATTCGCGATTGTTTCGAGAAGAAGTTGATACGAATTGAGAAAATCCATACTGACGAAGAGAAAGCTGATTTACATACCAAAGCTTTTGATAAAACTCGTTTTAAATATCTTTTAAAACTGAATGGTATGAAGCTTTTATCGGTGTCGGAGGGGATTATTGGCGTTGATGAAGGTACCGCTGTAGATGACGTTGAGAAGCAATCTGCAATGGTTTGTCGATTTTTTACTTGTTTTGGTATTTTGGGGGAGTATATTTCTAGAAAATACAAAAACAGTAAAAGAATGATAAAATCCAAAAACATGATAAAATCTATAAAAACCAAAAACAATAGAAAACTGGAAAAGAGCTTGTGTAAAAAGGGAAAATGATAGTGCATCAGCTAGACAGTTGCAGTACGCTAAAGAAATGTAAAGTCTAAATGATTTAAGCAGTCTCGCTGATGATATGCCGATAGGTTTTTACACATTTAGTAGAACTTTTCGGGATATAAACATAAATTTTATACTTGCTTATTTTATGGGTAAACACTTTTTGGATATATGGGTAACCCCCGAAATCTTGTTTGAAGGACCCCTTTTTCTGAAATACTAGGTCTTTATACTCAGTGATATCTGGGGTATTATCCCGGGACTTCTGATTTTGCGTCGGCAATGGCCTAGTCCCTGTATAATACTTTCTGCTTGCTTGAAATATAGCGTCGCCCTCAGCATAAAAAATGATGAAACATTGCAAAATGCTAATCATGTGCTGTTGAAATAAAAGATCCTCTAAAGGGGACCCACCTAAAGTCGAACCATCATCTCTCTGCTGAACGGAAGTTCTGACCTGAGCTCTCATGGTTTCGCATCTAACCCCTTACAGATATCATCTGTGGTATACTCACCTGTAAGACTGAATATTGGGATCTGGATACAGGAGTATATTCAAGTGGTGGGACACATGAATGAGTTTAAGTTCTTAAGACAATCAGTTTGAAATTTGTGTGAAAATTTAAAAGGATCAGTATATCGACAATCTAAGCGAATTGTTTAAGTCTTAATATGTAACCAAAGCTTAACGGTACTTGTAGCTTGTCAAGATGCTGATATGATTCCCTAACACGCTCACCAAAAATATGTTTGTAAATAGTTTACATTTACTGCTTTTAAGTTCTGTCTTTATCTTTCTAGTTTAGAAATTTAGTTCAAAATCCAAAAAGATTTAACATTTCTGCTTTATTTTCCGACAAACCAAAGTGGAAAGTTGATCTTCATATTCGAAGGTTGGTTGCAGATGCAGGAGAGATTCTAAGCTGGAGGATGAGTTGGGAGCTTAACATGTTAACACCTGAAAATGGAAAGTCAAAACGAGTTCATTAACTTGAAACTTGTAATTTTCAGAACAATGTTTGACAATGTTTGAACCAAAATCAGTTTGTGTTTCTGTTTGAATCAACCAAGGTCATTAAGTTGGACTTGGTAGATTAATTAAGTAATCAGGGTCATTAACTTAAACCTGAATAGTTAAGTGGATTTATTAAATACTGATTCATTTGTTATTAGTTGTTAAGCAGTTAGCATAGTTTAAAATTGTCATATTTCAAAAGCTTACTTTTGGGTAGAGAATGTGCAGCAAAACAAGATCCCAGGTTATTGATAGGGGGAGTCTGTTGTTTCAAGAGCCAGATACAGATCCTGGAAAAACATTCAAGGGAACTGTTTTTGCTGAGAAGAGTTTGAAGATAGAAGATTGAAGGATGCTTTACAATGTCAAGACAATTTGGAACAAGAGATTTGTAGATCAAGACTAAAGACTGAAGTTTTGATGCTAAAGACTTCGTCAACATCCAAGGGGGAGTCTGTTGGTGCACTAATATCTGTTAACTTCGTCTTTATCGAGTCTTGTAATGTATCAAATAGATCAGGGAACGCAAATCGAGAAAACAGTATTTTAGGTTAATTTCGCATGAAATGGACATGATGACATTTCATACGAAATTAGTAAGTTCAAGCGAAATTACTAATTCCGCAAGGAATTAGGTAATCTCGTTTGAACATGTAATTCCGTTTGAACCTGTTCATGCGGAATTACCATCCCTATTAATACTGAACTTGTCTGATCATTTGAAACGAAATTAGAAGTGTGTGTTTGAGAGCCGAGGTGCTGCCGGATTGTTATTTGAATTGTAAAGCTCAGAAAATCAATAAGAGAAGATATTTAGAAAGTATCAAGCTGTTTCCACATCGATATCACTGATTCCGCCTTTGATATTGATCGTGAACTCTTCAGATTGACTCGTTAGGGTCACACGACGATCCAACAGAGGCGATTTCTAAAGCATTCTTGGAGCAATTTTGAAGGTTTGGAAGCATGTGAATCATCGGTACGAGTTCGGGAAGAAGACTTGAAGATCTAATCGGGTTTTCTAGTTCTTTGTTTTCTTTGATTTTTTCTTTCGAAACTCATTGCCATGAATTCTTGTTTGAACTTAGTTGATTTGGTTTCACATTTTAACATGCTCGGCTAAACTTTTAAGCCGCCTAGACTTAGTTGAATGGATTGAATGAAGTTTGTATCGTTTTCGTTATTTACATGAATATTATGGATTAATTGAGTTTAGTAAAGAGTTTGTTTTATTGATTTGATGCGCATGCATACTTTAACTTGGTTTATTAGTGTCATTTGATTCGTATGATCCTTAGTGACAGTCTATATCACAACATAGGGTCGTATTAGGGTTTAGGATTTTGGTGAGTGTCTATATCACGTAAGAAATCTTAACTCTTTAGGGTGAAATTACGCAATAACCCCTAGAAGTGATTGGTAGTAATTTTGCTAGGTTTTAGTGTTCTGCTAGTCCTAATACCTGGAAAGTGAGGGGCTATTGACAGGTCTTACCCAACGAATTGCTTTAGACAGTCCTTGGAAAAGGTCGTGAATTGGTTTACCCGTTGGTTTATTAGTCTATCGAGTCAAGTTTAATAATTCAAACTACCCTAGATCTATGATTGGAAAAGAGTAGGTCAACATTAGGGTACTTACACAATAATTAGACAACTGGAAAGGCGTCTGATAACCGGTAGGATTAACGGCCTAGGTAACGCCATAAGTTTCACCTCGAGAAGGGTTGAGGGGCTTAGTTGGTGTTTAATAGGTTTAGTACTTTAAGATCCCGGTTCCATAATTCGTGTATTTAACTTAATCAGTAATTCTTAAAATCAATACAGGATTCTAGTCTAGGTGGCCCTCGTTCCCATATAAGAATCGTCTTTGCTTTCTTTCGTACTTAGCTTAATTTTAGTTTAATATTTTAGTTTAAATAGATTTCCTTAGTTTTTCTGTAACCCCCTCCCCCAAACAAATAAACAAGTTAAGTCGTGTCTGTCAGTGTCTATTAGAGTCTAGTTTACGTGATACATAGAGTCTCGTGTTTCGATATCCGGACTTCCTAGGGGTTATACTACATTGATCGGTACACTTGCCGATTGTGTGGTAGGTCGAGTCTAGAATTAAAGCTTTATAGTGTCTAGTTTAGAGAGTCTAATTTAGTTAATTTTTATAGTCTGTTTAGCGTACATCAAGTTTTTGGCGCCGTTGCCGGGGACTCTTGGCAATTGTGTTTATTAGCTTTGATAGACTTTATTAACATATACGTGCTGCGTGTCTGTTTTGTTTCGAGTCTTTCGTATTTAGTTTATTTTGAGTCTTAGTAACTATTGTTTCTTTCTCTTTTCTCATCTTCAGGTGTTTGCTCGTAGCGGATGCCACATTTGCGTTCGCACGGACCACTCCCGAAGCCACCATTCGAACGGGTTAGTACTTCATCCTCGTCTCAATTCCATAATTTCGATAACATTCCATTAACCCCACCCTCTTCACCACACCTTTCACCTAAAGCCTCACCACCCAAAAGCCCTACTTCTAGCACCTCTAGTGCCACCGAAACCGAAATCTTAGAACAAATGGCCAACCCTAGGCAAACCGTCCATCAACAAGCAACCCAAAATTTCACCGGCCTTGCTTCACCCATTACCGTACCACCCATAGTGAATGAAAACTCATGGCAGATTCCTTCTTATGCCATGCAAGCCATCACCAATACCATCCAATTCCATGGCCGAGATGATGAGGACGCCCCGGCCCACATAAACCGATTCTCTCGTATGTTAGCTACCTTTAGCCTTCACGGTGCCCCAAATGATGCTACCTACTTGCAACTCTTCCCATTTTCACTAGCCGGCCGTGCGGCTACTTGGTTGGACTCTCAACTAACCGGTACTTTTACCACATGGGCGGGTCTTCGTCAAGCTTTTCTAAACAAGTATTTCCCGCCCGATAAAGCTTCACGTTTTAGAGACCAAATCCACTCCTTCCGCATGGAGCCCGACAAGCCTTATTACCTTGCTTGGGAGCGTTTCCAAAACCTTTGTGCTCGTTGCTCCCAGCACGGTATTTCCGATTTGGCCTTATGTGAGAAATTTTATAACGGTCTCACCCAAGCGACTCGTGATAGGTTTGATACTAATGCGGGGGGCATATGATGGGTATTCTTTCTGTTGCTGAGTGTTTAGAGCGTTTTGAGGCATTTGCCCAATCTCAATCTCAATCGCGAGCCAATCAGCGGTATCAAAGTGGTAATTCTAACACCACTACTAGTGCACCAGCCCGAGGGGTGAACCATGTCACCATGGATCCTATTATTGCCGTTGTTTTGGAGAATGTGACTAGAGAGCTTAGAGAGATTAAAGCTAAAGTTGATAAATGTGAGTATTGCCGAGGGGGTCACGATACGAGTGCGTGTCCTTTGTTAGTTGGTGAGGAGCATGTCGATTTCGTTGGAGGGGGTCTAGGAAGAGGTCAACCTAGTGGGTTCAATAATAATTATGGTTCGGGTTGGCGTAATAATAATTACTTTAATAATAATAATAATAATTTTAATAATAATAACAACTTCCGCTCTAATACTATCCCTCCCGGTTTTCAAATGGCTCAAAATCCAAATAGAGGGTCGGTCGCTCAGGATTCATTCTTTGGTGGGGGTTCAAATGGGCAGTTCAATAAGGGGTCCACTGCACAGGCCAGAGATGGGGGTCAGGTAGTCAGGGTCACCAAGGTCAGGGTCCAAGTTATGATTTGGGGGGTAGTTTAGAGAGAATGGAGGCCATGATGGGTCAATTAGTTGTTAAGGACCAAAGCACCCAAAAGATACTTTTCGAACATGACCTTATGCTTAAAAATCAACACGCCTCTTTCCAAGACCTTCAAAGAGTCGTAGGTGATATGTCTAGGAAGTTAGAGGAGAGACTACCCGGTCAGTTTGCGGGTCACACCCAACCGAACCCTAACGCCCATGCTAAAGCCATTACCACTGGTAGTGGTAAAATCGTAGGGAACCCGAGAGTAGATGAGAGGGTAGTTGAGGGAGAGGATGATGATGTAGATGAAGTAATCGAGATGGAGGCTCCCGGCAAAGTGCAATCGAGGCTAAGCCTAGCAAGTACCGCACAGCCCGGTGAGCCTCAAGTTGAGAGGAGAGTAGAGAAATCCCACGTTGATGTTCGACCTTCCCCGTTAGTAGACCTTTCGCGTGTTCCATTTCATTCACGTCTTAAAAATCAAAAGTACTCTAGGGAATATGGGCAATTCTTAGATATCTTCAAGCAATTGAAGATCAATCTACCTTTCATAGAGGCACTTTAATCAATGCCCAAATACGCTAAATTCCTAAAAGACCTTCTTAGGAATAAAGAGAAGTTAGGGGAGTTGTCTAATGTCCCATTGAATGGGGGATGTTCCGCCGTTGTGTTAAATAAGCTTCCCGAAAAGCTTACCGATCCTGGTATTTTCACAATTCCTTGTCTATTCGGTAGCAATACCAACACTAGAGCTTTAGCCGACTTGGGAGCTAGCATCAATTTGATGCCCTTTTCTTTTTATGAGAAGCTAGACCCAGGATAGCTTGCACCTACCCGAATGACATTATCCTTAGCCGATCGGTCCATTAAATACCCTAGGGGCATCGTTGAGAATTTGTTGGTCAAGGTAGATAAATTTGGGTTTCCCACCGATTTCGTAATTCTTGATATGGAAGCGGATGAGAGAGTCCCCATTATACTTGGTCGTCCTTTTTTACGTACCGCCAAAGCACTCATAGACGTCCATGATGGTAAGATCACCCTTAGGGTCGGTGAGGAGAGAGTCAGCTAACATCAAGGGTGAAGGCACTGTAACCTTGAAGATGACTTCTGGCAAGGAGCTTACATTGACCAAAGTGTTGTATGTCCTAGAGATACAGAAGGATCTCGTTTCGGGATGGATGCTCAACAAGTTTGGTTTTCGTCTAGTGTTTGAATCGGACAACTTTGTTTTATCTAAACGTGGAGTGTTTATTGGAAAGGGCCATGCCCTTAATGGTATGTTTAAAATGAGTGTAATGGTTGTGAAAAATAACAAAACTATGAATAAAACTTCATCTTCTACTTACATGATTGAGACTTCTAATGTTTGGCATGGTAGACTAGGATATGTAACTTTTAATTCATTACGACGTTTGATTATATTAAATATGATACCAACATTCCATATCGAGTCTGATTACAAATGCGAGTCACGTGTAGAATCCAAACTTACAAGATCATCGTTTAAATCGGTTGAACCAATAACCGAACCCCTTGATTTAATTCATACCGATGTGTGTGATTTAAAAGCAGTTCCCACACGTGGAGGAAATAAGTACTTTATCACGTTTATTGATAATTGTACTAAATATTGCTACGTGTATTTACTTAAGACTAAAGACGAAGCAATAGAAAACTTTATCTTGTAATAAAACGAAGTTGAGAATCAACTTAAAAAGAAGATGAAAGCTGTGATAAAAGATCGAGGAGGTGAATATGTTGCACCTTTTGCGGATTTATGCGCAAAAAGTGGCATTATACGTGAATGTACACCTCCTTATTCTCCACAATCAAATGGCGTGACGGAACGAAAGAACCGCACATTGAAAGAGATGATGAACGCCATGTTGATCAGTTCGGGAGTGAACCGAGAAATGTGGGGGGACGCCATTCTCTAAGAAAACTATCTTTTGAACAAGATACCTTTAAAAAATAGGGATGAAACTCCATATGAGTTATCGATCGGAAGGAAGCCTTCATACAAATACTTGAATGTGTGGGGGTGCCTAGCAAAGATGATTGTACCACCTCCTAAGACTCTTATGATAGGACCCAAAACTTTTGATTGCATTTTCAATGGATATGCACATCAAAGTAGTGCGCATCGTTTTCTTGTACATGAGTCCAAGAATCCTGAGTACACAAACACACTATCATGGAGGCAAATCCTAACATTGTCTCATATTTTGAAAATGTGTTTCCTATGTTAAGACAAACACACGCAACTTCATTAACAACGGTAGATGAAGCAGGTCCAAGTTCATCTATATGGTTAGATGAAAGACATGAACGACCCGGGGTTGAGGAGGGTGAACTTAGAAAAAGTAAACGACAAAGGGTTGAAAAATCCTTTGGTCCAGACTTCAATGGCAATAAGTAATTAAGAATGAAATTGATTCTATATTGCAAAATCATAATTGGGAGTTAGTAGATCTTCCACTGTAACACCCCAAAAACAAGTTTGTTAATTATATTAAATTAACCAAAAATAAACGGGTAAAATATCGTTAGTGGAAAAGCAAACCAGGTGAATATTAGAGTTTAAATATATAAACCTAATATTAAATAAAAAGTGAATAAAAGCTTTTGAGGAAATAAAATTTATAAGGGGCCCGAGGTAATGGGACTTAAAATAAACTGGGTTATAACCTTCCCGAACCCACTAAGTTAACTTGGAATATTTAAACCTAGTTATGAGAATTTGCTTAATTTCTAGCAAGTGTTATAAGGGGGTTTAAACAAAAGCTAAACTTGAGGGACCTAAGATGTTAAAATGGAAACTTAAGTCTAAATATTAGAAATTTGGACAAAACACACACATACTTAGTGTGTGTATAGATCGTACGATCCCAGGAGAGCTCCAAGGAGCCAAAACATAACTCAAGCAAATTCATCAAATTGAAGGTTGATTCTAGCCTCAATTCAATGCATGAACACAAATTCGTGATCACCTTAGCATGAGGATCACAAGGTATGTTGAATTTTGTTATTTGGTGATACTTTGAAAATTTGATTAACATTCTTGAATGAAATTCTTGTATGAATGATGAATGTTATAGTAAAATTGAGATGTCTATGAGTCTAGAAACGAACCCTAGATGTAAACTTGTTGATTTAGCGCCATAGATTAGTGCTTCGGTTAACTAATTATGTAGGTGCTAAGTGCGTTTTATGGCAAAAAGATGAACACTTGAATTAAAGTGTTAAATGGATGAACATTTATGTTGTGATGCTAGTTCTAGATGTAGTTCATGTACACTAGACATAGAGGCATGATTTTGATATTAAAACTTAGTTAAAACGATAACCATAATTAGATAAAATATGCGTATAAAATCTCGCCTACAAGATGTTTGTTAAAATGCCTGAATGAATATTGATATGAAGAAATTATGAAAGAAACGCACAATTGGCTAATATGACTAATTACATGAAATATGGGATAAAACGGGTTCTAATCATAATGTTGATTTAACTTAATTGTGCCTATTGTATAATCAAAGGTAGTTGACTTCTAAAAGTCAAACTAACCAATGATGAAGTCGAATGGTAGTTTCGGCATAAAATCCGTAAGATGAAATAGTCATAAGTAATGATGACTAATCTAATCGTCTTACGAATTATGATGATAGTTTGACGCTTGACAAGCTAAGTGAAGCTTGTGAAGGATGCGGGTCAAACGAATCAAGCATGAAGGAAAAGCGTATTTGGGATGCAAGGTAAGTAAAGCTTACACCCTCTTTTGTAAGATAAGTATTTATTCATTGGTTGTAAATATGACAAAATCTATATCCGAAATATAGTTCTGACACGAAATATAAAACCATGTTTAATGGTAAAAATGGGCGAAACAGTAATTTAGTCATGAAAAGACTAAGATAAAATGAGTTTTCGAACGACTACTTTATAAGTAAGCCTAAAGGAATAAAAAGGGTAAAAGGGTGATTTCGGAACATATAAAATAATTAAAAACCATGTTTAATGGTAAAAATGGGAGAAACAGTAATTTAGTCATGAAAAGACTAAGATAAAATGAGTTTTCGAATGGCTACTTTATAAGTAAGCCTAAAGGAATAAAAAGGGTAAAATGGTGATTTAGTCAAGTATAAATGGATCAAAGTCAAGGTTTAGAACGACACCAAATGGCATAAGCCATGTTGGGTAAACACGTAAGAAACGGATTTAAGATACCTAACTAATTGGTGAAAAATCCGAAATGAGATACTTAACGAAATGGTAATTAAATACCATTCAATCATAAGCGCAAAATATTTGGTTGTTTAGACCAAACGGGTCAAATGGTAACGTTGATGTGACAACCCTCACAAATCCAGGTATCCGTACAAATTAATTAATATTTAATTAATGCTTAATTACTGTGATTGATTACCATTGTGATTAAACTGCTTTCTGTTTTCTGATACATACATACTCATGCATCACTTTTATACTGTCACTCCATTTATTACATACAAACATTAGTGACAACCATGATGCACAAAGCACAGTTAGCACAGTGAGCGGGTAACCCAGTAAACATGCTGACAATGCCAGTACCTAGACAGACAATGTCACTAAGGCCAGTATGAGCCAGGGATAGATTTCTACACTGGTAGGGAGTGTAGGGAGGTGAGGACTATAAAACTGCGTCACTAGGTGATAGTTATAGTGTCGGGAAGTGCCAGAAACAGACTTTAAGTACAGAATTCTGCACTACATACAAAAATTCAGCAAATAACAATGCTAGTAAAGTGCAAAAACTTCGTAAAATAGTCCTAGACATTTTCCAAAAGTGTTGGGAATTTAGTGTGTCACTAAAAACAATATAAAAGACACTTTAAAGCTTTATTTAGCACTTTAACAGATCAACATCCAACCGAACAACCGGACTTTACCCGGAACATAAAAATATTGCCAAACACATTGTTTTTATTTTTCTAAGCTAGTTAGGGTCCCCGAACACCCTAACACCCCTTATATTAAATAACACACTAATATCCTAACTAAATATCATTAGATTTCAACTAAATCCTAACTAAATCATCACCACCCAACCCCATACCCCCCCCCCCCCCCACTTCGACGGTCACAAGGGTGGGACACACCCTTGCTTCTTTTGATTATTTTAATTGCTCATGTTGGAGGATAAGAAGCATGTTACATGATGGATAATGGTGAGACATGGTCTATAAGTTAACCCACTAGAACTTGAACTTCATTTCACAAACACACAACATCAAACTTGGCTCTCTCTCCACTCTTCCTCTTTGGTTCGGCCGAACACCATCACCACACTACCACCACCATCAAGTTTCATTCAAGCCATTTTCCATACAACCAAAGGTGTAAGAGGTCCAATAAGCAAGCTCGGTGCACTCGAAAGCTCAAGGACCGCTCTTGTTTTCTTTTATCCACCACTTTTACGCCTTGTTTCTCCCCTAGCCTTGTACTAGTAGTAAGTGCTTTAAAACATCATCTTGTTCTTGTATTTAGTGGTTAATAGATGATAGAATGATTAAATGTTAAGAACACTAATGAACATAATCTAAAGTCTTGAACATAAGTGATAAAGGGTGGATAAAGAGAAGATATTTGGGTAAATCATGTAAATCTTGTGTAGTTATGATTATTTGATGTTGTTTGTTAGTAAAAGTTGGATGGATTATCATCTAGACATGCTAGATCATGCTCAAGAACATGAACTAGTAAGATGTTAGTGTTAGAAATATGAAAGATGATGAAACCATCCACCATGAACTTGAAACTTGAATAAACATAATTTTCCTTGAAAAATAAGGTTATAAACTTGTAGATCTAAAGATCTACAAGGGTTTTTCGGAAGAACCATGTGAAAGATACTAGTTTTGTTAAAACCCGGATATTTTATGAACTAAAAGCATTCTTGATAAATAAACAAGTGTATGAACGCTTGTGTAACAAGGAAATTTCGTAAAGAAATATTTTTGTGTATCTTGACTAGAAGTTGTGAAACTTCAAATTCTTTAAAAATAAAGTTTTCAAGAAACCAATCATGTTTTTAAAGATAACAAGACCCACTAAGTGTGTTAGTGATTTACTACATATTTTTACAAACTTCCAAGTTCATGAGTTTATGATTTAGTCTTATTTTTGTCAAGATTAGTGAATAAATATTGTATATTGTTGGTTGGTAAATTGTTTGATTGATTTTACAAAAGAAAATGATATGCTAAAAAGCATGGACACCTCCATTTACAGAGGAAACTCTGGCGAAATTTTTCTAGAATTACAACACTTAGAAATATTTTTCTAACAAGCGTTTACAAATATATTTTTAACTTGGTTTCAAAATAAACTTCGCTAGGATTTTTTATTACAAAAATACCAAGTGCCGGAGGTGGATTTTCGCAAATAAAATTTGCTAAATATATATTTAGAATATATATTTTATAATAAAACGCTTGTGTGATTGTTTGTTATTTGGTGTACCAGATATATTATTTTTAGGGTAAAAATATTATATAACTTGAAAATACTATGACATTACTACTCCAAAATAATACCAACGCTCTCACAAAATAAATATTTAAGATACACAAGTATTATTGTTACAACGCGGACTTTAAAACGTAACTTGTGTATATTTTAGAAAAATACTCTTATTCGTGTATTTTGGTGAGATATTATTTTGGAAAAATCTATAAAGTAAAATATAATATTTTTGGGAAAAATATATATATTTTGAAGTTAAAATGTTTTAGACAAATGATTAAAATATATTTTCTAAGTGGGACTTAAAATATATTTTTCGGAATTATAAAACGTACATGTATAAATACCCCCATCCTTGGGAAGGAAATATACTTATAAATAATTTAGAAGTGTGAACACGAAATAGTTGTCTAACTATTTCCCAAAAATGTTAAACCTTAAGCCCAGGGCACGGCCCATCCGTCTAATAGGCATTAGTACGTGTAGGTCGTCACGCAGCAGATAGAGTTGGAGATTGACGTTTCTGGATACGCACTTCTGTGAGTTCATGTCCCCATTTTCTCTTAACTGTTTTCAGTTTTTATACTTCGGGGGTGAAATACATGTTACAATTATTACAGACACTTTTGTACATGGTATGATTAGCTTAAGGAGGGTATACTACTTAGATCATGTGAGTGGGTAGGTGGTACTTAGGGCCATTAATCCTCATTGTAGGACCGAGGGTCATGAGTGGTAGATCTATTTGGGTGTAACGAGCCCAACTCCTGAGTCCACAGTACGGACCATGGGGTAACTTTGAGCCCGACGTAAAAATCTGCTAGGTTTGAGTCTTCCTGCATCACTTCACACATATCAATGGCCTTGCAAACCATTGGTGATATCTTTTTCCTTATTGCTACATACCAGGGACTTTTATACAAACATAAAAGGTTTATACATACTCACTCTTACATGAACTCACTCAACTTTTTGTTGATTTTTCAAACTACATGTATTTCAGGAAATTAGCGGATCTGGCAAGGTATGCATCACGTCAAGCTGCGTAAGGAATAAAGATGTCATCCGAGTTTAGGAAGTGTAACCTTTGCCTGGACGGGTTACAAGTCTTAAACTGTGTTTTATTTCAAATATTTTATTATGTCGTTGAACAAGTTTTCATTATGTCATGGTTGTAATGCGTTTCGCGTGTCGACTTTTTAAAACAATGTTGTTGTGTTTTACTTTAGGAACTTAATGAATGGATGAACATCACGGTTTTATTTTCATATAGCATTGTTGTGATTATGCTATGGTATTAAGAAGTCACACCAAAATAAACCCACGCTTCCGCAAAGCCAGGGTGTGACAGCTTGGTATCAGAGCATTGATCATAGCGAACTAGGATTCTTTCTCGAGTCTAGACTATGATCACTAGGTCTCTCACGAAAACATTTTTACATTGCATACACTAAACGTCCAGATCCAGGGCACAAAACATTTTTACAAATAAAAAGGCATAAATACACGTTTTTCAAAAATATTATTTCAGTCTTAGAGACTGAGGGAGTTCAGCCTTAGAGGCTAGGGAGGTTCAGCCTTAGAGGCTGGAGGGTTCAATCATAGAGATTGGGGAGATTCAGTCTTAGAGACTGGGGATTTGGTCTGAGAGACCGGGATTCAGTCTTAGAGACTGGGGATTTGGTCTGAGAGACCGGGATTCAGTCTTAGAGACTGGGGATTTGGTCTGAGAGACCGGGATTTAGTCTTAGAGACTGGGAGGTTGGTCTTAGAGACCAGGGATATAGTCTTAGAGGCTAGGAGTTGGTCTTAGAGACCAGGGAGATAGTCTGAGAGGCTAGGAAGTTCAGTCTGAGAGGCTGGGAGGAATAGTCTGGGAAGACTAGAAGGATTGATTACTTTCTTGTTGTGACTTACATGTTTACTTGATTATATGTTGGTATATGTGCATATATGTGTGGTTGTGTTACAGGCACTATGGTTTCTTCTTCAGACACGGGAGTGTCAGACACCATGGATCCTATTGCTATCATATCCGACGACGAGATGTCATTAGAGAGGGAGGTCTACACTTCTGACACCACGAGCACGGACGACGATGCTTTCCAGCCATTTGCTCTTCCAGAGTTTGGAGATGACGTTCCTATTGCTGATGGCATTCCTGCCGGGGATTTACCACTTGCGGTGATCCCTGCTCCCATACCGCTTGCCGCTTATCCTGTGGTAGATATGCCACTCGATGTCGTTTCTGATGACGACATTGATTTGTTTGAGGAGGATCCGCCTGAGGCTGACTATGAGGGCGGGGCCCCTATTGCTGCTGACGTTATTCTACCCTTTGCCGATGCCCCTATAGAGGAGCTTCCTGTTGGTTCACCTGTCCCGGACTCATTTGAGTCTATGGCATCTGCGTCTCTACACGACCAGGGAGTGCAGCATCACTCACCTGAGGCTGACCCCGACGTTGCTATGTCAGCTGCCCATGTTCAGGTACACGAGTTCGAGTTTGATCACGAGGACGATGATGATTTTGATCCTATCTTTCCCCCTGACTTCGATCCTGACCAGGATATCGAGTTTGTTCACTTGGATCAGCCCGTAGAGGCACCCGTAGCTCCCATTGACCCTTTGTTTGACATCCCTGTTGATTTTGACATGGATCTTGTTGACCCGGAGCCTGTCATGGCCCCAGAGCCTGTAGTTGCTCCTGATCCTGCACTAGAGCATGACCTTGTTCATGATGATGCACCAGCCATTGCACCTTTTGTTGATGATATACCCATTGCTGATCACCCCGTTGTTGCTCCACCGTTGGTGGATGATCCTGTTGTTGACGCACTGTTACCTGATCCCATGCCGGTACTGTTTCACCGCGCACCTTTTGCTGCTCATATAGATCCACGTTACGCCGACACCCGCAACGGGTGGATTGATGACGATGACCATTACCCACCATTTGTGCGACGTGCTACTCCCCCGGTAGCACCTATCTCTGCACCCACTGATATCCCATTGTTTCCCCCACACACCACAGATGCTCATCGTACCGATCTTCCCATTACGTTCCTCCAGGATATACCGCCACCTCGTCCTGGAGAGGGGTCATCAAGGCAGCCGCCTGTTTCTGCTCCACCCATGTTGTCATCACCTTTTCCGTTCGCACCTCAGTTTCCTCATGTTGCACCACC
Source organism: Helianthus tuberosus (assembly GCA_030545235.1). NCBI lineage: Eukaryota > Viridiplantae > Streptophyta > Magnoliopsida > Asterales > Asteraceae > Helianthus > Helianthus tuberosus. The sequence continues at coordinate 199,766,707 of CM060425.1, forward strand.
TACTGCACCATCTTTCATGCCACCGAGCGAGCCATTTTTATGGACTACGCCCCCTATCATGCCATTGTCCGATCCGTTCCACCCATACCATGTTGGGTACTCTACGGAGGACATACTTACATCCTTGATGATACAGCAGGATGCCTTGACACGTCGTATTCAGGAGTTGGAGAGAGCTCCACGACCACCCTGCCATTGTCAGACCCCATTTGCAGCACCGCACACTCCTCGTCCACTTTCACCTGATTCAGACGTCCGTTTCTTGACATCTGAGCAGCAGATAGCATATGTGCTGCGCGTCTGTCGTGCTTTAGAGGAGGATTGGTTACATATGCGTCGCTTGCTCTTCTCTCGTTTTCCTCCTCCTCCTCCACCATCAGCATAGATATTTTGGTTTGATGAAGGTAGTACCACTTTTAGTGAGAAGACCGCGATTGTGCTGACTATACAACTTATTGGAGACCGCATTTTGATGTTATGACTTTTGATGTTTAGTTTTGGCTGTTGTTGTAGATGATCAGATAGTTCGGACAAGGGCAATGTGGCCCTTAGTCACTTTGATGTACGATACAGTTATAAAACTTGTAAACGTTATTGTGGTCTTGATTTATGATAAGCAATCGCAGTATTCTCATTATATGCGTTGTTGGATTATTTGTTTTGTATTATAACATGAGATGTTATGTTATGTGATTGATGAATGTTATTACGCACACACATTATTTACTTACTATGACCTGACCTATATGATCATCTGTTAGAAGATGCCTCCAAGACGCAATGTACGCATGCCTACTAACGAGGCGGAACTCCAGGGGATAATTGCCGCAGCTGTAGCGCAGTACGCGGCCTCCCAAAATGACACTGGCAACTCAAACAACAACAACAACAACCCTCCAAATGGTAATGTTAAGTCATATGAGACAATACGATACATTTGGATATTATTAGCACGTCCGCTGATACCATTTGTAAATTCTAACGTATGTACAGGGTGCACCTACAAGCAATTCCTCGACTGTAAGCCCGTGAATTTCAACGGCACTGGAGGTGCTCTTGCGTTTGTTAGGTGGGCTGAAAAGACGGACTCTGTCCTAAGAATGAGCAGATGTGCTCCCGGGCAACAAGTGACCTACATCTTAGGGCTATTTCTGGATGGTGTCCTATCGTGGTGGAATCTGCAAGTGCAAACATTGGGAAAGGCTGCAGCTTATGTGTTAACCTGGGATGAGCTGAAAGAACTGATTGGAAAGAAGTATTGCTCGCGCGCTGAAATTCAGAAGCTAGAAACTGAGTTCTGGCATCTTAGAATTGATGGTCCTAAGATTGCAGAGTATGTTCAGAGATTCCATGATTTGTCCCACGTAGTTCCATACATGGTCACACCGGAGTTCAAACGTGTCGAGCACTTTATCTGGGGATTGACACCTCAGATAATGAGTATGGTTACCACATCCAAGCCTGCAACGATCACGGATGCCATCGACCTCAGTGTGGCGCTTACTGAAGAGGCCATTAGGTTGAACAAGTTCTCAGCTTCTGAAACAAAGAAAAAGGAAACACTTGTTGAGTCGTCTGGTGAAAACAAATGGAAATTTTCCAACTTCAAGCAAGGTACCAGCAATGTGAACAAGAAGGGTGACGCAAGCACACCGGCCAGAGCTGCAACCGGTGTTGACAACAAAGGAAACGGTTATATGGGTACTCTACCCAAGTGTGACACGTGCCAGCGCCATCATTCTGGTCTGTGTGGATTAAAGAAGTGTGAATCATGTGGGAGGAACGGCCACACGAAGAATACGTGTTGGGCCGGAACTGGTGCTGGGCGTGGTGGTAATCGAGGTGATGGGAATGGTAATGGAAACCGCCAGCAAGGAGGAAATGGCGGAAATGGAAATCGCGGGAATGTTGCAAACCAAGCGGGAAATGGAAATCGCACCCAGAACAATAATCAGGGTGGAAATGGAAACGGAAATGGTAATGGGCGAGGGCCCGGATGTTTTAATTATGGAGAAGTTGGGCACTTCAAGAAGGAATGCCCAAAGCTGAATCAAGCCCGTGGAAGAGTGTTTAACATAGGAGCAAGGGAAGCGCGCCAGGATCCCAACGTTGTCACTGGTACATTCCCTATAAACCAACATTTTGCATCTGTTCTGTTTGATACTGGTGCCGATTATAGTTTCGTATCGATAGAATTTAAGAATATACTTGGGTTGACACCTAGTAAGTTAGATGTTCCGTACTCGATTGAATTGGCGAATGGGAAACTAGTTGAAACGGGTGAAGTCATCAGAGGATGCGTGATAGAGCTAGGAGGACACGAATTTACGATAGATCTACTGCCAGTCGAGTTGGGAAGCTTCGACGTGGTAGTTGGGATGGATTGGTTGTCAAGCAACAAAGCCGAGATTGTTTGCCACGAGAAGACCATCCGCATCCCAATGACGGATGAAGAAATGATCGTAGTGCACGGAGAGAAGCATGATACACCTCTGAGAATCATTAACTGTCTGAAAGCTAGAAAGTGTTTACAGAAGGGATGTGTTGCCTTCTTGGCACACATCGTGTTTAAAGATAACAAGACCCACTAAGTGTGTTAGTGATTTACTAAATATTTTTACAAACTTCCAAGTTCATGAGTTTATGATTTAGTCTTATTTTTGTCAAGATTAGTGAATAAATATTGTATATTGTTGGTTGGTAAATTGTTTGATTGATTTTACAAAAAAAAAAAATGATATGCTAAAAAGCATGGACACCTCCATTTACAGAGGAAACTCTGGCGAAATTTTTCTAGAATTACAACACTTAGAAATATTTTTCTAACAAGCGTTTACAAATATATTTTTAACTTGGTTTCAAAATAAACATCGCCAGGATTTTTTATTACAAAAATACCAAGTGCCGGGGGTGGATTTTCGCAAATAAAATTTGCTAAATATATATTTAGAATATATATTTTATAATAAAACGCTTGTGTGATTGTTTGTTATTTGGTGTACCAGATATATTATTTTTAGGGTAAAAATAATATATAACTTGAAAATACTATGACATTACTACTCCAAAATAATACCAACGCTCTCACAAAATAAATATTTAAGATACACAAGTATTATTGTTACAACGCGGACTTTAAAACGTAACTTGTGTGTATTTTAGAAAAATACTCTTATTCGTGTATTTTGGTGAGATATTATTTTGGAAAAATCTATAAAGTAAAATATAATATTTTTGGGAAAAATATATATATTTTGAAGTTAAAATGTTTTAGACAAGTGATTAAAATATATTTTCTAAGTGGGACTTAAAATATATTTTTCGGAATTATAAAACGTACATGTATAAATACCCCCATCCTTGGGAAGGAAATATACCTATAAATAATTTAGAAGTGTGAACACGAAATAGTTGTCTAACTATTTCCCAAAAACGTTAAACCTTAAGCCAAGGCACGGCCCATCCGTCGAATAGGCATTAGTACGTGTAGGTCGTCACGCAGCAAATAGAGTTGGAGATTGACGTTTCTGGATACGCACTTCTGTGAGTTCATGTCCCACTTTTCTCTTAACTGTTTTCAGTTTGTATACTTCGGAGGTGAAATACATGTTACAATTATTACATACACTTTTGTACATGGTATGATTAGCTTAAGGAGGGTATACTACTTAGATCATATGAGTGGGTAGGTGGTACTTGGGGCCATTAATCCTCATTGTAGGACCGAGGGTCATGAGTGGTAGATCTATTTGGGTGTAGCGAGCCCAACTCCTGAGTCCACAGTACGGACCATGGGGTAACTTTGAGCCCGACGCAAAAATCTGCTAGGTTTGAGTCTTCCTGCATCACTTCACACATATCAATGGCCTTGCAAACCATTGGTGATCTCTTTTTCCTTATTGCTACATACCAGGGACTTTTATACAAACATAAAAGGTTTATACATACTAACTTTTACATGAACTCGCTCAACTTTTTGTTGATTTTTCAAACTACATGTATTTCAGGAAATTAGTGGATCTGGCAAGGTTTGCATCACGTCAAGCTGCGTAAGGAATAATGATGTCATCCGAGTTTAGGAAGTGTAACCTTTGCCTGGACGGGTTACAAGTCTTAAACTGTGTTTTATTTCAAATCTTTTATTATGTCGTTGAACAAGTTTTCATTATGTCATGGTTGTAATGCGTTTCACGTGTCGACTTTTTAAAACAATGTTGTTGTGTTTTACTTTATGAACTTAATGAATGGATGAACATCACGATTTTATTTTCATATAGCATTGTTGTGATTATGCTATGGTATTAAGAAGTCACACCAAAATAAACCCACGCTTCCGCAAAGCCAGGGTGTGACAGCTGATACCATTTGACAATTAATGATTAATAAGTACACGTCGAGTCTTATGCTTACAGGATAAGACGGCTTATGAATCAGCGATGCTATGGATTAGCAATTATTGAGACAAGGTATTAAAACGGGTCAGTATGTTGATCCGAGCCAGGTACGCATAAATATGATTATAGTTAAACGTTTTTGGTCAAATAAGTAGTGAAAGTCCTTCGTTATAAAATTGACCAAAAAGCCCTTGATGGGTAAATCGGGCAAACGACCCTTAGAGGTCGTTTAGGAACTTGTATTATGATTATGTAACCATTAGGTACATATAAGAGTTGTAGGCAAAAACTTCGTGGGTCAAATGCCTAAAAACCGGTCATTCGCGTAAAATGACTATCCAAAGGGTAAAATTAAGGATAACGGGTCCATTATGTTAAATCCGCCACAAAAAAATAGTTGTGGTGGAATATAAGAGGCTATTTAAAAATGGGAATACGAAAGGTAGAAAGAGAAGAGCGAGTTTGATGCTTAAATTGTCACACCCTGACTTTTGCGGAAGCGTGATTATGGTGTGACTTTCTTAATACCATCGCATTCAATCATAACACAACTATATGATTAAAACCAGAGATGTTCATCCATAAATTAAGTTTGAAAATACCACAACATAATTGTCTGAAACGTAGACTCCAAATTTAAGTTACAAACCATGCAACATGTTTTAATGAGTTCACGAGGACTCGACAAAAGATTTTATATAAAACCGAGTTTAGAACCATGTATCTCGTCCAGGATTAAGATACATCTCCTAAACCCTAGTAACTTTGGATGACATCTTTTATTCATGACGCAGCTTGAAACATGCAAACACCCACCAGATCCACTTAATTTCCTGAAATACATGTCATTTGAAAAACATCAACAAAAGTTAAGCGAGTTCATGTGTTTGATTGTGTGTATGCATAAACCTTTAAAGTATGTCTGTATGTATGTAAATCCTGGTATGAGAGCAATAAGGAAAAACAAATCACCAATGGGTTGCAAAGCCATTGATATGTGTGAAGTGATGCAGGAAAACTCAAACCTAGCGGATTTTGCCACGGCTTCAGTATGTGGACATAGTCACCACATGGGCCACCCTGGTCCTCATGGGTGTGGGCTCGCTACACCCAAATAGATCTATCACTCATGTCCCTCGGTCCTACGACGATGATTAATGGCCTTAAGTGTTGTACCCACCACTCACATGATCAAGCAGTAACCTTCCTTAGCTAACCATACCATGTATAAAATGTTTGTAAACAATTGTAACATGTATTCCACCCCTGTAGTTATAAAACTGAAAACAGTTAAAAGAAAAGGGGGACATGAACTCACTATCTTACGTCTTCACAATCGTAACTCAAATCCCTTCAGCAAACACGACTACCTACAATGTACTGATGTCTATTAGACGGACAGGTCGTGCCTTGTCTCGGTATTAATGTTTTTGAGTTACGTTTCTTTTATGTCTTCAATATTATTCCAAGTTATAAATACTTGTTAAAATAATAAATATCTTAACATAAATTATATTTTTAAGTTTTAGAATAATTGTTAAACAATATTTTTGTAATAATACTTCTCAAGTATTTGTACTCGTATTTCCTTCCCAAGGATGGGGGTATCTCATACATGTGTATTCGTATTCTTGTATTTTGCCATGTATCGGTGTCGTACTCCGGTGTATTATTCCAAATAAAAATATACCAATATATATTTCCAATATATATTTTAAGGAATATTACTTAGAAAAATTATTCATAATTTTTCTTTTGGCAAAAATATTTGTAGTTTCAAAACAATATATTTTAAGTCTCACTTAGAAAATATTTAAACTTATTTTTATCCAACATAATGTATTTCAAGTTTATCCCAGAAAATATATATTTTTCCCAAAAATCATATATCTTCTAATAATCCCAAGAAAATATATTTTTACTTCCAAAAAATAATATATTTTCTCCTTGTCAAAAATATGATATTTTCTCCTTGTCAAAAATATGATATAACTTTGTAATAATTGGAAAAATCATATTTTCCTTTCTTATGTCCAAAATATTATTTACCAAAAATATACTTATAAATGTATTTTCCGGAATATTTTGTAAGTTACATTCTTTCGTTCGGTTTCCCAATATTATGTGTGTAACTTATATATTTATTCCTTGAGATATTTGGTAATATTTTGGATTGTAATTTCTTGGTATTTTGTTAAGTTATATTATTTCAAATCCTAAAATAATATAACTAATTCACAAAGTATACAAATAATCACACACATGTGTCTTTTAAATATATATCTTTCAAATACATATTTAGTCATTTTTATTTACAAAAACCAACCTCCAATATTTATATTTTTGTAACAAATATTATGACAAAGTTTATAGAGAAACTCATGGTTAAAATATACTTGCAAATATATGTTTGAAAATATTTTTCTAAGTGTTTATATTTTTAGAAAATTTCTCCATAGTTTCCCCTAAAAATGGAGGTTTCCATGCTATCAAAGCATATCATTTTCTTTTAAAATCATCCCAAACAATCAACAATTCAATCAACACTTACCAAGTACCAAAATCATGCAATTTACATAACAACATGAACTTGAACCTTCATAAAAACTTGTAGTAACTTGGTAGTGTGTTTAGTAGGTTTAATTACCCTTTAAAATATGTTTACTTCTTTAAAAGCTTCATTCTTGAAAGATTTAGGTGTTTACAACTTGTAAACATGTTTTACAAAAACGTTTCTTTATGAAATCTTCTTGTTTCACAAGTGTTTCTACACTTGTTTTACCACCAAAAATAGTGTATGTTTAAGCAAGAGCCAAGATCTACTAAAAATCATATTTTGAACTTGGTTCTTTTGGAAAACCATTCATAAATCTTAGATCAATATGATTATTAACTCACCTTGATTATTATTTTTCAAGGAATCAAGTAGTCTTTTCAAGTTCATGATTTAAGGGTGGATGATCTTTCATCCTACAACTTCTTACATTTCTCTTCTTGCTAAACTATGTTTATAATCATGATTTAGCAAGATGCTATGATGATCAACATCATCTTTAAAAACAAATCAATGATCAACAAGCATTCATAACATAAACAACTTAGTTTCATCAAGATTTCATCATAAATCAAGCTTATGTTCAAGTTTCATGATTATGTTCTTTAGTGTTCTTCATGATTAATAACATACATCATCTTTTAACCAACAAAATAAGGAGTAACAAGAGATTATAAGAGCCTTACTACTAGCTCTATGGCTAGGGATGAACTCAAGAAGATGAGGATGATAAATGTGATGGATAAAAGCAAATGAAAGTGGTCCTTCAATCTCTAAAGCCACCAAGCTCCTTTGTCGACCTTCTAGCCCCTTTGTGAGTGTATGGAATGGATGAACAAGATTGAATGAAGGTGGTGGTGTGGTTGATGGTGTTCGGCCGAGAGGGGAGAAGAGAGGGAGAAATGGAGTGTGTTGGTGTTGTGGAGAAGACGATGAGTTTGTGATCTAGTGGTTAACTTAAATAATCCTCCAACATCTCATTATCCATAGGTTAATATGTTCTATGAGTACAAGGCAAATCTTATTAAACAATTGCAACAAATCAAGGGTGGGTCCACCCTTGGTGACCGTCTCGAAAAGGGGGGGGGGGGGTATTGGTTGTGTAGTGATGGTAAGTTAGGAGATTTAGTTAGATTCTAAGTATATTAGTTAGGTGTTAGGTGTTATGCGTAATATGTGTTATATAGTGTCTTAGGGTGTTCGGGGCCCATAAATAGCTTGGAAACATTAAAACAATGCTTCTAGTGTAATTTTGATGTTTCGGGCAGTGTCCGGTTGTTCGGTTAGATACTGGTTCGGTAAAGTGCTAAACTATACCGTTTAGTGTTCTTTATGTACCCTTTTGTGACACTTTTAATTCCCGACACTTAGGAAATCATTCAGGACCAATTAGTCATGCTTTTGCATGTTACTAGTTTGTTAAAATGCTGATTTTTTGCTGAATTATACTTTGGGTGAGTTTTAGGCACTTACCGGCACTTAAACTATCACATAGAGAAGCAGTTTTGTGGTCCTTACTTCCCTACACTCTATACTAGTGTAGTACTTAGTTTCTGGCTCATTCCGTGTCTCAAAACAACGTCTGTCTATGTACTGAACTCCGTCAGCATTTGCCCGGTTTGTCTGTTAACTATGCTAACTGTGCTTTGTGCATCATTTATGTTAATATGGTTTGTATGTAATAATGATGTGACAATATGCAATATATGATGCACATGTAAGTATATGGCAGTGTTTAGAATGCAGTTAATTGTAATCCAGCATAGTCATTAAGCACTAATCATGGTTAAATAAATTGTACGGATACCTTGATTTTTGACAGTTGTCACATTCTCCCCCTGTTAAGAAAATTTCGTCCCGAAATTTAAGCTCTGCTACTAGCTGTAGGGGAGTTAGGGAACAAATGCGGATATTTTTCTTTCATGCGGTCCTCACGCTCCCACGTGAACTCTGGGCCGTGACGCGTGTTCCATCGAACCTTAACAAGTTTAACACTATTCCTGCGAGTCTTGTTTATTTTCCAATCAGTAACCTCAACGGGTTCTTCGGTGTTAGTGCATTCATCTGTCGACTTCGTCTTATATCGAGTCTCGATTTCGTTGCGAAGTTGATGAAGCATGATGTCATCATGTTTAAAGATGACATCACAATAGTGACATCATAAATTGCATCATCTACACAAAGAGACAAATCAGTTTTGAAGTTTACATGGGTTTCGCTTGAAATTTGAATGTCATTTTATGTGGGTTTCGCTTGAAAGTAATTGAGGGGTTTCGCTTGAATAGGTCTTGTGTGTCTTCAAGCGAAAGTCAGATTAGTATAAATAGGGTAGTGGTCTATTCATTTGTAACGATTTCCAGATTTGATACCGAGGTGCTGCCGGTGTTCCTTGTGATTGTAATCGATAGTAAATCAATATACAAGAGGTTTATAGTGATATTCAAGTTGTTTTCACATCCGTTTCTTAGTTTCCGCCTCTGAAACGGACTAGAGCTCTTCTGAATGACTCATTCAGGTCGCGATTCGATCCTACAAGTGGTATCAGAGGTCAGGACGAGGAGTTCTTGCCATATTCAGCTTGAAAATCTGTTTTCTACACCTTCTTTCACAAAATTAAAAAATTTTCACGGTTAAAATCAGCTCAAATTCACACATATTATGCGCAATCATGTATTAACAAATCCTGGAAAGTTTCAGCGTTAAATTCGACTTAAAACTGGTTAAAATCATACGTTCGCTTGAAATTCTGTTCGAAATGCTGATGTCACTGTGAGTCTCGCTTGAAAAACCATCCGGCTTTCGCTTGAAATTGACCTGTTTCGCTTGAGTTTACATTCTGTGTCTCGCTTGAAATTCTGTGAGAGTCCGCTTGAATTAAGTGTCTGCTTGAATCGTATTTCTGGTGAACAAGTTTGTGTTTAGTGTGGAAAGTGCATCGAGTTGTGTGATTTAACGTGTTTTTGTGTCAGTGCATGTGATATTTTCATTTAGGGTCTCGTAAATTGAAATTCAGATGGCCTGGTTTGATAAAATTTGTTTGGCATTTAATTAGTGAATATGAAGAATCAAATTGAGTTTAACGAGGACTGTTGTTGGTTGTTTTAGTGGATTTAGAGGCCCAATAGAATTAAGCATTGGTAGATGTTATTGGCATATTAAAAGCATTGCATGTGAATATTTCATCGATTCTATCAACAATTGATATATTGTGAACAATTGATTTCATCGTGATATATTAAAGTTGTCAGTTAGCATGTGTTTCATTATATAGGATAAGAACTGCATGTCGGTTATTGCATGTGAAATTTGTTAAATGAGATGTCAGCTTAGTGGATTTTGCGGTCCAATCAGTTTGTATTGAAAAACTAGACAGTTGTCGGCCACCATTGAAATTGTTTGTGGTAAAACAAATTTTCAGTTTTGCATGTGAATAGATAATTGTGTTGGTCAAATTTAATAGTTTTGTGGAAGTCAGAAATCTTGCCTCAGTCATATCGAATTGCATATTGGTGTTCGGCTCAAGTATATTTCAAAGGCCCAATTTATTACTTATCTCGAAATCTTCGGCCCATCTAAAGTTGGAGTATAAAGTTCAAACCATTTGAAGCCCATATTACTTGGCACATCCGATCAAGTTCATTCATTCATTGGTTTCACTCGAACAACTTTGGAACAAGTTCGCAAATCTTCGACACGAGTCTTAGATTGATTTCATCAACACACATTTTTCGTGTTCAGTACGTTTAAACTGATTTTGTGTTCGTTTGTTATTCAGGTATTTCCCGAAGTATCATCTGATTATTGAATCATGGCTGAGGAATTCTACAATGCTCATCAGAAAAGAATCCCGATTTTTCCAGATCTTGGAAGTGACGTGGATACCGATGATGAGGAAGAACATCTCAACAAAGCTAGAAAAGGCATAGATCCTACTAGTTTTAATTTGTTTTTTGCAGATAAAATGGAGATGTTGTATCAGAAGAAGATGGCAAGATTGAGGAAAGAGCTGGAAACAGTAAGAAGGCTAGCTGATGAAAAGACAAAGACAGAAGCTGGAGAAGCTAATGTTGAACCAGCAACTTAAAAAGTGGTAGAGAAAATTGTTGAGGTTGAAAAAATAGTCGAAGTTGAAAAACTGGTCGAAGTAGAGAAACTCGTCGAGGTTGAAAAAGTCGTTGAAGTTGAACAGATTGTCGAGGTTGAAAAGATAGTTGAAAAAATGATTGAAGTTGAAAAACTATGTTTGAAATGTTCAGAATCTTGCAAAGTTTGTGAGGAGAAAGATAAGAAGATTGCTGATTTAGAGAAGATTAAAGAAGATTTACTGTCTGATGTGAAGTATGTGAAAGAGTCATATGATGTGCTCAAATGAGACAAATACAGAAATTGAAAAAGCAATGGAAAAAATGAGTGCAACATTAATGACAAAGCAGAGCGTCATAAATGATAACATCGAAGACTGTGCTAATCTGAAGAAGGAGTTGGAGCCAGAGATCCTGAAAGAGAATTGGAGATAGGATAAAGCTAGATAGAGATCATGAAGGAAGTCCAAAGACTGATAAAGACTGAAGATTGAAAAGACTCGACACTTAAGACTCGTCAACATCTGAGGGGGAGTCTGTTAGTGCATTCATCTGTCGACTTCGTCTTATATCGAGTCTCGGGTTCGTTTCAAAGTTGTTCAAGCATGACGTCATGATGACATAATCAAAGTGACATCATCAATGACATCACATCACAAGAAGTCATAACAGTTTCAAAGTTTACAAAAGTCAAAAGTGGCTTTCGCTTGAACAGAATGATATTATATTGTCGGTTTCGCTTGAAGTATAATTAGTGGGTTTCGCTTGAGTTGACCTATGTGTCTTCAAGCGAAAGCCTGAGTACTATAAATAGGATGATAGGCTTATCATTTATAACGAATTCCAGATTTGATACCGAGGTGCTGCCGGTTTTTCCTTTGATTGTAAACATTGTAAAATCAATATACAAGAGGTTTATAGTGATATTCAAGCTGTTATCGCATCCGTTTCTCTGTTTCCGCCTCTGAAACGGATTTGAGCTCTTCCGAACGACTCTTTCAGGTCGCGATTCGATCCTACAATATTTTTAAAATTTTCTGGAGGAATAAAACGATTACTGTTGAGTTATACTACTTGTGATTATTTGATTGATCGTGTTTATCCTACTGTTGCAGGTCTGGAAGCGTTCATGGATAAAAAGACTGAAGATACTGATACTGGTAAGAAACCAAGTGTCAAGTATAACAGATGTCTGCCTCCGATCCATGAAACTTATTCATTTGTAACGATTTCCAGATTTGATACCGAGGTGCTGCCGGTGTTCCTTGTGATTGTAATCGATAGTAAATCAATATACAAGAGGTTTATAGTGATATTCAAGTTGTTTTCACATCCGTTTCTTAGTTTCCGCCTCTGAAACGGACTAGAGCTCTTCCGAACGACTCATTCAGGTCGCGATTCGATCCTACATTCGGTAAAGTGGAATTTGTCGTCAATGTGAACTTCATCGGCAGGAATGACAACTGTTTCTTGAGTTGGACTCTTTTTTCAGATTAGATACATGAAATGTATCATGAACTCCATTCAGTTCTGCGGGTAGATCCAACTTGTAAGCTACAAGACCAATCCTCTCCAGGAGTTTGAACGGTCCAATGTATCGTGGGTTTAACTTTCCACCCTTCCCAAAGCGTGCTACACCTTTCCAAGGTGAGACTTTTAGTAAAACCATATCTCCCATTTCAAACTCCAAAGGTTTCCTTCTTTGGTTCGCATAGCTCTTTTGTCGAACACGAGCCGCCTTAATGCGCTCTCGGATCTGTATGATCTTGTATGTCGTTTCTTGAACCAATTCGGGACCAACAAGCTGTCTATCACCCGCATCTGCCCAGCATAGCGGCGATCGACACTTGCGTCCGTAAAGAGCTTCAAACGGTGCAGCTCGAATGCTTGTATGGTAGCTGTTGTTATACGAGAACTCAACCAAAGGTAGGTGAGTGTCCCAACTGCCACCTAAGTCCATTACGCAAGCTCGCAACATGTCTTCTAGCGTTTGAATTGTTCGTTCGCTCTAGCCATCTGTCTGTGGGTGAAAAGCAGTACTCAGATTCAACTGAGAACCAAAGGCTTCTTGGAAGGATTGCCAAATCCTTAACACAAATCTTCCGTCTCTGTCAGAAATGATCGAGAGAGGCACTCCATGTCGTGCAACTATCTCTCTAAGGTACAGCTCAGCTAGCTTACCCGTGTTATCCTTTTCCTGATCGGTAAAAAGTGCGCGGATTTCGTCAATCGGTCTATGATTACCCATATCGTATCATGACCTCTGGGTGCCTTTGGTAACTTGGTTATAAAATGTGACAACTGCCACTTTTCGGTAACTATCTTACACTTAAAGTACTCATTTTTAGCTACATTGTTATGCATTTTGAACACCCGAACTGCGTATTTCGTAACATAGAGTTAGAATACTCATGGAATACTTACTTAGGGTGCATATGATTCATTTTTATTATGTACATTTGAAATAGTTTAAACAATGCATCGAAACTACTAGAAAAGCACCTAGTAAACTAGTATTCTCACGAAAACGCAGTATCCGCAGAAACCATCTAAACGACATCTTTAAGACTCAGACGAAAGTCCAACATCTAATATATATTAAACTCTAACTAGGAATGCAAGGGTTTGATTTAAAACCTTCCCGAAGTCCGAGAACACTAAAAACTGCCCGAAAAGCACTAAAAGCGACGATTTCAACACTTTTCCGCAGAAATTCTGCAGAAATCAGCTTTTTAAAATTTTTGCAACATGTAAAAATGATGTTTAACATACAATTCATATGAGGATACCTTCGGGTATCATCCGAACCAATAACTACATCAATTCACACAAGTTACACAACTTAGCGTTCGAATAACGACTAACGGAAACAAAGCGAAACGAATATCCGAACAATATCGAATCTTTTTTTAATAACCATCTCGTGTTATTTGGATCATATTAGACTAGTAATGGTCACTTAGCACATTAAAAACACTTAAACACTTAAGCATATGAAGTTTCCTAACATTTCATCTAATAAAATCTAACACTTTTTAACATGAAACAAGTTCACAAAGAAAGGGTACCCCCCCCCATTCATTCACGGTTACAACCACATGTGGGACCCACTTTTTTTTTTAACCTTTTCTCCACAAATATCTTGCTAATTACCTTTAGATGCAAGTGGTTACATAAGTGGGCCTAGTGGTAAAGCATGGTGAAGACTTATAACACTTTGATTCATAATCCTCTAAGCACTTCATCTCATTTTTTTCACCATCTTTTTCACACACTTAAGAAACTCTCTCAACATTCATATATTATCCAAGAACACCATCAAAAACATTTCACCTTTCAAGACTTCTTTGATGAACAAGATGGAGCTTGAAGATACTTATGGTGATCTAAAGCAACAACAAGAAGAAGCAAGCCTTTCCATCCATTCAAAAGCTTTCAAAACCCCAAGATCAACAACTTTTCTTTTCTTTAAATCATCATCAAGATCATCCCTAGCCATTAGTGCTAGAAGTAAGCTTCTAAAATCCCTTTTTCATACTTATTTATATATTATTTGTTTAAAGAACATGTAATAAACTAAATAATCATACAAAATAATATGAAAATAAAAAGAAGCAAAATAATAATCATGATATAAAAGTTTGTTTTTGTTATGATTTAACGATGATTACTTGCATATTTGATCTAGGTTTGATGATTAGCATATAAACAACTTGTTAGATGATGTTTAAAAAAAAAAACATAAGCTAACAAGTGTACATGAAAATGTTTAAAGGTTTTGTTAAACATAAATGTTTAGATGGATGATCATAATCTTTGATTTTGTTAAAGTATATAAGGTTTTTCACTAAAAATAATACTTTTACAAAGTTATAAAAAAGAAACATACAAGATGGTTTTTTGTAAAAAGTTTGTTAAAACTAGAAGTAAAGCATGGATTTTGAACTAGTTAACATATGTTATGATCATACCACAACCCTACAAGTTATTGATTTCATCTTGTTAAGATTTTGAAATAAATCTCATATGTTTTTTTAAGAATAATATGAGAAGATTATTGGTGATCTTTATAAGAAAAAGATATGTTTTATTAAACATGGCTAAGCATATATTTCAAAGGAAATATGGCCATTTTTCTTAAAAATCATGTGTTATAAAAACTGCCATTTTTTTGACAAAAACTTTATTAGATTAAAAAGATTTTAAGGAGTAGTTTTTATAAAAGCAAAACTAGTTATAAATATATATTTTTTGTGAAAATATATATTTAGTTATCTTAACAACTTATGTGCTATGTGTTATTTGTTTGTAGTAGTTATATGATTGAAAACTAGTAACTTGAATACAATGGTACAAATAAACACAAGACACATTACAACTAAAGTCTTACAATACTACACATATAAAGACACCTTAAAAACAACTTACGGATGATCCGAGCCTTCGGACACAATTTAAGGACAAATCGGACTTACGGACAAATATACGGACTATATATGTACTACGGACTGTATTACACAATATATCGATGACTTGGTAAAATACGTTTTCTAAACCCAATAAGTAACCACATGGTTTCTACAATATACAAAATATACTACTTATGGTTTATATTAAAAAGGTATTGTTTTTGAAATATATAAACATACATATATATTTCTTACCATCTAAAATATATTGTTTTAGTGAAAGACTAAAAATATATTTTTAGAACTAATCTTAAAAATAGATTATTTTTAAGATATTTTCTATACCCTTTACCAAGTATAACATATATATTTTTAGAGTTAATTACATAGTTAGTCCCTGTGGTTTGCACAAAATAACATACTTAGGTACTAATAGTTTAAAATCACCTTCTAGGGTATTAACTTTTCATTTTATAACGTTTGGAGGTATTAACTTCTAAGGTAGTAACATAGGTAGTCCCTATGGTTTGCACAAAATAACATACTTAGGTACTAACAGAATGTGATTTTAAGCCTACAAATAAGCTTAATACCCCCAAACGTTACAAAATGAAAAGTTAATACCCTAGAATGTTATTTTAAACTATTAGTACCTAAGTATGTTACTTTGTGCAAACCACAGGGACTAACTATGTAATTAACTCTATATTTTTATGAAATATATTTTAGAATATATAAGTTTATATATTCTAAGAATACAAGAGCACATATAACAAACACGCGGACATACGTGTTCCTATACGTGCAAGAAAATGCACATTCACCTTCACCTAACACTTGGTGAGAACACATTTATACAACTACGATACAACTCACAATACAAGAATATATATATTTGGCGATATATATATATACACTAAACAGTAACAGTTAATACATCTAAGACACAATTCAACGAACAACAAAGACATACAAGTCTTACACATTTTCAAGATAAAAGACTTGTACTCAAGTCATTACAAGACTGAAGTGTCTAACAAATACAAAACGATTGTAGGTCGTGACACTATTCAGGACGACCGCACGTGAGATCATAGTTACTTCTATTCACGGACGCAATTCAGTGAGTTCATGTCCCCTATTCATTTTAAATGCTTTACAAATTTATAACTATCGGGGAAAATACAAGTTCAATTGTATGTTAAGTCATGGAATGAAACACCTTAGATCATGTGCGATTAGGGTCATACATTTAAGCACCATTAATCCAGTTTGGACCTAGGTACAAAGGGTTAGATCTAATGGGTTTTGGCGAGCCCCACTCTTGGTCGTTGACCGATATAGAAGAGTGCGTTTGTGTCCCAGTCGATAGTAGTCGACACGAAATCGTCTAGGTTTGGATTGCTTCCTAATTCGTCACACATATTAATGTTCTCGCAAAACATTAATGATCAACGATTTCATTGACGCTTTACATACTACATCATTACATACAGATACATTTTATACAACTCACATTTTATGGATACATTTTATACAACTCACATTTTAAGGATACATTTTATACAACTCACATTTTACAGATACATTTTATACAACTCACATTTTACAGATACATCTCATACAACTAAACTGCATGAACTCGCCAAGTTTTGTTGATGTTTTCAAACTTAACATGTATTTCAGGAAATTAGTGGACCATGCAGATATTTCAATTCAAGAAAGCAATTATCAAGATTCCATGCCAACATTTGAAGGGTTTGCCCATTATATACCACCTCTATGCGATGATATAGTGGTCAAAGCCTTGACATTTTAAGACTTACATTTTGATGTATGAAACAATGACAACTTATTTTCATTTGATAGTTTGTAACCAATACATTTAACTTATGTTGCGTTCTTTTGAAACCATTATGACAATGGCATTGGAGCTTGTTTTTATTCATTTAGTATGTTCACTTATATTGTTATGCAATGAGAACCGATCAGATCACACCTCGCGCTTCCGCTACGAGCGGGTGTGACAGGTTGGTATCAGAGCATCGATTGTAGTGAACCAGGATTCTTTCTCAAGTCTAGTCTACAATCACTAGGGACCTCTCACGAAAACAATTTATACAAGAAAAAGAGGTTTTCATTGCAGAAACATTTTTCAAGGTCCACTACAACAAAAATTCACTTCACATAAATCAAGCGAGGACATTTCCATGGGTGAAGTCTATGAGAAATAGACACATTAAATTAACAGACTATGTGCCTACAATATATTACATTATCAGTTTATGCATTATAAACAGTTTACAAGTTCAGCTTATACAAGATAGAAATCCCTAATTGATAGGATTTTACATGATTATATATATAGGTTGTTCATATATGTGTTGCATGAAATATTTGGCAAGAACAAAATGCCTTCGACTTTGAATTCCATTGTCATCCTTGACACGCATAACATGGTTAAGACACGACATCTTTTACACAAGACATGATACTCTATTTCAAAACATAACATATTTTATACAATACATCTTCCATGAGAATATCGACCTCACGTCTATTGCAGAGCTTATGGCAAACGTGGTTCCTAAGTAAGACCATAAAGCGTTGATCCCGTGGAAGATGGTTGCTTTCTCGCGGATGCTGAGATGCCTGACTTCAGTAGTGATGATGAGGCAGAGGTGGCAGCCTTGGACAACAACTCCGTTAGTGGGACGAGGTCCCTGTGGCTCATGCAAATCATGATTGACGACACTCTTGTCCAAACAAGGAAGATGAAGTACTCTTCTTAAAGGTGCCCCTCCAGTTGTTATTTTTACAAATTCTCTCAATTGTTATTTCATCTAATGCCATGCCATTCCGCGAGTAATGACAACGGACGTTGACACATGAACTATCATGAAGTTCCCTCCTGTGTTAAACATAGACAATAGTGTCCTCTTTCTGACTGATCGTCTGCTTTGAACGAGAGAATGCTAGGGTGAACATGCAAGACAATTTATTATTATGGGGGCCCACGTAATAACAACTTGTAGTGCATGGAAATCCTGGTGGACTCTGCGGGCAAAGCTAGTGATCACTATCCATTCAAAGTTCTTAAGTTGTTCAAGTTTCTATCCAGTAGAACACTAACCGAGATGGTTACTATAACACCCCACAATACAATACAGGAAGACCATACGTATTATTCGCACCTAACATTCGATCTACAACACGAGTTGTTCGAGACTAGTCATCTAAACAAACAAAACTTGTTAACCACTCATGGAGGATCTTTCCTCAACATTCTAGAATTCTTGTACATAAGTTGGTTCTTTGGTGTCTATGACACCTTATCTTATTTATTGGAAATGAATACAATAAATTCTGTCATTTTGACATTTGTCTTATCCAAAAGGGATAGTATGGCATGAGCCATGCTATAACTCCCTCATTGCATTCTATTCGACATCTATGAAGATCTTAATGATCTTGTTGGAGCTTGTGAAGCTCAAGCACTATTACCATATTCGTCACATGGACAAGTACGACAAGGCAATTTCTCTACTTCAGATGATCAAAGCCTATGTAGTATGGAATGCATACTATAGGGACGGAGGCCACTGGTTGGTTTCCCCTCCTCAACAAATTATTTCGTTTTCCACTTAGACATGTGACCAATACACGCAAGAGGCACTACGCATTTAGTTGTGGTTATCCACATTATCATCTATTAGAACATGTATGAACAATACGATCTTGAGGTTTCCATGACTGATTTCATTCTTCATTCGTGGGCACATGATAGACTATATTTACCCAAATATAGGTCTAAATTCCTTGATACTAAGTATCAAAAGTAACATGGCGCCGAAAGAAAGTCTACGGCCGAAAGGTTACTGATAAAGCTGAACTAGAATTCTTATGGAACAACACGAGGGTGCAGAGATGGCACAACATAAAGTTAATCAAGACGACACTAGTGACGCTACTGGTGGTACTGGTAGTTCAAGTGGTTCAAATACCGATTGATCGGGAACAAGTAGCAATGCCACACCGGAAGATGCGATCGCATAAGGCCTTAATTTTAAGACTTTTTCCGGACTATAAGCCGCAATACCTTGTTAATACGAGAGGTGCGGTAGGTTCTGTCCGCCAAATAAAGACAATGAAGTCAGTTAGTCATACTAGGAAACGTATTCCTGAGTAGACAATTAGATACACAGAGAGTCTCCTACTGAACACAGCCTTAACATGGGGGAATCTCCAAGTACAAATGCTAGGAAGTGATACATTGAAGAGGTTGTCAGGGGAAGAACTCAAGGATCTTATGCGAGAAGAGTATTACTCGCTGGTTTAAATTCAAAGGTTGGAAACAAGATTCTACAACTTGATCATGATTAGAGCCAATGTGGTTGGTTACACTCAAGGCTTTCACGATCTCTCAAGGGTTGTTTCCATAGTGCCTAACACCCGAATTCAAACGCATTGCGCGTTACATTTGAGATTTATCCCCGGAGATCCGAGGCATGACCGCATCATCCCACCCTACCTCGATCACTCAAACAATAGTTACCCAACACGATTCCTATTAACCAACATTTCACATCCATGTTATTTGATATTATGGCAATTTTAGCTTCATCTCAACATTTCACATGCATAAGTTTCATGGCTAGTGACTGGATTGTCCTAGCTACAATTACGGACTGGATTATCCTACAACTAAACATAGGGATTGGGCTATCCTACATCTAAACATAGGGATTGGGCTATCCTACATCTAAACATATGGATTGGGTTATCCTACATCTAAATATATGGATTAGGTTATCCTACATCTAAACATATGGATTGGGTTATCCTACATCTAAACATATCGATTGGGTTATCCTACATTTAAACATAGGGTTCCTAAAACTATATAGTAAAGTCATCGCCACACAGAATTCAAAATGTACTTGGCCTAGAGCCAAGTAAGCTAGACGTCCCCTCATTCTATAGAATCGACATACGGTAAACTAGTCGAGTCAGGGGAAGTTGTTAGAGAATGTTCCTTGGAACTTGGCGAGCAAAAATTCAATATCGATTTGTTACCCGTTGAGTTGGGTAGTTTCGAGGTAGCGGTTGGCATGGATTGGTTATCCGATAACCAAGCCGAAGTCTTTTGTCATGAAAAGGTCATTCGCCTACCATTACTGAACAAAGAGACACTTGTTATTCGTGGAGAGAAGCACGACACACCATTGTGGATCATCAATTGCATGAAGGCACAGAAGTGCTTACGGAAAGGTTGTGTTGCCTTTCTAGCACATGTTGTCGACAAGAAGGTCGTTGGGCCGCAGCTGACAGATATTCCAGTGGTAAAAGGATTTCCTGAAGACTTGCCAGGACTACCACCATATCGACAAGTCGAGTTTCACATCGAATTTGTACCGGGAGACACACCCGTAGCCAAATCTCCATATCGATTAGCACCTTTTGAACCTTGTAGTTGACCGAATAAGGATGGTGTGAGTTCATAACCCCCACTCCTTACCATTTTACATCTGTATAAAGGTTTTCGGGGGTGGACAGAGATGCAAGTTTTGCAAAAATGCACAACATATCGATGAACGAAAATTCATATTTCTAAACCATGTTACAAATGAATTTCCATCTAACTCAAATGGTTTATGAAAGGTTCAAGCTTCTACTCCAAGATAGACTTACGATCGGGGTATCACAAGTTACGAATACAAGAGGAAAGCATACCAAGGTCGGATTTTCAAACTCGTTATGGTCATTACGAGTTTCTCGTTATGCCCTTTGGTTTAACGAACACACCAGCGGTCTTCATGGATTTAATGAACCGCGTGTGCGAGCCGTATCTCGACAAATTCGTCATAGTGTTCATTGATGACATTTTTATATACTCATGATCAGCAACTGAGCATGAACAACATTTGAGAACCATTTTAGAACTACTCAAGAAGGAGACACTATACGCAAAATTTTCCAAATACGTGTTTTGGATTCGTGAAGTACAATTTCTCGGGCATATAGTGAACGAGAAAGGCATTCAAGTAGACACCTCGAAGATCGAAGCAATTAAGAACTGGGAAGCACCTAAGACTCCTACTGAAGTCCGACAATTCTTAGGATTAGCGGGGTATTATCATAGATTTATTGAGAATTTTTCTAAAAATTTCTCACCCACTAACCTCCCTCACCCAAATCGAGAAACAAGAAGAATCATTTCAACTTCTCAAGGATAAGTTGTGCGATGCACCAATCTTATCACTACCCGATAGTACCGATGACTTCGTAGTTTATTATGGTGTTTCGCATCAAGGATTGGGTTGCATACTTATGGAACGGGAGAAAGTTATCGCGTACACATCGCGTCAACTGAAAGTTCATGAAAAGAACTATACCACTCACGACCTCGAGTTAGGCGCAGTGGTATTCGCTTTGAAAATATGGAGACATTACTTATATGGTACTCAGTGTACGATTTTCACAGATCATAAAAAGTCTTCAGCGCATATTCAATCAAAAAGAACTAAATATGCATCAGCGACATTGGATTGAATTGCTGAACGACTATGATTATGAAATAAAGTACCATCCGGGCAAGGCGAACGTTGTAGCAGACGCCTTGAGCCGCAAGGAACGAGTTAGAACTTTAAGAGTTTGAGCATTAGAGATGACGATTCATACGGATCTTACCACACGAATTCATGATTCACAACAAGAAACGCACAAGGAAGAACATATTCGAGCAGAAACACTTTGAGTCACAGAAAAACAATTAGTACCGAAAGAAGATGGAACTTTATAGTCTGTGGGTAAAATTTGAGTTCCACTCTTTGGCGGCCTTCGAGATGTTATTTTAAGGAAGCACATAGGCCCAACACTTGAAAGAGTACTATTGGTGGCCTAACCTCAAAAAGGATATCGTGACTTATGTCGGAAAATGCTTGACCTGCGCGAAGGTCAAGGCAGAATACCAGAAACCGTCGGGTTTGCTACAACAACCCGAGATTCCCGTCTGGAAATGGGAACATATATTAATGGACTTCATGACGAAGTTACCCAGGACCTCAAGAGGCCATGACATGATATGGGTAATCGTAGATAGGTTGACAAAGTCCGCACACTCCTTGCCGATTCGGGAGAAGGATAGTACAAAGAAACTGGTAGAACTCTATCTCAGGGAAATAGTGGCTCGTCATGGAGTGCCTATTTCAATCATCTCAGACCGAAACGGTCGCTTCATTTCAAGAATATGGAAGTCTTTTCAAGAGGCCTTTGGATCGCATTTAAATCTAAGCACGGCCTTCCATCCACAAACTGACGGCTAGAGCGAACGGACAATCCAAACACTCGAAGACATGATTCGTACGTGTGTTATGGATTTGGGCGGCAACTGGGATACTCACTTACCATGTATACAGGCCGCACCATTTGAAGGTCTCTACGGTCGAAAGTGTCGCTCTCCGCTATGTTGGGCGGAAGCGGGCGATAAACAACTCATCGGTCTGGAGTTAGTCCAAGAGACTACGGATAAAATCTTTCAGATCCGAGACCGTATCAAGGCAACTTGGAATCGACAAAAGAGCTACGCAGACAAGAGACGGAAGCCGTTATCTTTTTAGGTCGGAGACAAAGTCTTATTGAAAGTCTCGCCTTGGAAGGGCGTAGCAAGATTTGGTAAGCGTGGAAAGCTTAACCCACGATATGTAGGACCCTTTGAAATCTTGGAAAAGATTGGCACCGTTGCCTACAAGCTGAAGTTACCAGAAGAACTAAGTTGTGTGCACGACACATTTCATGTGTCGAATCTTAAGAGGAGTCCAACACAAGAAACCGTTATCATCCCGGCGGATGAAGTTCACATTGACGACAAACTCCAATACACTGAAGAACCTGTTGAGGTCATGGATTGGAAGATCCAGAAAACACGGAGAAGTCGTATCAAGTTAGTAAAAGTCCGTTGGAACTCTCGACACGGACCCGAGTATACTTGGGAACGTGAAGATCAGATCAAGACAAAATATCCTCACCTGTTCGCATAGACTCCTGCAAAGGATGACTCAGCTTGAATTTCGGGACGAAATTCTCAATAACAGGTGGAGAATGTGACAACTGCCACTTTTCGGTAACTATCTTACACTTAAAGTACTCATTTTTAGCTACATTTTTATGCATTTTGAACACTCGAACTGCGTATTTCGTAACATACAGTTAGAATACTCATGGAATACTTACTTAGGATGCATATGATTCATTTTTATTAAGTACATTTGAAACAGTTTAAACAATGCATCCAAACTACTAGAAAAGCACCTAGTAAACTAGTATTCTGACGAAAACGCAGTATCCGCATAAACCATCTAAACGACATCTTTAGGACTCAGACGAAAGTCCAACATCTAATATATATTAAACTCTAACTAGGAATGCAAGGGTTTGATTTAAAACCTTCCCGAAGTCCGATAACACTTAAAACTGCCCGAAAAGCACTAAAAGCGACGATTTCAACACTTTTCCGCAGAAATTCTGCAGAAATCAGCTTTTTAATATTTTTGCAACATGTAAAAATGATGTTTAACATAGAATTCATATGAGGATACCTTCGGGTATCATCCGAACCAATAACTACATCAATTCACACAAGTTACACAACTTAGCGTTCGAATAATGACTAACGGAAACAAAGCGAAACGATTATCCGAACAATATCGAATCTTTTTTTTAATAACCATCTAGTGTTATTTGGATCATATTAGACTAGTAATGGTCACTTAGCACATTAAAAACACTTAAACACTTAAGCATATGAAGTTTCCTAACATTTCATCTAATAAAATCTAACACTTTTTAACATGAAACAAGTTCACAAAGCAAGGGTACCCCCCCCCCCCCCCACTTCATTCACGGTTACAACCACATGTGGGACCCACTTTTTTTACCTTTTCTCCACAAATATCTTGCTAATTACCTTTAGATGCAAGTGGCTACACAAGTGGGCCTAGTGGTAAAGCATGGTGAAGACTTATAACACTTTGATTCATAATCCTCTAAGCACTTCATCTCATTTTTTCACCATCTTTTTCACACACTTAAGAAACTCTCTCAACATTCATATATTATCCAAGAACACCATCAAAAACATTTCACCTTTCAAGACTTCGTTGATGAACAAGATGGAGCTTGAAGATACTTATGGTGATCTAAAGCAAGAACAAGAAGAAGCAAGCCTTTCCATCCATTCAAAAGCTTTCAAAACCCCAAGATCAACAACTTTTCTTTTCTTTAAATCATCATCAAGATCATCCTTAGCCATTAGTGCTAGAAGTAAGCTTCTAAAATCCCCTTTTCATATTTATTTATGTATTATTTGTTTAAAGAACGTGTAATAAACTAAATAATCATACAAAATAATATGAAAATACAAAGAAGCAAAATAATAATCATGATATAAGAGTTTGTTTTTGTTATGATTTAAGGATGATTACTTGCATATTTGATCTAGTTTTGATGATTAGCATATAAATAACTTGTTAGATGATGTTTAAAAAAAACATAAGCTAACAAGTGTATATGAAAATGTTTAAGGGTTTTGTTAAACATAAATGTTTAGATGGATGATCATAATCTTTGATTTTGTTAAAGTATATAAGGTTTTTCACTAAAAATAATACTTTTACAAGGTTATAAAAAGAAACATACAAGATGGTTTTTTGTAAAAAGTTTGTTAAAACTAGAAGTAAAGCATGGATTTTGAATTAGTTAACATATGTTATGATCATACCACAACCCTACATGTTATTGATTTCATCTTGTTAAGATTTTGAAATAAATCTCATATGTTTTTTTAAGAATAATATGAGAAGATTATTGGTGATTTTTATAAGAAAAAGATATGTTTTATTAAACATGGCTAAGCATATATTTCAAAGGAAATATGGCCATTTTTCTTAAAAATCATGTGTTATAAAAACTACCATTTTTTTGACAAAATCTTTATTAGATTAAAAATATTTTAAGGAGTAGCTTTTATAAAAGCAAAACTAGTTATAAATATATATTTTTTGTGAAAATATATATTTAGTTATCTTAACAACTTATGTGCTATGTGTTATTTGTTTGTCTTAGTTATATGATTGAAAACTAGTAACTTGAATACAATGGTACAAATAAACACAAGACACATTACAACTAAAGTCTTACAATACTACACATATAAAGACACCTTAAAAACAACTTACGGATGATCCGAGCCTTCGGACACAATTTAAGGACAAATCGGACTTACGGACAAATATACGGACTATATATGTACTACGGACTATATTACACAATATATCGACGACTTGGTAAACTACGTTTTCTAAACCCAATAAGTAACCAAATGGTTTCTATAATATACAAAATATATTACTTATGGTTTATATTAAAAAGGTATTGTTTTTGAAATATATAAACATACATATATATTTCTTACCATCTAAAATATATTGTTTTAGTGAAAGACTAAAAGTATATTTTTAGAACTAATCTTAAAAATAGATTATTTTTAAGATATTTTCTATACCTTTTACCAAGTATAACATATATATTTTTATGAAATATATCTTAGAATATATAAGTTTATATATTCTAAGAATACAAGAGCACATATAACAAACACGCGGACATACGTATTCCTATACGTGCAACAAAATGCACATTCACCTTCACCTAACACTTGGTGAGAACACATTTATACAACTACCATACAACTCACAATACAAGAATATATATATTTGGCGAAATATATATATACACCAAACAGTAACAGTTAATACATCTAAGACACAGTTCAACGAACAACAAAGACATACAAGGCTTACACATATTCAAGATAAAAGACTTGTACTCAAGTCATTACAAGACCGAAGTGTCTAACAAATACAAAACGTTTGTAGGTCGTGACACTATTCAGGACGACCGCACGTGAGATCATAGTTACTTCTATTCACGAACGCAATTCAGTGAGTTCATGTCCCCTATTCATTTTAAATGCTTTACAACTTTATAACTATCAGGGAAAATACATGTTCAATTGTATGTTAAGTCATGGAATGAAACACCTTAGATCATGTGCGATTAGGGTCATACATCTAAGCACCATTAATCCAGTTTGGACCTAGGTACAGAGGGTTAGATCTAATGGGTTTTGGCGAGCCCCACTCTTGGTCGTTGACCGATACAGAAGAGTGCGTTTGTGTCCCAGTCGATAGTAGTCGACACGAAATCGTCTAGGTTTGGATTGCTTCCTAATTCGTCACACATATTAATGTTCTCGCGAAACATTAATGATCAACGATTTCATTGACGCTTTACATACTACATCATTACATACAGATACATTTTATACAACTCACATTTTATGGATACATTTTATACAACTCACATTTTATGGATACATTTTATACAACTCACATTTTATGGATACATTTTATACAACTCACATTTTACAGATACATTTTATACAACTCACATTTTACAGATACATCTCATACAACTAAACTGCATGAACTCGCCAAGTTTTGTTGATGTTTTCAAACTTAACATGTATTTCAGGAAATTAGTGGACCATGCAGATATTTCAATTCAAGAAAGCAATTATCAAGATTCCATGCCAACATTTGAAGGGTTTGCCCGTTATATACCGCCTCTTTGCGGTGATATAGTGGTCAAAGCCTTGACATTTTAAGACATACATTTTGATGTATGAAACAATGACAAGTTATTTTCATTTGATAGTTTTTAACCAATACATTTAACTTATGTTTCGTTCTTTTGAAACGATTATGACAATGGCATTGGAGCTTGTTTTTATTCATTTAGTATGTTCACTTATATTGTTATGCAATGAGAACCGATCAGATCACACCTCGCGCTTCCGCATGGGTATCTCAGGTTGTTGTAGAAGACCTGAAGGCTTTTGATATTCGACTTTTACCTTGGCACAGGTTAAGCACTTCCCAACGTAAGTCGCAACATTGCCTTTCAATCTTGGCCACCAGTAGAAATCCTTCAAATCCTGGTACAATTTATCCGATCCTGGGTGGATCGAGTACCTCGACTTATGAGCTTCGTAAAAAATAACGTCTCTAAGACCACCAAAGAGGGGAACCCAAATTCTTCCCAAGAAACACAATGTTCCTTCCCCATTTGGTACCAAATGTTTCTCCATCCCACGGAGATATTCGTCCTTAATATTTCCCTTCTTAAGAGCTTCTCTCTGCGCAGCACGAATGCGCAACGAGAGGTCTATCTGTATAATCATTTCCAAAGCCCTAACCCTTATGGGCTTAATCCTCTCTTTTCGACTTAAGGAGTCTGCCACCAAATTCGCCTTTCCTGGATGATACTTGATTTCACAATCATAATCATTTAACAACTCAACCCATCGTCACTGTCTCATATTAAGCTCTTTCTGATCAAATATATGCTATAAGCTCTTGTGGTCAGTAAAGATCGTGAATCGGGTGCCATACAAATAATGTCGCCAAATCTTTAATGCAAACACCACCGCGCCTATTTCCAAATCATGCGTAGTGTAGTTCTTCTCATGAACTTTTAACTGGCGTGAAGCGTAAGCTATAACCTTCTGTCGCTGCATCAGCACACAGCCTAATCCCTGGCGCAAGGCATCACAGTATACCACGAAGTCATCGGTGCCTTCGGGTAGGGATAAAATAGGTGCATCGCAAAGCTTGTTCTTTAGCAACTGAAAAGCTTTTTCTTGTTTATCTCCCCATTCGTACTTCTTGTCCTTTTGAGTAAGGGAGGTCAGTGGTTGAGCGATTTTCGAAAAATCCTCAATGAATCTGCGATAATACCCTGCCAAACCTAGGAACTGTCGGATCTCGGTTGGCGTCTTCGGAGTTTCCCAATTCTTAATCGCCTCGATCTTGGTGGGATCCACATGAATTCCATTTTCGTTTACCACGTGACCAAGGAACTGAACCTCACGCAACCAGAACTCGCACTTTGAGAACTTTGCGTATAATTTCTCTTCCTTGAGCAGCTCTAAAACGGTTCTTAGGTGTTGTTCGTGCTCTTCCTTTGTCTTGGAATAAATCAAAATATCGTCGATAAACACAATCACAAATTTATCGAGGTAGGGTTTGCAAACTCGTTCATCAAATCCATAAACACTGCTGGCGCGTTCGTCAGACCAAACGGCATTACTAGGAACTCGTAATGTCCATATCGAGTCCTAAAGGAAGTCTTTGGTATGCTTTCTTCTTGTATTCTCAACTGGTGATACCCTGATCGGAGATCGATCTTGGAGTAGAAACTCGAACCTTGTAGTTGATCGAAAAGATCATCAATCCTTGGCAAAGGATATCTATTCTTGATAGTTAACTTGTTTAGCTCTCGGTAGTCGATGCACATGCGAAAACTACCGTCCTTCTTCTTGACAAACAGCACTGGAGCTCCCCAAGGCGAGAAGCTTGGTCTGATAAATCCCTTGTCCAAAAGTTCTTGAAGTTGCGTTAACAGCT
This sequence comes from Helianthus tuberosus, assembly GCA_030545235.1. Taxonomy (NCBI): domain Eukaryota; kingdom Viridiplantae; phylum Streptophyta; class Magnoliopsida; order Asterales; family Asteraceae; genus Helianthus; species Helianthus tuberosus. The sequence continues at coordinate 199,795,672 of CM060425.1, forward strand.
CTTGCATTTCTGATGGCGCAAGTCGATAAGGTGCCTTAGCTACAGGCGCGGCGCCTGGAACTAAGTCAATGTGGAATTCGACTTGTCTCTGCGGCGGCAATCCTGGCAAGTCTTCGGGGAAAACTTCAGGATATTCCCTCACGACTGGGATATCTTCCAGCTTCGGCTCAGCGGCTTCCTTGTCCACGACGTGTGCCAAGAAGGCAACATATCCTTTTTGCAAACACTTTCGGGCTTTCAAACAACTGATGATCCTTAAAGGCGTATCATGCTTCTCTCCATGCACTACAATCGTTTCTCCATTCGCCATCAGGACGCGAATGATTTTCTCGTGATATACAATCTCTGCTCGGTTGCTCGACAACCAATCCATTCCAACTACCACGTCAAAGCTTCCCAACTTGACTGGCAGAAGATCAAGCGTAAACTCACGCTCCCCGAGCTCTATTACACAACCTCTAATTATTTCATTCGCTTCTACTAGCCTTCCATTAGCTAGCTCTATTGAATACAGAATATCTAGCTTATCGGCAACTAACCCAAGCATTTTCTTCAACTCTAGTGATACAAAACTATAATCGGCACCAGTATCAAACAGTACAGATGCAAAGTGTTGGTTGATAGGGAACGTACCCGTAACTACTTTCGGATCTTGGCGAGCTTCCCTAGCTCCAATATTGAAGACTCTTCCCTGCGCTTGGTTGTTTCTCGGGCAATCACGCTTGAAATGCCCAACATCTCCACAGTTAAAGCAACCTGGTCCCCGACCATTTCCATTCCCATTTCCGCCCTGGTTGTTATTTGCTCCCCGGTTTCCATTACCACCTCGGTTTCCATTACCGCCATTTCCTCCTTGATTGCGGTTTCCATACCCATTTCCACCACGGTTACCATTCCCATTGCCATTACCTCTCTGACCACCACTACCACGAGCAGTACCAGTCAGCACGTCTCCTTTGAATGACCATTCTTTCCACAAGATTCACATTTCCTAACCCTGCACTGGCCGGCATGATGATATTGGCACAAATCACATTTGGGCAGAGTGCCCATATATCCTTTTCCTTTGTTTTCAATACCAGTCTTGGCCTCGGCTGGTGGGTTCGTATCCTTCCTCTTGTTAGCACTGCTGGTACCCTTCTTGAATTTTGAGAACTTCCTTTTGTTCTCACCTGACGACTCAACGTGAGTCTCCTTCTTCTTTTGGTCAGAGATCGAGAAGTTGTTCAACCTGATTGCTTCTTCAGTTAAGGCCACACTCAGATCAATAGCCTCAGTGATCATTGGAGGCTTTGATGTCGTCACCATGCTCATGATTTGGGGTGCCAATCCCCAAATAAAACGCTCAATGCACTTGAACTCCGGATTAACCATGTAAGGTACAACGCGAGATAGATCGTGAAATCCCTGTACGTATTCAGCAATCTTTGGACCATCCATCTTGAGGTTCTAAAACTCTGTTTCCAATTTTTGAATCTCAGCCCTTGAACAGTACTCCTTGCGCATAAGTTCCTTCATCTCAGCCCAAGTCAAAGCGTATGCTGCTGCCTCTCCTAGAGTTTGTAGGTGACCTGGTGCTCCGACGCACACTTGCTCATTCTCAGCATAGAATTGGTTTTCTCCGCCCATCTAACGAAAGCTACAGCACCCCCGGTGCCGTCGAAATTTAGAGGCTTGCAGTCAAGGAACTGCTTATAGGTACAACCTGTACAAGCAACATTATTCACAGAAAGCATTAGCGAATGCACATGGAATGTCTAAATGTAACGTAATGTGTCTTAGTCACTTAAACATTACCATGAGGTGGGTTACTTCCCGAGGTACCTCCGCTAGTTTCAGAGCGCAAGGCCTCGTGCTGTGCTATCGCTTGTGAAATTCGTTCTTGTAGTTCAGCCTCTGTTGTTGGCAATCGAGTATCTCTTCGTGGGGGCATCTTCTATAAGAAGGTTGTATTGGTCAGGTCATAATAAGTATAGTGTACATGACATGTATACGTATTAGCATTTATCAACGCAAATAAGCATATAACATCACATTCATTTCACTAATGTATAATTCAACAATGCATATAATGAGAATATTGCAATTGAGCTTTCATAAATTATCGACCACAATTTCAGTTACATGTCCTACAAATGTATCATATCACATCAAAAGGGACTACAGGGTCATACCACCCTTGTCCGAAATATCCATCGGTCTACAACAGTCATATACACAAAAAGTGGTCTTCAAAAGTCTTCTCAAGCTGGGCTCAATAGCGATACTCTCATAAAAAACAGACTACCTGCATAAGACCAAAAACCAGCTATGCTGATGGTGGTGGAGGAACAAAAAGCAAACTGCGCACATGCGCTAACTCCTCCTCAAGAGCATAAATGTGATGCAACAAATAGCTAATCTGCTGCTCCATAGTAAGAAATCGAACATCGAAATCCGGGTAAGGCAAAAGTGGAGCAGGTGGAGTCGCAAAAGGCGACTGACATGTACAAGGTGGAGGACGTGGAATCCTCTCTAGCTCCATAACTCTACGACACAAGATCTCCTGCTGAAGCTGTAATGACAGGAGTAAGTCATCCCTGGTCTAACCAGTGTAATGTGAAGGATGGTAGGGATCAGAAACTGGCATACTGTTTGGCGGAAACCATATGAGTGGATCGCCTGACGGTGCAGAAGTAAAATGAGCAGTATGTGTGTACTGTGGCATGTGAGGAAAAGCTGCTGACACGTGTGGAACATGGCCAGGCTGCTGGCTAGACGGGCCTTCCCCTGGACGGGGTGGAGGAATGTCCTACAAGAATGTGATGGGTAAGTCGGTACGATGTACATCTGACTCAACTGGATGGAAAAGGGCAACGTCAACAGGTGCATGTGTAGGAGGGGGAGTAACAGGCTCAACAAATGGGGGCATATCATCATCATCCTCTATCCACCCATTGCTTGTGAATGCGTATCTGGGGTCTACCTGACCGGCAAAAGCAGCATGGTTAGCGGGTGCAGGTATAGGATCGGGTAAAAGTGATGCAACATCAGGTACGCCAAATGGTACAGGATCGTGATCAGGCAGAGGATCGGGAGCAGGTATAGGCTCAGGAGCTGGGGCCAGCTCAGGCTCAGCAGGCATCGGCTCAGGATCAGCCGGTATCATCTCAGGATCAGCGGGAATCATCACAGGATCAGCGGATGCATCGATAGGCTGATCGTCAGGGATAAAATCAATCTCATCTCCAGGCTCAACGTCATGATCAAAGTTGTGTGGAAGAACAGGTGCAACAGACAGGGCCGTGTCAGAATCAGAATCAGTGGGATGTCGCTGCAATCCCAATGCATGCAAAGTGGTGGATGACATAGACTCGAAAGAATCTGGAGCAGAATGATCAGATGAAACCTCAACAATAGGAATATCAACAAGTGGAACAACAATGACATCATCGGCTGGAACTCCATCACCCTGAACAACATCAGGGAGACCATCAATGAAAAGATCGACATTGTCATCAGATAAGTCATCAAAAGGCAAATCCTCGAGAGGAAATGCAGCAAGAGGCAACAGGGCGAGGATCAGAACCACGTCATGCTCACCATCGGGATGTCCGAAGATGAGATGATCCTGGTAAGGAATAAGAAATGGATCCTCGACAGGGAAACCATCAGCTAGCTGTACATCGTCTCCAAAGTCGGGTAGTGCAAAAGGCTGGAAATCATCGGTATCATCTGATATCATCTCTGGATCACTCTCAGTGTCAGAGGTAAGAATCTCAGGTGCTGGGATGATCTCATCATCCGAAACGATAGCCATGGGGTCAATAGTATCAGATACTCCACTCTCAGAAAACGACATAGTGTCTGTAACAAAACAATCACAACATATGCACATATATCAACAATCATTATTAAGCATGTAAGTAATAACAATGTAATCGCGTATTCTTCCTAGTCCTCCCAGACTACCCACCTAGTCTCTCAGACTAAGCCTCCCAGTCTCTCAGACTAAACTCCCCAGTCTCTCAGACTGTCCCAACTAGTCATTCTGACTTAACTACCCAGTCTCTCAGACTGAACCACCCAGTCTCTCAGACTGAACCACCCAGTCTCTCAAACTGCACTACCCAGTCTCTCAGACTGAACTACCCAGTCTCTCAGACTGAACTATAAACATAAATTTTGAAATGTGTTTCGTGGCTTTGTTTGTAAAAATGTTTGTCTCCTGGATCTGGGTGTTTTGTGTATGCAATGAAAATATGTTGTAAAAACATTTTCGTGGGAGCCCTAATGATTGTAGTCTAGACTCAAGAAGGAATCCTTGTTCGCTACAATGGAAGCTCTGATACCAAGCTGTCACACCCTGACTTTTGCGGAAGCGTGATTATGGTGTGACTTTCTTAATACCATCGCATTCAATCATAACACAACTATATGATTAAAACCAGAGATGTTCATCCATAAATTAAGTTTGAAAATACCACAACATAATTGTCTGAAACGTAGACTCCAAATTTAAGTTACAAACCATGCAACATGTTTTAATGAGTTCACGAGGACTCGACAAAAGACTTTAAATAAAACCGAGTTTAGAACCATGTATCTCGTCAAGGATTAAGATACATCTCCTAAACCTTAATAACTTCGGATGACATCTTTTATTCATGACGCAGCTTGAAACATGCAAACACCTGCCAGATCCACTTAATTTCCTGAAATACATGTAATTTGAAAAACATCAACAAAAGTTGAGCGAGTTCATGTGTTTGTCTGTGTGTATGCATAAACCTTTAAAGTATGTTTGTATGTATGTAAATCCTGGTATGAGAGCAATAAGGAAAAACAGATCACCAATGGGTTGCAAAGCCATTGATATGTGTGAAGTGATGCAAGAAAACTCAAACCTAGCGGATTTTGCCACGGTTTCAGTATGTGGACATAGTCACCACATATGGGCCACCCTGGTACTCATGGGTGTGGGCTCGCTACACCCAAATAGATCTATCACTCATGTCCCTCGGTCCTACGACGAGGATTAATGGACTTAAGTGTTGTACCCACCACTCACATGATCAAGCAGTAACCTTCCTTAGCTAACTATACCATGTATAAAATGTTTGTAAACAATTGTAACATGTATTCCACCCCCGTAGTTATAAAACTGAAAACAGTTAAAAGAAAAGGGGGACATGAACTCACTGTCTTGCGTCTTCACAATCGTAACTAAAATCCCTTCAGCATACATCACTACCTACATTGTACTAATGTCTATTAGACGGACGGGTCGTGCCTTGTCTCGGTATTAATGTTTTTGAGTTACGTTTCTTTTATGTCTTCAATATTATTCCAAGTTATAATTACTTGTTAAAATAATAATTATCTGAACTTAAATTATATTTTTAAGTTTTGGAATAATTGTTAAGCTTTATTTTTGTAATAATACTTCTCAAGTATTTGTACTCGTATTTCCTTCCTAAGGATGGGGGTATCTCATACATGTGTTATTCGTATTCTTGTATTTTGCCATGTATCGGTGTCGTATTCCGGTGTATTATTCCAAATAAAAATATACCAATATATATTTTAAGGAATATTACCTCATAATTTTTCTTTTGGCAAAAATATTTGTAGTTTCAAAACAATATATTTTCAAGTCTCACTTAGAAAATATTTAAACTTATTTTTATCCAACATAATGTATTTCAAGTTTATCCCAGAAAATATATATTTTTTCCAAAAATCATATATCTTCTAATAATCCCAAGAAAATATATATTTACTTCCCAAAAATAATATATTTTCTCCTTGTAAAAAATATGATATAACTTTGTAATAATTGGTAAAATCATATTTTCCTTTCTTATGTCCAAAATATTATTTACCAAAAATATACTTATAAATGTATTTTCTGGAATATTTTGTAAGTTACATTCTTTCGTTCGGTTTCCCAATATTATGTGTGTAACTTGTATATTTATTCCTTGAGATATTTGGTAATATTTTGGATTATAATTTCTTGCTATTTTGTTAAGTTATATTATTTCAAATCCTAAAATAATATAACTAATGCACAAAGTATACAAATAATCACACACATGTGTCTTTTAAATATATATCTTTCAAATACATATTTAGTCATTTTTATTTACAAAAACCAACCTCCAATATTTGTATTTTTGTAACAAATATTATGACAAAGTTTATAGAGAAACTCATGGTTAAAATATACTTGCAAATATATGTTTGAAAATATTTTTCTAAGTGTTTATATTTTTAGAAAATTTCGCCATAGTTTCCCCTAAAATGGAGGTTTCCATGCTATCAAAGCATATTATTTTCTTTTAAAATCATCCCAAACAATCAACAATTCAATCAACACTTACCAAGTACCAAAATCATGCAATTTACATACCAACATGAACTTGAACCTACATAAAAACTTGTAGTAACTTGGTAGTGTGTTTAGTAGGTTTAGTTACCCTTTAAAATGTGTTTACTTCTTTAAAAGCTTCATTCTTGAAAGATTTAAGTGTTTACAACTTGTAAACATGTTTTACAAAAATGTTTCTTTATGAAATCTTCTTGTTTCACAAGTGTTTCTGCACTAGTTTTTCCACCAAAAATAGTGTATGTTTAAGTAAGAGCCAAGATCTATTAAAAATCATATTTTGAACTTGGTTCTTTTGGAAAACCATTCATAAATCTTAGATCAATATGATTATTAACTCACCTTAATTATTATTTTTCAAGAAATCAAGTAGTCTTTTCAAGTTCATGATTTAAGGGTGGATGATCTTTCATCCTACAACTTCTTACATTTCTCATCTTGCTAAACTATGTTTCTAATCATGATTTAGCAAGATGCTATGATGATCAACATCATCTTTTCAAACAAATCAATGATCAACAAGCATTCATAACATAAACAACTTAGTTTCATCAAGATTTCATCATAAATCAAGCTTATGTTCAAGTTTCATGATTATGTTCTTTATTTTTCTTCATGATTAACAACATACATCATCTTTTAACCAACAAAATAAGGAGTAACAAGAACTTATAAGAGCCTTACTACTAGCTCTATGGCTAGGGATGAACTCAAGAAGATGAGGATGATAAATGTGATGGATAAAAGCAAATGAAAGTGGTCCTTCAATCTCTAAAGCCACCAAGCTCCTTTGTAGACCTTCTAGAACCTTTGTGAGTGTATGGAATGGATGAACAAGATTTAATGAAGGTGGTGGTGTGGTTGATGGTGTTCGGCCGAGAGGAGAGAAGAGAGGGAGAGATGGAGTGTGTTGGTGTTGTGGAGAAGATGATGAGTTTGTGATCTAGTGGTTAACTTAAATAATCCTCCAACATCTCATTATCCATAGGTTAATATGTTCTATGAGTACAAGGCAAATCTTATTAAACAATTGCAACAAATCAAGGGTGGGTCCACCCTTGGTGACTGTCTCCAAAAGGGGGGGGGGGGGTATTGGTTGTGTAGTGATGGTAAGTTAGGAGACTTAGTTAGATTCTAAGTATAATAGTTAGGTGTTATGTGTAATATGTGTTATGTAGTGTGTTAGGGTGTTTGGGGCCCATAACTAGCTTGGAAACATTAAAACAATGCTTCTAGTGTAATTTTCATGTTTCGGGTAGTGCCCGGTTGTTCGGTTAGATACTGGTTCGTTAAAGTGCTAAACTATACCGTTTAGTGTTCTTTATGTACCCTTTTGTGACACTTTTAAATCTCGACACTTAGGAAACCATTCAGGACCATTTAGTCATGTTTTTGAATGTTACTAGTTTGTTAAAATGCTGATTTTTTGCTGAATTATGCTGAATTCAGAACTTTGGGTGAGTTTTAGGCACTTACCGGCACTTAAACTATCACCTAGAGAAGCAGTTTTGTGGTCCTTACTTCTCTACACTCTATACTAGTGTAGTACTTAGTTTCTGGCTCTTACCGTGTCTCAAAACAACGTCTGTCTATGTACTGAACTCCGTCAGCATTTGCGCGGTTTGTTTGTTAACTGTGCTAACTGTGCTTTGTGCATCATTTATGTCAATATGGTTTGTATGTAATAATGATGTGACAATATGCAATATATGATGCACATGTAAGTATATGGCAGTGTTCAGAATGCAGTTAATTGTAATCCAGCACAGTCATTAAGCACTAATCATGGTTAAATAAATTGTACGGATACCTGGATTTTTGACAGTTGTCACATAAATGCATACAAGTCGCTCTAAATGGGTCAAAACGAACTACACGCCTAACTCGGAAAATGGACACGTAATTCACTAAGTAACAAGTATAAGTTAAAGATTGGGAGTTTATGTAGTCGTTTATGACTCAAAAGTAAACGAGAAATAAGTATGGTTAATGAATTACGAAACGGGTCGAATAATGATAAAAAGGGATTTATAAGCCTTTAGCTTATAAATCGGATTTTGATGCGAACAAAGATGATAAATTGGTCCGTAATTAAATTACGGACGCGTAGGAAAAAGAATCACGCAAAATGGATAAGTAGAATGAAAGTTATGTCACTTTAAAGTTTGATTTTCGATTAAAAACCATAGCTGGCAGATATGCAGGTACCAGATGTGGGCCTGCTGGAAAATGGTCTCCCTCGCGCCACGCGAGGGAGTGTGATAAATCCGGCACGCTACGCGACAGATTTCGCGGCACGCGAAAGACGAGAGGAAGCCTCTCGCGTGGCGCGAGAGACATGAATCCGGAAAATTATTTTGTTTTTGTTGGTTTGATGCTATGAACTTGATTAAACTCATTTTTACATTATCAAAACTAACTTTCATGTTGGTTTTGATCATAGGTATATTTCGGGATGCCGGATGACGATCAAGCTCAACGAAGAACCAAACACGATCAAGTTACAAGCTTCCGCACAATGTTACGTCGTCGTTTTTTGTTGGTGCATACGTCTGTCGACTTCGTCTTGTATCGAGTCTTGTATTAGAATTGTTAGATCAGGGCACATTGTACGAGAAACTAGGGTTTGTGTTAAAGTGGGTAATTTCGCTTGAAACAGCCACTGCCACTTTCAAGGGAAATTAACATTTCTAATTCCGCTTGAAAGTGTCAGTGCAACTTTCAATCGGAATCACCTCCACTATATATAGGCTTCATGTCTAGTCATTTGTAACGGAATTAGATTGATATACCGAGGTGCTGCCGGTCTGTCTAGTGATTGTAAACAGTGTTAAATCAATAAACAAGACAGTTAATAGTGATTCTTGTGTTATACAAGCTGAACGAAGACCGAATCAATGAATTCCGCCTCTGATTCTGTCTAAGAACTCTTCTGAACGACTCGTTTGGTCGGTAAAATGATCCTACATGTGGTATCAGAGCTCAGGAGGAAGAGTTCTTAGTGTTTAGCTTGTTTTCGCTGGAAAATTCTGATTTCTACACCTTTTACAAATTAATCAAAATTTAACGGTTGAAATGGACTGATTTTCACATATTTTATGCAAAACATTGTTTTAACAAAGCCGTGAGAAAATTGGACCTTAATTCAATCTAAAATTGACAAAATTTGTAATTCAAAATTTGAAGAATATAATCTCGTTTGAAAGGGACTGTCTTGATAAACGTGTTTTCTGAATCATGGATATAAATTTCTTTAATATGGAAAATAAAGAAATTTTATTAAAGAAAGAGTTTAACTCGTTTTCAAATTGTCCAGGTGAAAGTACAAAGAGTATCACTGAGAGATATAGCCATCTTGTTCGTTCAATGTCTGAGATGGGTATAACCAAAAATCCAAATGAATGTGTTGAGAAATTAGCCAATGCTTTACCTCAAAAAGAATGGGACACATATCTTTTGAGTTTAAAAAGAACAGGAGAATACTATGGATTGTCAATTTCTCAATTCATTAAGAAGCTTGAAGAACAGATGGAGAACAATGCTGTGAACAAGAAAAGTCAAGATGGAAAATCAATATTAAAAAGGAGCAAGAATAAAAGTGTCCAAGTGGGAAAGGATCAGACTGAAGAGATTTCAGCTTTGAAAGATGAGAAGAAAGCTGATGAAAAACAGATCTTTGAGTTGCGCTTAAATTGTGAAAATCTGAAATCTGAAAATGTCAAACTCTTGAGAGAGTTAGAGAGTTTGACATTAGAAAATAAAAATTTTAAAAAATCAAAAAATGTTTTGAAAGAACAAATAAAAATTTTAGAAAATGAAAAATCTATTTTGGAAAAGAATAAAATTGAAAATGAAAAGGTAATCAAGTCTCATCTTGAGAAAACCTCTCAGCTTGAAATTGAAGCTGAGAGTGCGAGAAATAAAATTGATGAGCTTGAAAAGAAATTGAAAGGTTTTGTGACCTCATCAGAGTTTTTGAATCATCCTTGTCCAAAACCGATAAAATTTGTTCCAATAAGTGACAATGTCACAAACTATGATAAAGTCATAGTTGAAGATTGCGATGAAAAATCTGATGATGAAACTGAAAAAATTGAGAAAGAGAAATTATTTTTGAAATTAAAAGAAACGTTTCAGAAAACTGTTTTACAATCAACTGAAACAGGTGAATGTTCAACATAGAAACCTGTTAACAAGATTGTAGAACAAAAACAAAAAGGTAAAAATGTGAAAATTTTTCAAAAATAAAATAAAAGCTCATCAGATCAATCATCCAATCGCAATAAAAAATCACAAAAATTGGAAAAACAAAACTCAAAAATTGTTGGTAATAAGTGGTGCAGGTTTGACCACAGTGCTCAAAAGTCAAATCCAGCTGACAAGAGGAGAAAAGATTATCACCAAACCAAACAGTGCTATGATCTGAATGTTTGGACTGAAGATGGTGATTGGTACGATAACAGAGTGTGTTACAGATGCGATTATCAAGGACACATTGCTGTTAACTGCCAGAGTTGGAGTTATGAGACGAGAAGATGCTATAACTGTCAAATCAAAGGTCACATTGCCAGAGATTGCCCAATGAGATCAAAGGGAAGATCGAGGGCGGAATCTCAGAAAAAGGCAAAGAAACCAGTCAATGTCAAGCCCAAAGAACAGAAAGTGGAAGAAAAGAAAGTAAAACTTTCACAAGGGCAGAAAGACAGACTGAGGAAAAAGAGGAAGAAGGCGAGAGAGTATCTGGAATGGATTTTGTCCTCGGATACAGCTGTCAAAGCGAATAACAGTTCTGATAAATCGTTTTGCTCTCCTAAGACTGATCAGTCAACCAAAGCGAATTCATCAGATACAAATCTGAGGATGAAAGAGGGAAAGAAGAAGAAGAAAATTATTGGTGATGAATTTGTTTCTTCGGAAACAAAGGAGCCACGTTTTGGCGATGAATCTGGCTCATCAAAGTCAGACAAGCCACGATCAGGCATTGATTCTGGTCCGTCAAAGCCAGAAGAGCCATGTGTTGAGGTAAAAGTTGAGAATTCTGTTCTAACAATGGATGATGAAAATTTTCCACCATTGTTGAACAAGAATTCAAAATCACCCAAGGACAGTCAGGCTTGGGTGAATCTGTTCAAATGAAAACCCTGACTTGCCGGAGCTCCCAGGTTGGTAAGAGCGGAGCAGGAATCGGCACATTTCTTGAGAAATTCACTTCAGTGATATTTCGACTTACAAGATTAATCAGGGACATTAAGTTGTACTTGATTTATCTTTCCTATATTTGGTTGATGTTGTTAAAATTGAGAAATGTTATATCTATAAATGGTTAAAAGGAACAAGGTGATGAAGATAACCCCGTACCTACAAGTGGTTGGTAAACAAACTAATTTTCCGGAAAAACCATTTTTTATTAAAACAAACTTAAGTGTTTTGAAATCTTAATGGGAAAATAGTTTGTTGTAAGGGGGAGTTCTGATTGTTAAGCGTAGTGGATGGCGAATTGAAGCGATTCGATGTCGGTTGTCATATTTCTGTATAGTTTGTTTTCAATTTTCTTTAAATGAGTTTGAATTTTAGGGGGAGTAAGAATTCCAGAAAATCCAAAAACATTTGAAAATTTGAAAAAGACAAAAACATGATAAATTCTATAAAAGCCAAAAACATTGAAAAATTAAAAATGAGTTTTGTTGAAACAAGAGGAAATGATAGTAAATCAGTGGACTATCACAGCATGCTAAAGAAATGTAAATCTAAAGTGATAAACGGTCTCACTAAAGATGTGACGATAGGCTCAGCTAGACTAGTAGATTTGTGATAACGATACAAACATAAATGAAAAAGCCTAGATCTAGTGGGAAACGTGGTTGAAAGCATAGTACTTAGTTTTGTCCTTCTTGACTGTGTACCTGCTCAGTAATCGCTGAATGCCAAAAAGCATAAAAACTGGTTAAGTTTGTGAGCTTTCACAACTTTGCTGAAAAGTCGCTGTGATTGTGTATTTCTTTTTGCAAAGATTTAAACTTGTTTTATTTCTTTATTTTGTTTAAGCATTGGACATCCTCTGCGTATACGTGAGTATCGACCTGGATGTTAGTGCCTAAATGTTCTGCTTTATTTTCTTTGGTGTTTCGTTTAAGCTTTGGATCACCTCTGCGTATACGGGAGTATCGAACTGGTGGTTAAAGCCTAAACAACTTCAACTTGTTTTATTTTTCTTATTTTGTTTAAACATTGGACTTTCTCTGCGTATACGGAAGTATCGACCTGATTGTTAATGTTTAAACATTCTGCTTTATTTTCGCACAAATCACAGTTGATCAAAGTTTAAAGGCATTACTTGGGTTAGTGTATTGCATGATGAGGGGATATGCTGAGATCGTGGGGTCCATAAGAATTTAGTGCAAAATTAATATACCTAAACGTATCGGTAAGCATTTCGAAAGTTTTTAGATTGAGTTTAAGTGGACAACAATATCGTCAATCAATGTGAATCGTTTTGAGCTTAAAACGATTAAAAGCTTAACGGTGCTTGTGATTTTGTCTCAGAACTGATATGATCCTCTTTCACAATCTCACAAAAATATTGTTTGTACATATTTCATTTCTGCATTTAAATTCTGTATTTTAGTTTTCAATATTTTGAAAAATACAAAAAGATTTTCGACAACTGATGTTGAAGAGCTGATTTTCAAAATTCCAAAGGCTAAACATGAAGAATAGACGGTTTGGGGAAGTTAGATTGAGATGAAAAGAAATCCTAAAACGTTTAGATGATTCATTAATTTGAATTACAATGATGTTTATTATGAGTTTTAGAATTTGAGATGAGCCTATTAGCGTCAAATCTATTTATCTTATAAATGGTTGAGATGTGTGTAGGTAGAGAGCTTAAACTGAAGAAAAGCCAGGATTTGATTTCAAATGCGATAACAAATTCCAGACAGAAATCCCAGCGGGGAGTCTGACGAGAGTTAGAGATAGAGAAAGATCCGGGTACATTATTCCAGGAGAAATTCCAGACTAAGATCCCAGCTGATTGAAAGGTGGAGTCTGAAGACAAGAAGCAGGTTACAGATCCTGATGCTATGAAAAGCTAGGAGAAGTTCTGGATGCCCAAAGACTGATAAAGACTGAAGATGCGAAGACTCGATACTTCAGTGTTAGTGCATTACGTCTATTGACTTCGTCTTGTATCATGTAATAGTATGAGATAGGATAGGATAACCAGTGTTCAAGGTTCGAGAAACTGAGAAATGAGGTATAAGTGATGATTTCGCTTGAACTAGTTCTGGTTGCATTCAAGCGAAATCCAAGCAACAGGTTTCGCTTGAACTTGTTCTAGTCTCCTTCAAGCGAAATCTCACTTCTATATATAGGTGCACTTGGTTATTCATTTGTAACTTTCGGGATCTGAGTAGCGAAGCTCTGCCGAATCGTCTCCAGGTTGTAAATCAGTATCATATCAATATAAGAGACATTATAATTACATCGAGTGTCCGTTTCATTGATTCCGCCTCTAATTCGGATAAATGACTCTTCTGATCGACTCAGTTAGGTCGTACAGAGATCCAACAAGTGGTATCAGAGCACAGGAGGAAGAGTTTAGCTCGATTGCAATTAGATTCTGACTTCTACACCTTCTTTTTCAATCTGAACAAGTTTTAAAGGTCAAAATTGGATCAAACTTTCACGGATTGTGTAAAACTACATATTGACAAACCCTGGAAAGTTTCATTGCATAATTCAAAGTAAAAATGACAAAAACTGTACATAAACTAGGTTTCGCTTGAACGAACAGTGCAATTTCGCTTGAATATTAAAGATTTCGCTTGAATATTCTGAGGTTTTCGCTTGAATATCTGTTGATTTCGCTTGAGATAGTACATAAAATCAGATTTCGCTTGAAACAGCATAGATTTGATTTCGTTAGAAACAGCATAGTCTTGATTTCGCTTGAAAGTGGATGTTTGTCTAAAAGTTTGATTTCGCTTGAACTTCACAAAGTGATTTAGTTTAAGATTTCGCTTGGGATTTCGCTTGAAATTATATCAGCTGATTTCGCTTCAACTGATAAACTAGTGATTTCGCTTGAGAGTTCTATTTCGCTTGAAAAGTGGAATTTCGTATCGAGATCATTTCACGTCAACCGAGTGTTAGTCTATTTCAAGTTGTTTGATATTGTTTGTACTGATTGTGTTTGTTTGTTTGTCCCAAGTTGTTTGAAGATGTCAAGCAGTAAGGTTGATCGTGATAGTAACAGTGAAAAAGCCCTCGCTTCTAAAGTTTGTACATTTACGATCAGTGGGAGTAATTTTATGGAACAACACTGGTATTTTTGTTATACATGTGATCTGACCGTTTCAAAAGGTTGTTGTTCTGTTTGTGCAGATGTCTGTCATCGAGGACATCGTGTTGTCTACTCTCGATCAAGTAGGTTTTTTTGCGACTGTGGAGCAGGGAGTGTACAGGACAGCAGTTGTCAGTGCCTGAAGCCTAGGAAATTCACTGGAGATGATGGGGATCATGATGATGAAATTGCTACTGGTAATCAGTTAGCAGTGAATGATGATCAAGAAGCTAAGAACATGCCAATATTTGATCATGGTGATTCAGATTCTGAGGAGGAGCATATTTCAAGTCAAACAAAATGTGAAGTTGTGATGACTGAAGAAGTTGTACAAGAAGCTGTTACTGAAAAACAACAGATTTTTGAGGAAGTAATTTCAAAGAAAGAAGAATCTGAAAAGTCTGTATCTGAGAAATCTGAACCAGTGATTAAGAAAGAGATTGCAGAAGACACACTAGTCTTTGAGATTGTTCAAGAAGAGAAGAAACAGACTGAAGATATTCAGACTTTGAAGCTGAAAAAAAAGCTGATGATGAACATATTTTAGAGTTGCGCTTGAACTGTGAAAAACTAAAAACTGAAAATGTCAAACTGTTGAGTGATGTGGACAGTTTGACATTGGAAAACAAAGTTTTGAAAGAAAAAGAAAAAGAGTTTAAAAATGAAAAATTAAAAATTGAAAAAGATTTTCAAAGTCAAATGAAGGTTTTAGAAGATGAAAAATCTGTTATTCTTAACAATAATCTTGAAAAACAAATTGAAATAAATTCTCATCTTCAGAAAAGCATTCGGCTTGAAAATGAAGCTGAAATTGCTCGAAATAAAATTACCGAGCTTGAGAATAAATTGAAAGGTTTTGTGAATTCTACATCACATGTTTGTCCAAAACCAATCAATTCTGTTCCAATAAGTGACAATGTCACAAATTTTGACAAAGTCAAAATTGAAGATTGTGATGAAATATCTGATGAAGAAAAAGAAAAGAAAAGAAAAATATTTTTAGATTTACAAGAAAAATTTAAAAATACTGTTTTGCAATCTACTGAAACAGGTGAATGTTCTAAACAAAAACCTGTTATGAAGAGTGTAGAACAGAAACAAAAAGTTAAAAATTTGAAAAATATTAAAAATGAAAAAAAAAGTTCATCAGATAAGTCATCCAATCATTATCAAAAACCACAAAAATTTAAAAACCAAAACTCACAAAATGTTGGTAATAAGTGGTGCAGGTTTTACCACAATGCTCAAAGGACAAATCATGCTTACGAGAGGAGAAATGATTACCACAAAGCCAAACAATGCCATGATTTGAATGAGTGGTTTGAAGATGATCGATGGTACGATAACAGAGTGTGTTACACCTGTGGTGTGAGAGGACACATTGCTGTTAACTGCCAGAATTGGAATTATGAAACAAGAAGATGCTATAATTGTCATATCAGAGGACATATTGCCAGAGATTGCTCGAGGAGATCGATGGGAAGATTGAGGGTTGAATCTAAAAGAATGGCAAAGAAATCAGTCAACGTCAAGCCTAAAGAACAGAAGGTTCAAGAATCTAAAGTTCAAGAAAAGAAAGTAAAGCTTTCACAAGGGCAGAAAGACAGACTGAGGAAAAAGAGGAAGAAGGCAAGAGAGTATTTGGAGAAGATTTTGTCTTCGGGTTCACCGGTTGGTTCGAATAAAAGTTCTGATGAATTGATTCACTCGAATGCAAAGTCAAACAAATCGAATTCTTCAGATGCAAATCTGAGGACAAACAAGAAGAAAAAGGAAGTTATTGGCAATGAATCTGGCTCATCCAAGTCATACAAACCAAGTTCGGGCAATGAATCTGATTCCACAAAATCAGAGGAGCCACAAGTTGAGGTAAAAAAGGAAGAAACAGTTACTTTAATGAATGATGAGAATTTTCCACCATTACGAGCCGCAAACCTAACCTCAAAAGGTGTTGATGTTGGAAAAATGTTTAATAGCAATGTTAAACATATTTTTAGCAAGATGGCTGATGGAAAGGTAAAAGGGGCAAAAGAATTTTATGAAGAAAAGAGAAAAGCTCAAAATGCGCCTAAGGCTGGTCAGGCTTGGGTGTCAAAATCTGTTGGTTGAAATCCTGACTTGCCGGAGCTTCCAGGTTGGTAAGCGTGAAGTAGGTATCGGCATCATTCTTGAGAAATTCACAGGATGGTAACTGTGATATTTGGTGCTACAAGTGGTTAATCAAGGACATTAAATTGTACTTGATTTTCTACAAGAGATAGTGGTATTTGTTCTTATATTGTTAAAAAAAAAATTTTCGATATGGTTAAAAGAGAACAAGGTGATGAGATGACCCCGAAATCACAAGTGATGGGTAAACAAACTAATTTTTCCGGAAAAACCATTCTGATTAAAACAAACTTAAGTGTTTTGAAATCATTATGGGAAAATAGTTTGTTGTAAGGGGGAGTGTTGATTGAATACGCCGAAACCCTCACGGCTGAACAAACATGATTACTTTCATCAGATTGAAAAACGGTTTTCAAACTGTTAAGATCAATGGGTTGTAAATCATGGGGGTACGTTATATTTTCTGCAAATCAGAGCATGCAAAGCAGAAAATGGATGGCGAGACAAAGCTATCAGTGTTGGTTGTCAAATTTTCTTTAAATGGTTTTGCATTTTAGGGGGAGATATATTGTTTGTTAGAAAATACAAAAACATTTGAAAATTTGAAAAAGTCAAAAACATGATAAAATTCAAAAAATTTGAGTTTTTGCGTAAAAAGAGGAAATGATAGTACATCAGTAGACAGTTACAGTATGCTAAAGAATTGTAATGATTATATAGCGTTAAACAGTCTCACTGATGATATGCCGATAGGTTTTCATACATTTAGTAAACTTTTTCGGGATATAAACCTAAATTCAAACACTTGCTTATTTCGTGGGGAACACTACTTGGATATATAGGTAACCCCTGAAATCTCGTTTGAAAGGTCTCATAATCTGATATACTAGGTCTTTATACTCAGTGATATCTGGGGTATTATTCCGGGACTTCTGCTGAATGGAAGTTCTGACCTAGTCCTCGAATAATACTTTCCGCAAATGCTTGAAACATAGCATCACCCTCAGCATATATGATAAGACAATAAAATTGCTTAGCAATGCTGTTGTAAAAAAGATCCTCTAAAGGGGACACACCCAAGTTGAGTCATGATCTCTTTGCTGAACGGTAGTTCTGACCTGAGCTCTCATGATTCTTCATAAATTATTAACCCCTTACAGATATCATTTGTGTTATAATTACCTGTAAGACTGAATATTGGGATCTGGATACGGGAGTATATTCAAGAGGTGGGACACATGAATGAGTTTAAGTTCTTAATACACCTAATTCGTATCCTGAATCAGTTGAAATTTGTATGAAAATTTAAGTGGACAAGTATATCGACAATCTAAGTGAATTGTTTAATACTTACTGTGTAAATAAGCTCAACGGTACTTGTGACTTGTCAAAAACTGATATGATCCTCTGACGCATACTCAAACAAAAATATTGTATGTAAATATGTTTGTACATATTTCTTTATTGCTTTATGTTTTCAGAAAATACAAAAAGATTTTGATTTCTGCTTTATTTTCGACAACTGATATCTGAGTGCTGAGTTTCAAAATCTAAGTAAGCTGATCGTGTTTCTGAAAATAAAACAAGTTCATTAATTTGAAACTTGAAGTTTTAAAATCAAAAACAGTTTGTGATATCTCCAAGGTCATTAAGTTGGACTTGGATGATTAACTGTGGGGGATTTGGATGCTTATATTGTTATAAGTGCTAGTTTCCGATACGATTCGATGAAACTGCCAAATTCATGAGAAGTGATTTTGAGAAGATTGAATTGTCAGAGTATGATATCTGGAAGATTAAAATGTTGTTACTTATAGTTGTATGAGTGATTGCAGGAAAAGTCCAGATTACGATCCCGAGAGCAGAGTCTAAGGGGGAGTCTGAAGACAAGCTGAAAGTTAGGAACTTGTAGCTGAAAAGAGAGGTGTCGATCCCTAAAAGCACGGAAGCTTGACGAAAGGGGGAGCCTGCTGATGATAAAGCTGTTGATGATAGAACCAATGATGAAATCCTGGTGTAAGAGTTAAAGTGTGAAGCTGATAAAGAGAAGTGATGGATGCTTACAATGTTACAATCTGAGTGAGGATGCAGAATGATCAAGACTGAAGAAGGTGTCATAACAGAGAATAGTCACTGAAGACTTCGTCAATATCCGAGGGGGAGTCTGTTAGTGCATTACGTCTATTGACTTCGTCTTGTATCATGTAATAGTATGAGATAGGATAGGATAACCAGTGTTCAAGGTTCGAGAAACTGAGAAATGAGGTATAAGTGATGATTTCGCTTGAAATGAACATGTGACAAGTTCAAGCGAAATCCACACAACAGATTTCGCTTGAACTAGTTCTGGTTGCATTCAAGCGAAATCCAAGCTACAGATTTCGCTTGAACTTGTTCTAGTCTCCTTCAAGCGAAATCTCACTTCTATATATAGGTGCACTTGGTTATTCATTTGTAACTTTCGGGATCTGAGTAGCGAAGCTCTGCCGAATCGTCTCCAGCTTGTAAATCAGTATCATATCAATATAAGAGACATTATAATTACATCGAGTGTCCGTTTCATTGATTCCGCCTCTGATTCGGATAAACGACTCTTCTGATCGACTCAGTTAGGTCGTACAGCGATCCAACATTCAGACTCGTCAACATCCGAGGGGGAGTCTGTTGGTGCATACGTCTGTCGACTTCGTCTTGTATCGAGTCTTGTATTAGAATTGTTAGATCAGGGCACATTGTACGAGAAACTAGGGTTTGTGTTAAAGTGGGTAATTTCGCTTGAAACAGCCACTGCCACTTTCAAGGGAAATTAACATTTCTAATTCCGCTTGAAAGTGTCAGTGCCACTTTCAAGGGAAATTAACATTTCTAATTCCGCTTGAAAGTGTCAGTGCCACTTTCAAGGGAAATTAACTTTTCTAATTCCGCTTGAAAGTGTCAGTGCCACTTTCAAGGGAAATTAACATTTCTAATTCCGCTTGAAAGTGTCAGTGCAACTTTCAAGCGGAATCACCTCCACTATATATAGGCTTCATGTCTAGTCATTTGTATCGGAATTAGATTGATATACCGAGGTGCTGCCGGTCTGTCTAGTGATTGTAAACAGTGTTAAATCAATAAACAAGACAGTTAATAGTGATTCTAGTGTTATACAAGCTGAACGAAGACCGAATCAATGAATTCCGCCACTAATTCTGTCTAAGAACTCTTCTAAACGACTCGTTTGGTCGGTAAAACGATCCTACAGTTTTGAACGACGAATTCAATTACATCATGTTGAATTGATTTTAAATTGTAAAAGTTTTAAATAAACCCGTATTTTTATATGTATGTGTAATCGTAAATACACATTTAGTTGTTGATATTGTACAAAAAACGTTATATAATAGTAAGAGTCTTACATCCACCCGGTTGTAAACCACTTGGATATCGTTGGATATTCAAAAGAAAGATGCAAGCTGGTGGATGTATTGATAAATACAAGTCGAGGTTAGTAATAAAAGGGTTTAGACAAAAGGAAGGTCTAGACTACTTTGATAGTTCCTCGCCTGTGACACGAATAACCTCTATAAATTGATTCTTTCATTTGCGGCTCTAAGAAATTTGGAAGTTCACCAAATGGATATAAAGACCGCATTTCTAAATGGCGATTTAGAAGAAGAAATTTACATGGAACAAACTGAAGGTTTTTCCGCCCCAGGAAAAGAAGGCAAAGTATGTAAACCTGTCAATTCTTTGTATGGCTTGATGCAAGCTCCTAAACAATGGCACCAAAAGTTTGATCATTTCATGATTGACAATGGTTTCAAAATAAACGAGTGTGACAAGTGTGTCTATTTTAAAGACACACCAAGTGGTTATGTAATTTTGTGTCTTTATGTAGATGATATGCTTATCATTGGGAGTGATGATAATATGATCAACTCAACAAAAGACATGTTGAAAACAAGGTTTGACATGAAAGACATGGGTCTAGCGGATGTGATTCTTGGAGTAAAAATCACTAGAACCCAAAACGGTCTTGTATTGAGTCAATCTCACTACGTGGATAAGATCCTTGGGAAATTCAATTCGGATGATACGACTGTAGCTCGAACTCCAAATGATAACACCCAACGTCTATGGAAAAAGAGACGCGAAAGTGTTGCTCAGTTGGAGTACTCACGGATCATTGGTAGTCTCATGTATCTAATAACATGTACTAGACCTGAGTTAGTATATGTTGTGAGCAGGCTAAGTAGATACACCAGTAATCTAAGTGCGGATCATTTGAAAGCTATCGCAAGGGTGCTTAGATACATAAGATACACAAGAGATTACGGATTACATTATACTCGTGATCCAGTAGTGATCGAAGGATACACTAATACGAACTGGATATCGGATATAAAAGATCACTGATCCACAAGTGGTTATGTGTTTACACTTGCGGCAGCGACTATAGCTTGGAAGTCTTCCAAGCAAACTGTTATAACTAGATCCACGATGGAATCTGAGTTCTTCGCTTTGGATAAAAGCGGGGAAGAGGCGGAGTGACTACGTAAATTTGTAGAAGATATTCCAAGATGGCCAAAGCCTTTCTCAGCGATCTGTATACATTGTGACAATCAATATGCGATTGTTAGAGCTCATAGCTCAATGTACAATGGCAGCTCAAGGCACATTCGACGTAGACACAACACGGTACAACAACTAATCTCAACGGGTGTTATCTCAATTGACTATGTTAGGTCAAAGGAGAAAATTGTAGACCCGTTAACAAAAGGCTTAAGCAGAGATTTAGTTTAAAAGTCGTCAAGAGGAATGGGACTAAAGCCCATAGAAGAAGGGAATATGAGGGAAACCTAACCTAGTTGACTAATAGGACAACTTAATCATAAACCCAAAGGGAGTCACTGTGGGGGGTGCCCCAAAATTAATAAAGGGGGTTATATACTTCCTAATCCATTCCAATCAGTGACATGAAGGAAGGTTAAGCATGTTGAGGTTAAGGATTTGAGTAAATCCAAAATTAACCATGATGCTTTTAATGATTCAGAGGAATCACCTATGTTAGAGAGTAGTGGGGTCGTTTTGAATGGATTTGTGAGGAGGCGCAAATCCTAGAGCTCTCGCAGAACTAGGAAAGTGTTCCATGACCATAAACTGACACAACCATGAGGACTTGACTAAACCAGGGAGAGTATTGTGTGAATGTATATCGCCGCCTACATAAATGGGGGATTGTTCAAAGACACCGCGTCTACAAGACCCTAGGAGGCTAAGTATGCTTCACAAAAGAAGGTTCAAAGGTTACACCTACCTATCTTGCAATACTCAACCGCATATGTATCGTTGAAACTTGATGGCGCACTTTGCACTTCGCATGCTCGCAACGCCGCTTGCGAGTCGCCTTTGTATTTTTTACCAGGTGGCTAGTTAACCTTGGATGGTGACGTGGCAGGTAGGCGTGCGGGTTCGCACAGTGGCGCATGGCAGGCGCACGCACCGGTGCATGCAGCAGGACTAGGCTGTTCTGTGCGCACTGGCGCGTGGGCACTCATGTGACATGCGCGGCGCACCAAAGTGAGCCAATACGACGCGACTGTGTGGCATGATCGTATAGGTTCATTGGTGACGTGGCGCACGCGCACAGAAACTTCCAGCAATTAGTGACATTAGTGACTGAGTAGTTACATTTCAGCAGCATTTGAAATAGACGAGTTAAAATGTTTTGACTGAAAATTAAATGATGAATTAAAGTGCATTGATGACGTTTAATGCAATTTAATTCTCCCATTTAATTTATTTTTTCTGTTTCATCTCAGACAAGCAGTATAAATAGGCAGGAGACCTGCTCTAGAAATGACACCGAATAACATAACACCTTATGCAACTTCCACTCCCCAGAATCTTCATACTTTTCTTTCTTGTAGCAAGGTACACCTTCAGGTTTTAGTAAAGTCCGGCTATACAACTTCTTAGGCTGTTGTATCCTGGAAACAAACAAGTTCTCCTTTGAGACTTGAAATTTGTTTTAAGGGACCCGTGTCTAACACGATCCTCAGCCAAGAACTTCATTTCTGTTTTGTAATTTTGTTCTTGTTCTTCTTTTATTTCAGTTGTAACGTGTATTGTATTCTACTGCTTTCCACTTTGCAGTATTTGTAATTCAAGTTAATAAAATTTTATTTATTTTATACGAACGGATTCCTACAGATAGCAAGGATCGATCGTCTCGCAATTCACACTTAACCTTTTGTAATTTGGTTGTTTTTTTTTTCTATTTCTATATCCAAACTAAATAAAAAATTCAAATCTTAATATTATTGTTAATCTTACTATATTAAAATAAATTCCAATTAATGTCAAAACCTTAAATTGGGTAAAAATCCCATATGAAGTTCACATGGTTTAGGTGAATAAAAGTTGTTAGCGTACAAGAACACCTGATTCATTCACAAAAACATCACATTAACTTTTCAAACCCTAAATTTCTACAATTCCTCAACATAGTTATATGTTTTTTTTGTATTGCTAAAGATACTTATATTTATAGCATATTAGCATCAACAAATATCTGAAACAACCATGCATATTACTTGGTTACAATACGAATCGATTAGTTAGGCTTGTGGTCTTGTGATAACAAATTTGTTTTGAGTGTTAGATCCAAACACAAGGTCTTGTGTCAGTACTAATGTAAAGACAGTGGCGCACAATGGAATTGGAGCTGAGAAAGTAGTGCACGAATGTTGGGTCGATTGTTCGTTCGAATAGGATGGTGGTGTTGGGTCGAGTGATTACTTGAAGATGGCTCAAATGGGAAAAGAAGATGCTCGATCGAAGGTCAATTGTTTGAATAATCATTTAAAGTGTTGCCGATGTTTTTAATGAAATTCAAGCACCAGCTTATACATAAAAAAAATTGAAGAATCACGTACCAATGAAAATTATTGAGATTTAAAAGTATCAAGCTCATCGTAGTCAATCAATAATCACCGACAGATACAAAAATATTAGGTGATATGGGCATTTTTACCTTTTAATGAGTTTTATTATGTTACATAAAGTCATTAAGCTTATAACAAGTCATTATAAGTTGATGACACAAGTTAATCATACAACCACTTTTTTTTTAAAGGTAAACTTCATTAGAATACAAGCTGCCTCGAAACAAGGCAACCAAGAACAACATTACAAATTTACACCAATTTGTCCAAAACGTAGCATTTCCTATAGTTCTAGCCATATACCACAAAAAAAAAACAATCTTTTTAACCTCACCAAAAAGATAATCTAATTTGACCTCTTTGTTCTTGAACCTAGCCTCATTTCTCGTCCTCCATATAGCCCAGCAACCAATTCTAATCAAACCTTTTAAAACCTCCTTCTTCCCATCCAAACCCACATGGTTATGGATCTCAATGAGGTCTCTAAAGGAGAATACCACCAAGTTCTGGCACTTACACCAATTACTAATGAGAATCCAAAGCATCGACGCAAAATAGCAAGATGTGACCAGATGTTCAACACTCTCTTCCCCATCTTCGCATAACCCACATGACGTGCTACCATATCCGATATTTCTTCTTTTTAGAGCATCCAATGTAGCAATTTTACCCATTTCATCCCTCCAAATGAATATGTTACACTTCTTTGGGACCCACTTACATCGCTCAGGAACATACGTATCCGATCGAATCCTGCTTTTGTCAAGAAGTCTCCTGACCGAATTTGCGCTGAAATCTTTTTCTCTTCCGTCTTCGACCCCGTTCCACTTCCACTCATGGTTGTATTGATTCAACTTGACCTGTAAAAGAATCGAGCACAAAGCCACCAGCTCGTTGATTTCCACTTCAGCCGAAACCAGTCTCTTCCATCTCCAATTATACCGAATATCATCATTCCAATCTCCCACACAGACATTGACCTTGCAATCTTTAACCTCCTCAAGCTTTGTAGGACCGATTTGACCGATCAAATGAGTCAATTTGAGCTAAGATACACTATTTAAGTGGCGGAAACACTTAAACAGATTAGAATCAAAGAGAACGGAGTAGAAAATAGAAGAATATCACTTTAAACGTTGTTTCTCGTTAATATTTCTCAGAAAAATCCGGCAGCAGTTCGGTTACAACTTGAAGGATCCGTTACAAATGAGAAACAAACACTACCTATATATAGGCTGTCTTGTTAGCTTGAAATGGACATGACATGTTCAAGCTACCAGGCCTGTTCAAGCTACCAGGCCTGTTCAAGGTACCAGGCATGTTCAAGCTACCAGGCAACTTGCTTGTCATTTCAAGCTACCAGACATGAAATATAAAATAAACTTACAATTCAGCCCCCTAATCTATACAAACTTGACATAACAGACACCTAGACTTAAGACAAAGGCTTTAGACATTATGCACTAACAAACTCCCCCTTGGATACAGCCGGAGTCTTCAGTCTTGGTCTTCACAGGGACTTGAATATATCCGAGACTCGATATAAGACGAAGTCAACAGACATATGCACCAACAGTCTCCCCCTTGGATGTTGACGGAGTTTTCAGTACGAGACGTTAGAATGTCAAAACTTCAGTCTTAATCAGTCTTCACACTCTCTCTTCAACCACCCTATTGCTAACAGACTCCCCCTTAAGTTGTTCCGGGATCGCAGTCTGGAATTTGTAGCTTAAGATTGACACCTTGGCATTAACCTTCGGGAATCGAAACCTAGCTTTTTCAACGTTTCCTGCACATTCTCTACCCAAAAATAAGTTTTTATTTATATCACTTTGAAAAACTTACTAATAGAGAGCATTCATTCACCAAACATTAATAGTTACATCAAGTTCAAATTAATAATCTTGATTAACTAAACATGCAATCATTAAAAAAAATTCAATTTAGCACACACACTCCCAAACCAGTTCATCTTGTTTAGCACTTGGAATTTTGAAAATCAGCTCATCAACATCAGTTGTCTAAAATCTTTTTGGTTTTTTTTTTCAAAATATTATGCTAAAACTCACTAAAATCCTTTTGGATTTTGTAATAAGAAAAATGTAATGCAGAAATGAAATATATACAAACATATTTTTGTGAGTTTGTGTAAGAGGATCATATCAATTTATGTGACCAATCACTAGCACCGTTAAGCTTTAAACATTTTAAGTTCTAAACGATTCACATAGATTGACGATATTGTTGTCCTCTTTAAGCTCAATCTAAAAACTTTCGAAATGCTTACCGATACGTTAAGGTATATTAATTTTGCACTAAGTTCTTATGGACCCCACGATCTCAGCATATCCCCTCATCATGCAATACACTAACTCAAATAATGCCTTTAAACTTTTATCAACTGTGATTTGTGCGAAAACAATGCAGAATGTTTAAACATTAACAATCAGGTCGATACTTTCGTATACGCAGAGAAAGTCCAATGTTTAAACAAAATAAGAAAAATAAAACAAGTTGAAATTGTTTAGGCTTTAACCACCAGGTCGATACTCCCGTATACGCAGAGGAGGTCCAAAGCTTAAACGAAACACCAAAGAAAATAAAGCAGAACGTTTAGGCAATAACATCCAGGTCGATACTCACGTATACGCAGAGGATGTCCAATGCTTAAACAAAAATAAAGAAATAAGACAAGTTTAAATCTTTGCAAAATAAAATGCACAATCACAGTGACTTTTCAGCAAAGTAGTGAAAGTTCACAAACTTAACCAGTTTTATGTCTTTCGACAATCAGCGATTACTGAGTAGGCACACAATCAAGAAGGACAAAACTAAGTACTATGCTTTTGACCATGTTTCCCACTAGAACTAGGCTTTTTCATTTAGGTTTGTATCGTTATCGCAAATCTACTAGTCTAGCTGAGCCTATCGTCACATCTTTAGTGAGACCGTTTATCACATTTAGACTTTTCATTTCTTTAGCATGCTGTGATAGTCCACTGATTTACTATCATTTCCTCTTTGTCTCAACAAAACTCATTTTTGCTTTTTTTCAATGTTTTTGGCATTTTCAAATTTTCAAATGTTTTTGGATTTTCTAAAAATTCTTACTCCCCCTAAAATGCAAACACATTTTAGGAAATTTGAAACTAAACTGTACAACCAACTTGACAACTGATATCGAATCGCTTCAATTCGCCATCCACTTGGCATAAACAATCAGAACTCCCCCTGACAACAAACTATTTTCCCATTAAGATTTCAAAACACTTAAGTTTGTTTTAATCAAAATGGTTTTTCCGGAAAATTAGTTTTGTTTGCCATTTCACAAACATGGGGTTTTCATCACATTGTCCTTTCACAATCCACTTGAATGTTTATCACTTGTAAGTCGAAATATCACAGTTACCAACCTGTGAATTTCTCAAGAAAGATGCCGATTCCTACTCCCCAATTACCAACCTGGGAGTTCCGGCAAGTCAGGTTTTTCATTGGAACAATTTCACCCAAGCCTGACTGTCCTTGGGTGATTTTGAATTCTTGTTCAACAATGGTGGAAAATTTGCATCATCCATTGTTAAACCTGAATTCTCAGAATTTACCTCAACTACCGGCTCTTCTGGCTTTAAGGAACCAGAATCATTGCCTGAATGTGGCTTGTCTGACTTTGATGAACCAGATTCATCGCCTGAAGGTGGCTTGTCTGACTTTAACATGTCAGATTCATCGCCGACCATTTTCTTTTTCTTCTTTTCTTCTTTCGTCCTCAGATTTGTATCCGATGAATTCGTCTTGCTTGACTTTGCCATCGAGGAAGTCGATTCATCAGAACTCTTATTTTTAACAGATGAACCCGAGGACAAAATCTTCTCGAGGTACTCTCTCGCCTTCTTCCTCTTCTTCCTCAGTCTGTCTTTCTGCCCCTGAGAAAGCTTCACTTTCTTTTCTTGAACTTTAGGTTCTTTGACTTTCTGTTCTGAAACTTTCAATTCCTTGGGCTTTTCTTTGACTTTGACTGACTTCATCACCCTTTTCTGAGATACAACCCTCGATCTTTCAATTGATTTCATTGGGCAATTTCTGGCAATGTGACCTTTAATTTGGCATTCATAACATCTTCTTGTCTCAAATCTCTGTCTCTAGCAATTAACAGCAATGTGTCCTTGAAAACCACAGTTGTAACACACCCTGTTATCGTACTAATCTTCACCATCAATCCAAATACTCAAATCATAACACTGATTTGATTTGTAGTACTCATGACTTCTCCTATAATCTTGATTTGACGCTTGAGCACTGTGGTCAAACCTGCACCACTTATTACCAACTTTTTGTGAGTTTAAATTTTCAACTTTTTGTGGTTTTTTATAACGATTGGATGACTGAACTGATGAGCTTTTATTGTTGTTTTGAACATTTTCTAAATTTTTTATTTTTTGTTTCTGTTCTACTTTCTTCTTAACAGGTTTTTGCTTTGAGCATTCACCTATTTCAGTAGATTGCAAAACAGTATTTTTGAATTTTTCTTTTAATTCTAAAAATAATTTTTGTTTAATTTGTTTTTCATTTTCATCATCAGTTCCTTCATCACAATCCTCAACTTTGACATTGTCAAAGTTTGTGACATTGTCACTTATTGGAACAGAATTGATCGGTTCTGGACACACATATGGTGCAGAAGTCACAAAACCTTTCAACTTATTTTCTAACTCAGCAATTTTATTCCGATCACTTTCAGCTTCTTTTTCAAGCTGAATGATTTTAGCAAGATAAGAATTTATTGCAATTTGTTTTTCAAGATTATTTTTACCAAAAATATCTTTCTCATCTTCTAAAATCTTTATTTGACTTTGAAAATCTTTTTCAATTTTCAATTTTTCATTTTCAAAATCTTTTTCCTTTTCTTTCAAAATTTTGTTTTCCAATGTCAAACTGTTCAAACTACTTAACAGTTTGACATTTTCAGATTTCAATTTCTCATAATTTTCCTGCAGTTCAAGAATCTGTTTATCATCAGATTTCTTCTCATCCTTCAAATTTTTGATTTCCAATGTCAAACTCTCCAAATCCTTCAAGAGTTTGGCATTGTCTGATTCAGATTTTTCACAGTTTAAACACTTCTCTCCTGAGTCAGACTTCAATTTTCTAATCTTTTGAAATTCAAATTCTTGAGCTTGAATCTTCTCGATGAAACCACTAAGATTCATATAATCAAAATTTGTCTTCTTCTTTAGCCCCATCAAATAAGTATTCCACTCTTCATATGGCAATGCGTCTGCCAATTTATTGTTCCATTCCTCATTTGTTTTTGTTATTCCCAATCTCCCCATTTCCATAACTAACTTGACATACCTTTCGATCAACTCCTCTGTAGACTCTCCCTTGATACCTGTAAAACTATCAAATTTCTTATGTGCAATATCTGCTGGACTCTGAACACGATACGACTCACAATCCATGTTTAGTTATTTTAAAGAATTTTCAACAATAGATTTTCAAACTACCACACTTTCAAGCTGCCAAGCACTTTCAAGCTACCAAGCACTTTCAAACTGCCAAGCACTTTCAAGCTGCCAAGCACTTTCAAGCTGTCAAGCACTTTCAAGCTGTCAAGCACTTTCAAGCTGTCAAGCACTTTCAAGCTGCCAAACACTTTCAAGCGAGCAAGCTAGTTAGCTTGAAACTGCTGTCAACTTTTCAAGCGACCAAAGGATTTTTCAAGCTGTCAAAGGATTTTTCAAGCTGTCAAAGGATTTTTCAAGCTGCCAAAGGATTTTTCAAGCTATCAAACCATGTTCGTTCAAGCTATCAGAGGTTTTCAAGCCATTTTTATCTGTTTTACTTCGAATTCTAAGCTGAAACTCTCAAGGGTTTGTTAAAACTCACTTTTACACACAATACTCAAAAATCAGTCCATTTTGTCCGTGGCAATGTCCGGAAATTCAAAAAATATAGTAAAAAGACTTTGATTCAGGTATTTTAGCTCATAACTGGCTCTGATACCAATTGTAGGACCGATTTGACCGATCAAATGAGTCAATTTGAGCTAAGATACACTATTTAAGTGGCGGAAACACTTAAACAGATTAGAATCAAAGAGAACGGAGTAGAAAACAGAAGAATATCACTTTAAACGTTGTTTCTCGTTAATATTTCTCAGAAAAATCCGGCAGCAGTTCGGTTACAACTTGAAGGATCCGTTACAAATGAGAAACAAACACTACCTATATATAGGCTGTCTTGTTAGCTTGAAATGGACATGACATGTTCAAGCTACCAGGCCTGTTCAAGCTACCAGGCCTGTTCAAGGTACCAGGCATGTTCAAGCTACCAGGCAACTTGCTTGTCATTTCAAGCTACCAGACATGAAATATAAAATAAACTTACAATTCAGCCCCCTAATCTATACAAACTTGACATAACAGACACCTAGACTTAAGACAAAGGCTTTAGACATTATGCACTAACAAACTCCCCCTTAGATACAGCCGGAGTCTTCAGTCTTGGTCATCACAGGGACTTGAATATATCCGAGACTCGATATAAGACGAAGTCAACAGACATATGCACCAACAAGCTTAAACAAGTTGGGAAAGATCAATTGAAAGTCCTGTTACCAACCCATGGATCCAACTAGAATGTTGTGCAATCACCATTGCCAACCGAAACTTTAAAAAATTTCTTTAGTTGGATCCCATCGATCACCGTTTTGTTTAAAACCTGCACAATGTTGAACCACACACCACCGAGAGATTTTTTAACCGAAATAAAATCTCCGCCGTTTCTATTACAAGGTAAAGCCTGTTTCTAATACAAGGTAAAGCCTGGATTGTTTTACTCCACAACTTGTTTTTATTATATATGAATCTCCATCCCCACTTGGATAATAATGGCGTATTAATGTTTTTTAACTTACTCAGCCCAAGACCACCATTCTTAATAGGCAGCGATACTCTCTCCCAGGCAACCCAGTGGAGCTTCTTCAGCGATCCGTCTCCGCCCCATAGGAAATTCCTCATCTTTGCTTGTAAATCATTGTTATAAATCATTTAGTTAATCCAGAACACATAGCCTTATAAGAAGTATATCAAGTGCTAATGATTTATGTTGATGATGCTCCACTAATTAAGTGTGAATATGCCTTTACGGTTCTTATTATTTCTAAATAAGTTGTACTAGGTTACATTAAATAATTTTACATTATAACAAGTCATATTAGGTGTTGATGACAAGCATACTAATTCACTGTTAATTTGCCTTAAAAGGCCTTATTGTGTGTTCAGGAGTTTTATTGTATGTTAAACCAAATCACATTAGGTTATAGCAAGTCATATTAGGTGTTACGACTCATGTAAAATTATAAGTCCAAAAAGATCAACCTTAATAAGCCGCATATGTGTTAATGAGTTTTGTTGGGTTATAACAAGTCATGCTAGGTGTTAATAACTTGTGCTAAGTGATAAGTCCTAATTCACCATTAATGGGTTTATTATGTGCTAATGGTTATACTAGGTCAATTATGTCATATCATGTTAACAAGTCTCATGTTAGGTATTATGACATATTATTGATGACATATACAAATCATATATAATCCTATAAAAAAACAAAGCTTTTTGTATTCCTTACATTTTCAGACCTTACATAAGAAGTACGAATACTTTTGTACTTATTGCATATTTTTCTACTTTTGATTCACTTAGAAGCATGCCAAATAGAAACCATTTTGCGCACCTATAATCCCAAAATATCTACAAATCACCAATCATAGCATTATGGGCACATGATGTGGAAATCATTATAGGCCACCCGAAGACTTAAATATTTCTAACCACCAATTCCCACAACACATACACATGTGCATTCATATTTCACACAACAAGAGTACGTAAATGAAAGTTGCCACAAACATAAACCGATCTATGGCCATATGTACGTGTATTCTGAAACCACCCAAACCACCAATTCAAACAAAAAATTAATGATATATCAACAAACATTACCGCAAGATATGTAGGGATTGAGAATATTCCCCGAAAAATACCATAAGATTTGAGAAATATTATCTTGAATTTTATGTTTAAATTTTTGAGACGAAAATTTTGTTGTAAATGTTCTCTTACTCGATAAATGCCGAAAGAAAAGTGTGTAGTAATCTTATTCGTAAGTATCCGTCGTTGATCACAGATGAGCCTTAAAGACATTATTGTTTTTTTATGTATATGTTATATAGATTCTTTTAACTCTGCCGGTGATTATTCGAAAAAAAAACCTTCTCTATTTGTAGTTACTTTATATGACGGCTATCTCACTATTTAAAATCTAGAAACATTACTTTTGTCGAATTTGTTTTGTAAAATAGTCTGGTTTTTTTATTATTGCGAACTTTAAATGTGAATTGAAAATTAATAGCATATCACATTTTTCTGTAAAAGTGAGCGTTACAAATTGGGATCGATGGTCAAACTGAGCGTTATAAATTGGGACCATATTGAAATATGCACATGGATCAACCATTTTTTTAAGGGCAAATTTAGTTCACTGACGGACCATTGGAGTATTATCGTGTAACCAGCGGGACCACCGGATCATATCTATCTTCACTAGGCATAATGCCTATACAAAAATTGAGAAGGAAACTCAAAAAATATAAATCACTAACGGACTACTGGAGTATAATATGGGCGGACACAGTTACACATAAATATCGGATAGGGGATAAATTGAGCAAACTTGACAGATACTTGGTATGTAGTGAGTTTAAGGGGAAATGGCCGTTGGCGACAGTAACGACTTTGACCAGATACATTATGGATCACTACCCAATTGTTTTGTCAACGGTACCGACAGACTTTGGACATATTCCGTTTCGTTTTTTCACCTCTTGGTTGGAGATGCCGGGGTTTATGGGGTATGTGGGAGGCCTCTGCTCGTCTTTTTCGTTCCATGGGCCTGCAGATCTTGCTCTAGCAACCAAGCCGAAGTTCTTAAAAAATAAAATTAGGAGTTGGGTGGCGTTTGAAAGAAGACATAGGGATATTGTCTATAATAAAAAAGGAGGCAGTTGAAAAATTGGAAAGAGAAGCTGAACTAAGGGACCTGAGGCCAATGGAACTCCAACACAAAGACGTATGCAAGTCTTTTATGTTGGAATATGATAGGGTTAAAATGTTGGATTATCGCCAGAAAGCTCGGGCAGTGGAAGGAGATGAAAATGTCGGATTCTTTCATGGGGTTATAAACACAAATACATCAAACAACCGAATTAATGGGTTAATGGTATATGGGGAGTGGGTGTCAAATCCAACCGTAAAAAAGGACAAAGCCTTTACTTTTTTTTTTTGCTAAAAAATTTAAGGAGTCGATGAAGGTCTGGCCGCCATTTGTGTGCCCAAATTTGTCCCGCCTTACCGACATTGAGGCTGAATTACTGATCGAACCATTCACTTTGGCGGAGATAAATAAAGGCCGTATGGTCATTTGACGGGGAAATGGATCCTAGACCAGACGGGTTCAACTTCAAATTCATTAAAAGGTGTTGTGAAGGGTTAAAAGATGATTTCATGGTTATGTTCGAAGAGTTTTTTAAGCATGCAAGACTAAATCAAGGATGTATTTCTTTGTTTATAGCATTAATTCCTAAAGTTAAAGTATAACAACCGTCCTAAAAAAACACCCGAAACGTTCCTATTATACACCGAATATACATTAACAGGCCTAAATTACTTTAATATTTATAAAAATTAAATAAAAACAAAAATATAAGGTCGCTCGCGGGGCGCGACTGCCTTAGGCTTGCGAGTCGCGGGGCGCGACCAGGCTACGGCTGGCAAGCCCTCCGGCTACCACGTGTCTTGTTACGTGAGGGACCTACACCCCTGATTCACCAAGGCTAGGACCTACACTACTCTGCTCGCCGGCCGCGAAGGGCATACCTAAATGAGTCGCGGGGCGCGAGCTGCCCTATGTCCAGCTTATATAAAGGACGCCGAGACCTCAGTTCTCGTTGCTCATTTCTTTTCTGTATCTCTGTCCCTATAAAAGCTAAACGTTGCTTGATATAATACCCCTAAAAAGCGAAGCTCTGCCTCATTGTAAGTATTATAACCCCCGATCACGTATTCGTTACCCTACCCGTTATAAAATGAGGGACTAAAACTGACCAAAAAGCCCTTGATGGGTAAATCGGGCAAACGACCCTTAGAGGTCGTTTAGGAACTTGTATTATGATTATGTAACCATTAGGTACATATAAGAGTTGTAGGCAAAAACTTCGTGGGTCAAATGCCTAAGAACCGGTCATTCGCGTAAAATGACTATCCAAAGGGTAAAATTAAGGATAACGGGTCCATTATGTTAAATCCGTCACAAAAAAATAGTTGTGATGGAATATAAGAGGCTATTTAAAAATGGGAATACGAAAGGTAGAAAGAGAAGAGCGAGTTTGATGCTTAAATGCTTACACGTCACTCTAAACGGGTCAAAACAAACTACACGCATAACTCGGAAAATGGACACGTAATTCACTAAGTAACAAGTATAAGTTAAAGATTGGGATTTTATGTAGTCGTTTATGACTCAAAAGTAAACGAGAAATAAGTATGGTTAATGAATTACGAAACGGGTCGAATAATGATAAAAAGGGATTTATAAGCCTTTAGCTTATAAATCGGATTTTGATGCGAACAAAGATGATAAATTGGTCCGTAATTAAATTACGGACGCGTAGGAAAAAGAATCACGCAAAATGGATAAGTAGAATGAAAGTTATGGCACTTTAAAGTTTGATTTTCGATTAAAAACCATAGCTGGCAGATATGCAGGTCCTAGATGTGCGCCTGCTGGAAAATGGTCTCCCTCGCGCCATGCAAGGGAGTGTGATAAATCCGGCACGCTATGCGACAGATGTCGCGGCACGCGAATGACGAGAGGAAGCCTCTCGCGTGGCGCGAAAGACATGAATCCGGAAAATTATTTTGTTTTTGTTGGTTTGATGCTATGAACTTGATTAAACTCATTTTTACATTATCAAAACTAACTTTCATGTTGGTTTTGATCATAGGTATATTTCGGGAGGCCGGATGACGATCAAGCTCAACGAAGAACCGAACACGATCAAGTTACAAGCTTCCGCACATTGTAACGTCGTCGTTTTGAACGACGAATTCAATTACATCATGTTGAATTGATTTTAAATTGTAAAAGTTTTAAATAAACCCGTATTTTTATATGTATGTGTAATCGTAAATACACATTTAGTTGTTGATATTGTACAAAAAATGTTATATAATCTTAAGGGTCTTACATCCACCCGGTTGTAAACCACTTGGATATCGTTGGATATTTAAAAGAAAGATGCAAGCTGGTGGGTGTATTGATAAATACAAGTCGAGGTTAGTAATAAAAGGGTTTAGACAAAAGGATGGTCTAGAATACTTTGATAGTTACTCGCATGTGACACGAATAACCTCTATAAATTGATTCTTTCAATTGCGGCTCTAAGAAATTTGGAAGTTCACCAAATGGATATAAAGACCGCATTTCTAAATGGCAATTTAGAAGAAGAAATTTACATGGAACAAACTGAAGGTTTTTCCGCCCCAGGAAAAGAAGGCAAAGTATGTAAACTTGTCAAGTCTTTGTATGGCTTGAAGCAAGCTCCTAAACAATGGCACCAAAAGTTTGATCATTTCATGATTGACAATGGTTTCAAAATAAATGAGTGTGACAAGTGTGTCTATTTTAAAGACACACCAAGTGGTTATGTAATTTTGTGTCTTTATGTAGATGGTATGCTTATCATTGGGAGTGATGATAATATGATCAACACAACAAAAGACATGTTGAAAACGAGGTTTGACATGAAAGACATGGGTCTAGCGGATGTGATTCTTGGAGTAAAAATCACTAGAACCCAAAACGGTCTTGTATTGAGTCAATCTCACTACGTGGATAAGATCCTTGGGAAATTCAATTCGGACGATACGACTGTAGCTCGAACTCCAAATGATAACAGCCAACGTCTAAGGAAAAAGAGATGCAAAAGTGTTGCTCAGTTGGAGTACTCACGGATCATTGGTAGTCTCATGTATCTAATGACATGTACTAGACCTGAGTTAGTATATATTGTGAGCAGGCTAATTAGATACACCAGTAATCTAAGTGCGGATCATTGGAAAGCTATCGCAAGGGTGCTTAGATACATAAGATACACAAGAGATTACGGATTACATTATACTCGTGATCCAGTAGTGATCGAAGGATACATTGATGCGAACTGGATATCGGATATAAAAGATCATTGATCCACAAGTGGTTATGTGTTTACACTTGCGGGTGCGGCTATAGCTTGGATGTCTTCCAAGCAAACTGTTATAACTAGATCCACGATGGAATCTGAGTTCTTCGCTTTGGAAAAAAGCGGGGAAGAGGCGGAGTGGCTACGTCAATTTGTGGAAGATATTCCAAGATGGCCAAAGCCTTTCTCGGCGATCTGCATACATTGTGACAATCAATCTGCGATTGTTAGAGCTCATAGCTCAATGTACAATGGCAGCTCAAGGCACATTCGACGTAGACACAACACGGTACAATAACTAATCTCAACGGGTGTTATCTCAATTGACTATGTTAGGTCAAAGGAGAAAATTGTAGACCCGTTAACAAAAGGCTTAAGCAGAGATTTAGTTTAAAAGTCGTCAAGAGGAATGGGACTAAAGCCCATAGAAGAAGGGAATATAAGGGAAACCTAACCTAGTTGACTGGAGATCCCAAGATCTAGGTTCAATAGGACAACTTAATCATAAACCCAAAGGGAGTCACTGTGGGGGGTGCCCCAAAATTAATAAAGGGGGTTATATACTTCCTAATCCATTCCAATCAGTGACATGAAGGAAGGTTAAGCATGTTGAGGTTAAGGATTTGAGTAAATCCAAAATTAACCATGATGCTTTTAATGATTCAGAGGAATCACCTATGTTAGAGAGTAGTGGGGTCGCTTCGAATGGATTTGTGAGGAGGCGCAAATCCTAAAGCTCTCGCAGAACCAGGAAAGTGTTCCATGACCATAAACTGACACAACCATGAGGACTTGACTAAATCAGGGAGATTATTGTGTGAATGTATATCGCCGCCTACATAAATGGGGGATTGTTCAAAGACAACGCGTCTATAAGACCTTAGGAGGCTAAGTATGCTTCACAAAAGAAGGTTCAAATGTTACACCTACCTATCTTGCAATACTCAACTGCTGAATATGTATCGTTGAAACTTGATGGCGCACTTTGCACTTCGCATGCTCGCAACGCCGCTTGCGAGTCGCCTTTGTATTTTTGACCAGGTGGCAAGTTAACCTTGGATGGTGGCATGGCAGGTAGGCGCGCGGGTTCGCACAGTGGCGCATGGCAGGCGCACGCACCGTGCATGCAGTAGGACTAGGCTAGCCTGTGCGCACTGGCGCGTGGGCACTCATGTGACATGCGCATCGCACCAAAGTGAGCCAATACGACGCGACTGTGCAGCATGACCGCATAGGTTCATTGGTAACGTGGCGCACGCGCATAGAAACTTCCAGCAATTAGTGACTGAGTAGTTACATTTCAGCAGCATTTGAAATAGACGAGTTAAAATGTTTCGACTGAAAATTAAATGATGAATTAAAGTGCATTGATGACGTTTAATGCAGTTTAATTCTCCCATTTAATTTTTTTTTCTGTTTCATCTCAGACCTGCAGTATAAATAGGCAGGAGACCTGCTGTAGAAATGACACCGAATAACATAACACCTTATGCAACTTCCACTCCACAGAATCTTCATACTTTTCTTTCTTGTAGCAAGGTACACCTTCAGGTTTTAGTAAAGTCCGGCTATACAACTTCTTAGGCTGTTGTATCCTGGAAACAAACAAGTTCTCCTTGGAGACTTGAAATTTGTTTTAAGGGACCCGTGTCTAACACGATCCTAAGCCAAGAACTTCATTTCTGTTTTGTAATTTTGTTCTTGTTCTTCTTTTATTTCAGTTGTAACGTGTATTGTATACTATTGCTTTCCACTTTGCAGTATTTGTAATTCAAGTTAATAAAATTTTATTTATTTTATACGAACGGATTCCTACAGATAGCAAGGATCGATCGTCTCGCAATTCACACTTAACCTTTTGTAATTTGGTTGTTTTTTTTTTTCTATTTCTATATCCAAACTAAATAAAAAATTCAAATCTTAATATTATTGTTTATATTACTATATTAAAATAAATTCCAATTAATGTCAAAACCTTAAATTGGGTAAAAATCCCATATGAAGTCACATGGTTTAGGTGAATAAAAGTTGTTAGCGTACAAGAACACCTGATTCATTCACAAAAACATCACATTAACTTTTCAAACCCTAAATTTCTACAATTCCTCAACATAGTTATATGTTTTTTTTGTATTGCTAAAGATACTTATATTTATAGCATATTAGCATCAACAAATATCCGAAACAACCATGCATATTACTTGGTTACAATACGAATCGATTAGTTAGGCTTGTGGTCTTGTGACAACAAATTTGTTTTGAGTGTTAGATCCAAACACAAGGTCTTGCGTCAGTACTAATGTAAAGACAGTGGCGCACAATGGAATTGGAGCTGAGAAAGTAGTGCACGAATGTTGGGTCGATTGTTCGTTCGAATAGGATTGTGGTGTTGGGTCGAGTGATTACTTGAAGATGGCTCAAATGGGAAAAGAAGATGCTCGATCGAAGGTCAATTGTTTGAATAATCATTTAAAGTGTTGCCGATGTTTTTTTAGTGAAATTCAAGCACCAGCTTATACATAAAAAAATTGAAGAATCACGTACCAATGAAAATTATTGAGATTTAAAAGTATCAAGCTCATCGTAGTCAATCAATAATCACCGACAGATACAAAAATATTAGGTGATATGGGCATTTTTACCTTTTAATGAGTTTTATTATGTTACATAAAGTCATTAAGCTTATAACAAGTCATTATAAGTTGATGACACAAGTTAATCATACAACCACTTTTTTTTGGAAGGTAAACTTCATTAGAACCATGGTTGCAAAAGTCGCTAGGCGCTCCCTAGTCGGATTCGGGAGTACTCGGGTAGTACTCGGCTTAGGCGGATATGCCTCGGCAGCCTACCTTGTAGCGAGTACTCGGGGAGTACTCGGAGCCTAGTCGTGACTTTTACAACCATGATTAGAACACAAGCTGCCTCAAAACAAGGCAACCGAGAACAACATTAAAAATTTACACCAATCTGTCCAAGACGTTGCATTTCCTATAGTTCTAGCCGTATACCACAAAAAAACCAATCTTTTTAACCTCACCAAAAAGATAATCTAATTTGACCTCTTTGTTCTTGAACCTAGCCTCATTTCTCGTCCTCCATATAGCCCAGCAACCAATTCTAATCAAACCTTTTAAAACCTCCTTCTTCTTCCCATCCAAACCGACATAATTATGGATCTCAATGAGGTCTCTAAAGGAGAATACCGCCAAGTTCTGGCACTTACACCAATTACTAATGAGAATCCAGAGCATCGACGCAAAATAGCAAGATGTGACCAGATGTTCAACACTCTCTTCCCCATCTTCGCATAACCCACATGACGTGCTACCATATCCGATATTTCTTCTTTTTAGAGCATCCAATGTAGCAATTTTACCCATTTCAGCCCTCCAAATGAATATGTTACACTTCTTTGGGACCCACTTACATCGCCCAGGAACATACGTATCCGATCGAATCCTGCTTTTGTCAAGAAGTCTCCTGACCGAATTTGCGTTGAAATCTTTTTCTCTTCCGTCTTCTGTAGGTCCGGCTAGGGGAGGATCTAGTCGCCTAATCCTTGTGTACAAACCAACCCGGTTGTGCGGAATCCAACCGGGAAAGCAAACCGAGATAGAACACACAATATGACGACACACAAGACTCAACGTTGAACACCTCTGTATTAATACGTATGAAAGATCAGTTACAAGCTCAATGTTTACAAATCTATTCTGTAAACTCTCTCTCAGTGTGTGTGTGTTTGTGCTCTCTCTGTTCTTCTAAGTGTTCTCTTATGTTCTTCTGTCTGACTTCAGACTATATATAGCAACAGACACCACGAAACGGAACTTGGCGAAACAGAAACACGACGAAAGGGAAACAAGCTCGACGAAAGGGAAACATGGTCGACGAAACATCTTGTTTCGTCGACTCCCTTCTTGTTTCGTCGTTTATGGGCTTGGGCCCAAGGGTTAAGGCCCATCTTGTGTTTCGCCAACTTGTTATAAGCCCATGTGTAGTCTCGCCGTCTTGTTTCAGCCCAAGGACTAATTCACAGTCCTTCTAGTTTTCTTGGCTCGCTTGAAAGCTTGAAGCACACGACGGAGGAATGTCGTTGCTAAGCCGAGATGTGTCAAGTCGAGTCGCGTCCACAAACATGTATCAACAAACTCCCCCTTGGACGCTACTCGCGAGATTCGCCTTTCATATCTTCTATGTCGGAGGATCTTCAATGTCTTCACGTCTTGAAAGCAGAAAGTGTATCAACAAACTTCCCGTTTCATATAGGAAGTGTGTTAACAAACTCCCCCTTAACATAAGCTCCCCCTTGAGTTATGCTCGTGAATGTCTTGATCTTTACAACTTGAGATCCTTGTGGTGTTGATGATGGCCAGCGGCAACTCGATCATCTTCATCATTTGAGTGCCTTCACGTTGTGTCTTCAATCCGAAGCTTGTCATCGACCATGTTCTCCTTGCCTTTAGAATCTGCACATGCAAGAATTCTAAACGAGTAATGAGAACAACTGCTTGGAATATAGTTAGTATAAACAAACAACACACGTATGACCATATATCAAACAACTACCATCCGACAGTTTGAAAGTTTAACAAATTTGTCAATTTTAGTTTTTAACTTTCAAAACTTGCAAATTTCGACCGTTTATGAAGATTTAGTCAATTCGGTTTTCGTTCAGGTTTCAGGTAACGAAGACTCGAGATCCAACATCGTACAATCGAAAATAAGATAGAAATAAAATCTTTTTGGCTTTTTAGAAAGTTTATATTAAAACACACCAAAAATCTTTTTGGAATTTTTGAATATTGCAAATGTAAAGACAGAAAGCAGTAAATAAATATATACAGAGTTGCAGAAACTAAGAAAAGTAAATATATACAAACATTCTTTTTGCGAGTTTCGAGGGTAAGAGAATCATATCAGAGTACGGTCACGCCAAAACGCTCTTGTTGTTCTTTTTGTTAACATATAGATAAACATCCTATAACGATTATCGGTATTGTTGTCCACATAAGCTCAACTTATCAGATGTAATCATGGCGAGGGGATACGTTAAGGTATGATTTATACTTACCGACCGGTGTTCATCCACATCACGACACATTCCCGTATCAAGGTATGCACGAGGATTCATCTTACCGGTGAGTATACTGATTATCATCTGTTTGACCGTATATGATGTGAGAAACTCACTTATTTTGATTGAAAACAAGCCCTATGTGATAGAATCACTTATTGATGAGGAACTTGATTTTCAGATGCATGAGGGCACAGGAGCAAGTCCGTGAACAGGTCAGTACTTTCGTACAGCAGAGAGACGAACTTGACTTCCGGATAAATGTGATATATTATCACTTATTTTTGTGGACATGTGATTGTTGATCACTTATTGAGGTCGTATGCAGTATGTACACGTATGTATAGTATCATGGAAGATCTAGACTTGCGTCCCCGTTATTTTTCGGAAAAAGATACAACCATGATACCCAGATGATAAGCAGCATAAAGACCGAATATCTCAGAACCTCGGCAATCTCTCAAACGAAATTTCGGTACTAAGACCATATACCAATGAATGGTTCCCACCTGGTCTTCAGTCGATTTAAGATTTATATCACCCTGCACACTTTAAAATGATTGTGAGCCTACCGATACATCTTATATAGAGCTGCTTAACATATTTTTCATTTAAGGTTTAAAGAGGTTTGGACAGACCACTGATGTACTATCATTTTCTCTTTTGCTCGCCAGGAAACTCATTTTTGTTTTTCTATTGTTTTTGTGTTTTTGAAATTTTTCGATGTTTTTGGATTTTCAAATTTGGATTTACTCCCCCTAAAATGTAAAAACTATGAGAAATTAAGAACACAAACAAATATTTACAAAAATGATTTTCTGATGTTGGTTTTACTCTTGCTTGACCTTAATGCCGTTCACCAATAATAAAAAGTCAAATCTTGATTTGTCAAATGCTTTGGTAAAAAGGTCGGCACGTTGGTCATCAGTGTGGACGTAAGCAACATCGATTAGCCTTTTATCAAAGCAATCACGTATGAAGTGATACTTAATTTCGATGTGCTTAGTCTTTGAATGCTGCACAGGATTTTTAGTGATAGATAAGGCAGCAGAATTATCGACATAAATAGGAGTAGTTAGGAATTCAAAAACGTAATCACGCATTTGCTGTTGTATCCACAGGACTTGGGAGCAACAACTTGAGGCAGCAATGTATTCAGCTTCGCATGTTGATGTAGCGACACAAGTCTGCTTTTTGCACTGCCATGTGACTAGGCGATTTCCCAAAAACTGACATCCAGCCGTTGTGGATTTACCGTCGATTTTGCATCCGCCAAAATCAGAATCACTGAAAGCGATCAAGTCAAAGTTATTATCCCTAGGGTACCATAGACCGGTGTCAGGGCAACCCTTCAAATAACGAAAAATCCTTTTTACAGCTGCAAGATGTGAGGCCTTCGGGTTGACTTGATATCTAGCAAGCAGGCACGTTGGGTACATTATATATGGTCTTGATGCTGTGAGGTACATAAGAGATCCGATCATCGCGCGGTAGTATGAGGGGCTAACAACTTCACCCTTCAAGTCTGGATTAATTCCGTGATTTTGCTGCAGTGGGGTACCGATGGGCGTTGCATCAGACATCTGGAACCGGCTCAAGATGTCACCAACATATTTAGTCTGATGGATGAATATCCCAGACTCAGTTTGTTGCACTTGTAGGCCCAAAAAGAAGGTCATTTCCCCCATAGCACTCATCTCGAATTTATCCTGCATAATACGCTCGAAATTCCTACACAAAACATCATTAGTAGAACCAAATATAATATCATCAACGTATACCTGTACCAGTAGAAGATCTCCATCTTGTTCTTTGATGAAAAGAGTACAGTCGATAAGACCTCTGCGAAATCCATTCTCCAGCAGATAATTAGATAAGGTTGCAT
Organism: Helianthus tuberosus; assembly: GCA_030545235.1. Lineage (NCBI taxonomy): Eukaryota > Viridiplantae > Streptophyta > Magnoliopsida > Asterales > Asteraceae > Helianthus > Helianthus tuberosus. Next base: position 199,838,687 of record CM060425.1, read on the forward strand.
ACCAAGCTCGTGGTGCTTGATGTAGACCATAGAGAGCTTTGTTGAGCAACCAAACCCGATCGGGATGGATAGGATCTTCAAAACCTGGAGGTTGTTCGACGTATACCTCTTCTTCCACCACACCATGTAAGAATGCACTTTTCACGTCCATTTGGTAAACCTTGAATCCTTTGAAAGACGCATAGGCTAGAAAGATCCGAATTGCTTCAAGACGTGCAACAGGTGCATAAACTTCGTTGTAGTCGATCCCTTCTATCTGACGAAAACCTTGAACGACTAATCTTGCTTTGTTTCGAATAACGACTCCACGGTCATCCTTTTTGCATTTAAACACCCAACGGGTACCAATCTTCTTATAACCAGCAGGTTTCTCTACGAGTTTCCAGACACCAAGCTTCTGGAATTGTTGCAGTTCTTCCTGCATTGCTTCAACCCAAGAGTTATCTTTCAAAGCTTCTTTCCAAGTTCTTGGCTCTTCCTGTGAGACATAACACGCGAAAGACCAATCGTTTTGTTGACCAGATTCTCGAATAGCTGCATACAGGCCTGCATTGTTGTTGTTTCGCAACATGTTCCTTGTTTGAACGCCACTCTGTACATTTCCGATGATGTTTTGTTGAGGATGGGTATTGTGAATCCTTGTTTCTGGATTATCTTGAACTGGAATATTTGTACCCAGATTGTGAAGATTGAGATCAACAACCAATTCAATACCCGGAATTGACGAAGAGGATGATGCAGTAGCTTCAGCTGTTCTAGGGGCGTCCACTGGAGGTGTACCCTCTGAAGTACCATAAACTGCTGTTGTTGGAGCTTCTTGATCTGCATCGAGAAATTCATCATCCTCTGAAGATTCGTTCAATTCGGTAGCATCGTGAAAATCCTCATTGTCGAGAGCATTATTGTTCACTGAAGATGGTTCTTGATTGATAATAATTGGACGAACCAACGGTGAATCTGTTGCGTTGTCACTCTCGAAAAACATCCTTGCCGCAGCATTTTCTTCAACTGCTTCAACATTGATCGAATTGAAAAAGTCATCGTACTCAAACATCCATGGCTGACCAGGACATTTGACTGGCAATGTGTGCCTTTGTACTCTGACCTCAGACCATTCCTCGACCCTTTTAGTCTCTAGATTCCAGACTCTTAAGTTCGGGGTGGCATACCCAAGAAAGTATCCCTCAATTGCTTTTGCCCCAAACTTTCCATTAGGATCTATTATTGTGCACGGAGCTCCAAACGGTTCAAGATATGACAAATCTGGTTTCCGTTTGTTAAGAAGCTCAAAGCAGGTCTTGTTGTGCCTTTTGACTGTAAGGACTCGGTTTAACGTGTAACATGCAGAGGCCACAGCTTCACTCCAGAAAGGAATGGGCAACTGCGACTCTACCAACATAGTCCTAGCAGTCTCGATCAATGTACGGTTCTTACGTTCAGCGACGCCATTCTGTTGAGGAGTATAAGCCGCACTAAATTCGTGAAGAATACCTTTTGAAGTGCAAAACTCCGCCATGGCATGATTTTTAAATTCTGTACCATTGTCGCTGCGTATCCGTCTAACTTTCAACTTATACAAATTCTCAATCTGAATGATCAAGTTTTTGATAATACCGAAAGTTTCACTCTTGTGTGCCATGAACGCCACCCAAGAAAATCTTGAATAATCATCAGTTATCACGAGGCAATATTGATCATTCCTGATACTTTTGTGCTTGACAGGACCGAACAAATCCATGTGCAAACGTTCAAGCGGAACGGCCACCGTGTTGATTTTCTTTGTAGGGTGTCGCTTCTTCGTTTGTTTTCCTTTCTGGCACGAAACACAGACGTCTTGAAGATGGAAGTTTTTAAGAGGAACACCATTCACCAATTCATTTGACACCAAATGATTCATTTTGCGTAAGTGAATGTGACCCATTCGTCTGTGCCAAGAGATTGAGTCTTTTTCTGTGGCTTTGGAAACGAAACATGTTGCTTGTGCAGACGTAGTGATAGCTTGGTTCATATCAAGGACATACAAATCATTTATCCTTGGAGCAGATAAGAGAATCCATTCTTTAGGAATCTTGAAGCCGGGTTTCAGCACATAACATCCATTTGCATCAAAGTGTACTGAAAACTGTTTATCACAGATTTGTGAAACACTGAGAAGATTGTGATCAAGTTGTTGTACAAAGTTGATCTTATCAAAGCTTACAACCCCGTTGGATATCATTCCTTCACCCGTAATATATCCGCCCTTATCTCCAGCAAAAGCAACATAACCTCCTCTAATAGATTTGACGTCGTAGAGAAGCTTCATGTCGCCTGCCATGTGCCTGGATGCCCCACTATCAACAATCCAATGACTACTGATAGTTCCTCCTGGAACACCCTGCACATGAACTCACATGATTAGTTGGAGATGGGGACCCAAGCCATTGTGGTCTTGGGTCTTCCATTTTCATCAACAACAATAACTTCTATTCTTTGATGATTCGTAAATTGTGATGATCCCCCTGATTCTTTAACCGTTTTGAATTGTCTGGTTTGACAGAAACAGATGTTTTGTTAACCACATCGGTTTTAATCGCCTTTTCAATTTTCTTGACCTGTTGGCGTTTCTGTTTCTTTTCCCTTTCTTTTACAAGACGGGGATCTTGTTTTACAGAAACAGATCGCTTGCGGTCAAGTTGTTCACGGGGATCATCAACTTTTCCTTTTTGTTTATGAAGATATGGACAATTTCGAATTATATGTCCAATTGTACCACATTCAAAACATGATCTTCGTTCAACAAACCCCGAAGTATCATGTGATCGTCTTGCCGATGATGAACTTTGTGATCCCGAGGTACTAGGTTTTGAACTGTTTGGTTCATTCCTTTTTGACACTATTGCTTGCTTAACAAAATCTAAGTTAGATTTGTTTTCAAATGTTTCAATTTTGTCCGTTCTCTTTGATTTCACAAAGTTCACCTTCTTGTCCTTCTTTTGATTCTGTTTCTTTTGACTTTGAGTCGTTGATTTTCCTTTTGGTTTGGTATGGTATGATTTTGCTGTTTTTGCACTGTTGGTAATTTTTTATTGCCATATTGTTTTCGAACTTCGGCCTTTGGAATAGGAGGGCACTGTGTTACTGTAACATGTGATCCTGTCTTTCCCAAAAACTTACTTGTCGAATTTTCAAAGACTTTGCTGATTAAAGATTGATTAACATTCTTAATAGGAAAATCTTTGTCAGAATAAATTTTCTCATCACCAACAAGAGTGTACAGCAAATTCACACTCTCCGACTCTTGTGCAGATGAGGACTCGATTGCAACAGTCTTAGCGGGTTTTGCAGGAGGATCACATAGAATATGATTCTCAAGAGGTATGTCCTCTTCTTTGATTTCCGCATCAGACTTTGCTGGGTTAGTATCATCGGATTCATCATCAGAAGAATCAGCATCCTCAATCACAACTGGAGGATCCTGATTCGGTTCAGCAGAAGACACACATGTATCTGTTGACACATCCGATCCTGATGATACTTCCTTCTTGTATCCGAGTCCTGTTGCAAATTCCTCAACGTCCAAAGGAACAGATGGGTCAAAGTAAGTTCTATACTCCTCATCAGGCAGTGCATCGTAATTGTGTCTAACAGGTGGTGGACATTTCTTATATCCAATGCATGTGATATCCTTTTTCTCTTTCTAAACGTCAATGATGTGATCCAACACATAGCTAGAGCTCAAATAACTATCTAGCTTAAGCTGGATCGCCTCACTTTCAGTTTTCACACAAGCCATCTCTTTTTGTGTTTATCTCAAGACGTGTGATATACAAATTTATGTCAGTTTGTTTTCTGGAAACCATTTTTGTCAGCTCTGTTTTATCTTTCTTTAATCTTTCAATTGCCGATTTAAATTCTTTTTCATGGTTTTCATAAAACATGTTGGCTTCTGTGCACTTAGAAAGATCCACAGTCAACTTCTGATTGTGAATGAATGTCACATCATATTTGTCTTGCAAAGCCTCGTGTTCGCTTTGCAACTCACACCACTTATCATTCAATGAAACATGTTTGTCTTGCAAGTCAAACAAACTAGCTTGTAAAGCATCATGTTTGCCTTGCAACTCAGACATGTTTGCATCCAAATCAGCACATCTATCAGTTAATCTAGCACAATTATCACAATTAATAGCAGTAGGTTCATCGACACATACCTGACTTGATGAACTGTCGACATTAGCCATAAAGGCTGAATGGAGAGAAGACGAAGAATAAGCAGCTTGATCCACCAAAATAGATCTTCTATCAGTTCCTGCTGCAGCTTCCTCCAAAAGCTCATCAATATTTACATCAACTGACGCACTTGATGTCTCACCCACATGATCATCGCCTGAACTCGAGGATTCTTCATCTGAACTTCTACTGTAACCAGAAGAGTCTTCATCCTCAGAAGATTCATCACCATTGGTGGAAGATTCTCCACCACTGGCGTGTTTAAGATCCTTCACAACCTCAGCAAAACACGCTGTTCCATCTGGAGCATCACCGCTCAACTGTATTGACCAATCACAACCTTCATCTACTTGAACCACAAGTGCCTGGTTGGCATTTGATGGTCCCGCTTGGCTTTGGTTGTTGACAGGTATCAACGTACGCTCATTGTTCCTGTTCTGATTCTGCTGATTGCCTTGATTTCTGAAGGGATTTTGGTTCCCATGCTGTGCTGGCTTTGTACATTCCCTTTTGAAGTGACCCCGTTCACCACAGTTGAAGCACTTTACAGCTTGCTTGTCGAACCCATACTTGGTGTCTTTCTTGCTTTCCAAGCTGGTTCTGCCCGTTCTCTCCATAAAATCCTTCGCTCGCCTTACAGCACTTGCGAAAGCCCATTTGATGTCCATCAAATCCATCTCCTCTTTATTAATCTGCTGGTAATCTTCTTGTGTCAGATTGATATTCCCAATCTGCCCTTCTACTAACCCACAGTATGCGCTCACCAATGTGTTTAGTAGCTCCATATGTTCTTTTGCTACTTCAACACTTACTTTAGAGAAGCTTGAAGTGTCGAGCCGAACTGTATTCGGATTTGATGAGGTGCCTCCATAACATGCTTGTTTTGGAACTGGTAACGGATTCCCATATAGATCAGTTGTCACTGGAGGCCTTTGGGTTTGTTGCTGAGGAACTGGTTGAGGAGCTGGTTGAAGCGGATTTCCATACAAGTCTGTTGTTGGAGGAGGCTTGACCGGAACTTGGATAGGATTGCCATATAGATCGGTGCTAGACACAAACGCTGTTTGAATTGGGGCATGTGAGATTGGTTTTGCAGGAGTGCTAGGTGTTCTATAATACATATCAGGATTATGTCGCACTGGTATTGTAGAAGTGCTAGAAGTTCCATAATACATATCAGGATTTTGTGGCACTAGAACTCTTTTTGCCTTGAGAGTTTCTTCCTGATTCTTGTTTTCCAGGAGTTGAACAAAGTCATTGATGTTTGTTGTAGCCAAAGTGCCATTGTACTTCATGATTTCCAAGAAATTATTCCATTGAGGTGGCAACGCATCTGCAAACTTTTTCACTACCTCTGCTGGAGTTGTTACAACCCCAAAATTTCCCAATTCAGTCAACAAATGATGAAACCGACTCGTCAAATCTCCTAAAGATTCATTATCCATACAAGTAAAACCATCAAACTCTTTCTTTAGCAAGTCGTGTCTCAATTGACGTGTCGCTTCATTTCCTACGCCCCTTGTCTTCAACGCGTCCCACAACTTCTTTGTCGTCTTGAAGCTGACGAATTGATGATAAATATCCTTGCTCAATGCCTGTGTTAGAATAGCATAAGCTTTCTTCTCTAAATCATAGACCTTCTTCTGATCTTCCGAAAGATCGGCAAATGTTGCAGCAGATGAAGCGGTAACCTCGATTGCTTGATCAAAATCTGTGGTAAACCGTAACCACAATTCTGTATTTTGACCAAGGACGTAGGTATGAAATCTATCAACCCATCCCGGATATTCATTTAAGTGCATCAACTTTGGAGGCCGATTTAAACTTCCGGTTTCGCTCTCGCTTAATAGAATGCTTTGAATACTAGGAGTTTGGTTTGATACGAATGCCCATTGACCGGTTGAAATTGGATTAGCTTGCGAAGATACCGGTACGGGAGACTCGGCCCACGAAGGAGACAAACTTGTATTTCTATACTTTCCCTCATCCGGAGACGGAGTACCCCACCAACTTGGATTCATATTTGATAAAGAAAAATGAATACCTGAAAATCACACCTCAAACAAACAGTTAAACTGTTATTGCAAACCTTCTGTTTAAAAAAATATAAGTGTTTCGACGAAATAGAATATTGACGAAACAGATTTATAAACTTGGGCTCCCAGACAATGAAACAGGCCCAATTTAATTGATTGGCGAAACAGATTTTTAATTTTGGCTTGACGAAACAGGAGGGTCCTTTTGGGCTTTCAACTTCGACGAAAAATGCCCAACAACAAACAATGTCGACGAAACAGGTGGTCTGTTTCGTCGTGGAGGTGCTTGACGAAAGGGAAACATGGTCGACGAAACATCTTGTTTCGTCGACTCCCTTCTTGTTTCGTCGTTTATGGGCTTGGGCCCAAGGGTTAAGGCCCATCTTGTGTTTCGCCAACTTGTTATAAGCCCATGTGTAGTCTCGCCGTCTTGTTTCAGCCCAAGGACTAATTCACAGTCCTTCTAGTTTTCTTGGCTCGCTTCAAAGCTTGAAGCACACGACGGAGGAATGTCGTTGCTAAGCCGACATGTGTCAAGTCGAGTCGCGTCCACAAACATGTATCAACATCTTCGACCCCGTTCCACTTCCACTCATCGTTGTATTGATTCAACTTGACCTGTAACAGAATCGAGCACAAAGCCACCAGCTCGATGATTTCCACTTCAGCCGAAACCAGTCTCTTCCATCTCCAATTATACCAAATATCATCATTCCAATTTCCCACACAGACATTGACCTTGAAATCTTTAACCTCCTCAAGCTTAAACAAGTTGGGAAAGATCTCTTTGAAAGTCCTGTTACCAACCCATGGATCCAACTAGAATGTTGTGCAATCACCATTGCCAACCGAAACTTTAAAAAATTTCTTTAGTTGGATCCCATCGATCACCGTTTTGTTTAAAACCTGCACAATGTTGAACCACACACCACCGAGAGATTTTTTAACCGAAATAAAATCTCCGCCGTTTCTATTACAAGGTAAAGCCTGTTTCTAATACAAGGTAAAGCCTGGATTGTTTTACTCCACAACTTGTTTTTATTATATATGAATCTCCATCCCCACTTGGATAATAATGGCGTATTAATGTTTTTTAACTTACTCAGCCCAAGACCACCATTCTTAATAGGCAGCGATACTCTCTCCCAGGCAACCCAGTGGAGCTTCTTCAGCGATCCGTCTCCGCCCCATAGGAAATTCCTCATCTTTGCTTGTAAATCATTGTTATAAATCATTTAGTTAATCCAGAACACATAGCCTTATAAGAAGTATATCAAGTGCTAATGATTTATGTTGATGATGCTCCACTAATTAAGTGTGAGAATATGCCTTTATGGGTCTTATTATTTCTAAATAAGTTGTACTAGGTTACATTAAATAATTTTACATTATAACAAGTCATATTAGGTGTTGATAACAAGCATACTAATTCACTGTTAATTTGCCTTAAAAGGCCTTATTGTGTGTTCAGGAGTTTTATTGTATGTTAAACCAAATCACATTAGGTTATAGCAAGTCATATTAGGTGTTACGACTCATGTAAAATTATAAGTCCAAAAAGATCAACCTTAATAAGCCGCATATGTGTTAATGAGTTTTGTTGGGTTATAACAAGTCATGCTAGGTGTTAATAACTTGTGCTAAGTGATAAGTCCTAATTCACCATTAATGGGTTTATTATGTGCTAATGGTTATACTGGATCAATTATGTCATACCATGTTAACAAGTCTCATGTTAGGTATTATGACATATTATTGATGACATATGCAAATCATATATAATCCTATAAAAAAACAAAGCTTTTTGTATTCCTTACATTTTCAAACCTTACATAAGAAGTACGAATACTTTTGTACTTATTGGCTATTGCATATTTTTCTACTTTTGATTCACTTAGAAGCATGCCAAAAGAAACCATTTTGCGCACCTATAATCCCAAAATATCTACAAATCACCAATCATAGCATTATGGGCACATGATGTGGAAATCATTATAGGCCACCCGAAGACTTAAATATTTCTAACCACCAATTCCCACAACACATACACATGTGCATTCATATTTCACACAACAAGAGTACGTAAATGAAAGTTGCCACAAACATAAACCGATTTATGACCATATGTACGTGTATTCTGAAACCACCCAAACCACCAATTCAAACAAAAAATTAATGATATATCAACAAACATTACCGCAAGATATGTAGGGATTGAGAATATTCCCCGAAAAATACCATAAGATTTGAGAAATATTATCTTGAATTTTATGTTTAAATTTTTGAGACGAAAATTTTGTCGTAAATGTTCTCTTACTCTATAAATGCCGAAAGAAAAGTGTGTAGTAATCTTATTCGTAAGTATCCGTCCTTGATCACAGATGAGCCTTAAAGACATTATTGTTTTTTTATGTATATGTTATATAGATTCTTTTAACTCTGCTGGTGATTATTCGAAAAAAAAACCTTCTCTATTTGTAGTTACTTTGTACGACGGCTATCTCACTATTTAAAATCTAGAAACATTACTTTTGTCGAATTTGTTTTGTAAAATAGTCTGGTTTTTTTATTATTGCGAACTTTAAATATTCACCACGTTTGAATTGAAAATTAATAGCATATCACATTTTTCTGTAAAAATGAGCGTTACATATTGGGATCGATGGTCAAACTGAGCGTTATAAATTGGGACCATATTGAAATATGCACATGGATCAGCCATTTTTTTAACCGCAAATTTAGTTCACTGACGGACCATTGAAGTATTGTCGTGTAACCAACGGGACCACCGGATCATATCTATCTCCACTAGGCATAATGCCTACACAAAAATTCAGGAGAAAACTCAACAAATATAAATCACTAACGGAACACTGGAGTATAATATGGGCAGACACAGTTACACATAAATATCGGATAGGGGATAAATTGAGCAAACTTGATAGATACTTGGTATGTAGTGAGTTTAAGGGGAAATGGTCGTTGGCGACAGTAACGACTTTGACCAGATACATTACGGATCACTGCCCAATTGTTTTGTCAACGGTACCGACGGACTTTGGACATATTCTGATTCGTTTTTTCACCTCTTGGTTGGAGATGCCGGGGTTTATGGTGTATGTGGGAGGCCTCTGCTCGTCTTTTTCGTTCCATGGGCCTGCAGATCTTGCTCTAGCAACCAAGCTGAACTTCTTAAAATATAAAATTAGGAGTTGGGTGGCGTTTGAAAGAAGACATGGGGATATTGTCTATAATAAAAAAAGGAGGCAGTTGAAAAATTGGAAAGAGAAGCTGAACTAAGGGACCTGAGGCCAATTGAACTCCAACACAAAGAAGAATGCAAGTCTTTTATGTTGGAATATGATAGGGTTAAAATGTTGGATTATCGCCAGAAAGCTCGTGCAGTGGAAGGAGATGAAAATGTCGGATTCTTTCATGGGTTTATAAACGCAAATACATCAAACAACCGAATTAATGGGTTAATGGTACATGGGGAGTGGGTGTCAAATCCAACGGTAAAAAAGGACAAAGCCTTTACTTTTTTTTTTTTTGTTAAAAAATTTAAGGAGTCGATGAAGGTCTGGCCGCCATTTGTGTGCCCAAATTTGTCCCGCCTTACCGACATTGAGGCTGAATTACTGATCGAACCATTCACTTTGGCGGAGATAAAAAAGGCCGTATGGTCATTTGACAGGGAAATGGATCCTAGACCAGACGGGTTCAACTTCAAATTCATTAAACGGTGTTGTGAAGGGTTAAAAGATGATTTCATGGTTGTGTTCGAAGAGTTTTTTAAGCATGCAAGACTAAATCAAGGATGTATTTCTTCGTTTATAGCATTAATTCCTAAAGTTAAAGTATAACAACCGTCCTAAAAAAACACCCTAAGCATTCCTATTATACCCCGAATATACATTAAAGGGCCTAATTTACCTTAATATTTATAAAAATCAAATAAAAACAAAAATATAAGGTCGATCGCGGGGCGCGACTCCTTTAGGCTTGCGAGTCGCGGGGCGCAACCAGGCTACGGCTGGCAAGCCCTCCGGCTACCACGTGTCCTGTTACGTGAGGGACCTACACCCCTGATTCACCAAGGCTAGGACCTACACTACCCTGCTCGCCGGCCGCGAAGGGCATACCTAAATGAGTCGCGGGGCGTGAGCTGCCCTATGTCCAGCCTATATAAAGGACGCCGAGACCTCAGTTCTCGTTGCTCATTTCTTTTCTGTATCTCTGTCCCTATAAAAGCTAAACGCTGCTCGATATAATACCCCTAAAAAGCGAAGCTCTGCCTCATTGTAAGTATTATAACCCCCGATAACGTATTCGTTACCCTACCCGATTGATCTAGGGCTCCGTAACGCATGTCAAGGCTTTGCTTGACTCAGTTCGTTGGAGTTCTGTTTCGGTAGTATGGCTAATGTGATTTGGGTTATCTTACTAACACGTGTGCATTGATTAATTTTAATAGATAATAACCAGGAAAAGCAACAGGAAGCTATAGTATTGCCTAAGTCAGCAAAGTGAGTACATTCTCTTTTTCTCACCATTTGTGAGTCATTCTACCACACTGTTTTACCAAAACCTCAAATGTTTAAATTATACTTAACAGTGATTGAGTATATGTATTCTACAATTGTTGCCGGTATGTCGGGTTTTGTATACACTACTTGAAATCCATTACTATTGGACGACGAGTTAGCCAATGAGTAACATGACCACATTCATAGAACTGTGGAATCAGTGAATATGACAAATGAATGAGTATATTGGTAGATGTAAACATTATAATGGCTGATGCTCTCAATAATGTAAAGTTATAAAAACTGTTTTGATTAAACTGGGATGCACTCGCTAGTATTTCTTGCTGATAAAATTTTTTAAAAACGCGTTTCAGGTTACTTAATGTGAAGCTAATAGAAGCCAGCTGAAGAGTACTGAAGGCTTAGAGAAGTGGCTATAAAAGTTACCTAAATAAAAGGGGTTTATATTTCCAATAATTAGGGTTTTATCCCTATAAATGTATTATCAGCGAAACTTGGGTTTTATCACATTTGTTTATTATAAAAGTTTGGTGTTTTGAAACTCTGATAATATTTCCTAACTACGGTCCTGATGTCTCATTTCCGCTGCCAAATTAATAAACACCGATACAACCGGCTCTGTGTTGGCTCGCGGCACCCGCTTCTGGGGTAGGGGTTGGGGGCTACGACAGAAGGTGGTATCAGAGCCAAAGCCACTGATTTAAGCCATTTAGATGTTCTGTTAATACCTAAATTTTAAACAATTGTGTTAGGAAATAATTTATGTGATATTGTGTAAATATGTATATTATTATTTTGTGTTATTTGACAATTTGTTAGTTTACAGTATGAGTGAGCAAGGTACATCCGACACTTACCGTCAATTAGCTAGTTACCCAAAGAATGAAGGAACCTCATCTCAGCCAACTTCCTCAGGATACTCTACTAATACTGAGGAAGGAATCTTTGTCTTTAAGGCACAATATGAGGAACGATTTCCTACTAAAAAGAGAGGCTGGTTTAGTAGGGAAGCGCATGAGAGGAGGAAAAGAATGAAGAAATTACAACAACAGAGAGCACTAGTGAAAGCCAAAAGAGAAATGAATGCACAAACCCAGGAAGCAGTTAATAGGCCATTATGGGAAGAGGAAATCGATAGGCAGTTAACTGATTTACAGATGTTAGCAACCACCGCAGCAGACTCTAATCTGAACCAAGTAGCTAAACCAGAACTTCTACCCTTATTCCCTAACCAACAATGGAGCTAGAACCAAACCAGGAAAACCAATTCCCAATCCCAACATTCAACCCCAATGAGATACCTAGAATCACAGCACCAATCCCTGTAGAGTATGATCCATGGTGGAATAACAATAGGTCATATCAGGAATTATATCCTCATGAAGAATCACTACCCGTACAAAATCCCATAGCGCAGTATACCGACCGGAACCCTTTAGACCCATGGTGGAACAACTACAGGGTGATTCAGGATATATTAGAAAACCCATACCCTTACGGAGAACCCATACCACATTACCCTAACCTAGTGCCAGCACCACTACCACCCATGAGCCAAGAAAATGTAGAGGAAATCCGCTCTTATGGCGAAGAGTTAGTTGAAGAAGGAAATAGAATCCGTCATATAGGAGAGAAACTCGTCTGGAAGTATGACGAGCGTGAGATGCATTTCTAGACCAGCCAGCAACTAATATAATATATATATGTATGTGTGTAATTTGGTACTTGAAAAAAAAATCATCAGCTAGAATAGATAACCTAATGCCTATCAATGCATAATTACTAGTGTGTTTAATTTTCAGTTGTAATATGTAATCGATGCATATATATATATATATATATATATATATATATATATATATATATATATATAAAGAGTAAGTCGCAATGCTCGACATTTTTTATCAATCTGCTTGCGTGATTGTTTGTATTAAATCTTATTATGTGATATTAATACCCGATAAATATTTACAATCCAGATGGATAACGAAGTAAATCAGGAAAACCAGAAAAATGATAATAACGGGAACCAAGTTAATAATAGTGCCATCTAACAAATAGTAGCACAAGGAATCATAGATGTTATGCCATATATTATCAAAACTGTTAATGAAGCAGAAAATAATAAATCTATGACCGGAAGTAAACGTGCACCCACTGAACCAAGTCACAGCATGAATGAAAATCGCGGACCAATTATCCAAGCACCGATCCCAAAAAGAAGAAGAATCATCTCATATGGTTGTTCTTATAAAGAATTCTGGTCTTGCAAACCAATAGAATTCTCAGGCAATGAAGGAGCCATTGCAGCCCTACGCTGGATAGAAAAGACGGAAGCAGTCTTAAAAATAACTAAATTTGCAGATGAAGATAAGATTATGTTTACTTCTAATCTTTTTAAGAATGCATCCTTAGAGTGGTGGAATATCAATCTCCAATCTAGAGGAAGTGACAGTTTTTATAACATGGAATGGACCAACTTTAAGGAGCTAGTTGAAAGAAAATTATGTCCTCCTCATGAGAAGGAACTAATTGCTAATAAGCTCCTAAATCATAAAATGATTGGAATAGACTGTAGGGAGTACACTACCATATTCTTTGAATATGCTAGGATAGTACCAACCTTAGCCTCACCAAAAACAGTATTAATATTCCGTTACATCTGGGGATTAATTAGTGAAATCAGACATGTAGTCAAGGCAGCTAGACCACAAACCATAGAAGAAGCAGTAGAATTGGCTAACACCCTGACTGATGACTTAATCCGTATGTAAGAGGAAAACCAGAGAAAGAACATAGCTCAAAAGCTTACCCAAGAATTTCGTTACGGTAATTCCTACCATGGAAAAGGAATGGGTTCTTCTTCTACACCCTACTACAAGTTTTGTAAGAAAAAGCACTCAGGAAAGTGTGCTATGTCCTGCAACTTCTGCAAATTATCTGGACACAAGGAAGAAGACTATAGGAAGAAAGCTGGCAATAGGCTATGCTTCAATTGTGGAAAAGCCGGTCATATCAAACCAAACTAACCGAAACTAGCTCTAGCAACAACCAGCAAAGCTAAGGCAACCGAAGGACCCAAGAAGAATGCTAGAGCATTTTTTCCAACAGCTAAAGAAGCCAAGATGATTCCGGATGTGATCGCCGGTACATTTTTAGTTAATGATGTTTTTGCTAAAGTATTATTTGACTCTGGTGCAAACCAAAGTTTTATCAATACTTCTTTATAGAAACTTCTCAACCAACCATTAACTAAACATCAAAAAGATTGTCTAGTGGAGACGGCAAATGGAGAAACCATTAAGATAAGCGAAATCCTGCAGGAAGCAACGATAGAAATTCTAAACCATAATTTTACTACTTAACTTACCCAATGAATCTAGCCGGATTCGATATTGTATAAGGAATGGATTGGTTGGTAGCCAATCATGCTAGTATTTTATGTGATCAAACGTCAGTACAAGTAAGTACACCAAAGGGTGAAACGATCACAATTAAAGGAGACAAGCCAACCAGATCAACAAAATTCATCTCTGTGATGAAAGCTGCAAGTTATGTAAGGAAAGGAGGAATAGTGTATATGATTTCAGTAATCATTAACACTAAAAGAAAAGAATTAAAATATATTCTCGAAGTATCTAAATTCTCAGATGTTTTTCCAGAAGAGTTACCTGGATTACCGCCATATCTAGAGGTGGAATTTAGGATTCACCTAATACCAGGAACGGCACCGATTGCCAAAGCACCTTATCGACTAGCCCCGACGTTGTCACACCCCCAAAATCCACTAGCGGAGTATCACCGCATGAGGCGTGACATGACCAGGATCAAGCCACCAATCACATTGAACTCATAAATATATTTAAATAAAGCTTTTAATTTATTAACATTAAGTGTTACAAGTTACAAATAATTCACAGTATACAGCGGAAGCATAATTCATTCGTTTAGAGTTTTCTAAACCACATGTAAAAATCATTAGTCTTGTATTTCGATCCATGTATCTCGATCCATGACCACTCCAGCCTCCCAGACAGGAAGTTCTAACAATATGCACCTAAAGGCCTGCAAGGCATGTAACAACGAGTCAACAACAAAGTTGAGCGAGTTCACAGTTGGTTGTCCAGTTTTTAATGTTTGTTTCGAAAACCATAAGTCGTTTCGTAAACCACGAGTTAACCAGTATCTTTGTTTCCCAAACCATATCCATATCCAGTGGGGGCTTCCCCATGTGAACCACTAGACCGTTACCATATCGATAACTGACGAAAGTAAGTTGTGCCCTAAGTCAATATCTATCATCATTGACTGAGTGCCCAGATCCATTAGTACACGCCCGTCCTACCAGCACGGTGTGAGGCTTGTCAACCCTAATAGCGCTATTAACTAATGACCCGCTCGCCATTTGCCCGGCGATTAAGTCGATATAAAAATGAGGGACTTAATGATAGAGTTTTGTCTAGTAGGTTTAAGGTTGTTGTCCTACCCAAGGAGGACGAAGGTACATATTCTACCCAAGGAGAATACGCAGGTTTAATATTGGCATCCTACCCATGGAGGATGGAGGTACATATCCTACCCAAGGAGAATATGTAGGTTCTGTTTTAGTTCCTTTACCCATTCCCAACCATCGGGAATCCCATGCCTTGTAAAGAGTGTGAACTCACCTCGGTTTGCTCGGTATGATTAACTACTTGATCACAAACAATTCAGTCAAAGCCTATAGTAATCATGCATACGTAATCAGTTCACATTCACACGGTTTACGTATAATATACAATCGCAGTGTGCATTCAAACATCTTAACAGTTATTCAAGTTCTTATACACCACAATTCTCATGCATGCTTCAGAGTAGAAATCAACAGTTAAGCGCTTATTCAAATAAACTCAGGTTTACACCGTCATAACTAACATACAGTAATCAGTCAGTAACAGACAACAACAGGCGAACAGACAGTAACAAAGTCATACATTTCCATGCACAATCTAGACTACAGTCCGTTGATGTCACTCACAGGGCGACGAAACTCCTACGGCGAAACGTATGGAGTTTCGTCGAGATGCAATATGACGAATCCTATGGAGTTTCATCGAGGTGTAATGTGGCGAAACCTATAGGGTTTCGTCACAGAATAAGGTTTCGTTACAAATGAGGTTTCGTCGGCAAACAAGGGTTTCGTCAGGTACAGGTAACGTCGTCAACAGTTATCATCATCAACAATTACGTATATCACAGGAACCCTAATCACAATATAGTAGTTATTCATCAATCCTAACCACAATTCATATGTTACCGGATAATTGATGCTTACAAAACTGTAACACATATTCATTTACCATTCATCAACAAGTGATAACATGACATACCCACACCAAATCGGAACGTGAACAGTATACATGAACGAATACAATCACCAACATCAGATCTAGTCTAACATATTAGCAACAGAATATTACACCCTAAATCATCATTGGATCATCAGTCAATCAATCAGTTTTCATCACACATACAGTTATCATAAATCAATTAGAATGGACAAACCGTTGTCATCATCATGATATTCATAACATTAACTAAACACGAACTAACATGAGATCGTACAACCCTAACTACATGATTTTCTCTTATGACGAGAGATATCCACACACACGTCATAGCAATAAATCGAATCAGGTTATTGTGACTAACCGGTTGAGAGAGGGAACACACAAGAATTTCCAGAGAATGGTACCAGCCGTCGCATATAAGGGAGAGAGTTCTAGGGTTTATCTTACGTAACTTCTCGCAAGGATTTGCATATATATATATATAAGGGATTGGGCCACAGACTAATTGGGTCGAGACCCTGGCCGACGAAACAAGGCTTCGGCGAAACTTCTAAGGTTTCGTCGAATATGGCCATGGTGAAACTTCCAAGTTTCCTCGAGTTCTAAGTTTCGTCGAATGGGCATAAGGTTGCACGGGTTGTTATAACTTTGACACATATATAATTGTAACAATTAAACCAAACAATTAAACCATATAATAATCAATTATTAACCAAACAATTAAACAATCTGATAGTCATTTAGTGAGGGTGTACATATTACAACGTAACGGATTGTGGGAACACAGCTATGAAACAAGTAACGTTGTCTAGCAATGACCTTGAAAACTCGAGTTGTCACATCATCCCCAACTTGAAAGAAATTTCGTCCCGAAATTTAGCACGTAGTCACTGAGGAAGCTAGTTAGGTTGCGTGTTTTCCTGGGGTGTCATATCATCCCCCCGTTGGTTTGGAATTTCGTCCCGAAATTCCGCAGTAGCTTCCGCCTCAGTGGTGGTTTCGCTTTTCTCGAACAACTGGGGATACTTGTGTTTCATTCGGTCTTCTCGTTCCCAGTTGTACTCTGGGCCACAACGGGAGTTCCATCGAATTCGAACAATAGGTATCCTGGTGCGTTTGAGAATTTTGACCTCCCGGTCCAAGATTTCCATTGGTTCTTCAACAAATCGCAACTGATCGTCGATAGTGAGTTCCTTGAGAGGAACTATGAGGGTCTCATCTGACAGACACTTCTTCAGATTCGACACACGGAATACGTTATGAACTCCACTGAGTTCTTCGGGTGGATTCAGTTTGTATGCCACCTTGCCTATTTTCTCAATAATTCGAAAGGTCCAACATTCAGACTGCCCCTCCGTCTGTGAATGATATGATGTGCTCGTGTCTAGATGTGAGCCAAAGGTTTTGTACATCGCTTGCCACAAATCAGATGCAAATCGTGGGTCACGATCAGAGATAATGGGGGTTGGCACCCCGTGCCTAGCAACCACTTCTTTCAGGTGGATGACCGCCAGTGTAGAAAAACTTATCCGTTTCCTTGATGGCCAGGAAGTGTGCTGGTTACGTGAGACAATCAACGATCATCCAAGTGATATTGTTTCCGTTTCGAGTTGTAAGTAGACTAGCAACCAAATCCATGGCATTCTGTTTTCGCTTTCCATATAGGTGTTTCTGGTTGCTAACACTTCACCTTGACTTTCCTACAAGTCAAACATTATTCCCATACCTAGCTAGGTGGGTCTTCATGCCCGATTACCAGTACTAGGTTTATAATCCTAATGCCTCTCATCAAAACCCAGACGACTAGAACATCGAAGTCGGTGTGCTTTGCTCAACACGAGTTCCCTACAGTAGCCGTATAATGAGGCCCACATTCGTTCCATAAGGTAACGGGTATCGTCTGATTGGTCACAGGTTGCTTCTCCATGCCCCACATGGGTCCAATTTGAAAAATCCTCTTCCTTCAGTTCTCCAGTTTGAACAGGGCGAGTCTGATCAGGTAAGTTAAAGTCGATAGTGAGCTGCAAAGCTCGTGTATGTTTAGGTTTTACAGTCGTACTCATTCAGAAGTTCCATCCCGCGATGTCATTTCATGCTTTAGCTCTGTCGAACACCGATACACGGGAGGCCCTTGTGATCAGTCTAGGTAACGCATTTGGTACCATCCAAGTAATGCCTCTAAGTAAATCCAAAAGACCACGGTTTCCACCGCCGATTGTGTCGTGCAGTTCCTCCTGTAACTCCATTACGTGAGTCATCACTCTCTTGTGCTGCGTCGACGTGTAACTGGGACTCTAACTCGAACCATAAGGATATACTACTGAATCACTCGCACCCATGGGTAAAGACGATGCTCAGTGCATTGCAGAGTTGGGATTCGAAAGCTGAACAAACGTCCTCCTGTTCTGTCTTTCATGAACATAGCACCCTGTTGTGCTAGAGGGATTTAAGCTGCGCGACCTTCGAAAATCCTGCAATTTTTCTGTGATAGAATCAAGCGAGACCAAGAAATTGCTGTATCCTCGAAGGACCCTTTGGTGTCGATCAATTTCCAACCAAAACGGATCTTAGCGAGATCCGCGTGCATTCCCACTTCGCTGATTATATGTCCAAAAAGTACCTCTCGAACCTAGAAATTACATTTAACAAGACTTTGCGTGGAGTGGCTCCTCCCTCAGGAGTTCTAAAATAAGATACAAATGCCACCCATGGCGTTCCATTCTACTGGTCAGGATTCAGAATGTTGTCAACAAATACGGTCGATTCATGTGATTCCTGAAGCTGCTGGTGTGTTGATCAACTCAATGATCATGGCGTACAAAGTTGAAATGACTGCATTGCGTTCGACATGTTGTTCTAAGAGCATTCTCCTCTTTGACTTCCATCTGTTGATAGTTCGTTCACTAGCCAATCCTCGATTGGAAGCTTGTTCTTTGCAACTGGTCAACAGGTTGTCACTACATAGTCGAGTCAAGCAGTTCTTAACTGTCATCTGGCTAAGTTCCCGATAGTCAGTACACATACAAAAATTTATGGATCTAACTGGGGCTCCCCAAAGCGAAATGCTAGTTTCTACAAAACTCCTGTTCAATAATCCCTGTAGTTGATTAAGCAGCTCTTGCACCCCTCCGGGTGCAGGACGGTAAGAGTACGAGTAATCAGGGCTGCCTCTGACATGATACTGATATTCCACCGGACGATGCGAGGTACACCTGATAGTTCTTCTGGTAGCACATAGGTAGAAATCACGAACAAGGGTGGATCCTTGATCCTCTTTACCTTAACCTTAACATCAATAATAAGTGCTAACATAGCGTGGTAATCCTTCCGTGGACACTTCCAGGCTGTCATTGCATATATGATGCTAACCCTTACACCATTCTGACACTTCAAAGTATAAGTGACGCAAAATTTTCCCTCCCACAGGGTATATCTACGCGATATGCAGCTAATCGATCTACACAGCTACTGCATCGAAACCATCAAAGATAGTGTGAGGAAAGCTGGTGCCGAACACTTATCCCACAAGGTCGAGTCCGCATCCCAACGAACATACAAGGCTTCCATTGGCTTGCCCTCAGCCGGCTCCATAACAGGTTTGGTTTCGAGAAACACCAGGGTTATAGAGAATAGAGACGAAGTGATTCGTTACCAAGAACGTGTATGCCACCATGTTATTACAATCAGGGCGTCGCCCTCGCCAATCCTAAATGCCCCTCCATGAGCATCATTTCCTGTGTGGTTGTACTTGTTGCGAGGATTTCCAGCACGACTATCGTTTCCTTGGTTGTTGTCATTTTGATTTAGCAACAGTCACTCCATGTCGTAGGTATCTTCATTTCTATACTGTTGGTCGCCATTTCTAGTACCTTGATGTTGCCGTGACTGTTGCCTCTGATGCTGTTGTTTGAAACGGAGCTCTATGATCTTTCATAAACATGGTCCATCTTTTCCAATTCTGAGCCACGTCCTAAAGCACTACTCACTGTGCTGGCAGTTACGCATAGATTCGTAAGAGTTGACTCCCATAAATCGCTGACTAGAGTTTCGGACTCGATTGAAATCAATCCGCTGACGTTCGTTGCCGATATTCAGGGTCGTTAAAGTACCGAGGTCGGTAAAATACTACGCTCATCCTCCGGCCCATCGATGTTGCAAGTTGTTTAAGTAATGCACGGCATGTTACGAGAGTGTTGCAGAAGTGGTCACACTTCGGGATCTAAGATGTCGATACATGAGTTCCAGCAAACGAGGAGAAGTAAGAAGGGTATCGATTAATCATCCAACTCAGGGACGTTCGTATAGGCACCTAACATTCTACATGGTTTGCTAGGTGTTCAGATGGGTGTTCAGGTAATACTCGATAACGTCGAGATTCGAAAGGATCCAGAGAGGAAAGGAAAATTCACGTTTGAGTAGGGGACAATCACTGCTATGACCCCTATAGGTTTGTTAAGTTCCACATCGGTCAAATAACGGAACGGAACCCCTTTTTCACTTGCTAAGCCTCACTGGGACTCGCATGCATCCCAAATTATTATTATGTGTGCACCCACAATAACATTGTGATTTGCATGCTCATCTCAGCTCCTCTTAACTCATGTCAAATGGTTCCTCAAACCTGAGTAGCAAACAAAGAGCATCACGAAGCGTAAGTCATGAAGGTTTAGGGAAATACCACCCTAACAGTCACCTAACACATGCAAGTAACACATGAATTCATACTGTTGTCTAAACATGCAATTACATGCAATATCATATATAGTTGTTCACTAGTTATGCAGTACAATGAGTATACGAGAGACGAACCTTGCAATCTGGAGCTGAGTGTCATGGTCGTATTCACGTTTTCAGAACTGTTCGGTTATAGTCTGGTTTTATAAAAACGTTTTTCCCCTTTTTTTTAAAACCAAGTTCACTCTAACCAATGGCTCTGATACCAATCCGTCACACCCCCAAAATCCACTAGCGGAGTATCACCGCATGAGGCGTGACATGACCAGGATCTGGCCACCAATCACATTGAACTCATAAATATATTTAAATAAAGTTTTTCATTTATTAACATTAAGTGTTACAAGTTACAAATAATTCACAGTATACAGCGGAAGCATAATTCATTCGTTTAGAGTTTTCTAAACCACATGTAAAAATCATTAGTCTTGTATTTCGATCCATGTATCTCGATCCATGACCACTCCAGCCTCCCAGACAGCAAGTTCCAACAAAATGCACCTAAAGGCCTGCAAGGCATGTAACAACGAGTCAACAACAAAGTTGAGCGAGTTCACAGTTGGTTGTCCAATTTTTAATGTTTGTTTCGAAAACCATAAGTCGTTTCGTAAACCACGAGTTAACCAGTATCTTTGTTTCCCAAACCATATCCATATCCAGTGGGGGCTTCCCTATGTGAACCACTAGACCGTTACCATATCAACAACTGACGAAAGTAAGTTATGCCCTAAGTCAATGTCTATCATCATTGACCGAGTGCCGAGATCCATTAGTACACGCCCATCCTACCGGCACGGTGTGAGGCTTGTCAACCCTAATAGCGCTATTAACTAATGACCCGCTCGCCATTGGCCCGGCGATTAAGTCGATATAAAAATGAGGGACTTAATGATAGAGTTTTGTCTAGTAAGTTTAAGGTTGTTGTCCTACCCAAGGAGGACGAAGGTACGTATTCTACCCAAGGATAATACGCAGGTTTAATATTGGCATCCTACCCATAGAGGATGGAGGTACATATCCTACCCAAGGAGAATATGTAGGTTCCGTTTTAGTTCCTTTACCCATTCCCAACCACCGGGAATCCCATGCCTTGTAAAGAGTGTGAACTCACCTCGGTTTGCTCGGTATGATTGATCACAAACAATTCAGTCAAAGCCTATAGTAATCATGAATACGTAATCAGTTCACATTCACATGGTTTACGTATAATATACAATCGCAGTGTGCATTCAAACATCTTAACAGTTATTCAAGTTCTTATACTCCACAATCCTCATGCATGCTTCACAGTAGAAATCAACAGTTAAGCGCTTATTCAAATAAACTCAGGTTTACACCATCATAACTAACATACAATAATCAGTCAGTAACAGACAACAACAGGCGAACAAGCAGTAACAAAGTCATACATTTCCATGCACAATCTAGACTACAGTCTGTTGATGTCACTCACAGGGCGACGAAACTCCTACGGCGAAACGTATGGAGTTTCGTTGAGATGCAATATGACGAATCCTATGGAGTTTCGTCGAGGTTTAATGTGGCGAAACCTATAGGCTTTCGTCACACAATAAGGTTTCGTCACAAATGAGGTTTCGTCGCAAACAAGGGTTTTGTCAGGTACAGGTTACGTCGTCAACAGTTATCATCATCAATAGTTACGTATATCACAGGAACCCTAATCACAATATAGTAGTTATTCATCAATCCTAACCACAATTCATATGTTACCGGATCATTGATGCGTACAAAACTGTAACACATATTCATTTACCATTCATCAACAAGTGATAACATGACATACCCACACCAAATCGGAACGTGAACAGTATACATGGACGAATACAATCACCAACATCAGATCTAGTCTAACATATTAGCAACAGAATATTAAACCCTAAATCATCATTGGATCATCAGTCAATCAATCAGTTTTCATCACACATACAGTTTTCATAAATCAATTAGAATGGACAAACCGTTGTCATCATCATGATATTCATAACATTAACTAAACACGAACTAACATGAGATCGTACAACCCTAACTACATGATTTTCTCTTATGATGAGAGATATCCACACATACATCATAACAACAAATCGAATCAGGTTATTGTGACTAACCGGTTGAGAGAGGGAACACACAAGAATTTCCAG
The DNA here is from genome assembly GCA_030545235.1 of Helianthus tuberosus. NCBI lineage: Eukaryota > Viridiplantae > Streptophyta > Magnoliopsida > Asterales > Asteraceae > Helianthus > Helianthus tuberosus. The sequence continues at coordinate 199,861,705 of CM060425.1, forward strand.
AGAATAGTACCAGCCGTCGCATACAAGGGAGAGAGTTCTAGGGTTTATCTTACATAACTGCTGACAAGGATTTGCATATATATAAATAAGGGATTGGGCCACAGACTAACTGGGCCGAGACCCTGGCCGACGAAACAAGGCTTCGATGAAACTTCTAAGGTTTCGCCGAATATGGCCATGGCGAAACTTCCAAGTTTCGTCGAGTTCTAAGTTTCGTCGAATGGGCATAAGGTTGCATGGGTTGTTATAACTTTGACACATATATAATTGTAACAATTAAACCAAACAATTAAACCATCTAATAATCAATTATTAACCAAACAATTAAACAATCTGATAGTCATTTAGTGAGGGTGTACATATTACAACGTAACGGATTGTGGGAACACAGCTATGAAACAAGTAACGTTGTCTAGCAATGACCTTGAAAACTCGAGTTGTCACAGATGTAGATGCATGAACTAAAGAAACAATTGGACAAATTACTTGAAAAAAGTTTTATACAACCTAGTTCGTCGTCGTGGGGAGCCCCGGTGTTATTTGTCAAAAAGAAGGACGGATCAATGCGTATGTGCATTGATTACAGAGAATTAAACAAGGTTACTATTAAAAATCGGTACCCATTACCGAGAATCGTTTCTCTCAGACACATCACCTTGACTTGATGTGGAACTACTTGGTGATGTTGACAGAAAGTCTGTAAGCTCATTCTCATCAGGCAAGAAAGAATAGTCATGACTAAGAGGAGGTGGGACTTCATTAAAGCCCTGGAATCCCACACTGGTCTTGTCATTACTCTTCTTTAACCCACCCATCATGTGTTTCATAACAAAAGTAGAGTCCCTGAATTGACCTAATTTCTTTTCAAGTTCAACGATTTTGAGTTGTGCATCTGACAACTCTTTACACTTTTCAGAAATCTCTTTTGTTTTCTCAGCCATCATGTCATGAGCTAAATCTATGACTTAAAGTTTTTCGTTTAGTTTGCAGGTTAAAGCTTCAATTTCACTTTCATAACCTTTTATCTTCTTCAAGTATAAAGATTCGTTTCTTTTAGCAAAAAAGTTTGATTCTTTTATGTTAGACATCTCGTTTACCAGACTTTGATTTTGTGTTGACAACCTGTCAATCTCACCCTGTAATTCACGACATTTTAAACAATCAGAAGTAGCAGAGTTACTTACCTCTGTTGATTTGTCTGAGTTGGCCATGAGAGCAGCAATTTGAGCTTCCATTCTTTTGATAATTTCATCTTTCTCTTCAGCTTCCCTTTCATGGTCAGACTTTATCTCTTCTTCCTCAGCATCTGTTGTCTGATCAGCCTTATTTACCTCAGCTTCAATGTTCTTCTCAACTTTAGCATCATCTACTGTAGCTTCACCATCATCAACTGGCACAATTTCTGCCATAAATGCCTGAGTGACATTCTCATCATTTTCCAAGTGAACACTCCAGTCATATGAACCTTCTCTTGCAGTAGAGATCAACGCCCTTGAGTTAGAGTTGTTTGATGCATTCCTATTGTTTGAACTCTGACTCGAAGTCTCATGCTTTTGTTTTTGACATTCCCTTGCGAAATGACCATAACTTTGACAGTTAAAGCACCTGACTTTGGTTTTGTCAAACCCAACACTCTTTCCTACAAATTTCCTTCCAGTTCTGTTCATGAACCTCTTCACACGTCTCGAAATCATGGCCATCTGCCATTGCAAATCCATCTCTTCTAGATCATCAGGGTCAATCTGATCATAATCTTCATCTAAAGTAGCTGGATCAGATATCTTCCCCTGAATGTAGTTCTCATACGAAGCAACAAACGAAGCAAGTAGAGCAAGATGTTCTTCAGCAGACTTCACACTCATAGGCATCGACTTTGCACTACTACTTTGCTTAGCAGCTGATGTTCTCTTGGCTCCTGTTGTTCCTCCTGAAGCAGCTACAAAACATACATCACCTTCCTCATTCACTGTGACCTGCTCATTTTCACACGAAAGAAACGCAGTAGCAGAGTCGCTTGAAGCATCATGAGTTGAAGAAGATGTAAGCCCATTGTAAATCCCTGGATCTTGAACCTGATCATATCCAGTGTATGTCTTCTTCATACTGAGCTCATAATCTCTTAGCTTTCCAACTACTTCTTCCAGTTCCTTTGTGTTATAATCTGCTTCTCCCTTGATCATGAGAGTGTAGATATACCATTTAGCAGGTAAAGCATCGAGCAGCTTGTCATTCTTCTCTATGTCAGTATAGCAATCTACATCATAATTATCCAATTCTGACATCAGATGGTAATATCGAGTGATAATGTCCTCAAGTGACTCATTTTTCATATACTTGAACTGTCACGGCCCCCGACCCGGTTTGACCCGTTTCAGGAACCGCGGGACAGAAATCCCGTGGTATTTAATTAATTGAGTTTAACAGCGGAAGTTTATCATCAGGATCTTTTTAAAACTGAAATATTTCCCGATTATTTTATTTCACAACGCAGGATAAAACCCCGGTAATTTACAATACTATGATTTCACGAAGAAATCTTTTATTTGACAAAACATGTTTCTTTATTTTATCCTGAGCCACTTTCTTAAGCTTGTAGTGCTTCACGGCACTTTTCCTGGATAATAACAGATCATCTGAAACATGTTTGAAAAAGGTTTTGTCAGCGGGAAATACTGAGTCAATCATTCTATTTACATAAATGATGCATAGTTATTAATTACAGCATAAGAGCGATTACAATGGCTTCTATCTTATTTTTATCTGGCGCTCTGTCACAATGGTGACAAGTCATAATGGTGACGATGGTCATACCACTATTAGGTCAATGAACTTAAATAGTGATGATTATCCCTAGTAGGTCAATGAACCTAATTGGGAGAAAATTAGTATTGTGCACAATACCCCACTAGCCAGTGATTCAAGATATCCATGACTTAGTCCCTGTAATTATAACTTTTTGAAATAATTTGAGGTATTGTAAAATAGTTGATAAAAAGAGAATGACTCACATTGCAGATTTAGTTTGAGCAGAGTCTAGCCTACTGATTAGCCTTTTTAACCTAAATTTAATAACAGGCACACAATTCTGGGTTAGTAATCAATTCAGCATTTACGATAACTCACGAGATCAAACTCTCACAACGAATGACAAAGTGCGATACTTAAACATCCATCGAATTAACGACGAATGACAAAGCATAACCCTAATGTGGGCAGCACTTAAACATCCATTGGATATTTTAATCAATCGGACATTGAATCGTATCAGCGATCGAGTTATTACCCTGATTGCGGCGTCGATTAGTGATCCGTGTGTGTTTTATGACTGTTTATGCTATAACTCAACGCACAATTGGAATTTTTACGTCGAACTGAAGCCAGGAATCAAGTCCCAGACTCTACTATTTATACTGGAAATTGGATCCTCCCGCGTGTCGCGAAGGATTCCTTGTTCCCTGTCGCGTGTCGCCTGGAATGTCAAAGTAGGGTAGGGTAGGCTTGTCACTGGTATAGGCCTGCTGAGTTGATAGTTCGAGAATTTTCAATTTAGACAACGCATTCTAATGATAATCGTGAATTAGGGTTTACCCCCCCCCCCCTTGATTTTTAGGGGCCCTGATTCTAATTCCAACTATTCTGAAAATTTTAGGGATTATGCAGAATCACTTGGGTGTCTTAATTAGGGTTTCCTATTGAATAAAATAATATAATAAATAAGACTTTTGATACGAGTTGTTACATACTCCCCTCCTTAATAAAAATCTCGTCCTCGAGATTTACTGGAATAATTGAGGTTACTTTCGTTTCTTTTCTGATTCTAGTTCCCAAGTGTATTAGGGTCCTATCTTTGAATCCCACTTTACTTGAACTAACACTAATCATTTGTGTTTTGAGAAATTTGATCTTTCTATATTCTATCTGAAGAGATTTCTCTACAAATTTTAAATTTTTTGTTTACCTTTATATCTTGGAGAGGTAATACCAAAGATTCGTCTGATAAATATTTCTTTGAAATTGGATACATGAAATACATCATGTATTCCAGCTAATTCTCCTGGTAGTTGTAAACGATAAGCAACTGATCCTATACGTTGGGTTACTGGAAATGTACCTTGGACTTAGTTTTCCTTTCTTATTAAATCTAACAACTCCTTTCCAAGGAGATACTTTCAATAGCATTTTGTCTCCAACTTGAACTCCAACGGCTTTCGTCTATTATCTGTATAACTCTTCTGGCGATCTCTAGCCGTCTTCAGCCTTTCCTTCGTGATACTGAATATCACAGTCGTAGTCACTTAGGATTTTAATCCATCTCTTTTGCCTCATGTTTAATTCTTTTTGCCCAAATATATATCTTAAATTCTTATGATCCGTATAGACAGTAAACTTACTTCCATACAGATAATGTCTCCAAATCTTAAGGGCAAAAATTATGACTCCTAATTCTAAGTCATGAGTGGTATAGTTTTCTTCGTGCTTTTTCAACTGTCTTAAAGCATACTCAATTACCTTCTTGCGTTGCATAAGCATACATCCAAATCCTAGCTTTGAAGCATCACCGTATACTTTAAAATCTTCTGTTCCTTCTGGGAAGGCTTGGATTGGGGCATTTGTTAATTTATATTTTAAGATCTTAAAGGCTTTTTCTTGTTTAGGTCCCTATTCAAACTTAATTGTTTTATAGGTTAGCTTAGTTAATGGTATAGCTATTTTGGAGAAATCCTTTAATAAACCGTCTATAGTATCCGGCTAAACCTATAAAACTCCTAATTTCCATTACGGATTGCGGAACCTTCCATTTGGTAATTGCTGCTATCTTATTAGGATCTACGTGAATACCTTCCTGATTCACCATATGACCTAGAAATTGCACTTCTGGCATCCAAAATTCACACTTCGAGAGTTTGGCGTAAAGCTTCTCTTTTCTTAACAAAGTTAACAGTGCATGCAAGTGCTGGCAATGTTCTTCCTGACTTTTGGAATAAATAAGTATATCGTTGAAGAAAACAATTACAAATTTATCCAAATATGGTTTACAAATCTTATTTATCATGTCCATGAATGCTGCAGGTGCATTCGTTAATCCGAAGGGCATGACTGTGAACTCGTAATGACCATACCTAGTTCTGAAATCAGTTTTAGGTATGTCTTCCTCTTGTACTTTCAATTGATGATATCCGGAACGTAAGTCGATCTTAGAAAAATATCTATCTCCCTATCTGGTAGTAACCTTGGTAACTTTTCTGGGAATACATCTCGGTATTCTGAAACTACAGAAATTTTCTTAAGTTCTTTATCGTTAGTATTTATGATTACTGAAATCATATATACTATTCCTTGCTTTCGTTCATAATTAGCAATTTTCATTACTGATATGAACTTTATGGGTTTACATGGATTATCTCCTTTAATCATTATTACTTCTCCAGTGGGTGCACAAATTTCTATAGAATTCTTATCACAGATAATTCGAGCATGGTTGTTTACTAACCAATCCATTCCTAACACAACATCGAATTCAGCTAATTTCATAGATAATAGGGTTGCAGAAAATTTATGACTTAAAATTTCTATTTCTACGTTTTGCAGAACCTTATTTATTTTAACTGAATTCCCATCTGCCAATTCTACTGTAGAAATTTGCCTAATGCTGAATTAAAGGTAAGTTAAGAGTTTGGCAGAATAAAGTATTTATAAAACTTTGGTTTGCACCATAGTCAAATAATACTTTTGTGTAAACGTTGTGAACTAAGAACGTACCAGCTACCACATCTGGAATGAGCTCTGCTTCCTGAGCAGTCAGTTGAAAGGCTCTTACATTCCTCTTTGCTCCTTCTGCAGGTTTGGCTTTATTGTCAGATGGTTTATTCAGTTTTGGACAATCTGGCCTAAGATGTCCAGCTTCTCCACAGCTGTAGCAGACTGAAAATTTCTTCCTCCTGCAGTCTTCTTCTTGATGCCCCGGAATTTTGCAAAAATTGCAATATCCTTTGCATCTTCCAAAATGCTTCCTTTTGCAAAAATTGCAAAATGGGCTAGTGGAAGATTGCCCATTCCCTCCTCTCTTAAAATTGTTATGGTTACCCAGACGGAATCCTTGGGTAATCTTTTGGGCTACTTCCTTTCTTTTATTTTCTTCTCTTGTCCGTACTAGTTCGTCAGTCAGAGTATTAGCTAAATCCACCGCATCATCAATCGTTCGAGGTTTCGCAGCCTTGACGATATTACGGATTTCGGCAATCAATCCCCAAATATAACGAGAAATAAGTACCGGCTCTGGCGAAGCCAGGGTTGGTACCACTCGAGCATACTCGAAGAATGTCGAAGTATACCCTCGACAATCTACATCCACCATCCGGTGGGTTAGAAATTTATTTGTCATTTGTTCCTTTTCATATTCGGGACAGAATTTTCTTTCTACAAAGCTCTTAAATTCTTCCCAGTTCATGGCATAAGCCCTATTTCTTCCTTTAGCCTGTAGCACCGTGTTCCACCATTCTAGCGCCCCTTCTTTGAAAAGGTTTGACGCGTACATGACCTGATCATCCTGAGCACATTTACTTATTGTAATAACTGCCTCGGTTTTCTCTAACCAACGCAGTGCCGCAGTTGCTCCTTCATTGCCTGCAAGCTCAGTGGGTTTACAAGCAAGAAATTCTTTGTAAGTGCAACCAGGCGTTGCAGCTTTCATTTTCTTAGGGAGCGGAACTTGCCGTGGTTCATTATCGTGATTAATATGATCATTGCCTCCGTTTATGCTATTACTAAAGTTATCTTCAGAAATACGTTTGCTAGGAACGATTTGTTGCGGTTCTATTGGATTTTTAACAGCAGCAACGATTGCTGGAATAGCTTTGGCTATCCCTTGAGCAACTATTGTTGGAATAGCGTTGGCTATCCCTTGAGCAACGATATTTTCTATATCCTGCCTAGTCATATATTGATCCCCCGGTTGTTGCTCAGATTGATTAACCTCATTAACTGGTTCATTATTAGCGTTTTCCATCTGATAACTAATTTATAGATAAATAATTAGTATAAAAGAAATAATCCAATGTCACAATTAATTGTACATAATCACGTAAACGAATATACAAACAAAATTGTAACTTTCTAAAATTTCATTTGTTTTATAGATTATATCATGCTTCTATATACACCCGTTTTATTATTTATTTTACACATACTGATTTTACTATTACTATTACACAACCACAGTTTCATAAATCCCCTATCCTTTGTCAGATGATATTCTAGTAACGGTGTTCCCTCTCTTCGTATTTCCAGGAGATCTGTCCCCCAATCTCTTGGATCCTATTCCCAGCATCCATTAGTTCTTCACCAAAATGGTGGAGTTCAGACATAATCTCGTTAATCATTGGTGGATTTGGTAAAGGTTCTGGATCAAACTGAGGAAAAAGCTTATAGGGATGGTTTTGTAACTGTATTTCATTAGTCAACCATTCGTCTATTTGCGAGTGGGTTGAAGGGTTTGGAATAGCTGGTTCTAAGTTCATTGGTAGTTGTGTTTTAAGAGAGTGAACAAAAACATTTTCATTAACAGGCTTAATAGTATTATAGCTTGCCAATATAAAATCTAGCTCTTCCTGAGATGGTAACCCCTCAATTTGCCTAGAACTTTCCCCAATTTCCATTTTCTTAGGCTTGGGTTTCTCGAGAGGTAAAGCGTTGAATTCTATAGGTTCTTCTATGTCTGATATATACCTATTGAAATCTCTGGAAACCTCTATTCTTACCGGATAGAGATTTAAATTCTGAAGGGCGTCAGACAAGTCACTCATGCTGTTATGCAAAATACACACATTTACTAATTATAACAAAATAGAAAACCTTTAAATATTATTCCAGACTGTGTAATTACAAAACAACTGAAAATTAAAACACACTAGGTTTTATTTATAAATTTATTTATTTACTGAATAAGATTTCTAGACTGTAGATAATAAAGGTACTAAAACTTAGGTCAAATTATTTAAGTATTTGCATTAATTGCTACATTGGTTAGCATATAAAGATCTGCCCATACTGTACACAATTAGTCAGATAATAAAACACATAATCACAAAATAGCAATTAATAAAAATTAAGTATTTTCTAAATACTTAATTAGCTTAAATCAGTGGCTCGATCAGTGGCTCTGATACCACCTTTTTCTGTCACGGCCCCCGACCCGGTTTGACCCGTTTCAGGAGCCGCGGGACAGAAATCCCGTGGTATTTAATTAATTGAGTTTAACAGCGGAAGTTTATCATCAGGATCCTTTTAAAACTGAAATATTTCCCGATTATTTTATTTCACAAAGCGGGATAAAACCCCGGTAATTTACAATACTATGATTTCATGAAGAAATCTTTTATTTGACAAAACATGTTTCTTTATTTTATCCTGAGCCACTTTCTTAAGCTTGTAGTGCTTCACGGCACTTTTTCTGGATCATAACAGATCACCTGAAACATGTTTGAAAAAGGTTTTGTCAGCGGGAAATACTGAGTGAATCATTCTATTTACATAAATGATGCATAGTTATTAATTACAGCATAAGAACGATTACAATGGCTTCTATCTTATTTTTATCTGGCGCTCTGTCACAATGGTGATAAGTCACAATGGTGACAAGTCACAATGGTGACGATGGTCATACCACTATTTGGTCAATGAACCTAAATAGTGATGATTATCCCTAGTAGGTCAATGAACCTAATTGGGAGAAAATTAGTAATGTGCACAATACCCCACTAGCCAGTGATTCAAGATATCCACGACTTAGTCCCTGTAATTATAACTTTTTGAAATAATTTGAGGTATTGTAAAATAGTTGATAAAAAGAGAATGACTCACATTGCAGATTTAGTTTGAGCAGAGTCTAGCCTACTGATTAGCCTTTTTAACCTAAATTTAATAACAGGCACACAATTCTGGGTTAGTAATCAATTCAGCATTTACGATAACTCACGAGATCAAACCCACACAACGAATGACAAAGTGCGATACTTAAACATCCATCGAATTAACGACGAATGACAAAGCATAACCCTAATGTGGGCAGCACTTAAACATCCATTGGATAGTTTAATCAATCGGACATTGAATCGTATCAGCGATCGAGTTATTACCCTGATTGCGGCGTCGATTAGTGATCCGTGTGTGTTTTATGACTGTTTATGCTATAACTCAACGCACAATTGGAATTTTTACGTCGAACTGAAGCCAGGAATCAAGTCCCAGACTCTACTATTTATACTGGAAATTGGATCCTCCCGCGTGTCGCGAAGGATTCCTTGTTCCCTGTCGCGTGTCGCCTGGAATGTCAAAGTAGGGTAGGGTAGGCTTGTCACTGGTATAGGCCTGCTGAGTTGATAGTTCGATAATTTTCAATTTAGACAACGCATTCTAATGATAATCGTGAATTAGGGTTTACCCCCCCCCCCCCCTTGATTTTTAGGGGCCCTGATTCTAATTCCAACTATTCTGAAAATTTTAGGGATTATGCAGAATCACTTGGGTGTCTTAATTAGGGTTTCCTATTGAATAAAATAATATAATAAATAAGACTTTTGATACGAGTTGTTACATGAACACAGCAAACTGCTTCTTCAGTAGATCAACTTTGTTCTTCTTAACATCAGGATTTCCCTCATATCTCTTCTCTAGTGCATCCCACATTTCCTTTGAAGTAGTGTACTTCTTAAAGGTATGTTTGATGCTATCAGGTAGGGACATCTTGATAGCAGCCAAGGCTCTCTTTTTAGCCTCATACATCCTTTTATCATTCTCTTGCATGTTCACATAGGCTGTGACACGTGGTCTGCCCTCAAAGTCATGTGTTGGGTTGGTGTACCCATCGGAAATACATATCCACATGCGTGTGTCCTGATATTCAACGAAGGATTGAATCCTATCCTTCCATGTCAAATAGTTCTCCACCTTCATCATCTTAGGTGGTTTGTTGGTTGTGCCAACCTCGTGTTCCATCCTCAAGAGCTCGTTCAATTTAGACATGTTCGACATTTTAACTTAAGCAGACTGGTAAAACCGTACAAATTTTGTCCGAGACCTGTTCTTACCAAATTATACTGTTAGATTCGTCTCGAGATTACGATTCCAATGATATATAATGTCGAAGACCTTTTTTTTTGTCCTAAAAATCCAAGGATTCCAACGGTGCAAACGGTTTCCTGAGATGAGCTACGGATAATTTTCTAAACACGAAACAGTGAAATTTTTCTTACGCAAGCCACGAAAAATTCCACCCCTTCCGAAATGGTCAGAAATGGTTATCCGAAATGGTTCTTTATCCGAAATGAACACCCTCTTGTCCGAAATGAACTAAACTGATCCGAAATCAGACCCTTTTATCCGAAATGATCAGTAATCCTTCGGATTTATCCGAAATGAAAGGTTACTGGTCCGAAATGCAACTGTTTTGATCCGAAATGCAACAGTCTAATCCGAAATGCAAGCAGATAATTCGAAATGCAATCAGAAGATCCGAAATGGTCCGAAATTGCTTGATTTCTATCCGAAATTACTTGTTTCTGGTCCGAAATGCAAGTATTCTGGTCCGAAATGATGCTGTTTTATCCGAAATTGATGCAGCTAGTCCGTAATCAGCAGCAGAAACCCTAAAACAGTCGTCAATCACGTCCAAAACTTCGATTTTCTGCAGAAAACGGTTCTGAAGCAAGCCAATCAAGAGCCTAACGCTCTGATACCAATTGTAGGTCCCCTAACCCGTGCGGATCATAACATAATCGTCGATCCAACCTAGAGTGCGGAATCCTCTAGATCAGATTTCACAGAAAACGAGTAGAAACAGAAATCTCTATAAACCCGATCTTTATTGATTATCTTCAAACGATTACAACCAATCTAGATCTCCAATTCGTCCAAGCCTTTGTCTTTCACGAATTCTTTCCAAATGATTAAGGTGATTAGAAGATTAACCTAAACCCTAATGCTAAGCTTTGTTTATATAGGACAAAGCTTTGCATATGGGCTAGGTCATGGGCAAGGACCATTTCGTAAGCCATCCTCCATATGTGGGTTTGGTTTGGCCCAATCACTCTTAATTAACTATTACAAAGCCAAACTCGCTAACTGTTAATCGTTTTACTAATTACAAGATATCCAAAGACCAAATCTAAGCTGTTGTCACAAATATGCACCAACAGATCTGTTCGATCAACTTCAAGGAGCACGATTCTTTTCTAAGATCGACTTACGTTCAAGATATCACCAATTGAAAGTACAAAAAGAGGATATTCCTAAAACGACTTTCAGAACAATGTACGGTCATTTTGAATTTCAGTCATGCCATTTGGGTTAACCAATACCCCAACTACATTTATGGACATGATGAACAGGATATGTAAATCATACCTGGATAAATTCATAATTGTCTTTATAGATGATATTCTAATTTACTCTAAGAGTAAAGAGGAACACGCAGAGCATCTGCATACACTTCTGACATTATTGAGAAAAGAAAAGCTTTATGCTAAATTCTCAAAATGCGAATTCTCCTTTGCAAGAAGTGCAATTCCTTGGACATCTAGTTAATCATGAAGGAATTTATGTGGATCCCACAAAGATCGAGGCAATTACCAATTGGAAAGTCCCTGAATCACCAACAGAAGTAAGAAGTTTTCTTGGATTTGCAGGATATTATAGACTTTTTATTCAAGATTTCTCTAGAATAGCCATTTCATTAACCAAACTGACTTGCAAATTAGTTAAGTTTGAATGGGGACCAAGACAAGAGGAAACCTTTAGGATTTTAAAGCAAAGATTAACCAACGCACCCATACTCGTGTTAACTGGAGGAACTGAAGACTTGATAGTCTATTGTGACGCGTCTAAGTTAGGATATGGATGTGTGCTCAAGAAACATGAAGAGAATTATACAACCCATGATCTAGAGTTAGGAGCCATAATTTTTGCCCTTAAGATTTGGAGACACTATCTTTACGGTAGTAAGTTTGTTGTCTTCACGGATCATAAGAGTTTAAGATATGTTTTTGTCACACCCCAACCGATGGCGGAATCATCGGGGCGTGGCACTGAGCGAAACAGATTATTCAAGAGAATCCAAAACAACTATCAAGTGGCAATATTTATAAGGTTTAATATCCCATATTATTAAACAAATAAAGCAAAAACAGTCATTACAGATATTCAGTCTCAAAAACAAAATCCATTCCGACAACTCAGATTTTATTTGATGAGTTTCTAGACTTCCTAACTTGATTTCAACATAACATCCAATCAACCTATCACATACGTTAAAATAAAAGTCAATACATAAAGTAAATGTGAGTACATAAGTTTGCATAGGTATAGTATGAAAGCGTTTATGCATACCAGCATGTAACACGTAATGAGTGAAACATGTAAACTACCAACAATGATACAACCTAACCACGCGACTGCGAGTAGAGTATGCGCGACACATGTTCGCCGAAGCGAACACGTGAAGTAAAGTAAATGTGATCCCTAGCAACCCCTGTCACACGGGTGCTGAGTCCAAACTAGAGTACTATGTTGCTAGAGGCGGTCTGGCAAGTATCCACTATCTAAACATAGCAACAAGCATTCAACTAATCACGTATATCATGCGGGAGCGGTTAGCGTTTAAAATGTGTTTGCATTGTGTGTTGTGTTTTTGATATAGAACGTATGTAACACCCAAAAGTGTGCTAAGCGAAAAAGGGTTCGAGTATACTCACAGTGTGCATTTAACAAGTAAACACAGTCGGTTGGATTGAAGGGAGCGCTGGGTCAGCCTGTGAATGGAAACAGAACATAAGTATCCCTCAGGGCTGAACGGTTGTAAGCGGCATGTCGAGCGGGTTCAGTGTGACAACATTGCATCCGGACGGATGGGTCCCATCCGGACGGATTGCCATTCGGACGGATGGCTATTCGGATAGTGTGTGGTTGTTTGTGAACAACGTTTAAACAACGGAAAATGGTTAGATTCAGGTCATCCGGGCGGGTGGCCATTCGGGTGGATGGTCTGTGTTTTGAAGTTTTTGTAAACTTTTCTAAGTAACAAGCTTTAAGTTAATGGGGACGGCATGACGACGTGTCAAACAACGGAGAATACCAAATCCATTCCATTCGTCTGGATGGGCTCTGCCCATCCGGACAAACATGCTGTCCTTGGTGCAGTTCATGTTTGACCCCGTTAATCGGTCCATCTCTTTGGTGGAAATCATTTTTCAATTCGGCTTTCGACTAAGGAACGAGTCGAGAGTCTGATTGAGTCCGGTTTCACCAGTGTTTTGTGAGAATCAAAGAGAAGTTTAAGAAATAAGTTGAAATCTTCCATAAATGAGTTGAAAAGTGTGAAAATCTTTTAGATCCTGAACCAATCTCGACTGAGTGTTGTTCCACAATAGATTGCACAAGCAAAACGAGTGGAAACCACCTTCGAGAGGTCTAGAATCAGTGATATCAAGAAATAGTTAAGGTGTGTGTGTGATTTTGATGAAGAAGATGGAGTAGAAGTGATTAGTGATGAAGAATGAAGAAGATTTGAGTGAGAAAGCTTATAAATCGGCCTTGATTCGCGGGTTGAAGCTTGCGAGCGTTTGGGAGCGACTGAGGAGCGGATGAGGTGAAAGTGTTGAAGTGAAACACAAGTCCACTATTTATAGGCGAGGGCGAGGTGCGGGTTCCGGATGGCGCAAATGCATCCGGATGGCAGTCATTCGAATGAGGATATGTCCGGATGGTCTCACCCGGACGGATGGCTCCATCCGGACGGATGGTCATGAATCATCCGGGCGGATGGGCTCATCTGGGCGGATGGCCCATTCTGACAGCGGGGCTTGCGTTGATTTGTCTCCCACCCTGGGTTGTTCGATGAGTTTTGTTGCGTTAATTAGTATGTACACTTTAGGTATTTTAGCGAGATATCAAGTTTAGCGTTGTGTTGCGTTTCGGTGTGATAAATCGAGTTGTGCGAGTAGCGTTGAGTTTGCGATAGCTTTTGCGAGTAGCAATACACATGGTAAGCACACACAAGTAATCAAGTAAACTAGTAAACACATAAATAACACAAGTAAATAAATAACCAATCCGCGTTTCTAGTTTGCATTGAGTTGCGTTGCGATGAGCGTTGTAATAATAAGCGTTTAAATGGGATATAATGTGATGTATAGTGATGTGAATTGCGTTAAATAAGCGTTATAAAATGCGTTTAAAATATATTTCAAAAATATAGTTTAACCCTTTGCGGAAATCGACTCTCGGAGTACAATGTTTACAAAGAACAACGGTAAAATGAACAATCCGAAGATTGGGTTGTTACAGTCTCCCCTACTTTAGGGTATTTTTTCCCGAAATTAAGTCGTAAATGTAACAAAGAGATGCTGGTATTTAGCCTTCATATCACTTTCGAGTTCCCAAGTGAATTCGGCGCCGCGTTTGCCTTCCCATCTAACCTTGACTATGGGAATGCGCGAGCGTCTAAGTTTCTTGGTCTCTCGATCCATGATTTCCACTGGCTTTTCCACAAAGTGAAGAGTCTCGTTTATTTGCAAATCTTCAAGAGGCACGCGAAGATTCTCTCCGGCTAGACACTTCTTGAGGTTCAAGATGTGGAAAGTCGGATGTACGTTGTGGAGTTCCTTCGGTAATTCGAGTCGGTAGGACACTTTGGCAATTATTTCCAGAATCTTAAAGGGACCCACTTATCATGGCGCTAGCTTTCCTTTCTTGCCAAATCGAATCACCCCCTTCCAAGGTGAAACCTTTAGGAGTACGTGATCACCAACCGCGAACTCAAGGGGCTTGCGGCTTTTATCGGCGAAACTCTTCTGACGACTCCGAGCTTTCAGGAGATTGTCTTGTATCTGGAGGATATTGTCGGTCGTTTCTTATAATAACTCAGGACCGGTGATCTGAGCGTCTCCGATCTCGTGTCATACAATAGACGATCGACACTTTTTACCATATAATGCCTCAAAGGGTGCCATTTGAATGCTAGTATGATAATTGTTATTGTACGAGAATTCAACTAAAGGTAAATGTGAATCCCAATTACCACCAAAATCTATGACGCACGAACGAAGCATGTCTTTAAGGGTGTGAATCATGCATTCAGTCTGACCGTCGGTCTGGGTATGGAATGCGGTACTAAGGTTAAGAGTAGTACCGAGAGCAGATTGAAAAGTTTCCCAGAGACGTGATGTAAAGCGACCATCATGGTCAGAGATGATGTCACGAGGTGTCCCATGTCGACAAATAACTTCATCGGTATAGATTCATGCTAATCGTTCCACCTTGAAGTCTTCTCGTATCGGCAGAAAATGAGCGGATTTCGTAAGGCGATCAATAATAACCCAAATGCTATGGTGACCAGAAGGCGTACGAGGAAGTTTCGTAACATAATCCATAGCTATACTCTCCTATTTCCACATCGGGATTTCGGGTTGTTCAAGTAAGCCAGAGGGTCATTGATGTCCGGCCTTAACTTTCGAGCAAGTTAGGCATTTCGAAACGTATAGGTCGATATCCTTTTTCTTGCCCGGCCACCAGTACTTGGAACGAAGGTTCTGGTACATCTTGTCAGCACCAGGGTGAATGGAGTATCGAGATTTATGCGTCTTAGTCATCAATATCTCCTGGAGATTATTGCGACTGGGGATCCAAATACGGTTGAGATAATGAAGAATACCATTCGATTTATTCTTTAACAGAGACTCGGTACCAAAAACCCGTTCCTCCCTCAGGGTATTCTCAATAAAACAAACGTGCTGCGTGTCGCGAATGAGGGTTTCGAGATTGTTCTGGGCTTGAGCATCACGAACACTATACACATAGCTTCGTCTACTAAGAGCATCGGCTATGACGTTAGCTTTGCCTGGGTGGTAGCGTATCTCACAATCATAGTCATTGAGAAGTTCAACCCATCTGCGTTTGCGCATGTTCAGTTCTTTCTGGTTTAGGATATGTTGTAGGCTCTTGTGGTCGGTGAAGACCGTACACGTGGTACTATACAGGTAGTGTCGCCATATCTTTAACGCAAAAACAACTGCACCGAGTTCGAGATCGTGGGATGTGTAGTTTTTCGATGGACTTTGAGTTGTCGAGTTGCATAAGAACACAACCAAGACCTAGGTTAGAGGAATCGCAGTAAACAACAAAATCGTCGTTTTTGTCGGGTAGAGTAAGAATAGGAGCATTGCAAAGCATATGCTTAAGAGTTTAAAAGGCTTCATCGTGTTCGGAACCCCAAACAAAAGGTTTATCCTTATACGTTAGAGCGGTAAGAGGTACAACGATTTTGAAGAAGTCGGTGATGAATCGACGGTAATAACCAGCCAATCCAAGAAAAGAACGTATTTCGGAAGGATATTTCAGCGTAATCCAACTCTTGACAGCTTCTATCTTCGTAGGGTCGACGTGAATTCCTAAACTGTTCACAATGTGACCGAGGAATTGAACCTCCTCAAGGCAAAATTCACACTTGGAGAACTTAGCATAGAGGCGATTCCCTTGGAGAATCTCGAGAACCAGACGAAGATGTCGCGCGTGTTCGGCTCTCGACTTCGAGTAGATAAGGATATCATCGATAAACACAATGATAAAGTGATCCAAGAATGGTTTACACACACGGTTAATCAAATCCATGAAGATCGTAGGTGCGTTTGTAAGACCAAAAGGCTTGACCAAGAATTCGAAATGGCCATATCGGGTATGAAAAGTAGTTTTCAGAATGTCATCCTCTTGAATACATAACTGATGGTAACCTGAATGCAAATCGATCTTGAAGAAACACGTAGCGCCATGTAGTTGATCAAACAAATCGTCGATTCGATGGAGCGGGTAGCGGTTCTTAATAGTAAGCTTGTTGAGTTCCCTATAATCGATGCACATTCGGACCGATCCATCCTTCTTTTTCACGAAAAGGAAAGATGCGCCCCACGGTGATGTGCTAAGGCGTACAAAGCCTTTATCAAGTAACACTTGTAGTTGGCTAGAAAGTTCACGCATTTCAGAAGGTGCAAGACGATAAGGAGCTTTATCAATGGGTGTAGCACCTGGAATAAGCTCAATATGAAAATCGATATCACGAGTGGGAGGTAGACCAGGTAAGTCGTTGGGAAAGTCACAAACTACGGGGACGTCTTTCACAGTTTTCTTTTCCTTCTCTGCTACTACAATATGAGCTAAGAAAGCCAAGTATTCCTTGCGGAGATACTTGCTTGCTTGGATACACGACATAAGTTTCAGTTCTTTCGAGACTACTTCGCCATAAACACATAGTTGATCATCGTTTGAAAGAGAGAAACGGATCATCTTTTCAAAACAAACAACTTCCGCACGATTTTCACGAAGAAAATTCATGCCTACTATGACGTCAAAACTACCAAGTTGCATTGGAATAATATCGATCCGAAAGACGTGATTGTTGTATTCGAGAGTACAATCACGTAGAACGGAGCTGACGGTGACGGTTTTTCAGGTGGTAACTTCTACGTCGAACGTCGTTGGGAGGTTAGCGCATTTACGGTTTAGGAGCTTTTCGAATTCAAACGATACAAAACAGTTACCAGCTCCAGTATCAAATAAGCAAGAAGCGTAAATACCGTTAACAAGGAATGTACCATTGACAACATTGTTGTCAGTTTGAGCCTTGCGGACGTTGATGTTGAAGATTCTTCTACGGGCTGCTTGTTGTGGCTGCAGCTGCTGCTGTGTTGGGGCTTGCTGCTGCTCTTGTTTGATGTTGATGTCAGAAACTGTGTAGCTGACGCTATCCAAAGACCAAAAGAACACAAGATGTTTGAAGACAAAGTTACACTATGAAGCTATTGTCAAGGGGGGGTCTGTTGGTGCATATTCTGTGACAACAGCTTAATAGTTTGGTTATTTAGTCTTTGGATATTTTGTAATGGGCTTAGCATATTGGTTAGTGAATTATTTGTTGTAATGGGCTTGGAAAATGGCCTGGCCTAGTTAGAAGCCCAGTTCACAAACATGTGGTATATAAACATGTTTTGTGATTAGGGTTTTAGTGAGTCAGAAGAGTTCTTGGTGGCTAGAGAGAGAAAACGTAGAGAGAGAGTGAGAATTCGAATTTGTGTTAGGGCAAAATCACAGAGATAGGCTGTGAGGTTGTGAGGTCTTGTAATTGATTGTAATTCTTGTTATTGATAATCAATAGAAACCCGGTTTGATTGTGAATTGCTGATTTCTGTTTCTACTCATTCTGTGATATTCTGATCAAGAGGATTCCGCACTCTTGATTGGATTGACAATTCTGTGAAGATCCATACGAATCAAGGGGACCTACAATCTGTTCCTACACGTTTTCTGCTCTATTCTGATCAAGAGGATTCCGCACTCTTGATTAGATTGACAATTCTGTGAAAGATCCATACGAAAAGGGGACCTACAATTGGTATCAGAGCATTAGGCTCTTGAATGCTCGGTTCAGAATTGTTGGCTGCAGAAACATGAAGTTTTTTCGAAAATTTTAAACCTGAAAATTAGGGTTTCGAAATTTTTCTTTGGTTTGATATAAATTTTCGAAATGTTTTTGGCTGTTTTGATCTTCTGCATAGTTTGTTTGATATTTTGCAGGTTTTAGGATTCAAATTTTGGTTGATTGGTTGAAGGATTTTGGTTGGAAAGGCTTGAAGATTCGAAGATTGTTCTTCGTGTTCTTCACGTTCTTCGTTCTGTTCTTCATTGATTTTCGAAATTTACTGATATTTTGCTGTTTCGATTTTGCAGGAAACTGTTAAAAGAATCTGGAAAATCTTCAGAAATTTCAAACATATTGAGTTTCCAAAATTTTCTAGCAAAATTAACAATTCCGCTGACAAACCAGAGGAATTATCTGATCCAGCATATTTACTAGCGAAATTGTGACCTAGCAACTCGGTGACCGGTGAAATTAAATCCAAAGGCAACTTTGGTAATCGTTATAATTGTCCTCAGCGACATTATTACGGTGATCGGCGAAGTTACTAGACGTCATGCTAGCGGAATTATTTACCAGCGAATTTAATCAGCTAGCATAATTAACCAGCGAAATTAAGCCAGCATATTTTTTCTACCAGCATAATTATAATTACTCTACCAGCAAAATTATAATTACTCTATTAGCATAATTAACTTGGTTTGCCAGCATAATTAGCATGACCTAGCATAATTAACTTGGTTTGCAAGCATAATTATCTAGAGGAATTAAAAGGTGGAGTATTTATTTTGTTAGAGGAATTAGATACGTATAGAGGATTTAGCGTTTTCGTGAAAAGAATTTGATCCGTAGCTCATCTGACGAAACCGTTTGCACCGTTGAACTCGTTGGATTTTTAGGACAAAAAAAAAACTCTGGAAATTCCCTAATTTGGTTTTCGACATTATATATCATTGGATTCGTTTTTTCGAGACGATTCTAACGGTATAATTTGGTAAAAACAGTTTTCGGAAAAATATTGTACGGTTTTATCAGTACGGTTACGATAAAACGTGTTTATAGATGGTAAAAATGGATAAGGTCAGTGAGACTGTTAAGAATTGGCCAAAGCTGAAAAACGTCAAAGAATATACTATCTGGAAGGAGGAGTTTGAATCGGTTGTGAAGAGTGAAGATACCAGAATGTGGTATTGTATGATAGATGGCTATGTTGCTCCTACGCGTCGTATTGAAGGAAGAGTTAAAGTGATTTCTTATGAGAAGATGGATGAATCTGAGAGACAGGTGGTTGATGCTGAGAAGAAAGCTTTAGCTGCAATAAAAATGTCCTTACCTGATGGCATCAAGCATACCTTTACGAAGTACACTAATTCAAAGGATATGTGGGATGCATTAGAAAAGCGATATCAGGGAAATGCAGATGTTGCGGTAGAAGAGAAGAAGAAAGCTGTTGAGAAGGAGGCTGCAGAAGTTTCAAAGTGCATGAATGGTGTGAATGAACTTACAACAGAGGTGAAGGTAACATCAGAACCTGTAAGTCATACGTGTCATAATTGCACTGAACTACAAGGTAAAGTTAACAGCCTATCGGAGCAAAACAAAATTCTGTTAGCTGAATTGGAAAAACTAAAAGAGTCAAATGTTCCTTTGATTAAACAAGAGTCAAATTGTTTAAACAAACTCGAGTCAAATGAACAGGAAATTAACAGTTTAACAAGCAAAGTCAATGAACTGTTACAGGTCATTGATTTGGCTCGTGAAACTGTGAAAGATAAAACTAATGAATTTTCTGAAAAGTGCAGGGAATTGGCCATTGCAGAAGACCAAATTGTTGAACTTAAAGGAAAGTTAGACAAATTTGGAAATTCTTCATTTCAAGAAAGTTTGAAAAAGAGTAATGATAAAACGGGAGTGGGGTTTAGTAAAGCTTCATCTTCTAAACATCAAGACTACTCATTTTTACCAACTGAAGAAGAGTTAATTGATTTTGCGCCTACTACACCAGCAGTAGTGGATCCGATAGCTGTGGAATTTCCTAATAGTCCGGTTACTTTGAAAGAATCTGTTGAGTCTAACAGTACACCACATAAATCGGATGAGGATACTAAAGAGGAAAAGAAGAAAACTTTTAAAAAGAGATTTCAGAAAAAGAGAAATTATAAGACAAAATCTTGTTTTAGATGTCACAACAAAGGGCATGTGGCAAGTTGTTGTCCTTTGAAGAAAAATAAGCAAAAAGTTGATGAAGTTAAGGATGGGAATAGGGTTGGTTTAAATAATAATGTGCAACCACATTGTCAATATAATCAACCAAGATTTCAATCTAAAACTTCAACATCAAGACGATTTGATAGATCAAGAAGCAATTCTACACAATTTAGTCATTTTAATGGTAGATCAAATCGGTTTCAAAGTCAAAATAGAAATTTTGGATATCAAAATCGATACCAGTGTTTTGGTAATCGAAATTTTCAAAGAAGAAACGAACATAGGGGTTTTAGTAACTCAAATGTTCAACAACATCCAAAATTTTTTCAAAACTCATGGTATAATAATGGGCGAAGAAGGTATCAAGATAATAATTTTCAAAGGTCAGAAAATCCGAGAGTTTATTGGAACTCTTATGATCAAAGACCTAGTGGAAATTATAAATCTTGTTCAACAACGAGTACAACAAACAAGACACCAGTAAGGTGTGATGGATATTGGTTAGAAGCATCTGATGTGGATTTACATGGTCGACCCAAAACCGGTCAGGTTTGGGTTGTTAAGTCTAACTAATTTGTTGAGAATGTGCAGGATGACCAAGAAGGACTATTGATGTGTTCAACAGTGGTTATTCCTGTAAAGCGTCTGAGGTGAATAGTAGGTTGAAATTGGTAACAAAGCATTTACTTTAGTGATTATTATGATTATTTTAAACTTTAAGAGTGAAAAACTTATTGTCAGATTGAAGTGGGAGTCTGTTTGTGTGTATAAATTTGTGTTTTTAAAACTTGGTCCATAAAAACAAAAATTTAGGGGGAGAAATTTCCCTAAGCCAAAAAGAGTTTAGTTAGTGCGTGTGTTTAGGGGGAGTAAGTTATAAATTAAAATTTTTAAAAAATCCAAAAACATTGAAAAATGAAAAATTTAAAAAATAGAAAATAAAAAATGAGTTATCACTGTGTGAAAGAGAAGAAATGATAGTACATCAGCAAGTTAGACTGTCACACTCTAACTGAATTAAATTGCTTAAGTGTGATAGCTGCTTCATCATATGATGTACCGGTAGGCAAAAAGCATGAAATAATCAACTTACCAATGTGATATAAACTTAAATGAACTGAATATGAGTGGGGAACACATCAGTGGTGTATGGTTTAATGACCTTAAATCTTGCGTTGATAGATTGCCAAAATCTGAAGTTTTGGGTCTTTATACTGTTACTTCATCCGGGGGTATCAGGGGTGTCCTTCTGCTGCATCCAGATATATGCTGACCTAGGCGCACCTAGGATATCTTAAAAGAGCTAAAAAATGCCAAAACCTGAAAATGAAGAAGCTCTCATAGAGAGTTATTCAAATGTGCAAAATGCATAATTCGTACCAAAAATGATATTTGTCATAGCCCTCGTTAGATATTTTGGTCTCTTTGTTGTACGGAAGTACTGACCTGATCACCAATTATCTAAACGTTGAAAAACAAAACGGATGACTTCAGTATACTCACCTACTACGATGAATCTTTGTGCATACCTTGATCGCGGGGGTACATCCTGAAGTGGGACACACTAGTATATCAGTAATAAAATTACCTTAACGTATCATATGGTAATGGTACTTGAAATGTTCATGCATTTTGTTTAATTGGACAAACATACTGGTAATCGTCTTGGACTGCTTTTCACGAAAATAAATAAAGAATTAACTACTAGTGTGAAAACAGTTTGATTTTGCTGATATGATCTTCTTACCGGTGATTCTCACAAAAAGATGTTTTGTAAATATGTTATTGTTTTCTTAAAAAATCAAAAATAAAAAATAGAAAACCACAAAATCCAAAAATATTTTCTTTTTAAAAAGGCTTCCGTTTTAAACTGATAGATTGTTGTTTTTGCATGATGAGATAAAATATTGGTTTATCTTTAAATGTGAAAAAGACTAATGGTTTTTTGAGATACTTGCTTGTGTTGCTAAACAGATTGATGCAGTTATCAAAATGAAGTACAGAATACAAGTAAAGTGCAGATTGAGAGTGAAGTGAAGGTGTGTGAAGATGCATGGTAGGATCCTTCTACTCCATTGCAGAAAGTGATATGCAAGAATTGGAGCTTACATGCTTAATCAAAGATTGCGAGCTAACTGATCTATAATGAATGAAGTTTTGGAGATTGGAAGCATCAGCTAAGGGGGAGTCTGTTGATGTCTGAAACTGTGTAGCTGACGCTATCCAAAGATCAAAAGAACACAAGATGTTTGAAGACAACATTATTTAGTTTGGTTATTTAGTCTTTGGATATTTTGTAATGGGCTTAGCATATTGGTTAGTGAATTATTTGTTGTAATGGGCTTGGAAAATGGCCTAGCCCAGTTAGAAGCCAAGTTCACAAACATGTGGTATATAAACATGTTTTGTGATTAGGGTTTTAGTGAGTCAGAAGAGTTCTTGGTGGCTAGAGAGAGAAAACGTAGAGAGAGAGTGAGAATTCGAATTTGTGTTAGGGCAAAATCACAGAGATAGGCTGTGAGGTTGTGAGGTCTTGTAATTGATTGTAATTCTTGTGATTGATAATCAATAGAAACCCGGTTTGATTGTGAATTGCTGATTTCTGTTTCTACTCATTCTGTGATATTCTGATCAAGAGTATTCCGCACTCTTGATTGGATTGACAATTCTGTGAAGATCTATACGAATCAAGGGGACCTACAATCTGTTCCTACATGTTTTCTGCTATATTCTGATCAAGAGGATTCCGCACTCTTGATTAGATTGACAATTCTGTGAAAGATCCATACGAAAAGGGGACCTACAATTGGTATAACTTTGGCCATTTTCTTGGCCACATGAGAAGTAATACGCTTATCAGCGTGGTTTCGTCGGACAGTACGTTGGGTGTGCGATCCAAATGACAACATCTGACATCAGATGAGATTCGATTATATTGGGTTATAACTAAAGATTTAGCGTTTCATACCACTTATATATATATATATATATATATATATATTATTGTCCATCTAAGGCATGTAGTCACATAATCACATAATCACGTAAGCACATATACTCATAAGGCACATATTTTGCACGTATTCACCTCCAATTCAATAAGCGTAGCGCATTCGAGAGTTGCGAGAGATGGCATACATCAGCAAGTACTGTAGCGTATGAGAGTAGATGAGTAATACCGCGTATGAGGTTCGCTCGCTCTCATAAGACTTTTTAGTTCGTTCGCGATTAGTTAGCGTTTTAGATTAGGAGTGCTGTGCGAGTTGTGCATGTTACGCGAGGAGCGAAAAACTGATAAAATCGAGAAATTGATAAAGCGTAAAATCTCCAAATTAAAACCACATAAACACAATAAAATTTAGGACTCGTAAAAATCGGCGATTGCAGGCTTAAATAATAGAATGCCCTGGGTTTTGAGGCGTTGAGTATCCAAAGTGATTCAACTATTCCCAACGAGTTCGAGTACACTCTTTGGCCTATTAGACTGTGCTCTCACCGTAATACGGCTAACGGCACTTATCCTTCCAGTTACTACGTGACTCGAGTCCTTGGAACAGTCGAGACTTTGGTGAGAGTTTTATAAAAGCCTTTTAGAGAGTGGAACGAGTCATTAAGATGCGGGTATCACCCCTAACTTAACAACCTTGTTCCGGATTGTGGTTAAACAAACACGAGATAGAGATGGATGTTTCCGTTGAGGTATGGATTTCACTCCTAACCCAATGAAAGATTCTCGTGTTGAGAGTAAAATACGCGGGGTGAGTGATCTTATCGAGAGTTCTTGGTTTCCACACCTAATCTCGATTCAATCACTCGAGTATCCAACGTGTGTATTGTTTTAGCCTTAGGAAAGGCAATACATAGTTGCCTTAGGAAAGGTAGTTTAGCGTTTTAGTATGAGCTGGCATACTTCGTACGATGTGCACAACTCGTGCAAGGTGACTTACTTCATAGGAGGTGTTTCACTCGTGCGAAGCAACTCAATTCGTACGAGTTATTCCAATTCGTATGGGTATCCCTAGTTTGCATAAGAGAAATAGAGTTCACACAAAAGGTCTGTTGGCACCTAGACTATAGACTAGGTCAATTTCCCTACTTAGACCTAATTTCCTATAGTTATGGCTCTGATACCAATCTGTCACACCCCAACCAATGGCGGAATCATCGGGGCGTGGCACTGAGCGAAACAGATTGTTCAAGAGAATCCACAACAACTATCAAGTGATAATATTTATAAGGTTTAATATCCCATATTATTAAACAAATAAAGCAAAAATAGTCATTACAGATATTCAGTCTCAAAAACGAAATCCATTCCAACAACTCAGATTTTATTTGGTGAGTTTCTAGACTTCCTAACTTGATTTTAGCGTTACATCCAATCAACCTGTCACATACGTTAAAATAAAAGTCAATACATAAAGTAAAGGTGAGTACACAAGTTTGCATAGATATTGTATGAAAGAGTTTATGCATAACCAGCATGTAACACTTAACGGGTGAAGCATGTAAACTACCAACAATGATACAACCTAACCACGCGACTGCGAGTAGAGTATGCGCGACACATGTTCTCCGAAGCGAACACGTGAAGTAAAGTAAATGTGATCCCTAGCAACCCCTGTCACACAGGTGTTGAGTCCAAACTATAGTACTATGTTGCCAGAGGCGGTCTGGCAAGTATCCACTGTCTAAGCATAGCAACAAGCATTCAACTAATCAAGTATAGCATGCGGGAGCTGTTAGCGTTTAAAATGTGTTTGCGTTGTGTGTTTGTGTTTTTGATATAGAACGTATGTAACACCCAAAAGTGCGTTAAGAGAAAAAGGGTTCGAGTATACTCACAGTGTGCGTTTAACAAGTAAACACAGTCGGTTGGATTGAAGGGAGCGTTGGGTCAGCTTGTGAACGGAAACAGAACATAAGTATCCCTCAGGGCTGAACAGTTGTAAGCGGCATGTCGAGCGGGTTAAGTGTGACAACAGTGCATCCGGACGGATGGTGTCACACCCCCAAAATACCACCTACGGAAACTCCGCTAGGCGTGTGACGTACCAATAACGAGCCACTAATCATGTTGAACCCATAACAAGTTTCTAAATGAAATCGTCAATTTTTAATGAAAAGTACCATCAATAAGTTTAAATAAAAACCCAACATGTTCAGCGGAAGCAAATAGAAAATCATAGTTTAACTGTCTCAAAAACCAACATGTATCCACCCAGTTCGACCCATGACCACTCCAGCTACTCCAGACAGCAAGTTCCAATCCAAGACATCTAACGACCTGCGAGCATGCAACAAGTGTATCAGACAAAGCTGGCGAGTTCATAGTTTGTGAAAACGTTAGTTACCAAGTGTTTAGTTCAGTTCATTGAATATAATGTTGATAATACCCCGAATACAAGACGGCTCCTGATTTACACTGCCCTTTCCCCAATGCTCCTATCAAAGCATTGAGCATGACTGAGTCATTAGTTCACACCCGTCCTCTCAGGTACGGGGTGAGGGTGCCAAACCTAGACAGCGCTACCAACTAATACTCCGTTACCTCTCAGGTAACAAAAACAAGGAGGGACTTTAATGGTGATAGGATGAGTGTATTATCCAACATTCCAGATTTACCCACAAGACGTATTCCTCTCAGTAATACCCAATTGATTTACCCAAAAACCTATCCCTCTCAGGGATACCCAATGACTGTCCCAACCACCGGGACGCATGCCCAAGAGAAATGAACTCACCTTTGTTTTGCTCTGTAAGTTTAAGGCACGTATTCCAAGTTGGTCAATTAGTCACTATTGTGATTACCAATAACAATCAATTTCGTATACACATAAGGCACGTATTCTTTACACATGCTACACCGGTAACGTTCAAGGATTACACATATCATCTTACGGGTCATGACAGTTAACCATGCATTATTTAATCCGTTATCATCGTAAAATCACATGACAAATATTTGAACATGATACAAGTTTACATTACGAATTTACGTGAAAACAAACCCTTAATGGTCCATAGAGTTCATTGCACAGGTATGTAGTCCATTTATTCTAAGGCCAGACGAGAGTATGTAGCCCACACTTAAGTGTGCGGCTAGCTCTTATTGTGTGGTTTGGGTATCAGGTTCAAGGCCCATTTAGAGTGTACGTTCTACTCCGAAGGTGCAGCCCAACTCATGCATAACCCGGGTAAGTGTGCGGCCCATAAATGTGTCCAGCCCAACTAGCTAGCAGCCCACTGATGAGACATGTGTGGCTTGTTCGGGTTGTTCTCTCTGGCCCAGCTGTGTTCGGCTCAACCAATTATACGGCCCGGTCCCCTAATGTGTTCCGTTTCTTATCTGTGGCCCAAGCCCAAGGAATGGCTTCTAAGTCACGTGGCCCAGCACAATTACAAGATCCATAGAAAGTATGCGATCCATTTAATCAGATTTGTGATTATCATTCTTAATTACCAGGCGATACATTAACATTACTTGCCATCATTCGGATCAATTTTATGAGTTTATCGACCTATTGCAGTCACAAAATTCATAGTTATCACATCAATGAATCACGTTTAACTCTATCATGCATCACCCCCTAATCCTTGATTTGATCATTATAATTAATTTCCTACATAAGCAATTCAACAGAAACTTATTATCATGCAGCCCTAACTATTAGTCCTTAATCATGCGACCCAAACCATTTAGTAGAGGC
Organism: Helianthus tuberosus; assembly: GCA_030545235.1. Lineage (NCBI taxonomy): Eukaryota > Viridiplantae > Streptophyta > Magnoliopsida > Asterales > Asteraceae > Helianthus > Helianthus tuberosus. The sequence continues at coordinate 199,889,080 of CM060425.1, forward strand.
TCACATCCCAAATCAGTTTAATGCTAAGACTCTAAATCACATATCAATCACATATACTAGTATCAATCAATAAGCAGTATCAAATAATAACATGATCAATCGCAAACTGTTTTCTTTTGCACCTTAACGACTGAACTATGGAGAAAACACTAACCAGATTCAACGTAAAACGATGAGAACTTCGAGAGGGAATGGGGCCTGGCGTCGACTTCCAAGATGGATTAGGGTTTGGTGAATAAGAGAATGGTAACCTAAGAAAACTACGTATAATTTACTTAAGTGTGCGTGTATATATTAATCCCAAGCTAACCGGCCCACATCCAACTTGGTTTGGGCTTTGCATGGCCCAAACATGATTGCGGTACAACTATATGTGTGCGTGTGCTCGGGTTGGCCTCCGGGTATATTAGACACTAAAACAAATCAAGTATTCGCTCAATCGTACCTAATTACATCCACGTTTAACAAGTTTAACATAACAAAATGTTTAACGGATTGACATAGCAAGGACGTTTAACACATTGGAGAGGGATAACGAGAAGTTAAGATCACATGATTAAACGTTACTAATCTTGAAAGTTCGGGTGGTCACATCATCCCCAACTTGAAAGAAATTTCGTCCCGAAATTTGATACGCAACCCAGAGGAGTGAAGTGATAAATCAAGATTACTGCCGATTTTCCTCAGGTGCCACATCATCCCCAACTTGAAGAGGAATTTCTTCCCGAAATTCACCAGTTCTACCATCATTAGTTTGGTCATCCGGAAATAGTTGAGGATACTTAAGCTTCATCTGATCCTCACGCTCCCACGTGAACTCCGGTCCATGTTTGGAGTTCCAACGAACCCTCACGATCGGGATTCGACTATGCTTACGAACCTTGACTTCACGATCTATGATTTCGATAGGTTCTTTGAAAAACTGCAACTTGTCGTCAATCTTGAGCTCTTGAAACGGTACCACCAGTGTTTCATCAGATAAACACTTCTTCAGTTGCGAAACATGGAAAACATCATGAACATTACCCAGCTCAGCAGGTAATTCGAGCTTGTAAGCCACTTTACTGATTCGCTCCAAGATTTTAAATGGCCCAACGTAACGTGGATTAAGCTTGCCGCGCTTCCCAAAGCATACAACACCCTTCCACGGCGAAACTTTCAACATAACACGATCACCTACAGCAAACTCCAATGGTTTCCTATGCTTTTCAGCATAGCTATTCTGACGGTCACGCGCTGCCGCCATACGGTTTCTGATCTGGACAATCTTTTCTGAAGTTTCAAGTACAAGCTCCGGACCCGTGATCTGGCTGTCACCCACCTCAGCCCAACAGAGAGGAGAACGACATTTTCGCCCATACAATGCTTCAAACGGAACTGCCTGAATACTGATGTGGTAGCTGTTGTTATAGGAGAACTCTATCAACGGCAAATGTTTCTCCCACCCTTTCCCAAAATCAATCACACATGCCCGCAGCATGTCTTCAAGTGTCTGGATGGTTCTCTCACTCATATCGAGACGTGAACCGAATGACTTATGCATCGACTGCCATAAATCGGATATGAAATGCGGATCTCGATCTGATATGATGGAGGTTGGCACCTCGTGCCTAGAAACCACTTCCTTAAGATAAACGGCTGCAAGCTGTGAGAATTTATCCGTTTCCTTGATTGCTAGAAAATGCGCTGACTTCGTGAGACGATCAACGATCACCCAAATAGTATCGTTTCGCCCTGAGTTCTTGGAAAACCAATGACGAAATCCAGAGCAATCTGCTCCCATTTCCACGTGGGTATCTCTGGTTGCTGAAGTAGGCCTGAGGGTTTTTGATACTCCACTTTGACTTTATCACAAGTCAAATACTTACTCACGTACGTCGCTATGTGAGCCTTCATCTTTCGCCACCAATACATAACCTTGAGATCCTGATACATTTTATCTGAGCCCGGATGAACTGAATACCGAGACTTGTGCGCTTCGTCCATCACAAGCTCTCTAAGATTATTACCATACAAAGGAACCCATACCCGCTCCATAAAATAATGAATGCCGTCAGATCTCTCCACAAGTCATTTTTCCATGCCCCGCAAGTATTCAGCCTTGATGTTTTATTCTTTCAATGCCTCGATCTGAGCGGAACGAATCTGATCAGGGAAACTAGAGTGAATAGTGAGTTGTAGAGCGCGAACACGCTTAGGCTTCATCTCCTTTCGGCTAAGTGCATCAGCTACAACGTTAGCTTTACCCGGGTGATACTTGATGGCACAATCGTAGTCATTCAAAAGTTCTATGCAACGACGTTGTCGCATATTCAATTCCTTCTAGTTGAAGATATGCTGGAGACTCCTGTGATCGGTGTAGATAGTTCATTTGGTACCATACAGATAATGCCTCCAAATCTTCAACGCGAATATAACAGCCCCTAACTCCAAGTCGTGAGTCGTATAATTCTTCTCATGTACCTTCAACTGTCGAGAAGCATATGCTATCACCTTCTCACGTTGCATCAACACGCAGCCGAGACCCTAAATAGAAGCATCACAATATGCCACGAAATCCTCTGTACCTTCAGGTAGAGACAAGATCGGTGCGCTGCAGAGTTTCTGTTTCAAGAGTTGGAACACGTCATCTTGCTTCGTTCCCCAAGAGTAAACAACATTCTTCTGTGTTAATGAGGTGAGAGGTTGAGCGATCTTTGAGAAATCCTTAATAAACCGACGATAGTATCCCGCAAAACCAATAAATTGTCGCACCTCCGAAGGATTCTTCGGTGCCGCCCAATTCCTAATAGCATCGATCTTAGCAGGATCCACGTGTATCCCCCTTTCGTTAACAATGTGACCAAGAAAGTGTGCTTCCCGAATCTAGAAATCACACTTAGAGAACTTTGCGTAGAGTTGCTCCTTCCGCAGGAGCTCCAAGATAAGATGTAAGTGCCGCTCGTGGTCTTCCTTGCTCTTTGAGTAGATCAAGATGTCGTCGATAAACAGAATAACAAAATCGTCGAGATACGGTTTGCACACGCGGTTCATGAGATCCATGAAAACCGCTGGTGCGTTAGTCAACCCAAATGGCATAACCAAAAACTCATAGTGGCCATACCGCGTTCGAAAAGCCGTTCTGGGAACATCCTCCTCTCGGACTCGTACCTGATGATAGCCCGACCTTAAGTCGATCTTGGAATAAAAACTTGACCCCTACTACTGGTCAAACAGATCGTCGAGGCATGGTAAAGGATAACGGTTCTTGACGGTTACCTTGTTGAGTTCACGATAATCTATACACATCCGAAAGGACCCATCCTTCTTCTTCACAAACAGCACTGGGCTCCCCAAGGCGAAGAGCTAGGTCGGATAAAACCTCGATCCAACAGCTCTTTGAGTTGGTTTGACAACTCCTGCAACTCTCCTGGCGTGAGACGATAAGGAGCACGAGCAACCGGAGCTGCTCCTGGCGTGAGGTCAATCTGAAATTCCACCTGACGATGTGGAGGTAAACCAGGGAGCTCTTCAGGAAACACATCAGGAAACTCACGAACCACTGGAAGGTCCTCGATCCTCCTCTCATCAGAGTGCGAATCAGTAACAAGAGCTAAAATAGCAGGGTAGCCCTTACGCAGACACTTCTGAGCCTTCATAGCTGAGATAATACTAACCATTGCACCACTACGATGACCCTGAACCGATAACGATACTCCGCTAGGGAGAGGGATACGCACGATTTTCTCTTTACAGAGAATTTCCGCCTGATGCTTAGACAACCAATCCATGCCAACCACCACATCAAAACTTCCAAGAGTAACGGGGAGTAGGTCAATGTCGAACACATGACCTATAAGATCGATTTTACACCCAACGAGGACATGTGAAGCTTCAATCGATTTACCATCAGCTAGTTCTACTATATGTTTAGTTACAAGAGGTGTAGGACTCAACCCTAACTGACGACTGAACCCCAAAGATACATAACTCCAGTCTGCACCAGAGTCGAACAATACCGAAGAAAATAGATCATTTACTGAAAACGTACCAGTCACTACGTTGCCATCATTCCTAGCTTCCCCAGCACCAATAGTAAACATCCTCCCACGTGCACCATTCCCACCATTGTTCCCATTGTCTTTATTCCCAGTGTTGTTGTTATTTTTTCCCGCATTCTGAATCAACTGAGGGCAATCCCGCCTGAAGTGACCCTCATCGCCACACTGAAAACAACCCTTGCGATTACCCTGATTCTGCTGAGGTTGCTGCCTATCCTGCTGATGTGGCTGCTGTTGCTGTGGGGGTTGCTGCTGCTGCTGTCTCGGGAGTGGAGCCTGCAATCTTTAGCCATATGACCCACTTTGTTGCACCTATGACAAACTCGGGTGCACGGCCCGCGATGATGGTAGTTGCACTTGTGACACTTTGGTTGCTTCCCTGCATAAGTACTCTAATTCGAATTGTTGCTCTGGTTCTGATTCACAGAAGATGACTGACTGAAACTGCGATTGGTACCCGTGTCTGGTTTCTTCTGTGGCTGTATAGAATTGGACGCCTTGTCCACATCATTCCACTTACGCTTGTTGTTAGTGGCGGGAGTAGTAGCTGTAGCAGTAGTAGCAGAAACACGCGGTGGCAGCGAACCACGCTCCACCTCCTGATCCGTGATCTTGTGGGCTAAGCGGATGATCTGAGGTAAGTTGTCAAGATTTGTAGCAGTGACCAAACTCTTGACTGACGGTGCTAACCCCTTGATGTACAATTCGATCCTTCGAGGTGGTGGTCGTGATAAGTTAGGACACATATTCGCGAACTCATGTGACCTTTTTGTATACGCTTCAATTTCAGACCCTTCCATCTTCAAATTGTAGTACTCGTTCTCAAGCTTCTGGATCTCATCACGAGAACAGTACTCTTCTCGCATCAACTCCTTGAAATCAACCCAAGTAGTTGCGTTAGCCATCTCAATGCCCAACATTTCCACCTGGGCATTCCACCAAGTTAAGGCACCATCCTCCAATGTGCCTGTAGCATACTTCACCCGGTCCCCCACGGGACAGTTACACATAGCAAAGACTGATTCTGCCTTCTCAAACCAATGTAGAAGTCCCACAGCTCCTTAAGTCCCAGTGAATGTCTGTGGCTTATAATCCATGAACGTCTTAAACGTGCAGGCAGGCGGATTGTTTTGATTCGCAGGTTGACCTAAAACGAAAGAACGTACAACACAAGTAAGATTCGAGTATACGACACAAGGATAAAGAGTATTTGGCACATATCATACCAGCCTAGTAAGCCGCTCGGGCATCAGCCACACGAGTGTTGATCAAGTTAGTTAATTCGGCCTGAGTCATAGCAATGTTGCCGCGTCCATGGCCTCGTCCGCTCATGATTCTATAGAAGAAAATGGAAAAGGTTACGAGTCGAAATAAGGTAGGAGTCAAACCTCCTAATGACTTCTACAGACTACTGAGTTCATATCAGACAACAGAGCGGAACCCCTCTCACACTCGTTAAGCCTCACTGGGACTCACATGCACCCCACATTATTATTATTATGTGTGCACCCATAATAATAAGGCAATTTGCATGCTTATCCCAGTGCCTCTTAACTCGCGCTAAAAGGTTCCCCACATCCAAATAGCAAACGAAAGGTATTACAGGATTAAGAATCACAATAGTCGAAGGGTAGTGTCACACTAGCAGATCACATAACAGGGGTTGGTAACATAAGGACATATACTGCAGTGCCAAGTGTGCATTCACGTGTAATGTCATACATAAGTGTACACTAGATATACTATGCAATAGTAAACGAGAAACGAACCTTGAATTCTGGAGCTGAGTGTCATGGTCGATTTCGGAACTATTCGGTTATAGTCTGGTTTTATGAAAACGTTTTAAAACCAAGTTCATTATAACCGGTGGCTCTGATACCAAACTGTCACACCCCCAAAATACCACCTATGGAAACTCCGCAAGGCGTGTGACGTACCAATAACGAGCCACTAATCATGTTGAACCCATAACAAGTTTCTAAATGAAATCGTCAATTATTAATGAAAAGTACCATCAATAAGTTTAAATAAAAACCCAACATTTTCAGCGGAAGCAAATAGAAAATCATAGTTTAACTGTCTCAAAAACCAACGTGTAATATCAATAATTCCATCACATGTATCCACCCAGTTCGACCCATGACCACTCCAGCTACTCCAGACAGCAAGTTCCAATCCAAGACATCTAACGACCTGCGAGCATGCAACAAGTGTATCAGACAAAGCTGGCGAGTTCATAGTTTGTAAAAACGTTAGTTACCAAGTGTTTAGTTCAGTTCATTGAATATAATGTTGATAACACCCCGAATACAAGACGGCTCCTGATTTACATTGCCCTTTCCCCAATGCTCCTATCAAAGCATTGGGCATGACTGAGTTATTAGTTCAGACCCGTCCTCTCATGTACGGGGTGAGGGTGCCAAACCTAGATAGCGCTACCAACTAATACTCCGTTACCTCTCAGGTAACAAACAACAAGGAGGGACTTTAATGGTGATAGGATGAGTGTATTATCAAACATTCCAGATTTACCCACAAGACGTATTCCTCTCAGGAATACCCAATTGATTTACCCAAAAACCTATCCCTCTCAGGGATACCCAATGACTGTCCCAACCACCGGGACGCATGCTCAAGAGAAATGAACTCACCTTTCTTTTGCTCGATATGTTTAAGGCACGTATTCCAAGTTGGTCAATTAGTCCCTATTGTGATTACCAATAACAATCAGTTTCGTACACACATAAGGCACGTATTCTTTACACATGCTACACCGGTAACGTTCAAGGATTACACATATCATCTTATGGGTCATAACAGTTAACCATGCATTATTTAGTCCGTTATCATCGTAAAATCACATGACAAATATTTAAACATCAAACAAGTTTACATTACGAATTTACGTGAAAACAAACCCTTAATGGTCCATAGAGTTCATTGCACAGGTATGCAGTCCATTTATTCTAAGGCCAGACGAGAGTATGTAGCCCACACTTAAGTGTGCGGCTAGCTCTTATTATGCGGTTTGGGTATCAGGTTTAAGGCCCATTTAGAGTGTACGTTCTACTCCGGAGGTGCAGCCCAACTCATGCATAACCCGGGTAAGTGTGCGGCCCATAAATGTGTCTGGCCCAACTAGCTAGCAGCCCACTGATGAGACATGTGTGGCTCATCCGGGTTGTTCTCTCCGGCCTAACTGCGTTCGGCTCAACCAATTATACGGCCCGGTCCCCTAATGTGTTCCGTTTCTTATCTGTGGTCCAAGCCCAAGGAATGGCTTCTAAGTCACGTGGCCCAGCACAATTACAAGATCCATACAAAGTATGTGATCCATTTAATCAGATTTGTGATTATCATTCTTAATTACCAGGCCATACATTAACATTACTTGCCATCATTCGGATCAATTTTATGAGTTTATCGACCTATTGCAGTCACAAAATTCATAGTTATCACATCAATGAATCACGTTTAACTCTATCATGCATCACCCCTAATCCTTGATTTGATCATTATAATTAATTTCCTACATAAGCAATTCAACAGAAACTTATTATCATGAAGCCATAACTATTAGTCCTTAATCATGCGACCCAAACCATTTAGTAGAGGCTCACATCCCAAATCAGTTTAATGCTAAGACTCTAAATCACATATCAATCACATATACTAGTATCAATCAATAAGCAGTATCAAATAATAACATGGTCAATCGCAAACCGTTTTCTTTTGCACCTTAACGGCTGAACTATGGGGAAAACACTAACCAGATTCAACGTAAAATGATGAGAACTTCGAGAGGGAATGGGGCCTGCCGTCGACTTCCAAGAGGGATTAGGGTTTGGTGATTAAGAGAATGGTAACCTAAGAAAACTACGTATAATTTACTTAAGTGTGCGTGGATATATTAATCCCAAGCTAACCGGCCCACATCCAACTTGGGTTGGCCGGCTTTGCATGGCCCAAACATGATTGCGGTACAACTGTATGTGTGCGTGTGCTCGGGTTGGGCTCCGGGTATACTGGACACTAAAACAACTCAAGTATTCGCTCAATCGTACCTAATTACATCCACGTTTAACAAGTTTAACATAACAAAATGTTTAACGGATTGACATAGCAAGGACGTTTAACACATTGGAGAGGGATAACGAGAAGTTAAGATCACACGATTAAACGTTACTAACCTTGAAAGTTCGAGTTGTCACAGATGGCCATTCGGATGGATGGCTAATCGGATATTATGTGGCTGTTTGTGAACAACGTTTAAACAACGGAAAATGGTTAGAGTCAGGTCATCCGGACGATTGGGTCCCATCTGGACGGGTGGCCATTCGGGCGGATGGTCTGTGTTTTGAAGTTTTTGTAAAATTTTCTAAGTAACAAGCTTTAAGTTAACGGGGACGGCATGACGACGTGTCAAACAACGGAGAATACCAAATCCAGTCCATTCGTCTGGATGGGCTCTGCCCATCCGGACAAACATGCTGTCCATGGTGAAGTTCATGTTTGTCCCGTTAATCGGTCCATCTTTTTGGTTGAAATCAGTTTTCAAGTCGGCTTTCGACTAAGGAACGAGTTAACAGTCTGATTGAGTCCGATTTCACCAGTGTTTTGTCAGAATCAAAGAGAAGTTTCAGAAATAAATTGAAAAACGTTGAAATCTTCCATAAATGAGTTGAAAAGTGTGAAAATATTTTATATCCTGAACCAATCTCGACTGAGTGATGTTCCACAACCGATTGCACAAGCAAAACGAGTGGAAACCACCTTCGAGAGGTCTAGAATCAGTGATTTCAAGAAATAGTTATGGTGTGTGTGTGATTTTGATGAAGAAGATGGAGTAGAAGTGATTAGTGATGAAGAATGAAGAAGATTCGAGTGAGAAAGCTTACAAATCGGCCTTGATTCGCGGGTTGAAGCTTGAGAGCGTTTGGGAACGAATGTGGAGCGGATGAGGTGAAAGTGTTGAAGTGAAACACAAGTCCACTATTTATAGGCGAGGATCAGGTGCGGGTTCCGGATGGCGCAAATGCATCCGGATGGCAGTCGTTCGAATGAGGATATGTCCGGATGGTCTCATCCGGACGGATGGCTCCATCCAGACGGATGGTCATGAATCATCCAGGCGGATGGCCCATTCGGACAACAGGGCTTGCGTTGATTAGTCTCCCACCCTGGGTTGTTCGATGAGTTTTGTTGCGTTAATTAGTATGTACACTTTAGGTATTTTAGCGAGATATCAAGTGTAGCGTTGTGTTGCGTTTCAGTGTGATAAATCGAGTTGTGCGAGTAGCGTTGAGTTTGCGATAGCGTTTGCGAGTAACAATACACATAATAAGCATACACAAGTAATCAAGTAAACAAGTAAACACATAAATAACACAAGTTAATAAATAACCAATCCGTGTTTCGAGTTTGCATTGAGTTGCATTGCGATAAGCGTTGTAATAATAAGCGTTTAAATGGGACAAAATGCGATGTATAGTGATGTGAATTGCGTAAAATAAGCGTCATAAAATGCGTTTAAAATGTAGTTCAAAAATATAGTTTAACCCTTTTTGCGGAAATCGAATCTCGGAGTACAATGTTTACAAAGAACAACCGTAAAAGGAACAATTCGAAGATCGAGTTGTTACAGTTTTTGGACAAAAGGAATTAAATATGAGACAGAGACGTTGGATGGAAATTCATAGTGATTATGATTGTGATATCTAGTATCATGCAGGAAAAGCTAATGTAGTAGCCGATGCTTTAGGTCGAAAGTATCAGGAAAAGCCAAAATGAGTACGCTCTCTCAGACTAAATCTGCAGATAGATTTAAATGAGCAAATTAAAGTAATACAGGAGACAACAATCAAGGACGATGTTGAAAGTTTAAAAGGAATGATTAAAGAATTAGAACAAGGAACAGATGGAATTTGGAGATTCCATAAGAAAAGGATTTGTATACCTAAGCAAGAAAACCGACGCCACAGAATTCTCGAAGAAGCCCATAAGTCTAAGTATATGATACATCCCGGTAGTGATAAGATGTAATAAGATTTAAGAAAGAATTTCTGGTGGATAGGAATGAAAAAGGATATAGCAAACCATGTTGCTAAATGTCTAACCTGTTCACAGGTTAAAGCTTAGCATCAGAAACCTTTAGGGTTATTACAACAATTAGAAATGCCAATATGGAAATGGGAATTGATAACAGTGGACTTTGTTACCAAATTACCCAAGACACGAAAAGGTAACGATACAATCTGGGTGATTGTTGACAGATTAATCAAATCTGCTTATTTCTTACCTATAAAGGAAACTTCCAGTATGGAACAGTTAGCCAAGTTATATGTAAATGAAATAGTTTCATTACATGGGATTCCTTTATCTATTGTTTCTAATAGATATAGCCGTTTTACATTTCATTTTTAGACAAGTTTCCAAAAAGCAATGGAAACCAGGGTAAATCTAAGCACAGCTTATCATCCTCAAACGGACAGACAAAGCGAAAGGACAATTCAGACAATGGAAGATATGCTTAGAGCCTGTGTAATTGATTTTGGAGGAAATTGGGACGATCAGTTACCATTGATAGAATTTTCCTACAATAACAGCTATCATACCAGCATCAATGTTACACCGTTTGAAGCACATTATGGACGAAAGTGCCGAACTCCAGTCTGTTGGGCAGAAATTGGAGAAAAGCAACTATCTGGACCAGAGATAGTACAAGAAACAACGGACAAGATTATTCAAGTCAAGGAAAGACTAAAAGTAGCACGAGATCGTCAAAAGAGTTATGCAGATAACAGACGAAAACCATTGGAATTTCAAGTTGGAGATAAGGTATTGTTATAAGTTTCTCCATGGAAAGGAGTGGTCAAGTTCGTTAAAAGAGGAAAACTAAGCCCCATGTATGTTGGACCTTTTGAGATTATCACAAGAATAGGACCAGTAGCTTATCAGCTACAACTGCCAGAGGAAATGGCATGAATACATGATGTGTTTCATGTTTTCAACCTCAAGAAATGCTTAGCAGACGAATCACTAGTAGTACCTCTTCATGACATAGAGGTAAATGAGAAACTCAAGTTTGTAGAGAAACCACTATAGATTGAAGATAGAAAGATCAAGAATATCAAGCATAAGAGGTTAGTTCTGGTCAAGCTAAAATGGGATTCCAAGAGAGGACCAGAATACACATGGGAACTCGAATCAGAGATGCGGCGAAAATATCCACACTTGTTTCAGTGAATCTCAAGGAGGAGATTTAAAATAAGGTGGGGAGGATATAACAACCCTCCTAAAAAATCACCCTAAACGTTCCTATTATACCCCGAATATACATTAGCGGGCCTAAATTACCTTAATATTTATGAAATTCAAATAAAAACAAAAATATAACGTCGCTCGCGAGGCGCGACCCCCTTGGACTTGCGAGTCGCAGGGCTTGACCGGGCTACGGCTGGCAAGCCCTCCGGCTACCACGTGTCCTGTTACGTGCAAGACCTACACCCCTGATTCACCAAGGCTAGGACCTACCCTACCATGCTCGTGGGCCGCGAAGGGTGGAGCTAAATGAGTCGCGGGGCGCGAGCCACCCTATGTCCAACCTATAAAAAGGAGGCCGAGACCTCAGTTCTCGTTGCTCATTTCTTTTCTGTATCTCTGTCCCTATAAAAGCTAAACGCTGCTCGATATAATACCCCTAAAAAGTGAAGCTCTGCCTCATTGTAAATATTATAACCCCGGATCATGTATTCGTTACCCTACCCGATTGATCTAGGGCTCCGTAACGCATGTCAAGGCTCTGCCTGACTCGGTTCGTTGGAGTTCTATCTCGGTAGTATGGCTAATGTGATTTGGGTTATCTTACTAGCACGTGTGCATTGTTTTATTTTAATAGATAATAACCAGGAAAAGCAACAGGAAGTTATAGTATTACCTAAGTCAGCAAAGTGAGTACATTCTCTTTTTCTCATCGTTTATTAGTCATTCTACCAAACTGTTTTACCAAAACATCAAATGTTTAAATTATACTTAACAATGATTGAGTCTATGTATTCTACGATTGCTTCCGGTATGTGGGGTTTTGTATACACTACTTGAATTCCTTTACTATTGGACGACGAGTTAGCCAATGAGTAACATGACCACAGTCATAGAACTGTGGAATCAGTGAATATGACAAATACTGAATTAGTATATTGGTAGATATAAACATTGTAATCGCTGATGCTCTCAATACTGTAAAGTTATAAAAACTGTTTTGGTTAAACTAGGATGCACTCGCCAGTATTTCTTGCTGATAAAATCTTTTTAAAACGTGTTTCAGGTAACTTAATGTGAAGCTAATAGAAGCCAGCTGGAGAGCACTGAAGGCTTAGAGAAGTGGCTATAAATTTACCTAAATAAAAGGAGTTTATGTTTCTAATAATTAGGGTTTTATCCCTCTAAATGTATGATCAATGAAACTTGGGTTTTATCCCATTTGTTTATTATAAAAGTTTGGTGTTTTGAAACTCTAATAATATTTCCTAACTACGGTCCTGATGTCTCATTTCCGCTGCCAAATTAATAAACACCGATACCACCGGCTCTGTGTTGGCGCGCGACGCCCGCTCCCGAGGTAGGGGTCGGGGGCTGCGACATAAAGACCCGTTGAGTCTTTCGGACTATAGGCCTAAAAGCTTGATTGGTTGTATTAACAAGGTTTTATCCAAAGTGTTGGTTTGTAGATTGAAAAGGTAATTGGGAAGTTGGTGTCGCCTGAACAATCGGCCTTTTTGACGGGGAGGACCATTTAAACGAGGTCGTGGGGTGGATAAAAAAGATGAAGAGAAGGGGTGTGTTCTTCAAAGTAGACGTAGATAAGGCATATGATTCGGTGAATTGGAGTTTTTTGGATTCTATTTTGGAGCAAATGAACTTCCCGCCACTTTGGAGGAGATGGATTTCGACGATTGTTTCATCGGCTAAGGCTTCGGTTTTAGTAAACAGTTCTCTGACACAAGAATTTGTTTGCTACCGGGCCTTAGACAAGGTGAACCAATCTCCCCGTTTTTATTCGTGATTGCGATGGAGGGGTTGTTCGGAGTCTTGAAGAAAGCATGTTCGGTAGGACTTTTTCATGGTCTCTTATGCGGTGGGCAAGGGTTAACTCTCTCACATTTCATATATACGGATGACGAAGTTTTATTAGGGGATTGGTCAATGTTCAATGCCAATAACCTTATGCGGCTACTTAGATGTGTTAATTTAGTGTCGGGGCTTCGGGTTAATATGGCGAAATCTGGTCTTTATGGGATAGGGGTGGAAACAAACGAAATATTGGAGGTGGCGGCATTATTAAAGTGTAAAGTGGGTAGTTTTCCATTTGTTCATCTTGGTTTGCAAGTAGGAGTCAATATGAACTTACGCAAGTTTTGGGAACCGGTTTTGGACACTTTTAAAATAAGATTATCCATATGGAGGGCCAAGCAATTATCAATAGGGGGTGCGTAACATTAATTGAATTGGTGCTAAATTCGCTTCCCACGTATTATTTCTCATTGTTTTAAGCGCCCTAAATGGTCATTCAAGTGATGGATCGTGTGAGACAAGTATTTTTTGGGGGAGGGTCGGAGGATCAAGCGAAACTTAATTAGGTGGCATGGCAAAAGGTCGTAGCTCCGGTTGAATATGGTGGCCTTGGTATTGGGTCATTGCGGGATGCGAACCTTGCTATGCTCTCGAAGTGGTGGTGGTAGTGGTTTATGGAAGACGAAGTGGGTTGTGGAAAAGGGTAATATGGGCTATTCACAGCAATGGTCAAGCTGGAATTTCATCCCTACGAAGTTAACAATTCCCGGCCCTTGGAAGTAGGTGGTAAAGGCGGTGGCTAAAATACTAAGAGCAGGGGTAGCAGTTGAAAAATCAATAATCGGGATAGTCGGAAGGGGCTGCAATGTTATGTTTTGGCTGGATTATTGGGCTGGGAATGAGACGCTAGCCATAAGATTCCCAGCTCTGTTTGCTCTGGAAAAGAAAAAGATGGCAACAGTTTTGGATCGTTGGTTGGGAGGGAGTTTGGGTGGAACTGGTAATGGAGAAGGGCTATTTCGGATGGTGTAGAGGCGGCCCAGTTAGAGCTGGTAGGCTTGTTGAATGGTTTCGGTAGGTCGAATATGAAGAATGAATGGCGATGGGCTTTGGATGGCTCAGGGTAGTTTACGGATGGGAGGAAAAATGAAGGCCTTATAAAGCAGAGGTTTAGCGCTCTGGAATACGTGCATAACTGGAACAATTGGGTAGCTAAGAAAGTCGGGATTCTTACATGGAGAGCGTGTTTAGTCAGGTTACCGACAAGGTGTGCATTAGTGAGGAGGAATATAAATATGCCTAATTGTGTATGCCCGATGTGTGGCGAGGAGCAAGAGGACACGGAACATCTTTTTGTAATGTGTAGTTTTGCCCAAATGATATAGCAACTTGTAACGCAATGGTGCAAGATACATCCGATATACGAATTCTGGGTTAGAGACCTTCTTGACTTACACTAGTATGTTGGTGGCTCAGCTAAATTCAAGAAGGCATTTCAAGCAATTTGTCATACGGACTTCTGGTGTATTTGGCGGTGCCAAAACAAAGTTATTTTTTAGCAAAGCCTTTGCTCACTACAGAAGGTTATTAGGGAGATAAAGGGATTGTCCTTTCTGTGGATAAAGGCTCGGTCTAAGCAATTGAATTTGGATTGGAGTATTTGGAGTAGTTTTAATATGCATAGACATGGCCGGCCCTGGAGGTGGGCGGGGAGGACCACCGGCCAGGGCCCGATATTTCGAGGGGCACGTTTTTTTATGAAAAAAACCTGATATGTATATGTAAAATATTTTTTAATAGGGTACACCTATACAAATACCAACATAGGTCTCCTTACAAAACTATTCTTATGGTTTAAATTAGTTATTAACCCCTTTGGCATTAGATTTAGACCTTTAGTGAGCCAAATACCCAATTTCGTTAAGGCTAAGGGCACATTTTTTCGAGCTCGAACAGTGTACACAAATTTTCAGGGCCGGCCCTGTGCATAGATTGGGGTGTTAGTTTACATGTAAAGTTTTTGTGTTTCTTTGGTGTAATGTAACTTTGTAAGCTAGCGACCTAATAGATGGTTTGGTGTGTTAATGAAATTGTTGGCCTTTCAAAAAACAAAAAACAATGTACATGCTAAGAAAGTTCGATATGAACCAATTACTTATCAAATAAACCAAAAATAAGAAAATAAAAAAAAATACGTGAGGGAATAACAAATCCAGGCCCTAATACCCATATATTAATAATTTTATCTTACATAAATATGCTATATCTTATTATTTGAGGTATATCTAGGGCTGTCCAAAATGCTCGGAGCTCGTAGCTCGGATTTAGCTTGGAAAAAGCTCGCTCGATATGGCTCGGTTTGAAAGTGAGCCGAGCCAGCTCGGCTCGTAACGAGCCGAATTGGCTCGGTTTGGCTCGCTTGGTAGCTCATCTCGGCTTAGTTCGGATTATTTTCTTTATAATATATTTATTTTTATATACATTATAATATATTACAAAAAAAACTTGGGATTATTTATACGTATTTAGGCTTGTAATTTGATATCCATAGCATATTTAGATCTTAATTACCTTGCTAATGAACTAATATTGTATTTCATTGAAATTTAATATTTATTTTTCGTTATTGAACATGATTTTGGCTTTTAATGAATTAAGATAAACTTATTTTGAATATGTTTTTTTTTAAGTACTGAATAATATTTTAGGGTACTGAATTTTGAGAGCTATATATTATATATTTTTTTTAAATCGAGCCAAACCAAGCCGAGTCGAGCCAGCTCGGTTTAAAACCAAGCCGAGCCCAAGCTTAGATTTTCAGCTCGGTTTCAAATCCGAGCCAGCTCGGTTTATAATCGAGCTGAGACCGACCTTACCCTGGCTCGGCTCGGCTCATGAACAACCCTAGGTATATCTAATATAATCTAAATCTATAATCTACAAATTATAATAAATGATTATATTTAATATTACGTGATATTCTCTGCTTCAATTTTATAACTTTTACTTATATCTTATTCTAAAATATTTTTAATCATCATCTTTACTATTATTATTCTTCCAATTTTAATATTATATATATATATATATATATATATATATAAATTAATTTTTAGCCTAAAAATACGTCGAACTTTCAAATAATATAAAATCTTTCTATTCTAATAAATGAAAAATCTTTTTTGAACACGTGTCACTTTCTGGTACTTTCTCGCCTTATTTTCCTATTTTCTCTTATATTAAATAATAACAATAATAATTTTAAACAAATTAGATAAGAATAATAAATATTTTATATCCAAACTATTATAAGTAGATATATATACTTTGGGGTTCCGTGATTGAAATTACGGTAAATTAGGAATCCAAGGTTCCTGTTTGATATACACTTTATAATTGTATCATTGTTTTTTTTTTCACTAGAATAAATAATTATTCTAGGTCTGGGACATATCCTCCTATCAAATTATACGTGTTTTTAAATGCATCGCTATAATGGTTTGAATTCACCACTATAGTCGTACAATTCTTTCAAATGTCAAATCTAAACAACTTAGTCTCACCTTTGTATTGTTAGGCATACTAGTATAATTGGTTTAAACCCATCATTTATCGAACATTGGATTAACATTTAGAAAGAAAACCATTTTTAAATATAAGAGTTCTATACTTCATTCAAAAAGAGAATTTAGTTCTTGATTTTACGGTTTAATTCATAAAGAATGGTGGAATATATGAAAACATGGGGATCAATCTCCACCTTTTTGTATTGTAAACTCTCTTGAATACGAATTTGAGATGAGTGTTTTATGAATGAAATAAATAAATAAGCATGAAGCTGCATAAAACTAACGAAAATCATTGTATCTCATAATTTGAATGTATCATAAAAACTAGATTCAACCCTCTGTGATACATATTTTTTTACCTAATAATAAATAAAAAAACAAACTAAAATGTGATAATAAGTAAATAGTACACCAGAGTTCATTTTTAAAAGATAAATCTTGACTATATATGTTAACATATGACGTTATATTTTCTTCGAACACGTGTACTATTACACGAGTTTTATTAAGATATATTTTTTATTATTTATTATATAAAATTATATTTTTCCAGACTGTGTAATACACAGGGTTCAAACCTAATAAATATTATAACAAAAACTTTATATAATGATACAAATAACAATACCATATGTTACAATTTAATATATGTTATATTATAAAAACGTTATAATTTTAATTTATAATATGCCACCTCGACACAAATCTTATAAATATAAAACGATTGAATTTATCACATGAAAATGTAAATAATATTATAATTTATGGAATAATTGATATACCCATAGAAATACACTATATTTAACCGTGCAATAAGATTATAATATTATAGCATATATGCTATAATATTAATCATGTTACATATTTTTACAAGATTAGAGTTTATATTTCCTCAACACGTACAATAAATTTCATAAATTATGAACGTATAAGATTATATTACTGCATTTTTAACCGTGTGATAAGGGTTATATAGAAATTTATAATTTATATCTTTTATATTTAATCCATGTAATACACGGATTTATAATCTAATAGTAGTAATAATAATAATAATAATAGTAATAATAATAATAATAATAATAATAATAATAATAATTTATGCAAATAGTTACCTGTCAATAATGGGGCTAAATTACATATTCACAAACAGTTATTGTGATTATTATATATTTTGGCTTTTAAAGTCATATATTAAAATGAAATTCTTACTAAAAACCCCCGGATCGTAATTTCTTCTACCCAACATTCTCACAGAATAAAGTAAAAAAGAAAATGTAACATCAATTCTTCGTTCAATATTTCAAAATTAAATTTATTAAAGTTTATATTTCATCAACCCGCATGATAAAATTCATAAATTATAAATGCATAAGATTTGTAACATTATTACATTTTTATCCGAGTAATAAGGATTATATATAAATTTATAATTTACATTTTTTGGATATTCAACCCGTGTAATACACGGATTTTCAAACTAGTAGACTAATAAAAGAGTTGGTTCTTGTTTTTGAAAACATACATGTGGATGAATTAGGACAAGAGGGAGATGAATTGAACGAAGGAGATTAAATGAAACCTGGAAGAAGATGGACTGAAGGTTGTTAAACTAAAAGGTCGATTGATTATGAGGATCCTTGCGTGGGAAGGGAAAAATAAAAGATGGGATAATTTGGAAGAGAGAAGTATAGATGACGAGGTATGGTACTGGATCCGACCCGAGCGGTCGGACTTTCTTGCTATTTATTATTATTATTATTATAGTAATTATATATTATTATTGTGTACTAACTCGCGAAGCCCAGCGCGTTGTAGTTTATGCTACTCTAGGCTGTGGGCTCGTAGAGACAACCCCTAACTGGGCCTGGCCCATTCAGGTTAGGGTTTTTCCCATATCTCCTATATAAGGAGGTCTCCACCTCCTTATTAGGGCATCGAATATGGGGCAACACTTTTGTAGCTGGAAACAGGGGATTCTTCCCCTACCGGCCGTCTCTACGTCCCCGTTTTTCTATCTTCTTCTTATTTACAGGTCTAGGATTCGGGCGAAGAAGACGAGATGTGGCCATATCCGTATCCATCACCGTAGAAGTACCGACCCACTCGGGTTACTCTTTTACATTGGCGCCACCCGTGGGACCAGACACGAACCACGTCTCGCTATTCTTTCCTACCCAGATTTCTAGATCTGTGTTTTTTCATCAGTTACGAGAGGCGAAAATCTGTTGCCGTGCAACATCTTCTCAAATAATAATTTGGAGATTCATGTTCGATGAGTTCCTATACCTCCATTAATATATCAGGTAAATTATTCACCCCCTGTCTTTGATTCAATTTTTTTTTTCAGATATGAAAAAAGTCATGCAAAACAACTTTAGTGGCTGGTAAAGGCTTTTTACAAAGGAAAACGATTTGTAAAAGTATCTTACGTCACCTTGGAAATCCTGAATGCTCTATTAATTTATTATCTATGGAATTTGAGAGCTCATGGGATGATGACTTTAAATTTAGAGTTAACTGCCATTTTCGTCCCTGTGGTTTGGTCACTTTGGCCATTTCAGTCCATTTTTCAAAAATGCGCCATTTTCGTCCCCCACGTTCTGGAAAGGTGCCATTTCAGTCCAAAAATCATAACCCAGTTAAGTCAGTTTGTAAATAAGGACTGATTGTGTAAATTTGTAACATAAAGGACTGATTGTGTAAATTTGAAAAATGGACTGAAATGGCAGTTAACACCACCACCACTAGCCCTGCCACCACCACCACTCCGCTGCCACCACCACCACCACCGCCACCACAGCCACCACAGCCCTGCCACCACCACCACTCCGCTGCCACCACCACCACTCCGCTGCCACCACCACCGCCACCACCGCCACCACAGCCACCACAGCCACTGCCACCACCACCACCACCGCCGCCGCCGGAACCACCACCATCAACGTCATGGCAAGACCCATATTTTCAGACGTTTGTATGTAATATAAAGTCAGAATTTATTGTATTTAATCCGAAAAGTAAACGAGCAAAACAAAGGAACGAGAACGGTATACCGAAACGAAAAGCTTACGGGTTACGGGGACGTCTTCGATGATCGATCCATGTTGCCTTAACCATGATCGTATGCAATTATTTAAACTTGAAATGGGCTACTTGTGTGTGTATGCAAGATAAGATCTTCAAATAAAAAATGATCAAAGTGTTCAGTCAAATAGATGACTTAATTGATTTCCGACCACTAGTTTTTCGGGTCAAAATCAAGATGTTAGCTGCAGTCCTGCTCCATCACCAGAATGGAGACTATGCTGTTTTTCGGGCCAAGGACCTCCTGATCGTATGCAATTATTTACAAGTGCAAGCGGCTTCAAATGGGTCAATGAGTTTAAACTTGAAATGGGCTACTTGTGTGTGTATGCAAGACAAGCCTTCAGGATTTGAATTGTGCATTCGTCTGGAATTAAAGATTTCACTTTTAATCCAAACAGGTTACTAAAACAAAACTATAACCCTGCGAGGGGTTCTTTTTTCAAAACACATACATCGATTAAGGTTCTAACCTTGTAAACGGCAATTAAAGTTGTCGTTTTCATTTAAAAAAAAAAGGGGGGATCATCGTACACACGAGTTGCTGAGGAACTCCTGCGCTCGCAGGTGGTACTCTGTAGCCGTGAGTAAACTCCGCCTCGCGAGTGCGTCTCGCCTGCAGGACACACTCCGCCACCGCGCGAGCACACTTCGCATCTACCTTCGTGCCTCCCGCATCTGCATCTGCGCAACTGATCAATTCCGGCAGAAGCTACTATTCCCCTGCCGTTACCAGCCGACATCTCTTTTACTTACCCCCCCACGTCCGGCGGACGACCCTCTTGGTCACGCCACGTCCGGCGGACGACCCTCTTGGTCACGCCACGTCCGGCGGACGACCCTATTGGTCACGCCATGTCCGGCGGATGACTTTCCGGACCATACCACATCCAGGCGAGTGAACGAAAATATACCTTTTCCTTTCAATATTACAAGGAAGCTTTCTAAACTCGTCAGTGGACGGCTCACACACGCATGCTCACGTGAACCATTTTGTTCCGCCATCTAAGGCCTTGACCGTCTTCGTTCCACACCCGTGTGTGCCACCCGCCTTCACGTCACCGGCGTGTATACGCACCCGCCATTGACAACCCTGTTACATTCTTCACCAGCGGGTGTCCCTTGTCA
This sequence comes from Helianthus tuberosus, assembly GCA_030545235.1. NCBI lineage: Eukaryota > Viridiplantae > Streptophyta > Magnoliopsida > Asterales > Asteraceae > Helianthus > Helianthus tuberosus. The sequence continues at coordinate 199,909,976 of CM060425.1, forward strand.
CCACCACCCACAACACATCTCGGCCACCTCCAGTGGATCACTTATACACTCCCGCTCCCTAAGGTGGTTTACCGTCACGTTTCGCCACCCACGCGAGCGCTTTATGCTTACATACAAACGCCGCTCCATAACCGGCGGACAACATTCTTAAACGTGGGCCATTGTATCAAATTTAACCGCGAATCTTGCATGCTTGACAAACTTACCCGCGCCTATGCGTGTTAGACGGCCCTATCAACACAACACGCTTTCGGGCATCGTCCCTGCGTCAGATGACTTTGGGTCACACTTCGTTTTTAGTGACCCACTATGTAAACTTCACCGGGAACAGTCGATTCGCCCGCATCGATCTCGGCGGACGCCTTGTACCATTCGACCACATACGATGGATGCTTTTCCTTTGCCATGCCCTGGCGGAAGCTTCCAATCATATTCCGCTACACCGTGACATCGGATGCACGCGGCCGCATGATCCGGCGGGCGACTCATGCGCTTGCTTGCGAATGAATGTAACCCCAACGTAAAGCCATTATACCATCACGACTTTTGAAATCTACCCAAGCAGAGACCTCCGCACTCGTGTAATGTTGGCGGGTGACCTCCACTCCTCACCCATAACATTATGCCCATCCTAACTAGTGGCCTCATTTACGACTAAGGTATCAATTTCTTGGTAGACAATGTCTACGAAGGGCTATCACCAGATAAACCATACGAATTGGAAATATCATGTTTTAACCACCTCACCCGTATCCCCAAGGGACACAGAGAATATAGGTAAAAAAAAAATACACACATTATTTGGTGGGTAAATTCGCCAGCTAGCTTATTTCATGGTACATAAATTTTGTTTGTGAGATGCAACCACTATATCATATCCTATAATTTATAGGATATTACTTTTTGGTGATACATAATCAAGGCTGCTAACATATTTAGCAGCGTTATAAAGAAGTTTGGTGTGGGACAAGGCTACGTTTATCAACTTGTATTAAGGATGATCGTAACTGACATATACAACAATCGCCACCAATCTATAAACTCCGGTTCGCTAGAATTTTTGATTATCTATTATCTTTATATTCGGCACCGTTTTGGTCCAAATCTAGTAACATATTGAAACCGCGGGACTTCCAGTGGTAATGCTGCTACCACCAAAATCGCTAGCTATAAGTTAGCAGTTGACCCCAGCTAACCATACGCCATTGGTCAAGTCAAACAACCGTCGGGAGACCGTTCCTGGTGAACATTCTTTCACGCCTGCCGAGTTCACCTATGGCGGGGAGCCTTAATGGTTGCGCCGCCTCTAGCATACAATTCTATCAACCACCGGTTTCACGCAACTTGGCTTTGCGCCACATGTCTTTCGCGTGCCCATCGCGTATTCCTATTTTAACCAGGTTTTAATCCGAGGAGTGATAGCATCCTCTTATTATGAACGCGTATATAGCGAGGCACAGACACAACACATTTTAGCCCATGATACAACCTACTTTTCCCTTATGGTGAAACCTACAATGCCTCTTTTTAACCAAATTTTGTAGCAAAAGTGGGGCGCGGTACAACCTACTTTGCCCCTGTCGTTTTTAAATACATGCGCAATATTGTATAAATGTCGGTACTAAGAAGAAAGTACGCCATGTTTTTAGTATAACAAATATGCGTAAACTTTAAGAGGACTATGTCCTCTTATGTGGTATCTAATGCGTCCCATGCCGGCAGACACCTTTATTCGTCGCATCACCCCTGGCGGATAACGTTCTCGGTTGCACCACCTCTAGCAGCCGATTTTCTTCAACCCGCCACTACCGGCGGACGCTTTTATTCAACCCGCCGCCACCGACGAAAGCTTTTATTTTCCCCGGAACGTTTACAACGAGCGTTTTTATCCATCTGCGCCGCTTTCGGCTGACTACTTAATCACTCCGCCACCTGGGGCGGATGCTTTGGTTCACCACGTCACCTTAGCGAATGCTTTTATCCACCCCGCGACTCAGACGGTCGTTTTTCGTCCACCCATGCCGCTTGCGGGAGCATTCATTATACCCGCCACTTCGGCGGACTCTTTCATCCATTCCCACAATCTCAGACGGATACCTTCCTGGCTCACGCCATCTCTGGTGAGCATCGTCCTAAGTCACGCCTTTAGTCACGCTTACAAACTCATTTTACTATACAACAAAACACGAGAGTACCTGTTGGAAATTCTCAGCTGTCATGCATAGAGATATACCTTCCAACCTTCTTGCCGATTATTATAAATGGGGTTGTGGCCCATTTAGTCACTCCACCGCTATAGCGCCTACGTCGCCACTCCTCCACCCGCGTATGTCGCACATACACCGGTGTGTCACTTTAATTTGTCTTACTCAGGATTTTAACGGAACCAAATCACTTATAATGGTCCAATGTTCTCCTCTTTATGCTACACCATATTTTACAGATGCCGATGCTTTATAGCACGAGATAGTACAACCGTTATTGCACCACTTTTAAACATATACGAGCATATGTTCATTGGGTGTCGGGTAACCTCCCCAACATCCACTCCCACATCATGGACATGCATTTATGTTAACTAACATGAGCCGATACTTGAAATTTGGTGGCATAGATAACCTCTCCCATTAAAAAGAGCATACGTAAATCATTTTCTTCAAAATGATCGAAACTACATAAATATTATCGTTGCAGCATAATACCGCCATGAGCAAGATGTGTTAAAAAGCAACCAAGCTCGATCATTTCGACTTGTATATAAAATAGTCCTTGTCTAAGTAGGACGCGTTTTGGCAAACCTTATGTATACATACAAGTAATGCTATTTTCTCCCTTGTTATTTCAATGCTACTAATGTTTATTTAAGCAGCAATAGACCGGGAGACTAGTACATCGGGCTAATCAATCACGCCCCAGCTACAATTAAGTCTTAAAAGCTGACACTTTGTAAAACCGAGCGGCACATCGGTGGGAATTGTCATCCTCAAACTAAACAGTCTTCCTGATAATGTTCTCGCCGTCTCTATCATGACACATCGAGCACATGACGCCCCTGCTAACATTATCTAGCAACATCGAAGTAAGGGACGGGGACAGTGTAACACTAAAAACACTACAGAGCGTAGTCACCAAGATCACAAGTCTTGGTTCGGACATTCGATTTACACACCAGACAACCCTTCCTCAACAACGTGATTTCTGTTGGACAACCGCCTGTCAAACCTTCTTACTTGTAGGGTGGTTCTTGTCGCCGTTTACTCCTTCACCAAGCTATACTTTGGTAAGGATAGACCTAAGCTGGAGTTCATTACATTGAGCTATATATTTAGGAACACAATTCCAGGTACAACTCTTTTTTATTGCTTTATTAAGTTGCGTGACACGCTTTTATTTGTTTGGACGCGCTTGGCATCTCATTGCACGCCCTTGGATCACTTAACTATATACATATATCTCTATACGATGGTCCGTATATACTGCATGTGTACTTGCCGATTTCTTTTTAGTACTTATCAAGTTCAAACCTACTAACATACTTTAGCAGCATTGAACTGGGGGACTAGCAGGGTATAGCGCCATTACGCCTTAAAAGTGGTAATCTTCTCTCAGGATGCCCATTAAGGTGAGATCCACGGCACATTATCCCGCATCGGTTCTTATATAATGTGGGTGTTTCAATACGCCAGACGATATTTATACTTCTCACATAATTTGGCCTACGATTATACCACTTGACACGCATATGTAATTTGGTAGTTAAGATAAACACACGACAAAACTAGTATACTTGATTATTCGAATAAGTATTCCACACGCTATGCGACAGGAAAAATACTTATTCGGATATGTATTCTCCACACCAGTCTGCGACATGGATAAAAGAAAACCCTCACGCCACAGTCGGCGAGGTAAACAGACATGCCACCTACTATAAGCATTCCATACGCCAGTGCGCGTCCAGGAAAAGCACGTAGTAGATTACATAAAGTGCTCATTCACGCCTAACGCGTATAAAGCATTTTATTATCTCAATGAGTGTTCACTCACGCCAAGTGCGTAGAAAGCACTTTGTTGTCCAAGTGTTCATTAACGCCGCGCGGGTTATAAAGCACTTTCTAATATCTACAAGTGTTCATATAAACCTTTGTAAACATAACATACCACCGCATTTGAACTGCATATCACGGTAAAAGACAACTCTGACATGAAATATTTTTCATAATAACAAAGTCAGATGATCAAATTATACAGCGCTAAGAGTGGGCATCTTGGTAATAGATGTATTCAACCACTACTACTCCAGTGGGTATCTTGGTAATAGATGCACAACCACTGATGGAAAACCAAGTATTTGTCCCACAATTATACAAACATTGTGGGGAACATAAATAACGCTCTAAGCACCCTTCCGAGGTCACTGAGCATAGCAAGCACTTCTGCAGGGGTGCATTGTATATCATTATTTCCAACGGCAATGATAACTGCTATAACCGGATCATCAATAACGACCGGTACAACCACCATCGGTTTCACATTCGCCTAAGGTGGCATAACATCCGCATATGCATCTATAACCACCAATGGCTGCACATTACGACAACGGAGACCCCCGATGACATGGACGCGTGGTAGGGACCGTCGTCACATCAACATCAACTCTTTCAATGAGTTTAACGCCATTAGCGCACCATGTGTTAACCAACAAAAGTCACACCACAAGGTGGATATTCTACAGTAGCCCATATGACTGCGTGCGCACCGCTAAGGCAGGGCCACATCCGCAAAAGTCATCCAAGGGCGAGACACTGAACTACCAAAACTCAGCCTGCTCCAAGGCTCACACGCGGGACCCAACCTTGCAACCTTAACAAGCTCATGGCAATGCGCCAGTACAAATGGCAATTGTCTATAACCAGTCAGCATGCGTCAGGTTTACCCAACCAATTTCCACAATGAACAATCATATACTATTCATTGCTCCATTATCTCTACTCACAGCCAACGCTAACCACAACAAACATGGCCAACAACTTTCTCGCACCCGGACGACATGTAAGCCTAAAATTAGTGATCTTCACTCCCGAGCTCCTAATAAGTCTAAGTGCTCCTCTCACGCTTGCACGCGGGAGCAACACTAGACTGGGGGGACATGACGAGGTATGGTACTGGATCCGACCCGAGCGGTCGGACTTTCTTGCTATTTATTATTATTATTATTATAGTAATTATATATTATTATGGTGTACTAACCCGCGAAGCCCAGCGCGTTGTAGTTTATGCTACTCTAGGCTGTGGGCTCGTAGAGACAACCCCTAACTGGGCCTGGCCCATTCAGGTTAGGGTTTTTCCCATATCTCCTATATAAGGAGGTCTCCACCTCCTTATTAGGGCATCGAATATGGGGTAACACTTTTGTAGCTGGAAACAGGGGATTCTTCCCCTACCGGCCGTCTCTACGTCCCCGTTTTTCTATCTTCTTCTTATTTACAGGTCTAGGATTCGGGCGAAGAAGACGAGATGTGGCCATATCCGTATCCATCACCGTAGAAGTACCGACCCACTCGGGTTACTCTTTTACAATAGAGATCCACCGTAAAATATTGTATCGGAACACAATTTTATAGCCTAGTGACATATTAGAGGTTAAATAAGACTTTGTGACCAATAGATTCTGTGTCTGAATCCCACAAGTGGGTTTTTTTTCACATATTTATTGGATTTACTACTGAATTGGTGTATCGGCATTACGCCTAGTGGAGATGGATACAATCAGGTGGTTCTACCGGTGACACGATGATACTTCAGTAATCCGTCAGTTATTCAAATTTGTCTTTCAAAAAAATGAGGAGCGGGAAGAGGAAAATAAAAGATAGGATTATAGGAAGTAGATGAATATAGAGATTTATAATAAAATACTGTACCTAAAAAATAAAATTACTATACTTGAATAATTACTCTAGCTACTATAAAACTAAAGATTTCAATGGAGCATTATTATTTTCTCTATATTTTGGAGATAATGTATGTGTAAAAACTTGAATGGGAGTGCTCTAATGAGTCATGGATTTAGTTAATATTTCCTTTTTCAGTCGGTGATTCATATTGTAGTCACTTATAAAAAGGAGCGTGTCATTTAGAAACAAAAATAGAGTTAGTTTGAAGCGTTAACTGAATCCATTACTCATTAGAGCACTTTTATCGGAGTCTCTATCCATATCTTATCTCCAAAATATAGAGAAAATAATAATAAAAGAAACTAGAATTCTCCTTCGAAATCTCTAAGGTCATTGGGTACACTTTAACGCCCCCTCATTCCACGTAGACATCTTTAACACCCACATCCCTCATAACGCCCTTCACGCCCCTTAAAAAGGTGCCCCCTTCATTAATGCCCCTCTAAAAATATATTTTCAATTCATTGGTTGTATGTAAAGTACCCACCTAAGAGTTTTTCACGCTTGTTAATACGTTAACTACGAATAACTGTTTTAATGCTCTTAACGCTTAGGGGAGTAATATTTAACGCCCTTCTTCATGACATCGTTTTATGGTGGCGTTAAAATATAGAAGGCTTAAAATAGTGAATAGTTTTATGGTAGCTACTTCAATTCTTTAAGTATAGTAATTTAATTCTTCAAGTGCAGTATTTTATTATAGATCTCTATACTTCCCTCCTCCCAATCATCCACCTTTTTATTTTTTCCTCCCCTTCCTCGAACGTCTCACGTAGCAAGAAACCCATAATCGATGGACTATTTAGTTAATTAACAACCTTCAGTCAATCTCCTTCTTGGTTTCATTTGATCTCCCTCATTCAATTTATCCCCTGGTAGTCGTCTCACTCTTGTCCTTATTTCATCAACATGTCGTTTTTAGAAACAAACATAGAGCATCTAAAATTATTAAGATATGGTTATTAGCGCCCGGATTTGTTATTTTTTCTATTAATACAAGTGAATTGATTGTATTATATAGAATTTTCTTAGCATATATGTTTTGCTTAACGACAAATTGTAACGCCCCAAAACCCAAGTGCTTAATTAGCTAGTAAGGCTTCTTGGGATATGGCATGAAATAAATAAGTAAGACTAGCTAACTTGGTTAGGGTTATTGTTAACTAAATAAATAAGTTATGACCAAGTAAAAATAAGCAAGCAATCTTGAGGGACCTAATGTGTATATTCTAAAAAAATGTTATAACTAGTTTGTGGAGAATGGGAGGAACATCAAAACAATGTCTGATGTTCGACATTTCAAGGGGAGAAAGAAACCCCATTCTAGTTTTGAAGAAATTCAACAAATTGAATGCATTTGGCTTGATGATTATGTGCATGGGTTAAGATTTAGCATCATCTATCATTAAGGAACATGTGGTAAGTGATAGAAATTGATTTGATGATTTTGCAAGTAATTAGTGTATGATAAATTCTTGAATTTGTATGAAATTTAGTATGAAGGTGTGTTAGAATCACCAAATAAAACTTTAGTTATGAACAATTTCAAGTAATTTGATGTTTTTGACATAAACCCGTTTGGTGATGATGAAGATGGCGTCATGGGTGGATCACCCATGTCCAATTATTGCGCAAATTAGATGTATTATGTAGTATGTGATGTGTACTCGTTATATAGATTGAGTATGATATGGAATTTGTTTGATTTTCACTTGTGTTGATGAATGAAAGTGATAAGTAGGAAGAAAAGCATGAAATACATGTACATTATGCTTAGAAAGTAGTACGCACACCAAGTGTTTGATAAAATGTCTAAATGAGAATAATATGTGAAATTATATGCAAGTAATGGGTAAACATGTATAGAACGTGAGAATAATGTATTTGATAGTAAACTAATATGAGAAGTGTGTTTTAGATATAGTTCATGTGGATATTATGTTGAAATGATGTTGGGTTAGCTTAGTATGGGTTAAGGTGTTTGTTGTGAAAATATGAGAATGCTAGCGTGGATGGAGTGGATTATGTATGTATATGTGTATATGTATATAATTAAGTGATAATGTAGTTGTATATGTCATACAATACAAGTATGTAATGTGTATAATGTTAATACTATGGTCTACCATATTAAGCTGGATACATGTTCATAAGTTGAAAGTGTGTAAGTATGACGGTTGATTTTCTGAAAGTCAACAATGAATGAATAGCATGGTTAGCCTTTCGGACACAATTATAATAGTAGAGAAGTCACGTGTTATGTATTAGATGATCTATGTGTTGTGTATGATGATAATTGAGTTGCGTGAATATGGAACAAGGTGACTTTTAGTCTATGCCTTATGTATGTGGTATTTGGTTAATAAAAAGTCAAGTAATGTATGAATGGAAAGAAATGAATGTTAGTATGAATGAGCATGTGTGCTAACCATAATGTGATTGTGATGACATGAAAGGATATGAGTCACATTAGCATGGACTCAAGAACGGAAGGTTAACGGGTCAAGCGAAGGCGGGGAAACAAGCATAAACACTAACGCTTAAGGTAAGTGATTCCCGAACTAAATTTATTTATATATAATGAGTTTTGATTGCAAGAAGGATGGGTAAGAAATGGTAGAACAAAAGTAAGTAAGGTCGTATTGGGTAATATGTGAATTAGTTATGAATGAAAACTCTTGTTAAGTTCAAACGGGTCAAAATGTAGAAAGTAATGTGTCGGATGTGGATTTTGGATGTTGTGGTACGGGGACCATGTAAGAATATTAGGTAATGTTAGTATTAAGGTAAGTATTGTTGTAGCGGGTAAAAAGTAGTGAACTTTGTCGGAAACAACTCGGTAACATCAAACGGGTCAAAATCAAGAAAGTAAGATAAAAGTATAGGATTTGGTTGTGGGAACTTGGGGTTAAGTGTTAGAATGATTTGGGGGCTTGGAATAATCTTATTTTACGTTTTGGGAAGTTCAGGATGCGCGAACGGGGGTCGAAACGTCGAAAAGCATGAAATCTAGCGTCGGTGCTACTGGGGCAGCGTCGGCGACGCTGGTAGCAATGTCGTCGACGCTGGGCAGCAGTTGGCCGACGCCCTAAGTTATTGTCTACATGCCAGCCGATGCCAGCAGCCTCGTTTCTTTGTTTTTCTTCGATTCCAAACCCCGTAGACCCATTCCCAAGCCCCGTTGAACTTCCATAATGCACCCCAACCTTACCATATAGTTTTGTGAGGTACGGGTGATTATAGAACTCATTTTTAAGCTCCCGAAATGTACCCCAAACTCATTAAATAGTGTTTATGAGGTCCGGGTAAGAATGGGGCGTCTATGCAACTCTGTGTGGGAACGAAGTAAATACGTAGGAATGTATGAATAGATTAATTATATGTTAGTGTCACACCCCGATTTCCACGTGTCACCGGTGGGCCCGGTGGGGAGTATCGTGACGTGGTTGGCAACATAATAGTCAAACAACACAATATATAATATGCACAGCGGAAGCAATGTAAAAGATATCATACAACCGAATTTAATATTGTAATATCAAATGTCACAATATTCGGAAGTTTATCCACAGACGGATCGGAAACAAAATGGAAACAATAGTTCAACAGACTTTAGGCATCTTAAGCTTGCGAGACTTCTAGTGATGCTAAGGAGAAATCCCAGCCAATTACGCTTAGTACCTGCATTTAATCTTTTTGGGAAAATACGTCAGTTTACACTGGTAAATACAATCAACTGACTCATTTTAGAAAATGATTGAAAATTGATTTGGATGCACGTGGCATAAACATTTTATTTAACTTGGGAGAATTATTTAATTATATAATCTTGTGAACGAATTACATGTTCCTTGTGCGTTCAGTAGCCCGGATCTTGTCCGGGTTAAAGATCAATAGACACACCACATTATTCTTTTGTGCACTGACGGGTGTACGCCTACACCCCGCGCTTAAGTCGTGGCCATTTCGTAAAATGATGCCAAGGATATCCGGGACATGGCCATTAACCCCCCAAAGGCTTTAAGTAACAAGACTGTTTAAACGAGCCGATCAAATTATTCAATTAAGCACCCAACGATGGAAGATTTGATGCCCGATCAAGCGGTATTCTATATACCGTAACCCAAGCCCGTATAGGGAAAATAAGTTAAAAGTATTTACCTGAGCAAAGTATAATTCACAATAAGCAAATTGCAAGTAGCTTTTACTGGTACTCCTAATCTGGAACGAAGGTTTATAATAACCTATTAGAATACTAACGGGTCTTTAATTAAGCTAAAGCTTAGACCGGTTAGTTTTAAAGACACGGTTCGTACGCATGATTAAGCGAAGACCGGACATAATGTATTTTATACCCGAAAAGTATGAAGACTTGTTTAATATGGGTATATTATACACATTCTGGATTTTGAGGTAAAACCGATAAGGTTTGACCCGTTTCGGCTAATTTATGTAAACTAGTTACATAAACTGAACCGAACGCGTAATAAGCGTAACGGATAATAATGAGAGCCATTTACAGGTTTCCTAAGTTAATATGCTCCAAATATGTTGTGACATCAGTAAGATATCATTTATTATGCCCGAAATGAATTTAAACACAAGGTATGCCCCGTAGGGTAGTTTGGTCATTTAAAAGGTTATAAAAGAGTTTAAGTATTTACCTGAGTTACAGGTATGATGTAATCAGAAAAAATACTTATTTTACCAAGTAATAACAGTAGGGTAAAGTATATACGTGAAATTTATCAATTATAACCAAACTATGCCCCGTAGGGGTATTTTGGTAATTTCACATAAGCCGAAAAGCTCAAAAACTGAAGTCTGAGTTTAACAACCTTTTCTTACTGTTAAAATATTATAATTTGCCTCATATATCAGTAGGTATCAACCCTTGTATGTTTAATATAGTTATAGCACATACTATGCGTTTAAAAACGCTTAAAAAGGCGATTAGAAGCCATTTCCGGGTTCGATACATAAAGCTGGTATTTTTATTATTCCAGAAGGCTTAAAATAATTTATTTATCATATGTGATCAGTAGCAAAAGGTTTGGAGTCATTTAGATGTGTAAAACTCATTTTATGGCCCGTAAGGGCAAAACCGACAATTACCGGATTAAGCCTACGACTATAAGTTATGCTCAGCCTAAAATTAATTAAAAATCTTGAAAAATCCCAAAATAATATATTACATCAGTGGATAGTAAGTTTGATACCAAAAATTAGGCTTAACTAGGCTATATGCTAATTACGCCGTTTTATTAACATAAAGCTTTCATTTTACGATATCGAGCATAACTCTTAACCTATACCTCAAACTGATGTCAAATTTTGCATACAAGTTTATATATCAGTAATTAAGGTTTCTACTCTTTTTCCTTTTCAAAAATCACGTTTTAAGGTGAAAAGGGCATAATGGTCAACATATGGGCAATTAACGGAATCATGCGTATTAATTGGATAACTAATGATCCGAGGTGTATAATCATAGAGGGTTATACTAGCATGTAACCTGGTCCAAATGAAGCTCTTAGGTATTTCTAAAACATACCATAACGGGTCAGAACTGAAAGTCAAAGTAAGAGTCAAACTATGCGACCTTCGGTCCCGAACCGGGTCTAAACAGGAAATTGTCGGGTTGAACATGTTTAGACATGTTCTTACACTAATTACCAAGTTATATTAATGATCAAACAGATTGTATGTATTCTACATTGCTAATTATGCATAAATTGTAATTTAAACATTCTGTTGACTTTTTATTAGTAAGTTTGACCCGACATTTGACCTAGTTTGAGTGGGAATCAGGGGGAACCCTTTTGAGGGTTTATTACCCACATAATTACCAACTTATAACTACTTTTGATTCGAGATTTGACTGAGCCATTATTAATTAATCTCGAAGTCAAACCGTAATTACGACGGTTTGACTTTTAGCTAAATAACTAAGCTAAACTCAATAAAAGAAGGTGAAGCAAACTTACAAGAGTCCTATGAACGAATTATGACCACTTGAGTCTGCTTTGGAGCTCCAAGAATGATCAGAAGTGCAAGAGAAGGTGTGAGGAACTTGGTTGAAACTTTGGTCCTTTATATAGTGATTTAATCACCATAAGAAGTTGACACACAAGTCTACATCCCACCACAACTGGTTAACAAGTGTTCCTAGTGCTTAGGGGGTGTCTAGGGGTCGCCCTTTATGTGGAAAATCGGATGAAATCGAGCAGAAAGCACATAGCAGGCAAAAACCCAAAGAAATCGGAGCTGGGAGTCCCTCGCGTGGCGCGAGGGCTCCTCGCGTGGTGCGACGGGCCGTCTGCAGAATCTGCATTTTAGATTTTTGCGATTTGATCCTTGGCTCTTCAAACTTCGTTTAGACACTTGTTTCTTGCATCTTGAACCCTCCAAATTTATTTATAAGGGCTTTAAAACATATACCCACTTTGTTAAGTCCCCGGTTAACTTTATTGTTACCCGAAAAGTCCTAACTTTCAACGTTTACGCTTTAACCCTTCGCACACGAATTTGATCATAACTTTCTCATACGATAACGAAACTTTACGAAATTTATATCGTGCATTCTAGTGAGCATAATTAACAGTTACAAAGCTTCGGGTTTGTCAAAAGGTCACTCAGAGGTATAACTTAAACATGTTGACACATTTAACCCCTGTAGTTTGTAATCTCTCACTTTTAGCTTCGCATGATCCATGATTTATTCGTTTGATGTTATAAACATCATGTAGGGTTAATGTACAATATATTTATTCACCGTTGACATTTAGAACTTGTATATTCACATACTTTCCATGTTTGTCAACTTTAGTCCTTTTATAACATTCTTTCACACCTTTTAACATGTGACAAGTGTCAACACATTACAGGACGTGAATTTTCGAGGTGTTACATCCTCACCCCCTTAAAAATAAATCTCGACCTGAGATTTACTGAAATAAATAAGGGTACTTTTCTTTCATCGTGGATTCAACTTCCCACGTGTATTCGGGACCTCTACGGGCATCCCATTTGACCTTTACAATAGGAACATGCTTCCTTCGAAGCTTCTTAACCTGTCGATCTTCAATCGACAATGGTTTTTCCACAAACTTCAAGCTCTCATCTATATGCACATCTGTATGTGGTATAACCAGTGATTCATCCGCGAAGCACTTCTTCAGATTGCAGATGTGGAACACATTGTGAATTCCACTGAGCTCTTCCGGTAAGTTTAACTTATAGGCAACTGACCCGACACGTTTGATAACCTCGAAAGGTCCTATGTATCTCGGGCTTAGCTTGCCTTTCTTACCAAATCGCATCACCCCCTTCCAGGGTGATACTTTAAGCAACACATTGTCGCCTACTTCGAAGTTAAAAGCTTTACGCTTTGGATCAGCGTAGCTCTTCTGCCTATCTCGGGCAGCTTTGAGACGGTCACGAATCTGGACAATCTTGTCCGTCGTCTCGAACACTATTTCCGGTCCTGATAATTGGACATCTCCAACTTCCGCCCAACAAACGGGCGTTCTACACTTTCTACCGTATAATGCCTCAAAAGGCGCAGCCTTAATGCTGGTATGGTAGCTATTGTTGTAGGAGAATTCGATTAACGGTAGGTGTTTATCCCAACTACCACCTAAATCGATCACACATGCACGTAGCATGTCTTCCAATGTTTGAATAGTATGCTCACTCTGACCGTCTGTCTGAGGATGGTAAGCCGTACTAAAATTCAAACGCGTGCCCAAAGATTGTTGGAAGCTTTTTCAAAAATGTGACGTGTATCTAGTATCTCGGTCAGAGATAATAGACACAGGTATGCCATGTAAGGATACAATCTTATCAACGTATAACTGGGCTAACATATCGGAGCTACAAGTCTCCTTGATGGGTAAGAAATGTGCTGACTTAGTCAGTCTATCAACTATAACCCATATTGTATCATTTCCTTTCCTTGTCTTAGGTAACTTGGTAATAAAATCCATAGTTACCATTTCCCACTTCCACGTAGGAAGTTCAGGCTGTTGTAGCAAGCCTGATGGTTTCTGATGCTCGGCTTTGACTTGCGCACATGTCAAACATTTAGCTACATAGGTGGCTACAGACTTTTTCAAGCCTATCCACCAATAATTTGCCCTTAGATCCTGGTACATCTTATCAGCTCCAGGATGAACGGAGTATTTGGAACTATGGGCTTCCTGGAGGATGACATTTCGAAGTCCTCCATAAATTGGAACCCATATTCGTCCATTCAATCTCAGAATTCCGTCTTTGCCAAGAGATAACTGCTCCTCAGTTACTCCTAGCTTTTCATTAGGATAGTTAGCTTCCAACACAACTTCCTTCTGTGCAGCTAACAACCTTTCAATTAAACTGTTCTTTATCTCCATGCGCTTGGCATTGATTCGGATGGGTTTCACCCTTTCCTTTCGACTCAAGGCATCAGCAACTACATTCACCTTGCCGGGATGATACCTGATTTCACAATCATAATCATTTAAAGTCTCCATCCAACGGCGTTGCCTCATGTTTAAATCTTTCTGATTGAACAGATGCTGGAGGCTCTTGTGATCAGAATAGATCACACACTTAATACCATATAAATAATGCCTCCACAGTTTTAGTACGAATACAACGGCACCCAACTCCAAGTCGTGGGTGGTGTAATTCTTTTCATGCACCTTTAACTGTCGTGATGCATAGGCAATAACTTTGCCTTTCTGCATAAGCACACACCCCATGCCAGTGTGCGATGCGTCGCAGTAAACCACAAAATCTTCTATTCCATCTGGCAATGTCAAAACAGGAGCGTTGCTCAACTTCTGCTTTAGGATATCAAAGGACTCTTGCTGCTTAGGGCCCCAAATGAACTTCACTTTCTTCTTAGTCAAGGAAGTTAGGGGTGCAGCAATCCTTGAAAAATATTCGATGAAACGCCTGTAATATCCTGCCAATCCCAGGAAGCTACGAATCTCCGTAGGCGACTTTGGCTCTTGCCAGTTCATAACAGCTTCAACCTTCGCGGGATCCACTTGGATACCACGCTCGCTAACCACATGTCCAAGAAATTGGACTTCACGAAGCCAAAATTCACACTTGGAGAATTTGGCATAGAGCTTCTCCTGATGTAGAAGTTTGAGAATACAGCGAAGGTGTTTCTCATGGTCAGCTTGGTTCTTCGAATAGATAAGAATGTCGTCGATGAAAACGATGATGAATTTATCTAAGTAAGGCTTGCATACGCGATTCATGAGATCCATGAACGCGGCAGGTGCATTAGTGAGCCCAAAAGGCATCACTAGGAACTCGTAATGACCATAACGAGTCCTAAATGCTGTTTTGTGCACGTCTTCATCTCTAACCTTCAGTTGATGGTAGCCTGACCGCAAGTCAATCTTCGAAAAATAACTTGCTCCTTGCAATTGATCGAACAAATCGTCGATCCTGGGTAAAGGATACCTATTCTTTATCATGACCTTATTAAGTTCACGATAGTCGATGCACAGACGCATCGATCCATCCTTCTTTTTGACAAATAAGACTGGCGCTCCCCAAGGAGACGAACTAGGTTTAATGAAACCCTTGGCTAGCAATTCGTCTAGCTGTGTCCTCAATTCTTTCATCTCCGTTGGTGCCAACCTATAAGGTGCTCTAGCAACTGGTGCTGCTCCGGGGATGATATCAATCCTGAATTCCACTTGCCTATCTGGTGGCAGACCAGGTAGTTCTTCTGGAAAGACTTCTGGGTAATCAGAAATGACAGGGATGTCATCTATCTTCGGTTTAGGCTCATCAATAATCACTTGTGCCATGTAGATGACACAACCCTTCTTTAAACATTTTGAAGCCTTGAGCATAGTCACTTGCTCAGGTAGCCCATACTGGGTATCTCCCCGAATGGTAAGTGATTCACCAGACGGAGTCTTTATCACCACTTGTTTCTTGTTGCAGACTATTTGGGCCTGGTTATGAGATAACCAGTCCATACCCAGAACTATGTCAAAACCGGCTAACTTAAAGGGAAGTAGAGACAGAGGAAAAGAATGGTTCTTAATGGATATAACACATCCATCTAACACAGTTGAGACGGTTTCTAGTGTGCCATCTGCTAACTCCACCTCATAATTCACACTTAAGGTTTTGACAGGTAAATTCAGCAATTTGCAAAATTTATGATCTACAAACGACTTATCAGCGCCTGAATCAAATAGTACTCTTACATAGACATCATTTACAAGGAAAGTACCTGTAATAACGTTGTCGTCTAGGACCGCTTCCTTTGTGTCCATTCTGAAGACTCTAGCATTAGTCTTCTTGTCCTCTTCAGGCTTTTTGGTGTATTTAGGGCAGTTGGTTTTAATGTGCCCCTTTTCATTGCAACGATAGCACGTTGCGTCTTTCAGTTTCTTGCAATCCAAGGTTTTGCGGTCCGTGGACTTGCATATCCCACAAGCATAGGTTTTTGACTGAGTCTGTGAGTTCGACTCAAGTCGGCACTTTCCAAAGTGCTGTTTCTTGCAAATCTTGCATTTGGGCTTCTCACTAGACTGGTGCCCATCTTTCCTTGACTCAGATCCTTTCTTGTTGTCACCGTTCCCCCGGTGCTTCTTGTTCGATCTCCGTGAACTATCATCTTCACGTTTTCTCTTCTCAGCCTCCTTATTCCTCAGCGATCTTTGCCTGACCGCATCCAAAGTGAGGGACAAGGATATATCAGCTACAGATCTAAAAGTAGCTGGCCGAGAAGCCTTCACTCTTGCCTTGATTTCCAGGGCTAAACCACCGATAAAACGAGCTATTCTTTTTGGTTCCGGGGTTACCAGATAAGGAACCAACCGGGACATTGTGTTAAAGCTCGTTAGGTAAGCTTGACAGTCAAGGTTTGTCATCACCAATGATAGAAAATCAACCTCTATCTTCTCCACCTCATGCTGAGGGCAGTAATTTTCCCTGATAAGGGCAAAAAATTGATCCCATGACATGTTGTACAATGGGATTTCCCCGGTGGCTTGAATCAGTGATCTCCAGCATGCTAAAGCTTCACCCTTAAATGATTGCGACACAAACTTGACTACATCCCTCTCAGCGCATCCGCTGAGAATCCACAACCGTGTCCATCTCATCCAGCCACGTCATACAGTCAATGGCTCCTTTCTCCCCAGTGAAATCCCGGGGTTTGCAGGAAACGAAATATTTATAAGAGCAACCCTTGTCACGGGGTCCCTGGTTTAGTACAACCTACTGAGATGGAGCACTGTGGTGGTTCGAGGAGTGTCGATCATCATCTTTCTTCGGTTCGTCCTTCTTGGATGGTGGCTTTGAAGTCTGTGTAGATAGGGTCCTACTACGAGTCCCACTATACTCTTCGTACTGCCGTTCCAATGCCTTAGTAACTGCGTCGTCGACCAACGCTTTCAATTCAGCACCCGTTAAATTAATCCGGGCGTTATCAATGTTCTCCACTAGATGACTATTTATCTCGTCTGAGTTAGCCATTTTAATTGAACTGTTACAGAAAACAAGGACAATAGTTTATTTGGGAGTTTATTATGGAATTGCCCCTTAGGGAAATTCATTAACCATGGTAAACAGAGACCATATTTGGTTAATTTAATAATCATATTTATTTAGGTTTCTATTATAATTTATCCTAATTATAAAACAATAACAGTTTTATTTGTGGCACAAAAGGCCTAGTCACATGGACACTTTTAATTTATAAGTTATGATTTCAGAGAATCAAAATATGAAGGTATACTGGCACAATAGGCCTAGTCACAAGGACATTTATAAATTATAAGCTATGATTTCAGAGAATCAAAGCATGAAGGTTTGAACCTAGTTCATTACCTTTATCTGACAGGGAGTCATCGCTACCACTGTCTTTTGGCTCATATGGAAATGAGCAGGGCCCGTAGGCGCTAAATTACCACGTATGGTCAAAATATGATCATCTTAATTGATGATTTAACCCATGATTCGGAGATCATTTAGTTGGGTTTGGAATCTTTGAAAAGATCCTTATATAATAATGACGTGTGTGATTTTAATGAATCACGTCTGCCGGGAGTGTTAACATGTTCTCAGATGTTAACCGAGATTTGAATCTTTTAAACAGGTCTTACCATCATGGCCAGGTCTTTATAATGACACTCAGGCTAGGTTTCACTCTTAAGATTCTTATTCAATATTTAATTAGGCAGATTATTATTAAAAGGAATGATTTTGATTTATTTATTTCATATATAATATTTATGCATATAATAGCAAGATGAAATTTATAAACATAACATTCCATTAATTTATTAAAATATTACACGCTGCCCTAAATGGGTCTTTTCAAATAACAAACTTACCCACGCAGGGGTTTAACAAGGATTTACCCACGCAGGGGCTTAATAACAATCATCATAATAGTCCACGCAAGGACTTACACATATAACATAATAGTCCACGCAGGGACTTAAACAATAACATACCCTCGTAGGGGTTAACATAAAGATAGACCCACGCAGGGGACAAAACAAACAAGCATACCCACGCAGGGGTTTATACAGCAAGACTGGCCCACGCAGGGGCTCAACAACAATTGGAAGGATTCAGCGGTCCTTCTTGCTCTTCCCTTTGATCAAGCTTGTCAACCCTTGAAAGAAGCTTTGTCTCTCCTGGCGGTCGCGGCGATAGTCCCGCTCAACCTGATCCAGTCTCTGAAGAATTTCCTCCCGTTCTGGGGGAGAAAATCGTGGCGGCTGTGATTGCGTCCGTATAATCGGTCTGGCAGGTATCTGGTACCCATGTGTTGGGTACCCTACTCCCCATGGGTCTCCATACGGTCCTTGGGGGTTATAGTTAGCCGCTACCAAGTATGGGTCGGCTTCGGCGTAGTTGTAGTTGGTGTGCACTGGTTGCTCAAACGGGTTATACGCCATAGAACCCGTGTATGCCGGAATTGGGTTATCAAAACCCATAGGCGGTGGTTGCGGTGCAACTGGGTGTGAGGGTCCACCCATTTGTTGGTCTTCCTGAACTGGCGGGTAATGGCTGCCACTTAATTGGCGTGGAGAACTAAAATGAAAGTCTCCCGCTCGCGCATACATACGCGCTCCGGTTCTCCTACGCCTTGGCGGTTGCGGAGGTGCCGGTTGAACTGGTGGCAGTGGAGGCGGTGGCGTGACTGCCACAAACCGTGAATCCACAGAGGGATCCTGCTGCTGCTGCTGATGAGGCGACAAATGGTGAGGAGGTGTATAATACTATTCGTGTCGGGTAAACATAGCTTGAAAGTTGTCTGGACCACCGTAGGGTGATCCGTGGAAAGAAGATCCGTCAGAGATCTCTATCGGGTGGTTCGGTATACCACTAGCTGGCTCGACGGGGTCTGTGTCCTCGTCCATATCGTCCACGTGATCACCTGAGAAATGGTCATCTGGCCCCAGTGGGTTAAAACTCGCTGGTTCTGGTACGAAATTGGCCGGGTTAAACCGGCCCCTGAAGACATGTGTAGGGTCTCCAAAAGAGTGGTGCGATAAGGATCGCTGTAATGGTATGTATGAAGGTTGAGGGTTGTTGGGTTCATACTCCGGCTGTGGCCCGTAAGGGTTATGAGCAGGAGGTGTTGAACTGTGTGAGACCGACCGTCTAGCCGGCTCGAAGAGGTTCCTCCGGTTCTGCCGGGGATCGTTACTCTCCGTGGTGGAAGGAGCTCGCACATTCGAGGGTCCTGCCTCGTTGTCATTAGGGGCGGTGATTGGCCCCTTTCCACGTCCTCTTCTTCGGAAGAATCTTGGCGGCATTTTTAAGTCCTGTCAATATAGCATGAGATAACAACAACAATATAGATAAATTAAAGGATAAAACAAAAACCAAACAAGGTAGTATTTGTCCTAAGTTATTTGTCTAGACTCGAAAGTTTAAATATGTGCAATTGTGTAACTGAGATTAAACACAAAAGGCTAGTGTTTAATTCACTCAGTGTTGGCTCTGATACCAACCTGTCACACCCCGATTTCCACGTGTCACCGGTGGGCCCGGTGGGGAGTATCGTGACGTGGTTGGCAACATAATAGTCAAACAACACAATATATAATATGCACAGCGGAAGCAATATAAAAGATATCATACAACCGAATTTAATATTGTAATATCAAATGTCACAATATTCGGAAGTTTATCTACAGACGGATCGGAAACAAAATGGAAACAATAACATAAGCATGTAAATCAGCTACAAACATAATCAGTAACATAAGCATGTAAATCAGCTACAAACATAGCAGATCAGGTACAAACATAATCAGTAACATAAGCATGTAAATCAGCTACAAACATACCAGATCAGGTACAAACATAATCAGTAACATAAGCATGTAAATCAGCTACAAACATACCAGATCAGGTACAAACATAATCAGTAACATAAGAATGTAAATTAGCTACAAACATAATCAGTAACATAAGCATGTAAATCAGCTACAAACATACCAGAACAGGTACAAACATAATCAGAAACATAAGCATGTAAATCAACTACAAATATACCAGACCTGTAACAAACATAATCAGTAACATAAGCATGTAAATCAGCTACAAACATACCAGATCTGTAACAAACATAATAAGTAACATAAGCATGTAAATCAGCTACAAACATACCAGATCTTTAACAAACAAAATCAGCTACAAACAAAATCAGCTACAAACAAAATCAGCTACAAACATACCAGATCCGGGCTGCCAATATTCCTCTAAGAACTCAGATATGCAAGTCGTGTAACCTCAGATCTGTCAATATTCATAAAAAATCCTCAAAAAATGACGGTAGATCTGAGAAATTTCAGCAGAAAAAAGTACCTGGCTCGACGGTGGTAAGGTAGATCTAAGTCGATGGTATCTCCACCGCTCCATCTTCATCTATAACAGAACAAACAAAACAAACTCAAAATCAGCTACAAAAAAAAAACAGCTACAAACAAAATCAGCTACAAACATACCAGATGATACTTGCAAAATAAACAGCTACAAACAAAATCAGCTACAAAAATCACCCTAACACGAACAACTCAACGGCAGATCTGAAATATTACACAGATCCGATTCAAATTCCAGATGATACTTGCAAGATAAACACAATAATCAACTTCAAATTAAAAATACAAACTTCTTTAAATAAAAAAAACTAAACTACAGAACACATACCACATCTGGTTATTCTGGTGCACCCTAACACGAACAACTCAACGGCAGATCTGAAATTTTACACATATCCGATTCAAATAACAAAAAAAAGATACTGTAAAAAGAAAGATACCGAGCGGTCACACCAGTCGATCCGGTGTTGGATCTAGAGAGATTCATCGCTGAGGAAGCGTATATCTTGAAGCGACTGGTAAAGAAACCCTAGAAATGGTGGTGATGATAATGAGGAAGTCGATCTGGTGTCGGATGTAAATAGATTCATCACAGAGATCTTGATCTTGGAGCGCCTGGTTTTGAAACCCTAGAACCGCGTCTGGTGAGAGAGAGAGAGAAGAAGAAGAAGGATGGGGGCGGATGTGAATGAAATGAATTAGGGTTTAGATTTAGTGAAAGAAGGTATATATTGGATCCATTTGGGTAAAACGGGCCAAAGAGATCCGGTTAGTTTGTATGAGCTGCTCCGCGTGTGTTGAAGGATTTTTCAACACCTTTGTGCTTAAAAGGTTGTACAATGGGCTTCAAATGGTTGTAAAGTGGCAAATGACCATTTCTGTCCTTCCTATATGCTTATTAAAGTAGTATAGATATATATGTAGAGGATCATGTACATTAATCTAAAAGTGTGAGAAGGGTGAGAAATATTGTGGTGATGACATGTGTACACAATCTAAATTAATTCAAAAGGGTAAACAAGTAATTTTCTTGTTGATTTAATTAATTGATAACCTTCCATAACCGCCACCCTTAATTATAGGAATATGAATTGAGAATTAATCTACGAATTTGTGTCATCTCGTTCAGAACTGTATAGTGTTATATATTTTTATATAGTGTTATATAGTGTTTTTTTGGTGTTATATAGTGTTATATGATGGATGTATAGTGTTATATGGTGTTATATGGTATTATATTGTCACACCCCCAGAACACCACATGCGGAAACACCGTGGGATGTGTGACGTACCAGGATCCAGCCACTAATCACATTGAACTATAATAAATATTTAAATAAAACATTCCATTCCATTCCATTCCATTCATTTCATAATATAATTCCAAGTCATAAGTTAAAACCAAAGAAAACGTTCAGCGGAAGCATAATGTAAAACGTTATTCAACTGTTTGAAAACAAGAGTTCAAAGCCAACGTAACATGTATCCAAGAGTCTCGACCCATGACCACTCCAACACTCCCAGATAGCAAGTCCATAACCAAGAATCTAACGACCTGCAAGCGTGCATACAAGTGTATCAGACAACGCTGGTGAGTTCAAAGATTGTTAACACGTTTAGTTACCAGTTATGAGTTTAAAACGTTTTAGAGATTGATGTTGTTAATAACTCGATTACCGCAGATGGCTCCAGATTATTTGCCCAAACCCCAATGCTCTATCAAACATTGGTCAAGTGGTTAAGGTAATTAGTTCACGACCGTCCTCCCCGGTACGGTGTGAGGGTGCCAAACCTAATAGCGCTATCAACTAATAACACCGTTGTCTCCCCGGCAACCAATCGGTATGATGGGACTTAATGATAGAAATGAGTGTATTAACCAACATCCCAGGTTTAACATTCCAGTCAAACCCAATTACCCGACGTTCCTCCCCAGAACGTTTACCAGATGTCCCTCCCCGGGATGCATGCTTGGAAAAAGAGCAGTGAACTCACCTTAGATTTGCTCGATTTATTAAGTTACCCATTCCAGTTAGTCAACCAACCCTACCGTGGTTAACAATACTTATCAGTTTCATAATCACTCAAATCACATATTTTATACAGATTGGATTCATCATAGAGTTACTGTACAATACACAGCAAGCATATCACGTAATAACCATTAACATCTGTATTGGCTACTCACACGAGTCGGATCATGTTTCTCATTCCTAATAAACATCATTAGAATGTAACAGATAGAGTTCTGAAATCATCACAGACTGTTCCGTCTAATCTTTCATTTACAGCACTCTCCACGAAGAACTGGTCTTTCGTGGAAAGTCTCCTTGGCGAAGAACCCCATGACGAAGGACGGTCCTTCGTCGAGAGGGTGGGTGACGAAAGACTCTAGTGTTTCGTCGAGAACCAATCAACGAAGAACCTATTTCTTCATCACAATCCTAAACAGACAGTTACACTTCCTTTCATTCAGCTGTAACGTATGCTATCAAGTTCATCAGTTCCCCAAACGGATTTAACAACAGATTAAACGATAATCATGCATTCTAGTTATGAATAATCATTACTCATACAAAAACGTAACAGTCAATCATCACGCATCAACCTTGCACCCTATGCATAACAATTTACAATTAACAACAACAATTAACAACGCAATTAGTGGATCAAACGGCGGTTATTTACATGTTCTACCAAACCCTAGGTGCTGTTCATCATCAAACAAGAAACACCTTCATATCAACATCTCATGCATGCTAAATCCTATAATAACCGTATGGAATCGGGTTTATTAACCTATATGTCCGTTAATCAATTCTGATTAACACAAGAATACAACTTAACACAACATCATGCATCATTACTATTTGATTCCCGACAAGCCGCATAAAATACCACACATGAATCGACCAACATCTTACTAACCGTGATATAGAAATGATCCGATTAGCCGAGATGAAGAGGTTCCGAGTCCCACTGTTGCCGTCGCACAGGAAGAAGTCTTAGGGTTTTTAGTTTTCAACTGACGGTCACAATATCAAAAGTTTACGTTTTAAACGTAACGTGTTGGGCCGAAGTCCCTTATGGCGAAGAATCCCCATAGACGAAGAATATACTTCGTTGAGTTTGTGGGTGACGAAGATCTATCTTCGTCGCTAAGGGTTTGTGACGAAGATCCCATACTTCGTCGGGTATGAGGATGACGAAGAATCATCTTCGTCGAGCAATGTTGTGACGAAAAGGGTTTTTGTCATTAAAGGTTTTTATTAAATGTTCAATTATTAAACCACCAAATAACTTATACTAAAATCATTCTAAAATGATATACATGATACAATGTACAACAAAATATAAAACAGGATTGTAAAACAGGTGACGCGTAAAGGAAAGGTCTTGAAATCTCGGGTTGTCACATCATCCCCAACTTGAAAGAAATTTCGTCCCGAAATTTGATAAGCAATCCAAAACAGCACGGTGTTAGATCAGGATGACTGTGAATTTTCCCCAGGTGCCACATCATCCCCAACTTGAAAGTGAATTTCGTCCCGAAATTCCTTAGTTGCATCAGGATTAGATTGTTCAGTTGGGAAAAGGTGAGGATATTTGAGCTTCATTTGATCTTCACGTTCCCACGTGAACTCCGGTCCATGTCTTGAGTTCCAACGAACTCTCACAATCGGAATTCGACTATGCTTACGGACCTTGACTTCCCGGTCCATAATTTCGATAGGTTCCTCAACAAACTGCAACTTGTCGTCAATTTTCAGCTCTTGAAGTGGTACCACAAGTGTTTCATCGGACAAACACTTCTTTAGTTGCGACACGTGGAAGACATCATGCACATTACCCAATTCAGCAGGTAACTCTAGCTTGTAGGCAACTTTACCGGTTCGTTCCAGAATTTTGAAAGGCCCTACATAGCGAGGATTAAGCTTACCGTGTTTCCCAAACCGTACTACACCCTTCCAGGGTGAGACTTTCACCATGACACGATCACCAACTGCGAACTCCAAAGGTTTCCTACGCTTATCGGCGTAGCTTTTCTGACGATCACGCGCTGGCGCCATACGATTCCTGATCTGAACAATTTTCTCGGAGGTTTTAAGTACAAGTTCCGGGCTTGTGATCTGGCTGTCACCCACCTCAGCCCAACAAAGAGGAGAACGGCATTTCCGTCCATACAATGCTTCGAACGGAGCTGCCTGAATGCTGGTATGGTAGCTATTGTTATAAGAAAACTCTATCAAAGGCAAGTGTTTCTCCCAACCCTTGCCAAAATCAATCACGCACGCTCGCAGCATGTCTTCAAGTGTCTGGATGGTTCGTTCACTTTGGCTATCCATCTGTGGGTGATAAACAGTGCTCATGTCAAGGCGTGAGCCGAATGATTTGTGCATCGTTTGCCACAAATCCGATATAAAACGCGGATCACGATTAGATATAATAGAGGTCGGCACCCCATGCCTAGAAACCACTTCCTTTAGATAAACAACAGCAAGTTGTGAGAACTTATCAGTTTCCTTGATTGCAAGGAAGTGTGCTGACTTCGTGAGACGGTCGACGATCACCCAGATGATATCGTTCCCGTTTTGAGTTCTAGGTAGCCCAGTGATAAAATCCATGGCAATCTGCTCCCATTTCCACATGGGTATTTCTGGTTGTTGAAGCAATCCAGACGGTTTCTGGTATTCCACCTTGACCTTTGAACACGTCAAGCATTTACTCACATACATCGCGATGTGAGCTTTCATCTTCAGCCACCAATACATGACTTTGAGGTCCTGATACATCTTATCCGAACCCGGGTGAACAGAGTATCAAGACTTGTGTGTTTCATCCATCACAAGATCTCTGAGGTTACCAAACAAGGGAATCCATATCCATTCCATGAAGTAGAGTATACCATCAGATCTCTGTACTAGTCGTTTCTCCATGCCTCGCAGGTATTCTGCTTTTATGTTTTCTTCCATCAACGCTTCAATCTGAGCCGAACGGATCTGAACAGGTAGATTAGAGTGGATAGTGAGCTGCAGAGCACGGACACGCTTGGGTTTCGTTTCCTTTCGACTAAGGGCATCAGCTACAACGTTAGCTTTGCCTGGGTAATACTTGATGGCACAGTCGTAATCGTTTAGGAGTTCTACCCAGCGACGCTATCGCATATTCAATTCCTTTTGGTCGAAAATATGCTGGAGGCTTCTGTGATCGGTGTAGATAGTGCATTTGGTACCGTCCAAATAGTGCCTCCAGATTTTCAACGCGAAAACCACGGCTCCCAACTCTAAGTCGTGAGTCGTATAATTCCTCTCGTGAACCTTCAACTGTCGAGAGGCGTAAGCTATCACCTTCTCGCGTTGCATCAACATGCAACCGAGACCCTAAATAGAAGCATCACAATATACTACAAAATCTTCTGTTCCTTCAGGTAGAGACAAGATCGGTGCACTACAGAGTTTCTGTTTTAACAACTGGAAAGCCTCTTCTTGTTTCATTCCCCATGAGTATACAACGCCTTTCTGTCAACGAAGTAAAAGGTTGAGCGATCTTCGAGAAGTCTTTGATAAATCTGCGATAATACCCAGCAAGACAAAGAAATTGTAGCACCTCCGAAGGATTCTTCGGTGCCGCCCAATTTCTGATAGCTTCAATCTTAGAAAATAAATCAAGATGCCATCGATGAACACGATGACAAAATCGTCGAGATAAGGTTTGCACACACGGTTCATGAGGTCCATAAAACCGCTGGTGCATTAGTTAGCCCGAATGGCATGACCAGAAACTCATAATGGCCATACCGCGTTCGAAAAGCTGTCTTCGGCACATCTTCCTCTCGGACTCTCATCTGATGATAGCCCGATCTCAAATAGATTTTCGAGTAAAAACTTGAACATTGCAACTGATCAAACAGGTCGTCGATACATGGTAAAGGATAGCGGTTCTTGACAGTCACCTTGTTAAGCTCTCGGTAATCTATGCACATACGAAAAGACCCGTCTTTCTTTTTCACAAATAGAACTTGGGCTCCCCAAGGCGAAGATTTGGGTCGAATGAAGCCCCTATCCAGTAACTCTTGCAGTTGATTAGACAACTTCTGCAACTCTCCAGGTGCTAGACGATAAGGAGCACGAGCAATCGGAGCTGCCCCTGGTTTAAGATCAATCTGAAATTCCACTTGACGGTGAGGAGGTAAACCAGGAAGTTCCTCAGGAAACACATCAGAAGATTCACAAACAACTGGCAGCTCTTCGATCTTCCTCTCTTCAGGCTGAGGATCGGTAACAAGTGCTAAAATAGCAGGATACCCCTTTCGTAGACACTTCTGAGCTTGCATAGCTGAGATGATACCAACCATCGCCCCACTGCGATGCCCTTGAACCGATAAAGATTCTCCACTAGGGAGGGGAATACGTACGATCTTCTCTTTACAGAGAATTTTAGCTCGATGCTTAGACAACCAATCCATACCAACCACTACATCGAAACTACCGAGGGTAACAGGAAGGAGGTCAATATCAAACACTTGACTCACAAGGTCTAGTTTACATCCCGCCAGAACGTGTGAGGCTTCAATTGTTTTACCATCGGCTAATTCTACTACATGCTTAGCTTCTAGAGGTGTTGGAGCTAACCCTAATCGTTGACTGAACTCTAGGGACACAAAACTCCAATCGGCACCGAAATCAAATAACACAGAAGCAAAGAGATTGTTCACAGAAAACGTACCAGTCACGACATTGCCGTCGTTCCTAGCATCACCAGCTCCAATCGTAAATACCCTTCCACGAGCACCATTGCCCCCATTGTTGCCGTTATTGTTGTTCCCAGCATTGTGATTGTTATTCTGACGGTTGTTGTTATCATTGGCGTTCTGGTACAGTTGAGGGCAATCCCGTTTAATGTGACCCTCGTCCCCACACTGGAAACACCCCTTCCTATTGCCTTGGTTCTGATGGGGCTGCTGCCTCTGCTATTGCGGATGCTGCTGATTCTGCTGCCGATTTTACTGCTTTGGGAACGGAGCTCTACAGTCCTTTGCCGTATGGCCCACCTTATCACACCTATGACAAGCTCGGACACACGGTCCATGATGATGATAACTACACTTGTTGAACTTTGGCTTCCTACCAACGTAGGAGCCTTGGCTCGGATTGCTGTTTTGGCCTTGGTTAACTGAGGATGACTGGCTGAAACTACGATTATTGCTGTTGTCAGGCCTTTTCTACGATTGGCTTGCATTGGTTGCTTTATCAGCATCGTTCCATTTACGCTTGTTATCACTAGCAGGTGTGGTAGCTGTAGTAGTAGGGGTAGTAGCAGTAACACGAGCCGGCAGCGAGCCACGCTCAACCTCTTGATCAGTAATCTTGTGTGCTAAACGAATGATCCGAGGCAAGTCGTCAAGATTTGCAGCAGTGACCAAGCTCTTAACTGGTGGCGCTAGACCTTTGATGTACAGTTCAACTCTTCGTGGTGGGGGTCGAGACAAGTTAGGGCACATGTTTACTAGCTCATGAGATCGTTTCGTACAAGCCTCGATCTCAAACCCCTCCATCTTCAAGTTGTAGTATTCGTTCTCAAGTTTCTGAATCTCATCACGTGGAAAGTACTCTTCACGCATCAGCTCCTTAAAATCGTCCCAAGTGGTCGCGTTCGCCATTTCAATGCCCAGCATCTGAACTTGGGCATTCCACCAAGTTAAGGCACCATCCTCAAGTGTGCCTGAAGCATACTTCACTCTGTCCCCAGCTGGACAGTTACACATTGCGAACACTGATTCCGCCTTTTCAAACCAACGTAGTAACCCCACAGCACCTTCATTCCCACTGAACGTCTGTGGCCTACAATCCATGAACGCCTTAAACGTACAAGCAGGCGGATTGTTTTGATTCTGATTCGCCTGTTGACCAGCTTGATAGGCTACCAGAGCCTCAGCTACACGTGTGTTAATCAAGTTGGTCAACTCGGCCTGAGTCTTCGCAATATGACCACGCCCATGGCCTCGTCCGCTCATGATTCTATATAAGGAAAGGAAAAAGGTTAAGAGTCGAGATAAGGTAGGAGTCAAACCTCACGATGGCTTCTACAGACCACTAAGTTTACCTCAAACAACAAGGCGGAACCCTTTTCAAACTCGTTAAGGCTCACTAGGACTCACATGCACCCCACATTATTATTATGTGTGCACCCATAATAGCAATGTGATTTGCATGTTTATCTCAGCTCCTCCCAACTTATGCTAAAAGGTTCCTCAAATTCAAGTAGCAAAACAGAAGACACCACAAAACGTAACCCATAAAAATCTAACGGGATATCACACTGGGACTCAATCGACCACATAACTTAGGTAAATACACATGAGTTCAGTTTGTAGTACTAAGTGTGCAACCACATGCAACATCATACAATAGTGTACTTCTAGATATGCTATGCAATAAGTAAACGAGAGACGAACCTTGCAATCTGGAGTCGAGTGTCATGGTCGATTTCGAAGCTGTTCGGTTATAGTCTGGTTTAAAAAATCGTTTTAAAACCTAGTTCACTATAACTAGTGGCTCTGATACCAAACTGTCACACCCCCAGAACACCACATGCGGAAACACCGCGGGATGTGTGACGTACCAGGATCCAGCCACTAATCACATTGAACTATAATAAATATTTAAATAAAACATTCCATTCATTTCATAATATAATTCCAAGTCATAAGTTAAAACCAAAGTAAACGTTCAGCGGAAGCATAATGGAAAACGTTATTCAACTGTTTGAAAACAAGAGTTCAAAGCCAACATAACATGTATCCAAGAGTCTCGACCCATGACCACTCCAACACTCCCAGATAGAAAGTCCATAACCAAGAATCTAACGACCTGCAAGCATGCATACAAGTGTATCAGACAACGCTGGTGAGTTCAAAGTTTGTTAACACGTTTAGTTACCAGTTATGAGTTTAAAACGTTTCAGCGATTGATGTTGTTAATAACTCGATTACCGCAGATGGCTCCAGATTATTTGCCCAAACCCCAATGCTCTATTAAACATTGGTCAAGTGGTTAAGGTAATTAGTTCACGACCGTCCTCCCCCGTACGGTGTGAGGGTGCCAAACCTAATAGCGCTATCAACTAATAACCCCGTTGCCTCCCCGGCAACCAATCGGTATGATGGGACTTAATGATAGAAATGAGTGTATTAACCAACATCCCAGGTTTAACATTCCAGTCAAACCCAATTACCCGACGTTCCTCCCCGGAACGTTTACCAGATGTCCCTCCCCGGGACGCATGCTTGGAAAAAGAGGAGTGAACTCACCTTAGATTTGCTCGGTTTATTAAGTTACCCGTTCCAGTTAGTTAACCAACCCTACCGTGGTTAACTATACTTATCAGTTTCATAATCACTCAAATCACATATTTTATATAGATTGCATTCATCACAGAGTTATTGTACAATACGTAGCATGCATATCACGTAATAACCATTAACATCTGTATTGGCTACTCACACGAGTCGGATCATGTTTCTCATTCCTAATAAACATCATTAACATGTAACAGATAGAGTTCTGAAATCATCACAGACTGTTCCGTCTAATCTTTCATTTACATCACTCTCCACGAAGAACTGGTCTATGGTGGAAAGTCTCCTTGGCGAAGAACCCCATGACGAAGGATGGTCCTACGTCGAGAGGGTGGGTGACGAAAGACCCTAGTGTTTCGTCGAGAACCAATCAACGAAGAACCTAGTTCTTCGTCACAATCCTAAACAGACAGTTACATTTCCTTTCATTCAACCGTAGCGTATGCTATCAAATTCCTCAGTTCCCCAAACGGATTTAACAACAGATTAAACGATAATCATGCATTCTAGTTATGAATAATCATTACTCATACAAAAACGTAACAGTCAATCATCACGCATCAACCTTGCACCCTATGCATAACAATTTACAATTAACAACAACAATTAACAACGCAATTAGTGGATCAAATGGCGGTTATTTACATGTTCTACCAAACCCTAGGTGCTGTTCATCATCAAACAAGAAACACCTTCATATCAACATCTCATGCATGCTAAATCCTATAATAACCGTATGGAATCAGGTTTATTAACCTATATGTCCGTTAATCAATTCTGATCAACACAAGAATACAACTTAACACAACATCATGCATCATTACTATTTGATTCCAGACAAGCAGCACAAAATAGCACACATGAATCGACTAACATCTTACTAACCGTGATATAGAAATGATCCGAATAGCTAAGATGAAGAGGTTCCGAGTCCCACTGTTGCCGTCGCACAGGAAGAAGTCTTAGGGTTTTTAGTTTTCAACTGACGGTCACAATATCAAAAGTTTACGTTTTAAACGTAACGTGTTGGGCCACAAACTACATGGGCCGAAGGCCCTTATGGCGAAGAATCACCATAGATGAAGAATATACTTCGTCGAGTTTGTGGGTGAAGAAGATCTATCTTCGTCGCTAAGGGTTTGTGATGAAGATCCCATACTTCGTCGGGTATGAGGATCACGAAGAATCATCTTCGTCGAGCAATGTTGTGACGAAAATGGTTTTTGTCATTAAAGGTTTTTATTAAATGTTCAATCATTAAACCACCAAATAACTTATACTAAAATCATTCTAAAATG
The DNA here is from genome assembly GCA_030545235.1 of Helianthus tuberosus. NCBI lineage: Eukaryota > Viridiplantae > Streptophyta > Magnoliopsida > Asterales > Asteraceae > Helianthus > Helianthus tuberosus. Next base: position 199,941,456 of record CM060425.1, read on the forward strand.
ATATGCATGATACAATGTACAACGAAATATAAAATAGGATTGTAAAACTGGTGACGCGTAAAGGAAAGGTCTTGATGTCACACCCCCAAAATACCACTTGTGGATACACCGCGGGGCGTGTGACGTACCAGGATCTTAGCCACCAATCACGTTGAACTCATTTGTTAAGTGTTTCATAAACCACGCGTATATAAACCATTAGACTTGTGTTGCGATTCCATGTATCTCGACCCATGACCACTCCAGCCTCCCAGACAGCAAGTTCCATGATATAACCCTACAGACCTGCAAGCATGCAGACAAGTGTGTCAGACGACGCTGGTGAGTTCAAAGTTTGTTACCACGTTTTAGTTACCAGATATAAGTATAATTCAATGATTTGATGTTGTTATTAACTCGATTACCGCAGATGGCTCTAGATTTATTTGCCCAAACCCCAATGCTCTATCACACATTGGTCAAGTGGTTAAGGTAATTAGTTGACGACGCTCCTCCCCGGTACGGTGTGAGGGTGCCAAACCTAATAGCGCTATTAACTAATAACCCCGTTGCCTCCCCTGCAACCAATCGGTATATGTAAGGGGACTTAATGATAGAAATGAGTGTAATAACTAACATCCCAATAACCCGACGTTCCTCCCCGGAATGATTACCAAATGTCCCTCCCCGGGACGCATGCTTGGAAAAAGAGCAGTGAACACACCTTGGTTTGCTTGGTTTGTTAAGTTACACGTTTCCAAGTTAATCAACCAACCCTACCGTGGTTTCCAATGAAGCCAGTTACATAAACACATACTCAATTCACGTATTCAACAAATCACACATTATGCCATGCAATACAATGTTTGGGTTTTCATTCGCGTTTATAGCACAAGTTCATGTTTCCAGCAATGGTTACCACTAACATCAGTTTCACAATCAATCACGTGACTTATCTCACACAGTTTGCATCAATCACAAGCTCACTGACAACTTGTAGCATTACACACAAGTTCACATCTCATGTGAAAGTAACACATAACATAACAGGTGAGTTGCTATTCATACTAGCCAAACCAATTTCCTTATTCTCATTGACATGCACATGGATCGTATACGCACATATTAATCTATCCTCAACATCATCATCATAGGTGTCTACGGTTCAACATATTTTCTTACACGGCGAAGTACCCCTTGTGACGTAATACCACTATGTTTCGTCGACCTTCAGACGACAAAGATTATATTTCGTCAAGATCTCTCATGAAGAAACACCTTATGTTTCGTCATGATCAGTTATGGTGAAACACTTCCATGTTTCGTCGACATCAGTTACAAGACTGTGATAACAACAGCTAACAGTTTCGACATGTTCCAAACAGATCAAACGATACTTTTCATTCTAGCCGATCATCAACCCTAACATCCTACTCAAATCATCGATCAGTTTCACATGAAATCATATTCAGGCTTCAATCATTTACATTATCATTCATAACACATAATCACCATTATGTAGGCCGACATCTATTGATATAAACCCTAACATAACAAGTAATACCATCTAACATTCTCCGATTTGCATTAACCTGTGCATTTGAATATCATGACATCCATTACTCATGCAACATATTTGAATGACCAAACACACCCAAATAGTCTATAATCATTATAACGAATTATGTAACACAAATCACATATAAGCACACAATCGTGAACACGGAGCGATAACTGCATGATGATACTCATACTTACCCGAATACAAGAGGATTGATGGAAGGAAGAGGGCTTCGTTAGAGGGGGCTGCCATCAGGTCGTTCGAGAGAGAGAGGGAGAGAACTATGGTTTGCAATAGTTTTGAAAAAAAGAACATGTGCCCATCTATAAGCATTCACGTAAACAATAGGAGAGGACGGGCTGGAGGCTCGGTTGGGCTTAGAGGAACTGGGCCGAAACCCACGCTCGGCAACGAAACTCCTCGACGAAGGATCATCTTTCGTCGGGTAGTGGAAGTATGAAGCAATTTTCGTCGAACAATAAGGTGCCTAAGTTTCGTCGGGTTGGGTGGTGACGAAACACCTTAGTTCATAAGTTTTCATTTAATTAACAATTATGCACAAGTTACAAACACAAGACAAAAGTATGAAAACAGAATTATAAACAAGTAATGCGTAAAGGAAGACCTTGAAATCTCGGGTTGTCACATCATCCCCAACTTGAAAGAAATTTCGTCCCGAAATTTGACAAGCAATACAAAGGGGTGAAGTGATAGAAACTCTAATTAAACTATATGCAACACTACACAAATAATAATCAAGCATTACACACAATCACTAATCATCCAGATAACTACGCAGACACCACGCAAACCAAATTGTAAAAAAAAAAAAAAAAAACCGGATCGCGAAGTAAGTTGGGTGCCACATCATCCCCAACTTGAAAGAGAATTTCGTCCCGAAATTCGTCAATGATATCAGAAGTCGATTCCACCCTTTGAATAAGTTGAGGACACCAAAGTTTCCTCTGATCATTGCATTCCCACGTGAACCCCGGTCCACGTCTTGAGCTCGAACGAACTCTCACGATCGGGATTCGACTATTCGACTATGCTTACGGACCTTGACTTCCTGGCTCATGTTTTCAATGAATTCCTTGACAAGCTGCAACTTGTTGTTAATCTATAGGTTCGGGACATAAATGACATCGTGAACGTTACCCAATTCGTCAGGTAACTCCAGTTTGTGAGCCATGTCACTGATTCATTCCAGAAATCCGTACCGTCAGCTAAGCTCGCCACGTTTTCCATAGCGTACAGCACCCTCCCAGGGTGAGATTTTCGATTATGGTACGTTTGCTTACAGCGAACTCCCAGTGTTTCCTAAGCTTATCAGCTCTTCAGACGGTCACGCTTTTCCGCCAAACGATTTCCGGTCTAAACAATTCTTCCAAGAGGTTCGAGTACAATTCCTGGATCTATGATTAGGCTGTCACCCACCTTAATTCTACTAGGAGATTAGCGTTACTATCCATGCAAGACCTCTAACAAGGTTGTCTGAGTACTAGAATGGTAACTATTGCAGTAAACTCAACCAAAGGTAGGTGTCCTTTCGAACTTTTACTAAGTCAATCACACACACGCTCGCAGCATGTCTTCAAGTGTCAAGATGGTTTGTTTACTCTAACCGTTTGTCCCATGTTGATGAATATTGCTCATGTCTATACGTGAGCCAAGAGTGTTGTGCAATGCTTGCTTAAATCAGGTATAGATCAAAATCAGAGATAACAGGAGTTGGCACCTCGTGCCTAAAAGCCGCCTCTCTCAGAGGAATATTCACAACTTGTGAAAACTCGCCAGTTTCCTTGATTGCAAGAGGGTGTACTGGTTGCATGAGGCAATCAACGATCACCCAAGTGATACAGTTTTCGTTCTGAGTTTTAGGTAGACCAGTGACAAAATCTGTGGCAGTCTGTTCCAATCCTCCAAATGGGTGTTTCTGGTTACTGACACAACCCAGAGGGTTTCTAATATTCCACCTTGACTTTCGCGCAAGTCAAACTTCGTTCATGCATATTGCTATGTGGGCCTTCACACCCGGTTGCCAGTACCAGATTTATAGATCCTAATATCTCTTATCAAAATCCAGACGACTAGAATAACGAGGCTGGTGTGCTTTGCTCAACACAAGTTCCCTACGGTTACCGTATGATGGGATCCCTATTCGTGCCATGAAGTAGCGAACATCATCCGACCTGCCAAAAGTTGCTCCTCCATGCCAGCGATGTTTGATCAGGTAGGTTAGAGTCGATAGTGAGTTGCAAAGCTCGTGCACGTTCAGGTTTCACAGTCGTAACCATCCACAAGTTCCTTCCAGCGATGTCATTGCATGCTTTAGCTCTTTTCGAAACAACGATACACAGGAGGCCCTTGTGATCGGTCTAGGTAACACATTTGGTACCGTCCAAGTAATGCCTCCAACTTAAATCCAAAGACCATGGTTTCCACCGCAGGTTGTGACTCATGCCATTCTTCTTGTAACTCCCCGATGTAAGCCATCACCATCTCGTGTTGCACTGGTGTGTGACTGGGACTCTGATTCATACCATAATGGTATACCACTAGATCATCAGTACTCTCGGGTAGAAGCGATGCTCAATGCATTGCAGAGTTGGTTTCAAAAGCTGAAAAGACGTTCCCCTGTTTTGTTTCCTAAGAATTCACAGCTTCCCGCTGTGCTGAAGAGGTTAAATGTAACACCTCGTGAAATCATACCCAATAAAATAAAGACACGTGTCAGGAAACCGGATTAAGTTAGAAGATGTATGGTAGGATTTAAAAGTGTCGACATGTTAATAAACACCTCTGAGCGACCAACTTATAAATCCCAAGACCTTAAATCATTATGATAAACATCTGATCTATTTAGAACCGGTTATTCCTATAATGAATAAATTCAGTTAATAAAGAATTGGGTTTTAAAATAATGTTACGACAAGAGAATTCAAATCAATACAAATGCATGGCAAGACCTTCCCACAAGAATCCAAGGCAACAAAAGTGCATGGCTAGGCATGCATGCCCTTTTCAGAACTGATCATGGTCCCTACACTGAAAAGAAAGCATGAGATTCAGAATTTACAAAGTTGCATGGTCAAGACCTCAAAGTTAACAAGTTTTTGTCTTCTGATGAAGGCTTACGGACCGCAAAGGTGACTCCTTACGGTCCGTAAAGTGGCGGAGCTGGACAAAGATAATAAATAAAAAGCGGATACGGACCGCAAAGCCAAAGGCTTACGGTCTGCAAGTTTGTAACTGGGCATCTTTGATCAAGGTCGGTTACGGACCACAAGACCAATATCATACGGTCCGTAAGAGGTGCTTACGGTCCGCAAGGCTTCTTTCTTACGGTCCGTAAGATCGTCGCTGGCAGCAGAAAATGGACAGATGCCTGTTCAGCCTGTTGCACCGTCTTATATGAGTGGTTTTCGAATTCAGGGGGCTTGGCAACTGGTTTTGGAAACATAGGGACACCTGGGAAGCATCAGTGATCACTAGTAGACCTTGTTGTAATGATCCTAGAGAATTCTAAGTCCTATATAAAGAACACAAGGTTGCAACATTTGGTCTTTCATTTGCAACTCACTTCAAGCTGGTCTCTGGAGCTCCCCTGGTCAGCAAGCAACTTCCTTTAAGTTCCAAATCATACTTAGGACTTTTGTAAGTGTCCTTAATCCTTTTTAATTCAGTTTAGCTTAATTAATTAGCTAAAAGTTAAACCGTCGTAATTAAGGTTTGACTTCGAGATTAATCAATAATTGTTCAGTCAAATCTCGAATTAAAAGTACCTATATGTAGGTAATTATGTGGGTAATAAACCCTTAAAAGGGTACTCTCTGATTCCCACTCTAACTAGGTCAATTGTCGGGTCAAACTAGATATTAAAAAGTCAACAGAAAGCTTAATTTCAAAGTAATACATAATTAGCAATGTAGAAGCTATGCAACCTGTTTTATCATTAATATAACTTGGTAATTAATGTAAGAACATGTCTAAACATGTTCAACCCGACAATTTTCAGTTTAGGCTCGGTTCGGAACCGAAAGTCGCATAATTTGACTTTTGCTTTGACTTTCGATTCTGACCCATTGTAGCATGTTTTAGAAATGCCTTAGAGCCCTATTAGGACCAGGTTTCATATCAGTATAACCCTCTGTGATTATACACCTTGGTTCAATAGTTATTCGATTCATATGCATGTTCCCGTTAATTGCTTATATGTTGACTATTATGCCGATATGACTTTAAAACGTGATTTTTGAAAATGTAAAAGAGTAGATACCTTGGTTACTAGTCTATAAGCTTGTACCTAAAATTTGACATCAGTTTGAGGTCTAGATTAAGAGTTATGCTCATTAGCGTAATTTGAAAACTTTTAGTAATTAATCGGCAGTAACTAGCATATAGCCTATCTAAAGCCGATTTTTGATACCAAACTTTTACCCACTGATATAAAATAATATTTTGGGATTTTTGGAGATTTTTATTTATTTTTAGGCTAAGCATAACATAGAGTTCTAAGCTTGATCCGGTAATTGTCGGTTTTGCCCTTTTAGGCTATAAAATGAGTTTTACAAATCCTTTGACCCCAAACCTTTTGCTACTGATTTTATATGATAAATAAATTATTTCAAACCTTCTGGAATAATAAAAAAATATCAGCTTTCTATATAGAACCCGGAAATGGCTCCAAATCGCCTTTTTAAGTATTTTTTACGCATAGTAAGTATACAAACTATTTTAAACATATAAGGTTGGATGCCAACTGATATTTTAAGTAAATTATTATATTTTAGCAGTAAGCAAAAGTTTTGAACTCAGGTTTCCAGTTTTGACCTTTTAGGCTTAAGTGAAATTACCAAAATGCCCTTTCGGTGCATAGTATGGTTAGAAATGATAAATTTCACACATAGGTTATACCCTACTGATATAACTTAGTAAATTAAGTATTTTACTGATTACATCAGACCCGAAACTCAGATTTATATTTGAACTCTTTTATAATCTTTAAAATGACCAAAATACCCCTACAGGGCGTAATTTGAGTTTAAATCCGTTTTGGGCATAATAGAAGATATCTTACTGATGTCACAACATTTTTAAGGCATATTAACTTAGGAAACTTGTATATGACTCATATGGTTACCCGTTACGCACTTTTCGCGTTCTGATCGACTTATGTAACTAGTTTGCATATATTAGCCGAAATGGGTCAAACCATATCGTTTTCATCTCAAAATCCAGAATGTGTCTAAGTTACCCATATTAAACAAGCATACAAGCTTGTCGGGTCAAAACCACATTCTAAACCGGTCTTCGCTTTATCATGCGTTTAAACCGTGTCTTCCTTTTGAAAACTAACCGGTCTAAGTCTAAGCTTAATTAAAGACCCGTTAGGATTCTAATAGGTTATTAAAACCTTCGTTCCAGATTAGGAGCCCAGTAAAAGCTATGTGCACTTACTGTATTTGATTTATACTTTGCTCAGGTGAATACTCTTAACTTATTTTCCCTATACGGGCTTGGGATACGGTATTATAATAATACCGCTTGGTCGGGTATGTAGTCATTTAAATCAGATTGTGATTAATGTATTTACATAACTTGTTTTATTCTGTATTATTTGGTGTATGGCCTTTGGGGGTTAAATGACCATGTCCCGGATATCCTTGGCATCATTCAAAGAAATGGCCACGACCTAAGCACGGGGTGTAGGCGTACACCTGACAGATGCATTATGTAAAAACTGGTAATCCACTTTAAGGAAATAATCCTTGTGGGCATTATACCTGTGGCGTGTCAATTAATCTAGACCGGCCCTACAAACCGGCTCTAATAGACGACAAATAAGTAAAACTGTATACAAGATTCTTTTTAAATAATTGTCCCAAGTTATAAAATATTTTTGCCTAAGTGCATTCAAATCAATTTTTAAACATTTTCAAAATGAGTCAGTTAAATTGTATTTACCAGTGTAAACTGACGTATTTTCCAAAAAGGCTAAGTGCAGGTACTATACGTAATAGGCTAGCTACTCCAGGCATCAATAATCAAGTCCCGCAAGCTCTTGATGTCAAAGTCTGCTGAACAGTTTTCCTTTTTATTTTGATCCGCCTGTGGATCTATTTCAACTGTTTTGTGATACTTAATATTACAATTTTATTCGGTTGAAATGAATCTATCTTTTGCTTCCGCTGTGCATTTAAATTTGTGTTGTTTGACTAAGATGATATCAACTACGTCACGATACTCCCCACCGGGCCCACTGGTAAAACGTGGAAATATCGGGGTGTGACATTAAAGCTGCACAATCTTCGAAAATCCCACGATGAATCTGCGATAGTTTCTAGCAAAACCAAGGAATTGCTGTATCCCCGAAGGAATCTTTGGTGTCGATCAGTTTCCAACAAAATGAATCTTAGTGAGGTCAACGTGTATTCCCACTTCCTTGATTACATGACCAAATATGTACCTCTAGAATCCAAAAGTTACGCTTAACAGGACTTCGCGTGTAGTGGCTCCTCACTCGGGAGCTCTAAGATGAGATACAAGTACCGCCCATGGTGTTCCTTTCTCCTGGAAATGATTCAAAACGTCATCAAAACACGGTCGATTCATGTGATCCGTAAAGCTGTTGATGTGTTGATTACCCCATAGGTCACGGAATACAAAGTCGCATGGCCGTACAATGTTTGATATGCCGCTTTAGGGGCATTCTCCCCTTGGACTTCCATCTGATGATAGTTCGCTCGTTAGTTAACCCTCTAATAGGAGCTTAACCCTCACAGCTGGTCAACAGGTTGTCAATACATGGTCGAGGCAAACGGTTCTTGACTGTCACCTTGTTGAGTTCTCGATAATACATATGTAAAGGCTTATCTTCACGGATATAACTGGGGCTCCCCAAAGCGAAAAACTAGGTCCGATAAAACTCCTATCCAACAGTTCTTGAAGTTGATTAGGCAATTCCTGCAACCTTCCTGATGTGAGACAATAAGGAGTACTAGTAATAAGGGTTGCTTCTGACATGATACCGATCTGATATTCCACCTGACGATGTGAAGGTAAACCTGATAGTTCTTCTGGTAGCACATACGGAGAAATCACGAACAATTGGTGGATCCTCGATCCTCTCTTCCTTAGCCTAACATAGCGGGGTAATCCTTCCATGGACACTTCTAGCCTTCATTGCTGAATTGATGCTAACCTCTGCACCACTCGGATACTTTATGACAAACGACAACTTTCTCCTCACAGGGTATATATGCACGATATCTGGATAACCAATCCACACTGACTACTGCATCAAAACTATCAAGAGTAGTAGAAAGAAGGTCGATGTCGAACACTTGTCCCACAAGGTCGAGTTTGCATCCCATCGAACATATGTAGTTTCAATTGACTTGCCATCAGCCGATTCCACAATAGGTTCGGCTTCAAGAAACATTAGGGTTAAGCAGAATAGAGACGAAGCGATTAGCTACCCATACAAGCTACTATGTTGTTATAATCCTGGCGTCGCCCACGCCAATCCTAAATGCCCTTCCACGAGCATCATTTCCAGTGTTGTTATTGTCATCATTCCCTTGGTTGTTGTCATCTTGATTCTAACCACGGCCAATCCTTGTCGTAGTTACAAATACCTTGATGTCGTCGTGACTGTTGTCTCTAACGTCTTTTCTTGAAACGGAGCCCTACGATCTTTCACCAACCAAGTCCATCTTTCACATTCTGTGCCACGTCCTATCGCGCTACTCACTGTGCTGGTAGTCACACATTCCATAGTATAATTTGTTGTCATTGCTTATGTCCCGATTGATTCGTAAGAGTTGACTCCCATAAGTCGCTGACTAGGGTTAGGGATTCAGTTGAAGTCAATTTGCTGGTGTTAGTTGCCGGTAATCAGGGTCGTCCAAATACTGAGGTCGGTAAAGCACTACACTCATCCTCTTGTCCATTGTTCTTGCAAGTTGATTGAGTAACACACGGTATGTTGCGAGGGTGTTGCAGAAGTGATCACACTTCGGGATCTAAGACGTCAATACGTTAAGTTCCAGCAAACGAAGAAAGGTAAGAAAGGTATAGATCAATCATTCAATGCTACGACATCCATCACAGAGACGTTCGTACTAGCACCTAACATCCTACACAGTTCGCTAGGCGTTCAGATGAGTGTTCAGGTGATATTCGATAACATCGAGATTCGTAAGGATTCAGAGAGGAGTGAAAAGATCAAGTTCGAGTAGGAGACAATCACTGCTATGACTCCTATGGATTTGTTACGTTTCTCATTGATCAAATAACAGAACAGAACCCTTTTTTCACTTGTTAAGCCTCACTGGGACTCGCATGCACCCCATACTATTATTATGTGTGCACCCACAATAATATTGTGATTTGCATGCTCATCTCAGTTCCTCCTAACTCATGTCATATGGTTCTTCAAACTCAGATATCAAGCGGAGGTTATCAAAATGATAAGATCACAGAAATCCAAAGACTATGGCATACTATCAACGCATCATAATGTAAGCAAGCAATTCATGTAATCATGCTATAGTGACGAGTGTGTGTTCGTATGTTACGTCATAAACGAATGTGTACTAGCCATGTAATGTATGCAACAAGTGAGAAATACGAACCTTGCAATCTGGAGCTAAGTGTCATGGTCGTATTCACGTATTCAGAACTGTTCGGTTATAGTCTGGTTTTATAAAAACATTTTTAAAACCAAGTTCACTATAACCAGTGGCTCTGATACCAAACTGTCACACCCCCAAAATACCACTTACGGATACACTGCGGGGCGTGTGACGTACCAGGATCTTAGCCACCAATGTCACACCCCGACCACGTAAAACAACAAATCTTGGCGGAAACGTCGGGGAGTGTTGTAACAGAATCATTGTTTCACAACCATGGATTAAATAGTTTTCTTTTATTGAATTAATGGAGGTTACAATGTCTTAACAACAAATAGACATAACATAATTAACTAGTCTTGCATCTTTTATTGTCACTAAAGCCCTTGTCAAATCCTATGTTTGCATCATGATCATCTAATAACAGCACCTGAAACACATGTGAAAATAGGTACGTCAGCATAAAAATGCCTGTGAGATACATAGGTTTTATTGATTTAGGATTCATGACTTGAGAGTTTAAAGAAAATGTTTAACAAAAGTTAGTCACGAATCTTGTAAACTGTTTTCTTTTATAAATCATACAAAAAGTGATAAGAAATCAGATGATATAAAAGAAAGATACATAATTAAGTGAATAACCAAGTAAAAATGAGTTTGTACAAAATATGTTGTTTGTAAAACAATGTTTATGTGAAAATATGTTATCTTGTGTAAAATGTAATATGTCTAAATTGAAATGGTTTAAACAACGCTACGATATGTAATATCATAAAAGCACTTATATATAGGAAGTACCAGCGGCGTATCCACCATGCTTTTATCATATTACACACGCCTCGTTACTTAAATCACTTATGCAAACAAACCACCAAATGAATTGTTTAAACCAATGTCAAAATGTTTATGTGTAAACAATGTCAATGTAAAACATGTAATGTGTAAACAAATGTCATGTATGGTAAGTAAAAAGTGACTACTTAAACCATATGTAAAAATGCACAAAAAAAGTAATTGAAATAAATCAAAAGTTATGTTTTGTAAAACTAATGCATGCTTTACTGATACAAACATCTATGCGGTATTGTTCTAATGCATACATTCAAGCCTTGCGACTGTGGCGACAAACCCTTAAACGAAGTTAAAGGTTTATCTAAATTATGTTTATTGGATTCAGTCATTCCTTCCACTCAAACAAACCTAGGATTTCAGGAACGGGAGTTGTCAATTCCTATGGTACCATTACTTACTACCAAGCGGCGTAGCTAATGTTAATGAACGTGTTTTTATCCCATTTAAACAAACCAAATGTCATACCAAAATGTAAGCATGTTTTATGAAAATAATGTACTAAGTATGCAATAAATGAACATACATAGCATATGATGTAAAACAATGTACTAAGTATGCAATAAATGAACATACATAGCATGTGATGTAAAACAATGTACTAAGTATGTAACAAATGAACATACATAGCATGTGATGTAAAACAATGTACTAAGTATGCAACAAATGAGCATACATAGCAAAAACATGGATAAAATCATGTACTATACGTGTACTAATGAACATAGCAAGCATATGATATGAAATCATGAAAAGCGCGAAAGTAACAAGTAGGCACATGTGTTTCACCCCAAAATGTTTGAAAAACAGAAAACGAGGGGACTATGTACTCACTTGAGATTGCTCAATAGTCTTTGGATAACAACCAAGCAATGTTAGAAAGATCACGGAATCAATCGGCACCTAATATAGGTAACTACATTAATAAACCGGACCTAAATCGGAAGACCGGATAGGATGCGGTTTAGTAAACCAAATGAGTATGGGAACTCATATGATATGGTTTAACAAAGCCTACATACTAAAACGAAACCTATCCTAAGTGCTTACGACCCATTACGACTCGTTAAGTTAGTCTACGCTACTTTAACGCGTCGTTCGCGTAAAACGCATTCGGACCGCCTAACTAGTCCTATGACAAGTATTATATGCCTTAACATGTCTAATAATGTTACCTAATCAGATTAGATGTAAAAATTTAGATATGCTTTAAATGGATTTATGCGCAAAAAGGGCATTTTGGTCATTTACCTAAGGCATATAAACTACCTATCATACAACTAATTAAACTAAGTGACCATAAGGTATAACCTCGGAAGGTGTGACAACCCTCATAATTCCATGAATCCGTACAATTTATTAAAGTGCTTGACGACTGTGTGGAATTACTTAACTTCTCTCTGATTACTGTGTTATACTTACATGTGCTTGTTAACATACTAGTAGTATACAGAAAAGTTACTAAATAGTCCGGCATGCTTTCCTGAGTGTTGAAAATTAAAAACGTTACAAAAAAATATATATAGGACGCTTTACGGATTAATTAAGCACTTTAACAGAACAGTGTCAAACCGAACAACCGGACTTTACCCGGAACATGAAAATATTGCCAGACACATTGTTCTTACTTTTCTGAGCTAGTTAGGGTCCCCGAACACCCTAACACCCTTTATATTATAACACACATAATAATACACTAACTATACCCTTTAAACTCTAACTAAATCCTAACTAGATCATTGCATCCCAACCCTATACGCCCCCCCCCCCCACCTTACGGTTATGGAAGTAGGGGACACACCCACACTTCTTTTGAATATTTAATTTGCTATTGTTGGACAAGAAGGAACACATTACATGAAGGTTAAAGATGAACATGGTCTATTTAAATGCACAAAGGTCTTGAACATTTCATTTTCAACTCAACACCAACAACACCCTTCTTCCTCTCCCTTCTTCTTTGCTCACGGCAGCCACCCCCATCCACCATACAACCACCATCAACCTTCTTTCTAGCCATTTCTCATACATACAAAGGTGCTACGGGTCATACAACGAAGCTTGGTGCTCTCGGAAGTTGAAGGACCTTGTCTGTTCGCTATTAACCACCACATTTCTTCACTCGAACTTCCCTAGTCTTGAACTAGTGGTAAGAACTTAGATGCTTTCATTTTTCATGTTATTAGAGTGGTTAATAGTTATTTGATGATGAGAATCCATGAACACTAAAGAACCATGAACAAAGTCTTGCATATAAACTAACTTTTTAATGAAATATTGTTGAAATATAATGAAGTGATGATAATATGAAGTTGTCTTGATTATGTTGCTGATTACTTGCTGATCTACTTGTTAATATTGATGTTTGATGTTGTTGTGATCACTAAACATGCTAACGGAATCAATCGAACGCACTTTAGAAGGTTAAAGACTGAAACAGTAGGTTGTTTAGTGATTACAGCCAACTTCAGTTGGCTGTAACAGGACCGTAACTTAACGAAAAATCTAATTTCTGAAGTCTAGGTTTTTGTATTATGAAATACGGTTCTAATGGCTCTAGAATCATAATTTTTGAACTTCGTTTACTATTTTTAAAGTGTCATTTTGTAACAGCAGCTAGAGCAACATTTTTCTGCTGAAAATATGCGTTTTGTTTTCTGTCATAACTTGAGTTCTGTGTAGAGTTAGATAATAAAAATTGTACTGTAGATGACCACCGATGTATTTGTAATTCTCTCACTGGAATTTCGTAAATCGGACTCTCGATGAATTTTAAATAAATTATTCCGCGGACTATGGTCAGAAAAAGATAAATCTGAGTTCAGTCCGGAAAAATGAATTTTTATAAAATATTGGTAATGAACTGGACCCCGATATTTTTACAGAATAATATTTGGATCGTTTAAGACATTCTGTAAAAATCTGGGAATTTTTGGAATAAGTTAACTATTTTATTAAAATGTCCGAAAACAGCCCGGTTTTGAATATTAATGCTGAAATGACATAAGTTGTAATTTGCATGTCTAAATGTCGGGTAGGTTATCTGTGAATGATATAACATGTTATGTGTGTTATGTGCATTATCATATGTTTGTTTATGAGTGGAGAATGGATGGGAAACTTATATGGGCATAAACCGTTAAAGTGATGCATGTTATGTGATAGATACGTGTAGGAACTTTGTGCTCTATTTGAAACCACTAAATGACTAACTGGTAATCATACTAGGACGTGATTGACCAACCTTGATTGTTAGCTATTTGTGAGAGTCAAACCGAGCAACATAGGTGAGTTCACACTTTTCTATAAAGCATGGTAAATTCCCGGTGGGAATGGGAATGGGTACAGGAATAGGGATTCCTGGTCCTTTGGGACGCGTTCAGGAATGTGAATTCCTCGTCCTTGAGACGTGTTCAGGAATGTAAATTCCTCGTCCTATTGGGACGTATTAGACTTACTGGACTAGAACTCTATCAGCGAAGTCCCTCCCTTTTTGTATCGACTTAATCGCCGAGGCTATGGCGAGCGGGTCATTAGTTAATAGCGCTATTAGGTTTAACAAACCTCACACCGTGCCAGTCGGACGGGTGTGTACTAATGGACTATGGCACGTCGGTGGTGTTAGACACCGACGCTAGGGCACAATAAATTTCCGTTAGTAGTCGATATGATAAACGAGTCTGGTAGTTTAAAATAATGGGGTAGCTCCCCACGGCCGGAGTGCCGGGCTGAGTAGCCAGGGAAGGTGAACATGCGATGGTTAACTAATAAACGTTTTTTTTGAACTATGGGGTGACCCCCACGGCTAGATAGTTGATTAAGATTAAACTACGTTTTTTTGGAAACAACTCTAAAATGGACAACCAACCGTGAACTCACTCAACTTTGTTGTTGACTCGTTGCTACATGCTTTGCAGGTTGCTAGATGCTATGGAACTTGCACATGGAGGTGGTCGTTGTGGAATGCGAACTAATATGTCCCACACTTATTAAATAAACATTATGAACTTATGAAACTTATGTTTGGGGTCTTTAAACTTATGAACTACAAACTTATGTTTTGAACTTACGTTTTATGCTTCCGCTGTTAACTTAAAACTGGTTACTGTCTTATGGTCACCAATTGTATTGTGGTTGGTCTTACTTACTTAATTTCGTTGTTCAATATGATTGGTGGCTCGATCCTGGTCATGTCACGCCTCCAAGCGGTGATGCTCCGCATGGTGGATTTTGGGGGTGTGACAGATTGGTATCAGAGCCATTGGTTATAGTGAACTTGGTTTTAAAAACGGGAAAAGCTTTTTGATAAAACCAGACTATAACCTGTACAGTGCTCAACGATCCACAACGACGCTTCGCTCCACGTGCAAGACTCGACACTATAGGTGATACGATTCATGTTTATATTACCTACTTGTTAGTTACATAGAACATTGCTTAGGGTATGCTTAGATGACATAGTATCTACTACTTGAAAACTTTGTGTGTTCACTCTCTTCTGTCATTCCACACTTGCGTAATGATACGACGCCCTTCTCAGTTGAGTTCTCTGTATGGTGAAGATCATGAGTGGACGAATCAACCTCACACAAGCCCAGCTGACGGCTTTGATCAACGAACAAGTTACTGCGGCACTTGCAGCCGCTCAAGCAGGAGGCCAACATGCCCAGCCGCCTGTGTGCACGTTCAAGACTTTTATGGACTGTCGTACTAGTACTTTCAGTGGCACTGAAGGGGCCGTTGGACTCCTCCACTGGTTCGAGAAGCTCGAGTCGGTCTTCGAAATGTGTGAATGCCCTGAGGCTCGTAGGGTGAAGTATGCCACTGGTACCCTCGAAGGCACTGCGCTGACTTGGTGGAACGCGCAAGTTCAAATGTTAGGGCTGGCAGCTGCTAATGCCGCCCCATGGAACGACTTCAAGGAACTGATCAAGCGGGAATACTGTAATCGTGATGACATTCACAAACTGGAAGTGGAGTTCTTTAACCTGAAGATGACGGGGTCAGAGATAGAGGCGTATACGAAGCGATCCAACGAACTGGCAGTGTTATGTCCAACTATGGTGGATCCTCCTATTAAGCGTATCGAGCTGTACCTCAAAGGCCTGGTACCAGAGATTCAAAGCCATGTGACTGCTGCTAACCTTGCTACCATCCAGCATGTTACTCGTCTTGCTCATCGTCTCACAGACCAGGCAGTAGAACAGAACAAGCTGCCTAAGCGTATAGGTGCTACTGCTACTACTACTTCTGCTATTCCCAGTGACAACAAACGAAAATGGGATGGAGCCAACAGCAAGGGTTCGACTACAGTTCGGTCCCAGGCGCAGCAGCGAAAGATTGATGACTACCAGAGTCCTGGTCAGCAATCTTCTGGTAGTCAAGGGCAGGGTGGATATCGAGGAAACCACCCAAAGTGCAACAAATGCAACAGACACCACAGTGGTCAGTGCAACAAGGGACATTGTCAGAGGTGTCTCAAGATGGGTCATGAAGCCAAGGATTGCAGGAGCTCACGGCCTACAAATCAGAATCGTCAGCAGCAGCAGCAAGCACCGCAGAATCAACAACAGTAACAGGGCAACAGGGGATGCTTTCAGTGTGGTGCTGAAGGTCACTTCAAGAGACACTGCCCGCAGTTAAATCAGAATCAGAATCAGAACCACAACCAAGGAAACGGGAACAATAATGGGGGCAACAATGGGGGGAAACAATGATGGCAATGGTGCCAGGGGTCGTGTGCTCGTGATTGGTCAGGGTGATGCAAGGAACGATCCCAACGTTGTAATGGGTAAGTTTCTTCTGGACGACTTCTTTGTTACTGTTTTATTTGATTCGGGTGCCAATACTAGTTATGTGTCCTTAAAAGCTAGCCAAATGCTTAAGCGCACTCCAACACTTTTTAACACCAAACACACGGTAGAACTAGCAAACGGTAAAAGTCTCGAGGCCACGCACATAGTTAAGGGTTGTAACCTCGTCTTAGCTGGTCAGACTTTCTCTATCGATCTTATTCCCATCGTACTGGGTAGTTTTGACGTCGTTATTGGGATGGATTGGCTATCTCATCATCAAGCGGAGATTGTTTGCAAGGAGAAAATCGTCCGCATTCCTCGTTCTGGTGAAGAACCTCTCGTGATTCGTGGCGACAAGAGTGGTGTTGTCGAAGGCATCATCTCTTTCCTTAAGCCCTAGAAGTGTTTGCGAAAGGGCCACACTGCCATTCTGGCACTCGTTACTGACACATCAGCGGAAGAGGAGAGAATTGAAGACATTCCTATTGTGCGCGACTTTCCTGAGGTATTTCCTGAGGAATTACCTGGTCTTCCACCTCATCGCCAAGTTGAGTTTTAAATCGAGCTAGCCCCTGGAGCAGCACCAGTAGCTCGAGCACCATATCGTCTAGCTCCATCAGAACTCGAAGAACTGTCTACGCAACTACAAGAACTCCTGGAAAAGGGTTTCATACGTCCTAGCTCTTCGCCCTGGGGAGCTCCAGTCTTATTTGTGAATAAGAAAGACGGTACATTCAGAATGTGTATTGACTATCGCGAAATCAACAAGGTGACCGTGAAGAATCGTTATCCTCTACCACGTATTGACGACTTGTTCGACCAGTTGCAAGGGTCGAGCTATTACTCTAAAATTGATTTGAGATCAGGATACCATAACCTGAGAGTTCAAGAGGAGGACGTCTCCAAAACAGCATTCAGAACTCGTTACGGCCATTACGAGTTTCTGGTTATGCCTTTCGGATTGACGAATGCACCAGCGGTCTTCATGGATCTCATGAACCGAGTGTGCATGCCATACCTGGATAAGTTCGTTATTGTTTTCATCGACGACATCTTGATCTATTCTAAGAGTCAGGAGGAACACGAGCAGCATCTACGACTTATGCTGGAACTTCTTCGATCAGAGCAGTTATATGCCAAATTTTCGAAATGTGACTTCTGGCTTCGCGAAGTCCATTTTCTAGGCCATGTGGTAAACAAGGATGGAATTCATGTTGATCCATCCAAGGTTGACTCGATCAGGAACTGGCCTGCACCCCGTACACCAACAGAAATCCGCCAATTCTTGGGTTTGGTGGGATATTACAGAAGATTTATCAAAGATTTCTCCAAAATTGCGCAACCTCTCACTTCACTGACTCAGAAGGGTGTCATCTATCGTTGGGGTGATGCACAGGAGTCCGCATTCCAACACTTAAAAGATAGACTTTGTAGCGCGCCTATCCTCTCATTGCCTGAAGGCACAGATGATTTTGTGGTTTACTGCGATGCTTCCATCCAAGGACTTGGTTGCGTGTTGATGCAACGTGATAAGGTCATTGCCTATGCGTCACGCCAACTTAAGGTTCATGAAAGGAACTACACTACACATGACTTGGAACTGGGAGCAGTTGTTTTCGCGCTTAAGATATGGAGACATTACTTGTACGGTACCAAGTGCACCATTTACACCGATCACAGGAGTCTCGAGCATATCTTCAAGCAAAAGGAGTTAAACATGCGTCAACGCCGATGGGTTGAACTCTTGAACGATTACGAATGTGCGATCAAGTATCATCCGGGCAAAGCCAATGTTGTGGCCAACGCCCTCAGCCGAAAAGATACTATACCTAAGCGTGTACGTGCTTTACAGCTTACCATCCAATCCAACCTCCCCGCTCAAATTCGCGACGCTCAGGTTGAAGCATTGAAAGCAGAGAACATCAGAGCTGAGTCCTTACGAGGATCGAGGCAGGGGGTAGAACAAAAAGAAAACGGCGCCTACTATGTAAACAGACGCATCTGGGTTCCACTGTATGGAGACCTACGCGAGCTTGTGATGGATGAAGCACATAACTCTCGTTATTCAGTACATCCTAGTTCGGATAAGATGTACCACGACCTAAAGACTACATACTGGTGGCCCGGTATGAAAGCCAGCATAGCAACCTATGTTAGCAAATGCTTGACTTGTGCTAGGGTCAAGACCGAATATCAGAAACCCTCAGGCCTACTTCAACAACCGGAGATCCCGAAATAGAAATGGGAGCAGATTTCCATGGATTTCGTTACTGGTCTGCCCAGATCTCAACGCGGAAACGATACCATTTGGGTGATCGTGGATCGGCTGACCAAGTCTGCACATTTTCTGGCAATCAAGGAAACGGATAAGTTTTCTACTTTTGCAGACATCTATCTAAAGGAAGTAGTATCAAGGCACGGAGTGCCAACCTCCATCATTTCTGATCATGACGCGCGTTTTACTTCTGAACTGTGGCAAGCTATGCACAAGTCCTTTCGCTCACGTCTAGATATGAGCACCGCTTATCACCCACAGACGGATGGGCAATCTGAACGCACCATCCAAACCCTTGAAGACATGCTTAGGGCATGTGTGATTGATTTTGGTAATGGCTGGGAAAAGCACCTCCCGCTAGTGGAATTTTCGTATAACAACAGCTACCACACCAGCATCCAGGCCGCTCCGTTCGAGGCATTGTACGGACGGAAGTGCCGATCGCCTCTTTGTTGGGCAGAAGTAGGTGACAGCCAAATCACAGGCCCAGAACTCGTGGTAGACACGACTGAGAGGATTGCTCAGATACGACAGCGAATGGCGGCAGCTCGTGAGCGTCAGAAAAGCTATGCTGATAAGGGAAGAAAACCACTCGAGTTCCAGGTTGGGGATCGAGTGCTACTCAAAGTCTCACCTTGGAAAGGTGTAGTCCGCTTTGGCAAACAAGGCAAATTCAACCCGCGATACGTTGGACCCTTCGAAATCATTGAGAAAATTGGCAAGGTAGCCTACAGGTTGAATCTACCTAAAGAACTCAGTGGAGTTCACAACGTATTCCACGTGTCAAATCTGAAGAAGTGTTTGTCAGACGAGACCCTCATAGTTCCCTTAAAGGAGCTCACTATCGACGACCAGCTGCAATTCGTCGAGGAACCAGTAGAGATTACCGATCGAGATGTTAAAATTCTTAAGCGCACCAGGATACCTCTCGTTCGAGTTCGTTGGGATTCCCGTCATGGCCCAGAGTATACCTGGGAACGACAAGACCAAATGAAACTCAAGTATCCCCAGCTGTTTAAGAGAAACGAAACCACTACTGAGGCTGAAGCTACTGCAGAATTTCGGGACGAAATTCCAAATCAACGGGGGGTTGATGTGACACCCCAGGAAGACCAGGAAACCAACGCAACTTAACTAGCTTCCTCAGTAACCACGCGCTAAATTTCGGGACGAAATTCTCTTAACAGGGGGAGAATGTGACAACCCTCATAATTCCATGTATCCGTACAATTTATTAAAGTGCTTAACGACTGTGTGGAATTACTTAACTGCTCTCTGATTACTGTGTTATACTTACATGTGCTTGTTAACATACTAGTAGTATACAAAAAAGTTACTAAATAGTCCGGCATGCTTTCCTGAGTGTTGAAAATTAAAAACGTTACAAAAATATATATATAGGACGCTTTACGGATTAATTAAGCACTTTAACAGAACAGTGTCAAACCGAACAACCGGACTTTACCCGGAACATGAAAATATTGCCAGACACATTGTTCTTACTTTTCTGAGCTAGTTAGGGTCCCCGAACACCCTAACACCCTTTATATTATAACACACATAATAATACACTAACTATACCCTTTAAACTCTAACTAAATCCTAACTAGATCATTGCATCCCAACCCTATACCCCCCCCCACCTTACAGTTATGGAAGTAGGGGACACACCCACACTTCTTTTGAATATTTAATTTGCTATTGTTGGACAAGAAGGAACACATTACATGAAGGTTAAAGATGAACATGGTCTATTTAAATGCACAAAGGTCTTGAACATTTCATTTTCAACTCAACACCAACAACACCCTTCTTCCTCTCCCTTCTTCTTTGCTCACGGCAGCCACCCCCATCCACCATACAACCACCATCAACCTTCTTTCTAGCCATTTCTCATACATACAAAGGTGCTACGGGTCATACAACGAAGCTTGGTGCTCTCGGAAGTTGAAGGACCTTCTCTGTTAGCTATTAACCACCACATTTCTTCACTCGAACTTCCCTAGTCTTGAACTAGTGGTAAGAACTTAGATCCGTTCATTTTTCATGTTATTAGAGTGGTTAATAGTTATTTGATGATGAGAATCCATGAACACTAAAGAACCATGAACAAAGTCTTGCATATAAACTAACTTTTTAATGAAATATTGTTGAAATATAATGAAGTGATGATAATATGAAGTTGTCTTGATTATGTTGCTGATTACTTGCTGATCTACTTGTTAATATTGATGTTTGATGTTGTTGTGATCACTAAACATGCTAACGGAATCAATCGAACGCACTTTAGAAGGTTAAAGACTGAAACAGTAGGCTGTTTAGTGATTACAGCCAACTTCAGTTGGTTGTAACAGGACCGTAACTTAACGAAAAATGTAATTTCTGAAGTCTAAGTTTATGTGTTATGAAATACGGTTCTAATGGCACTGGAATCATAATTTTTGGACTTCGTTTACTATTTTTAAAGTGGCATTTTGTAACAGCAGCTAGAGCTGCATTTTTCAGCTGAAAATATGCGTTTTGTTTTCCATCATAACTTGAGTTCTGTGTAGAGTTAGATCATGAAAATTGTACTGTAGATGACCACCGATGTATTTGTAATTCTCTCACTGGAATTTCGTAAATCGGACTCTCGATGAATTTTAAATAAATTATTCCGTGGACTGTGGTCATAAAAAGATAAATCTGAGTTCAGTACGGAAAAATGAATTTTTATAAAATATTGGTAATGAACTGGACCCCGAGATTTTTACACAATAATATTTGGATCGTTTAAGACATTCTGTAAAAATTTGAGAATTTTTGGAATAAGTTAACTATTTTATTAAAATGTCCGAAAACAGCCCGGTTTTGAATATTAATGCTGAAATGACATAAGTTGTAATTTGCATGTCTAAATGTCAGGTAGGTTATCTGTGAATGATATAACGTGTTATGTGCATTATCGTAAGTTTGTTTATGAGTGGGGAATGGATGGGAAACTTATATGGGCATAAACCGTTAAAGTGATGCATGTTATGTGATAGATACGTGTAGGAACTTTGTGCTCTATTTGAAACCACTAAATGACTAACTGGTAATCATACTAGGACGTGATTGACCAACCTTGATTGTTAGCTATTTGTGAGAGTCAAACCGAGCAACCGAGGTGAGTTCACACTTTTCTACAAAGCATGGTAAATTCCCGGTGGGAATGGGAATGGGTATAGGAATAGGGATTCCTCGTCCATTGGGACGCGTTCAGGAATGTGAATTCCTCGTCCTTGAGACGTGTTCAGGAATGTAAATTCCTCGTCCTATTGGGACGTATTAGACTTACTGGACTAGAACTCTATCAGCGAAGTATCTCCCTTTTTGTATCGACTTAATCGCCGAGGCAATGGCGAGCGGGTCATTAGTTAATAGCGCTATTAGGTTTAACAAACCTCACACCGTGCCTGTCAGACGGGCGTGTACTAATGGACTATGGCACGTCGGTGGTGATAGACACCGACGCTAGGGCACAATAAATTTTCGTTAGTAGTCGATATGATAAACGAGTCTGGTAGTTTAAAATAATGGGGTAGCTCCCCACGGCCGAAGTGCTGGGCTGAATAGCCAGGGAAGGTGAACATGGGATGGTTAACTAATAAACGTTTTTTTTTTTTTTTTGAACTATGGGGTGACCCCCACGGCTAGATAGTTGATTAAGATTAAACTACGTTTTTTGGAAACAACTCTAAAATGGACAACCAATCGTGAACTCACTCAACTTTGTTGTTGACTCGTTGCTACATGCTTTGCAGGTTGCTAGATGCTATGTGTGACAACCCTCAAATTTACATGTAACCGTAAAATCTATTAATGATAATTAAAGTACTTGATGACTGTGCTGAATCATTTAACTGCTCTCTGATTTACTGTGTTATGCTTACATGTAATTGTTAATGTACTAATAGTATACAGAAAAGTTGCTAAATAGTCTGGTATGCCTTCCTGAGTGTTAAAAATTAAAGACGTTGCAAAAATATACATGTAGGACACTTTACGGATTAATTAAGCACTTTAATGGAACAGTGTCAAACCGAACAACCGGACTTTTCCCGGAACACAAAAATATTGCCAAACACTTTATCTTTATTTTTCTGAGCTAGTTAGGGTCCCCGAACACCCTAACACACTTTATATTATAACACACATAATATTACTCTAACTATACCCTTTAAACTCTAACTAAATCCTAACTAGATCATTGCATCCCAACCCTATACCCCCCCCCCCTCTTGAAGACGGTTACCATGGGTGTCACCACCCATGGATTTGTTTAGTATTTTAATTGATCATGTTGGTAAGGAAGGGACATATTACACAAAGGTTAAAGGTGAGATTGGTTTATAAAATGGCACAAGGGATCATCACATTTCATTCTCAACACAACATCCATCAACAACTCTCCTTTCTTCTCTCCTCCTTTGAGTTTGGCAGCCACCTTCCACCATACTACCACCATCATCAAGCTCTTGTTCAATCATTCCTCATACATACAAAGGTGTAAGAGGTCCAACAACGAAGCTCGGTGTTCTCGGAAGTGGAAGGACCTTCTCCATTCGCTATTAACCACCACATTTCCTCACTCGAACTTCCCTAGTCTTGAACTAGTGGTAAGAACTTAGATCCGTTCATCTTTCATGTTATTAGAGTGGTTAATAGTTGTTTGATGATGAAAATCCATGAACACTAAAGAACCATGAACAAAGTCTTGCATATAAACTAACTTGTAATGAAATATTGTTGAAACAAAATGAAGTGATGATAAATTGAAGTTGTCTTGATTATGTTGCTGATTACTTGCTGATCTACTTGTAATATTGATGTTTGATGTTGTTGTGGTCACTAAACATGTTAACGGAATCAATCGAACACAAGTTAGAAAGTTAAAGACTGAAAACAGAATCTGTCCAAGCTTTACAGCCAACTTCAGTTGGCTGTAAACAGGTCATAACTCAACGAAAAACTGATATTTTAAGTTTATAACATGTTATTATGAAATACGGTTCTAATGGCACCGGAATCATAATTTTTGGACTCCGTTTACTATTTTTAAAGTGTCGTTTCGTAACAGCAGCTAGAGCTGCATTTTTCTGCTGAAAATATGCGTTTTGTTTTCTGTCATAACTTGAGTTCTGTACAGAGTTAGATCATGAAACTTGTACTGTAGATGACCACCGATGTATTTGTGATTCTCTCACTGGAATTTCATAAATCAGACTCTCAATGAATTTTAAATAAATTATTCCGTGGACTGCGGTCAGAAAAAGATAAATCTGAGTTCAGTCCGGGAAAATGAATTTTTATAAAATATTGGTAATGAACTAGACCCCGATATTTTTACAAAATAATATATGGATCGTTTAAGACGTCCTGTAAAAATTTGGGAATTTTTGTAATAAGTTAACTATTTTATTAAAATGTCCGAAAACAGCCCGGTTTTGAATATTAATGCTGAAAAGACATAAATGTAATTTGCATGTCTAAATGTCGGGTAGGTTATCTGTGAATGATATAACGTGTTATACGTGTTATGTGCATTATCGTATGTCTGTTAATGAGTGGGGAATGGATGGGAAACTTATATGGGCATAAACCGTTAAAGTGATGCATGTTATGTGATAGATACGTGTAGGAACTTTGTGCTCTATTTGAAACCACTAAATGACTAACTGGTAATCATACTAGGACGTGATTGACCAACCTTGATTGTTAGCTATTTGTGAGAGTCAAACCGAGCAACCGATGTGAGTTCACACTTTTCTACAAAGCATGATAAATTCCCGGTGGGAATGGGAATGGGTACAGGAATAGGGATTCCTCGTCCTTTGGGACGCGTTCAGGAATGTGAATTCCTCGTCCTTGAGACGTGTTCAGGAATGTAAATTCCTCGTCCTATTGGGACGTATTAGACTTACTGGACTAGAACTCTATCAGTGAAGTCCCTCCCTTTTTGTATCGACTGAATCGCCGAGGCTATGGTGAGCGGGTCATTAGTTAATAGCGCTATTAGGTTTAACAAACCTCACACCGTGCCAGTTGGACGGGTGTGTACTAATGGACTATGGCACGTCGGTGATGATAGACACCGACGCTAGGGCACAATAAATTTTCGTTAGTAGTCGATATGATAAACGAGTCTGGTAGTCTAAAATAATGGGGTAGCTCCCCACGGCCGGAGTGTCGGGCTGGATAGCCAGGGAAGGTGAACATGGGATGGTTAACTAATAAACGTTTTCGAACTATGGGGTGTCCCCCACGGCTAGATAGCTGATTAAGATTAAACTACGTTTTTGGAAACAACTCTAAAATGGACAACCAACCGTGAACTCACTCAACTTTGTTGTTGACTCGTTGCTACATGCTTTGCTGGTCGCTAGATGCTAGGGAGCTTGCATATGGAGGTGGTCGTTGTGGGGTGCGAACTGATATGTCCCGTACTCAATAAATAAACTTTATGAACTAATGAAACTTATGTTTTGGGACCTTTAACTTATGAACTACGAACTTATGTTTTAGTTTAACGTCTTATGCTTCCGCTGTTTAAATTGAACTTGGTTAACTTCCTTTGGTCACCAATTGTATTGTGAATGATTTTATTTACTAAAATACGTTGTTCAATATGATTGGTGGCTCGATCCTGGTCACGTCACGCCTCCAAGCGGTGGTACTCCGCATGGTGGATTTTGGGGGTGTGACAGATTGGTATCAGAGCCATTGGTTATAGTGAACTTGGTTTTAAAAAGGGAAAAGTTTTTGATAAAACCAGACTATAACCGGTACAGGGCTCAACGATCCACAACGACGCTTCGCTCCACGTGCAAGACTCGACACAATAGGTGGTATGATTTATGTTATATTGTTGGTTAGATAGTTCACACTGTGCATTAGTTAACGTGATAATTGCTATTTGAACCTTGTGTGCTTACTCTCTACTATCGTCCCACACTTCTGAACTTTCGCAACACCTTCCTCACTTACGTTGCTTCGTATGAAGATCATGAGTGGACGCGGAGGACGTATCAACCTCACTCAAGCCCAGTTGACGGCTTTGATCAATGAACGAGTCGCCGAGGCACTCGCGGCTAACCCTGCTGGAGGTATAACCTGCCATACCAACTCACCTTAGGACGTTTAGATCCTACCTTCGCAAACCACCCCTCGTGCTTAACCTTGCCTTTTATTCTCGCGCAACAGGTCAACATGCTTAACCTCCTGTGTGCACGTTCGAAACCTTCATGGATTGCCGGCCCAGTACCTTCAGCGGCACAGAAGGAGCGGTAGGCCTTCTTCACTGGATTGAGAAGCTTGAGTCTGTCTTCGAGATGTGTGAATGCCCTGAAGATCGTAGGGTGAAGTATGCTACCGGTACTCTTGAAGGGGTAGCGCTCACGTGGTGGAACGCTCAGGTTCAACTGCTGGGGTTGGTTGCTGCTAATGCCACCCCATGGAATGACTTCAAGGAACTGATCAAGGAAGAGTACTGCAGTCGTGATGACATCCACAAGCTAGAGGTGGAATTTTTCAACATGAAGATGACGGGGTCTGAGATTGAGGCGTATACGAAGAGGTCGAATGAACTGGCCATCCTGTGCCCTACTATGGTGGACCCTCCCATCAAACGTATTGAGCTTTACCTCAAGGGCCTTATACCCGAGATTCAGAGTCACGTGACTTCGGCTAACCTGGGTACCATTCAACAAATCATTAAGTTGGCTCACCGTCTCACCGACCAGGAAGTGGAACAAAACAGATTGCCCAAGCGTATTGGTACTGCTACTACTGATACCCCCAATGATCACAAGCGAAAATGGGATGGAAATTCGGGCAAAGGCTCTACCTTTGTTCAGTCTCAGTCTCAGCAACGAAGGACTGAGGACCGTAGGAGCCCCGGTCAGCAGTCTTCTGGGAATCAAGGTCAGGGTGGATACAAGGGAAATCACCCCAAATGTAATCGCTGTAACTTGCACCACAGCGGGCCATGTGGTAAAGGCAAATGTCATCGATGCAACAAGCCTGTTCACATGGCAAGGGATTGCAGGAGTCAGCATCCGGCGAATCAGAACCGGCAGCAACAACAAACCCCACCCAATCAACGCCAGCAGCGGCAACAACAATGGTAATGGTGCAAGGGGTCATGTTTTCGTGCTAGGTCAGGGTGACGCGAGGAACGATCCCAACGTTGTGATGGGTAAATTTCTTCTGGACGACTTCTTTGTTACTGTTTTGTTTGATTCGGGCGCTGATACTAGTTATGTGTCTTTAAAAGTTAGTCAAATGCTTAAGCGTACTCCAACGCCTTTGAACACCAAACACACGGTAGAACTAGCTAACGGTAAAAGCCTTAAGGCCACGCACATAGTTAAGGGTTGTAACCTTGTCTTAGCTGGTCAGACTTTCTCTATCAATCTTATTCCTATCGTTCTGGGTAGTTTTGATGTCGTTATTGGGATGGATTAGTTATCTCATCAGCAAGCGGAGATTGTATGCAAGGAGAAAATCGTCCGCATTCCTCATTCTGGTAAGGAGCCCCTCGTGATTCATGGCGACAAGAGTGGTGCTGTCGTAGGCATTATCTCTTTTCTTAAGGCCCAGAAGTGTTTGCGAAAGGGCCACACTGCCATTCTAGCACTCGTTACTGACACATCAACGGAAGAGAAGAGAATTGAAGACATTCCTATTGTGCTCGATTTTCCTGAGGTATTTCCTGAGGAATTACCTGGTCTTCCGTCTCATCGCCAAGTTGAGTTTCAAATCGAGCTAGCTCCTAGAGCAGCACCAGTAGCTCGAGCGCCATATCGTCTAGCTCCATCAGAACTTGAAGAACTATCCACGCAATTACAAGAACTCTTGGAAAAGGGTTTCATACGTCCTAGCTCTTCGCCCTGGGGAGCTCCAGTCTTGTTTATGAAGAAGAAAGATGGTACTTTCAGAATGTGTATTGACTACCACAAACTCAACAAGGTGACCGTGAAGAATCGTTATCCTCTTCCACGTATTGACGACTTGTTCGACCAGTTGCAAGGGTCGAGCTATTACTCTAAGATTGATTTGAGATCAGGTTACCATCAGCTGAGAGTCCGAGATGAGGACGTCTCCAAAACAGCATTCAGAACTCGCTACGGCCATTATGAGTTTCTGGTTATGCCTTTCGGATTGACGAATGCACCAGCGGTCTTCATGGATCTCATGAACCGAGTGTGCAAGCCTTACCTGGATAAGTTTGTCATTGTATTCATCGACGATATCCTGATCTATTCTAAGAGTCAAGAGGAACACGAGCAGCATCTATGACTTATGCTGGAACTTCTTCGAGCAGAGCAACTGTATGCCAAGTTTTCTAAATGTGACTTCTGGCTTTGCGAAGTCCACTTTCTAGGCCATGTGGTAAACAAGGATGGAATTCATGTGGGTCCATCTAAGGTTGACTCAATCAAAAACTGGCCTGCACCCCGTACACCAACAGAAATCCGCCAATTCTTGGGTTTGGCAGGATATTACAGAAGGTTTATCAAGGATTTCTCAAAGATTGCGCAACCTCTCACTTCACTGACTCAGAAGGGTGTCATCTATCGTTGGGGTGATGCACAGGAGTCCGCATTTCAACACTTAAAAGATAGACTTTGTAGTGCGCCTATCCTCTCATTGCCTGAAGGCACAGATGATTTTGTGGTTTACTACGATGCTTCCATCCAAGGACTTGGTTGCGTGTTGATGCAACGTGATAAGGTCATTGCCTACGCATCATGCCAACTTAAAGTTCACGAAAGGAACTACACTACACACGACTTGGAACTGGGAGCAGTTGTTTTCGTGCTCAAGATATGGAGACATTACCTGTACGGTACCAAGTGCACCATTTACACCGATCACAAGAGTCTCGAGCATATATTCAAGCAAAAGGAGTTAAACATGCGACAACGCCGATGGGTCGAGCTCTTGAACGATTATGAATGCGCTATCAAATACCATCCAGGCAAGGCCAATGTTGTGGCCGACGCCCTCAGCCGAAAAGATACTATACCTAAGCGTGTACGTGCTTTACAGCTTACCATCCAATCCAACCTCCCCGCTCAGATTCGCGATGCTCAGGTTGAAGCATTGAAAGCAGAGAACATCAGAGTTGAGTCCTTACGAGGATCGAGGCAGCGGCTAGAACAAAAAGAAAACGGCACCCACTATGTAAACGGACGCATCTGGGTTCCACTGTATGGAGACCTACGCGAGCTTGTGATGAATGAAGCACATAAGTCTCGTTATTCAGTGCATCCTGGTTCAGATAAGATGTACCACGACTCAAGACTACGTATTGGTGGCCTGGTATGAAAGCCAGCATAGCAACCTACGTCAGTAAATGCTTGACTTGTGCTAGGGTCAAGGTTGAGTACCAGAAACCATCAGGCCTACTCCAACAACCAGAGATACCCAAATGGAAATGGGAGCAAATTTCCATGGATTTCGTTACTGGTCTACCTAGATCTCAACGCGGAAACGATACCATTTGGGTGATCGTAGATCGACTGACCAAGTCTGCACATTTTCTGGCTATCAAGGAAACGAATAAGTTTTCTACTTTAGCAGACATCTACCTAAAAGAAGTAGTGTCAAGGCATGGAGTTCCAACCTCCATCATTTCTAATCGTGACGCGCGTTTTACTTCTGAACTGTGGCAAGCAATGCACAAGTCTTTTGGCTCA
The DNA here is from genome assembly GCA_030545235.1 of Helianthus tuberosus. NCBI lineage: Eukaryota > Viridiplantae > Streptophyta > Magnoliopsida > Asterales > Asteraceae > Helianthus > Helianthus tuberosus. The sequence goes on from CM060425.1 coordinate 199,971,278, forward strand.
CGTTTAGATATGAGCACCGCTTATCACCCGCAGACGGATGGGCAATCTGAACGCACCATCTAGACCCTTGAAGACATGCTTCGGGCATGTGTAATCGACTTTGGTAATGGCTGGGAGAAGCATCTCCAGCTAGTGGAATTTTCGTATAACAACAGCTACCACACCAGCATCCAAGCCGCTCCGTTCGAGGCATTGTACGAACGAAAGTGCCGATCGCCTCTTTGTTGGACAGAAGTTGGTGGCAGCCAAATCACAGGCCCAGAACTCGTGGTAGACACGACTGAGAGGATTGCTCAGATACGACAGCGAATGGCGGCAGCTCGTGACCATCAGAAAAGCTATTCTGATAAGGGAAGAAAACCACTCGAGTTCCAAGTTGGGGATCGAGTGCTACTCAAGGTCTCACCTTGGAAAGGTGTAGTCCGTTTTGGCAAACGAGGCATACTCAATCCGCATTATGTCGGACCATTCGAAGTCACCGAGAAAATTGGCAAAGTCGCCTACAGGTTGAATCTACCTGAAGAACTCAGTGGAGTTCACAATGTTTTCCATGTATCGAATCTGAAGAAGTGTCTGTCAGATGAGACCCTCATAGTTCCTCTCAAGGAACTCACAATCGACGACCAGCTGCGATTCGTCGAGGAACCAGTAGAGATTACGGATCGAGATGTTAAGATCCTCAAGCGTACCAGGATACCTCTCGTCCGAGTCCGTTGGAATGCCCGTCGTGGCCCAGAGTATACCTGGGAACGAGAAGACCAAATGAAACTCAAGTATCCCCAGCTGTTTAAGAAAAACGCAACCACTACTGAGGCTGAAGCTACTGCAGAATTTCGGGACGAAATTCCAAATCAACGGGGGGATGACGTGACACCCCAGGAAAACCAGGAAACTGACGCAACTTAACTAGCTTCCTCAGTAACCACGCGCTAAATTTCGGGACGAAATTCTCTTAACAGGGGGAGAATGTGACAACCCTCAAATTTACATGTAACCGTAAAATCTATTAATCATAATTAAAGCACTTGATGACTGTGCGGAATCATTTAACTGCTCTCTGATTTACTGTGTTATGCTTACATGTAATTGTTAACGTACTAATAGTATACAGAAAAGTTGCTAAATAGTCCGATATGCCTTCCTGAGTGTTAAAAATTAAAGACGTTGCAAAAATATACATGTAGGACACTTTACGGATTAATTAAGCACTTTAACGGAACAGTGTCAAACCGAACAACCGGACTTTACCCGGAACACAAAAATATTGCCAAACACTTTATCTTTATTTTTCTGAGCTAGTTAGGGTCCCCGAACACCCTAACACACTTTATATTATAACACACATAATATTACACTAACTATACCCTTTAAATTCTAACTAAATCCTAACTAGATCATTGCATCCCAACCCTATACCCCCCCCCCCCTCTTGAAGACGGTTACCATGGGTGTCACCACCCATGGATTTGTTTAGTATTTTAATTGATCATGTTGGTAAGGAAGGGACATATTACACAAAGGTTAAAGGTGAGATTGGTTTATAAAATGGCACAAGGGATCATCACATTTCATTCTCAACACAACATCCATCAACAACTCTCCTTTCTTCTCTCCTCCTTTGAGTTCGGCAGCCACCATCCACCATACTACCACCATCATCAAGCTCTTGTTCAATCATTCCTCATACATACAAAGGTGTAAGAGGTCCAACAACGAAGCTTGGTGCTCTCGGAAGTGGAAGAACCTTCTCCATTCGCTATTAACCACCACATTTCCTCACTCGAACTTCCCTAGTCTTGAACTAGTGGTAAGAACTTAGATTCATTCATCTTTCATGTTATTAGAGTGGTTAATAGTTGTTTGATGATGAAAATCCATGAACACTAAAGAACCATGAACAAAGTCTTGCATATAAACTAACTTGTAATGAAATATTGTTGAAACATAATGAAGTGATGATAAATTGAAGTTGTCTTGAATATGTTGCTGATTACTTGCTGATCTACTTGTAATATTGATGTTTGATGTTGTTGTGGTCACTAAACATGTTAACGGAATCAATCGAACACAAGTTAGAAAGTTAAAGACTGAAAACAGAATCTGTCCAAGCTTTACAGCCAACTTCAGTTGGCTGTAAACAGGTCATAACTCAACGAAAAACTGATATTTTAAGTTTATAACGTGTTATTATGAAATACGGTTCTAATGGCACCGGAATCATAATTTTTGGACTCCGTTTACTATTTTTAAAGTGTCGTTTCGTAACAGCAGCTAGAGCTGCATTTTTCTGCTGAAAGTATGCGTTTTGTTTTCTGTCATAACTTGAGTTCTGTAAAGAGTTAGATCATGAAACTTGTACTGTAGATGACCACCGATGTATTTGTGATTCTCTCACTGGAATTTCGTAAATTGGACTCTCGGTGAATTTTAAATAAATTATTCCGTGGACTGCGGTCAGAAAAAGATAAATCTGAGTTCAGTCTGGGAAAATGAATTTTTATAAAATACTGGTAATGAACTGGACCCCGATATTTTTAAACAATAATATTTGGATCATTTAAGACGTCCTATAAAAATTTGGGAATTTTTGGAATAAGTTAACTATTTTATTAAAATGTCTGAAAAGACATAAGTTGTAATTTGCATGTCTAAATGTCGGGTAGGTTATCTGTGAATGATATAACGTGTTATACGTGTTATGTGCATTATCGTATGTTTGTTAATGAGTGGGGAATGGATGGGAAACTTATATGGGCATAAACCGTTAAAGTGATGCATGTTATGTGATAGATACGTGTAGGAACTTTGTGCTCTATTTGAAACCACTAAAGGACTAACTGGTAATCATACTAGGACGTGATTGACCAACCTTGATTATTAGCTATTTGTGAGAGTCAAACCGAGCAACCGAGCTGAGTTCACACTTTTCTACAAAGCATGGTAAATTCCCGGTGGGAATGGGAATGGGTACAGGAATAGGGATTCCTCGTCCTTTGGGACGCGTTCAGGAATGTGAATTCCTCCTCCTTGAGATGTGTTCAGGAATGCAAATTCCTCGTCCTATTGGGACGTATTAGACTTACTGGACTAGAACTCTATCAGCGAAGTCACTCCCTTTTTGTATCGACTTAATCGCCGAGGCTATGGCGAGCGGGTCATTAGTTAATAGCGCTATTAGGTTTAACAAACCTCACACCGTGCCAGTTGGACGGGTGTGTACTAATGGACTATGGCACGTCGGTGATGATAGACACCGACGCCAGGGCACAATAAATTTTCGTTAGTAGTCGATATGATAAACGAGTCTGGTAGTCTAAAATAATGGGGTAGCTCCCCACGACCGGAGTGCCGGGCTGGATAGCCAGGGAGGTGAACATGGGATGGTTAACTAATAAACGTTTTCGCACTATGGGGTGACCCCCACGGCTAGATAGCAGATTAAGATTAAACTACGTTTTTTGAAACAACTCTAAAATGGACAACCAACCGTGAACTCACTCAACTTTGTTGTTCACTCGTTGCTACATGCTTTGCAGGTCGCTAGATGCTAGGGAGCTTGCATATGGAGGTGGTCGTTGTGGGGTGCGAACTGATATGTCCCGTACTCAATAAATAAACTTTATGAACTAATGAAACTTATGTTTTGGGACTTTAAACTTATGAACTACGAACTTATGTTTTAGTTTAATGTCTTATGCTTCCGCTGTTTAAATTGAACTTGGTTAACTTCCTTTGGTAACCAATTGTATTGTGAATGATTTTATTTACAAAAATACGTTGTTCAATATGATTGGTGGCTCGATCCTGGTCACGTCACGCCTCCAAGCGGTGGTACTCCGCATGGTGGATTTTGGGGGTGTGACACTATGGAGCTTGCACATGGAAGTGGTCGTTGTGGAATGCGAACTAATATGTCCCGCACTTATTAAATAAACGTTATGAACTTATGAAACTTATGTTTGGGGTCTTTAAACTTATGAACTACAAACTTATGTTTTGAACTTACGTTTTATGCTTCCGCTGTTAACTTAAAACTGGTTACTGTCTTATGGTCACCAATTGTATTGTGGTTGGTCTTACTTACTTAATTTCGTTGTTCAATATGATTGGTGGCTCGATCCTGGTCATGTCACGCCTCTAAGCGGTGATGCTCCGCATGGTGGATTTTGGGGGTGTGACAGAAGGTTATTCCCTATACAACTATGGTCACAAAACATGTTTGGTAGGATCCTAATGATCGTCCAAACGGGTCGGGTTCGAAAGTCTAAGCGGTTGTTTAGACCGCTTATCTTACGACCCTATATAAGCACTAAACCTAAAGTGACGAGTTAAACATGTTAAAACATGTTTAACGAAGTTTGAAAATAAGTTTGATATCAAAACAAAGGGTTTTGATACCCAAGAATAGTTTGGTTGCAAAATACGCATAAACGCGTATTTTGACCGAAACTATGACTCGTCGCTATGCCTAAATAACGTGGTAATCAGGAGGTATAGTCACAAAGGACTATGACCATCGTGATTACGCTTACGTTGCGAAGTTCAAACGAACTTTGTGTTGACCATTGACCGGTCAATGCAGAAAGTCAAACACTGTTTGACTTTCGTGCTAAAAACGCATAAACGCATGAAAGAATACTTACAAAAGGTCCAAGAATGAAGATTTGATCTAAATATTCTCAGGTATGGAGTGTAAGAACTCCAACTTAGAGAATGAATTCAGATCAAGGTGAGTTTGCAAATGGAATCATGGGGGTATTTATAGTTTTCGGGGAACCGTTAAGATCATTCCTCGAAAACCGAGCTTCGATATGAGTCGTACAAGTGTGCCCATGGTTTTAGAATACCATGGGTGCTCCTAAAACAGCCCATAGACTGATTAAAACCATGTGCAATTGAGGGGAACACCTGGAACAAGCTGGAAACAACATTCAGCTGATCTGGGGGGTCGCTCACGCCCCGCGTAGAAGACAGGCTCTGTCTACGCGGCCCGCGACCGCCTGCTGTTCAGATATCAGTTTCATTAATTGCAGTTTCAGTCCCTCCATGTGTTTAAGCCCCATTTTGACACGTTTAAGGCCCGTTAAACCATTTTCAAGGCTCTACAATGATGCCTAAGCATAGGGGACATGAAACATGCTCAAAAATATGTCGGATGTCGGTTCGTTTGGTCGTACGATCACGATATTCGGTTAATTACGACGAAACACGAACGGACGCGAAAAACGATCCAAATTACGAGACGAATGGAATTTTATCATGCCAATCACTAAAATAAAATATTTTAATGATTACATAAATTTTTGGATGTCCGGATGTATTCAGAACGTGAGATATGCTCGAAAATGCAAACTTGTGCAATTTTTGACGCTTTTAGTCCTTATTGATCAATTAAGTTTATTTTTGCCCACCAAACACCTCAAAGTCTATTTCTAAGCTATGTAAAGGATATTTAGGCCATGTTTAACTTATGATCAAGTTTCGGAATGTTCGATACCATACAAATCGGTATAGATTCGCAGTTTGACGCAATTAGTCCTTACGATCGAACAAACTTGATTTCGACACACCAAACCATCCAAAACTTATTTCTAAGTTATGTAAAGGTTATTGAAGGTATTTTAAGCCTCTACCACTATCCCAGAGTGTTTGTCGCGTTAAACTGAATACGTTTACGCATCAGTTCGCGTATAAGTTTCAAAAAAGCCATTTAGAGCTCGAAATCGAACAAGAATTGATATGTGTAAATGATACACATATTTATACAAATCCCAAGTATGAAATACAAAATTTCATTTATTCGGAATTTGTTTGATGGCCGTGGAGGCACGGATGTCACAGTCTCCCCTACTTCAGGAAATTTCATCCCGAAATTTATTTAGAGGAAACTTGTGAGAGCTCGAAACATGAAGTCGAAAAGATAAAACAATACTGGTTAGGTTTCTGAACTTCTAGTAAATTTAAATAACATCATGCCTGCAATGTTAGAGGGACACTTATATACAAGTATATGAAGTGCCATTGGTGCGTCCACCGTACCTCCATTACATTGTTCACGTTTCGTTATTGTTGCCATTATCGGTTCTTACACATGATAAATCTTACTGTGGTTTTCATGCACTGAATTTCATAATTATGTACGCATCCATAATTACGTAATCCCTTGCATAGTTCACACAGTGCATTTTATAATGTGTAGGGGAAGAAACAAAGAACGAACCTGTGATGAGTGTGATTAGACCACTATAGGATCCTTTTAATTAAATCAATAAATGATTTCTTTAAATAGACCACCAAGGAGTCCTTTCAGCTTATATCACCACATGTCATTCTTAACCAGATTCTGAATCAATCTTTTTAACTAGACCACCCAAAGGGTCTCTTTTGAATAATGGAATGGTACTATATAATCCAAGGGTATTAACTATTACGTAGAAGCCCATTAAGGATTTAAGGTAGTACCTTTGGATATCCTACAATGAATCCCTCATATGAAGATATGGAAGATTCTATGAGGATTTGGATAACGAATATCCAGATTACTCAAAAACACAATACATAAAAGAAAGCACATAAACACATAATCACGTAGTTGTTTAACTTGATCTTTAATTTTGTTATTATTTTGTTAATTTGTTTGTTAATTGTGCACATGAATTAAAGCACACTAGGAATCCAATCCGTGGATTTTATTTGGCACTTTAAACATTTTCAAGAATCTAACTATGAAGATTGGAAGATCTTTAAAAAGAAAATTCGATTTCGATTACAAGGAATCGTAACATTCGAATTAAGGTACACAAGGAATCCAATTAAGGACTCCGATTTGAGCGGTAATCATCCACAAGGATCTAATTGTGAAGGTAAGAGGATCCCATATGGATTTTGGAATTTGAAAAGCGGGAGGCGTTTCAAAACCTCGCACTAGACGTGCTTAAGTCGATACACGAGGTAGAATGCTCATGAAGTTGAGGTTCTAGATATGCCAAGGCGACATATGAAGCAGAATTTTGAAGGTTAAGTCAATGTATGAGAAAAATGTTTTTGAAAACTATGCATGGGGTCCTTTTAGAAATGTGTTTAATGTTTTTGAAACTTTACGTAATACTTTTGAAATCATATGATAGACGTATTAGATAAATATGTTTATAAATTGTTTTAAAATCGTGTGAGATGAATTTTGAAATTATGTATAAGGTTTTTGAAAACATGGATGATGCTTTTGAAATCATGCACTTGATATAGTAAGTAAATATACTATGTTAAAATTTGTTTTCAAACTATATGAAATAATTTGAAATCATGAAGGTTGTTTTTTTTTAAATATATATACTATGCATGTTGTTGTAAAAACTAGAATGTAATGATATGAGTATGAGATCGAAAAAATACCCTTAGTTATCTAACCAAGGATTTAAAGGCACAGATGTGCAAAAAGCACGATTACAAAATGTCGCTTATATTCTGTACTTCGTTTCCTAGAATGAAACGAGTACTTGAAGAAATCATGAGTGATCACAAGAGTAGTTTGTAAAGAACATAGTTCCTTGATGCAGGTATCATAGGGAAATGCCATACACACATGTAACTACACTTGTACATCAGAATTGTGAACAACAATTTATTTATAAACAAAACAGATTGTTTCACAGTTCAAGAAAACAAAAGGAACAAAAGCATAAGATTAAAACAGCAACATCTTCTAATCATCCAACTGCTCATCCGTGGGTCAGACTTGTATTGACAACCTTTGGTCATTTGCTCCTGACATAACCCGTCTCGCCATAGATGTAGCAAGTACCAGACGGAAAACGAGCTTGAGCAGGGTTGACTTGGGGTTGGTTTGGACAACCTTGGATTGGGTTGAATTGACAAGCATTTGCCAGGTGACCGAGTCGTCCACATGATGCACACAGACGACACTGCAGGTAAGCTCGGTGAGGTGCATTACACTTGTTGCACATCGGTGCAGTACCGGCATAAGGTTTCCTGGCAGGAGGTTGAGCAGCAGCAAGATTTGCAACAGCTTTGTTTTGGATAGCAAAGCGGCATATGTCAACCAAATGTCCCCATCATCCACAGTGGGTACATTTGAAGCAGGGTATCTGATTCGGATGATGATGGTTGCATCGATTGCACCATGGAGCAGTTCCTAAGTATGGCTTCTTGGATGGCGGTGCCGCCACTTGGCTAGGTCCTGCCTGTTTTGGCGCAACTGCTGCGGGATTCTTTGAAGCTTTACGCTTCTTTGATTCTTGTGAAGGTTTGGCTTCTGTTTCCTTTGGTGCTTCTTGGGTGGCTTCATCCTGGATACGAGACATGGCAGCAGCTAATTCAACAGTCTTCAGGACTACTTCGCCTATTCGCTGGGCAAATTTGGTAGTCTGCTCGGACATCTGAGCGTCGCTGCGATGAAGAGACATTCTAGAGGAAATGGAAGACATAGGAGGAAACAAGTGAAATATTATCGGATAATTAAAACAGAATGACAACGCATAAAAATTGTGATCATTCGTTTGTTACCTAAGGCAAACAAATGAGACGGTGACTAATCAAAGTAAGCGGGTCATATTAATGTATCGCGAAGACATGCTTTAGCCTATAAGTGGATACTAACCCCAAGAGTTCCCAGGTAAGAGTGACTGATCCAATTATGTGGATTTGTACGAACACTCTAGCCTTAGACAGAAAACTCAGAGTACAGGCATCCACCCTTCCAGATTGCACGTGTTCACATTATAAGACCCAACTTTGACGAGATTTTGAAAACTTAAAGGGTTCAAAACCTTATAATAAATCATACTAGAACAGATGATTGGTTTGCAAAGCGGATTTGAAATTTGTGTTCTTGTTGTGGTTGTCGCCTAAGGATAGGTGACGGTATTGTTTTAAGGTCTAAACACAAGAATCTTGTGTTAGGGTCCTAGGAAGGTTATAGACTAGGTCAAAGCATTACTAATAACCTAATTCCCTATAACCATGAGCTCTGATACCAACTCTTCTGTCACACCCCGACCACGTAAAATAACAAATCGTGGCGGAAACGTCGGGGAGTGTTGTAACAGAAACATTGTTTCACAACCATGGATTAAATAGTTTTGTTTTATTGAATTAATGGAGGTTACAATGTCTTAACAACAAATATACATAACATAATTAACTAGTCTTGCATCTTTTATTGTCACTAAAGCCCTTGTCAAATCCTATGTTTGCATCATGATCATCTAATAACAGCACCGGAAACACATGTGAAAATAGGTACGTCAGCATAAAAATGCCTGTGAGATACATAGGTTTTATTGATTTAGGATTCATGACTTGAGAGTTTAAAGAAAATGTTTAACAAAAGTTAGTCATGAACCTTGTAAAATGTTTTCTTTTATAAATCATACAAAAAGTGATAAGAAATCAGATGATATAAAAGAAAGATACATAATTAAGTGAATAACCAAGTAAAAATGAGTTTGTACAAAATATGTTGTTTGTAAAACAATGTTTATGTGAAAATATGTTATCTTGTGTAAAATGTAATATGTCTAAATTGATATGGTTTAAACAACGCTACGATATGTAATATCATAAAAGCACTTATATATAGTGAAGGGGTAAGGTCCCAAAAACCCCATATCAAGTATTTGAGACCATACCACAACCCCGTCTTTTAACTCTTTAGACCTTGCGCGGCCGCGCACTGGTCCTACAAAGAGTACGAAAGAAAGGAAAACAAACAAGCGATCGCGCGCCAAAAGGAAATAAATGAACCCTTGCACCTTTCTCCATAACAAACAAGGATAAGAATCCCAGTTCAGGCTCCCGCTTAATAATACCCAGACTTGGGTATAATTTACCGAGCTGATACCACACAATAAGGAGTCACACCATATTATAGCAATAATCTTCCAGAAGAGCCAATCGTGCACCACCAGACGGTTATACCCTTCTGGGACACGTGTCTTCATCCTAGGCCACCGTAAAATCACAACGATGGCATGGAATTGGAGAAGAGTCTCCACTTATCTAATCTCCATGTGGCATCACCCCAGCCGCTGATCTAAATGGCAATCCGTGTGCTTTCACGTCGGATCAAGAAGATTAACGGAGAAAGAAATAACCGCTTACGGGGTTAGCATCTTCCGTTAATATTTCAAGAACGAGTTTTCCCGCCCAAACTCCCGGCTATAAATATGAAAGTAAATCAGGTATGAACTTCAAGTTACACACACTTCGTCAACACTTCTTCTTCTTCATAAACACATACTTATTCTCACGCCGGAGTCGGGTCAAGGAGAGAACCTCCCTTCTCCCCTTGACGAGGCTAACGGTGTTCTGTTTTGCAGTGTTCACCGAAGAAGAAGACCCTGTACTATCAAATCAAACAAGAGAGAATTACCCCTTTTATGCAGAACCTCCCTTCTCCCCTTGACAAGGCTAACGGTGTTCTGTTTCATCCATTTTTTCTCTCGTTTTTTGAATTACTCTGCTGACTCCATTTACACATGGAAGAAACCTCAACTCATCAGCAAGATGGCCCTCGGCCAAATATCATTAACAATACCCGAGTGAAAGGTATTGTTGAAGAAGCATCGGATGAAAATGAAGCACAATTCAATCATCCGAATGAACCTACCACCCCAGGGGTACATCCGGAGATCCCTGTAAGCTCAATTATGCCCCCAGGAGAGACCCCAATCTCCTGGTATGTCAGATCTCAGGGGGCATTAAATGTTGTGTACACACAGCTATGTGCACAAATTGCTCCCCAGAATCAATCACGAAGGCCTGTGTCTCGTGCTAGGGCACCATCGGTACCTAATGTTTCTCAACACATTGGTCCATCTCAAGTCCAGATCGAAGACACAGAGGTTCACTCTAGATCTCCTTCGAGATACGAGTACACTCAGTCAGAGAATCACCGAAGAGAATATCGAGATGAGTCACACCCAAGAAGACCATCAGTTCACACCAGGTTGGGTTCTCAGCGGAACACCCATACCAGTGAATATGATCGCACCTACTGAGAAGGAGAAAGTGCCAGTGTATTTACCCGGTTACAACCAAATTATAACAAATGTAGACCTCGCGCGGTCTACAATCCTGAGGCTGAGCACAATTATGATCTGATCTATAGCCCTGCTGAAGTGGCGGAGAATTCGAAATTTACAGTGAAATAGCTCTGGCTCCGTTAGAGAAAGCAAAACTCCCATCTAATGTGGGCAAGTTCAACAGAATGACAGACCCTGACGATCATCTGCGAGTTTTCACAAGCGCAGGGCTGGTGGGAGGCTGGACCCTACCAATGTGGTGCCATCTTTTTGTTCAAACCCTTACCAGCGCTGCAAGGATTTGGTTTGATAACTTGCCCATTGGGAAAATCACGTCATGGATAGACTTGCGCGAAAAGTTTCTGGTTCATTTCAGCCAGCAAAGGCGATCCATCTGCGACACAGCGGATGTGATGAACATCTGGCGCCATGACAACGAAAGTCTGGAAGACTTCATCACTCGTTATAACAAAGAAGTACTCGAGATCGGGGACGTCCATGAGCAGCTGATTCGCGCCCAATTCAAATATGCAGTCAGGTGCGACGACATGATAAAAGTCCTGTCCGGGACGGAAGGACTTCCGAAGAGTTGGGAAAAAGTGATGGCGGCGGCTAAGGTCTACGCCCAAACAGAAAAGAATCTCACCACCAACAGGCAGCCACCACCGCACAATCGACCTTCAGATTTAGGCTCAAGTGGAGGAAGGAAATTTAAGAAAGGTTGGCGTGATTCTAACTCAGGGAATTATTCATCCGAGGATGCTCGAGCCACAATCAACAAACTTACCGCGCAGAGAGAAGCCAAACAGGAGAACAGGGAGAGACAATGGACTCCCTTAACCAAAACTCCTGCAGAAGTTTTAAGCACTGAGGATTATCAGTTTAAGCCTCCACCACCCATGAAGAACAAGCAAGGGCAAGACCCAGCGCAGTATTGTGATTACCACAAGGACAGTGGCCATACCACTAATAATTTCATTTCCTTGCGCACCGAGATAGAAAAGGCACTTAAAAGTGGTGAGCTGACTCACTTACTACAAAACGTGCGCAAGGAAATCAAACAAATCACCCGGGGCGAAGAAGGCCCAAGCAAGAAAGCGAAAAATTAAGAAGTACCTCTATGATCTCCCTGCAGAATGGAACAGACTCTACAGTTACCAAGTTTAAGCAGGAAATAGAGTGTAAGTTAAGTCCCGTGTATTTATCTTAATAGACTTTGTAATGGCCTCTGCGCCTTATCCCGAAATAAACAACAAAGTTTCTATTATTCTTGTGTTCTTTTTTACAAAGTGCATGCAATTTCTTTTGGTAAGCGCAAAAACATTATGGTAAATACAAAACAAGTCTCATGAACGGTCTGTGATTACATCACAAGACCATACGTTCACACATGAGCTTCATACCACCTTTATTCGCCTTACCTTATCAAAGTAATTGTACCCATGCAAGATATTGTAAACTGAAACACACACAATACTATTTCTGGCGCACTAACACGCCTTAAAAATTATCAAACACGGCAGTGTTTTAATACATGTTACTTGCGCGGCAGCGCATTAACAAAAAAGGATACACATCCCAGAAAGACACAAAAAATTGCTCAGTACAGTTATAGAAGAAACCTACGCTAGATCTTCGTCTTCATCTGGGAAGATTTCCTTTAGTTGCGCCACGTGATCTTCCGATTGCAACGCTACATTTATAAGATCCATGACAGGAAGCTGCAAGTTATTGAATTCTGTTTTTAACGCTGCAAGAGCAGCACCAGTGTCAACACCATGAGTAGCAGATTTACTAATATCCCAATCAACCTTCAAGGCATCAGTCACGTGGTGTGAACATTCCGCGTATCCCTGAGCATACCCGTCACTCCGCGCAGCAACAATTAAACGAGCAACAGTTTTATCTAGCTCTTCAGAATTCAACACTGATTCAGCAACCTACAAAAACAAGAGAAATAAGAAAAAGAGCGAGAAATTGCCACAGGAACAACAAGCAAAGACAACTTACACAGGAAATCCCACGCTCTTTCAACCATAACATATCACTTCTCAGAGGTTCAAGCTCGCTCTCAGCGGTAGCCCGTGCCGTTTCAGAATTTTCTAGTTTTTCTTCAGCTTCAGTTAAATGGCGAGAGGCTTCAGTTTTCTCAGAAAGCGCAAGCTCCAGATCTTTCTTGAGTTGTTCCTGGTTAGAAAGCAAAGAAGTAAGTTCTTCTATCTCTTTATCCTTAAGAGCAAGAGTGGCAAACGCTTGTACCTCTCGTTGTTCGCTCCGTTCCATGTGTGCACGCGCCTCATCCCGCGCAGCTTCAGCTTCAGCTTCAGCTTTTTCTTTTTTCAACCTTTCGATCTCTGCATCTTGTTTCTTCAATTTCCCAACTTCAGCCTTGAGATTATTGATAACATTACGGAGACCTATTTTCTCATTATTATCTTTTTCACAAATTCTTTTAAAATTCTTGCGCTCCTCGGAAAGAAGGGCAGCTTCAGCCTCCGCTTTCCTTTTCCAACTTGCGACAGACCATTCCTCTGTTTTCCGATCAGCTTCAAATTTAGCCTGATCAGCTTCCAACCTAGCCTTCAACTGGGCGACGCGATTCTCGTCATCCGCAACTTTCTTCTTGGACACCTTGAAATCAGCCCACTCCTTGTGCATACTATGCCATTCACGCACTATGCGATGCATAGTGGATGCATGACAGGCAGCCCCCTCAAGGTAGGCGTGATAAGTTTGCTCATGAAGACGACCTTCTTGAAACTTAATTTCCCCGGGCGGAAATATTCCCTGCAGCCAATCCCGGCACACGCGCCAATCTGAGAAAGTATCACCCTTCTTCAGATTCCAAACAGGGGCACGAATCTCAGAGGCAACTTTCTCCGAATAGGTTCTATAATAATAATCCCCCAGAGTTTCCTCTGGATGGATGGGAGAATTCTTTCCAACACCAGAAAATGAGCCCTGCTCCTTAACAGTAACCATCTCAATATTCTCAGGCATAACGCCATAAGATTTGGGAGGAGAAGACGTAACAGGAATTTCCTCAGTAATTTTCTCCTTCTCTAAACCATAAGCAGCAAGATCAGGAGTTTGTGGGTTACCAGCATCATCCACAACCTCCGGGCCAGTAAATTTTTCTGCATCTGCGACAACTCCAACAGGTTTATCAGCCCCAAGATCCTCAACCCCAGTAACCTCCGCAGTCCCACCCTCAGGGACCTCAGAATTCTTTAGCTTATCAGCAACAGAAGCGTGTGGAGGAGAGGGTGGGAGTTCTTCATTAACCACAGGTAATGTTTATGTGGGAACAGGAGAAATTGGTTTTCCTAAAAAACAAAGTCTTTAAGTCATAAAATATTCAAGGAGCATATGCAAACGAAAGCAAAACAGAAGACTCTTACCAAGAAGTGGGTCCACAGCAAGGGTATCTACCTTGCCTCGTCTGGTGATTATCTTCCTTTGAACTTTCTTCTTTGCAGGCTGACCTTCGGCTTCAACACCAGACTGTTTCCTTTTCCCAGCTTTATGTGTCACTAAGCGCTCTGGGCTTGATTCCAAATCAATAGGATTATCAGGGTTGGATGAAGGAATATCCGCAGTACCTTTTGGTTCTGGTTTTGGTCTTCTAACAATAACTACAGGCGCAAGACCCTCCAATGAATCAGAAACCACCACATAATCACACCAGGAGTCAGAGGAACGGCGCATACCTTTCTTCTCTCCTCCAGCATTTTTTGCCTTAGAAGACTGAGCTTTCTCAGCATCATTCTTCTTCGGCGCAGCAGTAGCGGTTGGCGCACGCTTTTTCTTTTCAGGGCCTATGCCCAAATTAGATAGTTCACCTACTGCAAAAACACAAGCGTTAACACATCCTCACGCGTAAAATAACAAACAGCAAATACTACTACACAAGCTCACCAGCACCAGCGGCAGGTTGCGCGGAAAGATCACTATCTCGCGGAAGAACAAAGTTTTTCACAATACGATGATACCACAGTTCCTCATCTGGCTTTTTTGCAATAGTAGACATCTTTCCACCTTCTCTCTCAAATGCAACAACGTATAACGAGACAACTGCAGAAGAAGGAGAGCAAAGTCAAAAAAAAATAATAATAATAATAGGGAAGAATGAAAGGAAAGCTGAGAAAGCAAAGAAACAGGGCAAAGACCTTACCTTTACCACTTTCCATATACACCGGCTTCTCTTCTCATTCCATCCTCCAGTTCAGGCTCATAGCAGCACCAACAAGGGCTTTCTCTGGTAAAGCAATAGACGGTACATCCTTTAGGTCCTGATACCAATTTTCATCAACAGGGGTTTGAAGGGTCTCAGTAAGAACATCTTCTTTTCCTCTAAAAATCATCTTCATCGGGATAACCCCTGCCTTGATGAAAAAGAATTTTTGTTTCCAGTCATAGAACGATTTTGGGGGTTGGAGCAAAATCTTCTTCGCTGATGCTCTTTGAACAAAAGAGTAGAACCCTTGAGTACAGTGAATTTGATGGAAGACTCGAAATCGAAGAACCGTCGGTTCAATATGCATCGTCCGGCACACAAATTCAAAATAACGCACCCTAACCATACCAATAGGGTGCATCTGGGAGATATGGAACTTGTAATACCCAAGAATTTCAAGGAAAAATTTCGTTACAGGAAAACCAAAATTACCTGCACTGAAAAAATCCCAAAATAAGGTCACATACCCAGCCGGAGCGTCCGCCGCCGTTTGGCCGTCTTCAGGATAAAGAGCACCCAGTTTTTCGGAAATCTAAGATTCCGAATTAAACCATCAAAAGTTGCCCTAGACCACTTCAATGGTGGGAGTTCGACAGACATTTCTTCCGTTGAGTCTTCGTGATGATCTCCGGTTGACATAGGAGAGAAAAATTGCAACTCTTCTTAAAGAACGGATGAAGAAGACGAAGTAAAGAAAGAGGGGATTTTTTCAAACAAAGAAATGATTACAGAAAATCGGTAACCCAAAACCTTTAAATACCTACCGTCCTAAAAAGCCTGGGTAATTGCAATATACACCTTTTTCAGGATAGCACAGTTATCCAGGCGTCAGAGATAAGCACAAACGCAAGTCCACGCGCGCGTGGGAAACACGGTCAGTAATGTGCACCTGACAAGTGACAGCCTGTCACGCAGTCCTTACTGTACCTTTCTCACCCAAAGTCAAAGATTTTCAAAATCACCATAATAAACAAAGTGTATCTACCCATGGAAGATTCCCTATTTTCGCGCTCAAATCTACAAACAATAAAGACCTCTCCCTTAAAGTCCAGTGCTCCACTTATTTGCATAAGAGCAACACTAGACTGGGGGGACTTGAAAGGGTAAGGTCCCAAAAACCCCATATCAAGTATTTGAGACCATACCACAACCTCGCCTTTTAACTCTTTAGAGCTTGCGCGGCCGCGCACTGGTCCTACAAAGAGTACGAAAGAAAGGAAAACAAACAAGCGATCGTGCGCCAAAAGGAAATACATGAACCCTTGCGTCTTTCTCCATAACAAACAGGGATAAGAATCCCAGTTCAGGCTCCCGCTTAATAATACCCAGACTTGGGTATAATTTACCGAGCTGATACCACACAATAAGGAGTCACACCAGATTATAGCAATAATCTTCCAGAAGACCCAATCGTGCACCACCAGACGGTTATAACCGTCTGGGACACGTATCTTCATCCTAGGCCACCCTAAAATCACAACGATGGCATGGAATTGGAGAAGAGTCTCCATTTATCTAATCTCCACGTGGCATCACCCCAGCCGCTGATCTAAATGACAATCCGTGTGCTTTCACGCCGGATCAAGAAGATTAACGGAGAAAGAAATAACCGCTTATGGGGTTAGCATCTTCCGTTAATATTTCAAGAACGAGTTTTCCCGCCCAAACTCCCGGCTATAAATATGAGAGTAAATCAGGTATGAACTTCAAGTTACACACACTTCGTCAACACTTCTTCTTCTTCATAAACACATACTTATTCTCACGCCGGAGTCGGGTCAAGGAGAGAACCTCCCTTCTCCCCTTGACGAGGCTAACGGTGTTCTGTTTTGCAGTGTTCACCGAAGAAGAAGACCCTGTCCGATCAAATCAAACGAGAGAGAATTACCCCTTTTATGCAGAACTTAACCCCTGGCTAATCTGATTTCGGTTTGATTAACCAGTGTTTCTTCATATAGGAAGTACCAGCGGCGTATCCACCATGCTTTTATCATATTACACATGCCTCGTTACTTAAATCACTTACCCAAACAAACCACCAAATTAATTGTTTAAACCAATGTCAAAATGTTTATGTGTAAACAATGTCAAATTTAAAACATGTAATGTGTAAACAAATGTCATGTATGGTAAGTAAAAAGTGACTACTTAAACCATATGTAAAAATGCACAAAAAAAGTAATTGAAATAAATCAAAAGTTATGTTTTGTAAAACTAATGCATGCTTTACTGATACAAACATCTATGCGGTATTGTTCTAATGCATACATTCAAGCCTTGCGACTGTGGCGACTAACCCTTAAACGAAGTTAAAGGTTTTTCTAAAATATGTATATTGGATTCAGTCATTCCTTCCACCCAAACAAACCTAGGATTTCAGGAACGGGAGTTGTCAATTCCTATGGTACCATTACTTACTACCAAGCGGTGTAGCTAATGTTAATGAACGTATTTTTGTCCCATTTAAACAAACCAAATGTCATACCAAAATGTAAGCATGTTTTATGAAAATAATGTACTAAGTATGCAATAAATGAACATACATAGCATGTGATGTAAAACAATGTACTAAGTATGCAATAAATGAACATACATAGCATGTGATGTAAAACAATGTACTAAGTATGTAACAAATGAACATACATAGCATGTGATGTAAAAAAATGTACTAAGTATGCAACAAATGAGAATACATAGCAAAACCATGGATAAAATCATGTACTATATGTGTACTAATGAACATAGCAAGCATATGATATGAAATCATGAAAAGCACGAAAGTAACAAGTAGGCACATGTGTTTCACCCCCAAATGTTTGAAAAACAGTAAACGAGGGGACTATGTACTCACTTGAGACTGCTCAATAGTGTTTGGATAACAACCAAGCAATGTTAGAAAGATCACGGAATCAATCGGCACCTAATATAGGTAACTACATTAATAAACCGGACCTAAATCGGAAGATCGGATAGGATGCAGTTTCGTAAACCAAATGAGTATGGGAACTCATATGATATGGTTTAACAAAGCCTACATACTAAAACGAAACCTATCCTAAGTGCTTACGACCCATTACGACTCGTTAAGGTAGTCTACGCTACCTTAACGCGTTGTTCGCGTAAAACGCGTTCGGACCGCCTAACTAGTCCTATGACAAGTATTATATGCCTTAACATGTCTAATAATGTTACCTAATCAGTTTAGATGTAAAAAAATTAGGTTACATATGCTTTAAATGGATTTATGCGTAAAAAGGGCATTTTGGTCATTTACCTAAGGCATATAAACTACCTATCATACAACTAATTAAACTAAGTGACCATAAGGTATAACCTCGAAAGGTTATTCCCTATACAACTATGGTCACAAAACATGTTTGGTCGGATCCTAATGATCGACCAAACGGGTCGGGTTCGAAAGTCTAAGCGGTTGTTTAGACCGCTTATTTTACGACCCTATATAAGCACTAAACCTAAAGTGACGAGTTAAACATGTTTAACGAAGTTTGAAAATAACTTTGATATCAAAACAAAGGGTTTTGATAACCAAGAATAGTTTGGTTGCAAAATACGCATAAACGCATATTTTGACCGAAACTATGACTCGTCACTATGCCTAAATAACGTGGTAATCTGGAGGTATAGTCACAAAGGACTATGACCATCGTGATTACGCTCACGTTGCGAAGTTCAAACGAACTTCGTGTTGACCATTGACCGGTCAAATCAGAAAGTCAAACATTGTTTGACTTTCGTGCTAAAAACGCATAAACGCACGAAAGAATACTTACAAAAGGTCCAAGAATGAAGATTTGATCTAAATATTCTCAGGTATGGAGTGTAAGAACTCCAACTTAGAGAATGAATTCAGATCAAGGTGAGTTTGCAAATGGAATCATGGGGGTATTTATAGTTTTCGGGTAACCGTTAAGATCATTCCTCGAAAACCGAGCTTCGATCAGAGTCGTACAAGTGTGCCCATGGTTTTAGAATACCATGGGTGCCCCTAAAACAGCTTATAGACTGATTAAAACCATGTGCAATTGAGGGGAACAACTAGAACAAGCTGGAAACAACATTCAGCTGATCTGGGGGGTGGGGGGTCGCTCGCGCCCCGCGTAGAAGACAGGCTCTGTCTACGCGGCCCGCGACCGGTTAATTGCAGTTTCAGTCCCTGCATGTGTTTAAGCCCCATTTTGACATGTTTAAGGCCTGTTAAACCATTTTCAAGGCTCTACAATGATGCCTAAGCATAGGGGACATGAAACATGCTCAAAAATATGTCGGATGTCGGTTCGTTTGGTCGTACGATCACGATATTCAGTTAATTACGACGAAACACGAACGGACGCGAAAAACGATCCAAATTACGCGACGAATGGAATTTTATCATGCCAATTACTAAAATAAAATATTTTAATCATTACATAAATTTTTGGATGTCCGGATGTATTCAGAACGTGAGATATGCGCGAAAAAGCAAACTTGTGCACTTTTTGACGCTTTTAGTCCTTGTTGATCAATTAAGTTTAATTTTGCGCACCAAACACCTCAAAGCCAATTTCTAAGCTACGTAAAGGATATTTAGGGCATGTTTAACTTATGATCAAGTTCCGGAATGTTTGATACCATAAAAATCGGTATGGTTTCGCAGTTTGACGCAATTAGTCCCTACGATCGAACAAACTTGATTTCGACACACCAAACCCTCCAAAACTTATTTCTAAGTTATGTAAAGGTTATTGAAGGTATGTTAAGCCTATGCCACTATCCCGGAGTGTTTGTCGCGTTAAACTAATTACGTTTACGCATCAGTTCGCGTATAACTTTCCAGAAAGCGATTTAGAGCTCGAAATCGAACAAGAATTGATATGTGTAAATGATACACATATTTATACAAATCCCAAGTATGAAATACAATATTTCATTTATTTGGTATTTGTTTGATGGCCGTGGAGGCACAGATATCACAGTCTCCCCTACTTCAGGAAATTTCCTCCTGAAATTTATTTAGAGGAAACTTGTGAGAGCTCGAAACATGAAGTCGAAAAGATAAAACAATACTGGTTAGGTTTCTGAACTTCTAGTAACTTTAAATAACATCATTCTTGAAATGTAAGAAGGACACTTATATACAAGTTTATGAAGTGCCATTGGTGCATCCACCGTACCTCCATTACATTGTTCACGTTTCGTTATTGTTGCCACTATCGGTTCTTACTCATGATAAATCTTAATGTGGTTTTCATGCACTGAATTTCATAATTATGTATGCATCCATAATTACGTAATCCCTTGCATAGTTCACACGGTGCATTTTATAATGTGTAGGGGAAGAAACAATGAACGAACCTGTGAAGAGTGTGATTAGACCACTATAGGATCCTTTTAATTAAATCAATAAATGATCTCTTTAAATAGACCACCAAGGAGTCCTTTCAGCTTATATCATCAAATGTCATTCTTAACCAGATTTTGAATCAATCTTTTTAACTAGACCACCCAAAGGGTCTCTTTTGAATAATGGAATGGTACTATATAATCCAAGGGTCTTAACTATTACGTAGAAGCCCATTAAGGATTTAAGGTAGTACCTTTGGATATCCTACTATGAATCCCTCATATGAAGATATGGAAGATTCTACGAGGATTTGGATAACGAATATCCAGATTACTCAAAAACACAATACATAAAAGAAAGCACATAAACACATAATCACGTAGTTGTTTAACTTGATCTTTAATTTTGTTATTATTTTGTTAATTTGTTTGTTAATTGTGCACATGAATTTAAAGCACACTAGGAATCCAATCCGTGGATTTCATTTGGCACTTTAAACATTTTCAAGAATCTAACTATGAAGATAGGAAGATCTTTAAAAAGAAAATTCGATTTCGATTACAAGGAATCGTAACATTCGAATTAAGGTACACAAGGAATCCAATTAAGGACTCCAATTTGAGCGGTAATCATCCACAAGGATCTAATTGTGAAGGTAAGAGGATCCCATATGGATTTTAGAATTTGAAAAGCGGGAGGCGTTTCAAAACCTCGCACTAGACGTGCTTAAGTCGATACACTAGGTAGAATGCTCATGAAGTTGAGGTGCTAGATATGCCAAGGCGACATATGAAGCAGAATTTTGAAGGTTAAGTCAATGTATGAGAAAAATGTTTTTGAAAACTATGCATGGGGTCCTTTTAGAAATGTGTTTAATGTTTTTGAAACTATACGTAATACTTTTGAAATCATATGATAGACTTATTAGATAAATATGTTTATAAATTGTTTTAAAATCGTGTGAGATGAATTTTAAATTATGTATAAGGTTTTTGAAAACATGGAAGATGCTTTTGAAATCATACACTTGATATAGTAAGTAAATATACTATGTTAAAATTTGTTTTCAAACTATATGAAATAATTTGAAATCATGAAGGTTGTTTTTTATTTTTTAAAAAATATATATACTATGCATGTTGTTGTAAAAACTAGAATGTAATGATATGGGTATGAGATCGAAAAAATACCCTTAGTTATCTAACCAAGGATTTAAAGGCACAGATGTGCAAAAAGCATGATTACAAAATGTCGCTTATATTCTGTACTTCGTTGCCTAGAATGAAACGAGTACTTGAAGAAATCATGAGTGATCACAAGAGTAGTTTGTAAAGAACATAGTTCCTTGATGCAGGTATCATAGGGAAATGCCATACACACATGTAACTACACTGGTACATCAGAATTGTGAACAACAATTTATTTATAAACAAAACAAATTGTTTCACAGTTCAAGAAAACAAAAGGAACAAAAGCATAAGATTAAAACAGAAACATCTTCTAATCATCCAACTGCTCATCCGTGGGTCAGACTTGTATTGACAACCTTTGGTCATTTGCTCCTGACATAACCCCTCTCGCCATAGATGTAGCAAGTACCAGACGGAAAACGAGCTTGAGCAGGGTTGACTTGGGGTTGGTTTGGACCACCTTGGATTGGGTTTAATTGACAAGCATTTTCCAGGTGACCGAGTCATCCACATGATGCACACAGACGACACTGCAGGTAAGCTCGGTGAGGTGCATTACACTTGTTGCACATCGGTGCAGTACCGGCATAAGGTTTCCTGGCAGGAGGTTGAGCAGCAGCAAGATTTGCAACAACTTTGTTTTGGATCGCAAAGCGGCATATGTCAACCAAATGTCCCCATCGTCCACAGTGGGTACATTTGAAGCAGGGTATCTGATTCAGATGATGACGGTTGCATCGATTGCTCCATGGAGCATTTCCCAAGTATGGCTTCTTGGATGGCGGTGCCGCCACTTGGCTAGGTCCTGCCTGTTTTGTCACAACTGCTGCGGGATTCTTTGAAGCTTTACGCTTCTTTGATTCTTGTGAAGGCTTGGCTTCTGTTTCCTTTGGTGCTTCTTGGGTGGCTTCATCCTGGAGACGAGACATGGCAGCAGCTAATTCAACAGTCTTCAGGACTACTTCTCCTATTCGCTGGGCAAATTTGGTAGTCTGCTCGGACATCTGAGCGTCGCTGCGATGAAGAGACATTCTAGAGGAAATGGAAGACATAGGAGGAAACAAGTGAAACGTTATCGGATAATTAAAACAGAATGACAATGCATAAAAATTGTGATCATTCGTTTGTTACCTAAGGCAAACAAATGAGACGGTGAATAATCAAAGTAAGCGGGTCATATTAATGTATCGCGAAGACATGCTTTAGCCTATAAGTGGATACTCACCCCAAGAGTTCCCAGGTAAGAGTGACTGGTCCAATTATGTGGATTTGTACGAACACTCTAGCCTTAGCCAGAAAACTCATAGTACAGGCATCCACCCTTCCAGATTGCACGTGTTCACATTATAAGACCCAACTTTGATGAGATTTTGAAAACTTAAAAGGTTCAAAACCTTATAATAAATCGTCCTAGAACAGATGATTGGTTTTCAAAACGGATTTGAAATTTGTGTTCTTGTTGTGGTTGTCGCCTAAGGATAGGTGACGGTATTGTTTTAAGGTCTAAACACAAGAATCTTGTGTTAGGGTCCTAGGAAGGTTATAGACTAGGTCAAAGCATTACTAATAACCTAATTCCCTATAACCATGAGCTCTGATACCAACTCTTCTGTCACACCCCGAATTAAATAGTTTTGTTGTAACAACAAATCGTGGCGGAAACGTCGGAAACGTCGGGGAGTGTTGTAACAAAATCATTGTTTCACAACCATGGATTAAATAGTTTTGTTTTATTGAATTAATGGAGGTTACAATGTCTTAACAACAAATAGACATAACATAATTAACTAGTCTTGCATCTTTTATTGTCACTAAAGCCCTTGTCAAATCCTATGTTTGCATCATGATCATCTAATAACAGCACCTGAAACACATGTGAAAATAGGTACGTCAGCATAAAAATGCCTGTGAGATACATAGGTTTTATTGATTTAGGATTCATGACTTGAGAGTTTAAAGAAAATGTTTAACAAAAGTTAGTCATGAACCTTGTAAAATGTTTTCTTTTATAAATCATACAAAAAGTGATAAGAAATCAGATGATATAAAAGAAAGATACATAATTAAGTGAATAACCAAGTAAAAATGAGTTTGTACAAAATATGTTGTTTGTAAAACAATGTTTATGTGAAAATATGTTATCTTGTGTAAAATGTAATATGTCTAAATTGAAATGGTTTAAACAACGCTACGATATGTAATATCATAAAAGCACTTATATATAGGAAGTACCAATGGCGTATCCACCATGCTTTTATCATATTACATACGCCTCGACACAACAAACCATCCAAAACTTATTTCTAAGTTATATAAAGGTTATTGAAGGTATGTTAAGCCTATGCCACTATCACGGAGTGTTTTTCGCGTTAAACTGATTACGTTTACGCATCATTTCGCGTATAACTTTCCAGAAAGCGATTTAGAGCTCGAAATGGAACAAGAATTGATATGTGTAAATGATACACATATTTATACAAATCCCAATTATGAAATACAATATTTCATTTATTTGGTATTTGTTTGATGGCCGTGGAGGCACAAATGTCACAACCAATCACATTTAACTCATAAATATATTCAAATAAAACTTTCATTCAATTTCATAAAGTGATACAAAACGTTACATATAATTCATTGTACACAGCGGAAGGAAAGGTCTTGATGTCACACCCCCAAAATACCACTTGCGGATACACCGCGGGGCGTGTGACGTACCAGGATCTTAGCCACCAATCACGTTGAACTCATTTGTTAAGTGTTTCATAAACCACGCGTATATAAACCATTAGACTTGTGTTACGATTCCATGTATCTCGACCCATGACCACTCCAGCCTCCCAGACAGCAAGTTCCATGATATAACCCTACAGACCTGCAAGCATGCAGACAAGTGTGTCAGACGACGCTGGTGAGTTCAAAGTTTGTTACCACGTTTTAGTTACCAGATATAAGTATAATTCAATGATTTGATGTTGTTATTAACTCGATTACCACAGATGGCTCTAGATTTATTTGCCCAAACCCCAATGCTCTATCACACATTGGTCAAGTGGTTAAGGTAATTAGTTCATGACCGTCCTCCCCGGTACAGTGTGAGGGTGCCAAACCTAATAGCGCTATCAACTAATAACCCCGTTGCCTCCCCGGCAACCAATCGGTATATGTAAGGGGACTTAATGATAGAAATGAGTGTAATAACCAACATCCCAATAACCCGACGTTCCTCCCCGGAACGATTACCAGTTGTCCCTCCCCGGGACGCATGCTTGGAAAAAAGAGCAGTGAACACACCTTGGTTTGCTCGGTTTGTTAAGTTACCCGTTTCCAAGTTAATCAACCAACCCTACCGTGGTTACCAATGAAGCCAGTTACAGAAACACATACTCAATTCACGTATTCAACAAATCACACATTATGCCATGCAATACAATGTTTGGGTTTTCATTCGCGTTTATAGCACAAGTTCATGTTTCCAGCAATGGTTACCACTAACATCAGTTTCACAATCAATCACGTGACTTATCTCACACAGTTTGCATCAATCACAAGATCACTGACAACATGTAGCATTACACACAAGTTGACATCTCATGTGAAAGTAACACATAACATAACAGGTGAGTTGCTATTCATACTAGCCAAACCAATTTCCTTATTCTCATTGACATGCACATGGATTGTATACGTACATATTAATCTATCCTCAACATCATCATCATAGGTTTCTACGGTTCAACATATTTTCTTACACGGCGAAGTACCCCTTGTGACGTAATACCACTATGTTTCGTCGACCTTCAGCCGACGAAATACCACTATATTTCGTCGACCTTCAGACGACAAAGATTATATTTCGTCAAGATCTCTCATGACGAAACACCTTATGTTTCGTCGTGATCAGTTATGGCGAAACACTTCCATGTTTCATCGACATCAGTTACAAGACTGTGATAACAACAGCTAACAGTTTCGACAGGTTCCAAATAGATCAAACGATACTTTTCATTCTAGCCGATCATCAACCCTAACATCCTACTCAAATCATCGACTAGTTTCACATGAAATCATATTCAGACTTCAATCATTTACATTATCATTCTTAACACATAATCACCATTATGTAGGCCGACATCTATTGATATAAACCCTAACATAACAAGTAATACCATCTAACATTCTCCGATTTGCATTAACCTGTGCATTTGAATATCATGACATCCATTACTCATGCAACATATTTGAATGACCAAACACACCCAAATAGTCTATAATCATTATAACGAATTATATAACACAAATCACATATAAGCACACAATCATGAACATGGAGCGATAACTGCATGATGATACTCATACTTACCCGAATACAAGAGGATTGATGGAAGGAAGAGGGCTTCGTTAGAGGGGGCTGCCGTCAGGTCGTTCGAGAGAAAGAAGGAGAGAACTAGGGTTTGCAATAGTTGTGAAAAAAAGAACATGTGCCCATCTATAAGCATTCACGTAAACAATAGGAGATGATGGGCTGGGGGCTCGGTTGGGCTTAGAGGAACTGGGCCGAAGTTTATAAGCATTCACGTTAACAATACGAAACTCCTCGACGAAGGATCATCTTTCGTCGGGTAGTGGAAGTATGAAGCAATTTTCGTCGAACAATAAGGTGCCTAAGTTTCGTCGGGTTGGGTGGTGACGAAACACCTTAGTTCATAAGTTTTCATTTAATTAACAATTATGCACAAGTTACAATCACAAGACAAAAGTATGAAAACAGAATTATAAACAAGTAATGCGTAAAGGAAGACCTTGAAATCTCGGGTTGTCACACTTGAAATCTTGGGTTGTCACATATATGGTGTTATATAGTGTTATTTAGAGTTATATAGTGTTATATAGTATTATGGTGTTATATTTGTCTAATAGCATGTCTATGATAGATGTATAGTGTTATATATTGTTATATAGTGTGATATAGTGTTACATAGTGTTATATGGTGTTATATGGTGTTACATAGTGTTATATAGTGTTATATGGTGTTATATGGTGTTATATAGTGTTATATGATGGATGTATAGTGTTATATATTTCTTGTAGCAGTTACATATTTCTGGATTTTTTAGAATGTCCGAATTTTAAAATAAGTTTAAAATTGAATCGCTAAAATTTAGGAATGAATCGCTAGAATTTAGGAGAGGTTACCTAATTTGAAGCATTTACAAAGACACTATTTCCCTTACAATTTTCAAATCAGTCCAAATAACTAAAACACAATTTATAATTTGGTCCCTATTAATCTC
This sequence comes from Helianthus tuberosus, assembly GCA_030545235.1. NCBI lineage: Eukaryota > Viridiplantae > Streptophyta > Magnoliopsida > Asterales > Asteraceae > Helianthus > Helianthus tuberosus. Next base: position 199,998,383 of record CM060425.1, read on the forward strand.
AACCATCAAAGATCTAATGGTTTAAAACACTTCTCACACTTTTGAATTAATGTACACTATCCCTACCCTATATATATATATATATATCCTATTAATTCATATGTTCGTATATTATTCTTATTGTTGTTGATATAAAGTGTGGTGTTGGATGTGCAATATTAGGTTCCTAAAGGTTCTAAGTGTAAAATAGTGATATAACTGGAGGGGCTTATGTGTACATGTTTGAAGACTATAAGGGCTGCAATCATTTTGAGATGTTTTTGGAGGTTATGAGTGTAATATTATTGAAGGCTGGTATATAAGTGAACTTAGGGTTCGATGTGGTTGTTTTTGAGTCTGTTATACACTTTCACTCGCTAGTTATTGTTAGGGATTGTTGGATAGTTGTTTGATCCTGCGAGATCATGATTTCCTTCGTTTGTTGATGATCAACTGATATTGTAATCAGTTAATCTTGTTGAACATCTCTTCATTGTAGATCTTCAATTGTAAGATCTAGGGATCTAGGGGGAATTTTTTGCTTTGGGTTAATAAGATTTTTGGTCATGTTTTGTCACTATACTCTGTGTTGTGATTGTTTTTATGTTCATACCATTGTTCTTTACATGGTATCAGAGTTATTTAGTTCTTGATCGGTGTGTTTTCCGCTGGGTATTATCTCTGGTGTGTTAATCTTTGGGTTGTTTAGGGTTTACGTACTTAGGAAACCATCTGTAGATTAGATCGGAGCGTTCTTGGAATTCGTGGTTGTTAAAGATCTAGAAACCCTAACTTAGGGTTTATTGGATTCTTGAAGTCTTCATCAGTTGTGAGCAGATTAGTGTTTTTTTATCTAATCTTGTAACCCTAGAAGGTTACGGTTCAGATCTGCTTAAAGGAGGGAGTTAAACGCTGTTGGAAGATTGTGCCTTCTTTTTTCTTTTGTTTTACACTACATCTATTGTGTCTAGGCATTCTTGTTTTCGAGGTAGTGTGGACCAGTTATTGATCGATTCTTTGTGCTATTTGTGCATTGTAGTGTCTTGTGTAAATTGTGTAGTTTGTGGCTTTTGTGTTAAGATTTGTCCAGGAACCATTTGAGTGATAAACCTAGAATCTGGCCCCTGACACAGTATAGCCTTAGGGTTGTTGATTGGTTTAACTTTGTTGAATATTCTGTTCTTATTGTGTTGTTACTGGTGATTGTTTGTTTCTGATAATATGGGTGATACTAGTTCTTATGTGACTTTTATTAGTAAACTTGATATTGGGGAATTGTATTTACATCCCAGTGATTCGAGTACCTTGACTATAATTAGTATAAAACTTAAAGGAACGGAAAACTATTAGTTTGGTCTAGTGCTGTCACGGCCCCAGCCCCGGTTTTACCCGGTCAGGAGCCGCGGGACAGGAACCCGTGGTATTTATTAATTGATGCGACAGCGGAAGATTTTAACAGGATCTTTGAAAACTTGAAATGCCCGATTATTTTATTTCATAATTCGGGTTAAGCCCCGTAATTTACAATAGAGGAATTTCACAAGTAAATTCCCTGATTTATAAAACATGTTTATTCATTTTTAACTGAGCCACCTCTTCAAGCTGATTAGTGCTCCGTAGCACGTTTTCCTTGGTTTACAGCAGGTCGCCTGAAACATGTTTTAAAAATATTTTGTCAGCGGGGAAATACTGGTGAATCAATCATTTTGATAAACTGACACATAGTTATAGTTTACAGCATAAGAGCGATTACAATGGCTTCTATCTTATTTTTATTTGGCGCCGTGTCACCTGGTGACGATGGTCATACCACTATTGGGTCCTTCCCCAAGTAGTGACGTTTATCACTGTTAGGATTTATTAGCCTAACCCGTGAGAATTTAGTAATGTGCACAATACCCCACTAGCCAGTGATTCAAGATAACCACGACTTAATCCCTGTAATTATAACTTTGAAAATAATTGGAGTATTGTAAAATACTTTTGATAAAAGAGAATGACTCACATTGCGAGTTTGGTAGGGCAGAGTTTAGCCTACTGATTAGCCTTGTAACCTAATTTAAATAACAATGCACACGAACTAGGTCAGTAACTAATACAGCATTTACGATAACTCACGAGATTAAAACCCTCACAACGAATGACAAAGTGCGATACTTAAACATCCATCGAATTCATGATGAATGACAAAGCATAAACCCAATGTGGGCAACACTTAAACATCCATTGGATTGATTTCAATCGATCGGACTTTGAATCGTAGCAGCGATCGAGTTATTACCCTGTTATCGCCGTAGAATTCGAGCTAGTGTGTGTTTTTGTAGTAAACAGACTATAACTCAGTGTACGAATTGAGTTTTTACGTCGTTCAAGTGCCAAAATTCGATTGCCAACCCCCTCTATTTATACTGAAAATTTGGCTCCCTCGCGTGACGCGAGGGGTGTCACCCTGGCCGTCGCGTGACGCGAAGGGCACCACCCTATCATAGGGTAGCCCCGTGTGTTTGTAGCTCAGCTGAGTTGGCGATTTGTCAAAATTCGATTTTGACAGCAAGTTATTAGGATAATCGTCAATAGGGAATACCCCCCCCCCCTGAGTTTTAGGGGCCCTGATCCTGATTTCAATTGTTCTGAAAATTTTAGGGTTTATGCAGGATCACTTGGGGGTCACAATTAGGGCTTCCTATTGGACAAAATAAATTAAAAAATAAGAGTATTGGTGAGAGTTGTTACATCCTCCCCACCTTAATAAAAATCTCTTCCTCGAGATTTACCGAAACAAGTAGGGATACTTTCGCTTCATCTCCGATTCCAGCTCCCATGTGTATTCGGGTCCTCTCTTTGATTCCCATTTGACTTTAACCAGTACTAGTCGCTTGTGCTTGAGAAACTTGACTTTTCGATCTTCTATTTGCAGTGGCTTCTCAACAAATTTTAGCTTTTCATTTACCTCTACATCTTGAAGAGGTACTACCAGTGATTTGTCAGATAAACATTTCTTGAGGTTGGATATCTGAAATACTTCATGTACCCCGGCTAACGCTTCTGGTAGTTGTAAACGATAAGCAACTGGTCCTATGCGTTGAATTACTGAAAATGGTCCTATGTATCTTGGACTCAGTTTTCCTTTCTTACCGAATCGAACGACTCCTTTCCAAGGAGAAACTTTCAAGAGTACTTTGTCTCCTACTTGAAATTCTAACGGCTTGCGTCTATTTTCTGCATAACTTTTCTGACGATCACGAGCCGTTTTCAGTCTTTCCTTGATTTGAGTGATCTTGTCGGTAGTTTCTTGTACTATCTCTGGACCTGATAATTAACTTTCTCCTATTTCTGCCCAACAAACTGGAGTTCTGCATTTTCGTCCATACAGTGCTTCGAATGGGGTAGCTTCAATGCTTGCATGATAACTATTGTTATAGGAGAATTCAATTAAGGGTAGGTGGTCATCCCAATTTCCACCAAAATCTATCACACATGCTCGAAGCATGTCTTCCAGGGTTTGGATCGTCCTTTCACTTTGTCCGTCTGTTTGAGGATGATAAGCAGTACTTAGATTTAGTCGGTTTCCCATGGCTTCCTGGAAACTTGTCCAGAAATGGGAAGTAAAACGACTATCTCTATCCGATACAATGGAGAGTGGAACTCCATGTAAGGATACTACTTCATCTACATACAACTTCGCTAATCTTTCCATGCTAAAGGTTTCCTTCTTGGATAGAAAGTGAGCTGATTTGGTTAATCGATCCACAATTACCCAAATCGCATCATTACCTTTTCTGGTTTTGGGTAACTTAGTAACAAAATCCATAGTTATAAGTTCCCATTTCCAAACAGGCATTTCTAATTGTTGAAGTAGACCTGAGGGTTTCTGGTGTTCTGCCTTAACTTGTGAACAAGTTAGACATTTAGAAACATATCTAGCTATGTCCTTTTTCATACCTATTCACCAGAAATAATTTCTTAAGTCTTGGTACATCTTATTGTTTCCCGGGTGTATGGTATATCTAGATTTATGGGCTTCTTCTAAAATCTTATTTCTTAACTCTCCTTGCTTAGGTACCCAAATTCTTCTTTTGTGGAATCTCCAAATTCCATCACTTCCTTGTTCTAATTCCTTTATTCTTCCCTTCATTCCTTCAGCATCATCCTTGATTGCTGATTCCTGGATATTCTTCAGTTGTTCCATTAAATCTATTTGTAAACTTAATATAAGAGCACGAACTCGTCGTTGTTTTTCATGATACTTATGACTTAAGGCATCTGCAACTACATTTGCCTTTCCTTCGTGATATTGAATATCACAGTCGTGGTCACTTAGGATTTCCATCCATCTTCTTTGCCTCATATTCAATTCTTTTTGCCCAAATATATACCTTAAACTCTTATGATCTGTATAAACAGTAAACTTACTTCCATACAGATAATGTCACCATATCTTAAGGACAAAAATTATCGATCCTAATTCTAAGTCATGAGTCGTATAATTTTCTTCATGCTTTTTCAATTTCCTTGAGGCATACGCAATTACCTTTTTGCGTTGCATTAACACACATCCTAATCCTAGTTTTGAAGCATCACAGTATACTTCAAAATCTTCTGTTTCTTCTGGTAAGGCTAGAATTGGGGTGTTTGTTAACTTTTGCTTTAAGATTCTAAAAGCCTCTTCTTGCTTAAGTCCCCATTCAAACTTAACTGTTTTACAGGTTAGCTTAGTTAATGGCACAGCTATCTTAGAGAAATCTTTAATAAAGCGCCTATAGTATCCATCTAATCCTAGAAAACTTCTAACTTCCGTAGCTGATTGCGGGACCTTCCAGTTGGTGATCACTTCTATCTTAGCAGGATCTACGTGAATACCTTCGTGATTCACCATGTGCCCTAAAAATTGCACCTCCTGTAGCCAAAATTCACACTTTGAGAATTTGGCGTAAAGTTTCTTCTTTCTTAACAAAGTTAAGAGTGCATGCAGGTGCTCACAATGCTCTTCCTGACTTTTGGAATAAATAAGTATATCGTCGATGAAGACAATCACAAATTTATCCAAATAGGGTTTACAGATCCTATTCATCATGTCCATAAATGCCGCAGTGGCATTTGTTAATCCAAAGGGCATGACTGTAAACTCTTAGTGACCATACCTAGTTCTGAAAGCAGTTTTAGGTATGTCTTCTTCTTGTACCTTCAATTGATGATATCCGGAGCGTAAGTCTATTTTAGAAAAATATCTAGCTCCCTGAAGTTGATCGAAAAGATCATCAATCCTAGGTAATGGGTATCGATTCTTAATTGTAACCTTGTTCAATTCCCTATAATCGATACACATTCGCATCGAACCATCCTTTTTCTTTACGAACAATACTGGAGCTCCCTAAGGGGATGAACTAGGTTGTATAAATCCTTTACTAAGCAATTCATCTAATTGCTTTTTCAGTTCTAACATTTCGGTAGGTGCTAGACGATAGGGTGCTTTTGCTACTGGTGTAGTACCTGGAATCAAATGTATTCTGAATTCTACCTCCCTATCTGGTGGTAACCCAAGTAGTTCTTCTGGGAATACATCTGAGTATTCTGATACTACTGGAATTTCCTTAAGTCCTTTACCTTAGTGCTAATGATTACCGAAATCATATACGCTATTCCTTGTTTTCGTTCATAACTAGCAACTTTCATTACTGAAATGAACTTTATGGGTTTATGCGGCTTATCTCCTGTAACCATAATTACTTCTCCTGTGGGTGCACGAATTTCTATAGAATTCTTATCACAGAGGATTCGAGCATGGTTGGCTACTAACCAATCCATTCCTAATACTACATCGAATCTAGCTAAATCCATAGGTAATAGGTTTGCAGAAAAATTATGGCCTAAAAGTTCTATCTTTCCTTTTTGCAAAATCTTATTTATTTTAACAGAATTTCCATCTGCCGTTTCGACTGTAAAAATCTGCCTAAGGTTGGTTAAGGGTAAGTTCAGAGCTTGGCAGAATGAAGTATTTATAAAGCTTTGGTTTGCACCAGAGTCGAATAATACTTTTGCGTAAACGTCGTGAACTAAGAACGTACCGGCTATTACGTCAGGAATTAGTTCTGCTTCCTGAGTAGTCAACTGGAATGCTCTTGCGTTCTTTTTGGTAGTTCCTTCTGTAGGTTTGGTTTTGTTGTCAGCTGGTTTGACCAATTTCGGGCAGTCTGGCCTAAAATGTCCAGCTTCTCCACAGTTGTAGCAGATGGTTGATTTCTTCTTCCTGCAATCTTCTTCCTGATGTCCTGGAATTTTGAAGAAATTGCAATACCCTTTGCATCTTCCAAAATGCTTTCTTTTACAGGCATTGCAAAATGGAATAGTGGAAGATTGCCCAGTTCCCTTTTTCTTGAAATTATTTCTATTACCCACACGAAATCCTTGGGTAATCTTTTGGGCCACTTCCTTTTTCCGAGTTTCTTCTCGCATACGTATCAGCCCGTCAGTCAGCGTGTTGGCTAATTCCACAGCATCGTCAATCGTGCGAGGTCTCGCAGCTTTAACGATATCACGGATTTCGCTAATTAAACCCCAAATATAGCGAGAAATAAGTACCGGTTCTGGCGAAGCCAGGGTTGGTACCACTCTAGCATATTTGAAGAATGTCGAAGTATACCCTCGACAGTCTACATCCACCATTCGGTGGTTCAGAAACTTATTCGCTATTTGTTCTTTTTCATATTCGGGGCAAAATTTTCTTTCCACCAGACGCTTAAATTCTTCCCAACTTATGGCATAGGCTACGTCACTTCCCTTAGCTTGTAGTATCGTATTCCACCATTCTACCGCCCCTTCTTTAAAAAGATTCGACGCGTACATGACCTTGTCCTCCTCAGCACATTTACTTATTTTAATTACTGCCTCGGTTTTCTCTAACCAACGTAGTGCAGCAGTTGCCCCTTCGTTACCTGCAAACTCAATTGGTTTACAGGCAAGAAATTCCTTATATGTGCAACCAGGCGTTGCAGCTTTCATCTTTTTAGGAAGTGGGGGTTGCACTACATCGTTATCATTATTATTAATGCTTCCACCTCCATTTATGCTATTACTGAAGTTGTCTTCATTAGTACGTTTGCTAGGAATAATTTGTTGAGGTTCAACTGGATTTCGAGCAGCAGCAAGAATTGTTGGAATGGCATTGGCTATTCCCTGAGCAACGATATTTTCTATATCTTGCCTATTCAGGAATTGATCTTCATTGTGTTGCTCGGATTGGTTAACCTCGTTAACTGGTTCATTACCAGCGTTTGCCATCTGGTAATTAATATATATATATATATAAGCTATTAGCACAAAATAATTAATAACCAAATATCATAAGATAATTGCACATAATCACATTAACACATTTAGCCAAAATTGTCGATTTTCTTTTCGACTTCCATTTTTATATATTATAGTATGCTTCCGTACACACCAGTTATCTTACACAAGTTTTATTTTGAGTTATTTTACATAGTTATATTATTATTATTATTAAACATATATTCACACAACCACACAATCACACATCCCTGCTAGCTGGCACTTCAAAACCAACGTTCCCTCTCGTTGTATTTCCAGGAGATCTGTTCTCCCACCTCCCGGATTCGATTCCCTGCATCCATAAGTTCCTCGCCAAAATGGCGGAGTTCAGCCAGATTCTCGTTGCTCATCGGTGGATTTGGTGCAGGTTCTGGTTCAAACTGAGGGAAAAAGGTATATGGGTTATTTAAGAGATTCTGAAATTGCCAGTCATTGGTCCACCATTCTTCCATTTCTCCTAAAGGTCGAGTGTTAACAAGAGGGTCCGGAATGGCTGGTTCCAAATTTATTGGGAGTTGGGTTTCAGGAGGATAAGTAAAAAGATTTTCATTGGCAGGCTTAATGGTATCACAGCTTGCCAATGTGTAATCTAGCTCTTCCTGTAATGTCATTTCCTCAGTTTGTTTGGAGCTTTCTCCAACACCGATTCCTTTTCCTTTATCCATTGGATTCTCTATCTTGGGGACTTTCCTAGTTGCTGGTTTCCTCCTGCGCACACGCCTCCATCCCACAATTCTCCTTCTTTTCTTTGCTTGGGTTTCTCCGGTGGCTGAGCTTGAAATTCCATATGTTCCTCAATGTCAGCACAATAACCGGTAAAGTCATTGGAAACTTCTATTTTCACAGGATAGAGATTAAGATTCTCAAGAGCTTCAGATAATTCATTCATGTTGTTCAGCATTTATGAAAAAACACACAAAATTCTAAGTTAAAATTTTGTAATTCAAATAATCATAGAATAGCAATTTAGAAAACAAATATTTAATAAACCATGTTATTGAAACGAAATATTTATCTCTAGTACAACTATATTCAAAAGATACTAGTGGTTATTTAATAGATTAAAGTTTCATGGCTGGTAGGTAGCATAGGCGATGATACTGGTTTGGTGATTTAACTATAAGTTAGCATTTACTGCTGTAGTAGCTAACATGTAGAGATCTGCCCATTTTTCATCTAACTCATCTTCCCATGGTGGTTTAGTGTCTATTTCTTGAGTTTCCTTACTACTCATCACTCCTTTTGGTTGTGACTTCTTTATTTTCTCTTGACTTTTCCTAATAATCAAACTTCTTTTATTAGGGGTAAGTGTTTCCTCAAATTGTGCCTTACGAACAAATATTCCTTCCTCAGTATCTACTGAGTATCTTGAGGAATTTGATTGGGATGAGGTTCCCTTATCTTTTAGTGAACTATCTAATTTAAGATAGATATCCGAGATTCTTTGCTTACCCATACTGTAAATTAACAGATAGTCAAGATAAAAACACATAATCACAAAATGGCAATCAGGAAAATAAAGTATTGTAAATACTTAATAGGCTTAAATCAGTGGCTCTGATACCACATTTTCCTGTCACGGCCCCAGCCCCGGTTTTACCCGGTCAGGAGCCGCGGGACAGGAACCCGTGGTATTTATTAATTGATGCGACAGCGAAAGATTTTAACAGGATCTTTGAAAACTTGAAATGTCCGATTATTTTATTTCATAATTCGGGATAAGCCCCGTAATTTACAATATAGGAATTTCACAAGTAAATTCCCTGATTTATAAATCATGTTTATTCATTTTTAACTAAGCCACCTCTTCAAGCTAATTAGTGCTCCGTAGCACGTTTTCTTTGGTTTACAACAGGTCGCCTGAAACATGTTTTAAAAATATTTTGTCAGCGGGGAAATACTGGTGAATCATTCATTTTGATAAACTGACACATAGTTATAATTTACAGCATAAGAGCGATTAAAATGGCTTCTATCTTATTTTTATCTGGCGCCGTGTCACCTGGTGACGATGGTCATACCACTATTGGGTCCTTCCCCAAGTAGTGACGTTTATCACTGTTAGGATTTATTAGCCTAACCCGTGAGAATTTAGTAATGTGCACAATACCCCACTAGCCAGTGATTCAAGATAACCACGACTTAATCCCTGTAATTATAACTTTGAAAATAATTGGAGTATTGTAAAATACTTTTGATAAAAGAGAATGACTCACATTGCGAGTTTAGTCGGGCAGAGTTTAGCCTACTGATTAGCCTTGTAACCTAATTTAAATAACAATGCACACGAACTAGGTCAGTAACTAATACAGCATTTATGATAACTCACGAGATTAAAACCCTCACAACGAATGACAAAGTGCGATACTTAAACACCCATCGAATTCATGATGAATGACAAAGCATAAACCCAATCTGGGCAGCACTTAAACATCCATTGGATTGATTTCAATCGATCGGACATTGAATCGTAGCAGCGATCGAGTTATTACCCTGTTATCGCGGCAGAATTCGAGCTAGTGTGTGTTTTTGTAGTAAACAGACTATAACTCAGTGTACGAATTGAGTTTTTACGTCGTTCAAGTGCCAGAATTCGATTGCCAACCCCTTCTATTTATACTGAAAATTTGGCTCCCTCGCGTGACGCGAGCGGTGTCACCCTGGCCGTCGCGTGACGCGAAGGGCACCACCCTATCATAGGGTAGCCCCGTGTGTTTGTAGCTCAGCTGAGTTGGCGGTTTGTCAAAATTCGATTTTGACAGCAAGTTATTAGGATAATCGTCAATAGGGAATACCCCCCCCCCCTGAGTTTTAGGGGCCCTGATCCTGATTTCAATTGTTCTGAAAGTTTTAGGGTTTATGCAGGATCACTTGGGGGTCACAATTAGGGCTTCCTATTGGACAAAATAAATTAAGAAATAATAGTATTGGTGAGAGTTGTTACAAGTGCTATGAAATTAGATTTAGAAGCAAAGAATAAATGTGGATTTATTTATGGTAAATGTATAAAATCTGAAGATGATGAGGTGTTAGCTAATCATTGGGATAGGTGTTATTCTGTTGTTCTTACTTGGTTGTTAAATTTTGTGTCTGAAGAGTTGTTTTTAGGGCATGTTTTTTCAAAACTTGCTTCTAAGGTCTGGGTTGATTTAAATGAAACCTATGATAAAATAGATGGTTCTATTGTATATGATTTGTATAACAAGATAAACGTTATTTCTCAAAATGGTAGCACTGTTGCTGAGTATTATAATAAGCTAACTACAACGTGGAAAGAATTTGATGCTCTGTTGCATTTGCCTACTTGTTCATGTCAGGCAGCAAAAGATTAGAATAATTTTACTACTTTGATAAAATTAATGCAGTTTCTAATGGGTCTTGATGATGTATATCAACCTGTTAGAACAAACTTATTAACTAGAGAACCATTTCCTTCTATCAATGTTGCTTTTTCTATTATTTCTAGAGAGGAGTCCCATAGGTTGTCTAGTAGTGGATCAAAAGGTCAAAATGTTTCTTTTGTGATAAAAACAAATCAACCTTTTGATCCTAAAAGAAGGGTGTCTAGACGTCCTAACCCAAACTTAAAATGTACCCATTGCAATATGTTAGGACACATTGTTGATAGATGTTTTGAAATAATATGATATCCACAAGGTTTTAAAAGAAGGGTTGGAAATCAAGGGTATGGTATAGATGGAGTTGTTAACTACTCCTTCTTATATGGTTGAAAATATGTGTTATGTATCTAGTTTAAATAAAACTGTTGAACCAACATGCTTTAATGAGGCTATTAAAGATCCCAAGTGGGTAGAAGCAATGAATTTAGATATGGAAGCCTTGTTTAGAAATAAAACATGGGAGTTAGTTGATCTACCTGCTAGTAGAAAACCTATTGGGTGTAAATGGGTTTATAAGATAAAGTACAAGGCTAATTGTGAGGTTGAGAGGTATAGGGCTAGGTTAGTTTCCAAAGGGTTTAAACAGAGAGAATATATAAACTTCAGTGAAACTTTATCACCGGTTGTTAAAATGGTCACTGTTAGGACTGTTATAAGTTTGGTTGTTGAAAATTGTTGGAGTCTTTTCCAATTAGATATTAACAAGCATTTCTTTATGGGTCTACTACTGTGGATGTATATATGTCACTACCACATGGTTATTATTCTGAAAATGAAACCAAAGTGTGTAAACTTGTTAAGTCCCTTTATGGACTGAAACAAGCTCCCAGAAAATGGAATGAAAAATAGACAAATGTGTTGTTAAGTATTGGTTTTATACAAAGTGTGTGTGCTCATTCCATGTTTATTTTCTCTAAGGATTCTGTGTTTGTTGTTTTTCTTGTTTATGTGGACGATATAGTTGTGAAAGGTAATGATAATGTTGAAATAAAATGAATAAAAAAGGTTTTAAGTGAAAACTTTCAAATAAAAGACTTAGGTATTTTAAAGTACTTTTTAGGAATAGAGGTCTTATATGATAAAACTGAAATATGTTTGAATTAAAACAAATATATATTTGGATACTTAGGTTTTAAATCTATTCATACTCCTATTGAACAGAGTCATATTGTGACTTCTAAAACCAGTAGAAGTCAAGAAAAATTAAAGAATATAACATGATATCAAAAGTTGATTGGGAAGCTGATTTATTTGTCATTAACTAGACCATATATTAGTTATGTTTTCCAGTATCTGAGTCAGTTTAAGCATGCTCCTTTAGAGTCTCATTTATAAATTGCTTTAAGGTTGTTAAGATATCTTAAATTGTCACCTGTAGACTCTGATTGGGCTAAGTTCTTGGTCACAAGGAAGTTTGTGACTAGTTTTTTTATTTTCTTAGGAGATTCCTTAATCTCCTGGACAAGTAAAAAGCAAAGCACATTGTCTAGATTAAATGCAGAAGCAGAATACATAGCTCTGGATTCTGCTACTTGTGAGTTTTTGTGGATTATGAATGTTTTAAAAAAATTAAAAGTTGATTATATTATGCCTATAAAAGTCTTTTGTTATAGTCGGTCTGCTATATCTATAGCAGAAAATCTAATGTTTCATTAGCGAACTAAGCATTTTGAGATTGATCTGCACTTTCTAAGAGAAAAGGTTGTAGTTCTTATAATTAAACGTGAAAAGGTTGACTATGGGAGTCAACTGGCAGATGCTTTTACAAAACGCTTGGGTATTGCATAACAATCTCTAGTTATTTTAGTAGTTACCTTAACACAAGACACATCATCGATTTGAAGGGCCATGATGAGCATAACGGCACTGTAGAATGGTTTCTCTCTCTCATACACACACACACACACACACACACACACATATATATATATATATATATACGTATATATAATTATAATTAAAGGTGTATAACCCTACATCTACATAACCCCCCCCCCCTATATACTCAAGTTATATAACCCCCCTTTCTTACACATTTTGCCACTTGTCACATAACCCCCCCCCCCCCCCCCCATGGGGACTTCATGAGGCTTGACCTCTACACATGGTTTTAGGGAATGGTTATTAAAATGTGATTCCATACTCCACTTAGGTCTATGTAGGCTAGTGATCATGCACATTAAGTTGAAGTTGAAAGAGCCTCTATGTGTTGAAATAATATATATCCTATTAATTCATATGTTCATATATTATTGTTATTGTTATTGTTATTGATATAAAGTTTAGTGTTGGATGTGTGCAATATTAAGTTCCTGGAGGTTCTAAGTGTAAAATGGTGACATAACTAGAGGGGATTATGTGTACATGTGTGCAGACCATATGGGCTGCGATCATTTTTAGATGTTGTTGGAGGTTCTGAGTGTCATATTATTGAGGGAAAATTACGAAATTGTTGGTTGACCAAGAGGGTTTTCAATTTTGTCACTCTCCTGCGTCCTTGGAAGGGCCACTGAGCTTCGGAAGAGTCCGCATGTTATGTTGATGCGTCCATGTCCCTAGAAGCTGACACGTGTCCGACACGTGTCCCACATGTTTATGCGTCATTGGAAGGACCATTCTGGTGCGTCCTTGGAAGGACCATTCCGGTGCGTCGGCCTGACTCATTAGTTATTTATTTATTTATTTTTTTAATTTTTTTACTATTAAACAAATATATTTTACTAATATAATTTTAAAACTTTTATTAAATTTTTGTCAAGTATACATACCGTTATTAAGAGACGAAGAATATTGGACCATTATTAAGATTGAAATTTTGTCTTGAATGTTTCCTTCTTCCCATTTGAGTGAACGATTTTGAACTAGATTTTGTAGTAATATACATACCATAACCCCAGAATTTCGTCGAATGTGACGAACACACGTAGGCCATACAACATCCCCAACATATTCTAATGCGTCAGGCTCGCTGAATCCAATATTTTCCCAGTAACCTATACGTTCTAGAAACCATAGGAATGCCGACTCGAATTCAATAAGAGTTTGGTATATTCTCCGGTGGACGCAAAACGAATCACCACAATTTATATGCATCGCAATTGTTTGTCTAATATACAGTAATAGTTAGTGATGGCATTTCAATCTTAATAATGTTCCAATATTCTTCGTCTCTTGACACCGGTACGTATACCTGACAAAATTTTAATAAAAGTTTTAAAATTATATTAGTAAAATATATTTGTTTAATAGTAAAAAAAAATCAAAAAAATAAATAATTATTGAGTCAGGCCGGCGCACCGGAATGGTCCTTCCAAGGACGCACCGGAATGGTCCTTCCAAGGACGCATAAACATGTGGGACACTTGTCGGACACGTGTCAGCTTCTAGGGACATGGACGCATCAACATAACATGCGGACTCTTCCGAAGCTCAGTGGTCCTTCCAAGGACGCAGGAGAGTGACAAAATTGAAAACCCTCATGGTCAATCAACAGATTCGTAATTTTCCCTATTATTGAGGGCTGGTATATAAGTGAACTTAGGGTTCACTATGGCTGTTGTTAAGTCTCTTATACACTTTTACTCTCTCTGGTCATTTGTAGGGTTTGCTAGAGAGTTGTTTGATCATGCGAGATCATGATTTCCTTTGTGTGTTGATGATCAACAGATATTGTAAGTTGTGGTTGTTTTTCTATTCATACCATTGTTCTTTACACTATGCATATCGTTTTTTTGTTATCTTTTAAATTTGTTTGAATAAGCCAATATATGTGGCCGTTGTTATCTAGTCCGAGTCTAGTGGAGTTTGTTATCTTTGGTTTACATTAGTCTTTATCCTATTTATAGCTCTACACTGTTGGCCCGAACTTGGATCTTGATCTCTAAATGAGCGTGAATAACTTTGAATAACAACAACTTGAATAACTTGATGATAACCGAATGTATACAATATCGAATTGAGAGTATATACAATTGATTTCGAATGTAATGAACAAGTATAAATGAATCTAACTATCCCTATTTATAGTTTCCTACGGGTACGAGTGAATAGACGCGTCTCTTCGTGAATGGACACGTCTCTTGGATATGTGGTTGAGATTTGATCTTGAAGTGGTGTGTTGATTCTCGTCCGCATGATCAACAGTCGCGTCCCTTGATGCTTACCCTTGTATTGATTCCGAAATGGTGTGTGTAGGAGACATACCCATTCGGTTAGTGAGGGTAGTTTCAAACTTCCATCTTGTCAACTTTGGTCCTCGTACTTTGTAACCGCTACTTAATAATAATTCTAACTATCTAATGATGTTAAGAGATTAACCGGTTTCATTCACCCCCTTAATCTCGAACATCCATGAGTTGCTTTAAATCTTGAATTCCGAGCAGTTCCCTCATTGTAGCAAACTTGATCCTTGCTAGTGCTTTTGTTAGTATATCTGCTCGTTGTAGTTCTCCACTTATGTGTTCCACAGTGATATCTTCGTTTTCCACACATTCTCTTATGAAGTGATAGCGTGTGTCAATGTGCTTGCTTCTTCCATGAAAGACTGGATTTCTCATAAGTGCTATTGCTGAAACATTATCTACTCTGAGTGTTATCTTCTCTTCCTTCCAGCCTGTGATTTCACTTAACAATCTTTTAAGCCATAGTGCTTGACATGCTGCTGCAGTGGCTGCCATGAATTCTGATTCACATGATGATAGTGCCACTGTCTGTTGCTTTTGTGTACACCAGGTTATGGGTGATTCTCCAAAGTAGAATACTAGACCAGTTGTTCCTTTTCCTTTGTCTGTATTAACTCCAAAACTACTGTCACTATAACCTGTGATCTTACATCCTCCTTGTCTTCTGTAGATGATTCCATGCTCTTTAGTTCCTTTGATGTAACGTAGTATTTGCTTTACTGCCTTCAGGTGTTGTTCTTTTGGTTCTTGCATGAATCTACTAAGTAGACTGACTGGGTAACATAGATCTGGTCTTGTATGCAATAAGTACCTGAGAGATCCTATCAGGCTTCTGTAGTGTGTTGCATCTACTAGATCTCCTTCTTCAGTCTTTGTTAATTGAGTTCCTGGAGTCATGGGTGTCTTTGTGTCATTGCAGGATAACATATCAGCGTCTTTGAGTATTTTGTTGATATATCCTGTCTGTTTGATGCCTATCTCACCCCCTGCTTGAATTACTTCTATTCCCAGATAGTATGCTAGCAATCCTAGATCGCTCATATCAAATTTGTTCTTCATCTGAGATTTGAAGATGTCTATCTCCTTCTTTGACGTTCCTGTGACTATCAAGTCATCAACGTAGACTCCAACTATTAGTGTAGAGGCTTCCCTTGTTCTTGTATAGATTGCATTCTCTAAAGTACACTTCTTGAAGTTAAGTGACTTTAGGGTTTGATCTAACTTTGTATTCCAAGCTCTTGGTGCTTGTCTCAATCCATACAGTGCTTTTGATAGCTTGTAAACCTTTCCTTCATTTCCTGGCTTTATAAATCCTTCTGGTTGTGATACATAGACTTCCTCTTTCAGGTCTCCGTGTAAGAATGCAGATTTCACATCTAGATGATGTACCTCCCAACCTTGATATGCTGCTAAAGCCAATATTAGTCGTACTGTTTCCATACGTGCTACTGGTGCAAAGACTTCATCAAAGTCTATTCCGTGTTGCTGAACATATCCTTTTGCAACCAGTCTTGCCTTGTGTCTGACCACGTTTCCGCTTGCATCTTTCTTAGTCTTGAATACCCACTTTAAACCTATTGCTTTGTGATCTTTTGGCAACTCCGTCAATCTCCAAGTGTTATTCTTGTTTATTGAGTCTAACTCGGCCTTCATTGCTTCAATCCAGTTTCTGTCACTAGATGCTTCCTTGTAATTCCTTGGTTCTTCTTCAGCGAGTAATAATTCATGTGGATCTAATTGTATTTCTTCTGTTTCCTCATATAGGTCTTCGAGACTTCTTAGTCTTACTGGAGTGTCACTCATACTTTCTGTTGTGCTTTCAGAGGTGGATGGACCTCCACTTGATAAACTATTTGAACTTCCTGTTGAGTTCTGATTATACGAATGTGCTGGCGGGGTTTCATAGGAGTCTTGTTCTTCTGTCTGATCTACTCCTGAATCGTCATGATGTGGCCCGCTACTGCCTGGACTACTTGGTTCATTTTCTTCTAACTCTGGTGGTATGTCATCTTCTTGAATGACAAAGTTTGTCCATTCGGGATTCCCTGAATCTACCGTTTCCATATAACTATTCCAGTTCCATGGTTGACCTTCCATGAACTTTACATCTCTACTGACACATATCTTGTTTTTTGCTGGATCATATAATCTGTACGCCTTTTATCCTTCTTCTATTCCAAGGTAAACCATAGGTGCGCTTCTATCATCTAACTTCTTTTGTTGAAGTGGTAGTACCTTAGCGTAAGCAGTGCAGCCAAAAACCTTCAAGTGTTCTAAATTTGGCTTCCTTCCTTTCAATGCTTCATATGGTGTCTTGTTCACCAGGGCTTTTGTTGGAACCCTGTTTAGTACGTATATTGCGTGTCGTATTGCTTCTCCCCAAAAGTTCTGTGGCATGTTCATTGCCTTTAGCATACTGCGAGTAGTGGATAACATCGTCCTATTTCGCCTTTCTACTACTCCATTTTGCTGTGGGGAATATGGTGCTGTAAGCTGTCTTGCTATGCCGTTGGTTTTGCAATACTTGTTGAATTCAGCCGATGTGAATTCACCTCCTCTATCCGTCCTTAGCATTTTTAACTTGGTCTGCGTTTCCTTTTCCACCTTTTCTTTGAACTCCTTAAATGTTTCGAATGCTTGATCCTTGGAAGTTAGTAAATATGCCCACATGTAGCGAGTACAATCGTCTACAAGTAAGAATATGTACTTCTTCCCAGCATGTGTTGGTGGAGTTATAGGACCACACAAATCTCCATAGACTAAGTCCAGAGGTTTTAATGATCTGAACTTTGCCTGATTTGGAAATGGTGCCCTACTATGTTTTCCTAATAAGCATGCGTCACAGACTTGACTAGCATGACTTATTTGTGGAACTCCATGTACCAAGTTCTTACGAGTCATTTCTTTAATAGCGTCGAAATGTAAATGGCCTAACCTTGCGTGCCATAACCATGCTGTGTCTTCGGTCTTTGATAGTAAGCAGATTGGTTTTCCCGTTTTCAGTTTGACTTTGTACAGCCTGTTCTTCATTCTCTTGACTCGCATTAGCAGCTTTCTATTTCGATCTCGGATAGTTAGTAAATCTCCGTCCATAACCACTTTGCAACCGATTTCTGTAAGTTGTCCGAGGCTCAATATATTGGTCTTTAGACTTGGAATGTAGTAGACATGTGAAACAATCTTTTGTTCTTGGTTTAGACATTCCAGTAGTATTGAACCTTTGCCTTTAATTTCTACGTGTGACCCATCACCAAATCGTACTTGCCCTGTCACCGTTTCATCTAACTCCTTGAAGTGACTTCGCACTCCTGTCATGTGGTTGCTCGCCCCATTGTCTAAGTACCATAGATTTTCATTTTCTGGGGCATAACTTGTCGGTTTTATATGTTCCTCGTTTAGCAGAGCCCTTTCTTGAACATTTTCTTCTTGTATTGTCATTAACAATACGGGTGCTTCGTCTTCCTCGACGAGGTTTGAATGTTCTTGCACTTCGTCTTTCTCAGAACAGTCCTTCTTGTAGTGTCCAAACTTTTGACACTTAAAGCATTGGATCTTACTTAAGTCGGTTCCCGCGAACTTCCTCCAATTTCTAGAACTTCCATTTCTAGATCTAGATGTAGATCCTTCGTTTCTGGGACTTTGCCTATTTCTGTTGTTTCGCCAATTTCCACGCGTCTGGTTAAATCTACCACGACCGCGGTTTCCAGATTGCCTTCCTCTGTTGTTATCCTGATGTGTAAACATAAGCCTATCTTGGCTTTCTCCTTGACTTCCTTTCTTTAACTTGAGACGTTCTTCATACGTCTTTAGTCTTCCGACCGCTTCCTGTAGCGTCATGGTATCTAGATCGGAGTATTGTTCCATAGAGGCAACGATTTGAGTAAACCTATCCGGTACGCCATTTAAGAGTTTGCGTACTAGAGTCGATTGACTCATTGTCGTTCCTACTTCTGTTGCTCGGGTAACGATACTATTGATCTTTGCGGTAAACGAATCAATAGTGTCGTCATCCCTCATTTGCAACATTTCAAATTCTGACATTATCGTGTGCATACGCGCCTTTTGTACCCGATCTACGCCAACATGTCTAATCTTTAGATTATCCCAAATCTCCTTTGCAGTTTTACAACTTGCGACTTGCAATACAACGTCTTCTGGTATTGCCTGAAACAGATATGCAATTGCAGACTTGTCTTTCTTAGTGTCTACTGTTGCATTTTCTTCCGGTTCAATCGTTTCCCACAAACCATTCGCTTCAAGAATCGTCTTGATACGAATAGCCCAAACCGTATAGTTTGTTGGTTTCAGTATTGGACACTGAAACTGGGAAAGAGAATTTCCTTCCTTTTGAATTATAACTTGTGAACTTGGTCCGGTTCCTCCTGACATATCTTCCTGCCGAACAATCTTCACTTCTACTAACTTTTATTTCTTGGTTTCAATAAATCTTACAACCCCACGATTACCCTAACCGTGTAATAATCAAACAACCGAAATAATCTAATTCGCACTAAAACCCCGGAATCAAAAACAAACGAACCCTAGATTCCTAACCGTTCGGTTCAACCGACTTTCCTAGAACCGAAAAAATTCTGAAATGAAACTTTTGCGAATTTAAACGAAATTGAAACCTGATCGCGAATTCCCTGCGATGCCTTGTGATTCCCACGCCTAGAGCCTGACGCTCTGATACCAATTTGTTGGCCCGAACTTGGATCTTGATCTCTAAATGAGCGTGAATAACTTTGAATAACAACAACTTGAATAACTTGATGATAACCGAATGTATACAATATCGAATTGAGAGTATATACAATTGATTTCGAATGTAATGAACAAGTATAAATGAATCTAACTATCCCTATTTATAGTTTCCTACGGGTACGAGTGAATAGACGCGTCTCTTCGTGAATGGACACGTCTCTTGGATATGTGGTTGAGATTTGATCTTGAAGTGGTGTGTTGATTCTCGTCCGCATGATCAACAGTCGCGTCCCTTGATGCTTACCCTTGTATTGATTCCGAAATGGTGTGTGTAGGAGACATACCCATTCGGTTAGTGAGGGTAGTTTCAAACTTCCATCTTGTCAACTTTGGTCCTCGTACTTTGTAACCGCTACTTAATAATAATTCTAACTATCTAATGATGTTAAGAGATTAACCGGTTTCATACACAAACATTTTCCTGCATAATTCGTTTCTTGTGTACAATCATTATTCAGAATTTCATAGATCTACACCATTAGTGGTATCAATCAGAGCCTATGTGAGTGATATAGTGAAAAGTGTCATCCTTGTTCTTTCTCAATGGCCAATCAAACAAGCACATTACCGACTGCTCCAACCCCAATCCCTGTGTTCAAAGTCCAAAGCTATGATAACTGTAGTGTCCGAATGAAGACAATTCTCAAATCACGCGGTCTATGGGATCTGGTGGAAGGTGGAGTCAATCAAACCGAAACAGGTCAAGTAAAACTCAAGAGTTCTAGAAAAAAAAAAAAGGATGCTCATGCAATGCCCCTCATTCAACAGGTTGTTCATGATCAACTTTTTTTCTAGGATGGTTGTTGCTGAATTATCAAAAGAAAGTTGGGAAATTCTTAAAATGGAATTTCAAGGAGAAACTAAAAAATAATCAAGCTTCAGGGCCTTAGAAGAGAATCTGAGAACCTGTTAATGTGTGAAGGGGAACCAGTGGGAGAATACTTCTCTCGAGTTATGGCACTTTTTAGCCAAAAAATGTTCTTATGGGGAAGATGTGACCGATCAAGTTATTGTTGGTAAGATTCTTCGCAGTCTCACTTCAAAGTTTAATTTTGTGGTTCCCTTAATTGAGGTAGCCTATGATACGTCTAGATATACCTCTGTGAAACTAATGGGCTCGCTAAAATCACAATAAGGAAGAACGAATAGCAGGAACGGTGAAAAGACAGAGAAGGTTTAAGAACATGCTTTGCAAGTAATTCACTACTAGATAATTAGGTATTTGCTACCGCATTTTCGGTCGCAAAACGGTTGCAATTGCCTTTTTGCCACCGTTTTGCCACAAAAATGCCACAAAAAAAGAAATCGGTAGAAAAAACTATCGTTGCAATTGCCCTATTGCCACCTATTTTGCTACCGTTTTATTTTTTGCTACGGTTTTGCCATTGTTTGTTTGCCACCCTTTTGCTACCGCTTTTAGTCACTATTTTGCTACCGCTACTATTTTTTGTCACCATTTTGTTACCGCTACTATTTTGTCACCATTTTGCTACCGCTTTTCGTCACCATTTTGCTACCGCTTTTCGCCACCATTTTGCTACGGCTACTATTTTTCGTCACTATTTTGCTACCGCTTTTCAACACCATTTTGTCATTATTTTGCCATTTATCCATAATACCTGCTGTTTTATTACCATTTAAACCTACTAGAAGAACTAAAAAATATAACCATGTATATAATTTGAAAATCATAACAAACATCCAATGTTCAAACATCCAATGTTCATCCATCAAATAACCCAAATTAAAACAACTAAATCCAAACATTCAAACTAAAAGCGTAAAATACTATGCTACCACATCTTATTGAGCTTTGTCACTATTTGACCGTCTAGGAGAAGGCTCTGGAGTTGGATTCTGACTGCTATTTGCAGAGATACCTTCAACAACAAGGAACAAATGATGAGAAAGTCTAATATAACAATAAGAGAGAATGATATAACTGATGTTTTTACCTGTTTGACCATCTATAGATAGCAGTTTATCATTTGTTGAAGAGCTGGCACATTCATTTATGTCTGAAAAAACAAATTGGAAAGGCTTGGTTAGTGAAATTTAGACCCGTCTATGTTTGATCACTAACAGGTCAAAGAACATAATAGCATCTTCTAAGGAAACATAATAAAGTCACCAAAGGTGTATTTTTCATGCTTAAAATTCTCTAAATCATATTATTCTAAAAACGTGTATTTTTCATGCTTAAAATTCTCTAAATCATATTATTCTAAAAACAATTGATTATTACTAAAGTAATCAAATTTTGTTAAAAAATGTAATATTTTTATAGAAATAAAGTGGTTTGTGCACCCCAAGCCAAACCCCCCGGATCATACTATTACCCTTGTACGAGCCAACTAGTGCACAAGAGTCACGGGCTCGATAAATAAAATATCTTAATTTTAGACTCAAGCTCAGCTTGGGCTCGATAAGACTCGGCTCGTTTCGAGATTTTTCTCGAGCAGCTCGCGAGTCGCTCGGCTAGTTTGCACCCTTACTTGAAATAGAAATTGAACCAAAGTTGGTTACCATTTTAAGCAGTTAATCCCTTTTAGAATATGTAACGAAACCAAAAGGGTGTTCACCATATATTAAATTTATATCATTGAAACAAAAAAAGGTAAAAAAAATTACCATCAGAAGGCTCTGTAGATAACAAGTTTGCTAGCTATATGTGAAGCCGAAGTATCTAAACCTTCTACATCCTTTGGACCATCATCCAATAACTCGCCTTCATCAAACCCTGTTATGGACCAAAAATGTCATCTTTATAATTAAATGATGGTTTTAAAAAATAAAAACCGAATATTATGCTTCAATCTTGATATCTTCTTACATGCAGTGCATCGAAATCCACCAAGTACAGTCACCGGGCGCTTAGGAGCAGTATCGCATTACAATGGAGTTGAATGCAATGCCTAACATTACTCTTCTATGGTTCGATATAATTTTAATAATTCCTAAAGATCTTCTACATAGCAACAGCGTGATAAAGACAACTAAATGCTGTTATGTTACTTCAGTAAAATTGTTAGTCCTTTCTTCAATTGATCATGGAGGAGTTCTGCTACACAACAAAACCGAAACTAGAATGCAGCAGTAGTCATGAACCTATGTGACGGTTAAAGCTTTTCACGCGTTCATTTAGTCTCTATACTTGCTTCAACTTTCAATGCGTATACATTTGCAGCTATCAGATCAACCTTGGTGTGCTATATCATCAATTAATCAAGTCACTAGAGTAATGTTTCTCAAATCAAAAGGTGAAAATGTTAAATATCTCAGAAACATATTCTACATCTAACTAACTATATGAGTTATTCTGGTTAGAATCTATACACAGATCTACAACAAAATCAGCCTGAAAACATAACATATTCAAAATTTGTTGGGATTGAACCCTATCAGAGGAACAGATAATTAAAGCCAAAACTGGATCAGAGCAGTGGATCCAGAATAAGCAGACGATTACAGTTGGTTCATGCAAATCTCTCCCCTTGAAAGTGGTTTCATATCTGCTGATCTCTTATCTGCTGATCTTACTAAGTGCTGACCTACAACTGCTGCCTTACATCTACTGCCCAATGTCAAAGACTGATGGAAGAACAAAGCTCTGCTGAGTCAATCTACTGCCTTGAGTCAAGTACTGCTGATCCGGACAAGCACTGCTGGGTTCACAGCAGTGGAAGGATGCAGCAGCTGTTTAAGTGTCTTTTATGTAAAGAAATGTAATAGCAGTAGTTAGTACATCAGAGTTTGTGTAGATCAGAGGTTAGAGTTTGTTAGGAGGTTAGATGTCACTTTCATGGTGACGTCAGCTAAGATGCTCAGTGGTTTGCAAGTGCCTATAAATAGTTCAGTACTTTGTACTGTTCTATTAGCTCTTTCACCACATCGTCTTCTTTGCACGAACAAACTACTGAGCTCTGGCTGAGGGGGAGTTTGCATTCATTCATCAATCATTGTAATCGTTGTTGAAACAAATTCAATCTTTCGATTCATTGTGTAAAGATGTTTGATTAAAGTATTACTCTCATTTGATTGTATGCAAAGTTTGTTTTCATCTTAATTCCGCTGCACAACTCTTCCATTTGCATCTTAATTTCAAACGAAAATACAATCAAAAAGAAACTCAGATCCAACAATTGGTATCAGAGCTTGGACAGTCAAATTTGATTTAACAATCATTTTGACGTAAATAGTTCAGCTCATAACAGTTGATACTGATCGTTTGTTCGTCCGTTGAAAAACAGAGCAAGGATTAATCACCATTAAAGTTGATTTATCAGTGTCTGTAAAACAACAAGAATGACGTCACAATCTCAGGATGATAAAAACAACATCGGCTCGCTTTTTAAACCACCTATGCTAAAAAGAAATGAGTACAACATCTGGCAGAGGAGGATGGGTCACATCCTCGCTCAACAAAGCACAGGTTGTTGGAGGTCTGTCATTTATGGTCCCCATGTTCCTTCAGTGCCAAGCGCTGAAGATGCTAAAAAGTTCGTTCCAAAACCAGTTGAAAATTATACCGAAACCGACTTTCAAAAGATCGAACTAGATGCTAAAGCTTTTAGCATCATAGCATCAGCGCTGCCCAATGAGATATATGCTGGACTGTTACACTGTAACAGTGCCAAAGAGTTATGGGACGCACTTAAGGAACAGTTTGGGGGAACTGAAGAAGTCATAGAAAACAATAGGGAAATCCTGAACCAACAATATGAAACATTTTGCTACGTTAAAGGCGAATCACTAACGCAACAATTTGAGCGTTTCAGTTGTCTCATCAGTGAACTGAGGCTTGTTAACACCACTTTTACAAACTCAACTCAAAATAGCAGATTCCTCAGGTCACTGCCAGAAAAATGGGACACCATAGCTTTTGTCACCCGAAACTCACCTGAATTCAAGGATCTGACCTTGACCCAACTCCATGGTCGACTCCTGACCTACGAAAGGGAGTTGAACCAGAAAAGAAGGTTACAAGAGTCAGGAAAAGTTACCGATGATTACACATTCGGTAATACTGCTCTTCTGGGTCAAGAAGAATCTGGGAGCAGTGGTAAGGATCAGGGTTATGATCACTTCATTGACATAACTGCTGGTACAAATTTTAACAACCCTGATCCTCACTCTGCAAGTTATGCATTCACTGCTAACGAAAACCAGATGTCAGACAATTTAAGTTTTGAACTAAATGATTTGCAACATTTTGATCCCACTGATTTAGAGGAAATGGACATCCTGCACCAACTGGCTTTGCTAAGTGTTAGAACTAGCAAGTTCTACAAAAGAACAGGGCGAAAATTCCCAGGTTTGCATGGGAATCTAAGGGTTGGGTTGGATAAATCGAAAATCAAGTGCTACAAGTGTAATAGGTTGGGACATTTCGCTAGGGAATATAGGAGTCAAACTACTGGTCCCATAATTACTCATCCTAGCTCAAATCCTAGACCTCAAAACCAAAGCACTGTGCACTATGCCCAATATGCCCCAGCAGCTCAAGTGAACACTGCTCACTATGCTGCTGCCCCTGTGCCAGTACATTATGTCCAAACTACTGTTCCACAAATCCAATATGTTCAAACCCCTGCTCCACAGGTACAAGTGCAATCTGTTGCACCTCAAACCACTGCTCCAGCAGCAGTACAACCAGATCAACAAAGTTTTTTCACTCAAGGGTTTGTTGACTGGAGCAGTATGCCTGAAGATCTTAGTGATGAAAATTTTGCACTCTATGCTTCTAATGATTCTTCTCATGATGAGTTTTGTTTAATGGCATTAGAGTCAATACAGGAGGGGGTTGAAACTGAGGAGGAACAGCAGAGTTTTGAAACAGTGGAAGAGGTGACTGAAGCAGTGGTTACTGCTGTAGCTGGTGAAATACTGTTGGGAGAAAGTTCAGGTTCCCTGATGGAACCAATGACAGATCCATGGTCCATAGAGGACAAAGAAGAAGAGAAAGAAGAAAAGGCTGGTGAAAAGAAGATAAAAGCTGATGATGATGAAGATCATCAATGTGATTGTGCAATGATGGCAGCTGCCAAGGTATCTCCTCAAGTTCTTGAAAAACTGTGTTCTGACAATTGCATAATTGCTTTTGCAAACATTAAAGAGGTGAATGAAAACCTTCGGGATAAAATCTTGTCTGATGAAGTCAAATTTGAAAGATCTTTAAAAGAACTTAAAAACAAATTGACTGAAAAGGAAAAAGAAATCAGCTGTCTAAAAGAAGAGCAAAGCATCACCAAAACCCAACTTCAAACTATGCTAGAAAAATACCAAAGTTGCAAAAAGGAGTTGGAATCCACCCAGATTACTTGTGAAAGATGGGTGGAATCCTGCAGAGGATATGAGGTGATGCTTGCTAAACAGATTGAAAGTAATGTGAAATTTGGGGTTGGGTATAGAAAATATGATGATGAACACATTGCTTGTGAAAAATCTGTTCAAAACACTGATGTAACCACTGAGTTCATACCCACAAAAAAGAATGGCCAAGAAGTGAAAATCACTGACAAACTTGGTAACAAAATCACACTTGGCAGAACAAGGAGTTCCTCAACTTTTGAAGAACTTGAAAAATATCAGTTTAAACCTACTTGGTCTGACGAGTGTGATATTCTTGAAAATTTCAAGCCAATGGACTTTACATCAACTGATGGTGTTAAAGCTCCAAAAGCTAAAGTCATACCTCTCAAGGACATCCCAGCAGTGGTTAAAACCTCTGCTGCAAAGGAGTCTGAAAAGAGAAAGAAGAAAGAAAAAATTGACAACTTGTTTTGTGAATTCTGTGAGAAAAGGAATCATCTAACAAAAGATTGTTTCCACTTGAAAGCTTATGATTTAAACAAGACAAGTGTCATTGTTTCAGCAGAAAGTTGCATTGTTTGTGGTAAAACAAACCACAAAACTCAAGCATGTGTGTACCTCAAAAACTTTGATGTGAAAAAGAATGAGTACATGGCTAAAACATCCTTGAGTCCATCATCATCATCAACATCTGTCAAATTCACCAAGAAACAACCACTGTTTGTGCCAGTTCAAACAGCTGTTACAAAACAGCTGAACCAAACATCTGTCAAAAGAGATGTTCAGGTTACTGATGCACCCCCTGCCAATCAGTTCAGAAAAGGCAGAGAAAAACAGTCTTTCCAAAGGATTCCTCACGTTTATGAGGCCTACAAAAGGCCCTCTAAACCCAAAGTGAACAGGCATCCTTTTGGTTACCAGCAGATGATTGGTCAGGACCCACAACAATGGTTAGAGAAACACTGTCCTAAAACAGTTCAAACTCCTGACCTAACCACTGTCCATCATTCTGCATCCATCCCAGACACTGTTGAGACCCCATCCAAAGCCTTGTTGGCTTTGGAGACCTTAATGAACTAATCCTTTTACTTCATGTGCAGGGAGCTTCTGCATGCTTTGATAGTCTTTGGTATGTAGATAGTGGAGGCTCCAGGCACATGACAGGATGTAAAGCCCTCCTCAAAGACTTTAAAATCCATGGTGGGGGTGATATATCCTTGGGGAATAATAGTAAAGGGAAAGTTTTGGGGTCTGGAACAGTGCAATCTGGAAATGTAAAATTTGAAAATGTCAATCTAATAGACAATCTAAAATTCAACCTTCTGAGTGTGTCCCAAATGAGTGACAAGGGATTTGGGTCATTCTTCACAAAAGACTGTTGTAGGATTGTTGGACCAGAAATGGTCAAAAAGATTGAAGCAATAATCAAAACTGGTCAAACTAAACTTGTTGCTTAAAGAAGTGGCAATGTTTATGTTGTTGACATGTCAAAAGAGTGTCCCAGAGCTGATGCCTGTCTGTTCTCAGCTGCCACTAACAAAGAGACAGAACTTTGGCACAGAAGGCTGGGGCACACAAATCTTAAGACAATCACAGAAATTTCAAAAAATGGTTTGGTGAGAGGCCTACCACAAAAATTGTTTTCATGTCCTGAACATTGCATTTCCTGTTTAAAAGGAAAACAGCATAAAAGTTCTTACAAGTCCATTGAAGAGTCCAAAACAACCCAGTGTTTGCAAATGCTACACATGGATTTGTTTGGCCCAGTTCAAATCATGAGCCTTAAAAAGAAAAGATACTGTTTAGTTATTGTAGATGACTTTTCTAGGTTCACATGGACTTTCTTTTTGCACTCAAAAGATGAAACTGCAGGCATTTTGCAAGACTTTGTAATACAGGTTGAAAAGCAATTTGACCTTCCAGTGAAAAGCTTCAGGAGTGACAATGGCACAGAATTCAAAAATAGGGAGTTGGATGCCTTCTGTGTGAAGAAAGGGATTGTAAGGCAGTACAGCATCCCAAGAACACCAGAGCAGAATGGGGTAGTGGAAAGGAAGAACAGAACTCTGATTGAGGCTGCCAGAACCATGCTTGCAGATTCAGGTTTGCCATTAACTTTCTGGGCAGAGGCAGTAAACACTGCTTGCTATGTTCAGAACAGAGTTTTAATAAACCCTAGGCACAAAAAGACTGCCTATGAAATTCTGTATAAAATTAAACCACTGATTTCATACTTCAAGGTGTTTGGCTGCCCATGCTTTATTTTGAACTTAAAAGATTCCATTTCAAAGTTTGCAGCCAAAATTGATTGTGGTTATCATCTGGGATACTCAACCACTGCCAAGGCCTACAAAGTGTTCAATACACGGACCAAGGCAGCGGAAGAGACTTTGAATGTTAAGTTCAATGAACTTTCATCAATGAAAATCCCAGCAAACCCTGCAGATCTGTTTGATCTTGAAAAATTTACTTTTGAAAATACTGCTGTCAAGACTAACAGTGCAGGTCCATCAGAGGATACATCACCAGACTATGGGTATGAAATCATCATCCCTCAAAGGTCTGCCACAAAGGGAAAAGCACCAGCTGTTCAAAACAGTTGTCAAAGCTCAACCACTGCTACCTCAACAGTTGTTGACCAAAGTAGCCCATCAACCACTGCTTCCACATCCTCAAACACTGCTGACAAAAGTCCTCAAACAGTGGATAAAAGTCAGCAGTTGTCCACTTCATTACCTCCTATACCACCACCTTTTGAAGTCACTGTTGGATCATCAAAGTCCCCAGCAGTGGTTAGCTCAGATGATACACATCTGCAGCCTTCACCAACCAATGCCATCATACCATATCAAGGAGATTTAATCTTCTTGAGATCTCATCCACCTGATCAAATCATTGGCAACATAAATGAAGGGGTACTCACAAGAAGTCAAACCCAAAACATTTGTCTTTTTGCTGGTTTTCTATCACTCCATCAGCCAGTCAAGTACCAAGAGGCACTGAAAGACAACAGCTGGGTAGAAGCCATGCAAGAGGAGCTCCAACAGTTTAAAAGACAACAAGTATGGGAGCTTGTACCACTGCCAGAAGAGGTTAGTCCCATTGGCACAAAGTGGGTCTTCAAGAACAAAACTGATGAAAGGGGTATTGTTGTCAAGAATAAAGCCAGGCTTGTGGTTCAAGGTTACAGACAGGAAGAGGGGATTGATTATGATGAAACATTTGCCCCTGTTGCAAGATTGGAAGCCATTAGACTGTTCCTGGCCTTTGCTGTCAACCACAATATGAAGGTGTTTCAAATGGATATCAAAAGTGCTTTCCTCTATGGTACAATTCAAGAAGAGGTGTATGTTTGTCAACCTCCAGGTTTTGAGGATCCATTCTATCCAGATCATGTCTACAGGCTAAACAAAGCCTTGTATGGCTTGAAACAAGCACCAAGGGCCTGGTATGAAACTCTTTCCAACTTCCTACTCTCCAATGGTTTCAAAAGAGGTACTATTGATAAAACATTGTTTTTAAAATGGAGAGGGAAGGATTTAATGATTGTCCAGATTTATGTGGATGACATTATTTTTGGAAGCACATGTAACTCAATGTGTGAAGAGTTTAGAGAACTCATGACAGCTGAGTTTGAAATGAGTGCTATGGGTAAGCTGCAATGCTTTCTTGGTCTCCAAGTACAGCAATTGCAAAATGGAACTTTCATTCATCAAAGCAAATATGCTAAAGAACTTTTAACCAAATTTGATATGAATGATTGTAAACCATGCAGCACACCCATGGCAACAAATAAGCTGGTCATGTCTGATGAAAAGGATGAGCTGATTGACCAAACACTTTATAGAAGCATGATTGGGTCTTTATTGTACCTAACTGCATCTAGACCAGACATCATGTTTGCAACATGTGTCTGTGCAAGAAGTCAATCAGCTCCCAGAAAATCAAATCTCATTGCTGTAAAAAGGATCTTCAGATACATAAAAGGTGCTCCCTCACTTGGTATCTGGTATCTAGCTAATGGGAACATCAAGCTTTCAGGTTTCTCAGACAGTGACTTTGCTGGATGTCACACCACAAGGAAGTCCACATCAGGAGGGTGCCAGTTTCTAGGTGATTGCTTAGTTTCATGGCAAAGCAAAAAGCAAGCAGCTGTTTCAACATCCACTGCTGAAGCTGAATACATTGCTGCTGCAAGCTGTACAGCCCAACTCTTGTGGCTTCAAAATCAGTTACTGGATTTTGGTATCACTGCCTTGAAGACACCACTCATGTTGGACAGTCAGGCAGCAGAAAATATCATCAAAAATCCAGTTTCCCATTCAACCACCAAACACATCGACATCAGACATCACTTTGTGAGGGATTGCTATGAAAAAGGTTTGATTTCTCTGCATCATGTCCCAACTAAAGACCAGCTGGCTGATGTGCTCACAAAAGCACTTGATACAGCCACTTTTGAAAGTTTGGTCTCTAGGATTGGGATGCTGAACATGGAATAACAAGCAACATCTTGTTTTTCTATGAATAAAAGCAACAAAATGTTTTCAGAAAATCAAAACTCCATCCTTAAAAATAGCTAAAAATGAAAATTTTTCATTAAAGTCCTTAAAAGTCTGCCATTAACCACTGATTGTTCAAAAGTCTGCTCTACTTCAAAAGTCTGTCCACTGCTGAAAGTCAACCCCTGCTCTCTCATTATTTTGATAAACTCTGTTGTTCAAAAGCAGTGTCTTATCCACTGATATGCTATCCACTGATAGTGAAAATCATCCACTGCTTTCATACCACTGCCTTCATCAGTCACTTTCACAAAAGTACTGTCCTTCACTTTCACCAGGGGTTGTCACGTGGGCAGTACATATTGGTCAGACTTTTTGTAACGGCTGCCACCTCAGCCTTCACTTTCTTCCCTATAAAATCCCCCATTCACCACCAAAACAGGGTTTTACTGTCGAATTGAATTCTTAAAAATTCTCTTCTCAAAGCAGTTTTTCTTCTCATTTCTCAAAAATTTCTTCGATCATTCATCTTCAAAATGACAAAATCGAAGTCCTCTTCAAAACCCTCATCCAAATCATCTTCGAAAACAGCCTCTCAAAAGGCAATCTCCACTGAAATCCCATATAAACCATCTCACAATCTCCTGGGTCTTCTCACAAAACCAGGAACCACCAATGTTTTCGACTCCATCATTGACATCATGGCAAAATCAAAGTACAAAACTTTGTTCACTGCCGATGCCACAATCTATTTGGCGACCCAAAGAGAGTTCTGGAAAAATGCAATCCTTGAAAAACAAGGAGACACTGCAACCACCATAAACTCTTCTATAAAGGGTAAAGCTGTCCAAATCACTCCACAATCCATTTCAGAGGTCTTTCAACTCGGTGATCAGGAAGGTAAAATTTCTTTCACTAAAACCGAGTTACAAACTGACTTCATTGAGAGAGGGTATGAAGCCACAATGATGAAGAAAATTACCTTAGAAAAAGGTTATTTTCCTTCTGCAACCAGATTTTTATTTCATACCCTCCTACTATGTGTTTCAAACAAAACCACTTCTTTCAATGAAATCCCTTTAAAGATTCAAAATCTGGGATATGCAATTCTTCAAGGAGAAAATTTTAACTATTCTCGGGAAATTTTTAAAGATTTGGTTAATAATGTTGAAACAAAATCATTCTTACTGTTTCCAAGGTTTTTAAGTTACTATTTTACAAAGAAATTCAGTAAGGATGATTTAGCTATAATAAACCAAGGTGATTCTACTCAGATAAACAGTTTAACAACTGAAACTTTTTCAAGAATGTTAGCACCTTGCAAAACACAAGCAGAGGTGCCTGAGCAGATTTTAGCAGTTACAACTGCTCCTCAGGTATCTGCTGCTGAGCCCACTGCTCAAGGTGATCAAAGCAGCAGCACAACTGCTTTGAAACCCACACCTACTATCTCCAAAAAGCCAAAAAGAAAAACTCAAAAACCCACACAACCCATCAAAAAGGCAACTCTGGAGGATGAGATACCAGAGCTCCTGCCTGTGACAACACAAATGTCACAAGAAACCACTGCTGCTACTTCCTCACAGCAGTTGGTACAAATATCTCAACCCATAACCACAACTCCTCCTGCTTCTTCACAAAAAGAACAGGTTGTACAAATAGGGTCTCCACATCATGATGCTCTGGAAACACTCGTTTCTATCATCCACAGCTCAATACCCGGGGCAACTCCACCTTCTACACCATCCTTCACATCCACAATTCCCCCACCAACAAAACTGCTGTTGGATGCAATTGATTTGAACCAGGCATTAACCAGTCCTTCTCAATCACCTATCAATGAGAATATGCCTAAACCACTGACTGGGTCTGCTGTATCAATCTTTGCTAACCCACCAACACAACCTGAGGAGGTTACACCCCTTGAGTTACAAGTAACTCTTGGTGGTAATCCAAGTGAAGCAGCCACTACAATTGTTACACCCACTGGGTTACATTTGGACAGTGGTTACATTAATAAGACTTCCTTGGAGGCAATTCCTTTGATAGCACCTTTGTCAACCACCAAAAAGATCATTTGCCAGATGGCAGCAAGAAAATTGATGTGACAACAAATGCACTAGCAGAAGCAGTTGCAAGTGTAAAAAGGGATAGAGAGGCCAAAAGGAAAGCCAGGGTGGACAGAATGGATCATCCAGATCAGGGTACTTCTGGGTCAAAGGATCATGAAAATCCTGTTGAGAAAAAGAAGAAGCCTACTAGAAAAGTAAGGCAACCCAAATCCATTCCAACCAGACATTCAAAGTCTGTTCAAAAACCACCATACAAAACAGCTGATGCAACAGGAGTTACAAAAACTACTGCTTGCCAAACAGTTGTTCCATCAACACACACCACTTCAACACACACAACATCCACTGCTTTACCATCATCACCACCAAAAACAACACCTGCTGACATACAGCAGAAGACAGCAGATGTTATAACATCTGTTGTAATGACAACAGTGGTTGAAACACCAGTTGTTTCAACAGTTGTTAGTCAATCACAATCCACTGCCACTACATCTACTACCACTGTTCCATCCAAAACATCATCAGTCCCTCCTACAAAAAGGAGAAGGCTAATTTTAAAAGATGATGACACATCTCCATCACCAACATCTTCAAAATCCCTGTCACTTGTCACTATTCCAAAACCCATACCTCTCTCTTCAGCTCAAATTATACAATCACTACCTCCTGCTGGCGTCTCATTTCCTCTGGAACTCATCGCAGTCAGAGAAGAAATCAAATCTTTTTATTATGAAGATGACCCAGCCAAAAGGAGTTTACCATCAATTGCAAATTATCCCAGGCCTAACAATATTGACGAATACTTGAAACTCAAGGCCAAACAAGCAGAGGATATTGCAATCAAAAACAGAAAAGGGAAATCTGATAGAGAATTTCAACAAAACTATCAGCTTTTACTCTCACAGGTCAATGCTATGGAACGTTTTGCTAAAAATGTATGTCAGCAAATTTCAGAAAGGGCAGATGAGTCCTTGAGAAAAGACTACATTGAAAACATCATGACCTACAAGAAATACAAGGGGGAGAAACACATGTACAAGAACTGGACCATTCCTGAGCTTAAAAAAGAAGCAGCCAGGATTCAAGACATGATCAAAAATAAGGTCAAGCAGACTCCTCCTGAAAAATTCAAACAATTTGAAGCTGAGAAGATGTTAGAGTTGAGGAGAATGAAAGAGGAGCTGATTGCAGCTGATTATGGGTCAAAGAACTCTGTGATAAAGTGGGGAGAAGATAGAGTCAGGGCCACCTACAAAAGGTTGGAAGAACTAAGAAAGAAAGACCCAAATGTTCCACAAAAGCCTGACTACTCCAAAGCAGAGGTCTCAAAAAGACTACCAAAGCTGCAAGCCAAAAGAACCACTGCTCCAGCTGGTGCTGCTATCTACAAAAGAAGGAGCAAAAACCAGTTTAGCATGGAAACAATTCAAGATCTATTAGCTGGAGATGCCATTGTAAAAGCAGGCACGAAAGTAATGATAAAAGAAGATCTTGAATTGGAACAATCTGCAAGTGCTGCTCAGCCAGCTATGAACAGGCCAGCCTCACCAAATACTTCTGCAAATAAACATCTCCCAAGAAACCCACCAGGCTCAAAAATACAAAAGTGGGAAACTGACAAACAGACCTGCGTATTGACTTTGCTCAGGTCTGGTGGAGAAGTGGAGAAAATATCAAGGGAACAAGCTCTTGGCCTGAGTCTTGAAGATTTGCAGGATCTCCTTGATCTTCCACTTAGCAGGGATGATGAAGATACAGATGCCCTAGACTTTGAATTACAATTTAAAGGTCAGATAAGGGAACTGTTGATGAGGCAATAAAGTCTTCCACAAATAATGAAGAGTTTTGGCATTATCTGTTCCAGGGGGAGATTGTTGGGATTGAACCCTATCAGAGGAACAGATAATTAAAGCCAAAACTGGATCAGAGCAGTGGATCCAGAATAAGCAGACGATTACAGTTGGTTCATGCAAATCTCTCCCCTTGAAAGTGGTTTCATATCTGCTGATCTCTTATCTGCTGATCTTACTAAGTGCTGACCTACAACTGCTGCCTTACATCTACTGCCCAATGTCAAAGACTGATGGAAGAACAAAGCTCTGCTGAGTCAATCTACTGCCTTGAGTCAAGTACTGCTGATCCGGACAAGCACTGCTGGGTTCACAGCAGTGGAAGGATGCAGCAGCTGTTTAAGTGTCTTTTATGTAAAGAAATGTAATAGCAGTAGTTAGTACATCAGAGTTTGTGTAGATCAGAGGTTAGAGTTTGTTAGGAGGTTAGATGTCACTTTCATGGTGACGTCAGCTAAGATGCTCAGTGGTTTGCAAGTGCCTATAAATAGTTCAGTACTTTGTACTGTTCTATTAGCTCTTTCACCACATCGTCTTCTTTGCACGAACAAACTACTGAGCTCTGGCTGAGGGGGAGTTTGCATTCATTAATCAATCATTGTAATCGTTGTTGAAACAAATTCAATCTTTCGATTCATTGTGTAAAGATGTTTGATTAAAGTATTACTCTCATTTGATTGTATGCAAAGTTTGTTTTCATCTTAATTCCGCTGCACAACTCTTCCATTTCCATCTTAATTTCAAACGAAAATACAATCAAAAAGAAACTCAGATCCAACAAAATTAAACAACAAATACAAAATTCAAAGGCTGTGAAAACCTGAATTGTGAGCGATTCAACAATGATCAACAGATCTGGAACTGGAACTGTAATTATAACGGTCAAACTCGAATCAAACCATCTCATATCCTGGAGTTTGCTCCAACTGCACAGATCTATCACGAAAACAAAATGAATTCCATAGATTGAGAGCAATCACGGCAACTAAAACGCCGATGATGTCAGCAACGGCGTCTTTGACGGAACCACCGGCAGATTTGAAGAAACCTAAACAACATCTTAATTTCACATAACACACAACAATTTCAACATTCTATACCTAACTCAATATCATGATAATGCAGATAACACCAAATCAAAACACTCAAACACGTAATATTATCATCAACTAAACAAAATTGAGCTTCAATTCCAACTATCGAGAACGAAAACACATCGGAGATTCGAATTACCACCTTTCTCACTGGAAACGCCGACAAAAACCACCAAAATCAACGAAATTAGCAGCAAAAACGAGCATCAAATCACAGATTCCATACGCACCGTCACTGTCGTTACAAAAACTCCTTCAATTTCCTCTTCTTTAGGAAACGAGCTTTGATTCGAACGACGGTTTGGTTCGTGAGAGTGAGAACGACGGTTTGGTTCGTGAGAGTGAGAACCGCGGTTTGATTGTACAGTTTGATGATGGCAGTGGTGGTGACGGTGGCGGTAGTGGTGGTGGTGGCAATAGCAGTGACGGTGATGGCGGATTTGAGAACGATTGGTTTGGTGTTTGATCCAATGAAACCCTAACAAAATAGGCGGTCTAGTTAAAACAAATAAAGAAAGAAAATTAAAAATTCAATTTGCTACCCTTTTTCCTATCAAACCATAGGAAACTACTTTCTGGTTTGATAGCAAAAAGGGTAGCAAATTGAATTTTTAATTTTCTTTCTTTATTTGTTTTAGCTTGGAAAAAGGCAACTAAATTTGCTATCGTTTTCTTTGGTAGCTATCGCTTATTATTGTAGTAGTGATTCAAGAAAGCAATTAAGCAGCCAAATCTTGTGAACAATACAAGAGGATGAGGATCCTTTAGGGTCGTGGTAGAGGACGTGAACTGGATAAAAATCGTGTAGCCCAATGTTAGGTTTGCAAAAAGTTTGGTCTCATGTCCAAAGACTCTTGATATAATGAAGAAATGCATGCTAATGTGGTTGCTGAAGTAAATGAACAAGAAGAAGGTGGAGAGGAACAACACTTATTTATGTTGCATATAGAAGAAGCATGTGCACTCATGACTAGTGTAACAATAAGTTATACCAACAGTCTATGGTTCATAGATTCAGGATGTTCTAACCACATGACACATTCAAGAGAAAGTTTTACTACTAGATGAGTTATTCAAACTTGAAGTACAATTAGAAAACAAGAGGAAGCTCAGTGTTAAAGATAAAGGAACTGTCCGAATTAACACTGACAACAAGAATTAGAAAATTGTTGGGAGGTGTTTACTATGCTTCATCTCTTGAGTATAATAATCTTCTTAGTGCTGGGGAACTCATGAAAAAAAGGGTATTCTCTTTTGTTCGAAAATGGAAATATTTAATAAGAAGCAAGGGTGTTGGTCACATGAAAATTAATGTATCAAATAAAAATACGTTCCTCTTAGACTCAACCAAAGCAGAAGTGTGCACCCCCAATAATCAGGACTCTATATCTTTCTTATGGCACCGAAGGTACGCACATTTGAACTTCATCAGTTTAAAATCTTTGCATGAAAAACATATGCTGATTGGGTTGCCTATGGTAAAGGGGTTTGATAATTGTGAGGAGTGTATTATGGGTAAACAAACATGACTATCATTTAATTCACAGTCATGGAAAG
This sequence comes from Helianthus tuberosus, assembly GCA_030545235.1. NCBI lineage: Eukaryota > Viridiplantae > Streptophyta > Magnoliopsida > Asterales > Asteraceae > Helianthus > Helianthus tuberosus. The sequence goes on from CM060425.1 coordinate 200,035,427, forward strand.
ATACCAAGAAGCTAGAGTTAATCCATGTCAATCTTTGTGGTCCTATGCAAGTTTGAAGTCTTAGTTATAGTCTTTATTATCTATTGTTTATAGATGACTTCTCTTGCACATGTTGAGTCTATTTCATTACTAAAAAGTCTAATGCTTTTGAAAGATTTAAAGTCCAGGGTTTAAAATGAAAATTCTGCTAAAGTTGGTCTAAGAGAACTGTGTCCTGTTGCACACATCCTCCAAAATCAGGCTAAGTTTCCTTCCAAGAGGACCACTTAGAGTTATTAGAGGTCTGCTAGGAGCTCCCGAGGCAGAAAAATGTGGCTTTGAGACACTTTGACAAGTGATAATAACGCATCGGAAAAAGCGACACACGTCCGACAAGGTTGGTTGCTAAAGGACCACTAGGAGCCGTAAACGGTCCTCCAAAAACAGTTAAACCAAACATTAAGACGTGGATTGTGACTCAGCTAAACCATGCTCCTAGAGGACCTCTAGGAGTTGCACATAGTCCGCTAGGAGTGGACTTAGTAGACTATAATTAGAGGCTTTAAGCTTAAGTATGCACAAATCTCGAGCGTTCTCTCTCAATTTCGTACCCCGCACCCACTTTAAACGAACCCAGCGTTTAAATCAAGGTTTGAACCTTCAAAACCTATAATTGGAGCCGATCTTTAAATTGTTTTGTTTTCGTTTGTTGTGCCTTTTTGTTTGTACTCTGGCTGGGTTGGTCTCAGTTTTTTGTTGGGCCGGCCTTTGTCTCTTTACAGTAGTTGTCTAATGAAAGCCTTGTCGTTTAAAGAAATACATAAATCACGTGATTCTAAATTTTCACCATAACAACTTGAGAAGCCTAAATCTTATTAGGTGCGTGATTCTAGATTTCCCTCTTCCTTGTGCAACCCTTTGTCACCATAATTGCTTAATTTACATGATTTTAGGTTTTTCTATAATTCTACTATGTGATCTTAGTTTTTCTATGTTCAATAGAAAGCCGACTAGTCACGATTTTGCTATTCTGAATCACATGAGGAAAGAGAAAATGCAGAATCATGCACGTGTCAAGTTCCAGAAAATCGTGATGTTAGAAACAAGGTAAATCATGTGGTTTTTCCCCATGTGACACTATTTATTTAAATCAACATAATCATATGATTTAAACGTCTCTTTAAAAATAAAATAAAAAGCAAGAGAAATAATTTTACGGTGGAATAACCATTTAGGTATTTTAGTATGTCAACGTTACCAACTTGGACTATAATTGGTAACCAAAGGTATGCTTGCTTGTGTCTATAGGTAACGAATAACACAAGTCCAAAACCAACACATAGATGACTTTTTTTTTTTTTTTTTTTTTTTTGTGGCAAGTAGGTATTAAATTTGATTCCAAATTTTCTTGATATGGACAGGTAGATTCTGGAAAAAATCGATTATTTTAGCAGCCACAAATTTCAAACTTTTTGCTCGTGTGGTATAAATTTAGTCCCCAAGAGCATCACCTCATTGGTTTGAGGCCCAAATGGGTCCATAAAATCAAAGATGAATCATCACTGATTTTTTTAGGCCCACAATTCATTTTCACAAGATAAAAACAAATAAGAAATATAACCGGCTCAAATTGCAGAGTTTTTCATTGAAGTAGAATGTGAACCCGTCCTAGACGGGGTGGTCAGTTACAGATTGAAAGTCACCCTTCAAAAAAAAAAAAAGTAGAATGTGAACGAAAAAAATACAAAATCATAAAACAAATAAACGTAACGACGACATACACAAACAAATCACTACACTTTCACTGTCTTATATATATACAAATTTATCTTTTCATATATCAACTCGGGTTTCCTAGGGATATGCATGGGTCGGTTTGATTCTGTTTTTACCATTAACCATATCTATAAACGCTAACTTCTTAACCATAACCATATTTGAACTTCAGTTACGGTTATTCGGTTAGGAAGTCGGTTATGGTTCGTTTTCGATTAATTTCAGTTATTAACCAAAAACTTTAACTAAAACAAACTTTTTTTGGTTAAAGTTAAAAAATTACACACCAATGGGCCTACAAAATAAGAATGACACTCAACATTTTGGATTTAGTTTGGGCTTTTTTTATGAGACAATAAATACTACACTTTTTTGTTAAAGTATCCCTTTTAATAAAGTAGTTATGTACTTAGTGTTATAGAGAAGATTCATACGATCAGAACACCTCAGTTTTTTATCAAAATAAAGAGGATATACATCAATATCATTTTGTTACTAAAACCTCTACATGGTTATTGTATAACCTAAATCCATTATATAGAATTATACACTTAACATTACAAGTTCGGTTCAGTTTTGATTATATCGTTAACCAAAGCTTCATAAACGTAACGATAACCGATTGGTCGGTTAACCAACGCTTTATAACCATAACCATTGGTTATGTTGTTTATTGGTTAACATTGGTTTGGTTATCAGTTATGGCGGTAAATTTCTCACCCATACATGACCATATACCTAACATTAGTTTTAAAACATACATATTGACTTAAGTGTCATTTACGTCCTTATGGTTTGTATACCTTTGGCATTACAGGTCAAATTTTAAAATTGTATCATTTTCATGTTTTCCTTCCTAACATTCTCGAAACATGACGTTTCAGTCCAAAAAACTAACCCTAGTTAAAAAACTCATAACTCAGTTAGCTCAAGGAAGTAAAATGATACTTAAAATATAGGAATGTAAATGGCACTTTATTTCTAGACTTTTTTAAAAAGTTTTTAAACTTATTATTATTATTATTATTATTATTATTATTATTATTATTATTAAATGGCACTTAACTCCTAGATTTTTTTTTATTTTTTAAACTTATTATTATTATCTCTATATAAATCATAAGAAGATGAATAGTGTTTTTTTGTCGTTTAGTTTATTACTTCATTTAGTGAAAAAAAAAATTCATTTGCAACCCATGTAGTTTAATTAATACATTTTTTTTTCTTTTACTTTAACCAAATTATTTTTCTACCCCTAAATAGTTTTTTAACGAACACGTTAATACCATTTTAGACATATTTTTTAACTTTTCTTTTTCTTTGTTATAACGAGTGTGGTGATGTTTTTTTAACGAACTTGCCGATACTCTTTTTAACATATTTTTAAATTTGAGTAAAATACCCGGATCCTCCGTGTGGTTTGGTAAAATAACACATATAGTCCCCAACCTTTGGAATACGTGTATGCTCCCTTTGGTTTACTCGTTTGTTATTCGGATAGTCCCTGAAGTGGATGACTGTTAGTTTTCTTCGTGAGTTAATTGCCATTTTAGTCCCTGAGTTTTGTCCAAATTTGCCATTTTAGTCCAGATAGTTTTTTTTTTCGCCTCCAGGTTTCTGACTTTTCCCTTTTGTTGCCATTTTGATCACATACCCTAACTCCATCAAAAAACCTTCATTTTTAACCAGGGGTATTTTGGGGATTTTCATTTTAAATCTTTTCAATTGCCATTTTAATCCAATTCTAAAAAATAAAAAAAATCATAAAAATCAAAAAAAAAATTCTAAAAATCAAAAAAATTCTAAAATATAAAAAAAATTCTAAAAAATGAAGAGATCATAAAAATAAAAAAATTCTAAAAAATAAAAAAAAATCAAAAAATTCTAAAAAATAAAAAAATCATAAAAAAATTCTAAAAATCAAAAAAATTCTAAAAAATAAAAAGATTTCTAAAAAATCAAAAAATCATAAAAATTCTAAAAAAACCAAAAAATTCTAAAAAATCAAAAAAATTCTAAAAAACCAAAAAAATTCTAAAAAATCAAAAAATTCTAATAAATCATAAAAATTATAAAAATTATAAAAAATAAAAAAAATTCTAAAAAATCAAAAAAAATTCTAAAAAATAAAAAAAATCTAAAAACTCAAACAAACATATTTTAAAGTTTCAAATTCAAAAAATGAAGTTATATTCCTCGTCCAGACGAATATATCTTCAAGTTTTATCTATTTTGTTGAGTGAATGGGTGGTAATGATGAGATAGAACCACTAACTAACGAACATGCATGTTATGTTTTAGTTTATAAAATTTATATTTCTTGATATTTATATTTAGTAAATTAACTCTAATTGATACAAAAGTAAAGATGAAAATATTATTGTAATAAATAGTTTTGCTTTGAAAACATATATAAAAAGGCCAAAAGGGTGATAATTAATGTGGAAATATAAGAATATTTGTGAAAGATGTCAACTTAAAATGAAATTTGTTTTTTTAAAATGGATAAATGGTTCTATCTCATCATGAACACTCATTCACTCAACAAAATAGATAAAATGAAAAATATATTCGTCTGGACAAAGAATTTATCGTCATTTTTTGAATTTGAAACTTTAAAATATGTTTGTTTGAGTTTTTAGATTTTTTTTATTTTTTATATTTTTTATATTTTTTAGAATTTTTTTGATTTTTTAGATATTTTTTTTTAGAATTTTTATGATTTTTTTTTGTTTTTTAGAATTTTTTTGATTTTTTAGAATATTTTTATTTTTTAGAATTTTTATGATTTTTTTAAAATTTTTTGATTTTTTAGATTTTTTTATATTTTTTAGAATTTTTATGATTTTTTAGAATTTTTTTTATTTTGTAGATGTTTTTTGATTTTTTAGAATTTTTATGATTTTTTTATTTTTAGAATTTTTTTGATTTTTTAGAATTTTTTTATTTTTAGAATTTTTTGATTTTTAGAATTTTTTATTTTTATGATTTTTTTTATTTTTTTTAGAATTTTTTTTATTTTTAGAATTTTTATTTTTATGATTTTTTTATTTTTTAGAATTGGATGAAAATGGCAATTGAAAAGATTTAAAATGAAAATCCCCAAAATACCCCTGGTTAAAAATAAGGTTTTTGGATGGAGTTAGGGTATGTGATCAAAATGGCAACAAAAGGGAAAAGTCAGGGAACTAGAGGCGAAAAAAAAACTATTTGGACTAAAATGGCAAATTTGGACAAATCTTAAGGACTAAAATGGCAATTAACTCTTTTCTTCGTTAAGTCCATGTAAAATAACAAAATTACCCCAAGCTTATACTATAATAAAAGAGAAATCTGATTAATCATATAAAATATTAGTTGGGCCTACAATTAATTATTAAACAATTAATAATATATTACAACCCACCCCCACCCCAACCCCTTCTTCTAAAAAAATCAAAACTGTCTCTCTTTCTAAACCCTCCTCTACCTATCTTCATCTACAAAACAGCCACCAAACGCCGTCGTGACTTCGTCTTTCGCCGCCGCACCAGATCAATTCGCAGAGAGAGAAAGAGTGGCGAGTGAACGAAAGAGATCTAGCATCGTGGTGTTGGTCATAAGAGGTTACCGACATCGATAGTTACCAGCAACGACGGTGGTTTGGGTCGTAGAGGTTCCGCCGATGATGGTTACTGGAGTTTCGTTTCCATTGACGTTGATGCAACTCTGTCTATGGCATGAGTTTGTTCGATTACATTTTAGTTTTGTAGTTATTGTGGTTTTGTTGTTAGTTCTTGTTAATTTTGTTGAATTGCATTACAGTTGTTTGTGAAACTGATTTTTTAGGTTAAAATGATGAGGTTTAGGATTATATTTGCATGATTAATTTGTTTATTTTTATGTTTGGTAGCATTCACATCCATCCTATCATATTTTCACCCTAAATTACACTAAAAAACACTATATTTTCTCTCTTTTTTTTAATTAAATAATATTTTTTATACCTTTATCATTATTTTTTCCCTCTCATCCACTCACAACCACTTTCAAAATATATTAAAAAATTATAGGGGGTGAACAGTGTCCCCCCAATTATACAGATGAACAGCAACATTTTCTGTCTCCTTCAATCACAACCACTTTTTATACTCTTTATATTTTAAAAACAACACACACATAATTTGATTCCTTGGATGTGAATGCTCTAACAGTGTTTGGTTGTAGTGTGTGACAGTGGTGGGTGGAGGTTATAAGGCTGGTGGGTATGGGGTCTCTCCCCACCCCCGTCGAGGAACGGTGACGCCGCCACACCATCCCACCCCCCCCCCCCCCCCCCGTCCTCTCCGTCCGGCTTTGGACGTTGGCGACAATCCAAAAAATGTGGGCCCTCGTCTCAAAAGTTACCGTTAAATAAAAAAAATTAATTTACCAATTTTAATTCAAAAAGCAACGGTCATATATCCCCAAATATATAAATTTCAACCATTTTTTCACCTCCATTCACCATTTTAACCCATTTTTCTCATCTCTCTCTCTCTCTCTTTATTTTTTATAAATCATCTTCCACTTTTATAAACTTATATTCTACCATGGATCCTTTCAACAACCCGAACAACCCGAAGTCCCCAACAACACGAACAATCCAAACAACCCGACCCAACCGAATGTTTTCTCGGTTTCGGGATATTATCCGACGATCGAACCGAACCAATTCTCTCAATATTCGTCAAACGCCTTTGCGGAAGAAAAGTTACGCGAAAAGGTCCGATTGTCCAATGAAAAAATCCGATTGTCCGATGAAAAGATTCGGCTCAAGGAATGGTAAATAATAACGATGGATGTCGATGATTATCCCGAGCCGAAACGTTCGATGTTGAAAAAGCTACAAACCGACATCATGAAGAAGCATCAAATTATTTAAGTCTATATTTTTTTTAAGTTTATGTTTTTTATTAAGTTTATGTTTTTTTAAGTCTATCTTTTTTTATTTTTTAAGTTTATGTTTTCTTTTTTAAGTTTATGTAATGTGTTTTTAATATTAATGAAAATATTTAGTTAATTTATTTGTTAAATGTTAAAAAAGGTAGAAGATTAAAAAAATAAAAAATATAAAAGTGGTGGGGTAGGATCATATAGGACCATCCTCCCATACCCTCTAGTTTTGTGGGATGGACCATCCTTGAGAGGACTATGATGTGGCGCCTACGTGGCGGATCATCCTCCAAGGGAGGATGGGCACCATACCCTCTAGCCTAATGGTGGATCTTTAGCCCACAAATGGTGGAGAGTGATTGTGTCGAGGTAACAGTGATGGGTGGAGGGTGATGGTGGTGGGTGGAGATTGAAGATGCAGTGTGGTGGTGGAGTTTCACAAATAAAATAATATAAAAAGAATGGGACTTAATCACTTTCTATTTTTTATTATTAATGGTAAATTTGTCATTTCACATCCACTTAACGGAGAAAACTAACCGTCATCCACTTCAGGGACTATCCGAGTAACAAGCGAGTAAACCACAGGGAGCATACATGTAATTTCCAAAAGTTGGGGACTATAGGTGTTATTTTACCAAACCACAGGGAGCATCCGGGCATTTTACTCTTTAAATTTTCCTTTTCTTTGCTATAACGAGCGCACCGAAACCGGCCGAGTTTCTATCGTTCACCTTTTTACCTTTGTTATATACCACATTGATTTACCTTTTCTTATCATTTGGATGTTTAGAGCCAAGTTACGATACAAATAGCATAACACATTTAGATATCATTTTATTTAATTTTACAAATTTATTTATCGGTTGTCATGATGTGCTATATGTTCTGAATTCTAACAGTGTCCCTGCACAACGCGCGGGTAACTATGACCCTAGTTATTATTATTATATACACAATCTCTTTCACTCCCCTTCTCTATATCACCGCCACCACAGTCATCACCCGCCACCAAACAACCACCACCTGTTAAATATGTTTTGAAACACCAAAACATTAGGGTCGACCATGTGCATGCACCATGTAAAACCCTTAATATCCATCTAAACAACCACCACTACCATAGAAACAAATGAATGCATGCTCAAATCTAGGGTTTCGTGGTCGTGCATGTTTTCGGCGATAGTTATTGTGATGGTGGGAGTGGCAGACGATGGTAGGGGTGGTTGTTGGAGGTATGTGTTGCGATGATGATGTAGTGTTAGAAAGGGAGGGAAAGAGAGAGGAAGGAGAAGATGGAGGTGGCGGTGGTGGCAGCAGCAGCAGCAGAAGCAGTAGCAGTTAAGTGCCATTTACGTCCCTAGATTTTAATTGACATTTATGTCTCTGGGCTAACTAAGTTATGAGTTTTTTTTAACCGGCATTAGTTTTTTGGACTTAGATGATATGTTTCGAGAATGTTAGGGAGGATAATGATAAAATCTTGAAATTTGGCCTAAAATGGCAAAGTAGACAAACCATTGTGACGTTGTAAATGACACTTAACTCATACATATTTATATAGGAGTTGAGCATTTGAGTTTAATGGTTTATCTACTCATTCACCCTTGAAGAAAGAGTTATACTAAACGTATCCTCTTCTTATAGTTTTTACAAAGTATTCATCCTCCTAGTCCTACTATATCAGTCACATCATCTATACTTGATTACCTGGGTTAGTCTTGTCCATCAAAACAAAGACACTTTTAGCTTGTACTTGGTTTAGACTTTTATGCAAGATAACACTTAGGCTCGGTCTACTCACACACCCCAAAATCTAATTAGAAATCTTTTGACTTCTATATGGGTCGTATAAACACAAAAGTCAAAAGTTAAATCTGCAGATTTTAGTTTTTGTCTGACGGCTAGCTGGACCTATACGGGTCGTATTGATTTTTTTCTTACAATTTTTTATACAATGATATACAGTTAATAAATTTTAATAAAATAATTCTTTATTTTTTAAAACAAAAATATTTTTTAAAATTTATATGTAGTATAAATTTGGTACATGTTTATTATACTTTACTATACTTACACTATAGTATCTATGTTATAATCATATTATATACTACGCTTATACTATATTTTATTAAACTATACTACACAACAAATATATTATACTATACTACAACTATAAACATATATGATATCTATACTACACTTATTTATATAGTGTATTTCAAGTGTTTATTGTTTGTATAAGGATACAATACTCCATAATACGCAATAATGCGACAAGTACAAACAAAATACGCCCCGACACGTAGGGGTGAGCAGAAAACCGAAATAACCGAACCGTAACCGAAATAACCGAAAAATCCGGACCAAAAAAACCGAACCGAAACAAAAACCGACGGTTCGGTTTTCGGATTTTTAATAACCAAAAATTTCGGTTCGGTTTTTGGATAATCATTTTCAATAACCGAAAATAACCGAACCGATAAGTTTTAATAGTATACCAAATCTATATATTTTTATATTTAAGTTGTTTAAGGTTCTGTTTGTTTTTGCTTAAAATGTCTGTAAAGAGCTTATGTCTGCGGGCGGGCAGACATAAGCCCTTGAAGACTGTTTGTTAAAAAAAAAAAAGATCTTCAAATAGCTTTTAATAGCTTAAAAAATAAGCTATGTATGATAGCTTCACAAATGAGATCAGATCTTCACACAAACCACCCACCCTTCTTCTTCCTCTTCTCCCCTGCCACAACCTCCCCGCCACCACCTCCACCTGCCACCACCTCCTACCTCTCAGCCGCCACCTCCACCACCACCATCGTCAAAACCCACCACCACCAAACCCATCAATTTTAGGGAGACCGTAGAGAGAGAGAGAGATCTGTGAGAGAGAGAGAGAGATCGTAGAGAGAGAGACCTGTGAGAGAGAGAGAGAGATCTGAGAGAGAGAGAGAGGCCTGTAAGAGAGAGAGACCTGTGAGAGAGAGAGACCGTAGAGAGAGAGAGAGGCCGTAGAGAGAGAGGCGGTGGTGTGATGGCGGTGGTGTGATGGCGGAGGTGGTGCGTGGTGGTGGCGGAGATGGTGCGGTGGTGGTGGTGGTTGTAGAGAGAGAGAGTTCTGTGAGAGAGAGACCATAGAGAGAGAGAGAGGCGGTGGTGTGATGGCGGAGGTGGTGCGATGGTGGTGGTGGCAGAGGTGGTGCGGTGGTGGTGGTGGTTGTAGAGAGAGAGAGATTGTAGAGAGAGAGCAGAGAGAGAACTCTTGGGTGTGTGTTGTGTTGTGTGTTGTGTGTGTGAAGTTGGTTTTGAAGGAAAAAAACAAACCCTTTTCTCCTTGCAGACTGCAGACATTTGGGCCACATCTTCTCTTGCAGATGCCTGCAGATGTGGTCCGCAGACTACAGACATTTTACATCTGAAAAAACAAACAGCACCTAGGTGTTTACCCATGCTACTAAGAATTATTAATTTTATTCTTGTTTGTTAAATATTTATAATAAGAACATTACCATGTTTATTTATCATTAAAATTATCCATTGTTTACAAGAACTAACAAAGTTTAATATAAAATTAATGGTTTTCAAAGTATTATAAAAGAAAACGTCTTAACAAAAACTTTGAAGAAACATTAAAATAGATTAGAAAGTTAGGTTTATGTGAATAATATTAATTTAAAAGACTAAATATATTAACAAAATTCTTAAACTTTGATTATACTTTTAAGTTTTGAATCTTACATAATTTGTTTCAAAAACCGAAAAAACTAAAAAACCGAACCGAACCGTTGCTAAAACCAAAATAACCGAAACCGAACGGTTTTTAAAAACCAAAAACCGAACTTTCGGTTACGGTTTTGGTTTTACCCAAAAACCGAACCGAACCGTGCACACCCCTACCGACACGTATAGACAATCTACACCCTACTACGGCACATACAAACAATAAACGTCACAATACCGAGTGTCATCGATACGACACGTATGGACAATATACACCATAATACGACACATACATACAATATACATCATATTACGACATGTAATGATAAAATACGTCAAGTAATTATACCCTACGACGTGTATAAACACAATACAATACAATACAATACAATACGACACGGAAGAGCACAAGTTGATTTAAAACAAAATGACACATAAACATAGAATATGATACCACACATAATTGAACGTCACCGATACAACACATATAGAGTATATACTTCATAAAATGACACATAATGACAAAATATGTCAAAATACGGCTCGTATATGCATCGAAAATACAAAACCTAAAATAATGAAATTTTGATTTTACCCCTATACGCGTCGTATATGTCAAAATTGGGTCTATACGAGGTCTATACATGACTTATACTACACCTGTACTATACATATACTACATCTATTCTACAATACACTTATACTTATACTACAACTATAAGCATATACGAGACCTTTACCACACCTATATGCTCATACATGACCTATACTATACTATATGCTCATACAGGACCTATACTATACTATACATGTACCAAACCTATGGTACACTATCTTTTTAGTCACACGTAGATAAAACAATAATATACCATTAATGTTGTATAGATAAAATATAAGTGGAGTTCTTTGGGTGAAGAGTTGCTCTAAACCGACTCCCCACAAAAGTTGATTGCGAAGATTGTACATGGTATAAAACAAATTAAGAATGTTTTTATTTAAAAAAACATATTTTTTAGAGCTTTATTGAAACTATAGATAAATATATAAAAAAATTGTAAGAAAAAACTCATTAAATACAACCCGTCTATAACCCATATAGGTCCAGTCTACCAAAACAAAATCTGACACATCAATTTTTTTTGGACTCAAGGTGTACCAATAATATGACCATAACACTTATTTACTCCTCCTCCCTACATATCAAGAATATCATACTCAACCGATTTTAATGTAAGCACTTGGTGCAATTTATGTCTTAGCAATTTAAATAAAATATACAAAAATGTCTTCATAATAAAATATAAAAACAACTTATATGATTATCAATTATACGTTTGTTACTAACCAATTTTAATTAGAGAAATATGAGAATGATATATAAAAATTGGTATTAATGTATTTTAAATACACTATAATAAGGCTATACAGTATGGTTCATTTGTGAACTGTAAGCGCAGTAACCGGTGACTGAAGATTATCAATGCCATACAGAAACTGATAGCAATAGTTACGGGGGAGTCTGTAAGTGCAGCTATTGTTGGGTAACTGTACTTTATCAGTTCTGGTCAAAGTCAAACGCCCAAGTCAAGGATGTTGAACATGATGGAGTCCGAATTTGTATATGTGTATGTCCGAATTTGTGTAGCAAATTTGGAGGGCTTTATGTTGAGATGTAAAGGGTCTGAATATGTTATAAATTCGGACCTACTGTTTCCTTTATCATATCTGAATTTGTTTGTGTATCATGTAGTGTCTGAGTTTGTTTAGTTTACAAATTCGGACTAGGACTAGATGTCAGGACTTAGTGTCCGAGTTTGTTGAGTTGTTGGCCTAGCCTATATATGTGTGTGTATAGGTTCGATTAGAGCAACAAGCTTTGTGCAACTCTCACAAAATCTTGCAATCCTTTAACAGTGTGTGCACATTCTAGAGAGGGAAAGTATGTGTTAGTGAGAGAAAGCTAGGTTTAGATCTTAGTGATCTAAACCAGCTTGTAGATGATGTATACTCTTTCGGTTTGTAAATCTGTGATGATTGTTTCAATAATAAAAAGATTCATCTTCTACATCTTTCTATCTTTCATGTTTTTGTTGATTTCACGTCGTATTCGAGGGTAGTGGATGTTGTTCGTCGACGATCCAGGGGGTCCCGGGGACTTTCAGGTGGTATCAGAGCATGGTTACCGATTCGGAATGGTCTAACCGCCTTCCGAATCACCATTGCTCTTGATTTGATGTTTGTTTCTGCCAAACATCATGGAGACGTGAATATTCTGTAGAAAAACTTGAAGAAATTGAAGTTGTTCGTCGACTGAGTGGTTTTCTGGTTTTCCAAGTTGCTGCAGATCTGAGGTTTGATCTGAAATTACCTTGTCCGAGTTTATGGATATTGTTAGAAGTTCTGAATTTGCTAGTTTTTTTTTCTGAATTTGTGTATTCAGTATATATCTTCTAAGTTTGTTTAGGACCTTGTGTGAAGTCACGCATGGGAAACAAATTTGGAAGAAGGTTACTGTGATATTAGTCCAAATTTGGATTTTTGATCCTGTCCGAATTTGGAGGTTTCCATACGAATTTGTTCAGTCACACTGTCCGAATTTGTTTAGTTGCATCCTGTCCGAATTTGTAATCTTCTTGTCTGAATTTGTTTGGTGTCTTTGCCTTGTCCGAATTTGTTGAGTATTTACTCTATCCGAATTTGTTTCAAATCACTCTTGTCCGGATTTAACCTATCCGAATTTATAAGATCTTTGAGTCCGAATTTGTTTGTTTTAACCCTTGTCCGAATTTTTTTATATAGTGTAAGGGTTTGTGCGTTCATTCAAGTCCGAATTTGTAAGATCTTATGTCCGAATTTGCTTGTTCTAATCCCTTGTCCGAATTTAGGATTTTATAAGGGTTTATGTGTTCATTCAAGTCAAATTTTTAAGATCTTAAGTCCGAATTTGCTTGTTCTAATCCCTTGTCCGAATTTAGGGTTTTGTAAGGGTTTGTGTGTTCATTCAAGTCCTGATTTGTAAGATCCCAAGTCCAAATTTGTTTGTTCTAGTCCCTTGTCCGAATTTAGGATTTTGTAAGGGTTTGTGTGTTCATTCAAGTCCTGATTTGTAAGATCTTGAGTCCGAATTTATTTGTTCTAATCCCTTGTCCGAATTTATTGTTTCATTGTGTGTCAAGGTTTGTTTTGAATCCGAATTTGTTGGTTTTTACTTGTAAATTCCGAATTTATAGGTTATATTCGGAATTTTTTAGTTATATTCGGTTTCTAGATTCTCGGTGTACGGATTTGGTCCGTACTAGAGTTTTCGGACAATTTGGGACGTTTACCGGGCATTCGAAGAGATACGAAGGTGAAGTGACTTGGACTTTGACAGTTTACAAAGAAATAGGGGGAGTAAAAAAATTTTAGTTTCTTCGTAAATCTAAAGCTTGTGCGTGAAAAAGCTCGCGTGTGATGGAGTTTTGTCACGTGTGTTTTTGTTTTTAATCAATTATTGACGTGATGAAGTTGATTTCTCAGTTGACAACTAGTTAAAGATTGAGCCTTGATAGTTGTTATTTAGAGTAGAGAAGATTAGTTTTTTGGTCCCTCTTCCAAGACGGTTGCTAGTCTATTCTCAAAATAATGTGGTGCTTCTTGAAAAGGGAAAGATCATAGATAAAAACCATCGGGGATTCATGAAGATAGGACATTGATTTATGAAGATTCGTGATGAGATGAGATCATACATGAAGGGTTGAAGACTTTTGATCAAGATAGTGGATGTACTTTTTCAAAGTTCAGTTTGTTATTAACTTATCGAACTAAACTTTATGTCTTTGCGGAATTTGAAGTGTTCAAGGTTGGACATTGGAAATCCAATGTTTCTTTCTGCTGCCGGTTAGGTTTAAAGATTAAGGTATCGAGCGATGTTCTTACATGAGGATTTTAGAATGGTTCGCGTTAACTTGATTCGGGAGAGGATCTATAGTGTTTGATATTGGATTCTTCAGGTTTCACAAAGCTGCCATTTAAGTGATCGTCAGCAAGTCTTTAATTAGAAGGGTTGAAGATCGTTGTGCTCTGCCAAAAAGATCAAGTCTCGGCCAAAGTTGAAAGCAGGCATGATATCATTAGTCAAGGGGGAGTTTGTAAGTGCAGTATTCGGTGACTGAAGATTATCGATGCCATAGAAAACTGATAGCAACATTTAAGTGGGAGTCTGTAAGTGCAGCTCTTGCTGGGTAACTGTGCTTTATCAGTTCTGGTCAAAGTCAAAGGCCCAAGTCAAAGATGTTGAATATGATGGAGTCCAAATTTGTATGTGTGTGTGCATCCGAATTTGTGTAGAAAATTCGAAGGGCTTTATGTTGAGATGTAAAGGGTCCGAATATGTTATAAATTCAGACCTACTGTGTAACAATCTTCAAGAAACCGACACCCCTGAATATTTTTCCGACACCCCAATATATTTTAAAATATCCCAATATGTCCCAAAATACACCCCATACGTGAAAACCGAGCCCGAAATACGTTATAGCATTAAAAATAAATAAAAAATTCTGAATTTTAAGTTGAGGCTGGCCGCGTAAACCCCACCCCAACCTTCACGCGGGGCGCGACAAGGTGAAACATGGCGCAACCCTGGGCCGCCATGTGGCCCAACACCCGGCGAACCTACTAGCTGACCCAGCTAAGCTATACGTTGACCAAAGGTTGACGCGGGCCGCGTAGGCCCTTGCCTTGTTTTACGCGGGCCGCGAGAAAGTCCGATTACAGCCCTATAAATTGAGGGCATCGGCCTTCAGTTTCAAACGCTCACAACTCTTTCTCAATCTCGAAATTCTGAATAGAAGTTATAATTTTCGGGTATAATACCCCCTAAATAGCGAGGTTCTGCTCCGTTGTAAGTATTATAACCCCTGGATACGTATTAGATACTCTGCCCGATTGATCTAGGGTTCCGTAACGGCTGTCGTGGTTCTGCCCGACGTAGTCGGTTGAATGCCGTCTCGGGGAGGGTATTGCTAATGTTAAAATGGGTTATTATACTAACGCGTGTGCATTGTTTATTCAATTAGATTATAACCAGGAAGTCACGAAGAAAAGACCTATAATAGCAATGTGAGTAATCCTTATTTTTGTGTAAACCTTTTGTTAACTGTTTTTACAAAACCTCATACAATTAATTTGTTACCACCTGGGTCAAGGAGTAACATTAAACAGTGATTGAGTATTTGTAAGAATACAATTATGATGGTATGTTGGGGTTTTGTATACAAAATTTGTTACCACCTGGGTCAAGGAGTAACATTTCCACAAGTTGAGTAGGACAGTACCATGGATGTTAATTGTTATATCTTGGAAACAAATGTAATTGCGGATGCGCCCTCAATACTGTTCACTGTGAAATGATTTTTATTTAAACTTGATTAAACTGGGATTCACTCACCAGTATTTCTTGCTGATAAAATGTTTTAAACACGTGTTTCAGGTAACTTAGTGTGAAGCACCTAAAAGCCAGCTGGAGAGCACTGAAGGCTTAGAAAAGTGGCTATAAAAGTTACCTAAATAAAGAAGATATTTTATTTCAAATAAAATAGAGTTTATCTCTATAAACAGTTTGTAAAAAGAAACTTGGGTTTTTCCCATGTATTTGAAATTATAAAAATAAGGTGGTTTACTCTGATAAAATATATTTCCTAACTACGGTCCTGATGAAAATTTTCGCTGCTAAATTAGACAATACGAAATACAACCGAAACTGGCTCACGGCCGCCCGTTCCTGTGTTTGTATAAGGGATCGGGGGTGGTGAATAAGGTGGTATCAGAGCCTTGCCACTAGTTTAAGCCAAAGAAGTGTTCTGCTGACACTTAAATTTTAAAATTCTGTGTTAGGAAATAACTTATGTGATTATGTGTTTTTGTGTTATTTGACTATTTGTTAATCTATAGTATGAGTAAGCAAAGAATTTCGGACATCTATCGTCAATTAGATAGTTCATCAAAAGATAGGGGAACTTCATTTCAACCAAATCCCTCAGGATACCCAGCAGATAATGAGGATGGAATATTTATTCGTAAAGCACAGTCTGAGAAACCATTTACCACTAAGAAAAGAAGTTGGCTTATTAGAAAAAGTCAAGAGAAATTAAAGAATATGAAGAAATCGCAACCAAGGAAAGTAATGGTCAATAAGGAAATAAATGCACAAACTCCGGGAACAAGCAATATACCACCATGGGAGGATAATTTAGATGAACAATGGGAAAATCTTTATATGTTAGCCACTACAGTAGTAGATGCTAACTTAAATTAAATAAGTTGAACCACTAAACCAGGACCAACCAATAGAATTAGCTCTCAACCAGGAAAAACCATAGCCTTATAAACAATCTATCTCTCAATATCCTGACCCAGTACCAGCACCCATGCCACCTATGAGCCAGAAACTTTAAAGGAACTCTGCCCATTAAATAAAACAACCTAGTAGAGGAAAGAGATAGAATAAACCTTACATAAAAGCATGTTAAACATAATATTCCTATAACCTAGATATACTAAAATAAGTCACGGATGCATACTCATTAGTATATTTTAAATTCCAGTTGTGGTTTGTAATATATATATATAAAAGTCGCAATGTTCATTGTTTTTAATTAATCTGTTGTTATGATTATACCTAAATGTTTGTACTAGATATTAGTCTGATAAATGTTCAACAAAGTAAATTAGGAAAACCAGAATAATGAAAATGACGGAAACCTAAGAAATAACAATGCCATCCAACCCGTAATAGCACAATACTATACCTTAGTATGAACTTCGAAATTGTGTAGATAAATTGTGATGGATATTGGTGTGTTGTGAGGATAATATCTAGAATAGTGCAAATATGATAAATAAGCAATAACACTTGGCCACTGTTATTTCTTGTTTATTTGTATTACTCGATTCTAGAATATGATCTATCATGAGGATACTAATTTCCATATTTCTTGATATAAGCTATGATGAATGATGAAAATTTGTGATTCTAAGTATGGGAAATACA
The DNA here is from genome assembly GCA_030545235.1 of Helianthus tuberosus. Taxonomy (NCBI): domain Eukaryota; kingdom Viridiplantae; phylum Streptophyta; class Magnoliopsida; order Asterales; family Asteraceae; genus Helianthus; species Helianthus tuberosus. The sequence continues at coordinate 200,052,846 of CM060425.1, forward strand.
ATGATAATTACCTCTCCGGCAAGACTAGGTATGATGTGGTAAACACTCTAGCTTGTCCGGGTAAGATGATGGTACCTCTCCGGCAAGACCGGGTGAGATAGGGTATATGTTATGTTAACAGAATTCCCTAAATAGTACTATGACATGATGTCTAATCTATTTTGGAAATATGATACCGTTAAATTGACCTTATGAACGATGTGTATATTACGGTATGTGAAATAAATGACTATATAGATATGTATATCTATAAGAAAATCCAAAAGCCATAATGATTGACAATTAGGGATAAATCACGAACAGGTGTATTAATAAACATTTTAGATTTATTTATTTGTAATTTCTCGTATATATATATATATATTCTAATGACAAACATAATTTCGTTTGGTTATCAATCTTGAAATTCGTATGACAAGATAAATGGCAGGAACTCTTTAAGTTGAGATATCATCCAAAGTATAAGAATTTCCTTGCATTATTATGAGGAACCTGTAATTAAACTTAGCTAAGAAGCACTTAAGAAAATGCTAGAGCATTTGTTCTAAATACAGAAGAAGTCAAGATAATTTCAGACGTGAAAACCGGTACGTTTTTAGTTAATGATGTTTTTGCTAAAGTATTATTTGACTCTGGTGCAAACCAAAGTTTTATTAATACTTCATTTTGCAAATTACTCAATCAACCATTAACTAAACTCCCACAAGAATGTTTAGTAGAGACATCAAATGGGGAAACTGTTAGGATTTCTGAAATCTTGCAGGGAATAAGAATAGAAATTTTAAATCACAAGTTTATTGCAAATCTGTACCCAATGAATCTGGCAGGATTTGATGTTGTGTTAGGAATGGATTGGTTAATAACCAATAAAGCCAGTATTGTATGTGATCAAAAGTCAATTCAAGTAAATTCACCGAAAGGTGAAAAGATCACAATAAAAAGTGATAAACCATCTAGATCCACAAAATTCATCTCTGTGATAAAAACTGCAAGTTATGTAAGAAAAGGATCCTTAGTGTATTTGATTTCCATAATCACTAACACTAAAGGAAAAGAACTAAAAGACATTCTAGTAGTATCACAATTTTCAGATGTATTTCCAGAAGAATTACCAGGACTACCACCAGACAGAAAAGTTGAATTCAGAATTCATCTATTTCCAGGAACAGCACCAATTGCCAAAGCACCTTACCGTTTGGCACCAGCAGAGATGCAAGAACTGAAGAAACAATTAGATGAGTTGTTAGAAAAAGGATTCATACAACCAAGTTCATCTCCATGGGGAACGCCGATACTGTTTGTTAAGAAGAAAGACGGGTCAATGCGTATGTGCATTGATTACCGTAAATTGAACAAGGTCACGATTAAGAATCGGTACCCACTACCAAGAATCGATGATCTGTTTGATCAATTGCAAGAAGCTCGATTTTTCTCTAAAATCGATTTAAAGTCAGGATATCATCAATTAAAGGTACAGGAAAAGGACATTCCTAAGATAGCCTTCAGAATAAGGTATGGCCATTATGAATTTACTATCATGCCATTTGGTTTAACCAATGCCCCAGCTGCATTCATGGACATGATGAACCAAATATGTAAGCCATATTTGGATAAATTCATAATTGTCTTCATAGATGATATTCTCATTTACTCTAGGAGTAAAGAGGAACATGCAAAACATTTGCACGCACTTTTAAGTCTATTAAGAAAGGAAAAGCTTTATGCAAAATTTTCTAAGTGCGAGTTTTGGTTAGAACAGGTACAGTTTCTTGGACATTTAGACAATCATGAAGGAATTCATGTGGATCCAACAAAAATCAAGGCAGTAACGAAATGGAAGACCCCTGAGTCACCAACCGAAGTTAGAAGTTTCTTAGGATTGGCCGGTTATTATAGAAGAGTTATTCGAAATTTTTCTAGAATAGCCATTCCTTTAACTAAGTTAACCTGTAAATCCATTAAGTTGGAATGGGGACTAAAACAAGAAGAAGCATTTAGAATTCTTAAGCAAAGATTAACCCCTGCACCCATATTAGCGTTACCAGAAGGAACTGAAAATTTAGTAGTATATTGTGACGCTTCTAAATTAGGTTATGGATGTGTGTTGATGCAACATCAAAAGGTTATAGCTTACGCATCAAGACAACTTAAGAATCATGAAGAGAATTATTCAACCCATGATTTAGAATTAAGAGCAATAAATTTTGCCCTTAAGATTTGGAGACATTACCTTTACGGTAGTAAGTTTACTATTTTTACTGATCATAAAAGTTTAAGGTATGTTTTTGGACAAAAAGAGTTAAATATGAGATAAAGACGCTGGATGGAATTACTTAGTGATTATGATTGTGATATCCAGTATCACGTAGGAAAAGCAAATGTTGTGGCAGATACTTCAAGCCGTAAGTATCATGAAAAGCCAAAAAGGGTACGTTCTCTTAAATTAAATCTACAAGTAGATTTAAATGAGCAGATTAAAAAGGCACAAGAATCAGTAATCAAGGAAGATACTAAAAAATTTAAAAGGAATGATTAAGGAATTAAAACAAGGAACAGATGGAATTTGGAGATTCCATGAAAAGAGAATGTGGATACCTAAATTAGGAAACCTACGTCATTGTATATTAGAAGAAGCCCATAAGTCTAAATATATGATGCATCCTGGAAGTAATAAGATGTACAGGGATTTAAGAAAGAATTTCTGGTGGATAGAAATGAAAAAGGACATAGCAACCTATGTTTCTAAATGTTTAACTTGTTCTCAAGTTAAAGCTGAACATCAGAAACCCTCAGGTTTATTGTAACAGTTAGAAATGCCAGTATGGAAATGGGAATTGATAACAATGAAATTTGTTACCAAATTAACCAAAACAAGAAAAGATAATGATAAAATCTGGGTGATTGTAAACAAGATTAACCTAGTTAGCTCATTTATTACCAATAAAGGAAACTTTCAGTATGGAACAATTAGCTAAATTGTATGTAAATGAAATAGTTTCTTTACATGGAATTCCTTTATCAATTGTTTCTGATAGGGATAGTCGTTTTACCTCTCATTTTTGGGCAAGTTTCCAAAAAGCTATGGGAACCAAGTTAAATCTAAGCACAGCTTATCATCCTCAAACGGATGGACAAAGCGAAAGGACGATTCAGACAATGGAGGACATGCTTAGAGCTTGTATAATTGATTTCGGAGGTAATTGGGACGATCACCTACCTTTAATAGAATTTTATTATAATAACAGCTATCACACAAGTATCAATGCTGCACCCTTCGAAGCACTTTATGGACGAAAGTGCAGAACCCCAGTCTGTTGGGCAGAAATTGGGGAAAAGCAAATATCTGGACCTGAGACTACCCACTATGGCAACCATTTCTTTGGGTTGGTTGCCATGTGGATTTAATAAAAATGAAAAACCAATTCTTTATTAGAAAAAGTCCACAACCTGGTTGCCATGGCAACCTAGGTTGCAACCCAACATCATACCACATGTCCAAATTTAATTGGTGCACTATTTTTATCTTTCTTTTTTAATTTTTTTCTTAACTGATAATTCCCTTAATAAATCATATTTATTTAATAATATATTAGTTTAGGTTGGGTTGTGAATGTGAGTGAAAATTTAAATTGGGTTGGGTTGTGTAGGTGGAAGAGAGAGAAATTAGTTTTTTAACAAAAAAATGGGTTGGGTTGGGTTGGGTTGGGTTGGGTTGGGTTGTGATAGTGGATAGTCTGAGATAGTGCAAGAAACAACTGACAAGATCATTCAAGTCAAGGAACGACTGAAAGCAGCACGTGATCGACAGAAGAGCTATGCTGATAACCGACGCAAACCATTGGAATTTCAAGTAGGAGATAAAGTGTTGCTAAAAGTCTCTTCTTGGAAAGGAGTAGTAAGATTCATCAAAAGAGGGAAGCTAAGTCCCAGGTATGTTAGACCTTTTGAGATAATTAGAAGAATAGGACCTGTAGCCTATCAGCTACAACTGCCAGAGGAAATGGCAGGAATACATGATGTATTTCATGTATCTAATCTCAAAAAGTGTTTAGCTGATGAATCACTAGTAGTACCTCTTAAGGACATAGTGGTAAATGAACAACTCAAGTTTGTAGAGAGGCCTCTACAGATTGAAGACAGGAAAGTCAAGAACCTCAAGCATAAAAGACTAGTTCTGGTCAAAGTGAAGTGGGACTCCAAATGAGGACCTGAATATACATGGGAGCTTGAATCAGAAATGCAAAGGAAATATCCACACTTGTTCCAGTAGATCTCGAGGACGAGCTCTAAAACAAGGTGGGGAGAATGTAACAATCTTCAAGAAACCGACACCCCCGAATATTTTTCCGACACCCCAATATATTTTAAAATATCCCAATATGTCCCAAAATACACCCCATACGTGAAAACCGAGCCCGAAATACGTTATAGCATTAAAAATAAATTAAAAAATTCTGAATTTTAAGTTGAGGCAGGCCGCGTAAACCCCACCCCAACCTTCACGCGGGCCGCGACAAAGTGAAACATGGCGCAACCCTGGGCCGCCACGTGGCCCAACACCTGGCGAACCTACTAGCTGACCTAGCTAAGCTATACGTTGACCAAAGGTTGACGCGGGCCACGTAGGCCCTTGCCTTGTTTTACGCGGGCCTCGAGAAAGTCCGATTACAGCCCTATAAATTGAGGGCATCGGGCTTCAGTTTCAAACGCTCACAACTCTTTCTCAATCTCGAAATTCTGAATAGAAGTTATAATTTTTGGGTATAATACCCCCCTAAATAGCGAGGTTCTGCTCCGTTGTAAGTATTATAACCCCTGGATACGTATTTGATACTCTGCCCGATTGATCTAGGGTTCCGTAACGGCTGTCGTGGTTCTGCCCGACGTAGTCGTTGGAATGCCGTCTCGGGGAGGGTATTACTAATGTTAAAATGGGTTATTATACTAACGCGTGTGCATTGTTTATTCAATTAGATTATAACCAGGAAGTCACGAAGAAAAGACCTATAATAGCAATGTGAGTAATCCTTATTTTTGTGTAAACCTTTTGTTAACTGTTTTTACAAAACCTCATACAATTAATTTGTTACCACCTGGGTCAAGGAGTAACATTAAACAGTGATTGAGTCTTTGTAAGAATACAATTATGATGGTATGTTGGGGTTTTGTATACAAAATTTGTTACCACCTGGGTCAAGGAGTAACATTTCCACAAGTTGAGTAGGACAGTACCATGGATGTTAATTGTTATATCTTGGAAACAAATGTAATTGCGGATGCGCCCTCAATACTGTTCACTGTGAAATGATTTTTATTTAAACTTGATTAAACTGGGATTCACTCACCAGTATTTCTTTATGATAAAATGTTTTAAACACGTGTTTCAGGTAACTTAGTGTGAAGCACCTAAAAGCCAGTTGGAGAGCACTGAAGGCTTAGAAAAGTGGCTATAAAAGTTACCTAAATAAAGAAGATATTTTATTTCAAATAAAATAGAGTTTATCTCTATAAACAGTTTGTAAAAAGAAACTTGGGTTTTTCCCATGTATTTGAAATTATAAAAATAAGGTGGTTTACTCTGATAAAATATATTTCCTAACTACGGTCCTGATGAAAATTTCCGCTGCTAAATTAGACAATACGCGATACCACCGAAACTGGCTCACGGCCGCCCGTTCCTGTGTTTGTATAAGGGATCGGGGTGGTGACATACTGTTTCCTTTATCATATCCGAATTTGTTTGTGTATCGTGTAGTGTCCGAGTTTGTTTAGTTCACAAATTCGGACTAGGACTAGATGTCAGGACTTAGTGTCCGGGTTTGTTGAGTTGTTGCCCTAGCCTATAAATATGTGTGTACATGTTAGATTAGAGCTACAAGCTTTGTGCAACTCTCACAAAATCTTGCAATCCTTCAACAGTGTGCGCACATTCTAGAGAGGGAAAGTATGTGTTAGTGAGAGAAAGCTAGGCTGAATCAGCTTGTAGATGATGTATACTCTTTTGGCTTGTAAATATGTGATGATTGTTTCAATAATAAAGAGATTCATCTTCTATATCTTTCTATCTTTCATGTTTTTATTGATTTCACGTCGTAATCGAGGGCAATGAATGTTGTTCGTTGACGACCCAGGGGGCGCCGAGGACTTTCATGAACACCTTTCAAAACCCTCCACTTCAGCGTCACGTCAGCATCTCCTTCCAACATCTCCTTCTTCCACTATCTATGGGTGTAGTTCAGTAACCCTCCACCACCCCTCTTCAACCCTTCATTATTTTCTCAAAATTTAATCACATGTTGGTGGACTTGTGGTCTTCGTGGATATTTCCATGATCTTCATCATTCACTAATGAAGTGGGTGGTGTTCCACTAGTGGGCATGAAGTCACTTCATGTCTACGAATCCTTACTACGAATCACGCCGCTCAATCTAACAATCAAGCAACCTCTTGACCGCTCCCTTATTAACTTTTATTATGATTTTGTAATTAATGAGCTAAAGACATCGATATACCATCACTTAACATATAGTGATGGATACTAATGTATATTTAAACAAGTACATTACTATTTAGTTATTATAAAGGGTAAATTACATTTTTCGTCCTTTATGTTTATAGTGGGTTGCAATGGATGACCTTTAACTTCAATAATTACAGTCACAGTCCTTTATTTGGAAAACTGATTACACTCTACGTCATTTGGCCCTAACTAGGTTATAATTTTTAGTTAAATCCAGCCATGTGCAAGGCACATGAGGGTAGGTTAGTAATTTTATTAATTCATTTAAAATACATTTAACAAATAAGATTAAAAGAAATTAAAACAATTATCCCCTGTCTCTTTCTTCTCTCTCATGTCTCTCTCTCTAGAAAACGGCCGGCCACCACCCTTGGTGGCGGAGCCACGGCGGCAGCGCGATCCCATAGTGCTGCCAGTGCCAACACCCTTATCCCTTTCTGTTTCTTCTCACTTGTCTTTCATAGGTCGAAGCAGCAAACAAATAGTCTTCCTTATCGACTTGATTCATATGTAACCTTGCATCGATAAATTCTCCATAGTCGATAGTACCATTATTATCAATATCCGCCTGCGTTTTCATTTCAAAACAATATAAAATTAAAAAATCCATAATATGCAACAAGAAAAACAAATAAAATACAGTGAAATACTTACAGATTGCATTAGATCATATATCTCAGATTCTTTAAGATTAGAACCAAAACGCGTAAGTCCAGTCTTTAGCTCTTCAAAAGTAATATAACCACTGTTGGTCCGTATCTATAATCTTGAACATTTGTTTTAATCCGGCGATTTCTTCTTCTGAGAGTTTTTGTAACACCCCGAAAACGGGTTTGGTAATCAAACCATATTAATACTAAAAGACGGGTAAATTACCGTAGTGGTAAAATTAACCCGGAAAATATTAGGATTTATATAATTAAACCTAATATTTAATAAAAAGGTGTCACGGCCCCCGACCCAGTTTGACCCGTTTCAGGAGCCGCGGGACAGAAATACTGCGGTATTTATTTAGTTGAGTTTAACAGCGGAAGTTTATTTAACAGGATCGTTTAAAGCTAAAATTTTCCCGATTTATTCCATTTCACAATTCGGGATAAAACCCCGATAATTTACAATATTATGTTTTTTACTATGAAATCGTGATGTTACAAAACTTATTTCTTTATTTTATAATGAGCCACTATCTTAAGCTTGAAATGCTCCCCAGCACTTTTCCTGAATTACAACAGATCACCTGAAACATGTTTGAAAAAGGTTTTGTCAGCGGGAAATACTGAGTGAATCATTCTATTTACTAAAATGACACATTTGTTATAATTTACAGTATTAAGAGCGATTACAATGTTTCTATTATCAAACCAACTACCCACGGTATTTGTCACTCGACCGAATCTGTGACTATGGTCATATCCCCCAATTGGCTGCCCCAATGGTGACGATTATCAAGTAATGTATACAAAACCCCACATACCGGCTGTAACTTGGTGATTACAAAGACTTAATCCCCGTAATTATAACTTTGAAAATAAACATGATTTTATAAACAAATTTGATAAAAAGAGAGAATGACTCACATTGCTGATTTAATACGGACAGAGTCTAGTCTATGAATCAGCCTTGGTAACCTAATTTAAATACAATGCACACAAAACCGAGTTAGTAATCAATCCAGCATTTACGATAACTCACGAGATCAAATTCTCACAACGAACGACAAAGTGCGATACTTCATCCATCGAATTAACGACGAACGACAAAGTATAACCCTAATGTGGGCAGCACTTAAACATCCATTGGATATATTGATCGTCGGAAAATGAATCGTAGCAGCGATTGTGCTAATACCCTGTTTTGCGGCAGAATTTCGAGACCCGGGGTGAAATTTGGAGTATTCGGTTCGTATCTCAGTGTATTTTGTGAATTCTTTCGACGTTGGATGTTCAAATTTCGAATGCCACTATCCTCTATTTATAGCTGAAAATTTGACTAGCTTACGCACCGTAACATTCCCAGTGTTACGGTCCGTAAGAGTCCTTGCGCACCGTAAGGCCCGTATTGTTACGGTGCGTAAGGCATAAAACTAGCCTATAGGGTAGCCACGATTGGGACTAGCTCAGCTGACTCTACAATTTCACATTTCAGTTATGTGACAACGCTGATTTGAGGATAATCGTCCATTAGGGTTTATCCCCCCTAAGTTTTAGGGGCCCTAATCCTGATTCCGATTGCTCTGAAAATTTTAGGGTTTGTGCGGAATCACTTGGGTGTCTCAATTAGGGTTTCCTAATGATCAATGAAAGTAATAATTAGGACTTTTTAGTGAGAGTTGTTACAAAAGGGAAAAGAAAGCTTTTGATAAAATAAAGTTTATAGAAGCTCGAGTTAACGGGACTTAAAATAAGCTTAGTCACGGATTCCCCGAACCCACTAATTTAACTAGGAATGTTTAACCTAGTTAATGAGTGAAAATTGTTAAAAATTAAGTGGGTTGTGGCCTACTTAATAAACTAACCAAACAAGAGGGGCCAAAGTAGATAAACTTGAAAGTTTATTTAATAAAAAGAATCAAACAAAACACACACACATCGTGTGTGTTCTGGATCGAGCAGGGGAAAGCTCCCATGGAGCCAAAACCCTAGTCTCAACAATATCATCAAATTGAAGGCTCAAACGAAGTCTAAATTCACAATTGAACGTGAATTAATGATCACCCAAGCTAGGGGATCATAAGGTATGTCAAATTTTGATGATTTGTGAAGTTGTGAAATTTGAATAATCATCATAATCGCGAATTATGAATGAATTATTGAAACTATGGCTGAATTAGTGATGTATATTAGCTTAGGAACAAAACCCTAAGTGAAAATTACACATATGATGTTATGAATTGAATGATTTCATGAATTACCACACTAGGATAAGTGGGTATTAATCATAAGATGAATTTGATGATATAATTATGATTAGAATCATCATACACGATAGTAATCAGGAAATACTTGAACAAATTGTGTGTTTGAGTATATAATCATACTTACTATGATATGAGTTTAGTGTGATATGATAAAAAATTGATGATATGTTCATGTTAAATGATGTTTAATATCATCAAGTATTAATTCGGTAACTTATGGTTACAAGAACTTGTTAAATAAGTGATTAAAACGGTAACATAGGAATGATGTTTACTTGATGATTGGCTAAGTAATTAAACGAGTAGTTGAGCTACTTCGTGTAATTAATTATGTCAATAGGCAGTTGACTTTAAAAAGTCAAACTGACCAATGATATGATCGAATGATATTTTCGACATAAGAATCGTAGGATGGAATAGTCGTAAATGATTATGACTAATCTAACCATCTTGCAAATTACAATGATAGTTTGACGCTTGACAAGCTAGGTGGAAGCTTGGGAATGAAGCGGGTCAAACGAATCAAGAATGAGGAAAAGCATAATCTGGATGCAAGGTAAGTCAAAACTTACACCTTTTATTTAATACCTATTGGTTTTATAGGTTATGAATAATAGAAAGTCATGTTTGAACTAGAATGTTCCGACACGACATGTGCGGTTCGGAATAAAAGACAATGATAATAAACCATGTTTAATGGTTAAAACGGATTAATATGATTATTTAGTCAAGGAATGACTAATAAATAATGATTTTCGATTGGTTACCTTATAGGGTAAACCAACATAAATAATAAGGGTAAAACGGTAATTCGGTCACTCGTTGACGATAACCGTTAGTTTGTGAAAGACACATTATAGCGTAAGCTATAATGGGTCAAAAGTGTCAAGAAATAAGAATTAAGTAAAATGACCGTACGGTGTAAACCGGAGCGAGTCATGTAGATAAGATGGTAATAAATATCATCTCGCAAAGATACCCGGTCATTTAGACCACACGGGTCAAATGGTGAAAATATCGCTATTTAGACCAAACGGGTCAAAGGACTCTATATGAGTCTTTGTCGTAATATGATAATCCGAGGGGTAAAACTCGGAATATATAAATCTCCACATTAAATCCACCACACATATAGTTGTGGTGGAAGATTAATTGATAAATAATGTGGAAATAAGATGCTAGAAGCGAATGAGTATGAATTATGCGGAAATATGCGTAAATACCCTTAATGGGTCAAAATAAGCATTTAAGTAAAAACGGGTTTAAGAATGTATATAAACCTGGGATTTTGAATCTAGTATGATAGATAACATTGACTTTATAAAGTTTATGGGAAATTGAGATCAAACAAACATGTTTGTTTGATTTATACATGAACGGGTCAAAAGTTCGTAACTACATTTTAAGCCGAAGGCTTAAAAGTTTAAAAGTTTGTTAATCCGGATGTCGGATGTTAACTCCATGTGATGGAGAATAAATTTACGATCACGTAGGAAGAAACGTGACGTAAATCGGATAAAAAATGAGCAAGTTATGCTCGTTTTCGTAAAAATGGGTTTGGCTGAAAAAATGCAGCATCTGTCTGCAAACATGCTGTCAAAAAGGGGCCCTCGCGTCACGCGACGGAGGAACCCCCTTGTTCTTGCAGCACGCGACACCTGTCGCGGCACGCGACAGGTTTATTAAATGCTGTCGCGGCGCGTGACAGGTCCCCAGGTCTGCAGTTTGTTACTATTGATCAGTTTGAACTTAGGAATTTGTATAAACAAGTTATAGACTCTCAGAACTAATAATTTTGAGGGTTTGGACTCACGAAGTTATTTGAACATGTTTTATAACATTGAACGACTAACTCCTTTCATGTTTTGATGAAATGTAGGTTACTATACGGTGCCGGATGACGATCAAGCTCGATAACTAACCGAACACGATCAAGATTCAAGCTTCCGCGCTACATTTTGTCGTCACTTTTAAACGACAAATTTATGGATGTTATGTTGAAATGTTTATCTTTTAAAATGTTTTAACAAACTCGTATTTTTAAGTGTATGTTTAACAGTAAATACACTATTATAGTCGAAATTTATATAATAATAGTATAAATGGACCAAGGGTCTTACAGTTTTGACGCGATAACCTGTGAAAACATGAGACGAGTAAGCGTAAAGTTGACATTTGCAATGAGATTGTACGTTATTTTCTTGAAATTTTTACCCTTAGAGCCATTTTCTTGAGCTTGTTCATGGCCGAAAACTGAGTCAACCGGCTCAAGACTGCAGAGTCAGGAGGTTTGTCTGGAGCAACACCGTCTTCATTAATCCAAGGGTGGTCTATGGTGATCAATACAAGAATTAGAAATATAATTATAATGCTAACGAATATACGCGACTTGAAAACATAATCACTTTTAAAACACAACCCTGTCAAACGAATAAAAAACAAATGAAAACGAAACAAACTGGACTTACAAAGAACTTCATGAGCCGTTATCTGCTTTCTTGGGTCTCTAGTAAGCATTTTTCGAACCAAATCTTTAGCGCTTTCGAAGATACTAGGCCATGGATCAGAGGAAAAGTCAAGTTTGCCCCTCAAAACCTCTTCACCTGCTTTAATCGACGCCTGCCCTAATTCAACCCTAATATTCGAATCCCTACCAACCGCTTCGCCGGATGCCCTCCCCGCCGCCTCATTCACTCCCACCTGAACATTCGAATCAACTTCAACTCTACTAGAACCACCACCACCACCACCACCACCACCGTCGTTACTCTCATACTTCCTCTCACCTCCATCATCCACCGGCTGCGGGCGATGCACCGGTTACTCAACCGGTTCCAACTTGTTCTCAACTTGATCCTCATTCTTAAACCCTAAATCCTCATCTTTCCTAATAGACTGATGAAAACCCTCACCGACGGTGGTTGTAGTTGATGCTAGATCTAGTGCTTCACTGGATATATTTTTTTTGTTTTATTGGTACAAATTATTTTTGTTGATGGGTAGATCCTGATGTGATAGTTAAATTATATTTGTTTTATTTATTAAAATTCTTTTAAAGTTAAAAGACTAAATTACCCTTAAGTGACTAAAGTTAATTGAAAATTTTAACCTAGTTAGTGGTAAAGGACGAAAATTGTAATGAGTTTTCCAAAAAAAGGATTGTGACTGTAATTATGAAAGTTAAAGGCTATCCATTGCAATTCGATACAAACATAAAGTACGAAAAATGTAATTTACCCTATTATAAATATTCCATCGATTTATTTTATCAAACATACATAAAAGTTACTCATTTTTTAATATTATAAAAATATGTGTAACAACAATAATCCTTCTAGACAAATATCTACCACAACATACAAAAACCAATTTCAAAACTTTATTATTTTATTTCGTCACCACAAGAATTTGTTCACCGAATCCAAAGACACAAAAATCCAAAAAAAATAAATAATAATATTAAACGGTAGTTGAGCAGAGAGCATGTACCGAAGTAATTGACCAACTTCCAACCGAAAACTACCTTCCATCTGTGGCGATTTCAGCATCACAAAAACCGTCAGGTATGCTCCTAACATTTTCTCTAAATAATCGAAATTCTCCACCAGTTTTTTTGTTTAATTTCGATCACCTTATTTGTTAGTCTTCATTCGTCTTTGTGTTTGATTTCAATCAGATTTCAGGTGCGTTTTGTTTCTTCAATTGCAGTTATAATTTGTGGTTTTATTTGATTTAGAAGTAATTTGTGGAATCGGATTGTAGATCTTTGTGATTGTGAACTGGAATTATGTGTTAGTTGAGGTTGTTGACTAGGTCAATTGTTGATCTAATGAGATATGTTGATTTGTAGTTGTTAATCAATGTTTCCCTGATTTTTGATTCGCTAATTTTAAGCCCTAATTTTTTAAACTTTTGCTCCAATTGAAGTTTGATTCAATATTATCCCCAATCTATCTACAGTTTAGTTTAGTTTTTTTTTTTTTTTTTTTTTTTTTTTATAAGAAAGGTTTTATTTACAGTATTAGTTATGTTTGATTTAGTGCTATAGTTATGGCTGTAAGTTTTAGAATTGTTTATTTTTTACATTAAGGGTATGTTTGGCAAAAGTGGCTGGTGGCTGGTGGCTGGTAGCTGTAGTTTTTTAGATATATTTGGTGTTTGGCAGAGTAGCTGAGGCTTTTAATAAAATGTATAAAATAACCAAAATGGACATAACTAAAAATTTAAAAAGTTTGTGCATTAAAAAATTCATTATCTTTAGAGGTCAAAATAGTCATTTTTTCCCTAGAAGCTTGTAGGTCCTTCTAAACGCTACTAGTATGAGCGTTCAACCAAAAGCTTTAAGCTAACCTAAAAGCTTCAAGCTCCTTCAACCAAACAAGGCTTTTTATTAAGTAGGAGCTTTTTCTTAAAAGCTTAATGCTAGAAGCTCCTAAAAGCTTCATGCCAAACATACCCTAAGAGTTAGTTGAGTTTGTTGACTAGGTCAAATTGATGAGTTCATGAGAAATGTTGATTTGTACTTGTAAATTAACGTTTTGATCATTTTCGATTCGCTAATTTTAAGCCCTATTTTTTTTTTTTTACTTTTGTTCCAACTGAAGTTTGATCCAATGTTATCCCTAATTCTATGCACAATATTTTTTTTAGGAAGGCTTTATTTACATTATTAGTTATGTTTGATGTTTGATTCAGTGAGTTCTCAAATTATTTATTTTTTACATTATATTTTACTGGTTTATATGTAGTTTCGAAATGTCGAGTTTGGAGGAGCCTCTTGGTTTGGACAAATTGCCAAGCTTGAGCACCATTGATCTTTCTAGAAGGTTCTCGTCCAACCGATGCAGCACCAGCGGGGAAGACAGTGGATTGGGATACTGCTGGATTGAAGGGAAGACATGTGGATCGTTGAATAGCTACAAGTGTGTTATTTCTCAAATCTTATTGTTCCTTTTGTTAGTTTCTTATTAAAAGACAGAAAATTTATTTTATTTGGAGAAGCAGATTCGTAATTACACTAATCTGTATGGCAGTACTACAAGTAATTTAGCAAAACAAGCTGAAATCTTACTGGTTTGACCGCAAGAATAAAACTATTGACTTTCTTACCAAATGTTTTAGGGAAGATTTTAAGGAATACAGGCGAGAAGCTTTCATTTGGAGACAACATAAAAGAGAGAACACACACAATGAGTCTGAAAATCGGTATCCTTCAAAACATACAACTAACCATCAGCAGAACTTATACTGCAATGATACAGGCCCAAGGGACATAACAAATAAGGTGGTTAATAAGTCCAAAATTTGACTTTAACTGTCAAAATTAATCATTTTTTTTTCTAAAGGAGTTTGAGTTCTATCCACTAACTTTTTTTTTAATCTTTTTTATCTTTTAAACCAGATTTTTAAAGGCATGCCAAGTTATGTGAGGATAGTGGAAGTTGGTCCACGAGACGGGTTACAAAATGAGAAGAATATGGTTCCTACATCTGTGAAGATAGAGTTAATTCATAGGCTGGTTTCTTCAGGGTTATCTGTTGTTGAGGCCACAAGTTTTGTTTCCCCAAAATGGGTACCTCAGGTAGCTTCACATTCAAAAGTTGTATATATTTTGTGTGTATAAATAGATATATATCACAGACATACAGTAGAAACTCGATAAATTAATACTCGATTATTTAATAAACTCTCTAAGATAATATTTTTTGCCGGTCCCGACTCGGGGATAGGGTGCTAAATTAATAATTCGCTAAAATTATAAGATAATACATTTTTGATAATTTCTTTAGACCCCATATAAAATATAAATTAATAATTCCTTATATATAGCATATTACATGAATGATTTATGAAGGTTTCTTGAAAAATGACTCAATTGTCTTTTGTTTTTTGTTGAAATCAATTTCCCCTTGAATCTCGTCTCTAATTTTCCTTAGCATGGTAAGAACTTCTGGTGTTGTTTTCTGATAGCTCAACAAGAAATTGTTCAATGTGATTGCCGCTTTAATAGCTTCGTTTCGCGAAGGGGGCTCCATTGTAGAACTTTCATCATCTTCTTCATCGATATCATCTTTATTAATTCCATTAACGCTTTCAATAATTTCTTCATCAGTCAACAACTGTGCAAACCATAGTTACTATGAACCCATTCTTGCAATTGCTTTTGAGTGAGACTTGGATTATCCTTGTTGTGCTTGCATAATGCTCTTCGAATCTCGTCTGTCATTGTTGTTTTTTTCACACCTTTAAGATGGGAAGCCATGTTGTGTGTATGATTTGTTTGTGTTAACCTATTTTGATCTTGTATTTATATAGAAAATATTTTTAATGTCCATAAAGTGATACATTGAACACAAGAAGCATAATAAGGTGGGAGATTGAAGGTTTCTTTCAAATTGGGCCGTTCATTTGATATACATGCATTGTATACAATAATTAAGTGGAAGCTTGAAAGGTGTTTGTAAACCAAGTATTCTACTATAAATTAATAAAATATTAATTAATATATAAATTAATAATTATTAATTTATCGATTAATTAATAACTCTTTTAATTAATAAATTTTGGTGGTCCCAAGTGTATTATTTTATAGAGTTTCTACTGTATATATGTTCTTGTTTCATGTATCTTTTTACCGCACACACATTGGTCAAACTACCTAACGCCAAGTGGCATTTTTCATTAAACTAGTATTCTTGGTTTCTAATTACATTTATGGTATTGTGAAGCTGGCAGACGCGAAGGATGTTGTTGAAGCAGTTAAGAACATTGAAGGTGCAAGATTGCCTGTACTAACACCAAATTTAAAAGTGTGTAAAGTTCATTTAGATCAAAACAGAAAAAATCCTTCACATGTGTAAATGTGTAATTTTTAAAAAAAAATTACTGGTGGCTTTAAGCAGGGTTTTGAAGCTGCTGTTGCAGCTGGAGCTAAGGAAATAGCAGTTTTTGCTTCAGCTTCTGAGTCCTTCTCAAAAGCAAATATTAATTGTACTATTGAAGAAAGTCTCGTTCGTTACCGTGATATTATTAATTCTTCTAAAAAGCTCGATATTCCTGTTCGTGGGTAAGTATGCACCACGTTCCTTTTATATAATGAAAAAATTAGGGAAAACGTGAAATAAATGGAGTAATGGGAGTTTAACTGTTTAAGTGTTGATTGTTGAAATCGTTTCTTACAGGTATGTATCATGTGTGGTTGGGTGCCCAGTTGAAGGCGCAATTAGTCCGTCAAAGGTTGCATACGTCGCGAAACAACTTCATGAGATGGGTTGCATGGAAATCTCACTTGGTGACACAATAGGAATTGGTACACCAGGTAATCTCAACATCTTTATAATTTATCTGTCTCTATGAATAGGTTAAAAACGGTTACAGCTAAAAGAAAAAGAAGTCAAGTTATAATGCATAACATAGTTGTTAATGACGAATAGTGACAAATAGCGATAAGGTACCTATATGCTACATAGCAAATAGGGATATATAGCGGGCGCTATTTTATAAATAGCGATACGCTAGAAAAAAAATTAATTTTTTTATACGTATATTATATCAAAATACCCTGGTATATATGCTATTTTACATGTATACTTAACAAAAACCTAAAATCCAGCTATTTTATAGCTATATTTTATCGCTATTTATATTAAAAAAAGCAGAAATCCCGCTATTTATCGTTGCATACCCTGTAGCAACCTTTGACCTATACGCTACTCTATTCGCTATAGCGACCACTATTGACAACTATGATGCATAAAACCTCTTGAATCGTTTAATTACTAAAATAATTTCTGTAATCATATTTGATAGGAACGGTTATACCAATGCTTGAAGCTGTCATGGAAGTTGTGCCTGTTGAAAAGCTTGCGGTTCACTTTCACGACACTTATGGTCAATCACTTCCAAACATACTAGTATCCCTTCAAGTAAGCTTACTACTTATAAAAAACATGAACAATAATTCGACAGAGGATTTAACTAACAGGTTTTAACCATTTTTATTAACGACAGATGGGAATAAGTGTGGTGGACTCTTCTGTAGCGGGACTAGGTGGCTGCCCGTATGCTAAAGGGGCTTCTGGAAATGTTGCCACTGAAGATGTCGTGTACATGCTTCACGGGCTCGGTATAAAAACAAATGTTGATTTGAGAAAGATTTTACAAACCGGTGACTTCATCTGTAAGTATTTGGGTCGCCCATCGGGATCAAAGGTTGCTGTCGCTTATAAAATGTAAGAGGACAGTGTTGGATTATCCTATATCTATAGTGTTTCAGTGGTAATATATTACAAACAAGGCATAAATCTGGTTAATTACCGGGATTTGATATAAAAGTATGAAACTCATGTATATGAGATTGCTATTTGCTTATTGTATCTTTATGTTTGGCTCTACCAAACAAATAATTAATGTTAATTCATATGCTTCTTAATCTTTCTTTCTGAATAGAGGCTTCATTTATGCAAGTAATCAAATAAGACTGTCAATTTGGTGTCTTAGGATTAGTTTCCAGCAAGTCAATACTTTGGTCAAACTTTGACTTTCAAACTTCAAACTGCCTGAGTACACTTTTTTTATAAGATAATGGCCCCAGAAATGAAAAATCACCAAAATAGCCCTAGTGACTATTAGACATATATTATGGTTTATGTTAAGCATATGTTCAGGGGCGGACCTACCTTAGGGGAAGGGGTAGCCTCCGCTACCGCTTGGCGCTCCTGCGATAGTGTAAATTTTGGAAAAATTTGACCTTTTTTGACCTTTTTTTCGATTTCGTTACCGTTTTTTTTATAAAACGTTACCGCTACGAAAATTTTATAGATCCGCTACTGCATATGTTTATAGTAGATGGTGGGTTAAAAAGAGAATGGCCCCAAAAATGGAAAATCACCAAAGCAGTCTTCAACCCCTCTCTCTCTCTCTCCACAACAGAAAATGGCGGTTAAATCTTCAACAAAGGACAACCCCAATTATTTGGTTTGGATCTCTAATGATGCACACGTTCGGATGCTGATTATATATAGGGCCGTCAAAGAACAACGATGTATATATCAGTTCGTAATCCTGCATCAAAATCTCTGCAAGTTTAGAATTCATCTTGTTCATCAAATGTGTGTTTGAATACCAACAATTTCATGTGTTTGTAGAATTCCTACCAGACTTTCTAAAATTGTCACAACCACATATTCAAATTTGCGAGTTAAGCTTCTTAAGATTTTCTCCACTATCCTTCTTTCTTCAATGTTCTCACCATTCAAACGAAGTTGATTCATCAATACAACAATCGTGTTACAGATATTCTTGACGGTATTTGTTTCTTTTATTTTTAGGGTCTCAAACTCACTGTTATGATCTCATGATCGTTGAATAAATTTTCTTTGATATGATGAACGAAAACCCATAAATCTTTTATTCCAGATCAAGAATCGAAGTTCTTGTTTGATCGAGTTTTACCTTGTAGAAACCTTTCTTGATTTTGTTTGATATATAATTCTTCTATTCTTTGTTCTTGATCCGCGGTAAGATCTGTACCACTTTGAAGCGTATAAGATATGATCAACTAAAAAATAATTGTATGTGTGACCTTGTATTTATATTAGGGATTTGGCATAATCGCCAATCCAAAGCTCACAACGGTTTACAAAGACATGCCGGTTTACATATGACATAAATAAAGACACGACCACACGAACACAATGGTTCATGATGAGAACTGACATAATAGACTATAGGTTAATAATAATATAGTAATATGTAATACAATCTAATACCTAGCTTAGAATTTGCTATTAGCTTAGAAACTTTATATTCATTGAATGGAGAATGGTACTAATTCGACTAGGCCGTCAAAGCTGCACCAATAGCTTCACCCACACCTCCAGCAACCTCAACGGAACCTTGATTAATCTCATCAGGGTTTTCCATAGCATCCACAATTGCTAAAAGTGTGACCACACATGCGTAGTCCATGTTAGCTTGAATTGTCACGGTGAATTTGTCCTTAGCGTACTTCGACGTTTGTAGTTTATGCATCTACAAGAATAAGTCAATTTTGTTCGGGTATGTATATGTTTTATACAAAGAGATATAGAAATCTATGCATGAATACAAAGGCGGCTCAATGGAGAGTGAAATGAAGTAAGCATTTTGTGCACTCACTTCCTAGGACCCCAAATTAAAAAAAAATGTATATGTAGATAACTTGGCTTTAGGATTATTGGTGGTAGGAGTTGTCTAACTTTTATATATACACAAAGACGATGATATAGGAATAATAAGATTGAAAGCAAAATAATTTATTTTTACAAAAGCGACACAAATTTTGTTATTCGCTTTGGGCCCAAAAAAGCTTGAGCCATCCTTGCATGAATATAGGCAAAATTACTATCAGACTATGTAAAGAGTTAAGAAAACTACTTGGGCTACAACCGTTGAAGAATCTCCCATATATATAGTGCAGTTTCCCTTCGACCAGCTCCCTTTGATCCTCAAATCACAATCATCTTTGTTGCTCATTTTGTTCGCTAACATCACGCTAACATTGGTTTTAAACTGGATCATGTGTTCGGTATGTGTGGTAAATATCATGTCTGAACCCTCTTTACTTTCACCTCTAAATACATTCCATGTACTATGAATACCCAAATTCTGGAAAATGAATATAGTCAATTGCACCAATAAAGCTAAAAAAATAAGTGAAAATAAGCATAGTTGACCAACTTATTTCCGAAAATAAACCAAAGAATAACTAGGATTGAAAACATTTTAATGTTAAAGTTACCTTTTCCCGGAGCTTCGCAATGGGTTTGTCGTTAGCATCAAGTAGCACGCGCTGGCGATGGAGTCTTTTGTTATATGGTTTTACTTTGAGCAAGATTTTATGGTTGATATCAGTGATCACAAGGTTTCTACAAGGATATTTCTCTACTATAATTTCAAGTGATTCTGGTGCAACGAACTGAGGACCGATCACAGAGAATGGAGCGAATAGAGGTGCGAGTGCATGATCACTAGGCTGATCCATCATCACAAACGCACACTAAGAATATGTGATCACGAAGCTGTGGTAAGGCCTTTGCCGTGATAAATTTATCGTCCATATAGTTGACTTTGACCGCGTTTAGATATTGATTAGTAGCTGGCTTGTTGCGTTTAGATACGTGTATTTGGTGGGCCTAGTTGAAAATTGATAAACGGAATCTCAAATTTCAACATCTTTCACTCAAATTAAGAGTAAAGTGCCAAAATGTTCTTGAGGTTTATTTTGTCTTTTTAGTTCAAAACTCAAATCTTTTGAATCTGAGTTTTTATGGTTTCAATTTTATTATCATTTTCATCTAAAATCAAAATCTAGTTAGATTTTTCGGTTAACATTCAGTTTTTTTTGTCTTTTTCTCACTTTTACTGAAGGGCAAAAATGGTATTATAACGTTTTATTATAACAAATTAAAAAAATCTGACAATGTTGCCCTTCATTAAAAGGGAGTAAAAAGACAAAAAGTCTGGATGTTAACTGAGAAATCTGATCAGATTTTGTTTTTTTGAATAAAAATAACAACAAAATTGAAACCATAGGGAGCCAGATTCAAAAGGTTTGAGTTTTGGACTAAAATGACAAAATTAATTATGATTTCCTTTGAAAATAACCATTTTCCAATTATTATTGTTAAATATATAAACCTTGTAATTATATTACGCTATGTGGTGTGGTCATGACGCAAAATGACCGCCACCCTTAGCGTCATATCACCCTACCCTCATCCACCAACCTAACCCACAACCCTATATAGTATGGACCATGACCCCCACTATCCTCCCTACCAATCAGACTACTCTAACTAATTGAAAGAGGGTCGCGGTTGTCGTGGATTAAACTATACGAACCACCATGGTGTGGAAAGGGGGCGGTATATCACGTAGACCATGTCCCACGTGACAATACATGACCCGAACCACCATTCCCCATACCCCGTAGCCTTAGATTGCAGTCTTGTATTAGAGTTTATAATAGGAGTGGTTTGTATAGATCGAGCCCAATATTTCAAATGTAGTCCCTAAACTACAACTAAACATCATCTTGTTCTAATACTTCCTTGTAAGCTAAGTACGATAGGAATTTGGATAAAATATAAATAAAACTTAAAATCATAAAACAATTTTCCTCTTTTCTTTTGTTAAACTACACCAGATTAACTCTGTTGTAGGCATGGTTGTAAAAATCCCGACTAGGTGCCGATTAATCCCCGATTAATCCTTGATTAGTATCTGATTAATCAAATTAATCCCAATTAATCCCCATAAATTCCGATTAATCCCCGATTAATCCCTAGTCCCCACCCCGCCGCCCGACTAGCGACTAGCGACTACTACAACACTGGTTGTAGGGTTGTTCATGAGTCGAGCGATTCGAGCTAGGGCAAGCTTGAACTCGGCTCCATTATAAACCAAGCTGGCTCGGCTTAGCTTAGATTTGAAAGCAAGCTGAAAATCAAAACTCGGGCTCGACTTGGTTTTAAACCGAGTGCTTGGCTTGGTTTGACTTGATTTAGAAAGAAAAATTAATACATATCTCTCAAAATTCGGTAGTCTAAAATACTATTTAATAGTTTAGAACATATAAAAAAAAATCAACCTAATATTACAATTCAAAATCAAGTTCAACTACACAAAATAAATTTTAACTTCAACGAAATACAATATTAGTTCATTAGCATGGTAATCAATTATCAAATATGTCATAGATATCAAATTACACTCCTAAATACATGTAAATAATAATCAGTTTTTTGTAATATATTATAATGTAGAGAAAAGTGCTCGGATAGTCCCTGTGGTTTGCCCAGATTTCATCTATAGTCCCAACATTTTTAAAATTACAGCTATAGTCCCCAAGTTTTGCAAATTCGTTCTCGGATAGTCACTAGCGTGGATGAGGGTTAGTTTGTCCAGTTAAGTGGGTGTGAAATGACTAAAATGCCCTTTCCCTCCCCTTTCTCTGGGGCTGTTTGGCAACATCTGAATAGTTAAGTGCTGAACCAGTAAGATGTCTGAACCAGTAAGATGTCTGAACCATTAAGTGCTGAACCAGTAAAAGGTCTGAACCATTAAGAGCCTGTATAATGCTTAACCGTTCAAAGGCAAATGTCTGACCAATTCATATTAGAGGTCTTAACCATTCAGACTCTATATAAATCTTAACCATTCAGAGTTAAATGTCTGAACCATTCAGACATCTGCTCGTGAAATAAACAGTCTGACCGATTAAGTGCTGAACCAGTAAGAGGTCTGAACCATTAAGAGCCTTATTAAGAGGTAAACAAACAACCCCTCTCTATCACGGGATACTTCAACAACTGACAACGTACAAATGTGAACTTGTTCTTCAATTAGCAAAAGATATCGAGTTAGGACCCCCTCCTACATCTTCTAAAGCACTTGAGTTAAAAGATTAAAAAAGATTGAGTTTTAGGAAGCATCTGCTTATGTAGGTAGAGTTTGTTGATAAATCTTTAAATGACAATCCAAAATGAAGAGGCAAGATCGGGACCAAATCAAGACTGACGATATATCCAGTTGTCGCCAATGCGGTTCATTATTTGTGTCAACAACTTTAAGATCTTGTTTATACGCGTTTTACTCATTTTTGTATAGAGTTTTATCACAAGGTGCTAAGCATGTTATGTCATAACCCTTCCATAATCTTCCACCACAATTCACGCACACTCCATAGTTTCTCCCTCTAGAAACCCCCAAACCCTAGATCTTGAAATCTAAATTTTGTAATCGAATTCACATGATATCAATATAGATCATTGTAAATTAAATCGTTGGGTTTGTGTTTGTGTTTGATGGATCGATTAGTGGATTTTGCACACTAATTGATCCGAATTGATTGAATATTGTGTTTTCTTCATTTTTATGAAGAACAAGATCAAAATCTTGGGAATTTCAAGTTAACCTGTCACCATAGTCGTAAATTGATGTTGAAGAACTAGAAGGCGATCATTCTCCTATAACAACTTTTAGATCAATTTTTATATTAAAGATAATCATTCTTAGTTAAATACTCACAACTAATATGTAACACCTCGAAAATTCACGTCCTATAATGTGTTGACACGTGTCATAAAGTTTAAACGTGTGAAAGAATATTATAAAAGGACTAAAGTTGACAAACATGGAAAGTACGTGATTGTACGTATTCTAAGTGTCAACTGTGAATAAATATACTTCATAATAACCCTACATGATGTTTATAACATCAAACGAATAAATCATGGATCATACGAAGCTAAAAGTGAGAGATTACAAACTACAGGGGTTAAATGTGTCAACATGTTTAAAGATAAACCTCTGAGTGACCTTTTGACAAACCCGAAGCTTTGTAAATGTTAATTATGCTCACTAGAATGCACGATATGAATTTCATAAAGTTTCGTAATCGTATGAGCAAGTTGTGATCAAATTCGTATTCGAGGGGTTAAAGTGCAAATGCTGAAAGTTAAGACTTTTCGGGTTAACCGGAAGTGTTCAGGGGCTTGGCAAAGTAAGTATAAGTCCTAAAGCCCTTGTGGGTAATTATAAGGGGGTCAAAATGCAAGAAATAACCCTAGTTGACCTTTCGTGAAGCCAAGGGACAACGTGCAAAACAAAAGAAAATATAAAATCTGATTATAAGGGCCACGCGGCCCGCGTGGCTGATAACAACATCTGAGGCGGGCCGCCTCAGGAGCCCAGATGCAGAAAAACGGGCTGCTTGTCTGTTCAGCCTCCTAAACGACTTGTAATGCATCTAAACCCTTCCAAGAGGCCCCTAAACGACCCCTAGACACTAGTGACACATGTTGGAAGGTTGTGGGCAGTAGTAGACTTGGTTGTCAACTAATTGTGGTGCCTAAATCCATTATATAAAGCCATGTAGTGCAACAATGTTCCACACACCATTTCCTGCATTCTTGGATCAAATCTGGAGCTCTCAAGCAGGTCCAACTGATCCTAAATCGTGCATAGGACTCTTGTAAGTCTGCTAGTCCTTCTTGAATTGAGTTTAGCTTGTTTAATTAGCTAAAAGTCAAACCGTCGTAATTACGGTTTGACTTCGAGATTAGTCAATAATGGCTCAGTCATATCTCGAATCAAAAGTAGTTATAGGATGGTATTTATGTGGGTAATAAAACCCCAAAAGGGTTTCCCCTGATCACCATCCTAAACAGGTCAAATGTCGGGTCAAACCTTTACTTAAAAAGTCAACATATTGCTTAAAATGTCGTTTATGCATAATTAGCTATCTAGATCATTTATAACCTGTTTGAATATTGTTATAACTTAGAAATAAGTGTAAGAACATGCCCCAACATGTTCAACCCGACTATTTCCTGTTTAGACCCGGTTCGGAACCGAAAGTCACATAGTTTGACTTTCACGTTGACTTTCAGTTCTGACCCGTTTGGGCATATTTTAGAAATGCCTCAGAGCTTAAATTGGATTAGGATACATGTTAGAACAACCCTCTGTGATCATACACCTTGGTTCACTAGTTATCCAATTAATATGCAAATTTCCGTTAATTGCTCATACGTTGACCGTTATGCCCTTATTACCTTAAATCATGATTTATGAAAATGTAAAAGTGTAGAAACCTTAGTTACTGATATAAAGACTTGTTTGCAAAGTTTGACATCAGTTTGACTTGTAAATTAAGAGTTATGCTCATTGTCGCTAAATTAAGGCTTTATGTTAACAACATGGCGTAATTAGCATAAAGCCTAGTTAAACATACTTTTTGATATCAAATCCTTTACCCACTGATGATATATATTATTTTGGGATTTTTAAAGATTTTTAATTAATTTTAGGTCGAGCATAACTAGTAGTCGTAGGCTTAATCCGGTAATTGTCGGTTTTGCCCTTACGGGCCATAAAATGAATTTAACACATCTAAACGATTCCAAACCTTTTGCTACTGATTAGTTATGATAAATAAATTATTCTTAAGCCTTCTGGAAATATAAAAATATCAGATTTAAGTATCGAACCCGGTAATGGCCTTTAATCGCCATAATTAGCGTTTTTAACGCATAGTAGGTCTTAGAATCATATTGGACATACCCGGGTTGATACCTACTGATATATGAGGAAAATTATGATAACTTAACAGTAAGCAAAGGTTTATAAACTCAGACTTCGTTTTTGAGCTTTGCGGCTTATGTGAAATTACCAAAATACCCTACGGGGCATAGTTTGGTTAAATATGATAAATATCACATATATGCTTTAGCCTACTGTTATAACTCATCAAAATGAGTATGTTTACTGTTTACATCAGACCTGTAACTCAGTTAAACAATTAAACTCTTTTACAAACTTAAAAATGACCAAACTACCCCTACGGGGCATAGTTTGTGTTTAAACTAGTTCGGGGCATAACGAAAGACATCCTATTGATGTCACAACCTATTTGAAGCATATTAACTTAGGAAACATGTATATGGCTCTTACGGATACCCGTTACGCATATTACGCGTTCGGTTCGGCTTATGTAACAAGTTTACATAAATTAGCCGAAACGGGTCAAACCTTATCGGTTTAATCTCAAAATCCGGAATGTGGATGAAGGACCCATATTAAACAAGTCTCTGAACTTGTCGGATCTAAATCACATTCTATCCGGTCTTCGCTTAATCGTGCGTACGAACCGTATCCTTGAAACTAGCCGGTCTAAGCTTAAGCTTAACTAAAGACCCGTTAGAATTCTAATAGATTATTAAAAACCTTCGTTCCAGATTAGGAGCCCAGTAAAAGCTATCTGTACTTGCTGATTTGATATACGGCTGGGATTGAATTTATATTTAGCTCAGGTAAATACTTTTAACTTATTTTCCCTATACGGGCTTGGGTTACGGTACATAGCGTACCGCTTGATCGAGCATCAAATCTTCCACGCTTAGTGGTTAATTGAATAATTTGATCGGCTCGTTTTAAACAGATGTGTTTACTTTACAGCCTTTGGGGGGTTAATGACCATGTCCCGGATATCCTTGGCATTATCTTACGAGATAGCCACGACCTGAGCACGGGGTGTAGGCGTACACCTGTCGGTGTATAACTCTAGAATTGTGGTGTGTCTATTGATCTTTAACCCGGATACGTTCCGGGCTACTGAACGCATAAGTAACATGTAAATCGTTCACAAGATTATAATATTAAATAATTCTCCCAAGTTAAAAAGATTAATTTTGCCTCCGTGCATTTTAATCAATGTGTCAAGATATTTTGTGCCACGTGCATTCCAAACAATTTACAAACTCTTTTTCCAAAATGAGTCAGTTGAATGTATTTACCAGTGTAAACTGACGTATTTTCCAAAAAGGCTAAATGCAGGTACTAGGCGTAATTGGCTGGATATGTCTCCTTAGCATCAATAGAAGTCTCGCAAGCTTAAGATGCCTAAAAGTCTGTTGAACTATTGTTTCCATTTTATGTTCGATCCTTCTGTGGATAAACTTCCGAATATTGTAATAGTTGATATTACAATAATAAATTCGGTTGTATTATATTTTCAACTGCTTCCGCTGTGCTTAATAATATTGTGTTGTTTGACTATTATGTTGCCAACCATGACGTCACGATACTCCCCACCGGGCCCACCGGTGACACGTGGAAATTCGGGGTGTGACAGGTTGGTATCAGAGCCAACACTGAGTGAATTAAACGCTATCCTTAGTGTTTAATCTCAGTTACACAATTGCACAATTCTAAACTTCTGAGTCTAGACTTAACTTAGGAATATTCTTAATCCTAATATGGAAATTTTTGCTTCCAATTTTTATTATTATTGGATATGTCGCCAAAGCGAGGAAGCTGAACTAGGGATTCTCCACACCCGGAGCCTTGAAATGCTGAGCTTCGTACAGCGACCAAGATGAGACGTGCACCCAAGGAGAAAGCATTCAGAGATAGAATGAAGGAGAAACTCCTTTTGTTGAAGATCGTTTCCTTAATAGTCCTTATAAGGACATAATTATCTTTCAGTCCCTCCGAGGACACATTATTCCTTTTAAGTCCCGCTTAGGGCAACTTTATACTTTTATTTTTATATGATGGAATGATTAAGTTTAAACTTTCATTCTAAATAAGAAATATTAAATAAATGGAAAAAAAAAATAATATTTCCTTTTTGCAAGATCTACCATTATAATAAAATGGCAAAATCTAAAAGGGCAAGACCTAGCTTCGGGTCATATTAAGACCGGCCAAGATGGCAGTTCCGCAATTTAGATTCAGATCCATATTTACACCTCAATTTAAAAATTGTTCTGCGTTAATTATAAATTAAGAATTTTAATGTGAAACCTAGCCCAGGGTCAATTATAAGACCGGGGCCAAGATGGTAAGACCTGTTAAAAAGATTCAAATCATTAATTAAGAATCTTAATGTGAAACCTAGCCTAGGGTCAATTATAAGACCGGGCCAAGATGGTAAGACCTGTTTAAAAAGATTCAATTCCCTGTTAACATCTTAAAACATGTTAACACTCTTGGCAGATGTGATTCATTTAAAATCACACACGTCATTTTTATATGGAATTCTTCAAAAGATTCCTAACCCAGTTTAATGATCTCTAAATCCTTGGTTTACATCATCAATTAAGATGATCATATTTTAACCATACGTGGTAATATAGTGCCTACGGGCCTTGCTCATTTCTACATGAGCCAAAATACAGTGGTAGCTATGACTCCCTGTCAGATAAAGGTAATGAACTAGGTTCAAACCTCAAATGTTTTGATTCTCTGAAATCCTAGCATATAATTTATAATTGTCTATGTGACTAGGCCTATTGTGCCAGAATACCTTCATGCTTTGATTCTCTGAAATCATAGCTTATAAATTATATATGTCCTTGTGACTAAGCCAGTTGTGCTAATATACTTAAAGGCCTTGATTCTCTGAAATCATGGCTTATAATTTAAAAAAAAAAAAAAATTGTCCTTGTGACTAGGCCTTTTGTGCTATTAAATAAAACAGTTATTGTTGCTTTGATTCTCTGAAATCATAAGCTTAAAATTTATAAATGTCCATGTGACCAGGCCATTGGTGCCACTAATAAGACTGTTAATGTTTTATAATTAGGATAAATTATAATAGAAATCCTAAATAAATATGATTAATAAATTAACCAAATATGGTCTCTGTTTACCATGGTTAATGAATTTCCCTAAGAGGCAATCCAGTAATAAACATCTCTTATAAGGGAAGTGCCTACGGGCTATAGTTAATGTCCTCTGAGACTAAAGACAGTGGTAGCCTACAGCTCCCTGTCAAGAAAAGGTAATGAACTTCGATTCAAACCTTAAGGCCACGATTCTCTGAAATCATGGCTTATAAATTTAACTTGTCTACGCGACAAGGCCATTGGTGCTATTATTAACTTATGAATTAGGATTTATGATAAAAATCCTGGATAAAATAAATATCCTTCCTTCTCTGTCAGTATGCAATTGAAGGGAATCTTAAAGGTGAAACCTAGCCTACGCGGCCAAGATGGTGAAACCTACTCAAGGGATTCAGATCCTTGTTAACACCTAGGAATGTGTTTGCACTCTTGACAAATGTGATTCGAGAAAATCACAACAGTCATCCTTATATTGGATTCTTCCAATCCCCTTATCTAACCTAGTAAATTAGGAATCATGGCTTATATCATCCTATAAGATGATCATATTATGAACATCCGTTAGTGATGAAGTGCCTACGGGCTAAACTTGTTGTCCGATAAGACAACGACAGTGATGGTCTTTGACCTCCCGTCTAAAATATTGGACTATGTCCAAACATAATAGTCTATATGATCAATGCGATCATGACTAATATCATCTAATACGATGATAATATTATTTAACATCCTTTAGTGATGTTTTGCCTACGGGCTATAATATATTGTCCATTTGAGACATTGACATTGTGATCTTTACGATTCCCTGTCCAAGGTGGTGAGCTATGCTCAAGCCTAATAGTTCATATGATCAATACGATAATGACAAAAATCATCAATACGATGATTAAAAAAAAAAAAATTTTAAACATCCGTAATGATGTTTTGCCTAAGGGCTATATTATATCGTCCAACTGAGACAAGGCAATTGAAATCGTTTGTGATTCTTTGCCAAGGGGGTGAGCTATACTCAATTCCCATAGTCTATACTATCAGTGCGATCCTGACTAGTATCCTCAGTATGCTGATCATAATATTAACATCCCTCGTGATGAAATGCCTACGGGCTATACTTTATTCTAGAGTCGGTAAGACAAGGATAGTAGTGATCTTTATGATCCCCTGTTCAAAATGGTGTGATTACACCCAAACCTAATAGTCAATATGACCGATGCGATCATGACTAATATCATTAGATACGATGGTTAAATATAAACATCCATTAGTGATGTTGATTGGCTTATTTTCCTGCCAATAGAATCGTCTTTCAAGGCAATGACAGTTGTAGTCTATGACTCCCTGTCTAAAGGTGAAGAACCACGTTCAAACCTGGAAGCCCTAATCTAATAAGATTTCGGCTAATAAATTAAGGTCCTTGATAATAGACCATCGAGTTATGTTTTAAAGTCATTCATGACAAGCCTATGTGCTATAATAGGTCATTCGTGACAAGTTAACATATTAAATGTCAACATTCCTGGTAACATTCCTTTGTGCCTGATTTGATGAATGTCCTTATAACAAGGCCGTTTGTGCCATATCTAATTGTCCTTTGTGACAAGGCCTTCGTGCCGTATAATCATTTATGTCCTTCATGACTGTGCTTTATGCCATATTTTTCTACGTCCCTCGCGACAGGCTTCTATACCATATATGTATAAAAATATATAACCGAAGTCATGAAAAGATAGCCTTTGAGCTATTTATAAACGTACTTGTAGCAAGGACAGTTGTGACATTATGGTCCCCTGTCAAACAAGTATTGGACTCGCTCCAAGCAGTGAATGCCATTGATGGTCCAGCTGTGACCTAGGCTAAATATAATGGAATTACGTTCAAAATAACATTCGCTATGAATGTTCACATCGGAATAGCCCATACGGATTATGAATGCCGTGGCTAATCTAAGTCAGGTCATCAGGATGATGACTAAAAATTATTAAATCTTGGTTATTAGTACCAAGTTCCGAGAATCGAAAACTCGGAGGAGGTAGACGAAAGTCGCAATGCTAATATGACGACGAAAGTTAATAAAACTACAAACGTAAACCTCAATATTTATGGAGTAATCTCCAAGCTGTGATTGACGCAGCAGTTGGAGAGATCATGGGAAAAGGTCATGAGACAATCCAAGGGGCCGAATGCTTCTCGCCCTAAAAACTCATTCGAAACCATGTTTAAATTACTCATGAGGAGAGCTATGTTCACACTTCAAATATGAAGGGTGAACCAAAGAAAGAGGATAACTCCTAGAAATCGGAGAAGGAGAGCAAATACAGGCTTAATAAAAAGCAACGAAAGTTCGATGAATAAACCTGTATACCTCAGAGACTGCTTCAGCAGTATAAGATGGATGTTTTAAATATCCATTAGGAAATTTTTCCGATGTCCTAGTTCCGTCAAAACATAAGGACTAAATATAGTAATAAAAATAGATTGGTTGCCTCGAAAAATCAAGCCCATATCGTGGGTGATAAGAAGCAATTAATTATCAAGACTACTTAGGAGACAATTCTCATGATTACACGTATCAGTGCGATTAATTAATATTAAACACAAAAAAATGGTGAAACTGGCCGTCCCCGGAATCGAACCTGGGTCTAGGCCGGCCGCACCCTTTCGCGCGCCTAGCCAACTGAGCTAGTGCCTAGTATTGTGAAAATCTCCATTCTAATTAATTATAAGCACTTGTACAATAAACTTCCTTATCATTTATCAATAATAAATTTCTGCTAAGTGTCCTGTTTTAATACAGGCAATCATAAATCTTCATGAACCATAAACTTAGCAAAATTTTTATTATCATCCACAAGGTATAACTTACCAAGGAAACCTTAGTAAACGATTCTTCGAAATCGACAAGGAATCCTTCCGAAAATCTAGAGCACTCTTTCTTTGCATAGAGTACGACAACATATGTTATTTTAATTATTTTTCTCATTGTTTTCTATCGCCTGCGAATGCCAAACTATGTTTGATTAAAGTATCATATGAGAATTGGCGTATCCTAGTGTGTCCCATAGATTATTTCCATGTCTGATCAGCATGGAGGTTTAATACATGGAACTCCTGAGATATCCCAATGATCATATTGTACTAAAGTCGACTAGCAGTATTCAAAGAAGATATCCAAAAATGGAATTTTTTTTATAAATGTTCCCGATTAAGGAATTCGTGGACTTATAACATAAAGGTGTCACTCATTTGACACGAACAATGATGGATGAACTGGAGCCTGAGATATGGAAAATCTCTGTAGCCTCCTTGTATCTTAGTTATCTTCTCTTAAGTTTTCCCTGCTTACCTCCTGGAAGACAGGTAGAACTAAGATTAACGTCCCACTGTGGGCTGGAGTATTATGAAAACTCCATATTGATTATGGACTAATCGAAACCTTGATTAAGTAGGTTTTAAGACATAGGCTCGTATAGCCTGACTCAATATTATGAGGGTTTTATATTATTAAATAAGAAAGACGGTTCATATTACTTACGTATTAAAAGCCGCAACCCTAATTAGGCAACGATTAAGAAATTGCCATCAGCTACCCAGGATCTAAGGGCAAATTGTTGGTGGATAGGCTAAAAAAAAAAAAGTCCGTAGCCACCCATGTAGCTAAATGCTTGACATGTGCGCAAGTCAAAACCAAGCATCAAAAGCCGTCAGGCTTGCTACAACAACCTGAACTTCCTACGTGGAAGTGGGAAAGGGTAACTATGGATTTTTACCAAGTTACCCAAGACAAGGAAAGGAAATGATACGATATGAGTTATAGTTGACAGACTGACTAAGTCAGCACATTTCCTACCCATTAAGGAGACTTATAGCTCCGATATGCTAGCCCAGTTATACGTAGATAAGATTGTAGCCTTACATGGCATACCTGTAGCTATTATCTCTGATAGAGATACTAGGTACACGCCACATTTTTGGAAGAGTTTCCAACAATCTTTGGGCACACGTTTGAATTTTAGTACGGCTTACCATCCTCAGACAGAGAGTCAGAGTGAGCGTACTATTCAAACGTTGGAAGACATGCTACGTGCATGTGCGATCGATTTAGGTGGTAGTTGGGATAAGAACCTACCATTAATCGAATTCTCCTACAACAATAGCTACCATACCAGCATTAAGGCTGCGCCTTTTCAGGCATTATACGGTAGAAAGTGTAGAACGTCAGTTTGTTGGGCGGAAGTTGGAGATATCCAGTTATCAGGACCAGAGATCGTGTTCGAACGACGGACAAGATAGTCCAGATTCGTGACCGTCTCAAAGCTGCCCGGGATAGGCAGAAGAGATACGCTGATCCTAAGCGTAAGGATTTTCACTTCGAAGTAGGTGACAAAGTCCTACTTAAAGTGTCACCCTGAAAGGGAGTGATGCGATTTGGTAAGAAAGGCAAGCTAAGTCCGAGATACATAGGACCTTTCGAGGTTATCGAACGTGTCGGGTCAGTTGCCTATAAATTAAACTTACCTGAAGAGCTCAGTGGAATTCACAATGTGTTCCACAACTACAATCTGAAAAAGTGCTTCGCCGATGAATCACTGGTTATACCGCATACAAATGTGCATAAAGATGAGAGCTTGAAGTTTGTGGAAAAACCCTTGTCGATTGAAGATCGACGGGTTAAGAAACTTTGAAAGAAGCATGTACCTATTGTTAAGGTCAAATGGGATGGCCGTAGTGGTCCCGAATTCACGTGAGAGGTTGAATCCACGATGAAAGAAAAGTACCCTTACTTATTTCAGTAAATCTCGGGTCGAGATTTATTTTAAGGGGGTGAGGATGTAACACCTCGAAAATTCACGTCCTATAATGTGTTGACACGTGTCATAAAGTTTAAACGTGTGAAAGAATATTATAAAAGGACTAAAGTTGACAAACATGGAAAGTACGTGATTGTACGTATTCTAAGTGTCAACTGTGAATAAATATACTTCATAATAACCCTACATGATGTTTATAACATCAAACGAATAAATCATGGATCATACGAAGCTAAAAGTGAGAGATTACAAACTACAGGGGTTAAATGTGTCAACATGTTTAAAGATAAACCTCTGAGTGACCTTTTGACAAACCCGAAGCTTTGTAAATGTTAATTATGCTCACTAGAATGCACGATATGAATTTCATAAAGTTTCGTAATCGTATGAGCAAGTTGTGATCAAATTCGTATTCGAGGGGTTAAAGTGCAAACGCTGAAAGTTAAGACTTTTCGGGTTAACCGGAAGTGTTCAGGGGCTTGGCAAAGTAAGTATAAGTCCTAAAGCCCTTGTGGGTAATTATAAGGGGGTCAAAATGCAAGAAATAACCCTAGTTGACCTTTCGTGAAGCCAAGGGACAACGTGCAAAACAAAAGAAAATATAAAATCTGATTATAAGGGCCACGCGGCCCGCGTGGCTGATAACAACATCTGAGGCGGGCCGCCTCAGGAGCCCAGATGCAGAAAAACGGGCTGCTTGTCTGTTCAGCCTCCTAAACGACTTGTAATGCATCTAAACCCTTCCAAGAGGCCCCTAAACGACCCCTAGACACTAGTGACACATGTTGGAAGGTTGTGGGCAGTAGTAGACTTGGTTGTCAACTAATTGTGGTGCCTAAATCCATTATATAAAGCCATGTAGTGCAACAATGTTCCACACACCATTTCCTGCATTCTTGGATCAAATCTGGAGCTCTCAAGCAGGTCCAACTGATCCTAAATCGTGCATAGGACTCTTGTAAGTCTGCTAGTCCTTCTTGAATTGAGTTTAGCTTGTTTAATTAGCTAAAAGTCAAACCGTCGTAATTACGGTTTGACTTCGAGATTAGTCAATAATGGCTCAGTCATATCTCGAATCAAAAGTAGTTATAGGATGGTATTTATGTGGGTAATAAAACCCCAAAAGGGTTTCCCCTGATCACCATCCTAAACAGGTCAAATGTCGGGTCAAACCTTTACTTAAAAAGTCAACATATTGCTTAAAATGTCGTTTATGCATAATTAGCTATCTAGATCATTTATAACCTGTTTGAATATTGTTATAACTTAGAAATAAGTGTAAGAACATGCCCCAACATGTTCAACCCGACTATTTCCTGTTTAGACCCGGTTCGGAACCGAAAGTCACATAGTTTGACTTTCACGTTGACTTTCAGTTCTGACCCGTTTGGGCATATTTTAGAAATGCCTCAGAGCTTAAATTGGATTAGGATACATGTTAGAACAACCCTCTGTGATCATACACCTTGGTTCACTAGTTATCCAATTAATATGCAAATTTCCGTTAATTGCTCATACGTTGACCGTTATGCCCTTATTACCTTAAATCATGATTTATGAAAATGTAAAAGTGTAGAAACCTTAGTTACTGATATAAAGACTTGTTTGCAAAGTTTGACATCAGTTTGACTTGTAAATTAAGAGTTATGCTCATTGTCGCTAAATTAAGGCTTTATGTTAACAACATGGCGTAATTAGCATAAAGCCTAGTTAAACATACTTTTTGATATCAAATCCTTTACCCACTGATGATATATATTATTTTGGGATTTTTAAAGATTTTTAATTAATTTTAGGTCGAGCATAACTAGTAGTCGTAGGCTTAATCCGGTAATTGTCGGTTTTGCCCTTACGGGCCATAAAATGAATTTAACACATCTAAACGATTCCAAACCTTTTGCTACTGATTAGTTATGATAAATAAATTATTCTTAAGCCTTCTGGAAATATAAAAATATCAGATTTAAGTATCGAACCCGGTAATGGCCTTTAATCGCCATAATTAGCGTTTTTAACGCATAGTAGGTCTTAGAATCATATTGGACATACCCGGGTTGATACCTACTGATATATGAGGCAAATTATGATAACTTAACAGTAAGCAAAGGTTTATAAACTCAGACTTCGTTTTTGAGCTTTGCGGCTTATGTGAAATTACCAAAATACCCTACGGGGCATAGTTTGGTTAAATATGATAAATATCACATATATGCTTTAGCCTACTGTTATAACTCATTAAAATGAGTATGTTTACTGTTTACATCAGACCTGTAACTCAGTTAAACAATTAAACTCTTTTACAAACTTAAAAATGACCAAACTACCCCTACGGGGCATAGTTTGTGTTTAAACTAGTTCGGGGCATAACGAAAGACATCCTATTGATGTCACAACCTATTTGAAGCATATTAACTTAGGAAACATGTATATGGCTCTTACGGATACCCGTTACGCATATTACGCGTTCGGTTCGGCTTATGTAACAAGTTTACATAAATTAGCCGAAACGGGTCAAACCTTATCGGTTTAATCTCAAAATCCGGAATGTGGATGAAGGACCCATATTAAACAAGTCTCTGAACTTGTCGGATCTAAATCACATTCTATCCGGTCTTCGCTTAATCGTGCGTACGAACCGTATCCTTGAAACTAGCCGGTCTAAGCTTAAGCTTAACTAAAGACCCGTTAGAATTCTAATAGATTATTAAAAACCTTCGTTCCAGATTAGGAGCCCAGTAAAAGCTATCTGTACTTGCTGATTTGATATACGGCTGGGATTGAATTTATATTTAGCTCAGGTAAATACTTTTAACTTATTTTCCCTATACGGGCTTGGGTTACGGTACATAGCGTACCGCTTGATCGAGCATCAAATCTTCCACGCTTAGTGGTTAATTGAATAATTTGATTGGCTCGTTTTAAACAGATGTGTTTACTTTACAGCCTTTGGGGGGTTAATGACCATGTCCCGGATATCCTTGGCATTATCTTACGAGATAGCCACGACCTGAGCACGGGGTGTAGGCGTACACCTGTCGGTGTATAACTCTAGAATTGTGGTGTGTCTATTGATCTTTAACCCGGATACGTTCCGGGCTACTGAACGCATAAGTAACATGTAAATCGTTCACAAGATTATAATATTAAATAATTCTCCCAAGTTAAAAAGATTAATTTTGCCTCCGTGCATTTTAATCAATGTGTCAAGATATTTTGTGCCACGTGCATTCCAAACAATTTACAAACTCTTTTTCCAAAATGAGTCAGTTGAATGTATTTACCAGTGTAAACTGACGTATTTTCCAAAAAGGCTAAATGCAGGTACTAGGCGTAATTGGCTGGATATGTCTCCTTAGCATCAATAGAAGTCTCGCAAGCTTAAGATGCCTAAAAGTCTGTTGAACTATTGTTTCCATTTTATGTTCGATCCTTCTGTGGATAAACTTCCGAATATTGTAATAGTTGATATTACAATAATAAATTCGGTTGTATTATATTTTCAACTGCTTCCGCTGTGCTTAATAATATTGTGTTGTTTGACTATTATGTTGCCAACCATGACGTCACGATACTCCCCACCGGGCCCACCGGTGACACGTGGAAATTCGGGGTGTGACATAATATCACTAGAGGCCTAACTTCTTATGACAATTGAAGAGGTTGAAAACCCTAAAATATGAAAGAGAAAATGACTTTTAGAAAGAGGAGACCCAAACTTATCTTTTCTCTTCAAGAAATTACGATTAGAAAGAACCCACATGTTACTAACCATTAGATCAAAACACTATTCATTGTTTGTTTATTAACTATAGAGTATAGTATATATTATATTATATTGAATATTTATTGTTCTTAGATATTTTGAAAAATAGAAAATGAAGTAGTAGAGATATTTTTATTCGTTATACTTACTAACTTGATGATTATAATATCATTCTTGAATCGTGTTCGGGCTGCGGGCCAAGCTGTAGAAGGTATCGCGAGACAGCCCGAGGCGGAGGGAAAAATACGAGGTACTTTATTGCTTAGTCTAGCTTTTATGGAAGCTTTAACAATTTATGGCCTGGTTGTAGCATTAGCACTTTTATTTGCTAATCCTTTTGTTTAATATTAGAAATATGAAAAATTTGGATTTTTCATATTTTATTGCCCTGGATTTTTGTTCGCTATTGTGTCCGATCCTGAAAAAATTAATGTTAATAGCAAGTAAGTTTCTTAACTCTTTGGTTGATAAACTGTTAATCTCTTCAAACTCGCAGGGTTAGTTGTAATAAAACCATTTTATCATTTAAATAAATGTCTCTAATGGGGCAATTAACTTTATATAAAGTCATAACAAATGGCCTGCTTCACTACACAAGCTACTAAAACATGAGTATCTGAGATGGAAATTAATGGCGACAGATTTAGGTGATCACTAAAAACAAAGTGACTGTTCTAAGTTCTAACGTTAATAGAATACAAATGGTTTATGGAAAAGCATTAATATTTAACTATGGGACAACAAAATAGTTGACAACGACAAATACATAAACTTATGATTGCAAAATGGGCGAACAAAATATTTATGGAAAAGCATTAATATTTAACTATAACAAAATACTGTTAGCCAAACTGAGCGAACCTTTAGCACCAGCTGCATACATGGCAGCATTATCATCAGGGTGTTCATTAGCGTCAACAATTGCAAGGAGTGCAACCACACATGCATAGTCCATGTTAGCTTGGATTGTGACCGTGAACTTGTCCGCTGCTTCGTACTTCTTCTTTGATTGCGGTTTTTGAATCTACAAGATTGATAAGTCACAACATTAATTAGGTTCTATATGAGTTATATGTAACATTATTGAAGACAACCAAAATTGTTCTTAACTACCCGTGCAATTTCTGATGAAGAATTTCCCCTATAAATTGTGAAGTTTCCCTTCGACCAGCTCCCTTTGATCCTCAAATCACAAACATCGTTGCTTCTCATTTTGTTTGCCAACATCATGCTAATATTGGTCTTAAGCTGGATCATATTTTCGTTTTTTGCGGTAAATATCATGTCCGAATCAGATTTACTTTCACCCTTGAATACATTCCATCTACTATGCGCACTACTTAATTGCTGAAAACAAAATATAGTCCATTAGAGATATATTAATTTGACTGCGAATGTATTATTTTTAATGTATAATTAGTATTAAGGCCCGTGCGTTGCGACGAGGGCGTAAAACTGTGCCAAGTAGTACCAATACAACACCACCGTCAGCGACCACCAACGCTGAACTCGTATAATTAAAGGAAATAAAAAAATGAGAAAAAAGAACGAAGACGTAAAAACGTTAAACTATGCACACGAAACTTAAAACATAGAAAACAATAACTACGTCAATCTAGAATCCGTGCGTGCGGTGGAGCAGCTAAACTGGAAAAAGGTGGCGTAAAAACGTTGAACCATATATGCACGTTGCGGCGGTTTTAGTCGCAAAATTTAGACCGAAACATAAAAGGAAAAATATATAATAATTGAAACCTATAAGAGATGAAAGTTAAAAGTGAAAAAGTGTTGGATTAGATTGTAAAATCTGTAAAAGTGTTGGGGTTAAAAGTAAAAAAACTAAGGATAAAAAAAAAGTGTGTACAACATATCATAGATAAATAAACAGGTTGGTCGAGCCAGGAAATAGGTCAGAATAGGCCGAATTATAGTGGGTTCACTTTGTTTCAGGTCAGAAAGTGTCATTTTAGAATGAAAGCGTCAAATGAATGAAGTGTAAAAAATAAAAAAAATAATAAAGATATTACAGTAACAACATGTGGTCTTTCTTTTCTCATAAGTAAATAAGTAAATGATTAGTTTTCTTGCAGATACTCTTTGCAGGAGGAAGAAATGGTTGTCTTCATGTTCTCTTTACTTTCGGACTTTTGTAGAGGTGGAAAAATAACATGATTAGGCGGGTTGAATGGGTCAAAACTCGTCATTTTTGTACAGGGTTAACCCGAAATACTAATTGTCTAATTTTAAATAATTAGAAAACATATGCCTTCATTTGAGCTTATTCATTTGCTAAGAGTAAACGTGCAATGTCCAACCGCTAATTCATTTTCCAATATTTTTTTTTATTAAAGGCTGCCACTTTTGGTTTTCTATGCAAGTATTTGATTTGGCTTTAGGATTTTAATATATTTTTTCGCCATAAAAGATATAATCATTTTGTAGCCTGCTAATTTTAGTAGTTGTTAATCTTGTTTTAGGTTTTAAATTTTGATGAAGATTAAAGTGACATTAGACCGTGGGGTATGGTGGGGCGGGGGGTTTAGGGCATGGGTTGACACGTGGAGTTCGAGCCCCCCCCCCCCCCCCCCCCGGCTGGTGAGTGACGTGTCCGTGGGGTATGGCGGGGCGTGGCTAGCACGGAGTGGCTTGGCCAGGTGTATTAAATTAAAATAAAAATATAAAATCTAAAATTTAAACATGGCCCGCTATGCCCTAGCTAACAAGCCAATAAGAGCCGGCCACATAGGATCGCTAGTTGCCCCAGGCCCGGCCTTAAATAGTGTTTCTCTCCAACCCACGCCCCATACCCCATAGTCTTACAAAATAGTGTTTGCTTTATATGTGTAATGCACATTAATTATTTATTCATTCATTCGGTATTTAATGAATCCAAGTAGATGTATTAGGGGTGTTCAAAACTATCCGTATCCGAAAATCCGATATCCGAATCCGAAATATCTGAAAAATCGGATATCTGAAATTTCGGATATCCGAATTTTTCGGATTGGGATTCGGATAGTGATTTTCAAAATTTTCGGATATTTCGGATATCCGAAATATCCGAAAATTTAATTTTTATTTTTTTTCGAATATCCGAAAATATCCGAAGTATCCGAAATATTCGAAAACTTTTATTCGGATATCCGAAACTATTCAAAATATCCGTTTCCGAATATGAAAAAATAATAAAAAAATAAAAATTAAATAAAAAATTGGTTTTTCGGATATCCGATTCATTATCCGAATCCATATCCGAAATTTCGGATATCCGAAATTCGTCGGATACGGATTCGGATAGTGAAATCTGGTATCCGAAAATTTCAAATATCCGGTTTTGAACACCCCTACATGTACTTAGAAATGGTGGCTTGGAAGTTGTAAACGATTGCATATATAGAGGAGTAATCTAATTTAAGTCAAATGGTTGTTGAGCAAAATAAAACATAACACAAGCAGTTAGCTGCTTATTAAACACTATAAAGAAGCAACCTAACTATGCATATATGTGTTGTAATGTAAGCTTTGGAGTCTTTAAAAAAATGGAAATTTTCTTTTTTAACCCTAAAGTTTTAATGTTTGACAATTTAAGTTTAAACTTCTAATCTTTGTTTCCTTTTTAACCCTAAAGTTTTAATTTTTAACAATTTACCCTAAAGTTTTATTCTTTGACAATTTAAGTTTAAAATTTTTAATCTTTGTTTCCTTTTTAACCCTAAAGTTTTAATTTTTGACAATTTAAGTTTAAAGTTGTAATCTTTGGTAATTTAACCCCTTTGATTAATTTGATTTTTTACTTCTAATTCAAAAGTTTTCATCTTTTGTTATCTAACCACTTTGATTTTTTTACTTATGTGTTGTAATCTTGGCTTTGGGGGTTTTACAAAAAAAAATTGATATTTGTTTTTTTACCTTTAACACAAAACTTTTTATCTTTTTCATTTTCCCGCAAATTTTTCGCTTTATGCTTCGTTCTAAATTTTGTGACTTAACACATCGCAACGTGCGTCTTTGATTTAGCGTTTTTACGTTTCGGTCTAAATTTTGCGAGTTAACACGACGCAATGTGCGTGTGTGGGTGAACGTTTTTACATCGTCTATCTTTTCCCGTTTGACAGGTTCAACATAACGTGCGCGTCCTAAATCGACTTAGTTATAACTAAAGAATCCCCGGCGCATTGCGGCGGGTCGTAATTCTAGTTTACTTTAATTGTTATACTTTAT
Organism: Helianthus tuberosus; assembly: GCA_030545235.1. Taxonomy (NCBI): domain Eukaryota; kingdom Viridiplantae; phylum Streptophyta; class Magnoliopsida; order Asterales; family Asteraceae; genus Helianthus; species Helianthus tuberosus. The sequence goes on from CM060425.1 coordinate 200,094,250, forward strand.
ATTATATTTGCATATAGCACATTTAATGGTAAAATTACAAATAAAATATTAAATGTTGTATTATTTAAAGATTTATGTATTGTTTATAGCTAGAATTGTGAATTATGATAGTAATCTAACTTTTACCTTATTTACTGGAATATTTAATTTCATTTATAAAAAAATATATTAATATGATTATATATTTTACATTGTTCAACTCGTGTAGCACACACGTAATCTAGTTCTCTAGCTATACACAAAGTATCATCCATCAATAGTGTTGTTTCAATTCTTCTTTAAATTCTTTCACATTTCAATGTCGATTTCAGCAGAAAAGCTCAAAAACAAATTATGGAACAACTATGATTTAAGAAGTAGAAGCTTAAACTTACCTTCTGGAGCATCGCGATGGGCTTGTCGTTAACGTCAAGTATCACGGACTGATAATGGGTGAATGTGTCGCATGGTTTTGCTTTGAGCATTATTTTATGATTAATATCAGAGATCACAAGGTTTCTACCAGGATAACTATCGACTATAATTTCAAGTGGTTCGGGTGTAATGAACTGAGGACTTATGACAGAAAATGGAGGGAATACAGGTGCACCACTAGGTTGAGCCATCATAACAAGCAAACACTAAGATTGTAGTTCTATGCAGGTATGCATGGAGTAGGAGCTGTGTGAAGGCTTTTAACATGATATTCATTGACCAACAAGTTGACTACATCCACATATGCGTAGTGCCTAGTGGACTGTGAATATGATCTTTTCTTCAACTTGATACTAGATATTAAGTTATAATATTTATGATTTATCAATATAATATTTTCTTCAACTTGATACTAGATATTAAGTTATAATATTTATGATTTATGTATTTCTCAGGCGCCATAATTGACTACTTGCTTGTGAAGAACGTGAAGCATTTGTCATCAAGTGAAATACGAATTCTTTAATTCTGTAATGTATAATACAACGGGTATAATGTTGTTGGCCGCCGGACCAGGAAGAATGAGCAAGTAGCAAGTAGCAAATTTCATTTATGGGATTGACCGTATATTTTTTTAATGGCAAAGATATACACCCTCTAAAAGTTATTTTAATAATATATTCGACATCTAGGAAATTAATGTGACAACGAATTAATAAATTGAGTGATTGTGAAGCTTGACCCGAATGAGGGGGGGGGGGGGGGGGGTCGAAAACGTATATACACAAAAATTTTCATAGAACCCAGGGGTCGAAAACGTACATACCCAAAAATTTCTATACGAAAACTACATATATAACACTACTGAGCGAAAAGTTCGGAGGGTCGGGCACCTCCTTCCGCCCCTTTTATAATGTTTAAGAAAACTTCATTCCCATTTGTTTGTTAACTATTAAGGTGATCGTATAACAACTTTTAGATCAATTTATATATTAACATTAATCATTCTTTACTTAAATGCTCACATATAATATCAATGGAGGCCCATCTTCTTGCCAAAGTTGGAGAGGTTGAAAACCCAATAATGTGAGAGAGAAAATGACTTTTTAAAAGAGGAGACTCTCACTTATTTTTTTCTCTTCAAGAAATTATGGTTAGAAAGAATCCACGTGTGACTATTCAATATATCAAATTAAGCGGTTATGATTTAGATATTTCGGAAAAGTGCTGCTACTACTATTATTATTATTATTAGACAAAATTGCAGAAAACAACCTTTATGTATACCCCAAACTACACTTTATACCTTTCACTATGAAATCCGCCAAAACCAACCTTTACGTTCATGTTTTGTTACACATCACAACCTTTACACCAAACCTAGTAAAAAAAGTCAGTTAAGTTACCCCATGTGCGATGCATGTGAGGGCATATATGTCTTTTCCTTTGACCCCTTTTATAATGAATATTATATTTAAACCTTTTTATTTATTTCCTTCAACTATAACCTGATATCCCACAAAGAACCCAGATCTACCTATCTTCATCAAAATGTTTCACCAAGAACACACGAAGAACAAAACCTCATCATCATCACTTCATCAACATCATCATCATCATGACAATTGAAGGTTAGATTTATCTCCATCACTCTCTGAAAATTGAAGGTTTGATGATCAAGTTGCAGGTAAATCGGAGATTCAGTTCGATCTAATTGTTCGAATCGTTATCCTGGATCTTAAACTTTTTCAACTTCTGAAACAAACCCTTTACATTATGCATCTACTTTCACAAATCCCATAAAGCTTTTTTTTTTATTTAGTTCATGGAATTGGAGATATTTGAGGGTTTTAAGGGATTGGGCTTCGAATTGGGCTTTGTTTTTTTTAGTAAAAGAAAATGGGTTTTGATAGTTTAATGATTAATGTACACACGAGAGTCGATGTTGAGAGAATGGGGAATATTAAGGCTGTTTTGTATCCTAATTTCATGTGATTATCGTGTGCTCGCCCGTAGTGGGGCATTATATCACGGCATTTGTGGCTATAGCGCCCCATAGCACTGCTCAACATCACTATGACGGACACTATGGGGAGTTAAATTTTGTGTTCCCGTGATCCTCATAGAGGCGTGAGGAGGTGAGGTGCTCTGTTTTTTGTACTCCAAAATTTCCAATTTTGTTTATGTGGGTGCTCTATATTTTTAAAGGAAACGCTTGAATTCAATCATATGATCTACAAAGTGTGTTAAAGTTGCTGTCTTGATGCCATTTTGAGGTGGGATATGAGTTGTGTGATCATAATTATGGGGGTATTGCAACTGATTCCAAGATGCTGTTTTCCATATGTTTTGCAGGGGTTCTTGATCTTCTTCAACGGTAATTTGATTTCTTCAAATTTGGGCCTCAAAATGGAATTTAAGGTTGTGATGTTTTGCAGGGTTTCTTGATCTTCTTCAACTGATTCCAAGATGCTGTTTTCCATATGTTTTGCAGGAAAAGACATATATGCCCTCACATGCATCGCACATGGGGCAACTTAACTGACTTTTTTGACTAGGTTTGGTGTAAAGGTTGTGATGTGTAACAAAACATTAACGTAAAGGTTGGTTTTGGCGGATTTCATAGTGAAAGGTATAAAGTGCAGTTTGGAATATACATAAAGGTTGTTTTCTGCAATTTTGTCTTATTATTATTATTATTATTATTATTATTATTATTATTATGGGTGGAGATACAATAGTAAGTTTATTTGGCTAGGAAGTGATCTTAACCATCCACTTAGTTAATCAAGGGCTAAGATTAAATGATGGAAATTGAAGGTAAGAAAAGCGGCGCGTGAGTTTGTTTAGGGATATTCTAGGTAATGCAAGGCAATAGTTTCTCTCTCCTCCAATTCCCCCCCATTTTTTAAACGTTAATAACTCTTTCATACGACATTATTTTTTTTATAAAAATTGCACCAAAAAAACGAGCGTTTTTTATCTTTAAAACGAGTATACTATTGCTATATTTTCAAAAAAAAAAATTAAAAACCCAGTTGCGTAAAACGCAATAGAAAAACCCCCAGTTACGTAAAACACAATAAAAAAAACCTAAAAAATGACATTTTTCTAAAACGCAATGCACCAAAAACACAAAGAAATGTCTTATTTGTAAAACGCAATGGCCAGAAAACAAAAAGAAATGTCTTATTTTTAAAACGCAATAGCCTAAAAACTCAAAAGAAAATGTACTTTCTAAAACGCAATGGACTAAAAACACATAAAAATGTGTTTTTACCTAAAACGCAATGCACCAAAAACACATACAAATGTCTTATTTGTAAAACGCAATGGCCAGAAAACACAAAGAAATGTCTTATTTCTAAAACGCAATAGCCTAAAACTTAAAAGAAAATGTACTTTCTAAAACGCAATGGAATAAAAACACATAAAAATGTGTTTTACCTAAAACGCAATGCACCAAAAACACGTACAAATGTCTTATTTCTAAGACGCAATGGCCAGTAAACACTTAAAATGTCTGTTTTCTAAAACGCATTGGACTGAAAACACATAGAAAAGTGTTTTACCTAAAACGCAATGCACAAAAAACACAAAAAAATGTTTTATTTGTAAAACGCAATGGCCAGAAAACACTTAAAATGACTCATTCCAAAACGCAATTGCCTAAAAAACAAAAGAAAGTGTTCTCTGTAAAACGCAATGGACTTAAAACACCTAAAAAAGTGTTTTACGTAAAACGCAATGCACCAAAAACACTTCAAGAATGTGTTTTTCTAAAACGCAATGGCCAGAAAACACATAAAAATGTTTTAGTTCTAAAACGCAATTGCCTAAAAACACCAAAGAAAGTGTTCTCTCTAAAACGCATTGAACCATGACAATTTAATCGAAAAAAGTGTTCTCTCTAAAAATACCAAAGAAAGTGTTCTCTCTAAAAAAAGTGTATTCTAATGCATTTTTATTACAGCAATTTAATCGAAAAAAAAATTTCCGAGCTGACCTGGCAGCTCAACCCCAGCCAGGGGCTGCCGCCCCTGGGACCCCGCCAGGAAGGATAGAAAGCAATAGGATTATGACATGTGGCAAATTTTAAAATAAAGAGAAAGGGTATTTTAGTCAATCCCATCATTTCTTCTTCCTTCTGCTCCCCAGTTACTTCAAAACTCACCATTTTCAAAACCCACCATCTCCAACCTTTTCTTCACTTACTATCTCAATAATCACTACATTATAATGCGATTTTCGTCAACAATCAATGATTCAAACACCCGATCAACGTGTTCTTCATCTTTTTTTGAAAAAACCCAGTTTAATTTCATTCAAAATCTCGTTTTTTCCCGTGATTTTGAAGATAATCACTCGATCCGTTCGATTCAATCGCTGATAAGTGTTTCTATCATTCAAATTTCGTTAATCGATGAAGAAATCGACTTCGATCCATGTAAGAAATTCTTTAATTTCATTTTCACGATCTGGGTTTTTGATTTAGTCATTGCGTTTTACGATCTTGGCGGGGGTTCGGGGGCGACAGCCCCTGGTAGCAGGGTCCCAGGGCGGCAGCCCCTGGCTGGGGTCAGCTCGGCAAATTTTTTTTTCGATTAAATTGCTTTAATAAAAATGCATGAGAAAAATTAATTTTCTATAAATTTGCCTCTGGAAAAACTGCATTCGTAGACAGTTTTATGCCATTGCGTTTTAGAACTGCATTCCTGGTTCAGACAATTCACAGACAACTATTGTCCTGGTTCAATGCGTTTTAGAGAGAACACTTTCTTTGGTGTTTTTATGCCATTGCGTTTTAAAACTAAGACATTTTTATGCGTTTTCTAGTCATTGCGTTTTAGAAAAACACATTTTTGAAGTGTTTTTAGTCATTGCGTTTTAGGTAAAACGCATTTTTAGGTGTTTTCAGTCCATTGCGTTTTACAGAGAACATTTTCTTTTGTTTTTTTAGGCCATTGCGTTTTAGAAATGAGACATTTTTCAGTGTTTTCTAGCCATTGCGTTTTATAAATAAGACATTTCTTTTTGTTTTTGGTGCATTGCGTTTTAGGTAAAATACATTTTTATGTGTTTTCAGTCCATTGCGTTTTAGAAAACAGACATTTTAAGTGTTTTCTGGCCATTACGTTTTAGAAATAAGACATGTGTTTGTGTTTTTGGTGCATTGCGTTTTAGGTAAAACACATTTTTATGTGTTTTCAGTCTATTGCGTTTTAGAAACTACACTTTATTTTGAGTTTTTAGGCTATTGCGTTATAGAAATAACACATTTCTTTGTGTTTTCTGGCTATTGCGTTTTACAAATAAGACATTTCTTTGTGTTTTTTGTGCATTGTGTTTTACAAAAATGTCATTTTTAGGTTTTTTTTTTTCCATTGCGTTTTACGCAACTGGGTTTTTTCCATTGCATTTTACGCAACTGGGTTTTCAATTTTTTTTTTCGAAAATATAGCAATAGTATACTCGTTTTAAAGATAAAAAAACACTCGTTTTTTTGGTGCAATTTTTATAAAAAAAATAATGTCATATGAAAGAGTTATTAACGTTTAAAAATGGGGGGGAATTAGAGGAGAGAGAAACTATTGCCTTGGATTGACTAGAATGCCCCTAAACAAACTTACGCGCCTCTTTTCTTCTCTATAATTTTCATCATTTAATCTTAGCCCTTGGTTAACTAAATGGATAGTCAAGATCATTTCCTAGCCTTCTTAGACAAATAAAATTCCTATTGTATCTTCACCTTATTTTTATTTACTATACTTTTTAAGTTGATTATTGTAATATCATTCTTGATTCGCTTTCAATGAGGCTATTGGTTTGCTTTCTAGTCCGAGCTTTAATAGAAATATCTATTATATAAATTATCTATATATAAAAGATGAGAAGATAAATAGTGATTTTTTTTTCTTTTATTGTATGGGTGGAGATACAATAGGAAGTTTATTTCGCTAGGAAGGATAGGAAGCAATCATAACCGTCCAATTGCACAATCTACGGTCTAGATCAAAATCAAATTAAAAACTGTCATTTAAACACGCTCTCCGGGGTTTCAGGGGTATTATCGTCAAAGTTCAAAATAACCGTCGTTGAATATACACTGAAACGCTTCAAAAAAAGTGCATTACGTTTTACACTTCCATTGAACGATCAAACACATACAAAAATTTGAGAAAATCATACTCCATTGAAGTTCATGGCGTCGTCGAGAGATAATTTGAAGGTTTACATTCGAGTTACTCAAAAGAAATCAGTCTCTGAAAACCCTAAATCATCAAAGAAGCGAAAAACATCATCAGCTGAAGAGAACATAGATGAACAAGAAAATATTAGCCGGAAATCAACAATGAAACAACAAAGAACTAGAAAACGCAAAGTTATTTCAGACAATGGTATATTTAACAATTTTTGCTCTTTAACTGAATTCAAGTTACGTTTTATGAAGTACAATAGACCTAATATATCATATCCGTTCCGAAAAATAGTTAATGAGTTATATCTTCTCCTATCTTATCATTTTTGTTACTAGAGACTACATTGCGTTTTATGTTAAAACTATGATCTAAGATGCTAATGCTTCTTATGGGATTTATATATTGTGAATTAATGCGTTTTTCCTTAATAAATTTGCAGAAACAAAGAGATTATTATTATGATAATTGTAATCGAATTTTAGAATATTGCGTTTTATCTTTGAATTTGCTGAGATACATGTGTTGTTAACTATTGAGTTTTATATTAATATATCATAAAAAAAACAAAATGAGATTATGTAATGTTAATTTGGTGTGTTAAATAATATGATGTAAAGTATTGCGTTTTATCTTAAACCTGTGAATTACTGCTTTTTATATTTATAGTGTTAGCTAATGCGTTTTATCATAAATTTTGTTAATTGAACTTGTTGACTAATGCGTTTTACATTGATATATCATAAAAGACAAAATGAGATTATGTAATGTTAATTTGGTTTGTTAAATAATATGATGTAAAGTATTGCGTTTTATCTTAAACCTGTGAATCACTGCTTTTTATCTTTATAGTGTTAGCTAATGCGTTTTATCATAAATTTGTTAATTGACATTGTTTCATTATTCTATTTAAAGTTAAAAAAACAAGAGGAAAAACAAAAAAGGCAAAGAAAGAAAGTGGTGATAGAATCATCAGAAGATACAGTTTCTGATTCAAAGGATGAAAAATCTAGTCGAGCTATTGTTCTGCATACTTCCAAACAACAACAAGTAAATTCAGGTAACATAAAACGCATTTAACAAATTTCATGAAAAAAATATATGTTTTTAACACAATTCAATGTATCAGATGATGATTTTGTTGATCCACAACCAAGAGTTAACCTGACAAAAAATCAAAAGAAGGAAAAGGCAGAATCAAAACCAAAGAGATCACTGAGGAAAGATAAAACAAAAGAACAACCAGAACAACAACCATATTATGATTACGACGGAAAAAAAAATCAACATAAGATGTGCAGTCAATAATCTAAAAGATTATATTGAAGGTTTGTCAAAAGAGCAAAGGAATGTTGTTAGAGAAATAGGGTTTGAGAGCATACTAAAATTCAAGCTGCATTCAGTTCCACGCAAATTCGGATATTGGCTGGTAAAAAACCTTGATGCTGAAAATGATGAGATAAATATTGGAGATGAAAAGATTAAGATCACAGCTGAATTTATCCAAAAGGTATTTCAAATACCAAATGGAAAAACAGAGATTGTGGAAAAACTGAGACCAAAAGACACTGATCTTATAATTAAATTCTGGCGCGGTCAATTCAACAAAGATATTTTGAAGAGAATGTATGTGCACAACTTGATTAGTTATTTAAAATCAAGAAATGAGCTTGGAAGATTGTTCAAACTAAATTTCTTGGTTATATTTTTTACGATCATGGCGGAGGCAATGCAAAGTAGTAATGTTAATCAAAGATTCTTGCCATCAATGAAAAGTGACAAAAAAACCCAGGATTTTAATTGGTGTGAATATATTCTGACCGTTTTAAGGCGTACAAGAAGACAATGGCCTGGAAATGAGAAGCTCTTCAATGGACCTATTGCATTGTTAGCGGTATGAAATCTGATCTTTCATTTTTGCTAAATATTTGCTGAATGCTTGTTTAGGCTGCTTGTTTATATTCTTTGTTTGTTTAAAACTATACTTTATAAAACGCAATGTATATTTTAAAACGCAATGATCTTTCATTTTTGTTTGTTTATATTATTTATTTGTTTAAAACTATTCTTTGCTTGTGTAAGACGCAATGTTTTTGTAAAACGCAATATATTTAAAGTTACAAAACATTAGTTTTGTAAGTTGTTTACAATGATTTATATTTTAAAACGCAACAAAAATTGAATTGCTTATTTTTCTAAAACGCAATGATTCATACAGATACTATATGCTTACAAAAAACAAGGATTTGACGATGCTGAAAACACTGAAGAGTTCTCTCTTGATAAAATTGACTCTACAACATTACAAGAATTTGAAGATGAATTGGAAATTGCTGCGCAAAATGAGGGGAGATGTCTTGTAATGGATAAAGTGAAAAAAGTCAGAAAGAATAAACAAAAAAAAAAGATGAAAATGATGAATTTTATGTTTATCCAACTGAATCCGAGAATGAAAACGAAGAAATTTTTGAAGATGAATCTGAAGAAAAAGATGAAGACGATGATGAAGAACAACCAATCACCTTACTTAAAGCTGCAACAGACTGGATTGATCAAGAGAATCAAGAGAATGTTCAAAACAGCCCAATTATAACCATTGAAACTGAGAAAACACATACAGAAAGTGGAGGATCATGGGGGCAATTCTTCATTAAACCATTAATAGGAAATATAGATAAAATGTGGGTAGACAGTCAAAGCCGACTGCGTAATTTCATGCCATCACAAAATCAAAGTGAAGGTCTTTCTGACATTCATTCAACAAAAAGTGGCGATGAAAATATGAAGAACATTAAAGATAAAAAATCACATGAAGAATATCTTGTGACTGCTTTGGATGATCATTTTAAAGGATTTGAAGAAATTTTCGAAAACATCCAATCACGCATAGATGAGATTGTCGAAGAATATCCAAACAGTGAAGCTCTTCATAACAAAGTAAACGAATGGGTGTCATTGATTGAAAAATTCAACCATCAAGCAAAAAAGCACATGAAAGTTAATATTGATTCAACTATGATGGAAACACCATCAAGATTTCTAAATTTGAGCCAAAATGAAGACACCGAAAATCAAATCATTTCAACACCATTGATTGTAAAACGCAATGATGATGATACAAAACGCAATGAGGATAACACACCTGTAGTTCAGTCCTCCAATCCAGAAAAAAACAGTGAGAATGAACCTGCATCTGTTCTGCAAACACACATTGAAAAATCTTCAATGGTACAATCATCATTTAGCGAAGAAACTCCATCATTAATCTTGGAGATTATCAAAAAGACAGATGAAGAAGAAAAAAAATCAAATCAAAAGAAAATTCATGATGATGAGGTACCATCCTTTGATTTGAAAATTTCTCAGTTGTCTTCAAATGTTGATGAAAATGAAGTTGAAGTTGATGCTACTCGCCACGCTGCACAAACCGAAATTCAAGCGGAATCTGAAAATAAAACAATCGAACAAGATGTTCAAATTACTGGAATACAAACAATGTTTGGTAGAATTGAAGAACAGGATACTGAAAAGGAAATCAGTGATCTACTTCAAAACACATCATTCCTCAACCCACAAGAAGATCCGTATAAAACACCTGCAAAATCAGTTCATCAAGAACAACCATCAAGTGATATAAGCAAAACAGAAGAAATAATCACAAGGATGGTACGACCAGATCGAGAGAAAAATGTACCAGAAGTCTTTTGTTCACCATACTATCTAAGACAAGTAGCAATGAAGGAAGCAAGAACGGCACACGAAAACAACATATCGGGATATGCTTTCCATGCAGAAGGAGAAATGATGTAAAAAATCATTTATATACACTAACACAAAACAAAAATCAAAATATTATAATTTTTTTTTTTTTGCAGGGACGCTCTCTTTGAAATTAGAGATCATGTATTTCTATATAGATATGCTGCTGAAACAATGAGGCCAGGATTGGAAATCACCGGAGAAGTAATCAATTGTTGGTCATATATTTTGAATGAAGAAGAAAAAAGAAGATCAAAAGACAACAAAACTCCAAGATTTTTCTGTACTATTCGAATGCTGGTATGATATATAAAACGCAATTTTTCTGTATTCTTATAATGAAGTATTTTGAAGTATGATTGAATGAAGTTTTATAAAACGCAATTGCAGTTTTATTTCTTTAATAAAACGCAATGCTTACTTTGTTTGAATGAAGTTTTATATAACGCAGCTGTATGTTTTATTACCTTCATAAAACGCAGCTGTATGTTTAATTACCTTCATAAAACGCAATAATATGTTAATTTTTTAATTTTATCCAGGCTTTACCATCGAGTTCAAAGGAAGAAACTGAAAATAAAGAAAAGATGATAGAAGCATTCACAATGAACATAGAAAAAATTCTTCAAGGTGCAAAGCTAAAAAGCATAAAGGATTTTAAAATTATACTTGTCCCGATTCTCTATATACATCAATTTTTTTTTGTAATTCTATTGATAAAAATATTTGGGGATCTAATTGTATAATACATAAAACGCAATAATAAAACAATTTAAAATTGCAGTTTGTTATCTCATAAAACGCAGTTAATACCTTTGTCTTCAATTTCTCCCACATATGCCACATACATAACCTATGCCTACTTCTTGAAAGTACATCCTTAATAGCTCTCTTCATTGCAGCATCTTGATCAGTAACAACAACTTTAGGCTCACTTCCAAAAGCATTAACAAAGCACCTTAAAAGCCATCTATAAGAATCTGCAGTCTCCGAACCAAGTAATGCACCACCAAATGTGACATTCCTAAAATGATTATCAATACTAGTAAATGGTACAAAAACCAAATCATACCTGCAAAAAAACAAATTAAAAAAGCATTAGAAAAATTAGAACATGATATATAACGCAATAGAATATATAACGCAATAAATGAAAAAAACTTACTTGTTTGATTTATAAATAGCATCAAAACCAAATATGTCACCAAACACTGTATAATTTGTTTTTGATTGCTCATCAGCCCAGAAAAGCCCTTTCAATCTTCTATCTTCACCAATAACATAATCATATGTGAAACCAGGACAACATTCTTTCTTCCTAATAAGACGCCTAACTACCATTTCTGCATCATACTCTCCGATGTAAAGATTCAAATCCCTTCTATAATTCTTACAATCAACTTTACTAGCACCAACTTCACCAAAACCACCATACATTGTTTTCATAATATTGAATGCTTTAACAGGTCCAATATTGATTGCAGACAATCCATATATAAAACTTTCTTTCACATAATCGATACTTCGGGCAGCCGGCAAGAAATGAATATCTTCATCTTCAACAAAGATATGATTATGTTCTTCTTCAAAGTAGTAGATTTTAAACATATTATTGTTCTCTAATATTAATTTCACATGAGCATTGCATCCAACTCTTTTTGAACCCCTATTACGTCTAACAATCTTTTTACTATTCTCAACTAAACCAGAATCTATTTCTTTGCTAACATGAAATCCTTCTTTTGAACAGACAATATATCTTATTTTCACTAAACCACCACCATTTTTCCAAGAGGTATTTTTTCTTGCAGAAAAACCTGCAGCAAGTGCATATCTCTGATAAAACGCAAAAGCCTCATCAAATGACTTAAAAAACATTCCAACAGCAGGTGTAATGGATCCACTGACTTTAGGTTTGAAAAACTTTCTTCCACTATTTATGCATACACGTTCCTCCCACTTGGAAATGTTATCTGAAACAATTAAAAAAACTATAAAATGCAATACCTCTTACATAATAATGTTTTTAGTGATAAACCTAAAAATATGTTAATAAAAATTAAAAAATACAAACCTTTAAAGTTTATATATGAACTAATATGGATAAAAGCATAAAAAGCAATACGTTCAGTAAAACGCATCATGTGATATGAAACACTTAACAAATAATCATAAAACGTAATACATCCTATATAATAATGTGTTTAGTGTTAAATCTCAAAATATGTTAATAATAATTTAGAAATACAGACCTTTAAGGTTTGTATACTAACTATTATGGATAAAAGCATAAAACGCAATACATTCAGTAAAACGCATCAAATGATGAACAAACAAAAAATTGTACAACAATAACAGTTATAGACAGTTATAGCTTTATATTACATAAATCTTAAACTAAAAGTTTGTATGCATATAATTTAATTAATATCATAAAACGCAACTCTTCACTAAAACGCAATAAATGATAAAGAAACAAAACAAACAAATTATGTTAAATTATACAACAATAACAATTAAACTTATGAAAAATCAAATATTACTTACAAAAACACGAATTATAAAACGTAAAACAATGAAATTCGGAAAAAATAACAAAAATTTACTCAAAATTGAAGCTAAACATACCAGCAGAGGCTGAAGAAGACATTGAAGTTATCGAATTGACGAACAATACAAGATTAATGTTTGAAAAGAGGTGAATTTGCGATCGATGGCGATTTAGGGTTATAGAATCTTCAATTATGTTATGAGAGTGATGAACTAAGAAAAGAGGTAACAGAATCTATAATCGAATTAGAACGAAGATATGATAATGTAAAAAGACGAAAAAGCCCACGCGTCCAAAAATTTAAAAAAAGATGATGAACGCCTAAGATTGCTTCCTATACTTCCTAGCCAAAATAAACTTCATATTTGATCTTTTCCCTTTATGGTATTTCTACATTTAATGTAAACTTTCATTTTCACTCTAAATAGTTTAATTATTGTATTCTTTTTCTTTTACTTTAACTAAATTACTTTTTTACCCATAAACTTTAATAAAGTTATTATACAGCTCCTAAACTTTAATAAAGCTAGTATAAAATCAACGTCGTTTACGTTTTAAGGTCACGCGAGTCACTTGATGTTAGAAATTTGTATTTTTGTTTTACACGTTTTCCTGGTTTTGATCATCGTTCAGTTACCATTGTTTTACGCCCCCGCACCCCGCAAACACTGGTAATAAAAGATGAATAGTGTGCTCATGCTAATGTGTGCCATTAGTTTTTTGCTAACTTATACCAGTTTTCTTTAGTTTTTTTAACGAACATGTTTTTAACTATTCTTTTTCTTTGCTATATCATGTACGCCGATTGTATTTTTTTTTTTGAGTTTATTTTTTAATGCATGCGCCGATACTCTTTTTGACATATATATTTTTGAACTCTTCTTTTTCTTTGCTATAACTAGTGTACCGAAACCGACAGAGTTTCTATCGTTTACCTTTATTTACCATTGTTATTTTAGTATTGTTTTACCTTTTCTTATTTTTTGATCTTCAAAGCTTAGTTACGACACAAATAGAATAATACATTTAGATCTTATTCTGTTTAGTTTTACGAATTTATTTATCAGTTGTTATGATGTGCGATACGTTCTGAATTCCAACCACATCCATGCGCAACGTGCGGATGACTACAACCCCAATTATTGTTAATAGCAAGTTTTTTAACTCTTCCATTGATAATTAAACTGTTAATCTCTTCAAACTCTCAGAGTTAGTTGTAATAAAACCATTTTATCATTTAAATAAATATATGTAAATAATGGGGCAATTAACTTTATGTAAAGTCCACTAGTCCACAAGCTACTAGAAACATGAGTATAGAGATGTAACTGACGACAGATTTAGATGATCACTAAAAACAGAGTGACGGTTCCAACTTTAAGAGAATACAAATGATTTACGGAAAAACATTAATATTTAACTATGAGACAACAAAATAGTTAACAACGAAACATAAATAAACTTATTTTTTAGTAATGAAATTACCAACAGTATCTATAGCATTCTCATAAGATTTAATCTTAGCTGCAGCACCTATCAGAGTCGGGTTTTCTTCATACTCAACAATTGCAAAAAGTGCAACCACACATGCATAGTCCATGTTAGGTTGGATTGTGGCCGTAAACTTGTTCGCAGCGTACTTCGTTTCTTGCGGTTTATGCATCTACAAGATCAGTAAGTCACATTAATGAGGTTCAAAATGAGTTTTATCACTTTATGTAATATTGTAGATAGCCAAAATTGTTCTTAACTACCTGTGCTACTGCTGTTGAAGAATCTCCCTTATAAATTGTGATGTTTCCCATAGACCAGCTCCCTTTAATCCTTAGATCACAAACATCGTTGCTTCTCATTTTGTTTGCCAACATCATGATAACATTGGCCTTAAATTTCATCGTTTCGGTTTTTGCGGTAAATATCATGTCCGAATCGGATATACTTTCACCCTTGAATACATTCCATCTATTATGCAAACTAAAAGCCTGAAAATTAACATAATATAGTTTATTAGAGATATATTTAAATGTGAACAAGTGATTTTTAAAAGAATTTAAGAATTTTTGAGTTGTGAGAGGTAAGAGGTAAGTAGTAGTAAAATTTTTGAGAAGTAGGAGTTCTCAAGGTTATAATGTTGCTGATTTGGGTGGATATATTAAAAGCACTACACGGTATGTCTTTACAACGTGAGTATCAACAGGGAGTTGGATGTCCAGACTGTAGAAAAATGTGGCTTTATCAACAAGAGAATCCGATTGTTGTTGAAGCACGCAAACAACTAGTTGGGTTCAAGATTTATCTTCAAGAATTCGATAAGCAGCAATCTAATACTCATTATACTATGACAAAGAGTGTGTAGTGAAACTTTCCAAGAATCCACTCTATCGTGGGAAGATATCGGGATGAGGTGTCATTTCGTGAAAGGATTGACCAGTAATGGAACAATCGGTTTGAAGAATATCTCGGGTGCTAAGAATCCAGCAGTACAAGTCTATAGTGTTGGATAAGCTAAAGCGTTGCCAAGAATAATGTTAAGAAGACCAGGGTAATTAGGGACATTTATTTAGGGGGATGTTCATTATAGAAGTACACAAGAGATGGTGCAGTTATTGGTTCCAAGGCACCAAGTGGGAGATTGTTGGAGATATGTTATCTTCAGCACACATTTGGGCAGCCAAAAATTCAAAGGAACAAAGGGAAGGGTTTGGCTGGCCTTAACCCCAATGGTCCAGTTTGCTTTTTTTTTTTTTGAAACGAGAACTTCATTAAACCACACCCGAGCCCGAAAACTGAGCCGGGGAAAAAACAAAAAACACCTTACAAAAAGTTAAAGTTACACCAGTCCAACCATGAGATATGATTGTTTCTAGATCTATATTTGAACCATAAAAATCCTAAAGATTTGACCTCGCTGAAGACGTTTTCCACCTTGAATTCAGCACCGGAAAAAACCACCCTATTCCGCGCCATCCACAAGCACCAACAAGAAACAAAAATGATGCCATGAACAACCGATTTCCTCCCAGCACTAATATGCCCCTCCAGTTTGCTTAGTATCTTGTTTGGCAAGTTTTGCTAGTCTATTATATAGATCTCATGTACTTTAAATCATTGATCACTAGTTAATATGAGCACAAGATTATGTGCAACCTAATAAATAACTTCTAACTACACATGTCACAACTATACGAGCACAAGATTATTTTTCCTGCTTCTCTTATTTTACTCGTTCTATAAACCTAAATAAGTAACCAAGTAACTATATCTTATCCTAAATTATCGTTTTTTAAATAACTATTTAATATGTAATTTCTTTTTTCAACCCGTTTAAAAAACTAGTTTTTATCCTACTTTCTAAATAAAGAGATTCGTAGGAGTTATTCTCTATACATAAAGTATCATCTATCAGTATTATTGTTTCAATTATTGTTTCACATTTCGATGTCGATTTCAGCAGCAAAGATCAAAAAAAAAAAAAAAAAAAAAAAATTCATGGAACAACTATGATTTAAGAAGTAGAAGCTTAAAGTTACCTTTTGGAGCATCACGATGGGCTTCTCGTTAGCGTCAAGTAGCGCGAGCTGTAAACGGTTGGTCTTACATTCTTTTACTCTGAACATGATTGTATGATTAATATCAGTGATCATAAGGTTTCTACCAGGATACTTATTGACTATAATTTCAAGTGGTTCTGGTGTAACGAACTGAGGACTGATGACAGAAAATGGAGGGAATACAGGTGCACCACTAGGTGTTGGATATATGTATGTCCGACCTTAATTAAAGTCAACGTAACTAACTCGGTACGATCCGAAGAGTTACACGTTGGTACACGAATCGTATATGTTCACGAGTAGGTAGATTATTATTTGTGAAATAATAATAGTGGAAACCCAAGAGACACCTTTTATAATAAAAGGATGTTTAAGGTGGAATCCCAAGAGACACCTTTTATAATAAAATGATGTTTAAGGTGGAAACCCATGAGACACTTTTAGAATAACCGCCTTCTTCTTGGTCGGTTCTACTCGGGGGTATCTTGTGCTAGGTTGTGAACTTCCTACTAGCGAGGATTCGTTGTAACCCGCGTGTTACAATTCCGGTGTAGTCGTCAAAGGTTAATTACTAAAACCCTCTATGGTTGTTTATTCCGTTTATTTGTTTATACGCGTATAACCTTGATCCTGATTGGAAATATTTATTAATCGGATTAATATATCAAATTTATATAATCGGCTTTTGGTAAATTATATAAGCCGCTTCCGCTATTATTCTGATACCATGATTCCCAACACTAGGTTGAGCCATCATCACAAGCAAACACTAAGATTGTAGTTCTATGCAGGTATGCATGGGGTAGGAGCTGTGTGAAGGCTTTTATCATGATATTCATTGACCAACAAGTTGACTACGTCCACATGTGCGTAGTGCCTAGTGGACTATAAATATATTCTTTTCTTCAACTTGATACTAGATATTAAGCTGTAATATTTAGATTTATATATTTCTCAGGCGCCATAATTGACTACTTGCTTGTAAAGAACGTGAAGTATTTGTCATCAAGTGAACTTCGAATTCTTTAATTCTGTAATGTAATGCAACGGTCGGTATAATGTTCTTGGCCGCTGGACCCAGGAAGAATGGGCTGCGGTATACGTAGCAAGTAGGAAATTTCATTTATGGGATTGATCATATATTCTTTTAATGGCAAAGATACACACCCTCTAAAAGTTATTTGAATAAAATATTCGACACTCAGGAAATTAGTGTGACAACGAATTAATAAATCACGCTGATAATTCATAATCTGCTTCTTAAATAAAAATCAAGAAAAATCATCAAATTTAAGTTTGATAAAAACCAAAGAGAAAATAAAGATAAACTGAATTTATCTCATCATTCTATTCAACATTATACCCTTATACAATTAGCAAGTTGAGTTATGTATCATTTGTTTAAAAGTCACACCCTTTCATTTTATTATTATATTATATGAAGGATTATGACTCTTTGTAAAGGTGTGATATATATAAATGTATTTTGAAAGGGTGTGATTCAAACTATTGTGTCTCTAGGTTATTTTTTTTGTATTATATAATATAATATAATTAAATGCAAGTGCAAATCAATTAAATATTAAATGCCGCATAAACCGTTGCTTACGAATCGCTTCCGCCGGCTCGCCAATTTCTTTCATATTTCCAAATCCCAATCTTAACACCACATTTTCCATTCTTGAATCCAAATCACCCCGCCAGTTTACATTGCCATCAAAAGTAAAATTTCAACTTCTTTCAATTATATGATTATTCTATGATCTTTTCTTCTATGATTTTCGTATATTCTTAAACCGTCGTTCTTACATGTCAGTAATATAACCCAGAACTTTACATTCAATATTATTTTACTATATCATTGAATAATTTGTTATTTGTATGACTGTTATTTGCATCTCTAATTACAGATCTCTTATGTGTTTTATTTTTGTAAAAATATGAGTTTAATTGGTATATATAATATTTCAAGATTGCTTGAAAATCTGATACTCGCCAAACAAATTTATGCATTTCATACAAAAAACAAAAGATTTTTTTTTTTTTTTTTTTAAGGAATATGAATTTTAGCGAATTGGTGTTAATGATTTGTGTTTTAATCAATTAAATTCACTGATACCTTTAAGGAAAGGTCCCACAAGACTGCGATAACGGTTCCGATCGCTAACGTTATTTGTGTTTTGAATATTTAATCTGATTTCTTGAAATTCAATAGAATGACTGAATTTGATTAAACTTTCAAAAACATTTGTTGTTTGCAATGATTTTGTATCACATAATTGGTTAGATCTCGCCGCATGTTTATCCATTCGCATGCCTGATTCATATCCTTTTATGTTTGAACTATGGAATTCCTATTAAAAACTTAATTTAGATTTGTATATTTCTCAGGCGCCATATCATGATATTCATTGACCAACAAGTTGACTACGTCCACATGTGCGTAGTGCCTAGTGGACTATAAATATATTCTTTTCTTCAACTTGATACTAGATATTAAGCTGTAATATTTAGATTTATATATTTCTCAGGCGCCATAATTGACTACTTGCTTGTAAAGAACGAGAAGTATTTGTCATCAAGTGAACTTCGAATTCTTTAATTCTGTAATGTAATGCAACGGTCGGTATAATGTTCTTGGCCGCTGGACCCAGGAAGAATGGGCTGCGGTATACGTAGCAAGTAGGAAATTTCATTTATGGGATTGATCATTTATTCTTTTAATGGCAAAGATACACACCCTCTAAAAGTTACTTGAATAAAATATTCGACAGTCAGGAAATTAGTGTGACAACATTACAATATATAAATAAACATAACTATAAACCCTAAAGCCTATAAGTAATGGGTAGGTCATAAAATATCTGGTTTATAACACTCCCCCTCAGACATTTAGAATTATACACATTTCAACAACATACTTCAGGATGATGTTAAATAGGTACTTCAGGACATGAATAAATAAACTAATATTACTGGATCAGCTATGCTGCCTCATTAAAAACCTTCCTAAGAAAACCAAGCGGGACAAAACTTAGTTAAGGGAAAAAGAGTACAGCGTGTATAATTCTTCCCCTGAATTCAACAAACATCTTTCAATCTACGAAGACCGATCTTGTGTGATAGCTGCTCGAAACTGTTTCTCGGTAAAAATTTCGTGAACAGGTTAGCTTATTTCACTTGACTTAATCTGGCGAATATCAACTTCCCCTTCTTTTTGCAAGTCACACGTTGAGAAGAACTTTGGTGAGATGTGCTTTGTTCTATCGCCTTTAATGTAGCCTTCTCTAATTTGAGCTATGCAAGCAGTGTTGTCTTCATAAATAATTGTCGGCTCCTTCTTGATCTGTTCTAATCCGCAAGCTTCTTGTATGTGATTAATCATTGATCTCAACCACACGCATTCTCGACCAGCATCATATAATGCTATCAATTCGGCATGATTTGATGATGTTGCTGTAAGTGTTTGCTTAGTTGACTTCCAAGAAATTGCTATGCCGCCGTATGTGAATACATAACCTGTCTGAGATTTTGCTTTGTGAGGATCTGATAGATACCCGACATCAGCATACCCAACAAGTTGGGACTTTTGATCATTCTGATAGAAAAGACCTAAGTCTTGTGTCCCGCAAATATACCGGAATATATATTTTACACCATTCCAGTGTCTACGTGTTGGATTCGAACTGTATCTCGCTAGTACATGTACTGCAAATGCAATGTTAGGTCTTGTGTTATTTGCGAGATACATAAGGGCACCGATCGCGCTTAAGTACGGGACTTCTGGACCAAGTACTTCTTCGCCTTCTTCTTGAGGTCGATAAGGATCCTTGTGTGAATCTAGCGGTCGGACAACCA
Source organism: Helianthus tuberosus (assembly GCA_030545235.1). NCBI lineage: Eukaryota > Viridiplantae > Streptophyta > Magnoliopsida > Asterales > Asteraceae > Helianthus > Helianthus tuberosus. The sequence continues at coordinate 200,114,580 of CM060425.1, forward strand.
TGGGTACGCTAAACGGATGTGCTTTATCCATATTGAAACGTACTAACATCTTCTGGATGTAGTTTGATTGATGGACAAATGTGCCATTGCACAGATACTCAAATTGTAGTCCGATGCACAATTTTGTCATACCAAGATCTTTCATTTCAAATTCCTTCTTTAACAACTGAGCAGCTTTCTCTATCTCTTCAAGAGATCCGATGATGTTGATATCATCAACATAGGCTGCTATTATAGTGAAATTTGAGAGTGTTCTTTTTATAAAAACACATGGACTGATTACATCAGACTTGTATCCTTCTTTTTCGAGATATTCACTAAGTTGATTGTACCACATACGACCAGATTGTTTGAGACCATATAAAGATCTCTGGAGCTTTATAGAACACATATCTCGAGGTGTTGATTTTAATGCTGCAGGCAATTTTAATCCTTTAGGGATTTTCATGTAGATGTCATTTTCAAGTGTCCCGTATAAGTATGCGGTGACGACATCCATTAGTCTCATATGAAGTCCTTCAGATATTGTGAGGCCGATTAGGAACCTAAGGGTTATCGCATCCACTACAGGGGAGTACGTTTCCTCATAATCAACTCCTGGGATTTGGGAAAACCCTTGTGCTACAAGTCGAGCCTTATATCGTACAATCTCATTTTTTCATTTCTTTTTATTGCAAACACTCATTTATAACCTACTGGTTTGACGTCTATGGGTGTTCGGACTACAGGTCCGAAAACATGTCGCTTTTCGAGCGAATTTAATTCGGCATTTATGGCTTGTTGTGATCTTGGCCAATCATTTCTGTGCATGCACTCTTCTAAAGTTTTAGGTATGTAATCATTTTCATTGATTACATCCGTTGCTATAGCATATGCGAATATATCATCAACACGTGTTTTATTCTGGTTCCACATTGTACTATCTTGTACATAATTAATGGAGATCTCATTTTCGTTCGGTACCGGTGTTTCTTCTGAAACTTCAATTTCCTCTGGATTCATAGTTGTCTCTTCTGGGACATTTACCTCTACCGGGGTTTCACTTATAATCTTTTGTGAGTTTTCACCAACTGCGTTACTTTGCTCTTTTCGTTTCCTTGGGTTTTTGTCTTTGGAACCGATTGGTCTCCCACGCTTTCGTTGTATAGTAATCACTTCTGGGATTACTTCAATTCGAGCAGGTGCATTTGATGCTGGTATATGTGACTTTGTCATTCTATTCATGTCTGTGAATGCATCTGGTAATTCATTCGTTATTCTTTGCAAATATATGATCTTTTGAACTTCATATTCACATTGACCACTTCGGGGGTCGAGATTTGATAGCGATGATGCATTCCACGTTATTTCTTGTGTTACCAGTCTTTCTTTGTCCTTATCTCCCCCTAAGACTGGGAACATTGTTTCATCAAAGTGACAGTCAACATACCGTGCTGGAAACATGTCTCCCGTCATTGGTTCTAAATATTTAATTATGGACGGGGAGTTAAAACCAATATAGATACACAGTCTTCTTTCGGGTCCCATTGTAGTACGTTGTGGTGGCGATATTGGTACATATACCGCACAACCAAAAATTCTAAGGTGGGACAAACTTGGTTCTCCTCCGGAGACCAGTTGCAATGGGGAGTATTCGTGATCAGCAGTTGGTCTCAATCTAATCAGTGCAGCGGCATGAAAAATAGCATGACCCCATGCAGAAGATGGTAATTTACATCTCATTAAGAGTGGTCTAGTGATTATTTGTAATCGTTTAATCAGAGATTCAGCTAAACCATTTTGTGTGTGAACATGAGGTACTGAATGTTCAACATTGATCCCAATTGACATACAATAGTCATTAAAAGCTTGAGTTTTGAACTCTCCTGCATTATCCATCCGGATGTTTTTAATTTGATTATCGGGGCAGAGTTGGTACTACTCTCGCATATTCAAAGAATGTCGAAGTATACCCTCGACAGTCTACATCCACCATCCGGTGATTTAGGAACTTATTTGCCATTTGTTCCTTTTCATATTCGGGACAGGATTTCCTTTCTACTAACTGCTTAAATTCTTCACAACTCATGGCATACGCCACATTTCTTCCTTTGGCTTGAAGTACCGTATTCCACCATTCTAGTGCCCCTTCTTTGAAAAGATGTGATGCGTACATGACCCTGTCGTTTTCGGCACATTTACTTATTGTAATCACTGCCTCGGTTTTCTCTAACCAATGCAGTGCAGCAGTTGCCCCTTCGTTACCTGCAAACTCAGCTGGTTTACAGGCAAGAAAGTCCTTGTAAGTGCAACCAGGTGTTGCAGCTTTCATTCTTTTTAGACCTGGAGCTTGCCGTATATTATCGTTATTATTATTAGTATGGTTGCCGCCTCCGTTTATGCTATTACTGAAATTATCACTGTGTGTGCGTTTTCTAGGAATAATTTGTTGAGGTTCAACTGGAATTCTAGCAGCAGCAAGTGTTGCTGGAATAGCATTGGCTATCCCCTGAGCAACGATATTCTCGATATCTTGCCTATTCAGAAAGTGATCTTCATTGTTATGCTCAGATTGATTAACTTCATTATCGGGTTCATTACCAGCGTGTGCCATCTGGTAATTAATTTATATAAATAATTAGTATCACATAAGAAGTTAACCAAACATAACAAAATAATTGCACATAATCACATAAACAAATATATATCCAAAATTGTCAATTTCTCGACTTTCATTTTTATATATTATAATATGCTTCCGTACACACTGATTATCTTACACATGTTTTATTGTTTATTTTACACGCTTTATTTTGATTATTATATTATTAAACATATGCTTCTACCATTTCACATTATCCCATCAGTTGTCGTTTTTAGAAACGACGCTCTCTCTCGTCATATTTCCAGGAGATCTGTTCTCCTACCTCCCGGATTCGATTTCCTGCATCCATTAGCTCCTCGCCAAAATGGCGGAGTTCTGCCAAGTTCTCATTGCTCGTTGGTGGGTTTGGTGCAGGTTCTGGGTCGAACTGAGGGAAAAAGGTATAGGGGTTATTGAGAAGGTTTTGAAATTGCCAATCATTAGTCCACCACTCGTCCATTTCTCCTAAAGGTTGGGTATGGATCAGAGGGTCTGGAATGGTTGGTTCCAAGTTTATTGGAAGCTGGGTTTCAGCAGGATAAGTAAAAAGATTTTCCTTAACAGGCTTAAAGTTATCACAACTTGCTAATATGAAATCTAGCTCTTCCTGCAACGTCATTTCCTTGATTTGCTTGGAGCTTTCTCCGATCTCTTGCTTCGAGTTTTCTTCAACCTCTAGTCCTTTTCCTTTATCTATTGGATCAACTGCTTTGGCAACTTTCCGAGTTACTGGTTTCTTCCTGCGTACACGCCTTCAGCCCACAATTCTTCTCCTTTTCTTTAGATTGGGTTTCTCTGGAGGTGGAGCTTGAAATTCCATAGGTTCCACCACATCAGCACAATAACCAGTAAAATCCTTGGAAACTTCAATATTAACAGGATAGAGATCGAGATTCTCAAGAGCTTCCGATAATTCATTCATGCTGTTTAGCATTTATGAAGAAACACACAAGATTTTAAGTTAAAATTTCACATAGTCACAGAAAATCAATCCGAAAATCCAAGTACTTATACAAACCCTTTTTATTGAAATAACTTATTTTTATTACAACTAAATTTTGAAAAATAGATTAAAGTTTCTGGCTTATGGATAATATGGATACTAATACTGGGTCGAGGTGTTAACAGTTTAGAGGTTATCATTTACTGCTACGGTATCTAACATGTAAAGATCTGCCCATTTTTCATCTAACTTATCTTCCCATGGTGATTTATCATCTTTTCCCTGAGTCTCTTTAATTATCATTTCTTTTGTTTGTGACTTCCTCATTTTATCTTGACTTTTTCTAATAATCAAACTTCTTTTATTAGGGGAAAGTGGTTTCTCATAGTGTGCTTTACGAACAAATATTCTCTCCTTAGTATCTGCTGAGTATCTTGAGGAATTTGATGAACTTCCCTTTTCTTTTGGTGAACTATCTAATTTAAGATAGATATTTGAAAGCTTTTGCTTACCTATACTGTAACTAACAAGTAGTCAGTTAATAAAACACATAATCACAAAATGGCAATTAGGAAAATTAAGTATATTTGAATACTTAATAGGCTTAAATCAGTGGCTCAATCGGTAGCTCTGATACCACCTTTTCCTGTCACGGCCCCAGCCCCGGTTTGACCCGGTCAGGAGCTGCGGGACAGGAACCCGTGGTATTTATTAAATGATGCGACAGCGGAAGATTTTCAACAGGATCTTTTTAAAACTTGAAATGGCCGATTATTTTATTCATAATGCGGGATAAACCCCGTAATTTACAATAGAGGAATTTCACAAGTAAATTTCCTGATTTATAAAACATGTTTATTTATTTTAACTGAGCCACCTCTTCAAGCTGGTTAGTGCTCTGTAGCACGTTTCCTTGATTTACAGCAGGTTGCCTGAAACATGTTTTAAAAATATTTTATCAGCGGCGAAATGCTGGCGAGTTATTCAAATTTGATAAAATGACACATGGTTATAAATTACAGCATAAGAGCGATTACAATGGCTTTTATCTTATTTTTATCTGGCGCCTTGTCACCTGTGTGACGATGGTCATACCACTATTGGGTCTTTCCCCAAGTAGTGACGTTTATCACTGTTAGGATTTATTAGCCTAACCCGTGAGAAATTAGTAATGTGCACAATACCCCACTAGCCAGTGATTAAAGATAACCACGACTTAATCCCTGTAATTATAACATTTGAAAATGGAGTATTGTAAAATACTTATGATAAAAGAGAATAACTCACATTGCAGATTTAAGTGGACAGAGCTTAGCCAACTGATTAGCCTTGTAACCTAATTTAAATAACAATGCACACAAACTAGGTCAGTAACTAATACAGTATTTACGATAACTCATGAGACTAAAACCCTCACAATGAATGACAAAGTACTATACTTAAACATCCGTCGAATTCACGACTAATGACAAAGCATGGCCCGAATGTGGGCAGCACTTAAACATCCATCGGATAGTTTTACATCAATCGGACATTGAATCGTAGCAGCGATCGAGTTAATACCCTGTATCGTAGCAGCACCTCGATATATTAATTGTATTTTCGACTTTGGAGCGGTATACGTTCGTTTTTGAAAGTTGAGTTCGACACAGAATGAAAGCTCCTGAGCTAAGCTATTTATAGCTGAAATACGGGGCTGTCGCGGCCCGCGTGAGCCATGGGCTCACCTTTACGCGGCCCGCCTAACCACCTATTCTACGCGTAGGTTGGATTGGTCACGAGTAGGTATGCCAGCTGGTCAACACGTGGATCCGAAACACTTATCCGGTCAACCCAACATTGACGCGGCCCGCGTAAGCTTTCCTTAAGGCTTACGCGGCCTACCTGAAACCCACAATTCTTGATTTCTTGATTTTTGATATGGATTAGGGTTTCAGGGGTCCAGGTTTTCACTTACGGGTAAAATTGGGACAGTTTTGAGAGTCCTTACAATTATGGTCAAGAAAGTGAAAAAAAGTAGCGGAAAGGGTGATCGTGATATATTGTAATTATCACAGAAAGTAAGAAGCAGCCTGCGACAACCCTCAAAATTACAGGTACTGTACAATTAATTAATCTTAATTACGTGCTTAATGACTGTGCTTGATTACAACTGACAATTTAAACTGCTCTGTGATTTTTATATCCTACATACACATGCATCATATTTTATACAGTCACTCCATTCATTACACACAAACATTAGTGACATACTTGATGCACACAGCACAGTTAACACACTGAACGGTTGATTCAGAATTAATGCTGACAATGCCAGCACTTAGACAGACAGTGTTAGTATGGCCAGTATGAGCCAGGGATAAGGTACTACACTAGTATGGAGTGTAGGGGAGTGAGGACCATAAAACTGCGTCACTAGGTGATAGTTATAGTGCCGGGAAGTGCCAAAAACCTACTTTAAAATACAGAATTCTGCATTCTTTTATACAATTCAGCATTTTATTATGCCAGTAGAATACACAAATGTGGCAGAGTGGTCCTGTATACTTTCCTAAGTGCCGGGAATAATTTGTGTTACAAAAATATATATAAAAGGCATTATTTGGACTAATTAAACATTTAAACGGAACGGTACCTAACTGAATAACCGGACATTACCCGGGACACTAAATTTTTGTCAATGACATTGTTTTACTATTTTTGGCTAGTCATGGTACCCGTTTGCCATAACACCCATTAAAAATCATTTCACTACACACATAAGTCCATACTTACAATCTAACTACCTAGTTACCATTTAGTCACAATTTTTACATCAAGACCCCCCCCCCCCCCCACCAAATTTTCAGTCCTAGGTGGACCCCCTCACCTCCATTTCATATTTTATTGATTGGTTGATTAACATAGTAGAATTGTTGCTTAAATATCTACCCAAGATATGCATGGCATCTTGTAAGTGCATGTTCCCTAGAAATCTCATCATTAGGTTGAAAACCACACTCCAACCTTACCTCTCTCTCCCTATTTTGGCTCCCCATAACCGAACCCACCCCTATCTCTTTCATACCTTCATCTTCTTCACCACAAGTCCCATTCCAAGCCTTGAAGATCATTCATAGAAGTTGCAAGTTGAAGGGCTCTCAAGAAAGCTTTGTTCAAGTCTTTATCACCATCATTTCTTCATCATCCTTGCACTAAGATTTCTACCCTAGCCTTGTGCTAGTAGTAAGTCCCTTCACACCATTGTTTCATCTTGTTCTTTGTTATGATATGTAGTAGGATGATAATGTTTAAATCATAAACTAAAACACTAAAAAGATGAACATGGAACCTTACACAAAAATCATACATAAGAAGTTTGCATGAAGATGAAATCGGGTTGGATTAGGTTGGGTTAAAGCATGCATGTTGTTTGATCATTAAGTTATTAATAAATCGTTGTTAGGATACTTGGTAATGTGTTTTTAGAAACATTAAACTATAAATAAACATGCTGATTGGAATTTTCAGCCAACTTCAACAGGCTGTAACTGGGTCATTTTTAATCGAAAAACTGAATTTCTGAAGCCTAATTTATGTATTTTTGAACAACCGATCAAATGGCACTGGAATCGTAATTTTTCGAGGTCGTTTGCTATTTTTAAAGAACTGTTTTTAGACAGCAGCTCAAGCTGCAATTTTTCTGCTGAAAAAGTGTGTTGTATTCAGAGTCATAACTCGAAACCTGAGTAGAATCAGCTCATGGGATTTTTACTGTAGATGGTCACTATTGTTTCTGTGATCCTCCAACTGGAATTTCGTCGATCGGACTTACGATTAATTTTTAGTGAATTTTTGCCGTAGACTGCAATCAGAAAGCAACAAATCTGATTGCAATCGGGTAAACGAATTTTTATATAATATTGGTAATGAACTGGGCCCCGATATTTTTACAAAATAAAATTTGGAATGTTTATGACATTCTGTAAAAATTTGGTAATTTTTGGAGAAGGTTAACTATTTTATTAAAATGCTCGAAAACAGTCCAGTTTTGATTAATAAAGCTGAAATGACCTAAGTAGTGTATTGCATGTATGATTGTCGGGTTGGCTATGTGGGAACACTCTACGGGATATATGTAAAAGAAAATGATATGCTATTAAGCATAGACACCTCTATTTACAAAGGAGACTACGGCGAAATTTTCCAAAAATCCTAACACTTTGTAAATATTTGCTTACTAAGATTAGAGTTTACTAGAATATTGAATGAACAAATACCCCCCCCCCCCCAACATGACACATGATTAAGTTAAATATTAACTATTTTGACAAATAATTTTCACGGGGAACAATATAAGAGACGTGACTCAAAATACTAAACTCTAAGCCAAGGCACGGCCCGTTCGTCTAATAGACATTAGTACGTGTAGGTTGTCGTGTAGCAGACAGAGTTTGAGATACGGTACAAGACGCACTACTGTGAGTTCATGTCCCCATTTTCTCTTAACTATTTTCAGTTTTATACTTCGGGGGTGAAATACATGTTACAATTATTACAGACATTTACAGACATTCATTTATATGGTATGGTTAGCTTAAGGAGGGTTTTTACTACGTGATCAAGTGAGTGGTGGGCATGACACTTAAGGCCATTAATCCTCATTGTAGGACCAAGGGACATGAGTGATAGATCTATTTGGGTGTAGCGAGCCCACACCCATGAGGCCGGGGCGGCCCATAGTGGTGACTATGTCTTCATACCGGAGACAAATTTGCTAGGTTTGAGTCTTCCTGCATCATTTCACACATACTATTGGCTTTGCAACCCAATGGTGATCAGTTTTTCCTTATTGCTACATACCAGGGACTTTTACTTATACAGACATTTTAAAGACTTTCATATACTCACTTACACATGAAATCGCTCAACTTTTGTTGACTTTTCAAATTACATGTATTTCAGGGAATGAATAGGATCTGGCAAGTGGTGCATGTTAGCTGCGTACTAAATAAGGATGTCATCCCGGGTCGTAGGGTTTGGGAAGTGCAACTCATTCCTGGACGGGTTGCATGTCTTAAATCCTCGTTTTGTTGGTAGTTTTTCGTTGAGTCATATGAACTCCTTTTAAACAGGTCATGGTTTGTAATATGTTTTGGGATTGATGTTTTAAGACAATATGTTTCACATTTTCTAAACCATTTTAATGGATGAACATCCCGTATTTTATCATATAGCATTGTTGTGATTGTTGCTATGGTATTAAGAAGTCACACCAAACAAACCCACGCTTCCGCAAAAGCCAGGGTGTGACAGCTTGGTATCAGAGCCTCGATCATAGCGAACTAGGATTCATTCACGAGTCTAGACTATGATCACTAGGGCTCTTACGAAAATGTTTTCAAACATTTTACATTGCATACACTAAATGTCCAGATCCAGGGCACAAACATTTTTACAAACAAAAAGGCACAAACACACTTTTCAAGAATTTATATTTCGGTCTTAGAGACTGAGGGAGTTCAGTCTTAGAGACTGAGGGAGGTTTTAGTCTTAGAGACTGAGGGAGTTCAGTCTTAGAGACTGAGGGAGGTTTCAGTCTTAGAGACTGAGGGGTTCAATCTTAGAGATTGGGGAGGTTTAGTCTTAGAAACTGGGAGGTTTGGTCTCAGAGACCAGGGTAGTCTGAGAGACTAGGGAGTTCAGTCTTAGAAATGGGGAGGGATAGTCTGGGAAGACTAGGATGCAAACATGATTACATTGCTTTTGTTTACATGATTACCTGATTTATGTGTATATGTTGTGGCTGTGTTACAGACACCATGGAATCTTCTGATAGTGGAGTGTCTAACACAAGCGACCTGATGGCCATTACCTCAGATGACGAGATCACCACAAACCCGGAAGTTTACACCTCAGACACCACGAGCACCGATGAAGATGATTTTCAGCCTTTTGCCCTACCGAACTTCGGAGATGACATACCCCTAGCTCATGGCCCGCCAGGAGAGGATCTACCCCTTGTTCCGATCCCTGCCCCTCTCCCATTTGCGGCAGTTCCCTTTGAGGAACAACCTCTCGACGCGTTACCCGATGATGAAATCGATCTACTCATCGAGGGTCCCCCGGAGGGAGACCAGGATGGTGGGGCGCCGATAGAGGACGATGTTCCGCTTGCTGATATCCCAGTTGTTGACCCCGTTGTTCCTATGGTTGAGCTTCCTGATATGGAGGTTCATTCCGATTCGTCAGCCTCAGACTCCTTTGAGTCGGTAGCTTCCTCTGTCCCACCGTTGGGATTCAGTAACTTCCCTCGTATTATCTATGATGAGGAGATGGAGATGGAGGATGAGTTGGTTCCCAAGGAGCAGCCTGCTGAGGCTCTTGTTCTCCCGGATGATCAGGATCTTGTTATGCCTGCTGATCTTTAACCTGCTCCCCCTACCGCACCCGTTACTGCACCACTCGATATCCCATCTTCCCACCCACATACATCTGGTACCCCACTATTTCCCCCACACACCACAGACGCTCATCACACAGACCCTCCTATTTCGTTCCTACAGGTTGTTCCGCCATCACGTCCGGGGGAGGGTTCCTCGGCACATCCCGTTGGTCATGTACCAACATCTGTTCCAGTCACACCCCAGTTTTCTTCTGTTGTACCCACGGTCGCACCATTTACTGTGCCATCTTTTGCTCCATCTGGTGAGCCTTTTCTCTGGACCACGCCCCCCATTATGCCACCTACAGATCCGTATCACCCATATCATGTCGGGCCTTCTACCGAGGATGTCCTTGTTTCTTTCATGATACAGCAGGAGGCGCTGACCCGTCACGTACAGGAGCTAGAGAGAGCTCAGCGACTCCCGTGCTAGTGCCAGACTCCACCTGCAGTATCTCACCCGCCTCGACCGCTCTCACCTGATTTTGCTGCTCGTTTTTGGACTACGGAGCAGCAGATAGCTTACCTATTACGCTCTCATCGCGCTATGGAGGAGGATTGGCTTCATATGCGACGTTACTCTTTTCTCATTTTCCTCCACCTCCTCCGCCGCCATCAGCTTAGCTAGCCTTGGTCTATTGCAGGTAGTGAGTACTTTTGAAGAGAAGACATCGATTGGGCCAGACTATGCGGTATTTGGAAGACCACATTTTGACAGGATGACTTTGGATATGTGATTTTTGCTTGTTGTATTTGTCTAGACAGTTCAGACAATGGCATTGTGACCCTTAGTCTCTTTTGGATGTATGTACATTTGGAAAACTTGTAAACAGTGTATGGTGGTCTTGATTTTATAAAAGCCCAATTGCAGTATTCTCATTACATGCTTTGTTAAAGTTGTTTGTTTATGTTCTATAACATGAGATGTTATGTGGTTGATTTATTTATAACATGAGATGTTATGTGTGGATATTGTTGAATACATACGTACCTTTTTACCTATTATGACCTGACCAACGTAAATCACCTTTTAGAAGATGCCTCCAAGACGCCAGACGCCGATGCCTGCCAACGAGGCAGAGCTCCAAGCAATCATCACTGCCGCCATTGCGCAAGATGCAGCATCTCAACCAGGATCGAGCGGAAGTATCAACAACAACCAGGGCAACAACAATCCACCACATGGTAATGTTAAGTCGTTTGGGACGTATTACAATACATTGGATATTTATAGCACGTCCGCTGATACCAGTTGTATATTCTAACGTATGTGCAGGGTGCACTTACAAGCAGTTCCTAGACTGCAAGCCTGTGAACTTTGACGGCACCGGAGGTGCTGTTGCTTTTGTAAGATGGGCCGAAAAGAAGGAGTCTGTACTCCGAATGAGCAAGTGCGCTCCAGACCAGCAAGTGACTTACATTTCTGGGCTATTTTTGGACGGAGCCCGGTCCTGGTGGAACTTACAAGTGCAAACCCTTGGTGAGGCCGCTGCTTACGCGTTGACATGGGCTGAGTTAAAAGAGTTGATGCGAAAGAAGTATTGTTCTCGTGCTGAGATACAAAGGTTAGAGACTGAGTTTTGGCATTTAAAGATGGATGGTCCCAAAATCGTGGAATATGTTCAGAGATTCCACGACTTGTCACATGTGGTACCTTATATGGTTACACCGGAATTCAAACGAATCGAGCGCTTTATCTGGGGATTGGCACCCCAAATCCTGAGTATGGTTACCACATCCAAGCCGGCAACAATTATGGAAGCGATCGACGTTAGTGTGGCACTTACTGAGGAGGCCGTAAGGTTGGGCAAGTTCTCAATTTCCGAACCAAAGAAGAAAGAGACTCATGCGGAGTCGACTGGTGATAACAAACGAAAATTTTCCAACTTCAAGCAGAGTACAAGCAATGTGAGCAAGAAGGGCGAGTCGAGCACACCGGCCAGAGCCAAAACCGGTGATGAAAACAGAGGAAAGGGTTACATGGGCACTCTGCCCAACTGTGGTATTTGCCAGTTCCATCACCCCGGCCCATGCCGATTTAGAAAATGCGAATCCTGCGGGAAGACGGGCCATTTAAAGGAGACATGCTAGGTTGGATCAGGCCAGGGTGGCCAAAGGAGTTTCAATAACAACAACCATGGTAACGGAAACCGGCCACAAGGGAATAATGGGGGAAATGTTAATCGTGGGAATGTCGCGAATCAAGTTGGTAATCGGGGAGCAATCGGGAATCGAGGCGGAAATGGAAATGGGAATGGCCGAGGGCCAAGATGCTTCAATTGTGGGGATGTTGGGCACTTTAAAAGGGAATGCCCAAAACTGAATCAGGCACATGGCCAAATCTTTAACATTGGCGCAAGGGAAGCGCGCCAGGATCCAAACGTTGTCACCGGTACGTTCCCTATAAACCAACGCTTTGCATCTGTTCTTTTTGATACTGGTGCCGATTATAGTTTCGTATCGTTAGATTTTAAAAATATACTTGGGTTGGCCACTAGTAAGTTAGACGTTCCATACTCGATCGAATTAGCAAATGGGAAACTAATTGAAACGGGAGAAGTCATCAGAGGATGCATGATAGAACTGGGAGGACACGAGTTTACGCTAGACCTACTGCCAGTCGAGTTGGGAAGCTTCGACGTGGTGGTAGGGATGGACTGGTTATCAAGCAACAAGGCCGAGATAGTTTGTCACGAAAAGACCATTCGCATCCCCATGACTGATGAAGAGACGATCGTAGTACACGGAGAGAAGCGTGATACGCCACTGAGGATTATTAGCTGTCTAAAGGCTAGAAAGTGTTTACAAAAGGGATGTGTTACCTTTTTGGCACACATAGTGGATAAAGAAGGCGCGGATCTAAAGGTTGAAGATATTCCAGTCGTGAGAGAATATCCTGAAGTCTTTCCAGAAGACTTGCCAGGGTTGCCACCACAGCGACAAGTCGAGTTCCACATTGACTTGGTTCTAGGCACCGCGCCTGTAGCCAAGGCACCCTATAAACTTACACCGTCGGAGATGCAGGAGTTGTCGACACAACTCTAGGAGCTATTGGATAAAGGATTCATCAGACCAAGCTTCTCGCCTTGGGGAGCTCCAGTTTTCTTCGTTAAAAAGAAGGACGGTAGCTTTCGTATGTGTATAGACTACCGCGAGCTTAACAAGTTGACTATCAAGAACCGATATCCTTTGCCGAGAATTGATGACCTATTTGATCAGCTGCAAGGTTCAAGCTTCTATTCAAAGATCGATCTTCGCTCAGGATACCATCAACTAAGGATACAAGAGGTAAGTATCCCGAAGACGGCCTTTAGGACTCGTTATGGACATTACGAGTTCTTGGTTATGCCGTTTGGATTGACAAACGCACCGGCAGTTTTCATGGACCTGATGAACCGAGTCTGCAAGCCGTACCTGGATAAGTTTGTGATCGTATTTATTGATGACATTCTAATCTACTCGAAGACAAAGGACGAGCACGAACATCACTTAAGAGCTATTCTAGAGCTACTTAAGAAGGAGAAGTTATACGCGAAGTTCTCAAAATATGAGTTTTGGCTACGCGAAGTCCAGTTTCTTGGTCACGTGGTAAATGGAAATGGAATTCATGTTGATCCCACAAAGATCGAGGCAATCATGGATTGGGAGACTCCAAAGACGCCAACCGAGATCCGACAGTTCTTAGGTTTGGCTGGTTATTATCGAAGGTTCATTGAGGATTTCTCAAAAATAGCTCAACCCCTGACCGCACTCACACAGAAAGACAAGAAGTTTGATTGGGGTGACAAGCAAGAAGAAGCATTTCAGTTATTGAAGAACAAGCTTTGTGACGCATCGATTCTATCTCTACCCGAAGGCACGGAAAACTTCGTGGTATATTGTGACGCATCGCGTCAAGGTTTGGGTTGCGAGTTAAAGCAACGCCAGAAAGTTATAGCCTATGCTTCACGCCAACTTAAGATACACGAGAAAAACTATACCACGCATGACTTAGAGTTATGCGCAGTGGTATTTGCATTGAAGATTTGGCGACATTATTTATACGGCACACGATGTACGATCTTCACTGATCATAAGAGCCTGCAGCACATATTCAATCAGAAGGAGCTTAACATGAGGCAAAGACGCTGGGTTGAACTGTTGAACGACTACGATTGTGAAATCAAGTATCATCTAGGGAAGGCGAATGTGGTCGCCGATGCCCTAAGTCGGAAGGAAAGGATCAAGCCCATAAGGGTTAGGGCTTTGGAAATGATCGTCCAGACAGACCTCTCTTTGCTCATTCGGGCCGCGCAGAGAGAAGCTCTCAAAGAAAGGAATATCGAGAATGAATCCCTCCGTGGGATGGAGAAGCAGTTGGTACCAAACGAGGAAGGAACTTTGTGCTTCATGAAACGGATTTGGGTTCCTCAGTTTGGTGGATTGAGAAAGGTTATTTTTGATGAGGCTCACAAGTCACGGTACTCGATTCATCCAGGAGCAGATAAAATGTACCAAGATCTTAAGGATTTCTATTGGTGGCCAAGGATGAAAGGCGACGTTGCGGTATATGTTAGCAAATGCTTAACGTGCGCCAAGGTAAAGGTTGAATGCCAAAAACCTTCAGGTCTCTTACAGCAAAATGAAATACCCAAATGGAAGTGGGAACAGATTTCCATGGACTTCATAACGAAACTGCCAAAGACACCCAAGGGCCATGATACAATTTGGGTGATAGTAGACCGCCTAACAAAGTCCGCTCACTTCTTGCCGATCAAAGAGAAAGACAACACGAGCAAACTGGCTGAGATATACATGCGAGAGATAGTTGCACGTCATGGGGTGCCTCTCTCGATTATCTCTGATAGAGACGGACGCTTCGTGTCAAGGATTTGGTAATCCTTTCAAGAAGCCTTTGGTTCTCAGTTTAACCTGAGCACCGCATTTCACCCACAAACTGATGGCCAAAGTGAAAGAACTATTCAGACATTGGAGGATATGCTGAGAGCATGTGTAATGGATCTAGGTGGTAGCTGGGATAATCATTTACCATTGGTCGAATTTTCGTACAACAACAGCTACCACACAAGTATTGGAGCCGCGCCATTTGAAGCTCTTGACGGATGCAAGTGTCGATCACCACTATGCTGGGATGATGTAGGTGATAGGCAGCTTGTTGGTCCCGAAATCGTCCAAGAGACGACAGACAAGATTGTGCGGATTCGAAAACGCATCGAGGCGGCTCGCGACAGACAAAAAGCCTATGCAGATCCAAAGAGGAAGCCCCTGGAATTTCAAGTTGGGGATATGGTTTTGTTAAAGGTTTCACCCTGGAAGGGTGTGGCACGCCTTGGGAAGCGTGGGAAGTTGAATCCGCGTTACATTGGCCCTTTCAAAATCCTACAAAGGATTGGGCTTGTAGCATACAAGTTGGACCTGCCTGCTGAACTCAATGGTGTTCACGATACATTCCATGTATCAAATCTGAGGAAGAGTCCAACACAAGAGACAGTGATCATTCCTGCTGATGAAGTTCATGTCGACGACACACTCCACTTTGTGGAAGAACCTGTTGAGGTCACTGATTGGAAGATTAACAAAACACACAGGAGTAGTGTCAAGCTCGTCAAAGTCCGATGGAATGCTAGACATGGGCCAGAATTCACGTGGGAACGTGAGGATCGTATGAAGGCCAAGTACCCACATTTATTCCCTAAGACCCCTGCATCTAGGCGTAGGACCTAAAAATGTGGGTACGTGGCCTTCATACGATCCTCACGTTCCCACGTGAATTCTGGCCAATGTCTAGCATTCCATCGGACTTTGACGAGCTTGACACTACTCCTGCGTGTTTTGTTAATCTTCCAATCAGTGACCTCAACAGGTTCTTCCACAAAGTGGAGTGTGTCGTCGACATGAACTTCGTCAGCAGGAATAATCACTGTCTCTTGTGTTGGACTCTTCCTCAGATTTGATACATGGAATGTATCGTGAACACCATTGAGTTCAGTAGGCAGGTCCAACTTGTATGCTACAAGCCCAATCCTTTGTAGGATTTTGAAAGGGCCAATGTAACGCGGATTCAACTTCCCACGCTTCCCAAAGCGTGCCACACCCTTCCAGGGTGAAACCTTTAACAAAACCATATCCCCAACTTGAAATTCCAGGGGCTTCCTCTTTGGATCTGCATAGGCTTTTTGCCTATCGCGAGCCGCCTCGATGCGTTTTCAAATCTGCGCAATCTTGTCTGTCGTCTCTTGGACGATTTCGGGACCAACAAGCTGCCTATCACCTGCATCAGCCCAGCATAGTGGTGATCGACACTTGCGTCCGTCAAGAGCTTCAAATGGCGCGACTCCAATACTTGTGTGGTAGCTGTTTTTGTACGAAAATTCGACCAATGGTAAATGATTATCCCACCTACGACCTAGATCCATTACACATGCTCTCAGCATATCCTCCAATGTCTGGATAGTTCTTTCACTTTGGCCATCAGTTTGTAGGTGAAATGCGGTGCTCAGGTTTAACTGAGAACCAAAGGCTTCTTGAAAGGATTGCCAAATCCTTGACACGAAGCGTCCGTCTCTATCAGAGATAATCGAGAGAGGCACCCCATGACGTGCAACTATCTCTCGCATGTATATCTCAGCTAGTTTGCTCGTGTTGTCTTTCTCTTTGATCGGCAAGAAGTGAGCGGACTTTGTTAGGCGGTCTACTATCACCCAAATTGTATCATGGCCCTTGGGTGTCTTTGGCAGTTTCGTTATGAAGTCCATGGAAATCTGTTCCCACTTCCATTTGGGTATTTCAGGTTGCTGCAAGAGACCTGAAGGTTTTTGGTATTCGACCTTTACCTTGGCGCACGTTAAGCATTTGCTAACATATACCGCAACGTCGCCTTTCATCCTTGGCCACCAATAGAAATCCTTAAGATCTTGGTACATTTTATTCGCTCCTGGATAAATCGAGTACCGTGACTTGTGAGCCTCATCAAAAATAACCTTTCTCAATCCACCAAATAGAGGAACCCAAATCCGTTTCATGAAGCACAAAGTTCCTTCCTCGTTTGGTACCAACTGCTTCTCCATCCCACGGAGGTATTCATTCTCGATATTCCTTTCTTTGAGAGCTTCTCTCTGCGCGGCACGAATGCGCAAAGAGAGGTCTGTCTGGACGATCATTTCCAAAGCCCTAACCCTTATGGGCTTGATCCTTTCCTTCCGACTTAGGTCATCGACGACCACATTCGCCGTCCCTGGATGATACTTGATTTCACAATCGTAGTCGTTCAACAGTTCAACCCAGCGTCTTTGCCTCATGTTAAGCTCCTTCTGATTGAATATGTGCTGCAAGCTCTTATGATCAGTGAAGATCGTACATTGTGTGCCGTATAAATAATGTCGCCAAATCTTCAATGCAAATACCACTGCGCCTAACTCTAAGTCATGCGTGGTATAGTTTTTCTCGTGTATCTTTAGTTGGCGTGAAGCATAGGCTATAACTTTCTGGCGTTGCATCAACTTGCAACCCAAACCTTGACGCGAGGCGTCACAATATACCACGAAGTTTTCCGTGCCTTCGGGTAGAGATAGAATCGGTGCGTCACAAAGCTTGTTCTTCAATAACTGAAATGCTTCTTCTTGCTTGTCACCCCAATCAAACTTCTTGTCTTTCTGCGTGAGTGCGGTCAGGGGTTGAGCTATTTATGAGAAATCCTCAATGAACCTTCGATAATAACCAGCCAAACCGAAGAACTGCCGGATCTCGGTTGGGGTCTTTGGAGTCTCCCAATCCTTGATTGCCTCGATCTTTGTGGGATCAACATGAATTCCATTTCCATTTACCACGTGACCAAGAAACTGGACTTCGCGTAGCCAAAACTCATATTTTGAGAACTTCGCGTATAACTTCTCCTTCTTAAGTAGCTCTAGAATAGCTCTTAAGTGATGTTCGTGCTCGTCCTTTGTCTTCGAGTAGATTAGAATGTCATCAATAAATACGATCACAAACTTATCCAGGTACGGCTTGCAGACTCGGTTCATCAGGTCCATGAAAACTGCCGGTGCGTTTGTCAATCCAAACGGCATAACCAAGAACTCGTAATGTCCAAAACGAGTCCTAAAGGCCGTCTTCGGGATACTCTCCTCTTGTATCCTTAGTTGATGGTATCCCGAGCGAAGGTCGATCTTTGAATAGAAGCTTGAACCCTGCAGCTGATCAAATAGGTCATCAATTCTCGGCAAAGGATATCGGTTCTTGATAGTCAACTTGTTAAGCTCGCGGTAGTCTATCCACATACGAAAGCTACCATCTTTCTTTTTAACGAAAGCTACAGGCGCGGCGCCTGGAACCAAGTCAATGTGGAACTCGACTTCTCGCTGTGGCGGCAACCCTGGCAAGTCTTCTGGAAAGACTTCAGGATATTCTCTCACGACTGGAATATCTTCAACCTTTAGCTCCGCGACTTCTTTATCCACGATGTGTGCCAAAAAGGCAACACATCCCTTTTGTAAACACTTTCTAGCCTTCAGACAGCTAATAATCCTCAGTGGCGTATCATGCTTCTCTCCGTGCACTACGATCGTTTCTTCATCCGTCATTGGCATGCAGATGGTCTTCTCGTGACAAACGATCTCGGCCTTGTTGCTCGATAACCAATCCATTCCCACTACCACGTCGAAGCTTCCCAACTCGACTGGTAGTAGATCTAGCGTAAATTCGTGTCCTCCCAGTTCTATCATACATCCTCTGATGACTTCTCCCGTTTCAATTAGTTTCCCATTCGCTAATTCGATCGAGTATGGAACGTCTAACTTACTAGTGGCCAACCCAAGTATATTCTTAAACTCTAACGATACGAAACTATAATCGGCACCAGTATCAAAAAGAACAGATGCAAAGCGTTGGTTTATAGGGAACGTACCGGTGACAACGTTTGGATCCTGGCGCGCTTCCCTTGTGCCAATGTTAAAGATTCGGCCATGTGCCTGATTCAGTTTTAGGCATTCCCTTTTAAAGTGCCCAACATCCCCACAATTGAAGCATCCTGGCCCTCGGCCATTCCCATTTCCATTTCCACCTCGATTCCCGATTGCTCCCCGATTACCAGATTGATTCGCGACATTCCCACGATTACCATTTCCCCCATTATTCCCTTGTGGCCGGTTTCCATTACCACGGTTGTTGTTATTGAAACTCCTTTGGCCACCCTGGCCTGATCCAACCCAGCATGTCTCCTTTAAATGGCCCGTCTTCCCGCAGGATTCGCATTTTCTAAATCGGCATGGGCCGGGGTGATGGAACTGGCAAATACCACACTTGGGCAGAGTGCCCATGTAACCCTTTCCTCTGTTTTCATCACCGGTTTTGGCTAGGGCCGGTGTGCTCGACTCGCCCTTCTTGCTCACATTGCTTGTACTCTGCTTGAAGTTGGAAAATTTTCGTTTGTTATCACCAGTCGACTCCGCATGAGTCTCTTTCTTCTGTGGTTCGGAAATTGAGAACTTGCCCAACCTTACGGCCTCCTCAGTAAGTGCCACACTAACGTCGATCACTTCTGTAATTGTTGCCGGCTTGGATGTGGTAACCATACTAAGGATTTGGGGTGCCAATCCCCAGATAAAGCGCTCGATTCGTTTGAATTCCGGTGTAACCATATAAGGTACCACATGTGACAAGTCGTGGAATCTCTGAACATATTCCGCGATTTTGGGACCATCCATCTTTAAATGCCAAAACTCAGTCTCTAACCTTTGTATCTCAGCACGAGAACAATACTTCTTTCGCATCAACTCTTTTAACTCAGCCCATGTCAACGCGTAAGCAGTGGCCTCACCAAGGGTTTGCACTTGTAAGTTCCACCAGGACAGGGCTCCGTCCAAAAATAGCCCAGAAATGTAAGTCACTTGCTGGTCTGGAGCGCACTTGCTCATTCGAAGTACAGACTCCGTCTTTTCGGCCCATCTTACAAAAGCAACAGCACCTCCGGTGCCGTCAAAGTTCACAGGCTTGCAGTCTAGGAACTGCTTGTAAGTGCACCCTGCACATACGTTAGAATATACAACTGGTATCAGCGGACGTGCTATAAATATCCAATGTATTGTAATACGTCCCAAACGACTTAACATTACCATGTGGTGGATTGTTGTTGCCCTGGTTGTTGTTGATACTTCCGCTCGATCCTGGTTGAGATGCTGCATACTGCGCAATGGCGGCAGCGATGATTGCTTGGAGCTCTGCCTCGTTGGCAGGCATCGGCGTCTGGCGTCTTGGAGGCATCTTCTACAAGGTGATTTACGTTGGTCGGGTCATAATAGGTAAAAAGGTACGTATGTATTCAACAATATCAACACATAACATCTCATGTTATAAATAAATCAACCACATAACATCTCATGTTATAGAACATAAACAAACAACTTTAACAAAGCATGTAATGAGAATACTGCAATTGGGCTTTTATAAAATCAAGACCACCATACACTGTTTACAAGTTTTCCAAATGTACATACATCCAAAAGAGACTAAGGGTCACAATACCCTTGTATGAACTGTCTAGACAAGTAAAACAAGCAAAAATCACATATCCAAAGTCATCCTGTCAAAATGTGGTCTTCAAAATACCGCATAGTCTGGCCCAATCGATGTCTTCTCTTCAAAAGTATTCACTACTTGCAATAGACCAAGGGTAGCTAAGCTGATGGCGGCGGAGGAGGTGAAGGAAAATGAGAAAAGAGTAAACGTCGCATATGAAGCCAATCCTCCTCCATAGCGCGATGAGAGCGTAATAGGTAAGCTATCTGCTGCTCCGGAGTCCAAAAACGAGCAGCAGAATCAGGTGAGAGCGGTCGAGGTGGGTGAGATACTGCAGGTGGAGTCTGGCACTGGCACGGGAGTCGCTGAGCTCTCTCTAGCTCCTGTACGCGACGGGTCAGCGCCTCCAGCTGTATCATGAAAGAAACAAGGACATCCTCGGTAGAAGGCCCGACATGATATGGGTGATACGGATCTGTAGGTGGCATAATGGGGGGCGTGGTCCAGAGAAAAGGCTCACCAGATGGAGCAAAAGATGGCACAGTAAATGGTGCGACAGTGGGTACAACAGAAGAAAACTTGGGTATGACTGGAACAGATGTTGGTACATGACCAACGGGATGTGCCGAGGAACCCTCCCCCGGACGTGATGGCGGAACAACCTGTAGGAACGAAATAGAAGGGTCTGGCGGAACAACTTGTAGAGCGTTCGTGGCGTGTGGGGGAAATAGTGGGGTACCAGATGTATGTTGGTGGGAAGATGGGATATCGAGTGGTGCAGTAACGAGTGCGGTAGGGGGAGTAACTGGGATCACATACGGAGGGTAGTCATCCTCCTCGATCCACCCATTGTGGGTGTCAGCGTATCTCGGGTCAATATGGGTAGCAAACGGTGCCAGGTCATCAAAAATGGGGTCAGGTATGGGTGCTACATCTGGGATCTCAGTAGCTGGTGGTGCAAGGACGGGTGTATCAGTGACAGGTGGTGCAATGACTGGTGCATCATCAGGAATAGGGTCAAGAGCAAGAACGGGCTCTGGAATGACAATGGTTATAAAAGTCCCGCCTAGGCTCCGAGTACTCCCCGAGTACTCGCTACAAGGTAGGTTGCCGAGGCACGAGTACTCTTCTCCCAGGCTAATTACTCCCCGAGTACTCCCGAATACCCCCGAGTACTTCCCGAGTACTCCCGAATCCGACTAGGGAGCGCCTAGCGACTTTTGCAACCATGGGAAGGACAGGAGCAGGCTGACGATCAGCAGGCATAACAGGATCCTGATCATCCAGGAGAACAGGAGCCTCAGCAGGCTGCTCCTCGGGAACCAACTCATCCTCCATCTCCATCTCCTCATCATAGATAATACGAGGGAAGTTACCAAATCCCAACGGTGGGACAGAGGAAGCTACCGACTCAAAGGAGTCTGAGGCTGACGAATCGGAATGAACCACCATATCAGGAAGCTCAACCATAGGAACAACGGGGTCAACAACTGGGATATCAGCAAGCGGAACATCGTCCTCTATCGGGGCCCCACCATCCTGGTCTCCCTCTAGGGGACCCTCGATGAGTAGATCGATGTCATCATCGGGTAACGCGTCGAGAGGTTATTCCTCAAAGGGAACTGCAGCAAATGGGAGAGGGGCAGGGATCAGAACAAGGGGTAGATCCTCTCCTGGCGGGCCATCAGCTAGGGGTATGTCGTCTCCGAAGTTCGGTAGGGAAAAAGGCTGAAAATCATCTTCATCGGTGCTCGTGGTGTCTGAGGTGTAAACTTCCGGGTCTGTGGCGATCTCGTCGTCTGAGGTAATGGCCATCGGGTCGTTTGTGTTGGACACTCCACTATCAGAAGATGCCATGGTGTCTGTAACACAGCCACAACATATACACATAAATCAGGTAATCATGTAAACAAAAGCAATGTAATCATGTATGCATCCTAGTCTTCCCAGACTATCCCCCCCCCCATTTCTAAGACTGAACTCCCTAGTCTCTTAGACTACCCTGGTCTCTAAGACCAAACCTCCCAGTCTCTAAGACTAAACCTCCCCAATCTCTAAGATTGAACCTCTCAGTCTCTAAGACTGAAACCTCCCTCAGTCTCTAAGACTGAACTCCCTCAGTCTTTAAGACCGAAATATAAATTCTTGGAAAGTGTATTTGTGCCTTTTTGTTTGTAAAAATGTTTGTGCCCTGGATCTGGACGTTTAGTGTATGCAATGTAAAATGTTTGAAAACATTTTCGTGAGAGCCCTAGTGATCATAGTCTAGACTCGAGAATGAATCCTAGTTCGCTATGATCGAGGCTCTGATACCAAGCTGTCACACCCTGGCTTTTGCGGAAGCGTGGGTTTATTTGGTGTGACTTCTTAATACCATAGCAACAATCACAATAATGCTATATGATAAAATACGGGATGCTCATCCATTAAAATAGTTTAGAAAATGTGCAACATATTGTCTTAAAACATCAATCCCAAAACATATTACAAACCATGACTTGTTTAAAATGAGTTCATAAGACTCAACGAAAAACTACCAACAAAACGAGGATTTAAGACATGCAACCCGTCCAGGAAGGAGTTGCATCTCCCCAAACCCTACGACCCTGGATGACATCCTTATTTAGTACGCAGCTATCATGCATCACTTGCCAGATCCTATTCATTCCCTGAAATACATGTAATTTGAAAAGTCAACAAAAAGTTGAGCGAGTTCATGTGTAAGTTTGTGTATAAGCCTTTAAAATAAGTCTTGTCTGAATAAAAGTCCCTGGTATGTAGCAATAAGGAAAAACTGATCACCATTGGGTTGCAAAGCCAATAGTATGTGTGAAATGATGCAGGAAGACTCAAACCTAGCAAATTTGTCTCCGGTATGAAGACATAGTCACCACTATGGGCCGCCCCGGCCTCATGGGTGTGGGCTCGCTACACCCAAATGGATCTATCACTCATGTCCCTTGGTCCTACAATGAGGATTAATAGCCTTAAGTGTCATGCCCACCACCCACTTGATCGCGTAGTAAAAACCCTCCTTAAGCTAACCATACCATATAAACGAATGTCTGTAAATGTCTGTAATAATTGTAACATGTATTTCACCCCCGAAGTATAAAACTGAAAACAGTTAAGAGAAAAGGGGGACATGAACTCACAGTAGTGCGTCTTGTACCGTATCTCAAACTCTGTCTGCTACACGACAACCTACACGTACTAATGTCTATTAGACGAACGGGCCGTGCCTTGGCTTAGAGTTTAGTATTTTGAGTCACGTTTCTTATATTGTTCCGCGTGAAAATTATATGTCAAAATAGTTAATATTTTAACTTAATCATGTGTCATGTTGGGGGGGGGGGGGTATTTGTTCGTTCAATGTTCTAGTAAACTCTAGTCTTAGAAAGCAAATATTTACTAAGTGTTAGGATTTTCGGAAAATTTCACCATAGTCTCCTTTGTAAATAGAGGTGTCCATGCTTAAAAGCATATCATTTTCTTTTACATATATCCCGTAGAGTGTTCCCAAATTTTTACAGAATGTCATAAATGTTCAAAATTTTATTGTGTAAAAATATCGGGGCCCAGGTCATTACCAATATTATATAAAAATTCATTTACCCGACTGCAATCAGATTTGTTGCTTTCTGATTGCAGTCCACGGAAAAATTCACTAAAAATTAATCGTAAGTCCGATCGACGAAATTCCAGTTGGAGGATTACGGCAACAACAGTGACCATCTACAGTAAAAATCCCATGAGCTGATTCTACTCAGGTTTCGAGTTATGACCCTGAATACAACACACTTTTCAGCAGAAAAATTGCAGCTTGAGCTGCTGTGTAAAAACAGTTCTTTAAAAATAGTAAATGACCTCGAAAAATTACGATTCCAGTGCTATTTGATCGGTTGTTCAAAAATAAATAATTTAGGCTTCAGAAAGTCAGTTTTTCGATTTATAAAGACCCAGTTACAGCCTGTTGAAGTTGGCTGAAAATTCCAATCAGCATGTTTATTTATAGTTTAATGTTTCTAAAAACACGTTACCAAGTGTCCTAACAACGATTTATTAATAATTTAATGATCAAACAACATGCATGCTTTAACCCAACCTAATCCAACCCGATTTCTTCTTCATGCAAACTTCTTATGTATGATTTTTTTTTTTGTGTAAGGTTCCATGTTCATCTTTTTAGTGTTTTAGTTTATGATTTAAACGTTATAATCCTACTACATATCATAACTATGAACAAGATGAAACAATGGTGTAAAGAGACTTACTTCTAGCACAATGCTAGGGTAGAAATCTATTGCAAAGAGGATGAGAAAAAGATGGTGAGAAAGACTTGAACAAAGCTTGCTTGAAAGCTCTTCAACTTGCAACTTCTATGAATCAACTTTGGAGCTTGGAATGGGACTTGTTAGTGAGGAAGATGAAAATGTGCAAGTGATGGAGGTGGGTTCGGTTTGGGGGAGCCGAAATAGGGAGAGAGAGGTAAGGTTGGAGTGTGGTTTTCAACCTAATGATGAGATTTCTAGGGAACATGCACTTACAAGATGCCATGCATATCTTGGGTAGATATTTAAGCAACAATTCTACTATTTTAATCAACCAATCAACAAAATAAGAAATGGAGGTGAGGGGGGGGGGGGGGGGTCTTGATGTAAAAATTGTGACTAAATGGTAACTAGGTAGTTAAATTGTAAGTATGGACTTGTATGTGTAGTGAAATGATTTTTAATGGGTGTTATGGCAAACGGGTACCATGACTAGCCAAAAATAGTAAAACAATGTCATTAACAAAAATTTAGTGTCCCGGGTAATGTCCGGTTATTCGGTTAGGTACCGTTCTGTTTAAATGTTTAATTAGTCCAAATAATGCCTTTTATATATATTTTTGTAACACAAATTATTCCCGGCACTTAGGAAAGTATACAGGACCACTCTGCCACATTTGTGTATTCTACTGGCATAATAAAATGCTGAATTGTATAAAAGAATGCAGAATTCTGTATTTAAAGTGTGTTTTAGGCACTTCCCGGCACTATATCTATCACCTAAGACGCAGTCTTATGGTCCTCGCTTCCCTACACTCCAAACCAGTGTAGTACCCTATCCCTGGCTCATACTGGCCATAATAACATTGTCTGTCTATGTGCTGGCATTGTCAGCATTATTTCTGAATCAACCGTTCAGTGTGTTAACTATGCTGAGTGCATCAAGTATGTCACTAATGTTGGTGTGTAATGAATGGAGTGACTGTATAAAATGTGATGCATGTATATATGATATAGAATCATAGAGCAGTTTAAATTGTCAGTTGAAATCAAGCACAGTCATTAAGCACGTAATTAAGATTAATTAATTTGTACAGTACCTGAAATTTTGAGGGTTGTCACAGAAAGAAAGAGAAAGCATCGGCTAGACAAAAGAAAGTATGAGCATCAATTTGAAAGAAAGAAAGAATCGACAGCATGAAGAAAGAAAGAAAACTTGAAGTTAGCAAGAGACAGGACCCGTGTGGTTCGTAGCAAGTAGCAAGCAAGAATCGAGAAAGTAGAAAGTGAATCTAGACCGACAACAAGATTATGGGGGTGAATGTTGGATAATCTTGATGAGTATGGGTCAAACGGTTCCGAGTCAAGTACGGGTCGTCAAACAACTTACGGGTCAGCAAAAGAATTGGTCAACAAAGGCTCGTTTAATTGTGGGTTTGGTAGTTACTTTTGACCGACTCTTGTGGATGTGAATGTGTGAAGTTGTGGCTAATTATAAGGAGTATGTGGAGTAGTGTATTTAGCATGTGGGTTTGTTTTGTTTTTATATAAACAGCACAGTAGGGTAAGGTTATTAATGTATTCTCAACATATTTTATAACAAGAAAGTTAGTAAGAGATCGATCTTTTGTGTTCATATTGTGTGGGTGTTTGATCTTGGGCTTTTGATAACCAACATCGGTACCAAATTTGTCGAACCGAAAGATCTTAAGTACCAATTCTGTACCGACTTTTGGCGTTCCTGGTACTGGTTCACTACCGTTTTTCACCTTCATATACCGATGTTGTTCGTATGAAATCCACGGTCAGAGATGAGCAAATTGTTCTGGGTACCGGTATCAAATTTGCCGAGCCGAAAGATTTTAAGTACCAATTCGGTACCAACTTTTGGCGTTCTTGGTACTGATTCACTACCGTTTTTTTACCTTCATATAGCGGTACTGATACCTGTATTTTAGGTATCAGTACCGATTCGGTATCAGTTGGCACCGAGCTCATCCCTGCCCCTAAAACTGAAAAAAGAAAAAAATTAAAAGTTGAAGAAAATCAACAAAAAAAAGTCGTACGATACCGTTGTTCGTACGGTAACCGTGATCAGTGATGAGCAAATGGTACCGGGAAGCAGCACTGAATTTCCCGAACCAAAAGATTTCCAATATCAATTCGGCACTAAGTTTTGGCGTTTTCTGTATTAGTGCCGTTTTTTTCATGTACTAATACCGAACAGGACCGTACCGGTATTTTCGATACCAGTATTGGTTCGATACCGGTTGACACCAAACTTATCCCAACCCCTGATATTAAAAAAGTATTAAAGTTAAAAAGTAAATAAAATAACTACTATTATAATTTGTAAAATAATAAAAGTATCAAAAAAACTATATATTATTAATAATATTAAAATTACTATTCATTTTAGTAATATATAGTATGAACTAGTAGATGCTCCGCCCGCGTTGCGGGGCTATGTCCGAATAATTCTCAACCAATTAAAAAAAGACTAATATAATTTTGCTGGGGAAAAAAACAAAAACGATGATAAGACCGTAATTTTGGGCTCAGGGCAAAACTGTAATATTTTAGGACTAATGAGCTAGTGTTAGGCAACTCCTTCAGACGAAAAAAATATTAAATCGACTAAACCAATTAAAACAAAAAACCATTATAGTTTTGGTAAAAAAAAAAAAAACTAAAACGATGGGAAAACGTAATTTTTAACTGAGGGCCAAATGATAATTTTAATTCGGGGATAAATTGTAAACTAAATGGACCAACGGGGGAGTGCCAGTAAGTTGCCGGCACGACTGTAATTTTACATTGGGGGCAAAATTGTAATGTCACCAGGAAAACAAACAAAAACGATGGGGAAAATGTAAAGTTAAGTTGAGGGTAAAATCGTAACTTGGCTATGAGAAAAAAAAAACTAATGGCAAAACTATAAATTTATACGGGACAAAATCGTAATTTTGAACCGAGTGCAAAATTGAAATTTTTAGCCAGGAGCAAAAGCGTAAATTTATTTTTAAGTGGGGGTAAAAACATAATTTTGAACTGATGGGAAAATCGTATTTTTATGGGAAAAAACTAGTGGCAAAACTGTAAATTGAAATGGGGCAAAATCGTAATTTTTTAACCGGGGGTAAAATTGAAATATTTAGCTGGGAGCAAAAGCGTAAATTTATTTTTAAGTGAGGGCGAAAACATAAATTTGAACTGATGGCAAAATCGTAATTTTAAAACAGGATAAAATCGTAATTTTGTTGGGCCAATATGAGAGTGCCAGGCAGCTGCCTGACACTGTACCCCCTACCGCCCTTTTTGCCCATTGAAGGGCTAAACTATTACCGGCTGACGTCACCAACTTATGTTTTTAGTAGTTTTAAATATATTATTATTATAATTATTATTAATTCATTAATTAATTAATATAATATAATTATATTATATTGAATAATTATTATTCTTAGATATTTTGTAAAATAAAATATGATGCAGTAGAGATATTTTTATTTACCATACTTTTTAAGTTGATTATAATATCATTCTTGATTCCCTTTCTATGATTGGATTATAAGGCTATTGGTTTGCTTTTAGGTCTGAGCTTTAAAAAAATATTTATATATAAAAAAAAAGATGAATAGTGATTTTTTTTCTTTTATTTTGTTTCTATAATTTAGTGTAAACTTTCATTTGAACTCCATGTAGTTTTAATGATTGTATTCTTTTTCTTTTATTTTAACTACATTACTTTTTTACCCCATAAATTTTAATAAAGTTATTATACAGCTTCTAAACTTTGATAAAGCTAGTATAAATTCAACGCCGTCTACGTTTTAGGTCACGTGAGTCACTTTATGTTAAAAAATTCGTGTTTTTGTTTTACACGTTTTCCTAGTTTTGGTCATTGTTCAGTTAGCGTTGTCTTACACCCCCGCACCCCCCAAATACTAGTAATAAAAGATGAAGAGTGTGCTCATGCTAATGTGTGCCATTAGCTTTTTGCTAACTTATGCCTGTTTTCTTTAGTTTTTTTTATATGTTTTTTAACTATTCTTTTTCTTTCCTGTAACAAGTACGCCGAATGTATTTTTTGAGTTTATTTTTTAATGCATGAGCCGATACTCTTTTAGACATATATATTTTTGAACTCTTCATTTTCTTTGCTATAACTAGTGCACCGAAACCGACATAATTTCTATTGTTTACCTTCATTTACCTTTGTTATTTTAGTATTGTTTTACCTTTTCTTATTTTTTTGATCTTCAAGATGAGTTACGACACAAATAGAATAATACATTTAGATATTATTTTGTTAGTTTTACGAATTTTATTCATCAGTTGTCATGGTGTGCGAAACGTTCTGAATTCCAACCACATCCCTGCGCAACGTGCGGATGACTACGACCCTAGTTATTGTTTATAGCAAGTTTTTTAACTCTTCCATTGATAATTAAACTGTTAATCTCTTCAAACTCTTAGAGGTTAGTTGTAATAAAACCATTTTTATCATTTAAATAAATATTATGTATATAATGGGGCAATTAACTTTATGTAAAGTCACAAGCTACCCCTCCTCCCCCCCCCCCCCCCCCCCCCCCCCCCCCCCTAGAAACATCTGTATAGAGATGGAACTGACGACAGATTTAGATGATCACTAAAAACAGAGTGACGGTTCCAACTTTAATAGAATACAAATGATTTACGGAAAAACATTAATATTTAACTATGAGGCAACAAAATAGTTAACAACGAAACATAAATAAACTTATTTTTTTGGTAATGAAATTACCAACAGTATCTATAGCATTCTCATAAGATTTAAACTTAGCTGCAGCACCTATCAGAGTCGGGGTTTTCTTCGTACTCAACAATTGCAAAAAGTGCAACCACACATGCATAGTCCATGTTAGGTTGGATTGTGGCCGTAAACTTGTTCTTAGCCTACTTCGTTTCTTGCGGTTTATGCATCTACAAGATCAGTAAGTCACATTAATGAGGTTCAAAATGAGTTTTATGTAATATTGTAGATAGCCAAAATTGTTCTTAACTACCTGTGCTACTGCTGTTGAAGAATCTCCCTTATAAATTGTGATGTTTCCCATAGACCAGCTCCCATTAATCCTTAGATCACAAACATCGTTGCTTCTCATTTTGTTTGCCAACATCATGATAACATTGGCCTTAAATTTCATCGTTTCGGTTTTTGCGGTAAATATCATGTCCGAATCGGATATACTTTCACCCTTGAATACATTCCATCTATTATGCAAACTAAAAGGCTGAAAATTAACATAACATAGTCTATTAGAGATATATTTAAATGTGAACAAGTGATTTTTAAAAGAATTTGAGAATTTTTGAGTTGTGAGAGGTAAGTAGTAGTAAAATTTTTGAGAAGTAGGAGTTCTCAAGGTTATAATGTTGCTGATTTGGGTGGATATAAAAGGATATTTAAAAGCACTACACGGTATGTCTTTACAACGTGAGTATCAACAGGGAGCTGGATGTCCAAACTGTAGAAAAATGTGGCTTTATCAACAAGATTGTTGTTGAAGCATGCAAACAACTAGTTGGGTTCAAGATTTATCTTCAAGAATTCGATAAGCAGCAATCTAATACTCATTATACTATGACAAAGAGTGTGTAGTGAAACTTTCCAAGAATCCAATCTATTGTGGGCAGATATCGGGATGAGGTGTCATTTCGTGAAAGGATTGACCAGTAATGGAACAATCGGTTTGAAGAATATCTCGGGTGCTAAGAATCCAGCAGTACAAGTCTATAGTGTTGGATAAGCTAAAGCGTTGCCAAGAATAATGTTAAGAAGACCAGGGTAATTAGGGACATCTATTAAGGGGGATGTTCATTATAGAAGTACACAAGAGATGGTGCAGTTATTGGTTCCAAGGCACCAAGTGGGAGATTGTTGGAGATATGTTATCTTCAGCACACATTTGGGCAGCCAAAAATTCAAAGGAACAAAAGGAAGGGTTTGGCTGGCCTTAACCCCAACGGTCCAGTTTGCTTTTTTTTTTTTTGAAACGAGAACTTCATTAAACCACACCCGAGCCCGAAAACCGAGCCGGGGAAAAAACAAAAAACACCTTACAAGAAGTTAAAGTTACACCAGTCCAACCATGAGATATGATTGTTTCTAGATCTATATTTGAACCATAAAAATCCTAAAGATTTGACCTCGCTGAAGACGTTTTCCACCTTGAATTCAGCACCGGAAAAAACCACCCTATTCCGCGCCATCCACAAGCACCAACAAGAAACAAAAATGATGCCATGAACAACCGATTTCCTCCCAGCACTAATATGCCCCTCCAGTTTGCTTAGTATCTTGTTTGGCAAGTTTTGCTAGTCTATTATATAGATTTCATGTACTTTTAATCATTGATCACTAGTTAATATGAGCACAAGATTATGTGCAACCTAATATTGCTATGATGGAGGTTTGTTGACGTAGATGCTCTAATAAATAACTTCTAACTACACATGTCACAATTATACGAGCACAAGATTATTTTTCCTGCTTCTCTTATTTTACTCGTTCTATAAACCTAAATAAGTAACCAAGTAACTATATCTTATCCTAAATTATCGTTTTTTAAATAACTATTTAATATGTAATTTCTTTTTTCAACCCGTTTAAAAAACTAGTTTTTATCCTACTTTCTAAATAAAGAGATTCGTAGGAGTTATTCTCTATACATAAAGTATCATCTATCAGTATTATTGTTTCAATTATTGTTTCACATTTCGATGTCGATTTCAGCAGCAATGATTAAAAAAAAAAAAAAAAATCATGGAACAACTATGATTTAAGAAGTAGAAGCTTAAAGTTACCTTTTGGAGCATCGCGATGGGCTTCTCGTTAGCGTCAAGTAGCGCGAGCTGTAAACGGTTGGTCTTGCATTCTTTTACTCTGAACATGATTGTATGATTAATATCAGTGATCATAAGGTTTCTACCAGGATACTTATTGACTATAATTTCAAGTGGTTCTGGTGTAACGAACTGAGGACTGATGACAGAAAATGGAGGGAATACAGGTGCACCACTAGGTGTTGGATATATGTATGTCCGACCTTAATTAAAGTCAACGTAACTAACTCGGTACGATCCGAAGAGTAACACGTTGGTACACGAATCGTATATGTTCACGAGTAGGTAGATTATTATTTGTGAAATAATAATAGTGGAAACCCAAGAGACACCTTTTATAATAAAAGGATGTTTAAGGTGGAATCCCAAGAGACACCTTTTATAATTAAAGGATGTTTAAGGTGAAAACCCATGAGACACTTTTAGAATAACCGCCTTCTTCTTGGTCGGTTCTACTCGGGGGTATCTTGTGCTCGGTTGTGAACTTCCTACTAGCGAGGATTCGTTGTAACCTGCGTGTTACAATTCCGGTGTAGTCGTCAAAGGTTGATTACTAAAACCCTCTATGGTTGTTTATTCAGTTTATTTGTTTATACGCGTATAACCTTGATCCTGATTGGGAATATTTATTAATCGGATTAATATATCAAATTTATATAATCGGCTTTTGGTAAATTATATAAGCCGCTTCCGCTATTATTCTGATACCATGATTCCCAACACTAGGTTGAGCCATCATCACAAGCAAACACTAAGATTGTAGTTCTATGCAGGTATGCATGGGGTAGGAGCTGTGTGAAGGCTTTTATCATGATATTCATTGACCAACAAGTTGACTACGTCCACATGTGCGTAGTGCCTAGTGGACTATAAATATATTCTTTTCTTCAACTTGATACTAGATATTAAGCTGTAAAATTTAGATTTATATATTTCTCAGGCGCCATAATTGACTACTTGCTTGTAAAGAACGTGAAGTATTTGTCATCAAGTGAACTTCGAATTCTTTAATTCTGTAATGTAATGCAACGGTCGGTATAATGTTCTTGGCCGCTGGACCCAGGAAGAATGGGCTGCGGTATACGTAGCAAGTAGGAAATTTCATTTATGGGATTGATCATATATTCTTTTAATGGCAAAGATACACACCCTCTAAAAGTTATTTGAATAAAATATTCGACACTCAGGAAATTAGTGTGACAACGAATTAATAAATCACGCTGATAATTCATAATTTGCTTCTTAAATAAAAATCAAGAAAAATCATCAAATTTAAGTTTGATAAAAACCAAAGAGAAAATAAAGATAAACTGAATTTATCTCATTATTCTATTCAACATTACAATATATAAATAAACATAACTATAAACCCTAAAGCCCATAAGTAATGGATTGGGCATAAAATGTCTGGTTTATAACACTCCCCCCCCCCCCCCAGACATTTAGAATTATACACAGTTCAACAACATACTTCAGGATGATGTTAAATAGGTACTTCAGGATCTGAATAAATAAACTGATACTACTGGATCAGCTATGCTGCCTCATTAAAAACCTTACTAAGAAAACCAAGCGGGACAAAACTTAGTTAAGGGAAAAAGAGTAGAGCGTGTATAATTCTTCCCCTGAATTCAACAAACATCTTTCAATCTACAAAGACCGATCTTGTGTGATAGCTGCTCGAAACTGTTTCTCGGTAAAAATTTCGTGAACATGTCAGCTAAATTTTCACTTGACTTAATCTGGCGAATATCAATTTCCCCTTCTTTTTGCAAGTCATACGTTGATAAGAACTTTGGTGAGATGTGCTTTGTTCTATCGCCTTTAATGTAGCCTTCTCTTATTTGAGCTATGCAAGCAGCGTTGTCTTCATAAATAATTGTCGGCTCCTTCTTGATCTGTTCTAATCCGCAAGCTTCTTATATGTGATTAATCATTGATCTCAACCACACGCATTCTCGACCAGCATCATATAATGCTATCAATTCGGCATGATTTGATGATGTTGCTGTAAGTGTTTGCTTAGTTGACTTCCAAGAAATTGCTATGCCGCCGTATGTGAATACATAACCTGTCTGAGATTTTGCTTTGTGAGGATCTGATAGATACCCGACATCAGCATACCCAACAAGCTGGGACTTTTGATCTTTCTGATAGAAAAGACCTAAGTCTTGTGTCCCGTAAATATACCGGAATATATGTTTTACACCATTCCAGTGTCTACGTGTTGGATTCGAATTGTATCTCGCTAGTACATGTACTGCAAATGCAATGTCATGTCTTGTGTTATTTGCGAGATACATAAGGGCACCGATCGCGCTTAAGTACGGGACTTCTGGACCAAGTACTTCTTCGCCTTCTTCTTGAGGTCGATAAGGATCCTTGTGTGAATCTAGCGGTCGGACAACCATGGGTACACTAAACGGATGTGCTTTATCCATATTGAAACGTACTAACATCTTCTGGATGTAGTTTGATTGATTGACAAATGTGCCATTGCACAGATACTCAAATTGTAGTCTGATGCACAATTTTGTCTTACCAAGATCTTTCATTTCAAATTCCTTCTTTAACAACTGAGCAGCTTTCTCTATCTCTTCAAGAGATCCGATGATGTTGATATCATCAACATAGACTGCTATTATAGTGAAATTTGAGAGTGTTCTTTTTATAAAAACACATGGACTGATTACATCAGACTTGTATCCTTCTTTTTCGAGATATTCACTAAGTTGATTGTACCACATACGACCAGATTGTTTGAGACCATATAAAGATCTCTGGAGCTTTATAGAACACATATCTCGAGGTGTTGATTTTAATGCTGCAGGCAATTTTAATCCTTTAGGGATTTTCATGTAGATGTCATTTTCAAGTGTCCCGTATAAGTATGCGGTGACGACATCCATTAGTCTCATATGAAGTCCTTCAGATATTTTGAGGCCGATTAGGAACCTAAGGGTTATCGCATCCACTACAGGGGAATACGTTTCCTCATAATCAACTCCTGGGATTTGGGAAAACCCTTGTGCTACAATTCGAGCCTTATATCGTACAATCTCATTTTTTCATTTCTTTTTATTGCAAACACCCATTTATAACCTACTGGTTTGATGTCTATGGGTGTTCGGACTACAGGTCCGAAAACATGTCGCTTTTCGAGCGAATTTAATTCGGCATTTATGGCTTGTTGTGATCTTGGCCAATCATTTCTGTGCATGCACTCTTCTAAAGTTTTAGGTATGTAATCATTTTCATTGATTACATCCGTTGCTATAGCATATGCGAATATATCATCAACACGTGTTTTATTCCGGTTCCACATTGTACTATCTTGTACATAATTAATGGAGATCTCATTTTCGTTCGGTACCGGTGTTTCTTCTGAAACTTCAATTTCCTCTGGATTCATAGTTGTCTCTTCTGGGACATTTACCTCTACCGGGGTTTCACTTATAATCTTTTGTGAGTTTTCACCAACTGCGTTACTTTGCTCTTTTCGTTTTCGTGGGTTTTTGTCTTTGGAACCGAGTGGTCTCCCACGCTTTCGTTGTATAGTAATCACTTCTGCGATTACTTCAATTCGAGCAGGTGCATTTGATGCTGGTATATGTGACTTTGTCATTCTATTCATGTCTGTGAATGCATCTGGTAATTCATTCGCTATTCTTTGCAAATGTATGATCTTTTGAACTTCATATTCACATTGACCACTTCGGGGGTCGAGATTTGATAGCGATGATGCATTCCACGTTTTTTCTTGTGTTACCAGTCTTTCTTTGTCCTTATCTCCCCCTAAGACTGGGAACATTGTTTCATCAAAGTGACAGTCAGCATACCGTGCTGTAAACATGTATCCCGTCATTGGTTCTAAATATTTAATTATGGACGGGGAGTTAAAACCAATATAGATACCCAGTTTTCTTTCGGGTCCCATTGTAGTACGTTGTGGTGGCGATATTGGTACATATACCACACAACCAAAAATTCAAAGGTGGGACAAACTTGGTTCTCGTCCGGAGACCAGTTGCAATGGGGAGTATTCGTGATCAGCAGTTGGTCTCAATCTAATCAGTGCAGCGGCATGAAAAATAGCATGACCCCATGCAGAAGATGGTAATTTACATCTCATTAAGAGTGGTCTAGTGATTATTTGTAATCGTTTAATCAGAGATTCAGCTAAACCATTTTGTGTGTGAACATGAGGTACTGAATGTTCAACATTGATCCCAATTGACATACAATAGTCATTAAAAGCTTGAGTTGTGAACTCTCCCGCATTATCCATCCGGATGTTTTTAATTTGATTATCGGGGCAGAGTTGGTACTACTCTCGCATATTCAAAGAATGTCGAAGTATACCCTCGACAGTCTACATCCACCATCCGGTGATTTAGGAACTTATTTGCCATTTGTTCCTTTTCATATTCGGGACAGGATTTCCATTCTACTAACTGCTTAAATTCTTCACAACTCATGGCATAGGCCACATTTCTTCATTTGGCTTGAAGTACCGTATTCCACCATTCTAGTGCCCCTTCTTTGAAAAGATGTGATGCGTACATGACCCTTTCGTTTTCGGCACATTTACTTATTGTAATCACTGCCTCGGTTTTCTCTAACCAACGCAGTGCAGCATTTGCCCCTTCGTTACCTGCAAACTCAGCTGGTTTACAGGCAAGAAACTCCTTGTAAGTGCAACCAGGTGTTGCAGCTTTCATTCTTTTTAGACCTGGGGCTTGCCGTATATTATCGTTATTATTATTAGTATGGTTGCCGCCTCCGTTTATGCTATTACTGAAATTATCACTGTGTGTGCGTTTGCTTGGAATAATTTGTTGAGGTTCAACTGGAATTCTAGCAGCAACAAGTATTGCTGGAATAGCATTGGCTATCCCCTGAGCAACGATATTCTCGATATCTTGCCTATTCAGAAAGTGATCTTCATTGTTATGCTCAGATTGATTAACTTCATTATCGGGTTCATTACCAGCGTGTGCCATCTGGTAATTAATTTATATAAATAATTAGTATCACATAAGAATTAACCAAACATAACAAAATAATTGCACATAATCACATAAACAAATATATATCCAAAATTGTCAATTTCTCGACTTTCATTTTTATATATTATAATATGCTTCCGTACACACTGATTATCTTACACATGTTTTATTGTTTATTTTACACGTTTTATTTTGATTATTATATTATTAAACATATGCTTCTACCATTTCACATTATCCCATCAGTTGTCGTTTTTAGAAACGACGCTCTCTCTCGTCATATTTCCAGGAGATCTGTTCTCCTACCTCCCGGATTCGATTTCCTGCATCCATTAGCTCCTCGCCAAAATGGCGGAGTTCTGCCAAGTTCTCATTGCTCGTTGGTGGGTTTGGTGCATGTTCTGGGTCAAACTGAGGGAAAAAGGTATAGGGGTTATTGAGAAGGTTTTGAAATTGCCAATCATTAGTCCACCACTCGTCCATTTCTCCTAAAGGTTGGGTATGGATCAGAGGGTCTGGAATGGCTGGTTCCAAGTTTATTGGAAGCTGGGTTTCAGCAGGATAAGTAAAAAGGTTTTCCTTAACAGGCTTAAAGTTATCACAACTTGCTAATATGAAATCTAGCTCTTCCTGCAATGTCATTTCCTTGATTTGCTTGGAGCTTTCTCCGATCTCTTGCTTGGAGTTTTCTTCAACCTCTAGTCCTTTTCCTTTATCTATTGGATCAACTGCTTTGGCAACTTTCCGAGTTACTGGTTTCTTCCTGCGTACACGCCTCCAGCCCACAATTCTTCTCCTTTTCTTTAGCTTGGGTTTCTCTGGAGGTGGAGCTTGAAATTCCATAGGTTCCACCACATCAGCACAATAACCAGTAAAATCCTTGGAAACTTCAATATTAACAGGATAGAGATCGCGATTCTCAAGAGCTTCCGATAATTCATTCATGCTGTTTAGCATTTATGAAGAAACACACAAGATTTTAAGTTAAAATTTCACAGTCACAGAAAATCAATCTGAAAATCCAAGTACTTATACAAACCCTTTTTATTGAAATAACTTATTTTTATTACAACTAAATTTTGAAAAATAGATTAAAGTTTCTGGCTTATGGATAATATGGATACTAATACTGGGTCGAGGTGTTAACAGTTTAGAGGTTATCATTTACTGCTACGGTAGCTAACATGTAAAGATCTGCCCATTTTTCATCTAACTTATCTTCCCATGGTGATTTATCATCTTTTCCCTGAGTCTCTTTAATTATCATTTCTTTTGTTTGTGACTTCCTCATTTTCTCTTGACTTTTTCTAATAATCAAACTTCTTTTATTAGGGGAAAGTGGTTTCTCATAGTGTGCTTTACGAACAAATATTCTCTCCTCAGTATCTGCTGAGTATCTTGAGGAATTTGATGAACTTCCCTTTTCTTTTGGTGAACTATCTAATTTAAGATAGATATTTGAAAGCTTTTGCTTACCTATACTGTAACTAACAAGTAGTCAGTTAATAAAACACATAATCACAAAATGGCAATTAGCAAAATTAAGTATATTTGAATACTTAATAGGCTTAAATCAGTGGCTCAATCGGTAGCTCTGATACCACCTTTTCCTGTCACGGCCCCAGCCCTGGTTTGACCCGGTCAGGAGCTGCGGGACAGGAACCCGTGGTATTTATTAAATGATGCGACAGCGAAAGATTTTCAACAGGATCTTTTTAAAACTTGAAATGCCCGATTATTTTATTCATAATGCGGGATAAACCCCGTAATTTACAATAGAGGAATTTCACAAGTAAATTTCCTGATTTATAAAACATGTTTATTTATTTTAACTGAGCCACCTCTTCAAGCTGGTTAGTGCTTCGTAGCACGTTTCCTTGATTTACAGCAGGTTGCCTGAAACATGTTTTAAAAATATTTTATCAGCGGGGAAATGCTGGCGAGTTATTCAAATTAGATAAAATGACACATGGTTATAAATTACAGCATAAGAGCGATTACAATGGCTTTTATCTTATTTTTATCTGGCGCCTTGTCACCCGTGTGACGATGGTCATACCACTATTGGGTCTTTCCCCAAGTAGTGACGTTTATCACTGTTAGGATTTATTTGCCTAACCCGTGAGAAATTAGTAATGTGCACAATACCCCACTAGCCAGTGATTAAAGATAACCACGACTTAATCCCTGTAATTATAACATTTGAAAATGGAGTATTGTAAAATACTTATGATAAAAGAGAATAACTCACATTGCAGATTTAAGTGGACAGAGCTTAGCCAACTGATTAGCCTTGTAACCTAATTTAAATAACAATGCACACGAACTAGGTTAGTAACTAATACAGCATTTACGATAACTCACGAGACTAAAACCCTCACAATGAATGACAAAGTACTATACTTAAACATCCGTCGAATTCACGACTAATGACAAAGCATGGCCCGAATGTGGGCAGCACTTAAACATCCATCGGATAGTTTTACATCAATCAGACACTGAATCGTAGCAGCGATCGAGTTAATACCCTGTATCGTAGCAGCACCTCGATATATTAATTGTATTTTCGACTTTGGAGCGGTATACGCTCGTTTTTGAAAGTTGATTTCGACACAGAATGAAAGCTCCTGAGCTAAGCTATTTATAGCTGAAATACGGGGCTGTACCGGCCTACCTAACCACCTATTCTACGCGTAGGTTGGATTGGTCACGAGTAGGTATGCCAGCTGGTCAACACGTGGATCCGGAACACTTATCCGGTCAACCCAATATTGACGCGGCCCGCGTAAGCTTTCCTTAAGGCTTACGCGGCCCGCCTGAAACCCACAATTCTTGATTTCTTGATTTTTGATATGGATTAGGATTTCAGGGGTCCGGGTTTTCACTTACGGGTAAAATTGGGACAGTTTTGAGAGTCCTTACAATTATGGTCAAGAAAGTGAAAAAAAAGTAGCGGAAAGGGTGATAGTGATATATTGTAATTATCACAGAAAGTAAGAAGCAGCCTGTGACAACCCTCAAAATTACAGGTACTGTACAATTAATTAATCTTAATTACGTGCTTAATGATTGTGCTTGATTACAACTGACAATTTAAACTGCTCTGTGATTTTTATATCCAACATACACATGCATCATATTTTATACAGTCACTCCATTCATTACACACAAACATTAGTGACATACTTGATGCACACAACACAGTTAACACACTGAACGGTTGATTCAGAATTAATGCTGACAATGCCAGCACTTAGACAGACAGTGTTAGTATGGCCAGTATGAGCCAGGGATAAGGTACTACACTAGTATGGAGTGTAGGGGAGTGAGGACCATAAAACTGCGTCACTAGGTGATAGTTATAGTGCCGGGAAGTGCCAAAAACCTAGTTTAAAATACAGAATTCTGCATTCTCTTATACAATTCAGCATTTTATTATGCCAGTAGAATACACAAATGTGACAGTGTGGTCCTGTATACTTTCCTAAGTGCCGGGAATAATTTGTGTTACAAAAATATATATAAAAGGCATTATTTGGACTAATTAAACATTTAAACGGAACGGTACCTAACCGAATAACCGGACATTACCCGGGACACTAAATTTTTGTCAATGACATTGTTTTACTATTTTTGGCTAGTCATGGTACCCGTTTGCCATAACACCCATTACAAAAATCATTTCACTACACATATAAGTCCATACTTACAATCTAACTACCTAGTTACCATTTAGTCACAATTTTTACAACAAGACCCCCCCACCCCCCCCCCCCCCCGAATTTTCGGTCCTAGGTGGACCCCCTCACCTCCATTTCATATTCTATTGATTGGTTGATTAAAATAGTAGAATTGTTGCTTAAATATCTACCCAAGATATGCATGGCATCTTGTAAGTGCATGTTCCCTAGAAATCTCATCATTAGGTTGAAAACCACACTCCAACCTTACCTCTCTCTCCCTATTTCGGCTCCCCATAACCGAACCCACCCCCATCTCTTTCATACCTTCATCTTCTTCACCACAAGTCCCATGCCAAGCCTTGAAGGTCATTCATAGAAGTTGCAAGTTGAAGGGCTCTCAAGAAAGCTTTGTTCAAGTCTTTATCACCATCATTTCTTCATCATCCTTGCACTAAGATTTCTACCCTAGCCTTGTGCTAGTAGTAAGTCCCTTCACACCATTGTTTCATCTTGTTCTTTGTTATGATATGTAGTAGGATGATAATGTTTAAATCATAAACTAAAACACTAAAAAGATGAACATGGAACCTTACACAAAAATCATACATAAGAAGTTTGCATGAAGATGAAATCGGGTTGGATTAGGTTGGGTTAAAGCATGCATGTTGTTTGATCATTAAGTTATTAATAAATCGTTGTTAGGACACTTGGTAATGTGTTTTTAGAAACATTAAACTATGAATAAACATGCTGATTGGAATTTTCAGCCAACTTCAACAGGCTATAACTGGGTCATTTTAAATCGAAAAACTGAATTTCTGAAGCCTAATTTATGTATTTTTGAACAACCGATCAAATGGCACTGGAATCGTAATTTTTCGAGGTCGTTTGCTATTTTTAAAGAACTGTTTTTAGACAGCAGCTCAAGCTGCAATTTTTCTGCTGAAAAAGTGTGTTGTATTCAGAGTCATAACTCGAAACCTGAGTAGAATCAGCTCATGGGATTTTTACTGTAGATGTTCACTGTTGTTTCTGTGATCCTCCAACTGGAATTTCGTCGATCGGACTTACGATTAATTTTTAGTGAATTTTTCCGTAGACTGCAATCAGAAAGCAACAAATCTAATTGCAGTCGGGTAAACGAATTTTTATATAATATTGGTAATGAACTGGGCCCCGATATTTTTACAAAATAAAATTTGGAATGTCTATGACCTTCTGTAAAAATTTGGTAATTTTTGGAGAAGGTTAACTATTTTATTAAAATGCTCGAAAACAGTCCAGTTTTGATTAATAAAGCTGAAATGACCTAAGTAGTGTATTGCATGTATGATTGTCGGGTTGGCTATGTGGGAACACTCTACGGGATATATGTAAAAGAAAATGATATGCTATTAAGCATGGACACCTCTATTTACAAAGGAGACTATGGCGAAATTTTCCAAAAATCCTAACACTTAGTAAATATTTGCTTTCTAAGACTAGAGTTTACTAGAACATTGAACGAACAAATACCCCCCCCCCCCCAACATGACACATGATTAAGTTAAAATATTAACTATTTTGACAAATAATTTTCACGCGGAAATATATAACAAACGTGACTCAAAATACTAAACTCTAAGCCAAGGCACGGCCCGTTCGTCTAATAGACATTAGTACGTGTAGGTTGTCGTGTAGCAGACAGAGTTTGAGATACGGTACAAGACGCACTACTGTGAGTTCATGTCCCCCTTTTCTCTTAACTATTTTCTGTTTTATACTTCGGGGGTGAAATACATGTTACAATTATTACATAAGGCCATTAATCCTCGTTGTAGGACCAAGGGACATGAGTGATAGATCTATTTGGGTGTAACGAGCCCACACCCATGAGGCTGGGGCGGCCCATAGTGGTGACTATGTCTTCATACCGGAGACAAATTTGCTAGGTTTGAGTCTTCCTGCATCATTTCACACATACTATTGGCTTTGCAACCCAATGGTGATCAGTTTTTCCTTATTGCTACATACCAGGGACTTTTACTTATATAGACATTTTAAAGACTTTCATATACACACTTACACATTAACTCGCTCAACTTTTGTTGACTTTTCAAATTACATGTATTTCAGGGAATGAATAGGATCTGGCAAGTGGTGCATGTTAGCTGTGTACTAAATAAGGATGTCATCCAGGGTCGTAGGGTTTGGGAAGTGCAACTCATTCCTGGACGGGTTGCATGTCTTAAATCCTCGTTTTGTTGGTAGTTTTTCGTTGAGTCTTATGAACTCCTTTTAAACAAGTCATGGTTTGTAATATGTTTTGGGATTGATGTTTTAAGACAATATGTTTCGCATTTTCTAAACCATTTTAATGGATGAACATCCCGTATTTTATCATATAGCATTGTTGTGATTGTTGGTATGGTATTAAGAAGTCACACCAAAAAACCCACCCTTCCGCAAAAGCCAGGGTGTGACAGCTTGGTATCAGAGCCTCGATCATAGCGAACTAGGATTCATTCTCGAGTCTAGACTATGATCACTAGGGCTCTCACGAAAATGTTTTCAAACATTTTACATTGCATACACTAAACGTCCAGATCCAGGGCACAAACATTTTTACAAACAAAAAGGCACAAACACACTTTTCAAGAATTTATATTTCGGTCTTAGAGACTGAGGGAGTTCAGTCTTAGAGACTGAGGGAGGTTTCCGTCTTAGAGACTGAGGGAGTTT
This sequence comes from Helianthus tuberosus, assembly GCA_030545235.1. NCBI lineage: Eukaryota > Viridiplantae > Streptophyta > Magnoliopsida > Asterales > Asteraceae > Helianthus > Helianthus tuberosus. The sequence continues at coordinate 200,157,657 of CM060425.1, forward strand.
AGTCTTAGAGACTGAGGGAGTTCAGTCTTAGAGACTGAGGGAGGTTTCAGTCTTAGAGACTGAGGGGTTCAATCTTAGAGATTGGGGAGGTTTAGTCTTAGAGACTGGGAGGTTTGGTCTTAGAGACCAGGGTAGTCTGAGAGACTAGGGAGTTCAGTCTTAGAAATGGGGAGGGATAGTCTGGGAAAACTAGGATGCATACATGATTACATTGCTTTTGTTTACATGATTACCTGATTTATGTGTATATGTTGTGGTTGTGTTACAGACACCATGGCATCTTCTGATAGTGGAGTGTCTAACACAAGCGACCCGATGGCCATTACCTCAGACGACGAGATCGCCACAGACCCGGAAGTTTACACCTCAGACACCACGAGCACCGATGAAGATGATTTTCAGCCTTTTGCCCTACCGAACTTCGGAGACGACATACCCCTAGCTGATGGCCCGCCAGGAGAGGATCTACCCTTGTTCCGATCCCTACCCCTATCCCATTTGCTGCAGTTCCCTTTGAGGAACAACCTCTCAACGCGTTACCCGATGTTGACATCGATCTACTCATCGAGGGTCCCCCAGAGGGAGACCAGGATGGTGGGGCCCCGATAGAGGACGATGTTCCGCTTACTGATATCCCAGTTGTTGACCCCGTTGTTCCTACGGTTGAGCTTCCTGATATGGAGGTTCATTCCGATTCGTCAGCCTCAGACTCCTTTGAGTCGGTAGCTTCCTCTGTCCCACCGTTGGGATTCAGTAACTTCCCTCGTATTATCTATGATGAGGAGATGGAGATGGTGGATGAGTTGGTTCCCGAAGAGCAGCCTGCTGAGGCTCCTGTTCTTCCGGATGATCAGGATCCTGTTATGCCTGTTGATCGTTAGCCTGCTCCTGTCATTCCGGAGCCCGTTCTTGCTCTTGACCCTATTCCTGATGATGCACTAGTCATTGCACCACCTGTCACTGATACACCCGTCCTTGCACCACCAGCTGCTGAGATCCCAGATGTAGCACCCATACCTGACCCCATTTTTGATGACCTGGCACCGTTTGCTACCCATATTGACCCGAGATACGCTGACACCCACAATGGGTGGATCGAGGAGGATGAGTACCCTCCGTATGTGATCCCAGTTACTCCCCCTACCGCACCCGTTACTGCACCACTCGATATCCCATCTTCCCACCCACATACATCTGGTACCCCACTATTTCCCCCACACACCACAGACGCTCATCACACAGGCCCTCCTATTTCGTTCCTACAGGTTGTTCCGCCATCACGTCCGGGGGAGGGTTCCTCGGCACATCCCGTTGGTCATGTACCAACATCTGTTCCAGTCATACCCCAGTTTTCTTCTGTTGTACCCACAGTCGCACCATTTACTGTGCCATCTTTTGCTCCATCTGGTGAGCCTTTTCTCTGGACCACGCCCCCCATTATACCACCTACAGATCCGTATCACCCATATCATGTCGGGCCTTCTACCGAGGATGTCCTTGTTTCTTTCATGATACAGCAGAAGGCGCTGACCCGTCGCGTACAGGAGCTAGAGAGAGCTCAGCGACTCCCGTGCCAGTGCCAGACTCCACCTGCAGTATCTCACCCGCCTCGACCGCTCTCACCTGATTCTGCTGCTCGTTTTTGGACTCCGGAGCAGCAGATAGCTTACCTATTACGCTCTCATCGCGATATGGAGGAGGATTGGGTTCATATGCGACGTTACTCTTTTCTCATTTTCCTCCACCTCCTCCGCCGCCATCAGCTTAGCTACCCTTGGTCTATTGCAGGTAGTGAGTACTTTTGAAGAGAAGACATCGATTGGGCCAGACTATGCGGTATTTGGAAGATCACATTTTGACAGGATGACATTGGATATGTGATTTTTGCTTGTTGTATTTGTCTAGATAGTTCAGACTAGGGCATTGTGACCCTTAGTCTCTTTTGGATGTATGTACATTTGGAAAACTTGTAAACAGTGTATGGTGGTCTTGATTTTATAAAAGCCCAATTGCAGTATTCTCATTACATGCTTTGTTAAAGTTGTTTGTTTATGTTCTATAACATGAGATGTTATGTGGTTGATTTATTTATAACATGAGATGTTATGTGTGGATATTGTTGAATACATACGTACCTTTTTACCTATTATGAACTGACCAACGTAAATCACCTTTTAGAAGATGCCTCCAAGACGCCAGACGCCGATGCCTGCCAACAAGGCAGAGCTACAAGCAATCATCGCTGCCGCCATTGCGCAGTATGCAGCATCTCAACCAGGATTGAGCGGAAGTATCAACAACAACCAGGGCAACAACAATCCACCACATGGTAATGTTAAGTCGTTTGGGACGTATTACAATACATTGGATATTTATAGCACGTCCGCTGATACCAGTTGTATATTCTAACGTATGTGCATGGTGCACTTACAAGCAGTTCCTAGACTGCAAGCCTGTGAACTTTGACGGCACCGGAGGTGCTGTTGCTTTTGTAAGATGGGCCGAAAAGACAGAGTCTGTACTCCGAATGAGCAAGTGCGCTCCAGACCAGCAAGTGACTTACATTTCTGGGCTATTTTTGGACGGAGCCCTGTCCTGGTGGAACTTACAAGTGCAAACCCTTGGTGAGGCCGCTGCTTACGCGTTGACATGGGCTGAGTTAAAAGAGTTGATGCGAAAGAAGTATTGTTCTCGTGCTGAGATACAAAGGTTAGAGACTGAGTTTTGGCATTTAAAGATGGATGGTCCTAAAATCGTGGAATATGTTCAGAGATTCCACGACTTGTCACATGTAGTACCTTATATGGTTACACTGGAATTCAAACGAATCGAGCGCTTTATCTGGGGATTGGCACCCCAAATCCTGAGTATGGTTACCACATCCAAGCCGGCAACAATTGCGATCGACGTTAGTGTGGCACTTACTGAGGAGGCCGTAAGGTTGGGCAAGTTCTCAATTTCCGAACAAAAGAAGAAAGAGACTCATGCGGAGTCGACTGGTGATAACAAACGAAAATTTTCCAACTTCAAGCAGAGTACAAGCAATGTGAGCAAGAAGGACGAGTCGAGCACACCGGCCAGAGCCAAAACCGGTGATGAAAACAGAGGAAAGGGTTACATGGGCACTCTGCCCAAGTGTGGTATTTGCCAGTTCCATCACCCCGGCCCATGCCGATTTAGAAAATGCGAATCCTGCGGGAAGACGGGCCATTTAAAGGAGACATGTTGGGTTGGATCAGGCCAGGGTGGCCAAAGGAGTTTCAATAACAACAACCGTGGTAATGGAAACCGGCCACAAGGGAATAATGGGGGAAATGGTAATCGTGGGAATGTCGCGAATCAAGCTGGTAATCGGGGAGCAATCGGGAATCGAGGCGGAAATGGAAATGGGAATGGCCGAGGGCCAGGATGCTTCAATTGTGGGGATGTTGGGCACTTTAAAAGGGAATGCCCAAAACTGAATTAGGCACATGGCCGAATCTTTAACATTGGCGCAAGGGAAGCGCGCCAGGATCCAAACGTTGTCACCGGTACGTTCCCTATAAACCAACGCTTTGCATCTGTTCTTTTTGATACTGGTGCCGATTATAGTTTCGTATCGTTAGAGTTTAAAAATATACTTGGGTTGGCCACTAGTAAGTTAGACGTTCCATACTCGATCGAATTAGCGAATGGGAAACTAATTGAAACGGGAGAAGTCATCAGAGGATGCATGATAGAACTGGGAGGACACGAGTTTACGCTAGACCTACTGCCAGTCGAGTTGGGAAGCTTCGATGTGGTGGTAGGGATGGACTTGTTATCAAGCAACAAGGCCGAGATAGTTTGTCACGAAAAGACCATTCGCATCCCCATGACTGATGAAGAGACGATCGTAGTACACGGAGAGAAGCGTGATACGCCACTGAGGATTATTAGCTGTCTGAAGGCTAGAAAGTGTTTACAAAAGGGATGTGTTGCCTTTTTGGCACACATCGTGGATAAAGAAGTCGCGGAGCTAAAGGTTGAAGATATTCCAGTCGTGAGAGAATATCCTGAAGTCTTTCCAGAAGACTTGCCAGGGATGCCGCCACAGCGAAAAGTCGAGTTCCACATTGACTTGGTTCCAGGCGCCGCGCCTGTAGCCAAGGCACCCTATAGACTTACACCGTCGGAGATGCAGGAGTTGTCGACACAACTCCAGGAGCTATTGGATAAAGGATTCATCAGACCAAGCTTCTCGCCTTGGGGAGCTCCAGTTTTGTTCGTTAAAAAGAAGGATGGTAGCTTTCGTATGTGTATAGACTACCGCGAGCTTAACAAGTTGACTATCAAGAACCGATATCCTTTGCCGAGAATTGATGACCTATTTGATCAGCTGCAAGGTTCAAGCTTCTATTCAAAGATCGATCTTCACTCAGGATACCATCAACTAAGGATACAAGAGGAAAGTATCCCGAAGACGGCCTTTAGGACTCGTTATGGACATTACGAGTTCTTGGTTATGCCGTTTGGATTGACAAACGCACCGGAAGTTTTCATGGACCTGATGAATCGAGTCTGCAAGCCGTACCTAGATAAGTTTGTGATCGTTTTTATTGATGACATTCTAATCTACTCGAAGACAAAGGACGAGCACGAACAGCACTTAAGAGCTATTCTAGAGCTACTTAAGAAGGATAAGTTATACACGAAGTTCTCAAAATATGAGTTTTGGCTACGCGAAGTCCAGTTTCTTGGTCACGTGGTAAATGGAAATGGAATTCATGTTGATCCCACAAAGATTGAGGCAATCAAGGATTGGGAGACTCCAAAGATGCCAACCGAGATCCGGCAGTTCTTAGGTTTGGCTGGTTATTATCGAAGGTTTATTGAGGATTTCTCAAAAATAGCTCAACCCCTGACCGCACTCACACAGAAAGACAAGAAGTTTGATTGGGGTGACAAGAAAGAAGAAGCATTTCAGTTATTGAAGAACACGCTTTGTGACACACCGATTCTATCTCTACCCGAAGGCACGGAAAACTTCGTGGTATATTGTGACGCCTCGCGTCAAGGTTTGGGTTGCGTGTTGATGCAACGCCAAAAAGTTATAGCCTCTGCTTCACGCCAACTAAAGATACACGAGAAAAACTATACCACGCATGACTTAGAGTTAGGCGCAGTGGTATTTGCATTGAAGATTTGGCGACATTATTTATACGGCACACGATGTACGATCTTCACTGATCATAAGAGCCTGCAGCACATATTCAATCAGAAGGAGCTTAACATGAGGCAAAGACGCTGGGTTGAACTGTTGAACGACTACGATTGTGAAATCAAGTATCATCCAGGGAAGGCGAATGTGGTCGCCGATGCCCTAAGTCGGAAGGAAAGGATCAAGCCCATAAAGGTTAGGGATTTGGAAATGATCGTCCAGACAGACCTCTCTCTGCGCATTCGTGCCGCGCAGAGAGAAGCTCTCAAAGAAAGGAATATCGAGATGCTATATGATAAAATACGGGATGCTCATCCATTAAAATAGTTTAGAAAATGTGCAACATATTGTCTTAAAACATCAATCCCAAAACATATTACAAACCATGACTTGTTTAAAATGAGTTCATAAGACTCAACGAAAAACTACCAACAAAACGAGGATTCAAGACATGCAACCCGTCCAGGAAGGAGTTGCATCTCCCCAAACCCTACGACCCTGGATGACATCCTTATTTAGTACGCAGCTATCATGCATCACTTGCCAGATCCTATTCATTCCCTGAAATACATGTAATTTGAAAAGTCAACCCAAAGTTGAGCGAGTTCATGTGTAAGTTTGTGTATAAGCCTTTAAAATAAGTCTTGTCTGAATAAAAGTCCCTGGTATGTAGCAATAAGGAAAAACTGATCACCATTGGGTTGCAAAGCCAATAGTATGTGTGAAATGATGCAGGAAGACTCAAACCTAGCAAATTTGTCTCCGGTATGAAGACATAGTCACCACTATGGGCCGCCCCGGCCTCATGGGTGTGGGCTCGCCACACCTAAATAGATCTATCACTCATGTCCCTTGGTCCTACAAAGAGGATTAATGGCCTTAAGTGTCATGCCCACCACCCACTTGATCGCGTAGTAAAAACCCTCCTTAAGCTAACCATACCATATAAATGAATGTCTGTAAATGTCTGTAATAATTGTAACATGTATTTCACCCCCGAAGTATAAAACTGAAAACAGTTAAGAGAAAAGGGGGACATGAACTCACAGTAGTGCGTCTTGTACTGTATCTCAAACTCTGTCTGCTACACGACAACCAACACGTACTAATGTCTATTAGACGAACGGGCCGTGCCTTGGCTTAGAGTTTAGTATTTTGAGTCACGTTTCTTATATTGTTCCGCGTGAAAATTATATGTCAAAATAGTTAATATTTTTACTTAATCATGTGTCATGTTGGGGGGGGGGGTATTTGTTCGTTCAATGTTCTAGTAAACTCTAGTCTTAGAAAGCAAATATTTACTAAGTGTTAGGATTTTCAGAAAATTTCGCCATAGTCTCCTTTGTAAATAGAGGTGTCCATGCTTAAAAGCATATCATTTTCTTTTACATATCTCCCGTAGAGTGTTCCCACATAGCCAACCCGACAATCATACATGCATTACACTACTTATGTCATTTTAGCTTTATTAATCAAAACTGGACTGTTTTTGAGCATTTTAATAAAATAGTTAACCTTCTCCAAAAATTCCCAAATTTTTACAGAATGTCATAAACGGTCCAAATTTTATTGTGAATAATATCGGGGCCCAGTTCATTACCAATATTATATAAAAATTCATTTACCCGACTGCAATCAGATTTGTTGCTTTCTGATTGCAGTCTACGGAAAAATTCACTAAAAATTAATCGTAAGTCCGATCGAAGAAATTCTAGTTGGAGGATCACGGCAACAACAGTGACCATCTACAGTAAAAATCCCATGAGCTGATTCTTCTCAGGTTTCGAGTTATGACTTTGAATACAACACACTTTTTCAGTAGAAAAATTGCAGCTTGAGCTGCTGTCTAAAAACAATTCTTTAAAAATAGTAAACGACCTCAAAAATTATGATTCCAGTGCCATTTGATCGGTTGTTCAAAAATACATAATTTAGGCTTCAGAAAGTCAGTTTTTCGATTTATAAAGACCCAGTTACAGCCTGTTGAAGTTGGCTGGAAATTCCAATCAGCATGTTTATTTATAGTTTAATGTTTCTAAAAACACATTACCAAGTGTCCTAACAACGATTTATTAATAATTTAATGATCAAACAACATGCATGCTTTAACCCAACCTAATCCAACCCGATTTCTTCTTCATGCAAACTTCTTATGTATGATTTTTTTTTTGTGTAAGGTTCCATGTTCATCTTTTTAGTGTTTTAGTTTATGATTTAAACATTATCATCCTACTACATATCATAACTATGAATAAGATGAAACAATGGTGTAAAGAGACTTACTTATAGCACAAGGCTAGGGTAGAAATCTATTGCAAAGAGGATGAGAAAAAGATGGTGAGCAAGACTTGAACAAAGCTTCCTTGAAAGCTCTTAAACTTGCAACTTCTATGAATCAACTTTGTAGCTTGGAATGGGACTTGTTAGTGAGGAAGATGAAAATGTGCAAGTGATGGAGGTGGGTTCGGTTTGGGGGAGCCGAAATAGGGAGAGAGAGGTAAGGTTGGAGTGTGGTTTTCAACCTAATGATGAGATTTCTAGGGAACATGCACTTACAAGATGCCATGCATATCTTGGGTAGATATTTAAGCAACAATTCTACTATTTTAATCAACCAATCAACAAAATAAGAAATGGAGGTGAGGGGGTCCACCTAGGACCGAAATTTCGGTGGGGGGGGGGGGGGTCTTGATGTAAAAATTGTGACTAAATGGTAACTAGGTAGTTAAATTGTAAGTATGGACTTGTATGTGTAGTGAAATGATTTTTAATGGGTGTTATGGCAAACGGGTACCCTGACTAGCCAAAAATAGTAAAACAATGTCGTTGACAAAAATTTAGTGTCCCGGGTAATGTCCGGTTATTCGGTTAGGTACCGTTCCATTTAAATGTTTAATTACTCCAAACAATGCCTTTTATATATATTTTTGTAACACAAATTATTCCCGGCACTTAGGAAAGTATACAGGACCACTCTGCCACATTTGTGTGTTCTACTGGCATAATAAAATGCTGAATTGTATAAAACAATGCAGAATTCTGTATTTAAAGTGTTTTAGGCACTTCCCGGCACTATATCTATCACCTAAAGGCGCAGTCTTATGGTCCTCGCTTCCCTACACTCCAAACCAGTGTAGTACCCTATCCCTAGCTCATACTGGCCATAATAACATTGTCTGTCTATGTGCTGGCATTGTCAGCATTATTTCTGAATCAACCGTTCAGTGTGTTAACTGTGCTGAGTGCATCAAGTATGTCACTAATGTTGGTGTGTATGAATGGAGTGACTGTATAAAATGTGATGCATGTATATATGATATAGAATCATAGAGTAGTTTAAATTGTCAGTTGAAATCAAGCACAGTCATTAAGAACGTAATTAAGATTAATTAATTTGTACAGTACCTAAAATTTTGAGGGTTGTCACATTCTCCCCTCGTTAAGAAAATTTCGTCCCGAAATTTTAGGTCCTACGCCTAGATGCAGGGGTCTTATGGAATAAATGTGGGTACTTGGCCTTCATACGATCCTCACGTTCCCACGTGAATTCTGGCCCATGTCTAGCATTCCATCGGACTTTGACGAGCTTGACACTACTCCTTCGTGTTTTGTTAATCTTCCAATCAGTGACCTCAACAGGTTCTTCCACAAAGTGGAGTGTGTCGTCGACATGAACTTCGTCAACAGGAATGACCACTGTCTCTTGTGTTGGACTCTTCCTCAGATTTGATACATGGAATGTATCGTGATTACCATTGAGTTCAGCAGGCAGGTCCAACTTGTATGCTACAAGCCCAATCCTTTGTAGGATTTTGAAAGGGCCAATGTTACGCGGATTCAACTTCCCACGCTTCCCAAAGCGTGCCACACCCTTCCAGGGTGAAACCTTTAACAAAACCATATCCCCAACTTGAAATTCCAGGGGCTTCCTCTTTGGATGTACATAGGCTTTTTGTCTGTCGCGAGCCGCCTCGATGCGTTTTCGAATCTGCGCAATCTTGTCTGTCGTCTCTTGGACGATTTCGGGACCAACAAGCTGCCTATCACCTTCATCAGCCAAGCATAGTGGTGATCGACACTTGCGTCCGTCAAGAGCTTCAAATGGCGCGACTCCAATACTTGTGTGGTAGCTGTTGTTGTACGAAAATTTGACCAATGGTAAATGATTATCCCAGCTACCACCTAGATCCATTACACATGCTCTCAGCATATCCTCCAATGTCTGAATAGTTCTTTCACTTTGGCCATCAGTTTGTGGGTGAAATGCGGTGCTCAGGTTTAACTGAGAACCAAAGGCTTCTTGAAAGGATTGCCAAATCCTTGACACGAAGCGTCCGTCTCTATCAGAGATAATCGAGAGAGGCACCCCATGACGTGCAACTATCTCTCGCATGTATATCTCAGCCAGTTTGCTCGTGTTGTCTTTCTCTTTGATCGGCAAGAAGTGAGCGAACTCTGTTAGGCGGTCTACTATCACCCAAATTGTATCATGGCCCTTGGGTGTCTTTGGTAGTTTCATTACGAAGTCCATGGAAATCTGTGCCCACTTCCATTTGGGTATTTCAGGTTGCTGCAAGAGACCTGAAGGTTTTTGGTATTCGACCTTTACCTTGGTGCACGTTAAGCATTTGCTAACATATACCGCAATGTCGCCTTTCATCCTTGGCCACCAATAGAAATCCTTAAGATCTTGGTACATTTTATCAACTCCTGGATGAATCGAGTACCGTGACTTGTGAGCCTCATCAAAAATAACCTTTCTCAATCCACCAAACAGAGGAACCCAAATCCGTTTCATGAAGCACAAAGTTCCTTCCTCGTTTGGTACCAACTGCTTCTCCATCCCACGGAGGTATTCATTCTCGATATTCCTTTCTTTGAGAGCTTCTCTCTGCGCGACACGAATGCGCAAAGAGAGGTCTGTCTGGACGATCATTTCCAAAGCCCTAACCCTTATGGGCTTGATCCTTTCCTTCCGACTTAGGGCATCGGCGACCACATTCGCCTTCCCTGGATGATACTTGATTTCACAATCGTAGTCGTTCAACAGTTCAACCCATCGTCTTTGCCTCATGTTAAGCTCCTTCTGATTGAATATGTGCTGCAGGCTCTTATGATCAGTGAAGATCGTACATCGTGTGCCGTATAAATAATGTCGCCAAATCTTCAATGCAAATACCACTGCGCCTAACTCTAAGTCATGCGTGGTATAGTTTTTCTCATGTATCTTTAGTTGGCATGAAGCATAGGCTATAACTTTCTGGCGTTGAATCAACACGCAACCCAAACCTTGACGCGAGGCGTCAGAATATACCACGAAGTTTTCCGTGCCTTCGGGTAGAGATAGAATCGGTGCGTCACAAAGCTTGTTCTTCAATAACTGAAATGCTTCTTCTTGCTTGTCACCCCAATCAAACTTCTTGTCTTTCTGCGTGAGTGCGGTCAGGGGTTGAGCTATTTTTGAGAAATCCTCAATGAACCTTCGATAATAACCAGCCAAACCTAAGAACTGCCGGATCTCGGTTGGCGTCTTTGGAGTCTCCCAATCCTTGATTGCCTCGATCTTTCTGGGATCAACATGAATTCCATTTCCATTTACCACGTGACCAAGAAACTGGACTTCGCGTAGCCAAAACTCACATTTTGAGAACTTCGTGTATAACTTATCCTTCTTAAGTAGCTCTAGAATAGCTCTTAAGTGCTGTTCGTGCTCGTCCTTTGTCTTCGAGTAGATTAGAATGTCATCAATAAAAACGATCACAAACTTATCTAGGTACGGCTTGCAGACTCGGTTCATCAGGTCCATGAAAACTTCCGGTGCGTTTGTCAATCCAAACGGCATAACCAAGAACTCGTAATGTCCATAACGAGTCCTAAAGGCCGTCTTCGGGATACTTTCCTCTTGTATCCTTAGTTGATGGTATCCTGAGTGAAGATCGATCTTTGAATAGAAGCTTGAACCTTGCAGCTGATCAAATAGGTCATCAATTCTCGGCAAAGGATATCGGTTCTTGATAGTCAACTTGTTAAGCTCGCGGTAGTCTATACACATACGAAAGCTACCATCCTTCTTTTTAACGAACAAAACTGGAGCTCCCCAAGGCGAGAAGCTTGGTCTGATGAATCCTTTATCCAATAGCTCCTGGAGTTGTGTCGACAACTCCTGCATCTCCGACGGTGTAAGTCTATAGGGTGCCTTGGCTACAGGCGCGGCGCCTGGAACCAAGTCAATGTGGAACTCGACTTTTCGCTGTGGCGGCATCCCTGGCAAGTCTTCTGGAAAGACTTCAGGATATTCTCTCACGACTGGAATATCTTCAACCTTTAGCTCCGCGACTTCTTTATCCACGATGTGTGCCAAAAAGGCAACACATCCCTTTTGTAAACACTTTCTAGCCTTCAGACAGCTAATAATCCTCAGTGGCGTATCACGCTTCTCTCCGTGTACTACGATCGTCCCTTCATCAGTCATGGGGATGCGAATGGTCTTTTCGTGACAAACTATCTCGGCCTTGTTGCTTGATAACAAGTCCATCCCTACCACCACATCGAAGCTTCCCAACTCGACTGGCAGTAGGTCTAGCGTAAACTCGTGTCCTCCCAGTTCTATCATGCATCCTCTGATGACTTCTCCCGTTTCAATTAGTTTCCCATTCGCTAATTCGATCGAGTATGGAACGTCTAACTTACTAGTGGCCAACCCAAGTATATTTTTAAACTCTAACGATACGAAACTATAATCGGCACCAGTATCAAAAAGAACAGATGCAAAGCGTTGGTTTATAGGGAACGTACCGGTGACAACGTTTGGATCCTGGCGCGCTTCCCTTGCGCCAATGTTAAAGATTCGGCCATGTGCCTAATTCAGTTTTGGGCATTCCCTTTTAAAGTGCCCAACATCCCCACAATTGAAGCATCCTGGCCCTCGGCCATTCCCATTTCCATTTCCGCCTCGATTCCCGATTGCTCCCCGATTACCAGCTTGATTCGCGACATTCCCACGATTACCATTTCCCCCATTATTCCCTTGTGGCCGGTTTCCATTACCACGGTTGTTGTTATTGAAACTCCTTTGGCCACCCTGGCCTGATCCAACCCAACATGTCTCCTTTAAATGGCCCGTCTTCCCGCAGGATTCGCATTTTCTAAATCGGCATGGGCCGGGGTGATGGAACTGGCAAATACCACACTTGGGCAGAGTGCCCATGTAACCCTTTCCTCTGTTTTCATCACCGGTTTTGGCTCTGGCCGGTGTGCTCGACTCGTCCTTCTTGCTCACATTGCTTGTACTCTGCTTGAAGTTGGAAAATTTTCGTTTGTTATCACCAGTCGACTCCGCATGAGTCTCTTTCTTCTTTGGTTCGGAAATTGATAACTTGCCCAACCTTACGGCCTCCTCAGTAAGTGCCACACTAACGTCGATCGCTTCCGTAATTGTTGCCGGCTTGGATGTGGTAACCATACTCCGGATTTGGGGTGCCAATCCCCAGATAAAGCGCTCGATTCGTTTGAATTCCGGTGTAACCATATAAGGTACCACATGTGACAAGTCGTGGAATCTCTGAACATATTCCGCGATTTTGGGACCATCCATCTTTAAATGCCAAAACTCAGTCTCTAACCTTTGTATCTCAGCACGAGAACAATACTTCTTTCGCATCAACTCTTTTAACTCAGCCCATGTCAACGCGTAAGCAGCGGCCTCACCAAGGGTTTGCACTTGTAAGTTCCACCAGGACAGGGCTCCGTCCAAAAATAGCCCAGAAATGTAAGTCACTTGCTGGTCTGGAGCGCACTTGCTCATTCGGAGTACAGACTCCGTCTTTTCGGCCCATCTTACAAAAGCAACAGCACCTCCGGTGCCGTCAAAGTTCACAGGCTTGCAGTCTAGGAACTGCTTGTAAGTGCACCCTGCACATACGTTAGAATATACAACTGGTATCAACGGACGTGCTATAAATATCCAATGTATTGTAATACGTCCCAAACGACTTAACATTACCATGTGGTGGATTGTTGTTGCCCTGGTTGTTGTTGATACTTCCGCTCGATCCTGGTTGAGATGCTGCATACTGCGCAATGGCGGCAACGATGATTGCTTGGAGCTCTGCCTCGTTGGCAGGCATCGGCGTCTGGCATCTTGGAGGCATCTTCTAAAAGGTGATTTACGTTGGTCAGATGATAATAGGTAAAAAGGTACGTATGTATTCAACAATATCCACACATAACATCTCATGTTATAAATAAATCAACCACATAACATCTCATGTTATAGAACATAAACAAACAACTTTAACAAAGCATGTAATGAGAATACTGCAATTGGGCTTTTATAAAATCAAGACCACCATACACTGTTTACAAGTTTTCCAAATGTACATACATCCAAAAGAGACTAAGGGTCACAATGCCCTTGTCTGAACTGTCTAGACAAGTAAAACAAGCAAAAATCACATATCCAAAGTCATCCTGTCAAAATGCAATCTTCCAAATACCGCATAGTCTGGCCCAATCGATGTCTTCTCTTCAAAAGTACTCACTACCTGCAATAGACCAAGGGTAGCTAAGCTGATGGCGGCGGAGGAGCTGGAGGAAAATGAGAAAAGAGTAAACGTCGCATATGAAGCCAATCCTCCTCCATAGCGCGATGGGAGCGTAATAGGTAAGCTATCTGCTGCTTCAGAGTCCAAAAACGAGCAGCAGAATCAGGTGAGAGCGGTCGAGGCGGGTGAGATACTGCAGGTGGAGTCTGGCACTGGCACGGGAGTCGCTGAGCTCTCTCTAGCTCCTGTACGCGACGGGTCAGCACCTGGGTTGTATCATGAAAGAAACAAGGACATCCTCGGTAGAAGGCCCGACATGATATGGGTGATACAGATCTGTAGGTGGCATAATGGGGGGCGTGGTCCAGAGAAAAGGCTCACCAGATGGAGCAAAAGATGGCACAGTAAATGGTGCGACAGTGGGTACAACAGAAGAAAACTGGGGTATGACTGGAACAGATGTTGGTACATGACCAACAGGATGTGCCGAGGAACCCTCCCCCGGACGTGATGGCGGAACAACCTGTAGGAACGAAATAGAAGGGTCTGTGTGATGAGCGTCCATGGCGTGTGGGGGAAATAGTGGGGTACCAGATGTATGTGGGTGGGAAGATGGGATATGAGTGGTGCAGTAACGAGTGCGGTAGGGGGAGTAACTGGGATCACACACGGAGGGTAGTCATCCTCCTCGATCCACCCATTGTGGGTGTCAGCGTATCTGGGGTCAATATGGGTAGCAAACGGTGCCAGGTCATCAAAGATGGGGTCAGGTATGGGTGCTACATCTGGGATCTCAGCAGCTGGTGGTGCAAGGACGGGTGTATCAGTGACAGGTGGTGCAATGACTGGTGCATCATCAGGAATAGGGTCAAGAGCAAGAACGGGCTTTGGAATGACCATGGTTATAAAAGTCCCGCCTAGGCTCCAAGTACTCCCCGAGTACTCGCTACAAGGTAGGTTGCCGAGGCACGAGTACTCTTCTCCCAGGCCAATTACTCCCCGAGTACTCCCGAATACCCCCGAGTACTTCCCGAGTACTCCCGAATCCGACTAGGGAGCGCCTAGCAACTTTTGCAACCATGGGAATGACAGGAGTAGGCTGACGATCAGCAGGCATAACAGGATCCTGATCATCCGGGAGAACAGGAGCCTCAGCAGGCTGCTCCTTGGGAACCAACTCATCCTCCATCTCCATCTCCTCATCATAGATAATACGAGGGAAGTTACCGAATCCCAACGGTGGGACAGAGGAAGCTACCGACTCAAAGGAGTCAGAGGCTGACGAATCGGAATGAACCTCCATATCAGGAAGCTCAACCATAGGAACAACGGGGTCAACAACTGGGATATCAGCAAGCGGAACATCATCCTCTATCGGGTCCCCACCATCCTGGTCTCCCTCTGGGGGACCCTCGATAAGTAGATCGATGTCATCATCGGCTAACGCGTCGAGAGGTTGTTCCTCAAAGGGAACTGCAGCAAATGGGAGAGGGGCAGGGATCAGAACAAGGGGTAGATCCTCTCTTGGCGGGCCATCAGCTAGGGGTATGTCGTCTCCGAAGTTCGGTAGGGCAAAAGGCTGAAAATCATCTTCATCGGTGCTCGTGGTGTCTGAGGTGTAAACTTCCGGGTCTGTGGCAATCTCGTCGTCTGAGGTAATGGCCATCGGGTCGTTTGTGTTGGACACTCCACTATTAGAAGATGCCATGGTGTCTGTAACACAGCCACAACATATACACATAAATCAGGTAATCATGTAAACAAAAGCAATGTAATCATGTATGCATCCTAGTCTTCCCAGACTATCCTTCCCCATTTCTAAGACTGAACTCCCTAGTCTCTCAGACTACCCTGGTCTCTAAGACCAAACCTCCCAGTCTCTAAGACTAAACCTCCCCAATCTCTAAGATTGAACCCCTCAGTCTCTAAGACTGAAACCTCCCTCAGTCTCTAAGACTGAACTCCCTCAGTCTCTAAGACCGAAATATAAATTCTTGAAAGTGTATTTGTGCCTTTTTGTTTGTAAAAATGTTTGTGCCCTGGATCTGGACATTTAGTGTATGCAATGTAAAATGTTTGAAAACATTTTCGTGAGAGCCCTAGTGATCATAGTCTAGACTCGAGAATGAATCCTAGTTCGCTATGATCGAGGCTTTGATACCAAGCTGTCACACCCTGGCTTTTGCGGAAGCGTGGGTTTATTTGGTGTGACTTCTTAATACCATAGCAACAATCACAACAATGCTATATGATAAAATACGGGATGCTCATCCATTAAAATAGTTTAGAAAATGTGCAACATATTGTCTTAAAACATCAATCCCAAAACATATTACAAACCATGACTTGTTTAAAATGAGTTCATAAGACTCAACGAAAAACTACCAACAAAACGAGGATTTAAGACATGCAACCCGTCCAGGAAGGAGTTGCATCTCCCCAAACCCTACGACCCTGGATGACATCATTATTTAGTACGCAGCTATCATGCATCACTTACCAGATCCTATTCATTCCCTGAAATACATGTAATTTGAAAAGTCAACAAAAAGTTGAGCGAGTTCATGTGTAAGTTTGTGTATAAGCCTTTAAAATAAGTCTCGTCTGAATAAAAGTCCCTGGTATGTAGCAATAAAAGTCCCTGAAATACATGTAATTTGAAAAGTCAACAAAAAGTTGAGCGAGTTCATGTGTAAGTTTGTGTATAAGCCTTTAAAATAAGTCTCGTCTGAATAAAAGTCCCTGGTATGTAGCAATAAGGAAAAACTGATCACCACTGGGTTGTAAAGCCAATAGTATGTGTGAAATGATGCAGGAAGACTCAAACCTTGCAAATTTGTCTCCGGTATGAAGACATAGTCACCACTATGGGCCGCCCCGGCCTCATGGGTGTGGGCTCGCTACACCCAAATAGATCTATCACTCATGTCCCTTGGTCTTACAATGAGTATTAATGGCCTTAAGTGTCATGCCCACCACCCACTTGATCGCGTAGTAAAAACCCTCCTTAAGCTAACCATACCATATAAATGAATGTCTGTAAATGTCTGTAATAATTGTAACATGTATTTCACCCCCGAAGTATAAAAAATGAAAACAGTTAAGAGAAAAGGGGGACATGAACTCACAGTAGTGCGTCTTGTACCGTATCTCAAACTCTGTCTGCTACACGACAACCTACACGTACTAATGTCTATTAGACGAACGGGCCGTGCCTTGGCTTAGAGTTTAGTATTTTGAGTCACGTTTCTTAGATTGTTCCGCGTGAAAATTATATGTCAAAATAGTTAATATTTTAACTTAATCATGTGTCATGTTGGGGGGGGGGGGTATTTGTTCGTTCAATGTTCTAGTAAACTCTAGTTTTAGAAAGCAAATATTTACTAAGTGTTAGGATTTTCGGAAAATTTCGCCATAGTCTCCTTTGTAAATAGAGGTGTCCATGCTTAAAAGCATATCATTTTCTTTTACATATATCCCGTAGAGTGTTCCAACATAGCCAACCCGACAATCATACATGCAATACACTACTTATGTCATTTCAGCTTTATTAATCAAAACTGGACTGTTTTCGAGCATTTTAATAAAATAGTTAACCTTCTCCAAAAATTACCAAATTTTTACGAAATGTCATAAACGTTCCAAATTTTATTGTGTAAAAATATCGGGGCGCAGTTCATTACCAATATTATATAAAAATTCATTTACCCGACTACAATCAGATTTGTTACTTTCTGATTGCAGTCTACGGAAAAATTCACTAAAAATTAATCGTAAGTCCGATCGACGAAATTCCAGTTGGAGGATCACGGAAACAACAGTGACCATCTACAGTAAAAATCCCATGAGCTGATTCTACTCAGGTTTCGAGTTATGACTCTGAATACAACACACTTTTTCAGCAGAAAAATTGCAGCTTGAGCTGCTGTGTAAAAACAGTTCTTTATAAATAGTAAACGACCTCGAAAAATTACGATTCCAGTGCCATTTGATCGGTTGTTCAAAAATACATAATTTTGGCTTCAGAAAGTCAGTTTTTCGATTTATAAAGACCCAGTTACAGCCTGTTGAAGTTGGCTGGAAATTCCAATCAGCATGTTTATTTATAGTTTAATGTTTCTAAAAACACATTACCAAGTGTCCTAACAACGATTTATTAATAATTTAATGATCAAACAACATGCATGCTTTAACCCAACCTAATCCAACCCGATTTCTTCTTCATGCAAACTTCTTATGTATGATTTTTTTTTTTTTTTTTTTTTTGTGTAAGGTTCCATGTTCATCTTTTTAGTGTTTTAGTTTATGATTTAAACATTATCATCCTACTATATCATAACTATGAACAAGATGAAACAATGGTGTAAAGAGACTTACTTCTAGCACAAGGCTAGGGTAGAAATCTATTGCAAAGAGGATGAGAAAAAGATGGTGAGAAAGACTTGAACAAAGTTTCCTTGAAAGCTCTTCAACTTGCAACTTCTATGAATCAACTTTGGAGCTTGGAATGGGACTTGTTAGTGAGGAAGATGAAAATGTGCAAGTGAAGGAGGTGGGTTCGGTTTGGGGGAGCCGAAATAGGGAGAGAGAGGTAAGGTTGGAGTGTGGTTTTCAACCAAATGATGAGATTTCTAGGGAACATGCACTTACAAGATGCCATGCATATCTTGGGTAGATATTTAAGCAACAATTCTACTATTTTAATCAACCAATCAACAAAATAAGAAATGGAGGTGAGGGCCGAAATTTCGGTGGGGGGGGGGGGGTCTTGATGTAAAAATTGTGACTAAATGGTAACTAGGTAGTTAAATTGTAAGTATGGACTTGTATGTGTAGTGAAATGATTTTTAATGGGTGTTATGGCAAACAGGTACCATGACTAGCCAAAAATAGTAAAACAATGTCATTGACAAAAATTTAGTGCCCCGGCTAATGTCCGGTTATTCGGTTAGGTACCGTTCCGTTTAAATGTTTAATTAGTCCAAATAATGCCTTTTATATATATTTTTGTAACACAAATTATTCCCGGCACTTAGGAAAGTATACAGGACCACTCTGCCACATTTGTGTATTCTACTGGCATAATAAAATGCTGAATTGTATAAAAGAATGCAGAATTCTGTATTTAAAGTGTGTTTTAGGCACTTCCCGGCACTATATCTATCACCTAAAGACGCAGTCTTATGGTCCTCGCTTCCCTACACTCCAAACCAGTGTAGTACCCTATCCCTGGCTCATACTGGCCATAATAACATTGTCTGTCTATGTGCTGGCATTGTCAGCATTATTTCTGAATCAACCGTTCAGTGTGTTAACTGTGCTGAGTGCATCAAGTATGTCACTAATGTTGGTGTGTAATGAATGGAGTGACTGTATAAAATGTGATGCATGTATATATGATATAGAATCATAGTGCAGTTTAAATTGTCAGTTGAAATCAAGCACAGTCATTAAGCACGTAATTAAGATTAATTAATTTGTACAGTACGTGAAATTTTGAGGGTTGTCACAGAAAGAAAGAGAAAGCATCGGCTAGACAAAAGAAAGTATGAGCATCAATTTCAAAGAAAGAAAGAATCGACATCATGAAGAAAGAAAGAAAACTTGAAGTTAGCAAGAGACAGGACCCGTGTGGTTCGTAGCAAGTAGCAAGCAAGAATCGAGAAAGTAGAAAGTGAATCTAGACCGACAACAAGATTATGGGGGTGAATGTTGGATAATCTTGATGAGTATGGGTCAAACGGTTCCGAGTCAAGTACGGGTCGTCAAACAACTTGCGGGTCAGCAAAAGAATTGGTCAACAAAGGCTCATTTAATTGTGGGTTTGGTAGTTACTTTTGATCGACTCTTGTGGATGTGAATGTGAATGTGTGAAGTTGTGGCTAATTATAAGGAGTATGTGGAGTAGTGTATTTAGCATGTGGGTTTGTTTTGTTTTTATATAAACAGCACAGTAGGGTGAGGTTATTAATGTATTCTCAACATATTTTATAACAAGAAAGTTAGTAAGAGATCGATCTTTTGTGTTCATATTGTGTGGGTGTTTGATCTTGGGCTTTTGATAACCAACATCGGTACCAAATTTGTCGAACCGAAAGATCTTAAGTACCAATTCTGTACCGACTTTTGGCGTTCCTGGTACTGGTTCACTACCGTTTTTCACTTTCATATACTGGTACCATAACCGGTATTTTCGGTATCAGTACCAATTCCGTATCGGTTGGCACCGAGCTCATCCCTACCTCTGAAACTAAAAAACGAAAAAAATTAAAAGTTGAAGAAAATCAACAAAAAAAGTTGTACGATACTGTTGTTCGTACGGTAACCGTGATCAGGGATGAGCAAATGGTACCGGGTAGCAGCACTGAATTTTCCGAACCAAAATATTTCCAATATCAATTCGGCACCAACTTTTGGCGTTTTCTGTATTAGTGCCGGTTTTTACCTTCATGTACTGATAACGAACAGGACCGTACCGGTTTTTTCGATACCAGTACTAGTTCGATATCGGTTGACACCAAGCTTATCCCAACCCCTGATATTAAAAAAAGGATTAAAGTTAAAAAGTAAAGAAAATAACTATTAATATAATATTAAAATAATAAAGGTATTAAAAAACTATATATTATAATATTAAAATCAATATTCATTTCAATTCGTTTATTAATATATAGTAATAATTCGGTACCGACTTTTGGCGTTCCTGGTACCGGTTCACTACCGTTTTTACCTTCATATACTGGTACCGTAACAAGTATTTTCGGTATTAGTACCGATTCTGTATCGGTTGCCAC
This sequence comes from Helianthus tuberosus, assembly GCA_030545235.1. Taxonomy (NCBI): domain Eukaryota; kingdom Viridiplantae; phylum Streptophyta; class Magnoliopsida; order Asterales; family Asteraceae; genus Helianthus; species Helianthus tuberosus. Next base: position 200,178,173 of record CM060425.1, read on the forward strand.
CGAGCTCATCCCTACCCCTGAAACTAAAAAAAGAAAAAATTAAGAGTTGAAGAAAATCAACAAAAAAAAAGTTGTACGATACCGTTGTTCGTACGGTAATCGTGATCATGGATGAGCAAATGGTACCGGTAGCAGCACTGAATTTTTCGAACCAAAAGATTTCCACTATCAATTCGGCACCAACTTTTGGTGTTTTCTTTATTAGTGTCGGTTTTTACCTTCATGTACTAATACCGAACAGGACCGTACCGGTATTTTCGATACCAGTACTGGTTCGATACCGGTTGACACCAAGCTTATCCCAACCCCTGATATTAAAAAAAGGATTAAAGTTAACAAGTAAAGAAAATAACTATTATTATAATATTAATATAATAATGGTATTAAAAAACTATATATTATTATAATATTCACTATTCATTTCAATTCATTTATTAATATATAGTTACTAGGTTTAAAGAAGTTGCGACGAATTTCTTTTGTTCTTTAGTCTGTTTTTACATGTGTTTTGAAATCACTACGAGCGTGTTGTGAACGGAACTGCTGACAAGAATAAAAATAAAATGTAGAAAAAAACACTAAAAGATAACCGAAAGAAGATCAACCAAAAAAGTTGTATGGTAACGATGTTGTTCGTATGAAATCCGCGGTCAGAGATCAGCAAATTGTTCTGGGTACCGGTATCAAATTTGCCGAACCGAAAGATTTTAAGTACCAATTCGGTACCGACTTTTGGCGTTCTTGGTACTGATTCACTACCGTTTTTACCTTCATATAGCGGTACTGATACCCGTATTTTAGGTATCAGTACCGATTCGGTATCAGTTGGCACCGAGGTCATCCCTGCCCCTAAAACTAAAAAAAGAAAAAAATTAGGGTTAATGGATTTAAACACCCCCAACTATTGCCATTTGGCCGTTGACACTCTCAACTTTGACTTTGGCTCACACCACTCCCAACTTAACAAATTGTTTGTCATGGCACCCCCTCGTTAAATAATCACTAACCTGGTTAAAAAAATTAGCCTACGTGTCATTTAAATCTGATGTGGCATTTATGATGTGTCATTTAAATCAAATCTGAAATCTTCCAATTTCACTTCCTCACCATCTTCCAAACACCAAAGCTCAAACACACTCGCAGGTCTCTACTTTCCCTTTCATCAACCAAATCTCCTTATCCTATTGAATTCCCAATATGCCTTTTCGTTTCCCCCCCAAATCTCACCGTGTTCAATACATCCATCCAGATAACAATTTCCTCACCCAATTCATGAGAAAACTAAAAACATATTACATACATTTTGGCCAATGGATCTACCCAATAACCCTCGCCTCCATTTCCTCCCTCTTTCTCCTCTTCCTAACAACCCTCCTCATCCCCCTCTACCGCCGTTACGCCGCCGTTGCTCCGCCCTCAGCCTTCGTCGAACACAAACTCCACCCCATCCCAACCTCCACCCTCCCTCCACCACCCCCGACTCGCCTACCTCATCTTTGGCTCCAAACACGACGGTTCCATGCTCCGGCGAACTCTCCTAGCCCTCTACCACCCTAACAACCGCTATGTTGTTCATTTAGATGTCGATTCTCTCAAGTAGATGTAGAACTCCAGAACTCATATTAATGACCAATCGGTGGAACATGATGAACTTCATAACTCAGATCTGGAACTTCAGATCGCTCGAGTGTTATATGGACACGGTGTTGATCACGATGAGTGGTTCAATTTAATGATTTAGGGATTGATTTAGGTTTTATAGGTGGGTGGCTGTGGTGGTGATGTAGAGGTACAACGGTGGTGTGGTGGTGAAGGTGGAGCTATGGTGGTGACGGTGGGTGCAACTGTTGTGGTTGTGAAGGTGATGAAGGTGGAGGCGCTATGGTGGGTTGCAACTTGAGAGATTGGGAGCAGATTATAGATAAGAGAGAGAGAGAGAGAGGGGGATGTTTAAGTATAGAGGAGAGAGAAGATTTATATATTATTTATTTAATTTTATTTTACTTCAGTTCCACATCACTTTGCCACCTCATAAAAAACAAGCCATGTCATCAAAAATTGAACACGTAAGCAAAAAGAACTAACGTGGTTAGTGCCTAGTTAACGGCGGGGTGACACAGCACACAAAGTGTTAAGTTGAGAGTGATGTGAGCCAAAGTCAAAGTTGAGAGTGCCAGCGGCCAAATGACTATAGTTGGGGGTGTTTAAATCCATTAACCAAAAAAATTAAAAGTTGAAGAAAATCAACAAAAAAAAGTCGTACGATACCGTTGTTCGTACGGTAACCGTGATCAGTGATGAGCAAATGGTACCGGGAAGCAGCACTGAATTTCCCGAACCAAAAGATTTCCAATATCAATTCGCACTAAGTTTTGGCGTTTTCTGTATTAGTGCCGTTTTTTGATGTACTAATACCGAACAGGACCGTACCGGTATTTTCGATACCAGTATTGGTTCGATACCGGTTGACACCAAGCTTATCCCAACCCCTGATATTAAAAAAGTATTAAAGTTAAAAAGTAAATAAAATAACTACTATTATAATTTGTAAAATAATAAAAGTATTAAAAAAACTATATATTATTAATAATATTAAAATTACTATTCATTTTAGTAATATATAGTATTAACTAGTAGATGCTCCGCCTGCGTTGCGGGGCGATGGCCGAATAATTTTCAACCAATTAAAAAAAAGACTAATATAATTTTGCTGGGGAAAAAAAACAAAAACGACGATAAGACCGTAATTTTGGGCTCAGGGCAAAACTGTAATTTTTTAGGACTAATGAGCTAGTGTTAGGCAACTACTTCAGACGAAAAAAATATTAAATCGACTAAACCAATTAAAACAAAAAACCATTATAGTTTTGGTAAAAAAAAAAAAAACTAAAACGATGGGAAAAAGTAATTTTTAGCTGAGGGCCAAATGATAATTTTAATTCGGGGATAAATTGTAAACTAAATGGACCAACGTGGGAGTGCCAGGAAGTTGCCGGCACGACTGTAATTTTACACTGGGGGTAAAATTGTAATGTCACCAGGAAAACAAACAAAAACGATGGGGAAAATGTAAAGTTAAGTTGAGGGTAAAATCGTAACTTGGCTGTGAGAAAAAAAAACTAATGGCAAAACTATAAATTTATACGGGACAAAATCGTAATTTTGAACCGAGGGTAAAATTGAAATTTTTAGCCAGAAGCAAAAGCGTAAATTTATTTTTAAGTGGGGGTAAAAACATAATTTTGAACTGATGGGAAAATCGTATTTTTATGGGAAAAAACTAATGGCAAAACTGTAAATTGAAACGGGGCAAAATCGTAATTTTTTAACCGGGGGTAAAATTGAAATATTTAGCTGCGAGCAAAAGCGTAAATTTATTTTTAAGTGAGGACGAAAACATAAATTTGAACTGATGGCAAAATCGTAATTTTAAAACAGGATAAAATCGTAATTTTGTTGGGCCAATATGAGAGTGCCAGGCAGCTGCCTGACACTGTTACCCCTACCGCCCTTTTTGCCCAATTGAAGGGCTAAACTATTACCGGCTGACGTCACCAACTTATGTTTGTAGTAGTTTAAATATATTATTATTATAATTATTATTATTATTAATTCATTAATTAATTAATATAATTATATTATATTATATTATATTGAATAATTATTATTCTTAGATATTTTGTAAAATAAAATATGATGTAGTAGAGATATTTTTATTTACCATACTTTTTAAGTTGATTATAATATCATTCTTGATTCCCTTTCTATGATTGGATTATAAGGCTATTGGTTTGCTTTCAGGTCTGAGCTTAAAAAAATATCTATATATAAAAAAAAAGATAAATAGTGATTTTTTTTTCTTTTATTTTGTTTCTATAATTTAGCGTAAACTTTCATTTGAACTCCATGTAGTTTAATAATTGTATTCTTTTTCTTTTATTTTAACTAAATTAGTTTTCTACCCCATAAATTTTAATAAAGTTATTATACAGCTTCTAAACTTTGATAAAGCTAGTATAAATTCAACGCCGTCTACGTTTTAGGTCACGTGAATCACTTAATGTTAAAAATTCGTGTTTTTGTTTTACACGTTTTCCTAGTTTTGGTCATCGTTTAGTTAGCGTTGTCTTACACCCTCACACCCCCAAATACTAGTAATAAAAGATGAATAGTGTGCTCATGCTAATGTGTGCCATTAGCTTTTTGCTAACTTAAGCCTGTTTTCTTTAGTTTTTTTTTAAGGAACGTTATTACAGTTTTGGATATGTTTTTTAACTATTCTTTTTCTTTCCTGTAACAAGTACGCCGAATGTGTTTTTTGAGTTTATTTTTTAATGCATGAGCCGATACTCTTTTAGACATATATATTTTTGAACTCTTCATTTTCTTTGCTATAACTAGTGCACCGAAACCGACATAATTTCTATTGTTTACCTTTGTTATTTTAGTATTGTTTTACCTTTTCTTATTTTTTTGATCTTCAAGATGAGTTACGACACAAATAGAATAATACATTTAGATATTATTTTGTTTAGTTTTACGAATTTATTCATCAGTTGTCATGGTGTGCGAAACGTTCTGAATTCCAACCACATCCCTGCGCAACGTGCGGATGACTACGACCCTAGTTATTGTTTATAGCAAGTTTTTTAACTCTTCCATTGATAATTAAACTGTTAATCTCTTCAAACTCTTAGAGTTAGTTGTAATAAAACCATTTTATCATTTAAATAAATATATGTATATAATGGGGCAATTAACTTTATGTAAAGTCCACAAGCTACCCCTCCCCTCCCCCCTCCCCCCCCCCCCCCCCCCCCCCCCCCCCCTAGAAACATCTGTATAGAGATGGAACTGACGACAGATTTAGATGATCACTAAAAACAGAGTGACGGTTCCAACTTTAATAGAATACAAATGATTTACGGAAAAACATTAATATTTAACTATGAGGCAACAAAATAGTTAACAACGAAACATAAATAAACTTATTTTTTGGTAATGAAATTACCAACAGTATCTATAGCATTCTCATAAGATTTAAACTTAGCTGCAGCACCTATCAGAGTCGGGTTTTCTTCGTACTCAACAATTGCAAAAAGTGCAACCACACATGCATAGTCCATGTTAGGTTGGATTGTGGCCGTAAACTTGTTCTTAGCGTACTTCGTTTCTTGCGGTTTATGCATCTACAAGATCAGTAAGTCACATTAATGAGGTTCAAAATGAGTTTTATGTAATATTGTAGATAGCCAAAATTGTTCTTAACTACCTGTGCTACTGCTGTTGAAGAATCTCCCTTATAAATTGTGATGTTTCCCATAGACCAGCTCCCATTAATCCTTAGATCACAAACATCGTTGCTTCTCATTTTGTTTGCCAACATCATGATAACATTGGCCTTAAATTTCATCGTTTCGGTTTTTGCGGTAAATATCATGTCCGAATCGGATATACTTTCACCCTTGAATACATTCCATCTATTATGCAAACTAAAAGGCTGAAAATTAACATAACATAGTCTATTAGAGATATATTTAAATGTGAACAAGTGATTTTTAAAAGAATTTGAGAATTTTTGAGTTGTGAGAGGTAAGTAGTAGTAAAATTTTTGAGAAGTAGGAGTTCTCAAGGTTATAATGTTGCTGATTTGGATGGATATAAAAGGATATTTAAAAGCACTACACGGTATGTCTTTACAACGTGAGTATCAACAGGGAGCTGGATGTCCAAACTGTAGAAAAATGTGGCTTTATCAACAAGATTGTTGTTGAAGCATGCAAACAACTAGTTGGGTTCAAGATTTATCTTCAAGAATTCGATAAGCAGCAATCTAATACTCATTATACTATGACAAAGAGTGTGTAGTGAAACTTTCCAAGAATCCAATCTATCGTGGGAAGATATCGGGATGAGGTGTCATTTCGTGAAAGGATTGACCAGTAATGGAACAATCGGTTTGAAGAATATCTCGGGTGCTAAGAATCCAGCAGTACAAGTCTATAGTGTTGGATAAGCTAAAGCGTTGCCAAGAATAATGTTAAGAAGACCAGGGTAATTAGGGACATTTATTAAGGGGGATGTTCATTATAGAAGTACAGAAGAGATGGTGCAGTTATTGGTTCCAAGGCACCAAGTGGGAGATTGTTGGAGATATGTTATCTTCAGCACACATTTGGGCAGCCAAAAATTCAAAGGAACAAAGGGAAGGGTTTGGCTGGCCTTAACCCCAATGGTCCAGTTTGTTTTTTTTTTTTTTTTTGAAACGAGAACTTCATTAAACCACACCCGAGCCCGAAAACCGAGCCAGGGAAAAAACAAAAAACACCTTACAAAAAGTTAAAGTTACACCAGTCCAACCATGAGATATGATTGTTTCTAGATCTATATTTGAACCATAAAAATCCTAAAGATTTGACCTCGCTGAAGACGTTTTCCACCTTGAATTCAGCACCGGAAAAAACCACCCTATTCCGCGCCATCCACAAGCACCAACAAGAAACAAAAATGATGCCATGAACAACCGATTTCCTCCCAGCACTAATATGCCCCTCCAGTTTGCTTAGTATCTTGTTTGGCAAGTTTTGCTAGTCTATTATATAGATCTCAGCATGTACTTTTAATCATTGATCACTAGTTAATATGAGCACAAGATTATGTGCAACCTATTATTGCTATGATGGAGGTTTGTTGACATAGATGCTCTAATAAATAACTTCTAACTACACATGTCACAATTATACGAGCACAAGATTATTTTTCCTGCTTCTCTTATTTTACTCGTTCTATAAACCTAAATAAGTAACCAAGTAACTATATCTTATCCTAAATTATCGTTTTTTAAATAACTATTTAATATGTAATTTCTTTTTTCAACCCGTTTAAAAAACTAGTTTTTATCCTACTTTCTAAATAAAGAGATTCGTAGGAGTTATTCTCTATACATAAAGTATCATCTATCAGTATTATTGTTTCAATTATTGTTTCACATTTCGATGTCGATTTCAGCAGCAAAGATCAAAAAAAAAAAAAAAAAAAAAAAAAAAAAAAAAATTCATGGAACAACTATGATTTAAGAAGTAGAAGCTTAAAGTTACATTTTGGAGCATCACGATGGGCTTCTCGTTAGCGTCAAGTAGCGCGAGCTGTAAACGGTTGGTCTTACATTCTTTTACTCTGAACATGATTGTATGATTAATATCAGTGATCATAAGGTTTCTACCAGGATACTTATTGACTATAATTTCAAGTGGTTCTGGTGTAACGAACTGAGGACTGATGACAGAAAATGGAGGGAATACAGGTGCACCACTAGGTGTTGGATATATGTATGTCCGACCTTAATTAAAGTCAACGTAACTAACTCGGTACGATCCGAAGAGTTACACGTTGGTACACGAATCGTATATGTTCACGAGTAGGTAGATTATTATTTGTGAAATAATAATAGTGGAAACCCAAGAGACACCTTTTATAATAAAAGGATGTTTAAGGTGGAATCCCAAGAGACACCTTTTATAATAAAATGATGTTTAAGGTGGAAACCCATGAGACACTTTTAGAATAACCGCCTTCTTCTTGGTCGGTTCTACTCGGGGGTATCTTGTGCTAGGTTGTGAACTTCCTACTAGCGAGGATTCGTTGTAACCCGCGTGTTACAATTCCGGTGTAGTCGTCAAAGGTTAATTACTAAAACCCTCTATGGTTGTTTATTCAGTTTATTTGTTTATACGCGTATAACCTTGATCCTGATTGGAAATATTTATTAATCGGATTAATATATCAAATTTATATAATCGGCTTTTGGTAAATTATATAAGCCGCTTCCGCTATTATTCTGATACCATGATTCCCAACACTAGGTTGAGCCATCATCACAAGCAAACACTAAGATTGTAGTTCTATGCAGGTATGCATGGGGTAGGAGCTGTGTGAAGGCTTTTATCATGATATTCATTGACCAACAAGTTGACTACGTCCACATGTGCGTAGTGCCTAGTGGACTATAAATATATTCTTTTCTTCAACTTGATACTAGATATTAAGCTGTAATATTTAGATTTATATATTTCTCAGGCGCCATAATTGACTACTTGCTTGTAAAGAACGTGAAGTATTTGTCATCAAGTGAACTTCGAATTCTTTAATTCTGTAATGTAATGCAACGGTCGGTATAATGTTCTTGGCCGCTGGACCCAGGAAGAATGGGCTGCGGTATACGTAGCAAGTAGGAAATTTCATTTATGGGATTGATCATATATTCTTTTAATGGCAAAGATACACACCCTCTAAAAGTTATTTGAATAAAATATTCGACACTCAGGAAATTAGTGTGACAACGAATTAATAAATCACGCTGATAATTCATAATCTGCTTCTTAAATAAAAATCAAGAAAAATCATCAAATTTAAGTTTGATAAAAACCAAAGAGAAAATAAAGATAAACTGAATTTATCTCATCATTCTATTCAACATTATACCCTTATACAATTAGCAAGTTGAGTTATGTATCATTTGTTTAAAAGTCACACCCTTTCATTTTATTATTATATTATATGAAGGATTATGACTCTTTGTAAAGGTGTGATATATATAAATGTATTTTGAAAGGGTGTGATTCAAACTATTGTGTCTCTAGGTTATTTTTTTTGTATTATATAATATAATATAATTAAATGCAAGTGCAAATCAATTAAATATTAAATGCCGCATAAACCGTTGCTTACGAATCGCTTCCGCCGGCTCGCCAATTTCTTTCATATTTCCAAATCCCAATCTTAACACCACATTTTCCATTCTTGAATCCAAATCACCCCGCCAGTTTACATTGCCATCAAAAGTAAAATTTCAACTTCTTTCAATTATATGATTATTCTATGATCTTTTCTTCTATGATTTTCGTATATTCTTAAACCGTCGTTCTTACATGTCAGTAATATAACCCAGAACTTTACATTCAATATTATTTTACTATATCATTGAATAATTTGTTATTTGTATGACTGTTATTTGCATCTCTAATTACAGATCTCTTATGTGTTTTATTTTTGTAAAAATATGAGTTTAATTGGTATATATAATATTTCAAGATTGCTTGAAAATCTGATACTCGCCAAACAAATTTATGCATTTCATACAAAAAACAAAAGTTTTTTTTTTTGTAAGGAATATGAATTTTAGCGAATTGGTGTTAATGATTTGTGTTTTAATCAATTAAATTCACTGATACCTTTAAGGAAAGGTCCCACAAGACTGCGATAACGGTTCCGATCGCTAACGTTATTTGTGTTTTGAATATTTAATCTGATTTCTTGAAATTCAATAGAATGACTGAATTTGATTAAACTTTCAAAAACATTTGTTGTTTGCAATGATTTTGTATCACATAATTGGTTAGATCTCGCCGCATGTTTATCCATTCGCATGCCTGATTCATATCCTTTTATGTTTGATCTATGGAATTCCTATTAAAAACTTAATTTAGATTTGTATATTTCTCAGGCGCCATATCATGATATTCATTGACCAACAAGTTGACTACGTCCACATGTGCGTAGTGCCTAGTGGACTATAAATATATTCTTTTCTTCAACTTGATACTAGATATTAAGCTGTAATATTTAGATTTATATATTTCTCAGGCGCCATAATTGACTACTTGCTTGTAAAGAACGTGAAGTATTTGTCATCAAGTGAACTTCGAATTCTTTAATTCTGTAATGTAATGCAACGGTCGGTATAATGTTCTTGGCCGCTGGACCCAGGAAGAATGGGCCGCGGTATACGTAGCAAGTAGGAAATTTCATTTATGGGATTGATCATATATTCTTTTAATGGCAAAGATACACACCCTCTAAAAGTTACTTGAATAAAATATTCGACAGTCAGGAAATTAGTGTGACAACATTACAATATATAAATAAACATAACTGTAAACCCTAAAGCCTATAAGTAATGGGTTGGTCATAAAATGTCTGGTTTATAACACTCCCCCTCAGACATTTAGAATTATACACAGTTCAACAACATACTTCAGGATGATGTTAAATAGGTACTTCAGGACCTGAATAAATAAACTGATATTACTGGATCAGCTATGCTGCCTCATTAAAAACCTTCCTAAGAAAACCAAGCGGGACAAAACTTAGTTAAGGGAAAAAGAGTACAGCGTGTATAATTCTTCCCCTGAATTCAACAAACATCTTTCAATCTACGAAGACCGATATTGTGTGATAGCTGCTCGAAACTGTTTCTCGGTAAAAATTTCATGAACAGGTTAGCTAAATTTTCACTTGACTTAATCTAGCGAATATCAATTTCCCCTTCTTTTTGCAAGTCATACGTTGAGAAGAACTTTGGTGAGATGTGCTTTGTTCTATCGCCTTTAATGTAGCCTTCTCTAATTTGAGCTATGCAAGCAGTGTTGTCTTCATAAATAATTGTCGGCTCCTTATTGATCTGTTCTAATCCGCAAGCTTCTTGTATGTGATTAATCATTGATCTCAACCACACGCATTCTCGACCAGCATCATATAATGCTATCAATTCGGCATGATTTGATGATGTTGCTGTAAGTGTTTGCTTAGTTGACTTCCAAGAAATTGCTATGCCGCCGTATGTGAATACATAACCTGTCTGAGATTTTGCTTTGTGAGGATCTGATAGATACCCGACATCAGCATACCCAACAAGCTGGGACTTTTGATCTTTCTGATAGAAAAGACCTAAGTCTTGTGTCCCGCAAATATACCGGAATATATGTTTTACACCATTCCAGTGTCTACGATTCGAACTGTATCTCGCTAGTACATGTACTGCAAATGCAATGTCAGGTCTTGTATTATTTGCGAGATACATAAGGGCACCGATCGCGCTTAAGTACGGTACTTCTGGACCAAGTACTTCTTCGCCTTCTTCTTGAGGTCGATAAGGATCATTGTGTGAATCTAGCGGTCGGACAACCATGGGTACGCTAAACGGATGTGCTTTATCCATATTGAAACGTACTAACATCTTCTGGATGTAGTTTGATTGATGGACAAATGTGCCATTGCACAGATACTCAAATTGTAGTCCGATGCACAATTTTGTCATACCAAGATCTTTCATTTCAAATTCCTTCTTTAACAACTGAGCAGCTTTCTCTATCTCTTCAAGAGATCCGATGATGTTGATATCATCAACATAGACTGCTATTATAGTGAAATTTTAGAGTGTTCTTTTTATAAAAACACATGGACTGATTACATCAGACTTGTATCCTTCTTTTTCGAGATATTCACTAAGTTGATTGTACCACATACGACCAGATTGTTTGAGACCATATAAAGATCTCTGGAGCTTTATAGAACACATATCTCGAGGTGTTGATTTTAATGCTGCAGGCAATTTTAATCCTTTAGGGATTTTCATGTAGATGTCATTTTCAAGTGTCCCGTATAAGTATGCGGTGACGACATCCATTAGTCTCATATGAAGTCCTTCAGATATTGTGAGGCCGATTAGGAACCTAAGGGTTATCGCATCCACTACAGGGGAATACGTTTCCTCATAATCAACTCCTGGGATTTGGGAAAACCCTTGTGCTACAATTCGAGCCTTATATCGTACAATCTCATTTTTTCATTTCTTTTTATTGCAAACACCCATTTATAACCTACTGGTTTGACGTCTATGGGTGTTCGGACTACAGGTCCGAAAACATGTCGCTTTTCGAGCGAATTTAATTCGGCATTTATGGCTTGTTGTGATCTTGGCCAATCATTTCTGTGCATGCACTCTTCTAAAGTTTTAGGTATGTAATCATTTTCATTGATTACATTCGTTGCTATAGCATATGCGAATATATCATCAACACGTGTTTTATTCCGGTTCCACATTGTACTATCTTGTACATAATTAATGGAGATCTCATTTTCATTCGGTACCGGTGTTTCTTCTGAAACTTCAATTTCCTCTGGATTCATAGTTGTCTCTTCTGGGACATTTACCTCTACCGGGGTTTCACTTATAATCTTTTGTGAGTTTTCACCAACTGCGTTACTTTGCTCTTTTCGTTTCCGTGGGTTTTTGTCTTTGGAACCGATTGGTCTCCCACGCTTTCGTTGTATAGTAATCACTTCTGTGATTACTTCAATTCGAGCAGGTGCATTTGATGCTGGTATATGTGACTTTGTCATTCTATTCATGTCTGTGAATGCATCTGGTAATTCATTCGCTATTCTTTGCAAATGTATGATCTTTTGAACTTCATATTCACATTGACCACTTCGGGGGTCGAGATTTGATAGCGATGATGCATTCCACGTTATTTCTTGTGTTACCAGTCGTTCTTTGTCCTTATCTCCCCCTAAGACTGGGAACATTGTTTCATCAAAGTGACAGTCAGCATACCGTGCTGTAAACATGTCTCCCGTCATTGGTTCTAAATATTTAATTATGGACGGGGAGTTAAAACCAATATAGATACCCAGTTTTCTTTCGGGTCCCATTGTAGTACGTTGTGGTGGCGATATTGGTACATATACCGCATAACCAAAAATTCAAAGGTGGGACAAACTTGGTTCTCGTCCGGAGACCAGTTGCAATGGGGAGTATTCGTGATCAGCAGTTGGTCTCAATCTAATCATTGCAGCGGCATGAAAAATAGCATGACCCCATGCAGAAGATGGTAATTTACATCTCATTAAGAGTGGTCTAGTGATTATTTGTAATCGTTTAATCAGAGATTCAGCTAAACCATTTTGTGTGTGAACATGAGGTACTGAATGTTCAACATTGATCCCAATTGACATACAATAGTCATTAAAATCTTGAGTTGTGAACTCTCCCGCATTATCCATCCGGATGTTTTTAATTTGATTATCGGGGCAGAGTTGGTACTACTCTCGCGTATTCAAAGAATGTCGAAGTATACCCTCGACAGTCTACATCCACCATCCGGTGATTTAGGAACTTATTTGCCATTTGTTCCTTTTCATATTCGGGACATGATTTCCATTCTACTAACTGCTTAAATTCTTCACAACTCATGGCATAGGCCACATTTCTTCCTTTGGCTTGAAGTACCGTATTCCACCATTCTAGTGCCCCTTCTTTGAAAAGATGTGATGCGTACATGACCCTGTCGTTTTCAGCACATTTACTTATTGTAATCACTGCCTCGGTTTTCTCTAACCAACGCAGTGCAGCATTTGCCCCTTCGTTACCTGCAAACTCAGCTGGTTTACAGGCAAGAAACTCCTTGTAAGTGCAACCAGGTTTTGCAGCTTTCATTCTTTTTAGACCTGGGGCTTGCCGTATATTATCGTTATTATTATTAGTATGGTTTCCGCCTCCGTTTATGCTATTACTGAAATTATCACTGTGTGTGCGTTTGCTATGAATAATTTGTTGAGGTTCAACTGGAATTCTAGCAGCAAGAAGTATTGCTGGAATAGCATTGGCTATCCCCTGAGCAACGATATTCTCGATATCTTGCCTATTCAGAAAGTGATCTTCATTGTTATGCTCAGATTGATTAACTTCATTATCGGGTTCATTACCAGCGTGTGCCATCTGGTAATTAATTTATATAAATAATTAGTATCACATAAGAATTAACCAAACATAACAAAATAATTGCACATAATCACATAAACAAATATATATCCAAAATTGTCAATTTCTCGACTTTCATTTTTATATATTATAATATGCTTCCGTACACACTGATTATCTTACACATGTTTTATTGTTTATTTTACACGTTTTATTTTGATTATTATATTATTAAACATATGCTTCTACCATTTCACATTATCCCATCAGTTGTCGTTTTTAGAAACGACGCTCTCTCTCGTCATATTTCCAGGAGATCTGTTCTCCTACCTCCCGGATTCGATTTCCTGCATCCATTAGCTCCTCGCCAAAATGGCGGAGTTCTGCCAAGTTCTCATTGCTCGTTGGTGGGTTTGGTGCAGGTTCTGGGTCAAACTGAGGGAAAAAGGTATAGGGGTTATTGAGAAGGTTTTGAAATTGCCAATCATTAGTCCACCACTCGTCCATTTCTCCTAAAGGTTGGGTATGGATCAGAGGGTCTGGAATGGCTGGTTCCAAGTTTATTGGAAGCTGGGTTTCAGCAGGATAAGTAAAAAGGTTTTCCTTAACAGGCTTAAAGTTATCACAACTTGCTAATATGAAATCTAGCTCTTCCTGCAATGTCATTTCCTTGATTTGCTTGGAGCTTTCTCCGATCTCTTGCTTGGAGTTTTCTTCAACCTCTAGTCCTTTTCCTTTATCTATTGGATCAACTGCTTTGGCAACTTTCCGAGTTACTGGTTTCTTCCTGCGTACACGCCTCCAGCCCACAATTCTTCTCCTTTTCTTTAGCTTGGGTTTCTCTGGAGGTGGAGCTTGAAATTCCATAGGTTCCACCACATCAGCACAATAACCAGTAAAATCCTTGGAAACTTCAATATTAACAGTAGGGCTGTAAACGAACCGAACGAACACGAACAAGGCCATGTTCGTGTTCGTTCGTTAAGGAAATTAACATGTTCGCGAATTGTTCACGAACGCATACCGAACATAAGTTTATGTTCGTGTTCGTTCGTTAAGGAAATTCAGTTGTTCACGAACAGTTCGTGAACACTGGTCTCGAACACAAACGAACGCAAGCGAACACAAAAGAACGCAAACGAACATTTAACTTGAAAATAAAAAAAAAAGATATTGTTATCCTTAAACTTTGGATATAAGTAGTTAAATACAACCATCAAATGATAAATCAAAACACAAGAAGTCTAATACACCACCAAAGGATGAATCAACTTTAACTAACTTAGACATAATTATCCCAAAAAATGTCTTAGCATGTCCAAATTTTAGCTAACTTAGAAAAAAAATAGGGTTTCAAGGTTTCAATATGTTTAGATAAAAGATTTATTATATATTATTTTTTAATATAATCAAACAAACACGGATGAACGTAACCGAACATATTACCGAACGTTCACGAACGCAGTCGAACGAACGAGACCTATGTTCGTGTTCGTTCGCTAAGCTAACCGAACAAAATTTTTTGTTCGTGTTCGTTCGTTAAGCTAATCGAACGAACATAAACGAACTTCCCGCCGAACGGTTCACAAACTGTTCGCTGAACGTTCGGTTCGTTTACAGCCCTAATTAACAGGATAGAGATCGCGATTCTCAAGAGCTTCCGATAATTCATTCATGCTGTTTAGCATTTATGAAGAAACACACAAGATTTTAAGTTAAAATTTCACAGTCACAGAAAATCAATCGGAAAATCCAAGTACTTATACAAACCCTTTTTATTGAAATAACTTATTTTTATTACAACTAAATTTTGAAAAATAGATTAAAGTTTCTGGCTTATGGATAATATGGATACTAATACTGGGTCGAGGTGTTAACAGTTTAGAGGTTATCATTTACTGCTACGGTAGCTAACATGTAAAGATCTGCCCATTTTTCATCTAACTTATCTTCCCATGGTGATTTATCATCTTTTCCCTGAGTCTCTTTAATTATCATTTCTTTTGTTTGTGACTTCCTCATTTTCTCTTGACTTTTTCTAATAATCAAACTTCTTTTATTAGGGGAAAGTGGTTTCTCATAGTGTGCTTTACGAACAAATATTCTCTCCTCAGTATCTGCTGAGTATCTTGAGGAATTTGATGAACTTCCCTTTTCTTTTGGTGAACTATCTAATTTAAGATAGATATTTGAAAGCTTTTGCTTACCTATACTGTAACTAACAAGTAGTCAGTTAATAAAACACATAATCACAAAATGGCAATTAGCAAAATTAAGTATATTTGAATACTTAATAGGCTTAAATCAGTGGCTCAATCGGTAGCTCTGATACCACCTTTTCCTGTCACGGCCCCAGCCCCGGTTTGACCCGGTCAGGAGCTGCGGGACAGGAACCCGTGGTATTTATTAAATGACGCGACAGCGGAAGATTTTCAACAGGATCTTTTTAAAACTTGAAATGCCCGATTATTTTATTCATAATGCGGGATAAACCCCGTAATTTACAGTAGAGAAATTTCACAAGTAAATTTCCTGATTTATAAAACATGTTTATTTATTTTAACTGAGCCACCTCTTCAAGCTGGTTAGTGCTTCGTAGCACGTTTCCTTGATTTACAGCAGGTTGCCTGAAACATGTTTTAAAAATATTTTATCAGCGGCGAAATGCTGGCGAGTTATTCAAATTTGATAAAATGACACATGGTTATAAATTACAGCATAAGAGCGATTACAATGGCTTTTATCTTATTTTTATCTGGCGCCTTGTCACCCGTGTGACGATGGTCATACCACTATTGGGTCTTTCCCCAAGTAGTGACGTTTATCACTGTTAGGATTTATTTGCCTAACCCGTGAGAAATTAGTAATGTGCACAATACCCCACTAGCCAGTGATTAAAGATAACCACGACTTAATCCCTGTAATTATAACATTTGAAAATGGAGTATTGTAAAATACTTATGATAAAAGAGAATAACTCACATTGCAGATTTAAGTGGACAGAGCTTAGCCAACTGATTAGCCTTGTAACCTAATTTAAATAACAATGCACACGAACTAGGTCAGTAACTAATACAGCATTTACGATAACTCACGAGACTAAAACCCTCACAATGAATGACAAAGTACTATACTTAAACATCCGTCGAATTCACGACTAATGACAAAGCATGGCCCGAATGTGGGCAGCACTTAAACATCCATCGGATAGTTTTACATCAATCGGACACTGAATCGTAGCAGCGATCGAGTTAATACCCTGTATCGTAGCAGCACCTCGATATATTAATTGTATTTTCGACTTTGGAGCGGTATACGTTCGTTTTTGAAAGTTGATTTCGACACAGAATGAAAGCTCCTGAGCTAAGCTATTTATAGCTGAAATACGGGGCTGTACCGGCCCGCCTAACTACCTATTCTACACGTAGGTTGGATTGGTCACGAGTAGGTATACCAGCTGGTCAACACGTCGATCCGGAACACTTATCCGGTCAACCCAATATTGACGCGGCCCGCGTAAGCTTTCCTTAAGGCTTACGCGGCCCGCCTGAAACCCACAATTCTTGATTTCTTGATTTTTGATATGGATTAGGATTTCAGGGGTCCGGGTTTTCACTTACGGGTAAAATTGGGACAGTTTTGAGAGTCCTTACAATTATGGTCAAGAAAGTGAAAAAAAAGTAGCGGAAAGGGTGATCGTGATATATTGTAATTATCACTGAAAGTAAGAAGTAGCCTGTGACAACCCTCAAAATTACAGGTACTGTACAATTAATTAATCTTAATTACGTGCTTAATGACTGTGCTTGATTACAACTGACAATTTAAACTGCTCTGTGATTTTTATATCCAACATACACATGCATCATATTTTATACAGTCACTCCATTCATTACACACAAACATTAGTGACATACTTGATGCACACAGCACAGTTAACACACTGAACGGTTGATTCAGAATTAATGCTGACAATGCCAGCACTTAGACAGACAGTGTTAGTATGGCCAGTATGAGCCAGGGATAAGGTACTACACTAGTATGGAGTGTAGGGGAGTGAGGACCATAAAACTGCGTCACTAGGTGATAGTTATAGTGCCGGGAAGTGCCAAAAACCTACTTTAAAATACAGAATTCTGCATTCTTTTATACAATTCAGCATTTTATTATGCCAGTAGAATACACAAATGTGGCAGAGTGGTCCTGTATACTTTCCTAAGTGCCGGGAATAATTTGTGTTAAAAAAATATATATAAAAGGCATTATTTGGACTAATTAAACATTTAAACGGAACGGTACCTAACCGAATAACCGGACATTACCCGGGACACTAAATTTTTGTCAATGACATTGTTTTACTATTTTTGGCTAGTCATGGTACCCGTTTGCGATAACACCCATTAAAAATCATTTCACTACACATATAAGTCCATACTTACAATCTAACTACCTAGTTACCATTTAGTCACAATTTTTACAACAAGACCCCCCACCCCCCCCCCCCCCCCCACACCGAATTTTCGGTCCTAGGTGGACCCCCTCACCTCCATTTCATATTCTACTGATTGTTTGATTAAAATAGTAGAATTGTTGCTTAAATATCTACCCAAGATATGCATGGCATCTTGTAAGTGCATGTTCCCTAGAAATCTCATCATTAGGTTGAAAACCACACTCCAACCTTACCCCTCTCTCCCTATTTCGGCTCCTCATAACCGAACCCACCCCCATCTCTTTCATACCTTCATCTTCTTCACCACAAGTCCCATTCCAAGCCTTGAAGGTCATTCATAGAAGTTGCAAGTTGAAGGGCTCTCAAGAAAGCTTTGTTCAAGTCTTTATCACCATCATTTCTTCATCATCCTTGCACTAAGATTTCTACCCTAGCCTTGTGCTAGTAGTAAGTCCCTTCACACCATTGTTTCATCTTGTTCTTTGTTATGATATGTAGTAGGATGATAATGTTTAAATCATAAACTAAAACACTAAAAAGATGAACATGGAACCTTACACAAAAATCATACATAAGAAGTTTGCATGAAGATGAAATCGGGTTGGATTAGGTTGGGTTAAAGCATGCATGTTGTTTGATCATTAAGTTATTAATAAATCGTTGTTAGGACACTTGGTAATGTGTTTTTAGAAACTTTAACTATAAATAAACATGCTGATTGGAATTTTCAGCCAACTTCAATAGGCTATAACTGGGTCATTTTAAATCGAAAAACTGAATTTCTGAAGCCTAATTTATGTATTTTTGAACAACCGATCAAATGGCACTGGAATCGTAATTTTTCGAGGTCGTTTGCTATTTTTAAAGAACTGTTTTTAGACAGCAGCTCAAGCTGCAATTTTTCTGCTGAAAAAGTGTGTTGTATTCAGAGTCATAACTCGAAACCTGAGTAGAATCAGCTCATGGGATTTTTACTGTAGATGGGCACTGTTGTTTCCGTGATCCTCCAACTAGAATTTCGTCGATCGGACTTACGATTAATTTTTAGTGAATTTTTCCGTAGACTGCAATCAGAAAGCAACAAATCTAATTGCAGTCGGGTAAACAAATTTTTATATAATATTGATAATGAACTGGGCCCCGATATTTTTACAAAATAAAATTTGGAATGTTTATGACATTCTGTAAAAATTTGGTAATTTTTGGAGAGGGTTAACTATTTTATTAAAATGCTCGAAAACATTCCAGTTTTGATTAATAAAGCTAAAATGACCTAAGTAGTGTATTGCATGTATGATTGTCGGGTTGGCTATGTGGGAACACTCTACGGGATATATGTAAAAGAAAATGATATGCTATTAAGCATGGACACCTCTATTTACAAAAGAGACTATGGCGAAATTTTCCAAAAATCCTAACACTTAGTAAATATTTGCTTTCTAAGACTAGAGTTTACTAGAACATTGAACGAACAAATACCCCCCCCCCCCCAACATGACACATGATTAAGTAAAAATATTAACTATTTTGACAAATAATTTTCACGCGGAACAATATAAGAAACGTGACTCAAAATACTAAACTCTAAGCCAAGGCACGGCCCGTTCGTCTAATAGACATTAGTACGTGTAGGTTGTCGTGTAGCAGACAGAGTTTGAGATACGGTACAAGACGCACTACTGTGAGTTCATGTCCCCCTTTTCTCTTAACTATTTTCTGTTTTATACTTCGGGGGTGAAATACATGTTACAATTATTACATACATTTACAGACATTCATTTATATGGTATGGTTAGCTTAAGGAGAGTTTTTACTACGCGATCAAGTGAGTGGTGGGCATGACACTTAAGGCCATTAATCCTCGTTGTAGGACCAAGGGACATGAGTGATAGATCTATTTGGGTGTAGCGAGCCCACACCCATGAGGGTGGAGCGGCCCATAGTGGTGACTATGTCTTCATACCGGAGACAAATTTGCTAGGTTTGAGTCTTCCTGCATCATTTCACACATACTATTGGCTTTGCAACCCAATGGTGATCAGTTTTTCCTTATTGCTACATACCAGGGACTTTTACTTATACAGACTTTTTAAATACTTTCATATACTCACTTACACATGAACTCGCTCAACTTTTGTTGACTTTTCAAATTACATGTATTTCAGGGAATGAATAGGATCTGGCAAGTGGTGCATGTTAGCTGTGTACTAAATAAGGATGTCATCCAGGGTCGTAGGGTTTGGGAAGTGCAACTCATTCCTGGACGGGTTGCATGTCTTAAATCCTCGTTTTGTTGGTAGTTTTTCGTTGAGTCTTATGAACTCCTTTTAAACAAGTCATGGTTTGTAATATGTTTTGGGATTGATGTTTTAAGACGATATGTTTCGCATTTTCTAAACCATTTTAATGGATGAACATCCCGTATTTTATCATATAGCATTGTTGTGATTGTTGCTATGGTATTAAGAAGTCACACCAAACAAACCCACCCTTCCGCAAAAGCCAGGGTGTGACAGCTTGGTATCAGAGCCTCGATCATAGCGAACTAGGATTCATTCTCGAGTCTAGACTATGATCACTAGGGCTCTCACGAAAATGTTTTCAAACATTTTACATTGCATACACTAAACGTCCAGATCCAGGGCACAAACATTTTTACAAACAAAAAGGCACAAACACACTTTTCAAGAATTTATATTTCGGTCTTAGAGACTGAGGGAGTTCAGTCTTAGAGACTGAGGGAGGTTTCAGTCTTAGAGACTGAGGGAGTTCAGTCTTAGAGACTGAGGGAGTTCAGTCTTAGAGACTGAGGGAGGTTTCAGTCTTAGAGACTGAGGGGTTCAATCTAAGAGATTGGGGAGGTTTAGTCTTAGAGACTGGGAGGTTTGGTCTTAGAGACCAGGGTAGTCTGAGAGACTAGGGAGTTCAGTCTTAGAAATGGGGATGGATAGTCTGGGAAAACTAGGATGCATACATGATTACATTGCTTTTGTTTACATGATTACCTGATTTATGTGTATATGTTGTGGCTGTGTTACAAACACCATGGCATCTTCTGATAGTGGAGTGTCTAACACAAGCAACCCGATGGCCATTACCTCAGATGACGAGATCGCCACAGACCCGGAAGTTTACACCTCAGACACCACGAGCACCGATGAAGATGATTTTCAGCCTTTTGCCCTACCGAATTTCGGAGACGACATACCCCTAGCTGATGGCCCGCCAGGATAGGATCTACCCTTGTTTCGATCCCTACCCCTATCCCATTTGCTGCAGTTCCCTTCGAGGAACAACCTCTCGACGCGTTACCCGATGATGACATCGATCTACTCATCGAGGGTCCCCTAGAGGGAGACCAGGATGGTGGGGCCCCGATAGAGGACGATGTTCCGCTTGCTGATATCCTAGTTGTTGACCCCGTTGTTTCTATGGTTGAGCTTCCTGATATGGAGGTTCATTCCGATTCGTCAGCCTCAGACTCCTTTGAGTCGGTAGCTTCCTCTGTCCCAACGTTGGGATTCGGTAACTTCCCTCGTATTATCTATGATGAGGAGATGGAGATGGAGGATGAGTTGGTTCCCGAGGAGCAGCCTGCTGAGGCTCCTATTCTTCCGGATGATCAGGATCCTGTTATGCCTGCTGATCGTCAGCCTGCTCCTGTCATTCCAGAGCCCGTTCTTGCTCTTGACCCTATTCCTGATGATGCACCAGTCATTGCACCACCTGTCACTGATACACCCGTCCTTGCACCACCAGCTGCTGAGATCCCAGATGTAGCACCCATACCTGACCCCATTTTTGATGACCTGGCACCGTTTGCTACCCATATTGACCCGAGATACGCTGACACCCACAATGGGTGGATCGAGGAGGATGAGTACCCTCCGTATGTGATCCCAGTTACTCCCCCTACCGCACCCGTTACTGCACCACTCGATATCCCATCTTCCCACCCACATACATCTGGTACCCCACTATTTCCCCCACACACCACAGACGCTCATCACACAGGCCCTCCTATTTCGTTCCTACAGGTTGTTCCGCCATCACGTCCGGGGGAGGGTTCCTCGGCACATCCCGTTGGTCATGTACCAACATCTGTTCCAGTCATACCCCAGTTTTCTTCTGTTGTACCCACAGTCGCACCATTTACTGTGCCATCTTTTGCTCCATCTGGTGAGCCTTTTCTCTGGACCACGCCCCCCATTATACCACCTACAGATCCGTATCACCCATATCATGTCGGGCCTTCTACCGAGGATGTCCTTGTTTCTTTCATGATACAGCAGGAGGCGCTGACCCGTCGCGTACAGGAGCTAGAGAGAGCTCAGCGACTCCCGTGCCAGTGCCAGACTCCACCTGCAGTATCTCACCCGCCTCGACCGCTCTCACCTGATTCTGCTGCTCGTTTTTGGACTCCGGAGCAGCAGATAGCTTACCTATTACGCTCTCATCGCGCTATGGAGGAGGATTGGGTTCATATGCGACGTTACTCTTTTCTTATTTTCCTCCACCTCCTCCGCCGCCATCAGCTTAGCTACCCTTGGTCTATTGCAGGTAGTGAGTACTTTTGAAGAGAAGACATCGATTAGGCCAGACTATGCGGTATTTGGAAGATCACATTTTGACAGGATGACTTTGGATATGTGATTTTTGCTTGTTGTATTTGTCTAGACAGTTCAGACTAGGGCATTGTGACCCTTAGTCTCTTTTGGATGTATATACATTTGGAAAACTTGTAAACAGTGTATGGTGGTCTTGATTTTATAAAAGCCCAATTGCAGTATTCTCATTACATGCTTTGTTAAAGTTGTTTGTTTATGTTCTATAACATGAGATGTTATGTGGTTGATTTATTTATAACATGAGATGTTATGTGTGGATATTGTTGAATACATACGTACCTTTTTACCTATTATGACCTGACCAACGTAAATCACCTTTTAGAAGATGCCTCCAAGACGCCAGACGCCGATGCCTGCCAACGAGGCAGAGCTCCAAGCAATCATCGCTGCCGCCATTGCGCAGTATGCAGCATCTCAACCAGGATCGAGCGGAAGTATCAACAACAACCAGGGCAACAACAATCCACCACATGGTAATGTTAAGTCGTTTGGGACGTATTACAATACATTGGATATTTATAGCACGTCCGCTGATACCAGTTGTATATTCTAACGTATGTGCATGGTGCACTTACAAGCAGTTCCTAGACTGCAAGCCTGTGAA
Source organism: Helianthus tuberosus (assembly GCA_030545235.1). Lineage (NCBI taxonomy): Eukaryota > Viridiplantae > Streptophyta > Magnoliopsida > Asterales > Asteraceae > Helianthus > Helianthus tuberosus. The sequence goes on from CM060425.1 coordinate 200,201,398, forward strand.
CTTTGACGGCACCGGAGGCGCTGTTGCTTTTGTAAGATGGGCCGAAAAGACAGAGTCTGTACTCCGAATGAGCAAGTGCGCTCCAGACCAGCAAGTGACTTACATTTCTGGGCTATTTTTGGATGGAGCCCTGTCCTGGTGGAACTTACAAGTTCAAACCCTTGGTGAGGCCGCTGCTTACGCGTTGACATGGGCTGAGTTAAAAGAGTTGATGCGAAAGAAGTATTGTTCTCGTGCTGAGATACAAAGGTTAGAGACTGAGTTTTGGCATTTAAAGATGGATGGTCCCAAAATCGTGGAATATGTTCAGAGATTCCACGACTTGTCACATGTAGTACCTTATATGGTTACACTGGAATTCAAACGAATCGAGCGCTTTATCTGGGGATTGGCACCCCAAATCCTGAGTATGGTTACCACATCCAAGCCGGCAATAATTACGTAAGCGATCGACGTTAGTGTGGCACTTACTGAGGAGGCCGTAAGGTTGGGCAAGTTCTCAATTTCCGAACCAAAGAAGAAAGAGACTCATGCGGAGTCGACTGGTGATAACAAACGAAAATTTTCCAACTTCAAGCAGAGTACAAGCAATGTGAGCAAGAAGGGCGAGTCGAGCACACCGGCCAGAGCCAAAACCGGTGATGAAAACAGAGGAAAGGGTTACATGGGCACTCTGCCCAAGTGTGGTATTTGCCAGTTCCATCACCCCGGCCCATGCCGATTTAGAAAATGCGAATCCTGCGGGAAGACGGGCCATTTAAAGGAGACATGTTGGGTTGGATCAGGCCAGGGTGGCCAAAGGAGTTTCAATAACAACAACCGTGGTAATGGAAACCGGCCATAAGGGAATAATGGGGGAAATGGTAATCGTGGGAATGTCGCGAATCAAGCTGGTAATCGGGGAGCAATCGGGAATCGAGGCGGAAATGGAAATGAGAATGGCCGAGGGCCAGGATGCTTCAATTGTGGGGATGTTGGGCACTTTAAAAGGGAATGCCCAAAACTGAATCAGGCACATGGCCGAATCTTTAACATTGGCGCAAGGGAAGCGCGCCAGGATCCAAACGTTGTCACCGGTACGTTCCCTATAAACCAACGCTTTGCATCTGTTCTTTTTTATACTGGTGCCGATTATAGTTTCGTATCGTTAGAGTTTAAAAATATACTTGGGTTGGCCACTAGTAAGTTAGACGTTCCATACTCGATCGAATTAGCGAATGGGAAACTAATTGAAACGGGAGAAGTCATCAGAGGATGCATGATAGAACTGGGAGGACACGAGTTTACGCTAGACCTACTGCCAGTCGAGTTGGGAAGCTTCGATTTGGTGGTAGGGATGGACTGGTTATCAAGCAACAAGGACGAGATAGTTTGTCACGAAAAGACCATTTGCACCCCATGACTGATGAAGAGACGATCGTAGTACACGGAGAGAAGTGTGATACGCCATTGAGGATTATTAGCTGTCTGAAGGCTAGAAAGTGTTTACAAAAGGGATGTGTTGCCTTTTTGGCACACATCGTGGATAAAGAAGTCGCGGAGCTAAAGGTTGAAGATATTCCAGTCGTGAGAGAATATCCTGAAGTCTTTCCAGAAGACTTGCCAGGGTTGCCGCCACAGCGACAAGTCGAGTTCCACATTGACTTGGTTCCAGGCGCCGCGCCTGTAGCCAAGGCACCCTATAGACTTACACCGTCGGAGATGCAGGAGTTGTCGACACAACTCCAGGAGCTATTGGATAAAGGATTCATCAGACCAAGCTTATCGCCTTGGGGAGCTCCAGTTTTGTTCGTTAAAAAGAAGGATGGTAGCTTTCGTATGTGTATAGACTACCGCGAGCTTAACAAGTTGACTATCAAGAACCGATATCCTTTGCCGAGAATTGATGACCTATTTGATCAGCTGCAAGGTTCAAGCTTCTATTCAAAGATCGATCTTCACTCAGGATACCATCAACTAAGGATACAAGAGGAAAGTATCCCGAAGACGGCCTTTAGGACTCGTTATGGACATTACGAGTTCTTGGTTATGCCGTTTGGATTGACAAACGCACCGGCAGTTTTCATGGACCTGATGAACCGAGTCTGCAAGCCGTACCTGGATAAGTTTGTGATCGTTTTTATTGATGACATTCTAATCTACTCGAAGACAAAGGGCGAGCACGAACAGCACTTAAGAGCTATTCTAGAGCTACTTAAGAAGGAGAAGTTATACACGAAGTTCTCAAAATATGAGTTTTGGCTACGCGAAGTCCAGTTTCTTGGTCACGTGGTAAATGGAAATGGAATTCATGTTGATCTCACAAAGATCGAGGCAATCAAGGATTGGGAGACTCCAAAGATGCCAACCGAGATCCGGCAGTTCTTAGGTTTGGCTGGTTATTATCGAAGGTTTATTGAGGATTTCTCAAAAATAGCTCAACCCCTGACCGCACTCACACAGAAAGACAAGAAGTTTGATTCGGGTGACAAGAAAGAAGAAGCATTTCAGTTATTGAAGAACAAGCTTTGTGACGCACCGATTCTATCTCTACCCGAAGGCACGGAAAACTTCATGGTATATTGTGACGCCTCGCGTCAAGGTTTGGGTTGCGTGTTGATGCAACGCCAGAAAGTTATAGCCTATGCTTCACGCCAACTAAAGATACACGAGAAAAACTATACCACGCATGACTTAGAGTTAGGCGCAGTGGTATTTGCATTGAAGATTTGGCGACATTATTTATACGGCACTCGATGTACGATCTTCACTGATCATAAGAGCCTGCAGCACATATTCAATCAGAAGGAGCTTAACATGAGGCAAAGACGCTGGGTTGAACTGTTGAACGACTACGATTGTGAAATCAAGTATCATCCAGGGAAGGCGAATGTGGTCGCCGATGCCCTAAGTCGGAAGGAAAGGATCAAGCCCATAAGGGTTAGGGCTTTGGAAATGATCGTCCAGACAGACCTCTCTTTGAGCATTCGTGCCGCGCAGAGAGAAGCTCTCAAAGAAAGGAATATCGAGATGCTATATGATAAAATACGGGATGCTCATCCATTAAAATAGTTTAGAAAATGTGCAACATATTGTCTTAAAACATCAATCCCAAAACATATTACAAACCATGACTTGTTTAAAATGAGTTCATAAGAGTCAACGAAAAACTACCAACAAAACGAGGATTCAAGACATGCAACCCGTCCAGGAAGGAGTTGCATCTCCCCAAACTCTATGACCCTGGATGACATCCTTATTTAGTACGCAGCTATCATGCATCACTTACCAGATCCTATTTATTCCCTGAAATACATGTAATTTGAAAAGTCAACAAAAAGTTGAGCGAGTTCATGTGTAAGTTTGTGTATAAGCCTTTAAAATAAGTCTTGTCTGAATAAAAGTCCCTGGTATGTATCAATAAGGAAAAACTGATCACCATTGGGTTGCAAAGCCAATAGTATGTGTGAAATGATGCAGGAAGACTCAAACCTAGCAAATTTGTCTCCGGTATGAAGACATAGTCACCACTATGGGCCGCCCCGGCCTCATGGGTGTGGGCTCGCTACACCTAAATAGATCTATCACTCATGTCCCTTGGTCCTACAATGGGGATTAATGGCCTTAAGTGTCATGCCCACCACCCACTTGATCGCGTAGTAAAAACCCTCCTTAAGCTAACCATACCATATAAATGAATGTCTGTAAATGTCTGTAATAATTGTAACATGTATTTCACCCCCGAAGTATAAAACTGAAAACAGTTAAGAGAAAAGGGGGACATGAACTCACAGTAGTGCGTCTTGTACTGAATCTCAAACTCTGTCTGCTACACGACAACCTACACGTACTAATGTCTATTAGACGAACGGGCCGTGCCTTGGCTTAGAGTTTAGTATTTTGAGTCACGTTTCTTATATTGTTCCGCGTGAAAAATATATGTCAAAATAGTTAATATTTTTACTTAATCATGTGTCATGTTGGGGGGGGGGGGTATTTGTTCGTTCAATGTTCTAGTAAACTCTAGTCTTAGAAAGCAAATATTTACTAAGTGTTAGGATTTTCAGAAAATTTCGCCATAGTCTCCTTTGTAAATAGAGGTGTCCATGCTTAAAAGCATATCATTTTCTTTTACATATCTCCCGTAGAGTGTTCCCACATAGCCAACCCGACAATCATACATGCATTACACTACTTATGTCATTTTAGCTTTATTAATCAAAACTGGACTGTTTTTGAGCATTTTAATAAAATAGTTAACCTTCTCCAAAAATTCCCAAATTTTTACAGAATGTCATAAACGGTCCAAATTTTATTGTGTAATAATATCGGGGCCCAGTTCATTACCAATATTATATAAAAATTCATTTACCCGACTGCAATCAGATTTGTTGCTTTCTGATTGCAGTCTACGGAAAAATTCACTAAAAATTAATCGTAAGTCCGATCGAAGAAATTCTAGTTGGAGGATCACGGCAACAACAGTGACCATCTACAGTAAAAATCCCATGAGCTGATTCTTCTCAGGTTTCGAGTTATGACTTTGAATACAACACACTTTTTCAGTAGAAAAATTGCAGCTTGAGCTGCTGTCTAAAAACAATTCTTTAAAAATAGTAAACGACCTCAAAAATTATGATTCCAGTGCCATTTGATCGGTTGTTCAAAAATACATAATTTAGGCTTCAGAAAGTCAGTTTTTCGATTTATAAAGACCCAGTTACAGCCTGTTGAAGTTGGCTGGAAATTCCAATCAGCATGTTTATTTATAGTTTAATGTTTCTAAAAACACATTACCAAGTGTCCTAACAACGATTTATTAATAATTTAATGATCAAACAACATGCATGCTTTAACCCAACCTAATCCAACCCGATTTCTTCTTCATGCAAACTTCTTATGTATGATTTTTTTTTTTTGTGTAAGGTTCCATGTTCATCTTTTTAGTGTTTTAGTTTATGATTTAAAACATTATCATCCTACTACATATCATAACTATGAATAAGATGAAACAATGGTGTAAAGAGACTTACTTATAGCACAAGGCTAGGGTAGAAATCTATTGCAAAGAGGATGAGAAAAAGATGGTGAGAAAGACTTGAACAAAGCTTCCTTGAAAGCTCTTAAACTTGCAACTTCTATGAATCAACTTTGGAGCTTGGAATGGGACTTGTTAGTGAGGAAGATGAAAATGTGCAAGTGATGGAGGTGGGTTCGGTTTGGGGGAGCCGAAATAGGGAGAGAGAGGTAAGGTTGGAGTGTGATTTTCAACCTAATGATGAGATTTCTAGGGAACATGCACTTACAAGATGCCATGCATATCTTGGGTAGATATTTAAGCAACAATTCTACTATTTTAATCAACCAATCAACAAAATAAGAAATGGAGGTGAGGGGGTCCACCTAGGACCGAAATTTCGGTGGGGGGGGGGGGGAGGGTCTTGATGTAAAAATTGTGACTAAATGGTAACTAGGTAGTTAAATTGTAAGTATGGACTTGTATGTGTAGTGAAATGATTTTTAATGGGTGTTATGGAAAACGGGTACCCTGACTAGCCAAAAATAGTAAAACAATGTCGTTGACAAAAATTTAGTGTCACGGGTAATGTCCGGTTATTCGGTTAGGTACCGTTCCGTTTAAATGTTTAATTACTCCAAATAATGCCTTTTATATATATTTTTGTAACACAAATTATTCCCGGCACTTAGGAAAGTATACAGGACCACTCTGCCACATTTGTGTGTTCTACTGGCATAATAAAATGCTGAATTGTATAAAAGAATGCAGAATTCTGTATTTAAAGTGTTTTAGGCACTTCCCGGCACTATATCTATCACCTAAAGGCGCAGTCTTATGGTCCTCGCTTCCCTACACTCCAAACCAGTGTAGTACCCTATCCCTAGCTCATACTGGCCATAATAACATTGTCTGTCTATGTGCTGGCATTGTCAGCATTATTTCTGAATCAACCGTTCAGTGTGTTAACTGTGCTGAGTGCATCAAGTATGTCACTAATGTTGGTGTGTATGAATGGAGTGACTGTATAAAATGTGATGCATGTATATATGATATAGAATCATAGAGTAGTTTAAATTGTCAGTTGAAATCAAGCACAGTCATTAAGAACATAATTAAGATTAATTAATTTGTACAGTACCTAAAATTTTGAGGGTTGTCACATTCTCCCCCCGTTAAGAAAATTTCGTCCCGAAATTTTAGGTCCTACGCCTAGATGCAGGGGTCTTATGGAATAAATGTGGGTACTTGGCCTTCATACGATCCTCACGTTCCCACGTGAATTCTGGCCCATGTCTAGCATTCCATCAGACTTTGACGAGCTTGACACTACTCCTTCGTGTTTTGTTAATCTTCCAATCAGTGACCTCAACAGGTTCTTCCACAAAGTGGAGTGTGTCGTCGACATGAACTTCGTCAACAGGAATGACCACTGTCTCTTGTGTTGGACTCTTCCTCAGATTTGATACATGGAATGTATCGTGATTACCATTGAGTTCAGCAGGCAGGTCCAACTTGTATGCTACAAGCCCAATCCTTTGTAGGATTTTGAAAGGGCCAATGTAACGCGGATTCAACTTCCCACGCTTCCCAAAGCGTGCCACACCCTTCCAGGGTGAAACCTTTAACAAAACCATATCCCCAACTTGAAATTCCAGGGGCTTCCTCTTTGGATGTACATAGGCTTTTTTTCTGTCGCGAGCCGCCTCGATGAGTTTTCGAATCTGCGCAATCTTGTCTGTCGTCTCTTGGACGATTTCGGGACCAACAAGCTGCCTATCACCTGCATCAGCCCAGCATAGTGGTGATCGACACTTGCGTCCGTCAAGAGCTTCAAATGGCGCGACTCCAATACTTGTGTGGTAGCTGTTGTTGTACGAAAATTTGACCAATGGTAAATGATTATCCCAGCTACCACCTAGATCCATTACACATGCTCTAAGCATATCCTCCAATGTCTGAATAGTTCTTTCACTTTGGGCCATCAGTTTGTGGGTGAAATGCGGTGCTCAGGTTTAACTGAGAACCTAAGGCTTCTTGAAAGGATTGCCAAATCCTTGACCCGAAGCGTCCGTCTCTATCAGAGATAATCGAGAGAGGCACCCCATGACGTGCAACTATCTCTCGCATGTATATCTCAGCCAGTTTGCTCGTGTTGTCTTTCTCTTTGATCGGCAAGAAGTGAGCGAACTTTGTTAGGCGGTCTACTATCACCCAAATTGTATCATGGCCCTTGGGTGTCTTTGGTAGTTTCATTACGAAGTCCATGGAAATCTGTGCCCTCTTCCATTTGGGTATTTCAGGTTGCTGCAAGAGACCTGAAGGTTTTTGGTATTCGACCTTTACCTTGGCGCACGTTAAGCATTTGCTAACATATACCGCAACGTCGCCTTTCATCCTCGGCCACCAATAGAAATCCTTAAGATCTTGGTACATTTTATCAACTCCTGGATGAATCGAGTACCGTGACTTGTGAGCCTCATCAAAAATAACCTTTCTCAATCCACCAAACAGAGGAACCCAAATCCGTTTCATGAAGCACAAAGTTCCTTCCTCGTTTGGTACCAACTGCTTCTCCATCCCACGGAGGTATTCATTCTCGATATTCCTTTCTTTGAGAGCTTCTCTCTGCGCGGCACGAATGCGCAAAGAGAGGTCTGTCTGGACGATCATTTCCAAAGCCCTAACCCTTATGGGCTTGATCCTTTCCTTTCGACTTAGGGTATCGGCGACCACATTCGCCTTCCCTGGATGATACTTGATTTCACAATCGTAGTCGTTCAACAGTTCAACCCAGCGTCTTTGCCTCATGTTAAGCTCCTTCTGATTGAATATGTGCTGCAGGCTCTTATGATCAGTGAAGATCGTACATCGTGTGCCGTATAAATAATGTCGCCAAATCTTCAATGCAAATACCACTGCGCCTAACTCTAAGTCATGCGTGGTATAGTTTTTCTCGTGTATCTTTAGTTGGCGTGAAGCATAGGCTATAACTTTCTGGCGTTGCATCAACACGCAACCCAAACCTTGACGCGAGGCGTCAGAATATACCACGGAGTTTTCCGTGCCTTCGGGTAGAGATAGAATCGGTGCGTCACAAAGCTTGTTCTTCAATAACTGAAATGCTTCTTCTTGCTTGTCACCCCAATCAAACTTCTTGTCTTTCTGCGTGAGTGCGGTCAGGGGTTGAGCTATTTTTGAGAAATCCTCAATGAACCTTCGATAATAACCAGCCAAACCTAAGAACTGCCGGATCTCGGTTGGCGTCTTTGGAGTCTCCCAATCCTTGATTGCCTCGATCTTTCTGGGATCAACATGAATTCCATTTCCATTTACCACGTGACCAAGAAACTGGACTTCGCGTAGCCAAAACTCACATTTTGAGAACTTCGCGTATAACTTCTCCTTCTTAAGTAGCTCTAGAATAGCTCTTATGTGTTGTTCGTGCTCGTCCTTTGTCTTCGAGTAGATTAGAATATCATCAATAAATACGATCACAAACTTATCTATGTACGGCTTGCAGACTCGGTTCATCAGGTCCATGAAAACTGCCGGTGCGTTTGTCAATCCAAACGGCATAACCAAGAACTCGTAATGTCCATAACGAGTCCTAAAGGCCGTCTTAGGGATACTCTTCTCTTGTATCCTTAATTGATGGTATCCCGAGCGAAGGTCGATCTTTGAATAGAAGCTTGAACCCTGCAGCTGATCAAATAGGTCATCAATTCTCGGCAAAGGATATCGGTTCTTGATAGTCAACTTGTTAAGCTCGCGGTAGTCTATACACATACGAAAGCTACCATCCTTCTTTTTAACGAACAGAACCGGAGCTCCCCAAGGCGAGAAACTTGGTCAGATGAATCCTTTATCCAATAGCTCCTGGAGTTGTGTCGACAACTCCTGCATCTCCGACGGTGCAAGTCTATAGGGTGCCTTGGCTACAGGCGCGGCGCCTGGAACCAAGTCAATGTGGAACTCGACTTCTCGCTGTGGCGGCAACCCTGGCAAGTCTTCTGGAAAGACTTCAGGATATTCTCTCACGACTGGAATATCTTCAACCTTTAGCTCCGCGACTTCTTTATCCACGATGTGTGCCAAAAAGGCAACACATCCCTTTTGTAAACACTTTCTAGCCTTCAGACAGCTAATAATCCTCAGTGGCGTATCATGCTTCTCTCCGTGCACTACGATCATTTCTTCATCCGTCATTGGGATGCGGATGGTCTTCTCATGACAAACGATCTCGGCCTTGTTGCTCGATAACCAATCCATTCCCACTACCACATCGAAGCTTCCCAACTCGACTGGTAGTAGATCTAGCGTAAATTCGTGTCCTCCTAGTTCTATCATACATCCTCTGATGAATTCTCCCGTTTCAATTAGTTTCCCATTCGCTAATTCGATCGAGTATGGAACGTCTAACTTACTAGTGGCCAACCCAAGTATATTCTTAAACTCTAACGATACGAAACTATAATCAGCACCAGTATAAAAAAGAACAGATGCAAAGCGTTGGTTTATAGGGAACGTACAGGTGACAACGTTTGGATCCTGGCGCGCTTCCCTTGCGCCAATGTTAAAGATTCGGCCATGTGCCTGATTCAGTTTTGGGCATTCCCTTTTAAAGTGCCCAACATCCCCACAATTGAAGCATCCTGGCCCTCGGCCATTCCCATTTCCATTTCCGCCTCGATTCCCGATTGCTTCCCGATTACCAGAGTGATTCGCGACATTCCCACGATTACCATTTCCCCCATTATTCCCTTGTGGCCGGTTTCCATTACCACGGTTGTTGTTATTAAAACTCCTTTGGCCACCCTGGCCTGATCCAACCCAGCATGTCTCCTTTAAATGGCCCGTCTTCCCGCAGGATTCGCATTTTCTAAATCGGCATGGGCCGGGGTGATGGAACTGGCAAATACCACACTTGGGCAGAGTGCCCATGTAACCCTTTCCTCTGTTTTCATCACCGGTTTTGGCTCTGGCCGGTGTGCTCGACTCGCCCTTCTTGCTCACATTGCTTGTACTCTGCTTGAAGTTAGAAAATTTTCGTTTGTTATCACCAGTCGACTCCGCATGAGTCTCTTTCTTCTTTGGTTCGGAAATTGAGAACTTGCCCAACCTTACGGCCTACTCAGTAAGTGCCACACTAACGTCGATCGCTTCCGTAATTGTTGCCGGCTTGGATGTGGTAACCATACTCCGGATTTGGGGTGCCAATCCCCAGATAAAGCGCTCAATTCGTTTGAATTCCGGTGTAACCATATAAGGTACCACATGTGACAAGTCGTGGAATCTCTGAACATATTCCGCGATTTTGGGACCATCCATCTTTAAATGCCAAAACTCAGTCTCTAACCTTTGTATCTCAGCACGAGAACAATACTTCTTTCGCATCAACTCTTTTAACTCAGCCCATGTCAACGCGTAAGCAGCGGCCTCACCAAGGGTTTGCACTTGTAAGTTCCACCAGGACAGGGCTCCGTCCAAAAATAGCCCAGAAATGTAAGTCACTTGCTGGTCTGGAGCGCACTTGCTCATTCGGAGTACAGACTCCGTCTTTTCGGCCCATCTTACAAAAGGAACAGCACCTCCGGTGCCGTCAAAGTTCACAGGCTTGCAGTCTAGGAACTGCTTGTAAGTGCACCCTGTACATTCGTTAGAATATACAACTGGTATCAGCGGACGTGCTATAAATATCCAATGTATTGTAATACGTCCCAAACGACTTAACATTACCATGTGGTGGATTGTTGTTGCCCTGGTTGTTGTTGATACTTCCGCTCGATCCTGGTTGAGATGCTGCATACTGCGCAATGGCGGCAGCGATGATTGCTTGGAGCTCTGCCTCGTTGGCAGGCATCGGCGTCTGGCGTCTTGGAGGCATCTTCTAAAAGGTGATTTACGTTGGTCAGATGATAATAGGTAAAAAGGTACGTATGTATTCAACAATATCCACACATAACATCTCATGTTATAAATAAATCAACCACATAACATCTCATGTTATAGAACATAAACAAACAACTTTAACAAAGCATGTAATGAGAATACTACAATTGGGCTTTTATAAAATCAAGACCACCATACACTGTTTATAAGTTTTCCAAATGTACATACATCCAAAAGAGACTAAGGGTCACAATGCCCTTGTCTGAACTGTCTAGACAAGTAAAACAAGCAAAAATCACATATCCAAAGTCATCCTGTCAAAATGTGATCTTCCAAATACCGCATAGTCTGGCCCAATCGATGTCTTCTCTTCAAAAGTACTCACTACCTGCAATAGACCAAGGGTAGCTAAGCTGATGGCGGCGGAGGAGGTGGAGGAAAATGAGAAAAGAGTAAACGTCGCATATGAAGCCAATCCTCCTCCATAGCGCGATGAGAGCGTAATAGGTAAGCTATCTGCTGCTCCAGAGTCCAAAAACGAGCAGCAGAATCAGGTGAGAGCGGTCGAGGCGGGTGAGATACTGCAGGTGGAGTCTGGCACTGGCACGGGAGTCGCTGAGCTCTCTCTAGCTCCTGTACGCGACGGGTCAGCACCTGGGCTGTATCATGAAAGAAACAAGGACATCCTCGGTAGAAGGCCCGACATGATATGGGTGATACGGATCTGTAGGTGGCATAATGGGGGGCGTGGTCCAGAGAAAAGGCTCACCAGATGGAGCAAAAGATGGCACAGTAAATGGTGCGACAGTGGGTACAACAGAAGAAAACTGGGGTATGACTGGAACAGATGTTGGTACATGACCAACAGGATGTGCCGAGGTACCCTCCCCCGGACGTGATGGCGGAACAACCTGTAGGAACGAAATAGAAGGGTCTGTGTGATGAGCGTCCGTGGCGTGTGGGGGAAATAGTGGGGTACCAGATGTATGTGGGTGGGAAGATGGGATATGAGTGGTGCAGTAACGAGTGCGGTAGGGGGAGTAACTGGGATCACATACGGAGGGTAGTCATCCTCCTCGATCCACCCATTGTGGGTGTCAGCGTATCTGGGGTCAATATGGGTAGCAAACGGTGCCAGGTCATCAAAAATGGGGTCAGGTATGGGTGCTACATCTGGGATCTCAGCAGCTGGTGGTGCAAGGACGGGTGTATCAGTGACAGGTGGTGCAATGACTGGTGCATCATCAGGAATAGGGTCAAGAGCAAGAACGGGCTTTGGAATGACCATGGTTATAAAAGTCCCGCCTAGGCTCCAAGTACTCCCCGAGTACTCGCTACAAGGTAGGTTGCCGAGGCACGAGTACTCTTCTCCCAGGCCAATTACTCCCCGAGTACTCCCGAATACCCCCGAGTACTTCCCGAGTACTCCCGAATCCGACTAGGGAGCGCCTAGCGACTTTTGCAACCATGGGAATGACAGGAGTAGGCTGACGATCAGCAGGCATAACAGGATCCTGATCATCCGGGAGAACAGGAGCCTCAGCAGGCTGCTCCTCGGGAACCAACTCATCCTCCATCTCCATCTCCTCATCATAGATAATACGAGGGAAGTTACTGAATCCCAACGGTGGGACAGAGGAAGCTACCGACTCAAAGGAGTCTGAGACTGATGAATCGGAATGAACCTCCATATCAGGACGCTCAACCATAGGAACAACGGGGTCAACAACTGGGATATCTGTAAGCGGAACATCATCCTCTATCAGGGCCCCACCATCTTGGTCTCCCTCTGGGGGACCCTCGATAAGTAGATCGATGTCATCATCGGGTAACGCGTCGAGAGGTTGTTCTTCAAAGGGAACTGCAGCAAATGGGAGAGGGGCAGGGATCAGAACAAGAGGTAGATCCTCTCCTGGCGGGCCATCAGCTAGGGGTATGTCGTCTCCGAAGTTCGGTAGGGCAAAAGGCTGAAAATCATTTTCATCGGTGCTCGTGGTGTCTGAGGTGTAAACTTCCGGGTCTGTGGCGATCTCGTCGTCTGAGGTAATGGCCATCGGGTCATTTGTTTTGGACACTCCACTATCAGAAGATGCCATGGTGTCTGTAACACAGCCACAACATATACACATAAATCAGGTAATCATGTAAACAAAAGCAATGTAATCATGTATGCATCCTAGTCTTCCCAGACTATCCTTCCCCATTTCTAAGACTGAACTCCCAAGTCTCTCAGACTACCCTGGTCTCTAAGACCAAACCTCCCAGTCTCTAAGACTAAACTTCCCCAATCTCTAAGATTGAACCCCTCAGTCTCTAAGACTGAAACCTCCCTCAGTCTCTAAGACTGAACTCCCTCAGTCTCTAAGACCGAAATATAAATTCTTGAAAAGTGTATTTGTGCCTTTTTGTTTGTAAAAATGTTTGTGCCCTGGATCTGGACATTTAGTGTATGCAATGTAAAATGTTTGAAAACATTTTCGTGAGAGCCCTAGTGATCATAGTCTAGACTCGAGAATGAATCCTAGTTCGCTATGATCGAGGCTTTGATACCAAGCTGTCACACCCTGGCTTTTGCGGAAGCGTGGGTTTATTTGGTGTGACTTCTTAATACCATAGCAACAATCACAACAATGCTATATGATAAAATACGGGATGCTCATCCATTAAAATAGTTTAGAAAATGTGCAACATATTGTCTTAAAACATCAATCCCAAAACATATTACAAACCATGACTTGTTTAAAATGAGTTCATAAGACTCAACGAAAAACTACCAACAAAACGAGGATTTAAGACATGCAACCCGTCCAGGAAGGAGTTGCATTTCCCCAAACCCTACGACCCTGGATGACATCCTTATTTAGTACGCAGCTATCATGCATCACTTGCCAGATCCTATTCATTCCCTGAAATACATGTAATTTGAAAAGTCAACAAAAAGTTGAGCGAGTTCATGTGTAAGTTTGTGTATAAGCCTTTAAAATAAGTCTCGTCTGAATAAAAGTCCCTGGTATGTAGCAATAAGGAAAAACTGATCACCACTGGGTTGTAAAGCCAATAGTATGTGTGAAATGATGCAGGAAGACTCATACCTTGCAAATTTGTCTCCGGTATGAAGACATAGTCACCACTATGGGCCGCCCCGGCCTCATGGGTGTGGGCTCGCTACACCCAAATATATCTATCACTCATGTCCCTTGGTCCTACAATGAGGATTAATGGCCTTAAGTGTCATGCCCACCACCCACTTGATCGCGTAGTAAAAACCCTCCTTAAGCTAACCATACCATATAAATGAATGTCTGTAAATGTCTGTAATAATTGTAACATGTATTTCACCCCCGAAGTATAAAAATGAAAACAGTTAAGAGAAAAGGGGGACATGAACTCACAGTAGTGCGTCTTGTACCGTATCTCAAACTCTGTCTGCTACACGACAACCTACACGTACTAATGTCTATTAGACGAACGGGCCGTGCCTTGGCTTAGAGTTTAGTATTTTGAGTCACGTTTCTTAGATTGTTCCGCGTGAAAATTATATGTCAAAACAGTTAATATTTTAACTTAATCATGTGTCATGTTGGGGGGGGGGGGGGTATTTGTTCGTTCAATGTTCTAGTAAACTCTAGTCTTAGAAAGCAAATATTTACTAAGTGTTAGGATTTTCGGAAAATTTCGCCATAGTCTCCTTTGTAAATAGAGGTGTCCATGCTTAAAAGTATATCATTTTCTTTTACATATATCCCGTAGAGTGTTCCCACATAGCCAACCCGACAATCATACATGCAATACACTACTTATGTCATTTCAGCTTTATTAATCAAAACTGGACTGTTTTCGAGCATTTTAATAAAATAGTTAACCTTCTCCAAAAATTACCAAATTTTTACAAAATGTCATAAACGTTCCAAATTTTATTGTGTAAAAATATCGGGGCCCAGTTCATTACCAATATTATATAAAAATTCATTTACCCGACTGCAATCAGATTTGTTACTTTCTGATTGCAGTCTACGGAAAAATTCACTAAAAATTAATCGTAAGTCCGACCGACGAAATTCCAGTTGGAGGATCACGGAAACAACAGTGACCATCTACAGTAAAATCCCATGAGCTGATTCTACTCAGGTTTCGAGTTATGACTCTGAATACAACACACTTTTTCAGCAGAAAAATTGCAGCTTGAGCTTCTGTGTAAAAACAGTTCTTTATAAATAGTAAACGAGCTCGAAAAATTACGATTCCAGTGCCATTTGATCGGTTGTTCAAAAATACATAATTTAGGCTTCAGAAAGTCAGTTTTTCGATTTATAAAGACCCAGTTACAGCCTGTTGAAGTTGGCTGGAAATTCCAATCAGCATGTTTATTTATAGTTTAATGTTTCTAAAAACACATTACCAAGTGTCCTAACAACGATTTATTAATAATTTAATGATCAAACAACATGCATGCTTTAACCCAACCTAATCCAACCCGATTTCTTCTTCATGCAAACTTCTTAGGTATGATTTTTTTTTTGTGTAAGGTTCCATGTTCATCTTTTTAGTGTTTTAGTTTATGATTTAAACATTATCATCCTACTACATATCATAACTATGAACAAGATGAAACAATGGTGTAAAGAGAGTTACGTCTAGCACAAGGCTAGGGTAGAAATCTATTGCAAAGAGGATGAGAAAAAGATGGTGAGAAAGACTTGAACAAAGCTTCCTTGAAAGCTCTTCAACTTGCAACTTCTATGAATCAACTTTGGAGCTTGGAATGGGACTTGTTAGTGAGGAAGATGAAAATGTGCAAGTGAAGGAGGTGGGTTCGGTTTGGGGGAGCCGAAATAGGGAGAGAGAGAGGTAAGGTTGGAGTGTGGTTTTCAACCAAATGATGAGATTTCTAGGGAACATGCACTTACAAGATGCCATGCATATCTTGGGTAGATATTTAAGCAACAATTCTACTATTTTAATCAACCAATCAACAAAATAAGAAATGGAGGTGAGGGGGTCCACCTAGGACCGAAATTTCGGTGGGGGGGGGGGGTCTTGATGTAAAAATTGTGACTAAATGGTAACTAGGTAGTTAAATTGTAAGTATGGACTTGTATGTGTAGTGAAATGATTTTTAATGGGTGTTATGGCAAACAGGTACCATGACTAGCCAAAAATAGTAAAACAATGTCATTGACAAAAATTTAGTGCCCCGGGTAATGTCCGGTTATTCGGTTAGGTACCGTTCCGTTTAAATGTTTAATTAGTCCAAATAATGCCTTTTATATATATTTTTGTAACACAAATTATTCCCGGCACTTAGGAAAGTATACAGGACCACTCTGCCACATTTGTGTATTCTACTGGCATAATAAAATGCTGAATTGTATAAAAGAATGCAAAATTCTGTATTTAAAGTGTGTTTTAGGCACTTCCCGGCACTATATCTATCACCTAAAGACGCAGTCTTATGGTCCTCGCTTCCCTACACTCCAAACTAGTGTAGTACCCTATCCCTGGCTCATACTGGCCATAATAACATTGTCTGTCTATGTGCTGGCATTGTCAGCATTATTTCTGAATCAACCGTTCAGTGTGTTAACTGTGCTGAGTGCATCAAGTATGTCACTAATGTTGGTGTGTAATGAATGGAGTGACTGTATAAAATGTGATGCATGTATATATGATATAGAATCATAGAGCAGTTTAAATTGTCAGTTGAAATCAAGCACAGTCATTAAGCACGTAATTAAGATCAATTAATTTGTACAGTACCTGAAATTTTGAGGGTTGTCACAGAAAGAAAGAGAAAGCATCGGCTAGACAAAAGAAAGTATGAGCATCAATTTCAAAGAAAGAAAGAATCGACATCATGAAGAAAGAAAGAAAACTTGAAGTTAGCAAGAGACAGGACCCGTGTGGTTCGTAGCAAGTAGCAAGCAAGAATCGAGAAAGTAGAAAGTGAATCTAGACCGACAACAAGATTATGGGGGTGAATGTTGGATAATCTTGATGAGTATGGGTCAAACGGTTCCGAGTCAAGTACGGGTCGTCAAACAACTTGCGGGTCAGCAAAAGAATTGGTCAACAAAGGCTCATTTAATTGTGGGTTTGGTAGTTACTTTTGATCGACTCTTGTGGATGTGAATGTGAATGTGTGAAGTTGTGGCTAATTATAAGGAGTATGTGGAGTAGTGTATTTAGCATGTGGGTTTATTTTGTTTTTATATAAACAGCATAGTAGGGTGAGGTTATTAAGGTATTCTCAACATATTTTATAACAAGAAAGTTAGTAAGAGATCGATCTTTTGTGTTCATATTGTGTGGGTGTTTGATCTTGGGCTTTTGATAACCAACATCGGTACCAAATTTGTCGAACCGAAAGATCTTAAGTACCAATTCTGTACCGACTTTTGGCGTTCCTGGTACTGGTTCACTACCGTTTTTCACCTTCATATACCGGTACCATAACCGGTATTTTCGGTATCAGTACCAATTTTGTATCGGTTGGCACCGAGCTCATCCCTACCTCTGAAACTAAAAAACGAAAAAAATTAAAAGTTGAAGAAAATCAACAAAAAAAGTTGTACGATACTGTTGTTCGTACGATAACCGTGATCAGGGATGAGCAAATGGTACCGGGTAGCAGCACTGAATTTTCCGAACCAAAAGATTTCCAATATCAATTCGGCACCAACTTTTGGCGTTTTCTGTATTAGTGCCGGTTTTTACCTTCATGTACTGATAACGAACAGGACCGTACCGGTTTTTTCGATACCAGTACTAGTTCGATATCGGTTGACACCAAGCTTATCCCAACCCCTGATATTAAAAAAAGGATTAAAGTTAAAAAGTAAAGAAAATAACTATTAATATAATATTAAAATAATAAAGGTATTAAAAAACTATATATTATAATATTAAAATCAATATTCATTTCAATTCGTTTATTAATATATAGTAATAATTCTGTACCGACTTTTGGCGTTCCTGGTACCGGTTCACTACCGTTTTTACCTTCATATACTGGTACCGTAACAAGTATTTTCGGTATTAGTACCGATTCTGTATCGGTTGCCACCGAGCTCATCCCTACCCCTGAAACTAAAAAAAGAAAAAATTAAGAGTTGAAGAAAATCAACAAAAAAAAAGTTGTACGATACCGTTGTTCGTACGGTAATCGTGATCATGGATGAGCAAATGGTACCGGGTAGCAGCACTGAATTTTTCAAACCAAAAGATTTCCACTATCAATTCGGCACCAACTTTTGGTGTTTTCTTTATTAGTGTCGGTTTTTACCTTCATGTACTAATACCGAACAGGACCGTACCGGTATTTTCGATACCAGTACTGGTTCGATACCGGTTGACACCAAGCTTATCCCAACCCCTGATATTAAAAAAGGGATTAAAGTTAACAAGTAAAGAAAATAACTATTATTATAATATTAATATAATAATGGTATTAAAAAACTATATATTATTATAATATTCACTATTCATTTCAATTCATTTATTAATATATAGTTACTAGGTTTAAAGAAGTTGCGACGAATTTCTTTTGTTCTTTAGTCTGTTTTTACATGTGTTTTGAAATCACTACGAGCGTGTTGTGAACGGAACTGCTGACAAGAATAAAAAGAAAATGTAGAAAAAAACACTAAAAGATAACCGAAAGAAGATCAACCAAAAAAGTTGTATGGTAACGATGTTGTTCGTATGAAATCCGCGGTCAGAGATGAGCAAATTGTTCTGGGTACCGGTATCAAATTTGCCGAACCGAAAGATTTTAAGTACCAATTCGGTACCGACTTTTGGCGTTCTTGGTACTGATTCACTACCGTTTTTACCTTCATATAGCGGTACTGATACCCGTATTTTAGGTATCAGTACCGATTCGGTATCAGTTGGCACCGAGCTCATCCCTGCCCCTAAAACTAAAAAAAGAAAAAAATTAGGGTTAATGGATTTAAACACCCCCAACTATTGCCATTTGGCCGTTGACACTCTCAACTTTGACTTTGGCTCACACCACTCCCAACTTAACAAATTGTTTGTCATGGCACCCCCTCGTTAAATAATCACTAACCTGGTTAAAAAAAATTAGCCTACGTGTCATTTAAATCTAATGTGGCATTTATGATGTGTCATTTAAATCAAATCTGAAATCTTCCAATTTCACTTCCTCACCATCTTCCAAACACCAAAGCTCAAACACACTCGCAGGTCTCTACTTTCCCTTTCATAAACCAAATCTCCTCATCCTATTGAATTCCCAATATGCCTTTTCGTTTCCCCCAAATCTCACCGTGTTCAATACTCCCATCCAGATAACAATTTCCTCACCCAATTCATGAGAAAACTAAAAACATATTACATACATTTTGGCCAATGGATCTACCCAATAACCCTCGCCTCCATTTCCTCCCTCTTTCTCCTCTTCCTAACAACCCTCCTCATCCCCCTCTACCGCCGTTACGCCGCCGTTGCTCCGCCCTCAGCCTTCGTCGAACACAAACTCCACCCCATCCCAACCTCCACCCTCCCTCCACCACCCCGACTCGCCTACCTCATCTCTGGCTCCAAACACGACGGTTCCATGCTCCGGCGAACTCTCCTAGCCCTCTACCACCCTAACAACCGCTATGTTGTTCATTTAGATGTCGATTCTCTCAAGTAGATGTAGAACTCCAGAACTCATATTAATGACCGATCGGTGGAACATGATGAACTTCATAACTCAGATCTGGAACTTCAGATCGCTCGAGTGTTATATGGACACGGTGTTGATCACGATGAGTGGTTCAATTTAATGATTTAGGGATTGATTTAGGTTTTATAGGTGGGTGGCTGTGGTGGTGATGTAGAGGTACAACGGTGGTGTGGTGGTGAAGGTGGAGCTATGGTGGTGACGGTGGGTGCAACTGTTGTGGTGGTGAAGGTGATGAAGGTGGAGGCGCTATGGTGGGTTGCAACTTGAGAGATTGGGAGCAGATTATAGATGAGAGAGAGAGAGGGGGATGTTTAAGTATAGAGGAGAGAGAAGATTTATATATTATTTATTTAATTTTATTTTATTTCAGTTCCACATCACTTTGCCACCTCATAAAAAACAAGCCATGTCATCAAAAATTGAACACGTAAGCAAAAAGAACTAACGTGGTTAGTGCCTAGTTAACGGCGGGGTGACACAGCACACAAAGTGTTAAGTTGAGAGTGATGTGAGCCAAAGTCAAAGTTGAGAGTGCCAGCGGCCAAATGGCTATAGTTGGGGGTGTTTAAATCCATTAACCCAAAAAATTAAAAGTTGAAGAAAATCAACAAAAAAAATTCGTACGATACCGTTGTTCGTATGGTAACCGTGATCAGTGATGAGCAAATGGTACCGGGAAGCAGCACTGAATTTCCCGAACCAAAAGATTTCCAATATCAATTCGGCACTAAGTTTTGGCGTTTTCTGTATTAGTGCCGTTTTTGATGTACTAATACCGAACAGGACCGTACCGGTATTTTCGATACCAGTATTGGTTCGATACCGGTTGACACCAAGCTTATCCCAACCCCTGATATTAAAAAAATATTAAAGTTAAAAAGTAAATAAAATAACTACTATTATAATTTGTAAAATAATAAAAGTATTAAAAAAACTACATATTATTAATAATATTAAAATTACTATTCATTTTAGTAATATATAGTATTAACTAGTAGATGCTCCGCCCGCGTTGCGGGGCGATGGCCGAATAATTTTCAACCAATTAAAAAAAGACTAATATAATTTTGCTGGGAAAAAAAACAAAAACGATGATAAGACCGTAATTTTGGGCTCAGGGCAAAACTGTAATTTTTTAGGACTAATGAGCTAGTGTTAGGCAACTACTTCAGACGAAAAAAATATTAAATCGACTAAACCAATTAAAACAAAAAACCATTATAGTTTTGGTAAAAAAAAAACTAAAACGATGGGAAAAAGTAATTTTTAGCTGAGGGCCAAATGATAATTTTAATTCGGGGATAAATTGTAAACTAAATGGACCAACGTGGGAGTGCCAGGAAGTTGCCGGCACGACTGTAATTTTACACTGGGGGCAAAATTGTAATGTCACCAGGAAAACAAACAAAAACGGTGGGGAAAATGTAAAGTTAAGTTGAGGGTAAAATCGTAACTTGGCTGTGAGAAAAAAAAAACTAATGGCAAAACTATAAATTTATACGGGACAAAATCGTAATTTTGAACCGAGGGTAAAATTGAAATTTTTAGCCAGGAGCAAAAGCGTAAATTTATTTTTAAGTGGGGGTAAAAACATAATTTTGAACTGATGGGAAAATCGTATTTTTATGGGAAAAAACTAATGGCAAAACTGTAAATTGAAACGGGGCAAAATCTTAATTTTTTAACCGGGGGTAAAATTGAAATATTTAGCTGCGAACAAAAGCGTAAATTTATTTTTAAGTGAGGACGAAAACATAAATTTGAACTGATGGCAAAATCGTAATTTTAAAACAGGATAAAATCGTAATTTTGTTGGGCCAATATGAGAGTGCCAGGCAGCTGCCTGACACTGTTACCCCTACCGCCCTTTTTGCCCAATTGAAGGGCTAAACTATTACCGGCTGACGTCACCAACTTATGTTTGTAGTAGTTTAAATATATTATTATTATAATAATTATTATTATTATTAATTCATTAATTAATTAATATAATTATATTATATTATATTGAATAATTATTATTCTTAGATATTTTGTAAAATAAAATATGATGTAGTAGAGATATTTTTATTTATCATACTTTTTAAGTTGATTATAATATCATTCTTGATTCCCTTTCTATGATTGGATTATAAGGCTATTGGTTTGCTTTCAGGTCTGAGCTTAAAAAAATATCTATATATAAAAAAAAAGATAAATAGTGATTTTTTTCTTTTATTTTGTTTCTATAATTTAGCGTAAACTTTCATTTGAACTCCATGTAGTTTAATGATTGTATTCGTTTTCTTTTATTTTAACTAAATTAGTTTTCTACCCCATAAATTTTAATAAAGTTATTATACAGCTTCTAAACTTTGATAAAGCTAGTATAAATTCAACGCCGTCTACGTTTTAGGTCACGTGAATCACTTGATGTTAAAAATTCGTGTTTTTGTTTTACACGTTTTCCTAGTTTTGGTCATCGTTTAGTTAGCGTTGTCTTACACCCTCGCACCCCCAAATACTAGTAATAAAAGATGAATAGTGTGCTCATGCTAATGTGTGCCATTAGCTTTTTGCTAACTTAAGCCTGTCTTCTTTAGTTTTTTTTTAACGAACACGTTATTACAGTTTTGGATATGTTTTTTAACTATTCTTTTTCTTTCCTGTAACAAGTACGCCGAATGTATTTTTTGAGTTTATTTTTTAATGCATGAGCCGATACTCTTTTAGACATATATATTTTTGAACTCTTCATTTTCTTTGCTATAACTAGTGCACCGAAACCGACATAATTTCTATTGTTTACCTTTATTTACCTTTGTTATTTTAGTATTGTTTTACCTTTTCTTATTTTTTTGATCTTCAAGATGAGTTACAACACAAATAGAATAATACATTTAGATATTATTTTGTTTAGTTTTACGAATTTATTCATCAGTTGTCATGGTGTGCGAAACGTTCTGAATTCCAACCACATCCCTGCGCAACGTGCGGATGACTACGACCCTAGTTATTGTTTATAGCAAGTTTTTTAACTCTTCCATTGATAATTAAACTGTTAATCTCTTCAAACTCTTAGAGTTAGTTGTAATAAAACCATTTTATCATTTAAATAAATATATGTCTATAATGGGGCAATTAACTTTATGTAAAGTCCACAAGCTACCCCTCCCCTCCCCCTCCTCCCCACATCTGTATAGAGATGGAACTGACGACAGATTTAGATGATCACTAAAAACAGAGTGACGGTTCCAACTTTAATAGAATAAAAATGATTTACGGAAAAACATTAATATTTAACTATGAGACAACAAAATAGTTAACAACGAAACATAAATAAACTTATTTTTTGGTAATGAAATTACCAACAGTATCTATAGCATTCTCATAAGATTTAATCTTAGCTGCAGCACCTATCAGAGTCGGGTTTTCTTCGTACTCGACAATTGCAAAAAGTGCAACCACACATGCATAGTCCATGTTAGGTTGGATTGTGGCCGTAAACTTGTTCTTAGCGTACTTCGTTTCTTGCGGTTTATGCATCTACAAGATCAGTAAGTCACATTAATGAGGTTCAAAATGAGTTTTATGTAATATTGTAGATAGCCAAAATTGTTCTTAACTACCTGTGCTACTGCTGTTGAAGAATCTCCCTTATAAATTGTGATGTTTCCCATAGACCAGCTCCCATTAATCCTTAGATCACAAACATCGTTGCTTCTCATTTTGTTTGCCAACATCATGATAACATTGGCCTTAAATTTCATCGTTTCAGTTTTTGCGGTAAATATCATGTCCGAATCGGATATACTTTCACCCTTGAATACATTCCATCTATTATGCAAACTAAAAGCCTGAAAATTAACATAACATAGTCTATTAGAGATATATTTAAATGTGAACAAGTGATTTTTAAAAGAATTTGAGAATTTTTGAGTTGTGAGAGGTAAGTAGTAGTAAAATTTTTGAGAAGTAGGAGTTCTCAAGGTTATAATGTTGCTGATTTGGATGGATATAAAAGGATATTTAAAAGCACTACACGGTATGTCTTTACAACGTGAGTATCAACAGGGAGCTGGATGTCCAAACTGTAGCAAAGATTAAAAAAAAAAAAAAAAAAAAAAAAAAAAAAAAATCATGGAACAACTATGATTTAAGAAGTAGAAGCTTAAAGTTACCTTTTGGAGCATCGCGATGGGCTTCTCGTTAGCGTCAAGTAGCGCGAGCTGTAAACGGTTGGTCTTACATTCTTTTACTCTGAACATGATTGTATGATTAATATCAGTGATCATAAGGTTTCTACCAGGATACTTATTGACTATAATTTCAAGTGGTTCTGGTGTAACGAACTGAGGACTGATGACAGAAAATGGAGGGAATACAGGTGCAGCACTAGGTTGAGCCATCATCACAAGCAAACACTAAGATTGTAGTTCTATGCAGGTATGCATGGAGTAGGAGTTATGTGAAGGCTTTTAACAAGATATTCATTGACCAACAAGTTGACTTCATCCACTTGTGCGTATTGCCTAGTGGACTGTCAATATAATCTTTTCTTCAACTTGATACTAGATATTAAGTTATAATATTTATGATTTATATATTTCTCAGGCGCCATAATTGACTACTTGCTTGTAAAGAGCGTGAAGCATTTGTCATCAAGTGAAATACGAATTCTGTAATTCAGTAATGTATAATACAACGGGTAATAATGTTGTTGGCCTCTGGACCCAGGAAGAATGGGCTGCGGTATAAGTAGCATGTAGGAAATTTCATTTATGGGATTGATCATATATTTTTTAACGGTAAAGATACACACCTTTTAAAAGTTATTTTAATAAAATATTCGACACCTAGGAAATTAGTGTGACAACGAATTAATAAAAGCTCTAACTATTTGCACACTTTGGTTGGCTATCTACACACTTAGTGTTTACCTACGCAGCATATAGACCTATACGCAGCGTATAGGGTTTCCTCTATACGCAGCGTATAGACCTATACGTTGCGTAGGTAGCGGGTATGCACACGACCAGACTGTCAAACCTAGTACCATGTCAAATCAGTCTGACATACGCTGCGTATAGGTCTATACGCAGCGTATGTACATAAAGTAAGACGCTGCGTATAAACCTATACGCATCTTATGTCAGACTGATTTAACAATGATACGATGTTGTCCAGGCATGTGAATAAAGCTATACGCGGAGTATAGAGCTATACGCTGCGTATGAATGTAAATTCAAAAGTCTATGTATCCATGCATCTCTGCCTTCCCTTCCACTTCAATGGTCTAATTTCCACTGTGCATTCAAACACTTGATATAGGTTGTGTTTTTTGTTCAATTTTGTACTGTATATCTTCAATTTCTATGTATCAAACACAATATTGTTAAAATGTCATCATTTTGGGACGAGAATTATTTCTATAATCGTTATTCTAACGACGCATGGGGAGTAAATGATGCCAATGAGGAGGAGGTTGTGTCTGGAGTCCCTGTTGATCAAAAAGCAAAATTGCCAGACTTGAACGAGACTCCGACTCCACCTGTTGATGAACCAAATTACACGGCGCATCAAGTGTATCCGGATTATGGCTACGGGTATGAATCTCCGTACGTTCAACAAAGTGGATACGGTGCTGAGAATGCACCTGTTGATGAACCATATTACCCGACACAGCAATCGTATCCGAGTTACGGATACGGGGGTGAATGTGGATACGGAGGATACGGGGGTGAAGGTGGTTACAGTGGATACGGGGGTGAAGGTGGATGCAGTGGATACGATGGATACGGGGGTGAAGGTGGATATGGTGGATATAGTGGATACAGAGGTTACGGTGGATACGAAGAATATGGTGGATACAATTATGAGCCCCGTAACACACCACTGTATGATGATTATGAACCATATCTACCCCGGGCAATCCGTTTTAAATAATGGAGGTATCACATCAATATTTGTATTATTTTTATAATAATTATTATTATTGTTAGAATTATATTGTTATTGTTATTTTTATTGTTATTGTTAATATTATTGTTAAAAATTATTCTTATTGTTATTGTTGTTGTTGTTGTTGTTGTTGTTGTTGTTGTTGTTTGTTGTTGTTGTTGTTGTTGTTGTAATTGTTGTTGTTGCTGTTGTTGTTGTTGTTGTTGTTGTTGCTGTTGTTGCTGCTGCAGCATAATGTCTATCGCCTACGTCATCAGTCTAGGTCGTGTCATGTACGTGTAATAGGTTTAAAGTTATGTTTTGTATGTTAATGTGCCAGTTCGCACGAAGTGGCATGTTAAAGGACCAGCTCGCACGAAGTGGACTTTAAGGGTCAGTTCACACGAACTGGGAGATGTCCAGGTCGTGTGAAGTGGATTGTGTATTTCATGCGAACTGGCAAACCCTATAAATAGGGGTGTTGTGTTTTTCATTTGTAACATTCGGGTGAAATCTCTCATGAAGTGCTGCCGGATTCTCTGCATGTAAAAACGTTGTATATGAATGGAAAACTAGTTTAAAGTGTATTTCTCTGCTTCTATTCACATTCTAACACCGATTCAAGGTTACTAGATTGTTTCCGCCTCTCTAGTGACTTGCTTTAGCTCTCGTACTGAGTTGATTTTCAAGCGAATTGGACCTTTTTACCCACTTCGTGCGGACTGGACCTACTTTCACGCGACCTGGTGATCTTTCAAACGATCTGATCTATCTTTGTACGACCTGAGTTCACTACATACGAACTGGGGTTAATGTTGCTCAATCCGTGCAACCTGAACCCTAATTTCACATGAAATGGACCACCTTCAAACGACATGGGAAGCAACTCGTACGAATTGATGCTGATGTCACACAATCGGCTATGTTTTTGACAAAATTGATCAAGATTTAGGTCGAATTTAGGTCTGATTCTTTCAAGGATTGTTTAAAATGGTGTTTTACACGTTATATCAAAAATTCAATCCATTTTGTCCATGAAATTGTTCAGAAATCCAAGAAAGAGTAAAAGAATCAGATTTTCACACATTCAAAACACTGATATCTCAGATTTAACTCATCCTGAGCTCTAACACCACTTGTAGGATTGAGATTCGATCAAATACGAGTCGGTCAGAGTTAAATCAATTCACTAGAGAGGCAGAAACAATCTAGTAACCTTGAATCGGTGTTAGAATGTGAGTAGAAGCAGAGAAATACACTTTAAACTAGTTTTCCATTCATATAAAATGTTTTTACATGCAGAGAATCCGGCAGCACTTCGTGAGAGATTTCACCCGAATGTTACAAATGAAAAACACAACACCCCTATTTATAGGGTTTGCCAGTTCGCATGAAATACACAATCCACTTCACACGAACTGGACATCTCCCAGTTCGTGTGAACTGACCCTTAAAGTCCACTTCGTGCGAACTGGTCCTTTAACATGCCACTTCGTGCGAACTGGCACATTAACATACAAAACATAACTTTAAACCTATTACACGTACATGACACGACCTAGACTGATGACGTAGGCGATGGACATCACCAGTTCACATCAAGTCAGATTGTTTGAGGATCAATCAGTTCATTTGAAAAGTCCAATCCGTTTGAAAATCCAGAATCGTTTGGAAGTCAGTTTGCTTGAAATCAAGATTTTTCAAAACTTAAGAAATTTTTTTCCAAAGTATAAAATGGATAACCAAGAATTTTATAACGCATTTTTCGGAAATGGTATGCCTACTCAAACTCCAGCGAGTATTGCACAGTACGTAAACATGGAGAACGAGCTTGGTACAATGCAAAAGCCACCAAAGCTTCTCAATATCGAAGATTATTCGGGATGGCAAGATAGGTTTAGAACATGGGTACAGGCAAATCATCTTGAGTGTTGGATGAAAATTGAGACAAAGTATGTACCTCCGACGAATGGAGCGGGTATTGAGAAAACAATTGGCAACTTAACTCCGGCTGAACATGATAGCTTTAAATCCGAGAAGAAAATGAGAGTATCTTGCAGCAAGCAATCAAAGAAGATATTTTGGTTTTGCTACAACATCAGAATCACTTGCAGTCTATCTGGAATGCACTAAAAATCAAGTTTCTTGGAAGTGTTTCGATGATAAAGAGCAAAACGACATTGCTGAAAAAGGAATTTGATATTTTTACTGGTATTAGGGGTGAGTCAACAAAAGAGTTGATCGAGAGGTATTGTCATTTGGTTGTAGAGATGAAGCGTTTGAACATTAACAAAACAGATGAAGAGTGGGTTGACAAGTTGGCAGATGCTTTACCGCATGATGAGTAAATTACTTGGAATATGTTGGTTTCAATCTAAGCACGTTCATCGAGAAAATTGAATCGCATAAGCTTGAACTTAAAAAGATTAGAAAAATGAAATCTGCTAATGTACAACAAGATGTTCAGTTGTACTACAAAGGAAGCTCATCCGCAACATCTACCCCAAGTCCAAAAATTCAGACAACATTTAGTGCTGATTCTACATCTGGAGTTTCTCAAAGCACATCAAGCAACAGCTATTCACCGTTTACAAGCTACGAACCGAATCCTAAGGTTCAGAGTTCACAAGAACAAGCTTATACTTAAAGCTCTTCAGGGTCAAATAATCAAAGTTACGTCAAGGTATTCAGTGCAATATAGCTGTGAACATCAAGAATGGTCAAGATTTTACAGAATCAGCAGCAAAACAGCATATAGCACTACTTGCTTCAGTACTTGAGTCCTATGAAAGTCTTGTTGCTGGGAGAATTGGTAATCCTGACATGACGAAAGAAGACTACGATCAGATTGATCCAGAGGAGCTGGAACTCATAGATATCAAATGGGGCATGGCGAGCTTAGTGAGAAGGGCACAAAGGTTCATGGAAATAACCGGATGAAACAGTCTCGCAGGACCTGATTGTAAGCTTGGATTTGACAAAGCGAAGGTTACTTGCTTCAAATGCAAAGAAAAAGGGCATTTCAAACGCGAGTGTCCAAACAGGGAAGTAAACAATCATCAGAATCCGTTCGCAAATGACTATTACCGTCAAGCAATCTATCACAAAAATAGTCAGCAACCATTCAATCCAAGACCTCAAATTGAGAACAAAGCAGAAAAGGCTCTTTTGGTTAATCAAGACGATGAAAAGATTCCAGAAGGTTTTAGTTGGGATAAATATGTTCCGGGAGAGGGTCTTGCGATGATGGCGGAGATTGTTGAAGAGCCAGAATGTGTTGTTGAAGTTGAAGAGGTCGGTGAAGTGACGAGTGAAGAGAGTCTGGCAGAGCTTAAAGAGGCAAAAGCAGAAGTTTATTATTATCAATCAGAACAGGATGTTATTGCTAATTCTTTTAAATCTATAATGTCTCCTAACGTGTTTGATTCTTTTGCAGGTTTCTTCAGCGAGCCAACTACAGGTTTTTGCCCACAATATGAAGTCGAAAAAGCTCCGGTTGAAGAAATCATAGATGTTTCTAAAGAGATGAATGAAGAAACTCTGAAGGAGATAGCTGACAAAGCGTTGATGGTCAAGTTGCAAGAGGTAGACAAAACTCAAGAGTCAGTGTCTGTCGAAAAGAAATCAGTCAAAAAGGAGTCAGTTGAAAAGGAGTCAGTCGAAAAGGAGTCCGAGTTCAAATCAGAAAATATGGATATCAAATCAGGAGAAAAATCAGAGTCTGAGTATGAAGGTTTTGGTAAACTAGAAATTAAAACTGATAAATAAGAAAAGGTTTTTGAAAAAGTTGATCAAACTCCTGAAACACCATGTGAAAATGTTTTAAAACCCTGCATGGATTGTATTGAAAAAGATAAACAATTTCAAGAATTAAAAAAATATACCGACAAAGTAAAATTCTATTTTTATGATGTGAAAGAAGCTTATGACACTTTATCACGTTCAATTAAAATGATTCAAAATGAAAGTATAGAAAATGATAAAGTTGTTAATTTGCTCAAAGGAACGGTCATGGAAAAGCAGATGGAAATTAACATTCATCTGGACACAATCGCATCTTTGAAAAAGGAACTTGAATTGATGCGTATTGAAACAGAAAGAGTTGATAAGAAATTAATCAGTTATATTTCTTCATCTTATGTGATTGAACAGATTGTTCCTCAACAACCTGATGCTAAACTTGCTTTCAACAATGTTCCACCCCAAATGTGGAATCATTATACACAAAAATATCTAGATGGGGTGGAAGCAACTTTGTATCTCAAGTTGAGAACTGTAGAGAATGAGTTACCGGAAAACATTGATGTTACATTATCTTCATCTGACACAGACAACGAGTCACAAGTGATTAAAACGGTTGTTGACCAAGTGTTGGATGAAGAAACAGTTAAAACTCATTTGGAGAATTCCAATTATGATTCTGAAGATGACGGAAACTTTCTTGATAAGTTCATACCAAAATCAGATAAAGTTGTGGATGACGATTCGATCATTATGGCTTACACGATGACTGGAACTGACAAACTATATACTGATTTTGAGTACCCGATTCAGAATGCAAAACTGGAAAATGTTGAAAAGGTTTATAAGCTTGTGGAAATTGATATTTCAGAAGTCAACAACAACGCGTTTCTATCAAAACCGAAAAAAATCTTTTGTGAAACAACAACCAAACAACCCGGGAAAGAAAGAATGGGTGGGTAACAATGGTGATAACAAAAGACATGGTAACAATTTCAAAAAGAAAGGTGTCGGTTTTGAAAAGAAAATGGCTAAGAAAGAGGTTAAGCCAAATGAAAAGTTGAGTGATGTATTTGTGGCGGGTAAGAATACAGTTGATGAAAAAGATTATATCTTTAGTCAGAAAGCTGTTGGCGATTTCATTGCAGCCAAAAAGATTAGAGATAAGACCAACAGATCTACTTTTGTTGAATACGACAAAAGAGTCTGTTATCGTTGCAATGAAATTGGTCACATGACCAAACAGTGTGTTAAAAGGATTGAAAAACTAGTTTTCCAGAAACCCAAACCTAAAACTTCAAATGATGTTAAGGGAAAAACACCGATGGTTTCCCCCGTACGTATTCTGAAACGTGATGAATCTTTGAAGTCCGAGGACAAACCAAAATCAACTTTTGAGATTGGTGAATCTTCAAAATCTCCGAAGATTTCAAAGGTTTATTCTAAAACGAAGATTTTTCAAAATCAATCATGGGTGGAAAAACCTAAACAATCGTTTGAAGAAAAGAAAATTGAAAAGGTTTTAAAATCTGAGCAGACAGTAGTTGTAACTAACAATGAAAATATTGAGTTTGAATTGGACAAGTTGATTGAAGAATTCCCACCAATCAAGGAGGGATATCTTAAATCAAAGTCAAAACCTGTTGTTCCAAACGTTGTCTTCAACATTCCAAAAGTGGATGTGGCTCATGATATTATGTTTGGTACTGTTCCAAATACTGAAAAATCTTGGGCATCGTTGTTTAATTGAATGTCTTTGATGTGTGCAGGGGCTTCCGAGGTCGATCATCTCCAAGTGGATCATGGATAGCGGCGCCTCGAGGCACATGACTGGGATGTTAGCACTACTCTATGATGTCAAATCAATTAATGGAGGATATGTTGGCTTTGCTGGAACTCAGGGAGGAAGAATCGTTGGTGAAGGAATTCTTACCAATGGAGTTGTAACTTTTGATAAAGTGAACTACATCGTTGAACTAGAAAACAATCTGTTGAGCATATCACAGATTTGTGACAAGTCGTTCACAGTTCATTTTACAAAAAATGAGTGTTTGATCATTAAACCTGGTTTTAAAATTCCAGAAGATATGGTGTTGATGCGCGCTCCTCGTGAAAACGATTTGTATGTCCTAGACATGAGCGTCGCAACAACATCAGATAAAAAGGCACAATGTTTTGTAACTAAAACAAAAGCAACTGAAAAAGAAACAATAATGTGGCATCGTAAGATGGGTCACATTCATGTGAGAAAAATGAATTTCTTAGTTCACAATGATCTTGTTGAAGGAGTTAATTTGAAAAATTTCCATCTGAATGATGATTGTGTAGAATGCAAAAAGGGTAAGCAAACGAAGAAGTCACATCCAAAGAAGCTCTTGAACTCAATCAGATTACCGCTCGAAAGACTCCATATGGATCTGTTCGGATCGGTAAATGTGAAGAGCGTAAGTGGAGATCTGTATTGTCTAGTGGTCACTGACGACTATACAAGATTTTCACAGGTGATGTGTCTCGAAAGAAAAGATGAAATGTTTGATTCGTTTATGATTTTATTCAAAAAGATGGAGACGATGTACAAACTGCCTATCAGACGAATTCGAAGTGACAACGGAACAGAGTTCAAAAACAACCGTATGTTTGAATTTTGCAATGACAAAGGCATTCTTCATGAATTCAGCGCACCGTATACTCCACAACAAAACGGTGTCGCAGAACGAAAGAATCGCACGCTGATCAAAACAGCACGTACAATGCTAGCAGATTCCAAATTGCCAATATTCTTTTGGAGTGAAGCAGTCGCTACAGCATGTTACACGCTAAATCGTGTTCTTACAGTAAAGAAGTAGAAGAAAACCTGCTTCGAATTACTTCATCGCTATAAAACAAATCTGAATATTTTAGAACCTTTTGGATCACCATGCACATTTATTGATCCAGATGGTAAATTTGGTGCAAAAGTTAACGAAGGTTTTTTTGTAGGTTATGCTAGTCCGCTGAAGAGAGTATTTGTTCCATGCTTGGGGAAGATTATACAAGTTCAGCATGTCAACTGTCAGAAATTTACTGCTCCGGAACAACTTCCCGGAAACAGGTTGCTATTTGATTATGATAAACTCTGGGAGTCATTCCAGTTGCCGACTGAGCCAAGTGAGGAGGAACTAGCATACTTATACCAACAACAGCAGTCTTTTTCGCAAGAACAAGTACCAAGACCGTTGGTAGTTTCTCCACCCACCGAGGGTTCAAATGATCATGAGGCCGGTCCGAGTGGAACTGCACACGAACCCCCAGAAGAACCAGCTCCAATATTTGACCAATCTGACGACTCAGAATCGGAAGCTGATCCGATTTTTGACGAGGAACCAAATATCGCGTCTTCAGAAGCTGTTGATCACACGGGTGATCAGGACATAACAAATTTGCAATCGGAAGTGAGCGTACCTGATACAGTCATGCCGAGAACTTTATCTTACCATCCATCGGAGCAAATCATCGAAGATCTTCAAAGTGGAGTGAAAACTCGAGAACAAATCAACAAAGGGATTACATATTTCTATTCTTCTGTAGCTCCTTTACAGGAAGAATTCTCATTAAAATGCTTTATTTCGCAGGTAGAGCCGAAGACATATAAAGAAGCATTAACTGAAGATAGCTGGGTGAATGCAATGCAAGAAGAGTTGCTATAGTTTGAAAAGCTTGGAGTGTGGAGGTTAGTTGATCTCCCGAAAAATAAAAAAAGCTGATCAAGACCAAGTGGGTCTTCAAGTGTAAGCGGGATGATAGAGGGGTGATCGTAAGAAACAAAGCACGACTGGTAGTCCAAGGTTTTAGTCAGCAAGAAGGGATTGACTTTACTGAAGTGTATGCGCCCGTTGCTCGACTCGAGGCAATTAGAATCTTTCTAGCATTCGCATCTTGGAAGGGATTCAAGGTCTACCAATTAGAAGTCAAATCTGCATTCCTTTAGGGAAAGACCAAAGAAGAAGTGTACGTCAGACAACCACTGGGGTTTACCGATCCAGTGCACAAAAACAAGGTGTATTTACTCGACAAAGCGTTATACGGACTACACCAGGCCCCGAGAGCCTGGTACGAGACACTTTCCCAACATCTGATGGACAACGGGTTCACCAGAGGGACTGTCGATAGCACTTTGTTCACAAAAGAGGTTGCAGGACATCTACTCATCGTGCAGATATACGTGGATGACATAATCTTCGGATCGATGAACGACGATTTATGCAAACAGTTCGAGAAGATTATGAAGAAAAAGTTTGAAATGAGTTCAATGGGGGAGATGAAGTTCTTCCTAGGGCTACAGGTTGAGCAAATGCCCGATGGAATCTTCATACACCAATGATCAGAGAGCTGTAAGCTAAATGCAAAGTCCACAACTACTGGTTGCTAGTTCTTCGGAACTCGGCTTGTTACTTGGCAGTGCAAGAAACAAACCACAGTCGCTCTCTCAACCTGTGAAGCTGAATACGTTTCGGCTTCCAGCTGTTGCTCTCAGATCCTCTGGATCCAACAGTAAATGAGGGACTATGGTTTGCAGTTCTTAGACACACCAATCTTTGTGGACAATGAGGCAGCAATTAATATTACTAAAAATCCGGTGCCCACTCAAAAACGAAACATATTGAGATTCGACATCATTTTATTCTCGATTGTTACGAGAAAAAATTGATTCGAATTGATCAAATACACACCAATGATCAGAGAGCTGATTTTTACACAAAACCCTTTGATAAAACAAGATTTAACTATCTTTTAAAATTGAACGGGTTGAAAATTTTGTTTTCTGGGAGGGTAGTTGAGTGTGTGGCCGAGGAGGACAGCGATCAGAAGTGATCTGCGTTTTGTTGTCATGTTTTTCTGTACAGTTTATTTTCTGCTTTTGATAAAACCAAAAACATAAAAAATTTTGATTTTAGGGGGAGAAAGTTTATAGAAAATACAAAAACATCATAAAATTTCAAAAAGGCAAAAACAGTGAAAAAGTCAAAAAGAGTTTGTGTAAAAAGGGGAAATGATAGTATATCAGCCAGACAGTTGCAGTACGCTAAAGAAATGTATAGTTTAAAAGTGTTAACCAGTCTCGCTGATGATGTGTCGATAGGTTTTTACACCTTTAGTAAGTTTGTTCGGGATATAATACTAAATCATTTCTTGCTTTTACGTGGGGAACATCTCTCGGATATATAGGTAACCCCTGAAATCCTGTTTGAAAGGCTCTATTTCTGACATACTAGGTCTTTGTACGTCTTGATATCTGGGGTATTATACCAGGACTTCTGATTTTGCAGGAGCAATAGCCTAGTCCTCGTATAATACTTTGCACTGCTTTAAATCTTAAAGCTCTCCCTCAGCATAAAAAATGATGAAACATTGAAAAATGCTAATCATGTGCTGTTGTAAAGAAGATCCCCAAGGGGGACCCACCTAAAAGTCGAGCCATCATCTCTCTGATTTTGCGGAAGTAATAGCCTGAGCTCTCATGGCCTCGCATTAACCCAATTACAGATATCATTAGTGTGCACTCACCTGTAAGACTGAATATAGTGGTCTGGATATGGGACTATATTCTGAGGTGGTACACGCGTATAAGTTAAGCCTTAAAACACTAATTCGTATCCTGAACAGATTGAAATTTGTGTGAAAATTTAAATTGGATCAGTATATCGGTAATCACTGTGAATTGTTTAATCTTTAGTATGAAATCAAAGCTTAACGGTGCTTGTAGCTTGTCAGCAGCTGATATGATTCCCTAACACCCTCAACAAAAATATGTTTGTATAGTTTTCAGTTTCTTAAATTTCAAAACATTTCTTGTTTGTTTAGCTAAATGTTGAAAAATCCAAAAAGATTTGATATTTCATTTTATTTTTCGACAACAGATGATGGGGATCTGATGATCAAAGTCTCATAGTGCTAAACATGTTAGATCATGGGGTTGGATAAGAAAAAGCTTGAAAAAGTGTTGGTAATTGCTCGAAATGTATAAAAGTTCATTAATTTGAACTTAATTTGTTTCAAAATATCAGCGAGATCATAAATTGGTCGGCCAAGGTCATTAACTTGGACTTGGCAGGCTAAACAGTTGACCAGGGTCATTTATTTAGACTTGGTTAACTAAGTGTGTTGGTAAAAATTAAAAAGTTAAAAAAATTCAAAAATCAAAACAGTTTGTGAAGGCTCCAAGGTCATTAAATTGGACTTGGATGATTGACTGTGAGGGATTTGGATGCTCAAATTGGTAAAATCTGATTGTAAAGAGCTAGGTTTAGTTGTTGGATTCTTAATTTCGTCAAATCTTTATAGTATTTTGATAGGGATAGAGTATCAAGTAATCCTAGACATTCAAAAGTTGTTACTTATAAATGTTTGAGAATTGCAGATAATAGTTCCAGACTACGATCCCGATAGCCGAGTCTAAGGGGGAGTCTGAAGACGAGCTCAAAGCAAGGGGGAGCTTGTAACCGGAAAGCCAGGTGTCGATCCCAAAAGCACAAAAGCTTAAAGAAAGGGGGAGCCTGAAGTAAGAGTTTCTGAAAGCTGAGAAGGAGAGAAGAGAGCTGCTGAGGAAATTGAAAAGCTCAGGAAATTGCTGTTGAAAAAGCCGAAACAAAGAGCATAATTTTTCAAGTCTTTGTGAAAGAAAGTTTTAAAGACAGGATGACTGAAGACTGCAGCAATATCCAAGGGGGAGTTTGTTGGTGCATAATGTCTATCGCCTACGTCATTAGTCTAGGTCGTGTCATGTACGTGTAATAGGTTTAAAGTTATGTTTTGTATGTTAATATGCCAGTTCGCACGAAGTGGCATGTTAAAGGACCAGTTCGCACGAAGTGGACTTTAAGGGCCAGTTCACAGGAACTGGGAGATGTCCAGTTCGTGTGAAGTGGATTGTGAATTTCATGCGAACTGGCAAACCCTATAAATAGGGGTCTTGTGTTTTTCATTTGTAACATTCGGGTGAAATCTCTCACGAAGTGCTGCCGTATTCTCTGCATGTAAAAACGTTTTATATGAATGGAAAACCAGTTTAAAGTGTATTTCTCTGCTTCTACTCACATTCTAACACCGATTCAAGGTTACTAGATTATTTCCGCCTCTCTAGTGACTTGATTTAACTCTGACCGACTCGTATTTGATCGAATCTCGATCCTACAATTATTGTTAAAATTATTATAATTATAATAAAAATTATTATTATTGTTATTATTATTATTATTACTGTTGTTGTTATTATTAGTATTATTGTTAAAATTATTATAATAATAATAATTATTATTATTGTTATTATTGTTGTTGTTATTATTATTGTTATTATTATTATTATTGTTGTTGTTGTTGTTATTATTATTAGTATTATTGTTATTATTAATGTTAAAATTATTATAATTATAATTATAATTATAATAATAATTATTATTATTATTATTATTGTTGTTGTTGTTATTATTATTGTTGTTATTATTATTTGTATTGTTGTTATTATTGTTATTATTATTGTTAAAATTATTATAATAATAATAATTATTATTATTATTATTATTATTATTATTATTGTTATTGTTGTTGTTGTTGTTATTATTGTTGTTGTTGTTTTTATTATTAGTATTATTGTTATTATTATTGTTACAATTATTATAATTATAATAATAATTATTATTATTGTTATTATTGTTGTTGTTGTTGTTATTATTATTATTATTATTATTATTATTATTATTAGTATTATTATTATTGTTGTTGTTGTTGTTATTATTATTAGTATTATTGTTATTATTATTGTTGTTGTTGTTGTTGTTGTTGTTGTTGTTGTTATTGTTATTATTAGCATTATTGTTATTATTGTTATTATTATTATTATTATTGTTGTTGTTGTTGTTGTTATTATTGTTGTTAATATTATTAACATAACTTTTTTTAACGTTTCACGTCTCTAACTAATTTGTAGAATTGGGTACAAGAAACGGGAAAGGAGAATGGTTTCGTAATTGTTACCCGCTGATCGAAAAATATTGGCGGTACTACTGGGATGGTATGGCTTGTGTGCGACCGTAGTGGTGAGCACCGTAGTAAAGCAACAGTTAGGAAAGCTGGTAGCAAAAAAATCGGTTGTCCATTTTCATTACTCGCCATACGGGACGTGACAAATGACACGTGGGAGTTAAAAGTGGACAACGCGAACCATAACCACGAACCTACGACGAGTCTGTTGGGCCACGCTTTTGTGCGAAGATTTACTGAAGTCGAATACAAGCTAGTGGAACAGCTAACTGCTCAAAACATGGAGCCACGTATCATATTTCAAACCCTAAGAAAGCAGTTCCCCGACAGCCTACATGTTCAGAAAGACGTGTAAAATGCGGTACAAAAAATTAGAGCGTCACTGATGGACGGAAAGACTCCTATGCAGGCACTGGAAAGTGTGCTGCATGACAACCGATTCATTTCCGACACCCGATATGAACCCAAAACAGATGTCGTAACAGAGATTTTCTTTGGTCATCCTTATTCAATCACTATGTGGCGTGCATTCCCGCACGTGATGTTGATCGACGAGACCTACAAAATAAACATCTACAACTTGCCATTTGTCCAGGTTGTGGGTTTGACGTCGACCAACAAGTCTTTTTGTATCGCACATGCCGTTGTTTGCAAAGAACGAAGGGATAACTACATGTGGGTGCTTGAGCGGATCAAGTCAATGTTGCATGAATGTATGATGCCGCGTGTGAT
Source organism: Helianthus tuberosus (assembly GCA_030545235.1). Taxonomy (NCBI): domain Eukaryota; kingdom Viridiplantae; phylum Streptophyta; class Magnoliopsida; order Asterales; family Asteraceae; genus Helianthus; species Helianthus tuberosus. The sequence continues at coordinate 200,239,389 of CM060425.1, forward strand.
AGTCACGGATAGAGAGCTAGCCCTAATTAACGCGTGTGCTAAAGTATTCCCGAACGCGTCTAGGCTTCTATGCCAGTTTCACATCGAACAAAATATATGTAGACATTGCAAGAAAGGGTTCAATAAATTAGATTGGGTGAAATTTCTGTCGTACTGGCGGAGAGTGTGCGAATCTGCTTCAGAGCCCATGTACAAGTACAACTTGGAGAAAGTGTATAACCGACTCGTGGTTGCCAACCGAGAAAGTAAGTGTTCCTTCAACAAACGACTCACCCAATCTATTATATTTTACACACGCTTTTACATTTCATTATTTTATTTTTGCAGGTGTCTTTAATTACGTCTACGAAAACTGGCTAAAAGACTATAAAGAAATGTTCGTTTATGCGTGGACCGATAAGTGGCGCAACTTTGGTCAGCGCACCACCAACAGAGTTGAGAGCTAGCACGCAAATTTAAAAAGATACGTTACGCGCGGGAGTTCATTGGAGTGAATAGCAAGATGCGTCATTGATATAGTTGAAACTCAGTACAGGGAAATACAACAAAGTTTCACGTACAACATTGAAAAAACGATGAACCACCATAGACACCCACTGTTGGACAACCTACGTGGAAAGGTTTCCCATACAGCACTTGATTTGTTGGAAGGTGAGCTAAAGAGGAAGCTGGAGGTGTTGCGAAAACTTAACGCATCATGTGGTTGCCATATGTGGCTTAGCTGTGGATTTCCGTGTGCTTGTAGGCTGGAAAACTACAAATGTACAGGTACAAAAATATTAAACCTACAAACCTTTTGTTATTTAGTACGATTTAGCTGTTTCTCACACCGTGTTAACTTAACTGTGCAGGGCGTATGATACAACTCGACGACGTAGATGTATTCTGGCGTAAGCTTGACTTGCTACCGTGTAAACTGGTAGATGAGGAAGTTGATGTTGTAGCAGAGCTCAATAATGTGCGCCAACAATTAGAGTCACACTCCCCCGTTTAGTAAAAGAGTTTGCTTTCAAAGATGAAAGCGGTCTTCACACCGAAATCGTCAATTAAGAAACCACCGATCGTCTAGCAAAATACTCGCGGTCGGCCCACATCAAAGAAAGTACAAGAAAAACTAGATGAAGCTGGGAGGTTAGACGAAGCTGCGAGAAACAACTCCTATGGCGAGCACAGCAACGTGTATTACGCTTCCCCAAAACATAGGTACGATTTATCACGACACAGGTCATACGTACCGTCAGAGGGCTCTCGTGGAACTGGTTCGGTTGTAAAGTCCGAAAAACCTAAAATGCAACGAAACCGTTCAACGAGTTCTAAAAAGAAGGAGACGCGGGATAATCATGGTTTTCCATTAATGAAGGGGGATGAGGACTTCTTAACCATTATCAGGTTTAAGGATCAAATTCCATCAGAGTTTCACTCTTACATATCCCATATAAAAGATGTGACCCCAGACGGTCATTGTGGGTATAGGTCTGTGGCTGTCGGGTTAGGTTTTGGGGAATACGTATGGCCCCGTATTCGAAGTGATTTACTACTGGAGATTGACCATAACGAGCCGTGTTGGAAGCATGTATTCGAAAGATATACGGAAGGAGACTTTTAACGAATACGTAACATCATCAAATGGGATTCAGTGAAAGGGTGCGATCGAAGTCACTGGATGGAAATGCCCCACGTAGGGCTTCTCGTAGCGCAAAGGTATAACATTGTCCTCCACGTGCTAAGCATCGAAGGGAGCTCTACCTTCTTCCCATTAACGGATGCCCCACTAGATCCACGACCTCAAGCGCTAACGCTCGTACATGTTTACGGGGGACACTTCATACATGCTAAGTTGGAAAGAGACTACCGCATACCTACACTGACCCCATTGTGGTCGACACATCGATCAATAGCTGCGAAACGGTGGGAAGAAATGTATAGACCGCGGTTACAGTACTAATACGAGTTAATCAATCTTGAATCAGACTCAAACAAAGACAAAGACAAAGACCCGAGTTTAAATCTTATCGAAGATTTAGCGGAAACTTGTATTTTTCTAAATTGTAGAATTTTTATAATTTATAAAATTTGTATCATTTTTAGTTTTTATAAAATTCATACAGCACTACTATTATTATTTACCAAATAATAATAAACATGGAAATACACAATTAATTTTTTTTTATAAATAACTAAAGGAATACACAAAAAAAATTCAAAAAATTGACATTTATATATGCTGCGTATAGACCCCTAATTTTATTAGGGTTTGATGTGCCAACAGGCACATTGGTGTGCCAATAGGTACACTCTTAATAAATCACGTTGATAATTCATAATTTGCTTCTTAAATAAAAATCAAGAAAAATCATCAAATTTTAGTTGTAATTTATTGACGTATTTTTTAAGCGCATTCCACACTTTCACCGATCTACATATGAATCTGTTAGTTGATTTTTTTTTGTGTTACGTCCAGTGGCGGAACTAGACCTTCAACTCAGGGGTATCCCAAAATTTTTTAGGGGTGTCCTCGTACTTGTTCAGGGGTGTCCTGTGTATAAAAATCGGAAAAATTTTTTTACACTACTCGTAAAAACTTGAGCCGTAGCCCGGGCTACGCCCGTTTACACTACAGGTCCGCCCCTGGTTACGTCAATATGTATATCAACTTAATAGTTATGTACCATTAAAAACCACTGATAAATTAAGTTGAAAAATGTTGATTAAGTTAAGTTAGTTGAACTTACACACTAAGATATCTACTTTGTTTTCTTTACAACTTTTACAGACGATATTTCATGTTTGTCTACTTTGTTTATCATGATGGGGCATTGTGGTTCTTACAGTGCTTTACAACGCATTTGACAACATCCGACTATAAAACATCGGCGTCACTTTTACCCCTCGGCCGATTGAGAAAAGGTTGTTTAAATACCGGTAAATTGACAAAAGTTTGTTTAAATATCGGTAAATTTGATATTTTTCTATTCATATCTCTCCACTTTGAGGTAAGGGAATGGTGTTGCTGGTGCTGGTCACCAGGGGCGTACCCAAGTGTAGCCTTGGGTACACGGACACCCCCTTAATTTTTATATAAACAAATATTACTTTTAGTAAATTCACGTTTAGGATCTAAAAAATAGCTTTTAGTGGTTGAATCTGATACGAACGAAGTATGAGATAAACACTACAATCGAATAGGAAAACGGAAAACAGTTAAACAATCGACTCGGATTTGATTACCGAAATAGTTTACATCGTGAAGGATCTGGAATATCAAGTGTGCCCTCCCTCTCAAACTTGTTACAAGCACAACTGAATTTACTCAATACATAACCCAACTACCATTCGCTAACATCCCCTAGCGAATAGGAGTTCATTCGCTGACTTCATCATGTGAATGGCCCTTATTCACTAGACATCTCTAGCGAATGGCAACGGTTCATTCGTATAATCTATAAACACAAATACATGTACAACACATGACTACAAGTTGTCGTTGCTGAATAACATGCAATCTTTAGTCACCGACTTTTTACGCTTTTAGCCACTTTTAATAAAACTACCATACCCTTAACAAAAAACCTACCCTTTCAAAGTTCTCTTGATATTTGCAAAGATTAAGTGAAAAGGAGGAGGTTTGATTGATTGTCAAGCTTATGGTAGGAGTAAGTTCCGTACGGGGACCAAACGTTTCACTTATACATTTTCGGCCGAGTATTGAGTGACCACTTGTGAGGTATGTGAATTAATATATAGTTTAATGAAATTTTAAAAAATATATTATGCTTATAAATATTTATTTTTCTTAAAAAGTTCCAAATAAATCATGTCGAATAGGATTGTAAATAAAAATAAAAACGAGAATAAACAATGAACTTGGATTCCCGATACTCTATACACAAGACTCAAAACTTCTCTTCTATCCATTTTATTTGGGAGTGTAAGCAATACTATAAGAGTTTTGCTTGAGGACAAACAAAAATTCAAGTGTGGGGGTATTTGATATGCACAAAATGCAACATATAAATCGTATCAAATGAGGTATTAAAATAACCTTTTTTAGTACCAATGTTGAAAAAAGTGTGTTTCTTTGTTTACTTTTAATTTTCGGGATTAAAAGAGCTTAAACGGACAAAAGTAACAAATTAATGGTGAAAGCCAACATAAATACGAAGAAAGGAAGCTGGCACACTATACCGACCCTCCAAGCTTCATCCCAAAGACAAAAATAACAAAACTAGAACCCAAGCACGGGGTCGTGCCCCATTCAAGATTCCCAGAGAATAAAGACAAATAGAAAACGACAAGGGACATGGGGTCGTGTCTCCTAAGAACGGGCCGCAGTCAACACACAGATTTGCAAATCTGGGTTCGTATAACAAGTACAAGAGACACGAGGCCGTGTGTGCAGATGGGCTGACAACAATATTAAATGAAGACAGAGAAGGGAAGGACACGGGGCCGTGCTTGGTGGGCATGGGGTCGTGTGGAGTTACTGTTTTCAGCTATAAAAGGAAGTGCTTGGCTCATTTGCAACTCATCCCTTGGCAAACCACTTCTCTCACACCTGTTACCATTCCACCACCACAATACCACCATCATCCAGCACTTTCATCCATCATCCATCCTTAGAGTGTTTATGTAGTCTCGGGATCCAAGATCGATAGTAAGAGTTTTTGTCAATCAAATGCTATGCTTGGCTAATCTCTTACATCACTTGGTGAAGACAAAATCGTTTATGTATTACTTTTGATTTTCCAGCTTTGCTAACTTTTTATTTGGATTTGTATTAATGACTTTAATAACTAGTTTTTTATACTGAAGGTGAACTCTACTTAATCATTTCTTCATGTTTTGTTTGATTCACCCATTCTTATCTTTACGGTCTATATAAAGCGCTTTAACTGCCTCAAAGGGGTTAGAAGGGTGGTTGGGTAAAGTTCTTGCCTCATTTAGTGTATAGATCCTACGAGGACCTGATTCAAGCTTAATAGGACTTCCCTTTAGGCAGATAGCATCAAATCGGGGGAGGTAAAAACGACTTGTAATCTCTTATAAATTAACTACTATTAAAACTTTAAACTGGCCTTGCGGGACTGCATCCCTGCTGACTTAGACCAATATGATCGAGGGTAACGTTGCCTCCAAAAGAGGGATATGCTACTTTTTGCATTAATAACTTACTTAATTATCTTTCAATAATTCGGCCTTGTGGTACTATATCCCTGGTGACTCAGGACAATATGGCTGAGGGTAGCGTTGCCTCCAAAAGAGAGACATGCCACAATAACTAAGATAATCTCTTTTAAAAACCCAAAGCAGGGAAATCATCAAAGGATACATAAATGACGAGTTCGGATCCAAGTGATTCTATCATGTCTCTCTTTTTATTTATTTATTCTGTTTCTTTAATTTTAGTTATGAAAAACAAAATCAAAAATTTTCTCCCAATATTTGGTTAGATTAGACGTCGACGATATTCCAGTATTAAAAGCTCTTGTGTCATTGGACAACCTCGGTATCTTACCATCACTATACTACGCCAACGATGGGTGCACTTACCCTAGCGTGTTGTAGAGAGTGATAGTTTTATATCGTGTTTTATAAATTTTAAGCTTGATAAAAAGGGTAAAAAGTTACTAAAAATAAATTAAAAAAACCGTACACGCTCTGACATGTCATATATCCATATCAAACAGAAACTCAAACTTAATTGACTACCATCACCTCTACCTAGGCTAACTTTACGTTAGATCAATCATATCTACTGATTGGCAAATGATAAAGGTTTGGTCTTTCAAATCTCCACAGTAAAGACACACTCCTCTGGTAATGCAATGAGATCTCGTATCACATCCTTATCCCCGATGGTTAGTTTGATTGGAACAAATCTTGTGGTCTAAGATCAATTCAATAGTCCTCTCCATGAAGAACGATTCGTAGTGCACAATGATCTTCTAACATTATTCTTCCCTAAAGATTAGTTCAAAGATTTAATCATATGTTGAATATCAGTAAAGAAGTCCTTTCCATTTGAGTCGTCACAATCAACCTCTATCATGATCTTGCCAATGATCGTCGTTAAAAGCTCCAAAAAACTAGAACTTTATTTCAATGAACAAACTTAATTATGATATCTCATGCACAATCGTCTTCACAAAGACCAGAACTTTAATTTGATGAGCAAATTGAACCTTTGATATGCTATAAAAAAACCATATGATTGTTGTCAGTACCATCCTAAATTCTAGTATCACCCCGAATTTCCAAGAATTATACTTTTTATGAAATTTTATTCCCCCGAAGTGTTGGTAAATGTGTTAAACAATACATCTTTACATGCAGAATTTTCATGTTATTGAGCACAATGTAGGATCGAGAATCGATCTAAACGAGTCTATCAGAAGAGTTCAATCCATATCAAAGGCGGAATTCAATGATACAGACTTGATTACTGCTTGATATTCACTCTAAATGTCTTGTTTATTGATAAAACAGCGTTTTACAGCCTGGAGACACTTCGGCAGCACCTCGGCACCGGAATCAGAAAACGTTACAAATGAAATGAACAGGATCACTATATATACACAGTTCATTCCGTGCGAAATGGGCAAGACCCATTTCGTGCGAAATGGTTACAATCACACGTTTCTCGTATTTCATGCCCTGATCTTTCTAATCTATTACGAGACTCGATACAAGACGAAGTCGACAGACATATGCACCAACAGACTCCCCCTTGGATGTCGACGAGTTTACAGTACAACTCTTCAGTAAGTCGAGTCTTCAATCTTTATCAGTCTTCGTGCTCTTCCAAAGTATCTGACAGTGTAAAGCATCCTCAATCTCTTACTCTTCTAGAATCTCATCTTGACTCTATTTTCTCTTGATCAGATCTCTTGATTCCTTAAGTTCTTCAGCTCCAGCAGCTAATCTCCCCCTTGGATGTTGATCTACTACTCTTGTTCCAAGATAGTGACCTGGCTCATATTCTGCTCAGGCTTAGACATAGAGATCTGCACAAAACTCTACCCAGAAATAAATTTCACAAATTTAAAATTTGACAAATTTATTCTCTGTTTACCACTTGTAAAAAATAATCTCAAACTATCACATGAACTTCTTCATCATCATTGTTAACTTGTTTTTTAACTTTCTTCTTTTTCACTCAAACTTTTCCATCATCACTGTCATCACTCTCTTCTAGCATTCTTAAGTGCTCTTTCATTCTATTTGCATAATAATCATCATTATCACTATCTTCAACAACTTGAGCAGCAAAAGCTTTATGATCTGAAGTTTTGTTAGGATCATAGTCAACCTGACTAAAACCTTTTGGAAGCCGTTCATCATCTTGATCTATCCTTTTGTTCATCAAACATGCTTTACTTTCTGCTGAAATATATTTATCCCAACTGAATCCTTTGGACAAACTTCCATCATCTTGATTCACCATATAAGCTTTCTTTGATTCTTTAATTTCCTTCCTAGCATGAGCAGTTTGTGGTTGTTGTTGATGTGATTGTTGAGCAACTTGATGATAAATTGCTTTTCGATAATAATCATTGTTGTTAAAAGGATTTTGAGCTCCACTTGCTTCGCGGTTTGTGCATTCTCGCTTGAAATGCCCTTTTTCCCTGCAACGAAAACAAGTAACTTTAGATTTATCAAAACCTATAGTAGAAACATTTGCATCACGAAAGTCATCTCTTCCTGTGATCTGCTTGAATTTCTCAGCTCTTCTCAACACACTCGCCAAACACCACTTTATATCCATTAACTCCATCTCCTCAGCATCAATCTGATCGTAATCCTCTTTTGTCAACATTGGATTTCCGATCCTTCCTGCAACTAAACTCTCATATGACTCTAATACAGTCACCAACAAAGACATGTGACCTTTTGCAACCTCTTCCGAGAAATTCTGACCATTCTCAAGGTTTAATGCAATGTTGCATTGTAACATATTTCCATTCTTGGTTGCTGAAAAGTTTGGATCAATTGATGGATATGAAGAAAATCCAATTTTGCTGTTTGATCCTTGAGATGACCCTCCAGAAGAACTTTTAGCGTTGAATGCAGTTTCGATCTTTGGTGACATGTTGGTCTTATCACTTATACCTCCTTTGTAATATAAACCAATATCTTGTTCACCATCAAAATCTTTCATTCTTGAGATCTTCCGTTGTTCCATCTCTTGAGCTTCAAGTTTTTCAATAAACTTTCCCAGTGTTAGACTGCCAAAATCTTTCTTATTTCTCAACATCATAAGGTACGTGCCCCAAACATCATGTGGCAACGCATCAGCCAACTTTTCAATCAATTCTTCATTATCTTTTGTGATGCTCAACCTCTTTATGTTAACTATCAGATTGCAATATCTTTCTATGATCTGCTTGGATTTTTCAGTTCTTAAACCACGAAATAGATCGAACTCCTTTTTCAAAAGTGATTTTTTGTTCTTGATCATCTCTTTACTTCCAACAAATTTCGATTTTAATGCTTTCCAAATTGAATATGCACTTCCATTGTGTTGAAGTAAAACCAAGATATCTTCTTTAACAGCTTGATGCAATAGACTAGTCATCATCTTTTCATCTTTGTATTTCTTTTTCTCCTCAACACTTAGATCTTTAATAGCAATAACCTCTTCATCATCATTCACCGGTCTAACATACTTTGTTTCAACACATTCCCAAGCATCCAAGTAATTTGCTTGAACCCAATTTTCGAATCGCTCATCCCATCCTTTATACTCCTCAATATTCATGAGCTTTGGCGGTTTTTGCATGGTGCCCGTTTCATTTTCTAACATTGTATTCTGTGCAATAGTAATCGGAGTAGCAAACGCGTTGTAAAACTCTTCTTCATGGTTCAGTTTCAAAAAATTTTACAAATTTTGACTTTCAAACAAAATGACTTTCACGCGAAATGGATTTGATGCTGGATGGACCTCTTCACACGAAATGAACTCCTCACATGAAATGAACCCTCTTCAAACGAAATGACCTGCTGGACAATTTCGTACGAAATGACTTCACACGAAATGGATGATTTCGTGCGAAATGAGCTTAATCTCAAACGAAATGATGATTTCGTGCGAAATGAAACAAATCTCAAGCTAAATGATGATTTCGTGCGAAATGGAAAGACTTTTTCACGCGAAATGCCAATTTCAAACGAAATGGAGGCTCAATCCGTGCGAAATGCTGCTGACGTCATCTTATCGGCCAAAATTTTTCAAATTGATCAGTTTTTAGTTCGATTTTAGGTGCAATTCTTTCAAAGAATCGTTAAAACAGTGTTACGCGAGTTATGGGTGAAAATTAGCCCATTTTATCCGTAAAAACTTGTTAATTTTGAAAAAGAAGGTGTAGAAGTCAGAATTTATGGTGAAATCAAGCTGATTTGGTAAGAACTCCTCCTCCTGAGCTCTAATACCACTTGTAGGATCGATAATCGATCTAAACGAGTCTATCAGAAGAGTTCAATCCATATCAAATGTGGAATTCAATGATACAAACTTGATTACTGCTTGATATTCACTCTAAATGTCTTGTTTATTGATAAAACAACGTTTTACAGCCTGGAGACACTTCGGCAGCACCTCGGCACCGGAATCAGAAAACGTTACAAATGAAATGAACAGGATCACTATATATAGACAGTTCATTCCGTGCGAAATGGGCAAGACTCATTTCGTGCGAAATGGACAGTGTCCATTTCGTGTGGAATGTCCTTGTTCCATTTCGTGCGAAATGATTACAATCACACGTTTCTCGTATTTCGTGCCCTGATCTTTCTAATCTAATACAAGACTCGATACAAGACGAAGTCGACAGACATATGCACCAACACATAATAGTCACATCAACATGCTGAACCTAGACAATCGGTTGATAGAATTATCACACCCTACATTGTATTGGAAGGGCAGAAATGGGGTGTGACATTTCGGATAACATAGCTACTGTTTACCAGAAACTTAAAATAATCATTCAAATTTCATTCACACAGAGAAGTAATTGTCCAGTCACTATTACATCAATTTGATTGAATTATGTTCAACCAAAACAAAGACATGTAATAGTGCATCCAAAAGTAGTGTTTTAAGGCCCGTTGCTAGATCATGTGCAAACGGGTATGGTCCCAAACCCCGCGCCGACATGCATAGCAACAAACATGTGTCACGCGCAGGAGGCCATACCCAAAACAAGTGAACTTTCGCGTAAGTTTCTACGACGCAAGCCTGCGCATGCTAGTAAGGCATAGTACAACCAATATAAGTGACAAAGCATAACCAATAGGCGCACACCATGTTGTGCCCAATAGAGCCTCACAATGAACAATCGTGCAGGAGACAGGAAGTACAGAAGGACAGTGACGTGTCACCAATTACCGTGCGCCAACCACTACTCCATGTCTCCATTAACCGCTGTTGACAGACCCGACAACAAGGACAACTACCTGGACAAGTGAATCCAATCAGCGTGTGTCATCTCCCCATTGGCCTGCAGACACTAACGGTTGTGTCCAAGGGGACAAATGGGATATTCCTTAATATCGACGTCGAGCCCAAGGCTCATCAGCCCATCAGTCCATCTCCTTCGTTACTTTCTTCATGCTACGAATAGAGAACTTCACCTCTAGGTTTAAGGATCGCTCTCTTGCACTCTCATTTAATACACACACTTATTATCCTTAAAACAAGTTCTTATTCTCACTCCGAAGGGTGGTTACAAGGAGAACCCACCAATTCTCCTCATTGTGATGAGCTTCACGGCATTGTATTATTTTACAGCATAAAGGAATCATTAGGTGAGAAAGAAAGAAGATTAACCTTATTTGAACGAGACTAATCCCATGAGTTAACCTTCGGATTAAGTTGGCGTTTCTTCATTGGCGCCCACCGATTTAACTACTACTTTCATCTTCTTTCATTTCGGGTTTTTTCGATCTCATGGCAGATCAAACATGTGCTTTCCTTCATTTCGGTTCAACCTCTCAGTCGGGAGCGGTAGTAGACAACACACACGTCCAAAACCATCCGATTGACGAGCATGCCGAAGGAGAATACACTGAAGTTGGTCTATGCACACCTGTGGTACTTGTACCAACAAGAACGTGACACTAACAAGCCATGGCACTGGACCATCGATGCAACTTTCATCTTTTTTACCAGAGGGGGAATCTCCCACCTTATGGTTCATCAAGAGCCAAGCATCAATTAATGCCATTTATGCACAGATGTGCGCGTAACAACCTCCGTTTCCAGCACCTAGGTAGCTAGATTACCGCTCTCCCCAAACGGAGCACACACACTCGTACGTACTATTAGAATGAATAGATAGAAACCGGCTTTACCGGTCACCCTCACCAAGGAGAGGTCCATAGCAAAGCGTCAGCACCATGTGAGATACTTACCCTGACACAGGAAGTCATTAAGATAACCATCAAACTTATTCACGCAGACGAACACCAGTGAGCAGTCGTCTCGGCCTGCGCAACATGAATGATGAGTGCGACACACACACTGATGAATCTGACCTGACACATCATGAGGGCGATAGCTCATCGCTATTCAGTCGTTTACCAAAAAAATCATGAGTCGTACAAGCCACAGGCTCGCACAATGTATAACCCGTTGGCTAAGCACGATTATAGCCTGGTATATAGGCCAGCAGCAGCCGAGCAATTGAAGTTCACACGAGAAATTGCCCTTGCCCCATTGGAAAAGGCAAAACTCCCACCACCTATTTGTAAGTTCAATGGATACTCATACCCGGATGATCATATTCAAGGTTGTACAAGCATTGGTGTCGTCGACTGATGGACCCACCCGATGTGGTGCCACCTTTTTGTCCAAACCCTCATAGGTGCGAGACATGCCTGGTTTAACAGCCTCCTAGTAGGTGAACTGAAGTCATGGACTGGCCTAGAAGAAAAGTTTCTCATACATTTAGTCTGCAAAGGCGCCATGAGTGTGACACAACCGAGGTAATGAACATTTGGCAAAAATCAATGATGGTCTCGAAGAATTCATTACTCGATTTAACAAAGAATGTTTAGAAATTGGAAATGTCAGTGAAGATTTGATGCGTGCGCACTTCACTCGTGTTGTGCATTGTGATAGTTTGATGCAAACTATAACAGGAATAGATGGGATAAAGTGATGGTCGTCCCCAAGATAGTTGCACAGACAGAAAAGTCATTGACTTATGGAAAGAGCAGCCAATACTCAAATAAGTATAATTCCAACAACCACACTCATGAGCAGGGTCAGTGCAGCAAGAAGGAAAATAAATTTGGCTGGAAACCAAGTCAATACAACGGTTATAATGAGAAACCCAACCATGGCAACGCTACTTGCGCAACGATTAACAAAATTGGGTACAGGAAAGCTGTCAATAATGAAAACAGAGAAAAACACTAGACTTCGTTGAATAAAACACCTTTAGAGGTGCTAACCACGGAGAACCATTGGTTCAAGCCTGCGCTGCTGATGTGCAACAAAATGGCTAAGACCCTAATATATTTTTTGAATATCACAACGAGCATAACTGATATCATCTACGAACAATGCTTTAACCAATTTGAACTTGATGATAAGGCACGCCTCGAGCTGGTAGATTATCCTTTTTAGGATTTTGCAATCAAGGACTTTTTCCTCTAGGACAAATCTCATTTCCCATCATGCTCACAGACGGAAAACATTTAAGAATAATCGATGTGAACTTCATGGTAATGATTGTGCATTCTCAGCATGATGTTTTGTTAGGGAGAGAAACACAAGGTAATCTCAGCATGGTGACATCAATGCCTCATTCGGAAGTTGGTTTTCCATGGAAAAGAAGTCACGTTGATCGATGATGCCGACCACTGAAAGCAAGTAAGAGCACACCGCGCACCGAGCCTAAGAAATGGGTGTTAAACCATAAATACCCTGAACAAACGGTAACATTGGGACTAGCCATGTTTGAAAATGTCCACGCTTTCATTGCTCCTCACGAAAAAAGCCACGGGTCCTACACCTGTCAGCTTCAGACAGAGCTGTAGGTGCGGTGCCCGTTGTCGACAGGGAAGGGGTATAAACACCGATGTACTATGTTAGCCGAATGCTAACAGAAGCCGAAACAAGGTATTCGTTCATGGAGAAGCTGGTCCTGGCTTTAGTTCACACGTCGAGGCGGTTGTGCCATTACTTTACATCTCATGTTATTAATGTCCTTACCAACTATCATAGTGGTAATATCTTGAGGAATCCCGAGATCTCGGGGAGACTAGCTAAATGGGCTATAGATTTGGGAGGTGACAACATTGTTTATAAGCCTCGACCAACTATCAAAGGGAAAATTTTAAAAGATTTTTCTACAGAGGTACAAGTCAACAAAATCAAAGAATGCAAAGCAATACAAACCCATGTGCCAGCACAATCTGAAGAAGTTTGGCTGCTTTACAATGATGGAGCCTCAAACAATGATGGCGCATGCACATGCCTACGATTGGTCAGCCCCGACAAGCATGAATTCACGTGTGCCATTCGTCTCGACTTTAAGAATACCAACAATGAGGCCGAATACGAGGCATTCTTAGCTGGGTTGCGCCTTGCAATCATGATGGGTGTGAAGATTTTGGAAGAGCATGTTGATTTTTGTTAGTCGTAGGACAGATCAAAGGTTTATATGACGCTAAGGGTGAGATTATGGCTTTGTACCTTAAGCAAGCTAAAGAATTGATCCAAAGGTTTCTACCGTTTAAGATAGTACATATCAAATGAGGCTAGAACAAACCAGTAGATGCCCTCAGCAAGTTGGCTGCTACTCGTTTTCAGCATTTGGTGAAGGATGTGCGTATTGAGTTACTAAAAAATCCTTCTCTTACTTTGCTCCAAGTGAATGTTATCAAGATGTCGTCACCATATTGGATGACCCCTATCATCCAATATCTCTAGTTGGGAATCCTACCGGACAATAAAGCAGAAGCTCGGAACGTACCACATAAAGCGTTGCATTACCAAATGGACAATTGAAACCTGTATTAGAAATCATACCTAGGTCCACTGTTGCGCTGTGTGGACCCACAAGACGCAAATTATCTAATCCGAGAAGTTCACGAAGGGATATGTGGGATCCATGTAGGCACGTGCATGGTAGTAGCAAAGGTCATGAATATTGGATATTGTTGGCCAGGTATGCACCTGGACGCAGTAGAAGCTTTGCACAAATATAATTCATGCCAACGCCATGCGCCAAAAACCATGTGCCCGAAGAACGCTCTGATCCCGGTTACAACAAATTTCCTTTCCAACAATGGGGCATTGATATGGTAGGCCCTTTTCCTGACGCGCCAAGCATGGTGAAGTTCATCATAGTTGCGGTCGACTATTTCACGAAGTGGGTGGAGGCAAAGGCCCTAGCTTCATCTACTGCCATGGTGGCGCGTAAGTTCATATGGGAACATATCATTTACCTGTTCGGGCTACCGTTTCGCATTATCACCGATAATGGAACCAACTTTGCCTTGGAAGACCTCCAAGATTGGATGAAATAGTTGAATATAGAGCATATCTTCTCTTCAGTGCCACCCCCAAGGAAGTGGTCAGGTGGAAAAAATAAATAAAAGCATCATCGAAGGCCAATGAGGTAGTGGTGGAGTGGTTGGGGAAAAACTTGGTGTTCCTTGTGACATGGGTCGACTCCCACTCTCTCCATTATTTTCTCTGGCATCCAGGTGAAGGGTGAATACTGGTGGCGTGGGTTCGTCTTGGATGGGAGGCGAGGTTTTATCCGATTATTCCACTTTCAAGCCTTCGGGCGAGTAGAGGTCAGGTTTCCGCACATCTAGGAGGGCCAAGGGGCTGGCGGCAGTCGAGTAGTCCACCTTGGCCACAGCGCCCGGTGTCACGGTGGTTGGCACGTCGTTCCTTGTCATTAAAAAAGCATCATCGAAGGAATCAAAGCGCGACTCGACACGAAAATAAGAGGATGGGTCGATGAACAACCTAGTATACTATGGGCTCATCGTACCATGCCCAAGACAAGTAATGGCGAGCCCTCTTTAGCCTAGTCTATGGCTAAGAAGGCGGTTATCCCAATTGGAATCGGCCTCCACTCGTCACGCATGTTGGCAATCAATTCTATTTATAACGAGGCGGAGGGTAGTCTCGACTTAGGCTTACTGGAGGAATGACGTGAAAATGCGACCATCAATGAAGCAAAGTATAAGTCTAAGTTAGAGAAGTACTACAACGCTTGAGTCCACGTGTGTACCTTTAATCCAGATGACTACCTCTTCCGCGATAATGAGACCTCTAACACTGAACGCCCAGGCAAGATTGCACCTAAATGGGAAGGACCCTATGACATTCACGAGGTCCGGGACAAAGGCACATACAACTTACGCACGTTAGATGGTCAAATTCTCCCCCATGCTTGCAATGCACAACAATTACAAAAATACTATATGTAAAACACAACCTTTATAAGCGATGGCATTGTGCTTGACAAGTTTATTAATACAAGTGTTGTTTATATTATTTTCTTTGTTATTTCCAAAATACAAACTAGTTACAAATGCATTTACCACTTTAGGTATGCACAAAAACACTATGGCTAAATTACAACCTCATGAACACAACGATCTTCAAGGCTTTTGCAATTTTCTAAGCAGAGCCGGATCATACGTCGTTCACACATGAGTCACACCAATCTTTATTCGCGATACCTGCACAAAGTAGTTGACACATGCAAATATTTTAACAACATTTTAAAGCAACAAGTTATACTTACTAATGCATCACGTGCCAAATAAAGGTGAAACTTATCTATACCCACTAAGGGTCAAACCATGGCATGCAAGCCATGCAACTTAAACTAAAAATTAAAACCTATGCCCCAACAAAGGCATTTAAGGGTTGAAACTTGTTTTAATAAACATAAATTTACAAAGATGCTGGGTTGTTGTCACACGACGTTCAGAGGCGGAAGCGCGAGGTGTGATCGTGATTGATTCTCAATACATACGAATTAGCAAACATTCTATATGAATAAAATAAATGTGACAACTCGTGTTTTAGAACTCTTTTGTGTGCTTTGATGTAACCTGTTTTGAACGTTATGTGATTATGTGATGCATTGATTTAATGGAATGTTATGATATTGTGTTATGTGGATTGTGTAATATATGTTATATGTTTATGTGATACGATTGCACAACATGAACCCAACCACACAACTCTAACCAGATCGCACAAGTCATCGCACAAGCCTGTGGGCTTTTTGCTTCACACCCTTCTCGGCCTGCACTTAGTGTATTCGAAACCTAAAAGGGCAGCCCATGTATGGGTTCGGTCCATTCCATTGATGCGCATAACCTCATGAGGAGGGGTATACTCCTCATTATTTGCTAAACACTCAAAACACACAAACCCTACTCTCTCTTCCTTCTCTCTCTAAGCCGACGGCAAACATTCTTTCTCTCGAAGCTTTCTTGTTCGGATCATCCTTGCTTTACCTCCTAACCGGTTAGTGTTTCGCTATTATTGTTTTGTTAGATAGTGTTGTGATCTATACGTTATACATGGTGATTTAGGGATGATGTGTGTTTGATTGTAATGTAAATCGATGAGGTTTAATGTTCATGAACAATCGGTTCACGTGTGTAGTATAATTAGATCATTGTAGGATTGATAATCGTATGATGTTAAAGAACCGAATGTATGATTATCGGCTGTGATGTGTTCATATTCGGATGATCGGTTGTGATAGACTTGTTAGGATGCATGCTAGAAATCAATAACATGAGCCGTGTTATTGGATGTAAATGAGTATGATTGTTGATTATGTTTTGAATATCATTAGGGTTCATAGGGATTTGATGATAAAACCCCTGTTTGATCTATTATTGTATGTTTGGAAATTGTTAATGTTGAATTGATTGAAATGATGAGAAATAGGAAACTGTTAGGATGATTGTGTAACCGATTGCATGATTCTAGGGATTTGTTAACCAATCGCACAAGACCCACCCTTGATCGCACAAGTGTGATCGCACAAGTTGGGTACCAACACATAAAACACAGGGTACTGTTTAGTTATGCATGATCGCACAAGACCTTGTGGATCGCACAAGACAGTGCCGATCGCACAAGGCTTGGGCCACGCACAGCTGTTTTAAACCTTATTATGTTATTGGGCCTTAAAGCCCAAATCTCAGTCGCACAAGTATATTGTAATTGTACAAGGCCATATCAAACGCACAAGATTATTAGGATCGCATAAGTTCTTTGTTCGTTTAATAGTTGGGCCGTATAGGTTTGGATTGTTTTGGGTCGGGAACTATTGGGCTTCATTTATTGAATCGCACAAGACTATTGGGCTAATGAACTTGTGCGAGCCCAATCATTTGAGTCGCACAAGTTGGGCCTTTTGTGGACTTGACGGTGTTACATGATTTACGTGTTTGCCATGATCATTACGTGTTCTTGTATTGTCAATTCTGTATAAACTTATGTGCACTACTTGAACCTAGACCTGACTTGTATGATAACCATGTTAGGATGTGGTTGACCACTAAGAGCTCAATCGACCCCTACTTATCTGCCGAGCTAACCTAAGGTGAGTTCACACTTTCTACAAGGCATGGGATTCCCGGTGGTAGGGAATGTGTTAAGGAATAGGGATTCCTTGTCCTGTCGGGATGTGTTCAGGAATGTTAATTCCTCGTCCTGTTGAGACGGATTTAGATTTACTAGACTAGAACTCTATCAACGAAGTCCCTCCTTTTATATTGACTTAATCGCCGAGGTCAATGGCGAACGGGTCATTAGTTAAATAGCGCTATTAGGTTTAACAAACCTCACACCGTGCCGCAGAGGACAGGCGTGGACTATTGGACTAGGCACGTCAATGATGACAGACATTGACGAGGGCACATAAACATGACGAACGTTAGTAGTCGATATGGTAACGAGTCTGGTAGTTTAAACATGGGGTAGCCCCCAGGGCCGGAGAGCTGGGCTGGAATAGCCGAAGTAAAAATGGGCTAACTAATAAATGTTTTCGAACGATGGGGTAACCCCCACGGCAGGATAGCCGGTTAAGATCAAACTATGTTTTTGGAACAACTCTAAAATGGACAACCAACTTTGAACTCGCTCAACTTTTTTGTTGACTCGTTACTACATGCTTTGCAGGTCACTAGGTTTAGCAAGAGCTTGCATGGGGAAGAGTCGATATAGAGCATGGACATTGAGTGTTCATGATAAACTTAAATACTTTTGAATTTATGATTTGGGTTTTGAACTATTTGCTTCCGCTGATAACTTTGACTTGTTAAACCATTTATTTTGGACACCAATTATATTGTGTGGTTGAACTTTTAATTACTTTACTATATTGTTCAATATGATTGGTGGCTTGATCCTGGTCATGTCGCGCCTCCTGTGGTGATTCTCCGCTTGTGGATTTTGGGGGTGTGACAATAAACTCCAAATGCCATTCATAGTTTCAAGTTCCAAAACATGAGTTAAATAAAGTGTACAGTGTGGATTTTGTGGATTCTCCGCTTGTGGATTTTGGGGGTGTGACAGATTGGTATCAGAGCCATTGGTTATAGTGAACTCGGTTTTAAAAAGGGGAAAAGCTTTTTGACAAATCCAGACTATAACCTGTACAGTGCTCGACGATCCACAACGACACTTCACTCCATGTGCAAGACTCAACACAATAGGTGATATGGTTTGTAATGGTATTGCTTGCCTGTTAGTTTAAGTAGTGCATTAATCATGAGATAATTCGTTAGTGTAACAATGGTTGCTTGAACCTTGCGTGCTTGCTCTTTTCTGTCACTCCACCCTTAAGCATTTTTGCGACACCTTTCTTACTTGTGTTTCCTTCCATGTGAAGATCATGAGTGGATGCCTGAACTTGACTCAAGCCCAGCTGACGGCTCTAATCAATGAACGAGTTGCTGAGGCACTCGCAGCTGTCCCTGCAGGATGTATAACCTGCCATTTCGACCTATCCTAGGATGTTTAGATCCTACTCTCGTGAACCAAACCTCATGTTTAATCTTGTCTTTTCTTTCTCACGCGACAGGTCAGCCTGCTCAGCCTCCCGCGTGTACGTTCAAGACCTTTATGGACTGTAGACCTTGTACCTTCAATGGTACAGAAGGAGCTGTAGGTCTCCTCCACTGGTTCGAGAAGCTCGAATCTGTCTTCGAGATGTGTGAATGCCCTTAGGATCGTAGGGTAAAGTTTGCTACTGGAACATTCGAAGGTGCTACGTTAACCTGGTGGAAGGCACAGGTTCAGCTGTTAGGGCTGGCGGTTGCTAATGCCACCCCATGGAACGACTTCAAGGAGCTGATCAAAGAGGAGTACTGTAGTCGTGACGACATCCACAAACTAGAGGTGGAGTTTTTCAATTTGAATATGACAGGGTCTGAAATCGAGGCATACACGAAGAGATCGAACGAATTAGCTATCTTGTGTCCTACTATGGTGGATCCTCCCATCAAGCGTATTGAACTGTATCTCAAAGGTTTAGTGCCAGAAATTCAAAGCCATGTGACTGCAGCTAACCTTGGTACTATTCAGCAAGTCATACGACTAGCTCATCGTCTCACGGATCAGGCAGTTGAGGAAAACAAGCTGCCCAAGCGTATCAGTGCCACAGCTACTTCAGAGGCTCCTAGCAACAACAAGCGCAAGTGGGATGGAAATTCAAGCAAGGGTTTAACTTCCGTTCAATCTCAGTCACAGCAGCGAAGGACTGAGGACTATAAGAGCCCCGGTCAGCAGTCTTCTGGAAGTCCAGGGCAGGGTGGATACAAGGGGAATCACCCCAAATGTAATCGCTGTAACTTGCACCATAGCGGACCATGTAGTAGAGGCAACTGTCATCAATGCAACAAGCCTGGTCACATTGCAAGGGAATGTAGGAGTCAGTTTCCCGCGAATCAGGATCGGCAACAACAGCGAGCCCCACCAAACCAACGCCAGCAGCAACAGCAACAACAAGGTAACAACAAAGGGTGCTTTTAGTGTGGTGCTGATGGCCACTTCAAGAGAGACTGTCCCCAGCTAAACCAGAATCAGAACAACAACAATAATAACAATCAGAGGAATGGAAACAACATGGGTAACAACAATGGCAACGGTGCCAGGGGTCGTGTCTTCGTGATTGGTCAAGGAGATGCAAGGAACGATCCCAACATCGTAATGGGTAAGTTTCTACTGGACGACTTCTATGTTTCTGTTTTATTCGATTCGGGTGCCGATAATAGTTACGTGTCCTTAAAAGTTAGTCAGATGCTTAAGCGTACCCCAACACTTTTAAACACCAAGCACATTGTAGAACTAGCGAATGGTAAAAGCCTTGAGGCCACACACATAGTTAAGGGTTATAATATTGTTCTTGCTGGCCAGATCTTCCCTATTGACCTCATTCCTATCATTCTTGGTAGTTTCGACATCGTTATTGGGATGGATTGGTTATCTCAACATCGAGCAGAGATCCTTTGCAAGGAGAAGATCGTCCGTATTCCTCGTACTGGTGAAGAACCTTTAGTAGTTCAAGGCGACAAGAGTGGTGTTGTTGTGGGCATCATCTCTTTCCTTAAGGCCCAGAAGTGTTTGCGAAAGGGCCACACTGCTATTTTAGCCCACGTTACCGACACCTCGAAGAAAGAGAAGAAGATTGAAGATTTTCCGATTGTACGCGACTATCCTGAGGTATTTCCTGAGGAACTACCTGGTCTTCCGCCTCATCGCCAGGTTGAGTTTCAAATCGAGCTAGCTCCTAGAGCAGCGCCAATAGCTCGTGCACCTTATCGTTTAGCTCCATTAGAAATAGAAGAGCTGTCTACGCAACTACAAGAGCTTTTGGACAAGGGTTTCATTCGTCCTAGCTCTTCGCCCTGGGGAGCTCCAGTCTTGTTTGTGAAGAAGAAGGACGGTACCTTCTGTATGTGTATTGACTACCGCGAACTCAACAAGGTGAATGTGAAGAATCGTTATCCCCTTCCACGCATTGATGACTTATTCGACCAGATGCAAGGGTCGAGCTACTACTCGAAGATTGACTTGAGGTCAGGCTACCATCAACTGAGAGTCCGAGACGAGGATATCTCGAAGACAGCGTTCAGGACTCGTTATGGGCATTACGAGTTCCAGGTTATGCCTTTTGGATTGACGAACGCACCAACGGTCTTCATGGACCTTATGAACATTGTGTGCAAACCTTATCTGGATAAGTTTGTTATTGTATTCATCGACGACATTATGATCTATTCTAAGAGTCAGGAGGAACACGAGCAACACCTGAAACTTATTTTGGAACTCCTTCGAACAGAACAGCTGTATGCAAATTTCTCGAAATGCGACTTCTGGCTTCGTGAAGTCCATTTTCTAGGTCATGTGGTGAATGAGGATGGGATTCATGTTGATCCATCCAAGGTAGACTCGATCAAGAACTGGCATGCGCCCAGTACACCAACAGAAATCCGCCAATTCTTGGGTTTGGCAGGTTACTACAGAAGGTTCATCAAAGATTTCCCCAAGATTGCGCAACCTCTCACTTCTCTAACTCAGAAGGGTGTCACCTATTGTTGGGGTGATGCACAGGAATCTGCATTTAAGCACTTGAAGGATTGGCTTTGTAGCACACCAATCCACTCATTGCCTGAAGGCACAGACGATTTTGTGGTCTATTGCGACGCGTCCATCCAAGGACTTGGTTGTGTGTTGATGCAACGTGACAAGGTCATTGCTTATGCATCGCGGCAACTTAAGGTTCACGAAAAGAACTACACTACCCACGATCTGGAGTTGGGAGCAGTTGTTTTCGCACTCAAGATATGGAGACATTACCTGTACGGTACCAAGTGCACCATTTACACCGATCACAGGAGTCTCGAGCATATCTTCAAGCAAAAGGAGTTAAACATGCGACAATGTCAATGGGTCGAACTCTTGAAGGATTACGAATGCGCTATCAAATACCATCCGGGCAAGGCCAATGTGGTGGCCGACGCCCTCAGTCGAAAGGATACTACACCTAAGCGAGTGCGCGCATTACAACTTACCATCTAATCTAGTCTTCCTACTCAGATACGAGATGCTCAGGTTGAAGCATTGAAGGCAGAGAACGTCAGGGCGGAGTCCCTGCGAGGATCAAGGAAGCGGTTAGAACAAAAGGAAGATGGCGCATACTACGTAACAGGGCGCATCTGGGTTCCACTCTATGGAAACTTACGTGAGCTTGTGATGGATGAAGCACATAAGTCTCGTTACTCAGTGCATCCTTGTTCGGATAAGATGTACCATGACTTAAAGACCACATATTGGTGGCCTAGCATGAAAGCCCATATAGCAACCTACGTCAGTAAATGTTTGACTTGTGCGAGAGTCAAAGTCGAATACCAGAACCATCATGCCTACTTCAACAACCAGAGATACCGACATGGAAATGGGAGTAAATTTCCATGGATTTCGTTACTGGCCTGCCTAGGTCTCAGCGGAGGAATGATACCATTTGGGTGATAGCGGATCGACTGACCAAGTCTGCACACTTTTTGGCTATCAAAGAAACAGATAAGTTCTCTAGTTTAGCAGACGTTTACTTGAAGGAAGTGGTTTTGAGGCACGAGGTGCCAACCTCTATCATATATGATCATGACGCGCGTTTTACCTCTGAACTGTGGCAAGCAATGAACAAGTCCTTTGGCTCACGTCAAGACATGAGCACCGCTTATCATCCACAAACGGATGGGCAGTCTGAACGCACCATCCAAACCCTTGAAGACATGCTTCGAGCATGTGTAATCGATTTTGGCAATGGATGGGAAAAGCACCTCCCTTTGGTGGAGTTTTCGTATAATAACAGCTACCACACCAGCATCCAGGCTACTCCGTTTGAGGCATTGTACGGACGTAAATGCCGATCACCTCTTTGCTGGGCAGAAGTGGGTGACAGCCAAATCACTGGCCCAGAACTTGTGGTAGACACAACTGAGAAGATTGCCCTGATACGACAACGAATGGCGGCAGCTCGTGACTGTCAGAAAAGCTACGCTGATAAGCGCAGGAAACCACTCGAGTTCCAGGTTGGGGATCGAGTGCTACTCAAAGTCTCTCCTTGGAAAGGTGTTGTTCGTTTTGGCAAATGAGGCAAACTTAACCCGCGATACGCTGGACCTTTCGACATCGTTGAGAAAATAGGCAAAGCGGCCTACAAACTAAACCTACCCACATAACTCAGTGGAGTTCACAACGTCTTTCACGTGTCGAATCTGAAGAAGTGTCTGTCAGATGAGACCCTCATAGTTCCTTTGAAGGAGCTCACAATCGATGATCAATTGCGATTAATTGAGGAACCAGTAGAGATTACTGACCGAGATGTGAAGATTCTCAAGCGTACTAGAATTCCTCTTGTTCAAGTTCATTGGAACTCCCGTCGTGGCCTAGAGTTTACTTGGGAACGCGAAGACCAGATGAAGCACAAGTATCCCCAGTTGTTCGTGAACAGTGAAACCACTACTGAGGTCGAAGATACTGCGGAATTTCGGGACGAAATTCCAAACCAACGGGGGAAGGATGTTACACCCCAGGAAAGCCAGGAAACCACGCAACTTAACTAGCTTCCTCAGTGAGTACGTGCTAAATTTCGGGACGAAATTTCTTTCAACTTGGGGATAATGTGACAACTCGTGTTTTAGAACTCTCTTGTGTGCTTTGATGTAGCCTGTTTTGAACGTTATGTGATTATGTGATGCATTGATTTAATGGAATGTTATGATATTGTGTTATGTGGATTGTGTAATATATGTTATATGTTTATGTGATGCGATCGCACAACATGAGCCCAACCACACAACTCTAACCCGATTGCACAAGTCATCCCACAAGCCCGTGGGCTTTTTGCTTCACACCCTTCTCGGCTTGCACGTAGTGGTGGAGTGGTTGGGGAAAAACTTGGTGTTTCTTGTGACATGGGTTCGACTCCCACTCTCTCCATTATTTTCTCTGGCATCCAGGTGAAGGGTGAATACTGGTGGCGTGGGTTCGTCAAGATGTCGTCACCATATTGGATGACCCCTATCATCCAATATCTCTAGTTGGGAATCCTACCGGACAATAAAGCAGAAGCTCGGAACGTACCACATAAAGCGTTGCATTACCAAATGGACAATTGAAACCTGTATTAGAAATCATACCTAGGTCCACTGTTGCGCTGTGTGGACCCACAAGACGCAAATTATCTAATCCGAGAAGTTCACGAAGGGATATGTGGGATCCATGTAGGCACGTGCATGGTAGTAGCAAAGGTCATGAATATTGGATATTGTTGGCCAGGTATGCACCTGGACGCAGTAGAAGCTTTGTACAAATATAATTCATGCCAACGCCATGCGCCAAAAACCATGTGCCCGAAGAACGCTCTGATCCCGGTTACAACAAAATTTCCTTTCCAACAATGGGGCATTGATATGGTAGGCCCTTTTCCTGACGCGCCAAGCATGGTGAAGTTCATCATAGTTGCGGTCGACTATTTCACGAAGTGGGTGGAGGCAAAGGCCCTAGCTTCATCTACTGCCATGGTGGCGCGTAAGTTCATATGGGAACATATCATTTACCTGTTCGGGCTACCGTTTCGCATTATCACCGATAATGGAACCAACTTTGCCTTGGAAGACCTCCAAGATTGGATGAAATAGTTGAATATAGAGCATATCTTCTCTTCAGTGCCACACCCCCAAGGAAGTGGTCAGGTGGAAAAAATAAATAAAAGCATCATCGAAGGCCAATGAGGTAGTGGTGGAGTGGTTGGGGAAAAACTTGGTGTTCCTTGTGACATGGGTTCGACTCCCACTCTCTCCATTATTTTCTCTGGCATCCAGGTGAAGGGTGAATACTGGTGGCGTGGGTTCGTCTTGGATGGGAGGCGAGGTTTTATCCGATTATTCCACTTTCAAGCCTTCGGGCGAGTAGAGGTCAGGTTTCCGCACATCTAGGAGGGCCAAGGGGCTGGCGGCAGTCGAGTAGTCCACCTTGGCCACAGCGCCCGGTGTCACGGTGGTTGGCACGTCGTTCCTTGTCATTAAAAAGCATCATCGAAGGAATCAAAGCGCGACTCGACACGAACATAAGAGGATGGGTCGATGAACAACCTAGTATACTATGGGCTCATCGTACCATGCCCAAGACAAGTAATGGCGAGCCCTCTTTAGCCTAGTCTATGGCTCAGAAGGCGGTTATCCCAATTGGAATCGGCCTCCACTCGTCACGCATGTTGGCAATCAATTCTATTTATAACGAGGCGGAGGGTAGTCTCGACTTAGGCTTACTAGAGGAATGACGTGAAAATGCGACCATCAATGAAGCAAAGTATAAGTCTAAGTTAGAGAAGTACTACAACGCTTGAGTCCACGTGTGTACCTTTAATCCAGATGACTACCTCTTCCGCGATAATGAGACCTCTAACACTGAACGCCCAGGCAAGATTGCACCTAAATGGGAAGGACCCTATGACATTCACGAGGTCCGGGACAAAGGCACATACAACCTACGCACGTTAGATGGTCAAATTCTCCCCCAAGCTTGCAATGCACAACAATTACAAAAATACTATATGTAAAACACAACCTTTATAAGCGATGGCATTGTGCTTGACAAGTTTATTAATACAAGTGTTGTTTATATTATTTTCTTTGTTATTTCCAAAATACAAACTAGTTACAAATGCATTTACCACATTAGGTATGCACAAAAACACTATGGCTA
The DNA here is from genome assembly GCA_030545235.1 of Helianthus tuberosus. Classification (NCBI taxonomy): domain Eukaryota; kingdom Viridiplantae; phylum Streptophyta; class Magnoliopsida; order Asterales; family Asteraceae; genus Helianthus; species Helianthus tuberosus. Next base: position 200,265,163 of record CM060425.1, read on the forward strand.
AATTACAACCTCATGAACACAACGATCTTCAAGGCTTTTGCAATTTTCTAAGCAGAGCCGGATCATACGTCGTTCACACATGAGTCACACCAATCTTTATTCGCGATACCTGCACAAAGTAGTTGACACATGCAAATATTTTAACAACATTTTAAAGCAACAAGTTATACTTACTAATGCATCACGTGCCAAATAAAGGTGAAACTTATCTATACCCACTAAGGGTCAAACCATGGCATGCAAGCCATGCAACTTAAACTAAAAATTAAAACCTATGCCCCAACAAAGGCATTTAAGGGTTGAAACTTGTTTTAATAAACATAAATTTACAAAGATGCTGGGTTGTTGTCACACGACGTTCAGAGGCAGAAGCGCGAGGTGTGATCGTGATTGATTCTCAATACATACGAATTAGCAAACATTCTATATGAATAAAATAAATGTGACAACTCGTGTTTTAGAACTCTTTTGTGTGCTTTGATGTAACCTGTTTTGAACGTTATGTGATTATGTGATGCATTGATTTAATGGAATGTTATGATATTGTGTTATGTGGATTGTGTAATATATGTTATATGTTTATGTGATACGATCGCACAACATGAGCCCAACCACACAACTCTAACCAGATCGCACAAGTCATCGCACAAGCCTGTGGGCTTTTTGCTTCACACCCTTCTCGGCCTGCACTTAGTGTATTCGAAACCTAAAAGGGCAGCCCATGTATGGGTTCGGTCCATTCCATTGATGCGCATAACCTCATGAGGAGGGGTATACTCCTCATTATTTGCTAAACACTCAAAACACACAAACCCTACTCTCTCTTCCTTCTCTCTCTAAGCCGACGGCAAACATTCTTTCTCTCGAAGCTTTCTTGTTCGGATCATCCTTGCTTTACCTCCTAACCGGTTAGTGTTTCGCTATTATTGTTTTGTTAGATAGTGTTGTGATCTATATGTTATACATGGTGATTTAGGGATGATGTGTGTTTGATTGTAATGTAAATCGATGAGGTTTAATGTTCATGAACAATCGGTTCACGTGTGTAGTATAATTAGATCATTGTAGGATTGATAATCGTATGATGTTAAAGAACGGAATGTATGATTATCGGCTGTGATGTGTTCATATTCGGATGATCGGTTGTGATAGACTTGTTAGGATGCATGCTAGAAATCAATAACATGAGCCGTGTTATTGGATGTAAATGAGTATGATTGTTGATTATGTTTTGAATATCATTAGGGTTCATAGGGATTTGATGATAAAACCCCTGTTTGATCTATTATTGTATGTTTGGAAATTGTTAATGTTGAATTGATAGAAATGATGAGAAATAGGAAACTGTTAGGATGATTGTGTAACCGATTGCATGATTCTAGGGATTTGTTAACCAATCGCACAAGACCCACCCTTGATCGCACAAGTGTGATCGCACAAGTTGGGTACCAACACATAAAACACAGGGTACTGTTTAGTTATGCATGATCGCACAAGACCTTGTGGATCGCACAAGACAGTGCCGATCGCACAAGGCTTGGGCCACACACAGCTGTTTTAAACCATATTATGTTATTGGGCCTTAAAGCCCAAATCTCAGTCGCACAAGTATATTGTAATTGTACAAGGCCATATCAAACGCACAAGATTATTAGGATCGCATAAGTTCTTTGTTCGTTTAATAGTTGGGCCGTATAGGTTTGGATTGTTTTGGGTCGGGAACTATTGGGCTTCATTTATTGAATCGCACAAGACTATTGGGCAAATGAACTTGTGCGAGCCCAATCATTTGAGTCGCACAAGTTGGGCCTTTTGTGGACTTGACGGTGTTACATGATTTACGTGTTTGCCATGATCATTACGTGTTCTTGTATTGTCAATTCTGTATAAACTTATGTGCACTACTTGAACCTAGACCTGACTTGTATGATAACCATGTTAGGATGTGGTTGACCACTAGGAGCTCAATCGACCCCTACTTATCTGCCGAGCTAACCTAAGGTGAGTTCACACTTTCTACAAGGCATGGGATTCCCGGTGGTAGGGAATGTGTTAAGGAATAGGGATTCCTTGTCCTGTCGGGATGTGTTCAGGAATGTAAATTCCTCGTCCTGTTGAGACGGATTTAGATTTACTAGACTAGAACTCTATCAACGAAGTCCCTCCTTTTATATTGACTTAATCGCCGAGGTCAATGGCGAACGGGTCATTAGTTAAATAGCGCTATTAGGTTTAACAAACCTCACACCGTGCCGCAGAGGACAGGCGTGGACTATTGGACTAGGCACGTCAATGATGACAGACATTGACGAGGGCACATAAACATGACGAACGTTAGTAGTCGATATGGTAACGAGTCTGGTAGTTTAAACATGGGGTAGCCCCCACGGCCGGAGAGCTGGGCTGGAATAGCCGAAGTAAAAATGGGCTAACTAATAAATGTTTTCGAACGATGGGGTAACCCCCACGGCAGGATAGCCGGTTAAGATCAAACTATGTTTTTGGAATAACTCTAAAATGGACAACCAACTTTGAACTCGCTCAACTTTTTTGTTGACTCGTTACTACATGCTTTGCAGGTCACTAGTTTTAGCAGGAGCTTGCATGGGGAAGAGTCGTTGTGGAGCATGGACATTGAGTGTTCATGATAAACATAAATACTTTTGAATTTATGATTTGGGTTTTGAACTATTTGCTTCCGCTGATAACTTTGACTTGTTAAACCATTTATTTTGGACACCAATTATATTGTGTGGTTGAACTTTTAATTACTTTACTATATTGTTCAATATGATTGGTGGCTTGATCCTGGTCATGTCGCGCCTCCTGCGGTGATTCTCCGCTTGTGGATTTTGGGGGTGTGACAATAAACTCCAAATGCCATTCATAGTTTCAAGTTCCAAAACATGAGTTAAATAAAGTGTTTACATCATTTCAAAAGATAACAAGTTTAAAAGTTTACAATATATTCCAAATTCTAAATGATAAAGGATTTATTCCTCATGTCACCGCAAGGAGGCGGAATATGATGATAACTCCTACAAAAGTGACATGGAGTGAGGACGCGTGGCTTCTTGAAGCAAAGACCCGCAAAGTATTCCACTAATTTCCTGAAATACATGTAAGTTTGAAAAATCGTCAACAAAGTTGGTGTGAATTCATGTAGTTGTTTTGTAATAAGTCGTGCACTTGTAAAACGTAAAATGTATTTGTATAAAAAATGGTATGTAGCTTGTAAAATTAAGATGAGATGTAAATAAGATGTAATATGTAAGGAAATCGAGATCGCTAATGTTTTGCAAGGACATTAACATGTGTGAGGACATAGGAAGCATCCAAACCTAGGCGACGTATACGTCGATTACCCTTCGACTGTGACACAAAAACACTCTTCCGTGTGGGTCAATGTGGACCAAGAGTGAGGCTGCCAATACCCGATAGATCTAACCTTTTGTTCCTTGGTCCAAACTTAGACTAATGGTGCTCATGTATCCCCTATTCGCACATGATCTATTGTATCATTCCTTAGTTTAACATACCATTTGTACAGGTATTTTCCCCAAAGTTTAGAAAACTAGAAAACGTTTAGAAGAGGGGACAGGAACTCACTATTTTGCGTCTTCGTGTGTACTACTTCACCGGTAATTTCCTTGGGCCGCGACGTAACCTATAAGTGTTATACATATGTTAATCATCTAAACTTGTGATATATTATGTAGAAGTTATCCATCTTGTTTTATGTATTCGTTGGTCTTAGATGTATACACTCTTGAGTTGTTAATATATATATATATATATATATATATATATATATATATAATTTCGTATATTTGTGAGTTATGTTAACGGACCTAGTTATTATTGCGGCTTCATGCCTCACACGAGTACGATGTGCATGTCTGAGACATGTGTGGGTCGTGCTCATTATATTCGGGTCTCACCCGTTCGTCGTGTTATTATTAATTTAAATTGTATTTTTTATTTATATATATATATTTTATTCTCAAATAAAAATATATATAGAGTATTGAAATGCGATATGTGTTAAAAATAATATATTTTTAACTTAACCTCGTATACGTATACTTGTATTATTTCTCAAAATAAATATAAGTAAATTGTTAAATAATATTTCTAATATAATTATTAGTACAAGTATACTTATATGGTTATTTGTATAACTTGTCATTTTTACGAAGTGTATACTTAGGCAACTATACATGGTTTTGTGTATAAATACTTATATATTTTGTATTAAATGACAAAAATCGTTCCTATGATTTTTATACTTTCCGGAATTATATTTCCTAAAAATAACAAATTTTTAAGGTTTGTTTGTAATATATATATATATATATATTTATCATGCTTGTTAAATATATATATTTTATCATTTGTCCGATTTTTATATAATTTCCATTAGTTGTAGTAGCTATATATATTTTGCTCTAAATATATATATTTGTCCATATACTTTGTCCATTGTCCGAAGTCCATAAATTTAATAGGGAATACATATAAATATATATTTTGGTATTTTTGTCCATGCACCCATGTATGGGTGATTATGCATATATTATTTTTGAATATTTCCTTTTGTATTTTTAAGTATATTTGATGTTTATACTCCTTGGGAGTATTTAGTGTATTCTAAATCCCTACATGTACACTAATATATATATATACACATAATATACACATAGCACATAATTTTGGTGACAACTAAATATATGTATTTTTCCTATATATATATATATATATATACTTGTCTTAATCTTTTAAGAAAAACTCCATTTCTTGGCTTAAATTTTTGTATAAAAATTAGGAGAAACCCATGTTTAACTTCCTTAAACATTTCATTAATAAAAATTCTTGCAAAAATTTATTTTTCTAAGTGTCAAAATTTTATAAAAATTTTGACATAGTTTCCCGTAAAATTAGTGGTTTTCCCATGTTTAAAAACATGTATTTATTTCTTTTCAAGATCAAAACTCAATCATCAACAAACTTTGCAAGTAACAATCATCAAAATCATCCATACTTTTCATCTAACAAACTTGAAGTTTGACATAATGTAAGACCCATACTAATTTCATAATACTTCATCATTTAAAGTTTGCATTTTACGACAAAAATGCCGTTTTACAACAACATATACATCACAATGTTCACCTTTGTTTAAAACATTCAAAATACAGTTATTAAATGTTTACATAATTCAAAATATCAAAAGTAAACAAGATCAACGCGGAACATTCATTTAACGTGTGTTCGGTTCTTGTACGACGCTTGATCTTCATCTGAAAGCTTATAATATTCACCTATAGTCAAAACCACCATAAACATTAGTTATGAAAGCTTTAAAACATGTTTAAACAAATTCTTTAAGCAAAAATAATCAACTCAAGACTTTTTACCAGCTGATAAGGCCCTCGTGGGGCGCAACAAACTTCAAGTATTGCTGTCACGGGGCGCGACAGAAAGTTCCTTTTTCTGGAGCTACATTTGCCCAGCTATACATTTTTCACATCTTATAACTTGCATAACTTTCACAATACCTATCCGATTTACATGATTCTTGTTTCTAAACGACCGTAATACATTTGTCTATGTATTTAATGCTTAGGGTTCATTAAATATTGACTTATAAGCTTACAACTTACAAAACATTATAGAATTATTTGATCTGTTATATTTTAACATCTTTTTAACATCTTATGGTCAAGGTTAAATCCTTGATCATTTTACCCATTTCCTGGGGCTCAATAAAACTAACGTACTCGCTCCCACTACATGGTTTGTGTACGCATTTACATCTGCTTGATAAACTTGCTTCAAGATTTTTATGCATCTATTATGTAATTCATGGTTCACATTTTAACCAAGTTTTAATCATCATAATCAAGCCTCTATGTCTAGTGTTCATGAACAACATCTAGAACTTGCATCATATCATCAAATTTCACAGATTTATCATCATTTTTCAAGTATTCATCATATTATCATAAAACCCATTTATCACATACAAGCTTAACTAACCAAATCACTAGTTCATGGCACTAATTCAACAAGTTTACATCTAGGGTTTGTAACTAGACTTGTACTCGTGTTAATTTCACTAATACATTCAATATTCACTCTTGAATTTCGTTTATGAATGTTTATCCAAATTTCAAAATATCACCAAATGACAAAATTCAACATACCTTGTGATTTCCCTTTGATTTGATGAATTTAGTGAGTTTAGGGTTCAAGAGGAGGAACCACCTTCTTTGCTCTGTGAAAACGTCAACCAAACACACACACTTATGTGTGTTTTTATTTGTTTTAATTAAAACATCCTTCTAAACTTTCCCCCTTTTGTTCCTCTAGTTCAAAGGTTATTAATAAGGGTTACTAGTTAAAGTTTCTTTATTGTTTTTAAAACACATAACTAACTAGGTTAATTATTCCTAGTTACTTTACCCTTGGTTATGACCAACTTATAATTTACATATATAATTTTATATTTTTTGGGTGTTACAAGTCCAACTCCTTAAAGTAGGTTTCATCCTCGAAACCGGAATACGTACCAAATAGAGAAGGGTAGAGGCGTCTCATTTCTTCTTCGGACTCCCAAGTAGTGTCTGATCCCTTCTGATGTTCCCATTTGACCTTCACTTGGTAAATCTCTTTGTTCCGTAAGCTTTTAATCTTCTGGTCAAGAATTTTAATGGATTTCACTATCACACCCCCAAAAATACCACCAACAGAAACCCCCGCGAGGCCTGTGACGTACCAGGATCTAGCTACTAATCACATTGAACCATAAGTAAGAATAGAAATTCCCATTAAATGAGAATAGTAATATTCAAACATCAGCTTTGAAAACAAACGTATTCAGTGGAAGCAATAAATACTGTTCAATAAGTTTAACATATAAAGCTTAGAAAACAATCCAACTTCGAGTGTCTATCCAATTGCCACGACCCATGACTACTTCAGATTCCCAGACAGCAAGTCCCATATTAGTGTACCTAATGGCCTTCAAGCATGCATAAAAAGTGTATCAGCATAAAGCTGGCGAGTTCACAGTTTTGTTAATCGTTTGGTTACCAAGTGTTCGTTTTAAGATATGTTGATAATAACTCGATACCGCAAGACGGCTGTTTGTTTGCCCTTCCCCAATGTTCTATCAAACATTGGTCATGTGGTTAAGGTCATTAGTTCTCGCTCGTCCTACCCAGGTACGTCGTGAGGGTGCCAAACCTAATAGTGTTATCAACTAATAACCCTGTTGCCCTAAAAGCATGTAGTTGGGTAGTAAGATGGGACTCAAGTGATAGAAGTGAGTGTATTATCCAACAACAACATTTACTAAAATTTGCCTCATATCCCCTACAAGGACATGGGTTTGTAGAGTATCCCCTACAGGGATGCAAGTTTGTTTGTTTGTTCCTAGTGGATGCATGCTTGTAAAGAATGTAGTGAACTCACCTTTGATTGCTCGGTTAGACTTTTAAAGTGATTAGGAGTTGAGGTAGGTCATTCACGTCCTAATAAGATTATCATTTAGTTTATTAGTGTATTCATGTAGGGCATGAAACTCATACACGTATCTAACACGTATCATGCAATCACGTTGACAACTTACATACATATACATATTCCACATATAATCACTTGTGATCATAGCACACAACAACTCACATAACATTTTCGTTGACATGAAACAGGTTTGATCATTCTCAGATAGCACAAACAACCATTTAGATACACACATAGCAACTTATTACGTTTCAGCTTTGATGTCCCAAACTGGGCTGTTTTCGGGTATTTTTATAAAATAGTTTCCCTATTCCAAAAATTCCAAATAATTTACAGCACGTTCCAAATGGTCCGCTCACTTTGTGTAAAAACCTCAAGACCTGAATCATTACCAATTATTTATTAAAAATCATTTATTAGGCTGCAGTCAGATTCGTCACTTTTGACTGCAGTCCACGGAAAAATTTATTTAAAAATCATCGTCTGTCCGATTGGCAAAATTCCAGTGGGAATTTTTCGGAACATCCGTGCCCAACTACTGTATGAATTTCACGACCTAAGTCTATCTAGTTTACAAGACATAACGAAAAACATAACATGTAATTTATGCAGAAAACAACGCAGCTTTAGCTGCTGTACGAAACAGTCCTTTAAAAATAGTAAACGACATTAGAAATATGTGATTCCAGTGCCATTTGAAGTGTTTTTCAAAATCATACATTTTAGACTTACGAAAATCCGTTTTTCGATAGGTTACGACCTGTTTACATCCAACTGAAGTTGGTTGTTTATGCTAATCAGCTTTCAATTTTTCACTTATATGATACTAGAACGAGTTTAAACGATCATGCAACCTAGTAACATCAACTAAAAAAAATTTAACTCATCAGATATCATCTAGAATATTAAAACCACAACAAAACCTAGGTATACAACATCATAAAAATCACAAAAACACAGCTTTAACACACAAGAGTATAACTAACCTTGAAGCGGAAAGAGAAAGCTAGTGAGGGAGAGAGTTGCGATCGTGAGGGGGTGGGGGGTTGTCTTCGCACAAGAAGAAGGGAACTAGGGTTTCTTCTTTTTTCCCCACATACACATACATACATATGTTTGTAAAGAAACAAGGGGTGGGGGCGACATGGGCTAGTGGGCCGCAAGAGTTTGGGTGGTGGGTTGGGTTCTGGGTTCGCGCGAGAGGAGAAACAGTTCGGGCTCGGTTTCGGATTCGGGTTCTGAACATGAACGTTTGTTATAAACTGTTAGCGACATGTGATTATATATATATATATATATATATATATATATAAAGGATAAAAATGTATGATATAAGGGAATCGAATTGAAAAGATACCTGATTTTTACGGGATGTCACATTATCCCCAAGTTGAAAGAAATTTCGTCTCGAAATTTGATAAGCAGTCAAAGAGAAGTGAAGTGATAGATCAAGATGACTGTGGATTTTCCTCGGTTCCCACATCATCCCCAACTTTCAAGGGAATTTCGGCCCGAAATTCATTAGTCGTATCAGGATTTGATTCACCGGTTTTGAACAATTGAGGATACTTTAGCTTCATCTAATCCTCATGTTCCCACGTGAACTCCGGTCCACGTCTTGAGTTCCAACGAACTCTCACGATTGGAATTCAACTGTGCTTGCAAACTTTAACTTCCCAGTCCATGATTTCGATAGGTTCCTCAATGAATTGTAACTTGTCATCTATCTTTAGCCCTTGCAAAGGTTGCACAAGTGTTCCATCAGATAAACACTTCTTCAAGTTAGAAATGTGAAAAATGTCGTGAACATTACCGAATTCAGCAGGCAACTCAAGTCTGTAGGTTGCCTTATCGATTCTTTCTAGAATTTTGAATGGCCCAAGGTAACGTGGATTAAGCTTGCCACGCTTCCCAAAGCGCACCACACCCTTCCAGGGTGAAACTTTCAATAGAACACGATCTCCTACAGGGAGCTCCAAGGGTTTCCTACGCTTGTCAGCGTAGCTTTTCTGGCGATCACGTGCAGTCGCCATACGATTTCTGATCTGAACAATCTTCTCAGAGGTTTCAAGTACAAGTTTTGGACCTGTGATTTGGCTATCACCCACTTCAGCCCAACAAAGAGGAGATCGGCATTTCCGTCCGTACAATGCCTCGAACGGAGCTGCCTGAATACTGGAATGTTAACTGTTTTTGTAGGAGAACTCTACCAAAGGCAAGTGTCTTTCCCAACCTTTACCAAAATCGATCACACATGCTCGCAGCATGTCTTCAAGTGTCTGGATGGTTCGCTCACTTTGACCATCCTTCTGAGGGTTATAAGCAGTGCTCATGTCAAGACTTGAGCCAAATAATTTTTGCATCGTTTGCCACAAATCGGATATGAAACATGGATCACGATCTGAGATGATAGAGGTTGGCACCCCATGCCTAGAAACTACCTCTTTCAAGTAAATGCTAGTAAGTTGTGAAAACTTATCAGTTTCCTTGATCGCAAGGAAGTGTGCTGATTTTGTGAGACGATCAACAATCACCCAAATGGTATCGTTCCCGTTTTGAGTCCTAGGTAGATCGGTGATGAAATCCATGGCAATTTGTTCCTATTTCCACATGGGTATTTCTGGTTGCTGAAGCAAACTAGATGGTTTTTGGTATTCCACCATGACTTTCACGCAAGTCAAACATTTGCTCACGTATGTCTCTATGTGGGCTTTCATTCCCGGCCACCAGTACAAGGTCTTAAGATCCTGATACATCTTATCAGAACCCGGATGAATAGAGTATCGAGACTTGTGTGCTTCGTCCATCACAAGCTCTCTAAGGTTACCGAAGGAAGGAATCCATATTCGCTGCATGAAATAGCGAATACCATCAGATTTTTCTGTGAGTTGTTTTTCCATGCCCTGTATAGATTCAGCTTTAAGATTTTCTTCCTTCAACGCTTCAGTTTGGGTGGAACGGATCTGGGCATGGAGGCTGGAGTGAATGGTGAGCTGGAAAGCTCAAACATGTTTAGGTTTCGTTTCCTTTCGACTAAGGGCATCAGCTACAACGTTGGCTTTGCCCGGATGATACTTGATTTCACAGTCGTAATCGTTCAGGCGTTCCACCAAGTGACACTGTCGCATATTCAGCTCCTTCTGGTCAAAGATGTGCTGAAGGCTCTTGTGGTCGGTATAAATAGTGCATTTAGAACCGTACAAGTAATGCCTTCAAATTTTTAGTGCAAAGACCATGGCTCCCAACTCTAAGTCATGAGTCGTGCAATTCTTCTCGTGGACTTTCAACTGTCGCGAAGCATATGCAATCACCTTCTCGCGCTGCATCAGTACACAACCAAGACCGTGGATAGAAGCATCACAGTACACTACAAAACCATCTGTCCTATCGGGTAAGGGCAATATGGGTACACTGCAGAGTTTTTGCTTTAGAAGTTGGAAGGCGTCTTCTTGTTTTGTTTCCAAGAGTATACGACACCTTTCTGTGTCAACGCGCTAAGAGGTTGAGCGATCTTCGAGAACCCCTCGATGAATCTTCGATAGTATCCAGCGAGACCAAGAAATTGCAGCACCTCCGAAGGATTCTTTGGTACAGCCCAATTTCTGATAGAATCGATTTTTGCGTGATCCACATGTATTCCCAACTCGTTAACTATGTGACCAAGGAAGTGTACTTCTCGAATCCAGAAGTCGCACTTGGAGAATTTCGCGTAAAGTTGCTCCTTCCTCAGGAGCTCCAAGATAAGACGCAAGTGTCGCTCGTGGTCCTCCTTGCTCTTAGAGTAGATTAGAATGTCATCAATAAACACGATGACGAAATCGTCAAGATACGGTTTACACACACAGTTCATGAGATCCATGAGGACCGCTGGTGCGTTGGTTAACCCGAATGGCATTACCAAAAAGTTGTAATGGCCGTACCGCATTCGGTAAGCTGTTTTGGGAATATCCTCCTCTCGGAATCTCATCTGATGATAGCCTGACCTTAGATCAATTTTCTAACAGAATCTTGACCCTCGCAGCTGGTCAAACAGATCATCGATGCCAGGTAAAGGATAATGGTTCTTGACTGTCACTTTGTTGAGTTCACGGTAGTCAATACACATGCGAAAAGACCCGTCTTTCTTCTTCACGAATAGCACTGGGGCTCCCCAAGGCGAAGAACTAGGTCTGATAAAGCCTCTATCCAACAGTTCTTGGAGTTGATTAGATAGTTCTTGTAACTCCCCTGGTGTAAGACGATAAAGAGCACGAGCAATCGGGGTTGCTCCGGGTGTAAGATCAATCTGAAACTCCACCTGACGGTGTGGAGGTAGACCTGGAAGTTCCTCGGGGAAAACATCAGGAAACTCACAGACAACTTGTAGATCCTCAATTCTCCTTTCCTCGGGCTGAGTATCAGTAACAAGAGCAAGAATAGCAGGGTAGCCCTTCCGCAAACACTTCTGGGCTTTCAAAGCTGAAATGGTGCTAACTGCCGCACCACTTCGATGACCCTGAACAGACAGCGGTTCTTCACTAAAGAGAGGTATGCATACGATCTTCTCTTTACAAAGTATATCGGCTCGGTGTTTGGATAACCAGTCCATACCAACGACTACATCAAAGCTACCAAGAGTGACGGGGAGAAGGTCAATGGCAAACACTTTACCTAAGATATTGAGTTTGCACCCTATGAGAACGTGTGAGGCTTCAATTGACTTACCATAAGCCAATTCCACTACGTGTCTGGTTTTGAGAGGTGTTGGAGTTAACCCTAACTGTCGACTAAACCTCAAAGACACATAGCTCCAGTCGGCACCAGAGTCAAATAATACAGAGGAGAAAATTTCGTTGACAGAAAACGTACCGGTCACAACGTTGCCATCGTTCCTTGCATCACCTGCCCCAATTGTAAATACTCTCCCATGAGCGCCATTTTCACCATTATTTTCATTGTTGCTGTTCCTCGCATTGTTGTTATTCGGGCGGTTATTGTTCCCATTGTTGTTGTTGGCGTTCTGATTCATTTGTGGGCAATCCTTCTTGAAATGCCCTTCGTTGCTACACTAGTAACATCCCTTTTGATAACCCCGGTTCTACTGTGGTTGCTATCTCTGTTGTTGTTGTTGGGGTTGTTGCTGTTGTTGTGGTTGATGCTGCTGTTGTTACTGCTTTAGGTATGGAGCTTTACAGTTTTTCGCCATGTGACCCACCTTATCACACCTTTGACATGTTCAGGTACACAAGCCGTAGTGGTGGTAGTTGTACTTGCTACATTTAAGTTGTTTTCCCGCATAAGAACCCATAGTTTGACTGTTGTTCTGATTTTGCTTGACCGAAGATGAATGGCTGAAACTGCGACTGTTGTGGTTGTCAGGCTTCTTCTGCGACTAGTTCGAGTTGGTCGCCTTGTCCACATCAATCCATTTACGCTTGTTGTTAGCGGTAGGGGTAGTAGTAGTAGTAGTAGTAGCAGCACGTGGGGGTAGCGAGCCACGCTCCACCTCCCGGTCGGTGATCTTGTGAGCTAATCGGATGATTCGTGGTAAATTGTCAAGATTTGCTACAGTGACCAAGCCCTTGACTTGCGGCGGAAAACCTTTGATGTACAGTTCGATTCTCTGGGGTGGTGGTCATGATAGGTTAGGACACATGTTTGCTAGCTCATGAGATCATTTCGTATAAGCCTCGATCTCTGACCCTACCACTTTCAAGTTGTAGTATTCGTTCTCTAACTTTTGCACTTCATCAAGGGGGCAGTACTCTTCTCTCATCAATTCCTTAAAATCATCCCACGTAGTAGCGTTTGCCATCTCGATGCCCAGCATCTGCACCTAGCATTCCACCAAGTTAATGCACCATCCGCCAAGGTGCCCGAAGCATACTTTACCATATCCCCAACTGGACAGTTGCACATAGCAAAGACGGATTCAACTTTTTCAAACCAACGGAGTAGTCCCACTGGACCTTCGACTCCGCTGAAAGTCTGCGGCTTATAATCCATAAATGTTTTGAATGTACACACAGGTGGATTGTTCTGGTTTTGGTTCGTAGGTTGACCTAAAACAAAAGGAAAATACGACGCACGAATGAGAATCGGGTAAAACAACTAAGGATTATGTTTGCCTGGTATGTATCGTACCAGCTTGCTGAGCTGCCTGAGATTCAGCCACCAGTGTGTTAATCAGATCCCTCAACTCCGCCTGAGTCATCACAATGTTGCCACGTCCACCGCCGCGACCACCATTACGTCCGCCACGTCCGCTCATGATTCTATATAAGAATAGTGGAAAAAGGAAAGGATCATGATTAAGTAGAAGTCAATTATCACTATGACTTCTATAGATTACAGAATTCTACCATTATGTTGGATAATGGATGGAACCCCCTTCACACTTGTTAAGCCTCACTAGGACTCACATGCACCCCACATTATTGTTATGTGTGCACCCATAATGATAATGCAGTTTGCATGTTTATCTCAGCTCCTCTTAACTCGTGCTAAAAGGTTTCCCATATTCGAGTAACAAAACGAAGGATATCACAGAACTAGGGATGACGAAAGTCTAAGGGTAGTATCACACTATCAACCATCATATCAGAAACAAGCAGCACATGTAGTCATATCGTAGTGTCAAGTATGTAGTTTCATGTAATATCGTGAGTGAGTGTACGCTAGGTGAGTAATGCATAAATTAAACAAAAGAAGAACCTTGCAATCTGGAGCTGAGTATCATGGTTGTTTTCAGTACTGTTCGGTTATAGTCAGGTTTTATGAAAACATTTTAAAACCTAGTTCACTATAACCAGTGGCTCTGATACCAAACTGTCACACCCCTAAAATTACCACCAGCGGGAACCCCTGCGAGGCATGTGACGTACCAGGATCTAGCCACTAATCACATTGAACCATAAGTAAAAATAGAAATTCCTATTAAATGAGAATAGTAATATTCAAACATCAGTTTTGAAAATCAAACGTATTCAACGGAATCATTAAATATTGTTCAATAAGTTAACATATAAAGTTTATAAAACAATCCAACTTTGAGTGTCTATCCAATCGCCACGACCCATGACTACTCCAGCTTCCCAGACAGCAAGTCCCATATCAGTGTACCTAATGGCCTGTAAGCATGCAGAAAAAGTGTATCAGCATAAAGCTGGCAAGTTCACAGTTTTGTTAAACGTTTGGGTACCAAGTGTTCGTTTTAAGATATGTTGATAATAACTCAATACCGTAAGACGGCTATTTGTTTGCCATTCCCCAATGCTCTATCAAACATTGGTCATGTGGTTAAGGTCATTAGTTCACGCCCGTCCTATCCAGGTACGTCATGAGGGCGCCAAACCTAATAGCACTATCAACTAATAACCCCGTTGCTCTACAAGCAACTAGTTCGGTAGTAAGATGGAACTTAGGTGATAGAAGTGAGTGTATTATCCAACAACAACATTTAAGGGGCTGTTTGGTAGCCTCTTAATGACCATTCAGATGCTACCTCTTAATGGTTTAAAACCTCTGAATGAATAAGAGGTAACCTCAAGTCTGAATGGTTAAGAGGTAACCTCTGAATGGTAAATCATCACATGTCACATTCTTCTACCTTCTCATTGGTAAAATTCTTAATGGTTCCATTAAGAGGTAGCCTCTTAATGACCATTCAGAGACTACCAAACAGCCCCTTACTAAAATCTGCCTCATATCCCCTACAAGGACATGGATTTGTAAAGTATCCCCTACAGGGATGCAAGTTTGTTTGTTTGTTTGTTCCTACTGGATGAATGCTTGTAAAGAAAGTAGTGAACTCACCTTTGATTGCTCGGTTAGACTTTTAAAGTGATTAGGAGTTGAGGTAGGTCAATCACATCCTAATACGATTATCATTTGGTTTATTAGTGTATTCAAGTAAGGCACGAAACTCAAACACGTATCTACCACGTATCATGCAATCACGTTGACAACTTACATACATATACATATTACACATATAATCATTTGTGATTATAGCACACAACAACTCACATAACACTTTCGTTGACATGAAACAGGTTTGATCATTCTCAGATATCACAAACAACAATTTAGATACACACAAAACAACTTATTACGTTTCAGCATTGATGTCCCGAGCTGGGTTGTTTTCGGGTAATTTTATAAGATAGTTTCCCTATTCCAAAAATTCCAAATAATTTACAGCACGTTCCAAATGGTCCACATCACTTTGTGTAAAAACCTCAAGACCTGAATCAATACCAATTATTTATTAAAAATTTTGTCACTTTTGACTGCAGTCTACGGAAAAATTTATTTAAAAATCATCGTCTTTCTGATTGGCATAATTCTAGTGAGAGATTTTCGGCAACATCTGTGCCCATCTACCGTACGAATTTCACGACTTAACTCTATCCAATTTACAAGACATAACGAAAAACATAACATGTAATTTTTGCAGAAAAACGCAGCTTTAGCTGCTGTACGAAACAGTTCTTTAAAAATAGTAAAAGACATCAAAAAAATGTTATTCTAGCGCCATTTGAAGTGTTTTTCAAAATCATACGTTTTAGACTTCAGAAAATCCGTTTTTCGATAAGTTACGACCTGTTTACAGCTAACTGAATTTGGCTGTTTATGCTAATTAGCTTTCAATTTTTCATTATATGATACTAGAACGAGTTTAAACGATCATGCAACCTAGTAACATCGACTAATAACAATTTAACTCATCAGATATCATCTAGCATATTAAACCACAACAAACCCTAGGTATACAACATCATAAACATTGTAAAAACGCAGCTTTAAAACACAAGATCAAAATTAACTTGAAGCGGAAAGAGAAAGCTAGTGAGGGAGAGAGTTGCGATCGTGAGAGAGGCGGGGGGCTGCCGTCTTACAAGGAGAAGGGAACTAGGGTTTCTTCTTTTTTTCCAGATACACATACATACGTATGTTTTTAAAGAAACAAGGGGTGGGGGGCGATTTGGGCTAGCGGGCCGCAAGGGTATGGGTGGCAGGTAGGGTTGTGGGTTCGCGCGAGAGGATAAACAGTTCGGGCTCGGTTTCGGGTTCTGAAAGTGAACGTTTGTCATAAACCGTTAAATACACGCGATACGTGATTATATATATATATATATATATATATATATATATATATATAGATAACTATATGTATATATATAAAGGATACTATCACACCCCGACTGCGTAATACAACAAACCGCGGCGAAAAAGTCGGGGAGTGGAGTAACAGAATTATTGTTTCACAACACACAGTATTCGATGTTTTGTTTTATTGAATTAATAATTGTTTGAAATTGTCTTAAAGTGAAATAAACGAGTTTAAGCACATTGTCTTTCTTGTTTTATGTCACTAAGGCCCTCGTCCAATCCTATATTTTGCATCATGATCATCTAACAACAGCATCTGAAACACATATGAAAATAGGTACGTTAGCATAAAAATGCCTGTGAGATACATAGGTTTTGTTAAAGCAGGATTCATGACTTGAAAGTTAAAAGAAGAGTTTAACAAAAAGTAGTCATGAATCTTGTAAAATGTTTTCTTTTATAAAATCATGTGAAAATTAGATGATAACAAAATGATAAAAAAGAATGATGCATGGTTAAATAAATAACCAAGTAAAAATGAGTTTGTATAAAATATGTTATTTGTAAAACACTGTCTTGTGAAAATATGTCATTTGTATAAAATGTATCATGTCTTTGTTTTTGTCAAAGTGGTTTAGATAACGCTACGATATGTAATATCATAAAAGCACTTATATATAGGAAGTACCAGCGGCGTATCCACCATGCTTTTATCATATTACACACGCCTCGTTGTTTAAACCAATGTTAAGTGTTCATGTAAAACAAAGTTTAATGTTTAAATGTCATGTGTAAACCATGTCTTGTATAACAAATGTCAAATTTGGCAAGTAAAAAGTATTTACTCAAACCATATGTATAATGTAAATGTATAACCAAATGTCATGTATGGTGAAAAAAATGTATTTACTCAATCCCGTAGGTATAATGTCATGTATAAACAAATGTCATGTGAAAAACAATGTTTTTGAATAAACAAATGTTTGAATTAAAAGTTATGTTTTAAAAGAATATAAATGCTTGTATTGATATGGGCATCTATACAGTAATGTTTATCGCATACATTCAAGCCTCGCGACTGACAGACAAACCCTTAACAAGTTAAAGATTTATCAAATATGTATATCGGATTCTGTCATTCCTTACGTCCCTACAAACCTAGGATTCCAGGAATTTGTCAATTCCTATGGTACCACTACATACTACCGAGCGGCGTGATCAATGTTAATGAACGTATTTTTGACCCGTTAAACATACCAAATGTCAAACCAATGTAAGCATGTTATGTAAAGAAATTTTTACTAAGTATGCTAAGTAAACATACAAAGTGGAAATGTTTATGAAATCAATGTGCGCGATGCTGAGTAAACATACATAGCAAAAATGTAATGTAAATCAATGTGCTAGCATGTTAAGTAAACATACATAGCAAAAAAAATGTAATGTAAATCAATGTGCTAGCATGCTAAGTAAACATACATAGCAAATCATAAGTGAAATTATGTACTATACGTGTACTAGATAACATAGCAAGTATATGTCATGAAAACAATGAAAGCATGAAAGTAACAAGTAGGCACATGTGTTTCACCCCAAAATATTTGAAAGCGGTAAAAGAGGGGACTATGTACTCACTTGATTTTGCTTAATAGTCTTGAAATAACAACCAAGTAACGCTCGAAGGAATATTGAATCAAACGGAACCTAATATAGGTAACTATGTTAATAAACCGGACCTAAATCGGGAGATAGGATAGAACGAGGTCTCGTAAACCAAATGAGTATTGGAACTCATATGATGTGGTTTAACAAAGCCTACATTCTAAATCGGAACCTATCCTAAGTGCTTATGACCCGTTTAGGTAGCCTACGCTACTTTAGCGCGTCATTTGCGCAAAAGCGCAAACAAGTAGCCTAACTAGTCCTATGACAAGTATTATATGCCCTAACATGATTAATAATCAGTTTATGTGGCAAAATTTAGGTTACATATGCTTAAAATGAAATTATACACAAAAAAGGTATTTTGGTCATTTACCTAAGGCATATAGACTACCTATCATACACTACTTAAACTAAGTGAACATAAGGTATAACCTCGGAAGGTTATTCCCTATACAACTATGTTCACAAAATATGTTTGGTCGGATCCTAATGATCGACCAAATGGTTCGGGTTCGAAACTCTAAGCGGTTGTTTAGACCTCTTATCTTACGATCCTAAATAAGCACTAAACTAAAAGTTACGAGTTAAACATGTTAAAACATGTTTAACTAAGTTAGAAAACAAGTTTGATGTCAAAACAAAGTGTTTTGATACCTGAAAATAGTTTCGTCACAAAATGCGCATAATCGACATTTTGACCGAAACTATGACTCGTCACTATGCCTAATTAACGTGGTAATTAGTAGGTATAGTCACAAGGAACTATAACCATCGTGATTACTCTCATGTTGCAACGTTCAAACGAACTTTGTGTTGACCAAATCATGGTCAAAGCAGAAAGGTAAACACTGTCTGACTTTCACGCTTGAAATGCATAACCAAGCATGAAGGAGACTTACAAAAGGTCCAAGCTTGAAAGATTTGAACTCAAAATACTCAGGTATGAAGCCTTCAACAAGTGAGAGCTTCAACTTAGAGCTGATTTGAGATGATGAGCAAATGAAAATGGCAAATGTGATGGGTATTTATAGGAAACCTTGAATTAATAGGATCATTACATGTGTTTTTGAGTAGATCAAAGCTTGATCTTGGCCATACACATGTTGCCCATAGTTTTAAATACTAGGGAAACAAGCCCATAGTATGCCAATTCTATGGTTAAAACTTGTTGTACAACTGGGTTTTGCAGATTCAAAGAATCTGCCCAGATAGGGGCGTCTCCATATGCGACAGCAAACACCCTCAGGCGTCGCCATACGCCAAGCCCCCCTTCTGAAGTTTCAAAAATGGCAAAACAGGTCCCTGCATGCTATAAAGTTGATTTTTGACGCGTTTAAGCCCCGTTAACCCATATTCAAAGCTCTACAAGGATTTTAAAGCATAGGGGACATGAAATAAGCTTGAAAATATCATGGATGTCGGTTCGTTTGGTCGTACGGCCTCGTTGTTCGGTTAATTACGATGAAACTCGAACGGATGTGAAATACGATCCAAATTACGTGACGAATGGTATTTTTACATTACAATAACTAAAATAAAATATTTTAATGATTACTAAAATTTTTGGATGTCCGAATATGTTCAGAATGTAAGATATGCGCGAAAATGCAAACTTATGCAGTTTTTGACGCTTTTAGTTCATGTTGATCAAATAAGCGTATTTTCTCACACCGAACCCCTCGAAGCTCATTTCTAAGCTATGATAAGGTTATTTATAGTATGTTTAGCTTATGATCATGTTCCAGAATGTACGTTGCTATACGAATCGGCATACTTCTCCAGTTTGACACAAATAGTCCATGTGAGCGAATAAACTTGGTTTTGCCATACCAAACCCTTCAAAACTTATTTCTAAGTCATGTAAAGGTTATTTAATGTATGTTAAGCTTATGTTGCTATTCTGGAGTGTATGTCACGTTAAACTGATTATGATTATGCATTAGTTTGCGTATAACCTTCTAGAAGGTGTTTAAGAGTTTGAAATCGAACGAGAATTGAAATGTGAAATTGTCACACGTAATTGTACAAATCCCGAGATTGAAAATCAAGATTTTATTAGATTCGGGTTTTTATGATGGTCGTAGAGACTTAGATGTTATAGTCTCCCCTACTTTAGGAAATTTCGTCCCGAAATTTAATTTAGAGGAAACTTGTGAAAACAGATGTGGATTTTTTTTTTCAATGAATCCTTCGTTCCCTAAGTACAACTTTGGGCCACGTTTGGACTTCCAGCGAATTTTGTTATTTGTAGTTGTCAGTTGTTTATAGGGAATAGTTTAGATCCGAAGATTTAAACTCCATTCTAATAGGTTTGTGTATGATTGTACTTGACCTCAAGAGTGCTATGTAATTCCTTGTTGTAGTAAATTGTAGAGAGTGTGTGAATTCGACAAGAAGTTGGAGTTTCGAACAACGGATAGAGAGATCGTTTCTAATGAAGACTACATAGGAAACTTGTGTGTGTTCGGAACTCGAAGTTGGAGAGGTGAAACAGTATTGGTCAAAGTTCTGAACTGCTAGTAACTTAAATAACGTGACGCTTGCAATGTAATAAGGAATACTTGTATATAGGAAGTACCATCGGTGTATCAACCATGCCCTTAACACATTGTTCACGTTTCATTATTCTTATCACTATAGGTTCTTACACATGACAAAAACTTGCTATGGTTTCTGTGCACTGAATTCCATAATTATGTATGCATCCATAATTACGTAATTCCTTGCACAGTCCGCACAGTACATTTTATAATGTGTAGGGGAAGAAAATCAAGCAAATAAACATGTGATGATTGTGACTTGACCACAATAGGGTCTTTTTAATTAGGCCAATAAATGATCTCTTTAACTACCTCAACACATGATATCTTTAAATGGACTGACGAATCAATCTTTTTAACTGGACCACCCAAGGGGTCTCTTTAACTTTGAAATAGTACTTTAAAATCCAAGGGCCTTAACTATTGCATAGAAGCCCATTAAGGATTTAAGATAGTACCTTTGGATATCCTTCTAAGAATTTCCTCATATGAAGATACGGAAGATATTACGAGGACTTGGATAGCGAGCATTTGGATCACACATAAACACATAATCACATAATTGTCGACTTAGTCATCAATTTGTTGTCAAATTGTTATTAATTTGTTCGTCAATTTGTTATTGATTTGTACACAAGTATTTAAAGTATACCAAGAATCCAATCCATGGACTTCAATTAGTACTTTAATCATCCTCAAGAATCTAACTATGAAGATAGGAAGATCTTATAGGAATTCGGTTTTTGTCCGTATTGAATCGTAATATACGTATTAAAGCATACAAAGAATCCAATTAAGGACTCTGATTTTGCGCTTTAAACATCCACAAGGATTTAATTATGAAGATAAGAAGATCCTATAAGGATTTTGGAATTTGTGTAGCGAGAAATGTTTCGAAACCTTGTATTAAGTGTGCTAAAGTCAATACATGAGGTAAAGAGTTCATGAAGTCAAGGTGCTAGACATGCTTAAGGAAACATATGAAGCAAGAATGTCTTTGGAGATCATGTACTACGTATGTTAAGTCAACATACAAGCAGAGTGTTCTTGAAAGCTATGCATGGGTTTCTTTAAAAATGTATTTAACATTTTTGAAACCTTATGTAATGTTTTTAAAATCGTGTAGTAGGTGTATTAGGTAAATATGTTTAGAAAATGTTTTACAACCATGTGAGATGGTTTTGAAATTAGGTTTGAGGTTTTTGAAAACATGGATAATGTTTTTGAAATTATGTACTTGGTATATTAAGTAAATATACTATGTTTTAAAAAAAAAATTAAATCACATGGGATGTCTTTGAAATCAGGAAGGATGTTTTGAAAACATATACTATGTATGTTGTTATGAAAACCAGAATATAATGATATGTATATCGCATAAGACTATTGAAGGACTTATGAAAGGTACCCTTAGATATCCAAGCAAGTATTTAAAGTGGTACTTTGAGTATTCGTCTAGAGTTGTAACTTGTACCTTGTGCTTTGTTTTCTTAGAAGGAAACGAGTACTAAGGATTTTCGTGGAGATCACGAGCGATCGCATGAATGGGAGAACTACAAGAGTAGTTTGTCTTGCAAAGAACATAGTTCCTTGGTGTCGGTATCGTAGAGATATGTCGTACACATATGTAACCACATTTGTTTTTGTACATCAAAGTTGTGAATAATGATTTATTTATAAACCACCCAAATTGTTTCAGAGTTCTTGGAAAACAAAAGAAACAAAACATAAAATTTTAGTTGTTTCAAAGCAGCATCATCTTCTAGTCAGTCATATGCTCATTCAGGGGTCGGATTTGCATTGACAAGCTTCGGGCAATTGTTCCTGTAATGACCCATCTCTCCACAGTGGTCGCAAGAAACTAGTGGAAAATAAGATTGAGCAGGGTTGTTATCATCTTTATTTTGTGTAGTCGCAACTCTGCAAACACTTGCTACATGACCAACAAGCCCACAATTCAAGCATTTGCGGCAACGTACATTGGCATGATGATGAAGGTTACATTGGTTGCACAGAGGTGCTTTTCCTTTGTATGACTTCTTAGCTGGTGGTGTTGCCACCTGGATAGGTCCCGCTTGATTAAGCGAAACTGGAGCAACTGCTGTAAGATTTTCTGAAGCCTTATGCTTCTTTGATTTCCTTGAAGGCTTGGCTTTTGTCTTCTTAGGTGCCTGAGTAGTTTCATCTTTGAGATGAGACATGGCGACAACTAGCTTAATGGTCCCACAGAGTACTACGCTTAGTTGTTGGGAAATTGTAGTAGCCAGTTCGGACCTTTAAGCATCGCTGCGATGAGGAGACATCCTAAAGATAGTGGAAAATATGTGAGAAAATAGGTGAGATGTTATTGGATAATCAAAACTGAATGTTAAGAATATCGACGAAACATAAGGATTGTGACAGTTTATTTTTTAATTAAAACAAACAACCGACATTGTGACTAATCAAAGTAAAGGGGTCATGATAATGTATCGCGAAGACATGCTTTAGCCTATAGGTGAACACTCACCCCAAGAGTTCCCAGGTAAGAGTGACTGGTCCGATACTACGGATTTGTACGAACACTCTAGCCTTAGACAAAAAATTCAAGGTACAGGTACCCACCCTTGCAGATTGCACGTGTTCACATTATAAGACACAAACTTTGACGAGATTTTGAAAACTTTGAAGGTTCAAAACCTTATAATAAATCATCAAAGAATAGATGATTGGTTTTCAAGACGGATTTGTAATTTGTGTTCTTGTTGCGGTTGTCACCTAAAGATAGGTGATGATATTGTTTTAAGATATAAACACAAGAATCTTGTGTAGGAAGGTTATAGACTAGGTCAAAGCATTACTAATAACCTAATTCCCTATAACCATGAGCTCTGATACCAACTCTTCTATCACACCCCGACCGCGTAATACAACAAACCCTGACCGAAAAGCCGGGGAGTGGAGTAACAGAATTATTGTTTCACAACACACGGTATCCGATGTTTTATTTTATTGAATTAATAATTGTTTGAAATTCTCTTAAAGTGAAATAAACGAGTTTAAGGACATTGTCTTTCTTGTTTTATGTCACTAAGGCCCTCGTCCAATCCTATGTTTTGCATCATGATCATCTAACAACAGCACGTGAAACACATGTGAAAATATGTACGTTAGCATAAGGATTCCTGTGAGATACATAGGTTTTGTTAAAGCAGGATTCATGACTTGAGAGTTAAAAGAAGAGTTTAACAAAAAGTAGTCATGAATCTTGTAAAATGTTTTATTTTATAAAATCATGTTAAAATCAGATGATAACAAAATGATATAAAAGAATGATGCATGGTTAAATAAATAACCAAGTAAAAACGAGTTTGTATAAAATATGTTATTTGTAAAATAGCGTCTTGTGAAAATATGTCATTTGTATATGATGTATCATGTCTTTGTTTCTGTCAAAGTGGTTTAGATAACGCTACGATATGTAATATCATAAAAGCACTTATATATAAGAAGTACTAGCGGCGTATCCACCATGCTTTTATCATATTACACACGCCTCGTTATTTAAATCACTTACTAATAATTACCAAAAAGGTTTTGTTTAAACAAATATTAAATGTTCATGTAAAACGAAGTTTAATGTCTAAATGTCATGTGTAAATCATGTCATGTATAACAAATGTCAAATTTGGCAAGTAAAAAGTATTTACTCAAACCATATGTATGATGTAAATGTATAACCAAATGTCATGTATGGTGAATAAAAAGTATTTACTCAATCCCATAGGTATAATGTCATGTATAAACAAATGTCATGTGAAAAACAATGTTTTTGAATAAACAAATGTTTGAATCAAAAGTTATGTTTTAAAAGAATATAAATGTTTGTATTGATATGGACATCTATACAGTAATGTTTATCGCATACATTCAAGCTTTGCGACTAACAGACAAACCCTTAACATGTTAAAGGTCTATCAAATATGTATATCGGATTCTGTCATTCCTTACGTCCAAACAAACCTAGAATTCCAGGAATGGGAGTTGTCAATTACTATGGTACCACTACATACTACCGAGCGGCGTGATCAATGTTAATGAACGTATTTTTGACCCGTTAAACATACCAAATGTCAAACTAATGTAAGCATGTCATGTAAAGAAATTTTGTACTAAGTATGCTAAGAAAACATACAAAGTTGAAATGTTTATGAAATCAATGTGCTAGCATGCTGAGTAAACATACATAGCAAAAATGTAATGTAAATCAATGTGCTAGCATGCTAAGTAAACATACATAGCAAAAAAAATGTAATGTAAATCAATGTGCTAGCATGCTAAGTAAACATACATAGCAAATAATAAGTGAAATAATGTAATATACGTGTACTAGATGAACATAGCAAGTATATGTCATGAAAACAATGAAAGCATGAAAGTAACAAGTAGGCACATATGTTTCACCCCAAAATATTTGAAAGCGGTAAAAGAGGGGACTATATACTCACTTGATTTTGCTTAATAGTCTTGAAATAACAACCAAGTAACGCTCGAAGGATCACAGAATCAAACGGCACCTAATATAGGTAACTATGTTAATAAACCGGACCTAAATCGGGAGATAGGATAGAATGACGTCTCATAAACCAAATGAGTATTGGAACTCATATGATGTGGTTTAACAAAGCCTACATTCTAAATCGGAGCCTATCCTAAGTGCTTATGACCCGTTTAGGTAGCTTACGCTACTTTAACGCGTCAATTGTGCAATGTGACAACTGTGCTTTGTAATCGATGAACAATGCAAAACAATGTTAGTTATCAATAAAACAATGTGATTTGATGTTATTATGTGTGTATTTGTGTTTGATGATTTTACAACTCGATTCGATTCCGATTTCAAGCTTTAAATCGCTTTCTGGAAAGTTATACACAAACTGGTGCGTAAACACAGTCAGTTTAATGCGAAAAACACTCCTGAATAGTGATATAGGCTTAACATACCTAAAATAACCTTTACATAACTTAGAAATAAGTTTTGGATGGTTTGGTGTGTTGAAAACAAGTCTATTCGATCGCAGGGACTATTTGTGTCAAACTGCGAAACTATACCGATTCGTATGGTATCGAAGAGTCTGGAACTTGATCATAAGCTAAACATACCATAAATAACCTAAACATAGCTTAGAAATAAGCTTTGAGTGGTTCGGTGTGCAAAAACATGTTTATTTGATCTTACACGGACTAAAAGTGTCAAAAACGACGTAAGTTGCATTTTCGCGCATATCTTACGTTCTGACCACATCTGGACATCCAAAATTTGTGTACACAGTAAAAATTTTTTATTTTAGTGATCGGCATGCAAAAACTTCGTTCGTTTCGCAATTTGGATCATTTTTGCGTTCGTTACGATTTCCGTCGTAATTAACCGAACAACGCAACCGTACGGCCAAACGAACCAACATCCGGCATAATTTTGAGCATGTTTCATGTTACCTATACTTTAACTTCATTATGAAGCTTAAAAATGGGCTTGACGGGTGTTAGAAGTGCCAAAATGCGTCGAAACAAGCTCAGGGGCCAAAACTGTCAAAAAGTGAAAGTTGCTGATCGGATGCAGGGTCCTTACGGACCGTAAAGCATGCCCAGTGACCAGAAGCTTTAAATCAGCTGTTGTTTTGTAAAATCAGGCCCTTGTATGCAATTTCCATGTTTTGGGGAACAAGTTATCTCTTCTCCAAGACTTCTAACCTTCTTGCAACACTTGTATGGCCATGATTTTTCCTTGATCAACACACAATCCACTTGTCTTGATCTTGTTCATCATGCTCAAGTATAAATAGCAAGCCAAACCTCCTCATTCTTTGCTCATTCTTCTCATTTGTCCTCTACATCTGACTTTGGGAGCTTTCTAATCTGCTTGGAAACTTATTCTTTGTAGAAAAGATAGCTAGGACCCTTTGTAAGTCTTCTTTCATGCTTATTCTTTATGTTTAAGCAGAAAGTCAAACAGTTTGGCCAACAGTTTGACTTTCGGTTTTGACCATCAATTGGTCAAGTCAAAGTTCAATTGAACTTTGCAACGTGATTTTAATCACGATGGTTATAATCCTCAGCGATTATACATACCGATTACCATGTTAACTCGGCATAGTGACGAGTTAAAGTTTCGGTCAAAATGCATTTTAGCACGCATTTTGCAACGGAACTATTTTCGGGTATCAAAACCCATTGTTTTGATACCAAATCAGTTTTATAAGCTAGTTAAGCATGTTTTAGCATGCTTAGCTCGTCACTATTAGTTTAGTGCTTGTTTAGGGTCGTAAGTTAAGCGGTCTAAACAACCGCTTAGACTTTCGAACCCGACCCGTTTGGTCGATCTTTAGGATCCGATCAAGCTTGATTAGTGATCATAGTTGCATAGGGAATAACCACTGAGGTTATACCTTATGATCACATAGGATTGGTTAGTTATTTGTTAAGTAGCTTGTATGCCCATAAGAAATGACCAAAACGCCCTTTTGAAGCATAAATCCATATTATGCATATATGAACATATATTTGATATATAATCTGATTTAGTAACATGTTTAGGTATTATTGGGCATGTAAGACTTGACATAGCACATAGTTAACCATCCGAACATAGTTTTGCATGAACGACGCATTAACGTAGCATAAGCTACCTTAATGGGTCGTAACGGGTCGAAAGCACTCAGGCTAGGTTTCAATATAGAATGTAGGCATTGTTAAACCATATCACATGAGTTCCAACACTCGTTTGGTTTACAAGACCTCATTCTGTCCGATCTTCCAATTTAGGTGTCAATTTATTTACTAGTGATCTGATTACTAGGTACTACTTGAATTTCCTTGGTTTGTCTGAGCTTCGCTAAGTTCTTTAGATCAAGGATACCCTTCTATTCAATGTGAGTACATAGTTCCCCTATTTTACTATTTTTAATTGTTTTGGGGTGATTCATATGTATCAAAATGATTTTCGATAATTAAACGATGGTTTCAAAAACGATTAAGATGGTTTATATTAAACTAATAACGATTTTCGATAAAGTGAACGAACTTGTTGGTTGTAGTTACATAACGAATGACATTCATTAGCATTGATCAAGCCGACCAGTATTAGGTTATGGTACCATAGGATCTGACAAATCCCGTTATCAGACTACACCCATGGTTATGTGTGGGAGTTATGTAGGTAACAACCGAATCTGATGATTGTTAACATACCCTTTGGTGGTTTGTTAATACGATAGACGAGGTAGTCGAGTCATGAAGGTTTGAATGTTATTAGCGAGACGACCATAAGTAGTTTCACAATTAAAACGAATAAAATTTTGGGACGAGTTAAAACGATTTGGAACGACTTAAACGAGATAAAACGATTTGAATGAACGATTGGTTTGGGTTGGGTTGTGATTAGGTAATGGGATGGGTGTAACATGATAGAAGCATGGTAGATAAGCCGCTGGTACATCTTATATATAAGTGCTTTTATCATATTACATTTCATGTCATTATTTAGTTCACTTGGGAAACGATTTGAAACGATGTCACACAATGAGGTTTTCGAAATGATATAAACCATACGAGTTTTGTTAACGAGTTTTTAACGAGATGTTTTACGAATTGGTTTACTAAAGAAAATGTTTTTGGGGTTAAGAATCATGGCTACGAGATTTGCTAAACTATAACCATCTAGATTTGAGTTGGTTATTTATGTTGCAATACACTTTTCAAAACGAGGCTTGTGTTTTTGACTCTTGTAGTCTAATGATGTACTGCAATATATAAACGAGCCGTGATTCCGATACTCTTATAAAACCTATGTGCTCGCCAGCATTTCTTTGCTGACTTTGTTTTCACATATGTTTCAGGTGATGTTGCGTGATGATTGCTAGGGAGCATGTTCACTTAAGATTTGGACGTGGCCCTAGTGACATAAAAACGATAGTAGACGATGTTTAATTTGTTTGTTTGGTTATAAAGACAATGTAATTTACTTAATAATTCAATAAAACGAAACTTTTAATTACCATGGTTGTGAAACAATGATTCTGTTACAACACTCCCCGACGTTTCCGCCACGGTTTGTTGTTTTAACGTGGTCGGGGTGTGACACGCAAAAGCACAAACGAGTAGCCTAACTAGTCCTATGAAAAGTATTATATGCCTAACATGATTAATAATCAGTTTATGTGGCAAAATTTAGGTTACATATGCTTAAAGTGAAATTATGCGCAAAAAGGGCATTTTGGTCATTTACCTAAGGCATATAAACTATCTATCATACACTACTTAAACTAAGTGACCATAAGGTATAACCTCGGAAGGTTATTCCCTATACAACTATGGTCACAAAATATGTTTGGTCAGATCCTAATGATAGACCAAACGGGTCGGGTTCGAAAGTCTAAGCGGTTGTTTAGACCGCTTATCTTACGAACCTAAATAAGCATTAAACTAAAAGTGACGAGTTAAACATGTTAAAGCATGTTTAACTAAGTTAGAAAACAAGTTTGATGTCAAAACAAAGTGTTTTGATACCTGAAAATAGTTTCATCGCAAAATGCACATAATCGGCATTTTGACCGAAACTATGACTCATCACTACGCCTAATCAACGTGGTAATCAGTAGGTATAGTCGCAAGGAACTATAACCATCGTGATTACGCTCACGTTGCAAAGTTCAAACGAACTTTGTGTTGACCAAATTATGGTCAAAGCAGAAAGTCAAACACTATTTGACTTTCATGCTTGAAATGCATAACCAAGCATGAAGGAGACTTGCAAAAGGTCCATGCTTGGAAGATTTGAACTCAAAATACTCAGGTATGAAGCCTTCAACAAGTGAGAGCTTCAACTTAGAGCTGATTTGAGATGATGAGCAAATGAAAATGGCAAATGTGATGGGTATTTATAGGAAACCTTGAATTAATAGGATCATTACATGTGTGTTTGAGTAGATTAAATCTTGATCTTGGCCATACACATGTTGCCCATAGTTTTAAATACTAGGGGATCCCTTAAACAAGCCCATGGTATGCCAATTCTATGGTTAAAACTGGTTGTACAGTTGGGGTTTGTAGATTTAAAGAATCTGCCCAGATAGGGGCGTCGCCGTACGCGACAGCAAATACCCTCAGGCGTCGCCATACGCCAAGCCCCCCTTCTAAAGTTTCAAAAATAGCAAAACTGGTCCCTGCATGCTATAAAGTTACTTTTCGACGCGATTAAGCCCCGTTAACCCATATTCAAAGCTGTATAAGGATGTTAAAGCATAGGGGACATGAAATATGCTTGAAAATTTCATGGATGTCGATTCGTTGGTCGTACGGAATCGTTGTTTGGTTAATTACGATGAAACTCGAACGGACGCGAAATACGATCCAAATTACGTGACGAATGGTATTTTTGCATTCCAATCACTAAAATAAAATATTTTAATGATTACAAAAATTTTTGGATGTCCGGATTTGTTCAGAATGTAAGATATGCGCGAAAATGCAAACTTATGCAGTTTTTGACGCTTTTAATCCCTGTTGATCAAATAAGCGTATTTTCTCACACCGAACCCCTCAAAGCTCATTTCTAAGCTATGTTAAGGTTATTTATGGTATGTTTAGCTTATAATCATGTTCTGGAATGTACGTTGCTATACGAATCGGCAGACTTCTGCAGTTTGACGCAAATAGTCCCTGTGAGCGAATAAACTTGTTTTTGCCATACCAAACCCTTCAAAACTTATTTCTAAGTTATGTAAAGGTTATTTAAGGTATGATAAGATTATTTTGATATTCCGGAGTGTATGTTGCGTTAAACTGATTATGTTTATGCATCAGTTTGCGTATAACCTTCCAGAAGGTGTTTAAGAGTTTGAAATCGAACGAGAATTGAAATGTGAAATTGTCACACGTAATTGTACAAATCCCGATATTGAAACACAAGATTTTATTAGATTCGGGTTTGTATGATGGTCGTAGAGACTTAGATGTTACAGTCTCCCCTACTTTAGGAAATTTCGTCCCGAAATTTAATTTAGAGGAAATTTGTGAAAACAGATGTGGATGTTTTTGTTCAACGAATCCTTCGTTCCCTAAGTATAACTTTGGGCCATGTTTGGACTTCCATCGAATTTTGTTATTTGTAGCTGTCAGTTGTTTATAGGGAAGAGTTTAGATCCGAAGATTCAAACTCCATTCTAATAGGTTTGTGTATGATTGTACTGGACCTCAAGAGTGCTATGTAATTGATAAAAGGATGTCCTTGTTGTAGTAAATTTAGAGAGCGTGTGAATTTGACAAGATGTTGGAGTTTCAAACAATGGATTGAGAGATCTTTTCTAATGAAGACTATCATAGGAAACTTGTGTGTGTTCGGAACTCGAAGTTGGAGAGGTGAAACAGTATTGGTCAAAGTTCTGAACTGCTAGTAACTTAAATAACGTGATGCTTGCAATGTAATAAGGAATACTTGTATATAGGAAGTACCATCGGTGTATCTACCATGCACTTATCACATTGTTCACGTTTCATTATTCTTATCACTATAGGTTCTTACACATGACAAAAACTTGCTATTGTTTCTGTGCACTGAATTCCATAATTATGTATGTATCCATAATTATGTAATTCCTTGCACAGTCCGCACAATACATTTTATAATGTGTAGGGGAAGAAAATCAAACAAATAAACATGTGATGACTGTGACTAGACCACCATAGGGTCTTTTTAATTAGGCAAACAAATTATCTCTTCAACTACATCAACATATGATATCTTTAACTAGATTGACGAATCAATCTTTTTAACTGGACCATCCAAGGGGTCTCTTTAACTTTGAAATAGTACTTTAAAATCCAAGGGCCTTAACTATTGCATAGAAGCCCATTAAGGATTTAAGATAGTACCTTTGGATATCCTTCTAAGAATTTCATCATTTGAAGATATGGAAGATTTTACGAGGACTTGGATAGCGAGCATTTGGATCACATAAACATATAAACACATAATCGCATAATCACATAATTGTCAACTTAGTCATCAATTTGTTATCAACTTGTTATTAATTTGTTCGTCAATTTGTTATTGATTTGTACACAAGTATTTAAAGTATACCAAGAATCCAATCCATGGACTTCAATTAGTACTTTAATCATCCTCAAGAATCTAACTATGAAAATAGGAAGATCTTATAGGAATTCGGTTTTTGTCCTTATTAAATCGTAATATACATATTAAAGCATACAAAGAATCCAATTAAGGACTCTGATTTTGCGCTTTAAACATCTACAAGGATTTAATTATGAAGACAGGAAGATCCTATAAGGACTTGGAATTTGTGTAGCGCGAAATGTTTCAAAACCTTGTATTAAGTGTGCTTAAGTCAATACATGAGGTAAAGAGTTCATGAAGTCAAGGTGCTAGACATGCTTAAGGCAATATATGAAGCAGGAATGTCTTTGGAGATCATGTACTACGTATGTCAAGTCAACATACAAGCAGAGTGTTCTTGAAATCTATGCATGGGTTTCTTTGAAAATGAATTTAACGTTTTTGAAAACATATGTAATGTTTTCGAAATCATGTAGTAGGTGTATTAGGTAAATATGTTTAGAAAATGTTTTACAACCATGTGAGATGGTTTTGAAATTTGGTTTGAGGTTTTTGAAAACATGGATAATATTTTTGAAATTATGTACTTGGTATATTAAGTAAATATACTATGTTTTAAAAAAATTCTTTTAGATCACATGGGATGTCTTTGAAATTAGGAAGGATGTTTTGAAAACATATACTATGTATGTTGTTATGTAAACCAGAATATAATGATAAGTATATCGCATCAGACTATTGAAGGACTTATGAAAGGTACCCTTAGATATCCAAGCAAGGATTTAAAGTGGTACTTTAAGTATTCGTCCAGAGTTGTAACTTGTACCTTGTGCTTTGTTTTCTTAGAAAGAAACGAGTACTTAGGATTTTCGTGGAGATCGCGAGCGATCGCATGAATGGGAGAACTACAAGAGTAGTTTGTCTTGCAAAGAACATAGTTCCTTGGTGTCGGTAACGTAGAGATATGTCACACACATATGTAACCACATTTGTTTTTGTACATCAAAATTGTGAATAATGATTTATTTATAAACCACCC
The DNA here is from genome assembly GCA_030545235.1 of Helianthus tuberosus. Taxonomy (NCBI): domain Eukaryota; kingdom Viridiplantae; phylum Streptophyta; class Magnoliopsida; order Asterales; family Asteraceae; genus Helianthus; species Helianthus tuberosus. The sequence continues at coordinate 200,298,140 of CM060425.1, forward strand.
AAATTGTTTCAGAGTTCTTGGAAAACAAAAGAAACAAAAGATATAAAATTTTAGTTGTTTCAAAGCAGCAGGATCTTCCAGTCAGTCATATGCTCATTCACGGTTCAGATTTCCATTGACAAGCTTCGGGCAATTGTTCCTATAATGACCTATCTCTCCACAGTGGTAGCAAGAAACTGGTGGAAAATAAAGTTGAGCAGGGTTGTTATCATCTTGATTTTGTGTAATTGCAACTCAGCAAAACCCTAGCTACATGACCAACAAGCCCACAATTCAGGCATTTGCGGCAACGTATGTTGGCATGATGAAGGTTACATTGGTTGCACAGAGGTGCTTTTCCTTTGTATGACTTCTTAGTTGGTGGTGTTGCCACCTGGCTAGGTCCTGCTTGTTAAGCGAAACTGGAGCAACTGCTGTAAGATTTTCTGAAGCCTTACACTTCTTTGATTTCCTTGAAGGCTTGGCTTTTGTCTTCTTAGGTGCCTCTTAAGTAGTTTCATCTTTGAAATGAGACATGGCGACAACTAGCTTAATGGTCCCACAGAGTACTACGCTTAGTTGTTGGGCAATTGTAGCAGCCAGTTCGGACCTTTGAGCATCGCTGCGATGAGGAGACATCCTAAAGATAGTGGAAAATATGTGAGAAAACAGGTGAGATGTTATTGGATAATCAAAACTGAATGTTAAGAATATCGACAAAACATAAGGATTGTGACCGTTTATTTGTTAATTAAAACAAACAACCGACACTGTGACTAATCAAAGTAAGCGGGTCATGATAATGTATCACGAAGACATGCTTTAGCCTATAGGTGAACACTCACCCCAAGAGTTCCCAGGTAAGAGTGACTGGTCCGATACTGCGGATTTGTACGAACACTCTAGCCTTAGACAGAAAACTGAAGGTACAAGTACCCACCCTTCCAGATTGCACGTGTTCACATTATAAGACCCAAACTTTGACGAGATTTTGAAAACTTTGACGGTTCAAAACCTTATAATAAATCATCTAAGAATAGATGATTGGTTTTCAAAACGGATTTGTAATTTGTGTTCTTGTTGTGGTTGTCACCTAAAGATAGGTGATGATATTGTTTTAATCTTGTGTTCTTGTTGTGATTTGTAATCTTGTTTTAGGGTCCTAGGAAGGTTATAGTCTAGGTCAAAGCATTACTAATAACCTAATTCCCTATAACCATGAGCTCTGATACCAACTCTTCTGTCACACCCCGATCGCGTAATACAAAAAAAATTATTGCGGCGGAAAAGTTGGGGAGTGGAGTAACAGAATTATTGTTTCACAACACACGATATTCGATGTTTTGTTTTATTGAATTAATAATTGTTTGAAATTGTCTTAAAGTGAAATAAACGAGTTTAAGCACATTGTCTTTCTTGTTTTATGTCACTAAGGCCCTCGTCCAATCCTATGTTTTGCATCATGATCATGTAACAACAGCAACTGAAACACATGTGAAAATAGGTACGTTAGCATAAAAATGCCTCTGAGATACATGTTAAAGCATGTTTCATGCTTGAAAGTTAAAATAAGAGTTTAACAAAAAGTAGTCATGAATCTTGTAAAATGTTTTCTTTTATAAAATCATGTGAAAATCAGATGATAACAAAATGATATAAAAGAATGATGTATGGTTAAATAAATAACCAAGTAAAAATGAGTTTGTATAAAATATATTATTTGTAAAACAGTGTCTTGTGAAAATATGTCATTTGTATAAAATGTATCATGTCGTTGTTTCTGTCAAAGTGGTTTAGATAACGCTACGATATGTAATATCATAAAAGCACTTATATATAGGAAGTACCAGTGGCGTATCCACCATGCTTTTATAATATTATACACGTCTCGTTATTTAAATCACTTACTAATAATTACCAAAAAGGTTTTGTTTAAACCAATATTAAGTGTTCATGTAAAACGAAGTTTAATGTCTAAATGTCATGTGTAAACCATGTCTTGTATAACAAATGTCAAATTTGGCAAGTAAAAAGTATTTACTCAAACCATATGTATAATGTAAATGTATAACCAAATGTCATGTATGGTGAATAAAAAGTATTTACTCAATCCCATAGGTATAATGTCATCTGAAAAACAATGTTTTTGAAAAAAAAAACAAATGTTTGAATCAAAAGTTATATTTTAGAAGAATATAATGCTTGTATTGATATGGACATCTATACAGTAATGTTTATCGCATACATTCAAACCTTGCTATTGACAGATGAAACCTTAACAAGTTAAAGGTTTATCAAATATGTATATCGGATTCTGTCATTCCTTACGTCCAAACAAACCTAGGATTCCAGGAATGGGTGTTATCAATTCCTATGGTACCACTACATACTACCGAGCGGCGTGATCAATGTTAATGAACGTATTTTTGACCCGCTAAACATACCAAATGTCAAACTAATGTAAGCATGTCATGTAAAGAAATTTTGTACTAAGTATGCTAAGTAAACATAAAAAGTGCAAATGTTTATGAAATCAATGTGCTAACATACTGAGTAAACATACATAGCAAAAGTGTAATGTAAATTAATGTGCTAGCATGCTAAGTAAACATACATAGCAAAAAAATGTAATGTAAATCAATGTGCTAGCATGCTAAGCAAAATACATAGCAAAGCCTAAGTGAAATTAGGTACTATACGTGTACTAGACGAACATAGCAAGTATATGTCATCAAAACATTGAAAGCATGAAAGTAACAAGTAGGCACATGTGTTTCACCCCAAAATATTTGAAAGCGGGAAAAGAGGGGACTATGTACTCACTTGATTTTGCTTAATAGTCTTGAAATAACAACCAAGTAACGCTCGAAGGATCACGGAATCAAACGGCACCTAATATAGGTAACTATGTTAATAAACCGGACCTAAATTGGGAGATAGGATAGAATGAGGTCTCGTAAACCAAATGAGTATTGGAACTCATGTGATGTGGTTTAACAAAGCCTACATTCTAAACCGGAACCTATCATAAGTGCTTATGACCCGTTTAGGTAGCTTCCACTACTTTAACGCGTCATTTGCGCAAAAGCGCAAATGAGTAGCCTAACTAGTCCTATGACAAGTATGATATGCCCTAACATGATTAATAATCAGTTTATGTGGCAAAATTTAAGTTACATATGCTTAAAATGAAATTATGCGCAAAAAGAGCATTTTGGTCATTTACCTAGGGCATATAAACTACCTATCATACAATACTTAAACTAAGTGACCATAAGGTATAACCTCGGAAGGTTATTCCCTATACAACTATGGTCACAAAATATGTTTGGTCGGATCCTAATGATCGACCAAACGGGTCGGGTTTGAAAGTCTAAGCGGTTGTTTAGACCGTTTATCTTACGACCCTAAATAATCACTAAACTAAAAGTGACGAGTTAAACATGTTAAAACATGTTTAACTAAGTTAGAAAACAAGTTTGATGTCAAAACAAAGTGTTTTGATACCTAAAAATAGTTTCGTCGCAAAATGCGCATAATCGGCATTTTGACCGAAACTATGACTCGTCACTACGCCTAATCAATGTGGTAATCAGTAGGTATAGTCACAAGGAACTATAACCATCGTGATTATGCTCAGGTTGCAAAGTTCAAACGAACTTTGTGTTGACCAATTCATGGTCAATGCAGAAAGTCAAACACTGTTTGACTTTCATGCTTGAAATGCATAACCAAGCATGAAGGAGACTTACAAAAGGTCCAAGCTTGGAAGATTTGAACTCAAAATACTCAGGTATGAAGCCTTCAACAAGTGAGAGCTTCAACTTAGAGCTGATTTGAGATGATGAGCAAATGAAAATGGCAAATGTGATGGGTATTTATAGGAAACCATGAATTAATAGGATCATTACATGTGTTTTTGAGTAGATCAAAGCTTGATCTTGGCCATACACATGTTGCCCATATTTTTAAATACTAGGGGAGCCCTTAAACAAGCCCAAGGTATGCCAATTCTATGGTTAAAACTTGTTGTACAGCTGGGTTTTGCAGATTCAAAGGATGCAGCTGGGGCATTGGTTAAACCAAATGGCATGACAGTAAATTCATATTGGTCATACCTTGTTCTGAAAGCGGTCTTAGGAATGTCCTATTCCTGTACCTTTAATTGATGATATCCTGACCTTAAATCGATTTTAGAGAAAAATCATGCTCCTTGCAATTGATGAAACATATCATCGATTCTTGGTAATGGATACCGATTCTTAATCGTGACCTTGTTCAATTCACGGCAGTCAATGCACATATGCATTGATCCGTCCTTCTTTTTGAAGAATAGGATTGGCGCTCCCCATGGGATGAACTTGGTTGTATGAATCCTTTCTCTAACAATTCATCTAATTGTTTCTCTAGTTCCTGCATTTCTGCGGGTGCCAATCGGTAAGGTGCTTTGGCAATTGGGGCTGTCTGACAGGTAGTCCGTAGGACAACCCTTAAGTGGTATAAATGATAATAAAATCCTACATTTAATCGGGTAGTTGTCTAGAATTAGATAACTACGGTTGTTTGTGTTTCAGGTATAAATGGGAGCTTAAAATGGAAGGAACACAGAGAATAAATGAAAAAATCAATTTTTGGAATTGAAGAATTAAGAGGATAGCATGATAGAGGACAAAATTACGAGAACGTAGGCGAAAACGGAGTTGAAACGAAAAAGTTATGCTGAAAACAAGTTTTCATGTTGAAGCCTGCCGTAGGCTACGGCAAGGGCCGTAGCTTACGGCGCCGACTGGCACTTTTTGTCACTGTGTGATAGTTTAAAGACACCGTAAGCTATTCCAAGCCACCATAAGCTACGGTGGCCACCGTAGCTTACGGCGCTGACCTGCGTAAATGTGTAACTTCCACCTTTTAATGCGGATTTATGGTGTCTTTTCAATTCCAATCATTCCCATTCGGTTACCAGCAGTCTAGAGGCGAATTTGGGTGTTCTTGAGAGCTTGAAACAATTTCTAAACATCTTGTTAGTGTTTTTAATTCTTATGAACATTGATATGTATGTGATGATGATTGTCCAAGTCATGAGTGGCTAAACTTATGGTGATCATCTTTGGTTGAAGGTTATGTAAGACTTTGTGCTTGAATTCCTTATTTCTAGAATAACAAACTTTGTCTTTATGATTTATTTGTTATGGTGTGTGATTGATTGTTTGTAAATTGTTGATTCTTATGTTAATCTAGTTTGAAACCATACGTTCTTGGTGTCGTTGGCAATCGAGATATCATGGGTAGAATTAGGATTGGGTAGGGTTAAATGGTCATCGGGTAACAACCTCACGTTCTAGGAATCTGAGTACTTAGTTCCCTTTCATCACTACAAGTAATCACACATGAATTATGTCTATGTAGTTCTTTCTAGTGGAATGATAGCATAAATGTCAAAGTAAAACGGAAACTAAAGATGGTCATTTGTCTCTAAATCGTTTACAACCAACACTTTCATTGTGCAATTAGAATAGTAATTTAGTTTATAAAACTCAATCAACCAAACCAACTCTTGAACTTTATTTATATTGCATTAGTTTAATTTTAGTTAACTTAGAGAAATACTTTAAATAACACACATTCCACAAACTCCCTGTGTTCAATACCCACTTGCCACTAGCTATTTAGTAGTAATTGGATTAAATTTGATTGTGACCACGACATTACGTCAAATTTTGGCGCCGTTGCTGGGGAGTAGTGCGCAACATGTGTTATTTTTGATCTTTTTAGGTTTGTTATTTTTCTGGTTTCCACTGGGTGTGTTAGTGTGCAAGTATTTACAGGTGCATGCGTACTAGGAGCTCTCACAAGCTATCACCATTGGCATTTGATCCAGAAATTGAACGGAATTTGAGAAGAAACAGAATTTTTCTACGAGAAAATAAAATCAACGGTTCACCAACAACACCTACTACACCAATTACACCACTTAGATACATGGATCCACTGCCACCACCCACTACGGGTGAGCTTACACCACCTTTCATACCATCATCAACTCAACCTTCACCAAATACCACCATGCCTAACACCACTACCGACTTTATTCCACCACATGAAATTAAACCAACCAACACTACCTTACCTGAGAACACACAACCTGAATACTCCTTCAGTTACAACCATACATCATCCTCTGTTCCAACTTATTCATCATTTTTCCCAACATCCGGCCAACCATCATCATCACAAATACCACCACCTAACCTATACCAAACCAGTCCATCTATTATCCATTTTACTCCATTCCAACCAAGAGTGCAATTTCAACATAGTTTGGGAGCAAGACAAGATGGGTTCGATGATGAGTTTGAGGATGACTTTGTGGGATATGATGAAGAAGGATACATGTATGGGGGTGATGGAGATCAAGGGGAGTATATCTGTGTTCAAGGTCAAAATCAAAGAATGTCAAGTGTTGGTGGTATTTCTCAACAACAAATCATACCTCAACAATTTCCACAACAAGGTCCACCGGTGCAAAGATGAGTTCAACAACCTCATGTGGGGCCGAGATTTCAGCCACCTCTACAAGAATTTGGGCTGCCACGAATGCAAGTTCAAAGACCAATGGGTCCTATACGTCTAAGAGTTTGGTTGGGTTTACCAAGAAGACATCTTCGAGAACATCCAAGAGGTATAGAAGCACATTTTAGACCGGTGATCACTCATAATCCTTCACCGGTAGTTATTCCTCACAATGACCAAGGGAGGACATTTGAAGTGAGAACCAATTCGTTACAAAGTTTGCCAAAGTAGAAGGGTCTAGCAACGGAGGAGCCCTATTTTCATTTGGAAGCTTATGATTCGATTTGCAACACTCTTGGGAGTCAAGGATTTTCGGCTGATGATGTCAAATTGGTGCTATTCCAATTTTCCCTAGAAGACAAGGCTAAGAAATGGTTTTACACCCTACCTTCGGCATCTATTTATACATGGGCGGAAATGCAACAAATCTTCTTGGATGAATTTTATACCGCTCAAAATACGAATGATGCTAGAGAAGGGTTGAGAAGTTTTCAACAACAATCTGGTGAGATGTTTCATGAAGCATTCGAACGGTTTAACATGATGATCAAGAATTGCCCTCATCATGTGATAGAGCTTTGGGAGTTGATGAATGCTTTTCATGAGGGGTTATGTGCTGAAGATGCTCGTGATTTAATGTCGATCACAAATGGTACTTTTGGTACAAACTACGAGCATGATGATTGGGAATTTTTGGAGCAAATGGTGGTCACATCAAAAAGAAAAGCTCAAGCATCAAGGAGAGCACGACCGGCAATTACCCGAACTCAAGTGCACATGGTGGACGATGGTAATGTTCAAACTTCTAATCAAATTTATGATGTTTGTGCACTTTGTAATGAGTTGGGACATGCGGTTGAAAATTGCCAAGGAGTGGTGGAAGGGCAATATGAGGAGGTGAATGCTTTGCAAGGGCAAGGAGGGGGTGGTAGAAATTACAACATGAATTCCAATACATACCACCCCGGTTTGAGAAACCACCCAAACTTTAGATATGGAAATCCCTCAAACCAAGCTAACCCAAATTTTCAAGGAAGTCAAGGTAACTTGGCTCCCCGCTAACCGTTCAATAATCAAAGTGGGTTTTCGGGTCAAAGTTCTTCTGGTGGAAATGAGGTCATGGAGATGCTCAAGGCAATGCAACTAGAGATGCAGCGAAGAAATCAAATGGATGATGTTCGCATGCAAAAAGATGAAATCCGTGACAAAGCTATTCAATCGTTGACCACTCAAATGGGTCAACTTGCAAGTGACGTGGCATTATTGAAGAAAGCAAAAGGTCAATCACCAAGTGACACGGTGATAAATCCCAAGAACACAAAAAGCATTAACATCAATCTGGTAAGCACCGTTCCAAATACTAAATTTAATGAAACATTGCTAACCTCTTCGTATCAAGTGAATGCAGGTTTGGAAAAAGATGCCGAAGTCGAGAATGATAAAGAGTATGGAGTGCCAATAGTGGCTATCCGAGTGGGGAAACTAAAAATTCCTCATGCATTGTTGGATTATAGGGCGAGCATGAGTGTGTTACCCGGTGATCTGTATGACATGTATGATTTTGGTCCGCTTCAGGATGTAGACACCATGGTGAGTTTCGCGGATGAAAGTTGGAGGCATCCACGGGGAATGGTTAAGAATGTTATGATTCGGTTGGGAGAATTCGAATACCCGGTGGATTTTCTAGTTTTAGATTATGCTACTGCCATGATGGCGTCACAACAAAGGGTGATTTTGGGTCGACCGTTTCTCTATACGGTAAATGCTTAAATCGATTGTAGAGAAGGAATCATTACCATGACCGAAAAGAACCGTAAGTTGTCATTTGATGTTCAGACTAAGATGATTAGTTACGATTTTGTTGAGGCGAAGGATAGCGGGTTTAGTGAAAAGGTGTTTCAAAGAATGAGAAGAAATCACCCACCGGACCGTGAAGAAAAGCATATGGGTTTAAGCAAGAGTGTATTTGATTACCCACCGAGTCGAAACGAGACGGATGCATTTTGCTCAATGGCACGAGGAAGTGATAGAGATGGCAGGAACCGCTTCTTTGAGCCACCTTAAATGGGGGTGGCACGGTCTGGCTGAAGACCTGAAAACTTAGCGCTGCTCGGGTGGCAACCTGAGGTTTTTCACTGATCTTGTTATTTATTTAGTTTTCTATGTTTCAGGGCCATGGCAACACTCAAGTGTGGGGAAGATGTGCGGATATTTGTGTGAAGGTGGTGATAGGAAATTGGATCATTTACAATATCTTTGTGTCAAACTTCACCAGGTCAATGTACTTTTTCCTTAGACTTGGCATGTTCTTTAGCTTTGAAATATTGTTAGTTTATTAGTTTGCTTTTGTTTATAAAAAATAAAATAAAAAAACAAAGTTGATGTTTTTGGTGTTTAAGTGATCTTCCCTTCAAAACCATACATTGGGGACAATGTATCCCAAGTGTGGGGATGAGGGGAAATTCTGAAAAATTTCTGAAAATTGTAAATTTTTAAAAATCAAGTGACAATGGTCCGAATTGAATATTTGAATACAAAACGGCATGATACACCGGCATCCCATATTCCCTTGTTCTTTCTTGGTGAGAGTTGAGCCATCTCTTTGAATTTATTAGAAATATTTTTCTTTGATGAGAGTGGCAATGGGTGGGGGTACATTAGAACTTGTGCTTGGATGCGGTTTGGGGCCTTAGCTTTGCATGAATGTGAAAATGATAAGGGCATTTTGGTAGCGTCATCATGTGAGTGCGAATGTGGGATTTGGGGGGTTGGACCTCATAAATTATATATATGAGCATGGTAGTGAGACAAGCGGGAGTTTGGACTTTAGTAGCCCATTTGAGCTTTGAGCCGATCTTTTGTTAACCTGTGCCTAATTTCTCTTAAAAAATTAACCCGTATTTGACCCGGTGTATTAGTATAATCATCTTGTTCTAGTATGCTTGTTTGTTATGTTAGTTAAATCGAAAGAAAAAAAAGAGATATGAAAAAAAAAAGAAAAAAAAAAGAGAAAAAGCAGTGAAAAAAAAGAGAAAAAGAGATTGATGTATTGTATTTAGATGTTATGTTTAGATAGAAATAAAAGACCTGGTCGAATGATTAGCTACTACATATATTTCCATTTCCTACCTGTATGCCTAGTCGTGTTACAACCTTTAAGTCCCTTTGATTCGCATGCATGTTTAGCAAATTCTTTAGGCGAAGGACCGATTTGTGTACAAGCATATTATTGTTCAACTACCCATTTACCTTAAGTGTGTTCTAGCTCATTTTTGCTAGTATTATTTGTCACTGAGAGGAGAGTTATTATGAGGGGTGTGTTATGCGCGGTTTTAAGAAAGAATTAGTAAATGAGGACATTTGTTTGCTTGGTTTGTGCTTGATCACTTGAATAAATTGTGTTTTGTTGAACGGGTTGCTTGGGGCAAGCAACGGTTAAGTGTGGGGATGTGACGGTTAGTCCGTAGGACAACCCTTAAGTGGTATAAATGATAATAAAATCCAACATTTAATCGGGTAGTTGTCTGGAATTAGATAACTACGGTTGTTTGTGTTTCAGGTATAAACGAGAGCTTAAAATGGAAGGAACACAGTGAATAAATGAAAAAATCAATTTTTGGAATTGAAGAATTAAGAGGATAGCATGATAGAGGACGAAATTATGAGAACGTAAGCGAAAACGGAGTTGAAACGAAAAAGTTATGCTGAAAACAAGTTTTCATGTTGAAGCCTGCCGTAGGCTACGGCAAGGGCCGTAGCTTACGGCGCCGACTGGCACTTTTTGTCACCGTATGACAGTTTAAAGCCACCGTAAGCCATTCCAAGCCACCATAAGCTACGGTGGCCACCGTAGCTTACGGCGCTGACCTGCGTAAATGTGTAACTTCCACCTTTTAATGCGGATTTATGGTGTCTTCTCAATTCCAATCATTCTCATTCGGTTACCAGCAGTCTAGAGGCGAATTTTGGGTGTTCTTGAGAGCTTGAAACAATTTCTAAACATCTTGTTAGTGTTTTTAATTCTTATGAACATTGATATGTATGTGATGATGATTGTCCAAGTCATGAGTGGCTAAACTTATGGTGATCATCTTTGGTTGAAGGTTATGTAAGACTTTGTGCTTGAATTCCTTATTTCTAGAATAACAAACTTTGTCTTTATGATTTATTTGTTATGGTGTGTGATTGATTGTTTGTAAATTGTTGATTCTTATGTTAATCTAGTTTGAAACCATACGTTCTTGGTGCCGTTGGCAATCGAGATATCATGGGTAGAATTAGGATTGGGTAAGGGTTAATTGGTCATCGGGTAACAACCTCACGTTCTAGGAATCTGAGTACTTAGTTCCCTTTCATCACTACAAGTAATCACACATAAACTATGTCTATGTAGTTCTTTCTAGTGGAATGATAGCATACATGTCAAAGTAAACCGGAAACTAAGGATGGTCATTTGTCTCTAAATCGTTTACAACCAACACTTTCATTTTGTAATTAGAATAGTAATTTAGTTTTTAAAACTCAATCAACCAAACCAACTCTTGAACTTTATTTATATTGCATTAGTTTAATTTTAGTTAACTTAGAGAAATACTTTCAATAACACACATTCCACAAACTCCGTGTGTTCGATACCCACTTGCCACTAGCTATTTCGTAGTAATTGGATTAAATTTGATTGTGACCACGACATCAAGTCACTGTCTCTGGTATCAAATGGATTCTGAATTCAACTTCCCTATCTGGAGGTTGCCCTGGTAGCTCTTCTGGAAGTACATCTGAAAACTGGGATACTACTGGAATATCCTTTAATTCTTTTCCTTTAATGTTAGTAATTATAGAAATTAAATACACTAATGACCCTTTCCTTATATAACTTGTTGTTTTCATCACAGAGATGAACTTTGTGGATTTAAGGGTTTAATTTCCTTTGATTGTGATCTTTTCACCCCTTGGTGAATTTACTTGGATTGACTTTTGATCACACAAAATACTGGCTTTATTGGCTATTAACCAATCAATTCCTAATACAATACCAAATCCTGCCAGATTCATTGGGTAGAGGTTTGCAATAAATTTCTCATTTAAAATTTCTATTCTTGCTCCGTGCAAGATTTCAGAAATCATAATGGTTTCCCCATTTGCTGTCTCTACTATACATTCTTGTGGAAGTTTAGTTAATGATTGATTGAGAAGTTTTCAAAATGAAGTATTAATAAAACTTTGGTTCGCACCAGAGTCAAATAATACTTTAGCAAAAACATCATTAACTAAAAACATACCGGTGATCACATCCGGGATCATCTTTGCTTCTTCTGCAGTCAGAACAAATGCTCTAGCATTTTTAGTATTCTTGGTGTTTGTAGCTAGAGCTAGCTTTGGACAGTTAGGCTTGATATGACCTGGTTCTCCGCAGTTGTAGCATATCCTGTTGCTAATCTTTTTCCTGCAATCTTCCTCCTTGTGTCCCGATATTTTACAGAAGTTACAGTATATGGAGCATCTTCCCGAATGCTTCCTTATACAATACTTATAGTAGGGTGCAGAGGTAGAGCCTACATTTTTCCTACGGTTAGAATTTCCAGAACGGAATTCTTGCATAAGCTTCTGGGTTAGGTTCCTCCTTTGATCCTCTTCTCGCGTACGGACTAATTCATCTGTCAAGGTATTGGCTAGTTCTACAGCTTCATCTATGGTTTGGGGTCTAGCTGCCTTGACTACATGTCTTATCTCTCCAATTAATCCCTAGATGTAACGGAAGATTAATACTGGTTCAGGTGAAGCAAGGGTTGGTACTATTCGGGCATATTCAAAGAATAACTTAGTGTACCCCTTACTATCCACACCAGTCATTCTAAGGTTTAGGAACTTGTTTGCTATCTATTCTTTTTCATTAGGAGAGCAAAATTTCCTTTCTACCATGTTTTTAAACTCCCCCCATTCCATATTGTAAGTTCTATCACTTCCTTTTGACTGAAGGATAATGTTCCACCATTCTAGTGCTGAATTCTTAAACAGATTGGAAGCAAACATTATCTTATCCTCTTCAGCACATTTACTTATTCTTAAGACTGCCTCAGTCTTTTCTATCCAGCGTAGAGATGCAACGGCCCCTTCGTTGCCCGAGAATTCCATCGGTTTACAAGACCAGAATTCTTTGTAAGAACAACCGTAAGACACGGTTCTTCTTCTTTTGGGAATGGGCACTTGAAGTACGGGTCCATTATTCACGTTGTGTTAAGGTTTAGAGGGTCGCTTACTATCATGTTTACTTTTATTTTCTGCTTCCCTAACCGTTTGAATAATATATGGCATCGCATCTATTAATCATTGTGCCACTACGTGTTGGATGGCACTGTTGTCCACTTGGTTTCCATTATTGTTGTTGTTTGGGTTTTCATTAACCAGGTTAATATTACTCTTGTTTTCCTGGTTATTATCTGGATTCTCTTGATTCACTTGGTCGGCCATCTGAATTTTAAACATTTACCACATATTAATATCACAAGATAATATCTTAATACGATCAATCACATGACACGCATCTTAATCGAAAATGTCGAGCATTGCGACTTTACTCTTTCTTATCTATTATACATCTACTACAAACTAATACTGAAATTTGGAAATTACAATACAACTATGCATTGCTAACCACAAAGTGGTCTATACTACAACATATATTATTATTACACATATTATTATTATTATATATTATATAGGTAAATAGTATGGTACAAATATCCTTATCGTACATTATGTATGCGCTACCCACAGCCATACACGTGTCCTGATTCAATTTAATTAAATAAGGGTATATCAGACATTCTATTCGAACATCTGAGGGCTAATCAGGGAATTCTGTCAACTAGGAAGCAGATATGGAGTTCGTTTCATAACCGTCCCATTTAATTATTGTTCGTATCAATTCGATTTGTAGGGTTTTTGATTGATTCCTGACCGAACCTGGATTCGTCATTTAGGATTCGTCAATAGTTTTATTAGGTTGAGTTCTGGGTTTTATTTGATTTGAAGCTTTTTTCATTTTATTAGATTGTAATTAGGGTTGAAGATAAGTTGTTGCTGGTTTTATTTGTTTGGGTTACCATATCGCATGTGTTGTTTGATATATCACATGTGGTGTTTTAACATAGTCCAGGTAGTTAAGAATGGATCCTTTGTATAATTTCACATGTTTTAAATTAGACATTTTCGCACACAATGAAGTTTAATATTTAATTTCGCATTTTTAAGTTCGAGATTTCGCAAACCTGAAAGTATTTATCAAATATAGCTTTTAATTTCGCACGCTTTAATAATAATTATTTTTATTTTCGCACAGTGTGTTTCATAATTCAGTTCAATAATTGAAATCAAATAATTCAGTTCAATAATTGATTTCAATAATTCATATCAATAATTTTTCTTTTATTATATATTTTATATTTTTATCACTATTTCAAACATCCTATTAAAAATGGCAGATCTACCAACATCCTCTTCTTCTGAACCAAGTATCAAGCATGCTTTAAGGAAAAGGATTCAGCAACAAATTCAAGAAGATCGATCATGTTAAGAGATGTTGGAGGCCAACATTTCTCGGGTAACGTAACACATGAAGACAAGACAAGAAATTATGAACTTGCTATCTCAGATGCAAGTGAGTAGTCTTAAAGAAATTGTTGTTATGTTTATGGTGGATTTGGGTGAAAGGGATGAGAAACAGTTGACAGAGTTGGCTGATGCAATAACTGTCTTAAGATGCTCGATGAAGATGAAAATGGAGTTTCTTTCATCTTTTGAATGAACTTTTGTTTATTTTGGTGCATGTTTCAGTAAATTCGCATGTTGTGTTATGTAATGGACTTGTATTTCGCATGTTCATAGTCACATATTTATTGCAAATTTTAATAATTCAATGTCAAACATGCGATTTTAAACATAATATATGCGAATTAAAAAACACAAATGCGAAATTAAAAACATTAATATATGCGAAATTAAAAACACTGACAAGTTTAAATATTTAACATAAATCCATCATCAAACAAGTTTACTTTGGCTTTCCAAAATATCTACTCATCCTATCTGGGATTATCTTATCCAAATCTTTCATATACCTTTCTTTGTCTGGCATTTTATCGAAAGCATTTGCCTTTTTAATTATTTTTTGTCGATGCATATTGTGTTCGGATAGAATGATTTTATTGAGATATCTATGCCTTAGGAGATGAAGTTGTGAATTTTGTCTGTTGTTTACTTCATCTTCTTTCACAAATCCAGTCACCCATGGTTTTTGGTCTCCTTTGTATGTTTCCATGTGACGCATCGTAAACACTCCACAGTCTACGCCGTTATTCTTCGTCCTCCAATCCATCTCTTTTCTTTCTATAACTGAGTTTGCAAATTCTTTTATAGCCGGTGTTGGTTTTAAAGCCTTTTCTAGGTATAAAACCAATACCCTTCTCTGTAACATAGCAACATTGTGTTAGTAGCTTTTACATAAAATATAACATGTATATGAATAAGTTTTTGTATTACCAGGGTGTCTGGAAGCCCCTTGTATCTATCCTTAAACTCTTGTTTAGCTGCTGAATTGTCAATCAGCTCAATTTTTCCGGATTTCAAGTTGAAGCACAAGACATAGAAGTGGTCACCTTTAAGTACCGGAATAAACACCAGGTCAACCGAATCAAGTTTTTTTACGCCATATCTCATTAATATGTCTTCAAAATTTGAGGCAAATATGTTTAGTCGTTGGTTGTCTGTGTATTTCTCCTCGTCGTAAAAGATATCTGGGTGTATGTTATGTAATTAGAATTAAAGTTATTCAAACAATGGATTTTTTTCACATGCGAATAGTATATATACCACATGCGAAATTACAACAGTATGAGAAATGTTGTTTTACAGGAAAACTTTCTTCTATACTACATGCGATTTAGATATAATTAGCGTGCGGAATCATTGAATATGCATTTACTGTTATAATTTCAAATGCCAAAATGTATATGAAAACATACCATCATTGTGCTAAACAAGAAGAGTCTGTATGGTGATGATTTTCTATCCCTCTTCTTCTCTTCAAGGTTTAGAATATCCACAAATGCATCTATTCCGTTCGATGCTACGTATTGACCCCTGTAGAAGCTTTCAAATATAGCTTTGAATGTGCCAACCTCAGTTTTTGATCGGTAAAATTCTTCTTTGCCGGTCATAAAATAAATAATTAGTATTTGTTGTGTGTATATATTTTTAGATGTTTGTTAATTGATATAACTATTTTACTTACTCTATGCCTTCAAATGTAGCAAATGTATACCGAATCACACTTAATTCTTGAGTCAATAGTGCTTCGTGCATGTTTATCACCACTACGCCAAAATAGGGATATAGCCACACAAAAAAAGTGTGACTATATGTCTTTTACCACACATATTTTTTTATATCAAGTGTGACCAAAGCTCGAGTCATCGTATGTATCATACAGTCACACACACTTCTTAGTGGCCGTAGAACTTAAAAGTGTGGCTAAAGGGACCAACATTTTTTGTTAAAATCTAGCATTTCCTCCATTAAGTGTGGCTAAAGGGTTGCAACAGCCACATGAATTTATTTTAAGAGTGACTGTTTCTATTGTATAGTCACATATATTTACTAAAAAATTTAATTTAGCCACATCAATTAAACAAAAGTGTGGCAAAAGGGTTTTTGTAATCAAACATTTTGTCTATTAAGTATGGCCAAGAGGTAGTAATGGTCACATGAATTTCTTGTAAGTGTAGCCGATTCTATTATTTAGTCACATGAGTTTATTGTACGTGTGGCTAAAAACTTTTACTAGTCACACAAAACACTTTTGTAACTTTAAATGTGGCAATTGTCTACCTTTTGGTCTCATGAACTTGTTGTAAGTGTGACCATTCCAATTATACAGTCACTATAAAATTTGTATTAGGTACATCAATTAAAACAAACTGTGGAAAAAAGCTTGTTGTAATCAACCAAATGATCCATTAAGTGTGGCTAAATGGTATTAGTGGTCATACGAATTTATTGTAAGTGTGGTTATTTTTAATATATAGTGAATTTACTATATGGTTGTTTCTATCATAAAAGCCGGTTTTTGGTTTCATTTTAAAAGATTGATAACTAAAATCAGACAATCCGCATTTACCCTTGACATAATCTTACATAACAAGTTAGATCAAGTCAATCACCAACTAAAAATACATTTTAAGAAAATAATCCACAATACAGTAGCACTAGAAGCACGAACATAACTACTAAGATGGAACTGCATAGTAAACAAGTGTTTAGTCAACCGGAAACAACCGGGTCACCTCTGTGCCGGTTGTTCCGACCCTGAACCAGCCGTTGGCGGTGTAGCCAGTACTGTGCTTGTGGACCCGTTGTCAGTAGGTGGTGGCACGCCCCATCTGCCATCAGATTCAAGTGGCTCCAAAACATGAACGGTTCCATCAGAAAGCCCTAACGCAAATTGATTTGGTTCTTGATCAAACATTTTGTCTATTAAGTATGGCTAAAAGGTAGTAATGGTCACATGAATTTCTTGTAAGTGTAGCCGATTCTATTATTTACTCACATGAGTTTATTGTACGTGTGGCTAAAAACTCTTACTAGTCACACAAAACACTGTTGTAACTTTAAATGTGGCAATTGTCTACCTTTTGGTCTCATGAACTTGTTGTAAGTGTGACCATTCCAATTATACAGTCACTATAAATTTGTATTAGGTACATCAATTAAAACAAACTGTGGAAAAAAGCTTGTTGTAATCAACCAAATGATCCATATTAAGTGTGGCTAAATGGTATTAGTGGCCATACGAATTTATTGTAAGTGTGGTTATTTTTAATATATAGTGAATTTACTATATGGTTGTTTCTATCATAAAAGCCGGTTTTTGGTTTCATTTTAAAAGATTGATAACTAAAATCAGACAATTCGCATTTACCCTTGACATAATCTTACATAACAAGTTAGATCAAGTCAATCACCAACTAAAAATACATTTTAAGAAAATAATCCACAATACAGTAGCACTAGAAGCACCAACATAACTACTAAGATGGAACTGCACAGTAAACAAGTGTTTAGTCAACCGGAAACAACCGGGTCACCTCTGTGCCGGTTGTTCCGACCCTGAGCCAGCCGTTGGCGGTGTAGCCAGTACTGTGCTTGTGGACCCGTTGTCAGCAGGTGGTGGCACGCCCCATCTGCCATCAGATTCAAGTGGCTCCAAAACATGAACGGTTCCATCAGAAAGCCCTAACGCAAATTGATTTGGTTCTTGTGGATGAGCCGCAATCACCATGGGTGCACGTTAAGGTTACTGACAAGACATGAGTATTTGTCAAACATCGAAAATTCTTTCTCAAAAGAACCAAACTGACAAATATGTTTCGGTTATTAACTTGTAACTTATTATACCTTGTAAGATACGCAGAGGGGTTAATCTTGCATTGAAGGCGAAGGTGAAAAGCAGTGAACACGCAAACGGTTCCAATGAATGCAACCCGTTCTTCTAATGCCGCACTACTAGGAGCCGTAGCAGATAATGTGTTTATTGTAGGCTGCAATTTAAAATAACATAATTAGAGAATATATAGTTATATAATAAACATAACAAACATCAAGAAAAATATAACCGCTACCTTTGCAGCTTCAGGAGTTCTTGAGGCAGAACCATCAAACAAAAGATTTTCAAATGTTCGAAGTAACCAAAGTCCATCAGAATTTGCTAAAATTTTTATACCGTTATCTTGAGCAGATACAACCAAAAGAGCACCATCTTTGTTAAAACAGATTCGTGGGCTTGCCTAATTAAGAACAATGATTGGTTGTTAGCGAGTTAAATAGTTTTGATTATGTTTTTTGTTATGAAATGAAGGTATTACCGAAAGACCTCCATCAGCATCAACACTTGTCAAAAGCTTAACGTTATCAAATATTACGTCTCACGCCATCACCTCCATGATATGAATATATTTGTACAATGTGCCTTGAATATGCAACTCCTGTACGTATAATAATAAATTAGTATACTTGATTATTTATCAAATATTACTTTATTTGGACTTACCGAATAGTGAACCATCCGGACTCCAGATTACAAGGTTCACCGAGATAGCTGGATCTTTTACTAGAGCAGCTTGCATTCATGTAAAAAGATTAATTACTTTCATAAGTGATTATGAAATTCAAGTCGAATATTTTGTTACATACTTGAAAAGGCATTGAACATGCAATGCACTAAGATTCCAAACTTTGAATTTTTTTAGAACCAGCTTTTCGTGTGAGCCTACTTCCCATAATCTGATATCTCCCACACTTGTTCCAACTGAAAAAAAAAAAAAAAGAGCCAACATCCTAACTTCAGGTCATGAAAAACGCTACGAAAAGACCTAACATATGATATACCAAAGAGTAATGTTTGTTGAACAGGATGAAAGTCCATACTCGTAGGAGATGAACCCTGGTTTAACGTCCGTGCAACAGTTTTCGGCAAATCATCGGGTGCGTTAAAATCTTGAGTATGACTAGAATGCCACGGAAATGACACAGGTAACACATTAACCGGCAGATTTACCTGTTTCAGCAGGAAAGTCAACTATAATAAGAGAAATGGTGTTATAAGTTATAACAATCAAATGAAATTGAACGAAATCGAATCGAATCAAATCAAATCAAATCAAATAAACCTTATCAGTTATCCCCGTGGGCCTTGTTCTTTTGCTCATATGATCAGAATCTGCAGATGGGTAATCCAATGATGGATTTGTCGGAGTCCTTGGATGAGTTAAAGCATCTGCAAATGGGTCAACCAGTAAATAAAAGGAAAGGTGTTGAAGAGGTCAATGAGAAAACGCTGCAAAGAATCATTCACATTACCTGAAATAGAGGGACTACCGAGACCAATTGCACTACCGGAAACCATTGGATGAGATACCACTGGCGGATTAGACATCCAACCAGCAAGTGGTGTCGGCACTAGAGCTGGTGTAGGTTGAAATGGCTATATATATAGAATCAATACCGAACAACAAGAGTTAACTCTATATATATAAAAACCATGACAATGTGGTGAAAAAAAAAAACAGATTACATACCCCATGTGCACCTAATGTATATACAGTTCCAACATTTAAACAACACGAGCTCCAGTTCATTTCCTATCTCCTAAGCACTACTTAAAATGTTTTAAATGTTCTATAGATCTGAAATGAAATTAAACAGTTCATTACTAACTAGCACTGCACTCCTTTATATAACCAAATACCCAACTTAGGTAGTGTTTGTTTTTTTGCTAGAAGCTCTTCTGAGCACTTATGTCTGCGTCGCGCAGAGGCGCGCAGACATAAGATTCCTGCAGCTTGTTTGTTTTCTTGAAGATCTACAGACCAAAAACGTCTGCCTCACCTCTTCCCCAAGCAGACTTGTCCACAAGTCTTCTAACCTCTGCAGACCTCTTCTCCCCCTAGCTCCACCTCCACCTGCCACCACATCACCTCTCAGCCTCCACCTCCACCTGCCGACACCACCTCCACCTCCACCTCCGACACCACCTCCACCTCCGACACCACCGACACCACCACATCTCCGCCATCACCTCCAACATCGTCAAAACCCACCACCAAACCCATCAATTAAAACAAAACCCAATCGGAGACCATCATCATCATCATCGGAGACCTCCACCTCCGAAACCCATCACCTCCACCTTCAACAATCACCACCTCCATCTTCACAAGAACCGGCCGGAGATGTACCTGTGGTGGTTGAGATGAGACCGGCCGGAGAAGGAGGTGGAAAAGATCGTCTTCAGAAACCCCCAAATCGAAACCCACCGGTTCTCTCCCTCCTTCTTCCTCTCCGGTTCTCTCCATCTTTCCCGTTCTTTATGCAGAAACCCCCAAATCGAAACCCACCGGCCCCTTCTTCATCTCTGGTTGCGACGGGGTGGGTGGTGGCTGAAGTGGTTTAGGTTGGTTGTGGTGGTGGCAGGTGGTGCGGTGGTGGTGGTGGTGCGGTGGTGGTGGTGACAGATTGTAGAGGGAGAGAGATAAGGCAGAGAGAGACATCTGTGGTTTGTGTGTGTTATATGTGAAGTGTGTGTGTGAAGATGTTATTATATAAAAAAAACAAACCCTCTTCTCCTTGCAGACTGCAGACATTTGGTCCACCTCTTCTCCTGAAGATGTCTGCAGATGTGGTCCGCAGACTGCAGACCTTTTCTCACAGAAAAAACAAACACCACCTTACACTAATCAACATATCATCATCTGAAATGAAATGAAATTAAACGGTTCATCTACAATTTGCAACAAGTACCTTTGAATAAATTACACAAGTATAAATCAAATAGAAGAACATTAATCCAGTCTAATTCTAATTTCACTCATAACTGCTAACTGAATTCCTTTTTAACACTAAATACTCAAAATTTTACACTATTCAATACATCATTATCTGAAATGAAACTAAAACAGTACATAAACCCTAATAAACATCCAAATCCACATAACAATCAATGAAAACTGAAAAGTTAATAACTGATTGAAACCCGGAAGATATTTAGGGCATCAGCGAGTGCAAGAAATGACGGTGATTCAGACGATAAATAAAGTAGGTTTTTAAGAGAAGTTTCGTCTTGATACGAAATGATGTCAATGAATCAATTAAGATACTCTGTTATTCTTCTGTGGGCTTCCCCCATGCTCATGTGTGATGCCATTGCTAATGATTCTTCTGTGAATCTTCCGATTTATGGTCTCCTTACGTGTGTGTGTTTGATGTGAAGTGTTTAATGATCGTTTTTAGGGTTTTTCTGGTGTGATTGTGTGTCGACTGGGAGGAGCAAGTGGGTAGGGTTTCAGAAGTGTTTTGAAAGAGGTGAAGAGGTTCAGAAGTAGTTTAAAAAAAACTAAACACCCTCTACAAAATTTGGGGGGAGTTTGAAATTTGGAAGCGGAATTGGGTTGGAGGGAGATTTTTTAGGTGTGAAAATATTAGGAGAGAAACCATTTTCTAATTCTAAAATTTTAACAAACTACTAGGTACATGCTTTGCGACGTTTTTCGTCGACATTGGTTCGGTTCATTATGGTACTAATAACATACGAGCATTTAGTATAACAGCCGAAATAGATAAAAACGAATACATGTGCGAATACAACTTAATTTTGGACTAACTTTATACCAATTATGATAGTAGCAACTGACAACGGTTTTACCATGTGTTATCCAGGTATTAATTAATAGATAACAAACGAGCCGAGCCCGAGTCGAGCTTGAGCTTGAGGAAATACAAACGAGCTCAAGCCTGTGCTCTCAAAAGTTAATCGTGCTCGGGCTCGACTTGGCTCGTTTGCACCCCTAGAGTCACCTAAAATAATTATTTATATTAATTAAACATTGATTACTATTTACATTAAATAAACATGTCGTTCAAAAAAATAAAAAAAAACTTTATTAAAATGACTTGATCAACATTTAACGCTGACTTGAAGAAAAGACCAAATTATTGAGACAATGATTTAATATAAGATTATCAATAAGAGATCAGATCTCTAAAGTTTATTAAGCTATTAATTCATTGTGGTACCTTGGAAACGTAGGAAATACATAATTTAAAAATTATAAATGAATTTATTATAACGCTTAATCGTTTAGAGGCAAATGTCTGAATCATTAAGTGTTGAACTAGTAAGAAGTCTGAACCATTGTCCATTGTGATCCATTAAGGCCCAATATAGTTTATTGATATATTTTGATCTACTATTGTTCATTGTGATCCATTAAGGCTCAAGATGGTCCATTAACACATATATGATCTAGTATTGTTAATCATTATCCATTGAGGCCAAATTTTCTCCATTAAGACATGTATGATCTATTATTGTTTAGTGTGGTCCATTAAGATATGTATGATCTAATATTGTCCAGTGTGATCCACTAAGGCCCAATATGGTCCATTAAAATATTTTGATCTACGATTGTTCATTATGATCCATTAAGGCCAAATATAGTCCATTTACACGTGTATGATCTACTATTGTCCATTATGATCTATTAAGGTCCAATATGGTCCATTAAAACATGTATGATCTACTATTGTTCATCGTGATTCATTTAGGTCCAATATAGTCCATTAAGACATGTATGATCCACAATTGGCCATTGTGATCCATTTTGGCCCAATATGGCCCATTAACACATATACGATCTACTATTGTTCATCGTGAACCATTAAGGCCCAATTTGGTCCATTAACACATATGATCCACTATATGTCATTGTGATCCATTAAGGCCCAATAAGGTCTATCAACACATGTATGATCTATTATAATTCATCGAGATCCATTAAGACATGTATGATATAGTATTGTCCACTATGATCCATTAAGGCCCAATCTAGTTCATTAGAAATATATGATTCACTATTGTCCATATCCATTTAGGCCTAATATGGTACATCAACACATATATGATTAGGGATACGCTCAGTACCTATACCGAATATGTTCGATACGCTACATGTACCGAGATGGTACGAGTATTTGAAAGTAAAATTCCGTAAAATAACAGTACCGTATCGAACTAAAACTACTCGTACTGAAAACTCCAAAAAGTGGGTACTGAATCGGTACCGAAAACAATTTTGTAGGGGAAATTCGGTACGAGTACTAATATGCATATTAACGTATTATTTAGAAGAAAATGAGTAATAAAAAAATTGGTTTAAAATATATAATATATTATAATAGGAATTTTTAAATACGTAGTAAGATTTTTTTTGTTTTTTAATACTAAATAATTTAATTTTTTAAATGAGTATATTATTTGAGAGAGAAGTTTTAGTATGAGATATTTTGGGGGGGGGGGGGATTTTTAAAGATGTAGTAAGTTTAATATTTGGTCACACTTTTTTTTCCGTGACATTTGATGTCATTTCGTCACACATAATAAACAAAGTGATGTTGGGATTGAACCCTACCAGAGGAACAGATAATGTAAAGCCAAAACCTGGTCACAACAGTGGATTCACAATAAGCAGCTGTTTACACTAAGTCTTCTCCCTTGAAAGTGATTACAACAGCTGATGGTCTTATATCCACTGCCCGGATACAACTGCTGCTCTACATAACTACTGATGAAGCTTGGAAGACTGCTGGAAACTAAGCACTGCTGGTATAAACTGCTGATGACAAAAGCACTGCCCAGTCAAGGACTGATCAACCTTGATGTAAGCACTGGTGATTAGAGAGAGCAGTAGTTCAGTATATCATCTGTCTTATGTATCATCAGTTGTTAGGTTTAGCAGTGTTTGTATAAGGTCAGTAGATAAAGGGTTGTTATGTTGTTAGACGTCGCTTTCATGGTGACGTCAGCTGAGATGCATCAGTGGATTGAAATGTCTATAAATGGAACAGTACCCTGTACTGTTACATTTGATTCGTTTTGAGTGAGTTCTTCTCCTCAACTCAATCCTTCAATATTGTACAATTCAACCTTGAGGCATCTGGCTGAGGGGGAGCTTAGTATGTAAGCATATCTGTAATCATTTGATTCTTATTGTAAATCTTTTGACTGAATGAATCACATATGCTTTCTTAAACTATTCTCTCCTTCGATTGCGTTTACAAGTTTGTTATTCATTTCCGATGCACTTTACATTGTTTCATATTCATTAAATGTTCAAATCATACAAACAAACACAATCATGAGAGCCTCTGATCCTAACAATTGGTATCAGAGCCTGGACAGTCAAATTCGATCTAACAATCAATTTGACATAACAGTTCGGCTCAAAATTCATTGATGCTAAGGATGGTTGTATTCAGTTGAAAAACAGAGTAACGAGTAAATCATGATCAAAATGGTTATTCAAAAACTCTGTATATCAACCAAGATGTCATATGACACACAAATCTCACACAACAAGTGATATCATGCATAAGTCACTCATAGTTTTCAGATCTGAAAACATATCTGTTAAACTATGGGATTATTTCATATTTTCAAAATTGATTTCAATTGCTGTTATGAAAATTGTGATGTCACCTAATTAAAATGCTAAAGTATGAACCTCAGATTAACAAAAACCTATGTTCATAAAACATTAGTGTTTTTGATAACATAAAAAGAGGGAAATTAAAACTTTAGTCATTCAGATCTTATATGTTGAAAACAGGTTGAGTTCCTCAAAAGAACAAAATCAACTGTGTTAAAATACATTAAGAAAATCAGGGGTCAACATAGTCCGTATCATATGTAGTGTGAGATTGGTTGAAAAACTTGTGTAAGCATGACCAAGTCTCTCAAAACATTACTGCAAAATGATTTTGGACTGAAATTCACAAAAAGTCGAAAGTGTGTTTATCTCAAAACTTTTGAAGTCAAAAGAAAAGAGTATGAATGTAAAACACTTAAGAGTCAAAGCTTGGGGTAATAATGGTCATTAAACAACTGTTTGTGCTCATTGATTCAAGAAAGTTCAGGTGAAAATAGTGTTCCCAGTGATTGAACTTACAAAAGGACTAGACAAATCTTCAAAATCATCACATGGTAACAAGATCTAGAACAGGATCTTCAAAACTCATGTGTCCATGTGTCCTCATGCTTGCAATGAACTGACAAAGAAAATGGTACCAAACAGTGGTCAAAATGTATTCAAAATGTTCTACCACTACGGTCAAACCACTGACCATTTTCATAAACTTGAGAATGATATGATTACATTTTCTATTGAAAATGTACCAGATCCTTTTTGATGTTGTTCTCAGAAAATCCTTTAACCATTTTTTATAAAGGATTCTCTTGAATAATCAGGATATATTATTCATTTTTTGGAGTAATATATTTTGAACTTTTGCTTGTTTTTGTTGGCATTAGTTTCAATTACCTGTCAGGATATAGTACCTTATTTTTGTTGGTATTATTGTCCTCATGAATGGGTCAAAAGGAAATGGTGCATTGTTCAAGATCATGTCATACTCGGGTTTGTGTTATACATTAATTAAGGGTTGATTGTTAAACTGTACTTTAAACTACTGAGGTACTCATGTTTTAATTTGAATATTAAACGAAAATGAGTTGCCTTAGCAAAAAGTTCTCATCATCTGGGGTACTAATCCACTGTCAGAAATTTGAACAGGCTTCAAAATGTGAAATTGACATGTGGCAAAACCTTGAATGAAAATTCTCAAAACAGTTGCTGAAATACTTGTCCTTCAAATCTGTATCATTTACCCTAATCACTGCTTTGCTCAAACATCTGTTTCCTAATTACTATCCACTGCTGAAAGTCAACCACTGTTTCTTCATTTTGCTAGACAAGCACTGATGCTCAAAATCAGTGTCTTATCCACTGATATGCTATCCACTGATAGTAAAAATCATCCACTGTCCACATTATTACCGTTGTA
Organism: Helianthus tuberosus; assembly: GCA_030545235.1. NCBI lineage: Eukaryota > Viridiplantae > Streptophyta > Magnoliopsida > Asterales > Asteraceae > Helianthus > Helianthus tuberosus. The sequence goes on from CM060425.1 coordinate 200,324,141, forward strand.
ACTACTGATGCTTGATTCATCAGTGGCTCTTAAAACAACTGTTCTCCACCCTTCATCCATTTCATCAGTGTTTGGACACGTGGTTAGTTTTTAGCCTTCAGATCATAGTAACTGCTGACACATCAGCGATCACTTTTTCCCTAAATAAAACCCTGATGAAAACCCTAAACAGGGTTTTACACTGTCGAATTGAATTCCAAAGTTCTCTTCTCAAAGCAGTTTCCAACCTTTCTTCCCAAAATCACTCTCTGATCCTTCTTCATCAAAATGACGAAGTCAAAATCAAAATCAAAATCTACACCAAAATCACCATCATCTTCAAAAGAGGTCGCTCAAACGGCCGAAGAAACCATTGAAATCCCATACAAATCACCGCACAACTACTTGGGTCTCCTCACAAAACCCTCAAACAACCGCACCTTCGATTCTGTTATCGACACACTATCTGAATCAAAGTACAAAACTATGCTGATAGTAGACGCTCACATTTACTTGCAAACCCAGAGAGAGTTTTGGAAAAATGCTAAGCTTGAAAAACAAGACGGAAAAGTAGTAGCCATTAACTCCTCGATACAGGGTAAAGCAATTCAAATCACCCCACAATCAATCTCAGAGGTCTTCAAACTCGATGATCTGAAAGGTAAAACTTCTTTTGATAAAAACGAGTTAAAAGCTGATTTTCTGAAAAGGGGGTATGCAGAACAATCAAAGGTAGATACCTTACAAAAAGGTTACTTTCCGTCTGCACCCAGATTTTTATTCCACACACTTTTGTCGTGTGTTTCAAATAAAACAACAGCTTTTAATGAAATACCATTGAAGATTCAATGCCTGGGCTATGCCATTTTAAATAATAAAGATTACAACTATTCCCAGGAAATCTTCAATGACTTGGTAAAGAATGCTGACAGCAAAACATTTTTACTCTTTCCAAGGTTTCTAAGTTATTATTTTAAACAAAAATTTGAAAAAGAAAATAAAAATGTGCCAAAACAAGGTGTTTATTTTCAAATAAAAAGTTTAACACCTGAAACATTCACTAGAATGTTGGCACCAATAAAAACAAAAGCAGAGGTGTCTGAGCAGATTTTAGTAGTTACCACTGCTCCTCAGACATCTGCTGCTGAGCCCACTGCTCCAGGTGATCATAGCAGCACTACCACTGCTTTGAAACCCACACCTGAAATTACCAAAAAGACCAAAAGAAAATCATACAAAAAACCCACCAAACCCAAGAAAAAGGCAACTCTGGAAGATGAGATCCCAGAGCAACTGCCTGTGACAACACAAATGTCACCACAAACCACTGCTGCTACTTCCTCACAGCAGTTGGTAGAAAGATCTCAACCAATGCCTAAAACTCCTCCTGCATCCTCACAAAAGGATCAGGTTGTAAGCACAGGGACCCCACAATATGAAGCTCTGGATTCAATCGGATCCATCTTCCTCAGTCCTCATCCCAAGTACATGTCTCTTTCAACTCCCATACCCTCACCAATCATACTACCACAATCAATAATACCCCTGTTGCATGCAGTTGATATTGCACAGACACAAACCAGTTCCTCTCTATCACCTATCACTGAGAGTATACCCCCACAAGTGACTGGGTCTGATGCCTATACCTCTGCTATCCCAGCAACAGTTGAGGAGGTTACACTGCAGGAGTTACAAGTAACTCTTGTCAGTAGTTCAAGTGGAGCAGCAACTACAACCGATGGATCAACAGATCTTCAGTTGGACAGTTGTTTCATTAATTAGACTCCCTTGAAGGCAATTTCTTCTATAGCACCTTCGATAACCACCAGTGAGTTTGTTTTAACCACTGGTACCATAAAAGGATTATCAAGTGCTGAAGAAAGAAGTCCCCAGTACCAAGAACAAGGGGCATCAATGGGTGATTTTTGGGACTCAGTTCCTAAGTCACACATTGATACAACCACTACTGGTGGGGATTCAGATGATCCTACTAATGTAGGTGATGATTCTAAATATCAGAAATTGACGAAAAGAGTTGAAAAACTTGAAGATTCAGTTGCTGAAATTAAAGATATGGTACAAGAGATTTTAAAAGCTCAAAAAGCACAAGCCACTGCTGTTCCACCTCAAGCACCTGCTCCACCACAAGCATTTGCTGCAAATGAGCTCTGGAATATCTTTCAACCCTTACTTGAACACCAAAAGCAGATGGCTGATGAGCAGCATGAAACACATGTAAAAATGCTGACAAACATGGTAGAGTCGAGATTTAAAGATACTCAAGCAGATATTAAAGCTATCAAGGCTCATATTCAATGCACGACTCATGGTGGAAAAGTTCCTTCTACTATCCTTTTTATGGATAACCCCCTGGCAGATAATGCCAAAAAGGGGGAGAATGTCAAGAAGATGAAGAAAAAGGGAATTGAAGATGGTCTGTATGTTGAACCAGAACAAGCAAAACAGCCATCCAAACCACCTCAAACCACAAAATCCCAAACTTCCATTCACACAGCTAATACAACAGTAGTTACAAAACTGCTGTCAGTAGCCAAACAGCTGCCATCTCTTCAACACACACCACTTTACCACACACCACCAAAACCACTGCCCTACCACCATTACCTCCTGTTATAAAACAGAAGACAACAGATGTTACAACATCTGTTGTAATGACAACAGTGGTTGAAACACCAGTTGTTTCAACAGCTGTTTGTCAATCACAATCACAACCCACTATCACTTCATCTCAAACCACTGATCCATAAATGACATCATCAGCCTCTCCTACAATAAAAAGGAGCCTCTCCTACAATAAAAAGGAGAAGGGTTTTCATTCCTGATGATGAGTCACCACCACCATCACCACCATCAAAAACCACTTCAACCCCTGCTCAAAAGCAGAAGACAACTACTAACACATCAGTAGTTGTAATAACAACAGCAGTTGAAACACTAGTTGTTTCAACAGCTGTTAGTCAGCCATCCACTACTGTTTCCACCAGTCTCACATCACAACCAGCAAAGCTCTACACCAGAAAAAGAAAACTCACCCAGCCAGATGAGGACCAATATGATCCCACTGCTGCAAAATATCTGTTGGAACTCGAAGCCATAAAAAATGAGATGAGACAGTTCTACACTGATGATGATCCTTCAAACAGAAGATTTCCTTCACTCGTGGGCTTCATGATTCCTGAGGATATGGATGAGTATCTTCAGCTCAAAACAAGACAGGCTAAGATAATAGCAAAAGTTGAGTGTAAAGGTCAAGGTGATGAAGCCATTGCTGAAAGATTGGAATTTCTGCTCACTAAAGTCAATCTAATAAAAGATTTTGCACAAGAGCTGAGCAAAGAAAAGGCAGAACAATGAAAAGAGATGAGAAGAAAACTTCTTGCATACATAATGCAAGAAAATTTTTATCCTGCTGAAGTAAACCAATTTGAAGAATGGCCAATAGTGCTTTTAAAGCATGAAGCTGATAGGATTGATAGACTCAAGAATGATCCTAAAAAGAAGAAAAATGCTCCCAATTGGACTAAATACAAAAAGTTCATCAATGACCAAACAGCTGAGTACAAAAGAAAGAAACAGGAGCTGGTGGATGCAAGAGTGGACACTGCAAATGCCATATCAAAATGGCCAAAGCAGCAAACTGATGAAGCCTATGAAAGGCTGAAGAAAAGGAAGATAACTGTTTCAGGCACTTCAAAGAAGCATGAACAAATGATGAAGCTTGAACAGAAGATAGGAAACCTCAAAACACTGTTCCGGTCTACTTTTGTGACAAACCAAGAAGAAGGAGAACTGCTGACCAGTGAAGAGGTAAAGGAAAAGGAAGTTGAGTACTTCAAAGAAACCATCATGAAAATGGGTCTAAAAGAAGAGAACTCGGAAAAACTTCAAAATCTTTTTAAGAGAGTGTTAACTACACCTGCATCACCATCTACTTCAGAAGTTTCAGACATTGAGCCAGAACAACAAAAGAGACAGGAGCAGATAGAAAAGGAAACTGCAGAAGACATAGCTGCAGCAAACAATGTCATTGAAATGGCCTTCAAAATAATGTCTGAAAGTCTGCAAGTTTTCACAAGGCCAACATCTCCCAACTCATCAACAAATAAATCTCTCCCAAGAAACCCATTGGGTTTAAAAGTACTAAAGTGGATGTCTGATCAAAAGACCCACGTATTGACCCTGGTCAGATCCAATGGCGAAGTGAAGTACTTATCAAGGAAAGAAGCACTAGGCCTTAGTGTTGAAGATTTGCAGGATCTCCTTGAACTTTCACTGTGCAGGGATGAGGATGACATCAGTTCCAAAGAATTTGAAGAAGAATTTAAAAGACTTGCAAGGGAACGTCTGATGAGTAATAAAGATCCAGAATAATGACAGGTTTTGGCATTATCTGTTCCAGGGGGAGATTGTTGGGATTGAACCCTACCAGAGGAACAGATAATGTAAAGCCAAAACCTGGTCACAACAGTGGATTCACAATAAGCAGCTGTTTACACTAAGTCTTCTCCCTTGAAAGTGATTACAACAGCTGATGGTCTTATATCCACTGCCCGGATACAACTGCTGCTCTACATAACTACTGATGAAGCTTGGAAGACTGCTGGAAACTAAGCACTGCTGGTATAAACTGCTGATGACAAAAGCACTGCCTAGTCAAGGACTGATCAACCTTGATGTAAGCAGTGATGATTAGAGAGAGCAGTAGTTCAGTATATCATCTGTCTTATGTATCATCAGTTGTTAGGTTTAGCAGTGTTTGTATAAGGTCAGTAGATAAAGGGTTGTTAGGTTGTTAGACGTCGCTTTCATGGTGACGTCAGCTGAGATGCATCAGTGGATTGAATTGTCTATAAATGGAACAGTACCCTGTACTGTTACATTTGATTCGTTTTGAGTGAGTTCTTCTCCTCAACTCAATCCTTTCATCTTGTACAATTCAACCTTGAGGCATCTGGCTGAGGGGGAGCTTAGTATGTAAGCATATCTGTAATCATTTGATTCTTATTGTAAATCTTTTGACTGAATGAATCACATATGCTTTCTCAAACTATTCTCTCCTTCGATTGCGTTTACAAGTTTGTTATTCATTTCTGCTGCACTTTACATTGTTTCATATTCATTAAATGTTCAAATCATACAAACAAACACAATCATGAGAGCCTCTGATCCTAACAAGTGATTATGGTGTGACGAATATCTATGTAAAGCCACATGAAATTTTGTAATTTTAAATGTGGCTATTGTCTATCTTTGGTCATACAAAATAATATATGTGGTCATTTGTATTAGCTTTTAACAACATTTTCAAACATGTAATGTGGTCGTAGATCATATTTGGCCACACTATTCTAGTGTGACTGTTTTTTCTTAATGTGTGGCTAAAGGTCTCGAATATATCTGTTTTTAGTCACATGAAACAAATATTGTGGCTGTAGATCATATTTGGCCACACTTTGCTAGTGTGGCGAATAAAAGTCATTGTTACTTTCTTAAAGTGTGGCTAAATGTGTTGAATACATGTGTTATTGGTCACATGAATACAAATATTGTGGTTGTAGATCACATTTGGCCACATTGTGCTAGCGTGGCTAATAATTGTCACAATTTTTTTTCTTAAAGTGCGGCTAAAAGTGTCAAAGATGTACTTTTGGTCACATGAAACAAAAATATGTGGCTATAGATCACCTTTTGCCACACATTTCGAGTTGTGGCTAATACATGTCACATAATCTTCTAAAAGTGTGGCTAAATGTTATGAACTAGTATACAATTGTCACATTAATAATATAATGTGTGGCTAAAAGTGTTTTAAAATGTTATGAATGGCCTTTAGCCACACAATTTTTCAAATGTGTGACTGGGCGGTTTTGCCAAAAGTGTGGCCGTAGCTTACTTTTGACGTAGTGCACCCTGTTGCAGTAAAGGGAACAAAATTTGTCTCCAAGCTCTGCACATCTTTTCTCAGCTCGAATTTTGGCTTGTTCTTTTGTCTTATAAAGTAGTTCATTTAACCCTTTTGGTATAACTTGTTTTGGAACTTGCTTTGGCTTTGAGTTTTTTCTCCCCCTAGTTGTTTTTTTTTTCTTTGTTTTCTTCCAGGCTGGGTCCCAGGCTCAAAAGCAACTCGACTGAATGCAATTCCTCAGCCGTTACCTGAGGGCATTCAACTTCCGGTTCCTTCTCAACTTCGATTCCCGAATCGGGTTGTTGAGGGTCTTTTTGTGTAGTTTCTCCTACAGAAACTGCTTCCATTTCTGGCACTTTTTCTTGAACTTTTTGTTGAATGTTTTGTGTAGATTCTGCCAAGTTCACTGTTTCTTTGATAACAGTTTCGTTTTCACCACTTTCTGCAGGCCAGAGTAATTTAAGAAATACAATAATTTGTACTTTTTAATTTTTTTTCCTAATATAAAGTGTTTTTTACCTTTGGCAGGTGGTTTGTAAGTGTATACACCCATTTCCACAGTTTGAATGTTTGCAATAAGGGTGTCTGTGACTCCTCCATCATCTGGCTGCAGTACACCTATAGATACAAATTATTTAATTTTAATACATTAGAATCAAAATCGCAGGGGTATACATGACACCGCGTACGAAATCAAATTTGAAGTGTTTTGTCAGAAATCGCATGTGTTTATTTAGGTTTCGCATGTGCATAAAAAAATATTGATTTTTTACATAATTTCGCATGTGTTAATATTGAGTTCGCATGTTTTACCTTCTGTTGCCATTTGTACCAAAACACTGGATATTACGTTTTGAGCTTCTTCATCCTGTCTACCTTCTTCGTTTGTAGTAACTTCATGATGAACTTCAGAAGCTCTATTTTCAGGCTCTTGATGAACAGGAGAGGGTGCAGTTTCATGCTCTTGAACCAAATCAGGCGGCACACAAATGGGATTATTCTGAAGCGTCTCATCCCACTGCTTACATGTCGCCATAATCTCCGGATCCCAAAAACACTTAGTTCTTGCTTCTGAAACTAAGTTGTTCATCCCTTGAACATCTTGAACCATTTTAATGTACTTTTTGACATTTGCTTTCATTTTTTTCTACAGGTTCTAGGTTCTGTAATATTTTTTCGAGTTAAGATACTATTAATTGAAATGTTAAATATAAATGGATTAAGTGAAATTAATATTTTTTTGCGCTTACCTTTTTGTGGGTTCTCGAAGCCTCTAATTCTCGTTCGTGGGCTGTGTCGTAGAATACGGATGGTGAAAGTTGAACATGAGTGTTACAATAATCCATCATTTTCTGTGTTTGTGTTCCAACTCCCATCTCAAGGTTCAACTGAGACATTTCATGGATTTCAAAACTGAAATCCATGAAATCATCAATGTTCTCGTTATCTTTTGGCTCTTCCCCGGTTTCGTTGTTTTGTACTACACATGCAGTCCTTCTTTTATAGCTTAATGTGGTGTCAACCGGTGGTCGTAGTGTATAATCCTCCATTGAAGGACCCTCTTATTCTTCATTTTCTTCTTCTTCTTCACTCTCACTTGATATCCATAGAGGTCCGTTATCCAAAATATGATCTTCGACTTTATCAATCTCCGAAGATGTGATATAACGAATAACCGGTATCTCCACGGCTTTCTCAAACAGGTTAAGCCTCTTGTTGTACTCATGCGTGTATAGAAGCTGTATAAATCGCAAGATCATTTAATTATATAACAAAACAAACTAGTATTTGAAATACGTTATTAAATGTAGTAATGTATACCGTAAGAAAGGCAACAGGTCCCATGAACTGTATTTTATAGTTCTTCCAGTCCGCTCGTGTACGACGCAAGGTGTCGAGTAGATATGAGCACCAATCTAGATTATGTATTTCCTCAACATCTTCTACACCAAGCAAACATCTATCATTTGCAAGTGTTGCCTTTGTAATCTCCGCAAAGAAGGTCATCCAGTGCACAAGGAAATTTAATTTAAACAGGCTCCCCCCATCTCTTTGATTTTCCATTGTATTTGCAATTAAGCCATGGGTAATTCTGGTGTTTTCCCCCCACTGGCTGATGAATGTATCCCTGACAGCATTTCTCGGTTCTTTACCCTTTTCAATTTTCTATTGCTTTTTAACTTTTCTCTTATCGACTATTATCTCAACCTTCTTTGGCCCCTTTGGTATTCCAAATACCTCATAAATTGTGTCCGATGTTATTTTTATTTGGTGTTTTCCCACGTTTAGCTTATCGAACTTCTCGTCAAAGTTTCTGGCTAGCCAATATGCCAATCGTGTCGAAATATGGTTGATATTGATATCTAGAATAGCACCAAATCCCATATTCCTTACCTCTTCAACCTGTTTTTACGAAAATTTCTTCACAGTATCCATGTATGAGTTAGGTTGGCATCTCAGCAGTATTGCTTCGTTGTTGTATTTGAAGAATTCCCTATGTTCTGTTTTAGGTTGTTCCACCTTTTTTGAATGTTTTTTTGTCTGTATCTTAGACTTCTTGTCATCTTTTTTCTTTTTTGGGAGTGGCTTAACGAAGTCATCCTCTTCAGAACTTTCTTCAACAATTCTTCTTTTTCTATTTTTGTTAACTTTTATCAGTGTTGATATTGGTCCTTCAAAGTCATCATCAGAATCTATGTCTACAAAATCGCATGCTATCAGTCATAAACCTTTATAAAATCGCATTTATCAGTTAATCATGTACACTAAGTCATTAAGTGATAAAATCGCATGAATGAGTATCAATTCGCATGTCTTATTTAAGCACTACCAAAAACTTTACCTATCAAATCGCATTTGTAATTCAAAACCCTATATAATATCGCATATATAATTTAATCATAATCCCCTAAAACCAACTAATCATATGAAATAGCAGGATGATTTAATCAATTCGCATGTTCAACCTAAGCTAAGACAAAAACCTTTTACAAGAAAAGCTTTAGCTATAAAATCGCATTTGTAACACAAAACACTGACAAAACCCTATATAATATCGCACATATATCAGTTTATCATTTAGAAAACTGCATAATCATGCTAAACCTAATAAATAACCGTACTAGTCATAAACCCTAACAAAAATGAAGTTATGAACAATACCTAATCCTTTAAAACTATATGTTTCAGTCTAAAAGCTTAATGAACAAACAAAATCGCATTTGACATTAAAGTCCTGTATATTTCCATTATAAAATCACAAATGTCAATCGATACTTGGATTCATCTTCTTCGCTTATGGTCTGTCGTTGTTTGCTTTGCTTCGTTTCTCAAAACTCATGTTAGTTTAATCGCAACGGGAAGAGTAGCAGGATGAATCTTAGGTATTTGCTTTGCTTTGCTTCGTTGATTTTTGGTTTTACGATATGTTTGGGGAGTTATTGTGCTGATTATCAGGGATTTTGATTTCGCATTGGACGATTTTAACCTTGGTAGTTTCTTTTTATTAATTTTAATTTGATTAATTTAATACTTAAACACGCGGTTTAATTGAGATGATCTGACGACCTAGAATGTAGTGTACATAACGTACGATTAGGTTATTTGTATGATAACCGGCCTCATATTATATATATATATATATATATATATATATATATATATATATAGGGGAGGGTTCATTGGGGAACACTAAAAAAGTGGGGAACGGGGGAACACTCTTAAAAATTATACTTAACATGTTAAAAAAAATATTTTTATAAATTTTTTTCGGCGTTTTTTCTTATAAATACAAGTAGAAACATTTTTGATAAAAAAATCAAAAACTAAAAATATAAAAAAAATGTTTAAAAAACAGTTATATCTTATAGAATTAACTTAACATGTTAAAAATATTTATTTTTTAAAAAATTTTCGGCGCTTTTCATTATAAAAAGGAGGAGAAACTAGTCGAGTAAAAAAAATAATTTTTCTAAAAAAAACAAATTTTAGCCTTTTTTATTGTTTTTTTTTAATATTTTTAGTTTTTGATTTTTTTTATTAAAAATGCTTCTACAAGTATATATAAAGAGAAGCGCAGAAAAAGATGTTTAAAAAATTAATTTTTAACATGTTAAGTTAAATTTTTAAGAGTGTTCCCCGGTTCCCCACTTTTTTAGTGTTCCCCAATGAACCTCACACTATCTATATATATATATATATATTCATACAAACATATTATATATTATTATATTATTATTACCAACTCCACCATCACCTTCACTGGTCTGGATTCATCCAGTAATCCATATGGTGCTCGTCATATTTCCAGACGAGTCGCTCTCCTACATGGCGCATCCTCTCACTACTCTCTAAGATTTCTTCTCCGAAAGTCTGAAGCTCGTGCACATTTTCTGCACTCATTGGGGGTGCAGGTGCTTGTACTTGGGTACTGGGGTATGGGATTCTCCTGAGGGTACGGATTCTATAAGATCTCCCTAATGTATTCATCGTTGTCATAGTAGGGATCTAGAGGGTCCAGACCTGGATAGGCTGCTAAGTTCGGCATGGTTTCGTCGTTTAGGTGATAGCGTGGCACATAATCCCTATGATCATCGAACCATGGATCATAATCTGGGTCTAAGGGATTAGGGGCTGGTATCCTAGGTATCTCCTCAGGGTTGAAATCATGCATTTCTATCTCCATCGGCTGTGTGGGAAACCTAGGTAAGGGTTGTGGGGCTACTAGTTGTTCCAGATTTGGGTCGGCAGCAGTTGTTGCTAGGATATGAAAATTGGCTAAGCTCCTATTAAGGATATCCTGTGTATGGGCATCTGACTCTCGCTTAGCGGCTGCTGGGAGTCTTTGCTGTTGCAACTTTCGAATTCTTTTCCTACGCTCAAATGCTTCCTTACTGAACCATCCTCTCTTTTTCTGAGGAAATGTCTCTTCAGACTGAGCCTTAAAGACGAACATCCCTTCTTCCTGATCGGCTGAATACCCAGAGAGGGCAGGCTGGGAAGAAGTACCTTCGCTCTTAGGTGAATCGGACAAATGACGATATACGTCTGAGGGTCCTTGACCACTCATACTGTAAACTAACAAATAGTGAAATAACACATAACAATAAAATATAGATATGCACGTATTTTCATAATTTATTTCCTAACAATTTGGATAATATATTGATGTCAGCAGAACACTTCTGTGGCTGAATCAGTGGCTTAGCTCCGATACCTCCTTTTGTCGCAACCCCCGCCCCCTTATCTGTCCCGGGAACGGGCGGCCACGAACACCAGTGTCGGTGGTATCATTTGTTATTATTTTGGCAGCGAAAATTTCATCACGACAGTAGTTAGGAAATGTTTATCAGAGTAAAACCACCTTTTTATATTAATAATCCCATGGGTAAAACCCAAGTTTCTTATTACAACACGTTTATAGGGATAAACCCTATTTTATTGAATTTAAAACATCGTCTTTTAGGTAACTTTTATAACCACATTTTTCCAAGCCATCAGTGCTCTCCAGCTGGCTTTCTTCTAATTGGCTTTTACATTTTGTTACCTGAAACGCGTTTTAAAAACAATTGTCAGTGGAAAATACTGGTCAGTGAATCCCAGTTTAATCAAGAAAAGTTTACATTTTGTTATCACATTGTTTATTTCTACACAATTACTCATTCAGTATTGTCAATCCTGACTGGTGGGTCATATTACACATTAGCTAACTCATTGTCCAATGGTAACGTGTTCCACATTTTGTGTACAAAACCCCAATATACTGGCAGTAATTGAAGAACTACAAAGACTCAATCACTGCTTAATCATATTGTAAAACACTTAAGGTTTTGTAAAAACAGTTACAAAAAGGAGATTACTCACATTGTTGTCTTAGACTTCGTTTAAAGGTTTCCTAGTGTTAATCTATTAATTACACAAATGTACATATGTTAGTATAATAACCCTTTTATTTATATTAATGATACCCTCCCTGAGACGGCATTCCAACGACTACGTCGGGCAGAACCATGACAGCCGTTACGGAACACTGGATCAATCGGGCAGCATATCTAATACGTAACCGGGGTTATGATACTTACATCGGGGTAGAACTTCGTTAATTAGGGGGTATTATACTTGAAAATTATGCCTACTATTCAGAATTTCGTTGAGAGAGAAAGAGACTGAGCGATTTGAGACTGGATCCCGAGCTCCCCCTTTATAGGGCCACATTTCGAGTTTCTCGCGGCCCGCGTAGACCTAAGGGTCGTCTTACGCGGCCCGCGTAGACCTAAGGGTCGTCTTACGCGGCCCGCGTAGTAGGGTGTCTAGGTCGTAGCTGATCCGGGTCACGAGTATGGGTCCAACACGTGCTGCCACGTGTCAACACCGGGTAATGCCTCATTTTTGATCGCTCGCGGCCCGCGTAAGTAGTAGCCAAAGGCTACGCGCCCCACGACAGCCTCAATTTTCTTGTTTTTATTTTGTTTTTATTTTGTTTTTAATGATATTTCATATTTTGGGCTCGGTTTTCATATACGGGGTGTATTTTAAGACATAAAGGGGTATTTTAAAATATATTAAGGTGTCTGAAAAAATTCAGGAGGGTTGTTATATCCTCCCCACCTTGTTTTAGAACTTGTCCTCGAGATCTACTGGAACAAGTGTGGATATTTCCTTTGCATTTCTGATTCAAGTTCCCATGTGTATTCTGATCCTCTTTTGGAGTCCCACTTCACTTTGACCAGAACTAATCTCTTGTGCTTGAGGTTCTTAACTTTCCTATCTTCAATCTGTAGAGGCCTCTCTATAAATTTTAACTGCTTATTTACCTCTATATCCTTAAGAGGTACTATGAGTGATTCATCAGTTAAGCATTTCTTGAGATTAGATACATGAAATACATCATGTATTCCTGCCATTTCCTCTAGCAGTTGTAGCTGATAGGCTACAGGTCCTATTCTTTTAATAATCTCAAAAGGTCCAACATACCTGGGGCTTAGCTTTCCCCCTTTGATGAATCTTACCACTCCTTTCCAAGGAGAGACTTTTAATAACACTTTATCTCCTACTTGAAATTCCAATGGCTTTTGTCTATTATCTACATAACTCCTTTGTCGATCACGTGCTGCTTTCAGTCGTTCCTTGACTTGAATGATCTTATCTGTTGTTTCTTGTACTATCTCAGGTCCAGATAGTTGCTTTTCTCCAACTTCTGCCTAACAGACTGGAGTTTGGCACTTTCGTGCATAAAGTGCTTCAAATGGTGCAGCATTGATACTTGTGTGATAACTATTATTATAAGAAAATTCTATCAATGGTAAATGATCGTCCCAATTACCTTCGAAATCAATTACACAAGCTCTAAGCATGTCTTCCATGGTCTGAATTGTCCTTTCGCTTTGTCCGTCCGTTTAAGGATGATAAGTTGTGATTAGATTTATCTTGGTTCCCATGGCTTTTTGGAAACTTGTCCAAATATGAGAGGTAAAATGACTATCTCTATCAGAAACAATTGATAGAGGAATTCCATGTAAAGAAACTACTTCATTTACATAAAATTTAGCTAATTGTTCCATACTGAAAGTTTCCTTCATCGGTAGGAAATGAACTGACTTGGTTAGCCTGTCTACAATTACCCAGATTGTATCATTACCTTTCCTGGTTTTGGGTAATTTAGTAACAAAATCCATTGTTATTAATTCCCATTTCCAAATTGGCATTTCAAACTATTGCAATAAACCTGAAGGTTTCTGATGTTCAGCTTTGACTTGTGAACAGGTTAAACACTTTGCAACATATACTGCTATATCCTTTTTCATTCCTATCCACCAAAAATTCTTTCTTAAATACTGATACATCTTATCACTTCCAGGATTCATCATATACTTAGACTTATGGGCTTCTTCTAATATACGGTAACGTAGGTTTCCTAATTTAGGTATCCACATCCTTTTCTTATGGAATCTCCAAATTCCATCTATTTCTTGTTCTAATTCCTTAATCATTCCTTTTAACTTCTCAGTATCATCCTTGATTACTGATTCTTGTGCCTTTTTAATCTGTTCATTTAAATCTACTTGCAGATTTAATTTAAGTGAACGTACTTTTTTTGGCTGTTCATGATACTTTCAGCTTAAAGCATCGGCAACTACATTTGCCTTTCCTGCATGGTACTGGATATCACAATCATAATCACTAAGCATCTCCATCCAACGTCATTGTCTCATATTCAATTCCTTTTGCCCGAAGACATACCTTAAACTCTTATGGTCTGTGAAAATGGTAAACTTACTACCATATAGGTAATGTCTCCAAATCTTAAGGGCATAAATTATGGTTCCAAATTCTAGATCATGGGTTGAATAATTCTCTTCATGATTCTTAAGTTGTCTAGAGGCGTAAGCTATAACCTTTTGACGTTGCATTAACACTCATCCATAACCTAATTTAGAAGCGTCACAATAGATTGCAAAATCTTCAGCTCCTTCTGGTAACGCTAGTATGGGTTAATCTTTGCTTAAGGATTCTAAATGCTTCTTCTTGTTTTGGTCCCCATTCAAACTTAACGGATTTACAAGTCAGCTTAGTTAAGGGAATGGCTATTCTAGAAATATCTCGTATAAATCTTCTATAATAACCGGCCAGTCCTAAGAAATTTCTAACCTCGGTTGGTGACTCAGGGGTTTTCCACCTGGTTATCGCCTCGATCTTGGTGGGATCTACATGAATTCCTTCATGATCAACTAGGTGTCCGAGAAATTGTACCTGTTCTAACCAAAACTCACACTTCGAAAATTTAGCATAAAGCTTTTCTTTTCTCAATAAACTTAGAAGTGCCTGCAAAAGCTTTGCATGTTCCTTTTTACTCTTAGAGTAAACGAGAATATCATCTATAAAGACAATTATGAATTTATCCAAATATGGCTTACATATTCGGTTCATCATGTCCATGAATGCAGCTGGGGCATTGGTTAAACCAAATGGCATGACAGTAAATTCATAATGGCCATAGCTTGTTCTGAAAGCGGTCTTAGGAATGTCCTCTTTTTGTACCTTTAATTGATGATATACTGACCTTAAATCGATTTTAGAGAAAAATTGTGCTCCTTGTAATTGATCAAACAGATCATCGATTCTTGGTAATGGATACCGATTCTTAATTGTGACCTTGTTCAATTCACGGTAGTCAATGGACATACTCATTGATCCGTCCTTCTTTTTGAGGAATAGGATTGGCGCTCCCCATGGGGATGAACTTGGCTGTATGAATCCTTTCTTTAACAATTCATCTAATTGTTTCTTTATCTCCTGCATTTCTGCGGGTGCCAATCGCTAAGGTGCTTTGGCAATTGGTGCTGTCCCTGGTATCAAATGGATTCTGAATTCAACTTCCTTATCTGGAGGTTGCCCTGGTAGCTCTTCTGGAAATACATCTGAAAACTGGGATACTACTAGAATATCCTTTAATTCTTTTCCTTTAGAGTTAGTGATTATAGAAATCAAATACATTAATGACCCTTTCCTTATATAACTTGTTGTTTTCATCACAGAGATGAACTTTGTGGATTTAAGGGTTTTATTTCCTTTAATTTTGATCTTTTCACCCCTTGGTGAATTTACTTTGATTGACTTTTGATCACACAAAACACTGGCTTTATTGGCTATTAACCAATCCATTCCTAATACAATATCAAATCCTGCCA
The DNA here is from genome assembly GCA_030545235.1 of Helianthus tuberosus. Lineage (NCBI taxonomy): Eukaryota > Viridiplantae > Streptophyta > Magnoliopsida > Asterales > Asteraceae > Helianthus > Helianthus tuberosus. The sequence goes on from CM060425.1 coordinate 200,339,732, forward strand.
CATTCATTGGGTAGAGGTTGGCAATAAATTTCTGATTTAAAATTTCTATTCTTGCTCCCTGCAAGATTTCAGAAATCTTAATGATTTCCCCATTTGCTGTGTCTACTAGACATTCTTGTGGAAGTTTAGTTAATGACTGATTGAGATGTTTGCAAAATGAATTATTAATAAAACTTTGGTTCGCACAAGAGTCAAATAATACTTTAGCAAAAACATCATTAACTAAAAACGTACCGGTGATCACATCCGGGATCATCTTGGCTTCTTCTGCAGTCAGAACAAATGCTCTAGCATTTTTAGTATTCTTGGTGTTCGTAGCTGGAGCTAGCTTTGGACAGTTATGCTTGATATGACCTGGTTCTCCGCAGTTGTAGCATATCCTGTTGCTAATCTTTTTCCTGCAATCTTCCTCCTTGTGTCCCGATATTTTACAAAAGTTACAGTATATGGAGCATCTTCCTGAATGCTTCCTTTTACAATACTTACAGTAGGGTGCAGAGGTAGAGCCTACATTTTTCCCACGGTTAAAATTTCTAGAACGGAATTCTTGCGTAAGCTTCTGGGTTAGGTTCCTCCTTTGATCCTCTTCTCGCGTACGGACTAATTCATCTGTCAAGGTATTGGCTAGTTCTACAGCTTCTTCTATGGTTTGGGGTCTAGCTGCCTTGACTACATGTCTTATCTCTCCAATTAATCCCTAGATGTAACGGGAGATTAATACTGGTTCAGGTGAAGCAATGGTTGGTACTATTCGGGCATATTCAAAGAATAACTTAATGTACCCCTTACTATCCACACTAGTCATTCTAAGGTTTAGGAACTTGTTTGCTATCTGTTCTTTCTCATTAGGAGGGCAGAATTTCCTTTCTACCATGTTTTTAAACTCCTCCCATTCCATATTGTAAGTTCTATCACTTCATCTAGACTATAGGATAGTGTTCCACCATTGTAGTGCTGAATTCTTAAACAGATTGGAAGCAAACATTATCTTATCCTCTTCCGCACATTTACTTATTCTCAAGACTTCCTCAGTCTTTTCTATCCAGCGTAGAGATGCAACGACCCCTTCATTGCCCGAGAATTCCATCGGTTTACAAGACCAGAATTCTTTATAAGAACAACCGTAAGACACGGTTCTTCTTCTTTTGAGAATGGGCACTTGAAGTACGGGTCCATTGTTCACGTTGTGTTCAGGTTCAGAGGGTCGCTTGCTATCATGTTTACATTTATTTTCTGCTTCCCTAACCATTTGAATAATATATGGCATCGCATCTATTATTCCTTGTGGCACTACATGTTGGGTGGCACTGTTGTCCACTTGGTTTCCATTATTGTTGTTGTTTGGGTTTTCATTAACCAGGTTAATATTACTCTGGTTATCGTTATTCTGGTTTTCTGGGTTATTATCTGGATTCTCTTGATTCACTTGGTCGGCCATCGGAATTTTAAACATTTACCACATATTAATATCACAAGATAATATCTTAATACAATCAATCACATGACATGCATCTTAATAAAAAACGTCGAGCATTGCGACTTTCTCTTTCTTATCTATTATACATCTACTACAAACTAATACTGAAATTTGGAAATTACAATACTACTATGCATTGCTAACCACAAATTGGTCTATACTACAACATATATTATTATTACACATATTATTATATATTATATATATATATATATATATATATTTCCATACAAACATATTATATATTATAATATTATTATTATTACCAACTCCACCATCACCTTCACTAGTCTGGATTCATCCAGTAATCCATATGGCGCTCGTCATATTTCCAGACGAGTCGCTCTGCTACCTGCCTCATCCTCTCACTACTCTCTAAGATTTCTTCTCTGAAAGTCCGGAGCTCGTGCACATTTTCTGCACTCATTGGGGGTGCAGGTGCTGGTACTGGGGCATGGGATTCTCCTGAGGGTGTGGATTCTCTAAGATCTCCCTAATTTATTCATCGTTGTCATAGTAGGGATCTAGAGGGTCCAGACTTGGATAGGCTGCTAAGTTCGTCATGGTTTCGTCGTTTAGGTGATAGCGTGGCGCATAATCCCTATGATCATCGAACGACGGATCATAATCTGGGTCTAAGGGATTAGGGGCTGGTATCCTAGGTATCTCCTCAGGGTTGCAATCATGCATTTCTATCTCCATCGGCTGTGTGGAAAACAAAGGTAAGGGTTGTGGGGCTACTAGTTGTTCCAGATTTGGGTCCGCAGCAGTTGTTGCTAGGATATGAAAATTGGCTAAGCTCATATTAAGCATAACCTGTGTATGGGCATCTGACACTCGCTAAGCGGCTGCTAGGATTTTTTGCTGTTGCAACTTTCGCATTCTTTTCCTACGCTCAAATGCTCACTTACTGAACCATCCTCTTATTTTCTGAGGGAATGGCTCTTTAGACTGAGCCTTAAAGACAAACATCCCTTCTTCCTGATCAGCTAAATACCCAGAGAGGGTAGGCTGGGAAGAAGTACCTTCACTCCTAGGTGAATCGGACAAATGACGATATACGTCTGAGGGTCCTTGATCACTCATACTATAAACTAACAAATAACAAATAGTCAAATAACACATAACAATAAAATACATATATGCACGTATTTTCATAATTTATTTCCTAACAATTTGGATAATATATTGATGTCAGAAGAACACTTCTGAGGCTGAATTAGTGGCTTAGCTCTGATACCACCTTCTGTCGCAACCCCCGCCCCCTTATCTGTCCCGGAACGGGCGGCCATGAACACCAGTGTCGATGGTATCATTTGTTATCATTTTGGCAGTGGAAATTTCATCACGATCATAGTTAAGAAATGTTTATCAGAGTAAAACCACCTTTTTATATTAATAATCCCATGGGTAAAACCCAAGTTTCTTATTACAACATGTTTATAGGGATAAACCCTATTTTATTGAATTTAAAACATCGTCTTTTAGGAAACTTTTATAGCCACATTTTTCCAAGCCGTCAGTGCTCTCCAGCTGGCTTTCTTCTAATTGGCTTTTACATTTTGTTACCTGAAACATGTTTTAAAAATTTTGTTACATTTTGTGGGAAATACTGGTGAGTGAATCCCAGTTTAATCAAGAAAATTTTAGTCCTTTAAAAGTATTGAGAGCTATCACATTATTTATTTCTACATAATTACCCATTCAGTATTGTCAATCTTGACTGGTGGGTCATATTACACATTGGCTAACTCATTGTTCAATGGTAACGTGCTCCACATTTTGTATACAAAACCCCAAAATACCGGCAGTTATTGAAGAACTACAAAGACTCAAGCACTGCTTAATCACATTGTAAAACACTTAAGGTTTTGTAAAAATAGTTACAAAAAGGAGATTACTCACATTGCTGTCTTAGACTTCGTTTAAGGGTTTCCTGGTGTTAATCTATTAATTACACAAATGTACATATGTTAGTATAATAACCCTTTATTTATATTAATGATACCCTCCCCGAGACGGCATTCCAACGACTACGTCGGGCAGAACCACGACAGCCGTTACGGAACCCTGGATCAATCGAGCAGCGTATCTAATACGTAACCGGGGTTATAATACTTACATCGGGGCAGAACTTCGTTAATTAGGGGGGGTATTATACTTGAAACTTATGCCTACTATTCAGAATTTCGTTGAGAGAGAAAGAGACTGAAGCCCGAGCTCCCCCTTTATAGGGCCACATTTCGAGTTTCTCACGGCCCGCGTAGACCTAAGGGTCGTCTTATGCGGCCCGCGTAGTAGGGTGTCTAGGCCGTAGCTGATCCGGGTCACGAGTATAGGACCAACACGTGCTGCCACATGTCAACACCGGGTAATGCCTCGTTTTTGATCGCTCACGGCCCGCGTAAGCAGTAGCCAAAGGCTACGTGCCCCGCAACAGCCTCAATTTTCTTGTTTTCATTTTATTTTTAGTGATATTTCATATTTTGGGCTTGGTTTTCACATTCGGGGTGTATTTTAAGACATATAGGGGTATTTTAAAATATATTAGGGTGTCAGAAAAAATTCAGGAAGGTTGTTATAAAGATGACTGTGGATTTTCCTCGGTTGCCACATTCACCACATAATTAAGTTTGTCATCCACTTCAATATCATCATAGTGGATGTAAGCCGTTTCATCGGCTAAACACTTTCGGAGGTGCGAAACATGAAAAGTGCTATGTATGCCACTTAACTCCTCCGGTAGTTCTAGTAGGTAGGTTACTTTACCCACCCGTTCAATGATTTTAAATGGCCCAATAAACCTTGGTCTTAACTTCCCTCTTTTCCTAAACCGAATAATACCCTTCCACGGAGATACCTTAAGCATAACTCTATCATTAATCTGAAACTCGATCGGTCTTTGTCTTTTATCAGCATACGATTTTTGTCGGTCTTGAGCCGCTTTCAAATGAGGTTGAACCATATCAATTTTCTCATTAGTGGTTCAAACTATATCTTTGTGGGCAAGTTCACGAGGACCCACTTCACCCCAACACACCGGGGTTCAACATTTTCTGCCATAGAGCATCTCATACGGGGCAATCCTGATGCTAGAATGGTAACTGTTATTATATGAAAATTCGACTAAAGGTAGATAGACATCCCAGCTACCTCCAAAATCAATGATACACGCTCGTAGCATGTCTTCCAACGTTTGAATCGTTCTTTCGCTTTGCCCATCCATTTGAGGATGGTATGCGGTACTAATAAACAACTTAGTACCCATTTTTTTGGAAATCATGCCAAAAGTTTGAAGTAAACCGAGTATCCCTATCTGACACGATGGATACCGGCACTCCGTGGCGTGCCATGATCTCATTCGTATATACCTCCGACATCTTCTCAGATGTATAAGTCTTACGGATCGGAATGTAGTGAGCGCTTTTCATCAGCCGATCTACAACTACCCAGATGGCGTCGAATCCACGAGTTGTTCTCGGTAGTTTGGTTACTAGATCCATGGTGATATGTTCCCATTTCCACACCGGAATGTCTAACGGTTGAAGCTTACCGTAAGGCTTTTGGTGCTCTGCTTTTACTTGTAAACAAGTTAAGCATTTCTCCACATACTTGGTTACATCTCTTTTCATTCTGGGCCACCAATAGTTTTGTTTCAAATCATGGTACATCTTGGTCGCCCCCGGATGAATAGAATAACGTGACTTATGAGCTTCGTTAAGTAGAAGCTTTTTAACACCACACGTATTTGGAACCCACGATCTACCGAAGTGGGTTTTCAACCCGTTATTATTATCCTTCAATTACTTTAGTTGGCCCGCTATACATTCCTTCTTCCAGTTCTCTTCTTTTATCGCTTCGACTTGTGCCTCTCGGATTCGTTCAAGTAAACCCGAGGTCACTATCAATTGCATTGAGCGCACTCGAATGTGCCTGCCACTACATTAGCTTTTCCTGGATGGTAATGTATCTCACAGTCGTAATCTTTCACCATCTGTAACCAACGCCTCTGCCTCATGTTTAATTCTTTTTTATCAAAGAAATACTTCAGGTTCTTGTGGTCGGTAAATATTGTGCACTTTACTCTGTACAAGCAGTGCCTCCAAATTTTTAAAGCGAATACCACGCCGCCAATTCAAGATCGTGCATAGGGTATTTCTTTTCGTGAACGTTTAATTACCTCGAGGCGTAGGCTATGACCTTGCCCCGTTGCATCAGAACACACCCAAGTCCCAAGTGCGACGCATCAGAATATACTACCATATCATCTGCGCCGTTTGGCAAAGTTAATACCGGAGCATGGGTTAATTTTTCCTTTAGTGTTTGAAAAGCTCTTTCTTGTTCAACACTCTAAAAAATTTCTCATCCTTGCGAGTTAACTTGGTTAATGGCGAAGCAATCTTGGAGAAATCTTGAATAAATCTCCAATAATATCCCGCAAGCCCTAGAAAGCTTCTGATTTCTGAAGGATTCTTTGGAGGATTCCAATTTGACACAAATTCTATTTTGGATGGATCAACCAGTATTCCATCGGCACTAATGATGTGCCCAAGGAATTGCACTTCTCGTAGCCAAAAAGCGCACTTCGAGAATTTCACATAGAGCTTTTCTCGTCAAAGCGTCTCTAACACTTCTCGTAAATGACGAGCCTGATTTGTTTCATTCCTTGAATTCACCAAAATATCATCGATGAACACTATCACCGATCTATCCAACATGGGTTTGTATACCTGGTTCATGAGGTCCATGAATGTTGCTGGTGCATTCATCAACCCAAAGAACATCATGAGGAACTCATAATGCCCGTACCGTGTACGAAAAGCCGTCTCGGTACATCTTCTTCTTTAACTTTCAACTGATGATACCCCGACCTTAAATCGATTTTTAAGAACCAACTCACACCCTGTAGTTGGTCAAATAGGTCATCGATTCTCGGGAGCCAGTATCGATTCTTCACCGTAAGTTTATTCAACTCCTAGAAATCGATACACATACGCATACTCCCGTCTTTCCTTTTTAAAAATAATACTAGTGCACCCCATGGGGAAACGATCGGTCGTATAAACCCCTTTTCAAGTAGGTCTTGTATCTGCGACATTAACTCTTGAAGCTCCGATGGTGCAAGCCTATACGACGCCTTAGCTACCGGCTTTGCACCCGGAACCAATTCGATTCCGAATTCCACTTCATGTTCAGGCGGTATTCCTGGTAAATTCTCCGGAAATACTTCTTCAAATTCTTATACCACTGGCACGTCTCCAATCTTCAGCGATTCTTTCTCCGAATCACATATGTAAATCAAATACGCTTTACATCCATGTTGTATGAGCTTGTGGGCTTCCATCATCAAGCACACTACGAGATTACCGCTCTATTCTCCATAAATTGTACCATGTTTTCCGCCGGGAGATGTTAGTTTTATCTCCTTACATAAGCATACAACTTTAGCGTGATATCGAGACAACCAATTCATCCCCACGACCACTTGGAATTCCCCCATCGACATCGGTATCAAATCTATTGAGTATTCTTCATCATCAATACTCAATTTGCAATCCCAGCACATATCACAAACAATAAAACTCTTGATATTACCTATCTCTACTTCTAAAGTCATAGGTAACTTTGTTAATACAAATGAAGGATGTCGAACAAATCCATGTGAAACAAAATATTTATTCGCACCCGTTCAAATAAAATGCGTGCGGGAATAGAGTTTATGACAAATATACCTGAAACCACATCGGGATCATTCTTGTCTTCTATCGTTGTAAGATGATAGGATCTGGCCTTTGATCTCGGGGTTTCTGCTTTCGTGTCTTGTACCTCCTTCTTTCCTACCAATTCCGGGCACTCAGGTTTCTTGTGACCCGGTTGGTAATGCTTGTAGCAAAGTGACACTTTACTAGGACATATCGAAGCCGCATGCCCCGTTTTCCTGCAGGTAGCGTAAGGTTTATCCTTGAAATAACATTCACCTTTGTGAGCCATGCCACATGTCTTGCAACTTCGCGACCCTCCTTTCACATTCAATTTCTTTAAAGATTTTGTCATCTTTGATTTCTTTGTGGGGCTTGGATTCACATCCAATTCCCTTCTTTCCCCTCTTTCTGCTTGTTTCTTTAACTCTATCTCCCGTTCCCGAGCAGTGTTGATAATCTCAGTGAGAGTCTCATACTTTGAGGGAGTCATAAACTCCCGATATTCAGCACTCAACATATTATAATAATAATATATTTTCTGCTCTTCGGTCTGCACCAACTCATCACAGAATCTCAGCTTATCAAGGAATATTCTAGTAGTCTTGTCTATTGTTTCACCCTTTTCTCTCAGTTGGATGATCTCTTCCTTTATCTTATTGATGACGGCTGTAGGACTATGATGTTTCAGGAATGGCGCCTTAAACTCATCGCATGTCATGTTCCTTGTCGCCTCGACCCCTTATTTTTTCTTCAGGTTATCCCACCAATTTTCGCTTGCCCTCTCAATTGACCCATCCCATAAGCTACAAAGTCGCGTACGTCACAGTGGGTTCTTTCAAAAACCCCTTCAATATCGCACCATTGACAGATGATCGGGTCAACCTCCCCAATCGGGGGTTTGCAGGCCATAAACAAGTTGTAAGGATAAGCTTTTCTCTCCACATGCTTGTATTTTGCTTAGTTGAAGCTTTCCTTCAACTCATTTATCTTCTCATCTACTACCGAGAGTATTGTGTTCTGAATTCTCTCTATGAACCCGAGCAAACTGTTTTCAATAGCCTTTCCGACCTCCTGGGAAATCCTTTCTTTCATTTGTTCGATGATCACTAGCACCGCATCATCGTTGTTTCTACCCGACATCTTTGATTCTGAAACGTTTACATCAAACTGATAAACATTTCATCCTGGTATTCTGTACATTTTTTTTTTGGTTTAGCCACGTTTATAACTTGATTAAACCATTCGTGTTTAGTGCATTTTCCGGGTTTAAGTGTATTAATAGACTTTTCCCATGCACTTTAAATCATACTTGTAAGACCCATACTAATTTCATAATACTTCATCATTTAAAGTTTACATTTTACGACAAAAATGCCGTTTTACAAAAACATTTACATCACAATGTTCACCTTTGTTTAAAACATTCAAAATACAGTTATTAAGTGTTTACATAATTCAAAATATCAAAAGTAAACAAGATCAACGCGCAAGCTTCATTTAATGTGTGTTCGGTTCTTGTACGACACTTGATCTTCATCCGAAAGCTTATAGTGTTCACCTATATTCAAAACCATCATAAACAATAGTTACGAAAGCTTTGAAACATGTTTAAACAAATTCTTTAAGCAAAAACAATCAACTCAATACTTTTTTCCAGCTGATAAGGCCCTCGCGGGGCGCGACAAACTTCAAGTGTTGTTGTTGCGTGGCGCGACAGCCGTGGCGTAACGCGACGGTGAAGAGCCTCACCCGTCGTGTCGCGTGACGCGAAGCCCCCCATTTCGATTGAAAGTTCCTTTTTCTGGAGCTGCATTTGCCCAGCTATACATTTTTCAATTCTTATAACTTATTACTTGCATAACTTTCAAAATACCTATCCGATTTATACGATTCTTGTTTCTAAACGACCGTAATACATTTGTCTATGTATTTAACGCTTCGGGTTCATTAAATTTTGATTTATAAGCATACAACTACAAATCCATTATAGAATTATTCGACCCATTATGTTTTAACATCTTTTTCACATCTTATGGTCAAGGTTAAATCCTTGATCATTTTACCCATTTCCTGGGGCTCAATAAAACTAATGTACTCGCTCCCACTACATGGTTTACGTACGCATTTACATCTGCTTGACAAACTTACTTCAAGCATCAAATTTTTCCGTCTTGAACTTAAAGAACTTCTAATTCTCTAAGTTTTAATTCCAACTAAAGTTTATCAATCAAATTTTAGAGTTTCCGAGACTCGGCTTACACATCTAATTCACCAGTTTATTTTGTCACCTTCTAATCACTTAAAACCAACATTTAGCTAACCACTTTCTTTTGACTCGTTTGGTTGTCTATTTGAAATCCATCAGTTCCTTGACATAACAAACGCAACCATTTTTGCTAAATCAAAACATTAGACATATCTACGACTAAACTTGTCTATAAAAAATGTAACGAAACAACAAGTCACGTACCTTAAAGCTTATCCTTCCAGCATGCGTCCGTTCCAACTTGACCGCTTGACGATTCACCCACTTTGCCTATATAGTTCAATCAACTTGATGTTTAGAACTCGTACTATCACATAACACACGTAATTTGTTAAATTAGCCAATTACGCAATTCTTTCATATTTTCAAGATATCAATATTCACTTAGGCATTTTAACGAGCACCTTCTGGGCAAGATTTTTATGCATCTATTATCTAATTCATGGTTAACATTTTAACCAATTTTTAATCTTCATAATCAAGCCTCTATGTCTAGTGTTCATGAACAACATCTAGAACTTGCATCATATCATCAAATTTCACAGATTTATCATCATTTTTCAAATATTCGTCATATTATCATAAAACCTATTTATCACATACAAGGTTAACTAACCAAATCACTAGTTCATGGCACTAATACAACAAGTTTACATCTAGGGTTTGTTCCTAGACTTGTACTCATGTTAATTTCACTAATACATTCAACATTCACTCTTGAATTTCGTTTATGAATGTTTATCCAAATTTCAAAATATCACCAAATGACAAAATTCAACATACCTTGTGATCTCCTAGCGTGGGTGATCACGAATTTAGTTAAAGCCCCAATTCTTAGCTTGATTTCCCTTTGATTTTGATCAATTTAGTGAGTTTAGGGTTCAAGAGGAGGAACCCCTTCTTTGCTCTATGAAAACGTCGACCAAACACACACACTTGTGTGTGTTTTGGTTTTTGATTTGTTTTAATTAAAACATCTTTCTAAACTTGCCCCTTTTTGTCCCTCAAGTTCAAAGGTTACTAACAAGGGTTACTAGTTAAAGTTTCTTTATTGTTTTTAAAACACATAACTAACTAGGTTAATTATTCCTAGTTATTTTACCCTTGGTTAAGACCAACTTATAATTTACATATATAATTTTATATTTTTGGGGTGTTACACATATACTTGAAGTTTCACATAAACTTGTAGTAATTTAGATCTACACCTTAAACATGTAGATCTACTTAAAACAAAGCTTACTTAATTTTTATAGACTTTGTTGAAACTTTATTTTGTAAACTTGTTCATCCACTTTGTTAGTAGGTTTATGAACATGGTTATTTCATTTTTAACAAACTTACAAGTTCATTTTCAAGATCTTCAAGTTTACTAGCATGTTTATCATGGGTCTTTCAAGATCCATGTTTACCCTTGTTAGATCTATGCTTCTAACAAGCATGCATTTGATGGATCTTAACAAAATCACAAAATAAACAACAACAACTTCATCACATACTTCATATAACACTAGAAACACTTTATTTGCTTTAGATTATGTTGTTTCTTTAAGTGTTCATCTTTTAAAGTTAAGTCTTCTTGATGGTTTAACTTGTACACGTATAACATACTACTTATAAGCATCAAAGTGAAGATTAAAAGACTCACTACTAGCTCTTGTGGCTAGGGAAGTTGCAAGAGAAACAAGAAGATGAAGATGTTGCAAAGTTGGTGGTTAAAAGCTCCACAAGAAGGTCCTTGAGCTACCAAGACTTGATACCTTCCTTGATGATCTTCTTGCACCTTAGTATGAGCTTGGAAAGGTTGCTTGAAGATCAAAATATGGGGGTGAATATGGGGATGTTGGAGCCATGAGTTAGGGAGAGGGAGGGAGGAAGATGATTTTTTTTAAATGTGATGGAAGGATAAGGTTCTTGGTCAACAAGGTTTATCTTATACTAACTTCCTCATCTAATGTCCATTAGTCACAAAAAATGGCATCTTTGACTTACTAAGCTCAAGTCAACAAGAGAAGAGGTGTGGGTCCCCCTTGGGGATGGTTACACGTGAGGGGGGGAGTTAATCGGTAAAATTTATAAGTTAGGGGTTCATAGATGTAAATTTAGTGTTTAATGAAAGGTTAAATAGGTTTTAGTGTTTTTAAGTGTTTTGAGGTATTATATGGCCATAACTAGTTTTACAATGCTAAATAATGTTACTAGCTCATATTTGGTGTTTTGGTAGTGTTCGGATAGTTGTTCGGTTGTCGGTTTGTTAAGATACTAACTTGTGTAATTTATACGGTATGATGTGCTTTCATGTCATAATTGCATTCTCAACATTTTTCAATTTATTCTGGGTGTTTTATACTATTTCCGAACCTAGTATAATTAGTTGAAAGTGTTATTTATAGCCCATTTCGGACAATGTTAACTAATATACTTGTTCCCCCACTTGGGATTTAATATGTTTTTTATGACGGGCCTACATCTAAGTCAGAAATCTACCATTTAGCTGAGTACTGAGTTTGTGCTGACACAGCATGTCTAACTGTTGAGTTTAGTAATTGTTTCGACACAACGCTTAAATTGTTTCACAATACAATAAATGAGATGTATAACATGCACGATTTTAAATTGTATAACATGCAAACATAAAATGTTGACGTTTAAAACACATAATTGCAGACAATAAATAATTATTAAATGGTACGGAAATTACCGGATTTGTGTCGTTTGTCACATACTCCCCCGTTTAATTTTTTTCCCGAAATTCAAGCTGAGTTATCCCCTGCAGGAGTTTCCTCAAACAGTGGGGGTATTTGGCTTTGAATTTATCCTCATGTTCCCAAGTATACCCGGGTCCGTGTCGAGAGTTCCAACGGGCTTTGACTAACTCGATGTGACTTCTCCTTATTTTCTAGACTTTCCAGTCCATAACCTCAGCAGGTTCTTCGGTGAATCGGAGTTTGTCGTTGATGTGTACTTCATCCACAAGGATGATAACCGTTTCTTGTGTTGGACTTTTGTTAACGCTCGACACGTGGAACGTATCATGTATGCCATTAAGTTCCTCCGGTAGCTTCAATTTATAGGCAATAGTACCGATCTTTTCCAAGATCTCAAATGGCCCAATATATCGTGGATTTAACTTTCCAGGCTTTCTGAATCTGGCTACACCCTTCAAAGGCGAGACTTTTAACAAGACTTTGTCTCCTACCTCGAAGGATAATGGATTTCGTCTCCTGTCGGCGTAGCCCTTTTGTCGATCACGAGCCGCGTTGATACGGTCTCGGGTCTAAAAGATTTTATCGGTCGTTTGTTGGACTAGCTTGGGACCGATTAACTATTTATCTCCAACTTCCATCCAACATAGCGAAAAGCGACACTTCCGACCATAAAGAGTTTCGAATGATGTGGCTTGTATGCTCGTGTGATAACTGCTGTTATAGGAAAACTCAACCAAAGGTAGGTGAGTATCCCAATTGCCGCCTAAGTCCATCACACATGCACGAAGCATGTCTTCAAGGGTTTGAATGGTTTGTTCGCTCTGGCCATGAGTTTGTGGGTGGAAGGTTGTGCTTAGTTCTAGGCGAGATCCAAAGGCCGGTTGAAAGGATTGCTAAATCCTTGATATAAAACGACCGTCTCGGTTCGAAATTATCAAAATAGGCACTCCATGACGAGCTACTATTTCTTTCAGATACAGTTCAACAAGCTTTTCTGTACTATCCTTTTCCCGCATTGGCAGGAAGTGTGCGGACTTGGTTAGCCTATCAACTATTACCCATATCATGTCATGTCCTCTGGAGGTTCTGGGTAATTTTGTTATAAATTCCATAGATATTTGCTCCCACTTCAAAACGGGGATCTCCGGTTGTTGTAGCAAGCCCGAGGCTTTCTTGTATTCGGCGTTAACCTTCCCGCAAGTTAGGCACTTTCCAACATAGGCAACGATGTCGTTTTTGAGATTAGGCCACCAATAGTACTCCTTCAAAAAAAAAATTTACTATTTTTGTTTTGGAAAAATCGTTATATTTCATCAATAATAAAAAAAAATCAAATTTTTTTTCGAGTAACAGTTATCCATGCATATGTTCATATGTATCATTTCTTTGACAAATTCTGTAATTCATTACAAATATTAGACAATTGCACTTTTATTTACACTACCATATGTAATACACTACTTTTTAAATTACCAATATTAGAAATGCACATGTGCATCTATATGTATCAACATGAAATAAGGTGTTTTGGTACCCTTTTAACTATCATACCATCCATAATACACTACCATTACCTCCTACCATCCATAATACAATACCATTACCTCCTACCATCCATAATACAATACCTTTACGAATATTTTCACTTTATTACATGTATATCAACCCCATTTATATCATCCAATCAACATATTACATCATAAAGTGACAACTATAACCAAACCATCAACCACTAGATATAACTAACCAAAAAACATGTATATGGGCCTACTTCTCCATTCAAAATCACAAACTTTTTGTACCAAAACACGTTATATCATGGTTATACATAATGATACATATGTGCATTTTGAATATTAGTAATGTAAAAAGTAGTGTATTACGGATGGTATTGTAAATTAAAGTGCAATTGTCTATTACTGATAGTGTATTATGGAATTTATCGGAGTAATGATACATATGCACATGTGCATGGATAACTGTTACTTGAATTTTTTTTTTTTTTTTGTAACGAAATATAACGATTTTTTTTAAATAAATATTAAAAAAATTTGAGTGCTTTTTTATTTTTTTTTTAGATTTTATTTTGTGTTCACATTGTTTCTCGTGATTCTCACAATAAAGGTGGTTCTCAAATGAACTTTACCATATATATATATATATATATGTTTGCTATGAGTGAGATTATAAGTGATGTGTTTTTTATATGTACCATTCAAAATACTAATTAAGTTGCAAACTATTAGTGGGAATAGTAATTACATATATAAACTGTTAGTTTGACAAAATTAAGGATTAAAGTTTGGTTGGTATTGTTGATCAGTTCTGTTTAAACATAATGGAAAACATGAATAACATACCTGTTACAAGAGACAGGCCAATAGAGAATCCAGTTAGAGATGCAGTCATTGAGTTCGACATTCTTGTTAGGATGATCTGGTTCCTCCTTAGGGTGTAAAGTGATGATGGTGATGAACCGAAACAAGGGAGATTTCGATTAGGGAGAGAGAGGGATGATTATGATGTTATGTTATTAGGTTGTATGTGTCACACCCCCACCGATGGCAGAAACATCGGGGCGCGGCACTGAGCGAAACAGATTGTCCAGGAGAATCCATAACAACTATTAAATTACCATATATTTAACATTCACGTCCCATACCATGAACATATAGCGTAAAACAGTTATTACAGACATAGTTCTCAAAGACAAATAAGTGTTTCGACAACTCATATTTTATTTAATTTGTTTCTAGACTCCCCTAGCTTGATTCCACAAAAGTAAGGCATAGCATAGCATCCTAAACACCTGTCACATACGTTAAAATAAAGTCAATACACATAGTGTAAAGGTGAGCATACAAGTTTACTAGCATAAAATATAGCGAAAGCGTTTATGCATAACCAGCATGTATTACGTGGGGTGCGAATCATAGTAAGTTATCGACAAAGATACTATCAATACAAGCATTCATCGAGTCACGTATAACATGCGAGGGTAGTTAGCGCTAAAAGTGTTTGCGTTGTGTGTTCGATGTGATTTGATATAGTAAACGTATGTAACACCCAAAGTGCGTTAAAGGAAAATGGGTTCGAGTATACTCACAGATCATGTTTAGTAAGTAAACACAGTCTTGGATTGAAGGGAGCACTTGAGATTAGCCTGAGTACAAAATGATAGTGTAAACATTGATCGGTGCGTGAAACAGCGTGTAACAGTTGAAGTGTCGAAGGGTGATTCGGTCGGATAACCGTTCGGGCGGATGACCATTCGGTCGGAGGATTGTTCGACGGAATGAGTGTGTTTTTGAAATGTTTGAACTTTGAAGTTTTCGTTGTAGCATTTTGAAATATGAGAAGTGTTTCTAATGTCGAGTCATCCGGAAGGACAGTCATCCGGACGGATGGACGGATGGCCGTTCAGCCGGATAGCTATTCAGTTGAAAACTCGTTTGTTTGTAAAACTTTGTAGAATCAGTTAAGTCAAAAGTTTTTGCGGTTTGACGGAGACGGCATGACAACGTGTCAAACAATGGGAACACACCATAGTCCAGCTCATCCGGTCGAATGGGAATCACCTCGTTCGATCAGACCCACTATTCTTGATGGTTTCATGTTTAACCCGTGAATTGGTCGTCTCTCCGGTAGGAATCCATTCTCAGACCGGTTCTTTACTGGAGAATGAGTAGAGAACCCGAACGAGTCCAAATTCTAACGGTTTTGAGTGTAAAGTTAAAGATGTTGAAGAAAAGTTTGAATCTAGTTGAAAGGTGTTTAGATTTAGGCGAAATTAGTGTATAATATGTAGAAATCTGTTAGGTTCGAACTGTTCTTGCTGAGATAGGTCATACTCCGGTGTTCATGAGAACCCGTGATGACGTCATCCTATAACAGCCCCAAATCAGGAGATTTTATGGTTAAAATGTAAGATTTAATGGTGGAGATGATGAGAAAGTGTGTGATGAAGATGGAAGTACAAGATTTAAGGTGAAAACTTAAAAGAATCGCGAGAAATCGAGAGAAATGTCCTTGAGAGTGCGCTGGTCGGATGGTGTTGTCACATCAATGAACAGTTGATGTGACAGGAGGGGTATTTATAGGTGAGAGGAGAAAGGCGGTGGAAAGTTAACCGGGTCGGACGGCTGTTCATCCGGTCGGATGTCCATGCGACCGAATGGTCGTTCGATCGGACGGCGAGTGCGAGTTAGTTTTCCACTTTCATTTTATGCGTTGAGCGTTGCGTTTAAGCGTGTTACGAGCGAGCGTTGCGATCGTATTTAATTAATAGTTACACAAATAATATAACTACATACAAGTCATCATACACAAACCACAATAAATCTGCGTTTTGAATTGCGTTGAGATTGCGTTGCGATTGCGTTTTCGAATATCATCCCAAAACATAGATAAAGCACACAAAAGTAAAGCACATAACAACACACAAGTAAAGCACATAACAACACACCGAACATTACCAAAAGTTGCGATGAGACTGCGGTACGATTGCGATTTGATAACATTTAGTAGATTAGTGTTTAGTTACGTTTATCACATTGTTACTTCACATCATAATAAATCGTAGTCTAAATAGCGTTAATTAACACATATCGATTATCAAATTACGAGAGTACTAGGCAATAAATAAGCCAGAAATGTCAGATCTGAATAACAACCTGACTTTGACTTTGATTTGCACTTTGACTTTCCAAAAAGTTGGGTTGTTACAGTATGTCTAACCTTTAACCTCTCTAAAAATCTCCTTATATATACACCCAAGAGGAAACCTAATTAGTTAATAAGGGTAATATGGTCCATCAACAATTACCAACTAATTATTAATAGGTTATTAATATATTTTGATCTATATAATATAAATGATTATAATGGCTACAAGATTAAATACTACAATAATATATTTAATCTTGCATTCTCCCACTTAGCCGAGTAATCATTTATCATGAGTATTAGATGAGCCTGGCCAGAAGTTAACACTCATTTTAGCTTTAAACCAAGAACCGTATCAGAGAAATACATTCGTTGAATCATTATACGACTCAGGACCCCCATTAGTCATACTACAACCACAATTTAAACCTAATAGTTATGATTAAAATACGGGTAAGACCTTTAGCGTTTGATTTGTATTTATATTTTTCTATATGTCATTACATCGGCAGAACATATGTTAGAGACATACAAAATCAAACTGAGGAAATTTCATTAATTAAAAAACATAAGCTAGTACAATATTCCATTAAATAAGGTCTTTAGTATGTCCCCTATTCGAAACATCTTCTTCGAAAACTTTAGGTGGGAGACCTTTAGTCATCAAATCCGCAAGCATATCTTTAGTACTAATATACTCAATACAAAGATTATTTTCCTCAACTCGTTCACGTACGAACATATATTTTGTATCGAGATATAAACCAGCTCCAGTCGAACTGAAACTGTTCGAAAAACTAACGACAGCTGAGTTATCACAGTAAAGCTTCAATGGTCTAGAAATGGAATTAACGATTTTGAGTCCAGTGATCAGATTTCTAAGCAATATTCCATGACAGGTTGCGTTTTAAACAACAATGTATTCTGCCATCATTGTGGAAGTTTTGGTTAACTGTTGTTAATGACTCTTCCATGAGATGGGACTGTCTGCTAACATAAAGATATAGCCCAAAGTGGATTTCTTGTCATCTTTGCATTTGGCAAAGTCAGAATCAGAATAACCTACCACTTCTAAGTGATCACTTCTTCTATAAGTTAGTTTATAGTCTTTCGTCCCTTGCAGATATCGAAGTACTTTCTTAGCTGATTTCTAGTGATCTAGGCCAGGATTTGTCTGATAACGGCCTAACATTCCAGCAATATAAGCGATATCTGGGCGAGTACAGACTTGAGCATACATCAGGCTCCTGACTACTGACGTGTAAGGTATCTGGCTCATTTGCTCCTTTTCAACCTCTGTTGTCGGACACTGGAATGAACCGAAAACATCTCCCTTAACTACTGGGGTGACTGAGGGTTTGCACTGTTGCATATTGTAACGTGTAAGGACACGATCTATGTAAGTCTTTTAAGACAATCCTAAGATCCCTTTGTGTCTATCTCGAAGAATATCGATGCCAATGATCTAAGAAGCATCTCCGAGATCCTTCATGTCGAAGTTATGTGAGAGTAACCGCTTCGACTCATGCAACACATCTAAACTATTACTTGCCAACAGAATATCATCTACGTAAAGGACAAGTATAGTAAAGTTACTCCCACTCATCTTGAGGTAGGTGCATTGATCCACTTGATTCTTTATAAAACTTTGTTTCTTCATGACTTTATCAAACTCGAGATACGATTGACGTGATGCTTGTTTTAACCCGCAAATGGATTTCTTCAACTTACAGACTAGATGCTCCTGACCATCAGGTTTAAAGCCTTCAGGTTGTTTCATGTAAACATCTTCGTCTAAGTCTCCGTTAAGGAAAGCGGTTTTAACGTCCATCTGATGCAGCTATAAATCAAAACGAGCTACTAGGACCATAACGATCCTTAATGAATCTTTACGAGGGACAGGTAAAAACGTCTCTTGATAATCAATTCCCTCTTTCTGAGTGTAGCCCTTTGCAACCAATCTCACTTTGTAGCGTCCAACGTTCTCATTTTGATCCAGTTTTGTTCTAAACACCCATTTACATCCTACGGGTTTGACACCATTGGGTAATTCTACCAAATCCCAAACGTCATTTTTCTTCATAGATTCAAGCTCATCAATCAATGCTTTATTCCATTCAGAAGACTGATCACTACAAATTGCTTCATTATAAGAGATAGGATCATTGAGCTTTCTGGCATCCATTTCAGTAAGGTAGGTAACATATTCATCCCAATTAGTAGGCCTTCGTTGCCTGGATGACCTCCTGAGTTGATTATCGGGTTCAGTGTTGTCTTGGTTTTGAGTGTTTGACGTGCCTTCGTTATGAGGTATAATGGGTTCTGATTGTGGAGGTAAATTTTGAGTTGGTGCAGTAGCTTCAGGTGCAGTTGTTGCATTAGGTACAAGAGGAGTAAACGGACTAATGGTAAGCAACGAGTCCCCCCCCCCCCCCCGCGCGTCTTGTACTTCTTACAATTCATCGTAAGGGTTGGTACTGCTCCCACTGACCTTGAAATCCTCCAGGAACGCAGCATTCTTGGTTTCAACAATACGGGTGACATGGGAAGGACAATAGAAACGATAACCCTTTGAGTGATCAGGATACCCGATAAAGAAGCAGGTAACTATTTTTGGGTTAAGTTTCCTTAGGAAAGGATTGTAAACTTTTGCTTCAGCAATGCAGTCCCATACTTTCACATATTTAAGACTTGGTTTCCTTCCTGTCCAAAGTTCATAAGGAGTTTTAGGGACAGACTTAGAAGCAACTCTATTGAGTATATGAACAGCTGCTTTTAACGCTTCAGTCCAGAGGAATTGGTAAATTAGTGTTGGCTAACATACTGCGCACCATGTTCATAAGGGTACGGTTTCTTCGTTCAGCAACACCGTTCTACTGAGGTGTACCGGGCATGGTGTATTGATTCATAATCCCCTGGCCATTACAAAACTCATTAAATGGACTAGGAGCTTGACCCACATCAGTATGTCTTCCATAATATTCAATGCCTTTATCTGATCTCACAACTTTAATTTGGCGATCTAGTTGTTTTTCAACTTCAACTTTATAATCTTTAAAAGTTGTAAGAGATTCAGATTTTTCCTTAATGAGATACAAGTACATGTAACGAGAATAATCATCAATGAAAGTGATAAATGAAGTATGTCCAGTTATGCCAGCGATTTGTTAAGGAGCACTAATGTGAGAATGAATGAGTTCTAATAAATTAGAGTTATTCGTTGGCTAATGTCATTTTACCTTTAAGACATTTGACACATGTTCCAAAATTAGTGAAATCGAGAGGAGATAAGACTTCATACTTTATGAGACGATTTAATTATTCTCTTGAGATGAGGCCTAAACGTTGATGCCACAACATGGATGAAGTCTCTAAGTCTCGTTTCTTTTCCATCTTTGTGAGTGATTCATTAATATTGTATAAAAACAAAGATTTAGAAAGATCATCATCTAGTTCTAATCTATAGAGACCACCATCCAGAATGCCAGAACCATAAACAACGGAATCAAAGGGAATAGAGAGTTTGCGATCACCGTGGGAAACAACAAAACCATCCATGTCTAACTTTGGTCCTGATACAAGGTTCTGAGTTACCTCAGGAACATATAAGGTATCATAAAGTTTAATGCATAAACCAGTTTTCAAAAATAATTGTAATGTTCCTATGGCCTTCACTTCTAATTCCCGATCATCCCCAAGTTTAAGTGTTCTTTGGTTTCTTCCCAGCTTCCGGATTGAAAGGAATCCCTGAGTAGAATTGGTTACATGAACCATAGAACCAGAATCAAACCACTAAGAATTAGCATGAACATTTAAATTATAGGACTCAAGTATCATGAAAAAATCGTTACCTTTCTTAGCCAGCCACTCCTTAAAGTCAGGGCATTCCTTTTGCTTATGTCCTGTCTTCTTACAGAACTTGCAGTAGGGTTTGCCTAAGGAGCTCTTTGAGCTGGAAGGTGCACTTGTATTAGGATTGAGCCTTTGGACCTTGGAAGCAACCCTTCTTGGATAATTGTTCTTCCTTTTCTTAGAGTTGGAGGCGGTGAAGTTTGCAACATCAGTAGTGCGATCCATCTTCATACGTTCTTCCTCCTGCACGCACATAGCGATCAGCTCACTCATCGTCCATTTGTCCTTCGGAGTGTTGTAATTGATCTTGAATGCTTCATAAGACGAAGGAAGCAAAGTAATGATGAAGTGAACGAGAAAGCCATCACTGGTCTCCATGTCTAATCCCTTGAGCTTATGGGCCATATCATTCATCATCATGATGTGCTCGCGAATGCCGCTTCTCCCATCATACTTAGTAGTCAGCAACTTGAGGATTAAAGTACTAGCGTGCGCGTTTGAGGTTCTCTTGAATTGCTCCTCCACCGAAGTCAAGTAGGTTTTAGCATTATCAGAATCAGGAATGGCTCCTCTGATTGCATTGTTTCTGAACTGCTTCATAAACATGAGAGACATGCGGTTACACCTAGTCCACTTTTCATGAATTATCTGCTCAGCTGCAGTACTTTGAAGAGTAAGGTCCGCTGGCTTATTCTCTCTTAGAGCATAATCGAAATCCAACAATCCAAGCGTAAGCATGAGAGAGTTCTTCCATGCAGCAAAGTTATCACCAGTCAAAGGTGGAATCCCGCAATTAGGTGTTGATAGTGGAAATAAGATGAGCGAAGTATGATACTAAGGCAGGCATAAATAATGACCATTTTAATTATGAAGTTGTGATATTGTCTATTACTAGCCTCAAAATAAAAGACTTAGTTAAAAATTCTACTTAAACGAAGACAAATCAACTTTGGCCAGAAGTATAATCATTTAAGCATGTGTGCAAAGTAATCGTGACAAATCAGCTTTGGCCAGAAATGAGACAATCACTTTAGTTATGCACTTGTTAAGTATGCTATACATGAATGAATTAAATCAGCTTTGCCCATAAATTAAGACATTCACGTTTCTAATGCATAATTAACCTAGCTTTTATAATACTTGAACAATTAATAGATGAATCAAATCAGCTTTAGGCAGAAATGATACATCAGAAGCTCATTCAAGTTAAGCTAATTTGGTTTTGTGAAAACTTATCGGATTCTTATTAGGTAATTAAGAATTTACAAAACCAAGTATTTAATAGCAAACCACCTGTTAGCGCAGATCGAACTCAGTTAGGTTTCGAGTTAACCTTAGATTTCGAGTGACATCTCGACTCAGTTATGAGATCTCGACTCAACTTGAGATTTCGAGTGAGATCTCGAGTAAGGTTTCGAGTAAGATTTCGACTCATTATGAGTCATTATGAGGCTTCGAGTCATAACAACCTTATTGCGAGTCATTAATGGCAGTCGAAATCTCGAGGTTCCGAGTTATAAAGGTTAATGCCTTAATGAGATTTCGACTTCATTATGAGGTTGTTGGGGTCAGGCCCGAGTCACATTGACAGGATCTACTCTTTCTCGAGCTTGAGATTGAGCTGCAATTAGAGTGGGTCATGAGGCCCTAGTCTCCCGGACTACCCTTCAACGATTAAGTCCGTACACAGTTGAAAAAAACAATTTAAGCGCAGGTTTTTGCAAGATTCATTTATGTAACGCATTTTTTACCCACATCAAAAATTTGCTTTTCTCCATACTAGTGTTATCGTATCAATAATCAGGTATGTTGGTATACACGTTATGTTAACAGGGACACATGAGTCAATTGAAGTGTATAAGATATGATCGACTGAAATATAATTCTGTTTGTGAGAATAAAGTGTAGCATCATCTGATGCATGGCATTATATATATATTAAGGATTTGGCATAACTGTAAATCAAAGGTCACGACGGTTTACAATAGATACGTCCGTTTACATGACCGACATAAATAAAGACACGACACAATGGTTCGACTAGGATGTTAAAACTGAACCAATAGCACCAACGACATCACCAGCAGCATTGGAACCTTTTCTCTCATCAGGGTTTTCCATAGCATCAACAATTGCAAAAAGTGCGACCACACATGCATAGTCCATGTTAGCTTGAATTGTCACAGTGAATTTTTCATTTGCGTACTTCGACTTTTGTGGTTTATGCATCTACAAGAATAAGTCAATTTTTTTGCTATTATATTTATACAAAGAAATAGAGAAATCTATACATGAAATAAAAGCGGCTCAATGGAGAGTGAAATAAAGCAAGGGTTTTGTGCCCTCACTTCCTAGAGCCCCAAAATTTAAAATAAAGACTTGGGCTTTGGGATTATTGGTGGTAGGAGTTGCCTCAGTTTTATACCTACACACATAGGAATTATGAGATTGAAAGTAAAATGTATATATTCTTTTAAAAAGGAACTCAAATTTTGTTATTCGCTTTGGGTCCGAAAAGGCTTGAGCGGTCCGTGCAT
Organism: Helianthus tuberosus; assembly: GCA_030545235.1. Taxonomy (NCBI): domain Eukaryota; kingdom Viridiplantae; phylum Streptophyta; class Magnoliopsida; order Asterales; family Asteraceae; genus Helianthus; species Helianthus tuberosus. The sequence goes on from CM060425.1 coordinate 200,362,939, forward strand.
GAATATAGCCAAAATTACTATTACACTAAGGAAAACGAGTTAAGAAAACTACTTGAGCTACAACGGTTGAAGAATCTCCCATATAAATAGTGCAGTTTCCCTTCGACAAGCTCCCTTTGATCCTCAAATCACAGTCATCTTTGTTGCTCATTTTGTTCGCCAACATCACGCTAACATTGGTTTTGCACTGGATCATATGTTTGGTATTTGTGGTAAATAGCATGTCTGAACTCTCTTTACTTTCACCCCTAAATACATTCCATCTACTATGCATACTCAAAATCTGGAAATAAATATAGTCAATTGAGCCAGCAAATCTAAAAGATAAGCGCAAATTAACCAAATAATTGTTGACATTGTCCGTCAACTAAGGCCTAGCCGGAATTTTTGCCAACAAATCTGCCGGCTTAGTCGTCGTTTATTTTTGGTAAATTTGATTGGTCGAATGTCTATTTTAGTAATCTTCTCCTAAAATAAACTAGAGAATAACTAGGATTGAAAACATTTTAAAGTTAAAGTTACCTTTTGCCGGAGCTTCGCGATGGGTTTGTCGTTAGCATCAAGTAGCATGCGCTGGCGATGGACTCTTTTGTTATATGGTTTTACTTTGAGCAAGAATTTATGGTTGATATCAGTGATCACAAGGTTTCTACAAGTGATTCTGGTGCAATGAACTGAGGACCGATCACTGAGAATGGAGGGAATAGAGGTGCGGATGCATGATCACTAGGCTGAGCCATAATCACAAACGCACACTAATTAAGATTGTAGTTCTATGAGAGGATAATGTGATCACGAAGCTGTGGTAAGGCTTTTGCCGTGATAATTTCATCGACCATATAGTTGACTTACCAAGAGTAGACTCGGGTGCGAAAAAGTAACATCCACGTTTTGATATTTATCAGTAGCTGCCAATTATTATCTTTAACTTGATGCCATATATTCATGGTACTTGTATTTGGTGGGCCTAGTTGAAAATTGACAAATGGAATCTCAAAATTTTGACATCTTTAACTAAAATTAATTATGAACTAGAATTAAACCCGCATATTTCCGCGGGATGGTTTGGAATTTGATTGATATCGGCCTGTTATGGTACCGGCATATTGGGTAGCGAAATCAAAAATAAACAATATTGGTTCTGTTTGTTAAGAAAACTTAACCCAAAAAGTAGGGCCAACTTAAATATATTTTAAATTAAATAGTGTATGAGAGTAAAATAAAATATGTGAATTAAAACTAAAAAAACCTTGCATACAAAAACAAATTAAGAAAGTTTAATTTATATTTTGTAATATATATCTTTCGAAAACTCAAAGTTCATTAGAAAACATGTGACTGGACTAGGTAAATATAAAGTGTTTTAGTTCGAAAATAAAATATATACAAAAACTAATAAAAAAAAAGTTGTGTAGCATATGTTATAAATTAGAATTGGAGTTCGCGATTCGCGCCGGGGTCGTTGAAGGGTGCTGACGAGACTGTATTTGTTACATGATATATATCGATGAATTTTTATAGATCGTACAGACTTTAATTTAAACGATTGTAAAAATAAGTCATCAACATGCTTGAGTAAACATTTATAAAAGTTAGCTTTAGTTATAAGGTAAGTACAAAATAATTAAATTTATTACCAAGTATATTTAAGTGTCAATTTGACCATGTATACTTTTAATCTAAATGGTGATAAAACTAAGCAAACAACACACTTAAATAAAATGTCTTCAACTAAAAATTTGCTTTAATTATAATACGTTAAATATAATAAGAAAAACAAAAAAAATAATTAAACTTATAAAAATGTAAAAGAACAAATTTCCCCTATATTAATTATCACTATTACTATGTCAGACAAAACTAATTTTCCTTTTTTACAAGTACATAATGCTGATTAAGTTGAGTTTAGGGTGAGAGGGGCACTCCCCTTTTAGGGGAGTCCCCTCTCTTACGTACACCCAATCAGGTTATGCCACGTCGACTCCCCTCTTAAACTCCCCTCACACCCCAATTTGATGGCGCCACTCCCCTCTTAGGTGAATTGCTTTTTTTATTCAAAAAAAAAAAAAAAAAAAAAACAATTTGATTGGTTGAAAAAAGGCTGGCCCACCATCTTCTCTCTCCTTCCTTGCGGTGAATCCCCACCAATTTCCCTCACCGATTTCCCTCCCCGCTTTGTTGGCAGCCCCCTTCCCGATCGGCAACCCCCTCCACGTCAACTCCCCGTTCCCCTTTCGGTATGCGCCCCGACCACCCTTACAAGTTGTTGATGCATTAGGATCATCACCCATCTTCACTTTCTTACTTATCTTAGGTTTTCCTCTTTCTATCCGTATTCAACTTTCAAACACAAAAGTATCTTACAAAGTACCTACACAACCTTGCCGGAAAACAAACCACCTGCTACCTGAGTTGCTTGGTGGCGGCCTAGCGGAGGTGACCCGCTTCGTTTGGATCGGCGGTGACGAAAGGTTCACCACCCGTTGGCGTATTCCGCCAAACAGATCAAACAATGCCCGGATGGTAACATTCCGATAGGTTCTGTGTTAGGGAGAATGTTTGTAGAGAGAGAAATGGTGCGATGGCGGTGTTGTAATGGTGGCGGCCAGATGGGTTATGGTGGTTGGAGGTGTTGAAGCTCGTTTCATCTATGAGAGAGATGATGAAGATGGTGATGGTGATAACGGTGTTGGTGGTAGTGTGATTGTGATGTTGCCATGGTGATGCCGAGCTGGTGGTGCTGCGGTGGTGGCTAGGTGGTTGGTGGCGGTGGCAGTTTGATGGTGGTTCTATTGTGTTGTTGGTTATGACAGATAGATAAAGAGAAGTAGAGATGTTACATTGAGTGTGTGTCATTGTTGTAATTAATGATTTATATTTGGGTAAATATGGTAAATGGGAAATATTCGGCAAAATTGTAATATGAATTTAATATTTACAACATATTTTGTTACCAATTTCTTTATTTAACTAGATAGAAAAATTCATAATCCAGTGACACCCGTGCTGACACCAAATACTAGGCTATAGGGTGTGTCATGACCCTTATGACCACCATAACCTTCTATATAGGCGTTATATCATACACCTCTAATCCGCGAGTTCGCGAGTCGTTTCTTCTCCCCTCCGTCCACGTCCAGCTCGCATTGCTTTGCAAAGGCTAGGAAGGTATTTAAATGGTTCCAAAATTTTATAACCCGAACTTATTAATTAACGGATTGTGATTATAATCACAATGATTGGTCACAAAATTTGGTACCAAAATGCCAATTTGTGTACTAGTAGCAAGTAAGTTTCTCAACTCTTTCGTTAATAAATTGTTAACTATTTGTTAGTTGCTTTCATCTGTTATTTATCAAGAGTAAATTACAAAAATCGTCCTTTATTTATGTCACTTATTGCAAACTTTGTCCTTTATCTTCAATAATTACAGAAAACGTACTCGATGTTTACAAACCCTTGCAAGTTATGTCCTTTAGCCCTAACTCAATTAATTTTTTGTTGTTAAATCTGACCAAATGGACCCCACATGAGGGTATTTTGGTCCTTTTACACTCATGTGGGGTTCATTTGTTCAGATTTAACAATAAAAATACCCTCATGTGGGGTCCATTTGGTCAAATTTAACCACAAAAATTAACCGAGTTAGGGTTAAAGGACATAACTTGCAAGGGTTTGCAAACATCGAGTACGTTTTGTGTAATTATTGAATACAAAGGACAGTTTGCTATAAGTGACATACATAAAAGACGATTTTTGTAATTTACTCATTTATCAAACACACGAGTTAGTAGCAAGTAAGAACCAAGGACTAGCAAGATGCTAGGCCAAATACACAAAGACGGACGTCTAGAGTTTACAAAATACATCAAATTTATGTGTGCGCGTGTTTATAATCGGAAAATGGAACTTAATGAGGCTGTGATTTGTGAGATTATGATGTTTAATGATATTTTATTCAATGCAACAACACTTTGACACACAAACATGATATTTTATTTTTCTCATTGAAGAGTTTATGGACTTTGACACACAAACACCTTTTTTATCATATATAATATATTCAATTCGCTTTATATGCTTAATTATTTTGATAATGGTTTCTTTTAATACTATATTCTGTTAAACAACACTTTGACACACAAACACCTTTTTTATCAATTGAAGTTTTGAGTTGTGAACTTTGGATTTGTTTGGTGCCGCTACTTGAAAATTTACTTAAGAGCGGCGCCTTTAAGAAGTATTTAGTAATGAATTAAATGGTAAGGTTATAAGCTATCTATTTATGGTGGTATCTCAAGATAAAACCAACAAGGATGAATCTTGTTCTTATAAGGTAGCGTTTGGTATGAAGGAATGGAAGCTGGAATGGAATGGATCATTCTGATGGAATGAAAAGAAACATGTTTGGTTATAATGTGGTAATGGGATGGAGCATTCCAAAGGAATGTAACTCCTTCCAAATATAATAATTTCAATTCCTTAGTATGTAGGTGTTTTTTTTCCATTCCTTCAAGGAATGGAAAGAAATATGTTATTATTATTATTATTATTATTATTATTATTATTATACTTTTATTTGTATTTATATATATTAATATTCATACTAATATTAATATACATCAAAAATCTATTATTAATTTTTTATCATTAATATATTATTATTATTATTATTATTATTATTATTATTATTATTATTATTATTATTATTATTATTATTATTATTATTGAGGCAATTATATTTTTGTCGTTTTTAATACAGTTGTGTTTCGTTACTTCATCTTTTTTTGTTTATCGAATTGTACAAAGTAATGATTCATTCTATTCACATATGAGTAACCAAACATCACAATAGAATGGAATGATCCATTTCATTCCGTTGTCCATTCCATTACCTCGTCCATTCCATTCTCTCATCTATTCCATTACCCCATACCAAACAGACCCTTAGTGTTTTATTTGATAATTAGGTAAAATGCCATAGCCTGCAACTTCTCCAGCTCCATTTTTTAAGAGGATCACCAAAGAAAAAAAATCCAGGTTTTTAGTGTTTTATTTGATAATTAGCTAAAACGCCATAGCCTGCAGCTTCTCCAACTGCATTTTTGAAGAGGATCACCAAAGAAAAAAAAATCCAAGCTCGAAATTATGCGAAAAGATATTGACAGCCAACGACAAAATTTGGAAGCTATGATGTGAAAGGCTAAAAAACAATTACTAGTTGGAGAGCGGGGGGAGTAGAAAGCTTTGATTTCTCTTTATTATTGTAAGACCACCCGTACTCGGGCGTGATCCATCAAAAAAATTGCCCAAAAACGCCGGAAAACGCCTGGGTGCCGCCAATGCAGTCAATCTCGGCGATATATCGGTGATATCTCACTGATATATCGGTTATCGGACCTTGGCTGGCATATCGGTTTTAAAAATCGGTAATAATATTTGTGGCGATAATATCAGTGATATATACCGATATATCGCGATATTTTGTATTTCTGATATCGGTCATCTCACCGATAATATCGCCAGGCCCAACTATAGTCACATAGTTCGCTAGTGATAGAGAATTCAATCGTGATAGAGAAGAAATGGTGGCTAATCGAAGTTGTTGAATCGAAGCTTACCAGCTGATCGAACCTTACCTTCCCTGCTGAATCGTAGAATGAAAGAAGATCTGTGTTGGCTGTTTGTTTTTTAGGTTTAGAAGATGGAGGATCGAACAGGGGAGGAGATAGACAAGACGGCGACTGCTTTAGTTTAGGGTTTTTTTTAGTTTAAAGGTGACGGCTATTAGTAGGGTTATAAAAATTAACTCTTTCTTTTTCCTTTTTACACACCTTTTCTTTTAACTGAATTACAATTTCATCCTCCAGTTATAGATTTAGCAAAATTAACCCTAGACTTTCACAAGTTAATGCATAAAGATGTTGTATACATATATTATATAGGTTCTAGATATTAATATACATGTATTATATAGGTTCTATATATATATATATATATATACATTATATTATAAATTACGGGGACCGCGATAACCGATATCTCAAAAATCAGTCCTTGACCAATATCTGTGCTTTTTAAGTTTAAAAGTGGCAAACTAGGCCCCTGTAGTTTTATTTTAAGTTTAAAAATGGCAAATTAGGCCCCTGTGGTTTTTATTTGTTTTTTATTTCCAAATTTTTTTTATTTCCGGTTTTTTTTTAAGTTTAGTCGGTTTTTATTTTTTTTTATTTCTAGTATTGTAATTTTTTTTAATTTAATGAAGTATTTTAAGTTTTTAATTTAAAAATAAATAAATAATTGTGTAATGATTGGATGGGGCGTTATTGGGTATTTTTCCACAACGTCACTTTTGCAAATACGCCCAATAATGCCCCCATGCTGACTGGACTGCTACATAGCAGAAAACGCCTCAGGGTGAGGGCATTATTCATCAAACCACTACGCATGGTCTAGTTGACACTTTATGTTGACTATATAGTTATTTGAGTCTACACAAACATGTTAAAAGTACACTTTTTGATTATCAATGATATTTGTATTATCATTATTATTATTTTTGGTGTAATTGTGATTGGATGTATATTAATTAATAGCAATTGAATTTATGTTACAAAGTTGCATTTGGGTGTAGAAAATGTTGCATTAAAATATGTAAAAAGTTGCGTTTAAGTGTATAAAAGGTTGCAACTTTGTGTCTAAACTATACTAAAAGTTGCATTTGAGTATTAAAATAGTTGCATTTTAAAGTAAAAAAAGTTGCATTAGAATGATAAATGGTTGCATATTAAAAAGGTTGCAAATAAATAGTAAATGCAACACTTTCAAAAATGGTTGCATTAGACTTCAAAAAGGTTGCAATAGGTCTAATGCAACTTCACCTAATGCAGCTTTTGATAAAAGGTTGCATTAGGCCTAATGTAACCTTTTCAAGGCCTAATGCAACATTTTATTGGGGTTGCAATAACTTCATTTTCTTGTAGTGCTTAGAGTTGGAGGTGGTGAAGTTTGCAATGAAGTTTGCAACATCAGTAGTGCGATCCATCTTCAAACGCTCTTCCTTCTACACGCACATAGCGATCAACTCACCCATCATCCATTTATCCTTCTGAGTGTTGTAATTGATCTTGAATGCTTCATAGGACGAAGGAAGCGAAGTAATGATGAAGTGAACGAGAAAGCTATCGTTGATCTCCATGTTTAATCCTTTGAGCTTATGGGCCATATCATTCATCATCATGATGTGCTCGCGAATGCCACTCCCCCCATCATACTTAGTAGTCACCAGGTTGAGGATTAAAGTACAAGCGTGCACTTTTGAGGTTCGCTTGAATTGCTCCTCCACAGAAGCCAAGTAGGTTTTAGCATCATCAGAATCAGGAATGGCTCCTCTGATTGCATTGTTTATGGACTGCTTCATAAACATGAGAGACATGCGGTTACACCTAGTCCACTTTTCATGAATTATCTACTCATCAGCAGTACTTTGAAGAGTAAGGTCCGCTGGCTTATTCTCTCTTAGAGCATAATCGAAGTCCAGCAATCCAAGCGTAAGCATGAGAGAGTCCTTCCATGCAGCAAAGTTATCACCAGTCAAAGGTGGAATCCCGAAATTGGGTGCTGATAATGGAAATAAGATGAGCGAATTATGATACTAATCAAGTAGTCATAATGTGATCTAAGGGCATGTTATACTAAGGCAGGCAGAAATAATGACCATTATAATTATGAAGCTGTGAAATTGTCTATTACTAGCATCAAAATAATAGACTTAGTTAAAAATTCTACTTAAACGAAGACAAATCAGATTTGGCCAGAAGTGTAATCATTTAAGTATGTATCCAAAGTAATCGTGACAAATCAGCTTTGGCAAGAAATGAGACAATCGCTTTAGTTATGCACTTGTTAAGTATGCTATACATGAATGAATTAAATCAGCTTTGGCTAGAAATTAAGACATTCACGTTTGTAATGTCACACCCTGACTTTTGCGGAAGCGTGGTTATTTGGTGTGACTTCTTAATACCATAGCATTCAATCATAACAACGCTATATGATAAAAATATGAGATCTACATCCATTAATTTAGTTTAGTAAATACCACAACATACTTGTCTTGAAAACATTGACACCAAATTAAGTTACAAACTGTAACACCTCGAAAATTTACGTCCAATAATGTATTGACACGTGTCATGGACTTTGAATATGTGAAAACATACTTTAGAGGGACTAAAGTAGACAAACAGTGAAACTATGTGAATATAAGGGTCCAAAGTGTCAACAATGGATAAATAGGCTCTAAAATAACCCTACATGATGTTTATAATCTTAAACGGATAAATCATGGATCATACGAAGCGGAAAATGAAAGAAAGTGAGGAATTACAAACTACAGGGACTAAATGTGTCAACATGTTGAAAGTATACCTCTGAGTGCCCTTTTGGCAAACCCGAAGCTTTGTAATGATAAAATATACTCACTAGGATATGTGATAAAAAAATTTCATCAAGTTTCGTTATCGTATGAGAAAGATACGATCAAAACCGTGCACGAAGGGTTAAATGCGTTAACGTTGAATTTCGTGACTTTTCGGGTAAGCACAAAGTTAACCGAGGACTTTACCATGTTTGTAAAAGTCCCAAGGCCCTTAAAAATAAGATTTTAGGGTCTAATGTGCAAGATAAATAGCCAAAAACACGTTACAAAGATCAGGGACTGAATTGTAAATTGTTGAAACTTGTTAAGCTGGTAAACACCTTGTACGCGGCCCGCCTACCTGGCCTCGCGGCCCGCCTACCAGCTGCCAGCGACAAAAATCGCGACCAGCTGCCAGTTGCTGTTCTGTTCGAGTTGTAAACAGCTGTTGTCGACTCCAGGGCCTCACCAATCGATTTTCATGCAACTAGGGACACTTGTACACTTCTTACAACAATCCTAGACTCACATGGCAGCCTCTAAACAGATCAAAATCTGCATAAAAGGGTCTTGAAGTAGTAAACTTTAGACACTTGCAACTTCAAAATTCACAAGATCAATTCCTGGAGCTCTCTGGACGACAAGACAACTTCCTAGTGATCTCTAAGCTTTGTTAGGACTCTTGTAAGTATTCATAACCTTTGCAAATTCGTTCTAGCTTAGTTTATCAACCGAAAGTCAATCCATCGTAATTTATGTTGGACTTTGTGATTAAACGAAAATGGCTCAGTCATTTCTCAAATTGAAAGTACCTACAAGTTGGTATTTATGTGGGTAACAAACCCTCAAAAGGGTATTTTCAGATTCCCACTCTAAGTATGTTGATTGTCGAGTCAAAGCTTTTCTTAAAAAGTCAACAGAATGTGTTTTTGCAAAATTAAGCATAATTAGCAATGTAGGCTACATGCAACCTGTTTGATCATCAAAATAACTTTGTAATTAATGTAAGAACATGTTTCATCGTGATCAACTCGACAATTTTCAGTTTAAACCCGAATCGGAACCGAAAGTCACATAAATTGACTTTTTCTTTGACTATCAGTTCTGATCCGTACATGCATGTTTGAGATCTGCATTAGAGCTTATTTTGGACCAATTTTCATATAAGTTTAACTCTCTGAGATTTTACAGCTTGGTTCAACACTTATCCAATTCATATGCATGTTTCCGATTTATGCTTAAAGTTGACTATTTTGCCCTTTTTGCTATAAAACGTGATTTTTGAAAAAGTGAAAGAGTAGAAACATTTTTTACTGATTTATAAACATGCACCTAAAATTTGATATCAGTTTGAGGTCTAGATAAAGAGTTATGCTCAATATCGTAATTTGAAAGCTTTATGTTACTTAAACGGCGTAATTAGCATATAACCTATTTAAACCCACTTTTTGATATCAAACTTTTTACCCACTAATGTTATATAATATTTTGGGATTTTTAAATATTTTTATTAAATTTTTGGCTGAGCATAACATAGGTCTTTAAGCTAAATTCGGTAAATACCGATTTTGCCCTTTTAAGCCATAAAATGAGTTTTACAAATCCTTTTGACCCCAAACCTTTTCCTACTGATTTTATTTGTTAAATAAATTATTTTGAGCATTCTGGAAATATAAAAATATCAGCCTTCTTTTAAAAACCCGGAAACGGCTCTAAATCGCCTTTTTAAGCGTTTTTAACGCATAGTATGTACTATAACCATATTAAACATATAAGGTTGATACCTCCTGATGTTTTTAGCATATTTTTATATAATAACAGTAAGTATAAGTTTTTGAACTCAGGTTTCCAGTTTTGACATTTTTAGCCCTTGTGAAATTACCGAAATACCCCTAAGGTGCATAGTTTGGGTTTAAATGATAAGTTTCACATATGGGTCATACCCTACTGTTATAACATGTTAATTTAAGTATATTTACTGTATAAACCAGACCTGTAACTCAGATTTCTAATTTAACTCTTTTATAATCTTTTAAATGACCAAAATGCCCTTATGAGGCATAAAATGTGTTTAAATCCGTTTTGGGCATAATAGAAAATAACTTACTGATATTATAACATATTTAGAGCATATTATCTCAGGGAACTTGCATATGACTCTTACGGTTACCCGTAACGCTCTTTTCGCGTTCGGTTCGGTTTATGTAACTAGTTTGCATAAATTGACCGAGACGGGTCAAACATTATCATTTTTGTCTCAAAATCCAGAATGTATTTAGTATACCCATATTATACAAGTATTCAAACTTGTCGGGTCTAAATCACATTCTATCCGGTCTTCGCTTAATCGTGCGTTTGAACCGTATCGTCTTTTAAACTAGCCGGTCTAAGCTTAAGCTTAAATAAAGACCCGTTAGAAATCTAATAGGTTATTATAAACCTTCGTTCCAGATTAGGAGCACCGGTAAAAGCTACTTGCCTTTTTGCTTGTTGAGAATTATACTACACTCAGGTAAATACTTTTAACTTAATTTCCCTATACGGGCTTGGGGTACGGTATATAAAATATCGCTTGGTCCGGCATTGAATTCTTTAATCGAATAGTGGTTAAATTTATTGAGATGCTATGTTTTGAATGTGTTTTGTTTGCTTAAAGCCTTTGGGGGGTTAATGACCATGTCCCGGATATCCTTGGCATCATCTTACGAGATGGCCACGACCGAGCACGGGGTGTAGGCGTACACCTGTCTGTGAATAACTCAATAATGTGGAGGGTCTATTGATCTTTAACCCGGCACGAACTGGGCTACTGAACGCATAAGTAACATGTAAATCCTTTACAAGATTATATTACATAATTATCCCAAGTTATAAAATGTTTTGTGCTATGAGCATTCAAATCAATTTTCAACCATTTTCAAAATGAGTCAGTTAAATTGTATTTACCAGTGTAAACTGACGTATTTTTCCAAAAGGTTAAGTGCAGGTACTACACGTAATAGGCTGGCTGTCTTCTAGAGCGTCCACAATAAGTCTCGCAAGCTTGGACGACAATAAGCTGTTGAACAATATCTTATTTTATTTTGATCCGCCTGTGGATCCGTTTCAACTACTAGTGATATTTTATATTACATTTTATCAAAGTTGAAATGAATCTATCTTTGCTTCCGCTGTGCATTTATATATATTGTGTTGTTTGTCTATGATGATACCAACTACGTCACGATACTCCCCACCGGGCCCACCGGTGACACGTGGAAAATAGGGGCGTGACACAAACCATAACATGTTCAACTGAGTTCATAAAGACTCAACAAAAGACGTTAATTAGAAACCAAGTTTAGGAACATGCATCCCGTCCAGGAATAGGATACACCTCCTAAACTTCAAAACCATGGATGACATCCTTTATTTATGACGCAGCTTGAAAACATGCACACCTGCCAGATCCACTTAGTTCCCTGAAATACATGTAATTTGAAGAAAAACATCAACAAAAGTTGAGCGAGTTCATGTGTAAGTGTATGTGAATAAACCTTTAAAGTATGTCTTGTATGTATGAATGTCCCTGGTATGTAGCAATAAAGAAAAAGAGATCACCAATTGGTTGCATAGCCAATGGTATGTATGAAATGGTGCAGGAAGACTCTAACCTAGCAAACTTGTCTCCGGGAAGAAGACATGGTCACCACATGGGCCACCCTAGTCCGCATGGGTGTGGGCTCGCTACACCCAAATAGATCTATCACTCATGTCCCTTGGTCCTACAATAAGGATTAATGGCCTTAAGTGTTATACCCACCTTTCACATGATCTTGCAGTAAAACCCTCCTTAAGCTAATCATACCATGTATAAAACGTTTGTAATAATCATAACATGTATGTCACCCCCTAAGTATAAAACTGAAAACAGTTAAAAGAAAAGGGGGGCATGAACTCACTGTATTGCGTCTTCAGTATCGTCAACTCAAGTCTCCGCAGCTAACACGACTACCTACAGTGTACTAACGTCTATTAGACGAATGGGCCGTGCCTTGGCTTAGAGTTTAATGTCTTTGAGTTGCGTTTCTTATGTTATTCCAAGTTATGATTACTTGTTAAAATAATCATTATTTTAACTTTAAATTATATTTATTTTTGGAATAATCGTTAAACAATATTTCCGTATTAATACTTTTCAAGTATTTTTCCTTCCCAAGGATGGGGGTGTTTCATACATGTATATTTGTAGTTCCGAAATAATATATTTTTAAGTCCCACTTAGAAAATATATAACTTATTTGTCAAAAATAATGTATTCCTAAGAAAATATTTATTTTTCCCAAAATCATATATCTTCTAAGTATACTAGGAAAATATATTTTAACTCCCCAAAAATGATATATTTTCTCTTTGTTGAAAATATGATATACTTGGTAATATGTACAAAAATCATATTTTCACTTCTTTCGTTTCCAAAATAATATTTACCAAAAATATATTGTAACGGTATTTCCCGGAATATTTTGTAAGTTACGTTTTAGCGTTTGGTTTCACAATATCAAGTGTGTAACTTAAATAATTATTCCTTGCGATATTTGGTATTATTTTGGTGTTGTAAATTTTGGTATTTGTAAGTTATATTATTTTACCCTAAAATAATATAACTATTCCACAAAGTATACAAATACTCACACAAGTGTCTTAATACAAAATATATATTCTAAATATATATTTATCCATTTTTATTTACAAAAACCCACCTCCAATACTTGTATTTTTGTTACAAAAATTATGGCAAAGTTTATATTTGAAAAACATAGTTTAAAATATACTTGTAAACACTTGTCTAGAAAATATTTCTAAGTGTTTGAAAAACATCTTGCACTTACTAAGTGCAAAAATCAACAATCAAACATTATACATACACTAAACAACATCATTTCAACAAGATTTCATCTTATGTTAGCTTTATTTTTTTCAAGATTCAAGTGTATGTTCTTTAGTGTTCTTGCGTTAAACAACATACTATAACTTTAAACCACTAAAAATATGAAGTAAGAAGGGTCAAGAGAGCCTTACTACTAGCTTCAAGCTAGGGAAGAACAATCATGGATAGGGAAGAACAATGATGGATATGGAGTGGATAAAAGCTTGCTATAAAGGTCCTTCAAGATCCGTGAGTTCCAGGCTTCCTAAAATACCTTGTTACACCTTTGGATGAACTTGGAATGGGTTGGATTGAAATGAAACAATGGTGGTGAGTGGATGGGGGTTCGGCCGTGAGTTTTATGAGGGAGAAAGTGAGAGTGTTGTGGTGATTTGTGAAGAGGAAGATGATGGATACTTATAACTCTCAAATCTCTAATGTCCAATGGGTATAGTGTCTCCATAAGTACATGCACATCTCATCAAATCTTAAGAAAGATTATATGCAGATTTAGTGAAGATTTGAGGTAATCTTAAGGTGGGGGCCACCATGTGGGCCGTAAATCATATGTGGGGGGGGGGGGGTTAATTGTAAGTTTAATGGTAAGTAGGTTAATTAGTTAGGGGTTAAGTGTAAAGTATCTAGTGTTTATGTGTATGATGCATTGCAAAGTATGTTAAAGTGTTCGGGAACCATAACAAGTTCAGAAATGTAAAACAATGCTTTTAGCAATATTTTGGTGTTCCGGGTAATGTTCGGTTGTTCGGTTAGATACCGGTTCGTTAAAGTGCTAAGTTACACCGTATAGTGTCCTCTATGTAACTTTTTGTGACACTTTTAATTCCCGACACTTAGGAAAGCATACAGGACCATTTTGCCATATTTTTGCATGTTACTAGCATGCTAAAATGCTGATTTTTGATGATTAATGCAGAATTCTGCACTTTTAGTGGGTTTAGGCACTTACCGGCACTTAAACTATCACCTAGTGACGCAGTTTTATGGTCCTTACTTCCCTACACTCCATACTAGTGTAGTACCTTGTCTCTGGCTCATACCGGGCCTTAAAACACCGTCTGTCTATGTACTGAACATTGTCAGCATGTTTCTGAGTTATCCGCTAACCGTGCTAACTGTGCTTTGTGCATCGTTTATGTCACAAAAGTTTGTACGTGATAAATGATGTGACAGTATGAAATGTGATGCACATGTATACATGATAAGAAATCAGAAAACAATTTAAGTCATCAGTTGTAATTAAGCACAGTCATTAAGCATAAATCAATATTAATTAATTGTACAGACACATGAAATTTTAAGGGTTGTCACATGTAATGCATACTTAACCTAGCTTTTATAATACTTGAACAATAAATAGATGCATCAAATCAGTTTTGGCCAGAAATGATACATCAGAAGCTCATTCAAGTTAAGCTAATTTGGTTTTGTGAAAACTTATCAGATTCTGATTAAGTAATTAAGAATTTACAAAACCAAGTATTTAATAGCAAACCACCTGTTAGCGCGGATCAAACTCAGTTAGGTTTCGAGTTAGATTTCGAGTGAGATCTCGACTCAGTTATGAGATCTCGACTCAACTTGAGATTTCGAGTGAGATCTCGAGTAAGGTTTCGAGTAAGATTTCGACTCATTATGAGTCATTATGAGGTTTCAAGTCACAACAACTTAATTTCAAGTCATTAATGGCAGTCGAAATCTCGAGGTTTCGAGTTATAAAGGTTAATGCCTTAATGAGATTTCGACTTCATTATGAGGTTTCGAGTCGCAACTACCTGATTGCGAGTCGAAATCTCAGTCGCAATCTCAGTTGTCCTCGTATTTTAGTGTGATTTCGAGTCGAAATCTCATGGTTTCAAGTCATGAAGACTAAAAACCTTTATGATTTCGAGTCGCAATCTTAGTCGAAATCTCATGGTTTCGAGTTATTAATGAGATTTCGAGTTGTATTTTTATATAGAAATCTCTTATGAGTCTTGAAACTTGTTTTCTAAGTCTCGAAATCTACTGTCAATAGCTGTTAGTGTGATAAGGTTGCAAATTCGAATGTTTAGGGATTATGAGATTAAGTTTCCTATTTTAATGTTGATCCAAGTTTATCAAAAGATTTCGAGATAATATCTATTTAATTTTTATAACAGATTTCGAAATTCTAAGAGATAAAATTTAGATCAAAACTAGGAAAAACACCCAACAATCTAAATTTAATTCCAAAACTTAAGGAATTTTCAAATTTCTCATAAGAACATAAGAACATAAGATGAACCCTAAATTAAAACATAATCTGGAAACCCGAAACCTGAATTTTAATGGTTTTATAAACGAATTTCGAAACAATAAGTTTTACCCATTTTATTATTCTGTTTATGTCGATGATTTCCGAAACACTGACTCAAAACAGTGACTCGAGAACAGAGTTTCGAATTTTATTAAACTTTCAAATTTTATGTTTTTCAGATTTCAATCCCAGAATAATGGATACGAAAACAGAACTGATTAATCAACATATGCTCTGATACCACATGTTCATCATTTCTGTTTAAACATAATGGAAAACATGAATAACATACCTATTACAGCAGACAGGCCAGCAGAGAATCCAGTTAGAGATGCAGCCATTGAGTTCGACATTCTTGTGAGGATGATCTGGTAGTGACGATGGTGATGAAACGAAACAAGGGAGATTTCGATTAGGGATAGAGAGGGACGATTATGATGTTATGTTATTAGGTTGTGTGTCTAACCTTTAACCTCTCTAATAATCTCCTTATATATACACCCAAAAGGAAACCTAATTAGTTAATAAGGGTAATATGGTCCATCAACAATTACCAACTAATTATTAATAGGTTATTAATATATTTTGATCTATATAATATAAATGATTATAATGGCTACAAGATTAAATACTACAATAATATATTTAATCTTACATGTATTTGTTGTGATAGTTAGACGCTAAAGTTGATTCCAAAATGTTACTTAAAGTGAAGAAAGAGTTTCATTCATATCAAGTCATGTGAGGCGGTGAGGATTTGTGCCTCTACCTCTCGAATCTCCCTTTACACTTTGTTTTCTCTTCTTCTCATTATATTTCAAACACTTCTTTCATGTTCTTGTGATTTCAGAGTATTAATGACGTCCAATAGTAGCTTTCATACCATATTTTAGTAATTGTGTTATTATATTAAATATGAGGAATTAAGATTGAAATTTTCTTATGTTGACTTTTTCCTATTAGTTCAACTTTTTTTTAAATAAAATAACTTTTATATACTTCGTTATTTTTTTTAAATACACCATAAAATCAAGATTTTTTTATATTTAATATGATCAGTATAATATTGTTATATATATCTTTTAATATGAAATTATTTTTCTAAAGCATTGAAAATAGCACTTCAAAACTGTTTGAGCTAGTTTCAAACCTGTTTTGTGCTGGTTATGTCTGTGCTAGTTTTGAAATTGTATGTGTTGGTTTCAATACATAAATTTATATAACTGACACAAATATTTATCCACATCAATTTATGAATTTAGCACATAAAATTATATAATCAATACATAAATTGATATAAGTAACACAAATATATAAATTAGTAGCATATTATTTTATGAAATTAGCGTATCAGTTTATGAAATCAGCACACAAAAATATATAATCAGCATAAAATGTTTGTGATGGTTTTGACGTGCTAATATTAACTTTACACTAATAGATGATAATTACATGTCGAATAAACATAGCATATATACAGATATAGAATTAGATGAAAAAAGAATAAGAATATTTAATGAGACGATGAGTTAAAAAAAATAATAGATTTTTAATTGTTCAAGGAATTAATGGATTGAGTTTTTAAAATCAGTTTTCAATGTATTTATGAAAAATATAATTGTAGTAAAAAAAATAACAAGTTGCATAAATATAGAAATCCCCTAAAATCACCATTAAAACGAAAATACAGAAATATCCCTCTCTATAAACTAAATGGATAATCATGTTGTTAGGCGCTTTAAGGTTTATGGATAAGATGATAGGTGGATTAGTAGGTGTCATGGGTTAATTATGGGTTTTGGGCCTATTTGTGTAGTTATGGGCCTAGGGTTTAGGGAGCACACTCCCTAATCTCTTTCTATAAATAGTAAATGATGTGATAGGTGCAGAGTTGGTGTTTTTTTTTTACAATCTTGTATTAGACAAACACTTGTATGCAAGATTTGTGAATCTTTGAATATCAATCATCCTTCTTCTTCATCTTTTATTTCTTTTACAACTTGTTTGTGTGATTCCGCCACCTAACGAGTTGTGCGATATCATTGTGATCTCGGTTTCGGGACTTACAATTGGTATCAGAGCCTGTTGAACCTGATTTCCAGGCTCGGATCTGATATCGCGTTGGTATTGTTCGCTGTTACTGTTCCGGTTTTAGCTACTGTTCCGTTTTCTGGAGTTCTGCTGTATTACGGATTGTTTCTGCTGATCACGGACTGTCTTCAGAAGATTTCTGACCATTACGGACTGTTGTTTATCATCACGGACTTGAGGTTTGCTTGATTTCGGATCGTCTTCATTAGATTACGGATCGTATCATCAGATTTCGGATTGCAATCATCAGATTTCGGACCACAATCATCAGATTGCGGACCACAATCATCAGATTTCGGATAAGATTATCAGATTACGGACAATCGTCATCAGATTTCGAATTAAGATCATCAGATTTCGGATTAAGTTCATCAGATTTCGATTTAAAGTTTGTCATTTCGGATAAAAGTTAGTGATTTCGGATCTTGCTGTTTGAAGTTTGCTTGTCTCATTCTGAACTCATCATCACGGATTAGAATTCATTTCGGATCAAAGTCATTTCGGACCACTGTTCGTTTCAAACTTGTTCCATTTCGGATCAGTGATCATTTCAGACCTCAGATTTCATTTCGGACCTAAGATTCCATTTCGGACCACATTTCGAACCACATTTCAATCATGTTGAATCAATCCGGTGTTATTAACGGTGTTGTGACAGCAGCTGATCTTGCTAATGCCACTCTTGCTGCAATCCAAACTCAGTCTTTGGTATTTCATCAATAACTTGACCAAGTTATCGGCACATCCACAAAAGTTCCACGTTTCTTGTACGGGGATGACTACTACGAATGGAAATTTCGCTTTGAACAATACTGCAAGGCAAAAGAGCCTCACGTTTGGAGAAGTATCAAAAACTGGCCACGTACTATCATGTACGCCACTGAGGATGACCCTCAAACTCAAAATCCGAAGCCCGAAAAGATTTTCACTGATGAGGACAGAAAGGTTGTTGCAGATGATGAAGCCGCTTATGGTACTCTGTCAATGGCACTCGGACCAGACATTTCGATCGGAGTTAGAAACTGCAAAAGTGCTAAAGAAATCTGGGACACACTAACACATATGTTTGAAGGAAATGCAAATATGAAAGCCAGTCGTGTTAACATGATGAATCAGCCAATTCAGCTCCTTCAATCAAATCTATGGAGAAACGGTTGAAAATCAATTCCGAAGGTTTGTTAAACTTGTATCTCAAATGGTGAGTGCTGGAATCGACATCTCAAACAGTGCAATGAATCATCAACTGCTTAACTCTCTGCCTAAAGGATGGGATGCTGAGGTTTCTATGATCAAGCGTACCAAAGATCTGAATGAAATGACACTAACTGAGTTGATTGCCACAATCAAATCTTGTGAGATTGATAATCAGCAAAGAGAAATCAATCACAAAAACTCTCTGATGGTTGTTGGAGTAACTAGTCCAAACAATGTTGCTTTAATATCTCAAGCTCATCCAAATCTGGTTTTCAGTCCTATTCATGGAGTCGTGAATCACAACCCAAACAGAATGAAGAAAAACTTGCTCTTGCCGCTTCTATGATCAACAGTTTCAATGCCTTCTTGGCAGGAGAACTCAAACCTTCAACAGAAATAACACCAGAAGTGAATCAAGTCGTGGAAGAGGACTTGGATGAGCTGGATGTGGCTTAGAACATGGCTATGTCTGCCTTCAAAGCTGATAAGTTTGCAAAAAGATATGGACGTCGTCTTATGTCTGCTAGTCCAGGATTTCTGAAAAACAGGCTGAGGTGCTATAGGTGCTATGAGCCAGGGCATTTTGCTAGGGATTGCATGAAGGCTCTTACATGGTATGAAGATACTTAGGCTGCTGCAGCAAGGAACAAGGAAAGGTCTATGGTTCCCATCACGCCTGCTGAAACTGCTACCTCAAGTGGACAGGGTAATTCTGGGGCTGGAAGAGCGTTGATTACCAATTACAATACTGTGATGGGAAAGTACATCAGCCTTCGAGAGAATAACAAAATTCTCTATGAAAAGATTGAAGCACTTAAAAAGGACATAGCTCAACTTCACAGAGACGTGAATCAGCAGCAATGCTGGGTTCATGACTATAAACATAGACTCACAGTCAAAACTCTTGAATGTGACTTTGTGAAGGGTGAGCTAGAGCTCCTCACTGGAAAGTACAAACAGAACGAGTTAAACATCAAGAAGTTTGATACTTCCAGTGCCACAGTTCAGAATCTGTGTAATGTGCAACTTGCTTATCAAGAAAACAAGGGAAAGGGTTTGGGGTATAAAAAGGTCCCGCCACCGTATAATCATAATTATTCCAGATTGCCAGTCACTGAGCAAGAAATGGAAGATTATGACACTATGATGTATGGTAAACCTAGTGATTATGTTGAATATGATCCATCTAAGTCTAAAAGAAATCCACATGCTGATTTCAAGAAACCAATGAATTTTGTTAAAGATAAAAATGTTCAAAATGAATCAGCAGATAATGAGTCCGATCAGAAAAATGAAACCGTGATAAATGCTGAATCCGAAACTGAAACAAAAACGGAACCAGTTAACAAACCCGAAGAGGAGATGAAGGAAAACTCATCAAATTTTGATTCTGTTGAAAATACTAACTGTTCTAGTTTGTGTGCAGAGTCAGTAAGAACTGAAGAGAAGTCTAAGGAAGATGATGAACCACTTCAAAGTGCTACTGATAATGTTGTTTCTGATAAAAATGGCATTTATGCTTGGAACTCTATATTTTCTTGGTTTGCTGAGACTTGGGGTGTTCCCACTAAGAGTGATGAATTTGGTGCTATTATTTTAGATTATGCTTGTGATAAGAATGAATGTGTTGAAAATGCTGAAAATGTTATAAGTGTTGAGAATGATGTTGCAGGAGAGCCTGATGTGTTGTCTGAGGAATTTGAGACACCTGTTTCAAATAACTCAGAAAACAATTCTGATAATTCTGAATACTACACCTGTAAGTCTGAAACATTGAATGACACATCAGATGCTCCCTGCAGCAATGATGATTTTGATGTGACTAATAGTGATAATGAAGAATTTACTGTTGAGCAGGGATCATCTGACGATCTTGGCAATCAAACAGAGGATTCAGGGATCCCAGATAATGAGCTCAAATCTTCTGGTGTTTCCGATTGTGATGATCAATCCGATTCTAGCAACATTACGAAAGAAGATAGTCAAGCTGTCTTAGACACAGACTGCTCATCATCTGAGTTACCAGAATCATCAGATGTCAAGAACTCAGAAGCTGATCTGGCTGAAGAGGAGACATCCATAGAGTCCAATTCTGCAGAAACCCATGGAAATATGAAAGCTATAGAGAAGGAATCCATGGAAATCAATTCCACAGTCGAATCAGATGATTAAACTGTAGAAGAAATTATTGTGGAAACCTTCTCTGCAGAATCTCCTGAAAACATAGTCTCTAAAGAAAAGGAATATGTGAAAGTCACCTCCACAGACAGTTCATCTAATGATCCCAAAAGTGACCTTAACAAAAAAGAGTCAACTGAATCTGTTCCCCCTAAAAGAAAGCGATCACGTAGAAACAGAAGGCCGAAAAGGAAGAATGCGAAAAAGGAAACCTCAAATCTCATGCATACTGAACCCAAGCTCAAGGGTAAAGTTGAGGATACTGACTCTTGTGCTGACAGCTGTAAAGCGGGTTCCTCCAAGAACAAGCACGCTCCAAAGCACTCAGTGTCAAATGAATTGAAAAGACGTGATCAGTTCTCGAGAATAACACAAGCTGAACTAGATGTCTTTTTCTCAAAAAGGCAGACATGTTTTAACTATGGAATTCCGGGACACATCGCCAGAAATTGTGTTCATCGTCTCTACTACTCTAGGAACATGTACCATCAGAAGGCCATGCACTCAAGTTTTATCAAAAATCGACATTCCAAAGCAAGGCCTTCTGACAGAGACTGGAATCTTGCTAAACAGGAAAGGCAAAAGTTTTTTTAAAACAAACAGATTTCAAGAAAAGACAAAATTCTTTTCATCAAACAGAAGTGTCTCGGACACCAAAGATTGGAGACCAAAAGATCCTGTTAGATCCCAGTCTCCATGTTCGCAACCATCAACTTCTACCGCACCACCCAATGCCACAAACAATAATAAAAACTATATGATCTTTCGCGAAGTTACCTACACGGATAGCGATGGAAAACTCAGGTCCTCTATGGCCTGGGTTCAAGTCTCTAACTGATTCCGTTTTATGTGCAGGAATGACTATGGAGGGCTATCTTTAGACTCTGGTTTATCGATAGTGGTTGTTCTAGGCACATGACGGGAGACATATCCCAGTTGAATGATATCAAGATATTCGACGGTGGATGTGTCAACTTCGCAGGAGAAGAATCAAGAAGAATCACCATGAAAGGCACTGTCAAGAATGGCGTCCTTACCTTTTCAGATGTTAACTATGTTCCTGAGCTTAAGCATAGTCTGCTGAGTGTATCGCAGATGTGTGACATAGGAATGGAAGTTCTCTTCACTAAAAGTGGATGTGTTATCTTGAAACCAGGAATCCTGATTCCTGAAGACTGGTTTCTGATAGAGGTTGAACGAAGAGGAAATGCTTATGTTATTGATATGAATAAAGCTCCTACTGATCAGGTTACTTGTTTGTTTTCAGAAATTGCTGAACATGATGCTATGTTGTGGCACCGTTGGTTGGGTCACCTGAACACGAAAAATTTGAATCGATTAGCAAAAGGAGGTCTCGCCAGGAACTTGCCAATCAAGGATTTCATGCAGATAGAGAAATGTGAAGCATGTGCTCGAGGAAAGCAGCATCGTAGGCCTCATAAGTCCAAACCTGTTCACACCACTTCAAAGGTTTTGGAACTATTGCATATGGACTTATTTGGTCCAGTCAATGTACTCAGCATCGGAGGAAAGGCTTACTGCTTGGTCATCACAGATGATTTTTCACGTTTCACTTGGGTATTCTTCCTGGAGCAGAAAAGCGAGACAACCAATTTAATTAAGAAATTTGTAATACTCATGGAGAATAAGTCAAATGAACGTGTGAAGATTATTCACTACGACAATGGAACAGAATTCAAGAATGCTGAGCTGAACGAATTTTGTGCTCTCAAAGGAATCGATCGTCAATACAGCACATCAAGATCCCCTCAACAGAATGGGGTTGCAGAAAGACACAATCGTACTCTCATTGAAGCTGCTCGCACAATGCTGATATATTCGGGGCTTCCATTTATATTCTAGGCTGAAGCAGTAAATACAGCTTGCTATGTTTAGAATCATGCCTTGATTAACAAACGTCACATGAAAACTCCATATGAAATAGTTGAAGGTCAAAAGCCCTCGGTGCAACACTTTCGCACTTTCGGCTGCCCGTGTGTCCTTCTTCTCATGGACTCCAAGGGAAAGTTTGAAGCTCGAGGAGATCCACGCTACTTCATTGGTTATGCTAAGAATACCTCCTATCGTGTGTACAACAAGGTCAAGAAGCAAGTTGTGGAAGCGTATCACGTAGACTGGCTTGAAGAAAATCCAAAAGACGCTCACATTGGCCCTGACTGGCTATATGATTATTCCTCCTTGTTTAAATTGTTTCCTATTTTTTCTAACGAAGTTGTTGTTGCAGAGAATCTAAGAGAAGAAATACCTATTCCTGTTGAAGATGAAGATGAGAATGTGCCATTGCAGAATCTAATCAGAAAGCTCACTATGAATCCATCGGGATTTGACAAAGTAAATAAAAGTCGTTCTTCATCCACTCAGGCATCGCGTTTTGAACCCTCAACAGATAACTCAAATAGTGAAACCAACAACACTGAAGGCTCTGCTGGTCCGTCAAATGTTCAGGGAGCCTCCTTATTTCAAGATTCAATTCCGTCTGACTGCACTGCAGATACACATGTGATCAACCCCATAGCACCAAGTGAGGGGGAGCCATCTGGAATAGCTTCTAGAAGCTTTTCAAATTTGCAATCTAATCTGCAAGCTCCTGCAACAGCAATTCCGCAGCGTATTCAGAAAAGTCACCCAATCACAAATGTCATCAGCTCAGTATCAGCTGGCGTTCAAACCCGCAGCAAATCTGGAGACATCAACACGTGCTTGTATTCTTGCTTCATATCACAAATTGAGCCTAAAAATATTAATGTTGCCTTGCAGGAACCTGGATGGGTCGATGCAATGCATGAAGAGCTCAATTAGTTCGAACGACTTGGAGTATGGAAACTTGAGAAGCTGCCCCAAGGAAAAAGGGCCCTTGGCACACGAAGGGTATTTCGTAACAAACAAGATGATTCTTGTGTAATTGTGAGAAATAAGGCCAGATTAGTAGTCCAAGGCTTCAGTCAAGTTGAAGGCCTAGATTATGATGAAGTGTATGCCCCAGTCGCTCGTCTAGAAGCCATCCGTATCTTCCTGGCATATGCATCTTTTATGGGATTTACTGTCTATCAAATGGATGTTAAGACGGCATTTCTTTATGGGAAGGTCAAGGAAGAAATTTATGTTGCTCAACCGCCAGGCTTCATTGATCAAGAAAAGGAAGGATATGCTTACAAGCTGGATAAGGCTCTGTATGGATTGCGTCAAGCACCTCGTGCATGGTATGCGACTCTAAAAGAACATTTTCTCGCTCATGGATACACCCGAGGAATGATCAATCAGACATTATTCATCAAACGTGTTGACAAGGATATCATCTTTGTTTAAATATACGTTGACGACATCATCTTTGGATCGACTAATGATGCGCTTTGCAAGGAGTTTGAAGAAGTCATGAAGAAAAAGTTTGAGATGAGTTCTTTAGGAGAAATGACGATGTTTTTGGGTCTGCAAGTCCGTCAGAACAATCAAGGAATATTAATTCACCAAAGTAAATATGTAACTGACGTCCTTGCAAAGTTTAGCATAACAGACTCAAAGCCAAGTGACTCCCCAATTGCAGAACGGCCATTGTTAACTGAGGACCCAGAAGGCAGTCCTGTCAACCAGACACTGTATCGTTCGATGATCGGCTCACTAATGTATCTGACTGCCAGTCGGCCAGACATTCTGTACGCCGTGTGTCAGTGTGCTCGTTATCAGGCTAACCCTAAACTCACTCATTTAACTGCTGTTAAAAGAATTTTCAGATATTTGAAGGGAGCTCCTAAACTCGGACTCTGGTATCCCAGAGATTCGAACTTTGATCTGTTTGCCTTTTCAGATAGCAATTTTGGAGGAACTGACAGGGATAGGAAGTCCACATCAGCTGGATGTCAGTTCTTGGGAGACAGACTCGTCTCTTGGCAATGCAAGAAGCAGCAGACAGTATCTCTTTCCACAGCGGAAGCAGAATACGTTGCAGCATCTGCATGCTGCTCCCAGGTTCTTTGGATGCAGCATCAATTGAAAGATTACGGTTTGACTTATCTTGATACAACTATTTATTGTGATAACGATGCCGCCATCCAGATCACTAAAAACCCTATTTTTCACTCCAAAACCAAGCACATTGACATTAAAATTCATTTCATAAGATAAGAGATTGTTTTGACAGAGAACTTATTAAACTTGAACAGATCCATACTGATGCTAACACATCGGATCTTTTTACCAAACCTGTCAGCATCTCTAGGTTCAATGTGCTTGTAGACCTCTTGAAAATGATTCGCTTCACCGACTGAGCTTAAAAAAAACTCATGTAGATACTAATAAGGGGTTTTTATGTGTTTCCATCTGGTAAATTTGAGCATAAAATATTCTACTTTTGCACAAATTTAAGGGGAGAAAAGTTGCTGGGAAATGAAATGAGCTTTCGTGTTAAAGAACTTGATTAACACACGTAAGGTTTCATTGTTAAACAGGTTAGGCTCCACTGCGATGTGTTGATAGGTCTGCCATTCGAAAAGCAAAAGAAGCAAAAGTGATACAAACATAATGGACTGGACATCTCGTGGGTAACAGACCAACGGTGTATGATTTCATGGTCTTAAATCCTGCGTTGATAGATAGCCAACATCTGAAGTTTTGGGTCTTTATGCTGATGAATCATCCAGGATATCATGGCTGTCCCTCTGTTGCATCCAGACTATATGCAGACCTGGACACAGTCAGGATATCTTGCTAAAAGAGCCACAAAAGGGCCAAAACCTGAAAACGGAAGAAATCTCACAAAACAAGAGAATTCTGTCAGCTATCATAGCCAAATTCATACCGTTTAAGGTATCTGTGTCACACCCCGACCACGTGAGACAACGAAACGTGGCGGAAATGTCGGGGAGTGTTGTAACAGAATTAATCGTTTCAAATCCATGGCAATTAAAGTTTCGTTTTATTAATCAAACATGAGAGTTTACATTATTTTAAACAAGAAACAAAGAGTACATAACATAAATTAACTAGTTCTTGTCTCGTTTTAAGTCACTAAGGCACAGGTCCGCCTAAGTATGTCTTGATAAGTCCTATGCATCATCTCCTGAAAACACATGTGAAAATAGGTACGTCAGCATAAAAATGCCTGTGAGATACATAGGTTTTGTGAAAAATAGGATTCATGACTTGTAAGTTTAGAAAGAGTTGTTTAATAAAGTTTAGTCATGAACCTTGTAAATTGTTTTGTTTTGTAAATCGTTTGAAAAACAATAAGTTCAGATGATATGTATAAATAAGAGAATAATGTATGGTTAAATGAAAAACCATGTAGAATGAGTTTGTATAAGATAAGTTGTTTGTAAAACAATGTCTTGTGAAAAGTATGTTATTTGTATAAAATGTTATATGTCTCAAATAGAAATGATTCAAATAACGCTACGATATGTAATACCATACAAACACTTATATATAGGAAGTACCAGCGGCGTATCCACCATGCTTGTATCATATTACACACGCCCAGTTACTTAAATCACTTACTCAAACCAAACCATCAAGATGTAATGTTTAACAATTGTAGAAATGCTTAGGTATAGTCAAATGTTTATTGTCAAATGGTTCACATGGTTCAATAGATATAAATGGTTCACATAATGTAATATAATGTGTCCATATGCTGGATGAGCATATGCAACAAAATGTAATGTAAAACAATGTACTAAGTATGCACACAATGGGTGTACATAGCATGAAATGTATTGTAAAGTGATGTACCAAGTATGCACACAATGGGCATACATAGCATAAAATGTATTGTAAAGTGATGTACTAAGTATGCACACAATGGGCATACATAGCATAAAATGTATTGAAATCATGTTACCAAATCAGTTTAGATACCAAAAGTTATGTTACATATGCTTAAAATGAATTTTGGCGTAAAAAGGGCATTTTGGTAACTTACCTAAAGCATAAAAACTACCTATCATACAACTACTTAAACGAAGCGACCATAATGTATAACCTTGGGAGGTTATTCCCTATATACTATGGTCACCTAATGTGTTTGGTCGGATCCTAATGATCGACCAAATGGGTCGGGTTCGAAGGTATAAGCGATTTATTAGATAGCTTACCCTTACGACCCTAGACAACGTGGTAATCAGTAGGCATAGTCACAAGGGACTATAACCATCGTGATTACGCTCACGTTGTGGAGTTCAAACGAACTTCGCATTGACCATAAACTGGTCAATGCAGAAAGTCAAACAAAGTTTGACTTTCGGACTC
Source organism: Helianthus tuberosus (assembly GCA_030545235.1). Classification (NCBI taxonomy): domain Eukaryota; kingdom Viridiplantae; phylum Streptophyta; class Magnoliopsida; order Asterales; family Asteraceae; genus Helianthus; species Helianthus tuberosus. The sequence goes on from CM060425.1 coordinate 200,390,287, forward strand.
GAAAAGCAATAAAAGAACGAAGGAACACTTACAAAGGGTCCCCGCAGGATTGATAATCCAAGTATTCTCAGGTATGAGGTGATGAAACACCCCAACTTAGAGAAATATCAGATTTCAAGTGGGTTTTGCAATGAAGGGGGTTGGGTATTTATAGATTTCGGTTCACCGTTAGGATCGTTTCTTGGAGAAGAGGGAATGATCACATCCCTACACTTGTTGGAATGTTGTGGTAGCTCATTTTGCCCCCACCACAAGAGTTTGACATGTGGCATTGGCCCTTGGAGGGTTTAAAGGTTGTTAACATGTGTTTAAAATGGATTTTGCTGATCAGAAGGGGCCTCGCGTGACGCCAAGGGGCCTAGGTGTCACGCTAAGGTCCTCCTGATCAGCAAACACTTTCCAATGTTCCCCTTTCAGTCCCCGTTGCGTATTAAGGCCATTTACGACATGTTTAAGGCTCGTTAAATCAATTTCAAGGCTCCACAAGGATGCCTAAACATTGTGGACATGAAACATGCTCAAAAATATGCCGGATGTTGGTTCGTTTGGTCGTACGATCGCGATGTTCGGTTAATTACGACGGAATGCGCATAAGCGCGAAAAACGATCCAAATTGCGTGACGAATGGATTTTTCTTATTCCAAACACTAAAATAAAATATTTTAGTGCTTACATAAATTTTTGGATGTCTGGATGTATTCAGAAAGTAAGTTATGCGTGAAAATGCAAACTTGTGCACTTTTTGACGCTTTTAGTCCCTGAATGACTCAAAAGTTTATTTTAGCACACCGAACCCCTCAAAGCCTATTTCTAAGCTATGTGAAGGATATTTATGGTATGTTTAACTTATGGTAATGTTTCGGAATGTTCGTTACAGTTCAAATTGCCATACTTTCGCAGTTTGTCAACTTTAGTCCCTGTAAGCGATTTAACTTGATTTTGCCATACCAAAGCCTTCAAAACTTATTTAAGGTTATTTAAGGTATGTTAAGCCTATTTCACTATTCGGGAGTGTTCGTTGCATTAAACTGGTTATATCTACGCATCAGAGCGCGTATAACCCTCTAGAAAGCGATTTAAAGCTTGAAATCGAACAAGAGTTGATATGTGCAAACGATACACATATTTTTACAAATCCCAAGCATGAAATACAATATTTCATTGGTTTGGAATTTGTTTGATGGTTGAAGTGACACAGGTGTCACAGTCTCCCCTACTTTAGGAAATTTCGTCCCGAAATTTATTCGTAGGAGTCTATCTATGACTTTGTGTCAAATAACCACCAGAGATATGAAAGGCATAATCCTGACATTTCCTTAACGGACATTCTTCAAAAACGAAAATGAACGGAATGAGTCATTTTCCACAATTTCTTCAGAAACGAAAATGAACGGAATGAGTCATTTTCCACGATTTCTTCAGGAACGAAAATGAACGGAATGAGTCATTTTCCACAATTTCTTCAGAAACGAAAATGAACAGAATGAGTCATTTTCCACAATTTCTTCAGGAACGAAAATGAACAGAATGAGTCATTTTCCACAATTTCTTCAGGAACGAAAATGAACAGAATGAGTCATTTTCCACGATTTCTTCAGGAACGAAAATGAACGGAATGAGTCATTTTCCACGATTTCTTCAGGAACGAAAATGAACAGAATGAGTCATTTTCCACAATTTCTTCAGGAATGAAAATGAACGGAATGAGTCATTTTCATCAATTCCTTCAGGAACGAAAATGAACGGGATGAGTCATTTTCCATAATTTCTTCAGAAACGAAAATGAACGGAATGAGTCATTTTCCACGATTTCTTCAGGAACGAAAATGAACAGAATGAGTCATTTTCCACAATTTCTCCAGGAATGAAAATGAACGGAATGAGTCATTTTCCACAATTCCTTCAGAAACGAAAATGAACGGGATGAGTCATTTTCCATAATTTCTTCAGAAACGAAAATGAACGGGATGAGTCATTTTCCACAATTCCTTCAGAAATGAAAATGCACGGAATGAGTCATTTCTAGACACACGACCAAACTTGCTGTGGTTTCTGTGCACTGAATTTCATAATTATGTATGCATCCATAATTACGCAATTCCTTGCACAGTCCGCACAATTTGTTTTGTAATGTGAAGGGGGGGGGGGGGGAATCAAACCTGTGATGAGTGTGACTAGACTACCATAAGGTCCTTTTAATTAGATCGACAAATGATCCTTTTAATTAGGCCACCAAGGAGTCCTTTCAGCTATCTCATCACATGATATTCCTAACCAGATTTTTAGATCAATCTGTTTAACTAGACCACTCAAGGGGTCTAATTATGGAATAGTACAATATAATCCAAGGGTCTTTACTATTACGTAAAAGCCCATTGAGGATTTAATATAGTACCTTTGGATATCCTACTATGAATTCCTTATACGAAGATATGGAAGATTCTACGAGGATTTGGATAACAAAACTTGGATTACACAAAAACATAAAAGGAAACACATAAGCACATAATCACATAGTTGTTTAACTTGATTTTTAATTTGTTATTAACTTGTTATCGATTGAAAATGGATGCGGAAACCAGTAGATGGACTTCAATGCCCTCTGGGATCTATCTATAAAGATAGGAAGATCTTCCAAGAATTTGATTTTTGTTTCCAAAGAAACGTAATATTCGAATTAAGGAACACATCAATTTTTGGATTTACGGAAATACCCTTAGGTACCCTATTAAGGATTTATAGTGGTACTTTGGGTATTCATCTAGTGTTGTAACTTGCGCTTTGTACTTCGTTTCCTTGGAGGAAACGGGTACTTAGGAATTTCGTGGAAAACGCAAGAGATCATAAAATGGAAACACTTTGGGGGTAGTTTGCTTTTCAAGGAATACGATTCCTTGATTGTCGGTATTGTAAGGGATATGTTCTTTATACATACAACCACATAAATACATTGCAATGTATATAAAAGATTTATTTATAAACAATGATAACAACTGTTTCATGGACCTTGACAACAAAAGAAAATAATACATAAGACATGATTATTTCTAAAGGGTGTTGTCCTCTAGTCGGTCAGATGCTCATCCCTGTGCTGGATTTGCATTAGCAAGCTTTGGGCAATTTCTTCGGAAATGACCCATCTCGCCACAATTGTAGCAAGAACCTGGGGGAAAGCGAGCTTGAGCAGGATTGTTGCCAGCTTGATTTGGTGCAACTGCAGCTCGGCAAACTTTTGCTGTATGACCTTTAAGTCCACAAATTTGGAATTCCCGGCACTTCACACTAGTATGATGATGAAGGTTACATTGGTTGCACAAGGGTGAAGTTCCATTGTATGGCTTCCTAGCAGGGGGTTGAGCTGGTTGGTTGGGGACGGCTTGATCATTGTGAGTAACCATGGCGAAGTTCTGAGAAGCCTTTCGCTTCTTTGACTTCTTAGGGGATCCAGTCTGCTCATCCATGGTCTTTGATTCCTCGATTGGTTTCGATTCCTCGACCGGTTTCTTGTCACCCTTTCGGAAAAGCTTACGTTTCCTGATCTGAGATTCAGTCAAGGTTGCAGATAGCTCAATGGCCTGCCTAACCGTAGTGGGGTTACTACCAGTAACAATGTCCTGAACTGAGTCAGGGAGACCATCAATGTATTTTTCGATCGCCTTATCCAAAGGCGTAACCATGGTAGGACACAACAGGCTCAGCTCCTCATATCGATCAGTGTATGCTCGATGTTCGCCGCTGTCTTGCTTAAGATCGTCGAATTCCCTTTCCAAGGCCCTGATCTCGTGACGAGGAAAAAATTCCTTCATCATCAGTGCTCGAAGTTCTTCCCACGTTTGAGCCAGTGCCACTTCGGCACCCCTATCTCTCATCACACCGTTCCACCATGTCAAAGCTCGTTTCTCAAAGACACTAGATGCAAAGCCTACCTTTCGCTCGTTTGGACATTGAACATGTCTGAAGGTGCTCTCTAGACTCTCAAACCATTGCAGAAGTGCAGTCGCTCCTTGAGACCCAGAAAACTTTGATGGCTTAGCCGAGTTGAACGTCTTGAAGCTGCAGGGGGCATTATTGTTGTTGAGGGCTTGGTTACATCGGGCAACGATGTTCGGGATTGCAGCAGTTATTTGCTGTGTAATGACAGCTGCCAGATCTTCAATAGATACCGGATTTTCGCGTCGTGGAGGCATTCTAAAAAGGGGAAACAAGAGAGAAAACAAATGAAATGGCATTGGGTAAGAATAGGATGTTACAATTACCGACCAAAATCATGGGTGATGGTCATTTGTTTGAACCACGAAGCAAACAAACGACACACAAAGGCTGAATCAAAGCAAATAGATCCTCATAATGTATCGCGAAAACATGCTCGCCTATAAGTGGACACTCACCCCAAGAGTTCCCAGGTAAGAGTGACTGGTCCGATTATGTGGATTTGTACGAACACTCTAGCCTTAGACAGAAAACTCAGGGTACAGGCATTCACTCTTCCAGTTTGCACGTGTTCACATTATTTAGGACCCAAAACTTTGACGAGATTTTGAAAACTCAAAGGGGTTCAAAACCTTATAATAGAGGGTTCAAAACCTTACAATAGAGGGTTCAAAACCTAGTAATAAATCATCCAAAAACAGATGATTAATTTTCAAAGCGGATTCGGAATTGATGTTCTCGTTGTAGTTATCACCTAAGGATAGGTGAAGGTATCGTTTTATGACTAAACGCAAGTAAACTCGCGTTAGGGTCTTAAGAAGGTTATAGACTAGGTCAAAGTATTACTAATAACCTAATTCCCTATAACCATTGGCTCTGATACCATCTTTTCTGTCACACCCCGACCACGTGAGACAACGAAACGTGGCGGAAACGTCGGGGAGTGTTGTAACAGAATTAATCGTTTCAAATCCATGGCAATTAAAGTTTCGTTTTATTAATCAAACATGAGAGTTTACATTGTTTTAAATAAGAAACAAAGAGTACATAACATAAATTAACTAGTTCTTGTCTCGTTTTAAGTCACTAAGGCACAGGTCCGCCTAAGTATGTCTTGATAAGTCCTATGCATCATCTCCTGAAAACACATGTGAAAATAGGTACGTCAGCATAAAAATGCATGTGAGATACATAGGTTTTGTGAAAAATAGGATTCATGACTTGTAAGTTTAGAAAGAGTTGTTTAATAAAGTTTAGTCACGAACCTTGTAAATTGTTTTGTTTTGTAAATCGTTTGAAAAACAATAAGTTCAGATGATATGTATAAATAAGAGAATAATGTATGGTTAAATGAAAAACCATGTAGAATGAGTTTGTATAAGATAAGTTGTTTGTAAAACAATGTCTTGTGAAAAGTATGTTATTTGTATAAAATGTTATATGTCTCAAATAGAAATGATTCAAATAACGCTACGATATGTAATACCATACAAACACTTATATATAGGAAGTACCAGCGGCGTATCCACCATGCTTGTATCATATTACACACGCCCCGTTACTTAAATCACTTACTCAAACCAAACCATCAAGATGTAATGTTTAACAATTGTAGAAATGCTTAGGTATAGTCAAATGTTTATTGTCAAATGGTTCACATGGTTCAATAGATATAAATGGTTCACATAATGTAATATAATGTGTCCATATGCTGGATGAGCATATGCAACAAAATGTAATGTAAAACAATGTACTAAGTATGCACACAATGGGTGTACATAGCATGAAATGTATTGTAAAGTGATGTACCAAGTATGCACACAATGGGCATACATAGCATAAAATGTATTGTAAAGTGATGTACTAAGTATGAACACAATGGGCATACATAGCATAAAATGTATTGTAAAGTGATGTACTAAGTATGCACACAATGGGCATACATAGCATAAAATGTATTGAAATCATGTACTATAAATGTACTAATAAACATAGCAAGTATATGATGTAAAAAACAGGAAAGCACGAAAGTAACAAGTAGGCACATGTGTTTCACCCCAAAACAGTTTGAAAACAGTAAAAGAGGGGTCTATGTACTCACTTGATATTGCTTAGTAGTCCTTGAGTAACAACCAAACAATGCTAGAGATCACGGATATCAAACGGCACCTAATATAGGTAACTACGTTAATAAACCGGACCTATATCGGAGGATTGGATAGAATGAGGGCTCGTAAACCAAATGAGTATAGAAACTCATGTAGTATGGTTTAACAAAGCCTACATACTAAATGAAACCTAACCTAAGTGCTTACGACCCATTACGACCCGTTTAGGTAGCTTATGCTACTTTAACGCGTCGTTCGCGTGAAACGCGTTCGGAACGCCTAACTAGTCCTATGATAAGTAAAATATGCCTTAACATGTCTAATATTGTTACCAAATCAGTTTAGATACCAAAAGTTATGTTACATATGCTTAAAATGAATTTTGGCGTAAAAAGGGCATTTTGGTAATTTACCTAAGGCATATAAACAACCTATCATACAACTACTTAAACGAAGCGACCATAAGGTATAACCTCGGGAGGTTATTCCCTATATACTATGGTCACCTAATGTGTTTGGTCGGATCCTAATGATCGACCAAATGGGTCGGGTTCGAAGGTATAAGCGATTTATTAGATCGCTTACCCTTACGACCCTAGACAACGTGGTAATCAGTAGGCATAGTCACAACGGACTATAACCATCATGATTACGCTCACGTTCCGAAGTTCAAACGAACTTCGCATTGACCATAAACTGGTCAATGCAGAAAGTCAAACAAAGTTTGACTTTCAGACTCGAAAAGCAATAAAAGAACGAAGGAACACTTACAAAGGGTCCCCGCAGGATTGATAATCCAAGTATTCTCAGGTATGAGGTGATGAAACACCCCAACTTAGAGAAATATCAGATTTCAAGTGGGTTTTGCAATGAAGGTGGTTGGGTATTTATAGATTTCGGTTCACCGTTAGGATCGTTTCTTGGAGAAGAGGGAATGATCACATCCCTACACTTGTTGGAATGTTGTGGTAGCTCATTTTGCCCCCACCACAAGAGTTTGACATGTGGCATTGGCCCTTGGAGGGTTTAAAGGCTGTTAACATATGTTTAAAATGGCTTTTGCTGATCAGAAGGGGCCTCGCGTGACGCCAAGGGGGCTAGGTGTCACGCTAAGGTCCTCCTGATCAGCAAACACTTTCCAATGTTCCCCTTTCAGTCCCCGTTGCGTATTAAGGCCATTTCCGACATGTTTAAGGCTCGTTAAATCATTTTCAAGGCTCCACAAGGATGCCTAAACATTGTGGACATGAAACATGCTCAAAAATATGCTGGATGTTGGTTCGTTTGGTCGTACGATCGCGATGTTCGGTTAATTACGACGGAATGCGCATTAGCGCGAAAAACGATCCAAATTGCGTGACGAATGGATTTTTCTTATTCCAAACACTAAAATAAAATATTTTAGTGCTTACATAAATTTTTGGATGTCTGGATGTATTCAGAACGTAAGTTATGCGTGAAAATGCAAACTTGTGCACTTTTTGACGCTTTTAGTCCCTGAATGACTCAAAAGTTTATTTTAGCACACCGAACCCCTCAAAGCCTATTTCTAAGCTATGTGAAGAATATTTATGGTATGTTTAACTTATGTTCATGTTCCGGAATGTTCGTTACAGTTCAAATTGCCATACTTTCACAGTTTGTCAACTTTAGTCCCTGTAAGCGATTTAACTTGATTTTGCCATACCAAAGCCTTCAAAACTTATTTAAGGTTATTTAAGGTATGTTAAGCCTATTTCACTATTCCGGAGTGTTCGTTGCATTAAACTGGTTATATCTACGCATCAGAGCGTGTATAACCCTCCAGAAAGCGATTTAAAGCTTGAAATCGAACAAGAGTTGATATGTGCAAACGATACACATATTTTTACAAATCCCAAGCATGAAATACAATATTTCATTGGTTTGGAATTTGTTTGATGGTTGAAGTGTCACAGGTGTCACAATCTGTCTCGCCCTCGTCAGAACTTCCTTGGTCTCTCAGCTGTACGAAAGTACTGACCTGTTCACCAGGAAGTCTGGCGTTGAAAAATAAAAAAATATAATAAAAAGATGATCTCAGTATACTCACCTGCTACGATGAACCATTGTGCTTACCTTGATCGCGGGGGTATGCCTTGGAATGGGACAAACAGACGTCACACTATAAATCTACCTAAAAGCGTATCACAAAGCAAAAAAGTTGAAGTTTGAGCGGTGGATTTAAGAGGACAAACATATCAACAATTGCGTGGACCAGCCTAAGTAAACGAAGAGCTGAAAAGTGTCCCTTAATCAGTTCAGGAACGATTTGATCCCGTGACAATCTTCCCAAAATCACCCCTATGTTGGTATTTTGTGCATTCTATTCTCGTTAATTATTTTTACTTTTATTATTTTAATATTTTAATTGCTCAGTGGGGTGTTTGGTTGATTTTGAAAGGGGGTATTTTGCTATCTTTGAAAAGGCTGAATAAAATAATGTTAAAATATTTTGAGCCTGGATGGCCCACTGATCGAAATAAGGCCCATCAGGATTTGACTTGGTCAAATTCTGAACAGGCCCATCATTCCGGATCATTCGAAATAGGCCTGGCCCAAAACCATTCCGGAGTATTTAATGCATAGAACGACAAGAATCCGTGTTACAATTACGGATCATCACTGACTCATTTGAAGATTCTCTCTCTATTTACTTCATTTCGGACTGATTTTGGATTGATCACGGATCATAGGTACTTCATTCCGGATCATCAATGAGCATTACGGATGATTCCGGATCATTACGGACAAGAAGTTCATATCACGGATGATTTCGAATGATTCCGGATGATTCCGGACGGATGAGGCTCATTACGGATGAATTCGGATGGAATTCCATTCCGAATGAAGAAGTTTATTCAAAATGATCCCCATTTTTGTAACCTTTGACTGTTTGACCTGTTAATCTGAACCCTTTCTAATGAACCTTTGGACTGTTTTGGACTGCTTACTTGAAAAGTGTTGCTTATGTTTAAGTTTTCGACAAATTGACTTTGTCGACTCGTCGTTAACTCAAAATATAAGTAAAACCTTCAAATATCATCTAACGACAATTTGTAAAGTGTAGAAAATGGCAGGCGCAATGTTGCAAGAAGGAAATCAACGGCAATTGGAGGTGAATGAATTCCATAATCAAGCAGGCTTTCTGTCAGATCCTCCAGCAGATCAAGCTGAGTTGTTTGGATCGCTAATCAGGGGTCTGAACAACTGTCCTCTCACACATGCCTTAAGAACAAATCCTGTGATCTGCAGCAACTGCATCAACGCTTTTTGGAATACTGCAAAGATTGACAGGCAAAGTGCAGGATCCATTGAAGCTACTGTACAGAAAAGGAAGATTATCGTATCTGAAGCCGTGATTCGAGAAGTGTTAAGGCTAGGAGACCAGCTGCATCATCCTACAGTATACGATCAAGCCAGAGTTCAAGCTGCCTTAAGGAGAATGAGCTATGAAGGAGGATATCCTACTGTGCTGAAGAAGCTTTTTCCACCATATTGGAGGCTGTTAGTTCACTTTTTCCTCCAATGTGTTGCTGAAAACAAGGGTGGATGGGATCAATTGAACAAGACGCAAACTTCAGCAGTTGTAGCACTTGTGAATGAATAGGATTACAACTTCTCAGCTTTCATCTTTGATAACATGAAGAAGATGTTGGAGGATCCAAAGAAGAAGATATTTATGCTGTATCCAAGGTTTTTATAGATGATCTTTGATGAGAGATATCTAGAGTTGGTCAAGGGGCCAAACTTCATCAATTTGAAACCAATGGGGCCAGGATGTTTTGAGAATGCATGTAGAAACAAAAGAGCCAAACTTCATAACTTTGAAGGAAGATATGCTCTTGAGAAACATGGGAGGTTTGCTGACGTTGTACAAGGAGCTCTTGTTGCACCAGCTCCTCCAGTTATCCCTGTTGCTCCAGTTCCGCCTCCAATTAATGCACAAATAGCGGAAGAGCATGATGTGCAGCTTATGCAGCAAGTACAGCAGGTAGGTGATGATGAAGAAGAAGTTCTTATGGTTGATACTGAATCTGAAACAGACTCCAGTGAAGAAACAGATTCCAAAAGCGAAATAGAGATAGTGACATCTGATAAGGAAGAGGATGTTGTTCGTGAGCCAGTGCCAATGACTTCTGATAATCTTGCAGCTTTGATTCGAAGTTTACAGGGTGGTGATGGAGACCCTCCATCCATTCCCACTACTAATATTCAAGAAACAGCTGATGTGACTGAAGAATCAGCTCCAAAGAAACAAAAAACTGACAATGCACCTGACAATACTCTTTCTGGGCCCTCGACTACCTCTGAGCCCACTCCTGCAATTGACCCTCAACCTGATCCACAAACAACTGATGCATCAAAGAAAACCAACCTGGAAGACACAGACTTGTATGATTTCAACTTCGACTTTGAATCCACCCCCTCACAGCCAGGCAGTTCAAGTGGTGGTGTTCAGTTTGAAGCAGGAAGCTCAAGTGGGGCTCATACAACAGAGCATGATGAAGCTGCATTTCGATATGCAAGCGAGAAGAGACAAGTCTATGAAAGTGATAGTGATGAAGAAGAGTATGTTAAAAGTTTGAAAAGGCGTGTAGTGATATTGGAATAAGACGGAGAACTAAAAAGTGCTCAGATTGTTTCTCTACAACAGGATGCCGCATTGAAGGAAGCCCAGATCTCCTCTCTACAATCTCAGCTCACAAACAGAGATCTTACTATAGATCAACTGCAAGGGGATGTAGGGATGTTGATGTCAACTGTCTATGATCTAAAGGCGAAGCTTGAAAAGAAGTTTGGAAATGAATTTGTTGATAAAGAGGATGAGCAGTTCTATATTGGAAAATCTGAGCATACACAAGAGCAAAGAGCAGCAACACATGCAGCAGCTGAAGCTGAACGAGCAGCAGCTTTAGAAGCTTATCTGTTTGCAAAACCAAAGAAACTGAGTAGCAAGTCCAAGAAGAGACGCGAGCAGAGAAAGTTAGAGAAAGAATAGGAGAAGCAAAGAAAGAAACAGTTGCTGGTAATGAAGAACCAAGACATGAATCCTCTGGATGAAAACTTTCAGCTAAAAGATCCCACAACAAGGCCTGATAGACTTGTGATGGAACTTGGATCTACTTATTATGATGAAGTGGGAAACAAATCAGAAGTAGCATGTTGGAGGTTTGAGCCAGACAAACAGATGTGGTTGATTACTCGAAAGAGTGGGCACAGGGAATATTATTCCAAGGAAAGTCAATTCGAATCTTGGACTCAGATAGATTTGAAGACTTTGTTACGAGCTCCTTACTATGATCCAGATCTATCTAAGAGAGGCAAGGGTTGGGCTTTCCACTCTCGACTTGAAAAGGAAGTGAGAACAAATTTTGCAACCATGAAGACTGCTGAACCGACAGTAAGACGAAATCCTGGTGTTCACTGTAAAATCAATCATCTGGCCTCCCACTGACAAAGAGAAGATCATTCCACTCACAAGAAAGTTTGAGAAAGGCATACTGAGGAAGTTTAGGTTCTAGGCTTATGATCCTATTTTGGCAGAGGCTGTTATTGTTACTGAAGAACAGTCGATCAGGATTCCAAACTCCTACGATTTGATGAGCTTTCATGAAGAAGACATCATGGTTCTCACGCGCCATCAAATCAGAACCAATGAAAAATATGAAGAATGTGCAAAATCGTAGACAAGTGCTGCTGCCAACATTTTGAAGAACTATCTCTTTGTTGATCCTCCTCAAGGTCCTCTCGATCCAAGAGTCTGATGCGTCTGCTTATCCAATAAACCTAGGGGGAGATTGTTAGGCCCTTTGAGGTTTATGGATAAGATGATAGGTGGATTAGTAGGTGTCATGGGTTAATTATGGGTTTTGGGCCTATTTGTGTAGTTATGGGCCTAGGGTTTAGGGAGCACACTCCCTAATCTCTTTCTATAAATAGTAAATGATGTAATAGGTGCATGGTTGGTGTTTTTTTACAATCTTGTATTAGACAAACACTTGTATGCAAGATTTGTGAATCTTTGAATATCAATCATCCTTCTTCTTCATCTTTTATTTCTTTTACAACTTGTTTGTGTGATTCCGCCACCTAACGAGTTGTGCGATATCATTGTGATCTCGGTTTCGGGACTTACACATGTTGTGGCTTGATGCTGGTTCTTAGTGTTTTTACATAATAATTTGATCCTACTCCAATATTCTATAAATAGCCATAAAGAAGCTAATAAGGAAACAAAAAAAATAGCAATAAAAAAACTCATTTATCACCAATGTCCCTAGACCAATTGGTTTTGGGGAGGTGGACACGTTTACCCATTTAGGTTTCTGTTCGGGAGGTCTCAGGGTCGAAGGCCTAACCGGATGATCTAGCAGTCAAAAAAAAAAAAAAACTCATTTAGCCTAATGAACGGTAAACTAAACAAATTAAAAACAAATTCCATGCACATGCAATGGAACAATTATTTTACACTTTCCACATTAAATTGCTTCCTAATTTAATCGACTATAACAAACAAGTTCAGCTCCACATGACCCGTACCCAATGACCTGTGTCATGTGAACAACTTGATTAACCCAACAGTTACTATAATTTCTTAGAATTGGAATTCCTTGTTAGTCATGACTGATACAGTGAGGTTTTGAAATTGTCTGAGAGGTCTAGGGATCCTAATTTACTTCTTATTTTTGTATTTGTTGCTGATACTGGTTGTTGGGGGCAGGCCTGTGTCACGTTGACAGGATCTACTCTTTCTCGAGCTTGAGATTGAGCTGCAATTAGAGTGGGTCATGAGGCCCTAGTCTCCCGGACTACCCTTAAACGATTAAGCCCGTACACAGTTGAAAAAACAATTTAACCGTGGTTTTTTGCAAGATTTATTTATGTAACGCATTTTTTGACTCGGTTCCGCTACACCAAAAAAATTAACCACATCAAAAAATTGCTTTTCTCCATACTAGTGGTATCGTATCAATAATCATGTATGTTGGTATACACGTTATGTTAATATACATACATTATAGATATTGGCAGGGGAGGAGCTGTTAGTAATTAAGGTAGTTATAGTGGCAAGGAGTTATTAGTTTGATTTGTGGTTGACCATCTATATATATAAAAGAGGAGCCATGTTCATTTCAAATAGTAACACAAAACATTCAAAAATATATATTTCTTTTTTCTACTTCTGCTCACATGCAAAGTCGTTACTATAAACTGTTGCGAATCAGACATCATCGCAGCGGAAAATTGTGACTTGGATGCATCCATATTCATGGTGAAACCGAATTGGATGTGCAGAATGATGATATGAATGCAGAAAGTTTAAAGGAAACAAGTGGACAATTCGTATAAAACTGAATGTGTCTTGATGCCGGAAGTTAGTGCCGGGAATCAAGTTTATATACATTAACATTTTGGCGGTTAAGAATGGCGGGAATAACTGCGTTGCTGTTTTGAATTATACCTGTCACACCCTCAAATTTCCACGTGCGGAGTACCACCGCGAGGCGTGTGACTGCCCACGATCAAGCCACCAATCACATTGAACATTTAATATAAGTAACATAAAAGCCATCACCAATGCGATTAGTGACATAACGTTTAAGTCTAAAGCATAATAAGTTTTAAATAAGTTCCAAAACATAGCTAGTTCAACGAAATAAAGTTTGAGCGTTTAGCGAAAGCGTTAAGCTCATAAGTAGCTTAAAAACATAAGTTCAAAAGTAGAAATCCGATAACGGATTCTAGACGACCACCACAGCGCTCCAAGCAAACTCCAGCGCAGCATCTACTGACCTGCAAGCATGCAGTAGCGTATCAACAAAAAGTTGGCGAGTTCACGGTTTTTCAAAAACGTTTTTCTTGTTTTTCCCAAAAACATTTGCTTTACAAGTTACCATGTTATCCAGAGTATGAAGTGGGAATTTCATCCCATAATGAATTACTAAACTGTGCAGATACCGAAACATTGACGTAATTGTTGTTTGCCCCAGGTCAATGTTCTATCATCATTGACCTATGATTCCAGATAATAGTTCACTACCAGCTCCCAGCACGGTGTGAGGTTTGTCAAACCTAATAGCGCTATCAACTAATATCTCGTTCGCTCCCCGCGACTAATCGGTATATATGTAAAGGGACTTTCGTGGTAGAGTTTTCGTTTAATGTATGAAGTTCCCAATCTCGGGAATACGCGTTTTGAGTTATGAGTTCCGTTAATTTCCCATACCGTTACTTTGGTAAACTTATGACGTTCCCAAACCACCAGGAATGCATGCTTTTAGTAAAAGTTGTGAATTCACCTTGGATTGCTCGATAGATAATAATGTTTATCCTAAACTTGGTCAACCGTGTCCTATAACGGTTACCACTTGTTAGGACCGCATGTAAGTAGTTCACGTATAACACATAGTTCATACACATATCAAGTAAATCACGTATTAGATCACGTGATCATGTAGGTAACAATTTATATCAAAGGTGCACAAGTAGTGAGTAGGAAAAATGTAAATATATACTGTACTAGTTAATCAGGTATACAAGTAGGTCACGTATGCTAATCATGTATTTCAATCAAGTAGAATTTCCAAGTAATATTCATAACAAGTTCATGTTGTGTGCGGTTGAACCATATTTGTACGACCATAATTAAAAGTGGTGGTCAATGATAGGAGACCCAGGGAAACCTGGGTTCGATCCTTGAGTCAAACGGGTTTTATCGGTAATTTCACTGTCGTGCCTACGGGCGGCTGAGTTACCGGGTTTTCCCCGGAATTGATGGTAGACTCGGGTTACTCTCGGAGTACTCCGTTTGATCCAGTGGGTGCCCTGTGAGTGCTCGGAATTTATTCTGTTCGCCGTTAAAAAAAAATAAAGACGTTAGTTGTGCGGTTAAGAATAATTGTGCGACCAAACAAAAGACAACAGTGGGACGCAATATTCTAAATGTGCGATTCAACGTAAATGTGCATCCAAGACAAATTGTATGAAGCATTTGGTGGGGCCCAACATTTAATAGGTGGTCTCTTGGTGTACGATTACAATAACAAATTCCTCTCTCTCCTAAATCAAACAATATAGGACAAAAATTCATCTAATCATACGGTTTTAAATTCACACAACATTCAAGTAAGTAGGTTGTACTCAATTAACATTCTTGTACATTTCATGAGAGCTCCTTGAATTCTTTCACATAACAGAGCATGTATAAAATCATTCAACTATTATTTTGGTTTTTCATTCATATTGCCACTAACAGTTATCGTGTCTTAAATCATATGCACATTTTCATCATCCTTAATATCTAGCAATCATCATCGTCATTTCTAACACTAGCCACTATCACGATTACTTATATCTTTATTTCAGTTAGTCGGTTCTCCTAACAAGCATGCCCTCGATCCTTCTTTTGTTAACAAGCATAACCAGGTGGTACTCTGTGCATACACAGTTGTACCACCATGAAAGCACAGTGACAATTATTCCAACAAAACCCAATTCGTCGAACAACATTATGAGTATGCGATTTTTCTATTTGTTCGATGATGATTGAGACAGCAGAATCATACATTTAACATCAATGTTTTGCAAGCTAACATGAAACAAATCAAGTTGTACCTTGCGCATATAATATTGTACACACCATGAAAACATAGATTCAAGGTCAAGCTTATGAAAAGGAAAAATCCAGATCATTCAGTCATACAGTTTCATATAAGCACATACGGCTTCAATTATTAACCATAAATCATCAACATATTTCCTAACAATTGTCAAGCATGACCAGGTTGTACATAGAGCATGTTTAGTTGTACGTTCAGATAAAAACCCAGCTCATTCATCATCTTATTTTGATCGACTTGAAGCATTATTCATAATATTCACGACTTCACGTGATGTCATACATGATTTACAACCAGGTTCATATACACATTCAAACATGTATGTATATTCTTGTGTCACTAAACCGAAAACAGGGGTGTGTACAACTTGTTCATATTATCATTTAAATCAATTACAAGCACCCATTCATTCCAACCATCGGTGAGCATTTTGAACACATTATTCAAACTTTTCATGAGATCGTCGTTTATAAGAATATTTATTTTGAGCATAACGGTACTTACATCTTTAACATTTAAGCACGCTTAACCAGGTTGTACGCTCAGCACATATGATTGTACATTCAAAGAAAACCCAGTTCAAAACATCAATATGAACAGATTAACACCAATGTGAGCAGAATCATGAATCATCATATCTAAATTCCTTTTTCTAGGCACAAAATCTCTTCAAATAAGAACAATCATTCAGTTAAATGAAAATCACAGAAATCATGAATCATCATACGTCATCAACGGAAATCATAGTGTATTAAGGTTCTTACTAACCTGAAAAATGTGAGCCTAAAGGTGCAAGAGAATAAGATGAAGATCTTTCCGAAAAGATGGAGTTTGACGATGGTTTGTTGTTTGAAGTTGCGTTGGAGAAGAAGATTGACCAGACAAGGAAATATTTCCAAATGAATATGAAAAAGTAGGGTTGGCAAAATGGGTGGGTTTGGTAGGTTTGGGTAATGGGTTAGGATGGGCATGGGTTAGAATGAGTTTGGGTTAAGATGGGTTTATTAAGAGATGGGTTAGAATGGGTTTAGGTGAAGATGGGTTTTTGTCAAAAAATTCAAAAAAAAATCAAAAAAATTCAAAAAATTCAAAAAAATTCAAAAAAATCAAATTCCAAAAGACTGTCAAGGATACGCATATCAAATTCCAAAAGACTGAAAGAGAAAACCAAAGAGATAAGAATGATTGCTCTAGAAAAATACTTAGCCTTGATAAGCGACTAATTTAAGATGGCTCTTACCAATTACATCACTAGATTTAGTATATAAGCTGATACAATAACACAACTACCTCTAAAAAGTATCAACTGGTAACAAGAACTCTAGTGGCATTTTTCAGCATTTTAACAGATATCCCAAAAAGACACTTTGTCAAATTGGTGTCAAAGTTTAAAAGTTAAAGAGCATAAGGTTTTACTTTAATCGTAATTGTTTCATATACATGTGTGTTATTTATTGTAGATTTAGAGGTATCAATATGTAACAGAAAGAAAAACTAGATAAATAAAATTCCGGGTTAAAAGGCTTGGTTCTTATCTTGGTTTTAAAATGCACACATAATGCGTGATGCGCACGATGCGCTGATGAGATCGCATCAGGTGATGCGATGCGCTGCAATTACATGATGCGAGGTTGATGCGACTTAAATCGCATAATGCGCTACTGATGCGCTCGCTCGCATGATGCGCCCAGATGCACACATTTTTCTGAAATCGACCGAGACATTTAACATCCCTCTTCCTGGTCTGTCAATTCTTGTCCACTCTCTGTTGGTGATACATGTGTATATGCTAGTTTAGTAGAATAAGGATCGCATAAGTCTTTACTTGTGTGGTGTAACTACGAGTGGAAGCTAGTGGCACGTTTGTTGCTAAGATAGAGTGTGTGCAAGACCATTGTAAGTGTGAGTGAGTATATAACACCTCATTCTAACTCAATTAAATCTGAATGAATGATACTATCCAGTTCACATTCCTCTCTCTAAGTTCTATAGTTGTATTGTATCGGAGATCAATTCACCACTGATAACTTTTGGTCTGAATTGATGGAGTTGCATCATTGGTATTAGAGTATACCTTCCTCAGACCTTAGCTGGATTTCAAACATAACGATGAACATGAAAAGGTAGTAATTCTATCAAGTCACTATGGGGATGCTTTGTACTTCCATCAACAACTTCAATTTGCTAAAACAGTTAGAAGCAAGCAAGGCTTAGATGTACTGCTCAATTCTGTGAACTCATCAACAATGTTTACTGAGTTTTAAATAACACCTTCAGCATCAGATCACCACTATTTGATCAATTCACCACTGATAACTTTTGGTCTGAATTGTTGGTTTTAAATAACACTCACTCAAGCATTTCATAGAACACCTGGTAGGCATTCATTCAACACACTACATAAACATCATACCAAACAGCACAGAAACCCAACAATTAACACATCATTATAATCTATAAAAGCACAGAAACCCAACAATATTTGCAAACAATAACATAAAAAACTCATTATTTCTAGTACGTACCAAATAGAGGGATCTGATGCTGAAGGTGTACGCAAATTAGTGGTGAAAACAGGAAGAATCCACGATGATGATGATGATAGTGATTTAGGGTTGAATCCACGATGATGGTGATTTACAGATTTAGGGATCAGATCGATGAGGTTTGACACAAGTTCCCATTGTCTGATGCGTGTTTTAGGCTTAGAGAGTAAAAACCCATCTGGCCCATGTTAAAACTTAGATAGGTATTTTAAAACCCATTCTAACCCATCTAGATTAAATCCTCAGCCCATTCTAACTTATTTCCTATTTTAAAAAGGCCCAAAATATCATCGTTGGGTTTTTATTGCCACCCCTATGAAAAAGGAGTGTGTGTGGGTGGCGGCTGACAAAGGTTTTAGGGTTTAGGGATTTGTGCAATCATAAGAAGTCTTACGGCTGAGAATTTATATATATAGCCAAAAGATCAAATACAAATAATTTTAGCATACTAAACATATAAATTGAAGGAAAACTAAAAAAGATAAGGTGACATTTTTGTAATTACTACCAACTATCAAAGTTACTATACAAATGTGAACTCAACCAAAAATACCTAAAAAACACAATTTTTTTTTAATATTTTTTATAAAAATACTGCTACATTTTGGTAGCAATAAATTTTTTTTTTCTGCTACTAAAAGTAGCGATTTTTAATAAAAAATGTTAAAAAAAATAATAATTTGTGTGTTTCTTTTTATTTTTTTTAGATTTTGAGTAAAATGCACGGATAGTCCCTGTGGTTTTGCAAAATAACGCCTATAGTCCCCAACTTTTGAAAATTACACCGGTGCTCCCTGTGGTTTGACAGTTTGTTACTCGGATAGTCCCTGGAGTGGATGACGGTTAGTTTTCTCCGTTAAGTGAATGTAAAATGACAAACTTACCCTTCATCTTCTCCAGCCACACCCATCAACCTACACCTTAGCTTCTTGTTTGAAAGAGACAGCAAACCCCAACGTCTTCATCGTCTACATCGTCGGTATTTCAAGTTTCTATCCAAACATATTCAATTCAGTAAGATCATCCATTGGTATTTCAAGTCCTGCTGAAAAATGGTCTTGTATTTCCTCATCATCAAAATTCAGTAAAGGAGTAAGATCCTGAGGACCACCCACCCCTAATTCATCAATCGGGTCTAATAGTGGGTCAATGTTTTCCATACTCTGCTTTGGGGTTCCAAAAATTAGAAAACATATATGCTCTCCCCTGTTTTCAGATCTAAAACACCTTCTTTCATAGCTGCATCACCGCCAAAAAGACCTGATTCTTCTACTCCGACTCCGACCCCGGCTCCATCTCTGACTCCGACCCCGGCTCCATCTCTGACTCCGACCCCGACTTTCATTACGATTATGTTAGAATAGAGAAAAATGAGTGAGATATCGAGAATAGAGAAGATGAAGGGGCCGACGGTTACAAATCGTCGGAGATGAAGAGGCAGCGGTGGCGACTCGCCGGAGACGAAAAGATGGAGATACAACTTGCAGGAGACGAAGAGGCAACACTTATGAAGCACATAAAGGGTTTCTGTTTTTTCAATTTTAATAAGGCTTTCAGAATGGTTTTTGATTACCCGCTAAAAGATTCAGTGGATTCGAATGGTGCTGGATTCTATTCAGTTGATTCTTTATAATCGATTGATGATGGCAACAGAGTATGAATCAAACTAATCATATCATTGTGGTTTTGGTATTGAATTTATGTCTGAAACTAAATCACAAATTAGGGGTTATTTGTTTTTTTTATTTTTTTAAAGAGAGGGGTAAATTTGTCATTTCACATCCACTTAACGGAGAAAACTAACCGTCATCCACTCCAGGGACTATCCGAGTAACAAACTGTCAAACCACAGGGAGCACCGGTGTAATTTCCAAAAGTTGGGGACTATATGTGTTATTTTGCAAAACCACAGGGACTATCCGTGCATTTTACTCTTAGATTTTTTAAGGTTTTTTGGGGGTTTAGTTTTTAGCATTTTAGCTTGGGGGGGGGGGGGGGGTGGGGGTTTAGGTTTTGGGGGGTGGGGGGGTTTAGGTTTTTGGGAGGGGTGGGGGGCTAGGTTTTTTTTAGGTTTTTGGGAGTGGGGGTGTGTGGGGGGTTAGTTTTTTTTTTTTAGGTTTTTGGGGGTGGGGGTTAGGTTTTTTTTTAGGTTTTTGGGGTGGGGGGGGGGGGTTAGGTTTTTTTTTTGCGGGGGTGGGGGGGAGGGGGTTAGGTTTTTTAGGTATATTTGTAGAGTAACTTTGATAGTTATTGATAATTACAAAAATGTCACCTTGTCTTTTTAAGTTTTCCTTCAATTTGTATGTTTAGTATCTTAAGATTATTTGTACAAGAACTTTGCCCCTATATATATATATGCACAAAATAGAGTATTTTTTAATGTAAGTTGGGCCTAAGCTCGGCCTTGTATGTGTGTGAGAGGGTAAGAGAGGTTCAAGAGGTGTAGCCCAAATATATAGATAGGAAGGAAATAAAGTTGTAATGTATGGTTTTGTTTGGATCAGGTTTATATATATGTACTTTATTGAATTAGTAATAATCAATAATGATTCCATTCACACTTACACATCTAGTATTTCGAAAGTTTATACTTATCTAAAACTCATTCTACACTAACATCACTAATCAAGTAGGATTACATGCGGATTGTCACAATACCCGCTTATCTAACCCGCTTATCATCCCCTATATATATATGCACAAAATAGGGTATTTTTGAATGTAAGTTGGGCCTAAGCTCGGCCTTGTATGTGTGTGAGAGGGTAAGAGAGGTTCAAGAAGTGTAGCCCGAATGAAGAACTTTCTCCTTCTTTCACCACCTCCTTGTCAAACAAACACCTTCTCTTGAACCTCCTTGAATTTATAATAATATACCAAGACATCGAGATACATAACATAGATAATTCTCTTGTATTCACCGTCATGGTAATCGTATCCCATGTCCTTAGCAATCACCGGCCATAAGTTGTCATTAGTGACACTCCGGTATCCACCATCATGTTCCACTATCACGTATAACCCCAGCAAATCAATCTTTCTATTATTCGGTGCAAATGGAGGAACCGGCCTTGAAGAGATTCCCATTTTGATGTTTAAGAGCCATGTCACAATCTCCTCAAACTTTGCCTCCAAATCATGTTTGTATTTGAATATAAACTCCCTGTCGTCTATCATGTCAAGTAAGGATTTGCAATCGGCGAAATCGTGGAACTTCATGGCCTTGATAATCATCAAACTCCAATTCGTCTCTTGTGATGACAGATTCAGTTCTTCGAAATAAGAGTTAAGATATCTTTCTTTGAATTCATCATCCACTATGCTCACATCAAGAATTCCCTGGTTTTCTTTTAGTCCGATTTCCTCTTCCTTTGTCAAGCCGTTCATGTCATTCACAAAATTAATGACCGGTGTTAAGAACATTGGAAAAATTTTGCAAGTGTCTCCCAACTTGTTAATGGTGTAACCTTGCAACGTTAATTGGTCCAAACTTAACACGTTCCGGTCTAATTCCGGAGCGTAGAATACACTTTGTATTCTCATTGTCTCATTGCTTGATTTTATTTCTACCGCCCCAACCCCTCGAGTAAATAAGAAATTATTTTTCCCATATCTTGTTTCAACCCCAACTATGTGTTTAATACGTTTAAACACATTCAAATTTCCAGCAATATGATGGGGAAATACAGAACTCACGTACCAGATGTCGCCCCATTGGCCTCCTTCGGTACCGATAACAATCATCTCTTGATGATCACTGATCACACTTTCTTGTTTCTGTATTCTTAGGTTCACTGCCTGATGAATCAGTTGGGTCGCTTCGTCGTTTTCTTTTGCTTTACACGAATATATATGATGCCCTGGTTGATGAGAATAGTAACAGAGTCTCACTCGAGGAATTCGTTTCTCTTTATCGTTCTTTTCGTCAATGCAGTGTTGACATGGCAACACGTTTGAAGTTGGTTTAATTTCTGTCTTCCCTCCCAACGGTGCTCTGATACCACTATGTTGGGAATAAGACATCATCGCAGCGGAAACTTGTGACTTGGATGCATCCATATTCATGGTGAAACCGAATTGGATGTGCAAAATGATGATATGAATGCGGAAGGTTCAAAGGAAACAAGTGGACAATTCGTATAAAACTGAATGTATCTTGATGCCGGAAGTTAGTGCCGGGAATCAAGTTTATATACATTAACATTTTGGCGGTTAAGAATGGCGGGAATAACCGCCTTGCAGATTTGAATTATACCCGCTTATCTAACCCGCTTATCATCCCTACATAAGTAATTATAATACCGGAAATATACATGTTCTAATATTTATACATAATTAACATAATAAAGTTTAAATATCATCTCTAACATAACAAGGCTTACTGGTGGTTTTAAGCTCCATAGAATACAAAAGATTTCACAGGAAAACACCAATCTTTAACCGTGCATATGATAAAATAGTTGGCAAGGACACAGGAGTCAATTGAAATGTTTAATATATGATCGACTGAAATATAATTCTATTTGTGAGAATAAAAAGTAGCATCATCTGATGCATGGCATTATATTTATATTAAGGATTTGGCATAACTGTTAATCAAAGGTCACAACGGTTTACAATAGATATGTCCGTTTACATGACCGACATAAATAAAGACACGACACAATGGTTCATGAACAATAGCACCAACATAAATAGCTTAGAAACTTAATATTCATGAATGAAGAATGGTACTAATTCGACTAGGATGTTAAAACTGAACCAATAGCACCAACGACATCACCAGCAGCATTGGAACCTTTTCTCTCATCAGGGTTTTCCATAGCATCAACAATTGCAAAAAGTGCGACCACACATGCATAGTCCATGTTAGCTTGAATTGTCACAGTGAATTTTTCATTTGCGTACTTCGACTTTTGTGGTTTATGCATCTACAAGAATAAGTCAATTTTTTTGCTTTTATATTTATACAAAGAAATAGAGAAATCTATACATGAAATAAAGGCGGCTCAATGGAGAGTGAAATAAAGCAAGGGTTTTGTGCCCTCACTTCCTAGAGCCCCAAAATTTAAAATAAAGACTTGGGCTTTGGGATTATTGGTGGTAGGAGTCAGGGCCGGTTATAAGCATGTTCAAAGTGTGCTTGAGAACAGGGCCCAAATGATTAAAGGGCCCAAAATTTTTTATGTTATCTTTATATATATAGCCCAAATCTTTTACAGGCCCCAAAGTTTGGTAACAAACCCAATCCCTTAACTGATTATAGGCCCAAACCTTTGACTCAAAATACAATCGGTCGCAGGAAATCAAAAGTCGCGTACTCGCGTGGTTCTTTGCTTTGCACCAGGCCACCAGGGATCTGATCAAAGTCATCAAATCAAACGCTGCACCAGGCCACCGGACATCCGCAATTCCGCAGATTCGCGAATCGCGATTCAGGAGAGGTATTTGTTCAATTGTTTGTTGTCTTTTGATTTTTGTTTGTTGATTGATGTTACTGTTGTTCCGAGTTACATATTGATTTCGAAAAACATTCAGATTAATGATCATCATCTGGACATCCGCAGGTTCCAACTTCCAAGTTGCATCTTGATTTCGATTTTCGAAAAAGATTCAGATTTCAGAATTCAGGTTAATGATCTTACTGTTGTTTCGAGTCTGATTTCGAGTTTACGAGTCGCTAAGTGTTTTCATATCTTGATTTCGAGTCTGATTTCTAGTTTACTGTTATTTATTTAGATAATTAGATTGATTAAACAGTTATAAATGATTGAATGATTTCTAGTTTACTGTTGTTTATTTAGATAATTGTGATTGAATGGATTTTATTCGTTAATATGTAGAAATTATGCCTCCCGTTCCTAAATACAAACACCTATCCGGCCATCAAAAACGTAAGAGGAGAACCACACTGTTTGCTTAGCAAGTAAGTTCGATACTTTGATCATTTTTGCTATGCTATTTTTGTTAATTTGTTTTATCTATTTCATAACAATTATCGTAGTATTATGAATTTTTAGTTATATAATTGAATGATTGATGAGTTTATGTTATATGAAGATTTGAGAAGAGGGCCCAAATTTTTTATCTCGAACAGGGCCAAAAATTTTTTTGGGATTTTCGGAGACGGCCCTGGTAGGAGTTACCTCAGTTTTATACCTACACACATAGGAATTATGAGAATGAAAGTAAAATGTATATACTCTTTTAAAAAGGAACTCAAATTTTGTTATTCGCTTTGGGTCCGAAAAGGCTTGAGCCGTCCATGCATGAATATAGCCAAAATTACTATTAAACTAAGGAAAACGAGTTTAGAAAACTACTTGAGCTACAACGGTTGAAGAATCTCCCATATAAATAGTGCAGTTTCCCTTCGACAAGCTCCCTTTGATCCTCAAATCACAGTCATCTTTGTTGCTCATTTTGTTCGCCAACGTCACGCTAACATTGGTTTTCCACTGGATCATGTGTTTGGTATTTGTGGTAAATAGCATGTCTGAACTCTCTTTACTTTCACCCCTAAATACATTCCATCTACTATGCATACTCAAATTCTGGAAATAAATATAGTCAATTGAGCCAGCAAATCTAAAAGATAAGCGCAAATTAACCAAATAATTGTTGACATTGACTGTCAACTAAGGCCTAGCCGGAATTTTTGCCAACAAATCTGCCGGCTTAGTCGTCGTTAATTTTTGATAAATTTGATTGGTCGAATGTCTATTTTAGTAATCTTCTCCAAAAATAAACTAGAGAATAACTAGGATTGAAAACATTTTAAAGTTAAAGTCACCTTTTGCCGGAGCTTCGCGATGGGTTTGTCGTTAGCATCAAGTAGCATGCGCTGGCGATGGAGTGTTTTGTTATATGGTTTTACTTTGAGCAAGAATTTATGGTTGATATCAGTGATCACAAGGTTTCTACAAGGATACTTCTCGACTATAATTTCAAGTGATTCGGGTGCAACGAACTGAGGACCGATCACAGAGAATGGAGGGAATAGAGGTGCGGATGCATGATCACTAGGCTGAGCCATAATCACAAACGCACACTAATTAAGATTGTAGTTCTATGAGAGGATAATGTGATCGCGAAGCTGTGGTAAGGCTTTTGCCGTGATAATTTGGTAACTTTTATAAATGTTTTCTAAGGGTGTAAGGGGCACTCACCTAAGAGGTGAGTCCCCTCTCTTACGCCCAACCAACCAACTAGTGCCACGTCAACTCCCCTCTTAAACTCCCCTAACACCCCATTTTGATGGCGGCACTCCCCTCTTAACACCCCTTGTTTTTTTATTCAAAAAAAAAAAAAAAAAAAAAGAAGAAAATGGTTTGATTGGTCTAAATTGCGGCTGGCCCCACCACCATCACTCCCCCTCTTCGGTGACTCCCCACCGCCTTGGCTCCCCGTTTTGGGCTCCCCGCTGCACCGGCAGCACCTCACCGATCGGTGAGATCGGTCCCCGCATGGGGTCACCGATTGTGCCCCGGCCACCCTAATATAGTTGACTTGGACCAAGAGTAGACTCGGGTGCGAAAAAGTAACATCCACGTTTAGATATTTATCAGTAGCTGCCAATTATTATCTTTAACTTGATGCCATATATTCATGGGGTAGGATCAAATACTAAGGATAAAATAAATAAGAAGAGTAAGAAGGATTCTAGTCCATTGATTTTAGATTTGGAGGGTTGAGATTATTTGTAGGAAAAAAAAGATAATAGAAGGGTATAAAGGAAATCATATATTTATGGATTTTCTCTCTCCACATGCAAACATGCAAGACACATGCCAATTCCCTCATCGATTTAAAACGCCCATGACTTTTTCATACGGCATTTTATTTTTAAAAAAAATTCACCATAATAACGAGCATTTTTTTTATCTTTAATATGAGTACCATATTATCATATAAAAATAAAATAAAAAATTTCATTTTTACTGGTTTTTTTTGCATTGTGATAAAGGTTCAGGTCATTGTGTCTTTTAACTGGGTTTTGGTCAGTAGAGTTTCTATACATTGTGTTATTATGAAAACCTATAACACAATGTTAATTTGGGTTCTATCCATTGCGTTTTTATAAGAACCTATAACACAATATATTACACAATGAAGATGGTGTTATATCTGGGTTTTCTATAAATTGTGTTATTAGTTCAGGTCATTGTGTTTAATATGTTATTAATTGTGTTTTAATATGTTGTCCATTGTGTTTTAATAATTTGTTCAATTTTTTTTATTATCTTTGTTCATTGTGTTTTAGTTTGTTGTGTATTGTGTTTTTAGTTTGTTTTCCATTGTGTCTTCATCAGCTCTCCATTGTGTCTTTTATCTGCTGTCATTAATTGTGCCTTTTATCTGTTGTCATCAATTGTGTTTTTATTTAGTCTGATACTTATTGTGTTATATGTTATCGTCATTGTGTTATACGTTATGGTCATTGTGTTTTAGTATGTTGTTCATTATGTCTTTATCTGTTGTCATTGATTGTGTTTTTAATCTACTTTACATTGTGTTTTACATCATGTCCATTGTGTAATATGCAACTGTGTTTTTGTTATTGTTTTTTTTTTGAAAAATATAACAATATGGTACTCATATTAAAGATAAAAAAACAATCGATTTTATAGTATAATTTTTTTTAAAAACAAATGATGTATAAAAAAGTTACGAACGTTTAAAAATTGGGGGGGGGGGGGGGATAACATGTGACTTGCATGTGCATATTCTTTTTCCTCTTGTAGACAAAATTACCCTTCCCATTTAAATACTCCTAGGACACTTGTCACTCTATGATGGCTTCTTACCCTTCTTATTTTTAAATACTTTGTATGGGGAAGGATCCACTAAAAAGTGAATTTTGCCTAAGTAGCCTAAGAAGGATTGTGATGATGACATGTGACACTCCTAATAAGTAGGAATGAAGGGCATTTTGGTCCTTATAAATTGGAGTGAAAATGACATGTGGCACCCCTTTTGTTTTTTAAAAATACAACAAAAAAATCAAGTAGAAAAATATTTAGTAGAAAAAATGTAGTACAAAAAATATAGCACAAAAAAATCTAGTACAAAAAAATATAGCACAAAAATGTAGTACAAAAAAATATAGCACAAAAAAATCTAGTACAAAAAAATATAGGACAAAAAAATTAAGCAAAAAAATGTAGTACAAAAAAATTCAGCACAAACAAATTGAGAAAAAAAACTAAGACAAAAAAATCCATCACAAAAAAATTAGCACAAAAATATAGTTAAAAAATACAACACAAAAAATGTTATACAACATAGAAATACAACACATTTTAGTGGTTTTTTTTAGTCTTCATATTTTATATAGCAATATGGTACTCAAATTAAAGAAAAAAAGACGCTCGATTTTACGGTGAAATTTTTATTAAAAAATAATGCCGTATAAAAAAGTTATGAACGTTTAAAAAAAGCGGGTGGAATATGCATGTATCTTGCATGTGGAGAGAGAAAGTCCATTAATATGATTTTCCCAAGATACCCTTGCACTCCTCCTTTCTCCTACACTTTCATCTTAACCGTTGATTTAAAAAATGAATGGTTATAAACTTTTTATTTGATCTTACCCCTGTTTTGTATTATAACTCAACCTTTTATGGTACGTGTATTTGGTGGGCCTAGTTGAAAATTGATAAATGGAATCTCAAAATTTTGAAAAAATTAAAACCCGCATTTCCGCGGGATGGTTTGGAATTTGATTGATATCGGCCGTACCAGCATATTGATTGGGTAGCGAAACCAAAAATAAACAATATTGGTTCTGTTTGTTAAGAAAACTAAACCCAAAAAGTAGGCCAACTTAAATATATTTTAAATTAAATAGTGTATAAGAGTAAAATAAAATATGTGAATTAAAACTAGAAAACCTTGCATACAAAAACAAATTAAGAAAGTTTAATTTATATTTTGTAATATATATCTTTCGAAAACTCAAAGTTCATTAGAAAACATTTAACTCGACTAGGTAAATAAAAAGTTTTTTTTTTTTTTTTTTTTTTTTTTTTTTTTTTTTTTAAATATAATTTTTTTTTTTTTTATTAACCAAAACATTTATATAACCAGAAAACTTGTTAAGTTACATCAAAACAGAAGGTAGACGGGCAACAAGCTGCGCCGCCAACCCTTTCTGAATTGCAAACCCCAACCTCCCGAACACAAACCCCTGCCCCCTTGGGGTCGAACAATTGCTGTGGATAACCCGTTGAACCCTCGTCAAGAAGTTGATGGCTTCTGGCGCTAGGGAGCCAAAAGTATCAAAGGCAAAAGGGATAAAGACATGTTGGTTCTCTGCGCAAGCTTTAGCGTGCTTATCCACTTTCTTTGATTCTGCCTTTCTTGCTGCTAGTCCAGCTACAAACCCGTTTTCCCTTAAACCAACCAAAGGGGAAACCCCCGTGAGGTCTACACAAGCATGTTTCCCCCCAGCCCAGCCAAAGACGAGCAGATCCGCTGGTCGAAGAGTAGATCTCCCTTCCATAGGGTCCGTGAGGAAATTCACAGGGGCCTCTTTCTTAGCAGAAATCCCAGCTCTTCTTAAGATGTCCCCCAAAACATCTCGCACCCAGTCATGCCGATATTTAAACCCAGGGAGCTCTTTACAGTGAACTGCGTGCTCCCCATATTTATCCATACAAGCTTTACGACATATCGGGCAGGTTTCATCTTCTGGGTACATAGGGATCATTAGCCGGTATTTGAGAATGGTTCTGTATTCTACTGCCGACATGCATTGTCCTAACCCCTCAATCGGGACAACGGTCAAAAATTCCTGAGCATGGGGACCCTTCAGACACTCAAACACCGCCTTCTGGCGGGGTGACAAATCAAAAGCTTCTCCCAGGCTTTGAGCGATTTTGCTAAAAAGTGCATTCGCCAAAGTTTTTTGTGGCTTCGAGGGGGCGGTGTCCTTGTTAGAGAAACCGCCAATATCCAAGTCTGGGAGAGAGACATTTAAGCGTTCGAGCGCTTGTTGATAGTCTGGGTCAAGCCCGACAACCCCACCGTTTCGAAGGATATGATCCTGTAGTTCCCAAGACTGAGCTAAAAAGTGCATTCGCCAAAGTGTTTTAGTTTGAAAATAAAATATATAGAAAAACTAATAAAAAAAAAGTTGTGTAGTATATGTTATAAACTAGAATTGGAGCTCGCGCTTCGCGCCGAGGTCGTAGAAGGGTGCTGACAAGGCTGTATTTGTTACGTGATATATATCGATGAATTTTTATAGACCGTATAGACTTTAATCTCAACGATTGTAAAAATAAGTCATCAACATGCTTGAGTAAACATTTATAAAAGTTAGCTTTAGTTATAAGGTAAGTACAAAATAATTAAATTTGTTACCAAGTATATTTAAGTGTCAATTTGACCATGTACTTTTAATCTAAAAAACCATCACTAGTGCTCTAGTGGTGGCCACGGGTATTTAAGTTCCACTTATGGTAGGCCCGTGTGAGTTTTCCCCTCAAGATCTCAAGTTCGAGTCTTGGTGATAGGGGTTTTCTCATTGAGGGGTTTAAATTGGGGATCTATTGTGCGAGGGGGCTCTCTAGCGCGGACCCGATTAAGACAACGTATGCTAGACCTCTCGACATTCACGAATAATTCACACCTTTAAAAAAAAAATGGTTATAAAACTAAACAAACAACACACTTAAATAAAATGTCTTGAACTAAAAATTTGCTTTAATTATAATACGTTAAATATAATAAGAAAAACAAAAAAATAATTAATCTTATAAAAATGTAAAAGAACAAATTTCCCCTATATTAATTATCACTTTTACTATGTGAGACAAAACTAATTTTCCTTTTTTACAAATACATAATGCTGATTAGGTTGAGTTTACAAGTTGTTGATGCATTAGGATCATCACGCATCTTTACTTTTTTACTTATCTTAGATTTTCCTCTTTCTATCCGTATTCAACTTTCAAACACAAAAGTATCTCACAAAGTACCCTACACAACCTTGCCGGAAAACAAAACACCTGCTACCTGAGTTGCTTGGTGGCGGCCTAGCGGTGGTGACCCGCTTCGTTTGGATCGGCGGTGACGAAAGGTTCACCACCCGTCGGCGTATTCCGCCAAACAGATCGAACAATGACAGGATGGTAACATTCCGATAGGTTCTGTGTTAGGGAGAATGTTTGTAGAGAGAGAAATGGTGCGATGGCGGTGTTGTAATGGTGGCGGCTAGATGGGTTATGATGGTTGGAGGTGTTGAAGCTCAGTTTCATCTATGAGAGAGATGATGAAGATGGTGATGGTGATAACGGTGTTGCTGGTGGTGGTAGTGTGATTGTGGTGTTGCCATGGTGACGCCAGGTTGGTGGTGTTGCGGTGGTGGATACAGTGGCGGATCTAGAAAAATACTTAAGGGGCAACGTTTCAAAAAAAAATTTTTAACGTACTTCATACAATGTAAACGAAACAACGATAGTAGCGCGGTAATAAATAAATTTAAACACGTACCTAAATGAGTTCTCCTCTTCGGTTTTTGAAAGCTTGAAACCGGGCCATGACATCCTCTTCTTTTACTTTACAAAAACTTTCTTTTTCGCCTGCACAAATTAAAGCGTTGTTCAAATACTCATCACCCATCCGATTGCGTAAATCCGTCTTGATAAGCTTCATTTTAGAAAAACATCTTTCAACGGTTGCGGTTGCAACCGGTAAAACCAGTGCTAGCTTCAATGTTCGATAAACCAAAGGAAAAGTTTCATTTTTTCCGGTTTCCACCATTACACGAGCAAGGTCACTCAATCCAGTTAAATTTGCAAATCTATCATCTTCCTTTAAAGTGTGATAAAATGTCGAAAGATCACCAGTAAGAACCCCTCTTTCTTCTTTATTATAGTCATTCGGATACATTTCAGAAAACTTCACTATCTTTGATATGTCAAATTTAGCAAACGAATTACAAGGATTTAAACCCGACATATTTTCTATCAAACTAGTTGAGACCTCACTAAATCGGCTTCCAAGTTCTTGAAGTTGCATATCCAAAACCGTATTAAAAACCTCAACTTCAAAATGATGTCGGTTAGTAATGACATACTTTCGGTTTCTTTTATTACCATAACTTTCCGCCATATCTAACATCTTAATGTTGTTTTTTTCACAAAAAGATGTTACGTTTGCCAACATCTTTTCAAACCCAGTTTGTCTTAAATGATTCAAAGCTCGTTTTGTCCCGCTTATCAAATGAGATGCTTCTAACAAGTCTTGACTCTTTTTTTGAAGATGTTTTGATAGAGCATTTGTGAGGCCTAAGATATCGTTCAACAAGTGTATGTAAAACACAAATTCAAGACTCTCAAAATATGATAGAATACCTGACGCATTGGATCGTTGTTGAAAGGTCTCTCCATCTTGTTTAATAAAAGTAAGTACCTCAACAACTTCCGGAAATAATTTCAACAAACTTATGATGGTTCTATGATGAGAACCCCATCGTGTGTCTCCTGGTCGGGCAAGGGAAACCTCTTGGTTTAATCCTTTTCCTGTGTTAATTTCACCCGCTAGAATTTCGTTTTCCACTCTCTCTTTTTTTGCCTCCAACGTCATATCTTTTCTTTTGCAAGAAGCACCAACCGTATTAACAACCATGCCAAGAGTTTCGTAAAATTCTTTAACACCATTATGCTTTTTTTGCTACAGCCACAATCACTAACTGAAGTTGATGAGCAAAGCAATGTATGTAATGTGCCGATGGATTGTCTTTCAGAATTAAAGCTTTTAATCCATTAAACTCTCCCCGCATGTTGCTTGCACCATCATAACCTTGACCCCTGATCTGTTTAAACAAAAACAAACAATAAAAAACAATGATACGACATATAATCTTTATTATAGTTTATGTAATGAAATTATGAAACGTATAACTTACTTGATCTATGCTTAAATGGTTATCGGCTAATAAAGACACAATGGCTTCTTTAAGAGTTAAAGAATATGTATTCCTCACATGAGCAACTCCAATTAAACTCTCTTTAACAACTCCGACCTTATCGACATATCTCACAACTACGGCCATTTGTTCCTTTAAAGACACGTCGCTAGACTCATCTACTAACAACCCAAAGACATCGTCTTTAATTTCTTCACAAATCATTTTGGTTACTTCTTTCGCATAGCAATCGATAATCTCTTTTTGAATCGTTGGAGCTGTCAACTTATTATTCTTCTTGGCCTTCCCTAAAGTGTACTTACCAATATCCGGGTTGTTCACACTAATCAACTTTAAAACCGAAAGAAATATACCTTTATAAAGAGACTTTTCAGATTCGTCATGACCACGAAACGGTAAACTATTTTCTAAACAAAATCCAGCACTACGCACAGACCCCATTAATCGATACCGATTTCCAATCCTTCTTTCCTTGTTACGCCTTTTTCATTCGCATCATAGGATCGCTTTTGGTTCAAGAGATTTTCACATTTTTGAAACGCCTTATTATGTATACTATTAACTAACCCAACATGTTCTTTTAAGACATCCGGTTTACTCCAATTACAAAAGCCTCCACTTACAAAAGTCTCTCTTCCACCTTTATTACCAACACTTTCATTAAACAAGTAACAATATAAACAATATGCT
Source organism: Helianthus tuberosus (assembly GCA_030545235.1). Classification (NCBI taxonomy): domain Eukaryota; kingdom Viridiplantae; phylum Streptophyta; class Magnoliopsida; order Asterales; family Asteraceae; genus Helianthus; species Helianthus tuberosus. Next base: position 200,423,135 of record CM060425.1, read on the forward strand.
TTATCTTGTTTAGTGCTATACTCCAACCAATGATATTTATCAAACCATTTAACATTAAAACGTCTTCGGCCACTAGAATAGTTTGTCCATTTAAAGTCATGACCCCGTGGTTGAAAAGCCTTTTTAACAAGATACGCTCTTCTTATGTCGTCCATTTGATTTGGATGATAACTAGTAATAGGCGGTCTATCGGAGGGATCCGAAGGAAGATCATTCAAATCGATTTTGTTTCGTGTTGAAGGATCCAAAGTAATAATTGGACTTGGAGTTGGTCCGATATCTTCATTTTCTTGCATATCAATATCATTCTTTGAACTTGGACCAATATCTTCATTTTCTTGCTTATCGTCAATAATATTTGAACTAGGAGTAGGAGTTGCACCCGAATCATCATTTTCTTGGAATTTTCGTTTAAAAAGACTACTAATGAGAGTTTGTTTTTTCATCTTTCAACTTCCAAATTCCCTAATTTTATAAGACAAATAAAATTAAAGAATAAGCCCTAAATCAATTTCACATAAATCCTAAATCAATTTCTCAAAAACATAAACCCTAAAAGCTATAACAAATTAACAACACATAACAGTCATAACTATAAAATTAAACTATAAAATTAAACAATTTCTCAAAAACATAAACCCTAAAAGCTATAACAAAAACATAAGTTACCTGAGGATGGACTGGCGGCAGTGGCACTGGCAGAGATGGCCTGGAGTGGCGGAGTGGATCAGTGGAACGACGGTGGCAAAGGGCGGACGACAGACGAACGAACGATGATCGGATGATGGACTGGAGCAGTGGCTCCTGGCAGCGCTGCTTCTTTTTTGTTCTTTCGGTCCCTGCTCCTGGCCTCCTGCTACGCTTTTGTTCTTTAGTTCTTTCTTTTTGGGCTTTTTTTGAAATATTAGATTATTGGGTAAGGGGTTAGGATATGGGCTATGATAATTGGGCTTAATAAATATTGGGTAATTAGTTAGGAAGAATAAAAATTTTTGGGCTTACAAAGGGGTAACATAAATTTTAGTAAGGGGCAACGAAATCCGAAAAACGCAAAAAAAAAATTTTTTTTACACTATCGCGGCCGAGCCAAGGGGCAACGCGGGCTACCCCTTAACATATGGTAGGTCCGCCCCTGGGTGGATAGGTGGTTGGTGGCGGTGGTAGTTTGATGGTAGTTCTATTGTATTGTTGGTTATGACAGATAGATAAAGAGAAGTAGAGATGTTACATTGAGTGTGTGTCATTGTTGTAATTAATGATTTATATTTGGGTAAATATGGTAAATGGGAAATATTCGGCAAAACTGTAATATGAATTTAATATTTACAACATATTTTGTTACCAATTTCTTTATTTAACTAGGTAGAAAAATTCATAATCCAGTGACACCGATGCTGACACCAAATATTAGGCTATAGGGTGTGTCATGGCCCTTATGACCACCATAAACTTCCATATAGGCTTTATGTCATATACCTCTAATCCGCGAGTTTGCGAGTCGTTTCTTCTCCCCTCCGTCCACGTCCAGCTCGCATTGCTTTGCAAAGGCTAGGAAGGTATTTAAATGGTTCCAAATTTTTATAACCCGAACTTATTAATTAACGGATTGTGATTATAATCACAATGATTGGTCACAAAATTTGGTACAAAAATGCCAATTTGTGTACTAGTAGCAAGTAAGTTTCTCAACTCTTTCGTTAATAAATTGTAAACTATTTGTTAGTTGCTTTCATCTGTTATTTATCAAGAGTAAATTACAAAAACCGTCCTTTATGTATGTCACTTATTGCAAACTGTGTACTTTATCTTCAATAATTATAGAAAATGTACTCGATGTTTGCAAACCCTTGCAAGTTATATCCTTTAGTCCTAACTCAGTTAATTTTTTGTTGTTAAATCTCACCAAATGGACCCCACATGAGGGTATTTTGGTCCTTTTACTCCCATGTGGGGTTCATTTGGTCAGATTTAACAACAAAAATACCCTCATGTGGGTTCCATTTGGTCAAATTTAACCACAAAAATTAACTGAGTTAGGGCTAAAGGACATAACTTGCAAGGGTTTGCAAACATCAAGTACGTTTTCTGTAATTATTGAAGATAAAGGACACAGTTTGCAATAAGTGACATACATAAAGGACGACTTTTGTAATTTACTCATTTATCAAACACACGAGTTAGTAGCAAGTAAGAACCAAGGACTAGCAAGATGCTAGGCCAAATACACAAAGACGGACGTCTAGAGTTTACAAAATACATCAAATTTATGCGTGCACGTGTTTATAATCGGAAAACAGAACTAATTTGTTAGTCAATTACCAACAACATCAATAACTTGAAATGAAATTTTAGTAGCCCAAATGATCCCTCACTTTTGGCCTAGTGGTAGGAGACTTGGGCTTTTCAATGTAGATGATGTGTGCAAAATGCAACATATAAATTTCATCAATTGTGGCATAAAACTAACCCTTTTTTAGTACTAATGTTGGAAAAAAGTGTGCTTTTGTCTTCCTTTTGTATTTTCAGGATTAAATGAGCTCAAATTAACAAAAGAAGTAAAAAGACAGCAAAATCTAACATAAATACAAGAAAAGGAACAAACGTGATATACCCGACCCCACGACAGCATCTTCCCAAACAAAACAAGAAGACAGAAGACTGAACACGCCCCGTGCTTAGTGAGCACGGGGGCGTGCCCAAGTGTCAGCAGAAAAGACAAAGTGGTAGAAGCTTCTATTGCCCACCACGGGGTCATGGTCAACTATAAGATTCGCAGAATCCAGGCAAATCTTGATAGTACAGATATGCTTCTGCACACGGGGTCGTGCTCAGCGGACACGGGGGCATGGTCAACTAATAAGACAAGCTGCATTAAATGAAGAAAGAGAAGGATGTGGACACGGGGCCGTGCCCGAGCTTCTGTTCAGCCTATAAATAGGAGTGCTTGGCTCAAGCTCAAACCATCCCTTGGCACACCACCTCTCTCACACTTCACCCACCACCACCATAACACCATCATCCACCACTATCATCCATTGTCCATCATAGAGTGTGTGAGTCGTCTCGGGATCCAAGATTGATCGTAAGAGTTCTTGACAATCAAGGCCATGTTTGCCTAAGTCTCTTACATCACTTGGTGAAGACAAGTGTCTAGTGTAATACTTTTTATTTTTAATCTTTTCGCACTTTTTAATTGGTTTTGTATTAATGACTTTAATAACTAGTTTCTTATGTTGAAGGTGATTCTTCCTTATCGTTTGTCCGTGGTGTCTTGGCATTATTTTACTGTCTATATAAAATAAAAGATTTTCACCATTCATATCTCCACGGTCTATATGGAGGTATGTTGGCTACCTGGTCGGGGGTTAAGGGAACGGTTTGGTAATAGTCTTGCCGTTGTTCAGCGTTTAGAGATCCTGCAAGGGACCTGGGTCAAATTTAGTAGGACCTCCTTCAATACTTAACGGTATTGGATGGCGGGGGTCCAAACTCTTTGATCCCCTCATAAGTTAAACTACTATTAATACTATAACCCGGCTACTTAGGACTATATCCTTGCTGACTCAGACTACTTAGCCGAGGGTAATGTCACCTTCAAAAGAGGGGCCTACCATAATTTGCATTAATAACTTAATTAATTATCTTTCAATAATCCGACCCTTTAGGATTGTATCCTTGCTGACTCAAACTACTGGGTTGAGGGTAACGTCACCTTCAAAAGAGGGGCCTACTACAATAACTAAGATAATCTCTTAAATAAGTGCAAAAGTGCGGAAATAATCAAAGGTTACACTATACACGAGTCGGAACCAAGTGATTCATCTTGTCTATCTGTTTTTATTTTATTTTTATTTTCAGCATTTTTAGTTAGTTTTTATTTTTCTAGTTTAAAACATTGTTCCAACTTTTTGATTTGATTAGACGTCGAGGATAAACCGGTACTAAAAGCTCTTGTGTCCTTGGACGACATCGGTATCTTACCAACACTATACTACGCTCACGATGGGTGCACTTGCCCATATGTGTGTTTAGTGTTAGTAAATATCGTGTTTTATAAATTTAAAACTTGGCTAAGAAAAGTGTAAAAGGGCTTAAAATATACTTAAACTTATATATACACTTCACACGCATCAGTAGACTCAAGTTTATTTCCCACATGTGTCATATTGGGATGGATATAACCCTGGGCTTATGCTCAGTGGTTGGGCAATGATGGTGACAAACTCACCGGGGGGGGGGGGGGGCGTTCGATCCTGAGCCTCACCCCGGTTTTCATCCGGCTGTTACTTCAGCGAGGCATCTCGTGTGGAGGCAGTACAGTTTCCGAGGGAACGCCGTAACCAAGTCTGACCAACCCAGCGCGGGTCTGGTTAAGACAATGTAGTCTGGGCAGATCTTGGTTAGGGCCACGTTTATGTCACACCCTGGCTTTTGCGGAAGCGTGGGTTTATTTGGTGTGACTTCTTAATACCATAGCAACAATCATAACAATGCTATATGATAAAACCATAAGATGTTCATCCATTCATTAAGTTTAAAAGTACCACAACATCATTGTTTGAAAATGTCGACACTTAAAATAAGTTACAAACCATACTTTTCTACAACGTGTTCATGAGACGCAGCAAAAGACTTTAATTAAAACGTGGTTTGAAGACATGTAACCCGTCCAGGTAAGGGTTACACCTCCTAAACCTACTACCCTGGATGACATCTTTATTCAACGCAGCTAAACACATGCATGCCCCGCCAGATCCGCTAGTTCCCTTAAATACATGTAGTTTGAAAAATCAACAAAAGTTGACCGAGTTCATGTGTATGTGAGTATGTATAAACCTTTGTAAACATTGTATGTATGTATGTATGTATGTATGTATGTATGTATGTATGTATGTATGTATGTATGTATGTCCCGGTATGATTGCAAACAAGGAAAATATCACCAATGGTTTGCAAGGCCACTGATATGTGTGACGGTGTAGGAAGACTCAAACCTAGCAAAGTTGTACCGGGCTCCCTACTGGAAGACATAGTTCACCTCTATGGGCCGCCCCGGCCTCGTGGGTGTGGGCTCGCTACACCCAAATAGAACTATCACTCATGCCCCTCAGTCCTACAACGAGGATTGATGGTCCCAAGTATCCGCCTACCCTATCACATGATCTATGGTTCTTTCCTAGGCTAATCATACCAATAGTATTGTAAGTATCCCTTTGTAACATGTATTTCACCCCCGAAGTAAGTAAACAAAACAGTTTAAGAAAAGGGGGACATGAACTCACTGTAGTGCGTCTCCTGTGGTCGTACTAAAACCTTGTCAGCTACACGATAACCTACACTGTACTAATGTCTATTAGACGAACGGATCGTGCCTTGCTTTCGTAATTACGGGTTCGAGTTACGTTACGTTGATATTATTCCAAGTTATAACTTCTTGTTAAAACAATAATAATTATTTTAACTTAAGTTTTGTTTTTAGGGTTTTGGGATAATAGTTAGGCAACTATTTCGTATCTATACTTCTCAAGTATTTTATATGAGTATTTCCTTCCCAAGGATGGGGGTATTTGTACATGTACATTTGTAGTTTCGAAAAATATATTTTAAGTCCCACTTGGAAAATATATTTAACTCATTTGTCCAAAAAAACTTATTCCCAAAATATATGTATTTTTCCCAAAAATAATATATTTTACTTCTTTAGCTTCCCAAAATAATATTTTACCAAAAATATATGTTTAAGAGTATTTGGCGGAATATTTCGTAAGTTACGTTTTCGCGTTTGGTTTTACAATACCAAGTGTGTAACTTAAATATTTGTTCCGTGGGATTTTTGGTATTATTTTGGAGTTGTAATTGTCAAGGTATTTTGTTAAGTTATATTATTTTACCCTAAAATAATATACTAGTTCACAAAATATGCAAGTGCTCACACAAGTGTATTAGCATAAAATATATATTCTAAATATATATTTATCCATTTTTATTTACAAAACCAACCTCCGATACCTGGTATTTTTGTAAAAACTTTGACGAGGTTTATATTCGAAACACAAGTTGTAAAATATACTTGTAACATTTGTTTAGAAAAATATTTTCTAAGTGTTGGAATTTTAGAAAATTTCGCCAGAGTTTCCTTTGTAAACGGAGGTGTCCATGCTTATACGCATATCATTTTCTTTTCGAAAATTCATCCAACAATCCCCAATCAACAATATACAATCTTTACTTACCAATCTTGTTAAAAACAAGCATAAATTACCACTTCATGAACTTGAAAATTTATAAAAATGTATAGTAACTTACTAGTGTATTTAGTGAGTCTTGTTACCCTTTAATTTGAGGTTGATTCTTTAAAAACTCCATTTTTAAAGAATATGGATCTTTGCAACATATGTTCATATTTTCCAAAAATACTTCTTCATGTATTTTTCTTGTTACACATGTGCTTCTTAGCTTTGTTAGCCACTAAAAAATGATGTATATTTATCTAAGAACCAAGATTTAGTAGCCGCTTTAATACGCTCTCGGGTGAAACTTTCAACAAAACCATATCTCCCACCTCAAATTCCAGAGGTTTCCTTCTCAGGTCCGCATAACTCTTTTGTCGATCACTAGCCGCTTTAATGCGCTCTCGGGTCTGTATAATCTTGTCAGTCGTTTCCTGAACCAATTTCGGACCAACTAACTGTCTATCACCCGCGTCGGCCCAACAAACCGGCGATCGACATTTGCGTCCATTGAGAGCTTCGAACGGTGCGGCTTGGATGCTTGCATGATAACTGTTATTGTACGAAAATTCAACCAATGGTAGGTGAGTGTCCCAACTTCCACCTAAATCCATTACGCAAGCTCGCAACATGTCTTTTAATGTTTGAATCGTTCGTTCGCTCTGTCCGTCTGTCTAGGGGTGAAACGCAGTACTCAGATTTAACTGAGAACCAAAAGCTTCTTGAAAGAATTGTCAAATCCTTGACACGAAGCGTCCATCTCTATCAGAGATAATTGAGAGAGGCACTCCATGTCGTGCAACAATCTCTCTCATGTATAGCTCAGCCAGCTTGTTGGTGTTATCCTTCTCCTTGATTGCCAAAAATTGTGCAGATTTCGTTAAACGGTCTACAATTACCCAAATCATATCATGGCCCTTGGGCGTCCTTGGTAATTTCGTTATGAAGTCCATTGTAATCTGCTCCCATTTCCATTTGGGTATTTCAGGTTGCTGCAGAAGACCTGAAGGCTTCTGGTATTCGGCCTTTACCTTAGCGCAAGTTAAACATTTGCCAACATATATCGCAACATCGCCTTTCATCCTTGGCCACCAATAGAAATCCTTAAGATCTTGGTACATCTTATCCGCTCCTGGATGAATCGAGTACCGTGACTTGTGAGCTTCGTCAAAAATAACATTTCTCAAACCACCAAACAAAGGAACCCAAATTCGTTTCATGAAGCACAACGTTCCCTCCCCGTTTGGTACCAATTGTTTCTCCATCCCGCAGAGATATTTATTCTCAATATTCCTTTCCTTAAGAGTTTCTCTCTGCGCAGCACGAATGCGCAACGAGAGGTCTGTTTGAACAATCATTTCCAAAGCTCGAACCCTTATAGGCTTGATTCTTTCCTTTCGACTCAGGGCATCGGCAACCACATTTGCCTTCCCTGGGTGATACTTGATTTCGCAATCATAATCATTCAGCAGTTCAACCCAGCGTCTCTGTCTCATGTTAAGCTCTTTTTGGTCAAAAATATGTTGCAGGCTCTTGTGATCAGTATAGATTATGCATCGCGTGCCATATAAGTAATGTCGCCATATTTTCAAAGCAAACACCACCGCGCCCAATTCCAAATCATGCGTGGTGTAATTTTTCTCGTGGACTTTCAACTGGAGAGAAGCATATGCTATAACCTTCTGTCGCTGCATCAGCACGCAACCTAAACCTTGACGCGAGGCGTTGCAGTATACCACGAAGTCGTCCGTGCCTTCGGGTAGAGATAAGATTGGTGCGTCACAAAGCTTGTTTTTCAACAATTGGAATGCTTCTTCTTGCTTGTCTCCCCAATCAAACTTCTTGTCTTTCTGTGTGAGAGAGGTCAAAGGTTGAGCGATTTTCGAAAAATACTCAATGAATCTGCGGTAATAACCAGCCAAACCTAGGAATTGTCGAATCTCGGTTGGCGTCTTAGGAGTTTCCCAGTTCTTGATTGCCTCGATCTTTGTGGGATCCACATGAATTCCATTTCCGTTAACCACGTGACCGAGAAACTGGACTTCCCGTAACCCGAACTCGCACTTCGAGAACTTTGCGTATAGCTTCTCCTTTTTAAGCAGCTCTAAAATAGCTCTTAATTGTTGTTCGTGCTCATCCTTCGTCTTTGAGTAGTTCAAAATGTCATCAATGAACACAATCACAAACTTATCGAGGTAGGGCTTGCAGACTCTGTTCATTAAATCCATGAACACTGCTGGTGCGTTCGTCAAACCAAACGGCATAACCAGGAACTCGTAATGTCCATATCAAGTTCTAAAAGCAGTCTTGGGAATACTTTCCTCTTGAATTCTCAACTGGTGATAACCTGATCGAAGATCGATCTTTGAGTAAAAGCTTGAACCTTGCAACTGATCGAACATGTCATCGATCCTTGGCAAAGGATATCTGTTCTTGATTGTCAACTTGTTCAGCTCCCGGTAGTCAATGCACATGCGAAAACTACCATCTTTCTTTTTAATGAACAAAACTGGAGCTCCCCAAGGAGAGAAACTTGGTCTGATAAATCCCTTATCTAGCAACTCCTGAAGTTGCATCGACAACTCCGGCATTTCTGACGGTGCAAGTCGATAGGGTGCCTTAGCCACAAGTGCGGCGCCTGGAACTAAGTCAATGTGAAACTCAACTTGTCTTTGAGGCGGCAATCCTGGCAAGTCTTCTGGAAAGACTTCATGATATTCCTTCACGACTGGAATGTCTTCTAGTTTCGGCTCAGCGGCTTCTTTATCCACGATGTGTGCCAAGAAAGCAACACATCCGTTCTGTAAACACTTTCGAGCTTTCAAACAGCTAATGATTCTCAGAGGCGTATCGCGCTTCTCCCCGTGTACCACAATCGTTTCTCCATCCGCCATTGGGATGCGAATGGTCTTCTCGTGACATACAATCTCGGCTTTGTTGCTTGACAACCAATCCATCCCTACTACCACGTCGAAGCTTCCCAACTCGACTGGCAGTAGATCCAGTATAAACTCGTGTTCTCCCAGCTCTATTACACATCCTCTGATGACTTCACTCGTTTCAACTAGTTTTCCATTAGCCAGTTCAATTGAGTCCGGAATGTCTAACTTACTAGCAGTTAACCCAAGCATTTTCTTAAATTCTAGCGATACAAAACTATAGTCGACACCAGTATCAAAGAGCACAGATGCAAAGCGTTGATTAATAGAGAACATACCAGTAACGACATTTGGATCCTGGCGAGCTTCCCTCACCCCGATATTGAAGACTCTTCCTTGTGCTTGATTAAGCTTTGGGCATTCACACTCGAAGTGCCCGATGTCTCCGCAGTTAAAACATCCCGGTCCTCGACCATTACCATTACCGCCCTAAGCATTGTTCTGGTTGCGATTCCCACTTCCAGCTTGATTCGCAAAATTACCACGGTTTCCATTTCCTCCATTATTTCCTTGCGGCGGTTCCCATTTCCATTACCTCCCTGGTTGTTGTTTCCAACACCCCTTTGACCAACCCGGCCTAAACCAACCCAACAAGTTTCTTTCGCGTGCCCCGCTCTACCACATGCTTCACATTTTCCAGATCTGCATCGTCCCTCGTGATGCAACTGACAAGCGTTACACTTGGGCAAAGTGTCCATATACCCTTTTCCTTTTGCCCTGGCTGGTGCGCTTGTGCTGCTGGTACCCTTTTTGAAGTTTGAGAACTTTCTTTTGTTCTCTCCCGACGATTCAACATGTGTCTCCATTTTCTTCGAATCCGAAATTGAAAACTTGTTGAGCCTAATAGCTTCCTCAGTCAGTGACACGCTCAGATCGATGGCTTCAGTAATTGTTACCGATTTTAACGATGTAACCATGCTCATGATCAGGGGCGCCAACCCCCAGATGAAACGCTCCACGCGTTTGAATTCAGGCGTAACCATGTATGGTACCACATGGGACAAATCATGAAACCTTTGAACATACTCGGCGATCTTAGGGCCGTCCATTTTAAGATTCCAAAACTCAGTTTCCAGCTTCTGTATCTCGGCCCTGGAGCAATACTTCTTTCAGCTCGGTCCAAGTCATAGTGTATGCTGCAGCCTCCCCTAGGGTTTGGACTTGGAGATTCCACCATGAGAGTGCTCCATCAGTAAACAACCCGGAAATGTAGGTAACTTGCTGCTCGGGTGCGCATTTGCTCATTCGTAGCACTGAGTCAGTCTTCTTTATCCAGCGAACGTAAGCCACAGCACCTCCGGTGCCGTCAAAGTTAAGCGGTTTAAAGTCTAGAAATTGTTTGTAGGTGCAGCCTGTCCAAGCAATGTCCAAATGTAGTGTAATGTGTCTCGAGTGACTTAACATTACCATTTGGTGGGTTGTTGTTTCTTGAGGTATTCCCACTGGTCTCAGCGCGGGAGGCCTCGTAATCAGCAATGGCTTGCGAAATTCTTGCTTGCAATTCTGCCTCAGTGGTAGGCAGACAGTTTTCTCTTCTTGGTGGCATTTTCTATAAGAAGATTGTATTGGTCAAGTCATACTATATACAGTGAGTATGTAATATGCTCATGTAATAACATCCGTCAACCTCATAACACATAACATCCCATGTTATAATATAAAACAAAAAATTCAACACTGCATGTAGTGAGAACGTTGCCATTGAGCTTTCATTTCATCATGACCACAATATATTTTTACATGTTTCACAGTTCATCATACATCAAAATAAGATCATAGGGTTACATCACCCCAAAATACAAGTCATTCTACACAAATCATATACAAAAACGTGGTCTTCCAAAAGTCTTCATATGTTGGCCCAATTGCGACTCTCTCACCAAAACAATCTACCTGCACCAAACCAAAAATATAGCTACGCTGATGGTGGAGGAGGAGGTGGAGGAGGGAAGAAAAGCAAATGGCGCAAATGCACCCAATCCTCCTCGAGGGCGTGGATAACGCGCAGCAGGTAAGCAATCTGCTGCTCCGGAGTGAGGAAGCGGACATCAGAATCCGGGTGTAGTGGAAGAGGAGCTGGTGGTGTAGCAAATGGAGACTGGCAATGACAAGGGGGAGGACGCGGAGTCCTCTCCAGCTCCTGGACTCATCAGCTCAACGCATCCTGCTGTAACTGCAAGGATATAAGTATGTCATCTGTGGTATATCCAACATGAAAAGGATGGTATGGGTCTGACAAAGGCATGACATTGGGCGAAGACCACAGAAATGGCTCGCCTGAGGGTGCTGACGAAGGAAAAGCCGCATGTGCAGCAGGTGCAAAAGGTGATGTAGTGCGAGGAAGCTGAGACATGAATGGAACTGCTGACGACATAGGCGGGACAAAAGCAGGCTGCTGTCTCGAAGATCCCTCCCCAGGACGATGTGGAGGAATGTCTTGGAGAAAAGTGATAGAAAGGTCGGTGCGATGGATATTTGACACATGAGGAAAATGAGGGGTAACATCAATCGGTGCAGAGATGGGTTGGTCTAACATGTGGGGGATAATCGTCATCATATCGACCCACCCATTGTGGGTGTCAGCATATCTAAGATCGATGTGGGCGGCAAACGGAGCATGGTCATCAAACACAAGGACTGGATCAGGTAATATCGGTGCAATATCAGGTATCTCAGCAAAGACAGGGTCATGACCCGGCGATGGAACAGGGTCAGCTGGGGCTATATCTAGATCAGCAGGTACGACAGGGAGCTGATCGATAGGAGCAACAGGAGCCTCTAGGGGCTGATCATCGTGCATAAGCCCAATCTCATGATCTGGGTCAAAATCGTGAGGTGAAACAGGGGCCTCGAATGGCTGCTCATCAGGAGCATAGTCTATCTCATGCTCGGCGTCATCAGCAAGGTCAAAATCATGATCGGGGTCATCAGCAAGGTCAAAATCATGATCGGGGTCATGATCGGATGCGGCTGACATGGCCATATCGAAATTTGAGTCGGTGGGGTATCGCTGTAACCCCAGCGCATACAGAGTAGAAGATGATACTGACTCAAAAGAGTCTGGACCAGAAGAATCAGAAGGAACCTCCATAACAGGAACCTCAATGACAGGAATAACGACATCATCATCAAGTGGCAGATCCCCAACAGGAACTGCAGCAAGGGGAACGGGAGCAGGGATCTCAGTAAGAGGTAGATCCCCGACTAGAATACCATCAGCGAGCTGAACATCGTCTCCGAGATCCGGCAAAGCAAAAGGCTGGAAATCGTCATCGTCCGTACTAGTGGTATCCGATGTATAGACCTCAGGATCTGTGGGTATCGGATCATCTGAATCTACTGCTATGGGGTCTAGTGCGCCAGAAACTCCACTCGAAGAAGACATGACGTCTGTAACAAAACAATCACGACAATTGCACATATATCAACATGTAATCAAATAAGCATGTAAGTCACAACAATGTAAGCAAGTAATCGTCCTAGTCTTCCCCAGACTATCCCACCCAGTCTCTCAGACTAAACTCCCTAGTCTCTCAGACTAACTCCCTTGTCTCTAAGACCAACTCCCTGGTCTCTAAGACCAAATCCCTGGTCTCTAAGACCAACTTTCCCAGTCTCTAAGACTAAATCCCTGGTCTCTAAGACCAAATTTCCCCAGTCTCTAAGACTAAATCCTCCCTCAGTCTCTAAGACTGATCCTCCCTCAGTCTCCAAGACTGATCCTCCCCCAGTCTCTAAGACTGATCCTCCCTCAGTCTCTAAGACTGAATTAAAATATACCCTTTTGAAATGTGTATTTGTGCCTTTTTGTTTGTAAAAATGTTTGTTCCCTGGATCTGGACGTATAGTGTATGCAATGTAAAAATGTTTGAAAACATTTTCGTGAGAGCTCTGATGATCATAGTTTAGACTCGAGAAAGAATCCTAGTTCGCTATGATCGAGGCTCTGATACCAAGCTGTCACACCCTGGCTTTTGCGGAAGCATGGGTTTATTTGGTGTGACTTCTTAATACCATAGCAATAATCATAACAATGCTATATGATAAAAACACAAGATGTTCATCCATTCATTAAGTTTAAAAGTACCACAACATCATTGTTTGAAAATGTCGACACTTAAAATAAGTTACAAACCATACTTGTCTACAACGTGTTCATGAGACGCAGCAAAAGACTTTAATTAAAATGTGGTTTGAAGACATGTAACCCGTCCAGGTAAGGGTTACACCTCCTAAACTTACTACCCTGGATGACATCTTTATTCAACGCAGCTAAACACATGCATACCCCGCCAGATCCGCTAGTTCCCTGAAATACATGTAGTTTGAAAAATCAACAAAAGTTGAGCGAGTTCATGTGTATGTGAGTATGTATAAACCTTTGTAAACATTGTATGTATGTATGTATGTATGTATGTATGTATGTATGTATGTATGTATGTATGTATGTATGTATGTATGTCCCGGTATGATTGCAAACAAGGAAAAGATCACCAATGGTTTGCAAGGCCACTAATATGTGTGACCGTGTAGGAAGACTCAAACCTAGCAAAGTTGTACCGGGCTCCCGGCTGGAAGACATAGTTCACCTCTATGGGCCGCCCCGGCCTCATGGGTGTGGGCTCGCTACACCCAAATAGATCTATCACTCATGCCCCTCGGTCCTGCAACGAGGATTGATGGTCCCAAGTATCCGCCTACCCTATCACATGATCTATGGTTCTTTCCTAGGCTAATCATACCAATAGTATTGTAAGTATCCCTTTATAACATGTATTTCACCCCCGAAGTAAGTAAACAAAACAGTTTAAGAAAAGGGGGACATGAACTCACTGTAGTGGGTCTCCTGTGCTCGTACTCAAACCTTGTCAGTTACACGATAACCTACACCGTACTAATGTCTATTAGACGAACGGACCGTGCCTTGCTTTCGTAATTACGGGTTCGAGTTACGTTACGTTGATATTATTCCAAGTTATAACTTCTTGTTAAAACAATAATAATTATTTTAACTTAAGTTTTGTTTTTAGGGTTTTGGGATAATAGTTAGGCAACTATTTCGTATCCATACTTCTCAAGTATTTTATATGAGTATTTCCTTCCCAAGGATAGGGGTATTTGTACATGTACATTTGTAGTTTCGAAAAATATATTTTAAGTCCCACTTGGAAAAAATATATTTAACTCATTTGTCCAAAATAACTTATTCCCAAAATATATGTATTTTTCCCAAAAATAATATATTTTACTTCTTTAGCTTCCCAAAATAATATTTTACCAAAAATATATGTGTAAGAGTATTTTGCGGAATATTTCGCAAGTTACGTTTTCGCGTTTGGTTTTACAATACCAAGTGTGTAACTTAAATATTTGTTCCGTGGGATTTTTGGTATTATTTTGGAGTTGTAATTGTCAAGGTATTTTGTTAAGTTATAGTATTTTACCCTAAAATAATATACTAGTTCACAAAATATACAAGTGCTCACACAAGTGTATTAGTATAAAATATATATTCTAAATATATATTTATGCATTTTTATTTACAAAACCAACCTCCGATAACTGGTATTTTTGGAAAAAACTATGACAAGGTTTATATTCGAAACACAAGTTGTAAAATATATTTGTAACATTTGTTTAGAAAAATATTTTCTAAGTGTTGGAATTTTAGAAAATTTCGCCAGAGTTTCCTTTGTAAACAGAGGTGTCCATGCTTATAAGCATATCGTTTTCTTTTCGAAAATTCATCCAACAATCCCCAATCAACAATATACAATCTTTACTTACCAATCTTGTTAAAAACAAGCATGAATTACCACTTCATGAACTTGAAAATTTATAAAAATGTGTAGTAACTTACTAGTGTATTTAGTGAGTCTTGTTACCATTTAATTTAAGGTTGATTCTTTAAAAACTCCATTTTTAAAGAATATTGATCTTTGAAACTTATGTTCATATTTTCCAAAAATACTTCTTCATGTATTTTTCTTGTTACACATGTGCTTCTTAGCTTTGTTAGCCACTAAAAATGATGTATATTTATGTAAGAACCAAGATTTAGTAGACTTGTATTTTTAACTTGGTTTCTTGGTAAATCATACTTGAAATATTTAGATTTACAAGACTTTAAACCTTCTTTGTTTATCATTTTACAAGAAACTTTATATTCCTTCAAGTTCATGACTTTTGTGAGGATGATCCATAATCTTTAACATGTTCATCCTCTCATCTTGCTAGATCATATTTTTAATCATGATCTAGCAAGATCATATGATGATCTACATCATTTTCACATGCAAACAATAATCAACAACAAATCAACACTAGAATAACATAGTTTCTTCATGATTTAAGCTTATGTTAAGGTTTCATTCTTTTGTTTCTTAATGTTGTTTAAGTTTATCATCATGAAGCTACTTTAACCACTTTCATATGATGAAAAATGAAGGGATTCAAGTTCTTACCACTAGCTCAAGGCTAGGGATGTTCAAGAGAAGAAAAGTGGTGGTTAATAGCAAACGAAGAAGGTCCTTGAACTCCGGAAAGCTCCTAGCTTCCTTGTATGACCTTTAACACCTTTGTATGCTTGTAGAATGGATGAAGATGAGTGAATGATGATGATGGTGGTGTGGCTTGGGTTCGGCCGAAGCCAAGAGAGGAAGAAAGAGAGAGTTTTTGGGTGTTGAGTGAAGATGATAATGAGAGTATGATGATCTAGTGGATTTATAAATAAACCTCTAACACCCTTATATCCATTAGTTCACATGTTTACCAAGTACTTAACAAGATCTAATTTTTAATTCAAGAAAATCAAGGGTGGGGGGCCACCCTTTGAACCGTATACATGGGGGGGGGGGGGGTGTTTAGTTGTGATGTAATGGTAAGTTAGATTAAATGGTTAGATGTTAAGTGAACTAGTTAGGTGTTTAAGTGTTATGTCATAATATAGTGTGTTATGATGTTCGGGAATCATAACTAGTTCAGAAAAATAAAAACAATGCTTCTAGCATTATTTTGGTGTTCCAGGTAATGTCCGGTTGTTCGGTTATATACCGTTCCGTTAAAGTGCTAAGTTGTATCGTAAAGTGTCCTTTATGTAACTTTTAGTGACACTTTTAATTCCCGACACTTAGGAAAGCATACAGGACCATTTTGCCATATTTTTGCAAGTGACTAGCATATTAAAATGCTGAATTTTGTTAATAAATGCATAATTTTGCATTTTAAGTGGGTTTTAGGCACTTTCCGGCACCTAAACTAATAAATGCATAATTTTGCATTTTAAGTGGGTTTTAGGCACTTTCCGGCACCTAAACTATCACCTAGTGATGCAGTTTTATGGTCCTTACTTCCCTGCACTCTATACTAGTGTAGTACCTTGTCTCTGGCTCATACTGGGCCTCAATATATTGTCTGTCTATGTGCTGGCATTGTCAGCATGTTTCTGAGTTATCTGCTCACTTTGCTAACTGTGCTTTGTGCATCAAGTTTGTCACTAAAGTTTGTGTGTAATGAATGGAGTGACAATATGAAATGTGATGCATAAATATATATGTAACAAAAATCAGAAAGCAGTTTAATCATCAGTTGTAATTAAGCACAGTCATTAAGCACAAATTTAATATTAATTAATTGTACGGATACTTGTAATTTTGAGGGTTGTCACAGTTTAGACGGTGTGAGGCCACTCAAAAAGAAAGTCACCGTTCAAAAAAAAGTAGCCCAAATGGAACCTCTCTAAGCTTCATCAGCGTTTTCAATAGCGTCAACAATTGAAAAAAGTGCAATCACAAATGCGTAGTCCATGTTAGGTTGAGTTGTGACCATGAATTTGGCCTCACCTCACTTAATTTTCTTCAAAGTTTGCGGTCTATGCATCTACAAGATCAATAAGTCATAGTATGTAGCCAAAGTTACCTAAATAAAAAGGAGATCATGTTTTCAGTAATTAGGGTTTATTCCTATAAATCTTCCTATACTAATAAATGAAAATATTTTTGTACACGTGTCACTCTCTGGTTCTTCCTCCCTTTTACTAATAGTATTACATATTAATTAATTTTATACACAAAATATAATATAATGTTAATTAATATAGTTAGAGATAAACGGCTAAATTCAAATTTAATTAATAATTATCTATAACAAACATAAATGTATCAAATAATATAATAAGTATAATATTATTTAATATAGTTAGAGATCACACGGATAATTTCAAATTTAATTAATAATAAATTACTTTTTGAGTCCCTATGTTTTAGTGGTTTTAACCACTTGAATCCAAAATAAAAAAGTTTACCACCTTGAGGTGCTGTTTGTTTTTTCTGTAGGAAAAGGTCTGCAGTCTGCGGACCACATCTGCAGGCATCTGCAGGAGAAGAGGTGGACCAAATGTCTGCAGTCTGCAAGGAGAAGAGGGTTTGTTTTTTTTTTATATAAAACCTCTTCACACACACATTACACATACAACACACACACACCAGACTTCTCTGCTTTCACCACCGCCACCACCGCCACCACCGTCACCACCGCCACCACTTCACCACCGCCACCACCGTCACCACTACACCACCGCCCTTCACCGTCTCTCTCTCTCCTCTCACAGATCTCTCTTTCCTCCCTCGATCTCTCTCTCTGCCTTCATCACCACCACCAAGCACCACCGCAAACCAACAACCACCACCGCCTTACACCACAACCAACAACCACTACACCACAGCCACCACTGTCACCACTCTTCTCTCTCTCTCGATCATCTGTTCCAGCGACCAAGAAAGGGAGTCGGCCCCTGATTTTTCATCTCCGACACAACCCTCACCGGTAAGTTGCTGATGAGCAGCGGGTTCGAGTCTCACCGGTAAGTTGCTGATGATGTTCATTGATTCGATTTTGGGGTTTTAGTTTGTGGATTTGGGGGTTTTAGTTTGTGGATTTGGGGGTTTCGATTTGGGGGGTTTTATTCGATTTGGTGGCGGAGCAGGGGTGGGAGGTGGTGGCGGAGTGGAGGTGGGCGGCGGAGGTGGAGGTGGTGGCAGGGGAGGTGGTGTCTGGAGGGAGAAGAGGAGAAGGTGAGAAGAGGTTAGAAGACATATGTCAATGTCTGTGCCAAGAAGAGGTCTCGCAGACCTTTTTTAATGAAAGGTTTGCGAGAAAACAAACAATCCGCGGACTCCAAACGTCTGCCCGCGTCTGCGCGGTGCAGACATAAGTGGCCAGAAGTACTTCTGGCCAAAAAACAAACAGAACCTGAGTCTCTAACTGCTCATTCACACCCTCTGTAAAAAAATCAAAAAACCTTTTATAAGGTTGAGTTCTCTAAGTTCTCACAACTTATAGAATTTTTCATTTTACCCTAACCATATATATTTGTTAAGATAAAATACATTATTTGGATATAAACAATAATTACTGATAAAGTATCAAAACACATGTACAAGTAACGAAAATATAACTGTTCTTTTGTTTACTAATTTATCTAAATAAGTCATTTCATTAATAAGGATTATATACAAGTTTATAATTTATATTTTTCGCCATTCAACCCGTGTAATACACGGGGTTGTAAGCTAGTGTATTATCAGAAAAACTTGGGTTTTATCTCATGTATTTATTATAAGATCTTGGTGTTTTAAAACTCTGAAACTATTTCCTAACTACGGTCCTGATGAAAATTTCTGCTGCCAATTTAATAAACACCAATACCATCTGACTGGCTCGTGGCTCCCGCTCCCAGGGTGGGGTGGGGACTGTGACACATAATCATCCCAATTAGTAGGCCTTCGTTGCCTGGATGACCTCCTGAGTTGATTATTGGGTTCAGTGTTGTCTTGGTTTTGAGTGTTTGATGTGCCTTCGTTATGAGGTATAATGGGTTCTGATTGTGGAGGTAAATTTTGAGTTGGTGCAGTAGCTTCTGGTGCAGTTGTTGCATTAGGTACAAGAGGAGTAAACGGAGTAATGGTAAGCGACGAGTCCCCCCCTACGTCTTGTACTTCTTGCAATTCTTCGTAAGGGTTAGTACTGCTCCTACTGACCTTGAAATCCTCCAGGAACGTAGCACGCTTGGTTTCATCAATACGGGTGACATGGGAAGGACAACAGAAACGATAACCCTTTGAGTGATGAAGTTTGCAACATCAGTAGTGCGATCCATCTTCATATGCTCTTCCTCCTGCACGCACATAGTGATCAGCTCACTCATCATCCATTTATCCTTCTGAGTGTTGTAATTGATCTTGAATGCTTCATAGGACGAAGGAAGCGAAGTAATGATGAAGTGAACGAGAAAGCTATCGCTGATCTCCATGTTTAAGGATTTAAGTAATAGCATGCGCTTTTGAGGTTCCCTTGAATTGCTCCTCAACAGAAGCCAAGTAGGTTTTAGCATCATCAGAATCAGGAATGGCTCCTCTGATTGCATTGTTTATGGACTGCTTCATAAACATGAGAAACATGCGGTTACACCTAGTCCACTTTTCATGAATTATCTACTCATCAGTAGTACTTTGAAGAGTAAGGTCCGCTGGCTTATTCTCTCTTAGAGCATAATCGAAGTTCAGCAATCCAAGCGTAAGCATGAGAGAGTCCTTCCGTGCAGCAAAGTTATCACCAGTCAAAGGTGGAATCCCACAATTGGGTGCTGATAGTGGAAATAAGATGAGCGAATTATGATACTAATCAAGAAGTCATAATGTGATCTAAGGGCATGTTATACTAAGGCAGGCATAAATAATGACCATTATAATTATGAAGCTATGATATTGTTTATTACTAGCATCAAAATAATAGACTTAGTTAAAAATTCTACTTAAACGAAGACAAATCAGCTTTGACCAGAAGTGTAATCATTTAAGTATGTGTCCAAATTAATCGTGACAAATCAGCTTTGGCAAGAAATGAGACAATCACTTTAGTTATGCACTTGCTAAGTAAGCTATACATGAATGAATTAAATTAGCTTTGGCCAGAAATTAAGACATTCACGTTTGTAATGCATACTTAACCTAGCTTTTATAATACTTGAATAATAAATAGATGCATCAAATCAGCTTTGGCCAGAAATCTCATGGTTTCGAGTTATTAATGAGATTTCGAGTTGTATTTTTATATAGAAATCTCTTATGAGTCTCGAAACTTGTTTTCCAAGTCTCGAAATCTACTGTCAATACATGTTAGGGTGATAAGGTTGCAAATTCGAATGTTTAGGGATTATGAGATTAAGTTTCCTATTTTTATGCTGATCTAAGTTTATCAAATGATTTCGAGATAATATCTATTTAATTTTTATAACAGATTTCGAAATTCTAAAAGATAAAATTTAGATCAAAACTAGGAAAAACACCAAACAATCTAAATTTAATTCCAAAACTAAAGGAATTTTCGAATTTCTCAAAAGAACGTAAGAACATAAGATGAACCCTAGCTAAATTAAAACATAATCTGGAAACCCGAAACCTGAATTTTAATGGTTTTATAAACGGATTTCGAAACAATAAGTTTTACCCATTTTATTATTCTGTTTATGTTGATGATTTCCGAAACACTGACTCAAAACAGTGACTCGAGAACAGAGTTTTGAATTTTATTAAACTTTCTAATTATATGTTTTTCAGATTTCAATCCCAGAATAATGGATACGAAAACAGAACTGATTAATCAACATATTCTCTGATACCACATGTTCATCATTTCTGTTTAAACATAATGGAAAACATGAATAACATACCTATTACAGCAGACAGGCCAGCAGAGAATCCAGTTAGAGATGCAGCCATTGAGTTCGACATTCTTGTGAGGATGATCTGGTAGTGATGATGGTGATGAAACGAAACAAGGGAGATTTCGATTAGGGAGAGAGAGGGACGATTATGATGTTATGTTATTAGGTTGTGTGTCTAACCTTTAACCTCTCTAATAATCTCCTTATATATACACCCAAAAGGAAACCTAATTAGTTAATTAGGGTAATATGGTCCATCAACAATTACCAACTAATTATTAATAGGTTATTAATACATTTTGATCTATATAATATAAATGATTATAATGGCTACACGATTAAATACTACAATAATATATTTAATCTTACAGGTATTTGTTATGATAGTTAGACGCTAAAGTTGATTCCAAAATGTTACTTAAAGTGAAGAAAGAGTTTCATTCATATCAAGTCATGTGAGGCGGTGAGGATTTGTGCCTCTACATCTCGAATCTCCCTTTACACTTTGTTTTCTGTTCTTCTCATTATATTTCAAACAGTTCTTTCATGTTCCTGTGATTTCAGAGTATTAATGACGTCTAATAGTAGCTTTCATACCATATTTTAGTAATTGTGTAATTATATTAAATATGAGGAATTAAGATTGAAATTTTCTTATGTTGACTTTTTTCTATTAGTTCAACTTTTTTTTAAATAAAATAACTTTTATATACTTTGTTATTTTTTTTAAAATACACCATAAAGTCAAGATTTTTTTATATTTAATATGATAAGTATAATATTGTTATATATATCTTTTAATATGAAATTATTTTTCTAAAGCATTGAAAATAGCACTTCAAAACTGTTTGAGCTAGTTTCAAACCTGTTTTGTGCTGGTAATGTCTGTGCTAGTTTTGAAATTGTATGTGTTGGTTTCAATACATAAATTTACATAAGTGACACAAATATTTATCCACATCAATTTATGAAATCGGCACATCAATTTATGAATTTAGCACATAAAATTATATAATCAATACATAAATTCATATAAGTAACACAAATATATAAGTTAGTAGCATATTATTTTATGAAATTAGCATATCAATTTATGAAATCAGCACACAAAAATATATAATCAGCATAAAATGTTTGTGATGGTTTTGATGTGCTAATATTAACTTTACACTAATAGGTGATAATTACATGTTGAATAAACATAGCATATATACAGAAATAGGATTAGATGAAAAAAGAATAACAATATTTAATGAGACAATGAGTTAAAAAAATAATAGATTTTTAATTGTTCAAGGAATTAATGGATTTAGTTTTTAAAATCAGTTTTCAATGTATTTATGAAAAATATAATTGTAGTAAAAAAGTAACAAGTTCCATAAATATAGAAATCCCCTAAAATCAACATTAAAACAAAAATATCCATCTCTATAAACTAAATGGATATCATGTTGTGGCTTGATGCTGGTTCTTAGTGTTTTTACATAATAATTTGATCCTACTCCAATATTCTATAAATAGCCATAAAGAAGCTAATGAGGAACCAAAAAAAATAGCAATAAAAAACTCATTTAGCACCAATGTCCCTAGACCAATTGGTTTTGGGGAGGTGGAAAAGTTTACCCATTTAAGTTTCTGTTCGGAAGGTCTCAGGGTCAAAGGCCTAACCGGATGATCTAGCCGTGAAAAAAATAAAAAAATAAAAACTCATTTAGCCTAATGAACGGTAAACTAAATAAATTAAAAACAAATTCCATGCACATGCAATGGAACAATTATTTGACACTTTCCACATTAAATTGCTTCCTAATTTAATCGACTATAACAAACAAGTTCAGCTCCACATTATTGGGATTTTCGTGTAACTTTTAGAAAATAATTTTTAGTCAATTTGTCATAAACTGAAAGCAGCGGAAAAACATATACACGAGGTTCGGTTCTAAACCGTTTCCACCAGTGATCTCATTACAATCAAAATAGATTATAATAAAATTAAAGAATCGTGACATCCAAAAAAGACACCTTGGTTCAACGAACGATCTCGCTAGATGATCGTTGACCACGAAATCATATTTGTTCGTTTGAAACGATTTCAAACGAAACCTTTAAACTAAAGGAAAAATAAAGTTCAAAAACTTTACTTACCTTTTTGCGTAATTGAAGAAACAACGAACTTAAAAATTAGGATCAATTAGACCTTTTGCTCCTGACCTTCTTGCTCCTCTTTTCTTTTTGTTTCTTTTGCAACGAAAGAAAACAATGAATTTCTACTTCCTGTTTCCTTTTTGGACCTTTGAAAGCATACCAGCTATATCTAATTCAAGTTACGTATATAATATATCATTGAGAGTTATATGGGAAAATTATGGAAAATCCCTATTTTTATTAAGAGATATACATATATCTTTTATTTTAAAACAAGGATTAAGAATTGTAATCTAATCACAACTCCTTCATAACTATCTCATAATTAAACAATATCTCTTCTCATTATTATTAATTATCTAATAACTAACAATATGGATATACAAATTTAATTTACTATAATTAACAAATTAATTATAATTTGTTTTATAAAATTTGGATCTCCGTAATTATTCTAAATAATTACCTGTTTCTTTTATTACGCTTATTATTTCGTGATCCGATGATTAACGATTAAAACACCGTTAAATGTTCGTTGTCCAAAGTGTAACTCTTTGGGTCGTACCTTGACGGTAACGTTGAATCTTAATCGACAATTGAACATTATATCCCACAATCTCCCACTTTGTGGATTGGCCGATTAAGTTTCAATGTAGACAATAGTGGGTGCCTAGCTGCATCATATTGCCCCCTGCAAGGTATGACAAATTTATGTCAACTAATTCCTTGCACTAATCAAACCTTTGGTTATGCAAATACTATAGCCCTGGTTATCGACTCATTTATCACTTTGTATTGAACACTTGTTGAACATGAGACATGGATCCTATTCATTCTCATATATTATTCAACCATTTCTAATTTCGTTCCTGATTTGAAGTGGTTTATCAAACTACTACTAGTTCGAGCATGGCCACACATTAACACCGGTTCAAACCAACGAAAGGCGCCAGAGTGTTCCTCTCCTAAGTATAGAAGCACAGACCCCTTTGGCTACGAACAACTGCCACTAAACTTCAGATCATTCCTAAAACTATCCTTATTACTGCCAGTTACGTACATCGTTAGATAGAATCAAAGAGCAACCACTCATTTAAGTTAGTTCTAGTATGTACCGCAGGTCTAAGGATACAATGATCATACCTATTCAAAACGTCTTATGAATAAGATCTATGAAGATCATTTTGAAACGAGTTACGCCCAATATGATTCAACTAATCATATCAGTGAATATGGTTCTCAACACTTTGAGTATCCATTATATAGATCAACCATCTAATTCACAATAGTCTTTTACCAGATTGGTTCTCACGAATCTGATAGACTACGGACATTTTAGAATACAATATTCATAGATACTTAACGTACTAATATGTGAACACAGATATAATAGTTTAAAAGACATTCAACCATTAAATTCAAATAAACATAAAATACTGTCTACAGTTCAAAATGCACCAAATTACTAAATTACAAAATCAGACCCACTGTCTAGCATATCTAAGACCTATACAATCAGCATGCTTCTCGTGTCTCACTTGAGGTATAGGCTTAGTAAACGGGTCCGCTAGATTCTGATCAGTATCAATTTTCTCTACTACGATGTCTCCTCTTTCCAAAACTTCCAATATGTAGTGGAATTTTCTGAGAATATGCTTCGTGCTGTGATGCAACCTTGGTTCCTTTGCCTGAGCAATTGCACCTGTATTGTCGTAAAATATCTCGATAGGCTTCTGTATGCTTGGTATAACTCCAAGATCAGCAATGAACTTTTTCATCCAAACAGCCTCCTTAGCGGCTTCTGAAGCCGCTATATATTCTGATTCAGTGGTCGACTGGGCCACCACGCTTTGCTTAGAACTCTTCCAAGTTATAGCACCACCATTTAAAGTAAAAACATAACCTGTCTGAGATCGTGAATCATCACGATCCGTTTGGAAGCTTGCGTCAGTGTAACACTTTACTTTCATCTCTTCTTCCAAACCGCCAAATATCAGAAACATATCCTTAGTTCTTTTTAAGTACTTTAGGATATTTTTCACATCAATCCAGTGACTTTTACCAGGATTCTGTTGATATCTGCTAGTCAAGCTCAGAGCAAACGATATGTCTGGTCTAGTACATAACATGGCATACATGATGGAACCGATAGTAGAGGCATATGGAACCTTTTTCATATCCTTTTTATCTTTGTCCAACTTGGGACACTGATGACTATTCAGTACGGTTACACTTACCATTGGCAAGAGACCCTTCTTCGAATCTTGCATCAAAAAAATCCGAATGACCTTATCAATATATGTACTTTGACTAAGGCCAAGTAGCCGCTTAGATCTATCTTTATAAATCTTTATTCCTAGAATATAAGCAGCTTCTCCAAGATCCTTCATTGAGAAACATTTACCAAGCCAGGATTTAACGTCCTGCAGCATCGGGATATTGTTTCCAATGAAAAGTATGTCATCTACATACATGATTAGAAAAGTAATAGAACTCCCACTTGCCTTCTTGTAAACACACGGCTCATCTTCGTTTTTAATGAAACCAAACTGTTTGATTTTCTGATCAAAATGAAGATTCCAGCTTCGAGATGCTTGTTTCAATCCATATATGGATTTATTCAACTTGCAAACTTTCTTAGGATCTACAAAACCTTCAGGCTACTCCATATAGATATCTTCTGTAAGGTGTCTATTTAGGAACGCGGTTTTGACATCCATTTGCCATATCTCGTAGTCATAATACACAGCTATGGCAAGTGGAATCCTGATAGACTTAAGCATGGCTACTGGCGAGAAGGTTTCCTCGTAATCAACTCCTTGAATCTAAGTAAAACCTTTAGCAACCAACCGAGCCTTATAGGTTTGCACGTTTCCATCCATGTCTATTTTCAACTTGAAATCCCATTTACTTCCTACAGTCTGACATTCGGGAGGAAGTTCAACCAAATCCCAGACTTGGTTGTCATACATGGATTGCATCTTGACGCCCATGGCTTCGAGCCATTTTTCAGATTCATTACCTGAAATCGCAGCTTTGTAGGTTGAGGGCTCTTCTTAATCAATTATCAAGACGTACCTATCAGCTGAATACCTATCAGGTCCATGACGATCCCTCGTACTTCTGCGGACGCCTAGTGTTACATCAGATTCCTGAATCCTCTCAGGTTCAGGTTCCACAATATTTTGTTGAGAGGCAGATTCAACCATTGGTTGATCAATTTGTGGTTCCTGAATTTCCGCAAGATCCACAAGATTATCTCCAATTCCTCACGCCATAAGCTCATCATCTAGGAATGTTCCTCGACGGTTAGTGAAAACTCTATTTTCAGCAGGATTATAGAAATAATAACCAACCGGATACGCATATCCAATGAAAACAACTTTTTCACCGCGAGGATCAAGTTTGTCCGAAGACTCACTGGTAACATAAGCGTTACATCCCCATATGCCAAGGTAAGAGACTTTATGTGGTTTGCCATGCCACATCTCATATGGTGTCTTTTCTATCTTTTTAGTAGGAGCAACATTAACAAGACGTGTAGCAGTTTCAAGAGCATAACTCCAAAAGGAGTGTGGTAAGTTTGTACGACACATCATTGATCGAACCATATCTAATAAGGTTTGATTTCGACTCTCAGACACACCATTGAGTTGTGGTGTTCCGGGTGGAGTTAGTTGGGATATAATCCCACGCTTCTTGAGATGTTCATTAAACTCTTGATTAATGTATTCACCACCTCGATCAGATCGAAGTGCCTTAATCGTTTTCCCTAGTTGATTTTGTACTTCATTTTGGAATTTTTTGAACTTTTCAAAGGTTTCATGTTTAAACTTCATAAGATAAACATATCCATATCTACAATAATCATCAGTAAATGTAACGAAGTATCTTTCCCCGTTCCTTGACATAGTCCTGAATGGACTTCATACATCAGTATGTATGAGTCCTAACAGGTCTTTGGCCCTGTCACTAGTTCCGGTAAAAGGGGCCTTAGTCATCTTGCCACTTAAACAACATTCGCATAAATCATAAGTCTCTTGACCCGTGGATTCTAGAATCCCTGTGGTCTGGAGCTTCCTCATGCGATTGATGTTAACATGGCCAAGACGACAATGCCAACGATATGTTTGATTAAAGCTAGTTTTAACACGTTTAGAGGAAAGAGAGCATAGAATATTATTTGATCTATTGCTAGAAATGTTTATTTCATAGACACCATTGTGAGGCTTAGCCTCAAAATAGAACACACCATTTAAAAATGCAGAAATGCTACCATTAACAATATCAAAAGCATAATTAAAACCTTGCTCTCTTAATGCAGAAACATAAATAATATTCTTAGTCAAACTAGGAACATAAAAAACATTGTCTAAAGTAATAAACAATACAGAAGGTAATTCAAGAATAAATTCTCCAACTGCCTTCACAGCAACATTCTGCCCGTTCCCAATGTGCAACTCTAAGTCACCCTACTTCAGCTTCCTAATCCTTTTTAGTCCCTGCAAATCATTACAAATGTGAAAACCACATCTAGTGTCAAACACCCAAGACTTGCTCGAAAAGGAAAATAGATCAATAACATGTATACCTGAGGATTCTCCTATTTGCAGCTTCTTAAGCTTCAACTCTGCCAGCTATTTTGGACAATTCCTCTTCCAATGCCCAATCTCATCACAGTGAAAAAACTTGGCATCTTTATGAGGTTTTGCCTTCGGAGTGGCAACCTTTTTGCCTTTGCCCTTATCTTGCTTACCGGCCTTGCCCCTTCCCTTGGATGGCTTATTCTTGGTAATTCTTCCTTCCCTGATCGCTAACACTGGATTGCTTTTAGTAGGGATGTTTGTCTCAGCAGTTTTTAGCATCTGATGCAACTCTGGGATCGTTCTTTCCCACTCATTCATGTTATAGTTCAAAATGAACTGATGATATGAATTGGGTAGCGAGTTAAGGATCACATCCGTAGCTAACTCATTACTAAGAGGTGCGTTCAGACGCTCCAGTTGATTAACAAAAGACTTCATTTTCAGTACATGAGAACTGACCGAAGTACCTTCCTACATACGGCATGTAATGAGAGATCTCATCACCTCAAAACGCTCATGACGAGCTTGCTGCTGAAACATGTTTTTCAGCTGCTCACTCATCTCATATGCTCCCAAGTTTTCCAGATTCTTCTGAAGTTCTGGAATCATCATAGCAAGCATAAGACATGTCACATCTTGGGAATCATCAACATGTTTTTTCCATGTCCTACGGGCTACACCCGTATTAGCAGCACGTGCTTCGGGAATTGGTTCTTCAAGGACATAAGCCTTTTTCTCCGCCCCGAGAACAATTTTCAAGTTGCGGTACCAATCCATGAAGTTAGAATTATCAAGTTTAGCATTTTCAAGGATGGACTTAAGCGAGAATTTGGTGTTATCAGAATTATTTGTAGGCATATGTAGAATTTAGAAGAAAATTTTATTAGTAATTTTCATGCATTAACCTAATTCAATTTTGACCCAAGATTTACAAATTTTTAGGAATTAGGATGAGATCCCATCTCCCCATAACTCAGTGAATGGACTTAGCACTCTTCATTGGCATAGATTGAAGGGTAGTTGACGATCACCAATTGTATCAACTACACAATTCTCGGTTTGTGGTCGCATGACGAGTGTTGTCAAGCATTGGTACGTTAACCCCAACTACGCCCACTTTCACAACCGTAGAACACAAATGCAGGGTAAACACTAACATTCGCTCTCGTGTCGTAAAAGTGAAATTTGTCCTCAAATAAGAACTGTAGCCTGGCCCATGTAAGCATGGAAATCGCGGAACTACCCCTAACCAAAACCGTAGGCCTGGATGCAGGGTAAACACTAGCACCAGGGGTTCGGATAGATCAGTTCGGGTGTTCTTAATTTAGGGTGATGTAGAATATCGATTTTATTTGGGTTATATTTTAAAATTACCAGTTCGGATCGTTTTAAAGTACTTGTACGGCCTATGGCATGAACATAGGCTATACAATTCCTTTGTAAAATTCAATTTTACGTTTTAATTTGTGACGACTTGAAACACCTTTCAATCACTCGACCGATTAATTTTAAATACCCTATTTAATCTAAGTTGGTCGTGTCGCAAATTTATTTTAATTAATAACGTTTATTAATTACGGTTTTTAAATTAACTTTAAATTTTTTTGAAAAACCAATTTTGATTTTGTATTTTAAAATAAACTGTTTATTTTAATTACCTATCCAATACTTAATAAACCTTTTATTAAAATTGTCGTTTTAATGATCGTGTATTAGTTATTAATTTTATGGCGTAATAAACATCTCATGGCAAAACGCAAAATAAATAAATATGCAATTCCGGGTCTAGAATACGTTCGGTTTGTTCGAGCCTAACAACATGAACCGAGCCAATTAAGTGTAGCACAAACGCTTTTGTGCTCCCACTTAATCTTGGATCCAATCCATAAAAATAAAAAAAAATTTAATCTAAATAAAACCTAAATTTCTTTTACATTTTAAACCAAAAAGTAGAACAAAATTTTTAAACTTTATTTTCAAAATAATGTTTGTTTCGTTTTAAACTTTCTTATTAAATTTCGATTTTAAAATTAAATTACTATTTTAATATTTTTTTGTTTTTTTTTTTGTTAACACGCGTAGCTCCAAAAACTAATTTAGCACGCTTGTTATAAAAAAATATATACATGGATTTGCATAGTGCGATCATTAAGCTAAACGAAATAGGTGAAGGCCAAAAATTATTTCAAAGAGGACTTTGACAAGTGTTAGTTTTGGCCTTAATACAAACTTGCCTACAACTATTATATGTGATAGGTTTCTATGCCAAATCTACTTGATTTTAAATATCAAATCCTAAAAACTATTTTATAAAATAAACCTACTTTGATTTGTAAGGTGGCTCTGATACCACTAATGGGATTTTCGTGTAACTTTTAGAAAATAATTTTTAGTCAATTTGTCATACAAACTGAACGCAGCGGAAAAACATGTACACGAGGTTCGGTTCTAAACCGTTTCCACCAGTGATCTCATTACAATCAAAATAGGTTATAATAAAATTAAAGAATCGTGACATCCAAGAAAGACACCTTGGTTCAACGAACGATCTCGCTAGATGATCGTTGACCACGAAATCATATTTGTTTGTTTGAAACGATTTCAAACGAAACCTTTAAACTAAAGGAAAAATAAAGTTCAAAAACTTTACTTACCTTTTTGCGTAATTGAAGAAACAACCAACTTAAAAATTAGGATCAATTAGACCTACTTGCTCCTGACCTTCTTGCTCCTCTTTTCTTTTTGTTTCTTTTGCAACGAAAGAAAACAATGAATTTCTACTTCCTGTTTCCTTTTTGGACCTTTGAAAGCATACCAGCTATATCTAATTCAAGTTAGATATATAATATATCATTGAGAGTTATATGGAAAAAATTATGGAAATTCCCTTTTTTATTAAAAGATATACATATATATTTTATTTTAAACCAAGGATTAAGAATTGTAATCTAATCACAACTCGTTTATAACTATCTCATAATTAAACAATATCTCTTCTCATTATTATTAATAATAACTAACAATATGGATATACAAATTTAATTTACTATAATTAACAAATTAATTATAATTTGTCTTATAAAATTTGGATCTCCGTAATTATTCTTACGCTTATTATTTCGTGATCCGATGATTAACGATTAAAACACCGTTAAATGTTCGTTGTCCAAAGTGTAACTCTTTGGGTCGTACCTTGACGGTAACGTTGAATCTTAATCGACAATTGAACATTATATCCAACACACATGACCCGTACCCATTGACCTGTGTCATGTGAACAACTTGATTAACCCATCAGTTACTATAATTTTTTATAATTGGAATTCCTTGTTAGTCATGACTGATAAAGTGAGGTTTTGAAATTGTCTGAGAGGTCTAGGGATCCTAATTTACTTCTTGATTTTTGTATTTGTTGCTGATACTGGTTGTTGGGGGCAGGCCTGTGTCACGTTGACAGGATCTACTCTTTCTCGAGCTTGAGATTGAGCTGCAATTAGAGTGGGTCATGAGGCCCTAGTCTCCCGGAACCCTTCAACGATCCCGTACACAGTTGAAAAAACAAGTTAACCGCGGTTTTTTGCAAGATTTATTTATGTAACGCACTAGGTTAAAACCCCGTGTATTACACGGGTTGTATAAGTGTAAATTTATATAATAAATAATAAAAACGATCTATCTTTAAAAAAACCCGTGTATTAAACATATTGAACAAAATATAATGTCATATATTAATACAAACAATCATCAAGATTTACACCACAACGAACTCTTTTCGGGGCAAACCATTTGTTTTACATGAAACGCTGCTCCAAAACACTCATTAACAAAAAACCGGTTCCTTCTAGTAAGGGGTTAGTATAAACAACACACACAAAAAATAATAATAATAAATAATAAAATAAAAACCAACCTGCGTGCAACTTCAATTATGTTAATTATCATAATCTTTCATTTGGAGCATACAACATAAAAAACCCGTAAATGCATTACCACTCTGTTGAATACATTGTTAATGATAAGCCGTAAAAAGTTTTTTAGTATTGTTTACTTTTTTATTATTATTATTATTATTATTATTATTATTATTATTATAGTAAATGAAAATCTTTTATAAAAAAGGTGTATCTTTATCTAAATTTTTGTTTAAAATTATTTATATAAAAACAAATATTTATTCTTATTTAATTTTTAGTTTAAAATTATTATTGTTATTTAACAATAGATAAATAGGAAAATAAGGTGAGAAAGCATGTGGAAGTGACACGTGTCAAAAAAGATTTTTGTTTATTAGTATAGAAAGATTTTTTGACTCGGTTCCGCTACACCAAAAAAATTAACCACATCAAAAAATTGCTTTTCTCCATACTAGTGGTATCGTATCAATAATCATATATGTTAGTATACACGTTATGTTAATATACATACATTATTAAAGAAACAAGGTGGATCAAGCAAACAAAACAACCAGACGTGCAAAACTATTTGCGACACTTTTTATTAAAGAAGAAAACAGACGAATACAATAAATTTTAAACCTACTGTGGGTTTATATAATACCCATTACTTACCCTTAAAGAAACAAATATAATACTAATACCAATTCTAATCTGATTCGTTTACATATCCTTTACGAATTCAAACAAATCCTAAACTTAAATAACAAGTTAAAACATATTTCCATATAGACCCCTTAACCTTTGATCTCCTCCGAACCACCCCTTTGAGATCGACCGAACCGCCCTTTGATGTTGTAAACTTTATCACCCCCCCCCCCCCCCCCCCCCCCAATTATTTTACCTTGTACTTCTCATTTATCATGAGCTGTTAGTAATTAAGGTAGTTATAGTGGCTAGGAGTTGTTAGTTTGATTTGTGGTTGACCATCTATATATAAAAGAGGAGCCATGTTCATTTCAAATAGTAACACAAAACATTCAAAAATATATATTTCTTTTTTCTACTTCTGCTCACATGCAAAGTCGTTACTATAAACAAGGCTTACTGGTGGTTTTAAGCTCCATAGAATAGAAAAGATTTCACAGGAAAACACCAATCATTAACCGTGATATGATAAAATAGTTGACAAGGACACATGAGTCAATTGAAGTGTTTAAGATATGATCGACTGAAATATAATTCTATTTGTGAGAATAAAGAGTAGCATCATCTGATGCATGGCATTATATTTATATTAAGGATTTGGTATAACTCTTAATCAAAGGTCACGGCGGTTTACAATAGATATGTCGGTTTACATGACCGACATAAATAAAGACACGACACAATGGTTCATGAACAATAGCACCAACATAAATAGCTTAGAAACTTAATATTCATGAATGAAGAATGGTACTAATTCGACTAGGATGTTAAAACTGAACCAATAGCACCAACGACATCACCAGCAGCATTGGAACCTTTTCTCTCATCAGGGCTATCCATAGCATCAACAATTGCAAAAAGTGCGACCACACATGCATAGTCCATGTTAGCTTGAATTGTCACAGTGAATTTTTCATTTGCGTACTTCGACTTTTGTGGTTTATGCATCTACAAGAATAAGTCAATTTTTTTGCTTTTATATTTATACAAAGAAATAGAGAAATCTGCAACTTACTATCTTCGAATTTGGCAAACTTTTAGTAAACACATTTGCAACTTGTTCCTGAGTGTTCACATATTCAAGATTTACTTCCCTCTCGAGTACCTTCTCCCTTACGAAGTAATAATGAACCTCAACGTGTTTGGTTCTAGCATGAAAAGTCGGATTTTCTGCGAGCTTAATTGATGACATATTATCACAGTATATTGTAACCTCCTCTGCTGCCAACTGTAGCTTCAAATCTTTCAGAATTAAGCGTAGCCAAACCAGTTCTTGGGTCGCCATTGCAGCAGCCCTATACTCAGCTTCTGTAGTGGATAACGAAACAGTGGGCTGCCGTTTACTACACCACACAACCGCACTACCACATAATGTGAAAACATAACCTGTTGTTGAACGTCTTGTATCTAGGTCACCCGCATAATCCGCGTCACAGTACCCAACCAAATTTAACTTGGAACCTTTCTTGAACTTGATCCCGTAACTCATGGTTGTTTTCACATACCTTAATACTCTTCGTACAGCTTCTAGATGCGGCTTCCTATGTTGCACTGGGACGGGTACGGGAACGGGGTACGGGGACGGGTACGGGAACGGGAACGGGAAACGGCAAAACTAAAAAATTCAAGAAGCGGGGACGGGACGGGTACGGGAATAAAAACATATAAAAAATAAATATATATTAAAGATAATGTAACACAAAACCCCAAAATAGTTATATATTGATATAAAGTTCAAAAATCCCATATCTTCATAATTAAAATTAAACTAAATATACAAAAAATACTATGTTTCAAGTTAGTGGCGTTCAAAATAACCCGTCATCCTAGGCCCAATTCTCTTTTTAAGTTATTAATGGCCCATAGTAACAAGTTACCCTACTAAAAGCAAAACAGCCGCCTCCCTCCTTTCATCTTCGTTTTGGAGATCAGAAATTCAAACTGGGTTTAAGAACCGGATGACATAGTTAATAATATAAATATTTAAGAAAAGAGATATAAAAAAACTATATAAACAATTCTAATATTAGTACTACACGGACATGAAATGAAAATAAATCAAAGAGTAAACTTTCGTTTTGCTCCCTGTGGTTTGGTCAGTTTAACGGTTTTGCCCCAAACCTTTCAAAATAGCCATTTTGCTCCCTGATCTATGACGTCATTCTCCAGTTTGCTCCCCGGCCCTTAACCTCATCCATTTATCCAGTTAACTTATGTCACGTGCAAATCACCTGAGGGGCATTTTAGTCTTTTCCTATAATTATTAATTATTTATTAATTTATAACACAATCACCTATAATACCAAGTCCCTGCTCTCTCTCTCTCTCTCAGATCCCTCTCTCTCCTCTCTCTATTCTCTCTCTCTACACTCTGTCTTCTCCATCACCACCACCGTGTGCACCGCCAACACCCGACCACCACCGTGTGCACCGCCCCCACCCGACCACCACCTTCAACCTGCTCAACAAAAACTTTCTTATCTCTCATTTCATCCCCTTTCTCTGTACATAAGCTTTCCCCTCTCTTTTCCATGGCCACCAGTCGAAATCGTTCAAGATGTTTTCGTTGAAGAGTTTAGGGATGCGTCATGATGATGACGTGGCAGTTGTTGACGGTGGGGATTGGACGGTTGCGAAACCGTCTAGGCAGAATTTCACTTTTGAAACCCATGAACCGTCACACCACCACCATCGTCGCCTGACTACCGCATCCGGATCTATTTAAAAACGAAATCTTTCTTGGATATGATTTCATGGTTTTCTTGTTCAGATCTGTAGATCTGCAAACGATAGGATGGTTTCACTAGAGGTGGGTTTCAATTTAGGGTTGTATTTGTCTGTTTTTCGATTTGGGGTTGGGTTCGATTTGGTGTAAGGTTCGATTTGGTGTTGGGTTCATGCAAGTGGTGGATGGTGGCCGGAGAATGGTTGTGGATGGTGGTTGGCGAATGGTTGTGGATGGCTATGGGTGGCGGTCAACAAATGGTTGTTCGCAGATGGTAGTTTTAGATGGTGATAATACATGGGGAGAAATCGATTTGATCTAGTTGTTTGGGGAGAAATCCCCTTTTCAGATCTGGTTGTTTTAGGGAGAACTCAAAATTAATACCGGCGAAGGGGAGGAGGTGGTGATGGGGTGGTCGGCAGGCGGTGGTGATCGGTTGGGTGGTGGTGGTGACTGACGTTGCAGAGAAAGTATAGAGAGAGGGGGAGTGGTGAACGATGAACGATGAACAAAACCCTGTGGTTTGATGATGAAGATGATGATGATGTTATATATTATATATAATATAATCTTTTATTTGTAGTTTTACTAAAATACCCCTACTTTTATACTTGAAGTTACCAAAATACCCTTTTAGATAACAGACAATTTAACTGAGTTAGCGCTGAGGAGCAAACTGGAGAATGACGTCATAGATCAGGGAGCAAAATGGCTATTTTGAAAGGTTTGGGGCAAAACCGTTAAACTGACCAAACCACAGGGAGCAAAACGGAAGTTTACTCTAAATCAAATTTAAGAATTGACTTTTGTCAAACTTGTCTTTCCCAATAAAGTTTTGCAGACCACCTCCTCCATTTGTTTAAATGACCCTTTTTTCTTTAACAAATTCACCCTCCATTCAAACAAACAAACAAACAAACAAACGTTAATCAAGTCGGCAAACCTTTTCACCGGAAATACTTGTAATCGGGATGATGATTTCGCCGGAGAAGCACGTCGCCGGAATGGGAGTTGCAGTCGAGATGTATAGAAACAGAAGTAGCACCCACCGGCTATGAAAAACCAAAAAAAAATAAACGGAAACATGTCGGAAACGTTTCCTGCACGTCCCCATAATCCGTCCCCTGCTGCATCACGAATCCACGCCGTCCCCAACATGTTGGGGACGTTTCCCGGCCGTCCCCGTGCCGTTTCCGTCCCCTAGCAGTCCCCGGGACGGGAGACGGCACCTGCTAGGCGTTTCCGTGCATCATAGGCGGCTTCCTTGGTGTTTGCATATATCGACTAAGTACACCTACCGCAAACGCTAAATCTGGTCTAGTAAGTGTTAGATAAATTAAGCTACCAACTATTTTCCGATACATAGTTGGGTCAGCAAGTTTTGTGCCTATATCTACACTTAACTTTACTGTTGTATCCATGGGTGTATTCATTGGCTTGCAATCTAACATTCCAAATTTATCTAGTAATTCATAACAGTACCTCTTTTGACTTAAAACAATTTCTTCAGCTTTATACTCAATCTCCAGCCCTAAAAAATGACTTAGTTTACCAAGATCTTTCATACTAAACCGAATGCTCATATTTTCTTTTAATTGCTGGATCGCCACCTCATCGTCTCCGGTGATAATTAAATCGTCTACATAGACTAAGACAACTACTAACTTGGCTCGGACGTTCTTCACAAATAAACTAGCATCAGCAGATGCCATTTTAAAACCGTTATGCTGGAGAAATTCACTAATTTTCCCGAACCAAGCTCTCGGGGATTGCTTTAGGCCGTATAACGCTTTCTTCAATTTACACACGTACTCTGGATGCTCTTTGTCTTCAAAACCTCTCGGTTGATCCATGTGAATTACATGATCTAAATCACCATAAAGAAACGCGTTGTTTACATCCATTTGCCATAGGTTCCATTCTTTACTCGCAACTATGGCTAAGATTACACGAACCGTATTCAACTTAGCCACCGGGCTAAATGTGTCGTCATAATCTATTCCGACTTGTTGGGAAAAACCACGAGCCACGAGCCTTGCCTTGTATCTATCAATCGACCCGTCACTTTTCTCTTCAATTTAAAAACCCATTTGTTTGATATCGTTTTAACATCAACCGGTTTTGGGACGAGTTCCCAAGTTTCATTACGGTATAGCGCTCCCATCTCGGACTCCATTGCTTTAATCCATTCGTCTTTTAGGATAGCTTCATCGAAAGTTTCTGGTTCAATCACGTCATCTTCAAGTACTGCAATGTTTGCAGCATATTTAGGATTCTGTCTTCTTTCACGGATTGAACGTCTTAACCCATGTTGTTCTGGACCTGCACTTGGGCCTGATTGAGCATAAGAACCATTTTTCCATGGGCTTTCTACAGCGCCCTGGTTTGGGCTTAGGCCACCTTGATCTAAGACCACACTCGATTTTTCACGTTCTTGTCTTGTGCTCGGGTCTGCTCCTAACTCGGTCACTTCTTCAGTTTCAAATTCACCATCGAACCCAAGAGTTAAATATGACGATTCCAGATCTTCTTTAAGTTGTTGAGTATCGGGCAATATTTCTTTATCATTTGACCACCAAGACGAATTCTCATCAAACACAACGTGCCTAGATACATAACATTTACCGGTTGTTGGGTCACAACATCGCCACCCTTTCTTTTCCAAGTTGTAACCTATAAATATGCATCTAATTGCTTTCTTTTCCATCTTCGTTCTTAAATGGTTTGGGACAAACACGTAGCAAACTGAGCCAAATACTCTTAGATGCTTCACTTTGGGTTTACTGTTGAATAGCGTTTCATAAGGCGACTTAAATTCAAGGTTCTGTTGTGGCAACCGGTTGATTAAGTATGCCGATGTTGTCATAGCTTCAGCCCAGAAACGACCTGGTACATTTTTATCATGCATAATGCTCTGACAAACTTCTGCTAGATGCCGGTTCTTTCGTTCGCTTACACCGTTTTGTTGCGGTGTATTTTAGCATGTAAGTTGTCTCTTGATTTGGTTATCTTTCAGAAACTTGGTGAACTCGGAGGCTATATATTCACCCCCGTTATCTGATCGCAAGCATCGTATACGCTTTCCTGTTTCCAACTCAGCTTCAGTCTTGAACATCTTGAATTTTTCGAAGGCCTGACTTTTCTCTTTCATAAAATCTACCCAGGTAAACCGTGAGTAGTCGTCAATAAAAGTAAATAGATAACGCAAACCTGTGAGTGACGGATGTTTGACGGGTCCAAATACATCAGAATGTATTAGCTCCTAGGGTTGTTTGGCACGGTAATTTGAGTCGTCAAATGGCAATTGATGAGCCTTGCCATATTGACATCCAGCGCATACCACCTCTTTATTTACCCTCAATTTAGGTAAGCCGATAGCTAAGTTTCGGTTCATCATTAATTCTAGTTTATCATAACCTACATGACCCAAACGGTTATGCCACAAATCTGCGTTTTGTGTCATGTTGGTTCGTTCCACATAGGCTGTTTCGGCCGATAACACGTATACAGTATCATTCTTTTTTCCTTGTAAAACTGGTTCAGAAGTTGTTTCAAATTTATCATAAATTTTAACATCCTTGGGGCCAAAAACCACATACCTGGCCGAAGCCGTGATTTGGGGAACTGAAAAGAGGTTCTTCTTCATACCGGGTACATGAAACACTTCCTTCATGACAAACTCCCTCTCATTCGATGCTTTGCCAAACTTCACATCCCCGACATGTGATATATGGTGCTTTGAATCATCAGCTATTACCACGACTTGGTTTCCTTTGTACTTCACCGGGTTTGAGATTCACTCTTTATCTCCGGTCATGTGGTTTGAGCAACCGGAATCAACGATCCACTCGTTTAAGGTGTTTTGTTTAGTTTCGGTTGTAGCCGTTAAGGCATAATGATGTTGCGTTCCTGCATACATGGCTTCAACATCCCAGGTTTCATCTTCTTTGACAACTGCTGCGTTTCCTTCGGCTTTAGGCTGTCTGCACTCTCTTGCCATGTGCCCTTTTCGCCCACAGTTATGGCACTTGTATGGGAAATACTTACCGGACATTCTCTTTTTCTCACCCTTCTACTCGTCTCTATTTTCTCTTCCCTTATTATTTTCATGCCTTCCTGGGTTATCTCGGCCTTTGTTATTGTTTCTATTGTAATGACTTTTTCTTGCTTTGTCAGCATACAAAGCCTTTTCTTCTTCCGATTTCACTGAAACAGAAGTGAACTGCTTGGTTAGAGCTTCCTGGCCTGCCAGTAAGTTTTCGAAATCAATTAAAGACGGTTGGGTCTGCCATCCTTGTACAGCTGCGACAAAACTCTGAAATTCTGGTCGTAAGCCATGGATGATGATTCTTTTCATTCGTGCATCCCCGATCTTAGCCGTTTCATCCAACTCCCCGATTTCTCTGCACAATGTTTTCACCTTGTGAAAATATTGTGCTATACTCGTTTCCTTTTGAGTCACCGACAGAAGTTCGTTTTCAAGCAATTGAAGCTTCGTGTCGTTTCTTTTGGAAAACAGCGCTGACAAAGTGTCCCACGCTTGCTTGGGGGTATTTAACTCTCGGATGTGTTCAAGAAGCTCTTCTTCAATCGTTGTTTTGATTAAGAACATAGCTCGACCAACCTTGATTCGCCACTTCCCGATTGCTCCGTTTATATCGTTCGTAGGTTGTCGTGTCTCTGTACCATTGGTTACCTCCGATAGATCTTGGCCTTGTAGGTAGGACAACATACATGTGGACCAAGTTTTGTAATTCGAATGGTTCAGTTTCTTGATGCCTCCTATCAGTTGCATCTCAGCCATGCTCCTCTGTTTTCTGGTTACTGGACTCGTTCACAGCTTGATTCGGTTTTCTTCACTGGATATATCGAAGACAGAAACTTCGATTATCTTCTATCGCTTCTGGACTTGTTCTTCACGTGACCCTCGATCAAATTTCAAGTAGCCTCCGTGGTATTTTCCACACGATATTCTTAGAACCGACTTGGCTCTGATACCACTTGTTAAAGAAACAAGGTGGATCAAGCAAATAAAACAACCATACATGCAAAACTATTTGCGACACTTTTTATTAAAGAAGAAAACAGACGAATACAATAAATTTTAAACCTACTGTGGGTTTATATAATACCCATTACTTACCCTTAAAGAAACAAATATAATACTAATACCAATTCTAATCTGATTCGTTTACATATCCTTTACGAATTCAAACAAATCCTAAACTTAAATAACAAGTTAAAACATATTTCCATATAGACCCCTTAACCTTTGATCTCCTCCGAACCACCCCTTTGAGATCGACCGAACCGCCCTTTGATGTTGTAAACTTTATCACCCCCCCCCCCCCCCCCCCCCCCAATTATTTTACCTTGTACTTCTCATTTATCATGAGCTGTTAGTAATTAAGGTAGTTATAGTGGCTAGGAGTTGTTAGTTTGATTTGTGGTTGACCATCTATATATAAAAGAGGAGCCATGTTCATTTCAAATAGTAACACAAAACATTCAAAAATATATATTTCTTTTTTCTACTTCTGCTCACATGCAAAGTCGTTACTATAAACAAGGCTTACTGGTGGTTTTAAGCTCCATAGAATAGAAAAGATTTCACAGGAAAACACCAATCATTAACCGTGATATGATAAAATAGTTGACAAGGACACATGAGTCAATTGAAGTGTTTAAGATATGATCGACTGAAATATAATTCTATTTGTGAGAATAAAGAGTAGCATCATCTGATGCATGGCATTATATTTATATTAAGGATTTGGTATAACTCTTAATCAAAGGTCACGGCGGTTTACAATAGATATGTCGGTTTACATGACCGACATAAATAAAGACACGACACAATGGTTCATGAACAATAGCACCAACATAAATAGCTTAGAAACTTAATATTCATGAATGAAGAATGGTACTAATTCGACTAGGATGTTAAAACTGAACCAATAGCACCAACGACATCACCAGCAGCATTGGAACCTTTTCTCTCATCAGGGCTATCCATAGCATCAACAATTGCAAAAAGTGCGACCACACATGCATAGTCCATGTTAGCTTGAATTGTCACAGTGAATTTTTCATTTGCGTACTTCGACTTTTGTGGTTTATGCATCTACAAGAATAAGTCAATTTTTTTGCTTTTATATTTATACAAAGAAATAGAGAAATCTATACATGAAATAAAGGCGGCTCAATGGAGAGTGAAATAAAGCAAGTGTTTTGTGCCCTCACTTCCTAGTGCCCCAAAATTTAAAATAAAGACT
This sequence comes from Helianthus tuberosus, assembly GCA_030545235.1. Taxonomy (NCBI): domain Eukaryota; kingdom Viridiplantae; phylum Streptophyta; class Magnoliopsida; order Asterales; family Asteraceae; genus Helianthus; species Helianthus tuberosus. Next base: position 200,464,358 of record CM060425.1, read on the forward strand.
TGGGCTTTGGGATTATTGGTGGTAGGAGTTACCTCAGTTTTATACCTACACACATAGGAATTATGAGAATGAAAGTAAAATGTATATATTCTTTTAAAAAGGAACTCAAATTTTGTTATTCACTTTGGGTCCGAAAAGGCTTGACCCGTCCATGCATGAATATAGCCAAACTTACTATTAAACTTAGGGAAACGAGTTAAGAAAACTACTTGAGCTACAACGGTTGAAGAATCTCCCATATAAATAGTGCAGTTTCCCTTCGACAAGCTCCCTTTGATCCTCAAATCACAGTCATCTTTGTTGCTCATTTTGTTCGCCAACATCACGCTAACATTGGTTTTGCACTGGATCATGTGTTTGGTATTTGTGGTAAATAGCATGTCTGAACTCCCTTTACTTTCACCCCTAAATACATTCCATCTACTATGCATACTCAAATTCTGGAAATAAATATAGTCAATTGAGCCAGCAAATCTAAAAGATAAGCGCAAATTAACCAAATAATTGTTGACATTGACTGTCAACTAAGGCCTAGCTAGAATTTTTGCTAACAAATCTGCTGGCTTAGTCGTCGTTTATTTTTGGTAAATTTGATTGGTCGAATGTCTATTTTAGTAATCTTCTCCAAAAATAAACTAGAGAATAACTAGGATTGAAAACATTTTAAAGTTAAAGTTACCTTTTGCCGGAGCTTAGCGATGGGTTTGTCGTTAGCATCAAGTAGCATGCGCTGGCGATGGAGTCTTTTGTTATATGGTTTCACTTTGAGCAAGAATTTATGGTTGATATCAATGATCACAAGGTTTCTACAAGGATACTTCTCGACTATAATTTCAAGTGATTCTGGTGCGACGAACTGAGGACCTGTTAGAATATAAACTTAGCATATATTGTTTATTATTATTATTATGTAATATTATAGTTATCATAGGTTTATCATGGTTAGGGCAGTTATCACCCTTAACCGCCAATTAGATAGGTATAAATACAAACATTCATGTATCATTTAGGAATATCAAGAATTGAGAAATCAATTCCATACAGTATCAAGATATTTTCATAATATCCAAATTTCATGTTTTTCTATTCCCTGTACAAACACACACACACACAAACACGAGTACAGAACGATTACGATGATGGCTTCAACTCATGTGGTATCAGAGCGCATGGTTAGAAAACGAAGAATTAGGATCAGAATTACATGATCCTGGGAAGATACGGATGAAGAAGATGAAAAACAAACATGGGAAGAGGCGAGAAACAAATAGCGATCCAGATTATATAAGTCCCCGATTACGCGCGATTGCAATCTTGAAACAAGAGATTGCAATAATGGAATTGCAATACGAAATTGCATTACTGGAATACGAATCGGGGCGTCACGATGATAACGGAGATGCAGGCGAGATAATGACACGGAAAGAAGAAGACGTTTCCGAAAGAGATGAGATGGCATGTGAAGATGTTCTGGATAAAAAGAATGAAGAAAATGTGTTTATGAAAGACAAGGAAACGAAGGATGATCACGAAGAAGAAGAAGAGAATCGATCGAGAATATACGATTCCGGACACACCCGGATGAAGAAGGAAAATAGGGGATATGGAGACGGACAAGAATCCAATCCCGATCGCACGACTCCGCGATCACGCGAGTTTGTAGAATGGAAGCAAGAGATTCACGAAATCAAATTATTAGAATGAGAATCAGAAGGGAGACAAGGAGAAACAGGGAAGTTCGAGAATCCGATGTCATCGGAATTGATTCTTCAAGAAACAGGGGAATCCAAGAAGATAGACGAAGAAGTTGAAAAAGATATTGCGACAGAAACAGGACTTTTAGCGACGGATGAAAAGATACTAGCAACAAGAGATTGGAAATTAAGCGATCCCGATATCGAAAATTTCAGAAGTACCTTACTCGGCATCACGAAACAAATCAAGGTGGATCTATGGACGCATCATGACAAGTTTAAAGAAAAATGCGTTTATCATCAAAGCCGATGTAACGAGCCATTACCGATGCTAAGTTTAGGGGATGGTGTTAGAATATAAACTTAGCATATATTGTTTATTATTATTATTATTATTATTATTATTATTATTATTATTATGTAATATTATAGTTATCATAGGTTTATCATGGTTAGGGCAGTTATCACCCTTAACCGCCAATTAGATAGGTATAAATACAAACATTCATGTATCATTTAGGAATATCAAGAATTGAGAAATCAATTCCATACAGTATCACGATATTTTCATAATATCCAAATTTCATGTTTTTATGTTCCCTGTACAAACACACACACACAAACACGAGTACAGAACGATTACGATGATGGCTTCCGCTAACAGGACCGATCACAGAGAATGGAGGGAATAGAGGTGCGGATGCATGATCATTAGGCTGACCCATAATCACAAACGCACACTAGGCTTTTGCCGTGATAATTTCATGGACCATATAGTTGACTTGGACCAAGAGTAGACTCGGGTGCGAAAAAGTAACATCCACGTTTTGATATTTATCAGTAGCTGCCAATTATTATCTTTAACTTGATGCCATATATTGATGGTACTTGTATTTGGTGGGCCTAGTTGAAAATTGATAAATGGAATCTCAAAATTTTGACATCCTTAACTAGAATTAATTATGAAATAGAATTAAACCCGCATATTTCCGCGGGATGGTTTGGAATTTGATTGATATCCGCCTGTTATGGTACCGGCATATTGGGTAGCGAAACCAAAAATAAACAAAATTGTTTCTGTTCGTTAAGAAAACTTAACCCAAAAAGTAGGCCAACTTAAATATATTTTAAATTAAATAGTGTATGAGAGTAAAATAAAATATGTGAATTACAACTAAAAAAACCTTGCATCCAAAAACAAATTAAGAAAGTTTAATTTATATTTTGTAATATATATCTTTCGAAAACTCAAAGTTCATTAGAAAACATTTAACTGGGCTAGGTAAGTATAAAGTGTTTTAGTTTGAAAATAAAATATATAGAAAAACTAATAAAAAAAAAGTTGTGTAGTATATGTTATAAACTAGAATTGGAGCTCGCGCTTCGCGCCGAGGGCGTAGAAGGGTGCTGACAAGGCTGTATTTGTTACATGATATATATCGATGAATTTTTATAGACCGTATAGACTTTAATCTCAACGATTGTAAAAATAAGTCATCAACATGCTTGAGTACACATTTATAAACGTTAGCTTTAGTTATAAGGTAAGTATAAAATAATTAAATTTGTTACCAAGTATATTTAAGTGTCAATTTGACCATGTATACTTTAATCTAAATGGAAGTAAAAATAAGCAAACAACACACTTAAATAAAATGTATAGAATTAAAAATTTGCTTTAATTATAATACGTTAAATATTATAAGAAAAATAAAAAATAATTAAACTTATAAAAATGTAAAAGAACAAACTTCCCCCTATATTAATTATCACTTTTACTTTGTGAGGCAAAACTACTACCTTTTTTTACAGGTACATAATGCTGATTAGACTATCTCCATCGCGTCCAAATACTTGCCGCCTGTAGCAATCTTCTCCGACGTGGACTCGGTGAGGTGGAAGAGAGATGGTAGGGAGCCGCCCATCTGCAAGGGTGTGCCCTTGGAGGAGAGAGACGGGGATTGTGAGAAGGAGGGGTGGGCCATGGCTTTGACGCCTGTTGCAGAGGAAGCAGGGAGAACGGATGGGGCAGTCTGAGGTGGCTCCGGGTAGGGGGAGGACGGGCTCTTCCGGTTGGAGGTAGTCTTAGGTTGAGTTTACAAGTTGTTGATGCATTAGGATCATCACCCATACTCACTTTTTCACTTATCTTAGGTTTTCCTCTATTTAACTTTCAAACACAAAAGTAAAGTATCTCACAAGGTACCCTACACAACCTCGCCGGAAACCAAAACACCTGCTACCTGAGTTACTTGGTGGCGGCCCAGCGGTGGTGACCCACTTCGTTTGGATCGGCGGTGACGAAAGGTTCACCACCCGTCGGCGTATTCCGCCAAACAGATCGAACAATGCCCAGATGGTAACATTCTGATAGGTTATGTGTTAGGGAGAATGTTTCTATAGAGAGAAATGGGGCGATGGCGGTGTTGTAATGGTGGCGGCTAGATGGGTTATGGTGGTTGGAGGTGTTGAAGCTCAGTTTCATCTATGAGAGAGATGATGAAGATGGTGATGGTGATAACGGTGTTGGTGGTGGTGGTAGTGTGATTGTGGTGTTGCCATGGTGGTGATGCTGAGTTGGTGGTGCTGCGGTGGTGGCTAGGTGGTTGGTGGCGGTGGCAGTTTGATGGTGGTTCTGTTGTGTTGTTGGTTATGGCAGATAGATAAAGAGAAGTACAAATGTTACATTGAGTGTGTGTCATTGTTGTAATTAATGATTTATATTTGGGTAAATATGGTAAATGAAAAAAATTCGGCAAAATTGTAATAGCAACTATGAATTTAATATTTACAAAATATTTTGTTAACAAGATAGAAAAATTCATAATCTAGTCACACCCATGCTGACACCAAATATTAGGCTATAGGGTGTGTCATGACCCTCATGACCACCATAACATTCCATATAGGCGATATGTCATCAACCTCTAATCCGCGAGTCCGTGAGTCATTTCTTCTCCCCTCGTCCACGTCGAGCTCGCATTGCTTTGCAAAGGGTAAGAAGATATTTAATTGGTTCCAAATTTTTATAACCCGAACTTATTAATTGACGGATTGTGATTATAATCACAATGATTGGTCACAAAATTCGGTGCCAAATGCCAATTTGTGTATACTAGTAGCAAGTAAGTTTCTCAACTCTTTGGTTAATAAATTGTTAACTCTTTGTTAGTTGCTTTCATCTGTTATTAATCAAACACACGAGTTATTGGTAAGAATATCTTAGAGTTAAAATTACTGTTTTCGTCCCTTTGTTTGTCAAAAATCACTATTTCAGTCTATTAGTTTGAAAATTGGGATTTCAGTCCATTTGGTTTCATTTTCGTAACCATTATTATGTTAAGTACAGGGACTGAAATGGTTACGAAGTGGACTGAAATGGTTACGAAAGTGAAACCACAGGGACTGAAATCGCAATTTTTAAACTAATGGACTGAAATGCCGCACGTCATTTTCTTCAAAGTTTGTGGTCTATGCATCTACAAGATCAATAAGTCATAGTATGTAGCCAAAATTACCATCAAACAATGTTAAAAGAATGAAAATTACATGGGCTAATGTTGTTGAAGAATCACCTATGTAAATAGTGCAGTTTCCCTTCGATTAGCTCCCTTTGATCCTAAAATCACATGACTCGTTGCTTCTCATTTTGTTTGCCAACATCACGCTAGTATCGGTCTTAAACTGGAACAATGCTTGTTCAGATTTTGTGCTAAATATCATGTCTGAATCGGATTTACTTTCACCCTTAGACACATTTCATCAACTACTGAGACACAAAGTCTGGAAATAAACTATAGTCTGTTTCAATGTCGATTTTAGCTGAAAAGCTTAAAAAACCCCACAGAACAACTAGGATTCAAGATGTAGAAACTTAAAGTTAATTACCTTTTGCCGGAGTATCGCGATGGGTTTGTTGTTAGCATCAAGTAGCACGCGCTGACAAAGGGAAGTTGTGTAATGTAAGGTCACCTAATCCAGGATCTCACTCAACAAAGACAACCAACAGGTGTGCGGAATCCACCTGATGATCAACCACTGTAGGATGAAGAACTAGAATGCAAGATTTGTGAGATAAATCAAGAATACACAGAGTATTCTTGATGTAGGAGATGAGTGACGTCACACACACAGTAGCCGCCAGACAACACACACAATGATTAGGGCACAGATTTCCACAAAAGAAGCGTTACGTATATCATTTCACTGAGAGTATATATACAAAGGAAAGTCCTGACTACTAAAGTCAGGACATGGGCCCAAAGCCCAATACAAAACAAAACCCTGACTAACAAATGCCTAAATTTGGACTTAGAAGAGGAACAAAGTCCTGACCAATAACTTCAACATAAATTCGGACCATAACATAAAGTTCTAACAATTAGCATAAAAGACCCTTGAAGACTTGAGAGCCTGCACTTATCACCCAAAGTGCATTTACAGACTCCCCCTTGATCAGTGCGGGATCTTCGATGTAAAGCTCAAGGTCTTCTCTTCATTAACTCTTCGAGTACATGCTGCCTAGTTTTTTTTTTCACACAGAACTGCACGACCTTGATGATTGACCAGCTAACAATTGATCTTCTTCAAAGGAATGCAACGGCAGACGTCTTAGCTTCTTCAAACCTACCATCTTGAGATGAACGATCCAGACGCACACAGCTTCTTCAAATCTTCCATCTTGAGATGAACGATCCAGACGCACACAGCTTCTTCAAATCTTCCATCTTGGGATGAACGATCCTGACCTGAAACACTTAACACCGGATTAAGAATCTTAACCCCGAGACACTCGTCCCAAACCTGGATCCCAAAACTAAATTCCAATACCCCCAGAATCAACAATTGAAATATTAAACAACCAACATTTAATAATTTGTATTTCAAAACACGATCATTCAGAACAAGTTACTTCAAAACTTATACTTTTGGAAAAATATCACAACTTGGAAGCAGATTTACCGAAACACCTTAAAATGACGTGATTACCCACACACTTAGATGGATCTTGCACGACCGATTTTTATACAAAAAGACTTATTTTAAGATTACCTAACTTGATGTTTAACACCTTATTAAAGAATGTTCACAACCCTTAGAGAATTTTCAAAATGATAACTCGCACATAGAAACAAGAAAGCAAAATCTTTTTGATTTTTTTTTTTTTGAATTTTTTGACCGAATAAAGAAATTAAACCTACGAACGTATTTACACTAATTATCTTTTTGTGAAATCGGAGCAAAGGGATCATATCGGTTTATCTGTCAATATCGAACACAAGAACATAGTTTATCAGTTTAAGCTCTTAGAATGATATTAACAGTTCAAGACGTTCAACGGTATTTTGGTCCACTTAAGCTTTAGCACGCTTTCGAACACTGTTTTCGAGATATGCGATTAAGTGTTTTAATAGCTGACTGTAACTATGTTTACCCACCTCAGAATATACTCCCGTATCAAGGTATGCACGAGAGATCATCTTACTGGTGAGTATACCATTTATCATCTGTTTTGACGTATAAGCTAATGTGAGATACTCACTTATTTGGGATAGAAAACAAGTCCTTTGTGATAGAATCACTTATTGAGGAGGAACTTGAATTTCAGATGCAAAGGGCACAGGAGCAAGTCCGTGAACAGGTTAGTACCATCGTACAGACAAAGAGACGAACTTGACTCCCGCATGATTTTGTGGGACATGTGATTGTTTATCACTTATTTGGGTCGAATGCATCATGTATTAAAGATATTTACACGTATGTATGGTATCATGGAAGATCTAGACTTGCGTCCCCGTTGTTTTCGATAAAAGAAACAACCATGATACCCAGATGATAAACAGCATAAAGACCACGTATCTCAGAACCTCGGCAATCTATCAAACGAAATTACGGTACCAAGACCATATATCCGAGAGATGTACCACACAAGTTACGCAGTTCATTATGTTTATATACCAAAAACAAGTTCTTATTGACGCGTAAAACCTACCGAAGCAACGTATAATGAAGCTGTTACAGTTAACGGTTAATTTTATGTATTACTATAATCCTGCACCAGATACGACTAACCGATGTACTATCATTTCCCTTATATCTCAACACGACTTCATTTTATATTTTTCAATTGTTTTTGTATTTTTCTTAAAATTTATCCTACAACTAAGTAAAATATTTTTGGAGTTTTTCAATTTTTCGAAAGCGGTAAGAACTGTACAGTAAACATAAAATAAAGTTTCTATGCGAGTTTTGAAAAGCATTTTACTCTGGGTTGATCATGCCAATCATTCGGACCAGATTTTCAAATCTAGCCCGATCGAAAGTCTTAGTAAACAGGTCGGCAAGATTATCCAAGGTGTCTACCCTAACCACTTCTATTAAACCCTTCTCAGCACAGTCGCGAATGAAATGATGCCTAACATCTATATGCTTAGTGCGTGAGTGATTAACAGGATTGTTAGTTATGGAAATGGCAGAGTTGTTATCGACAAGAATAGGAGTTCGAGTAAAATTCAAACCGTAGTCCCTCATTTGCTGCTGAATCCACAAGACCTGAGCACAACAGCTTGATGCAGCAATGTACTCGGCCTCGCACGTGGATAGAGAAACGGCAACTTGCTTTTTGCATTGCCAAGAGACAAGACGGTTCCCAAGAAGTTGTGCGCCACCAGAGGTTGACTTTCTGTTCATCCGGCACCCTCCGAAATCTGCGTCAGCATACGCCATCAAATCCAGACCACCTTCAGCTGGATACCACAATCCAAGCTTAGGCGACCCTTTCAGATATCTGAAAATACGCTTGACTGCTTTCAGGTGAGACTCCTTCGGAGTTGATTGGTACCTAGCACATAAACAAACAGAGAACATAATATCTGGTCGTGAAGCAGTAAGATACATCAATGAACCTATCATTGCTCGATATAGCGTCGGATCCACTTCAGGATCTTTCACATCATCGGATGAAAGCTTGATATTTGTCGGGAGAGGCGTGTCATAGGGTAAGCTATCTTCCAATCCAAATATTTTGAGAATCTCGTGGACATACTTTGTCTGATGCACGTACGTCCCGGTTTTCCCTTGACTCACTTGAAGACCTAAAAAGAAAGATAACTCGCCCATCGCGCTCATTTCAAATTTAGACTTCATTACCGCTTCGAACTCACGACACAATTCTTCATTTGAAGAACCAAAAATTATGTCATCAACGTAAATTTGCACGATCAGAAAATCTCCCCCTTTCTTCAAAATGAACAGTGTGGAGTCAATTGCACCACGCGAGAAGCCATGCTCCAATAGATGCTTTGACATCGTCTCGTACCATGCTCGAGGGGCCTGCTGGAGACCATAAAGAGCCTTATCCAACAGATAGACCTTGTTGTCTAACCCTAGAGCTTCGAAACCCGGTGGTTGGGACACATACACAGTTTCATGCAATTTCCCGTAAAGGAAGGCGCTTTTCACATCCAACTGATAGACTTTGATACGCATGTGTGCAGCAAAGGCTAGAAACAAACGAATAGCTTCCAGTCTTGCCACCGGAGCATAAACTTCGGTATAATCAATCCCTTCCTCTTGATTAAAGCCTTGAACAACCAACCGTGCTTTGTTTCTGACAACGACACCCTTATCGTCTTTCTTGCACTTGAAAACCCATTTCGTGTTGATTGCATGTTGGCCCTTTGGAAGATCGACCAAATTCCACACCTTTAACTTGTCGAACTGAGCTAACTCCTCTTGCATCGCCTCACACCAAGAATTATCCTTCAGAGCCATCTGATAATTCTTCGGCTCCATCTGAGAGATAAAACATTCATGTAGGCTTGTTGATACATATTTATGGACGCGACTCGACGCGACTTGATTCGAGATTGTGGACGCGACTTTGCTCGGCTTATTTTGTGACGACTTTCCTCCGTTGTTTACAAGACTTCAAGCCGACACAAGAGACAAGACAAGGACTGGACTCAACATCACAGTCCTTGGGCTAAGACAAGTTGACGAAACAAGACTTGGGCTTATCTGCTTTGGGCCGAAGCCCATCATTGGCGAAACAGCCCAGAAGTCGACGAAACAGGTGTGTTTCGTCGACCATGATGCTGATTCGTCGCCTGTTTTCTGTTTCGTCGAGTATGTATGTGTCTGTAGTATAAATAGAGTTCTGTTGTTCTGTTTCGGCAGACACTTGAAGAGACGGAACACAGAGAGCATATTTGTGAGAGCACACACACGAGAGTTTTAGAGAGTTTGCAATACACATTTGTAAACATTGCTTTGTAACCGAACCTTTCATACGTATTAATACAGTGGTGTTAATCGGTGAATATTGTGTGTCGTGTATTTACGTGTTCGATCTCGGTTTGCTATTCCGGTTGGATTCCGCACAACCGGAGTGGTTCGTATACAAGGATTAGGCGACTAGATCCTCCCCTAGCCGGACCTACAAGTGGTATCAGAGCCTTGGCTCTTCTCCTTGTTAAAACCGAGCGTTTTTCGGGTGTTTTCCGAGTGTTTGAAGCTTATTTTTTTTCTGGAAAAACTGTTTGAATCTTCGAAATTTTTGATGTTTGGCTGCTAGTTCATCAGAAAACCTTGCTTAAAACTGATTTATGAATGGTGTGTTAGGGTTTTTAGTGAAGTTTTAAGCAAAAATTGTGTTTCGGAAATTTTTCGGTTCACCGGAAAACTCATAAGCTTACCGGAATATTCAAAGTGTTCTTCATATCTTCAACTGATATTCAAAGTGTTCTTGATAATTTTATTAGTTTGATCTTCAAAGTTGATGAATTATTGTTATTGTTAATTATTATATTGTTCTTTGAATTTTGTGTACACAACTATGATTACTAGTTGTTGACAACAGAAGAAAAGGTAAAGGTGATGGTAAGGTGTTAGCTTGACTTTTTGGCCATGAGTTGAAAATATTGTGTAGTGTGTCAGAAGTTAAGTTCCAAGATCTCATTCAGTTTCGTTGAACTCATATTTCAATATTTGTTTCGTCATAATACAAGTTACATTCTGTTTCGTCACAAAAAGGCATTTTGTTTCGTCGCAAAAACTCTGTTTCGTCAGAAATTCTGTTTCGTCGCAAAAACTCTGTTTCGTCAGAAATTCTGTTTCGTCGCAAAAACTCTGTTTCGTCAAAAATTCTGTTTCGTCGCAAAAATCCAGTTTCGTCGTTCTTTAATTCAAAAGACTTGTCATTTTTAACAGAAGACTTGTTTAAGTGATATAACTGTTTGATTTAAGTGTGATTTTCAGATATTCATTTTTCTTGATAAAAAAAAAAAAAAAAATTGAATTCGATGTGGGGTATTCCGATCAATACTGAAATGTATTATGGAGCTTCTAGCACTTCTACAAAACCTTCTTCACATGCTCCAATTCAAACAGAGTTTGTGTCTCACACTGACATGTTTGGCAATACTATCCAAGTTCCAGTCCCTCCAAAAACAGATATGTTCGGAAATCCATTACCTGTTCGATCTACAGGACCAACAAGTGTGTCTAGCACTAGCTTGTATGGCATTCCTCCTCCAACAACAGACATATATGGAAATCCGCTTCAACCAGTTCTTCAACCAATGCCTCAACAGCAAACACAAAGGCCTCCTGTGACAACAGATCTACATGGCAATCCCATTCAAGTTCCTGTTAAGCCAGCTCAGCATGGGAACCAGAACCCTTTCAGAGATCAAGGAGACCAGCAGAATCAGAACAGGAACGATGAGCGTACATTGATACCTGTCAACAACCAAAGCCAAGCAGGACCATCAAATGCAAACCAGGCACTTGTGGTTCAAGTATATGAAAGTGGTGATTGGTCAATCAGGTTGAGTAGTGATGCTCCAGTTGGAACAGCTTGTTTTGCTGAAGTTGTCAAAGATGCCAGCAATGGTGAATCCTCGGGAAATAATGACAGTTCTGAACATGACAGTAGTTCAGATGAAGATGTTTCAACTTCAGTTGAGGATGATACTACTTCAAGTTCAAGCGAGGTTGGATCTGAATATGAATCATCAAGGGAGGTTGTTGATTCTGATGCAGAAAGGTCAACATCTGAGAGTGATCCAAGTCAGGTATGTGTCAATGAACCAACTGCTGTTATTTGTGATAATTGTGATAGATTGCATGTTAAATGTGCTAATTTAGAAGTAAACATGTCTGAGTTGCAAGGCAAACATGATGCTTTACAAGCTAGTTTGTTTGACTTGCAAAACAAACATGTTGATTTAGATGCTAAGTGGTGTGAGTTGCAAAGCAAACACGAGGCTTTGCAAGAGAAATATGATGTGACATTTATCCACAATCAGAAATTAACCGTGGATCTTTCTAAGTGCACAGAAGCCAACATGTTTTATGAAAACCATGAAAAGAACTTTAAGTCGATGATTGAAACATTAAAGAAAGATAAAACCGAGCTGACAAAAATGGTTTCCAGAAAACAAACTGACATAAATTTGTATATCACACGTCTTGAGATAATGCAAAAGGAAATGGCTTGTGTTAAAACCGAAAGTGAGGCGATCCGACTCAAGTTAGATAGTTATTTGAGCTCTAGCTATGTGTTGGATCACATCATTGATGTTCAGAAAGAGAAAAAGGATGTCACATGCATCGGATATAAGCAATGTCCACCACCTGTTAGACAAAATTATGATGCCATGCCTGACGAGGAGAATAGAACTTACTTTGAACCATCTGTTCCTCTAGACATTAAGGAATTTGCAGCAGGACTCGGATACAAGAAGGAAGTATCATCAGATTCAGATGTGTCAGCAGATACATGTGTGTCTTCTGCTGAACCGAATCAGGTTCCTCCAGTTGTGATATACAGTGAGGATTCTGATTCTTCTGATGATGAGTCTGATGATACTGATTCGGAAAAGTCTAATACGGTGATCAAAGAAGAGGACATACCTCTTGAGAATCACATTCTTTGTGATCCACCTGCAAAACCGTGTGTGACTGCTACAGCCAAGACGGTTGAATCCTCATCTGGAAGCTGTGAAAGTGTGAACTTGCTTTACACGTTGATTGGATCTGATAAAATATATTCAGACAAGGATTTCCCTATCAAAAATGTCAATCAATCTTTGATTGATAAAGTTTTCGAAGATTCTACCAGTAAGTTTTTGGGAAAGTCGAGCCCAGGAGTTGTAGTAACTCAGTGTGCTCCTATCCCAAAATCCGAAGTTAGAAAGAAATATGGGAATCAAAAGTTGCAAAAACAAAACAATCAACGAAAGCAAAATCACGCTCCCCAAGGAAATGGAAAAGGTCAAAAGAAACAGACCAAGAAAAAGGACAAGAAGGTAAACTTTGTGAAGTCAAGGGGAACGGACAAAATCGAAACTTTTGAAAATAAATCTAACTTGGATTTTGTTAAACAAGCAACAGTGTTGAAAAGAAATGAGCCAAACTGTTCGAAACCTAGTACCTCGAGATCACAAAGTTCATCATCATCGACAAGACGATCACATGTTTCTCCGAGGTTTGTAGAGCGGAGAATGTGTTTTGAATGTGGTACTATTGGACACATAATTCGAAATTGTCCATATCTTCATAAGTTGAAAGCAAAAGTTGATGCCCCCCATGGTAACAATTACCATAAAAGATTTGTTTCACCAAAACAAGACCCTCGTCTTGTTAAACAACAAGAAGTGAAACAGAGAAAGAAACAACGGAAAAATGTTGAAAAGGTTTTAAAACCGGAGGTTGCCCAAACAAAATCTGTTAAATCAAATGTTAAACATGAAGAACAAAAACAGATTTGGAAACCAAAATTGGAAATTGTTTCAGGGGGAGCTACATCAATTCCGAATCATCGGGAAATGGATGTCACAATCCTCGATGATGACGGACGACCCAAGTCTGTGAAGGCTTGGGTCCCCCTCTCCAACTAATCTCTAAATGAGTGTGCAGGATGTTCCAGGAGGAACTATTGATAGTCTTAGGATTGTTGATAGTGGAGCGTCCATGCACAAGATCGGCGACACCAGGCTCCGAAATATTGTTACATTTAGGAGAATATTGTTGCCATTGATGGAGAGAAAGGAAAAAGATAAGAAGACAAACATTCCGATGAAGGAATGATGGTGAAAGAATGTGGTTGAATGAAGTTGAAAAATTCGACCAGATGAAATATGTGCCAAAATTTGGTTGTTATGGTTTTTGATCGGGTCATCAGGAAAGACTCAAATGAAAAGTACGCGCCTGCAGCACGTCTGAAGCTTTTCGAAGATTCATGGATTTTTCTTCCACAAGAAGCTCAAAGTCCACAAGATGAACGTGTAGGGTACTTTTCTCTACGGTGTGATTGAAGAAAATGTGTTTGTTGATCAAACCAAACCGGGTGTGCGGATGCCTTGGCGTGGATTGAACAACCGCACACTACTTCTGAAAGAGAAAGACAAAGACCTTCGCTGGTGCAATGTGGAAGACCAGCCGGACCCAGAGGTTTCTGATCTTGTTGCTGTCAAGAGATTTCTCAGTAGCTACAAAAATCGACTTTGAAGTCCACACCGGGTGGATATCCAGTTTGGGAGAACACTCAAATTCCTTGCAATGCACGAAGCAGTTGCAGGATACGGTTTTGAATTTCTAATCTCTCCTATACTTGTCGATATTTTAGCTGCTTTATGAATTATTATCATCTCATACAGCACTCTTTGACCAGACACGTTGATCTCGAATATCACCTCACACGTGATTGTTTCACTATGAAACTCATCAATGTTGTCATGGTCCGCACCGATGACCAACGTGCCGACCTTTTTACCAAAGCATTTGACAAATCAATATTTGACTACTTATTATTGGTAAACGGCATTAAGGTCAAGCAAGAGTAAAACCAACATCGGAAAATCATTTTTGTAAATACCTTTGTGTTTTAAATTTGTCTTAGTTTATTGATTTTAGGGGGAGTAAATCCAAAAATTTGAAAAATCCAAAAACATCGAAAAATTTCAAAAACACAAAAACAATAGAAAAACAAAAATGAGTTTCCTGGCGAGCAGAAGAGAAAATGATAGTACATCAGTGGTCTGTCTAAACCTCTTTAAACCTAAAATGCAAAACGATAAGCAGCTCTATATAAGATGTATCGGTAGGCTCACAATCATTTTAAAGTGTGCAGGGTGATATAAACTTAACTCGACTGAAGACTGGGTGGGAACCATTCATTGGCATATGGTCTTGGTACCGAAATTTCGTTTGAGAGATTGCCGAGGTTCTGAGATATTCGGTCTTTATGCTGCTTATCATCTGGGTATCATGGTTGTATCTTTTACCGAAAAATAACGGGGACGAAAGTCTAGATCTTCCATGATACTATACATACGTGTACATACTGCATTCGACCTCAATAAGTGATCAACAATCACATGTCCAAACAAAATAAGTGATAATATATCACAAATTCTTTATCCGGGAGTCAAGTTCGTCTCTCTGCTGTACGAAAGTACTGACCTGTTCACGGACTTGCTCCTGTGCCCTCATGCATCGAAAATCAAGTTCCTCATCAATAAGTGATTCTATCACATAGGGCTTGTTTTCAAATCAAAATAAGTGAGTTTCTCACATCATATACGGTCAAACAGATGATAATCGGTATACTCACCGGTAAGATGAACTCTCGTGCATACCTTGATACGGGAATGTGTCGTGATGTGGATGAACACCGGTCGGTAAGTATAAATCATACCTTAACGTATACCCTCGCCATGATTACATCTGATAAGTTGAGCTTATATGGACAACAATACCGATAATTGTTATAGGATGCTTATCTTAATGTTAACTAATAGAACAACAAGAGCGTTTTGGCATGACCGTACAACTGATATGATTCTCTTACCCTCGAAACTCGCAAAAAGAATGTCTGTAAATATTTATTTACTGCTTTCAGTCTTTACATTTGAAATATTCAAAAATACCAAAAAGATTTTAAGTTTGTTTTAATATAAACTTTATAAAATCCAAAAAGATTTTGTTTCTATTTTATTCTCGATCGTACGATGTTGGAACTCAAGTCTTCGTTACCTGAAACCTGAACGAAAACCAAAACGACTGAATCTTCATAAACGGTTAGAATTTGCAAGTTTTGAAAGTTATAGACTAAAATTGAACAATTTATTAAACTTTCAAACTGTCGGACGGTGTTTGTTTGAACAATGGTCACATGTGTGTCGTTTGCTTATGATATTCCAGGCGGTTGTTCTCATTACGCGTTTAGATTTCTTGCATGTGCAGATTCTAAAGGCTAGGAGAACATGGTCGATGACAAGCGTCGGAATGAAGACACGACGTGAAGGCACTCAAATGATGAAGATGATCGAGTTGCCGCTGACCATCATCAACACCACAAGGATCTCACTTCATAAAGAACAAGTATTTCACGAGCATAACTCAAGGAGGAGCTTATGTTAAGGGGGAGTTTGGCAACACACTTCCTACATGAAACGGGGAGTTTGTTGGTACACTTTCTGCTTTCAAGACGTGAAGACTTTGAAGATCCTCCGACATAGAAGATATGAGAAGAGAATCTCGCGAGTAGCGTCCAAGGGGGAGTTTGTTGATACATATTTATGGACGCGACTCGACGCGACTTGATTCGAGATTGTGGACGCGACTTTGCTCGGCTTATTTTGTGACGACTTTCCTCCGTTGTTTACAAGACTTCAAGCCGACACAAGAGACAAGACAAGGACTGGACTCAACATCACAGTCCTTGGGCTAAGACAAGTTGACGAAACAAGACTTGGGCTTATCTGCTTTGGGCCGAAGCCCATCATTGGCGAAACAGCCCAGAAGTCGACGAAACAGGTGTGTTTCGTCGACCATGATGCTGATTCGTCGCCTGTTTTCTGTTTCGTCGAGTATGTATGTGTCTGTAGTATAAATAGAGTTCTGTTGTTCTGTTTCGGCAGACACTTGAAGAGACGGAACACAGAGAGCATATTTGTGAGAGCACACACACGAGAGTTTTAGAGAGTTTGCAATACACATTTGTAAACATTGCTTTGTAACCGAACCTTTCATACGTATTAATACAGTGGTGTTAATCGGTGAATATTGTGTGTCGTGTATTTACGTGTTCGATCTCGGTTTGCTATTCCGGTTGGATTCCGCACAACCGGAGTGGTTCGTATACAAGGATTAGGCGACTAGATCCTCCCCTAGCCGGACCTACAAGGCTAAGATTGTAGATTTCTTCCTTCTTGATAGCAGAGAACAAACACTGCATCTCTGAAATACTCCTTCGCGTTTGCACTCCCGCATTTGGATTCCCAATAATATTATCAACAGGATGATGAATATTTGTTCTTGGAACTGGGATTGGCGGAGCTTGAAGATTGTTTCCCAAATTCGATTGAATCTCCCCCTCAACATTTGCATTACTACTAGAAGCTTGATCATTTCCAGAAGACGCATTAACATTTGGATATGCTGAAAAGTCAACGTAAAGATCACCACTTGTAGTTTGAGCAGCTGCATTGGGGATCTGCTCAGCAACAACATCATTTACGGTCGAAGAATCAGTGACTGGAACATTCGAAGACACATTAGTAGGAATACTTGCTCTCCAGCTCGCATCCACTTCATCTTTGTTCACAAGATGTGTGTATACAACCTCCGAATCTTCTTCTGAAACATCAGGAAGATCAAATGAATCAAATAATTTATCATAATCATAACCGCTTTTGGGACCGAATTCGGACGGTGGAGGATCAAAACTCAAAGGAGTTATATCAAACACGATCTCCACTGTTCGCTTCTTAACGTTATAAACGCGTTTGTTGGGAGTTCCATTGGCATAACCCAAAAAGAACCCAACTTCACCAACTTCCCCCATTTTAGGAGTATCTTTGGTGCTTTTGATAACACACTTAATCCCAAAAGGTTGAAAACCAGATAAGTTCGGTTTCCTGTTTTCAAGCAATTCATAACACGTTTTATCTTCTCTTTTGACCGTAAGCACATGATTTAACACATAACATGCAGTGTTTACCGCCTCGGCCCAGAAGAAAATTGGCAATTTAGATTCAGAAAGCATAGTTCGGGCCGCCTCAATTAGGGTACGATTCTTCCGTTCTGCAACTCCGTTCTGTTGAGGAACATATGGAGCGCTGAACTGATGAACTATTCCCATTTCCCGACATAACTCATCCATATAATGATTTTTAAACTCAGTGCCATTGTCACTTCGGATTTTCTTAATAGGAAGTGAATAATTTTTCTCAAGTTGTTTGAATAAGTCTCTTAAAATACTAGCAGTTTGATCCTTTGTTTTTAAGAAAAATACCCATGAATAACGTGAGAAATCGTCAGTGACAACTAAGCAGTAAGACATCCCACCAATGCTAGCAACATGGATCGGGCCGAAAAGATCCATGTGAAGCAATTCAAGTGGTTTTTGGATTGAGTTAACAGTTTTCGGTTTATGAGGCTTTCGTTTGATTTTTCCTTTTTCACATGATTCACATTTGTTGTGCATATTGAAACTACGTAAAGGAACCCCCAACACCAAGTTGTTTTTCACTAAGTGGTTCATTTTTCGCAGATGCACGTGGCCCATTCTCCTATGCCAGAGATACGATTGATCTTCAGTCGCCTTCGAAAGTAGACATGTCACTGGAGCAAACGAGTTAACCAACGGGCGCATATCCATGACATATGTATTATTCACCCTTGGAGCCCTCATAACAATCCAATCTTCAGGAACAACAAATCCCGGACGCAAGACAAAGCAAGCTTTATCGGTGAACAACATCGTGTACTTGTTATCACAAATTTGAGAAACCGACATCAAGTTATGCTTCAGTTCTTCAACGTAGTTCACTTTATGCAGCGTAATTTTTCCATTTGACACCGAACCTTCACCGGTGATGTAACCACCCTTCTCACCGGCAAAATTCACATAACCACCACGAATTTGTTTAAAATTGTTGAATAACTCTTTATTTCCTGTCATGTGTCTGGAACAGCCACTATCGATATACCAAATATAGATAGCTCTTTTCAGCTGCTCCTACACTCCCCAACAAGAAAATTTAGTTAGAGTGTGGGACCCAAGCCATGATGGTCTTGGGTCGTCCCGATTCATCAACATAAGAAAACTCTTTGAAATAACCATCATCGCCTCTTTGTCCTCCATTTCCATTTCGGAAATTGTTGGAATGACTCCCCGTAAATCGTGGATTATACGGAGTTGACGATCTGTTGGTATAACCAGAGTTTCCATAATCTCGGCTTCCATAGTTTTGGTAACCGTAATTTTGATTCCTGGGTGGCTCAAAATTCCTACCAAATCTAGGAACATCATCGTGTCTTGAGAATGATCGTGGATGATTATCCAAATGCTGTCTTTGATTTGGAAATCGAGGGGGTGACGCATTTCGGTCATTCACGAATCTGTTTTGTGCATGAGGTCTAACATAGTCGTTGTTCGAACCTCCAGAACATTGGTCTTTCTCATGTGTTTGGAAAGTAACATGATTTTGTCGTCTGTGAGTGGTTTTCTCACGAGTATCATGTTTTTTAGATGAACTTTCCGGTCCTTTACCACGATTTATAACAACTGGTTTCTCCCCATGATCCTGATTTTGTTGTGATTTAACATTTGTTTTGACAGCTGGTTTTACTTCTTGTTTAATCACTTTGTTTTTCTCAACCTTCTGATTTTTACCGTTTTTCTTTTCAACATTAACTGCTTCATTTTGTGGTTTTTCAACAAAAGGTTTCTTTTGATCAGGATCAACAAGAGATTTACCCTTGTCATCTGGACAATCTGCTGCTAAGTGTCCTTTCCCACGACACTTATAACATTTGCGAAATTTCGCAGCATTCTTTGGACGTTCCTCATGACTGGTCGAAGATGATGAGGTGTTAGTGGGATTTTTCAAAATTTGGTTGACAAACTGAGAGTTTGAACCTGTTTCGATTTTCTCTTCTTCTTTGATAAAATCTTCCCCTTTAACAAACTCAGTTTTAGGGATATTTTTCAAATTCTTTTTGGGTTTCCCACGTGACTTTGGTTTTGACTTCGCATTTTGAACTTGATTAAAAATTTCCAAAATTTTATTGCTTATCAAATTCTCAATGTTATCAAAAGTTAGCTCATTTTTCTTAGTAACTTCACTCACCTTCGACTGTTCTGAGTCAGAAGCCTCATCAGGCTCAGATTCTGACTCACTTTGCGGTTCAACCGTCAGAGGGGTCTTTGGCACAAAATTTGCCAATTCAGGATCAATGCTTGGCATCGATGTATAATTATGGTTTACCGGAGGAGGCACTTTCTTATAACCGATGCCGAACATTTCTTCCTCAGATTCTTTGAGACGTTGGCTGTTAATACAGAAGTTCATCACTTCAGATGAATCCCTGAACTTTTCAATTTTTCGTTGCAAGTCTAAGATCAGATTATCTTTTTCCAAAATGATTTTGTTCTTTTCTAAAACACAATTTTGGTTCATTTCAAGTTCAGATTTTAATTCCTGATTTTTAACAGTTCCCTGAGCCAGACGTCTCTCAAATTCAGAGATATCATTTTTCAGCGCTTTTATCTTAATTCGGTGTTCTTTATCCGAATTAGACAAAACAGCAATGAGTTCTCTGGATTTTTCTAAATCTGCAATTAAGTTTGTATTATGAAGTGCATATCTATCGATCTTGGTGACAAACTCAACACATCTAGCACATCGCTTATCTACAGAAGATGATTTTACCTCAATGCCAGCCATGAATGCACATGCTTCATTTTCTCCGGATTTTTCTTCCAACCTTTTAGCTTCTGCATCCGCAAATTGCTGCATTTCGGTTGTGGAGATATTGAATTCAAAGCGTTCTCCCTTTTCTCCATCTTCTGTTTTGTTAGCCTTTTCAACAGACTCTTCATTCGGGTTATCTTCATTCTCAGAAACATTTCCCGAATCCAACTCTTCCCCAAGAACCTCAGCTACAACTGCAAGTTCCTCAATGCTAGTCTCTTCGACAATCTCTTCACACACTTCTTCAGCTACAACTGCAAATTCCTCAATGCTAGTCTCTTCGACAATCTTTTCACACACTTCTTCGTTGACAATTTCAGCTATAAAGGCTTGTGACACAATAGCTCCTGAAATGTCTTCCAATGCACAACCCCAGTCGTAAGGCTCAGTCACTTTTTGTAAAGATTGAGCCACCATAGCATTGTTTGTCGAAGGTGTATGATTTTCAGAACCACTTGGACGAGTACATGAGTTAGAGGTAGCAGTTGATGCATTGTTGTGAGGTCTTGTATTGTTTTCTCGAGAGTTGCTTTCTATGTTAGATCTTTCCATTTTCGGCTTTCGACAATCACGTGCGAAATGCCCGTAGATGCCGCAGTTGTGACATTTCACCTTTGACATGTCGACTCCCATTCGAGTCTTTGTCTGACCTCCTATGAACTTCCTACCCGTTCTCAACAGAAATTTCTTCGCTCTACGGACTAAGAGTGCCATATTGAGTTGTAGATCAATTTCTTCCATTTCGTCTTGGTCTATCTGGTCAAAGTCCTCATCGAGACTTGACGGTTCAACGAGCTTTCCAAGACAGAAGTTCTCGTAGGCAGTCATGAAGGACGCCAAAAGGCTCATGTTTTCTTCTATCAACTTTAAGCCGCTTGCATCTAACTTTGGAATGTTCAAGTTTGTTGCTTGAGATTTCTGAGCTCCACTAGAAGAGTACATTCCTTGATTGGAATTTGTTGTTCCACTTGAACTGACATTGTTGCTCATAAAGGCGTGTTCACTTGCAGGAACTTCATTCTCTGAATATAGGGCAACACCGTTTACTCCATTACTACCCTTATCCGTCGGTTTTGAGGCTTTATATAACTGAGGATCTTGAATCTTCTCGAAATCAGATGCTTGATCTTCCATATTCCAAGCATAACCCTTCAGTTTTTGTACAACTTCTTCCAATGAGAGCTCCTCATAGAGAACACCTTCTCTAATCAAAGCGGTGTACATATTCCATTCTCTGGAAAGGCAATTCAGAAACTTCTTAACCTTCTCAAATTCAGTGTAGATACCCTCTTGACTTCTATCAAGTTCGCTCAACAAATGATAAAACCGGTTCACTGTATCATCAAATGATTCATTTCTTAAAGCTTTAAACACAACGAATTGAGTCTTCAAACGTTCGAGTCGTCGTTTCTTGTATATTGCATTTCCTTCATAGCGCTCGATCATGCTATCCCACAACTCCTTCGAGCTACTTCTCTTACGGAAAGTGTGAAGTATAGATTGTGTCATAGCCATCGTAATCATTGACATAGCTTTCTCTTCACAATCATAAAATTTCTTCTGGTCGTCAGTGAGTGCCAAATAAGTATCAATCGTTAACGTACGTACTGGAGTAGCTCCACATCCTTTAACGATACACAACCAAATTTTGATGTCTTTTGCTCGTACATACCTTTCGAAACGCTCCTTCCACTCAGGAAAATCAAGCTCGTTGATCAGCAAAGGAGGTTTGTCGTTACTCCCTACCTCAGCATTGTGCTTAAGGTTTTGCACCATTGCAGTCAGATTGTTGTTTGCCATTTCGAATAAATTGTGAAAGAAACAGAGAGTGTTTGTGAAAGAAACAGTGAGTTGAAATAGAAACTTGGAAATACTGAGTGAAAACTCGGAGACAATCAGAGTGGTATAACCCGGATCAAACCTGATATAAAAACTCTGACAACACTCTAAACTCTGAAATTAGACTATGAAAATCCTTAAACACTAAACTCTGAATGGACTTTGAAAATAAACTCTAACAAATTTTGAATAGCTCAAACTCGGATCCTAGTAATTAAATTTTTTTTTTTTTTTTAATAAAAACTCGGACTCACTTAAATACTAAACTTGGACACCTAAACTTGGACACTAAACTTGGACACTAAACTTGGACACCTAAACTTGGACACCTAAACTTGGACACTAAACTTGGACACCTAAACTTGGACACTAAACTTGGACACCTAAACTTGGACACTAAACTTGGAGACCTAAACTTGGACACCTAAACTTGGAACACTAAACTTGGACACCTAAACTTGGACACTAAACTTGGACACCTAAACTTGGAACTTTAAACTTGGACACCTAAACTTGGACACTAAACTTGGACACCTAAACTTGGAACTTTAAACTCTGAAAAGAAACAAACTCTGACCTGACCTCTTAAAAGGAAAAACTCTGATCTCCAAAGCCCTGACCACAAAGTCCTGACTTCTTTATCCTGACTTCTTAGTCGGACAAGTGGAAATTGCTTCAGGTTATCTCACAAGTGTGACTTCACACTAGTTCATCAATAACTCTAAGCACAAGCACTGAATGGAAACTCTGAAGGAAAACTCTGAAGGGAAAACACTAAAGGAAAACTCTGAACAAAATAAAATGATCAAACACAGAATCTTTACTAACCTTCAAAAACCCTTCAAAAGCCCCTGATGAAGATCTTCAAGCTCTGTAAAAACCCAGATGAATGTATATCCTAAATAGCTCTTTTCTAATCACAATCCATCATCCAGAATGAATAAACACAAGAATGATTGATGAAAAACACTCAAAACACAACAAACAACACAAGAACCCAATCAAAATGTGATCTTTCTCAACTAAACCTCTAAACCCAAACCTACAGTAGTATGAGCACACTGCTCTGATACCACTTGTAAGGTCACCTAATCCAGGATCTCACTCAACAAAGACAACCAACAGGTGTGCGGAATCCACCTGATGATCAACCACTGTAGGATGAAGAACTAGAATGCAAGATTTGTGAGATAAATCAAGAATACACAGAGTATTCTTGATGTAGGAGATGAGTGACGTCACACACACAGTAGCCGCCAGACAACACACACAATGATTAGGGCACAGATTTCCACAAAAGAAGCGTTACGTATATCATTTCACTGAGAGTATATATACAAAGGAAAGTCCTGACTACTAAAGTCAGGACATGGGCCCAAAGCCCAATACAAAACAAAACCCTGACTAACAAATGCCTAAATTTGGACTTAGAAGAGGAACAAAGTCCTGACCAATAACTTCAACATAAATTCGGACCATAACATAAAGTTCTAACAATTAGCATAAAAGACCCTTGAAGACTTGAGAGCCTGCACTTATCACCCAAAGTGCATTTTCATGTAATATGGTTTTACTTATCTACTATAATTTCGAGTGGTTTGTATATTTAGTTGACCATTTGGTTGACTTGGACTAAGATACTCATCTATATACATGGTTTGTGTATTTAGTGGGCGCCTAATTGGATGCAAAGATAGTGAAGCTTGTGTAATCAAGTGAAACACGACTTCTTCATTATAATAAATAATTGCAATAAAAAGTTACAATTAATATCGTTGGCCACCAGACCCAGGAATTATAGACCACGGTATAACTAGCTAGTAGGATCGTTTTTTTGGATTTTGGGTCTTCTGGTTAGAGTTGGCTTTTCACATTCGGTGTGTTCATGATATTTAAAAACGTTTCTTTGTGAGTTCCTAATTCCTTATATAGTTGTTTCTTCTGAAAAAGTGAACGCAGTAAGTATCATACATCCAGATGGAAAAATTCTTGGTAGTTCTTCAATGTGAGCAACTTGCAAATGCTCATGCTAATTACCCTCTCTAGTCTTTGATGAAAATTCTACTTTTTTCTCAAACAAATACTTATACGTTCTTGTTTTATTCAATGACAGATGTCCATTATGCTGGAATGGCCGAAAATTATGCATTGCTTATGTTGATCACATATATAACCGATGTTTGGGGACTGGGACTAATTCATGCTGCTGGTTTGATTAACTTATGGATCGGCACAACAAAACTCATGCCATTCGCTTTTCTCTTTGTTATAGATAATTATGTCAGCAATAGCTACTCCATGCTCATCTTCTCTACCACAGCATCTGGGCTGGTAAGTCATAGGTTTCATTCATTGCCAAACTGCAGGACATCAAGTCAAATCGGTCTATCTAAAGGTTCAAAATTATTGTCTTTAATTCTCCTCTTGTTCTATGAAGATTAGCCATCTCGAATCATCTTGTACAACACTACTAGAAAATTGAGGATTTCCTACCAAAATTACCGACTAAAAAAATTCAGTCGGAAATTCCGACCATTTACCGACAAACTTCCGACTAGAATAAATATCAAATATTAGCAACTTCTTTTTTTTTCGGAAATTTGTCACCAATATAGTCGGATACTTGTCGGAAATATTTTCTACAAAGCTTTTCCCGACAAACGTATTTCTGTCGGAAATTGGTCGGAAACGCCGTTTTCCGACAGTTTTTGTGACAAAAACCTTGGTCGGAAACAAGACAGTTTTTTAGTAACATACTAGTTTAAGAAGTTTATAATTAAAATTCTGAATGGGGTCATCTGTGCTTGGAATAATTTTCGATAATTAAGAAAGAGGGAACCTAGAGAAAGAAGAATAGGTTGGAGTCTAACGCAATAAGTTTATTTTTATTTGTTTTTAAAGTCAAGTTAGTTGTTTTTCCTTTATTTTCTTTGGGTTTGTAATTGATTAGGATGATCAAACAAATAAATGTACACAGTATTGTTGAATCTCATTTTCCATAGATTTTTATTAACCAACTTGGGCCTCAGGTCTGACTTAAGTGAAATCCATAATTAAAGGCAACTTGGAACCCACTTATAGAAATAAATATGTAACTTTTCCATCTGAATAAGGATAAATTAATAGTTTTACGAGATAGAAAATTCCTTATTTCATATGACATTAAATGTTACATGACGGGATGAACCAACCTCCACCCCCTCACAAACTGGGGGTGGGGGGTTGGGGGGGGGGGGGGGGGTCAACTTTTTCAAGGGGTATGTACGTTCATAAGAGGGGGTTCGTTTAGACACACCGCTAATTGTTTTGACTTCTTGAATAGGGCATGGGACTGCTGTCGATATCAACGCCTTCATGGCTCTACAGTCGTATTACGGGAGCATGCAGTGAATACACAATGAAGTGCATAGATGAAAAACAGCAAATACTGTTCTACTTGGCTTTGATGTTAATAATGATTGGGAAATCTGCTAAGGAAGCGACCATGGAAGCAGTTCATTTCAAGTGTTTAGTTACTTCTAGTGACACAAAAGTTACTATTATTTTTGGTCTTCTATTTTCAATGGTAGAATCATGGTCAATCCGATTCGGCATTTCCGCAGTTTTTAGCTTCATGACTGTGTATCTCCTGATGAGCAAAGCATGGTCACACAAACTAGACATTAATAAGCTTGAAAAGAGTCCGGTTACAACTGTGTTAAGAGTATGTGTGGCCTCATTTTTGAAGACATTCAAAGGCCTACAATATGATTCAACTGGGATCTACAAAGATATTGAACGAAATGATCACCAATTGAGTCATAGCTCTAGTATCAGGTAGAAGTTCATATTATTCACTTTTCTCTAATAGCTATAAGTTTGAAAATATTTCTGAGAATTAAGTTTTACTAATTTTAGTCTTTAAATATTTACAATTAAGTTTTAATCATTTTAAGTGATTGCATATTTTTAAAAAGTATGTTTTAAAATGTTTATGTTTTTAAGTATTTTAAAATGTTTGAATAATTTGTTCAATCTATTTTTTTAATTTTTCTGGCACAAGAGTTTCTAAGTTCATGTTGCTATTGCTAGCCAAAATCGTCACTAAAGGTAATAGCGGCGACATACTTTACTCACGGATAAACCCTATCCATTTGATCAGTTAAGCAATCAATGTCCCAGATCAGCTGAAAACCCGTGTTCGGATTAAGAGCTTTAGCAGCGACTTTTTATATGTCACCGCTAAAGTTGTCGCCGCAATTGCTGTAGTGTGTGCTGGGTGTCGGTTTTTTTGTGGAAGGGCATATTTTTTTAAGCTAAAAGTGAACCGTTAGAACCATCATCATCACCCAAAAACGTGTGAAGAACTACTTTTGGGGATGGTCTAGCCACCATTTTTTTAACAAATTTGTCCAAAAATTGGATTTTCTATAGTTTTTGAGTTGGTTTATTGTGTATTAGGTTATCGAAGAACAGTGACAAATACGGTCACCATTCGTGGATACATTGTAGCCATCAAGAAGTCGAAGACACGAAAACCCTGGTTAGGTTGTTACCGGTGGGTGTTGTGTTGGTTTTCCTGGGACTAATAAGCTCGATGGGGAACACTTATTTTGTTAAACAAGGAGACCGCTTAAATCCTTCAATTATTATATGGAAATATGTGGGTGTGTCACAACTCTTTTCAATATATGAGTACTCAAAAAATCAATTCGGAAAATACACAAGAAAAGATTTTGAAACCCTATTCAAGCACCCCCCTCGGCAACAATTGTTATATGCTATGATCTATGCAATCCCATGTTGTATGGCAGCTGCCGTTGTCGAGAGTTCGAGATTAAATGTCATAAGTAAACTAGGTCTAGAAAACAAGCAAGAAAACATCATCCCAATGAGTACATTTTGGCTGATACCTCAGTTTTTCGTCCTTGGTATGGTTGACGGTTCAATGGAGCGAAGTATTGATATGTTCTTCGTACAAGAGATGCCTCTGTCGATGCGAAACTATGGTATTTTAGTTTTGAAAGGCTTTGTAGGGCTTGGTACTATTGGTAGTGTGTTGTTTGTGTATGCAACTGGTAAGATTAGCGAGATGAAAGGGAGACCAAGTTGGTTTCATCATAACATGGAAAACAGCAGGCTAGACTTGTTCTATTGGCTATTAATGGTGTTATGTGTTGTCGTTTTGGTGGCATGGATTGTGTTGAGCCAATGTGTCATATTGGCATGGAATAAACAACGGCCTTTGAATTACAAGGAAGATGAGATCCATAGATTACTTGAACCAGGGAGAGATCTAGATTCAATAGAGGATGGAAAAATTGGCGACCAAATGGTGGAAGCCGTAATCATAGAGTATTTGACGAAGTGGCGGAATACGATTAAACCAATTGAGTGATTGAGTTAAATGTTGTGAAATCTTTTATGAAGATACAGAATACAACTTTATATAGTATGTTATTGATACTAGGTTATATACATGTGTAATACCCTGATTTAAAATTTAAATTATATAAGTCATAACCATATATAACTTTTTGTTTTGTAAATAATTTTTATTAATGAAATGTCATATTACATATAAATAGATGTAATATAATACACTTTGGTTGCATAATATGGAGAGGAGCTCCATTGTCTCATGTATGTGTCATGTCAACCCGAAAGCTTTATAGCCTCTTCTTAATAACTAGCATTTACGACATGAGACCTCATTTTCTTATTCTCACTAATGGTGCCCCCTTAGTTCAAATAACTCACACAAACAACAGCTCACTATTGTTTGCCATTGCAATGGCTAACATTCAATTTCGTGCCCTAATAGCGCTCATGGTATGGTTTTGGAGAGGCACTATTGATCTTTTTTGAGTGAGGTGCCATGGGGATAGGCGCCCCATACCGTGTATATAATGAAACTTTGAAGTAAAAGATATATCTGATATATATATTTCACCAAAAATTAATATACACAATGTGGCGATCCATTTTCTTGGTGATGTTGGTGATTCACTACCGAATTAATTAGTTCCATTTTTCGATGATGAACTCATGTACATGTTGTAAATTCTTTGTCGTCTCACATTTAAAGTTTTTTTTTCCATGAAATCATTTGTATTCTATTGATGTTACCTTTTTAGTGACAATATAAATCCGTCGCCAGTTCCATCTCTGATACCCATGTTTCTGATGTTTCCATACTGAAGTAGCCATCTCTTTACATAAAGTTACTTAGTTACATGCCCCACTGGATCCATATGTCTTTAAACTCTAATAAGTTGCTCTTAGCACTAGCTCGAGAGTTTAAATAGCAAAACATATATAAGCAAATAACAAAGAGTTAACAATTTATTAACGGAAGAGTTCAGAAATTTACTTGCTATTATTACTACACAAATTTGCATTTGCTATCGAATATGTGATTGTTGGTGCCAACTGGCCGGATGGATCAACTTCACATAAACCTCAAAAATGCTCGTACACACTAAATACGTATCCGGGAACAAGGAGAAGAACGTGAGAGACAATAATATTAGACACAACCAAAACCACAAATTATAGCATAAGCATATAACCCTATTTAGGGGACTGGGGGTGGGGAATTGCTTCTCCGTGATAGCCATGTTCCACGCGTGGAACAAACAAAAATTCCACCGCCACTATGAAGTTCAACGAGTGATGGGATTGTTTCCGTGATTGTTTTCACGCGTGATGGACTGTGACTGATAAATGGATGTGAGGGGGTGTGATGATTTATTGTTGGGTGTTGTGAGTGATGACCATTGCCACTAAAAAAGGTTGTGAGTGATGAAATAATGGTTGATGACATGGCGGAACTTGATTGGATGTTGTGAGTGATGAGTGATGACCACCCCCACCCCCCTTATATTAACACTAAATAAGGTGTTGTTTGTTTTTTTTTTTTTTCTGAAAAGCTCTGCGCAAGTTCTTCTGTCTGCGCCGCACAGACCATGCGCAGACATTGCCACACTCAGACTGTTTGTTTTTCCGAAGACGTTTCATTAAAAAACGGCTGCGCAAGCTCTTCATGCTGCAGACTTGACCCAGCCACTTCCAAGATCTTCTAAGGTCTGCAGATGGTTAAACACCACCACTCACCACCACCGCCCATCACCACCACCACCACCACCACCGTCCACCGTCCACCGTCCACCGTCCACCACCCACCACCCACCATTGTCCATCACCATCACATTCCACCACCCACCACCACCATCTACCACCATCACCGTCCAGCACCACCGTCGTCGCCCGTACACTACCACCATTTTATTTTAGAAGTCTGCATACGTTAAAAAACAAACAGTCTTCTTCTTGCATACTTCAGAGGTTTGGTCCACCTCTTATTCTACAGATGTCTGCAAATGTAGTCCGCAGACAGCAGACATTTTACCTCTTAAAAAACAAACAACACCTAAAACTTTCCTATCATTACAGATTTGGTTGAGTGGTAGAGGTTCTTGCGTCTTGAATAAAAGTCCTGGTTTCAAATTCTTAGATGAGTTATATATAAATATTTAAACTGGGTGGTTAGCACCGGGTTGGATTCTTAAACCGGGTTCAACCTTCAACTCTATTAGTATAGAATTTTTAAAAATAATGATAATCATAATCAGCTGAAAGAAATCATACATATTTGTTTTTTTAATATAATAAGTAGATTAAAACGTAATTTTATTAAAAAAACTTATGACACGAAATACAACTTTTTTTTACATTTTTCGTCATCTTTAATAGGTTTAAAACATGTTTTTTTCAACTATACTCAAGCTAACTAGGTTAGAACCCCGTGTTTACACGGGTTGAATAAATGTAATTTTATATAGTAAATATAAACATAAATAAATCTCTAAAAAATACTCGGTCATTACATGGGTTGAATAAATACGTGTATTACACGAGTTGAATAAATATAATGTAATCTCGTAACACATATAGTCGTCTTGATAAATGAACTTTTATGTACAATTTACTTATTATAACATTTTACTTTGTTTTTTCTATTTATTATAAAGTTAGAAACTTGTGTATTACACGAAATTATAAGGTTATAAACTTTTGTATTACATGAGGTTGGATCAAAGATGGAAACATAAGAGATAAGCGGGAAAAATAAAAGATTATTAATAAGCGGAAAAATTAAGGAAATAGTTTTAAAAAATGTTAAACAAATAAGAGATAAGTTAGAAATTATGATTCAATAATAATATTTCATAAGAGAGAAAAACAGGATAATTATTATTTAAAATTATTATCTAGTAGCAGAGAAATCCACCAACATGATATAGCCTAGTTGGTCAAGAGTTTTTCCACAAATTGGTTTACTCCTGGGGTTTCAAGTTCGAATCCAACAAATATATGCCAATAATCTGGGAGAACACCACTATTCAAGGATTCAAACTTGGATAAGGTGCCTACATGTATAGCCCTACCGTGTTGCAAGCCAATTACATCGAAGCCTTTAAAAGAAGTAGGAGACGAATCCAGAAAAATAAATGTGAGAAAACACCAAATTGTAACATATGTCCTTAAAGATTTTCATTTTAATAATAACTAGCAATTAGACCCGCGCGCGTTGCGGCGCGAGAACATCGCAAAGATCAAATAAATTAGCCCAAACATCGTGTGATGCGTTAACCGTATGGAAACACACGTTTTGACGTATCGAATTGAACCCGAAGTAACCTAAATAAGCATTGCAATTGGATCAAAACGTAAAGTAAATCGAATTTATATGTGACCCAACTCATACATTAAAAAGAAACTACAATTTGACTCCACACGTTCGAAACAAAATTTATGAAACATACATAAAATACGCACGAATACATATTATATTTTTCCTGACTCATCTCCAAAATCGAAACGTAGACCAACTCAAATTTATAGTACATAAAATATGCACGTAAAATATGTTTTTTTTAATGAAAAAGTATTATATTTGACCTGACTCGTTTTCCAGAAAAGTTTATGTCGAAACATAGAACAAATCATATTTATACTGACACGTAAAAAAATGTGCACGTAAAAATTAGTTTTTTTAAGTAAAGCTAATATAGGGGTAAACTCGAAACAAATTATAGGTAAAAAACTTAATAGGTTAAAAAGGTTCGTAAAACCATGCCAAGTAGCACTAATGCCACACCATTGCCAGTGACCCCAATATCGGAAAAGTTCATAAAAATAAAATAAATAAAAAAGGAAAAAACAACACCAAAAGAAAAGCAAACGTAAAATTGTTGAACAACACCCGGCCATTGTTGTGTGTTAATGCAAAGAAATTAGACCAAAATGTAAAACGTAGAAAAGAATAACTATATCGAACTGGGAAAATTAACGTGTTGCGACGGACCTGCCAAATGAGAAAATATACCAAAAAACGGTGAGCCCCACATACATGTTGCGGCGTGTTAACTTGCAAAATTTAGAACGAAGCGTAAAACGAATAATTTGGGAAAGATGAAACTTATAAGGGGCCAACGATGAAAATAAAAAACTTCTAGGGTTAAATTGCAAAAGAAGAAAAGTATTGGGTTAGAAATTGAAGGGGTAAGGTCCCAAAAATCTCACAAAAAGGGTTTGAGACCATACCACAAACTGGGTTTCTCAACCTTTTTAACCTTGCGCGGCCGCGCATGGGTCTTATTAAAGGAAGAAAACAATCAGTAACTTACAGTCGCGCGCCCAAAGGATAACATAAATCCTTGCGCCTTCTCCCATTTAACAAAGGATTAAAAAGCCTTTGTCCAAAACTTCCGCCACAACGTCCAGACTTAGATATTATTTTACCCAGGCTTGGGGTTTATTTGTCTGTGTCCACACAGTAAGATATCACACTGGATTGCAGCAGTAATCTTCTAGAAAGAATACAATCATGCACCACCCAGACGGTTATAACCGTCTGGACACGTGTCATCACCACAGACAACCCTGGAATCACAACGAAAGCATGCAATTGGAGAGTAATCTCCAATTAATCTCTTTCCACGTGGCGATTCCCCAGCCACAGATCAAACCACGATCCGTGTGCATTCACATCGGATCGAGGCTAATTGACGTCAGATCAAAGAACTCAAACGGAAGAAAAATAACCGCTACGGCGTTAAGCATTTTCCGTTATCTTTTCAATAACAGGTTTTCCCTCCCAAACTCCCGGTTATAAATAAGAGAACTGTTCAGGTATAAACTCAGATTACTCTCACTCCTCAAATACTTATCTTCTCCGATACCAATACTTATTCTCACGCCGGAGTCGGGTCAAGGAGAGAACCCTCTTCTCCCCTTGACGAGGCTAACGGTGTTCTTTTTTGCAGAATCAC
Source organism: Helianthus tuberosus (assembly GCA_030545235.1). NCBI lineage: Eukaryota > Viridiplantae > Streptophyta > Magnoliopsida > Asterales > Asteraceae > Helianthus > Helianthus tuberosus. Next base: position 200,496,974 of record CM060425.1, read on the forward strand.
CGGAGAAGAAATCCCGTTGCAACTGAATCAACCGAGAGGGAGCTAACCCTTTTATGCGGATTCAAACCCCCTAACTATCTCGGTTCCGACCATTTAGTTAGTGTTTCTTCATTGGCGCCCACCGTTTTCTCAGTTTTTCTAGTTTCTACCTCGTTTCGATTCAGTTCATCCCGTTTTCTGTTTTTGCACATGGCAGAAAATTCGTCATCTCACCGGCAACCTGGTCCTCGACCAAACGTCGGAAACAATTCACAGCTGGAAGAATCTCCAGAACATTGGTTTAGCAGATGCCAAGCTGCCATAAACACAATCGTTATTCAAATCGCCAGATCTGATTTGTCAAACATCAGATCTGGAAAAGAAATTAATACCTCAGTATTGGATCCACCAACACCATGTAGGGAGGACATCCAATCCAGCAGTTATCAAAAACAAATACACATGATTCAGGGAGGTCCATCACGAAGACCAAATAAGCGAAACTATGATCAACATTGGAGAGAACAACAAGTGGTATTCCCCGTTGTTCCTGGGGGCCCTCAGGAAGAACGACCAGTGATTATCACTGGTATTTTCGGTCATTACCGAACTGACTATATGTTCATCGATCCAGGAAGCTCGATGGACATCATATACGAACAGTGCTTTAAACAACTCGATCCAGAAGATAAAGCACGGTTAGAGCCGGTCGATTTTCCTCTCACCGGATTCTGTAATGAAGCTGTATTCCCATTAGGGCAAATCGTTTTCCCGGTGACCTTATCTGATGGCGAGCACTCACGAACAGTTACAGTCAATTTCATGGTCATGCCGGCAACATCACGTCATGATGTTTTGCTCGGGAGAAGGTCACAAAGGGAATTTAGCATGATCACTTCCATTCCACACGCTGCTTGCGGATTTCCGACAGAAACTGGAGTTGCAATACTCTATTCAAGCAAAGAAGTCATGTTCGTAGACGACGAACCACCAACAAAGGTAGTCAAACCTTCGGCACCAAATGAACCAGAGAAATGGGTTCTAAACAACGAGTACCCAGAGCAGACCATTCTGCTAGGACCAGCCATTTCACCAGCAACACGCATACAACTAAAAGAATTATTGTCTAACAACAAAGACATATTTGCCTGGTGCCCAGCGGACATGACTGGAGTCCCACGCGACATCGCGCAACATTGTCTAAACATCAAGCCATCAGTAGAACCTGTTGCTCAGGGGAGGCGCAGTTTCAGTGAAGAAAAAGCAAAAGCAATGGACGAGCAAGTAGCAGAGTTACTTAATGCGGGCATCTTGCGCGAAGTAAAATACCATACATGGGTAGCCAACCCAGTGATGGTACAAAAACATAGCGGCGGGTGGAGAATGTGCGTTGACTTCAAAGACCTGAATAAAGCATGCCCAAAAGATTGTTACGCGCTTCCAGAGATAGACAAGAAAGTCGACTCTCTAGCGTCATTCAGATGGAAATGCTTTCTTGACTGTTACAAGGGTTATCATCAGGTCCAGATGAAAGAAGAAGACGAAGACAAAACGGCGTTCCGCACAGATAAAGGCATTTTCTGTTATACCAAAATGCCGTTCGGCCTGCGCAACGCAGGCGCAACTTATCAACGCCTAATGGACACAATTTTCAAAGATGACATTGGCAAGACTGTCGAAGTATACATGGATGACCTCGTCATCATGAGTCATGAGGAAAGCACAATGCTCGATAATATCCAGCGCACATTCGACTCCTTGCGCAGCGTGAGCCTAAAACTCAACCCAACCAAATGCTCCTTCGGTATGGAAGAAGGGAAATTTTTGGGATTCATCGTCACAAAAGATGGTTTTAAAGTAAATCCAGAAAAGGTGCAGGCTATTCAGCTAATGCCGTCACCCGCAACAGTTAAAGAAATGCAAAGGCTCGCTGGACGTTTAGCGGCTTTAAACAGATTTTTGGCTAATCACGCAGCAAAGTCTTATCCATTCATCAGTACGCTACGAAACTGCGCAAAGAAAACTGACTTTCAGTGGACATCTGAAGCGGAAACCGCATTCAAACAAATGAAAGAATGTTTAATTCAGCTGCCAACATTGACAGCACCAAAAGAAAAAGAGCCTCTAATTTTATATCTATCTGCCGCGGAAGTAGCGGTCGGTGCTGTATTGATGGTAGAACGCGAGAACATCCAGACTCCAATCTATTACATCAGCAAAATGCTTACCGGCCCAGAAACTCGGTACTCAATGATAGAAAAGCTAGTCCTAGCACTAGTACACGCATCCCGACGTCTACGCAGGTATTTTTCGGGTCACGTCATCACAGTTCTTACCAATTACCACCTAGGCCAGATCTTATCCAAGCCCGACATAGCGGGACGACTGGCCAAATGGGCAATTGAACTGGGAGGTTACAACATTTTTTACAGACCAAGACCCGCAATCAAAGGGCAAGTGTTAGCAGACTTCGCCACTGAAGTTCCTATCGATAAAATACAAGAATGTGAGGCAATCCAGAACCCAACACCTGTTTTCGATGACAGAGTCTGGACCTTACACACAGATGGTGCTTCCAATGACGATGGAGCAGGAGCAGGTCTCCGATTAATCAGCCCAGACAACCACGAGCTCACGTACGCTATACGATTAGATTTCAAAAGTACGAATAACGAAGCCGAATATGAAGCCTTCTTGGCAGGTCTTCGCTTAGCGTTAAAAATGGGGGCAAGAAATCTTGAAGCTAATGTCGATTCAAAACTGGTAGCCGAGCAAGTTAATGGCAATTACGATGCAAAAGAAGCTATGGCATTGTACCTTGAACAAGCGCGGATGTTAATCAACCAATTTCAAACATTCAAAGTTAATCACATAAACAGAAGCGAGAACAAACATGCTGACGCGCTAAGCAAGCTAGCTGCTACCAGCTTTCAGCACTTAGCAAAGGAAGTACGCATAGAGGTATTATCCAACCATTCCATTCATCTCAAGCAAGTAAACGTTATAGAAATGGGAGATCCATCTTGGGTGTCTCCGGTTATCTTGTACCTCCAACACGGAAAGCTACCGGAAGGAAAGGCAGAAGCTCGGAAAATACAACACAAGGCGGTAAATTACGAAATGGCGGATGGCGTCCTCAACCGGAAATCATTCATGGGCCCATTACTACGCTGTGTCGATAAAACAGACGCCCAATACCTTGTTAGAGAAATCCACGAAGGATTATGCGGGATACACGCGGGACCGCGCATGGTCGTGGCAAAAATAATGAGTGCTGGATACTACTGGCCAGGAATGCACATGGACGCAGTCGACCTGTTAAGAAGATGCGAGGCATGTCAACGCCACGCACCAAAGACACTCCGACCTAAAAACCCACTAATACCTGTTACTTCCGCCTGGCCATTCCAGCAGTGGGGCATCGATCTCGTAGGTCCATTTCCTGACGCGCCAGGTGCGGTAAAATTCATCATCGTCGCGGTGGATTACTTCACAAAATGGGTGGAGGCTAAAGCTTTGGCCTCAACAACAGCAATGGTAATCCGTAAATTTATATGGGAACATATCATTTGCAGATTCGGATTACCATTGCGCATTATTTCCGACAATGGTACCAACTTCGCCGCAGAAGATCTTCAAAAATGGTTCAAAGAAATGAAGATCGAGCATAACTTCGCCTCCGTTGCGCATCCTCAAGCGAATGGACAGGTAGAAAGCGTAAACAAACAGATCGTTGACGGCATAAAAGCGCGACTTGGGACAGCGCGCAGAGGATGGGTTGACGAACTTCCCAGCATCCTCTGGGCGCATCGAACAATGCCAAAGACTAGCACTGGCGAGACTCCGTTCAGTTTAGTCTATGGATCTGAGGGCGTCATTCCAGCCGAGATAGGTTTACCATCACCGCGCATGATAGCCATGGAAACTCAGAACAACGAACAAGAGCGAAGAATGGATTTGGATCTTTTGGAAGAAAGGCGCGAGAACGCCGCAATAACAGAAGCAAGGTACAAATCCAAGCTCGAGAAGTATTACAATGCGCGCGTCCGCGTTTGCACATTTGTCCCCGGCGATTTCGTGTTGCGCGACAATGAGGCGTCAAACGCTGAAAAGCCGGGCAAATTAGCGCCAAGATGGGAAGGACCGTACGTCATTAACGAGGTCTTAGGCAAAGGGGCATACACCCTAAAAAGGATCGATGGGACCCTTGTCCCCCGCACCTGGAACGCACAACAGTTGCGCAGGTGTTACATATGAACTAAGCCTTCAAAAGCGGAAAGAATATACAGGCAATGTCTTTCTTTATTATGTCTTATGTTACAAAGCCTTGCGCTCTTATCAATACAAACATCATTCCTACTTATATTACTGTTTATTACAAATTGCATGTAATTTTTTGGGTTCGCGCGAAAACAATATGGTCAAACATTGTATACCTCATGAACAGTCTAAAAAAGGCAAGCTGCTACGCCTTTTAGACAAACGTTCAAACATGAGCACAATACCATCTCTCATTCGCCTTACCTATCCAAAAAGCAATTAAAAACATGCAACATATTGTAATTCAAACACGTATGAAGTAAATACATTATCGATATATCACCAAGTGTAACAAAACACTTCAGAAACAAGATCATGACAATGATCTTCACAATTTTAGTTCCAGAAACTAAAATAGTCAAACAAAAAACCTTGCTTCTACAAGATAACAAGATGATCAAACAACAGACATTAAACACCGATCACACCCGTGATCTTCAAAAGATGAGTTTATACTAACAGACTTATATATACAATCAAAAGACGGGACGAAACAACTCCCAAACCTAACCAACCATAGGTTCATCTTCACCTATGTTCACCGAAGGATTTTTCCGGCGACGGTGATACACCAACTCACAAGTACTCGGACGGAGAGTCGGAAAACGAGCCATCAGTCCATCGGCATCCAACACACCACCACTAGCATCAACAACCCTATCTGGCCGGAAGATTTTATCACCAGCACCGGCAATCAGGGAAGGGCCAACAACAACAGCATTTTCTTCCTCGGTAAACATCAACGGCGAAGAATTAGCAAGAAGGAGTAAGGCTTCAACAGCATCACGGACTGCTAAGATGTCTGAAAGACGTCGGGAACGAACGGTACTTTTTCCCTTCATCTTCTCCAAGTTAATGACAAAAAGGCATCCTAATACATATATATACAAAAATTCAACCTCGGAAAACGGGAACCCTGCTCATCATTAGTTGTCTGAATCATGTCACATCCGAACGGCGCAATAGGAACCAAGGTCATATCCTCATTAATGAGGTCTGACAAGCGCCACTACGAATTTCAAGACAAAGAGAAAAATACCCATTCTTACTGCCAGTTGACGTCATCACGTGTCAGAGCATGATTGCAAAGATTTTTTCCTTTTTCCAACAAGATAAATCTTCTCATAGAAGCTTTCTTATTTTGACGCGCCCAAAAACTTTTTCCCTCTCATAAGTCCAGTGCTCCACTTACTTGCATAAGTACAACACTAGACTGGGGGGACTTGAAGGGGTAAGGTCCCAAAAACCTCACAAAAAGGGTTTGAGACCATACCACAAACTGGGTTTCTCAACCTTTTTAACCTTGCGCGGCCGCGCATGGGTCTTATTAAAGGAAGAAAACAATCAGTAACTTACAGTCGCGGCCCAAAGGATAACATAAATCCTTGCGCCTTCTCCCATTTAACAAAGGATTAAAAAGCCTTTGTCCAAAACTTCCGCCACAACGTCCAGACTTAGATATTATTTTACCCAGGCTTGGGGTTTATTTGTCTGTGTCCACGCAGTAAGATATCACACTGGATTGCAGCAGTAATCTTCTAGAAAGAATACAATCATGCACCACCCAGACGGTTATAACCGTCTGGACACGTGTCATCACCACAGACAACCCTGGAATCACAACGAAAGCATGCAATTGGAGAGTAATCTCCAATTAATCTCTTTCCACGTGGCGATTCCCCAGCCACAGATCAAACCACGATCCGTGTGCATTCACATCGGATCGAGGCTAATTGACGTCAGATCAAAGAACTCAAACGGAAGAAAAATAACCGCTACGGCGTTAAGCATTTTCCGTTATCTTTTCAATAACAGGTTTTCCCTCCCAAACTCCCGGTTATAAATAAGAGAACTGTTCAGGTATAAACTCAGATTACTCTCACTCCTCAAATACTTATCTTCTCCGATACCAATACTTATTCTCACGCCGGAGTCGGGTCAAGGAGAGAACCCTCTTCTCCCCTTGACGAGGCTAACGGTGTTCTTTTTTGCAGAATCACCGGAGAAGAAATCCCGTTGCAACTGAATCAACCGAGAGGGAGCTAACCCTTTTATGCGGATTCAAACCCCCTAACTATCTCGGTTCCGACCATTTAGTTAGTGTTTCTTCAGAAATAAAAAATCAACTTTGTTTTTTTTTTTTTTTTTTTTTTTTGAAAATATCCCCATACATAGGGTACAACTTCGTAAAGCAACATTTTGTTGCTAATTTATAGTTTATAATAATAATAATAATAATAATAATAATAATAATAAAAATAATAATAATAATAAAAAGTAAACAATACTAAAAAAAAATATACCGCTTATCAATAATCATATAAATATAAATAAATAACAATATCATTAATAATATAAATATAAATAAATAAGTACATAACAATAAATAATAATATCCATAATAATAGAGATAAAGATAAACATTATGTATTAATAATATTAATTACATATAACTAATCTAATATATTAATATTAATAATATTATTACTAAATTAAATGAGAGAGCACCACGTGGCATTATTTGGAGTCCTTTATTAGATTTCGGTTAGATTCCATTAATTATGAATTTTCTAAATAAACTTATTTGTATTACTTAAATATATTTAAGTCTACTAGTCATTTACCCGCGCGATGCGGCGGGAAACATTTCACTTAGGTTGGTGAGTTTAGGGCTATGTACGAGGAGGTTCGGTTTTGAGCCATAACCAAAACCAAATTCGCGATGCAACGGAAAACACAACACTTGTTAGTAATTCTAATGGTGTGCATGAGAAGGTTCAGTTAGGTCATAACTAAAATCTAAATTTTCGGTTAAGGGACTTCAAAACCGGTCATGGGGATTTAAAGAGTTTTAAAAGGATGTAAACAAACCGAACTGCGCCAAGCCAACAAAAGCACAATCATAAGCTCAAAACTGATCAAACCAATCCGCCTTGGATTGTTTTTCCTAACAAGCTAAAACGTTCAACCCAACTTATGTTTCTTAACAAGCTAAAACGTCCAACTCAACTCGGAAAAACCAAAGTTGTTCTTAACAAGCCAAAACCTTTCGCTAACTTGTTTTTCTTAACAAGCTAAGAGTTTAAACTAAGTCACGCTGTATTATTATTACTTTTGTAATCTAAAATGATGAGTTTTCATGTCGGTTTGGTTCAAAAATAGCTAACAGTTCAAACTGAAGTGCAGGTTTGTTTTACCTGTGCATTTTTTTAGTTATAGTTATATGTAGAGGTGCACAAAATAACCGGTTAATTAACCGTAACCGGTTATTAACCGAAACCGTAACCGGTTAATAACCGATTTAGGAATAACTGGTTAGTGGTTATTTTTAACCGTAGGTTAGTAACTGGTTATAAGTGTTTAGTATAATAACCGGTTATTAACCGGTTTTTTTAAACCGGTTTTTTAACCGATAGACTGGTTAACCGAAAAATTCAAAAAAAAAAGGCAGAAAAACCGGTTAATAACCGAAAATAACCGGTTAATTAACCGAACCGGTTAAAGTAATTAACCGGACCAGTTAAAAAAATAACCGGTTAAAGTAATAACCGGTTAAAGCATTAACCGGTTAAAGTCAAAAAGTCAAATTAACCGGTATGACTGGTTAACCGAACCGGTTATTAAAATTAACCGGTTTGTGCACCTCTAGTTATATGTGCTCTGCTGGTTTAAACTTGTCTTTGTTTGTTTAGACTATCCAAGACAGTGAGGTTCAACGTGTTGAAGGTGATTCCAACTGGATCTTCTAGCGGTAGGAAGAAAGCGTTTACAGGCATATGACAAGCTTGATCCTCTTCTTTATCTTCTTGTTAGACTTTCTTTGCAAAAACAATATTATTTGATTTGCTATGATTTTGAAGTATGTAATGTAATTGTGAACCTTATTTAATGTTTCTATAAACAAAGTATTTTGTCAAGTCTTTTTTTTTCAACCTATTGCTATACAAATTTGCTTGTAACATTGAATCGAATTTTGACTGTTACGTGTAGTTTGATTAGTTTTGACCTTGATATTCTGTGATACCTCTTTCGGAACATGTTGACTTTTACGGCCAAATTGATTCATTTCAAGTTCAAAATAACCATGGACTCAAAAGAAATTGATTCACTTCCAAAGTCAAACCGCAAATCAACAACTAAATTTGTTTTCAAGTTTGTTAAATCACTGGCACTACTAACCCTCCATGTCCATCACCATCCATAGGCAAAGCGTGATCAACCGAGGGATTAAACGCACCGGCTGCAATAGCCGCTTTCGCAAAATGTTGTGCTCCAACAATCTTTCCATTGCAAAAACTTTTTTTTATACCCGAATGAACTTCACATTTTCCTCTGAATTTCGGAATAGGCCCATATGGTTCGATATTACGATTCCCGAAACTCGGATGATGTGGGAAAATACCCGAATCAACAAATCCAATCACGAAGCTTTCAGAAACCTTCATATCCATTCCCATGTTTTTGTGACTCGTCAAACAGCTCGGTCAATATTGCTTCCTAAAATTCAAATAGAAGCTTTCTGTTACGCTTCATTAACGATTATGAACGTCACATATAAGAGACTGGACATGAGAGACTGAAGGAGCATAAGTTGCATGCTGTGAAATGCCATTTTCTGCAGCCTTAACAGTTGTACCAGACACCTTATGTCCCGGGAAAAGAGGGCAGAATTGCAATTAGAGCGTCGGCATATCCCACCGGATCTGTTTACAATAACCAAACAAGTAAGGTATTATATTGTATACAAAGTAACTACAGGATCTGATTTTCAACCCCGTATTGACCAAATTATTAGAATAAATTGTGCTTACCACCATCCTCACGAAGTATCTTAATAACTTCTCCAGCTATATCAGACTGAAAACAGAAGAAAAAAGAGTAAGACAGAAACTAAACAATTAGTATGAGATTTAATTTGATTAGATAGTTACTGAATTTTTTTTAGAGAATAATCATTAATAACCTCAATGGGAAGCTCCCCACCGAGCTGCTCGATGTAACAAATGACTTGCCCTTCCTTTACAGTTTGCTTCTGTTAGAACAATGCAAGTATCAGTAGAAATATAAACGAACATAACCAGAATCTTAAATTTTAAAAAATGCGTATATGGCATGAGGTCTTAGTCCTGGCACTTCACCGTGGTACGGGTATCGGTACAGGTATTTCAGAACAGTACCCGTTTTGGTACCACTTTATTTCTTTTTGAGCACTCATACGGGTACCAAATAGGTAAAATTGGTACAAGTCCCGATACCAACAGGTAAAATCGGTAGGAGTACCAATACGATACGGGTACCAAATAGGTACCATAAATACCTAATAGAAAATAAAGCATAAATACCTAATAGAAAATTCGGTACCAGTACCATTGTTTATCCATGCCGATACCAAAAGTACTGAATACCGAAATCAATAAAACTGGGTACCGATGTACCGACCACTTAAAATCGGTACGCGTATGGGTATTTGGGAAAACAAAAAACTCATCCCTAGTTGAAGCAGCGCGATTACTGGAGGGAAAGCATCAAAGCGAAGCATTTCATTTTTTTCTTATATTTATTTTTTGGAAGATCAAATAATACAATTCCTAGAAAATGTTCAATGTGTAATAAACTAATAACATTCAGAAGCATTTGGAGCGGGTGAAAAAACACTGGGAAGCGATTACCTCTTTGCATGGCGGAGGTGTTCGTTTCCCCTTGATAGTTCGTGATCTTCGAAAGTACCCAACCTGTATTGCACATAAAAGTGGCATATTTAAAAATAATCTTTTAAGTTTTAATAACTAAATAAAAGTATATTGAATATCTTCGAAAGTACCCAACCCTTCATCTGCAGCTGTATCAAGAAACGCCTGAATCCCACCCGAAGTAGGTTCAACTTTGGTAATTGCTAGAGACGGTGACGATGCTGACCCGTTTTGTTCAGTTGACTCCACATTTGCAGTGACGATTGGGGCGGAAACTGGCGGTGGAGAACTTGTATTTTCTACCGTTAAGTTTCTCAGTACATGTAACCGAAATCCACCAAGCTAATAACAACAAATAATGCAAAGAAGATATAAGAGTTAGTTCAGAGACATGGATTAACAATTCCAATGGACATTATAGTCGGTTTTTACAGGTACTAACTTTCAATTCAAACTCTGCAATTGAGGTTGTGTCACAAATTTCTGTTAGAAGAGACTCCACCTGTGAATATGGTTTAAACGGAATAAGTTAAACATACACTTTGATATGAAGTAAGGGTGTTCATAAGCCACTGAAACGACCGAACCGCCCCAACGGAAGCAAGTCAGTCGCTTTGCGACCCAAACGATTCAGCTATGGTGGTTTGGCGGTTTAATGGTTCGGTCTGAAACCTGGTATAACCGAACCGGCCGTTGTATTTTTTTTTTCAGTTTCGGAATATGTGGATGTATATGTATTTTAGTCACGAACCATCTTTATCATTTAAGATTTTTTAATACAAAATAATGATTTTGGAATGAACAAAATAAAAAAATCAGTTCAACTCTCAAATCTCAAAACTGAACTGTTAAACCGTCTTGACCGCTGGTTTGGTTTGTCTTTCCCTGAAACCGTAGTTTAGGGCTTGACCCAGAATTTTCGTCAAAACCGGTCGAACTGAACCGTAAACACCCCAATTATGCTAAATTTTTGCATACATTTAATACAAAAATTCAGAATTTACCTCTGCAGCACTTGGAGTGAATTGGCTTGTTGATTCAGATGATCTTTCAACGTCAGGAGAGTCTTCTAACTCTGCACCTGCTGCTATATACCATACTTTCAAAACACGAATTTTGAATTCAAATAAATTAAACCCTAAACACGAAAACAACCAACACTAACATTCACTGTAATCGAAATTTCTTACATTGGGCATTCTTTGCAGACAAGCACAGACACCGACTCGATCCTTTCGACAACACCAGCCGATCAAACCGTCGAGCGTTGTCGAACCTAACTCCATAACAATTCTGTTGCAAATTAGCTAATTCTATTCTATAAGGAGCTAACCTCAAGTTGTAAAGCTTCAAACTTGAAGCCCCAAAGCTACCTAGTAACAAACAAACAAACAAACAATAACCAAATGTAACAAACTTAAAGATACCTTGTTTTTGCTATTGGTGGTGAAAATTCAAAATGTTCAGAAGTTGACTTTTTATTTTCAGAACCTGCAAGTAAACTTGTTAATATAGTAAGTATAGAAACAAACTTTAGTGCAAGAAAATAAAAGATGTTGAAGCTTACCAAGGAGTAGATCGGTAGTCACCATCATCCTCTGCAATTGCTACTGACCTAGAAGCACCAACTTATTAAGGTAAAGCTACCATGGAGTTTAAGCAATTCCGCAACACGCCCTCAGAGTGTCAATGGCTTTATCCACAGACTGCAGAAGTTCAGGGATGGTTGTTTTGCATACTGAAATTAACAAAGACACTGCTTAATCACATTAAACTTTAACAAGTTGCGACAAAAGGTTGTTTCTTGCTTGTAAGTTGTAAACTTGTAATTATATAAACTGGTACATGGTTAATCCTGCCCTGATTACCAATACAAACCATTCAAACTTTCCTGCAAGTTAAGTCGTAGAAACTTACCACGATTAGTGTTGGCTTGTGTTTCTGCCATCAGCTCCATATATGATGCCTAAAAAAGATTGTTTTCTCATGAATATGAAACTTTCGAAGTCCTGAAGAGAACAGACCAGATACTGATGCATAAAACTTAAAAACTACCTGCATTGTATCATGAGTTTCACTTATACGCTCAGTCAACTTCTTGAATTCTTTCTCAGCTTCATTCATTGTTTCTTTTTTTTTCCATTCAACGTTACACAGATCTGAAACTGTACATCCTTCACAAAATCAAAAATAGAATCAAGTTCATATCTATGATCTATCTATCACTAAACAAACAAAATCAGATCAAATCATCAAAACCGACACTACAAACCGATCGAAATCAACGAATCATCGATCGTAAATCCAGATCAACAAATCAACTCCTCGAAAACCTAAACGAAACTGAACTGAGACACAAGTTCGTAACGTAACGAAACGGATCAGATCCGAATCTAAATCAACAACAATCGAACTTAAACAGATCAATTGAAGCATAAATGACCTAAATCAACAACAATCGGACTTAAACAGCTCAATTGAAGCACAAATGACCTAATTAACACAAACAAATCAATCGGTGAACAAAATTAGGTTACAGAAAGTGATAAATAGAGTGTAAACCCTAACTAAAATCAGAAACAGAACCTGTAACAGAACCTGTAACAAACACCAGTCGTGAATTAGGGCTTCAATAATAGATATGATAAGCAAAAAAACTTAAAAACTTACATTTGAAACTCAGATCGAAACCCAGTTCTTCACATCACTTCACCCTTTTTTCGATTATGATAAAACCTAGACCTCTCAGTGCCTTTACCGTTCAACTGTAGCCCCCTAACAACGATTTCAGAACGGAAATCTTGACAAATTTTTCGATTTCAGAACAGGTTCCTTCATCTCTGGTTCTTCGTCGTTCAATTGAAGAGCGATGGAGAAAGCTAGGGTTCTAGAGCGAGAGAGAAAAGTTGATAATAAAGAACAATAAACAGATCTAAAAATAAAACATCACAGATCTAAAAATCAAACTTGTATACCTGGTGAGAGGTTAGATTCTTCATTGATTTGGTGAAATATTCACCAATCGACTTGAATCGCCTTCGTCTTTTTGAATCGCCAGGGAGAAAGAGAGAGAGAAAGCAGATGGGATCTAAAAGTTGAATGGACGGGGTGTATGGGGAATTAGGATGAGCGGGAATTGAAAGTTGAATGGACGGTGCAGATCCCAATCCGTGTGATGTGTTTCTTTGAAAATGGACGGTGTAGATCTTAATAAGTGTTTATTTTAGTAAAAGGGTATAAGTGGAAAGTGAAGTTTTCTGGTGCTTAAAAGACTTGTACATCATGCATTAGGGGTGTTTTAAGGAAAATTTTATGACTTTAAGAAGTCCCTCCTATATGCTTTATAAAGTAGTATAGATAAATATCACCAATTTCAAATTTTATGTTTGTTAAAATATCATAAAAAGGTAAAGTAATGATAATAATTGTTTTATATGAGTGTTCTAAAACAATTAAAACTAGTATTAAGGGCCCCCGCGTTGCTACGGGGGCATAGAACGTGCCAAGTAGCACTAATGCTACAAAATACTAGCGACTAACAATACCGGAAAAACTCGTAAAACAAAATAAATAAATAAAAAGGAAAAAATAACACCGAACGAAAAGCATACGTAAAATCGTTGAACCACGTATGCCAGTTGCGACATGTTAATTCGAAGAAATTAGACTGAAATGTAAAAATAGAAAAGACTAAGTCGATCTAAGACCGCACGTGTTGTGACGAACCTGTCAAACAAGGAAAGATACACGCGTTGTGACGGTCCTGTCAAATAGGAAAAAATAGTGAAAAAAAACTTTGAAACCCACACGTACGTTACGGCGTGTTTACTCACAAAATTAGAACCAAACGTGAAACGAAAAATTTGTAAAAGATGATAAATACGTGGATCAAAGTTGAAAATGAAAATGTATTGAGGGTAAATTGCAAACGATGAAAAGTTTTGGTTTTAAAGTAAAAAAAAAACAAAAAGGTTAAAATGCAAAGAATAAAAACCTTTGGATTAGAAGTGAAAAATCAAAAATATTTTTTGAAAGATCGACTCCCTATGCTTGGAGTACATTCCAAGAAGCACAAAAATCTTCCTAATTTATAATATGGTAATTACCCAACCACATTAAATATTGGATTTTTTTAGGGTAAATTACTTTTTGAGTTCCTGTGTTTTGAAGGTTTTAATTACTTGAGTCCAAAATCAAAATGTTTAACGCCCTGAGTCCCTACAACCAATTTTCTTAACCATTTGAGTCCAAATTTTTAATATTGTTAGAGTTTTTTGGTTATCTGTTGTTAAATGACCAAATTACCCTTATAGTTAAAAAACTATTTTTTTATTGGGTTATTGGATTTTATCACCCCCAACTATCTGTCTTTGGCCGTTGGCACCCGCAACTAACACTTTGACACCCGGCACCCCCAACTTGACTTTTTGTTTGTGATGACACCACTCAGTTAAATCTCCACTAACTGAGTTTGTCTTTTATCCGACGTGGCGCAAATGTGATGAGTTGGAGCTGATTACGTGGCGATGACGTGTCTTTAACCTTCATCTCCTTTATAACACCAGACTAAGTACTTGATAAGACTAAGTACTTGATAACTGAAACAAGATTTTCAAACTCTACAGCAAGTTTACTAGATTAGCATACTTGTCCACATACACATGAACTTAGAAAAACCATAACTGGAGTGAAAGTGATTAAACATTGGTGAACATTGATGAACACGACATCTGGGAGTGGTAGCATCACCGCTACTATCCGAAATCGATGAACACGAGGTAAACCCGAGTTCTTTACTTAGATCGAAAGTATGACCCTTCTCCTTTCCACCAGCCATCAGTAAACCTACACATTGACAATCCAAACAACATAAAAAAATTACCCCCTTTACACCAAAATCAATTTCTAATTAAGAAGTAGTTAAAGTAATGACGATCCAAATCTTAAAACTTGCTTTATAAATCATCAGTTGAACTGTTGAAGCAATAAACTTTTTATAAAATAAATGAAATCTATGATGCCCTGCAGTAACACCAACAACATCTAATGAATCTACATTGCGAGCAAGTGAAGAAAAAAAAATGAGAAAAGCTTACAAAAGAAGAGGAGGAGGATTTGAGTACTTGAAAAATTAATCCGTTGAGAGAGATAGAGAAAGTATTTGTAACCGTCAAAAAAACGATTAATGAGAAGGAAACAGAGCGGAAAAAGATGCGAAAGAATCTATATAGAGCTAGCTATAGCTAGGGCTTCTTAAATTTAGGGGTGACCGCTAGAGTGAGAGAGATTTAGATCTAGTACTTGAATCGATTCGAACATATGCTTCAATTGGCCATGAATCGATGAGAACCCAGATGATTATGAGGAAATTAGGGTTTGTTTTGGATTTATAAAGAAGAAGATGAAGTTAAAGACACATCATCGCCACGTAATCAGCTCCAACTCATCACATTTGTGCCACGTCGGATAAAAAACAAACCCAGTTAGTGGAGATTTAACTGAGTGGTGTCATCACAAACAAAAAGTCAAGTTGGGGGTGTCGGGTGTCAAAGTGTTAGTTACGGGTGCCAACGGCCAAAGGCCGATAGTTGGGGGTGATAAAATCCAATAACCCTTTTTTATTAGATTTCTTTCTCTATCTTATATCTCTCTTTTTCTCTAAATTCTGCATTTCTCGCATCTTTCTTTCTCTCTCTAAACCACTTCCATCCCCCAACCATAAAACACCATCACCACCACCACCACTGCACCTCCATCGTCACCCCCACACCACCACTGCAACCACCACAAAACTCTTTACGCAGAAACAAAAAAGAAAAACGGCTCAATAAATCATTAGTGAAACAAATAATAAGAAGGTTAGCTAACACTCACATCATCTTCCCTAAGCAGGGATTCGGGTATGGGGTGTCGCCTGCATACAGTAACCACAACTTGTTTTAGTAAGCAAAATAAAAAGTCATATTTTACAAATAAAATTACGGCTTAAACAACCAAAAAGTCAGATTGATGCTCAAACATCTATCTACCCACAACTATATGAACGGCTTTCTTCACTCCTATTTCAACACCAAAAAGTCAGGTGGCAGTAGGGCGATGGTGGTGGCAATGGTGGGGATGATGGTGGTGTAGGTCCACTAGTAGAGGATCTAGTCGCCTAATCCTTGTGATACGAACAAACCCGGTTGTGCGGAATCCAACCGGGTAAGCAAACCGAGATCAAGAACATGAACACAACAAGATTCAATCGTTAAAAAGGTCAATGTATTACTTAACAGAACGTTTGTGTACAAAAGTTAAACAAGAACAAGCTCTCAAACTTTCTCAGTTCTCTCGTGTCTAACTTTTGTTCTCACAAACACTCTCTCTGTTAATCTTGTGTTCTCTCCTGTGTCTCTCTCTGCTGTGTTGTCTGTCTACAGTGCATATATATATAGGCTGCAGTGTAACAACCCGCACGTTCGTGCGTTGTTACTACTTGTTACACTCGTTACGCCAAACACCAGAGATTCGGATCATAATGTGCCTATATCGCACATATCGCTAAATCGCAGTATTTTCGCATATTTCGCATACTTTATCGCTATAACACATCACATCGCACATACTAACACTCACGATGACGTTGAGTGAGGACCTATTCTACCCTCCTCGATAGCCGTGATGTGTCACAATGCAATGAATATTCGAAACGCGCAACCCGATTAGCGTTACGCAGACTTTGAAATGTGGATATGTATATACGACCCAATATGACTAATTATAATAGATATATGAAAATGAGGATGAAAATATGTACCCAAACTATTGAAACACTTAACGATCGAAACGAAACGCCAAGACCCAACTCGCCGGTGACACTAGATCGAATGACAACTCGATCGGATTGCCATCCAATCGGACAGCCATCCGATCGGACTGTCATCCGATCGGACTGTCATCCGATCGGACTGTCATCCGATCGGTGTCATCTGATCGGACTGTTATCCGATCCGATGCACTGCACCACCTCCTCTCCACTTCACTTACAAATAGCACTTGTCACATCACTTGAACAGTGATGTGACAGCTCTCACTCGACCAGCAAGCTTTGGGACTATTTCCTCTCGATTTCTCACGATTCTTGTAAATTTCTACCTCAAATCTTGTACTTTCATGATCTACATGCACTCCTTCACCTTTTTATCTTTCGAATCTTAACTTTTAACCGTGAAATCACTAGATTCAAGGTGTTCTAGGATGATGTCATCATGGTGTTCATATGAACCTCATGTTTTGCCTTCAATCCACCAAGAACAACTTAGATCTGAACGATTTCCACATGAATAAACAAAGATCTTTCATAGATCTGAACATATTTAGGATAAAAAGGATAAAAAGGATTGAAAGATGGTTTTCCAACTTTCTTTCAACTCTTTTGCCCTCAAAACTGATAGAATCGGAGCTTGTACCGACCTTCTAGTCATTCTTAGTGTCGTGTTGGTTCAAGATCTGGTTTCTAAAAAAGAAACGACTGATTTCGGGATTAACCAAGAATGACCGTCACGAACCAGTAAACCGGTCAGATTTGGGTGATTCCTATCCAATCGGGTCCCTTGGTTCGAGATGGGGTTTCTGTTGTTTAGCACGTCACAACACCGTCTCGATCAAAACTACCAAAAACCTTCAAATTAATCAAGTGCCAAGGACGACTAGATCATTTGGATGGATTACCGTCCAATCGGACAGCCACCCGAACAGACAGGACAGTCATCCGACCGGACAGGACAGTCATTCGAACGAACAGGACAGTCATCCGATCGGATTATACCTTGGGTCCCACACTCCACTTGATTTCGACAATTTGGAGTTTAAACATTGAACGGACTACCGCCCGACCATGTGGTGTTTAGACTTCAACACTTAAACAATTTTCAACGCATTCAATACAAACGGATTGTCACCTGATCGGACTACACTCCGATTGAGTGACAAACTGCTATGAACTTGTTCTCACTAAAGTGTCCACCAATCAGGTTATCACCCGATCGAACAGCCGTTCGATCGACCGACCTGAAAGGATGAGATACTTCTCTGTTTTCAAAACGCTACAACGAAAACTTCAAAAGGAAACCATCATACACAAACACATCCTTCCTAAAGGAGGAAACGATCCACTCGAAAGGTCACCTGACCGGATGACCGTCCGAGCGGATTGCCACCCGATCGACCGGCCTCCCGATCGGATTGCCATCCGATCAGAGTACTGTCTGATCCTTTGACACTTTACACTGTTTAACGCACTATGCAACGCTTACGCTATCAATCTGTAATCAGGCTAATCGCCTCCCGATCGGATTGCCATCCGATCAGAGTACTGTCTGATCCTTTGACACTTTACACTGTTTAACACACTATGCAACGCTTACGCTATCAATCTGTAATCAGGCTAATCTCAGACGCGCTCCCTTCAATCCAACCAAGCTGTATTGCTTGCTGAGCACCGACTGTGAGTATACTCGAACCCTTTTTATCGTATTTTGGGTGTAACATACGTTCCTATCAATCAAATTTATCAAACGAATTAATCAAACAAACTGTTTATCATTTGTGAATAACTGTTATGCATATTTACACGTGATGCTAGTTACATATGTGTTAGGACTTGTACTCGCGAGGTCCCGCCTTAACTAGTATAGTACTATAGAACCCGACGGGGTCTAGTTAGGATGAATAGAAATCGCAATCGCAGATCGAGTGACTTAGCTGGTAGTATCTGTCTTGTATGCATATATGTTGAGGTATCTCATTATGTATTTGGTAATTCGCAACACTTTTTATCAATTTCTCGCTACTATCAAAACTTATATACTCGCCAATACTTTTGTGTTGACGTTGTTTTAACGTATGTTGCAGGTTTAGTCGCAGTCTACATCAAATTAAGCTAGGAAGTCTAGAAACTCACCTAAAATCTATGTTGTCAGATTTGTATTGTTCGAGAGGACAAGAAATCTATGATACCTTATGTGATTGTATGGTTTATTAGTATGGGATAATGAACACATTAAATACTGTCGCAAAATAGTTGTTATGGATTCTCCTGAGGAATTTGATTCACCTAGTGCCGCGCCTCGATGATTCCGCCATTGGTTGGGATGTGACAGATTGGTATCAGAGCCATAACTATAGGGAATTAGGTAAAATTTTGTGACTCGACCTAGTCCGGGTCGACGTCTTAGAAATTGACCTAGTCTATAGTCTAAGTACCAACAGGCCGACTCGTACGAACCCAGCAGGGTTTGTATGGGCCTACTTGATACTCTCGATCGAAATTGCTAAAAAACTACAACTTTGTGTGAACACCGCGTACTACAGCTTCACACGAAGAAGCCTTTCCTAAGGCTGACACAAGGCACACGTTTTTGAAAATACTCGCATAACGAAACAGAGTGGTCCAGTCGAGATCAGGCGTGAAAACCAAGAACTCTCGATAGGATCGCTCACTCAGCGCATTTTTCTAGCACGAGAACTTTCCGTTGAGCTAGGAGTGACATCCATATCTCGACGAAAGTCTCCATTTCGAAATCTAGTGGAACTCACGAATTTATTCGAAGAGCATAACCACAAATTAGGAACGAAGTTGTTAAGTCAGGGGTGAAACCCGTATCTTAACAAACCGCTCCACTCTCTAAAATGGTTTACGAAAAGCTCTCACCAAGGACTCGACCATAACGATGACTCGAGCCACGCGATGACTAGGAGGACGAATGCCATGAGCTGTATCCCAGTGGAAGCATAAGTCTTCTAGGTCAACACGCGTTCACGAACTTGTTGAGTATGGTTGGGTTACCTTGGGTAGTCAACGCCTAAACACCCGAGGTACTCCGATTATTTTACCAAGCCTACGACTCACCTGTTTTACACTTTAATGAACTTAATTACGCTTTATGTGCTTATTTTACGCCTTATCGATTTCTCGATTTATCAATTTTCGCTCCTTGTTTTACAAAACGCATGACTCGCACAGCCATCGCAATCTAAAACGAAAACCAAATGTTCGCAACAAAACTAATGTCTAATTACTCGCTTACGCTCTCGCTCTCTCCCACTTCACCGCGTCCTCGAGCAATCTACACCGATATGTATGTGTATAAGTGTAAACTACAACTATTTATATCTAAACACAAACAAATCATTGTGTGAGAACTTAGGAATCTTGTGTCTCCTATGTGGCTCCTATGTGACTTCGCATTACTATTATACTACCGCATCAAGTTTTGAACACGCTCAATCGCATCGCAAAACTCAAAAATCATTATGATCGAATCTCACTCCAAAACTCTCTCTGTCTAGATGCCTTCCAACGACTCTACCTCGAAACAAACAGCTAGGAGAAGATCCAAACGAAGTGCCGAGAAGAGGATTGCCTCGCTTGTGGCCAGGGAAGTGGCCAAGGTCATTCCTCAGATTGTCACTCAAGTGCACTCTCTCAGCAACTCTCGAACCTCGGGAGACTCTAAGACGAAAGCGCCGCAATCTGCTTTCCTCTACAAACACTTCAAAGCCTGTGACCCGATGGAGTTCACGTGTGAAGGAGGTGTGTCCCAACTACTACAGTGGTTTGATTCTATCGAAGTTACCCTTCGTCAGAGTGGGTGTCCCGATAGTTTCCGTACTACTTGCGCTACCGAAGTGTTTCAATTCAAGCACTCGACTGGTGGACAGCCGAACGTAACAAACGTGGGATCTCCGCAGCCTACGCCCTCTCTTGGAATGAGCTGAAAGAACTCATGAAGGAAGAGTACTGCCCGCCCCACGAAGTCCAGAAGCTAGAAGACGAATTTTGGGAAATCAAGCAAGTCAAAGGTGACAATACTGGCTACACCGCAAGGTTCAAACAGCTTAGCATAATTTTCCCGAGTCAAGTCAACACTTCATAAAAAGCCATCACGGAGTACATTCGCGGCTTGCGTGAGTGTGTTTGATTTTGTCGAAGCTGCAAGACCTGCTACCATCGAAGAAACCTATCGCTTGGCCGCAGAAATCAACGACAAACGAGTCTTAGATGAATTTTTCTCCAAGAATCCTGTCAAACAGGCTCATCAAGCAATTGTCGTTGATTCCTCTTGCGAATCTACCGACGATTCTTCTGAAGATTCCTCCGACGATATCTCCAGCAAATCATCAGACGAATCCGCCGACGACACCGCATCATCTCAGGAAGCTCAGCCCAGCCGTAAACGAAGGACCATGAGCCCAGACTCTTCAACAACTAGACTGTCACAACCAGAACCTCTCCAAGCAGCTCCAATTCACTTGAAACGCGCCTACAACGGAGCTCATCCCTTGTGTTTTACGTGTACGTATCATCACCCTCCAGAAGCTAACTGTCGCTATTGCGCAAATTGCAACTGGTATGGCATCTTACGCAACACTGTCACGCAGGACCGCAACCTTGAGGAGTTTCAGCAACAACCGCAGTCTACACAGGAGTACTCCACAGCAACGTTATTTTGCTTCTAATGTTGTTGTAATAATACGACTTATCGCCGTCAATTTCTTTTATGTGTGGAAACTTATTTTATCTCCTGACGCATGTGGATTCTATTTCTCTCTTATACTCGCGCACAATCTATATGCTTGCACTATGTACTATATAATGCATTTATCCCCTACTATGCGTTCTTGATATAAGGTACGATAAACGTGCAAGAATCAGATTAATCACCGGTGCACACGGGATTATTTTGGTTAGTGCACGGAGATCGTAGTGAGTCTCAATGATGCCTCAACGTTCAGGGCATGGTTAAGCGTGGTGGATACGCCGCTGGTACTTCCTATATATAAGCGTCTTGACCATGTCTGACGAAGTGTGACACCTATTTACGGAATAGAGGCGTATGGTTGAAACATGACGGTGTTTCGCCATGCTAACCAAAGTTTTGTGGAGAAAGTGCCATGAGGAGTTGGAACATAGACCTAATATACTATTGTGGTTATTTTCGACACACTACACTACTCACAAGGTGTAACAATCTCAATCGCAACTCAAGCGTGTGATCGCAAGACTTTTCGTAAGTCAACACGCTCGCAATCGCATTATCGCTAGAATCTATCTCGCAAATCGCAATCGTTTATTATGTGTCTCGCGCTATCGCTTATTGTGTGTTCGCAATCTCAATCGCTTATTGTATGGATCGCTATCGCTTATGGTGTGTCTTCGCTTAATCGCATATTTTGTATGTATCCCTCTATCGCTTACCGCTTACTGTGTATCGCTTGCTGTGAATCGCGTATCGTGAATCGCTTTACGAGTACCGCTCATCGCTTGTCGCTCTTCGCCTTAACGCTTCTCGCACCCATCTCATCGCTTCGATACTCTTATCGCTTATCGCTATTTGTGTTATCTGTGCTATCTGCGTTATGTTAGCACTCCTGACCTCGCTTCACGAGACGAAGCTAATAGGGCTAAGACATGGTGGTGTTTTAGCCGTATCAGCAGACTATCGTGGAAAAAGGCCATGTGGGCTAATGTTAGTTAAAATTGTGGTGTTGTTAAATCTAATCGAATCGCATGCCTCCATCGCTTGCAACGCAGTGACTGTCGTTTATCGCTCGACGGTTGTCGTTATCGCTTGTCGCTATTGCTCATCGCTTTTCGCGTATCACTTGTCGCTTTTCGCTTTTTGCCGCCGTCTTTGCTTACTATGCTTGGTGTTTGGTGTTGTGTTATCGATTATCGCGTACCGCTCGTCGCTTATCGCACTCGCTAGTGCCACTAAACTGAGTTCGAAAACGACTTCATCGCTCAGTTCGCCCTTTCAAGACTTGATCCAAACCTTTCTCGTTTGGGGCGAGTCATCGCAAATTTGTCTGTACTATGTCGACACGGATGACACTGCCTCACGGGACGGAAGCCATATGGATAAAACATGGTGGATACGCCGCTGGTACTTCCAATATATAAGTGTTTTAGCCATATTGTAGAACTTTTGTGGAAAAGTGCCATGCGGGGCCGACTCTAAAAATTAAATTTTTGGTATTATTAAAAAGGCCTTGTTTACACAAAGTTTAAACCAACTTTCCTATAAAGCTTTTTCCAAACCCTTTGTACAAAACGAGATTTTCCTGTAACACTGGTGTGACAATCGACTCAAGCTAACGCCGTGTGGCGAGAAAATTTCGTAAAACGAGTTTTAATCACCTCAAATTCTTTTAGTAACTTAACAAAACCCTTCTCATAGCGCTGGTATGGACATCGATACAGTTAACGCCACGCCATGAGAAGACTTTCATAAACAAGTTTAACCCAATTAATCGACTTTTCAAAAATTAATAACGCTTTGGAATCGCATTCTTGTGTGTGTGTTATCGCCTTTTGGATATGCGAATAGCATTTCTCGTCGCTCTCGCTTGGTCTTCGCAATGCCCTCGCATGTGTATACTCAATTGTAACAACCCTCGATAAAACCGACACTCTCATAATATTTTCTGACACCCTATTATATTTTAAAAATACCCTTATATGTCTTTAAATACACCCCGTATGTGAAAACCGAACCCGAATTATGTTATAGTATTTAAAATAAATTAAAAACAATAAATATTAAGTTTAGGCGGGCCGTGTAGACCCACCCGAACCATTTACGCGGGCGGTATCAAGGTAGATACCAGATTCCTTTGAGTTTCTTTAGTTCAAACGGGCCGCGTAAGACCCCGTTTAAGTTAACGTGGGCCGCGAGAGATCGATAACACGGCAACACCCTGAGCCGACATGTGTCGACATCGTGGCGGGTCTAGATCATGACCGGGATAAGCTAGTTTGTTGACCAGGGTTGACGCGGGCCGCGTAACCCCTGTCTGTTCTTTACGCGGGCCGCGTGGAGACCAGATTTCAGCACTATATAAGAAAGCAACGGGTTTTCGTTTTCCATCGCTCATTCCTTTCATTCTCAATCACCATTTCTGTAGTAGGTTTATAATACGCGGGTATTATACCCCCTAATTAGCGAGATTCTGCTCCGTTTTAAGTGTTATAACCCCAGTTTCGTAATCGATACGTTGCCCGATTGATTTAGGATTCCGTAACAACTGTCGTGGTTCTGCCCGACGTAGTTGTTGGAATGCCGTCTCGGGGAGGGTATCATTAATATTTTCAAAAGGGTTATGATACTAACCAATGTACATTTGTATAAATTATAGATTATATCGTGGAAAACGTTACGCAAAGTCTAAGATAGCAATGTGAGTTTATCCTCTTTTTGTTAACCTTTTTGTAATATTTTATAAAACCTTAAATGTTTTACAACGCGATTAGGCGGTGATTGAGTCTTTGTAGTTCTTCAATTGCTGCCGGTATGTTGGGGTTTTGAATACAAAATTTACTACACTGTGAGTAGTAAGTCGGGATGACAATACGTTACCATTGGACAATGAGTTAGCCAATGGGTAATATGACCCACAAGTCAGGGTTGACAGTACTAAAAGGAGTAATTGTGTAGAAATAAACAATGTGATCGCTCTCAATACTGTTTTAATTGATAAATTGTTTCTTGATTAAACTGGGATTCACTCACCAGTATTTCCCACTGACAAATGCTTTTAAAACGCGTTTCAGGTAACCCAATGTGACAGCCAATTAGTAAAAAGCTAGCTAGAGAGCACTGAAGGCTTGGGAAAATGTGGCTATAAAAGTTACCAAATAAACGATGTTTTAAAATTCAATAAAATAGGGTTTATCCCTATAAATGTATTGTAATAAGAAACTTGGGTTTTACCCATGTGATTATTAATATTAAATGAGATGGTTTTACTCTGATAAACATTTCCTAACTACGGTCCTGATGTAAATTCCGCTGCAAGATTAAACAAGCTGATACCACCGAAACTCTGAGTTCGCGTCCGCCCGTTCCCGGGAAAGATAAGGGATCGGGGGTTGCGACAAAGGTTGGTATCAGAGCCTAGCCACTGGTCTGAGCCAACGAAGTGTTCTTCTGACACTTAAAATTCTAAATTTTGTGTTAGGAAATAAATTACGGAAATACGTGCATAACTGTATTTATTTGTTATGTGTTATTTGACTATTTGTTAGTTTACAGTATGAGTGATCAAGGACCCTCAGACATGAATCGTCAGTTGTCTGATTCACCTAGGAGTGAAGGTACCTGATGTGCACAAAGTGGTTTAACAAAAACAACTAAAATTAACCCTAATTTAGACACTCTAAGCTTTAAATTTATAAACTAAGACTCGATCTAAACCCTAAACCACACAACCGGCAAGTGTACCGATCAATGTAGTAAAGCTAAAGCAAGTCCGAGTATCGAACCCACGAGACTCTAAGGATTATGCTAAGACTCTATAAAGACTAAGACTGACACGACTCAAACTATTTGTTTATTGATTGGGGGGGAGTTTCTAAAAATCCTAAGAATGCAAATAACGAATGCTAGATTAGCTAAATAACTAACACGAACTCGAACGAAGACTTTGACCAGAGATGATGAAGACTACCTAGGCTAGACCCAAGCGAAACTCAGAATGGATTTCTATCCGATGATTTTGTGGTGTGGAACCGGGATCATTGGATACTAAACCTATTAAGACACCACTAAGCCCCTCAAACACTCTCAAGGCGATTCTTGTGGCACTACCTAGGCTGTTACGCTTACCGGTTTTCTAGATTTCCTCACAGTCCTCTAGTTTCTTGAAAGTGCCTATATAAGACGATCTACCTCACAGCGCGAAAGTCTAAAGCAACTACGGGTTTTAATCTTGGTTTAATAGACAATGGAATGTTTAAGGACTTATAAACCAAACCGAGACCTATTAATAACCTCGAGCCTCACAGCGACAAGATTAGCAGAACACTTGATTTTATTAAATTACCGAATATTACTTCTAAGGTTACTTACTAGATTTTCACCCTAAAGGATTAATGATCTATTACGTGATAAAGACCGTCACCTAAATCAAGAACCCTAGCACAACCCTATTATGTGATAAAGACCGTCACCAAGAATTATACGAAGCAATAAACAGCGATAAAACAATTATCAAGCATGCATATACACCAAGTTAAAATCCCATAGCTTTTACAATACAAGAAAAATCCACAACCACGCCAAAAATCGAATAAAGATCCAAACTTTATTTAACTCTTGTCATTAGCCTAGGTAGTTTTTGAAGTTTAGCCGGAAAACATGATCAAAAACATAATAATCAATGTAATCAAATCTGAATTCATCTTGCAACAAAGTAAAACGAACGAAAAACAAAGAAACAAGAAGTTTAAACCCGTAATCTCTACTCCCGAGCGCTCCAAAGTGTTACCCGATGATTCCCTGCTTCCCGAATGCTTCCAGAATGCTTCAACAGCCTTCAATGGTGGGTTCAAGCTTCAAAATTCGTATCTGTATGCGGCTGT
The DNA here is from genome assembly GCA_030545235.1 of Helianthus tuberosus. Taxonomy (NCBI): domain Eukaryota; kingdom Viridiplantae; phylum Streptophyta; class Magnoliopsida; order Asterales; family Asteraceae; genus Helianthus; species Helianthus tuberosus. The sequence goes on from CM060425.1 coordinate 200,523,368, forward strand.
TTTCGTGCGTCTGATGTTGCCTCCTTCTGTTCGTAAGATGTTATCTCTTTATAGATGACAACCTCCTAAAATATTAATTGGGCCGCTACCAAGTATGTATTCTTTTCTAATTTTCGTTCGTGCGTTCCAAGGAATGATGTCAGCCGCCTCTTTTGTTGTTGCTGTTAATTCCCTTCCACACATATGGTCGTATATCTAATTTATGGCTGCCTCCCCGTCTTAGAGGTGCACAAAATAACCGGTTAATTAACCGTAACCGGTTATTAACCGAAACCGGTTAATAACCGATTTAGGAATAACCGGTTCAATAGGTTATTTAACCGTAGGTTAGTAACCGGTTATAAGTTTTTAGTATAATAACCGGTTATTAACCGGTTTTTTTAAACCGGTTTTTTAACCGATAGACTGGTTAACCGAAAAAAAAACCGAAAAATTCAAAAAAAAGGCAAAAACCGGTTAATAACCGAAAATAACCGGTTAATTAACCGAACCGGTTAAAGTAATTAACCGGACCAGTTAAAAAAATAACCGGTTAAAGTAATAACCGGTTAAAGCATTAACCGATTAAATTCAAAAAGTCAAATTAACCGGTATAACCGATTAACCGAACCGGTTATTAAAATTAACCGGTTTGTGCACCTCTACCGCGTCTTATCATTCCAATACCACTCAAGCCCATGCGAAATTTTTTAAAGAGAGTTGGGCCTCATCTGATCTTTAAGATATGCATTGGGCTCATTACTTGGTCAAACATATTTCACTTTTTGGTCAACGAAATTGTAGAAAAAAAATGCGTAGACTTGGATATGCAATTTTTCTTTTCTTTTCTTCTTATGTTGAATGAATTAATTCAAGTTTAAACCAATATTCAACTTTAGTCCCTCAAGTTCTATAAGCTATTTTTAAATAGCCTTTTCTTTTAATTGCAATTCAACCCTTCGAGTTTCAGCTTCATTTAATATTTCCCGATTCTTCACACATTAATCGTTTAAGCTCGTTTTTCATTCCTTTTTCACACCGGGACCTGTAATAATAATAAATAATAAAATATACAATAAAACTAATAAAAACGACTCTAATTACTTACTAAACTAAACAAAACACATAGGATAAAAATGTGTGTTCTACAACACATCAAATATCCCCACACTTAACCTTTTTTAGTCCTCGAAAAAAGAATTGTGCAAACGGAATCATAGTCGGAATAGTCGAACGGGACAAAAGCTTAAGTTATTTTATTAAAACCGAAACTCGTGTTAGCCGCGATTGCAAGTATAATGATCCTCTTAAACCCAACCCGGTTCCGAGCCCTTATCATGCGATTTTAGTTCAAGTTCGGTCCATCAACCTAGGGTCTCACGCTAAGAATTGCAAGTCCACCTAATCCCCCCGCAAGCTTATAGGACAAAAGGAAAAACCACTGGGTTATTTCCTAACCGCCTTATACCAAGATCAAGAGAGTTTAGAATCAAATCTATTCTTTTCCATTTTTTTCACCACTTTTCCATTTTCTATTTTTTTTCTCATTTTTCGAGCGTAGACGTTGCTTTCCCTAACCCAGAGGCATTCCGGCTGTAGAGTCGCTATCCCCAACTCGGATTACTTAGGCTTCGGTACTTTTTATTTATTTTGCAAGGTCGATTTCACGCACCCTAGAGGTAATCCGGCTGTAGAGTCGCTATCCCCAACCACAGACTACATAGAAATGGCTACTTTCATTTAGTTTCTAGCTCGTTTATTTCATTTTTTTTTCAACAAGATAATGACCAAAAACTCTAACGATATTAGCTTATAACGGCATCCCTTATACTATTTTTTGCGGTTTCAATTTCCCCACTCTCCCTAGATGAGAACCCACTAGTAAACCGACAATTAGGTACATTTTAGTTCAAAGGAACCCAGAACCGAATCGAGCCTACCCGCACATCCCGAACTAGACACAAGCTCAATTATAATATCTCATATTATCATTATTTGAACCCGAACAAAAACCCGACTTTTCTATCATTTTCCGCTTTTATTTTGCAAACTTCTCGTTTCAAAAGACATTTTTTTTCTTTTTTAATTTTTTTTTTGAATTTTTTTGAATTTTTCAATTTTTTTGTATTTTTCGTTTTTTTATGACTCAAGACTCACTAAACTAACGACTCAAGACTCAAATGTCCCATCCCCACACTTAAATATTGCATTGTCCCTAATGCAAGGATGAAAACACGACTCCTAAAACCTAAAAACAAAAAGAAATACGAAAAATAAATAAAAATACAAAGTGTACAAGTGGAACGACTTAGCTGAATATATGTGAGACTGTCAGTGTGCCAGTCGATACCACATATGCCCTCCAATCCAAACGCGCTCAGCAAACTATAGTAACTCGGACACGCGAACAGAAGCGGCACAAACAACCATCGACCTATCAATCATACCAACCAAGCAAAAGATAATATATACATCATCGTAACATAAGTTCAAACAACCATCATCAATAATGTATCAACCAACCCCCAAAACCCATCCAACATGTTTAAAATATTAGTACAGACCAAAATACGATGAAAACAACATAAAATAAAAAATATAACAAAAAGATATAAGCGCCAATGCTGCTGCATCATCCTCGAACCACACGACCGACTCCTCGACATCATCGCCACTTCCATCCCCCTGCTCCTCTAAATCCGCCGCCCAAGATGGCGGCTGCTGCAGCTGGAAGTGATCCATAATAACCTTCATCCCATCCTCAACACGTCTCTGACCTGCCGCATTCTCGCGCCTCACCTGCTCAACAAACTCAAACAAACTATTTTTTGATATTTTTGGGTTTTTTAATTTATTATTATAATTTTTTTTTTTGAAATTTTTAAGAATTTTTCTGATTTTTTTTATGAAATTTTTTTATCTAATAAAATATAATGTACATCCAAACAACGGCCGTATAGCATTTCGTTCGCGGCTGTTGCTTGAAAACAAGTGACTTGAAGGCATCGTTTTGCACAACAAAGTAGGCATGAACCGAACCTCGCCCGAATGGAGATTGAGTACGAGCGAGGGGTTTAAATAGTCAAGTAAGCAATACGAGCAATAAGACACTAAAACTAGACTCGAAAACGACTCATACGACACGTAAAACGACACAAACGAACACAAACGACGCAAAACTCGACCCTTTGACGCTAAACCGACCTAAGTAGACTCCAAACACAAACGCATTACACACCTACCCCCTCCCGGTACTTTGCTCGCCCTTGAGCAATCCAAGTGCCGACAAAACATCCAATTTAAACGTAAGCGTGGAAGCAACGGAAACGGCGCGCGTGGATTTGTGTAAAAAGTAAGTCTTTATGTCAAAAGGCGCAACCGTATCCCCACACTTGAGTTTTATGATGCCCAAACCAAATCATCCGCAATATTTCAGTTAAGCAAACCAAAAACACCCCGTCGCCCATGTTAAAAACTGACCTATAAAACAACCACCCCCCTCTACTTATCACTATCCCGTTCGGACTCCGCTCAAAACAATTAAACAAACAAACCCCCACTAGACTAAGTATCAACAGTATATATCCAACCCGAGCCACCCGCACCCTTTTTCTGTCCAACATAATAATCATCAACCATTTACTGATTTCAATCGAGACCTGTACTAACAAAACAGTCCTACAAATCATAAACTTGACAGACTTAACACATACTGACCAAGACTCGACAATGACACAAGAGACTCTACTCGAAATGACTATCTACGGACTCGACGAAACCATTACGGACACAATAAACTGACCTGCACCATATCACAATCATACCTGCACATAATTGACACTAAATAAACGACTCACACAAATACTCGGACAAAATAGACTCAAAAGCTATAGACCTGACTCGAGACACAGACTTACTGACTGACTCGAAACAACCTGACCTAAATCACTGACACGAAGCATACTAATCATAAACACAAAAGACAGTCTTAAAGCACTTGCAGAGACCATACCTATGAATCGACGAAACCGAACAAATGGGTGTGAGAACAAAGGGTGGCCGGCGGTGATGGTGGACCGGTTTTACAGTGGTGCAGGGGATGGCAGTGGTGGTGAAAATGGTAGTCGGTTGGTGTGTTAACAGGGAATCGGGGAGTGAAGTGGTGGCTGATGATGGATGCGGTGGTGGTGGTGGGTTATGAATGGTGAAGAAGATGGTGCAATCGGAGGTGGATGATGGTGGTGATGTGTGATGAAAGTGGCGGTGATAAAGGTGGTGATAATGGGGGTTAAGTCGCCGGAGGTGGGGAAGACTGAATCTAGGGTTTACAATTGATTCAATTTGGGGCATTTTCAAACCTGTTGCTGATACAAAGTCCCCGCGAGGACAGCAAATAGCAGCAATAATTTTTTTTTTACAGCAGCAACAGTTTCAGCTTAAAGTTCATTTTTATTATACCCAAAATGCCCCTAGGCCTCGTTTTTTCGTTTTTAAGTGAGAACGTACCTGGAAAGCTGCTCATTTGTCGTCTCCGCCTTCGTGAAGGTGATGAAACCTGCAAAAATACTCACGACACACAAATGACACAAAAATACGAAAAACTACGCAAAAGACGCAAAAACACATAAACACTAAACTAATGATGCGACACGAACAACGACTCAATGTACAAACTATACACTCGAGTTCTCACTCGAGAAACTACGCGGCGGTGCTAGGCGGGTCCGAAAGAGGAACGGTTTCCTCTTCGGCGGTGTCGATGGGACCCCCTAAGTAGTGCTTCAACCGATGTCCATTAACTTTCCACGAATTCGACTTTTCTTCATCAAACAACTCCACGGTACCGTACGGGAAAACCTCCTTCACGACATACGGCCCGGACCATCTCGACTTCAACTTTCCGGCAATCAATTTCAATCTTGAATTAAATAAAAGCACTTGATCACCCACTTTAAACTCCTTCAACTTCCGCAACCTTCTATCATCAAAGCTTTCGACTTTTCCTTGATACTCCACGAACGATCATACGCGGCGTCACGAAGTGCCTCCAACTCATGAATTTGGAAAAATCGTTTCCTAGCGGCCTCGGTCAAATCTAAATTCACCGTTTTGAGCGTCCAAAAAGCCCGATGCTCTAACTCGACCGGTAAATGGCACGCTTTCCCATACAGGATCATAAACGGTGTCGTACCTAGTGGCGTCTTATAGGCGGTGCGGAACACCCATAACGCATCGTCCAACTTGTCGGACCAATCCTTTCGACTCTTCCCTACCGTCTTCTCTAAGATTCGCTTAACTCCTCGATTCGTGTTCTCCACTTGACCGCTCGTTTGCGGATGGTACGCGGTAGACAAGCGGTGCGTAACTCCATATCTCTCTAACGCCTTCTCCATAATGGTATTACAAAAATGCGTACCGCGATCACTAATAATTGCTTTAGGAGTACCAAATCGCGTAAACAACTTCTTCAAGAATCTCACCACCACTCGTGAATCATTCGTAGGCAAAGCTTGAGCTTCCACCCACTTCGAAACGTAGTCTATCGCAACAAGGATATACCAATTCCCACTCGAAGATGGAAACGGTCCCATGAAATCAATGCCCCAAACGTCGAAGACTTCCAACACTTGAATAGGATTTTGGGGCATCTCATCTTTCGATGAGATGTTGCCGGTCCGTTGGCAACGATCACACTTTCTAACAAACTCGACCGCATCATCTACTACCGTCGGCCAATAAAATCCACAGTCAAACACCTTCTGTACAGTCACATGCGAACCGTGATGTCCTCCTGTCAAACCCTCATGAACATGTCGAATGATGTCCCAACCATCCTCTCTACTCACACACCTCCTCAAAACTCGATCACCTCCTATCCTGAAGAGGTAAGGGTCGTCCCATATATACTTCCGCGCATCATTCAAAAGCTTCCTCCTCTGCTGGCGATGCATACCTTCCATCACGAACCCTCCGGCCAAATAATTAGCTATATCGCTAAACCACGGTAAATCCTCGGTCCCTGCCGTAACAGAATCAATAGACTCGTGAGGGAATATGTCTCCTATCGCCTACTCACGAATCTCCTCTCTCCTCGGATCCTCTAAACGGGACAAGTGGTCCGCCGCCACATTCTCTGCCCCTTTCTTATCCTTAATTTCAATATCGAACTCGGAAAGAAGCAGAATCCATCGTATAAGGCGCGGCTTCACGTCCTTCTTCTGAAATAAGTAACACAGAGAGGAATGATCGGTAAACACAACGGTTTTCGAAAGAACAAGATACGAACGGAACTTGTCGAATGCAAAGACAACCGCTAACAACTCCTTCTCCGTGGTGGTGTAATTATCCTGGGCATCATTCAAAGTTTTACTCGCGTAGTAAATCGGGTGAAAATGATTCTCTCGTCTCTGCCCTAACACCGCACCGACTGCGTAATCGCTTGCGTCGCACATAAGCTCGAATGGTAAGCTCCAGTCAGGTGACACGAGGATCGGTGCACTCACAAACTTCTCCTTCAGAAACTCAAACGCTTTAAGGCATTCCTCATCAAAGACAAAAGGAATGTCCTTCTCCAACAATCGCGTCATGGGGCGTGTAATTTTAGAAAAATCCTTGATAAAGCGCCGATAAAATCCCGCATGACCGAGAAAACTATGAACCGACTTGACACTAGTCGGCGGAGGAAGCTGGCTGATCATATCTATCTTCGCTCTATCAACCTCAATGCCAGCTCTCGAAATCTTGTGCCCTAGCACAATACCCTCAGTCACCATGAAGTGACACTTCTCCCAATTCAACATCAGCTTCGTTTCAACGCATCTCTTCAACATCCTTTCCAAATTCACTAAGCAATGATCGAAAGAACTACCGTAGACCGAGAAATCGTCCATAAACACCTCCATCGAATTCTCGACCATATCCTGAAAGATCGCGATCATACAACGCTGGAATGTAGCTGGAGCGTTACATAGACCAAACGGCATGGTCGGTACGCGTACGTGCCATATGGACATGTAAAAGTGGTCTTTTCCTGATCCTTAGGTGCAATAGGAATCTGGAAATAACCCGAAAACCCGTCGAGAAAACAATAGAACTGCTAACCCGCGAGTCGCTCAAGCATCTGATCAATGAATGGGAGCGGAAAATGATCCTTACGAGTGGCGTCATTTAACTTGCGATAGTCAATGCACACACGCCAACCCGTAACAGTACGAGACGGAATAAGCTCATTCTTCGCATTCAGAACAACTGTCATCCCCCCTTTCTTCGGGACGACCTGCGTATGACTCACCCAAGCTGAATCAGAAATCAGATAGATCAAACCAGACTCTAACAACTTCATCACTTCCTTCCTAACTACCTCCTGCATATTCGGATTTAAACGACGTTGCGGCTGCACTACAGGCTTGTAAACATCCTCCATCAGAATGCGATGCGTGCAAAAAGTAGGGATAATGCCCTTGATATCAGATAGCCTCCAGGAAATCGCATCACTGTGCTCTCTCAGAACCTTAATCAACCTCACTTTCTCCTCCTCTTTCAACTTCGAAGATATGATGACAGGAATGTCCTGCTTCTCTCCTAGAAATGCGTACTCGAGATGCGATGGAAGAACCTTAAGTTCTAAAGGCGGTGGAATCTCTACAGGAGGACTCTCATCACTAAACGCGTTGAGCTCCAACGGCTCAGGAACCCACAACTGATCACTCTCATCCAACTGCTCCTCCTCAACTTCCTCTACTTTCTCTTCATCAGGCTCGTCGACAACTCCCTCGCCTACTAAATCAGCTCCACTGATGTACTCGAAACACGTGTCGACACAGGATATGAACGAATTTAGGAAGTAAATAGAATGACATGGCCCGATATCATCATCACGACCTCCAGGATGCTGCATCGCTCTATCAATCTCGAATGTGACAATCTCGTCACCCGCACAAAGAGAAATCTTACCGTCAAAGACGTCGATGATCGCCTTTGCGGTCCTAAGGAATGGACAGCCCAGAATAATCGGAACTCTCTCATCGGCCTCCATGTCAAGAACAACGAAATCCACAGGAAACACAAACTTATCCACTTTCACCAACAAATTCTCCACAATCCCACGAGGATACTTGACTGATCGGTCAGCCAAGGATAATGACATACGCGTGGGCGTCAACTCTCCTAAATCAAGCTTCTCGTAGAACGAAAACGGCATCAGATTGATGCTGGCCCCTAAATCGGCTAGGGCGTGAGCGGGGGTAATGGCTCCCCCAAAGAGACATGGAATCGTGAATGTACCAGGATCGGTTAATTTCTCTGGTAGCTTATTCAAGACTTCCGCGGAACAACCCCCTGTCAATGGAATATTCGAAAGCTCCCCAATCCTCTCCTTGCTCTTCAAAAGATCTTTGAGAAATTTAGCGTACTTAGGCATCGAGTGAAGTACCTCGATAAACGGAAGATTAATTTTCAACTGCGTAAACATCTTAAGGAATTTCCCGTATTCCTGAGCATACTTCTGCTGCTTTAGGCGACCGGGATACGGAAGGCGTGAATGATCAATCACTAGTGATGGCCGAACCTTCGTCGGCTGCTTCTCCACTTTCTTCTCTACTGGTGACTCCTCGGCGTGTGCGGTACTTGCTGGGTCTAGCCTCATGTGCACCTTACCGGGAGCCTCCATCTCGATCTCCTCATCAACTTCATCCTCCTTTTCTTCCTCCACTCTCTCTCTCACAACCTCTCCCAAACTCTTTCCACTGCGGGTCGTAATAGCTTTAGCTGAATGATTCGCGGGATTAGTGAAAATATTTCCTGAAAACTGACCAGGTGGATGCTCCTGCAACTGTTTAGCAATTCCACCTACCGTCCTTTGAAGATCAAAAAGTGTGGATTGCTGACTTTTGAGCTGAAGTTCGTGACTTTTATTAATCTGCTCCTGACTTTTAGCGAACGCCTGATTCTGCGTCAGCATCTGAGCGAACATCTCCTCCATCCTGCTCAAACTACCCTGTAAAGCCTTGTCACTGCCTTGGCTCTCTTGATTCGACCCCCCACTAGCAAACTGACCTCCTGAACCACTATACTGACCACTCTGACCCGAACCACTACTCATGTAAAGACCCGGCCCCCTATTTTGATACTGACCAGATGGAAAACCAGGGGGATTGCCAGAAGAACGAAAACTACTATTGTTGCCACTACCGCGCCAGTTGGAGTTGTAATTGGAATTATTGAACGGATTCGTGGGACCCCTAGACTGACCGGCTATGTACTCTACCTCCTCGAGAGTAAGTGTGGGACACTCGAGCGTGTCGTGACCTCCCCTACAAACCTCACACCTATCAACTTTCTTCTTAATCTCATTCAACTCTTGCCTTACCTCTTGCCTCAACTCTTGCCTCAAACTCTCGACTATAGCAGCTATTGATGGATCCAAGCTAACTTAGTTTACCCCTCGACCGGCCGAGGAGGTACGCACAGGAATGGAAGTCCTGCTGATAGTGCCGTAATCCATATCAGAGTTGGCGAAACTCTCAAACAGATCGTTACACTCATTCACTGTCTTTTTACCCATAAGCTGCCCACCTGCTGAAGTATCGAAACGAGCTCTAATCTCAGGAGTAAGACCATTGTAGAATTTTTCAACTAACGCCCAATCAGACAAACCATGCTGCGAACAACGAGAGAGAAGCGTCTGAAAACACTCCCATGCTAAGTGGTACGGCTCATCAGGCTCCGTACGAAAGGAGTGAATCTGATCACGAAGGCGAGATGCCTTGGCTGGGAGAAAGTACTTGGCTAAGAAAGCATCACGAAGACCTGCCCAAGTAGTGAAAGTGTCTGCGGGCTGAGAATCGACCAGACGGCTGTGCATCCAGCGAGTGAGAATAGAAAGACCTGAAGGTATCGAGCATCGAGCTTCACCCCCTCGATGGAGAAGGTGATGCAAAGGCGAGTGATGCGATTGATGTGGGCGGGTGCATCCTCGTCGTCACGACCATGGAACTGGCATGAATTGGTGATGGCTGTCATGATGTAAGAAGGAATCTGCCAAGACCTATCATTCGTGATGTTCGGAAGGGTGATGGGTGAAGTAGCACCGGTGAAACCGGTGGTAACCTGCTGATAAACGGTGCAGTTCGCCATGGCGGGTGGAGGACTAGGTGTACGAGAACGGGAGGGATGGGGAAACATGGGGTGATACGTGTGGTGATGACTTCGGAATGAAGTCGGTGTGTGGTGGAGAAGAGGAAGAGCTAGAAGAACTTACCTCGGGTGCAACAGATGAAGCGGACGACTTGACTGTAAACGGAGGCGGCGGCGGTCCCTGCGAGCGCGTATAGGGCATCCACTGCAAAAACCGAAAACAACCAAGTAAGAAGACTCTAACAACGACTCAATAAACTAGAAAAGACACTAAAACAAATATTTTTTTTAGACTCCTACGACTCAACAAACACAAATAGCACGTAATATGTCAACTAAATCCAAACAAAGAAATCAACGCAATCGCCAAAGAATCCCCGGCAACGGCGCCAAAAATTTGATGTGCACAAAGTGGTTTAACAAAAACAACTAAAATTAACCCTAATTTAGACACTCTAAGCTTTAAATTTATAAACTAAGACTTGATCTAAACCCTAAACCACACAACCGTCAAGTGTACCGATCAATGTAGTAAAGCTAAAGCAAGTCCGAGTATCGAACCCACGAGACTCTAAGGATTACGCTAAGACTCTATAAAGACTAAGACTGACACGACTCAAACTATTTGTTTATTGATTAGGGGGGGAGTTTCTAAAAATCCTAAGAATGCAAATAACGAATGCTAGATTAGCTAAATAACTAACACGAACTCGAACGAAGACTTTGACCAGAGATGATGAAGACTACCTAGGCTAGACGCAAGCTAAACTCAGAATGGATTTCTATCCGATGATTTTGTGGTGTGGAACCGGGATCATTGGATACTAAACCTATTAAGACACCACTAAGCCCCTCAAACACTCTCAAGGCGATTCTTGTGGCACTACCTAGGCTGTTACGCTTACCGGTTTTCTAGATTTCCTCACAGTCCTCTAGTTTCTTGAAAGTGCCTATATAAGACGATCTACCTCACAGCGCGAAAGTCTAAAGCAACTACGGGTTTTAATCTTGGTTTAATAGACAATGGAATGTTTAAGGACTTATAAACCAAACCGAGACCTATTAATAACCTCGAGCCTCACAGCGACAAGATTAGCAGAACACTTGATTTTATTAAATTACCGAATATTACTTCTAAGGTTACTTACTAGATTTTCACCCTAAAGGATTAATGATCTATTACGTGATAAAGACCGTCACCTAAATCAAGAACCCTAGCACAACCCTATTATGTGATAAAGACCGTCACCAAGGATTATACGAAGCAATAAACAGCGATAAAACAATTGTCAAGCATGCATATACACCAAGTTAAAATCCCATAGCTTTTACAATACAAGAAAAATCCACAACCACGCCAAAAATCGAATAAAGATCCAAACTTTATTTAACTCTTGTCATTAGCCTAGGTAGTTTTTGAAGTTTAGCCGGAAAACATGATCAAAAACATAATAATCAATGTAATCAAATCTGAATTCATCTTGCCACAAAGTAAAACGAACGAAAAACAAAGAAACAGGAAGTTTAAACCCGTAATCTCTACTCCCGAGCGCTCCAAAGTGTTACCCGATGATTCCCTGCTTCCCGAATGCTTCCAGAATGCTTCAACAGCCTTCAATGGTGGGTTCAAGCTTCAAAATTTGTATCTGTATGCGGCTGTTTTCGTGCGTCTGATGTTGCCTCCTTCTGTTCGTAAGATGTTATCTCTTTATAGATGACAACCTCCTAAAATATTAATTGGGCCGCTACCAAGTATGTATTCTTTTCTAATTTTCGTTCGTGCGTTCCAAGGAATGATGTCAGCCGCCTCTTTTGTTGTTGCTGTTAATTCCCTTCCACACATATGGTCGTATATCTAATTTATGGCTGCCTCCCCGTCTTAGAGGTGCACAAAATAACCGGTTAATTAACCGTAACCGGTTATTAACCGAAACCGGTTAATAACCGATTTAGGAATAACCGGTTCAATAGGTTATTTAACCGTAGGTTAGTAACCGGTTATAAGTTTTTAGTATAATAACCGGTTATTAACCGGTTTTTTTAAACCGGTTTTTTAACCGATAGACTGGTTAACCGAAAAAAAAAACCGAAAAATTCAAAAAAAAGGCAAAAAAAACCGGTTAATAACCGAAAATAACCGGTTAATTAACCGAACCGGTTAAAGTAATTAACCGGACCAGTTAAAAAAATAACCGGTTAAAGTAATAACCGGTTAAAGCATTAACCGATTAAATTCAAAAAGTCAAATTAACCGGTATAACCGGTTAACCGAACCGGTTATTAAAATTAACCGGTTTGTGCACCTCTACCCCATCTTATCATTCCAATACCACTCAAGCCCATGCGAAATTTTTTAAAGAGAGTTGGGCCTCATCTGATCTTTAAGATATGCATTGGGCTCATTACTTGGTCAAACATATTTCACTTTTTGGTCAACGAAATTGTAGAAAAAAAATGCGTAGACTTGGATATGCAATTTTTCTTTTCTTTTCTTCTTATGTTGAATGAATTAATTCAAGTTTAAACCAATATTCAACTTTAGTCCCTCAAGTTCTATAAGCTATTTTTAAATAGCCTTTTCTTTTAATTGCAATTCAACCCTTCGAGTTTCAGCTTCATTTAATATTTCCCGATTCTTCACACATTAATCGTTTAAGCTCGTTTTTCATTCCTTTTTCACACCGGGACCTGTAATAATAATAAATAATAAAATATACAATAAAACTAATAAAAACGACTCTAATTACTTACTAAACTAAACAAAACACATAGGATAAAAATGTGTGTTTTACAACACATCAAATATCCCCACACTTAACCTTTTTTTAGTCCTCGAAAAAAGAATTGTGCAAACGGAATCATAGTCGGAATAGTCGAACGGGACAAAAGCTTAAGTTATTTTATTAAAACCGAAACTCGTGTTAGCCGCGATTGCAAGTATAATGATCCTCTTAAACCCAACCCGGTTCCGAACCCTTATCATGCGATTTTAGTTCAAGTTCGGTCCATCAACCTCGAGTCTCATGCTAAGAATTGCAAGTCCACCTAATCCCCCCGCAAGCTTATAGGACAAAAGGAACAACCACTGGGTTATTTCCTAACCGCCTTATACCAAGATCAAGAGAGTTTAGAATCAAATCTATTCTTTTCCATCTTTTTTTTCACCACTTTTCCATTTTCTATTTTTTTTCTCATTTTTCGAGCGTAGACGTTGCTTTCCCTAACCCGGAGGCATTCCGGCTGTAGAGTCGCTATCCCCAACTCGGATTACTTAGGCTTCGGTACGTTTTATTTATTTTGCAAGGTCGATTTCACGCACCCTAGAGGTAATCTGGCTGTAGAGTCGCTATCCCCAACCACAGACTACATAGAAATGGCTACTTTCATTTAGTTTCTAGCTCGTTTATTTCATTTTTTTTCAACAAGATAATGACCAAAAACTCTAACGATCTTAGCTTATAACGGTATCTCTTATACTATTTTTGGCGGTTTCAATTTCCCCACTCTCCCTAGATGAGAACCCACTAGTAAACCGACAATTAGGTATATTTTAGTTCAAAGGAACCCAGAACCGAATCGAGCCTACCCGCACATCCCGAACTAGACTCAAGCTCAATTATATTATCTCATATTATCATTATTTGAACCCGAACAAAAACCTGACTTTTCTATCATTTTCCGCTTTTATTTTGCAAACTTCTCGTTTCAAAAGACATTTTTTTTTTACTTTTTTTAATTTTTTTTTTGAATTTTTGAAAATTGTTCAATTTTTTTGTATTTTTCGTTTTTTTATGACTCAAGACTCACTAAACTAACGACTCAAGACTCAAATGTCCCATCCCCACACTTAAATATTGCATTGTCCCTAATGCAAGGATGAAAACACGACTCCTAAAACCTAAAAACAAAAAGAAATACGAAAAATAAATAAAAATACAAAGTGTACAAGTGGAACGACTTAGCTGAATATATGTGAGACTGTCAGTGTGCTAGTCGATACCACATATGCCCTCCAATCCAAACGCGCTCAGCAATCTATAGTAACTCGGACACGCGAACGGAAGCGGCACAAACAACCATCGACCTATCAATCATACCAACCAAGCAAAAGATAATATATACATCATCGTAACATAAGTTCAAACAACCATCATCAATAATGTATCAACCAACCCCCAAAACCCATCCAACATGTTTAAAATATTAGTACAGACCAAAATACGATGAAAACAACATAAAAGAAAATATATAACAAAAAGATATAAGCGCCAATGCTGCTGCATCATCCTCGAACCACACGACCGACTCCTCGACATCCTCGCCACTTCCATCCCCCTGCTCCTCTAAATCCGCTGCCCAAGATGGCGGCTGCTGCAGCTGGAAGTGATCCATAATAACCTTCATCCCATCCTCAACACGTCTCTGACCTGCCGCATTCTCGCGCCTCACCTGCTCAACAAACTCAAACAAACTATTTTTTGATATTTTTGGGTTTTTTAATTTATTATTATTATTTTTTTTTTTTTGAAATTTTTAAGAATTTTTCTGATTTTTTTTTTATGAAATTTTTTTTATTGAATAAAATATAATGTACATCCAAACAACGGCCGTATAGCATTTCGTTCGCGGCCGTTGCTTGAAAACAAGTGACTTGAATGCATCGTTTTGCACAACAAAGTAGGCATGAACCGAACCTCGCCCAAATGGAGATTGAGTACGAGCGAGGGGTTTAAATAGTCAGGTAAGCAATACGAGCAATAAGACACTAAAACTAGACTCGAAAACGACTCATACGACACTTAAAACGACACAAACGAACACAAACGACGCAAAACTCGACCCTTTGACGCTAAACCGACCTAAGTAGACTCCAAACACAAACGCATTACACACCTACCCCCTCCCAGTACTTTGCTCGCCCTCGAGCAATCCAAGTGCCGACAAAACATCCAATTTAAACGTAAGCGTGGAAGCAACGGAAACGGCGCGCGTGGATTTGTGTAAAAAGTAAGTCTTTATGTCAAAAGGCGCAACCGTATCCCCACACTTGAGTTTTATGATGCCCAAACCAAATCATCCGCAATATTTCAGTTAAGCAAACCAAAAACACCCCGTCGCCCATGTTAAAAACTGACCTATAAAACAACCACCCCCCCTCTACTTATCACTATCCCGTTCGAACTCCGCTCAAAACAATCAAACAAACAAACCCCCACTAGACTAAGTATCAACAGTATATATCCAACCCGAGCCACCCGCACCCTTTTTCTGTGGTGTGGAACCGGGATCATTGGATACTAAACCTATTAAGACACCACTAAGCCCCTCAAACACTCTCAAGGCGATTCTTGTGGCACTACCTAGGCTGTTACGCTTACCGGTTTTCTAGATTTCCTCACAGTCCTCTAGTTTCTTGAAAGTGCCTATATAAGACGATCTACCTCACAGCGCGAAAGTCTAAAGCAACTACGGGTTTTAATCTTGGTTTAATAGACAATGGAATGTTTAAGGACTTATAAACCAAACCGAGACCTATTAATAACCTCGAGCCTCACAGCGACAAGATTAGCAGAACACTTGATTTTATTAAATTACCGAATATTACTTCTAAGGTTACTTACTAGATTTTCACCCTAAAGGATTAATGATCTATTACGTGATAAAGACCGTCACCTAAATAAAGAACCCTAGCACAACCCTATTATGTGATAAAGACCGTCACCAAGGATTATACGAAGCAATAAACAGCGATAAAACAATTGTCAAGCATGCATATACACCAAGTTAAAATCCCATAGCTTTTACAATACAAGAAAAATCCACAACCACGCCAAAAATCGAATAAAGATCCAAACTTTATTTAACTCTTGTCATTAGCCTAGGTAGTTTATGAAGTTTAGCCGGAAAACATGATCAAAAACATAATAATCAATGTAATCAAATCTGAATTCATCTTGCAACAAAGTAAAACGAACAAAAAACAAAGAAACAGGAAGTTTAAACCCGTAATCTCTACTCCCGAGCGCTCCAAAGTGTTACCCGATGATTCCCTGCTTCAAGAATCCTTCAATGGTGGGTTCAAGCTTCAAAATTCGTATATGTATGCGGCTGTTTTCGTGGGTCTGATGTTGCCTCCTTCTGTTCGTAAGATGTTGTCTCTTTATAGATGACAACCTCTTAAAATATTAATTGGGCCGCTACCAAGTATGTATTCTTTTCTAATTTTCGTTCGTGCGTCCCAAGGAATGATGTCAGCCGCCTCTTTTGTTGTTGCTGTTAATTCCCTTCCACACATATGGTCGTATATCTAATTTATGGCTGCCTCCCCGTCTTAGAGGTGCACAAAATAACCGGTTAATTAACCATAACTGGTTATTAACCGAAACCGTAACCGGTTAATAACCGATTTAGGAATAACCGGTTCAATAGGTTATTTAACCGTAGGTTAGTAACCGGTTATAAGTTTTTAGTATAATAACCGGTTATTAACCGGTTTTTTTAAACCGGTTTTTTAACCGATAGACTGGTTAACCGAAAAATTCAAAAAAAAGGCAAAAAAACCGGTTAATAACCGAAAATAACCGGTTAATAAACCGAACCGGTTAAAGTAATTAACCGGACCAGTTAAAAAAATAACCGGTTAAAGTAATAACCGGTTAAAGCATTAACCGATTAAATTCAAAATGTCAAATTAACCGGTATAAGCGGTTAACCGAACCGGTTATTAAAATTAACCGGTTTGTGCACCTCTACCCCGTCTTATCATTCCAATACCACTCAAGCCCATGCGAAATTTTTTAAAGAGAGTTGGGCCTCATCTGATCTTTAAGATATGCATTGGGCTCATTACTTGGTCAAACATATTTCACTTTTTGGTCAACGAAATTGTAGAAAAAATATGCGTAGACTTGGATATGCAATTTTTCTTTTCTTTTCTTCTCTTCTTATGTTGAATGAATTAATTCAAGTTTAAACCAATATTCAACTTTAGTCCCTCAAGTTCTATAAGCTATTTTTAAATAGCCTTTTCTTTTAATTGCAATTCAACCCTTCGAGTTTCAGCTTCATTTAATATTTCCCGATTCTTCACACATTAATCGTTTAAGCTCGTTTTTTATTCCTTTTTCACACCGGGACCTGTAATAATAGTAAATAATAAAATATACAATAAAACTAATAAAAACGACTCTAGTTACTTACTAAACAAAACAAAACACATAGGATAAAAATGTGTGTTTTACAACACATCATTATCTCTTCACAGCCTGCCCTCTCTGGGTATACTGCTGATCAGGAAAAAGGAATGTTTGCTTTTGAAGCACAGTCAGAAGTGCCATTCCCTCATAAGAAACGAGGATGGTTCAGTAAGGAAGCTTTTGCTCATAGGAAAAGAATGCGAAAGTTGCAACAGCAAAGAGTTTTAGCAGCTGCTAAGCGAAAAACAGATGCCCATACACAGGATATGCTTAATAGAAGCCTAGCCAATTTCCATATCCTAGCTACAACTGCTGCTGACCCAAGTCTGGAACAACTAGTAGCCCCACAACCCCAAATCCCAGAACAACCCATGGGGATAGGAAACCCTGAAAACCAAGTGGAGATGTACGACTTTAACCCAGAAGAAATACCTAAGGTACGTGCACCAAACCCCCTAGACCCAAATTACGACCCCTGGTGGGACAACAATAGGGACTTTGTGCAACGTTACCCTATCCATGAAGATATACCCATACAGAACATAGAAGCCTATCCAGGTATAGACCCTTTAGATCCCTATTACCATGATGAATACATTAGGGAGATCTTAGAAGATCCTTACCAATTTCAGGCACTTTCACCCCCATATCAGGAACCCGCACCCTTGATTCCAAACCCAGTCCTAGAACCTGCACCCCCAATGAGTGCAGAAAACGTCCAAGAACTTAGGACTTTCGGGGAGGAAATTTTAGAAAGCAGTGAGAGAATGCGTCAGGTGGGAGAGCGTCTAGTATGGAAATACGATGAGCGCAATATGGATTTTTGGATAAATCCATATCCGTGAGGTGATGGAGGAAATAATAATAATAATAATAATAATAATAATAATAATAATAATAATAATAATAATAAAATAAAATATGTTTGTACGAATGCATATTAATATTAGTGTAATTTTCTTTTTGTTAGTATTGTAATCTTTATTTCAATACTAGTGTGTAATAGACGCATAGTATATGAAAATAGAGTACAAGTCGCAATGATCGACGTTTTTTGCTAGATTGCGTGTCATGTGATTAACTATATTACCTATTATCTTGTGATATTAATATGGGGAAAATGTTTAAAATTCAGATGGCCGATGACGGAAATCAAGGAAATCTGAATAATGATAACCAGAGTAACATTAACGTGGTTAATGAGAATCCGAGCATCAATAACAATGGACACCAGATGGATAATAGTGCCGTTCAACACATAGTGGCACAAGGAATCATAGATGCCATGCCATTTATTATTCAAACTATTCAAGAAGCGAATAATAAAAGTAAACATAGCAGTAAGCGACCAATCGAACCAGAAAATAGCATAAACAATGGACCTGTACTTCAAGTGCCCATTCCCAAAAGAAAAAGAACCATGCCTTATGGTTGTTCTTATAAAGAATTCTGGTCTTGTAAACCAATGGAATTCTCGGGCAACGAAGGGGCCATTGCAACTCTACGCTGGATAGAGAAAACTGAGGCAGTCTTAAGAATAAGCAAGTGTGCTGAAGAAGATAAGATAATGTTTGCTTCTAATCTGTTTAAGAATGCAGCACTAGAATGGTGGAACACTATCCTTCAATCAAGAGGAAGTGATAGAACTTACAATATGGAATGGGAAGAATTTAAGAACAAGGTAGAAAGGAAATTCTGGCCACCCAATGAAAAAGAATAGATAGCAAACAAATTCCTAAACCTTAGGATGACTGGTGTGGATAGTAAGGAGTACACTAAGTTATTCTTCGAATATGCTAGGATAGTGCCAACTTTTGCCTCACCAGAACCAGTGTTAATCTCCCATTATATCTGGGGATTAATCGAAGAGATTAGACACGTAGTCAAGGCAGCTAGACCTCAAACCATAGAAGAAGCTGTAGAACTAGGAAATACCTTGACAGATGAATTAGTCCGTACCCGAGAAGAGGACCAGAGGAAAAACCTAACCCAGAGGCTTACCCAAGAATTCCGTTCTGGAAATTACAACAGTAAGAATATGGGTTTTACCTCTGCACCTTTCTGCAAAGTCTGCAAGAAAAAGCATTCAGGGAAATGCTCCGCTCTTTGCAATTATTGCAAGATGCCAGGGCACAAGGAAGAAAATTGCAGGAAGAAATCCAGTAATGGACTATGCTACAACTGTGGAGAAAAAGGTCATATCAGGCCAAACTGTCCAAAACTAACCCCAGCTGCAAACAACAAGAATACTAAAAATGTTAGAGCATTTGTTCTTACTGCAGATGAAGCCAAGATGATTCCAGATGTCATAGCTGGTACGTTTTTAGTTAATGATATTTTTGCTAAAGTATTATTTGACTCTGGTGCAAACCAAAGTTTTATTAATACATCATTTTGCAAATTTCTAAATCAGTCATTAACTAAACTACCACAAGAATGTCTAGTAGAGACAGCTAATGGAGAAACTGTTACAATTTCTGAAATCTTGCAGGAAGCAAGAATAGAAATTTTAAACCAAAAATTTATAGCAAACCTTTATCCCTTGAATCTGGCAGGATTCGATGTTGTTTTAGGAATGGATTGGTTAATAGCCAATAAAGCCAATATTTTATGTGATCAAAAGTCAATTCAAGTAAATTCACCAAAAGGTAAAACGATCACAATTAAAGGAGATAAGCCCTCTAGATCCACAAAATTCATATCTGTAATGAAAACTGCAAGTTATATAAGAAAAGGTTCTATAGTGTATTTGATTTCCATAATCACTAACACTAAAGGAAAAGAACTAAAAGACATTCCAGTAGTATCTCAGTTTTCAGAAGTATTTCCAGAAGAATTACCAGGACTACCGCCAGACAGAGAAGTTGAATTCAGAATTCACCTGCTACCAGGAACAACACCAATTGCCAAAGCACCTTATCATTTGGCACCCGCAGAAATGCAAGAATTAAAGAAACAATTAGACGAATTGTTGGAGAAAGGATTTATATAACCTAGTTCATCGCCATGGGGAGCGCCAATACTATTTGTTAAAAAGAAGGACGGATCAATGCGTATGTGCATTGACTACCGTGAATTGAACAAAGTCACGATTAAGAATCGGTACCCATTACCGAGAATCGATGATCTGTTTGATCAACTGCAAGGAGCTCAATTTTTCACTAAAATCGATTTAAGGTCAGGATATCATCAATTAAAGGTACAGGAAGAGGACATTCCTAAAACCGCTTTCTGAACAAGGTATGGCCATTATGAATTTACTGTCATGCCATTTGGTTTAACCAATGCCCCAGCTGCATTTATGGACATGATGAACCGAATATGTAAGCCATATTTGGATAAATTCATAATTGTCTTTATAGATGATATTCTAATTTACTCTAAGAGTAAAGAGGATCATGCAAAGCATTTGCACGCACTTTTAAGTCTATTAAGAAAAAAAAACTTTATGCTAAGTTTTCTAAGTGCGAATTTTGGTTAGAACAGGTACAATTTCTCGGACACCTAGTCAATCATGAAGGAATTCATGTAGATTCAACAAAGATTGAGGCAATTACTAAATGGAAAACCCCTGAGTCACCAACCGAGGTTAGAAGTTTCTTAGGATTGGCCGGTTATTATAGAAGATTTATTCAAGATTTTTCTAGAATAGCCATTCCCTTAACTAAGCTAACCTGTAAATCCATTAAGTTTGAATGGGGATTAAAACAAGAAGAAGCATTTAGAATCCTTAAGCAAAGATTAACCCATACACACATACTAGCGTTACCAGAAGGAACTGAAGACTTTGTAGTCTATTGTGACGCTTCTAAATTAGGTTATGGATGCGTATTAATGCAACGTCAAAAGGTTATAGCTTACGCATCTAGACAACTTAAGAATCATGAAGAGAATTATTCAACCCATGATTTAGAATTAGGAGCTATAATTTTTGCTCTTAAAATTTGGAGACATTACCTTTATGGCAGTAAGTTTACCATATTCACTGATCATAAGAGTTTAAGGTATATTTTCAAACAAAAAGAGTTGAATATGAGACAAAGACGCTGGATGGAAATGCTTAGTGATTATGATTGTGATATCCAGTATCATGAAGGAAGAGCAAATGTAGTAGCAGATGCTTTAAGCCGAAAATATCATGAAAAGCCAAAAAGGGTACGTTCTCTTAAATTAAATCTGCAAGTAGATTTAAATGATCAGATAAGAGAAGCACAAGAATCAGTAATCAAAGAAGATACTGAAAAGTTGAAAGGTATGCTGAAAGAATTAAAACAAGGAACAGATAGAATTTGGAGATTCCATGAAAAGAGAATGTGGATACCTAAATTAGGAAACCTACGTCGTCGTATACTAGAAGAGGCCCATAAATCTAAATATACGATGCATCCAGGGAGTGATAAAATGTACCAGGATTTAAGGAAAAATTTCTGGTGGATAGGAATGAAGAAGGACATAGCAGCCTATATTTCTAAATGTTTAACCTGTTCACAAGTTAAGGCTGAACACCAGAAGCCCTCAGGTTTATTGCAACAATTAGAAATACCAGTGTGGAAATGGGAATTAATAACAATGGATTTTGTTACTAAATTACCCAAAACTAAGAAAGGAAATGATACAATCTGGGTGATTGTTGATAGACTAACCAAGTCAGCCCATTTCTTACCAACGAAGGAAACATTCAGTATGGAACAGTTAGCCAAATTATATGTAAATGAAATTGTTTCTTTACATGGCATTCCTTTATCAATTGTTTCTGATAGGGATAGCCGATTTACCTCTCATTTTTGGTCAAGTTTCCAAAAGGCAATGGGAACCAAGTTAAATCTAAGCACAGCTTATCATCCTCAAACTGACGGACAAAGTGAAAGAACAATTCAAACAATGGAGGACATGCTTAGAGCTTGTGTAATTGATTTTGGAGGTAATTGGAACGATCACTTACTTTTAATAGAATTTTCTTATAATAATAGTTATCACACAAGTATCAATGCTACACCATTCGAAGCACTTTATGGACGTAAGTGTCGGACCCTAGTCTGTTGGGCAGAAATTGGGGAAAAGCAACTATCTGGACCTCAGATAGTGCAAGAAACAACTGACAAAATTATTCAAGTCAAGGAACGACTGAAAGCCGCACGTGATCTACAAAAGAGCTATGCCGATAACCGACGCAAGCCATTGGAATTTCAAGTAGGAGATAAAGTATTGTTGAAAGTCTCTCCTTGGAAAGGAGTGGTAAGATTCGTAAAAATGGGAAAGCTAAGTCCCAGGTATATTGGACCTTTTAAGATTATTAAAAGAATAGGACATGTAGCCTATCAGCTACAACTGCCAGAGGAAATGGCAGGAATACATGATGTATTTCCTGTATCTAATCTCAAAAAGTGTTTAACTGATGAATCACTGATAGTACCTCTTAAGGATATAGAGGTAAATGAACAACTCAAGTTTGTAGAAAAGCCTCTACAGATTGAAGACAGGAAAGTCAAGAACCTCAAACATAAAAGACTAGTTCTGGTCAAAGTGAAGTGGGACTCCAAAAGAGGACCTGAGTATACATGGGAACTTGAATTGGAAATGCAAAGGAAATACCCGCATTTGTTCCAGTAGATCTCGAGGACGAGCTCTAAAACAAGGTGGGGAGAATGTAACAACCCTCGGTAAAACCGACACTCTCATAATATTTCCGACACCCTATTATATCTTAAAAATACCCTTATATGTCTTTAAATACACCCCGTATGTGAAAACCGAACCCGAATTATGTTATAGTATTTAAAAAAATTAAAAACAATAAATATTAAGTTGAGGCGGGACGCGTAGACCCACCCCAACCATTTACGCGGGCGGTATCAAAGTAGATACCGGATTCCTTTGAGTTTCTTTAGTTCAAACGGGTCGCGTAAGACCCCGTTTAAGTTAACGCGGGCCGCGAGAGATCGATAACACGGCAACACTCTGATCCGACATGTGTCGACATCGTGGCGGGTCTAGATCATGACCGGGACAAGCTAGTTAGTTGATCAGGGTTGACGCGGGCCGCGTAACCCTTGTCTGTTCTTTACGCGGGCAGCGTGGAGACCAGATTTCAGCACTATATAAGAAAGCAACGGGTTTTCGTTTTCCGTCGCTCATTCCTTTCATTCTCAATCACCATTTCTGTAGTAGGCTTATAATACGCGGGTATTATACCCCCTAATTAGCGAGATTCTGCTCCGTTGTAAGTGTTATAACCCCAGTTTCGTAATAGATACGCTGCCCGATTGATTTAGGATTCCATAACAACTGTCGTGGTTCTGCCCGACGTAGTTGTTGGAATGCTGACTCGGGGAGGGTATCATTAATATTTTCAAAAGGGTTATGATACTAACCAATGTACATTTGTATAAATTATAGATTATATCCAGGAAAACGTTACGCAAAGTCTAAGATAGCAATGCGAGTTTATCCTCTTTTTGTTAACCTTTTTGTAATATTTTATAAAACCTTAAATGTTTTACAACGCGATTAAGCGGTGATTGAGTCTTTGTAGTTCTTCAATTACTGCCGGTATGTTGGGGTTTTGTATATAAAATTTACTACACTGTGAGTAGTAAGTCGGGATGACAATACGTTACCATTGGACAATGAGTTAGCTAATGGGTAATATGACCCACAAGTCAGGGTTGACAGTACTAAAAGGAGTAATTGTGTAGAAATAAACAATGTGATCGCTCTCAATACTGTTTTAATTGGTAAATTGTTTCTTGATTAAACTGGGATTCACTCACCAGTATTTCCCACTGACAAATGTTTTTAAAACGCATTTCAGGTAACCCAATGTGACAGCCAATTAGTAAAAAGCCAGCTGGAGAGCACTGAAGGCTTGGGAAAATGTGGCTGTAAAAGTTACCAAATAAACGATGTTTTAAAATTCAATAAAATAGGGTTTATCCCTATAAATGTATTGTAATAAGAAACTTGGGTTTTATCCATGTGATTATTAATATTAAATGAGGTGGTTTTACTCTGATAAGCATTTATTAACTACGGTCCTGATGTAAATTCCGCTCCAAGATTAAACAAGCTGATACCACCGAAACTCTGAGTTCGCGTCATCAATCGATCGATCGCTCGCTATCTCGTCGCTTTATCGCTTACTCGCTCGCATCAACTCTCGCGACCCTTCTTGTGGATTAATTTCGGGACGAAATTTCCTAAAGCAGGGGAGACTGTAACAACCCACACGTTCGTGCATTGTTACTACTCGTTACACTCGTTACGCCTAACACCAGAGATTTGGATCATAATGTGGCTATATCGCACATATCGCTAAATCGCAGTATTTTCAAAAATTTCGCATACTTTATCGCTATAACACATCACATCGCACATACTAACACTCACGATGACGTTGAGTGAGGACCTATTCTACCCTCCTCGATAGCCGTGATGTGTCGCAACGCAATGAATATTCGAAATGCGCAACCCGATTATCGTTATGCAGACTTTGAAATGTGGATATGTATATACGACCCAATGTGACTAATTATAATAAATATATGAAAATGAGGATGAAAATATGTACCCAAACTATTGCAACACTTAACGATCGAAACGAAACGCAAAGACCTAACTCGCCGGTGACACTGGATCGAATGACAATTCGATAGGATCGCCATCCGATCGGACTGCCATCCGATCGGACTGCCATCCGATCCGATGCACTGCACCACCTCCTCTCCACTTCACCTATAAATAGCACTTGTCACATCACTTGAACAGTGATGTGACAGCTCTCACTCGACCAGCACGCTTTGGGACTATTTCCTCTCGATTTCTCACGATTCTTGTAAGTTTCTACCTCAAATCTTGTACTTTCATGATCTACATGCACTCTTCACCTTTTTATCTTTCGAATCTTAACTTTTAACCGTGAAATCAATAGATTCAAGGTGTTCTAGGATGATGTCATCATGGTGTTCATATGAACCTCATGTTTTGCCTTCAATCCATCAAGAACAACTTAGATCTGAACGATTTCCACATGAATAAACAAAGATCTTTCATAGATCTGAACATATTCAGGATGAAAAGGATTGAAAGATGGTTTTCCAACTTTCTTTAAACTCTTTTGCCCTCAAAACCAATAGAATCGGAGCTTGTACCGACCTTCTACTCATTCTTAGTGTCGTGTTGGTTCAAGATCTGGTTTCTAACAAAGAAACGACCGATTTCGGGATTAACCAAGAACGACCGTCACGAACCAGTAAACCGGTCAGATTTGGGTGATTCCTGTCTGATCGGGTCCCTTGGTTCGAGATGGGGTTTCTGTTGTCTAGCACGTCACAACACCGTCTCGATCAAAACCGCCAAAAACCTTCAAAGTAATCAAGTGCCAAGGACGACTAGATCGTTTGGACGGATTACCGTCTGATCGGACAGCCACCCGAACGGACAGGACAGTTATCCGAACGAGCAGGACAGTCATCCGAACGGGTAGGACGGCCACCCGAACGGAC
Organism: Helianthus tuberosus; assembly: GCA_030545235.1. Classification (NCBI taxonomy): domain Eukaryota; kingdom Viridiplantae; phylum Streptophyta; class Magnoliopsida; order Asterales; family Asteraceae; genus Helianthus; species Helianthus tuberosus. The sequence goes on from CM060425.1 coordinate 200,549,178, forward strand.
AGGACAGTCATCCGACCGGACAGGACAGTCATTCAAACGAATAGGACAGTCATCCGATCGGACTGCCATCAGATCGGATTGCACCTTGGGTCCCACACTCGAACGAACAGGACGGTCATCCGATCGGACTGCGATCATCATTCAGGCTGCATGTATTTCGTCAACAGCATACATAGCAGGTTTTTCGTCCACAGCATGCAAAATGGACAATTTCAGATAATAAACAGCAGCAATAGATATATCTGCAACATGCAGATCAGCAACTATTACCGAGACTTGATGGAGGAAATCAAGCCTTGGTCTTCAACTTGTAGCGATGTCGAACCGAACGGGTCGCGTCCATATAATATGTATCAACAAACTCCCCCTTGGACACTACTCGTGAGGGTTCGTTCTTCACATTTTCTTTTATGTCGGAGGATCTTCAAAGTCTTCACGCGTCGTAAGTAGAAAGTGTATCAACAAACTCCCCCTTTCATTTAGGAAGTGTGTTAACAAACTCTCCCTTAAAATAAACTCCATTTTCAGCACTTAGATCCTTGAGGTGTTGATGATAGGTGTAACACCTCGTAAAATCGTGTCCAATGATGTGGTGACACGTGTAATGAACCCTAATAAAGTCAAACGTTGACTATGAGGGACTAATTTTTTCAAAAATCGAAAACCATGATTATAGAAGGACTGAAAGTGTCAACATGCCTAAACTAGGCCCCTGAGTGACCTTATACGGTGTCCGTATTCTCAAATGAGCCACTTGTTGGAGGAGAGTTTGCGTAATTATGTGAAAGTTTGTGCGTCAAAGGGTTAAAAGTGTCAACATGTTAATTCTTACCTCTGAGTGACCTTTTAACAAACCGAGAGCTTCATTATGTTTCATCATATTCTCGGGAACGCCTAATATTGGTTATGCAATGCTTTTATGCCAATAATTGAAGTTACTCGCAAGTTTGTAAGTTAGAAGGGTTAAAAGCGTCAACATGTTTAATTATACCTCTGAATGACGTTTTAATGAATCTGAAGCTTCATGATGTATTATAATACTCTCAAGAATTCCTAACATGGGCTAGATAAGGCTTCAAAGCTATTAAACGATGATATGCGCAAGTTTGCGCATTAGAGGGACCAAAAACATCAACTTTTGAATCTACGCCTTTCGGTGACCATTTAAACAAACGGGAGTGTAGTAAAAAATAAACACATGCTTGGGAATACCCATTATGGGCCATGGAAGGCTTGGATATAATTAAGTGACATTTCGCGCTACTTTGTGCAATTAAAGGACTAATTACGTCAACTGCAAAAATATACCGCTTCGTATGGTATTGAACCTTCTGGAATATGATCATAAGTTAAACTTGCCCTAAATATCCTTTACATAGCTTAGAAATAGGCTTAGAGGTGTTTGGTGCGCAAAAATAAACTTATTTGATCAACAGGGACTAAAAGCGTCAAAAAGTGCATAAGTTTGCATTTTCGCGCATATCTTACGTTCTGAATATATCCGGGCATCCAAAAATTTATGTAAGCACTAAAATATTTTATTTTAGTGTTTTTCTTAATAAAATTCCATTCGTCGCATAATTTGGATCGTTTTTCGCGTCCGTTCGTGTTTCGTCGTAATTCGACGAATAACGTGACCATACAACCAAACGAGCTGACATCCGTGATATCTCCAAGAATGTTTCAAGTCCCCTATACTTTGACGTCCTTGTAGAGCCTTGAAAATGGCTTAACAGAGGTTAAATACGTCAAGAATGCAAGTTATAGTGTGCAGGGACTAAAATGGAATAAATCAGAAACTTCTGGGCAAGTGAACGCGGGCCGCGTAGACCAGCCCTGAAGTCTACGCGGGGCGCGACAATGTGCCAGCGACAGAATGCTCTTTTAAGTTGCTGGTTTGTTTTTGAGGGGCTTTCTGGCAATTTTCTTGGTGTAGGCACCAAGTTAACACTTCTCCAAGTTATGCTAGTTGTCCCTAACACTTGTATGGTCCAGATCTCTTGCTTGGTGGCCAAATAAACACTTGTCATGATCCAATTCTCAACCAAAAACTATAAATAGGAGGCATGTTCATTCATTTTTCACACCATTTCATTCTAACATCCCTTCTCTCATACCTGGAGCTCTATAATCTGATTGGAGCTAGTATTCTTGAAGAAAAGATAGCAAGGACCCATTGTAAGTGTCTTATCCCACCTTATAGTTCAGTTTTATGTTTTGATAACCGAAAAGTCAAGTTATCATAAATTAACTTTGACTTTCGGTTTAAACTCTCATGGTTGAGCCACTGATCGAAATGAATGTGGGTATGTGACCATATTTAGGTAGGCGACTAACCCTTAAAAGGGCACCTCCTAATTCCTTCGTTTGCTTAGTTAATTGTCGGGTCAAACCGTTTAGGTAAAAAGTCAAACTTGGCAGATTGTGAATATTAATTAAAAACCATAGATGCAGAGGTTATAAATTATATTTTAACACTCTAATAACTTGGTAATAATTATTAAAACATGTCTAAGCATGTCCAACCCGACAATTATGAGTTTAGAGTCGGTTCGCAACCGAAAGTCGCAAAAGCTTAACTTTTGTTTTGACTTTCAGTTCTGACCCAATCTAGCTTAAATCCTTTATGTTTTAAGCTTCCATTAGGACCATATAATGTTGTAGTATAACCCCCCTAAGGTTGTATTACCTGGTCCTTAGTAGTTTGAATTATACGCTAGTTTCCGTTATTATGCTTATAAACACCCATTTTTCCCTTTTCACATATGAATGAGATTTTTAGAAATGTGAGAGGACAAAAACCTTGGTTACTGATATATAAGCTTGTCCCGAAAATTTGACTTCAGTTCTTGGTTACAAATAGGAGTTATGCTCGATATCGTAATTAGGAGCTTTTAATTAATTAAATTGCGATATCTTGCATAAAGCATGTTTAAACTTGGATTTTGACCCAAAACTCATTACCTACTGTTAAGATATTATTTTTAGGGATTGTTGGAATTATTGATCAGATTATAAACTGATCATATCATAGAGTTCTTGTATTATTCGGTAAATGACGATAATACTCTTTTCATGCATAAAATGAGATTTACAAAAGATTTGAATGCCAAACCTTTTTCCTACTGATTTCATATATTAGATAATTATTTTGAACACTCAAAACTGATCAAAATCTCAGATTTACATAAAACCCCTTAATTATCGTCAATTAGCTATTTTTACGCTATTTAGGTGCATAGTATGGTTTTAAACCATAATTAACACCTAAGACTTATTACCTACTGAATTTCTAAACAAATTTTAATATTATTACAGTAGGTATAAGTCGTGAACTCAGACTTCCAAAAATGTCCGTAAAAGCATATGTGAAATGACCAAAATACCCTTTTGGGGCATAGTTTGGCCGTAAATGATAAACCTCACATATGTATGATATCTTACTGATGTAATGTGATAAAATAAATATTTTTACTGATCACCAAAGACCAGAACCTCAGATTGTTTAAAAACCTCTTTTATAAAGGGTAAAATGACCAAATTGCCCCTACGGGACTTAATTTGGTTTTAAATACTTTTTGGGCATATATGTTAACATCCTACTGATGTATTAACATATTCTAAGCATAATAACATGTGGGACTTGTATATGGTTCATTTGGTTGCCCGTTACGCATTTACGCGTTCGGATCGGTTATGTAACTAGTTTACGTAAGTTTGCCGAAACGGGTTTAACCTTATCGTTTTTATCTCAAAATCCGGAATGTGTTTAGTTTACCCATATTATACAAGTATCCAAACTTGTTGGGTCTAAATAACATTCTATTCTGGTCATCGCTTAGTCTAGCGTATCGTACCGCTTTAGATACTTTGAGCTAGCCGGTCTAAGTCTACGACTTAAATAAGACCATTAGCATTCTGAATTGGTTATATATTACCATCACTCCAGACTAGAGCCACCCAGTAAAAGCTACCTGCATTTAGATAGATTGGATACGACTGAGTTATTGTGCTGTGAATCAAGTATTAGCTCAGGTAAATACTTTTAACATATTTTCCCTTATACGGGTTTGGGATATGGTATTATAGTAATACCACTTGGTCGGGTATGAAATCATTTAATCAGATTGTGATTAATAAATTGCATAACCCGTTTTAATCTGTTTTGTTTGATAACATGAACATTGGGGGTTAATTCGACCGTGTCCTGGATATCCTCGGCTCATTTCATTTGAAAATGGCCACGACCTATGCACGGGGTGTAGGCATACACCTGACAGATGCAAATGCTAAAATATAAACTCACATGTTGGGGATTACTCATTTGTGGGTTTTATAAGTGGCGAGTCGGTTAATCATGACCGGCTTCTAAACCGGCCCCATATGTATGACAAACATGTAAAACTGTAGACAAGACTTTATTAAAGATTGTCCCAAGTTATAAATGGTTTGTGCCTTGTGCACTTAAATCAATTTTCATAAACTCTTTTTAAATGAGTCGGTTAATTGTATTTACCAGTGAAAACTGACGTATTTTCAAAAGACTAAGTGGCAGGTACTACTCGTAATAGGCTGGGAGTTGCTCGGTGTCGAAAAAGAGGATCTTGCAAATCCTTAAAGATACCATAAAGTCTGCTAAGCTTCATTTTATACATCCTATAATGATCCACCTGTGGATTTGATATTACAGACTCGTCTATAATAAATACTTTGATATTATCAGACATTGAGTTTGTAATAATATTTTATATTCCAAGACTTCCGCTGTGCTATCCTGTGTATGTTTGACCATGATGATATCAACTACGTCACGATACTCCCCACCGGGCCCACCGGTGATAAGTGGAATTATTGGGGTGTGACAATAGGTCAGCGGCAACTCGATCATCCTTTATCTTTTTAGTGCCTCCACCTCGTGTCTTCATTCTGAAGCTAGTCTTCTAAAACGTTCGCATCTGCATATACAAGAAAGCTAAAGGCGTAATGAGAACAAACGCTTGAAATATAGTTAACATAAACAAACGACACACATGTGACCATTTTTAAATCAACTACCATCCGACAGTTTGAAAGTTTAACAAATTGTCCAATTATGGTTTTTAACTTTCAAAGCTTGCAAATTTCAATCGTTTATGAAGATTTAGTTGTTTTGGTTTTCGTTCAGGTTTCAGGTGTCGAAGACTCGAGTTCCAACATCGGTTAATCAAAAATAAGATAGAAATAAAATCTTTTTAGCTTTTATAAAGTTTATATTAAAACACACCTAAAATCTTTTTGGAATTTTGAATATTTCAAATGTAAAGACAGAAAGCAGTAAATAAATATAAACAAAGATGCAGAACTGAAAGCATTAAATAAATATTTACAGACATTCTTTTTGCGAGTTTCGAGTGTAAGAGAATCATATCAGTGTACGGTCACGCCAAAATGCTCTTGTTGTTCAGTTAGTTAACATTTAGATAAGCATCCTATAACGATTATCGGTATTGTTGTCCACTTAAGCTCAACTTATCAGATGTACTCACGATTAGGGGATACGTTAAGGTAGAATTTATACTTACCGACCGGTGTTCATCCACACACGACATATTCCCGTATCAAGGTATGCACAAGAGTTCATCTTACTGGTGAGTATACCATTTATCATCTGTTTTGACGTATATGAAAATGTGAGATACTCACTTATTTTGGATTGAAAACAAGCCCTATGTGATAGAATCACTTATTGATGAGGAACTTGATTTTCAGATGCATGAGGGCACAGGAGCAAGTCCGTGAACAGGTTAGTACCATCGTACAGACAAAGAGACGAACTTGGCTCCCGGATAAATGTGATATATTATAACTTATTTTATGGATATGTGATTGTTGATCACTTATTGAGGTCGTATGCATCATGTATTATATATATGTTTGTATGATATGTACACGTATGTATGGTATCATGGAATTTTCGGTAAAAGAACCAACCATGATACCCAGATGATAAACAGCATAAAGACCACATATCTCAGAACCTCGGCAATCAATCAAACGAAATTTCGGTACCAAGACCATATGCCAATGAGTGGTTCCCACACAGTCTTCAGTTGATTTAAGTTTATATCGCCCTACACACTTTAAAATGATTGTGAGCCTACCGATACATCTTATATAGAGCTGCTTATCGTTTTTCATTTAAGGTTTAAAGAGGTTTGGACAGACCACTGATGTACTATCATTTTCTCTTTTGCTCGCCAGGAAACTCATTTTTGTTTTTCTATTGTTTTTGTGTTTTTGAAATTTTTCGATGTTTTTGTATTTTTCAATTTTTTCAATGTTTTTGTATTTTTCGTTTTTACTCCCCCTAAAATGGAAAAAGTGAGAGAAATTAAGAAAACACAAACAAATATTTACAAAAATGATTTTCCGATGTTGGTTTTACTCTAGTTTGACCTTAATGTCGTTTACCAATAATAAAAAGTCAAATCGTGATTTGTCAAATGCTTTGGTAAAAAGGTCGGCACGTTGGTTATCGGTGTGGACCTTAACAACAACAATTAGTCTTTTGTCAAAGCAATCACATATGAAGTGATATTTAATTTCGATGTGTTTGGTCTTTGAATGCTGCACAGGATTTCTAGTGATCTGTAAGGCAGCAGAATTATCAACGAAAATAGGAGTAGTTGGGAATTCAAAACTATAGTCGCGCATTTGTTGTTGGATCCACAGGACTTGGGAGAAACAACTTGAGGCAGCAATGTATTCAGCTTCGTATGTTTATGTAGCGAAACAAGTCTGCTTCTTGCACTGCCATGTGACTAGGCGATTTCCTAAAAACTGACATCCAGCCGTTGTGGATTTGCCGTCGATTTTGCATCCGCCAAAATCAGAATCACTGAAAGAAATCAAGTCAAAGCCATCATCCCTAGGGTACCATAGACCGGTGTCCGGGCATCCCTTTAAATAGTGAAAAATCCTTTTCACAGCTGCAAGATGTGGGGCCTTCGGGTTGACTTGATATCTGGCAAGCAGGCACGTTGGATACATTATGTCTGGTCTTGATGCGGTGAGGTACATAAGAAATCCAATCATTGCGCGGTAGTATGAGGGGCTAACAACTTCACCCTTCAAGTCAGGATCAATTCCATGATTTTTCTGTAGTGGGGTACCAATGGGCGATGCATCAGACATCTGGAACCGGCTAAAGATGTCACCAACATATTTAGTCTGATGGATGAATATCCCAAACTCAGATTGTTGAACTTGTAGGCCCAAAAAGAAATTCATTTCCCCCATTGCGCTCATCTCGAATTTCTCCTTCATAACACGCTCGAATTGCATGCACAAAACATCGTTAGTTGAACCAAATATGATATAATCAACGTATACCTGTACCAATAGAAGATCTCTATCATGTTCTTTGATGAAAAGAGTGCAATCGATAAGACCTCTGTGAAATCCATTCTCCAGCAGATAATTTGATAAGGTTGCATACCAAGCTCGTGGTGCTTGATGTAGACCATAGAGAGCTTTGTTCAGCAACCAAACCCGATCAGGGTGAATAGGATCTTCAAAACCTGGAGGCTGTTCAACATACACCTCTTCTTCAACCACACCATGTAAGAATGCACTTTTCACGTCCATCTGGTATACCTTGAATCCTTTGAAGGACGCATAGGCTAGAGAGATCCGAATAGCTTCCAAACGTGCAACCGGTGCATAAACTTCATTGTAGTCGATCCCTTCAATCTGATGAAAACCTTGAACGACTAATCTTGTTTTGTTTCGAATGACTACTCCACGGCCATCCTTTTTTCACTTATAAACCCAACGGGTACCAATCTTCTTGTAATCATCATGTTTATCAACGAGTTTCCAGACACCTAGCTTCTGGAATTGCTGCAGTTCTTCTTGCATAGCTTCCACCCAAGAATTATCTTTCAAAGCTTCTTTCCAAGATTTTGGTTCTTCCTATGATACGTAACACGCGAAGGACCAATCATTCTGCAAAGCCAATTCTGTAATAGATGCATACAAGCCTGCATAGTTGTTGTTTCGCAACATGTTTCTCGTTTGTACGCCACTTTGTACATTACCGATGATGTTTTGTTGAGGATGGGTATTATGAATTCTTGCTTCTGGATTATCTGGAACTTGAATATTTGTACCCAGATTGTTGAAGTTGAGATCAACAACCAAATCAATACCCTGAACTGGCGAAGAGGATGATGCAGTAGCTTCAGCTGTTTTAGGGGCGTCCACTGGAGGTGTAGCCTCTGAAGTACCATGAACAGCTTCTTGGTCTGCATCGAGAAATTCATCATCCTCTGAAGATTCGTTCTGTTCGGTAGCATCGTGAAAATCCTCATTGTCGATAGCATTATTGTTCACTGAAGATGGTCCTGGATTGTTAACAATAATTGGACGAACCAACGGTGAATCTGTTGCGTTGTCACTCTCGAAGAACATCTGTGCCGCAGCATCTACTGCAACTTCTTCAATATTGATTGAATTGAAAAAGTCATCGTACTCGAACATCTAAGGTTGACTAGGACATTTGACTGGCAATGTGTGCCTTTGTACTTTGACTTCAGACCATTCCTCAACCCTTTTTGTCTTTAGATTCCAGACTCTTAAGTTCAGGGTGGCATACCCAAGAAAGTATCCTTCAATTGCTTTAGCCCCAAACTTTCCATTCGGATCGATCATTGTGCAAGGAGCTCCAAACGTTTCAAGATATTGTAAATCTGGTTTCCGTTTGTGAAGAAGCTCAAAGCAGGTCTTGTTGTGTCTTTTAACTGTAAGGACTCGATTCAACGTGTAACAGGTAGAGGCCACAGATTCACTTCAGATTGGAATGGGTAATTGTGACTCTACCAACATTGTCCTAGCAATTTCGATCAATGTACGGTTCTTACGCTCAGCGACGCCATTCTGTTGAGGAGTGTAACTTGCACAGAATTCATGAAGAATACCTTTGGATCTACAGAACTCCTCCATGGCATGATTCTTAAACTCGGTTCCATTGTCGCTGCGTATCCGTCTAACTTTCAAAGTATACAAATTCTCAATCGTTGTGATCAATTTTTTGATAATTTGGAAAGTATCACTCTTGTGTGCCATAAACGTCACCCAAGAAAATCTTGAATAATCATCAGTCAGCACGAGGCAGTACTGATCATTCCTGATGCTTTTATGCTTGACAGGACTGAACAAATCCATGTGCAAACGTTCAGGAGGAACTGCGACGGTGTTGATCTTCTTTGTAGGGTGTGACTTCTTTCTTTGTTTTCCTTTCTGGCATGAAACACGAACGTCTTGAAGATGGAAATTTTTAAGAGGAACACCAGTCACTAATTTATTTAACACCAAATGATTCATTTTTCTTAAATGAATGTGTCCCATTCGTCTGTGCCATGAGATTGATTCCTTTTCTGTGGCTTTGGAAACGAAACAGGTTGCTTGTGCAGACGTTGTAATTGCTTGGCTCATATCAAGGACATACAAATCAATTAATCCTTGGAGCAGATAAGAGAATCCAGTCTTTGGGGATCTTGAAACCGGGTTTCAGCACATAACAACCATTAGCATCAAAGTGTACTGAAAACTTCTTATCACAGATTTGTGAAACGCTGAGAAGATTGTGATCAAGTTGTTGCACAAAGTTGATCTTATCAAAGCTTACAACCCCGTTAGATACCATTCCTTCACCAGTAATATATCCGCCTTTATCTCCAGCAAAAGCAACATAACCTCCTCTAATAGATTTAACGTCGTAGAGAAGCTTCATGTCGCCAGTCATGTGCCTGGATGCCCCACTATCAACAATCCAATGACTGCTGAAAGTTCCTCCTGGAACATCCTGTACATGAACTCACATGATTAGTTGGAGATGGGGACCCAAGTCATTGTGGTCTTGGGTCTTCCATTTTCATCGACAAAATTTACTTCAACTTTTCGATGGTTTGGAAATTGTGACATTCCCCCTGAATTGGTAGTCAATTTGGGTTTCCATGTCTGTTGAGTTTTACCAGTTTGATTGTTTGAAATTTTAACTTCTTGTTTGTTTGAAGTTTTAGAAATTTCTGGTTTGACAGAGACATGTTGTTTTTGAACCACGTTTGTTTTAATTGCCTTCTTAATTACCTTGACTTGTTGGCGTTTCTGTTTCTTTTCCCTTTCTTTTACAAGACGGGGATCTTGTTTTGAAGAAACAGATCACATTCGGTAATTTTGTTCACGGGGATCATCAACTTTGGCTTTTAGTTTATGAAGATACGGACAATTTCGAATAATATGTCCAGTTTCACCACACTTAAAACATGATCTTCGTTCAACAAACCCCGAAGTATCATGTGACTGTCTTGTTGATGAACTTTGTGATCCCGAGGTACTTGGTTTTGAACTGTTTTGTTCATTTCTTTTCAAAATTTTAACTTGATTGATATGATCTAAGTTAGATTTATTTAAAAAGTTTCCAATTTATCTGTTCCCTTTGATTTCACAAAGTTCACCTTTTTGTTCTTCTTTTGGTTTGGTTCCTTTCGACCTTGAGTCGTTGATTTACCTTTTGGTTTGGTATGATTTTGCTGCTTTTTCACTGTTAGTAATCTTTGATTTCCATATTGTTTTCGAACTTCAGCTTTTGGAATCGAAGGACACTGTGTTACCACAACGTGTGAAGCCGACTTTCCCAAAAACCTACTAGTCGAATCTTCAAAAACTTTACTGATTAAAGATTGATTTACATTTTTAATCGGAAAATCTTTGTCAGAATAGATTTTATCATCGCCAACAAGAGTGTACAGCAAATTCACACTCGCATACTTTTGTGCAGAAGTGGACTCAACCTGAACAGTCTTAGCAGGTTTTGCGGGAGGATCACATAGAATGTGATTCTCGAGAGGTATGTCCTCTTCTTTGATAAACGCATCAGACTGTGCAGAGTCAGTATCATCGGATTCATCATCTGAAGAATCAGCATCCTCAACAATGACTGGAGGATCCTGATTTTGTTCAGCAGTTGACACACTTGTAACTGTTGAAACATCCGAATCTGATGATACTTCCGTTTTGTATCCGAGTCCGGTTGCAAATTCCTCAATGTCTAAAGGAACAGATTGCTCAAAATAAGTTCTATTCTCCTCATCAGGCATTGCATCATAATTGTGTCTAACAGGTGGTGGACATTTCTTGTATCCAATGCATGTGACATCCTTTTTCTCTTTCTGTATGTCAATGATGTGATCCAGCACATACCTATAGTTTGGGTAACTATCTAACTTAAGCCGGATCGCCTCACTTTCACACTTTACACAGGCTAACTCTTTTTGCATGACCTCGAGACGATTGATATAACAGTTTATGTCAGTTTGTTTTCTTGAAACCATTTTTGTTAGCTCGGTTTTATCTTCTCTTAAATTTTCAATCACCGTTTTAAACACTTTTTCATGGTTTTCATAAAACATGTTAGCCTTTTTGCATTTCGAAAGATCCACTATCAACTTTTAATTGTGGATATGTGTCACGTCATACTTGCTTTGCAAATCATCATATTTGCTTTACAAGACCAACAATTTATCACCTAAATTAACACATTTAACGCATTTATCAGAAGTTGGATCATCGACACATAACTGGTTTGATGAACCGCCCACATTAGCTATAAAGGCTGAATGAATAGAAGAAGAAGAATAAGCAGCTTTATCCACTAGAATTGATCTTCTATCATTCCCTGTTGCAGCTTCTCCCAACAATTCATCATATGCATCGACTGACACGCTTGACGTTTCATCCAAATTTTCATCGCCTAAAGTTGAGGATTCTTCATCTGAGCTTCTACTATAACCAGAACTGTCTTCATCTTCAGATGATTCTCCACCACTGGCGGAAGATTCTCCACCACTGGTGGGTTTTAGATCCTTGACAACCTCAGCAAAATAAGCTGTTCCATCCTGAACATCACTTCCCAACTGAATCGACCAGTCACAACCTTCATCGACTTATACAACAAGAGCCTGGTTGGCATTTGATGCTCCTGCTTGATTTGGATTGTTCACAGGCATCAACGTACGCTTGTTATTCCTGTTTTGATTCTGATCCTGCTAGTTGCCTTGATTGCCTTGATTCCTGAACAGATTCTGGTTCCCATGCTGAGCTGGTTTTGTACATTCTCTCTTGAAGTGACCTCGTTCACCACAATTGAAGCACTTGACTGATTGTTTATCAAACCCATACTTGGTATCTTTCTTGCTTTCCAAGCTGGTTCTACCAGTCCTTTCCATGAAGTCTTTAGCTCGCCTAACAGCACTAGCGAAAGCCCACTTGATGTCCATCATATCCATTTCCTCCTTATCAATCCGCTGATAATCTTCTTGTGTCAGATTGATGTTTCCAATCTGACCTGCTATTAACCCACAATACGTGCTCACCAATGTGTTTAATAGCTCCATATGATCCTTAGCTACTTCAACACTTACTTTCAAGAAATTTGAAGTGTCGAGCCGAACTGTATTTGGATTAGATGGCTGACCGGCAGATGAAGTGCTTCCATAACAAGCTTGTTGTGGAACAGGTAATGGATTTCCGTACATATCTCTTGCTCCGGTAGATTGATAGCTTTGCTTTGAGACTTCTGGTTGTGGATTTCCGTACATGTCAGTGCTTGAGACAAAAGCCGTTTGAGTTGAGGAAACTGGTAGTGGATTTCCGTACATATCTCTTGATACAAAGGTCGTTTGAAGCTGAGCATGTGGAGCAGGTCTTGCAGTAGTGCTAGAACTTCCACAGTTTCCATAATATATATCAGGATTCTGTTGCACTGGAATCGATTTGGCCTTTCTGATTTCTTCTTGATCTTTGTTCTCCAAGAGCTGAACGAAATCATTGATGTTTGTCGCTGCCAAAGTGCCATTGTACTTCAAGATTTCCAAGAAACCATTCTATTGAGCTGGTAATGCATTGGAAAACTTGATGACAACTTCTTCTGGAGTCACTACTACCCCAAAGTTATTTAACTCAGTCAACAAGTGATAAAATCGACTTGTCAAATCTCCCAAATATTCCCTTTCCATACATGTAAAGCCATCAAACTCCTTCTTGAGTAGATCATGTTGCAATTTGTGTGATGCTTCATTTCCTAGACCCCTCGTCTTCAATGCATCCCATAACCGCTTTCACGTCTTGAAGCTGACAAACTGATGATATATATCCTTGCTCAACGCTTGAGTTAGAATAGAATATGCTTTCTTTTCTAAATCATATGCCTTTTTCTCGTCTGCCGTAAGATCTGCAAATGTCGCGGCAGTTGAAGCGGCAACCTCAAGTGCTTGATCGAAATCTGTAGTAAAACATAACCACAATTCTGTGTTTTGCCCAAGGACATACGTATGGAATCTTTCTTCCCATCCAGGATATTCATTCATATGCATTAGCTTCGGTGGATGGTTAATGCGTCCGGTTTCACTTTCGCTTAAAAGTATACTTTGAATACTTTGAGTTTGATTTGAAACGAACGCCCATTGACTTGTCGAAATTTGATTCTCTTGTGATGGAATAGACGAAGATGCGGGTGCGGGAGATTCGGCTCATGATGGCGACAACCCCGTGCTTCTATACTTGCTCTCCGTATTGGACGGAATACCCCACCAATCTGAACTCATTTTCGATATATGAAAATGAATACCTACTCAAAGATCTTAAAACAAACCGTTAAGACAACTTTTGAAAGCTTCTGTTAAAACTTGACAAGAGTGACCCACTGAAGGGGTAAGGTCCCAAAAACCTCATATCGAGTACTTGGGACCATACCATAACCCCGTCTTTTGACCCTGTGCGGCCGCGCACTGGTCCTACAAAGAGTTTAGAAGAAAGACAGCAAACAATATATGCGCGTTGTAAGGAGAATGCATAAATCCCTGCGCCACTTCTCTATAGCAAAGGGATAAAATCCCAGCAAATACTTCCGCTTAAATAATACCCAGACTTGGATATTATTTACTAGCTGATACCACACGATAAGGAGTCACACTGGATTATGGAAATAATCTTCTAGAATACTCAATCGTGCACCACCAGACGGTTATAACTGTCTGGGATACGTGTCATCACCCCGGGCCATCCTGAAATCACGATGATGGCATGGAATTGGAGAGAAACCTCCACTTGCCCATTTTCCACGTGGCAATTCCCCAGCCTTTGATTAAGATCGCGATCCATGTGCTTCCACAATCCGATCAAAAGAGTTAACGGAAGAAAAGTAACCGCTTATGGGGTTAGCATCATTCGTTAATATTTCAGTAACGGGTTTTCCCGCCCAAACTCCCGGTTATAAATATGAGAGTATTTCAGGTATGAAATTCAAGTTACACACACTTAATCAATACTTCTTCTTCTTCCTAAACACATACTTATTCTCACGCCGGAGTCGGGTCAAGGAGAGAACCTTCGTCCTCCCCTTGACGAGGCTAACGGTGTTCTGTTTTGCAGTGTTCACCGGAGAAGAAGATCAGTCCCTTCGAATCAATCGAGAGAGAACCACCCTTTTTATGCAGAACCTAACCCCTAGATAATTTGATTCCGGTCATTTATCTAGTGTTTCTTCATTGGCGCCCACCGATTTCTCTATTTCATCCGTTTTCTCTCATTTTTTGATTCACTTCGTTAATTCCATTTGTACATGGAAGAAACTTCATCTCATCGGCAAACCGGCCCTCGGCCGAATTTTGTTAACAACATCCAGGTTGAAGGAGTTGCAGAAGAAGCCTCGGATGACAAGGAGGTACAATCCAATCATCTACACGAACCTATCACTCCAGGGGTACAGCCAGCAATCCCTGTACACTCAATCCTGCCCCCAGGAGAGACCCCAATCTCCTGGTACGTCAGATCTCAGGGGGCACTGAATGCAGTATACACACAGCTGGGTGCACAAACTGCTCTCTAAACTCAATCACGAAGGCCAGGATCCCGTTCTCATGCTTCTCAGCGTGATGGCCCATCCCAAGTCCAGATTGAAGATACAGAGGTTTACTCCAGACCTCCATCGAGATACGAATACACCCAATCAGGAAGTCATCAAAGAGAGCATCGAGATGAGCCACACCTTCACCGGAGAGCATCAGTTCACACCAGGTTGGGTTCTCAACAAAACACCCACACCAGTGAATATGATCCAACTTACCGTATAAGTGAAAGTGCCAGCGTGTTCAGTCGGTTACAACCGAACTACAACAAGTGTAGACCATGCGCGGTTTACAATCCGGAGGCTGAGCACAACTATGATCTGATATATCGTCCTGCTGAAGTGGCGGAGAATTCAAAGTTTATAAGTGAAATTGCTCTGGCTCCGCTAGAGAAAGAGAAGCTCCCGTCTACCATAGGCAAGTTCAACGGAATGAAGGACCCTGATGATCATTTGCGAGTCTTTACAAGCGCAAGGCTGGTAGGAGGCTGGACTCTACCAATGTGGTGCCACCTTTTCGTTCAGACCCTTACAGGCGCTGCAAGAATATGGTTTGACAACCTGCCCATTCGAAAAATTACGTCGTGGAAAGATTTGCGCGACAAGTTTCTGGTTCATTTCAGCCAGCAAAGGCGATCAATCCGGGACACATCGGATGTAATGAACATTTAGCGTCACGATGATGAAAGTCTGGAAGATTTCATCACTCGTTATAATAAGGAGGTACTCGAGATCGGGGACGTTCATGAGCAACTGGTTCGCGCCCAATTCAAGTATGTAGTCAGGTGCGACGATATGATAAAAGTCCTGTCTGGGATGGAAGGACTCCCGAAGAGTTGGGAAAAAGATATGGTGGCGGCTAAGGTCTACGCACAAACAGAAAAGAATCTGACCACCAACAGGCCGCTACCACCGCACAACCGACCATCAGATTTAGGCTCCAGTGGCGGGAGGAAATTCAAAAAAGGACGGCGCGATTCAAACTTAGGGAACTATGGATCTGAGGATGCCCGAGCCACAAATCAACAAACTTACCGCGCAAAGGGAAGCCAAACAAGAGAACAGGGAGAGACAATGGACTCTCTTAACCAAAACCCCTGCGGAAGTTCTAAGCACAGAGGATTACCAGTTTAAACCTCCGCCACCCATGAAAAACAAACGCGGACAAGACCCGAGTCAGTATTGTGAATACCACTAGGACAATGGGCATACTACGAATAACTGCATCTCTTTGCGCACCGAGATAGAAAAAGTACTTAAGAGTGGTGAGCTCACTCATCTCCTACAAAACGTGCGCAAAGAGATTAAGCAAATCACTCGAGGCGAAGAAGGCTCGAGCAAGAAAGCAAAGAACTGAGCAACAACTCTATGATCTCCCTGCAATATGAAACACTCTACAGTTGTCTAAAGCGGGAAATAGAGTAAGTTAAGAAACATGTAATTATTTTTTATTAGACTTTGTAACGGCCTCTGCGCCTTATCCCGGAATAAACAACAAAGTTTCTATTATTTTTGTGTTTTTTATTACAAAGTGCATGCAATTTCTTTTGGTAACCGCAAAAACAGTATGGTAAAAATAATACAAGTCTCATGAATGGTCGGTGACTACATCACACAAGACCATACGTTCACACATGAGCTTCACACCACCTTCATTCGCCTTACATAATCAAAGCAATTGTACCCATGCAATACATTGTAACCTAAAAACACATATCATAATATCCATGGCGCACCAATACGACTTCAAAAATCACCAGATTACACGGCAGTGTATTAGTTACTTGCGCGGCAGCGCATTAACAAAAAAGAGGATAACACATCTTAAAAAGACTACAGGAATTGTTCAAAACAAATTACGGAAACCTAGACTAGGTATTCATCTTCATCAGGGAAAATCTCCTTCAGCTGCGCCACGTGATCTTCAGATTGCAAGGCGACGTTTATAAGGTCCATAACAGGAAGCTGCAAATTATCGAATTCTGTCTTTAAAGCTGCAAGGGCGGCACCAGTATTGGCACCATAAGTGGCGGATTTACTGGTATCCCAGTCAACCTTTAGAGCACTATTCACATGCTGTGAACATTCCGCATAACCTTGGGCATACCCGTCATTCCGCGCAGCAACCACCAACTGCGCAACAGTCTTATCCAGCTCTTCAGAATTCAACACTGACTCAGCAACCTACAAAAAGCAAGAAAAGACAAAATAAGGAAAAGCGCGATACGTTTTCACAAGAAAAGCAACAAAAAGTCAACTTACACAGGCAATCTCGCGCTCCTTCAGCCAAGCCATGTCACTTTTCAAAGGTTCAAGCTCACTTTCCGCTGTGGCCCGCGCCGTTTCAGAATTCTCCAGTTTCTCTTCAATTTCAATCAAACGACGGGAGGCTTTAGCTTTTTCGGAATGCGCAAGCTCCAAATCTTTTTTAAGTTGTTCCTGGTCAGAAAGCAGAGAGGTAAGTTCTTCTATCTCTTTTTCTTGAAGAACAAGAGTGGCGCAAGCATGTACCTCTCGTTGTTCACTGCGCTCCCTATGAGAACGCGCCTCTCCTAGCGCAACTTCCACATCAGCCTTTTCCTTTTTCAACTTTTCAACCTCCGCATCTTGTTTCTTCAATTTTTCAATCTCAGCCTTGAGATTATTGATAACATTGCAGAGATTCACCTTTTCAGCATTATCTTTTTCACAAATTTTCTTCCAGTTTTTGCGTTCCTCGGAAAGCCTATAGACACCACTCTCTCATAGTCCAGTGCTCCACTTATTTGCATAAGAGCAACACTAGACTAGGGGGACTTGAAGGGGTAAGGTCCCAAAAACCTCATATCAAGTACTTGGGACCATACCATAACCTCGTCTTTTGACCCTCTTTAGACCCTGTGCGGCCGCGCACTGGTCCTACAAAGAGTTTAGAAGAAAGACAGCAAACAATACATGCGCGTTGTAAGGAGAATGCATAATTCCCTGCGCCACTTCTCTATAGCAAAGGGATAAAATCCCAGCAAATACTTCCGCTTAAATAATACCCAGACTTGGATATTATTTACTAGCTGATTCCACACGATAAGAAGTCACACTGGATTATGGCAATAATCTTCTAGAATACTCAATCGTGCACCACCAGATGGTTATAACCGTCTGGGACACGTGTCATCACCCTAGGCCATCCTGAAATCACGATGATGGCATGGAATTGGAGAGAAACCTCCACTTGCCCACTTTCCACATGGCAATTCCCCAGCCTTTGATTAAGATCGCGATCCGTGTGCTTCCACAATCCGATCAAAAGAGTTAACGGAAGAAAAGTAACCGCTTACGGGGTTAGCATCTTCCGTTAGTTTTCAGCAACGGGTTTTCCTGCCCAAACTCTCGGTTATAAAAATGAGAGTATTTTAGGTATGAAATTCAAGTTACACACACTTCATCAATACTTCTTCTTCTTCATAAACACATACTTATTCTCACGCCGGAGTCGGGTCAAGGAGAGAACCTTCGTCCTCCCCTTGACGAGGCTAACGGTGTTCTGTTTTGTAGTGTTCACCGGAGAAGAAGATCTGTCCCTTCGAATCAATCGAGAGAGAACCACCCTTTTTATGCAGAACCTAACCCCCTAGATAATTTGATTCCGGTCATTTATCTAGTGTTTCTTCACCCACGAAAAACTCGGTTCTTGACGGAAGACCTTAACTGACGAAATACTAGTTTTTCGTAAAAGACAAAGTGACGAAAAATAAGGTTTTTCGTCTAGGCCAATTGTAACGAAAAATAGGTTTTTCGTCAAAGACAAATCAAATGAAGAAATGGTTTTTCGTTAACTAACAGATAAGATATGTTCAAAATCCCACCAAACCTTATCCTTACCCTCTGACACACAGCATGTTTGAAAGTAACTTTGTCAAAAACACCTTACCTTATCACAATCAGTTTACCAACCACCCATCATGGTTTGAGTCAAGATTTTCAAAGTAATATATTTTAATCTTTAACACTTCAACAGTAACTCAACCAAAGATCAAACACAAATATATTTGATGAACAATATGAATATCTGGTTGAACTGAATGAGTTTTCTGATGACCGAAAGATTTTCGAACACAAATTTTGCAAGAAACTTCAATAAAAAACCTTAACACAACATATATAAATGAGTTTTAAACAAGGTTTTCAATGAACTAACAGCAAAATAAAGAGATTTTTCAAGTATTTCAGAGTGTTTTTCCAGAAAATATTATATCCAAAGCTCAAAACTCAGGAACAATCTCTGAAAATACATGAAAATCTTATAAAAACACAAGAAATCGACTCGGTTTTAACAAGGAGAGAGCCTTGGCTCTGATACCACTTGTAGGTCCACTAGCGGAGGATCTAGTCGCCTAATCCTTGTGATACGAACAAAACCGGTTGTGCGGAATCCAACCGGGTAAGCAAACCGAGATCAAGAACATGAACACAACAAGATTCAATCGTTAAAAAGGTCAATGTATTACTTAACAGAAAGTTTGTGTACAAAGGTTAAACTAGAACAAGCTCTCAAACTTTCTCAGTTCTCTCGTGTCTAACTTCTGTTCTCACAAACACTCTCCCTGTTAATCTTGTGTTCTCTCCTGTGTCTCTCTCTGCTGTGTTGTCTGTCTTCAGTGCATATATATAGGCTACAGGTTGACGAATGACCTCGACGAAACATCTTGCAGTGACGAAAGACTTCAGCGAAAAACCAATCATGACGAAAAACATAAGTTTAAGAGGTTTTTCGTCATACATGAGTGTGCAGGTTTTTCGTCAGGAGCAAGTGCAGGAGGTTTTTCGTCATTCAGCCTGCATGTATTTCGTCAACAGCATACATAGCAGGTTTTTCGTCAACAGCATGCAACATGGACAATTTCAGATAATAAACAGCAGCAATAGATATATCTGCAACATGCAGATCAGCAACTATTACCGAGACTTCATGGAGGAAATCAAGCCTTGGTCTTCAACTCGTAGCGATGTCGAACAGAACGGGCCGCGTCCATATAATATGTATCAACAGGTGGGGCAGTGGTGGGGATGGTGGCGGTGCGGTGGTGTTTATAGAGAAAGAATAATTTGTAAAGATGAGAGAGAAATTGTGTGTGTAGGTGTGTGTGTGTGTGTGTGTAATAAAACACGCACACACACCTACACACGTGTTTATAGAGAGAGAATAATTTGTAAAGATGAGAGAGAAAGTGTGTGTAGGTGTGTGTGCGTGTTTTATTACATATATATATATATATATATATATATATATATATATATATATATATATATGGTGGGGTTCGGCTACAAAGTCCAAATTTCCTAAAAAGTGTAAAAAGTCATAAAACACTATAATTTCAGCCATAAAACACACCTAAAAACCACAAATAACAAAGTGAAGACTACTAAAACACCATATTCAAACCATAATAGCCCATAAAAACTTCAAACACACAATCGTAGAACAATGAATATAAAACACAACATGCTAATCAACATAAAACACAGCAATGTTTGTCATTCGATAATTAGAACCTTATCATCCAAAACAAAAAACACAACCCTCATATATAATGTTTTAGTAATCTTCATTTTGTTATTTGTGAGTTTTCATTGTGTTTTGTGGTTGACATTTTGGCGTTTTGTAACTTTTTACACTTTTTAGGAAATTTAGACTTTGTAGCCAACTCCTAGCCTATATATATATATATATATAGGGTAAGGTTCATGCGAGAACCACCCTTATTGCGAGAACCGCGAGAACCAATGTGAACACAAAATAAAATCTAAAAAAAATCAAAAAAAGCACTCAAATTTTTTTTAAATCGCTTTATTTCATTACAAAAAAAAAAGCTTTTTTTTCGAGTAACAGTTATCCATGCACATGTGCATATGTACCATTACTTCGACAAATTTGGTAATACGTTATCAGGAATAGACAATTGCACTTTAATTTACAATACCATATGTAATACACTACTTTTTACATTACCAATATTCAAAATGCACATGTGCATCATTAGGTATAACCATGATATAACGTGTTTTGTTACAAAAAGTTTGTGATTTTAAATGGAGAAGTAGGCCCATATACATGTTTTTTGGTAAGTTATATCTAGTGGTTGTTGGTTTGGTTATAGTTATCAATTTATGATGTAATATGTTGATTGGATGGTATAAATGGTGTTTACATACATGTAATAAAGTGAAAATATTGGTAATGGTATTGTATTATGGATGGTATGAGGTAATGGTATTGTATTATGGATGGTAGGAGGTAATGGTAGTGTATTATGGATGGTATGATAGATGAAAGGGAAAGTGTATTCAAAGTAGTGTACCAAAACACCTTATTTCATGTTGATACATATAGATGCACATGTGCATATCTAATATTGGTAATGTAAAAAGTACTGTATTAGACATGGTAGTGTAAATGAATGTGCAATTGTCTAATATTTGTAATGAATTATGGAATTTGTCAAATAAATGACAAAAATGCATATGTGCATGTTTGTGTATTATGGATGGAATGATAGATGAAAGAGAAAGTAGTGTACCGACACACCTTATTTCATGTTGATACATATAGATGCACATGTGCATTTCTTATTTTGTTAACGTAAAAAGTAGTGTATTACACGTGGTAGTGAAATGGAAGAGCAATTGTCTAATATTTGTAATGAATTACGGAATTTGTCAAAGAAATGATACAAATGCACATGTGCATGGATAACTTTGACTCGAAAAAAAAAAATTTGAAATTTTTTTTTTACTATAAACGAAATATAGCTATTTTTCCAAAAAAAATAGTAAAAAACAAAATTGTGTGTTTTTTAGATTTTTTTAGGTATTATTGTTTGTGTTCACACTGGTTCTCGCGGTTCTCACAATAACGGGTGGTTCCTAACGGATCCTTCTCCTATATATGTATATATATATATATATAGGGGACCGCTAGAATGAGAACCACCCTGAGTTATGAGAACCGCGAGAACCACACCGTACGAGGCGAGGTGGACCAATTTTTTTTCGAAAACGTAGATTAGTGTATCACAAACACATTCGTAAAAAAAAATTAAAAAAAAAACGCCGTGTGGGTAGTTTTTTACACCACAAAAACGTGGTTTACGAAGCGTTTTTTTTTTATTATTTTTTTTTACGAATGTGTTTGTGATACACTAATCTACGTTTTCGAAAAAAAAATTGGTCCACCTCACCCGGAATCAAGTGGTTCTCGCGGTTCTCATAACTCGAGGTGGTTCTCATTCTAGCGGCTCCCTATATATATATATATATATATATATATATATATATATATATATATGGCCGCTAAAATGAAAACCACCCTTCAGTTGTAAAAACCGCGAGAACCACTATCCACCAATCAGAATAAGGGGTAATTTAGTCATTTGATCCAAATGTCTTGTCCATGTCTTTGTTTAAAAAATTCACTCTCTCCTCTGACATCACTTTTACCCCCAGAATTCAGACTCTCTCTCCTTTGTTTCTCTCTCTTCTCTAACCTTTTAAAAACCCAGACCCAAACCACAACCTAGTAACCCCCCTCTCAATTAACGGCCGGCCACCAAGCGAGTCAGGTGACATACCGGCGAGTTCGAATTCCGGTAGCTGGAGGGATATAAGGCGGTTTTCCTTCTCGTTCCAGCAGGAGACTCCGAAGAGCTTGCATAAGGAGGTGACGGAGTTGTGTTGGTGAAGGACTAGGAGGAGAGTCGGTTAGTGAGGATTTTAGGCCTTGGAGGCAGCGCATGTCGTCTTCCATGGCGGTGGTGGTGGTGAGGAGGAGGATGAGTTGTGTCATGGTGGTGGTGGCTAGGGTTAGGGTTAGTTGCAGGTGAGTGAGATGGTGTTAAGGTGGAAATGGGGTTTTTTTCGTTGTTGTTGGCATTTGGGAGGAGACATATGACAGGGATGAGTTGTTTTCAGTTTTAACTACTCACGTTTTGACTAAATTCTTATTTTAGTCAAAGATTTTTTATTTTAAGAGCAATAAAATTAAATGACCTTTATTTTATATATTGTAATTTTCATAAGATTAATTGACTTTTTTTATATATTTGTAATTTTCATAAGTGATGAATAAAACAAGATACATACTTTAAACGTAAAAAGCTTAGCGTAAAACATAAAACGTAAATAGTTTAACATAAAACGTAAAAACGTAAACCGTAAAAAGTTTAACGTAAAACGTAAAAATTTTAACGTACAACGTAAAAAGTTTTACGTAAAACGTAAAACGTAAAACGTAAAAAGTTTAACGAAAACGTAAAAAGTTTAAAAAGTTTAACGTAAAACGTAAAACTTTTTCTACGTAAATTGTAAAACGTAAAAAACCATGTGATAAAACGACGTCTAAACAAGGGGCGTGAATACGGGGCATAAAAACGCCGCGAAAAAAACGGGACGTAAAAAACGCCGCGTTAAAAGGGAACGTAAAAAACGGCGCGTTAAAAAAATGACGCTTGAAAAAGCTGAGCGTAAGAAAAGGCGTTAAAAAACGACGCGTTAAAAAACGATGCGTAAAAAAGACGGATGTAAAAACGGCGTGCAAAAACCGGCTAGCAAAAAAAATTGTTTTGTTAAAAAAATTTGAATTTAAAAATGTTTTAATAAAAAAATCTATTTAAAAAATAAAAACTAACATAATAAAACAAAAAAAGTAATAAAAAAATAATAAAGACAAAAAGACAAAAAAAAGAGTAATTTTACTAAACTACCATTTTAAATTAAAATATTAAAGACATAATAAGACAAAATGTATTTAATATTGATTTTAGTTACTTTTAATCTCATCCATCCATCTTGTTGATCTAGTGGCTAGAAAGTGGTTCTCTCGGTTCTTACAACTGGAGGTGGTTTTCATTTTAGCGTTCCCATATATATATATATATATATAAAGAGTCTATGCATTAAAGACTTATTCCTTGTAATCATGTGCATATAAGATTTGTACTTTGTGTGTAAATACCCAAATTACCCTCATAGTTAAAAGACTTGGTGGATATTGTTAGAAATTTAGACTCAAATTGTTAAGAAAAGTGGCTATAGGGACTTAGGGCGTTAAACATTTTGATTTTGAAATCAAGTGGTTAAAACCCCTAAAACATAGGGACTCAAAAAGTAATTTACCCTTTTTATATCACTAATCATAAAAACAATTATTATCATTATTCTTCTTTTTATAATAATTTAACGATAAATTTTTAAGTTGGTGATATCTAGAGACTTAAATATAAGTTTTTAAGTAAAAAATAGGTTTTATCATAAATATAACCTTTCTCGGGTTCTTCTGAAATATCAAGCCATTGCGTGCTAAAACGCCGCTTCACGGTATACAATGTTTGGTTTTGAGGACCAATTCCATGGGTTTAATGAGGTAGATGATTAAAAAATTAAAAGCAGGTAGCGTTGGCCCATTTAGTTTTCATCACATCGTAACTAAATTTCGGTTCACATGATCTTGGTGGCAAAAAAGGTTTATTTTGTAGGAGATAAATATAGAGCCACAAGTCATATTCAGGTTTAACGTGTATGGAAAAATTCAGGAAAAACAGTCATAGGCATATTTCGTGGCACTGGGAGCACAATGTGCTCCACCTAGAGTCTTTGGACGACAATGGGTTAAGAGAACCAATATTCCAGGTGTTAAAACCTCTCCAGATGATTACTTACTTAATATGGAGAGCATTGGTTGTTATCCGAGTATCTCAAGATCTGACAGTTTATGGGAGCTAGTAGAGTAGAGACGGAGGACGGGTCAGGGGCGGTTTCAAATGACTAATGGTTTTTTAGGTTTTTAGGAAGTGGGGGGTTAGGGTTTTTTCTGGGGGGGGGGGGGGGGGTTAGGTTTTTTGGGGTTTTTTTTAGAGGTAAAGTTTTTTGATCAAAATTACTCTATAAGAACATTTTACAAAATTACTTTACAAGATCAAAATTACTCTAAAAGAACATTTTACAAAAATACTCTACAAGATCAAAATTACCCTAAAAGAACATTTTACAAAATTACTCTACAGTTTAGTACGTTATAGTTATTTGTACAGGAACTTTACTTTTCGGAACCCGAAAGATTTGACTTATTGTGATTATTGGAATTGTTGAAAAACCTGAGCACTTTGGTTCCAGTCACAAATGATATTTGTGGGGAGAGATACGATGGATCAAATTCAGGATATCCCCTTGTGATTTAAGATGACTGTTTGTAGGATTGTTTGGTTCCATTTCTTTGAGTTAATTAATGTTTTCGTCCCTGAGGTTTGTCAAAAATAACGGTTTCAGTCCATTAGTTTAAAAATTGCGATTTCAGTCCATTAGTTTCATTTTCGTAACCATTTCAGTCCACTTTTCAAACGGCGTTTGTTTTATTCAGTCCATTAGTTTCATTTTCGTAACCATTTCAGTCCACTTTTCAAACGTGCATAAAACAAACGCCGTTTGAAAAGTGGACTGAAATGGTTACGAAAATGAAACTAATGGACTGAAATAGCAATTTTTAAACTAATGGACTGAAACCGTTATTTTTGACAAACCTCAGGGACGAAAACAGTAATTAACTCCATTTCTTTTTATTTGATTAAAGCTAGAGATAATTGTATGTGTAGAATTAAAAGAGTAAAAGATAAATATTTAGGTTAATTGTGTTTAAAAGAGAAATATTTTTCAAAAAAAAGAAAAAAATATATAATTTAAAGTGTAGCATAAATTACGAAATGTGTATGATGAATTACGAACTGTGTAGGATAAATTTCAAAACGTGTAGGATAAATTTTGATGTGTGTAAGCAAAAATTTAAGTATGGAGGATGATAGTGTTTATGACTAATAAATTAGTCAAAGATAATAATAAATGAGTTGAGGGAAAAACTATTTAATGTTGTACATTTGTACCCTTTGTCCTTTTTCTTCTTAATTTAATTTTCTTCTCAAATGAACCTTCCCCTTTTGTTTATTTAGAGAGTTAATAAATCAACAAATTTTATGTTACCTATCACTAAAAAATGGTTGAAAAGGGTGAATGATGCATAGGAAGGTGACCCTCCACTCATCCCAAATTAAAGTTTCGGGGGTGAGGGGGGGGGGGGTGAGGGTGTTCATGGTACCTGCTCTCTTGTGAGTGCCACATCAACACCGCACAACTCATAACGTGAGTTCACCACATTAGGACAACGTTATTTCTGTAAACTTGTAAAATTTTCAAAAAGAAAAGGGTAAAACAAAACAACGGGACTTTCTGATATAGTTAGTAAGTTAGCCGATCACGTATAAGATAGAATTCTTGTACGAAGATAGGCGACAATGTGAGCCATTGATCTCCCAAGATCAAAGGCTGTAAACTAAGTGGTGACATTTTCGTAAATATTAGGTCAAACAATTGAAGAAAACAAATAGAGAAAGGGTATTCTAGTCTTTTCTCACTTAAACTCCTTCCCCCCTTGATTTTCAAATGGCTATAAGTTTTTTATATGTTAATATTTTTTAATCCTTCCTCCTCTTGATTTTCAAATGGCTATAAGTTTTTTATACGTTAATATTTTTTTTTAAATTACACCGTATTAAGCGAGAATTTCATTCTCTTTAATTCGATAAGGCTATTACTATAGTTTTCTTAAAAAAACATTACATTATTTTAAATACCCATTAGTTCATTACGTGATAACGTGATTTTAAATACCCGGCACATGACTACGTGATTTTGAATATCTATTACGTGATTACACATTCACCATAAACCATTACATGATTACACATTCAATGTGAATCAATTACGTGATCACACATTCAATATGAATTGATATAACTAATGTTAGTACAGTGATGCTTATTACGTGGTTACACATTCAATAATAAAAACATAATTGTTTATATTTTATTACGTGATTAAATAGCTAATATACGACATTATGTGGTTATTATTGGTTGATTTGGCTAATGTTTTATATATAATTTATCCTTAATATGTGACTAGACCTGATATATTAAGTATTTCATATGAAATATTATGTATTACATGTTTTTGTTTTTATGTAATTACGTAATCCCTTAATGTGGTTTCACATAAAATGCTATAATGAAATCACGTAATCACGAAACGAATATTCAAAATCACGTAATAATGTAATAATGCATAGTCAACTATTGTTACGTAACTACGTAATCACTTAGTAGGGTTTCACATAAAATAATACAATGAAATCATGTAATTGGTATTTAAAATCAAGTAGTCATGTACTCAGTATTCAAAATCGTATTCAAAATTTTCTAACAAAATTTTAAGAAAACTATATATCAATAGGTTGCTCGAATTAAAAAGAATGAGATGCTCGTTAATACGGTGTATTTTTTTTAAAAATATACTAACATATGAAAAACCTATAGCCATTTGAAAATTAAGAGAAACTATTCTTAAAAATATATTAACATATGAAAAAGCTATAGCCATTTAAGAATTAAGGAGAAATTATTCACTTGAAAAAGGACCGAAATACCCTTCTCTAATTTTTCCTCCTGTGCTTCTTACATAGATCTCTTAACGTAAATGATCTTGTGCAGCTTACAACCTCATAAAATATATCTCAAGTTTGACATCATTACTTATTGGGACTTACAATCTTGTTTTAATTTATTTAATTACTTAATAATCATTATTCATTTATTAAAATACTTTCATATGAAAGTATATCATCATCCGATTCTCTAAATTGAATCCTCATGTACTAAATTAAATATATTTTAGGCTCTCACTATCTGCACACTCAGTTTGCCTATCTGCACACTTAGAGTTTACATACGCTGCGTAGAGGTCAATACGCAGCGTATGTAAGGGGCAGGTACACGACCAGACAGTAAACCTAGTACCATGTCAAATCAGTCTGACATACGCTGCGTATTGATCAATACGCATCGTATACTGGTAACCCTATACGCTGCGTATTGATCAATACGCAGCGTATGTCAGACTGCTTTGACACTGATACGATGTTGTCTAGGCACGTGAATAAAGTAATATGGGGAGTAGAGAGCTATACGCTGCGTATTGAAGTAAATTTGAAAGTCTACTTAGCTCTGCCTTATGTGTTTCATCTTCGCACATTCACTTCATCTATTCTTCTCTTCTGTGTTTCATATTATTCTTCAGTAGAGAATTTACATCCCAAACCAAAATCGTTTGTTCCGTTTTTTGTTCAATCTTGTTAAAATGTCATCATTTTGGAACGAGAATTATTTCGGTAATCGCTATTCTAACGACACATGGGGAGCAAATGCTGCCAATGAGGAGGAGAAGGTTGTGTCTGGAGTCCCTGTTGATCAAAAAACACAGTTGCCAGACTTGAACAGGACTCCCACTCCACCTATTGATGAACCAAATTACCCGGCGCATCAAGTGTATCCAGATTACGGATACGGGTATGAATCTCCGTACGTGCAACAAAGTGGATACGGTGCTGAGAATGCACCTGTTGATGAACCATATTACCCGACGCAACAATCGTATCCGGGTTACGGGGTATACGGGGATGAAGGTGGATACGGAAGTTACAGTGGATACGGTGGTGAAGGTGGATACGGGGGTGAAGGTGGATACAGTGGATACGATAGATATGGGGGTGAAGGTGGTTACAGTGGATACGTGGGTGAAGGTGGATACAGTGGATACGATACATCACTTTATGAACCATCTACCCCGGGCAATCCGTTTCAAATAAATGAGGTATCACATTAAAATAATAATAATAATAATAATAATAATAATAATAATAATAATAATAATAATTATTATTATTATTATTATTATTATTGTTATTATTGTTATTATTATTGTTATTATTATTATTATTATTATTATTGTTATTATTGTTATTATTGTTGTTATTGTTATTATTGTTGTTATTGTTGTTATTGTTATTGTTATTGTTATTGTTATTGTTATTATTATTATTATTGTTATTGTTATTATTGTTATTGTTATTATTATTATTATTATTATTATTATTGTTATTATTTATATTGTTATTATTATTATTACCGATTTTTTTAAATAATAATAATAATAATAATTATTATTATTATTGTTATTATTATTATTGTTGTTATTATTATTATTATTGTTATTATTGTTATTATTGTTAATATTATTATTGTTATTATTGTTATTATTATTATTAACGTAACTTTTTTTAGCGTTTCATGTCTCTAACTGATTTGAAGAATTGGGTACAAGAAACGGGAAAGGAGTATGGCTACGTAATTGTTACTCGCCGATCAAAAAATATTGGCGGTACTACTGGGATGGTATGGCTTGTGTGCGACCGTAGTGGTGAGCACCGTAGTAAAGCAACAGTTAGGAAAGCAGGTAGCAAAAAAATCGGTTGCCCATTTTCATTACTCGCCATCCGGGACGTGACGAATGACACGTGGGAGTTAAAAGTGGACTGTGCGAACCATAACCACGAACCTACGACGAGTCTGTTGGGCCACACTTTTGTGCGAAGATTTACTAAAGCCGAATACAAGCTAGTGGAGCAGCTAGCTGCTCAAAACATGGAGCCACGTATCATATTTCAAACCCTAAGAAAGCAGTTCCCCGACAGCCTGCACGTTCAGAAAGACGTGCAAAATGCGGTACAAAAAATTAGAGCGACAATAATGGACGGAAAGAATCCTATTCAGGCACTGGAAAGCCTGCTGCATGACCACCGATTCATTTACGACACCCGACAGGATCCCAAAACAGAAGTCGTAACAGAGATTTTCTTTGTTCATCCTTATTCAATCACTATGTGGCGTGCATTCCCGCACGTGATGTTGATCGACGCGACCTACAAAACAAACCTCTACAACATGCCATTTGTCCAGGTTGTGGGTATGACGTCGACCAGCAAGTCTTTTTGTATCACACATGCCGTTATTTGTAAAGAACGAAGGGGTAACTACGTGTGGGTGCTTGAGCGGATCAAGTCAATATTGCATGAATGTATGATGCCGCGTGTGATAGTCACGGATAGGGAGCTTGCCCTAATTAACGCGTGTTCTAAAGTATTCCCGAACGCAACCAGGCTTCTATGCCACTTTCACATCCAACAAAATATAGCTAGATAGTGCAAGAAAGGGTTCGATAAAGAAGATTGGGGGAAATTTATGTCGTACTGGCGGAGATTGTGCGAATCTTCATCAGAGCCGATGTACAAGTACAACTTGGAGAAAATGTATAACCGACTCGTGGTTGCCAACCGAGAAAGTAAGTGTTCCTTCAACAATCTATTATATTTTACACACGCTTTTACATTTCATTATTTTATTTTTGCAGGTGTCTATGATTACGTCTACCAAAACTGGCTCAAAGACTATAAAGAAATGTTCGTTTATGCGTGGACCGATAAGTGTCGCAACTTTGGTCAGCGCACCACCAACAGAGTTGAGAGCCATCACGCAAATTTAAAAAGATACATTACGCGCGGGAGTTCATTGGAGCGAATAGCAAGATGCGTCATTGATATAGTTGAAACTCAGTACGATGAAATACAAAAAAGTTTCACTGAGAGCATCGAAAAAACGATGAACCACCATAGACACCGAATGTTGGACAACCTACGTGGAAAGGTTTCCCATGAAGCACTTGATTTGCTGGCAAAAGAGCTACTGAGGAAGATGGAGGTGTTGCGGAAACTTAACGCATCATGTGGTTGCCATATGTGGCTTAGCAATGGATTTCCGTGTGCTTGTAGGCTGGAAAACTACAAACATACAGGTAAAAAATATTAAAACTACCAACCTTTTGTTATTTTGTACGATTTAGCTGTTTCTCACACCGTATTAACTTAACTGTGCAGGGCGTATGATACAACTCGACGACATAGATGTATTCTGGCGTAAGCTTGACTTGCTCCCGTGTAAACTGGTAGACGAGGAGGTCGATGTTGTAGCAGAGCTAAATAATGTGCGGCAACATTTAGAGGCGCAGTCCCCCGTTCAGCAAAAGAGTTTGCTTTCAAAGATAAAAGCGGTCTTCACCCCGAAATCGTCAACCAAGAAACCACCGATCGTCCAGCAAAATACTCGCGGTCGGCCTACATCAAAGAAAGTACAAGAAAGGCTAGATGAAGCTGCGAGGTTAGACGAAGCTGCGAGATACAGCTCCTATGGCGAGGACAACAACGTATATACCGCTTCCCCCAAACATAGGTACGATTTACCCCGACACAGCTCATACGTACCGTTAGAGGGCTCTCGTGGAACTGGTTCGGTTATAAAGTCTGAAAAACCTAAAATGCAACGAAACAGTTCAACGAGTTATAAAAAGAAGGAGACGCGGGATGATAAGGGTTTTCCATTAATGAAGGGGGACGAGGACTTGTTAAGCATTGAGAGGTTTAAGGATCAAATTCCATCAGAGTTTCACTCTTACATATCGCGTATACAAGATGTGACCCCAGACGGTCATTGTGGGTACAGGTCTGTGGCTGTCGGATTACGTTTTCTGGAACACGCATGGCCCAATATTCGAAGAGATTTACTACTGGAGATTGACCATAACGAGGCGCGTTGGAAGCATGTATTCAAAACATATAACAAAGGAGACTTTAAACGAATACGTAAGAGCATCGAATGGCATTCATTGAAAGCGTGCGGTCCAAGTCACTGGATGGAAATGCCCCAGGTAGGGCTTCTCGTAGCGCAAAGGTATAATATTGTCGTCCACGTGCTAAGCATCAAATGGAGCACTACCATCTTCCCATTAACGGATGCCCCACTAGATCCACGACCTCATGCGATAACGCTCGTACATGTTGACGGGGGACACTTCATACATGCTAAGTTGGAAGGAGACTACCCCATGCCTTTAACGCCGTTGTGGTCGACATATCATTCAATAGCTGCGGAACAGTGGGAAGAAATGTATAGACCGCGGTTACAGCACTACTACGAGTTAATCAATCCTAACGCAGACAAAGACAGAGAACCGAGTATAAATGATATCGAAGATTAACCGGAAACTTGTATTTTTGTAAATTGTAGAATTTTTTTAATTTATAAAGTTTGTATCATTTTTAATTTTTATAATTCATAATTTTTGTATTATTTATCAAAGGAAAACACAAAAAAAAATTAAAAAAAATGAAACTTTATATACGTTGCGTAGGGATCCCTACGCAGCGTATGTAGTTCAAAGGACAAAAAAGCCCCTGTTTTTGGCTTCGTATTGCCTCAACACAAGGGCAAAAGAGTAAAATGAGCATTATTATACGCAGCGTATGTAAAAGGCGGACAATTTCCCCCCAAACCAAAATTTCAAAACCTATATATGTTAAATTACTATTTTGCCCTTGTGTTTAGGGCAATACGAGGCCAATTGTAAGGGTAAAAAGGTCGTTTTACAACCTTTGTATACGCTGCGTAGGGTCTGTAAATTTCAGGAGAATAATTATAATAATAACAATAATAATAATCATAATAATATTAATAATAATAATAACAATAATAATAATAATAATAATAATAATAATAATACGCAGCGTAGAAATCCATACGCTTCGTTTATAGGGTTGGTAAATGACCTTTTTACCCTTATTGTCAGCCTCGTATTGCCCCAAACAGAAGGGTAAAATGGTAAACTTATTATTCTTATACGCTTCGTAGGGATCTCTACGCTGCGTAGAGGTACTGATTTAAATCAGGGAAATACCTACGCAGCTCTGATTCACCGTGTGTTAGGACCTGTTTCGACACCGTACGATTGCGTAACGAACGTTCGACGTGCGGAATCCGTGAACGATCGAGACCGAAACACACGTGACGTAACATAAACTGTGATTCTATATAAGATCTGAAATTTTACAATCACTTGAATCACTTAGAGACTTTCTCTCTCTAGTTTCTCTCTCTAGAACTAGAGCTCTTCAAATCTCTAAAATGGCAAAAGTCTAAAATGATTTAGCTTGAATGGTATATATAGTGATGTTGATTTAGCTTGAAATGACACATGCTACTTTCAAGGGAAATCTTGATTTAGCTTGAAATTGTCATGAGACACTTTCAAGGGAAATCACCACGTTCAAGCTAAATTACCTTAAACACCGATAATCCTATTCTATTCTATTACATGATACAAGACGAAGTCAATAGACGTAATGCACTAACAGACTCCCCCTCGGATATTGACGAAGTCTTCAGTGACTAATCTTGCAATATGACACATCTTCAGTCTTGATCATTCTGCCTTCTCTTTCAAGTTGTAACAATATAAGCATCTTTCAATCTTTATCTTCTCCATCAGCTTCAGGCTCCCCCTTTCATCAAGCTTCCGTGCTTTGGGATCGACACCTAGCTTTCCATCTACAAGCTCCTCTTTGCTTCAAGCTTGTCTTCAGACTTCCCCTTAGACTTTGCTCTCGGAATCGTAGTCTGGTACATCTGCAATCACTCAAACATTCATAAGTACAATGTTTTCGTATTATCAATCAACTTCTCTAATCCACTTCCCCTATCAACAAACTTCATAGATTTAGCAGCATTAAAGAAACCAACTCCCTCACAGTTTATCATCCAAGTTCAAGTTAATGACCTTGGAGATATCACAAACTGTTTTTGAAATTTTTGATTTTAAATCAAGTATCAAATTAATGAACTTGTTTTATTTTCAGAAACACGATCAGCTTACTTAGATTTTGAAACTCAGCGCTCAGACATCTGTTGTCGAAAATAAAGCAGAAATCAAAATCTTTTTGTATTTTCTGAAAATATAAAGCAGTAAAGAAATATGTACAAACATATTTACAGACAATATTTTTGTTTGAGTATGTGTCAGAGGATCATATCAGTTTATGACAAGTCACAAGTACCGTTGAGCTTAGTTACACAGTAAGAATTAAACAATTCACTTAGATTGTCGATATACTTGTCCACTTAAATTTTCATACAAATTTCAACTGATTCAGGATATGAATTAGGTATTTTAAGAACTTAAACCCATTCATGTGTCCCACCTCTTGAATATACTCCCGTATCCAGATCCCAATATTCAGTCTTACAGGCAATTATAACACAAATG
Source organism: Helianthus tuberosus (assembly GCA_030545235.1). NCBI lineage: Eukaryota > Viridiplantae > Streptophyta > Magnoliopsida > Asterales > Asteraceae > Helianthus > Helianthus tuberosus. The sequence goes on from CM060425.1 coordinate 200,583,187, forward strand.
ATATCTGTAAGGGGTTAATAAATTATGAAGAATCATGAGAGCTCAGGTCAGAACTACCGTTCAGCAGAGAGATCATGACTCAACTTGGGTGTGTCCCCTTTAGAGGATCTTTTTTACAACAGCATTGCTAAGCAATTTTATATTTTTATTGTCTTATCATATATGCTGATGGTTTATGCTATGTTTCAAGCATTTGCGGAAAGTATTATTCGAGGACTAGGTCAGAACTACCATTCAGCAGAAGTCCTGGAATAATACCCCAGATATCACTGAGTATAAAAACCTAGTATATCAGAATACAAGACCTTTCAAACGAGATTTCAGGGGTTACCTATATATCCAAGTAGTGTTCCCCACGAAATAAGCAAGTGTGAAATTTAGGTTTATATCCCGAAAAAATTTACTAAATGTATAAAAATCTACCGACACATCCACGGTGAGATCGTTTAACACATCTAAACTTTCCAATTCTTTAGCGTACTGTAACTGTCTACTGATGTACTATCATTTCCTCTTTTTACGCAAAACTCAAATTTTCAATTTTATCATGTTTTTGGCTTTTTCAAAATTTTCAAATGTTTTTGTATTTTCTAACAATATTACTCCCCCTAAAATGCAAAATTATATAAAAAAAATTTGACAACCAACACTGATAGCTTTGTCTCGCCATCCATTTTCTGCTTCAAGTGCTCTGATATGCAGAAAATATAATGTACCCCCATGATTTACAACCCATTGATCTTAACAGTTTGAAAACCGTTTTTCAATCTGATGAAAGTAATCATGTTTGTTCAGCCGTGAGGGTTTCGGCTATTCAATCAGAACTCCCCCTTACAACAAACTATTTTCCCATAATGATTTCAAAACACTTAAGTTTGTGTTAATCAGAATGGTTTTTCCGAAAAATTAGTTTGTTTACCCATAACTTGTGGGTTCGGGGTCATCTCATCACCTTGTTCTCTTTTAACCATTTTGAAAATTTAACATTATTAGGATTCTAACAACACAAACACTTGTAGGAAATCAAGTACAACTTAATGTCCCTGATTTACCACATGTAAGACGAAATATCACAGTTACCATCCTGTGAATTTCTCAAGAATGATGCTGATACCTGCTTCACACTTACCAACCTGGAAGCTCCGGCAAGTCAGAAATTCAACCAACAGATTTATGTACCCAAGCCTGACCAGTCTTGGGTGTGTTTTGAACATTTCTCTTTTCTTCATAAAATTCTTTTGCCCCTTTTACCTTTCCATCAGCCATCTTGCTAAAAATATGTTTAACATTGCTATTAAACATTTTTCCAGCATCAACACCTTTTGATTTTAGGTTTGCAGCTCGTAATGGTGGAAAGTTCTCATCATTCATTAACAGAACTGTTTCTTCCTTTTTTACCTCAACTTGTGGCTCATCTGATTTTGTGGAATCAGATTCATTGCCCGAACTTGGCTTGTCTGACTTTGACGAGCCAGATTCATCGCCAATAACTTTCTTCTTTTTCTTCTTTTCTGTCCTTAGATTTGTATCTGAAGAATTCGATTTGCTAGGCTTTGCAGTCGAGTGAATCGATTCATCAGAACTTTTATTTGAACCAACCGGTGAACCCGAAGACAAAATCTTCTCCAAGTATTCTCTCGCCTTCTTCCTCTTCTTCCTCAGTCTGTCTCTCTGCCCCTGTGAAAGTTTTACTTTCTTATCTTCCACTTTCTGTTCTTTGGGCTTGACAGTGACTGGTTTCTTTACCGTTCTCTGAGATTCAACCCTTGATCTTCCCATCGATCTCCTTGGGCAATCTCTGGCAATATGTCCTTTGATATGGCAATTATAGCATCTTCTTGTCTCATAACTCCAATTTTGGAAATTAACAGCAATGTGTCCTCTAACACCACAGGTGTAGCACACTCTGTTATCATACCATTCACTTCTGTCAGTCCAAACCTTCAGATCATAACATTGTTTGGCTTGGTGATAATCATTTCTCCTCTTCAATGCTGGATTTGTCTTTTGAGCACTGTGGTCAAACCTGCACCACTTATTACCAACATTTTGTGAGTTTTCATTTACAAATTTTTGTGATTTTTTTTAATAATTGGATGACTGAACTGATGAGCTTTTATTTTCATTTTTAAAATTTTTCGAATTTTTAACTTTTTGTTTCTGTTCTACACTCTTCTTAACAGGTTTTTGTTTAGAACATTCACCTGTTTCAGTAGATTGCAAAACAGTATTTTTAAATTTTTCTTGTAAATCTAAAAATATTTTTCTTTTCTTTTCTTTTTCTATTTCATCATCAGCTTTCTCATCACAATCTTCAATTTTGACTTTGTCAAAATTTGTGACTTTGTCACTTATTGGAACAACATTGATCGGTTTTGGACAAACATTCGATGCAGAAGTCACAAAACTTTTCAACTTGTTTTCTAAATCAACAATTTTCTTTCTATTACCTTCTGCTTCATGCTCAAGTCGTATGATTTTATCAAGATGAGAATTTATCGCACATTGTTTTTCGAGATTATTTTTACCAAAAATATCTCTCTCATCTTCTAAAATCTTTATCTGACTTTTGAAATCATTTTCTAATTTTTTAAAAATTTTGTTTTCTGATGACAAACTCTCAACATTCTTCAAAAGTTTGTCATTTTCAGATCTCAATTTCTCGCAGTTCAAGTGCAACTCCAGAATCTGTTCATCATCAGCTTTCTTCCCATCTTTCAAAGCTTTGTTTTCCAATGTCAAATTCTCCGCATCACTCAAGAATTTGGCATTGTCTGCTCCAAGTTTATCACATTTTGAGCACTTTTCATTCATCTTTTCAACATCATCTTCTTTCTTTGCTTCCATCCTGAATGTTCCTGCACAAAAAATTTTAACAAAATCAAGAGGGTTTGCATATTCATCAATAAAACAACCTCTTTTAATATCATATTTCATGACATTTTTTGCAGCAAGACATACAGAAAATCTTTTTCTCATTTCGATAATCACTTCCAAATTTATCTTTTCTAAATCCTTCTTCATCTCATACATCAACTCTTCTTTTCTTTTTTCTATATCAAACTTATGTGAACTAAGCTTAATGATGAATTCTCTAAAATGAAGCTTTGAGAAACTAGCATTCCTTTTAAGTTCACTCAAAAATTCATCACATTCTAAAGGTAATGCATCAGCAAATTTTGAGATTTTTTCAACATTTGAAAACCTTATCTCATATCTATCTAACTTATCAATCAGATCATCAAATCGTTTATCCAACTTCTCCAATGATTCATGTTTCATGCACCAGAAATTTTCAAATCTTTTAATCCAAACATCCTTCTTATTTTTGTTATCAATCCAAGATCCAGAAGTCCAATCATTTAAATCTTTAAGATTCCCGTTTTCCTGTTCATCAAACACTTTAGCCATGATTTGAAATTCTTGAATAACCTGACAGTCACAAGAAAACAAACACAATTAGTACAAACAATATCAAATATTTTGAAAACAGTTTGACACTCGATCGACGTGAAATGATTTTGACACAAAAATCCTATTTTCAAGCTGAATAAGACTTTCGAGCGAAATCACTTTTGGACAAACATCCTCTTTCAAGCGAAATATGATAGTTGTTATTTCAAGCGAAATCTCTTGGATAACCACTTTCAAGCAAAATCAATAGTTGATTAGTTGAAGCGAAATCACTAGTTGATCAGTTTGAAGCGAAATCGACTGTTTGACCAGTTGAAGCTAAATCAACTTTTGACCAGTTGAAGCGAAATCAACGGTTGTTAACTTCAAGCGAAATCCCAAGATGATGATTTGAAGCGAAATCCAACACTATGTTGTTTCAAGCGAAATCTGATTTTATGTACAATCTCAAGCGAAATCAAGACCAAACATCATGTTCAAGCGAAATCTTCAGACTATTCAAGCGAAATCCAGCAGCTTTTTTGTGACAACCCTCACTAAACCAGGTATCCGTACGACTTAATTAATAATTAATTACTGCTTAATTACTGTGCTTGTTTGAAATTACTGATGAACTGCTACTTGATTTTTGATACATGCATATACCTGCATCATACTTTACTTACCGTCACTACATTATTTACATGCTGAACCTTAGTGACAAACATGATGCACAAAAAGCACAGTAGCACTATAAACGGATAACCTATTGAACATGCTAATAAAGCCAGCATCAGGCAGACACTGCCTCTAAGGCCTGTATGAGCCAAAAATATTTTACTACACTAGTGGTGAGTGTAGGGATACAAGGGTTGTAGAACTGCGTCTCTAGGAATAAGTTACAATGACTGGATGTGCCTAAAACGTGCTCTAAGCACAAAAACTCAGCACTTTAATAAACAATCCAGCTTTTAGCTAACTAATAAAGTGCCAAAACATGAGAAAAATGTTACTAGACACTTTCCAAAGTGTCGGGAATAAGTTGTGTCACTAAAAAGGGTATTAACGACACTTTAAAGCTTGTTTAACGCTTTAACGGATTACTATCCAACCGAACAACCGGACTATACCCGGAACATGAAAATATTGTTAATAACATTACTTATCTTTTTCTGAGCCAGTTAGGGTCCCTGAATACCCTAACACCCGCAATAAAGCACAACACACTACTAACCGGGTTAATCCCTAAACTTAACTAGATTAACCTAACTATTAACTAATGTTTAGTTGGATTTGAACCAAACTACCCCCCCCCCCTTTACAAACTGTCCCCAAGAGGGGGGACATCCTTTTGTCCTTCTTGATTATTTAATTACATTTGTTTAATATCAAAGTGACATGAAATCCAATGGTTAAAGAACTTAAGTTTGTCTATAAGAGCTAGAGATTACACACTTGATCATTCACCACTTAGCATTCACCAAACACTTCCTCTCTATCTCTCAAAGGCTTCGGCCGAACACCCCCTATATCATTCCTCCACATTTCGATTTTGATCTTCACATTCCAAGTCCATACAAGCGTTAAGGATCGCGGATAAGAAGGCTTGGTGCATTCGGAAGGCGAAGGACCTCACTCTATTGCTTTTATCCTCTCATTTTGCGTCTAGATTCTCCCCTAGCCTCGAGCTAGTAGTAAGTTGCTATAATCACCCTCTCGAACTATTTTGAAGTGGTTAAAATGATTTGTAACGGTTAAAACTCGTAAACATGCAAGTTGAAACATGAAAGTCTACTAAAAACACTAAAAGTGATGGTTAAAAGCTTGTTTGTTGTGTAAAACTTGTAGTATTTGATTTGTGTAGTTATTTGGACCCGATCTATGTTGTGGTAGCTCGGATCATCGTTTAACCCGGATTGGTCATGATCTTGGATCATGACATAAGGTTGTTTTGGAAGTAACAAGGGTCAAAGGATGAAACTCTACCACACACGAATCATGAACTTGTGTAAAAGCGATTTAGCTTGTGAAATAGTGTTTAAAACTAGTAGATCTACGGATCTACAAGCGGTATTTTCAAAGATCCAAGTATCAAAGAAATTATGTTTTCTAAAGACGGATCTTACACTAACAAAAAAAAATTGATTTTTAGAACACACAAGTGTGTAAACACTTGTGTAGCACAAAGTTTCGACAAAATAACTATTTTTGTAAAAGATGACGAGAAGTTGTAAAAACGGAATTTCTCTAAAAACGAGGTTTTTACAAAATCGGATGGATTTATATAGAGATCCGCTAAAAGTAATGGGATTTACTTCATAATATTAGAAAACCACAAGTTCATGTGATTTTTGCGACTTATATATATTTGTTGACTAGTTTGTTGTCTTGAACATTGTTTTGGTTAAATAAGGAAATTGTTGGGTTGATTTATAAAAGAAAATGATACGCTTGAGAGCGTGGCCACCTCCAGTTACAGAGGAAACTCTGGCGAAATTTTTCTAAAAACCTAACACTTAGAATTATTTTCACTATAAGTGTTAGAAATACTTCTCGACATGTTTTCAAAATATAAGTTTCGCCACGACTTTATTTACAAAATATCGGAGGTGGGATTTTCACAAAAATTAAACGTGAAAAATATATTTAGTAAATATTTTTTTTTCACAACGTTACTTGTCATTATTGGCGAAGATACATAAATATTATTTTTAGGGTAAAAATAATATTATCGAATGTTAACGAATCCAAAATAATACGAGCGCTTTCACGATAAATATATAAGTTACACCGGTAATTATTATTACCACTCGATCGTTAAAACGTAACTTACACATTTTAAGGAAATATTCATGAACGCGTATTTTTGTTAAAGTATTATTTTGGGGAAAATTATGTGTGATAGAAAATATAATATTTTTGAGAAGAATATTTATATTTGGGATTAGAAATAAAATATATTTTAAGTGAGACTTAATAATATATTTCGAAATTATACGAACACACATGTATTAAATCCCCCATCCTTGGGAAGGAAAATGATTACCAAGTATACAGAATGTAAACACGAAATAGTTGTCTAACTATTTCCCGAAAACTTAAACCTTAAAGCTAAGGCACGGCCGTCCGTCTAATAGAGTTAGTACGTGTAGGTCGTCACACAGCTGCTTGATTTGGAGGTATACTTGGTAGAGACGCACCACTGTGAGTTCATGTCCCCCTTTTCTCTTAACTGTTTTCAGTTTTCTAAACTACGGGGGTGAAATACATGTTACTTTGATTACAAGTACTTTATACATGGTATGGTTAGCGTAAGGAGGTTTACTACTTAGATCATGTGAGTGGGTAGGAGCAACATGAGGCCATTAGTCCTCATGGTAGGACCGAGGGACAGGAGCGGTAGATCTATCTGGGTGTAGCGAGCCCAGCCCCAGGCCAAACTAGAAACGGACCTCGGGGTGACTTTGTGCCCGACGCATAAATCTGCTAGGTTTGAGTCTCCCTACTTGCACTTCACACATATCAGTGGCCTTGCAAACCATTGGTGATCTCAATTCCCTTATGTGCTACATACCAGGATTTTTATACTTACAAAGGTTTATTTACTCACTTACACATGAACTCGCTCAACATTATTGTTGATTTTTCAACTTACATGTATTTCAGGGAATTAAAGGATCTGGCGCGGTATGACACGTTTTCCCGCTGCACTAGTTACGAGGTCATCCGGGTTTAGGGAATGTGACTCTTTCCTGGACAAGTCACAGTCCTTAAACTATGCTTATGTTATGTTGTGTTTGTTGAACAATGTTTATGTCGTTAGGATGTGTTTCCGTTAAGACAATGTTATTGTATTTGGTTTTCAAAACTTAATCGAATGGATGATCTTGCATGGTTTTATTTCATATAGCTTTGTTATGGTTAAGCTATGGTATTAAGAAGTCACACCAAATTAACCACGCTTCCGCAAAGCCAGGGTGTGACAGCTTGGTATCAGAGCTCTGATCATAGCGAACTGGGATTCTTTCTCGAGTCTAGACTATGATCACTAGGGCTCTCACGAAAACATTTTTACTGCATACCACTTAAGTCCAGATCCAAAACGTTTTTACAAACAAATGTTGAGCACATTTTATTTATTATTTATAGGCTCAGTCTTGGAGGCTGAGGCTCGGTCTTGGAGGCCGAGGCTCGATCTAAGAGATCGAGGAAGATGGCTAGTGAGACTAGGAAGAGCAGTCTAAGAGGCTGGGAGAATTTGGCTAGTGAGACTAGGAGTATCAGTCTAGGAGACTGGGAGGCTAGTGGGACTAGGAGAATTATTTGAATGCTTACTTGGTGACTTATATGATTAATTGATTGTATGATTGACTGTTTGTGCATGTTTGTGTTTATGTTACAGACACCATGGACACCTCTGGCACAAGTGACTCAGACACCACAGGACCTAGACCTATAGTATCAGATGACCTAGAGTCTTCAGAGCACGAGGTCCACACATCCGACGTTACTAGCACGGACGAGGACGACTTTCAGCCCTTTGCTTTACCTGATGGTGCTGATGAGCTCGCTGATGGCCCTTTGGCCGGGGACCCACCGTTAGTGGAGATCCCTGCTCCCATACCCTTAGCTGTTTATCCTGCTTACGATTTGCTTCTCGACGCCGACGATGATGGCGACGTCGATCTGTATGATGATGAGCCCTTAGAGGAGGATGTTCAGGGCGAGGCCCTTCTTGCTGCTGGTGATCTCTTGATGATCGCAGATGCTCCCGCCGAGGAGTCACCCGCTCACTCTCCGGTCCCAGACTCTTTCGAGTCTGTGGCCTCCGCACCTTCACACACCCAGAGTGCGCAGCACTTCTCACATGGATCAGATCCCGACCAGGCATCCTCTGTTGCCCCTATTCCTAGTTTTGCTTTCGACCACGATGATGTGGAGGATTCCGATCCTGTCTTTCCCCCAGGATTCGACCCAGATCAGGATATAGAGTTTATACCCATGGATCAGCCTATGGAGGATCCAGTCGACCCAGTAGACCCAGTTGATCCCATCGATCCCGAGTTTGATTTTGGGATGGCCTTTGATGACCCCGAGCCTGCCATGGCCCCTGAGCAGGTAGCCGCTCTAGACCCTGCGTTTGAGCACGACCCAATTCATGCTGACGCACCTATTATTGAGCCTGTCATTGCTGACCCACCTATTGATGATCACCCAGTGGATGCTCTGTTGTTGGAGGGCGATCATGTCATTGCTGCTGATCATGTTGATCCCCCACTTATTGCTGATGCACCAGTTGACCCTCTTGTTGCACCTCACCATGATCCTATGCCAGTTTAGTTTGATCGTGCACTTTTTGAGGCACAGATGGACCCACGAGATGAGCACGCCCAGCATGGGTGGATTCCGGCTGATGACGAGGTCCCACCTATTCCCCCTCAGATCACTGATACCCGTCACATTGATACCTCCTTTTCATTTCCTCGGTTTACACCTCCAGCGCGACCTGGAGAGGGTTCTTCGGCTCACCCTTTTGGACATGTACCGGTATCTATCCCTGCTATACCACCGTCTGCTACTTTTCCCCCTGTTTCTCCATTTCATGTGGCACCTTTTGATCCCACCAGTGAGCCGTTTCTCTGGTCATCACCACCTGCCATGACACCGACCGACCCTTACCATCCTTTCCATATGGGATATTCCATTGAGGATGTTTTGATGTCTTTTGTCGCCCAGCACGAGGCACACACGCAGCGCATTCAGGAGCTTGAGAGAGCCCAGCCGCCGCCGTGTCAGTGCCAGGGTCAGACCCACTCTCCTTTGCAGCCCTCTCGACCTTTACCACCAGACTATGCTGCACGCCTTTTTGCCCTAGAGCAGCAGGTTGCTTCTTTCTTGCGTACCCAGAGAGCCATGGAGGAGGACTGGCTCCATTTGCGTCGCTTGTTTTACACTCACTTTCCCCCTCCTCCACCGCCATCCGTGTAGAGCTCTTCAGTACCGTATGGGTAGACGCTGGTGAGAAGACGGCGATTGCTTTTGACTGCACAGCATTTTTGGAGACTACATTATGATTCTGACTTTTGTTGACATGTATTTGATGTACTGACACTGATTTGATATAGTTTTTGGACTAGGGTGATGCAGCCCTTAGTCGATAATGATGTATGACACTATTATGTACCTGTACACTTACTATGTGGTCTCGATATATGGCAATCGCAGTATTCTCATCATATGTGATGTTTTGATTGATTATTTATGTTTTATTACATGGGATGTTGTGTGATTGATATGATTATAACATGAGATGTTATGTACTATTACTATCATAATAAAGCGTACGTATTATAACATGGGATCTTTATTATGGCCTGACCGACGTAAACCCATCTTTTAGAAGATGCCGCCGAGACGTCAAACGCCGATGCCTACCAATGAGGCAGAACTCCAACAAGACATCGCTGCTGCCATCGCGCAATACGCCGCCTCGCAAGGAGGACCTAGCGGAAGCAGCTCAAACAACAATGGCAACAACAATCCACCTCATCGTAATACTAAGTCATTTAGACATACCATGACCTAATTGGATATCTATAGCAAAGATGCTAATGCCGTTCACATGTTACAATGTGTGTGCAGGGTGCACCTACAAGCAGTTTCTAGACTGCAAACCGGTCAACTTTGATGGCACAGGAGGTGCTGTCGCCTTTGTTCGTTGGGCTGAGAAAACTGAATCTGTTCTTCGCATGAGCAAATGCGCACTAGATCAGCAAGTCACCTATATCTCGGGGCTATTCTTGGATGGAGCCCTCTTTTGGTGGAATTTGCAAGTACAGACACTTGGTGAAGCTGCTGCCTACGCGCTAACCTGGACCGAACTGAAGGAACTTATGCGCAAAAAGTACTGCTCTCGCGCGGAAATCCAAAGATTGGAAACTGAGTTCTGGCATTAAAAAAAGGAAGGTCCAAAGATCGCAGAATACGTTCAGAGGTTCCATGACTTATCGCATGTGGTACCCTACATGGTCACTCTGGAGTTCAAGCGGATTGAACGTTTCATTTGGGGATTAGCTCCTCAAATCATAAGCATGGTGACCTCATCCAATCCTGCGACAATTACTGAGGCAATTGATCTGAGCGTGGCTCTCACAGAGGAGGCTATTCGCCTGAACAAGTTCGATGATGCTAAGCCTAAGAAGAAAGAGACTCACGCCGAGTCATCAGGAGGTAACAAACGGAAGTTCTCAAACTTCAAGCAGGGCGCCAGTGTGGTGGTTAAGAAAGGAGGACCAGGCACGCCAGCTCAGGTTACAGCTGGTAGTGGAAAGAAAGGAAAAGGAAATATGGGCACCCAGCCCAAGTGTAATACCTGCCAACGCCACCACTCTGGCCATTGTAGTGTGAAAGTATGCGAAGCATGTGGAAAGTCGGGCCACTTGAAGGACACTTGTTGGGCCACTGCTGGCCAGGGAGGCCAGGGAGGATTCGGAAACAGAAATAACAACCGGGGTGGGAATGGAAATCGCCCACAAGGAAACAATGGAGGTAATGGGAATCGAGGCAACAATGCTAATCAAGCGGGCGCCGTGAATCGTAACCAGAGGAATAATCAAGCTGGTGGAAACGGGCAGAGACCCGGATGCTTCAACTGTGGTGATCTTGGGCATTACAAGAGGAACTGCCCAGAGTTAAACCAAGCCCGTGGAAGAGTGTTTAATATTGAAGCGAGGGAGGCGCGCCAGGATCCCAATGTTGTCACTGGTACGTTCCCTGTAAACCAACGCTATGCATCCGTTTTATTTGATACTGGCGCCGATTATAGCTTCGTGTCGTTAGAGTTTAAGAATATGCTTGGTTTAGCCGCTAGTAAATTAGGTATTCCGTACTCAATCGAATTGGCTAATGGAAAGATAGTAGAAGCCAATGAAGTTATCAGAGGTTGTGTGATCGAATTGGGAGAGCGTGAGTTTGCTTTGGATCTACTACCAGTCCAGTTGGGAAGCTTCGACGTGGTGGTAGGAATGGATTGGTTATCAGGCAACAAGGCTGAAATAGTTTGTCACGAAAAGGTCGTTCGTATCCCAACCGAAGATGGCGAAACAATTGTGGTTCACGGGGAGAAGCGTGATACGCCGTTAAGAATTATCAGCTGCCTGAAAGCGCGAAAGTGTTTGCAGAAGGGATGTGTTGCCTTCCTGGCACACGTTGTGGATAAGAAGGCTGCTGAGCCGAGAATAGAAGACATCCCTGTCGTGAGGGAATATCTAGAAGTCTTCCCAGAGGACTTACCTGGACTGCCACCTCAGAGACAAGTAGAATTCCGCATTGACTTAGTTCCAGGCGCCGCGCCTGTGGCTAAGGCTCCTTATAGACTTGCTCCGTCTGAGATGCAGGAACTGTCGACACAACTTCAAGAGTTGTTAGACAAGGGATTTATCCGACCAAGCTTCTCGCCTTGGGGAGCTCCAGTTTTGTTTGTCAAGAAGAAGGACGGTAGTTTTCGTATGTGTATTGACTACCGGGAGTTGAACAAGCTGACGATCAAGAATAGATACCCTCTGCCAAGGATTGATGATCTGTTTGACCAACTGCAAGGCTCAAGCTTTTATTCAAAGATCGATCTTCGATCTGGATACCATCAGTTAAGGATACAAGAGGAGAGTATCCCAAAGACAGCCTTCAGAACTCGTTATGGGCACTACGAGTTCCTAGTTATGCCGTTTGGGTTAACAAACGCACCTGCAGTGTTCATGGATTTGATGAATAGAGTTTGCAAGCCGTACTTGGATAAGTTCGTGATAGTGTTCATCGATGATATCTTGATTTATTCAAAGACGAAGGCTGAGCATGAGCAACACCTAAGAGCTATTTTGGAGCTGCTGAAGAAAGAACAGTTGTATGCTAAGTTCTCTAAGTGCGAGTTTTGGCTACAAGAAGTACAATTCCTTGGGCACGTGGTAAATGGAGATGGAATCAACGTGGATCCCACCAAGATCGAAGCGATTAAGAATTGGGAAACGCCAAAGACGCCAACCGAGATTCGACAATTCTTGGGTTTGGCTGGCTATTATCGAAGATTCATTGAGGATTTTTCAAAAATCGCTCAACCATTGACGCTCCTCACGCAGAAAGATAAGAAGTTTGATTGGGGAATCAAACAGGAAGAAGCGTTCCAGATATTGAAGGATAAGCTCTGCAATGCGCCAATCTTAGCACTACCGGAAGGTACAGATGATTTTGTGGTATACTGTGACGCTTCGCGTCAAGGATTGGGTTGCGTGTTAATGCAACGCCAAAAGGTTATTGCTTACGCATCACGTCAATTGAAAGTGCACGAAAAGAACTATACCACACATGATTTGGAACTTGGCGCAGTGGTATTTGCATTAAAGATCTGGAGACACTACCTTTATGGTACAAAGTGTACAATTTTTACAGATCACAAGAGCCTACAACACATATTCAACCAGAAGGAGCTGAATATGAGGCAAAGACGTTGGGTTGAGTTGCTGAACGATTACGACTGCGAGATAAAGTATCACCCAGGGAAGGCGAATGTGGTCGCCGATGCCCTAAGTCGAAAGGAGAGGATCAAGCCCATAAGGGTTAGGGCTTTAGAAATGATTATCCGAACCGATCTTTCCTTGCGCATTCGTGCCGCGCAGAAAGAAGCTCTCAAGGAAGGAAACCTTGAAGAAGAATATCTCCGTGGGATGGAGAAGCTATTGGTACCAAACGAGGAAGGAACGTTATGTTTTGAGAAAAGGATTTAGGTTCCTTTGTTTGGAGGTTTAAGGAAGGTTATTTTCGATGAAGCTCACAAGTCGCGGTACTCTATCCACCCTGGAGCGGATAAGATGTACCAGGATCTCAAAGATTATTATTGGTGGCCTAGGATGAAAGGCGATGTTGCTGTTTATGTGAGCAAATGTTTAACATGCGCTAAGGTTAAAGCCGAATATCAGAAGCCTTCAGGACTTCTGCAACAACCCGAGATTCCCAAGTGGAAATGGGAACAAATCTCCATGGATTTTATTACAAAGTTGCCAAGAACGCCAAGAGGCCATGACACTATTTGGGTAATAGTGGATCGATTAACAAAGTCAGCACACTTCTTACCTATCAGAGAGAAGGATAATACGAGCAAGTTGGCCGAAATTTACATGAGAGAGATCGTTACGTGCCATGGAGTACCTCTCTCAATCATTTCCGATAGAGACGGAAGGTTCATATCAAGGATTTGGCAATCCTTCCAAGAAGCTTTTGGCTCACAATTGAATATGAGCACCGCATTTCACCCGCAGACCGACGGGCAAAGCGAGCAGACGATACAGACTTTGGAAGACATGCTGAGAGCGTGTGTTATGGATTTGGGCGGTAGCTGGAATAAGCATTTGCCTTTGGTCGAATTTTCATACAACAACAGCTACCACACCAGTATTGGTGCTGCGCCATTCGAAGCTCTTTACGGATGCAAGTGTCGATCACCCCTATGTTGGGCTGACGCAGGTGATAGACAGCTTGTTGGTCCCGAAATCGTCCAAGAGACGACAGACAAGATTGCGCAAATCCGAAAACGCATCGAAGCAGCTCGTGAAAGACAGAAAGCCTATGCAGATCCAAACCGGAAACACTTGGAATTCCAAGTTGGAGATATGGTTTTATTGAAAGTTTCACCCTGGAAGGGTGTGGCACGCTTCGGAAAGCGTGGAAAGTTAAATCCGCGCTACATTGGTCTTTTCAGAGTTTTGGAAAGAATAGGACTAGTAGCATACAAGCTGGACTTACCTGCCGAGCTGAATGGAGTTCACGATACATTTCATGTATCCAACCTGAAGAAAAGTCCAACTCAAGATACCATTGCCATTCCCATCGACGAGATTCATGTTGACGACACGCTCCATTTCGTTGAAGAACCGGTTGAGGTTACGGATTGGAAAGTAAACAAGACCCGCCGGAGCAGTGTCAAGCTCGTCAAAGTTCGTTGGAATGCCAGACATGGTCCTGAATACACCTGGGAGCGTGAGGACCGGATGAAAGAGAAATACCCCCACCTATTTCCTAAGAGCCCTGCATCTACAAGCAGAACTTAAAATTTCAGGATGAAATTTTTCTAACGGGGGGAGAATGTGACAACCCTCACTAAACCAGGTATCCGTACGACTTAATTAATAATTAATTACTGCTTAATTACTGTGCTTGTTTGAAATTACTGATGAACTGCTACTTGATTTCTGATACATGCATATACCAGCATCATACTTTACTTACCGTCACTACATTATTTACATGCTGAACCTTAGTGACAAACATGATGCACAAAAAGCACAGTAGCACTATAAACGGATAACCTATTGAACATGCTGATAAAGCCAGCATCAGGCAGACACTGCCTCTAAGGCCTGTATGAGCCAGAAATATTTTACTACACTAGTGGTGAGTGTAGGGATACAAGGGTTGTAGAACTGCGTCTCTAGGAATAAGTTACAATGACTGGATGTGCCTAAAACGTGCTCTAAGCACAAAAACTCAGCACTTTAATAAACAATCCAGCTTTTAGCTAACTAATAAAGTGCCAAAACATGAGAAAAATGTTACTAGACACTTTCCAAAGTGTCGGGAATAAGTTGTGTCACTAAAAAGGGTATTAACGACACTTTAAAGCTTGTTTAACGCGTTAACGGATTACTATCCAACCGAACAACCGGACTATACCCGGAACATGAAAATATTGTTAATAACATTACTTATCTTTTTCTGAGCCAGTTAGGGTCCCTGAATACCCTAACACCCGCAATAAAGCACAACACACTACTAACCGGGTTAATCCCTAAACTTAACTAGATTAACCTAATTATTAACTAATGTTTAGTTGGATTTGAACCAAACTACCCCCCCCCCCTTTACAAACCGTCCCCAAGAGGGGGGACATCCTTTTGTCCTTCTTGATTATTTAATTACATTTGTTTAATATCAAAGTGACATTAAATCCAATGGTTAAAGAACTTAAGTTTGTCTATAAGAGCTAGAGATTACACACTTGATCATTCACCACTTAGCATTCACCAAACACTTCCTCTCTCTCTCTCAAAGGCTTCGGCCGAACACCCCCTATATCATTCCTCCACATTTCGATTTTGATCTTCACATTCCAAGTCCATACAAGCGTTAAGGATCGCGGATAAGAACGCTTGGTGCATTCGGAAGGCGAAGGACCTCACTCTATTGCTTTTATCCTCTCATTTTGCGTCTAGATTCTCCCCTAGCCTCGAGCTAGTAGTAAGTTGCTATAATCACCCTCTCGAACTATTTTGAAGTGGTTAAAATGATTTGTAACGGTTAAAACTCGTAAACATGCAAGTTGAAACATGAAAGTCTACTAAAAACACTAAAAGTGATGGTTAAAAGCTTGTTTGTTGTGTAAAACTTGTAGTATTTGATTTGTGTAGTTATTTGGACCCGATCTATGTTGTGGTAGCTCGGATCATCGTTTACCCCGGATTGGTCATGATCTTGGATCATGACATAAGGTTGTTTTGGAAGTAACAAGGGTCAAAGGATGAAACTCTACCACACACGAATCATGAACTTGTGTAAAAGCGATTTAGCTTGTAAAATAGTGTTTAAAACTAGTAGATTTACGGATCTACAAGCGGTATTTTCAAAGAACCAAGTATCAAAGAAATTATGTTTTCTAAAGACGGATCTTACACTAACAAAAAAAATGATTTTTAGAACACACAAGTGTGTAAACACTTGTGTAGCACAAAGTTTCTACAAAATAACTATTTTTGTAAAAGATGACGAGAAGTTGTAAAAACGGAATTTCTCTAAAAACGAGGTTTTTACAAAATCGGATGGATTTATATAGAGATCCGCTAAAAGTAATGGGATTTACTTCATAATATTAGAAAACCACAAGTTCATGTGATTTTTGCGACTTATATATATTTGTTGACTAGTTTGTTGTCTTGAACATTGTTTTGGTTAAATAAGGAAATTGTTGGGTTGATTTATAAAAGAAAATGATACGCTTGAGAGCGTGGCCACCTCTAGTTATAGAGGAAACTCTGGCGAAATTTTTCTAAAAACCTAACACTTAGAATTGTTTTCACTATAAGTGTTAGAAATACTTCTCGACATGTTTTCAAAATATAAGTTTCGCCACGACTTTATTTACAAAATATCGGAGGTGGGATTTTCACAAAAATTAAACGAGATAAATATATTAGTAAATATATTTTTTTTCACAACGTTACTTGTCATTATTGGCGAAGATACATAAATATTATTTTTAGGGTAAAAATAATATTATCGAATGTTAACGAATCCAAAATAATACGAGCGCTTTCACGATAAATATATAAGTTACACCGGTAATTATTATTACCACTCGATCGTTAAAACGTAACTTACATATTTTAAGGAAATATTCATGAACGCGTATTTTTGTTAAAGTATTATTTTGGGGAAAATTATGTGTGATAGAAAATATAATATTTTTGAGAAGAATATTTATATTTGGGATTAGAAATAAAATATATTTTAAGTGAGACTTAATAATATATTTCGAAATTATACGAACACACGTGTATTAAATCCCCCATCCTTGGGAAGGAAAATGATTACCAAGTATACAGAATGTAAACACGAAATAGTTGTCTAACTATTTCCCGAAAACTTAAACCTTAAAGCTAAGGCACGGCCGTCCGTCTAATAGAGTTAGTACGTGTAGGTCGTCACACAGCTGCTTGATTTGGAGGTATACTTGGTAGAGACGCACCACTGTGAGTTCATGTCCCCCTTTTCTCTTAACTGTTTTCAGTTTTCTAAACTACGGGGGTGAAATACATGTTACTTTGATTACAAGTACTTTATACATGGTATGGTTAGCGTAAGGAGGTTTACTACTTAGATCATGTGAGTGGGTAGGAGCAACATGAGGCCATTAGTCCTCATGGTAGGACCGAGGGACAGGAGCGGTAGATCTATCTGGGTGTAGCGAGCCCAGCCCCAGGCCAAACTAGAAACGGACCTCGGGGTGACTTTGTGCCCGACGCATAAATCTGCTAGGTTTGAGTCTCCCTACTTGCACTTCACACATATCAGTGGCCTTGCAAACCATTGGTGATCTCAATTCCCTTATGTGCTACATACCAGGATTTTTATACTTACAAAGGTTTATTTACTCACTTACACATGAACTCGCTCAACATTATTGTTGATTTTTCAACTTACATGTATTTCAGGGAATTAAAGGATCTGGCGCGGTATGACACGTTTTCCCGCTGCACTAGTTACGAGGTCATCCGGATTTAGGGAATGTGACTCTTTCCTGGACAAGTCACAGTCCTTAAACTATGCTTATGTTATGTTGTGTTGAACAATGTTTATGTCGTTAGGATGTGTTTCCGTTAAGACAATGTTATTGTATTTGGTTTTCAAAACTTAATCGAATGGATGATCTTGCATGGTTTTATTTCATATAGCTTTGTTATGGTTAAGCTATGGTATTAAGAAGTCACACCAAATTAACCACGCTTCCGCAAAGCCAGGGTGTGACATTTTTCAAGCGAAATCTTTAAAATATTCAAGCGAAATCTGACTGATAAGGATTTCGCTTGAATTTCAAGCGAAATCTTGCTGTTTGTTATGAAGTCAAGCGAAATCTTGCTGATTGCAGTGAAATCGGACACAAAAACTTGAAAATCTCCTAAACGACAAGGAATTTGAATCTGAAACTTGGCAGGATTGTATATCAACTGTTTTCGCACAATATTCTAAAAAATCAGCTGATTAGGACCATAAAATCCAGTTCAATTTGTAGAAAATCCGTAGAAAACGTGAAAGAATAAGTAGATGAAGAAGAAATGATGCAATTCAGATCTGAAAACGCTGTAATCTGATACGAATCTTGTTGTTTGATCAACGCAATCGAGCTCCTGCTCTGATACCACTTGTTAGGACCTGTTTCGACACCGTACGATTGCGTAACGAACGTTCGAAGTGCGGAATCCGTGAACGATCGAGACCGAAACACACGTGACGTAACATAAACTGTGATTCTATATAAGATCTGAAATTTTACAATCACTTGAATCACTTAGAGACTTTCTCTCTCTAGTTTCTCTCTCTAGAACTAGAGCTCTTTAAATCTCTAAAATGGCAAAAGTCTAAAATGATTTAGCTTGAATGGTATATATAGTGATGTTGATTTAGCTTGAAATGACACATGCTACTTTCAAGGGAAATCTTGATTTAGCTTGAAATTGTCATGAGACACTTTCAAGGGAAATCACCACGTTCAAGCTAAATTACCTTAAACACCGATAATCCTATTCTATTCTATTACATGATACAAGACGAAGTCAATAGACGTAATGCACTAACACCGTGGGATCGACTGTTTGAGCTAGCGTTTACGCCGAGCTACAGGGAGATACTGATCGAGTTCCTGTCGTCGTTCGAGTTTCATCCTCGTCGGCCAAATGAGGCTGTGGACCCCGCGCAGCCGGCCGAGGTTTCGTTTCGCATGGCTGCCAGGCGCGTTCTATGTCACTTGCAGACTTTGCGGTGCATAGCGGTTTGTATACGGAGGCTGAGATCGCTACGGATCTATATAGGACGGTACGTTTAACACAAATTTTGTATTGTTATTATTATTATTTTAATATATAAAATTTAAGATTTAATATTAATTTAACGTTTAATAAACATTCGTGTAAACAGGGGTTGGTAATTGTTGATAAACCCACGCTTTTAGGGTTTTGGGCTCTGATCGCGGACATCGGTCAGTGGGACCACCAACAATCCAAGGGGAGGGTTACGACGATAAAGGATCCGCTCCACAGGTACGTTAGTTATTATTATTTTAATAATAGTTATTATTATTAATAGAAAATATATTTTTTTAAACCTAAATTGTTTTTTTCTTTCTAAACAGAAAACTGTTTTTTTAAACAGATTTTTTTTTAAACATAATATTTTTTTAAACAGATTTTTTTTTGACGATCTTAGTTTTAACGCTCGTAACGCGCGTACTGTTCTTACGAGCGTCGAAACTAAGTTCGGCGTTAAATTTTTTTATTATTTAGTCGAAGTCGAACCGTAAGGCGCGTAGGTCCCTAACGAGCGTCGAAACTAAGTTTGTCGTTTTATACTTTAACGACGAACTTAGTTTCGACGCTCGTTAGGCCCGTACGCGCCTGACGGACGACGTCGACTAAATATTATTTAGTCGACGTCGTCCGTCAGGCGCGTACGGGCCTAACGAGCGTCGAAACTAAGTTCGTCGTTAAAGTATAAAACGACAAACTTAGTTTCGACGCTCGTTAGGGACCTACGCGCCTTACGGTTCGACTTCGACTAAATAATAAAAAAATTATGTTTTTTCCAACTATTTAATAACATTTTTAAGGTTTTTTCAGCTAAAAAAACTGTTATAAACGCCAAAATAAAGCAGTTTTTCCGGCAAAAAAGACCAAAAAAATGCATGCTTTTTCAGCGTAAAAACTTTAAAAAACTGTTGTTTTTTCAGCAAAAAAGGTCAAAAAAATCGCATGTTTTTTTAGCATAAAAATCTTAAAAAACTGCAGGTTTTTTCAGCGATAAACGTCAAAAAACTGCAGCGTTATGCAACGTTTTTCAGCAGCGTTCTTTGAGCAATAAACATAAAAAAACTGCAGCGATAAACGTCAAAAATCTACAGCGTTAAACTTAAAAAAACTGCAACATTGTGCAGCGTTCTGCGTTGTAGGTTTCTGGTCAGTTTTTTGGACCGGTTACAAAAAACCTGGTTATTTAACCGGACTGAACCGATTTGGACCAGCTTTGGTTTTTTTGGTTTGTTTAATTTTTGTAGTTGTGTAAAGTTTTGTCGAGGTTATTTGAGATTAGTCGGATATTGGTTTGTTTACATTGGGCGTTTGGAGGTTTACATAAGGTTTTGGTTGGTTTACAATTGGTTTTTTTTGTTAAATGTGTCGTATATTAGTTTTTTAGTCGGGTTATTGGTTTGTTTTGTGGGTTATTGATTATTGAGGGCTCTCACTATCTGCACACTCAGTTTGCCTATTTTGTCGAAATCGAACCGTAAGGCGCGTAGGTCCCTAACAAGCGTCGAAACTAAGTTCGTCGTTTTATATTTTAACGACGAACTTAGTTTCGACGCTCGTTAGGCCCGTACGGGACTTACGGTTCGACATGGACTAAATAATAAAAAAATATAATTTAACGACGATAAAGAAATGTTTTGACGCTCGTAAGGCGCGTACGGGCCTAACGAGCGTCGAAACTAAGTTCGTCGTTAAAATATATATATTTTTTTATTATTTAGTCGAAGTCGAACCGTAAGGCGCGTAGGTCTCTAACGAGCGTCGAAACTGAGATCGTCGTTAAAATATAAAACTTCGATCTTAGTTTCGACGCTCGTTAGGGACCTACGCGCCTTACGGTTCGACTTCGACTAAATAATAAAAAATATATATATATTTTAACGACGAACTTAGTTTCGACGCTCGTTAGGCCCGTACGCGCCTTACGGACGACGTCGACAAAATAATAAAAAAATATTATTTAGTCGACGTCGTCCGTAAGGCGCGTACGAGCCTAACGAGCGTCGAAACTAAGTTTGTCGTTAAAATATATATATTTTTTTATTATTTAGTCGAAGTCGAACCGTAAGGCGCGTAGGTCTCTAACGAGCGTCGAAACTAAGTTCGTCGTTTTATACTTTAACGACGAACTTAGTTTCGACGCTCGTTAGGCCCGTACGCGCCTTACGGACGACGTAGAATAAATAATAAAAAAAATATAATTTAACGACGATCTTAGTCGATGTCGTCTGATTATGATTTACTGACTGGTTTCCTTTTGTGCAGGTATTTGCACAAAATGATTTCCACTTCGATCACTGCTCGAAACAAAAGCCGGGAGTGGTGCACCAGTGGTGATTTATTTTTCTTATATTGTCTCTTATACAAGAGGCTGTGCGCTCTCGCCCACGGGTTGGCGCAATACTTCGCCTCCGCGCATCATCGACAGGAGCGCGGAGAGTTATTCGGCGGCGCCTACGTGACTAGGATAGCCCTTTCGTTGGGCTATCATCCGGATACTGACCGCGACAATGTAGGCCCGCCGGCACAGCCGAAGTGGATGGGGAAGAACGTTATATCCGGAATGCACGTTACCAAAGACTTCCCAGATGGGAAGCGGTTTAAGAATCCGAACGGCACGCAATATCAGCTTGAACAGCTGCCGGAACAGTTCCCTCCGTATTATCCCCTGCACGATCCGGAGCCGCATGAGCCGGCCGTCGTCATTCCGCAGCCACCACCGCCGCGTGGACCACCAGGGGCGCCTCAGTTCCCACGCCATGTTTGGCCCGGTCCTGACCCATCACATCAGCGGCAACTTCGGTTAGCTGAAAGGAACAATTATCTATTGGAGTGGGTGGCTGCGGCGCTGCAGCAGCAGCGACAGCATGACGGGTTACCTCCACTACCCTTCATTACGGATGCGGACTGGGATCAGCATCAGCAGCAGCAGCAGCAGTAGTATTTTATCATTTTTATCATTTTGTTATGTATGCACAAACTTTTCTTGTATATATCAAACTCTTGTATATTCTGAAAGGTTATATATATACTGTGGTGTACATATAAAATTCTAGCAGGTTATATAACATGTTCTGTTGTATAGATAACAGGTTATTTAACAGGTTATTTAACATATTCTGTGATCATATAAAATTCAGAAGGTTATATACGCAGCGTATTGACCTATACGCAGCGTATATAAAGTGTTCATATACGCTGGGTATTGACCTATACGCAGCGTATATAAAGTATTCATATACGCTGCGTATTGGTCAATACGCAGCGTATAACCTAACTAGTGTATATAAGAATTAAGTTTCATATTCTAACAGCTCTGGACAGAGGATAAACTGGTTAAGACGTTGCGATTATAAACGATAGGTCACGAGTTCGAACCTTGCAAGGGCCGGTTCTTTAAAGAAGACCCCCTTTTTTACATATGTTTGATATATTTACACTTTGGTCCCTGAAGTTTCAATTTTTACACAAATGGTCCCTGAAGTTTCAAAAATTGACATAAACAGTCCCTGAAGTTTCATAAATTTACAAAAATGGTCCCTGATGTTTCCAGGATTTACAAAAATGGTCCCTGAAGTTTTGAAAATTGACAAAAATGGTCCCTGTACTGTTTAGTTAAGTATGCTAACTGAGTTAGTGTTTAAAGAAGAAATCTTTATATGAAAGTTAACCTGGCTAAAACATTCAGTTAAAATAGTTTCAATAATGACCATTTAGTCCCTGAAGTATGAGTTTCATAAAATGACCAAATATTAACGTAACTTTTTTTTAGCGTTTCATGTCTCTAACTGATTTGAAGAATTGGGTACAAGAAACGGGAAAGAAGTATGGTTACGTAATTGTTACCCGCTACGCAGCGTATATAAAACAGCTGCAAATTTGGGGTCATTTTGGTATGTTTGAAGTGACAAAGTTTTGCCAAGTTTCTATACGCTGCGTATAGGTCAATACGCAGCGTATACAAACCTGGCAAAAATTTGACACTTCAAACCTACCAAAATGACCCCAAATAAGCAGCTGTTTTATATACGCTGCGTATTGACCAATACGCAGCGTATATGAACATTGTTTTCTGTGCAATGATTGATTATCAGGCACTGAGATCTATGGTCTATCTACGCTGCGAATTGATCTATACGCAGCGTATAGGGTTAACCCTATACGCTGCGTATTGGTCAATACGCAGCGTAGATAAACCCTAATTTTGCTAGGGTTTGGTGTGCCAATAGGCACTTTAGTGTGCCTCATATTTTATCGACATCATTTTTAAATATTTTGAAAATTAGAAACTAATGTAGTGGAAAATTAGAATATTTTTGGTGCTTCAACATTTTGTTTTGGGCGGTTCATAACCTAAAACCGCCAAAAACATTAGTTTGCTTGTGTTCTTGCCAATTAATCGCCAAAAAAAGACAATATCACATAAAAAAAAATTCCATTCAGGCGGTGTACAATGAACTCCCAAAAAGTTGTTTTTTGGCAAAATTAGTAAAAGCCCAAAAAATTATGTATTTGTCCTGTAAGCGGCAAACGATACTGCCAAAAAAGTCATAAAAAAAATTATTATCTCAAAATCGAACAACCAAAAAAACTTGCAGGGACCAAAAACCCTAATCTCTCTTTCACAAATCGCAGCACACACACTTTTCTCCTTAAATCTTTGATTTTTAGTGCAATTTATTGAATAAAATTCATTATTGTTTTAGAAATTTAGTTTGTGGATATGTGTTGGAGCTTATTTTGAAGAGATTTATGAAGCTTTAGGAGTTTTGCAGGTTATGTTATCTACCTCCATTTAAGTTCCATGTATATGTTTGTGCTCATTTTTAGTGGTTTATGAACCCTAAATCGAATATATGTTGGTTTCTACAAAGAGTAAGAAAGCACAATATGATTCTATTATTTCCTAATCCAACCCTATAGTTTCTCTAGTTTTGATTTGTTTTAGGCGACTTGGAATGGCAATATGTGTAAAGCTGGAGACGACTATGGCTGTTTGTGAGTTCTTCTTTTCGCATCATCAGATCTAAGTTAATTTATTTTCAGATCTAATTCATATGTACCATGAGTTTTATATTGGTTGTAGTAGTGTTAGCTGTTTATCTATTTAAATTACAAGTTAAATAAATAAAATATGTCTCCAGTGGGGCAATAAAATTTTCTGTAAAGTGTACACACATGGCTTGCTTCAATACTTCACTACTAAAAGTAGAAACATAAGTATCAAAGATGGAACTGGCGACGGATTTTGGTTGTCACTAAAACCAAATTGACGGTTTTAACTTCAATAGAATACATATGATTTCATGTGAAAACATTAATCTTTACAATGAGACAACAAAATAGTACACATACATGAACTTTTGATTGGAAAATGGGTCTAATTCCCGAGTGAACCAACAGCACCAAGAACATCAAACGCAGCTCCAACACTCCCACCGGAACCTTTTTTAACCTCATCAGGGTTTTCAATGGCGTCAACGATTGCAAAAAGTGCAACCACAAATGCATAGTCCATGTTAGGTTGGATTGTCACAGTGAATTTGTCCGCAGCGTACTTCAAAGCTTGGGGTTTGCTCATCTACAAGATCAATAAGTCACATCAATTAGGTTTAGTATCAGAGTAATGTAACATTGAACTAGTGAAATCTAAGCATGGAAGTCACATGGTTTGAGTTAACGCTAATAAGAAACGGAGTTTAGACTAAACGACTAAACTTGCTAGAAAAAGGAAACATAAAGGATAGTCAGCGTGTTTTTTGAACGTTAAGGATGGAACCTGCAAGTTCGTAAATGTATAGGATGTATTTTATAATCTTATCTTTAAGTAACATTGAACTAGCAAAATATATGCACTAACATAAGCCAAAACTGTTTTTAACTAGCTACCTCGGCTATTGCTGTTGAAGAATCTCCCATATATATAGTGAAGTTCCCCTTTGACCAACTCCCTTTGATCCTAAAATCACATGACTCATTGCTTCTCATTTTGTTTGCCAACATCACTCTAATATTGATCTTAAACTGGAAGACTGCGTGTTCTTTACTTGCACTAAATATCATGTCCGAATTGGATTTACTTTCACCCTTAAATACATTCCATCTACTATGCATACTCATACCCTGAAAATAAAAATATAGTCCATTTCAGTGTCAGTTTTAGCAACAAAATAATTTGATTTGAAAGTATCACACGCCTCTCAAATTTTCCGTTGTCTATAAAATTCCCCAACACAAACATGTGTTTTAACAATATATGTTACATGTAAAAATATAAATATTTCACCATGCACCCTATATAGTATGTTAGTCCATGCACAAAACAACTAGGATTTAAAAAGTTAAAGAACCTTAAAATTACCTTATCCCGGAGCATCGCGATGGGCTTGTCGTTAGCGTCTAGTAGCACACGCTGACGATGGAAGGTTGTGTCACATGGTTTTACTTTCAGCAAGATCTTATGATCAATATCAGTGATCACAAGGCTTCTACAAGGATACTTATCGACTATAATTTCAAGTGATTCTGGTGCAATGAACTCAGGACTGATGACAGAAAATGGAGGGAATACAGGTGCACCACTAGGTTGAGCCATCATCACAAACTAACACTAAGATTGTAGTTCTTATGGGATCGGGATGCTTGGAGCATGAGCTGTGGGAAGGCTTTTAACATGATAACTTCGTTGACAATTTAGTTGACTTGGACTAAGATCAACTCAGGTGCGAAGAAGTTACATCAACATGTACGTACTGGCCTGTCAATATATTATTTTATTCAACTTGATGCAAAATATTCAGCTATATTCTTCGTGTGTGTATCTCGTGGACGCCCAATTGTATGTAAAGAAAGTGAAGTATCTGTCATCTAGTGAAATATGAATTCTTTAGTCATACACAACTACAATTGTTAATAAACAGTTGCATCGTGTTTATGCTGTCAGACGCAGGAATATATAGACCATGGTATAACTAGTACGAACCTAGGAAGATTCATTTTTCGGATTAGTCAAATGCCTAAAAGGATTTTTGGCTTCGGTAAGGCAGGTTAGATTTGGTTTTTTTTTTTTTTTTTTCACGTTCAACTTGTTCATTATAAAATGAGAGAGAGAAGAAAAACACCAAATATCTTCTAGTAACATTGATAAACATCCAACTGGGGTGGCTCGACGGTAACAAAAGAATAAGTTGTGAGCCACACATTTAAGAGGACCAATTTTATTGATTATATACTTAAAGGGTAGGGGTGGTCATCGCTCATCACTCACTCACAACTTTCAAGCAAGTTATGTCATCAAGTATTATTCCATCATTAGTGATGGATTTTTGTGGAAATGTCCATCACTCACCACCACACCCAACAATTTCCCTCACAACCAACAATTTCCTTCACCACCTAAAACATCTTCACGCGTGATAATTTCCACGCGTTTTAAATTCGACGCGTTATATACATGGGTGGCGGTGGTGTTTTGTTTTCTATAACTCGTTATATATGTTCATCACGAGCTAAAAGGTGACCGCCCCAGGTCGCCTTAGGGTCAGGATATAAGAGGAAGTATGTTTTATGTAGGAATGATATGAAGTAATCTTGACTATCTATTAAATAATCAAGTGCTAAGATTAAATGAGTGAGATTGAACAAAAAAAGGAGGCGTGTGGGTTGTTCTAAGGGTATTTTAGTACATCCAAGTTAATAGTTTCTCTCTCCTCCAATTTCCTCCGTTTTTAAAACGTTAATAACTTTTTGATATGACATTATTTTTTTATAAAAATTGTACCATAAAACGAGTGTTTTTTATCTTTAAAACGAGCACACTATTGTTATACGTTTGAAAAAAAGTTTTTGATAACCTAAATGCGTAAAACGCAATGGACAAAAAACACAAAAGAATATTTTTTTTCTAAAACGCAATGAACTAAAAATACAAAAGAAAGTGTTCATTCTAAAACGCAATAGACTAAAAACATAAAAAAAGTGTTTTTTTTAACGCAATAGACTAAAAACAAATAAAAATGTGTGAAATCGTTAACTTGAATCTTAGGTTGGAGTTGCTTATCTATAATTAGTTAAACACTAACCACATATTCCCTATGAAGAGGCCTTACTTACCTGTACTCGTATAGGTATTCAAGTAAAAATACTTGCTTTTGATTACCCATGACAACTACATCACTTATCCATGAAGATATCTATGTCCTTTTTAGGAACTTTTGAAGACGACGTTCCTCAACCTCCACCTCAACATTAAGGTCAAATGTTACAACTAGTATCTAACTCACCGGTGTTCAACCCGTTTGACTTGGATGTTTTATATGGCCAAACAATCCCTTGTATTTCACAATATATTTGGCAAGAGCCGACTTGTAAGCATTGGCATCACTTGTACCACTCATCCAATTGATTTAAAGGTTGTTGTCAATATGTAAAGAGTTAATTACTGTTTTCGTTCCTATGGTTTGTCAAAAATCACTATTTCAGTCCATTAGTTTAAAAATTGCGATTTCAGTCCCTGTGGTTTCACTTTCGTAACCATTCCAGTCCACCTCCGTTAACCCCATCCATTTATTATGTTAAGTACACGTGAATTGACCATAATGCCCTTATTAAAAAAAAACAAAAAGATATCTAAATGAGTTAATTACTGTTTTCGTCCCTGTGGTTTGTCAAAAATCACTATTTCAGTCCATTAGTTTAAAAATTGCGATTTCAGTCCCTGTGGTTTTATTTTCGTAACCATTTCAGTCTAGTCTTCTATCACCGTCTGTTTTACCATTAAGTTTTTAATGAAATACCTAAATTACCCTTGTGTTAATTAAATAAAAAACCATGGAAATTTAAAAGATTGTATTCTAGGACCCACTTGTTAAAACACAACCCCATGCTACCCCACCCCACTCCATCCCTGCTCTCATTTCCGGCAAAAGTTTCCGGTCATCTTCTCCGGGATCACAACCCCACCCTCTTAATGTCCGGCGACCCATTACCCCACCCCAATTAATATCTTCCTAGCAGCATCATTTAAAAACTTCATTAAAAACTTAACGGTAAAATAGACGGTGTTAGGAGACTGGACTGAAATGGTTACGAAAGTGAAACCACAGGGACTGTAATCGCAATTTTAAACTAATGGACTGAAATAGTTATTTTTGACAAACCACAGGGACGAAAACAGTAATTAACTCATTTAGATTTCTTTTTGTTTTTTATTAATAAGGGCATTATAGTCAATTCACGTGTACTTAACAGAATAAATAGATGGGGTTAACGGAGGTGGACTGAAATGGTTACGAAAGTAAAACCACAGGGACTGAAATTGCAATTTTTAAACTAATGGACTGAAATAGTGATTTTTGACAAATCACAGGGACGAAAATAGTAATTAACTCATATGTAAATGTTGATATATTCCTATTCATAACCTCCTCTTCAAGGTGAGTGAATGGTGTTATTAGTACGGGCCACATTCTAGCTTTGCGTGAATTTGTTTTGTAACGTGTTTTCAAAAACTCAATCTAGTTTATGAATTACCTATACTTGTAGAAAACATATTTTACAATAAATAGTTACTTATTTAATAAGTATTTATATAAATAAAAGGGTAACTTTATAGAAATGTAATCAACTCTGACAATTGTTCTAATTAAGTACCAAAACTTTTTTTGTCTCCCTAAAGTCACTGAAGTTTTGTTTGTTGTTCTAGAGGGGGGAGGGAGGGGGGGGGGGGGGGGGGGGGGGTCCCACTAAGTTTTGTTTGGGTTGACCATTTATATAACATATTAAGCCCAAGCATGGTTGAGCTTAAAAAATTATAAACGAGTCAGCTCAAACTTTAGACTTTAGAGCTTGAAATTATCAAAGTGCGTCTTGAACTCTTGTATTTTAAAGGTGCCAAGCTCAAGCTTAGCTAACTCGGGTATTATAATTACTGTTAGTTTACAACCACATTACATATATATACATGACATATTGATACGGAAAAAATACACTGGATTGATAAGCAATTAACTGTTAGAAAATTGATTTAAGTCAAAACACATGTGATCACTTGCACCAATCCAAGTTGTTTGAACTTTGGTATAATTGCAATTAAGTTATTATACACGCAAAATTGGCATAGCTAAGAGGTTGGACAGGAGATATTACACCATTAGCCTCAAGACCAGTCTTCTATAAGAGTTGCACTAAAGTAGCATATTGTTCTTAAGTCAAAGCACCTTATGCAACACAAGCATTAGTGAATTCACGTTTGGAGCAATCTTCTTAGCATCAGTGAACATAAAATCATTTAGTAGCATGCGCAGGTTTCTTGCAATAATTACATAAAAGATTCTTTCTATTTGTATTTCTGCTATCAAAATACCTTGAGACTTGAGTGTTAAGCATTCACAGATGCATTTTGAGAAATTAAGTGAGCAGGATAATGAACTGAAGTTCCCTTTGTTTTTCATATTGAATTAAAAGAACAGAAGCATGATTTATGGTAGGAAGAGGCTTCATCATGATAATATTTCCCTTTATTGTCTCATAACGAGGGTTGTGCCTATACGAAATTGCATCAATCATTAATCTACATCGCGTAAATTCGCGTTTAGCCACGATACGCGCATTTCCACAAGCTCATGGTGGAACTAGATCAAATGCATTTCTTGGTGAAATAAGTTGTAATATCATCATTGCCCTGAGAAATTTCGCACAAGCTTTTCTGCAATCGATAGAATTTTGCTCCATTTGTCTGGCCAAACCGATGCGCAGATTCAACATAAAGCACACTTTCACTTACTTCTCTTCATAAGGGGTTGAGGATCCAAGAAATAACCATGTCATTGCCCCTCTCCCAAAGAGCAAGTTGAGAAACACCAGCAAGTTGGCTTATAATAGAAGTTAATTTGTTCTTCGCAAATAAAGCAATAGTCATCGCTCTTTTCCAAGCACTAAATCCAGATCCTCCGAATGATTTGGAAACAAGCATCATTCCAGAATGATCAGACAGATGTAAAAACAAAGAGTTTGATGAATCAATGGTAATCGAATTCGTGTTTGATTCAGACATGATTATCAACACAAGATACCATGTGAATTGAGACAAAGTGGTTGGGTAATTTTGTGATTTCTCATGAACTGAACTGTTAATTACAACTGCACTACATAAATATCATAACAGAAAAAGAAACTTAACTATAGTTGATCTGCAATGCAAATTGATACAGAGCATTGAGATGATCAGGATCACCGTAGCTATCAATTAATCTGGATGAGGTTCTGGAGAGCTCATCCGTAGCTGTCAATGGATTCGGAAGAACATACTGCCAATTAATCTAGATGAACAAGGTGTCCATCCGTACGTAGCAAATGTTACCACTGGAATTGTAACCGGTCTTTATTCTGAGAAGACATAATTGAAATGTAAATATAGTAGAGTTGTCCTGGATTTGATAACTAATAAAAGGTCTCAAGTTCACCCTTTTATAATGTAGTAAAAAAACTGAGTACTGTATAAACATTTCTATTTACAATATCTGATTGATAGTGTCTGCTTTTAAAAGGAAGTAAGGAACCATCTCTATTTCTTTCTTATTACAATATACAGATTTTTTTTATTTTTCTTTGATTTGTAAAAATGAACCCACATTGTATGACATGTTTTAAAAAACTATAGTAAGCCGTAAATGCATTAGAAAACAATAAATGTAGTGTTTTACATAACCAAAACAATCAAGTTGACGGTTTGTATGTTTAAATTTTCAAAACAACTCTTAAGTATCTCAAAAAAAACTATTTTAAGTTTTTTACCAAGTAATAATTTGGTAAAGGTGTTCAACTAAGAAATATAAAATTGTAATTTCAGGGTGGTGGTGGGTAGAAATGGTCTAGGATATATAACAGTTGGTGGCGATTTATTTCGAACTGCAGTGGGCACTGGGCAGCGATGGGGGACGGGTGGCGGGTGGTGATGGGCGCAATGGTAGAAGTGTAGTTGGTCAACGGTAGCAGTGGTGGTGGTGGTGCGGGCCTGCGGCAAGGGGGGTTAAATGCATGGTGGCTGCTAGAAGGGTGTTTTTTCTTCACAACCTTTAAAACTAGACTTTAGCTATAAAAGAAAGGGATGAAATACAAGACACAAGAAACGAAAAGTACCATTGTGAATGGGTTCCAAATTATAAGAGAATACATTAATAAAAGATAGATTAATACGTTTCAGGATGTGCAACCGCATAAGCCTCAATAGCCTTATATGTTTTCTCATATATTTCTTTTTCAAAGTTAAGAATGTCTGTAGATGGTTTATTATCCCCTTTGCAATTGTAGATGACGGTTTGCTTGAACACACTTCCTCCATCAGCAGAAGGTACAATGTTAACATAGTGGTCGATGGAGTCTAATATACCCATCAAATTGTCGCCTTCAAAAAACGAATAGTTATAGCTGAAGTTGGTTGCATCAATCGCGCCTTGCTTATACTTTCCACTTGTGAATGGAACACCTGAGGTAAATCATTTATGTTTAGCAAGTATATATGATGTTTCATAATATGTGCATCCCACAAAATTTCTTTAGGACGAGAGTAGAGAAACACCTCTAGCCATACTGATAATTTTGTAATTTCTTACCATCGCCAAATGTGAATAGTCTGATGGTTCCAACGCCTCCATCACCTTCAACGGTCTCAATGGACTTGAAAACTTGAGGATTGACTTCAGGTGCAATAGTGTGGAAATCACCGAAAGCCTTAAAAACCGTCTCACGGGAGAATGGGGATGTAAATTCAAGCTCAATGCTAGCAGTACTCATGATCAACTAATATGATAGAAAATATGATTAGGAAAGTGTTAAAATTTTGTTTTGGTGTTTGATTAAACTTTGTGGTATATGTAGGGTGGAAAAGGAGGACTGATTAAAGTGTTCACATGCAGTTTCCTAGAAGTAGAAAGCACATCAACTTTGACCCTTTTTTCTATATTATTTTTTCTAAAATAATTCAATTACTATATGTTTATTATATTCTACTTAAACTAATGTGGAGCGATTTTTTTTTTTTTTGAATGGCTAAACTTGCATGTCATGGGGATTGAACCCATGACCTCCACCTATTCTACACCTTATCTAACTCACCAACACCATTTGGCTATTCCCAATGAATATGTGGAGCGATTAAATGGGTTGATCAATGGGTTGTAATCATCATAAGGACCCATTAATCCACAATGACACAAGGTTAGAAGTGAAGTCTTAATAGCCATTTGGACAAAGTGTGATACAAACATATTTGAGTTAAACAAATCAATAAGAATTTAGCAAAATGCACTTGAATAAAAGGTAAATGATTCGGGTTTAAACAAATCAATAAGAATTTAGCAAAATGCACTTAAATAAAAGGTAAATGATTCGTTAAAATTATCAAAAGAATTGCATAAAAAGTTAAGCTTTGCATTATGAAATAAAAATTTATACAAATACGGAAATACCATATCCAGATCCTTACTTTTCTCAACTAAAAATACTTATTATCGTTAAGACGTGAAACTACAAACTTTTATCAGTGAAGAGGTAGAAAGTTATTTAAGATAATCTAGAAGTGTTGATCAAAATATTAAAGAATACAAATGTAGTTTAAACAAAGACTCACCGAGTAATGTCAAAGTCTTGACCTAACAAGTAACAACCTCATATAATAAAGACTTTAAACATGACAAAAACTGGGTAGAGTCATGATAAGAACTTTAAACATAATAAAAGACTAATAAGAAGTAGAACTAAAATGGAAGTAATGTAAATTAAGGTGATCATTAATCCGACTCTTAAAGCTTGTTTCTTGTTGTTCTTCACGAGTCTTGACCTAACAACCCCGGCTAATGTGACATTTGGAACCGCTTTTAATAACCATGGGTGTTTTGTAATGACGATATGGCGATTGCAAATACATTAGCTTACTCCTAAGAGAATCTAACTTGTATCTAGTAGTGTCCATTTCAGTCCGTTTGCATACAAAATTACAAACAACTTGATTTGGATTATGTTCTTAGAGGTAAAACGCGCTAAGATTAGAAAAATAACAGAAAAGAAAACGTCTCGAATCAGTTGGAACCATCAAAAAGGTTGAAAGTAATCCGAAAAAAAAAATCCATAAAACTTACTAAATCATCTAATAAAAAAATGTGTGTGTGTGTGTGGGGGGGGGGGGGGGGGGGGGGGCTATTTTTGTAGCAATATATTTTTTATATCCATCCTAGGCACATTACGTAAGGCTAAGCATCGTTCAGAACCAGACTAAAAAGTACCACTTTTGATAGTCCATTTTACCATCTTTACGTATATCTACATAATGCATCGTTCAGAACCAGACTAAAAAGTACCTATGCTTTGGATCAAGATCAAACATTAATTATCGAGAAACATGTTTAGCAGAGCCGTCCACAAAAATTCTCAAAAAAATTTAGGCCATGAGCGACATATAAAAGTGGGCCCAAAATTGTAGTTAAGAAAAAATGAATTAATAAAAATCATATTTTGATTCTACAAATTTTTGAACGTGAGACCTTTAGATTATCTTAAAATTTTGAACGTGAGACCTATAAAACGATGCATATATTTAATATGGGTGAGAGTTGGCTACAAAGACTACTTTTCCTACAAAGTGTAAGAAGCAATCTCCTTTAGACATGTGGCATTTAGTTATTTTATACAAAAGGGTATAATGGTAATTGGATAATTATTTAAGAGTAAACTGCCATTTTGGTCCCTGTGGTTTGGCCACTTTTGCCACTTTAGTCCAAATCTCAAACTTATTACATCCAGGGCCCTGTGGTTTACATTTTGTTGCCATTTTGGTCCAAAATCCAAATTTGACCAGATTCTCCTACTTAAACCCTTCTATTTTGTCTTTATTCTCAGGGGCATTTTGGGCATTTTGTAATTATTATAACTGAATTATGTATATAAAATACCCTAAAACAATTATATATATATTATATACCTACACATACACAGAACTTTCTCTCTCTCTCATCTTTCTCACTCTGCTCTCTCTCTCTAAACTACCAATACCACCGTCGCCACCCAACCCAAAATCAAGAACACCAGACAAGCTTCCACGGTGAGCAGAGGCAAAATCAAGAACACCCAACCCAAAATCAAGAACACCCAACCCAATTTATACATGATGTAACCTGATTTGGTGGGGATGATGCAGAGAGATGGTGGTGGTGGGAATGATGCGGTGGTGGGGGTGGTGGTTTGTGGCGGCAGGAGGAGAGAGAGAGAGAAAAAGAGAGAGACGGTGGAGGAGGTGGTGGTGGTAGGTACGGTGGTTGACAGAGAGAGAGAGTGTGTGATCGGAAGAGAGAGGGAGTCCCGGGTTGTTTTTTTTGGGTTGTATTGTCACCACAGTGGGATGGTGGTGGTGGTGGTGGTGTGGTGGTAGTTCAACGGAGATAACAACGAGGATGAATTCGTTGACCTAGACGAAGACGACGTCGTATCCGTAGTAAAATCACACTCACCTGACCGGAAAAAAGCCGGTGCTGATTGTGTAGAAGTAGACGGCGCGTGAGAATCAGAGACCGGCGGTGATGGTCCACGACGGAAGCGCGCGTGACCGGTACGTTTTATGGCGGAAACTGGAGGATTACAGTTGGAGGATACGGCGAATTCGTGATTTGTTACCTGGAAGATGCGGTTGAGGTGTTGAAGGGATTGAATTCCGACGAAATCTACTGCCATTTTTGAAGTTGTTTATGGAGGTTGAAATGAAATGGGGGTGGGGGTTATAAGGAAATTGGGAGTCAAAGGATAAATTCGAAGTTAGATAAATCCGAGTCAAAACAACAGAATTTTTGGGTTTTTTTGTGGATGATTGATATTTGTTTTGTTTTGTTTTTTGAAATGGATATAGGAGGAGAGGGTGGAGGTGGTGGGAGGTGGGATATGGGATATGGTGGTGGTGGTAGATGAAGGTTGAGATAATAGTGTAGATGAAGGTTATAAAATGATCTAATCGAATTTCTGTGTAGATGATGTGTAGATGAAGGTAAGATAATAAAATCAATTCAACAGGAGAGAGAAAGAAGAAAAGGTGGGGTGGGGTGGGGTGGCAAAATGACCAAAATGCCCCTTTAGAAAAGGACAAAAACCCAGGTTGCAACAGTGAAAAATTTGGGTTTTTGAAATTTGGACCAAAATGGCAACAAAATGCAAACCACAGGGCCCTGGATGAAATAAGTTTGAGATTTGGACTAAAGTGGCAAAACTGGCCAAACCACAGGGACCAAAATGGCAGTTTACTCATTATTTAATTATGGAAGATTTATTATCCTAAACAAACTAACGAGTTATTTAAGAAAACTGCATATCTCCATTGATTTCAAAATCGACTATAATATTTTATATCATGATGATCGGAAATTCATATTCACATTCCATTATTTTTTTAAGGTGTGTTTTATCATTTTCTTGTTCTTCACACTGTGTTATAACACTTTTCACATCCCCTCGTTAATTTCAAAACATAAAACACATCTATAATTTTCTAGACGTTGTCTTTTATCTGTTTTTGGGCTATTCACATTGTGTTATATCAATTTTCATAATTAAACACACCCATTACACATAAAACACACCAGCGTCTGATATAAAACACAGTAGTGTCTGAAATACACAATATAAAACACACTAATGTTTGATTCAATGTAGACATACTAGTGTCTTAAATACACAATATAAAACACATCAGTGTCTTAAATACATAATATAAAACACATCAGGTTCGGAGCTGTGGAGGTTTGTTTAAAACACAGTAGTTTCCGAGGAGGGAAGATAGAAAGAGAGAGAGAGAGAGAAACTTGCAAAAATGGTGGGGAAGTTATGGCATGACAGTTATTTCCTTATTTAAAATAAATTAAATGACACATTTGTCCTCAATCAATTAAATTAGCCTATTTTTAAGACAAATATATTACCAAAATGCCATCAAGATAATCTCAACCATCAAACACACTCATCTAATGGTCAAGATCACTTCCTACACTTTGTAGGAAAAACACACTTTGTAGAGGAACCCCACCCTATTTAATATATAATTTAATATATATAGAAACACTTATAAAAACCTTTCGAGCTCTTTGAATATTTGGGCCTTGGGCGTCCCTAATGTTTAGTTATCAAATTTATGCAGTGTCGCAACCCCCGATCCCTTATCTGTCCCGAGAACGGGCGGACGCGAACTCAGAATTTCGGTGGTATCAGCTTGTTAATTTGGCAGCGGAAATTTCATCAGGACCGTAGTTGGGAAATGTTTATCAGAGTAAAACCACCATATTTAATATTAATAATCACATGGGCAAAACCTAAGTTTCTTATTACAATACGTTTAAAGGGATAAACCCTATTTTATTTAATTTAAAACATCGTCTTTTAGGTAACTTTTATAGCCACATTTTTCCCAAGCCTTCAGTGCTCTCCAGCTGGCTTTTTACTAATTGGCTGTCACATTTTGTTACCTGAAACGCGTTTTAAAAACATTTGTTAGTGGAAAATACTGGTGAGTGAATCACAGTTTAATCAAGAACATTTTATCAATTAAAACAGTATTGAGAGCGATCACGTTGTTTATTTCTACACAATTACTCATTCAGTACTGTCAATCCTGACTTGTGGGTCATATTACACATTGGCTAACTCGTCGTCCAATGGTAACGTACTGTCATCCCCAACTTACTACTCGCGGTAGTAAATTTTGTATAGAAAACCCCAACATACCGGCAGTAATTAAAGAACTACAAAGACTCAATCACCGCTTAATCGCATTGTAAAACAATTAAGGTTTTGTAAAATATTACAAAAAGGTTAACAAAAAGAGGATAAACTCACATTGCTATCTTAGACTTCGCGTAAGGGTTTCCTGGAAATAATCTATAATTTATACAAATGTACATAGGTTAGTATCATAACCCTTTGAAAATATTAATGATACCCTCCCCAAGACGGTATTCCAACAACTACGTCGGGTAGAACCACGACAGTTATTACGGAACCCTAAATCAATCGGACAGCGTATCTATTACAAAACCGGGGTTATAATACTTACAACGGAGCAGAACCTCGCTAATTAGGGGGATATAATACCCGTGTATTACTTCTACTACTTCAGAATTCGTTTAGAAAGAAAAGAAATGAACGAGGAATACTGAAACCCGATGCCTCCTTATATAGTTGCTGAAACTGGGTCTCACGCGGACCGCGTAAAAGACAAGCGGGGCTTACGCGGCCCGCGTACTAGCCCGGGTAGGGTTTAGGTGATCCGGGTCATCACCTAGACTTGCCACGATGTCGACACGTGTCAGCCTCTGGTGTCTCCGCGTTGTTGATCTCTCGCGGCCCGCATAAGTGTTAAGGTGAGCTTACGCGGCCCGCCTTAACTTAAGAAATCAATGATATCAGGTTTCAACCCTGATACCGCCCGCGTAAAGGCTTGGGGTGGGTCTACGCGGCCCGCCTCAACTTATGTTTCAGATTTTTATTTATTTTTCATACTATTTAATATATTTGAGGCTCGTTTTCGCGTATGGGGTGTATTTTAAAGACATATTGGAACAATTTAAAATATAATAGGGTATCGGAAATATTATGAGGGTGTTGGTTTTACTGTGGGTTGTTACATTCTCCCCACCTTGTTTTAGAGCTTGTCCTCGAGATCTACTGGAATAAGTGCAGA
This sequence comes from Helianthus tuberosus, assembly GCA_030545235.1. Lineage (NCBI taxonomy): Eukaryota > Viridiplantae > Streptophyta > Magnoliopsida > Asterales > Asteraceae > Helianthus > Helianthus tuberosus. The sequence continues at coordinate 200,620,906 of CM060425.1, forward strand.
TATTTTCTTTGCATTTCAGATTCGAGTTCCCATGTGTACTCAGGTCCTCTTTTGGAGTCCCACTTCACTTTGACCAAAACTAGTCTCTTATGCTTGAGGTTCTTGACTTTCCTGTCTTCAATCTGTAGAGGTTTTTCTATAAACTTGAGTTGTTCATTTACCTCTATATCTTTAAGAGGTACTATTAATGATTCATCAGCTAAGCATTTCTTGAGATTAGATACATGAAATACATCATGTATTCCTGCCATTTCCTCTGGCAGTTGTAGCTGATAGGCTACAGGTCCTATTCTTCTAATAATCTCAAAAGGTCCAATATACCTGGGACTTAGCTTTCCCCGTTTAATGAATCTTACTATTCCTTTCCAAGGAGAGACCTTTTATAATAGTTTATCTCCTACTTGAAATTCTAATGGTTTGCGTCGGTTATCAGCATAGCTCTTCTGTCGATCACGTGCTGCTTTCAGTCGTTCTTTGACTTGAATAATCTTGTCAGTTGTTTCTTGCACTATCTCAGGTCCAGATAGTTGCTTTTCCCCAATTTCTGCCCAACAGACTAGGGTCCGACACTTACGTCCATAAAGTGCTTCGAATGGTGCAGCATTGATACTTGTGTGATAACTATTATTATAAGAAAATTCTATTAAAGGTAAGTGATCGTCCCAATTACCTCCAAAATCAATTACACAAGCTCTAAGCATGTCCTCCATTGTCTGAATTGTCCTTTCACTTTGTCCGTCCGTTTGAGGATGATAAGTTATGCTCAACTTTAACTTGGTTCCCATTGCCTTTTGGAAACTTGACCAAAAATGAGAGGTAAATCGACTATCCCTATCAGAAACAATTGATAAAGGAATTCCATGTAAAGAAACAATTTCATTTACATATAATTTGGCTAACTGTTCCATACTGAAAGTTTCCTTCATTGGTAAGAAATGAGCTGACTTGGTTAGTCTATCTACAATCACCCAGATTATATCATTTCCTTTCTTTGTTTTGGGTAATTTAGTAACAAAATCCATTGTTATTAATTCCCATTTCCACACTGGCATTTCTAATTGTTGTAACAAGCCTGAGGGTTTCTAGTGTTCAGCTTTAACTTGTGAACAAGTTAAACATTTAGAAACATAGGCTGCTATGTCCTTTTTCATTCCTATCCACCAGAATTTTTTCCTTAAATCCTGGTACATTTTATCATTTCCTGGATGCATCGTATATTTAGACTTATGGGCTTCTTCTAAAATACGATAACGTAGGTTTCCTAATTTAGGTATCCACATTCTCTTTTCATGAAATCTCCAAATTCCATATGTTCCTTGTTCTAATTCTTTTAGCATACCTTTTAATTTTTCAATATCATCCTTGATTATTGATTCTTGTGCTTCTCTTATTTGGTCATTTAAATCTACTTGCAGATTTAATTTAAGAGAACGTACCCTTTTTGGTTTTTCATGATACTTTCGGCTTAAAGCATCTGCTACTACATTTGTTTTTCCTTCATGATACTGGATATCACAATCATAATCACTAAGCATCTCCATCCAGCGTCTTTGTCTCATATTCAACTCCTTTTGCTTGAAAATATATCTTAAACTCTTATGATCAGTGAATATGGTAAACTTACTACCATAAAGGTAATGTCTCCAAATCTTAAGAGCGAAAATTATAGCTCCTAGTTCTAGATCATGGGTTGAATAATTCTCTTCATGATTCTTAAGTTGTCTAGATGCGTAAGCTATAACCTTTTGTCGTTGTATCAATACACATCCATAACCTAATTTAGAAGTGTCACAATAGACTACAAAGTCTTCAGTTCCTTCTGGTAACGCTAATATGGGTGTATGGGTTAATCTTTGCTTAAGAATTCTAAATGCTTCTTCTTGTTTTAATCCCCATTCAAACTTAACAGATTTACAGGTTAGCTTAGTTAAGGGAATGGCTATTCTAGAAAAATCTTGAATAAATCTTCTATAATAACCAGCTAATCCTAAGAAACTTCTAACCTCGGTTGGTGACTCAGGGGTTTTCCATTTAGTAATTGCATCGATCTTTGTTGGATCTACATGAATTCCTTCTTGATTGACTAGGTGTCCAAGAAATTGTACCTGTTCTAACCAAAACTCGCACTTGGAAAATTTAGCGTAAAGCTTTTCCTTTCTTAATAAACTTAAAAGTGCGTGCAAATGCTTTACATGATCCTCCTTATTTTTAGAATAAATGAGAATGTCATCTATAAAAACAATTATGAATTTATCCAAATATGGCTTACATATTCGGTTCATCATGTCCATAAATGCGGTTGGGGCATTGGTTAAACCGAATGGCATGACAGTAAATTCATAATGGCCATACCTTGTTCTAAATGCGGTTTTAGGAATGTCCTTTTCCTGTACCTTTAATTGGTGATATCCTGACCTTAAATCGATTTTAGAGAAAAATCGAGCTCCTTGCAGTTGATCGAACAGATCATCGATCCTCGGTAATGGGTACCGATTCTTAATCGTAACTTTGTTCAATTCACGGTAGTCAATGCACATACGCATTGATCCGTCTTTCTTTTTAACAAATAGTATTGGCGTTCCCCACGGCGACGAACTTGGTTGTATAAATCCTTTCTCCAACAATTCGTCTAATTGTTTCTTTAATTCTTGCATTTCTGCAAGTGCCAAACGGTAAGGTGCTTTGGCAATCGGTGCTGTTCCTGGTATTAAATGGATTCTAAATTCAACTTCTCTATCTGGAGGTTGCCCTGGTAATTCTTCTGGAAATATATCTGAAAACTGTGACACTACTGGAATGTCTTTTAGTTCTTTTCCTTTAGTGTTAGTGATTATGGAAATCAAATACACTATAGAACCTTTTCTTATATAACTTGCAGTTTTCATCACAGAGATAAATTTTGTAGATCTAGAGGGTTTATCTCCTTTAATTGTGATCGTTTTACCTTTTGGTGAATTTACTTGAATTGACTTTTGATCACATAAAATACTGGCTTTATTGGCTATTAACCAATCCATTCCTAAAATAACATCAAATCCTGCCAGATTCATGGGATAAAGATTTGCAATAAATTTCTGATTTAAAATTTCTATGCTTGCTCCCTGCAAGATTTCAGAAATCCTAACGGTTTCTCCATTAGCTGTCTTTACTAAACATTCTTGTGGTAGTTTAGTTAATGACTGATTTAGAAATTTGCAAAATGATGTATTAATAAAACTTTGGTTTGCACCAGAGTCAAATAATACTTTAGCAAAAACATCATTAACTAAAAACGTACCAGCTATAACATCTGGAATCATCTTGGCTTCATCTGCAGTCAGAACAAATGCTCTAGCATTTTGAGTATTCTTGTTGTTTGTAGCTGGAGCTAATTTCGGGCAATTAAGCTTGATATGACCTTGTTCTCCGCAGTTGTAACATATCCTGTTATTAGCTTTCTTCCTGCAATTTTCCTCCTTGTGTCCCGATATTTTGCAAAAGTTACAGTATATGGAGCATTTTCCTGAATGATTTCTTTTGCAATTCTTACAGTAAGGTGCAGAGGTAGAACCTATATTTCTCCCACGGTTAGAATTTCCAGAACGAAATTCTTGTGTGAGTTTCTGGGTTAGGTTCCTCCTTTGATCCTCTTCTCGTGTACGAACTAATTCATCTGTCAAGGTATTTGCTAGTTCTACAGCTTCTTCTATAGTTTGAGGTCTAGCTGCCTTGACTACGTGTCTTATCTCTCTAATTAATCCCCAAATATAACGGGAGATTAACACTGGTTCAGGTGATGCAAGAGTTGGCACTATTCTAGCATATTCGAAGAATATTTTAGTGTATCCCTTACTATCCACACCAGTCATCCTAAGATTTAAGAATTTGTTTACTATCTGTTCTTTCTCATTGGGTGGGCAGAATTTCCTTTCTACCTTGTTCTTAAATTCTTCCCATTCCATATTGTAGGTTCTATCACTTCCTCTTGATTGGAGGATAGTGTTCCACCATTCTAGTGCTGAATTTTTAAACAGATTAGAAGCAAATAATATCTTATCTTCTTCAGCACACTTGCTTATTCTTAAGACTGCCTCAGTCTTTTCTATCCAGCGTAGGGTTGCAATAGCCCCTTCATTGCCCGAGAATTCCATTGGTTTACAAGACCAGAATTCTTTATAAGAACAACCGTAAGACACGGTTCTTCTCCTTTTGGGAATAGGCATTTGAAGTACAGGTCCATTGTTCACGCTGTTTTCGGGTTCAATGGGTCGCTTACTGCTATGCTTACTTTTATTATTCGCTTCTTGAATAGTTTGAATAATAAATGGCATGGCATCTATGATTCCTTGTGCCACTATATGTTGAACAGCACTATTATCCATTTGGTTTCCATGGTTATTGATGCTTGGATTCTCATTAACCACGTTAATGTTACTCTGGTTATCGTTATTCAGATTTCCTTGGTTTCCTTCGTCGGCCATCTGAATTTTAAACATTTACCCCATATTAATATCACAAGATAATATTAATCACATAACACACATCTTTGCCAAAAGCGTCGTTCATTGCGACTTGTACTCTATTCATATACTATTATGCATCCATTACATACTAGTACTGAAATAAAAATGACAATACCAACAGAAATAGAATCACACTAATAGTAATAGGCATCCGTACACACATATTTTATTTTATTTTTATTTTATTATATTATTACCATCTCCTCTATCATATCACGGATATGGATTTATCCAAAAATCCATATTGCGCTCATCGTATTTCCATACGAGACGCTCTCCCACCTGTCTCATTCTCTCACTGCTTTCTAAAATTTCCTCCCCAAAAGTCCTAAGTTCTTGCACGTTTTCTGCACTCATTAGGGGTGCAGGTTCTAGGACTGGGTTCGGAATCTGGGGTGCGGGTTCCTGATATAGGGGTGAAAGTGCCTGAAATTGGTAAGGATCTTCTAAGATTTCCCTAATGTAGTTATCATGATAATAGGGATCTAAAGGGTCCATACCTGGATAGGCTCCTATGTTCTGTATAGGTGTGTCTTCCGGGTAACATTGCACAAAGTCCCTATTATCGTCCCACCAGGGGTCGTAATTTGGGTCTAGAGGGTTCGGTGCAGGTATCCTAGGTATTTCCTCTGGGTTAAAATCATGCATCTCCTCCTGGTTTTCAGGGTTTTCTATCTCCATGGATTGGTCTGGGATTTGTGGTTGTGGGGCTACTAGTTGTTCCAGACTTGGGTCAGCAGCAGTTGTGGCTAGGATATGGAAATTGGCTAGGCTTCTATTAAGCATATCCTGTGTATGGGCATCTGTCTTTCGCTTAATGGCTGCTAAGGCTCTTTGCAGTTGCAACTTTCACATTCTTTTCCTACGTGCAAAGGCTTCCTTACTGAACCATCCTCGTTTCTTATGAGGGAATGGCTCTTCTGACTGAGCTTTAAAAGCAAACATTCCTTCTTCCTAATTAGGAGAATACCCAGAAAGGGCAGGCTGTGATGAGGTACCTTCACTCCTAGGTGAATCAGACAACTGACGACACATGTCTGAGGGTCCTTGATCACTCATACTGTAAACTAACAAATAGTCAAATAACACATAACAAATAAATACAGTTATGCACGTATTTCCGTAATTTATTTCCTAACACAAAGTTTAAATTTTAAGCGTCAGCAGAACACTTCTTTGGCTTAGACCAGTGGCTAGGCTCTGATACCACCTCCTGTCGCAACCCCCGATCCCTTATCTGTCCCGGGAACGGGCGGACGCGAACTCAGAATTTCGGTGGTATCAGCTTGTTAATTTGGCAGCGGAAATTTCATCAGGACCGTAGTTAGGAAATGTTTATCAGAGTAAAACCACCATATTTAATATTAATAATCACATGGGCAAAACCCAAGTTTCTTATTACAATACGTTTAAAGGGATAAACCCTATTTTATTTAATTTAAAACATCGTCTTTTAGGTAACTTTTATAGCCACATTTTTTCCAAGCCTTCAGTGCTCTCCAGCTGGCTTTTTACTAATTGGCTGTCACATTTTGTTACCTGAAACGCGTTTTAAAAACATTTGTTAGTGAGAAATACTGGTGAGTGAATCCCAGTTTAATCAAGAACATTTTATCAATTAAAACAGTATTGAGAGTGATCACATTGTTTATTTCTACACAATTACTCATTCAGTACTATCAATCCTGACTTGTGGGTCATATTACACATTGGCTAACTCGTCGTCCAATGGTAACGTACTGTCATCCCCGACTTACTACTCGCGGTAGTAAATTTTGTATACAAAACCCCAACATACCGGCAGTAATTGAAGAACTACAAAGACTCAAGCACTGCTTAATGGCATTGTAAAACAATTAAGGTTTTGTAAAATATTACAAAAAGGTTAACAAAAATAGGATAAACTCACATTGTTATCTTAGACTTCGCGTAAGGGTTTCCTGGAAATAATCTATAATTTATACAAATGTACATAGGCTAGTATCATAACCCTTTGAAAATATTAATGATACCCTCCCTGAGACGGTATTCCAACAACTACGTCGGGCAGAACCACGACAGTTATTACGGAACCCTAAATCAATCGGGCAGCGTATCTATTACAAAACCGGGGTTATAATACTTACAACGGAGTAGAACCTCGCTAATTAGGGGGATATAATACCCGTGTATTACTTCTACTACTTCAGAATTCGTTTAGAAAGAAAAGAAATGAACGAGGAATACTGAAACCCGATGCCTCCTTATACAGTTGCTGAAACTGGGTCTCACGCGGCCCGCGTAAAAGACAAGCGGGGCTTACGCGGCCCGCGTACTAGCCTGGGTAGGGTTTAGGTGATCCGGGTCATCGCCTAGACTTGCCACAATGTCGACACGTGTGAGCCTCTGGTGTCTCCGCGTTGTTGATCTCTCGCGGCCCGCATAAGTGTTAAGGTGAGCTTACGCGGCCCGCCTTAACTTAAGAAATCAATGATATCAGGTTTCAACCCTGATACCGCCCGCGTAAAGGCTTGGGGTGGGTCTACGCGGCCCGCCTCAACTTATGTTTCACATTTTTATTTATTTTTCATACTATTTAATATATTTGAGGCCCGTTTTCGCGTATGGGGTGTATTTTAAAGACATATTGGAACAATTTAAAATATAATAGGGTATCGGAAATATTATGAAGGTGTTGGTTTTACTGAGGGTTGTTACATGCAACAATAGACTTCAAGTGGTAATTCACAAGCACTTGATGAATTATGAAGCGTCACATATGATGTTGACGTTAAATTCTTCCATATGAATTAGTTGTATGGACCCTCTGGCTGGAAGGCCTGAAGTTTGACGGCCCGATTTGTATGGACCCTGTGGATTAGTTGGCCCTAAATTAACAAATGCCAACTTTTTTAAAAGAGTAGAAGCCAAAATCGTCCCTTAGATTTGGTAACTTTTGTCAATTCATTTCAAAAATGAAACTTTTTTGTAACTGAACCTTTGAGGATTTTTGTTGTCATTTCCAGCAAATCACAAACCCAGTTAAAATAGTTAAAACGTAGGGATAACTTTATAGAAATGTAATCAAGTTTGTCAATTGTTCTAATTAAGTCACTAAAACCTTTTTTGTCTTCCTAAAATCATCGAAGTTTAATTTAATGTTCTAATACTATGTAATTAGCAAGTTACTAGGTTACTATGATGATGTGTCAGGTTTCACTAACTTTAATCACCAATATATCACTCACCCAATCATCTTTTTCACTTCATATTAATTTCCCACATTTATTTATCATTTCTTATTATTATCTAACTTCACATTTTTACATTTTATAAAGAAAAATGTGGTTGCTTGCAGATGGAGGGTTGCAGCAACTAGGGTTGTTCATGAGCCAATCCGAACCGAACGGACCTTTGTTTGTGCTCGGTTCGTTTACAACCGAGCAAAATCTGAACGAGCATATTCGAGCGCGTAATTTTCCGAGCGAGCGGCGAGCAAGAAGCGAGTGACGAGTAATTTAGACAACCATAGATTTAGCATGTTTCCTTTGATGTCTCCGCTATCGGATCACGACTAAGGTCCAACTGTCCGAGGATGACACTCAGATTGAAGTCGGATCGTCCGATGATGAGGCTCTGGTTGAGGCAGATGGGGCCATGAATATTCAACAAAGAACAACTGTCGCATTGTGGCGTATGGTGAGAGCGAGAGACGATTGACGACTGACGATTGATGAGAGAAAGATGTCAAATATTGTCGCTTCACGACTTAGAGTTTTAGTTTCAAATCTGGTGTTGATTAGGCTAGTATGGATAAATATAATTGTATATTTGAGTATAGTGGTCCAAATCTAAAAGAGCGGTATATATAAAATATGAATATACATGTAATTTGTGTGTGCATATATAACTATATATGTAATAAATTAATAAAAATTAATTCGAGCCGAACCGAGCCGAGCGGACCTTTGCTCATGCTTGGCTCGTTTGCAAACCGAACCAAACCGAGCAGCATATTCCGAGCGTTTTCCGAGCGATCGGCGAGCGAGCGATAAGCGACGAGCAATTTGAACAACCCTAGCAGCAATGAGGTTGGGTGTCTTCAAGGTCAAACATACAGTTATGTTCAAAAGAAACATACGACATATACATTTAACCATTATATTTTATATTATTATTATTATTGTTATTATTATTTTTTTGACAATCAAACACAATTTTATTCATTAAAAGAAAAGAAATTTTAAAATTATATAAAAAATATGGTAATCCGATGACCTGGTAATCACACGTCATTAGAACACTAAATTAAAGTTTGGTTATTTTAAAAAGACATAAAAAGTTTGGATGACTTAGTTGGAACAATGAACAAATTTGGTTACATTTCTGTGACATTTTCCCTAAAAGGTATCGTGAACTCATGGATGATTTTGGCAATTCCCAAACCTCAGGGACCACTTTGGCAAGTTACCCATTTAATCTTTTATTTTTTTATTTTTAAATAAAAACAAAAAAAAGTAATAATAAAATATGATATGTATACATACAAACACATTTGTATATATGCACATATTTTTTTTAATTTTATTTTTTACCTTTAAAATAAAAAATAATAAATTAACCATAATATATATACACATATAGACACACATAAAGTAACCCGACCCCCACGAAGTTTAAGCTCCACCACTTTATATACACACACCATACACAGTATTTCTCGTCTATCATTCTCTCATCTCCACATCCACCTCCATTACCGCCACCACAACTATCGTTGCAACAACCACCTAGTCTATCTTGGCACTTGTACTTCATCTCCCCTCGTCGACCAGTCATACCAAACATCAGTACCCCTCGTCTCTCCCGTTGTACCAAACATTATTAATCTATTATTATTATTTTATTTAAAGGTAAAAAAGAAACTTAAAAAAATAAGTGTGTAAATATATAAATAATTGCACTCAAATAGTTAAATTCACCAAAACACATATACTCAAATAATAATTTAATTATAAATAAGAAAATGCGATTCATTCAAAAATCAATTTAAAAAAACTTAAAAAGTAAAATTGAAATAAAAAACTTAGAATTACAAACACATAATATTAAACATATTTAAACTCTAATTTATTTTTATCTTTAAATAAAAAACAATAAAAATAATTATAAATAGAATATATATATAGAAACGGGATCAGAAGAAAGCGCTCAAAAGTGTGAGAACGGCGAGAACGCATTCCGGCCCAACACATGGAGCGCGATATAATTAGGGCGTATGGGCTTTTTTGTCATTTTATCTTCTGCTTTTCCAGTTCCGCTTTTCACAATATTGTTTTATTTTTGGGCTTTAAGATTTTTGGCGTTAACCAAATTCAATAATTAATGGTGTTTTAATGGTTTCATTGTATTAACATTTTGGCGTTTATGGCGTTTTTCAAATCGTATGCCATTGGAACCCTAGGGGGTCAGAAAATCTCGCTGAATAGCGTTTTTCAAGGCGTTTTAGACAATATGGCCCATTATTCTATTATTTTTTATATTCATTTTGGCGTTTGTGGTATCTTGGCGTTTTACAATTGTAAAATTATATTACAACCACAGGGAAAAAAATAGATACGAAGAAAATAAGTTAAAAATCCTAATCGGATCTCTCTTCACAATCTTCACTGTCATCAGTCTCTCTCTTCTTTAATAGTACAAGAACTGTCACCAAATATATGGCGTTTTATGTAAAACCTTACAAACCCATCGGTTTGATTATTTTTCCTGCTCATCTGTTGAAGTGGCTTTTTGTGAATGTTTGGGGGACATAGATCTATGACATGTGGGTGGGTTTTTCGCTTTTTCTTCATCTTGATCTTCATCTTTATAATCATCCCACTCTTTAGTGTCATTGATCTTTTCTTCTCATACAAGCCTTCTTCAAGAACAAAGAACACAAAATGACATATGATTGTCATCAGTATCTTTTTCTTGAAGATTTGTCCATCTCATGCAGCAACATCTTACTCAGTTACTCTCCTCACCTAACAATCTATTCAGTGAAACTTCACGAATAACAATACTGAATATCCAAGAAAGCATATTAGCTATCTTTTATTTTTTTAATTTTTTGTCGTTTTTATAGTGAGTGGTATTTAGTAGTATTGGCGTTTGTTTTTTTGGTTTGATTAAATGGAAGTTGCTGAGAGGTATCATTTTATAGGATGTCTTTTTGGTGCGTAGGTTATGCGGTGCATTATTATAATAAACTATTCGTCGTTTCAGTTACTGTTTGTAATTATTGTTTTTGATGGCTTTTATCTCTGAAGTCTGTAACACGTCTCATCTTTCAAGTTTGGCGTTTTAGATTCTGATATAATAAATTTTCCGTCTCTTCAGTTTTACTGTTTTTGTAGTTATTGTTTCTAGTTACATTTTCAAGTTTGGTTTTTATTTTTAATTTTTTTATTGTTTTTTTTTTATTTTTGGGTTTTTTATAATACTTGTCCAAAGTAATTTTATTATAGTTTGGTAGTTTTTGGGGCGTTTTATGGCATGATGGCGTTTTGACAAGCACTTGAATGTGTGGCGTTTTTATTACATATGGTGTTGTTATTATATAACAATCAACTGAAAAAGAAAATAATTAAAATATATATATATATATATATATAAACAATTGATCTTCCAAATCTTCACTGTCACCAGTCTCTTTCTTCTTTTAAAGCATCTTCACTGGCAGTTTCGACTTTCGTATGATTTATTTTTATTTTTGTTTTTTGAAGTAGTTTTTTCGTCGCCGTGTGGAAGCACAAAGTCTGAAATCATCCTGTTTTTTCTTGAATATTTGTCCATCTCATGCAGTAAAATGTTATTGAGTTTACACCCTTCAGCCAACAATCTTTGAATTTCCAATGAACGATGTTTGATTTTTTAACTTTTTGGCGTTTTACCGAGAGAAAAGAACGCCACTAAATAAAAGCACCTTAAAATTCTAATTTTGATCATGCTAAACCAATAATGTTTTGTTGTATGGTGATGGACAACATTGTTAATTCTCAGTTAACAAATATGTCTGACAATGTTGTCCATCCAATAGAGCTAAACTTTATTGACAACAACCCTGTAACACCCATCCATTTAATTCATTAATTAATTGTATGAAATATGAAATAAATAAATCAAAATATTTAAACAACAAAAACTTAGTTGGTAACTAAGTTATACTTCATCATAGTGTTTAACATAGTCAAATAACTAGTTTAAAACATAAGTCGTTCAGTAGTGATTACACATCTACATTGTTTAGCTAGATTTAATTAGTGCGGAAGCATCCAAAAGTTTTGTGTTCGGTTCTTGAAGCATCAACTTGATCGTAGTCCACATATTTGCAATACCTATAAAAACAACTGGAAATTTTGGCAATTATTAGTATTATAATTCTTGAAAATTTTCAATTTTCAAACTATAATCAAATACGGATTCGATTATCTGAGATATGCCAAGTTCAGCAGTTTTGGCAGGGCTCTACCGTAACTTACGGTAGCCACCGTAAGTTACGGTAGCTCCTGGGCAGCACTGGTTCTACCGTAAAACAGTAGGAATCCACCGTAGCATTTTTACCTCTACCGTAAGTTACGGTAGCTACCGTAACTTACGGTAGACTCTGAAGGTTTATATTTTGACTGATTTGTTTGTTTTGCCCAAACCCAAATTCTCGGATTTCTCATTTTGAACATCCACGCTCCCATAACCGGCTTGCGTGTTTAGTAATTTGCTACCCATCACCCGGGCTCAAAATCTACAAGTAAGGTACTACCGTTATCCAATTCATAGCTTCGCTTAATAACCCATTTAGTTTACCCTTATGGGGTTCGTCATTTAAGCAACCCAAAATGCTAGTTTCTCGTATTTTGATATATCCATTATTAACATCAACAAAAGACTGAATAACCATATATCGAAGCATTAGCCTCGTATTAATTGATTATTCGACCCGTTTGGTTCATATATGGAATCCACCATTATAATGACTACCAAACGACTCTTAACCAAATCTTAACCTATTCATTTAAGTAACGAACATGATCGCTACAATCAACGCAACTTCTATTTTACATTGTATCCATACATAATTTAATAACAATTCACTTAATGTAACGGGTCAAGTTACATACCTTCAAAGTACGCCCTTCAAACGCAAGTCGCCACCGGCTTGTCCACTCGATGTTCCGGTGTCCTTTCCTATAGAGTTCAATCACATCACGTTTAGAACTCTTTTTAATTCACATATCGCACAATTTGCCAAAACATCGTAATTATGCGTTTTAACTTTAAAATTTCAGGTTTAAGTCTTCTTTGAGGCATTTATACAAACACCTTAAGGGCAGAATTTTAAATAATTCATTAACAAACTCATAACTTGTCATATAACCCAAATTTTCATCAATCAAACTATCTAACATAAATATTTGCCTTTATAATTCTGAAATAACTTTACATATGTCAAATTACACTAGAACAACCCCAAATTTCCTAGTGTTTATCAAGTTCTACATAACCCACTAGTCACCTACAATGGTGACCATGGATTTCACTAGAATTTAGCATAATTTCAACATGTACTTGTCTAGGGTTTACTCCTAGACATTTTAATGTTCCTAATTCATCTACAAATCACACATGCATCATCAGATTTCAAGTTCTCTAAATTCATGAGAATTTCAAGTAGAGAATTTTTGTCAAATTTTACATACCTTATGATCTCCTTGCAATGGGGATCATTAATCTATGCTCGATTTTCGTTTTGGACTTGGTTTGATCCTTCAATTTAGGAGTTTTGTGAAAGTTAGGGTTTTGATAAGCTTGGTCGCCCCCTACTTCTTGTCTGGTCGATCTCACACACGCATGTGTGTTTGAGATTTCAATTTTTTTTGTTTGATTAAACTTAATTTCAATTTAAGCACTTTTGGCCCCTCAACTTTCGTTTTTATTTTGTTTTAACTCATTAACTACTCATAAGTCATCATCTAACTAGGTCAGTGTCATTCCTGGTTTAATCGAAATTTAAAAATTTGTATTTTCGGGATGTTACAAGTCCACCCCCCTTAAAAGGGTTTCGTCCCCGAAACCAGAGTACGTACCGAATAATGTAGGGTAGAGACGTCGCATCTCTTCTTCGGACTCCCACGTAGTGTCCGAACCTTTCCTATGTTCCCACTTGATCTTGACTTGATCGATTTGTTTGTTTTGAAAGTGCTTGACCTTTCGATCTAAAATCTCCAATGGTCTTACCGCATAATTCAGGCTATCATCCACCTCGATATCGTCGTAATGGATATAAGTTGTTTCCTCCGCTAAACATTTTCGCAACTGAGACACGTGGAACGTGTCATGTATTCCATTCAACTCTTCTGGTAGTTCGAGGCGATAGGCTACCTTACCAACCCGTTCGATAATTTTGAATGGTCCGATAAACCTCGGGCTTAGTTTCCCCCTTTTTCTGAACCTGATAACGCCCTTCCATGGGGAAACCTTTAACATAACCATGTCGCCTATCTGAAATTCAATCGGTCTTCGTCTTTTATCGACATAAGACTTTTGCCTATCTTGGGCTGCTTTCAAACGGGCTCGTACCACTTCAATTTTCTCATTAGTGGCATGAACTATGTCTTTATGTGCCAATTCACGCGGACCCACTTCACCCCAACACACAGGGGTTCTGCATTTTCTACCATATAGCATCTCGTAAGGTGCCATGCCGATACTCGAATGGTAACTATTGTTATACGAAAACTCGGCCAAAGGTAGATAAACATCCCAACTCCCACCGAAGTCGATGATACATGCCCCTAACATATCCTCTAGTGTCTGTATGGTTCTTTCACTCTGCCCATCCGTCTGAGGATGGTAGGAAGTGCTAATGAACAGTTTAGTTCCCATTTGTTCTTGGAATTCACGCAAAAATTTTGAGGTAAACCGAATATCTCGGTCAGACACAATGGATATCGGTACTCCATGACGTGCCACGATTTCATTGGTGTATACCTCTGACATTTTCTCGGATGTATAAGTCTCACGAATTGGAATGAAGTGAGCACTTTTCGTCAATCTATCCACGACTACCCATATAGCATCAAACCCGCGGTTGGTTTTGGGCAATTTAGTCAGCAAGTCCATTGTGATTTGTTCCCATTTCCAAACTGGGATATCCAATGGTTGCAGCTTACCATATGGTTTCTGGTGTTCCGCCTTGACTTGTAAGCAAGTCAAGCACTTCTCCACATATTTCACCACATCCCTCTTCATTCCGGGCCACCAATAATTTTGTTTTAGATTGTTATACATCTTGGTCGCACCCGGATGAATAGAATATCAGGATTTATGGGCTTCATCAAGTAGTAGCGCCATCACTCCACAAGTATTTGGAACCCATATTCTTCCGGATCGAGTCTTCAACCCGTTCTTTCCATCCGACAAGTCTTTTAACTGGCCGATTATTCGTTCCTTCTTCCAGTTCTCCTCTTTTACTGCTTCTACTTGCGCCTCTCGGATGCGTTCAAGTATACCCGAGGTCACCACAAGCTGCATTGACCTTACTCGTATTGGGACATAGTCCACTTTTCTGCTCAAAGCATCCGCCACCATATTTGCCTTTCCGGGGTGGTAGTGTATCTCGCAGTCAAAATCCTTCACCGTTTCCAACCATCGTCTTTGGTGCATATTTAACTCCTTCTGATCGAAGAAGTATTTTAAGCTTTTGTGATCGGTGAATATGGTGCACTTTACTCCATATAAGTAGTGCCTCCATATTTTTAATGCAAATACCACTGCAGCCAATTCAAGATCGTGCGTGGGATATTTTTTCTCATGTATCTTCAATTGCCTCGAGGCATAAGCTATAACCTTGCCCCGTTGCATCAGAACACATCCAAGACCCGATAATGAGGCATCTGAGTAAACCACCAAGTCCTCGACTCCGTTTGGCAATGTTAATACCGGAGCTTGAGTTAGCTTCTCTTTTAGCGTTTGAAACGCCCTTTCTTGTTCAACACCCCAAATGAACTTCTCCTCCTTCCGGGTTAACTTTGTTAGTGGTGACGCAATCTTGGAGAAATCTTGAATGAATCTCCTATAGTACCCCGCAAGCCCTAAGAAGCTTCTAATTTCCGAAGGGTTCTTCGGGGAATTCCATTTCGAAACGGCCTCAATCTTTGACGGATCAACCAATACTCCATCGGCACTTATGATGTGGCCGAGAAATTGCACCTCTCGTAACCAAAAGGCACACTTTGAAAACTTCGCATACAACATTTCTCGTCTAAGTGTCTCTAACACCTCTTGTAAGTGGTGTGCATGCTCAGCTTCACTTTTCGAATACACCAAAATATCATCGATGAACACGATGACCGATTTATCCAGCATTGGCTTGCAAACCCGGTTCATGAGGTCCATGAAAGCCGCGGGTGCATTTGTTAGCCCAAATGACATTACGAGGAACTCGTAATGTCCGTATCGCGTGCGGAAAGCCGTCTTCGGCACATCTTCCTCTTTGACCTTTAGTTGGTGATACCCCGATCTAAGGCCAATCTTTGAAAACCAGTTCGCACCTTGTAATTGGTCGAATAGATCATCTATCCTCGGAAGCGGGTATCGGTTCTTTACCGTGAGTTTGTTTAACTCCCGGTAATCGATACACATGCGCATGCTTCCGTCTTTCTTTTTCACGAACAGTACCGGTGCGCCCCAAGGAGACACACTCGGCCTTATGAATCCTTTGTTAAGCAGGTCTTGAATCTGGGACATCAACTCTTGTAATTCCGACGACGCGAGTCGGTACGGTGCTCTAGCTACGGGTTTTGCGCCCGAAATCAATTCGATTCCGAACTCTATTTCCCGTTCGGGCGGTATCCCCGGTAAATCCTCCGGAAACACATCTTCATAGTCCCGTACTACCGGTACATCTTCAATTTTTAATGATTCTTTCTCGGGCTCATTTGCGTATATCATAAATGCCTTGCATCCTTGCTTCATAAGCTTGTGAGCTTTCAACATTGAGCATATTATGGGATTACCTCCTTTTTCGCCATAGATAGTAACGTGTTTCTCGCTCGGAGATGTTAGCTTTATCTCCTTACGAAAACACACGACCTTTGCGTGGTGCTGAGATAGCCAATCCATCCCAATGACTACTTGAAATTCCCCCATTGAGATCGGGATTAGGTCTATCAGGTATTCTTCATCATCGATGCTTAATTTGCAGCCTCGACAAATATCACAAACTATAAAACTTTTATTGTCCCCTATTTCAACTTCTAAGGGCACAGATAATTTCGTCAATACAAATGAAGGATGTCGAATAAATCCATACGAAATGAAGGATTTATTCTCACCCGTATCAAACAATACACGTGCAGGAATTGAGTTAATTGTGAATATACCTGAGACCACATCGGGGTCTATCTTTGCTTCGGCCGCGGTAAGTTGGAAGGACCTAGCCTTCGCCTTAGGGGCTTCTGCTGGAGATTCTTTAACGTCTCTCCTTCCAACTAAGTCTGGGCATTCAGACTTTTTGTGGCCGGACTGATAACATTTGTAGCAAATCGAGACTTTACCCGAGCATAGAGACGCCGTGTGCCCCGTTTTACTACATATGGGGCACGGTTTGTCTTTGAACCGACACTCTCCCTTGTGCCCTTTTCCACACACTTTACAACTTGGCGACCCACCTTTAGCATCAACCTTCTTTCCCGATTCTCCAGTTCGAGCTTTCTTTGTAGGGCTTGGATTCACATCCTATGCCCTTCGCTCACCCCTTTCAACTTGTTTCTTCAGCTCGATTTCCCGTTCCCGAGCAACGTTTATGATCTCGGTAAGGGTCTCATATTTTGAAGGAGTCATGAACTCCCTATACTCGGCGCTCAACATGTTATAGTAGTAGTAGTATATCTTTTGTTCCTCATTCGTCACCAATTCATTGCAAAACTTCATCTTATCCATAAACGTCGCTGTAATCTTGTCTATGGTCTCGCCCTTGTGCCTAAGTTGCATGAATTCTTCCTTGATTCTATTAATGACCACCTTGGGACTATGATGTTTAAGAAATGGCGTCTTAAACTCCTCCCATGTCATGGCCCTCGCCGCTTCGGCTCCTATTTCCTTCTTTTTATTGTCCCACCAATCTTTGGCTTGACCCCTCAACTGACCCGTTCCATAAGCAACAAAGTCACTTTCGTCACAATTGGTCCTTTCAAACACTCCTTCAACATCGCTTAACCATCTCTGGCATATTATCGGGTCAACCTCCCCGTTGTAGATTGGCGGTTTACACGCCATAAACTCTTTGTACGAACATCCCTTACGTTCTCCCGATTTCTCCTTCATAAGGTTGGCATTATCTTCCAACCTTTTGACTCGTTCTTCGACAAGTGACAACACCGTGCTTTGAATTTTGTCTATAAACCCGGATAGACTACCTTCAATTACCTTCCCCACTTCTTCGGCAATTATCTCTTTCATTTGTTCGGTGCTTGTCGGCACCGGATCATTATCGTTTCCTTTCGACATCTTGAAACTGAAATGTTTACATTAAACATTAAACATTTCATTTATAACATAGCTTTATTGGCTTTGGTTTAGCCAAGTGCGTGACTTGCTTTTACCGTTCACATTTGGTGCACTTTCCGGGTTTGAGTGTGTTAACACACCCTTCCCATGCACATTAATTCGCATCTCATTTCATACATAAGATAGGATCTACTAAAATAATAAATTAATTCTTACCAGACGATCGATCAAGCTTGAACCGAACACTTTGTTTACAACCTTAAGCTCTGATTACCAACTTGTAACACCCATCCATTTAATTCATTAATTAATTGTATGAAATATGAAATAAATAAATCAAAATATTTAAACAACAAAAACTTAGTTGGTAACTAAGTTATACTTCATCATAGTGTTTAACATAGTCAAATAACTAGTTTAAAACATAAGTCGTTCAGTAGTGATTACACATCTACATAGTTTAGCTAGATTTAATTAGTGCGGAAGCATCCAAAAGTTTTGTGTTCCGTTCTTGAAGCATCAACTTGATCGTAGTCCACATATTTGCAATACCTATAAAAACAACTGGAAATTTTGGCAATTATTAGTATTATAATTCTTGAAAATTTTCAATTTTCAAACTATAATCAAATACGGATTCGATTATCTGAGATATGCCAAGTTCAGCAGTTTTGGCAGGGCTCTACCGTAACTTACGGTAGCCACCGTAAGTTACGGTAGCTCCTGGGCAGCACTGGTTCTACCGTAAAACAGTAGGAATCCACCGTAGCATTTTTACCTCTACCGTAAGTTACGGTAGCTACCGTAACTTACGGTAGACTCTGAAGGTTTATATTTTGACTGATTTGTTTGTTTTGCCCAAACCCAAATTCTCGGATTTCTCATTTTGAACATCCACGCTCCCATAACCGGCTTGCGTGTTTATTAATTTGCTACCCATCACCCGGGCTCAAAATCTACAAGTAAGGTACTACCGTTATCCAATTCATAGCTTCGCTTAATAACCCATTTAGTTTACCCTTATGGGGTTCGTCATTTAAGCAACCCAAAATGCTAGTTTCTCGTATTTTGATATATCCATTATTAACATCAACAAAAGACTGAATAACCATATATCGAAGCATTAGCCTCGTATTAATTGATTATTCGACCCGTTTGGTTCATATATGGAATCCACCATTATAATGACTACCAAACGACTCTTAACCAAATCTTAACCTATTCATTTAAGTAACGAACATGATCGCTACAATCAACGCAACTTCTATTTTACATTGTATCCATACATAATTTAATAACAATTCACTTAATGTAACGGGTCAAGTTACATACCTTCAAAGTACGCCCTTCAAACGCAAGTCGCCACCGGCTTGTCCACTCGATGTTCCGGTGTCCTTTCTTATAGAGTTCAATCACATCACGTTTAGAACTCTTTTTAATTCACATATCGCACAATTTGCCAAAACATCGTAATTATGCGTTTTAACTTTAAAATTTCAGGTTTAAGTCTTCTTTGAGGCATTTATACAAACACCTTAAGGGCAGAATTTTAAATAATTCATTAACAAGCTCATAACTTGTCATATAACCCAAATTTTCATCAATCAAACTATCTAACATAAATATTTGCCTTTATAATTCTGAAATAACTTTACATATTTCAAATTACACTAGAACAACCCCAAATTTCCTAGTGTTTATCAAGTTCTACATAACCCACTAGTCACCTACAATGGTGACCATGGATTTCACTAGAATTTAGCATAATTTCAACATGTACTTGTCTAGGGTTTACTCCTAGACATTTTAATGTTCCTAATTCATCTACAAATCACACATGCATCATCAGATTTCAAGTTCTCTAAATTCATGAGAATTTCAACTAGAGAATTTTTGTCAAATTTTACATTCCTTATGATCTCCTTGCAATGGGGATCATTAATCTATGCTCGATTTTCGTTTTGGACTTGGTTTGATCCTTCAATTTAGAAGTTTTGTGAAATTTAGGGTTTTGATGAGCTTGGTCGCCCCCTGCTTCTTGTCTGGTCGATCTCACACACGCATGTGCGTTTGAGATTTCAATTTTTTTTTTGTTTTATTAAACTTAATTTCAATTTAAGCACTTTTGGCCCCTCAACTTTCGTTTTTATTTTGTTTTAACTCATTAACTACTCATAAGTCATCATCTAACTAGGTCAGTGTCATTCCTGGTTTAATCGAAATTTAAAAATTTGTATTTTCGAGATGTTACAAACCCTCAATAATGTTTTTGTATGTTTTGGCGTTATAAATTGAATGGAAGTTTGGGTTTAGAGGATATTTGATGTTTGGGTTTTTTGGCGTTTCTAAGACGAATGGTATATATTAAATATGGCGTTTGGGTTTTTGTGTGTTGTAATTGAATGTGTGAGATGTTGTATATATGGGATGTTTTTAGCGGTTTTTTTAGGCGAGATTTTATTATAATTAAGTTTGGCGTTTTATATTTAATGGTTTTTTAGATTTAGGATGGTGTGCTATTGTAGGGTTAAGGCGATAATTTTAATGGCGTTTTATTTCATTAGATGGCGTTTTGTGTAGAGAAGTCAAAAGATTTTTTTACCCTTAATGAAGAGCGCTAGAGTAATAAAAGTGATGTTATTTGCCTAATGAAAAATTAACATTAAGGCGATAATTACGATTTTACACCAGTTTAGTATTTTATAACTACTTTAAAATTACGGTTTTGCCCACAGTTTAAAATTACGTATTTGCCCCCAGTTCAAAATAACTTTATTCTTTTGCCCCCAGTTAAAATTTACGAATTTCTACTCGGTTCAAAATTACGATATCACCCTCAATTCAAAATTACATTTTTGCCTTCAGTGCAAAACAAAAATATGGTTTTCCCCTAGCTAAAAATTAAGATTTTACACTCGGGAAAAAAATTTGATTTTTCCCCCAAGTAAAAATAAATATATGACTTTGCCCCCAGCTAAATATCGTCTCAAAAAGCTTCTTAACACTCTTTTTACTTTTTATTTCTAGCAAAACTATAGTTCTGTTATTTTAACTGGTTGATAATTATTCGGCTATCGCCCCGCAACGCGTGAGGGCATCACGTAGTTTGAAAACAATACACACACATAATTGAGTGGCAAAATGGTAATAAAAGTCGTGGCACGATGGAGAGAGGAAGCATCTAATAAATAAATGCTTGGAGGACCAGACCACCACTCTTTTATTTTATATATATATTCCACCTCACATCATCATCACCATCTCCATACTCGCTGATTGAGTTGCATAACCCTTTATTCTCCAGCATTCATCTACCCTACCATGGCCGATCAACTCACCGATGATCAGATCTCCGAATTCAAGGAGGCCTTCAGCTTGTTCGACAAAGATGGAGATGGTCAGATCCAATATTCCTTTTTATCACTTTTCTTCTATATTATAAACTATTCTTATGTTTAGATTATTAAATCCGTTATGTTTGTTTCAACCAAACAACCGGTTTTAGGATCCTTGTGTTTTTCAGATCTGGATTTTTTTATATTTGTGGTGTTTGACTTTTGAGATTTTAGGTCAATTTTGTGATTTGGGGGAAATTTTGATGGCAAGATGTGTGCTAAATTGAATAGTGTTATGGATTTGTTGTTAAATTGTTACTGATTTTCATCTTGTAGGTTCTTTTTTTGTTAGAATTTTTATGTGTTTAGTGTGGGTGATTTTATTGGTATATTTTTAGATCTGTTAGGTTTTTATGAGTGTTTGTTTTAGGGCTGTTTAGGCTAGAAAAGATCAGTTTAATCTGATTGTTTATTTTGGTCTGTATTTTGTTTATGGTCTTGATGATTTATTAGTAGTGTGACAACTTTTCAAGCATTGGTTTTTGACAAGAATTATGAATGTCTGTTGTATGAGTTTGTAGGCCAAATGTTAATTTTTCATTAGGTTTTAGTTGATTTTAGGTTGTAATATCATCCTGTTTTTTTTTTTTTTTTTTTTTTTTTTTGTAATGGTTTCAAAAGTGACCTTTTAAGGTGTAATGAGTTGGATTAATGTATCCTATGGGTTAAAATACAGCCTAAGTCAAGTAATTATAACTCGTTGCCGTAGCTATATTTGTTTTTGTTTGGCCCATACTAGCTAAGTTTGACCTGTTTTAGCTAAACCTGTTTTTGTTGGGCCAATTTAAGTTAAAACTCAGCGCAAATTAACCAAATTTGACCCGTTGTTGTTTTAGCTAAACTTGTTTTTGTTTGGCCCATATTAGCTAAATTTGACCCGTTGTTGTTTTAGCTAAACTTGTTTTTGTTCGGCCCGTTTAAGTTTAAACCCATCACAAATTAAACAAACTTGACCCGCTGTCGTTTTAGCTAAATTGGTTTTTGTTTGGCTCATTTAAGTTGAACACAATCAATATCAACTGAATTTGACCAGTTTTTCTAGCTAAATTTGTTTTGGTTTGGCCCATTTAAGTTGAAACATGTTATTGTTTTATCTTAGTTTGATTTTTTTGGCCCATTTAAGTTGAAACACAGCCCAAATCAACTAAATTGGACCCGTGTTGTCGTTTCAGCTAAATTTGTTTTTATTTGGCCTGTTAGACTGTTTTTAGTTAAAACGCAACCCGAATCAACTCATTCATAAGTGAATAAATCAAACTTACCACATATTATTCTCAAATGATATTTTTACAGGTTGCATCACCACCAAGGAACTCGGAACAGTTATGAGGTCTCTCGGCCAAAACCCAACCGAAGCCGAACTTCAAGACATGATCAACGAGGTGGATGCCGATGGCAATGGGACAATCGACTTCCCAGAGTTTCTCAACCTGATGGCCCGCAAGATGAAAGACACTGATTCCGAGGAGGAACTCAAGGAAGCCTTTAGGGTTTTTGACAAGGACCAAAACGGTTTCATTTCTGCAGCCGAGCTCCGCCATGTGATGACTAACCTTGGTGAGAAGCTGACCGATGAGGAAGTCGATGAGATGATTCGTGAGGCTGATGTGGACGGTGACGGCCAGATCAACTACGAGGAGTTTGTCAAAGTCATGATGGCTAAATGATGATCTTTAAATTTGGAAATTGGGTTTTAAAAAAGATGAAGAAAAAAGGAAGATGAATCTGTTTGTGGGTTTGGTTCATTTTCCTGTGTTTAGTGTTTGTTTGGGTGCTTTTGGTTTCCACTTTGTTTTCTATGTATTTTGGTGAGTAGGTGGAGTTAGTTTCTTCTTCTTCTTCTTCTTATTATTGGTTATGAACCTAGAACAATTTGGAGTATTTTACTTCTTTATTAATCAATTGAGTTGTTTTCTGTTAGTGTTGTATGTTTATTTCATGGTGTTTTCTTCAAGACATGCCCAACATGAGTCGGTTGTGGTTGTTAGGATTCGAACTTTGAGAGATCTTCATGTTATTAGGTTATACATCACATTGCTTGATATCTCTTCAGGGGACATGATACACTAAACAATGTTTTGTACTTTATACTGTAAAAGGCAGAGGTGGAACCTAGGGGATCACATGATACACTAAACAATGTTTTGTACTTTATACTGTAAAAGGCAGAGGTGGAACCTAGGGGATCAAAAAAACACTCATTCTTGGTCTCGAAAACATTTATCTTTAACTTTCTTCCCCTATACTTTTCATATTTTGCAATCTTTTTGTTTTACGTTTTGTTCTAAATTTTGCGAGTTAACACGGCGCAACGTGTCTGTGTGGTTTAACGTTTTTACGTTCATTTTACGCTTCGTTCAAAATTTTACGTGTTAACAAGGCGCAACATGCGTGTGTGGTTAACGTTTTTACGTCATCTATTTTTTCCCGTTTAACAAGTTTGTTGCAATAAGTGGGTCATAAATCGACTTAGTTATTATTTTCTTTGTTTTACGTTTCGGTCTAATTTCTTCGCATTAACACGTCACAGCTTCAGTGTTGGTGGTCTCTGACAGTGGTGTGACAGAGGAGGGGGGGGGGGGGGGGGATTAATACTTGTTAGACTAAATTTCTGAGCATAAACCCTCCAAACGCCTCTAAATGAACAAGAATATCTGGACGAGTTAAATCCTCACGAGGATAGACGATTTTGTAGTGATATGATACTTTAGGATCAAAAGCTATTGCAATACCATTAACAAAGCGATTTCTTGCCAAATATTCGGTAATGGAAGCAACTTACGCTGATTTATGACATTTACCTTTAAGTTTTAAAAATGAGAAAGATATGGGGGAGTTGTTGTGAATTTACTTCTCATTCCCGTGTTTGATTAAGATTCCCTATTTTGTCTCTATCCTCTTTTTCATACTTTGTTACGCTTTGTTCCCGAGTTTATTTAAGTGTAAAGAAAGGAAGTGGAAGGAAATACAAGAAAGTTGTGTTTCAAAGATTATTTTTTTAAAGATAACGTAGGTAAGAATTGTTGAATTGAGCTTATTTTGTTGTTGATTTAAGTTTCTAAGTCCTTATAACCCATTTAGGTTTTGATTTAGTTTAGATTTCAGGTTGGTTTAGCGATGATGACGCTGTATTTAACAACACAAGAAGAATACTTAACATTCAAATAAATTCATGGATGTTCTTAAGACACTTTAAAATTATGACAAAGTCTTGTAGACAATAAAAGAACTCTTACAAATTCGTATAAATAAGTTGATAGGGGAAGGTTCAAATGAAAACCACTAGTTATCGCGAAAACTCGAAAACTAATGAAAAAAAGCCAAAAAAACATACCAATTTTTTTTTTTTTTTTGCATACCAATTTTCGCTATTTTTAATAAATAAAAAAAATTTGGTGTGTTTTTTAGGCTTTTCTTAGTTAGTTTTCGAGTTCTCACAATAAAAGTGGTTTTCATGAAAATGTTAAGTATAGTTATCTAAAAAAAACTGATACATAAACTTCAGTTTATAAAAAATTAAGAGTTTATACTTTGAATAAAAGATTCATAATGTACAAAGATGTCAAAGTTCATATGAGCATAAACGTCATATATAAAAACTAAAAAGCATTAAAGTTACAAATATTTTGAAAACAGTTGTATTTTCCTAAACAAAAGATGGTTAATGTGCATAATAGTTGGTCATACCAACACTTCAAGAAAATAATGGCTCTTTATGTGTATGTCATCAAACAAATCATACATTCATGTCAAAACAATAATGCTTACAGCCTACTTTATGACATTTAGTGCAATATATAGAGCTTAACAAGCCAACTCTGTGTGTTTCAGTTTGTCAGTTTGTGTGTGTGTGTAATTGGACTAACTGAAATCATCAAGCCAAACTAATGAAACCCATAGGTGGATTAACAAACCCTGCTCATTTCACCTACATGGCAAGTATTATACACAGCTTCATCATCAAAACTAAAACAAAACCCGCATAGCATACAACACTTTCCTTCTACATTAACTTTAATCAAGTCCTTTGTCTTACCCTCCTGCTATCTGAATCTCCACCGTCTGAAAGCTGACCACAAACGCTCTGAGTTTTACCACCACCGTCACTGCTATAGCCTTGATCGCAACCAGCAACCGTCTTCAGAATCTCTGATTGCAATGATGGGTGGTTCGCTTTCAGATACTCGAACCCGTCTGATTGCATAACGGCTGTGCCATTGTAACAAAAATAATAAGAAGGCACCAACATAGAATTACAAACGGGTGATATTACAGTGAGTAAAATGTAATTTTCGTCCTTGAGGTTTGGCCAGTTTTGCGAGTTTCGTCCAAAGGTTTGTTTTTCTGCATCTGGATCCAAAAGGTTTGAAATCTTGCCATTTTCATCCGGCTTGTAAACTCCATTCATTTTTTCTCCGTTAAGTCAGGGGTAGTTCCGTCTTTTTTGCTTACTTAAAGAGGAATTTGGTCCTTTTCACTTTATGTAAAAAGAACGAATACCCCTAAAAAGAACAAATTCCCTTTAAGTTAGCAACAAAGACGGAAATACCCTTGACTTAACGGAGAAAAATGTATGGAGTTAACGAGACAGATGAAAATGTCAAGATTTCAAACCTTTTGGATCCAGATGCAGAAAAAAACCTTTGGACAAAATTCGCAAAGCTGGCCAAACCTCATGGACGAAAATGGCATTTTACTCTATTATGATAAAACAAAGCTTAAAGACAGCATACCTGCAAGGTTTTCTGAAGCAAACTTTAAGCAAATAGCTTTGAGTTCCATAGCATGATAAGTATCTGCAAGTGCTAGAATTCGGCCAACGGAATTTACAGATATATCCTTACAGATACTAGACTCGCACATTCGCTTGAGTCTGCACAAATCATACTCGTCGGCAGCAGCTAACAGCTTGGTTAATAACGTATCCGCCGAATAGGATTCACTGGATGCACTAGAAGCCGCCAACACATCTTCATTAAGTTCATCTCTGTATATGAAGTAGAGCATAGCCTGTAGCACAATAACCAAGCTTAAAAACAAATGTGCAGAGAAGCTTTTATATGAATAATTAATATGGAGTTAGGAAAACAAAAAAAAAATATTATAACAATAATAATCTAAAGAGTAAAAATGCCATTTTTGTCCCTGAGGCCTGAGGTTTGGCCAGTTATGCGACTTTTTTCCAAAGGTTTGTTTTTCCGCATCTGGATCCAAAAGGTTTGAAATCTTGCCATTTCTATTTGACTAGTTAACTCCCTCCAATTTTTTCTGTTAAGGCAGAGGTATTTTCATCTTTTTTGTTAACTATAGGGTATTTTCGTCTTTTTCGAATACTTGTACGTTATGCTAAATGCTTGTACATAAAGTGAAAAGGACCGAATTGCCCTTTAAGTTAACAAGAAAGACGAAAATACCCCTGCCTTAACAGAGAAAAACGGATGGAGTTAAGGAGCCGAATGAAAATGGCAAGATTTAAAACCTTTTGAATCTAGATGAGGAAAAACAAACTTTTGGGCGAAAATCACAAAAGATTTAGGAGATTGTATGCATTACCTTAAAAACCTTAGGTTCCATATCGGTAATAACAATCTCATGGTCTCCATCTTGATCAGAGAAATTGGACTGGAAAACATGGGATCTAGCAGCTAATACCAACTTATGGGCATGAAATATTTCACCGGCCACATTGAATGTAACGTCTGAACCTTCCATGTTTTCAAGCAACATACCGAAATTTGATCCGATATCGGATTCGGGGACTTGAATTGAATGTCTAGGGCAATGTGTTGCCGAAACCACCACTCCGACAGTGCAGTTGACTTTCAAACAGTCATCCTTGAGATAGTCTGAGGATTCAAGTAATGCTCGCCTGTAAAAACGCTTGTATCCCCTGAACATGTACATGTGGAATTCATTTAAGTATAAAGATGAATTATACCAAAGATATATGAACTTAAAAAAGTTTAATGTCTTTATAAGTCAAATTATATGCAAGCTCATTCACACAAAACTATATGTGTTGTTCATTCTTCCAGAACTAACCTTGACTTTTATACTTATTATAACAAGACTTGATTCGTATTCAGCTGTATCGAAAACAAACTGCTAACTATAAATCTCTAATCACGTGCAAATCAACCTAAAACATAGTTGTTCATAGGGAATAGCGACAAATAGCGACAAGGGACCTATATGCTACATAGCAAATAGCGATACACTAGAAAAAGAATTCTGAAAATTTTTATATGTATATTATATCAAAATACCTTGGTATATATGCTATTTTACATGTATATTTACCAAAAACCTATAAATCCAGCTATTTTATAGCTATATCTAATTGCTATTTACATAAAAAAAAAAACCTAACTGTCGCTATTGGTCGCTATGACCCAGATAGCGACACTTGGTCGCCTCGCTACATAGCGCGCTATAGCGGTCGCCATTGTTGTCAAAAGCGCAAAAGGCGTGCGCCTAGGCGCTCGGGCGCAGCGAGGCGAGACTATAGCGCCTAGTGGTAGCCTAGGCGCAAAAGTGGGCTTTTTCTGTAAAAACGGTGGTCAGGCGCAAAAGGCGCGCGCCTAGGCGAGGGGCGCAGTGAAAAAAACAAGCAAAAACGACCAGAAAAAAACAAGCAGTTTCACTAAAATCGAGTGCAAAAACAGACCTCACGCGGGCCCGGTTTTTCGTTCAACTAAATTCCAGTTCAGAAACTCATTTTTGCGCCTTGCGCCTAGCCCACGCTTTTTTTGCGCCTTACGCCTAGGCTCCGGGCGAGGCCAATGCGCCTCGCCTGCGTCTTGTGTCTTTGACAACATAGGCGGTCGCTATAGCCGCTATTGACAACTATATCTAATTCTCTATAAGCAAATATAGGGTGTTCATTTAAAGATAACCTACAGCTGGTAGAATAGTGCAATGTCAAAAATACTTTAGATTGGGTCTTAACTCTTGAAGATGATAACTCAGAGAAAAACATCTCCTAGTTCTCTAACTATGATCTAGTCAAAGGCACACTAGGCACTCAGGCAAGGCACATCGCAAGAAAAGGCTCGTGGCAGTCTAAGTGCAATTCCAGCAGAGATTTCAGCAGAATCCAGACAGATTCTGGCCAAAACCTGGAAATTCCAACCAAACTGGTGGTCTGAAACATCCAAAAGTGTCCTGGAATCAACCTAAAACAGCCTAATACAGTATCCATTTATCAGGTTTTCTATGAAAAAATTAAGCTTGGTTATAATGTACCATCACAAATCAGTGAATCACTAAGTGATAGCCAAAACATAAACCTCTAAACAAGACCACTGATTAACAAAAGCCACGTGCTACAATTTCTATGTAACCAAAGATCTCCCAATTATCCGGTATATCGATCCACAAAGGAGTAAGTGAGTAACTAGAACCTCTGTTGTCAAGGCTCACCTAGGCCCACTTTTCAGGCCCAGCACAGCCTTCTCACTTTACTTCAAAAGTCCACTTTCAGGCCCTCAATCACATTTTCAGACCAAGTTCCAAGGAAATTCCAGCCAAAAATCGTTTAAACAAAGGTCTAGAACAATTATACCAACCTACACAAGCCTATAATCAACCCAAGCTAGCCCTAAAAAAAGCCTAAACCATGTCTACAATCCCTAAAAACTGTATTTTTATACTATATGCTTCGCCTAAAAAAACCCTTTGCGCTTTCGACAACTATGATTGGAACATTTCATACTAATTTCATACCAAGTTCCTTTGAAAATTCCAGCCAAAAATCGTTTGAACAAGTCTAGAACAATTAAACCAACCCTAAACAAGCCTACAATCAACCTAAAACAGCCTAAACTTGTCCTAAAGAAACCTAAAACAGCCTAAACTAGCCCTAAAGAAACCTAAAACACGTCTAAAACCCCTAAAACTTGTATTTTAATACTATGTGCCTCGTTTATAAAAGCCGAGGCCCAAGGCTCACCCTTTGCCCCTTGAGTGCACCTTACGCCTTTGACAACAATGATTGAAACATTCCATGCTAATTTCCTAACAATAGAACCCCCATAACCATTAAGCAACCTACAACAAACACTTGAAACAAAACATATCACATCAACACACAACAAACCAAAGACAGTTATAAACATCACCAAATTATACCAACCCTAAACAAGCCTGGAATCAACCTAAAAAAACCTAAACTAGCCCTGAAAATACCTAAAGCATGTCTAAACCCCCTAAAAACTGTATTTTTATAGTACACGCCTCGCCTAAAAAAACCTTTGCGCTTTCGACGACTATGATTAAAGCATTTCATACTAACTCCTTAACAATAAAACCCCTAAACCATCAAACAACCTACAACAAACACTTGAAACAAAACACATTACACCAACACACCACAAACATAATTCAGTTCAAAACTCTCACCACATGCTACCTCGATACTTCAACGTATACGGCCCGCTCTCCAACGCCCTATCGAAATGACTATGCACCTTATGCTTCTTCTTCCCACTCTGGTCAACCAAAGTCAACTCAAACAAAGCCCTAACATCCGAACCCTCACTAGTAAGCGCAATGAAAAGCGAAACATAAGTCGAATTATCTTCCGGATTCTTTCCGTCAGGATAGAAATACACAGCCCATTGGTAACCTCCAACCGTGAAATTATCACTGGCTATGTGTTTTCCGATCCCCATGCCTTTTGCTAACGAATAGCCTTGGATTATGAACTGGTGTGAGCCGTTGATTGTTTCGGTTACTGATCGAGAGCTGGTTGGGGAGTCTGTGTTGGTGATTTTATAGGTTTCTGGCATTTTTGTTAGGGGTTAGGGTTTGGGGATTTGAGAGTCATGAAGGTTAGGGTTTGATTGATGGTGGGGATTTGTAATCGAGATGATGATTGAGGATTGAGGATGATGATGATGATTGTGATTGGAGTTTTATAGGGTTTTGATTGGTGTTTGAATATTGTTTTTTTTTGGGTCATTCTATTCTCACCCCCCTCCCCCTAATTACTAATTACACCCCCCTATTAAAAACATCACATTCATCAATCATCCATCAATCACTTAGTTTTTGTTTCTAGCTTATTTTGTCTTTTTGTTGTCTTTTTTATTCATTTATTTAATTAGTTAGTATTATTATTATTATTAATTAGTATTTGTTTATTATTTAATTAGTTAGTATTATTATTATTATTTTTATTATTATTATATTTATTATTATTAGTAGTAGTAATGATATAGTATTTATTATTAGTTTTTATTGTTATAATTTATCAAATTATATTTATAGCTGTAACAAAAGCTATATAAAAATAAGTACTTTTTTACAAAATTATTATCATTTAATAATTTACATACAGAGGTTTAATCGATACACCCCCCAAATGTAGTAGGTTGTGTTATCCAAGACTTATACATATTTTGACGTGATTCAAATATATTCTCCCAGCCAGCTGCATCATTTTCTCTCATTAATTTCCATAGGTTGTTTGTGCTGGCAATTGGATACTCTCCTTGCAATTCTACCATTATAAAATGGTTACCATTCACGTGTGCAATTGAAATTATTTTTTTTTTCTGGGAACTCGTGAGGGCCTCTCCAAAGCGGAAAACAAGTAGAACTGTTTCTTTTTTCTTGAGATAAAAAATGAACGATCACATTAAACTTGTTCGCAATCAAGAATCCTGCCTCTGGCATAATCATCCAGTGTTTTTCAGGTGCAAACCCCGATCCTGACCAAGCCAAGGACGTGAACACATCTTTGAATGAGCCTAAGAAAGCCTTAGTGTACTTATTTCTAAACTCGAGTAGCTCTTCCAACAGTGATCTCCGGATAAATAACCATTCATCTTCACCGTACCCGAGAGCAGAAGCTGTCGCCCGAAACCCACAATTTCCATCACCTAACATGTTATGTATGCGTGTAACATACGCATGGAAGATTTTTGGAATTAGATGAATATAGTTGTGTATCACCTGTGATGCTTGATCTTGGTTCAACCCCATGAAATCATATCCCGGTGTGTTTAAAAGGTTGGTAAAAAAAACCTTGTCCGTCTGTATCTTGTGTCATGAACGGACTTGGTTCACCAGGATCGTCCTTGAATGGTTTTTTTTCCGTAAATATCTTGATTTATGAACGAACTTGTTTCACCAGGCACTTGATAGTTCACGTCTGGACTGATGTAACCAACATAATCAGCAGTCTCTAGATACCCGAATGAACTATGTCTCCAAGGCTCTTGAGTGTAATCATGATCTTGGGAGTTCACAAATGAACTATGCCTTGCAGGTTCTTGAGTGTAATCCTGCTCTTGATAGTTCGTAAATGAACTATGCCTTCCAGGTTCTTGAGTGTAATCCTGCTCTTGATAGTTCGTAAATGAACTATGCCTTGCAGGTTCTTGAGTGTAATCATGCTCTTGATAGTTCGTAAACGGACTGTGCCTTGGAGGCTTCTGAGAGTAGCTTCGTTGAGGGTTCGGCATTGTTTGTTGTTTGGATTTTGTAGTTGGTCGTCCACGAGTATTTTTTTTAACATCAGGTTCTTCAACAAAAGGTATACTTGGATTGGTTAATGCTTTTAACTTTTCCAGTAAACTTTTCTTTCCAGGCTTGGATCGATTATCAAAGGCTTGTTTAAAACTTTCCAGCTCGACGTCACAAGTAATATCCTCACAATATACTGGTAATAATAATAATAGGCATTTCTTGACTTGATATTTGTTTTCTGTTTTGAGGCAGTAGCTTATAGTAGGCAGTAGCACCAATTATAGTAGGCAGTAGCACCTTATTCTTGACTTGGTGTTTTTATTATTTTTTTTTTTACAAACTTTGGGTGTAAAAGACTACCCCCTCGGGAACCACGTGCCACGGAGGGGCGTTGACCACGATTTTTTTTTTACAACTAGATCCGTATATTTTAACAACATTCGTAAAAAAAAAATTTCAAACGGCGCGCCCGAGGGGGTAGTTTTTTACACCCAAAGTTTGGTGTTTTTATTATTTTTTTGTTTTTTCTTTTTTTTTTTACAAACTTTGGGTGTAAAAGACTACCCCCTCGGGAACCACGTGCCACGGAGGGGCGTTGACCACGATTTTTTTTTACAACTAGATCCGTATATTTTAACAACATTCGTAAAAAAAAAAATTCTAACGGCGCGCCCGAGGGGGTAGTTTTTTACACCCAAAGTTTGGTGTTTTTATTATTTTTTTTGTTTTTTCTTTTTTTTTTTACAAACTTTGGGTGTAAAAAACTACCCCCTCGGGAACCACGTGCCACGGAGGGGCGTTGACCACGATTTTTTTTTTACAACTAGATCCGTATATTTTAACAACATTCGTAAAAAAAAAAATTCAAACGGCGCGCCCGAGGGGGTAGTTTTTTACACCCAAAGTTTGGTGTTTTTATTATTTTTTTGTTTTTTCTTTTTTTTTTTACAAACTTTGGGTGTAAAAAACTACCCCCTCGGGAACCACGTACCACGGAGGGGCGTTGACCACGATTTTTTTTTACAACTAGATCCGTATATTATAACAACATTCGTAAAAAAAAAAATTCAAACGGCGCGCCCGAGGGGGTAGTTTTTTACACCCAAAGTTTGTAAAAAAAAAAAAAAAAAAAAAAAAAACACTAAAATATACTAAAAGGACAACAAAAAGACAAAAAACACTAAAAACAAAAAGCAAATGATTGATTGATGGATTGATGGATGTGATGTTTTTGTAGGGGGGTGTAATCAGGAATTAGGGGGGGTGGGAATAGTATCACCCTTTTTTTTAATTGAAATAAAGGAAAATTTTGAAAATATATCTTTTTTTAAACAGCTACTTTTTTAAATTCATCTCGTCTACGGAACTTGAACGCAGACCCTTATTTTCATGTTTAAAAGGCTTTGCATTTTCGCTAATGAACCTTAGATGGGTGAAAATATATCAGCTAGCTGCGTAGGGTGATACGGCTTACGGGTTCACCTCACACCAATCAATTTCGGGTTTATATACAATGTGTAATAGAAAATTTTAGAATGACATCAGTGTTTTTTTTTTAAGATTGAAATAATTTATTTTATTGAAAAAAATTGACACCACTATTATGAAAAAAGTATATTTTTAATAAAAAAAAATCAATTTGGCTGAAAATTTTACTTAATAAAGAGAGTAAACTGTCAAAAATGGCCGAACCCCAGCGATGATTTTGGCAGTTTACTCTAATAAAAGAAAAAAACATATAGTCTATTAGTTAAGCGATAACGATGATTTTGGCATTTTACTCTAATAAAAGAAAAAACTTATAGTCTATTAGTTAAGCGATAATTTTGACGGTTTACTCGGCCCTTATACATGCTGCTACGATGGTAGCAGCGGGAATTTTTCTTGTAGCTCGACTTATGCCCCTTTTCATAGTCATACCCCACATAATGAATTTTATCTCTTTTATAGGGATAATAACAGTTTTTTTCGGAGCTACTTTAGCTCTTGCTCAAAAAGACATTAAGAGAGGTTTAGCCTATTCCACAATGTCTCAATTGGGTTATATGATGTTAGCTCTAGGTATGGGTTCTTATCGTAGTGCTTTATTTCATTTGATTACTCATGCTTATTCCAAGGCATTATTGTTTTTAGGATCGGGATCCGTTATTCACTCAATGGAAACTCTTGTATAAAAGAAAAAAAAACTTATAGTCTATTAGTTAAGCTGAATGCTTAATTCTATCTGATATATAGTCCATTTTAATCATTAAAGACCATGATTGTTTTTAACAAAGTTAAAGGACCGCTTAATTAAATAGTATGGAATGTTTAACTTAAACTTAAAAAAAAACTGCAAGGGAAGGGACGATTGGATGATATGAAGAGTCACGTGATCCAACAGAACACTTGAACAAAGACTATCCGTGATTGTAACTCAGGGATGATTGACATTTCCCTTTAACGATTCGACAAATAATGTCACAAACCGAAGACGTGGGAGTGATCGTTTCTAAATTTCTGATCAACGAGGGAGCTAAACATGAGTAAATGTTAGTTTTTTATTCTTTGATTCTGGAATATTAATAAAGTTTATACCAAATGTTAGTTTTTTTTATTCTTCAAACTTTAAAGCAATTGACACCTTTGCTTGTTGAAGGAGCGGATGCCATTGAGATCCGCAACTAGTGGTTCATCTAGAATTCAT
This sequence comes from Helianthus tuberosus, assembly GCA_030545235.1. NCBI lineage: Eukaryota > Viridiplantae > Streptophyta > Magnoliopsida > Asterales > Asteraceae > Helianthus > Helianthus tuberosus. Next base: position 200,655,492 of record CM060425.1, read on the forward strand.
AATCGTTTAAAGTATTGCCTAGAAACAATGTATAACTAGTGGTTTTTCTCCGCGCTATGCGGCAGGAGCTCAATTGGTATCGATTCATTTCTTTCTTGTACCACCATTCGCCATAGCAGCTGAGAGAGAAAACTAAAAAGATAAAGTCGTGATATGCCCAAAAGGATATCAACATGTGTTTTATATCAATCGAAAACTATAAAAGAAGAATACCGGTTCCGATACTATCGATATTGGTACCGATATTCGGTTGAAATCGGCTCGATTCGTCACGTATCAATACTAGTATAGTTTACGATTAAAAGGATGTGTTTTTTTAATATTGTTTCGGCACCCGTACAGTTTACAGAAAGAATAAATTACTATTCGTTTTTAGTTTTGATTCGATTTGGTACGGTTTACATAAAGAATAACATGAATCCTAGAGAAAATAAATTATTATATGTATTTTATTGAAAAAATAAAATACTATATAATACGAATAATCTAGTCAGTTCAGAATTCAAAGATTCGAATTCAATTAACAAAACCGAATTCAGAATTCGATTCAAATAAAAACCCAGTTCAAATATTCATAACCCGAATTCGAATCGGTTTTTTGGAGTCCTGTTTAAATAACCCCTATGGCCTATTGTCACACTTTGCAGTTTGCACCAAATTTCTTGCTTTATGACACCAAAAAATCCATAGAAATCTATGTGCTTTTACGTCAAAAATAAATCTAATGTGTTATCATATAAGCAATGCTCTCGGATCCAGAAATCTTTGCAATACTCACAAGTTCATCCGGCTATGTGTCTACGTTAAGTGTTTGATTAACATGTACAAGTTAACACGTCTATGTGCTTTTGCGCCAAAAATATTTCTAATTTGTTATCATAACAAAGCTCTAGTATCTAACATCCAACCCGAAACAGTCCATGTAACATCACATTACAGCTGGAACGTCAATGACACGCTTGGAGAAGAAAGACAGTAACATAACAGAAGGCAGAGGTTTGTCTCTGTATCATTTCATTGAACCATCAAAGCATCACCCATGTTAGTAACTTTTCAAGCTTAAATCGAGGAAGGTCACCATTTAAAAAACTATACTTTTGAATACTAGAAGAACTTAGAGGAGGAGGAGATAACGGGGTTGCTACGCAATTTAATAAATATTTAATTTTACTGCTGAATTCTCATCATTGTATGCTTTTCAAACATCTACCTGAAACTGGCAACGCGTATATATGTGATTACCCTCAACTGTTGGGCAAAAAGAATGCGCAAAAACTGAAGAAATATGGTGATACACTTCAGCAATCGAGGGCATGACTGTAGGTCTGGTCTACAAAAGCAATGCTACAGTAGCAGGCTGAAACAGATGTTTGAATAAGGGTCATGCTATTAACACACGGACAAAATTATTTTCACACCTCAAAGCGCCGCGCTTTGGCCATAGCGTGGCGCTATGATCGACAAAAGTGCTTCGATTGACGTTTGAGACATTCCCTACTGTTTGACAGACATAAAGCTGATTGACATGTTTTGTCGTTAACCCTAAGCGCCGCGCTTTGGCCATAGCGCGGCGCTTCGACCCAAATTTTCACTTTTAAAAGCAAACTACTGATTGAGGTTCTTCTTCAGCAGAAAGCTCGGTCTTCTTCTTCTTCACGTTGTTTACAAACATACGTGGGTATTCGAGTGTTTTGTTGTTTGTTGTTTACAAAAAACGATGTCGTGGTTAAACAACTATATTTTCGGTCAATATTCTGACGAGACAGTTGTTCCTGATTCTTACGAGGGGACCGCTATTTCTGACTCGTATGAGAAACCGGTCTCGTCCAACTTGAGGGAGGCAGAGGTTGTATCTGGCATTCGTTATCGTGATAACACGGTGACGCTGGATTTGAATACCCCTGCACAACAAGGTTATTCGAATTTCGGTTACGGTGGCGAGTACAGCTTTGTACAGCAGGAGTGTGGTCCAAACGACAGTTACGGTTGTCAACAGAGCTTACAAGGTTATTCGAATTTCGGTTACGGTGGCGAGCACAACTTTGAACATCAAGTATATTCGGACCTCGGTGACGATGGTGAGCCGGGGGATGTGTCTGTTGACGAGGAAGGCTGTTACCCGGTTACGTTTTCGTTTGATACAACGCAGACCTTTTCGTCACGTAAAGAGTTGGTGCGTTGGGTACAAGACACGGCAAAAGACAACGGTTACCTCATTGTGACTAAGAGGTCGAATAAAAGAGGAGAGAATTACAAGATTTGGTTTCAATGTACTTTTGGTGGGGAGCATAAGAGTATAGCTACACAGAGGAAAACGGGTAGCAAGAAAATAGGCTGCCCGTTCGAGATGATCGGGTTTTCGGAATCATCCGGAAGTGTTTGGAGGATCGAGGTGACGAAGGCGAAGCATAACCACACTCCTATTGAAAACTTAGAGGGTCACGCGTATGCGAGAAGGCTTTCTTCGGAGGATACAAAACTGGTTAAGGAGCTGGCAGAGCAAGACATTCCCAACCAAAGTATCTGGCGAACGCTGACAAAAAACAATCCGGCTAGAAAGCTTATTCCGAAAGATATACACAACGCTGTTCAGAAGATCAACGCCGAAAAAAATGTCGGTATGTCTCCGATGCAAAAACTTGAAAGCATTCTTCTCGAAAAAAATTACACTTATTACATGCGCACGAATGAGATATCAAACGAAGTTGAAGATGTCTTCTTTGTTCACGAAAGATCATTCAATATGTGGTGTGCCTTCCCGCATGTGCTAATGATTGACGCCACCTACAAAACGAACATGTACAACCTGCCATTTGTTCAGGTCGTAGGCATGACGTCGACAAACAAATCGTTTACGGCTGCTTGTGCGGTAATTTCCGCTGAGAAGTCAGAGAACTACCTATGGGTGTTGCAGAGGATCAAGTCTATGCTGGTAGGATGTATGGAACCGCGCGTGATTTTAACAGACAGGGATTTTGCGCTAATGAACGCGTGTGAACAAGTTTTTCCAAAAGCACATAAGTATCTTTGTCGGTTCCATATTCAACAAAATATTAATAAGAACAGCAAGAAGAAATTCTCTGACAAGGAATGGAAAGAATTCGTACGTAGATTTTGGTTATTGTGCGAGTCTACGACCGAGGAAATATACAGGTATAACTTGGAAAACCTTGAAGCACAGCTGAAAGAAGATGACCGTGAACGTAGGTATTTCTTACATAATTATGTTCAAATTTTATATAATAACAAAAACTGACTATTTACGTTTTTTTTAATTTTAGAGGTTTTTGATTATTTGAAGAAATCCTGGTTGGATCCGTACCGTGAAAAGTTTGTATCATGCTGGATTAACAAAACTATCAACTTTCACCAAACTACGACCAACAGGGTTGAGGGCATGCATGCAACACTAAAAAGTCACTTTCCAAGTCATCGCAACACACTGGATAAACTTGTACTGTATGTTGATCATGTTGTTGATAGACAATACACCGAGATTAGTACAAGCTTTGAAACAAGCCTCCGAAAAGTGATGACGCACCACAAGAAGCAGCCCATGCTTGCATATATTCTCAGAAAGGTTTCAATATATGCGATTGAGCTTTTGAGTAGGGAACTAAAACGTAAGGAAGACGGGTTGAGAGCCTACGGTGCAAGCTGTGGTTGCCAACTTTTTACCAGCTGTGGTTTGCCATGTGCCTGTCGTTTGGAAAAGTTGGAAAATAAAGGTAATTAATATCTTTGACCTTTCTCGTTATGATTCTGCCACCTAATTTGTTTTCATCCACAGGTCAGCAACTCCGGATCACACACATAGACGTGTTCTGGAAGAAGCTTAACTTCAAGCCTGCAAAGAAAAACATAGAGGATATCGATGTAGACGCGGAATTTGAAAAATTGAAACAAAAGATCGATCCAACACCCCCTCAAGTGAAAAGGAGCTTCTTTGAAAAGTTTCAGCAAATCCTCAATCCAGGGAACAATAACAAAAAACCTCCTGCTGTTCTGAAGAAAACTCGTGGTCGCCCAACATTGAAAACGCAGGAAGAAAGAAAGGTTGAAGCCGCTAGAAAAAGCTCGTACATTCCGTCGGAAGAAACTTGGGTCGAGGCCTCAGATGATCTTCCCCGTCACAGCTCGTACATATCACCCGAAGATTCTAGAAGACAAAAGAATACCAAACCGATCAACCTGCACCCTGATTTCCCGATGATCAAGCTCGGTCCTAAGACGGATATAGCGATCCGCAACTACGCATCTCAGATTCCCGAAGTGATCCATCCATACATCGTTAGAATAAAGGACGTGAAACCAGATGGTCATTGTGGGTTTCGATCGGTGGCTGTTGGGTTAGGAGTGAAACAAAATTCATATTTGATGATCCGGAAACAACTTATAAAGGAGTTACGTACGAACGAATCGCTTTGGAGGCAGTTTTTCGATCCGGAAAACATAGGACATTATGATGCGCTGCTTAGATAGATCAATTTCAAGGGGGTGGGACGAGCAGATATCGAAAATTACATGACGATGCCTGACACGGGGTTTCTTATTGCCCAACGATACGGTGTGATTGTTCACACCTTCGACATGCGTGGGAGCAATACAATTTTCCCTCTGCTGGGCGGGCCAAACGAAGCTGAGCAACCTCACCTGGTGGTTGCGGTTGTGTTCGTCGACCATGGGCATTTCATACATGTAGATCTTGGAGGTTGTTATCCAATGCCTCCCCCAAACCCACTCTGGACAGCGAACAGAACAGAGCGCGCAGCAGCCTGGCACACATTATACAGGGATCAAATCAACGCGTACGAAATGCTTACGTATCGTGCCCCTGGCCTTAATGTAACCCCATATGTTCACGATGTAGGTTAAATGTGTTTAATAATAATCATGTTTGTGTTTGTTCAATATATGCGTTACATCACGTTAAAAACCGAATGTCACCGACACGACCCAATCAGATTCAATACGCACTTGTACGACCCAAAATGACCATATACATCATAATACTACAATTAATGAAAAAATACGTCATGTTCATGTGCGGTAGGCGGCTGATACACATAACACCTCTCACAGGAGTACTTGTGCTTTCAAACCAAAATGATACGATATAACGGAATAAGACATCACACGTAACCGATTTGATCCGGAACTTGCAGTATAGTCCATATATAATAAAAAATGATGTATAATGGAAAAAACGTAAAATTTAGACTATTATCGACGCGTTTGTGAATTAAAAACAATTTTAAAAAATTTTAAAAAGGCCCAAAGCGCCCCGCTATGTCCAAAGCGGAGCGCTTTGCCCTTAAATAAGAACAGAAGCGCCCCGCTTTGGCCATAGCGGGGCGCTTTGGTCCCTCGTTATACCTGAAGCGAGGCAGCTTCTCCCCCATTTCAACACAAAACACAAAACACACACAAAAGGTGCGATTACACACACTGATCTCCGGATATCTTCGTTTTCAATCTTTCGACCGCTAAAAGGTAAGATCGAACACCCTTAATCGTTTTGGTTAAATGTAGATGTTTGATATTGTTTTGATTGGGCCGGATTTGATCGATTGCTGGATCTGTTCTTCAAAATGAAGAACCAAAACGCCGCGCCAAGGCCAAAGCGCGGCGCTTTGGTTCAAGTTTATTTTTTTTTTATTATTTGTTTAATAATATTTGTTTAATATTATTTGTTTAATATTATTTGTTTATTATTTAAATTATATTTAATATTATTTGTTTATTATTTTATATTTAATATTATTTGTTTATTATTTAAATTGTTTAAATAATATTATTTGTTTATTATTTTATATTTAATATTATCTTATCAACGTGCAGGGATGGATTCCTCCGATGACGAGATTGAGCATATGGAGGCTGAGGGAGATGAGGGAGAGCAGGGAGAGCCGGCATGTCCGTACCTGCAGTTTCCGCCGGGGTCACGGGCGAGGGGGAGATGCGCGAGGTTGCGCGCCATCCCCATTGGGGAGCATGTAGGGATAGACTGGGGCTGCTGGAGACCGTGGGAGAGGCCGCGCGGGCGCGTGAGATAGTTGGACTAGATACTCCTTGGTCGCGCGTATTTGAGTTAGCGATGGAGGACTCGTACCCCGAGCTTACCTGGGAGTTTCTTTCCACGTTTACATACGCGCCGCATCCGGCGGATTACGTGGAGGACCCAGATTTTCCAGTCCACGAGGTTACATTCCGTCTCGCCGGTCAGGAGTTTCATATGAGTGTGCGGCAGTTTGCTGTCCATACAGGTTTGTTTAAATAATATTATTTATTATTTTATATGGGTGGAGATACAATAGGAAGTTAATTTGGCTAGGAAGGCTAGGAAGTGATCTTGACCATCCATTAAGTTAATCAAGGGCTAAGATTAAATCAGGGAAATTGAAAGTAAGAAAAGAGGCGCGTGACTTTTTTCAGGGGCATTCTAGTCAAGTAAGCCAATAGTTTCTCTCTCCTCCAATTCCCCCCCATTTTTTAAACGTTAATAACTCTTTCATACGACATTATTTTTTTATAAAAATTGCACCAAAAAAACGAGCGTTTTTTTATCTTTAAAACGAGTATACTATTGCTATATTTTGAAAAAAAAAATTTAAAACCCAGTTGCGTAAAACGCAATAGAAAAACCCCAGTATTGTAAAACGCAATGAAAAAAAACCTTAAAATGACATTTTTCTAAAACGCAATGCACCAAAAACACATAGAAATGACTTATTTGTAAAACGCAATGGCCAGAAAACACAAAGAAATGTTTTATTTCTAAAACGCAATAGCCTAAAAACTCAAAAGAAAATGTACTTTATAAAACGCAATGGACTAAAAACCCATAAAAATGTGTTTTACCTAAAACGCAATGCACCAAAAACACATAAAAATGTGTTTTACCTAAAACGCAATGCACAAAAAACACAAAGAAATGTCTTATTTGTAAAACGCAATGGCCAGAAAACACTTAAAAATTACTCATTCTAAAACGCAATGGACTGAAAACACCTAAAAATATGTTCTACCTAAAACGCAATGACTAAAAACACTTCAAAAATGTGTTTTACCTAAAACGCAATAACTAAAAACACTTAAAAATGTGTTTTTTATAAAACGCCATAGCTAGAAAACACATAAAACTCTCTTATTTCTAAAACGCAATGGACACATAAAACTGTCTGAGAACTGTCTGTGAATTGTATGTGAACTGTCTGAACTGTCTACGAATTACTGTCTTCGAAATGAGCCAATTTCTGGAAAATTAATTTTTCTGATGCGTTTTTAGTACAGCAATTTAATCGAAAAAAAAATTTTCCCCTTGGAAAATTAATTTTTCTGGAAAATCAACCCCAGCCAGGGGCTCTGCCCCTTGGACCCCGCCAGGGGCTGCCGCCCCTGGGACCCCGCTACCGGGGGCTGCCGCCCCCGGACCCCCGCCAAGATCGTAAAACGCAATGACTAAATCAAAAAACCCAGTTCGTAAAAATGAAATTAATGAATTTGTTACCTGGATCGAAGTGATTTCTTCAACAATTGACGAATTTTGAATGATTGAAACACTTATCAGCTCTCGAATCGAACGAATCGGGTAATTATCTTCAAAATTACCCGAAAAAATGAGATTTTGTATGAATTTAAACTGGGTTTTCTTCAAAAAAGCTGAAGAACACGTTGATCGGGTGTTTGAATCATTGATTGGTGATGAAAATCGCACTATAATGTAGTGATTATTGAGATAGAAAGTGAAGAAATGGTTGAAGATGGTGGGTTTTGAAGTTACTGGGTTTTGAAAATGAAGAAGAAAGGGTTGGATTGACTAAAATACCCTTTTTCTTTATTTTAATTGTTGCCACATGTCATCCCCTTATTGCTTCCTATCCTTCCTAGCAAAATTAATCTTCCTATTTGATCTTTTCCCTATTTTATATTTAATATCATTTGTTTATTTAATGTTATTTGTTTATTTAATATTATTTGTTTATTATTATTATTTGTTTATTTAATGTTATTTGTTTATTTAATATTATTTGTTTATTATTATTATTTGTTTATTTAATATTATTTGTTTATACAGGTTTGTACACAGAGCCCGAGCTTGATACTGATTTATATACGCAGGCGGTTACGGCGATGGACAGGCAGACGCTTATCAGTTTCTGGAGGGCCATTTCCAGGGTTCCCTTTGGGAAATCCTGGCAAAAGGCCACCACTATTAAAGACCCCTTGTACCGATACCTGCACCATATTATCGCGGCAACTATCGTGCCGCGGGGTTACCGCAGGGAGAAGGTCAACCTCAATGACCTTTTCTTTCTATACTGCCTACTGCGCCGCCAGCCCTGCGATCTAGCAGCCTGCCTGGCAGATTACTTTGCCACAGCATACCACCGGCAGCTCCGCGGGTTCGTGCACACTGACTCATTCATCACCGCCATTGCACGCTCGCTAGGGCTCGTGCCCGAGCATGATACGGAGCTGTCCGATCCGGTCCCGTCTACCAGGTTGGGCCGCGCGTCAGTATCTGCCATGCAGATTACCCGTACCTTTGATGTTGGTCTGAGGTTTCGAGGACGTGACGGGCTGATTTGGCATCCGGAGGTGATGCCGGAGGTCATCCCGGTTGTTATTGAGGTGAGGGCTGGAGTGTTAGCCCCTCCTGATGTTCAGGCGGCCGCTCGGCAGGCTTAGCTACAGGCTCTGGGACTCGATGAGTTCCCGGGCCAGCCTCAGGCTGCGGCTCAGGCTCAGGCTGAGGCTCAGGCTCAGCCTCAGGCTCAGCCTGTATTAGAGGATCCGGCTCAGGAGGAGCATATCGAGGAGATCCCGGTACCACCAGTTCAGCCAGCTCCTGAGCCGCCACAGTACCCGCAGCACGTTTACGCTGACCTGCCTCCGGTAGCGCGTGAGGTGGCTCGGGACTTCGACCGGCGCCTCAGACGCCAGGCCGCACGCCAGGACTGGATCATCGAGACGCTCGTTTCTCTACGAGAGCTCGCTGGGTTGCCTCCACTTCCCCTCCCACCGTCCCCACCGCACGAGGATTAGTACCTTAGTTTGTTTGTATAGTGTTTTGTTATGTATTATGTAGTCAGTTGTACCTTTTTGTTTTGTATGTACAAACTGATATATATATATATATATATATATATATTGCAGTTAATCTTCTATTTACATCACGTTGGTTTTGAATTGTTTACGTTTAATTCTTATGTTAACAGTTTATAAAGACGCACTTATATTATATACCTTCTATAAAAATAATGACGTAAAAAAACGTAATTATAAAACAACGTATTATAAAACTCAAATACAATTTTTTCCTCCAAAAAACAATACCAAACTAACCCACATCCCACCTATTTAAAAAAAAACACACAACTTCCAGCCAACGTTTTTTGTCTTTTTGCACACTCAAAGCGCCCCGCTATGGCCAAAGCGGGGCGCTTTGAGTGTGCAAAAAGACAAAGGCCGTGTGCGAATAGACCAGGCCTTGAATAATCAGGAGTCGACTTCGAAAGCAGGGTTATTTTATGAAAGAACACTTGTGATCAGAGCTGTGATACCATTTTGTACATATAAAACTGGAACTCACATGAAAAGTTGAAGCAGAAAATAAACAAAAAGCATGTAACACCTAGTATCCATGAAATTAGTAAAGCATCATTAAACGAACACGTAAAGGTTTTGAACTCATAAAATAGAAATTGCCAAATCACCATCTTAGTTTCTCCCAGAATGTGTCATCTAGGCAGGAGTGTCCATCAATTCTTTTGGCACAAGCCTACCTATCAACTGAACCATGCTTTTGTCTAGTGAACCAGCTGCGATTTGATGTATTAACAACGATAAAGTTGAAGCATCAAGTGAGTAACCTCTTCCATCCATTTCATGTAAAAGCATCTTTACATCATCAAAGTGCTTGTTCCTAAGATATCCTTGGAGAAGAACATTGTAGGTAACACTATCTGGTGGGCAGCCACTCTCATCCATTTTATGAAACAAGAGCTTTGCTTCCTTTAGCTGACCTTCTCTACAGAGGCCACTAATCATTATGTTAAATGTTCGCACGTTAGGCTGCAAACCTTTTAAAGTTATGTCATGGAAAAGAGTCTTCGCAGTATCAAGCTTCCCACATTTGCTTGCACCTTCAATAAGAATATTGTACACCACGATATGAGAATTTAGCTTGCTATCACCCACCATATGAAACAAAGAGAGCGCCACTTCAACTTGATGGTTGTTGCAAAGGCCATCTAAAATTACTCCATATGTGTATTCATCTGGAATCTGGCCTGCTGCTCGCATCTCATCAAAGAGCTTTCGTGCATCTCCACAACGTCCGACCCTAAACAACCCGTGTAACATGGTGCTGTAAGTCACGATATTGGGTTTCAAACCTTTTATTGTTATTTCATGAAACATATGCATGGCCTCTTCTATTTTCAAACTCTTGCAATACCCATTCACTAAACTGTTATAAGTAACAACATTAGGAACGAGACCTTTAGAAGTAAGTGAATCAAAAATCGACTTTGCTTTGGTCATTTCACCTCGTAGACAGTAACCATCTATAAGTGAATTGTATGTCACGATGTTAGGAACCTCACCTCTCTCAACCATGATGTCTATAACAGCCTCCGCTTCATGCACCTTACCTTCCTTGCAAAATGCATCAACTAATATGCTAAAGGTTTGAATATTAGGAGAGATCCTTACATCCTCCTCCATTTCTTTTAGCAGCTTAGAGACCTCGTCCCAACGACATAAGTTACAAAGGCCATAAATCAGAGAGCTGTATGTGATGACATCTGGTTGAATGCCTTTGGCAAATACCATTTCATCGAAAAGCTTGAAAGCATCCTCTATCATTTTGTCCTTGCAAAGACTATCAATGATGGTATTATATGCAACAACATTAGGCTTACAGCCTCTTTCATCCATGAGCCTAAGCAAACCAATGGCAATATCATTGTTTCCAAACTTGCAAAGCCCTTTAATCACCGTGTTATACGTAACTACATCGGGTTCACAGAGTTTGTGCTTAATAAGCTTCTTAAACAATCTCTCGGCATCAACAATCCTGTCTTCTAGGATGAGTCCATCCAAGAGTGTATTAAATACAAACACGTTTGGTACAACAGCTCGTCTGAAGCAAGAAGCTAAGAGTGCAAAACCGTCATTTGTGCGATACAAGTGACAACAACACTTGATGGCAATACTCATAGAGTATTTGTCAACAGGAACTCCAATGGCACACATTTGTTTGAAAAGGTCAAGAGAGCAAGAAAAATGTTTCATTTTGGCAACAGCATTTAACAACTGAGTAAACCTAACAACAGATGGGAGGGGTTTTCTCTGGATCATTTCATCGAACAGGTTAAAGGCATGATCCAAGCTGGTAACTTTTTGATACCTAGACAGAGGAGGATCGTCATTATTTGAAAAGGGAGTGGAGTGAAGAAGAGAAGCTAAAGAAGTGGAGTGAGGACTGAATTCTAAACCTAATCTGGAAGACGAAAGAGGGGTTGTTAAAGAATTGGTGATGAGAATACCTGTGAGTTTGAAGAAAGCGTGATGAAGATGAGAATTGGTGCGAATCATCATCATTGTCGCAGCAACCTCCAACGGAGAAGGAAATTGATCGGTATTATTTTCTCCTGTGACCTAACCAACCCTCACACTCACACTCACACTCACACCCACACCGGTGTGGTTTGGTAAGAAATGCGAGGAAGTACGCCTCTAAGTTACACGGTCGGGTATGGTGGGGCTTGGGTTGGGTTGGGGCATGACGTGGCTTGGGTGGGGGGGGGGGAAGACATGGGCTGACCCACATTCAACACGGTATGGTGGGGCGGGGGTTTGGGGCGTAGGTTTGGTGGGCTTCGCTGGGCTGACCTGCTGGGCTATTTGAATATTTTTTAAAACAACAAATTTAATTTTTTTTAATATTTTTAAATAAAGAAAATTACATAAAAATTTTCCTAACGTTTATATTTGTTTTTTATCTCTTCTCTCATCTCCACGACTAGTTGCAACTCGTCACCCTCTAAGTGATCAATCGGCTGGAATAGAAATTTCAGATCATCCCATCTTTGTTTCAGGGCATCTCTAGCTTCTTTGCCCTTTCGTTGTTCGGCCTTTTGTTGTTGGAAGATGTTGAATGTATGTAACTTGCATGCAATGTCATCCAACTGATCACTGTATATTCCCCTACGCGAGCCCGAACTCCCAGCTGAAAGCGATGCCGTACTAGATCTTGATTATTTTCTTGGAATGCATACGGGTTGTTCGGGTCATAAGCACGGTTATGAGGATGCATTTTTTCGTTTTGTAGAAGGAGAATTGAAGATGATTATAGAAGATGTGGTTGAATGTGGTAAAAATTAGAAGAAAAATGTGAGTTTTAGAGTGAAAAATTAAATTTTTTTTAACATAGCCGTTGGCCAACTGCTAGTATGGTTTGTCCATTGAGAGCCCGCCATGTCAGCTTGTCAAGACCGCCCCACGCCCGGCTTGAAACCCAAGCCCCAAGGGCCACGCCCCAACCCAAGCCCCATACCCCATAGTCTTAGGGATGACAATCAAACCCGAACCCGTTGGGTAAACCCGAAACCTGACACATTTGGGATGGGTTTCGGGTCGGTTAATCGGGTTTGGGAATAGTTTTTATTTTTTTCGCGGGTTTGGGACGGGTTTGGGATTGAGTGATATACCCGTTTACCCGACCCAATTAATCGATAAAGTGTACCCGTTTACCCGATTGTATACCCAATATAATTTATTTTATATTATATTATTAAATATGTATATATATGATATATCCATTTTTACACATATAGGTATTCTATTCCATATACATTGTAGTTATTTGATATATATTTTTCTAATAACAAAGAAAATGTAACCGGTTAGTAGTTACCCGATAAATACCCGATGCGTTTTGAGATGAGTATACCCAACGAGTAATCCTATTAAATTAACGGGTTTACCCGAAACCCGCGGGTATACCCGATACCCGATGGGTATTTACCCGCTAGAAACCCAACGGGTTTTGGGACGGGTTTGGGACAAGCTTATCTAACCGGGTTTGGGTTTGGGATTACCTAAACCCGTCCCAAACCCGACCCATTGCCATCCCTACTCTAAGTTCATAATTTCGTTTGATTAATTACACTCGTAGTTGTTATGGATTGTATAAAGTTATAGCTCATAAGCTAAAGAGTTAAATGACTGTTTGGTTCTTGTGGTTTACAAATATTGTAGATATGGCTGCATTCATTCAATAATTACACACTTGATTTCGGTTGTTATAATTTTTGTACTCGGGTGATTCTTATCACTAACCTATATTAAATATCTTAGTTAAGTATGTGTTAAATGATTATAATACCCTTACTTGTTAAGAAAATAAAAAATAAAACAATATATTTTCTACGGTACCACCAATTTTTTTCTACCCTAAACCATCACCATCATTATAAGGCTACATGGTGTGGTATAAAACTCCTAGGGGTTTTCTCACACCATCTCAACATCACGTCACATAGGGGGATTTAAAGCCCCTTCCTTTAACTTGCGTGCAATGGTTTAAAGCCCCTTTAAAGTCCCATATTAAACAAAATACAAAAAAAAGAGAATTGATTGGCTGAAAAGAGTGAGCCCCGCATTCTTTCCCCTTTAACCGGCGTTAGTGCAATGGAGCCCTCCCAATAGCGCCCCCTTTGGCGCCCACGGGGTGGCTATGGGGCGTTATAGGGCGTTAACGGCGCTTATGTGGCGGGGACTTTATACCATACCCCCTGGCTTAAGCACTACCACCATCTCACCTCCACCACCTCCACCCACCACCATCTCACCCCCACCACCACTAAACACCCAAGTCATCGGAGCTCAGCAATGATGGAAGGTGTGAAACACAAGGGTTAAATGCTTTATCTTAAGTGTTTTAATGAATTTTATGTGATTATATGCCTAGAATGTGTTAACTACGAAGGTTTTTGATCTTGCAGGTTAAACGTGTAATATGGTGAAGTTAGGATGTTTAAAGATGGAGCAGAAGGCACTTGCGGCGTACGGAATTAAAACGTGACTTACGGTGGTTGGTGCTTGAAGTTCACAAAAAGAAACAGTGAGATTTAAATGTGGCTTACGGCTGTTACTTGTGGCCTACGGATTGGCGGGAGCACATAACGCAACATTTGGAGCTCTAAAATCATCACAACACCTCTCCTCTATCAACGATTTTTGGTAGCCCTCCATTCCGATTTATGGCAGCCATGTGGGGTTATTATTCTAATAATAAAAAAAATCAAGTATCATCACTTGAAGGCACATGCGCTGAATTGAGGAATGCCGCCAACAATATTAATGATCATCATCATTACAACATCACTTTAATATATGCAATATGTTGGACGATTATTATTGGATGAGTTTGGTAGTCATGTTGACTTTTGTTTGGCATACATAAAAAAGAGACAGAAAGTTGAATTGGAGGCTTACGGAATGACATGTGGCCTACGGTTCAAGGATCAGACTAGAAGGTATGGGGGTCGGCTGAGGCCCGGCTAGGACCGGCGCCGGTCCCCCACACCGCCCCCCTCCCGGCCCATCCGTCGTCCCCAGCAAGCTGCTGCCGAACTTGCCGCCCCACCTTCTCCTCTCTTCTCTCACAATAACCTATACATACATACATATATATATACATAAAGGGGCTCATCCCCCACCCCCTAGGTCCATCCCCTTGAAGCCTTTCCTACGTGGCGGTGACGTAGCGGCCCATCCCCTTGGGGATGAGGCTCTCCATACCCTCTAGTCTCATGCATGTGACTTATTTTTGTGATGGGATCACCACCACCGATTTTTGGCAGCACTTGGATTGACTTCTTGGGCTCCCATAATAAAAAAACATCATAATTAATCAATCACAAAGATTGGCAGCAAAGATATGATCGATATTTTTTGGCAGCCATATGATACAATTTTGGGCTCTCAAATCGGCCCAACACCAACTTTTGGACTTGGGGGGATCCACGCAAACATTGGCAGCGACAACCATCGAATTGGGAGGCAGCCATCAAGAGATTATTTTTGGGGGTGTGGAGTTCTTCTCATCATCGACATCATCATACATCTTCCGCGCAAGATCCGATTCGATCATGCTTTCAATCTCTTACCAAGCTTTTGAAGGTTGTTCGAGCGTCATGAGGGGCTAGATTTCCCGTGACCGTATCCGGGAATAGGGTTTGTGTTAGAACTTTGGGTTTGCTTA
Organism: Helianthus tuberosus; assembly: GCA_030545235.1. Lineage (NCBI taxonomy): Eukaryota > Viridiplantae > Streptophyta > Magnoliopsida > Asterales > Asteraceae > Helianthus > Helianthus tuberosus. The sequence continues at coordinate 200,670,769 of CM060425.1, forward strand.
TGTTTACAACTTTTTGGATTGAGATTTGATTAGCCATTCGGCTAGTCGTTCCTATTGTTTCTTGTTTCGATTAAACAATATTTGATTATCGTAATCATTCTTGTTCATCAATTATTTGGTTTGTTCATCAACAACCGGGATTAAATTCTAGGATGTCATTGCTTTAAACCTTTAATCATTGAACTGGATTATATTTATGAAATCTAAAATTGGTAATTAATTGGGTTACTATTCATTTGCATCAATCTTTCGGTTTCGATCGTGGATCATTGCAATCAAATATATTATCCATTAATTATTTATCAAACAAGCTTTTATCAAATCATGTCTATGTGATTTCCAAATAGTGGTAACTAAGTAACCTGATTTTCTGCATAACCTGAAAACCCGGAGATTGGTCCATTTTCTCGCCATTGTTTACAACTTTAATTTATATTTGTTTTCACAATCATTCTCAAACTGCAAAAAGCAATTAGTTTAGAAGTAGATAATAGTTAAAGCAACAAACTTTTACACTTTCCACCGATTCCCCGTGGATTCGACACCCTACTTGCCCTTTACTAGTAAAAGGTGAATAGGACACTTTTAACTTTATTTTTGACCGACCTTACGACATCGATCAAGCAAACCGTTGCACAATATCATAATCATATCACTTATTAACTAACTGTGACAATCAAACAGTTCATATAAGTCACTCACATGGATACTTTAGAAACAGCTTGGCAGAGAATTTGGAAATTAAATTATAAATTAAATCAAATCTCACCTGTTGTGGTAGGGGTGTGTGGTGGTTACTTCCTTTGATATAATTTCCTTAAAACGCACGTTGGAATGAAAAATGGGCAAAGAAATTGGAAATTAAATCAGGTCTCAAACGTTGAGTATGTGTGTGTTTATGTATGTCAAGTCCATGGACCCTGGTTTGAGGTCAACGGGAATGAATAATGGCCAGTGGAATTTTTTAAGTTGGGATCATTGCCAACGGGCAATAGTTGAGATTTTTTAAATCCATTATTCCTTTAAAGTATTAGTACATGAGGTTATTATTTTCCACAAACTACAGGGACTAACAATGTAATAATCCTTTTTTTTCAAATGGCTATTATATCGCACATTGGTATATCCGATAAGTTTTCAAATAGGTCAAAATATTTAGACTATCTAGCTGGGTGGTGTCCCCAAACCCCCTACCTTCGTTAATGGGGGGCGCTAAAGCTCTGTCACACCCCGATATTTCCACGTATTACCGGTGGGGAGTATCGTGACGTAGTTGATATCATCATAGTCAAACAACATAATTTAAATGCACAGCGGAAGCAAAAGATAAATATATTACAATCCGATATAAAGTAATATCAAAGTATTACAAACGGAAAGTAAAGGATCCACAGGCGGATCAAAGATAAATGAAACATTGTTCAACAGACTTTAGGCATCTTAATCTTGCGAGACTCTTTATTGATGCTAGGAGTAACCAGCCTATTCCGATTAGTACCTGCACTTAGCCTTTTTTGGAAAATACGTCCGTTTTCACTGGTAAATACAATTTAACTGACTCATTTTGAAAATGTTTAAGAAAATTGATTTGAGTGCAAACGGCACAAAAGATTTTTATAACTTGGGATAATTATTTGTATATAATACTTGTAAAAGAATTACATGTTTCTTATGCGTTCAATAGCCTGGTTTACACCGGGTTAAAGGTCAATAGACACACCACATGATATAGTCCCGCGGCAGGTTATTCCCAAAACTGGCAGTTATACCTTATTATTTATATGTCCACTAACGGGTGTACGCCTACACCCGCGTGCTTAGGTCGTGGCCATTTCTTAAAATGATGCCAAGGATATCCGGGACATGGTCATTAACCCCCTAAAGGCTTTAAGAAAACAAAACAATTTAAACATGTCATATCAATGATTTAACCTTCATATGATTAAAGATTCAATGCCCGACCAAGCGGTATTTTATATACCGTACCCCAAGCCCGTATAGGGAAAATAAGTTAAAAGTATTTACCTGAGCAAATTTATACAATTTATCCCAGTCGTATACCACAAGCAAGTACAGATAGCTTTTACTGGGCTCCTAAATCTGGAACGAAGGTTTTTAATAACCTATTAGATTCCTAACGGGTCTTAATTAAGCCTAAGCTTAGACCAGTTAGTTTTAAAGGAGGATACGGTTCAAAACACATGATTATGCGAAGACCAGGTTAGAATGTGGTTTAGACCCGACAATCTTGTATACTTGTGTAATAAGGGTAAACTAAACACATTTTGGATTTTGAGATAAAATGATAAGGTTTGACCCGTTTCGGCTAATTTATGCAAACTAGTTACATAAGTCGATCCGAACGCGGAAAGTGCGTAACGGGTAACCACAAGAGTCATGAACAGTTTTCCTAAGTCAATATGCCTTAAATATGTTGTGATATCAGTAGGATACCTTCCATTATGCCCAAAACGAGTTTAAGACCAATTTATGCCCCGAAGGGGTATTTCGGTCATTTTCAAGGTTATAAAAGAGGTTTAACATAAATCTGAGTTTCAGGTTTGATATAATCAGTAAAATTACTTAATTTAATAAGTTATAACAGTAGGGTATTACACATATGTGAATTTTATCATTTATAACCAAACTATGCACCGAAGGGGCATTTTGGTAATTTTCACATAAGGTTTAAAGGTCAAATTTGGAAATCTGAGTTTAAAACTCTTGCTTACTGTTAAAGTATAAAATTTTACTCAAAATATCAGTAATTATTAAGTTTCATATGCCAAATATAGTTTTAACTCATACTATGCGCTTAAAACGCGTATAAGTCGGTTTTAAGCGATTTTCGGATTTAAATAGGAAATCTGAGTTTTTTATCACTTGATAAAGTTCAAAATATCTTATTTATGATATAAAATCAGTAGCAAAAGGTTCGGGGTCAAAATGTTTTGTAAAACTTAATTTATAAGCCAAAAAGGCAAAACTGATAATTACCGAATCAAGCTTAGAACTCTATGTTATGCTCAGCCTAAAAATAAATAAAAATCTTCAAAAATCCCAAAATATTATTTTATATCAGTAGGTAAAAGTTTTGGTATCAAAAATTGGGTTTAGATAGGATATACGCTAATTATGCCGTTTAATTAATAAAAAGTTTTTCATTTACGCTAATGAGCATAACTCCTAATCTAGAAATCAAACTGATGTCAAATTTTAAGGACAAGTTTATAAATCAGCAATAAAGATTATTATCCTCTCATATTTTCAAAATTCTCATTTTAGGGTCAAAAGGCATAACGGTCAACATTTAGGCATTTAACGGAAACATGCATGAACTAGGATTTCTATGGAACCAAGTTGTATAACCTCGGAGGGTTATACTAACCTATAATATGGTCCTAATGGAATCCTAAGGCATATCTAAACTAAGCTAAATCGGGTCAGAACTGAAAGTCAAAGCAAAAGTCAACTTTTGCGACTTTCGGTTCCAAACCGAGCCTAAACTCAGAATTTGTCGGGTTGAACATGCTTAGACATGTTCTTGCATTAATTACCAAGTTATATAAATGTTAAAACAGGTTTCATAACTTCTATATTGCTAATTATGAATTTATTTATAAAATAGCTTCCTGTTGACTTTTTAATATCAAGTTTGACCCGACAATTGACCAAGTTAGGTTGCTAATCAGTAGGTTCCCTCTCAGGGGTTTATTACCTACATAATTACCAACTTATAGCTACTTCTAATTAGACTAACTACTGGAGCATTAGCGATTAATCACTAAGTCAAACCTTAATTATGATAAGGTTGACTTTTGGTCATTAAACTAACCAAGACTGAAATTAGAAGGTTAAGGACACTTACAATGGTCCTTAGAATTAAATTGAAGCTTAGGAAACAATGCTTGATGTCCAGGGAGCTCCAGATTGAGAGAGGAGAAGATAGCAAGGGAAAAGAGCAAATGGGAAAGATGAAGAACACCTCTATTTATAGGTTTTGGTGGGTTTTTGGATGATCAACATGTGTTATGGGGCTTCTAGGATCAGTACATATGTCTCAACAGTTGTCCAAAACAAGAAACAAGCCCATAGATTCGAATATGAGAGTATGGAAGCAAAACCAAAGCTGGTTTTCATTTTACTGTTACTGGAAAGAGTATACGAACCGTATGAGGTCCTGTATACTGTCCAAAAGGACCTGTACAGCACATGCATACTTTTATTTGTTGACAGTTTTGGCCCCTGCACTTCCAAAAGTCATTTCCGACACTTCTAAGGCCCGTTAAACCATTTTTAAGGTTCTACAATGATGCCTAAGCATAGGGAACATGAAACATTCTCAAAGAAATGCCGGATGTCGGTTCGTTTGGTCGTACGGTCCCGTTGTTCGGCTAATTACGACGAAACACGGACGGACGCTAAAAACGATCCAAATTACGCGACGAATGGAATTTTATCAATCGAAACACTAAAATAAAATATTTTAGTGCTTACATAAATTTTTGGGTGTCCGGGGATATTCAGAATGCAAGATATGCGCGAAAATGCAAACTTGTGCACTTTTTGACACTTTTAGTCCCTGCATGACTTAAAAGTTTATTTTTGCGCACCAAACACCTCTAAGCCTATATCTAAGCTATATAAAGGATAAATAGGGTATGATTAACTCATGGAAATATTCTGGAAGGTCCGTTACCATACGAATCGACCTACTTTTGCAGTTTGACGCAATTAGTCCTTTAATTGAGCAAAGTAGCGTGGAATGTCGTTTAATGACATCCTAGCCTTCCATGGCCCATAATAAGCATTCCCAAGGATATGTTTAAATATTACTATGCTCCCGTTCACTTAAATGGTTACCGAAAGGCGTAGATTCAAAAGTTGATGCTTTAGGTCCCTCTATTGCGCAAACTTGCGCATCTCATCATTTAATAGCATTGAAGCCTCATCTAATCCATATTAGGTATTTTTGGAAGTATTATTAAACATCACGATGCTTCGGGTTCGCTAAAAGGTCATTCAGAGGTATAATTAAACATATTGACACTTTTAGTCCCTCTATCTTGCAAAGTTGCGCGTAACCTTACTTATAGGCATAAAAACCTTAATCGGCCAATAATTGGCATTCCCGAGAGTATAATCAAATATCATGAAGCCCCCGGTTTATAAAAAGGTCACTCAGAGGTAAGAATTAACATGTTGACGCTTTTAACCCTTTATTGCGCAAACTTTCAATTAATTATGCAAACGGCTACACTCGATCGACGAGTGGCTCATTTGTGAATATAATCATCGTGAGAGGTTATTTAGAAACTTATTTTAGGTATGTTAACACTTCCAGTCCTTTCATAATCAAAGTTTTCGATTTTTCAAAAAATTAGTCCCTTGAATTCAATATTGGACTTTATTAGGGTTTATTACACGTGTCAATACATAATTGGACGTGATTTTTACGAGGTGTTACATCCTCACCCCCTTAAAAGAAATCTCGACCTCGAGATTTGCTAAAACGCTGGAAGTACTTTTTGTCGCATAATGTACTTACCTTCCATAGTATATTTGGGGCTTCTTCAAGCACCCAAGTTGACCTCTATAATAGGTACATGTATCCTTTTGGAGCTTCTTAACCTGTCGACCCTCATTCGATACAAGTTTCTCATCATATCAGAAATCTGCATATCATTATGTGATAATGCTTCTCGACTTATTGGTGAAACATACTCTTAAATCATTAGTGTATATTGCGAGCTCCGTCAAACTCCTTAAATAGGTTTTAGGTTATAAGCTATTTGATCTTGATACATTCGATTCCCTCGAATGATTCTATATATATTCAGAGCTTAACTAGCCTGATAATTAACAAATTGGCACACCCTTCCAAGGTGATATCTTTTGTTGAACCTTATTCCATAACAAGATCTTTGGAGGGTTGCTACTTTAATTAATCATTGATTCTCTGCCGAATACTGGCAACTTACAGATGACTATGGATTTGCATGATCTTATTCGTTGTTTCCAAGGCACTTTCAGATCCTGATAATTGGACTTACCAATCTTCTGTCTACTAATAGATGTTTAACATTCCATCTATACAAGGTCTCCCAAGGAGCAACCTTGATACTTATATCAACTTTTATAGAAAAGCTTATCTTAAGGTGAGATGGTTATTCCAACCATTGCTTAAAACTAATTTTAAGGGATAGCTAATCCTTGCTGCTAGTCGAACAAATCGACGATCCTGGGCAGCTGATGGTGATTTTTAATCGTTGCCTAGTTAGGGTTGCGGTAGTCAAATGTATAAGCAAAATGAACCGTCTTTCTCAATTAACTATACCGAATTCTCAGAATATTGAGTTAGGCTATATGAATCCTCTATTTTAAAACTTACTTATTCAGGGTTTCGATTCTTCCAATGATGGTACTAGCCGTCTTGGAGATTTCATAATAATACAGCCCTAAATGGGATATAAATCTTAACTCTACTTGCCTCTCAGGAGGTAAACAGGGTAAATCTTAGGAGGAGATAATCAAGATACAAGGAGATTACAGAGATTTTCCACATCTCAGGCTCCAATTCATCTATCATATTCTGTGTCAGATAAGTTACACATTTATGTTACAAGTCCACAAATTTCCTTAATCGGGAACATTTACTTGGACAATTCCATTCTGGATATCTTCTTTGAATATCATTAGTTGACTTTAGTACTATATGACCATCGGGGTATCTTTGTGGTCCCATGCATTAAACCTCCATACTGATCAGGCATGGAAGCAATCTATGGGACATATTAAGATACACCAATCCTCATACGGTGCTTTTATCATACCATCTGGTATTCGCAATCGATAGAGATTAAAGAGATATCAACTATATATACCGACGCACTTCCTCTAGAGAGGGGATACTTCTAAAATTCTACAACTGAAGGTTTCTGACAGGAACAGAAGAAATGGTTCTTATGATCTCGCCTGTAAGTTTTACCTTACACTTATCATCTGGGGTTCTTACGGGAAAGTTTCTAAAAGTTTGCTAAACTTATGGTCTTATGAGAGACTTAGCAGCACCTGAAACCAAACGTAACTCCTAGCAATAAAATCACAATAAGGGGTTTATCTGGTGTCATTATTAATGCGAACTGCCTCTAATCATTCATCAGGAGGGTTAAACGCCTCCATTCTTAATCCTTTTAAACTTAGCTATAAAATCTTTGACAAATTTTAGGGCAGTCTCAGCTTTGACTGGTGATTTCTTAATCTATATAACGTGAGCAGCTGAGGTAGATCCATGATGGATTTATAATAAACAGGCTTTGAAACTTTAATGTGCCCTCTTACTGTTGTTACTAATCACCAATAATTATTTGCATTTAATCTTAGATTTTGGGTAAATTGAATAGAGCACTATCTCGGCCAATGAATTAAAATACGCAACATACTGTTGACAGTCTAGAACTTTTATGGTGAGAATCAGAAAATTCTTACTCCATCTTTTTCTATTGCGTGATGCAGATAATAGGTTTTTCTAATAAGGTCTTTAAAACTTGGACCATTCCATATTTTATAAGAGGATCTTTCTTGTGGACTTCATTAACGTCCTCACTAATCAAGGGTATTGCCATCGAATGACTGTGACGCATACCTGACGATGTCCTTTCCAGCACAACCGCTGATACATCTAATGGTTTCTACTTCATCCAACAATTTTCCTGCAATTGATGCCCCCCCCCCTTTTTTACTATTGAAGTCTCTTGACTTCCAAGAGACGAAGTACTTTTAAGTACATCCTAAAAGAATGGGGCTCCTTGCCATATATGCTTTTGTTGGGTTTATTCTTCGCATTTGAAGTATGAATATAGCTCTTCCTATGAGCAGTGACATGCGTTTTAAAGTGAGCAGCATTCGGCTTCTTGAACCTTTTCATGACTTTTCTCATAGCCTTCCTAACAACTGCGTTAATTACAGTTTTGGAGATTAACTCCGTTAACATTGAGGTTTACATTTGATGCACCATTAACATTTGTCACCTTTCTAGCCTCGCGACTGCTGTTTGTCTTCTCTGAGTTTTCCATACTCGATGCTTTAGTATTAATTACCAAATTCAGCAGATACATAGGCAATCCATACCATATGTCTCCTTGAATTGTCAAAGGCTTACCATAAGGAGTCTTGATAACTACTTGCTTCTTATTACCCACAGTATGGGCTTGGTTACAAGACGACCAATCCATTCCTATTACTATATCGAGTCCCTCTATTTTAACGGAAACAAGGACAGCGGAAAAGAATAATTCCTAATGGATATAAAACATCCATCTAATATTGCTGAAGCAGTCTCTGAGGTACTATCGGCCAATTCTACTTCATACTTAACGCTTAGAGTTTTAACAGGCAGATTTAATAGTTTACAAAATCTATTGTCTATGTAAGACTTATCTGAACCTGAATCAAATAATACTCTAGCATAAACGTCACTAACAAGGAAAGTACCTGTTGTGGCATTGTCATCCTGAACGGCCTCTTGAGCATTCATTTGAGAGTCCCCAGCTTTGGTCTTCTTAGCCTCTCCAGGCTTCTTGGTTTTATTCGGGCAATTAGTCCTGATATGCCCCTTCTCGTTGCAACCATAACAGGTCGCATCTTTCAACTTCTTGCAATCCAAGGTCTTATGCTCCTTGGACTTGCAGATTCCACAGGGTAGAGGCTGAAATTCAAATCTGCATTTCCTGTAACACCCCGAAAATATAAATCTTTATATTAGAAATTTAATAATTTCATAAACAAGAATTGACCATCTAGAAATTTTAACCTAGTTAAAATTTCAAGCCTAGAAATAACTAACACTAGGTTAAAAACACTAGTACTTAAAGTTAGATGATAAGTGAGGGACTAAGCTTGCCAAAAATGAAAGTTAAATGCTGAATTATAACAAAACTCACCAAACACACCATTTTAGGTGTGTCTGGTCGATCAAGTGAAGCAGGGGGCAATCCCCACTCCTCCAAAACCCTAAAACTTCATAAATCTTGCAAATTGAAGGATTAATCCAAGTCAAAATCGAAAATTGAGCTTAGAATCATGATCCTCATCACAAGAGGATTGTAAGGTATGTAAAATCTGATGAAATCTCTCAACTTGAAATCCTCATGATTTTGGAAAATCTGAAATTAGATGTTGCATGTGTGTTATTTGGTTAGATTAGAGTTGATATGGTGTTTAGAAGTGAAACCTAGCCAACTACATGTAAAATCATGACCAAATTCAGGAAGTTCCATGAACACCTTGAAGGTGGGTTGTGGGTTTTACATGATGATGATGAACACTAGGGTTTAGAATGATTATTCTAGTGTAATTCGATCTTAGAAGGTAATTTCAGAAAAGTATGATGTTTAAATGCTATATGATGGCTTTATTGAAGTTAAGTTAACTAATTAGCAAGCTATAAACATGAATATGAAAGATGTAAGAATTCTGCCCTTATAGTGTTTGTTATAATGCCTCAAAGAAGGCTTGAAACTGAATTGTTACGTTAAAAACGCATAATTATGAAGTATGACAAATGTGCGTTATGTATGTAAAACATAGAGTTATAAACATAAAGTGATTGAACTCTATAGGAAAGGAAGCCGGGGCATCTAGCGGACAAACCGGTGTGGACGCACGTTTGAAGGGCTTGCTTTAAAGGTATGTAACTTGGTTTGTTACATTTGAGTTAAATTTTGTTGTCTAGTACGTTTGTAATTCTATGGTGAATAAAAGTCGAGTTGGAATTAAGCGATGGTGTTCGTTAGTTCGAATAATAGGCCAAGAAATTGTTAGACCTCATTAGTTGTCATCAAAAATTGAGGAATCCCTTAGATGAGCCAAATGGGTCAAACGACAAATCAAGGCATGGAATGTAATGTAGTACGTTTATTTGGTCTATGTCAACAATCATAAAAGACTTATTTGATCATGAAAAATCAGTGTATTGGTCGAGGTAAATGAGGAAATTGAGAAAAAGGCTGGGCAAAACAAACAAAATACCAAAAACAGAATGTTACAGCGATTACCGTAAGTTACGGTATCACCGTAAATTACGGTAGATGTCAGGTGTTTACGGTGTGGATCTTCTGTTTTACGGTGGATCCTTATTGACAAAAATTGACCACCGTAACTTACGGTGGAACCGTAAGTTACGGTAGGGTCTGAAAAGTTATAAATTTTGTTAAAATTGTAAAACCTCAAATTCATTTCGATTGTGTTTTCAATCAAGTATTATTTCCAACTATTCTAACATAAATGTTTATGTAAACGTTACATTTTTAGGTACTCAAAGATTCACGGATGATGATCAAGCAACTTTTGAAGAACCGAACACATACCTTTGAAGCTTCCGCACATATTGACTCGGTTTAAACATTGTTTATGATGTAAACTGTTTGTTAAACAACTTTTGAAATCTTCCAACTTAGTCATTAGTTGACTATGGTTTTTGTTACTTGTGAACTTCTGTAATGAACGTTTAGGTTACTTAATCAATATTTTAACTGAAATAGTAAAAGCTATTATAAAAATCAAGTAAAATTAGATGGGTTTTACAAGTTGGTAATCAGAGCCTAAGGTTGTCAACAAAGTGTTCGGTTCAAGCTTGATCGATCGTCCAGTAAGAATTAACTTCTTTTGTTAATAAATTATGTATTATGTAGAGAATGAGAAACGAACGAATATGCATGAAAAGAGCGTGTAAGCTCATTCAAATACAAGGAATGCAAAAAAACAAGAACGATTAAATCAAGTTGTGAACTTGATTGAATCAAAACAAGAACGATTAAATCAAGTTGTGAACTTGATTGAATCAAAACAAGAACGATTAAATCAAGTTATGAACTTGATTGAATCAAAACAAGTAAAGCATGTGTTATAAATGGAATGTTTGACAACCTATGTAAACATTTCAGAAATAGAGATGGCAGATGGAGGTAATGATGATGCGGTGCCAAGAGTCACCGAACAAATGAGGGAAGTGATTGCCGAAGAGGTTCGAAAGGCGATCAAAAACAGTTTGTCGGGCTTTATTGATAAAATTCAAAACACAGTTTTATCAATAGTAGAAGATAGAATCAAGAAATTGGAAGATGATTCAAATTTAGCAAAGGAAAAGCATGGAGGACGAATGCCTTGTTCATACAAGGAATTCATGGCTTGTAAACCACCAATATATAATGGGGAGGTTGACCCAATAGTGTGCCAACGATGGCTAAGTGATATCAAAGGGGTATTCGAGAGGACCCATTGTGACGAAGATGACTACGTAGTCTATGGTACGGGTCAACTGAGGAGTCAAGCGAAAGATTGGTGGGATAACAAAAAGAGAGAGATCGGTATTGAAGTTGCTAAGGTCATGACTTGGGAAGAATTCAAGACGCCATTTCTTAAGCATCATAGCCCCAAAGCGGTTATGAATAAAATCAAGGAGGAGTTCATGCAACTTATGCACAAGAGTGAGACCATAGACAAAATTACGGTAATGTTTATGGATAAGATGAAGTTTTGTGATGATCTAGTGACGAATGAAGAACAAAAGATATACTACTACCATAACATGTTGAGTGCTGAGTATAGGGAATTTATCACCCCTTCCAAATACGAGACCCTTACCGAGATCATAAATGCTGCTCGGGAAAGGGGGATCGAACTGAAAAAGAGCATTGAAAGGGGTGAACGGAAAGCACAAGATGTAAACCCAAGCCCTACTAAGAAGGCACGAACAAATGAAACCGCAAAGAAATTTGATACGAAAGGAGGGTCGCCAAGTTGCAGAATCTGTGGAAAGGGTCATAAAGGCGAATGTCGTTACAAGGATAAGCCTTGTCCCATATGCAAAAAAATGGGACATATGGCTATATTGTGCCCGGAGAAAGTGACGGTTTGTTACAATTGTTATCGAACGGGTCACAAGAAGTCGGAATGCCCGGAACTGGTTGGAAAGAAGGATGGGCAAGAACCGAAAGGTGAAGCCCCGAAAGCAAAGGCAAGATCTTTTCAACTAACCGCCGCAGAAGCAAAGGTTGAACCTGACGTGGTCTCAGGTATATTTGCTGTAAATTCGATTCCTGCACGCGTGTTATTTGATACGGGTGCGAATAAATCCTTTGTTTCATATGGATTTATTCGACATCCTTCATTTGTTCTAACAAAATTACATGTGCCCTTAGAAGTAGAGATAGGTAATAACAAGAGCTTTATTGTTTGTGATGTATGTAAAAACTGTAAACTGAGCATTGACGACGAAGAATATTTGATAAACCTAATCCCGATGTCAATGGGAGAATTTCAAGTAGTCGTTGGGATGGATTGGTTATCTCAACACCATGCAAAGATCGTGTGTTTTCGTAAAGAGATAAAACTAACATCTCCGAGCGGGAAACACGTCACCATTTATGGCGAAAAAGGAGGCAACCCCATAGTATGCTCAATGTTGAAAGCTCACAAGCTTATGAAGCGAGGATGCAAGGCATTCATGATATACGCTAATGAGCCCGAAAAAGAATCACGAAAGATTGGAGATGTACCGGTAGTACGAGATTATGAAGATGTGTTTCCGGAGGATTTACCGGGGATACCGCCTGAACGGGAAATAGAGTTTGGGATCGAATTGATTCCGGGCGCGAAACCCGTAGCAAAAGCCCCGTACCGACTTGCACCGTCGGAATTACAAGAGTTGATGTCTCAAATCCAAGACCTGCTTGACAAGGGATTTATAAGGCCGAGTGTGTCTCCTTGGGGCGCACCGGTGTTGTTCGTAAGAAAGAAAGACGGGAGCATGCGCATGTGTATCGATTACCGGGAGTTAAACAAACTCACGGTAAAGAACCGATACCCACTCCCGAGGATAGATGATTTATTCGACCAACTACAAGGTGCGAACTGGTTTTCAAAAATTGACCTTAGATCGGGGTATCACCAATTAAAGGTCAAAGAAGAAGATGTGCCGAAGACGGCTTTCCGCACGAGATACGGACATTACGAATTCCTCGTGATGTCATTTGGGCTAACAAACGCACCCGCGGCTTTTATGGACCTCATGAACCGGGTTTGCAAGCCAATGCTGGATAAGTCGGTCATCGTGTTTATCGATGATATCTTGGTGTATTCGAAAAGTGAAGCTGAACACGCACATCACTTACAAGAAGTGTTAGAGACACTTAGACGAGAGAAGTTTTATGCAAAAATCTCTAAATGTGCCTTTTGGTTACGAGAGGTACAATTTCTTGGCCATGTCAAAAGTGCCGACGGAGTATTGGTGGATCCGTCAAAGATAGAGGCCGTGTCAAAATGGAATCCCCCAAAGAACCCTTCTGAAATTAGAAGCTTTTTGGGACTTGCGGGATACTATAGGAGATTCATTCAAGATTTCTCCAAGATTGCGTCACCGCTAACAAAATTAACCCGGAAGAAAGAAAAGTTTATTTGGGGTGTAGATCAAGAAAGGGCGTTTCAAACACTAAAAGCGAAGTTAACTCAAGCTCCGGTACTGACATTGCCGGACGGAGTCGAAGACATGGTGGTTTATTCTGATGCTTCACTATCGGGGATCGGTTGTGTTTTGATGCAACGGGGCAAAGTTATAGCTTATGCCTTGAGACAACTGAAGATACACGAGAAGAAATACCCCACGCATGATCTTGAGTTGGCTGCGGTGGTATTTGCCTTAAAAATATGGAGGCATTACTTATATGGGGTAAAGTGCACCATATTCACCGATCACAAGAGCTTAAAATACTTCTTCGGTCAGAAGGAGTTAAATATGCGACAAAGAAGATGGCTAGAAACAGTGAAAGACTTCGATTGTGAAATACATTACCACCCCGGAAAGGCTAATGTAGTGGCGGATGCTCTAAGCAGAAAAGCAGACTATGTCCCAATACGAGTAAGATCGATGCAACTCGTGGTGACCTCAGGTATACTTGAACGTATTCGAGAGGCGCAATTCAAAGCAATGAAAGAAGAGAATTGGAAGAAAAAAAGAATAATCGGTCAATTGAAAGATTTGTCGGATGGGAATCACGGGTTGAAGACTCGATCCGGAAGGATATGGGTCCCACATACCTGTGGAGTGAAGGCGCTTCTACTTAATGAAGCTCATAAATCCCGTTATTCAATTCATCCGGGTGCGACCAAGATGTACAATGATTTGAAACAAAATTATTGGTGGCCCGGAATGAAGAGGGATGTAGCGAAGTATGTGGAAAAATGCTTGACATGTTTACAAGTCAAGGCGGAACACCAGAAACCATACGGCAAACTTCAACCGTTAGAAATTCCAGTTTGGGAATGGGAACATATTACAATGGACCTGTTAACCAAGTTGCCTAAGACGAATCGTGGTTTCGATGCCATATGGGTAGTGGTAGATAGATTGACGAAAAGTGCTCACTTCATTCCGATTCGTGAGACTTATACGTCAGAAAAGATGTCAGAAGTTTATACCAATGAAATAATAGCACGTCATGGGGTGCCGGTGTCCATCGTGTCTGATAGGGATACCCGGTTTACTTCGAATTTCTGGCGAGATTTCCAAGAGCAAATGGGGACCAAATTGTTCATTAGCACTGCGTACCATCCTCAAACGGATGGACAAAGTGAAAAAACGATACAAACATTGGGGGACATGCTACGGGCGTGTATAATCGACTTTGGAGGCAGTTGGGATGTTCACCTACCGTTAGTCGAGTTTTCGTATAACAACAGTTATCAATCTAGTATTAAGATGTCACCGTACGAAATGCTTTACGGTAGGAAGTGTCGAACCCCGGTATGTTGGGGTGAAGTGGGTCCACGTGAACTCGCCCACCAAGATATAGTACGAGCCACGAATGAAAAGATCGATATAGTTCGGGCACACTTGAAAGCGGCTCAAGACAGGCAAAAGGCGTATGCTGATAAAAGGAATAGGCCAATCGAATTCCAGGTTGGTGACATGGTCATGCTAAAAGTTTCCCCATGGAAGGGCGTTATTAGATTCAGAAAAAGGGGGAAGCTAAGTCCGAGGTTTGTTGGGCCATTTAAAATTATCGGAAGAGTTGGCAAGGTAGCTTACCGCCTTGAGCTACCGGAGGAACTAAGTGGGATCCATGGCACGTTCCACGTGTCACAATTAAGAAAGTGCCTAGCAGATGAAACGACCTATATCCATTACGATGACATCGAAGTGGATAATAGTCTGAATTATGCGGTAAGACCGGTGGAGATTTTAGACCGGAAGGTCAAACTTTTACGAAATAAACGAATTGACCAAGTCAAAGTCAAATGGGAGCATAGGAAAGGTTCGGACACTACGTGGGAGTCCGAAGAGGAAATGCGACGGCTTTACCCTACTTTATTTGGTACGTAATTAGGTTTCGGGGACGAAACCCTTTTTAAGGGGGGTGGACTTGTAACACCCCGAAAATATAAATCTTTATATTAGAAATTTAATAATTTCATAAACAAGAATTGACCATCTAGAAATTTTAACCTAGTTAAAATTTCAAGCCTAGAAATAACTAACACTAGGTTAAAAACACTAGTACTTAAAGTTAGATGATAAGTGAGGGACTAAGCTTGCCAAAAATGAAAGTTAAATGCTGAATTATAACAAAACTCACCAAACACACCATTTTAGGTGTGTCTGGTCGATCAAGTGAAGCAGGGGGCGATCCCCACTCCTCCAAAACCCTAAAACTTCATAAATCTTGCAAATTGAAGGATTAATCCAAGTCAAAATCGAAAATTGAGCTTAGAATCATGATCCTCATCACAAGAGGATTGTAAGGTATGTAAAATCTGATGAAATCTCTCAACTTGAAATCCTCATGATTTTGGAAAATCTGAAATTAGATGTTGCATGTGTGTTATTTGGTTAGATTAGAGTTGATATGGTGTTTAGAAGTGAAACCTAGCCAACTACATGTAAAATCATGACCAAATTCAGGAAGTTCCATGAACACCTTGAAGGTGGGTTGTGGGTTTTACATGATGATGATGAACACTAGGGTTTAGAATGATTATTCTAGTGTAATTCGATCTTAGAAGGTAATTTCAGAAAAGTATGATGTTTAAATGCTATATGATGGCTTTATTGAAGTTAAGTTAACTAATTAGCAAGCTATAAACATGAATATGAAAGATGTAAGAATTCTGCCCTTATAGTGTTTGTTATAATGCCTCAAAGAAGGCTTGAAACTGAATTGTTACGTTAAAAACGCATAATTATGAAGTATGACAAATGTGCGTTATGTATGTAAAACATAGAGTTATAAACATAAAGTGATTGAACTCTATTGGAAAGGAAGCCGGGGCATCTAGCGGACAAACCGGTGTGGACGCACGTTTGAAGGGCTTGCTTTAAAGGTATGTAACTTGGTTTGTTACATTTGAGTTAAATTTTGTTGTCTAGTACGTTTGTAATTCTATGGTGAATAAAAGTCGAGTTGGAATTAAGCGATGGTGTTCGTTAGTTCGAATAATAGGCCAAGAAATTGTTAGACCTCATTGGTTGTCATCAAAAATTGAGGAATCCCTTAGATGAGCCAAATGGGTCAAACGACAAATCAAGGCATGGAATGTAATGTAGTACGTTTATTTGGTCTATGTCAACAATCATAAAAGACTTATTTGATCATGAAAAATCAGTGTATTGGTCGAGGTAAATGAGGAAATTGAGAAAAAGGCTGGGCAAAACAAACAAAATACCAAAAACAGAATGTTACAGCGATTACCGTAAGTTACGGTATCACCGTAACTTACGGTAGATGTCAGGTGTTTACGGTGTGGATCTTCTGTTTTACGGTGGATCCTTATTGACAAAAATTGACCACCGTAACTTACGGTGGAACCGTAAGTTACGGTAGGGTCTGAAAAGTTATAAATTTTGTTAAAATTGTAAAACCTCAAATTCATTTCGATTGTGTTTTCAATCAAGTATTATTTCCAACTATTCTAACATAAATGTTTATGTAAACATTACAGTTTTAGGTACTCAAAGATTCACGGATGATGATCAAGCAACTTTTGAAGAACCGAACACATACCTTTGAAGCTTCCGCACATATTGACTCGGTTTAAACATTGTTTATGATGTAAACTGTTTGTTAAACAACTTTTGAAATCTTCCAACTTAGTCGTTAGTTGACTATGGTTTTTGTTACTTGTGAACTTCTGTAATGAACGTTTAGGTTACTTGATCAATATTTTAATTGAAATAGTAAAAGCTATTATAAAAATCAAGTAATATTAGATGGGTGTTACATTTCCCGAGGTGGTATTTCCTACAGGTTTTGCATCTGGTCTTTTCACCTGACTGCTGGTTGTCCTTCAAGTCCTTGCATTCATGGGTCTTGTGATCCATCTCTTTACAGATGACACATCCCCTGGTCTGATCATATAAACATTTTCCGAAGTGCTTCTTCCCGCAGGTTTTACATTCGGGTTTTGCCTCCTTTGGCTTGGACTGGTTATAGCTTGAACCGGTCTTACCCTTTTTGTAACCCTTATTCGGGGTATTATCGCACTTTCGCTTATGATCCTTTAATACTCGGTCCACAGCTTTGTTTACGGCTGTATCTATCATAGCCTGTAACTCGGTGCCCGTTAAGTTCAGTCTTGCATCATCATTCTAATCAACTAGATGATTGTGAGCTTCAGAGGAGTTAGCCATGGTGAAGCTTTGAAGGCTACAAACCAAGTAGTAATAATTTAATTATATAGTGAATTGTCGAACTTGATAATTAAATAGCCATGGTGCGAATAAACCATATAGGCCAATAGATAGTATTTAATTTATTTGATTTTGTTTTGCCTAGGTTTATAAATAATCTATCTTTGGCGTTTAAACGGAATATAATCCTTCATATTTATTAGACTGGGGACATAAGTCACGACTGTTAATGTCGTACCGACATTTTATATAGCACAAGGGCTTGTTCCAAAGGACTTTTTGATGGCACAGATGCCTTGTCACTAGGGAAACTTTAAAACATAATCAAGGATTCCTTCGGATTGGAAATTTCATAATTCATTGTTTTGACAAGAAGTTATGAAATAAAACTATCTTTTTCATGTATACATCTTTGCCTGTAGGTATACATCCCAGATGGATGTTTAGATGTGTACATCATGTTCGACGTTTATTAGCCATGATTCCTATTGATCATTTATGCTAAATAAGGGGTTTGGAAGATTTCTAATATAAGGATGACAAGTGTGATTTTATCGCATCAACTTTGTCAGGAGTGTTAACATGTTTTCAGATGTTAACAAGGATCTGAATCTCTTTTAAACAGGTTTTACCATCGTAGCCAGGTCTTTAATGACATTCAAGCTAGGTTATACCTTTTAGGATTCTTTTTAACATGAATACTAGCAGGAAAGGAATGATATTTATTTTATTCAGGATTTTCATTATAATTATCCTAGATTTAATTAAAATATAACTATGGCACAAGAGGCCAACTCACAAGGGCAATTTTAAATTATAAACCATGATTTTGTAGAATCAAGGTATTTAGGCTTGAACGTTGTTCATTGCCTTTTCTTGACAGGGAGTTGTAGGCTACGACTGTCTTTTGTCTTATATGACAACGAATATAGCCCGTAAGCATTACATCCCTAATGGATGCTTAAATCATAAAATAAGAAAGGATTTCGGGAGAATCCAGTATAAGGATGATTTATGCGATTTTATCGAACCACGTCTGCCAGGAATGCTAACATGTTACAGATGTTAACAAGGATTTGAATCTTTTGAATAGGTTCTACCATCTTGGCCTTGTCTGAAATGACATATAGGCTAGGTTGTACCTTTAATATTCTTTTTAATATTTAACGCAGAACAATCCTAAATTGAGATGTTAATAAGGATTTGAATCTAATTGAGGAACTACCATCTTGGCCCTGTCTTAAAATGACACCTGAGCTAGGTCTCATCCTTTTCAGATTTTTGCCATTTTATTATAATGGTAGATCTTATAAAAGGAATTTAGTTTATTCCATATATTATATTCATATACGATGATATAAATGAAATTTAGATAAAACATTCCAATGATTTTTAAAGAAGGTACAGAATTGCCCTCAGCGGGACTTGAAAGGAATAATGTTGTCCTCGAAGGGACTGAAGGATAAATATGTCCTTATAAGGATTATTAAGGAAACGATCTTCAGCAAAAGGAGTTTCTTCTTCATTTTATCTCTGAATGTTTTTCTCCTTGGTTGCACGTTAATCCTAGTCGCAGTTCGAAGCTCGGCCTTCCCTAGGCTTCAAATGGGGAGAATTTCCATTATGGCTTCTTTGCTTGGCGACATATCAAAATACATAGAATTGAAGGCAATAATTCTCCGAATAGAGATGAAAGTATTCCTATGTTAAGTCTAGACTCAGAAGGTCAAGGAATGTGCTACTGTGTCATTGAGATTAAACACAAAAGGCTAGTGTTTAATTCACTCAATGTTGGCTCTGATACCAACCTGTCACACCCCGATATTTCCACGTATTACCGGTGGGCCCGGTGGGGAGTATTGTGACGTAGTTGATATCATCATAGTCAAACAACACAATTTAAATGCACAGCGGAAGCAAAAGATAAATATATTACAATCCGATATAAAGTAATATCAAAGTATTACAAACGGAAAGTAAAGGATCCACAGAGGGATCAAAGATAAATGAAACATTGTTCAACATACTTTAGGCATCTTAAGCTTGCGAGACTCTTTATTGATGCTAGGAGTAGCCAGCCTATTCCGATTAGTACCTGCACTTAGCCTTTTTTGGAAAATACGTCAGTTTTCACTGGTAAATACAATTTAACTGACTCATTTTGAAAATGTTTAAGAAAATTGATTTGAGTGCAAACAGCACAAAATATTTTTATAACTTGGGATAATTATTTGTATATAATACTTGTAAAAGAATTACATGTTTCTTATGCGTTCAGTAGCCCGGGTTTACACCGGGTTAAAGATCAATAGACACACCACATGATATAGTCCCGCGGCAGGTTATTCCCGAAACTGGCGGTTATACCTTATTATTTATATGTGCACTAACGGGTGTCCGCCTACACCCGCGTGCTTAGGTTGTGGCCATTTCTTAAAATGATGCCAAGGATATCCGAGACCTGGTCATTAACCCCCAAAAGGCTTTAAGCAAACAAAACAATTTAAACAGGTCATATCAATGATTTAACCTTCATATGATTAAAGATTCAATGCCCGACCAAGCGGTATTTTATATACCGTACCCCAAGCCCGTATAGGGAAAATAAGTTAAAAGTATTTACCTGAGCAAATTTATACAATTTATCCCAGTCGTATACCACAAGCAAGTACATATAGCTTTTACTGGGCTCCTAAATCTGGAACGAAGGTTTTTAATAACCTATTAGATTCCTAACGGGTCTTAATTAAGCCTAAGCTTAGACCAGTTAGTTTTAAAGGAGGATACGGTTCAAAACGCATGATTATGCGAAGACCAGATTAGAATGTGGTTTAGACCGACAATCTTGTATACTTGTGTAATAAGGGTAAACTAAACACATTCTGGATTTTGAGATAAAATGATAAGGTTTGACCCGTTTCGGCTAATTTATGCAAACTAGTTACCTAAGCCGATCTGAACGCGGAAAGTGCGTAACGGGTAACCACAAGAGTCATGAACAGTTTTCCTAAGTCAATATGCCTTAAATATGTTGTGATATCAGTAGGATACCTTCCATTATGCCCAAAACGAGTTTAAGACCAATTTATGCCCCGAAGGGGTATTTCGGTCATTTTCAAGGTTATAAAAGAGGTTTAATATAAATCTGAGTTTTAGGTCTGATATAATCAGTAAAAATACTTAATTTAATAAGTTATAACAGTAGGGTATTACACATATGTGAATTTTATCATTTATAACCAAACTATGCACCGAATGGGCATTTTGGTAATTTTCACATAAGGTTTAAAGGTCAAATTTGGAAATCTGAGTTTAAAACTCTTGCTTACTGTTAAAGTATAAAATTTTACTCAAAATATCAGTAGGTATTAAGTTTCATATGCCAAAAATAGTTTTAACTCATACTATGCGCTTAAAACGCGTATAAGTCGGTTTTAAGCGATTTTCGGATTTAGATAGGAAATCTGAGTTTTTGATCAGTTGATAAAGTTCAAAATATCTTATTTATGATATAAAATCAGTAGCAAAAGGTTTGGGGTCAAAATGTTTTGTAAAACTTAATTTATAAGCCAAAAGGGCAAAACCGGTAATTACCGAATCAAGCTTAGAACTCTATGTTATGCTCAGCCTAAAAATAAATAAAAATCTTCAAAAATCCCAAAATATTATTTTATATCATTAGGTAAAAATTTTGGTATCAAAAATTGGGTTTAGATAGGATATACGCTAATTATGCCGTTTAATTAATAAAAAGCTTTTCATTTACGCTAATGAGCATAACTCCTAATCTAGACCTTAAACTGATGTCAAATTTTAGGGACAAGTTTATAAATCAGCAATAAAGATTATTATCCTCTCATATTTTCAAAATTCTCATTTTAGGGTCAAAAGGCATAACGGTCAACATTTAGGCATTTAACGGAAACATGCATGAACTAGGATTTCTATGGAACCAAGTTGTATAACCTCGGAGGGTTATACTAACCTATAATATGGTCCTAATGGAATCCTAAGTCATATCTAAACTAAGCTAAATCGGGTCAGAACTGAAAGTCAAAGCAAAAGTCAACTTTTGCGACTTTCGGTTCCAAACCGAGCCTAAACTCAGAATTTGTCGGGTTGAACATGCTTAGACATGTTCTTGCATTAATTACCAAGTTATATAAATGTTAAAACAGGTTTCATAGCTTCTATATTGCTAATTATGAATTTATTTGTAAAATAGCTTCCTGTTGACTTTTTAATATCAAGTTTGACCCGACAATTGACCAAGTTAGGTTGCTAATTAGTAGGTGCCCTCTCAAGGGTTTATTACCTACATAATTACCAACTTATAGCTACTTCTAATTAGACTAACTACTGAACCATTAGCGATTAATCACAAAGTCAAACCTTAATTACAATAAGGTTGACTTTTGGTCATTAAACTAAGCAAGACTGAAATTAGAAGGTTAAGGACACTTACAATGGTCCTTAGGATTAAATTGAAGCTTAGGAAACAATGCTTGATGTCCAGGGAGCTCCAGATTGAGAGAGGAGAAGATAGCAAGGGAAAAGAGCAAATGGGAAAGATGAAGAACACTTCTATTTATAGGTTTTGGTGGGTTTTTGGATGATCAACAGGTGTTATGGGGCTTCTAGGATCAGTACATGTGTCTCAACAGCTGTCCAAAACAAGAAACAATCCCATAAATTCGAATATGAGAGTATGGAAGCAAAACCAAAGCTGGTTTTCATTTTTCTGTTACTGGAAAGAGTATACGGACCGTATGAGGTCCTGTATACGGTCCGTAAGGACCTGTACAGCACATGCATACTTTCATTTGTTGACAGTTTTGGCCCCTGCACTTCCAAAAGCCATTTCCGACACTTCTAAGGCTCGTTAAACCATTTTTAAGGCTCTATAATGATGCCTAAGCATAGGTAACATGAAACATGCTCAAAAATATGCCGGATGTCGGTTCGTTTGGTCGTACGGTCCCGTTGTTCGGCTAATTACGACGAAACACGGACGAACGCTAAAAACGATCCAAATTACGCGACGAATGGAATTTTATCAAGCCAAACACTAAAATAAAATATTTTAGTGCTTACATAAATTTTTGGGTGTCCGGGGATATTCAGAATGCAAGATATGCGCGAAAATGCAAACTTGTGCACTTTTTGACACTTTTAGTCCCTGCATGACTTAAAAGTTTATTTTTGCGCACCAAACACCTCTAAGCCTATATATAAGATATACAAAGGATAAATAGGGTATGATTAACTCATGGACATATTCCGGAAGGTCCGTTACCATACGAATCGACCTACTTTTGCAGTTTGACGCAATTAATCCTTTAATTGCGCAAAGTAGCGTGGAATGTCGTTTAATGACATCCAAGCCTTCCATGGCCCATAATAGGCATTCCCAAGCATATGTTTAAATTTTAATACGCTCCCGTTCACTTAAATGGTTACCGAAAGGCGTAGATTCAAAAGTTGACGCTTTAGGTCCCTCTATTGCGCAAACTTGCGCATCTCATCATTTAATAGCATTGAAGCCTCATCTAATCCATATTAGGTATTCTTGGAAGTATTATTAAACATCACGATGCTTCGGGTTCGCTAAAAGGTCATTCAGAGGTATAATTAAACATATTGACACTTTTAGTCCCTCTATCTTGCAAAGTTGCGTGTAACCTTACTTATTGGCATAAAAACCTTAATCGGCCAATAATTGGCATTCCCGAGAGTATAATCAAATATCATGAAGCCCCCGATTTATAAAAAGGTCACTCAGAGGTAAGAATTAACATGTTGACGCTTTTAACCCTTTATTGCGCAAACTTTCAATTAATTATGCAAACGGCTACACTCGATCGACGAGTGGCTCATTTGTGAATATAATCATTGTGAGAGGTTATTTAGAAACTTATTTTAGGTATGTTAACACTTGCAGTGCCTTCATAATCAAAGTTTTCGATTTTTTTGAAAAATTAGTCCCTTAAATTCAATATTGGACTTTATTAGAGTTTATTACACGTGTCAATACATCATTGGACGTGATTTTTACGAGGTGTTACAACCTCCCACCGTCAAGCCTTTACGGGTGTTATAGATTAAAGTGTGCGGGCCTCCATTGTCAGCGTTGGCCCATGGTCAAAATATGAAGAAAAAAAAAAGATAAATCTTTTCCATTTTTAATATATATACACACACATTTTAACTATGAACAATTTTTACACCGCTTCTTAAACCTTCTTCACCATAATTTTTCTCTCAAAATCCAAATTTTCACCATGTTTCCAGACAACAACCTTAACACTTTCGATCCGAACCATCTTTATTCGGCAAACCATTAAAGGTTGATGAAGACACAAACCCATTTTTTGTCAATCAAGCTATGAATGAGCGCAGTTATCGACCAACAATGCCAATACTTCTTTCCACTATCACAATTCTCTCAAAACCCACAAAGCTCCCGATTCCCACAAATGTTACAGAACCCCCAATGCTTTCAAATCCCATCATTCACACAAAAGCCCACCAATGGCGCAAACTGTAACAACTCTCATCAAAAAGTATTAATTATTACTTTAATTGACCAATAGGAAACCCTAATTAAGAAACCCAAGTGATTCTGCACAAACCCTAAGATTTTCAGAAAAATCAGAATCAGGATTAGGGCCCCTAAAACTCAGGGGGGGTTAAACCCTATTGACGATTATCCACTTAAAACGTAGGCAGAAAGGAATTTTCAGAAATCGTCGACTCAGCTGAGCTAGTCCCACACGTGGCAACCCTATGCATGAAAATAGTTGTTACGCGGGCCGCGTGAGGATAAGCTTAGATCTCACGCGGGCCGCCTGAGGGTCAAAATTCGGCTATAAATACAGGAGATTGGGACTTGAATTCTGGATTCAGAACGACGAAGAAATTCGAAAAATACGCTGAGTTATGCTCTGTATACTCCAATTAACACACATAGGTTAATAATCGACGCCGCAACCAGGGTATTAGCACAATCGCTGCTACGATTCATTTTCCGATTGATCAATGTACTCAATGGGTGTTTAAGTGCTACCCACATTAGGGTGATGCTTTGTCATTAGTCGTTAATTCGACAGATGTTTAAAGCATAGCACTTTGTCACTCGTTGTGATGGTTGATCTCGTGAGTTATCGTAAATGCTGGATTGATTACTAACCCCGAATTGTGTGCTTGTTATTGAATTTAGGATAAAAGGCTAAATCAGTAGGCCAGACTATGCCCGTATAATTCTGCAATGTGAGTCATTCTCTTTTTATCAAATTATTTTACAATACCTCAAATTATTTTCAAGGTTATAATTACAGGGACTAAGTCGTGGATATCTTGAATTACTGGTTAGTGGGGTATTGTGCACATTACTAATTTTCTCCCAGTTAGGTTCATTGACCTACTCGGGATAATCACTGTTAGGTTCATTGACCTACAGGGATAATCATCACTATTTAGGTTCATTGATCTAAATAGTGGTATGACCATCGTCACCATTGTGACATGTCACCATTGTGACAGAATGCCAGATAAAAATAAGATAGAAGCCATTGTAATCGCTCTTATGCTGTAATTGATAACTATGCATCATTATGCAAAATAGAATGATTCACTCAGTATTTCCCGCTGACAAAACCTTTTTCAAACATGTTTCAGGTGACCTGTTATGAATCAGGAAAAGTGCCATATAGCACTACAAGCTCAAGGAAGTGGCTCAGTATAAAATAAAGAAACATGTTTTGTAAAAATAAAAGATTTCTTCGTGAAATCAAATGATTGTAAATTACCGGGGTTTTATCCCGCGTTATGAAATAAATAATCGGGAAATATTTACATTTTAAAAGATCCTGATGAAAACTTCCGCTGTCAAACTCAATTAATTAAATACCGCAGTATTTCTGTCCCGCGGCTCCTGAAACGGGTCAAACCGGGTCGGGGGCCGTGACAGAAAAAGGTGGTATCAGAGCCACTTATCGAGCCACTGATTTAAGCCAATTAAGTATTTAGAAAATACTTAATTTTTATTAATTGCTATTTTGTGATTATATGTTTTATTATCTGACTAATTTTGAACAGTATGGGCAGATTTTTATATGTTAGCTACTGTAGTAGTAAATATAAATCTTTAAATAATTTGACTCAAAGTTTTAGCACTTTTATTATCTACAGTCTATAAACTTTATTCAGAAACCTAGTATGTTTTCATATTCGGTTGTTTCATAGTTACCCAATATGAAATAATATTTAAAAGTTTTCTATGAAATTTGATATAATTTTTAAACTTAGTAATTGTGTGTATCTTGCATAAACAGTATGAGTGATCTGTCGGAAGCCCTTCAGAATTTAAATCTCTATCCAGTAAGAATCGAAGTTTCCAGAGATTTCAATAGATATATTCCAGACATAGAAGAACCTATAGAATTCAACGCTTTACCTCTCGAGAAACTTAAGAAAAAGAAAATGGAAATTGGGGAAAGCTCTAGGCAAATTGAAGAGTTACCATCTCAAGAAGAACTAGATTTTATAATGGCAACCGATGAATTTAGAACCAGCTATTTCAAACCTTTCAATCCACTCGCAAATAGACGAATGGGTGACTAATGAAATACTGTTACAGAACCATCCCTATAGGCTTTTTCCTAAGTTCAATCCAGAACATTTACCAAATTCACCAATAAGTAACAAGAATATGGCTAAACTCCATCATTTTGACGAAATGGATGCTGGGAATAGGATCCAAGAGATTTTGGGCAGATCTCCTGGAAATACAATGAGAAGGAACGCCGTTACTAGAACATCACCTGACAAAGGATAGGGGATTATGAAACTGTGATTGTGTAATAGTAATAGTAAAATCAGTTTGTGTAAAATAAATAATAAAACGGTTGTATATAGAAGCATGATATAATCTATACAACAAACGAAATATTAGAAAATTTACAATTTTGTTTGTATATTCGTTTACGTGATTATGTGCAATTAATTGTAACATTGGATTATTTCCTTTATACTAATTATATATCTATAAATTAGATATCAGATGGAAAACGCTAATAATGAACCAGTTAATGAGGTTAATCAATCTGAGCAACAACCGGGGGATCAATATGTGACTAGGCAAGATATAGAAAATATCGTTGCTCAAGGGATAGCCAACGCTATTCCAGGAATAGTTGCTCAAGGGATAGCCAATGCTATTCCAGCAATCATTGCTGTTGTTAAAAATCCAATCGAACCGCAACAAGTTGTTCCTAGTAAACGTATTTCTGAAGATAACTTCAGTAATAGCGTAAATGGAGGCAATAATCATATTAATCATGAGAATGAACCACTGCAAGTTCCTCCTCCTAAGAAAATGAAAGCTGCAACGCCTGGTTGCACTTACAAAGAATTTCTTGTTTGTAAACCCACAGAGTTTGCAGGCAATGAAGGAGCGACTGCAGCACTGCGTTGGTTAGAGAAAACCAAGGCAGTAATTGCCATAAGTAAATGTGCTCAGGATGATCAAGTCATGTACGCGTCAAATCTTTTCAAAGAAGGGGCGCTAGAATGGTGGAACACAGTGTTACAGGCTAAAGGAAGAAATAGGGCTTATGCCATGAACTGGGAAGAATTTAAGAGCTTTGTAGAAAGAAAATTCTGTCCTGAGTATGAAAAGGATCAAATGGCAAATAAGTTTCTAACCCATCGGATGGTGGATGTAGATTGTCGAGGTTATACTACGACATTCTTCGAATATGCTCGAGTGGTACCAACCCTGGCTTCGCTAGAGCCGGTACTTATTTCTCGTTATATTTGGGGATTGATTTCCGAAATCCGTAATATCGTCAAGGCTGCGAAACCTCATACGATTGATGATGCAGTAGAATTAGCCAATACTCTGACTGACGAGCAAGTACGGACAAGACAAGAAAATAGAAAGAAGGAATTAGCCCAAAAGATTACCCAAGAATTCCGTTCGGGTAACCATAACAATTTCAAGAAAGAAGGGAATGGGCAATCTTCTACTAGTCCATTTTGCAATTTTTGCAAAAGGAAGCATTTTGGAAGATGCAAAGGATATTGCAATTTTTGCAAAATTCCGGGGCATCAAGAAGAAGACTGCAGGAGGAAGAAATTTTCAGTTTGCTACAATTGTGGAGAAACTGGACATCTTAGGCCAAATTGTCCAAAACTGAATAAACCATTTGATAATAAAGCCAAACCAGCAGAAGGAGCAAAAAGGAATGCGAGAGCCTTTCAGCTGACTACTCAAGAAGCTGAGATGATTCCAGATGTGATAGCCGGTATGTTTTAGTTTACAACATTTACACAAAAGTATTATTTGACTCTGGTGCAAACCAAAGTTTTATAAATACTTTACTCTGCCAAACTCTTAACTTACCATTAACCAGCATTAGATAAATTTCTACAGTAGAAACGGCAGATGGGAATTTAGTTAAAATAAATAAGGTTCTGCAAAACGTAGAAATAGAACTTTTAAGTCCTGCAACCATATTGCTTGAATTCGATGTTATGTTAGGAATGAATTAATTAGTCAAACCACTATGTTCGAATTCTTTGTGATAAGAATTCCATAGAAATACAGGTAACTATTGGAGAAGTAATAATGATTACAGGAGATAAAACCCTGTAAATCCATAAAGTTCATATCAGTAGTGAAAGTTGCTAATTATAAAGCAAGGAGTAGTATATATGATTTCAGTAATCATTAATACTAAAGATAAAGAACTTAAGGAATTTCTGTAGTACTCGGAATACTCAGATGTATTTCCAGAAGATTTACCTGGATTACTACCAGATAGGGAGATAGAATTTAGAATTCATCTAAATTCAAGAATTATACCGATAGCCAAGATTGGTTGTTAAGAAGAAGGATGGTTCAATAAGAATGTGTATTGATTATAAAGAATTGAATAAAGTTACAATTAAGAATCAATACCCATTACTTGATGATTTATTCAGGGAAATAGGTAATTTTCTAAGATCAACTTATGTTCCGGATATTACCAATTGAAAATACAAGAGGAAGACATACCTAAAAATGTTTTCAGAACTAGGTATGATCATTACAAGTTTACAGTCATGCCCTTCGAATTAAAGAATGCACCTGCAGCATTCATGGACATGATAAAAAGGATCTGTAAACCATATTTGGATAAATTGGTAATTATCTACAACGACGATACACTTATTTATTCCAAAAATCAGGAAGAACATTATCAGCACTTGCATGTACTCTTAACTTTGTTAAAGAAAAGAAAAGCTTTACGCCAAATTTTCGAAGAATGAATTTTGGCTGCTAAAAGTGCAATTTTAGGTCATATGGTGAATCCCGAAGGTATTCACGTAAATCCTGATAAGATATTACCAAATGAAAGGTTCCCTAATCCGCAATAGAAATTAGAAGTTTAGTCGGATACTACAGACGATTTATTAAGGATTTTTCTAAGATAGTTATACCATTAACTAAGTTAACCTGTAAAACAGCTAAGTTTGAATGAGGATCTTAAAGCAGAAATTAACCAAATACTCAGATATTAGCCTTATGAACTAAAGATTTTGAAGTATAAGGTAATGCTTCAAAGTTAGGATTTGAATGCATGTTAATGCAACACAAAAAGGTAATTGCGTATGCATCAAGGTAATTGAAAAAGAACGAAGGAACTATACCACTCATGAGTTAGAATTAGGAACTATAATTTTTGCCTTAAGATTTGGAGACATTATCTGTACGGAAGTAAGGGTACTATCTATACGGATTATAAGAATTTAAGATATATTTTTGGGCAAAAAGAATCAAACATGAGACAAAGGAGATGGATGAAAATCCTAAGTGACTACAACTGTGATATTCAGTATCATAAGGGAAAGGCTGAAAACGGCTAGAGATAGTCAGAAAAGTTATATAGATAATAAATGAAAGCCGTTGGAGTTCGAGTTGGAGACAAAATGCTATTAACAGTATCTTCTTGGAAAGGAGTTGGTAGATTTGATAAGAAAGGAAAACTAAGTCCAAAGATACGTAGGACTATTTTCAGTGATTCAACGTATAAGACCAGTTGCTTATCATTTACAACTACCAGGAAAGTTAGCTAGAATACATGATATATTTCATGTATACAATCTCAAGAAA
This sequence comes from Helianthus tuberosus, assembly GCA_030545235.1. NCBI lineage: Eukaryota > Viridiplantae > Streptophyta > Magnoliopsida > Asterales > Asteraceae > Helianthus > Helianthus tuberosus. The sequence continues at coordinate 200,700,609 of CM060425.1, forward strand.
TGTCTATCAGAAGAATCTTTGGTAGTACCTTTCCAAGATATAAAGGTAAACAAATAGTGTTAATTTAAGTAAAGTGGGATTCAAAGATAGGACCCTAATATACTTGGGAACTGGAATCCGAAATGAAGAGAAAGTATCCTCAATTATTCCAGTAAATCTCGAGGACGAGATTTTTCTTAAGGTGGGGAGAATGTAACAACTCTCATCAAAAAGTATTAATTATTACTTTAATTGACCAATAGGAAACCCTAATTAAGAAACCCAAGTGATTCTGCACAAACCCTAAGATTTTCAGAAAAATCAGAATCAGGATTAGGGCCCCTAAAACTCAGGGGGGGTTAAACCCTATTGACGATTATCCACTTAAAACGTAGGCAGAAAGGAATTTTCAGAAATCGTCGACTCAGCTGAGCTAGTCCCACACGTGGCAACCCTATGCATGAAAATAGTTGTTACGCGGGCCGCGTGAGGATAAGCTTAGATCTCACGCGGGCCGCCTGAGGGTCAAAATTCGGCTATAAATACAGGAGATTGGGACTTGAATTCTGGATTCAGAACGACGAAGAAATTCGAAAAATACGCTGAGTTATGCTCTGTATACTCCAATTAACACACACAGGTTAATAATCGACGCCGCAACCAGGGTATTAGCACAATCGCTGCTACGATTCATTTTCCGATTGATCAATGTACTCAATGGGTGTTTAAGTGCTACCCACATTTGGGTGATGCTTTGTCATTAGTCGTTAATTCGACAGATGTTTAAAGCATAGCACTTTGTCACTCGTTGTGATGGTTGATCTCGTGAGTTATCGTAAATGCTGGATTGATTACTAACCCCGAATTGTGTGCTTGTTATTGAATTTAGGATAAAAGGCTAAATCAGTAGGCCAAACTCTGCCCGTATAATTCTGCAATGTGAGTCATTCTCTTTTTATCAAATTATTTTACAATACCTCAAATTATTTTCAAGGTTATAATTACAGGGACTAAGTCGTGGATATCTTGAATTTCTGGTTAGTGGGGTATTGTGCACATTACTAATTTTCTCCCAGTTAGGTTCATTGACCTACTCGGGATAATCATTGTTAGGTTCATTGACCTACAGGGATAATCATCACTATTTAGGTTCATTGATCTAAATAGTGGTATGACCATCGTCACCATTGTGACATGTCACCATTGTGACAGAATGCCAGATAAAAATAAGATAGAAGCCATTGTAATCGCTCTTATGCTGTAATTGATAACTATGCATCATTATGCAAAATAGAATGATTCACTCAGTATTTCCCGCTGACAAAACCTTTTTCAAACATGTTTCAGGTGACCTGTTATGAATCAGGAAAAGTGCCATATAGCACTACAAGCTCAAGGAAGTGGCTCAGTATAAAATAAAGAAACATGTTTTGTAAAAATAAAAGATTTCTTCGTGAAATCAAATGATTGTAAATTACCGGGGTTTTATCCCGCGTCATGAAATAAATAATCGGGAAATATTTACATTTTAAAAGATCCTGATGAAAACTTCCGCTGTCAAACTCAATTAATTAAATACCGCAGTATTTCTGTCCCGCGGCTCCTGAAACGGGTCAAACCGGGTCGGGGGCCGTGACACAAACCATCCCGAAACTTAACTGACTACCACCAAACGTAGACACCATAGAAAGAAACCGTAAGAAGAGGCGACCAAAATAATTTTTTTATCTGTATAATTATTTTTGTCAACTAAAATTATTGTTTTATTTATGTTTTTTTTTCCAAAGGTACCAACCAAGAGGCGACCATTTTTTGAAAGCGTATTCATGAAAAGTTTTTCGTTGCTATAGACCACGCCGTAGGGCTGTAAACGAACCGAACGAAAACGAACAAGGCCTTGTTCGTGTTCGTTCGTTAAGGAACAAGCTTGTTCATGAACTGTTCACGAATGCTTACGAACGAGATTTCTTGTTCGTGTTCGTTCATTAAGGAAACGAACATGTTCGTGAATTGTTCACGAACACTTACGATATGCTAATGAACTCTAACAAATGTTCATGAACATAAATGAACGCATACGACGTTTGTGAACACAATATTCCTTTTAGAATAAAATTTGCATTTTCATCACAAATATTATGAAGAATCCACAAAAAATAAATAAACACTTAACATAATTATCCAAACACAGTTGGCGTGATTATCAAAAACATGATAAACACAAAATTAAAAATTTTTCAAGCTTTAACACAAACTAAAATTAAAATAGTGAAATGAGGGATGTTGTGAGAGGCATATAAGATAACTAGGGTTTCAAAATTTTTAAACTAGAAATAATAAAACAAAATACAACATATAAAAACATTTAAACGAACTAACACAAATAATTATTAACAAGCAAACAAAAATGAACACATTAACGAACGCGCACGAACATAAACGAACACATTACCGAACATTCACGAACATAAACGAACGAACGCAACCTCTGTTCATGTTCGTTCGTTTAACTTAACGAACGAAATTTCTTGTTCGTGTTCGTTCATTTACTAAACGAACTTCCCGCCGAACGGTTCACAAACTGTTCACTAAACGTTCAGTTCATTTACAGCCCTAGGCCATGGTGAATGCACTAGTCAAGATTTATTTTCGGGGGAAGTGGAAGTTGATTCACACCAAAATAAGCAATTTTAACAACATTTACAACCGTCTTATGAAAAATCGTAATAGAGCAAGCGGTTCAAGCAATACCGATGTCAATACGGAAGCATACAAACTACTTAGAGCCCAGTACCTTAGCCCTTTTCACATGCATGATTCTTGGGATCTACCGGGAAAATTACCAAAGTGGTAATCAAATGGTAGCCCGTTTAAAAACTCTATATTGATAAATTTTGACCTAGGATGAGCTTTGATTTTGAACACAAATTTTGACAAAATGTACAACTTTTGAAATAATTGGTCAAAATGGCCAATATGGTTTTGCAATCTTTTCTTTATGTATATTGGATTATAAATTATAATAATCATGATTTATGCATATTGGGTTATTTATAAATTAAAAGAATCACGATTAAATGAAACAAAATTAAATTGGGTGTTTAAGTTTTATGATGGGTCAAAGTGGTACTAAGGCTCATTTTTATATGACAACTTATTACAGCCATATACATAAGCTTTCTCACCTTTTCTTTTAATTCACAAATTCCAGATGAAAATAATGTACTTTTAAAACAATGGTATACATTTAATCATCTCCTTCTGTAATGTTCAGGGCCGGCCCTGGGTCGGGTGGGTGACGGCTCAAGACTATAAACCTAAAAGAGCCCGTAAAATTTTTTGAGTTTTTTTAATGACAACCAGCGAACTCAAACTATTGATATCTATTCTTGATACAGTATTAATCTAAAGTTTGTGCCGGGTGTGGTGGCTAATTTTTTACATTTCTAGATGCCTAACGTAGAGGTGCAACCCTAATCCAGGTAAGAAATCGAACCCTACAACCCTACCCTACCCAAACCCGGTTTGAACCCAATCTATAGCTAATCTAGTTTGGACCCGTTTCAACCCGTAGGTAGGACTCGGTTTGGGTATTTCACAGTCAAACCGGTTACCTGATAGTTGACAACCCAATCACTCAACCCGGTTTGAACCCGATATCACGAACCCATCCATATACGTGGAACTAGCTATTACCCAATAGCTATTTAACAGCTTTGTGACCATCATAGTACATTAATTGTTGAGTTTTTGGACTTTTATCATCCAAAGCGTTAGTATACATATGTATTAAAGGTGCTAGTTAAATCAAAACACACAAAAAACGCAAAAATAAATAAATAAACGCTCCCAAAGAGCTATGGAATCGAAAGCGGTCATTCATCCGTCAATATGGGTTATTCCTTTACCGAACCTACCAAGGACGACGGAAAGTGTAAAAAAATTGTATTTTGTGACGTAATGTTGTTTTCATAATATTATGTTTTGGTTTACTTATAAAAACAGATAAAGTATAAATTTTAAGTTATTTATGTATATTATATTTGTTTTTGAGAATTTTTTGTTAATCGGGTTGGTCAATAAGGTTGAACCCGATTTGATAACCTAACCTGGTCCCAACCCAACCCGAATCGGTTTTGTAGGGTTTGGTTCTCTTGTCTCCTAACCCGGTTAGAACTCAACCCGGTTTGAATATTTTCATCCTAGCCCAAACCCGGTTTGAAACCGATTCGAGTTGAAACCCTAACCCAATTTATGCACCTCTAGCCTGACGCGGATTCAAATCTTTCACTTACGGTTTTTCGTTTCATATTTCTAATTCTCCACGCAACACTTTTCTTCATTATTCCACTTCCTTTTCATTTATATTTATATATACACTACAATTTCTATGGAAGGGAATAGTGCTAGGCACTTCCCTATTGGCCCAGACAAAATACAATATTACTACTAATTTAAAATTATAAATATTCCCTCAGTTAAAAATTATGAATTTGCCCCCAGATTAAAATTACAATATTTCCATCATTTTAGCTTTCGATAAATTACGATTTTACCCCCAGTTAAAAATAACGCTTTTGCCTTCAGTTCAAAATTACAATCTTGCCATCGTTTTAGTTTTTTAGACAATGGAAGTTTTTTGTTTTCATTGGTTGACTTGATGTAATTTTTATTCGTGTCAGGCAGTTTTGCACTCGTTCATTGGTCCTGATAAATTCAGTTTTGCACCCAGCTCAAAATTACAGTTTTGCTATCGTTTTAGCTTTTTTATAGCAAAACTGTGATAGTATGTTTTTAATTGGTTGAGGAATATTCAACCTGACGTCCCACAACGCTGGCAAGCATAAGACTAGTTCTTCTACATATTTTGTAAATTTCTCTGCCAAATATTAAAATCGATTTTCATAATTACTTTAATCATAAATCATCATTTATTTTTATATGGGAATATACTTAGTAAATCCCACCAATAGCAAAGCTAAGGTAGGGTCTGAGGAGGGTAACATGTAGACAGTCTTACCTCTACCTCGTAAGAATAGAGAGCCTGCTTCCAGTGAGACCCCCGGCTCGATAGTAGTGCACATAACACTCAGCAATTGAGACAAAGACTAATTAGTTCATATACCCCTTTGTCTTTCGACTATCAACGCCACCACATGATGCATGATTAACCCTCCGTCTCTTTTAACGTTATTTTCACGTAATTAGTAAAATAACGTTAAAATTAGTGCACTTTCACTTTTACCTTTCGAACGCCCACACATATATACATTATATACGCATACAACAAGCGGGGCCTTGACCGCGTTGTGGGAATCCTTTAAACATTTACGTCAAATGTTAATATCCAAAATGAACACTTTTTTCCATTGTTAATATCCAAAATGAATACACTTTTTTCCATTTTATTTTAATTTGTATAATTAATCATTATTGTTATACTCATCCTTCTTCTTATTTCTTTATTTTTCATTTTTAAAATTTTAATTTCTTTATCTCTCTTTTTTAGGTTTATTTTTATATTAACTTATTAGTTGCTCAACGCTTTCAATCATACCTTTGCAACATGATTTTTCTTCTTTACATATTCAGGTAAGTTTTTATTCAAAATCAACAAGCGAATAGACCGATGAAATTTTGCATGTTAATTTAACATAATAGAATATTTTAACATACGTTCTTCCTAGCTTCTTTGTTCCTTAATGCTTTTGATCATATAAAAATCGACAAGCGGGTAGGGCCCGGTTTTTTATCTCAATTTTTTTTTAACATTCTCAGAGACAGACCTGGTAATGTTGACTACGGGTTTAAAATCAAACTTTTGTTATCTACATAGTAAATTTTGATCAAAAGATGCAAAATGCAACAAAACAAAACAAAGAAATGGCTATTTTGCCTTGTTCACGCCGGGGGTCGAAAACTTATATACCAAAAAAGTTTTTATAGAACCAGGGGGTCGAAAACGTATATACCCAAAAGTTTATATACGAAAACTACACATATAACGCTACTGGGCGAAATGTTCGGGGGGTCGGGCGTCCCTGCCCGCCCCTTTTATACTTCGCCGCTGCTTACCTCTACCCCGTAGGAATAGAGAGTCTGCTTCTAGTGAGACCCCCGACTCGATAGTAGTGCACATAACACTCAGCAATTGAGACAAAGATTGATTAGTGCATATACCCCCTTGTCTTTCGACTATCAACGCCACCACATGATGCAGGAATTGTTGAATATCAAAAGCTTATTACACGGAATCCCATTTTTTTAGACCGAATTGAAGGAGTAGACATTATTGTGGAAAGGAAGCAATAAATTGGGGTTTGTCGGGACCAACGCTACGAGCTTCCGGAATAGAATGGGATCTTCGTAAAGTTGATCATTATGAGTGTTACGATGAATTTGATTGAGAAGTCCAATGGCAAAAAGAGGGGGATTCGTTAGATGATTAACCATCCTCCTCTTTTAACGTTATTTTCACGAAACTAGTAAGATAACGTTAAAATTAGTACACTTTCACTTTTGCCCTTCGAGCGCCCACACCTATATACATTATATGTGCATACCACATACGGTGCGATGTGGGAATCCTTTAAACATTTACGTCAAATGTTAATATCCAAAATGAATACACTTTTTTCCATTTATTTTAATTTGTATAATTAATAATTATTGTTATACTCATCCTTCTTATTTCTTTCTTTTTCATTTTTTAAATTTTAATTAATTTTTAATTTCTTGATCTCTCTTTTTTATGTTTTTTCTACATTAACTTATTAGTTGCTCAACGCTTTCAATCATACCTTTGCAACATGATTTTTTTCTTTACTTTTCATGTTTGTTTTTATTCAAAATCAGCAAGCGAATAGACCGATGAACTTTTGCATATTAATTTAACATAATAGAATATTTCAACATACCTCCCTAGCTTCTTTGTTCCTTAATGGTTTTTATCATATAAAAATCGACAAGCAGGTAGGGCCTGGTTTTTTATCTCAATTTTTTTTACATTCTCAGAGACAGACCTGGTAATGTTGGCACGGGTTTAATATCAAACTTTTGTTATCTACATAGTAAATTTTGATCAAAAGATGCAAAATGCAACAAAACAAAGAAATGGCTATTTTGCCCTGTTCATATGTTGCAATACGAAGGTGGCAAGGCGACTAAATAATTGAAAGTTGACTTTTTGGTTAAGGTTGACTAAAAAGTCTATAGGAGCGTTAGGTGACATGTCATGTTAGTTGTGCTATTTGTGTTGGTGATTAATCAATTGAAGGTTGACTTTTTGGTCAACATTGACTGAAAAGTCAATAGAAGTAAGCGCCAGGTGATTGTCAAGTTTTAGGGTATTTGTTTCAATAGAAGTAAGCGCCAGGTGATTGTCAAGTTTTAGGGTATTTGTGTTGGTGTCTACATCGTTATTGTGACAGAGTTGGGGCTAGACTTTAATTTGGGATTGGAGCAATTTGGGCGAAATTTTAAAAAATAAAAATAACAACCCTTCAAGCCCACATTTGGTATATATATTTTAATTTGTAATCGTTTGTGATATACATAATACATGGTATGGGTCACATTGGCCAAAAATAAACTTAATAAGGGATAGGTGAAATTGGATATATAGTAAATGGTAAGGGCTATTACCTCAGAAGCAAACCCAAGCGTTTATTACTACGCACACAAAAGTTCCAATAAATATCCCCAATATATGGTTCCATTGTTGTGATGACATCAGTGCGTGTCTGTTTAGAAAAACCGAAAAACAGGCATTCACAGTAAAAATAAAACACTTACAATCATAACGATAAACTGGAAGTCTGGAACAAATACGTAAAGGTTTTAAACACATTAAATAGAATATGCCCAATGACCAAACACATGAAGACCAATTGGATCATAACCCACACTCACCATTCAGCTTCTTCTCCCTGCCTGTAAAACTGTCCATCAACTCTTGGCACAAGCCTACCTATCAACTTAAGTAAACTTCTATCTAATGAACCAGCTGCGATTCGATCTTTTAACAACAATAAAGTAGAAGCATCAAGTGAGTAACTTCTTCAATCCATTTGCTGTAAAAGAATCTCCACATCATCGAAATGCTGGTTCTTAAGATATCCATGGAGAAGAACACAGTAACTAACATTATCTGGTGGGCAGTCCCTCTCACCCATTTTAAGAAACAAATTCTTAGCTTCCCTTAGCAGACCCTTCCGACAAAAGCCACTAATCATTGCGTTATGTGTCCGAACATCAGGTTTCAAACCTTTTACAGTAAGGTCTTGGAAAAGAGCCCTTGCAATATCAAGCCTCCCACATTTGCCCATTCCATCAATAAGGATATTATACACCACAATATTAGAATTTAGCTTGCTACCGCCCACCGAATGAAACAAAGACAGCACCTCTTCAACTTGGTGGTTGCGGCAAAGGCCATCATAAAATACAAATTGCCAAATCACTATCTTAGTTTCTCCCAGATTCTTTTGGCACAAGCCTACCTATCAACTGAACCATGCTTTTGTCTAGTGAACCAGCTGCGATTTGATGTATTAACAACGATAAAGTTGAAGCATCAAGTGAGTAACCTCTTCCATCCATTTCATGTAAAAGCATCTCTACATCATCAAAGTGCTTGTTCCTAAGATATCCTTGGAGAAGAACATTGTAGGTAACAGTATCTGGTGGGCAGCCACTCTCATCCATTTTAAGAAACATGCCCTTTGCTTCCTTTAGCTGACATTCTCGACAGAGGCCACTAATCATTATGTTAAATGTTCGCACATTAGGTTGCAAACCTTTTAAAGTTATGTCATGGAAAAGAGCCTTTGCTATATCAAGCTTCCTACATTTGCTTGCACCTTCAATAAGAATATTGTACACCACAATATGCGAATTTAGCTTGCTATCACCCACCATATGAAACAAAGAGAACGCCTCTTCAACTTGATGGTTGTTGCAAAGGCCATCTAAAATTATTCCATATGTGTATTCATTTGGAATCTGGCCTTCTGCTCGCATCTCATCAAAGAGCTTTCGTGCATCTCCACAACGTCCGACCCTAAACAATCCCTGTAACATGGTGCTGTAAGTGACGATACTAGGTTTCAAACCTTTTCTTGTTATCTCATGAAACAAATGCATGGCTTCTTCTATTTTTAAACTCTTGCAATACCCATTCACTAAACTGTTATAAGTAACAACATTAGGAACGAGACCTTTACAAGTAAGTGAATCAAAAATCGACTTTGCTTTGGTCATTTCACCTCGTAGACAGTAACCATCTATAAGTGAATTGTATGTGACTATGTTAGGAACCTCACCTCTCTCAACCATGATGTCTATAACAGCCTCCGCTTCATCCACCATACCTTCCTTGCAAAATGCATCAACTAATATGTTGAAGGTTTGCAAATCAGGAGAGATCCTTACATCCTCCTCCATTTCTTTCAGCAGCTTAGAGACCTCGTCCCAACGACATAAGTTACAAAGGCCATGAATCAGAGAGTTGTATGTGATGACATCTGGTAGAATGCCTTTGTGAAATACCATTTCATTGAAAAGCTTGAAAGCATCCTCTATCATTTTGTGCTTGCAAAGACTATCAATGATGGTACTATATACAACAACATTAGGCTTACAGCCTCTTTCATCCATGAGCCTAAGCAAACCAATGGCAATATCATTATTGCCAAACTTGCAAAGCCCTTTGATCATTGTGGAATACATAACTACATCAGGTTCACATAGTTTCTGTTTGATGAGCTTCTTGAAAAATCCCTCTGCTTCAATAATCCTATCTTCACGAATGAGTCCATCTAAGAGTGTACTAAATGTGAAGACATCGGGTACAACAGCTCGCCTGAAGCAACAGCCCAGGAGTGCAAAGCCGTCGTTGGTGCGAGACATCTGACAACAACACTTGATGGCAATATTCATAGAGTACTTACTAACCGGAACCCCAATAACGCACATTTGTTTAAAAAGATCAAGGCAAGAAGAAAAATGTTTCATTTTGGTAACAGCACTCAACAACTGATTAAACTTAACGACAGATGGGAGGGGTCGTCTCTGTGTCATTTCATCGAACAGGTTAAAGGCATGATCCAAGCTGGTAACTTTTTGATACCTAGACAGAGGAGGATCCCCATTATTTGAAAAGGAAGTGGAGTGAAGAAGAGAAGCTAAAGAAGTGGAGTGAGGAGTGAATTGTAAACCTAATGGGGAAGATGAAGGAAGGAGGAAGGAGGTGGTGATGAAATTACCTGTGAGTTTGATGAAACAATGGAGACGTGAATTCAATGGAGTGATCATCGTCGATGATTCAACCAGAGAGACGTGAATTGATGCTTCAACCAAACACCCACTCACTGATTTGATTTTGGTTTGGTAAGAAATGTAGAAAGCATATGCCCTGGTAAAAGGAAGAAAGAATAGGAAGAGAGTGAAAAAAATGTCTTTCCTTCCAAATCGAAAAAGAATTTAGTCTAATTTTCATTTGAGTAACCTGCCATTTTGGTCCGTTCGGTCACTTTCGCCACTTTGGTCCATTTCAAACATTTTGCGTCTGGGTTTATGTGGTTTCCGTTTTATTGCCATTTTGGTCCAAATATGAAATCATGTTAATTGCCAAAATCGTCCATGAGGTTTGGGCACATTTGTCATTTTCGTCCAAAATGACACTTTTGTACCAAATTGCCCCCAAGGTTTGTAACTTTTGTCATTTTCATCCAAACCACTAACTTAGTTTACTTTTTCTGTTAAGTTGAGGATATTTGGATGAAACTGGCAAATATAAAACCACAGGGACGATTTTGCCAATTTACTCAAACCCTTTTTAATTACTTTTGTTTAATTATTTTTGTTAATATATAATAAAAAAGAATATACATGGAGTTTTTAGAAGAAAAAAAATTAATAGTTTTGTCACATAATTTTTATAAATTTTCATCCAAATCACTAACTCAAGTTATTTTTTCTATTAAGGTTAACGATGTTTTAAATTTTATAAATTAAGACATAAATTAATTTACAGCTTCTTTATATAAATTAGTTTTATAAAATTTAGAGGTTTAAGTAGATTTTATTTTCATAAAACTGATCTATATAAAAAATTAGAAATTAATTTCTGTCTTAGTTTATAAACATCCTTCGCCTTAATAGAAAAATTAACTTAGTTAGTTGTTTGATGAAATTTTATAAAAATTATGTGACAAAGCTATTATTTTTTTCATATAAAAATTGCATGTATATTCTTTTTTATTATATATGTAACAAAATTAATTAAATAAAAGAAATTAAGAGTTTGAGTAAATTGCCAAAATCGGCCCTGTGGTTTTATATTTTCCAGTTTCATCCAAATATCCTCAACTTCACAGAAAAAATAAACTAAGTTAGTGGTTTGGATGAAAATGCTAAAAAGTTACAAACGTTGGGGGCAATTTGGTACAAAAGTGTCATTTTGGACGAAAATGGCAAACCTAACCAAACCTTAGGGACAATTTTGGCAATTAACTCTCATACTTATCTTATAAAATCATGCTATTTTGTCCTTTTCCTTAGGGGCAAAATGGTCATTTCATTTTTATTTTATTTAAAGCTTTTATTAAATGGACTATTTGTGTAAATAGGTTCAAGTTTTGGACCAAAATAAAAATTCTTCTTTATCTCCCTTCATTTCCACAAACTCAATTCAACAATATCCCCTCATTTATCCATCCAATTAGCTAAACAAGTCACCAGATTTGCTAAACAATATCCCTTCACTTCCCAAAATTCTTCTTTATCTCCTTCATTTCCACAAACTCAGTTCAACAATATCCATCCAATTAGCTAAACAAGTTACCAGATTTGCTAACGAAGCTCGCAACAGTGCTCTGAACTCAAATATCAAAACGAAGAAATTCGTCAGACTCCACCGACAAGTCTTATTCTAGAAGCTGCGTACCGGAGGATGTCTCACAGCTTGAGTATTCATCCGAAGTCCGATTTCGGGTTCCGATTTGCAACCCTAGATCCAGTCATTGACCACCACAACCTCGCCGCTGACAGCTGTAGTGATGTCATCTAATGTTTGATGGATTCAAAGTTTTAAAGATCAAATCTTTTTGACAGTTGGAGTTTAATTTGATATGGGTATTGTTGTTCATCAAAATATTTAAATTAAATAAAAGTATTAATAATTGAGTGATAAATTTTATTGTAGAGAAAGAGATATAGCTGCAGTTATTGAGCTTACAAAATTCGCTGCACATTAACAAAGAGACTTACTTAAAAGAGATATACTTACAGGGTTTTATTCTTATACCATGGGTTTCTGGTCAGATTTCAATTTATTTAAACATTAAACCCCTTCATTTGCTCTGTTCATTGTTGTTGTTTTTATGTGCTTTTGAATTTTGACATAGGGTGTTGGAGGTTTTTGTTTAAAAACATATAAATTTTTTATTTTGGTCCAAAACTTGAACCTATTTATACAAATAGTCCCTTTAATAAAAGCTTTAAATAAAATAAAAATGAAATGACCATTTTGCCCCTGAGAAAAAGGATAAAATAGCAGGATTTTATAAAATAAATAGAGTAAACTGCCATTTTGGTCCCTGTGGTTTGGGCACTTTTGCCATTTTAGTCCAAATCTCAAACTTTTTAAATCTGGGTCCCTGTGGTTTCGTTTTTGTTGCCATTTTAGTCCGAAACTCAAGAAACCCCTTATTTGACTGTTGAAAGTTGTCTTTTTTGTCTTCTTGTTCAAGGGCAAATTGGTCATTTTATGAGTTATTATAACAAATAAAAATAAAACTCAAAAGACATCTCTCTCTCTTTAAACTCTCTGCACTCTCTCTCTCTCTCTCTCTAAACGCAACTCACCTCTGCCACAACCCTCACCCCCACCACCCTTTTATCTTCAATCTTCAACCACCATAACCAAACCACCACAGCCTTCACTATCGTTGCACCACCACCATTGTTACTCAGAAAGAGAGAGAGAGAGAGAGAGAGAGAGAAACGAGTTACACAGAGAATCCAAAAGAGAGAGGAGAGGGAGGTTCACCGGCAACTACTATCGCCTTTTATTTTGCTTTACCGGTGGTTCACAGGTCGTGCCTGAACCGTAGCTCACAGTCAACATCCTCTTTGAAACCCTAGCCGTCACGACCTTTAAATTCCTTAACGATGTCGTCGCCATGGACCATGGTAACCACCGTCTAACACGGTTACACGCTACCGAACTTGTGGTTGTCTGAATCGGAACCATCTCGATCTTCGTTTTTTGGATGCAGTAGATGGTGGTGGTGTTACAGAGATAAGGAAAGAGAGAAAGAGTGGTGTTATGGTGGTGGGGGCAGTGTGGTGGGGGTAGGGGTGGGGTGGTGATGAGGGTGATGGTGGTGGTGGGGATAATGTTGGGGTGGTGGTTCAAATGAGATCTCTGGATTGTGTGTGTGGGGAAGATGATGTTCTTGTAAATGATTTGGGGAAGATGATATTTTTGGGTTTATTATTTTTAATTAGTTGTGAGTTATAATAATTCTAAAATGACCAAAATGCCCATGAGAATAAAGACAAAATAGAAGGTTTTAAGTTTAGGAATCTGGCCAAATTTGAAATTTGGATCAAAATGGCAACAAAAACAAAACTACAGGGACCAAAATGGCAACATGTTTAAAATTTGGACCAAAGTGGCAAAACTGGGCAAACCTCAGGGACCAAAATGGCAGTTTACTCAAATAAATATGACCTAGTTTCACTTTTGGACCAAAATGGCAATAAAACTGAAACCACAGGGACCCAGATGCAAAAGGTTTGAGTTTTGGACTAAAGTGGGAAAAGTGACCAAACCTCAGGGACCAAAATGGCAGTTTACTCTTTTCTTTTTGTTTCCTTTATTTTCTTTCGTCAAATGAAACTCGGAAACACAACATGTTTTATTTTCCTTTCTTTTTCTTCTTTAAATGAAATTCTAGAAAACACAATATTTTTACTTTCTTTCTATTTCCTTTCCTTCTATTAGGGGGTGTTTGTTTTTTCTTCAAACATCTTCAAGGTAGCTGATGTCTGCAGGCGCGCAGACATTACCCTTGAAGACTGTTTGTTTTTTTTAAACAGATCTGAAAATGGCTTTTTTCAGCTTAAAAAAAAGCTATAACACTCTTTCTTCAAACATCTTCACAAAAAACCCTCCTCTTTCATCTTCAAAAAAAAAAAACCCTCCTCCCTCAAAACTGGACCACCACCACTGCTATAAGGTCACCGGCACTGGCCGTCGCCAGTCGGCCACCACCGCTCCCGCCACAACCCACCTAGTCGGAAACCCAAACAATAACCCATCAGCCTCCACCATTTCCTCCGGAAATATCTCCGGCAAATCACCTTTCACCGGAACCTTCATCGCCGTCAAAGTCTCAAACGACAACGTTTCCGGCACCCGAAACAAAACCCCTTCAACCCAATCAATTTCCTCAACTCCTGACTTTATATTCCTTTCCAGACTCTCAACATGCCCGTACAATGAATATTCTCAGTTTTCGGGGTTCGACAACCTGTTCGATTGGAATTGAGTGATTGGAATTGGTTTCTGGGGTTTGAATTGGATCAGGATCTGATTGAATAACAGAGGTGCTGTGATTTTGCTCGGGCAACACCCGGCTCCTTTGCCCATTATGAATTGTTGATCGAGTGGAGGATTATCATATACAACAATTGGGATTGAAGAATGTGGTTTAGGATGTTTTGATTTGGAAAATAAAACAAAGTTCATGCAGTTTGTACAGACAATATCAATGTATAAAAACAAACAGTCTTATTTTCTCAGCTTGAAGAGCTTCAGACCACATCTTTAGTTGCAGACATGAAAACAGATGAAATCAGCTTGCAGACAGTTTATGTCTGCAAAAACAAACAGCACCTTAATGAACTCTGGAACAATATAACATCATCTATGCTATGATTTTTTAGAGTAAAATGCCCGAATGCTTCATGTGGTTTGGTAAAATAACGCTTATAGTCCTTAACTTTTGGAAATTACATGTATGCTCTTTGTGGTTTGCTTGTTTGTTACCCAGATAGTCCCTGAAGTGGATGAACGTTAGTTTTCTCAGTTAAGTGGATATGACATGACGAATTTACCCTTAATGATTGAAAAACAAATTGATGTGGGGCCACCCTTTTTATATTATTTTATTTGTAAAACCCCACCACCACACTTAATCTTCAACCTCCATCCACCATCACCCTCCACCCACCCACCAACATCAGCCTCCTCAAACCTTCACCCTCACTGCCACAATCACTATCCACCATTTGTGACTAAAGATCCCACTATCACTCTCCACCATTATATTTTATTAAATATAAGTATAATTTACAACATACTTAGGCTTTACCCACTTGTAACTTTGGCTTTAGGCCTTTATTGCGCATGAGTTAGTTGTATATTGTGCTTATTTCATTGTAAGGTTTGTGACCTTTGAATTTTTAGTTTTTAATGTGATCTCTATTTTTGTGATCATTTTCCAACCTAACTGTTATTTTTTTTACTTTTTCAAAAACTAACGACTATTTTTTCATGACTGAGTTTTGTTTTGATCGCCGAACTTGGGACTATTTGGCTTTGGTTGCTAAAGTTACAATTGTTTTTGTCATTGCACATTTCAGATACATTTGCCCAGTTTAATAGTGACAATGGTCATGTTAACCCTGTTGATTCAATACATAACATGGTTTGTACATTGGAGAAGACATGGGGACGCGGGTCTCACACCCCAACCGATGACGGAAACATCGGGGTGCGGCACTAAGTAACTAACATTATCTGGTGGGCAGTCCCTCTCACCCATTTTAAGAAACAAATTCTTAGCTTCCCTTAGTAGACCCTTCCAACAAAAGCCACTAATCATTGCGTTATGTGTCCGAACATCAGGTTTCAAACCTTTTACGGTAAGGTCTTGGGAAAGAGCCCTTGCAATTTCAAGCTTCCCACATTTGCCCATTCCATCAATAAGGATATTATACACCACAATATTAGAATTTAGCTTGCTACCGCCCACCGAATGAAACAAAGAGAGCGCCTCTTCAACTTGGTGGTTGCTGCAAAGGCCATCCATGTTAGTAACTTTTCAAGCTTAAATAGAGGAAGATCACCATTTAAAAACTATACTTTTGAATACTAAAAGAACTTAGAGGAGGAGGAGAGAGAATGGGGTTGGTATGCAATTTAATAAATATTTAATTTTACTGCTGAATTCTCATCATTGTATGCTTTTAAACATCTACCTGAAACTGGCAACGCGTATATATGTGCTCCTATATGTGATTACCCTCAACTGTTGGGCAGAAAGAATGCGCAAAAACTGAAGAAATATGGTGATCCACTTCAGCAACCGAGGGCATGACTGTAGGGCTGGTCTACAAAAGCAATGCTACAGTAGCAGGCCGAAACAGATGTTTGAATAATCAGGAGTCGACTTCGAAAGCAGGGTTATTTTATGAAAGAACACTTATGATCAGAGCTGTGATACCATTTTGTACATATAAAACTGGAACTAACATGAAAAGTTGAAGCAGAAAATAAACAAAAAACATGTAACACCTAGCATCCATGAAATTAGTAAAGCATTATTAAACGAACATGTAAAGGTTTTGAACTCATAAAATACAAATTGCCAAATCACTATTTTAGTTTCTCCCAGACTGTGTCATCTAGGCAGGAGTGTCCAATTCTTTTGGCACAAGCCTACCTATCAACTGAACCATGCTTTTGTCTAGTGAACCAGCTGCGATTTGATGTATTAACAACGATATAGTTGAAGCATCAAGTGAGTAACCTCTTCCATCCATTTCATGTAAAAACATGACTACATCATCGTAATTCTGGTTCTTCAGATATCCTTGGAGAAGAACATGGTAAGTAACATTATCTGGTGGAAAGCCACACTCATCCATTTTAAGAAACATGCCCTTTGCTTCCAGATCTCTACTCATCCATTTTAATTTAAACCGATCTCTACTCCAGATCTTAAATTCCCAACAAGATCCATCTTTGCCACTGACTGACCGCTTCATGATCCTTGATTTCTTGTACCTGCCAATAAGAATCATTCTTTGCTTTTTATGCCCTCTCGGCAACCTAGTTTCTTGCTTCTCGAGCCCATCGGTTCGCATCACCATTGTGAAAATCACAATCATGATTTACTTCCTTCCTTTTTTCCCTAGCTCAGGTCTGATCGAACTCAGCAACTAACAACCATTTGCAGATTCATAATGCTTATGCGTATGGGTACATATGTAGAAATAGAAATTAATGGCGATTCTGGAGCACATCCACTGCAGAATTCAGTAATGTTCTAATACAGGACTGATTTTTACAAGACATTGCATGTGATCAATGCTGTGATATCCACTTCGTAGATATCAAACAGGAATTCATATATAAAGTCGATGAAATGTGACTGCTAGTATAAAAAATACAAATATGTTGAACAATAAACTCATTAGATAGAATATACCACAAGTAAAGACCAGAAGTAATTCGATACAAATTTCCGATTTTAATTTCTCATCCTACAAAAGTACAAATAGCTCAAACCAACAATAACTAATTCAGTCTCTCTCCCAGATTGTTATCTAGGCAGTAGTATCCATCATTTCTTTTGGGACAAGCTTACCTATCAATTTAAGCATACTTCTATCTACTGAACCAGCTGCGATTTCATCAATCAACATCGATAAAGTTGAAGCATCAAGTGAGTAACTTCTTCCATCCATTTCCCGTAAAAGCATCTCAACATCATCGTAATTCTGGTTCTTAAGATATCCCTGGAGAAGAACATTGTAAGTAACACCATCTGGTGGGCAGCCACTCTCATCCATTTTACGAAACAAGTGCTTTGCTTCCTTTAGTAAACCTTCCCCACACAAGCCACTAATCATCACGGTATATGTCCGAACATCAGGTTGCAAACCTTTTAGAGTTAGGTCTTGGAAAAGATCCCTTGCAATATCAAGCTTCCCACATTTGCTTGCACCTTCAATAAGTATTGTGTACACAACAATATCTGAATTTAGCTTGCTATCACCAACCAAGTGGAACAAAGAGAGCGCCTCATCAACTTTATGGTTGTTGCAAAGACCGTCTAATATTATTCTATAGGTGCATTCATCTGGAATTAGGCCTTGTGATCGCATCTCATCAAAGAGTTTGCGTGCAGCTCCACAACGTCCGACCCGAAACAAACCCTGTAACATGGCACCGTAACTGACTATATTAGGTTTCAAACCTTTTCTTGTTATCTCATGAATCAAATGCATGGCCTCTTCTATTTTCAAACTCTTGCAATACCCATTCACTAAACTGTTAAAAGCAACAACATCAGGAACGAGACCTTTAGAAGTAAGTGAATCAAAAAGTGTCCTTGCTTTGATCATTTCACCTCGTAGACAGTAACCGTCTATAAGTGTATTGTATGTCACTGTGTTAGGAGCCTCACCTCTCTCAATCATGATGCCTATAACAGCCTGCGCTTCATCCACCATACCTTCCTTGCAAAACGCATCGACTAGTATGTTAAAGGTTCGCAAACTAGGAGAGATCCTTACATCCTCCTCCATTTCTTTCAGCAGCTTAGAGACCTCGTCCCAACGACATAAGTTACAAAGGCCATGAATCAAAGAGTTGTATGTGATGACATTTGGTGGAATGCCTTTGGCAAATACCATTTCTTTGAAAAGCTTGAAAGCATCATCTATCATTTTGTCCTTGCAGAGACTATCAATGATGGTATTATATGCATAAATATCAGGCTTACAGCCTCTTTCATCCATGAGCCTAAGCAACCCAATGGCAATATCATTATTGCCAAACTTGCAAAGCCCTTTAATCATAGTGGAATACATAACTACATTCGGTTCACAGAGTCTCTTCTTGATTAACTTCTTAAAAAAATTCTCAGCCTCAAGAATCCTATCTTCTATGACGAGTCCATCTAAGAGTGTACTAAATATGTAGACATTTGGCACAACAGCTCGCCTGAAGCAACAGCCCAGGAGTGCAAAACCGTCATTGGTGCGAGACATCTGGCAGCAACACCTGATTGCAATACTGATGGAGTATTTATCAACAGGAACTCCAACGGCACACATTTGTTTGAAAAGGTGGAGACAAGAAGAAAAATGTTTCATTTTGGCAACAGCATTTAACAACTGAGTAAACTTAACAACAGATGGTAAGGGTCGTGTGTGTAGCATTTCATCGAACAGGTTAAAGGCATGATCCAAATTGGTAACTTTTTGATACCTAGATGGTGGACGATCCCCATTATTTGAAAAGAAAGTGGAGTGAAGAAGAGAAGCTAAACATGTGTTTTGGGGACTGAATTCTAAACCCAATTTTGAAGACGAAAGAGGGGTTCTGGTGATGAAATTGGGTTTGAGTTTGATGAAATAAGGAAGACGTGAATTCAAGCGACTCATCATCATCGTCGCTTTAACAGAGAGACGGTAAAAAATGAGAGAGAGAAAGCATGCCCTATTTTCACAGCTCATACATAAAGATGGGCCTGTGGTTAATGGAGTTAGTGGGCCTGGTGGGGATGTAAGCCCAAGAAGACACCTGGATCCAAGTCAAAGTTAGCCCGTAAAAAAAACCTGTTCCCGATTTAACCGTAACTTAGATGATAGTACTCGCTATTTCTTTTTTAAAACAACTACTATCTTGTATTAGGCTACCGCACTCCCCAAATTGGAGAGCCATATTGCCCTACTCTGACCAGACTATGTTGTCTTAACCAGTCCCACGTTGGGTTGACTCAAGATAGAGCCTGACATCTCTACAAGGAGGCTAGACTCTACCTGTCATTGCCTAATCCACCAAAGTGATACAAGTGAGGATTGAACTTGAGTCTCAATTAGAGAACCTAAGCCTCCCTACCAATAGACCAGAAGTGGTACTCACTATTATAGTCTTGTTATTTAGGTAAATTTAGTTATTCTTTTTAATATGGCTAGGGCTGCAAACGAACCAAACGGATACGAACAAGACATTGTTCGTGTTCGTCTGTTAAGAAATATATGTGTTCACGAACTGTTCATGAATACTTACCGAACAATATTTTATGTTCGTGTTCGTTTGTTAAGGAAATGAACTTGATTGTGTTTGTTTGTTAATTTTAGGCAACGAATGTTGATGAACACGATTGAGCACAAAGTAATGTTTGTGAACACAAATGAAAACAAACGAACACAAAAAGTGTTGATAAACAAAATATATAATACAGTGATACTTATTAAATATTTATTTGTTGAAATTTGAAGTATTTAAATAAAGAAAAAATTACATGTTTTGTCATTTATCTTTATACCATATTTTAGGCGGTGTCATTTTCAACGAATTTTGATAGGTTTTGCCCTTTATAGGGAATTTTGTTGCACGTTTTGTCCTTTAACCCTAACATGGTTAGATTTTCTTGTTAAATCTGGTCACGTGCAAGTCACATGAGGGTAGTTTAGTCTTTATACATATAAAGGACAATTTTTGTAAATACTGATATATGCATAAATATATACATATATTTATGTATGTATGGATAAAGACCCCACCCCCACCCCTCAACCTCTTATTCCTCCTAACACCACCACCTGCAATTACCATGTCACCACCCAACTCCACCTAACCACCACTGAAACCCTCAATTCTCCACCACCTGCAACCACCATGTCACCACCCAACTCCACCTAACCACCACTGAAACCCTCAATTCTCCCTCTGAACAGATTCTCACCGCGTCACTCCCTCTGAACAGATTCTCACCGCGTCACTCCCTCTGCAACTCTTCTTAATCTCTCTCATCAACCCATCTCCTTGCTGACATGTTCAAGGTTAACAAGTTGCTTTGCTCGGGATATCATTGTTGGATACGGCATAGTCAATACCTCTGCAAATGTCAATTTGCAGTCAGTATGTAAACTTAAACAAAAATTATCAAGCTTTAACTTAACAAATTTAAACCTCACCACTATTAGCAAAAAAAATGTAACACAACTATACTGATCTAAATTTCAAAAATCAATTTATACCGATCAATTCATCAATTTCACCAAATCAGCTTAAGTAAACAAAATGCAGTAAAAACTAGGGTTTGTAAATTAAAATTTGCAGGTTGATTACCACAGCATACATTATCGAGACCCTAGGACACTGGCTTTGTAACCTGCTGCAACCGGAACAATCACAGACCACCCCCATTATCAACATAGCTACAACCATCACTGCCGCCTCTGTTCTCTCTCTTCATGGTCTGAACAGGCCGGCCGACCATAGGCCATGGCCGGCAGCTTCTCTTCCGATCACATCCCTCATTCTCTCATTTTTAGATCTAAAACAATGGTGGGGTGTGTGAAGGGATTGGGGTGGAAAGAGGAAAGGGGGTGATACGTGTAGAACATGAGATGCAGATGTTTGCCAGATTTGTTGTAACACCCCGTGTTTCGAAAGTCAAAGTCAAGGTCAAAGTCAACGACCGATCGCGCGACTTGACTTGTAGTGAATTTCTTTTATGTGTTTACTTTAATTGTATTATGTGGAGTATTTATCAATAATCGTAGTAATCGACGTGTGTTTATCGCTAATTAATCGACTTACGACTATGAACTACAGGAAGTAACAATGCGATAAAGTTAACTAAACGCTAATCAACCTAATGCTAATCGAATCGACATCAAATCGCAATACGAATCGCAGCTTGAATTATGCGTTCTGGATATTGTTTTACGTGTGTGTGCTACTTATGTGTTAACTGTGCATGTTTATATATGTTTTGTGGTGATTAAACGAAACGCAATCGCAACTCAATCGAATCGCAATCTACTCGAACCCGCGGAACGCAAGTAAATTATAGTGATTGTATGTTAGATATAGTGGTTAGGATTAAAAGTAATTACTCACGCAACTCGAATCGCACCACGACGCTCAACAGGCGAAACGAAACGCACGAAATCCAACTCACTCAGGCCCACTCGATCGAGTGTCCACCCGATCGGGTAGCCACCCGATCGGACCATTACTCGATCGGTGACCTGTTCGACCCAAATGCTTTTTTGCCATTTTGGGAAACCCTATAAATACCCCTCCTGTCAACATCATTTGCTACTTTTGCTCTCATCCGATCCAGTCGCACAAGCTCCCTTTTTCTCCCGATTTCTCTCAATTTTTGTAAGTTTTCTTCCTAAATCTTGTACTTTCTTGATTTACACGCACTCCTACACCTTTCTATCTTTTGAATCTTAACATTTAACCATGAAATCACTAGAATTGAGGTGTTCTAGGATGATGTCAACATGGTGTTCTTAGGAACTTCATGTTTTGGCCTCAATCCACCAAGAACGACTTGAATCCGAAGGATTTCCATAAGAATAAGCAAAGATCTTGCATAGATCTGAACATATTCACGGTGAAAAGGATTGAAAGATGTTTTCCTAACTTTCTTTCAACTCTTTTACACTCAATGCACTTAACCCGATAAAACCGGATCTCGTTCTGACCTTCTACTCATTTTAGTGATGTGTCGGCTCAAGATCTGAGTTCTATCAACGAGACAACTGATTTCGGGTTGAACATGAACAAACCGTCAAGAAACAGTTGGCTGATCGGGTTGGGGTGATTCCCGTCCGATCGGACAGCTGGGACTTGGTGAAGTTCTAGTTGTTTAAACTGTTTTCGTATCGTCTCGATCAAGCCGCAAACTTTCAAACCTAACAAATTCCCAAACCAACCAACCACCCGAACGAACTGCCGTCCGATCAGATTACTATCCGATCGAACGACAGACTAGTGAGATGACTGGTGGTTTCCATACTTAAACAATTTTCAACATGTTCAATGCACAGGATTGCCACCCGATCGGATGGACATTCGATCGAGTGACCGTCCTGCTGTGAACTTGTTCTCACTGAGAAACCTCGCCGATCGGATCGCAGATAGTTCTCTGTTTTCAAAATACTACAACGAAAACTTCAAAAGTCAAACCATCATACACAAACACATCTATGCCAACAAAGGTCAGTCTGACCGATTGGCCATCCGAATGGATGACCACCCGAACAGATTGATGTCCGACCGAGTGGCTATCCGAATGGATTGCCATCCGTCCGGATCACCATTCTACACTTGGCACTTTTCTCGTTTTACGCGCTGCTTATCGTTTACGCTATCGTTAACTGTTCAGGCTACACTCGCTCTTAAGCGCTCCCTTCAATCCACCAACGCTGTGAGTATACTCCAACCCTTTTTGCTTTATGCACTTTTGGGTGTTACATACGTTACTTATTCTAAATCACATCGAACACACTACTCAATACTTTAACGCTAACCGTTTTGCGACCCCGAAAAGTCAGTAAAGGACGTTCATCTTCACGTACAAAGGCGGAATCAACGTAAATGAAGTTACACAGCTTTTCCTATTCAATTCCTTCTCTTTTATTGCTTTCTGAATCAATTTTGACAGAGTTCGGTTACACAAGCAATGAGATGGTTCCGCTCCAATGTCAGACATCAATGATCAGGTTTCGCTTATGATGCCTATATATAGCCTATGTGGTTTCGCTCCAATGTCATTGACATATAAGCGAAACCTCATATGTATGTATAAGCGAAACCACCCTAGGTCCTTAAAAGCGAAACCATCTATGACCTTATAAGCGAAACCTAAACTAAAATGTACATATGAGCGAAACTTCAACATAAAACCCTAATTTTAACTATCAAGCTCCTATGTTGACATAACTTGACCTAAGACTTGATGTAGACGTAGTCAACAGACATTCAGTGCACCAACAGACTCCCCCTTGGATGTTGACGAAGTCTTCAGCTCCGAGTCTTCAGTCTTGGTCTTTTCTCCATCTCTGTCTTCACATCATAAGCACTCTATCTTCACAGGTTTAGAAACACAAAAACTCCCCTTTGACTGTTGATCCAGACTCCCCCTTTCACAGACTCCCCCTCTCAATATGCTAGAATCTGAGGTCTTTATCTGGTTCAATCTTTAACAATTAGCTTCCGTGGGAATAATGAAGTCCAAAACCTGTTTCTCAAACATCAAACATTACAAACTATCTTTTTAACAATAAATCACAAACTCAATCAGCTTTAGCAATCCACTCAAGTATTCAGGTCCAAGTTAATGACCCTGATCACTTGATTAATCTACCAAGTTCAATTTAATGACCTTGGTTGATCATTTGACGAATCAAACTGATTTTGAAAACAACAATTTACACATTTTCTGAAAATAACAAGTTGCGACCCCGAAAAGTCAGTAAAGGACGTTCATCTTCACGTACGAAGGCGGAATCAACGTAAATGAAGTTACACAGCTTTTCCTATTCAATTCCTTCTCTTTTATTGCTTTCTGAATCAATTTTGACAGAGTTCGGTTACACAAGCAATGAGATGGTTCCGCTCCAATGTCAGACATCAATGATCAGGTTTCGCTTATGATGCCTATATATAGCCTATGTGGTTTTGCTCCAATGTCATTGACATATAAGCGAAACCTCATATGTATGTATAAGCGAAACCACCCTAGGTCCTTAAAAGCGAAACCATCTATGACCTTATAAGCGAAACCTAAACTAAAATGTACATATGAGCGAAACTTCAACATAAAACCCTAATTTTAACTATCAAGCTCCTATGTTGACATAACTTGACCTAAGACTTGATGTAGACGTAGTCAACAGACATTCAGTGCACCAACAGACTCCCCCTTGGATGTTGACGAAGTCTTCAGCTCCGAGTCTTCAGTCTTGGTCTTTTCTCCATCTCTGTCTTCACATCATAAGCACTCTATCTTCATAGGTTTAGAAACACAAAAACTCCCCTTTGACTGTTGATCCAGACTCCCCCTTTCACAGACTCCCCCTCTCAATATGCTAGAATCTGAGGTCTTTATCTGGTTCAATCTTTAACAATTAGCTTCCGTGGGAATAATGAAGTCCAAAACCTGTTTCTCAAACATCAAACATTACAAACTATCTTTTTAACAATAAATCACAAACTCAATTAGCTTTAGCAATCCACTCAAGTATTCAGGTCCAAGTTAATGACCCTGATCACTTGATTAATCTACCAAGTTCAATTTAATGACCTTGGTTGATCATTTGACGAATCAAACTGATTTTGAAAACAACAATTTACACATTTTCTGAAAATAATAAGTATCAAGTTAATGAACTTGTTTTTGACTTTCCAATAAAACAAACTTCATCAAGATAAGCTCTCCTCATTCTTCAGTCCAGAATCTCCTGCATCTGCTTCAACATCTGAAAATCCAACAATCAACTCTCCACTTTGGTTTATCGGAAAATAAAGCAGAAATAAAATCTTTTTGGATTTTATAAAGTGTTCTAAACTAAGAAATGAAATACCGAGAACTTAAATTGCAGAAAGTAAACAAAGTAAACTATTTACAAACTTATTTTTGGCGAGCGTGCTAGGGAATCATATCAGCTATCCGACAAATCACAAGTACCGTTAAGCTGTGATTACATACTCAGAATTAAACAATTTCACCTCGATTGTCGATATACTGATCCATCTTAAATTCCCACACAAATTTCAATTTACTCAGGATACGAATTAGATGTCTTATGAACTTAGCTCATTCATGTGTCCCACCCCTTGAATATACTCCCGTATCCAGAATCCCAATATTCAGTCTTACAGGTGAGTATACTACAATGATATCTGTATATAAATTAGGTAATGCGAGGGCCGAGGGATCTCAGGTCGATACTTCCGTATACGAAGAGAGATATCAGCTTCGACTTTACGGTATATCCCCTTTAGAGGATCTTTTAGCTACAACAGCAGCGACTATCAATTTTATTGTTTCATCTGCATGCTGAGGGTTTATGCTATGTTTCAAGCATTTGCGGAAAGTATTATTCAAGGACTAGGTCAGAACTTCCATTCAGCAGAAGTCCCGGAATAATACCCCAGACATCATTGAGTATAAATACCTAGTATATCAGATTATGAGACCTTTCAAACGAGATTTCAGGGGTTACCTATATATCCAAGTAGTGTTCCCCACGAATTTCACAAGTTTGAAATTTTAGGTTTATATCCCGAATAAATCTACTAAATGTGCGAAAACCTATCGACACATCATTAGTGAGACTGTTTAACTCATTTAAACTTTACAAATCTTTAGCATACTGTAATTGTCTAGCCGATGTACTATCATTTTCCCTTTATACACAAGCTCTTTTACATATTTTATCATGTTTTTGTATTTTTGCATTTTTTACTATTTTTGTATTTTCTGAAAATATATCTATATACTCCCCCTAAATACCAAAACAAGTAAAAAATCGACAAACCATTGCAGATTGTTTCTCGTCTTCATCCGCAACAGTACTTTCATCAACGCCCACAATTCCATCCGACACCGACAGAAGCTTCATACCGTTCAGTTTTAACAAATATTTAAACCGATTTTTATCAAAAGCTTTGGTATGTAAATCAGCTTTCTGTTCGTCAGTGTGGATTTTCTCAATTCGTATCAACTTTTTCTCAAAACAATCACGAATAAAGTGATGACGAATTTCTATGTGTTTAGTTTTAGCGTGATGTACTGGATTCTTTGTTATATTTATAGCGGCCTCATTATCAACAAAAATAGACGTGTTAAGAAACTGCAAACCATAGTCGCACATCTGTTGCTGTATCCACAGGATCTGAGAGCAGCAACTGCTAGCAGAAACGTACTCCGCTTCACATGTAGATAGCGCCACAGACGTTTGTTTCTTACACTACCAGGTAACCAATCTAGGTCCAAAGAACTGGCATCCTGCAGTTGTTGATTTTGAATTGACTTTGCAGCATCCGAAATCCGAATCGGAATACCCTTCGAGCGTAAAGTCGCCTTTTCTAGGATACCACAACCCCAATGAAGGAGTTCCTTTCAGGTAGCGTAATATCCTCTTCACAATAATCATGTGCGAAGCTCTCGGGTTAGATTGAAATCTTGCTGCGAGGCACGTTGGGTACATGATATCAGGACGTGAAACAGTTAAGTACATCAAAGAACCTATCATGGATCGGTAAAACGTTTCATCAGCCCTGTCTCCGGTGAGATCTGGGTGAATCCCATGATTTGTTGCAAGTGGGGTAGCAGCTGGAGTAGAACTTGACATCCCAAATTTCTCTAGAATATCATGAACATACTTTGTCTGATGAATGAAAATTCCCTCAGGAAGTTGTTCAACTTGTAGACCCAGAAAGAATTTCATCTCCCCCATTGATGACATTTCAAACTTTTGCTTCATCACTGATTCAAAATCTTTGCATAGACTTTCATTTGTCGACCCAAAGATTATATCGTCCACATAAATCTGAACTATCAGAAGATGACCGTCGACCTCTTTAGTGAGAGAGTGGCATCCACTTTTCCACGAATGAACTTGTTGGCTAGTAGGTGTTGAGACAAAGTCTCGTACCAAGCTCTCGGGGCCTGGTGTAAACCATACAGCGCTTTGTCCAATAAGTAGACCTTGTTTTTGTGGATTGGATCGGTGAAGCCCGGTGGCTGACCGACATAAACCTCCTCTTTGACCTTCCCATAAAGAAACGCCGATTTTACATCTAACTGATATACTTTGAAATTCTTCCAAAACGCAAATGCAAGGAAAATTCCGATCGCTTCTAGTCGTGCTACAGGAGCATAGACTTCTGTAAAATCAATCCCCTCCTGTTGACTAAATCCCTGAACAACAAGTCGAGCTTTGTTCCTTACAACAACTCCTCTGTCATCTCTCTTACACTTGAATACCCATTTTGTATTGATTTTTCTATGACCATCCGGCAAATCAACTAACTTCCACACTCCCAATTTCTCGAATTGACTAAGTTCCTCCTGCATTGCATTGACCCAAGAGTCTTCTGTAAGTGCCTCTTTGTAAGTTCTTGGTTCAACCTGCGAGATAAAACAACTCAATGAGAATTCAGTTTGCAAAGGAGCAACTTTTGTATAAAAACATGTAAGCCATTTATCAATCTGTCTTCGAGTGCGAACGCCTGTCTGCAATTCTCCTATGATCAACGCCTCTGGATGATATGAAAAAGTTCGCGGCATCACTTCGCTTGGAACATCCACATTGCCCTCCAGATTAGTAACATTCTGATCTGCATCTTGTTCACCAACTTGGTTTGTTTGACTTGAAATCTGAATTTGCTCCCCCTCAGAATCTGAATCACCATGATCAAAGACTGGCATGTTTTCAGCTTCTTGATTATCATTCTGAACCGACTGATTATCCTTTGTTGGTGCACACATCTGTCGTCTTCGTCTTGTATCAAGTCTCGGGTTCGGTGCGGATATAATCAAGCATGATGTCATCATCCTTGATGATGACATCACACAAGTGACATCATTGTTTCCATCATGCACTAAAGACAAAATAGAAGTTGAAAGTTGCATGGAATCAGATTGCATGAACGATTTCGCTTCAAGACAATTATGTCAATTTCGCTTGAGAGGTGTCGCTTGAAGCATTCATGTTTGCTTCAAGCGAAATCATGATAAGTATATATAGGTTAGTTGACTTGTCATTTGTAACAGTTAGAACAGAATTTTGCCAAGTGTACCGAAGTGCTGCCGGTTTCTCTTCTGATTGTAAAGGTTGTCAATATCAATATATAAGAGATTAAAGTGAATATCAAGCTGTTTATACGTTCGTTTCTTAGTTTCCGCCTCTGAAACGGACTAGAACTCTTCCGAACGACTCGTTTAGGTCGGAATCCGATCCTACAATTGGTATCAGAGCTCAGGACGAGGAGTTCTTGCCAAAAACAGCCGGTTTTCACCACGATTTCTGTTTCTACATCATTCTTTTTCGAAATTTCAAACTTTTTACGGATAAAATCGACTAAAATTTTCACATATCACGCATAATCATGTTTTAACAGTTCCTGGAAAGTTTCAGCATCAAAATCAGCCTAAAACTTGTAATTTTGTGTGATTTCGCTTCAATTGTTCGAACATATGATGACATCAGCAACTGTTTTCATTGATTTCGCTTGAGAATACAAGTCTTGTGTATGATTTCGCTTGAGAACATTATTTGATTTCGCTTGAAAACGTGTACTTTGTTTGAAAACTGAGTTTCCGCTTCAAACTGTTTTAAGACTTCGCTTCAATCTGCACTGAGTCTGCTTGAAATATCTTGAGTGTTCGCTTGAATATTCATTTAGATCTGAATTACCTTGAATCTGCTGGATAGTGCACTGTATCGTATTTTTTTTGGTGAACAAGTTTGTGTTTAGTGTGGAAAATACATCGTGTTGTGAGAATGTATCGGTTTATATAGTACATGTGATTGTGTCTAAGATAGTGGGTATATTGGTCAAATTGTATAAGTGTGTCTGCCATTAAAATTTCGATACATGTGATGAATTGTGAAGGCTGCATGTCTTGATTTTAAAATTGCATATTATCATTAATTTTGTCGGCAATTTTACTTAAAGTTTACATGTGGGGTTGAAGTTCTAGATTGAATTTTCATTGTGTGTGAATGTGATTTGGTGTTTACGGTCCAATGAGATTTTAGAAGACATTATAGTTGTTGACTATATTAGATAGTAAGGTCCAATCATATATTAAAGTAATTCAGACTCCATGTGCTTTGTGGATAAGTGTTTGTTAGTCATGAGTGTTTTGCATTAAAATAGTCTTGATCCTGTTGAATATTAAATGTGAATGATTCTTAAAAGTTGCAATTGTCGGCTGCATTGAGAGTTGTTGTTTGCATATCTTGAAACTTGGTAAAATTTACATGTGAACATATTGGTTAATGTGATTGCATGCGATAAATCATTTTGTCGGATTAGTTGTGTCAGTAATGTGAATACGTGTGAAGACAGTGATAAGTGTTAGTCAAAGCTTCACGTGATGTATCAGTAAATCTGTGTATGCATTGTGTGATTAAAAATTGTTTGTGATCATCGGTTCATGTGTTTGAATTTTAATCACTTCACAAAGTTTGGTAGTCAGGTTACAAGGTTTGGAGTTTAGTCGGTTCGCACGGTTCAATCAGTACATTTGATCAGTCAAGTCGTTTTGTCAGTCTAGTCGCGTATTAACGTCATTGACTCACTTGTCAGTTCGTACGGTTTGGAATTCGAAGGTGTCAAAGGGTCAAGTCACTTGATTTCAATTCGGGTCCTAGAAGTCCGCACAGTTGGTCAACGTTCAGTCCGCACAAAAAAAAATCGCCAGTCTGAGTACCAGTTTGTTTCAGTTAATTGAAAAATCTTTAAACTGATTGTGTTTTTGTTTGTGATTGTAAAGGTACTTGCAAGGTATTTGCCGAAGACATGGAAGAGGATTTCTACAACGCGTTTGCCACACCAGTCGCTCCGGTTACTGCTGCTGAAAATTTATATAGTGAAAATGAAACGGGAACGCATCAAAAACCACCAAAGCTTATGTACATTGAAGAATTTAAAGGATGGCAGAATCGATTTGAGAACTGGGTACAAGCTTACAAGTTTGATGCATGGTGTTCATTGTTGAAAGACTATGAGAAACCAAAGAATGACCGTGGGATGGAAAAAGCATTTGAGGAGTACTCAGAGATTGACAAATTAAAATTCACAAGTGAGAAAATGATGATCAGTATTCTTCAGCAAGCAATAAAAGAAGATATATTTGTTTTGCTCCAACATAATGGTACAGCTAAATCAATCTGGGAAGCATTGATTCAGAAATTCCAAGGAAGCGCAGATATGATAAAGAACAGAAAGGCTTTACTGAAAAAATCATTTGATATGTTTTCAGCCTTTGATCATGAAACTACAAAGAATACCATTGATAGATACTGTCATCTAGTCTTGGAAATGAAAAGATTTAACATTGAGAAAGAGGATGATGAGTGGGTTGATAAACTTGCTGAAGCATTACCACAACAGAAATGGGGAACGTATTTGCTGATCTTAAAACATACAAGAAAGTCTGAAAATATGAATTTGGCTCAGTTTATTCAGAGGATTGAAGAGCATGAGTTAGATATTCAGAAAACGGCTATCATGACAAATCCAAATGCCAAACAAGATGTCAGTTTGTATTACAGAGGGAACAAGTTTGAGACTACTACCAGCCCGAGCCCAAAGATCCAAACTGGTTTCAGTGCAGATGGTTCATCCGGAACAAAGAGTAATGTTACTCAAAGTAGTGGATCTTCATCATTCTCAAGTTTTGATCCAAACTTTACAACATCAAGTCCTCAACAACAAAACTCAACAAATCTTCAGTGCAATGTTACTTTAAACATTCAAAATGGTCAGAATCTGTCTCCGGAAGTTGCCAAGCAACACATGGCATCACTGGTTACTATGTTAGAATCTTACGAAAGTTTGATCTGTGGGAAGATTGGGAATCCGATGCTTACCAAAGAAGATTACGACCAAATTGATGCTGAAGAACTTGAAGTGATGGATATCAAATGGTGCTTAGCAAGTGCTTGGAGGAGAGCTGAGAAGTTTCAAGAGATTACTGGTAGGGATGAATTTCGAGGAATGGCTACCTCTCCATTGGGATTTGATAAATCAAAGGTTACCTGTTTCCGTTGTAAAGGAAAAGGTCATTTTAAACGACAGTGCAAAAGTAAAGAAACTACCGGGAATCAAGATAGAAACAATTATTATCAGAAATCAATCTTCCATCAGACTACTCAACAACCTCAAATTGTACATGCTCATGCTACTGATGATGGAAAGAAGAAAGCTTTAATTATCCATCAAGATGACGAAAAAGTTGCCGAGGGATTTAGTTGGGATAAGTACATTCCATTAGAATCAGGCTTTGTTGCTCGAATTCTAGGTGAAAATGAGGTTAATCAGAAAAGAATCCCGATTTTTCCAGATCTTGGAAGCGATGTAGATACCGATGATGAGGAAGAATATCTTAACAAATGTAGAAAAAGCATTGAGCCTGATAGTTTTTATTTTTTCTATGCAGATAAAGTTGATATGCTGAATCAGAAGAAGATTGCCCGCTTAAAAAGGGAACTGGAAGCAGCAAAGTTACTTGCTAATGAAAAGGCAAAGACAGAAGTTGGAGAAACAAAAGTTGAAGCAGTGACTGAAAATGCAATAGAAAAAATCGTTGAAGTGGAGAAAGTGATAGAGAAAATAGTCGAAGTTGAAAAATTGGTCGAAGTAGAGAAGATTGTTGAGGTTGAAAAGCTAATTGAAAAAGTGGTTGAAGTAGAAAAACCATGTTCGAAGTGTTCAGAATCTTGCAAAGCTTGTGAAGAGAAAGATAGGAAGATTGTTGAGTTGGAAAAGATTAAAGAAGATTTATTGTCCGATGTGAAGTATGTAAAGGAGTCATATGATGTGCTCAACAACACAGTTGATCGTCTGAAAAAGACGAATACGGAAATTGAAAAAGCAATGGATAAAATGAGTGCAACATTAATGACAAAGCAGAAAGTCATTAATGAATATATTGAAGATTGTGCACAGCTGAAGAAAGAAGTAGAACTTGAGAAGATTGAGAGTGAAAGGATTAAACGATTACTGTTGAGTTACACTACTTGTGATTACTTGATTGATCGTGTTTATCCTACTGTTGCAGGTCTGGAAGCGTTCATGGACAAAAAGACTGAAGATACTGATACTGGTAAGAAACCAAGTGTCAAGTATAACAGATGTCCGCCCCCGATTCATGAAACTTATTCTCCAAGGAATCCAAATGAAGAGCGTCTAAAAAAGGCAGTCAACATCAAGTTAAAGTCTGAAATCATTGATGAATTACCAGACAATATTGATGTTACATTCACAGCGTCTGACACTGATCATGAGTCTGAGTTATTAAAGAAAGTTGTCGATCAGGTGTTGGATACAGATGAGGAGTCAAAACCGGAGTCTAAGTCTGAAAGTCCGAGTTCGTCAGAAAAGAGTCCGAGTTCACCGGTTAATAGGGTTTACAATAGAGAATTCCTGTTATCAAAATCTAATTTGAATGACGGATCAATCAAAGTGGCTTATACTTTGAATGATTCAGACAAATTATATTCTGATGAGGAATTTCCAATCAGAAGTGTAAAAACTGAAATGGTCAAACAGGTTTTCAAATTAACAGAAATTAATCTTTCTGATATAAAAGATTTAAATCTTGATGAAAAACCTAAAAAATACACTTCAAGAGTTCAACAGAGATTGAACAAGAAAAAGGGTTATAGTTCTGGTTATGGTTATCGAAAGAAACCAAACTACAACGGTAATCTCAAAAGGAAAGGTTTAGGATTTATTCCTCCTGAAAATTATCAAAATCAGAAAACTTATAAACCAAAAACAAAATTTGTTGCAGGAGGAAGTGCTGAAGATGAGCAGAAGAAACCGTTCTGGAAGCAGTCGAATCAAGAGTTTCTTGCTGAGGTAAAGAGGAATGTGAAGAAGTTTGCTGAAAGAGTTGATAGAAGAACTTGCTTCAAATGCCAAAAGGTTGGGCATATTGCTTGGAATTGTCAACAGTCCAACAACACAAAACAGGAAGTTACTTCTAACTCAAAACGAAAAGAAAAACTTGTTTTTGAGAAGAAACAATCAACTGAAAAATCGAAAGTGTTTGATAATTCTAGTTTTGAAAAAGGTGAAAGTTCAAAACGATTTTACAAAAGAAGAGGTGATTTAACCAAACAAAAATGGATTGTAAAATTTGAAAGAAGTTCTGACAATGAATCTGATTCCATAAAATCAGAGGAGTCATTTGTTGAGAAAAAGATTGTGAATTCCGTTCCTGAGGTGAACGATGAGAATTTTCCTTCATTGTCAAAGGAAAATTGGAAGTTGAAAGTGGGAAAGGTAGAAATCTCAAATCAATTCTTCGCTGATAAGGGAGAATTTGATGTTGAGAAGGCTTTCAACGGGAAAGTCAAACATATTTTCGGTAAGATGGTTGATAGGAAGGTAAAAGGTGCTCAAGAATTTTATAAATCAAAATGTTGGTGGGACAGATGTTTGCCATCAAAGTCACCCAAGGCTGGTGAGGCTTGGGTGGACGTAATGTTTGAGTAAAAACCGGACTTGCCGGAGATCCCAAGTTGGTAATCATGGATCATGAATCGGCATCATTCTTATGTTGTTTGTTTGAAAATTGAAAATTTTTGAAAATTTTTGAAGGACTTGCCGGAGCTCCCAGGTTGGTTAAAGTGGAGCAGGAATCGGCACATTTCTTGAGAAATTCACGAAAGTGATTTCGACTTTCAAGTGGTAAATCAGGGACATTAAATTGTATCTGATTTTCTACAAGTTGTATTTTGAAGAACAAAATAATGTGATGAAACCCCTAACCTACAAGTGGTAAAATCAATCAAACTTATTTTCCGGAAAAACCATTTGATTAAAACAAACTTAAGTGTTTTGAAATCAATGGGAAAATAGTTTGTTGTGAGGGGGAGTTCTGATTGTTCATGCCAAGTGAATGGCGATTTGAAGCAATTTGATATCAGTTGTCATTTTATTGTATAGTTTGTTTTCAAATTTCCTAAAATGTGTTTGTATTTTAGGGGGAGTAAAAATTTTCAGAAAATCCAAAAACATTTGAAAATTTGAAAAAAAAACAAAAACATGATAAAATGAAAAAGAGTTTTGTTGTATAAAAGAGGAAATGATAGTACATCAGTAGACGATCACAACATGCTAAAGAAATGGAAAGTCAAATGTGATAAACAATCTCACTGTGGATATGTCAGTAGGTTTTTACACATTTAGTAAATTGTGACGAGATATAAACATAAAATTTACTTGCGTCTACGTGGGGAACACTTCCAGGATATATAGGTAACCCCTGAAATCTTGTTTGAAAGGTCCCGTATTCTGAGATACTAGGTCTTTATGCTTAGTGATATCTGGGGTATTATCCCGGGACTTCTGATTTTGCGGAAGCAATGGCCTAGTCCCCGGAGAATACTTTCCGCATGCTTGAAAAATAGCGCAGCCCTCAGCAAATTGATGAAACAATAAAATTGATAGTCATTGCTGTTGTAATGCAAAAGATCCTCTAAAGGGGACCCACCAAAAGTCGAAGCCGTCATCTCTCTGCGTATCGAAAGATCGACCTGAGCTCTCATGGCCCTCGCAATTAATCCCTTACAGATATCATCTAGGTATACTCACCTGTAAGACTGAATATTGGGGTCTGGATACGGGAGTATATACTGAGGTGGGACACATGTAGATGTTTAAGTACTAAAACACTAATTCGTATCTCGAAGCAGTTGAACTTTGTGTGAAAATTTAAGTGGACAAGTATACTGACAATCTAGGTGAATTGTTTAGAACTTAAAATGTTTAAAGCTTAACGGTGTTGGTGATTTGTCTCAAAAACTGATATGATCCTCTTACACAAACTCACAAAAATATTGTATGTAAATATTTCTTTACTGCATTTCATTTCTGGTATTTCAAAATTCAAAAAGATTTTCGGTGTGTTTTAGCATAAATTTTGAAAAAATTCAAAAAGATTTTAGACAACTGATGTTGAAGAGCTGATTTTCAAAATTCCAAGTGCTAAACATGACGAACAGGTTTGGGAAAGTTTGTTTGAAGAGGTTTGGAATGAAAATGATCATTGTTAATGTTTGATTGTATGTTGATTGGAGAAGGATCAGTGTTGGTGCATGAAATTTGATAAATTGTTAAATATTTTTTTTGTGAATCTTATTTTTGGGTAGAGGATGTGCAGGATAGCAGATAGAGTGCCAGGTTCCGATACCTGAGGATTCTGAAATTCTGTAAAAGCCAGACTACGATCCCAGCATGTTTTGAGGGGGAGTCTGTTAGAGGGAGAGAG
Organism: Helianthus tuberosus; assembly: GCA_030545235.1. NCBI lineage: Eukaryota > Viridiplantae > Streptophyta > Magnoliopsida > Asterales > Asteraceae > Helianthus > Helianthus tuberosus. The sequence goes on from CM060425.1 coordinate 200,736,437, forward strand.
AATTGGAGATAGAATAGAGCCAGGTAGAGATCCTGAAGAAAGCTCAAAGACTGATAAAGACTGAAGATTGTGAAGACTTGACACTTAAGACTCGTCAACATCTGAGGGGGAGTTTGTTGGTGCACACATCTGTCGTCTTCGTCTTGTATCAAGTCTCGGGTTCGGTGCGGATATAATCAAGCATGATGTCATCATCCTTGATGATGACATCGCACAAGTGACATCATTGTTTCCATCATGCACTAAAGACAAAATAGAAGTTGAAAGTTGCATGGAATCAGATTGCATGAACGATTTCGCTTCAAGACAATTATGTCAATTTCGCTTGAGAGGTGTCGCTTGAAGCATTCATGTTTGCTTCAAGCGAAATCATGATAAGTATATATAGGTTAGTTGACTTGTCATTTGTAACAGTTAGAACAGAATTTTGCCAAGTGTACCGAAGTGCTGCCGGTTTCTCTTCTGATTGTAAAGGTTGTCAATATCAATATATAAGAGATTAAAGTGAATATCAAGCTGTTTATACGTTCGTTTCTTAGTTTCCGCCTCTGAAACGGACTAGAACTCTTCCGAACGACTCGTTTAGGTCGGAATCCGATCCTACACTGAGCAACTTCATTCTGTTGGACATCATCATGTTCACCAGCATTACTTGGACCTGCTTTATCGCCATTTGAAGTTTAGCGAGGACTTCTAGAATACTCAGCTGGGAACCTTAGCTGCGACTCATATTCACACAAAATATCCAGTTCATCAAAGAAATCTTCATCTTCCTCTGATTCTTCTCTCATGTCAAACGAATCCCACAGTTTGTCATAATGATAACGCCATGAATCTCCAGGATTCTGTGGCGGCATAGTATAACCTTGACATTCAACATTTGCAGCTTCAATAATCCGCTTCTCACTTGGAACGAAGACACGTCGCATCGGATTTGCATAACCAACAAATATTCCCTCAATGCACTTCAGACCAAACTTTCCATAAGGTTCTATAACAGTACAGGGTGACCCGAACGGTTCTAGATACTTCAAATTCGGTTTACGGTTATTGATTAGCTCAAAACATGTTTTGTTGAACTTCTTGACAGTGAGAACCCTATTAAGCGTATAGCATGCGGCGGAAACAGCTTCAGCCCAAAAACTTATCGGTAACTTTGAATCTGCGAGCATAGTTCTAGCCGTCTCGATTAGTGTCCGGTTTTTGCGTTCTGCGACTCCATTCTGCTGCGGAGTGTATGGAGCACTAAACTCATGCAGTATACCTCTTTCATCACAAAATTCTTCCATCTTGCTGTTCTTGAATTCAGTACCATTATCACTTCGAATTCTTTTGATACGCCGTTGGTACAGATTCTCAATCTTTTTGAACAACGCCATCAAACTATCAAATGTTTCGTCTTTCGTTTTCAAGAAAGAAACCCACGAAAATCTGGAATAATCATCGGTAACGACCAAACAGTAGTAATCTCCTGTAATACTTTTGACATTCACAGGACCAAACAAATCCATGTGAAGTCTTTCCAGAGGTCTCGAAACTGAATTGATTTGCTTTGTAGGGTGTGACTTTTTCTTCTGCTTGCCTTCAACACAACTAATGCACTCCCCTTCCAGATGAAAACCTTTGACATGAACTCCAAGAACCAAATCATTGTGCACCAAGTGATTCATCTTCCTTAGGTGAATATGCCCCATCTTGCGGTGCCACAATTTCGATTCTTTCTCAGTTGCTCTAGACACAAAACAATGTGCTTGACCAGTAGATGTAGTTGCTACACTCATATCTAACACATATAAATCATTCCCTCTTGGTGCCCGCATGATAATCCATTCTTCAGGGATAACAAATCCTGGTTTCAAGATCAAACATTCTTTATCAGTGAAGTGAGTAGTATACATATTGTCACAAATCTGCGAGATACTCAGCAGATTGTTCTCCAACTCAGTAATGTAGTTAACTCTCTCAAACGTCATAATCCCGTTGGATAACGTTCCTTCACCAATAATTCTACCACCTTCATGACCAGCAAATCCTACATAACCACCATTGATATTTCTCACATCATACAACAACGCAATCTTCCCTGTCATATGTCTTGAAGCTCCACTATCCATGATCCATCTGGATACAAGTTTTGGAAGATCCTGCACATAACAAACTTTGACTTAACCAACTTCAATAAAGATGCCGATTCATGCTTCGCGATCAAGGAAGCTCCGGCAATTCAAACTGTTTAGTCGAACATGGAGTCCACCCAGGCCTCATCAGCCTTAGGTGTAACCTTGACTCTCGCAATTTGAATTTTAAAGTTTTCAGCCTTCAAAGGTGGAAAATTTGCATAATAATCAATTTGAATTGAATCCTCAGAAGGTGAAATCTTTTTCTCACTTTTTGGTTTCCAAACTTGTTGAGATAATGCAACCCGATTGTAAAATTTGTCATTTTTAGTTACCACTTTCTTTACGGGTTCATTTTTCACTTTGATGTTATCCTTTTTCACATTCTTTTTCTCAACAACGATTGATGCTTTACCCTTCACCTCAACTTTCTTCTGTTGAATCTTCACAGTTTCAGTCTTAGGCTTCACGTTGGTACACTTTTGTGCAATGTGACCAACTTGATTACATCTGAAACATGTTCGAGTATCAACAACTCGACTTGTGCCTTCAGACTGATACTGTGAAGCTCTTTTCTCAAAGAACTCTTCATTCGATTTTGAAAAAAATTCATTTTCTTCATCAGAAAGTGAACTTGAACTGTTCACAAACACCTTCTTTTCAGCAAACCTCTTGTTTGGAACATTTCTTTTCTGATAATTCCTACCACCCTGATAACCACCCAACCAGTTGTTTCGATTGTTATTATAAAAACGTGGTGGCACAACAGGCTTTTTGTAGTAAGCTTTATCTTTCTCAAAATTCATTTGCCTTTTTGTTTGTTTCAAACTGTTCACTTCTGACAACTCAACTTCAACCAACTTGAAAACATTTGTCAACTTTTTCACATTAACATTCTCAATGGGAAACTCAGAATCCGAATACAACTTATCAGATCCAGCCATCTTGTACATCACAAGACCCGGTTCATCACTTAAGTTGTTTTTGGATTTTGGTTTCTGAATGTATTTGTCCAAGAAACACCCATCTTCCTCAGTAGTGTCACTATCCGTTTTTAACACATTTTCAACAACACCTTTTACAATATCATTTTGGACACTATCGTCATTTGAAGATGTGAACGTGACATCAATTGAATCCGGAAGATTCATTTCACTTTCTTCAATTTCAACCAACCCTGATTGCTTTTTCGTGTAGTTATCAAGAACAGGTGGTGGAACTTGATGAAAACCCACCCCAGTTCCATCAGAGTACACATCTTCGCCTGCTTTGTCTTTCCCGATGGGTTTGGGAATAATGTGTTGCAAAACAAAGCTTGCGGAGCTGTAACTGTTAAGCTTCAACTGGATTCGCTCGTTTTCAATTTCAACCTCTTGAAATTTAAGTTTCAGTTTAGCGATTTCATCCAGTTGTTGGTTGATTGATTCTTCTTTTACTCTAAGCACTGCTTTTAGGTGTTCATTTTCTTTATAAGTTTTACCATTTCGATCATCATTATCTTTCATTGTGCTTTTGAGTTTTTCAAACTTCTCAGAAATCTGACGGTTTTCAAGAATTAACTTTTCATTTTCCTTTTTAACCTTTTCATGATCAATTTTATCATTTTCAATTTGACTAGTTAATTCTCTTATTCGTTCAGTTGAAGCTTTAACTGTTTTGTCACGATCAAGAATCTGATTCTCAACACTTCTGACCTTTGCTTTCAGATCTTCAACTTTCTTACCGTTGAGATACGTGACTGTATTACAAAATTTGCACTCTTTGTTTCAATTTTTGCAATCAGCATTTCCATCAATTTGTTTACCTGACGCATTTGTTGACAAGTTTGAACTGACCTGGCTTTTTGACTCAGACACGGAGTTAGAGTCTACCTCAAGTGCCTTAGCAGCCAGCACTTTGTCAGCCATTTTTCCCAGGTTCTCTTCAGTCAATTCCTGCGTTGTGTCAATAACTCCAGTATCAATCTTCTTTGATTTCTCTATCTCTTCTTTCTCCTTTTTCTCTTTCTCTTCTTTCTCCTTCCTCCCTTTTTCTTCTTTCTCTTTCTCGTCTCCAGTTCCCCACCATTTATTCTGCCAATAGTCATCCTCTTCTTTGTAACCCTTTATTATGGCTTCGATATCAAGCGTTTTGTCATCAATCGCAATATTTCCATATTCATCAAGATAACACTGTAACAACCCGCACTTTTGTGCGTTGTTACTACTCGTTATACTCGTTACGCCTAGCACCGGAGATTCGGATCATAGTGTAACCATATCGTATATATATCACTATTCGAAGGATGATCGCATATTTTCGAAATACAATATCACTATACTACACTATTATCACACTAACACTCACAGAGGCATTGAGTGAGGACCTATTCTACCCTCCTCAGTGGCCGTGATGTGTCGAACGTAAAACAATTAACGCTAACAAGGACTCTCGGGTGAGTGCTATAGCTCCAGTCGTTGTGACGATGACGACAATACGAGTAAATGGTACCCCGTCAGTCTTTGTGGCACTACACGAAATAACGTTCACGATGACATCAAGAAAGGACCTATACTACCCTCATTGATGGCCGTGAAACGTCGCTAATAATCGCATACTCGAATCGGAAACCGATGGTTAATTATCGAAACTTTGGATTATGGATACGTAAATACGACCTCTAGTGATATATATATATATATATATATATATATATATAATAATAACAATATAATGATAATATAAATTAATTATGGAAAGTACGCACCTCGAAAACTATCAAAACGATCAAAACAGAGAAGTCCACCGCGTCAGGATAGCAATCCGGACGGATAGGCCATCCGCACGGATGGGCCATCCGCACGGATGGGCAATCCGGACGGATGGGTAATCCGGACCAAGTCACTTCTTCTCCTCTGCTGCCTATAAATACCATGTCACATCACTTGAACAGTGATGTGACAGCTCCTACTCGACCAAACACGCTCCAAGACCCTTTTCTCCCGATTCCTCGCGATTCCGGTAAGATTTCAACCCAGAAACTTGTACTTCTACAATCTACACTGAATTCTACATCTTTCTATCCTTCAAAACTCAATTTCTAACCATGAAATCTACGGATTTGAGTTGTTTCAAGGTGATGTCACCAAGAGTTCTTACGAACTTTAAGTTGTGACCTCATCCCACCATAAACGACTCAGATCTGGGTGATTTCCACACGTTTTGGTAACAAATCTCGCCTAAATCCATGTATTTACCCAAGGAACTGTGCGATTTCGAGTTAACCCTGAAGAACCATCACGAACGGCCAGATATGATCGAACGGGGTGATTCCCGGCCGTTAGAACGGGTCGGGACTGATGAAATTTCAAGTGTTAGTGCGAAATTACACTACCCTAGTAAAAACGAACGTATTCCTTCCATTAAACACTCGGAAACAGTGTTCAGAGTGCGAAACAGACATGACAAGTCCGCACGGATGACATGTCAGCCCGCACGGATGACAAGGACACTTGTCCGCACGGATGACATGTCAGTCCGCATGGATGACAAGTCAGTCCGCACGGATGACAAGTCAGTCCGCACGGATGACAAGTCAGTCCGCACGAGTCACTCTTGTTCGAACGATTGACAATCCGCACGAGTCAGCAACTAATCCGATCGGATAGTCTGTCATCCGACCGGATGACAGCCATCCGACTCAGGTCCATATGCCATCCGATCGGATGAGCCCATCCGAATGGGTGAGCACCATCCGACCAGATGACTGACTTTTCAATGCTAATCTCGCCTAACTGTACATCGTTTACTATATCTTTCAATGATTAACGCAGGCGCACTCGCAACCGACCCAAACAAGTTGTATTCCCGCTAAATACGCACTGTGAGTATACTTGAACCCTTTTTAATCAAATTTTGGGTGTAACTTACGTTTCTAACAAATCGAACTCATCAAACGAAATATTCAATCAATCGAATTATCACTTGCGAATAACTGTTATGCATAGATATACGTGATGCTAGTTGCATATGTGCTAGGACTTATACTCGCGACGTCCCACCACGACTAGTATAGTACTATTGCGCCCGACGGGGTCTAGTTATGCCATCGTACATTCGAGCATCGAGGACTTAGTTGGTAGTATCAGTTTTGTGAGTATATATGTCGTGTATTACGTTTATGCATGTGGAAATTCGCAATACTTTTAATCTATTATGCTATACTTATCAAACCTGTATACTCGCCAATACTTTTGTATTGACAAATATTTTAACGTATGTTGCAGGTTAGATCGAAGACTATTTCAAATCAAGCTAGGAAGTCTAGAAACTCAACTAAAATCTAGGTTGTCAGATTTGTATTGTTCGAGAGGGCAAGAAATCTGTGATAACTTATGTGATTGTATTACTTGTTAGTATGGGATAACGAATGTATTAAATATTATCGCAATATAGTTGTTATGGATTCTCTTGAGCAATCTGATTCGCCTAGTGCCACGCCCCGATGATTCCGCCATCGGTTGGGGTGTGACAGATTGGTATCAGAGCCATAACTATAGGGAATTAGGCAAGACTCGACCTAGTCCGGGTCGACGTCTTAGAAATTGACCTAGTCTATAGTCTAAGTACCAACAGGCCGACTCGTACGAACCCAGTGGGGTTTGTATCGGGCTTACTTGATACTCTCGATCGAAATCGCTAAAAGCTACAACTTTGTGTGAATACCGTGTACTACAACTTCACACGAAGAAGCCTTTCCTAAGGATGAAATACTACTTAGCCTTTCCTAAGGCCGACACAATACACGTGTTTTCGAAAATACTCGCATAACGAAACCGAGCGATCCAGTCAAGGTCAGGTGTGAAAACCAAGAACTCTCGACGGGATTGCTCACTCAGCGCATTTTTCTAGCACGAGAACCTTTCATCGAGTTAGGAGTGACATCCACATCTCGACGAAAGTCTCCATTTCGAAATCTGGTGGAACTCACGAATTTATTCGAAGAGCATAACCACAATTGGGAACGAAACTGTTGAGTCAGGGGTGAAACCCGTACCTTAATAAGTCGTTCCACTCTCTATAAACTGGTTTTCAAAAGCTCTCACCAAGGACTCGACTATTATGATAACCCGAGCCACGCGAGGCCTAGGAAGACGAAAGCCATGAGCTGCATCCCAGTGGAAGCATGTAGTCTTCTAAGTCAACGCGCGTGCACGAGCTTGTTAGATATAGTTGGGTTACCTTGGGTAGTCGACGCCTAAACACCCAAGGCACTCTATCGTACGAACAACCAATTTTACACTGGCTGGAACTTATTTACATTTTGAAACCTTACGCTTTGTCGATTTCTCGATTTAACGATTTTCACTCCCTACTTTGTAAACACACAATTCGCACAGCCATCGCAATCTAAAACGAAACCCGAATATTCGCAACAAAACTAAAGCATAATCTATCGTCTTCGCTCTCGTTATCTCACCTCAACGCGTCCTCGCTTATTCTAAATCAACCGGTATGCGTATGATTACAAGTTACACCTATATAAATATATATATATATACACATAAACAACAAGTCATTGCGTGAGAACTTAGGAATTTCATGTCTCCTATGTGGCTCCTATGTGACTCGTATTACTACTATACTATCGCACCAAGTTTTGAACGCACTCAATCGCATCGCAAAACTCAAAATCATTATGATCGAATCTCACTCCAAGTCTCTTTCTGTCTAGATGCCTTCCAACAACTCTACCTCGAGACGAGTAGCTAGGAGGAGAGCCAAACGAAGTGTCAATAAGAGGATTGCATCACTTGTGACTAAGGAAGTGAGTAAGCTTATTCCTCGAATTGCCGCTCAAGTGCACTCTCTCAGCAACTCTCGAGCCTCGGAAGACTCCAGGACGGAAGCGCCGCAATCTACTTTTCTCTACAAGCACTTCAAAGCCTGTGACCCGATGGAGTTCACGGGTGAAGGAGGTGCATCTCAACTACTCCAGTGGTTCGATTCTATCGAAGTCACCCTTCATCAAAGCGGGTGTCCCGATAGTTTCCGTACTACTTGCGCTACCGGAGTATTTCAATCGCGAGCACTCGACTGGTGGACCGCCGAACGTAACAAACGTGGGATCTCCGCAGCATACGCTCTCTCTTGGAATGAGCTGAAAGAGCTCATGAAGAAAGAGTACTGCCCCCCTCATGAAATCCAGAAACTAGAAAACGAGTTTTGGGAAATCAAGCAAACCGAAGGTGACAATGCTGGCTACACCGCAAGGTTCAAACAGCTTAGCATAATCTGCCCAAGTCAAGTCAACACTTCAGAAAAAGCCATTTCGAAGTACATTCGCGGCTTGCCTGAGTGTGTGGGCGATTTTGTCGAAGCTGCAAGACCGGCTACCATCGAAGAAACATACCGCTTAGCCACAGAAATCAACAACAAACGACTCATGGAAGGATTATTCTCAAGGAATCCTATCAAGCAAGCTCATCAAGCAATCGCCAGTAATCCTTCAGGCGAACATGTTGACGAATCTTCTGACAAATCTGCTGGCGATTCTTCTAATGAATCAGCTAACGATTCTTCTGACGGATCTGCTAACGATACTTCGGACGGATCTGCCGCCGATTCTTCTGACAAATCTGCCGACGGATCTTCCGACAAATCAGCCAAAGACTCCGCAAGTGAGTCTCCAGACGAATCCTCCAACGACGACATCTCTTCGCAAGACATCGACGAACCCAGCCGCAAACGAAAGACTTCAAGCCCGAGCTCATCAACAACCGAACTACTGCAACAGGAACCTCTTCGAACCGTTCCGATGTTTCCGAAACGAGCCTACACTGGAGCTCATCCTCAGTGTTACTCATGCACCTATCATCATCCAGTTGGGGCTGACTGTCACTATTGCAATAACTGCAACCGTTATGGTCACTTCACCCACAGCTGTCGCGTCGAACCGTGAACTCAACAACAGCTCCAGCAAAAGTCTTCAGCATCAAGTACCTAGCAAGCATAGGATAAAGTTGTAATGATACGATTTTCGACGTTTATTTCTAAGCTTTGAACCTACTCTACTACTCAATGTTGCCCTCGTATTCTCTTTCACTCTCTAATCGTCGCACTTAGACTAGATTCACACACATACTATATACTATATCACGAAATAATGTGTTTTACCCTCATTGCGCTTTTAGAACGAGGTACGATAAACGTGCAAGGAACGATTAATCGCGGGTGCACACGGGATTACTTGGGTCAGTGCACGGAGATCGTAGTGAATTCAAAGGTGCCATAGCGTTTTGACAAAAGGTGACACCAAAACACGGGATGAAAGTAGTAGGGGTCGGGCATGGTGTGCTTTATCATACTACCGAAGTTCCGTGAAGAAGGTGCCACGTGGAGTTGAACGTTATTAGACCTATTATACTATTGTGATTATTTTCAACACACTACACTCAATCGCAAGGCGTAACAAACCGTATCATCGCGAGACCTGTCGTAAGTCTGCAAACGCAATGCAAACGCCTCATCGATGGACTCAGGAGAGTCTACCTCGCAGGACAATTGCATCAACGCAAGACTAGTCGTAAGTCTATAGCGATCAATCTCGTCAAACACATTAACACTCACGATATTATCGGGTGAGGACCTATTCTACCCTCCTCGATAACCGTGATGCGTCGCAACGTAACGTTAAGCTTATTCGAAACAAACCCGACTAGTCGAAATCGCTTACCTTGTGTATCTCGCAATCTCTATCGCTTATTATGTGAATCTATATCGTCTGCTGTGTATCAATCTATCGCTATACCGTTAGCTGTGATATTCGTGTTAAGTTAGCACGCAGGACCTCGCTTCACGAGATGAAGCTCATATGGTTAAGGCAGGGTGTTTTAGCCATATCAGCGATCTTTCGTGGAAAAAGGCCATGTGGGGTCTAATGTTAGTCAAACTCTGTGGTGTTAATCAATCAAAAATCGAACCGTATACCTTCATCGCTTGCACGCAACAACTGCCGCTTATCGTAATTCGATTATCATCACCATCATTACTAGTGTTGTGTTTGTATTATTCGTTTAATCACCTAATCGCTGATCGCCTATCGTGTATAATCTACCGCTTATCGCTCGCTTGGTGTTCATTGCAGTCTGTATGGTATTAAGTACACATGACACCGCTTCACGAGGCAAAGCTAACCTGGTTAAGCATGGCGTTTCGCCATGTTAGCAAACTTCCGTGGAAACGTGCCATGTGGGTGTAATGTGGAATCTAATCGAAAACACGCTATTCGCTTCTCGCTTATCAACCCGCTGGATTAATCTATTCGATCCTATCTTATGCTCGGTCCGACTTTCTATCGATTGGGCCGAGTAAACGCAATTCTATCCGAGTCATATCGGCACACCTGACACTGCCTCACGAAACGGAAGTAATATGGGCAAAGCATGGTGGATACGCCGTTGGTACTTCCTATATATAAGTGTTTTAAACATATTAGCGAACTTCCGTGGGAAGGTGCCAAGTGGGGCTTGATGCTAAATCATCCTTTTCAAAAGGTTAAAACTGATTTTTTATAAAACTTTTATTAAAACCATGGAACAAGTGAAATTCCTCACAATGTGGAGGTAACGTCGAATCAGCTTAACTCCATGTTCAAAGGGAGCTTCATGAGTCCAATTTTTCCTTAAAACCTTTTTCAAGATAAAAAAAAAGACTTTCTTGAGATGTCGGTTCAACATCGAGTTCAGCTGGAACCCATGTCATAGGAGAGTTTTCGTGACCCTTGTTTTCATCTTCGAATTCCTTAAAACGTTAGAAACTTAAATTTCCTTGCAACATCGGTTAACATCGACTCTGTTGACCGCACGTTAAAAGGAAAACTTTCAAAGATTTTCATCCTAAATCCCTTTTTAATATCTAAAACAAACGCTTCTTGTAACGTTGGTTAACGATCGACTCAGTTAACTCTACGTCATGAGAAACCTTTCAAATTACAATCGCATCGAACAAACAAATTCTACACAAGACAAGGTACTTTGGAATGCCAACTCGTGGGATTAATACTTTCGTCTTTACGTCTCCTTCTCGCTATCGCAGTCGATCTCTCTTATTCGAAACGTCCTCGCTGTCAACCTACGATCAAATCGCTCGCTGTATCGCTACTCATACGAGACCAACTCTTAGAAGCCTACCTATTGGATTAATTTCGGGACGAAATTTCCTAAAGTAGGGGAGACTGTAACAACCCGCACTTTTGTGCGTTGTTACTACTCGTTATACTCGTTACGCCTAGCACCGGAGATTCGGATCATAGTGTAACCATATCGTATATATATCACTATTCGAAGGATGATCGCATATTTTCGAAATACAATATCACTATACTACACTATTATCACACTAACACTCATAGAGGCATTGAGTGAGGACCTATTCTACCCTCCTCAGTGGCCGTGAAGTGTCGAACGTAAAACAATTAACGCTAACAAGGACTCTCGGGTGAGTGCTATAGCTCCAGTCGTTGTGACGATGACGACAATACGAGTAAATGGTACCCCGTCAGTCTTTGTGGCACTACACGAAATAACGTTCACGATGACATCAAGAAAGGACCTATACTACCCTCATTGATGGCCGTGAAACGTCGCTAATAATCGCATACTCGAATCGGAAACCGATGGTTAATTATCGAAACTTTGGATTATGGATACGTAAATACGACCCCTAGTGATATATATATAATAATAACAATATAATGATAATATAAATTAATTATGGAAAGTACGCACCTCGAAAACTATCAAAACGATCAAAACGGAGAAGTCCACCGCGTCAGGATAGCAATCCGGACAGATAGGCCATCCGCACGGATGGGCCATCCGCACGGATGCGCAATCCGGACGGATGGGTAATCCGGACCAAGTCACTTCTTCTCCTCTGCTGCCTATAAATACCATGTCACATCACTTGAACAGTGATGTGACAGCTCCTACTCGACCAAACACGCTCCAAGACCATTTTCTCCTGATTCCTCACGATTCCGGTAAGATTTCAACCCAGAAACTTGTACTTCTACAATCTACACTGAATTCTACATCTTTCTATCCTTCAAAACTCAATTTCTAACCATGAAATCTACGGATTTGAGTTGTTTCAAGGTGATGTCACCAAGAGTTCTTATGAACTTTAAGTTGTGACCTCATCCCACCATAAACGACTCGGATCTGGGTGATTTCCACATGTTTTGGTAACAAATCTCGCCTAAATCCATGTATTTACCCAAGGAACTGTGCGATTTCGAGTTAACCCTGAAGAACCATCACGAACGGCCAGATCTGATGGAACGGGGTGATTCTCGGCCGTTAGAACGGGTCGGGACTGATGAAATTTCAAGTGTTAGTGCGAAATTACACTACCCTAGTAAAAACGAACGTATTCCTTCCGTTAAACACTCGGAAACAGTGTTCAGAGTGCGAAACAGACATGACAAGTCCGCACGGATGACATGTCAGCCCGCACGGATGACAAGGACACTTGTCCGCACAGATGACATGTCAGTCCGCACGGATGACAAGTCAGTCCGCACGGATGACACTTGTCCGCACGGATGACATGTCAGTCCGCACGGATGGGCCATCCGCACGGATGACAAGTCAGTCCGCATGAGTCACTCTTGTTCGAACGATTGACAATCCGCACGAGTCAGCAACTAATCCGATCGGATAGTCTGTCATCCGACCGGATGACAGCCATCCAACTCAGGTCCATATGCCATCCGATCGGATGAGCCCATCCGAATGGGTGAGCACCATCCGACCAGATGACTGACTTTTCAATGCTAATCTCGCCTAACCGTACATCGTTTACTATATCTTTCAATGATTAACGCAGACGCACTCGCAACCGACCCAAACAAGTTGTATTCCCGCTAAATATGCACTGTGAGTATACTTGAACCCTTTTTAATCGAATTTTGGGTGTAACATACGTTTCTAACAAATCGAACTCATCAAACGAAATATTCAATCAATCGAATTATCACTTGCGAATAACTGTTATGCATAGATATACGTGATGCTAGTTGCATATGTGCTAGGACTTATACTCGCGACGTCCCACCACGACTAGTATAGTACTATTGCGCCCGACGGGGTCTAGTTATGCCATCGTACATTCGAGCATCGAGGACTTAGTTGGTAGTGTCAGTTTTGTGAGTATATATGTCGTGTATTACGTTTATGCATGTGGAAATTCGCAGCACTTTTAATCTATTATGCTATACTTATCAAACCTGTATACTCGCCAATACTTTTGTATTGACAAATATTTTAACGTATGTTGTAGGTTAGATCGCAGACTATTTCAAATCAAGCTAGGAAGTCTAGAAACTCAACTAAAATCTAGGTTGTCGGATTTGTATTGTTCGAGAGGGCAAGAAATCTGTGATAACTTATGTGATTGTATTACTTGTTAGTATGGGATAACGAATGTATTAAATATTATCGCAATATAGTTGTTATGGATTCTCTTGAGCAATCTGATTCGCCTAGTGCCGCGCCCTGATGATTCCGCCATCGGTTGGGGTGTGACAAACACTCTCTGTCCGGATCCCATCTTCTCGCTCTCTTCGCTTCCAAATAGATACGGGATATTCTAATTATTTTGTTTTCAGCCAGCATTTTTCTGTATCTATATTTCTGCTCTTCAGTTCTATCGTCTTTCCACGGAATAGGTTCGTCGTTTTTCGCCATGAATGCGTAACCAACCGCATCTTCTTCAGGTAAAACCTCTTGACTCCAATCATACCCTTCATCATCATAAATCACCGCAAGAGCTCTAGATTTCTCTTTGTTGTCTTCAACCTGCTTCAATCTAGGCGGCTCAGATTTATTCTGGTGATAAATTGCCTTCTTGTAATAATCATCTCTGAAAGGGTTCTCTGACTCATCAGCATATGCGTTTCTGCATTCTCGCTTGAAGTGACCTTTCTGCTTACACTTGAAGCATGTCACTTTGGATTTATCGAACCCCAGCTTGGTAGATGGACCACCAATTGTCTTCCTGCCGGTAATTTCCATGAAACGTTGTGCTCGACGAACAGCACTGGCCATAGCCCAACGAATATCGATCAGCTCCATTTCTTCAGGATCTATCTGATCATAATCTTCCTTCGTTAAGTTGGTATTGCCTATCTTTCCAGCTCCTAACCCTTCATATGATTCCAACACCGATGCTAGAAAGATCATCTGCTGTTTGGCCGACTCCTCGTCAAAATTCTGAGCATTCTTCAAGTCTATTGCAATGTTGCATTGAAAACGATTCTTTGCATCAGAATGACTTGCAGATGATGAAGATCCACTGTGATAACCACTGTGATTTCCACTTCTTTGACCACTTTGACTTTCTTTGCTTGCTGTGGACACATTTTCAGCAGAAAACGCAGTCTTGGGAGAAGTTTCTTTTGGCATCATGCTCTTTGGATAATACAAATCCAAATTCTGCTGGTAAGACGAGTGATTGACTTTGAATGTCTTCTTCAGTTCCAACTCGTGACTCTCGAGTTTCTCAATCAACAAATCTAATGTCAACTTTTCTGGTGCCTTGATGGTATTCTTCAGCATCAGCGCATAATATCTCCAATCCATCTCGTCTGGTAATGAATCAAACAATTTGTCGATAAGCTCTTCTTCAGGATATCTGATATCATGTCTTGCTAATTCCAGCTTCAGATGACCAAACCTTTCTATCATTTTACAAACTGACTCGTTCTTTAAACATCCAAAAAGATCAAACTCTTTTCTAAGTAGTTTTATTTTATTTTTCTTGATTTCTTCACTACCTATACATTTCTTTTCTAGCTTTTTCCAGAGATCTTTTGCATTTGTATAATCGATCAATGAGATTATGTCTTCCCGAACTGACTGAAATAACAATGCCACACATTTTTGTTCAGCCACAAATGATTCAATCTCTTCAGCTGATGTTAAAGTTTCACCAGTTTTGTTTCCATGGTCATAACCGTTTTTTAGACTCTTCCAGCTGGAAAATGCGAATGCCATCAACCAATCTTCAAACTTTCTTGACCACCGACTATATTCCTCGATAGCCATTAGCTTTGGAGGTTTATTGAATGTTCTAAAAGCACTTTCAGATTCCCAAGCTTCCTTTTTCCTCTCTTTCGGCGAATTCTCATTCGTATTGCTAGACGAAGAATCATCGTTTCCGGAATTTCCTGCAAACGCGTACATATCGCTGAACGGGTTCAAGAATATATCATCCATCTTGAATGTACCTGCAAAATCAGCAAACACTTAGACGAATTTTCGAAATTTTTGAACAATAAAGACACAAAAGCGAAACCAGCTTGTGTGATAGATAAGCGAAATATGCTAAGTGTCACAGAAGCGAAACTACTCTTGACAGATGAGCGAAACTATGTTTTGACAGAAAAGCGAAACCACACTTGACCGTATAAGCGAAAGTGTATAAGCGAAAGTGTGTAATGTCCGAATAAGCGAAAGTCAATTGTCCGTTCGAGCGAAACCCTAATCTCTATTCGAGCGAAACTACCCAATGTCCGTTCAAGCGGAACTAACTTGTTCGAAAAAGCGGAACCTTATGGTTCGTATGAGCGGAACCTTCGATTACCGAAAAAGCGAAATCATGTTTTAGTCAAATTTCACCATGTTTTAGTCTGAATTTTAACCTGAATCTTTCTAGGGTTTGTTATTACAGTATTTAACACGTTATACTAAAAAATCAGGTCATTTCAACCGTAGGAACCAGTTCAAATCGAAAAAGTGTAAGAGAAAGTGAGTAGAAATGAGAGAATTTTGTCGAATCAGCTGTAGTAGTATGAACTCCTCGTCCTGAAGCTCTGATACCACTTGTTGGACCGTTTTCCGACCCCGAAAAGTCAGTAAAGGACGTTCATCTTCACGTACGAAGGCGGAATCAACGTAAATGAAGTTACACAGCTTTTCCTATTCAATTCCTTCTCTTTTATTGCTTTCTGAATCAATTTTGACAGAGTTCGGTTACACAAGCAATGAGATGGTTCCGCTCCAATGTCAGACATCAATGATCAGGTTTCGCTTATGATGCCTATATATAGCCTATGTGGTTTCGCTCCAATGTCATTGACATATAAGCGAAACCTCATATGTATGTATAAGCGAAACCACCCTAGGTCCTTAAAAGCGAAACCATCTATGACCTTATAAGCGAAACCTAAACTAAAATGTACATATGAGCGAAA
The DNA here is from genome assembly GCA_030545235.1 of Helianthus tuberosus. Classification (NCBI taxonomy): domain Eukaryota; kingdom Viridiplantae; phylum Streptophyta; class Magnoliopsida; order Asterales; family Asteraceae; genus Helianthus; species Helianthus tuberosus. Next base: position 200,752,790 of record CM060425.1, read on the forward strand.
CTTCAACATAAAACCCTAATTTTAACTATCAAGCTCCTATGTTGACATAACTTGACCTAAGACTTGATGTAGACGTAGTCAACAGACATTCAGTGCACCAACAGACTCCCCCTTGGATGTTGACGAAGTCTTCAGCTCCGAGTCTTCACTCTTGGTCTTTTCTCCATCTCTGTCTTCACATCATAAGCACTCTATCTTCACAGGTTTAGAAACACAAAAACTCCCCTTTGACTGTTGATCCAGACTCCCCCTTTCACAGACTCCCCCTCTCAATGTGCTAGAATCTGAGGTCTTTATCTGGTTCAATCTTTAACAATTAGCTTCCGTGGGAATAATGAAGTCCAAAACCTGTTTCTCAAACATCAAACATTACAAACTATCTTTTTAACAATAAATCACAAACTCAATCAGCTTTAGCAATCCACTCAAGTATTCAGGTCCAAGTTAATGACCCTGATCACTTGATTAATCTACCAAGTTCAATTTAATGACCTTGGTTGATCATTTGACGAATCAAACTGATTTTGAAAACAACAATTTACACATTTTCTGAAAATAACAAGCTGCGACCCCGAAAAGTCAGTAAAGGACGTTCATCTTCACGTACGAAGGCGGAATCAACGTAAATGAAGTTACACAGCTTTTCCTATTCAATTCCTTCTCTTTTATTGCTTTCTGAATCAATTTTGACAGAGTTCGGTTACACAAGCAATGAGATGGTTCCGCTCCAATGTCAGACATCAATGATCAGGTTTCGCTTATGATGCCTATATATATAGCCTATGTGGTTTCACTCCAATGTCATTGACATATAAGCGAAACCTCATATGTATGTATAAGCGAAACCACCCTAGGTCCTTAAAAGCGAAACCATCTATGACCTTATAAGCGAAACCTAAACTAAAATGTACATATGAGCGAAACTTCAACATAAAACCCTAATTTTAACTATCAAGCTCCTATGTTGACATAACTTGACCTAAGACTTGATGTAGACGTAGTCAACAGACATTCAGTGCACCAACAGGATCTGTGAGAGAGAGTGTGGTATAGAGAGATGTAAAGAGAGAGAGTGTGTGTGTGTGTGTGTGGTATACAAAGAGAAAGAGAGTTAATAACAATAATAATAATAATAATAATAATAATAATAATAATTTTTAAAAATGTTTTGTTTTATTTTTTAAATAATATTAAATAAAGAGGTAAAAAGACTAAAATACCCTTGGGTAACCATATTTAACAAGAAAATCTAACTGGGTTAGGGCTAAAGGACAAGACGTGCAACAATTTTCCCTATAAAGGGCAAAACCTGTCAAAATTCGTTGAAAAGGACACCGCCTGAAAAAAAGGTATAAATATAAAGGACAAAAGGTGTAATTTTTCCTTAAATAAATATAAAAACTAAAAACACTAATAAACTATCGAATACAAACGAACACGTTATCGAACGTTCACGAACATAAATGAACGAACGAAATTTCTTGTTTGTGTTCGTTTGTTTAATAAACGAACGAACACAAACGAACTTCCTGCCGAACGGTTCACGAATTGTTCGTCGAACATTTGGATCGTTTGCAGCCCTAAATACGGCAAAGTATTTCGCACTTACAAAAAGGGATGATTTATGTTTTTATTTTTGGACTTGCAGCACGATAACTGTGATGATGTCATTGACTCATTGGTGGCTCTATCGTTCTATGGTGCTAGTCAGCTCAAGTTTCACTGGATGGAATGTTATGACAAGCTTCTAGTAGGATCTGTACTCTGTTTAGTTGGAATCTTGACACTTATTTTCCATGATCATGAAGGACATACCCATACAGGTTCAAGTGAAGAACATGTGCACCGGAAGCTGTTTATGCTATTATGAGAATTTAACAAGTTTAGAAAAAGCTTATATTTTCAATTACTTTTTTTTTATGTTGCCACTCAGGTTGTTGTTTGTTGATTACAATGGAAATCTTAGTTATATGAAAATCTGATGTATCTTGTAAAGTTCCTTAAAATCTGATTCTACTGTAATGTTTTTGATTGGGAAGATTTATTGATTGCATCAAGAAGTTGTCAATTTGATGAAAAGGGTAACTGGTTTTGGTGTCGGTGTTGGAATATTGGATCAAGCAAACTTGAATAACACCCACGGTTTTATGTAACAAATCACTAGTTACGGTTCAACTCTTATTACATTTTATTTACAATGACCCTAAACCCTATGTTGATACTAATAATGCTTGTGATCAAAGTTATGATATCCACTTTGTACATATCAAACTGGAACTCATATAAAGTCGATGAAATGTGACTGCTAGCATAGAAAATACAAATATGTTAAAACATTAAACTCATTAGATAAGTAAAGACTAGTAGGAATTCGATACAAATTTCCTATTTTAATTTCTCATGCTACGAATAGCTCAAACCGACAACAACAAATTCAGTCTCTCTCCCAGATTGTTATCTGGGCAAGAGTGTCCATCATTTCTTTTGGGACAAGCTTACCTATCAACTTAAGCATACTTCTGTCTAGTGAACCAGCTGAGATTCGATCTATGAACAATGATAAAGTAGAAGCATCAAGTGAGTAACTTCTTCCATCCATTACCTGTAAAAGCATCACCACATCATCGTAATTCTGGTTCTTAAGATATCCCTGGAGAAGAACATTGTAAGTAAAACTATTTGGTGGGCAGCCACTCTCATCCATTTTACAAAACAAGTGCTTTGCTTCCTTTAGTAAACCTTCCCTACATAAGCCACTAATCATCACAGCATATGTGCGAACATCAGGTTGCAAGCCTTTTACAGTAAGGTCATGGAAAAGAGCACTTGCAATATCAAGCTTCCCACATTTTCCTGCCCCTTCAATAAGTATTGTGTACACAACAATATCTGAATTTAGCTTGCTATCACCTACCAAGTGGAACAAAGAGAGCGCCTCATCAACTTTATGGTTGTTGCAAAGACCGTCTAATATTATTCTATAGGTGCATTCATCTGGAATTAGGCCTTGTGATTGCATCTCATCAAAGAGTTTGCGTGCAGCTCCACATCGTCCGACCCGAAACAATCCCTGTAACATGGTGCTGTAACTGACTATATCAGGTTTCAAACCTTTTTTTGTTATCTCATGAAACAAATGCATGGCCTCTTCTACTTTAAAACTCTTGCAATACCCGTTCAATAAACTGTTGTAAGTAACAACATTAGGGACTAGACCTTTAGAAGTAAGTGAATCAAAAAGTGTCCTTGCCTTGGTCATCTCACCTCGCAGACAGTAACCATCTACAAGTGAACTGTATGTCACTATGTTAGGAACCTCACCTCTCTCAACCATGATGTCTATAACAGCCTCCGCTTCATCCACCTTACCTTCCTTGCAAAATGCATCAACTAATATGCTAAAGGTTTGAAAATTAGGAGAGATCCTTACATCCTCCTCCATTTCTTTTAGCAGCTTAGCGACTTCGTCCCATCGACATAAGTTACAAAGGCCATGAATCAGAGAGGTGTATGTGATGACATTTGGTTGAATGGCTTTGTGAAATACCATTTCTTTGAAAAGGTTGAAAGCATCATCCATCATTTTGTCCTTGCAGAGACTATCAATGATTGTGCTATATGCAACAACATCAGGCCTACAGCCTCTTTCATCCATGAGCCTAAGCAAACCAATGGCAATATCATTGTTGCCAAACTTGCAAAGCCCTTTAATCATCGTGTTATACGTAACTACATTAGGTTCACAAAGTTTGTGCTTGATGAGCTTCTTGAAGAGTCTCTCAGCCTCAATAATTCTATCTTCTAGGATGAGTCCATCTAAGAGTGTACTAAATGTGAAGACATCGGGTACAACAGCTCGCCTGAAGCAAGAAGCCAGGAGTGCAAAGCCGTCGTTGGTGCTAGACATCTGACAACAACACTTGATGGCAATATTCATAGAGTAGGCATCAATAGGAACTCCAACGACGCACATTTGTTTAAACAGATGGAGGCAAGAAGAAAAATGGTTCAATTTGGTAAGAGCACTCAACAACTGATTAAACTTGATAGCAGATGGGAGGGGTTTTCTCTGGATCATTTCATCGAACAGGTTAAAGGCATAATCCAAGCTGGTAACTTTTTGATACCTAGACAGGGGACGATCTGAAAAGGAAGTGGAGTGAAGAAGAGAAGCAAAAGAAGTGGAGTGAGGACTGAATTCTAAACCTAATCTGGAAGACGAAAGAGGGGTTGTTAAAGAATTGGTGATGAGAATACCTGTGAGTTTGAAGAAAGCGTGATGAAGAAGAGAATTGGTGCGAATCATCATCATTGTCGCAGCAGCCTCCAACGGAGAAGGAAATTGATGGTATTCTTCAGGACCTGTGACCTAACCCTCACACTCAGTGTGGTTTGGTAAGAAATGCGAGGAAGCACGCCTAAGTTCATAATTTCTTTTCATTAATTACCGAGTAAATTACAAAGTTCGTCCTTTATGTATGTCATTTATTACAAAGTATGTACTTTATCTTTAATAAGCTCAGAAAACACACTTAATGTTTGAAAAACCTTTATGTCTCTTGCTGGCTCTTTATATATATATATAAAGTGTTGTTTGCCGTTCAAAAAAAAAGGTTATGTCCTTTACCCTAAACCTAGTTTGTTTTCCCAGTTAAGTCAGGTCACGTGAGAAGCACATGAGGGTATATTGGTCATTTTACCCTAAATACTAAAAAAATTATAAAAAAATTCAGATCTTCCTCTCTCTCTCTCTCTTTGAACGCAGATCTTTATTTCATCATCATCTGCACACTCCTCAGCCAATTCATATCTAAACAAAACCACACACAAAATCAAAAACCCAAATCAAGATAAGTCTTTCTCATACACTCCATCTTAATTAATTACTTGATTGATTGATAGTTGTTTCAAATATGCAGTTGATGTTTTCATATTTCATGTAGAACTAGACAGATATAGAGAGAGGGTAATTCTTTTGCTTTAACACAAACTGCTGTATTAAATCATTTCAACACAAAGTACTCTAAATCTTGATTTGTATGCTCTTGATTCTAGTTTTGGTAATCTGGCAAATCATTTCAACACAAACTACTTTATTAAATAAAAAAGAAAAGTGAAAAACAAGCTTATTTTTTATGAAATCAACACCACCGAATCTGAAACCAACAACTAACCCATCCATATTCCGATCAAACCGTCGTTGCACTGTCACAGTCACCATCACCTTCATCTCCTAAAAACACCAATTCCACAATGTCATGGTTCGCTCGAACTATCACCAACACCTTCAATCTCGACGACGATGAAGAAATCTCACAACAACACTCTCCAAACACCTCAACAGATCCACACCTCGAACTAGAAGACGATTCATCTTCACCTTGCACGATTGGAGTACTTTTTCTCTTCCAGAAGACGATTCGTCTTCATTTTTCCATACCATTGTTGTTTTCTCTTGCACGATTGCGTATTTGAGGGTGACTTGCAGGGGGGACGAATTGGGGATTAGGGTTAGGTATGTGCAGCTGATTGAAAGATGGAGAAGATGATGGTGGGGTTTAGGGTTTTTATAACAGGGCACATTAATTGGTAGGTAGAATGACATTAATGCCCTCATGTGCTTCTCACGTGACCTGACTTAACTGGGAAAACAAACTAGGTTTAGGGTAAATGACATAACCTGAATGGTTTTTCAAACAGTAAGTATGTTTTCTGAGCTTATTAAAGATAAAGGACATACTTTGTAATAAATGACATACATAAAGGACGAACTTTGTAATTTACTCTTAATTACCCTAGTATTTCTTTCTTTCTTTTTTTTTAACGGCCAACAAACATTTACTCAAGACCGTGAGGTATGGTGGGGCGGGGGTTTGGGGCATGGGTTGACACGTGGAGTTCGAGCCCCCCCCCCCCCCCCCCCCCCCGCTGGTGAGTCACGTGTCTGTGGGGTATGGCGGGGCGTGGCTAGCCCGGCGTGGCTTAGCCAACGGTTATATTTTAAAATTTAAATGGCCCGCTATGCCCTAGCCAACAAGCCAATAATAGCCGGCCACATAGGATCGCTAGCATGCCCCACGCCCGGCCTTAAACTCCCGCCCAAGGGGCCACGCCCAAACCCAAGCCCACCCGGGGTGGTAACTTGGGCATTTATGGCCAACCCACGCCCCAACCCCCGCCTCATACCCCATAGTCTAACATTAACGAAGTGTGATGAACAGTACATATATATTATTTTAAATATCGAATTTACAAATATGCCTTTAAGTGTGAAATTGGGGACGAACTAACTTACGCTTTTGTCCCACTTTAACATTACGATTTTGCCATCGGTTTAAAATAACGCTTTCACCTCCAGTTCAAAATAAAATTATGCTTTTGCCCTCAGTGAGAAATTACACTTTTGCCCTCGGTTCAACAGTACGATTTTACCCCCTTTAAATTTACAGTTTCGCCATTAGTTTTGTTTTCTTCCTCTCAGGTAAGTTACGATTTTGCCCTCATTTTAAATTTACATTTTTGTCATCGGTTTTGTTTGCTTTCCCAGTCAAATTACGATTTTGCCCCGCTTTAAAATTATGATTTTCCTATCAGTTTAAAATTACGTTTTTACCTCCGGTGTAAAATAAAATTATGCTTTTGCTCCCAGTGAAAAATTACAATTTTGCCCTCGGTTCAAATTTACGATTTTGCCTCGTTTAAATTTACAGTTTTGCCATTAGTTTTGTTTTCTTCCTCACAAGTACGATTTTGCCTCCAGTGTATAGGTACAGACACAAGATGGGGGCATAGTGCGAGGCAACTGCCTGGAACTCCTCCATTGTCCCAACCAATTTACGATTTTATCCCCGCTTTAAAATTACGTTTTTACCTCCAGTTCAAAATAAAATTATGCTTTTGCCCACAACCAAAAATTACAATTTTGCCCTCGGTTCAAAATTCCGATTTTGCTCCATTTAGATTTACAGTTTTGCAAATAGTTTTATTTTTCTCCTTCCAGCCAAATTACGATTTTGCCCTCAATTTAAATTTACATTTTTGCCATTGTTTTTCTTTACTTTGCTGTTTCTTTTCTTTTTTTCTCCTTTTCCGCTTTATGTATATATTATAGTTATTATTGTGCAAAACTATTAAGAAAAACTTTCGCAATTCAGTTAGTTGTATGAACATTCAAATATAGTGAGTGTCTATGGTTCGATGCCCTTCATGGGAAAGAATTTTTTTTTTACCTGCTGCTAAATAAAAGTTTGAGTATCTATTATTCTTAGTAATATTTTCCGTGATTTATTCCTTCTTCTCTTTTCACTTTTACGTTGTTTTCTCTGCTTCTAAATTTGTAATTTTGATAACCAACCGGTATGGTACCGGTATTTACGGGTAAAACACCAGTAAGTAACGAACTGAACGGGTATCGTGCTTATCCCGTTACAAAACAAAACGAATCGATAACATTTGGATTCCTTGATGAGCTTCTTGAACAGTATCTCTGCCTCAATAATCCTATCTTCTAGGACGAGCCCGTCTAAGAGCTCGTCTGAAGCAAGAAGCTAGGAGTGCAAAACCGTCATTGGTGCGATGCAAGTGACAACAACACTTGATTGCAATAGTCATCGTTAACAACAGGCACTCCAATGAGACACATTTGTTTAAAAAGGTGGAGACAAGAAGAAAAATGCTTCATTTTGGATACAACATTCAACAGCTGGGTAAACTGATCAACAGATGGAAGGGGTCGTCTCTGTAGCATTTCATCAAACAGGTTCAGGGCATGATCCAAGTTGATAACTTTTTGATACATAGACAGAGGACGATCGTTATTATTTGAAAAGGAAGCGGAGTGAAGAAGAGAAGCTAAAAATGTGTTGTGGGGACTGAATTCTAAACCTGATTGGGAAGACGAAAGAGGGGTTCTTACAGAGATGGTGATGAAATTAGGTTTTTTGAGGTTGATAAAACCATGCTGACGTGAAGTTGAGTGAGTCATCATCGTCGCTTTGATTGATTAGACCGAAGGGTGTGGGGAACGTCCCCGTCCCCCCCCCCCCCGGGTCGCGTCGCTAGCGTCGGATTTTAGACGTTTGGGACGAGGTCTGTGATTGGTTGGATGTTTGATGTGGGCCACCATAGAGAGAGAGAGAGATTTAATTGTTTTTATTTTAATGTGGGCCACCATTTTCAGATTTGGGTCTATCCTCCACACCATTGGGTAGTCCCTAAGGGGATGGTCCTCCACCCATGGTGAGGTGACGCCTACGTGACGGGTAATCCCTTTAGGGATGAAGCAAACCACACCCTATGGTCTAAACCCAACCCAACTTTTAATAAAATACTAATTCTCCCATTTCCAACTACAAAACCCAACTCACCAGTCATCACAACCTTTTGACACCCATTAGCAACTCAATCTAAAAAATTTTTTATTAAAAAATTGATCTATGGCTTTAGTTTATTTTATATATTTTATTACATAATAATAATAATAATAATAATAATAATAATAATAATAATAATAATAATAATGTTTGGAAACAATACCATTAAATATAAAATTGATAAAAAGTTATTAAAAAAAATCTAAGGAACCTATAAAATATGGACACTTAAAGTTCACCAGAGTCATTTATGATGAATTACCAAATTCACACAAATTGCAAATAGATGGTAAAGCCTCAATAGGATTAAATGAATTATTTTTTTCTAATACAAATCAAATAGCACAGAATCATATCAACAAATCAAAACAGTCAATCAACAAATGATTGTTCACGTTGTTCATGTTTACCAGCTACATTATCGGCCATTTGCAAACAACACAAGTAAACACCGCTATAATTTCAATTAAACAATCAACTGCACAACATACTAGCACGGATTTGATATAGAAACCAACAAGATCTAACAATGGTTACATTCCAGAGAGTTCGAGACCTAAGATAGAAAGAGATAAATTGTCTGGCCAAGTACACTTATATAACGACCCGAAGAAATCCGGATCAGCTGCACAGCAAGCCCAGCCCATCATACTTTATCTTTAGCCAGCTAGCCCATCAGCTCCTTTGTCTTTATCCACTTGGGAATAGCCCAGTGGTGTTGGTGAGTTTAGATAGAGCTTAGGATAGGAGAGGTTAGGGGTTGAATCCCCATGGTGTGCAATGTTAGCCATTCAAAAAAAAAAAAAAAAAAAAACAAACCAAAACAAATCATTAAAAAAGCTAATACATACCAATTTATATCTGATTAACAATTTTGGTAATACACCTGGACAGCTGTTTTCAACACCCCCCTCAGTTGCATGACCAAACACAATAAACATGTTCGGAAAATTTACACAACTTAACGTGTTGATTTACCAATAAACCTTTGGTAAAAATATTAGCTATTTAAACTTGCCTTTTAACCATGTAACCACGCAGGGGCGCAGCTTCTTGGGGGGGGGGGGGGGGGTCGCCCGACCCCCGGGATTTTTCGCTCAGTAGTGTTATATATGTAGTTTTCGTATAGAAATTTTTGGATATATACGTTTTTACCCCCCGATTCTATAGAAATTTTTGGGTATATATACGCCCGACCCCTCCGTTTTCTCCGGCAAGCTTCGCCACTGTAACCACGGACTTGGATGAGGGTTAGATAAAACAGAGACTTCACAAATACCAAGTATATGAAAAATAATAACAAAAAAAAATCAATTAACTTCCCTGATTTTCAGGATGATGTCAATCAAACGCCAAAAAAAAAAAAACAAAAAAAAAAAAAACAATGCCAATCGACCTCTCTGAACTTCATATAACATTTCCTTCTCCTCTTCAAAGTTTAGCGTTTACAAAGCTCAAATAATCCTACAAGTTCCATTTGACCAACCTTTTTCAAAACAAATCAAAGCCCAAAATACAAACATACTGAAGCCATCCTGAAGTAAAAAAAATTGTTTTTAAACTTTATAGTTACGTCAAAACTTTGCTAATGAAGACGCAAACTTCTGGATGTGACTTAACATTTATATTTTGTTCGAAAAAAAACCATTTCAACGACAAATATCCATTTTTTAAACAAACCATTAAAGCTTTCGTAAAATTTGGTTGATAAAAATGCAAAAAACCATGATCAGAGCTGTGATCAGAGGGCATGACTGTAGGGCTGGTCTACAAAAGCAATGCTACAGTAGCAGGCTGAAACAGATGTTTGAATAATCAGGAGTCAACTTCGAAAGCAGGGTTATTTTATGAAAGAACACTTGTGATCAGTGCTGTGATACCATTTTGTACATATAAAACAGGAACTAACATGAAAAGTTGAAGCAGAAAATAAACAAAAAACATGTAACACCTAGCATCCATGAAATTAGTAAAGCATCATTAAACGAACATGTAAAGGTTTTGAACTCATAAAATACAAATTGCCAAATCACTATTTTAGTTTCTCCCAGACTGTCATCTAGGCAGGAGTGTCCATCAATTCTTTTGGCACAAGCCTACCTATCAACTGAACCATGCTTTTGTCTAGTGAACCAGCTGCGATTTGATGTATTAACAACGATAAAGTTGAAGCATCAAGTGAGTAACCTCTTCCATCCATTTCATGTAAAAGCATCTCTACGTCATCAAAGTGCTTGTTCCTAAGATATCCTTGGAGAAGAACACGGTAAGTAACATTATCGGGTGGAAAGCCACACTCATCCATTTTAAGAAACATGCCCTTTGCTTCCTTTAGCTGACCTGCTCGACAGAGGCCACTAATCATTATGTTAAATGTTCGCACATTAGGTTGCAAACCTTTCAAAGTTATGTCATGGAAAAGAGCCTTTGCTATATCAAGCTTCCCACACTTGCTTGCACCTTCAATAAGAATATTGTACACCACAATATGAGAATTTAGCTTGCTATCACCCACCATATGAAACAAAGAAAACGCCTCTTCAACTTGATGGTTGTTGCAAAGGCCATCTAATATTATTCTATAGGTGCATTCATCTGGTATGTGGCCGTGTGCTCGCATCTCATCAAAGAGCTTTTGTGCATCTCCACAACGTCCGACCCTAAACAATCCCTGTAATATGGTGCTGTAAGTGACGATACTAGGTTTCAAACCTTTTCTTGTTATCTCATGAAACAAATGCATGGCTTCTTCTATTTTCAAACTCTTGCAATACCCATTCACTAAACTGTTATAAGTAACAACATTAGGAACGAGACCTTTAGAAGTAAGTGAATCAAAAATCAACTTTGCTTTGGTCATTTCACCTCGTAGACAGTAACCATCTATAAGTGAATTGTATGTCACTATGTCAGGAACCTCACCTCTCTCAACCATGATGTCTATAACAGCCTCCGCTTCATCCACCCTACCTTCCTTGCAAAATGCGTCAACTAATATGCTAAAGGTTTGAATATCAGGAGAGATCCTTACATCCTCCTCCATTTCTTTTAGCAGCTTAGAGACCTCGTCCCAACGACATAAGTTACAAAGGCCATGAATCAGAGAGGTGTATGTGATGACATTTGGTAAAATGCCTTTGTGAGATACCATTTCTTTGAAAAGCTTGTAAGCATCATCTATCAGTTTGTCCTTGCAAAGACTATCAATGATGGTATTATATACTACAGTATTAGGCTCACAGCCTCTTTCATCCATGAACCTAAGCAAACCAATGGCTATATCCTAGGAGAAGAACACGGTAAGTAACATTATTTGGTGGAAAGCCACTCTCATCCATTTTAAGAAACATGCTCTTTGCTTCCTTTAGCTGACCTTCTCGACAGAGGCCACTAATCATTATGTTAAATGTTCGCACACTAGGTTGCAAACCTTTTAAAGTTATGTCATGGAAAAGAGCCTTTGCGATATCAAGCTTCCTACACTTGCTTGCACCTTCAATAAGAATATTGTACACCACAATATGAGAATTTAGCTTGCTATCACCCACCATATGAAACAAAGAAAACGCCTCTTCAACTTGATGGTTGTTGCAAAGGCCATCTAATATTATTCTATAGGTGCATTCATCTGGTATGTGGCCGTGTGCTCGCATCTCATCAAAGAGCTTTCGTGCATCTCCACAACGTCCGACCCTAAACAATCCCTGTAACATGGTGCTGTAAGTGACGATACAAGGTTTCAAACCTTTTCTTGTTATCTCGTGAAACATATGCATGGCTTCTTCTATTTTCAAATTCTTGCAATACCCATTCAATAAACTGCTATATGTAAACACATCAGGGACTAGACCTTTAGAAGTAAGTGAATCAAAAATCGACTTTGCTTTGGTCATCTCACCTCGTAGACAGTAACCGTCTATAAGTGAACTGTATGTCACTATGTCAGGAACCTCACCTCTCTCAACCATGATGTCTATAACAGCCTCCGCTTCATCCACCCTACCTTCCTTGCAAAATGCATCAACTAATATGTTAAAGGTTCGCAAACTAGGAGAGATCCTTAGATCCTCCATTTCTTTTAGCAGCTTAGACACCTCGTCCCAACGACATAAGTTACAAAGGCCATGAATCAGAGAGGTGTATGTGATGACATTTGGTAGAATGCCTTTGTGAAATACCATTTCTTTGAAAAGGTTGAAAGCATCATCCATCATTTTGTCCTTGCAGAGACTATCAATGATTGTGCTATATGCAACAACATCAGGCCTACAGCCTCTTTCATCCATGAGCCTAAGCAAACCAATGGCAATGTCATTATTGCCAAACTTGCAAAGCCCTTTGATCATTGTGGAATACATAACTACATTAGGTTCACACAGTTTGTGCTTAATGAGCTTCTTGAAAAATCCCTCTGCCTCAAGAATCCTATCTTCACGAATGAGTCCATCTAAGAGTGTACTAAATGTGAAGACATCGGGTACAACAGCTCGCCTGAAGCAACAGCCCAGGAGTGCAAAGCCGTCGTTGGTGCGAGACATCTGACAACAACACTTGATGGCAATACTCATAGAGTATTTGTCAACAGGAAGTCCAATGTCACACATTTGTTTGAAAAGGTCAAGAGAGCAAGAAAATTGTTTCATTTTGGCAACAGCATTCAATAACTGACTAAACTTCACAACAGATGGGAGGGGTCGTCTCTGTGTCATTTCATCGAACAAGTTTAGGGCATCATCCAAGCTGGTAACTTTTTGATACCTAGACAGGGGACGATCTGAAAAGGAAGTGGAGTGAAGAAGAGAAGCTAAAGAAGTGGAGTGAGGACTGAATTCGAAACCTAATCTGGGAGATGAAGGAAGAAGGAAGGAGGTGGTGATGAAATTACCTGTGAGTTTGAAGAAACAATGAAGACGTGAATTCAATCGAGTGTTCATCGTCGATGATTCCGTTACAGAGAGACGTGAATTGATGCTTGAACTAAACACTCACTCGCTGATTTGATTTTGGTTTGGTAAGAATCGTAGAAAGCATGCCCTGGTAAAACATCATCTATATTATGATTTGAGTTAATTGCCATTTTAGTCCCTGTGGTTTGGGGCATTTTGCCAGTTTAGTCCAAAGGTTTCATTTTTAACATCTGGATCCAAAAAGGTTTCATCATTGCCATTTTAGTCCAACTGACTTAACCCCATCCATGCTCCTCAGTTAGTCAAGGGGTATTTTTGTCATTTCCCAAACTATTTTAATTAACCCTTTAATATCATCCTTTCTGTTTATATATAATGAATAAAGAAATACATAATACATATATATATATATATATATATATATTATACACACCTGCATCACATTCCACCCTACACTCCACCACAGCCCCCCCCCCCCTTTCTGGAACAACACCAGCACCACCATAACCTTCAACCTCACACAACCATCACCATATTCGCCGGCGACAGTTACTTCACCGGTGGAACAACACCACCACCATAGAACCTCCACCACTACCGTCAACACCACCCAATCGGAAGTCAAAACCACCCAATCGGAAGATTTTCAACAGATCTGATAAAATTTTTACAGATCTGGAAACCATTGATGTTGTGACAACGGTGGTAAGTGGTGGCTGTCCCGGATGATTATGGTGAAAATATGATGTACGGTGGCTAACGACGGTTCATGATAGTGTGTTAATCGGCTTCTGTCGGAGTTAACGGTGGAGGTGCACGGTAGAAAGAAGATGATGACGGTGAGTGGTGGTGTTGGTTCTGGTGGTCGTATTCTTACCAGCAGGTGGAAGAACACGGTGGTTTTGAGTGGCGCGTGGTAAGTGTATGATTTATTCAATGTTTTCAGATATCCGATGATTGTTTCATGTGATTCAGACTTCTTTTCTGATCTCGGGTGCTTACCGGAAAACTTTGATGTCAGCTGATACTTTGCGGCTAGTGTTTTTCTTGGTGACTCATAATCAACCGGAAACAGAGGGGTTTAGATATGGAGTTCTTTATAAGGTAGCAATGGTGTTTAGATGATGGTTGGCTGAATAGAGGGTGATGGTGGTGGTGTTTAGTTGGTGGTGGTGGTCTTGGTTGAGAGAGAGATAAAGACAGAGGGAGGAGAGAGACTGAAAGTATATTTGAAAAAAAAAAACAGGGTATAAACTTTGATAAAAATAAACCTTTAATAAAAATAATTGGGGAAATGACAAAAATGCCCCTTGACTAACTGAGGAGCATGGATGGAGTTAAGTCAGTTGGACCAAAATAGCAACGATGAAACCTTTTTGGATCCAGATGTTAAAAATGAAACATTTGGACTAAACTGTCAAAATGGCCCAAACCACAGGGACTAAAATGGCAATTAACTCTTATGATTTTTTAGAGTAAAATACTCGGATGCTCCCTGTAGTTTGGTAAAATATCGCCTATAGTCCTTAATTTTTGAAAATTAAATGTATGCACTTTGTGATTTGCTCGTTTGTTACTCGGATAGCCCCTGAAGTGGATGGACGTTAGTTTTCTCAGTTAAGTGAATGTGAAATGACAAATTTACCCTTAATGATAAAAAACAAATTGATGTGGGCCCACCCTTTTTATATTATTTTATTTGTAAAACCCCACAACCACACTTCATCCTTAACCTCCATCCACCACCATCACCCTCCACCCACCAACGCCAGCCTCCTCAAACCTCCACCATCACCGCCACAATCACTATCCACCATTTGTGGACTAAAGATCCCACCATCACCCTCCACCATTATATTATATTATGTGTATGTTTGGCATGGAACTTTTAGGGGCTTTTAGGGGCTTTTAGGAGCTTCTAGCTTTAAGCTTTTAAGAAAAAGTTCATACTCAATAAAAATCCTTGTTTGGTTGAAGGAGCTTGAAGCTTTTAGGTTAGGATCTTGAAGCTTTTGGTTGAACGCTCCTACTAGTAGCGTTTAGAAGGAGCTATAAGCTTTTAGGAAAAAATGACTATTTTAACCTCTAAAGATAATAAACTATTTAATGCACAAATTTTTTAAATTTTTAGTTATGTCAATTTTGGTCATTTTATACATTTTATTAAAAGCTCCAGCTACTCTGGCAAACACCAAATATATCTAAAAAGCTACAGCTACTAGCTACCAGCTTCTAGCCACCAGCTAACAGCTACTTTTGCCAAACATACCCTATATATAAGTATAATTTACAACAAACACGTTTGGTACAACAGCTCGTCTGAAGCAAGAAGCTAAGAGTGCAAAACCGTCATTTGTGCGATACAAGTGACAACAACATTTGATGGCAATACTCATAGAGTATTTGTCAACAGGAACTCCAACGGCACACATTTGTTTGAAAAGATGGATACAAGAAGAAAAATGTTTCATTTTGGTAAGAGCATTCAACAACTGATTAAACTTAACGACAGATGGGAGGGGTCGTCTTTGGATCATTTCATCGAACAGGTTAAAGGCATGATCCAAGCTGGTAACTTTTTGATACCTAGATAGAGGACGATCCCCATTATTTGAAAAGGAAGTGGAGTGAAGAAGAGCAGCTAAATAAGTGGAGTGAGGACTGAATTCGAAACCTAATCGGGAATATGAAGGAAGAAGGAAGGAGGTGGTGATGAAATTACTTGTGAGTTTGATGAAACAATGAAGACGTGAATTCAATCGAGTGATCATCGTCGATAATTCCGTTACAGAGAGACGTGATTTGATTTTGGTTTGGTAAGAAATGTAGAGAGCATGCCCTAGTAAAAGGGAGAAAGGAAAGGAAGAGATAAGGAAAGAAAACGCCTTCTCTTCTATTTCCATTCAAATCGAAAATAAAAAAAAAACGAAAGAATTTAGTCTGGTTTTCTTTTGATTTCTTTCTTTTCCTTCCTTAAATGAAACTCACAAAACACAACGTGTTTTATTTTCCTTGCTTTTCCTTCTTTAAATGAAACCCTGCAACACAAAATATTTTTACTTTCTTTCTATTTCATTTCCTTTCCTTCTATTAGTGATGCTCCATGTGGTTTGGTAAAATAACGCATATAGTCCCCAACTTTTAGAAATTACATGTATGCTCTTTGTGGTTTGCTCGTTTGTTACTCGAATAGTCCCTGAAGTAGATAGACGTTAGTTTTCTCACTTAAGTGGATATGAAATGACAAATTTACCCTTAATGATAAAAAACATATTGATGTGGGCCCACCCTTTTTATATTATTTTATTTGTAAAACCCCACCACCACACTTCATCTTCAACCTCCATCCACCACCATCACCATCACCCTCCACCCACCAACGTCAGCCTAGGGCTGGCAATTCTGACACGAACACGATAACACGACACGAACCTACACGAAGTTATCATGTTTCGTGTTTGACAGTAACAGGTTTCGTGTCTAAAATAGGTCGACACGATAAGACTTTAACATGTTTCGTGTCTAAACAGGTTAAAACCCGTTAACCTGTTAAGACCCGTTAAGTACATGTTAATAATTAAAAATCAAAAAATATTATATGTGGGTGTGGACATGGGGTCATCAGTCGTGGGACCTGGGATGAATTATACACAAACACACGCGGTTCTTTTTCACAATCCAAACCCTAATTTTTAAATCACTCTCACAAACACCACCATTCCCAATTCGGTTCACAACTTCCCCAATTCGGTCGTGTTCGTGTCTTAATAGGTTGTGTTCATGTCTTAAACAGGTCATGTTCGTGTCTTAACATGTCGTGTTCGTGTCTTAAACAGGTCATGTTCGTGTCCTAACAGGTTGTGTTCGTGTCTTAAACATGCCGTATGATACGTTGGTAATTTTTTCGTGTCTTAACAGGTCGTTTCGTGTAACCTGTTTATTAACACGTTCGTGTTTCGAAAATCTGACATGATAAGATTTCGTGTCGCGTTCATGTTTACGTGTTTCCGGTTCGTGTCTTATCGTGTTCGTGTCTTAACAGATCGGGTTGACCCGTTATGTCAGCCCTACGTCAGCCTCCTTAAACCTCCACCAACACCGCCACAATCATTATCCACCGTTTGTGAACTAAAGATCCCACCGTCACCCTCCACCATTATATTATATATAAGTATAATTTACAACATACTTAGGCTTTACCCACTTGTATCTATGGCTTTAGGTGCGCATGAGTTAGTTGTATGTTGTGCTTATTTCATTGTAAGGTTTGGGACCTTTGAATTTTTGGTTTTTAATGTGATCTCTATTTTTGTGATCATTTTCCAACCTAACTGTTATTCTTTTTTTACTTTTTCAAAAATTAATGACAAACTGTTTTTTTTTTTTACTTTTTCAAAAACTAACTATTTTTTCATGACGAGTTTTGTTTTGATTGTCGAACTTGGGACTATTTGGCTTTGGTTGCTAAATTTACAATTGTTTTTGTCATTGCACATTTCAGATACATTTGCCCAGTTTAATAGTGACAATGGTCATGTTAACCCTATTGATTCAATATATAACTTAGTTTGTACGTTGGAGAAGACATGGGGATGAGGGTCAAGCCTGGGTACGTGGTGATCCACTCTACTTAGGTGAATGTGGAAAATGCTTGAATTGCAAATTTGGAAAGAAAACATTTGTCAAGTTCGCCCTATTAATTTGCATGGTCTCATGCCCAACGACTTCAAGAATGTCTATGCGGTAACCGGAGAAACCTCCTACCGCCTCTTTAGTTGCGCCACAAGGTCTAAGTACATAGTAATCTATGTCAACTGCATGATTAAAGTTGACCTGAGGATACCACTTACACATGTTAGTTTCCCTACTTGTGGCTTCATAACTAGCCTTGCTGCACCATGGAAGGAAGTCGCGGTCTCTTTAAGAGTTCGGTTGCGATTTTTGGCCTTGGTGTTGGTGGTCTTGGGATACGTACTTTGATATGTAAACAATCAACAACCGTATATATATATATATCGATACTCTAAGTTTGTTTCGTAATCTATGTTTGTAAAAAAAGTTGACAAGAATTTGAAACCACATCTTAAAGCCCCCACCACATTGCGACAAGTCACGCATCTAGTTTAACACTAAAAAGTAAACAACTTTTTGAGCCTAAAATCTGCAACTCAGATAACTTAAAAAGATCTCATCATCAATCTTCACCATTTGTTGACTAAAGGTCCCACCATCTCTGTTTAACTTATAAAATGAAACAAAATTATGAAAATTCCAACTGAGACAAAATAACCCGACGAACATACCTTAAACATAAATCATAATTTGAGCCTCAAATATGCAAAGCCATCGTTTTTACCATAAACAGGTTTCACCTGATTTCTCTTAACATATCTAGCTAGAAAACATAGGTTTACCTTGTCACCGGAAATTTTGTCTAAACCATTGGATATCCCCTTCACCATTAAACCCACCTTTGATCATCATCAAAAACCCACCATGGAACACCACAGCATTAATCTCTTGGTATTCTTCCATCATCGTCGTCACAATAACATCCCTCACCAGAAACCCATAACAATACCACTAGTAACCATCATCGTCGTAACCCCTACAACCCACACCATCGTCATTGCCGGTAACCGCTGATGACCAATACCATGATGGTCGGATCTCTTCCTTCATTCTTCTCTGTTTTTCTCTTTGCAAATTGATCTAGTACGAAATCACGATGGTGTTTGGCGGCGTTTGGTGGCTATTTAGAGTGAGAGACGATTTGGGGGGGGGGGGTTAGAAGAAGAACGGGGTGGGGTGGGGTGGAGTGTTATATATTATATTACAAATTAACTGTGGGTCCCAATGATATTTTAAATGATTAATCGATTTTTTTATATTTTTGTAAAGCAAGGGGTAATTTTGTCATTTTACATGGACTTAACTGAGAAAACTAACATCCATCCACTTCATGGACTATCCGTGTAACGACTCACACAAAAATGTCCTAAAAACATTCTGTAAGTATAAACCCGGACCCCTGATGTAACAACCCTCATTAAAAGTCCTATTTATTTTATTATTTTATCTAAAAGGAAACCCTAATTAAGACACCCAAGTAATTCTACGCGAACCCTAAAATTTTCAGAACAATCAGAATCAGGATCAGGGCCCCTAAAACTCAGGGGGGGCATTCCCTACTCAACGATTATCCTTATAAGTTAATATAAAATTCGAATTTAATCGAATCGTCGACTCACCTGCACTCCAAACACACGCGGCAAGCAAATAGCTATTTTGTGACCCTTGCGCATCGTAGGGGTTATAGTGCTACGATGCGCAAGGCTTGACAAAATTTGGGTATAAATAGAGGGTCGTGGGATTGGCTTCTGTGCGTTTGTTCGACAAAGAAATTCTCTTCAGGCACCGAGTTCTGTTCTATTTACCACAATTAACACATACGAAACACCAATTAGTAGAGGGGGTGCTGCTACGATACAGGGTATTAACTCGATCGCTATTACGATTCATTTTCCGACTGATCAATATATCCAATGGATGTTTAAGTGCCGCCCACATTAGGGTTATACTTTGTCGTTCGTCGTTAATTCGATGGATGTTTAAGTATCACACTTTGTCGTTCGTCATTAATTCGATGGATGTTTAAGTATCGCACTTTGTCGTTCATTGTGAGAATTTGATCTCGTGAGTTATCGTAAATGCTGTATTAAGTTACCTACCTAGTTCGTATGCACTAGGCTACAAGGCTAAATCAATAGGCTAAGCTCTGCCTATATAAATCTGCAATATATCAAGGCTTATCTGTAGACTAAACTTTGGCCGTATGAATCTGCATGATTATATGTGAGTCATTCTCTTTTTATCAAATCTGTTTACAAAAGTATGTTTATTTTCAAAGGTTATAATTACAGTGATTAAGTTTATGTAATCACCAAGTTACAGCCGGTATGTGGGGTTTTGTATACATAACTTGATAACCGTCACTATTGGACAACGAGTTAGCCAATGAGTGATATGACCATAGTCACAGACACCATCGGGCAAAGAGGCTATCGATGGATGTTCGAGTGACAAGTACTGTGGGTAGTTGGTTTGATATCTGGAAACATTGTAATCTCTCTTAATACTGTAAATTATAACAAATGTGTCATTTTAATAAATAGAATGATTCACTCAGTATTTCCCGCTGACAAAACCTTTTTAAAACATTTTTCAGGTAATTACAGTAGATTGGAGTAATAGAAGGATACGGCACTGAAAGGCATCAAGAAGTGGCTTATTTATTAATTAAATCAAAATAAGAAATATTGTTTTATGTAATAAAATTTATCTTTATTAAAGCTACCATTATAAAACATGGGTTATCCCATTTATTAAATAAAATCCGGTGTTTTCTAAAACTCTGATATTTTTCCTAACTCACGGTCCTGATAAAATTTCCGCTGCAACGTTTTCAAAATAATCACCGGTACCGCTGGACTGTTCACAACTCCTGATTCCGTCCAGGGTGGGTCGGGGGTCGTGACAGAAGGTGGTATCAGAGCCAACTCAAAGAGCCACTGCTTTACGCCTTTAGGTGTTGCAACAATAATACCTAAGGTTATATAAAAGAGTTAGGAGATTGCTGTTAACTGGTAGCACACATGATAGCATTTAGACTTGAACCTAAGAAAAGATGCCTTAGTATTAGCTTCACGATAAGCTAAGTATTTGTGTAAATAAATATGATAGATTTTGATGTGCCATAAGTAATATATCTGATAAAATAAATATCACAAGACAACTAAGTCCAGAATCACTAGTTGAGAGAATGATCAACAGTGTTATGATTAGAATCACTAGTTAAAAGAGTGATCAACAGTGATATGACCACAATTACTAGTTGAAAGAATGATCAACAGAAAAATGACCTGAGTCACTAGTTGAAAGAATGATCAAATTGACACTGTCACAGGAATCGTCTAGTGATCAATATAATAATAAATTATGTTATGGAAATACAAATTTCCTTAATTCTGAATAAAAGCCCTAATAAGATAGGCACTTTTTGAAAAGATACTATTTAGGGGAAATGGAAAATTCTCCGGCAAGAATGGGTATGGTGTAGCAGACTCTCCAGTTTGTCCGGATATACTAAGATTACCTCTCCGGCGCGAACCGGGTAAGACGGGGTATATAATATGTCAAACGAGTGACAAGATTTCCCTAAAATAGTATCATGATCTGATATTTGACTGGTTTTTTGGAAATATGAAATTGTTAAAAGCATTGACCTGATAGATGGTATGTTTATTTCAGCATGTGAAATATGTGATTATATAGATATGTATATCTATAAGGAATTCCAAAAGTCAATTAAGAATAAAGCACCAGTATCTGTGTCTAGAATTCTTATTCAGAAATCTCTTTTCCGATATCAAACATTATTTCGTTTAATCATCTGTCTCGTAGCTCGTGTAATAAAATAAACAAAGGAAACCCATTAAGTTGGGATACCATCGAAAGTATAAAGAATTTCTAATACTATTAACGCAAGTAAAAAGCATGTAAAGTGGTGATAAGATACAAGAAAACACCTGAAAATTTAATTATAAATCCACAGAAGTTGAAGTATATCACATACGACTTCCAAGGCAAGACCTTTGGAAAATATAATTGGGCATTATGATACCAATGCTAATTCCGTCAGTAAGAAGAACTACTAATAAAAAAGAGGCACTTTGCCACATGATCCTACAAAATGAATATCTCTAAGGTACGCTAGAACAGGATTTCATAAACATCGGTGCACAGTCTAATCAGAGTCATAATTATTATCACTGCAAAAGGAGTCATATACTTTTGCAAATTCCCTATTTTATTTTATTTGACATTCCCTGATAATGTCACTTAACAACAGTTATCACACGAAATTCCGGATAGAAGTTCCTATACTTCTTTCATTGAAATTCTGATTTTTGCATATAATAAATTAACTTTTGTGTTTCTACTTCCCCTAATGGTCATCATACCAGGAGGATTTATTTCATAATAGCGAGTATTGATTCATTTCATTTCTTGGTAAATCCACATGTTACACATGCACCGTTTGTTGGGCATGTGATTTGTTTAATTTCTGAATTTCACTGGAGGGCTTCATTCTAATTGTCGTTTTATCCAAACTCAAATATCCTTTAGTTAGAATTGATTTTGGCATGGTGAACCGCATTATTGCTAAATAATGACTCTTAATATCGAGTCAATAAATTTTTGAAAAACTCAATTTTCTTTGGCATCCATGGTTTCTGTTATGACCATGTCTGAACTTTCTTATTTAAACTCGTTTTGTTTAAACCGAGTTCAATTGTTTGAACTTGCTCGCATTACATATTCAATTCAAAGTTCCATATGATGAATTAGAACCATCATATTCGAAATAATCATAACAAGCAATTTTAAAATAATCATGTGCTCAGATAATGATACCCAAATTCATATTTCGATATATCTCTTAATAATTATTATAAATATCAATCGAGCCTTTTGTAAAAAAACTTATTGCTCTATCATCGTTAATCGAAAAACAATATATATAAATTTAATTGATTATATACGGAATTACCTAATTTACAAATATAGTATTACTATATTTTAAACCATTGCGGTAAAGAAATTATATTTGAGGTATACTTTTATTTAAAGTTATTGTTTAGTTATTTATTATTGATAATTTTATTATTTATAATAAGTAGTAGTGTTAAGATTATTTTAATACTAGGGTTATTGTCAAGGACAGGTATTGGATAGCCTAGCCTTAGTTAGGCATAGATTGGCCACCTATGCTTAAACAAGGCAGCACTAACCAATATTCACCATGATAATGACTAGTTAAAATATATAAATTAAGTCATCATACATATTTAGTAAATTTTAATTATATATGAAAATATACATACTTTGGAGAAGACATATTTTCATAAAATAAAAGGGACAAATAAAAATATTATAAATAATAGTGATTTCTTTTACAAAATATACTAAAATATTTTGTAAATATAATAACTTCATTACGGAATTTTGTAATATATATTACATAGTAAAAATAATTTATTTTACATAGTATAGTAAAATACTTAAAAGCAGTAACCATTTACATATAAGTAAAAATGTGTAACAAATAATATATATTACATAGTATTTATATGTAAGATACGGTTCAGACAGGGATACAAATAATATATATAATGATTGGTAATGCCAAAACAACTTGTTCTTATTTTATTTCAATCTCTAGAACATAGTATAAAAAAATATAGTCACTAACAATATTACATTGTTTCACAATTAAAACAATTTGGAATTCTAAACAATGATACACTAACTCTATTGTCTTTTGGTGTATCTTTGCAATTCACTCATATCAACACTTTGATATCATAAATATTTGACAAATTATTTTTCATGCTTTTATTTCATTGGAACCTGTCAATTCTAAGTCTTCCTCAGTTGTCAATCAAAGTAAGCTTTCTTTTGACTCACACAAAAATGTCCTAAAAACATTCTGTAAGTATAAACCCGGACCCCTGATGTAACAACCCTCATTAAAAGTCCTATTTATTTTATTATTTTATCTAAAAGGAAACCCTAATTAAGGCACCCAAGTAATTCTACGCGAACCCTAAAATTTTCAGAACAATCAGAATCAGGATCAGGGCCCCTAAAACTCAGGGGGGGCATTCCCTACTCAACGATTATCCTTATAAGTTAATATAAAATTCGAATTTAATCGAATCGTCGACTCACCTGCACTCCAAACACACGCGGCAAGCAAATAGCTATTTTGTGACCCTTGCGCATCGTAGGGGTTATAGTGCTACGATGCGCAAGGCTTGACAAAATTTGGGTATAAATAGAGGGTCGTGGGATTGGCTTCTGTGCGTTTGTTCGACGAAGAAATTCTCTTCAGGCACCAAGTTCTGTTCTATTTACCACAATTAACACACACGAAACACCAATTAGTAGAGGGGGTGCTGCTACGATACAGGGTATTAACTCGATCGCTATTACGATTCATTTTCCGACTAATCAATATATCCAATGGATGTTTAAGTGCCGCCCACATTAGGGTTATACTTTGTCGTTCGTCGTTAATTCGATGGATGTTTAAGTATCATACTTTGTCGTTCGTCGTTAATTCGATGGATGTTTAAGTATCGCACTTTGTCGTTCGTTGTGAGAATTTGATCTCGTGAGTTATCGTAAATGCTGTATTAAGTTACCTACCTAGTTCGTATGCACTAGGCTACAAGGCTAAATCAATAGGCTAAGCTCTGCCTATATAAATCTGCAATATATCAAGGCTTATCTGTAGACTAAACTTTGGCCGTATGAATCTGCATGATTATATGTGAGTCATTCTCTTTTTATCAAATCTGTTTACAAAAGTATGTTTATTTTCAAAGGTTATAATTACAGTGATTAAGTTTATGTAATCACCAAGTTACAGCCGGTATGTGGGGTTTTGTATACATAACTTGATAACCGTCACTATTGGACAACGAGTTAGCCAATGAGTGATATGACCATAGTCACAGACACCATCGGGCAAAGAGGCTATCGATGGATGTTCGAGTGACAAGTACTGTGGGTAGTTGGTTTGATATCTGGAAACATTGTAATCTCTCTTAATACTGTAAATTATAACAAATGTGTCATTTTAATAAATAGAATGATTCACTCAGTATTTCCCGCTGACAAAACCTTTTTAAAACATTTTTCAGGTAATTACAGTAGATTGGAGTAATAGATGGATACGGCACTGAAAGGCATCAAGAAGTGGCTTATTTATTAATTAAATCAAAATAAGAAATATTGTTTTATGTAATAAAATTTATCTTTATTAAAGCTACCATTATAAAACATGGGTTATCCCATTTATTAAATAAAATCCGGTGTTTTCTAAAACTCTGATATTTTTCCTAACTCACGGTCCTGATAAAATTTCCGCTGCAACGTTTTCAAAATAATCACCGGTACCGCTGGACTGTTCACAACTCCTGATTCCGTCCAGGGTGGGTCGGGGGTCGTGACAGAAGGTGGTATCAGAGCCAACTCAAAGAGCCACTGCTTTACGCCTTTAGGTGTTGCAACAATAATACCTAAGGTTATATAAAAGAGTTAGGAGATTGCTGTTAACTGGTAGCACACATGATAGCATTTAGACTTGAACCTAAGAAAAGATGCCTTAGTATTAGCTTCACGATAAGCTAAGTATTTGTGTAAATAAATATGATAGATTTTGATGTGCCATAAGTAATATATCTGATAAAATAAATATCACAAGACAACTAAGTCCAGAATCACTAGTTGAGAGAATGATCAACAGTGTTATGATTAGAATCACTAGTTAAAAGAGTGATCAACAGTGATATGACCACAATTACTAGTTGAAAGAATGATCAACAGAAAAATGACCTGAGTCACTAGTTGAAAGAATGATCAAATTGACACTGTCACAGGAATCGTCTAGTGATCAATATAATAATAAATTATGTTATGGAAATACAAATTTCCTTAATTCTGAATAAAAGCCCTAATAAGATAGGCACTTTTTGAAAAGATACTATTTAGGGGAAATGGAAAATTCTCCGGCAAGAATGGGTATGGTGTAGCAGACTCTCCAGTTTGTCCGGATATACTAAGATTACCTCTCCGGCGCGAACCGGGTAAGACGGGGTATATAATATGTCAAACGAGTGACAAGATTTCCCTAAAATAGTATCATGATCTGATATTTGACTGGTTTTTTGGAAATATGAAATTGTTAAAAGCATTGACCTGATAGATGGTATGTTTATTTCAGCATGTGAAATATGTGATTATATAGATATGTATATCTATAAGGAATTCCAAAAGTCAATTAAGAATAAAGCACCAGTATCTGTGTCTAGAATTCTTATTCAGAAATCTCTTTTCCGATATCAAACATTATTTCGTTTAATCATCTGTCTCGTAGCTCGTGTAATAAAATAAACAAAGGAAACCCATTAAGTTGGGATACCATCGAAAGTATAAAGAATTTCTAATACTATTAACGCAAGTAAAAAGCATGTAAAGTGGTGATAAGATACAAGAAAACACCTGAAAATTTAATTATAAATCCACAGAAGTTGAAGTATATCACATACGACTTCCAAGGCAAGACCTTTGGAAAATATAATTGGGCATTATGATACCAATGCTAATTCCGTCAGTAAGAAGAACTACTAATAAAAAAGAGGCACTTTGCCACATGATCCTACAAAATGAATATCTCTAAGGTACGCTAGAACAGGATTTCATAAACATCGGTGCACAGTCTAATCAGAGTCATAATTATTATCACTGCAAAAGGAGTCATATACTTTTGCAAATTCCCTATTTTATTTTATTTGACATTCCCTGATAATGTCACTTAACAACAGTTATCACACGAAATTCCGGATAGAAGTTCCTATACTTCTTTCATTGAAATTCTGATTTTTGCATATAATAAATTAACTTTTGTGTTTCTACTTCCCCTAATGGTCATCATACCAGGAGGATTTATTTCATAATAGCGAGTATTGATTCATTTCATTTCTTGGTAAATCCACATGTTACACATGCACCGTTTGTTGGGCATGTGATTTGTTTAATTTCTGAATTTCACTGGAGGGCTTCATTCTAATTGTCGTTTTATCCAAACTCAAATATCCTTTAGTTAGAATTGATTTTGGCATGGTGAACCGCATTATTGCTAAATAATGACTCTTAATATCGAGTCAATAAATTTTTGAAAAACTCAATTTTCTTTGGCATCCATGGTTTCTGTTATGACCATGTCTGAACTTTCTTATTTAAACTCGTTTTGTTTAAACCGAGTTCAATTGTTTGAACTTGCTCGCATTACATATTCAATTCAAAGTTCCATATGATGAATTAGAACCATCATATTCGAAATAATCCTAACAAGCAATTTTAAAATAATCATGTGCTCAGATAATGATACCCAAATTCATATTTCGATATATCTCTTAATAATTATTATAAATATCAATCGAGCCTTTTGTAAAAAAACTTATTGCTCTATCATCGTTAATCGAAAAACAATATATATAAATTTAATTGATTATATACGGAATTACCTAATTTACAAATATAGTATTACTATATTTTAAACCATTGCGGTAAAGAAATTATATTTGAGGTATACTTTTATTTAAAGTTATTGTTTAGTTATTTATTATTGATAATTTTATTATTTATAATAAGTAGTAGTGTTAAGATTATTTTAATACTAGGGTTATTGTCAAGGACAGGTATTGGATAGCCTAGCCTTAGTTAGGCATAGATTGGCCACCTATGCTTAAACAAGGCAGCACTAACCAATATTCACCATGATAATGACTAGTTAAAATATATAAATTAAGTCATCATACATATTTAGTAAATTTTAATTATATATGAAAATATACATACTTTGGAGAAGACATATTTTCATAAAATAAAAGGGACAAATAAAAATATTATAAATAATAGTGATTTCTTTTACAAAATATACTAAAATATTTTGTAAATATAATAACTTCATTACGGAATTTTGTAATATATATTACATAGTAAAAATAATTTATTTTACATAGTATAGTAAAATACTTAAAAGCAGTAACCATTTACATATAAGTAAAAATGTGTAACAAATAATATATATTACATAGTATTTATATGTAAGATACGGTTCAGACAGGGATACAAATAATATATATAATGATTGGTAATGCCAAAACAACTTGTTCTTATTTTATTTCAATCTCTAGAACATAGTATAAAAAAATATAGTCACTAACAATATTACATTGTTTCACAATTAAAACAATTTGGAATTCTAAACAATGATACACTAACTCTATTGTCTTTTGGTGTATCTTTGCAATTCACTCATATCAACACTTTGATATCATAAATATTTGACAAATTATTTTTCATGCTTTTATTTCATTGGAACCTGTCAATTCTAAGTCTTCCTCAGTTGTCAATCAAAGTAAGCTTTCTTTTGACTCACACAAAAATGTCCTAAAAACATTCTGTAAGTATAAACCCGGACCCCTGATGTAACAACCCTCATTAAAAGTCCTATTTATTTTATTATTTTATCTAAAAGGAAACCCTAATTAAGGCACCCAAGTAATTCTACGCGAACCCTAAAATTTTCAGAACAATCAGAATCAGGATCAGGGCCCCTAAAACTCAGGGGGGGCATTCCCTACTCAACGATTATCCTTATAAGTTAATATAAAATTCGAATTTAATCGAATCGTCGACTCACCTGCACTCCAAACACACGCGGCAAGCAAATAGCTATTTTGTGACCCTTGCGCATCGTAGGGGTTATAGTGCTACGATGCGCAAGGCTTGACAAAATTTGGGTATAAATAGAGGGTCGTGGGATTGGCTTCTGTGCGTTTGTTCGACGAAGAAATTCTCTTCAGGCACCAAGTTCTGTTCTATTTACCACAATTAACACACACAAAACACCAATTAGTAGAGGGGGTGCTGCTACGATACAGGGTATTAACTCGATCGCTATTACGATTCATTTTCCGACTAATCAATATATCCAATGGATGTTTAAGTGCCGCCCACATTAGGGTTATACTTTGTCGTTCGTCGTTAATTCGATGGATGTTTAAGTATCGCACTTTGTCGTTCGTTGTGAGAATTTGATCTCGTGAGTTATCGTAAATGCTGTATTAAGTTACCTACCTAGTTCGTATGCACTAGGCTACAAGGCTAAATCAATAGGCTAAGCTCTGCCTATATAAATCTGCAATATATCAAGGCTTATCTGTAGACTAAACTTTGGCCGTATGAATCTGCATGATTATATGTGAGTCATTCTCTTTTTATCAAATCTGTTTACAAAAGTATGTTTATTTTCAAAGGTTATAATTACAGTGATTAAGTTTATGTAATCACCAAGTTACAGCCGGTATGTGGGGTTTTGTATACATAACTTGATAACCGTCACTATTGGACAACGAGTTAGCCAATGAGTGATATGACCATAGTCACAGACACCATCGGGCAAAGAGGCTATCGATGGATGTTCGAGTGACAAGTACTGTGGGTAGTTGGTTTGATATCTGGAAACATTGTAATCTCTCTTAATACTGTAAATTATAACAAATGTGTCATTTTAATAAATAGAATGATTCACTCAGTATTTCCCGCTGACAAAACCTTTTTAAAACATTTTTCAGGTAATTACAGTAGATTGGAGTAATAGATGGATACGGCACTGAAAGGCATCAAGAAGTGGCTTATTTATTAATTAAATCAAAATAAGAAATATTGTTTTATGTAATAAAATTTATCTTTATTAAAGCTACCATTATAAAACATGGGTTATCCCATTTATTAAATAAAATCCGGTGTTTTCTAAAACTTTGATATTTTTCCTAACTCACGGTCCTGATAAAATTTCCGCTGCAACGTTTTCAAAATAATCACCGGTACCGCTGGACTGTTCACGACTCCCGATTCCGTCCAGGGTGGGTCGGGGGCCGTGACAATCCGAGTAACAAATAAGCAAACCATAGGAAGCATACATGTAACTTCCAATAGTTGGGAACTACAGGTGTTATTTTACCAAACCACAGGGAACATCTAGGCATTTTACTCGATTTTTTATATTATTAACATCATTTCAACATCCTTGTTTAGGGCAAGTCATCAATAATAACTTTTCTAACATTCTTGCTCTTTACGTTAGTTTATTCAAAAGAGGTAACCTAATCTAAAACTCATATACAAAAGCTTTACAACATTTGTAAGTTATCACTTATTGTTATACGTTCGTTTCAACTTTATGATCTTATTGTAACTAAATCTCTTAAAATTACAAAAACATTGCAAGCAATAGATATAACAACCCTCCTAGAACCCTTAACGTGACCCTAAACGTTCCTAAATATACCCCGTACGCGAGAAACGAGCCCGAAATACCCTTATACTTAGAAAAAAAGAAAAACAAAGTGTCGAACACAATTGCGGGGCGTGACGCTCTAAACTTGTCTGGCACACAATTGCGCCACATGTCGAACGTGTGGCAGGGCTACCCCCTTGACTCGACGAAGCTATAACCGCCACGTGGTCTCTCGCGGGCCGCGAAGGCCTTAACCAAATCTCTCGCGGGGGGCGAGAGAGTGTCCGATCAACCTATAAATGGAGGGGTCGTGCTCATTTGTTCAGTCGTTTAATTTCTGTTTTCTCTCTCAATTTCTCTAATAGTAGAAATTATACCAGGGCATAATACCCGCTATAAAGCTAAGCTCTGTCTCGTTGTAAGTACTATAACCCTGCTATTACCCTACACGATCGATTTAGGATTCAGTAACGTATGTCGGCTCTGCTCGACTCAGTCGTTGGAATTCTGTCTTGTGTTACACCCGATTGATCTAGGACTCTGTAATACATGTCAAGGCTCTGCCTGACTCAGTCATTGGAGTTCTGTCTGGAGTTGTACGGTCAATGTGATTTGGGTTATTTTACTAACACGTGTGCATTGTTTAATTTTAATAGATAATAACCAGGAGAATCACCAGGAAGCTATAATAGTATCACCTAAATCTACAATGTGAGTACATCTGCTTTTTGCCACCTTTTTGTAAATCTTTTTGTGAGTCAAAATGTTTTACCAAAACCTCAAATGTTTTAAATTACACTTAACAGTAATTGAGTATTTGTGATTCTACAATTACTGCCGGTATGTTGGCATTTTGTATACAAAATATGGAAGACGTTACCATTGGACAATGAGATAGCCAATGAGTAATATGACCCACAAATCAGGTGTTGACAGTACTGAATGAGTAATTGATTAGATATAAACAAATGTAATTGCGGATGCCCTCAATTCTGTGAAGTTATAAAACTGTTTTGATTAAACTGGGATGCACTCGCGAGTATTTCTTGCTGATAAAATCTTTTTAAAACGCGTTTCAGGTAACAAAATGTGAAAGCCAATAGAAGCCAGCTGGAGAGCACTGAAGGCTTGGAAAAGTGGCTATAAAAGTTACCTAAATAAAAATGAGTTTTTGTTTTCAATAATTAGGGTTCATCCCTACAAATGTATTGTCAAATGAACTTGGGTTTTACGCCAATAATGTATAATTATAAAAGTTTAAACTCAGATAAAAATATTTCCTAACTACGGTCCTGATGTATTCCGCTGCCAAATTAATAAACATTGATACCACCCATCTGAGCTCGCGACACCCACTCCCGGGGTAGGGGTTGGGGGCTGCGACAGAGAGTGATATCAGAGCTACAACCACTGGTTTAAGCCAAAGAAGTGTGCCGCTGACACTTAAAATTCTGTGTTAGGAAATAACTTATGTGTAAATATTGTTTTGTGTTATTTGACTATTTGTTAGTTTACAGTATGAGTGAGTAAGGAAATTCGGACGCTTATCATCACTTAGATAGTTCACCAAAATATGAGGGAACGTCATCTCAACCTAATCCCTCAGGATACTCAGCTGATACTGAGGAAGGGATATTTAAGGCATAGTCTGAGGAACCCTTTACTACTAAAAAGAGAGGTTGGTTTAATAGAGGAGCACATGAGAGAATAAAGAGAATGAAGAAGTTACAACAACAGAGGGCGATAGTCAGAGCTAATAGGGAGGCAAATGGACAAAGTCAGGAAACAGTCAATAGGCCACCTTGGGAAGAGGAACTAGATAGACAGTTGGCCGATTTTCATATGTTAGCCACTACAGCAGTAGACGCTAACCAAAACCAAATAGCTGAACCGCCATCGCTACCTTTATTCCCAGACCAACAAATGCTAGAACCCAACCAAGCAAACCAATTCCCGATACCTGCATTTGACCCCAACGAGTTACCTAGAATCCCAACCCCACAACCTTTATAATATGATCCATGGTTTGACGACAATAGATCATACTCTACCCTATATACTCCCAAAGAACCAATGCCTTTAGAACGTGATCCGTGGATGGATGATGATAGGACATTTTTCGAAATGAATAGTGCAGACCCTTACGAGGAACCCATACCTCATCCTGGCCCAATAGACCCACTAATGAGTCGAAAATGTGTGCAGGAACTCCACCAGTATGGAGAAAATTTAGTGAATGAAGGGAATAGAATTCGAGAGATAGGGGAGAAACTAGTTTGGAAATATGATGAGCGGGAAATGTAGTACTGGATAAACGACACTTAGAAAATGCCTAGATATATGTGTAGTTTTGTATTTTGATAAAAAAAATATCTATAGATAGACTAAAATAGATACGGATGCATAATTACTAGTATATTTGATTTCCAGTTGTAGTTTGTAATTGACGCATATATATAGAAAGAGTAAAAGTCGCAATGATCGACGTTTTTGATCAAATTATTTGTGTGATTATGTATAAATAATTGTATTAAATTTATTCTGTGATAACTAATACTTGATAAATATTCACGATTCAGATGGACAACGAAGTAAATTAGGAAAACCAGAATAATGAGAATAACGGAAACCAAATAGATAACAGTGCCATCCAATATATAGTAGCACAAGGAATTATAGATGGAATGCCTTATATTATCAAGACTGTTAAAGAAGCAGAAAATAATAAATCTGCAAATGGAAGTAAACGCCAACACACTTAACCAAGTCACAGTGTGAACGATAACGGACCTATAATCCAAGCTCCAATTCCTAAAAGAAGAAGAACCGCTTCTTACGGTTGTTCTTATAAAGAATTCTTGGCCTGCAAACCAATAGAATTCTCAGGCAATGAAGGAGCCATTGCAGCCTTACGTTGGATAGAAAAGACAGAAGCAGTCATAAAATTAAGTAAATGTGAAGATGAAGATAAGATTATGTTTGCTTCTAATCTTTTTAAAAATGCAGCCTTGGAATGGTGGAACACTATTCTCCAGTCTAGGGGAAGTGACAGAGTTTATAATATGGAATGGATCAACTTTAAGGAAATGGTTGAAAGAAAATTTTGTCCTCCAATGAGAAGGAACAAATCGCCAATAAGTTCCTAAATCTTAGAATGACTGGAATAGACAGCAAATGTTACACTACCATATTCTTCGAATATGCTAGGATAGTGCCTACCTTAGCCTCACCTGAACCCGTGTTAATCTCCCGTTATATTTGGGGATTAATTAGTGAGATTAGACATGTAGTCAAGGCAGCTAGACCGCAAACCATAGAAGAAACAGTAGAACTAGCCAATACCCTGACTGATGAACTGGTACGCACTCAAGAGAAAAACCAGAGAAAGAACCTAGCTCAAAAGCTTACCCAGGAATTTCTCTACGGTAATTCCAACTGTGGGAAAGATACAAGTTCTTCCTCTACACCCTACTGTAGGTATTGCAAAAGAAAGCATTCTAGAAGATGCTCCATATACTGCAACCTTTGCAAAATGTCGGGACACAAGGAAGAAAACTATAGAAAGAAACCTAGTAGTGGGATATGCTTCAATTGTGGAGAGAGTGGGCACATCAGACCGAACTATCCGAAACTAGCTCTAGCCACAACCAACAAAGCTAAGACAACTGAAGCTCCAAAGAAGAATGCCAGAGCCTTTGTTCTGACAGCTGAGGAAGCCAAGATGATTCCGGAGTGATTGCCGGTACATTCTTAGTTAATAGTATATTTGCCAACGTATTATTTGACTCTGGTGCAAACCAAAGTTTTATCAATACGTCTTTCTACAAATTTCTTGACCAACCCTTAGCCAAACTCCAACAAGATTGTCTGGTAGAGACAACCAATGAGGAATCCATTAAGATAAGTGAAATCTTGCAGGGAGCAAGAATAGAAATCCTGAACCATCATTTCTTTGCTAACCTTTACCCAATGAATCTGGCTGGATTCGATGTTGTATTAGGAATGGATTGGTTGGTAGCCAATCGTGCTAGTATATTATGTTATCAAAAGCCAGTACAAGTAAGTACACCAAGTGGTGAAAAGATCATAATTAAAGGAGATAAGCCAACCAGATTGACAAAATTCATCTCTGTGATGAAAGCCGCAAGTTATGAAAGGAAGGGAGGAATAGTATATATGATTTCTGTAATCATTAACACTAAAGGAAAAGAATTAAAAGATATTTCTGTAATATCTAAATTCTCAGACGTTTTTCCAGAAGAGTTACCTGGATTACCACCTGCTAGAGAGGTTGAATTTAGAATTCACCTAATACCAAGAACGGCACCGATTGCCAAAGCACCATATCGATTAGTACCAACGGAGATGCAGGAACTGAAGAAACAATTGGACGAACTTCTTGACAAAGGTTTTATACAACCAAGTTCATCACCGTGGGGAGCACCGGTGTTATTCGTTAAGAAGAAAGATGGATCGATGCGTATGTGCATTGATTATCGAGACTTGAACGAGGTTACGATTAAGAATCGGTACCCATTACCGAGAATCGATGATCTGTTTGATCAACTTCAAGGAGCTCGATTCTTTTCTAAGATCGATTTACGCTCAGGATATCATCAACTGAAAGTACAAGAAGAGGATATTCCTAAAACTGCTTTCAGAACTAGGTACGGTCATTATGAATTTACCGTCATGCCATTTGGTTTAACCAATGCCCCAGCTGCATTTATGAACATGATGAATAGGATATGTAAACCATACCTGGATAAATTCATAATTGTCTTTATAAATGATATTCTAATTTACTCTAAGAGTAAAGAGGAACATGCAGCGCATCTGCATACACTTCTAACATTATTGAGAAAAGAGAAGCTTTATGCTAAATTCTCAAAATGTGAATTTTGGTTACAAGAAGTTCAATTCCTTGGACATCTGGTTAATCATGAAGGAATTCATGTAGATCCCACAAAGATCGAGGCGATTACTAAGTGGAAAGTCCCTGAGTCGCCAACGGAAGTACGAAGTTTTCTTGGACTTGCAGGATATTATAGACGATTTATCCGAGATTTATCTAGAATAGCCATTCCATTAACCAAACTGACCTGTAAATCAGTTAAATTTGAATGGGGACCGAAACAGGAAGAAGCTTTAAGGATTCTTAAACAAAGGTTAACCAACGCACCCATACTCGCATTACCAGAAGGAACTGAAGACTTTATAGTCTATTGTGATGCGTCTAAGTTAGGATATGGATGTGTGTTGATGCAACGTCAAAAGGTTATAGCTTATGCCTCTAGACAACTTAAGAAACATGAAGAGAATTACACAACCCATGATCTAGAATTAGGAGCCATAGTTTTTGCCCTTAAGATTTGGAGACACTATTTATATGGAAATAAATTTGTTGTCTTCACCGATCTTAAGAGTTTAAGGTATATTTTTTGGCAAAAAGAATTAAATATGAGATAGAGATGCTGGATGGAAGTTCATAGTGATTATGATTGTGATATCCAGTACCATGCTGGGAAAGCTAATGTAGTAGTTGATGCTTTAAGTCGAAAGTATCATGAAAAGCCGAAATGAGTACGTTCTCTCAGATTAAATCTACAAGTAGATTTAAATGAGCAAATTAGAGAAGTACAGGAAACAGCAATCAAGGACGATGCTGAAAGTTTAAAGGGAATGATTAAGGAATTAGAACAAGGAACATGTGGAATTTGGAAGTTCAATAAGAAAAGGATGTGGATACCTAAACAAAGAAACCTACGCCATAGAATTCTAGAAGAAACTCATAAGTCTAAGTATACGATACATCCCGGAAGTGATAAGATGTATCAAGATCTAAGAAAGAATTTCTGGTGGATAGGAATGAAAAAGGATATAGCTAACTATGTTGCTAAATGTCTAACTTGTTCACAAGTTAAAGCTGAACATCAGAAACCCTCAGGACTATTGCAACAATTAGAGATGCCAATATGGAAATGGGAATTGATAACAATGGATTTTCTTACCAATAAAGGAAACTTTCAGTATGGAACAGTTAGCCAAGCTATATGTAAATTAAATAGTTTCATTACATGGAATTCCTTTATCTATCGTATCCTATAGAGATAGCCGTTTTACTTCTCATTTTTGGACAAGTTTCCAAAAAGTAATGGGAACCAGGTTAAACCTAAGCACATCTTATCATCCACAGACGGACAGACAAAGCGAGAGGACAATTCAGACAATGGAAGATATGCTTAGAGCCTGTGTAATTGATTTCGGAGGAAATTGGGATGATCATTTACCATTAATAGAATTTTCCTACAATAACAACTATCATACTAGCATTAATGCTGCACCATTTGAAGCACTTTATGGAGAAAAGTGCCGAATTCCAGTTTGTTGGGCAGAAATTGGAGAAAAGCAATTATCTGGACCTAAGATAGTGCAAGAAACGACAGAGAAGATAATTCAAGTCAAGGAAAGACTAAAAGCAGCACGGGATCGCCAAAAGTGTTATGAAGATAACAGACGAAAACCTTTAGAATTTCAAGTAGGAGATAAAGTATTATTAAAAGTTTCTCCATGGAAAGGAATACTCAGATTTGTTAAAAGAGGAAAACTAAGCCCCAGGTATATTGGATCTTTCGAGATTATTAGAAGAATAGGACCCGTAGCCTATCAGCTACAACTGCCAGAGGAAATGGCAGGAATACATGATGTGTTTCTATAACAACCCTCCTAAAATATTTCTGACACCCCGAATATATTTTGAATGTCCCTAAACGTCCTAAAATACACCCCTTACACGAGATTTGACCCTATATACCTTCGATTTTATAAAAATAAAATAAAAACAAAAAATTCTGTAATCTCTGGCGGGCCACGAAGACTTGCTCTTCGTCTTACGAGGGCCGCGACAGCTGGTCACCAAGGCGCAGCCCGGTGCTGCCACGTGTCTCGCATCCGTCGAACCTATCCCATGACCAGGCCAAGCTAGGCCTTACTGTGCCTACATCGCGGGACGCGAAGGCCCTTTGTGTGTTCTACGCGGGCCGCGAGGAAACCAAGATCAGACCCTATAAATAGGATCGATCGGATTTCATTTTCCGTCGCTCATTCCCTCGAATTCTCTCTCAATTTCTAAATAGTAGGCACTATACTCGGGCATAATACCCCCTAATTAACGAAGTTCTGCCTCGTTGTAAGTATTTTAACCCTCGGTTACGTATTAGATACGCTGCCTGATTGATCTAGGACTTCGTAACGGCTGTCGAGGTTCTGCCCGACGTAGTCGTTGGAGTTCTGTCTCGGGGAGGGTATAACTAATGTAAATATGGGTTATTATACTAACACGTGTGCATTGTTTAAATTATAGATTATAACCAGGAAAACACAAAGGAAAACCTTAAAGTAGCAATGTGAGTAATCTCCTTTTTGTGTAAACTGTTTTTACAAAACCTTAAATATTTTACAATGTGATTAGCAGTGATTGAGTCTTTGTAATTCTTCAATTATTGCCGGTATGTTGGGGTTTTGTATACAAAATGTGGAACATGTTACCATTGGACAAAGAATTAGCCAATGTGTAATATGACCCACCAGTCAGGATTGACAGTACTGAATGAGTAATTGTGTAGATGTAAACATTGTAATCGCTCTCAATACTGTAAAATGATAAAACTCTTCTTGATTAAATTGGGATTCACTCACCAGTATTTCCCACTGACAAATGTTTTTAAAACGCTTTTCAGGTAACAAAATGTGAAAGCCAAATAGAAGCCAGCTGGAGAGCACTGAAGGCTTGGGAAAAGTGGCTATAAAAGTTACCTAAATAAAGAAGATGTTTTATTTCAATAAAATAGGATTTATTCCTATAAACAGATTGTAATGAAAACTTGGGTTTCCCATGTGTTTAACATTATGAAAATGTGGTATTTTACTCTGATAAAATATTTCCTAACTACGGTCCTGATGTAAATTCCGCTGCCAAAAATTGATTAAACAACCGATGCCACTGAAACTGGCTCGCGGCCACCCGTTCCCAGGAGATAGGGGCCGAGGGTTGCGACAGTTTCATGTATGTAATCTCAAAAAAATGTTTAGCAGACTAATCATTTGTGATACCTCTTAAGGACATAGAGGAAAATGAGAAACTTAAGTTTATCGAGAAACCCGTTCAGATTGAAGATAGAAAGATCAAGAATCTCAAACATAAGAGACTAGTTCTGGTCAAAGTAAAATGGGATTCCAAGAGAGGACCAGAATACACTTGGGAACTCGAGTCAGAGATGAAGAGGAAATACCCACACATGTTCCAGTAAACCTCGAGGACGAGATCTAAAACAAGGTGGGGAAGATATAACAACCCTCCTAGAACCCTTAACGTGACCCTAAACGTTCCTAAATATACCCCATATGCGAGAAACGAGCCCGAAATACCCTTATACTTAGAAAAAACAAGAAAAACAAAGTTTGGCAGTCAATCGCGGGGCACGACGAAGACCTCCTTGGTCTGTCGCGGGGCGCGACGCTCTAAACTTGTCCGGCACACAATTGCGCCATGTGTCGAACGTGTGGTAGGGCTACCCCCTTGACTCGACAAAGCTATAACTGCCACGTGGTCTCTCGCGGGCCGCGAAAGCCTTAACCAAATCTCTCGCGGGGCGCGAGAGAGTGTCCGATCAGCCTATAAATGGAGGGGTCGAGCTCATTTGTTCAATCGTTCAATTTCTGTTTTCTCTCTCAATTTCTCTGATAGTAGAAATTATACCCGGGCATAATACCCACTATAAAGCGAAGCTCTGCCTCGTTGTAAGTACTATAACCCTGCTATTACCCTACACGATCGATTTAGGATTCCGTAACGCATGTCGGCTCTGCCCGACTCAGTCGTTGGAATTCTGTCTCATGTTACACCCGATTGATCTAGGACTCCGTAATGCATGTCAAGGCTCTGCCTGACTCAGTCATTGGAGTTCTGTCTCGAGTTGTACGGTCAATGTGATTTGGGTTATTTTACTAACACGTGCGCATTGTTTAATTTTAATAGATAATAACCAGGAGAATCACAAGGAAGATATAATAGTATCACCTAAATCTACAAAGTGAGTACATCTGCTTTTTGCCACCTTTTTGTAAATCTTTTTGTGAGTCAAAATGTTTTACCAAAACCTCAAATGTTTTAATTACACTTAACAGTAATTGAGTATTTGTGATTCTACAATTACTGCCGGTATGTTGGGGTTTTGTACACAAAATATGGAAGACGTTACCATTGGACAATGATATAGCCAATGAGTAATATAACCCACAAGTCAGGTGTTGACAGTACTGAATGAGTAATTGATTAGATATAAACAAATGTAATTGCGGATGCCCTCAATTCTGTGAAGTTATAAAACTGTTTTGATTAAACTGGGATGCGCTCGCGAGTATTTCTTGCTGATAAAATCTTTTTAAAACGCGTTTCAAGTAACAAAATGTGAAAGCCAATAGAAGCCAGCTGGAGAGCACTGAAGGCTTGGAAAAGTGGCTATAAAAGTTACCTAAATAAAAATGAGTTTTTGTTTTCAATAATTAGGGTTCATCCCTACAAATGTATTGTCAAATGAATTTGGGTTTTACCCCAATAATGTATTATTATAAAAAAGTTTGGTGTTTAAACTCTGATAAAAATATTTCCTAACTACAGTCCTGATGTATTCTGCTGCCAAATTAATAAACACCGATACCACCCATCTGAGCTCGCGACACCCGCTCCCGGGGTAGTGGTCGGGGCTGCGACAATAGACGAGTTGAGATCCTGTATAAACAGTGATAACTGTAAAAACCGTAAGAACAAATGTAAGCCATTGGTAGTTTAAATCAAGAGGTGGTATTGATTACAAATAAAACCCCATAATTAATAATTAATACTACCAAGTTAGGGGTATTTTAGTCATTTAGTCATTTTCCATTAAATACTAATTCCACCGAGTTTTTTAAACTAAAATAACTTTTATATACTTTATTATTTTTGAAAAAAAAAATTATACCATAAAATCAAGTATTTTTTATCTTTAATATGAGTACCATATTACTATACTTTTTTTATTTATAAAAGTGACTTTCAAAAAAGTTAATCGTGCTAGTTATGTAGTTGAAATGTGCTAGTATGAAAAATGTATTGGGTTGATTTTAAATCTATACGTAAATTCTTATTTTGTTGTGTAACTCTTATATGTTGCTATTTTTTTCCTTTTGTGTTGTTATTGGGAGCCTATTTGAAAATAAACTTGTTTTCTACTAGTTATGTAATAGTATGTGATATTTATAAAATTAAAATAAAGACACGAAATTGTGCTAGCATATAACAGTATGTGTTGTTTATAAATTTAAAAAAAAATGAAATTGTGTTAGTTATGTAATAGTATCTGTTGTTTACAAAATAAAAAAAACGTGAAATTGTGTTAATTACGGTGCTGATTAATGCGTTGATTACAGTGTTATGCTGATTACGAAATGTGCTGACGGTGGTGGTGTGGGATGCTACCGTTGGATGTGCTGACGGTGGTGTTATCGTGCTGATTAAGGTGCTGATGTTAACGATGTGCTGATTACGGTGCTGGTGATGATGCTGATTATGGTGCTAATGATGATGTTGATTACGATGTTGATTCGATGATGAAGAATAGATTAGGAGATTAGGATTTAAATTAATCTTTCATGAATTTAGGGATAATTTAATTATTTTTTAATTAGATATAAATAAAAGGGTATAGAAAGTCTAAAATATCCTTAAATCAATTTTTAATTGAGGACACATGTCATTAAATTGTTGGTTCTTATAGTTTGTTCAAAGATACATGTTTGTATATGATCCTATAACAACAATAAACTATCATTACTATCCATTTGACAGTACTAAATATATCCCTGAGGTTCGAGACCTCGTTTACTAATTAAATAGTACTACATATATTCTCTTGAGGTCCAATACCCCGTTAAATCCTCCACTCAAAGTCTCAAAATAGTGTGTATAATTTTCTCATGACTTGTGATCTCATATTAATATCATTTATCCTCAAGGCTCATGGTCTCATTGAACACCACCTTCTTGACCTCCAAAAATCAAATTTCATAACTATGATTATTTTTCATATTGTCACACCCCAACCGATGGTGGAATCATCAGAGTGAGACGAAATAGATTGCTCATTGCATCATAACACTAAAGTGACAATAGTAATTAAGATAACTGATTTCATTCATAGCAAATGTATTGTGAATCTTGAAATACAACATGTTCAATACAAGAAAAACAATACAACAAACAAGTACAAAATTGATACAACATATTAAAACCTAAGACGTCTATATGTGTATCTAAGCATCATCATTACTTCAGTTTCAAAGCATCGTCATCCTCAACCTGTAACATGTTTAAAATAGAGTTCAACACAATAATGCATTGGCGAGTATACAGGTTTTCATACATAGTATATAAAGATAAGTTTTAAACATTTCCACATGGCAAGCTAGTCATACATGATAAACAATAAAACCGGTATGTGCTTAACTATTCAAACCAAGATGAAACGCAATAAGCTCTTAACATAACCCAACGTTCACAGGCGGTGCGTTAATCCTATAGCGCTATATATGTCAAGGATAGGTGACGGGTGGTCCGTTGGACAACCTTTAAATGGTTTAAAAAGATTAAAATTCCATGCTTTACTTGGTTATTTGCTTGAACTTAGTAACTACGAGTGTTCGTGTGCTTGCAGGTTTAATTGCTTAATTCGATGAAGTTAAGGAGTTTAGAAATGAAGCGCAACAAACGAAGATGATAAACGAGGTGAAATTTGCTTTATGAGTAATATGGAAGCTTTTAATCAATTGATGATCACAACATCCATGAGCATGCATACACACATAGGTGTACGTTTGAAGAGAATAAAAGAAGGCCAACATCACATGGGACTTTTTGACCTTTCATAGAAATCATCATCAATATTAATTGAAGGATAACATCAATTTTAAAAGAAAGAAAAGGGAAGTGGATGTGTGGTTTACGGATTCCAAGACAAGAGACCACATGCAAATCCTAATTGAAAAGAGGGAGCACAATATCCGAAGTGGGCAGCAACACCACTATCTTGGGCTCTCAACAATCACTTCCTTCATTACGAAGAATTGGCAGCAAACAATAATATTGGGGGGCCCATTATCACGAGGGGAGGATTGAGAAAGATTGGCGGCCATAACATTCTTTTGATCTCACAAAGCACACATCTGCACGTGAAGGAGGGCACGAAAAAGTCAAAACAACAATCATCATTATCTCAATAGTGGGCCGCACATGTGGACTTGGCAGGTATAAACGAAAGTTCCTTACACAACATCTAACATCACGTGCACTTGAAGGAATTAATCAAAAGCAGAAGTCATGTGGACTTGTAATTGGGCCGCATAAGATTGAAGACATACACGCACATGTGGAGGACTAGGTTTGGCGGCAGACATTATCACGTGAATAAGGAATAACAATCAGGTTGCCACCGTAATTTACGGTCCTACCGTAAATTACGGTGGACCTGAAATCCAGCATATTGCCACCGTAAATAAGTCTTCTTGGGCCGTAAAACAATTCATGTCCACCGTAATTTACGGTGGAGCCGTAAATTACGGTGGTGTCTGCGAAACAATTTGTAACTGCCTCATTAAAGTCGGTTTTATGATGTCTTTTCACATATTCTCATCATTGGACGGTTATTGGAGACACTAGGGGCGAATTTTGGTGTTCTTGCTTGGTTGGAGACAATTTCTATCATTCGGTTTATGTATTTGATTCGTATGAACATTGGATCGATTGTGATGATGATTCACCAAGCTATGTCCGGCTAAACTTTTCGGTGATCATCTTAGGTGAAGGTTTCTCTTGAACTTTTGTGTGTTTATTTCTGAATTTCTAGAATGATAACTTGCGTTGCTTGAATATCATGGTGTATGTTTAATTGCTTGTAACTTGTTGATTGATATTGCAATTTCTAGTCTCAATCGTACGTTCTTGGTGCCGTTGGCAATCGAGATATCACGGGAAGGGTTAGGGTTGGTTATTGATTAATTGGTCATCGGGAAACAACCTCGCGTTTATATAATCCGAGTACTTTGTTCCCTTTTATCACTTCAATTATCTATACACGAGTTATGTCTATATAACTCTTTCTAGTTGGAATTGCACACAATTGTTTAAAGAAACTGAAACCTAGGGTGATCATTGTTCTCTCCTAATTTGCTTACAACCAAACTTTTCTCTTGCAATTTACTTAGTTTAATTTAGTCTAAAACCAATTCACTCACATAAACTCTTGAATTTTATTTCTCTTGCAATTAGATTAATTTAGTTAAAATTAGATAAACTTTCAAATAACACACATTCCACAAACTCCCTGTGTTCGATACCCACTTGCCACTATCTATATAGTTGTTTTTGGGATTAAATTTGCGTGA
Organism: Helianthus tuberosus; assembly: GCA_030545235.1. Taxonomy (NCBI): domain Eukaryota; kingdom Viridiplantae; phylum Streptophyta; class Magnoliopsida; order Asterales; family Asteraceae; genus Helianthus; species Helianthus tuberosus. The sequence continues at coordinate 200,796,484 of CM060425.1, forward strand.
CCCACGACAATCACGTCAATAGGCTCGTACGAAGTTAATGATAAGTCTAACACAAAACATATAACCCCAGATTTATGCATGTATAAGGAATGTTTGTGCATTTTGGAAATAAGTATAAGTGTAAGTTTATAGTTTAACATGTTACACCCAAAGGTGGTAAACGAAAAGGGGGTTCAAGTATACTCACAGTTTTGCGTTAATTCTTCAAAGAATCCTGTGAGCTTTGTTGAGTTGGAGGAAGTAGCACGGAGACACCAAGGTTACCCTATAGGGCAAACGAAGGCGTAAGTTGGAGTTGGAATCGAACATAATTAAAGGACAGAATATAAGTAAAATTAACAGTGGGAAAACAGAAGCATATTCTGACTAACAGCGATGAATAACCCTGAATCAGAATACCGATCAGAATCTCAAATGGTTCATAAACAAGGGCTTCGTATGAAGGGACTGGTGGCTTCGTACGAAGACACTGGTGGCTTCGTACGAAGGTACTGTTTGTTAGTCAATCTTTGTTTTTTGAACGTTTAACTATCTGTTAGTTATGTTCGATGGTCCCGTTAGTCTGTTGTTAAAGTTAAACGTAAGTCAAAAGTCAGAAATATCACAGAAGTCATGCATGGAGGGTATTTCACCTTGTTATTTAACACCAAAGCACAAATCGGTAGAACTGATCGGTTGGTCATGTTTACAGGAAAGAAATTTACAGAAATATAAGGGTTAGTTGTGTCCAGAATCAACAAAATCAAATGTATCAACAGTTGATGATGAAAATTGTCGGAAATTGATTGGAAACAGTGGCTTCGTACGAAGGCAGGAGGTGGCTTCGTACGAAACTGCTGTTCTTGAGGTAAAACAACTCGGCTTTGCACGATCTGAACCTCTACAGCTACTATCTCAGCTGTGAACTCAGTTTCGGTTCTGTTTAAGATCAAAAGTTTAAGAAAAGAAGGTTTTAAGGTGGATTATCTACACTTTATGTTGGTCCTCAACCTAGTTGAGAGTTTGTATCAGCTGCCTAGGCGAGGCTGATGTACCAACAGATTCGTGAGACATCTAAGTTTGCTAAATTGTTTGTAAAAATCAAAGAAGGGAAGAAGAAGATGGAGAAATTCTCACTTTTGAAATGCTTGAAGTGAGTTCTTCGAATTTCAGCATCTAGAGAGAGTGTAGTGGGACTGGAAGTTTGAAAGTGAAGGGAAGGGGTTGTATTTATAGGAGAAATTAGGGTTCAAGGGTGAAATGGGTTGGGCTTGTTCGAAGTGGGCCTTCTTACGAAGGCACTGGGCCGGCTTCGTACGAAGCTGCTAGGTTGGGCCCAAATGTTGTGTAATTTAGCTGATTTTAAGCCATTTTAAGCGTATTTATGCAATGTACAAGTGTCGTGCAAGTATAAAAGAGTGTAATAACGTATTTTGCATGTAAATTAAGTATGAAGATGTAACACCCCGAAAACGGGTTTGGTAATCAAACCCCGTTAATACTAAAAGACGGGTAAAGTACCGTTAGTGGTGAGAGTAACCCGATAAATATTAGGATTTAAACAAATGATCTTAATATTAAATACAAAGTGAACGAAAGCTTTTGTAGAAATAAAGTTTATAGAAGGCCCGGGTTAACGGGACTTAAAATAAACTTAGTCGTCAATTCCCCGAACTCATTAAATTAACTAGGAATGTTTAACCTAGTTTAAAAAGTGGCAATGTTGTTAGAAGTTAAGTGGGTTGTGACCTATTTAATTAACTAACCAAACAAGAGGGACCAAATGCGGGTAAATGGAGAGTTAAGTTATAAAAAGAAAAACTTTAAAATAAAACACACATTCAGTGTGTGTTGTGGGTGTTCTGATCGACCAGAAGCATCCCCAGGAGCTTCAAAACCCTAGCTTCACTATAATCATCAAATTGAAGGTCCAAATGGAGTCTAAATTTACAATTGAACATGGATTAATGATCACCCAAGCTAGGGGATCATAAGGTATGTAAAATCTTGATGTTTGGTGAAGTTGTAAAAATTGGATAATCATCCTAATCGCGAATTAGGCATGGATTAGAGAAGCTATGGCTAGATTAGGGATGTATACATGTTTAATAACAAAACCCTAAGTGAAAATCATGCATAACATGCTATGAATTGAAGGATTTGATGAATTAACACACTTAGATAAGTGGGTTTTAATGTTATGATGAAATTGATGATATAACTATGCTTAGAATCAACATGCATGATAACGAATAGAAGGTGTTTGATTAAACCATGAATTTGGGTACAAGATCCTACTTCTCACGAAATGGGTTTTTGTATGATATAAAAGAATTGATGTTAAGATCGTGATATAGATGCTTGAAATCATGTTACCTAATAGTTAGTGTGTAAAATTCGATTTTGTTAAGAGTTCGCATGAAATGCCTAAGCGAAATTCAATAAACCAAATGTGCATTGAATAAGTTGATAAGTCGATTGACTTTATAAAGTGAAACCGACCAAGTATATGATCGAATGATGGATTCGATGTAAGAAGCGTAGGATGGAATAGTCGTAAATGATTATGACTAACCTAACCATCTTACAATTACAATGATAGTTTGACGCTTGGCAAGCTAGGTGAAAGCTTGGGGAAGGAAGCGGGTCAAACGAATCAAGAATGAAGGAAAAAGCATAATTCGGATGCAAGGTAAGTATAGCTTACACTAGTCTTATATTTTAGAATATTCTCTTATCGTAGTAGTTACGAATAAGATAAATACATAATTGAGGTATGATGTTCCGGCGTGTAGACGTACGGAACAAGATAGTCGAGCATGACAAGAAACCATGTTGATGGTTTAAAAGGAGTTAAATCGGTATTTCGATCATTTTATGACAAATGGAAAATGAACTTTTGAATGGTTACCTTATAGGGTAAACCAAAACAAACAATAAGGGTAAAACGGTAAATTGGTCACGCGTTGACCATAACTATTGGTTTTGAAAGACACTGTATGACGTAAGCCATGATAGGCTAAAAAGCGTTAAGAAACGATTAATAAGTGAAATGACCGCACGGTGTAAACCGGAGCGAGTCATGTAGATGAGATGGTAATAAATATCATCTCGCCAACATAATCGGTCACTTAGACCAAATGGGTCAAAAGGTGAAGATATCACCCTTTTGACAATAACGACTAATGATTATTGTCAAGTTATATTATTTCAGGAGTAAATGTCAAATGGGTATTAGCAACGCTATGAATTAGCGGTTATAAAAGCAAGGTATTAAAAACGGGTCAATATATTGATCCGCGCCAGGTATGTGAAAAAGGGTAACACTCATTTAGAACATGTGGTTCAATGAGTGTTAAAAGAAGTCAAAATAAACATTTGGTTACTTGATAAGTAAACCGAATGTTTTAAATAATGAACATTGCATTTGGAAAGCTTAATGACTTTTCAAACAAAATCATAGGTTAAAAGAGGGATTATGGGTCAAATATACTTTCAAAAGTCCTTTATCGTAAATGATTGGCTAAATGGACTAAAACGCCCTTATAAGCTAAATTGGACAAACGACCTTTAAAGATAGTTTCGAAACGAGTTTTATGATCAAATAAATAATTGGAATAGGTATAAGAAGCGAAAGATGTAAACCTTTGGTCAAATGACTCTATATGAGTCTTTGTCGTAAATTAGTAATCCGACGAGAAAAAACTCGGAATATATAGTTCACCTCATTAAGTCCACCACAAATATAGTTGTGGTGGAAGATTACTTGATAAGAAATGTTGTATAATAACGCTAGAAACGAATGAAAGCGTTTCATGCTCAAAATATGCCTAAATACCCTTAACGGGTCAAACTACGCATATGAGCGTAAACGGGTTTAAGACACGTAAGAGACCCGTGACTTGAACCTAATATGATAGGAATTATTGAAATTATGAATATCATGAGAATAAGGATCAAATAAACATGTTGGTGTGATAAAATCACGAACGGGTCAAAATTTGGTAAAAAGGGTAATAAGTCGAAGACTTAAAAGTCTGAAATTTTATTAATCCGGATATTGGATTTTAACTCCATAAGATAGAGAATTAAATTACGAACGCGTAGGAAAAAGAATCGCGTAAAACTGACATGTAGAACGAAAGTTATGGCAATTATAAGTTTGTAAGTTGGTGAAAATTTGAGTTGGGCATCTGCAGCACCAGCTAAGTGAACTTTCTGTCGAAAACAGGGCTAGGCGTAGCGCGACGCCCCTTAGCGTACGGCGGCGCCCTGAATTACGAAAATTGTTGAATTTTGTTGTTTTGACCCATATGACTTGTTTAAACATGTTATTTAACTACCAAAGCTAACTTTTATGTTGGTTTTGGTCATAGGTGAATGTCAAGGGATTTCCGGATGAAGATCAAGCTCAATGAAGAACCAAACACACGAGATTAAAGCTTCCACACGGCGTTACGTCGTAACTTTTAAACGACGAACTCAATTACATTATGTTGTAACATATTAAAATCTAGAAAAGTTTTAATTAACCTGTATTTACAATGTATATGAAACTATAATTACATGTGTATTTTCGTAAAGTGAACGAAAACTGTAAAATAATAGTAAGGGTGTTACAGAAGACGTATGAATTTGCATAGAGTCATGTATCAAGTATGTATGAAGTATGAATAAACACCAAGTGTATATGAATAATGTATAACACAAGTATATAAAAGATAACGTTTTTCATTATGATTCAAGTCTCAGATTACAACGTATGAAATGAAATACGAATACAAGGATCACCAGCTTCTATAAATGGAAAGTGCCAGGGACTTGCTAAATAAAGAAAGTTACAAAACGCGAGGCGTTACAGTCACCCCTCCTTTAGGAAATTTCGACCCGAAATTTAGGATGAGTCCATCTAAGAGTGTACTAAACACGAACACATTTGGTACAACAACACGCCTGAAGCAAGAAGCTAGGAGTGCAAAACCGTCATTGGTGCGAGACATCTGACAACAACACTTGATTGCAATACTGATAGAGTACTCGTTAACAGGCACTCCAATGAGACACATTTTTTAAAAAGGTGGAGACAAGAAGTAAAATGTTTCATTTTGGAAACAGCAGTTAACAACTGAGTAAACTTAACGACAGATGGCAGTGGCCGTGTGTGTAGCATTTCATCGAACAGGTTAAAGGCGTCATCCAATTTAGTAAGTTTTTGATACCTAGATAGTGGGTGATCGCAGTCTGAAAAGGAATTAGAGTGAAGAAGAGAAGCTAAAAAAGCTTTGAGAGGACTGAATTGTAAACCTAATTGGAGAGATGAAAGAGGGGTTCTGAAAGAATTGGTGATGAAAATACCTTTGAGTTCGATGAAAGCATGATGAAGATGAGAATTCGCACGACGAGTCATCATGATCCTACAAAGAAGCAGAATCGATGAAGGGTAAAATTGCAGTATCAATTTTAACCAACCACTCACTTTCGTTTGGTAATAAATACAAATGATGCTGCTCCTAAAACTGCAATTTTACCCCCTGGGGTTTAGGCTAATTGGCACTCTGACCCCCTCTAACGAAATAATTGCAATTTTACCCCCCAACGTTTGGTGTTATGTTGCAAGTTTACCCCCCGGCGTCAATTATGGTTAACAGTCAACGTAAGTATGTAAAGGTCAAAGGGTAAAAAGGTATTTTCCAACAAACCATTATTATTATTATTATTATTATTATTATTATTATTATTATTTATAAGACACTGCATCTTCTTCTCTTTCATATTAGGGTTTTCATAAAATGAAATCTCAAATCATCATCACCTCCATAGAAATCTCAAGAACAACAGCAGCAACAACGCCTGCACATCCCAAATTGATAATATTCTTCCCTAGTGGTGACTGACTGGTTCCGGATCCCATCATCTGTTCTATACATAATAATCATTCCTCTTCAAATATCACTGTAGATCCATCATCTTCTTCATCAAAAACCTAGGGTTTATACTCTCTACTTTCGATCTGCTCGATCTGTGATATTATCCACTTCGATCTGTCGTTATCGATTATTAGATATTTAGATCCAAATGGATGCGATTGAAGAACTGAATCAGCTTGCGGACTCGATGCAGCAAGCTGCGGCTCTGCTTAACGATGAAGATGTTGACGAAAACAACAGCAGCAACAACGGCGGCGACGATGGTGATGGGATGTTTATAGCCAAAAATTAACTAAGATTGGATGAAAACGTGAGTTTATTAAAGCAAAGCCTGCACATCCCAAAAATTCCTTGTTATAAAATTCAAATCCCATTTCTGAAAATAAGCAAAGATTTCTACACCCAAAGTGATCGGAGTGTCGCGCTCCGGTCAAAGATAATATTTATATGCCCTAATTATCCTTAACAAATAGCTAGTGGTAGTGAGGGGTTGAACCAAGAAGAGTATGTGGTTTGTGTGTGGATTCGATTGAATTATCAAGAATGTCACGTATTATGAAGCTTACTAGAATGTTTTTGTGTTTTTTTGTTTAATTGAGAGAAATGAGTTTGGATTAAATGAATTGATTAAATTAATTGACAACTAATGATTAACGATTACGAGAAAATTGATTACTAGAACAATAATAAGAAAAAAAAAAAGAAATCATACCCGGTTTCGGTAAATGCTAACTTAGGATTTCTACAAGTTTTAGATTCAACTCCAATGCATTCGATTAACGGATTTAGTGTACCGTGACTTAGGTGCTAATAGCTATCAACGTCCCGAAGAACGGACAAGAATACACTTTCTAATCAACACAAGTAAATCCTAACCACGACAATGCACAATTATATATCACCATTTCGCAAAGTCATAACTTTTAACATCGTTCGACAATTTACGAATTCGCAACAAATGTAACACTATTGTCAAAAGTTTCAAAAATCAAACACAAATTGTCACTAAGTTGAAACAAGAACAATTCGAAACCCTAGAATTAACAACTACCTACACCGAGGTGAAACCGAGATGATTAGCCGCTCATGGTTGAAGAAGCTTGATCACCGGATGATTGGAACACGGATGAAGTCATCTTGAAGCTTGATGGATGAAGGAATGATGGATGATTAGGGTTTGTGGATGATGATGGTGAGTGTGAATGAAGGATGGAGAATTAGGGTTTGGATGGTGGAATTGGTGATTAAGGATGGTTAATGGTGATGATCTTGATTCGGATGTTGTAATGATGAAGAAGATGGAATGGTAGGTGAATGGTCCTCAATTGTGGCTCCAAGATACAAGTTCAAAACTCCAAGTGAAGTGTAACTCCCGTATTCATGGCTCCCTAGCCAATAGAAATCGAGATTAACCCCCAAATAATCAACTTTCGCGTTTCAGAAAACTACTACCCGTCGCCGACGGGTCCCACCTCGTCGCCGACGGGCTCCCAAAAACCGAAAAGTGCCCGACGGGTTAATTTCCTGGTTACGGGTGTTTTCAGCCTACGGGTATTTCCCGAACCCGTCGGGGACGGCCTATACCCGTCGCCGATGGCTTGTTCAACTCCGTTTCTTCAATCTTCGCTTCTTGCACTCCCGGTTGATTCGTAATGCGTCCCGGTGCTCCGTTTTTTGATCCGGTGACCCGTAAAGCTCCCGAAAAGCCCTTAAACTCCATCAAACCTGCATAAACACAAATCTAATTAAAAGTAGGCCATTCAAGATTAAAACTCATATAAAAACATAGAGTTATACGATTACGAGCACCGGTTTTTAACCACGTATCACAAAGCAAGAACAGAAATAGCAAGAAATGCTTTTACAAATCTGTACATAACCCTCTCTTTGTACTTGACTTCATCTTTGGGTGTAGAAACACTGATGCTTCTGAGTTATCAAGTTCTACTAAAGAAAAGTTGCTTGATTTGTCTATTGTGACAACTACAGAGGTTGGTGCCATTTTGTTGAAGATAAATGTTCAAATCCTAGATTTGATTTTGGTAGAAAGATGTAAAAAGAGATGAGATTTATGTGAATTGGAGTGAAGGTTGAAGACCCATGAAGGATTTAGGTGTAATGAAAGGTGGAAGAGTGAGATTTGGATCTTGAGAGGTTAATGGTGGTGGCAGTGGTGGTACCCGGTTGAGAGTGTTGGAGGGTGGTGGCTGGAGGTGGTTGAGGGTGGTGGTTGGAGGTGGTAGTGGTGGTGAATGGCGGTGGCAGTGGTGGCAGGGGGTAATATTACAGAGTAGAACAAAACACATGGGGTAATATGAAAGGGCATTATAGTCATTTCACATTCCAGTTAACAGATCTGTTAACAAAATTGACGCCGGGGGGTAAACTTGCGACATAACACCAAACGTTGGGGGGTAAAATTGCAATTATTTCGTTATAGGGGGTCAGAGTGCCAATTGGCCTAAACCCCAGGGGGTAAAATTGCAGTTTGCTCTAAAAAAATTGTTTTAAATATAAAAAAGAAAAAAGAAAAATGGGATCTTTTAGTTTTACTAAGAGGGATCCCGCGCGATACGGCGAGAAACACAATCATGGACCACCATATCAAACACCACCAGATGACAATTAGGGTGAAACACAAATGCGAGTTGTTGATCCGTGACATCACGACAGTGATTGGTGTAGGTTGTAAAGCTCCCAAAAAGCCCTTAAACTCCATCAAACCTGCATAAACACAAATCTAATTAAAAGTAGGTCATTCAAGATTAAAACTCATATAAAAACATAGAGTTATACGATTACGAGCACCGGTTTTTAACCACGTATCACATCCCCACACTTGTCTTTTGCTTGTCCTCAAGCAAATCTGTTTTTCACTTTCACGTGGGTCGAACAACAAATACACTTCCCATTCCCGAGACAAAGGTTAAGGTCTATTGTCATGCAAAAGTTCAAACCTTTTACAATTTTCACATATTTACCGGTTAAGTGAATAATCACATATAATAATGGTTATCCAAGATTAATCCGCCCTTAAAACTAACAACTCATGCATATCCCTCACAATGTGCTCTCCACTCGGCTTAAAATTGGCTAATGTGTATAATGTATTAGCACTTCAACAATTAATCGCTCAAAACCGATTAGAACACGTACCCGCATAGGCTTGCAACTCAATCATTCTCCACCACCGAACACGAATACTAAGCACAAGTCAAAAGGTCTTTGAAAGGGTTGTAATGGGGCTAGGCGAAGGGTAGGAAATAGGATATTTTTAAAGTGGCTAAGGTGATGAAAAAAATCGATTTTTATTACAAAAGACTAAACTAAACAACACTAAATATAAACATAACTATGAGGCAATGATTTTCGCCTTTTATTCAACAACTAGAAACATATATTTTTGTTCTTTTCTCAATGGATTTCTATTCTTTTTCGTACATTTTCTGATGATTTTTTTTTCGAAACAAACAATTACAACTATACAAACTTTGCTACTATAATCGAATTTCCATCACACGGGTTTAAAAGAAAAAGGTTTTAAGGTTATTGGCTAAAGGGTGATCAAACGAATGGATTAGGCTCAAACTTGGCTACTAGGGGATAATTTTTGGGTAAGGATATAAAAATGGTGTAAAAGGAAAAGGTTTACCTAATGCCTTAATCATTCTCATGCTTGTATTCGGTCTATGGTCTTGAACGTATCAAAAGTTGCAAGTTCTACAATACGCGACTAATGGTCCACTCAAACAAAGAAACATGTAAATGTAAATCTATGATATAGAAGTGGCTCAAAATCTCACGTATAAAGGTATGATATGTGATATGCATCAAATGCTAGTTCCGTAGGCGAATTATTCCCAAATAACCACCCGCTAAATACCCGTTATGCTTATTAATTTGAACTTGACCATGACAAAAGACCAAATGGGTTGTGACATCCCTCATTGACTTGGTTACTTGTGCTTTTAAGATCGCTTTTGAAACAAGAAATTTTGAAATTTTTTTGAAATTTTCCCCCATCCCCACACTTGAGGTAAACATTGTCCTCAATGTGTAGAATTTAAATGAACGGGTCAAAATCGAAAACTTTTACTACTCCCCCATCCCCACACTTGATGTAAACATTGTCCTCAATGTGTAAGAACTAGAGTTTTAAAATGCACAAGGGATGTGACACGGCTAACCTTCCCAAAATTTCACCCCGGAAAGATAAAATACAAAATACAATCCACTTATTACTAAACTAAGAATCAAAGTAAAAAGGAAACGCATGCACCTGATTTTTGTTGCTTGATACCCCTATCTTCTTCTTCGATTCATAAAAACGGTTGTCCCGCGAACATGTTGTACCTACAAATTCTAACCCTTGTGTAGAAGCATGCTTCTCACAACCATCAAAATTTGTTAGTTACCTAGTTCTACCACTTTTATGAAAATATTACCAAGCCAGGCGTTATTTTACTTTGATTTATGTAGAAAAATAATTTACAACAACAAACCTAACTCACTTTCGTAGGAATCACGGTTGCATTTAGCTTATGCAACAAGCCCTTTTAAACCCCCCAATAGCTTGGGAGGACGAGAGGTCTCGTGAGGGTTATATAGGGAACACACCCACAACGTTCATTTAACTAGGGGAAAATAAATAACATGAAATAAAAAAATAACGGAAACAAAATAATATACAACAACAACAACAAAAACATACCTCGCCTCTACCGCTGATATCGCTCGTTAGGATCAACTGGCGGGTTTGGCTGGTATTGATAACCAGTGAGGGCCTCAAACATCTCTGTCACACCCCTATTTCCACGTGTCACCGGTGGGCCCGGTGGGGAGTATCGTGACGTAGTTGATATTATCATAGTCAAACAACACAATATATAAATGCACAGCGAAAGCAAAAAGGTAAATATATTACAATCCGAATATAAAGTAATATCCAGTATTACAACAGAAAGTAAAGGATCCACAGGCGGATCTTAAAACATAAACATTGTTCAACAGACTTTAGGCGCCTAGAACTTGCAAGATTCCTTATAAACGCCCTGAGCTTCCAGCCAATTACGTTCAGTACCTGTCACTTAACCCTTTTGGAAAATACGTCAGTTTTCACTGGTAAATACACTCAACCGACTCATTTTGAAAAGGGTTAATAAAAATTGATTTGAATGCACAAGGCACAAAACATTTTATAACTTGGGATAATTATTTGAATATAATACTTGTAAACGAATTACATGTTCCTTATGTGTTGAGTAGCCCGATCCGTAGACCGGGTTAAAGATTAATAGACACACCACATTATTTGGTTAGGCACTGACGGGTGTATGCCTACACCCCGTGCTTAGGTCGTGGCCATCTCGTAAGATGATGCCAAGGATATCTGGGACATGGTCATTAACCCCCCAAAGGCTTTAAGCAAAAAAAACATTTCGAAACGTAGCATATCAATGATTTAACCTCTATTCGATTAAAGATTCAATGCCGGACCAAGCGGTATTTTATATATCGTACCCCAAGCCCGTATAAGGGAAAATAATTTAAGAGTATTTACCTGAGCTAGCACCTGACTTAAAAAGCAAGAATTTAATAACTCAGCCGTATTCACTTAGGTAAGCGTATGTACCATTTACCGGAAGGCTCTAGTCTGGAATGATGGTATAAATAATCAATTAGAATGCTAACAGGTCTTTAATTAAGCCTAAGCTTAGACCGGTTAGTCTAACAGAAAGATACGGTTCAAACGCATGATAAGGCGAAGACTGGATTAGAATGTAGTTTTAACCCGACAAGTTTGAAGACTTGTATAATATAGGTAATCTAAACACATTCTGGATTTTGAGACAAAAATGATATGGTTTGACCCGTTTCGGCTAATATATGCAAACTAGTCACATCAGCCGACCCGAACGCGACAAGTGCGTAACGAGTAACCAAAAATGTCATAGGCGAGTTTCCTAAGTTATTATGCTTTAATTATGTTGTGACATCAGAAAGATATCTTATATTATGCCCCAAAACGGATTTAGACTCACATTACGCCCCGTAGGGGTATTTTGGTCATTAAAAAGGTTATAAAAGAGTTTAAATATGAACCTGAGTTTCGGGTCTGATGTAATCAGTAAAATTACTCAATTTACTAGGTTATATCAGTAGGGTATCATATATATGTGAAATCTATCCTTTATAACCAAACTATGCCTCTTAAGGGTATTTTGGTAATTTCACATAGGCTTAAAAGGTCAAAACTGGAAACCTGAGTGTAAGACTTTAGCTTACTGTAAAAATATAATAATTTACTTAAAATATCAGTAGGTATCAAACCTTATGTGCTCAACAAAAACTTAATACCTACTATGCGTCAAAAATGCCTAAAAAGGCGACTTGGAGCCATTTCCGGGTTTTCAAAGGAAAGCTGATATTTTTATAATTCCAAAAGGCTTAAAATACTTTATTTATTATATTAGATCAGTAGAAAAAGGTTTGGGGTCAAAAGGATTTGTAAAACTCATTTTATGGCTTAAAAGGGCAAAACCGGCATTAACCGAATCATACTTAGAACTCTAAGTTATGCTTAGCCTAAAAATAAATAAAAATCTCCAAAAATCCCTAAATATTATTTTATATCAGTGGGTAAAAAGTTTGGTATCAAAAAGTGGGTTTAGATAGGCTATATGCTAATTACACCATTTAATTACTAAAGAGCTTTCAAATTACGCTAATGAGCATAACTCTTAATCTAGACCTCAAACTGATGTCAAATTTTAGGTGCAAGTTTATAAATTAGTAACTAAGGTTTCTACTCTTTTACTTTTTCAAAAATCACGTTTTAAGGTCAAAAGGGCATAATAGTCAACATTTAAGCATTTAACGGAATCATGCATATGAATCGGATAACTAATGAACCAAGTTGTATAATCACAGAGGGTTACACTTATAGGTAACTTGGTCCTAATAAAGCTCTAAGGCATTTCTAAACTATGCTTAAATGGGTCAGAACTGAAAGTCAAAGCATAAGTCAAACTATGCGACTTTCGGTTCCGAACCGAGCCTAAACTGAAAATTGTCGAGTTGAACATGTTTAGAGATGTTCTTATATTAATTACCAAGTTATATTAATGATAAAACAGGTTGCATAGTCTTTACATTGCTAATTATGCATTAATTTAAAATTAAGCTTCCTGTTGACTTTTTAATATCAAGTTTGACTCGACAGTTGACCTAGATAGAGTGGGAATCAGAGGGTGACCTTTTAAGGGTTTAATGCCCACATAATTACCAACTCATAGGTACTTTCAATTTGAATTTTGACTGAAGAGATTAAGATTAATGACGAAGTCAAATCTTAATTACGACGGTTTGACTTTACGCTAATAACTAAGCAAAACTGAATTAGGAAGGGTTAAGGACACTTACAAAGGTCCTAATTATGCTTATGGATCCTAAGAGAAGTTGGTTGCTGTCCAGAGATCTCCAGAGATCAGCTTGAAGTGAAGAACAAAAATGTTGCAACCTTGATGCTCCTTATATATGAGTTTTGATTGCTTAGGATCATGCCATGGAGGTCTACAAGTGTTGCAAGATCATCCCAAGTGTCCCTATAATGCCAAAACCAGTTACAAGATCCCCTTGAATCGAAAAACCGGCTTTTAAGTCGGTGTAACCGGAAATAACAGGCAGCTGTCAAGAATTTTGCATCTGGGACCTGCTTGCGCACCGCAACGTCCACAGTGTTGAGGTGCGCAAGGAACATGCCAGCACAACACAACTTTCAAATGTTTACAGTTTGGCCCCTGGACCTTCCAAACGTCGTTTTCACATTATTTCTTGCATTATAAGCCTTCTAAATTTACTTTTGAGGGTTCCAAGACTTATACAAACTTTGTTAAGTCCTTGGTTAACTTTGAAATCACCCGAAAAGCCATAATTTCCTACGTTGACGCTTTTAACCCCTCGCACACGAATTTTATCATAACTTTCTCATACGATAACGAAACTTGGTGAAATTTTTATCACGCATTCTAGTGAGCATAATTAATTGTTACAAAGCTTCGAGTTTGCTAAAAGGTCACTCAGAGGTATACTTTAAACATGTCGACACATTTAACCCCTGTAGTTTGTAATCTCTCACTTTCTTTCACAATTAGCTTCGTATGATCCATGATTTATTCGTTTAAGGTTATAAACATCATGTAGGGTTATTGTAAAGTATATTTATCCATTGTTGGCATTTTGAACCCTTATATTCACATAGTTTCTTTATTTGTCAACTTTAGTTCCTCTAGAGTATTCATTCACACGTTCAAGCTTATGACACGTGCCAATACATTATAGGACATGAAATTTCGAGGTGTTACATCCTCACCCCCTTAAAAGAAATCTCGACCTAGAGATTTGATAAAATGCTGGAAGTACTTTTTGTCGCATAATGGACTTAACAACCTCAATAGCATATCGGGAGCTTTTCCAAGCTCCCAAGTTGACCTTTATAATGGGTACATTTATCCTTTTGGAGCTTCTTCACCTATCGATCCTCAATCAATATAGGTTGCTCATTATATCATAAATCTGCATATCATTATGTGATAATGCTTCTCGACTTATTGGTGAAACACATCCTTAAATCATTAGTGAAAATGTGTTGCGAGCTCCGTCCAACTCCTTAAATAGGTTTTAGCTTTAAGCTATCTGATCTTGATACATTCGATTCCTTCGAATGATTTTATATATTCAGAGCTTAACTAGTCTGATAATTAACAAATTGGCACACCCTTCCAGGGTGATATCTTTTGTTGAACCCTATTCCTTAACAAGAACTTAGGAGGGTTGCTACTTTCATTAATCCTTGATTTTCTGCCAAATACTGGCAACTTACAGATGATCATGAATCTATTTATTCGTTGTTTCCAAGGCAACTTTCAGATCCTGGTAATTGGACTTCCCAAATCCCGTTCATCAAATGGACGTTTTGGTATTTCATCTATACAAGGTCGCCAAAGAAGTAGCCTTGATGCTTACATGACAACTATTATAGAAAAGCTTAATTTAAGGTGAGATGGTTATTCCAACCATTGCTTAAAACTAATCTTAAGGAATAGCTAATCCTTGCCGTTAGTCGAACAAATCAATGATCCTGGGCAGCTGATGGCAATTTCTTAATTGTTGCCTAATTAGGGTTGCGGTAATCAATGCATAAGCAAAATGAACCGTCTTTCTTAATTAATTATACTGAACTCTCAGAATATTGAGTTAGGCTATATGAATCCTCTATATCAAAACTTAGTTAATCAGGGTTTCGATTTCCTCCAATGATGATACTAGCCGTCTTGGAGATTTCTTAATAATACAGCCCTAAATGGGTTATAAATCTTAACTCTATTTGCCCCTCAGAAGGGAAACAGGGTAATCTTAGGAGAAGATAATCAGGATATAAGGAGGTTATAGAGATTTTCCATATCTCAGGCTCTAGTTCTTCCATTATTGCTTGTGTCAAATAAGTGACACATTTATGTTATAAGTCCACGAATTCCTTAATCGGGGATATTTACTTGGACAATTCCATTCTGGATATCTTCTTTGAATACCATTAGTTGACTTTAGTACCATATGACCATCGGAATATCTTTGTGGTCCCATGCATTAAACCTCCATACTGATCAGGCATGGAAGCAATCTATGGAACATATTAAGATACACCAATCCTCATCTGGCGCTTTTATCATACCGTCTGGTATTCGCAATTGATAGAGATCAAAGAGATATCAACTATGTATGCTGGTGCACTTCCTCTAGAGAGGGGATACTTCTAAAACTATAAGTCTGAAGGGTTCTGATAGGAACAAAAGAAATGGTTCTTACGATTTCGTCTGAAATTTTTACCTTACACTTATTATCTAGGGTTCTCACGAGAAAATTTCTAAAAGTTTGCTAAGCTTAAGATCTTATGAGAGACTTAGCAGCACCTGAACCCAGATGTAATTTCTTAGCAATTAAATCTTAATAAGGGATTTACCTAGTGTCATTTTTAATGTGAACTGCCTCTAATCATACATTAGGAGCGTTAAGCGCCTCCATTCTTAATCTTTTTAAACTTAGCTGCAAAATCTATGACAAATTTAAGGCAGTCTCAGCTTTGACTGGTCGTTTCTTAATCTATAAAACATGAGTAGCTGAGGTGGATCCATAATGGATTCATAATAAGCAGGCTTTGAAACTTTAACGTGCCCTCTTATTGCCGATGCTAAATCATAATATATATATATATAGTGCATTATGCTTAAATTCTAGGTTAACCGAATAAGGGCACTATTTCCATCAATGAACCAAGGTTTGCAGCACACTGCCGATAGTTTATAAATCTTATGGGGGAGTCGGAAAATATTACTCCATCTTTTCCCATTTCGTGACGCGGATAATAGGTTTTCTAATAAGATCCTTATAACTTGGACCATCCCATAATGTATAAGAGGATCTTTCTTGTGGACTTCATTAATGTCCCCACTAATTAAGGGTATCGCCATTGAATGACAGTGATGTATACCTCACCGTGTCCTATCCAGCATAATTGCTGATACACCAAATGGTTTCTACTTCATCCCACGGTTTCTTGCAATCGATGGCCCCTTTTTACAATTGAAGTCTCTTGACTTCCAAGAGACGAAGTACTTTTAAGTACATCCTGAAAAGGAATGGGGCTCCTTGCCATATAGGATTTTGTTTGGGTTATTCTTCGCATTTGAAGCAGGAATAAAGCTCTTCTCATGAGCAGCTACATGTATTGTAGAGCAAGCAGCATTCGGCTTCTTGAGCCTTCTTATGACTCTTTCTCATAGTCTTTCTAATAGCTGTGTTACTTACCGTTTTGGAGATTAATTCCATCATCATTGAGGTTCATATTTGGTGCACCATTAACACTTGTCGCATCTCTAGTGTTGCGACTGTTGTTTATCTCTTCCGAGTTTTCCATACTCGAAGCTTTGGTATTAAATACCATATTCTACAATTGCTTAGGCAATCCATACCCAGTGTCTCCTTGAATTGTCAAGGGCTCACCATAAGGAGTCTTGATAACTATTTTCTTATTATTCTCAATATAGGCTTGACTTTTAAGACGACCAATTCATTCCTATCACTATGTCGAGTCCCTTATTATTTAAATGGAAACAAGGACGGCGGAAAAGAATGATTTCTAATGAATATAAACATCCATCTAATATTGCTGGAGCAGTATCTGAGGTACTATCGGTCAATTCTACTTTATACTTAACGCTTAGAGTTTTAACAGGCAGATTTAATGATTTACAAAATCTATTGTCTATGAAAGACTTATCTGAACCTGGATCAAATAATACTCTAGCATGAGCGTTATTGATAAAGAAAGTACCTGTTGTGACATTGTCATCCTGAATAGCCTCTTGAGCATCCACTTAAGAGCTTCCATCTTCGGTCTTCTTAGACTCCTCGGTCTTCTTGGTTTTATTTGGGCAATTTGTCTTGATGTGCCCTATTTCATTGCAACCATAGCAGGTTGCGTCCCCCAATCTCTTGCAATCCAAGGTCTTATGCTCCTTGGACTTGCAGATTCCACAGGGTAGAGGCTGAGATTCATATCTGCATTTCCCGAGGTGGTATTTCCTACAGGTTTTGCATCTAGTCTTTTTACCGGTCTGCTGTTTGTCCTTCAAATCCTTGCATTCATGGGTCTTGTGATCCATCTCCTTACAGATGACACATCCCCCGGTCTGATCATAGAAACATTTTCCGAAGTGTCTCTTCCCGCAGGTTTTACATTCGGGTTTTGCCTCCTTTGGTTTGGACTGGTTATAGCTTGAACCGGTCTTAGCCTTTTTGTAACCCTTATTTGGGGTATTATCGTGCTTTCGCTTATGATCCTTTAATACACGGTCCACGGCTTTATTTACCGCTGTATCCAACATAGTCTGTAACTCGGTGCCCGTTAAGTTCAGTCTTGCATTTTCATTCTGATCAACTAGATGATTGTGAGCTTCAGATGAGTCAGCCATGGTGAAGCTTTGAAGGCTACAAACCAAGTAGTAATAATTTGTTTAATTATATAGTGAATTGTCGAACTTGATGATTAAATAGCCATGGTGTAAATCAACCATATAGGCCAATAGATAGTATTAAATTTATTGATTATGTTTTGCCTAGGTTTTCAAATAAACCATCTTTGGCGTTTAAACGGAATATAATCCTTCATATTTATTAGACAGGGGACATAAGTCACGACTGTCAATGTCTTACCGACATTTTATGTAGCACAAGTGCTTATTCTCAAGGACTTTTTGATGGCACAGAGGCCTTGTCACTAGGGAAATTTTAAAACATAATCAATGATTCCTTTGGATCGGAAAATTTCATAGTTCATTGTCTTGACAAGAAGTTATGGAATAAAACTATCTTTTTCATGTATACATCTTTGCCCGTAGGTATACATCCCAGATGGATGTTTAGATGTGTACATCATGTTCGACGTTTATTAGCCATGATTCCTATTGATTATTTAGGCTAAATAAGGGGTTTGGAAGTTCCTAATATAAAGATGACAAGCGTGATTTTATCGCATCACTGTTGTCGGGAGTGTTAACACGTTTTCAAGTGTTAATAAGGACCTGAATCTCTTTTAAACAGGTTTTACCATCTTAGCTAGGTCTTCAATGACATTCAAGCTAGGTCAAACATTTTAAGATTCTCTTTTAATATTTATACTGGCAGGAAAGGAATGATATTTATTTTTATTCAGGATTTTTATCATAATTATCCTGGATTTAATTAAAATATAACTATAGCACAAAAAGTCAAGTCACAAGGGCAACTTTAAATTATAAACCATGATTTTGTAGAATCAAGGTATTTAGGCTTGAACGTGTTCACGCCTTTTCTTGACAGGGAGTTGTAGGCTACGACTGTCTTTAGTCTCAGAGGACGTTAATTATAGCCCGTAGGCATTATATCCCTAATGGATGTTTAAATCACAAAATAAGAAAGGATTTCGGGAGAATCCAGTATGAGGATGATTTATGTGACTTTATCGAACCACGTCTGCCAGAAAAGTTAATATGTTATAGATGTTAACAAGGATGTGAATCCCTTGAATAGGTCCTACCATCTTGGCCTCGTCATATAGGCTAGATTTACCTTTAAGATTCTTTTTTAATAATTAACGCAGAACAATCCTAACTCGGGATGTTAATAAGGATCTGAACCTAAATTGAGGAACTGCCATCTTGGCCGGGTCTTAATAATGACACGAGGCTAGGTCTTGTCCTTTTTAGATTTTGCCATTTTTATTATAATGGTAGATCTTATAAAAGGAATGTTATTTTTAAACATAATCGTTCCTTTAAAATTTAAACAAGTATATGGTTGTCCAAAACGGGACTTCTAACTGAAATGACTCGCACATGCAAGGGCTAATAAGAAAATAACAAAAGAAACAAATAAAACAAATTAGGATTAGTCCTATGTTCTTGTCTAGACTCAAGAATGTGCAACTGTGTAACTGAGATTAAACACAAAAGACTAGTGTTTAATTCACTCAGTGTTGGCTCTGATACCAACCTGTCACACCCCTATTTCCACGTGTCACCGGTGGGCCCGGTGGGGAGTATCGTGACGTAGTTGATATTATCATAGTCAAACAACACAATATATAAATGCACAGCGGAAGCAAAAAGGTAAATATATTACAATCCGAATATAAAGTAATATCCAGTATTACAACAGAAAGTAAAGGATCCACAGGCGGATCTTAAAACATAAACATTGTTCAACAGACTTTAGGCGCCTAGAACTTGCAAGATTCCTTATAAATGCCCTGAGCTTCCAGCCAATTACGTTCAGTACCTGTCACTTAACCCTTTTGGAAAATACGTCAGTTTTCACTGGTAAATACACTCAACCGACTCATTTTGAAAAGGGTTAATAAAAATTGATTTGAATGCACAAGGCACAAAACATTTTATAACTTGGGATAATTATTTGAATATAATACTTGTAAACGAATTACATGTTCCTTATGCGTTCAGTAGCCCGATCCGTAGACCGGGTTAAAGATTAATAGACACACCACATTATTTGGTTAGGCACTGACGGGTGTACGCCTACACCCCGTGCTTAGGTCGTGGCCATCTCGTAAGATGATGCCAAGGATATCTGGGACATGGTCATTAACCCCCCAAAGGCTTTAAGCAAACAAAACATTTCGAAACGTAGCATATCAATGATTTAACCTCTATTCGATTAAAGATTCAATGCCGGACCAAGCGGTATTTTATATACCGTACCCCAAGCCCGTATAAGGGAAAATAAGTTAAGAGTATTTACCTGAGCTAGCACCTGACTTAAAAAGCAAGAATTTAATAACTCAGCCGTATTCACTTAGGTAAGCGTATGTACCATTTACCGGAAGACTCTAGTCTGGAATGATGGTATAAATAACCAATTAGAATGCTAACAGGTCTTTAATTAAGCCTAAGCTTAGACCGGTTAGTCTTACAGAAAGATACGGTTCAAACGCATGATAAGGCGAAGACCGGATTAGAATGTAGTTTTGACCCGACAAGTTTGAAGACTTGTATAATATAGGTAATCTAAACACATTCTGGATTTTGAGACAAAAATGATATGGTTTGACCCGTTTCGGCTAATATGTGCAAACTAGTCACATAAGCCGATCCGAACGCGACAAGTGCGTAACGAGTAACCAAAAGAGTCATATGCGAGTTTCCTAAGTTATTATGCTTTAATTATGTTGTGACATCAGAAAGATATCTTATATTATGCCCCAAAACGGATTTAGACTCACATTACGCCCCGTAGGGGTATTTTGGTCATTAAAAAGGTTATAAAAGAGTTTAAATATGAACCTGAGTTTCGGGTCTGATGTAATCAGTAAAATTACTCAATTTACTAGGTTATATCAGTAGGGTATCATATATATATGTGAAATCTATCCTTTATAACCAAACTATGCCTCTTAAGGGTATTTTGGTAATTTCACATAGGCTTAAAAGGTCAAAACTGGAAACCTGAGTGTAAGACTTTAGCTTACTGTAAAAATATAATAATTTACTTAAAATATCAGTAGGTATCAAACCTTATGTGCTCAACAAAAACTTAATACCTACTATGCGTAAAAAATGCCTAAAAAGGCGACTTGGAGCCATTTCCGGGTTTTCAAAGGAAAGCTGATATTTTTATAATTCCAGAAGGCTCAAAATACTTTATTTATTATATTAGATCAGTAGAAAAAGGTTTGGGGTCAAAAGGATTTGTAAAACTCATTTTATGGCTTAAAAGGGCAAAACCGGCATTAACCGAATCATACTTAGAACTCTAAGTTATGCTTAGCCTAAAAATAAATAAAAATCTCCAAAAATCCCTAACTATTATTTTATATCAGTGGGTATAAATTTTGGTATCAAAAAGTGGGTTTAGATAGGCTATATGCTAATTACACCATTTAATTACTAAAGAGCTTTCAAATTACGCTAATGAGCATAACTCTTAATCTAGACCTCAAACTGATGTCAAATTTTAGGTGCAAGTTTATAAATTAGTAACTGAGGTTTCTACTCTTTTACTTTTTCAAAAATCACGTTTTAAGGTCAAAAGGGCATAATAGTCAACATTTAAGCATTTAACGGAATCACGCATATGAATCGGATAACTAATGAACCAAGTTGTATAATCACAGAGGGTTACACTTATAGGTAACTTGGTCCTAATAAAGCTCTAAGGCATTTCTAAACTATGCTTAAATGGGTCAGAACTGAAAGTCAAAGCATAAGTCAAACTATGCGACTTTCGGTTCCGAACCGAGCCTAAACTGAAAATTGTCGAGTTGAACATGTTTAGACATGTTCTTATATTAATTACCAAGTTATATTAATGATAAAACAGGTTGCATAGTCTTTACATTGCTAATTATGCATTAATTTAAAATTAAGCTTCCTGTTGACTTTTTAATATCAAGTTTGACTCGACAGTTGACCTAGATAGAGTGGGAATCAGAGGGTGACCTTTTAAAGGTTTAATGCCCACATAATTACCAACTCATAGGTACTTTCAATTTGAATTTTGACTGAAGATATTAATATTAATGACGAAGTCAAATCTTAATTACGACGGTTTGACTTTACGCTAATAACTAAGCAAAACTGAATTAGGAAGGGTTAAGGACACTTACAAAGGTCCTAATTATGCTTATAGATCCTAAGAGAAGTTGGTTGCTGTCCAGAGATCTCCAGAGATCAGCTTGAAGTGTAGAACAAAAATATTGCAACCTTGATGATCCTTATATATGAGTTTTGATTGCTTAGGATCATGCCATGGAGGTCTACAAGTGTTGCAAGATCATCCCAAGTGTCCCTATAATGCCAAAACCAGTTACAAGAGCCCCTTGAATCGAAAAACCAGCTTTTAAGTCGGTGTAACCAGAAATAACAGGCAGCTGTCAAGAATTTTGCATCTGGGAACTGCTTGCGCACCGCAACGTCCACAGTGTTGAGGTGCGCAAGGAACATGCCAGCACAACACAACTTTCAAATGTTTACAGTTTGGCCCCTGGACCTTCCAAACGTCGTTTTCACATTATTTCTTGCATTATAAGCCTTCTAAATTTACTTTTGAGGGTTCCAAGACTTATACAAACTTTATTAAGTCCTTGGTTAACTTTGAAATCACCCGAAAAAGCCATAATTTCCTACGTTGACGCTTTTAACCCCTCGCACACGAATTTTATCATAACTTTCTCATACGATAACGAAACTTGGTGAAATTTTTATCACGCATTCTAGTGAGCATAATTAATTGTTACAAAGCTTCGGGTTTGCTAAAAGGTCACTCAGAGGTATACTTTAAACATGTCGACACATTTAACCCCTGTAGTTTGTAATCTCTCACTTTCTTTCACAATTAGCTTCGTATGATCCATGATTTATTCGTTTAAGGTTATAAACATCATGTAGGGTTATTGTAAAGTATATTTATCCATTGTTGACATTTTGAACCCTTATATTCACATAGTTTCTTTATTTGTCACCTTTAGTCCCTCTAGAGTATTCATTCACACGTTCAAGCTTATGACACGTGTCAATACATTTTAGGACATGAAATTTCGAGGTGTTACAATCTCCCTATAGTTATCGAGTGGACTTTGCTCCCCTTGTGGTGGTGGTTGGTAGGGAATTGGGATGAAACTTGAGCCTACCGCTTCAGTCCAGTGAGGAGTCGGGTCGGACGGGCCTTGTGGATGGGGAAGGTCGGGGTAATTGGTCCACCCCGAATGTTCGGCATATGGGAGGCCGGCTTGGTAGTCTCTTTGGTGGCGCTCCTGATCGTGGAGCACCTTGCTATTGTTAATCGCCATTTCATGAGAGACACATAAGGCACTCCAGCGGCGTCGTTCTAATTCTCTTGCTTCATTTTGACGCGTTGCCTCTGCTTCCTCCCATGCCCGTCTTCGGGCTGCCTCATCCTCTTGCATCTTCGCCAACTGTTCCATGTGTGACCTCTGCATTGCTTGTAACAGTTGTTGCTCTTCCACAAACTTATTCATTCTCTCCCGATGGGCTGCTTGAACTGCCCAAAACTCCTGCATTTGGGGTCCCTGTGCCTCCTCCCAGGCTTCCCTCCTTCGGTTATACTCTCGGCCTTCACCTATGCATGCAAAAACATTGTCATATATCTCTTGTTGTCCCCGATCAAAATTTTTGCAGGAGGGCACCCGTCTAATGTTCACAAAGCCCGCCACATCTGCATCAATTTCCCTATGCGGCCTCATGTATCTTTGTCTTGGTCTTTGTGGACCGGAGGGTTCAGCTTCCTCCTCTTCATCACCCATTTCTTCATCTTCTCCCGATTCCGGTGGTGCCCCTGAAGTAAGAAACTCATACTTATGACCCAACCTGTCGGTCACAACATACCTGCTCCCCGAGAGTTTAAATTCTATATTCCAGTTCTTTTTCATGGAGGCCTTGTTGAATTCCTCAAGGGGTTTGGACACCCAAAGCGATTCCGGAGGCAAACAATTTTGTTGGAGGATCATAGCACTGATTAGGCGTGCATATGGGATGAAACGCCTTTGGGATGCCTCCCGGGTGATCCACGTGTTCATCATTACAATGTGTCTCCATGACAATGTAGGAGTCCCGTATAACAAGGAATGGATAATCCTACAATCGGTTGCTCTCACCCCTCCTCGATCACCGAATCTTACCATCACATTTTCTAGGGAAATTCCTTGAAGAATTTTCCCTTCAATCGACATCTGATTTCTTTTAGCCTCTCCCCCACCGTTGTACGGTAAAATAACTGCTGTCAATTGCTCCGGATCACCTTTGTTCACATGATTATCCAAAAATTGTTGCATGCTTGGATAGTCATATGCTTGTACTCCTAAAGAATCAAAGCGAGCGATGCAGTTAATTGTTTCGAAGGACATCGTCATTACCCCTCGATTTGTCTTCCCGACCAATTTCCATTCAGCGGGAGGGCCATCCTTATTCACTAACCTCAACGTGGACAGCCATTCGCACACTTCCAACAAATATATCTGCGAAGTGTTATCTTCGCACCAATCAAGCACTCTTTCCCATCCCAAACGCTCGAACATTTGCACAATACCGATTTGCCTAAACTCTTCCACATTTACTACCCTTTCGCATAACACCTGTTCCGGTACTGAAGTATTAACTTTGTTGACCATTTTCCATTTCCAATGTTTCGCTTCTAACTTCCTATCTTGGTACGCGGATAAGGATTTGTTCTTCTCATCATCCCATATCTTTGCGTTTTGACTATCCTGGAACTTTGCCCATGCCCAATCCTGTCTATACAATCTTGCATCACCCTCTGCGATGGAGCTTAATTGCTCCCACTTCCTCGGTATTAAACCGAAAGAAGAACCGAATCCCGATGATGAAGCTTGCCCTGTAGTCTTTTGTCTTTTACCACCGGCCATAACTACAATCACAAACAAGCAAAACATCAATATAAACCCAAACCTTCACTAAATTCTCAAACTTTGAACATGATGTTTGTTGTTGAAGTTTTAATTAACAAGTGAATGTAAAATCGCCTCTTTAAACTTCCGAAGTCGCCCATTTTATCATAAACCTATCAATCATACTTGTTACTCGCAATTTCTTGTAAGTTTAACAAAGTTCAACATCAACTTCATGTTCAATCATGTAAATAAAAAGTGTAATCACATCACTATGGTTATAACATGCTCAAATTCCATCTAAAACAACTAATCTTATTCAAAATCATGCTAGAACAACATACATTATCTAAACAACCTACTCTTAAACTAACAAGTTTAAAATTTCGGAAGAAAAACAACTGTCATATGATAATCATGCATAAAATCAAGGAAAATCCATACCTTTAGTGTTGTAAACAAGAAGAACCAAGAAAAAAAATGTAAAGCAAGCAACTTGATGAACACCCTTTCAAAAACCCGAAATTACACGCCCAGAAATCTTGCAAACTAGCAAGAATTGATGAAAACCGTGTTGGGGGTTTTGTTCCTCTCGAAAAATCACGAAAGATGGACCCAAAAATCAGGTGATTTGGTGGAGATTTGAGAAAGTTATGAGAGATGGAAGATTTAGGGTTCTTGGAATGGTTGTGGAGAAGATGAAGTTGGTAGGTGAGCGAGGTAAAGAGAGATGGCAGTGGATTTATGATTGTGAATGCTATGGTAATGTTTGTGGGTCGAATTTGTGGTGAAATATGGAGTTTGGGTTGTGTTTATGAGGTTAAAAGGGTTGTTGGTTCGATTTTAAGGGCCTCAAAACAAGTCAGCGTCGGAACATTGAGGACACCCCGTCGCCGACGGGTCCCACCCCGTCGCCGACGGGTTTGATTTTGTTCAGAAGTTGCCGACGGCCTAAGATCCTGTCTACGGGATTTTTCACTCGACGGGCCTATCCCGTACCCGTCCCGGACGGTTCCATACCCGTCGCCGACGGGGTCCAAATTTTTTTTTTTTTTTTTTTTTTGAAAAATAGAGAGAATTTTATGAATTTTTAATAAAAGGCCTATATACATTTAAAAATCCTAAAAATTCTTAAAAATCTTTTTGTAAATTTTTATAAGTTAAATTTTCAAAACATGAAAACCGTTAACGGCCCTACCACCCCCCAAAAAGTCGTGTATTGTCCTCAATGCACATAACGAAGTCTAAAAACATACCTTACATCTTCAAAACTCGTTCGGAATATCCGGACTTCACACAATCAAACGGGGTTAGTATGAAACGGAAACGATTATATCCAAAACACACAAACAATTAAATAATTATACATAACTTTACACAAAACGTTACCGGTCCTTGTTAGTCGACCTCGTAAATCGGTGTGCTTACCACGAAGCTCACCGATTCCTTGTTTTCATCCAACTTTTCGTTACCATCGAAAAACGGTTTTAGTCGATGACTATTTACCGTTTGTCGTATCCCATCCTTCAGGTCCTCGATAGTAACATCACCCAATTGTCCGACCCGGGTGATAACATATGGTCCCATATATTTGCTCCGGAGCTTTCCGGGAAAGAACTTGAGCTTCGAATTGTAAAGTCACACCTTTTGGCCCACCTCAAACTCTTTCTTTCTCAACTTGGCATCATGCGCTTTCTTCATCCCATCCTTATACTTGGACGCGCATTCGTATGCCATTTCCCTTAGCTCCTCCAACTCAAACAACTTGAGCTTCCTTTCCTTACCTGCATCATCATATTGAACATTAACTTCCTTAATAGCCCATAATGATTTGTGCACGAGTTCAACCGGTAAATGACAATTTTTACCGTAAACCAACCGGAAAGGTGTAGTGCCAATAGGTGTCTTATGTGCCATACGGTAGGCCCATAAAGCATCGTTCAACTTAATTGACCAATCCTTACGGTCCGCCCGCACGGTCTTTTGCAAAATTTCTTTGATTTGCCTATTTGACACCTCAACTTGCCAGCTTGTTTGCGGGTGATAGGGGGTAGCAATCCTATGGTCAACACCAAACCGCTTTAGAAGTTTCCCAAACCAAAAATTTTTAAAATGAGATCCTCCATCACTTATGATGACACGAGGAATCCCAAACCTTGAGAAAATATTGGTTTGAACAAAGTTACACACTACGGAATGGTCGTTTGTCTTGGTGGCTATTGCTTCGACCCATTTTGAAACATAGTCAACGGCCACCAAGATATACAAATTGCCATAGGAATTGGGGAATGGGCCCATGAAATCAATACCCCATACATCGAAAACATCGACTACAAGGATTGGTTGCATGGGCATTTCGTCCCTTTTTGAAATACCCCCTAATTTCTGACACTCTATACAATTCTTGGAAAACTCATTTGCATCTTTAAAAATAGTAGGCCAATAAAGACCACTATTTAACACTTTATGACCCGTTTTGTGGCCATTAAAATGGCCACCACATGCAAACGAGTGTAGATGCTGCAACACGCTTGGAATCTCTTCGTCATCTATGCATCTTCTGATCACTTGATCCGCACACTCCTTCCACAAGTGCGGTTCTTCCAACCGATAATACTTGATTTGAGACATGAAGTGTTGCCTCTTCCGTCTATCCCAATGTGCCGGTAAGTCACCTGTAACAAGATAATTCACAATATTAGCATACCAAGGTAACTTATCCAATTTCATAATATGTTCATCGGGGAAAGACTCATTGATCTCTAATGATTTAGGATCCTCATCAACCATCAATCGGGACAAATGGTCCGCTACCACATTCTCGGTACCCTTTTTGTTGCGTATCTCCAAATCAAACTCTTGGAGCAACAACACCCATCGGATCAATCTCGGTTTTGCATCTTTCTTCTCCATGAGGTACCTAACTGCAATGTGATCAGAATAAATAAACACTTTACTACCCCATATGTATGACCGAAATTTATCCAATGCATATACCACCGCAAGTAGCTCTTTTTCGGTGGTGGTGTAATTCAATTGTGCATCCGAAAGAGTCTTACTCGCGTAGTATATGGCAACGGGTTTCTTGTCAATCCGTTGTCCCAACAAGGCCCCCACCGCATAATCACTCGCATCGCACATAACTTCAAAAGGGAAAGACCAATTTGGCGATTGCAAGATTGGGGCCTCAACTAACTTTTCTTTTAACTTGTTAAAAGTGTTTTGACAATTTTCATTAAAATCAAACGGTTGATCTTTTAACAACAAGTTACACAAAGGCTTGGTGATATCACTAAAACCCTTAATAAACCGTCGATAAAAACCCGCGTGACCTAGAAACGACCTAACACCTTTAACACTCGTGGGATACGGCAAAGTAGATATAACTTGCACTTTTGCACGATCAACCTCTATCTCACGGCTCGACACCACGTGTCCCAACACGATTCCCTCTTGAACCATAAAATGGCTCTTCTCCCAACTTAGGACCAAACTAGTTTCAACACATCTTTTTAGTACTTTGTCTAGTTGGTCCAAACAAGCCTCAAATGATGACCCAAAAATCGAGAAATCATCCATGAAGATTTCCAAAGACTTCCCCACCATATCTGAAAAGATACTCATCATACACCTTTGGAAGGTGGCGGGGGCGTTACATAATCCAAACGGCATTCGCCTAAATGCGAAGGTACCGTAGGGACAAGTAAATGTGGTCTTTGATTGATCTTCTGGATGGATGGCAATTTGGTTATAACCAGAATAGCCATCTAAGAAGCAATAAAATTTTTTCCCCGACAATTTCTCAACTATTTGATCAATGAACGGTAAAGGAAAATGATCTTTGGAAGTTGCGGTATTCAACTTCCTATAATCAATACAAATTCGCCACCAGGTTACCGGCCGAGTGGCTACCTTTTCACCTGCGTCATTTTTGACGACTTGTATACCCGCTTTCTTTGGAACCGTCTGTGTTGGGCTCACCCATTGACTATCCGAGATCGGGTAAATGATACCCGCATCGAGCCATTTCAGCACTTCCTTTTTCACTACCTCCCGCATGTTCGGATTTAATCTCCGTTGGGCATCTCGAACGGGAGTTACATTCTCTTCCGTGATGATCTTGTGCATCACCACCGAGGGACTAATACCCTTCAAATCAGCAATGGTCCATCCAATCGCCGCCCGATTAGTGACCAAAACACCCATCAATTTATCCTCTTGCTCCACGGTTAAGTTTGATGCAATGATAACCGGGAGCGTGTTGCCTTCACCAACATAAGCATATTTGAGATGCTTAGGCAACGCCTTCAACTCAACCTCCGGAGGATCTACTAAAGACGGCTTCAATTTAGTGTCAATGCTCTCCGGTAAACTCTCGACTTGGTGCGTCCATGTCGGTTTTCCCTCTCGGACCGCAAGCACCTCCAAACTTCTCACTTCCTCGTCTATGCTCTTTTCCACCTCTACCCGTGACCTGTCAAACACATAACAATCCTCCATTGTGTTTTCCCCGTCCACGACTGTGTCGCAAAGAGGTATACACGTGTCGACGATGTCCGCCATATAGCATTCATCATCAACTGGAGGGTTCGTAAGTCCGGAAAAAACATGCAACCTCAACCTTCGGTTTCCAAATGTCATGTCAACCGTTCCTATTCTGCAGTCAATTTGAGCATTTGCAGTTGCTAAGAACGGTCAACCCAAAATCACCGTGGGTTGTTTGGTTGGGTCCTTGGCCACGTAATCAAGTACTAGAAAGTCCACCGGATAGTAAAAATCCTCGATTTTCACTATCACATCCGAAACAACTCCACGGGGTAGTTTGGGTGTCAAATTGGCTAACACCACGGTGGTGTTTGACGATTGAAGTGGACCAAACTCGTATTGGTCATACAAACTACCCGGTAGAATGCTCACGCTAGCACCAAGATCTAGAAGTGCCCGGTTGATTTTAAAATCGCCTACTTGAATTGAAATGATAGGCGCACCCGGATCTTGGAGCTTAGGTGGAAGTGCACCCGAAAGAATCGAACTCACGTTTTCGGTTAAATCTAATTTTTTTGGAAATTTGTGAGTGCGTTTTTGGGTACACAAATATTTCAAGTACTTAGCATACGACGGTACTTGTTTGATTGCATCCAAAAGAGGTAAATTTATTTTTACTTGTTTAAAAATTTCCAACAACTCTTCTTGTTGTGGACCTCTTTTGTTTACAATTTTCTTTATGGGTCCCTTCAATGCTTCGGGATAAGGGGCGGTATTAGCCTCCACACCCTTTTCCTTAGCCTTGGGGACGGGGATGGTCACAACAGGAGTATCATTGTTCTTTTTCAAATCATTTTTATTTTGACCCGTTTGACCATCTTCAGGCTCATCCTCACTAGCATCTTCCACCACCCCTTCAACAAATTGGGGTGATGGTGTTTTGACACTATTATCAATGAATCGACCACTACTTAAAGTAATTTTATTAATTGATACCTCACGTGTGTTCCTTGAGCTTGACCCTTGATGCTTAGGGTTCACCGCGGTGTCACTTGGGAGCTTTCCCGTGCTTCCTCTCAATTGAGCCATTTCCTCCGCGAGTTGGCCCACTTGCTTTGCCAATGCCTCATGTGCTTTATCCCGAATCTCGTTTGTCTTCTTTATCTCCTTGATATCATGGTGAGATTCTTTTATATTGTTTTGAGATTCTTTTTGCATATTCAACAAAGCATCCATTTGGCACTCAAATCGTCGCCACCGGTTTGATTGTTCGACCCGCTTCCATTACCGCCTTGATTGTTGTAATTCCTTTGGTACCCACCTTGGTAATTATTGTCCCTACCTTGGTACCCTTGGTTGTAATTTCGTTGATAACCTCCTTGGTTACCACCTTGACGGTTTTGATATGATGATCCGCTTTGACCTCCTTGGTTACCCGATTGAAAATTCGGGTTCATTTGATTTGAAGCATTACCATATCGGAAGTTAGGGTGATTTCTCAAACCCGGATGATAAGTGTTGGAGTTCATGTCATATTGCTTCCTATCTCCATACACTTGGTTGACTTCCTCCGTGTAGTCACTCGGCCCCGTTGGACATTGTTCCGCTCTATGTCCAATATCACCACAATCTTCACATACCTCGAATTGAACCGCATTTACTTCCTTTTTCTTCATTCGAGCCATTTCCCGCTCTAAGGTGGAAATCCGATCTTTAGAGTCAAGATCGGGAAGTGACCGTGAAATGGGATGCTTCTTAGCTCAATCGGCCGATTCTTTCTCTTTCGAACGTTTACTCATCCGTTCCAAGAATTCCCAATCATCATCTTCATAGTTGCTTAGAAGGGTCCCATTGCTCGTTGATTCAAGTCGGTTCCATGTGTTGTCGTCTAGACCTCGTACAAAGCACTTGACCAACTCCCACTTTTCTATTTGATGATGTGGGCACTTTCGCATCAACTCCCTAAATCTTGTGAAGGCTTCATGCAATGGTT
The DNA here is from genome assembly GCA_030545235.1 of Helianthus tuberosus. Taxonomy (NCBI): domain Eukaryota; kingdom Viridiplantae; phylum Streptophyta; class Magnoliopsida; order Asterales; family Asteraceae; genus Helianthus; species Helianthus tuberosus. The sequence continues at coordinate 200,827,841 of CM060425.1, forward strand.
CGCCCGATAATTGGCGAAAAGACCTAATTTCATCACGAGCATCGTCGGCCTTTGGCATTGAATAATACTCATCTAGAAAAGCTTGTTGCATTTCTCCCCATGTGCGATGCTATTGGCTGGAAGTGTAAGGAACCATTGCTTCACTTTGTCTTTCAACGAAAATTGAAACAAACGAAGTTTGACCTCCTCTAGTGCGAAGTTATGCCCCCCGATAGTGCTGCAAATGGAAGAAAACTCTGTCAAATGTGTGTACGGTTCGTCGTTAGACCTTCCATTAAAATGAGGAAGTATGTTGATGTAATGTGGTTTACAATCAAACATCCTCCTCTCACAAACGATTGGTGAGTCGTTCTCGGTGACAACCGGCCTAAAACGATCATTCACTCCCCGTGGAGGTCGTTGACGACGATGGGGACCGTTAACTTCTTGATCAACCACTCTTCGGTTGTCCCTTATATCATTTCTTCTATCATCCCTTCTTTCATCCCTTCCTTGATTCCTACCTTGGTTACCTCTTTGGTTACCACCTCCCACAAAACGAGGAATCCGATTAGGGTTACCATTGTTGTTATTGTTGTTGTTGTAAAACCCATCATCTCGGTTCCGTTGGTTGTTGTTTCGTGGTTGACGGTTGTTTCCGTAACCGTCATTTCTTATATTCCCATAACCGTAGTCATCATCCCCCACATAATTGGCATTTTGATAGCCAAACTCCTCATCATCATAACCTCTTGCATTGTAAACATTGCCTTGATTAACATACCCCCAATCTTCGTCATCGTTAGCCCTATCATCATAGTATCCCCCGTCATCCGAATTTTCCATATGAACACTCACATGTTCCGGCGATTGATAACCGGGAACACTATACGGTTCATCATCGGGGATTGCATTCCTCAAGTCATCGATGTTGAAGAATGGGTCTTCATTTTCGGGATTGCCGCGATCACGATTTCCCCGACGGTCGGAATTGACATTCCGGTCATCCAGGTTGATGGGTAAAGAGGTTTGTCGATGAAGGTTTTGTTGTTGGGGTGTTCTTTGATTGTGCTTGGGATTTTGGTTTTGGAAAGGTGGTGTGGGTGGTCCGGTATTGTTGTTATTACCACCCGGTCGCTCTGGAGGTATAGGTTGCATATTTGGAGCGGGATTGAAATTGCTTCGGTATTGAAATTGGTTCGGATTTTGATTTTGGTTGAAGTTTTGGTTAGAGTTTTGGTTCGCCATTGAATCGGTTTCAATGGATGGTGTATGTTGTGGTGTGTTGGTGGTTTGATTAGAAGCAAGTGTTGCTTCTAACCGGCTTGCTAGATTTCTCCTTGCAACTCTTTCGATTTCCGGTTCGTAGACTAAAGGTGAAGTCCTCCCGGAGTTTCGCGTATGCATACACTACCTGTAACCTGCACAAGTAACACACCCGCGTAACAAGGAAAAAGACAAAGTGCAAAAAGAAACTAAACAATTTAAACAGATAATCACGAAATTCAAACAATAATCCAAACACAAAGCGCACGCACTCCCCGGCAACGGCGCCAAAATTTGATCGGAGTGTCGCGCTCCGGTCAAAGATAATATTTATATGCCCTAATTACCCTTAACAAATAGCTAGTGGTAGTGAGGGGTCGAACCACGAAGAGTGTGTGGTTTGTGTGTGGATTCGATTGAATTATCAAGAATGTCACGTATTATGAAGCTTACTAGAATGTTTTTGTGTTTTTTGTTTAATTGAGAGAAATGAGTTTGGATTAAATGAATTGATTAAATTAATTGACAACTAATGATTAACGATTATGAGAAAATTGATTACTAGAACAATAATAAGAAAAAAAAAAAGAAATCACACCCGGTTTCGGTAATTGCTAACTTAGGATTTCTACAAGTTTTAGATTCAACTCAAATGCATTTGATTAACGGATTTAGTGTACCGTGACTTAGGTGCTAATAGCTATCAACGTCCCGAAGAACGGACAAGAATACACTTTCTAATCAACACAAGTAAATCCTAACCACGACAATGCACAATTACATATCACCAGTTCGCAAAGTCATAACTTTTAACATCGTTCGACAATTTAAGAATTCGCAACAAATGTAACACTATTGTCAAAAGTTTCAAAAATCAAACACAAATTGTCACTAAGTTGAAACAAGAACAATTCGAAACCCTAGAATTAAGAACTACCTACATGTAACACCTCGAAAATTTACGTCCAATAATGTATTGACACGCGTCATAAGCTTTGGATATGTGAAAGAGTACTTTAGAGGGACTAAAGTTGACAAACAGTGAAACTAAGGATCCAAAGTGTTAACAATGGATAAATAGGCTTCAAAATAACCCTACATGATGTTTATAATCTTAAACGGATAAATCATGGATCATACGAAGCGAAAAATGAAAGAAAGTGAGTAATTACAAACTACAGGGGCTAAACGTGTCAACATGTTGAATTTATACCTCTGAGTGATCTTTTGGCAAACCCGAAGCTTTGTAATGATAAAATATACTCACGAGGATATGTGATAAAAATTTCATGAAGTTTCGTGAACGTATGAGAAAGTTATGATTAAAACCGTATACGAAAGGTTGAATACGTAATCGTGAATTTTGCGACTTTTCGGGTAAGCGCAAAGTGAACCGAGGACATACCCAAGTTTATAAAAGCCCCAAGGTTCCTAAAAACCAGATATGAGGGTCTAGAGTGCCAAATAAACGAACAAATCATCGCTTCAAAGATCAGGGACTAATATGTAAAATGCTTGAAACTTGGAATGCTGGTCACGCACACCCTCGCGTAGCGCGAGGGGGGTCTCGCGTGGCGCGACACCTGCCCAGCGACAGAAACGCACAGCTGTCGGTTTTAAGGGCTGTTTGCGAGTTGTTTCCAGCTGTACTCGATACCATGGGCTCTCCAATGGTTTTATATGATACTAGGGGCCCTTGAACAGATCTTATAACATCAGTAGATCATTTGTAGCATCATTTTGATTGATCAAAGTTCATATGCAAGGACATTCAAGTTGCAATCAAACTCACTCTCACTTGCATGCTTAATTCTGGAGCTCCTCTGATCAACCTCAAGCTTTCTAGTGATCTCTAAGCATAATTAGGACTTTTGTAAGTGTTTATAACTCCTCCAAATTCGTTCTAGCTTAGTGTGTTAACCGAAAGTCAAACCATCGTAAAACTAGTTTGACTTCATGATTAAACAAAATGTGCTCAGTGTTTTCTCAAATTGAAAGCACCCACATGATGGTATTTATGAGCATAACAAACCCCTAAAAGAGTATTTTCAGATTTACACTCTAAGCATGTTAATTGTCGAGTCAAAGCCTTTCTTAAAAAGTCAACAGAATTGTTATTTGCAAATTTAAGCATGATTAGCAATATAGGGTACATGCAACCTGTTTGATCATCAAAATAACTTTATAAATAATGTAAGAACATGTTTCAACTTGATCAACTCGACAATTTTCAGTTTAAACACGAATCGGAACCGAAAGTCACATAAATTGACTTTTTCTTTGACTATCGGTTCAGATCCGTCCATGCATGTTAAGATCTGCATTAGAGCATATTTTGGACCAAGTTTCATGTATGTACAACCCTCTGGAATTTTACATCTTGGTCCCATGTTTAACCGATTCATATGCATGTTTCCGATTTATGCTTAAAGTTGACTATTTTGCCCTTTTTGCTATAAAACGTGATTTTTGAAAAAGTGAAAGAGTAGAAACCTTTATTACCAAATTATAAACTTGAACCGAAAATTTGATATCAGTTTGTGGTCTAGTTTAAGAGATATGCTCAATATCGTAAATTGCAAGCTTTATGTTACATAAATAGCGTAATTAGCGCATAGCCTATTTTAACCCATTTTTTGGTATCAAACTTTTTACCCACTGATGTTATATAATATTTTGGGATTTTTAGAGATTTTTATTAAATTTTTGGATGAGCATAACATAGGTCCTTAAGCTAAATTCGGTAAATACCAAATTTGCCCTTTTTGGCAATAAAACGAGTTTTACAAATCCGATTGACCCCAAACCTTTTTCTACTGATTTTATTTATTAAATAAAGTGTTTTGAGCCTTCTGGAATTATAAAAATCTCAGCTTTCTTTTACAAAACCGGAAACGGCTCCAAATCGCCTTTTTAAGCGTTTTATCGCATAGTATGTACTATAAACATATTAAACATGTAAGGTTGGTACCTACTGATGTTCTTAGCATATTTTTATAAAATAACAGTAAGTACAAGTTTATAACCCAGGTTTCCAGTTTTGACATTGTTAGCCCTTGTGGAATTACCAAAATACCCCTAAGGTGCATAGTTTGGTTTTAAATGATATTTTCCACATATGGGTCATACCCTACTATTATAATATGTTAAAATAAGTATATTTACTGTATAGACCAGACCCGAAACTCAGATTTTTATTCAAACTCTTTTATGATCGTTAAAATGACCAAAATACCCCTACGGGGCTTATTTTGAGATTTAACTCGTTTTGGGCATAATAGAAGATATCATACTGATATCACAACATATTAAAGGCATATTAACTTAGGAAACCTGTATATGACTCTTTTGGTTACTCGTTACGCACTTGTCGCGTTCGGATCGGCTTAGGTGACTAGTTCATTTATATTAGCCGAAGCGAGTCAAACTTTATCATTTTTGTCTCCAAATCCAGAATGTGTTTAGTATACCCATATTATACAAGTCTTCAAACTTGTCGGGTCTAAATCACATTCTATCCGGTCTTCGCTTAATCGTGCGTTTGAACCGTATATTTCCTTAAGACTAACCGGTCTAAGCTTTGGCTTAATTAAAGACCCGTTAGCATTCTAATTAATTATTTATGTCATCATTCCAGACTAGAGCCTTCCGGTAAATGGTACCTACGCTTACTTAAGCGAACACGGCTGAGTTATTAAATCCTTATTAATTAAGACAGGAGCTAGCTCAGGTAAATACTTTTAACTTATTTTCCCTTATACGGGCTTGGGATACGGTATTATAAAAATACCGCTTGGTCGGGTGTAGAAACCTTTTGATCGGAGATGATTGAATTGCATAATCCCGTTTTAATTCGTATTGCTTGATAACAAATAACATTGGGGGTTAATGACCGTGTCCTGGATATCCTTGGCTCATTTAAAAAGTGAATGGCCACGACGTAAGCACAAGGTGTAGACAAAACACCTCCTGTTGCATATGTAAAACGTATACTCACTCGTGAGGATAACTTCTTGTGAGATTATATTTGTGGTGTGTCGATTAATCTTGTCCGGCTTGTATTGTATTGTATTGTATAATCACCGGCCCTAAATGTTGGACAAACATGTAAATCGGATACAAGATTTTTATTAACAAAATTGTCCCAAGTTATAAAAGATTAATCTTGCCTCCGTGCATTTTAATCAATGTGTCAAAAGATTTTGTGCCGTTTGCACTCAAAACAATTTTCAAACTCTTTTCAAAATGAGTCAGTTAAATTGTATTTACCAGTGAAAACTGACGTATTTTTCCAAAAGGTAAAGTGACAGGTACTGAACGTAATTGGCTGGAAGCTCAGGGCGATTATAAGGAATCTTACAAGTCCTAGGCGTCTAAAGTCTGCTGAACAATGATTATGATTATTCGATCCGCCTGTGGATCCCTTACTTTCCGTTGTAATACTCTGATATTACTTTCTATTCGGATTGTAATATACTTATCTTTTGCTTCCGCTGTGCATTTATATATTGTGTTGTTTGACTATGATGATATCAATTACGTCACGATACTCCCCCACCGGGCCCACCGGTGACACGTGGAAAATAGGGGTGTGACAGGTTGGTATCAGAGCCAACACTGAGTGAATTAAACACTAGCCTTTTGTGTTTAATCTCAGTTACACAATTGCACATATCTAAACTTCTGAGTCTAGACTTAACATAGGAATAATCTCAATCCTAACCTGGAAATTTTTGCTTTCAATCCTAATTGAAGACGTCGCCAAGCGAAGAAGCTGTAATAGGAATCCTCCACACCTGGAGCCTTGAAATGCTGAGCTTCGTACCGCGGCCAGGATGAAACGAGCCTACAAGGAGAAAGCATTCAGAAATAAGAGTGAAGAAGAAACTCCTCTCACTGAAGATCGTTTCCTTAATAGTCCTTCTAAGGACGTATTTATTATGTATATATTTTTCTTTCAGTCCCTTCGAGGACACATTATTCCTTTCGAAGACCCGCTTAGGGCAACTCTGTACTTTTATCTCCATATAATGGATTGATTAAACAAAGTTTCATTCTAAACATGAAACATGAAATAAATGGAAAATAACATCCCTTCGAAGGGAAGTGCCTACGGGCTATAATTAACGTCTTCTGAGACTAAAGACAGTAGTAGCCTACAACTCCCTGTCAAGAAAAGGTAATGAACGTTGATTCACACCTAATTGCCTCGACTCTCTGAAATCAAGGCTTACAAACTTGTCTACGTGACTAGGCCACTTGTGCCATTATTAAAACTTTAATGCCTCGACTCTCTGAAATCATGGCTTATAAACTTGTCTACGTGACTAGGCCACTTGTGCCATTATTAAAACTTTAATGCCTCGACTCTCTGAAATCATGGCTTATAAACTTGTCTACGTGACTAGGCCATTTGTGCCATTAATGAAACTCTAATGCCTCGATTCTCTGAAGTCATGGCTTATAAACTTGTCTACGTGACTAGGCCATTTGTGCCATTATTAAAAACTTGAATGCCTCGATTCTCTGAAGTCATGGCTTATAAACTTGTCTACGCGACTAGGCCATTTGTGCTATTATTAACTTGTAAATTAAGATTTATGAGGAAAATCCTGAATGAAATAAATATCCTTCCTTCCCTGTCAGTATGCATTTAAAAAGAATCTTAAAGGTGAAACCTAGCCTACGCGGCCAAGATGGTGAAACCTACTCTCGGGATTCAGATCCCTGTTAACACCTGAGAACGTGTTAGCACTCCTGACAAATGTGATTCGACAAAATCACAACAGTCATCTCTATATTGGAATTTTTTTTCTAATTTACCTTGTAATCAGGGCTTATATCATCTTATAAGATGATCATATTATAAACATCCGTAAGTGATGAAGTGCCTACGGGCTAAATTGGTTGCCCGATAAGACGACAGTGGTGATCTTTGACCTCCTGTCTAAAAACGTTGGACCATGTCCAAGCATAATAGTCGGTATGATCCAAACGATCTTGACTAATAGCATCTGAAAAGATGATCATATCATAAACATCCCTCAGAAAGGAATGCCCACGGGCTATATCTATTGTCCTAAAAGACAAAAGGCAGTTGTAGTCTTCGACTCCCTGCTAAGAAAAGTAAACGACTATGCTCAAACCTTAAATGCCTCGATCCCAAACGATCATGGCTTATAAATTTAAAACTGTCCTTGTGACTAGGCCTTCTGCGCCACTTTAATATCCTTAACGTGTTTTATAACTAGGATAAATTATAATGAAGAGTACTAATTTAAAAATAACTAACAAATTAACCGATATGGTTTATATTACCATGGTTGATGAATCGTCAAAAAAATGGGGATATCATAATAACCTCTGAATAAATCATTACCATTGTTTATGTAGCAATCAAGCTACATGGCTGGATCAGAGGAGGCCAACAGCCACCCGAAAAAGAACAATGATATTACCAGAATTAGCATGACGGAAGCGGAACTGCAGGCACTAATAAATAGTGCTATTACTCAAGCTCTTGACAGTCAGTATAATGAATCAAATGATAACCACTCTACGACTCTATCTGTGGCTCGTATTAAGCCCCCTCCTAAATCAAATGAGTTAGAGGAAGACGATGTTCATAACTCATCACATCAAAGGAGTGTTCCGCCTATTCAGGTCATGTTTCACCAAGAGGCACCAGTTAAGACCTGCACATATAAATATTTTGTCTCCTGCAAGCCCAGAGACTTTACAGGAGAAGAAGGGGCCATCGATTGCATGACATGGCTCGATGAAATGGACGCTGTTGTGGACATCAGCGGTTGTGCAGAGCAGAATGTTGTGAAATTTGTTTCACAGTCATTCAAAGGAGAAGCGTTGGCATGGTGGAGATCATTGCTCCAAGCCACGGGAAAGGTTCTACTCTACAACTTATCTTGGGATCAATTTGTTGCATTAGTCCAGGAAAATTTTTGCCCTCAGCATGAGGTAGAAGAGATAGAATCAAACTTCTTGACTCTAGTCATGAAGGATTTAGATTGCCAGGCATACGTGACAAGTTTTAACACTATGTCCCGCCTAGTTCCTTATTTAGTCACCCCTGAACCTAAACGCATAGCGCGTTTCATTGGAGGCCTAGCACCAGAGATAAAAGGAAATGTTAAAGCATCTAGGCCAACCACATATAGGTCCGCAGTGGACTTATCCTTATCTCTCACCTTAGATGCAATCAGAAATAAGTCTGTTAAGGCTTCTGGTGAAGGAAAGAGAGAAAGAGAGGAAGAGAACTCTCCTCGATCTGATAAGAAGAAAAAGGGAAGCTTAAGGAACAAAAAGGATTCCGAGTTTAGGAAAAACTCGAGTCAGTCTAACGACAGACCCAAGTGCAGTAACTGCAAAAAGCAACATACTGGGAAGTGTACAATTGACCCAGGTGCCAAACTGTGTGGAATTTGCAAAACCAAGGGTCACAAGACTTTAGATTGCAAGGAGTTGAAGAACGCGACCTGTTACAATTGTAACGAGGAAGGGCATATCAAGACTAACTGCCCAAAGACTTTAAAGAAGCCGGGAAAGGCCAGGAAAAATAAAAGCATGAGTCTTCCAGAGGAACGCCTGCGAGGTGGTACAGAATGCTAACCATATAGCAGGTACTTTTTCTTATCAGGAAGTTATGCATAAAATTATTTTTCTTTATGCTGGCACATATGATTCTTTAATGAGAGATAAATGTTAAGAACTGTTGTCTTCGCCTGATTTAAACTCCGGCCATTTGACGTGAGGTAGAGATTGGCCGATGATACCTTGGAGAATGCTCCGACGAACCTTAGAAAGATATTTTATATCTATTAGGAACCACTCTTTTCTAATGTCCTTATGGCAAGCTTTCAAGCTATCCAACTTCATCAATATAATAAAGACAGTTGTGACATTTCGATCCCCTGTCAAAAAGGTGATGGACTAGGTCCGGACCCTAAATGCCCTCAATGGTCTTTTATGGCCTAGGCTAAGTAAAATTAATAAGAATACATATTTAAACAATGTTCATTAAGAATGTTTATGTTATAGTGTCTTATATGGTTTAATGGCACCATGAATAGTATATGATGAGTTGCCAGGATGATGAATAGCGGTTGTCGGATTGCAATTAAGCAATTGTTTTATCAATATTAGGAACCAATATCAAGTATGGCGAACTCAGATAAGACAGCCGTTGATCGTGCTATGGATGATGCGACGCATGCCAATAATACCACAATTGTGAACCTTAGAATTTCCAATGATGTCCTTCAAACTATGATAGACGCAGCTGTTGGAAAAGCTGTGAAGAAGGCCGTGAAAAAGTTCAAGGAGCCCAATGCTAATTGCTCAAAGTCTCATCCAAGACCACACGACCTTACTCACGAGAAGGATCTCGTCCATACCTCTAAGGCAAGGGATGAACTAAAGAGGAAAAGGGAGGAGGATAACTCCCAGAGTTCTAAGAAAAAGAACAAACAAAAGTCCAACCAGAAACCTGTATGCGAGATTTGCAAGAAGCGCCATTATGGGAAATGCAGGTTCGAACCAAAGTCCCGATCGCGGCCGAGGGTTTGTGGGATCTGCAAATCGAAGGATCATAAAACGTTGGACTGCAAGTATATGAAGGATGCAGTCTGCTTCGGCTGTTATGAGAAAGGCCACATCAAGACCACGTGCCCTGAATCTGTCAAAGGAAAGACGGCTAGGGAAGTAAAGCCTAAGATTGAAAGCGCCTAAATTGCCTAGACTAGTTCATAAATAATGGCATCAGGTACCTCCCTTAACACTTATCAACGATATGAATGCTAAGAGTTTTTATTTTGATTCAGATACCAGTAAATCCTTCATAAACTATAAGTATAACAAGTTTTTAAAACTCTTCATAAGGGCAATATATATATTAAGTGTAAGGTAAATACTTACAAGTAGAAAATTTATCAGAACTATTTTCTGTTCTTGTAAGAAATCGATAAGTCGCAAAAAAAAATGGTGGAATCGGCCGTCCCCGGAATCGAACCTGGGTCTAGGCCGCACCCTTTCGCGCGCCTAGCCAACTGAGCTAGGTGCCTAGTTTGTGAAACTTCCATTATTAATTAAATATAAGCACTTGTACAATAAACTTCCTTATCATTTATCAATGATAATTTCTGCTAAGTGTCCTGTTTTTAATACAGGCAATAATAAATCTTCAAGAACCATAAACTTAGCAAGGAAATTTTTTTATCATCCACAAGGTATAACTACCAAGGAAACCATAGTAACCGATTCTTATAGATCGGCAAGGAATCCTTCCGAAAATCTAAGAGTACTCCTTCTTCGAGTAGAGTACGACAAGATATGTTATTTTAATTATTTTTTTCTCATTGTTTTCTATCGCCTGCGAATGCCAAACTATGTTTGATAAAAGTGTCATATGAGGATTGGCGTATCCTAGTGTGTCCCATAGATTATTTCCATGTCTGATCAGCATGGAGGTTTAATACATGGAACCCCTGAGATATCCCGATGGTCATATTGTACTAAAGTCGACTAGTAGTATTCAAGGAAGATATCCAATATAAAAATGTCCTTATAAGTATCGCTACTAAGGACATCCTTGCATTTTAAAGAGAATGTGTCATTTATCTGACACCGACATCGATAGATAAACTCAAGCCTGAAAATACAGACACCTCTGACATCTCTGTGTGTCATAACTATCTTCTCCTAAGACTATCCTGTTTACCTTCTGGGAAGCAAGTAGGGTTAAGATTAACATCCCGCTTAAGGTTAGAGTGTGGTTGGAACTCCGTGTTAATCATGGAATAATCGAAACCATGATTAAGTAAATTTTAAGATTTAGATTCACATAGCCTGACTCGATATCCGGAGAATCCGGTATAGTTAAGTGTGAAAGACGGTTCATTTTGCTTATGCATTGATTACCGCAACCCTAATTGGACGACAATTAAGAATTATCATTAGCTGCCCAGGATCGTCGATTTGATCGACTAACGTAAGGATTAACCATTCCTTGGGATTAGTTCTAAGCAATGGTTGGAATAACCATTTCACCTTAAGATAAGCTTTCTATAATAATTGATATGTAAGTATTAAGGCTGCTCCTTCGGAGACCTTGTATAGGTGAAATATCAGAACATCCGCTTGATGGACGAGACTTTGGGAAGTCCACTTATCAGGGTCTGGAAGTTATATTGGAAACAACGAATAAGATCATACAAATCCCTAGTCATCTATGAGATGCCAGTATTCGGCAGAAAATCAAGAATTAATAAAAGTAGTAACCCTCCTAAGTTCTTGTTAGAGAATAAGGTTTAACAAAAGTGATCACCAGGAAGGGTGTGCAAATTTGTTAAATTATCAGGCTAGTTAAGCTCCGAATATGTAGAATCATTCGAAGGACAATCGAATGTATCAAGATCAAATAGCTTATAAGCTAAAACCTGTTTAAGGAGCTTGGCGGAGCTCGCAACACAATAACACACTAATGATTTAAGGATGTGTTTTCACAAATAAGTTGAGAAGCATTATCACAAAATGATATGCGTATTTATAATATGTTGAGCGAACCGTATCGATTTAGGATCGGCAGGTTAAGAAACTCCAAAAGGATACATGACCTATTATAGAGGTCAGCTGGAGTGCCATAGAGGTCCAAATGTACTGAGGAAGGTTAAGTTCAGTATAGGACGGAAAGTACTCCCTTTACTTTAAGCAAATCTCGAGGTCGAGATTTCTTTTAAGGGGGTGAGGATGTAACACCTCGAAAATTTACGTCCAATAATGTATTGACACGCGTCATAAGCTTTGGATATGTGAAAGAGTACTTTAGAGGGACTAAAGTTGACAAACAGTGAAACTAAGGATCCAAAGTGTTAACAATGGATAAATAGGCTTCAAAATAACCCTACATGATGTTTATAATCTTAAACGGATAAATCATGGATCATACGAAGCGAAAAATGAAAGAAAGTGAGTAATTACAAACTACAGGGGCTAAACGTGTCAACATGTTGAATTTATACCTCTGAGTGATCTTTTGGCAAACCCGAAGCTTTGTAATGATAAAATATACTCACGAGGATATGTGATAAAAATTTCATGAAGTTTCGTGAACGTATGAGAAAGTTATGATTAAAACCGTATACGAAAGGTTGAATACGTAATCGTGAATTTCGCGACTTTTCGGGTAAGCGCAAAGTGAACCGAGGACATACCCAAGTTTATAAAAGCCCCAAGGTTCCTAAAAACCAGATATGAGGGTCTAGAGTGCCAAATAAACGAACAAATCATCGCTTCAAAGATCAGGGACTAATATGTAAAATGCTTGAAACTTGGAATGCTGGTCACGCACACCCTCGCGTAGCGCGAGGGGGGTCTCGCGTGGCGCGACACCTGCCCAGCGACAGAAACGCACAGCTGTCGGTTTTAAGGGTTGTTTGCGAGTTGTTTCCAGCTGTACTCGATACCATGGGCTCTCCAATGGTTTTATATGATACTAGGGGCCCTTGAACAGATCTTATAACATCAGTAGATCATTTGTAGCATCATTTTGATTGATCAAAGTTCATATGCAAGGACATTCAAGTTGCAATCAAACTCACTCTCACTTGCATGCTTAATTCTGGAGCTCCTCTGATCAACCTCAAGCTTTCTAGTGATCTCTAAGCATAATTAGGACTTTTGTAAGTGTTTATAACTCCTCCAAATTCGTTCTAGCTTAGTATGTTAACCGAAAGTCAAACCATCGTAAAACTAGTTTGACTTCATGATTAAACAAAATGTGCTCAGTGTTTTCTCAAATTGAAAGCACCCACATGATGGTATTTATGAGCATAACAAACCCCTAAAAGAGTATTTTCAGATTTACACTCTAAGCATGTTAATTGTCGAGTCAAAGCCTTTCTTAAAAAGTCAACAGAATTGTTATTTGCAAATTTAAGCATGATTAGCAATATAGGGTACATGCAACCTGTTTGATCATCAAAATAACTTTATAAATAATGTAAGAACATGTTTCAACTTGATCAACTCGACAATTTTCAGTTTAAACACGAATCGGAACCGAAAGTCACATAAATTGACTTTTTCTTTGACTATCGGTTCAGATCCGTCCATGCATGTTAAGATCTGCATTAGAGCATATTTTGGACCAAGTTTCATGTATGTACAACCCTCTGGAATTTTACATCTTGGTCCCATGTTTAACCGATTCATATGCATGTTTCCGATTTATGCTTAAAGTTGACTATTTTGCCCTTTTTGCTATAAAACGTGATTTTTGAAAAAGTGAAAGAGTAGAAACCTTTATTACCAAATTATAAACTTGAACCGAAAATTTGATATCAGTTTGTGGTCTAGTTTAAGAGATATGCTCAATATCGTAAATTGCAAGCTTTATGTTACATAAATAGCGTAATTAGCGCATAGCCTATTTTAACCCATTTTTTGGTATCAAACTTTTTACCCACTGATGTTATATAATATTTTGGGATTTTTAGAGATTTTTATTAAATTTTTGGATGAGCATAACATAGGTCCTTAAGCTAAATTCGGTAAATACCAAATTTGCCCTTTTTGGCAATAAAACGAGTTTTACAAATCCGATTGACCCCAAACCTTTTTCTACTGATTTTATTTATTAAATAAAGTGTTTTGAGCCTTCTGGAATTATAAAAATCTCAGCTTTCTTTTACAAAACCGGAAACGGCTCCAAATCGCCTTTTTAAGCGTTTTATCACATAGTATGTACTATAAACATATTAAACATGTAAGGTTGGTACCTACTGATGTTCTTAGCATATTTTTATAAAATAACAGTAAGTACAAGTTTATAACCCAGGTTTCCAGTTTTGACATTGTTAGCCCTTGTGGAATTACCAAAATACCCCTAAGGTGCATAGTTTGGTTTTAAATGATATTTTCCACATATGGGTCATACCCTACTATTATAATATGTTAAAATAAGTATATTTACTGTATAGACCAGACCCGAAACTCAGATTTTTATTCAAACTCTTTTATGATCGTTAAAATGACCAAAATACCCCTACGGGGCTTATTTTGAGATTTAACTCGTTTTGGGCATAATAGAAGATATCATACTGATATCACAACATATTAAAGGCATATTAACTTAGGAAACCTGTATATGACTCTTTTGGTTACTCGTTACGCACTTGTCGCGTTCGGATCGGCTTAGGTGACTAGTTCATTTATATTAGCCGAAGCGAGTCAAACTTTATCATTTTTGTCTCCAAATCCAGAATGTGTTTAGTATACCCATATTATACAAGTCTTCAAACTTGTCGGGTCTAAATCACATTCTATCCGGTCTTCGCTTAATCGTGCGTTTGAACCGTATATTTCCTTAAGACTAACCGGTCTAAGCTTTGGCTTAATTAAAGACCCGTTAGCATTCTAATTAATTATTTATGTCATCATTCCAGACTAGAGCCTTCCGGTAAATGGTACCTACGCTTACTTAAGCGAACACGGCTGAGTTATTAAATCCTTATTAATTAAGACAGGAGCTAGCTCAGGTAAATACTTTTAACTTATTTTCCCTTATACGGGCTTGGGATACGGTATTATAAAAATACCGCTTGGTCGGGTGTAGAAACCTTTTGATCGGAGATGATTGAATTGCATAATCCCGTTTTAATTCGTATTGCTTGATAACAAATAACATTGGGGGTTAATGACCGTGTCCTGGATATCCTTGGCTCATTTAAAAAGTGAATGGCCACGACGTAAGCACAAGGTGTAGACAAAACACCTCCTGTTGCATATGTAAAACGTATACTCACTCGTGAGGATAACTTCTTGTGAGATTATATTTGTGGTGTGTCGATTAATCTTGTCCGGCTTGTATTGTATTGTATTGTATAATCATCGGCCCTAAATGTTGGACAAACATGTAAATCGGATACAAGATTTTTATTAACAAAATTGTCCCAAGTTATAAAAGATTAATCTTGCCTCCGTGCATTTTAATCAATGTGTCAAAAGATTTTGTGCCGTTTGCACTCAAAACAATTTTCAAACTCTTTTCAAAATGAGTCAGTTAAATTGTATTTACCAGTGAAAACTGACGTATTTTTCCAAAAGGTAAAGTGACAGGTACTGAACGTAATTGGCTGGAAGCTCAGGGCGATTATAAGGAATCTTACAAGTCCTAGGCGTCTAAAGTCTGCTGAACAATGATTATGATTATTCGATCCGCCTGTGGATCCCTTACTTTCCGTTGTAATACTCTGATATTACTTTCTATTCGGATTGTAATATACTTATCTTTTGCTTCCGCTGTGCATTTATATATTGTGTTGTTTGACTATGATGATATCAATTACGTCACGATACTCCCCCACCGGGCCCACCGGTGACACGTGGAAAATAGGGGTGTGACACTACACCGGGGTGAAACCGAGATGATTAGCCGCTCATGGTTGAAGAAGCTTGATCATCGGATGATTGGAACACGGATGAAGTCATCTTGAAGCTTGATGGATGAAGGAATGATGGATGATTAGGGTTTGTGGATGATGATGGTGAGTGTGAATGAAGGATGGAGAATTAGGGTTTGGATGGTGGAATTGGTGATTAAGGAAGGTTAATGGTGATGATCTTGATTCGGATGTTGTAATGATGAAGAAGATGGAATGGTAGGTGAATGGTCCTCAATTGTGGCTCCAAGATACAAGTTCAAAACTCCAAGTGAAGTGTAACTCCCGTATTCATGGCTCCCTAGCCAATAGAAATCGAGATTAACCCCCAAATAATCAACTTTCGCGTTTCAGAAAACTACTACCCGTCGCCGACGGGTCCCACCCCGTCGCCGACGGGCTCCCAAAAACCGAAAAGTGCCCGACGGGTTAATTTCCTGGTTACGGGTGTTTTCAGCCTACGGGTATTTCCCGAACCCGTCGGGGACGGCCTATACCCGTCGCCGACGGCTTGTTCAACTCCGTTTCTTCAATCTTCGCTTCTTGCACTCCCGGTTGATTCGTAATGCGTCCCGGTGCTCCGGTTTTTGATCCGGTGACCCGTAAAGCTCCCGAAAAGCCCTTAAACTCCATCAAACCTGCATAAACACAAATCTAATTAAAAGTAGGCCATTCAAGATTAAAACTCATATAAAAACATAGAGTTATACGATTACGAGCACCGGTTTTTAACCACGTATCACAAAGCAAGAACAGAAATAGCAAGAAATGCTTTTACAAATCTGTACATAACCCTCTCTTTGTACTTGACTTCATCTTTGGGTGTAGAAACACTGATGCTTCTGAGTTATCAAGTTCTACTAAAGAAAAGTTGCTTGATTTGTCTATTGTGACAACTACAGAGGTTGGTGCCATTTTGTTGAAGATAAATGTTCAAATCCCATATGGGATTTTGGTAGAAAGATGTAAAAAGAGATGAGATTTATGTGAATTGGAGTGAAGGTTGAAGACCCATGAAGGATTTAGGTGTAATGAAAGGTGGAAGAGTGAGATTTGGATCTTGAGAGGTTAATGGCGGTGGCAGTGGTGGTACCCGGTTGAGAGTGTTGGAGGGTGGTGGCTGGAAGTGGTTGAGGGTGGTGGTTGGAGGTGGTAGTGGTGGTGAATGGCGGTGGCAGTGGTGGCAGGGGGTAATATTACAGAGTAGAACAAAACACAGGGGGTAATATGAAAGGGCATTATAGTCATTTCACATTCCAGTTTACAGATCTGTTAACAAAATTGACGCCGGGGGTAAACTTGCGACATAACACCAAACGTTGGGGGGTAAAATTGCAATTATTTCGTTAGAGGGGGTCAGAGTGCCAATTGGCCTAAACCCCAGGGGGTAAAATTGCAGTTTGCTCTAAAAAAATTGTTTTAAATATAAAAAAGAAAAAAGAAAAATGGGATCTTTTAGTTTTACTAAGAGGGATCCCGCGCGATACGGCGAGAAACACAATCATGGACCACCATATCAAACACCACCAGATGACAATTAGGGTGAAACACAAATGCGAGTTGTTGATCCGTGACATCACGACAGTGACTGGTGTAGGTTGTGGTGGTGAATGGAACAAAACAAAAATGCCGAGATGGTCGAGTTGGTCTAAGGCGCCAGATTAAGGTTCTGGTCTGAAAGGGCGTGGGTTCAAATACCACTCTCGACAATATAGATATTTTTTAAAATAATTCTCTAGAATGCAGTTGACTTTACGATCAATGGTTTCCATAATGATTTAGCAGACATGGCTATGAGGAGAGAGGCCCAAAATACAAATATTATTCAATAGTTGGGCTAATATTATTGAAAAATGAGGCCCAAAATACAAAATCTTGAGGCCCTTAAAATTTGAAGGCCCTAGGCCTTTGCCTAGATCCACAAGCCCATTGGACCGGCTCTCCACATGTATTACCCACAAGTGAACAATGGAGATGAATAGTGTAATTTTTTATATTTAGGGACAAAGGGTGGGAGTTGGCTACAAAGTCCATTTTTCCTACAAAGTGTAAAAAGTTATAAAACACCATAATATCAACCATAAAACACACTCAAAACCCATAAATAACATAACGGAGATTACTAAAACACCATATCTGTAGGTTTTGTGTTGTGTTTTAGATGATAAGGCTTTGATTATCGAATGACTAACATTAGTGTGTTTTATGTTGATTATCATGTTGTGTTTTATATTTATAGTTGCACGATGTTGTTTTTGAAGTTTTTAAGGACTGTTAGGGTTTGGATATTGTGTTTTGGTGGACTTCAGTATGTTATTTGTGGGTTTTGAGTGTGTTTTATGGCTGAAATTGTGGTATTTTATTACTTTGTACATTTTGTAGGAAAAATGGACTTTGTAGCGGAACCCCACCCTAGGGACAAATATGTAATATAGTAAACTATAAGGACCATCAATGTAATTAACACTAAACCTAACATAATGATATCCACAAAATCACCACAAGAAGGGAATTGGACCATCAGTATAGAGTTTTACCAAAACCTGAACTAAAGTCACTCTCCTATCCAACATTACTCGTTTCAAAATAATTGGCATGCCAATCCGATTACAATATGGCCAATGTTAGTGGTAGGTACATAATCGATATCCAAGTGGACAAACACTATTGTGATTTTCGTTTAGATAATCAGTGTCAATAACCCAAGCACATATTCCAACACTAGTTTGGAATGTCAAAAAATAATACCATCTTTTCTGATATAATGTTTTGGCATACCAAAAGAGATCTCATTGCTAATAAAATATCCATAAAGAAGTAATCAATTGGCTTAATTATATTTTTCCAAAAAAATGAACCATTCCGCTTCACAACCATACCCACCGATAGATGGTGGATCAAAATGTTTAATGAGCCTAATGATGTTGAATGTGGGATTTCATTAGTGATGTTACAAACATAATTGCCAATTGGTATTTGTCGATAAAAGTGTGAACTGCTTGGCCCAAACCCATTAATGAGATCCCAAATATTATCTCTTTCCCTAGCCGTTGATTTCGACTTTTCCACACGAGATTCCATCCGCCCCGCTAAGTTTGACTTTTCCTTAATTTCATTGCCTTTTCTTTAAGTTTGCCATTTTTATCAGTTTATTTATTTGAATTGTTATATATATATATAGGGAGCCGCTAGAATGAGAACCACCCCGAGTTATGAGAACCGCTATATATATATATATAGAGAAAGTATAATGTACAAAAACCCTTAACCTACATTAACGTACGACAACTAGCGTAATTAGAGTCCATGCGTGATTATCAACAAGGGTTCATAAAATGAACTAGCGTAATTAAGTTCCCATGCGTGATTAGGTCAAAAAAATTGATCCCATGCGTGATTAACTGGTCCATGCGTGATTTTTGGCCTGATCCAAGGGTTCAGCGCGTCGCGTACGTTTTGTATGATAAGCCCTTTTGTATGTTAACCTACCCGTATATATATATATATATATATATATATAGGGAGCTGCTAAAATGAGAACCACTCCCAGTTATGAGAACCATGAGAACCAGTTTCCACCAATCAGGTTTTGCCAACAGAAAGGGCAATATAGTCATTTACCCCAAATGTCATATCCTTTCTCTCTCCTCTCTCTCCTCTCTCCTCTCTCTTTCTTTTCTATTTAATAGTTGCAGAGACTTTCATTCACCATAACCTTCCCCAATTTTAAAACCCACCTCCCTGTACCATATGCAACCGCGATTGAACACGGTTAGATTATCTTAGCCTCACAGCCCAAGAGCATTGCTTTTCTGGTCAAGATCTTTGAGAGATCTGGCTTGGGTGAAGAAACAGTTTTACCACATACATTACACTATCTTCCACCAAACCCTAGCATGATGGATGCTAGAGACGAGTCAGAATCGGTCATTTTCTCAGCCAGTGAGCTTCGATTTGATGTTGAATCGGAGGTGGTGGGTGCTCGATGACGGTGGTGCAGCGCCGCCGTGAGCGGTGGTGGCAGTTCGATGGCTGCGTGGTGGGCCGGCGGCAGCGCCGCCGTGAGCGGCGGAGGTCCCGGTCTCCTCCTGTGTTGTTGATTTCTCTTGTATGTTCTTGATGTTTGTTTTGATTTTGGTATGTTGGGGATTTTTCATATTTTTGGCCTGTGTTCTTGATGTTTGTTTTGATTTTTGGTATGTTCTTGATATTTTTTTGATTTTGGGTTGAATGATGTTACTGTTCCTTCTTGTTGAAACATGTTCCTGTTCCTTCTGGTTTGAATGATCTGGTGTGAAAACATGTTCATGTTCCTTCTGGTTTGAATGATCTGGTTTGAATCTGATGGTGGTATGTTGGGGGTTTGATTTGGGTGTTCTACTGTTCTTGAATCTGATGGTGGTATGTTGGGGGTTTAATCTTGAATCTGATGTGGGTTGATTTGAATTCTTGATTCTGTTGATTTGAATTCTTTGATTATGTGGGTTTTGATCGGTTTATATTTTGGGGGGCGATGATGCAAAAAAAAAAAAAAAAAAACCGTTGATTTTGATGACGATGGCGCGGCAAAGACGGCGGATGGTAGGTTTTTTGAACCTGCAACCCCATTTTGCAGCCTTTTTTATTATCGGAAAATCTGAGCCAAACCCCTTTTTTTTCGAGATACGCTTTGTTTTGATGTTGTTGGTTTTTTATATTTTTTTCCCTTGTCGATGACGATAACAATCTATCTGAGACACCTACCGAGTTTGCGTTTTCTGGGTGTGTTCGTGTTGCGTAAAAAAGTTTTTTGTAAAAAAAAATTGTGTAAACCGTAAACTTTTTAACGTAAAACGTAAAAAGTTTAATGTAAACGTAAAAACGTAAACTTTTTTAACGTAAAAACGTAAAACGTAAAAAGTTTAACGTAAAACGTAAAAACGTAAAACGTAAAAAGTTTTTCGTAAAACGTAAAAAGTTTTATGTAAACCGTAAAAAGTTTTTTGTAAAGCGTAAAAAGTTTTAGGTAAAACGTAAAACGTAAATTTTTTTAAAGTAAAAACGTAAAACGTAAAAAATTTAACGTAAAACGTAAAAACGTAAACTTTTTTAACGTAAAACGTAAAAAGTTTTTCGTAAAATGTAAAATGTTTTACGTAAAAAGTTTTTTGTAAAGCGAAAAAAGTTTTAGGTAAAACGTAAAGCGTAATTTTTTTTAGTAAAACGTAAAGAGTTTTACGTAAAACGTAAAAAACGTTAACGTAAAAAACCGGCGCGTAAAAGGTAAAAAACCGGCGCGTAAATCGTATAAACGTAAAAAACGTTAACGTAAAAAAACCGGCTCGTAAAACGTAAAAAACCGGCGCGTAAAACGTAAAGCGTAAAACGTTTTACGTAAAACTTAAAACTTTTTACGTAAAAACGTAAAATGTAAAAACGTAAAACGTAAAAATTTTTACGTAAAAACGGCGTTAAAAAATTGGCTCGTAAAAACGGCGTGTTGAAAAAACGGCGCGTTGAAAAAACGGCGTGTTGAAAAAACGGCGTGTTGAAAAAACGGCGTTAAAAAACGGCGCGTTGAAAAAACGACGCGTGAAAAAGTCGGGCGCAAGACGGGTCGTAAAAAGGGTCGTAAAAAATTGGCGCGTAAAAAACGGCGTTAAAAAATTGGCTCGTAAAAAACGGCGCGTTAAAAAACGGCGCGTAAAAAAACGGCGTGTTAAAATAACGACGCTTGAAAAAAACCGGCGTAAAAACGGCGCGTCAAAAAAACGTAAAACGTAAAAAGTTTAACGTAAAACTTAAATTGTAAAAATTATAAAAAATGTTTAAAAAAATCTGAATTTTAAAATGTTTTTAATAAAAAAGTTATGTTTAAAAAAAAGTAATAATATAATAAAACAAAAAACTAATAAAAAACAATAAAGATAAAAAGACAAAATAGAGTTATTTTACTAAATTACCCTTTTGGATTATAATATTAAAGAAATAATAAGACAAAAACAATTTAATATTAATTTTTGTAACTTTTAATCTCATACATCCATCAAGTTGATCAAAGGGCTAGAAAGTGGTTCTCATAACTAGAGGTGGTTTTCATTTTAGCGATCCCCTATATATATATATATAGGGAGCCGCTAGAATGAGAACCTTAGCGATCCCCTATATATATATATATAGGGAGCCGCTAGAATGAGAACCACCACGAGTTATGAGAACCGCGAGAACCACGTACCACGGGGGGGCGTTGACCACGATTTTTTTTTTACAACTAGATCCGTATATTTTAACAACATTCGTAAAAAAAAAAATTTCAAACGGCGCGGCCGAGGGGGTAGTTTTTTACACCCAAAGTTTGTAAAAAAAAGAAAAAACAAAAAAATAATAAAAACACCAAACTTTGGGTGTAAAAAACTATCCCCTCGGCCGCGCCGTTTGAAATTTTTTTTTACGAATGTTGTTAAAATATACGGATCTAGTTGTAAAAAAAAAATCGTGGTCAACGCCCCCCCGTGGCACGTGGTTCTCGCGGTTCTCATAACTCGTGGTGGTTCTCATTCTATCGGCCCCCTATATATATATATATATATATATATATATAGGGGCTGGTTAACGTACAAATGCGCTTATCGTACATTACGTACGCTACAATCTCAGCCGTCAGATCATCTTCCCGCTTTGAAAAATCGCATGTGAAATTCAATTACCACATGCGAAATTGTTACCAAAATTATCACATGCGAAATTGAATTACCATATGCGAAATTGTTACAAAAAAACAACCTGCTATTTCATCAAAATTAACACATGCGAAATTGAATTAACACATGCGAAATTGTTACCAAAATTATCACATGCGAAATTGAATTTACACATGCGAAATTGTTACAAAAAAACAACCTTCTATTTCATCAAAATTATCACATGCGAAATTGAATTACCACATGCGAAATTGTTACAAAAAAACACCTGCTATTTCATCAAAATTATCACATGCGAAATTATTACAAAAAAAAAAACAACATGCGATTTTCATTGCGGGAAGATGATCGGACGGCTGAGATTGTAGCGTACGTAATGTACGATAAGGGAATTTGTACAGTACCCTTTACCTATATATATATATATATATATATATATATATATATATATAGAGAGAGAGAGAGAGGGAGAGAAAGTATAATGTACTTCAGGGCTTAACCTACATTAACATACATGACAAAATATATAACGTGCGTTATTATCATAGAACGTGCGTGATTATAGTCCAATGCGTGATTATGTGGTCCCATGCGTGATTATACCCCTGATCCAACGGTTACCATTGTCTCCTACGTGATGTATGATAAGGCTTTTTGTATGTTAACATTTCTCTCTCTCTCTCTCTCTCTCTCTCTATATATATATATATATATAGGGAGCCGCTAGAATGAGAACCACCACGAGTTATGAGAACCACCACGAGTTATGAAAACCACGAGAACCGCGCCCCGCGGGTGGCCGTCGGCGACGAAAATTTTTTTACACCTAGATCCGTATATTTTAGCGGGGGGTTTAAATTTTCGGTTCAAACGGCGCGCCCGAGGGGGTAGTTTTTTACGCCCAAAGTTTGGTAAAAAAAAAAAGAAAAATTAAAAAAATTAAAAAAACCCAAACTTTGGGCGTAAAAAACTACCCCCTCGGGAGCGCCGTTTGAACCGAAAATTTACACCCGGTCCTAAAATATACGGATCTAGGTGTAAAAAAAATTTCGTGGTCAACGGCCACCCGCGGGTCGCGGTTCTCGTGGTTCTCATAACTCGTGGTGGTTCTCATTCTAGCGATCCCCTATATATATATATATATATATATATATATATATAGGGAAAGGTTAACATACAAAAGTCCTTATCCTACTTCACGTACGCGACGCGCTCAACCATCAGATCTGGGCAATAATCACGCATGGGAGCCCTAATAACGCATGGGAGCAGTTTTTGGGTGATAATCACGCATGGGAGGTGATAATCACGCATGAAGGTGATAATCACGCACGTTATAATGGTGAAAAAAATAATTACGCACGTTATAAATTCTGTCGCGTATGTTAATGTAGGTTAAGCCATTTTGTACATTATACTTTCTCTCTCTCTCTCTCTCTCTATATATATATATATATATATATAATGTAAGTATCTATAGAAAACCCACTTTAATTTAGAAAACCCGGGAAACTCTAACCTCCCGAATTTAAATATATATATATATATATATATATATATATATACACATGTTATATACATGTTTTTAAGGTATTTGGGCAAAAAAAAATAAAAAAAGCGCCGAGTAGATATTTAAAAAAAAAATAAACAAGTTTTGGTGTAACACGTGTTACAAATATGTCAGATGAATGTAACACGTGTTACACCAAAACTTGTTTATTTTTTTTTTAAATATCTACTCGGCGTTTTTTTTATTTTTTTTGCCCAAATACCTTAAAAACATGTATATAACATGTGTATATTTTTTTTTAAAATAAAAACATCGGGAGCTTTGAGTTTCCCGGGTTTTCTAAATTAAAGTGGATTTTCTATACATCATTCCCCTATATATATATATCTTTTAAATATGTTTTTAAATACATTAAAATATGTAATAAATGTGTGAATCTGTGATAGCATGAACCTAATACAAAACTTGCGGGTTGAGTTTGATACAGACGGGTTCGGGTCAGTTTCAGGTCGAACAACAGACCTGTTTACTTGAACAAGTCAGTTTCGTGTCAACCTAATGAGTTCACGGGTTGACCTATTTAACCTGTCTTTTTTTTTTTTGTTTAATTTCTTGATATGTGCTTTATGTTATAAAGTTAATTGGTTGGGTCAGTTTCGGATCGAACCCACAACCCGTTTAGCATCCCTAATGAAATAGTAGGAAACCCGCGCGATGCTGTGGTGGTGACAATTTGCATCGCGATACTCGTTTATATTAGTTTATCAAGCCTCATGTGATATATTGTATAGTACTTTTATTTTCTAATTCATATTATATGCAAGCTTTATCTATGCCATAAGCATTACATAACTCAATTAAGTAAAAGGTCGTAAACATGAATAAGAAAATGTAAGTCATATGTAATAAACCAACACACAAAAAGAAAACCTAGGTTATAAACATAGCCATTTAAAAATAAACATCCACATGTCAACAACTTGTATTGTGATGAGATAAACTTTAGTCATATGCCTTACACATCTCAATTATTGTATAATATTTATGTTGGTTTTCTTATTCGTAGCATCAGTGTGTTTTATCTATGTCATGAGTCTTGCAGATCCTTGAAGTTGAATGACAAAGTATCTGTTACTTTCATCATCACATACGATGTGGGATGGTTTATCGCCAAAACCTTTTTTTTTTTTGTGCATCCAATAACCTAATTGCCTTTATTATTTTAGACACATCTTTAGTGTTAATTATTTACCTTCTCTAATATGTTTGGACAAAATAACTTGTCTGTCAGACAACCCATAACAAAAACCTCCTAAGTTTCTTATTTAGCGAACTTAATTATTACTGAAATAATACAAATTTTTGGGTCAACTTGAACGGCACCAAAAAAGTATGCATTTGACCCAAACCCCTTTTGACCATGATATCGGGCCTGCCCATTATGCCATCTGTATCTGTAACAATCATTATCTTAAGACATAGTTGAGTCACTCACATATCCGACCCATCAAGCGCTAGTGCCCTCTTTGCTGCAGCTTCAGTCTGTGATAAAAAAAAAATTAGAGTGTGGCTTGACGTTATATCATACAAATAATAACTTAATGCAACAAAATGTACAAAATTAAGCATAATAAATTTGTGACAATTAGTGCACCTCTTTATCCTACCCGAAAACTTATGCATACCATCAACTCTGCGAAAAAACATATTTTAAGAATTCAAAAAGAAATAAAGCAATACAGTTGATATACTTGTGTTGAACATAGTGGTGCTCAGTGAAAGTGTTGGTTAGCATGGTATTGGCAGGGCGTGAGTTCTCAGGTGACGGTTTTGAAAATTTGACGGGTCAGCCCAAGCCAAACCTATTCTGACTTGTTATTTCAAGAATACATGCTTATTATTTCGACCCGTTCCGAAAAACCTGAACCTGACTAACTGAATCAACATACGGGGCCAGTACTGGATTTTAATACTAAATTTTAGAAACCTGATTAACCAGACCCGATTAACCAGAAAAAACCCGATAAACTAACCTGAATAACACTCGTATCAGCTATAGCATTTCCCTTTTCTCTCGGCTTCAACAGTGTACAACCTTAACGCACCTCGTTGAACAGAGGTTGATGATAATTATATTAAATTATCTAAACGACTTGAGTGTACATTTATACATTCCTGATGACCGTCCGCTGACCCGAGTTAAATCTTTTTTACTGAAATGTTGGTTGATCACCCGAAACCCTCACCATAGTCACTTTGAACCTACTGATCTCACCATTCGCCGAAAAAAACCCATTTCAACAGAAACATCAACTATCAATCACCATATCTATCCATAACTTGACCTACAACCAGATATATGAATCAAGGGTCATCGGAACCAACCACGTGCGCCTTAATCGACCCAGCACCGCTCCACCATTTTCTGCACTTAATTTAAAACAAAAAAAAGGAAAAAGAAATCATAAACCGCATATAATATCAGGTAAAATAATTGAAACCAAGACGAATTACAAACCGACTCCACCATTTTCTGCACTTAAATATGACCCTTTACTGGACCTGTCTGGCCTGTCGATCTTGCCACTTAAGTTATTATCCAGAATCCATGAATTGTAGCAATAACCCACTCAATGATTAAACATGTAGGTAGACTGCATAAACACCACTTTTTCATTCCCTGCAACTAAAACATTAGATGTTAGTGTTCTGAAACCGAAAGGTTATGCATCCATATGGAGTTAGGGAATATCAATAAAGTTTATACTTTAATTCAAACTCAGATTGTATAACCGACAACAATTGAATATGAATTTGGGTCCGCGCGTACCTAAACGAGACTCGTTTTACCATATGGAAACCCACAAAAACACAGAAAATTTTGTTGTAATTTTACCTGATGCTTCATAATAAGATATGGTTGTCACGTCTCCCATGTAGTCATCTACTTTTCGAATCTTCGGACAGAGTTCATACCTAGACCATGGCTTTCTCACCTAGTTCTCATATAGTAACCACAATCCACCATTTCTGGTCACGCCGGATAAAACTCTCCTCTCACGCCGCAAAGCCCCAACCCCAACTGCCTCATCGGTTCTACACACATTCCCCAAATTACACACACCCAAACTCAACCAGTCAATCAATAAAAAACTATAACCTAAGAGTTTGTACATTGTTCAAAACCCTAAAAAAAACCTCAAACAATATCAACTCAAACTGTATAACACAAATTCAAGAACAAAACCACTACCTTCATGCCCAGTTTCTTGACACGGATGTATCTACTTCCGATTGCTGGATACGCTCTGCGTGCGACCTTGCGACCTGCTTCGAACCCGTGCTCCGTCCGTAGATAGCTTTCCAACCTCCTATTTATGAAACAACGAAACAATTTCAACAAATTCATGTTGCCGCCTTACCAACATCAACACCATGGATTGATTTCTCTACAACCTTCAAATATCTATAAATAAAAAAATTTAAAAAATGAATTTTAGTAGTTTTTATGCCAAAAATGACTGAGTATTGGAAAACATTATATAATTAGCCAAATCCAAAAAATCATGTATTATGTAAAATTCAAATTCTAATGAATTGTGGTGATTATGTCAGAATTTAATTGATTACCTCAATTCCATTGCTACTAAAAATACCATAAAGCTTTACTACCTTAAGAAGAGCAATTCCAACTATTTTCTGATGCTTCCATAACTATTTCAGATGCACATCGGCTTCCCAGCTGGTGGATCTTAATATGACAAAACACTGTTGTGTAAAACAAACCATCTGGATTTCCATCCTTTACGGTAATTAGTTTATTTATACAACACGCTGGCGAAACCACTACTTCTGGTACCGGAATCAAATCTAGAAAACAGAAATCCAAATGCAGTAACGTCGGATCTCAAATCGAAGACAGAACAAGCCCTAGATAACAGTGTCCTCGGCTCCGACGAGTTATCTCTGATAGTTGAACGCTCGAGTGTTATGCATTAGATTTGATGCATCCCCTTCACTCCCATATTGATCAAATCCCCCATCTGCACATCCAACAATCATGAGTACATGTAAACAGATTTTAAGTATTTAAAGTAGAAGACTAACCAGCACCACACTCCCAAACACGCTTCTTTAGATGTAAGCGAGAGAACTCAAGAACAAACTCTACAAAGGCAAAAACAAAAGTTTGAAAAGACTCACATTATAGACCCCACCATATACCCTCCCCTGAAAAAAAAAGCTTAAATAATGACATTGAAGGACCTCAATCGTTAAAACATAACTAAACAAAATCTTAAAAGATACAAATGAAAATTATCAAAAGGATCAAATTGAATGATTATCATCAGTTGTGTTTTGCGAGGATAGAAATTAGGTTTTTAAAAGATGAACACTAACTATTTTGGGTGCAAACATCTTGTCCGGATTGACCGACCGCAAATCCCACCTCGTCATCGATGTTGTTGTCGCCGGCCGGAGAACTCTTGGCCTCATCCCCCCTCTCTATACTCTTCTATTCCTCTCCATCAACCAACAATCTATGGGGGTGTTTGGGTTAGCTTATTTAAGTTAAAAAGGACTTTTCATGAGAAGGACTTATTAACTTATCACTTTTTGAAAAGGACTTTTTAAAAAAGTGTTTGGGTTAGCTTATGAGCCAATAAGTCAATAAGTAGTTTTTTTAAAAGGTGTTTGGTTTAACTTATTCATGTAAAATGACCAAAAAGGACATCTTTTAAAAAAGTATTTGATTTAGCTTATTTAATTTTTTTTCTCTCTTCCATATTGAAAAACAACTTCATGAAACATATAACATAAAATTTGTTTACATATTTTATAACGTGATATATAGAATCCTACCATATCGAAGCTAAAAACTGCATCTATACAAACAATAACTCAAATGAGACTTTCGAGTTTCGATTCAAACAAAAGTTGTAAATTGATATAAAAAAAGTCGGAAAGTAATAAACATGAAATCAAAATAACAAGGAACAAGAAAGTTAAACACTTAATCATTACAGATAATATGAACCTACAATTCTATACAAAACACACTGATGATGATCATTAAAGCATATTCACACAAACAGAAAATCAAACACACAGCCTTCAGGAACAAAATCATTTAAAAAACCCACAAACCAAAAATCAAAAACAACAACTGATCTTCAATCTGTAAAAAAAACATCTATTTTCAAAAGATAAAAAACCCAACTGCATACTTAGTCGATTAAACTTAATTCCATCAAAGAAAACAAAAAGGGTCAATCTTGCTTCAAATAAATATTAATCAACCACACCCAAATCATCCAACAACATCAGGTTTCAAAATCACTTGCAGAAACCATCTAAAAACTACAAGAAATCATTTTTAGATCAAATTACACATCAACCAAAAACGATCGGAATTAAATACACAAACTTTCATCAAGAAAGACAATCAGAACCACACAACATGAATGCACAAATGTAAGTAGAATCAAGAACACAAAAGGGATAAAGATTAAACCTTTGATTGAACAATTGTGTGGGGAGAATCTTGATTGATGTGGGTATGAAAGATTAATAGATACGTACAGGAGAGAAAGGAGGAGAGAAAGCTGGTAACCTTAATTGTTGGGTAGTTGGAGGATGAATGAAGATGTTGGCGGCAGATGAGGGTTGTTGCGGAGGGGTTAATGGGGAATTTGCCTCTAAGGGCATGTTTGGCTTAGCTTATTTTCAACTTTTCCAAAAGTCCTTTTGTCAAAAATAAGTCAGGAAATCCTGACTTTTGGCTTTTGCAAATGACTTTTGCCCTTCAAAAGGAAAGCCAAACACTTTCAAAAGTCCTTTTACCCCTTCAAAAGTCCTTTTTTCTTCAAAATAAGGAACCCCAAACACCATCTAAAAGGACTTTTGGGTTTTGAGAAGTAAGAATGTGACTTCTCAAAAACCTCTTTATCAAGTGGAAAGTAGAAGTCATTTGAAAAGGTCTTCTCCATTTGCCAAACATTTTTTTTCAACTTATTCAATTTTGAGAAGTCAATAAGTTAAAAGTCAGTGTAAAATAAGGAATCCCAAACACCACCTATATATTCGCCTGTTAGGGTTTCAATTTTCAATTACACTGAGAGAAAGAATGGTCGCTCCTTATTAAAGAATTGCGGGTATGTAATGAATTTCCATTCTTCAGTTTGCAATAAGAATTGATGAGGGGGGGGGGGGGATTGAAGCAAACGATGGTTGATTCTCCCATTCAAGTTGTTTATAACATTCAATTGAGGGCAAATTTGGGAGAAGAGATGAAAGAACAGGGAAGAAGGCATGACTCTTCATCTGTCGTCTTAAAATTTCAAGGTGAAATTACCTTTTAGTACATAAGAGATGTATTATATAGTATTATAGATTATAGATATATATGTAACTTAAATAAAAATAACTAAAAACAAAACGTTTATAAAAACTATTTTTATGGAAGTTATAATAATATGGGTTATTGGATTTTAATAATCCAAACTTTGACCAATTGACCGGCAATAATCTCAACTTAGAAAATTCCCCATGCTGATGGAGACGGTGGAACCCGAGCGTTAATGTTCTTATCTTACGTGTTTTAGTGCGGTTTAAGTGATTATATGTTTTGAATGTGATAACTACGAGAGATTGTGGTTTTGCAGGTTAATTGCTTAAATCGGTGAAGTTAAAGTGTTTAGAGATGGAGCGGAACACCCGTGGATGATAATCGAGGTAAACTACATTAATCGGAACTTGTTTCGGGTCATAAGGTAGATTGGAAGCTCAAGATGTGTGAAAGAATAAAGTCCAGGGCCTGAGAGTAATTATTTGAAAGTTGAAATCGAGCCAAAGGATGGAGTCAAAGATCACGACGTAAGCTACGGTCTGTTGACCGTAGCCTACAGTTTAGCCAGGTTAGACCAAAGATTTCCAACAGAGTCATAACGTAACCTATGGTTAAGCAAGTGTAGCCTATGGTTGGAATTGAGTAAAAGTTCCAGCAGTTGTGGACCGCAACCTACGGTCTGAAGACGGTAGGCTATGGAGAGATCTGTCAGTGAGCACGCGTTGACTTCTTGATAGGTATTAAGAGGGTTTTAAAACCCTAGACTTGGGGAGGCCTTCAACACACGAATTAGGGAGCAGTAAACACACTTTTGGGAGCTTTATTTCATCTGTTAGGATCTGAGTCTCTTTAGATTGTGTTGTTTAACAGAAATAGAAGTAAATCAGAGATAGATTGCAGTGGAAATGGAAAGTAAACTTTATAACACAATCATAGAAGAATAGTTTTCAGCAAACATGATTTTCATTAATTGAATGATTGTATGAATTACAAGATTCAACTATGCATGCATGCACTAAACTCCTCCTCAGCCAGAGCTCAAGTTAGTTCGTACAAGATGATGGTGAAAAGAGCTAATAGAACAGTACACGTACTGTTCTATTTATAGTATTATCCTAACCGCTAAGCATCTAATGCTGACGTCACCTAGACAGTGGCATCTAACAGACTAACAACTTCTAACCACTGATCTAGACAACAACTGTTACATTGAAACAACTGAAATACAAAACATTGATTATTATCCACTGTTGTTACTAAGCACTGATGTAGCTATCAGTGCTTTCTTCATTGGGTGATCAGTCCTTTGAATCAACAGTGCTTTGGTCTTCAACAGGCTTTGGCAATCAGCAGTTGTTAGGTCATCAGTCTTTGTATCAGCAGTGCTTGTTTGAACAGATGTTGAGAAGTTCAGTCCTTAGGACTATCAGTTGTTAGAAGCACTGCCATTGGAGGAAACTTAGAATCATGCAGCTTTATTATGAATCAACTGTTGAGAACCAGTTTTGGCTTTCTGTATCATCTGTTCTTCTAGGTATGATTGCATGGGCCAACAATCTCCCCCTAGAACAGATGATGCCAAAACACTTTCTTATGCTTGATATTTATTGTCACATCAACATTTCCCTAACTTGCCCCTTGAATTGGAGTTCAAAGTTAAGGGAATCTTCATCATCCTCATCCCTGCAAAGTTGAAGTTCCAAAAGATCTTGGAGGTCAGCTACACTGAGACCTAGTGCATCCTCCCTTGATATGTGTTCAACTACTCCATTGGACTTGAGCAAAGTCAATACATGGGTCTTTTGATCAGACTTCCACTTTAGTATTTTTGAGTTCAATGGGTTTCTTGGGAGAGTTTTTATTTTTGATGAGTTTGGTGATAGAGGCCTGCTCATTAAACTTTTGACAGTTTCTTGATGCTTTTGTGAGGCAGGATCAAATCCATACATTTCCTTGATGGCTTCTTTCATGATTTCAGCTTTTCTCTTTGCATCTTCCTCATCTATCTGTTTTTGTCTTTTTTTTTTTATTCAAGACTTGGGTGGATAAGTTCGATGATGTGAACAATGTTTCCAGAGAGGGGGTCTGCTGCTTTGGTGCATCAGTGGTTTTACCTTTGTGTGACAACTGTGCTCTGTAAACAATGTACAATGTAAAACAATGTTAATTATTAATAAAACAATGTGTTTTGGTGTTATTATGTGTGTATTTGTGTTTGATGATTTTACGATTTGATTCGAGTCTGATTTCAAGTTTTAAATCGCTTTCTGGAAGGTTATACGCAAACTGGTGCGTAAACGCAGTCAGTTTAACGCGACAAACACTCCGGAATAGTGACATAGGCTTAACATACCTTAAATAACCTAAAAATAACTTAGAAATAAGTTTTGGAAGGTTTGGTGTGTCGAAAACAAGTCTATTCGATCGTAGGGACTATTTGTGTCAAACTGCGAAAGTATGTCGATTCGTTCTATATCGAACATTCTGGAACTTGATCATAAGATAAAAATGCCATAAATATCCTTTACATAGCTTAGAAATAGGCTTTGAGGTGTTTAGTGCGCAAAAATAAACTTATTTGATCAGCAGGGACTAAAAGCGTCAAAAAGTGCATAAGTTTGCATTTTCGCGCATATCCTACATTCTGAACATATCTGGACATCCAAAAATTTATGTAATCATTAAAATATTCTATTTTAGTGATTGGGATGTTAAAACTTCATTCGTTTCGCAATTTGGATCGTACACGCGTTCGTTACGATTTCCATCGTAATTAACCGAACAACGCAACCGTACGGCCAAACGAACTGAAATCCGAGATATTTTCAAGCATATTACATGTTCCCTATGCTTTAACATCATTGTGGAGCTTGAAAATCGGCTTGAAGGGTGTTAGAAGTGCCAAAATGCGACAAAACAAGGTGCAGGGGCTAAATTGTCATTTTCTGAAAGTTGCTGGTCTGCAAGGTCCTTACGAACCGTATGCTTAGGACCTTACGGTTCGTAAGCTATCACCAGATCAGCAGAAATGCAGAAACATTGAATCTGGTCAATACCACCTATTCTAATGGTTTTTAACCACTGAATTTGCACTCTATGGACTGGTATTTCATGTCCCCTTGTATTGCTATACCATGTGCCCACATGTATGGCCAAGATCGAAGCACGAAATACGAGAAACGATCCTAACGGTTCTAGGAATTCTATAAATACCCAAGCTCTCATTCCATTTTCTGCACACTTGATCTGAATAACTCTAAGTTGAAGTTCTAAAACTTCATACCTGAGTGTCTTGGATCAAGATCTTCCTAGCTTGGACCCTTTGTAAGCTTCTTTCGTGCTTTTATTGCTTTTCAAGCGTGAAAGTCAAACAGTGTTTGACTTTCTGCTTTGACCAGTCTTTGGTCAACACAAAGTTCGTTTGAACTTTGCAACGTGAGCGTAATCACGATGGTCATAGTCCCTTGTGACTATACCTACTGATTACCACGTTGATTAGGTGTAGAGACGAGTCATAGTTTCGGTCAAAATGCGTATTTATGCGTATTTTGCAACCAAACTATTTATGGGTATCAAAACCGTTTGTTTTGATATCAAACTTGTTTTCTAACTTAGTTAAACATGTTTTAACATGTTTAGCTCGCCACTTTTTGTCTAGTGCTTGTGTGGAGTCGTAAGTCAAGCGGTCTTAACAACCGCTTGGACTTTCGAACTCGACCCGTTTGGTCGATCTTTAGGATCCGACCAAGCATGCTTAGTGACCATAGTTGTATAGGGAATAACCTTCCAAGGTTATACCTTATGGTCACTTAGTTTAAGTAGTTGTATGATAGGTAGTGTATATGCCTTAGGTAAATGACCAAAATGCCCTTTTCATGCATAATTGGTATTTGAGCATATGTAACTTAAACTTTTGTCACTTAACTAATTATGCAACATGTTTAGGCATATAATACTTGTCATAGGACTACTTAGACGTCTCGAACGCGCGTTTGCGTGAACGACGCGTTAAAGTAGCTTAAGCTACCTTAATGGGTCGTAACGGGTCGAAAGCACTTAGGATAGGTTCCGATCTAGAATGTAGGCTTTGTTAAACCATATCACATGAGTTCCAATACTCATTTGGTTTACAAGACCTCATTCTATCCGATCTTCCGATTTAGGTGTCGATTTATTAACTAGTGATTCGATTATTAGGTGCTACTTGAATTTCCTTGGTTTGCCTGAGCTTCGCTAAGTTCTTTAGATCAAGGATACCCTTCTATTCAATGTGAGTACATAGTTCCCCTATTTTACTGTTTTCAATTGTTTTGGGGTGATTCATATGTGTTAAACGATTTCGAGGTTTTAACGACGGTTTCAAAAATGATTAACATGGTTTATATTAAACTAATAATGATTTCGATAATGTGAACGAACTTGTTGGACGTATTTACATAACGAATAACATTCATTAATTTTGGCCGAACCGACCAGTATTAGGTTATGGTACCATAGGATCTGACAAATCCCGTTATCAGACTGCACCCATGGTTATGTGTGGGGGTTATGTGGGTAACGACCAAATCTGTGATTGTTAACTTACCCTTTGGTGGTTTATTAATACGAGTTGAACGATGGAAGAGTTACGAAGGTTTGGATGTTATTAGCGAGACGACCAAAAGTAGTTTCACAATTAAAACAAGAACGATTTTGGGACGAGTTAAATGATTTGAAACGATTTGAACGAGTTAAACGATTTGAAAGAACGATTGGTTTTGGGTTGTGATTAGATAATGGGACGGGTGTAGCATGATAAAAGCATGGTAGATACGCCTCTGGTACTTCTTATATATAAGTGCTTTTATCATATTATATTCTGTGGCATTATTTAGTTCACATGGGTAAAAGATTTTAAAACGATGTCACACAACGAGGTTTTCTAAAAGATATAAACCATACGAGTTTTGTAACAAGAACAATTTACGATTTGGTTTACTTAAACAAATGTTTTGGGTTAAGAATCATGGCTGCGAGATTTTATAAACCATAACCAACTTGATTTGGGTTGGTTAATTATGTTGCAATACTATACACTTTTCAAAACAAGGTTTTTAAATAAAGTATCGCAACATGTAAACGAGCCATGACTCCGACACTCTCATAAAACCTATGTGCTCGCCATCATTTCTTTGCTGACTTTGTTTTTACATATGTTTCAGGTGTTGTTAAATGATGTCGATTGCTAGGATGCATGTTCACATAGGATCTGGACGAAGCCTTAGTGACATAATAACAATAATAGATGATGTGTAACTTGTTTGTTTTGTTTTAAGACAATGTAAATTATCTAACGAAATAATAAAACGAAACATTTTGAATCCATGTGTAACACCCTATTTTCTATTTAACGGTTTTATATGCAAATACCAACAATTAGATGTGTAGCTAAGACTACACATACTATAAAAATACGGATTTATTAAAACTTTTACAAATTATAAGTTATTCTACATAACGTGATCGAATTCGTTGTTTAAAATATACAATGTGGCAATGTGCGGAAGCATGTAACTATATCGTGTTCGGTTCTTTGTTGAGCTTGATTGTCATCCGGAGTTTAAAGTTATACCTGCATTTCAATAACCATGAAATGATTAGTTATACCGGCTTAAAATGAGTTTAGAACAAGTCCGGATACGAAAACGGACAAGAAAAATGAATTTGCCAGCTTTGGGTTCTCCCGCGTGTCGCGACAGAGACACCCTCGTCTCACGCGTGTCGCGACGTGTTTCTGGTCATCTGCCGCGTGGCGCGGCAGGTATGATTTTCCAGCGAGTTCAGATCTGGGTCCTGCATTTTCAGCTATGCCTGTTTTTACGGAAACGACCATAACTTCTTCGTTATTGATCCGTTTTACCCGATTCTTTTTCCTACGCTACCGTAATTTTATTCTCCATCTAATGGAGTTGAAATCCAACATCCTACTTAATAAAATTTCAGACTTTTAACTCTTCGGCTTATTACCCTTTTTACCAACTTTTGACCCGTTCGTGATTTCATCATCAAACGTGTTTATTTGACCCTTATATCACATACACTTCTTCAAACTAATGTTATCTACCATATTAGATTCTAATCACCGGTTTATTACACAAATTAAACCCGTTTTCTCTTGTATGCTTATTTTGACCCGTTAAGGGTATTTAAGCACTTTCGAGCCAAAAATCGCTTTCGATTGTTTCTAGCATTTCATCACGACATTTCTTATCCTATAATCTCCCACCACAACTGTGTTTATGGCGATATAAACCAAATTTTACCTCTCGAATCATTATTTTACGGCAAAAACTCAAATAGTACCGTTTGACTAATATAATACCTCTTTCAACTTCTATACTTAATCTAAGTATTTACTCAACCATAAAACTTGTTTCCAAACAACCTTTAAAGGTTGTTTGTTCGAATTAGCTAACAAGGGCGTTTTGGTCCTTTTTAGTCTTTCAATTACGACAAGGCCCTTTGAGAGCATGTTTGACCCATAATACTTCTTTTGAGTTATGATCTTGTTCGAAAGGTCTTTATTGTCACACCCCCAAAATCCACCTGCGGAGTACCACCGCTTGGAGGCGTGACTGACCAGGATCCGGCCACCAATCATATTGAACAAGCATATAAGTAGTTATAAAATCCAACCAATACAATTGGTGTTCAAACAAAACATAGTTAAGTTGCAAGCGGAAGCATAAGTCTTAAATCAAAACATAAGTTTAATTGTTTCAAGGCTTAACATGGCACACAGACGTCCATGTCCCACAACGATCCTCCTCCATGCAAGCTCCAGTTAAGAACCTAAGGACCTGCAAAGCATGTAGTAACGAGTCAACAACAAGTTGAGTGAGTTCACGGTTGGGTGTTCGTTTTAAGTTGTTTCGAAAACAGTTTCCTTTAGCTGGCATCCTGCCGTGGGGGTTACCCCATAGTTAAAAACGTGACTTGTTCATTCCCGGTTACTCTGGCTATCCAGCCGTGGGGGCTACCCCGTGTTAGTTATCTGGCATTTCGGCCGTGGGGGCTACCCCATGTATACACTAGACTCGTTACCATATCGACTGCTGACTGTAGTCATGTTTATGTGCCCTGAACTGTCAATGTCTATCATCATTGACGTGCCAGTAGTCCATTAGTTCACGCCCGTCCTCTGCGGCACGGTGTGAGGTTTGTCAAACCTAAATAGCGCTATCTAACTAATGACCCACTCGCCATTGGCCCGGCGATTAAGTCGATATAAAAAGGAGGGACTTCGTGATAGAGTTTTGGTCTAGTACGAGTTATCTGTCCGTGAGGACGAGGAATTACATTCCTGAACCTTTGCTGTCCTACCCAAGGAGGACGAGGAACCCAGTTCCTTAACCCCATTCCCAACCCAGGGAATCCCATGCTTTGTAGAGGGTGTGAACTCACCTTGGTTTGCTCGGTAGATACACAGAAAAGTCAAACAAGCAACGTTGAGGCTACTCACGTCCTATCATAGTTGTATCATACAATCAGGTTCGTATTCAAGTAGTGCACGTATGGCATACACGTATAATCATGGCAGTTCATCAACATTCACATTCAACAGTAACATATAGGGCCTGTACATTAGGCCCAAGAGTCCGGCCCAATCAATTAAGTCCGAAATGAGGTGCAAGTCCAAACAGTGTGCACATGCACTTGGTTTCGAGTCGCAACTGATGCAGGTTCTGGTCTCGAGTCGCAACTAGGCGTTTGCGACTCGCAACCTGAGTCGCAATCATGGTCTCGGTTCGTGCTGTTTTGGTTACGAGTCGCAACTGGACTCGTAACCGTGGTTTCGAGTCATACGGTTTATGTGCTGATCTCGTGTGG
The DNA here is from genome assembly GCA_030545235.1 of Helianthus tuberosus. NCBI lineage: Eukaryota > Viridiplantae > Streptophyta > Magnoliopsida > Asterales > Asteraceae > Helianthus > Helianthus tuberosus. Next base: position 200,865,947 of record CM060425.1, read on the forward strand.
TTTCGAGTCGCAACCAGGTGTTTGCGACTCGCAACCGATGTCGCAACTGGGAGATTTCGACTCATCATGCATTGGTTTCGAGTCGCAACTGGAGGTTTCGAGTGGACATAAGCTGATTCTGCACAGTTGTACTATCCAATGGAAAACCGATTTCATGTAACAGTTTGTACCATCCACTTAAACATGTTTTCTTGTCTAGCAACTTACTAAAATGGATCAAACAACAAATTTCAAATATTCAAGACATGTTCATATGATATTCAACAAGTTCTTCAAACATTCATCTAGTTCATCTTTAGGGTTTTTATCTTTTGAACAAACAAGCTCATTAAACCGATTTATGTCAACATAATCTACTTAGTTTAATGCACCAATGATCCTTATCATTCACATATTCAACCGAGAACATAATAGCACCATATTCAAACATATCTCTACTTATTCATGTGTCAAACTAGCATGATTCTTAACAAACCAAACCTATTCTTGCTAACCATGGCTTTATCTAGAAATCAAGCATATACATCATAGATGAACAACAACAATCTTAACATCGGTTATTCAAGGAGGATATATATATTTATCATGTATGAATCTTAACAAGCAACATGTTATCAAATCATCATCATCAACCGAAAATATCACACATTGTCATCTTCAACCGAAATACTACACATAAAAGAATCACTAACCGGTTAGAGGAATAGTGGTGAAAGATGAAGCTTTGTTTGGTGTGAACAAGCAAATCCGAGAAACCCTTTTTGTGGTCGATTGGTTTGATCCGAGAAGAAGGAGGAGGGTGTTGTGGCTTAGGGTTTTAGTGAAGAGGATGGAGTGTGTGTATGGGTGAGTGTGTTGTCCAAAGAAATGGCACCTATGGCTATCCCCTTGGTTTATATATCCGATCTAAGTAGTGCACCCTAATGGGTTCTCGAATAGGCTAAAGGGGTGTGTGGCCCAACCGGCCCACATGTTGCATCGTTCACTCGAGACCACATGGTCTCGAGTCGGGTTCTCGTGTCTCGGTTCATATATACATATATCGCATACATACAAGCACACACAAATAACACATAATCACATAGAGGTTCATTTGTCATTAATCACATAAGTTTAACTAGTCACACGTTTAAGCGTACAACGAAAGGTTCTAAATTTCGAGTTGTCACATTTATGCCCTTCGAAACACCACGACACTCTTTTAAAACATTCGGTTTACCCATTTAAGTACCCCATTGTCTATCCAAGGCTTCATTTTAATGCTCAATGAACCTTATGTTCTAAATGGATAATTACTCTATTACACATACCTGGCTCGGGTCAATGTATTGACCTGTTTTAATGCCTTGCTATAATATTCGCTAAATAATAGCGATGCAAATATCATTTCTACATTTATTCCTGAAATCATATAACTCGACAATAATCATTAGTCGCTATCATCAAAGGGTGGTATCTTCACTCTTTGACCCGTTTGGTCTAAATGACCATTTATATTAGCGAGATGACATGTATTTTCATCTCGACTATATGACTCGCTCCGATTTACATCGTGCGGTCGTTTTACTTAAAATTTATTTCTTAATACTTTTCGGCCTATTAAGGCTTACTTCATAAGTGTCTTTTAAAACCAATAGTTATGGTTGACACATGACCAATTTACCGTTTTACCCTTATTGTTTGTTTTGGTTTACCCTATAAGGTAACCATTCAAAAGTTCATTTTCCATTTGTCATAAAATGATTGAATTACCGATTTAACTCCTTTTAAACCATCAACATGGTTTCTTGTCATGCTCGACTATCTTGTTCCGTACGTTTACACGCCGGAACATCATATCTCAATTATGTATTTATCTTATTTGTAACTAATACGATAAGAGAATATTCTAAAATATAAGACTAGTGTAAGCTATACTTACCTTGCATCCGAATTATGCTTTTTCCTTCATTCTTGATTCGTTTGACCCGCTTTCACTCCAAGCTTCACCTAGCTTGTTTAAGCGCCAACTATTATTCATCATTTCACAAGGTGGTTAGTTTAGTCATAACTTAATACGATCATTCCACCCTACGCATTTTATATTCAAGAATTATCATTCATCGTATTATAGGTCGGTTTGACTGTTTAAAGTCAACGGCCTATTAATCATAAGTGATTACATGATGTAGCTTTACTACTCATTTAACTACTTGGTCAAATACACGGTAGCATCATACTTAAGCTACCGTTTATTCACTTCGTTTACCAAGTTTTATAACCATAATTCATCGAATTAACACTACATTAATCTTTCTTAACACATGATGATATCAAGCTTCATTTTTAACATGAATTTATCATCATTTCTATTCTTTTTACACCAAACCCAATTCATGGTAATTATGATTCATGTACTCAAACACCTAATTGGTTCAAGTAGCATACATTTATTATCTAATATGAGGATTCTAATCACAATTTAGACACTAACATCATCATATCATAAAAACCCATCTCTATCATGTATGAACAAGTACTCAATCATGTAAATTTGTTCAAGTACTTTGTTTCTACTATCAACTATGATGATTTCTAGCACAATTATATCATCATCTTCATTATCTAGCCATAACCCACTTAGCACATACAAGGGAAATCATCAATTCCCTAGTTTTCAACACTAGTTCATCAAATTGTTAACTAGGGTTGTTCCTACACATAGATTTCTTCACAACTACACTCATGGATTCATCATCCATTCCCAAATTGTGATTTTGAGTGTTCATCATAACTTCAAGACATCACCAAATTACAAAATTTAACATACCTTACGATCCCTTTGACTTGGTGATCATTTATACGCGTTCATGCATTGATTTGGGGCTTGATTCGAGCTCCAATTTGGTGAATTTGTTGATTCTAGGGTTTGAGCTCTCTTGGTCGCTCCTGATGATCGATCCACACACACAAAGTGTGTGTGGTGTGTGTGTTTTTTTTATTAATAGAACTTGTTCCCTTTTTGACGATTTTGGTCCCTCAAGTTTTGTTAACTAGTAAGTAGGCTACAACCTACTTATTTTCAACAATACTTTGTTTTGTTAACTAGGTTAAACTTTGCTAGTTTAACTTAGTGAGTTCGGGGTAGTCATAACCCGTTTTATTTTAAGTCCCGTTAGCTCCGGCCTTCTATATACTTTGTTTTCCTCAAAGTATTTATCCTCTTTTAATTAACATCAAATTTATTTATTTAGATCCTAATATTAACCGGGTTAATTTTTACCATTAATGGTATTTTACCCGTCGTCACTAGTAACGTGGTTTAATTACCAAACCCATTTTTGGGGTGTTACACCATGGTTGTGAAACGATGATTCTGTTACAACACTCCCCGACGTTTCCGCCGCGGTTTCATTGTTTTGACGCGGTCGGGGTGTGACAGAAGAAGTTGGTATCAGAGCCAATGGTTATAGGGAATTAGGTTATTAGCAATGCTTTGACCTAGACTATAACTTTCTAGGACCCTAACGCGAGTCTTCTTGCGTTTAGATTTTAAAACAATACCGTCACCTACCCTTAGGTGATAACCACAACGAGAACACAATAACAAATCCCCTTTGAAAACCAATCATCTCTTCGTAGATGATTTGTTACAAGGTTTTGAACCTTCAAAAGTTTCCAAAATGATTTTGAAAATAATCACCCACCCTTCCGGATGATTCATTTTTGGCTTAGTGCCTTTTGAGTTTTCAAAATCTCGTCAAAGTTTGGGTCTTATAATGTGAACACGTGCAATCTGGAAGAGTGGATGCCTGTATCTTGAGTTTTCTGTCTAAGGCTAGAGTGTTCGTACAAATCCACATAATCGGACCAGTCACTCTTGCCTGGGAACTCTTGGGGTGAGTGTCCACTTATAGGCTAAAGCATGTCTTCGCGATACATTATACTAACCCATTTACTTTGATTAGTCACTGCGTGTCATTTGTTTGTTCAAGGTAACAAACAAATGATCGCCTTCCTTATGTTTTGTCGATGTTTTCAATACCTCTTTTGATTATCCAATTGCCGATCTCACTACTTTCTCATGTTTCATTGTTCTTTTTAGAAAATGCCTCCTCGACGAGATGCACAACCTCAAACCAACGCCGAAATCGCAGCCCTTGTCGCTCAGCAAATGGCTGCTGTACTTCCGAACCTAGTAACTCAGATTCATCAAATATACAACAACAATGCTCATTGTAGTTTCAAAACTTTCAGTTCGGCTAAACCACTAAAGTTTTCTGGGTCTCAAGGAGCAACTGCGCTCCTACAATGGTTTGAGAGTCTCGAGAGCACATTTAGACATGTTCAGTGTCCGAATGAACGAAAGGTTGAGTTTGCATCCAGTGTCTTCGAGAAGCGCGCTCTTAGATGGTGGAACGGTGTTATGCGAGATAGTGGTGCCGATGTGGCTTTGGCACAAACTTGGGAAGAGCTGCGGGCTCTCATGATGAAAGAGTTCTGTCCCAGTCTCGAGATAAGGGCTTTGGAACGAGAATTCAACGATTTGAAACAAGATGGGGGAGAACACCGTGCGTATACGGATCGTTATGAGGAGCTAAGTTTGTTGTGTCCTACTATGGTTACCCCGCTGGAGAAAGCGATTGAGAGGTATATCGATGGTCAACCCGATTCTGTGCAAGACATTGTAACTGATAGTAATCCTACCACTGTACGACAAGTAATTGAATTGGCTGCAACTTTGACTGAGTCTCAAGTCAGAAAAGGTAAACTGACCCGCAAGGGCGACAAGAAGCAGTCGACCGACACTGTTCAAGAAAAGGGAAAGGGTAAGAAGAAAGGCGAGTCGTCAAGGAGATCGAGGAAGCGCAAGGCTTTCCAAAACTTTGCTGTCACTGCACAAAACGCTCAGAACCCGCCAACACAACCTCCTGCAAAGAAACAGTATGCTGGTACCGCACCTCACTGCAATAGGTGCAATGGTCATCATGCGAGCCAACAGGCTTGTAAACAGTGCACCACGTGTGGTAAACTTGGGCACCTGGCTAACATCTGTCATTTGGGTCAGAATAAAGCCGCTCAGAATCCAGCACAGGTTCAGGGAAATGCTGCTAGATTCCCACCTGGTTCATGTTACAACTGCGGAGAGATGGGTCACTTCCGCAACAATTGTCCAAGGCTTGCAAATCCGAACGCGAATGCTAATGCGAACGCTAATCCCTCTCATGGATGAGCGTACAATCTAAATGCAAACGAAGCTCGAGCTGACAACGAGGTTGTTAATGTTACGTTCCTTGTTAACCATCGACCTGCATCTATTCTTTTCGATTCCGGTGCCGATAGAAGTTTTGTTTCGTTATCTTTTGAGCCTTTACTTGCGATACCTAGAACTAAACTGAGGAAACCCTTATCTGTCGAAGTTGCTACTGGTAAACCTCTTGTACTTGATTCTGTTATTCGTGGTTGTCAACTGAACCTCGACAACCATCTTTTTCCTATTCACCTCACGCCAATGCAACTTGGGAGTTTCGACGTTATCATAGGGATGGATTGGTTAGCTAAGTTTCATGCTGAGGTGGTTTGTTTCGATAAGATCGTTCGTATTCCTCTTTCGTCTGGCGATGTTCTGGAAGTTTGTGGTGAGAAACCATCTGTTGGTTTGAAACTCATGTCGTGTACAAATGCCCAAAGTTATTTACAAAAATGATATGTTGCTTTTCTGGCACATGTCACCGAGGAGAAAGGCAAGAACAAGAGTATTAAGGATATTCTGATTGTTCGAGATTATCCAGAGGTGTTTTCTGATGAACTGCCTGGTTTGCCTCCAGTTCGTCAAGTCGAGTTTCATATTGATCTTGTACCCAATGCTAACCCGATTACGAAAGCACCTTATCATCTTACACCGTCTGAGATGCAAGAGTTATCGAAACAGCTTTAAGAGTTATCTGATAAAGGATTCATCCGACCAAGTTATTCACCTTGGGGCGCTCCTGTCCTCTTCGTGAAAAAGAAAGATAGGTCTTTTCGAATGTGTATCGATTATCATGAGCTTAATAAGCTTACCATCAAGAATCGATATCCCCTGCCATGAATTGATGATCTCTTTGATCAGCTGCAAGGTGCTACATGTTTTTCTAAGATCGATCTGCATTCTGGGTATCATCAGCTTCATGTACTTGAGGAAGATATTCCCAAAACTGCATTCCGCACGAGATATGGTCACTATGAGTTCACTGTCATGCCTTTTGGTTTGACGAATGCCCCAGCTATTTACATGGATTTAATGAATAGGGTTTGTAAACCTTATTTAGACAAATTCATCATTGTGTTCATTGACAACATCCTCATTTATTCAAAGTATCGAGCCGATCACGAACAACACCTTCGTCTGACACTGGAACTCCTGAAGAAGGAACAACTTTTTGCTAAGTTCTCCAAGTGTGAATTCGTCTGACACTGGAACTCCTGAAGAAGGAACAACTTGTTTTTGACACACCAAAGCTTTTGAAACCTATTTCTAAGTTATATAAAAGTTATTTAAGGTATGTTAAGCCTATGTCACTGTTCCGGAGTGTTTGCCGCATTAAAGTGATTGCGTTTACGCATCATTTCGCGTATAACTTTCCAGAAAGCGATTTAAAACTTGAAAATGAACTAGAATCAAAATGTGAAATTGTAAAACACAAATAAACAAAATTTGAGACCAAAATACATTGTTTCTTTGATAAAAGATAGTGTCCTACATCGTGTGTGTTTACGGAGCACAAGTGTCACAGTGAGGACCAAATGAAGGCGAAATATCCGCATTTGTTTTCACAAGTTTCCTCTAGTTAAAATTTCGAGACGAAATTTCCTAAAGTAGGGGAGACTGTGACAACTGTGCTCTGTAATCAATGTAGGTTTGGTGTGTCGAAAACAAGTCTATTCGATCGCAGGGACTATTTGTGTCAAACTACGAAAGTATGCCGATTCGTTCTATATCGAACATTCCGGAACTTGATCATAAGATAAAAATGCCCTAAATATCCTTTACATAACTTAGAAATAGGCTTTGAGGTGTTTAGTGCGCAGGGACTAAAAGCGTTAAAAAAGTGCATAAGTTTGCATTTTCGCGCATATCCTACGTTCTGAACATATCTGGACATCCAAAAATTTATGTAATCATTAAAATATTCTATTTTAGTGATTGGGATGTTAAAACAAGCAAAGGAAACAAGTGCAAGCAGCTGGGTTTTGAAAAACTGGTTTCTGCTTGTCTGGGCATGGCTTACGGACCGTAAGTAGTCCCATACGGCCCGTAAGGGCCTTGCTGCAGATCAGTGAGTTTTGAAAAATGACAGTTTTAGTCCCTGTGTGTGTTTTGTCGTGTTTTGGCACTTCTAATGATGGATGGGTTTAGGAATGTGATTTACATGTGTTTAATGTCTAATCTTATGCATACTTGGTTGTTTATATGTGTGGAATTGGATAACTATGAGAAAATGATGTTTTGCAGGTTAAATATGAAGATTGGATGAGTTTTGGGGAATGTTAATGGATTGAAAATGAAGATATTAGAAGATGGCATGATAGAGGGTTGAATTACGAAGACGTGGGCGAAAACGGTGCGTAAAACGGAGCTAAAACGAAGAAGTTATGAAGAAAACAATTTTGGAAGAATCTGTCAACCGTAAGCTACGGTTCACCAACCGTAGGCTACGGTTTGTAGGATCGTTTGCGGACCCAAACGAGTCGTTCAGAAGAGTTTATCTCAGTTTGAGCGGCGGAAACGAACAAACCGAGTTCAATTCAGCTAGATTTCACTTTAAACTGTTGTTGTATTGATAACGAATGCGATTACAGACCTAACAACACTTCGGCAGCACTTCGTGGCTCACCGGAAGAATCTCTGAAAAGTTCGAACTATTACAACTGAACCTCAACTAGCCTATATATAAGAAGCATGATTTCGCTTGAAGCTTCAAGCGAAATCCCTTGCATTTTCTTTCAAGCGAAACTTTCAATATGAACTTTTTGTCTTGAAGCGAACCTCATGCAAACATAATCTGATTTGTCTTTTGTGATGCAATCTCACGTAAACATATGATATGATGTCATTGATGATGTCATCTAGATGATGTCATCATGACATCATGTCTTGATTAGCTCCGCACTGAACCGAGACTCGATACAAGACGAAGACGACAGATGTATGCACCAACAGACTCCCCCTCAGATGTTGACGAGTCTTAAGTGTCGAGTCTACTCAATCTTCAGTCTTTATCAGTCTTTGAGCTTCCTTCATACTTTAACTAATCTTCTCCTCAGATGTCTTCAGACTCCCCCTTTCGATATGCTGGGATCGCAGTCTGGCTCGTTAAACTCATAGAATCCTCAAGTATCGGAACCTGGCACTCTTTCTTCAGGTTCAAGATCGAAACCTGGCAATCTATCATTCAAATAACCTGCACATTCTCTACCCAAAAATAAATTCTCTGATGATAACTTGTAAGAACAATCTCACCATCTAATGAACCACTTGCAGGAATTTTACAATCAAATTTGATGAATCACTTGAAGAAATATCGCTTTTATGTTCAAAACAACACACTCTCCCAATCCATTTGTTCATCATGTCTAGCACTCAGAATTTTGAAAATTAGCTCTCCAACACCAGTTGTCGAAAATCTTTTTGTATTTTTCAAGATTTATGCTAAAACACACTAAAATCTTTTAGGATTTTTGACTGAAATAGAAATGTAGAAGATGAAATATTTACAAACAATATTTTTGTGAGCTTCGTGCAAGAGGATCATATCAGTTTAGAAGACAAATCACCAACACCATTAAGCTTCATTTCATTTTAAGTTCTAAACAATTCACCTAGATTGTCAGTATATTTGTCCACTTAAATTTTCACACAAAGTTCAACTGATCCGAGATACGAGGTTAATGTTTTAAGCTCTTGAACTTATTCGTGTGTCCCACTACTTGAATATACTCCCGTATCCAGATCCCAATATTCAGTCTTACAGGTGAGTATACCACAGATGATATCTGTCAGGGGAATAAATTATAGTACGAGGGCCGTGAGAGCTCAGGTCGATCTTTCGATACGCAGAGAGATGACGGCTTCGACTTTTGGTGTGTCCCCTTTAGAGGATCTTTTGCATTACAACAGCAGCGACTATCAATTTTATTGTTTCATCAGCTTGCTGAGGGCGATGCTATGTTTCAAGCATTTGCAGAAAGCATTATCCGGGGACTAGGTCAGAAATTTCTTTCAGCAGAAGTCCCGGGATAATACCCCAGATATCACTGAGCATAAAGACCTAGTATCTCAGAATAAGGGACCTTTCAAACAAGATTTCAGGGGTTACCTATATATCCAAGTTTGTGTTAACCCACAGAACAAGCAAGTTTGAATTTTAGGTTTATATCTCGTCACAATCTACTAAATGTGTAAAAACCTACTGACACATCATCAGTGAGACCGTTTATCACTTTTTTATCTTACCAAATCTTTAGCATGTTGTGATCGTCCACTGATGTACTATCATTTCCTCTTTTATGCAACAAAAACTCATTTTTCATTTTATCATGTTTTTGGCTTTTTCAAATTTTCAAATGTTTTTGAATTTTCTAAAATTCTTACTCCCCCTAAAATGCAAACACATTTTAGGAAATTTGAAAACAAACTGTACAATAACATGACAACTGATATCGAATTGCCTCAATTCGCCATCCACTTGGCATAAACAATCAGAACTCCCCCTCACAACAAACTATTTTCCCATAGATTTCAAAACACTTAAGTTTGTTTTAATCAAATGGTTTTTCCGGAAAATAAGTTTGATTTTACCACTTGTAAAGTTAGGGGTTTGGTTCATCACATTGTCTACCAACCACTTGTAGAAAATCAGATACAACTTAATGTCCCTGATTTACCACTTGTAACCATCACAAACATACAACTCAAACCTGTTTTTCAACCAATTTACCATCTTTTGATTGAATTCTCAAGGTGCCGATTCCTACTCCTCGCTTACATACCTGGGAGTTCCGGCAAGTCCTGCAAAAACTTCTCAAACATTTTATACAAACATGATAAAGAATGATGCCGATTCATGATCCACGATTACCAACTTGGGATCTCCGGCAAGTCAGGTTTTTATTCTTTGAAGAATATATCCACCCAAGCCTGACCTTCCTTGGGTGTAACAACCTCTTTATCATCTTTTCTTTCAACTAACCTGTGACCTCCTCTTTTGGCAGCATAAAATTCTTTAACACTTTTGGCCTTACCATTGATCATTTTGCCAAAAATGTGTTTCACTGTTCCGTTGAAAGCTTTATCAACATCAAATTTCTTCTTGTCAGAATAAAATTGATTTGAAATTTCAACTTTCCCAACTTTCTTTTTAAAATTTTCAGCACTCAAAGATGGAAAATTCACATCATCCACTTTTAAAACTGATTTTTCAACCTTTTCTTTAACAACTTTTGGCTCCTCTGATTTTGTGGAATCAGATTCATCACCAGAACTGTTTCCTGAACCCTTAACAACCCATATTTGATTTATCAGATTTTCTTTTCTTTTAACCACATTTTTTGAACATTCTCCCTTCTCAAAGATTGAATTTTCAAAGCCTGTGAATTTTCGGGTTGAAAGTTCAGTTTTCTCAACAACTTTCTCTTTCAGTTTACCAGATACTTCCTGTTTTGGTTTGAATATTTTCGGACAATTCCTAGCAACATGACCAGTAATCTTGCACTGAAAACAGGTTCTGGTTTCTATCTTCTTTAGAACATGATTTTTCTTCAACTCTTCTTGCTTCTTGGCAAGGAATTCTTGATTTGTCTGCTTTCTGAATGCTTGTTCTTTCTCATCATCTAAAGTATTTCCTGAAACAAACACAGTTTTTGGTTTAGAAAATTTTTCATTTTTATAATTTCTCGGTGGTACAAAACCTAATCCTTTCTTTTTGAAATTACGATTATGGTTTGGTTTCTTTTGGGAACTGTAACCATAATTGTAACCCATTTTCTTGTTAAATCTTTGTTGAACTCTTGAGGTGTATTTTGTAGGTTTATCAATAAGATTTACATCTTTTAATTCAAAAATATTAATTTCTGTTAGTTTGAAAACCTTTTTGATCAATTCAGTTTTAACACCTCTTAATGGAAAATCTTCATCAGAATATAATTTGTCAGAATCTTTCAAAGTATATGCCACTTTAAATGATTCATCATTCAAATTAGATTTTGATATCAAAAACTCTTTATCATAAACCCGTTTGTCCTTTGTGACTGTTGACTTTGACGAATCGGACTCAGACTTTGACTTGAATTTGGACTCCGGTTTTGACTCCTCATAATCATCTTTATCTAACACCTGATCGACCACACTTTTTATCAACTTTGACTCATGATCAGTATCGGACGACGTGTACGTGACATCAATATTTTCTGGCAAATTATCCGACGGCCCAGACTCCCATTGTAAGTTTATTGCCTTTTCGATTCTTTCGGAATTTGGATTTCGAGGTAAAAATCCATTTTCGACCGGGGGCGGACATCTAGTGTAGACCACACTTGGTTTCTTACCAGAAATCTTCACTTCATCTTTTGTCACAGTTTTCTCTTCTTCAGACATTTTCATTTCTTCAAATGTCTTCAAATTCTCCACTACGGGATAAATCCTGTCAACAACAAAAGAAGAACATGAGTAACTGTTTAATAACTTTTTAACTTTCTCAGTTTCTATCTTTTGTGTTGCCAACTCAAGCTCGAGATCTGCACATTTCTTAATGTTATAGTTTGCCGTATCAAGCTGTCTCAGATAAGCTATCTTCAAAGTATTCATAGCTTCAGCTTGTTCACCATTTGAATCAGTATACTTGTTGATTTCTCTGTTCATTGTATCATATGATTCTTTCAATCTGTTTATGTTGTGCAGCAATTCATTGTTTTGTTTGATTAACGAATCACAGTTCATGCACTTTTCAGAAACTTCAACTCGTTCTTCATCAATCTTCACTTCATATTCTGGAACTTCTTTGACTGTTCTGTTTGATTGTAAAAATTCAGCTCTTCTCTTTTTCTCAGCTTTTGCCTCAGCTTTTAATCTCTCTTCCTCTTCTTCCTCTTCTTCAAGCTTTCTCCGTCTTGCTTCAGCAGCTTCCATTACTTTTCTGCACCTTTCAGCACATTTCAAATCATAAGCATTAGCAAAAAAAACATTAACATTTGAAGTATCTTTAGACATCTTATTCCTGAGCATATCATCACTGCCAGTAAACTTTGCTTCCAACTCTGTCCAGATCGAATATGCAGTTCCATCATGTTGAAGCAGTATCAAAATATCTTCTTTTATCGCTTGCTGAAGCAGACTCACCATCAATTTCTCATCTCGATATTTCTTTTTATCTACAGTAGTCATTTCTCTAAGTGTCAACGGAGTACCATTCACAACATCGTTCTTTGTGGGCTTAACATACGGCTCTTCAGTGTGTTCCCACGCATCCAAGTGATACGCCTTAACCCAATTTCCAAACCTTTCGGACCATCCATTGTAATCATCAATATCCATAAGTTTGGGTGGTTTCTGAGACGTCCCGGTTTCATTTTCAAGCAATGTACTCTGAGTAATTGTAACAGGACTAGCAAAAGCATTGTAGACTTCGTTCTCCATGTTTCAAATTTTCAAATGAGCTTTACCACCTTGTAAAATTCCTGTCGATTACTTGTAAATTTTCTGTGCGGACTGACTGTTGACCAACTGTACGGACTGATATGACCCGGTTCGAATTCAATTGACCTGACCCTTCGAAATCTTTGAACTCCAAATCGTATGAACTGGAGTTTATCACGCGACTCGACCACGTAAAACGACCTGACTGACACACGATTTCTTGAACTCCACACTCACATGTGACCAACACTATACACTTTAACCGATGATAGTATTCAAAAGATGTAATGGATTATCAACAATTAACTGTTTCACACGCAATTATCACATGAATTCTGACACATTTGATCAAATCAAAACAATATCACGTGAACAATTTAATCACTATATTAATATCACATAAATCGAATTAGCATGATTGGACCACACATCTTGATCAAAGTGATATGCACATGCGTCGAATATTTTGTCAACATCACATGCAATAGTGATATATCTGATCACCTCATGTTGACTGACACACAATTTATGATTTCATTTCTCAAAATACGTTCAAGCGGTGTGTCAGAATCAATCGGTGATATGATTTCAAGCAAACTAAATGATATTATATTCAAGCGAATTCTTAATATATCTATTTCGCTTCAACTTTTTCAGGCTAAAACACTATTTCAAGCGACACCTTCAATTTCGCTTCAGCTTTTCAATTTTAATCAGAATATTTCAAGCGACACCTTCTATTTCGCTTCAAACTCAAATGAAATTATCAAGTAAACTCAAGCGAACCAGCATGACATCATCATTTTCGGTCCGTTTTTGATCTGATTGAATGTGTAAATGATCGAATTAGATTCTGAAACTTTCAAGGGTTTGTTAAAACGTATTTTCGCATAATATGTGAGAGATTGAACCGATTTTAACCGTAAAAAGTTTTAATTTTCGAAAAAGAATGGTGTAGAAACAGAAATTACGGCTGAATCAACAAGAACTCTTCTTCACTGGCTCTGATACCAATTGTAGGATCGTTTGCGGACCCAAACGAGTCGTTCAGAAGAGTTTATCTCAGTTTGAGCGGCGGAAACGAACAAACCGAGTTCAATTCAGCTAGATTTCACTTTAAACTATTGTTGTATTGATAACGAATGCGATTACAGACCTAACAACACTTCGGCAGCACTTCGTGGCTCACCGGAAGAATCTCTGAAAAGTTCGAACTATTACAACTGAACCTCAACTAGCCTATATATAAGAAGCATGATTTCGCTTGAAGCTTCAAGCGAAATCCCTTGCATTTTCTTTCAAGCGAAACTTTCAATATGAACTTTTTGTCTTGAAGCGAACCTCATGCAAACATAATCTGATTTGTCTTTTGTGATGCAATCTCACGTAAACATATGATATGATGTCATTGATGATGTCATCTAGATGATGTCATCATGACATCATGTCTTGATTAGCTCCGCACTGAACCGAGACTCGATACAAGACGAAGACGACAGATGTATGCACCAACACGATTGGGTGCTGATGTTGGTCAGAATTCTGAAACCGTAAGCTACGGTTCCCAAACTGTAGCCTACGGTTTGGGTTACGAAAAAACGCAAATTTGAGGGTTTTTATGATATACTAGTGGGAATGCCCGCGCGTTGCGGCGGGTGTCCCGAATGATATCAGATTCATTTATGACGTGTATTACGAATCACAACCCATTCCGGGTTTCTAACACTTTATTCCATTCAACAAAAAATAGACGAAGAACCTATAAGGTCACAAACATGCAAAGAAAATCTACACTTTCAATATAAAGAGTTAGATTTAGTAAACCATAACAAAAACATCGAAAGTAGGTTTATTTACAACCTTATTAACATTAATGATATTAGGGAGCATAAATTTGTACATGTCCATATACTTCGATCCAAACCCGTTCTCAAATAATATACTTTAATGATATACGTCCATGGGGCTAAAGTTGCTTTGACCGCGCTTTCTCCACAAGCTCCTTCCATTTCTCGGATAGCAGATAAAGATCCAACTACAATACCACACATGAAAATATTAGACTCCTAATGTACAACTTGTAAAAATATTAGTGATCAAGAAACAAAAATCACGCAAACCATCACACACCTTGTCAGCATCTTGAAGAACAGGGGTAGGGTATAAACAAGCCCAGAGGGTCGAGAGGTACTTGTTATCGGCTCGATTAAAATCTCGAACGAACCGAGGTTCAACGAGGCCGAGCCCAAGCTCGAGCCTAAAATAGAGCTCGTTTAGTTATGGAGCCCGAGCCTGAAATACAAAGCTCGTTTAGGCTCGCGAGCCTAAACTTGCCCAAACAAAAATTTAATTCTTTTATATATATAATATAATAATGATGATAACATTGGCGAGCCGAGCTCAAGCCGAGCTTTGGCTAGTTTAAGCGATACTAATAAATGAAAATACCATTTTTGGTAGGGTTCTTAATAGTAACAGATATGAATGGACGTAACAACAAGCATTATGACAAACACGAACAGTTATCAACCAATTACTTTACCTGCAATAAAGATTCTACAACAATATACGATTTAAAATGTAAGTTCCATAACAATATATAGATAAATAAGTCATTGTTTCAAAGAAATGTAAATATTAAAAGGTAAAACAAAAGCCGCACCATGTAAATAAAACACAATAAACTCACAAAGGTAAGGCACCCCCAGTGTAGAAAATAAGAAAATTAAGGCTCGTATTTTGACTACCATAGTATCTTACTGAAAGTTTAGCACACTGCACACAGTCACATGGAAGCCAGAGAAGGTCACTTTCGGTATCAAGTGCAACAAGGAAAGAAACAGTTGGCACCCCTACAGCAATATAAGTATAATGTAACCTGTGATAAATAACAAGTTAGTCAACATAACTGGTAAGAACTATAACAAGATCACAATTAGAAATGGTTCAGCGTGTTAAGATTGACTAAAATGCACATTTTGCAGGAAAAACATGATTTTCTCGAATGTTGACTAAAAATAACCACAGGGACATAAGATAGTCATCTTTTACAGAGTAGAAGTGTGTAACCGTAAACAAACCAAAAATCCAGTCAACAAAAATTCTAAACCAAACCATTAGTTTTCCAGTTAATCAATACTTTGTTAACTGGTTGACTAAAAAGGGCAACACAGTGCACGAGGCTGCCGCATGCGCGGGTCCGATATCCGACTTACCCTAGCTATAGAGTTAGTTGGTTTTTGCATATCCTTAACGACAGACATCAAAATGGCGCCGTTGTCGGGGAGGCGTGCGCAAAGTGCTTAGTGTTAAGTTCTACTTCTAGTTTTAGTTAAATATACAAAAAATCCAAAAATAGTGTCTTTTTATTTTGTTCTGTTTTGTTCGAATTTACGCGAGGTTTTCTTGTTTGTGTTTATGCAGGTGATCTAGGAAGTGTATGCATCACACTCGGAATTCCGGGAAGTCGTCACCGTTAGTGTTCGACCCAGAGATCGAGAGAACAGTAAAGCATACAAAGCGAGTACTACATCGTGAGAACAAGATCCTACAATCACCTATACCAACGTCTAAGACAATGGAAAACTCAGCAACCCCGGAGAAACAACCGCAAGACCCACTCCCACAGCAACAATTCTCACCAACACCTACCCACCCTTTACCAAATACTACCATACCAGTTTCATCACCACCACCACAGTCTACACAACCTACTTCTACATCTCCAGTACCATCATTCTCAACTTTTTTTCCCAAACTTTGACAACACTCAACCAGCTTCCACCCAAGAAACATCCCTTCAATACCCAACTACAACCCAGACGGTCAATTTACAACATTCGTCTCCTTATGTCAGAATCATTCCTGATGATGCTGCAGCACCAAGTCAGTCTCAAGCACCTAATGCAACATCAATTTCGCCAGCCACCCAACCGGTTATTTCACAGCAAAGTCAGCCAATGCCACATCTTTATAGATCGGCCATTTATGATCAAGGAAATAATTCGGGGGATTTCGACGATGGATTTGAGGAATATGATAACTACGTGGGTCAAAACGAGAGACAAGTGGTCAATATGGGTAGCTATGAGAGGCAAACAGTCGGATTGGGTGCGGCCGAGAGAGTCAATCAAGGGAACGTAGGGTATCAACAATATGTGCAACCAACACCAATACAACAACAGATACCACAACAATATCATCAACCTGACCCACTCAATCAGCAGCCTGCTCCGAGGAGGCCGGTGGTGGATATTCCATTACCACCGCCGGTACCTCAGATGCAGGGTCAGGCAAGACCGCTGCCACGAAACCTACACCGACCGGTGATTTTACCGGAAGGAATTCCACGATGAAATAATCAAGGTCCAGTTCGAGGCATAGAGAGCCACTTTAGGCCTGCTATAGTTAACAACCCATCACCAGTTGTGATCCCGCAATTACAAGGAGGGCGGTCATTCAAAGTACGAACACAATCAATATCCAGTCTGCCTAAGTTTCATGGTCACGCACATGAAGAACCATATCTACACATTGTTGCATATGATGCACATTGCAACACAATCAGCAGCCAAGGGTTCTCAGTTGATGATGTGAAATTGGTACTTTTCCAATTCACACTTGAAGACAAAGCACATCAATGGTTTCATTCGCTACCGTCAGCTTCGATCTTCACATGGGGCCAGATGCAGCAACAATTTTTAGATGAGTTCTATACTCATTTGCGTACTACCAATGCAAGGAAGGAAATTCGAGGGTTTCGACAACAGCCCGGTGAGTTATTTCACGAAGCGTTCAATCGTTTCAAAATGATGCTCAAGAACTGTCCACATCATGAGATATATTTGTGGGAGCTTATTAATACATTCCACGAAGGCCTAACAGATGAATATGCCAGGGATGTAAATTCAATATCAAATGGTACTTTTGGAATGAATTACGAAGAAGATGATTGGGAATATTTAGAAAGAACCGCAAGGGCGTCAAAACGCAAAGCTCAATCTTCTAGAAGTGCATGACATTCGACAGTGAAAACTGTAGACCAGTTACCGGAGACTGGGGGGACCATACCCGTTGTGTGGTCATTGTGGGGATATAGGGCACATTGCTGATCAGTGCCCTAACATTATCGGTAATCTGGATGAGGTGAATATGATGCAGGGAAGTGGGAAGAGGTATTCGGGTTTACAAGGAAACAACCAATATTACCAGCCCCGGAACCAAAATAATTATCAAGGGGGTAATAATTCGGGTTTCCAACGAAATTACCAGCATAGTAATGGTCAGGTGAATAATGATATGATGGAGATGTTGAAAGCAATACAACTTGATTTACAAAACCAAAGGCTTGAGTTACAAAACCGTGCTCAAAAGGAAGAGATGCGAGATAAGGGCGTTCAATCATTAACTACACAAATGGCCCAACTTGCAACCGATATAAAGGAGCTGAAGCAGCAAGAAGGGAAGCTGCCAAGTGATACTCAACCAAACCCCAAGAATCCACGGAGCACATTGATCAGTGGATTAAATCCAGTTCCTATAAATACTTGTTATGATAATGGTTTGTGTGCTTCGAATGTGATTGCAGGTCTAAATGAAGCGGTTGTGGAAGAAAGTGGAATTTATTTGGGGGAGCCGGTTGTCTCCATCAGAGTTGGGAAGTTCAAAATCCACAAGGCATTGCTGGACTATGGAGCAGGAGTGAGCGTGTTACCCGGTAGCTTGTATGACCAGTATGACTTCGGTCCGCTACAAGCGTGTGCTAGCATGGCCATGTTCGCAGATGCGAGTTTGAAACGACCACGGGGGGTTGTGAAGAATGTGGTAATCCAACTTGGCGATTTTTACTACCCGGTTGATTTTATGGTGGTCGATTATGCACCATCGCTTACATACGAGCAGCCGCAGGTAGTTTTGGGTCGCCCATTCCTATATACCGGGAACGCCCAAATTGATTGTCGAAGCGGAATGGTCACCATGAGCTATAAGAATCGTAAGTTGTACTTTAATGTGTTTTTAAAAACTATTTCTTACGATCCTGTTAATGATGCTTGTCACACAGTTGCTACTAATGAACATGATTCAAGTGTGACAAAGGACAGGTTAGAGGCGAGTGGATATCGGGTGAAGAAGTCAAGTGTGAGAAGGCCATTTGGCGGAGGAAAACACCTGATGGTGGGTTTGGATGGGCTAATGAAACTGTAGTTAACCCCAACCGAAGTGAAACGGTGACCCTCCCTAAAAACTGGATGGATATGTACGGAGAGACATGGGAGGGAAAACGTGCAGCTGAACCACCTTGAACACCAGGTACGGTCTGGCTGAAGACCTAAAACTTAGCGCTCTCGGGAGGCAGCCCGAGGATGTAGAGCAGTGTACCTTGTTTTGTGTTGGTGTTGTGTTTGTGTTTTGACAGGTTCTTGATTCTATCTTCACGTATGCAAAAATTCAAGTGTGGGGATGTTTCGCAACATCCCCGGTGAGATGTCAAAGAATCTATGGAATACGTCAATTCCGGTTAAAGCACAACAGTCGCATCACTACAGACACATGATCAGGTGCATGTGTTTATCTATCTTAATTTGTCATTGGTGTGTTTTGTTGTTTTTGGTGGTGTGAAACTTTGTTTTTTTAGGGGATGTGTTTTGTTTGTTTTGTTATGAGATAGCCGTTCATTTAGGATAGTTGGTTTGTTTTCCCGGGCTTATATTTTAAAAGCACCATACATTGGGGACAATGTATCCCAAGTGTGGGGATGGGGGAGCCCGGGAAAGGATTTGTGGATAAAGCTTTGAAGCGATTGAAAATGGTTGAAATCGATGAAATCGATGAAATTTGGTAAAAGTTGAAAATGTTGAAAATTTTAAAATTTGTCATCGCCTTAAACAAGCTAATTGGATACGAAAACCTAAAGTTTCAATCACTAATAGGCTTCTTACCGGTAGTAAGCTAGATTAGTCCCTTGTCATGGTTGTCCCTTTAAGTTTCATGAGAGTAGGTTTGACAAGTGTTTTTATAGAAAATGAGTGAAAAGAGATGTCTATCTAGGGGTAACATGTTTTAATTGCATATGCTACATGTCGTCAACCTTTTTACCTTTTCTTGGTGAGATCTTGAGCCTGTAGATGGATAGGATACATTATATGATGAATTCATTTGTTGAGTGCAGGCTACGTGTCATTCTGTGTTAGAACTTGTATGATTCGATGCATGCTGTAACATCCCGAAAATGCGAGTTCATAAATTTGCAATTAGGTTGCAAATAAACTAGTAAAATAAACTAACTAGGAATGACATTAACCAAGTTAGTTGGTCATTTATGAGTAGTTAGTAGTTAAAATAAATAGGGAATGAAAGATGAGGGACTAAAAGTGTTTAAATGGAAACTATTTTAATAAAATAACAAAATTAAAACATAAAACACACTTGCTTGTGTGTTGCTGAAATCGACCAAGAACATGGGCGATCCCAGGCTCCTTCAAAACCCTGGTTCATCACAAAACTCTCAAATTAAGGGCTCAAACCTAGTCAAAATCAAAAATCGAGCATAGATTACTGATCCCCATTGCAAGGAGATCATAAGGTATGTAAAATTTGATGAAAATTCCCCACTTGAAATTCTCATGATTTTGGGAAATTCGAAATCTGATGTTGCATGTTGGCTTTTTGTATAGATTAGAGATGATATAGTGTCTAGGAGTAAAACCTAGACAATAACATGTGAAATCATGGTCAGTTCCTGAAAATCTCATGAACACATTGAAGGTGATTCATGGGTTTTGTGGGAAACTAGTAAACACTAGGGTTTAGAATGATTATTCTAGTGTAATATGGGTCATAGGAAGTGATTTCTGAAATAATGATGTTTAATGTTATATGAAAGCTTAATTGATGTTAATTTAGAGCTACATGACAAGTTATGAACTTGATAATATAAGGTGTAAATTTCTGCCCTTAAAGTGTTCGCATAAATGCCTCAAAGAAGGCTTAAATCTGAAAATTTGAGTTAAACCGCATGATTGTGATGTTTCGGAATAGTAATGCGAACTATGAATTGAAAAGAGTTCTAAACATGTCTTGGTTGAACTCTATAGGAAAGGATACCGGAGCTCCAAGCGGACAAGCCGGTGGCGACTTGCGTTTAAAGAGCGTGCACTAAAGGTATGTAACTTGACCCGTTACATTGAATAAATTTGATAATTAGTATATGTGTAGTTGAGTCGTAGAACAAAAGTATATATTAATCTAAGGCGATGATGTTCGCTAAATTGAGTAATAGATCAAGGGTTGATAAGATCTCGTTGGTAGTCACCATATTGGAGGATTCCGTAGGTGAGCCAAACGGGTCGAATAATCAATAAAGGCATGGAAAATGCTTCGTAATATGATTGATTGATCTTGTTATTGGTTATTAAATAACATATTAGAAATATGAGAAGTTAATGTATTGGTATGTTAGAAAGAGGAAAGATCTGAGATTTGGGTTTGAGTAAATTGAACAAACCAAACAAAACATAACATCCCAGGGACTACCGTAAATTACGGTAATACCGTAACTTACGGTAGAGGTCAGGAGGCTACGGTGGGTTTTCCCTGTTTTACGGTGGACCAGAAATCTCCAGGACCTACCGTAACTTACGGTGACACCGTAAGTTACGGTGGAGTCCAGAAGAAAAATAAAACTTGTATTTTATTTATCACATTGCGATGTCGGGTCTTGTGTTTATGTAATGTATTATAATGTCAAAACTAATGTTTTAGTGGTTTTGACCCTAGGTGATGATGTGGATCTTACGGATGGTGATCAAGCAATATGTTGAAGAACCGAACACGACTTTTGAAGCTTCCGCTATATTTTAAATCTTTAGTATTTTAAGCTTTTGTGATGTAAACAACTTTTAAATGTTTTAACTTAGTCGATAGTTGTCTAAGGCTTTTGTCACACTTGAACTTATTTATGAAATCCATGTTATAACTAGACAAGTTTATTTAAAATGGTGTGAATTATTATTAAATTCAAGTAAAAATAAACGGGTGTTACAAGTTGGTAATCAGAGCTTAAGGTTGTCAACAAAGTGTTCGGTTCAAGCTTGATCGATCGTCCGGTAAGAATTAATTGCTTTAGTAGACTTACTAGAATACTAGAAAAAAAGGAAATTTGAATTGATATGCACGGGAAGTGCATGTTTACACACTCAAACTCGGAAAAGTGCACTAAGCATAAATGGTTTAAGCAAGTGGTGAACTTGGCTAGATCAAAATGAATGACGCATATGTTATAAATGAAATGTTTAACAAGTAGTGTAAACATTTCAATTTCAAGATGACGGAAAGATGGGAGGAGTGTATGAATACGCTCGAACCCGGGAAAATACACTAAGTAAGAAAGGTAAGGCAAGATATATACTTGACCAAACCGAAAAGGAATAACATGTTATTTATGATTGAATGAGAGTGATATAAATTTCCGTATAATAAGATGGAAATGAATTAAATAATTTTTGATAAATCGTGATGGATGTTTCAGTTAAAGAAATGTCTGGAGTAACCGGAGATGATTCGACATCTCAATTGACTGAACAAATGAAAGCTAAGATTTCCGAGGAGGTCGGAAAAGTTCTAGAAAATAGTCTATCATAGTATATTGATAGAATACAAACCACAATCGTGCCGGTGGTAAACGATATGATGACTGAATTAAAAGACAGCATACTACAAGAAATAGAAGAAAGGAGGGTGTTGGATATGAATCCAAGATCCGTAAAGAAGTCAAAGTCTAATAAAGTTCTCAAGAAGGGAGTTACAAAAAGTGTGTTACATCAGTGTAGATTTTGTGGAAAAATTCACAAGGGCACATGTGGTAAGCCAAGATATAAAAAGTCTAAACGTCCAGAGAGGCTTGGAACCAAGGACACAACCGACACAAAATCTGATGCCCAGAAATCAAGGACAAAGTTGTTTTATATAACAGCCACGGAGGCTAAAGCTGAACCTGATGTCGTTTCAGGTATACTCTTGTAAATTAAATTTTAGCATGAATTTTTAATTATTACGAGTGCAAATAAATCGTTTTCTTTATATCGATTTATTTGACATGCTACATTAGTGATAACGAAATTACCAAGGCTAAAAAAAATAGGTAATAATAAAAGTTCTATTGTTTATAAGAGGTGCTGAAACTGTACGTTGAGCATCGAGGTAAAAATAATGATGATAAATGTTGCTTTGGGAAGGGGTGCGCGCACACTCGAACCCGAGAACATAATGAAAGATAAGCGTCATAATAGGGAGGAGTGTAATAACATCCGAACCCTGGGAGTTTACAATAGTAATAGATGACAAGGATATGGTTATAGACTAAGCCAAGCTAAATGAAACAAATAGAAACATCGTTTATGTCAACAAACGATGTGGATAAATTCCATACAATGATATGAAACAATAACATGAAATGAATTGATTTTGTTATTGTAACAATGGGTTAAAGTCAGAAATCAAGAGATTAAGATTCGGATAGGAATATCCTCGAAAAAGAAACTAAATGGACAATATGTATTATTGTTGCTGTAAATAATGAAATACCAATAAATTTGGATTTAGAAGCTCGGGTATGGGTAGATACCCAAGTAACATGTTATTAATAAATTCCTCCTGAGGAAGAATGATAGTCACCTTGATGAGGATGAATATGTAAAAGAATTAGTAAGACAAACATTATGAAAGCGTTAGAATAAGAACGAGTAATCCCCAAAGGCCGAATAACAATAACAGTAGTTTACCAAATAAGACTGGAGACATGGGCTTTCGGGACATTTGTAAAAGAAACAGACCTAAGGGTCGCTGACAAAAGAAAGGTGGTGTATGGATTGAATAAAGTATAGTAGTTGATATCCCAAGTAAGTGCGACCTGGATAATGAAAGCGTGAAATATTATTGAATCTATGGGATAAGTCATAAAAGAGTATGAAAGGGAAAACGCAAACCAATGAAAACGGTGTGTTAAAAAAATATATATATCAAGATCAAGAACCCGGGTAACGGGTTAAAAGAAAATAGAGGCATAAACCAAATAAACCGACGCGAATGACACATAAGAAGTCATAGAGTCGGAAAGATAATCCGAAAGAAAATGAGTGTAGCCTTAGACTACGGTCAAGGTCAAACGAATAGAAGATGATCCGTGGGATCACCATAACCTCCAAATTTTAAACAATGTAAAGGCCTACGGGAACAAAATGACCATAGGGTCGCAAATACAAATGGAACATACTAGGGGGGAGTCTCACCCTAAAAAGGCGAAGACCTAATAGAATAGTCTACAAGGCTAAGTAAAGGAACCTACGGGTCGATAATATAAAGCATGGAGAACCAATTATGATTCCTCGCGTAAAATGATAATTCCGAAGAATAATCCTCATCGTCAATTCCTTGATATGATTAATCGACAGGGTTAAAGAGAAAAACATTAAACTAAAATTCAGTTTTAGTAAAGAAACGATGTTCTAACACCTAAGAATACCGAGAGAGAAATTAGAAAATGGTTAGTATTAAAGAATATAAGTCTAACGCCGAAAGCATTAAGATAATGCAATCGGAGGAAAGATTCTTAAGAATGAAAGGTCAAGGTAAAACTAAACATGGCGTGATGTTATCACGGACACAAAAGTAATATATAATGTAATCACGTTATAGTGTGAATGACTAGATGTGGAAGTATAAACACGCAAAGGGCCGATGATGGCAATATTGCGTACCCGAATGACGAAGTATGAAGTAAAATGGTGACCAATTAGTTTAGGCAATAAAACAAGTTGTAGCCTAAATAACACTGTGACCTAGGTAGAGCGCTTGTTAATATAAAAACTAGCATCAAGTAAGTATGGCTTACACTAGTTTTATATTTTAGAATATTCTCTATCGTATTAGTTACGAATAAGATAAATACATAGTTGAGGTATGATGTTTCGGCGTGTAGACGTACGGAACAAGATAGTTGAGCATGACAAGAAACCATGTGGAGGGTTTAAAAGGAGTTAAATCGGTAATTCGATCATTTTATGACAAATGGGAAATGAACTTTTAAATGATTACCTTATAGGGTAAACCAAAACAAACAATAAGGGTAAAACGGTAAATTGGTCACGCGTCGACCATAACTACTGGTTTTAAAAGACACTTATGAAGTAAGCCTTATTATGCCGAAAAGTGTTAAGAAATGAATTATAAGTAAAACGACCGCACGATGTAAATCGGAGCGAGTCATATAGTCGAGATGAAAATACATGTCATCTCGCTAATAAAATCGGTCATTTAGACCAGACGGGTCAAAGGGTGAAGATACCACCTTCTGATAATAGCGACTAATGATTCTTGTCGAGTTATATGATTCCAGGAATAAATGTAGAAATGATATTTGCATCGCTATTATTTAGCGAATATTATAGCAAGGCATTAAAACAGGTCAATACATTGACCTGAGCCAGGTATGTGTAATAGAGTAATTACTCATTTAGAACGTAAGGTTCAATGAGCATTAAATGAAGTCTTAGATAGACAATGGGTTACTTAAATGGGTAAATCGAATGTTTTAAAAGAGGGTCGTGGCGTTTCGAAAAGCATAATGACTTTTCAAACAAGATCATGACTCAAAAGAAGAATTATGGGTCAAACATGCTCTCAAAAGACCTTGTCGTAATTGAAAGACTAAAAAGGACCAAAACGCCCTTGTTAGCTAATTCGAACAAACAACCTTTAAAGGTTGTTTGGAAACGAGTTTTATGATTAGGTAAATACTTAGAATAAGTATAGAAGCTGAAAGAGGTATTATATTAGTCAAATGACACTATTTGAGTTTTTGCCGTAAAATAATGATTCGAGAGGTAAAATTTGGTTTATATAGATCACCACATTAAACCCACCATAAATACAGTTGTGGTGGGAGATTATAGGATAAGAAATGTGGTGATGGAATGCTAGAAGCAATTGCGAAACAAATAAATTAATCAAGTCAAGATCAATTGGGAGCATAGGATAGGCTCGGACACTACGTGGGAGTCCAAAGAAGATATACGACGTCTCTACCCTACTTTATTTGGTAAGTACTTTGGTTTCGGGGACGAAACCCTTTTTAAGGGGGGTGTACTTGTAACATCCCGAAAATGCGAGTTCATAAATTTGCAATTAGGTTGCAAATAAACTAGTAAAATAAACTAACTAGGAATGACATTAACCAAGTTAGTTGGTCATTTATGAGTAGTTAGTAGTTAAAACAAATAGGGAATGAAAGATGAGGGACTAAAAGTGTTTAAATGGAAACTATTTTAATAAAATAACAAAATTAAAACATAAAACACACTTGCTTGTGTGTTGCTGAAATCGACCAAGAACAGGGGCGATCCCAGGCTCCTTCAAAACCCTGGTTCATCACAAAACTCTCAAATTAAGGGCTCAAACCTAGTCAAAATCAAAAATCGAGCATAGATTACTGATCCCCATTGCAAGGAGATCATAAGGTATGTAAAATTTGATGAAAATTCCCCACTTGAAATTCTCATGATTTTGGGAAATTCGAAATCTGATGTTGCATGTTGGATTTTTGTATAGATTAGAGATGATATAGTGTCTAGGAGTAAAACCTAGACAATAACATGTGAAATCATGGTCAATTCCTGAAAATCTCATGCACACATTGAAGGTGATTCATGGGTTTTATGGGAAACTAGTAAACACTAGGGTTTAGAATGATTATTCTAGTGTAATATGGGTCATAGGAAGTGATTTCTGAAATAATGATGTTTAATGTTATATGAAAGCTTAATTGATGTTAATTTAGAGCTACATGACAAGTTATAAACTTGATAATATAAGGTGTAAATTTCTGCCCTTAAAGTGTTCGCATAAATGCCTCAAAGAAGGCTTAAATCTGAAAATTTGAGTTAAACCGCATGATTGTGATGTTTCGGAATAGTAATGAGAACTATGAATTGAAAAGAGTTCTAAACATGTCTTGGTTGAACTCTATAGGAAAGGATACCGGAGCTCCAAGCGGACAAGCCGGTGGCGACTTGCGTTTAAAGAGCGTGCACTAAAGGTATGTAACTTGACCCGTTACATTGAATAAATTTGATAATTAGTATATGTGTAGTTGAGTCGTAGAACAAAAGTTATATTAATCTAAGGCGATGATGTTCGCTAAATTGAGTAATAGATCAAGGGTTGATAAGATCTCGTTGGTAGTCACCATATTGGAGGATTCCGTAGGTGAGCCAAACGGGTCGAATAATCAATAAAGGCATGGAAAATGCTCAGTAATATGATTGATTGATCTTGTTATTGGTTATTAAATAACATATTAGAAATATGAGAAGTTAATGTATTGGTATGTTAGAAAGAGGAAAGATCTGAGATTTGGGTTTGAGTAAATTGAACAAACCAAACAAAACATAACATCCCAGGGACTACCGTAAGTTACGGTAATACCGTAACTTACGGTAGAGGTCAGGAGGCTACGGTGGGTTTTCCCTGTTTTACGGTGGACCAGAAATCTCCAGGACCTACGTAACTTACGGTGACACCGTAAGTTACGGTGGAGTCCAGAAGAAAAATAAAACTTGTATTTTATTTATCACATTGCGATGTCGGATCTTGTGTTTATGTAATGTATTATAATGTCAAAACTAATGTTTTAGTGGTTTTGACCCTAGGTGATGATGTGGATCTTACGGATGGTGATCAAGCAATATGTTGAAGAACCGAACACGACTTTTGAAGCTTCCGATATATTTTAAATCTTTAGTATTTTAAGCTTTTGTGATGTAAACAACTTTTAAATGTTTTAACTTAGTCGATAGTTGTCTAAGGCTTTTGTCACACTTGAACTTATTTATGAAATCCATGTTATAACTAGACAAGTTTATTTAAAATGGTGTGAATTATTTTTTAATTCAAGTAAAAATAAACGGGTGTTACACATGCTGAGACTGTGGGTTTGACATGTGCACATGTGTGATAAAGGCAGTAGGATTTCCTATCACACCCTTTTGTGTTGTGTTTCTTTTGTGTTATTCACCAAATTTCCTTTAGTAGCCCTGTTGAGCCTAACTACCTTTCGTTTGTTCGCCCATTGTCTATTGTGAAAAACCAACCATGATTATTTTGCTATGAAAAAGAAAAAAGAAAAAAAATATATGAAAAATGAAAAAGAAAAGAACAAAAATATAAGTATTGTGAATAACGTCTATGTTCTTGGGTAGAAACCAACCCAATAGTATAAGTTGTGTTTGAATAAAGTATCACGGTTTGTGTATTGTTTGTGAGCCAATTAGAAAAGAAAGAAGAACCTAAAAATATATTCCTACCTTTACCCTAAGCCCAAAACCCAAAAGTCATTTTGATATGTGCCATGTTAGATGATACAGTGGAGGTGTGATTGTCATACAAGCCTATGATTGCAGGATTTCATGTTTGCTTTTTTGAGTTTTATATACTAGCACGTTACACGCTAGTCTAGATATTAACCCGAGAGGAGAGTACATTGTGAGGGGTGTGTAGCATGTGTCTAATTGTAAACATGTTAGTTTTAGATAGACAAGTCTTAAGTTTTTAAAATTGTATCATTTACTTGTCAAACTGTCAATCTCGATTGTGTCAGTCTATGGGATGGGTATGACTTGAGACTGAACAGGTTGAACCGGTTAGGGAGTTTAGAGGTATTGTTACTGTGGTGACTACTTCTAGTTGGTTTGCTTGAGGACAAGCAAAGGTAAGTGTGGGGATGTGATGGATGGGTTTAGGAATGTGATTTACATGTGTTTAATGTCTAATCTTATGCATACTTGGTTGTTTATATGTGTGGAATGGGATAACTATGAGAAAATGATGTTTTGCAGGTTAAATACGAAGATTGGATGAGTTTTGGGGAATGTTAATGGATTGAAAATGAAGATATTAGAAGATGGCATGATAGAGGGTTGAATTACGAAGACGTGGGCGAAAACGGTACGTAAAACGGAGCTAAAACGAAGAAGTTATGAAGAAAACAATTTTGGAAGAATCTGCCGACCGTAAGCTACGGTTCACCAACCGTAGGCTACGGTTCCCAAACCGTAGCCTACGGTTTGGGTTACGGAAAAACGCAAATTTGAGGGTTTTTATGATATATTAGGGTT
Organism: Helianthus tuberosus; assembly: GCA_030545235.1. Taxonomy (NCBI): domain Eukaryota; kingdom Viridiplantae; phylum Streptophyta; class Magnoliopsida; order Asterales; family Asteraceae; genus Helianthus; species Helianthus tuberosus. Next base: position 200,894,765 of record CM060425.1, read on the forward strand.
GGTTAATGTGGGCAATGATTATCTCATCTTCCAAGTCGAACCCAGGCACCTCCAGGGCATCAAGATCGACGATTTTTCACTCCAATCCATCATTCATCACACCGAATCATCAACCACGATCATGAATTCGTCATCAATCCAAGCTTTTGAAGATTCTTCGTGCGAGATGAGCGGCTAAACTTTTTGTGGTTTCCTCCGGATGGAGGGTTTTTGTAAGTTGGATAATTTTCTGTGTTTGTGACAATCGTTTAACTCGGTGATCTAAGCATTCGATGCTTTTCACAATTGATTTGATTTATTGGTTGTAAACAATTGCATTTATTTAAGCCTTAATTTCTAAGCATTCAGTTCCCGAGAGTTCTAGTAATTGGGATATATTTGACATGGGGTTAGGGTTTGTAATTGTAATTGATAATCATTCGATAACCTCCCGTTATGTATTGACCGGAGTACTTAGTCGTTGATTTCACAATTGATGAATTAAGTTAAACACTTAAGTCTATGTGAGTGTTTCGATTAAAAACATAATTGAATCTAGCTGCAAAACCTGAAATCTGGAGGAACCATTGTTCTCTCCAACTGTTTACAACCTCGTATTTTCATAGTTGTTAGTTAATCAAACAATTAAACCAACAACTGAGTTTTACTTTTTCACTAGTAGTTAATTAAAACTGAGCATTACACACTTTCCACAATCCTCCTCTGGTTCGATATCCGACTTACCCTAGCTATAGAGTTAGTTGGTTTTTGCATGTCCTTAACGGCAGACATCATCTAACACCCGTCAAGCCCATTTTTAAGCTCCATAATGAAGTTAAAGTGTATGGAACATGAAATATGCTTGAAAACATCTCGGATGTCGGTTCGTTTGGCTGTACGGTTGCGTTGTTCGGTTAATTACGACGGAAATCGTAATGGAAATCCATACACTTTAACATCATTGTGGAGCTTGAAAATGGGCTTGACGGGTGTTAGAAGTTCCAAAACACGACAAAACAAGGTGTAGGGGCTAAATTGTCATTTTCTGAAAGTTGCTGGCCTGCAAGGTCCTTACGGAGCGTATGCTTAGGACCTTACGGTCCGTAAGCTATCACCAGATCAGCAGAAATGCAGAAACATTGAATATGGTCAATACCACCTATTCTAATGGTTTTTAACCACTGAATTTGCACTCTATGGACTGGTATTTCATGTCCCCTTGTATTGCTATACCATGTGCCCACATGTATGGCCAAGATCGAAGCAAACTAGGAGAGATCCTTACATCCTCCTCCATTTCTTTTAGCAGCTTATAGACCTCGTCCCAACAACATAAGTTACAAAGACCATGAATCAAATAGTTGTATGTGATGACATCTAGTAGAATGCCATTGTCAAATACCAGTTCTTTGAAAAGCTTAAAAGCATCATCTATCAGTTTGTCCTTGCAGAGACTATCAATGATGGTGCTATATACAACAACATCAGGCTTACAACCTCTCTCATCCATGAGCCTAAGCAAGCCAATGGCAATATCATTATTTCCAACCTTGCAAATCCCTTTAATCATTGTGGAATACATAACTACATTAGGTTCATAGAGTTTGTGCTTGATGAGCTTCTTGAACAGCCTCTCTGCCTCAAGAATTCTATCTTCTAGGACGAGTCCATCTAAGAGTGTACTAAATGTGAAGACATCGGGTACAACAGCTCGCCTGAAGCAACAACCCAGGAGGGCAAAACCGTCATTGGTGCGAGACATCTGGCAGCAACACCTGATTGCAATACTGATAGAGTATTTATCGACAGGAACTCCAACGGCACACATTTGCTTGAAAATATGGAGAGAAGAAGAAAAATGTTTCATTTTGGCAACATAATTTAACAACTGAGTAAACTTAACAACAGATGGCAGTGGTCGTGTGTGTAGCATTTCATCGAACAGGTTAAAGGCGTCATCCAATTTGGTAAGTTTTTGATACCTAGATGGTGGACGATCCCCATTATTTGAAAAGGAATTGGAGTGAAGAAGACTGGATTGTAAACCTAAATGGGGAGATGAAAGAGGGGTTGTTTATGAAGAATATTATGGCTCAATTGGAATTCTCTTTCATTGATACCTCAATATAAATACAAGATACAATCCCTTAGGGAACAAGTAAATCCCTTAACTTAGGGAACAAGTAAATACAAGATAATAATAAGATCATAACTATATTTACATAAACTATATTCTATTACACCCCCGCAGTCGAAGCAAGAGGTGGGCGAATGTTGAGACTGGAGCGGAAATCATCAAATAATACCCGAGGTAAGCCTTTGGTGAAGATGTCAGCAATCTGTAAACGAGTAGGAGTGTGAAGTATCCGGATGGTACCACGTTGAACATGGTCACGCACAAAATGAATATCTATTTCTATGTGCTTTGTGCGTTGATGCTGAACCGGATTACTAGATAAATAGATTGCACTGATATTGTCACAATACACCAAAATGGATGTGGAGAGGGGCCGACGTAATTCAAGAAGAAGGTTACGAAGCTAACAGACTTCAGCAACGACATTGGCAACCGCTCGGTATTCTGCTTCGGCACTGGAGCGGGAAATAGTTGACTGTCGCTTTGATGACCAAGACAATAGATTTTGTCCCATGTATACACAATAGCCTGAGGTAGAGCGACGGGTATCCGGACACCCCGCCCAATCAGCGTCCGTATATGCTCGAAGAGAGATATCGGGGCACGGTGATAAAGTGAGACCATATTCTGCCGTACCACGGATGTAACGTATAATACGTTTCAGCGCGTTCCAGTGTTCGATGCTGGGATTATGCATGTGAATGCATATATGTTGAACCGCATAACTGATATCAGGCCTAGTAAAAGTGAGATACTGAAGTGCGCCTGCTAGGCTGCGATATAAGGTGGGGTTATCAAACGGGACGCTAGAGTGAGCACTAAGCTTTGGTTTGGTATCAACAGGTGTGGCGACCGGATTACAAGTAGACATACCCGCACGGTTGACAATGTCCAATGCATAAGACTGTTGTGAGAGAAACATTTTGTGGCCTGTGCGAGAAATGGTGATACCCAAGAAGTAGCTGAGAGGTCCAAGATCTTTCATTGCAAATTCAGCCGCAAGGCTGCCCATTAGCATAGTGCGTAGCGAATTAGAGGAAGTGGTGAGAAGGATATCATCAACATAAATTAATAGATACGCAATGTCACTGCCGTGATGATAGGTGAAAAGAGAGTTATCACATCGACTCTGTTTGAAACCCATAGATGTAACGAAATCGGTAAATCTTTGATACCACGCCCTCGGTGCTTGTTTAAGCCCATAAAGTGATTTCTTAAGAAGACACACATGGTCGGGATAGTCACGATGGCGAAATCCCATCGGTTGATACATATACACTGTCTCGGTAAGATTGCCATGCAGAAAAGCGTTAGTGACATCCAATTGATTAATAGACCAAGACTGTGATAAGGCTAATGTCAAAACAGTCCGAATGGTAGCCGGTTTAACAACCGGACTAAACGTTTCCCCACAATCAACACCCACCTCCTGATTTCTACCATCACACACTAGTCGAGCCTTATACCTTTCGAGAGTGCCATCTGACCTGTATTTGTGGCGAAAAATCCACATGCTACGAATAATATGCATGTCAGGGTGTCTCGGGACAAGTTCCCAAGTCTTGTTTTTAATTAAGGCATTAAATTCGGTTTGCATAGCATTAAACCATTCCGGATTAGACAAGGCATCTTTGGGGTTTTTAGGTATAGGAACGATTGAGGAGGTGGAAAGATTAAAGATTTGTTTTGGTTTATAGATACCGGACATAGCACGGGTATGCATAGTACGGGTGGGTGGTTCGGGTGTTGGGTCGGGTATCAGGCCAGGGGTCGAAGGTGGTGATATGTGGTCGGGTGTCGGGTGGTCAGGTTGGGCGTTTGGGCTGGATTCGAAGGTCTGAGTGTTGCCGAATAGGGGACAGGTGTCACACCCCGAATTTCCACGTGTCACCGGTGGGCCCGGTAGGGGAGTATCGTGACGTGGTTGGCAACATAATAGTCAAACAACACAATTGTCACACCCCGAAATATCAGAGCATTGGCGTGACTGGACTGGTATCTTCATTGCACAGCGGAAGCAAATAAGCTAAGTCTTTTAGTATGTGAACGCCCACTAAGTACTCGACTCTTCATGGTTCTCCTATTCCAACCGTGCCTTGTCTTAGAGCTGTAACCTGAGAAAGAAACATGCGAAAAATCAACATAAAGTTGAGCGAGTTCATAGTTTGTTTGTAAAAGATTTGAAATAAATCTTTTGAATAACCGGTTTTTGAAGTATTGTTGAGAAAACGAATTTAAAATCATTTTCGTATCATGTTATACAGAAACTTTGTATGAAAACAAGGTATGTATCTTGTATAATTCGAGTATTTCTGTATGTATCATGTATTCTTGTATAAATCACGTATTCTTGTATGTATCATGTTTTCTTGTATAAATCAAGTATTCTCGTGAAATAACGTATTCTTGTAAAATAAAGTATTCTTGTGTAAATAAAGTATTCTTGTGGTATGAACCGAATAAAGTATTCTTGTGTACGAACTTCGTACAAATAAAGTATTCTTGTGTAGTTAATGGGTTGCAAGGCCATTAACATGTGACACGACATAGGAAGTCACCAAACCATAGGCATTTTTCTAGTTGTCGATTCACGACGGAGACACAAAAACACTCCTCGGTACTAGTGGTCACCAAGAGTGGGGCTGCCCGAGTACCCGTTAGATCTAACCTTTTGTTCTGCGGTCTAAGTATGTACACGATTAATGGTGCTTATGGTACCCTATTCGTGACACTATTTCTCGTTTATGGTACCAAGTACCAAATCTCGTTTATTGCATCAAGTATCAATTCTCGTTTATTATATCAAGTATCAATTCTCGTTTATTATATCACGTAACATGTATTTCACCCCCGAAGTTATAAAACTGAAAACAGTTAAGAGAAAAGGGGGAGCATGAACTCACTTTTCTGTAAACCATTTGTGTGAGTTAAAACTTGCTTGTAAAATGGTTTAGAAATATGTAATTCTTGTATGCTTTGCAAAAAGTGCATGTCTTTCCACCCCGAAAACATTTAGAAAAATGTAAAACCGTAAAAAGGTTGGGGTTATGAACTCACCTGAATATTCCTGTGCAAAGCTAGCTAATTTACGACTTCGTGGTGTCGTTTCCAAGACTTGACTTGCTAGCGTGCATTCTACAGTATTCCTAACACGGAATATCTAATAAGTTTCGAATAATGTGGTAACTAATCTACGTGTTACCGAGCTCTACCGAATCGTTGATCGAACGATTTGACGGTAAATAGTTAACTTAATGTAAATGACTAAGTTAAACTGCCGCGAGAAGTCGTTGGAGTATGTAGGAATATTCGTATAATAACTTGTATTATATATATCACGTCTTGTATATTTTTGCCAAAATATATGTATATGCCGTTTCGGCGTTCGTAATAAATATAAAATATTATATTTATTTTACAAGAACTTCATCGAGTTGTTGAATAGATAAACTGTATCTATTTTGTAAAAGAATTTGTGTGTTTGAAATAAATATATATCTATATTTATTTTATAAAACAAGATCGTGTTGTTTGATATTCGAAATAAACATATAAGCTATATTTATTTTGTAAAAGGATACGAGTTAACGACGTTCGAAATAAATATAACATTATATTTATTTGTAAAAGCGTTTGGAAATTTCAAGGTTTGAAATATTATAAACTTGAATTCCATTAAGTGTCGTTTTTGAAACTATAATACGTGTCGTGTTTAAGGGTTTTTCTCGAAAAACGGGCAGAGTTTCCTCTGTTTTTGGACGGCCCGACAACATAAGTTGTCTTTATATTTTCGAAATTCAATCAAATTCAACCAATATAATCAATTTATGTGAACGAAATGATAAATCAATGTATACTTTAACTATCGGTTCGAGCTCGTTTTTGCGTATAAATCAAAAATCAGTAATTAAATATAATTAGAAATTCCGCGTCGATTAGGCTTTACCGAACTGGCGTTGACTTCTGTTGACCGCCTGTTGACTGGTGTTGACCCGAGTTGACTCGGGTTTGACCGAGTTGACTCGGTGAGTTGACCCGACCCGCTTTAAAACTGACCCGAACTGACTTGCCCACTGCTGACCCGAAGCTCGAGGTTCGACCCGTTTGCCGTCTTTGACCGAGCCGGGACTGAACCGAGGCTAACCCGAAGCTCGAATCTGGACCCAATACTTGAACATCAACATAACATTATCATCATCATCGGTCTTCGTAGAAAGAAAATGGGGAGAAGGTTTACCGGAACTTTTGTCGGACCGAACCGAAGACCTCCGCTACCGCTGGTTCTCTCTCGCTTGGTCGGTCTTTCTCTCTCGTCTCTATCTTCTCCACCGACCACCACCGGATCAAGACTTGGACCGCCGGTCCGAGACATAGACCGCCGGTTCTCTGTTGTTGACCACCGGTCCGAGACATCGACTGCTGGTCCGTGACACCTACCGCCGCTCACCACCACCACTTCCGGTCTTCTCTCTCTCTTTCTTCTCGGTCTCTCTCTGTCTCGTCTCCCTCTCTTCTGTTTGCAGCCGCCGCACCACCACCGGTTGGTGGTGGTGGTCCATCTCTGAATCGTAAAGGGGGTGGGGGTGTAGATCGAAGGAGGACAGAGGGTGAAGGGGGGGTGTACGCTCCGGAAAAAGGCTCGCCGGAGCACCGCCGACGTGGCTCCGACTGGCTCCGCCCGGCTTCGCCATGTTTGTTCGTCGGAGAGGGAGAGAATGACCGAGGTGTGTGTGTGTGTTGTTAGCAGCAATCGAGAGAGGAGAGGGTAGAGTATTTGACCTTTTTCTTTGTGGGTGTGTATGTTAAATTTGTTTGGGGAAAAGGAACCTTCTTTATTGTTGCAGATGGAATTCGAAATGAGAGAAGAAGGATGTCTGCATTTTATTTGTTGTGTTTGGATGAGGTGCAAGTATAAGTGAAAAGGGTATGGTTTTATAGACTTTCATGTGGGTATAGACTAATGGGATTCATTTTTGTTTTATGAGTAAAGATCCTAAGAGATCTCATGTGATCAAAGTAAATCTCTTGCTTGATCTTACTGTGATTTTGTGATATTGTAGAGATTTTGCAATTCTCTTATAGAGATTTAATAGGATTTTTAGAGATTTTCAAATCTTGTCTGATTCTAGTAAATCCAGTTAAGATTTTATATAGATTTGGTAAGATTTAGTAAATCTTATATAGATTTTATAAATCTTGTATAGATTCTAATATATTGTCTGCAGGTTTAGGCTTGGGCCCAGGGCCCACAAGCCCACCTCATGTGTATGTGGCCTGTAATTCCCACGAGACCCGCTATCGCGATCCAAACTTCATAAGTGTAAAAATATTCGTGTAACATCATATTTGTCGGCGTTGTCAGTATTTCGTACGGCATCAGTCCGTTGTCATTTGCTGTTCCGCAGATTCCACGCGAATCTTCATACGCGTACTGTAGAGTCGGATAAGCGTTCCTAGGCACTCCAAAGGCCTAATTAAGTTGATTTATGCTGTAAACACTATTTATTATTGCGTTAATCACCTGTTAATCACGTAATTATGAGCCGTCAATTACCGGTTGTCACATTCTCCCCCTGTTAATAAAATTTCGTCCTCGAAATTTAGACTACGTCAACTCCTTTGAGTTACGTTATGCGTAGAAAATATGAATAGTACCAAAGTTAACGATCATGAAATCGAATCAAGGCTTATTCGAATGATGTGAATTCAAGGGTGTATCGCAAGGCACAAATGAATTCTAGAAATGATTGCATCCAATCAATGAGTTTAGATTTCAACAAGCTCAATGTAATAGTTTGCATAAAACGCTCAATCATGATCAGCCCAAGCTGCAAGTTCTACCGACGCCACAAGGTGTCGTAGTGAATGAAACAATTCAAATATAGCGGTGATCGAACAAGTATCACCTGTGTTTTGCATGAAACGCTCAATCATGATTAGCCCAAGCTACAAGTCTGTACTTGACACCACAAGGTGTCGAAATCAACAAATGACTTAATGGAGTCGTAGACCAAACAAATCTACTACGACTTAGAACAATGAAACGCTTGTTAAAACGAATTTGAATATGATGTTTCCCATACATCATATGATGTCTTGAATTGAATATGTGTAATGAACAAATTCAAACAATTGATTTTGATTTCGGCTCAAGCCGACAATAAATACATGTATCGACAAGAAAACTTTTGGCATGGTCACAACGAAATACCATGTATGTAACTTGAAAAAGAAAGAAATTTTCAAGAAACTGTGTTGACTTGATAACAAAGAAGCCAACAATTTCAATAATGCGAGTCGTTCGAATCACGAATCAATACTTAGATTTAGTGAAACAATATTTGAACTTTAATGAAACGCTTTATTCGAAACGAAACCTCATGCGTAACAAACGATGCATGCGTAACATATGAATTTTCAAGAAGTAAAGCAAATGAATATTCGCTATACTGAAAGAAATGGTCGTGACACAATGACCATCAAGAGGAGTAGAGATGCGAAAATCTACTCAGTAATTGTGAAAGTCGAAATTTCAATAAAAGAAATTTAAGGACTTTACCTGGGGTTGCATGTGATAACCGTTTGTTAGGCGACATTACCATAGAATGTCGAAGGTAGCGTACTCGTCATTAGCTGAAATAGGGGGAATACAGTGACTTGTGTCGTTTACAGGACCGCGTGCCAACTGCCGCTTCCTGATCGATAGTCGCATGTGACGTACTTCAACCTCCGTTGATGTATAGCTTAAGTCTCACGTATGCCTGTGCGCTAGCGTTTCGTTTTGCGAAGAATGTGATGCACTCCGACATCTGTTGACGTAAAATTTGAGTTCTATGCTTTCTCGCGCACTAGCGTTTCGTTATGCGTAGGCTGCCTGCTCGGGAAGTTAAAACATCATAGACAATATGTATAATTGTGTGTGCCCGAATTAATATTTGCAGTTCCTACGTGATGACCTTTAATGAACTTCAACAGAAGTTTCCGAAGGTCTTACATGCATGTTTCCTAAACTCTCAGAGTTTCGTGTATTGTATGCGGCTGTTTTGTGTACCATGTGTAAAACACCACTTTAGTGTACAGAGTCTCGACTGTTTGTTTTTCGGCAACGGTTGGAGACCATTTTCGAGTACTAGGCGTTCCGTATTCGACGTTTTGATAATCTTAGTCCCCAGAGAAATATGAGGTTAGAGCCTAGGTATCTCTACAGAGAACCCTATTCGCTGTAACCTATAGCTCTGATACCAATCTGTCACACCCCGAAATATCAGAGCATTGGCGTGACTGGACTGGTATCTTCATTGCACAGCGGAAGCAAATAAGCTAAGTCTTTTAGTATGTGAACGCCCACTAAGTACTCGACTCTTCATGGTTCTCCTATTCCAACCGTGCCTTGTCTTAGAGCTGTAACCTGAGAAAGAAACATGCGAAAAATCAACATAAAGTTGAGCGAGTTCATAGTTTGTTTGTAAAAGATTTGAAATAAATCTTTTGAATAACCGGTTTTTGAAGTATTGTTGAGAAAACGAATTTAAAATCATTTTCGTATCATGTTATACAGAAACTTTGTATGAAAACAAGGTATGTATCTTGTATAATTCGAGTATTTCTGTATGTATCATGTATTCTTGTATAAATCACGTATTCTTGTATGTATCATGTTTTCTTGTATAAATCAAGTATTCTCGTGAAATAACGTATTCTTGTAAAATAAAGTATTCTTGTGTAAATAAAGTATTCTTGTGGTATGAACCGAATAAAGTATTCTTGTGTACGAACTTCGTACAAATAAAGTATTCTTGTGTAGTTAATGGGTTGCAAGGCCATTAACATGTGACACGACATAGGAAGTCACCAAACCATAGGCATTTTTCTAGTTGTCGATTCACGACGGAGACACAAAAACACTCCTCGGTACTAGTGGTCACCAAGAGTGGGGCTGCCCGAGTACCCGTTAGATCTAACCTTTTGTTCTGCGGTCTAAGTATGTACACGATTAATGGTGCTTATGGTACCCTATTCGTGACACTATTTCTCGTTTATGGTACCAAGTACCAAATCTCGTTTATTGCATCAAGTATCAATTCTCGTTTATTATATCAAGTATCAATTCTCGTTTATTATATCCAGTATCAATTCTCGTTTATTATATCACGTAACATGTATTTCACCCCCGAAGTTATAAAACTGAAAACAGTTAAGAGAAAAGGGGGAGCATGAACTCACTTTTCTGTAAACCATTTGTGTGAGTTAAAACTTGCTTGTAAAATGGTTTAGAAATATGTAATTCTTGTATGCTTTGCAAAAAGTGCATGTCTTTCCACCCCGAAAACATTTAGAAAAATGTAAAACCGTAAAAAGGTTGGGGTTATGAACTCACCTGAATATTCCTGTGCAAAGCTAGCTAATTTACGACTTCGTGGTGTCGTTTCCAAGACTTGACTTGCTAGCGTGCATTCTACAGTATTCCTAACACGGAATATCTAATAAGTTTCGAATAATGTGGTAACTAATCTACGTGTTACCGAGCTCTACCGAATCGTTGATCGAACGATTTGACGGTAAATAGTTAACTTAATGTAAATGACTAAGTTAAACTGCCGCGAGAAGTCGTTGGAGTATGTAGGAATATTCGTATAATAACTTGTATTATATATATCACGTCTTGTATATTTTTGCCAAAATATATGTATATGCCGTTTCGGCGTTCGTAATAAATATAAAATATTATATTTATTTTACAAGAACTTCATCGAGTTGTTGAATAGATAAACTGTATCTATTTTGTAAAAGAATTTGTGTGTTTGAAATAAATATATATCTATATTTATTTTATAAAACAAGATCGTGTTGTTTGATATTCGAAATAAACATATAAGCTATATTTATTTTGTAAAAGGATACGAGTTAACGACGTTCGAAATAAATATAACATTATATTTATTTGTAAAAGCGTTTGGAAATTTCAAGGTTTGAAATATTATAAACTTGAATTCCATTAAGTGTCGTTTTTGAAACTATAATACGTGTCGTGTTTAAGGGTTTTTCTCGAAAAACGGGCAGAGTTTCCTCTGTTTTTGGACGGCCCGACAACATAAGTTGTCTTTATATTTTCGAAATTCAATCAAATTCAACCAATATAATCAATTTATGTGAACGAAATGATAAATCAATGTATACTTTAACTATCGGTTCGAGCTCGTTTTTGCGTATAAATCAAAAATCAGTAATTAAATATAATTAGAAATTCCGCGTCGATTAGGCTTTACCGAACTGGCGTTGACTTCTGTTGACCGCCTGTTGACTGGTGTTGACCCGAGTTGACTCGGGTTTGACCGAGTTGACTCGGTGAGTTGACCCGACCCGCTTTAAAACTGACCCGAACTGACTTGCCCACTGCTGACCCGAAGCTCGAGGTTCGACCCGTTTGCCGTCTTTGACCGAGCCGGGACTGAACCGAGGCTAACCCGAAGCTCGAATCTGGACCCAATACTTGAACATCAACATAACATTATCATCATCATCGGTCTTCGTAGAAAGAAAATGGGGAGAAGGTTTACCGGAACTTTTGTCGGACCGAACCGAAGACCTCCGCTACCGCTGGTTCTCTCTCGCTTGGTCGGTCTTTCTCTCTCGTCTCTATCTTCTCCACCGACCACCACCGGATCAAGACTTGGACCGCCGGTCCGAGACATAGACCGCCGGTTCTCTGTTGTTGACCACCGGTCCGAGACATCGACTGCTGGTCCGTGACACCTACCGCCGCTCACCACCACCACTTCCGGTCTTCTCTCTCTCTTTCTTCTCGGTCTCTCTCTGTCTCGTCTCCCTCTCTTCTGTTTGCAGCCGCCGCACCACCACCGGTTGGTGGTGGTGGTCCATCTCTGAATCGTAAAGGGGGTGGGGGTGTAGATCGAAGGAGGACAGAGGGTGAAGGGGGGGTGTACGCTCCGGAAAAAGGCTCGCCGGAGCACCGCCGACGTGGCTCCGACTGGCTCCGCCCGGCTTCGCCATGTTTGTTCGTCGGAGAGGGAGAGAAGGACCGAGGTGTGTGTGTGTGTTGTTAGCAGCAATCGAGAGAGAGGAGAGGGTAGAGTATTTGACCTTTTTCTTTGTGGGTGTGTATGTTAAATTTGTTTGGGGAAAAGGAACCTTCTTTATTGTTGCAGATGGAATTCGAAATGAGAGAAGGAGGATGTCTGCATTTTATTTGTTGTGTTTGGATGAGGTGCAAGTATAAGTGAAAAGGGTATGGTTTTATAGACTTTCATGTGGGTATAGACTAATGGGATTCATTTTTGTTTTATGAGTAAAGATCCTAAGAGATCTCATGTGATCAAAGTAAATCTCTTGCTTGATCTTACTGTGATTTTGTGATATTGTAGAGATTTTGCAATTCTCTTATAGAGATTTAATAGGATTTTTAGAGATTTTCAAATCTTGTCTGATTCTAGTAAATCCAGTTAAGATTTTATATAGATTTGGTAAGATTTAGTAAATCTTATATAGATTTTATAAATCTTGTATAGATTCTAATATATTGTCTGCAGGTTTAGGCTTGGGCCCAGGGCCCACAAGCCCACCTCATGTGTATGTGGCCTGTAATTCCCACGAGACCCGCTATCGCGATCCAAACTTCATAAGTGTAAAAATATTCGTGTAACATCATATTTGTCGGCGTTGTCAGTATTTCGTACGGCATCAGTCCGTTGTCATTTGCTGTTCCGCAGATTCCACGCGAATCTTCATACGCGTACTGTAGAGTCGGATAAGCGTTCCTAGGCACTCCAAAGGCCTAATTAAGTTGATTTATGCTGTAAACACTATTTATTATTGCGTTAATCACCTGTTAATCACGTAATTATGAGCCGTCAATTACCGGTTGTCACAACAATATTTAAATGCACAGCGGAAGCAAAGTATAGATTTAATTCAACCAACGATATTGTAATATTAAGTATCACAAACAGTCGAATATAAATCCACAGGTAGATCAAATTTTAAAAAGGAAACAAATGTTCAACAGTTTATGACATCCAAGCTGGCGAGACTTAATGTGGATGCTAGGAGACAAGCCAGCCTATTTCGCGTAGTACCTGCACTTAACCTTTTTAAGAAAATACGTCAGTTTACACTGGTAAATACAATCAACTGACTCATTTTGAAAAGAGTTTAAGAAAATGCATTTAAGGCACAAGGCACAAATAATATTTTATAACTTGGGATAATTATTTAAATATATAATACTTGTAGGGATTTACATGTTCCTTATGCGTTCAGTAGCCCGGGTCGAGCCGGGTTAAAGATCAATTAACACACCACTTTATTTATGAGACACTAACAGGTGTACGCCTACACCTGAGTGCTAAGGTCGTGGCCATTTCGTAAAATGATGCCAAGGATATCCGGGACACGGTCATTAACCCCCCAAAGGCTTTAAGTAAACAAAACAATATTAAACGAGACGTCTCAATACTTTCATTATCATTCATTCAATCAAAGATTCAACGCCCCGACCAAGCGGTATTTTATATACCGTACCCCAAGCCCGTATAGGGAAAATAAGTTAAAAGTATTTACCTGAGTAAGTATAGTTCAAAATCAGCGAGTGCAAGTATCTTTTACTGGTTCTCCTAATCTGGAACGAAGGTTTATAATAACCTATTAGAATCCTAACGGGTCTTTAGTTAAGCTTACGCTTAGACCGGTTAGTTTTAAAGATACGGTTCGTACGCACGATTAAGCGAAGACCGGATAGAATGTGATTTAGACCCGACAAGTTTGAAGACTTGCTTAATATGGGTATATGATACACATTCTGGATTTTGAGATAAAACCGATAAGGTTTGACCCGTTTCGGCTAATTTATGTAAACTAGTTACATAAACCGAACCGAACGCGCATAAAGCGTAACGGGTATCCGTAAGAGTCCTAATCAGGTTTCCTAAGTTAACACGCCTTAAATAAGTTGTGACATCAGTAGGATATCACCCGTGACGCCCCAAACGAGTTTAATCTCTTAATAAGCCCTGTAGGGGTATTTTGGTCATTTTAAAGATTATAAAAGGGTTTAATTAGGTTTCTGTGAACCGGGTCTGGTTACATCAGTAAAATGGCTTATTTAAACCGGTTATAACATTTGGTTATAAGTCTTATATGTCAAAATAGTTTTAAACCCAAACTATGCGTATAATACGCGTATAAAGCCGTTTTAAGCGACGTACGGTTTAAAATACGATTCTGAGTGTCCTGATCAATTAAACAGGTTCAAAACACTCTATTTAATATTTTAAAATCAGTAGCAATTGGATTGGCGTCAAAAGGATTTGTAAAACTCATTTTATGGCCGAAAAGGTAATATTCGGTATTAACCGAATTAAGGCGCTAATCCAAGCTTATGATCAGTTTAAAAATAATTAAAAATCTTCAAAAATCCCAAAATATTATATTACATCAGTGGGTAAAAGGTTTGGTGTCAAAAATTGGGTTTAGATAGGTTTTATGCTAATGACGCCGTTTAATTAATAAAAGCGTTCTTAATTACGTCATTAAGCATAACTCCTAATCCAGACCTCCGATTAACGTGAAATTTTCGGGACATGCATAATAATCAGTAACTAAGATTATGGCACTTTCATATTTCCAAAAATCTCGTTTTGTGGTCATAAGGGCATTACGGTCAATATTTAGGCAATTAACGGAAACATCGGACGATTAGGGATTCGAGTGGTATAAACGCAGAGGCTTATACACACATGTAACGAGGTCCTAATGGAACTTTAAGGCATGTCTAAACCTATAAGAATCGGGTCAGAACTGAGGTCAAAGCAAAAGTCAAACTTTTGCGTATCTCGGTTCCGAATCGGTTCTAAACATAAAGTTGTCGAATCAAACAAGTGTAGACAAGTTATTATACTTATTTTCAAGTTATATGACTGATAAAACAGGTTACACGCCTTCCGTATCATTAAATGTGCGATTAAGGTTTCTGTTGACTTTTTCGGACAACCTTTGACTCGACAAACAACACGGTTAAGATTCGAATTAGTGAGTGCCCTTTTAGGGGTTTATTAACCATATAAATACCAACTTATAACAACCTTTGATTCGACAAATCTCTGGACCGATTGCGATTTATCACAAAGTCAAACCGTAGTTACGACGGTTTGATTTCTAGGCTATAAACTAAGTATAACTCAAACAAGAAGGATCAAAGGCACTTACACACGACTAATGGATGATATGGAATGCTTGTATCAGTTCTTGAGCTCTTGTAAATGTCCAGAAGATGAAATGAATGATGAATGATGAATGTGGGTTATTTATGAAATTTCAAACATCACGGATGATCAACACATAGGTCTATGGGTGTTACCAAGTGATCAACATGTGTCCTACATGCTAAATACCACCTTAGACAAGCCCATGGAATGGAAAAATGGCATCTAAGTCGGTTTAAACATCAACCCACAGCTATACATAACATTCTGTTCAGACAAGGCAGTCGCGTAGCGCGACTGCCGGGGCCTATCTGCTCGCGCTACGCGAGGGTGAAGAAGACCAGCCCAACAAGTTTCCATTATTTTCATTTCAGTCCCTGGTCCTTCTAAACATCGCTTTCTCATTGTTTCTTGCAATTTGAGGCTTTAATATTTAACATGTGGGGCTTTAAGGCTTATACCCTCTTTGTTAAGTCCTCGGGTAACTTTGTGATCACCCGAAAAGCCCTAAATTTCAATGTTGACGTTTCTAACCCTTACACACGGATTCTATCATAACTTTCTCATACGGTAACGAATCTTGGTGAAATTTTTATGGTGCATTCTTGTGAGCATAATTAATCGTTACAAAGCTTCGGGTTTGTCAAAAGGTCACTCAGAGGTATAATTTAAACATGTTGGCACATTTAACCCCTGTAGTTTGTAATCTCTCACTTTCTTTCACAATTCGCTTCGTATGATCCATGATTTATTCGTTTAAGGTTATAAACATCATGTAGGGTTATTGCAAAGTATATTTATTCATTGTTGACACTTTGAACCCTTCTATGTACACAGTTTCACTGTTTGTCAACTTTAGTCCTTCAAGAACATTATTTTTTTTTACACGTTCAAACTTATGACACGTGTCAACACATTATAGGACGTAAATTTTCGAGGTGTTACATCCTCACCCCCTTAAAAGAAATCTCGACCCGAGATTTACTGAAACAAGTAGGGGTACTTTTCTTTCATCGTGGATTCAACCTCCCACGTGAATTCGGGACCTCTACGGGCATCCCATTTGACCTTTACAAAAGGTATATGCTTCCTTCGAAGCTTCTTCACCTGTCGATCTTCGATCGACAAAGGTTTTTCCACAAATTTCAAGCTTTCATCGATGTGCACATCTGTATAGGGTTTAACCACTGATTCGCTAGCGAAACACTTCTTCAGATTGCAGATGTGGAACACATTATGTATACTACTAAGCTCTTCAGGTAAGTTTAACTTGTAGGCAACTGACCCGACACGTTCAATAACCTCGAAAGGTCCTATGTATCTCGGGCTTAGCTTACCTTTCTTACCAAATCGCATCACTCCCTTCCAGGGTGACACTTTAAGTAGGACTTTTTCACCTACTTCTGTCACGGCCCACGACCCGGTTTGACCCGTTTCAGGAGCCGCGGCAGAAAATACTGCGGTATTGATTTAATTGAGTTTAACAGCGGAAACAGGATCGCTTAAAGCTAAAATTTTCCCCGATTATTTATTTCACAATTCGGGATAAAACCCCGATAATTTACAATAGTATGTTTTTACTATAAAAGCGTGATATTACAAAATTTATTTCTTTATTTTATACTGAGCCACTATCTTAAGCTTGAAATGCTCCACAGCACTTTTCCTGATTTACAACAGATCACCTGAAACATGTTTGAAAAAGGTTTTGTCAGCGGAAAATACTGAGTGAATCATTCTATTTTGCATAATGATGCATAGTTATCAATTACAGCATAAGAGCGATTACAATGGCTTCTATCTTATTTTTATCTGGCATTCTGTCACAATGGTGACAAGTCACAATGGTGACGATGGTCATACCACTATTTAGATCAATGAACCTAAATAGTGACGATTATCGCTGTAGGTCAATGAACCCAACAGTGATTATCCCGAGTAGATCAATGAACCTAACTGGGTGAGAATTAGTAATGTGCACAATACCCCACTAACCAATAATTCAAGATATCCACGACTTAGTCCCTGTAATTATAACCTTGAAAATAATTTGAGGTATTGTAAAATATTTGATAAAATAACTCACAAACTGTGAGAAAAGAAGAATGACTCACATTGCAGAATTATACGGGCAGAGCCTAGCCTAATGATTAGCCTTTTATCCTAATTTCAATAACAAGCACACAATTTGGAATTAGTAATCAATCCAGCATTTACGATAATTCACGAGATCAAATTCTCACAACGAATGACAAAATGCAATACTTTGTCCATCGAATTAACGATGATCCGTTGAATTAACAACGAACGACAAGGTATAATACTTTACCCATCGAATTAACGATGATCCGTTGAATTAACAACGAACGATAAAGTATAATACTTTACCTATCGAATTAACGACAATCCGTCAAATTAATGACGAACGATAAAGTATAACCCTAATGTGGGCGGCACTTAAACATTCATTGGATACATTGATCGTCGGATAAATGAATCGTAGCAGCGATTGTGTTAATACCCTGTTCTGCAGCACCCCGCTATACTTAATTAGGGTTTAGGGTGTTTTATTTGAAGTAAATAGGACAGAACTCGGTGTATGTTGTGAATTTCTTCGTCGAACGAATGCCCAGAAGCCTGTCCCAAAGCCTGCTATTTATACAAAATTTTGGCTTAGCTTACGGACCGTAAGCTTATCAATGTTGAGGTCCGTAAGGCAGCATACGGACCGTAAGCTTGGTGACCTTACGGTCCGTAAGGTTCACAAAATGCCTATATTGTTGCCACGTGTGGGACTAGCTCAGATGAGTCGACATTTTCTGAAATTTCAACTTGGAGAGCACGTAATTCGGATAATCGTCAAGTAGGGAATGCCCCCCCCCCCCTGAGTTTTAGGGGCCCTAATCCTGATTCTGAAAATTATGAAAATTTTAGGGTTTGTATAGAATCACTTGGGTGTCTCAATTAGGGTTTCCTATTAGTCAAATTAATTTAATAATTATGACTTTTGATGAGAGTCGTTACATTCTCCCCAACTTAATAAAAATCTCGTCCTCGAGATTTACTGGAATAATTGAGAATACTTTTTCTTCCTTTTTGATTCCAGTTCACAAGTATATTAGGATCCTGTCTTTGAATCCTACTTTACTTAACATTATTTGTTTACCTTATATCTTGGAAAGGTATTACCAAAGATTCGTCTGATAGACATTTCTTGAGATTGGATATATATAAAATATATCATGTATTCCAACTAACCTTCCTGGTAGTTTGTAAACTATAAGTAACTAATCCAATACGTTGAATTTACTGGAAATGATCTTACATAATTTAGATTTCCTTTCTTACCAAATTTAACAACTCCTTTCCAAGGAAATACTTTTAATAGTATTTTGTCTCCAACTCGAACTCCAACGGCTTTTATCTATTATCTGCATAATTCTTATGACTATCTCTTGCCGTTTTCAGCTTTTCCTTTGTGATACTGAATATCATAATTGTAGTCACTTAGGATTTTCATCCATCTTCTTTGCCTCGAATTCTTTTTGCCCAATTATATATATCTTAATTTCTTATAATCTGTATAGATAGTATCCTTACTTCCATACAGATAATATCTCCAAATCTTAAGGCAAAATTATAGTTCCTAATTCTAACTCTTGAGTGGTATAGTTTTCTTCAGACTTTTTCAATTAGCTTGAGGCATACGCAATTACCTTTTTGCGTTGCATTAAGGAATATCCAAATCCTAGCTTTGAAGTATTACCTTATATTCCAAAAATCTTCAATTCCTTAATGTCTATAATACTAAACCTACAAAATTCCTAATTCCCATTGAGGTTTACAGAATCTTCCATTTGGTAATCACTGCTATCTTAGTAAGATCTAAGTGAATATCTTCATGGTTCACCATATGACCTAAAATTGCACTTTATCCAAAATTTATTCTTCAAAAATTTTGGAGTAAAGCTTTTCTTTTTCTTAACAACCAACATTGTGCTAACCGATAAGGTTCCCTGGCTTATCGGTAAAAATTCCTGGAATTAGATGAATTTTAAATTCTATCTTCATGTAATCCAGGTAAATTTTCTGGAAGTATATCTGGGTATTCTGATTTTACAGAAATTTCCTTAAATTCTGTATCTTTAGTATTAATGATTACTAAATCATATATACTATTCCTTTGCCTTCGTTCATAATTAGTAATTTCCATTTACTGATATGAACTTCGTAAACTTACCTGGTTTATCTCCGGTAATTCTAATTACTTCTCTGATGGTTGATTGAATTTCTAAGAAATTCTGATCACAGATAATGATCACAACATTAAATTCAACTAATTTCATAGATAATAGGGTTGCAGAAAACTCATAATTTATTTCTATGTTTTGCATAACCTTATTTATTTTAGCTGAATTCTCATCTGCCGTTTCTAATATATAGAAATTTATCTAATGCTGGTTAACGGTAGGTTAAGAGTTTGGCAGAGTAAAGTATTTATAAAACTTTGGTTTGCACCAGAGTCAAATAATACTTTTATGTAAACGTTGTAAGCTAAGAACATACCGGCTATCACATCTGGAATCATCTCGGCTTCATGAGTAGTCAGCGGAAAGGCTCTCGCATTCCTTTTTGCTCCTTCTGCTGGTTTGACTTGATTGTCAAATGATTTATTCAGTTTTGGACAATCTGGCCTAAGATGTCCAGTTTCTCTACAGTTGTAGCAAACTGAAAATTTCTTCTTCCTACAGTCTTCTTCTTGATGCCCTGGAATCTTGCAAAAATTGCAGTATCCTTTGCATCTTCCAAAATGCTTCCTTTTGCAAAAATTGCAAAATGGACTAATAGAAGATTGCCCATTCCCTCCTTTCTTGAAATGGTTATGGTTATCCGGACTGAATTCTTGGGTAATCTTTTGGGCTACTTCCTTCCTTCTATTTTCTTCTCTTGTCCGTACTAGCTCGTCAGTCATAGTATTGGCTAATTCTACTGCATCATCAATCGTACGAGGTTTCGCAGCTTTGACAATATTACGGATCTCGGAAATTAATCCCCAAATATAACGAGAAATAAGTACCGGCTCTGGCGAAGCCAGGGTTGGTACTACTCTAGCATATTCGAAGAATGTCGTAGTATACCCTCGACAATCTACATCTACCATCCTATGGGTTAGAAACTTATTTGCCATTTGATCTTTTTCATATTCAGGACAGAATTTTCTTTCTACAAGACTCTTAAATTCTTCCCAGTTCATAGCATACGCCATCCTTCTTCCTTTTGCTTGTAACATCGTATTCCACCATTCTAGCGCTACTTCTTTGAAAAGGTTTGAAGCGTACATAACCTGATCATCCTGAGCACATTTACTTATGGCAATTACTGCCTCGGTTTTCTCTAACCAACGCAGTGCTGCAGTCGCTCCTTCATTGCCTGCAAACTCAGTGGGTTTACAAGCAAGAAATTCTTTGTAAGTGCAACCAGGTGTTGCAACTTTCTTTTTCTTAGGGAGCGGAGCTTGCCGTGGTTCATTATCATGATTAACATGATTACCGCTTCCATTTACGCTATTACTGAAATTATCTTCAGAAATGCGTTTACTAGGAACAACTTGTTGAGGTTCGATTGGATTTTTAACAGCAGCAATGATTGCTGGTATAGCATTGGCTATCCCTTGAGCAACTATTCCTGGAATAGTGTTGGCTATTTCTTGAGCAATGATATTTTCTATATCTTGCCTAGTCACATATTGGTTCCCCGATTGTTGCTCAGATTGATTATCCTCATTAACTGGTTCATTATTAGCGTTTTCCATCTGATATCTATTTTATAGATACATAATTAGTATAAAGAAAATAATTCAATGTCACAATTTAGTTGCACATAGTCACGTAAACAAATATACAAACAAATTTGTAACTTTTCTAATATTTCCGTATATCTTGTTTCTATATACACCTGTTTTATTATTTATTTTACACATACTGATTTTACTGTTACTATTACACAAACATAGTTTCATAATCCCCTATCCTTTGTCAGATGATGTTCTAGTAACGGCGTTTCTTCCCGTCGTATTTCCAGGAGATTTGTCCCAAAGTTTCTTGGATCCTATTCCCAGCATCCATTTTGTCAAAATGATGAAGTTCAGTCCTATTCTTGTTACTTATTAGTAAATTTGGTAAAGGTTCTGGATTGTACTTAGGAAAAAGCCTATAGGGATGGTTTTGTAACAGTATTTCATTATCCAACCATTCTTCTATATTCCAGTTATTTGAAGAATTTGGAATAGATGGTTCTAAGTTTATAAAATTATTTTCATTAACAGGCTCTATAGTATCCTCAGTTGCCATTATAAAATCTAGTTCTTCTTGAGATGGTAATTCCTCCATTTGCCTAGAACTTTCCCCAATTTCCATTTTCTTAGGCTTAGGTTTCTCGAAAGGTAAAGCGTTAAATTCTATAGGTTCTTCTATGTCTGGAATATACCTATTAAAATCTCTGGAAACTTCGATTCTTACTGGATAGAGATTTAAATTCTGAAGGGCTTCTGACAGATCACTCATGCTGTTTAGCAAAATACACACAATTTACTAAGTAATAACAAAAT
Organism: Helianthus tuberosus; assembly: GCA_030545235.1. Classification (NCBI taxonomy): domain Eukaryota; kingdom Viridiplantae; phylum Streptophyta; class Magnoliopsida; order Asterales; family Asteraceae; genus Helianthus; species Helianthus tuberosus. The sequence goes on from CM060425.1 coordinate 200,916,705, forward strand.
TTTATAGAACAATTTTTTTAAATAGTATTTCATACTACCAAAACAAATAAAAAAATTTAAACATACTAGATTTTAATTGTAATTTATTTATAATTTTTTCTAGACTGTAGATAATAAAAATACTAAACTTTAAATCAGAATATTTAAAGATTTATATTTACTATTACAGTAGTTAACATATAAAAATCTATATACTAAATAAGTATGATGACTTAATTTATATATATTAACTAGTCATTATCATGGTGGATATTGGTTAGTGCTGCCTTGTTTAAGCATAGGTGATCAGTCCATGCCTAACTAAGGCTAGGTTATCCAATATCTGTCTTTGATAATAACCCTAATATTTTAAAAATAATCTTAATACTACTACTACTATTAATATATTATTATTAATAATAAAATTATTAATAATAAATAACTAAACAATAATTTTAAATAAGAGTATACTTCAAACATAAAAATATAATTTCTTTACTGCAATATAGTAGTACTATATTTGTAGATTAGGTAATTCCATATATAATCAAGTAAATTTATATATAATATTTTTCGATTAACGATGATAGAGCAATAAATATTACTATATATATATAAAAATATGCCCATATTAAAATTAACAAATAGCCAGTTAATAAAACACATAATCACATAATAGTAATCAGGAAAAAATTAAGTATTTCTAAATACTTAATTAGCTTAACCCAGTGGCTCTGATACCACATTTTTCTGTCACGGCCCACGACCCGGTTTGACCCGTTTCAGGAGCCGCGGCAGAAAGTACTACGGTATTGATTTAATTGAGTTTAACAGCGGAAACAGGATCGCTTAAAGCTAAAATTTTCCCCGATTATTTATTTCACAATTCGGGATAAAACCCCGATAATTTACAATAGTATGTTTTTACTATAAAAGCGTGATATTACAAAATTTATTTCTTTATTTTATACTGAGCCACTATCTTAAGCTTGAAATGCTCCACAGCACTTTTCCTGATTTACAACAGATCACCTGAAACATGTTTGAAAAAGGTTTTGTCAGCGGAAAATACTGAGTGAATCATTCTATTTTGCATAATGATGCATAGTTATCAATTACAGCATAAGAGCGATTACAATGGCTTCTATCTTATTTTTATCTGGCATTCTGTCACAATGGTGACAAGTCACAATGGTGACGATGGTCATACCACTATTTAGATCAATGAACCTAAATAGTGACGATTATCGCTGTAGGTCAATGAACCCAACAGTGATTATCCCGAGTAGATCAATGAACCTAACTGGGTGAGAATTAGTAATGTGCACAATACCCCACTAACCAATAATTCAAGATATCCACGACTTAGTCCCTGTAATTATAACCTTGAAAATAATTTGAGGTATTGTAAAATATTTGATAAAATAACTCACAAACTGTGAGAAAAGAAGAATGACTCACATTGCAGAATTATACGGGCAGAGCCTAGCCTAATGATTAGCCTTTTATCCTAATTTCAATAACAAGCACACAATTTGGAATTAGTAATCAATCCAGCATTTACGATAATTCACGAGATCAAATTCTCACAACGAATGACAAAATGCAATACTTTGTCCATCGAATTAACGATGATCCGTTGAATTAACAACGAACGACAAGGTATAATACTTTACCCATCGAATTAACGATGATCCGTTGAATTAACAACGAACGATAAAGTATAATACTTTACCTATCGAATTAACGACAATCCGTCAAATTAATGACGAACGATAAAGTATAACCCTAATGTGGGCGGCACTTAAACATTCATTGGATACATTGATCGTCGGATAAATGAATCGTAGCAGCGATTGTGTTAATACCCTGTTCTGCAGCACCCCGCTATACTTAATTAGGGTTTAGGGTGTTTTATTTGAAGTAAATAGGACAGAACTCGGTGTATGTTGTGAATTTCTTCGTCGAACGAATGCCCAGAAGCCTGTCCCAAAGCCTGCTATTTATACAAAATTTTGGCTTAGCTTACGGACCGTAAGCTTATCAATGTTGAGGTCCGTAAGGCAGCATACGGACCGTAAGCTTGGTGACCTTACGGTCCGTAAGGTTCACAAAATGCCTATATTGTTGCCACGTGTGGGACTAGCTCAGATGAGTCGACATTTTCTGAAATTTCAACTTGGAGAGCACGTAATTCGGATAATCGTCAAGTAGGGAATGCCCCCCCCCCCCCTGAGTTTTAGGGGCCCTAATCCTGATTCTGAAAATTATGAAAATTTTAGGGTTTGTATAGAATCACTTGGGTGTCTCAATTAGGGTTTCCTATTAGTCAAATTAATTTAATAATTATGACTTTTGATGAGAGTCGTTACAACTTCGAAGTGAAAATCCTTACGATTTGGATCAGCGTAAATCTTCTGCCTATTCCGGGCAGCTTGGAGATTGTTACGAATCTGGACAATCTTGTCCGTCGTTTCGAACACGATCTCTGGTCCGGATAACTGGACTTCTCCAACTTCCGCCCAACAAACTGGTGATCTACACTTTCTACCGTATAATGCCTCAAAAGGCGCAGCCTTGATGCTGGTATGGTAGCTATTGTTGTAGGAGAATTCGATTAATGGCAGGTTCTTATCCCAGCTACCTCCCAAATCGATCGCACATGCACGTAGCATGTCTTCTAACGTTTGAATAGTACGCTCACTCTGACCGTCAGTCTGTGGATGGTAAGCCGTACTAAAGTTCAAACGTGTGCCCAAAGATTGTTGGAAACTTTTCCAAAAATGAGACGTGTACCTAGTATCCCGGTCAGAGATAATAGCTACAGGTATGCCATGTAGAGCTACAATCTTATCAACGTACAGTTGGGCTAACATATCGGAGCTGTAGGTCTCCTTAATAGGTAGGAAATGTGCTGACTTAGTCAGTCGGTCAACTATCACCCAGATGGTGTCATTTCCTTTCCTTGTCTTGGGTAACTTGGTGATAAAATCCATAGTTACCATTTCCCATTTCCAAGTAGGAAGTTCAGGCTGTTGTAGCAAACCTGACGGTTTTTTATGTTCTGCCTTGACTTGCGCACACGTCAAGCATTTAGCTACATAGGTAGCTACAGACTTCTTCAAGCCTATCCACCAATAATTTGCTCTAAGATCCTGGTACATTTTATCAGCTCCAGGATGAACAGAATATTTAGAGCCGTGGGCTTCCTGGAGGATAACATCTCGGAGTCCTCCATAAATTGGAACCCATATCCGTCCATTCAATCTAAGAATTCCATCCTTGCTAAGAGATAGCTGCTCCTCAGTTATTCCTAGCCTTTCGTTAGGATAGTTAGCTTCCAACACAGCTTCCTTCTGTGCAGCTAACAACCTTTCCATCAAACTGTTCTTTATTTCCATGCTCTTGGCATTAATTCGGATGGGTCTCACCCTCTCCTTCCGACTCAAGGCATCGGCGACTACATTCGCCTTGCCGGGATGGTATCTTATTTCACAATCGTAATCATTAAGAGTTTCCATCCAACGGCGTTGCCTCATGTTCAAGTCCTTCTGGTTGAACAGATGTTGAAGGCTCTTGTGATCGGAATAGATCACACATTTGACTCCATATAAGTAGTGCCTCCACAGTTTTAGTGCGAATACAACGGCACCCAATTCCAAGTCGTGGGTGGTGTAATTCTTTTCGTGCACCTTTAACTGACGTGAAGCATAGGCAATGACTTTGCCTTTCTGCATAAGCACACATCCCATCCCGGTGTGTGATGCATCACAATAAACTACAAACTCCTCTATTCCATCAGGCAATGTCAGTACTGGAGCATTGCTCAACTTTTGTTTCAGAATATCAAAGGATTCCTGCTGCTTAGGACCCCAGTCAAACTTAATCTTCTTACGTGTCAGCGAAGTCAGGGGTGCAGCAATCCTTGAAAAGTTTTCTATGAATCGTCTATAGTATCCTGCCAAACCTAGGAAGCTACGAATTTCTGTAGGCGTCTTTGGCTCATGCCAATTCATGACAGATTCAACTTTAGCGGGATCTACTTGGATACCACGCTCACTAACAACATGTCCAAGAAATTGGACTGCTCGAAGCCAGAATTCACACTTTGAGAACTTGGCGTAGAGCTTCTCTTTATGAAGTAGTTCCAGTATGCAGTGAAGATGCTTCTCATGGTCAGCTTGGTTCTTTGAGTAGATGAGAATGTCGTCGATGAAGACGATGACGAATTTGTCTAAGTGCGGCTTGCAAACGCGATTCATGAGATCCATGAATGCGGCTGGTGCATTAGTGAGCCCAAAAGGCATCACTAGGAACTCGTAATGACCATAACGAGTCCTAAATGCTGTTTTGTGCACATATTCATCTCTAACCTTCAATTGATGGTAGCCTGACCTCAAGTCAATTTTTGAGAAGAAACTTGCCCCTTGAAGTTGATCGAACAGATCGTCGATTCTGGGCAAATGATACCTATTCTTGACAGTAACCTTATTAAGCTCACGGTAGTCGATGCACAGACGCATCGATCCATCATTCTTCTTAACAAATAACACTGGTGCTCCCCAAGGAGACGAACTAGGTTTGATGAAACCTTTGGCTAGCAAATCATCTAGCTGCGTCCTTAATTCCTTCATCTCCGTTGGTGCCAACCTATAAGGCGCCCTTGCAACTGGTGCTGATCCAGGAATAATGTCAATTCTGAATTCCACTTGCCTATCTGGTGGCAAACCAGGTAGTTCTTCAGGAAATACCTCGGGGTATTCAGAAATGACTTGGATCTCTCCAATCTTGGGTTTCGGTTCATCAATAATCACCTGTGCCATGTAGATGACACAGCCCTTCTTCAAACACTTAGAGTCTTTGAGTATAGACATTTTCTCGGGTAGCCCATACTGGGTATCTCCCTGGATAGTAAGTGATTCACCAGACGAAGTCTTGATCATCACTTGCTTCTTATTGCAAATAATCTGGGCCTGGTTACGAGATAACCAGTCCATACCCAAAACTATGTCGAAACCGGCTAGTTTTAAAGGAAGTAGGGACAAAGGAAAAGAGTGATTCTTAATGGATATGAAACATCCATCTAATAAGGTTGAAGCGGTTTCTAAAGTGCCATCTGCTAGTTCCACCTCATACTTCACACTTAAAGTTCTAACAGGCAGTTTCAACAATTCACAAAACTTATTATCTACAAACGACTTATCAGCGCCTGAATCAAATAACACTCTCGCATAAACATCATTTACGAGAAAGGTACCTGTTATCACGTTGTCGTCCTTGACGGCTTCCTTTGCATCCATTCTGAAGACCCTCGCATTGGTCTTCTTAGCCTCTTCCGGCTTCTTGGCATATTTTGGGCAATTGCTCCTGATGTGCCCCTTTTCATTGCAACCATAGCAGGTCGCATCCTTTATCTTTTTGCAATCCACGGTTTTGTGTTCCCTGGATTTGCATAACCCACATGCAAAAGGCTTCGATTGTGTTTGTGAGTTGGATTCAAACCTGCACTTCCCAAAGTGCTGCCTCTTGCAGGTTTTACATCTGGGTTTTTCGCCCGACTGTTGACCATCCTTCTTAAAACCTGACCCCTTCTTTTGGTCATTGTTTCCCTTCAGCTTCTTGTCTGATCGTCGTGAGTTGTCATCCTCACGCTTCCTCTTTTCGGTATCATTTTTCCTTTGTGACCTCAGCCTGACAGCATCTGAGGTCAGAGATAACGATATGTCCGTTACTGACCGAAAAGTGGTTGGTCTGGAAGCTTTTACACTTGCTTTGATCTCCGGTTCCAAACCCCCGATAAAACGAGCTATACGTTTAGGCTCCGGAGTTACCAAGTAAGGGACCAACCTTGACAAAGTATTGAAAGTAGTAAGGTAGGCCTGACAGTCCAGGTTTTTCATGACCAGCGCCAGGAAATCAGATTCAATTCTCTCAACCTCATGTTGAGGGCAGAAATTCTCCTTGATTAGTGCCATGAACTGTTCCCAGGTCATGTTGTATAACGGGACTTTCCCTGTGGCTTGGATCAAAGATCTCCACCAGGCTAAGGCTTCTCCTTTGAAAGACTGCGAGACAAACTTCACAATGTCCCTAGTATGACAACCACTAATATCCACCACAGTATCCATTTCATCCATCCACGTCATGCAATCAACAGCTCCTTTTTCCCCATTGAAGTCTCTGGGTTTGCACGACACGAAGTATTTATAGGTGCAACCCCTATTACGAGGTTCTTGGTTCTGTAGGACTCTTTGGGATGGATTACTCCTTTGATTTGAGGAGTGGTGAGAATTACTGTTGTGGGCAGTGTGGGTCCTGGAGGGTGTTCTAGTGTGTGATGCAGAATGGGTCCTCGTATGGGTACCACTTGATCCATGGTGTTGTCTATCCATAGCTCTATTAACTGCATTGTCTATCATAGCTTGCAACTCTGCACCCGCTACGTTTACATGGGCATTATCATTCCCTATCCCTTGGTGACTGTTGACCTCGTTTGAGTCTGCCATGTTTCTTGAACTGTAACACATTGGCAATAATTTATTGGTGAGTTTATCATATAATTGTCTTTTATGGCAATTTTTATTAACCGTGGTAACATAGACCATATATGGTTAATTTATTACTCCCATTTATTTAGGATTCCTAATATAATTTATCCTAATTATCAAACAATAACAGTATTTATTAGCACATAAGGCCTAGTCACAGGGACAATATAGATTATAAGCTAGGATTTCAGAGAATCAAAGCATGAAGGTTTGAACAAAGTTCATTACCTTTATCAGACAGGGTCATAGACTAATACTGTCTTTTGTCTCATATGAAAATGAGAAGGGCCCGTAGGCATTCCATTACCAATGGATGGTAAAAAGAACTTATCATATTCATTAATGATTTAACCCATGATTCAGAGATCATTTATTTGGGTTTAGAATCTTTGAAAAGATCCACATATAATAATAACACGTGTGTTTTTTAACGAATCATGTCTGCCAGGAGTGTTAACATGTTTTCAGATGTTAACAGGGATTTGAATCTTTTTAACTAGTTTTACCATCTGGGCCCGGTCTTAAAATGACATGCAGGCTAGGTTATACTTTTAAGATCCTTACAAAAATAACATAGGCAGATAGACTTTTAAAAGGAATGATTTTGATTTATTTATTTCATATATCTTTTAATTATGCATAACATAGCAAAGATGAAATTTATAAACTTACATTCCAATAATACTAAAAGTAGTACATTTTGCCCTAAACGGGACTTTTCACATAAACAGATGCCCACGCAGGAGCTATACAGATAATACATGTCCTCACAGGGACGGTCTACAAAAGTAAATGTCCTCGCAGGGATTACTAGAGACAAGTCCACGTAGGGACTAAGTACAAAGATAGATGTCCACGCAGGGACTACATACACACATAAATAAATGTCCACGTAGGGACTTGCTTTAAACAAGGAAATACAACAATATATATATGGGGATTTAACGATCCCGTTTCTTCTTCCCCTTAAGCAAGTTTGCCAAGCCACTCATAAATCCTTCATTCTTCCTACGTTCCTTCTGGAAGTCTCGCTCCACTTTAGCCAGTCTTCGACGGAGTTCCTCCTGCTCAGGTGGAGGAGCCCGTGGTGGCTGGTACTGTGGTGGCGGCTGAACAGGTGCTTGATACCCCCGAGCTGGGTATCCCATTCCCCAAGGGGGTCCGTATGGTCCTTCAGGATTATTATGGGCTTGGTAGCTTGATGCTACGTTGTAAGGGTCATCAGCATAGTTATAGCCATGGTATGCTGGTGGTCCATATGGGTTGTAAGCTGCCGGAGCAGTATAAGCAGGTATTGGGTGGCCAAAACCCGGTGATGGCGGTACAATAGGTGCTGAATTCACCTCCGAAACTGGGACGGAAGGTCCTTCCATCTGTGGGACTTCATGAGTAGGCGGGTAATGGCTACCGCTAGAGTGTTGAGGGGTGTTGAGACGAAAGTCAACTTCTCGTGCTGAGATCCGTGCACCAGTCCTCCTACGTCTTGGTGGTTCTGGAGGCTCTAGGTGAACTGGCGGCGGTGGAGGCGGTGGCGTGACTGCCTCATAACGTGGATCCACAGAGGGATCTTGCTGCTGCAGTGGCGGCTGCTGGTGAGGTGATGAGTGTTCAGATGGTGTATAGTACCACTCACATCGTTCGAACCGTGCCATGTGACTATCCGGACCCTGGTATGGTGTTCCGTGAAAGGACGAACCGTCTGAGATCACGAAAGGATGGTTAAATGATCCGGTTGAAGCCTCGACGGGATCTGTGTCCTCGTCCATATCTTGATCACCCGAAAAGTGATCCTCTGGTCCTAGTGGGTTAAAGCCCACTTGCTCTGGTAGGTACTCTGCTGGGTTAAACTGACCCTGAAAAACAGGAGTGGGGTCGCCAAAGAAACGTTGCGGGTTGTGGGGTTCATTCTCTGACTGAGGCCCATAAGAGTTATGATATGGAGGTGTTGAGGTGTGCGAAAAAGATCGTCTGGCATCGTCTTCATAGGTCCTCCATAGCTCCCTCGTTTCGTCATTCCTTGTAGAAGAAGTTCGTCGATATGAAGGCCCTGCCTCATGGTCGTTAGGGGCGCTAGCTGGCTCCTTTCCTCGACCACCTTGTCTAAATCTTGGCGGCATTATTGTACCTGTTAAAATACACAAGGTAATAACAAGGAAAAATAAAGGGCAAAATTTAATTAAATAAAATAAAAAATTTGAACAATTTGGATTATTCCTAAGTTCTTTGTCTAGACTCGAAGATTTAGGAATGTGCAATTGTGTAACTGAGATTAAACACAAAAGGTTAGTGTTTAATTCACTCAGTGTTGGCTCTGATACCAACCTGTCACACCCCGAATTTCCACGTGTCACCGGTGGGCCCGGTAGGGGAGTATCGTGACGTGGTTGGCAACATAATAGTCAAACAACACAATATTTAAATGCACAGCGAAAGCAAAGTATAGATTTAATTCAACCAACGATATTGTAATATTAAGTATCACAAACAGTCGAATATAAATCCACAGGTAGATCAAATTTTAAAAGGAAACAAATGTTCAACAGTTTATGACATCCAAGCTGGCGAGACTTAATGTGGATGCTAGGAGACAAGCCAGCCTATTTCGCGTAGTACCTGCACTTAACCTTTTTAAGAAAATACGTCAGTTTACACTGGTAAATACAATCAACCGACTCATTTTGAAAAGAGTTTAAGAAAATGCATTTAAGGCACAAGGCACAAATAATATTTTATAACTTGGGATAATTATTTAAATATATAATACTTGTAGGGATTTACATGTTCCTTATGCGTTCAGTAGCCCGGGTCGAGCCGGGTTAAAGATCAATTAACACACCACTTTATTTATGAGACACTAACAGGTGTACGCCTACACCTGAGTGCTAAGGTCGTGGCCATTTCGTAAAATGATGCCAAGGATATCCGGGACACGGTCATTAACCCCCCAAAGGCTTTAAGTAAACAAAACAATATTAAACGAGACGTCTCAATACTTTCATTATCATTCATTCAATCAAAGATTCAACGCCCCGACCAAGCGGTATTTTATATACCGTACCCCAAGCCCGTATAGGGAAAATAAGTTAAAAGTATTTACCTGAGTAAGTATAGTTCAAAATCAGCGAGTGCAAGTATCTTTTACTGGTTCTCCTAATCTGGAACGAAGGTTTATAATAACCTATTAGAATCCTAACGGGTCTTTAGTTAAGCTTACGCTTAGACCGGTTAGTTTTAAAGATACGGTTCGTACGCACGATTAAGCGAAGACCGGATAGAATGTGATTTAGACCCGACAAGTTTGAAGACTTGCTTAATATGGGTATATGATACACATTCTGGATTTTGAGATAAAACCGATAAGGTTTGACCCGTTTCGGCTAATTTATGTAAACTAGTTACATAAACCGAACCGAACGCGCATAAAGCGTAACGGGTATCCGTAAGAGTCCTAATCAGGTTTCCTAAGTTAACACGCCTTAAATAAGTTGTGACATCAGTAGGATATCACCCGTGACGCCCCAAACGAGTTTAATCTCTTAATAAGCCCTGTAGGGGTATTTTGGTCATTTTAAAGATTATAAAAGGGTTTAATTAGGTTTCTGTGAACCGGGTCTGGTTACATCAGTAAAATGTCTTATTTAAACCGGTTATAACATTTGGTTATAAGTCTTATATGTCAAAATAGTTTTAAACCCAAACTATGCGTATAATACGCGTATAAAGCCGTTTTAAGTGACGTACGGTTTAAAATACGATTCTGAGTCTCCTGATCAATTAAATAGGTTCAAAACACTCTATTTAATATTCTAAAATTAGTAGCAATTGGATTGGCGTCAAAAGGATTTGTAAAACTCATTTTATGGCCGAAAAGGGTATATTCGGTATTAACCGAATTAAGGCGCTAATCCAAGCTTATGATCAGTTTAAAAATAATTAAAAATCTTCAAAAATCCCAAAATATTATATTACATCAGTGGGTAAAAGGTTTGGTGTCAAAAATTGGGTTTAGATAGGTTTTATGCTAATGACGCCGTTTAATTAATAAAAGCGTTCTTAATTACGTCATTAAGCATAACTCCTAATCCAGACCTCCGATTAACGTGAAATTTTCGGTACATGCATAATAATCAGTAACTAAGATTATGGCACTTTCATATTTCCAAAAATCTCGTTTTGTGGTCATAAGGGCATTACGGTCAATATTTAGGCAATTAACGGAAACATCGGACGATTAGGGATTCGAGTGGTATAAACGCAGAGGCTTATACACACATGTAACTAGGTCCTAATGGAACTTTAAGGCATGTCTAAACCTATAAGAATCGGGTCAGAACTGAGGTCAAAGCAAAAGTCAAACTTTTGCGTATCTCGGTTCCGAATCGGTTCTAAACATAAAGTTGTCGAATCAAACAAGTGTAGACAAGTTATTATACTTATTTTCAAGTTATATGACTGATAAAACAGGTTACACGCCTTCCGTATCATTAAATGTGCGATTAAGGTTTCTGTTGACTTTTTCGGACAACCTTTGACTCGACAAACAACACGGTTAAGATTCGAATTAGTGAGTGCCCTTTTAGGGGTTTATTAACCATATAAATACCAACTTATAACAACCTTTGATTCGACAAATCTCTGGACCGATTGTGATTTATCACAAAGTCAAACCGTAGTTACGACGGTTTGATTTCTAGGCTATAAACTAAGTATAACTCAAACAAGAAGGATCAAAGGCACTTACACACGACTAATGGATGATATGGAATGCTTGTATCAGTTCTTGAGCTCTTGTAAATGTCCAGAAGATGAAATGAATGATGAATGATGAATGTGGGTTATTTATGAAATTTCAAACATCACGGATGATCAACACATAGGTCTATGGGTGTTACCAAGTGATCAACATGTGTCCTACATGCTAAATACCACCTTAGACAAGCCCATGGAATGGAAAAATGGCATCTAAGTCGGTTTAAACATCAACCCACAGCTATACATAACATTCTGTTCAGACAAGGCAGTCGCGTAGCGCGACTGCCGGGGCCTATCTGCTCGCGCTACGCGAGGGTGAAGAAGACCAGCCCAACAAGTTTCCATTATTTGCATTTCAGTCCCTGGTCCTTCTAAACATCGCTTTCTCATTGTTTCTTGCAATTTGAGGCTTTAATATTTAACATGTGGGGCTTTAAGGCTTATACCCTCTTTGTTAAGTCCTCGGGTAACTTTGTGATCACCCGAAAAGCCCTAAATTTCAATGTTGACGTTTCTAACCCTTACACACGGATTCTATCATAACTTTCTCATACGGTAACGAATCTTGGTGAAATTTTTATGGTGCATTCTTGTGAGCATAATTAATCGTTACAAAGCTTCGGGTTTGTCAAAAGGTCACTCAGAGGTATAATTTAAACATGTTGGCACATTTAACCCCTGTAGTTTGTAATCTCTCACTTTCTTTCACAATTCGCTTCGTATGATCCATGATTTATTCGTTTAAGGTTATAAACATCATGTAGGGTTATTGCAAAGTATATTTATTCATTGTTGACACTTTGAACCCTTCTATGTACACAGTTTCACTGTTTGTCAACTTTAGTCCTTCAAGAACATTATTTTTTTTACACGTTCAAACTTATGACACGTGTCAACACATTATAGGACGTAAATTTTCGAGGTGTTACAACAGGAATGGGCCAAAGGTGATGGGTGTGGTGGGGAGTGGGCCGAAGGGTGTGTGGGTGGTGTAGGTTGGGCCGGTGGGGATTGGGCTTCATGGGGAGTGGGCTGTGAAGGAGTGGGTGAGGAAAGAAGAGGAGATGAATTAAAGGGACTTGGTGGGTCGTTAGGTGGGATCAGGGGATGGGCGATATATGGGTGGATATTGTCATCAAGAAATTTGTATGTGTGAGGTGTGGGCTTGTGTGATTTGTGGAATGGGAAAACAGTTTCATCAAACAGGACATGACGGTTAATGATAATTTTACGAGTTTTTAAGTCAAGACATTTGTATCCCCGGTGATTAGATGGGTAGCCAAGAAATACACAAGGGTAGGAACGGTAGGCTAGTTTGTGAATTGTCGTATGTGGTATAAGGGGATAGCAAATACACCCAAACACACGGAGGTGATCATAGGTGGGGAGACAGTGATATAGGCGTTGGGTGGGGGTTTGGAAGTTATGAATTTTGGTGGGTATAATATTTAAAAGGTAGGTGGCGGTTTCTAGGGCATGGTGCCAAAAACTGGTTGGTGTGGACGAATGGGCCAATAAGGTACGAAGTAGGTTATTTATGGTTCGTATTTTTCGTTCGGCTTTACCATTTTGTGAGGACGTATGGGGGCACGAAAAACGGAAGTGCATGCCTTGTGTGGTGCAAAAATTTTGAAATTGGTGGTTGAGAGAGAAAAAAAAATAGGGTTAGGCTCTGATACCATGATGAATATTATGGCTCAATTGGAATTCTCTTTCATTGATACCTCAATATAAATACAAGATACAATCCCTTAGGGAACAAGTAAATCCCTTAACTTAGGGAACAAGTAAATACAAGATAATAATAAGATCATAACTATATTTACATAAACTATATTCTATTAGTTAAAGAATTGGTGATGAAAATACCTTTGAGCTCGATGAAAGCACGACGAGTCATCATGATCCAACAGAGAAGAGAAGCAGAATCGATGAAGGGTAAAATTGCAGTATCAATTTTAACCAACCACTCACTTTCGTTTGGTAAGAAATACAAATGATGCTTCTCCTAATAAAAAAAATTGTTTTAAATATAAAAAATAAAAAAGAACAATAGGATCTTTTAGTTTTACTAAGAAACACAAACATGGACCACCATAACAAACACCATCGGATGAGAATTGCAATTTTATCTCGTTTAAATTTACGGTTTTACCATTGATTTTGTTTTTTCTCCACCCAACCAAATTACGATTTTGCCCTCAGTTCAAATTTACAGTTTTGCCATAGTTTTTGTTTTTTTTTCTGTCAAATTACGAATTTGCCCCTAGTGTAAAATTACAGTCATTCCATCGTTTTAGATTTTTTTTTAATAGTGTCAGGCAGCTGCCTGGAACTTCCCCATTGGTCCAGCCAAATTACGATTTGGCCCCGTTTAAATTTACCGTTTTGCCATTCGTTTTGTTTTTTTTTCCCTCCTAGCAAAATTACGTTTTTTTCCCTCAGTTCAAATTTACAGTTTTGCCATCGGTTTTGTTTATTTTTTCTTGTCAAATTACGAATTTGCCCCAAGTGTAAAATTACAGGCGTGCCATCGTTTTAGTTTTTTCTTGGGAATAGTATCAGACAGCTGCCTTACACTTCCCTATTGGTCCAGCTAAATTACGATTTTGCCCCTTTTAAATTTACAGTTTTGTCATTGGTTTTGTTTTTTTCCTCCCAACCAAATTACGAATTTGCCCTCAGTTCAAATTTGAAGTTCTGCCATCGTTTGTTTTTTTCCTTGTTAAATTACGAATTTGACCCCAATGTAAAATTACAGTCATGCCATCGTTTTGTTTTTTTTTTTTTGACAAAACTATGGTAGTGTTTTGTTTTAACTGGTAGACTCGGTGTAATTTTTATTCGTGCTAGGCGGCTATCTGGCAAACACTCATTTGTCCTGATCAATTACAATTTTGCCCTAGTTTAAAAATTTAGTCTTTCCATCGTTTTAGTTTCTATTTTTTTTTTCTTTTGCAAAAGTATCGCATTGTTTTATTTTAATTGATTGACTCGATGTAATTTTTTTTTAGAACTTGTTATGAATAGTAGGTACAAGTAAACGAAACACAGACATACATGTTATGATAGAAATATTCGGCTTGGTGCCCCGCAATGCGGGCATGACAATAACTAGTACTATACATTTTACATGAAGGGGAATAGTGTCAGACAGCTGCCTAACCCTTCACTATTGGTCCAGCCAAATTACGATTTTACCTCGCTTAAATTTACAGTTTTGTCATAAGTTTTGTTTTTTCCCTCCCTGCTAAATTACAATTTTGCACTCAGTTCAAATTTACAGTTTTACCATCGTTTTGTTTGTGCTCCCAGTCAAATTACAATTTTGCCCAGTGTAAAATTATAATCATGCCATTATTTTAGTTTTTTTTACAAAACTATGGTACTGTTTTGTTTTAATTTGTTGACTCGGTGTAATTTTTATTCGCGTCAGGCGGCTGCCTGGCACACGCTCATTTGTCTTGAAAAGTTACAACTTTGCCCCCAGTTTAAAATTATAGTTTTTCCATCGTTTTAGTTTTTTTAGCAAAAGAATGATGAGGTTTTATTTTAATTGGTACAAGTAACCGAAACACAGACGTAGATGTTATGAGAGAGAAGTATTCGGCTTAGTGCCCCGCAACGCAGACGGGGCAAAAACTAGTTAATTTATACAAAAATGTTTGTAATCTCAAGTTGAAATATAATACAGGGCTGATTAAACTAAAAGACGCTTGCGATCAAAGCTACGATATCCCCTATAAAACTGGAAGCAACATATAAAGTCGAGTAAATTGTCATTTTAGTCCCTGAGTTTTGTCCAAATTTGCCAGTTTAGTCCAAATAGTTTTTTTTCTTGCATCTGGGTCCCTGACTTTTACATTTTGTTGCCATTTTGATCATTTTGCCTAACTCCATCCATAAACCCCATCTGTAACCAGGGGTATTTTGGGGATTTCCTTAAAAAATGTTTTCAGTTGCCATTTTGATCCAACTAGCGACCCGCCGCAATGCGGCGGGTATTCTTTAGTTATAACAAAGTGGATCTAGGACCCGCACGTTATGTTAAACCTGTCAAACGGGGAAAAAATAGACGATGTAAAAACGTTCACCCACACACGCACGTTGTGTCGTGTTAACTCTCAAAATTTAGAACGAAACGTAAAAACATTAAACCAAAGACGCACGTTGCAATGTGTTAAATCACAAAATTTAGAACCAAGCATAAAGCGAAAAATTTGCGAAAAATGAAAACTATAAAATGCCAAAGTTGAAAGTAAAAAAAGTTTTGAGGATAGATTGTAAAACATAAAAAATTTTGGGTTAAAAGTAAAAAAATAAATAGTTTTGGGTTAAAAGTAATTTATGACATGCTTTTTGGTGAAAAGTAAAAAATCAGTTTTTTTGGAAAACCCCCAAAGCCAACGTTACGACAACCATATGCATAACCATTTTTTCTTTAGAAAACTCTCAAAACCGTGTTGCGGCGGGGCGTAAAACGGTGTCAAATAGTACTAATGTCACACAACCGTCATCGATCACCAACACTGACTCGACCTAGGATATGTGTGTTGCGACGAACCTTTCAAATGTGGAAAAATAGAGGTAAAAACGTTGAACCACACATGCACGTTGCGTCGTATTAACTCGAAAAATTTAGAACTATACGTAAAACGAAAATTTGCGAAAGATGAAAATTATAAGTGAAAAAAGTTGTAAAGTTAAATTGCAAATAATGAAAAGTTTTGGGTTAAAGTTATAAAACCAAACTATGTAGGGTTAAAATTGTAAAAGATATAAACCTTTGGGTGAAAAATAGAAAATCAACTTTTTTTTGAAAAATGTCCAAAGCATAGGTTACAACTCACATATGCACCAAGAAGTTACTTCTTTATATAGGTTTTAATTACAAAAAATCAAAAAAAAAATCAAAAAAATTCCAAAAAATCTAAAAATAAAAAAAATAAAAAAAATTCTAAAAAAATCATAAAAATTCTAAAAAATTCTAAAAAATCTAAAAAATCAAAAAAATTCTAAAAAATCATAAAAATTCAAAAAAATAAAAAAAAAATCTAAAAAAATCCAAAAATCAGTAAATGTTTCGGCACGAACCGTTTCGACCCGTACCGTTTCGAACCGAACCGTTTCGACCCGTACCGTATCGAACCGAACCGTTTTGACGCGAAACGTTTTGAACCCGTACCGTATCGAACCGTACCGTATCGAACCGAACCGTTTCGAACCGAATCGTTTCGACCCGTACCGTATCGAACCGAACCGTTTCGACGCGAACCGTTTCTAACCGAACCGTTTCGACCCGTACCGTTTCGACCCGAACCGTTTCGACGCGAACCGTTTCGACGCGAACCGTTTCGACGCGAACCGTTTCGAACCGAACCGTTTCGACCCGTACCGTTTCGACGCGAACCGTTTCGACGCGAACCGTTTCGACGCGAACCGTTTCGACGCGAACCGTTTCGACCCGTACCGTTTCGACCCGTACCGTTTCGAACCCGTACCGTTTCGAACCCGTACCGTTTCGGCCCGTACCGTTTTGAACCCGAACCGTTTCGAACCGAACCGTTTCGACCCGTACCGTTTCGAACCGTACCGTTTCGACACGAAACCGTTTCGAACCGAACCGTTTCGACCCGTACCGTGTCGAACCGTACCGTGTCGAACCGAACCGTTTCGACACGGTACGGTACGAAACGGTTCGCGTTGAAACGGTACGGTTCGAAACGGTACGGGTCGAAACGGTTCGCGTCGAAACGGTTCGCGTCGAAACGGTTCGCGTCGAAACGGTTCGCGTCGAAACGGTTCGGTTCGAAACGGTTCGCGTCGAAACGGTTCGCGTCGAAACGGTTCGGTTCGATACGGTACGGGTCAAAACGGTTCGGTTCGAAACGGTTCGGTTCGATACGGTTCGGTTCGATACGGTACGGTTCGATACGGTACGGGTTCAAAACGGTTCGCGTCAAAACGGTTCGGTTCGATACGGTACGGGTCGAAACGGTTCGGTTCGTAACGGTACGGGTCGAAACGGTTCGTGCCGAAACATTTAATGATTTTTGGATTGTTTTAGAATTTTTTTGATTTTTTTGAATTTTTATGATTTTTTAGATTTTTTTTTTTATTTTTTAGATTTTTTTGAATTTTTTAGAATTTTTTTTATTTTTAGATTTTTTTGAAATTTTTGGAATTTTTTTGATTTTTTTTTATTTTTTGTAATTGGATAAAAATGGCAACTGAAAACATTTTTTAAGGAAATCCCCAAAATACCCCTGGTTACAGATGTGGTTTATGGATGGAGTTAGGCAAAATGATCAAAATGGCAACAAAATGTAAAAGTTAGGGACCCAGATCCAAAAAAAAACTATTTGGACTAAACTGGCAAATTTGGACAAAACTCAGGGACTAAAATGGCAATTTACTCTATAAAGTCAATGAAATGTTACTTCTAGTATCAATGAAATACATATATGTCAAGGTTTTGAACTCATTAAAAGAATAATAGACGTACAAATATTTTAAAAAGCAAAAAAGATGATAATATTGAACAAAAAGTTTTCGGACCAACTCGACCCTGTTTTGACCCATGTCAAATTCCCATTTTACCCTGTACCCAAAATGAACAACCTCAGATATAAATTTGCATAAGCAAGATAAATAACATGGCATTACCATCCCCTCAAGATTCCCACGTATTACACATAACATTTTGTGGATAGTCAACCTTGAAAAGTCAAACAGTTGTTTTGTGGATAGTCAACCTTGAAAAGTCAAACACTTGCAAGATACATGGTGAATCATGATTCTTACCAAACTAAAAGCAACTTTCTATAACAGTCACAGACGCGAGTGATACCTTTGGAGCGAACGGAAGAATGATGGTTTCTAAAATGTGTTGACCTGGATCAACAGAATCTCCTAAGAAGAGATAGTCAACAAATCTGATAGATGAAGCAGATAAAATAGCATGACAAGTCGGAAGTTGTGATAGGTGAACAACTTACCAAAGAATGACTCAAGTTTAAGGTTAAATTACAAACATAAATCAGAGAAAAAAGGTTGATCTGACAGTACAAAAAAGTAATATTTTCGGACAAATTAAAGTTAACTTACAGACCGCAAAAACTGAAAAATTATGGTAATTTTGTGGGCAGATCCAATGCAGAGTTCAATAAGGCTCGAGTAATTAGGAGTAAAATTCAAATACAGGGCTGATCTTACAAAACAATGCCTGTGATCATTCAAAGCTATCATATCCACTTTATATATATATATATCAAACTGGAACTCATATATAAATTAGATGAAAAGAGACTGCTGGGATCAATGAAATACAAATATGCATAGGTTTAAAATCATTGAGTAGAATATGCCACAAATAAAGACCACAAAAACTATATAAGTCTCTCTCCCAGATTGTTATCTAGGCAGGAATGTTCATCATTTCTTTTGGCACAAGCCTACCTATCAACTCAATCATACGTCGTTCTAGTGAACCAGCTGCGATTTGATCTATCAACAAAGATAAACTCGAAGCATCAAGTGAGTAACTCCTTCCATCCATTTCATGTAAAATCATCTCTACATCATCAAAGTGCTTGTTGTTCCTAAGATATCCTTGGAGAAGAACATTGTAGGTAACAGTATCTGGTGGGCAGCCACTCTCATCCATTTTAAGAAACAAGAGCTTCGCTTCCTCTAGTAGACCTTCTCTACAGAGGCCACTAATCATCACGTTATACGTCCAAACATTAGGTTGCAAACCTTTTACAGCAAGGTCATGGAAAAGAGTCTTCGCAGTATCAAGCTTCCTACATTTTCCTGCCCCTTCAATAAGGATTGTGTACACCACGATATTATAATTTAGCTTGCTCTCACCCACCAAATGAAACAAAGAGAGCGCCTCTTCTACTTGATGGTTGTTGCAAAGGCCATCTAAAATTACTCCATATGTGTATTCATCTGGTTTTAGGCCTTCTGTTCGCATCTCATCAAAGAGTTTTCGTGCATCTCCACAGCGTGCAACCCTAAACAATCCCTGTAACATGGTGCTGTAACTGACTATATCAGGTTTCAAACCTTTTCTTGTTATCTCATGAAACATACGCATGGCCTCTTCTACTTTCAAACTCTTGCAATACCCGTTCAATAAACTGTTGTAAGTAACAACATTAGGGACGAGACCTTTAGAAGTAAGTAAATAAAAAAGCGCCCTTGCTTTGGTCATTTCACCTCATAGACAGTAACCATCTATAAGTGAACTGTATGTCACTATGTCAGGAACCACACCTCTCTCAACCATGATGTCTATAACAGCCTCCGCTTCATCCACCTTACCTTCCTTGCAAAACGCATCGACTAATATGCTAAAGGTTTGAATATCAGGAGAGATCCTTACATCCTCCTCCATTTCTTTTAGCATCTTAGAGACCTCGTCCCAACGACCTAAGTTACAAAGGCCATGAATCAGAGAGGTGTATGTGATGACATCTGGTTGAATGCCTTTGGAAAATACCATTTCATTGAAAAGCTTGAAAGCATCCTCTATCATTTTGTCCTTGCAAAGACTATCAATGATGGTATTATATGAATAAATATCAGGCTTACAGCCTCTTTCATCCATGAGCCTAAGCAAACCAATGGCAATATCATTGTTGCCAAACTTGCAAAGCCCTTTAATCATCGTGTTATACGTAACTACATCGGGTTCACAGAGTTTGTGCTTAATGAGCTTCTTAAACAATCTCTCGGCATCAACAATCCTGTCTTCTAGGACGAGTCCATCCAAGAGTGTACTAAATACAAACACGTCTGGTACAACAGCTCGTCTGAAGCTAAGAGTGCAAAACCGTCAATTGTGCGATACAAGTGACAACAACACTTGATGGCAATACTCATAGAGTATTTGTCAACAGGAACTCCAACGGCACACATTTGTTTGATAAGGTCAAGAGAGCAAGAAAAATGTTTCATTTTGGTAAGAGCATTCAACAACTGATTAAACTTAACCACAGATGGGAGGGGTCGTCTCTGTGTCATTTCATCGAACAGGTTAAAGGCATCATCCAAGTTGGTAACCTTTTGATACCTAGATTGGGGACGATCCCCATTATTTGAAAAGGAAGTGGAGTGAAGAAGAGAAGGTAAAAGAGTGGAGTGAGGACTGAATCCTAAACCTAATCGGGAAGACGAAAGAGGGGTTGTTAAAGAATTGGTGATGAGAATACCTGTGAGTTTGAAGAAAGCATGATGAAGATGAGAATTGGAGCGAGTCATCATGGTCGCAGCCTCCAACAGAGAAGCAGAATTGCTTGCTGAACCTACCAATCACACTCACACTCACACTTGTAACCTAACACTGTGTGTAAGGGTGTTCATCGAATTTTTTATTCGGGTTTTTCGGGTCAGGTTCTTTGGTTTTTCTTTGGGAAAAATTTGATCCGATAATCAACCCATTTTAAAGTTCGGGTTAGTCGGGTTTGGGTTATTCTTGTTCGGGTTAGTTCGGGTCGGGATATTCGGTTTTCGAGTTTAGATGTAAAATGAAAATAAATGTTTTTTTGAGTTAATTGCCAAAATCGTCCCTGAGGTTTGGGCACGTTTGCCATTTTCGTCCAAAATGACACTTTTGTATCAAATTGCCCCCAACGTTTGTAACTTTTTGCCATTTTCATCCAAACCACTAACTTAGTTTATTTTTTCTGTTAAGCTAAGGATATTTGGATGAAACTGGCAAATATAAAACCACAAGGACGATTTTGGCAATTTATTCAAACCTTTTTTTAATTTATTTTATTTAATTATTTTTTGTTACATATATAATAAAAAAGAATATACATGGAGTTTTTAGAAAAAAAAAATTAATAGTTTTGTCACATAATTTTTATAAATTTTCATCCAAATCACAAACTCAATTTATTTTTTTCTATTAAGGTGAAGGATGTTTAAATTTTTATAAATTAAGACATAAATTAATTTACAGCTTCTTTATATAAATCAGGTTTATAAAGAGAAAACGTCATTGGTGTGCAACACATAGCAATCGATTACAACTTTTAGTATTTATCAGTTGTAGAGATAGAAAAAAATTGTAAAACGTTACATATTTTTTAAATGTGTTGAGCACCTAGAAAATATGTTGGTAGAAATAAAATATTTATTTAATTAAGATTATGAGGGTAACTAACTAATACTTATTCTGAGTGGCTTGAGTAAAGAAACTTTTGGTTCATAGCATTATAATTACAATTTGATGGATAATTTTAAGCTTTGGTAACGATACGTTGTTTGATAGAAGGGGGGGCAGTGGCTTCTGTTTTTCCTTAGGAGCGAATTTAAAAGAGTAGAAGATGAATTACAAACTTGGTACATATGATAAGATTTTTTTATTTGACCTTTTTCAATAAGGTCACCGGCATTTTAGTTTTATAAAATTTAGAGGTTTAAGTAGATTTTGTTTTTATAAAACTAATCTATATAAAAAATTAGAAATTAATTTCTGTCTTAGTTTATAAACATCATTCGCCTTAATAGAAAAATTAACTTAGTTAGTGGTTGGATGAAAATTTATAAAAACTAGGATTAAGACCCGGCTGCGTTGCGGCGCGGGTACATTGTAAACATTGGATGGATTAGTCCAAACGTTATATGATGCATTAACCATATGAAAACACACATTTCAACGTATCCAGTTGAACTCAATGTAACCTGCATAAGCATTGTGATTGGATAAAACGTAAAGTAAATCAAATTCATATCGAACAATCATAATGTATTATATGAGACCCAACTCATACATTGGGAAAACGTAACGGGTATGAAGGAAAATCTGCACATGTAATCGAAACAGATTAATTAGAGCTTTCGAAAAAATGGGAGAAAAAGAAACCATAATTTGACTCCACTCGGTTCAAAACAAACTTTACGAAACATACATAAAATAAACACAAAACATATTATACTTGTCCTGAATCATTTCCCAAAAAAGTTTACGTCGAAACGTAGAACAACTTGAATTTATACCGAAACGTACATAAAAATATGCACGTAAAAATGGTTTCTTTAAACAAAAACGTATTATATTTGATTTGACTCGTCTATAAAAAAAGTTTATATCGGAATGTAGAATAAATCATATTCATACATACCCGTACATAATATATGCACGTAAAAAATAGTTTTTAAGTAAAGGAAGTATAGGGGTAAACCGAAACAAAATATTAGTAAAAAAATTAATAGGTTAAAAATGTTCATAAAATCGTGCCAAGTAGCACCAATGCCACAATGGCATCGACTCTCAACATCGTAAAAATAAAATAGATAAAATGAGAAAAATTACACTGAACGAAAAGCAGACTTAAAACCGTTGAACCACGCACACTCGTTACAATGTGTTAATGCGAAGAAATTAACCAGAAACGTAAAACGTAGAAAATAATAACTTAGTCGATCTAGGACCCGCCCATTACGGCGAACTTGTCAAAAGAGAAAAAAAATGGACACGTTGCGACGGGTCTGTCAAATATGAAAAAATAGAGCAAAAACGTTGAACCTCACATGCACGCTACGACATGTTAACTCGAAAAATTTAGAATGAAACGTAAAACGAAAAACTTGCGAAAGATAAAAAGTATGGGGAGCCAAAGTTGTAAATAATAAAGTGTTGTATTAAATTATAAAAGATGAAAAACATTGGGTTAAAAGTAAAAAATGAAGGTTTTTGTTTTCTTTTGAAACACTCCCCAAGCTTGAGGTATAACATACAATGCAACAAAAAGTTGCTAATTTATAATATATAATTATGTGATAAAACTATTATTTTTTTCATATAAAAATTACATTTATATTCTTTTTTATTATATATGTAGCAAAATTAATTAAATAAAAGAAATTTAAAAGATTTTGAGTAAATTGCCAAAATCGTCCCTGTGGTTTTATATTTGCCAGTTTCATCCAAATATTCTCAACTTAACAGAAAAATAAACTAAGTTAGTAGTATGGATGAAAATGGCAAAAAGTTACAAACGTTGGGGGCAATTCGGTACAAAAGTGTCATTTTGGACGAAAATGGCAAACCTGCCCAAACCTCAGGGACGATTTTGGCAATTAACTCTGTTTTTTTTTTTTTACAAATTATCATCAAAATTCATATTGTTACTTTAAAAGTCTCAAAACTTAACTATTTAAAAGTTGACAATATGCTATTATAATATTTAAAAGTCTCAAAACTTAGTGTTTCATCTATTAAAATGTTTTGGTCTTGGAAAAAGTGACCCGATAATCGAACCATTTAAAGTTAGGTTGGTCGGGTTCGTGTTTTTCGGGTATTCGCTAATTCGGGTTCGGGTGACTTTGGTTTCAGGTTTTAGATAAAAATGAACAACCCTAACTGTGTGAGCTTTATTTTTACCTGTATTTTTTCCTGTAACTATTCAATTTTTTTTAATGTAAGAACACAAAGTGGTCGTGGAAGCCGAACTAAAGTCGCATATTAATAGATCACAAAATCATCACAAGAAGGGATCTAGACCATCATAAGAAAATTCAACTAAAACCCAAACTAAAGTCACTCTTCCTCATATCCTTACACATCTAAGTTCTATTCATCGTTACTCGTTGCAAAATAATTTGCATGCCAATCTGATTGCAATATGACCAATGTTAGTTGTAGGTCCATAATCAATATCCAAGTGGGAACCTTTCTTGGTTCAGATTTGGACAAGGGTCATGCTATTAACACACGGCCAAAATTATTTTCACACCTCAAAGCGCCGCGCTTTGGCCATAGCGCGGCGCTATGATCGACAAAAGTGCTTCGATTGACGTTTGAGACATTCCCTACTGTTTGACAGACATAAAGCTGATTGATATGTTTTGTCGTTAACCCTAAGCGCCGCGCTTTGGCCATAGCGCGACGCTTTGACCCAAATTTTCACTTTTAAAAGCAAACTACTAATTGAGGTTCTTCTTCAGAGCTCTCGGCCTTCTTCTTCTTCACGTTGTTTACAAACATACGTGGGTATTCGAGTGTTTTGTTGTTTGTTGTTTACAAAAAACGATGTCGTGGTTAAACAACTATATTTTCGGTCAATATTCTGACGAGACAGTTGTTCCTGATTCTTACGAGGGGACCGCTATTTCTGACTCGTATGAGAAACCGGTCTCGTCCAACTTGAGGGAGGCAGAGGTTGTATCTGGCATTCGTTATCGTGATAACACGGTGACGCTGGATTTGAATACCCCTGTGGAGGACCCTTACGCACAACAAGGTTATTCGAATTTCGGTTACGGTGGCGAGTACAGCTTTGTACAGCAGGAGTGTGGTCCAAACGACAGTTACGGTTGTCAACAGAGCTTACAAGGTTATTCGAATTTCGGTTACGGTGGCGAGCACAACTTTGAACATCAAGTATATTCGGACCTCGGTGACGATGGTGAGCCGGGGGATGTGTCTGTTGACGAGGAAGGCTGTTACCCGGTAATGTTTTCGTTTGATACGACGCAGACCTTTTCGTCACGAAAAGAGTTGGTGCGTTGGGTACAAGACACGGCAAAAGACAACGGTTACCTCATTGTGACTAAGAGGTCGAATAAAAGAGGAGAGAATTACAAGATTTGGTTTCAATGTACTTTTGGTGGGGAGCATAAGAGTATAGCTACACAGAGGAAAACGGGTAGCAAGAAAATAGGCTGCCCGTTCGAGATGATCGGGTTTTCGGAATCATCCGGAAGTGTTTGGAGGATCGAGGTGACGAAGGCGAAGCATAACCACACTCCTATTGAAAACTTAGAGGGTCACGCGTATGCGAGAAGGCTTTCTTCGGAGGATACAAAACTGGTTAAGGAGTTGGCAGAGCAAGACATTCCCAACCAAAGTATCTGGCGAACGCTGACAAAAAACAATCCGGCTAGAAAGCTTATTCCGAAAGATATACACAACGCTGTTCAGAAGATCAACGCCGAAAAAAATGTCGGTAAGTCTCCGATGCAAAAACTTGAAAGCATTCTTCTCGAAAAAAATTACACTTATTACATGCGCACGAATGAGATATCAAACGAAGTTGAAGATGTCTTCTTTGTTCACGAAAGATCATTCAATATGTGGTGTGCCTTCCCGCATGTGCTAATGATTGACGCCACCTACAAAACGAACATGTACAACCTGCCATTTGTTCAGGTCGTAGGCATGACGTCGACAAACAAATCGTTTACGGCTGCTTGTGCGGTAATTTCCGCTGAGAAGTCAGAGAACTACCTATGGGTGTTGCAGAGGATCAAGTCTATGCTGGTAGGATGTATGGAACCGCGCGTGATTTTAACAGACAGGGATTTTGCGCTAATGAACGCGTGCGAACAAGTTTTTCCAAAAGCGCATAAGTATCTTTGTCGGTTCCATATTCAACAAAATATTAATAAGAACAGCAAGAATCTCTTTGGAGGCAGTTTTACGATCCGGAAAACATAGGACATTATGATGTGCTGCTTAGACGGATCGATTTCAAGGGGGTGGGACGAGCAGATATCGAAAATTACATGACGATGCCTGAGACGGGGTTTCTTATTGCCCAACAATACGGTGTGATTGTTCACACCTTCGACATGCGTGGGAGCTGTACAATTTTCCCTCTGCTGGGCGGGCCAAACGAAGCTGAGGAACTTCACCAGGTGGTTGCGGTTGTGTTCGTTGACCATGGGCATTTCATACATGTAGAGCTTGGAGGTTGTTATCCAATGCCTCCCCCAAACCCACTCTGGACAGCACACAGAACAGAGCGCGCAGCAGCCTGGCATACATTATACAGGGATCAGATCAACACGTACGAAATGCTTACGTATCGTGCCCCTGACCTTAATGTAACCCCATATGTTCACGATGTATGTTAAATGTGTTTAATAATAATCACGTTTGTGTTTGTTCAATATATGCGTTACATCACGTCCAAAACCGAATGTCACCGACACGACCCAAAATGACAATATACATCATAATACTACAATTAATGACAATATACATCATAATACTACAATTAATGAAAAAATACGTCATGTTCATGTACGGTAGGCGGCTGATACACATAACACCTCTCACAGGAGTACTTGTGCTTTCAAACCAAAATGATACGATATAACGGAATAAGACATCACACGTAACCGATTTGATCCGGAACTTGCAGTATAGTCCATATATAATAAAAAATGATGTATAATGGAAAAAACGTAAAATTTAGACTATTATCGACGCGTTTGTGAATTAAAAACAATTTAAAAAAAATAAAAAAAGGCCTTAAACGCCCCGCTATGACCAAAGCTAAGCGCTTTGCCCTTGAAGCGCCCCGCTTTGGCCATAGCGGGGCGCTTTGGTCCCTCGTTATACCTGAAGCGGGGCAGCTTCTCCCCCACTTCAACACAAAACACAAAACACACACAAAAGGTGCGATTTACACACACTTGAGCCGGATCATCAACGTTTTCAAGCTTTCAACCGCTAAAAGGTACGATCTAACTTCATTTATTATTTTGGTTCAAGTTAGTTGTTTCAGTTTGTTTGAATTTTGTTTGATTTGGGCGGTATGATCGATCAGCTGGGGCTGTTCTTCAAAACGAAGAACTAAAGCGCCGCGCCGAGGCTAAAGCGCGGCGCTTTGGTTCATTTTAAATTTTTTTTTATTTAATATTATTTGTTTTTTATTTTATATTTAATATTATTTGTTTATTATTTAAATTGTTTAAATAATATTATTTATTTATTATTTATATTTAATATTATTTATTTATTATTTATATTTAATATTCTTTATTTATTATTTATATTTAATATTATTTATTTATTATTTATATTTAATATTATTTTTTTATTTCAACGTGCAGGGATGGATTCCTCCGATGACGAGATTGAGCATATGGAGGCTGAGGGAGAGGTGGGAGATGAGGGAGAGCAGGGAGAGCCGGCATGTCCGTACCTGCAGTTTCCGCCGGGTTCACGGGCGATGCGCGAGGTTGCGCACCATCCCCATTGGGGAGCATGTAGGGATAGACTGGGGCCTGCTGGAGACCGTGGGAGAGGCCGCGCGGGCGCGTGAGATAGTTGGACTAGATACTCCTTGGTCGCGCCTATTTGAGTTAGCGATGGAGGACTCGTACCCTGAGCTTACGTGGGAGTTTCTTTCCACGTTTACATACGCGCCGCATCCGGCGGATTACGTGGAGGACCCGGATTTTCCAGTCCACGAGGTTACATTCCGTCTCGCCGGTCAGGAGTTTCAGATGAGTGTGCGGCAGTTTACTGTCCATACAGGTTTGTTTAAATAATATTATTTATTATTTTATATTTAATATCATTTGTTTATTTAATGTTATTTGTTTATTTAATATTATTTGTTTATTATTATTATTTGTTTATTTAATGTTATTTGTTTATTTAATATTATTTGTTTATTATTATTATTTGTTTATTTAATATTATTTGTTTATACAGGTTTGTACACAGAGGCCGAGCTTGATACTGATTTATATACGCAGGCAGTTACGATGATGGACAGGCAGACGCTTATCAGTTTCTGGAGGGCCATTTCCAGGGTTCCCTTTGGGAGATCCTGGCAAAAGGTCACCACCATCAAAGACCCCTTGTTCCGATACCTGCACCATGTTATCGCGGCAACTATCGTGCCGCGGGGTGCCAGCAGGGAGAAGGTCAACCTCAGTGACCTTTTCTTTCTATACTGCCTACTGCGACGACAGCCCTGCGATCTAGCAGCCAGCCTGGCAGATTACTTTGCCACAGCATACCACCGGCAGCTCCGCGGGTGGGTGCACACTGGCTCATACATCACTGCCATCGCACGCTCGCTCGGGATCGTGCCCGAGGGAGATCCGGTGCTGTCCGATCCGGTCCCGCCTACCAGGTTGGGCCGCGCGTCAGTTTCTAGCATGCAGATCACCCGTCGCTTTGATGTTGGTCTGAGGTTTAGGGGCGGAGACGGGCTGATTTGGCAGCCGGAGCCGGTGCCGGAGGTCATCCCGGTTGTTATTGAGGTGAGGGCTGGAGTGTTGGCCCCTCATGATGTTCAGGCGGCCGCTCGGCAGGCTCAGCTACAGGCTCTGGGACTCGATGAGTTCCCGGGCTCAGCCTCAGGCTCAGCCTCAGGCTCAGCCTCAGGCTCAGGAGGAGCATATCGAGGAGATCCCGGTACCACCAGTTCAGTCAGCTCCTGGGCCGCCACAGTACCCGCAGCACGTTTACGCTGACCTGCCTCCGGTAGCGCGTGAGGTGGCTCGGGACTTCGACCGGCGCCTCAGACGCCAGGCCGCACGCCAGGACTGGATCATCGAGACGCTCGTTTCTCTACGAGAGCTCGCTGGGTTGCCTCCACTTCCCCTCCCACCGTCCCCACCGCACGAGGATTAGTATCTTAGTTTGTTTGTATAGTGTTTTGTTATGTATTATGCAGTCAGTTGTACCTTTTTGTTTTGTATGTACAAACTGATATATATATATATATATATATATATATATATATATATATATATATATATATATATATATTGCAGTTAATCTTCTATTTACATCACGTTGGTTTTGGATTGTTTACGTTTAATTCTTATGGTTTTCTGTACAATTTATTTAACGTGTTCGTTTAATTTAACAAAATAAACTAGGTTAACAGTTTATAAAGACGCACTTATATTATATACGTTCTATAAAAATAATGACGTAAAAAAACGTAATTATAAAGCAACGTATTATAAAGGCCACCCATTATAAAACACTACCAAACTAACCCACATCCCACCTATTTCAAAAAAAAAAAAACACAAATTCCAGCCAACGCTTTTTGTCTTTTTGCACACTCGAAGCGCCCCGCTTTGGCCATAGCGGGGCGCTTCGAGTGTGCAAAAAGACAAAGGCCGTGTGCGAATAGACCAGGCCTTTGGACAAACACGAATGTGATTCCCGTCTAGATAATCAGTGCCACATTATATAACTCAAGCGCCTGTTCCAACACTAGTTTGGAATGTCAAAAAACAATACCATATTTTTTGACAAATACGTTTTGGAATACCAAAATAGATCTCATTGCTAATAAAATCTACTTATCTATAAAAGGAGAAGTAAGGATGATGTAAATTTGGGTACTTGTCAATCATAGAGGCATGCCACATAGGATTTGATAATGTCATAAATATATCAATATTATAATGTCATAAATATATCAATTAAAATGTTAAAGATTAATAGATATTGTATTTAGCTTGTAATTTTTGAAATTTGAATTTGAAATTCAAAATAGAGAAAGAGTGTTCAATAAATGCTTTGTAGGGAATCAATATCACATGCCAAAAATACAATCTCATTCCAAACTTCAAACGCACCGATCTCTTTCCCTTTCCTTCTAAATCTGGTTCCTCTCACTCTCTCTCTCATCAAAAACCCTTAGATCTGTCTCTCTAATAGTTCATCTAACCTCAAATCTCACATATTTTCTAGGGTAAATTACACTTTTCGTCCTTTATGTTTGTATCGGATTGCAATGGATAACCTTTAACTTCAATAATTACAGTCACGGTCATTTATTTGTAAAACCCATTACACGATAGGTCATTTATCACTAACCAAGTTAAAATTTTAGTTAAGTTTAACATGTGCTTAGCATGTGAGGGCAATAAAGTCTTTTTACCCTCACCTTCATCTTCATCTAAACTCATGTTCTTCATCTCAACTCACATTTCCCCTCTTTCTCTCTTACCGGCCACCCACCACCACCGGTGGCAGAGATAAGTGTATGGGAGGGCCATTCAATAACAGAAGCATAATACCCATCCCATAACTAATATATATATTCTGCAAATGACTCTCAGACAAACTCTCAATATAATAATACTGATTATAATCATACTTATTCAAAACCCTCACAAGATTATCTGTCACAAACACTGTATCATCATCACCCATCACAAACCACCTCACATTCTCCATCCCTTGTTTTAAAGTCTCCAAAACTATCCTCGATATCCGAATCGAGTTTTTTTTAAAAGTGGTGTATTTTGAAAATATTTTTAGAATAATGGGGAAGTCAAACAAAAAAAAGGTTTTTGGTGTATCCGCTATTTGTAATAGCGGATTAGGAAGGAAAGTAAAATGTGTTGCAGCCATGCTCAGGTAGGTGTCAGCTTTCTCAGGAGCTTTTTGCTAATCCTCTATTCTCAATAGAGGATTAGGAGGAAACCCTTAACCATGGTTCCAAACTCACCCGAGACCAAACATAACCCTGTTAAATAGCTAAACCCAGTTACAAAACTTAACCGAGTTAACTTTTTTCAAACCAAAGTTATACTTCTACCTAACAACCTTGGATTCCTCCTCTATTATTAAAGAGATTCTGGCAGATCACATGCAACCTGACTTCTGGCCATGAACATGCATCATTCACATCCATTGCAGAACATCACATGCATATGTTAAATGGTTTTAATTGAGTGTAAAATGGACTAATCGATTACATAAACTGAATTAAAGCGGTACAATCTAACTAATTATTTAATGCCTATGTGGATAGCGGATGAGACAGCCACCGGTGCCACAACCAACTGGTTTTGGATGTCTTTGTGGTTGTACACGTCTTGGTTCTGGTTCTTCCGGTTCATTATCATTTGGTGGACTGGAGCCTTCGGGTTGACTCAGATGTAGGTCCAAGCTTATTGGAACCGGACTTATATGCTGGTAACGCGGCTGTTGTACACTAAGACGGGTATATTCGTAATTCTGGAAGGGTCCCGGCTGGTCTGAGTACATCACAGGAATCATATTACTATCAGGAGTGTTGTCAAACAATGAGGATACCCAATTGTTTTGTTGGTTGTTGTTAACATTCGACTGGGTACCTAATTGAATGCTTGATGATCCATGTCCAACATTTTCAAATGAAGGTCTATAACCGACTTCCAAATCCAGTGTTGCCCCTCCAACATGTGAGGTACCCTCCCCATAGTTGGGTGTTGCCCCTCCAAAATTCGAGGTACCCTCCCCATAGTTAGTTGTAGCCTCTCCAAAATGTTGGGTACCCTCCCCCTCCTGATCATCATGTACGAGGTTTACCTGAGTTCTTTGTCGGCCAAGACGCCCCCGACCACCACGCCTTGCTCGCTGGGGGATAGTGTTATCCGGTTCCAGATCTGGTTCATTAGTCTGTATGTACGAAGGCTGACCCATATGATTAAGTGATCCAATTAGTTGAGAAGCCATGCCTTGGACCCCTCCAAAATTTTCGTAGTAATGATCAGGGCCCATGTTTCGCATTCTGATTGCTTCCTGACCAATGAAGCCTAATCCATCCACCTGCAAAACCAAAATAATTAAAAGCTATACGCATTACTAATTTATTATTTTTAATTCTACATTTTTAATTAAACTTACCAAGTATCTTGCAGTTCCACCGTGATCATCGAAACCAGTATGGACAACACCTGGGACGTGCCTCGGGTCTTTTATATATAATACAGTATGCTCATGGAACCAATCATTATAAGTAGGGTGTGCCGTAGGCTTGTTGGTCGGCACACCTTCCACCACATTTTCGTTTCTATTGTTCCAGTTTTCCAAATATGCTGCATGATGAACAGACCAGTCTGTTTCCAACATCCCTTTCCGTATTGTTTTACGGAGTTTGTGAAGCACTTTACGTGAAAAGGGGAATGGGGCGGGGACCTCCTGAAGAAATCCAAACTGCCTCATAACCCTTTCCACCGGATGATATTCAACTATGTTCCAAAAAATTAAATAACATCGTGACCTCCAACTGCTTATGCCCGTTCTACACATTTCCGGGAGTCTTTGCAGCACGTGCCGATAAGGCATCCAATCAAACTGTTAAAATAAAAACATTTTTTTTTGTAATAGAGGATTAGGAGATATTGTGTTTTTCCTAATCCGCTATTCTGAATAACGGCTTAGGCCATATATATTTTTTTATAAATTAAAACATCGTCATCTTCATCCTCCACTTAAACCCTCCATAACCATGTTCAAGATCAGAACCCCCTCCTCCATTTAAACCCTCCATAACCATGTTCAACATGAGAACCCCCTGTATCATATTCAACCCTCCATAACCATGTTCAACATCAAACCCACCAACATCATCTAGCAACCATCAAACAACCTGCAAAAGCTGTAAAGTTAAAGTACTCAATTAAAACCATTCAACATATGCATGTGATGTTCTGCAATGGATGTGAATGGTGCATGTTCATGGTCAGAAGAAGGCAGACTACTCAGGTTGCATGTGATGTGCCAGAATCTCTTTAATAATAGAGGAGGAATCCAAGGTTGTTAGCTGGAAGTATAACTTAAAAACTTAACTAGGTTAAGTTTTGTAACTGGGTTTAGGTTTTTAAGTGGGTTATGTTTGGTCTCGGGTGAGGCTGGAACCATGGTTAAGTGTTTCCTCCTAATCCTCTATTGAGAATAGAGGATTAGAAAAACATCTGACACCTACCTGAGCATGTCTGCCACCTACCTGAGCATGTCTGCAACACAGTTTACTTTCCTTCCTAATCCGCTATTAGCAATAGCGGATACACCAAACACCTTTTTTTTTACTTCCCCATTATCCTAAAAATATTTTCAAAATACACTACTTTTAAAAAAAACTCTATCCGAATCGCTGATCGATGACCCTGTTTGTTCTTATAACTAAAATGTGAAGTGTTCGGTGTTCCCGGATATTCTAACCGGTGGGAGACCATCATCGGGTCGGGTCTCAACCGGGTTATCCAACCAAACAATCCCCCTTAATCCCTTGTATTTTCCTCTTTTTTCCACCACAATTTTATATAATTCTTTCTTTTCTCCCACACCACCCAAACACAATATGCTTCAACTCTGTCTTCTCCGGCAACATCACCGGAGCTAGAACTGAAACGGTGACGTTTTGCAACCGGGTTGAAAACATCAGATCTTGTTGTTCATGTTCAGTACAGGGGAGATTAGGGGTGTTTAAGAGCTTAAGAGTGTAGATAAAATAAGTTGCGAAAACAAAGAGGATGAGGTACAACATGAGCTTCGGGTACCCGGATCCGACTGGTAGGACAAAATGGGAGGTGGGTTTGATCTGATCCCATATGATTTTATCTGAATCTTTTTGACCCAATTTCATACTGGATGATCCGGATTCAACCCGGATCTGTTATGCGATGAAAGTATGAAACTGAAATAAAAAATTGTTGAAGAAAGTGAAACAGGGGGTTTGAATGGGTTGGAAAGCATGCAATGGTGGTGCCAGCTTGCACACTCCCCTGAGTGGATGGATCTTGGAGAACTCCGGCGGTAACCCAGAGTAGGTTGAATATGATGTGATCGGGGGTTTGATTGAAAATGAAAGAGTGAGAGAGAAGAGTAGAGGGACGGGTGTTGTATTTATGTTTTTTTTAGTTTTAAATTTTGTATTAAATGGGTAAAATTACTAAAGTATCCTCATGTGTCTTGCACATGCCATATTTAACTGAAAATTTTAACCAGGTTATGGTCAAAGGACGTAGACTGTGATGGATTTTACAAATAAAGGACTGTGACTGTAATTATTATTGAAGTTAAAGGTCATCCATTGCAATCCGATACAAACATAAAGGATGAAAAGTGTAATTTACCCTATTTTCTACCCTTTTTCCTCAAACAAAGGAGTAAAGCTAGCAACGAAGAAGAAAACAGTACGATCTTCGAACATTTGTCAATCATTCAGGCATTTAATTGAAAGCATGTACGATTCCAACCTCCATCGTCGTTCCATACATTCCAAACAATCAGAACCCTAATCTTCTAGCCTCCATCGTCGTTCTTCACATTTTCTGCAGATCGAAGAGTTTCACAATCACGAAACCCTAGCCCTCATCATCTTCCCTGTTTTGATTCAAAT
The DNA here is from genome assembly GCA_030545235.1 of Helianthus tuberosus. NCBI lineage: Eukaryota > Viridiplantae > Streptophyta > Magnoliopsida > Asterales > Asteraceae > Helianthus > Helianthus tuberosus. Next base: position 200,950,885 of record CM060425.1, read on the forward strand.
GAAAACCCTATATCGCTCATCCTCCTCTGCTGATTCTCTCATACATCGTCCTCATACTCTCTATCCTCTAAAGGTATGGTCTGGTTCAGTTTAGGGTTTTTCTTTCTTGTGATACTTCAGTTCTTATTGTTGTTTTTGGGAAATTAGATGCTAATCGAGTCTAATTCAATCTTTCATTCAATTCTTATTATTGTGTCCCAGTTATAAAGATCCGGTTTCAAGCTACGAATCTTTTCATGAATATCCAGTCTCAAATCTGGAGGTAATAACTTTTTTTATTTTTTTTATTAGATGCTAATCGATTCTAATTCAATCTTTCATTCGGTTCTTTTTTGTTTAATTTCTCATCTTCTTGAATGGTTTTGAAATGCAGGCTTATTTGAAAGATCTAATGCTGGTATCTGAATAGATCTTCATGTGGGTATTCTTTATATGCTTGTATTTTTTGTTAAAAACATTGGGTTTTCAAGAACCGATAAAAATCTTGATTTTTTAGAGATAAAGATTATAACTTTGTTGTTCTTGTATCTTCTATATTTTGTAATTAATTTTCATTTGGGATTTTGTTTGATTTCTCATGTTCTTGAATGGTTTTTGACTTTTTGAAAAATGCATGTCAGTTCATACATTTGAATTTGTGAACACAAATATGCATGGTTCAAAGCTATTTCTATAAGCTAAAATTAGAATTTTACATAATAAAGGAGTAAATAATGCTTAACTTGAAGCAACATTATAAGAAAGGTCGATATGAACAATTTTTTCGTGACTGATCTTATATTTAAGGACAATAAAGAGTGTATACTGCTGCTGAGGTAGGAAGCTTATCTTAATAGTTAAAAAGCCAAATTTGGGTCAAGCATCGTTGACCAATGATTACTAAGTTTCGTCAATCTTATGGATTTGTTTTTTTAGACATCAAGGAGCATCTATAGAGTTACTTTCATAAGCTAGTGTGGCTCTTTGGTTCACTAATATATTTCTTATTACACGCATATGCTAAGGTATGTTGTACATCTACAATAAATTAAACTTTGCTTTTAGATATAATTATTATGACCCGTTTATGGGTAACATGTCTGTTTGGGTTGGATGTGTCAAATGGTTAAACTTAACCGTCCAAAGAATAGTTTGTCAACAAACAATAGACCAAGAGCGTCATTTTTTCACATTTTTTAATTAACCCCCTTTCTAATGCCTTTTGTTACAGGAAAGCTACAAGGAATTTTAGAAAACAATTTCTGACCATAAATCTGGAGACGTGTTTTTACATGAAATACGAGTTACAAGAAAACGGCTCTCTTAATGTAAGGGCAATTTATGCTTTCTGTTCTTGTACAAGAATGTAAATTTTAGACCGCATGGTTTTGGATGCTTTATTTCATCAAACATGGATGGTACAAAGAAACCCATAATTACATTGGGCATTTCGACCGCATATGCTTTTGTATCATTTATGTCATCAAATTAACATGGATGATCTAAATAAAAACCTTAATTGCGTTTTGTATTTCCACCGGGTTGCTTTGAGGCTTCAAGTTCGAAACTCTCCAAATGAGGTTAGCTCCTGCTGGAAATGAGGTTAGTTAAAACTTGCATGTTTTGTAAACTTAAAAAAAATCATCAGTAAAGGTTTTGTATTTTTTTTATCTTTCCTAACGGTATTCATTACAACTTTAGTTGTTAGAAGTGGATATGTTTCGTTTTACAACTTGGTAGTTTTTTTATAAGTTTATAATTGTAATGTACATAGGCATGGGGTACTTGTGGTGGGTGGAGGAAGAGATGTAGGTTACTCTGCAGTTTAGCTAGTAGTTGCAACTGGCTGTGCGATTTCAGCTACTTGTGAAAGTGAGAGCATAGACCGCCTTTTGGCAGTGGGTGTTGAACAAGCACTCGGCTATAATTTGGAGGTGATTTAACTTTAGGCAGTATATTTTCTGATTGAATTACATGTTAGGTGGGTGTTTGGATGTGTGTTATAAAAATGATTAACTAATCCGTTTTTAGTGTTTGAATAAAGTGACATTGATTATGATTATCTGGTTATGGCAACTGATTTTGTGGTTGTGATTATTCAGAGTCTGATAATCAGATGCCAAACAAACATCCAAACACTCATTACTTATAATCAGATTCAAAACAAACATCCAAACACTCCTTACTGTTGCTTTCTAATATGTTTGACGGTTAAGTGGCTATTAGAAGTGGGTCACGTTTTTGGGCTTAATAAATATCATAGAATGTTTTTGGATGGAAGGATATGTACGTCTAAAAAGTATACAAACTTGGGCCTATACTATTTTTGGTACTAATTGCTTGAAAAGAGCCATGGGGAATGGGAAGTGGGAACATTTACTGTACAGATTGATCATTTTTGGTTCCCACTAAACATATATATTGATGTGACACATTAGTTTATAATTATGAAAGCATGTATGGATGCAAGGTGGATTGAAAATTAAATTATCTGATGATGTAAGGCTACGTTTACTTGTCAATCATTCGGTAAAGAGTAAAATTAAATTATCACACTGATACACCTCATGTTTTGGATTACAACATGTACCCAGGTAACATTTTTTTTATCTTTATTTTTTTTGTTATTATTGTTCCGATGTCTTACAAAAACTGTAACAAATTGTATTTTATGCAAAAAATACCATTTTTTCATAATCTCAGTATGTCTTGATTTGGGACAGAAAATGTACTAAATTAATCGCTTACGCACCCGTATTTTTTTTTATTATAAAAAACGCAGATTTGGATGATCGACGGAGGTTTGTGCAGTCATATTTCAGTTCTGCAGGTTAGAAGCAAAGTTTTTTATTGTTTTACACATGTTTTATATCAGACAAGAAGGAAAAAAGCAGTGTTTTCAGACCCGAACTGGCCGGTCGAACCGGGACCGGGATTTTAAGGGGTCTAACCGGATTTTGATTAAAAAAATCATTTTACCTTTTTTATTTATATATTATTTAGGATGTCATCCGGTTCTCATATCTGGTCCGACCAGTGGACCAGTAAGGATTCGACGTCTGGTCCGGTTCTGAAAACATTTGGAAAAAGTGAAACAATTTATTTTCTCACATTTTCGATAAAATAAATAATCTATATGCTATATAATTTGAAACGAGCAAGTATAAGTAAGGAACAAAATGTTAGAAGTGTGTGAATGCTTTACTTCATTTTCATGTTTGTTTGGTGCACACATAAAAAATCGTTTTCAAAAACCCACTATTAATTAGAGAATGAAATCAAAGAATGATAACAAGTATGGAGCTTATATCATCTACTATATTGAATGAACATATGGTGGAAATACAAGATAGTACATGGTGGTTTTGACTTTTGATAGTCAAATATGCATCATATTTTTTTATGATAAGATATTGTAAAAGTATGTGATTGTGCCCACTAATAAATTATTATTAATATACAATGGTAAATACGGCGTATTTAAATAGATTTTGTTTCTTCGATATATGATCTTTTGATACAATCTATTGATTTTGTTTTTTAAGGTATTCAGTAAACAATGATGTTATATTTGCCGATCATGGTTGTAAAAGTCGCTAGGCGCTCCCTAGTCGGTCGACCGGGGAGTTGAGAGTACTCAGCTTAGGCGGAGAGTACACGGGGAGTACTCGGAGATGCCAAATTATAAAGAAATTAGTTTTCGGAAATTAAATATATGTCAAATAACATAAATTTACTAATATTTTTAACAAAATACGTGAAATTGATATTCATCATTTAATATGATAGGCATAGAAATTATGTTTTATTTTATTTTAAGTCAAACTCAGCTCGAGTTGACCTACTAGATCCGATTTTGGCCAATGTTGACCGCATTTGATTGATTCCGAGTAATTAGTCGGAGTTGAAGAAAGTCGCCTCGGCAACCTACCTTGTAGCGACTACTCGGGGAGTACTAGGCCTTGGAGACCTTGTTTTACAAAAGTATGTGATTGTGCCCACTAATAAATTATTATTAATATACAATGGTAAATACGGCGTATTTAAATAGATTTTGTTTCTTCGATATATGATCTTTTGATACAATCTATTGATTTTGTTTTTTAAGGTATTCAGTAAACAATGATGTTATATTTGCCGATGGATGCTAGTGCGGAACTGAATAAGGTCTTCTACCACTTTTTAAAGGTAATATCTTTCTTTTTTGGACTCGACTTGGCTTATTTACAAACCAAGCCGACACGAAAGGGAAGAAAGAATGGCGCTTATATCATTAGAGAATGAAATCAAAGAATGATAACAAGTATGGAGCTCATATTGAGAATGAAATCAAAGAATGAGCATTTGTTTGAAGAAATTCTGTTTTGTGCTATAGATTATTAGGTTTTTTTTGTTCGAATCGGTTATTTTTGGGCATCGTGTTAGGGCTCTATGTGCGAATCGGTTGAATAATCTGTTTGTGTATGTTAATTTGATGTTAAAAGGGTTAGTCAACAAAGGTTACAAAGGGGTTAGTCAACTAAGAGTTTTAAGATATTTGAAGATGAGGACGTTTTGTGTATTTTATTAAAAAATGTGTATTTTATTAAAAAAACGAAACGTTTTGTGTATTTTAATGTGTATTTTATTAAAAAAAAATGGAACTTTTTATCGAAATCAGGACGTTTTGAAGCCGAAACAGTCAACTGAGAGTTTTAAGATATTTGAAGATGAGGAAGATCAACCTGTGCCCATGGCATTGGAAGCAACCGAACCCGAAAAGGATTTTATGGTATTGATCTTTCTTTCATTATTTTTGCATATTTTATAATTAATTCAATAACAATAATTAAGATTAATATTAATTTGGATATTATTAAAAAATCATTGTAGGAGGTTGAAATGGAGGACTAGAATGGTAAAACTCTGAGTCATTTTCTTATGATGCTGTTAGGGATTGGTGATGGAATGAATTTATAGATTTATAAATAGTTATGCTTTTAAAAGTGTGGATCCTGTTAGTCAACAGAGGTTAAAAGAGGGTTAGTCAACAGAGGTAAAAGGGATCAGGCAACAGAGGTTAAAAGAGTCAGTTAACAGAGGTTAGCAGGTTGTTGAGTTAGTTTGACAGCTGGCTGGATGTTAGTTGTTAGTTGAGAGGTAGTTAGAGGAATGTTAGTTGTTAGTTGGAATGTGAGGGTATAAAAGGAAAGATTGTAATAGTGTAGGGTATGTTTTGAAATAATAACAAATTCTCCCTCTCAATCTCTGTATAACCACCATTGATTCTTAGATGATTAGGCATACTATTTTCTAAGACACTTTTGCAGTAAAAAATAGTACGATTAGGCGTACTATTTTAAACAGAACATTGATTCATAGATGATTAGGCATGCGATTCTGAATATTCCGTTCTTTGTTCTTTATGATCTGTTTTACTTAGCATATGATGATTTTGTTAGAAATTCGAGTTCGAAATATTCACCAGATTCGTCGACGAATTCGTCTTCGAAGCATGTTATGAGGCCGCGAGCGAGTGGAGACAACTAATTAAACAACTGATGTTGTTTTGACACATTCATAACATGTTACAAGCTCTACAAGTTCGTTATCGCCACATTCATCATTAACTGTAAATGCCAAAGTATGAGGATTAAATGATTAATGCATTCTTTTTAAATAAATAAACTTTAGTTTGCATATATTAAGATATTCTTGAAAACTTTGTTGCAGCATTGTCAAGTTGGTGATTGCAACCACTTGCAGGTGGTTCAAGTACAAGAAAAAAAAGCTACTGGTATGCTTTCTTTCTGTTTTTTTACCGAACTTAAACTAACAACAAAATGTTAAGTCACACTCATTGTCAATTATATTTGTCCATTGCAGAACTTAAAGGAACTGTTGTCCAGTACAAAGGCCGAATTCGGAGACTTGTAGTCTCACCTTCAAAATGATCTAAAACAAATGGGTATGGGCCAAGATACTTTTCAATGTTCAACCAAAAAATACATTTCTTACCAAAAGTTTAAAGATTGTGTCTAAAAGCTATATTTTTACATGGGTTTTCAGAGAGTCAAATAGAGGAATTATCCGCTGCTGCCTAGGGATATCATAAGCATTGTTGCACTTAAACAACTAATTAAACCATTTTGTAGTATCGAAGCATTGTTGCACTTACCATGTTATGGAGTTTTTGCTTTAGTTATAAAACTGAAGCATTGTCTCTTGTCAAACTGGTTTACGGATTCTAACTGATATGTATTATAACCGCAAAAGCGACGTTTCATATATTTTCTTGCTATAAAAGGAAAATCTTCTTTATTAAGACGAGTGGTGACAAACATAGAGGCTGACCGAACACCCGAGATTTAGCATTGCTAGAAAATTAGGAATATAATTGTTTGATCAATTATTTTACATATAAACGTACACAAAAACTTTTATCATTATCATTATACTTACAACACTAACAACAACACGCCCGTCGGGCGGGTGTCCACCTAGTATCCATAAAGAAGTAATCAATCTATCTATACTCTCTATTAAAGGAGCTTAGATGATGACATAGAATTGCCTATGTGTCAACTAACTAGACATGCCACGTAAGCTTTGCTGATGTCATTAATAACAATTAAAATCTTACAAAATAAGATTCAAAATCCTAAATTTTGAATTCAAAATTAAAACCTCTGCTTACATTCAAAATCCAAAATTTTGGCTCTAAATTCAAAATTCAAACAAAATACATATATAACATCCATTTCTTCAATCAATTACTCCACATTTCCTCTTCTCTCTGGTGATTTTTAATCCTCTCTCTCTCAAATCCAAATTCTTCCACGCCTCACCTTTGATCATGGCATACGAAATTATAGTTCGAGATTGAAGTAACAATCTCATCCTACAATAACGGTTGTCAATAGAGATGAATATATTGAAGCAAAAAAAAAGTGTTCTAATCGGGACTGTGAATCGGAGAAATTGACGGAAGAGGAGCGGTTACAGCTGGCGGCTGTGGAGAATTCTAAGGAATTGAGCTCGCCGACGGCGGCAGATCCGCCGGAGAATGCCGCCGTTAGCTGCGGGAAGGACGGAGAGGATTCTTGTAAGTGGATGAATACCTAAATAGTTGCTCATTGTATACCTAAATAGTTGATCAATAATAAGAAACTGTGTGTTTAACCTAAATCCATGTGGATGATTGCTTGTGTGTATAAGAATGGCCTATAATTTGGGCTAATTAGGGGTATTGAAGTTTTTGTTGTTTGAATGTTACTTTCAGCTGGACTTTTTCACAAGCAGCTTTCATCTAAAGATTTTATTTAATAACATACATAAGTAGCTTTAATTTGTTTTTTCCTTTTTTTTATCAAATAAAAAGATGCATAAAGTTTGGAACTTTGATGTATAGAATGTATACATATATATAATGTTATATCTAATTTAAAATCTAATAGTAGTTTTTTTTTGTGAAACTTAGATGTGAAAGTTGAAATTTTTAAACATATATTCATTGTTTCTTCTAAGGTACGAACTAAAATATATATTGTTTATGACTTTTTATCGATATGTATTTATAGATAGTATAGATGTTGAACTAAAATATATACTGTTTATGACTTTATAGATATATATGTTGAAATAATTTACTCTGCTATTGCAGATAAAGACTCCTGCCCAGGTAGAAGCTGCATTTGCATTTCTTAGTGTCACCGGTTCGGAAAATATTGATATCAGTAAATTTGAAGAAGCTTGTGGAGTTGGTATGGTTGGATGAACATGTATTAAGCTATATATATATTCATTTTTATGAATTATTAAAATAGAAGCATTCATATGGTATCAGGGGTTGAGGTCTCAGAAGAAGATATAGAGCATGCTGTTAGCGAAGTCTTTGAAGAGAAAGAGAGTGCAATCAAGGAGCAACGCTAGAGAACAAACAGTGAGTTCCAAATTCATGATGCTTTTAAAGCTATACCGTTCTATGTGGCAATGTGAATCTGATGTGTCGCATGTTCATTGGCTTTAGTTGGTGATCTAATTGCTCATGTTAGAAAGAAGCAGCCTTGGGCAGATCCAAAAACCATAAAGGCAAGTAACTCACTTTTCTTGTGTTATGTTTTATTTATTACAAAATAAATTATACGTGTCTTGCTTTCATCAGCAAGTTATAGATCGAAAACTACTTGCTTTACTTGGTCCGACGACCACAGCAGATTATGAAAAGCCGATAAAAAAGAAGAAAGATAAACCCGTTAAAGTAGAAGATAAAAGCGCTACTGAAGAACCGGTGCCATCTGAAAAAGAACTCAATCCCTATTTAATATTCCCCGCACCCGAGGAGAATTATAAGGTTGAACCGTTGAAGTAGTCACTCTTTATTTGGTCGCCTTTTTTTTAGTATGGGTTTTTATGATGTTTCGGTTTGTTTTTTGTTTTCTGACAGGTGCATATGGAAGTATTTTTCAGTGATAGACCTATGCTCAGGGCGTGTAATTCAAAAGCAATATTGGAAAAACACCTGAAGGCAACAGGTGGAAAAGTTCTGACCCGTTTTCTTCCAGAACCAAATGAATACCTACATATTGGTCATGACAAGGTAAACGCGCTATTTTTGATCAAGTAGTATAATTCATTAAATTGCTACAAAATATTACATTCTATGTATGTGCAGGCTATGTTTGTTGACTTTGGTCTTGCAAAAGAAAGAGGTGGTGGCTGCTACCTGAGGTACGATTACTTGATCAATATGCTAGGTTGAATATGCTGTCATTTGGATCAAATGCATAGATTAAAATAAAAGATTGGTAGTTATATAAGAGTATGAAAAACTTTTAATTGAAGATATAACTTTTCTAAAAGAATATTACCTTAAGGTCAACTTATACAGTTGAGGATGAAAGATATTGTAGATGTGCACTTAAGTAATAGAGTTCCTTTTCGTTGCGATAAAGTTTGTAATGGTCTGCAGTGGACAAATTATACTCTAGCTATAGACTTGTAGTTACCACAAAAAAAATCAATTAAGAAACAGGTAAATTAACTTTCTAAGAGTAGTAAATGAAAATTTTAACTAAATAATTTTTTTGGCCTTTACTCCTTTTTAATTCGTTATTTTTTTGTCTGCTTGATAGGATAAGGAACTGCTTATGTTTGTACTTACTAAACAGTCATGTGCACGTTTTAACATTTGCATGATCTATAACTTGTAGGTATGATGATAATAATCCTGAAGCTGAGAAAAAAGAATATATTGATCATAATGAAGAAATTGTGAGTTGGATGGGATGGAAATCTTTTAAGGTAAAATATGCTACTTCTGAATGAAGTCAAACTCTATTTCTTAATGGTCCAGAACATTTAATAAAATATAAAATTTGCAGATCACATACACCAGTCATATCATTCGGTTAGCAAAGAGTGTCTTTATTGTAAAATTCACTCTCAAACAGTTCAGAAGAAGCATACAGGTTGACTTTATTGTGGTCAATAGAGACTTCAAGCTGAATGCGACCATCAGTTTATAAAGTTGTTCCCGGAGATGTCAAGTGTAAATAAAGATACTCCTCCAATTGCATCTTTTATCATTCGGTTAGCAAAGTTCTTTTTCAATTTAGAGTAAAATTCCATTTTCGTCCCTGAGGTTTTGCCAGTTTTGCGATTTTAGAGTAAAATTCCATGACGATCTATGTTTATCTTTCTGTTGATGAATTGATTGAAATTAGATCTACTTCGCATTTCTTCTGATAATTTGAAGTTTAATTTCATAATTACTTTGAATCTAGGGCACAAGCTGGATATGACATAAGTGCAATGGCTCCATTATTTCAGCCGCGGTTAACCCAGCTGCAGCCACGACCCGCATTCTCTAAAATCGATTAGGTTCAGCCTGTTGTGACTTGCTGAGGTAATGAAGTCTGTTTTAACTATTTAAGTCGTGGGTAGTTTACTTTTCTTTTCTTTTTGTAACACCCCAAAAACGGGCTTGGTAATTTAGAACCCGGTTAAGATAAAGGAATGGGTAAAGTACCGTTAGTAGTAAAAGTGAACCCATAAACAAAATAACTAGGAATAAATTAGCCTAGTGGTGTTATGTATATAAGTAATAAGATGATGAGTTTTTAGTCCCGTATGCAATAAAAACGAAACTTGAGGGACCAAAAAGGTTAGGATGGAAAGATGGGTTTTATTTATGAAAGTTAACACACACAAACACACACATTCGTGTGTTCTAGAAATCGATCAGGAGCTCCATGAGCTCAAAACCCTAGTTTCCATCCATTTCATCAAATCAAAAGACAAGATGAAGCTTAAATTCATAACCAAGCATGGATTAGTGATCACCTTCTCATGGGGATCATAAGGTTTGTCTTAAAGATTAGATTTGATGATCTTTCACGAAGTAGGTTATGATGTAAGTTGCGAATTTGTATGAAATTGAGAATGAGTATGTGTTAGAATTGTCATATAGAACATGGGGTATGTACGGTTTGGGCTAATTTGATGGTTAGAGATGAAACCCGTTGATTATGGTGATGATAACGACTTGAATCCCATGTCCAATTCTTGCTTAATATTGAGGTATTTTGATTTGTATGATGGATTCTTGTTAGAGGAATTGAAAGAAATGTGATACTAGTATGTTTGATGTTTATGCATGAATGATTTATGTTGATTAGAATGAGGAATTTGTTGAATTATGAATGAGATTAGAAGGATATGCATGAACTAGTTGTACACTATGCTTAGGAGATAGTACACACATCAAAAGTATGATGAAATTATGAAGAACTTAATATTAGATCACTTGTAAATGATGAACAAAGTAGTTATGAAGTGGGTTTTTGATGATATGATAGAAGTAATGATATGCTTATGTTAATGATGTTTGAAAATCATATATGTGTATGTGTGTTTAAAGAAATCGGATAAGAAATGATGGATTAGCATGTTATAAGGTTAAATGATAAACTTAATATAAGATCCTTGTGATGAAAAGGTTGTGACGAATGATGAATAAGCTAACTATCTTGAGAATGATATATGATAGTTGATGCTTGATAAGCGACATGGAAGCTTGGAAAAGAAGCGGGTCAAACAGGACTAATGCGCACGGGAAGCATATTCGGATGCTATGTAAGTAAAGCTTACACCCCTTTTCGTAGAATATCTATTCAATGTATAGATTACGAACATGATAATTAAATATGTGAATTATGATGTTCCGAAAAGTTTTGGTATGGGTCGGAACATGTGATTATGTTAAGAAACTAAGTTTGATGGTCAAAAAAGGGGAAAATGGTATTATGGTAATTTTGGTTACGAGATAACGAAGGAATAAGTTACATGGATGGAATAATGAATAACTAAAATCCCACAAGGATAAAAAAAGACATTTAGACTTAATGGGTCAAATGGTGAAGACATTACCATTTGGCGATATCGACTAATGAATGGTTTTGTCAAAGTATTATGCATTCACAGGATGAATAGCGAAAGGAATTATGTTGCTATTAACCAACCATTTGGTGCACGAAATATCAAAACGAGTCATAGCTTTGATCCGAGCCAGGTATGTGCTTTTAGAGTTGTAGTTAAGTCGTGGGATTAGTCAAATGTTTAAGGAAGTCCTTTGTAGTAAAGGATGGAACAAGGTTGACAAAAACGCCCTTGACGGGTAAATCGGGCAAACGGTCTTAAAAGTTGATTAGAAACAAGCTATTTGAATAAGTGAATGTTTTGGAAAAGTAGGAAAGCGAGAAGTATGATTTTCGTAAGCCAAGGACCTTAAAATGCGCAAATACCTTTAACGGGTCAAAATAAGCTTTTGAGCGAAAAGGGTTAAGAGGATGCAAGATATCCGAGAATTTAATCTTTTATGATAGACGTCATTGATATTATTAGGTTCATAAGAAGTTTTGGTCAAACAAACGAGTTATGTTGATAAATGCATGAACGGGTCAAAATTTGGTAAAAGGGTAATAAGCCGAAGGCTTAAAGGGCCTAAATTTCGGTAGTCCGAATATTGGATTTTTACTCCATGTGATGGAGAATTAAATTACGATCACGTAGGAAGAAACGGGAGGTAAAACGGATAAACGGTTTGAAAGTTACGGTCGTTTTCGTAAATGAATAATAAGTCGAAAGCGTATAAGTTAAGAATTTCCTTAACCTGGATGTTGGATTTTAAGTTCACATGATAGAATATCAAATTACGATCATGTAGGAAGAAACGGGAGGTAAAACGGATAAACGGTTTGAAAGTTACGGCCGTTTTCGTAAAAAGGATTAAACCGAAAAATCTGTAGCTGGGCTGCAGCGTAACCTACGGTACTGGAGGGGCTGTTTTGTTGATTATTAATGGACTGTAAGCTACGGTCTGTAGACCGTAGCCTACGACAGGATTGATAAAATTGTTATATGTTGTTGTTTGATGGTGTATGAGATAAATTATGATATTTAACAACTTTTTACACTTATAACTAACCGTGGTCTACGGTGGGCCTCACAAACTTGATTTTGATTGTTTCCTTGATGTTTATGGGTTATAAATCCAAGTCTAAGCCCCATGAAATAAATGCACGGGTACGTAAGTGGTATGCAAGAACTTGTACGTATGTAGGTGTGTATGTATGTGTGTATAAGGGTACGTATGAATGTATGCATGTATGTATGATTGTAAAAATGTATGTATGTATGTAGGTGTGTATGTATAAATATAAGAATGTATACATGCATGATTTCAATACGATTGAGTATTAACGTATTAATAATGTGCCTTGAGATTGAAATGTAATACAGGTACATTATTGAAGTTTCACCAAGAGATAGACACTCAGATGAAATGCATGCATTTAGAGAGATAACGGAATGGAAAGTGCACGAGGATAGAACGTAACGAGTCTCCATGATTATAAATCATGTTTATAATATATAAGGTGTACTAATGCTGTGATGTTATGTGGTGAGTGTAGGTTGTACAAAATTATGGATCATTCGTCACTAGGTATAAGAGATCGAAGAACGAGTCACCGGACAGATTGAACGGGAATGCTTGACTATGTAATTTAGTAAACGTAATTTAATGTTTTCGTTTCGTAAACGAGTCAATTTATGCATTTAATGTAAAGTGTTTATTTTCAAAATAAACTATCGAGTAGGTTCAAGACGTCTATAATGAAATAAATTTTATAGTACGAATTTCCGCTACGACTTTCTGTCAAATACGTATTAGGGTCTTACACTTTTATTTCGATATTAGTGGTCGGTTGTGTCTCCAGCGGTGATATAGTTTATATTCATGCTTCATCAAACAATTTTATGATAAAAATGATTATTGTAGAATAATGTCTTTTGCGAATTACAAAGCCTAAACCGGTGGTATAGAATATTGGATGATCTAAGCTAGGTTTAGATATAGATTTTGTAAAATGTGAATTAGAATATTGGATGATCCAAAGCTGGTGTGAGCATTGGATCGAAAAGTTTACTGATCTGTAACTTGTGGTTTGTTGATGAGTAGTGGTGATGGTGGATAGCGATGATTCCAAGAACGGTCAAAGTGGTAATTTCAGAGGTTGGTTCTCTTTTGATTTGTATGAGATCTTATAGTTTGATTCATGTGTTTTTGTAATCAATATTCATGTAACTTTGGTGCTTCCTGTAAATTTCACCATCCTTGACATAAGGCTGGATCTTTGAGTAATCTGCCACTATTATTTAAGAAAGGGTATTTGTAAGTTTGAATTTTGGTTTTCTTTTGCTTCTTTTACATCGAAGTTCTATCATTTTCATTTCATAGATAACTTTGCCATATGATGTCCAACAACTTTCAGACAGAGATCAACAGCTCCTTATTTGGCATGTGGCGTGGACACCTCAAAGGTCTTTTGCGCCTTATACTCTCTTCTACATTTGTATGTTATAAACTGAATTTTGATTCGACATATAGGCTTCTATCGTCGTGCAATTTCATGTTCGTGCTCATATAGATTATTGGTGCTGCTGAGCTCTGCTGCAGCAATTGGTTGCTAAACCAGAATAATCGTATGCAGCTCAAACTCTATTCTTTAAATTATTTTCTAAACATTAATATGTACAGGTGTTGGCATTTGAAGCCAGGAGAAAACATGGAATCTAAAGGTCTTGCGCACCGGATCACGGCAACCGAGGATATCCGGGTTAGATGGAAGTAGCATCTCCTGTTAAGGATTAGAAACGATGTTTGATATGGACTGCTAAATAATTATTTTCGAACTGTTGAAGATTTATTTTCAAACTTTTAAATATCATATAATGCCAAGAACAAAGCTACTATAGTATGATTAATAGTCTAAAAAGCAAGATAGTCTAACTCTACAATTGATTAACACAAGAACGTCTGATAAATGTAAATTCCATATTTGATTAACACAAGAACGTCCGATTTTGTGTATAAAGGGACTCATGGTCATCCGAAGCCTCAACCTAGCCGTCGATTTAGTGCTGGTGCACTTGTGTCTATACATGAGGAAAATTCTGATAAACTTCAATATGCAGGTAATTTTGAGCTGTTTCGAGTTTCGACCTTTTTACTTATGCATGAACCGATTTTTGCTGTTTTTTATAACATCAAACGGGGTCGAGTGTATCAAACAAAAAATAGTAGCTGAAAGGGGACGAGTCAAACAGGTTGAAAGTCACCCATACTCGGTTTTTTATGCATATAACTTCCTAATTTGTTTTATTCAAAAGTTCAGATCTTTAATTTAAGAGTAAAATGCCATTTTCGTCCCTGAGGTTTGACCACTTTTGCGACTTTCGTTCAAAGGTTTGCTTTTCCGAATCTGGATCCAAAATGTTTGCTTTTTCGCATCTTGTCATTTTCATCCGAGTCATTAACTCCATCCCTTTTTTAATGTTTATAAGAAAAGTCATAACTTGAAAGTCAACAGAGGGTGGATTTTTATTTCTTAATAGTGTTTTTTATTTAAATAAAAAATGTTTGAAAAGACGGAAATACCCCTCATTTAACGGAGAAAAATGAAAGGAGTTAACGAGTCGGATGAAAATGGCAAGATTTCAAACCTTTGGATCCAAATGTGAAAAAACAAACCTTTAGCCGAAAGTCGCAAAAGTGGCCAAACCTCATGGACGAAAATGGCATTTTACTTTTTTTATGTCAATTATTTGAGTTAGGTTTTTTATTCTCTTTTTTTTAATTAATTTAAAGGTGACACCATTGTGAATTTTACAGTAAGTGATGTCTTCATCTCTATATATCTCTGATTTACTCAACTGATTTACTCGACCCACTAACTGATGAATGGGCCGCTTGTGTTTTATATCAGGCGGGCCAAATGAACAAAACTTTTTTTTACTGATGTCATCTGGGACTAAAATGATGCAATTTTTTAAATGTTTCTAAAGCAGGGATTTAGGTATGATGTATATAACTTCTAATGTTTGTTTTCACTTGTAGTTGCTATGCATGCCAAAAAATGGAGCGTAGATGGAGAGGATAACGGCTTTTAGAGACAATGGTAGAAAATTGTGGTGAGCATCTTCATTTTCAAATTGCTGAGATGATCAAGATTGCCTTAAAAAAGGTAAATTTTTCATTTCACTTCTGACTTTTGTTCTGAAGTAAGTTGACTTTGACTTTTTGGAGTCAAGTAGGTACATTTACACCTTTCAACAGTTTACAAGAATTATATGTTTGGCAGACGCATTTGCATGTTAGGGAGAAATGCTGATATGTGGGGATGAAAGCGGTTTGGTTGGGTGCGGTGTTGGCATGCATATTGATTGTTGTGATCCGCCGCTTGAAGATGTTCCTGAGGAGGATTGGTTTTGTGTCAAGTGTAGTAAGAAGCTCAAGTCGAAAAGATGTAGCAAAAGGAAAGGCTCTTCGTCTAGAGGTTAGTTATTTATTCTTTGTTATTTTTTTGAAGCATACTTTTGTAGTAAAAAGTACATTTTTGTATAATGATGTGTATATGTACATATATTGTAAGCTTATTGGATTCAATTAATCAAATTAAATGTGAAGTTAGCATGCTTCTCTAAAAGCCCATCGTTCAGGCCGAAATTGAAATTCTGGATTAGTTGTTTTATAGGAAATGAAGTATGAACCAACTTTTTAAGAAAGAAAAATCAATTTTTTTTAATCAATGATGGTGGGCCTGTTGGTACTTTTAAAATTTATTTTTCTCTGTTATTTTTCATTTTAGCCATTGGTGATTTGATGCGAATGGATAATTGTTTTTTTCTTTTAGTGTGTTAAATGTTTATGAACGCGTCTCAACAGAGATGTTGTAAGAAGTTGATCTTGTATATATTTGAATTTCTATCTAATAAGTTTAACCAACCATTTTTTCATTGAGTTTACTTTAAGGTATATCATAAACTCTAATGATAGCTATATTTGAATTTCCATCTAATAAGTTTCTTATGGGTTAAGCTCTTAGAATTTTTTGATCTTTTGTTTTTGTTTTGAAGAGGTGGCGAAACTCAATTCAAGTGAGTGGTATTTCTTCAGTTTCCGTGATCGCAAGTATGCAACAGGATTTCGGACCAACAGGGCCACGAAAACCGGATACTGGAAGGCTACTGGGAAAGATAGAACAGTTGTTTATAACGCTGGTGCCCTCGCAGGGATGAGAAAGACTTTAGTGTTTTACAACAACCGAGCTCCGAATGGGATTAAAACTGGTTGGATCATGCACATATTTCGTCTAGAAAACCCTCATATTCCTCCCAAGGTTTGTATCAATCCTCCATTAATTATACACACACATGTAACTATGTAAACACACTTGCACATAGTTTTGTTAAAACAGTGTTTTGAAACCACTTTTGGGTTAAAACAGTGTTTCAAACCACTGTTGGATATCAATCTGATATCCAGCTATCATTAAATTCTTAGATTCTAAAATATTCACACTTGGTCGCCTGCACAATCAACCCCCTTTTTTTCGTGCAGTTTATTTTCTCAACAGCAATTGATGGGAAAATCAAAGCATGGCTTTATGATTGTTTGGGGTCAAGAGTAGATTATGATGCCCATGGCCTTTGGTGTACGACAATGGCGTATAGCGCTGATGGAATCAGGTCATATGTTACATATTGAACTTATAATTATTTTTTTATGAGTGGTCTTTTCTATAATATGGTGTTGTAACAAGCAAATGTTTTTTTTTATTCTGAACTCAACCGAAGCTTCACGTGAGGACAATGTGTACATGGCCAAGCTGGTAGAGCAGGCCGAACGATACGAAGAAATGGTCGAGTTTATGGAAAAGGTCATGAAGATCGTTGACTCCGAGCAGTTGACCGTGGAGGAAAGGAATCTTCTTTCTGTGGCTTACAAGAACGTGATCGGAGCCAGGAGGGCATCATGGAGGATCATATCTTCTATTGAGCAGAAGAAAGAGAGCCCTGGGAATGAAGATCATGTCAAGCTAATTAAGGACTATAGGGCGACAAACGAGACCGAACTAAGCAAAATTTATGACGGATCATATCTTTAACATTGTTTTATAAAGATATGTAACTAAACACAAAGAATTTAAATAATATATTATAATATGTTTTTTAGTATTTGATTTCGATCGTTATTAAACAAACCCATGTATTCACACGGGTGTACAACTAGTTGACTTAATTACATTTTGCAAAAAATAAAAATGAACCATTTGGCTTCACAACCTGACAACCATATCCACCAATATATCCCATGATGGTGGATCAAAATGTTTGATGAACCCAATAATGTTGAACGTGGGATTTCATTAGTGAAGAAACACGTAACTAATCTGGTGATTAGTTTGGGCTTATGCTTCGACAATAGGGTTAATCTTCTTGGTCTTCTCTGAGTTGTGGGCTTAATCTTCCTGCAAAACACTAAAACACCCCGTTAAGCTCGTTAAGAGGAGGGGAATAGGGGGGTTCTCCTCTTAACCACTCTCCGGCGTGAGAATAAGTATGCGTTTTGAGGAAATAAGTGTGTGATTAATAGTGAGAGAGCAAAGAACATAATAGCATTAACATGTACATGAATGCTCCTATTTATAGCCGGAGTAGTGTAGAAGAAGATGGGTTGATGGGCCTTGGGCCTTGAGTCGATAACAAGTAATATCCTTCTTGTCCCCTCTGCCACAACCGTTAGTGTTTTTGAGGGAGGGTGGAGTTGGCGCACGCTGAATGGATCCACGTGTCTTGACCGTTGTCCTTGTTGTCTCTCTACCATCAGCAGGTGAGTGGAGATCAGGGCCGGCCCTGAGCATGTGCCGGGTGGGCGACGGCTGAGGGCCAAAAACGTGAAAGGGCCCGTAATTATTTCATATATTATATATATTATATTATATATATAGTTAAAACCCTTTAACTATGACAAGCCACTAACTGCAGTCGATGGGTCGCCTGCACGCCTTTTAAGTTGTTGGTCTTGGGTTCTAGACTCCCTGTCACCGTTTTTTACAATTTTATTCAGCCTTTCTTTTAAATGCTGCAACGTGCCTCTCTGTATCCACAAGACCACAAGCCTTTCAATAAGCTTTCATATTTCATCTACCATCTGATATATTTCAATTTTTTCCTCCTGCTGTGTTACCTTTTATCTTCACTTAAGGGTTTTTTTTTTTCTAAACAATCAAATTCTTTTATTGTTTTAATATTATTATATTAAGAGTAAACTGCCATTTTGGTCCCTGTGGTTTGGCCAGTTTTGCCACTTTAGTCCAAATCTCAAACTTATTACATCCAGGGCCCTGTGGTTTGCATTTTGTTGCCATTTTAGTCCAAATCTCAAAATATCTCTTTTTTGACTGTTTTAAGGTCCTTTTTTGTCCTGTAGTGCAGGGGTAGTTTGGTCATTTTAATTTATTCTTTTAATTAATTAAAACAATATTAATTATATATATTATATATATATACATATACAGATCGATTGTTGTTAAACTTTGAAGATGTTCTTTGACCAAATAAACTCAAAACAATATTAATCACTTTTAATCAACGAAAACCTTCAAGTTCAGCAACTGACTCTCTCTCTTCTCTCTCTTCTCTAAAGTTCAGCAACTGGGTGTGAGATCTTCATCTTCTTCATCTGGATCCAGAAAATATAGATCTTGTTTGAAGATAAAACAAATCCCAAACGCCTTCAAAGTTCAGCAACTGACTCTCTCTCTTCTCTCTCTAAATCGATTGTTGCAACCCAGATCCATCGATAATCCTCACAGTACCGATCCAGATGAAGATCTCACACCCAGCGGCGGCAGACAACGCCAAGAACGGCGGCGGTGGTGGCGGTGCTTGGCGGCGAGGGGGGGTGGTGGTGAAAGAATGAAGCAGATGGTGGGGCGGTGGTTATGGTGGTGGGTGGATTGACGGTGAAAGAATGAAGCAGATGGTGGGGCGGTGGTTATGGTGGTGGCGGTGAAAGAATGAAGCAGATGGTGGGGCGGTGGTGTGGCAGGTGGTGGGTGGATTGACGGTGGTGGCACTGCAGATCTGGATCGAAATGGCAGTTTACTCTATGGTGTGTGTTGTTATGCTTGTTACTTGTTCTGTTATGCTTGTCAAAATGGCACTTTCGTGGTGTGTGTTGTTACTTGTTCTGTTATGCTTGTTCACCATGAGGCTGTGATGATTTTTATGCTTGTTCACCATGAGGCTGTGATGATTTTTATGCTCGTTTTTTCTTGAAGATGTTCTTGATTTTCTGGGTTTTGATGATGAACTTTGAAGTTGTTCTTGATTTTCTGGGTTTTGTTGTTGTTGAAGAAGATGTTCTTGGTTTTCTGGGTTTTGTTGTTGTTGTTGTTGTTTTAATGATGATGTTTGATGATGTTCTTGAAGATACAGATCTGAGCCTCGTTTTTTCTTGAAGATGTTCTTGATTTTCTGGGTTTTGATGATGAACTTTGAAGATGTTCTTGATTTTCTGGGTTTTGTTGTTGTTGAAGAAGATGTTCTTGATTTTCTGGGTTTTTCTGGGTTTTGTTGTTGTTGTTGTTGAATTGCTTTAAATAAAACATAAATGACCAAAATACCCCTGCACTACAGGACAAAATAGGAGGTTGCAACAGTCAAAAAACTAGGGTTTTTGGATTTTGGACTAAAATGGCAACAAAATGCAAACCACAGGGCCCTGGATGTAATAAGTTTGAGATTTGGACTAAAGTGGCAAAACTGGCCAAACCACAGGGACCAAAATGGCAGTTTACTCTTATATTAATTAAAGATTTTTAATTTTTCTCTTAACTTCTAAAATAATTTTTTTACAAATTATTTTCTCTTAACTTCTAAAATAATTTTTTTTACAAATTATTCAGGCTGACCTGAATCTGTTTGGTTTGTTATAGTGTTCATAATAGAGTTTGATCAAATTGTTGAGTGACGCAACAACGGCAGTGAATTTTTGTTTTACTAGAGCGGGTAGGGCCCAGTTTGTTTAATCTTGCCCAGGGCCCAAAATTTTTTTAACTTTTTTGGAGACGGCTCTGGTGGAGATCATGGAGCAAATGTCGCCGCACGCTGATTGGTGCCACGTAAGCGTCCTTGTGTACCTTCTTGTCTCCCGTACGATTGCTAATCGTGGAGCACGATATGATACAGCCTGTTGGACGCTGATTGGTCCATTTCTCTGCCACTTATACCTTTGTAGTGTCCAAGGATGTCCTGCGTTCCTAACCTCCGCGCGGCCTCCGGGGTAGACCTTTGCTTGGCCTCGCGCCCGACCTACGTTTCACCTAATTAGTCGGTGCGGGGTCCAGAAAGTAGACAAATTAATGTAGTAGGAGTATGGTCCTGCAGGCGACCTGATTGGTTAGCGCGGGTTTTTGGGACCATACCCCTTCAATTAGTGATGTTATAAACACAATTACTAATTCGTATGTTGGTGTCACCTTTGGAATTAAACAAAAGTGTGAACTGCTAGGCCCAAACCCATTAATAAAATCCCAAATATTATCTCTTTCCCTAGCCGTTGATTTCGACTTTTCCACACGAGATTCCATCTGTCCCGCTAGTTTAGCTTTTATATCAATTTATTTATTTGAATATATATATATATATATATGTATATAGGATAAAGATAGACAGAAAACCCTTTTTACATAGAAAACTCTGAAAACCCAAATGGGAACCCATTTTTACCCAACCTCCCGACATTTTTTTTTTTTGAAAAAAATTACACATGTAGTATACATGTTTTAGAGTGTTTTGGTCCAAAAAAAACAAAAAAAGCGCCGAAGGGATTTTTTTAAAAAAAATAAACAAAATTCAGTGCCTAACATGTGTTAGACAACAATGCTGAAAGTTGCTGAAATTTTTTTTTTTATTTTTTTAAAAAGATCCCTTCGGCGCTTTTTTGATTTTTTTGGCCCAAAACTCTTAAAAACATGTATATTACATGTGTTAATTTTTTCAAAAAAAAAAATGTCGGGAGGTTGGGTTTTCTAGGGTTTTTCATATAGATAGGGTTTCCTATGTAGCCTTGCCCTATATATATATATATATATAGGCTAATTATAATGAAGAAACCCACCCCAGTTGAAGAAACCTAGGAAACTCACTTGTGTGGATAGGAGAACGCCACGTCAATTCAATGATCAGTTATAAAAGTTGTTGTCACGACCCCCGACCCCCCTGGACTCATTTAGAAACACCGGATTTTTATTTATTAAATAGATGGGATAAACCCATGGTTTACAATGGTAGCTTTAATAAAGATAAATTTTATTACATAAAACAATATTTCTTAATTTGATTTAATTAATAAAATAAGCCACTTCTTGAAACCCTTCAGTGCCGTATCCAACTCTTACGCCAATCTACTGTAATTACCTGAAACATGTTTGAAAAAGGTTTTGTCAGCGGGAAATACTGAGTGAATCATTCTATTTACTAAAACGACTCATTTGTTATAATTTACAGTATTAAGAGAGATTACAATGTTTCTGATATCAAACCAACTACCCACAGTATTTGTCACTCGACTCATTTCGGTGACTGTGGTCATATCACCATTGGCTGCCCCAATGAATGACGAATATCACTAATTTAGGTTCCCCCACCTAAAGTGACAACAACAGTAGTAATGTGCACAATACCCCACATACCGGCTGTAACTTGGTGATTACATAAACTTAATCACTGTAATTATAACTTTTGAAAATAAACATGATTTTGTAAATAGATTTGATAAAAAGAGAATGACTCACATTATAATCATGCAGATTCATACGGCCAAAGTTTAGTCTACAGATAAGCCTTGATATATTGCAGATTTATACAGGCAGAGCTTAGCCTATAGATTTAGCCTTGTAACCTAGTGCATACGAACTAGGTAGGTAACTTAATACAGCATTTACGATAACTCACGAGATTAAAACCCTCACAACGAATGACAAAGTGCAATCACTTAAACATCCATCGGATTCACAACGAATGACAGAGTATTCCCCGAGTTCAGGTGGTACTCAAACATCCTGTCGGAATCACGATTAATGACAAAGGATAGAGCTTAAACATCCGGTCGGATAGTTTCAATCGATCGGACATTGAATCGTAGCAGCGATCAAGTTAATACCCTGTATCGTAGCAGAATTCGAGCTAGTGTGTGTTTGGTAGTAAACTGTGAATATCTGGACGTACGAAATGAATTTGAACGTCGAACGAACACAGGAACTCAAGTCCCACACCCCTCTATTTATACTTGAAAAATGGTTCCCCCGCGTGTCGCGACAGGAACATGTGCGCCTGTCGCGTGGCGCGACGGGTTACTTTTTATCATATGGTTGCCACGTGTGTTTGGAGTTCAGCTGAGTCGACGGAAACGATAAATTCAATTTAGACAGCAAGATATGTGGACAATCGTCGAATAGGGAATATCCCCCCTGAGTTTTAGGGGCCCTGATCCTGATTCTAATTGTTATGAAAATTTTAGGAATTGTGTAGGATTACTTGGGTGTCTCAATTAGGGTTTCTTTTTAGACAAAATATAAATAATAATAATAATAAAATATAATATTTTTTGTGAGAGTTGTTATAGTTTGGGACATTTTTGAATATAATTATATTAAAAAGAAAAAGGAAATAAAATAGCGAGAAAAGAAAATGGACTCACTTTGTAACTTTAGGGTTCAACTAGAAAACCTTTTAGTAGAATTTTGGGTATAACTTCTGAGCTATATAAAAATATATTTTTGTAATTGTGTTAAGTATAGCACCCCTAATTCAACCTTGTCCCGATGTCCCGAGACCGAATCCCAACAACTTAGTCGGGCAGAGCCCTGACATAAGTTATGAGGCTCAGATCAATCGGAAAGAGTAGCGGTGATCAGGAGTTAAAACACTTAAAATAGGGCAGAACCTTATTATTATTTTTATAAGAAAAAAATAAATAAAATAAAAAGAATAACAATAGAGAGAGTTCGAGAGAAAGAAATAGACAACGAAAAATACTGAATGGTGCTCTTCTATTTATAGTTGTA
This sequence comes from Helianthus tuberosus, assembly GCA_030545235.1. Classification (NCBI taxonomy): domain Eukaryota; kingdom Viridiplantae; phylum Streptophyta; class Magnoliopsida; order Asterales; family Asteraceae; genus Helianthus; species Helianthus tuberosus. The sequence goes on from CM060425.1 coordinate 200,974,320, forward strand.
GGTTCTAAAACTTTTCTAACAAGCAAAGTCCATTCTTATCTTTTGAGGGACACGTACAAGAGTCATAATTTCTCATGTATACCTAGAATGCATACACATGTCCACCTATTTCAATGAGTTTTATATAATTTAATTATTACTTTATTTCCTTTTTAACTTATCTCGATTCTATGTACATCAAATTTCAAATAAAATATTACATTTATTATTCTTACATTTCATACGAAATGTTTTGATATTTATTATATTATTTTATTACTTTATATATTTATTATTAATTCAACTGCTTTACTTATTTGGCGCGTATAATTCTAAAATATAACGTTTTAGAAAATAATAAATATGTCATTAGAACCAGAATATTTTTGTTTACATTTGGGTCTAAGTTTCATTAAAATAAAGTAGATTCAAAATACAATGTATTTTTATAGTTTAATTAGTAAATGGTTCCTGGGCCCGTCTAATATTATAAGTTTTTATATACTTTTATTTTTATTAGAAATGTTACCCATATTATGACCAATTAATTAGTATAATATTTCAACCAACTATATAAAATAGTGTTTAAAACTATTTGGGTTGAATATTTATATTAAAAATAAACTAGTTACTAGTTACTAGTGGTTAATAAATTTAACAAAACTTATAATTCTTATATAAAAATAGGGATGTTACAGTTGTGAAGTAAGGGTAGTATTGGAAATTCACAGTGGACAATTTAAGAGTGATAAGGTGGTTCCTGCAAAAGTCTTTTTTGCATCTATCCATATCCATTTAATACATGCATAGTATTCTTCTTTTGTCCTTATTTCTTTAAACATCTGATCCAAGCTTTTATTTGAATATCTTTCTTCTTCAAGACACCATTCTTTCTTTCTCTATTAACCGGATCTGTCTTCTTCAACACACCTTCCACATTTTTTTGAAAAACAATTTCTGCAACAAAGAATCATAGTTGAAGATGTCATATAGAACGACCAAAATCACAAGATACAGATCAAAGAACTGATTGTCCAGATCCACAGTGTCTTTCTCTCTCTCTCTCTCTCTCTTCACAAGATCCAGATTTAGCATCTTGAAGAAAATCGCACATGAATATGAATATGAATATGAATATGAATATGAATATGAATATGAAGATGATGAATAAGATACGAAGATGACGATGAATCAGATATGGATCTTGTTATTTTTTTAAATTCTTTTATGTTTTTTTTTATCTAAAATTACACATTTTTTAACTGTTTTTAGTTGAATCATGTATTTAAGGTATAAAATGTGCAAAAATGTGTTACTTATGACTTTCAGATCTAAACAAATCAAACAGTTGGATTCAAGTTCTTGCTAGATTATTGATATTAGTTGTAGTTATTTTCTTGGTATAATCATGAAACATAGTGGGGTTTTTTTTGTTACATTACAATTGTTACATAAAAATAGAGTGGGGTTGTGTTTGTTGGTGTTACAAATGTGACCTATATAATGTGTGAAGTCTGTTTGTTTTTTATTATTGATTTTATCATTTTTTGTGTAAAATTTGTTTCAGATTTGAGCAAATCGAAATATTTTAATCCAAGTTCTTGTTTATTGGATTAATATCGAAGTTCTTTTTGTTCAAGAAGATGGAGGTTTTTAAGTTCTTGTTTTATGGGTTTGTTGTTTTTATTATTGATTGCATCAATTTTTTGTGTAAAATTTGTTTTAGATCTGTACCAACCAAAACAATTTGAAGATGATGTTTCAGAAGTTGAAGATGATTCAAAAGATGTTTGATGTTGAACATAGTTACGAAATGTAACAATCAAAGAAAAAATGCATGTTACATTTTTTCGTGTTACATAAATAATGCACGTTACTGAAAATAAAGTGCATTGTTACACTTTTTTAGACTGTTTGTAAACATAAAGTGTGTTGTTACATTTTTCCCAGATTATTGTAAAAACAAAGTGACTGTTACAGAAACAAAGTGTGTTGTTACATTTTTTTTGTGTTAGAAATGTAACAATCAATCAAAGCAAAAATGCCTGTTACATTTTTTTGTGTTACAGAAATAATGTCCGTTACAGAAAATAAAGTGCATTTAATCATGTAAAAATTATATGTTACGTTTCTATGTAATTTTTTATGTTACAGAAATAAAGTGTGTTATTACAAATGTGGCATAAATTGATAATTAAAAAATGCATGTTACATTTTTTTGTGTTACATAAATAATGCACGTTACTGAAAATAATTGTTGTAAAAATAAAGTGTGTTGTTACTTTTTTTCCCAGATTATTGTAAAAACAAAGTGAGTGTTACAGAAACAAAGTGTGTTGTTACATTTTTTTTTGTGTTAGAAATGTAACAATCAATCAAAGCAAAACTGCCTGTTACATTTTTTTTTTGTTACAGAAATAATGTTCGTTACAGAAAATAAAGTGCATTTGATCATGTAAAAATTATATGTTACATTTCTATGTAATATTTTATGTTACAGAAATAAAGTGTGTTATTACAAATGTGACATAAATTGATAATTAAAAAATGTATGTTGAAAATTTGTATGTTACATTTTTTTTGGACATATATATTACGTAACCTGAAATTTGTAACATTTAAAAAAAAAACTACTCGGTGTTTTTTGTGTTTCTTTTTTAAAAATATTCAAATATTTGTATATTACATTTCCTATTTTTTTAGAAAGGTTTTTATGTAACACAACGTAACTGGGTTTTAGCAATGTAACAAATCCTATATTCATATATGTTTTGCTAGTTACATATTTAACAATTAAAAAAAACAAATTATTTGATGTATGTAACATTTATTTTTGAAGTTACAGATAAAATCATGTAAATTAAAGGTTGCATACATTTAATAACTAAAATTTATATATATAACATATTTCTTACGTTTTGTAATATATAATAAAATGTTTTTTAAGGGTTAATCTGAGAATGAAAGAGAAATAAAATGTGGAAGTGAGAGGAATATTAGAGAGACTTTTCTGTGTTTCAAGATATCAGAGGAAGAGAGAGAAAGTTTGACTTTATTTTGGCTCTATGTATTTTTTGTTTGTTCAAGTACCCAAAGCCACATATAATATTCATTATATCTTCAAGATATTTGTAAGTTTCAATTTTTTATTCTGAAAACTTTTTTTGTATAAATTAGTCATCATAATTACACTTTTTTCAAAAGAATCAAACTTTGTCCTCCATGCCGAAAATGCCCTTTTCTGTACTTATTGTTATTATTTTAGTAAAAGTGTGATTACTTTTACTGCAAATGGATCACAGCCATTCATCTTGTTTAATCAATGGTTGTTATTAGGTTTTCGGGGTTTCTTCAACTCAAGTGGGTTTTCGATTTATCCTATATATATATATATATCTTTTAAATATGTTTTGAAATAGATTAATATATGTAATAAAGGTGTGAATTTGTGACATAGCCATGAACCTAATACAAAACTTGAGGGTTGAGTTTGGTACAGACGGGTTCAGGTCAGTTTCAGGTCGAACAACAAACCTGTTTAGTTGAACAAGCTGAACCTGATGAGTTCACGAGTTGACCAATTAACCAAATTTTTATTGATTTTTTTTATATGTGCTTTATATGATAAAGTCAATTGGTTAGGCCAATTTCGGATAGAATCCACAACCTGTTTAACACCCCTAGTGAAATATGGGTGTAACTTAAAAAAAATAACTTAAAACAAAAACATATATAAAAAAAAATTTGTAAGGAAGTTATAAAATAACTTAAAACAATAACATATATATAAAAAAAGTATTTTTAAGGAAGTTATAAAATATATGTGAAAGAACAAAGTCATTTAAACGTCCTTAAAATAGTTAAGAGGAGCTATTAATAAAATAATAAAGAAACATTTAAAAAACTTTGTATCAAAATCTAACATCTAATTCTTTTAAATTTACTATAACTTTTTCCCTTAACTCTTGTTTAACAACATATTATTAAATGAAACTTATTATTATCTAATATAATTAAGAGTGAGAAAACGTGAGTTTTTAAAAACACCAATTTTAAAAAATATTTTTTAAACATCTATTATAGATAAGTTTTCTAACTAGTTTTGACTTTTGAGGAAAGAACTCGTAGCCCAATAATTCCTTATTGTATATGGTAAGCCCAATAAATTCATATCAATTACGTTGAATGAATCCTGACATATTGTATGTATCACGATCCATCGTATTTAATTGCGCCCATCACTTGGTGCACTTGGGCCCAGTCCATTGCTTGGGATTTTCTTTTGGGCCTAATAGTAGGCCAATAGAATTTAGAAATCCCCATTCACTTAACTTAACTAGAGGTGAAAAGGAAAAACGGGTTACTATAGTTTATAACTATAACCGGTTATTAATTGAAACCATAACCGGTTTGTAATTGATACACTAATAAGCGGGTTAGGTTAGAAAAACCACAAATTAGGAATCGGTTTGAGATTTTAGAACAAGAACCAATTATCCGGGTTTTTTTGGGTTAACCGGTTATTGTCACTTTTTTATAGTTTTCTTAGCTCATTTACATATATACATACACATACATAAAACATCTAAATAAATAAAAGTGAAGTTTATTGAGGAGAGCGGGGATTTCAGCCAAGAAGGAGGCCCCTGTGGATTTCCTTACAGATCCCATGGAAGGGAGATCTACATTGAGGCCAGCAGATCTGCTCGTCTTTGGCTGGGCGGGAGAGAAACATGCTTGTGTGGATCTCACAGGAGTCTCCCCCTTAGCTGGTTTAAGGGGAAGCGGGTTTGTAGCAGGACAAACTATAAGGAAAGCGGAATAAAAAAAGGTGGATAAACACGCTAAAGCCTGTGCTGATAACCAACATGCATTTGTCCCCTTCGCCTTCGACACCTTTGGCTCCCTAGCTCCAGAAGCTATCCGTTTGTTGATTAGGGTCCAAAAGGTTGTCCACAGCAGTTGCTCATCAACAGGGGGCAGGGGTTTGTCTTTAATAGGCTAGGGTTTGCTATTCAGAAAGGGGTAGCGGCGCAGCTTGTTGCTCGCTTACCTGCGATATTGATGTAACTCGGCCAGTTCATTTATATAATCTAAAAAAAAAAACTTTTGAAAAAAAAATTATTAAATAGGCAAAAATGGGCTTATATTTAAGCTATTATAGGTTAACTGTTTTTAATCTATTCTAACCTAATCATTTTTTAGGCCAATTATAGGTTAACAGTTTTTTTAACCTATTCTAACCTAAGCATTTGTTAGCCAAAATAACCGGTGCTGTTTTTAGCTGGTTAAGTTAAAAAAAACACATGTTTAAAGCTAGTTAAACTCAACCTTTTGACTTTAAGGTCAAATGTCGTCGGAAGTAGCTCATCCGCATTCCCACAGTAATTCCTCAACCACCCCGTCCCCTACTATTGTTCTCTACCAAGTACCAACCATCACTTCAATATAACGTACCTAATTAATGTTAGAACCAATGTTGCAGAAATCGGCCAAGGCGGCCGATTAATCGGCGCCTAGACGCTAGGCGGTGAGTTAATGACTAATTTTTAGCTAGTCGGTCCAATTAGGCGGATATGGTCAAAATCGGTCTTAGGCGGTCAAAATCGGTCCGAGGCGGTCAAAATCGGACTAATCGGTCCATGTTTTACAGCCCATTAAACACTTAAACACAAAATTTGACCCATTTTTGAATCTGGCCCATTGTTTTACAGCCCAAATATTACTTATAAACCTATTTTAACATTTAATTTTAGGTATTTTAACATTTAACCCCCTCTATCTTTCACTAGTTTACAAATGGTTCCTAAACTTTTAAATTTATTAATAAAAAGTATAAAGTTATCTCCTAAACTTGTAAATTTATTAATAAAAAGTATAAAGTTATCTATATATATAAAAAAATTTGTAAAATTATACTTAAAAAGTCCAATCCGATTAATCCCGATTAATCCCTAGGCGGTACCTCACCGCCCGACTAGCGCCTAGCGCCTTCTACAACATTGGTTAGAACTAATCTTGTCAATACTCAAAATTGGTTAGAACTAATCTAGGTTATAACCCCGTGTATTACACGGGGTTGAATAAGTAAATTTTATATACTAAGTAATAAAACAACATATCTTTAAAACCTCATTTATTGTACAGGTTGAATAAATATAATTTTATATATTAAAAAATAAAAAGTTATATCTATAAGAATCATATTGTACGGGTTGAATAAATGTAAATTTGTATACCAAATAAAAAAGTTATATCTTTAAAACCACGTGTATTATACGGGTTGAATATATGCAATATTGTTTACCAAATAATAAAATAATATGTCTTTAAAAACCCCCATTTATTACACGGGTTGAATAAATGTAATTTTATATACCAAACAATAAAAAATTACATCTTTAAAAATATGCGCATTACACGGTTTGAATAAATGTAATTTTCTGTACTAAATAATAAAAAATATATATCCTTAAAAAACCCTGTGTAATGTACGAATTGAATAAATCTAATTTTATATATCAAATAATAAAAAGTTATATTTTAAAAAACCTCATGTGTTACATGGATCGAGTAAATGTAATTTTGTATAGTGAAAATAAAAATATTTAATATATTAATACAAAGTTTGGTTTTCGTGATAAAAATAGATTATTCTGTTGTTGCAAAATTTGTTAAGGAAGTCTCCATAAATTTAACAATTTATTTAAAACTCCGTAAATGTATAAATGATAAATACTATTAGTTAATTTTATTTTAAGTTTCGTAAAATTTGTTTGATACCAAACTAAACAAAACGTTCAAATATAATTAATTCAAATAAATAATATTATAAATGAGAAGGAGATTAAACTAAATAATAAGTATCCATAAGATATTAAACTAATAATATTTAGTAGGAGAGTTATCTATAATATAAGATATTAAATTAAATAATATTTAATTGAAGGATTATCTATAATTAATTAGAAGAAATTAAATTAAAATAATAATTATCTATAAAAGATGGCCTAATATGATGACAAGTGTCCCTAAATGACGAAAAAATATAAATTATAAACTTATATATAATCCTTATTAATGAAATGACTTATTTAGATAAAATAGTAAAACAAAAGAACAGTTATATTTTCTCTATTCAAAATAATTTTCTAAGTTTTTACTTCTCTTTTGAGATACTACAATCTATTTTATTATGTCTTCAAAAGAAGTAACACTAAAAAATAAAAAAATAATGATCATAAAATTGTAAGTATTTTTAAAAATAATTATAAGTTATGAGGTTATGGTAAATGAATTGTAATTAAATTCTACTATGTATATTAATTATATAATAAATACTTTGATATAAATACTACTTTTAGATATACGGGTCATGAGACAAAATACGAATATCATCATTATATAGAAAATATTACATATTTAAAAATCATACTAAAAATAAAGTATACGTTTAAAAAAGTAGGACTAAAGTTTTTTAAACTATAAATTTGAGCGTCTACAACAACTTTTTTAATTAGTAGTTGACATTTAAATATTCAAATTAAAATTTTTTATTATATTATATAATGTCTTTATTTAGCATGATGATAATGTCTTTAGTTGCGAAAATGTATTAAAAAATAATATACTTATTATATTATTTGATACATTTATATTTGTTATAGATAATTATTAATTAAATTTGAATTTATACGTTTATCCCTAACTATATTAATTAATATTATATTATATTTTGTGTATAAAAATTAATATGTAATACTATTATTAAAAGGGAGGAGACACCAGAGATTGACACGTGTACAAAAAGATTTTTGTTTATTAGTATAGGAAGATTTAGGAAATACTAGTTTTATTAATTTTATAAGTAGAACTTGGATACAATCACTCTTTTTTTATAAGTAGAACTTGGATAATGGATACAATCACTCTTATATGTTTACTGGGTTTATATTCACTATGTATAATATGATAATTTGCATAGTTTTAAATAGACCACGTGTCCATGATTTTGCACACCATATGTATACCAAAAATCATTATGTCTACTTTGTAAGATAACTTGAAGTGAATCCCACACGGTTTCGTACTTGTGGCTTCTGAACTTTGTAAAACAAAATGGTATCATGACATTCAAATGAATTGTATTAAAGGTATTGTGGAGCTCGATTTTTCTACTATTCTACATTGGATTTACGGTCGAAATGTTGACATGAAAGCACTTAAGATGAGGCAGTGATGGAATTAGAAGAAAAAGTCAGGGGTATCCCAAAAGGCCAAAATTTTTACTTAAACCCGTCTCTGATTATTTGAGGGCCTATAAGGGGCCTCGGTTGTAATTGGTCGTTCAAGGCTTTCGACCTGCCCAATATGATGTCATCACAGCTTAAACAGGTTATGGACCAAATTATCCAGGTTTGACCAACATATTCGTTTCTTAACTCGTTTTCTTAATCAAGAAGGAAGCTTTTATATATCTGTTGACGATAAATGGTGCCATTTCAGGTTACAACTGCTCAAAGGAAGCATCACACTCACACAAACTTTTATCTGTTGAATGGTGCCTACATGTGTACAAATATATAAAAAAGAAGCTGAAGAATGTGCAAAACTGAATTATGGTTGCGGTCCCTATAACATAAAACAAGAGGAAAACAATCACTACGTTTATATAGTTACGGTAGAGGTGGCTCTTTAGGATTACAAGTGGATTGAAAGACACCTAAAGCACATTTTTAATGGATAAAAATCCCATTTTGACACCTTACTAAAGAATGACTCAATATGAAAGTTACTTTACAAACACCAGTCAAACAAAAAATGTAAGTGTGACAGTACAAAGAAGTAACATTCTGTGACACATTAAAGGTTAATTCACAAACATAAAGACTACATGGTGCTGAAAAATCACACTCACAGGTTTTGAACGTCGAACAGGACCAATTTATCGAGGTTTGACCAACATATTGGTTTCTTCACTCGTTTCTTATAAAAAAAGGAATCTTTTTATATTTCGTTCAACTGGTGCAGGCGTGCAATTTTCTTAATGATAATTCAAAAGAATCACCACACAAAATTTTCTCAGCCAGGATTCCACTATATATGATTCCATTGTCGTGATGACATCAGTGTATGTCAAATCCAAAAACAGAGCTCAATAAGTATAAAACATTCAAGTTCAAGAATAAAACTATAAAAGGTAAATTTTGTTCTACAAAACTATCATATGGTTCTTAAACATATACCTTTGTTTTACAGATGTGGAAATAGAAACTGATGTGATTACCATCAACTGTTAGGCAGGTAGAATGTGCAACAACTGAAGAACTATGGCAATTCTGTGGCAGATCCACAGCAAAAATAACACTTACAATCATAACTGTAAACTGGAACTAATATATAAAGTCAATGAATGTGACTGCTACTACCCATGAATTTAGTAAAACACCATTAAACTACAAATATGTAAAGGTTTTAAACACATTAAATAGAATATGCCCAATGACCAAACACATGAAGACCAATTGGATCATAACCCACACTCACCATTCAGCTTCTTCTCCCTGCCTGTAAAACTGTCCATCAACTCTTGGCACAAGCCTACCTATCAACTTAAGTAAACTTCTATCTAATGAACCAGCTGCGATTCGATCTTTTAACAACAATAAAGTAGAAGCATCAAGTGAGTAACTTCTTCAATCCATTTGCTGTAAAAGAATCTCCACATCATCGAAATGCTGGTTCTTAAGATATCCATGGAGAAGAACACAGTAACTAACATTATCTGGTGGGCAGTCCCTCTCACCCATTTTAAGAAACAAATTCTTAGCTTCCCTTAGCAGACCCTTCCGACAAAAGCCACTAATCATTGCGTTATGTGTCCGAACATCAGGTTTCAAACCTTTTACAGTAAGGTCTTGGAAAAGAGCCCTTGCAATATCAAGCCTCCCACATTTGCCCATTCCATCAATAAGGATATTATACACCACAATATTAGAATTTAGCTTGCTACCGCCCACCGAATGAAACAAAGACAGCACCTCTTCAACTTGGTGGTTGCGGCAAAGGCCATCATAAAATACAAATTGCCAAATCACTATCTTAGTTTCTCCCAGATTCTAGATCAGGTTCACATAGTTTCTGTTTGATGAGCTTCTTGAAGAGTCTCTCAGCCTCAAGAATCCTATCTTCAAGAATGAGTCCATCTAAGAGTGTACTAAATATGAAGACATTTGGGACAACAGCTCGCCTGAAGCAACAGCCCAGGAGTGCAAAGCCGTCGTTGGTGCGAGACATCAGACAACAACACCTGATTGCAATACTCATAGAATACTCGTTAACAGGCACTCCAATGAGACACATTTGTTTAAAAAGGTGGAGGCAAGAAGAAAAATGTTTCATTTTGGCAACAGCATTTAACAATTGAGTAAACTTAATAACAGATGGGAGGGGTTTTCTCTGGATCATTTCATCGAACAGGTTAAAGGCATGATCCAAGTTGGTAAGTTTTTGATACCTAGACAGAGGAGGATCGTCATTATTTGAAAAGGAATTGGAGTGAACAAGAGAAGCTAAAGAAGTGGAGTGAGGAGTGAATGGGGAAGACGAAAGAGGGGTTGTTAAAGAATTGGTGATGAGAATACCTGTGAGTTTGAAGAAAGCATAATGAAGAAGAGAATTGGTGCGAATCATCATCATTGTCGAAGCCTCCTCCAACGGAGAAGGAAATTGATCAGTATTCTTCAGGACCTGTGACCTAACCAACCCTCACGCTCACACTCACACCGGTGTGGTTCAAGACCTCGTTTACTAATTTAATTAGCTCAGTTGGGAGGAGGCCGGGGGTTTGCCATTGGCCACCCCGGTTCGAATCCCGGCGTCTATGGTTTGGGGGTTGGGATGTCCCGATGATGGATCGTCTTCTACCGAGGCATGAAACGGTCTTGAGGGCAACCCGGTTTTACCCAGCTGTTACCCCAGCGAGTCTCTCGTGTGGGGGCAGTATGGTTTCCGGGCGGAAGTCAGCTCACGCGGCAGGCCGGGGCCCAATCGAACATCGCGTCCGCAGATGCGGGGCTGACGGGGGAATGTCTTTGACATAAACCCGGTGACCACTGGTCCAGTACATAGAAAGTCATCTTCCAAAAAAAAAAACATATATTCTCTTGAGGTCCAATACCCCGTTCAATCCTCCACTCAAAGTCTCAAAATAGTGTGTATAATTTTCTCATGACTTGTGATCTCGTATTAATATCATTTATCCTCAAGGCTCGTCTCATTGAACACCACCTTCTTGACTTCCAAAAATCAAATTTCATAACTATGATTATTTTTCATATTTGGGGACATTAGCATTCACATCCAATCCACTAAAAATATACATACATTCCACTAAAAATAACTCCTATATCAATATATTTCCACTAAAAACAAATACTTTTTCTCTCTCCTTTTCAATATATATTACATTTTTCTCTCTCATTCACTCACAACCACTTTCAATATATATTAAAAAAATTATAGTGGGTGAACAGTGTCCCCCCAAATATACAGATGAACAGTAATATTTTCTCTCTCCTCCACTCACAACCACTTTTTATACTCTTTACATTTTAAAAACCCCACACTCACAATATGATGCATTGGATGTGAATGCTCTAGCCAAATAGTTGATTTCATAATTTTATTTTTCAAACATATTCTTGAAATAAAATTCATTAAAATGTAGAGTAAACTGCAATTTTACACCCTGAGGTTAGGGGTGATTGGCACTCCTACCCCCCCTAAGGAAATAATTGCAAAATTACACCCCACTGTTTGACCTTATTTCGCACTTTTACCCCCCGCCGTCTAATTGAGTAACAGAACTGTTAAGTCTAAGTTGAAATGACTATATTACCCTTCCATTTTACCCCCCAACATTTCTGTTAAGTCGCACAATTACCCCCCACAGGTAAATTACTAATTTGTCCTTTTCTATTACCCCCTGTACTTTGTGATAACACACAACATTACCCCCTGAAATTTACAAAACCCTTCCCGCCAAAATCAAATAGCTGTTCTTTGATCTAAAACCTAACAAGCAAATACCTGAAACGTAACAATCATACCTGTTAAAAAATCTGAAACGTAACAATCATACCTATTTCTATAAGGTGTTCACACCAACAAGCATATACCTGTTCAACCAGTGGGAATGCATACAATCATACCTGCAATGTCAACATAATGAGTGTATACATCCAGAATCATAATTGCAGTACATAAGTGTATACATCCAGAATCTGATTAAGCCACTGTTGAGTGTGCTGCACAATTTGGAGCACATAAGTGTGCTGCTAATGTGAACTGTGACCATAAGTGTATGCACATGAGTGTATCCAGAATCTGATTAAGCCCAAACTGGAATGCCACAGGAGGTAGATTGCAATTTGATTGAATAATATGCTGTTCAGTTACTGTGTGATCAAACATGATCAAACATAATCAAACATGATTATGCCCAAACTGCAAAGGCCTCATTGCAGGCTGCAAATGCATAATCAACCTGCAAATGCATAATCAAACAGATTTCATGCCCAACTTTCAGAAAACTCAGTGTGATCAACCAAGGAAACTGTCATTTTAGAACATTCAGGTTACTAAACAAGCTGCAAATGCATAATCAACCTTAATGTATGCATTTTAACACAGAGGATATAGGAGATTGTATGCATTACCCAAAAGCTTTTTTGATCAAACATAATCAAACATAATGTCAACAACCTAATTTTGATCAAACAAAATACCCAAAAGCTTTTAGACAAAAGCTAAATAAGTTACCTTAGGTTAACCTACATATTACACAAAAGCTTAGATTAAGTTAAGTTAACCTACATATTACACAAAAGCCTAATAACTACTAGACTAAACATCCGCTCAACTCTCCGATGGTAGATGGAAGTTGAGGACAGGCCTCCCAAACACAGAGACCACCAGGTGGAACACAATAGATGAGCTTGATAAGCTCATCGTCAGATCAACTGTAAAACAACCAACATTAACCAAATCAGACCCTAGCCCCTGTGTATAACATGATAATGACTAAATCTGACCCTGATTAACTAACATTGGCATATTATACCTTTCGTGTGGCGGATGATATAGCGGAGTAGCCAAAAGAAGACCGGCATTTCGATTGATCGATGGTGGTTGTGATCGGAGAAGATGGTGGATCGCCTGTGGTTGTGATCGGAGAAGATGGTGGTTGTGATCGGAGAAGATGAAGTCGCCGGTGTATGGTGGATCGATGGTGGTTGTGATCGGAGAAGATGGTGGTTGTGATCGCCTGTGGTTGTGATCGGAGAAGAAGGTGAGAGCTCGATGGTGGGAAGGTGGGGGGGTAATTGTGCGTGGACATGTTACTTATAGGGTTTAGTTTATCCAAGAAGCTTTAGATAAGAGTGAAAGGACAATTATACCCTTTGACTTTTATGTTACTCAGTTGACTGTTTACTCAATTAGACGGCGGGGGGTAAAAGTGCAAAATAAGGTCAAACAGTGGGGTGTAATTTTGCAATTATTTTCTTAGGGGGGGTAGGAGTGCCAATCACCCCTAACCTCAGGGTGTAAAATTGCAGTTTACTCTAAAATGTATAAATTTCATCCCATATAAACACATAATAATAAATAATATAGATTTCCAAATTCTCTGTATTGAACGGTTTATAAGGATTTCAATATATATTTGCTTGTTTTTTTTAACGGCAAGAAACGACGTTTCAACCACCGTGACACCGGACGTTGTGGCCAAAGTCGACTACTCGACCGCCGCCAGCGCCTTGGCTCTCTCCAGATGCGCGGAAACCTGACCTCCACCCGCCCGAAGGCATGACAGTGGAATAATTGGTAAAACCTCGCCTCCCATCCAAGTCGAACCGGCATCACCTGTATTCGCTCTTCACCACTACCTCATTGGCAAACAACAAGATTGTAATTCTCAATAAACAGTTTTAGTTACATTTAATAATAGGGTTATTGGATTTTATCACCCAAAACTACTGGCTATTGGCCGCTGCCACCCCCAACTATCACTTTGACGCCCACCACCCCCAACTTAACACTTAGTGTGTGTAGTCACCATGTCGTTAACTAATCACTAACTTTTGATCATGTTACTATACTTTTGGGAGTGTCCTAAGATCACTAAAACCTTCCTAAGATCCCTATGACGCCCCCACAAGTATAGTAACTGGATCAAATGTTAGTGACCAGTTAACGACGTGGTGACAGAACATACTAAGTGTTAAGTTGGGGGTGACGGGCGTCAAAGTGATAGTTGGGGGTGGCAGCGGCCAATAGCTAATAGTTGGGGGGTGATAAAATCCAATAACCCAAAATAACATAGTTTGAAATGATAACCAAAAACAACATACCCGGTGATTTCTCACTCATAGCGAAAGTTATTGGTAGGGCCTGGGAATGATGGAATGTAGGCAAGCCTTACCTCTATCCTAAAAATAGAGATGCTATTTCCAATGAGACCCTCAACTCCAAAGTCAAAACCATACATAGAGGTCAAACGATGTACCTAGCTACTTAAAAATTGTACCTTTGCAAACATAAAGAAGTGCCATAGCAAGACACAGAAACAAGCTATAGCATGCAAAGGCTACCTCCACAATAAAATAAAATAAAATAAAAAACCCTAGCATTGTAAGGTGAGACTAAAAGAACAAACCGTACCTTATTCCTAAAAGTTGTTAACTTTAATTTTGCATCTTCACGGACTCCTATCCTCGACTATGTCCTCAGAGATGTGCAAATGTAACAAATCCTGCCTAATTCGCTCCTCTCAAGTTAGTTTCGTTCTGCCTCTGCTCCTCCCCTCCACCGTAAGAGTCTCCACGGTTCTAATCGTGGCCGTCACTTCTCGACTCTATTTAGTAACAATCATAATTCATAACTAAATGTTCTTTGTATGAAAATACGGAGTAAGATTGTGATTCATCATTCATTACACTAGATATTAAAATGGTTATTTGAAGCACAAGTTTGACTAAGAAAAGTCAAATGTGTGAAATTGTTAGACAACTATGGTTTTGGAAAGTTTTTAGATGTGAACATATTATTTCGAAACCAAAAAAAAAGTGGATTAATAAAAGATAAATCGAGTATCAAAGTATTTAAATAAAGTATGATTTTTATATAAAAACCCATTAAAGACAACATACACAATTTGAATTGAATGCATTGATAAAACAGGTCAATATTGTTTTTCATCCATTTAAGTTGAACGGGATGGTTAGATTGGGTATCGGGTGAGGCATCTTTGGGTAGAAAATTAACCCAGTAATTTTCGGTTCGAATATTGGTTAGGGAAATCCAACATCGGGTAACCCGACTTACCCGAGTAAGAACTAAGCGCGATCCGACTTTCGTCAGGCGGTGATTTGTTGTGGAAGCGTTTTTTCATCTAACCCTCTATTTCCTCTATTTCCCCTTTTTATTTTATCATCATCATTCCCCGCCGGATCAACACCCACAAATATGTCCAAGCCTGTACTATCTAAATAAACCGATCCAATGAACCCAATAACCAAACAGCCTGAACTCGGCGACTCGATTGTGATACGAATTGAATGTCGGATGCTATATCATACAGAAAAACCCGAATAACCCAACCCAAACTATTAAAATCTGATCTTATACGAACAGATCAAGAAGAAGAGAAACAGAAAGAGTTAGGTCACCCAAATCCATGGTTTTTATTCTATCATTAGGCGTTAGGTCAAATATTATTTTATTATTAAATTTTAAACCGATCTCTAATCCAGATCTTAAATTCCCAACAAGATCGATCCGTCTTTGCCACTGACTGACCGCTTCATGATCCTTGATTTCTTGTACCTGCCAATAAGAATCATTCTTTGCTTTTTATGCCCTCTCGGCAACCTAGTTTCTTGCTTCTCGAGCCCATCGGTTCGCATCACCATTATGATAATCACAATCATGATTTACTTCCTTCCTTTTTTTCCCTAGCTCAGGTCTGATCGAACTCAGCAACTAACAACCATTTGCAGATTCATAATGCTTATGCGTATGGGTACATATGTAGAAATAGAAATGAATGTGATTGATTACCCACAACCGTTGGGCAGGAAGAATGTGCAAAAACTGAACAAGTATGGCGCTTCTGGGGCACATCCGCTGCAGAATTCAGTAATGTTCTAATACAGGACTGATTTTTACAAAACATTGCTTGTGATCAATGCTGTGATATCCACTTTGTAGATATCAAACCGGAATTCATATATAAAGTCGATGAAATGTGACTGCTAGTATAAAAATACAAATATGTTGAACAATAAACTCATTAGATAGAATATACCACAAGTAAAGACCAGAACTAATTCGATACAAATTTCCGATTTTAATTTCTCATCCTACAAAAGTACAAATAGCTCAAACCAACAATAACTAATTCAGTCTCTCTCCCAGATTGTTATCTAGGCACTGCAGTAGTATCCATCATTTCTTTTGGCACAAGCTTACCTATCAATTTAAGCATACTTCTATCTACTGAACCAGCTGCGATTTCATCAATCAACATCGATAAAGTTGAAGCATCAAGTGAGTAACTTCTTCCATCCATTTCCCGTAAAAGCATCTCAACATCATCGTAATTCTGGTTCTTAAGATATCCCTGGAGAAGAACATTGTAAGTAACACCATCTGGTGGGCAGCCACTCTCATCCATTTTACGAAACAAGTGCTTTGCTTCCTTTAGTAAACCTTCCCCACACAAGCCACTAATCATCACGGTATATGTCCGAACATCAGGTTGCAAACCTTTTAGAGTTAGGTCTTGGAAAAGATCCCTTGCAATATCAAGCTTCCCACATTTGCTTGCACCTTCAATAAGTATTGTGTACACAACAATATCTGAATTTAGCTTGCTATCACCTACCAAGTGGAACAAAGAGAGCGCCTCATCAACTTTATGGTTGTTGCAAAGACCGTCTAATATTATTCTATAGGTGCATTCATCTGGAATTAGGCCTTGTGATCGCATCTCATCAAAGAGTTTGCGTGCAGCTCCACAACGTCCGACCCGAAACAAACCCTGTAACATGGCACCGTAACTGACTATATTGGGTTTCAAACCTTTTTTTGTTATCTCATGAAACAAATGCATGGCCTCTTCTATTTTCAAACTCTTGCAATACCCATTCACTAAACTGTTAAAAGCAACAACATCAGGAACGAGACCTTTAGAAGTAAGTGAATCAAAAAGTGTCCTTGCTTTGATCATTTCACCTCGCAGACAGTAACCGTCTATAAGTGTATTGTATGTCACTGTGTTAGGAACCGCACCTCTCTCAATCATGATGCCTATAACAGCCTGCGCTTCATCTACCATACCTTCCTTGCAAAATGCATCAACTAATATGTTAAAGGTATGCAAATCAGGAAAGATCCTTACATCTTCCATTTCTTTTAGCATCTTAGAGACCTCCTCCCAACGACATAAGTTACAAAGGCCACAAATGAGAGTGTTGTATGTGATGACATCTGGTTGAATGCCTTTGTCAAATACCATTTCATTGAAAAGCTTGTAAGCATCATCTATCAGTTTGTCCTTGCAAAGACTATCAATGATGGTACTATATACAACAACATTAGGCTTACAGCCTCTTTCCTCCATGAGCCTAAGCAAACCAATGGCAATATCGTTATTCCCAACCTTGCAAAGCCCTTTGATCATTGTGGAATACATAACTACATTCGGTTCACAGAGTCTCTGCTTGATTAACTTCTTAAAAAAATTCTCTGCCTCAAGAATCCTATCTTCTATGACGAGTCCATCTAACAGTGTACTAAATATGAAGACATTTGGGACAACAGCTCGCCTGAAGCAAGAAGCTAGGAGGGCGAAACCGTCATTGGTGCGAGACATCTGACAACAACACTTGATGGCAATACTCATAGAGTACTCGGTAACAGGCACTCCAATGAGACACATTTGTTTAAAAAGGTAAAGAGAGCAAGAAAAATGGTTCATTTTGGCAACAGCATTCAACAGTTGATTAAACTTGACAACAGATGGCAGTGGTCGTCTCTGTGTCATTTCATCGAACATGTTAAAGGCATCATCCAAGTTGGTAAGTTTTTGATACCTAGATGGTGGTGGATGATCCCCGTTATTTGAAAAGGAATTGGAGTGAAGAAGAGAAGCTAAACATGTGTTCTGGGGAGCCAATTTTGAAGACGAAAGAGGGGTTCTGGTGATGAAATTGGGTTTGAGTTTGATGAAATAAGGAAGACGTGAATTCAAGCGACTCATCATCATCGTCGCTTTAACAGAGAGACGGTAAAAAATGAGAGAGAGAAAGCATGCCCTATTTTCACAGCTCATACATAAAGATGGGCCTGTGGTTAATGGAGTTAGTGGGCCTGGTGGGGATGTAAGCCCAAGAAGACACCTGGATCCAAGTCAAAGTTAGCCCGTAAAAAAGCTGTTCCCCGATTAGAGATGGGCATAATACCCGGTTTCAAACCCGGACCCGTAGAACCGACCCGGAACCGGTTCCAGTTCCTACCCGATACATAGGAGAACCGGGTCCAGGTTCAAAAAACCGGAGGTTCCTACCCGATTCCATTTTTCATCATAATAAACGAGTAGTACCCGGTTCTTAACCCTACCCGGTTAATACCCGTACCCGGTTCCTCTCCAGTACCCGGTTCCTACCCGGTTAATACCCGTTACTAAAGCTAAAACACATCCCTTGCACCTAGCCATTTCATGGTTGTCGGTCATCAAACACAAGTCGAAGTGCTTCCAAATAGTCGGGTTTCTTTTGGTTTCCAAAACCATCACAACTTCTTCGTTGCATGCCATCCTCTCTTCGTTTGATGAGTTTTTGGAGTAGTAAACTAGTAATTGAAGGTGTAATGAAGAACTTTGGGTAATAATGTGAGTGTAGGGTGAATATTTTGGGTTTTATAGGAAAAAAAGCATTTTTTTAATATAAAATCGGTTTCCAACGGTAATATATCCGTTGGAACCGGTTCCAAACAGTGGCATGCAGCTTTTGGTTTGAAAGTATCCGACAGAACCGGTTCCTGTCAGTACCCGGCGTACCCGGTTCCAAACAGTACCCGAATCCGGTTTGAAAAAACCCGTAACCGGTTACATCGGTTCCGTTTTTTTATACTTCTACCCGGGTTCAACCCGGACCCGGTTCCTTAGTGTACCCGGTTCCACTAAGTAATATCAGAACCCGGGTACGGGTAGTACCCGGTTCCGGGTATTCAAAATACCCGGTTATGCCCATCTCTATTCCCGATTTAACCGTAACTTAGATGATAGTACTCGCTATTTTTTTAGGACGACTATCTTGTATCAGTATTAGGCTACCGCACTTCCTAAATTGGAGAGGCACGTTGCCCTACTCCGACCAGACTATGTTGTCTTAACCAATCTCACGCTGGGTGGGCTCAAGATAGAGCATGACATCTCTACAAGGAGGCTAGACTCTACCTATCATTGCCTAATCCACCAAAGTGACACAAGTGGGTATTGAACTTGAGTCTCTATTAGAGAACCTAAGCCTCTCTACCACTAGACCACAAGTGGAACTCACTATTATAGTCTTGTTATGTAGGTAAATTTAGTCATTCTTTTTAATATGGCTAGGGCTGCAAACGAACCAAACGAATACGAACAAGACATTGTTCGTGTTCGTGGCCGGATTTAGTGGGTTGTGGTGGTAGGTGGCGGGTGGTGGTGGGTTGATGGTAGGTGGGTGGCGGATGGTGGTGGGTTGATGGTGGCGGCGGAGGCAGGTGGGTTAACGGTGGTGGTGGTCGGTTGAAGGTGGTGAGAGGTGAGAGGGGGGAGGTGGTGGTGGGATCTGTTAGAGAGAGTGTGGTAGACAGAGATGTAAAGAGAGAGAGTGAGTGTGGTATACAGACAGAAAGAGAGTTAATAATAATAATAATAATAATAATAATAATAATAATAATAATAATAATACTAATACGGTAATAATTTTTAAAAATGTTTTGTTTTATTTTTTAAATAATATTAAATAAAGAGGTAAAAAGACTAAAATACCCTTATTAACCAGATTTAACAAGAAAATCTAACTAGGTTAGGGCTCAAGGACAAGACATGCAACAATTTTCCCTATAAAGGGCAAAACCAGTCAAAATTCGTTGAAAAGGACACCGCCTGAAAAAATGTATAAAGATAAAGGACAAAAGGTGCATTTTTTCCTTAAATAAATATAAAAACTAAAAACACTTATAAACTATCGAATACAAACGAACACGTTATCGAACGTTCATAAATGAACGAACGGAATTTATTGTTCGTGTTCATTTGTTGAATAAACGAACGAACACAAACGGACTTCCCGCCGAACGGTTTACGAACTGTTCGTCGAATATTTGTTTCGTTTGCAGCCCTAGATACGGCAAAGTATTTTGCACTGACAAAAAGGGATGATTTATGTTTTTATTTTTGGACTTGCAGCACGATAACTGTGATGACGTCATTGGTGGCTCTATCGTTCTATGGTGCTAGTCAGCTCAAGTTTCACTGGATGGAACGTTATGACAAGCTTCTAGTAGGATCTGTACTCTGTTTAGTTGGAATCTTGACACTTATTTTCCATGATCACGAAGGACATACCCATGTAGGTTCAAATGAAGAACATGTGCACCGGAAGCTTTTTATGCTATTATGAGATTCTTAACAAGTCCTGTAACCCTTGTGCTCTTTAGAAAAAAAAAAACTTATATTTTCAATTACTTTTTTCTTATGTTGCCACACAGGTTGTTGTTTGTTGATTACAATGGAAATCTTAGTTGTATGAAAATCTGATGTATCTTGTAAAGTTCTTCAAAATCTAATTCAAGTTATATCAAAATCCTAGTTATATTGATTGCATCAAGAAGTTGCCAATTTGATGAAAAGGGGAACTGGTTTTGGTTCTGTTTGAAGTCAGTGTTGGAATACTGGATCAAGCAAACTTGAATAACACCTACGGTTTTATGTAACAAATCACTAGTTACGATTCAACTAATATTACCAACAAAGACCACATTTTATTTACAATGACCCTAAACCCTCTGTTGATACTAATTGTTAACTATATTCTCTAAGCTACCTAATCAAATACTAATCCCTATCAATAAAGAAACATATTAAAACAAATCCTTTTACAATTTTTTTACTTGAACATCAAAACTCATTATTTTATTATTAAATTTTAAATCGATCTCTAATCCAGATCTTAAATTCCCAACAAGATCCGTCTTTGCCACTGACTGACCGCTTCATCATCCTTGATTTCTTGTACCTGCCAATAAGAATCATTCTTGCTTCTCAAGCCCATCGGTTCGCATCACCGTTATGATAATCACAATCATGATTTACTTCCTTTTCTCCCTAGCTCAGGTCTGATCGAACTCAGCAACTAACAAGCATTTGCAGATTCATAATGCTTATGCGTATGGGTACATATGTAGAAATAGAAATGAATGTGATTACCCACAACCGTTGGGCAGGAAGAATGTGCAAAAACTGAACAAGTATGGCGATTCTGGGGCACATCCACTGCAGAATTCAGTAATGTTCTAATACAGGACTGATTTTTACAAAACATTGCTTGAGATCAACGCTGTGATATCCACTTTGTAGATATCAAACCGGAATTCATATATAAAGTCGATGAAATGTGACTGCTAGTATAAAAAATACAAATATGTTGAACAATAAACTCATTAGATAGAATATACCACAAGTAAAGACCAGAAGTAATTCATACAAATTTCCGATTTTAATTTCTCATCCTACAAAAGTACAAATAGCTCAAACCAACAATAACTAGTTCAGTCTCTCTCCCAGATTGTTATCTAGGCAGTAGTATAGTATCCATCATTTCTTTCGGGACAAGTTTACCTAGCAATTTAAGCATACTTCTATCTACTGAACCAGCTGCGATTTCATCAATCAACATCGATAAAGTTGAAGCATCAAGTGAGTAACTTCTTCCATCCATTTCCTGTAAAAGCATCTCAACATCATCGTGATTCTGGTTCTTAAGATATCCCTGGAGAAGAACATTGTAAGTAACACTATTTGGTGGGCAGCCACTCTCATCCATTTTACGAAACAAGTGCTTTGCTTCCTTTAGTAAACCTTCCCCACACAAGCCACTAACCATCACGGTATATGTCCGAACATCAGGTTGCAAACCTTTTAGAGTTAGGTCTTGGAAAAGATCCCTTGCAATATCAAACTTCCCACATTTGCTAGCACCTTCAATAAGGATTGTGTACACCACGATATTAGAATTTAGCTTGCTATCACCAACCAGATGAAACAAAGAGAGCGCCTCTTCAACTTGATGGTTGTTGCAAAGGCCATCTAATATTATTCCGTAAGTGCATTCATTTGGAATAAGGCCTTGTGCTCGCATCTCATCAAAGAATTTGCGTGCAGCTCCACAACGTCCGACCCGAAACAAACCCTGTAACATGGTGCTGTAAGTGACGATACTAGGTTTCAAACCTTTTCTTGTTATCTCATGAAACAAATGCAAGGCCTCTTCTATTTTCAAACTCTTGCAATACCCATTCAATAAACTGCTATAAGTAACAACATTAGGGAAGAGACCTTTAGAAGTAAGTGAATCAAAAAGCGCCCTTGCTTTGGTCATTTCACCTCGCAGACAGTAACCATCTATCAGTGAATTATACGTCACTATGTCAGGAACCTCGCCTCTCTCAACCATGATGTCTATAACAGCCTCCGCTTCATCCACCATACCTTCCTTGCAAAATGCATCAACTAATATGCTAAAGGTTCGCAAACTAGGAAAGATCCTTAGATCCTCCATTTCTTTTAGCAGCTTAGAGACCTCGTCCCAACGACATAAGTTACAAAGGCCATGAATGAGAGAGTTGTATGTGATGACATCTGGTTGAATGCCTTTGGCAAATACCATTTCATTGAAAAGCTTGAAAGCATCCTCTATCATTTTGTCCTTGCAGAGACTATCAATGATGGTGTTATATATAACAACATTAGGCTCACAGCCTCTTTCATCCATGAGCCTAAGCAAACCAATGGCAATATCATTATTGCCAAACTTGCAAAGCCCTTTGATCATTGTGGAATAGATAACTAGATCAGGTTCACATAGTTTCTGTTTGATGAGCTTCTTGAAGAGTCTCTCAGCCTCAAGAATCCTATCTTCAAGAATGAGTCCATCTAAGAGTGTACTAAATATGAAGACATTTGGGACAACAGCTCGCCTGAAGCAACAGCCCAGGAGTGCAAAGCCGTCGTTGGTGCGAGACATCAGACAACAACACCTGATTGCAATACTCATAGAATACTCGTTAACAGGCACTCCAATGAGACACATTTGTTTAAAAAGGTGGAGGCAAGAAGAAAAATGTTTCATTTTGGCAACAGCATTTAACAATTGAGTAAACTTAATAACAGATGGGAGGGGTTTTCTCTGGATCATTTCATCGAACAGGTTAAAGGCATGATCCAAGTTGGTAAGTTTTTGATACCTAGACAGAGGAGGATCGTCATTATTTGAAAAGGAATTGGAGTGAACAAGAGAAGCTAAAGAAGTGGAGTGAGGAGTGAATGGGGAAGACGAAAGAGGGGTTGTTAAGGAATTGGTGATGAAATTACAATTGAGTTTGTAGAAAGCGTGATGAAGATGAGAATTATTGCGAATCATCATCATTGTCGCAGCCTCCAACGGAGAAGGAAATTGATGGTATTCTTCCTCTCCTGTGACCTAACCAACCCTCACACTCACACTCACACCGGTGTGGTTTGGTAAGAAATGCGAGGAAGCACGCCTCTAATTTCATAATTTCTTTTGATTAATTACATTCGTAGTTGTTATGGTTTGTAGAAAGTTATAGCTCATAAGCTAAAGAGGTAAATGCTTGCATTGATTCAATAATTACACACCTGATTTCGATGGTTGTGATTTTTGTGCTCGGGTGATTTTTATCACTAACCTATGTTAAATATCTAAGTTAAGTATGTGTTAAATGATATATTTTCTATTCTACCACCAATTCTTTTTTTTTCTACCCTAAACCACCACCACCACCACCATTATAAGCACCACCACCATCTTTCCTCCACCACCTCCACCCACCACCATCTCACCTCCACCACCACCGAACACCCACCACCACCATCTTCCCTCATCCACCATTGAACACCCACCTCCAACGTCTCCCCTCCACCATCGTACACCCACCACCACCACTAAACACCCAAGTCACCGGAGATCAACAAACCGTTGCACAATATCATAATCATATCACTTATTAACTATTCGTGACAATCAAACAGTTCATATAAGTCACTCACATGGATACTTCAAAAACAAATTGGCAACAAAACACTGTTAGCCTCGTCACGAAGGACCCCGGGGGGAGGGGGAATCCAATCAATCCATGACCAAGCTCCGGCGTGAGAATAAGAAAGCTTGCCGGAGAAAATGGAGTTTATTCCGACGAGTTATGATCGCCGGAATATCCATGGTGTGAATTCTTAATTGAGAGCGTTAAATGTGATCCGGAGAATGTCCGGAGTTAATAAAGTGTGAATGTGGATTTAGTGTTAGGAGAATTGAATGCTTACTGTAAAGTTTGGTAAAAATCAACCTCAATGATTTTGAGGATTGAGGGAATATTATATATAAACAATAGTTACAATAATTTCTCCTGTGATTAAGGAGAGATAGACAAATACAAGGAAATAGTACAATTTACAATAAATACAGATTATTTCCTAATACCCCCCTTCAATCGAAACGGTGGCGGTCCAAGACGAAGCATCTTGCGAAATACATCAAATTGAGCGCGCGGAAGACTCTTGGTGAAAATATCAGCCACCTGAAGATTGGTTGGAACAAACTTGGTATAAAGTTTGCCAGAGTTGACTAACTCACGAATGAAGTGATAGTCCAAGTCAATGTGTTTAGCACGTTTGTGTGAAATAGGGTTCTGAGTCATAAACAAAGCACTCTTGTTATCACACAGCAAAGTAGGACGATCCGGTGGTAAAGCATGCAGCTCCCGTAAGAGATGAGTTAGCCAGACTAGTTCAGCAGCAGTGTTTGCCATGGCACGATACTCCGATTCACAGCTAGATCTTGACACAGTAGGCTGCTTCTTAGCACTCCAAGAGGCAAGATTACCCCCCAAGAAAATAGAATATCCATATGTAGAGCGTCGTGTGTCAAGACACCGAGCCCAGTCAGCATCAGAGTAGCCAATAATAGATGACTTGTTTGATCGACTATACGTAAGCCCAAAGGAAAGTGTGCCTTTGACATAACGTAATAGACGTTTCACAGCGCGAAAGTGATCAATAGTGGGACTATGGAGGAACTGTGAAAGCTGATTAACCGCGTAAGATAAATCAGGCCGGGTAATTGTCAAGTATTGCAAAGCACCAACTAAGGAACGATAGAAAGTAGGATCCGAATAGGGCTCACCCGTAGCAATGAAAGACTCATGAGGTGAAAGAGGTGTGTCAACAGGTTTAGAGTCCAACATAGTCGCCCGTAGAAGAATATCCTTAGCATACTTGGCTTGTGTAAGAAAAAGACCCGTAGTGGTGTGAATAACCTCTAAGCCCAAAAAATAATTTAAGTCCCCAAGGTCTTTAATGGCAAACTCACAGTGGAGACGAGAAACAAATGTCTGAATGATGTTTTCATTATTGCCTGTGAGAATAAGATCATCCACGTAGACCAAAAGATACATAATATGAGAGTCCCTTCGAAGAACGAAGAGAGATGTATCTGCCCGGCTGCAAGTGAACCCATAAGATAAAAGAAAAGTGCTTAGTCGTTGAAACCAAGCACGAGGAGCCTGTTTAAGTCCATAAAGAGCCTTGGACAATTTGCAAACATAGTTAGGAAATTGAGTACTCACGAATCCAGGTGGTTGCTCCATGAAGACAGTCTCATTCAAATTTCCATTTAGGAAAGCATTTTTGACATTAAGCTGATGCAGTTTCCAGTTGTTTAGAACCGCAAGTGATAGCACTATTCTGACAGTGGATGCTTTTACGACCGGACTGAACGTATGAGAGTAATCTAATCCGAGAATTTGAGTGAAGCCTTGAGCAACCAAGCAAGCTTTATAGCGTTCAATGGATCCATCCGCATGATACTTAACTCGAAACACCCATTTAGAGCCTACAACATTTAAGGAAGTAGGACAGGGCACAAGAATCCATGTATCATTTTGTTTGAGCGCCTAGATTTCATCCAACATGGCTGCCATCCATTTCGGGTCCTTGGATGCCGACTTAAAACCTCGTGGTTCGAGCACAGTCGATAATGCAACATGTAAAGCATGTGAATTTAAAGAAGTGAGGTCGGCTTGGTGCTTTGGTTTAAAGACGTCGGCCTTAGCACGGGTCGTCATGGGGTGAAGGTTGGATATGGTGGGTGCAGACGAGGGTGTAGGATGGACTGAGGTGGGCTCGATGGTTAGTGGATCAAGTGTTGCAGTTGGGCCGAGGATTGGTGGATCAAAGATTGGTGGGGCGGGTGATAAAGGAGGAGTGGGATCGGTTTGTGTAGATGGGCCGATAGGTGTGGTGGGCTCAGTGGGAGAGGAAGTTTGGTGGGATGGGCCTGGTGAGGAGGTTTGGTGTGAGGGGCCGGTTTGGAAAGGGGAGGATGGGTTATTTGGTGAGGTGGGCTGAGAAGGAGTAGATGAGTTATTTGGTGATGTGGGCTCCTGAGGTGAAGAGGAAGTGGGATGTAATGAAATGTGGGGTGGATCACATAATGGGCAGGGAAAATTTGGGCCTGTAGAGGAAGTGGAGCGAGAATTAGGTGAAGGTGAAGACAAAGTGTTTGGAGGTTGGGATAAAGGTAAGTCTTCACAGAAGGTAGTAAGTATCAATTTTTGAGAATCTATGTTGACATTATGGTTGATGAATGGATAGACAGACTCATTAAAACGAGCATGGCGTGAGATAAAAATGTGATTTATAGATGGTTCCAAGCACCGAAAACCCTTATGAGAGGGACTATACCCAATAAAAATACACGGGAGACTCCGTGGTTCGAGTTTGTGCTTAGCATAATCGCGTAGATAAGGAAAAACTTCGCATCCATAGACCCGAAAATTTGAGTAATTTGGTACTTGTCCAAATAAAAGCTCAAATGGAGATTTGTGATCAAGAAGCGCTGATGGCACACGATTAATAATGTATGTAGCCGAAGTGAAGGCGTCGACCCAATATTGAGCGGGAACATGAGCATTGAATAGCATAGCAAGTCCGGTTTCCACAATGTGGCGATGTTTCCTTTCGGCACGCCCATTTTGCTGAGGCGTGTATGGACAAGAATACCTGTGGAAAGTTCCGTTTTCTTCAAAAAAAAATTGAACAGTATGGTTGACAAATTCGGTGCCGCCATCGCTTTGAAAGATTTTTATTTTCCGCGAGCATTGATTTTGAACAAGTTTAATAAAGGCGGATAGAACCGCGTAGAAACCTGTTTTTGTCTTGAGTGGATAAAACCACGTAAATCTGGAAAAATCATCAATAAAGATAACATAGTAGCGAAACCCTTCTGTAGAAGTCATAGGTGCAGGACCCCACAAATCACAATGAACCAAATCCAAAGGGAATAAAACACGCTTTTCATTCAAATTAAAAGACAAACGATGACCTTTTGCAAGTTGGCACGAAGTGCAAATATCCGGTTTAGGTAATAACGAAGTAACAGACAAAACACCACATTTATTCAATTTTGAAATAACATCAAAAGAAATATGCCCTAAACGAGCATGCCAAAGTTCATAAGACGCTTTATTCGAAACATCAGCAACAAAAGCTTGTGGTCCATTCTTGAGCACATAAAGTCCATCAATGCATGAGCCACGAGCAAGAACCTGTTTAGTTTTCCGATCCTGAATATCAAAGTGGTGTTGAGAAAACAATACGTCAACCGGATGTTCTGCAGTTAGCTTACTAATTGACAATAATTTTTTAGTGAGGTTCGGAACAACAAGTACGTTACGAAGATTAATATTATTGCACAGTTTGTGAGTGCATGTGTGAGTGATTGGAAGATGCTTTCCATCACCAATAATAACCTTATTATTACCTTTGTAGGGAGCCGAATGATGAAGACATTCTTTGGCGGGAGTCATGTGGTCAGTGGCACCCGAATCACCAGTCCAATCTGGAGAGTCATCTGTAACATGACACTTAGCATGAAAAGCCTTAGCTAAAGCTTCATCGGTGGATGGAGCCTGACTAGCAAAGGTGTGCAAATTCGGACAAGCAGAGGCATAATGACCGTTGGTATGGCAAAGCTGACAGTGAGGAGGGCGACGCGTGGTGCCACGGCCCCTGCCATAAGATCCGCGGGAAGAATTTCCACGTGAAGAACCACGACCCCTGCTAGACGTTGAGGATTCACGCTGTTGTTGAGCATGAAACGCAGCAGGAGGAGTGACAACCCCATGAATTGACTGAAGAAAGAGTTCACGACTCTCGGCCTGAGCGACAAGATCACGAAACAAAGGAGACGGTTTCGTGGCCCGTAAGGCAGTAGAAAAAACCTCGTAGGAGGGACCAAGTCCGCATAAAAACCAATGAAGCTTGTCAATGTCGGCAACAGGATGGCCAATAGCCGCAAGCTGTTCACAAATAAGTTTAAAACGACGTGCGAAAACCGTAACGGAGGATGTACCTCTGGACAGTTGCCGAAGAGAGTCCCGAAGGGACTGAACACGTTCCACAGATGCGTTACTGTAAGCCGCTTCGAGAGCACACCAAATCTGTCTCGCATTAGTTAATCCGAGAACCTCTGCCGCAGCTTCTTCGGTTAAGGCAGAGAGAAGAAGAAGAGAGGCCTTACGATCATTCTGGAGCCAGGAGAGATATTTAGGATTAGGAATGTCTTTATCTTCGGATTTGATAGTTTCCGACGGCGAAGAGGACGAGCCGTCAATGTGATGCGACAGTTGATGGAGGCCGACAAGAATGGTCATGTGGTTACGCCATACCAAATAATTGTCGGCTGAGAGTTTGATGGGAGATAGGTGTGGAACAGAAGTAAGATTGCTAAGAGAATCAGAGGCCATGAGGATAAACACAAAGGTGAATCGGCTGAGAAAAGAATGATCGACTGAAGAAGAAAGGGAAACGAGTGGGAAGGAAGAGCAGGTCGCAGGAAAGAGAGAGAGTTCTTAGGCTGATACCATGTAAAATTTGGTAAAAATCAACCTCAATGATTTTGAGGATTGAGGGAATATTATATATAAACAATAGTTACAATAATTTCTACTGTGATTAAGGAGAGATAGACAAATACAAGGAAATAGTACAATTTACAATAAATATAGATTATTTCCTAATACTTACCTTTTGTGATCTTATGCTCATCTTATATAGAAGAAGTCTCTTATCACCTCGGTAAAGACCTGGAAATGATCTAATGGTATATTTAAACATCAGAAAAAAGTCACGGCGTAATTTAACAAAAGTCATAATTAAAATCGTGTAGAACCATGAGTTATCCAAATGTATTACAACTATATAAAATCTTTAAAATATTTATAACTTTTTTTCGCCATTTCATAATTTTTTTTTGAACGGTGGGAATCTTTAACTTGTTGTGAGAGAGATCTCACACCATCCTAAACAGAGGGCCCTAACCCCTCTCTGACCAGACTATGTTGTCTTAATCGGGCTCACGTTGGTGTCAGAGTTTAGCAAACGACATTCCCTGGGAAACCATACCACCCACCGCCAGTTGTAGGGGATTGCGCTGCCACAAGAGAGAATCTCTCTAGCGTAACGTCCGGTGGACTAAAACTTGGGGTGGCTCGGGCTCGACCTCTTAGCCTAGGGTCTGGGAGAACTAGCGTTAATTGCCTTTGTCCACCAAATGTGGCACTAGTGGAGATTGAACTTGAGTCTCCAAGAAGAACCCAAGTCTTTCCAACCACTAGACCACAAGTGATTAGTTAAGTAGGTAAAAGAGTTTTAGTTGAATAACAAGAGAAAAAGAAAATTTGTGTTATAGATATTGTAAGAGTTAATAACATGGTTAGTCCCTGTGGTTTCTCTAGAGTAACATTGTTGGATACTGAGTTGTGAAAGGAGGAACATACCCTAAGTTCTTAGTTACATTTTAACGGTTTTAGCCTTAAAACCCTATGATGTTACAAAATCAAACGTTAAAACCTCATATTGTTACTTTAAAGTAGGAATAATGGATTTTAATAATCTCAACTATTGTTCGTTGGCCGGCAAGGATTCCAACTTTAAAAATTCCCACTGGCGGTCCCATCTTTTCACATATTAGCCTTCAATGGACCCTGACTAACAGAACCTTAACGCCGTTAGTCTCCGGTCGACGGAAAAACGTTTTTGGCCGGAAAACTCAACGTTTTCGTCTGAAACCTTTTTGAAACCTTATTACATACCATTAGAAACCTTTTCTAGTAAAAAGCCCCAATTATTAAGGTCGCCGGAAAAACTCCTTTTTCACCGGAAAACTTCTTTTTGGCCAAAAAATTCAACTTTTTAGCCGGAAAACTCAAAGTTTTCGTCCCAAACCTGTTTGTAACCATAGATCGGACCTTTAGGAACCTTTTTCCGACCAAAAACGTTTTTCCGGCGACCGGAGACTAACGGCGTTAGGGTTCTGTTAGTCAGGGTCCATTGAAAGCTAATTTGTGAAAAGATGTGACCGCCAGTGGAAATTTTTAAAGTTGGGACCGTTGCTTGTCAACGGATTATTAAAATCCATTATTCCTTTAAAGTATTAGTACCTGAGGTTATTATTTTCCACAAACTACAAGGCTAACAATGTAATTAAATCCTTTTTTCTTTCAAATGGCTATTATATCGCACATTGGTATATCCGATAAGTTTTCAAATAAGTCAAAATATTTAGACTAGACGGTATGGGGTAACGCCCCTATCCACCCCAGCTGGGTGGTGTCCCTAAACCCCCTACCTTCGTTAATGGGGGGCGCTAAAGCTCCCATCATCAAGCCTTTACAGGCATTAAAGATTTAAGTGTGTGGGGCCTCTATTGTCAGCGTTGGCCTATGGTCAAAATATGAAGAAAAAAAGATAAATCTTTTCCATTTTTAATATATATACACACACATTTTAACTACTAACAATTTTTACACCGCTTCTTAAACCTTCTTCTCTATAATTCTTCTATCAAAATTCCAAATTTTCACCATGTTTCCAGACAAAAACTTTAACACTTTCGATCCGAACCATCTTTATTCGGCAAACCATTAAAGGTTGATGAAGAAACAAACCCATTTTTTTGTCAATCAAGCTACGAATGAGCGTAGTTATCGACCGATGATGCCATTACTTCTTTCCACTATCACAATTCTCTCAAAACCCACAAAGCTCCCGATTTCCACAAATGTCACAGAACCCACAATGCTTTCAAATCCCATCATTCACACAAAAGTCGACCAATGGCACAAACCATCCCGAAACTTAACTGACTACCACCAAACGTAGACACCGTTGAAAGAAATCGTAAGAAGAGCTTGCTCCAAAGACCATCGAGAGGTGGACATCCACGGAGGAGTTCTCATTGTCACGAGCGTGGCTTGACGTTCCCAAATATCCCAACATCGGTAATTTTTACTTTTTACTAACTAAAACCATTTTTTTATCTATATAATTATTTTTGTCCACTAAATTATTGTTTTATTTATGTTTTCTTTTCAAATGTACCGACCAAGAGGCGACCATTTTTTGGAAGCGTATTCATGAAAAGTTTTCGTTGCTATGGGCCACGGTGAATACATTAGTCAAGATTTATTTTCGGTGAAGTGGAAGTTGATTCAGACCAAAATAAGCAATTTTTAACAACATTTACAACCGTCTGGAATCACAATTTTTAAACTAATTGATTGAAATAGTGATTTTTGACAAACCACAGGGACGAAAATAGTAATTAACTCTTCTTTTAAATTTACTATAACTTTTTCCCTTAACTCTTCTTTAACAACATTCTTAAATGAAACTTATTATTATCTAGTACAATTAGGGTGGTCGGTATCATCTCGGGGAGAGGCTTCGGGGAGTAGGGTTGTTGCACGGGGTTGGGATGCCGGTGTTGGATCAGTGAGCGGGGAGAGGTTTCTTCGGTGACTACTCACCGATGCGGGAAGAGAAGGGAAAGAGGAGAGAGGGGGTTTAAGAGCATTCACATCCTGGGAATCAAAATCTGTGTGTGGGGTTTTTAAATATAAAGAGTATAAAAAGTGGTTGTGAGTCGAGGAGAGAGAAAATATTACTGTTCATCTGTATATTAGGGGGGACACTGTTCACCCACTATAATTCTTTAATATATATTGAAAGTGGTTGTGAGTGAATGAGAGAGAAAAATGTAATGATAAAAGTATAAAAATATTATTTAATTGAAAAGAAGAGAGAAAAAGTATTTGTTTTTAGTGAAAATATATTGATATAGGAGTTGTTTTTAGTGAGATGTATGGTGGGTCTTAACCCCTTTCAAACCAGTCACAATTTTTTTTTTAATTCTTTACTACTCCATGTGTTTGACCATTGCCAGTGATTGAGTGTAGGGTTGTAAACGAACCGAACGAACCCGAACAAGGCCTTGTTTGTGTTCGTTCATTAAGGAAATAAATATGTTCATGAACACTTACCGAACGAGATTTTATATCCGTTTTCGTTCATTAAGGAAATGAGTGTGTTCACGGACACAAATAAATTTGGCGAACGCAATGAAGGATAAAGGTATATGACCCAAAGAGTAGCACTGGAACTTGAATCCCTTATTGTGGAACGGGAGTCGATCTTGTTCGTTGATTTAAATAATGAGAAAAGAAAAGGGAATGATGTATAAACAAAAGGTGAAATAAGATTTCCTAGTTTAATTGTTAGGGTAATAAAATAAACAAAAATTTAATAATATAAAACGTATAGATAAAATACATGAAAGTACAAAAATCTTTAATTGAAACACAAACAAACGAACATAAACGAATGCAAATAAATGAATGTTCACGAACACCTTACCGAGCGTTCACGAACACAATTGAATGAACGAGACCCCTGTTCATTTTCGTTCATTTAACTAATCGAACGAAATTTCTTGTTCATGTTCGTTCGTGTATTAAACAAACGAACACAAACAAACTTCCCGTCGAACGACTCACGAACTGTTCGTTGAACGTCCAGTTCGTTTACAGCCCTAATTGAGTGCAAAATGGGGAGTGAAGTGGGGACTTGATATGGCATGATATTATTGGCTAGAGAATAACTCAAACACCCTAAAGTGATTGAATCACTCCCTCCACCCTTAAGAGTGAGAAAACGTGAGTTTTTGAAAACACCAATTTTAAAAAAATATTTTTTAAACATCTATTATGACAAATAAGTTTTCTAACTAGTTTTGACTTTTGAGGAAAGAACTCGTAGCCCAATAATTCCTTATTGTATATGGTAAGCCCAATAAATTCATATCAATTAGAATGAATCCTAACATTCACGATCCATCGCATTTAATTGCGCCCATCACTTGGTGCACTTGGACCCAGTCCATTGCTTGGGCTTTTCTTTGGGTCTAATAGTAGGCCAATAGAATTTAGAAATCCCCATTCACTTAACTAGAGGTGAAAAGGAAAAACGGGTTACTATAGTTTATAACTATAATCGGTTATTAATTGAAACCATAACTGATTTGTAATCTATACACTAATAACCGGGTTAGGTTAGAAAAAACCACAATTTAGGAATCGATTTGAGATTTTAGAACAAGAAACAGTTTTTTAACCGGGTTTTTTTTTTTTTTTTTGGGTTAACAGGTTATTGTCACTTTTGTATAGTTTTTTTTAGCTAAACACCGTCGATGGTATACTTGGCGTTCAGGTGTCTATTATTTTTATAAGTAGAACTTGGATACAATTACTCTTATATGTTTACTGGATTTATATTCACTATGTATAATATGACAATTTGCAGTTTTGTGCACACCATTTGTATAGTTTTAAATAGACCATGTGTCCATGATTTTGCACGCCATGTGTATACCAAAAGGCTCTCAGGCTCTTACTATTTTTATTTTCACACCCTTTTCACTCTAGGGGAAGGTTCATTTGAGAAGAAAGTTAATGTGAGAAGAAAAAGAAGAAAGAGTATAATGGTAAAACATTAAATAGTTTATAACTCATCCCATTAATTATGTTATCTCTCATTAATAAAGCCAAAACATTTTATTCTACACATTTCAAAATTTATCCTACATATATCTTACACTTAGCGAAATTTACCCTACACATATCTAAATTTATCATACACGTTTAAGAATTTATCCTACACATACTAAAATTTATCCTACACATGTCGAAAATTGTCCTTCATCCTAAATTATTTTATCTTGAAAAAGTATATTTAAAAGGGAGTTACAATTTTAATTAGTTAGCTAATTAATTACAATTAGAAATTTACTTATATGCCCTTATTAATAACATTAAATACACATATTAAATTAAGTAAAATGGAGCATTTCTATTGGTTAAAAACTTATTCTTTTTATTCTTACAAAATTTTTCTTCTCATTTGAACCCTCCACTTTCACTCTATCTCTCTCTATATATCTATGTATACATAGATAGACAGTGGGGAGGGGAGGAGTGTGTGAATATTAACTCCCATACCAAAAATCATTATGTCTCCTTTGTAAGATAACTTGAAGTGAATCCCACACGGTTTGGTACTTGTGGCTTCTGAACTTTGTAAAACAAAATGGTATCATAACATTCAAATGAATTGTATTAAAGGTATTGTGGAACTCGATTTTTCTACTATTCTACATTGGATTTACGGTCGAAATGTTGACGTGAAAGCACTTACGATGAGGTTACCAGTTTACCACAATCGTTAGGTGAAAAATGTTTCAAAGCTTTTCCTAAATTGTGATACGAATCGGTTATTGGATATAATATAAGGACCCGAAAAAACCCCACCCCAACTATTGACCCCCACCCCAACTATTGACCCCTAAGTCCCTAAACTCATACTAGAAAGTAGACACGCTATTGTGCCATTTCAGGTTACAACTGCTCAAAGGAAGCATCACACAAACTTTTATCTGTTGAATTGTTATAAAAAAGAAGCTGAAGAATTTGCAAAACTGAACTATGGTTGTGGTCCCTATAGCATAAAACAAGAGGAAAACAATCAATACGTTATATATAGTTACGGTAGAGGTGGCTCTTTAGGATTACAAGTGGATTGAAAGTCGCCTAAAGTACATTTTTAACGGATAAAAATCCCATTTTGACTCCTTACCAAAGAATGACTCAATATGAAAGTTACTTTACAAACATCAATCAAACAAAAAATGTAAGTGTGACACTACAAAGAAGTAACATTCTCTGACACATTAAAGGTTAATTCACAAACATAAAGACTACATGGTGCTGAAAAATCACACTCACAGGTTTTGAACGTCGAACAGGACCAATTTATCGAGGTTTGACCAACATATTGGTTTCTTCACTCATTTCTTATAAAAAAAAGGAATCTTTTTATATTTCGTTCAACTGGTGCAGGCGTGCAATTTTCTTAATTATAATTCAAAAGAAAATTTGG
The DNA here is from genome assembly GCA_030545235.1 of Helianthus tuberosus. Taxonomy (NCBI): domain Eukaryota; kingdom Viridiplantae; phylum Streptophyta; class Magnoliopsida; order Asterales; family Asteraceae; genus Helianthus; species Helianthus tuberosus. The sequence continues at coordinate 201,009,979 of CM060425.1, forward strand.
TACATATTTCATACTTCCTACATTTCATAGATACAATCTTCATTTCTCATCCCACAAATGAATCATCATAACCCACACACACCATTCAGATTATACATTTCTACTCCTGGCCTGTTATCTAGGAAGGAGTGTCCATCAACTCTTTTGGCATAAGCCTACTTATCAACTTGAGTAAACTTCTATCTAGCGAACCAGCTGCGATTCGATCAATTAACAACGCTGAAGCTGAAGCATCAAGCGAGTAACTTCTCCCATACATTTCCTGTAGAAGCTTCTCTACATCATCGTATTTCTTCTTCTTAAGATATCCTTGGAGAAGAACATTGTAAGTAACATTATCTGGTGGGCACCCACTCTCATCCATTTTCAGAAACAATTGTTTTGCTTCCTCTAGTAGACCTTTCCCGCACAAGCCACTAATCATCACAGCATATGTGCGAACATCAGGTTGCAAGCCTTTTACAGTAAGGTCATGGAAAAGAGTCTTCGCAATATCAAGCTTCCCACATTTTCCTGCCCCTTCAATAAGTATTGTGTACACAACAATATCAGAATTTAGCTTGCTATCACCCACCAAATGGAACAAAGAGAGCGCCTCTTCAACTTGACGGTTGTTGCAAAGACCATCTAATATTACTCCATATGTGTATTCATCTGGAATTAGGCCTTCTGTTCGCATCTCATCAAAGAGTTTTCGTGCATCTGCACAATGTCCAACTCGAAACAATCCCTGTAACATGGTGCTGTAAGTAACTATATCGGGTTTCAAACCTTTTATTGTTATTTCATGAAACATATGCATGGCCTCTTCTATCTTCAAACTCTTGCAATACCCATTCAATAAACTGTTATAAGTAATAACAGTAGGGACTAGACCTTTAGAAGTAAGTGAATCAAAAAGTGTCCTTGCCTTGGTCATCTCACCTCGCAGACAGTAACCATCTACAAGTGAACTGTATGTCACTATGTTAGGAACCTCACCTCTCTCAACCATGATGTCTATAACAGCCTCCGCTTCATCCACCCTACCTTCCTTGCAAAATGCATCAGCTAATATGCTAAAGGTTTTAACATCAGGAGAGATCCTTAGATCGTCCATTTCTTTTAGCAGCTTAGAGACCTCGTCCCAACGACATAAGTTACAAAGGCCATGAATCAGAGAGGTGTATGTGATGACATTTGGTAAAATACCTTTGTGAAATACCATTTCTTTGAAAAGCTTGAAAGCATCATCTATCATTTTGTCCTTGCAGAGACTATCAATGATGGTATTATATGCAACAACATCTGGCCTACAGCCTCTTTCATCCATGAGCCTAAGCAAGCCAATGGCAATATCATTATTTCCAACCTTGCAAAGCCCTTTAATCATTGTGGAATATGTAACAACATCAGGTTCACAAATTTTCTGCTTAATGAGCTTCTTGAACAGTCTCTCTGCCTCAGCAATCCTGTTTTCTTTGACGAGTCCATCTAAGAGTGTACTAAATACAAACACGTCTGGTACAACAGCTCGTCTGAAGCAAGAAGCTAAGAGTGCAAAACCGTCATTTGTGCGATACAAGTGACAACAACACTTGATGGCAATACTCATAGAGTATTTGTCAACAGGAACTCCAATGGCACACATTTGTTTGAAAAGGTCAAGGGAAGATGAAAAGTGTTTCATTTTGGTAAGAGCATTCAACAGCTGATTAAACTTAACGACAGATGGGAGGGGTCGTCTCTGTGTCATTTCATCGAACAGGTTAAAGGCATCATCCAAGCTGGTAAGTTTTTGATACCTAGACAGAGGACGATCTGAAAAGGAAGCGGAGTGAAGAAGAGAAGCTGAAGAAGTGGAGTGAGGACTGAATTGTAAACCTAATCGGGAAGATGAAGGAAGGAGGAAGGAGGTGGTGATGAAATTACCTGTGAGTTTGATGAAAGCATGAGGACGTGAATTCAATGGAGTGATCATCGTCGATGATTCCGTTACAGAGAGACGTGAATTGATGCTTCAACCAAACACTCCCTGCTCTGCTCTGATTTTGGTTTGGTAAGAAATGTAGAGAGCATGCCCTAATGCCATTTGAAAAGAAGCTGCTCATTTTGAATTTTGATTTTATTAAAAAGATAACAAAAAAGTCTCCCTTCTATTTCCGTTTAAAACGAATAGGGCTGTAAACGAGCCTAGTCGAGCCGAGCTAGACCCAGCTCGAGCTCGGCTCGAACTCGATTCAAGCTGGCTCGGCTCGAACTCGAATTTCAAATCGAGCTGAGACTTGAGGCTCGAGCTCGACTCGATTAGAATTCGAGCTAGCTAGGCTCGGCTCGATCTAGCTCGAAGTAACAAAGAACCGCAAATTTTACTACTTAAAAAGCATTTAAAAATGAATTTCTTCATAGACTAAGGGCCATAATTGCCATTTAATTTAACCATATGGTTAAATATGCAAGTATAAATAGTTAATTCACTTTATACATTGTCTTTACCTTCTTTTATAGGGGAGATACTCTCTTAGTTTTTGTTTTCTAAGCGATGTGGGACAAAAAAATGAAAGGATGTAAACCTTATCGAGCCAGCTCACGAGCTCACGAGCCGAGCCAGACCAAGCTCGAGCTCGGCTCGTTTACAAACCGAGCCAATTTCGAGCCGAGCTTTCTTCGAGCTTTTTTCGAGCGAGTTTCGAGCGAGCTGCGAGCCACGAGTTTTTTGAACACCCCTAAAAACGAAAGGAAAGGAAAAGTAAAGAATTTACTTTGGTTTTTCTTTTATTTTATTTCTTTTTTTTTTTCCTTAAATGAAACTCAGGAATACAATATGTTTTATTTTTCTTTCTTAAATAAAACTCTGAAACACAAAATATTTTTACTTTCTTTCTATTTCCTTTCTTTTCCTTCTATTAGTGAACTCTGGAACAATATAACATCATCTATATTATGATTTTGTAGAGTAAAATGCCCGGATGCTCATTTTGAATTATCTGTGAGTTTGATGAAACAATGAAGACTGATTCGAAACCTAATCTGGGAGATGAAGGAAAAAGGAAGGAGGTGGTAATGAAATTACCTGTGAGTTTGATGAAACAATGAAGACGTGAATTCAATCGAGTGATCATCGTCAATGATTCCGTCACAGAGAGACGTGAACCAAACACTCCCTGTTCTGATTATGGTTTGGTAAGAAATGTAGAGAGCATGCCCTAAATGCCATTTGACAAGAAGCTGCTCATTTTGAATTTTGATTTTATTAAAAAGATAACAAAAAAAGTCTCCCTGTTGTGAAACAACCAAACCTATTAGCAATATGAAGAGAAGAATAAGAGAATGTAAATCTTATTGATTGATCTCTCTACACCATATACAAATGTCATTATATATATATATGCACATACATTAATACAAAAGAAATCAAAGAGATAGGAGTTAGAGGAGTTATGTATGTGGTGAGTCAATGATACATTCATAACACTCCCCCTTGACTATTCACATACCTTTAATACGCTTGGTGATGCTGCCTCGTTAAAAACCTTGCTAGGAAAACCCAGTGGGACAAAACCTCAGCTAAGGGAAAAAGAGTGCAGCGCGTATTTTCTCCTCCTGATACTTTTGGATCAGATATGGTGCCTCATTAAAAACCTTACTAAGAAAACCTATTGGGATAAAACTTAGTTAAGGGAAAAAGAGTGCAACTTGTATAATGATCCCCCTCATTTTTACATGTATCCTATAAGTGACTCAGGCCCGACTTCTTTGAAACTTGCTCAAAACTTCGTAATCCATTGATGTACAGCTTGGTATGTTGCTTAATCCATTAATGTCAAATCCTTCAATGAGCATTGATGTATGATCTTCATGTGAAATTATAATTGCCTTCACTTGTAAGTAGATACCATAAGATCCATGAATATATTTTGTTACATTCCCTGCACTTACAAAACTAACCAAACTTGTTGATGGGTTAGTAAAATATGAATCCATATCTTTTGTACCTTAAGGGTATAAAAATATATGTTTTACCCGTTACATTATCTCATCGCTATACACGAGTTATATCTTGTCAATGAATTTCATGACATGTGTCCGTGTATACATACTAGCAAGATATACAATTTGTATTTAACTATGGTACTTCTAGACCAATGATCTTTGCTTCTTTGATAGGAGATGATAAGAGTCATTTTCTATACCAACTACTTGGACATCATAAAATGAACGTATACCATAAGCTTTGTGCGTATAAAAATGTCCACCATCTTCTAGATGTATTATGATTGATGGATAATAATAATACAAATGCTTGTTCTACATATCAAGCCACATATTTGCAATACTATCTTTAATTTGCAAATTCTTCCTTTAATAATTGAGCTCATTTTTATCTTTTCAGTAGATTCAATGATATCATCAACATATATTAGAATATTTATAAACCTCATATTGTTCTTTTAATGAAAACAGATGGATTCACTACAATTTATGTATTTCTCTCTTTGCTGAGCTCATTAGTAAGTCGATTATACCACATTTGAATCGACTATTTTAGTCCATACTATCTTTTTTAACTTTATAAATATATATTCTCGTACTCCTTTCCACTTTAACCAACAATGTATGTGCATATACTCTTTAGGAGTGTTGACACATGTCACACCCCGATATTTCCACGTATTACCGGTGGGCCCGGTGGGGAGTATCGTGACGTAGTTGATATCATCATAGACAAATAATCACAGTTTAATGCACAGCGGAAGTCTAAAGTAGTAATAATATTACAAACCGATTGAAAGTAACATAAGTATTACAAACGGAATGTAAAAAGGATCCACAGGCGGATCAAAACAAAGGAAATAATGTTTAACAGATTTTAAAGTGATAAGGCTTGCAAGACTCTTTATTTATTCACTCGGGAGTAGCCAGCCTATTTCGCATAGTACCTGCACTTAACCTTTTGGAAAATATGTCAGTTTACACTGGTAAATACAATTAACCGACTCATTTTGAAAGCATTTAAGAAAATTTATTTAAATGCACAAGGCACAAATAATCTTTTATGACTTGGGAAAATCATTTAAAAATAATCTTGTATACAGTTTTATATGTTTGTCGTCCGTTAGGGCCGGTTAGAAGAGCCGGACAAGATTAACTGACACACCACAGGTATAATGCCTACAAGGAAGACTCCTTATTGTGGGATACCTTTTATACATACGCAACTGTCAGGTGTATGCCTACACCTCGTGCTTAAGTCGTGGCCTGTTGGGATTGAACCCTATCAGAGGAACAGATAATGTAAAGCCAAAACTGGATCAAAGCAGTGGATCCAGAATAAGCAGACGTTTACAGTTGGTTCATGCAAATCTCTCCCCTTGAAAGTGGTTTCATATCTGCTGACCTCCTATCTGCTGATCATACTAAGTGCTGACCTACAACTGCTGCTTTATATCTACTGACCAAAGTCAAAGACTGATGGAAGACCAAAGCTCTGTTGACTCTATCTACTGCCTTGGGTCAAGTACTGCTGATCCGGACAAGCACTGCTGGGTTCACAGCAGTGGAAGGATGCAGCAGCAGTTTAAGTGTCTTTTATGTAATGTAATGTAATAGCAGTAGTTTAGTACATCAGTGTTTATAGATCAGTAGTTAGAGTTTGTTAGGAGGTTAGATGTCACTTTCATGGTGACGTCAGCTAAGATGCTCAGTGGTTTGCAAGTGCCTATAAATAGTTCAGTACTTTGTACTGTTCTATCAGCTCTTTTGATCAATCGTCTTCTTTGCACGAACAAACTACTGAGCTCTGGCTGAGGGGGAGTTTGCATTCTTACATCAATCATTGTAATCGTTGTTGAAACAAATTCAATCATTCGGTTCTTTGTGAAAAGATGTTTGATAAAAGTATTACTCTCGTTTGATTGTATGCAAAGTTTGCTTTCATCTTATTTCCGCTGCACAACTCATTCATTTCCATCTTAATTACAAACGAAAATACAATCAAAAAGAAACTCAGATCCAACAATTGGTATCAGAGCTTGGACAGTCAAATTTGATTTAACAATCATTTTGACGTAAATAGTTCAGCTCATAACAGTTGATACTGATCGTTTGTTCGTCCGTTGAAAAACAGAGCAAGGATAAATCACCATTAAAGTTGATTTCTCAGTGTCTGTAAAACAACAAGAATGACGTCACAATCTCAGGATGATAAAAACAACATCGGCTCACTTTTTAAACCACCTATGCTAAAAAGAAATGAGTACAACATCTGGCAGAGGAGGATGGGTCACATCCTCGCTCAACAAAGCACAGGTTGTTGGAGGTCTGTCACCTTTGGTCCTCATGTTCCTTCAGTGCCAAGCGCTGAAGATGCTAAAAAGTTCGTTCCAAAACCAGTTGAAAATTACACCGAAACTGATTTTCAAAAGATCGAACTAGATGCTAAAGCGTTTAGCATCATAGCATCAGCGCTGCCCAATGAAATATATGCTGGACTGTTACACTGTAACAGTGCCAAAGAATTGTGGGACGCACTTAAGGAACAGTTTGGAGGTACTGAAGAAGTCATAGAAAACAATAGGGAAATCCTGAACCAACAGTACGAAACGTTTTGTCATGTTAGAGGTGAATCACTGACTCAACAATTTGAGCGGTTTAGTTGTCTCATCAGTGAACTGAGGCTTGTTAATACCACTTTTACAAACTCAACTCAAAACAGCAGGTTCCTCAGGTCACTGCCCGAAAAATGGGACACTATAGCCTTTGTCACCAGAAATTCACCTGAGTTCAAGGATCTGACCTTGACCCAACTCCATGGTCGACTCCTGACCTACGAAAGGGAGTTGAACCAGAAAAGGAAGTTACAAGAGTCAGGAAAAGCCGTTGATGATTATACATTCGGTAACACTGCTCTTTTGGGTCAAGAAGAATCTGGGAGCAGTGGTAAGGACCAGGGTTATGACCATTTCATTGACATAACTGCTGGAGCTAACTTTAACAACCCTGATCCTCACTCTGCAAGTTATGCATTCACTGCAAACGAAAACCAGATGTCAGATAATTTAAGCTTTGAACTAAATGATTTGCAACATTTTGATCCCACTGATTTAGAGGAAATGGACATCCTGCACCAACTGGCTTTGCTAAGTGTTAGAACTAGCAAGTTCTACAAAAGAACAGGGAGAAAATTCCCAGGTTTGCATGGGAATCTAAGGGTTGGGTTGGATAAATCGAAAATCAAGTGCTACAAGTGTAATAGGTTGGGACATTTCGCTAGGGAATGTAGGAGTCAAAATACTGGTCCCATAATTACTCATCCTAGCTCAAATCCTAGACCTCAAAACCAAAACACTGTGCATTATGCCCAATATGCCCCAGCAGCTCAAGTAAACACTGCTCACTATGCTGTTGCCCCTGTGCCAGTACATTATGTCCAAACTACTGTTCCACAAATCCAATATGTTCAAACCCCTGTTCCACAGGTACAAGTGCAACCTGTTGCACCTCAAACCACTGCTCCAGCAGCAGCACAACCAGATCAACAAAGCTTTTTCACTCAAGGGTTTGTTGACTGGAGCAGTATGCCTGATGATCTTTGTGATGAAAATTTTGCACTCTATGCTTCTAATGATTCTTCACATGATGAGTTTTGTTTGATGGCACTAGAGTCAATACAGGAGGGGGTTGAAGCTGAGGAGGAACAGCAGTACTTTGAAACAGTGGAAGAGGTGATTGAAGCAGTGATTACTGCTGTGGCTGATGAAGTACTGTTGGAAGAAAGTTCAGGTACTCTGATTGAACCAATGATAGATCCATGGTCCATAGAGGACAAAGAAGAAGAGAAAGAAGAAAAGGTTGGTGAAAAGAAGGTAAGAGCTGATGATGATAAAGATCATCAATGTGATTGTGCAATGATGGCAGCTGCCAAGGTATCTCCTCAAGTTCTTGAAAAACTGTGTTCAGACAATTGCATAATTGCTTTTGCTAACATCAAAGAGGTGAATGAAAACCTTCGGGATAAAATCTTAACTGATGAGGTCAAATTTGAAAGCTCTTTAAAAGAACTTAAAAACAAATTGACTGAAAAAGAAAAAGAAATCAGCTGTTTAAAAGAAGAGCAAAGTATAACCAAAACCCAACTTCAAACTATGGTAGAAAAATACCAAGTTTGCAAAAAGGAGTTGGAGTCTGCCCAGATTACTTGTGAAAGATGGGTGGAATCCTGCAAAGGATATGAGGTTATGCTTGAAAAACAGAGAAAAAGCAATGTGAAGTTTGGGGTTGGGTATAGAAAATATGATGATGAAAACACTGCTTTTGAAAACTCTGTTCAAACCACTGATGAAGCTACTGAGCTTATCCCCACAAACAAGAATGGCCAAGAAGTGAAAATCACTGACAAACTTGGTAACAAAATCACACTTAACAGACCAATGGGTTCCTCCACTTTCAAAGAACTTGAAGATCATCAGTTTAAACCAAAATGGTCTGATGAGTGTGATATTCTTGAAAATTTCAAGCCAATGGACTTTACATCAATTGATGGTGCTGAAGCTCCAAAAGCTAAAGTCATACCTCTCAAAGATATCCCAGCAGTGGTTAAAACCTCTGCTGCAAAGGAATCTGAAAAGAGAAAGAAGAAAGAAAAAATTGATAACTTGTTTTGTGAATTCTGTGAGAAAAGGAATCATCTAACAAAAGACTGTTTCCACTTAAAAGCTTATGATCTAAACAAAACAAGTGTCATTGTTTCAGCAGAAAGCTGCATTGTCTGTGGGAAAACAAACCACAAAACTCAAGCATGTGTGTACCTCAAAAACTTTGATATGAAAAAGAATGAGTACATGGCTAAAACATCCTTGAGTCCATCATCATCCTCATCATCTGTCAAATTCACCAAGAAACAACCACTGTTTGTGCCAGTACAAACAGCTGTTACAAAACAGCTGAACCAAACATCTGTCAAAAGAGATGTTCAGGTTACTGATGCACCCCCTGCCAATCAGTTCAAAAAAGGCAGAGAAAAACAGTCTTACCAAAGGATTCCACACGTTTATGAGGCCTACAAAAGGCCCTCTAAACCCAAAGTGAACAGGCATCCTTTTGGTTACCAGCAGATGATTGGTCAGGACCCACAACAGTGGTTAGAGAAACACTGTCCTAAAACAGTTCAAACCCCTGACCTAACCACTGTCCATCATCTTGCATCCATTCCAGACACTGTTGAGACCCCATCCAAAGCCTTGTTGGCTTTGGAGACCTTAATGAACTAATCTTTTTACTTCATGTGCAGGGAGCTTCTGCATGCTTTGATAGTCTTTGGTATGTAGATAGTGGAGGCTCCAGGCACATGACAGGATGTAAAGCCCTCCTCAAAGACTTTAAAATCCATGGTGGGGGTGATATATCCTTTGGAAATAATAGTAAAGGGAAGGTTCTGGGGTCTGGTACAGTGCAATCTGGAAATGTAAAATTTGAAAATGTCAATCTAATAGACAATCTAAAATTCAACCTTCTGAGTGTGTCCCAAATGAGTGACAAGGGATTTGGGTCATTCTTCACAAAAGACTGTTGTAGGATTGTTGGACCAGAAATGGTCAAAAAGATTGAAGCAATAATTAAATCTGGTCATACTAAACTTGTTGCTCAAAGAAGTGGCAATGTTTATGTTGTTGACATGTCAAAAGAGTGTCCCAGAGCTGATGCCTGTCTGTTCTCAGCTGCCTCTAACAAAGAGACAGAACTTTGGCACAGAAGGCTGGGACACACAAATCTTAAGACAATCACAGAAATTTCAAAAAATGGTTTGGTGAGAGGCCTACCACAAAAATTGTTTTCATGTCCTGAACATTGCATTTCCTGTTTAAAAGGAAAACAGCATAAAAGTTCTTATAAGTCCATTGAAGAGTCCAAAACAACCCAGTGTCTGCAAATGCTACACATGGATTTGTTTGGACCAGTTCAAGTCATGAGCCTTAAAAAGAAAAGATATTGTTTGGTTATTGTTGATGACTTTTCTAGGTTCACATGGACTTTCTTCTTGCACTCAAAAGATGAAACTGCAGGCATTTTGCAAGACTTTGTAATACAGGTTGAAAAGCAATTTGACCTTCTAGTAAAAAGCTTCAGGAGTGACAATGGCACAGAATTCAAAAATAGGGAGTTGGATGCCTTCTGTGTGAAGAAAGGGATTGTAAGGCAGTACAGCATCCCAAGAACACCAGAGTAGAATGGGGTAGTGGAAAGGAAGAACAGAACTCTGATTGAGGCTGCCAGAACCATGCTTGCAGATTCAGGTTTGCCTTTAACTTTCTGGGCAGAGGCAGTAAACACTGCTTGCTATGTTCAGAACAGAGTTTTAATAAACCCCAGGCACAAAAAGACTGCCTATGAAATTCTGTATAAAATTAAACCACTGATCTCATATTTCAAAGTGTTTGGCTGCCCATGCTTTATTTTGAATTTAAAAGATTCCATTTCAAAATTTGCAGCCAAAATTGATTGTGGTTATCATCTGGGATACTCAACCACTGCCAAGGCCTACAAAGTGTTTAATACACGGACCAAGGCAGTGGAGGAGACTTTGAATGTTAAGTTCAATGAACTTTCGTCAATGAAAATCCCAGCAAATCCTGCAGATCTGTTTGATCTTGAAAAATTCACTTTTGAAAATACTGCTGTCAAGACTAACAGTGCAGGTCCATCAGAGGATACAACACCAGACTATGGGTATGAAATCATCATCCCTCACAGGTCTGCCACAAAGGGAAAAGCATCAGCTGTTCAAAACAGTTGTCAAAGCTCTACCACTGCTACCTCAACAATTGTTGACCAAAGTAGCCCATCAACCACTGCTTCCATATCCTCAAACACTGCTGACAAAAGTCCTCAAACAGTGGATAAAAGCCAGCAGTTGTCCACCTCATTACCTCCTATTCCACCACCTTTTGAAACCACTGCTGGATCATCAAAGTCCCCAGCAGTGGTTAGCTCAGATGATACACATTTGCAGCCTTCACCAACCAATGCCATCATACCATACCAAGGAGATTTAATCTTCTTGAGATCTCATCCACCTGATCAAATCATTGGCAACATAAATGAAGGGGTGCTCACAAGAAGCCAAACCCAAAACATTTGTCTTTTTGCTGGTTTTCTATCACTCCATCAGCCAGTCAAGTACCAAGAGGCACTGAAAGACAACAGCTGGGTAGAAGCCATGCAAGAGGAGCTCCAACAGTTTAAAAGACAACAAGTATGGGAGCTTGTACCACTGCCAGAAGAGGTTAGTCCCATTGGCACAAAGTGGGTCTTCAAGAACAAAACTGATGAAAGGGGTATTGTTGTCAAGAATAAAGCCAGGCTTGTGGTTCAAGGTTACAGACAGGAAGAGGGGATTGATTATGATGAAACATTTGCCCCTGTTGCAAGATTAGAAGCAATTAGACTGTTCCTGGCCTTTGCTGTCAACCACAATATGAAGGTGTTTCAAATGGATATCAAAAGTGCTTTCCTCTATGGTACAATTCAAGAAGAGGTGTATGTTTGTCAACCTCCAGGTTTTGAGGATCCATTTTATCCAGATCATGTCTACAGGCTAAACAAAGCCTTGTATGGCTTGAAACAAGCACCAAGAGCCTGGTATGAAACTCTTTCCAACTTCCTACTCTCAAATGGTTTCAAAAGAGGTACCATTGATAAAACACTGTTTTTAAAATGGAGAGGGAAGGATTTAATGATTGTCCAGATTTATGTGGATGACATTATTTTTGGAAGCACATGTAACTCAATGTGTGAAGAGTTTAGAGAACTCATGACAGCTGAGTTTGAAATGAGTGCAATGGGTGAGCTGCAATGCTTTCTTGGTCTCCAAGTACAGCAATTGCAAAATGGAACTTTCATTCATCAAAGCAAATATGCTAAAGAACTTTTAACCAAATTTGATATGAATGATTGTAAACCATGCAGCACACCCATGGCAACAAATAAGCTGGTCATGTCTGATGAAAAAGATGAGCTGATTGACCAAACACTTTATAGAAGCATGATTGGGTCTTTATTGTACCTAACTGCATCTAGACCAGACATCATGTTTGCAACATGTGTCTGTGCAAGAAGTCAATCAGCTCCCAGAAAATCAAATCTCATTGCTGTAAAAAGGATCTTCAGATACATAAAAGGTGCTCCCACACTTGGTATCTGGTATCCAGCTAATGGGAACATCAAGCTTTCAGGTTTCTCAGACAGTGACTTTGCTGGATGTCACACCACAAGGAAGTCCACATCAGGAGGGTGCCAGTTTCTAGGTGACTGCTTAGTTTCTTGGCAAAGCAAAAAGCAAGCAGCTGTTTCGACATCCACTGCCGAAGCTGAATACATTGCTGCTGCAAGCTGTACAGCCCAACTCCTGTGGCTTCAAAATCAGTTGCTGGATTTTGGTATCACTGCCTTAAAGACACCACTCATGTTGGACAGTCAGGCAGCAGAAAATATCATCAAAAATCCAGTTTCCCACTCAACCACCAAACATATTGACATCAGACATCACTTTGTGAGGGACTGCTATGAAAAAGGTTTGATTTCTCTGCATCATGTCCCAACTAAAGACCAGCTGGCTGATGTGCTCACAAAAGCACTTGATACAGCCACTTTTGAAAGTTTGGTCTCTAGGATTGGGATGCTGAACATGGAATAACAAGCAACATCTTGTTTTTCTATGAATAAAAGCAACAAAATGTTTTCAGAAAATCAAAACTCCATCCTTAAAAATAGTTAAAAATGAATTTTTTTTCATTAAGTCCTTAAAAGTCTGCCATTAACCACTGATTGTTCAAAAGTCTGCTATACTTCAAAAGTCTGTCCACTGCTGAAAGTCAACCCCTGCTCTCTCATTATTTTGCTAAACTCTGTTGTTCAAAAGCAGTGTCTTATCCACTGATATGCTATCCACTGATAGTAAAAATCTTCCACTGCTTTCATACCACTGCCTTCATCAGTCACTTTCAACAAAAGTACTGTCCTTCACTTTCAACAGGGGTTGTCACGTGGACAGTACATATTGGTCAGACCTTTTGTAACGGCTGCCACCTCAGCATTCACTTTCTTCCCTATAAAATCCCCCACTCACCATCAAAACAGGGTTTTACTGTCGAATTGAATCCTTAAAATTCTCTTCTCAAAGCAGTTTTTTCTTCACATTTCTTCACAAATTTCTTCGATCAATCATCCTCAAAATGACAAAATCAAAGAAATCTTCAAAACCCTCATCCAAATCTTCATCGAAAACAGCCTCTCAAAAGGCAATATCCACTGAAATTCCACACAAACCATCTCACAATCTCCTGGGTATTCTCACAAAACCAGGAACCACAAAAGATTTCGATTCCATCATTGATCTCATGGCAAAATCAAAGTACAAAACCTTGATCACTGCCGATGCACCAATCTATTTGGCGACCCAAAGGGAGTTCTGGAAAAATGCAACCCTTGAAAAACAAGGCGACACTGCAACCACCATAAACTCTTCTATAAAGGGTAAAGCTGTCCAAATCACGCCACAATCCATTTCAGAGGTCTTTCAACTCGGTGATCAGGAAGGTAAAATTTCTTTCACTAAAAACGAGTTAAAAATTGACTTCATTGAGCGAGGGTATGAAGCCACAATGATGAAGAAAATAACCTTAGAAAAAGGTTATTTTCCTTCTGCAACCAGATTTTTATTTCATACCCTCCTACTATGTGTTTCAAACAAAACCACTTCTTTTAATGAAATCCCTTTAAAGATTCAAAATCTGGGATATGCTATTCTTCAAGGAGAAAATTTTAACTATTCTCGGGAAATTTTTAAAGATTTGGTTAATAATGTTGCAACAAAATCATTCTTACTGTTTCCAAGGTTTTTAAGCTACTATTTTTCAAAGAAATTCAGTAAGGATGATTTAACTGTAATAAACCAGGGTGCTCCCACTCAAATAAACAGTTTAACTACTGAAACTTTTTCAAGGATGTTAGCACCCTGCAAAACCCAAGCAGAGGTGCCTGAGCAGATTTTAGTAGTTACAACTGCTCCTCAGGTATCTGCTGTTGAGCCCACTGCTCAAGGTGATCAGAGCAGCAGCACAACTGCTTTGAAACCCACACCTACAATCACCAAAAAGCCAACAAAAAGAAAAACACAAAAACCCCCCAAAACCCTCAAAAAGGCATCTCTGGAGGATGAGATACCAGAGCTTCTGCCAGTGACAACACAAAAGTCACAAGAAACCACTGCTGCTTCTTCCTCACAGCAGTTGGTACAAATATCTCAACCCATAACCAAAACTCCTCCTGTTTCTTCACAAAAAGAACAGGTTGTACAAATAGGGTCTCCACATCATGATGCTCTGGAAACACTCGTTTCTATCATCCACAGTCCAATGCCCGGGACACATCCTACTCCTACACCAACCATCACATCCACATTTCCCTCACCAATAAAACCACTGTTGGATGCAATCGATTTGAACCAGGCATTATCCAGTCCTTCTCAATCACCTATTAATGAGAATATACCTCAACAACTGACTGGGTCTGATGTATCAATCTTTGCTAACCCACCAACACAACCTGAGGAGGTTACACCCCTTGAGTTACAAGTAACTCTTGGTGGTAATCCAAGTGAAGCAGCCACTACAACTGTTACACCCACTGGGTTACATTTGGACAGTGGTTACATTCATAAGACTTCCTTGGAGGCAATTCCTTTTATAGCACCTCTGTCAACCACCAGTGGATTTATTTATCCTACTGGCAACATCAAAAGGTTGTCAAGTGTTGAAGGAAGAAGACCCCAGTACCAAGAAAAAGGGGCATCAGTGGTTAATGTTTGGAGTATATTCCCTACATCTACCACTGATAAAACCACTGCTTGTGGGAAATCAGATGATCCCATTAACTTGGGTGATGGTTTAAAGTACCAGAAATTGACGGATCGTATTGCAAAGCTTGATAACTCTGTTGCAGAACTCAAAGATATGCTACAACAGGTGTTACAAGTTCAGAAGGTACAAACAACTGCTATTCCACCTCAAGCACCTGCCCCACAAAGGACACCTGCTACAAATGAGCTCTGGAATCTATTTCAATCTTTTCTCCAACACCAAGCACAACTAGCAGATCAGCAACATGAAAAACATGTACAACAGCTGAGAAATGCAATGGAGTCAAGATTCAAGAACACTCCGGCTGACTTAAAGGCTCTCAAAACTCAGATCTTGCACACCACTGGCACTGCTCCTCCAAACATACGTTTCATTTATGACCTCCCAGAAGATAATGCCAAAAAGGGGGAGAAAATTAAGGAGTGGAAAAGGAAGGGTATAGAAGATGGTCTTTATCTTGAACCAGAGAATTCAAACATGACCAAAAAGATCCCTTTGCCAGATGGTAGCAAGAAGATTGATGTGACAACAAATGCACTAGCAGAAGCAATTGCAAGTGTGAAGAGAGATAGAGAGGCCAAAAGGAAAGCCAGGGTGGACAGAATGGATCATCCAGATCAGGGTACTTCTGGGTCAAGGGATCATGAAAATCCTGTTGAGGAAAAGAAGAGGCCTACTAGAAAAGTAAGGCAACCCAAATCCATTCCAACCAGACGTTCAAAGTCTGCTAAAAAACCACCGTACAAAACAGCTGATGCAGCATGAGTTACAAAAACCACTGCTTGCCAAACAGTTGTTCCATCAACACACACCACTTCAACACACACAACATCTACTGCTTTACCATCATCACCACCAAAAACAACACCTGCTGATACATAGCAGAAGACAGCAGATGTTATAACATCTGTTGTTATGACAGCAGTGGTTGAAACACCAGTTGTTTCAATAACTGTTAGTCAATCACAATCCACTGCCACTACATCTACAACCACTGTTCCATTCAAAACATCATCAGTCTCTCCTAAACCAAAAAGGAGAAGGCTAATTTTAAAAGATGATGACACACCTCCATCACCAACATCTTCAAAATCTTTAGCTCTTGTCACAATACCAAAACCTGTTCCTCTCTCTTCAGTTCCAATGTACAAGCCCTTACCTCCTGCAGGTGTTCAATTTCCTCTTGAACTAGCAGCTGTTAGAGATGAAATAAAATCCTTCTACTATGAGGATGACCCTGCCAAAAGGAGGTTGCCATCAATAAAAGGATATCCTTGGCCTAAAAATGTTGATGAATACTTGGAAATCAAAGCCAAGCAAGCAGAGGATATTTCAAAAAGAAACACACAAGGGAAGTCTGACAAAGAAATTTCAAGAAATTATCAATATTTGCTCACACAAGTCAGATCCCTAGAGCAATTTGCAAAAAATGTTAGTCAACAAATTTCTGAAAGAGCAGCTGAATCTTTGAAGAAAGACTACATTGAAAGCATCATGGCTCACAAAAAGTACAAAGGAGAGAGATATATGTACAAAGAGTGGACTGTTCCTGAGTTTGAAGATGAAGCTGCAAGAATTCAAGACATGATAAAAAGGAAGGTCACTCACACTCCTCCTAACTGGGCAAAATTTAGAAAGAATGTACCTGACAAACAGGAAGAGCTGAAGAGGATGAAAGAGGAATTGGTAGCAGCTGATTATGGTAACAAAAGACAAGTTGCTAGATGGAAAGAAGATATGGTCAGGGCTACTTACAAAAAGTTGGAACAATTAAGAAAGAAAGATCCCACAGTTCCTCAAAAGCCTGACTATCCTGAAGCAGCGGTTTCAAAAAGACCTTCAAAGCTGCAAATCAGGAGATCCACAGCTCCAGTTGGTGCTACCATCTACAAAAGAAGGCCACACAAACAACTGATTGCTGAAACCATCAAAGAGTTAATGGAAGGTGAAGACCTTGGAAAAGAGGGTATAAAGAAAATGATTATGGAAACTCTTGGTTTGGATCAAACTGCAAGTACTGCTCAGCCAGTCATGAATAGGCCAGCCTCTCCAAATACTTCTGCAAATAAACATCTCCCAAGAAACCCACCAGGCTCAAAAATACAAAAGTGGGAAACTGACAAACAGACCTGCGTATTGACTTTGCTCAGGTCTGGTGGAGGAGTGGAGAAAATATCAAGGGAACAAGCTCTTGGCCTGAGTCTTGAAGATTTGCAGGATCTCCTTGATCTTCCACTCAGCAGGGATGATGAAGATACAGATGCCCTAGACTTTGAATTACAATTCAAAGGTCAGATAAGGGAGCTGTTGTTGAGGCAATAAAGTTTTCCACAAATAATGAAGAGTTTTGGCATTATCTGTTCCAGGGGGAGATTGTTGGGATTGAACCCTATCAAAGGAACAGATAATGTAAAGCCAAAACTGGATCAAAGCAGTGGATCCAGAATAAGCAGACGTTTACAGTTGGTTCATGCAAATCTCTCCCCTTGAAAGTGGTTTCATATCTGCTGACCTCCTATCTGCTGATCATACTAAGTGCTGACCTACAACTGCTGCTTTATATCTACTGACCAAAGTCAAAGACTGATGGAAGACCAAAGCTCTGTTGACTCTATCTACTGCCTTGGGTCAAGTACTGCTGATCCGGACAAGCACTGCTGGGTTCACAGCAGTGGAAGGATGCAGCAGCAGTTTAAGTGTCTTTTATGTAATGTAATGTAATAGCAGTAGTTTAGTACATCAGTGTTTATAGATCAGTAGTTAGAGTTTGTTAGGAGGTTAGATGTCACTTTCATGGTGACGTCAGCTAAGATGCTCAGTGGTTTGCAAGTGCCTATAAATAGTTCAGTACTTTGTACTGTTCTATCAGCTCTTTTGATCAATCGTCTTCTTTGCACGAACAAACTACTGAGCTCTGGCTGAGGGGGAGTTTGCATTCTTACATCAATCATTGTAATCGTTGTTGAAACAAATTCAATCATTCGGTTCTTTGTGAAAAGATGTTTGATAAAAGTATTACTCTCGTTTGATTGTATGCAAAGTTTGCTTTCATCTTATTTCCGCTGCACAACTCATTCATTTCCATCTTAATTACAAACGAAAATACAATCAAAAAGAAACTCAGATCCAACATGGCCATTTCAATGAATGAGCCGAGGATATCCAGGACACGGTCATTAACCCCCAAAAGGCATTGCACCAAACAAAACAGATTAAAACGGGTTATGTAAATATATTAGTCACAATCCGATTTAAAATAACTACATACCCGACCAAGCAGTATTATTATAATACCGTATCCCAAGCCCGTATAACGGAAAATAAGTTAAAAGTATTTACCTGAGCAAAATATAATTTAACCTCAGCCGTATAACAATCAGCAAGTGCAAATATCTTTTACTAGGCTCCTAAATCTGGAACGAAGGTTTTAATAACCTATTAGATTCCTAACAGGTCTTACTTAAGTTTAAACTTAGACCGGTTAGTTTTAAAGAAAGGTTTACGGTTCAAAATGCAAGATTAAGCGAAGACCGGATTAGAATGTGATTTAGACCCGACAAGTATGAAGACTTGTATAATATGGGTAAACTAAACACATTCTGGATTTTGAAGCAAAAATGATAAGGTTTGACCCGTTTTGGTCAATTTATGCAAACTAGTTACATAAACCGTACCGAACGCGAATAATGTATAACGGGTAACCTAAAGAGTCATGTACAGGTTTCATAAGTTAATATGCCTTAGATATGTTGTGATATCAGTAGGATACCTCCCATTATGCCCAAAATGGATTTAAAATCAATTTAAGCCCCATAGGGGTATTTTGGTCATTTTAAAGATTATAAAAGAAATTAAATATTAATCTGAGGTTCTGGTCTAAAATGATCAGTAAAAATATTTATTTTTGCAAGTCATAACAGTAAGATGTTGTATATATAATATATGTGAAATTTATCATTTATAACCAAACTATGCACCGTAGGGGCATTTTGGTCATTTCACATAAGCTTTAAAGGTTAAATTTGGAAATCTGAGTTCAAAAATTTTACTTACTGTTAAAGTATAAAAAATTTACTTATAATATCAGTAGGTAATAAGTCTTATGTGTCAAAAATAGTTTTAATCCATACTATGCGTTTAAAATGCGTAAAAAGTCAGTTTTAGGCGATTTTCAGGTTATATAAGGAAATCTAAGTTTTTGATCAGTTTATAAAGTTCAAAATATTTTATTTATCATATGAAATCAGTAGCAAAAAGGTTTGGTATCAAAATGTTATGAAAAACTCATTTTATTAGCAAAAAGGGTATAACCGTCGATTACCGAATCAAAGCAAGAATCCCATGTTATGATCAGTTTAAAAATTAATAAAAATCTTCAAAAATCCAAAAATATTATATTACATCAGTGGATAAAAAGTTTGGTGTCGAAATTTGGGTTTAAATAGGCTATATGCTAAAAATGCCGTTTAACTAATAAAAAGCTTTCAAATTACGATATTGAGCATAACTCCTAATTTAGACCTCAAACTGATGTTAAATTTTTAGGACATGTTTATAAATCAGTAATAAAGGTTTTTGTCCTCTCACATTTTCAAAAGTCTCGTTTTTATATCAAAAGGGCATAATGGTCAACAATTAAGCAATTAACGGAAACATGCAATGAACTAGAATTTCTTTGGAACCAAGTTGTATAACCTCAGAGGGTTATACTAACATGTAATATGGTCCTATTGGAACCCTAAGGCATATCTAAAACAAGCTAAATTGGGTCAAAACTGAAAGTCAAAGCAAAAGTCTTCTTTTGCGACTTTCGGTTGCGAACCGAGCCTAAACTCAGAATTGTCGGGTTGAACATGCCTAGACATGTTCTTATATTATTTACCAAGTTATTTTAGTGTTTAAACATGTTCCATAACCTCTGCATTGCTAATTATGAATTTATTTGCAAAAATAGCTTCTGTTGACTTTTTAATATTAAGTTTGACCGACATTTGACCAAGTTAGAGTAATAATCAGTAGGTGCCCTCTTAAGGGTTTATTACTTACATAATTACCAACTCATAGCCACTTTCAATTCGAATAATGGCTGGACCATTAGTGATTAATCACTAAGTCAAAGCTTAATTACGACGGCTTTGACTTTTGGTCATTAAACTAATAAAACTTGAACTAGAGAGGCTAAGAATGCTTACAAGGACTCTTAGCACGAATTAGGAGCTGAGGAAAACTTGCTTAAAGTCCAGAGAGCTCCAGAGAATGGTTTTTGAAATGATTTTGAAATGTGCAAGTGAACTAGCAAACAAGAGGTCCTTATATAGGATTTCAAAATTCACAAGATCATTCCACACAAGCCTACAACTGATTTCTGATGATCCCAGGTGTCCCCTATGCATGTAATATTGTTGGCTCAGTCCCTGAAATCAAAAACCACCATGCAATGGCGGTGTAACTAGCTGTACATGCACCTGTCAACTTTTTCTGCATCTGGCACGTCTACGCGGGCCGCGTAGGACTCAGAACGAGTCTATACGGGCCACGACACTCTCATGTCACCGGAAACAACTTTCAGCTATTTGCAGTTTTGGTCCCTGGTCCTTCTAAACTTGATTTAACTTTCGTTTATTGCACTTTTAACCCCCAAACTTGACTTTTAAGGGTCTTGAGTCTTTAAACATTTAAGAATGGGCCTTCGGTTAGTTACGAGGTCACCTGAACGGTCTTGAAATGCAATATTAACGCATTTAACCCTTATTACTTGTAATTAACACTCTGATTATTTATATGCATTGAAGTTCTATGAATTAATATCCGATATTCTTGAGATCGAAATATATAATTTTTACAATGTTTTTGGGCTCGTTAAAAGGTCACTCAGAGGTTACTTTCAACATGTTGACACTGTTAACCCATATGCTTCGTAAGATCTTTATTTTAAGCATAAACGACTTTCCATGTTCGATAATTTATTCGTTTAAAGAATACGAACGTCGTGTGAGGTCAATCAGAGGCACAAGAATGGCATGTTGACATTTTGGATCCCTTTTGCTTACATATTTACATTGTTTGACAGTTTTAGTCCCTCAGAAACAATCCCTTACACGTTTAAAGTCAATGACATGTGTCTTCATTATATTGGTCGTGATTTTACGAGGTGTTACAACGCATAAACCTCCTCATTGATTTTATATTATTTGCAAGGATGTCTTAAACACTTGCTTCATTTGTAAAATTCATATTGTACCATGTTTGTACACTATGTACATTAAGATGCCATAATAACCAGGTACACATTTTCTATGTATGTTTATTGGAGTATCGGTGCACAATAATTACATCCATAAGGTGTTTCAATTAACCTCTTAAGCACTCAAATGCTTTAGGACACTCATGGGGAGTTCCAGTTATATTCAATTCAATAACATATACAACATGTATACGTATTCAGATCCAAATTTATATAATAATCATAATATTCTCAATAACTTATTTTATATGAGTTAGTATCAAGTGATACATAACTTTCATAAGACGCATGTCAATTCTCTTTTATATATTACCAGACTAATAAGATATTGGAAAGTCAAAACATCCACCATGGGAGAATACGTCTCCTCATAATCAGTCACAAGTCTTTGCAAAAATTCATGTGCAACCAATTTTGACTTATATCACTTAATTTGATTTTCACATGATTTGCGTAAAGGACACATTTGTATCCAACATATTTTACAACTTCAGTTGTATGGAGCGTTGGTACAGAAACTTTCCATTTTATTAGAGAACTAAACTTTGCCTTATTTGCGTCTTTCTATTTTGGCCAATCATTTCTTAATATTCATTATTAGGCAGATCTTAAATCTTGATCCTCAACATTTAATCATTTTAAGCGCTACATTATATACAAAAGTATAACACGTCAATTTTTATTCGATTCCATACATATCTTAGACATGATACAACTTATTGAGATCTCTTTATTTTCAGGTACCTAGGTTCTTCTTGAACCATCATGTCTAATGTCTCTGTAGGAGATCCTATTACTATAACCTCGACTTGACCATCTTAATTACTTGCTCCAATTTTTTAGGAATTTTATTATTGGAATCGACTAGTCTACCACACTTCAGGCGTGCAATAGACTCATTACAAAATATGTGGTTTTCCTTTTGGGACACAAATATAACTGGAGCATAAGCAGTTGATTATGTGACTTACTCAGTCACTCTATTTAGGTCAGTGAACTTGTCTGGTAATTTGTTCTTTAATATTGTTAAATGAATTATACTTTAAACTTCTAGTTCATAGTTTATAGTCTGAGGATCAATTTAACATGATAATTCATTTTACTTTTCACTTTCCAACTGCTTGTTATCTTCCCCTAATGTTGGGAACATTCATTCACTAAAGTGAAAACCAATGAGCCATAAACAAATTTCTCACTGAAGGCTTTAAGTATTCAATCATAGATGATTATTTATACCCAACATATTCTCAAACTTTTTAGAAGTCACATTTTTTTTGTGCGGTGTGGTGGATGAGTTTCAATATATGTCGCACAACCAAAATCTTTGATGAGACATATTTGGTTCCTGATAAAAAACCAACTGTATGGGGAGAACTATAACTTATTGGCTTGATGTGAATTGAAGGTACTATATATAAAATTACATGTACCTAAATGAACTTTTGCTCCTCTCATGATCATTGGCTTTGTAAGCAATAGTAATCTGGATTAATATGCTTGCTATCACATTAGCTAAGCCACAATCACACAAGCTTCAGGTTGTGGATTTGATAACCATTTAGACTATGCATCGATTTCAGAATACTAAATGGTATCATGTCGGGATACACATATTCCCTTATTATTTCCAAAATATTTAGGGATCTAAACCATATTTTAGTTGGTATATCATTAACTTCCCTTGAGAGCAAATATTGCATGTGTAAGTACCATGAAGAATCTTCTGGTTCTTTGATATTTTTCACATCATCTAGACTCGGTATGGTCTAACCGGTCATGCCAATCATTAAATGATTATGAACCATAAACTTCGGGTTTGTGATCATCATATATGCTTTTAGTTGCACTCGTGTTTGTTCAATACACAAATAGAAAATACAAGAGAATAACAATTATTATTTCAATCATTCATATTATAACATGTTTTCCATATTTTATTCTCGTATAATCACTCGCTTATATTGCCACTTCTTGTGGTCGATTTTAATATAAACATGGTTGAGGATCATCATAGTTTCCTCATTTACCATGATCATGACCTTTATAACGATCGTTTTATAGTCATCACAATATAAACATGGTTGATCTCATTACATTTGTCACACCCCAACCGATGGCGGAAACATCGGGGCGCGGCACTGAGCGAAACAGATTGTCCATGAGAAATTCCATAACAATTAAATTACCGGATAGTTAATATTATGTCCCATACCATAACCCATCAAGTAATCAATTATTACAGATAGCGATATCTCAAAGACAAATAACATGTTCTGACAACTCAGATTTAAATAATTAAATTGTCTTTGTTTCTAGACTCTCCTACTTGATTCCACAAAAGCAGGCATCCTAGCATCTCAAACACCTGTCACATACATTAAAATAAAGTCAATACACATAGTGTAAAGGTGAGCATACAAGTTTAATAGTATAATATATTTTGAAATCGTTTACGCATAACCAACATGTACAATGTATAATGTGAAGCATGTAAGTTATCGACAAAGATCCTATCAATACCAATGACTGCGAGTAGCGAGTGCGCAACACATGTTCACCACTGCGAACACGTGAAGTAATATCCTTAACAACCCCTGAGTGAACAGGTGCCGAGTCCAAACTATAGTACTATCATTGCTAAGGCAGGTAGACAGCAATCAATGTGTTAACATAACAAACAGCCATTCATCGAATCACGTATAACATGCAATAGCGGTTAGCGTTAATAGTGTTTGCGTTGTGTGTTCGATGTGATTTAGAATAAGTAACGTATGTAACACACAAAAGTGCGTAAAGCAAAAAGGGATCGAGTATACTCACAGCGATGATTGCTAAATGGATTGAAGGGAGCGATAGGTGGCACGTAAAACGATGCAAGTGTTGAAGTGATGAGGTGATCGAATGGATGGCAATCCGATCGGATGGTCATCCGATCGGATGGCCTCTCGATCGGTTCGCCATTCGTTTGGGATGGATGTGTTTGTGTATGATGGCTTTGAAGTTTTCGTTGTAGCATTTTATAAAAAGGAAAGTACCCTTACCAATCAGGTCATCCGTTCAGACGGTCATCCGGTCGGATGGCCGTCCACCCGGATGGCTATCCGAGTGGAGGTTACCAACTGTTTAAGTGTGGGAAGCATTTGTCACCCGATCGGACCGTCGTTCGATCGGATGGCAATCCGATCGGACGGTAGTTCGTTCAGCGACTGTTTTGTTTTGAAATTTGTTAAGTTTGAAACTTTTGCAGTTTGGTCGAGACGGTATGACAACGTGTTAAACAATGGAAAAACTTCACCAGGCCCAAGTTACCCATTCGAACGGGAATCACCCCAATCCGATCGGTCTAACTGTTCGAGGTGTTTGTTCGTGTTCAACCCGAAGTCGGTTGTCTTTTCGGTAGGAATCAGATCTGGAACCGACACTTCACTAGAGAATGAGTAGAAGGCCTGAACTAGCTTCGATTCTACCGGTTTTGAGTGCATTGAGTGTAAAAGAGTTGAAAGAAAGTGAAGAAACCTTCCTTCAATCCTTCTAACTTTGAAAACTTTTAGATTTATGTGAAAACAGTGTTAAATCATGTCGAAATCCCTTAGATCTGAGTTGTTCTTGCTTGAATGAGGCCAAAACTTGAAGTTCATAAGAACTCCATGATGACATCACCCTTGAACACCTCAAATCCAGTGATTTCATGTTTAAAAGTGAAGATTTAACGGTGAAAGAGATGTAGAATTGCGTATAGATCATAGAAGCACAAGATTTGAGTTGAGATCTTACCGGAAGCGCGAGAAATCGAGAGAAAAGTGAGTTGAAGCGAGCTGGTTCGAGTGAGAGTGTTGTCACATCAAATGATGTGACAGGAGGGGTATTTATAGGGTTTCCAAAAGGGGAAAAAGGTGCGCGGAGGTGTCGGATCGGGTGGCCATCCGATCGGATGGTCATCCGTTCGGATGACCATTCGATCGAATGGTCATTCGATCGAGTGGCTCCGGCGAGTTGGGTTTCGGGTTTTCGTTTCGTGCAATGAGCGTTGCGATGCGTTTCGAATAAGCGATGCGATAGTATTTACCAATTAGTGACACAAATGACCTAGCTACTAAATACCATTAATATAAACATTGGATCTCGAGTTTGCGATGAGATTGCGTTGCGATAGAGTTGCGATTGCGTTTCGAGTAATCACCACATAACATAAATAAACATGCACAAGTAACACATAATATAACACACACACGTAAAACAATATCCAGGACACATAATTCGGGTTGCGATGCGATAGTGTTGCGGTTAGCGATAGATTAAATAACGAATAGTATGCGATTAAATAGCGATTTATTAACATGTACTCCACATAATACAACTAAAGCGATTAAATTAGATTATCGTCTACAAATCAAGAGTACAGTCAGTAATTGAGCATGGAGAGACAGATCGCAATTAGCAATCTTTTCTCCCTTTGACTTTGACTTGTACTTTGACTTTCGAAACACGGGGTGTTACAGCCTCCCCTAGTTAAGGAAATTTCGTCCCGAAATTTAAGAAGTAGGCATAACAAACAGTTGCGGGTACTTCGCCTTCATGCCACTTTTGAGTTCCCAGGTGAACTCGGCGCCGCGTTTGCCTTCCCAGCGAACCTTCATGATGGGAATGCGTGAGCGTCGTAGTACCTTGGTTTCTCGTCCCATGATCTCGACAGGCTTTTTCACGAAGTTTAATGTTTCGTCCACTTGCAGAACCTCAAGAGGGACATGTAACTCCTGGTCGGCTAGGCACTTTCTGAGGTTCGAAACGTGGAAAGTCGGGTGGACATTACTCAGTTCCTTCGGTAGTTCGAGTTTGTAGGCCACTTTGCCAATCCTTTCCAGAATCTTAAAGGGTCCCACATATCGAGGCGCGAGCTTTCCTTTCTTGCCGAATCTGATCACCCCCTTCCAAGGTGCAACCTTTAGGAGTACGGGATCGCCAACGTCAAATTCAAGGGGCTTGCAGCGTCTATCAGCGTAACTTTTCTGACGACTCTGAGCTTTCAGAAGGTTGTCTCGAATTTGGAGGATCTTGTCAGTCGTTTCTTGCAATAGCTCAGGACCGGTAATTTGCGCGTCTCCGATCTCGTGCCATACGATAGGCGATCGACATTTTCTTCCGTATAATGCCTCAAATGGTGCCATTTGAATACTAGAGTGATAACTGTTATTGTACGAGAATTCGACCAAAGGTAAGTGCGTGTCCCAATTGCCACCGAAATCTATGACACACGAACGAAGCATGTCTTCAAAGGTACGAATCGTTCTCTCAGTCTGCCCATCGGTTTGGGGATGGAAAGCGGTACTTAGATTAAGAGTAGTACCGAGAGCGGATTGAAAAGTTTCCCAAAGACGCGAGGTAAACCGACTATCACGATCAGAGATGATGTCACAAGGCGTCCCGTGGCGGCATATAATTTCGTCGGCGTAGATTTGTGCCAATCGTTCTAGCTTATAGTCTTCCCGTATCAGTAAAAAGTGTGTGGATTTAGTAAGACGGTCAACGACAACCCAAATGTTGTCGTGACTTGATGGCCTACGCGGGAGTTTCATTATAAAATCCATATCTATACTCTCCCATTTCCACATAGGGATCTCGGGTTGTACGAGCAAGCCAGAGGGGCGTTGATGCTCGGCCTTGACTTTCGAACAAGTCATGCATTTCGAAACATAGATAGCGATATCCTTCTTCATGCCCGGCCACCGGTACTTGTAGCGCATGTCCTGGTACATTTTGTCTGCACCGGGATGAATGGAGTATCGCGACTTGTGGGCTTCGTCTAGCAGAATTTGTCGTAAATTGGTGCGTTTGGGAATCCAAATTCGGTCTAGATAATGAAAGATACCATTCGATTTATTCACCAGTTGTTCGCCATTGTTGATGATCCTTTCTTTCTTCAAAGTGCGTTCAGTGAAACAATCGTGTTGTGCGTCACGAATAAGAGTCTCGAGATTGTGCTGAGCTTGAGTATTACGAATGCTATGCAAATAACTTCGTCGACTGAGAGCATCGGCGACGACGTTTGCCTTGCCTGGGTGATAACGGATCTCACAGTCGTAATCGTTGAGTAGTTCTACCCACCGGCGTTTGCGCATATTCAGCTCTTTCTGGCTAAAGATGTGTTGTAGACTCTTATGATCAGTGAAGACCGTACACTTGGTACCGTATAGGTAGTGTCGCCAAATCTTTAGTGCAAAAACAACTGCACCAAGCTCGAGGTCGTGGGTGGTATAGTTCTTCTCGTGGATCTTGAGCTGACGAGATGCGTACACGATAACCTTGTCTGGTTGCATAAGAACACAACCAAGACCGAGGTTAGAGGCATCGCAATAGACTACGAAGTCGTCGTCTCCGTCGGGTAAAGAAAGTACGGGAGCGTTGCAAGGCATAAGCTTGAGAGTTTGAAAGGCTTTCTCTTGTTCGGTTCCCCAAACAAAAGTCCTGTCTTTTTGCGTGAGAGAGGTAAGCGGTACAACGATTTTCGAAAAGTCTGTGATGAATCGGCGATAGTAACCCGCCAATCCGATGAATGAACGAACTTCGGACGGGTTCCTTGGTGTGACCCAACTCTTAACGACTTCGATCTTCGTGGGATCGACATGAATTCCTTGACTATTGACGATGTGACCCAGGAATTGGACCTCCTCGAGCCAGAATTCACACTTGGAGAACTTGGCATAGAGACGGTTTCCCTGGAGTAACTCAAGAACTAAACTGAGATGTTGCGCGTGTTCGGCTTTTGACTTGGAATAGATCAGGATATCATCAATGAACACGATGATGAAACGGTCAAGATAGGGTTTACACACGCGATTCATTAGATCCATGAAGACTGCGGGGGCGTTAGTAAGACCAAAGGGCATAACAACAATTTTGAAATGACCATAACGGGTTTGGAACGTGGTTTTGGGTATATCCTCCTCTTGAATTCGTAACTGATGGTAACTAGAACGTAGATCGATCTTCGAGAAACACGTAGCACCTTGTAGTTGATCGACTAAATCGTCGATTCGAGGCAAGGGATAGCGATTCTTGATAGTAAGCTTATTCAGTTCCCTATAGTCAATGCACATCCGAAACGATCCGTCATTATTTTTGACGAAAAGGACAGGTGCGCCCCAAGGAGAGGTGCTAGGGCGAATGAAGCCTTTATCAAGTAGTTCCTGGAGCTGACTCGAGAGTTCGCGCATTTCAGTAGGAGCGAGGCGATAAGGTGTTCTAGCAACAGGATTTTCTCCAGGAATGAGGTCGATTTGGAAATCGATATCACGAGTGGGAGGTAATCCCGGAAGATTGTCAGGGAATACGAGAGGGAAATCATGAACTACATGCACCTGGTCTACCTCCTTATCTTCCTTTTTCTCCGCTACTACGATGTGTGCCAAGAAAGCTTGGTATTCCTTGTAGAGATACTTGCTAGCTTGGGCACATGACATGAGTTGGAGTTTCTTCGATGCGACTTCATCGTATACACATAATTGATCACCATTCGCGAGAGAAAAACGAATCATCTTTTCAAAACAAACAATTTCAGCATGATTTTCCTGAAGGAAATCCATACCTACTATGACATCAAAGCTACCGAGTTGCATTTGTATGAGGTTAATCGGGAAGATGTGACCGTTGAGATCGAGAGTACAATCACGTAGAACAGAACTGACGGTGACGGTTCTTCCAGTGGCTACTTCTACGTCGAAGGTCGTTGGGAGGTTAGCGCATTTACGGTTTAGGAGCCTTTCGAATTCGAGTGACACAAAACAGTTATCAGCTCCGGTATCAAATAAACACGAAGCATATATACCATTTACGAGAAATGTACCGTTAACAACGTTGTTGTCTGCCTGAGCCTGACGGGCGTTGATGTTGAAGACTCGCCCGCGGGCTGCTTGCTGAGCTGGCTACTGCTGATGTTGTTGCTGTTGTTGCTGTGGTGCTGGCTGCTGCTGCTGCTGTGGCTCTTGCTTAACCACTCTGTTGGGGCAGACGTTTGCGAAGTGGTTGGGATCACCACACGCAACGCAAGCTCCTGCGTGAGCAGGAGCTGCTTACTGTCCTTGCGGAGCTGGTAGAGCAGGAGCTTGCACTTGAATTGGAGCTTGAGTTTGACGAGCACGGCAGTTAGTGGTGAAGTGGCCGTACATGTTGCAGTGTACACAGAACCGGCATGCGATACCAACCGGGTGGTGATAGGTACAAGTAGGGCAGAGCGGGTATGGGCCGGTGTATGCACGCTTGGCAAGCGGTGCATTGGCCACAGGAGCCGCTACTTGACGGTGTTGAGGTTGCAGTTGGGCTGGTACGGCTTGGAGTGGTGTGGCAGTAACTGCACAGTTCTTGTTGCTGGAGTTACTGTTCTTTCTCTTGCGATGTGATAGCTTTGACGATTGCGGTGTGGCGGTTGCTTCAACGGTGGTAGTTGCGGTGACTTGATGAAGACTTTTGGCAGCTTTATCGAAATAACCAGACTTGACTCGCTTGTCGTTGGTCTCAGCGGCGAGCAGGTAGGTTTCCTCAATAGTTATCGTCTTTGCAGCTTGCACAAAGTCTGCGACACAATCCGGAAGAGCGCGGATGTATTTCTTGATCGTAACCTTAGGAGTCGTAACTTGACCTGGACAGATGAGACTCAACTGCTTAAAACGAGAAGTTAAACCAGCGTTATCTCCACCATCCTGCTTAATGTGCCAGAATTCATCCTCGAGCTTTTGGAGTTCATGGGGGAGGGCAGAACTCTTGCATCATGATGTTCTTCAACTCATCCAAAGACAATCCGAAAGCTGCATCGTTCCCTCGCTTGTTTCTCTCAGCCGTCCACCAATCAAGAGCGCGGGATTGGAAGACGCCGGTAGCATTGATAGTGCAGAGGTCGTCTGGACAGCCACTCTGGCGTAGGGTGACTTCGATAGAATCAAACCATTGAAACATGGCCGTAGGCCCACCTTCGCCGGTAAATTCTTTTGGACCGCAGGATTTGAACTGCTTGAAGCTAAAATTTGCTTTATTAGAGTCTGTCCTGGACTCTTCCAAGGATTTCCTAGCATTTTCGTTCAACTCGCTGACAATCTGCGGAATCACTTTGATGACTTGACTTGCGACGAGAGAAACGAGTCGCTTGTCAGCTTGTTTGTGTCTAGCAGCGCGAGAGAGGTGTGATCCAGATGACGACATTGTCTGCAACAGACATCGTCACAGGACTCAAACACGATTTCGATTACTTCTAGCATAGTCTATTATCTCCCTCAATATTACTTATATACATATAAAGCTCAGGAACATGTAAACACGAAATCAAGTAGGCACATAACACCCAGAGGCACGTAAGCACATAAGCACGTAGTCCACATAAGCACAGAAGCACACTATATTTTGCACGTATTCACCTACACATATTGCACGTATTCTCCTATCTTTCACAGCTGCGTAAGGCGTTCGAGGGTTGCTAGTGTGTATAGCGAGATTGCGAGTAGCATAGCATGCGAATGTTCTGCGATTTGTTAGCGTATTGAGGTAAATGTGCAGTGTGAGTCGTGTGTTGATCAAAGCAAAAAGCGAATAAATCACTAAAATCGAAACATATAAACACATAAACCAAATAAAACACAGAAAGTCGATAAATCTCAGAGTTGGCGGCGGAGAAATCCAAAATTGAAACACATAAGTTCAAATAGAATGTCTTGGGTGTGTTAGACTTTGACTGCCCAGGATGGTTCGACTATTCACAAGGACTTTAAGTTCGCACTTAACCTTATGGACTGTGCTCCTGCCTCGATTCCGAGCAAACGGCACGCATCCTTCCAGTAACAGCGCGCCTCAAGTCGTTGGAGTCCGTCGAGACCTTGGTGAGTGTTTTTGTAAAACCAAAATATAGAGCGGAATAGGTCATCAAGTTTCGGGTTTGTAACACCCGTCTCGATTATTTAATATTTTATCATAAAATATATCGCTTATTAAGCAAAATCACCATTTCATTTATTAAACGAAATAGTAGGAGTTTATAATGAAAGTAACTTAGTTAACCAACCATCTAGTTTAAACAACAAAAACTACAAGTTAAGTGTTCACAACATGAACATTGTTTTTAACTAGATTAGTTAAGCGCGGAAGCTTCAAAAAGTTGTGTTCGGTTCATGTTCATCGCTTGAACTTCTCCCAACCTAAGTTCAAACACACCTACATTGTAAATTTATCACAAACGTTAGTATATGAGACCTTAGAACCCGCCTAAACGGACCCAAAAGCTCAAAACCAATAAATAAACAAAATAAAAATTTTGTTGTAAAACCGACCGTAGGCTACGGTTCACCTCTGATATTCAAACAGAACTCCAGAACCGTAGGCTACGATCCAGAACCGTAGCTTACGGGTTGACTGCAGATTTTTGTTTGTTTTCTGTTTTTAGCACGAAAACCTTCATGACTTTTTATCCGTTTGTCCGATTTATGTGATTCTTTTCCTACGCGTCCGTAATAAAATTACCAACGCATCTATCATTATCATTTAATCAAAAGTTGAGTTTATGGATTTAAGGTCTATATTCCCTTATTATACTCATTCGACCCGCATAGTTTTGCGTCAAATTTTATGTTACTCAAAATTGGGACTTTTATGCATATTTACCCATTCCATGGGCTTACGATCATCGGCGTATCATTACCCATTTCATAGTTTTACGCGTCCGTGATCTTCAATCGCCAAATGATATTTAATCACTTCCGTAATGACTATTTAGACAATTATTCGACCCGTTTGGCTCGTTTATGGAATCCTCCATTTTCAACGACTACCAAACATTTTCTAAACAAGCATTGATTCGATTGACTAGGTAGTGATCATCATCACTTCTACTAATAATACCAATTCTAATAAACACCAATTCAAACGACTGTAATAATTCAAATAACGTAATGTAACGGTGTCACGATTACGTACCTTCAAAGCACACCCTTCAAACGTGCGTCACCACCGGCTTGTCCGCTCGACGCTCCGGTTTCCTTTCCTATAGAGTTCGGTCACTACACATTTAGAACTCTTTGATTTACATATAGCGCATAGTTTAGTAACTAGTACAAGCATGCGTTTTTGTTCATATTTCAACATTTAGCCTTCTCTTAGGCATTTTTACAAACACTTTAAGGGCAGAATTTTACACAATTTATAATCAAGTCCATGGATTGTTATTTAGCCAATATTAACATCAACTAAGCATGTTTATATCAATTTTCACATTATCAACATCTGAATTTACTTCCTAGAACTCAAATTACACTAGAACAACAATCAAATTCTAGTGTTTAGCATGCTCCTACAAAACCCACTCATCACCTTCAATGGTGATTATAAATTCACAAGAATTAGGCATGATTTCAACACATAATTGTCTAGGGTTCACTCCTAGACACAATATTGTTCATATTCCATCAATATAACACTCATGCAACAACAATTTTCGAGTTCTCTATGTTCATCCAGAAATTCAAAATAGAGATTTCTTAAAAAATTCACATACCTTATGACCCCCTTACAGTGGAGATCACCAATCTAAGCTCGGATTTCGTATTGGGACTGAATTGAGCCTTCAATTTGTGAGATGTATGAGAATTAGGGTTTGGTGAAGGTTTCTTGGTCGCCCCCTGCGATTTGTACGAACCAGACACACACTTATGTGTGTGTTTGGTATAGTATTTTGTTATTAATATGTCAAGTTTCGAAAATTACCAATTTTCGTCCCTCTACAATCGTTTTAATTTTATTTTAAGCGTTTTAACCCACTTATAAGTCACTACAAGGCTTTTTATCTAACTAGGTTAGTTTTATTCCTAGTTAGTTCATTTTGCTTATTTACCGACAATATATTTGTAATATAAGATTTATATTTTCGGGGTGTCACAAGTCCACCCCCCTTAAAAGGGTTTCGTCCTCAAAACCGAGATATGTACCAAATAGAGTCGGGTAGAGGCGCCACATTTCCTCTTCGGATTCCCATGTTGTATCTGAACCCTTTCTATGCTCCCACTTGATCTTAACTTGATTAATCTTCATATTCCGCAAATCTTTAACCTTCTGGTTTAGACTCTCAATTGGTCTTACCGCATAGTTAAGGCTATTGTCCACTTCGATGTCATCGTAGTGGAAATAAGTCGTTTCCTCAGCTAAGCACTTACGGAGTTGTGACACATGAAACGTGCCATAAATTCCGCTCAATTCTTCCGGTAACTCAAGGCGATATGCCACCTTGTCAACCCGTTCAATGATTTTAAAGAGCCCGATAACCTTGGGCTTAATTTCCCTCTTTTTCTGAATCGGATAACACGCTTCCATGGGGAAACTTTTAGCATAACCATGTCACCTACCTGAAATTCAATCGGTTTTCGCCTTTTGTCAGCATAAGACTTTTGTCTGTCTTGGGCCGCTTTCAAGTGAGCTCGAACCACGTCAATTTTCTCGTTAGGGGCTTGGACAACATCCTTATGGGCCAGTTCACGCGGACCCACTTCACCCCAACACACCGGGGTTCTGCATTTCCTACCATACAACATCTCATACGGGGCCATGCCGATGCTAGCATGATAGCTGTTGTTATAAGAGAATTCTGCTAACGGCAAATACACATCCCAACTGCCCCCGAAATCGATAATACACGCTCTTAGCATGTCTTCCAGTGTCTGTATCGTTCTTTCACTCTGTCCATCCGTCTGAGGATGGTATGCAGTGCTGATAAAAAGCTTCGTTCCCATCTATTCCTGGAAATCTCGCCAAAAGATTGAAGTAAACCGGGTATCCCTGTCCGACACAATAGATACCGGTACCCCATGACGTGCCACTATCTCGTTTGTATATACCTCTGACATCTTTTCCGAAGTATATGTCTCACGTATAGATATAAAGTGAGCACTCTTCGTCAATCTATCCACAACCACCCATATAGCATCGAATCCTTGGTTTTTCCTAGGCAGTTTGGTCAACAGGTCCATGGTGATATGTTCCCATTTCCAAACTGGAATTTCCAACTGTTGCAGTTTTCCATACGGTTTTTGGTGTTCCGCCTTGACTTGTAAACAAGTCAAGCACTTCTCTACATACTTTACAACATCCCTCTTCATCCCGGGCCACCAATAGTTTTGCTTTAGATCATTATACATCTTGGTTGCTCCCGGATGGATAGAATAATGGGATTTATGAGCTTCGTCAAGTAAAAGCGTCTTGACTCCACATGAATTTGGAACCCAGATTCTTTCGAACCGAGTCTTTAACCCGTTGTTACCATCCGCCAAATCTTTCAATTGACCAACTATCATTTCCTTTTTCAGGTTTTCCTCTTTTACCGCCTTAGCTTGTGCTTCCCCGATTCGTTCGAGTAAACCCGAGGTTACAATAAGCTGCATCGACCGCACTCGTATTAGGACATAGTCCCTTTTCCTGCTTAAGGCATCCGCCATAACACTGGCCTTCCCGGGGTGGTAATGTATCTCGCAGTCATAGTCCTTCACTGTTTTCAACCACCGCCTCTGCCTCATATTTAACTCCTTCTGATCGAAGAAGTATTTCAAACTTTTGTGGTCGGTGAAGATTGTGCACTTCACTCCGTATAAGTAGTGTCTCCATATTTTCAACGTGAATACCACCGCCGCCAATTCAAGATCGTGTGTGGGGTAT
The DNA here is from genome assembly GCA_030545235.1 of Helianthus tuberosus. Taxonomy (NCBI): domain Eukaryota; kingdom Viridiplantae; phylum Streptophyta; class Magnoliopsida; order Asterales; family Asteraceae; genus Helianthus; species Helianthus tuberosus. Next base: position 201,044,791 of record CM060425.1, read on the forward strand.
TTCTTTTTGTGCACCTTTAGTTGTCTCGAGGCATAAGCCATCACTTTGCCTCGTTGCATTAAAACACATCCGAGCCCCGAATGTGACACATCCGAGTAGACTACCAAGTCTTTGACCCCGTCCGGCAATGTTAATACCGGAGCGTGAGTTAACTTCTCTTTTAGCGTTTGGAATGCTCTTTCTTGTTCAACACCCCATATGAACCTTTCCTCCTTCCGAGTTAATTTAGTTAACGACGAAGCAATCTTGGAGAAATCTTGAATGAATCTCCTGTAATATCCCGTAAGCCCTAAGAAACTTTTGATTTCCGAAGGATTCTTCGGAGGGCTCCATTTCGACATGGCCTCTATCTTTGACGGATCTACCAATATTCCATTGGCACTTATGATGTGGCCAAGGAATTGTACCTCTCGTAACCAAAAGGCACACTTCGAAAATTTCGCATACAACCTTTCTCGTCTGAGTGTCTCTAACACCTCTTGTAAATGATGCGCATGGTCCGCCTCACTTTTCGAATATACTAGAATGTCGTCGATAAATACGATTACCGACTTGTCCAACATTGGCTTGCAAACCCGGTTCATAAGGTCCATGAAAGCCGCAGGTGCATTCGTCAATCCGAAAGACATCACGAGGAACTCGTAATGTCCGTACCGCATACGGAAGGCCGTCTTCGGTACATCCTCCTCCTTGACCTTCAACTGATGATACCCCGATCTAAGGTCAATTTTTGAAAACCAATTCACACCTTGTAGTTGGTCGAATAAATCATCTATTCTCGGAAGCGGGTATCGATTTTTCACCGTGAGTTTGTTTAACTCCCGATAATCGATACACATTCGCATGCTTCCATCCTTCTTTTCACGAATAGTACCGGTGCGCCCCAAGGAGACACACTCGGCCTTATAAATCCTTTGTCGAGTAAATCTTGAATTTGCGACAATAGTTCTTGTAGCTCCGATGGCGCGAGTCGGTATGGCGCCTTCGCTACGGATTTCGCGCCCGGAACCAATTCAATTCCGAACTCTACTTCCCGTTCGGGTGGTATTCCCGGTAAGTCTTCCGGAAACACATCTTCAAAATCACGTACCACCGGTACGTCTTCAATCGTTGGTAGTTCCTTATCGGGTTCATTCGCGTATATCATAAACGCTCTACATCCATGCCTCATGAGCTTGTGAGCTTTCAACATCGAGTAAATCACAAGATTGCCTCCTTTCTCGCCATAGATTGTAACGTGTTTTTCGCTCGGTGATGTTAACTTTATCTCCTTACGGTAACATACGACTTTCGCTTGGTGTCGGGATAGCCAATCCATCCCAACCACCACTTGGAATTCTCCCATTGACATCGGGATTAGATCTATCGAGTATTCTTCGTCATCGATACTCAAATTACAGCCTCGACAGACATCACACACTATGAAACTCTTGTTATCCCCTATTTCAACTTCTAAGGGCACAGATAATTTCGTCAATACAAAGGAAGGATGTCGAATAAATCCATGTGAAATAAAGGATTTATTCGCACCTGTATCAAATAATACACGTGCAGGAATCGAGTTTATTGTGAATATACCTGAGACCACATTGGGTTCTGCCTTTGCTTCAGCCGCAGTTAATTGGAAGGATCTAGCCTTCGCCTTTTGGGTCTCCACTTGAACATATTTTTCGTTCTTTTTCCCCACCAACTCCGGGCACTCAGACTTTTTGTAACCCGGCTTATAGCACTTGTAGCAAACGGAAACTTTACCCGGACATAGTGATGCCGTGTGTCCCGTCTTCCCGCATAGGGGACACGGTTTGTCTTTGAAGCGACACTCTCCCTTGTGCCCTTTCCCACAAATTTTACAACTTGGCGACCCACCTTTTGCATCCGTCTTTCGCGTCGATTCTGATGTTCTCGCCTTCTTTGTAGGACTTAGATTCACATCATGCGCCCTTCGTTCACCCCTCTCAATCTTTTTCTTCAATTCAATCTCCCGCTCTCGGGCGGTGTTAATGATTTCCGTGAGGGTTTCGTACTTCAAGGGAGTCATAAACTCCCGATATTCAGCACTCAGCATATTGTAATAATAGTATATCTTCTGCTCTTCAGTAGTTACTAGCTCGTCATAGAATCTCAGCTTATCCATGAATATACCCGTGATTTTATCAATTGTTTCACCCCTTTGCCTCAACTGGATGAACTCCTCCTTGATTCTATTAATGACCGCCTTGGGACTGTGATGTTTACGGAATGGTATCTTAAACTCATCCCATGTCAAGGCCCTAGCCGCTTCGGCTCCAATCTCTTTCTTTTTGTTATCCCACCAGTCCTTGGCTTGACCTCTTAACTGACCCGTTCCGTATGCCACAAAATCGCTAACGTCACAGTGGGTTCTTTCAAACACCCCTTCGACATCGCTTAGCCACCTTTGGCATATTATCTGGTCGACCTCCCCGTTGTAAATTGGCGGTTTACACGCCATAAACTCTTTATATGAACAACCCTTACGTTCCCCGGATTTCTCTTTCACAAGGTTGACATTATCTTCCAACATTTTAACCTGTTCCTCAACTAACGACAGCACTGTATTTTGAATTTTGTCTATGAAACCGGATAGACTATTTTCAATTGCCTTCCCCACTTCTTCGGCAATTACCTCTTTCATTTGTTCGGTGACTGTCGGCACCGGATCATTGTTACTCCTTTCCGTCATCTAGAAACTGAAATGTTTACATCAATTATTAAACATTTCATTTATAGCATAACTTTATTTGCTTCGGTTTAGCCAAGTTCATAACTTGCTTTGACCGTTCTCATTTAGTGCACTTTCCGGGTTTGAGTGTGTTAACACACTCTTCCCGTGCACATTAATTCACATCCCTTTTTCTCATGTATGATAAGATCTACTAAAAATAATTAATTCTTACTGGATGATTGATCAAGCTTGAACCGAACACACTTTGTTAACAACCTTGAGCTCTGATTACCAACTTGTAACACCCGTCTCGATTATTTAATATTTTATCATAAAATATATCACTTATTAAGAAAAATCACCATTTCATATTTTAAACGAAATAGTAGGAGTTTATAATGAAAGTAACTTAGTTAACCAACCATCTAGTTTAAACATCAAAAACTACAAATTAAGTGTTCACAACATGAACATTGTTTTTAACAAGATTAGTTAAGCACGGAAGCTTCAAAAAGTTGTGTTCGGTTCATGTTCGTCGCTTGATCTTCACCCAACCTAAGTTCAAACACACCTATATTGTAAATTTATCACAAACGTTAGTATATGAGACCTTAGAACCCGCCTAAACGGACTCGAAAGCTCAAAACCAATAAATAAACAAAATAAAAATTTTGTTGGAAAATCGACCGTAGGCTACGGTTCACAAACCGTAGCTTACGGTTCACCTCTGATATTCAAACAGAACTCCAGAACCATAGGCTACGGTCCAGAACAGTAGCTTACGGGCTGCCTGCAGATTTTTGTTTGTTTTCCGTTTTTAGCACGAAAACCTTCATAACTTTTTATCCGTTTGTCCGATTTATGTGATTCTTTTTCCTACGCGTCCATAATTAAATTACCAACGCATCTATCATGATCATTTAATCAAGAGTTGAGTTTATGGATTTAAGGTCTATATTCCCCTATTATACTCATTCGACCCTCATAGTTTTACGTCAAATTTTATGTTACTCAAAATTGGGACTTCTAGGCATATTTACCCATTCCATGGGCTTATGATCATCGGCGTATCATTACCCATTTCATGGTTTTACGCCTCCGTGATCTTCAATCGCCAAATGATATTTAATCACTTCCGTAATGATTATTTAGACAATTATTCGACCCGTTTGGCTCGTTTATGGAATCCTCCATTTTCAACGACTACCAAACATTTTCTAAACAAGCATTGATTCGATTGACTAGGTAGTGATCATCATCACTTCTACTAATAATACCAATTCTAATAAACACCAATTCAAACGACTGTAATAATTCAAATAACGTAATGTAACGGTGTCACGATTACGTACCTTCAAAGCACACCCTTCAAACGTGCGTCACCACCGGCTTGTCCGCTCGACGCTCCGGTTTCCTTTCCTATAGAGTTCGGTCACTACACATTTAGAACTCTTTGATTTACATATAGCGCATAGTTTAGTAACTAGTACAAGCATGCGTTTTTGTTCATATTTCAACATTTAGCCTTCTCTTAGGCATTTTTACAAACACTTTAAGGGCAGAATTTTACACAATTTATAATCAAGTCCATGGATTGTTATTTAGCCAATATTAACATCAACTAAGCATGTTTATATCAATTTTCACATTATCAACATCTGAATTTACTTCCTAGAACTCAAATTACACTAGAACAACAATCAAATTCTAGTGTTTAGCATGCTCCTACAAAACCCACTCATCACCTTCAATGGTGATTATAAATTCACAAGAATTAGGCATGATTTCAACACATAATTGTCTAGGGTTCACTCCTAGACACAATATTGTTCATATTCCATCAATATAACACTCATGCAACAACAATTTTCGAGTTCTCTATGTTCATCCAGAAATTCAAAATAGAGATTTCTTAAAAAATTCACATACCTTATGACCCCCTTACAGTGGAGATCACCAATCTAAGCTCGGATTTCGTATTGGGACTAAATTGAGCCTTCAATTTGTGAGATTTATGAGAATTAGGGTTTAGTGAGGGTTTCTTGGTCGCCCCCTGAGATTTGTACGAACCAGACACACACTTATGTGTGTGTTTGGTATAGTATTTTGTTATTAATATGTCAAGTTTCGAACTTGACAATTTTAGTCCCTCTACAATCGTTTTAATTTTATTTTAAGCGTTTTAACCCACTCATAAGCCACTATAAGGCTTTTTATCTAACTAGGTTAGTTTTATTCCTAGTTAGTTCATCTTTCTTATTTACCGACAATATATTTGTAATAAAAGATTTATATTTTCGGGGTGTTACAGGGTTTCACCCCTAACTTAGTGACTTTATCCTTGTTTGTGTGATGGAATCACGAGATAGATAGAGAAAATCAGCGTCGAAGTATGGATTTCACTCCTTGTTCAACATAATTTCTTGTATTTATAGTAAAAAGGTTGCGTTAGGCGAGGGATTTAATCGAGAGTTTGCGGCTTTCACACCTATTCTCGACCTAACCACCTTGCCCTACGCGGAAGTTTCGAAAATTGTGCGAGTTGCGAGTCTTAGGAAAGGCTAACCTTGCGCGAAGCGGTAGTATGCGATGTCCGCGCAAGAATGTAGTGTAGTGTTCAGCGAGTGTGAGCGAGTGTGAGCGAGAATAGCAAGTGGGCTCGTACATAACCCCTACCGAGTATGCACAAGTCGGTCTGTTGGTACTTAGACTATAGACTAGGTCGTTTCTAAGACGTCGACCCGGACTAGGTCGAGTCTTGCCTAATTCCCTATAGTTATGGCTCTGATACCAATCTATCACACCCCAACCGATGGCGGAAACATCGGGGCGCGGCACTGAGCGAAACAGATTGTCGGATCGGGTGGCCATCCGATCGAGTGGCTCCGGCGAGTTGGGTTTCGCGTTTTCGTTTTGTGCGATGAGCGTTGCGATGCATTTCGAGTAAGGGATGCGATAGTATTTACCAATTAGTTAGACAAATAACCTAGCTACTAAATACCATTAATATAAACATTGGATCTCGAGTTTGCGATGAGATTGCGTTGCGATAGAGTTACGATTGCGTTTCGAGTAATCACCACATAACATAAATAAACATGCACAAGTAACACATAATATAACACACACACGTAAAACAATATCCAGAACGCATAATTCGGGTTGCGATGAGATAGCGATGCGGTTAGTGATAGATTAAATAGCGATTAGTGTTAGGATCTGAGTTTGGTTTTGATTGTGTTTTACGTTTGATTTAAGATGAAGATGAATGAGTTGTGCAGCGGAATTGAGATGGCAGCAAACTTTTCACAATCAAACAGGAGAATTGCTTTTAACATACATGTTTAACATTGAACCGAATGATTGAATTTAATTTCAACAACGATTACAATTTTGCAAGTATGCAACAAACTCCCCCTCAGCCTGAGCTCACAGTATTTGTTCGTGCAGGAAGAAGATAGTAAAAAGAGCTAAATAGAACAGTGCATGGTACTGTTCTATTTATAGGCACGAGCAAACCACTAAAGCATCTAAGCTGACGTCACCATGAAAGTGACATCTAACCTCCTAACAAACTCTAACCTCTGATCTATACAACCTCTGCTATGCTAACTACTGTTATTACATTTCAATACATAAAGACATCTAAACTACTGCTGCATCCTTCCACTGATGTGAACCCAGCAGTACTTGTCATGATCAGCAGAGCTTGACTCAAGGCAGTAGATTGAACAGCAGAGCTTTAATCTTTCATCAGTCTTTTACTTGATCAGCAGTTTGTAGGTCAGCAGTTTGTACGATCAGTAGATAGGAGGTCAGCAGATGTTGAAATCACTTTCAAGGGGAGAGACTTGTATACATAACATCTGCTTATTCTGGATCCACTGCACTGATCCAGTTTTGGTTTTAATTATCTGTTCCTTTGGTAGGGTTCAATCCCAACAATCTCCCCCTGGAACAGATAATGCCAAAACCCTTCATTATTGTGGAACTTTATTGCCTCATCAACAGTTCCCTTATCTGACCTTTAAGTTGTAACTCAAAGTCTAGGGCATCTGTGTCATCTTCATCCCTACTAAGTGGAAGATCAAGGAGATCCTGCATATCTTCAAGACTTAGGCCAAGTGCTTGTTCCCTTGTTATTTTCTTCACTTCTCCACTAGACCTGAACATAGTCAGTACATGGGTCTGTTTGTCAGTTTCCCACTTTAGTTCTTTTGAGCCTGGTGGGTTTCTTGGGAGATTTTTATTGGATGAGGTGTTTGGTGATGCAGGCCTATTCATGACCATTTGAGCAGTGCTTGCAGGTTGATTCAGGCCAAGAGTTTCAGCTATCATCTTTTTAATACCTTCCTTTACAAGCTCATCTCCTGCCATTTATTCTGCCACTGTTTCAGTATCCAACTGTTTTTGTTGCCTTCTTTTAAAGATGGCTGCACCAGCTGGAGCAGTGGCTCTCCTGATTTGCAGCTTTGAGGGTCTTTTTGAAACCTCTGCTTCAGGATAGTCAGGCTTTTGTGGAGCATTTGGATCTGTCTTTCTTAATTTCTCCAAACTTTTGTAGGTAGCCCTGACTTTATCTTCTTTCCATCTCATCACCTGATTTTTGGACCCATAATCAGCAGCAACCAATTCCTCTTCCATTCTCTTCAGCTCTAGTGTTTTGTCAGGCATATTCTTTTTGTGTTTTGACCAATCTAGAGGAGTATGTTTGACCTTCTTATTTATCATTTCTTGAATCCTGGCTGCTTCTTTTTCAAGCTCAGGAATGGTCCACTCCTTGTACATATACTTTTCTCCCTTATACTTCTTGGTTGCCATGATGCTTTCAATGTAGTCTTTTCTCAGAGTTTCATCTGCTCTCTCTGAGATTTGTTGACAAACATTTTTTGCAAATTGCTCTAAGGATCTGACTTGAGTAAATAGAAACTGGTAATGCCTTTGAATTTCTTTGTTAGTTTTTCCTTGAGAGTTTCTTTTGGATATATCCTCTGCCTGTTTAGCCTTAACTTTCAAATATTCTTCAATGTTGTTAGGCCTTGGATATCCTTCAACCGATGGCAACTTCCTTTTAGCAGGGTCATCCTCATAGTAGAAGGATTTGATCTCTTCTCTAACTGCTTCAAGTTCTAGAGGAAATTGGACACCTGCAGGAGTAATGACAGGGACTGATTGTTGTACTGGAGCTGATGAGAGAGGAACAGGCTTTGGTATTGTAACAAGTGATATAGATTTTGAAGATGTTGGTGGTGGTGATGGAGAATCATCATCTGGTATGAAAATCCTTCTCCTTTTTATTGTAGGAGAGGCAGATGATGTTTTGGGTGGAACAGTGGTGGTGATTTGTGTGGCAGTGGTTTGTGATTGACTGACAGTTGTTGAAACAACTGGTGTTTCAACCACTGTTGTCATTACAACAGATGTTGTAACATCTGATGTCTTCTGCTTTTTGGCAGGAGGTGATGATGGAGTGGTTGTTTTTAGTGGTGATGGTGGTGGTAGTAAAGCAGTGGTTGTGGTGTGTGTTGAAGTGGTGTGTGTTGAAGTGATAGCAGATGTTGAAACTACTGAAGTATCAGCAGTTGTTGATACAGCAGGAGTTACAACAGCTGTTTGAGTGGAGGTTTGATGTTGGGGGCTTTTGGACGGTGGTTTTGGAGTATGCTTTGTGAGTCTGGATGGTATGGATTTGGGTTCCCTCACTTTTCTAGTGAGATTTCTTTTTGGCACAGGATTTTTAACATCCTTTGGCTCAGAACAATCCTGCGCATTCAGCTCCATGTAAGCTCTTTTCTCCTCATTCCATCTTGACATATCCTTTGCCTCTCTGTCCCTTTTTACACTTGCTATAGCTTCATCAAGTGCATTTTGGGTCACATCAACCTTCTTGCTACCATCTGGCAAAGGAATTTTTCTGGTCATAGCATCTCTTTCTGGTTCAATGTAAAGACCATCATCTATTCCCTTCTTTTTCCACTCCTGAGTTTTCTCCCCCTTTTTGGCATTATCTGGGGGTAATTGATCAATAAAGAGAACAGTTGGAGGAGCAATGCCAGTGGTTTTCAATATATGGGCCTTGAGAGCCTTGATGTCTGCTTGTGTGTTCTTGAACCTAGACTCCATTGTGTTTCTCAGCTCTTGTACATGTATTGCATGTTGCTGATCAGCCATTTGTTTTTGTTGTTGGGGATAAGGTTGAAATAGATTCCAGAGCTCATTTGCAGCAGGTGCTTGTGGTGGAGCAGGTGCTTGAGGTGGAACAACAGTGGATTGCACCTTTTGTACTTTCAACAACTGTTGCAGTATTTCTTTGATTTCTGCAACCGAAGTATCCAGTTTGTCAACACGTTCCGTCAATTCCAGGTACTTTAAACCATCACCCAATTTAATGGGATCATCTGATTTCCCACTAGCAGTGGTTTTATCAATGGTTGAGGTAGGGAGTGTACTCCAAACATTAACCACTGATGCCCCTTTTTCTTGGTACTGGGGTCTTCTTCCTTCAACACTTGACAGCCTTTTCATGTTGCCAGTGGTCAAAACAAATCCACTGGTGGATGTCAGAGGTGTTATGGAAGGAATCGCCTCCAAGGAAGTCTTATTGATGTAACCACTGTCCAAATGCAAACCAGTGGGTTCAGCACTTGTAGTGGCTGCTTCACTTGGATTACCACCAAGAGTTACTTGTAACTCAAGGGGTGTAGCCTCCTCAGGCATTGTTGGTGGGTTAACTATGATTGATACATCAGACCCAGTCATTGGTCGAAGTATATTCTCATTGACAGGTGATTGAGAAGGAATGGTTTGTGCCTGGTTCAAATCAATAGCATCCAACAAAAGCTTAGTTGGTGGGGGAATTGTGGATGTGATGTTTGGTGTAGAAAGAGAATTTGCCCCAGGCATTGGGCTGTGGATGATGGAAGCAAGTGATTCCAGAGCATCATATTGTGGAGTCCCTATGTGTACAACCTGTTCTTTTTGAGAAGAAGCAGGAGGAGTTTCGGTTATGGGTTGAGATATTTGTACCAACTGCTGTGAGGAAGTAGCAACAGTGGTTTCTTGTGACTTTTGTGTTGTCACTGGCAGTTGCTCTGGTATCTCATCCTCCAGAGTTGCCTTTTTGATAGGTTTGGGGGGGGGGGGGGTTTGAGTTTTCTTTTTGTTTGGCTTTTTGGTGATTATAGGTGTTGGTTTCAAAGCAGTTGTTTTGCTACTTTGATCACCTTGAGCAGTGGGCTCAGCAGCAGATACCTGAGGAGCAGTGGTAGCTGCTAAATTCTGCTTAGGCACCTCTGCTTATGTTTTGCAAGGTGTTGACATTCTTGTAAACGTTTCAGTAGTTAAGCTGTGCATTTGAAGAGATTCACCTTGTTTTATTGCAGAAGCATCAGTCTTACCAAGTTTCTTTTCAAAATAATAACTTAGAAATCTTGGAAACAGTAAGAATGCCTTTGTTTCAACATTTTTAACCAGATCATTAAAGATTACCTGAGAATAATTAAAATTTTCTTTTTGAAGAATAGCATACCCCAGGCTTTGAATCTTTAATGGTATTTCATTAAAAGCAGTGGTTTTGTTTGAAACACACATTAGGAGTGTATGGAATAAAAACCTTGTTGCAGAAGGGAAGAAACCTTTTTGTAAGGTATCCTTCTTCATCATTGTATCTGCATACCCTCTTTCAATAAAGTCAATTTTTAACTCGTTTTTAGGAAAAGAAGTTATACCTTTCTGATCATCGAGTTGAAAGACCTCCGAGATGGATTGTGGTGTAATTTTGACAGCTTTACCCTTTAGAGAAGAGTTAATGGCTATGACAGTCTCACCTTGTTTGTCAAGGGTTACATTTTTCCAGAACTCTCTTTGGGTTGCCAAGTAAATTGGTGCATCTGCTGTTAACAAAGTTTTATACTTTGATGCAGACATGATATCAATGATGGAGTCGAAAATATTAGTGGTGCCGGGTTTTGTGAGAAGACCCAGAAGATTGTGAGACGGTTTGTGTAGGATTTCGATGGGTTTGGCCTTTTGAGAAGCCTCTTTTGAGGATGATTTGGAAGTGGGTTTTGCAGATGACTTCGATTTTGTCATTTTGGAGATGATGATCGAAGAAGGTTGTGAAGAAATTTGAGGAAATGAGATGAAAAAACTGCTTTGAGAAGAGAATTTTTAAGAATTCAATTCGACAGTAAAACCCTGTTTGGGGTTTTGAAAGGGGTTTTATGGTGAAAAAGTGAATGCTGACGTGGCAGCGGTTACAAAAGGACTGTCCACTATGTACGGCCCACATGCCAACCCCTGATGAAATGAAGGACAGTACTTTTATGAAAATTACTGATGAAAGGCAGTGGTTACAACGGTAACAAATGGAAGCAGTGGATGATTTTCACTATCAGTGGATAGCATATCAGTGAATAGAACACTGATTTTGAACAACAGTGTTTACCAAGGAAATGAGAGAACAGGGGTTGACTTTCAGCAGTGGACAGACTTTGAAGTAGAGCAGACTTTTGAACAATCCGTGGTTATGGCAGACTTTTAAGGATTTTAATGAAAACTTCATTTTTAGCTATTTTTAAGGATGGATTTTTTTATTTTCTGAAACCATTTTAATGCTTTTATTCATAGAAAAACAAGATTTTGCTTGTTATTCCATGTTTAGCATGCCAATCCTAGAGACCAATCTTTCAAAGGTGGATGTATCTAATGCTTTTCTGAGCACATCTGCTAGCTGGTCTTTAGTTGGAACATGATGCAGAGAAATCAAACCTTTTTCATAGCAATCCCTCACAAAGTGATGTCTGATGTCGATATGTTTGGTGGTTGAGTGGGAAACTGGATTTTTGATGATATTTTCTGCTGCCTGGCTATCTAACATGAGTGGTGTCTTTAAGGCAGTGATACTAAAATCCAATAACTGATTTTGAAGCCACAGGAGTTGGGCTGTACAGCTTGCAGCAGCAATGTATTCAGCTTCAGCAGTGGATGTTGAAACAACTGCTTGCTTTTTGCTTTGCCATGAAACTAAGCAATCACCTAGAAACTGGCACCCTCCTGATGTGGACTTCCTTGTGGTGTTACATCTAGCAAAGTTGTGGGAGCACTTTTTATGTATCTGAATATTCTTTTTACAGTAATAAGGTTGGATTTTCTAGGGCTGGTTGACTTCTTGCATAGACACATGTTGCAAACATGATGTCTGGCCTAGATGCACTTAGGTACAAAAGAGACCCAATCATGCTTCTATATAGAGTTTGGTCAATCAGCTCATCCTTTTCATCAGACATGACTAGCTTATTTGTTGCCATGGGTGTGCTGCATGGTTTACAATCATTCATATCAAATTTGTTTAAAAATTCTTTAGCATACTTGCTTTGATGAATGAAAGTTCCATTTTGCATTTGCTGAACTTTGAGACCAAGAAAGCATTGTAGTTCACCCATTGCACTCATTTCAAACTCAGCTGTCACGAGTTCCCTAAACTCTTCACACATTTTATTACATGTGCTTCCAAAAATAATGTCATCCACATAAATTTGGACAATTATTAAATCCTTTCCTCTCCATTTTAGAAACAGTGTTTTATCAATGGTACCTCTTTTGAAACCATTTGAGAGTAGAAAAGTGGAAAGAGTTTCATACCAGGCCCTAGGTGCTTGTTTCAGGCCATACAGGCTTTGTTTAACTTGTAGACATGATCTGGATAAAATGGATCCTCAAAACCTGGAGGTTGACAAACATACACCTCTTCTTGAATTGTACCATAGAGGAAAGCACTTTTGATATCCATTTGGAACACCTTCATGTTGTGGTTGACAGCAAAGGCCAGGAACAGTCTTATAGCTTCCAATCTTGCTACAGGGGCAAAAGTTTCATCATAGTCTATCCCCTCTTCCTGTCTATAACCTTGAACCACAAGCCTGGCTTTATTCTTGACAACAATGCCCCTTTCATCAGTTTTGTTTTTGAAGACCCACTTTGTGCCGATGGGACTTACATCTTTTGGCAGTGGTACAAGCTCCCATACTTGTTGTCTTTCAAACTGTTGGAGCTCTTCTTGCATGGCTTCTACCCAGCTGTTGTCTTTCAGTGCCTCTTGGTACTTGACTGGCTGATGGAGTGATAGAAAACCAGCAAAAAGACAAATGTTTTGGGTTTGGCTTCTTGTGAGCACCCCTTCATTGATGTTGCCAATGATTTGATCAGGTAGATGAGATCTCAAGAAGATTAAATCTTCTTGATATGGTATGATGGCATTTGTTGGTGAAGGCTGCATATGTGTATCATCTGAGCTAACCACTGCTGGTGACTTTGAAGATCCAGCAGTGGCTTCAAAAGGTGGAGGAATAGGAGGTAATGGTGTGGACACATGCTGACTTTTATCCACTATTTGGGGACTTTTGTCAGCAGTGTTTGATGATGTGGAAACAGTGGTTGATGGGCTACTTTGGTCAACAACTGTTGAGGTAGCAGTGGTTGAGCTTTGACAGCTGTTTTGTACAACTGATGATTTTCCCATTGTGGCAGACTTTTGTTGAGAAATGATGATCTCATACCCATAGTCTGGTGGTGAATTCTCTGATGGACCTGCACTGTTAGTCTTGACAGCAGTGTTTTCAAAAGTAAATTTATCAAGATCAAACAAATCTGCAGGATTTGCTGGGATTTTCATTGATGAAAGTTCATTAAACTTTACATTCAAAGTCTCCTCCACTGCTTTGGTCCGTGTATTAAACACTTTGTAAGCCTTGGCAGTGGTTGAGTATCCCAGATGATAGCCACATTCTACTTTGGCTGCAAATTTTGAGATAGAATCTTTTAAATTCAAAATAAAGCATGGGCAGCCAAATACTTTAAAGTATGAGATCAGTGGTTTAATTTTATACAGAATTTCATAAGCAGTCTTTTTGTGCCTAGGGTTTATTAAAACTCTGTTCTGGACATAGCAAGCAGTGTTTACTGCCTCTGCCCAAAAAGTTAATGGCAAACCTGAATCAGCAAGCATGGTTCTGACAGCCTCAATCAAAGTTCTGTTCTTTCTTTCAACTACCCCATTTTGCTCTGGTGTTCTAGGGATGCTGTACTGCCTTACAATCCCTTTCTTCACACAGAAGGCATCCAACTCCTTATTTTTGAATTATGTGCCATTGTCACTCCTGAAGACTTTTACTGGAAGGTCAAATTGCTTTTCAACCTGTGTCACAAAGTCTTGCAAAATGCCTGCAGTCTCATCTTTTGAGTGTAAAAAGAAAGTCTGTCACACCCCGATATTTCCACGTATTACCGGTGGGCCCGGTGGGGAGTATCGTGACGTAGTTGATATCATCATAGTCAAACAACACAAATTATAAATGCACAGCGGAAGCAAAAGGTATGAATCACATTACAAACCGAATAAATAGTAATATCAAAGTATTACAACGGACTGTAAAAGATTCACAGGCGGATCAAAAGATAAATAAGATCATTGTTCAACAGACTTTAACATCTAGAGCTTGCAAGACTTGATTATTGATGCCTGGAGTAGCCAGCCTATTTCGTATAGTACCTGCACTTAACCTTTTTGGAAAATACGTCAGTTTACACTGGTAAATACAATTAACTGACTCATTTTGAAAAGAGTTTGAGAAAATTGGTTTGAATGCACATGGCACAAAATATCTTTTATAACTTGGGATAATTATTTAAAAATAAACTTGTATACAGTTTTACATGTTTGTCGTCCATTTAGGACCCGGTTAGAAGAGCCGGCTTAATAAGATTAATAGACACACCACTTGGTATAATACCCACAAGATGAATACCCTTCTTGTGGACTACCTTTTTACATACACATTTGTTAGGTGTATGCCTACACCCCGTGCTTAAGTCGTGGCCATTTCTAACGAATGAGCCGAGGATATCCAGGACACGGTCATTAACCCCCCAAAGGCATTGCATCAAACAAGACAGAATAAAACGGGTTATGCATCTTTTTAATCAATATCTGATTGTATGACTTCATACCCGACCAAGCGGTATTATTATAATACCGTACCCCAAGCCCGTATAGGGAAAATAAGTTAAGAGTATTTATCTGAGCAAAGTATAAATCACAACAGCAAGTGTACGTAGCTTTTACTGGGCTCCTATTCTGGAACGAAGGTTTTAATAACCTATTAGATTCCTAACGGGTCTTAATTAAGCTTAGACTTAGACCGGTTAGTTTTCAAAAGGAAGACACGGTTCAAACGCATGATAAAGCGAAGACCGGTTTAGAATGTGGTTTTGACCCTACAAGTTTGAAGACTTGTATAATATGGGTAAACTAAACACATTCTGGATTTTGAGGTAAAAATGATAGGGTTTGACCCGTTTCGGTCAATTTATGCAAACTAGTTACATAAACCGAACCGAACGTGAATAACGCATAACGGGTAACCAAAAGAGTCACGAACAGGTTTCCTAAGTTAATGTGCTTTAAATATGTTGTGATATCAGTGAGATACCTTCCATTATGCCCAAAACGAGTTTAATCTCAAATTAAGCCCCGTAGGGGTATTTTGGTCATTCTAAAGATTATAAAAGAGATTAAATAAGATTCTGAGATTCGGGTCTAAAGTAATCAGTAAAACTACTTAATTTAATAGGTTATATCAGTTGGTGATAAGTCTTATATGACAAGAATGGTTTTAACCCATACTATGTGTTTAATACGCGTAAAAAGTCGTTTAAAGCGATTTCCGGGTGATAACAGGAAATCTGAGTTTTCTGATCAGGTTATAAGTTCAAATTACTTCATTTATCATATAAAATTAGTAGCAAAATATTTGGTATCAAAATATTGTGTAAAACTCACTTTATAAACGAAAAGGGTATAATCGGTAATTACCGAATCAAGGTAATAACCCTATGTTATGATCAGTTTAAAAATATTTAAAAATCTTCAAAAAATCTAAAATATTATATTACATTAGTGGGTATAAGGTTTGGTGTCAAAATTTTGGTTTAGATATGCTTTACGCTAATTATGTCGTTTAATTAATAAAAAGTTTTTTAATTACGCTATTGATCATAACTCCTAATCTAGACCTCAAACTGATGTGAAAATCTAGGGACATGTTTATAAATCAGTAACAAAGATTATTGTCCTCTCACATTTCCAAAATTCTCGTTTTAAGGTCAAATGGGCATTATGGTCAATATTAAGCAATTAACGGAAACATCGGACAATCAACGAGTTAAGTAGTATAATCGCAGAGGGTTATACTATCATACAAGCTGGTCCTAACAGAGCTCTAAGGCATTTATAAATCATTCTAATATGGGTCAGAACTGAAAGTCAAGGCAATGGTCAATTTATGCGACTTTCGGTTCCGAACCGGTCCTAAACCGAAAATTGTCGGGTCGAACATGCTTAGACATGTTCTTGCATTGATTACCAAGTTATATGAGTGGTAAAATAGGTTACACGTCTTCTACATTGCTAATTATGCGTTAATTCGAAAATTAAGTTTCTGTTGACTTTTTCGGATTAAGTTTGACCCGACATTTGACCTAGTTAGAGTGGAATTCAGAGGGTGCCCTTTTAAGGGTTTAATGCCCACATAATTACCAACTTATAACTACTTTCAATTTGACTAATCACTGGACCTTAGTGATTAATCGTTAAGTCAAACCTTAATTACGATGGTTTGACTTTAAGCTAATAAACTAAGTAAAACACGATTAAAGAAGGTTAAGGATACTTACCGAAGTACTAAGTACGACTAATGATGCTTAGAGAAGGCTCTTGTGCTCTAGGAAGTTCCAGGAATGAAGTTATGAATGAGTGCAAGAATGTTGCAAACAAGGACACTTTATATAGTGAGTTTAATCTCACTAGATCATGCCAAACAAGTCTAGGATTGGTCCAAGATGCATACAAGTGTCCCCCTATGCCTAAAAACCAGTTGGGACAGCCCATGGTATGCAAAACAACCAATCTAAGTCGGTTAAATGGGCTGGACAGACACCTGTCCAGAGTTTCTGTATCTGGGAGGCTGAGGCGGCCAGCGTAAGGTCTTGGGCAAGCCTTACGCGCCCCGTGTGAAGCCTGGGTTCAGGTAAAACAAGTTTCAACTTTTGCACTTTTAGTCCTTGGTCCTCGCAAAAGTTGTTTCAACCTTTCTTTTTGCATTATGAGCCCTCTATAATGATTCCTAAGGACTCCAAGACATAACAAATCTTTGTGTAGTCCTTGGTTAACTTTTGAACACCCGAAAAGTCATAAATTTCAACGTTGACGCTTTTAACCCCTCGTATACGAATTTTATCATAACTTTCTCATATGATAACGAAACTTGGTGAAATTTTTATCATACATTCTAGTGAGCATAATTAATTGTTACAAAGCTTCGGGTTTGCTAAAAGGTCACTCAGAGTTATACTTTAAACATGTTGACACATTTAACCCCTGTAGTTTGTAATCTCTCACTTTCTTTCACAATTAGCTTCGTATGATCCATGAATCATTCGTTTAAGGGTATAAACATCATGTAGGGTTATTGTAAAGTATATTTATCCATTGTTGACATTTTGAACCCTTATATTCACATACTTTCCTTGTTTGTCAACTTTAGTCCTTCTAACGTAATTCTTTACACATTTAAAGTTTATGACACGTGTCAATACATTATTGGACATGAATTTTCGAGGTGTTACAAAGTCCATGTAAACCTAGAGAAGTCATCACTAATAACTAAACAATATCTCTTCTTCTTGAGACTCATGACTTGGACTGGGCCAAAAAAATCCATGTGCCGCATTTGCAAACACTGGGTTGTTTTGGACTCTTCAATGGACTTAAAGGAGCTTTTATGTTGTTTTCCTTTTAAACAGGAAACACAATGCTCAGGACATGAAAACAATTTTTGTGGTAAGCCTCTTACCAAGCCATTTTTTGAAATTTCAGTGATTGTCTTGAGATTTGTGTGCCCCAATTTTCTGTGCCAAAGTTCTGTCTCTTTGTTAGAGGCAGCTGAGAACAGACAGGCATCAGTTCTGGGACACTCTTTTGACATATCAACAACATAAACATTGCCACTTCTTTGAGCAACAAGTTTTGTTTTTCCAGTTTTTATTATTGCTTCAATCTTTTCAACCATTTCTGGTCCAACAATCCTACAACACTCCTTTGTGAAGAATGACCCATACCCCTTATCACACATTTGTGAAACACTCAGGAGGTTGAATTTTAGATTGTCTATCAGATTGACATTTTCAAATTTTACATTTCCAGACTGTACTGTACCAGACCCCAGAACTTTCCCTTTACTATTATTTCCAAAGGATATATCACCCCCTCCATGGATTTTGAAATCTTTGAGTAGGGCTTTACATCTTGTCATGTGCCTGGAGCCTCCACTATCTACATACCAAAGGCTATCTAAGCATGCAGAAGCTCCCTGCACATGAAGTAAAAGGATCAGTTCATTAGGGTTTCCAAAGCCAATAAGGCTTTGGATGGGGTCTCAACAGTGTCTGGGATGGATGCAGATTGATGGACAGTGGTTAGGTCAGGGGTTTGGACAGTTTTAGGACTGTTTCTTTCTAACAACTGTTGTGGGTTTTGACCAATCACCTGTTGATATCCAAAAGGATGCCTGTTCACTCTAGGTTTAAAGGGCCTTTTGTAGGTCTCATAAACGTGTGGAATCCTTTGGTAAGATGATTGTCCCTTGCCTTTTCTGAATTGGTTGGCAGGGGGTGCATCAGTCACTTGAACATCTCTTTGGACAGATGTTTGATTCAGCTGTTTTGTAACAGCTGTTTGGACTGGCACAAACAGTGGTTGATTTTTGGTGAATTTGACAGATGATGTTGATGGACTCAAGGATGTTTTAGTAGTGTACTCATTCTTTTTCACATCAAAGTTTTTGAGATACACACATGCTTGAGTTTTGTGGTTTGTTTTACCACAGATGGTGCAGCTTTCAGCAGGAACAATGACACTTGTTTTGTTTAAGTCATATGCTTTTAAATGGAAACAATCTTTTGTTAGATGATTCCTTTTTTCACAAAATTCACAAAACAGGTTTTTGATTTTTTCTCTCTTCTTTCTCTTTTCAGACTCCTTTGCAACAGAGTTTTTAACCTCTGTTGGGATGTCCTTGAAAGGAATGACTTTTGCTTTTGGAGCTTTAACACCATCAGTGGTTGTGAAATCCATGGGTTTAAAATTTTCAAGAATGTCACACTCATCAGACCATGTGGGTTTAAATTGGTATTTCTCAATTTCCTCAAAAGTAGAGGATCCCACTGGTCTCTCAAGTGTGATTTTGTTACCAAGTTTATCAGTGATTTTCACTTCTTGGCCATTCTTGTTTGTTGGTTTAATTTCAGATGAACCAGCTTGTATTCCAGCAGTGTTTACAAGATCATCATATTTTCTATATCCTACACCAAACTTGACATTGCTTTCAAGCTGTTTCTCAAGCATAACCTCATACCCTTTGCAAGATTCCACCCATCTTTCACAGGTGATCTGGGTGGACTGCAACTCCTTTTTGCAAACATGGTATTTTTCTACCATAGTTTGGAGTTGAGTTTTGGTTATGCTTTGCTCTTCTTTGAGACTGCTGATCTCTTTATCCTTTTCAGCCAATTTGTTTCTAAGTTCTTTTAATGACTTTTCAAATTTGACTTCATCAGTTAAGATTTTATCCCTAAGGTTTTCATTTACCTCTTTGATGTTAGCAAATGCAATAATGCATTGATCTGAACACAGTTTTTCAAGAACTTGAGGTGTTACCTTAGCAGCAGCCATCATGGCACAATCACATTTATAATCACCTTCTTCATTAGCTCTATCTTCTTTCTCACCTGCTTTCTTCTCTTCCTTTTCTTCTTTGTTATCTTCGGACCAGGGGTCAGACAGTGGTTCAATCAGGGTTTCTGAATTTTCTCCCAGCAGTAGTTCACCAGCAACTGCAGTAACCACTGCTTCAGCCACTTTATCCACTGTTTCATCACTTAGCTGTTCACCTTCAGTTTCTACCCCTTCAGTTATTGACTCTAATGCCATCAAACAAAATTCATCATTAGAAGGATTATTAAAAGCATTGAGTGCAAAATTTTCATCACCAAGCTCATCAGGCATGCTGCTCCAGTCAACAAAACCTTGGGTGAAAAAGCTTTGTTGATCTGGTTGTACCACTGTTGGAGCAGCTTGTTGAGGTGCAACAGGTTGCACTTGTGCCTGAGGGACAGGGGTTTGAACATACTGAATTTGTGGAACAGTGGTTTGAACATAATGCACATGCACAGGGGTTGCAGCATAGTGGGCAGCGTTAACATGGGCAGCAGGGGTATATTGGGTATAGTGCACAGTGCTTTACTGTTGTGGTCTAAGGTTTGAGCTGGGATGAGTGATTATTGGACCAGTGGTTTGACTCCTGCATTCCCTAGCAAAATGACCTAGCCTATTGCACTTATAACACTTAATCTTTGACTTATCCAACCCCACTTTTAAATTCCCATGTAACCCTGGGAATTTCCTCCCTGTTCTTTTGTAGAATTTGCTTGTTCTTACACTAAGCAAAGCCAATTGATGCAAAATGTCCATTTCTTCTAAGTCAGTGGGATCAAAGTGTTGCAAATCATTGAGTTTAAAGCACAAGTTATCTGACATCTGGTTTTCACAATTTGCAGTAAAAGCATAATTGCAAAGTGAGGATCAGGGTTGTTAAAATTTCCACCAGCAGTTATATCAATAAAGTGATCATAACCCTGATCCTTACCACTGCTACCAGATTCTTCCTGACCAAAAAGAGCTGTGCTACCGAATGAATAATCATCAGCAACTTTGCTAGACTCTTGCAACTTCTTTTTCTGGTTTAACTCCCTTTCATAGGTCAGGAGTCTACCATGAAGTTGGGTCAGGGTCAGATCTTTGAACTCAGCAGAGTTTCTAGTAACAAAAGCTATGGTATCCCATTTTTCTGGTAGTGATCTAAGGAACCTGCTATTTTGAGTTGAATTTGGAAATGTTACTTTAACAAGCCTTAGTTCACTAATGAGACAACTGAATCGCTCAAATTGCTGAGTCAATGATTCACCCTTGATGTGACAAAATATTTCATACTGCTGATTCAGAATTTCCCTATTGTTTTCGATAACTTCTTCTGTTCCCCCAAACTGTTCCTTCAGTGCATCCCATAGCTGTTTGGCACTGTTACAATGTAACACTCCAGCATAGATTTCATTGGGTAATGCAGATGCTAGGATGCTAAATGCTTTGGCATCGAGTTCGAACTTTTGAAAATCAGTTTCAGTATAGTTTTCAGTTGGTTTAGGAACGAACTTCTTTGCATCCTCAGCACTTGGCACCATAGGAACATGGGGACTAAAAACAACAGACCTCCAACATCCAGTGTTCTGTTGAGCAAGGATGTGACCCATCCTTCTCTCCCAGATGTTGTATTCATTACGTTTAAGCATGGGTGGTTTGAAAAGAGAGCCAATGTTATTCTTATCATCTTGTGATTGTGACGTCATCCTGGTTGTTTTACAGGCACTGATTAATCAACTTTGATGGTGATTAAACCTTGCTTTGTTTTTCAACAAAACGAACAAACTATCAGTATCAACTTTTGTGAGCTGAACTATTTACGTCAAAATGATTGTTAAATCAAATTTGACTGTCCAAGCTCTGATACCAATTGTTAGGATCTGAGTTTGGTTTTGATTGTGTTTTACGTTTGATTTAAGATGAAGATGAATGAGTTGTGCAGCGGAATTGAGATGGAAGCAAACTTTTCACAATCAAACATGAGAATTGCTTTTAACATACATGTTTAACATTGAACCGAATGATTGAATTTAATTTCAACAACGATTACAATTTTGCAAGTATGCAACAAACTCCCCCTCAGCCTGAGCTCACTGTATTTGTTCGTACAGGAAGAAGATAGTAAAAAGAGCTAAATAGAACAGTGCATGGTACTGTTCTATTTATAGGCACGAGCAAACCACTGAAGCATCTAAGCTGACGTCACCATGAAAGTGACATCTAACCTCCTAACAAACTCTAACCTCTGATCTATACAACCTCTGCTATGCTAACTACTGTTATTACATTTCAATACATAAAGACATCTAAACTACTGCTGCATCCTTCCACTAATGTGAACCCAACAGTACTTGTCATGATCAGCAGAGCTTGACTCAAGGCAGTAGATTGAACAGCAGAGCTTTAATCTTTCATCAGTCTTTTACTTGATCAGCAGTTTGTAGGTCAGCAGTTTGTACGATCAGTAGATAGGAGGTCAGCAGATGTTGAAATCACTTTCAAGGGGAGAGACTTGTATACATAACATCTGCTTATTCTGGATCCACTGCACTGATCCAGTTTTGGCTTTAATTATCTGTTCCTTTGGTAGGGTTCAATCCCAACAATTAGTATGCGATTAAATAGTGATTTATTAACATGTACTCCACATAATACAACTAAAGTGATTAAATTAGATTATCGTTTACAAATCAAGAGTACAGTCAGTAATTGAGAAAGGAGAGACATATCACAATTAGCAATCTTTTCTCCCTTTGACTTTGACTTATACTTTGACTTTCGAAACACGGGGTGTTACAACATTAGCATCATTCCTCAGTTACCATGATCACGATCTTTGCACTAATTATTATATCATCACATTTTATTCAAGGAATAATCATACAACATTCATGGTGGCATCATTACAATTTCCTTAGTTATTACATGATTGTGACCTTTCACTGATCATTATATCATTACATTCACTTTAGGGAATGGATAGCTCCACACAACTTTTATTCTGGTAATAACCTTGAATATTCTTTAATAATATTGCTACTTTATGAGCATATGATCGTATATGTATTACTTACACTATGTTTTATGTGTACATTGTTTGTATACTAAACATATAAAATACGAGACAACATCGTATTAGCAACTCAAACTTTCAACACTTTATTCTCATATGATCACTCTCTTTATTCGCCTCTTTTGGTGGTCTATCTCGTTATTAACATGACCATCATTACACTTTTTTTATAATCGATTTCATTATTAATTTGATCATCATACCAAATTTTCAGTTATATCCATGATCACAATAATCAATATATAGTCACACTCACTTTGAAGAATGAAGGCAAGCCAAAAAATGCTTTCATTATATGAAATCATTTCAAACTTTTGTTTTGATATTGCTACTTCAAGAGTATATCTTAGGTGTGACCAATGAAAAACTTTATCTTGTTTTGCCTTAAAAACAATCTTATTTTCTCATTAATATATAATTTGAGAAAAACTTACATGACCGACTCGTATAAGATTTATTGGTCAACATATGACGACCTTTCAGGGAGTATGACACACTTTGAATGTCATACCTGAACATATTTATAATAATTTACGAGAGTTGATAAGCACAAATTTTGGTTTTTCATTTGCTTAATTTATCCAATAATATCTACATACAAACAATATATAGCATATAGATGACATATACTACAAAGTTAAATCAAGCAATACATAACATTATAACATGTTATCAAATAAAATAAGGTTATAATAAAACCTTATGAAATAATAATATGTCAATCACATTCAAGCAAAATATATAAATTATGCATTAACTTATCATGGCATAACCAATCACATACATATCTTATATAAAATATTTGTTGCTCTCACATAAAAAAATAGAAACATCTATAAAATATATTCAATACGAAATTAAGAAACATATTACTTACACCAAATAATGTGTGATAATATCATGCACAATTATCAACATCTTAGTTGATTTAGTTGATATTGAAATATTATCCAATTCAGTTAACACGTGTTACAAAATAGTGTTGGTTCATGAATCAACAATTTAAATAATGCACTTTACGTATAATAAAAGCTCATATCGACTTAGAATATGTTTATATGGTTTGATCATTCTTATAATTTAAGGCATGTGCTATTGATATACAAACAAGACAAATAGATTAAGAATAATTTTCTATGTATCAGCCAACATAAGCCATAAAGTAATCTTAAAACCAATTTTCTAACGACAGCTACTTAATTTATTTAATATATATTCAGTTCAAGTAAAATATATATGAATATAAATAACAATTAAATATGAACCATATATTTTTAGTAAATAACTTCATAACAAATTAATTATATCAAATATTTAGATGGTTAGTTTATCATCAACATTCACCATATATTCCACAAATACTTGTTTTCAAAATAAAACAAAGAATATAAACTTTATGTATGCCATACTGATTAATAGCATAATAAAATCACTAGCCATAAAACACACCCATACATAATTAAATTTATATATTTTTATGATTAAACACTTATTTGCATCACTAAATTATGATTAAATTCTTATTTGAATTACTAAAACAAAATAACATGTAAAGTAATGATCAAATCAAATACTATTAAAATTTTAATAAAAAACAGAATATGTGATGAATAGAAATAATAAGTAGATTAAATCTAAAAACATAAATCATGAAAACAAATCACAACATTTGTTTATAATATAAAAATTAGAGCAGAAAATCGCCATCCATTTCAATTTGAATACCCAGGTTGTATGACTGGATCAGATTACATAACTAGTGAATGAAGTGTCAGTTTTTGTTATTTTTTATTCTAAAAACAAATCAAACAATTTATTTTTCGGTTATTTTCTCTTCAGTTACTTTCATGCCGTCAAAATAATTCACAAAACTAGATCTAAAAAAACAATAATATGAGGACAAAACATGAAACCATGAAGGCGTCCAAGGTGAGAGGCATGTCAATTGTTTCTACTATTAATTTCACTTTTAATGGATACGACTAATTCTACAAATTCAAATTTATTTCTAGTCCAATAAGAATTTGTGCCTATTAGTCGCAACAAAACTTTGTAACTTTATTCAAGATGTGTAAAAAAAATATTAAGTTGAAATATGAGGTTTGCGTATCGTTACCTGAATGGATGAAGGAAAACCAAATCATGGATATGAACATCTTGCAACAACTCGTGCTGATAACGTGTTGTGAAATAACCAAACCTATTAGCAATATGAAGAGAAGAATAAGAGAATGAGAGAATGTAAATCTTATTGATTGATCTCTCTACACCATATACAAATGTCATTATATATATATGCACATACATTAATACAAAAGAAATCAACGAGATAGGAGTTAGAGGAGTTATGTATGTGGAGAGTCACCATATAAATGATACATTCATAACACTCCCTTCTATTTCTGTTTAAAACGAAAGGAAAGGAAAACTAAAGAATTTACTTTGGTTTTTCTTTTGTTTCATTTCTTTTCTTTCTTTAAATGAAACTCAGGAACACAATATGTTTTATTTTTCTTTCTTAAATAAAACTCCGAAACACAAAATATTTTTACTTTCTTTCTATTTCCTTTCTTTTCCTTCTATTAGTGAACTTTGGAACAATATAACATCATCTATATTATGATTTTGTAGAGTAAAATGCCCGGATGCTCATGTGGTTTGGTAAAATAACGCATATAGTCCCCAACTTTTGAAAATTACATGTATGCTCTTTGTGGTTTGCTCGTTTTTACTCGGATAGTCTCTGAAGTGGATGGACGTTAGTTTTCTCACTTAAGTAGATATGAAATGACAAATTTACCCTTAATGATAAAAAATTGATATGGGCCCTCCCTTTTTAAATTATTTTATTTGTAAAACCTCACCATCACACTTCATCTTCAACCTCCATCCACCACCATCACCCTCCACCCACCAACATCAGCCTCCTCAAACCTTCACCATCACCGCCACAATCACTATCCACCATTTGTGGACTAAAGATCCCACCATCACCCTCCACCATTATATTATATTATGGGTATGTTTGGCATGGAGCTTTTAGGGGCTTTTAGCAGCTTCTAGCTTTAAGCTTTTAAGAAAAAACTCATACTTAATAAAAATCCTTGTTTGCTTGTAGGAGCTTGAAGCTTTTAGGTTAGAAGCTTGAAGCTTTTGGTTGAACGCTCCTACTAGTAGCGTTTAGAAGAAGCTACAAGCTTTTTGGGAAAAAATGACTATTTTAACCTCTAAAGATAATAAACTTTTTAATCCACAAATTTTTTAAATTTTTAGTTATGTCCATTTTGGTCATTTTATACATTTTATTAAAAGCTCCAGCTACTCTGCCAAACACCAAATATATCTAAAAAGCTACAGCTACTAGCTACCAGCTTCCAGCCACTAACCAACAGCTAAGTTTGCCAAACATACCCTATATATAAGTATAATTTACAACATACTTAGGTTCAGAGCCGTCCATGAAAACTCTCGAAAAAATTTAAGCCTCGGGCGACAAAAAAAATTGGGCCCAAAATTGTGGTTAAGGGAAAATGAATTAAAAAACTAACGACTGTTTTTCCTTTTTTTTTCTTTTTCAAAAACTAACTACTGTTTTTTCATGACGAGTTTTGTTTTGATCGCCGAACTTGGGACTATTTGGCTTTGGTTGCTAAATTTACAATTGTTTTTGTCATTGCACATTCCAGATACATTTGCCCAGTTTAATAGTGACAATGGTCATGTTAACCCTGTTGATTCAATATATAACATGGTTTGTACATTGGAGAAGACATGGGGACACGGGTCAAGCCTGGGTACGTGGTGATGCCACTCTACTTAGGTGAATGTGGCAAATGCTTGAACTGCAAATCTGGAAAGACAACATTTGTCAAGTTCGCCCTATTAATTTGCATGGACTTCAAGAATGTTTATGCGGTAACCGGAGAAACCGCCTACTGCCTCTTTAGTTGCGCCACAAGGTCCAAGTACATAATCATCTATGTAACTACATGATTAAGGTTACCTGAGGATGCCTCTTACACATGTTAGTTTCACTACTTGTGGCTTCATAACTGGCCTTGGTGCACCATGGAAGAAAGCCGCGGTCTCTTTAAGAGTTTGGTTGCGATTTTTGGCCTTGGTGTTGGTGGTCTTGGGATACGTACTTTGATACGTAAACAATCAACAACCGTATATTACAATTGTTTTCGCCGAACTTGGGACTATTTGGCTTTGGTTGCTAAGTTCGTTTCGTATTCTATGTTTGTTTGTAAAAAAAAGTTGACCAAAATTTAAGAACACATCTTAAAGCCCCCGCCGCATCGCAGCGGGTCACGCATCTAGTTTAACACTAAAAAGTAAACAACTTTTTGAACCTAAAATCTTTAACTGAGATAACTTAAAAAGATCCCACCATTTGTTGACTAAAGGTCAAACCATCTCTGTTAGAAAAATAAAACAAAATTATGAAAATTCCATTCCAACTGAGATAAAATAACACGACGAATATACCTTAAACATAAATCATAATTTGAGCCTCAAATCTGTAAAGCCATCGTTTTTACCATAAACAGGTTTCACACTTTCACCGGAATTTTCTTAACATATCTATCTAGCTAGAAATATAGGTTTACCTGTCGCCGGAAATTTTATCTAAACCATCGGATATCCCCTTCACCATTAAACCCACCTTTGATCATCATCAAAAACCAGTGCCGTCTCCGAGAAATCTCGAAACGTTTTGGGCCTGGAGCCACTAAAAATAAATCGGGCCCATATAATTTAAACACAATAATTCGGTCGAATTTCATCCCTAATTTAAACCTAAATAACATAAATTGAAGCCCTAATTTAAACCTAAAGATAAAAAAACACATACCTTGAAGAGTTGAAGTCGATTAATCGATTAGAGCAGCCCAACCTCGTCTCGTTCTCGTCTCCAGCCGCACGCCCGCACCTGCGTTTTCTTCTCTTTTGTTTCTTATGTTCTCGTCTCCAGTTAGCAGCAGCAAGCAGTTTGTTTAAATTTTTTTTTTTTGACCATGCCCTCCCAATTCCAACAGTCAACAGCGTTTAACTCAATCTCTTTCACATTGGGTTTTCTTTTTGGGCTTATCATTGGGCTACATAAACATACAATCCAAGTTCTAAATATAATTAGGTTACCAGTTAAACTGTTAAAGGCCCAATAACAGATTACAGAAACATATAGTATATAGGATATTTTTTAAAAACTCTGGGCCCTCAAGAACTTTGGGCCTGGGTCCAATGCCCTACCTGCCCCTATTGATAACCGGGCCTGTCAAAAACCCACCATGGAACACAACATTAATCTCTTGGTATTCTTCCATCGCCGCCGTCACATTAACATCCCTCACCAGAAACCCATAACAATACCACTAGTAATCATCATCGCCGGAACCCCTACAACCCAAACCATCGTCGTTGCCGGTAACCGCTGATGACCAACACCATGATGGCTGGATCTCTTCCTTCACTCTCCTCTGTTTTTCTCTTTGCAAATTGATCTAGTGCGAAATCACGATGGTGTTTGGCGTCGTTTGGTGGTTATTTAGAGTGAGATACGATTTGGGGGGGGGGAGGTTTAGAAGAAGAACGGGGTGTGGGTGGGGTGTTGATATATTACGGGGAAAGTTCTTGTACAAATAATCTTAACATGCTAAACATACAAATTAAAGGAAAAGTCAAAAAGACAATGTGGCATTTTTGTAATTATCAATAACTATCAAAGTTACTCTACAAATGTACCTAAAAAATCTAACCCCCCCCCCCCAAAAAAAAAAAAAAAAAAAACCTAAACCCCACTCCCCCACCCCCCAAAAACCTAACCCCCCCCCCCACACACACACACCCAAGCTAAAATGCTAAAAACTAAACCCCAAAAAAATCTAAAAAAAAAAAACACATACAAATTTTTTACATTAAAATCGCTACTTTTAGTAGCAACAAAAAAATTTTTTTTTTTTGCTACAAAATGTAGCGATTTTTTAATGAAAAATATTAAAAAAAAATTGTGTGTTTTTTATGTATTTTTTGTTGCGTTCACATTTGTTTAGTAACTTTGATAGTTGCTGGTAATTACAAAAATGTCACCTTGTCTTTTTTACTTTTCTTTCAATTTGTATGTTTAGTAGGTTAAGTTTATTTGTATTTGATCTTTATCCTATATATTATATTAATAATTAACTGTGGGGCCCAATGATATTTTAAATGATTAATCTAATTTTTTTATATTTTAGTACAGCAAGGGGTAATTTTGTCATTTTACATCGACTTAACTGAGAAAACTAACATCCATCCACTTCATGGACTATCCGAGTAACAAACAAGCAAACCACATGAAGCATACATGTATTTTCCAATAGCTGGGGATTATATGTGTTATTTTACCAAACCACAGGGAGCATCCGGGAATTTTACTTGATTTTTTATATTATTAACATCATTTCAACATCCCTGTTTAGGGCAAGTCATCAATAATAATTTTTCTAACATTCTTGCTCTTTACGTTGTTAGTTTACTCAAAAGAGGTAACCTTATCTAAAACTCATATACAAATCTTTACAACATTGGTAAGTTATCACTTATTGTGATACGTCCGTTTCAACTTTATGATCTTAATGTAACTAAATCTCTTAAAATTACAAAAACATATCATTACTATCCATTTGATAGTACTAAATATATCCCCGAGGTTCAAGACCTCGTTTACTAATTTAATCGTACTACATATATTCTCTTGAGGTCTAACACCCCGTTTAATCCTCCACTCAAAGTCTCAAAATACTGTGTATAATTTTATCATGACTTGTGATCTCGTATTAATATCATTTATCCTCAAGGCTCATGGTCTCATTGAACACCACCTTCTTGACCTCCAAAAATCAAATTTCATAACTATGATTATTTTTCATATTTGGGGACATTAGCCAAATAGTTGATTTCATAATTTTATTATTCAAACATATTCTTGAAATAAAATTCATTAATATGTATAAATTTCATCCCATATAAACACATAATAATAAATAATATAGATTTCCAAATTCTCTGTATTGAACGGTTTATAAGGATTTCAATATATATTTGCTTTTTTTTTTAACGGCAAGTAACGACGTGTTAACCACCGTCACACCGGATGTTGTGGCCAAGGTCGACTACTCGACCGCCGCCAGCGCCTTAGCTCTCTCTAGATGCGCGGAAACCTGACCTCCACCCGCCCGAAGGTATGACAGTGGAATAATCGGTAAAACCTCGCCTCCCATCCAAGTCGAACCGGCACCACCTGTATTCGCTCTTCACCACTACCTCATTGGCATACAACAAGATTGTAATTCTCAATAAATAGTTTTAATTACATTAAATAATAGGGTTATTGGATTTTATCACCCCAAACTATTGGCTATTGGCCGCTGCCACCCCCAACTATCATTTTGACGCCCACCATCCCCAACTTAACACTTAGTGTGTTCTGTCACAATGTCGTTAACTAATCACTAACTTTTGATCATGTTACTATACTTTTGGGAGTGTCCTAAGATCCCTAAAACCTTCCTAAAAAAAACCTAGCATTGTAAGGTAAGACTAAAAGAACAAACCTTACCTTATTCCTAAAAGTTGTTAACCTTAATTTTGCGTCTTCACGGACTCCTATCCTCGACTATGTCCTCGGAGAGGTGCAAATGTAACAAATCCTGCCTAATTCGCTCCTCTCAAGTCAGTTTCGTTCTGCCTCTGCTCCTCCCCTCCACCGTAAGAGTCTCCACGGTTCTAACCGTGGCCGTCACTTCTCGCCTCTATTTAGTAACAATCATAACTAAATGTTCTTTGTATGAAAATACGGAGTAAGATTGTGATTCATCATTCATTACACTAGATATTAAAATGGTTATTTGAAGTACAAGTTTGACTAAGAAAAGTCAAATTTGTGAAATTGTTAGACAACTATGGTTTTGGAAAGTTTTTAGATGTGAACATATTATTTCGAAACAAAAAAAAAAGTGGATTAATAAAAGATAAATCGAGTATCAAAGTATTTAAATAAAGTATGATTTTTATATAAAAACCCATTAAAGACAACATACACAGTTAGAGTTGAATGCATTGATAAAACAGGTCAATATTGTTTTTCATCCATTTAAGTTGAACGGGATGGTTAGAT
Source organism: Helianthus tuberosus (assembly GCA_030545235.1). Classification (NCBI taxonomy): domain Eukaryota; kingdom Viridiplantae; phylum Streptophyta; class Magnoliopsida; order Asterales; family Asteraceae; genus Helianthus; species Helianthus tuberosus. The sequence continues at coordinate 201,075,518 of CM060425.1, forward strand.
CGGGTATCGGGTGAGGCGTCTTTGGGTAGAAAATTAACCCAGTTTCGGTTCGAATATTGGTTAGGGAAATCCAACATCGGGTAACCCGACTTACCCGAGTAAGAACTAAGCGTGATCCGACTTTCGTCAGGCGATGATTTGTTGTGGAAGCGTCTTTTCATCTAACCCTCTATTTCCTCCATTTCCCCTTTTTATTTTATCATCATCATTCCCCGCCCGATCAACACCCACAAATATGTCCAAGCCCGTACTACCTAAATAAACCAACCCAATGAACCCAATAACCAAACAGCCTGAACTCGGCGACTCGATTGTGATACAAATTGAATGTCGGATGCTATATCATACACAAAAACCCGAATAACCCAACCCAAATCCATGGTTTTTATTCTATCATTAGGCGTTAGGTTTATAGAAACACAAACACCTCGCAATGCAATGGTGACAGTAAATAATCATACAAGCATATATTATTTTATTATTAAATTTTAAACCGATCTCTAATCCAGATCTTAAATTCCCAACAAGATCCCTCTCTGCCACTGACTGACCGCTTCATGATCCTTGATTTCTTGTACCTGCCAATAAGAATCATTCTTTGCTTTTTATGCCCTCTCGGCAACCTAGTTTCTTGCTTCTCGACCCCATCGGTTCGCATCACCATTATGATAATCACAATCATGATTTACTTCCTTCCTTTTTTCCCTAGCTCAGGTCTGATCGAACTCAGCAACTAACAACCATTTGCAGATTCATAATGCTTATGCGTATGGGTACATATGTAGAAATAGAAATGAATGTGATTACCCACAACCGTTGGGCAGGAAGAATGTGCAAAAACTGAACAATTATGGCGATTCTGGGGCACATCCACTGCAGAATTCAGTAATGTTCTAATACAGGACTGATTTTTACAAGACATTGCTTGTGATCAACGCTGTGATATCCACTTTGTAGATATCAAACCGGAATTCATATATAAAGTCGATGAAATGTGACTGCTAGTATAAAAGATACAAATATGTTGAACAATAAACTCATTAGATAGAATATACCACAAGTAAAGACCAGAAGTAATTCGATACAAATTTCCAATTTTAATTTCTCATCCTACAAAAGTACAAATAGCTCAAACCAACAATAACTAAGTCAGTCTCTCTCCCAGATTGTTATCTAGGCAGTAGTATCCATCATTTCTTTTGGGACAAGCTTACCTATCAATTTAAGCATACTTCTATCTACTGAACCAGCTGCGATTTGATCAATCAACATCGATAAAGTTGAAGCATCAAGTGAGTAACTTCTTCCATCCATTTCCTGTAAAAGCATCTCAACATCATCGTAATTCTGGTTCTTAAGATATCCCTGGAGAAGAACATTGTAAGTAACACCATCTGGTGGGCAGCCACTCTCATCCATTTTACGAAACAAGTGCTTTGCTTCCTTTAGTAAACCTTCCCCACACAAGCCACTAACCATCACGGTATATGTCCGAACATCAGGTTGCAAACCTTTTAGAGTTAGGTCTTGGAAAAGATCCCTTGCAATATCAAGCTTCCCACATTTGCTCATACCATCAATAAGAATATTGTACACTTGAATGTCAGAGTTTAGCTTGCTATCACCCACCAAATGAAACAAAGAGAGCACATCTTCAACTTGATGGTTGTTGCAAAGACCGTCTAATATTATTCTATAGGTGCATTCATCTGGAATAAGGCCTTGTGCTCGCATCTCATCAAAGAGTTTGCGTGCCTCTCGACAACGCCCAACCCTAAACAATCCCTGTAATATGGTGTTGTAAGTGACTATATCAGGTTTCAAACCTTTTCTTGTTATTTCATGGAACAAATGCATGGCCTCTTCTATTTTCAAACTCTTGCAATACCCATTCAGTAAACTGTTGTAAGTAACAACATTAGGGACTAGACCTTTAGAAGTAAGTGAATCAAAAAGCGTCCTTGCTTTGGTCATCTCACCTCGTAGACAGTAACCGTCTATAAGTGAACTGTATGTGACTATGTTAGGAACCACACCTCTCTCAACCATGATGTCTATAACAGCCTCCGCTTCATCCACCCTACCTTCCTTGCAAAATGCATCAACTAATATGCTAAAGGTTTGAATATCAGGAGAGATCCTTACATCCTCCTCCATTTCTTTTAGCAGCTTAGAGACCTCGTCCCAACGACATAAGTTACAAAGGCCATGAATTAGAGAGGTGTATGTGATGACATTTGGTGGAATGCCTTCGTGAAATACCATTTCTTTGAAAAGGTTGAAAGCATCATCCATCATTTTGTCCTTGCAGAGACTATCAATGATTGTGCTAAATGCAACAACATCAGGTCTACAGCCTCTTTCATCCATGAGCCTAAGCAACCCAATGGCAATATCGTTATTCCCAACCTTGCAAAGCCCTTTGATCATTGTGGAATACATAACTACATTCGGTTCACAGAGTCTCTGCTTGATTAACTTCTTAAAAAAATTCTCAGCCTCAAGAATCCTATCTTCTATGACGAGTCCATCTAAGAGTGTACTAAATATGTAGACATTTGGGACAACAGCTCGCCTGAAGCAAGAAGCTAGGAGGGCAAAACCGTCATTGGTGCGAGACATCTGACAACAACACCTGATTGCAATACTCATAGAGTACTCGTTAACAGGCACTCCAATGAGACACATTTGTTTAAAAAGGTCGAGACAGGAAGAAAAATGCTTCATTTTGGCAACAGCATTTAACAACTGAGTAAAGTGAACAACAGATGGCAGTGGTCGTCTCTGTGTCATTTCATCGAACAGGTTAAAGGCATGATCCAAGTTGGCAACTTTTTGATACCTAGACAGAGGAGGATCCCCATTATTTGAAAAGGAATTGGAGTGAAGAAGAGAAGGTAAAAGAGTGGCGTGAGGACTGAATCGGGAAGAAGAAAGAGGGTTTTGTAAAGGAAGAAGAAAGGAGTCACCTTTGAATTTGATGAAAGCACGAAGATGAGAAATCATCATCGTCTGAGTCTCTAACAGAGAAAGCAGAATCGAGCGGTGACTATACCGTGGGTTTAGGGGCATTCGGTGAGGAGGAGAGATGATGTGAATTTCGGTGAGTGTTCACCGATTGAGGGGGAGAGTGATGAGAGGAGAGGAGAGAGATAGGCACAACCAATCAAGTTTTTTTTTTTTTTTTTTTAATTGAGGGGTGTTTGACCATAACTTGTGATTGAGTGTAAAATGGGGAGTAGAATGGGAAGTTGACATGGTATAATATTATTGGGTAAGATTTCACTCAAACACCCTAGGGTGATTGACTATACCCTCCACCCTAATGAACAATCTGCAACATATTAAACAAATTCCGTAAACAAACAAACGACCTTTTATGCACTGGTTAAAACTTTTATTCAACCATAAACTGAAACGGATTTCCAAATTTTAAAGCTATTTTTTTAACAGAAAAGATAATCCATATTATTACTTTTAAGAACACACAAGACTTACTAGCCATGAGCTAGAAAGTCATTACATTCATCCATTGTTTGCCACCTAATTTTGTATTACATAGACTCCTATATTGTTCTAGTTTTCTACAGCAATATAATCCATTTTGGCTATGTATTTCAGCCACAATAATGAGCACTCTTTGATGCCTTCAAAAATCCTAATGCTTGAGTTGTATTTTTCTTTAAAGATCCTATCGTTCCTTTGTATCCATGTCGTCCAAATAGTCGACATAACCACCTTTTTCAGTTTTTTTGTTAAGTTCGCTCCACCACCTTCTTCTCCTATGAATCGCTTTTATAACCTTTGCCCCTATGAAGCACGGGGACGCCATCTGACCTCAAGTACCCGTCCCGGGGACGGCGTGGCGCCGGAAACGCCATGGGGACGTCCCCCAGACGTTTCCGGGAATCTGGGGACGACAACGATACGCTTCCGGGAACATGGGGACGGCAGTTCCACGTCTCGGTGACGTTTCCTTAATAAATTTAGGGTTTTAACACAAGGATTCAAAGTAGAGGTGTAGAAGGAATCGATGAAGATGTAAAAAAACCCAAATCCAGTGAAAGGCGCACTCCGGCCAACTTCCGGCTGGATTCAGGCCAGAATCAGCAAATTCTGGTAAAAAACCAGACGGAACTGGTAAAAACTTGTTGAAGAGGTCCCTGGTTAAGTTATGCTTTCTTTTTTCTTTCTGCTTGCTTTTTTTCTTTCTTCTTTCCTGCAAATTCTGGTCAAAAACCAGACGGAACTGCTTTCTTCTTTCCTTCTTTTTTTTCTGCTACTCTTTTGTATTCTACTTTCTAACCGTGAAGCTTGTGTTTGCTCTTTAAATTGTGAAAGGAAATGTGTGATTGGGTGTTTTTGTCACACCCCCAAAACCCACCTGCGGAGTACTACCGCTTGGAGGCGTGACTGACCAGGATCCAGCCACCAATCATATTGAACAAGCATATAAGTAGTTATAAAAATCCAACCAATACAATTGGTGTTCAAACAGAACATAGTTAAGTTGCAAGCGGAAGCATAAGTCTCAAATCAAAACATAGGTTTAATTGTTTCAAAGTTTAACATGGCACACAAACGTCCATGTCCCACAACGATCCTCCTGCATGCAAGCTCCAGCTAAGAAACCTAAGGACCTGCAAAGCATGTAGTAACGAGTCAACAACAAGTTGAGTGAGTTCACGGTTGGGTGTTCGTTTTAAGTTGTTTCGAAAACAGTTTCCTTTATCTGGCATCCTGCCGTGGGGGTTACCCCATAGTTAAAAACGTGACTTGTTTATTCCCGGTTACTCTGGCAATCCAGCCGTGGGGGCTACCCCGTGTTAGTTATCTGGCATTTCGGCCGTGGGGGCTACCCCATGTATACACTAGACTCGTTACCATATCGACTGCTGACTGTAGTCATGTTTATGTGCCCTGAAACTGTCAATGTCTATCATCATTGACGTGCCCCAGATCCATTAGTTCACGCCCGTCCTCTGCGGCACGGTGTGAGGTTTGTCAGACCTAAATAGCGCTATCTAACTAATGACCCGCTCGCCATTGGCCCGGCGATTAAGTCGATATAAAAATGAGGGTCTTCGTGATAGAGTTTTGGTCTAGTACGAGTTATCTGTCCACAAGGACGAGGAATTACATTCCTGAACCAATACTGTCCTACCCAAGGAGGACGAGGAACCCACGTTCCTTAACCCCATTTCCCGACCCCTGGGAATCCCATGCTTTGTAGAGGGTGTGAACTCACCTTGGTTTGCTCGGTAGGTACACAGAAAAGTCAATCAAGCAATATTGTGGCTACTCACGTCCTATCATAGTTGTATCATACCAATCAGGTTCGTATTCAAGCAGTACACGTATGTTTCTAGCATAATGCATTCAAGTACCGTTCATGGCATACACGTTTGATCATAGCAGTTCAACAATATTCACGTTCAACAGTAACATATAAGGTCTGTGCATTAGGCCCAAGAGTCCGGCCCAATCAGATAAGCCCTTAATCATGCAAGTCCAATTCAGCACGCACATGTTGGTTTCGAGTCGCAATCAGGTGTTCTCGACTCGCAACCTGAGTCGCAATCACGGTCTCGGTTCATGCTGTTTTGGTTACGAGTCGCAACTGGACTCGTAACTGTGGTTTCGAGTCAAACGGTTTATGTGCTGATCTCGTGTGGTTTCGAGTCGCAATCAGGTGTTTGCGACTCGCAACCGATGTCGCAACCGGGTGTTTGCGACTCGCAACCGATGTCGCAACCGGGGGATTTCGACTCATCATATGGTGGTCTCGAGTCGCAACTGGGGTTTCGGTTGGACAACTGCTGATTCGGTACAGTGTACTATCCAATGGGAATTTGATTTCATGAAATGGTTTGTACTATCCACTTAAACATGTTTGTTTGTCTAGCAATTTACTAAATTGGATCAAACATATCAGATTTCAAATATTCAAGCATGTTCATATCACATTCAAGTTGTTCTTCATACATTCATCATGATCATCAAACACAAACAGCCCTTATTCAACATATTTTGCATTTTTCGAACAAGAGTTATATTATCTAAACTAGATATCAAGCTCATATTGCAACAAAACATCTATTCTATAATCCTCATGAATCGGATGGTCATCATTATTCTTTTATCATACAAAAATCTAGACCTTTATTAAAGAGGTCATGTTCATAACAAATGTTGTAACTAAACATGTATCATCACCAAGAATTCATTAAATCCACCAACACCTTTGTCATATTCAAATGATAGTCATGTTCTCCTAAGCATGTATCATTTAATCAAACAAGAGATCATCAATCAAACAAACACTTAATCATACATGAATCTTTAGCAAGCAAACACATTATCATCATCAACATCCGAAATACATAACAAGAATCACTAACCCACAAGTATCATAAACACTAACCGGTTTGTGAAAGGACACCGAGTTGCTAAGGAAGATGAGTGAAATGGGGTGTTCGAGTGATGTTGATGAGCTCAACCGAGTCTCCTTGTGGCCACCGGTTTGATCCGAGATGAAGGGGAGCAATGTTGTAGCTTAGGGTTTAATGGTTTCTAGAGAGAGAGTAGAGGAGTGTGTGTGTTGTCCAAGAAAATGGCAAAGATGGCTAACAACCGGATTATATACTAGCTTCAAGTGCACCCTAATGGGTTTCGAAATAGGCTAAGTGTGTATGTGTGGCCCAACCGGCCCATAAGTCATTGTTCACTCGAGACCACATGGTCTCGAGTCGGGTTCTTGTTGTCTCGGTTCATATACATACTCGCATATATACACACAAGCATACATGTAACATCACATAAATGTAACACGTAATCACATAGGATGTTTACATATATTATTACACCAATACGTCAACTAGTCACATAATGTTTCAAGTAGGTTACACTAAGATACGCGAAAGGTTCTAAATTTCGAGTTGTCACATCATCCCCAAGTTGAAAGAAATTTCGTCCCGAAATTTGGTATGCACTCACTGAGGAAGCTAGTTAAGTTGTATGGTTTTCCTGGTTTTCCTGGGGTGTCACATCCACCCCCCGTTGATCTGGAATTTCATCCCGAAATTCCGTAGCTTCGGCCTCAGTAGTGGGTGTACTGTTTGCGAACAGTTGGGGATACTTTTGTTTCATCTGATCTTCGCGCTCCCAGGTGAACTCTGGGCCGCGACGTGAGTTCCAACGAACTCGAACGAGAGGTATTCTGGTGCTCTTGAGGACCTTAACATCCCGGTCCGTGATTTCGACTGGTTCCTCGACGAATCGTAACTGTTCGTCGATAGTGAGTTCCTTCAGAGGAACTACGTGGGTCTCATCTGACGGACACTTCTTCAGATTCGACACGTGAAAAACGTTGTGAACTGCACCGAGTTCCGCTGGTAAGTTGAGTCTGTAGGCCACCCTGCCTATTTTCTCAATGACTTCGAAGGGTCCAACGTATCGTGGGTTAAGTTTGCCGCGTTTACCAAAACGAACCACACCCTTCCAGGGTGAAACTTTGAGTAGTACCCGCTCCCCAACCTGGAGCTCAAGCGGTTTCCTGCCCATGTCGGCGTAAACTTTCTGACGTTCACGAGCGGCCGTCATACGTTTTCGTATCTGAGCGATTTGCTCGGTTGTATCTACCACATATTCTGGACCAGTGATCTGACTATCTCCCACCTCTGCCCAGCAAAGAGGTGACCGGCATTTACGTCCGTACAATGCCTCAAACGGAGCAGCTTTAATGCTGGTGTGGTAGCTGTTATTGTACGAGAATTCCACAAGTGGCAGATGCTTTTCCCAGCGGTTGCCAAAGTCGATTACACATGCACGAAGCATGTCTTCTAAGGTCTGAATAGTGCGCTCGGACTGCCCGTCCGTCTGAGGGTGGTACGCTGTGCTCATGTCTAATCGTGAGCCGAAGGATTTGTGCATTGCTTGCCACAGCTCTGAAGTAAAACGTGCATCTCGATCCGAGATAATGGAGGTGGGCACCCCGTGCCTCGAGACGACTTCCTTAAGGTATATTTCTGCAAGAGTGGAGAATTTGTCCGTTTCCCTGATGGCCAGGAAGTGTGCAGACTTTGTGAGTCGATCCACGATCACCCAAATAGTATCGTTCCCGCGCTGGGATCTAGGTAGGCCAGTAACAAAATCCATGGAAATTTGCTCCCATTTCCATTGAGGTATCTCTGGTTGTTGGAGCAGGCCTGAGGGTTTCTGGTATTCGGACTTGACTCTCGCACAAGTCAAGCACTTGCTGACGTAAGTTGCTATGTGGGCCTTCATGCTAGGCCACCAATACGTGGTTTTGATATCGTGGTACATTTTATCCGAACCAGGATGTACCGAGTAGCGAGACTTATGTGCTTCATCCATCACAAGCTCTCGTAGGTTGCCATAGAGTGGGACCCAAATGCGTCCCGTTACGTAGTAAGCATCGTCTTCCTTTTGTTCTAATCGTTGCCTTGATCCGCGTAGGGCTTCCGCCCTGACGTTTTCTGGTTTCAGTGCTTCTATCTGAGCAACTCGTATCTGGGAAGGCAGACTAGAGTGGATCGTGAGTTGTAAAGCTCGCACGCGCCTTGGTGCAGTGTCCTTTCGACTAAGGGCGTCAGCCACAACATTGGCTTTGCCCGGGTGATATCTGATTGAGCACTCGTAGTCATTCAGTAGTTCGACCCATCGTCGTTGCCGCATATTCAGTTCCTTCTGCTTGAAGATATGCTCGAGGCTCCTGTGGTCGGTGTAGATCGCGCACTTGGTACCATACAGGTAATGCCGCCATAATTTAAGTGCAAAAACAACAGCTCCCAGCTCTAGATCGTGCGTAGTGTAGTTCTTTTCATGAACCTTGAGTTGGCGTGAAGCGTAGGCTATAACTTTATCTCGTTGCATCAACACACAACCAAGACCCTGAATTGATGCGTCGCAGTAAACCACAAAGTCGTCTGTGCCTTCCGGCAAGGAAAGGATAGGTGCGCTACAAAGTCTATCCTTTAGGTGCTGAAATGCCAACTCCTGTGCGTTTCCCCAGCGATAAACAACGCCCTTCTGCGTCAGTGAGGTGAGAGGCTGTGCGATCTTAGAAAAATCCTTAATGAATCTCCGGTAGTATCCCGCCAAACCCAAGAATTGGCGAATTTCTTTTGGTGTACGAGGTGCAGGCCAGTTCTTAATCGAGTCTATCTTAGATGGATCAACATGAATCCCATCCTTGTTTACCACGTGGCCTAGGAAATGGACTTCTCGAAGCCAGAAGTCGCATTTCGAGAACTTTGCATAAAGCTGTTCTGTTCGAAGGAGTTCCAGAATAAGTCGCAGATGCTGCTCGTGTTCCTCCCGACTCTTGGAATAGATCAGGATGTCGTCGATGAAGACTATAACAAACTTGTCCAGGTAAGGCTTGCACACTCGATTCATCAAATCCATGAAAACCGCAGGTGCGTTTGTCATCCCAAAAGGCATGACCAGAAACTCATAATGCCCGTATCGCGTTCTGAAAGCTGTTTTGGAGACGTCCTCTTCCCGGACTCTCAGCTGGTGATAACCCGATCTCAAATCGATCTTCGAATAGTAGCTCGATCCTTGCAGCTGGTCGAATAAGTCGTCGATACGCGGTAGAGGATAACGGTTCTTCACCGTCACCTTGTTGAGTTCCCGGTAATCGATGCACATTCTGAAAGTACCGTCTTTCTTCTTCACAAATAGCACTGGAGCTCCCCAGGGCGATGAGCTAGGACGAATAAAACCCTTATCCAGGAGCTCTTGTAGTTGCGTGGAGAGTTCCTTCAACTCTGATGGGGCTAAACGATAAGGTGCACGAGCTATAGGTGCAGCTCCAGGAGCTAGTTCAATCTGAAACTCGACTTGGCGATGGGGCGGAAGACCAGGTAATTCCTCAGGAAATACCTCTGGAAAATCGCGTACAACTGGAAAATCTTCTATCTTCTTCTCTTTTTCTGAGGTGTCAGTAATGAGAGCCAAAATAGCAGTGTGCCCCTTTCGCAAGCACTTTTGGGCCTTAAGGAGAGAAATGACGTTCTCAACAGCACTCCTCTTGTCGCCATGAATCATGAGAGGTTCACCATCGGGACCTGGAATACGGACAACCTTCTCGTTGCAAAGAATCTCTGCTCGGCGTTGGGATAACCAATCCATCCCAATAACAACGTCGAAACTACCCAAGACAATAGGAATGAGGTCGATAGAGAAGGTCTGGTCAGCGAGAATAAGTTTACAACCCTTGACTATGTGTGTGGCTTCTAAACTCTTACCATTTGCTAGCTCTACGGTGTGCTTGTTGTTCAAGGGGGTTGGAATACGCTTAAGCATTCGACTAACTTCTAGTGACATGTAGCTAGTATCGGCACCCGAATCAAATAAAACTGAAACATAAAAGTCGTCGAGAAGGAACTTACCCGCCACAACATTGGGGTCATTCCTTGCTTCACCTTGGCCAATCACAAACACCCGCCCCCTGGCGCCATTGTTGTTGTTGTTCCCGTTGTTACCATTCCCCTGATTGTTGTTATTGTTGTTGTTGTTGTTCTGGTTCCTGTTCAGTTGGGGACAATCTCTCTTGAAGTGGCCCTCAGCTCCACACTGAAAGCACCCTTTGTTATCACCTTGCTGCTGCTGCTGGCGTTGGTTCTGTTGAGCTTGATGACGATTCTGATTGGCGGGGTATAAGCTCCTGCAATCCTTTGCAGCGTGACCAGGCTTGTTGCACCGATGACAGTTGCCCCTGGTGCATGGCCCGCTGTGGTGCAGGCTGCAGCGATTGCATTTGGGGTTATTTCCTTTGTACCCACCATGACCTTGACCACCAGACGATTGCTGATTAGGGCTCTTGTAGTCCTCAGTCTTTCTCTGCTGAGACTGGGACTGAACAGAAGTCGAACCCTTACTTGAAGTTCCATCCCATTTCCGTTTGTTGTCACCAGAGGTGCCGGAAGTAGTTGCAGCACCTATGCGTTTTGGTAACTTGTTCTGCTCCACCGCCTGATCCGTGAGACGGTGAGCCAACTGAACGGCTTGCTGGTAGGTGGCGAGGTTCGCTGAAGTCACATGACTTTGGATTTCTGGCACTAAGCCCTGAAGAAATAGTTCGATGCGTTTGATGGGAGGATCCACCATAGTAGGACACAGAATTGCCAGTTCGTTCGACCTTTTCACATAAGCTTCAATTTCGGACCCCGTCATCTTGAGGTTGAAGAACTCCACTTCCAGTTTGTGAATCTCATCACGACTGCAGTATTCCTCCTTGATCATTTCCTTAAAATTCTCCCATGGGGTGGCGTTGGCAGCAACCAACCCTAGCATTTGAACTTGAGCGTTCCACCATGTGAGGGCTAAACCCTCGAGAGTACCTGTAGCATACTTCACCCTGCGCGCCTCAGGGCATTCGCACATTTCGAAGACAGATTCTAGTTTCTCAAACCAGTGTAGGAGACCTACTGCTCCTTCAGTGCCGCTAAAAGTAGTTGGTCGGCAGTCCATGAAAGTCTTAAAAGTGCACACGGGTGGCTGAACATGATGACCTATCGTGGGTGAAAGAAAAGACAGAGTTTAACACAAAGGTTGGTTCACGAGAGTAGGATCCTAAAGATCCTAGAATGAGTTCGGACTGCAGGATATACCTCCTGCGTGTGCAGCTGCAACTGCTGCGGCAACTCGTTCGTTGATCAGAGCCGTCAACTGGGCTTGTGTCAGGTTAACGCGTCCCGACATGATCTTCATATCAAGAAGAACGTGAGTGAGAGGGGTTCGCGAAAGTACGACGATAAAATAGAGCAAGCACGCACGTGTTCAAGCAAAAGTAGTTATACTAGCCAAGCATACCATAAGCAATGTACTATGTAACTAACAAGTAGGCAATATATACACAGATCATATCACCTAGAATGTCGAGCCTTGCATGTGGAGCGAAGCATCGTTGTGGACCGTTGAGCACTGTACAGGTTATAGTCTGGTTTTAACAAAAACGTTTTTCCCTTTATTAAAACCAAGTTCTCTATAACCAATGGCTCTGATACCAATCTGTCACACCCCCAAAACCCACCTGCGGAGTACTACCGCTTGGAGGCGTGACTGACCAGGATCCAGCCACCAATCATATTGAACAAGCATATAAGTAGTTATAAAAATCCAACCAATACAATTGGTGTTCAAACAGAACATAGTTAAGTTGCAAGCGGAAGCATAAGTCTCAAATCAAAACATAGGTTTAATTGTTTCAAAGTTTAACATGGCACACAAACGTCCATGTCCCACAACGATCCTCCTGCATGCAAGCTCCAGCTAAGAAACCTAAGGACCTGCAAAGCATGTAGTAACGAGTCAACAACAAGTTGAGTGAGTTCACGGTTGGGTGTTCGTTTTAAGTTGTTTCGAAAACAGTTTCCTTTATCTGGCATCCTGCCGTGGGGGTTACCCCATAGTTAAAAACGTGACTTGTTTATTCCCGGTTACTCTGGCAATCCAGCCGTGGGGGCTACCCCGTGTTAGTTATCTGGCATTTCGGCCGTGGGGGCTACCCCATGTATACACTAGACTCGTTACCATATCGACTGCTGACTGTAGTCATGTTTATGTGCCCTGAAACTGTCAATGTCTATCATCATTGACGTGCCCCAGATCCATTAGTTCACGCCCGTCCTCTGCGGCACGGTGTGAGGTTTGTCAGACCTAAATAGCGCTATCTAACTAATGACCCGCTCGCCATTGGCCCGGCGATTAAGTCGATATAAAAATGAGGGTCTTCGTGATAGAGTTTTGGTCTAGTACGAGTTATCTGTCCACAAGGACGAGGAATTACATTCCTGAACCAATACTGTCCTACCCAAGGAGGACGAGGAACCCACGTTCCTTAACCCCATTTCCCGACCCCTGGGAATCCCATGCTTTGTAGAGGGTGTGAACTCACCTTGGTTTGCTCGGTAGGTACACAGAAAAGTCAATCAAGCAATATTGTGGCTACTCACGTCCTATCATAGTTGTATCATACCAATCAGGTTCGTATTCAAGCAGTACACGTATGTTTCTAGCATAATGCATTCAAGTACCGTTCATGGCATACACGTTTGATCATAGCAGTTCAACAATATTCACGTTCAACAGTAACATATAAGGTCTGTGCATTAGGCCCAAGAGTCCGGCCCAATCAGATAAGCCCTTAATCATGCAAGTCCAATTCAGCACGCACATGTTGGTTTCGAGTCGCAATCAGGTGTTCTCGACTCGCAACCTGAGTCGCAATCACGGTCTCGGTTCATGCTGTTTTGGTTACGAGTCGCAACTGGACTCGTAACTGTGGTTTCGAGTCAAACGGTTTATGTGCTGATCTCGTGTGGTTTCGAGTCGCAATCAGGTGTTTGCGACTCGCAACCGATGTCGCAACCGGGTGTTTGCGACTCGCAACCGATGTCGCAACCGGGGGATTTCGACTCATCATATGGTGGTCTCGAGTCGCAACTGGGGTTTCGGTTGGACAACTGCTGATTCGGTACAGTGTACTATCCAATGGGAATTTGATTTCATGAAATGGTTTGTACTATCCACTTAAACATGTTTGTTTGTCTAGCAATTTACTAAATTGGATCAAACATATCAGATTTCAAATATTCAAGCATGTTCATATCACATTCAAGTTGTTCTTCATACATTCATCATGATCATCAAACACAAACAGCCCTTATTCAACATATTTTGCATTTTTCGAACAAGAGTTATATTATCTAAACTAGATATCAAGCTCATATTGCAACAAAACATCTATTCTATAATCCTCATGAATCGGATGGTCATCATTATTCTTTTATCATACAAAAATCTAGACCTTTATTAAAGAGGTCATGTTCATAACAAATGTTGTAACTAAACATGTATCATCACCAAGAATTCATTAAATCCACCAACACCTTTGTCATATTCAAATGATAGTCATGTTCTCCTAAGCATGTATCATTTAATCAAACAAGAGATCATCAATCAAACAAACACTTAATCATACATGAATCTTTAGCAAGCAAACACATTATCATCATCAACATCCGAAATACATAACAAGAATCACTAACCCACAAGTATCATAAACACTAACCGGTTTGTGAAAGGACACCGAGTTGCTAAGGAAGATGAGTGAAATGGGGTGTTCGAGTGATGTTGATGAGCTCAACCGAGTCTCCTTGTGGCCACCGGTTTGATCCGAGATGAAGGGGAGCAATGTTGTAGCTTAGGGTTTAATGGTTTCTAGAGAGAGAGTAGAGGAGTGTGTGTGTTGTCCAAGAAAATGGCAAAGATGGCTAACAACCGGATTATATACTAGCTTCAAGTGCACCCTAATGGGTTTCGAAATAGGCTAAGTGTGTATGTGTGGCCCAACCGGCCCATAAGTCATTGTTCACTCGAGACCACATGGTCTCGAGTCGGGTTCTTGTTGTCTCGGTTCATATACATACTCGCATATATACACACAAGCATACATGTAACATCACATAAATGTAACACGTAATCACATAGGATGTTTACATATATTATTACACCAATACGTCAACTAGTCACATAATGTTTCAAGTAGGTTACACTAAGATACGCGAAAGGTTCTAAATTTCGAGTTGTCACAGTTTTGATATGTAAAAGATGATGGGAACAGGGTAAAAGACTAAAAGATGATTTAAATAGTGTAAAAGGTGATGTGAACAGTGTAAACTGTGCAGTAAATGGGAGTGTGCAGCCAAATTATTTGAGTTGTCAATAAAAAGTTAAATAAACTTTGAAATTATTTTCGTTGGGACATTAAACTTTTTATTAGATAGATATCTTTTGTTTTTAAGCCTCTTATATATATTTTTATTGTTTTCTAATAGTGCACTTTTTTTTGTCTCCGGTGTGCATCTTTATTGTTCAGTTTGCGGGACTCAACAAGTGGCTAGGGTGGTTTTAGTTTCGAGGTTAAATTTTGATGAAAAGAAACACATCTTCATCGATATGTCGTCTCAAGAAACACATCATGGATATATAATATATTTTTTTAATATTTTTTTTTTGCCGTACCCGTATCTTGTATTTTTGAGTTTTGCCGTTCCCCGTGCCCGTATCTTCTCTCATCCTCCATCATTTTAATAAAAGTGCCAGGTTTGTGTCTCTTATACAACCCAAACCAATCCCGCCTTTCTTTTTTGATACCATTATTTTCTCCCATCTTACCCATCTAATCTTTTTAGAGGTACTACATCCACCCCAAATAAATCTTCGCCTGATTCCTTCGAGCGTATTTATTACATTAATTGGCGCTTTATATAGAGAAAGGTAGTATGTTGGTAAGTTACCAATGCTTTTGCCAAGGTTACTCTCCCCACAAGAGACAAACAATTTGCTTTCCATCTTGACAATTTCGAATTAAACTGGTCCACGACCAATTTCCATTTTTCAATCCTATTCATATTAGTGCCAACCGTCATTCCAAGATATTTGAATGGGAGAGAGCCGACACCACAATTACGTGCATATTAAAACCTAATACAAAACATTTCTATAATTGTATCTATTTTCCTAGTACAATATCTCCAGAGGTTTCCTGAATGGCGACGTCGTATTGGCAGAGTATATGTTGCATAGGTTAGGGAAAGTGGGAAGGGGAAGTTGTGGCAGAAGGTGGTTACCGGAGAAGATGAGTTGCAGGTTTTGCTCCGGTGATCGGAATATCACTGGAGTTAGCTGAATTTAAGAGAAACAGGGTATAAAACCGCAACGGGGGTCAACCACAAGGTGTAAAACTGTAGTTTTTACTCTATAAATATGAGTAATATTACGAAAATGCCCTTGGGTAAGATTGCAGAGTGGTGAACATTGACAGATTTTGAATACCTCGAGGTGTAAAGCTGATTGAATTTCAAAATAGGGTGTAAATTTGATCCCTATTGTAAACCACATGGTGTAAAAATGTACTTTACTCTAAAATCTGTATTTTACTATTATACCTATAACATTTACTATACCCTAAAAATGTACTTTACTCTAAAATCTATAGTTACTAATTTAGTTACATAAGAGAATAAAATCAGAAGAGTAAACTGTCATTTTGGTCCTTGAGGTTTGGTCACTTTTGCCACTTTAATCCAAAACTCAAACCTTTTGCATCTGGGTCCCTGTGGTTTCATTTTTTTGCCATTTTGGTCCAAAAGTGAAATCAGGTCATATTTCTCAAATTAAATCCTGCTATTTTGTCTTTTTTCCTCGGGGGCAAAATGGTCATTTCTTTTTTATTTTATTTAAAGCTTCTATTAAAACAATAATCTTTTGTGGGTCCCACAACACCCCCACTTCTTCTTCTACCTCTTTTGTCTCTGTCTCTCCCCTGCCATAACAACCACCCAATCCTTATAGTCCCAAATCAAACATGAATCAGTTGTTGCTGTTAATAATTAGGATGTGGCTTTTGTTTAATGAGTATAAGCGAACGAAATCCATGTAAGTCACGTACCTAAGGAGCTCGAAAAGGCTGGATTAAGAAGCTGGTCAGAGTTGAAATTTTCCAACGGTCAGAGATAGGTTGTAGAGAAAGCGACAGGGAGAATTGAAGTGAAGGTGATATTAGCAAAGCCAAAAAGGGTCCAGTGGTTGTATTAAACCCTAGAAAACTCTCATGCGGCAACGACCCCGATCTAGTCCTGATCCTATTCAATCCAAGTGACGATGCCAAAATTGGGGAAACCGGCGGCGGAACCGATTTCGATGATGCAGCTCTTGATTGAGATTTTGTGCTAACTGGAGTTTTCGATTCTTTTTTCTGATTCTGATATTTTCGGTTTGAGGTTGAAGCAACATCTTTGACTGGAGTTTGCCGGAACGGAGAACCGACGGAATTCGGCTTCTTTTTTCGGATCTGGTTGGGGAATTGGAGTTAGAGTTGATCGATCAAGGACTGTCGGAACTTTCAGGGCTTGAAGTGCCTGACGATTTCTTTGAAGCGAATAATCTACCTTTGAACACAATTGTACTGTATCATGCTTTTTTAGGGTTTGGCTGTTTATTTGGTGTTGTTCTTCATTGTATCATCACCATTTGAGCAGTGGTGGAGGTGGAGATAGATGGTGGAGGTGGTGGAGATTGATGGTGGTGGAGGTGGTGATGGATGGTGGTTGTTATGCAGGAGAGATACAGAGAGAAAGGAGGTAGAAGAAGAAATGTGGGTGTGATAGGACTCACAAAAAATTATTGTTTTAATAAAACCTTTAAATAAAATAAAACAAATGACCATTTTGCCACTGAGTAAAGGGACAAAATACCAAGATTTAATTTGAGAAATATGACCTGATTTTATTTTTGGACCAAAATGACAATAAAAGTGAAATCATAGAAACCCAAATGCAAAATATTTCAAATTTAAACTAAAGTGACAAAAGTGATCAAACGGATCAAAATGGTAGTTTACTCGAACCAGAATTACTATACCCTTAATTTCACTTATTTGAAAATCTTGCAATCTGCATCTATCTATCTATCTATCTATCTAGTGGAGTTTAAGCTTCAAGATTCCAATTACAGTGACAGCCACATCCATGACAATCTTTCCCCAACTTACTTCCCCAAACAACCACCAATCATCATCACCTCATCATTAACAACAACCATTTCACTCAATGGCCGATCAATCCAGACCGGTCACCGGCTACCCCGCCACCACCACCACCGGCCACCCAACCACCACCGCCACCGCCTACCCTTACATCACCCCACCCCCACAAAACCCTTACTTCCACGTCACCAACAACCCTTACTACAACCCCTACGCGCCTCCTCCACGCGCCACCACCTTCGTCCACCGCTTCTTCGCCTTCCTCATCGGCATCATCCTCATCACCGGCGTCATCATCTTCATCATGTGGCTCGTTCTCCGTCCCCAAATCCCCCAATTTCGCGTCGAAACCCTAACCCTAACTAACTTCAACGTTTCTTCAAATTCGTTAGTTTCAGGTAACTGGGACGCTAGGTTTGTTGCTACAAACCCTAATTCGAAAATTGTATTGTATTATGATGAAATTGAAGCTGCAGTTTATTATAAATCGGATTCGATTTCGGAGACTACAGTGGCTCCGTTTGTGCAGGGGGTTAAGAATGAGACCAAAATTAGGGCAATGTTTGCGTCGTTAACGGCGTATGTTGACGGTCGGGATGGGATTAACGGCGAAAGGAGCCGTGGGACGGTTGGGTTTAATTTGAGGATGGTGAGTAGGGTTAGGTTTCAGGCGGGTTCTTGGTGGGCTAGGAGGAGGGTTTTGAGGGTTTATTGCCCGAATTTGTTGGTTCGGGTTGATGGAAATGGTGGTAATGGGTCTTTGGTTGGTGGTTCCAAGGAATGTAGTGTGGGTTTGTGAATTGGTGGAGAAAGATTTTGAGGTATGTTTTAAGTTGTTTACTAACCAATTGCATATTGCTTGAATTCACTATGTTTTATTGCTTGAATTGGTATGTTTGTACATGTTTTGTTGATTCTTTTATTACATTGTTGATCCTTCTTGGTAATCTTGAATCTTGTAACGCGTTAACAGTTATTGAAGCTAATAAGAATTGACTAGATTCAAGTTCTTACCTTTCAGTTGTGTACTGATTTATTGACCTTAGTTGTAAATGCAAAAACTAGGGTTGCAAATGAATCAAACGTTCAGCGAACGGTTCGTAAACCGTTCGGCGGGAAGTTCGTTTGTGTTCATTCGTTTATTAAATTAACGAACATGAACAAGAAAATTCGTTCGTTTAGTTAAATGAACAAAAAGGAACAAAGGCCGCGTTCGTTCATTTATGTTCGTGAACGTTCGGCAACGTGTTCTTTTGTGTTCGATAATTCATTAGTGTTTTTAGTTTTTATATCTTATTTAAATACTTGAAAATCCCGATATATAAAATATTTAATAAGTGTCAGTGCATTATATATTATGTCCATGAACGCTAGTTTGTATTTGTTTGTTTCCATTTGTGTTCATAAACATTAGTTTGTGCTCATTTGTTCATCAACATTTGTTTTCGTTCGTTGCCTAAAATTAACAAACAAACACAAACGAACACGAACACGAACAAGTTCATTGCCTTAACAAACGAACACGAACATAAAATCTCGTTCAGTAAGTGTTCATGAACAATTTGTGAACACATATATTTCTTAACAAACGCACACAAACAAGGTCTTGGCCGTGTTCGTTTGGTTTGTTTGCAGCTCTAGCAAAAACCCATGATGTAGTGTGGTAGTGGTCTATTGTTAGTGTTAACTTATTGCAAGTGCAAGTTTAGGTGATAGCATAGTTGTTAAAAGCCATCGCCTCTTGCGCCTAGGCCCATTTTTCAGGCGAGGCGAGGCAGCTGCGCTTTAAGTTGAGGAAATTGCGCTTTAACTCTCTAGGTGATGGTTCAGGCGCACATTCCGGCAAGATTCCTAGATTCCGGAGAGTCTCCGGCTAAATTCCGACAAGATTCTAGCCAAATTTCTACTTTTAATCAAGGAAAACTACTTTTTTACACTAATACACTAATATTTTGGTACTAATTAGATGATATAAAGTGTTACATAATAGACTGTGTTTATTTTATTTGAAGAATAGTATTATTTTTCTAACACGTGATATATTTTTAAAAATTTTTCATTATGCGCTTTATTTTTCTCAGGCCCTCGCTTTTTTTGCGCTTTGCGCCTAGGCCCCAGGCGAGGCCTAAGCGCCTTGAGTGCGCCTAGTGCCTTTAATAACTATGGGTGATAGTTAGGTACGATGTTGTGGGTTTAAATCCTTGCAAGTTTAGGTGTAAAAAATGTTGTTAAAAAGCAAGTCGTAAAGGTGAAACCTTTGCGGGCAGCGGGCTCAAAGCCTCAAACTAGTTTGTTGATTTGTGGTTACGGGCGGCCAAAGTTGTTGGGATTTATGCTTACTTAACGTTGGTCTATAAACAACAGTTCGCTACAAGGTGTTGGGATCTATGGTCTTCTGCTTTTGGTCCTTTATTTACCAATAGGAAATCGAAAGTCGACAATTTTCAAAGTTGGAAACCATCGAAAAGCTAGATTAAATAAGTTTATTTTATGATAGTTTGCAATGAAAAAGCTAGATTAAATAAGTTTTTTTGTTATGATAGTTTGCAATGATATGGACAGACTAAATATAAGCAAAATCATGATATGGCTTGTGTTATAATGTGTATCAACGGAATAACTTTTTTTATTTTATTAGTCAGGATTTTGATTTTTACACACACACACACATTACACACATCATTTTTTTCAGATTTTGTGGACCTCGGTATCTATGTTTTCCGTTCGTATCCTTGTAATGTTGGGATCAAGTTATATAAACAACAATTATCACCAGTAGGTTTTATAGTCGATAAGGGTTCAACATGAGTTGTCTGTAAGGTGCCTCCCGCGAATCCTGCAAGGTGCAGGTATTGGTGTTTAATAGGAGTAGATTAGGAGTAAGTTAGTTTGCCGTTCAAACAAGCATAACGCCTTGAATATCTTACCGGGTCACATCAACAATTTGAACCCGGTCACATCTATGACTGGCTGAAACTCCTAAATTTCACCTGGTTCATGTGGAAGAGGCTTGGTTTTAAAAAGCGAGAGGCGCACAAAAGCGACGAGGTCTAAAATTGAGGCGCAAAGCGCAAAAGCGGTGGGCTTTTCGTACCCGAGGCGCAAGATGTTTATATAATTTTTTTTATATATCCCATACATATCCCATAGGTTTTTAGCTTCCTTTAACCAAAATATAGCTATAAGTAAGGCTTTTATACCATTTTAATTACATGTACAAGTCAAAAAACCCAAGGTACAACATTTTTATGCAGTAAAAAGCCTAAGGTACATGAGGCGAGCGCCTCAGGCCAAAAAGCCCACAAAAAAACATCAAAAAATGCGCTTTTTGGTCGCTTCCTGTAATTACACAAGGCGAGTAGCAAAAAAGCCCCAAGCCCTGCGCCTTGCGCCTAGGCGCGCCTAGGGCGCGCTTTTTAAAACCAAGGGAAGAGGACTATTACATGGGCCCCATAGACTAGTCAAACTGAGAGGTGATTTGTACACCATCAACAAATCTAATAAGGTATATGATAATGATAAAAGTAATTTTATACGCGCATCATGATTGTAGCATAATCCTTTCATTGATCACACCATGTTAAATGTTGATTCTAGTAGCATTGAAGCAACCCTTTTCGCTCATTGATGGTTAGATGATTTGCAAAATTTTGATTTTATGAATGATTTTGGTTTCCCCTCATTTTTTTGTTAGTCCGGGAGCTGCTGCATTCAGCAAATTGAGCAAGTTGAATGTTCGACGATTCTTGAAGCAATAACGACTAGTGTAAACCATTCGTATTAGCCTTTTTTGGTTCAACATGAAGTCATAACCTTAGCAAATGGTTTGAAAAGCTGGAATGTCTGTTTGTATACATGTTAATAACATGTTCTTACCCTCTCCCATGAGAAATTTCAATTTGTATTATAAGGAATCTGATTGGTTTTACGGAATTTTATGTTTATATTCACGCTAATATGTGATTAAACTGAAATAAAGATCAATGAAAACGGTCAAAAAAAGAAACAGTGTTATATTTCTCCACCAAATTGATCATTGCTGCATTTTGTTACAACTAGTTTGTATCATTATTAAAGTTACCTCAATGTTTTATCCTTGGCTAATGTTTAATTAAACAATTACTTAATGTTATAGCCTATGGTTTTAAAGCATAGTGGCAGTTTGGGGTGGAATAAGGCTTAGGAACCATTAGGCCCTGGGTTCGATTTTCACCAGGGGGGTTTTTCCCAGATTTATTGGATTTCCTCCTAAATTGGTGTATAGACATTATTGCCTAGTGGAGATGGATATGATCGGGTGGTTCGTTTGTGACACATGCAGTTAATATCGGTGATATGTCGGTTATATCGGTCATATTGGTCCCCTGGTAAAAAATCGGTCTCAAATATCGGTCAAAATATCGGTACCGATAATATCGGTGATATTGACCGATATAACCAACATATCACATATATTTGACCGATATATCACCGGTATTTGTCCGATAAAACCAATATATCACTGAATTATCAGTGTTAAATTACTATATATATAAATTCTGCATTATATTAAAATTACTGATATCCCACCGAGATAACCTATATCTCAAATATCGGTCCCTGACCGATATCTGATATTTTATCGCATTAACTGCATAGGACACGATAATACTCCAGTGGTCCGTCAGTGATCCAAATTTGTCGTTAAAAAAAGCTAATGTTATGTAGTTTTAGTCACTAAATGTACAAATACTAATTTTGTTTCTTGTGTCAAATTGAACATTACATATTAAGGATTAGGATCAAATACAAAGGATCCTAATTGTAAGAAGTGTAAGAAGGATTTATAGAGTGACAAGTGTCCAATAACCTAAAAAACCCACTACACAAAAAACCCACTAAAAAAAAAAAAAACCTTAAACATCCACCACCACCAAAAACCCCCACCCCCCCCCCCCCCCCCCCCCCCCCAACCCCACATCACCCACCAAAAAAAAAAAAAAAATTTTTTTTTTTTGCCGAGGGGGTGGGGGTTTAGGTTTTTGGGTGGTGGTGGGTGTTTAGTTTTTTTTTAGGTTTTTTTTTAGGTTTTTGGGGGGTGTGGGGGGGGGGGGGGGGGGTAGGTTTTTTTTTTAGGGGAGGGGGGTGTTAGGTTTTTTGGGGTTTTTTTTGGTGAGGTATAGTTTTTTTTTTGTTTTTTTTTTTTTGGGGGGGGGGGGGGGGGGTGGTTTAGGTTTTTGGGTGGTGGTGGGATGGGGTGGGTGTTTAAGTTTTTGGTGGTGATGTAGTGGGTTTAGTTTTAGGTTATTGGACACTTGTCACTCTATAAATCCTTCTTACAATTAGAAGCCTTTGTAGAATAACTTGACCCTACATATTAAATACTATATATAATTGCATTATACGGTTTCTGCGATTGTGAAAATATAATTGTTTCTGAAATGAAGCACTGAACATGATTTTCTATAAAATAAAATAGCCGTTCAGGAAAAAGAAAATCCCACTGACATGAAACATGCGATGTCTTTTAATACCAAGTGCAATAATTGGCTCTCATTGGGCTTCTAAATTAATTTTGGTGGGATCAGGGGCGAAGCTTAATGGGGGCGGGGGGGGACGTCCGCCCCCCGGGATTTTTCGCTCAGTAGTGTTATATATGTAGTTTTCGTATAGAAATTTGTGGGTATATACGTTTTCACCCCCCCGGTTCTATAGAAATTTTTGGGTATATATGTTTTCACCCCCCCGGCCGAAAAATCCAAGCTTCGCCACTGGGTGGGATATCTTTATTTAATGATCTTTATGTCCGCCGGTCTTATATTTAATCAATATTCTGTGATGTGATTGTCCTTCATTTAATATTAACATATATTATGATAATATGATAATAAAAAGACGAATAATCATTTATTTTGTCGATCATGCACAAAATCGACTTAGGTAAAGTGAATTATTAAACATATATACAAATCCAATTTACCTACTACTAGTTGTAAAAAGGTTTCAAGATGCATAATTGGTGTTGTAAAAGGTTTGAAAGTCACAATCAAGTTCCACGGGTGGTATGTGGTTGGGATGTTTAAAAGGGCATAAAAACTAAACGAACCATTTTGAGCTAAATCAGTCGTATTAATACATTTCAGTGTGTGGTTTATGATTTAAGAAACCAGGTTTCATGAGTTGGCCTCACAGTTAAGCGAATAGGTTAAGAGATTAACAAAATAGTTTTTTTCTGTATCTCTATAATTTTAATCCAAAATACATGACGATGTGTGTATGCTTGCTTATACAAGTTAGCATGACTTAAAAGCTTGACTCGTTTACACACCTGGATTCAATCAAATGGTCATAGAACTGACAACTTCGGCTATGGTTTGGTTAGAAGATTCAACCAACTCGTGTACCCTCCTAGTTTTTATTGTTAGGTCAAGTGTAGTGGGGCACGAAGAGGGGTGTTTTTTGGGCCATAGCGCCCGCCACACCACGACGGGCGGCGCTATGGGGCAAAAAAATGGATGAAGTTTATTAATTAATAAAAATGAAAATTAATAATTAGGTAGGGTGGAGATACAATAGGAAGTTTATTTGGCTAGGAAGGCTAGGAAGTGATATTGACCATCCATTTAGTTAATCAATGGCTAAGATTAAATCAGGGAAATTGAAAGGAAGAAAAGAGGCGCGTGAGTTTGTTTAGGGGCATTCTAGTCAATCCAAGCCAATAGTTTCTCTCTCCTCCAATTCCCCCCGCCCCCCCAATTTTTTAAACGTTAATAACTTTTTCATACGACATTATTTTTTTATAAAAATTGCACCAAAAAAACGAGCGTTTTTTTATCTTTAAAACGAGTCTACTATTGCTATATTTTCAAAAAAAATTAAAACCCAGTTGCGTAAAACGCAATAGAAAAACCCCCAGTATCGTAAAACGCAATGAAAAAAAAACCCTAAAAAATGACATTTTTCTAAAACGCAATGCACAAAAAACACAAAGAAATAACTTATTTGTAAAATGCAATGGCCAGAAAACACAAAGAAATGTCTTATTTCTAAAACGCAATAGCCTAAAAACTCAAAAGAAAATGTACTTTCTAAAACGCAATGGACTAAAAACACATAAAAAAGTGTTTTACCTAAAACGCAATGCACAAAAAACACAAACAAATGTCTTATTTGTAAAACGCAATGGCCAGAAAACACTTAAAAATGACTCATTCTAAAACGCAATTGCCTAAAAAACAAAAGAAAGTGTTCTCTGTAAAACGCAATGGACTGAAAACACCTAAAGAAGTGTTTTATTAAAACGCAATGCACCAAAAAAACACTTCAAGAATGTGTTTTTCTAAAACGCAATGGCCTAAAAACACCAAAGAAAGTGTTCTCTCTAAAACGCATTGAACCATGACAATAGTTTTGTCTGTGCTGTGAATTGTATGTGCTGTGAACTGTCTGAACCAATGCAGTTTCCAGAGGCAATTTACAGAAAATTAATTTTTTTGATGCATTTTTATTACAGCAAGGTAATCGAAAAAAAATAGCCGTTCAGGAAATGTGTCGTGCCACGTCTCACAGGGGCTTTATGGGGTGTTATATCACTAGATCCCGTAGTCATAAAGCCCATACCCATCATTACCTAATTAGGGAAAAGATCAAATAGGAAGTTTATTTTTGGGCGTTATGCGATATGTGTCGTGCCACGTCTCACAGGGGCTTTATGGGGTGTTATATCACTAGATCCCGTAGTCATAAAGCCCATACCCATCATTACCTAATTAGGGAAAAGATCAAATAGGAAGTTTATTTTGGCTAGGAAGTGTAGGAAGCAATAGAATTAGGACATGTGGCAACATTTAAAATAAAGAAAAAGGGTATTTTAGTCAATCCAACACTTTCTTCTTCCTTTTCAAAACCCAGTAACTTCAAAACCCACCATTTTCAAAACCCATCATCTTCAACCATTTCTTCACTTTCTATCTCAATAATCACTACATTATAGTGCGATTTTCATCATCAATCAATGATTCAAACACTCGATCAACGTGTTCTTCAGCTTTTTTGAAGAAAACCCAGTTTAATTTCATACAAAATCTCGTTTTTTCCGGTGATTTTGAAGATAATCACTCGATCCGTTCGATTCGGGCGCTGATAAGTGTTTCAATCATTCAAAATTCGTCAATTGTTGAAGAAATCACTTCGATCCATGTAAGAAATTCTTTAATTTCATTTTTACGATCTGGGTTTTTGATTTAGTCATTGCGTTTTACGATCTTGGCAGGGGTCCGGGAGGCAGCGCCCCTGGTAGCGGGGTCCCAGGGGCGGCAGCCCCTGGCGGGGTCCAAGGGGTTCCTAGCCAAAATAAACTTCCTATTTGATCTTTTCCCTAATTAGGTAATGATGGGTATGAGCTTTATGACTACGGGATCTAGTGATATAACACCCCATAAAGCCCCTGTAAGACGTGGCACGACACATATCACATAACGCCCACAAATAAAATTTATGAAAACACATCAAACTTATCTTTTTCTATAAACCTTCCCACCAAACATTTAATGTCCCTTTTTTAAAGCAATATACAAAATTGACAAAGTCAACAAAATTCTCAAACTATCATTGACCGCCAAAAAAGAGTCCTTAATGTTTATATTTTTTTAACTTCCAGCCATTATAACCGTGAAGACATTATTCTGATATGTCAACTTAGAACAACACCAAAGCTTAAAAATATTTTGCATAAAACTACAAAAGTCAAAATTCACATGACGTCATCTAACGGCGTTAAAACATCTAACCTTAAACATCCACATTACACCCTTCAACAACCTGGTACTTGACAGCAGGACCAACAACAAAACCATTGTTCTTATTCCCAAACGTTATATAAGCCGGACAGTTCACATTCAACCGGTACGTTGCCGAAACAAATGTTCCAACCTTCCATCTCACTCGTCCGATAGCTCTAACGTTAACCAACACCGTCCCAGCAGTCTCGTCTTCAGCCAATGACATTGCAAGGTATGGTGCCACTGGAACTTCATTTCCATATAGATATGGAGACCAAACATTAACATCCTTGTGGCCTTGGTACGTTGGCGGAATCATTGTTGGTAGTGTGATTTGTTGGTTCCTATATGTGGCGTATACGTCTAGTTTGTCATAATATATCCCTATTCGGGAATTTGGGTTCCTAGAGGAAATGGTGATTTGGAGGTTGGAAGTGAGGGTAGTGGTGGTTGTGGAGATGTTGAACGCGTAAAGCGTGATGTCTTGGAGGGTGAAAGTAGGTTTCGTGGGGCGGAGGATGAGGTATATGAGAAGGATTACAAAGAGGATTATGATGATTAGCGCGATAATGGCTGCCATTACATGGTAGTAGAATTTTCGGCGTTTGTAGTAGTCGTGGTGGTGGCCGCAACCATCTTTCGCGCTCATGGTGGTTGTGACTTGTGAGGAGGCTAAGATGGTTTGAGGTTTTGGTAAGGTTTTGGTGAAATGAGAGGGAGATAAACAGAAGTCATATATGTATGTATATATAATAGCAATGTAGTATAATGTTAGCTAAGGATTTACAAAACTAGTTTGTTAATTAGTAGATATTTATATTATTATATATCTTTTTTTTTTCTAATACCGTTAATAGAAAAAAAATTACATAAATTAAGATAAAGGTGTTTTGGAACTTGCTAAAATGGAATGTGTTGGTCTAGCCTTTTCTCTATGAGTTGTTACAGTAGTTAAAAGCATATTTTTTTTTTTTTTTTATAAAATTATAAGAGCATTTTATTTTACGTATTCACTTTATGTTCACGTATATAAAGTCGACCTACTTTCTACTCTAGACATGATTTTTTTTAATCTTAGTATATCTATATGTCAAATGTGTATTTTAACTCAGAATGATACGCAAATGAAAGTGAAGACGTAAAATTTGTTCTCGTATTGTATGACAGCATGGTAAAAATATAGTTATTGGTTTGGATTATCAGATTAATTGTTAATTTTCATGATTTTCTCTTTATTTTTCTATTACTTAAGTTTCGATTCTTTTTGTATTTTACAAGATCTATCCTACCCTTCATCTATGTATAAATAAGTCTTTTACCGAAAAAATAAATATATACTAAATCTATTGAAATAATAAGTTAAATTTTCTTAGTTTGACAAACAAATAAGGTAATATTTAATCTCACAATTCATATTATTTATATTTTTTTAAATTGATTGATTAAGTAACAATAACAAATAGTGTTAATATCAACTTCAAAATATAATAAAAATTGAAAAGCCTAACACAGTAACACCTCTCCAAGGAAGGAAGTTGTTGGAGGGACTGTTAGGTAAAAATGAGAAAGTAAAAGGGAGAAATATGTAAAAAGTGAAAATGTTTTTTACCAGAAAAGAGAGGGCGATTGATGACCAACTGCTTCCACCCACCATGTGATAAAGAAGCAAACGTTGCGTCGCGGCTGAGGTACGCTTCTCTCTCTCTCTCTCACTTCATTTATCCGACTAAATTTTGAGGGTTAGTTTATCAAAATACACGTATATTTAATTTGGCCAAATTTAGAAATAGTTAAATAGAGAATTTTGAAACTCATATACACATTTTATGCAATATTCTTGTTAGACGGTTATATGATTAAATAAGCGTCTTATGTATCATAGTTAAAATAATAGAGATAAGTGTTTATTAGATTCTCAAAATTCTATTCTCCTGTGTTTTGTATTGAACTTTTATTTAACTTTTGTATAAAAAAAATGAAATATGATATTCTTTTTATAATAGCAAATTTATTTCCATACAAAATATAATTTTCTTTTGAACGCGAACTTTCATTAAAAGGCTAGCAAGACGCTAGCAAAAACAAACTTACAACGAAAAATTACACCAATTGTTCCAAGTTAAAGACTTAAGCGTAGATCTATTCTTAATCCAAAGGTACACAACTTGATTTGTTCCATGGTTTGTTGTATAGTTGTCGTTTTGTTTCCGAATATTGCCTTGTTCCTTGCTTTTCATATACACCAACACGCTGTCAAGATTACACCGTTTTGATGTATACAATTTTATTTACTTGTTTTACGGCAAATTTGATGTAAAATCATTAATCACTTTAATTTTAAAGTTTTAATTTGAACCCTTTTGGGACTTGAGGGATAATGTATTGATTAGTTTTGTAAATATTAAAAATACTAGAATTAAAAATAAATGTTAATTATATAAAACTAGAATTAAACCCCTCGCGTTGCGGTGGGGGTGTAAAACCGTGACAAATAGCACCAAGGCCACAACACCGCTAGCGATTACCAACACTGAAGTTGTGACGTGTTAATGCGGAGAAATTAGACCAAAACATAAAATATAGAAAATAATAACTAAGTCGATTTAGGACCCGTGCGTCACGATGAACCTATCAAACGGGAAAAAGTAGATGACCATAAAAACGTTGAACCACACACGCACGTTGCGTAATGTTAACTCGCAAAATTTAGAGCGAAGCGTAAAACAAAACGTAAAAGCGTTGAACCACACATGAATGTTGCGTCGTGTTAACACGCAAAATTTAGAACAAAACGTAAAACGATTTTTTGCGAAATATGAAAAATATAGGGTACCAAAGTTGAAAGTAAAAAAGTTCTTAGGTTAAATTGACAAAGATAAAAAGCTTTAGGGTTAAAAGTGAAAAACCAAATTAGTTTTAGGTTAAAAGTAACGTTGCGTCGTGTTAACTCGCAAAATTTAGAACAAAACGTAAAACGATTTTTTACGAAATATGAAAGGTGTAGGGTACCAACCAAAGTTGAAAGTAAAAAAGTTCTTAGGTTAAATTGACAAAGATAAAAAGCTTTAGGGTTTAAAGTGAAAACCCAAAATAGTTTTAGGTTAAAAGTGTAATTATATCAATCTTTTTTGAAAATCTCCCTAGGCATAAAGTACAACTACTCTATGCATCAACATGTTGATAATGATATTTATAATGGATAAATATTGGGACTTGAGTGATAATGTATTGATTAGTTTTGTAAATATTAAATACTAGAATTAAAAATAAATGTTAATTATATAAAATATGTGATTATAATACAATCTAAACAAAACTTTTAAAATATTCTAAAACTGAATTTCATAGAATGAAATCTATATTTCAAAGGGTAAATTTGATATTCTTGATTTATAAAAAATATTCATACAAAATTATAAACTATTCAAAACATATATAAAGTTATCTTTTATTCAGTTTTATAAAGCCATGGTGAATATATAATAGCACTTATCTTGTCATCATTAGACGTTTTATTCTCCTTAAAAGAAATAGTCATCATAAAACCAATCATGTTTTAAGAAGCTTCATATCCTCGTATTTACATACAAAACGGGAAACCCATACAACAAAGAGCCAATTATTTGGGCAAACTAAAAAAAAGAAAAACTAAACACTTCACATTTCACAATTACTGCAAGAAAATTTCCCATATTTCCAATTTTCTGGGCCTGGGCCACACGAATTTCTGGGCTGCTATGGTTTTTCCAGCCCAATACATCGAGGTGCCACGTTTATGGGCCAGTGGTTTGTACAAATTACTTATTCTTGGAATATATGAGATAGGGATCTTGAGCAATAGTTAACACATCGGGTCTATCCTCCTGGTTATAAGTTAAGCACCTCCTAATAAATTCCTACAAATAAAAATAATATTAGAGTAAAGTCAACGGATGGTCCATTGACTATAATTTTGGATTTGGTCCCTAGTTTTCTAAAAGTACACAGATGGCCTCTGTGGTTTGCACTTTGTAACGCTAGTAGTCCCCCAACTTTTGCTAAAAGTACATGGATGGTCCTTGTGGTTTGCACTTTGTAACGCATATAGTCCCTAACTTGGATCTGCTAAAACCTTTATACTTGTTAGTTGGGGACTACATGTGTGCGTTACAAAGTGCAAACCACATGGACCATTTGTGTACTTTTGAGAAGCTAGGGACCAAATTGAAAATTTTGGTTAACCACATGGACATCCGTGTACTTTACTCATAATAATATGGAAGAAAACAGTAACAAAAGGAAAAAAAAGAAAATGGGTTGAAGAACTTACTTTTGCTTCATTTGAGACAGAAGGTCTAGATGGAAATTCAACTTTTCGGGCTTTAATTATGGTGTCTTCACGCAATATCCGTTCTTGTGTTTGATCGTGCCCGAAAGGGCGTCTTCCGAAAAGCATTTGGTACAATAGGATACCAGCTGACCACACATCAACCTATTTTGAAAATATATATAAAAAAAGTTCATTGCTTAGTCAAATTCTTCCCATTAGGGATGCAAAAGAAGTTTAAATTTTTTTAAAAACCTAAAAATATCTAATTACCCTAATAAAATGGATCACTACTAAACAAATATAATTAAATAAACAAACAAATTGTTTTACCTTTGATGAGATAAGAGGGATCTTACTTAGCTCAAAGCATTCTGGAGGCAGGTACCTGAGAAAGTAAAAGGGGATAATAACATTGATAATAGGATGTATTCATATATATCATCATCATCATACTCAGTAAATCCCACCAATAGCAAAGCTAAGGTAGGGTCTGAGGAGGGTAAGATATAGACAGCCTTACCTCTACCCCGTAGGAATAGAGAGGCTGCTTCCAGTGAGACCCCGGCTCGATAGTAGTTTTGCGTCAAGCCTTGGACATAAGGCACATAACACTCAGCAATCGGGACAAAGACCGATTAGTGCATGTTCCCTTTTGTCTTTTGGCTATCAACGCCACCACATGATGCATGATTAACCGTCCGCCGCTTTTAACGTTATTTTCACGAACTTAGTAAAATAACGTTAAAATTAGTGCAATTTCACTTTTGCCCTCCGAGCGCCCACACATATATATATATATATATATATATATATATATATATATATATATTATATGCGCATACCGCAAGCGGGGCGTACTCATAGATATTAAATAAACTTTAATTAATAATAACGATCAAAGTAAGATTTGGGGAGGTACAAGGTTTGACTTTTAAAAGTCAAACAACGAGTATAATCAGGTAAAACTATGAACGCTTACCAATATGTTCCAGCTCCCTGAGATGTAAGTTCCATGCCTTGGGATCCAACATCATCTTCCACAATTTTGCTAAGACCAAAATCAGTTACTTTTGCAACCCCAAATTCATCGAATAAAACATTCCCAGGCTTCAAATCATAATGAATAATCCGTTGGTTTCTTTTGTTCAAGTAAATAAGTCCTTGAAATATCTGAAAAATAATTATCCTAGCTTCTTTTTCTGGCAATATAGGTGTTGCTTTAAGAACAGCATCAAGATCTTTACCTGTATTTATAATGAACAATGAAATGCAATTATAAAAACTTAAAACCAAACCGGAATTTTATTCTGTTTGGTGTCAACTGAACCATAAAGGTGGCAAAATAGGCTGCGACACAGAGTAAGGATCCACTAAAAAGTGGATTTTGCCTAAGTAGCCTAAGAAGGATTGTGATGATGACATGTGGCACTCCTAATAAGTAGGAATGAAGGGCATTTTGGTCCTTATAAATAGGAGTGAAAATGACATGTGGCACCCCTTTTGTTTTTAAATAATATAAACAAAAAAAATCTAGTACAAAAAAATCTACCACAAAAAATCTAGCACAAAAAATGTAGCACAAAAAAATATAGCACAAAAAATGTAGTACAAAGAAATATAGCACAAAAAAATCTAGTACAAAGAAATATAGCACGAAAAAATTTAGCAAAAAATGTAGTACAAAAAAATCTAGCACAAAAAAATTGAGGAAAAAAAAATTTAAGACAAAAAAATTCAGCACAAAAAATTTAGCACAAAAATATAGTACAAAAATTCAGCACAAAAAATGTTATATAACATAGAAATACAACACATTTAAGTGGGTTTTTTTAGTTTTCATATTTTATATAGCAATATGGTACTCAAATTAAAGATAAAAAGACGCTCGATTTTACGGTGAAATTTTTATGAAAAAATAATGTCGTATAAAAAAGTTATGAACGTTTAAAAAATGAGGGTGGAATATGCATGTGACTTGCATGTGGAGAGAGAAAGTCCATAAATAGGATTTTCCCAAGATACCCTTGCACTCCTCCTTTCTCATACCCTTTTATCTTAACCATTGATTTGAAAAATGAATGGTTAAGATTCCTTCTTAGGCTACTTAGTCAAAATCCACTTTTTAGTGGATCCTTCCCCCAGAGTTGGGTAACAGGTCATAATGGGTAAATGTTGTTCAGGTTGGGTTGACCTCAAACACTCTTCAATAATATTGTCCACATATAAAAATGCATAATTATTATTTACAATAAAGTAAAACGCCATTTTCGTCCCTGATGTTTGGCCACTTTCGTCCGAAGGTTTGTTTTTCCGCATCTGGATCCAAAAGGTTTAAAATCTTGCCATTTTCATCCAACTCGTTAACTCCATCCATTTTTCTCCGTTAAACAAGGGGCATTTCCGTCTTTTTTGACATTTTTATTAAAATAAAAAACACTATAAGGAGTAAAGATTCACCTCTGTTGACTTTCTCCCAACCCAAATCCTTTAATCATCACAAAAAAATGTCTAAAAAGACAAAAATACCCCTGACTTAACGTTAAAAAATAGATAGAGTTAACGAGTTGGATGAAAATGGCAAGATTTCAAACATTTTCGATCCAGATGCGGAAAAACAAACCTTCGGACGGAAGTCGCAAAAGTAGCCAAACCTCAGGGACGAAATGGCATTTTACTCTTTACAATATTTTCCATTTTACTCTGAAGCCTTATCATAAATATTGCAAGTCAGTAATGATATGCATTAAGGGTATAACTAGAGTCTCATGTATGATTACAAAAGGTTTTGTGATTTCAAAAAAAAAAAGAAAACAATAATAATAAGATAATTTAAGAGGTAAAATGCATAGAAAGATTATTTTGGGCGAGTTTCGATCTGTTCGAAAGCCATGTGACCTTTTTAGCTAGCTTTTATTTTTACCTATGTGACCCGTCAAACATAACCAAAACCAATTGATAAGTGAATCGTGAATGAGCCAAAATTGCCACTTCTATTAAATCATATGGGGAAAAAGTAAAGAATACATACCGCTGCAGTACTCCAAAATTGTGCAAAAAGTATTTTGATCTATCTCAAAGATATCCCATAGCCGAACAATGTGATGGTGTACTAAGGTCTTATGAATATTATATTCCCGTATAGCATGGCGTATGTAACTTTGCTTTTTATCCTCACTCCAATTGGCATTTAACCCATGAAGCTTGCATGCAACGTATCTATACTCCACCAAATCAAATGCCTGATAAAATAAGTACTGAGTCAAATCATAAGTAAATGGGTCAAAAGTCAAAACCACCACCTTTACAGAATATCACTTTAAAAAAAAGCGAGTATCATTTCAAAAGTTGGCAGTTCGTGGAAATGTGTTAAAATTAAATGACAGTTGAAGTCACTCAAGAAAATATACAACAAAATAGAAGATCTGACCTTATACACCTCACTGAATCCTCCTTTCCCAAGAAGATTTAAGAGGGCATATCGATGATTCAAGATCTGATAATTGTTGAAACGAGAACCATCTTCATCCCTTAAACGTTTCATTTCACGTATAAGTCGCCCCTTTTCTAATTCATACCGATCTCGTTCACGCACATAGGTTTCCTCTTCCTGTTATATATTAAACTTTGATCAAAACTTTCAAACTTAGAAAGTTTTAGATGATATTGCATAAATAAGAAACTTACACGCTTGATGCTGGCTAGACGGGATTTGTAAATTTCATCCTGGATGATGACGTCTTCTTCTGAGACGCCTAATTCAGCTTCAGTTCCATCGCCCTTATCTTTAAAGAAAATTAATGGATTTTAACTTGGTTAGAACAGTTATATTATTTTTCATGCTCCAAAAAATAACAGGCTGGCAACTCAGAATCATATGCAGTTAATGCGGTAAATCAGTCAAGGACCGAAATTTGAGATATAGGTTATCGCGGTGGGATATTGGTAATTTTAATATCATGCAGAATTTAAATATATAGCAATTTAACACTAACAATTCAGTATGCTCTCCTACCATTAACAAATTAACCTTTTTGCAACTTGCAAAACACTAACAATTGTAGCAAGTATGAACTGATTAAAACATAAAACATTAACATTTAACATCAACAATCAACAATTCAGACTTAAAACACTAATGGCAGCAATAAGAAGAAAGACGAATGGTAGAACTAAGAAGAAAGGTACTGATATCGGGAAAATCGGTGATATATCAGTTATATGGGTCAAAATTGGTGATATATCGGTCAAATATCAGTCAATATCGCCGATAATATCCGTACTGATATTTTAACCGATATTTTACATGGGGACCAATAACCGATATATCAGCACCAATATTAATTGCATAGTAGGAATCATCCATCTTTATATCAATTTGCAAAGTATTTTTTAAGTGAATTGCTTTGAGGGTGGCATGGTTTTCTATTTATTATCTACTTATATTATATATCAATTCGTGTATTCAGCGTGCATATCCCCCCTAAGATTTGACCACAATCTAGCACTTTAAAAGAAATTAAACCAAATCTTCTATTAAAAGTTATTTATTTTTTATGTGTGTTATTTAAGAAAACAGGCTTAAAATCATAAGAAATTGATATATAAATTTACCTGGCTGTTTTTTCTTTAGTGACTTCCGCTGTCTCTCAACAGCCTCCCTTAATTCCAACAAACGCCTCTACAAAAGAAAACAGTATGTAAGTAATGTGCATGGCACAGTCCATTTAAGAACTATTTGTTAAATTGTTATTGAAGAAGAAACGATATGCAAGTAATGTGCATGGCACAGTCCATTTAAGCACTATTTGTTTTTGAAGAAGAAGCGGTAAGTAAGTTTTAAGTTTTTCGTACATCAATAGATTTCTGATAGTTGAAAAATCAAAATAATTGCATAGTTAGCAATGGAGTATAATTCTATATTTCGGTGGTCCATATCATCTATTGCCCTTGACCTCAGCTCATATTGCTAATCTATTTACGTTTAGGCCTCCAAATTTTAGGCATTATTTAAGTCTATTTGCCTTCAAGTTTCCATTATATACTAGGTTCAAGGAGTTTAATTTGGGAGGTTTAAAGTGATCCCTCGACAATTATTCTATATTCATTTAGCAATAAGAACTCTTAACCTTTATGGTTTATTTTTCCTACAAACTTAACGCGACCGTAAAGGAAGCATTTAAATTAAATTGAAGAAATAGAACACACCAGGTTAGCATTAAGATCCTTGATTGCTTGCCCGTCTTCCCAAGTCTCAGATATGACTGTTCCAGCCCTGCAGTTTGACCAAAAAGCCAGAATAATTAAATTTTAAATGTATTTCAAAGAAAGTAAAAGACAGAAGATAAATTTGTACGTTGGTCAGCCACTAAGTCTAACAGATAAATAAATTATATGATGCTAATTAACTGACTTTATGTAAAAGAGTATGGATTCTATATTGACTTCTACTGAAGATAGGTTGAATGCCAGACGCCAGTCTACCAAAAAGTTAACAGATAATTGCCTAAACTGAAGTAATACTTTTGAATGTTTTTACCTGATAACACCCACATTGCCAAGCCTCGAAGAATCATGTCTTACTTTCATTCTGGCTTCTTGTCTCTCAGCTTTAGACACAGATATCAGCAAATCAGATATCACTTTCATTCTCTGCAATATAGAATTATATATTTAATGATCTTATTAGCAGTGTAGAAAAAAAATACCATACTACTAAATAAAATTTAGAGTAAAATGCCAAAATCGTCCCCTGAGGTTTGGGCACGTTTGTGTGTTACACCCAAAATAAGAATTTTTTGTCTCTGGACCCCTGACGTTTCATTTTTGTGGCCATTTCCATCCGAATCACTAACTCAATTAAAATGTATTATTAACTCAGGGACGATTTTGGCAATTTCGTTAACTCAGGGACAATTTTGGCAATTTACCCATTTATTCTTTTGTTTTTTAAATTTTATTTTTTATCTTTAAATAAAAATGTGTGTGTATATGTATATATACTTTATTTATACTTTTTATCTTTTTTATTTAAAGAAAAAAAATGAAATTTAAAAAAAAACAAAAATATAAATGGGTAAATTGCCAAAATCGTCCCTGAGTTAACGAAATTGCCAAAATCGTCCCTGACTTAACGATACATTTTAACTGAGTTTGTAATTTGGATGGAAATGGCAACAAAAATGAAACATCAGTGATTCGGTTACAAAAAAAAAATCTTATTTTGGATGTAACAGGCAAAAGTGCCCAAACTGCACGGACGATTTTTGCATTTTACTCTAAAGTTTATCCATGTTAATCTATTCTTGTAGAAATGCTAGCTGATGAAAGTGATATGAGAGCAGTAAAAAGAACTCACTTTTGGTTTCACTTGTTGTTCGTTACTTTTAAGCTCCTTCAGTTCCTGTACAACACAATAAAACATAAATAGTGATTCCTGATAGGACAAACTGACAAAGTATACATACAGTTTCTGAATTTTTTAATAGGAAGCTGATAGCAACTACACCTTTTCCAACTGCTGGCATAGATGTTGATATTCTGAAGCCTCTTGGCGTGCTTTCCTTAAATCTTCTTCTAGTGTTGTTATTTTGGCCCGCAATGAAGTAATTTCCTCCTTTTGTAGAGAAAACAAAGAAAAGAATACTTTAGGTAAGAACAAAGAATAGATGACACTGCTAAGATGTATGGCATTAAACTTGATATATATAACATTACAGCTAGAGGTGGCAATTTCTAGCCCATTTACCTATAAATGGATTGATTTGGGTTGCGTTTCATCTCAAACAGGTCAAAAAGTCACCCAAAGTCTATTATTGATTTATACAACCAATTTACTCAAAGATTTAGATTACTATTGTAATAATACTGTTTTTGCAACCATAAATGCGGATCCAGGGGGTTCCTGGTTCCCAGGAACCTCATCGGTTTGGAAAAAAGTAGTGGAAACCCTGATGATAGGGAAAAATAGAGAGAATTAGTGAGAATCTACCAAAAGGAACCCCCTGGAAAAATTTTCTGGATCCGCCACTGTTATGCATCATTTAAGAAAAAAGTAAACAAAATTCAAAAAGTATTCACAGGTCAACCCAGCCCGCTTAGATCAGTATTAAGAAATAAGACATAGTACTTTTAACCTAAACACATTTTGCCACCTGTATATACAAATTTATTTAGCAAAAGTTTTACAAGAGCCTTCAGTTTTCCTATTGATATACACATTTCCTCAATCAACAACCTTCATCATATTTTTCCCATGTCATATAATGATTCCTATACAACACTTAATACAAACTCAGTTGTAGGTAGGCAAAATACCTCTAAAGAAGCACGTTCATTTTGTCCGATTTGTTCTTTTGCTCTGCTACTCTCCTAAAAGATATTGAGAGAGAGAAGATATCAAGTTATTTTTTAGGCAACAAAAGATTAATAGTAATTTCAAAATCATAACTTGCTTATTCGCATAAGGTAAGTAATTTTATGTTCATGTCTCAGATGCCAATGTATGATAGCATATAGCAAACGTGAATCTCGAGTATTATAACATATCCAAATTCTCTAGGGCTCATAATTTTACTATATGTGTACCAGTTGATCAGCTTTAACTCTTTAAGTATGCCCATCTTCAATTGTATTTGCAACTTTCAAGATCGATATGTCTAGGAAATAAGCACACATGCCCATATAGGACACCATATTTATAGCAGCTGTTTCTGCTGTGACCCTGTCATGTTTTATTTGCAATATTTTCCATTTTGAGACAGCATATTCCCATATTTACGATGTTTAATCGTAAAGTTACTCATTTCTCATCAAAAATTACAATGATGGTTCTGAGTTTTCTGACTCCATCCACAATTATTCAATAATGTGTCATTATCAAGGATATTTTAGGCATCTTATTACCAATCATACGCTTATGTTACATTGCATATTATTTCCCTTGATAGTCCTGACATTCAAATTTGAAAAACGAGCTGTAATACATATAATTGTGCATTTGTGCCCATTGTTGATCTTTCTGAAGTAAAAAGTTGTACATGTATTGTAATATACACATGAAAAATGAACAAAGATGGCACCAAAGATAATATTTTTCACTGTCTAGCATACTTCATCCACTGTAATTTTATTATTAATAATTAAACTGTATACACAAACAATGTGTATTTACTTCAATGTAATGTGTGAAGCAAACATATGTGCACTTTCTAGAAACATATGTTTGCTTTTGGGCCTTTTAGATGAAAACAATAAGGTAATATGTCATGAAACGCAGATTAACTCTATTAATAGAACTGAACAAGAATGACTACAACTTGTTAAATTGTGATGCAACCATGGTTCACAACACATATCATACATTACATCTTTCATCATCAAACCTATACGACACTGACTTAACACAGACAGTTAGATTCTAGGACGGATGAAAAGGGTAACCGAGTGTGATCGAAACCAGAGGAAGGATACTGCTGGGATAAGATGAGGTGGTATGCTATACAAGAGAGGAGAGGGTACCAGATGAATGGCTTCTTTTTTAGTATACAACTCTATATGGTATACTCTTGTTACTTAGACACAAACAATGAAATGGTTGCACATAAATCATACCTGTTGATGTGAGTTTTCAAGACCATTTGAGGTAGAATTTTGTATCCTCATTTGATCATTAACTTGGGACCCACGTCCTCTGGCTTGAGTAGAATTCCCCTTACCCCGGGTTTGTTTTCTCCTATTTACATCTGAGCCACTCTTAACCTCCACAGTTTCCACAACTTTTGCTACCTGGATTATTTACAATAAGAAGATAATGAAAAATGTAGAACATGAAAGTTTATGATGATGAAAAGGAACGGAGAAGAAGCATTTTGTAATAGAACAACTAGAATTAGACATTGACTCATTATGTGATTTGGCCTTTAAAATTTTAAGCAATAAATCAACCTTAGTTTGATCAGATGCAGTTGAGTCAGCATCATCTGTGAGCTTTCTACGCTTCTGAAAGTTAGCTTGTATGAGAAATTCTCTCCCATTCTGACAAACAAATGAAAATTAAAGATCAAATGCAAAGCATAAACTTTAAGAATGCCATATGACACAGGAGTAAAAGCAGTGCTTCCTATCACCTAAAAGTTTCACATCTTTAGGGAAAAGCATGTCTAACTTTAAAAAATGCATGAAGAATTCAGAAAATCTATGTCTTTCAAAAATTTAGCTTCGAATGAGAACATTTGACGATTGACCTCCATATGAAACACGAAAAAATACACCTTTTTTTCATTCTTGGTGTGCCGATTTTCCTTAACACACCTTTTTTTCATTCTTGGTGTGCCGATTTTCCTTAACGGGATAGACGATAACTGATTGAAACTAGGTAAAACTTCGATTTGTTTTGTTATTCAAATTAATGAACATATAAGTGACATTAAATATCATGATGAACCGACAAACGGACTAATTGTGATACCGGCGAAAACTAAACTACGTTTTCTAGAACTCACACCTAAGCAGCCTGTGATGCCTAAACCTCTAAAAAAATCTGAGGATCAGACAAACTAAGCATTAGCATTGCTTCTAACCGAAAGACCTCTTCAAACTTCTAAATTAAAGTCACTAACCTACATTGTTCTCAAATCACACATAAACTACAGCAAACAGGAACTTCTAAAACAACAAAATCTGTAACCTAATTAAGAGAATATACTTAAATACGTATCAACAAAAACAATTTCAAATAACTCACACTGTCATCCTCTTCAGAATCACTAGAATCTAACGATTCAGCACAAATTCCTCCAGCAGAATTAGCTCCAAACTTCGCAGCAATCGCAGAAGAAGAATTAACCGAAGATCGCGTCGCTGTTTGTGCAGCAGGAATCTGAATAGCAGACACCACAGCAGCAGTGGAGGTTTTACCTACCATTCGAGCTTCAAGTTTGGCGATTTTAGACGGCAACGATGAGTCGGATTGGTTAGAAGAGTTTGAGGTGAAGTGTAGAAGCACATCCTCTGACATTGTTGATCGATTAGGTTGAATGAAACCTTGTTGAACTTACGATTCAAGACAACAGAAGGTAGAATTGGATGAAAATGGTGGTATAGTGAGATCGCTTGTCAGAATGGAAGCATTTCTGACAAGGATCGGAGGATGCTGATTGGGGATTTTGGAGAATTAGGGTTTTTTTTTTTTTTTTAAGAATTCTTCTGTTTGGCGTTAATCGGTGATGACGTACAGGTGGTCAAGTGGAGGGACGAGCGGAAATGATTTTCAAAGAGGTACATGTATAGTTATGTAATCTAAGCACAACTTGTGTAAATCAATCATCTAAAAAAAGTCTAGGACGGTTTGTAATTAAATTGTGAACTAGCTAAACCGTTTCAAAGTTGTTGTAATAAGACTAAAGGGTATGGTGAGGATGGGCTTGGAGGGGATGAGCCGTCACGTAGGCGCCACGTAGGCTCGGCTCGTGGGGGATGAACCCCTTTATATATATATATGTATGTATGTATAGATGTATGTGTGATAAGGAGAGAGGAGAGAGGCCGGCTGAATCGGCTGTGGGGAGCCGTTTGGGCCTGAGGGGGGCGGTGTGGGGGACTGGCGCCGGTCCAAGCCGGGGCTAGCCGGCCCCCATACCCTTTAGTCTAATAAAATGGTTGAAAAGGTTGATAGATTAATTTATAAGATTATGCGTTGTGACGAGGGAATTATGAAAATAAATGTTGTCGCGTAAGTATGGAGACTTTACATTTCACCTTTCATTTAAGGTGTGTTGTAAGGCTATGGGGTGTGGATGGAGCCCCATTGGGTTTTATAGGTGCCAACTAGGAGCCACGTCATCGCCATGTCAGCATGAGAGCTTTATCATGCCCCCCTTTAATTTGGAGGGTGTGGATGGAGCCCCGTGTCATGATTACCTAATTATTTTTTATTTAAATATTTTTTTTAAATTAAATGGCAATTTTAATAACTACAAAATTAAAAATAAAAACATAATTTCATTTAAAAAAAACATTACATACTAGAAAAAAAAAACATAACATAGTAGAAAAAAAATACAACAAAGTCATAAAAAACATAACATACTAGAATTTGTAAAAAAAAACATAACATACTAGAAAAAAAAAAAAGGCAACATAGTTAAAAAATAATTAGGTATATTTGGCCCGAATTTGTGCCTTACGAGCCTCCAAAATGACTCGGTCCTCCTCCGATACATGTGACAGATCCCTTGCGAGAAAGTCCATGTCTCTCGCAATTTGTTTCTCCATTTTCATTTCTTGTTGTTTTTCCCGAATGGAGATTATTTGCTTCAGATCTGCCTGGAACTCGGTAATCTTTGACGGACCATCTGATTTAGTAGACTTTCCACGTGCCTTTGCCTTGGCTTTACTTTTATCCCTACCAGTTGGACGAGGCAGCTCTTGGGGTTCTTCAAACTCGTCAGTTTCCTCGTTTAGATTAATTACTGTACGAGCATCTGACCCAGAAGGTTCGGTGGTGGATGTCGATTTGGACCGTTTGGATCTAGGGCGGGTTGGGTCGAACGGTGGCACAAGGTGCCACTTTGGAGATTTGCGAAGAAGCTCCCATGTGGTTACTTGGTTAAACATATGCCCATGTTGCATTCTATACTGGGTGTGGGCTTCGGTCATGATATCGACATCATTCGCACCACTTCTCCTTCGAGTGTTATTGACGAGGTTATTGTATATGCTATTGAAGTTGCTAACCTTCGTCCTCAAAGCCCCCCACTTTCCCGAAAAAGAGTCGGGGGTTCGATACACGCCACGACCCATTGCGGCGAAAAACTTATCGCGTATACGACCCCAAAATGCCTTTATGTCTTGGTCGTCTCCTAAAAAAATTATTATTTAGACAAGCATAAAAAATATTATTTAGACAAGCATAAAAAAATTGTTTACACAAACAAAAAAAATAGTATTTTAGACAAGCATAAAAAATTTATTTACCAACAATCTCGTCCTCCGACACGTTGAGCCAAGCTTTTGCCAACTCGAACTCTTCCTTAGGCGACCAAAATTCTACCTTCTTTGTCGCACGTTTTTCAGTCTCATCCTTCTTTTTATGGCCTCTTTTTTTGATAGAAGAGGATTCGACTTGGGTTTCGGGAACGTATTCCGGTTCGCATGTGTCTTGGGCGGGTATGTTTGGTGGTGACATGTTTGGCGGAAAAAAAGGGGGTTGAGAATAATACCCGAAATATGGAGGAGGCATCGGTTGAGTGGTGGGATGAGGAGAAGTTGGTGGTATTGGATAATATCCAAACTCCCCCGTACGCGGGTCTCGGCGATAGCGGTCCTCTTGCTCGTTGTTTTGCAAAGTTTGCCAATACGGATTGGTCGGATCCCATGGGTTGTTTGGGTTGTTAGGAAACATTGTTGGAAGTTTTAAAAAAAATGAAGAGAGTTATATAAAAAAGGAGGTAGAGAGTGAAAGGAGGTAGAGAGTTGTATAAAAAAGGAGGTAGAGAGTGATTTATAGTGTGATTTTATAAATAAAATAAAAAAAGTTTTTTTTTTTTTAAATTCTGACCGTTCAACGGTCCAAAAAATCAAAATGCCTCGGTCTCTGTGCGTTACCGCTCGCCATAGCGGTGGCGGAGCATGTATGGCGCCCCGGCTATGGCGCCGGCGGTGTGGGTGAATTCAGAGGGGGGCGCTATGGTGGTCGATGTGGCGGAAGGGTGGCGCCCCACACCCTCCAGCCTAAGGCGGGGTGGTGTGGAGTGACGCCACATGCCACCTCAACCCATAACGCTCCCTAACATTGTCTCGTCTTAGTTAAAGGAGACGCCAAAGAGATGGCAAGCACCGTTCACGTTTGTGCGAGTCTTGTTCTCACCTTTCCACCAATCCAAACTTTTCTTTTTTATTCTTTATTCCTTTTTTTTAATTTAGTGATTGAGTAATGATGGCAGGCTTTATCCCATTGTATGATAGTTAACTATTAAGCCTATGTGGCGCAGGCGTGACGCTGATGTGACGTGTCACACATCATGGAACCTAAGAGTGTGAAATATGTATGGTAGGGTGTGTAATAAAATAACTGAAAAAAGAAATGGTGAGATGGTGCTAAATGATTGGTTTGAAAGTTAATTAACTATATATATATATAAAGAATAATGCATCATCTCCCCCTCATAGCCGTGATAGCTACCACGCCCCTGTCATAGCATTGGTTTAGCACCCCCACTGTGGCAGTGTTTTGCGT
This sequence comes from Helianthus tuberosus, assembly GCA_030545235.1. Classification (NCBI taxonomy): domain Eukaryota; kingdom Viridiplantae; phylum Streptophyta; class Magnoliopsida; order Asterales; family Asteraceae; genus Helianthus; species Helianthus tuberosus. Next base: position 201,119,398 of record CM060425.1, read on the forward strand.
TACAGATGGGCTGATGTGGCATTGGGTAGCGCCCTACACCAAATGCTATAACATGTTTTCTTATATTGGTTTAAAAAGATTTAGTGAGGTCTGAATTAGCCCAGCTCGACCCATCTTAATATGTGCTTATATACAATTGTGTAATCTTTGTATAAAGCATGCCTAGATACACAGGCAGACACACATTTCATTCCCATTTAATACATGAACGATGTGGGGGAAATGAAAAGAATTAGGGTTTAGGGTTCTTTAAATTGGAGGAAAATGCTCAGGGTAAACATTAAATGACACAACTACCCTCACATGACCTGCACGTGGTCAAATTTAACTGGAAAAACAAACTGGGTTAGGCCTAAAGGGTAAAACGTGCTTGATTTTTAAACATAAAGGACAAAACTCGTCAATTTTAAACATAAAGGACACCGCCTGTAACGAGGCATAAAGATAAAGGACAAAACTTGCAATTCACTCCTTTTGAAAATAAAACTCTATGAAATTTTGAAAAATCTTTTGCACAATTTGATTTTAAAGTTTTCGTATATAAAATATTTCCGAAAAAAAAGAAATTCTCATGATTTTGCTATGTTTATTGCTACAACGTTAATCGTCATTTAAAAAATATTTTATATAATTCGTTTGGGCCTAAGGGCCTTTTTTTGGCTGGTACAGGGTACTTGAATCTTCAGGAACGGCCTGTATTTTAGTATTAAAATTAAAACATCTCAATAAATATCTGGAAACTTCCCAAGGCACTAGTCGGCCAATCGCCAAATTCCATCTGGTACATACTTTGCACAATTTTCATGTGATTTCATCCGAACATGTTTTGTTAGTGACTATTATCATTTGTGAAAAGGAAAATTATTGCTTTCAATATTATTTCTTACCTAAAAACAAATACACCATTGGTCAAAGTGACTCGATGTCAAGAAGAAAACTTAAATGTTACCATAGGTAGTATCATGCATATTGTAAATTTAAATGTTTTAGGCATTTTCAAAACATATAATATAATATAATAATGTATCTAGAGCTACTTCTTAGGCGTATAAATGGGAATGTTCTTCGAACGTATGATTTGGTTTAGTTGAAGCCGAACCTAATTTTACTTGTTTTTTTTTTTTTGGTTGAATTTAAACCCAACTTTCAGGTTGACATTGTTAAGCTAACCCTCGCGTTATTTGGAGCTAAATGTCACGGTTATAGCTAAGTGTTGCTACCAGAGATAAATGTCGTAGTTGCACGTAAGCGGCCTTTGCGAATTTAGGTACATTATTAATACATAAGACAATAGTACTTTATGCAAGGCGACTCATGCATGGTAATCAAAGCATAGACGAAGATTGTGCCGACAGGGAATATTGTAAGTATAACATAACACATCCAGAGCTACTTAATACTAAACTAAGGCTTGTAGAGGTACCCACTTACGGGCCCGATCTTGTGTTCTATGTCTATAACCCAACTCAACCCACTAGGCTTGGCCCACTTCTCTATAATAAGAAGTTAATTTCCAATCCTAAGGATTCCTACATCTCTAACATCTATCTTATCAATCAGTATGTTCAACCTTATATCTCTTAAGTCTCGTCATGCTTGTCTTTCTCTCATACAAATATAAATGATACATACATATGTGCACATTTATACACCAGATAAACAGTAAATCATCTTGACTTAATAGTTGAATGGTGGTTACTAAGACTTTTGTCTCATAGTTCCCTGCAAAGGGCGTTTATCTTGTCAAAACCCCACCAATAGGCTTGGGTAGACGATGTACCAACCAGAAGAACATCTTTCTGTTGGGTTATAGAGGCTAGATTGGTTTTGGGCAGGTTGGTCCATTTAGTTTTATTTAGCACGTTTATTATTTCTTGGGGAATAAGTTAGAAACCCTAAATCCCTATTATAAACAATGTCTTTGTACTTGTAATTCCTCATCACGAGTAAGACAGAGCAATAAAAGAATTATCCTGGTTGTAGCCTATAGACATAGGTCAGCCGACCGAACCGCGTAAATCCTTGTGGTCTTGTGTTCATTTATTTTCTGTAGATTGATTATTTGTGTGTGTTGATTGCTTCCGCGTGTATATACCCTAACACCTTTAGGTGCATGTGTTCACAAAACACATTATTAATAAATGAAAGTCAAACATTTCCTTGTTACATTACAAATTTCAAGTCTTTATTAAACACTTAGAAGATCAAACATTTCATAAACACACCCTTATAACATGCAAACATATCTTATTAGAAGACTTAATAACGTAGCTAAGTTTATTGGGTGGGGAGTGAAACTCAAGTTCTATTCTCTTTAGTCTTACAAAGTTTATCTCACATTAAAACAAAAACTCACCTATTTCATTAAAATATGCTTAATGAATTCTAGCAGCGGGATGTTCAATGGACATTGTTTAGTTATGAAGGGAAAACCCGGTGTAGGAGGCTCTATATGCGCGAGGTTCATGGTGTCACCCATGTTAGGCAACTTAGATACCGTGCTCACCCATGTATACATCCTTATCCTACATTTTATCAAAAGAGCTCACCCACCGCATAAACCCGTGACCTTCTCCGCTATGAAGGGAGTAAATTAAAATCATGACTAAGTTATGTATTTTCTTAACACAACTAGTCTCAATTCCAAAGTACATTCACATACAACTAGGGATGAGCTCGGTACTAACCGGTACTAATACTAAAATACCGATACCGAAATCCCCTCAAAACGGGTACCGGTGTCGAAAATACCCGGTACGGTTTGATACCAATATTTGAAGATAAAAACCGGTAAATATCAATACCGAACCGGTACCGAAAACATCCAAAGTAGGCCTGTAAATGAATCGAACGTTCATGAACTGTTCGTGAATTTGTTCGGCGCGAAGTTCATTTATTTAATAACGAACGAACACGAACAAAAAATTTTGTTTGTTTAATTAAATGAACGAACATGAACAAACATTATGTTCGTTCGTTTATGTTCGTACGTTTATGTTCGTGAAAGTTCGTTTATGCTCGCTTAAATTTTAGTAAATACATAAATAATTATATTTATATAAATATTAGGTTTTCTAACTAATTATATAAATATAACTAATTAGTAATTGAGTTTTATAGTAATAAAAATGAAATTTTAAATTTTTTCTTAGATCGTAACTGATCACTTAATATTTATATAAAAATACTACTTAATTTCAGTATCTATGATCCCTAATTTAGATGTGTTTTCGGATGGACTGTAACATATTAGTCTTGTTTGTTTGTTTTCACTAATGTTAAATTGTGTTTGTTTATATTTGTTCAGTTACGTTCATTTTTGTTCGTTTATGTTTGTTCAGTCGTGTTAATTTATGTTTATTCAAATATGTTCAGTTATTTTTTTGTTTATGTTCGTTTGTGTTCGTTTATGTTTGTTCAGTCGTGTTAATTTATGTTTATTCAAATATGTTCAATTATTTTTTTGTTTATGTTCGTTTGTGTTCGTGAACTGCTCATTTAGGCTTTAAACAAACGAACATAAACGAACACGAACATGCCTGATTTCTTAATGAACGAACACGAACAAAAAATATGTTCGATTATATATTTGTGTTCAGTTAAAGTTAAATGAACAAACACGAACAAGCCTATGTACGTGTTCGTTCGATTTCTTTACAGGCCTAGTCAAAAGTAGGTACCGAATATGTACCGAAAATATTCAACCGATATCATTTGCTCATCCCTACCGAAAATATTCTACCGATACCATTTGCTCATCCCTACATACAAGGGATCAAATATGTCATATATGTTTATAAAAGGGCTTAAAGTGAACATTTTTTACAATTCCAATACCCATATTGACGATTCAATCATTTGTACGCGAAGCCAACCATACTCGCCGGAAACCGAAGAAAAAAAGGGGCGGAGCAAATCGGAACGATGGGAGAAGCCAATACATCATCAATCGATGAAGATTTACTCCTCAAAAGCTTCTACGCTGAAGTCAGCGAGGTTGAACGCGATAATGAAGTCATTAGGTATCTCTAAATTCATCCTATTATAAACTGTTTGTTGTCAGTTGCAGTATTGATTGTTTTAAAACCCTAATTCTGTTGTTTTGCTTACAATAAATTGTTGTTTATGAAGCTGTATGTATTGATTATTATTAGAAACTGCGTACGCACAAATTCGGTATAATACTTGCGTAATAACCCTAGGTTGAACACTATATTGAGCGCGATAATGAAGTCGTTAGGTATCCGTTTTCATATTTTTCTAAACTGTTTGTTGTCAGTTGCAGTGTTGATTGTTTTAAATCCCTAATTTTGTTGTTTTGCTTACAATAGGTTGTTGTTCATGAAGTTGTATGTGTTGATTATCATTAGAAAGTGCGTACGCACAAATTCACTATAATAACCCAGGGTGAACAATATAAAACCTTTTCTATGTCAATTTTAGTTTTGGCATATAGATAACAAACTTAGGGGCTGTTTGGCAACTTCTGAATGGTCAGTAAGAGGTCTGAACCACCATTAAGTGCCGAACCGGTAAGGGGTCTGAACCATTAAGAGCCAGTATAATGCTTAACCGTTCAGAGGGAAATGTCTGACCAATTCAGATTAGAGGTCTTAGCCATTCAGACTCAGTATAATGCTTAACCATTCAGATTCAAATGTCTGAACTGTGAGCCATTCAGACATCTTCTCGCGAAACAAACACTCTGAACCATTAAGTGCTGAATCAGTAAGAGGTCTAAGAGGTCTGAACCATTAAGAGCCTCATTAAGAGCTAAACAAACAACCCCTTAGTTTTTTTTATCTTTTTTTTTTTTTTGAATTTGGGGCTTTAATTAACAGTTTGTTGCTTGTGAGGAGTTAATTAGTTATCACATGTTAACAATTGAAACTATGTATTATGTATTTTGTTTGATTGGGACCTCAGTTGAAGTAGATTTTAACAATGATGGGTTTATTATTAGGGCATTACAAGCAGGCCATATCTTTTATTACGTTAGTTATATGGCGGTTAAGTTTTTGTATCATATAAGTATGCCTTTGAGCTTTGGAAAGTTGGGTTATGTGACGCGATTAATAATTTGTTGATGTGATAGTTTTCTGCTGTTTTCAAGTTTCACGACTTTGAAAAAAATCTTTTAAGATATTATAGAGTGTTAACTTGAGTGGTAGTAAGCCATTTTAGTTTTTAAACTTGTCTGGGGGAACTAGATAACAACATGTCATTGAATTGTTATAAACCTACATGTTGGTTTTCATGGTCTCTCTACACAGGTAACACAGGAATTAAGTAGATGCATAAGCAGTTATTAAAGTTTCTTTAGCTTTTTCATTTGTGTAAAATAGAATTAACATTTTGATTACGTATTATTCAGACTTCAGAGGCAATTACGTTCTAATGAATAATCTATTTAGATAAGAAGATAAGGGTGTTGATGGAAACTTGAAAAACTGAAGAAGTTATGTGTTGTTAATTTGTTATTTGGTCTTGAATTTGTATTTATGTATTAATTAAGAATAATAGGGAATATGATGATGAGATTTTGTATCATTATCTAATACTTTGATTTTGGAATAACAATTCTTACAGGATTCTTTCATGCTTTAAGCTAAATGCGTTTGAGTATCTTAATCTACCATTTGATTCATCTCCAGAAGATGTGAAAAAGCAATATCGTAAGGTAATAACTTGTTTTATAGTAAGAGGGTGTTTGGGGTTGAGTTTTGAAAATAGATTATGCGTTTTGAATAATCAGAATCAGATAATTAACTGTAACAAAACGTGATGTTGAAAGATAGTGTTTGGATTTGATTATGTTGCTTGATATCACAATAATCAGATAATCAACTATTTGAGTGTTTGGCAAATAAACATATATTTAAAAAACTAAACAAGTGAAAATCTTTTTCTAAACGCAAATAATCAATTTTTGGAAAACTGCGTTTTGTTGCAGTAGGGGGGGAGCTGCTTTTGGAAAACTGCGTTTTGTAACTTTCTAAACGCAAACAATTTTTTAATTTTTTTTACCCAAACACTCAAAACTGATTATTTACGATTTCAAAACTCAATAATCTAAAATTCTCCTTCAAAACTCAACCCCAAACACCCTCTAAATGTCAATCAGGGTTTTTATTTAGCGTTCAATATTTCATAAGAAGACCATGTGAAATACCTCTATTGTAATGATGTTACACAGATATCTTTGTTGGTTCATCCTGACAAATGCAAGCATCCCCAGGCAAAAGAAGCTTTCTCTGGTATGTAACTATTTATTAACATGTTTTTGACTAGTTGACTCGTCCAATGTGAATTTATACTTTTTAAAACCTCATTTTTATTGCTCTTTTGATTTATCATATTTTAAAGTGTGGACATTTATATCATGATATATGGTACAAATTAAGCTTTCTTCTTTTGCATCTCGAGTCTCGCTTCATCTACATTTTTAGGGCACCTTAAGCATTTTAAAATCGTTAAAAATGCAACTATTTGAGGAGTTGAATAATATAGAAGGCTTATTTAACGATGTGGCCAAGCAAAAAGCCAAAACCTTGTTGAGATGGAGGGTGTATAATAAAGCTGTATTTGCAAGTATTTTGGCCGCTATGGTTTAATCCTAGTATAGAATGCAGATAAGCTATTTATATAGGCTCTATTTGCATTAAAAAAAACTACTTATGAGTTATGAGGAATTCATAAGGTTTCTTTGATAAATCTTTTTATGCTTCTTTGGATTGCAGCTAACTTTTTTGTTGTATGTTAACATATCTTGCACTGCGATAACAAAATTTGATTCTCTTTTATGCAGCCCTAGCAAAAGCCCAACAACTATTACTTGATCCGCAAGAGAGAGAGTATCTTGTGAACCAGATTAATGCAGCAAGAGGTTTGTACACAAGCTACACTCTGTTTCTATTGTAGTAGGTCATTTATTTTTTTTGGTCGTGTGACATGACCAAAACTTTTTCATCATGTTATATCATATATTCATATCTGCTATCTCATGACATACCATATCATAATGACTGTTCCAACATATGTATTATGTATTAGATATAGACACGAACCAGTGTTGTCAAGACAATATCTTAAAAGAAGCAGTAATTATTATGGAGAATCGTCTATTTTTTCCTCTTAGCAGCTTCACAATTGTCGGACCATATTTCATGGCTGTTGATTTTTAATTCAGTTTTTGTTGTTTGAATTTTTCTTATTTTTATATTCATTCTGATATCTGCTAAGAGCCTAAGAATTATTTTGTACACTTGGAGTAAAAAGCTTCATTGTGTTGAATAATAAATCAATTAAAGTGTAAATTGCAATAGTTGAGACCCGTAAGCGTAATTATGTTGAATAGGAAACTAGATGGATGTAGGAAATAATTATGATTTTGTTTCATGGTTGGATTTGGAAATGTTGGAATGCAGTGAGAGCTTTGTGTTCTATACTGACATTAATACATTATGATTTCTTGGAGTATTGTATTTGTTTATTTGGTATGATGTTAACAAATGTACTTGACTGATTTGCAGAAGAACTTCGAGCAAAGAGGAAAAAACAACTGAAGAAAGACACTGCATCTAAGCTGAAGTCACTAGTAGACGAGGTAATAAACTAATTTTTCTCTCATGAATGTTAATTGAGAAAGAAGCTGCATCATGTCACTTTGGTGCATTTTGTAGAAAAATATCTGAAGTTCTATTTTAGGTCGAAACTTTGTGATTGTAACTTTTTGGAAGGGGGTAAACTGCAAGGAATAAATTTTATTTCATACAGATTTCCAGATTATGATATTCTTTTTATCTTTTGAGCCTTTTTGCAGGGAAAATATGAGCAAGAATATGAAAAATCAGATGAGTTTCAACAGCAGCTAAAGTTGAAGGTTCGGGAAATACTAACTGACCAAGAATGGCGAAGGAGGAAAATGCAGATGAGGGTATGTTAATAGATAACTTTGTTCATTGTAACTTCATTTACAGTCTGTTAATTTAAAAAAGAAGTTACAGCACTGATTTTTTTAATTATGTTCAGTTCATAAACTTTTTCTTGTATATCATGTAGATTTCTGAGGAAGAAGGCAGATTGAAGAAAGATGAGGAAGAAACCAAAGAGATGTGGAAACGGAAACGTGAACATGAGGAGCAGTGGGAAGGAACAAGGGAAAATAGGGTTTGTATATTTTATATTCTTTTTTTGTTTTTATTTTGCTATTTGCTATTTAAATGAACTTGTTAATTTTGGGTTTAGTAAATGTATGATTTAGATAGGGCAAAATGAACCAAATAGAAACATAATTTACACTCATTCATGATTTCAGTAACCAGATATAAGTTTGGTGCAAAATGGAAACCAACATAGTGTATAGTACTGCTTTTAATAATCAACTTTTTTTTAACTAATTTTACCTGTAAATGCCAATCTTAACATCGTCAGACGCCACATAGGCAAAAAATGCTTGTGTAAATTTTAAAATACAATTTATTTACATGTTTATTAGAGATCTGCTTTTTAAATAAGCATTAATTGTAACATCAAAAGCCTAGTGGTTGAACAGTTCATCGCCACAAATTGTACCTGTTTGCTAAATCGGTAATAAAATGTAAGTTGGGTTTCCACTTTGTACCTAATTTGAAGTTGTTAAAATCGAGAAAGTTTAAAGTTCGTTTCTAACTTTTAGTATCATGCAACTTGTTCATTTTTAGTTTTTACATGAACATGTCCTAATGACAAGTTCATAACCTATTCGAAAGTTTCTCATTGACTTACTCATTTTACATGAACATTTCTTAATAACAAGTTCATAACCGATTCGAAAGTTTCTCAATGAAATTGACATGGATGTTTTGACTTTTGAGCTTTTATATTTTAGAATATTTCATTATTTCAGTACATTTTATAGTTTAGTGTAACAACCATACTTAAAATGCAGCCAAAACAACACTTGTTACTATGTGAAGTTAACAAAGTAATTCATTATTTCATTTGACATTCAAAAAGTCAAAGATGGACTCTTTTTTTTCAGATGGACGGGATTATTAAATTTGTTGTGATTTTAATGCTTTGTTTTATTCTTTATTTCATTCTACTACTTCCAAATCATGCATGCCAGCAAAAACCTGCGAGTATAGTTATTTATTTATGTTACCATAGTAAAATAAAAAATGCAGCATGATTATGTTGTTCAGCACACACTTATAAGTACTTCTGTATAATTGCTAATTCTTTTGGCCTCTTTATTTAATTAGGTTTCTAGCTGGAGGGACTTTATGAAAGGGGGAAAGAAGGTAAACATAGTTCTCCATTTTGACTTTTCTTCTGTATACTTTTTCTTTTGAAGAAGTATACTGAGAGTTCCGATTATAGAGGAGTCAAAAAAGTGCGTTACTTCTTTTATCTATAAATTTGAACGCTTTTATAAAAATATTGTTTATAAAATCTGATTACAAAAGTTATATTATTTCAATGTTGGTCTTTAAAAAAAATGATTTAGGTGTTTTTTGCATTAAAACTGCACTTTCTGCAAATTTTGTCCCATGTTTGTTTTTGTATATCAACCAATCTTTTTTTATTTGACCCATTTGACCATTAGAAATAAAACATAACCCGAACCTGTCTAAACAAATTGAAATTGATACCTTTAAAGTACAAATGATTAACAGATGCCAATAATGGTGATGTTTGTAGGTGAAAAAGGGTGAACTTCGACCACCAAAGCTGAAGACAGAAGACCCCAACAAGTCTTATGTTCAAAGGCCGGTGAAGCGAGGTTAGGTGGGCTTACAAAAGCCAAACTCTACCGAAGTATGTAACTCTAATTGATTTAGTGGTTGAATACAAAACCTTGTAACTTTTATTGTTATCTACTATCTTGCAGCCCAGTATAAGAGCATTGTATATTTTGCATTTTGTTCTGTTGTAGTTAAACACCACCCAAATTAAAGTTTTATTATACCTTGAGTTAGTTTCAACTCTATAATGTTTAATGTTAATGGCAACATCTCTTGATTTAATTCCGACAACATGAAAATGAATGGTGGGATTTATGTATTAACTAGCCCGCTTTAGTTTATAGGTGGTTCTGGTTCTGGTTCAATGCCTTGAATGATGTTATATAAACAAGAAAAATATATTCATCGTATCAAGAAAACATATGTTATTTCATATTTCATGGTATCATAATTTATAGGCAAGTAATTTAGTACTCTTGAGTACATTGTTTGCATTTTAGGGTATTCGAGTGGGTACCACCGCTGCTCTCTTGCGTACAACCTCTACTTAGTGTACTATATGTGATACTTTGCCTATCACCTTTGCCGTCAGTTCAGAAGCAAAACCTTCCTTAGGGTAACTTGATCCCCACCCGCGTAGCGCGACCTTACTACATCAGGATCTGTCCACGTGCCGGTTCGTGAGGGCATGTGACCCCACTTTTTCATTGTCGGAATGACAATGCCGACCGGTTCGACTTGATCTCTAAAGACATTTCATTGGATCTAAGATTTTGTTCTGGGTTTGCTTCTTTTTTTGTTTGCGTTGTTGATCTTGATTTCTCTACCCGCCACTCGGTGCTTGTGATTAACTCCAGACTTTGACTTGCTTGTTTTAGTTTTGGTGTGGGCAATTGTATTTGTGGTGTGTTTTCTTTATTCGATCTTTGATTATTGATTCTATCTTTTTTAGTGATTGATCTTGGTTGCCGACTCATGATCCCACTTCCTATGCTATTTGATTCGCCGACAGATTCATCAGCTAGTGATCCTTTTAACGCCGATCTTTGTATTGCCCTTCATAAAAGTAAAAGTGTGGGTACTTATCCGACTGTTTTCTTCGTTTCCCATGATATAACTATCAACAACTTCTCGTTTGTTTGTTTCACTATGGATAGCATAATACTATAATTGAAAAGATGGAGGCTCTTGATTATGCTATAGGATTTAATCTCAAATACCTCTGTCCTTGCATTCTCAAAATTGGTTATACAGAGAAATGAGTTAAAACTGGTTTTCAAAAATCAAATTTCAAAAATTGGTTATACACAAGATGAAAGGTTGAACCCAAGTCCTCTCCCTTTCAAAGACTAGTTTGTATAGCTCTTAATGGGGCTCTAAATGGTTCAGACCTCAGAACTCCTATTCTTCAACACTCACTGGTTCAAAAACATTTGTTTCTGAATGGTTAAACATTATACCGAATTTGAATAGTTAAGACCTCTAATCTGAATTTGATAGACTTTTGTTTCTAAACGGTTAAGCATTATACTGGCTCTTAACGAGGTTAAGCATTATACCGACTTTTTATGATTCAGAGATCGACATCTGGTTCAGCACTTAATGATTCAAACATCTTACTGGTCAAGGACTTAACCATTTAGAAGTTGACAAACAGACCCTTTTTGTCGTTGATAATGGACAACCACCCCATGCTCGGCTCAGTTATGTTTCTGGTTTGGTAACCACATTATTACTTCATAAACGAGATTGCCAACTTTCATGCATGTAAGAAAATAAGCTTAGAAACTTTTATCTATTTGTTGTAAATTTGTTTTTGAGTAAATTCATTTTGGTCCCTGTGGTTTGACCAGTTTTACCACTTTAGTCCAAATCTCAAACTTATTACATCTGGGTCCATGTGGTTTGCATTTTGTTGCCATTTTAGTCCAAATTTCAAAAACCATATTTTTTTACTGTTGCAACATTCTGTTTTGTCTTTTAGTTCAGGGGCATTTTGGTCATTTTGCTTTTCATCTAACATTTTTTAATTCAAAAATTAATATATATATATATATATATATTAATATATACACAAAGCAGCTCATCTTCATCATCATAATTTCAACAACACACTCTCTCTCTTTCTCTCTCCAAGCACCACCATCACCGCCACTGTGAACGTCGTCGTCGTCCAACCAACACCACCACCATCATCATATACACAAAGCAGCTCCGATTCAGGTGCAGAAAGATGATGCCACCACCCACTGCCGCATCATCCACCTCGATGAAGGATACTGTTTACAGAAGCTCCGATTCAGTGGCAGCAGCTCATCTTCATCATCATAATTTTAACAACACACTCTCTCTCTTTCTCTCTCCAAGCACCACCACCCCCGCCACTGTGAACGCCGCCGTCGTCCAACACCACCACCATCATCATATACACAAAGCCGCTCCGATTCAGGTGCAGAAAGATGATGCCACCACCCACCGCCGCATCATCCACCTCGATGAAGGATACTGTTTACAGAAGCTCCGATTCAGTGGCAGCATGGTGTTTACAAACAAACTTTAAGAGATCAGATTGTTTTGAGATGGATTTGATGCTATTAGTATCGATTCAGGTGCAGAAAGATGATGATTTAAGAATCAAGGTTAAGGTTTCAGTTATCAAATTAGTTTTCTGTTTCTTGATTTTAACGAATTTGGATTCATTTATTTGTAAATCGGGTTTTTTTTGTTGTTGATTTTAGGTTTTGAAAGGGTTTTTTTTTGTTGTTGATTTTTCTGTTTCTTGGTTTAGGGTTTTTCAGATTGTTTTGAGATGGATTTGTTGTTGATTTTAGGCGATGGAAAGAGAGTGAGGAGAGAAAGAGTTTTTTTTTTTTTGTTGATTTTAGGTTTTGAACTCAGAGAGAGAAGTGATGGAGAGAGAGAGAGTTAGGAGAGAGAAGCAATTTAGGGAAGGAAGATGATGAGGTTGAAGATGATGAGGGTGGGGGTGGGTAGTTGGGCGGTGGTTGCAAGGGATGCGAGAGGGTGGTGTCAGGTGGTGGTGCTTGGCGGCGAGAGGGGGGTGGTGGTGGTTGAAGATGATGAGGTTGAAGATTATTATGATATGGAGGTTTTTATATTTTGGGGTTTTTTATTAAATGAATTGCTTTAAATAAAACATAAATGACCAAAATACCCCTGCAGACAAAATAAGCAGCTTTCAACAGTCAAAATAGGAGGTTTTTGAAATTTAGACTAAAATGGCAACAAAAGTGAAACCGCAGGGACCCAGATGTAATAAGTTTGAGATTTGGACTAAAGTGGCAAAACTGGCCAAACCACAAGGACCAAAATAGCAGTTTACTCTTTGTTTTTTAAAAGAACTTGGCAATTACTACTAATTAATTTAATATATAATAAATAAAATCCACCTAACCCTTTAGTCCAAAAGATCATCTCAAGCAAACCATAAAATTCAAAAGCAAATGAACTTTAATAAGATAAATATCAAGAAAGGCAAGTCAAAAACAGCATAAATATCTCAATAAAAACAACGTTTTGTTCTCAAAAACTTCTACATTATCAAGCAAAAGTGCTGAACGTTTATATGCCTGTAAATGCTTTCTTCCCAGCACTTGCAGATCCTGCTGGAATCACCCTCAGCACATTGAACCTCACAGTCTTTGACAATGGTCTGAAAAACAAAAGATTACAATCATCAAATACTAATTCAACAAAAAAGAATGTAGCTTTAAATTGATATTTTTTTTATTTTGATAATCAACAAACAAATACAGTTTGTTTTGACCATGATGTGAATGTGATACCAGACATCCAAATTTTCATTTCCTAAACATACCAATTTTGTCGTTTTGAATTATTTGCACTTTACAAAAAAAATTAGATCACTGATACACTTTAAAAGTACTGATGTGAATAATGATAGATGCAAGAATTTCTGTTTGATGAAGTTACAATCATAGTTTGCCTCTGTCTATAGTCAACATACTTGCATGTGTGATTATCAGAGAAGCTTGATAGTAGTCAAAAATCAAAACTTTCTAAACACACGTAACAAAATATTAAAAAAACTGAATGGGTGTTGATTATCAGAGAAACAAACCTGCATTGCCCAACAGTGACGTGGTCACCTTCTTTCACACGGAAACATGGTGAGATGTGAGCAGGAATGTTTGAGTGCCTCTTTTCGTACCTGATGCAAAAAAGTAAACGTAACCAAATTTAAAACGTCTACTTACGATTTATATAGAATAAAACTGTAATATTATGTTAAGAGCATAGATCTTGCCTCTGGTACTTCTTGACATAATGAAGATAGTCCCTTCGAACGATGATCGTCCTGACCATCTTAGCACTATGGCATGTACCAGCCAAAATACGACCTCTAATGGATACATCACCAGTGAAAGGGCATTTCTTGTCAATGTAAGTTCCTAAAATCAACAGATTAACCAGATTGCTTTAAAAAGTACAAAAAAAATTTGTAAAGCTAAAGAGTTTAAAAGCAATCACTGATTAAACTTTACAGCCAGAAATAGTAAATTAACATGTTAAGACCTGAGACAAAAACAACCACAATATAAAAACTCTTTCGACATACATAACAATAATGAAAAATAATTAAGTCATGAACTAAACCACATTAGCATATAACATCTTCAAACTTTTATTTCGTCACGGATCACAGTAACCAATGCACTTCCAGTACTAACAAAAACCAGATTAAGAACAAGAAAATACGCTGGACATATAAATATTTACCAGGAAAATAACAAAAGGGTACATTCATTCAAAAAGTATTTAACAAAGCAAAAAAAAAAACACTTGTCATCATCAACAAAACTGTAATCCAACCTTTAGAAAATAGAAACTACAAAACATCTCTACAGTAAATAATCCACACATTCAAAAACATCTAAATCTTTCAATACAACAATTCAAGAACATATTCCACAGAAATTATTAAAAAACATTATACATAAAAGTTTAATCAAGCAAAAAAAAAATCTAGAGTGCATATGATAAGTGATAAGTTCATACAAATCTCAATTAACAAAAAAAAAAACATCAAACAAACAGTTAACACACAAATAACAATCCAATTTAATCTACTTAGTTTCAAATTCACCTAAAAACATCTTAAATCCTTCAACACCTTCAACAATTCAATAACATAACAACCAAAAATGATTAAAAACATGTAACAAATACCTTCAATAGCCTCTCGTGGAGTCTTAAATCCAAGACCAATATTCTTCCAGAATCTGTTTCCACCTTTTCCAGGCCTCTTTCCTTTACCGCTCTTCTTCGAGCTAATCACAGATCCACAATAGTTTCAAAATCAATAACATTCAATCAACACAAAAAAAATTCAACATAATACATAAATCTAAAAGTTTTAAAGTTCGTTTCTAACCAGAGGAACACCTTAGGTTGCTTCAAAAAAGCCTTTTCTGTCTGTAATCGATAGAGGAAACAGATAAGAGTACAATAGATTATAATATTGTAAGGTAAAGGTGTAAAAAATGCGATGTTTCATACCTGTTCTGCCATTGTTGAGGGGAGATTTGGAGCTTTGCAGCGGCGGTACACAGGTGCAGGAAAGCGGCAAGAAACCCTAGGTGATGCGGATATTTGCTATACCTATTTAATGATGAGCTCGGTTTGTTTTAGTGGGCCTTTTGGGCTGGGCTGGGTTGAATTGGGGTGGGCCTAATGGGATCACAGGCTTATACTTCACGGTTAATTATTTTATGAAAATCTAATAGAAATTATTAACAAGTGAGATTCCCATTCCCCTGCGTAATGCAGTGTGAATTCGGTTTTGGTCGAAAAACAAATACTGATATCAATTCCGATAAGGTTTAAAACTTGTACTGGAGTAGGTATTGATTTGGTTTGGTTTGTCACGGTACTAATACGGTACACGAGTAATTGCTATAGCTTACAATACCAAACATATAGTATACTTTGAATAACTCCGTTATCAACAAAATTTATATATGAGCGTCGAGAACAATACATTATACCAGTAATTGCTATAGCTTACAATACCAAACATATAGTATACTTTGAATAACTCTGTTATCAACAAATTTCTATCTAAGCGTCGAGAACAATAATTAAACACGCTTACGTATTCATTTTTTTTAAGTTAACTGACACAAGTTAAGAGAGAAAAATTAAATTAAAGAAAGCTAAAAAAGGTTAAAGTATTAAACAAGATACTTAAGGCATTATTATGATTGCATCTATTTTTGTACTTTGTCTTGATTGGGTTTTACATTTATGGTGATCCAAAATTATAGGATTGTTTAGTGGTGCCTTTTGGTTATTTATAGGGTTGTAATCGTTCATTGTTAGGAATCAAATCAATACAATCACAATGTTTATAATGGTATCAGAGCTTAAATTAAAGAAAACTAAAAAAAGGTTAAAGTATTAAACAAGATACTTAAGGCATTATTATGATTGCATCTATTTTTATACTTTGTCTTGATTGGGTTTTACATTTATGGTGATCCAAAATTATAGGATTGTTTAGTGGTGCCTTTCGGTTATTTATAGGGTTGTAATCCTTCATTGTTAGGAATCAAATCAATACAATCACAACGTTTATCATGGTATCAGAGCTTAATTATTTTGTGAAAATCTAATAGACTAGTTTAAATTATTAACCAAGCCGAGAGTCTGCTCTCGTTCACACCGGACCACAACAAACATCCGACACCACACGTTCTCCATATGCCAATGGTTACAAGGGGAAGAACTATGATCCCGCCAAAGCCGCTAGAGGGCATGGATAATCGCATCGTGGAGGTCGGCACAACCCGACACGGTCACCTACCACCACGTCCAACCCTCATCCGTGGCCTCTACAAAATAGTTTGAGCAACACTCTTACTTACCCACAATCGGCCCGTACTCCCTACAACCCGACATCTCCTTCTAATTGGTCCTACCCGCAAACAGTTAATAACCCAGCCCATTGGACCCCCCTCCAACACCATATCCCTCTCAATCTACCCAATTTCACCCGCATCAGGCCCACCTTGCACAACAGCCCATCTCAACTTGTCCGCTAGGATTCAGTGGCAATGTGTTATGTCCGAGTGATATCGGGGTTGCTCTCTCAAATATGAACCTGAACTACAGTGATCCTCAATGGAATATGGACACGGGGGCATCCTCTCACATCACATCTAATCCAGGTAAAATCACTTCTCCATGTTACACGCCTGTCGGTCCTATATTTGTCGGTAATGGTCAACGCTTACCCATTAATGGTTCTGGTAATGGTTTTTTCACTCTACCAAATAAAACCTATAAACTTAACAACATCATTTATTCACCAAATGTCATTAAATATTTGCTACTTGTATGGCGTTTCACTATTGATAACCAAGTCTCCATTGAGTTTGATCCTTTTGGGTTTTCTTTGAAGGACCTCAAGGATGGACGCCTCCTTTCCCGCCACAATAGCACTGGAGATTTGTACCCGTTCACCAAACCGGAGTTCACCTTGTTGTCCTCTGGCACTTATCCACCTTGGCATGATCGTCTCGAACATCCCGGAGCGAACGTGTTGAACTATCTTAACAAACAACTTTATATCAATTGCAATAAAACTATTACTCCTACTGTTTGCTCTTCATGTCAATTATCAAATAGTAAAAGACTACCTTTTGTTGATTCTATATCTTCTACTATTCAACCCTTTGATATTGTGCATTGTGATTTATGGACTTCGCCCATTGTTAGCAATTCTGGTTGTAAGTACTATATGGTATTGATTGACAACTATAGACACTACGTATGGGTCTACCCACTTAAATACAAATCAGAAACTTTTCCAACCTTTGCCAAAATTTCATAAACTTATCTAAACACAGTTCAACATTTCCATTAAAACTTTTCAATGTGATATTGGCGTGAATTTGACAATAACAATTTTAAAACACTCGCACAACAAAATGGCATTCTCTTTAGATTCTCATGCCTTTAAACTTCACAACAAAATGGCCGATCCGAACGAATGATCTGTCGCCTCAATGATATTATTCGTGCCATTTTAATTCATGCCCACATACCACCATCATTTTGGGTAGAAGCTCTACACACCGCCGCCTATCTTCAAAACATCTTACCTACCACTCAACTTCATTACAAAACCCGTGCCCAAGCTCTGTTTCTCCGTCAACCAACTTATGACCACATTCGTATATTTGGTTGTGCATGCTACCCTAACATGTCTGCCACTCAACTCCACAAATTCTCCACTCGGTCAACCCGTTGTATCTTCCTCGGCTACCCATCCGACTTTCATGGGTATCCCTGCTATGACCCGATCACCGGTCGGGTACATCTCTCACGACACGTCGTCTTTGATGAACACACCTTTCCATTTACCCAACTTTCATCTCCCAAGTCCTACTCCTTCTTAGATGAAACTAACCCCATTACACCACATTTTTCCCACTGCCTATTCAAATAACCATCCTAATACCTACCCCACAAACACCAATACAAATACCGAAGCCATTACCACCCAGAACCAACCTACTTCCGAAACCACCTACACTTCCACATCCGTTCCCGATCCATCCACTTCATCAACCAACACCCACTCAATGCAAACTCATTCCAAAGTTGGTGTCTCTAAACCAAATCCAAAATATAACCTAGCCACCACCACAAATATATCTCCTATTCCTAATTCTCACACCAAAGCATTAACGGACCATAATTGGATGCGTGCCATGAACGATGAATTTAGTGCTTTACAGGTCAATGACACATGGGAATTGGTTCCATAACCCACAAATCACCAAATTATTAGATCAATGTGGTTGTTTCGTCACAAGTTTAATGCTCAGGGCCACCTGGAACGGTACAAGGCTCGTCTAGTATGCAACGGCAAGTCTCAAACCATAGGGATCGATTGCACTGAGACATTCAGCCCGGTCGTCAAACCAGCTACCATACGTACAGTTCTTATGGCACCCGCGGAAAATACACCGTCATCCTGACTCGACGCCGTGCATTTGTGGATTGCTTATCAAATTTCGGGATGAAATTTCATTCAAGCTGGGGATGATGTGACAACCCGAGATTTCAAGACCTTTCCCTTACGTGTTACCTAACTTGTATTTCGTTGAACATGGTATTATATGTAATATGTTGGATTGTTTTTGGTAGTTGATTAATTGTTTACTCAATAAAAACCTTTTATGGCAAAATCTCTTCACAACATTGCTCACCATGTACTGTTCGATGAAACATTACATGTTTCGTCACTTACATATTCGACGAAACCTAGGTCGACGAAACCTAGGGGGTTTCGCCATGCACATCACGACGAAACATATATGTTTCATCGGCCCGGATCCATTCAAGTCCAATAGAGGCCTAACCCACTCCTTTTTAGAACGTGTGTGTATATATACGTCGCACAACTGATCAATTGCAAACCCTAGCTCTTTCCTCTAACCGTCGGCATCACTCAACCTCATCTCGAAGCCTCTGTGCATTTTTGTAATCGCTCCATAGATCGGTTAGCATCTCACTACCTTATGCCCTGTTTGATGATTGCTATGTGTTGTCTGTGGTCTATTGTGAATGTGGGGTTTTGTATTAGAAACTATAATAGTATGCTGTGTAATCAGAGTCTTGATATCTTAACATTAAATCGATAGATTGGAACATGTATGATAAAGATTAGATGTCTTGAAATTAGTCATGATTATTGTTCGGATGATGAATTTGTTACCATATGAATATGATCTTCTCTGTTCACACAATTACCGAATGATCGAGATCTGTGACATTAAGCACAATGATTATTTAAGGTTGTATATGATTGAGTTATGATATGATGCATGATGAATTACTTATGATTGATCCAAGAGATGTTAGGGAATTGTATAGCTATGGATAAGTCAGAATTGTAACTGTTAAGGTGATTGATGTTCACGATGATCTGTGAGGAAGAAGGTCCTCGACGAAAGTTAATGATGTTTCGTCATTAAGGATCCGACGAAAGTTGTTGGGTTTCGTCATTAAAAGATCCGATGAAAGTTGATGAGGTTTCGTCAATAAGGACTCGACGAAAGATGTAGTCTTTCGTCGACAGGATCACCAGACAGAACGGATGTTATGCTGAGTTTGAGTATGAATAACTATGTAATGAAAGTCTGTTATTACCTGTTAAGAATATACATATTGACTGAGGAAAACATGGTTTGGTTGTCATGAATAGTACACTAAAACTGGTAAGAACTGTTGTGAAACGTATATGTGAATTGTGGAAACTTTATGAGTAAATAACTACTATGTTGCTGGTATGCACACTATGATCATAACTTATACATGAACCATGAGACTGTAAACTGATTATGTATACATGAATACCATAGGGTGTGACTGTTTAAGTGTGAACAAGTAACTAATCAAACCGAGCAAACCAAGGTGAGTTCACTGCTCTTTTTCCAAGCATGCATCCCGGGGAGGGATATCGGTAACGTTCCGGGGAGGAATGTCAGGTTATTGGGATGTTTGTTATTACACTCATTTCTATCATATAAGACCCCTTACATCTACCGATAGTTGCCGGGGAGGCAACGAGGTTATTAGTTGATAGCGCTATTAGGTTTGGCACCCTCACACCGTACCGGGGAGGACGGGCGTGAACTAATTACCTTAACCACTTGACCAATGCTTTGATAGAGGCATTGGGGTTGGGCAAATACATCTTGTAGCCATTGCGGTAATCGAGTTAATAACAAAATCAAATCATTGAACTGTCTTATACTTATATCTGGTAACTAAACGCGTTAACAAAACTTTGAACTCACCAGCGTCGTCTGACACACTTGTCTGCATGCTTGCAGGTCGTTAGGATCTTGATATGGACTTGCTATCTGGGAGTGCTGGAGTGGTCATAGGTCGAGACTCTTGGATACACGCTTTGTTGATTAAGAACACATGTTTTGAAACATTTGAATTACTATTTATATTATGCTTCCGCTGAATACTTACTTTGGTTTAACTCATGACTTGGATTTATATTTTGAAATGAATGGAATGTTTTATTTAAATACTATGCATGGTTCAATGTGATTGGTGGCTAGGATCCTGGTACGTCACACCTCCCGCGGTGTTTCCGCATGTGGTAGTTTGGGGGTGTGACAGTTTGGTATCAGACCCACTGGTTATAGTGAACTAGGTTTTAAAATTTTTTTATAAAACCAGACTATAACCGAACAACTTCGAAAATCGACCATGACACTCAGCTCCAGATTGCAAGGTTCGTCTTCTGTTTACTTTATGCATTACTTGTTTAGTAGTCACACACTCACAACTTGCATGAAACAATATATTAGATACTATGGTGATTTGATAGTGTGACACTACTCTTCAACTCTTGTGATTCGTAATCCTGTAATACCTTCTGTTTTGCTACTTGAATGCGGGGGGGAACTTTTAGCGCAAGTTAAGAGGCACTGAGATGAGCATGCAAATTGCCTTATTATTATGGGTGCACACATAATAATAATAATGTGAGGTGCATGTAAGTCCCAGTGAGGCTTAACGAGTGAGAAGGGTTCTGCCCTATTGTGTGTAAACTTGGTAGTTTGTAGATTTCAACGTGATATTTGACTCTTACCTCATCTCGACTCTTAAATTAGTTCCCTCTCCTTATATAGAATCATGAGTGGATGAGGTCATGGACGTGGTCACATCGCGATGACCCAAGCTGAGCTGACAAACTTAATCAACACACGTGTGGCGGAGGCTTTGGCAGCCTACCAAGCTGGTACGAAATGTGCCAAACACTCTTTAATCTTGTGTCGCGTACACGACTCTTACCCCTGTAATGTGTTTTCTTTCGTCCATTAGGTCAGCAAGCGCAAAACCAAAACAATCCACCTGCTTGTACGTTCAAGATGTTCATGGATTGTAAGCCACAGACCTTCAGTGGGACTGAAGGGGCTGTAGGACTCCTACGATGGTTTGAGAAAGCAGAATCGGTATTTGCAATGTGTAACTGTCCTGCTGGGGATAGAGTGAAGTATGCTACGGGCACACTTGAGGATGGTGCCCTGACATGGTGGAATGCCCAGGTTCAGATGTTGGGCATCAAGGTGGCAAATGCCACTACTTGGGACGATTTTAAGGAGTTGATAAGGGAGAGTATTGTCCTCTTGATGAGATTCAGAAACTGGAGAATGAGTATTATAATCTGAAGATGGTGGGATCCGAGATTGAGGTATACGTGAAACGGTCTCATGAGTTGGCCATCATGTGCCCGAACTTGTCCCGACCTCCGCACCGGAGGATAGAACTGTTCATCAAGGGATTAGCTCCACGGGTGAAGGGTTTGGTTACTGCAGCTAACCTCAACAACTTACCTCAGATTGTCCGTTTGGCTCACAAAATCACCGATCAGGAGGTGGAGAGTGGTTCGTTACCACCCGCGTTTCTGCAACTACCGCTGCTGCAACTACAGCTACTACACCTGCTAGTGATAACAAGCGAAAATGGAACGACGCTGACAAGGCAACTAGTTCCAGTCAATCTCAGAAAAGGCCTGACAACAGCAATAGTCGTAGCTTCAGTCAGTCGTCCTCAGTTAACCAAGGCCAGGGCAGCAATCAGAATCAGGGCTCCTATGTTGGGAAGAAGCCACAATGCAACAAGTGTGGTTATCATCATTATGGACAGTGTGTCCGGGCTTACCGTAGGTGTGAGAAAGTGGGCCATGAGGCCAAAGACTGTAAAGCCCCGCAACCAAAGCAGCAACAACAGCAAAACCAGCAGCATCAGCGACAACAAAGGTAACAACCCCATCAGAACCAGGGCTTTAAGAAGGGGTGTTTCCAGTGTGGGGATGAGGGCCACATCAAGCGGGATTGCCCTCAGCTGAATCAGAATGTCAACGACAACAACCGTCAGAACAACAACAACAACAATGTTGGGAACAACAACAATGGCAACAATGGGGGAAATGGTGCTCGTGGAAGGGTGTTAGGATCTGAGTTTGGTTTTGATTGTGTTTTACGTTTGAAATAAGATGAAGATGAATGAGTAGTGCAGCGGAATTTAAGATGGAAACAAACTTTGCGCACAATCAAACAGGAGAATTGCTTTAATCAAACATTTTCAACAAAGAACCGAAAGATTGAATTTATTTCAATAACGATTACAATGCATGTATGAATACAAACTCCCCCTCAACCTGAGCTCACAGTGTTTGTTCGTGCAAGAAGAAGATTTTGTAAAGAGCTACTAGAACAGTGCATGGTACTGTTCTATTTATAGGCACAGACAAACCACTGAGGCATCAATGCTGACGTCACCATGAAAGTGACATCTAACCTCCTAACAACTGGTCTATACAAACACTGCTTAAGCTAACAACTGCTATACAATACATTACATAATTAAACTAAACTACTGCTGGTCCTTCCACTGTTGTGACTTCAGCAGTACTTGATAACTACCAGCAGTGCTTGACCCAAAGCAGTAGATTGAAAAACAGGTCTTTAGTCTTTGACTTGATCAGCGGTTGTAGGCCAGCAGTTGTAACGATCAGTAGATAGGAGGTCAGCAGATGTTGAACCCACTTTCAAGGGGAGAGACTTGTAACACAACATCTGCTTATTCTGGATCCACTGTCCTGATCCAGTTTTGGCTTTAATTATCTGTTCCTTTGATAGGGTTCAATCCCAACAATCTCCCCCTGGAACAGATAATGCCAAAACCCTTCATTATTGTGGAACTTTATTGCCTCATCAACAGTTCCCTTATCTGACCTTTAAGTTGCAACTCAAAGTCTAGGGCATCTATGTCATCTTCATCCCTACAAAGTGGAAGATCAAGGAGATCCTGCATATCTTCAAGACTTAGGCCAAGTGCTTGTTCCCATGTTATTTTCTTCACTTCTCCACTAGACTTGAACACAGTCAGTACATGGGTCTGTTTGTCAGTTTCCCACTTTAGTACTTTTGAGCCTGGTGGGTTTCTTGGGAGATTTTTATTGGATGAGGAGTTTGGTGATGCTGGCCTATTGATGACTGTCTGAGCAGTGCTTGCAGGTTGGTTTAGGCCAAGAGTTTTGTCACGGCCCCCGACCCGGTTTGACCCATTTCAGGAGCCGCGGGACAGAAAATCCCGTGGTATTTATTTAACAGCGGAAGATTTTACCAGGATCTTTTTAAAACTGAAATTTCCTGATTATTTTATTTCACAACTCGGGATAAAACCCCGGTACTTTACAATCATGTGATTTCACTGAGAAATCTTTATTTTACAAAACATGTTTCTTTATTTTATATTGAGCCACTTCCTTAAGCTTGTAGTGTTTCGCGGCACTTTTACTTGGATCACAACAGATCACCTGAAACATGTTTGAAAAAGGTTTTGTCAGCGGGAAATACTGGTGAATCATTCTTTTTATGAAAACGACTCGTTTGTTATAATTTACAGTATTAAGAGCGATTACAATGTTTCTATATCAACCAACTACCCTCGGTATTTGTCACTCGACTCGTTTCTGTGACTATGGTCATATCACCCATTGGCTAACCCGTTGTCCAATGGTGACGATTATCAAGTAATGTATACAAAACCCCACATACCGGCTGTAATATGGAGATTACAAAGACTTAATCCCTGTAATTATAACTTTGAAAACATTTAAGAATTTATAAAGTACTTTGATAAAAAGAGAATGACTCACATTGTAGATTTAATATGAACAGAGCTTAGCCTACTGATTTGCCTTGTTAACCTAGCTTAAATAACAATGCACACAAAACTAGGTTAGTAACTAATACAGCATTTACGATAACTCACGAGATTAAACCCTCACAACGAATGACAAAGTGCGATACTTAAACATCCATCGATTTAACGACGAATGACAAAGCATAAACCCTAATGTGGGCAGCACTTAAACATCCATTGGATAGTTTCAATCAATCGGACATTGAATCGTAGCAGCGATCGAGTTATTACCCTGTATTGCGGCAGCACTTCGTGAATCGTGTGTGTTTTTGTAGTAATTAGACTATATCTCAACGTACGTATTGAGTTTGAACGTCGAACTAACGCACAATTGCAAGTAACAGACTCTACTATTTATACATGAAAAACGGCTCCCTCGCGTGGCGCGAGGGGCCTTTGCGTGGCGCGAGAGACCCTGGTCTACCATAGGGTAGCTTCGTGTCTCAGTATCTTATCTGAGTTGGTCTCGCATTAAAATTCAATTTACACGTAAAACTGTTTGGATATTACCGACTAGGGGTTACCCCCCCTGAGTTTTAGGGGCCCTGATCCTGATTCCGATTATTCTGAAAATTTCAGGGTTTATGCAGAATCACTTGGGTTTCTCAATTAGGGTTTCCTATTGGACAATTAAAGTAATAAATAGGACTTTTTAATAAGAGTTGTTACATCCTCCCCACCTTAATAAAAATCTCGTCCTCGAGATTTACTGGAATAATTGAGGATACTTTCGTTTCATTTCTGATTCCAGCTCCCAAGTGTATTCAGCTCCTCTCTTTGAATCCCACTTGACTTTG
The DNA here is from genome assembly GCA_030545235.1 of Helianthus tuberosus. Classification (NCBI taxonomy): domain Eukaryota; kingdom Viridiplantae; phylum Streptophyta; class Magnoliopsida; order Asterales; family Asteraceae; genus Helianthus; species Helianthus tuberosus. The sequence goes on from CM060425.1 coordinate 201,144,710, forward strand.
ACTAGAACTAGTCGTTTGTGCTTGAAAAACTTGATCTTTCTATCTTCTATTTGTAATGGCTTCTCCACAAACTTTAACTTTTTGTTTACCTCTATATCTCGAAGAGGTACTACCAGTGATTCGTCTGATAGGCATTTCTTGAGGTTGGATACATGAAATACATCATGTACTCCAGCCAGCTCCTCTGGTAGTTGTAAACGATAAGCAACTGGTCCTATACGTTGGATTACTGGGAATGGTCCTACGTATCTTGGACTTAGCTTTCCTTTCTTACCGAATCGAACTACTCCTTTCCAAGGAGAAACTTTCAAAAGTACCTTGTCTCCAACTTGAAACTCGAGTGGCTTGCGTCGATTGTCGGCATAGCTTTTCTGACGACCTCGAGCCATTTTTAGTCTTTCTTTGATTTGAGTGATCTTGTCGGTAGTTTCTTGCACAATCTCTGGTCCTGATAATTGACTTTCTCCTATTTCTGCCCAACAAACGGGAGTTCTGCATTTTCTTCCATACAATGCTTCGAATGGGGCAGCTTCAATGCTTGAATGATAAATATTGTTATAGGAGAATTCAATTAAAGGTAAGTGGTCGTCCCAATTTCCACCAAAATCTATTACTCATGCTCGGAGCATGTCTTCCAGAGTTTGAATCGTCCTTTCACTTTGTCCGTCAGTTTGAGGATGATATGCAGTGCTTAAATTTAGTCGAGTTCCCATTGCTTCTTGGAAACTAGCCCAAAAATGGGAAGTGAAACGACTATCCCTATCCGATACAATGGAGAGTGGAACTCCATGTAAGGATACTACTTCGTCTACATACAACTTTGCCAATCTTTCCATGCTAAAGGTTTCTTTCATAGGTAGAAAGTGAGCTGATTTGGTTAATCGATCTACAATTACCCAAATCGCATCATTACCTTCTCTGGTTTTGGGTAACTTAGTAACAAAATCCATTGTTATGAGTTCCCATTTCCATACAGGCATTTCTAATTGTTGTAGTAAACCTGAAGGTTTCTGGTGTTCTGCCTTAACTTGTGAACAAGTAAGACACTTAGAAACATATCGAGCTATGTCCTTTTTCATTCCTATCCACCAAAAGTTATTTCTTAAATCTTGGTACATTTTATTGTTTCCAGGATGCATGGTATACCTAGATTTATGGGCTTCTTCTAAAATCTTATTTCTTAATTCTCCCTGCTTAGGTACCCAAATTCTGCTTTTGTGGAATCTCCAAATTCCATCAGCTCCTTGTTCTAATTCTTTTATTCTTCCTTTCATTCCTTCAGCATCATCCTTGATTGCTGTTTCTTGGAAATGCTTTAGTTGTTCCATTAAATCTAATTGTAGATTTAATCTAAGAGCACGGACTCGTCGTTGTTTCTCATGGTATTTACGACTTAAGGCATCTGCAACTACATTTGCCTTTCCTTAGTGATACTGAATATCACAGTCGTAGTCGCTTAGAATTTCCATCCATTCCTTTGTCTCATGTTCAACTCTTTTTGCCCAAATATGTACCTTAAACTCTTATGATCTGTATAGACAGTAAATTTACTTCCATTCAAATAATGTCTCCAAATTTTAAGGGCAAAAATTATGGCTCCTAATTCTAAATCATACGTATAATTCTCCTCGTGCTTTTTCAATTGTCTTGATGCATACGCAATTACCTTCTTGCGTTGCATTAGCACACATCCAAATCCTAATTTTGAAGCGTCACAGTATACTTCAAAATCTTCAGTCCCTTCTGGTAATGCTAAGATTGGAGCATTGGTTAATTTCTGTTTCAAGATCCTAAAGGCTTCTTCTTGCTTAGGTCCCCATTCAAACTTAATTGCTTTACAGGTTAGCTTAGTTAATTGTACAGCTATTTTGGAAAAATCCTTAATAAACCGTCTATAGTATCCGGCTAACCCTATAAAACTTCTAATTTCCATTGCGGATTGCGGAACCTTCCATTTAGTGATCGCTTCTATTTTAGCAGGATCTATGTGAATACCTTTGTGATTCACCATGTGTCCTAGGAATTGCACTTCTTGCAGCCAAAATTCACATTTTGAAAATTTGGCGTAAAGCTTTTCTTTTCTTAACAAAGTTAAGAGTGCATGCAAGTGCTGATAATGTTCGTCCTGACTTTTGGAATAAATAAGTATATCGTCGATGAAGACAATTACAAATTTATCCAAATATGGTTTACAAAATCCTATTCATCATGTCCATGAATGCGGCAGGTGCATTCGTTAATCCGAAGGGCATGACTGTAAACTCATAATGACCATACCTAGTTCTGAAAGCAGTTTTAGGTATGTCTTCTTCTTGTACATTTAATTGATGGTATCCGGAGCGTAAGTCGATCTTAGAAAAATATCTAGCTCCTTGAAGTTGATCAAAAAGATCATCAATCCTAGGTAATGGGTATCGATTCTTAATTGTAACCTTATTCAATTCTCTATAATCAATACACATTCTCATTGACCCATCTTTCTTCTTTACAAACAACACTGGTGCTCCCCAAGGGGATGAACTAGGTTGTATGAAACCTTTAATTAGTAATTCATCTAATTGCTTTTTCAGTTCTAACATTTATGTGGGTGCTAACCGATAAGGTGCCTTGGCTATCAGTGTAGTTCCTGGAATTAGATGAATTCTAAATTCTACTTCCCTATTTGGTGGTAATCCCGGTAACTCTTCTGGAAATACATCTGGGTATTCTGAGACTACCGAAATCTCCTTAACTTCTTTACTCTTAGTACTAATGATTACTGAAATCATATATACTATTCCTTGCTTTCGTTCATAATTAGCAACTTTCATTACTGATATGAACTTCATGGGTTTACGTGGTTTATCTCCTGTAATTGTTATTACTTCCCCAGTAGGTGCCTGAATTTCTATAGAGTTTTTTATCACAAAGGATTCGAGCATGGTTGGCTACTAACCAATCCATTCCTAACACAACATCGAACCCAGCTAAATTCATTGGCAATAGGGTTGCATGAAATTTATGACCTGAAAGTTCTATCTTTTCTTCTTGCAAAACCTTATCTATTTTAACTGAATTCCCATCTGCCGTTTCGACTGTAAAAATTTGCCTAAGGTTGGTTAAGGGTAAACTAAGAGCTTGACATAATGAATTATTGATAAAACTTTGGTTTGCACCAGAGTCAAATAATACTTTTGCATACACGTTGTGAATTAAGAACGTACCAGCTATCACATCTGGAATGAGTTCTGCTTCTTGAGTGGTCAGCTGGAATGCTCTGACATTCTTTTTAGTTGCTCCGTCGGCCGTCTTGACTTTGTTGTCTGCTGGTTTGACTAATTTAGGGCATTCTGGTTTAAAATGTCCCTTTTCTCCACAGTTATAGCAGATCGTTGTTTTCTTTCTGCAGTCTTCTTCACGATGTCCTATAGCTTTGCAAAAGTTGCAGGTTACATTACATCTTCCATAATGTTTCTTTCTGCAATTCCTGCAGAACGGCAAATCTGAAGATTGCCCTGTTCCTCTTCTCTTGAAGTTGCTACTATTACCCATACGAACTCCTTGGGTAATTTTCTGAGCCAGTTCCTTTTTCCTATTTTCATCTCTTGTGCATATCAGCTCATCAGTTAGGGTGTTAGCTAATTCTACCGCATCGTCAATAGTACGAGGTCTCGCAGCTTTAACGATATTACGGATTTCACTAATTAATCCCCAAATATAGCGAGAAATGAGTACCGGTTCTGGCGAAGCCAGTGTTGGTACCACTCTAGCATATTCAAAGAATTTCGAAGTATATCCTCGACAATCTACATCCATCATTCGATGGTTTAGGAACTTATTTGCCATTTGATCTTTTTCATATTCGGGACAGAATTTTCTTTCTACAAGACTCTTAAATTCTTCCCAGTTCATAGCATACGCTATCATCCTTCCTTTAGCTTGTAACACCGTGTTCCACCATTCTAGCGCCACTTCTTTAAAAAGATTAGACACATACATAACTTTATCATTTTCGGCATATTTACTTATTGTAATTACTGCCTCGGTTTTCTCTAACCAACGCAGTGCTGCAGTCGCTCCTTCATTGCCTGCAAACTCAGCTGGTTTACACGCAAGAAATTCTTTGTAAGTGCAACCAGGCGTTGCAGCTTTCATTTTCTTAGGGAGCGGAGCCTGCCGTGAATCATTATTGTGATTGGTATGATTACCGCCTCCGTTTATGCTATTACTGAAGTTATCTTCAGAAATACATTTGCTAGGAATGATTTGTTGAGGTTCAACAGGTTTCTGGGCAGCAGCAAGTATTGCTGGAATAGCATTGGCTATCCCTTGAGCAACGATATTTTCTATATCTTGCCTAGTCATAAATTGATCTTCCGGATGTTGCTCAGATTGGTTAACCTCATTAACTGGTTCATTATTAGCGTTTTCCATCTGTTAATTAATTTATATAAATTATTAGTATTGAATAAATAACAACTATACACAAAACAATTATACAAATTTCACAACACATATATAGTCAAAATTATCGATTTCTCGATCCCATTTTTATATTTATATATATGCGTCAATACACACCATTTATCTTACAAAGGTTTTATTTGTAGTTATTTTACAGACTGATTTTATTATTATATTATTACACAACCATAGTTTCACCACCATCCTATCCCTGAGTACTTTAGAAGCGACGTTCCCTCTCGTCGTACTTCCAGGAGATCTGTTATCCTACTTCCCTGATCCTATTTCCTGCATCCACCAGCTCCTCGCCAAAGTGGCGGCGTTCAGCTAGATTTTCATTACTCATTGGTGGGTTTGGTATTGGCTCAGGGTCGAACTGAGGGAGAAAGGAATAGGGACTGTTGAGCAGATTTTGAAACTGCCAGTCGTTCGTCCACCACTCGTCCATTCCTAGAGGTTGAGTGTGGATTATAGGTTCTGGGATTGCTGGTTCCAAGTTTATTGGTAATTGAGTTTCAGCAGGATAAGAGTATAGATTATTATTGACAGGCCTGACGATATCACAGCTTGCCAATGCCCGATCCAATTCTTCCTGAAATGGTAACTCCTCGACTTGTCTAGAGCTTTCTCCAATTTCTATATTGGTTTGCCTAGAACCTTCCCCGAACTCTATTTCCATCTGCCTTGAATATTCCCCAAACTGCATTTCCATCTGCCTAGAACCTTCCCCGACTTCAATCCCCTTCCCTTTGTCTAAGGGGTTTTCTATTTTGGGAATCTTCCTAGTGGCGGGTTTCCTCCTGCCCACATGCCTCCATCCTACAAATCTTCTCCTTTTCTTAGGCTTGGGTTTCTCCGGAGGTGGAGCGTTAAATTCCATGGTTCCTCTACATCGGCTATGTAACCTGTAAAGTCTCTAGAAACCTCTATTTTCACCGGATAGAGATTTAGATTTTGAAGGGCTTCAGATAAGTCATTCATGCTGTTTAGCAGATATGCAAAAAAAAAAAAAAAATACACAAAAATTGCTAAGTTAAAATTTTATAATAAAATTTCATAGATAACCTTTAAATATTATTGCATACCGTGTAAATAATTTAATACAAAGATAATTGAAAATTAATACACAATAGGGTTTGTGGTAAACTTATTTATTTACTGGATAAGGTTTCTGGCTTGTAGGTAATAAGGGTGCTAAAACTTGAGTCAAATTATTTAAAGATTTGCGTTTACTGCTACAGTGGCTAGCATATAGAGATCTGCCCATTTTTCATCTAACTTGTCTTCCCATGGTGGTTTACTACCTAATTCTTGGTTTTTCTGATTAACTCTCTTTTCTTTTGGTTGTGATTTCTTTAATTTCTCCTGACTTTTCCTAATAATCAAACTTCTTTTATTAGGAGAAAGTGGTTCCTCATATTGTGCCTTTCGGACAAATATTCCTTCTTCAGGATTTGCATAGGATTTTGAGGATGATGATCCTTTTTCTCTCGGTGTAGTATCTAATTTATAATAGATATCTGAAAGTCTTTGCTTACCCATACTGTAAACAAATATTTAAACACATAATCACAAAATGGCAATTAGTAAAATTAAGTATTTTCTAAATACTTAATTGGCTTAAATCAGTGGCTCTGATACCACCTTTTTCTGTCACGGCCCCCGACCCGGTTTGACCCGTTTCAGGAGCCGCGGGACAGAAAATCCCGTGGTATTTATTTAACAGCGGAAGATTTTACCAGGATCTTTTTAAAACTGAAATTTCCTGATTATTTTATTTCACAACTCGGGATAAAACCCCGGTACTTTACAATCATGTGATTTCACTGAGAAATCTTTATTTTACAAAACATGTTTCTTTATTTTATATTGAGCCACTTCCTTAAGCTTGTAGTGCTTCGCGGCACTTTTACTTGGATCACAACAGATCACCTGAAACATGTTTGAAAAAGGTTTTGTCAGCGGGAAATACTGGTGAATCATTCTTTTTATGAAAACGACTCGTTTGTTATAATTTACAGTATTAAGAGCGATTACAATGTTTCTATATCAACCAACTACCCTCGGTATTTGTCACTCGACTCGTTTCTGTGACTATGGTCATATCACCCATTGGCTAACCCGTTGTCCAATGGTGACGATTATCAAGTAATGTATACAAAACCCCACATACCGGCTGTAATATGGAGATTACAAAGACTTAATCCCTGTAATTATAACTTTGAAAACATTTAAGAATTTATAAAGTACTTTGATAAAAAGAGAATGACTCACATTGTAGATTTAATATGAACAGAGCTTAGCCTACTGATTTGCCTTGTTAACCTAGCTTAAATAACAATGCACACAAAACTAGGTTAGTAACTAATACAGCATTTACGATAACTCACGAGATTAAACCCTCACAACGAATGACAAAGTGCGATACTTAAACATCCATCGATTTAACGACGAATGACAAAGCATAAACCCTAATGTGGGCAGCACTTAAACATCCATTGGATAGTTTCAATCAATCGGACATTGAATCGTAGCAGCGATCGAGTTATTACCCTGTATTGCGGCAGCACTTCGTGAATCGTGTGTGTTTTTGTAGTAATTAGACTATATCTCAACGTACGTATTGAGTTTGAACGTCGAACTAACGCACAATTGCAAGTAACAGACTCTACTATTTATACATGAAAAACGGCTCCCTCGCGTGGCGCGAGGGGCCTTTGCGTGGCGCGAGAGACCCTGGTCTACCATAGGGTAGCTTCGTGTCTCAGTATCTTATCTGAGTTGGTCTCGCGTTAAAATTCAATTTACACGTAAAACTGTTTGGATATTACCGACTAGGGGTTACCCCCCCTGAGTTTTAGGGGCCCTGATCCTGATTCCGATTATTCTGAAAATTTCAGGGTTTATGCAGAATCACTTGGGTTTCTCAATTAGGGTTTCCTATTGGACAATTAAAGTAATAAATAGGACTTTTTAATAAGAGTTGTTACATCCTCCCCACCTTAATAAAAATCTCGTCCTCGAGATTTACTGGAATAATTGAGGATACTTTCGTTTCATTTCTGATTCCAGCTCCCAAGTGTATTCAGCTCCTCTCTTTGAATCCCACTTGACTTTGACTAGAACTAGTCGTTTGTGCTTGAAAAACTTGATCTTTCTATCTTCTATTTGTAATGGCTTCTCCACAAACTTTAACTTTTTGTTTACCTCTATATCTCGAAGAGGTACTACCAGTGATTCGTCTGATAGGCATTTCTTGAGGTTGGATACATGAAATACATCATGTACTCCAGCCAGCTCCTCTGGTAGTTGTAAACGATAAGCAACTGGTCCTATACGTTGGATTACTGGGAATGGTCCTACGTATCTTGGACTTAGCTTTCCTTTCTTACCGAATCGAACTACTCCTTTCCAAGGAGAAACTTTCAAAAGTACCTTGTCTCCAACTTGAAACTCGAGTGGCTTGCGTCGATTGTCGGCATAGCTTTTCTGACGATCTCGAGCCATTTTTAGTCTTTCTTTGATTTGAGTGATCTTGTCGGTAGTTTCTTGCACAATCTCTGGTCCTGATAATTGACTTTCTCCTATTTCTGCCCAACAAACGGGAGTTCTGCATTTTCTTCCATACAATGCTTCGAATGGGGCAGCTTCAATGCTTGAATGATAACTATTGTTATAGGAGAATTCAATTAAAGGTAAGTGGTCGTCCCAATTTCCACCAAAATCTATTACTCATGCTCGGAGCATTGTCTTCCAAAATCTATTCAACTGATGGCAACTTCCTTTTAGCAGGGTCATCCTCATAGTAGAAGGATTTGATCTCTTCTCTAACTGCTTCAAGTTCTAGAGGGAATTGGACACCTGCAGGAATGATGATAGGGATTGGTTATTGTACTGGAGCTGATGAGAGAGGAACAGGGTTTGGAATAAGTGCAAGTGATTGTGAAGATGTTGGTGGTGGTGATGGAGAATCATCATCAGGTATGAAAATTCTTCTCCTTTTTATTGTAGGAGAGGCTAATGATGTCTTGGGTTGATCAGTGGTGGTATTTTGAGTGGTGGATGGTGACTGACTAACAGTTGTTGAAACAACTGGTGTTTCAACAACTGTTGCCATTACAACAGATGTTGTAACATCTGGTGTCTTCTGCTTTTTGGTAGGAGGTGATGATGGTGAGATTGTTTTTGGTGGTTTTATTGGTGGAGTGATTTTTGGTAGTGGTGGTAAGGCAGTGGTTGTGGTGTGTGTTGAAGTGGCGTGTGTGGTTTGGAGCCTTTAGTAGGTGGTTTGGAAGCATGCTTTTTAGGTTGCCTCACTTGTCTAGTGGGCTTCTTCTTTTCTTCCTTGGGATTTTTATCATCCATAGGTTCAGAAGGACCTTGTGCATTTAGCTTCATGAAAGCTCTCTTCTCCTGTTCCCACCTGGCTTTATCCTTAGCCACTCTATCCCTTTTTACACTTGCTTTTGCTTCAGCTAGTGCATTTTCAGTAACATCAATCTTTTTGCTACCATCTGGCAAGGGAATGTTTTTAGTCATGTTTTCCTTTTCTGGTTCAATATAAATACCATCTTCAATTCCCTTCTTTATCCACTGTTTGATTTTCTCCCCCTTTTTGGCATTATCTGGAGGAGGGTTATCAACGAAGAGAACAGTGGGAGGAGCAGTGCCAGTGGTTTTCAGAATGTGGGCTTTTAGAGTCTTGATGTCAGCTTGAGTATCTTTAAACCTTGCTTCCGTGAGAGTTCTGATCTTTTGAATTTGGATCTCATGTTGCTGATCAGCTAGTTCTCTTTGATGTCGGAGCAGTGGTTGAAATAAACTCCACAACTCATTAGATAATGGAGCAGTTGGTGGAGGTGGTGCAGCAGTGGATGTAGACTTTTGTAAATTTAACACCTGCTGCAGCATTGTTTTGATGTCTGCAACAGATGATTCAATTTTGTCCACTCTCTCCGCCAATTTCTTATATTTTAAACCATCACCCAAATGAATGGGATCATCTGATTTCCCACCAGAAGTGGTTGTATCAATGGTAGACTTAGGGAATGTATCCCAAAAGTCATCCACTGATGCCCCTTGTTCTTGGTACGGGGAACTTCTTTCCTCATTTGTGGACACTTTGAACAGCTCACCGGTGGTTAAAGAAAACTTACCAGTGGTTGCCCTAGTTGTCTCTGAAGAAATTGCCTTCAAGGGAGTCTTATTGATAGAACAACTGACCCAATGTAGACCAGTGGGTCTAACACTAGTAGTTCCTGCTCCACTTGAACTACTGACAGGAGTTACTTGTAACTCCTGCAGTGTAACCTCCTCAATTGTTGCTGGGATTGCAGAGGTATAGGCATCAGACCCAGTCACTTGTGGGAGTGTACTCTCATTGATAGGTGGTTGAGAGGAACTGGTTTGTGTCTGAGCTATATCAACTGCATGCAACAAAGGTAGCATGGATTGTGGTAAGATGAGGGGTGAAGGTATTGGTGTAGAAAGAGACATGTCCTTGGGATCAGGACTGAGGAAGATGGATCCAATTGGACCCAGAGCTTCATAATGTGGGGTCCCTGTGCTTACAACCTGATCCTTTTGTGAGGATGCAGGAGGAGTTTTAGGCAAAGGTGGAGATCTTTCTACCAACTGCTGTGAGGAAGTAGCAGCAGTGGTTATTGGTGACTTTTGTGTTGTCAGTGGCAGTTGCTCTGGGATCTCATCTTCCAGAGTTGCCTTTTTGATGGGTTTGGGGGGTTTTCTGGATGGTTTCTTTTTGGTCTTTTTGGTAAGAGCAGGTGTGGGTTTCAAAACAGTGGTTATGCTGCCTTGATCACCTGGAGCAGTAGGCTCAGCAGCAGATACCTGAGGAGCAGTGGTAGCTGCTAAATTCTGCTCAGGCACCTCTGCTTGTGTTTTTGTAGGTTTTAGCATTCTTGTGAATGTTTCAGGTGTTAAACTGTTTATTTTAAAAGGAGGACCCTGTACAAGTACATGGGCATTATTTTTTGAATTTTTTTTTTATCAAAATAGTAACTCAAAAATCTTGGAAATAATAGAAAAGCCTTTTTCTCAACATTTTTGACCAAATTATCGAAGATTACCTGGGAATAATTAAAATTTTCACCTTTAAGTATAGCATAACCCAGGTATTGTATCTTCAACGGGATTTCATTGAAAGCAGTGGTTTTGTTAGAAACACACATAAGGAGGGTATGAAATAAAAACCTTGTAGTAGATGGAAAACTACCCTTTTGTAAAGTATCTATTTTTATTTCTTCTCCATACCCTCTTTTAATGAAATATCCTTGGTACTCTGTTTTCGGAAAAGAATTTTTACCTTCCAGATCATTAAGCTCAAATACTTCAGATATGGCTTGAGGTGTGATTGAGATTTTTACACCTTTTATTGGGGAATTGATGGCAACAACCTTTTTGTCCATCTTCTCAAGAGTAGCATTTTTCCAAAATTCTCGTTGAGTAGCAAGGTAGAGGGTTGCAATGTAAGTGAGCAAAGTTTTGTACTTTGTGGAGGATAGTGTGTCTATGATGGAATCGAAGGTCTTTGTGTCACTGGGTTTTTCAAGAATACCCAAGTAATTGTGAGACCATTTGTATGGAATTTCAACCTTGGTAGGCTCCTTTGTTTTGGATTTGCTTGCCTTTTTCACCATGATTGAAACAGAGAATGGGAGAAATGAAGTGAAGACGATGAAGGTAGGGAGAGAATTTTGGGGAAAAACTGTTTTGAGAAAAGAATTTTGAATTCGATTCGACAGTGAAAACCCTGTTTTGGGGTTTAGGGCAGGGTTTTATAAGAGGAAAAAGTGTATGCTGATGTGGCAGCAGTTACAAAGATCTGACGGATAAATACTGACCACGTGTCAACCCCTGATGAAAGGATGAAATAATGGAGGACAGTTGTTTGAGAAACCACAGATGAAGCAATACCAGTGATTCACAAAGAAAAGTGAAAACAGTGGGTGACTTTTACTATCAGTGGATAGCTTATGTCAGTGGTTTTAAAACACTGAAGTGTGACATCAGTTTTTACCAAGGAAAATGAAGAAACAGAGGTTGACTTTCAACAGTGGATAGCAAATAACAAACAGATGTTTGCACCAATCAGTGGTTATGGCAGACTTTTAAGGATTTAATGAAAATTTCATTTTTAGCTATTTTTAAGGATGGATTTTTAATTTTCTGAAAACATTTTAATGCTTTTATTCATAGAAAAACAAGATTTTGCTTGTTATTCCATGTTTAGCATGTCAATCCTAGAGACCAAGCTTTCAAAGGTGGATGTATCTAATGCTTTTGTGAGCACATCTGCCAGCTGGTCTTTAGTTGGAACATGATGCAGAGAAATCAAACCTTTTTCATAGCAATCCCTCACAAAGAGATGTCTGATGTCCATGTGCTTGGTGGTTGAATGGGAAACTGGATTTTTGATGATATTTTCTGCTGCCTGGCTATCCAACATGAGTGGTGTCTTTAAGGCAGTGATACCAAAATCCAGCAACTGGTTTTGAAGCCACAGGAGTTGGGCTGTACAGCTTGCAGCAGCAATGTATTCAGCTTCAGCAGTAGATGTTGAAACAACTGCTTGCTTTTTGCTTTGCCATGAAACCAAGCAATTGCCTAGAAACTGGCACCCACCTGAAGTGGACTTCCTTGTGGTGTTACATCCGCAAAGTCACTGTCTGAAAAGCCTGAAAGCAGGCCCTAGGTGCTTGTTTCAGGCCATACAAGGCTTTGTTTAGCCTGTAGACATGATCTGGATAAAATGGATCCTCAAAACCTGGAGGTTGACAAACATACACCTCTTCTTGAATTGTACCATAAAGGAAAGCACTTTTGATATCTATTTGGAACACCTTCATGTTGTGGTTGACAGCTAAGGCCAGGAACAGTCTTATAGCTTCCAATCTTGCTACAGGGGAAAAAGTTTCATCATAGTCTATCCCCTCTTCGTGTCTGTAACCTTGAACCACAAGCCTGGCTTTATTCTTGACAACAATGCCCCTTTCATCAGTTTTATTTTTGAAGATCCACTTTGTGCCTATGGGACTTACATCCTTTGGCAGTGGCACAAGCTCCCATACTTGTTGTCTTTTAAACTGTTGGAGCTCCTCTTGCATGGCTTCTACCCAGCTGTTGTCTTTCAGTGCCTCTTGGTACTTGACAGGCTGATGGAGTAATAGAAAACCAGCAAAAAGACAAATGTTTTGGGTTTGGCTTCTTGTGAGCACCCCTTCATTGATGTTGCCAATGATTTGGTCAGGTGGATGAGATCTCAAGAAGATTAAATCTCCTTGATATGGAATGATGGCATTTGTTGGTGAAGGCTACAGATGTGTATCATCTGAGCTAACCACTGCTGGTGACTTTGATGATCCAGCCGTGGCTTCAAAAGGTAGTGGTATAGGAGGTAATGGTGTGGACATATGCTGACTTTTATCCACTATTTGGGGACTTTTGTCAGCAGTGTTTGATGATGTGGAAACAGAGGTTGATGGGCTACTTTGGTCAACAACTGTTGAGGTAGCAGTGGTTGAGCTTTGACAGCTGTTTTGTACAACTGCTGCTTTTTCCATTGAAACAGACTTTTGTTGAGGAATGATGATCTCATACCCATAGTCTGGTGATGAATCCTCTGATGGACCTGCACTGTTAGTCTTGACAACAGTATTTTCAAAAGTGAATTTATTAAGATAAAACAGTTTAGCAGGGTTTGCTGGGATTTTCATTGAGGAAAGTTCATTAAACTTTACATTCAAAGTCTCTTCCACTGTTTTGGTCCTTGTGTTAAACACTTTGTAGGCCTTAGCAGTGGTAGAGTATCCCAGATGATAACCACAATCAATTTTGGCTGCAAACTTAGAAATGGAATCTTTTAAGTTTAAAATGAAGCATGGGCAACCAAAAACTTTGAAATATGAAATCAATGGCTTTATTTTATACAGCAGTTCATAGGCAGTCTTTTGATGCCTGGGATTGATTAAAACTCTGTTTTGGACATAGCAAGCAGTGTTTACTGCCTCTGCCCAAAAAGTTAATGGCAAACCTGAATCAGCAAGCATGGTTCTGGCAGCCTCAATCAAAGTTCTGTTCTTTCTTTCAACAATCCCATTTTGTCCTGGTGTTCTTGGAATGCTATATTGCCTCACAATTCCTTTTGACACACATAAATCATTCAACTCCTTGTTTCTGAACTCTGTGCCATTGTCACTTCTGAAGATTTTCACTGGAAGGTCAAACTGCTTTTCAACCTGTTTCACAAAGTCTTGCAGAATTCCTGCAGTCTCATCTTTTGAGTGTAAAAAGTAAGTCCATGTAAACCTAGAAAAGTCATCAACAATAACCAAGCAATACCTCTTTTTCTTAAGACTCATGACTTTAACTGGGCCAAACAAATCCATATGAAGCATTTGCAAACATTTGGTTGTTTTGGACTCATCAATGGATTTGTAGGAGCTTTTATGTTGTTTTCCTTTTAAGCAGGAAACACAATGCTCAGGACAGGTGAACAGTTTTTGAGGTAAACCTCTTACTAACCCCTGTTTTGAAATAGCAGTGATTGTCTTGAGATTTATGTGCCCCAATCTTCTGTGCCATAGTTTTGTCTCTTTGTTTGACGCGGCTGAGAACAGACAAGCATCAGTTCTGGGGCTCTCTTTTGACATATCCATCACGTAAACATTGCCACTTCTTTGAGCAACAAGTTTGGTTTTTCCAGAATTGATTATTGCTTCAATCTTTTCAACCATTTCTGGTCCAACAATCCTACAACACTCCTTTGTGAAGAATGACCCATACCCCTTGTCACTCATCTGTGAAACACTCAGGAGGTTGAATTTTAGATTGTCTATTAGATTGACATTTTCAAAATTTACATTACCAGACTGTACTGTACCAGACCCCATAACTTTCCCTTTACTATTATTACCAAAGGATATATCACCCCCTCCATGGATTTTGAAATCTTTGAGAAGGGCTTTACATCCTGTCATGTGCCTGGAGCCTCCACTATCTACATACCAAAGGCTATCTAAGCATGCAGAAGCTCCCTACACATGAAGTAAAAGGATTCCAAAGCCAATAAGGCTTTGGATGGGGTCTCAACAGTGTCTGGGATGAGTTCAGATGCATGGGCAGTGGTTAGGTCAGGGGTTTGGACAGTTTTAGGACTGTTTCTCTCTAACCACTGTTGTGGGTTTTGACCAATCACCTGCTGATAACCAAAGGATGCCTGTTCACTCTTGGTTTAGAGGGCCTTTTGTAGGTCTCATAAACGTGTGGAATCCTTTGGTAAGATGATTGTCCCTTGCCTCTTCTGAATTGGTTGGTAGGGGGTGCATCAGTCACTTGAACATCTCTTTGGACAGATGTTTGATTCAGCTGTTTTGTAACAGCTGTTTGGACTGGCACAAACAGTGGTTGATTCTTGGTGAATTTGACAGATGATGTTGATGGACTCAAGGATGTTTTAGCAGTGTACTCATTCTTTTTAACATCAAAGTTTTTGAGATACACACATGCTTGAGTTTTGTGGTTTGTTTTACCACAGATGGTGCAGCTTTCAGCAGGTACAATGATACTTGTTTTGTTTAAATCATATGCTTTTAAATGGAAACAATCTTTTGTTAGATGATTCCTTTTTTCACAAAATTCACAAAACATGTTTTTGATCTTTTCTCTCTTCTTTCTCTTTTCAGACTCATTTGCAACAGAGTTTTTAACCTCTGTTGGGATGTCCTTGAGAGGGATGACTTTTGCTTTTGGAGCCTTAACACCATCAGTGGTTTTGAAATCCATGGGTTTAAAATTTTCAAGAATGTCACACTCGTCAGACCATGAGGGTTTAAATTGGTATTTCTCAATTTCCTCAAAAGTAGAGGATCCCACTGGTCTTTCAAGTGTGATTTTGTTACCAAGTTTATCAGTGATTTTCACTTCTTGGCCATTCTTGTTTGTGGGAATGAATTCAGTGGTTATATCAGTGGTTTGAACAGATTTTTCAAAAGCAGTGTTTTCATCATCATGTTTTCTATAACCAACACCAAATTTCACATTGCTTTTAATCTGTTTTTCAAGCATTACTTCATATCCTTTGCAGGATTCCACCCACTTTTCACATGTGATTTGGGTGGATTCCAACTCCTTTTTACAAACATGATATTTTTCTATCATTGTTTGGAGTTGGGTTTTGGGAATGCTTTGCTCTTCTTTTAGACAGCTAATTTCTTTGTCTTTTTCAGCCAACTTGATTTTAAGTTCTTTTAATGACTTTTCAAATTTGACTTCATCAGTTAAGACCCTATTCCGAAGGTTTTCATTCACCTCTTTGATACTAGCAAATGCAATAATGCATTTGTCTGAGCACATATTTTTAAGAACCTAAGATGATACCTTGGCAGCTGCCATCATAGCACAATCACATTGATGATTATTTTCTTCATCAGCTCTTTCTTCTTTCTCACCCTCTTTCTCATCTTCCTTTTCTTCCTTGTCTTATTTGGACCAAGGATCAACCAGTGGTTCAATCAGGGTTTCTGAATTTTCTCCCAGCAGTAGTTCACCAGCAACTGCAGTAACCACTGCTTCAGCCACTTTATCCACTATTTCAGCACTTAGCTGTTCACCTTCAGTTTCTACCCCTTCTGGTATAGACTCTAATGCCATCAAGCAAAATTCATCATTAGTAGGATCATTAAAAGCATTGAGTGCAAAATTTTCATCACTAAGCTCATCAGGCATACTGCTTCAGTCAACAAAGCCTTGAGTGAAAAAGCTTTGCTGATCTGGTTGTGTTACTGTTGGAGCAGCTGGTTGAGGTGCAACAGGTTGCACTTGTGCCTGAGGGACAGGGGTTTGAACATACTGAATTTGTGGAACAATGGTTTGAACATAATGCACAGGCACAGGGGTTGCAGCATAGTGAGCAGTGTTAACATGGGCAGCAGGGGTATATTGGGTAATGTGCCCAGTGCTTTGATGTTGTGGTCTAGGGTTTGAGCTGGGATGAGTGATTATTGGACCAGTGGTTTGACTCCTGCATTCCCTAGCAAAATGACCTAGCCTATTGCACTTATAGCACTTAATTTTTGACTTATCCAACCCCACTTTTAAATTCCCATGTAACCCTGGGAATTTTCTCCCTGTTCTTTTGTAGAATTTGCTTGTTCTTACACTAAGCAAAGCCAATTGATGCAAAATATCCATCTCTTCTAAGTCAGTGGGATCAAAGTGTTGCAAATCATTGAGTTCAAAACACATGTTATCTGACATCTGGTTTTCACAATTTGCAGTAAAAGCATAATTTACAGAGTGAGAATCAGGGTTGTTGAAATTTCCACCAGCAGTTATATCAATAAAGTGATCATAACCCTGATCCTTACTACTGCTACCAGATTCTTCCTGACCAAAAAGAGCTATGCTGCCAAATGAATAATCATCAGCAACTTTGCCAGACTCTTGCAACTTCTTTTTCTGGTTTAACTCCCTTTCATAGGTCAGGAGTCTACCATGAAGTTGGGTCAGGGTCAGATCTTTGAACTCAACAGAGTTTCTAGTAACAAATGCAATGGTATCCCATTTTTCTGGTAATGATCTAAGGAACCTGCTATTTTGAGTTGAATTTGGAAATGTTACTTTAACAAGCCTTAGTTCACTAATGAGACAACTGAATCGTTCAAACTGCTGAGTCAATGATTCACCCCTGATGTGACAAAATGTTTCACACTGCTGATTCAGAATTTCCCTATTGTTTTCAATAACTTCTTCTGTTCCCCCAAACTGTTCCTTCAGTGCATCCCATAACTCTTTGGCATTGTTACAATGTAGCAGTCCAGCATAGATTTCATTGGGTAATGCAGATGCTATGATGCTAAATGCTTTGGCATCGAGTTTGAACTTTTGAAAATCAGTTTCAGTATAGTTTTCAGATGGTTTAGGTACGAACTTCTTTGCATCCTCATCACTTGGCACCATAGGAACATGGGGACCAAAAACAAATAGACCTCCAACATCCAGTGTTCTGTTGAGCAAGGATGTGACCCATCCTTCTCTGCCAGATGTTGTATTCATTACGTTTAAGCATGGGCGGTTTGAAAAGAGAGCCAATGTTATTCTTATCATCTTGTGATTGTGACGTCATCCTGATTGTTTTACAGGCACTGATTAATCAACTTTGATGGTGATTAAACCTTGCTTTGTTTTTCAACAAAACGAACAAACTATCAGTATCAACGATTATGAGCTGAACTTTTTATGTCAAAATGATTGTTAAATCAAATTTGACTGTCCAAGCTCTGATACCAATTGTTAGGATCTGAGTTTGGTTTTGATTGTGTTTTACGTTTGAAATAAGATGAAGATGAATGAGTAGTGTAACGGAATTTAAAATGGAAACAAACTTTGCACACAATCAAACAGGAGAATTGCTTTAATCAAACATTTTCAACAAAGAACCGAAAGATTGAATTTATTTTAATAACGATTACAATGCATGTATGAATACAAACTCCCCCTCAGCCTAAGCTCACAGTGTTTGTTCGTGCAAGAAGAAGATTTTGTAAAGAGCTACTAGAACAGTGCATGGTACTGTTCTATTTATAGGAACGGACAAACCACTGAGGCATCAATGCTGACGTCACCATGAAAGTGACATCTAACCTCCTAACAACTTCTAACAACTGATCTATACAAACACTGCTTAAGCTAACAACTGCTATACAATACATTACATAATTAAACTAAACTACTGCTGGTCCTTCCACTGTTGTGACTTCAGCAGTACTTGATAACTACCAGCAGTGCTTGACCCAAAGCAGTAGATTGAACAGCAGGTCTTTAGTCTTTGACTTGATCAGTGGTTGTAGGCCAGCAGTTGTAACGATCAGTAGATAGGAGGTCAGCAGATGTTGAACCCACTTTCAAGGGGAGAGACTTGTAACACAACATCTGCTTATTCTGGATCCACTGTCCCGATCCAGTTTTGGCTTTAATTATCTGTTCCTCTGATAGGGTTCAATCCCAACAAAGGGTGTTTATGATCGGTGCTGGTGATGCTAGGAACGACGGCAATGTCGTGACTGGCACGTTTTCTGTGAACAATCTTATTGCTTCTGTGTTATTTGATTCCGGTGCCGATTGGAGTTATGTGTGCTTAGAGTTTGGTCAACGATTAGGGTTAGCCCCAACGCCTTTAGAGGTTAAGCACGTAGTAGAATTAGCTAATGGCAAAACGATTGAAGCTTCGCATGTTCTATTTGGGTGTAAACTAGATCTTGTGGGTCAAGTGTTTGATATTGATCTCCTTCCTGTTACTCTCGGTAGTTTTGATATAGTGGTTGGTATGGATTGGCTGTGTAAGCACCAAGCTGAGATTCTGTGTAAGGAGAAGATTGTACGTATTCCTCTCCCTGGTGGAGAGTCATTATCGGTTCAAGGGTATCGTTGTGGGATGATGGTTGGTATCATCTCAGCTATGCAAGGGCAGAAATGTCTATGAAAGGGGTATCCTGCTATTCTAGCACTGGTGACTGATACTCCTTCAGGGGAAAGAAGGATCGAGGATCTGCCAGTTGTACGCGAATTTACCGATGTGTTTCCTGAGGAACTTCCTGGTTTACCTCCTCACCGCCAAGTGGAATTTCAGATTGATCTTGCACCAGGAGTGGCCCCAATTGCTCGTGCTCCCTACCATTTAGCACCTGGAGAGTTGCAGGAGCTGTCTAACCAGCTGCAAGAGTTATTGGACAGAGGCTTTATTCGACCCAGTTCTTCGCCTTGGGGAGCCCCAGTTTTGTTTGTAAAGAAGAAAGACGGGTCCTTTCGCATGTGTATTGATTATCGGGAACTCAACAAGGTGACTGTCAAGAACCATTATCCACTGCCACGCATCGACGACTTTTTTGACCAGTTGCAAGGGTCAAGTTTTTATTCAAAGATCGACTTAAGATCGGGCTATCATCAGATGAGAGTCCGAGAGGAGGATGTTCCTAAAACGGCTTTTCGAACGCGTTATGGCACTATGAGTTTTTAGTTATGCCGTTTGGGTTGACTAACGCGCCAGCGGTCTTCATGGATCTCATGAACCGTGTATGCAAACCGTATCTCGACGATTTCGTTATAGTATTCATCGACGACATTTTGATCTACTCGAAGAGCAAAGAAGATCACGAGCGGCACCTGCGTCTTATTTTGGAACTCCTGAGGAAGGAGCAACTCTATGCAAAGTTTTCTAAGTGTGACTTCTGGATTCGAGAGGTACACTTCCTTGGGCACATAGTGAATGAATCAGGAATACATGTGGATCCAGCTAAGATTGATGCTATCAAGAATTGGGCGGCACCAAAGAATCCATCGGAGGTGCGACAATTTCTTGGTCTCACTGGGTATTATCGAAGATTTATCAAGGATTTCTCGAAGATCGCTCAACCTCTTACCTCATTGACACAGAAAGGTGTTGTGTATTCTTGGGGAACGAAGCAAGAGGATGCTTTCCAGTTGCTGAAACAGAAACTCTGTAGTGCGCCGATTTTGTCTCTACCTGAAGGAACAAAAGATTTTGTGGTATATTGTGATGCTTCCATTCAGGGTCTTGGTTGCGTGCTGATGCAACGCAACAATGTGATCGCTTACGCTTCTCGACAACTGAAGGTTCATGAGAGGAATTATACGACGCACGACTTAGAGTTAGGAGCCGTGGTGTTTGCACTCAAAATCTGGAGGCATTACCTGTACGGTACTAAATGCACTATTTATACCGACCACAGGAGCCTTCAGCATATTTTCGACCAGAAGGATTTGAATATGCGACAGCGTCGCTGGGTAGAACTTTTAAACGATTATGATTGTGCAATCAAGTATCATCCGGGTAAGGCCAACATTGTAGCTGACGCTCTCAGTCGAAAGGAATTGAAACCCAAGCGTGTTCGTGCCTTGCAGCTTACTATTCATTCTAACCTACCTAATCAGATTCGTTCTGCACAAACCGAAGCGTTAAAAGAGGAAAACATTGAAGCAGAATACTTTAGGGGAATGGAAAAACAACTTATAGAGAGATCAGATGGTATTCTCTACTTCATGGAGCGTGTATGGATTCCTTTGTTTGGTAACCTTAGAGAACTTGTGATGGATGAAGCGCACAAGTCTCGATACTCTGTTCATCCAGGTTCGGATAAGATGTATCAGGATCTCAAGGTCATGTATTGGTGGCCGAAGATGAAAGCTCACATCGCAACCTATGTGAGTAAGTGTTTGACCTGTTCGAAAGTTAAAGTGGAGTATCAGAAACCATCTGGATTGCTTCAACAACCAGAAATACCCATGTGGAAATGGGAGCAGACCGCAATGGATTTTGTCACTGGGGTACCTAGAACTCAAAACGGGAACGACACAATTTGGGTGGTCGTTGATCGTCTCATGAAGTCAGCGCACTTTCTGGCAATCAAGGAAATAGATAAGTTCTCGCAACTAGCTGCTTTCTATCTTAAGGAGGTGGTTTCTAGGCACGGGGTGCCGACATCTATTATCTCTGACCGTGACCCGCGTTTCATCTCAGATTTGTGGCAGTCGATGCACAAATCATTCGGCTCGCGTCTCGATATGAGCACTGCTTATCACCCGCAGACGGATGGTCAAAGTGAGCGAACCATCCAGACACTTGAAGACATGCTGCGAGCATGTGTGATTGATTTTGGTAAAGGCTGGGAGAAACATTTGCCGTTGATCGAGTTCTCCTACAACAACAGTTACCATACCAGCATTCAGGCAGCTCCATTCGAAGCATTGTATGGATGAAAATGTCGTTCGCCTCTCTGTTGGGCTGAGGTGGGTGACGGCCAGGTTACAGGCCCAGAACTTGTACTCGAAACCTCCGAGAAAATTGTGCAGATCAGGAATCGTATGGCGGCAGCGCGTGATCGTCAGAAAAGCTATGCTGATAAGCGTAGAAAACCTTTGGAATTTAAAGTTAATGATCGTGTTATGTTGAAGGTCTCACCCTGGAAAGGTGTGGTGCGCTTTGGGAAGCGCGGCAAGCTTAATCCACGCTACGTCGGGCCATTCAAAGTTTTGGAGCGTATTGGTAAAGTGGCCTACAAGTTAGAGTTACCTGCTGAGTTAGGTAACGTCCATGATGTGTTCCATGTGTCACAATTAAAGAAGTGTTTGTCTGATGAAACACTGGTCGTACCGTTTCAAGAGCTGAAAATTGATGACAAGTTGCAGTTTGTCGAGGAACCAATAGAAATTATGGACTGGAGGTCAAGGTTCGTAAGCACAGCCGTATTCTGATTGTACGAGTTCGTTGGAACTCAAGACGTGGACCGGAGTTCACATGGGAACGTGAGGATCAGATGAAGCTCAAGTACCCACATTTATTACCAGATGACAAGTCTAAGTCTGACAAGCCTAAGTCTGGCACAACTAGTGAATTTCGGGACGAAATTCCCATTCAAGTTGGGGATGATGTGGCACCCGCGAAAAATACACCGTCATCCTGACTCGACGCCGTGCATTTGTGGATTGCTTATCAAATTTCGGGACGAAATTTCATTCAAGTTGGGGATGATGTGACAATCCGAGATTTCAAGACCTTTCCCTTACGTGTTACCTATCTCGTATTTCATTGAACATGGTATTATATGTAATATGTTGGATTGTTTTTGGTAGTTGATTAATTGTTTACTCAATAAAAACCTTTTATGGCAAAATCTCTTCACAACATTGCTCACCATGTACTGTTCGACGAAACATTACATGTTTCGTCACTTACATATTCGACGAAACTTAGGTCGACGAAACCTAGGGGGTTCGCCATGCACATACGACGAAACATATATGTTTCGTCGGCCCGGATCCATTCAAGTCCAGTAGAGGCCCAACCCACTCCTTTTTAGAACGTGTGTGTATATATATGTCGCACAACTGATCAGTTGCAAACCCTAGCTCTTTCCTCTAACCGTCGGCAGCACTCATCCTCATCTCGAAGCCTCTGTGCATTTTTGTAATCGCTCCATAGATCGGTTAGAATCTCACTACCTTATGCCCTGTTTGATGATTGCTATGTGTTGTCTGTGGTCTATTGTGAATGTAGGGTTTTGTATTAGAAACTATAATCGTATGTTGTGTAATCAGAGTCTTGATATCTTAACATTAAATCGATAGATTGGAACATGTATGATAAAGATTAGATGTCTTGAAATTAGTCATGATTATTGTTCGGATGATGAATTTGTTACCATATGAATATGAACTTCTCTGTACACACAATTACCGAATGATCGAGATCTGTGACATTAAGCACAATGATTATTTATGGTTGTATATGATTGAGTTATGATATGATGCATGATGAATTACTTATGATTGATCCAAGAGATGTTAGGGAACTGTATAGCTATGGATAAGTCAGAATTGTAACTGTTAAGGTGATTGATGTTCACGATGATCTGTGAGGAAGAAGGTCCTCGACGAAAGTTAATGATGTTTCGTCATTAAGGATCCGACGAAAGTTGTTGGGTTTCGTCATTAAAAGATCCGACGAAAGTTGATGAGGTTTCGTCAATAAGGACTAGACGAAAGATGTAGTCTTTCGTCGACAGGATCACCAGACAGAACGGATGTTATGCTGAGTTTGAGTATGAATAACTATGTAATGAAAGTTTGTTATTACCTGTTAAGAATATACATATTTACTGAGGAAAACATGGTTTGGTTGTCATGAATAGTACACTAAAACTGGTAAGAACTGTTGTGAAACGTATATGTGAAACTTTATGAGTAAATAACTACTATGTTGCTGGTGTGCACACTATGATCATAACTTATACATGAACCATGAGACTGTAAACTGATTATGTATACATGAATACCATAGGGTGTGACTGTTTAAGTGTGAACAAGTAACTAATCAAACCGAGCAAACCAAGGTGAGTTCACTGCTCTTTTTCCAAGCATGCATCCCGGGGAGGGATATCGGGTAACGTTCCGGGGAGGAATGTTAGGTTATTGGGATGTTTGTTATTACACTCATTTCTATCATATAAGACCCCTTACATCTACCGATAGTTGCCGGGGAGGCAACGAGGTTATTAGTTGATAGCACTATTAGGTTTGGCACCCTCACACCATACAGGGGAGGACGGGCGTGAACTAATTACCTTAACCACTTGACCAATGCTTTGATAGAGGCATTGGGGTTGGGCAAATACATCTTGTAGCCATTGCGGTAATCGAGTTAATAACAACATCAAATCAAATCATTGAACTGTCTTATACTCATATCTGGTAACTAAACGCGTTAACAAAACTTTGAACTCACCAGCGTCGTCTGACACACTTGTCTGCATGCTTGCAGGTCATTAGGATCTTGATATGGACTTGCTATCTGGGAGTGCTGGAGTGGTCATGGGTCGAGACTCTTGGATACACACTTTGTTGATTAAGAACACATGTTTTGAAACATTTGAATTACTATTTATATTATGCTTCCGCTGAATACTTACTTTGGTTTAACTCATGACTTGGATTTATATTTTGAAATGAATGGAATGTTTTATTTAAATACTATGCATGGTTCAATGTGATTGGTGGCTTGGATCCTGGTACGTCACACGTCCCGCGGTGTTTCCGCATGTGGTATTTTGGGGGTGTGACAGTTCTATCCCTCGTTGTTTCTCGATCATGGCCAATTCACCAACTAGATGTCAAAAATGCCTTCCTCAATGGGCATCTTCAGGAAACAGTTTACATGCACCAACCACCAGGATTTGTTGACCCAGCTCACCCCAATCATGTATGTCGTCTAAGGAAATCATTGTACGGGCTAAAACAGGCTCCTCGGGCATGGTACACTCGTTTTTCTACGTTCATCACATCTTTGGGATTTCGCAACAGCTAGTGTGACACGTCTCTATTCATTTATAAACGAGGTGCCCAACTTGCTTGTCTGCTTTTATATGTAGACGACATTGTTATTACTGCAAACAAACCTGAATTACTGAGTGGGATCATCAAACAACTTTCAGCCGAATTCGCTATGACTTATTTGGGCCAGCTTCACCACTTCCTTGGTATTACCGTCACTAGGGATCACCAGTCCCTGTTTCTTGCCCAAACGTAGTATGCTCTTGATATTCTTCATCGTGCTAACATGACTGCATGTAAACCATGTCACACGCCTGTCG
Organism: Helianthus tuberosus; assembly: GCA_030545235.1. Taxonomy (NCBI): domain Eukaryota; kingdom Viridiplantae; phylum Streptophyta; class Magnoliopsida; order Asterales; family Asteraceae; genus Helianthus; species Helianthus tuberosus. Next base: position 201,169,336 of record CM060425.1, read on the forward strand.
ACACAACCAGCAAATTGAGTGCCACTGAAGGGACCCCATTACCATATGGCACCTTATACCGAAGTCTAGCCGGAGCACTTTAATACCTCACCATCACTCGCCCTGATATCTCCTATGCCGTTCAATAGATTTGCCTCTTCATGCATGCACCCAGAGATGCTCACTTTGATTTTCTGAAACGGGTCTTACGATATATTCATGGTACTATTGATCTTGGTCTTCGACTTTCGGCATCTCCAAATAGTTCCCTTGTCGCTTACTCGGACGCAGATTGGGGAGGCTGCCAGACACTCGTCGATCCACTTCCGGCTACTGTATTTTTCTCGGGGACAATCTTGTTTCTTGGTTATCTAAACGACCTCCAACTATCACAAGATCTAGTGCCGCAGCTGAGTATAGGGGTGTAGCAAATGCTGTAGCCAAAGCGACTTGGATACGAAATCTGCTTCTCGAACTGCACACTCCAACACCAAAGGCCATAGTCATATTTTGTGACAATATCTCTGCAGTATATTTATCCGGGAATCCTGTGCAACATCAACGTACTAAACATGTTGAGTTGGACATCCACTTTGTCCACGAAAAAGTTCAGCTCGGTCACATTCGGGTCCTTCATGTACCATCTCCCGCTCAGTATGCCGGCATTTTCACCAAGGGCCTTCCGCGATACTTGTTCGATACATTCAGGTCCAGCTTGAACGTCACAACTTATCAACGTTCTAGTTGAGGGGGACTATTAAACAAGATAGTGAAGGCATTATTATGATTGCATCTATTTTTGTACTTTGTCTTGATTGGGTTTTACATTTATGGTGACCCAAAATTATAGGATTCAATCACAATGTTTATCAAAAAGATGTATTATTCAATGTTTTAAAAACCGGTTTTTTAGTCGTACCGGGTTAGACTCAGAAATGGTTCAACCGGTTGAACCGGGTTATATCGGGCGGTTTAACCAGTTGACTAATTAACCCTATACATCCATAAAATACAATTTCAACTCAAAAAATAACCCAAAACTACATTATTCAATAACAAAAAATATTCCAAAAGTTAATCCATGATAAAATAATAATCCAAAAGCTCACTATCAACGACATAAAAGTCCAAATTTTAACCTTGGCCTGATACCGGTATATCGGTTTAAACCGGTATAACCTATTTTACCTGCGGTATAACTTCTTTGTCGTTCCTTCAATTTACCGACATGATTCATGCCAGTCAAGCTTCCGGCATCCGGTTTACCCGGTTCAACCGGCCGGTATAAACCGGTTTTTAAAACATTGGTATTATTTGAAGTATAAGGAATGAAACTAAAACTCTAAGATATATTATAAAATAAAATAACTCTTCATTTAACTCTTCAAAGTTGATACCAGTAATCAGGTAACAACGTCTTTTGTTCATTTTGGTTACAAAATGTGAAACTTTCTTGTTGCTTGTTGAAAATTTTAAAACGTATATTGTTATAAATCAGTAATAACTTAAACTTAGAGCAAATTACATGCATATACCCATAATTGTTTACTTAGCTACGTAAACACATTAAAAATAGTTGTTTGTTTTATGTGTTAAATAATTTATGTCTGTTTTACACCTTTCAAGATTTTTTTTAACTCTGACCCACATTCCCTTTGTTCTTCTCTAGCGAAGGCCTTTCATCGGCGCCTAACTTTCTCGCAAGTCGCAATCACCAACATTCTCTATGCCATTGTATATCTTTCAGTGGCTACAATCGCTCCTTCAACGAGGCACCAAACATAAACACCTCGGTCACTAGTGGTCACTTGGTGGTGTTCGCCTGTGGTATTGGGCAATAGAGATGGCCGGCAACTTGGTGGTGTTCGCCTATGGTATTGGGTAAATAGAGATGGCCGACAAGGTTCATCAGGATTAACAAATGCAATTGTTGTGGCGGGTGTCTGGATTCAAGTCATCAAAGAAATGTGTTAGATCGCGCCTAGTTGGGGTTCATCATGACCAACGGATACCAATCTTAGCAGCAAATGCAAAATTATATTTATTACACATGGTAGGTTTGATACAAACAATGAAACTTAAAAGTTATACAAACTTATATGAAGCAAAATTTAACATCTTCAACGATCTTCATATTAAACATCTACTCACCACAATTCTCTGAAATACAAGCTCAAAAATGAACGTGTCAACATAACGTTGGTGTCAACATAACCTTGGTGAGCTCATAAATAATATACCATAATTCAATTTAGTGTATTATCTTTTAAAGTAATATTAAGGTATTGAAAAATTAGTTCTTATTATGTGCAGTTCACTACACCAATGTTTTTAGAGTAAATTTCAAAGTTCGTCCTTTATGTATGTCTAATATATCAAAGTATGTCCTTTGTCTTTAATAACCTCAGAAAACATCCTTAATGTTTGCAAACCCTTACATGTTACGTCCTTTAGTCCTAACACAGCTAGTTTTTAAGGTTAAATTTGACTAAGTCAACCCCACATAAGGGTATTTTGGTCAGTTTATCCAAAATGTTAAAATAAATCATTATAAAAAAATAAATAAAACAATTTTAAAATTATATATTATATATATAAACAGACAAAACACACATATATATATATATATATATAAACACCTTCTTCTCTCTCTGACTATCCTACCACAACCACCACCCACCACCGACCTACTGGTCTTCTTCTCCGGTGAAACACCACCGCCCAACTCCGGCGACCAAGAACTCCCACACTCACCCCTCCTCTTTCTCTCTCTCTCTCTTTCGGATCGGAACCCTAGCCGCCGTCTTCGCAGACCAAATAAAGGGGCAGGTGGTGTGTGGCTGTGGTGGCAGGTGAGAGAGAGAGGGAGACGACGGCAGCGGTGAGCACGGCGGCGGTGGTGCGAGAGAAATCAGCACCGCCGGCAGCGGCGAGCACGGCGGCGGTGGTGCGAGACGACGGTAAACAAAGGCCCCTGTTCGGTCGGACCAGGTAGCCGAGAAAGGGGGTGTTTGCAGGTGGGAGTTGTCGGAGGAGGAGGGGTTTAGATGAGGGTGTGTAGCCAGAGAAATCAGCACCGCCGGCAGCCGAAGCCTTTGAAGCCTTTGAAGCAGGTTGTGGTTTTTGGTTGATTGATTGAGTTAATTGATGATTTGGTGTTATACACAAAGCCTTTGAAGCAGGTTGTGGTTTTTAAGGTTGGTTTGAAGAAGAAACCAAAAGTGTTACAGCTAGCTATACGAAGAAATTGTTGTTGATTTGTACGCCGTGAACCTCCAGCTATGTGTGTAAATATTAATTTTGGCAGTGGTTTGTTAATTTGGTTGATTGTGTTAATTTTGGTTTGTTAATTTTGATGGAGACCGGCTTTTAGGTACCGGCCGATTCAACGGTGGGGTGTGTGCAGGTGGTGGAGGTGGTGGTCGGTCTGGTGAGGTGTATGGCAGTGGTGGTTGGTCTGGTGGTCATAGCAGCGGTGCTTGATCGGAGAAGAACCATGATTTGCAGAGTGGGAGACACACAGTTGTGAGAGAAATTGGGAGAGAGAGGACCATGATTTACAGTGGTGCTTTATGATATTTATATATTTTTTATTTAGGGTAAAATGACCAATATACCCTCATGTGCTTCTCACATGACCTGACTTAACTGGGAAAACAAACAAGGTTTAGGGTAAAGGACATAACTTGATTGGTTTTGCAAACATTAAGGATGTTTTCTGAGGTTGTTAAAGACAAAGGACATACTTTGATATATTAGACATACATAAAGGACGAACTTTGAAATTTACTCATGTTTTTAGGACAGGACCAGACATCGAACTGGTCGCCTTACGTGGGTCAGGCCGAATGTAAGAATCAGATGATTTTTTAAATATCATAAAATAAATAGGCTAAAATAAGTATAACTTAATCAAATATCCAGTTCAACCTTCCGTTTTTTCAGTCCGACCACCGTTTTCCGATACAACCGCCAATTTTCCAACACTAGATTCAGATTCGGTTTCAACACCCAAACTGGACCAACTAAGGTTCTGGTTCCTGGTCCGACCGGGCGGTCCGGGTTTCAAAACAATGTACAACACTCATTTTAACTTACACCGGTAACATAACCACACGACATCTTATGGTAAAAAGTACTTAAAATATAGTAAAGATATATGCCCAAGATAAATAACTTAATGATTAGCATGTGTTTACTTAAAAAAATTATAGATATGTTAATTCTTTTTAGTAAATTTATGTTTATTGTTCAAGTGTTTATAATACAAGCAATCAATTATGTGAAGTTACTTTAGTTTCATAAACCAACATCATCATCCTCATACTCAGTAAATCCCACCAATAGCAAAGCTAAGGTCGGATATGAGAAGAGTAAGATGTAAACAACCTTACCCTCTACCCCTTATGAATAAAGAGGCTCCTCCTAGTGAGACCTCCGGCTTGATAGTTTCACAAACCAACATAAAAGATGATTAGTTTTATACATTTTTCTAAAGACTTTTGGAACAATTCAAGATAACACAAAATATTTTCTAGCATCTATAGGTAAAATCATGTACAACATAAACATCACTGTAAAAACATACCCCAAATAATAGAAATACATATGGCCATATTTATTGTCCATTCAGCACAATTATGAATTATTGACTTAAATAAGAACAAACTATAAATCACCAGATACATACTTGAACAAGAAAAACTCAAAACTACAAATGAACTTCATCAACATACACCAAGCACTCACTTTAGTGCTTGATGTCCATCTCATCTGGTACCCAAACAAATGTCCGGTAATACAACATACACATTGGTAGTTACAAAGTAATGACACACCATCCGACAGACACAACATCACTAAAGAACATTGTAATAATTATTGAGAAAACATCTCAGCAATTCGGTTGCAACTTGATGCGCTAAATAACTCATGTATATACAAGCATCCATCAGCAGCTGTTTATATGATCTTGTTGACTTCCATTTGACTTGAAAAATATCTTAATTGGCTTTTGTCGGTTGTGAAACCTTGCTATTTGAGCTCCCAACACCTTTCCCTGTTTTGCCTGTCCATATGTTTTGACCCATTAACTTAAGAGCGAGTCGAATCGGATTATGTTTTATTTATAACGGATCAAATAGAAGAAGCTTAAGAGACAACATGAATGGGTTGAGCGTAAAATAAAGGTACTGAAACAAATACAATCATATCGAATAGATCTGACCACTTCTATTTCAGCCTCTAATTGGCTTGTGCCTATTGGTCAAATAATTTCATCAAGTCCAACTTGTTTCGTTTTAAAAGAATAACCGAACATAACATCTTTTTAATAAGATTAATTGTGTGCTCGTGTAGCTATACTGAAACAAAATAACAGTATAACACAATGGTAAACCAGGTGATATGCCATCTTTTGAAGTAGTATTTAATGCATAATTGGTTGTAACAAGCACAGTAGCATGTTTGGCTATTTTATACATTCTCAATAAACATAAAGTATATTGTACACCTACCAATAGACTATAAGAAGACAAGTTCAACTCATTTACATTTCAAGTATATTGTACACCTACGAATAGACTAAATGATTTACTTACAAGTCGGTTTGCATTATGTTTTATTTCTTAACAGTAAAATAGGTAAATAATGTAATCACACTTGACACACTAACCAGGCCCAATCCCATTTGACCCATAAAAAAAGTTTGCCTATTTTGACCCAATACCCAACCCACTAGAGGTACAAATGAGCCGAGCCTTATCGAGCCCGAGCCGAGCTTGAGCCTAAAATAAAGCTCGTTTATTTATCGAGCCTGAGCTTGAGCCTGGCATGTGAAGCTCGTCGAGCCTTGTCGAGCCCTAGCTGAGCCTGAGCCTAAAATAAAGCTCATTTATTTATCGAGCCCGAGCTCGAGCATGGCATGTGAAGCTCGTCAGGCTCGTCGAGCCTTAGTATAATATTAGTTTTTATTAATATTTAATAACATTTACCCCATATTTCAAGTTGTCTAGTAAATGAGCCGAACCGAGCTTATTTAAACTTGTTTACGAGCTGAGCCCAAACCTATAAATAAGCTTTTTAGAAAACGAGCCCGGGCTCGAGCTTCACTTATCGAGCTCGCGAGCCTAAACGAGTCTTTTATTTATATTACTTTTACATAATATATTTGTTAATAGATAATAAATGAGCCGAGCCCGAGCTTGAGAAACTACCAACAAGCCGAGCTCGAGCTCTCATAAGTTAATCGAGCTCTCATATATAAATCTACTACTAAGCACCGATTTTTGGCATGATGGTGGGAAGTTCATAAGAGATGTGTGAAATGTATTCACCGTCATCAGATATAACCCCCACACACACATACAGCGAGAGAGAGAGAGATGAACTAACCGTTACTGGGAAGCGATAGCCGTTTCTTTCCCTGATTACCCAAACTTGTGGACCTCTCTTTAGGATTGCTATGAGATCTTGACTGAACCGAATCCTTTATTGGTTTTGGCTTGGGCTTTGACTTGACAGACAACAAAGCAGGAACTTCCTGAATGGTAGTTGACTTGATAGGAGGAGAATCAAAGCCATCAGATTGAGATTGGGCCACTTTCTCATTTGCTAAATCGGAATGAAGATTTGAAGCAATGACTTTCTTGCCAGTAGATTTTAACTGATTCTTGATGCCATGTTCTTGCTCTTCTTTGGCAGACCCGTTGTTTTCTTGTATCTTGATTTCGTCTTTTGTGTTAACGTCAAGAAAACGGTTTTCCCATGGACGGACAGCCATCCATCTCTCCAGCCAGTTCCAACCCCAGTTACCTTTATCTGGTTCAAATCCTGAGTGAGTTACCTGTTGTTTGGATCCTGCTTGCCACTGTAGCAAACAATCACATGTCATTTTCACAAGTTAATCTTATGGGATGTTATTTGTACACCACCATATTATTGGTTATAAGCATTTTTCCTTGCAACTATAAGAGAGGGGAACAGGCACATAATAATATAGTAAAAAACAATACTTAGATGATTTGCACATTAAAAATGGTGTTAAAATCATCTTCTTAATCTTTAGCTGCTAAAACAATTGATCGTTTGATCTTTATTTAGAGATAATGTATGCGGATCCCGTCAAGTATTCAACTTCTATTATTAGATTGCCCATATACTGAAGCTACTTTATAGGCCACCCATATATATATTCACTTTTGTCTATACCAAATTTGGCTAAAAACATTAAAAAACCGAAAACACGCTAGCTTTCTTTACATTCAACCTTTGCTTATTTAAAGTTTAATACGATGATATTCTTGTTTGAGTAAAATGCCATTTTCGTCCCTGAGGTTTGGCCAGTTTTGCGACTTTCGTTCAAAGGTTTGTTTTTTCGCACCTAGATCCAAAAGATTTGAAATCTTTTTCACTTTAGGTGCAATTGGCAAGATTTCAAACACTTTGGATCCGGATGCGGAAAAACAAACCTTTGGACGAAAGTCGCAAAACTGGCCAAGCCTCAGGGATAAAAATGGCATTTTACTCTTCTTGTTTTTTTTCCCAAATTCTGAACGGCATTTTCGACATTAGGCATGTGTTTTTGCCACGTTTGAGTAGTTTCAATACATGGGTGGTCTTAGATGAGAATAGTTAAATATATAAGTAGCCTCCGCATACATTTTTTTCTAAAAAAGTAAAAGAGAAGGTACAGAAAAGGGGCATGGGGTACTCTCTACACAATTTAACTATTTAAGTATTTATAAAGAGTGAAAAACACTATTATTTTTATTCAAGAGTTTTCAACTTTTGCAAAATATGATATTTGATATTACCTGGTGAGCAAGAGCATATGCCATGGCTCTTTCACGTTTAGCAGCTGCTTCCTGTCTCTTTATCAATTTCGCTTGAATTTCTTCAACAGATCCAACACTATCACACCATCCTTGCTGTCAAAATATCAGCGAGGGGTAAAAACGTAAAAATATAAAGAAGAAAGGGGTGGTATTAGTACAATAAACATGTGATTCACTGACTCTCCTGGACCTCTTTGCATATCATGTGATTGGAAAGACATGTATATTATTACTACAAAAAAAACTAAAATTAAAAACTATGTATTACAATATGTGGATATTTATCCAGTATGAACTTGTTTAGCCACTTTAATAAATAACTCCTTATTCAATGTTCAGGCACATAACCGCTTTTCTAGCAAAAAAAAACTTTATATTTTAAGTTATATCAAATCACCTATTTTAACTACGTTAATCGAACTGGAAGAAAACTTCAATTTTCAGTTTGTTTGCAGCCAGTGACTTCACTGACTGACTATCAGAATCCCAAACACTATAAAAGACCAATTTTACATCTTTAGGCATCTACCAATACTAACCCATAAGTAAAACTGAACCCACATCAATTAACTCAATTTATTTTTAATCTACAATGATTACCTCTATTTCACGAACATGAGCCTCGTGTTGGAGTTGCTGTTGATGTTTTTGTTGTTCTGTCTGGCCTTCCAATGCAATGCGAACCCGCCTGGCTCGAACCCGTGCCTGAACCCTAACTAAGGCTTGCATACACCTAAGAGTAATCGCAGCTTGCTTTCTCACAGCATGACCTCTGACCAGAGCCTGCAGTCTCACCAGTCCTTTAAGTGCTCTTAGTGCTCGTCTCGCCTGAATATTGTTATTATAGAAGTAGTTCAAGATCAAACTTAACTAATAGTTGGATACACAATGGAACAATTAGTAAAACTTAACAAAAGGATTTTTTTTGTTCCATAACTTTATAATAACAATATTCAGGCGAGACAAGCAGATTGGGTAATGATACAAAACGAGTTCAGGTTCCAATGAATCGTTTTTCTAGTGGTTGAAACACGATAGGCAGGGTTGTGTTAACACGCAAACAGATTTTTTTGTCTGTTTATGTTTTAACTAAGGTGGCAAACAATATTACTACAATAAAAATCTATATCTTTGAAGAAAAACGATATTAAACGTTGTATGCAACAATATAAAACTTTCAGCGATTTTCAACTTGTTTGAAACGTTTATAACCCATTTGACTTATTCCCCATAAATACTTTCATTCATATTCCCCGATTCCTAAACCCTCAAACCAAATACATCCTTATGAATGATAGTGAAATATATAATACCAAAAATCCTCGAAAAGCAGTTTGGATGAGTGTAGCCGCCCACTTTTCTCTCATTTGTTGTTCCATATGAGACGAATCTTGCATTTGAAGTGTACTGGAAGAAGAATTTGTAACATCTTGAGCTGCACTGCTATTGCCATCTTCAACATTGAGCTTATTCAGAAAACTCCCATTGTTTATCTCTGTGGATTTTTTTCTCCGGTGACGAAACTTTCCAGCATTCGCTCTCTGAAATTGATTATGCAAATGCAAGTGAGAAGATCTATAAGGCCAGTGTACTAATGTAGCACACACATTTTACAAAAATTATTGTTATACAAGTACTTACAATTCAGAAAACAAAAAAAAAAACTAGGATACATGCAGTATTATGAATGCTGAAAGAATGAGATTTTTTATATAATATATACACAATATTAAATTAAACTATAATTCAAATAAGTGTTAAACAGGATTTTCAACAACAGCAGCTGACTATTTTTTTAATAACATAATTTTAATAAAAATAAGATGAAATCTGGAACTAGTAAAATGCTACTTTATACATTAATAGTTTAATACTTTTTGTAAAAATGTAGAATAAGAAATTAATACAGGATTTATAAGGGACTAAAAGTATTACTTTAATAAAAGTAAAATAAAATGGGTTTAAAGCAAAATCAGATGAGAATTTGCCATAAAAATGTTCTTACTAGCATCTTTTTATAGACTATAATAAACATCACCCGATCATTACTTATTCCATATGCTGATACGTAGGTGCACACACACTAGTACAAGCATCCTTCAGACCATCAGTAGCATTTTGTTAAATGGCTACTTAACTTTTTGCTAAAAACTAGCTAGGGCCAGACCATTTGACCCTTAAACCATATTTATAACTATTTTGTTAAATTGGCTACTTAACTTTTTGCTAAAAACTAGCTAGGGCCATACCATTTGACCCTTAAACCATATAGATAACTATTTTGTTAAATGGGCTACTTAACTTTTTGCTAAAAACTAGCTATAGATAACTAGATAAGCAACCAGCTATATACAGAAACCTAAAAGAATATAAATGAAAAGGATGAACAGACCCTTAAGCATTATATTGTAACACTCTATTTCATTCATTAACATGCAAATGATATAACTTAGTTGCATTGGAAAAAAACTAAGTGATATAAATACTAACATGCCCATCTTCTCTTGGACTTTGTGATTTTTCTTGTTTCTTCAATCCAATGAGCGCTCTAATCCATTTTCCAGAAACACCCATGTTTGTAGTCAATTCAACCTTACCAGCTTCAAGCCTGCAGTATTTTCTTTAAAAAAATTAGATACAGATAGTAGCAGCAATAAGGATTGTAAAATTTTAAGATACCAAAACAAAATACAATTATTTCATTAAAAATTAAAAGCCAAAGAAATGCTTTTCATCTTCTCTGGTTCAACACCACCCTCCCTCTCCACTGCATGGAAGTCAGATTTAACCCAACAGCTTCTCAACTTACACAGTTACACTAATAAACACGTTAGCGCTTAGCATACCAAGAAAAAGGAACTTTTTTCCACAGTAAAATTCCATTTTTCAATGAACATTCAATAGCTGAATCTGCTATAAGAGGGAAAAGTCCATTGGTTTGATGAGCCATTTCATGTCTAGTGAGGCGTTTGGATGTGAATTTGAACTAATTACTGTGATTCATAGTCGCAATAACTTGTTTTTGGAACGCCAAAATCTCATTAGAAAAAACGCAACTAGCGAGATGCTAGAGCAACAAACACAACAAAGACCTTACAACTTTCACAACAAACTTTTAAAAAAAGACCTGCTTTTCACCCAAAGATGCCCCAAAGATCTAACATCCTTCACCGTTTTTTTTTTTTTTTTTGTAAAAAAAGCTAGCCACTCTGTTAAAAAGATAAATCGCAATAATTGAGTTCTAAACTTTCTAATGATGATCAAAATAACTGGATTTATGTAGTTCTGCAAGAAATTGCTATCAGAGTATTAATTGTTGAGATAGATGTACAAATCTCAAACTATCCCCCAACTCTAAACAATAGACTATCTGACTTTCTAGTTGTCTTATCACTTATGCTCATTCTTCAAAACACAATAACCAGTTCTTCATCACTATAACAAAGCATATCCATTCACAAGTCTATACATACTTGAGTACATCCACAATACATATATATACACACACATTTCAATTTGCAAATTTCAAAACCCTAGCCTTAACGCTAACAAGTTTTTAGTGTTCAATGCAATGCCAATTCAGCTACACACTTCATCAAACTCCAAATGCTATATAACTTCTAGCACATAACCTTATTCAACTAAAATTACACACAAATTTCAAAACTACATTCTCACAAACGGATAACAACAAACATACGAACATATCATAACCTAAAAACCTCCCGTACATGTAAAAACCCTAAAACTCATGCCAAAACAAGTAATAAAACGATTCGAGTAACAGAAATTACCTGAAAAAACCGTGTGCCGATCCAGAAACCTAAATTCTGAACGATTACATACCATATCAAGTTCTTCACTTCAATTGTTACTGAATTTCAGTAAAACAGCAACGGATTTCAATCATGTAATAGATTTATTGGATTGAATGTAGGAAATTGATTCAGATTGGAGTGAAGATGTGAAATTGTAGTTAAATTTGTGCATTTAATCGGTAGGGTTGACCATTTGGAAGCATGTGAAGGGTTTGTAGATGACGACAGTACGCGTGGCTGTAATAATAATATACGGAAGTGATTTTTTTGGTGTTGGAAAAACAAAAAGGGAAGGGTGGGTGTAAACGGCTTTTAGATTTGTAAGATTTTTTTAGGTGTACGGATTTTATGAGGTGTCTACCAAACATACCACTTTGATGTTTTATGATAGGAATCAATTATTGATGGTATTTAAAAGGATTTCCTTTAGAGTAAATTACAAAAATCGTCCTTTATGCATGTCAGTTATTGCAAACTGTGTCATTTATCTTTAATAATTATAGAAAACGTACTCAATGTTTGCAAACCCTTGCACGTTACGTCCTTTAACTCTAACTCGGTTAATTTTTTTGTTTAAATTAGATAGCACAAGGGTATTTTAGTCTTTTTACCTATTTATTAAAGTTTTAATTAATAAAACCAAGTATCATGTCATATACGTATACTGATATAGTTCTTTCTCTCTCTAACTTTCTTACTTTTGTCTGAGTCTTTCTCTCCCAACCTAACTCTCTCTAATATATCATCAGCCACCACCACTATCACCTCAACCACCGTCCATCGCCACCCTCAGCAACAACCACTCGCACCTCAACCACTATCGTCGGAGATCTTGGCCGCTGTCGATCCTCTCTCTATCATCTACACTATCCATCTCCACCAAAAATGCTAGGGTTTTCGTTTCTCTCACACCTGCTTCTCTCTCTTCTTCGCCGTTCCAAAACCGCTCGATTCTCCGTCGTTTTCCGTGTTTAACGTTCTCTAGGGCTCCGAATGCCACCGCAGAGACGTTTGAAGACAAAAAGTGCTGCTCTGCTTCATGACCGGTCTCCGGATCGGAGTCCGGTTACTCTCATACATCAATTGATGCTACTGATCAAGGTATCCGATTTCGTTAATGTTTGTAGAATGATTTTGCATCAGTTTTTGAACGGATATGTGTGTAGGTACTGTGATACTGTAGGTAGGCTTGTGAGGAGATTGATTCGTAAGATGTAATTGATTGTTAGTGTTTTATGATTTGAGTAGGTTTGAATGTTTTATGATAAAAGGTTGTCGTCGTCGGAGATCTTGGCCGCTGTCGTTGGATATCCAGAAGTGCAGAGATGGTAAGGGTTGGGTTTAATGGTTGTTCTTTGAATGGTTTGGGTTTGAATGGTGCTGATGTTAATGGTGTAGGTACGTTGTGTAATAAAACTCAAGCAATAAGAAACCCAAAACCAAATCGAAACCCCCAAATTTGATGATGACTCTGTTTCGAAACCCCCAAATCTGATGATGATGAACTCTGTTTCGAACTCTGGTGGGGTGGTGGTTATGGTAGGTGGCAGGTGGATGGTGGTGAAGGTGGTTGTGGTGGGGAGGTAGTGGGAGTAGGTGGTGGTGGTAGGGAAGTTAAAGATAGAGAAAGAGAAATAGAAATGTGATAGAGAGAGAAAGATTATGTCTGTGTATATTTTTTTTAAGAGTAAACTTTCGTTTTGCTCCCCGTGGTTTGGTCACTTTAACGGTTTTGCCCCAAACCTTTCAAAATAGTCATTTTACTCCTTGATGTTACTAATATTTCACCAATTTGCTCCCCGCCCTAAACAGCATCCATTTTCGTCGTTAAATTTAGTCACATGCCCCTCACATGTGGGGCATTTCAGTCTTTTTCCTTCCAATATATTTTATACCCTTCATTTTAAAACTCTAACTTATCATAATCTCATCTGTTTGAAGACTCAAACAAAACATCTGCATCTTGTGGAAGCTTCAAAAAAATCCATGGCCGCCACCACAACTACCACCCGCAGACACCACCACCACAACCACCAACCGCCGCCATCATCGCCATCACCACCATCAGCGACCACCCCCGCCCAGTCCACACACTCTCTCTCACCCGTCTCTCTCTATACCTTCTCTATCACCACCCACATCCACCACCTTCCGCCATCATCACCATCACCACCACAACCTGCACCGCCGCCGAAAGTTGCAAATCTCGTGGCCGGAGTTAATACACTATAGGGGTCTTCTCAGATCTGATGAAAAAGGGGCTAGTTTATGCTCGATTCCGATTTTGTTGGTGTTGGTGACGCGTTTGGGTTAATACACTTCCGTTTTGTGGCGGCGCGTTCGGGTTCTTCCACCTCGACATCCGCTGCGGGTTCCTTTGGTCATGGCAGTTCACATTCAGGTCCTCACCGGAAGTTGAGATCAGATCCTCGTGGTAAACGTCCCATGGTGATTGGAACTTTTCTTAATAAAGAGTTTTGTTTTTGAATGGAAGTTGGGGTTTGAATGTGGAGATCCACAAGCACAATGTAAGTCTACCATGGAAGTTAGGGTTTTGAATGTGATGGGGAAGAAGATGAAAGGGGGTAGCAGATAATGGGTTGTTAGGGTTTTAAATGTGATTCATTAATCAGGGTTCGGAAAAGACATAATTGCCCCTCAGGTGATTTGCACGTGACATGGTTTAACTGCTTAAATGGATGAGGTTAAGGGGCGGGGAGCAAAATCACGAAGGCCTTCAAAGACCAAGGAGTAAAATGGCTATTTTGAAAGGTTTGGGGCAAAACCATTAAAGTGACCAAACCACAGGGAGCAAAACGGAAGTTTACTCTTTTTTTTTTAAAGATTATTAATATATTTATTTTTTTATTTTTATGATTATTTATTTTAATATTTAGGGTAAAATGACCAAGATACCCTCATGTGGGGTCCAATTGGTCAGACTTACTATGAAAATTAACTAAGTTAGGGCTAAAGGACATAACGTGTAAGGGTTTGTAAACATAAAGTACGTTTTTTGTAATTATTGAAGATAAATGACACAGCTTGCAATAAATGACATACATAAAGGACGATTTTTGTAATTTACTCTTTCCTTCATTAGAATATGAAGTTAACACCTACTGTAATTGTGTGTTGTGTGTCAACAATCTCTAGCTCAGCTGGTGGGTTGGCTGGTTGTCTCCATTGGAGGCGTCGGTTCGATCCCTGGATGCTGCAGGGTGAGACATCCGGGTTAAGGCTCGGCTCGGGATTCATCCCGGGTTCAAGTCTAACGGGGGGCGAGTGTTCACCCATTCCACGGGGTTCCAGCGCATCAGGGGTGTGCTACACTTTCTAGCGGTGGTCGAGTAGTCGGCCTTTGGACATAGCTCAGAAAGGGTGGGTTTCAATGTGGAAAACAGTTAGCCATTAAAAAAAATTGTGTGTTGTGTAGTAAGGCCTAAAAAGTGTATTGATGCAACTAGTTTTAAAACCTTGATATTGTATTGTATCTTATGTACTAAATGCGATTGTAGTTCGTACTTTGGAAAACATATAAATTATAATGATGTGGCATGTATATATAGTTTTGTTGGGATTGTAGGCCTTTGGGCAAATTGTCTGAGCTTGCTAGAAGGTGAGAAGGCAATGGGTTGGAGCAGCCGGCCTTAACTTGGTTAGCCGACACATTTAATTAACTTGTTGATTAAGGGATTAACCTTAATTGTAATCTTAATATAAGGAGATATTGTACTTGTAATTTGAGTATCACCACAATAAAAGGATACCTGGTTGTCACCCGTTGATGTAGATCAACTTAAACCAAACCACATTAAATCCATCTGTTTGTTTTTTGCTTTCGATTGTGTTCAATTTGTGTGTGTTTAACCTTAACAACTGGTATCAATGATTTGGTTCTTGATCCTTAAAGTCTACTGTCGTCGAAGAAGGTTGCGATCACCAGTTTAGGGTTTTGCTTGATAACCCGTTTTAATCCGTGTTGCTTGATAACTTAAACACTTATGGGTTAATACGGCTGTGTTCGGGCGTCTAGACTCTTTTAATTGCAAATGGCCACGACTTAAAAGTGCGGGGTGTAGGCATACACCTAAAAGACGCAAATGCCATATATATATATATATATATGAATATGGAAATGTGGTGTGTTTATTAATTATGTACCAGAATTTGATTTCCGGTCCCCGACTGTATTGACAAACATGTAAAACGGGTAACAAAAGATATAGTTTGTCCCCAATTATTTAAAAATGAAATACCAAATGGTATTAAATACGTTTTGAAAAGATCTTCAAAAGAGTCGGTTAATTGTATTACCAGTGAAAACTGATGTATTTTCAAAAGACTAAGTGCATGTTAAAAGAAAAATACGGAATAGGCTAGAGCAGGCTTGGTCTTAGATGTTGGAATTTGCAACTCCACGATAAAAGACCCATATTAGTCTCAAGTAGCTTTTATTTCAATTTCGTATGTGGATATTTTGTACGAACAACTTGTATAACTTTATTTATTAAATTCAAGCTTTTATGTTTATTATTTTATTTTATTTCATCTTCCGCTGCCATTTGTGATACTGTTATCAATCGTCACACATAAACCCCAAGTCCGGGTCCACCGGGAAATTAAGGTGTGACAGGTAACCACCACTAGCTTCCATTGGCAGTCCTTCTGATCATCTACCGAGTTCGTTTAGTTTGTCGCTGTTAATCATGCCGAAAACAAAGTTAGATCCTATATGTTGAAAAACAGTTGTTGAATCAGAAGAAACCATTTAACGAGACCGAAAACCAGTGCTAAATCATTTTTGTTAGGTTATATCGTTTCCGTTTATGATTATCAGTTCGTTATCATTATGTTTAATAGGTCGGTTGTTTAACATGGTTCAGCGGAAACAACCATTAAGTTAGGGTGGATGGTATGGTTCAATCACTCTAGGGTGTTTGAGTCATTCTCTACCCAATAATAGCATGCCATGTCAACTCCCCATTCTACTCCCCAATTTACACTCAATCACTAGGTATGGTTCAATCACTCTAGGGTGTTTGAGTTATATATTTTGTATTTCTAGAAATTATTCATAAATAAATAAAACATATTTTAATGTAAATAAAGGTACTTTTAATTAAAAAAACACATTACATAAAATTAAAATAAATAACATGACATTAAAATATAAAAATACATTTAAAAAAAACCTAATTTAACTATTCGTCGTCGGAATCCGCCAAAAGGTGGGGTAAATCTTGTTCTCCAAGATGCTCCACAAGATCATATTTTAGTCTATAATGCGTATCTTCATCAATGAGCTCGTTATAAACAGTGTCTTCGAAAACGGGCTCGACTGGAGGATTTCGAATATATACCGGTGCAATCGTGTTTCCGTCGTCTTTTAGAAACATATTATGCAAATAATGCATGCATATACGACACTCCTAATTTTTTTAACACTCATAGAACGCATCGGTCGATGAAGTATACGCCATTTTGCCTTTAAAACACCAAAAGCCCGCTCCATGTCTTTTCTTGCCGCCTCGTGTTGCCTCTTGAACTTCTTTTCTTTCACAATGTGAGGATACGGAAATGATTTCACAAACACGGACCAAGTAGGGTAGATTCCATCGGTAAGATAGTATCCACACTTGTACAAGTGGTTGTTCACGTAAAATGGGCATTTTGGTGCAGTTCCATTTCGTTCAGTAAGAAATAACGGAGATTGTTGGAGCACGTTGATGTCGTTTTGTGAACCTGGTGGACCACAAAAAGCATGCCAAATCCACAAATCCTGAGAGGCCACCGTGTAACACCCACCCCGTAACCCGGGTGATTGTGCACAATTGATACACTTACAGCGGAAACAAACTAAACTTTCATTAAAACTTATAATAGTCTGAGTACAACACTTTATTTATTTACAAACGTTTGGCAACTAAGAACTCCTTGATCTTCTAAAACTCCACAACTGTCAAGTAGTTCCTATAGCTTTCCTCAAGACTCACCTGAGATAAGTATACTCAAAACGACGTCAGATATATACTAGTGAGCTCATACTATACAATTTTTATAAAGACAGACCACAGTTTACATTATATGCATACACAATATGGGCATGTGACCACATTATAGTCAGGTTGGGCCTCATTGAACCTTATAGGTCACATTTGACTTGTCACAAACCACCGTACAAGAGACATACTGGTCCTCCAGCTGTGTCCCCCTACGGCCGTCACATAGGTATGAGTGTGTGTCGCTGGACCTTATAAGCACGAAGTGCCTGTGGGTACAACACCTTATTACCCTTCCGAGAGTGACACCTCATTAAGCATAATAGGATCCCATATACCCCTACTGACACATGCATACTGCAACATTCTCATTATTACCAGTTATGGACGAGTATACTATCACAGTTTAAAAGACAAGTATGATGACTCACCTGATTAGCAATTGCTTAACAGCCGCTAGTACGACTGGGTTATGTATCAAGCACCTGACACAATTACATAATCCTAGGTTAGGTAATGGTACACCTAACTAGTCATTATCATGGTTGGATATTGGTTAGTGCTGCCTTGTTTAAGCATGGTTGATCAGTCTATGCTTAACTAAGGCTAGGCTACCCAATACCCGCCCCTGACAATAACCCTAGTACCTAAAAATAATACTAACATTACCACTACTACTAATAATAATATTACTACTAATAATAATACTCCTATTAACTACTAAAATTGAATAATAAATAACTAAACGTAAACGAGAGCATACCTTAAAACTATCTACGGCACGTTGATGTAGAGTTTCCCTACTCCTGCTCCTACTCGCGCTCCAAAAGCGACTATTAACAACACCCAACGGGGTATCGTATACTCAGGATTCTCTATACTAGAGCGTTTTCATTAAAGAAACTGGTACCTAAACAAACTACTGAGACTCTTATTTAAAGCAAGCAAGCAAGCACCTCAAAATCCTTTCTGGGATTCAATTGACGTGCCTACCTGCCTGCTTGACCTGCTAGCTTGCTTGCTTATATATATTAATTCAGCTGCTTCACTCCTTTTTCTCGTATAACTTTTAAAATATGACATTTTATAAAACGACGAATATGTCATTAGAACGAGCATATTTTTATCTACGTTTTAACCTAAGTTTCATTAAAAACGGATTAAGGTCAAAAATAATATATTTAATTATTAATATTAAACGGTCTCATATATTAGCCAAGGCTTGTCAAGATATTTCACCTTTCACACAATCATCTTACTCGTTTAACAATATATGAAATATAAATTACATAATTCATATGTTTATAACCAGTACATTAAGGTTCGGGGTATTACACACCGCTTCGAGCATAACTGTCGGGTGACTGTGATCCCCCCTCATATATTGACCCCGCAACTCCATTGGACACATTCTCCAAACAAAATGTGTACAATCAAGACTACCCAACATCCCAGGAAGGTGATGTTTCTCCTTATCAGCTTGGTATAAGAGCGTAACGTCGTGGCTAGTAGGTCTACGTAAAAACTCGGAAGCGTATAAATTACATACCGTTTTGCAAAAATTTTCTAGACTTTCTCGGGAAGTCCTTTCGGACATATTTAAATACTCGTCAAACTCGTCTGGAGCGTTACCGGTTGCTAGTTGCTTAATCACCGACGTAACTTTTTGCATCAGTGTAAAACTCTTCTTCAAACTCGCATCCACGGTGTCTTGAAACCACGAGTTATTCGCTTGCATGTCACTCAAACTTTTTAAAAACAACCTTTTCGACATACGAAACCTATGACGAAAAACCTCTTCGTTGAATACGGGCTCCTCAACAAAATAATCTCATAAGGTTTTCGTGACATTTCACTCGATCTCGACGGACATATTTCCTTTTTCTAGAAGTGTCCGTGTCTTCCAGTTCAGCGGCTTCGTTAATAAGATTTTGGAAAAAAATTAAACTATTATCGCTCGAGGAAGAATCATCGTCTTCACTAATATCAATTGGAATGAATAGCGGTGGTATATCATCCATTGGAAAAATAGAAGAAGTGAATTTTTTTAGAAAATAGAGTTGGATGGAGAAGAAAATGGTGAAAAATGATGTTGAATGGTATTGTTTTTATAAGGAAAAGTTGTATTTTTTTATAACGGCTAGTTGTAACGGTCAAATTCCACTCAATCAATCCACTCAATCCATCAGTGACTATACACCGATTCTCCCAAGTCACCGAACACCGAAATCTACTCGGTGTGGTTCACCAATCGGTGAAAGCCATCCCCGAATGGGGTCACCGAAGCCATACCGTCCTCTCTTAAGCCCGAGCATGTCGTTGTGTATGCTCTCTATTTTTTTCGTTTAGTTATTGTCATGACAGAAAATGGGAAAGTGACTATTGAGAAGTTTGATGGAAAGGAGCTTGGTTGGTGGATTATGTCACAATTACCATCCCTAATTATAGTATATCACAGTCACACCAGCTTCTATTTTTATGCTTCATTCACCATATTAATTATTAAGTCAAAAATGCTCTCCACCCTCAAAAAGTGTATCATAATGTATGAAATGATGAACGTGTTTAAAATGTTATCTTAAACCATAATGCATTAAATGATGAACATGATTGATATGTTTTTTTTAACCATATTGCATGCAAAGAAATGAAGAACATGATTGAAATGACCTACATCCTCAAAACAATAAAGATTTATAACACATCATAGTAAATATAACGATGAATCAAGTATAACAGAAAAAACCCCACTACTTATAAAATGAATCCAGTTGCAGATTTTAGATACTAGAAGATGAGAGGTTGATAAGGATCTGTTGAGTGAATCAAGCTTCAAAGATAGATAACCCTTAGACCATGTGTAGTGCAAGACCCAAATAACGCCCCCACCCTTGGGCGTTTTGCGCCGTGTGGCAGTGCAGTCAACAATGGGGCATTATGGAGCGTTTTTTCATAAATGAGTGTAGTGGGATAACGCCCAATAATGCCCTATCAATGATTACCCAATTATTATTTTTTTGTTTTTTTAATTTAAAACTAATGATATTTGATTTGGAACGATCTGATTGGCCCCATATATCTTGACCCGACGTTTTATTTGGAACGCCCCAACCATTTATTTTTTTTCAAGAAAAATGCCATGGGGGCGGTTGAAGGGCATGTTTGGACGTTTTTTGGGGAAAACACCAAAAAAACCCCTACAGGTGGCCTTATAGGGGTTCAAGCTAAAAAAAATTGAATTGAGAAATAAGACTTTTGGAACAATTCTCATTCTCGTATTTTTCTGATGCAATTTACAACAATTTAAAGTAAAAGAAATTACTAAACATGGATCCTAAACTAATGCAAAATAATGGGGAAATGCAGATGTGGTGGTTCCACTCTTCTAGCTACGTGCATGCAAAACATGGGAATAAAATAACTAATTTGAAAAGGTACAACTCCTTATGCGATCGTGTTATTGACCGTGTCATCTTCTGTGTTAGTAGTGAGTCGTATCGTATCAATACTCCCACCCTAAAAAAACGTCCTTGTCATCAAGGATGGAATACGTGTCTGCGGTGGCCGCCAACCAATGACAATTGGTGTCGTCGCAACCGTGCGCCACGGTGGCCGCCACTCACATATATTGGCAGAGGCTTCTCTGAGAATTCACGTATCATGTTCGAGCTTGAAAAAATGTGTCCTTACGTAATATTTATTATTATTACAAAAAAAATCAAACTAGTATTGGGCTCAATAAACCTAATGCTAAGTGGGCTAAATTTTTAACCATAAAAAAATATTTGTAAATGGGCTTATATTGGAATTGGTATGTGTTTACTATCTAAAAAATTAACATATATATATTGGATTTTTTTTTAAATCGCGTGCCCCTCAAAATCATGGGCCTTGTGCGGAGGTCCTCCCCGCTAGAGATGGGCATATCGGGTTTTTTTTTGTACCCGGAACCGGTTCCTAATCAGACCCGGTTCTTGTTAGAGTGTGGGGGAACCGATTCTTGTAGGAACCGGGTCCAGTTCCTAACCGGGTTTAGAGCTTTATTACTGGAACAGATAGTAACCGGTTCCAGGTAGGGTTGGAACCAGAGGTTTCTCTGAAGAACCGGTTCCACCGGGTAAGTCCTTAAAAATCGCTGAAATGTTACTGTGGAATCGGTTCTTAAAAAAATTTCCTTATATTGAATAAAATACTACAATTTTAAAAAAACATACAAACATATTAAGAAAATACAAACATATTGTATTGTAGCCGGTTTATCTCTTTGACCGTTTACTTGACGTGGATGCGTCCATTTGACTTGCGGCTCACTTTGGTGGTGCCACTTCGGTACAATCGATCAAACTTTTTATATTCCTCGGCGGTCATAGTTTGTAGCATGGTTAAAGAGTCTCTCTAATAACCTTAGTTAAAAGAGGGTTGTCGAAGTGTCCAAACGGCAATGATTGTTGAATCACCAACTTAGCCATCCTATCCCGAGCTATCATGTGATTATAACGAAATATTGAACCATCCTTTGAGAGTTGCACTTGACCGGGTGTAACATCTTTCAAAGCCTTGCAATATTTGTTCTTTATATGTTTCGTTAACGTTGAATTGGAGTCCTTGCTTAACAAAGCTCCACGATGTTTGCATTGAGCCTTTTGCGAGCCGTCACTCATTTCCACCAAATCTCAATTGCACCATACCTCCATATTGCGATTATGTGTGAGTGTCCCAACAACATATGGAGCGGATTAAGGACCCTTGTTGACGGATGGGGAGTTTGTAGTTTTGAAATTCTTGGTTGTCATAGTATCAAATGAATTAAGAAATTATTGAGTAGAAGAATAATCAAGAAGAAGATGAAGATGGTGTGAAAAACAAATGAAATTTGGTCACTATTTATACTTACCGGAATTGATTCCAACGGCTAGGAATCGATTCCACGGTAATAATGCATTAAATGGACAGTTTGCAATGGCTATGAATCGATTCCAACGGTAATAAAATCAATAAAGACAAGAATTTAATGCCCCGGGTTCTTTTTGTTTACGGAGGAACCAGTTACGGGTAGGAACCGGGTACGACCCTATTTTTTTTTTATATAAAATGTGGAACCGGGTAAGAACCTACTGTGTTCCCGAGTCTCATTTAACATGGAGAGGGGAAGGAAAATAAATTAAGAGAGAAAAGGAAGGAAAAGATGTGATTTTTTTCGTGTTCCCGAGTTTAATGAAAAGTAACGGAAAAGAGAAAAAAAGCATTTTATGTGTTCCCGAGTTAGGAGGAAAAGAAAAGAAAGGAACAATTTACCATTATACCTTTTAAACATAAAACATTTTAATTAGATATGAGGGCACATTAGTAATTAATAATATTTTCTCTCCTAATCTCTCCAATTTGGGAGGATGAATATATGGACAAATTTTCTTCCCTTTTCCCTCTCCTCCTATCTTTAAAAACACTCGGGAACATGGTTTTTTTATATTTTCATCTCTTTTCTTTCCCCTCCCCCTGTTAAATGAGACCCGGGAACAGAGTACGGGTTTTTTGAACCCGGAACCGGTTCTTCTATACAGCAGGTAAGAACTGGAACCGGTTCCTGGTCGGGTCTACTGGGTCGGGTTTGGAACCGGTTATTATGCCCATCTCTACTCCCCGCACACCATCAAAGCCGCCACTGTATACTGGCTACCTGCTTGATCGGTGTTTCGTGATTCAAAAGCAAAGTCTTGATGAGATTAAAAAGTAATTGCAATATGATTTTCTCTTTCACGATTTTGGTGTGTGTTCTTTTCTTTTTGATGACCGTGAAACGCATAGCTTTTAGCATTGGTTTGCTGGCCATCTTTTGTCCACCGTTTTGGATGGGAACAAAGGGTTCGAGCAATGGTGTGGGTGTTGGGACGATTATTCTGTAGTATAGTTGTTGCGGGTTTTGGAATTGGTGGAAGCGATGATTTTAGTGGTGGACAAGCGGCGAGTGGAGGTGGAGGTGGTGGAGGTAGACCAAGGCTAGTGGTGAACTTGATGAGGCGTTGTTGGTTTTTCTCGATAGTAGCTCACAATACGTCGAGCAACAACATGGTTTTTGAGGCCATGTTAGAGATGAATTCGATAATGAAAGCACCAATTGATAGGGATCCGTTGAGTGGGTCAAGCTCCAAAGATAGATAACCCTTAGAGGAGGTCAAGCTACAAGAAATAGAATTGAGAAACATGAGACTTTTGGAACAATTTTCTTCTCGTATTTTTCTGATGCAATCGACAACAATTTAAAGCAAAAGAAATTACTAAACATGGGTCCTAAACCAATGCAAAATAATGGGAAAATGCAAATGTGGTGGTTCCACTTAGGGTTGTAAACAACTGAACGAACACGAACAAGTCCTTGTTCGTGTTCTTTAAGGAAATAAATGTGTTCACGAACGTTCATGAACACTACCGAACGATAAGGAAATGAACGTGTTCACGAACACAAATAAAATCGGCGAATGCCTTATTTAACAACCCGACTTCCCGGAAATTCAAGTCATTACTTAGATCTGTTATTTATTGCTTAATTGCCTTGTACTCTCGAGATTTCGGTTATCGCAATGGGTTAAACGATATTTTTAAACTATGTTTTACAACGCACTCACAACGCAATTATCGCATTTAACGCAGTTCACAACGCATACTATTTCAACGCATTTTCATCGCATATTACATCGCTTGTTTAAACTAAACGTTATCACAACGCTATCGCATCGCAATCTCATCGCAAACTTGAAACGCAGATTTACTTTTATGCATTTTATGTGTTATGTGTGTTACTTGTGTGATTACTTGTTTAATGTTATGTGGTTATCTCAACGCAACGCTTACTCGCAACTCGCTTAAACGCAACGCAACGCTTATCACACGAAACGAAAGTCGGAAAACTAACTCGCACAACTAGGCTGTCCGGATAACCAATCGATCGAATGGACTACCGTCCGGATGACCATCCGCTCGTATTGGCATCCGATCGGATGGTCATTCGACCGGCTGACCATCTGACACCCTCACACTCTTCACCGCCTTACTCCCTCTCACCCTATAAATACCCGCCTGTCACATCACTGTTCACTGATGTGACAGCTCTATCCGACCCAGACACTCCCAAGTCCCTTTTCAAGCACTTTTCTTCACGATTCAAGGCTATTTCGTAAGTGTTTCTTCTTAAATCTTGTACAATCATCATCACTACACACTTCTTCATCATCTTCTCCATCAAAATCACTAGTTTTCTCCATGAAATCACCTGATTTGGAACCCTTGAAGGTGACATCACCTCAGTTGCTTATGCAATCGGTTGTGTGACGTCATCCCATCCAGAATGGTTCAGATCTAAAGGATTTCTACACATTTTAACATGAATCTCAACAAAATCTTAACATTTTCAACCGATCTCAAACTTTTCTTCAACTTTCTTCACTTTTCACTCAAAACCGATGGGATCTAGACTCATTCAGGCTCTCCACTCATTCTCTAGTTGAGAACCGGTCTGAGAACGGAATTCTATCGGAAAGATTACTGATTTACGGGTTGAACATGAAATTCCAACAAGGACAGTTAGTTTGATCGAATGGGGTGATTCCCATCCGATCGACTGAGCTGGACTTGATGTGGTTTCCCGTTGTTTGAAACCCTGAACTTAGAAAACTTTTGAAGTTTCCAAAGAAACAGATCACTCAGTCAAATGATCATCTGATCGGCTGACCATTCGATCGAATGATCATCCGACTAGGTGGCCTGCCCTTTTATAACTTTCAACACTTAAGCAATTTGACCAAATTTCAAACTACAAGATTTTCAATCGAATAGCCATCCGATCGAATGGCCATCCGTTCGGATGACCATCCGGCCGGATGACTTGGCATCTAGAGATACTTCACATTTTCCAATATACTACAACGAAAACTTCAAGTTTCAAAACAATTTACATACATCCACCCTCATTCGAATGGCCATCCGTTCGAATGGTCATCCGCTCGGATGACCATCCGTCCGGATGACCATCCGATCGAATGGGTGTTCACCCGTTCGACTCACTATTCGACACTTATCTCATCTGACACGCTGTTTAAGCACCATCACGCTTACGCTACTGTTCTATGCTCAGGCTAACTCCCACGCGTTCCCTTCAATCCAATTCAAGTCTGTGTTTATTTATTAAACACATACTGTGAGTATACTCGAACCCTTTTTTGCATAACGCACTTTGGGTGTTACATACGTTCTATATAAAACACATCAACACACAACGCAAACTCTTTTATAAACGCTAACCACTCTCGCATGTTATACGTGACTCGATGAATGCTTATAAGTTATGTTTACACAGTGATTGTTGCCTGACACCTTTGCAACGATAGTACTATAGTTTGGACTCAGCACCTGTCGTGGACAGGGGTTGTTAAGGGTATTACTTCACATGGTCACAGTGGTGATAATGTGCTGCGCATTCTACACTCGCAGTCATGTCAGTTGCATACGTCATTGTCGATAGCTTACTTGATTCACATTTCTACGTGTTACATGTTGGTTATGCGTAAACGCTTTCGCTATACTATATGCTACTCAAACTTGTGTACTCACCTTTACATTTTATGTATTGACTTTATTTTAACGTATGTGACAGGTTGATAGGATGCTTTGCTTGGTGAAATGAGTAGGAGGTCTAGAAACTTCATTAAAAAAATCTGAGTTGTCAGAACAGTTACTTGTTTTTGAGACTATTATCTGTAGTGACTATTTTTACTTTATCTGTTAGTAGTGTGGGATATTAACGTTAAGGATTTGGTAATTTAATAGTTGTTGTGGATTCTCTTGAACAATCTCTTTTGCTCAGTGTCACGCCCCGATGTTTCCGCCATCGGTTGGGGTGTGACACCAGACCACATAGTCTAGAGGTGGATGGCAGATGAAGCAACGCTGGAACTTGAAGCCATAATAATGGAACAGAGGTTGATAGTGATCGTCAATGTGAATATTGAGGAAGGAAAGGAGAATGGTGCATAAACACTGTGAGAATAGGGTTTTCTATATTAATTTTAGAATAATAAAAGGGAAATTGGCCTGTAATAATCCCACCTAGACCTTATTGGCCATTAATAATCCCACCTCAGAATATTCCCTCCACCAGTCTCACCTTTCACCTATTTTTCCTATAATGGTCCCCCGTTAAAAAAAATTAACGGAGTTAAGCTTTTTTCCAAATTACAAAAAGATTTTTTAGGGCTTTTGATTAGAACGACGATACGAGTCCGTTGATGTAAAACTTGCCTCGAAACGGTGCTTCAAACGATGAAAACGACGCTTCAATTTGGGTGTTCAAATTTCCAATTAACCAAAATCAAGTCACTTGGAGCCCCATTTCGAAGTAAGTTTTACATCAATGGACTCGTATCATCGTTCTGATCAAAAGCCCTAAAAAATTTGTTTGAATTTTAGAAAAAAAGCTTAACTTGTTTGAATTTTAGAAAAAAAGCTTAACTCCGTTAAGTTTTTTTAACGGTGGACCATTATAGGAAAAATAAGTGAAAAGTGGGACTGGTGGGGGGAATATTCTGAGGTGGAATTATTAATGACTAATAAGGTCTAAGTGAGATTATTACAGACCAATTCCCCATAATAAAATAAATAAAAGTTAAAGAATATAAAAAAGTTTAGATAAAATAATAAAGGTACAAAAGACGTATGGACAACATAAACAATGAAACATGAACGAACGTTCACGAACACGTTAATGAACGTTCATGAACACAATTGAACGAACGAGATCTTTGTTCATTTAACTAATCGAACAAAATTTATTGTTCATGTTTGTTTATTTATTAAACGAACAAACAAACATAAACTTCTCACACGAACTGCTCGCTGAACGTTCGATTCGTTTACAGCCCTAGTTCCACCCTCGTAGCTACGTAGATGCAAAACATGGGAATATAATAACTAATTTGAAAAGGTCCAGCTCCTTATGCGATCGTTTTATTGACCGGCTCATCTTATGTGTCGGTAGTGGGTCGTATCGTATCAGATGAGAGTGGTTTTCTTTTATATTGCTTTTTACGATTTTTTAACTTTTCCTATACACCTTTACTTTTCAATCTTTTTTTTTAATTATGGTCCAACTTTTAATCTTATTTTAACCAGTGAACTAGTACAACAACTTAGCGATGAGCAAATGCTACCGGGTACTGGTATCGAATTTACCGAACCATTTACATTTTCAGTACTGATTCGGTACCGACCTTTGACATTTTCGGTACCGGTATTTACTAGTTTTTACACTAAGATACTGTTACCGGTACCCACTTTTGGGGATTTTTGGTGCCGGTACTTTCGGTACCAAGTACCGGCACCGGTTTAGTACCGAATGGATAGCATGCTCATCCTTAAACAACTGTTTCAATCACCGATCCTGCTTTTTGTAACATTGGTTGTAATTCTCGCTCGCTCAAAGAAGATAAAATAATATTATACCCTCCTAATTCAGGATTAGTTGTTATCATCAATATATAATAATTCTTTAATATATAAAACTAATAAACAATTGATGAAAAATCCAAATATTACATGACCCATCAAATAGTTTCCTTAAATGATTGTACAGCATTATTCCATAATATATAATAATTCTTTAATATATAAAACTAATAAACAATTGATGAAAAATCCAAAAATTACAAGACCTATAAAACTTTAAATTGTAATATGATTCCATCAAATAGTTTCTTTAAATGATAGTTGGAGGATGTATCCTTATCCTTATTCCATAATAAAATGTTGTTTGATACAACCATAAAACTAAAAAGCTCCAATGCTATTTAGTGGAGAGCTGGAGATCAAATTGGGTGTTGTTTGGTGTCCTTGGGGTTTTGAAAAGTGCCCAATGGACTTTTCCTCCGTCTATCTTCGACATATGTTCTCATCGACGGCTACATCTTCGTTTCTGGTATGACTCATTGAGTCATTGCACTTACGTAACATACTCGCATTTAGGCAACACGTTCTGATGCTCACAGAAGCTATTTTATAAACTGTTATATATCTGAATTTTAGGTATGGATGTATTAGATATTGAGTCACACCAAGTTATTTTGTTTGCTAAAATTGTAGTTAGGCATGCTTTTTTAATGACAAATTTCTAAGGACTTGAACCCAAAACTTCCCACTTTCAAACCCAAATGTTTAAAGGTTTTGTTTTTTCAGTACCGCCATAGTCATTTGTTCGTGAGGACCATGTAGCTTACGAGAAGTTTGATCCAATTAAAAATGCTAAAAGTTTGAGAACATTCTTAGCGACGTCTGTAGGGGTGGAAAATATCTGGCTCACTTTTCACCTATCAAATAAGATTCTTGTCGACTTACTTCCTGAGTTACCATCATTAAGGGTTTTATGTTTGAGTTATTTTCAAATAAGTGAGGTACCCGAGTCAATTGGTACTTTAAGACACTTGAGGTATCTTAATCTGTCTCGAACTCAAATCACATATTTACCGGAAAATGGTTGTAATCTTTATAATTTACAATGATTGTTTTTGGCTGCAATAGATTAACTAAGTTGCCCAACAACTTCTCAAAGCTTATAAACCTAAGGCATTTTGACATTAGGGATACACCGCTTTTAAATAAGATGCCGTTAGGAATTGGTGAGTTAAAAAGCCTACAAACTCTCTCCAAGATCATTATCGGAGATGAAAGCGGATTTGATATAAGCAAACTTGAAGACTTGAAGAATCTATGTGGGAAAATTTTGATGTTGTGGGGTTGGACAAAGTTCAAAATACCATACATGCACATGAGGCAAACTTTTCCCAAAAGAGGTTTAGGTGGTGTTTGTTTTTTGGCCAGAAGCACTTCTGGCCACTTATGTCTGCGTCGCGCAGACGCGGGCAGACGTTTGAGTGCAGCAGCTTGTTTGTTTTCTCGCAGACCTTTCATTAAAAAAGGTCTGCGAGACCTCTTCTTGGCACAGACCTTGACCCATGTCTTCTTGGCACAGACCTAACCACTTCTCACCTCTTCTCACCTTTCTCTCCTCCCTCGATCTCTCTCGACGCTGTCAAAACCCACCGGCACTGACAACCACCACCGTTCTCTCCTCCCTCGATCTCTCTCTCTCTCTCTCTCTTCAGAAACCCCCAAATCGAAACCCTTGAAGATGGTGAAATTAGGGTTTCGGTGGAGGTGGTTGACGGCGGCTGAAGTGGTGGTGCTTGGCTTCGTGGTGGCGGTGGTGCTTGGTGGTTGCGACGGGGTTGGTGGGGGAGGAAGGAGGAGATGGTGGTGGTGGTTGCGACGGGGTGGGTGGTGGCTGAAGTGGTGGTGGTTGGTTGTGGTGGTGGAGGTGGACGGTGGTTGTGGTGGTAGAGGGAGAGAGAGAGAGAGAGAGATCAGAGAGATGTTCTGTGTGTGTGTTGAGTGTGAGAAGAAGTTTTTATATATAAAAAAAACAAACCCTCTTCTCCTTGCATACTGCAGACATTTGGTCCACCTCTTCTCCTGCAGATGCCTGCAGATGTGGTTCGCAGACTGCAGACCTTTTTCCGCAGAAAAAAGCAAACAGCACCTTAGTGAGTTAGACGTTGAATGGAGTGATGTATTAGATGGTTCACGAAATGAAATGCTTGAAAAGGAGGTCCTCAATGAGCTGAAGCCTCGTAATGAATATTTAAAACAACTCAAAATTGCGTCATCTGGAGGATTAGAGTTTCCAAATTGGGTTGGAGATGCTTCGTTCGTTCGATTAAATTATGTGTCAATAAGTGGCTGTAAAAAATGTACATTTCTGCCGCCACTTGGGCAACTACCGTCACTTAAGAAGTTAGAAGTTGAAGGCTTGGACAGGGTGAAAGTTGTGGGTTCGGAGTTATTTGGGACAAGTCATGTAATACTAATGAATTTCATTTGTCTTCTATTTGGTTTTGTTTGTCAAACAAAATTTAAAAAAATTTCTTGATCTGTGTTTTACTGCATCGTCCAATTCTCTAATTTTATTTGGTAAATGGAGTTCTAAACACATACAGTTTATTCCATGATTTTTTAATGAGCCCATTATATTTCCCATCTCTTTTGGACGCGCCTCATGCGCCTTTTGGTCACCTCACACTCACACATAGTATAATCTTTTGGTCGCGCCTCATGCAAGTATGGTTGATTTGATGGTGCAGAATCAATTGTACGGAAAACATTCTACTAGAAATTTGCCAACATTTTACAACAGGGAGCAAAAAGAGTTAATTGGAAGTTTTTTTTTTGGTTACATTCATATGTTTTGTTACTCAAAACAGAAAATTTACCCCCCCCCCCCCCCCCCCCCCCTTTTTTTTACTTTATATGATAGTATAAGGAGATAGAAGGAGAAAGTAGAAAGTAAACATATAACCACAACAATGTGAGGTTTCTTTTTGAGTTTTCTAGTTATAAATTGTGTTTATCATCAGCATGTACAAAAGACGATTTTTATGATTTTTGGTGTATTATTTTGTGGATGAAACACGAAGTTATAAGATGAAGACTTATTGAAGATTAGGATACATGAGTTAATTGTACTGACTGCAAGAGTATGATGTTGGATTCCTTTTTGTGAATGTCAATTAGTGATGTGTGCATCATTGATGGTATAAAAATGGGTTGACTAGTATTGTATTTTGTTGGTAACGGGTTAGACTTCAGTAGGGATGGCAATGGGTCGGGTTCAGGTCGGGTTCAGGTCGGGTATCACCTAATCCCATACCCGACCCATACCCGCAAAAAAATTTAAAACTAATCTCATACTCGGCCCAATATCCGTCGGGTATCGGGTATGCCCATCCTATTTGTGTCGGGTTTCTGGTATACCCGTCGGGCTCGGGTATTTTTGCCATCCCTAGACTTCTGATTGTATTCTTCAACATCTTTTCATTTCAACTTATTAGTATCCTTTATCATTTTCAGGTATTCTTCAACATCTTTTCATTTCAACTTATTAGTATCCTTTATCATTTTCAGTCCTTTCAACCGTTTCAGTTTCAGATGCAGTTCCACATGTATTTGATCAATATTATTTTCATCTGAATTTCTTTTATGCATTCCGTCACACGCCTTGTGTACAACTCTGAATCGTTGTATCTTAGGAATAATCCATAATTTTGATATCCTAAAACAAGTGTTCCAGCATCCGATTTAATTTCATTGGTGCTTCTTCAATACTAATCAGATCTCATGTTTTCAAAATTTCAGACCTATATATCTGCATTATGATTTCAACCAGGCTATTTTTATTGTATCAGCAGGGAAAATGAGAATATTCCTCTGTCATAACTTTGTTCTGGTTGCATAACAGGTTGGGGTCAACTTTAAAAAATATGTCAAATTCGTTAGGGTGCAAGCGGGTCATTTTGAAAAGAGATGTCAAATTGGTTCAGATCAGGTTCATCCGCTATATTTGTTTTTACAGTGGCTAGTGACGATAGTGGATGAGGTGGCGACATTTTCATTTCCATGTTTCGTAGTATTGACCTATTTTGATCCAATGTCTAACTTTAGTGACATTCTACTAGTGATTTCCGAAAATGCATAGCTGGGAGCAAGTTGATTTTCATATGTTTTGTTATTCAAAACATAATATGTTTTTCCTCAATGGGAAAATAAGGAGTTAGAAGTACAAACTCCCCAAAGCCTATGAAAAGATCTAAATATTATATACCAAAAGCCCCTTGGAAGGCCGGTCACAAGACGCTGTGACATTCTTTCGAGATAACTGATAGAATAAAAGATAATGCAGATAACTAATGTTTTAATAAATGATTAAAGCATTTGATATGTGATTACCAAAAAACAGTACTATTATATTGATAATCTAAATCTTTAAAACAGTACTATACACTAAAATTTCCCTTTGACTTTCAACCCTTTTAACTTTTTTGACCCGTTTGAGATTAAAACTAACCCAAGTTGATCCATTCAAAAGTAAACGGGTCAAAATTGCCTCCTCTAATATCCAATAACTATATTTGAAGGACTTCTCATATTCACAACTATTCAATCACATGCCTTTTACCAATCATATATATTAAAAACGCCAAAACTTGTATGTAATTTTTCTACAATTGCAATCCACAAACATGTATAAAAAATGAACATTAATTACACATACATGTGGTTGCTCTAATAGAACAACTTCAGACAAGAATTCCTGTGCAGCCTCTACTAAGTTATATCACTCATCTTTCGATTAGAGTTAACTGTTGCAGAAACCCTTCTGCAATCCCTAATAAAACCAATTTGTCCCCGTCAAACATGAAGTCCTTCGGGAACAAGGATCAATATGCAAACAATTGCTTCAAACGCGCAGAAAGATCATGGTAGCTTAGCCTAAGGGCTGGGACAATCTACCTGAATCTTGTAACCTCCATATCTCACTATTTAAAACTTCTTCCCAATATTCCTCCTAACCTTTTTTGTCCTCAATAATCTACTAAGTGCAATCAAAGCCAAAGGCAAGACGTCACATTTTTTCACAATATCTTCACCATGTTTACACCTAATGCATGTATAGCAACTTTTTGGGCAGCTAATTCTTTCTTGTTGTCATGATGATTTTACTTACAGAAGCACACACATGAAAAGAGCAAACCAAGGTTTTTCGATCCTCATAACTTTCACTCCACACATCATCTAATACCAATAGAAATCTTTTCTCCCTTAAGTGATTTCTAAGATCTACTTGGAGCAGAAACAAATCTGCAGCTTCCTTGTGTATCACCACTACTGACTAAAATATAACTTTGCTTATATTAAAGTTATCAAACTCATCGTAAACACAAACCCATGCCTTGAGTTCAAAGTGACAAGGGACATGTTCTTCATCATACAAAAGTATCGCTAGAGTTTTTTTTACCTACCCCACCCATACCAACTATGGGAACAACGCTAAAGTTTCGATCACATGGTTCATCCTCCAAGACGAACACCTCTCTTTGCGCTTGCTGTCCAACAATACAAGATACATCTTGTAATCTTCTATTTATATTTCTCAACCTAGTTTCCTCTTTCACAATCAAACATAGAGTAGCTTTATCCTCTACCAGATCTTGTAACCTAGTGGTTATAACAATTATCTCATCCTTCATCCTCTTACACTATAACGAATGCTTTGAGAAAAAAACCTTCTTACCTTGCTGGTGCGGGTTTCTGATTCGTCGGTGCATAGCTTCGGTTGCTAAATCGTCCAGAAGCCAAATGATGGAGATGATTCAGCCACTGTTTGACAGATTGATTGGATGAAACGTTTTGGATCTGGGATAAGATTAATGACCGTTGCAGTTTCTTGACTCAATCCCGTTGTAGAAACGAGTCGTTGGCTGCTCTGATGAGGATAAC
This sequence comes from Helianthus tuberosus, assembly GCA_030545235.1. NCBI lineage: Eukaryota > Viridiplantae > Streptophyta > Magnoliopsida > Asterales > Asteraceae > Helianthus > Helianthus tuberosus. The sequence goes on from CM060425.1 coordinate 201,203,344, forward strand.
GGCAGAAGCAAAAACCTAATAGGCTAATTGTTAGCATGTGGTAAGTTGGGCCCAACTTAAGCCCAATTCTTAAATTTAACTTACTTTTGTTTATATCTAGTTAGATTATCCGCACCATTGTGCGGGTTTCGGTCTATATATATTTTGGTTCAGTATAGTAACCGAAAGAAATATACTAAAAAGAATATCCACACATGTTTTACATCGACCGAAAACCATAAAAATTAAATTAAATTGAATAGCGAGAAAGGATTGATTTTAAATTAAGTGTAAATAGAAACGTAAACGCTATCTTAAATATAACGTTAATGAAAATTTACGTCTAAACGTAAACTAACTTGAATTTATTCCGACACGTGCATAAAAATAAGCACGTGAGAAAATAGTGTTTTTTTAAGTTAAAGAATGGTACGGTGCGTTGCGGCTGTATTGAAATGTAAAGTGACTCAAATTTATATTGTCTAAAGAAAACGTATTATAGCTTACCCGACTTGTTTCCGGGAAAAAAATAAAATTTACATTAAAACGTAGGCCTACTGTAAACGTACATAATAATAAGCATAAGAACATATTATAATTGACTCAACTCATTTCCGGGGAAAATTTATGTCGAGACGTAAATCAACTTTAATTTTACTGACACGTACATAAAAATAAAAACGTAAAACTCAGTTACAAAGTCTTTAGAAAGTTAAGGGGCTGTAAGTGTCAATTCTAAAAGTTGAGGGGTAAAGGTATAAAAAATACAAAAACACTAAAAAATGATTAAAACAAAGTCAAAAAGTCAAAGTACTCTTAATCAAAGTTGGTAATTGTATTATAGATAACTAGTGGGATTTCCTAGCTCGTTGCGGTGACTATTCAGTCAGTACCGGTTCGTTTTGTTACAATACTGGTACGATATCAACTCTCGGTATAGAAACCAAAGAGATACATTGACAGAAAACCACTAAAACGTATACTGGTATCGGCTAAGATAATACCGACACCAATACCGATGTTTTGTGGTCGAAAGCGGTCCGGTTTGTCACGATACCGGTAGGAACACCAAGAAAACAGTCAAACGAATGCCGGTATCAATACGGATGTTGTTCGAACAACATCGGTACGACTCGTCACGATAAAAATAAGCATGTCGCATTATTTTATTAAAATAACGAAACGTGTAAACGATAAAAATAATCTTAAACCATGAGATGACTTTAATGATATGTCTGTTTGTGTTTCGATCACTTTTACGTTACTTTTCACAACTCAATTTTGAGTAACATTTATAGGGGTGAGCAAGTTTAGGTCCGGACCGAAAATAACCGAGAACCGAACCGAAAATATACCTAACCCGACCCGAACCCAGGTATCTAGGTATTTAGATCGGTTCCAATTTTTCATATAAAATCAGGTCGGGTCGGTTCTTGGGTTTTGCCTTTTGCTCACCCCTAAACATTTATATTAGGATGTAGATATTTATCATAATTTGATTACATATCGTGTTTAAAAAGTTATAAAAGAAAAGGTAAAAATGCTTAAAATTAACTATAATTACTTTATGAAATGCATAAATGGTGGTGGTGTTGTTTGGTTTAGAGGAGGTGGAGGTTACACATTGAAGAATGGGACTGACTATGATATGTGATGCATAATAAGTTAGTCACAAAGCTACATAGTACATCATATGTAAATTACTGTACATGTCCATGGTTTTTGTCGGTATATAGAATAGAATAGAATATAATAGAATTTTTTAGGATAAAAGTGAAAGTCTGGAGTCATTTCCGGTGTGTTCCCGAGTTAAAAATCCCTCCCCTCCCCTCCATGTCTTTCCAAATTGGAAAGACTATTTTTAGGCAAAAAAAACCCCATTTTCCCTCCCCTCCTCTCCCCTCCCCCTGTTAAGTGGATCTCTGGAACACACCTGACCAGTGAGTTGCCAAGTCTGACCTCATTAAAGGTACTTGGAATAATAAATTGTCAAACATGGATGCTTCTTTTCCTCGTGGGCTTTGGCCTCCCAAACTACATTCCTTAAAAATAGGGAAATTGAAGAAACACATCTCGGAATGGGGCACACAGAATTTTCCAACCTCGCTTGTCCATCTATCTTTATACGGCGGGTCATTTGCAAAAGATGTGAGTAGTTGTAGTCAGTTGTCACGTCTACTTCCTTCTTCTCTTATTTATCTTTTCATTGTTGAATTTGAGAAATTGGAATCATTTTCAATGGGACTCCAACACCTCACTTCCCTCCAACATCTTCCGTTTGACAATTGTCCTACTCTGAATAAATTGTCCCATCCTCAACACCTCAACTCCCTCCAGCATCTCACTTTTTTCAAATGCCCAAACATGATGAATCTACCAGAAGCGTTGTTGCCTTCACTTTTGAGTTTAAGAATCGTCTATTGCCAAAAACTGAAAGAAAGATACAGTAAAAGAGGTTGTTACCTCATCTCCCATATCCCCTGTGTTAACATATGAAGGTTTGTTAACATGAACCTGCTTACTGATTTGTTTTTAGAATCTATAATATACTTGGGTTTTTTTATCTAGCAGATTACCTAAAAAACTCAGATTTTTAAGGTTTTTTAAACTTGTCCTGCTCCTGTTATATTGTTATTAAACACAAAAAAAAAAAAAAAAGGGGTTTGGTTTGAACATGAGTGATGCAAAGATTTGATACAAAATTCTGAATTTGATGCATTAACTTCCATTCGTCTCATAACAGAGATAAAAACATCACAGAACAGGGGAGAAGAAGCAGCTGAGAAGTTATAAAAGAAGCTGAACAATCTGCGATACATTTGAAGGCGTTTGATGTACAATATAGTGCACTTTGATGCATAACTATATGGGTATAATGCATGGTTGTAGTGCAGTTTATGTGTATGCGTCAAATCCGTTCAGCATATTCATTAGACATATGTGTCAAACGAAGCTGTAGTGCAGTTTTATGTTTTAAGTTTCAGACATATGCATTAAATGTCGTAGTTATGTTTGACGAAAAGAAATTTTTGTTTGCAATATTATGGTTTTTGTAATTATATTTTAGCACTAACTAGTCAATCAAGTAGCATAAGAGAAAAACATGTCAAATAATACACTGGGAAGATCTTACTTGATTAATCGTACAGGCGTACAGTATATATGCACATTGGAAGAGTACTCACAACAGACACGAAAGTCGACGTTGCTCAGCTTTAACAATATATGAAATACAACTTTTAACACGTTAGACTATCTATACCAGATTAATGACCGTCCAGTGGAAAGGTGTAGTCAGTACATTAGGAACACTATGGCCATCCGTTGAATCAGCTGCTTTGACCTATGGCTTGAGAGCCTGAATTTAGAAGAAAGAAGATGATGACACCACAAAAATATGGTAAGATCATGAGATTATTATAACGATTAGAATTAATGGTGAAGATGAATCAAGGAAAAGAGTTTTGTTGTAGTATTAGCTAAAAATGATCATAAATTCGAATCGGTATATTTGATACCGCATTCTTTCCTAAACATATAAAGAATGAAGGGGCTCTATAAGTATGTTGGTGGGATATGATCTTTTCTAAATCAATATTCCAAAGGATCAAAGATGCAGATCTGTGCTCTTGCGATCCAAAGACAGGGTGAGAGGTTGTGAAGCAATTTGACTCTTTTTTTAGGAGGAGGATAATACTAAGGGTGAGAGGGGCACTCCCCTAAGAGGGGAGTCCCCTCTCTTACGCATAAGCAATCAGCATATGCCACGTCAACTCCCCTCTTAAACTCCCCTAACACCCCAATTTGATGGCGGCACTCCCCTCTTAGGGGACTTGTGTTTTTTATTAAAAAAAAAAACAATTTGATTGGTGGGAAACGGGACCTGACACCCTCTCTCTTCATTCTTCATCGCGGTGAACAACCACCGAAACCCCTCCCCGATTCGGGTCCCCGCGGTGATGGCGGCGGTGTTCCCGATCGGGGAATGGGGTCACCGAACCACTCCCCGCTTGGTGCCCCGGATACCCTAAGGGAAGTCTTAGCAAAAGACCATTTTCATAGAGTAAATAAACCACTTTTACCCCTGCCAATGCATTCACGTACTACTTCAACAATAGTTTCAACAACAGTTTTAGACAACAGTTCAGAAATTACAACAACAGCTTTAGACAATAGTTTCATAGAGCAAATTAACCACTTTTACCCCTGATAAAGTAACCTTACCACATTACGGTTCAGAAATTACATCAACAGTCCCACCGTTCACTCAAGAGTAAGGTCTCTAAAAATCGTAAATCACAAAAAACATGTTCCTGCTGGTATCCATGAAATTAGAAAATGCCCGATGCCCAAATACATGAAGAGTAAATGAAATTTGATAAGTTTTGTCATCCTACAAATAAATCAAACACACATTCTCTCTTTCAGTTTCAATCCTGGACTGTTGTTAGTAATTCATTTGGCACAAGGCTACCTATCAACTTAAGCATACTTCTATCCAGTGAACCAGCTGCAATTTGATCTATAAACAGCGATACGGTCGAAGCATCAAGTGAGTAACCTCTTCCATCCATCTCATGTAAAAGCATCTCAACATCATTGTAATTATGGTTCCTCAGATATCCTTGTAGAAGAACATTGTAAGTAACATTATTTGGGGGGCAACCACTTTCATCCATTTGCAGAAACAGGTGCTTTGCTTCCCTTAGTAGACCTTCGCCACAAAAGCCATTAATCATCACGGTATATGTCCGAACATCAGGTTGCAAACCTTTTACAACAAGGTCATGGAAAAGAGCTCTTGCGATATCAAGCTTCCCACATTTGCTTGCACCTTCAATAAGGATGGTGTAGACAACAATATCTGAATTTAGCTTGCTATCACCCATCATATGAAACAAAGAGAGCGCCTCTTCAACTTGATGGTTATTGCAAAGGCCATCTAAAATAATTCTATAGGTGCGTTCATTTGGAATTAGGCCTTGTGCTGGCATCTCATCAAAGAGTTTGTGTGCATCTCCACAACGTCCAACCCTAAATAAACCTTGTATCATGGTGCTGTAAGTGACTAGATCCGGTTTCAAACCTTTCCTTGTTACTTCATGAAACAAATGCATGGCCTCTTCTACTTTCAAATTCTTGCAATACCCGTTCAATAAACTGTTGTAAGTAACAACATCAGGGATTAGACCTTTCGAAGTAAGTGAATCAAAAAGCGCCCTTGCTTTGGTCATTTCACCTCGTAGACAGTAACCGTCTATAAGTGTATTGTATGTCACTATGTCAGGAACCACACCTCTCTCAACCATGATGTCTATAACAGCCTCCGCTTCATCCACCCTACCTTCCTTGCAAAATGCATCAACTAATATGCTAAAGGTTTGAATATCAGGAGAGATCCTTACATCCGCCTCCATTTCTTTTAGCAGCTTAGAGACCTCGTCCCAACGACATAAGTTACAAAGGCCATGAATGAGAGAGTTGTATGTGATGACATTTGGTAGAATGCCTTTGTGAAATACCATTTCTTTGAAAAGGTTGAAAGCATTATCTATCATTTTGTCCTTGCAAAGACTATCAATGATGGTATTATATGCATAAATATCAGGCTTACAGCCTCTTTCATCCATGAGCCTAAGCAACCCAATGGCAATATCATTATTTCCAACCTTGCAAAGCCCTTTAATCATTGTGGAATACATAACTACATTCGGTTCACAGAGTCTCTGCTTGATTAACTTCTTAAACAATCTCTCGGCATCAACAATCCTGTCTTCTAGGATGAGTCCATCTAAGAGTGTACTAAATATGTACACATTTGGGGCAACGGCTCGCCTGAAGCAAGAAGCTAGGAGGGCAAAACCGTCATTGGTGCGAGACATCTTACAACAACACCTGATAGCAATACTGATAGAGTACTCGTTAACAGGCACTCCAATGAGACACATTTGTTTAAAAAGGTGGAGAGAAGAAGAAAAATGGTTCATTTTGGCAACAGCATTCAACAGTTGATTAAACTTGACAACAGATGGCAGTGGTCGTCTCTGTGTCATTTCATCGAGCAGGTTAAAGGCATGATCCAAGTTGGCAACGTTTTGAAACTTAGATAGAGGACGATCGTGATTTGAAAAGGAATTGGAGTGAAGAAGAGAAGCTAAACCTAACGGGGAAGATGAAATGGGGTTTCTTGAAGGAAGAAGAAAGGAGTCACCTTTGAATTTGACGAAAGCATGAAGATGAGAAATTGTGCGAGTCGTCATCATCATCATCATCATCATCATCATCGTCTCAGAGAGAAAAAGGGAAACAGAATTGATGCGTATTCTTCTTCAAACTAACACTGACTTTGATTTGGTGAGAAATGTTAGGAATGAGGGGAAGCAGAATTCATGTGTGTTCTTCTTCAACCCAACACTCACTTAGTAAATTACTCGAATGGTCCTTGTAATTTGTCAATTTTTCATTTTTAGTCTTAAACTTTCTAAAATTAATGTATATTTCTTTTGGTTTATTTAGGTGTTACTCGGATAGGTCCTTGACTGGTTGTACCAAGTTTGTCCGGTTAAATCTATGTAAAATGGATAAACTACCTTTATTATTAAAAAATTAATTAACTAATAAATAGGAAAAATTAAAAAACATGTGAGGTCACCTTAACCAACCCAATCTCTTCCTAACATGTCTACTTCGACTTCATCTTTTCTGGGATTTGATTTTCCGGCAGCCTGGAATCTTTTAGCATTTTTTCTAAATTTCATTTAGTCATTCTATATTTTGAAGAATTTTGAATCCCTGAACAACATTTTTAAAACCCCACTTTTGTAACATACTTTTTGATGAGAAGTTTGATCATCATTTTTAAAACCTCACTTTTGTAACATAATCTTGGATCAGTTCCAATCCAATCTCCATCGTGATTATGAATATGAATATGAATTCAATAACCATTGTTGGTTCTCGTTAAAACTCAAGTAACTGGGGCCGACACCACAGTTTTGGAACTAAATCAAGTCGCGTCTCCATCGCACCGATTTGTTATCAATCAAAGTCATCGACCCCACTGTTTTGGATGTGAACTGTAATATTTCAGATGCGGTGACTGTAATCGATGGGTTGCGAAAAAGATGAACCCAAGTGGGTTTTCGATTTATGGTGGATAATGATCGGTGATACTTAAACATCCCTTGATTAAGGTTGTGGGGTGAGGGGGGCTTGGGTTGGGGGCTTTGCTCGACACGTGGCGATTGTGGGCTCCACCAGACCACCCCAAAAAAGTGGGGTGTGTAAGTGGCGTTGGTGGTCCATGTTAGCTCCAGTGACTAATGACACCTAAGCCCTAGCTAGGGTGTTCCGCGGGGCGCGACAAGATATCCAAAGGGTATCGCGGGCTGCGACGGAGTGCTAGAACAACTATAAATAGAGCCTTCATTCAGCAGTTTCAAACCGTTCAAAATTTCTTTCTCTCTCAAACATTCTGCACGAAAATTGTATACCCAATACCCCTATTTTCACGAAGCTTTGCCCCGTTGTGAGTGTTTTAACCCCTGATCACTAATTCGATACCCTTTCCAATCGATCCTGAACCTAGCAACGGATGTCAAGGCGCTGCCTGAATAAGGCTATGCTTTGTCAACTACGTTGGGGTTCTGATCTCGTGATGTGTTGATAAAGTTGAATTGGGTTATTATGCTAACACGTGTGCATTGTATATTTATTAGGAACACAGGATATTAACAGGAAATATTATCAGGAAGCCTATATTAAAACCCTAAATTTACAAAGTGAGTCATTCTACTTTTTATCACATTATTGTGATACATTTTTACTTAAAATACTTTGCAAAATCCTAAATGTTTTTCAATTATACTTACAATGATTAAGTCTTTGTATTCTACAAATTACTGCCGGTATTATGGGGTTTTGTATACATTACTTGATAACCTTCACTGTTGGGCAATGGGTTAGCCAATGGGTGATATGACCATAGTCACAGATCCGTCGAGTGACAAATACTTTGTAGTTTTTGTTAGATATTGAAGAAACACGGTTTCACCGCCGGGATGACTTGACCGCGCTCTACATGAGGGTGAAGAATCACATCTTGTTCTTCCTCTTGAACCTAGATCTGCAATGAAGAAGAGAAGAAAGTGGGGCTGTAGAGATTGCCGGTAGGAGAAGATTCTCCTGTTTCCAGCTACAAAAAGTGTGGCGGCTCCATATGCTCTGCCATATTCAAGAGGTGAAGACCTCTTTATATAGGGGGATATGGGCCTCCCCTAACCTCAATGGGCCAGGCCCAGTTAGGGGTTATCTCTACAAGCCCCGACCCAAAGTAGTGTAAACTACATCGTGTTGGGCCTCGCGGTTGGGTTAGTAGCAACAATAATAAATAATTAATATAAAAGCAATAAGTAACGGGAAGTCCGACCGCTCGGGTCGGGTTTAGTACCGTACCCCATCAAGTCCCCCAGTCTAGTGCTGCTCCGCGTGCAAGCGTGGTAGGAGTACTAGACTTGTTAGGAGTGCTCGAAAGTAAAGATTGAGTTTTAGGCTTACCAGTCACCCAGATGCGGGAAAGTTGTTGTCCATGCTTGTTGCGTCTGTCTTTCACTGTGAGTAGAGATAAATGGGATAATGAATATCCCCTGGTTGTTCATCGTGGAAATCATGGGGAAGTTGTCGCCGCCCCCTGATTGGTGTCATGTAGGCATCCTTGTGTACCTTCTGTCTCCTGCACGATTGGTGATCGTGGAGCATGACAGAATACAGCCTGTTAGACGTTTATTGGCTTACTCTTATGCCGCGCGGCCTTTGATGAGTGTCCAAGCAGCTTGCGCGAGGTATAGGCATTGAGGGCCTTCATTTAGGGTGTTTCTTGATTAGTCAGATTAATGTATAAGGAGTATGGTCCTGCGTGCGGCCTGATTGGTCAGCGCGGCTTTTTGGGACCATAACCCCTCAACTCCCCCCAGTCCAGTGCTGCTTCCATGCGCAAAGTAAATGGTTGGAGCTCTGGACTTAGAAAAAAGAAAGTGTTGGTCTTCAAAGCATTTGTTAGGTCTTGGTAGCTGGCGCGCGTGTAAGTGTTTGTCAATTACTACGACGCGGCTACCAGGCTTGTTAATTGATACCCGTTGCTTTTGAGAGCTGGCGCGCATGAGCATTGGTTGATGAAGCATGCGGCGCAACCCTTGCTAACTTCATCTTGCAGTTTCGTTGTAATTTTAGGCGAGAAATTTCTTCGAATTTTAAATTCTGACAGGTTGGCGCAAATGTCGTTGATGGTGACCCTTGAGTTGGTTGTTGACACGGCGATCATTATGTTGTCACTGACGGTTCGCCTTTGTCAGGTGAGTGTGGCCCAGCTTTAGCGGTGTGCACACAGTCGTGTGGCTATTGTAAAATATTCACCCTATGGTGTGACTTCTGTTGGTTAGCGCAAGGTGCGCGCGCGTCTTAAGCCATGGAGCGCATGTATTTATAGTGTTTGAATCTTTGTAAACTGCTGTCTACAATAGTTGCACGTGTTTATCCACTTTGAAAAGGTATCGCGAATGAGAATTGGCATAAAGTTGCGTCAGGAATAATGAAGTGGAGATCCGAGCCTGCGTCAGGAATAGTGAATTGGCATGACGCAAGGAGATGTGGCTTGTCTTGAAGATTGTAGGTGTAAGCGAAACTTTATTTCAGCCGATGCGTTTTTGCGTATACCCAAAGTGGTGCGTGCATTTGTAGCACAGTTTACGTTTTGTAAGCGTTTTCATATATGGCTAAGCATGCGCGCACGGGCGACATACACGCTCGTATGTAAAGCAGCAGGGTCGCGTGAAGATTAGCGTGCTTACATGTGTAGCAGCAAGGCTCGCATGGAGGCTGAGATGATCGTATGTAGAACAACAGACTCGCATGGAGATTGACGTTTTGATATGTAAAAGAGCTTGCGCGCATGGCGACGTATGTGCTCGTAAGTAATGGAGTATGCGCGCTTGGCGACTAACGGGCTCGTATGTAGAGGAGCATGCGACTGCTAGCGCATGTGTGCTCACTCGTAAGTAGAGGATCATGCGCGCGTGGCGACTTACGTGCTCGTATGTAGAGGAGCATGCGCGCGTGGCGACTTACGTGCTCGTATGTAGAGGAGCATGTGCCAACCGGCGCATGTGTGCTCATATGTAACAGAGCATGCGCCAGCCGGCGACTTATGTGCTCGTATGTAAAAGAGCATGCGCCAGCCGGCGACTTACGTGCTCTTATGTAAAAGAGCATGCGCCAGCCGGCGACTTACGTGCTCTTATGTAAAAGAGCATGCGCCAGCCGGCGACTTACGTGCTCTTATGTAAAAGAGCATGCGCCAGCCGGCGACTTACGTGCTCTTATGTAAAAGAGCATGCGCCAGCTAGCGACTTACGTGCTCGTATGTAAAGGAGCATGTGCCAACCGGCGCATGTGTGCTCGCTCGTCTGTAAGGCAGCTATTTAGGCTTTCGGTATGCGCGAGGATCGCTCGCCGCGTTTTCCTGTTTAAATGTATTGCCAAACCTGCAAATGTTATTATCGAACGCGGGTGTATTATGAGGCGCCTCGCCTTACATTAGTATTTCTTGAACTTAGAGTAAGTTGACAAGATAAATTGTAACAACATGTTTGATATATGGAAAGGATTGTACCGAAACGTTGTCCTTATAAGGAGCTTGTTCTATGTATCCTTATTCCTTAATATGTGAAAATAATTTTGACCCTCATAAAGATGTTACCTTATGCTAGTCTCTTATTTTATTGCTGCTAAACAAATATTAGTAGCGTTGTACTGTAACGTTGAGTGCAAGTAAACAAATAATATATAAGCTATTGCAAGGAAACAACAAATGTATAAGCTATAAACGTACCGCAAGTAGCGTGTATGTCTAGTAATTGCTCTAACGAGAAAAGTTACCATGTATGGTAACAATAAATCTTAATTTTATGCTTTTTGTTAGTTACAAACCGGATGACTAGTAATAAATATCCACAACTAAAGCCAAAATCTCTAATTGTTAGAGATACACGTGCCATCCCAACATTAATATGGCATTTTATAGCTTTTAGACCATTTTTATTATGATCATAATCTTTTGGAATAGTAGGTCCACCCAATGCAGTATACATTTTTTTATTTTTTGAAACGTTTTTGAAGTTGCACAGGTCTTTGCATGTGAGATAAGTTTGTGCTTACCTTGAAGCCAAAAATTGATCAGTAGCACTAAGAAGTAAAAAATTAGCATGATAAGAGTACCAAAACCACAAGCATGCAAACAAGTGTTTTAAAGTTTAAAGTGTAGCTAAAAAAGTTGTAGGGTCTACTCCAAAGATTACTGTGAGTTGTGCAAGCTTCCGAAGACTTTGTGAACACAAGTTTAGAATTGCGCTTTTTAATTTTTCACAACCAGCAACTTAGCGGATATAAAAAACGTATGGGCTACACGGTTCAGTGGCAGAACGATATATTTTAAACCTCCATCTATATTTGAATCAAGCTATTTGCAAGTTAGACTCGGGACCCAGAACACATGAAGATTTCGAGAGGCCTTCTGAACAGGGTGTTATAAAAAACAATAGTCCAAATTCATTTAAGTATGGAAGCAAATGTTTTAGAAGGTCAAGAAATAGACACCCATAGAGTTACTCGCGCGGCATAGTGAGAATGGCGGGCAGTGTACTCACATGGCGGAGTTACTTGCGCAGGGTCGCGCCTGGCAGACGATGTACTCGCGCGGCAGAGGTACTTGCGCGGCGTAGTGTGGCTGGCGGGCGGCGTACTCGCGCGACAGAGTTACTTTGCGCGGCGTAATGTGTCTGGCAGGCGACGTACTATCGCGGTGGAGTTACTCGCGCGACAGAGTTACTTTGCGCGGTGTAGTGTGTCTGGCGGGCGGCGTACTCGTGCGGCCGACACAGTAAGACCAGCAGTTAGTGCACTCGCGCGACACAGTATGACCAACAGTTAGTGTACTCTCGCGCGCGGAACGTTTCCAGTTGTAAGGAGTGCTCGCTTGACAGAGTTCATACGCGGCGGCGGACTGCGATGACGAGCACGAGACTTCCTTTAACATGCGCTTATGAGCTGTGGTCACTAGCCATGTTTTTTGAAAATGGAAAGACGATAAGGGTCTGACCTTTATTTAACAACAGCTTGGGACCACATGGTTGACAGCTTTCCTTGTTGTTTACAGCTGTATACCTTTCTTTAAAAAAAAAACGGATGACAGCTAACAGTTGTATTCTTTGTTATTTAATATTTAAAAATAATTTAAAGTAACAAACCTGAAAAAGCTGCCTTTTTCCCAAGACAAAATTCAAAGTTGTCACATGTCCCATGAGCATAGTCAATAAATATTAAATTAATAAATATTAAATTAGGAGAGCATGTGGGTTTTTCAAGAGGTGAGGGCTCTAATTTCCGGGTGAGGACAAGAATTGCAGGCACATGTGACATGTCAGACAACTTTATTTAGTTGTGTACAGCTTTTTTTTTTCTTTTTTTTTTGTTTACAGTTGTATGCTTTGTATTTTTTATTATTTAATAATAAAAAATATCTTGAAAGTTGAAAGGACTTTGATCTATTAAGGCAAAAATCAAAGTTTTTAACCCATTGTTATCACATTCCATAAACTGTCGAATATCATTAAATAATAAACTGACAGCCATTTTGAGAATTTAGGGTTCTAAAGGCGACGTAAGAAAGGAGTCCGGTTTTCTTTTCCATTTGTCATACCTTGCTTTGACATAGGCTTGTATCAAAGAAAATAACTGTAAAAAACTTACCCGGTTTTCCTTTTGTAAATGATGGCTAATCCTTGTTAGCGGGGCATTAAAACCCACAAAACTTGGATCTCGAAATTATAACCTGTGAAAGTCTTGTACGGCAGATCTGAGCTCCCTTGTACATAAGGTTGTGACCCCCATTTCAAACAAATGTAGATCTGAGGGGTTTTAGGCACTAAAATCTTGTGTGGATCAAGTGAAAAACACAGATCTAGAATGTTAGCTAGAGAAAAGTAACACAGATCTGAAGATTCTAGGATAGAACGGGATGTGATCAACAGGTGTATAGCATATACTCGGTGGGTGCCAATGAAGAAACACGGTTTCACCGCCGGGATGACTTGACCGCGCTCTACATGAGGGTGAAGAATCACATCTTGTTCTTCCTCTTGAACCTAGATCTGCAATGAAGAAGAGAAGAAAGTGGGGCTGTAGAGATTGCCGGTAGGAGAAGATTCTCCTGTTTCCAGCTACAAAAAGTGTGGCGGCTCCATATGCTCTGCCATATTCAAGAGGTGAAGACCTCTTTATATAGGGGGATATGGGCCTCCCCTAACCTCAATGGGCCAGGCCCAGTTAGGGGTTATCTCTACAAGCCCCGACCCAAAGTAGTGTAAACTACATCGTGTTGGGCCTCGCGGTTGGGTTAGTAGCAACAATAATAAATAATTAATATAAAAGCAATAAGTAACGGGAAGTCTGACCGCTCGGGTCGGGTTTAGTACCGTACCCCATCAGATATAAACATTGTAATTACCCTTGATACTGTAAATGTATAACAATGTGTCTTTTTATAAAATGGAATGAACTCGCCAATATTTCTTGCTGATAAAATGTTTTCAAAACGCGTTTCAGGTAACCTGTTGTAAAGGTGATAAAAGCCAGCTATGAAGCACTGAAGGCTTAAATTAAGTGGCTATGATTACTGAATAAAAGAAGAAATATTTGTTTTCAGCAATTAGGGTTTATCCCTATAAATACATTTGAAATGGAATATGGGTTTTAGCCCATTTATTTAATATAAAAGTTTGGTGTTTTATAAACTCTGAAATTATTTCCTAACTACGATTCTGATGATTTAATTTCGCTGCAAATTTAATAAACACCGATACCACCTCAGGCTCGCGGCCTCCGCTCCCAGGGTGGGGTCAGGGGCCGCGACTGTTACTTATGAAATGGATGAAAAACTCTTTATTTTAATGAAAAATGAATGTTGAGTGACCTGATTGGAAGACTTTGAAACTTAAGTGACCTAATTGAAAAACTTTTAAAACTTGGTTACTATTCTATAAAGTAACCCCGTAATTTAGTAAAAATGGATAAATATGATATTTTAAAGTTTTAGTTAAACTCGGCCAATGTGAAAATCTTCCTATACTAATATATGAAAATCTTTTTGTACACGTATCACTCTCTGGTGCCTCATCACTTTTAATAATAATATTACATATTAACTTTTTTATACACAAAATCTTTTTATACGAATAAATGAAAATCTTTTTTGACACGTGTCAATCTCTTTGGAATCGCCAGCTCCTCTTTCTCGATCACATCCGGCGCACTGAAGATCATTGCAATAGGGATAACCTCCTCTCTAATGAAGAATAACTTTTGTTTCCAGTCACGGAAACTCTTGGGAGGGTTCAGCAAAATCTTCTTGGCAGAACCACGATTGCCAAAAGAATAAAACCCTATGTTCCTGATTAGTTGATAGAATGCCCTAAACTTATCCACTGAAGGCTCTATGCCATGGGATCGGCACAAAAACTCGAAATGTCGCACCCTCACCATTCCGGGTGGACTCAGTTGTGAGATATGGAAACCATAATGAAGAAGAATATTGGACATGAACCTCGTAGCCGGCAACCGGAAGTTGCCCTGTAAAAAGAAGTCTTCAAAAAGGGTAATATACCCCGGCGGCGCGTCGGCGGCCGTCTGGTTCGGGCCGGGATACCGTGCATCCCACTCTGGTGGGAACCGGAATCCTCTTGTGATTTGCTCAAATAACCCCTGATCCCACTTGAGGACGGGGAGGGGACCTTCTTCATGTTGAGACTCTTTTTCAGCCATGGATATACAGAAAACAAGAACTTAAGTATCTTCGAACTTCTGGGAAAAACTTGAAGAATATTCAGGAAATTTGAAGATCTGTTGATGTCTTCTTTGAAGATTTGAAGATTCAAAGAAGTTGCAAAGGAGAGCAGAGAGAAAAGAGAGAAACAGAAGCAAAGTTGTGATCTCCTCTCTCCTATCGTCGGATATTTATACCCATCGCATTTAATGCGATGGGTAAACGTGCTGAATACACCGCGCGCGTAACCAACCAGAAGACGCCACGTAAGGCGGGTTTCTCGGGGTGACGGTTAACACGCGCGCGTGGTTCTCAATCGCCTAACAAAACCGTCAGTGACAACATGATGACGGGTGTGTCAGCAGTCAACTCAAACGTCGCCATCAACGACATTTTGCACCAACCTGTCAGAATTCAAAATTCGAGGTTTTTCCCGCTCAAAGTGACCACAAACTTCATGCAGAAGTTACCTAGGCCGCGCAGCATCCGTACTCATTCGATGGTCTTGCGCGCTTATACTCAAAAACAGAGAATTGTCAGCAGGCAAACAGGGTAGTCGCGCCGTAGTAACTGACAAACACTTACACGCGCGCCTCTACCAGAATCATGCTACCAAGGTTGCGCCGCACGCATGCCCATCCATGATGCTGCGCAACAAAATCAAAAAGCAAAAGCACCAGAAGTCGCGCCGTAGTAACTGACAATCAATTATACGCACGCGATTTACTACGATCTAGCACTTCCTTTTTTCTAAGTCCAGAGCACCAACCACTTGCTTCGCGCATGGTGCAGCACTGGACTGGGGGGACTTGAAGGGGGTATGGTCCCAAAAAGCCGCGCAAACCCTTTTCAGGTCGCGCTTTAGACCATACTCCTTATTCATAAAGCTGATCAATCTTCAGTCCCGCGCGAGATGCCCAAGCAACTATGATCTCACGCGAGGTTCAACCAAGAGATTGCTTCACTTTTTACACTTATGTTTTGAATAAGAGCCTCAGCCCAATGACCATGCGTAGACTAACAACGTGCCCAGCAAGGATTGTGCAGGAGTTAGGGCGCGAGGCCACTTCAGAAAGTACAGAAGGTACAAGTGGCAGATGATTAAGCCAATCATCATCCTCCAGGTTCTGCTCCATCGTGCTCCACTATCATCTGACGTGCAGGAGACGGAGAGTACACAAGGACGCCTACGTGGCACCAATCAGGGGGCGGTGACACCTGCCCCACGATCTCCACTTACCTGCTGATGGCAGAGGGACAATAAGGCCGACAACAGGGACACATGGCTCCAATCATGCTGCGCCAGCTCTGGGGATCCTTTAGAAGACACTAACGGTCGACACCAGTGAGACAAAAAGGATATTCCCTGCTTGTCGTCTTCCGGCCCAAGGCCCATCAACCCAACTCCTCTTACACCTCTCCGGCTATAAATAGAGACCTTCATGCACAGGTTAAAACATTCCATTCTCTCCACTCTCACTCTTAACACACACTTATCTCCTCAAAGCAGATGCTTATTCTCACGCCGGAGCCTGGTTAGGAGGGAAACCCCCATATTCCCCTCTTAACGAGCTAACGGTGGTTCTGTTTCTCAGGAAACCCAGATCAAATCGGAGCTCAGGAAAGTTAAAGAAGATCAACCATTATGATAGGAACATAAACCAAACTAATTAACCCTAAAATTAGTTACGTGTTTCTTCACCGGCTCATCTTCTGTGTCGGTAGTGGGTCGTATCGTATCAGATGCTCAAGCGATGAGGAAGGTAGGTGCTCGAATTACTATGCTCTCTTTGGTGTCATCGTCGAACGGTATTGTATTACAAGTTTTCATTTTGCTGTAGAAGGTTGGCAATTTTTGCACATGAGAGCAAGGTTGGAAAACTCGCTAGTCGCTAGTCGGCCGGTGAGGTGGGGACTAGCGACTACTCGTGATTAATCGGATCGGGTTTTTATATGTAATTTTCAGTTTTATGTATACATATACACATTTTTATCGGTAAATATTTCAAGTAGCTAGATTTTAACTTTTATTCAACTCATTTTTTTAAGTATACAAGATTAATTGTTTGAATTCATATGGTTTGGTTGGAAATTGGCCGGAATTTAGAGGTTTTGGCCAGAATATACATGTTTTTTTGCTGAAATTTGGCCGGAATCGCCGATTTTTTACTGGCCGACTAGGTCCGACTAGGCCCGACTACGCTGACTAGGTCCGACTAGGCCCAACTAGCGATTAATTGACTGATTAACGAAAAATTACTCAGTTACTGGCCGACTAGTGATTAATCGCCGACTAGTCGCCACCTAGTCTCGATTTTTACAACACTGCATGAGAGTGGTTTTCTTTTGTTTTGCTTTTTACGAATTTTTTAACTTTTTCTATACACCTTTACTTTTTTTTTTTTAATTATGGTCCAACTTTTAACCTTATTTTAACCAGTGAACTAGTACAACAACTTAGTGATGAACAAATGTTATCGGGTACCGTTACTGGTACCGAATCTATCGAACCGGGTACATTTTCAGTACCGATTCGGTACCGACTTTTGACATTTTCGGTACCGGTATTTACTGGTTTTTACACTAAATAACGATACCGGTACGAACCGTATCGTACCGGGTATATTCGATACCGATACCGGTACCGGTACCCACTTTTGGGGATTTTCGATACCGGTACCGGTTTGGTACCGAACGGGTATCATAAACACCTATTTCAATCACCGATCCAGTTTTTGTAACATTGGTTGTAATTCTCGCTCGCTCAAAGAAGATAAAATAATATTATACCATCCTAATTCGGATTAGTTGGTATCATCAATATATAATAATTCTTTAATATATAAAACTAATAAACAATTGATGAAAAATCCAAATATTACATGACCCATCAAATAGTTTCCTTAAATGATTGTACAGCATTATTCCATAATATATAATAATTCTTTAATATATAAAACTAATAAACAATTGATGAAAAATCCAAAAATTACAAGACCTATAAAACTTTAAATTGTAATATGATTCCATCAAATAGTTTCTTTAAATGATAGTTGGAGGATGTATCCTTATCCTTATTCCATAATAAAATGTTGTTTGATACAACCATAAAACTGAAAAGCTCCAATGCTATTTAGTGGAGAATGGAGATCAAATTGGGTGTTGTTTGGTGTCCTTGGGATTTTGATAAGTGCCCAATGGACTTTTCCTCCATCTATCTTCGACATATGTTCTCATCGACGGCTACATCTTCGTTTCTGGTATGACTCATTGCACTTACGTAACATACTCACATTTAGTTTCCACGTTCTGATGCTCACAGAAGCTATTTTATAAACTGTTATAGTTTCACAACAACTATAACCCATTTCATCTACTACTGCAAATTCACCATAACCAATGGCTGAACTCGTGCTTTCTGCCCTGCTCCCTATGCTCTTTGAGAAGACGGCCTCTGCAGCTATGAAAACCATTGCTGGCTACAAGGGCATTGATGCTGAGATCAAGAAATGGCAGAGATCATTAAACCCAGATCCAAAATGTGCTTACTGATGCTTCTCACAAGGAGATAACCAATCAAGCTGTGAAAAAGTGGCTGAATGATCTCCAACATTTGGCTTATGACATAGACGACGTACTCGATGGTTTGGCAACCGAAGCTATGCAGCGTGAATTCAACCGTGAGTCAGAAGCAATCACCAGCAAGGTAAGAAAGCTAATCCCAACTTGCTGCACAAACTTCCCACGTACTACTAGCATGCATGGCAAATTAGATGATATTACCACCAAGCTACAAGATCTAGTTGAGGAGAAAGTTGCTCTTGGTTTGAGTGTGACAGAGGAACCTAGAGCAAAAAATAAAAACAGAAGATTACAAACCTCTATGGTTGATGCATCTAGTATTCTAGTATTGTTGGACGACAAGTGGAGAAAAATGCATTGGTCCACAAGTTGTTTGGGGGGGGGGGGGGGGGGGGGTGAATCATGTGGTCGAAACTTTAGCATTGTTCCCATAGTTGGTATGGGTGGGGTCGGTAAAACTACTCTAGCTAGACTTTTGTACGATGAAAAGCAAGTCAAGGATCACTTTGAGCTCAAGGCATGGGTTTGTGTTTCTGATGAGTTTGATAGCTTTGATAGTGCAAACTTATCTTTCAATCTGTGTTCGAGGAAAACAAGAAATTTGAAGATTTAAATTTGCTTCAAGTAGCTCTTAGAGATCACCTAAGGGAGAAAAGATTTCTATTGGTATTAGATGATGTATAGTGTGAAAGTTATGAGAATTGGGAAACGTTGGTAGGCCCGTTTCATGCATGTGCTCCTGGAAGTAAAATCGTCATAACAACACGGAAGGACCAGTTGCTCAAAAAGTTGGGTTGCGATCATCTAAACCAGCTACAAAGCTTGTCACGTGACAATGCTATGTCTTTATTTGCTCTACATGCATTAGGTGTAAACAACTTTGATTCGCATTTGTCACTCAAGCCACATGCCGAAGGTATTGGGAAAAAATGTAACGGCTTGCCTTTGGCTTTGATAGCAATTAGAAGATTGTTGAGAACAAAAAAAAAAATACAAAGAAGAGTATTGGAAAAATGTGTTAAGTAGTGAGATTTGGAGATCACAAGGTGAAGTTGGCATTGTCCCAGCCCTTAGTCTTAGCTACCATGATCTTCCTGCACATTTGAAGCAGTTGTTTGCATATTGCTCCTTGTTCCCCAAGGACTTTGTGTTTGACAAGGAGGAATTAGTTTTATTATGGATGGCATAAGGTTTTCTGCATGAATCAACTTCAAGATAGTCAACTCCATGCGATAAAACAAAATGCTTGGGTCGTGAATACTCTGACGAGTTGTTATCAAGATCATTTTTTCAGCATGCACCTTGTTTGTGATGCATGAAATGATAAATGACTTGGCGACATCCGTTTCTTGTGACTGTTTTTTGAGGTTTGACAATGAGACGGAGAAGGGTATCTCAAAGAAAACGTTGGAAAGTACCGTCATATGTCATTTGTTCGTGAGGACTATGTAGCTTACGAGAAGTTTGATCCAATTAAAAGTGCTAAAACTTTGAGAACATTCTTAGCAACATCTGTTGGGGTGGAAAATATCTGGCTCACTTTTCACCTATCAAATAAGATTCTAGTCGACTTAATTTATTTAGGGCTTTAAATTATGTGATTTAGGTTGAAATTCGGGGTGAAATTGTTCATTTGTTTGTTAAACAATGTTTACGTTTTAATGTTTGAGAACGTTTTTTATTTGATATTAATCTTTGACCCGACCCGAATCGAATCACCGATGTCCGACCCGAACATACACCTCGAAACTACGCGATAGAAATTTTTTTTAGGTCCGTTACCTTCCGACCCCGCAAACTTTTTTTGAAGCTTCGCCACTGCCCATGCCTTAAAAGGCTTGTTATAAGAAATTGTCCTAATTTGGTTTAAGTCACTTGAAGCACTACCTTCACTGAAAGTTCTATGGTTTACTGATTTTTTCTTCTAATTGGAACAGAACATGAATATGTAATGTATCCATATGACAATGCTGATTAATATAAATAAATGGGTTAACGTGGATAGAATTTCCATCAGATAAACAGATTTAGGTACTTCTAAGCATACTACTGTACAGTTGTAAATTGTTGGGACTTTTATGTATTTTTTCTGTTAACATTTGTAAATTGTAGTTTTTGTAAAATATTTTATCTAAGCCATGTAATACTAATCAATTTCATTTGTATTCTATTTGGTTTTGTTTGTCAAACAAAATTTAAAAAATTTTCTTGATCTGTGTTTTACTGCATCGTCCAATTCTCTAATTTTATTTGGTAAATGGAGTTCTAAACACATACAGTTTATTCCATGATTTTTTAACGAGCCAAATTGATTGAGTTATATTTCCCATCTCTTTTGGTCGCGCCTCATGCGCCTTTTGGTCACCTCACACGCACACGTAGTATAATCTTTTGGTCCAATGTATAACTTTAGTGACATTCTACAGTGGCTAGTGACGATAGTGGATAAGGTGGCGACATTTTCATTTCCATGTTTTGTAGTATTGACCTATTTTGATCCAATGTATAACTTTAGTGACATTCTACTAGTGATTTCCGAAAATGGATAGCTGGGAGCAAGTTGATTTTCATATGTTTTGTTACTCAAAACATAATATGTTTTTCCTCAATGGGAAAATAAGGAGTTAGAAGTAAGTACAAACATATAACCACAACTCCCCAAAGCCTATGAAAAGATCTAAAAACTATATACCAAAGGACCCAGGACGGTCACAAGACACTGTGACATTCTTTCGAGATAACTGATAGAATAAAAGATAATGCAGATAACTAATGTTTTAATAAATGATTAAAATATTTGATATGTGATTACCAAAAAACAGTACTATTATATTGATAATCTAAATCTTTAAATATTGTGATTTAGGAGACTGTGGGTATGTTTGGCAAAAGTAGCTGGTGGCTGGTAGCTGAAAGCTGGAAGCTGGTAGCTGGTGGCTGGAAGCTGGTAGCTAGTAGCTGTAGCTTTTTAGATATATTTGGTGTTTGGTAGAGTAGCTGTAGCTTTTAATAAAATGTATAAAATTACCAAAATGGACATAACTAAAAATTTAGAAAGTTGATGCATTAAAAAGTTTCTTATTTTGAGAGGTTAAAATAGTCAATTTTCCCTAAAAGCTTGTAGCTCCTTCTAAACGCTACTAGTAGTAGCGTTCAACCAAAAGCTTCAAGCTCCTAACCTAAAAGCTTAAAGCTCCGTCAACCAAACAAGACTTTTTATTAAGTAGAAGTTTTTTCTTAAAAGCTTAAAGCTAGAAGCTTCTAAAAGCTCCATGCCAAACATACCCTGTATACACTAAAATTTCCCTTTGACTTTAAACCCTTTTAACTTGTTTGAGATTAAAACTAACCCAAGTTGATCCATTCAAAAGTGAACGGGTCAAAATTGCCTCCTCTAATATCCAATAACTATATTTGAAGGACTTCTCATATTTGCAACTATTCAATCACATGGCTTTTACCAATCATATATATTAGAGTAAACTTCAATTTTCGTCCCTGTGGTTTGCTGACTTTAACAGTTTCAGTCCAATAGTTTATAAATTACAGTTATCATCCATTAGTTTCCTGATTTTAACAGTTTCAGTCCATTAGTTTTCTGATTTTAACAGTTTCAGTCCATACCAGTGTGGACTGAAACTGTTAAATCAGGAAACTAATGGACTGAAACTGTTAAAATCAGAAAACTAATGGACTGAAACTGTTAAAATCAGGAAACTAATGGACTGAAACTGTTATTTATAAACTATTGGACTGAAACTGTTAAAATCAGCAAACCACAGAGACGAAAATTGAAGTTTACTCTATATATTAAAAACACCAGAACTTGTATGTAATTTTTCTACAATTGACAATCCACAGACATGTATAAAAAATGAACATTAATTACACATACATGTGGTTGCTCTAATAGAACAACTTCAGACAAAAAATCCTGTGCAGCCTCTACTAAGTTATATCACTCATCCTTCGATTAGAGTTAACTGATGCAGAAACCCTTCTGCAATCCCAAATAAAACCAATTTGTCCCCGTCAAACATGAAGTCCTTCGGGAACAAGAACCAATATGCAAACAATTGCTTCAAACGTGCAGAAAGATCATGGTAGCTTAGCCTAAGGCCTGGGACAATCTACCTGAATCTTGTAACCTCCATATCTCACTATTTAAAACTTCTTCCCAATATTCATCCTAACCTTTTTTGTCCTCAATAATCTACCAAGTGCAATCAAAGCCAAAGGCAAGACGTCACATTTTTTCACAATATCTTCACCATGTTTACACCTAATGCATGTATAGCAACTTTTTGAGCAACTAATTCTTTCTTGTTGTCATGATGATTTTACTTACAGGAGCACACACATGAAAAGGGCAAACCAAGGTTTCTCGATCCTCATAACTTTCACTCCACACATCATCTAATACCAATAGAAATCTTTTCTCCCTTAACACTATGTTCCCTAACTTGCTCTTCATTCCGGCGCCGGCGCCGGCGCCGGCTCCGGCCCATTAGAAGTCGGCTCCTGCTTCGGCTTCTTACGAGTCATAGAATTTCCATTTCTGTACGCCTCTTCTTTCGTTCTGGTTTTGAAACTTGTTGTTGACTTTCTACTGCTTTCGGTTGTTTCTGTTGAATTTCTACTGCTTTCCTCTTCTTTCGTGTTTCTTTTGGTTTCTGTTGAGCTATTACTTTTCTGATTGATTCTTTCAAATTAATTCTCAAATCATTAACTTCTTTTATTCCAAAGCACGTCTTCCCAAACTGAAATTTTGAAAAATTGTTAGGGGCTGTTTAATGAGTGCTCAATAAACAATCAACACGTACCACATTTTGATATTTGTTTTCCACTCCTTCTGGGGCATGTTCAATGAACTTCTGAACAAATAAAAGAGCGTAGACACCACAATCAAACAAATTTGGCTGATGTGGAACCTGGCAGAAAAATCAATCACATAAATCCTAATTTTCCATTTCAAAAACTAAAAAAAAGAATTAAATTGTGTATTAGGTTTTAGACCTCGATGCTAAATACTTCAACGTTACCGAAGTCTGCGTTTGAACAACCAACTTCAACTTCTGCGTTTGAACCAGCTTCAACTTCACCAACTGCATACTTCGATTCTTCCTCCAAAAACCTAAAAACAAAGATTTAAATTGGTTACAGTTTTTCAACACGATATAATAATCATTTGGCTTATTTTTGTCTCACCTTTGAAAAAATCTAAAAATCTTATTTGAATTATGCAAACCAGGATACGAATCCATGTGAAGGAGAAGTGTTGAATTAACGGTATCATTAGGCGTACAAATAATGAGCACACTCCAATGAGAACTGGATAAAAGAAAATAAGTTGAATCAATAATATATCTGATTTGAAATAGATTGTAGTTGAATGTAAATATTTTAGAAAAACTTACGATTCATGGATTGAGATAACAAGATATTTTTTCTTTAAAATATTATCTCTTCCCCACCACCTTCTTACTTTCTCGAACGGACTTGCAACAATTCCCTATTCAAGCATGATAATCATAAATTTAGGGGTGATGAAAATACCCGAACCCGAATAAGCTAATTGTTGGATCAGCACCTCAGAATCTATTTAGGATTGCCGGTGAGATGAAAGTGTTAAAAGGATTGACCTTCAGCCTCAATCGATTTTCACTCATCATTGGGTTCATGAAGCGGGTCAGCCTACTTTTGAATGGCTTATTGCTTGGTGCAGCCACCCATTGAAAGAAATGATTCATAAGATAGTCAAGATCAGAAAAGTAATGGCAGGAGTGCAGGACAAAAATTCAAGCCACTTTCCAGCACTTGGTGGTCCAAGCAGCCCTGGTTTAATAGCAGGGATCAGCACGTCTCAGTGCAGTGCTTCCACTCGACTTGAGGTCAAGTCGTTTCTACGGGCAGGAAGTATTGATAGAAACCCAAACCAGTCAAGTCAAATCTTAAATTAAGTAACTCTTTAAATGGTGGAAACTAAAGGGGAAATGTCCAGCAATTATCCAACCAATCATCCAGCTGCACTCTTAGTGTACATAGTCCTAGAGTCTTAGTCTTTTCCTATGTCTTGGTTTTATTTTCATTTACTTTGAAATATCAGTGTAATCGGAGACCAGCCCCTCTCGAATAGGGCCGACTATCTTGTTATTCTCTGTTTTTATCTACTCAGAATTTTAGTTTCTATCAACGTGTGAAATATATTAATGGAAAAAGCTTCTTACTGATATCATCATATCAAAATGAAAGGCACACTTTATTTAACATCTAAATGGATTATGGATCACCAACTTGACCCGTAACATTAGGGTCGGGTATCATTATAAAGAACTGCGACTAACCTTCTCAGTGCAAAGATCTTTCTCCGCGAAATATCGCTGCAACTTCACGTAAAAAAACGTGTTGAAGATATGATAATGTGCTGAATTATCTTTCAACTTCATCTTTAGCTCACTGGCCAAAGGTAAAAGAAAAAACATAATTAGATTTAAACCCATACCGAAGGTAAAGGAAAAAAACAGTTACACACATACCTAATGTAAAAGTTTATAACGTTATCATTCAACCATTTTTGAGGCTCAAGCGTCTCAAGATCTTGAACAGAAAGGTGTTCCACACCCTCAATCTCATCATTCGCAACAGCAGCAGCAGATATCTTCTTCTGAGATTCCTGAATAGACTCATCGAGATTCAACAGTAAGTCCAGATCTAATAAATCTGACTTGGCCTTGATAAGATTAGCTACACTTTTCATGTCATTGACAATCTTATCTGCCAACAGTTTCCTTCTCTTGTTTTCCGAACCATTGTCAATCTGTAAAATCAGTTACAAAGATCAGAAAATTTATAATATTAATAAAAATAATATAATATATATTATTTTCACTAACCATCCATGTCATGTAGAATTCTTCAATCATCTTTTCGTCGATCTTAGAAAAGTCTAAACTGTCATGGAACCCTCTCAAACTCATACAAAATAACTGTAAGAACAAAGTGCACCCGCCAATATTTTTTTCCGCCCCTTTCCCATCAACGAAATTCTTAACACCGTATTTTAGATCATTCATTGCTATAGTTGCCCACGGTTGTTTATCCAAACTGTGAAATCGTGTAAGCCACAAATGAAATCATACTCACGATTATTGAAATGGCGATTACATTGTTCAAGAGGTTACTCATTGTTTGAGTGTGTTTACTGTTTGTGGTGAGTTTTTTTTTACCTACCCCACCCATACCAACTATGGGAACAACACTAAAGTTTCGATCACATGGTTCATCCCCCAATAACCGACAGACGAACACCTCTCTTTGCACTTGCCGTCCAACAATACAAGATAAATCTTGTAATCTTCTATTTATATTTCTAAACCTAGTTTCCTCTTTCACAATCAAACCTAGAGTAGTTTTTTCCTCTACCAGATCTTGTAACCTAGTGGTTATAACATTTATCTTATCCTTCATCCTCTTACACTATACCGAATGCTTTGAGAAAAAAACCTTCTTACCTTGCTGGTGCGGGTTTCTGATTCGTCGGTGCATAGCTTCGGTTGCTAAATCGTCGAGAAGCCAAATGATGGAGATGATTCAGCCACTGTTTGACAGATTGATTGGATGAAGCATCAGTAAGCACGTTTTGGATCTGGGATAATAAGATTAATGACCGTTGCAGTTTCTTGACTCGAAGAGCACCAAGGGCGTAAAAGTTCGGAGAAACAGCGTAAAAGTTTGGAGAAACGAGATGTTGAACAGAATCAACAACTTCAAAAGTTTTCAGTCGTTGGCTGCTCTGATAAGGATAAAGGCAGAAGCAAAATGGTTACAGGCAGTGTATAGAAATGGTGACCTAATAGGCTAATTCTTAGCATGTGGTAAGTTGGGCCTGACTTAAGCCCAATTCTTAACCTTAACTTAGTTACTTTTGTTTAAAACTAGTTAGATTATCGGCACTATGCTGCGGGGTTTCGGTCGACATATATATTTTGATTCAGTATAGCAACCGAAAGAAATATGCTCAAAAGAATATCGACACATGTTTTACATCGACTGAAAACCATAAAAAATAAATTAAATTGGATAGCGAGAAAGGATTGATTTTAAATTAAGTGTAAATAGAAACGTAAACGTTATCTTAAATATAACGTTAATGAAAATTTACATCTAAAAGTAAACTAACTTGAATTTATACCGACACGTGCATAAAAATAAGCACGTGAGAAAATAGTGTTTTTTTAAGTTAAAGAATGGTACGTCGCGTTGCGGTGGTGTTGAAATGTAAAGTGACTTGAATTTATATCGTCTAATGAAAATGTATTATAGCTGACCCGACTCGTTTCCGGTAAAAAAAATTACATTAAAACATAGACCTACTGTAAACGTACATAATAACAAGCATAAGAACATATTATAGTTGACTCAACTCATTTCCGGGGAAAATTTATGTTGAGACGTAAATCATCTTTAATTTATAACGACACGTACATAAAAATAAACACGTAAAACTCAGTTACAAAGTTAAGGGGCTGTAAGTGTTAATTCTAAAAGTTGAGGGGTAAAAGTATAAAAAATACAAAAACACTAAAAAATGATTAAAAAAAGTCAAAAAGTCAAAAAGTCAAACTACTATTAATCAAAGTTGGTAATTGTATTATAGATAACTAGTGGGATCCCCTAGTGCATTGCGGTGACTATTCAGTCAGTACTAGTTCGTTTTCTTACAATACCGGTACGATATCAACTCTCGGTATAGAAATCGAAAGAGATACATTGACAGAAAACCATTAAAACGTATATTGGTTCGGCTAAGATAATACCAATACCGATGTTTTGTGGTCGGAAGCGGTTCGGTTTGTCACGACACCGGTAGGAACATCAAGAAAACAGTAAAACGAATGCCGGTATCAATACGGATGTTGTTCGAACCGTATCGGTACGACTCGTCACGATAAAGAACAAAAAATCAAGTATATTTGACCTTTTCATTTTTGAATTAAACTTACTTTTAACGAAACGTAGGTAAAAATAAGCATGTCGCGTTATTTTATTAAAATAACGAAAAGTGTAAACGATAAAAAAAATCTTAAACCATGAGATGACTTTAATGATATGTATTTTTGTGTCTCGATCACTTGTACGTTACTTTTCACAACTCAATTTTGAGTAACATTTATACTAGGACGTAGATATTTATCATAATTTGATTACATATCGTGTTTAAAAAGTTATAAAAGAAAAGGTAAAATGCTTAAAATTAACTATAATTACTTTATGAAATGCATAAATGGTGGTGGTGTTGTTTGGTTTAGAGGAGGTGGAGGTTGCACATTGAAGAATGGGACTGGCTATGATAGGTGATGCATAATAAGTTAGTATAAATGTTACTCAATTTTGAGTAACATTTATACTAGGACGTAGATATTTATCATAATTTGATTACATATCGTGTTTAAAAAGTTATAAAAGAAAAGGTAAAATGCTTAAAATAAACTATAATTACTTTATGAAATGCATAAATGGTGGTGGTGTTGTTTGGTTTAGAGGAGGTGGAGGTTGCACATTTAAGAATGAGACTGGCTATGATAGGTGATGCATAAAAAGTTAGTCACAAAGCTACACCAGTACATTCTGGGGTAGCCCAGTTGGCCAGCCTCACCCAGACCCTTCTTGAGGTCACCGGTTCGATTCCTGGCAATGCCCTTATGGGGTGTTGGGGCTCTTCACCGTGGGTAATCACCGCCAGGCAGCTATGGGGCTAAGCTAGCTTGCGGAGTTGCAATACTCCGGCGGATGGGAGGTCCGTGCAACTACCCCCCCCCCCCCCCCCCAGTACATCATGTGTAAATCACTGTATATGCCATGGTTTTTGTTAGTATATAGAATATAGAATAGAATATAATAAAAATTTTTAGGATAAAAGTGAAAGTCTCGAGTCATTTCCTAACAATGAGTTGCCCAACTTGACCTCATTAAAGGAACTTGGAATAATAAATTGTCCAAACATGGATGCTTCTTTTCCTCGTGGGCTTTGGCCTCCCAAAATGCATTCCTTAAAAATAGGGAAATTGAAGAAACACATCTCGGAATCGGGCACACAGAATTTTCCAACCTCGCTTGTCCATCTATCTTTATACGACGGTTCGTCTGTAAAAGATGTGAGTAGTTGTAGTCAGTTGTCACGTCTACTTCCTTCTCTTATTTATCTTTTCCTTGTTGAATTTGAGAAATTTGAATCATTTTCAATGGGACTCCAACACCTCACTTCCCTCCAACATCTTTCTTTTGACAATTGTCCTCTTAATAAATTGTCCCATCCTCAACACCTCAACACCTCAACTCCCTCCAGCATCTCACTTTTTTCAAATGCCCAAACATGATGAATCTACCAGAAGCGTTGTTGCCTTCACTTTTGAGTTTAAGAATCTTCTATTGCCAAAAACTGAAAGATATTGTAAAACATCTCCCATATCCCCAGTGTCGACATATGAAGGTTTGTTAACATGAACCTGCTTACTAATTTGTTTTTAGAATCCATAATATACTGGGCTTTTTATCAAACAGATTACCTAAAAAACTCAGATTTTTAAGGTTTTTTAAACTTGTCCTGCTCCTGTTATATTGTTATTAAATACAAAAAAAAAAAAAAAAAAAAAAACAATTTTACTATTTTAGTAGGGTTTGCTTTGAACATGAGTGATGCAAAGATTTGATACAAAATTCTGAATTTGATGCAAGAACTTCCATACGCTCATAACAGAGATAAAAACATAACAGAACAGGGGAGAAGAAGCAGCTGAGAAGTTATAAAAGAAGCTGAACAATCTGCGATACATTTGAAGGCGTTTGATGTACAATATAATGCATTTTGATGCACAACTATATGGGTATAATGCATGGTTGTAGTGCAGTTGATGTGTATGCGTCAAATCCGTTCAGCATATTCATTAGACATATGTGTCAAACAAAGCTGTAGTGCAGTCTTATGTTTTAAGTTTCAGACACATGCATTAAATGTCGTAGTTATGTTTGACGAAAAGAAATTTTTGTTTGCAATATTATGGTTTTTGTAATTATGTTTTAGCACGAACTAGTCAATCAAGTAACATAAGAGAAAAACATGTCAAATAATACACTGGGAAGATCTTACTTGATTAATCGTACAGGCGTACAGTATATATGCACATTGGAAGAGTACTCACAACAGACACGAAAGTCGACGTTGCTCAGCTTTAACAATATATGAAATACAACTTTTAACACGTTAGACTATCTATACCAGATTAATGACCGTCCAGTGGAAAGGTGTAGTCAGTACATTAGGAACACTATGACCATCCGTTGAATCAGCTGCTTTGACCTATGGCTTGAGAGCCTGAATTTAGAAGAAAGAAGATGATGACACCACAAAAATATGGTAAGATCATGAGATTATTATAACGATTAGAATTAATGGTGAAGATGAATCAAGGAAAAGAGTTTTGTTGTAGTATTAGCTAAAAATGATCATAAATTCGAATCGGTATATTTGATACCGCATTCTTTCCTAAACATATAAAGAATGAAGGGGCTCTATAAGTATGTTGGTGGGATATGATCTTTTCTAAATCAATATTCCAAAGGATCAAAGATGCAGATCTGTGCTCTTGCAATCCAAAGACAGGGTGAGAGGTTGTGAAGCAATTTGACTCTTTTTTTAGGAGGAGGATAATACTAAGGGAAGTCTTAGCAAAAGACTATTTTCATAGAGTAAATTAACCACTTTTACCCCTGCCAATGCATTCACGTACCACTTCAACAATAGTTTCAACAACAGTTTTAGACAACAGTTCAGAAATTACAACAGTTTTAGACAATAGTTTCATAGAGCAAATTAACCACTTTTACCCCTGATAAAGTAACCTTACCACATTACGGTTCAGAAATTACATCAACAGTCCCACCGTTCACTCAAGAGTAAGGTCTCTAAAAAACGTAAATCACAAAAAAACATGTTCCTGCTGGTATCCATGAAATTAGAAAATGCCCGATGCCCAAATACATGAAGAGTAAATGAAATTTGATAAGTTTTGTCATCCTACAAATAAATCAAACACACATTCTCTCTTTCAGTTCCTGGACTGTTGTTAGCAATTATTTGGCACAAGGCTACCTATCAACTTAAGCATACTTCTATCCAGTGAACCAGCTGCAATTTGATCTATAAACAGCGATACGGTCGAAGCATCAAGTGAGTAACCTCTTCCATCCATCTCATGTAAAAGCATCTCAACATCATTGTAATTATGGTTCTTCAGATATCCTTGTAGAAGAACATTGTAAGTAACATTATTTGGGGGGCAACCACTTTCATCCATTTGCAGAAACAGGTGCTTTGCTTCCCTTAGTAGACCTTCGCCACAAAAGCCATTAATCATCACGGTATATGTCCGAACATCAGGTTGCAAACCTTTTACAACAAGGTCATGGAAAAGAGCTCTTGCGATATCAAGCTTCCCACATTTGCTTGCACCTTCAATAAGGATGGTGTAGACAACAATATCTGAATTTAGCTTGCTATCACCCATCATATGAAACAAAGAGAGCGCCTCTTCAACTTGATGGTTATTGCAAAGGCCATCTAAAATAATTCTATAGGTGCATTCTTTTGGAATTAGGCCTTGTGCTGGCATCTCATCAAAGAGTTTGTGTGCATCTCCACAACGTCCCACCCTAAATAAACCTTGTATCATGGTGTTGTAAGTGACTAGATCCGGTTTCAAACCTTTCCTTGTTACTTCATGAAACAAATGCATGGCCTCTTCTACTTTCAAACTCTTGCAATACCCGTTCAATAAACTGCTATAAGTAAACACATCAGGGACTAAACCTTTAGATGTAAGTGAATCAAAAAGTGTCCTTGCTTTGGTCATTTCACCTCGTAGACAGTAACCATCTATAAGTGTATTGTATGTCACTATGTTAGGAACCTCACCTCTCTCAACCATGATGTCTATAACAGCCTCCGCTTCATTCACCTTACCGTCCTTGCAAAACGCATCGACTAATATGTTAAAGGTTCGCAAACTAGGATAGATCCTTAGATCCTCCATTTCTTTTAGCAGCTTAGAGACCTCGTCCCAACGACATAAGTTACAAAGGCCATGAATCAGAGAGGTGTATGTGATGACATTTGGTGGAATGCCTTTGTGAAATACCATTTCTTTGAAAAGCTTGAAAGCATCATCTATCAGTTTGTCCTTGCAGAGACTATCAATGATAGTACTATATACAACAACATTAGGCTTACAGCCTCTTTCCTCCATGAGCCTAAGCAAACCAATGGCTATATCATTATTACCAAACTTGCAAAGCCCTTTGATCATTGTGGAATACATAACTACATTCGGTTCACAGAGTCTCTGCTTGATTAACTTCTTTACAAAAATTCTCTGCCTCAACAATCCTGTCTTCTAAGACGAGTCCATCTAAGAGTGTACTAAATATGTACACATTTGGGACAACAGCTCGCCTGAAGCAAGAAGCTAGGAGGGCGAAACCGTCATTGGTGCGAGACATCTGACAACAACACTTGATGGCAATACTCATAGAGTACTCGGTAACAGGCACTCCAATGAGACACATTTGTTTAAAAAGGTAAAGAGAGCAAGAAAAATGGTTCATTTTGGCAACAGCATTCAACAGTTGATTAAACTTGACAACAGATGGCAGTGGTCGTCTCTGTGTCATTTCATCGAACAGGTTAAAGGCGTCATCCAAGTTAGTAACTTTTTGAAACTTATATAGAGGACGATCGTTATTCGAAAAGGAATTAGAGTGAAGAGAAGCTAAACCTAACGGGGAAGATGAAATGGGGTTTCTTGAAGGAAGAAGTAAGGAGTCACCTTTGAATTTGACGAAAGCACGAAGATGAGAAATTGTGCGAGTCGTCATCATCATGATCGTCTCAGAGAGAAAAAGGGAAACAGAATTGATGCGTATTCTTCTTCAAACGGGGGTGTTTGGGTTAGCTTATTTTGAAGCAACTTATGAATTATTGACTTATAAAAGGTAATAAGTTATTTTTTGAGTGTTTGGGTTAGCTTATTTTAGAGAGTTTTGTGTGTTTGAGAAGTCATTTACGAGAAGTTAGAATTTCTAACTTCTCACTTATGACTTATATAAGTTAATAAGTCATTTTGAGAAGGAATCCCAAATACCCCCGAACACTGCCTTTGATTTGGTGAGAAATGTTAGACTACCCCCCCAAAAAGACTACCCGTGGCGTCACCTCACCAAGGGTGGAGGGCCATCTCCTTGGGGACTACCCAAGTTGTGGAAGACTACCCAACCTATAATAAAAACCAATATAATATTAATATATTAATAAAAGGGGAGAGAGAGAAGTCAGAGAGGGGCCCACATCATTGCCTCGTCTCCAGCGGCTTGGAGAAGACGTCGGTGCCGCGACAACCCGGGGAGGGGTGGTGTGCGACGTAGGGGACGGACCGGGACGGGGAGAGAACGACCCCCATACCCCATGGTCTTAGGAATGAGGGGGGAGCAGAATACATGTGTGTTCTTTTTCAACCTAAGACCATAGGGTATGGTTTGGTTAGTCCCCAAAGAGACCACCCGCCACGTAGGCGCCACATCATCACGGGAGGAGGATCATTCCCTTGGGGACTACCCAAGGGTGTGGAGGACTACCTACTTTAATAAAAAAAATCAATATATAATTAAAGGGGAGAGAGAGAGAAACCTGAAGGAGAGAGAGAGGGGGGCGTCGTTGCCGTCTTCCATGCGACGCCGGGGACGTGACGAGGGGGAGGGGGCGGTGTGGGACGAGGGGGACAAGCCGGGACGGGGGGGAGCCGACCCCCATACCGCATGGTCTAACACTCACTTATAAATTACTCGAATAGTGTTACTTGTAATTTGCAAATTTTTCATTTTTAGTTCTAAACTTTCTAAAATTGATGTATGGGGTCACCTTTAGTTCTAAACTTTTTAGTTCTAAACTTTTCATTTTTAGGAAAAATTAAAAAACATGTGGGGTCACCTTAACCAACCTAATCTCTTCCCACATGTCTACTT
Organism: Helianthus tuberosus; assembly: GCA_030545235.1. NCBI lineage: Eukaryota > Viridiplantae > Streptophyta > Magnoliopsida > Asterales > Asteraceae > Helianthus > Helianthus tuberosus. The sequence goes on from CM060425.1 coordinate 201,236,849, forward strand.
CAACTTCATCTTTTCTGGGATTTGATTTGGGTCGTATTATTGGCACACATTTGAAATTAAATCGACACCTTCAATACATATCGTATAGACCTATACGATGCGTATTAAGGATGGTTCAAACTTCTAGGTTAGTCAAAGGCTGACAATGTCCCCTTATCAAAAAGTAATACGCATCGTATAGGCCTAGACGATGCGTATTGAAGGTGTCGATTTAATTTTTTAATTTTGCAAGGTAACTTTTTGTCACGCGATAGCTTTCTGTCACGCGAACGAAGAAGCAGCACTTTGAACATTTGTTGGTCTTCAAACATCTAGGAAACATTATTTGAGAATACCCCTGAATTTATCGAAGCTGTAGAATGAGATCCTCCATTGTTGGGTTATCATCTTTCAACCCCATTTTCCCTAAATTTATCGATTAGGTTTTTTCAACGGGGACGTAATGTAACACCTCATAAAATCGTGTCCAATGATGTGTTGACACATGTAATAAACCCTAATAAAGTCAAACGTTGACTATGAGGGACTAATTTCGTCAAAATTGAAAACCTTGAATATAGAAGGACTGAAAGTGTCAACACGCCTAAGCTAGGCCTCTGAGTGACCTTATACGGTGCCCGTATTCTCAAATGAGCCACTTGTTGGATGAGTGGAGCCGTTTGCGTAATTAATTGAAAGTTTACGCGACGAAGGGTTAAAAGTGTCAACATGTAAATTCTTACCTCTGAGTAGGGCTGTAAACGAACCAAACGTTCGGCGAACAGTTCGTGAACCGTTCTGCGGGAAGTCGTTTGTATTCGTTCGTTTACTAAACAAACGAACACGAACAAGAAATTTCATTCGTTTAGTTAAATGAACAAACATGAACAGAGGTCCTGTTCGTTCGTTTATGTTCGTAAACGTTTGGTAACGTGTTCGTTTGTGTTCGATACTTCATTAGTGTTTTAGTTTTTGTATTTATTTAAATACTTCAAAATTTTGACAAATTAAATATCTAATAAGTGTCGGTGTATTATATATTATGTTCATGAACGATTGTTTGTGTTCGTTTGTTTCCATGAACATTAGTTTGTGCTCATTTGTGTTCGTCAACATTCGTTTCCTAAAATTAACAAACAAACACAAACGAACACGAACAAGTTCATTTCCTTAACAAACGAACACGAACATATATATTTCTTAACAAACGAACACGAAAAAGGTCTTGTTCGTGTTCGTTTGGTTCGTTTACAGCCCTACCTCTGAGTGACCTTTTAACAAACCAGGAGCTTCATGATGTTTGATCATATTCTCGGGAATGCCTAATATTGGCCATTCAAGGCTTTTATGCCAATAAGTAATGTTACACGCAAGTTTGCAAGTTTAAGGGGTTAAAAGCGTCAACATGTTTAATTATACCTCTGAATGACCTTTTAACGAACCTGAAGCATTATAATGTGCAATCATACTCTCGAGAATGCTTAATATGGGCTACATAGGGCTTTGATGCTATTAAATGATGATACGCGCAAGTTTGCGCGTTAAAGGGACCAAAAGCGTCAACAAGCGAAACTACGCTTTTGAGTGACCTTTTAAAAGAACCAGGAACTCCGTAATGCTCGGTCACGTTCTTGGGAATCCCAAATATGGGCTATGTAAGACCTTGAGGTCGTAAACGATGTCACGCACCACTTTATGCTTTAAAAGGACTAAACGCGTCAACAGGTGAAACTACGCGTTTGAGAGGTCTTTTGAACGAACCGGGAACTCCATTATGCTTAGTCAAACTCCCGGATGTGCCGAAGATTGGCCACTAGCACTTTCACACCTTATAATGAAGATATATGCAAAATTAGAAAGTTATGTGCCAATTATGTCAATTCTGAAAGTAAAGCATGCTTAATGAAGACAGGGACCATTTCTGTAATTCTGCCAAACTGATGTGCCAGGGCCTGCTGTCGCGGGCCGCGAAGCCCACAGGGCCTGCTGTCGCGGGCCGCCAGAACACATACAGCAGCAACATTTTTTTTATTTACTTTTCTTGCTTGGTGTCCACTCCAATCCATTCTAGACCAATTAAATCGATTCCTTGGGCTGCAAGATCATTGAAACAGCTGTCAATACACCTGTTATCATCTTAGGGACCTTCATTACACTTGGAATGATCTAATTCAATTCCAAAATCTATAAATAGGTGGTGTTCTTCCATTCCACAAATTGCACCTATCATTTTTATTCTTTCTTCTCTCAAATTCTGGAGGTTCCTGACCAAAAAGAAAACTCATTCTAGTAGAAAAGATTGCTAGGAACCTTTGTAAGTGTCTTAGCCCCCTCTTTAGTTCAGTTTTCTTAATTAAAAACCGAAAAGTCAAAGTTACGTAAATTAGCTTTGACTCTCGGTTTAAACTCAAATGGTCCAGCCATTTTTCGAAATGAATATGGTTATGTGACCATAATTAGGTAGGTGTTAATCCCTCAAAAGGGCACCTCCTAATTATTTCATTTGCTTAGTTAATTGTCGGGTCAAACTATTCAATTAAAAAGTCAATCTGGACAGATTTGTAAATAATAAACAAAACTAATAATGCAGAGGTTATAAATTATATTTTATCACTCTAATAACTTGGTAATTATTATTAGAACATGTCTAAGTATGTTCAACCCGACAATTCTGAGTTTAGGGTCAGTTCCCAACCGAAAGTCGCAAAAGCTTGACTTTTGCTTTGACTTTCAGTTCTGACTCGATTAAGCTTAAATCCTTTATGTTTTAAGCTTCCATTAGGACCATATTAAGTTGTAGTATAACCCTCTGAGGTTATATTACCTGGTCATTAGTATTCTGAATTATATGCTAGTTTCCGTTATTATGCTTATAAATGCCCATTATGCCCTTATGTTATAAAAACGAGATTTTTGAAAATATGAGAGGACAAAAAGCTTTATTACTGATATATAAGTATGTCGCAAAAATTTGACATCAGTTTCTGGTCTCAAACTAAGATATCGTAAAATGAAACTTTTTGTTAATTAAATTGCATTTTTAGCATAAATCATATTTAAGCCCAATTTTTGGCACCAAACTTATTACCCACTGTTATAATATAATTTTTAGGGATTTTTGGTCAGATTTTATACTGACCGTAACATAGAGTTCTTATGTGAATTCGGTAATTGACGATAATGCCCTTTTCATTAATAAAATGAGATTTACATATCAATAACATACCAAACCTTTTTCTACTGATGTTATATGATAAATAAAATATTTTAAACAGTTAAGGTTGATCAAAATCTCAGAATTTCATAAACATCTCGAATATCGTCAATTATCGACCTTTACGCTAATTAGGCGCATAGTATGGTTTAAAACCATATTTAGCACCTAAGACTTGTTACCTACTGATTTTATAAATAAATTTTAATACTTTAATAGTAAGTATAAGTTTTGAACTCAGACTTCCAATTTTGTCCCTATAAGCATATGTGAAATGACCAAAATGCCCATACGGTGCATAGTTTAGCCATAAATGGTGAACCTCACATATGTATGATATCTTACTGATGTAACATGATAAAATAAATATTTTTACTAAATTTTTTAGACCAGAACCTCAGTTTACTTTAAAACCTCTTTTATAAATATTAAAATGACCAAAATGCCCTTACGGGACTTAAATTGGTTTTAAATACTTTATGGGCATATATGTTAACATCCTACTGATGTATTAACATATTCTAAGAATAATAACATATGGGACTTGTATATGATTCATTTGGTTGCCCGTTATGCATTTACGCGTCGGATCGGTTTATGTAACTAGTTTACGTAAGTTTGCCGAAACGGGTTTAACCTTATCGTTTTTACTTCAAAATCCAGAATGTACTTAGTTTACCCATATTATACAAGTCTTCGTACTTTTTGGGTCTAAATTACATTCTATCCGGGTCATCGCTTAATCTCGCGTATCGTACCGTTTTAGATATTTTAAGCTAGCCGGTGTAAGTCTACGACTTAAATAAGACCGTTAGCATTCTGAATTGGTTATATATTACCATCACTCCAGACTAGAGCCACCCGGTAAAAGCTACCTGCATTTAGTTAGGTTGGATACGACTGAGTTATTTTGCTGTGAATCAAGTATTAGCTCAGGTAAATACTTTTAACTTATTTTCCCTTATACGGGCTTGGGATACGATATTATAATAATACCGCTTGGTCAGGTATGAAATCATTTAATCGGATTGTGATTAATAAATTTGCATAACCCGTTTTAATATGTTTTGTTTGATAACATAAACTTTGGGGGTTAACGACCGTGTCCTAGATATCCTCGGCTCATTTAAGTTATTAATGGCCACGATGTGACAACTGGCACCAAACCGGTAATTTCCGTACACTTTAATATTATTTAATGACTACAATTATGTGCTAAATTGTCAGCAATGTCTGAACACATACTAAACAAGTGAATTCATGCACGTTGTATACTACAAAATATTGCTTTATGCATAAATGAGAGCGTTGCGTCAGAAATACTAGTAAACTCACCGGTAAGACACATCGTGTCAACAGAACTGCAGAAAGCAGTCAGACATTAGAATTGAGGCCTAGGTGTAGGTCCAACAACAAGAATACATTAAAACCCTAGAGTACATACAATGGTTGACATATAGACCATCCGAAAGCTAAAATAAGCACTAAAAAGCACCCGAAACGCACTTTAAGTGTAGAAATTTATTCAAATCAGCAATAAATCAGCTCTTAACACATTAATATTATGCAGAAATTACGTTTTATTATCCAGAATACTTCCCCAAGTGTTGGGAATTGAAAGTGCTACAAAAGGATACTTAAAAGACACTAAAAGGGTGCAATTTAGCACTTTAACGAATCAGTATCTAACCGAACAACCGGACATTACCCGGAACACCAAAATAATGCTAGAAGCATTGTTTTTATTTTTCTGAGCTAGTTAGGGTCCCCGAACACCCTAACACACTATATATTTAATTACACACCATAAGGCACTAACTAAACATTTGATTTCCAACTAACCACTAACTAGTAGTTAGAAATGTTACACTTACCCCCCCCCCCCTATGGTTGGACGGTTGGGAGACCAAAATCCCACATGGGATTTTAATTTCATATCTTATTAGATCTTAGTGTACTAGAGGGGACATAATATCCAAGGGTGAATTGTGGTGAGAAGTTAGTTTATAAAAACCCTTGGATCACCATTCTCTTTCATCACAAACATAAACAACTTCATCCTCCTTTCTTCTCTCCTTGGCTACGGCTCCAACACCCCCTCCTTACCTCTCCATTTCCAATCCATTACCAAGCATTCTAAGCATAAACAAAGGTGTAAGAAGGCATATAAGGAAGCTAGGAGCTTGAAGAAGTTGAAAGACCTCCTTCATTTGCTTTTATCCACCTCATTTGCACTCTTGAACTCCCCTAGCCTTGTGCTAGCAGTAAGTGCTTCAAATCTTCATCTTGTTCTTATTTTTTGGTGGTTAATAGATGATAGAATGATTAAATGATGAAAACTCTAATGAACGTAAGCTAAGTCTTGAACATAAAGTGATAAATGGTGGATAAAGAGAAGATATATGGGTAAATCATGTGAATCTTGTGTAATTATGATTATTTGATGATGTTTGTTAGTAGAAGAAGGATGGATCATCATCTAGACATACTAGTTCATGTTTAAGAACATGAACTAGCAAGATGTAAATGCTAGAAATATGAAGGATGATGAAACCATCCACCCATGAACTTGAAACTTGAATAAATATAATTTTTCTTGGAAAATAAGGTTACAAGCTTGTAGATCTAAAGATCTACAAGTGGTTTTTCGGAAGAACCAAGTGGAAAATACTAGATTGTTAAAAACCCGGATCTTGTATGAACTAAAATCATTTTTAGTAAGTAAACAAGTGTATGAACACTTGTGTAACAAGAAAATTTCACGAAGAAATATTTTTGGAAATCATGACTAAGAGTTGTGAAAATACAAACTCTTTAAAAATAAAGTTTTTAAGGAACTAATCATATTTTTAAAGGTAACAAGACTTACTAATTGTGTTAGTAAGTTACTACACATTTTTGTAAATTCTCAAGTTCATGAAATAGAGAAATTAGTATATATTGTTGTTGAAAAATTGGTTGTTGATGAATTAAAGGAAAATAAACACATGTTTTGAAAACATGGGAAACCTCCATTTTTAGGGGAAACTCTGTCAAAATTTCTATAAATTTTGACACTTAGAAAAATATAAGTTTTAAGAAACTTATTCCCTAAAAATGTATCTAAAAATATTACCATGGTTTCCCTAATTTTTGGTGATAAGAAATGAGGATTTCTTCAAGAATAAAAATGGATATTAAGTATGTATATATTTTTTTTGAGAAAAATATATATTATTTGATCACCAAACTTTGTGCTAAGTGTATATAGTATGTGTTATACGTGCTAGTGTATTAGGGCTTGAAAATACACTAAATACTCTTGAGAAGTAAAAACATAAAAATACACTTACAACATACAAGATACATAATTCGGGTGCAAAACACAATATACTTATATTAATTTTTGAGAAAATGATATAAGTAAGGTACGTAGTTAAAAATATAAAATATTTTTAACACAACAATACAAATACAAAAGATAGTGACTTGTGCTTGTGCGAAACAAGTCTAGTGACTGACGATAAGAAAACACGTATAGGTCACGACGTTAATTAAGCAAATCCGGTGAAGTTTACGACGCAAGGAACGCAAAGTTGTGAGTTTATGCTCCCCCTTTTCTTTTAACTGTTTTCAGTTTTATAACTTCGGGGGTGAAATACATGTACAAATGTTACAATGTTTATAAACGGTATGATACAAAAATAAGAAGCACACTTGGTGAGAACGAGTACCAAGTATGATGCGTTTTAAGAATACAAAAATACAAGAAGCACTCTTGGTGAGAACGAGTACCAAGAATGATGCGTTTTGAGGAATGATACGAGAAATCGTGTCACGAATAGGGTACCATAAGCACCATTAATCAACAATATACCTAGACCGCAGAACAAAAGGTTAGATCTAACGGGTGCCGGGCAGCCACACTCTTGGTGAGGACGAGTACCGAGTAGTGCTTTTGTGTCTCAGAATATGCCAACTAGAAAAATGCCTAAGGTTTGGTGACTTCCTATGTCGTGTCACATGTTAAGGGCCTTGCAACCCATTAACAATCCTGATACTTACAGGAATACTTTATTTACATAAGATTCATACCATACTAAAACTTGATTTATACTTGAGTACGTGGGGTACACAAGTAAACTTGAATTATACATGTGTACGTGGTGTACACAAGAATACTTGATTTACACATGAATACTTGATTTATGCATGAACACTTGATTTTACATGAGTACGTGGTGTACTCAAGAATACGGGATTTACACAATATACCAACTATGTTTTTGTACAAAGTATACAAACGTGAAATACAAAAACTGCATGAATTCACACCAACATTATGTTGACGTTTTTCCAAAACTCACATGTATTTCAGGTAACTAGAAGTGGATGTGCGCGCGGTCTTGCTTATGCTCTTCGATGTCGCTTATGTATATCTTTAAATAAAGTTGTAAACTTTTTAAGACAATGTTTTATGCTATCTAGCGATGTAAACGCTAAACTTATGTTTTTAAATTATGGTATTTGATGTTATTTTTACGAGCATGTAGCATGTTTACCTTTCGTATGCAATGAGAACCTTTCTTGATCACACCTCGTGCTTCCGCCGCAGAAAGGGGTGTGACACACGACCTATGCACGGGGTGTAGGCATACACCTGACATATGCAAATGCTAAATATTAAATTACCCACAAGTTGGGGATAACTCCTCTGTGGGTTTTATAAGTGGTGAGTCGGTTAATCATGACCGGCTTCCAAAGCGGCCCCAATTATATGACAAACATGTAAATCTGTATACAAGATTTTAATAAAGATTGTCCCAAGTTATAAAAGGTTTTGTGCCTTGTGCGCCCAAATCAATTTTCATAAATTCTTTTCAAATGAGTCGGTTAATTGTATTTACCAGTGTAAACTGACGTATTTTCAAAAGACAAAGTGACAGGTACTACTCGTAATAGGCTGGGAGTTGCTCGGTGTCGAAATAGAGGATCTTGCAAATCCTTAAAGATGCCTTAAAGTCTGCTAAACTTCATTTTACACATTCTGTAATGATCCGCCTGTGGATTTGATATTACAAGCTCGTCTATAATTAATACTTCGATATTTTCAGACATTGGGTTTGTAATAATATTTTATATTCCAAGACTTCCGCTATGCTATATCTGTGTTTAATTGTCTATGATGATATCAACTACGTCACGATACTCCCCACCGGGCCCACCGGAATACGTGGAAATATCGGGGTGTGACACGTAATGCAATGATTCCTCTCAATTGAATAGACAAACACTTGCTTCATGGGACTCACTTGAATCGTCTCGGATGTAATAACAGTACGTTTAGCATCTGTGCCTGCTTGAATTGTAGGAAGCAAAGGACAACGAAGATGAACATTGTATTTATCACGAAAGTACTGAACAACCGAGATAACAGCTCCGGTTTCATCAGCTGCATTTGGAACAAGAAGTCCAACATCGTTCATTATTTGTTGTTGTCTCAACAATATGAATGGACGCAACGAATATCTATAATCCACCCCACGCACAATATGCGTTTCAAATCAAGGGTCCCATCATTACAACCACTTGTTTGAAAATGGCCAGGAGAGTTGAAAAAACTGCAATTAGAATTGATCTTGGAACAACATACTCTTGGGTTGAAGGGGTTCTAGTTTCGACTAGATCCTCGGTTCTGGTGAACGGGTCCCCTACTTTTGAGTCTATCTGTTCCAAAGGTGTTAGACAAGGAGATCTGTTGTCTCTGTTTTTGTTCCTTTTGGTTATGGAAGCTCTATCCAACATTTTTTCGTAAAGCTGGGGCTAAAGGATTATTCAAAGGAATTCAAACCCCTAATAATGGGTCGAAAATCTCTCATTTGTTTTACGCGGATGATGCTCTTTTGATTGGGGGGGGGAGTGGGATAGGGTTAATGTGTTAAATGTAACTAGATGTTTGAGAATTTTTTTATATGTGTTCGGGTTTAAAGATTAACCTACATAAATCTAACTTATACGGGTTGGGAGTGGAAGATGGTGAGATAAGGGATATGGATAAGGTGGTGGAGTGTAATTCTGATAAAATTATGTTCACTTATTTGGGGATTACGGTGGGAGCTAAAATGAACAAAATTAATAATTGGACTCCAATTATTGAGGTTTTCAAAAAAAGATTGTCGGTGTGGAAAGCTAAAACTATTTTGATTGGGGGGAGACTCACTCTGATTAATTCTGTGTTGGAAAGTCTCCCTATCTATTACTTCTCATTATACAAGGTTCCGGTGGGAATTATAAAGATTCTTGAAGTGAAAATGAGATTTTTTTTTTGGGCGGGATCAAATGAAATAATAAAATGAACTGGGTGACTTGGGATTAGATCACGTGGCCTAAATCAAAAGGGGGGTTGGGTACTAACAGACTTAAAGAGATCAATTTGGCTCTTCTTTTTAAATGGGGGTGGAGGTATAAAGTCGAAAATCAAAATTTATGGAGAAAGGTGGTGGAAGCTTGTCATGGTAAAAACAATCAAAGGAGCTTCCTTCCGCTTAATGAAAAAAATTACGGGATGTTGGAAAAATATTGTGAATTAGATTTCTAACTTGAAAATTAACGGGAAGGGTTTAAACTGCCTGATTTTGGGTAAGGTGTAACAACCCGACTTTTTGAAGTCAATGTACAAGTCAAAGTCAAAGGAAGAAAAGATTGCTAATTGCGATCTGTCACTCCTTGCTTAATTATTGATTGTACTCTTTGACTTGAAATGAATACCCTATTTTAAATCGCTTTAGTTGTATTATGTGGAGTACTTGTTAATAAATCTCTATTTAATCGCAGTTTAATCGCTTATCGACTTGTCGCTATCACATCGCAATACGAATTATGTGTTCTGGATATTTTTTTACGTGTGTGTGTTTTTATGTGTTATTTGTTCATGTTTAGTTATGTTTGTGGTGACTATTCAAAAACGCAATCGCAACGCAATCTCATCTCAAACTCGAGAAATTTAGTAGTTAGGTTATTGTGTAACTATGGGTAACACTATCGCATCGCGTACTCAAAACGCATCACAACGCTAAACGCACGAAAGGAAAACACGAAAACCAACTCGCGACAACCAGTCGATCGAACGACCATTCGATCGAATGGTCATCCGAACGGATGACCATCCGATCGGATGGCCATCCGATCCGACACTGGCGCACCCCTTTCCTCTTTTGGAATCCTATAAATACCCCCTTTCACATCACCAACAGTGATGTGACAGCTCTCTCGTTTGACCAGCGCCTCTAACCCTCTTTTTCTCCGATTTCTCGCGATTCTTGTAAGTTTCTTCTTCAAATCTTGTACAACCTTCATCTACACACACTTCTTCATCATTTTCTCCTTTGAATCTTAACTTTTCACCATGAAATCCACTGATTTGAGGTGTTCTAAGATGATGTCATCATGGAGTTCTTATGAACTTCAAGTTTTGGCCTCATTCCACCAAGAACAACTCAGATCTAGAGGATTTCAACATGAATCAACACTATTTTCGCATAAATCTAAACGTTTTCAAGAAGTAAAAGATTGGAAGATGTTTTCATAACATTCTTTCACTTTTACATTCAATGCATTCCAAAACCGATAGAATCGGGACTCATTCAGGCCTTCTACTCGTTCCTAGTGAAGTGTCGGTCTGAGACCTGATTCTTACCAAAGAGACAACCGATTTCGGGTTGAACATGAACAACCTTCAAGAACAGTTAACTGGTCAGAATGGGGTGGTTCCCGTCTGATCGGATAACTTGGGCTTGAGGGAACCCCTGTTGTTTAACACGTTGTCATACCGTCTCGATCAAACCGCAAAACTTCTCATACTTAGCAAATTTCAAAACGAGCCAGTCACTGAATGGACTGCCGTGCGATCGGATTGCCATCCGATCGGATGACATATGGTCATCAACACTGAACACTTTTACAATTTTCAAGGATCATCATTTTCTAACGGATTGCCATCCGATCGGAAGACCATCCGAACGAATGACAATCCTTCTGTGAACTTGTTCTTTGAGAAATGTCTCGCTAGACGGATTGCCATCTGACCGAAGGACCATTCGACCGGATGACCTGAAAGGTAGAGATACTTCTCTATTTTCAAAATGCTACAACGAAAACTTCAAAGCCATCATACACAAACACATCCATCCCAAACAAGTGGCGGACCGACCGAACGGCCATCCGATCAGATGACCCTCCGATCGGATTGCCATCCGTTCGGATGTCATTTCGACACTCCAGCACTTGCACCGTGTTACGCACCGCTCACCGTTTATGCTATCATTCTGATCAGGCTAATCTTCCTCAGCGCTCCCTTCAATCCAAGAGAGTGTTTATTTACTAAACACGATCTGTGAATATACTCGATCCCTTTTTCTTTAAGCACTTTTGGGTGTTACATACATTACTTATACTAAATCACAACGATCACATAACGCAAACACTTTTTTATACGCTAACCGCTCTCGCATGCTATACGTGTTATTCGATGAATGCTTGTATGTTATGTTTACACAGTGATTGTTGCCTGACACCTTAGCAACGATAGTACTATAGTTTGGACTCAGCACCTGTCGTGGACGGGGGTTGCTAAGGGTATTTCTTCACGTGTCACGATGGTGATATGTGTTGCGCACTCTACAACTCGCAGTCACGTCTGTGCATATTTCATTGTCGATAACTTACTAGCATATCATTATTACGTGTTACATGTTGGTTATGCGTAAACTCGCTTTCGCTACTATATACTATTAAACTTGTATGCTCACCTTTACACTATGTGTATTGACCTCTATTTTAACGTATGTGGCAGGTGTTTGAGATGCTAGGATGCTTGCTTTTGTGGAATCAAGTAGGATGAGTCTAGAAACAAACAATTTAAACCTGAGTTGTCGGAACAGTTTTTATTTGTCTTTGGGAACTATTTGTCTGTAATAATTGTGTTGCTTATTATGTCATGGTATGGGACGTGATACTTAACTAATTGGTAATTATAGTTGTTATAGAAACTCTTGGACAATCTGTTTCGCTCAGTGTCGCGCCCCGATGTTTCCGCCATCGGTTGGGGTGTGACATAAGGTGGGGAACGGGGAGGAGATTCGTTTCTGGCTAGATACTTGGATGGGTGATATGCCTTTTGTGGAAAGATGGCCACACTTGTTCGATTTGGAATTGTCTAAATTGTGCAGGGTTGTTGTCAGAAGGGATGGGATCCAAGGATATAGCGGTTTTGTGTGGAATTGGTCTAGACAACCAGAGTCAGATGTTGAGCTTAAGGAATGGCAGGAATGTCAAGGGGTTCTCAGCAGGGCGTCATTTTCAAATAATGAGGATTTATGGTTGTGGAACGACAACAATCAGGAAGGATTCTCGGTGAAGGCAGTTAAAATGGCTCTTATTAAGGATAAAGGAGACAACCATCCCCTAGCTTTGAATGGTGTAAATGGGTTCCGATCAAATGAAATATTATGGCGTGGAGAGGTAATCTGGATAGATTAGCTACGAGAGTTAACTTAAGAAGAATGCATGTGAATATTTCTTCGGTTATGTGCCCTTTTTGCAATGAATTTGAGGAAACGGTGGAGCACTTATTTACTGCTTGTTCGGTGATGGAGAGAGTTTGGTTGGCATTCAGCGCTTGATGTAAATTGCCTCAGATATAATCTTTCGACTTCAAAGACATTATGGAGATACACAATTTCACGCGTCTAGGTAAGAAAGCAAATAGTATCATTCAAGGTTTGGTGATGATTTCGTGTTGGTGTATTGATGTGCGTGAAAGTGTCGTATATATTAGGTGTATATTTTAAGCCCTTTTTAACACTTATTTTAGCCAAGTTTTAAATTTATAAAACACGATATTTTACTAACACTAAACACACATATGGGCAAGTGCACCCATCGTTGAGCGTAGTATAGCATTGGTAAGATACCGAGGTCGTCCAAGGACACAAGAGCTTTTAGTACCGGTTTATCCTCAACTTCTAATCAAAATAAAAAGTTTAGAAAAAATGTTTTAAACTAAGAAAAATAAAAACTAACTAAAATGCTGAAAATAAAAATAAAATAAAAACAGATAGACAAGATGAATCACTTGGTTCCGACTCGTATCTAGTATAACCTTTGATTATTTCCGCACTTTTGCACATAATTAAGAGATTATCTTAGTTATTGTAGTAGGCCCCTCTTTTGAAGGTGACGTTACCCTCACCCCAGTAGTTTGAGTCAGCAAGGATACAATCCTAAAAGGGTGGATTATTAGAAGATAATGAATTAAGTTATTAATGCAGTATTGTGGTAGGCCCCGCTTTTGGCGGTGACGTTACCCTCGGCTAAGTAGTCTGAGTCAGCAGGGATACAGTCCTAAATAGCCGGGTTATAGTATTAATAGTAGTTAACTTATGAGGGGATCAAAGAGTTTGGACCCCCGCCATCCAATACCGTGAAGCATTGAAGGAGGTCCTACTAAATTTGACCCAGGTCCATTGCAGGACCTCTAAACGCTGAACAATGGCAAGACCTTTACCAAACCGTTCCCTTAACCCCCGACCAGGTAGCCAACATACCTCCATATAGACCGTGGAGATACGAATGGTGAAAATCTTTTATTTTATATAGACAGTAAAACAATGCCAAGACACCACGGACAAACGATAAGGAAAGATCACCTTCAACATAAGTAACTAGTTATTAAAGTCATTAATACAAAACCAAATAAAAAGTGCAAAAGATTAGAAATAAAAAGTATTATACTAGACACTTTGTCTTCACCAAGTGATGTAAGAGACTTAGGCAAACATGGCCTTGATTGTCAAGAACTCTTACGATCAATCTTGGATCCCGAGACGACTCACACACTCTACGATGGACAATGGATGATGGTGGTGGATGATGGTGTTGTGATGGTGGTGGGTGGTGGATGAAGTGTGAGAGAGGTGGTGTGCCAAGGGATGAGATGAAATGAATCCAAGCACTCCTATTTATAGGCAGAACAGAGAGCTAGGCACGGCCCCGTGTCCGCTGGGCACGGCCCCGTGCCTGTCTGACACTCTCTCTCTTCATTAATTGTAATTCGCAATTACAATTAATGCGCCTGCAGTACTTTCGACACGCCCCCGTGTCCGCTGGGCACGCCCCGTGGTGGGCAATAGAAGCTTCTATAGGTTTGTCTTTTCTGCTGCTTCTTGGGCACGCCCCCGTGCTGGCTGAGCACGGGGCGTGTTCAGTCTTCTGACTTCTCTAATTTGCTTTGGAAGGTGCCGTTGAGGGGTCGGGCAGTCCACTTATGTTCCTTTCCTTGTATTTATGTTGGAATTAGTTGTCTTTTTGCTTCTTTTGTGTTTTTGAGCTCATTTAATCCTAAAAATACAAAAGGAAGACAAAAACACTCTTTTTCCAATATTAGTACTTAAAAAGGGTTAGTTTTATGCCTTATTTGATGTAATTTATATGTTGCATTTTACACACATCAAATACCCCCACACTTGAACTTTTGCTTGTCCTCAAGCAAAACTCTTTAATATGTGGCTTACACTCCCAAATGGAATAGGTAGAAGAGAAGGTTTTGGGCTTGTCGTAGAGTGTCGGGATGTCCAAGATCTTTTTGGGTTTTATTTTTATTTATTTACAATCCTATTCGTAATGATTTATTTAGAACGTTTCATAGGAGAAATTACTTATTTGGGCATAACATGCCTTTTTTAAAATTCTATTTATATACAAGTTCACATACCTCACGGGAGAAATCACTCATACTCGGCCGAAGGTGTATTTTTAGTGAATCACTCGAGAGCGGCATGAAACTTATTCCTACCATAGGCTTGCCAAGCAATCAATCCTCCTCCTTTTTAACTTTTATACCTTTGTAAATATCACGGGGACTTTGTGGGTTAAGGGTTAGGCTCGGGTTAAAGGTAGGTGGTTGGGATAGTGGTTAGTGGTTAGTAGAAAAAGGGAGAAAAGCGTAACAAGTGTCGGTTTTCGTAAGATTTTCTATTTTTGTAACTTTTTATTTTGATGAAGCTTTTATTCAAACAAAGTTATTTTTGATGAACTTGTTTGTTTATTTTCTTTTTGCTTCATCATCAACACACATTTTTTTTTTCATACGAAAAACCGAACTTGTTACTAAAACAAAGGGTTAAAAATGAAAAAGGTTTTGGTGGGTAAAAGGGTTTTTGGTTTGGGTGATGAAATGAAAAGGTTTAGGCTCAAAGGGGCTAACTAGGGGGATTTTTGGGTAGGTGGTAAAAGAAAAAGAAAAATAATGGTGTAGAAATAAAAAGGGTTAGTCCTAATGCCTCCATCATTTACTTACTCGGGTTTAAGTTGATAAAGACCGGGAATGTATCGTCATGGCAACTTCTAGAGTCGTAAGAACCAAGCGGCTATTCACACAAGAAACGAAAAATGAGCATTTAGTCTAAAGATGTAAATTTGTATGCTCAATAAAGGCTCAAAACTCACTTTTGTGGGAATGGGTTTTTATGTGATCAAGTATATATAATCAAATTTTAACTAAGTTTGCCATGCCTTTTCATAATTTTCTTATGTTGGTTCTTTTTATCACTACGCTATCGGTTGTAAATTTGTAAAAAATATAACCTTTTTGAGAACTTGAATTTCCCGAATTAAACATAGACAAGTAAAAAAATGAAATTTTTGAAAAAATTTGGGGTGATTAGCGGTTCCAATAGAGTTTTGTGTAAGGCTTGTATTTAGGACTTGCAAAATTCAAGGTTTTAGCATCCCCCCACACTTAAATTACACATTGTCCTCAATGTGTCCCAAAAATAAATTTTTTGGTTGATTAGATGTGTAAAATAGTGTTTAAAAAGCAAAAATTTGTGTTACTGGGCACTGAACACGGCCCCGTGTTGAGTGGGCACGACCCCGTGTTTAGGTGCCAGTAACGAGAACTTACAGAATGTGAACACGGCCCCGTGTCCACTGGACACGGCCACGTGTCCGACAAAAATTTGCAGGTCAGAAGCCAAACAGCAGGTCTGGGAGGTGAGCACGGGGGCGTGTTGGCTGGGCACGTCCCCGTGTGGACAGTCTGAAAGCCTGAAAAACAGGTTTCTTCCTCCGGTTTTTCCATCCTGGCCCTATAAGTGCTGAGGCTTAGCACCCCAAGCCTTGGTTTGTACCTGTTTCATCACTTAATACCACACCAAGCAACACAAACATCCTAAATTACCATAGTTAATTGTTCCAAGCATAAAGTAAAAGAAGAAAAAAAAAAGAAAAATAAAATGCAGAAAATAGTTAGGAAAAGTAAATTGTCTAACACTTGGCACGCAGGCCATTAATTGTTCAAGATTGCAAAGGGTTAACCTGGGGTGTCATCAATCAACCGCTTCCTCCTATGCTCCTCCCGCCTACTCCATAGCATCATCATCATCATCATCGTCATCATCCCCTCCATGGCATGCAATGTGGTCTCGCATGTATCCGACATCGTCTTGTATCTCGGATAGGTTTCTTTCGATAGCTCCGACCCGGTGGTAGGTGTTGCTCGCCATGTTATAGGTGTTCCGAGTACACATGAGGTTTTCCTGCAACAAATCATGCAAACTTTGAAAATTAGGAAAACCACCTCCCGAGGAGGATGATTGGCCCGGATCACCGTGGGGTGGGTATTGGTACTGATGATGTTGCGGAGCTGGGAGGACAAGTGCTTCTTGCGGGTTCCATGCATGACCTTGCATCCTTTGAAAGGTTACCGTCCCGTCTTCTGCCTCATAAACCAGGTTCATCGAGCGGCATATGTGAATATCAACCGTACCCGACCATGGGCTCCTCTCAAATGACCTTGGAATGTGGGCGAAGTGCTTGAAGAGACGGTACACCCATCCCCCGAAGAAAATAGGAGTCGGTGCGCTAGCAAGGCAGTTGTGATGCATGTTTCGGAGCATGAGGAACGGAACATCGAGCGGCCTGCGGTTGTGAATGCAATGGAGGACAAGCAAATCTCTTAACCCAACGACGCCACCACTGTCATGCCTTTGGCTAAGAGAGTAGCCGAGGAGCCTATGAATGTATCTGTAAAGCGGATCCCTCAGCTTGGTACTCTTAGTGCTGCTCGGATTGTAGAACCCTTCCCCAATCTGAGCCCACATGGCTTGGCGCTCGTTGTCTTCAATCTCTCTCAATCCCCATGTATTTTCTTCGTTTCCCGCATCCTCTTCCGCATACAACCCGTTAATCGACCCGAATTGTGCCATGGAGATCGAATACCTCGTTCCGCCACACCTGAATGACACCCCGTCATTATCGAACGGGTCACACCTTGAAGTGAATGCAAAGGTGCTGTAGAATTCCAAGGTGCATTCATGGACGGAACGGAGTCGGGTTGTTAGTGCGACTCTGAGTGGTCCCGTGACAATGTTGTTGAAACGGTCAATTTGATTCACCATGGTTAGCAGTTCTGTGCAAGCCTGCCTCGGGTATTCCTCCGACCTTGTTTGAAGAAGCTCGTATCGAGCTCTTGCATCTAGCTCATTGGCGTTGAATCTTGTAAACTTCCTGGCCATCTGCAAGAATACACCAAAAGTTAGCATGAAACAGAAATATTTTCGGACAAAACTGCAAACAGCGGTCTGGACACGACCCCGTGCCCAGCGGACACGGCCCCGTGTCCAGGGGTCTGTTACTCAAAATCTTCATTTTTCGACCCGGTTTCGAAAACTTGAAAATTTTTGGTCCAATAGGTGCGGTTTCCCCCGAAATTGAAACCCTAAGTGCCGTTTTTCCCAAAATAACCCGTTTACCATATCAATTTTATCTTTTTCGATTCAAGAACAAGGGTTTGGGGTTTTTGTAAGAAATCAGGTGAATCTATGAACAATACAAGTGTATTTACTTCCCTTAACACTAATCCAACTAAATGCAAACAGATTTAGGCAAAAATTTGAGGTTCGATCTGGATGAACTTCAAGAACCCTAGATTTTTCCCCAAATTTTTGGTGTTTTAACTACATGCAAGTAACTAATCTAACTACTAAGAGTGATAGAATCATACCTTGACTTTGTTAGATCGATAGGAGACGTCGAAATTTCGCGAAAAATCGCCTGGAACCAGAGCTTTTGTGGGGAAACGGGGCGTGTGGAATGAAGAAACTGTTTTGAAAAAGGGGTTTTATCCCGTCTGCAGCGCGAACACGGCCCCGTGTCCAGCGGACACGGCCTCGTGCCGAGCAATTTTTTTTTAAGTGCTCGTGTGAGTGCCCCTTTTTCCCATAAGCTATGGTTAGAAAACTTATCGCTTTATTTTGTCGTCTCAATCATTCGTAACTTACCAGGCATGATGTTTTTATTCTTCCACGGTTTGAAGCGAGATCTCTTCTTCTTCATCCTCAATAAATCCTTGATAAAGTTTCAGCCGTTGGCCATTGACTTTAAATGGTGGCCCATTTCGAGATTTAATTTCTACTGCACCGTGTGGAAAAATGTGGGTGATGGAAAAAGGTCCTGACCACCTAGACTTTAATTTACCAGGAAACAATCGAAGTCGTGAATTAAACAAAAGAACTAGATCCCCTACCCGAAATTCATTAGGCTTAATATGTTTGTCATGCAAATTTTTCATTCTTTCCTTATAAATTTCAGAGTTTGAGTATGCATAATTCCTAAGTTCGTCTAATTCATTTAATTGACAAAATCGATTTTTACCAGCAAATTCTAAATCCAAGTTTACATTTTTGATTGCCCAGTAGGCTTTGTGTGCAATTTCTACTGGCAAATGACAACTTTTTCCATAAACTAGCTTATATGGGGTTGTACCTATTGTTGTTTTATAAGCAGTTCGAAAAGCCCATAAAGCATCGTCTAATTTATCAGCCCATTCCTTTTTATTTAACCCTACGGTTTTTTCGAGTATTCGTTTTAAACCTCTATTAGTCACTTCGGCTTGTCCGTTTGTTTGAGGGTGATATGCTGTTGAAACCCGGTGATAGACCCCATATCTTGTTAAAAAATTTTCAAGTTGGTGGTTGCAAAAATGGGTACCTCTATCACTTATTAAAGCTTTAGGTGTGCCAAAACGAGAGAACAATTTTTTCAGAAATCTTACCATGACTCTTCCATCATTTGTTGGAAGTGCCTCGACCTCGGCCCATTTAGACATGTAATCTACTGCCACAAGTATATATTTGTTTCCTTTCGATGGTGGGAAAGGTCCCATAAAGTCTAGTCCCCACACATCAAAAATTTCACAAACAAGAATGCCATTTTGTGGCATTTCGTTTTTGGAAGAAAGATTACCTGTTCTTTGGCAAGCATCACATGTTTTTACAAGACTTTGAGCGTCTTTATAAATGGTTGGCCAATAAAATCCTGAATCGAATACCTTTCGTGCGGTACTAGTAGCACCATGATGTCCTCCGTATGGACCTTCATGACAATGGCGGAGAATTCTTCGTGCTTCGCTACCATGTACGCATCGTGTGACAAGTTGGTCGGCACACATTTTGAAAAGATATGGATCTTCCCAAAAGTAGTGTTTCACATTGGCAAAGAATTTTTTTCTTTGATGATGTGGCCATCCTTTTGCGACTATACCGCTAGCTAGGTAGTTAGCATAGTCGGCATACCATGGTTCTTCCTTGTATTCCACCATTTCCAGGGACTCAGTTGGAAATTTTTCGTTGATTTGCTCGTCCCTGGTTGCCTCTAAAGCTGGGTCTTCTAAGCGTGAAAGATGATCTGCTGCGGTATTTTCTGCTCCTCTTTTGTCCTTGATTTCAATGTCAAATTCTTGGAGGAGTAGAATCCACCTAATCAAACGCGGTTTTGCGTCTTGCTTCTTGAAGAGATATCGAATGGCTGCATGGTCTGTATAGACTATAGTTTTAGAAAGAACAAGATAAGAACGAAATTTATCAAAAGCAAATACCACAGCTAGTAATTCTTTTTCAGTTGTTGTGTAATTTTCTTGCGCATCATTAAGTGTTTTACTAGCATAATAGATTGGGTGGAAATGCTTTTCTTTTCTCTGTCCCAAGACAGCTCCAACTGCAAAGTCACTGGCATCACACATGATTTTGAAAGGAAGTTTCCAATCAGGCGCTATCATGATAGGTGCATTGACTAGCATTTCCTTTAGGGTTAGAAATGCTTGATTGCAATCATTGTCAAAGATGAAAGGAGCATCTTTTTCAAGTAATTTTGTTAGAGGCCTTGAGATCTTTGAAAAGTCTTTGATAAACCGCCTATAGAATCCGGCATGCCCTAGGAAACTTCTGATAGCTCTTACGGAGGATGGAGGTGGTAATCTAGAAATGGTATCTATTTTGGCTCGATCCACCTCCATTCATTCGCTTGAGATCTTGTGACCGAGTACTATTCCCTCCGTTACCATGAAATGGCATTTTTCCCAATTAAGGGTGAGGTTAGTTTCCTCACATCGGGATAGCATTCGTTCAAGGTTATCGAGGCATTGGTCATATGAATCCCCAAAGATAGAAAAGTCGTCCATGAAGACTTCCATTGTCTTTTCTATCATGTCATGGAAAATGGCTACCATGCAACGTTGGAATGTTGCTGGGGCATTACATAGACCAAACGGCATGCGTCGATAAGCAAAAGTTCCATAGGGACATGTGAAAGTTGTCTTTTCTTGGTCTTCGGGTGCTATCGGGATTTGAAAGTAACCTGAAAAACCATCCAAGAAACAGTAAAATTTATGACCGGATAATCTTTCTAACATTTGATCAATGAAGGGTAAAGGAAAATGATCCTTTCTTGTTGCTTCATTTAATCGTCTATAATCTATACATACTCTCCATCCTGTGACGGTTCTCGTTGGTATTAGTTCATTCTTTTCGTTAGTAATTACCGTCATACCTCCTTTCTTTGGAACTACTTGGACAGGACTTACCCAAGGACTATCGGAGATAGGATAGATAAGTCCGGCGTCAAGTAACTTGATGACTTCGTTTTTAACCACTTCTTGAACATTTGGATTCACTCGACGTTGTGGTTGTATGACCGATTTGTAGTCATCATTCATCAAAATTTTGTGTGTGCACATAGAAGGACTAATTCCTTTTATGTCTACAAGTTTCCAAGCTATTGCATTTTTGTGTTTTTTCAAAAGATTAATTAATTTTTCTTTTTCTAAGTTATCTAATTTAGACGAAATAATTACAGGTAACTTACCACCTTTGTCTAGAAAAGCATATTCCAAACCTTTTGGAAGTTCTTTGAGCTCAAGTGGTGGGTCTTTAGGAGACTCCTTATTTGGTTGCTCAATTCGATCAAGAACTTTAAAAGTTTGTTCTATGGCGACCTCTTCTTCAACAAAGTGGTCAATCTCTTCACTTGTATCGGGTGGTTCATCTTCATCTTCAATTAGGGGGTCATTATTGCCGAATGGATATTTCATTGATCGTTCGAGATCGACACTTCTTTTAAATGCCCCTAATTGAAGAGGTAGATTATTGAACTTCCGGTTTTTCAAAGCTTCGTGAGTTTTTACAAATGGTCGTCCCAACACTAGAGGAGCGTCATCGAGGATGACAAAGTCGGTCGGGATTACCATTTGATTTGTTTGAACCAGGACATCTTCAACTATACCGATTGATTTTATTACTTTCCGATTGGATAGAAAAATGGGTATTTGAAGTGGAGAAAAATCACTAATACTTAATTTTTCAAAAATGTAGTTAGGCATTATGTTAACACAAAGATCTTTATCGATGGTGACATTACTAATAAACGAATTTTGAAAGAAACATGGAACCGGTGTAATGTTAATTTCAAATGGGTCTTCTTTTATTAGTAGTTTGATCATTAGTTAACTTAACACTCACCGTTTCGTCAATTTTAGTGTTAGTGCTTAACTCTTTTAAAAACTTAGCATGAGTGGGTATTAAACAATGATTTTCAAAAGAAGGTGACAAGAGATTAATTTTTTCAAAATTAGACTCTTCTTGAATTTTAACGTTGTCGGACTCACCTTTTTCGTTGTTTAACTCATGTGTCGGTTTTTCACTTATTTGTTCTTCCATTTTTACATTTTCAGTTATCTCTTCCTTTTTTAGTTCTTCTCTTGCGCGGGACTCCTCTTCCCTTGCGCGAGCTTCTTTTATACATCGATCGATAACTCTAATGTGTTCTAATATCCTATCGGTCACTTCGGTTATAGAAAAAGAATCATCATTTCCTAAGCTTGAATCCGGTTGTTCGACCCTTTGTTCCTCATAATACCCATATGAAGTCGATGGTTCGCACCATTGTTCTTCATTGTAAGCATATGATGGATAAGGTTCGTAATTTTCTTCATAATACTCATATGAGGTGGGTTGTTCACGCCAAGGTTCCTCATAATAAGCATATGAAGGTGGTGGCTCATATCTTGGTTCCTCAAAGTATGAGTATGAGGGCTCATACCTTGATTCATCAAAATATGAGTATGAGGGAGGAGGTTCATACCTTTGGTCTTCATAGGATGTGTATGAAGTTGATGACTCGTACCTGGGCTCCTCATAGTAGGTGTATGAATTGGATGGTTGATATGAGTGATTATTTTGAATCGAGCGTGCATTATGACAATTAGTGCAATAATTACCCCTATAATCATCCTCATCATAGGTGTAGTTGTAACCTCCTGAGTATTGATCCATAAGAATCACTCAGCAGACCACAACCAAGTCTCGAGATCAGAAAACAAAAAGAAAAACGGAAACAGAAGCTGGACACGGCCCCGTGTTCAGTGAGCACGGCCCCATGTTCAGGATCTGTATCTGGGCGTTTTAATTAAATTTACTGATTTCGTTGAGCACGGGGCGTGTTCAGTGAGCACGGCCCGTGTTCAAGCTTCTGTTACTGGGTGTTTTTTATGAAAATGTGCAGCACGGCTCCGTGTTCAGTGAACACGGCCCCGTGTACAGACTACTGTAAATGCAAATCTAAACTAAAATGCAGAAAAATGTGCGCGCGTTTAAAAAGGTTTTGAAAAACTGATTAGGCAGTCGATTTTAAGCTTTCTTAAAATCCTTGTGTCCCCGGCAGTGGCGCCAAAAACTTGATGTGCGTGAAAGTGTCGTATATATTAGGTGTATATTTTAAGCCCTTTTTAACACTTATTTTAGCCAAGTTTTAAATTTATAAAACACGATATTTTACTAACACTAAACACACATATGGGCAAGTGCACCCATCGTTGAGCGTAGTATAGCGTTGGTAAGATACCGAGGTCGTCCAAGGACACAAGAGCTTTTAGTACCGGTTTATCCTCAACGTCTAATCAAAATAAAAAGTTTAGAAAAAATGTTTTAAACTAAGAAAAATAAAAACTAACTAAAATGCTGAAAATAAAAATAAAATAAAAACAGATAGACAAGATGAATCACTTGGTTCCGACTCGTATCTAGTATAACCTTTGATTATTTCCGCACTTTTGCACATAATTAAGAGATTATCTTAGTTATTGTAGTAGGCCCCTCTTTTGAAGGTGACGTTACCCTCACCCCAGTAGTGTGAGTCAGCAAGGATACAATCCTAAAAGGGTGGATTATTGGAAGATAATGAATTAAGTTATTAATGCAGTATTGTGGTAGGCCCCGCTTTTGGCGGTGACGTTACCCTCGGCTAAGTAGTCTGAGTCAGCAGGGATACAGTCCTAAATAGCCGGGTTATAGTATTAATAGTAGTTAACTTATGAGGGGATCAAAGAGTTTGGACCCCCGCCATCCAATACCGTGAAGCATTGAAGGAGGTCCTACTAAATTTGACCCAGGTCCATTGCAGGACCTCTAAACGCTGAACAATGGCAAGACCTTTACCAAACCGTTCCCTTAACCCCCGACCAGGTAGCCAACATACCTCCATATAGACCGTGGAGATATGAATGGTGAAAATCTTTTATTTTATATAGACAGTAAAATAATGCCAAGACACCACTGACAAACGATAAGGAAAGATCACCTTCAACATAAGTAACTAGTTATTAAAGTCATTAATACAAAACCAAATAAAAAGTGCAAAAGATTAGAAATAAAAAGTATTATACTAGACACTTTGTCTTCACCAAGTGATGTAAGAGACTTAGGCAAACATGGCCTTGATTGTCAAGAACTCTTACGATCAATCTTGGATCCCGAGACGACTCACACACTCTACGATGGACAATGGATGATGGTGGTGGATGATGGTGTTGTGATGGTGGTGGGTGGTGGATGAAGTGTGAGAGAGGTGGTGTGCCAAGGGATGAGATGAAATGAATCCAAGCACTCCTATTTATAGGCTGAACAGAGAGCTGGGCACGGCCCCGTGCCTGTCTGACACTCTCTCTCTTCATTAATTGTAATTCGCAATTACAATTAATGCGCCTGCAGTACTTTCGACACGCCCCCGTGTCCGCTGGGCACGCCCCGTGGTGGGCAATAGAAGCTTCTATAGGTTTGTCTTTTCTGCTGCTTCTTGGGCACGCCCCCGTGCTGGCTGAGCACGGGGCGTGTTCAGTCTTCTGACTTCTCTAATTTGCTTTGGAAGGTGCCGTTGAGGGGTCGGGCAGTCCACTTATGTTCCTTTCCTTGTATTTATGTTGGAATTAGCTGTCTTTTTGCTTCTTTTGTGTTTTTGAGCTCATTTAATCCTGAAAATACAAAAGGAAGACAAAAACACTCTTTTTCCAATATTAGTACTTAAAAAGGGTTAGTTTTATGCCTTATTTGATGTAATTTATATGTTGCATTTTACACACATCATGTATCTGGAAAGGAAGAAATGAATTGGTTTTCAAGCAGTTTAGATGAAGCCCACAAGATATTTTAGGGGAGGTTAAATCGAAGGGTTATGGGTGGGTTAGAAATAGAACTCCTTGTAATTATATTTAGTTGGGTGGATTGGTGTAAATGTCCATTGTATATGTTGTAATTGTCGGCCCTTTGCCCGTTTGGGTCGGGGGTGTTGTTTTGTTGCTTGGCCTTTTGCCCGTTTGAGTCGGATGTGAGTTTTAATGAAGTTTACTTTTCAAAAAAAAGATATGGTTATGTTACTTATGTATGATATAGTTGTTAAATTTGATAACGACATCTTTGATATGCACAATTGAATAAAGTTCATATTTAACACAGTGTTTGGATTAAGAGAAAACCCCCTTGAGTTGTGAGAACTTAGTGAACTCCGACTTTTCATGCGAGTTTTAATTTGAATATTTAAATGTTGACTACTAATTAAAGAGGTTATTGTAGACACCCAGAATTATAGTTTAAAAAACTTTAGTCCTATTTTTTTAAATGTATACTTTATTACCCCATTAAGTTGTGATAACTTAGAGAACTCCGATTTTTTCATGCGAGTTTTAGTTTGAATATTTAAATGTCGACTACTAATTAAAGGGGTTGTTGTAGACACATAAAATTATAGTTTAAAAAAACTTTAATCCTATTTTTTTAAACGTATATTTTATTTGTAGTATGATTTTATTTTAATATGTAATATTTTCTATACTATGATGATATTCATATCTCGTCTCATGATCCATATATCAAAAATAGTATTTATATCAAAGTATTTATTATATCATTAATATACATAGTAGAATTTAATTACAATTTATTTACCATAACCTTATAACTTATAATTATTTTTAAAAATACTCACAATTTTATGATCATTATCTTTTATTTTTTTTAGTGTTACTTCTTTTAAGTCATATAACAAGGTGGATTGTAGTATCTCAAAAAGAAGTGAAAACTTAGAAAATTATTTTGAATAACTGATAATATAATTGTTGTTTTGTTTTGCTATTTTATCTAATAAGCCATTTCATTAATAAAAATTATATACAAGTTTATAATTTACATTTTTTCATCATTCAAAAGCTAGTTTAACTTAGAGTTAAATGCCATTTTAGTCCTTGTGGTTTGGGCCATTTTGCCAGTTTAGTCCAAAGGTTTCATTTTTAACATGTGGGTCCAAAAAGGTTTCACAGTTGCCATTTTAGTCCACTTGGTTAACTTCATCCATTTTTCTGTTAACGAGAAGGCCAATTTGGTCATTTTGTATGTAATTCTGTTAACTAAAAGGGCAATTCAGCCATATAAAATGACCGAAATGGCCTTCTGGTTAACAGAAAAAATGGATGAAGTTAACCCAGTGGACTAAAATGGCAACTGTGAAACCTTTTTGGACCCACAGGTTAAAAATGAAACCTTTAGACTAAACTGGCAAAATGGCCCAAACCACAGGGACTAAAATGGCATTTAACTCTTTAACTTAAAAGAAAAAATAATGGGTGTCTGATATGAATTATTTTTAATAAAAACATGGCCCATGTGGTATAATCATGTTATGGTTTTGGTCTTTGAGTTTCATTAATTACACTTTTCGTCCCCCACTATTTGTTTGCAACTAACACATTCGCTTTCGGGTTTGAGTGTGATCTGTGCTTTCAAATGACACATCAACTAAAGTGGGTAAATGAGTCAATTCAAATAGCACATATTAAGTTTAGTATCTGCTTGGTCTTTTCTTACCCCTATAATCACAAAAGTAATCACGAGTAACTTTCCATTTTAGTAAAATAGATAAGAGTGTAATAAACATAGTCCAATCAACTTCGAGATTTTGTTCTAGCTCGAAATTTTAAACAAATTTCTAGTTGAAAGTGTAATACGCTAAGGGTGAGAGGGGCACTCCCCTCTTAGGGGAATCCCGTCTCTTACGCATACCCAATCAGGTTATGCCACGTCAACTCCCCTCTTAAACTCCCCTCACACCCCAATTTGATGGCGACACTCCTCTCTTAGGGGACTTGCTTTTTTATTTTTTATTTTTTATTTGTTGTAATTATGCATGTTTATAAATTAAAAAAATATTAATAAAAATTAAATAAAATTTAATAAAAGACATTTCATTAAATTAAAACTAAAAATTCCATTCAAACTAGAAAAATAAAAATTACATTCAAACTAGTAAAATATAAAAATAAACTACTCGTCGTCGGAACTCACTTCAAGGTGAGGTAGATCTAAACGTCCGAGATGCTCAACGAGATCGTGTTTTAGTCTCCAATGCGTTTCTTCGTCAATGAGCTCGCTATAAGCTGTATCATCGAAGACGGGTTCGACTGGAGGATCTTGAATGTGTACCGGTGCTATCGCCCTTCCGTCGTCTTTTATAGTCATGTTATGTAAAATAATGCACGTATACACGATGGACCTTATCTTTTTCACCGTTTTGGAACGCATTGGACGATTTAGTATTCCCCACTTCGCCTTTAACACACCAAACGCCCGTTCCACATCTTTTCTTGCGGCCTCATGTTGCCTCTTGAACTTTTTTTCATTCGGGATGTGAGGATATGGAAAAGACTTCACAAACACGGACCAGCTAGGGTAGATCCCATCAGTAAGATAATACTCGCGTTTGTATAAGTGGTCGTTCACTTGAAATGAACAATTTGGCGCCGTTCCGTTTCGTTGAGTAAGAAATAACGGAGATTGTTGGAGCACGTTGATGTCGTTTTGTGAACCCGCCGGGCCACAAAAAGCATGCCAAACCCACAAATCTTGAGACGCCACCGCCTCTAACATAACTGTCGGGTATTGATGATCGCCTCTCATATATTGTCCACGCAATTCTGTGGGGCACATTCTCCAGACGAAGTGTGTACAATCCAGACTACCCAACATACCAGGTAGGTGATATCTCTCCTCACGAGCCTGATACAATAGCGCAACGTCGTGGCTCGTTGGTCTACGTAAGAATTCACCGGCATACATTGTACAGACCGTCTCGCAGAAATATTCAAGGCACTCACGAGATGTCCTTTCAGCCATATTTAAATACTCGTCGTTTTCGTCTGGTGGGTTACCGGTTGCAAGTTGTTTAATCGCAGAAGTAACCTTTTGCAACGGCGTGAAACTTTTCTTCATTCTCCCGTCCAAGCCCTCTTGAAACCACTCGTTATTCGCTTCCACGTCACTAACAATTTTTAGGAACAAAGACTTGGACATACGAAACCTCTGACGAAAAATATCGGCATTAAATTTTGGATTTTCGTCAAAATAATCGGCCATGAGTGTTTTGTGGCCTCCCACACGATCTCGACGGACAATTTTTTTTTTAATAGACGATGCCGTGTCTAGTAGCTCCGCTTGTTGGATGAGATTTTGGAAGAAAATTAAACTACCATCGATTGACGATGAATCTTCATCGTCGGGAAAGTCGGGTAGGGGAGAAAAAAACGGGAACTTGGAATCCATTTTGTGTTGTATTTGATAGATTTTTAGAGTGAGTTTGAGAATGGGTGTGGTAAAAAATTAGATTAAGTTGGTTATTTATATTGTTAAAATTGATTTTTTTTTTTAAAATGACCGTTGCCCAACGTATACATCATCGATCCTTGTGCTTCTTGTGCGGTGACTCCTCCCCGATCCCCCTCCCCGATTTGCCTCACCGCAGGGATGGCGGCGGTGTTCCCGCTAGGGGAATTGGGTCACCGATCCCCCTCCCCGCTGGTGCCCCGTATACCCTAAGGTATTGTGTAATGGGGCGCCATGTCATCAGGGGCGGACCTACCTCTTTGGTAGGGGTAACCCCCGCTACCCCTTGGTCGGAAAAAAATTGAAAAAAATAGTGTAAATTTTGGAAAAATTTGACGTTTTTTCGAGTTCGTTACGGCTTATTTATAAAACGTTACCCTTTGGTCGGAATCCTAGATCCACCACTGCATGTCATCGCAAAATTGGGCACAAAGCCAAACACCACTACGACGGGCGCCATTAGGTAAATTTTTTTTCTCTCCCGCAATGCATTTCACGTCGTGATCATTCATTCCACACACACACACACACACACACACACACATATAAAACTCACACATATATAACCCCACAACACACTCAAGTTATATAAATCTCATCTCTTACACAATCCGCCACTTGTCGCATAACGTCCCACAAGGGACTTTATGACTACACATGGCCTAAACAAACCAACATAAGACTAGACATTATCTCCTAGTTCACACATTAAATTAAAATACAGTGTTAATTACTGTTTTCGTCCCTGTGGTTTGTCAAAAATCACTATTTCAGTCCATTAGTTTAAAAATTGCGATTTCAGTCCCTGTGGTTTCACTTTCTTAATTATTTCAGTCCCTGTGGTTTCACTTTCGTAACCATTCCAATCCATTTATTCTGTTAGCACAGGGACTGAAATGGTTACGAGGTGGACTGGAATGGGTACGAAAGTGAAACCACAGGGACTGAAATCGTAATTTTTAAACTAATGGGCTGAATTAGTGATTTTTGACAAACCACAAGGACGAAAACAGTAATTAACTCTAAAATACAAGTTTAAAACAGAACCTATGATATAAAGATGCTTAAGCTTAACTATTATCTCCTTTTTTTCATCCTTGATTTCTTAACTTGCAATTTGCGAGTACCCATCTCTAGATAAACCTGACAGTCTGACACCTTGATTATCTTAGCCTCTGTGACTGCTGAGGCACCTCCAGTAACAAAAAAAATCACCCTGAAAAAAATCGTCTTACTGTAGAGTCACCTTAAGTTTCACGATTAATAGTAATAAGTAATAGTAATAATGATGGGGACTGGTAATTTGGTATTGTTTATTTGTTTTGATGGGTCAGGTGCATGGCCGGCTCTGAGGTGGGCGGGGAGGACCACCGGCCAGGGTCCGATATTTCAAAGGACACGTTATTCTAAAAAAATCCGATATGCATATGTAAAAAAATTAATAGGGTATACCCATACAAACACTAACATAGGACCACTTACAAAATTATTTTTATGGTTTATATTAGTTATTAGGCCATTGACATTAGGTTTAAATCTTTAGTGAGCCCAATACTCAATTTCGTTAAGGCCTAAGAGCACGTTTTTTCTAGCTCGAAATGGTACACGAATTCTCAGAGCCGACCCTGGTCAGATGAAATAGGAAAATAGGTTAAAAGGAAACATGCCAAATCTAAGGTGCCATTTTACTGCATAAAGCCTCTTGAATCATCTCACTCAAAATATTAGATAATTATTGAAACAATTTAATTTCTTTAATTTGAAATGCTAATTATTCATAAGAAATAATACTTTTTGGAAAACATTCTTCCAGCTCAACCCAACCCAACCCAACCCATACTAAAAGTTACGATTTTAGAACATTTGGTACTAATTAGATGATTCTAAATGTTCTATAATAGCTTTTTTATTTTATTTGAAGAATAATATTATTCTAATACATAATATATCTTTTATTTTTTTCATTTAAGTGTGGATTTTTACTCAGGCCATCGCTTTATTTACGTCTAGCAACTAGTTCTATAATAGCTTTTTATTTTATTTGAAGAATAATATTATTCTAATACATAATATATCTTTTATTTTTTTCATTTAAGTGTGGATTTTTACTCAGGCCATCGCTTTATTTACGTCTAGCAACTATGATAACTATGATGAGAAGGGCACTATATTACCTAACCAATGCTAACATTCTCCATTGATTTTTCGGGCACTACTATACACACCCCCTATTACTAACTACACCCCCCCTCCTCTCACATAACTTACAGGTGGGGCTTGCGTGGGACCGACAGTTTCCTCTCACAAGGGGGGGGGGGGGTGTGGTTAGTAATAGGGGGGGGGGGGGGGTGTGTATAGAATGGGCCTTTTCATATTGTGATGTAAAAGAATCAATACTCTTACTCTCTTCTTCCAGAGTCAAGTCTTTCAGTAGATTTGACATTTGGTTAACCAGCATCAAACACCATTAACTTCATGTCTAGGTTGACTTTCTCTGGTAAAGGTTGACTATTATTGTGCATATCATCGGTTGTACTGCTGCTCTCTTCAACTGAAAACCCGGTGTGCCATGACTCCCAGAGCCTAAAATTTCCCTTCGACTTTCAACCCTTTTAACATGTTTGACGCGTTTGAGATTAAAACTAATCCAAGTTGACCCATTCAAAAGTTAATGGGTCAAAATTGCCTCCTCAACCATCCAACACCATATTTGAAGGACTTTTCATATTCACAACTAATTCAATCACATGCCTTTTACCAATCATATATATCAACAAACACCATAACTTGTGTGTAATCTTGCTACAATTGGCAAACCACAAACATGTATAAAAGATGGACAGTAATTACACATACATGTGATTGCTCTAATGGAACAACTTCAGACAAGAATTCCTGTGCAGCCTCTACTAAGTTATACCAACCGTACTTCGCTTCAAGTTGACTGCTGCAGAAACCCTTCTCAATACACAATAAAATCAATTCCTCCCTGTCAAACATGAAGTCCTTAGGAAACAAGGAGCAATATGCAAACAACTGCTTCAAACTTGCAGAAAGATCATAGTAGCTTAGCCTAAGTGTTGACCATTCCACCTACATCTTGTAACCTCCATATCTTGTTGTTTAAAACTTCTTCCAATGATCTTCATCTTTTTTTCATCCTCAATAATCTCCTGAGTGCTATCAGAGCCAAAGGCAAGCCGTCACATTTTTTCATGATACCTTCACCATGTTTTTTGAGTGACAAATATGAATCAAAATTATTTACATCTAATGCATGTATAGCAACTAAAGACAGAGCATCCTCATCAGACAGGCTCTGCAGCTGCTCATTTAGATGATTGTAACCCAACTTTTTAAGCAACTGATTCTTCCGTGTTGTGATGATGATTTTACTTCCAGGAGCACATACATAGATATATAGAACAGGCCAACCAAGGTTGCCCAATTCTCGTAACTTTCACTCCACACATCATCTAATACCAATAGAAATATTTTCTCAATAAGATGATTTTTAAGATCCACTTGAAGTAGATTTAAATCTACAAATTCCTTGTTTACCCCCGCTACAGATCGAAATCTAGCCTTGCTTATATTAAAGTTATCAAACTCATCATAAACACAAACCCATGCCTTGAGTTCAAAGTGATCGGGGACTTGCTCTTCATCGTACAAAAGTCTAGCACTACAAGAAACGGGTACCTTTAGCTGTGACATGGAAACTAGTTATATATAATTCTTGTAGTGATAGCTAGAGTTTTCTTTACCTACCCCACCCATACCAACTATTGGAACAACGCTACAGTTTTGACCACATCTTTCATCCCCCAATAACCGATGGACCAGTGCCTCTTTCTCCGCTTCCCATCCAACAATACTAGATACATCGACCTCAGAGGTCCGTAATCTTCTATTTATATTTTTTGACCTAGTTTCCTCTTTCTTGTACCAAGAGTAGCTTTATCATCTACTAGATATTGTAACCTGGTGGTTATATCATTTATCTTATCCTTCACCCTCTTATTCGATAACGAATGCTTTGAGAAGAACTTTCTTACCTTGCTGGTTTCTGATTCGTCGGTGAACTGACGGTGCATAGCTTCGGTTGCTAAATCGTCGAGTACGCCATCTATGTCGTAAGCCAAATGATGGAGATGATTCAGCCACTGTTTCACAGATTGATTTGTTATCTACTTGTGAGAAGCATCAGTAAGCACGTTTTGGATCTGGGATAATGAGCGTTGCAGTTTCTTTTTTCACAGAATCGATTTGCTTAGGGCCAGCTT
This sequence comes from Helianthus tuberosus, assembly GCA_030545235.1. NCBI lineage: Eukaryota > Viridiplantae > Streptophyta > Magnoliopsida > Asterales > Asteraceae > Helianthus > Helianthus tuberosus. The sequence continues at coordinate 201,269,620 of CM060425.1, forward strand.
GTCAAAGAGTACGGAGATGAAGGCAGAAAGAACGATTTCAGCCATTGATTTTGATGGTGAGATTGGTGTAGATACAGGGCCGTCCCTGAAAATCCTTAAGAATTTTTAGGCCCTGTGCGAGTTGAAAATATGGGCCCCTACATATAAACTTATTTGTATAAAATCAGTAATAAGAGGATAGTTGTAATAACTATAAACAAAAAAAATGTAGCAAAATGATCTATGTTAAATAGTTAAACGAATCACGATGTTCTCCATTTGTATTCAACTAATGAATAAGTTGCCATGGTCCAACGACAATTTGCATATCTTAAAGTCCACGATTAGCAACCAAAATTTTAATATGCACATCATATGTTTCAATCAAAATATAGGATTCGACTATTATCTAAAAAAATGGTATAAGATGAGCACAAATAGTTTTAGAATGGTTTATCAGTTGTCACAATTACCCATGTTCTAATTAAAACAACAAATACAAGTTTTATGTTAAAAATTAGCTAATACACCTAAAATTAGTTTCAACACCCTCTAGACAAGCAAAAATTAACCAACACTTAAATATTTCCAGCAAAAAGAAGTATAATACGTATAAATACATTCAAATTAGCTTGATTACATCAACTTTCACAAATAAAATAAATAGAGCTTATAAACTATATATTGAGTTCTACTTGGTTTATAATGTGAATGGTTAGATGAGAAATGAACTACTAAAAAAACTTACAATTCAAACAAGAAAACATGTAAACTCTTTTTTTTTTTTTTTTTTATGTAGATGGTTAAATGAGGAAAAAAAAAACTTACACATTTAAACAAGAAAATATGTAAAATTTATTATGTAAATACTTAGATGAGAAAAGACTAAAAAGAATAAGTTTTATGGGACCATTCACCTTATTAATAAGCTTTATGGGGCCCAAGCTGAATCAGGCTCTTGAGGCCCAAACAAAACATGGAGCAACTGAAAGAACAATGAAAAAGAAAAACACATTGCAACTGGGAGTCGAACTCGGAACGTCCTATCCATATAGGAGTGCTGCTTCCATTCAGCCAAAGGGGGAATACATGTTCATCTATTCTAGAATAACTTTATATATAAAATAAACATATATCAATTTTGGGCCCCTCAATGGTTTGGGCCCTGTGCGATGGAACCTCCCGCACAGGCCCTGATGTAGCGCGTGATACGGAAACGAAGATCAAACACGTTGATTCTAAGAATACCCGTGTGTTCTTCCCCAACCCCCAAATTGCAACCCAAAGGCCACGGAATTTGAAGTGAAAATTCAGTTTTCTCAAAATTCAATTCTAAACTTCTCATTAGCTTTAGCAAATATAAATAGAGACGGAAATTCGAAACGGGCCTAAAAAAGATAACGGGCCAAACACACGGCCTAAAACAAAAAGCCCAAAATAGTTCAAAAAACATAAAAATGCAAATAAGTAATAGAAATAAGCGTTTTTTTGGCCCGGACGATGACCCAAACCGCCAAAGGCGTTTGCAGCAAGATGGAGCTTTTTCTCACGTTCGTTTCGCCTGGTCGCACGCCCAAAACGGACCTCCGTAGCCCAAGTTAGAGCCATTTTAGTGAAGCCCCTTTTGTTACGCGGTCTTGGGCCTCCAAATACAAAATAGCCTGTTCCTCCACACTTGGGCCCGCATCAGGCCCAAAGCCGGCCCTGTGTAGATAAGTAGATGTTGGGAAGCGTTTGTGTTTTAGGTTTTCTATGCGTTATGTGGCGAGTGGTGGTGAAAGTGGTTTTATGGAAAGCGGGGTTATATGTGTACGATAAAGATTAAATACATGGTGACATTTTTATAATTACCAGTAACTATTAAAGTTACTCTACAAATGTACCTGAAGAGTAATTTTGATCTTTTGTAGAGTAATTTTGTAAAATGATCTTCTAGAGTAATTTTGTTCTTGTAGGGTAATTATCAAAATTACCCTACAAGTGTATCAAAATTACTCTGCATCAAAATGACTTTTACAAGTGAATCAAAATTACCCGTTTATCAAACAACATACAATTCAAAATTACTCTACAAATGATCATGTAAAGTAATTTTGATCTTGTAGAGTAATTTTGTAAAATGATCCTGTAGAGTAATTTTGTTCTTGTAGGGTAATTATCAAAATTACTCTACAAATGATACTGTGGAGTAATTTTGATCTTGTAGAGTAATTTTGTTAGCATATAGTTATGGGGTTTAGCTTTATGGTTTAGTTTTTAGCTTTTAGTTTGGGCGGGGGTAGATTTTTTTAGGTTTTTAGGGGTGGGTGGGGGGGGGGGGGGGGTTAGTGTAATTTTGATAATTACCCTACAAGACCAAAATTACTCTACATGAACATTTTATAAAATTACTCTACAAAAGATCAAAATTACTCTACAGTATCATTTGTAGAGTAATTTTGATAATTACCCTACAAAAAAAAATTACTCTACAAGACCATTTTACAAAATTACTCTACAAAAGATCAAAATTACTCTACAGGTATATTTGTAGAGTAACTTTGATAGTTACTGATAATTACAAAAATGTCACTGCCTACTTTTTCCTTTTCATGCAATTCGTACGTTTAGTACGTTAAGTTTATTTGTACAGTAACTTTCCCCTATATATGTATGGGCTTTATATGTATTTATATATGTGTGTTTGAGTGGTAACAGTCGGATTTTTGAAAACAATCCCCTCTCACGCCGCTATCTCCTTCGCGGGGACCCAAATTCTATCCCCTATAGCGCCGACTGTAGTGGTGTGGCGCGGCGTTATGGGGCGCCATGCTTGGATTTGCCGGGAGATCGCGCCCCACTAGGGGTGGCCTTAGGTTGGGGGCATTGCTCGACACGTGACAAGTGTGAAATCCACGAGGTAATATTATAAAACAAGGGGTGTGGGTGGCGTGGCTTCGGCTGTCGTGGCCAGCCATGCGGATTTTGATTTTTTTAGACTATTTAAAACTTCATTTAATTAAATAACACACTAACTAAAATAGAAGATTGCATATAATATTTTTAAAAACTACAAATAAAATTAAAAAAAAAAGCTACATAAAAAAAATACTTCATGATTTCTCCATGTTATATATTTTAGGATTTATTGTTTCATTTCCAACGTCATTGTCAATTCTGGGCCGGTAAGGTGATCGACGGGCATGACGAGAAATTTCATATCTTCGCGTTTTTCTTTTAGGGATGCTTTTTTATCGAACGACGCTTGGATATTTTTCCTCATCTCGATCCTTTGTTGTTGGAGGAAATTAAATGTATAAATTTCATCCCAAGATCTTCCAACTAGTCGGTGTACAACCATTTACCCGAGGCCAAATGTAACACCTCGTAAAATCGTGTCTAATGATGTGTTGACACGTGTAATGAACCCTAATAAATTCAAACGTTGACTATGAGGGACTAAAGTCGTCCAAATTGAAAACCTTGATTATAGAAGGACTGAAAGTGTCAACATACCTAAACTAGGTCTCTGAGTGACCTTATACGGTGTCCGTGTTCTCAGACGAGCCACTTGTGGGACGAGAGGAGCCGTTTGCGTAATTATGTGAAAGTTTGCGCGTCGAAGGGTTAAAAGTGTCAACATGTCAATTCTTACCTCTGAATGACCTTTTAACAAACCGAGAGCTTCATTATGCTTCATCATATTCTCGGGAATGCCTAATATTGGCTAGGCAGGCTTTTATGCCAATATGTGAAGTTTCGCGCAAGTTTGTAACTTAGAGGGGTTAAAAGCGTCAACATGTTTAATTACACCTCTGAATGACCTTTTAACAAACCCGAAACATCTTGATGCACTTCCATACTCTCGAGAATGCTTAACATGAGCTACATAAGGCTTTGATGCTATTCAATGACGATATGCGTAAGTTTACGCATTTAAGGGACCAAAAGCGTCAACATTGGATAATACACCTTTGAGCGACCTTTTAAGCTAATTGGAGCATTGTAATAATTGGGCATACATTCGGGAATGCCTCGTATGGGCCATGGAAGGCTTTAATATCGATAAATGAAATTATACGCAACTTTATACGTTAAAAGGACTAAATGCGTTAATATGTGAAATTACGCCTTTAAGAGGCCGTTCGAATGAACCGAGAGCTTCGCAATGCTCAGTCAAACTCCCGGGTGTGCCGAAGATTGGCCACGAACACCTTGCACACCTTACAATGAAGAAACATGCAAGATTAAAAGTTATGGGCCTAAAATGTCAAGTTTGAAAGTTTATATGCAACGAACAGGTTCAGGGACTGATCTGGTAAAAGCCTGATATATGCTGGGCTATATTGGGCCTGATATCGGGCCATGAGGCCATTGGGCAGCCTGGTTCGTGGGCTAACAGCAGCATGCTATGCTGTTTTGATAAGAATAGAAAGCACAGGGACCATAATCGCTAGTCTGCCAAACTTATTCGCTGGGCCTGACATCCAGGCGGGCCGAGTGGGCCTGGGCCACCTGGTTACGTGGGCCGCGTAACAGACAGCAGCAGCAACAGATTTTTATTTTCTGTTTGTTGGTTTCTTGGAGCCCAATCCAAATCTCTAAACCAATCCTAGTCGAGTCCTTGGGCTTCAAGTCGTTAGTAACAACTATTTAACACATGTAATCATCATATTCAGCCCTATAACACTTGTCAAAGATCCAACTCTCAATCAAAAACTATAAATAGGAAGCATGTTTTATTCACTTCTTCACACCATATCATTCATTCTCTATAACTCTCAAATCTGGAGCTTCCTAAGCTGAAGTGGAACTTAAATTTTGTTGAAAAGATAGCTAGGACTCTTGTAAGTGTCTTAAGCCCTATCATTAATTCAGTTTCATAGTTTTACAAACCGAAAAGTCAAGTATCGTAAATTAACTTTGACTTTCGGTTTATACTCTCATGGTCCAGCCACTAACCAAATTAAAAGTGGGTATAAGACCATAGTTAGGTAGGTGATTAACCCTTGAAAGGGCACCTCCTAATTCCTTCGTTTGCTTAGTTAATTGTCGGGTCAAACCGTTTAGGTAAAAAGTCAAACTTGGCAGATTTGTGAATAATAATTAAAACTAATAAAACAGAGGTTCAAAATTATATTTTAACATTCTAATGACTTGGTAATTAGTATTAGAACATGTTTGACCAGGTCTAACCCGACAATTATCGATCTAAGGTCAGTTTATAACCGAAAGTCGCAAAAGCTTGACTTTTGCTTTGACTTTCAGTTTTGACCCGTTGAAGCTTAATTCTCCCATGTTTTAAGCTTCCATTAGGACTATATATTGCTGTAGTATAACCCCTTAAGGTTATATTACTTGGTCCTTAGTGGGTTGAAGTATATGCTAGTTTCCGGTATTATGCTTATAAATGCCCATTTCGCCCTTTTGACATATAAATGAGAATTTTGAAAATGTGAGAGGACAAAAACCTTTGTTACTGATATATAAGCTTGTCCCAAAAATTTGACATCGGTTCTTGGTCCCAAATAGAAGTTATGATCGATATCGTAATTAGAAGCTTTTAATTAATTAAATTGCGATATCTTGCATAAGGCATGTTTAAACTTGGATTTTGACCCAAAACTCATTACCTACTGTTAAGATATTAATTTTAGAGATTTTTGGAATTTAGGATCAGATTATAAACTGATCATATCATAGAGTTCTTGTATTATTCGGTAAATGACGATAATAACCTTTTCATGCATAAAATGAGATTTACAAAAGATTTGAATGCCAAACCTTTTCCTACTGATTTCATATATTAGATAAATTATTTTGAACACACAAAACTAATCAAAATCTCAGATTTCCATAAAACCCTTTAATTATCGTCAATTAGCGATTTTTACGCTATTTAGGTGCATAGTATGGTTTTAAACCATAATTAACACCTAAGACTTGTTACCTACTGAATTTCTAAACAAATTTTAATATTATTACAGTAGGTATAAGTCGTGAACTCAGACTTCCAAAAATGTCCGTAAAAGCATATGTGAAATGACCAAAATACCCTTTCGGGGCATAGTTTGGCCATAAATGGTAAACCTCACATATGTATGATATCTTACTGATGTAATGAGATAAATTAAATATTTTTACTAATCAGAAAGGACCAAAATTTCAGTTTGTTATAAAAATCTCTTTTATAAGTATAAAATTACCAAAATGCCCTTACGGGACTTAAAATGGTTTTAAATACTTTTTGGGGCATATATGTTAACATCCTACTGATGTATTAACATATTTTAAGCATAATAACAAGAGAGACTTGTATATAGTTCGTTTGGTTACCCGTTACGCATTTATGCGTTCGGATCGGTTTATGTAACTAGATTACGTAAAATAGCCGAAACGGGTTTAACCTTATTGTTTTTACTTCAAAATCCAGAATGTACTTAGTGTATCCATATTATACAAGTCCTTGTACTTGTTGGGTCTAAATTACACTTTATTCCGGTCATCGTTTAATCTAGCGTGTCGTACCGCTTTAGATACTTTAAGCTAGCCGGTCTAAGTCTATGACTTAAATAAGATCGTTAGCATTCTGAATTTGGTTATATATTACCATCACTCCAGACTAGAGCCACCCGGTAAAAGCTACCTGCATTTAGATAGATTGGATACGACTGAGTTATTATGCTGTGAATCAAGTATTAGCTCAGGTAAATACTTTTAACTTATTTTCCCTTATACGGGCTTGGGATACGGTATTATAATAATACCGCTTGGTCGGGTATGAGATCATTTAATCGGATTATGATTTAATAAATCTGCATAACCCGTTTTAATCTGTCTTGTTTGATAACATAAACATTGGGGGTTAACGACCGTGTCCTGGATATCCTCGGCTCATTAAAGTTAAAATTGGCCACGACCTATGCACGTGGTGTAGGCATACTCCCGACAGATGCAAATGCTAAAATATAAATAACCCACAAGTTGGGGATAACTCCTTCGTGGGTTTTGTAAGTGGTGAGTCGGTTAATCATGACCGGCTTCCAAACCATTGTCCCAAGCTATAAATGGTTTGTGTTTTGTGCACTTAAATCAATTTTCATAAACTCTTTTCAAATGAGTCGGTTAATTGTATTTACCAGTGAAAACTGACGTATTTTCCAAAGACTAAGTGGCAGGTACTACTCGTAATAGGCTGGGAGTTGCTCGGTGTCGAAAAAGAGGATCTTGCAAATCCTTAAAGATACCATAAAGTCTGCTAAGCTTTATTTTATACATCCTGTAATGATCCACCTGTGGATTTGACATTACAGACTCGTCTATAATGAATACTTTGATATTTTCAGACATTGAGTTTGTAATAATATTTTACATTCCAAGACTTCCGCTGTGCTATTCTGTGTATGTTTGACCATGATGATATCAACTACGTCACGATACTCCCCACCGGGCCCACCGGTGATATGTGGAAATATCGGGGTGTGACAGGTTGGTATCAGAGCCAACGTTTGAGTGAATTAAACACTAATTCTTAGTGTTTAATCTCAAATGACACAATATCACATTCCTTAGACCTTTTGAGTCTAGACTTAACATAGGAATGCTCTCATCCCTACTAAGTAAACGGATTTGGCATTACAGACTCGTCTATAATGAATACTTTGATATTTTCAGACATTGAGTTTGTAATAATATTTTACATTCCAAGACTTCCGCTGTGCTATTTTGTGTATGTTTGACCATGATGATATCAACTACGTCACGATACTCCCCACCGGGCCCACCGGTGATATGTGGAAATATCGGGGTGTGACAGGTTGGTATCAGAGCCAACGTTTGAGTGAATTAAACACTAATTCTTAGTGTTTAATCTCAAATGACAAAATAGCACATTCCTTAGACCTTTTGAGTCTAGACTTAACATAGGAATGCTCTCATCCCTACTAAGTAAACATTGTTTTCGATTTAATGTATTTTGAATATGTCGCCAAGAAAAGAAGCTGTTGATAGAAATTCTCCTTATCCGAAGCCAATGAATGCCAAGCTTCGTAAAACGGATAGAATAAGCGTGCGACCGATTTGGAGGAGAGACTTTCATGAGCTCATTCCAAAAACCAAATCTATTGAATTGCAATCAGACTTTAGAGTCCATACCGGAGGTCCCTGAGGCTCAAATTTTAAAAGTCTGTGCTAGTGGAATCCATACCAGGTGGTCCCTGAGGCTCCCGTTTTGAAAATAATGCTAGTAAATGCTGATGATCCTTATTTCTTACCTCCGAGTTTTGGAATCCCAGACTTGGATTATATCAGTCAAAACCTAATCCGTGGTCCATATCATTCCTTAACCTTTGAATCCTTGAATTCAGCTTTCTATAACGGATCCTGATTGGAATATTTATCTTATTCACTAAAGTCTTCAGCGTCCCTACTGTATATGGTAAACAAAGAAGAGAAACAATAGAAATGGAGCAAGGAAGGCGTTAGAAAATCCTTCTTTCATAATATTCTTTGTCTTTTAAGTCCTTATAAGGACCTATCTCTTCTATTTAGTCCCTGTGTGGAAATATCTTTCGACTTAAGACCCTATATGGGCATTTGCTATATAGTCCTTTCATGGACGTATGATTTTATTAAAAATCCCTTTTGTGGATACACTATTTTTAAATAGTCCTCTCGTGGACTTGATATTTCGATATAGTCCTCTCGTGGACCTAATATTTTAATATAGTCCTCTCATGGACACTATATTCCATCAAAGTCCCTTTATGGACATATTATTCCATCGAAATCCCGCATAGACATGGTATTTTATTATAGTCCTTTAAGGACGTATTGTTTCATTAATAAGTCCCAATGAGGACGTGTCTTTCATCATAAAGTCCCTACAAGGACAATTGTTTATTTATGTTCCTTCATGGACATGTTATATCATAAAAGTCCCAATGCGGACATATTTTATAGTTCCTTTACGAACTATTAATTCCTTTTAGTCCCTGCATGGACTAGAGTTGTTTAAAGTCCCTGTGAGGACATCTGTATAGCAAAGCCCTTTTGTGAGCGCGCTGTACCAATATAGTCCTTTTATGGACATGTTATTTCATCAATATCCCTTTGGGGATACGTTATTTCGAAATAGTCCCTTTGAGGACATTGATATTTCATTATAACCCATATATGGACTTATAATATTTATAGTCCTTATACGGACTTATATTTTTCATCTTAGTCCTCTGTGGACAAATATATTACTACAAGTCCTGATTAAGACACTATCGTAAATTCCTAATGATTTATGGAAGGTTTTGAGAATTTATATAGGTAATCGTTTCGTCCTTTATCCAACAATAGTTCTGAAATTCTTCTCGAACTTTATTGATTAGCTGAAAATTTCAAAAGATCCTCTTAACGGTATAACCTAGCCTATATGTCTATGAACATGGCTGTGATGGTAAAACCCTCTTAAGATAATTAATCCTTGTTAACATCTGAGAACATGTTAACGTTTCTGGCTGTGTGACATGAGAGACCACACTAGCTTCCAAAAGTACTTGGACTTTTCCAAGCCACCTTCATAGCCTATGTGATCAATACGAATCACAGCTATCAAACAACGGTATGAAGTATACATCAAAACATCCAATTAGGATGTATGCCTACGGACGAAGGTGTATTCATGACAATGACAGTTTTATTTTATAAACTTCTTGTCAAAAGGCGATGAACTATGTTCGACCCTTAAAAATCACTGATCCAAGAGATCATTGATTATGTTTTAATTGTCCTTGTGACAAGGCCTTTTGTGCCATCTAACTGTCCCTTGAAGCAAGCTTTGTACTATATAAAGACATCTCTATGACATTGACATTGTGATCTTTATGCTCCCCTGTCCAAGGTAATGAGCTGTGCTCAAGCCTAGTAGTCTACATGATCAATGCGATCATGACTAAAATCATCAGTACGATGATTAAATCTGACATCCTTAATGATGTTTGGCCTAAGGGCTATATTATATTGTCCATCTGAGACCAGGCAAATGTAATCTTTTGTGATTCTTTGCCCAAGGGGGTGAGCCATGCTCAAATCCCATAGTCTGTATGATCATTGCGATCCTGACTAGTATCATCAATATGATAATCATAATATTAACATCCCTTGTGATGAAATTCCTACGGGCTACACTTTACTCTATTGTCAATAAGACAAAGATAGTGGTGATCCTCATAATCCCCTATCCAAAGGGTGGGTTATACCCAACCCTAACAGTCTATATGATCAGCGTGATCATGACTGATATCATCAAATGCAATGATGATATATGAACATCCATTAGTGATATCAATTAGTTTACCTTTGTGCCAAATAAGTCATCTTTAGAGACAATGACAGTCGTAGTTTATGACTCCTTGTCCAAAGGTGAAGAACTATGTTCAAACCTGGAAGCCCCTAATCTGATAAGATTGTGGCTTATAAACTAATGTCCTTGGTGACAAAACAATGAGATATGTTTTAAAGTCATCCATGATAAGTCAATGTACTATAGTTTGACATTCGTGACAAGTTAACATATTAAATGTTAACATTCCTAGTCACAGGCCTTTTGTGACAGCATTGGTAAATGTCCTCCGTATCAGGCCATGGTGCCATATCTTATAACGTCATTATGACGAGGCCACTTTGAGCCATATCTAAATGTCCTCTGCGACAAGGACATCTTGCCATATAATCATTATGTCCTTCATGACCAGGCTTTATGCCATATTTTTACGTCCCTCGCGACGGGCTTCTATGCCATATGTATATATATATAATGAAAGTCATGTAAGGCTAGCCTTCGAGCTATTCATATTCGTCCTTGTGACAAAGACAGTTGTGACATTATGATCCTCTGTCAAACAGGTAATGGACTCGCTCCAAACCTTAAGTGCCATTAATGGTCCTTTTGTGACCTAGGCTAAATGTAATGGATATACATTCAAACAACATTCATTAGGAATGTTTGGAAAACAATAGCCTATATGGTTTATGAATGCCGTGGCTGATCTATGTCAGGTCATCAGGATGATGACTAACAATTGCTTAACGTGATGGTTAGTATCAAGTTTCGAGTAGGGGTGAGCATATAACTGAATTAACCGAACCGTAACCAAAATAACCGAAAAAACCAAACCGAAATAACCGATAACCGAAATAACCGAAGGGTTGGTTATTTATATTTTTAATAACCGATTTTTGCGGTTCGGTTATGGTTATTCTTATTTTCATAACCGCAAATAACCGAACCGAACCGAACCGAATATTTTAAACATAGCCAAATCCGTAGCACCATAAGTCTTTAAGTTTGTATTTAAATGCTTAACCATGGCCTAATCTATATGTATCTTTGGTGAAATATTTGAATGTTTTAACTTTTAACCATGACCCAACCTTATTGGCCCATTACATTTTACACTAACCATGACCCAACCTTATTGGCCCATTATAGTTTACACTAATAATAACCGACCTATAACCGAACCGAAACCGCATTAACCGCAATAACCGATTAACCGAAACCGCATTAACCGAAACCGAACGGTTATAATTTTTTGATAACCGCAGTGTGTGGTTATGGTTTCAGTTATAGGTAATAACCGAACCGAACCACACCATGCTCACCCCTAGTTTCGAGTATGGCAAACTCGAATGAGGTGGATAGCAGTCGCGATACTATTAAGGCGACAAAAGCTAATAATGCTACAAGCGTAAACCTCAATATTAATGGAGTTAATCTCCAAGCTGTGATTGACGCAGCAGTTTGAAAGGCCATGGAAAAGGTCATGAAGCAGTTCAAAGAGCCGAATGCTTCTGGCTCTAAACTTCATTCAAAACCTTAATCAATTGCTCATAAAAAGAGTTTTGTTCACACTTTGAATGTGAAGGATGAACCAAGGGAGGAGGATAACTCCCATAAATTGAAGAAAAAGAGCAACTTACAGGCTTAATAAGAACCATCATAAGTTCAGTAAGAAGCCTGTATGTAAGAATTTCTATAAAAGACACTAGGGACAGTGTCGAATAGGATAAAGACCAAAGCAGTGTGCATCTGCAAAGAAACTGGTCATCAATCCCATTAATGTAGGGACATAATGAATGCAGTCTGTTACGGCTGTGGTGAGAAAGGCCACATCAGAACTAGATGCCACAAAGCTTCCAAAGAAGGTGCAGCTAAGCCTGGAAAGGCTAGGGAAAGAAGGAAAGGCCTGGACTCACCTGATAAATGCCAAGAGACAGTACATGATGTCATCAAGTACATTCCTTATCATTTACCAATGAATATTCCTGCTAAGTGTCCTGTTTTAACACAGGCAATAAAAAGTCTTGCATAGACCATAAGCTTAGCAAAACTTTGATGATACTCATAAGAGCTCCAGATTCTAAGTTAGGTAGAACTTACCAATGAAAACCTGAGAGACCTATTCTTCTATTATCGGCGATGATCCTTCTATGAAATCTAAAAGTACTCTTTCTTTGAATAGAGTACGACAATATATGTTATTTTAATTATTTTCCTCATTGATTTTATCAACTGCGAATGCCAACTATGTATGATAAAAGCGCCATATGAGGATTGGCATAACCTAGTGTGTCCCATAGATTGCTTCCATGCCTGATCAGTATGGAGGTTTAATGCATGGAACCACTAAGATATACCAATGGTCATATTGTACTAAAGTCAGCTAGTGGTATTCAAAGAAGATATCCATAATAGAAATGCCTAAGTAGGCATCTCTACTTAAGGCGTTCGTGCACTCATAAAGCAGATGTGTCATTTGTATGACAAAATTGATGGTAAGTGGACCAAGGTCGAAGATTGAAGCTACCTCTATCATAATTGGATAACTTAATTTCTTCTCAGTTGAACTACCCTGTTTGACCTCTAGAGAGGCAAGATGAAATTAGGATTTACACCCTATTAAGAGATGTATCTGTTACAGAAGCTCTATATCGGTCAGCATTAAAGGAAAGGGAAGAACTGAGGGCTAACCAGATGAGTTAGGAAGAAAGGCTTATACAGCCTAGCTCATTGTCTTAGGAGCTCCGACTATTATTGTTGATAAAGGAAAGCACAATGCAATACGCTTGTGCATTGGTTATTACCACCTAACTAGGAAACGATTAAGAATCGTTAATAGCTGCTCAGGATCGTCGATTTGTTCGACTAACTATGAGGGTAGTCAATCCCTTAAGATTGATTCAGATAGTAGTTGGAATGACTATCTCACCCTAATTAAGTTCTCCTATAACCAATAGCATTATATAAGCATCTGTTGGGGTATACGCACGCGGAAGCAACACACACTCACGAACACTCGACCGCAGAAATAGAAAAAAGAACGACACAAGGATTTACGTGGTTCGGTCGCCAACTGCAACCTACGTCCACGGGTAACTAGGAATTCATATTACTTCTTGGTATGTTACAAGTTTTACAAAATACAGAGATATCTCTTATATAGAGATGATTCTCATTAAATGCTTTAAATGCTCCCGTAGCATTGAATATGATTCACACTAAACGCTCCCTCACATTAAATGCTCCCGTTGATTCACACTTAACAATCTCCCACTTGAAGCCACGGAACAATCTTCACCTGTGCTTCACCTGTGCATCTGTATCTCTGTAAGAAACTTTAGTACCTTCCTAGTTACCCCGCCTTCATTATTCCTGAAGGCCAGCTGAAGCTCCCCCGAACTCCAACCCAACTGTCTTACCAGACCCAGCCGTGACTGAAACCGCCACTGACTCATTCTCTATCTCAACCGGCTTGCACACTCCACCGGATCCAGAGATACACCGAGAATCAAAACCACTCTCCAAATTCAGCAAGTGTTTCCCAGGAGAGATTTTATCAATCGGAATACCGGTCTTCAAAACCCAACGGAGTTTTCTGACTTTACCCGGAACACGTCCCATGCTCCCACTGTCACTAAACTCTTGATCTAGTTTAAACCTCAGATCCTGTTCAGCTTGAATCACCTTGGCACCAGGCTTCGCCCTTGCAATACGAACCCTCTTTTGCCCCTTAGATTCAGCGAACCAAACTTTGTCTTGCTTAACCGGGATGGTCACTCTCTCAGCAGATACCTTAGCCGTATACAATGATCCTCGCTTCTTTCCACATGCAATAACCAGATTCCCATTAATCACCTTCCATTTACCCAATGGAGTAACCAGATTAACATCTCCCATGCCCGTAACACAAAGAATTTGATCATTAGCTAATCGTATTTTCCCAAAGTTACCTTCTTTCAGATTCACCATCGTTTCCCCGCTGTGCATGGCGTGAAACGAAGCACTGGAATCCATGACCCAAGACTCTTCACTGCCTTCCACTGAGTCCCAATGCATCAAACCCAGACGCATTCTCAGAAGCAGAATTCAAATATTCATGACATCGACTCCAAAAGATGTCTGAACCTCCATGCAACCCACAAGTCAACTATGCCCAGCTCCCACTGTAACAGTTATCCCAACCCATGCCAAATGACACTCCATGAGCCGAATCTTCACTCGTACTATTCCTGTGAAAAACCTTCACCCAGTACCAGTACAAAGATCCACTCAAATGTCAAACAACTGATCACCACCGAACAAGGAATACCATCCACAATTCCAGACCAACTAACTGGCAAACGGTTATAACTACAATAGAGCTTCCAACAAGCAATAGTTCCATGACTTGCCATTGACTTTCTTTTCACTTGTGTCAACATCAACAACCCTGTTGATTCCATTTTTTTCATGTTCTCACCCATCGACCAGTACCACATCCAAGTTCCCATGACAACCCAATCAACCAAAACCCGAAACCGTCACCTCGGTTCCACAAATTTTTCGGTTCATAATAAATGTCAAAAACATGAACTTGAAACACAAACCATATTTAGTCTGCAACCCAAACTCGACCAACGGCTGAATATCCCAGCGGCTCCAATCGAATTAAAAAACGGCTAAATAATATTTTAATTTGGTACAAACCTCGATCACCTTGTCCAAAAAAAAAAATAATCCGGTGATCTCCAAGAGTTTACCCGGCTCCAGTCGACTAAAAAAAATTAATCGACAACCACAAACTCTAAATCACCACTCGATCATCTTGTCCCACAACAAAAAATATACCCTCCTTATTTTATTTGTTGTTGGACCCACAAGAAATAAAAAAACAAAAGAATCTTTGTTTTCTTTTTCTTTGATGATCGTGGGAGACACTTTTGTCTTCTTCCTTTATTTTTTTTATTTTATTTTTGAACAACTTTATCTTCTTCTTGAAAATGAACGATAGCAGCCACCAACCAAGAAATAGAAAGTGAACGATAGCAAAAAAAAACTTTTCTTTTTCTTCTTCTTCTTCGACGGTAAGAACAACCAGAGAAAAAACTCCATTTTTCTTCTTTCAAACACAAGACAACCACAGAACCAGCGATTCACAGGTCTCCGGCGATTCCAGTCGGCTTCAAACTACCGACACACCAACCTAATCGCGATCTCAGGTATTCTGTCTTTCTTTCGAATCGTGTTCTTCGTGTGTAAACGAGCCGTAGCTCTGATACCAGTTGTTGGGGTATACGCACGCGGAAGCAACACACACTCACGAACACTCGACCGCAGAAATAGAAAAAAGAACGACACAAGGATTTACGTGGTTCGGTCGCCAACTGCAACCTACGTCCACGGGTAACTAGGAATTCATATTACTTCTTGGTATGTTACAAGTTTTACAAAATACAGAGATATCTCTTATATAGAGATGATTCTCATTAAATGCTTTAAATGCTCCCGTAGCATTGAATATGATTCACACTAAATGCTCCCTCACATTAAATGCTCCCGTGGATTCACACTTAACAGCATCAACGCTGCCTCCTTGGAGACCTTGTATGGGAGAAAGTGACAAATGCCCGTTTGATGGGTAGGAGTTGAGAAAACCCAATTATCAGAATCTAAGATTGTCTTAAGGAAGACAGATAAGATAATTTGAATCAGTAATTGTTCGAAAACTACCAGTGATCGGCATTAGAGCAATGCGAAAAGAAGGGCACAAATCTCTTAAAGTTCCAAGTAGGGAACAAGATTCTATTGGAAATACCAACATGAAGGGTATGATACAAGGGCAAGTTGAGCCCTGGGTGTATAAGATTATTCGAAAGAATCAAATATGTTGGATTAGTACCCTATAAGAAGAGTTTAGTAGAACTTGCAATAAATTCTACATTGGGAATTAAGGAATATATAGCCAATATGTGCTAGCATTGTCGCATGAAAATGTGCAGATGATAAAATTTTCCGGACAGTTGAGAAACCTATATCGATCAAGGATCGACAGGTTAAGAAACTCCGAAAAGGAGCATGTACCTATTGAATAGGTCAACTGGAATACCCGTAAAGGTCCCTAAATTACTATGGAAGTTAAGTCCATTACACGACAAAAAGTACTTCCATCTTTTTGAGCAAATCTCGAGGTCGAGATTTCTTTTAAGGGGGTGAGGATGTAACACCTCGTAAAATCGTGTCCAATGATGTGTTAACACGTGTAATGAACCCTAATAAATTCAAACGTTGACTATGAGGGACTAAAGTCGTCCAAATTGAAAACCTTGGTTATAGAAGGACTGAAAGTGTCAACATACCTAAACTAGGTCTCTGAGTGACCTTATACGGTGTCCGTGTTCTCAGACGAGCCACTTGTGGGACGAGAGGAGCCGTTTGCGTAATTATGTGAAAGTTTGCGCGTCGAAGGGTTAAAAGTGTCAACATGTTAATTCTTACCTCTGAGTGACCTTTTAACAAACCGAGAGCTTCATTATGCTTCATCATATTCTCGGGAATGCCTAATATTGGCTAGGCAAGGCTTTTATGCCAATATGTGAAGTTTCGCGCAAGTTTGTAACTTAGAGGGGTTAAAAGAGTCAACATGTTTAATTACACCTCTGAATGACCTTTTAACGAACCCGAAACATCTTGATGCACTTCCATACTCTCGAGAATGCTTAACATGAGCTACATAAGGCTTTGATGCTATTCAATGACGATATGCGTAAGTTTACGCATTTAAGGGACCAAAAGCGTCAACATTGGATAATACACCTTTGAGCGACCTTTTAAGCGAATTGGAGCATTGTAATAATTGGGCATACATTCGGGAATGCCTCGTATGGGCCATGGAAGGCTTTAATATTGATAAATGAAATTATACGCAACTTTATACGTTAAAAGGACTAAATGCGTTAATATGTGAAATTACGCCTTTAAGAGGCCGTTCGAATGAACCGAGAGCTTCGCAATGCTCAGTCAAACTCCCGGGTGTGCCGAAGATTGGCCACGAACACCTTGCACACCTTACAATGAAGAAACATGCAAGATTAAAAGTTATGGGCCTAAAATGTCAAGTTTGAAAGTTTATATGCAACGAACAGGTTCAGGGACTGATCTGGTAAAAACCTGATATATGCTGGGCTATATTAGGCCTGATATCGGGCCATGAGGCCATTGGGCAGCGTGGTTCGTGGGCTAACAGCAGCATGCTATGCTGTTTTGATAAGAATAGAAAGCACAGGGACCATAATCGCTAGTCTGCCAAACTTATTCGCTGGGCCTGACATCCAGGCGGGCCGCGTAGGCCTGGGCCACCTGGTTACACGGGCCGCGTAACAGACAGCAGCAGCAACAGATTTTTATTTTCTGTTTGTTGGTTTCTTGGAGCCCAATCCAAATCTCTAAACCAATCCTAGTCGAGTCCTTGGGCTTCAAGTCGTTAGTAACAACTGTTTAACACATGTAATCATCAGATTCAGCCCTATAACACTTGTCAAAGATCCAACTCTCAATCAAAAACTATAAATAGGAAGCATGTTTTATTCACTTCTTCACACCATATCATTCATTCTCTATAACTCTCAAATCTGGAGCTTCCTAAGCTGAAGTGGAACTTAAATTTTGTTGAAAAGATAGCTAGGACTCTTGTAAGTGTCTTAAGCCCTATCATTAATTCAGTTTCATAGTTTTACAAACCGAAAAGTCAAGTATCGTAAATTAACTTTGACTTTCGGTTTATACTCTCATGGTCCAGCCACTAACCAAATTAAAAGCGGGTATAAGACCATAGTTAGGTAGGTGATTAACCCCTGAAAGGGCACCTCCTAATTCCTTCGTTTGCTTAGTTAATTGTCGGGTCAAACCGTTTAGGTAAAAAGTCAAACTTGGCAGATTTGTGAATAATAATTAAAACTAATAAAACAGAGGTTCAAAATTATATTTTAACATTCTAATGACTTGGTAATTAGTATTAGAACATGTTTGACCAGGTCTAACCCGACAATTATCGGTCTAAGGTCAGTTTATAACCGAAAGTCGCAAAAGCTTGACTTTTGCTTTGACTTTCAGTTCTGACCCGTTTAAGCTTAATTCTCCCATGTTTTAAGCTTCCATTAGGACTATATATTGCTGTATTATAACCCCCTAAGGTTATATTACTTGGTCCTTAGTGGGTTGAAGTATATGCTAGTTTCCGGTATTATGCTTATAAATGCCCATTTAGCCCTTTTGACATATAAATGAGAATTTTGAAAATGTGAGAGGACAAAAACCTTTGTTACTGATATATAAGCTTGTCCCAAAAATTTGACATCGGTTCTTGGTCCCAAATAGGAGTTATGCTCGATATCGTAATTAGAAGCTTTTAATTAATTAAATTGCGATATCTTGCATAAGGCATGTTTAAACTTGGATTTTGACCCAAAACTCATTACCTACTGTTAAGATATTAATTTTAGAGATTTTTGGAATTTAGGATCAGATTATAAACTGATCATATCATAGAGTTCTTGTATTATTCGGTAAAGGACGATAATAACCTTTTCATGCATAAAATGAGATTTACAAAAGATTTGAATGCCAAACCTTTTCCTACTGATTTCATATATTAGATAAATTATTTTGAACACACAAAACTAATCAACATCTCAGATTTCCATAAAACCCTTTAATTATCGTCAATTAGCGATTTTTACGCTATTTAGGTGCATAGTATGGTTTTAAACCATAATTAACACCTAAGACTTGCTACCTGCTGAATTTCTAAACAAATTTTAATATTATTACAGTAGGTATAAATCGTGAACTCAGACTTCCAAAAATGTCCGTAAAAGCATATGTGAAATGACCAAAATACCCTTTCGGGGCATAGTTTGGCCATAAATGGTAAACCTCACATATGTATGGTATCTTACTGATGTAATGAGATAAATTAAATATTTTTACTAATCAGAAAGGACCAGAATTTCAGTTTGTTATAAAAATCTCTTTTATAAGTATAAAATTACCAAAATGCCCTTACGGGACTTAAAATAGTTTTAAATACTTTTTGGGGCATATATGTTAACATCCTACTGATGTATTAACATATTTTAAGCATAATAACAAGAGAGACTTGTATATAGTTCGTTTGGTTACCCGTTACGCATTTATGCGTTCGGATTGGTTTATGTAACTAGATTACGTAAAATAGCCGAAACGGGTTTAACCTTATTGTTTTTACTTCAAAATCCAGAATGTACTTAGTGTACCCATATTATACAAGTCCTTGTACTTGTTGGGTCTAAATTACATTTTATTCCGGTCATCGCTTAATCTAGCGTGTCGTACCGTTTTAGATACTTTAAGCTAGCCTGTCTAAGTCTATGACTTAAATAAGATCGTTAGCATTCTGAATTTGGTTATATATTACCATCACTCCAGACTAGAGCCACCCGGTAAAAGCTACCTGCATTTAGATAGATTGGATACGACTGAGTTATTATGCTGTGAATCAAGTATTAGCTCAGGTAAATACTTTTAACTTATTTTCCCTTATACAGGCTTGGGATACGGTATTATAATAATACCGCTTGGTCGGGTATGAGATCATTTAATCGGATTGTGATTTAATAAATCTGCATAACCCGTTTTAATCTGTCTTGTTTGATAACATAAACATTGGGGGTTAACGACCGTGTCCTGGATATCCTCGGCTCATTAAAGTTAAAAATGGCGACGACCTATGCACGGGGTGTAGGCATACACCCGACAGATGCAAATGCTAAAATATAAATAACCCACAAGTTGGGGATAACTCCTTCGTGGGTTTTGTAAGTGGTGAGTCGGTTAATCACGGCCGGCTTCCAAACCGGCCCCATATGTATGACAAACATGTGAAATAGTATACAAGATTTTATTAAAGATTGTCCCAAGTTATAAATGGTTTATGCTTTGTGCACTTAAATCAATTTTCATAAACTCTTTTCAAATGAGTCGGTTAATTGTATTTACTAGTGAAAACTGACGTATTTTCCAAAGACTAAGTGGCAGGTACTACTCGTAATAGGCTGGGAGTTGCTCGGTGTCGAAAAAGAGGATCTTGCAAATCCTTAAAGATGCCATAAAGTCTGCTAAGTTTTATTTTATACATCCTGTGGCTGCAATGATCCACCTGTGGATTTGACATTACAGACTCGTCTATAATGAATACTTTGATATTTTCAGACATTGAGTTTGTAATAATATTTTACATTCCAAGACTTCCGCTGTGCTATTCTGTGTATGGTTGAACATGATGATATCAACTACGTCACGATACTCCCCACCGGTGATATGTGGAAATATCGGGGTGTGACACCAAATTAGGGGTCGAACCCGATCTTGCTCTTTGTGTCATGAATTCCCAATTTTCGTCCCACCACTTTCCTCCACAGATTTTGTTTTTCTAGCCTATATCTTCAACCCCACTTATAGAGAAGCGCCTTATTGACTTCTTTAAGTCTGTTAATACCCAGCCCCCTTTTTTTCTTGGGCCAAGTAACCCAGTCCCAAGCCACCCAACTCATTTTTTTAGTTTCACTAGAGCCCGTCCATAAAAACTTTCTCATTTTTCCTTCAAGAATCTTAATTATACCAATCGGGGCTTTATATGAAGAAAAGTCGTAACTAGGAAGACTCTCCAGAACCGAATTAATCAAAGTAAGTCTTCCCCTATAAACAAAGTTTTAGCTTTCCAAACCCATAACCTTTTATCGAAAATCTCTAACAATTGCGGGTCAAGCGTTTGTGTTTGGGTTAGTTATACAATCGCACACACTCGGTCAAATTATTTTTTTTTGAACGGCCAACGAATCCTCCAAATGGGCTACTGGCGAAATTCACCACATCGGGATACACTCGTCTCCGAACTGGGGAAAACCCTCACCTAGGGCAGAAGCCCGTGAACACTCGCCCAAAGGCACGACAGTGCGGTGAGGTAAAACCCATTCAGTTCAAGGATCGAACTAGCGATCGCCGCCTACTCGCCTAATCTCCCATCATCATCAGGTGCCGCTGAGAACTAATGGAGAGAAGCAGGAATTGAACTTGGGTCTCTTGGAAACCCAAGTCTCTCATTTACCACTCCACCACAAGCTCATTGGCACTCGGTCAAATTATTATTGAGATATTTGTCGTTTAATAAGTCCTGGGTCATCTTCTTTGTTAAACAGTCATCTCATCTGAGTTGTTATTCCGTTAACCACCGAATATTTGATGCCAATGTTACATTAAATGAAGTTCATATGGTGAATTCCCCTGGATTTTTAGCACATCTTTTGGTCACACCAATCCACCCTCCTTCTTCTCCTTCACAACTCCTGTGCACCTCCTCTCCACCGGTGATCGTTCACACCCAAAATGCCGCTAGCTACTCTACTAAGGTTGATCAGAGGTATGCATTTTATTGTATTTTCATTTCAGTCTTTAATTTTGATTTGGGTTGAGTTGAGTGAGTGAATGTTAACTGAATCACCATTTGCGTTTCATTTTTCGAAGTTAAAGTGAGGGTCAACTTGACCCTCAATCATTTGGAGCTTCACTTTGTCCTATTGGGGGTCAGTTTGCTGATCGTGAACCAGCATTTTCAACTGTGGGAAAATCCTAATCAAAGGAACGATGGATGGCAAAAATACCCGAGCTGACGGGTATACCCGAAACCCGACACAAATGGGACGGGTATACCCGATACCCGACGGGTATTGGGCCGGGTATGGGATTAGTTTTAAAAATTTTCGCGGGTATGGGATTAGGTGATGCCCGACCCAATTATCCGAAACTACATACCCATTTACCCGAACTATATACTGGATCATATACCCGATTTTTTTTAATTTATATTTTTATTTTCCATTAACCCTTGTATATTGGTGATTTATTTTAGTATGTTCATTGAAAAAATATTTTTTCTTTTAGTATACAAGTAATCTACATTTTTAATTTATAATAGTTGTTGTATAAATAAAATTATATAATAATTATAATAGTAAAACAATGTATTTAGAAATCCCAACATATATCTTTTAATAAACTAATGGGTATATCCGATACCCACGGATATACCCGATACCCGACAAATACCCGACGAGTATTGGGTCAGGTATGGGACACGATTTTATAACCGGGTATGGGTATGGGATTACCAATACCCGACCTGAACCCGACCCATTGCCATCCCTAGATTAGATGATGATAATGGTAAGATTTAGGTATATTTTGAACTACTTAACGATAGTATGACGTGAATGGTTTTTTGGAAGATAACTTATGATGTTTAGGAACAAAACTTTTGGTTAACGGTTGTTTGTAGTAACAGAACTTATGATTAACGGTTGTTTGGATGTGGTTGCTTTAGTTAACAGTTTATATGGACACTGTAATTACAGTTAAGTGGATATGGTGGTTGATTATTTGGTGCTTTGTTTGAAATAGATTGAAGAATGGTTTATAACTAGTTTAAACAAATTGAAGCTTGTTTATATGGTTACTATGATTAATTACAACAAATTGAAGCTTGTTGAACACAACTGAAGCTTGTGTTCAATGTATATATAAAAGATGCATAGAACACAGTTTCTCAATTGCTATATGCAACAATGTTTGAAGCATGGTTACAGTTTGAACATTGCCAGTTTGACCATTCACAGTTTAAACATTCACAACTTAGACATTCACAGTTTGACCATTCATAGCTTAACCATTCACACATGGAGGAAATTTTTTGGTAGTTTGCAGGGAAGTCAACTGACTCTATGTTCTTGATCTGTGTAATGGGTCATTTGACTCTTTGTTCTTGATCACTACTGGTACACTATGTAATGGGTCACTAGGACATTTGCATATAGAAGTCAACCGTGTAATTGTCATTTGCAGCGTCATTTGAGTAGTCAATTGTGTAATGGGTCATTTGCATATGGAAGTGAACTGTGTGATGGTTAGTTTATAGTTTTGCAGGGACATTTGTAATGGTCATTTGCATTCAAATGGGTCATTTGCAATTGACTATTGCATAGTCAATAGTCAATTATGCTAAATGACTTGTTTTGTAATAATAACCTTAATTGTATACATGAACATTTTGGTATAGCTAATATAGTTGAATTAAAAACAATTTGGAGGGAAATGTTTGGTAGTTAATATTGTTGGTTTTTAAATAATTTGGAGGGAAAAAATTTAATATCACAGGATCTTAAAGTGTAACTTAGATAATAATACAGGGTTGTAAATGAAAGGGTAAATAGGTCATTTCATTATAAAAAATACTTTGTCTCACAAAATCACCATTCAGTTGGTTATGTGCTTATTTGTATGTATATGCCATTTTGTTTATTCCCTCATTTGACTGTTTTATTAATGGATGGATGCCACTATCTAATTTTATATTATTTTTTTGTTTATTTGGTATAAGCTTGCATGTGAAATATTTTACTTTTTCACTCATAGTATTAGTAAAAGTTCAAAATAACTTTTTTTGTTTAGTTTCAATTTTAATAAACCCTATAATTTATAAGTTGTCTTAACTATTATTATTTTTATTGTTGTTGTTGTTATTGTTATTATTATAAATTTGTCAATTTTATGGGTTATTGGATTTTAATAATTCTAAGTTTAACATGTTGGTTGATAATCATCTCAACTGTAAAAATTTCCTCCAACGATCCCAACTTGTAAGAATTTGGTCCCATTAATCATTTTTCCAACATAGGTGTACTTGAATCTATTGAGTAGACAAAATTCTTATATGTTAGAAAGGATTGATGTGGGTCAAATTCTTACAAGTTGGGATCGTTGGAGAGAAATTTTAAAGTTGAGATTATTATCAACCAACAGGTTAAACTTAGTATTATTAAAATCCAATAACCATTATTATTATTATTATTATTATTATTATTATTATTATTATTATTATTATCCGCTTGAATGATAGTTGCTTTTGATTAGTTCTATTTTATCTATGTTTCAATGTAAGATTCGTTTTTAAACAGGTTGCGCCTGATAATTTAAAAGGCATCTAAACATAGACGAACAAGTCATAAAAGTTTTTTAGTTTTTTTATTTCATTTTTTACGTGGGTTTTGTTCACGTTTCAACTTTTAGATTTTTTATTTCCTTTTTTACGTTCAACGTTTTGACGTCTATTTTTTGATCGGTTAATGGTTCCGTTACAACACGCGGGTCCTAAAAACTAGTAAAACCTACATTTACTTCGTTTCTCTTTCTAACTCAATTTTATATTATTTTAGATCTTGTGATTATGTCTAACATCTTATATTATTTTTAGAGACCTTAAGGTTTTTAACATTTTTTGGGTTATTACAAGGTTTAAGATCAAATACAAAGACTCATAAAAATAAGAAGTCATACAAAGGGTATCAAACAAACTCTGATTGACCTCATTCAAGCGACATTGGAACCGTCTCATCGAACTCTACGATGTGAGATTTTAGGTTTTCACTTTTGGATTTATAAGTTGTAGATTTTAGAGTTTTTGTTTATTATCATTGTGTCTTTTCTATATTTGCGTCATTGTGTTTTTTTTTTTTTGCGACTCACACTACAAGAACGGGCTGCCTTTAGCGACGACACGTGTCGCCGGTATTGCCCCTTTTTGTCGCCGGTAAAGAGCTTTACCGGCGACACGTCGTCGCTAATAGGTCGCCGGTATTTCTGGGTCGGTATTGGTCATTTGTCGTCGCTAAAAGTGTGGTTCGTCGGTATTGTTCTTTCACCTTTAGCGACCACAACTGTGGTCGCTAAAGTGTCGCCGGTATTACTATGGTCGCTAAAGGTTAGGCATCATTAGCGGCGACACGTGTCGCCGCTAAAAGCCTTTTTTTTTTTAATGCAGCTGCTGCATTTTATCACACCCAGCCATTTTTTCGGCCGAAAAAACTGAACCTGCCTATTTCAAACAACACAAACATACGCCACGAGCATATACTAAAGGTAATATAATTAAAAACTACGTTTAAGTCGTACATTAGAATCCTACAACGTTTAATAAAAACTAAATCATACATTAAAAACAAGTCACTCTTCTTCGGATTGGTTATCGAATAAGTCGTCCGAATCGTAGTCTTTTGACTTTCCTTTTCCTTTCCCTTGTGAAGCAAGATAGTTGTTTAGTTGGTTCAAAAATGACGGAGTTTGAAACAAGCTGTTAACAAAATCCTACAATAATAGATATCAAAACGTATATTAGCATATTAATTAACGCTACCAATATATATTTAACAAGGAAACATGCGTTCGTTTGTCATTTTATAAATTGCGTAGTTTACCTCGGAAAAGGGTTGCGTCTGAGCTTGCGAAGACGACATGTCCGAGGACGTGTTCGAGGACGTGTTGGAAGAAGGTTTAGGCCCCATCCCGCGGTACCATCCTCGCCGCTCTCCCAATGCTTCCTGATACGAGGCAATTGGAGGACCATCGCCGCTCCATTGATCTGTGGCCTGTTGTAGGTTCCGCTGTATTTTACGAAGATGATTAAATATATATGTGTATATGTATAAATATATATATATATATATATATATGTATTGTTATAGAAAATAATACTTAAAAGAAATACTTACGTAATTTTGTTCAGCAACCGGATCAACCCAATTCCCTTGATTGTCCGTGTGGGTTTTAGCATACGTAGGTACCCAATCCAAATCCTGTTTAACATTAAACTTAGATTAGACATTAAATAAACAAAAGCTTACACACACCCACACATACATAAAACATTACATTTTTATAGGCGGTGCTACCGTACGACGCTGTCCCCCCACGGTATGGGAATTGTTGTTTCTCGCGTACTTTTTTGTTGGCCTTGCTTTTTTTAATATAATCTTCTTGCCGGAAACCTTCGACGGTTCGCAACCAGTTTTCATAAGGCATATCTTTGGGATGGTGTGCCCTTGCGCTCTCAAGATCATCGTATCCTCCCTCGCTATCAAATATTTTTCTAGCTTCATACTTGCGGTCATTGTACCGCTTCATAAGCACACTCCTAATACCACCCTGCAAGTTTTTCGCCTCATAATCACGTTCCACTTCATCAAAATTGAAGTTTTCCTACAAATTAAATAAAAAAGTTAAAATATCATATATAAATTAGATTTGCATGTGCTATAAAATTTTATGCATATAACTTATTTACCCGTAAGTGGTTCATGACGGCATCCTTGTAATGTGGTTCAACGCTATCCCATCCAATCTTATCAAACGGGATAGTCCGCCACATATACATGCCGGCCTCCCTTGAAAACACGTCTCTAGATTTACCAACAGGGGTAAACGTGACTTGTCTGTCAAAGGTAAGCGATACAGGCCCCCCCCTGCTCGTACCATACGCCTTAGTTTCTCGTTTTTAGCTTTCCCCCTAACCTTCTTTGGGGGAACCGCTGCAATTAAAACAAAAATAATTAGTAACAACATTTATAATATATAAAATATAAGGACTATAAAATAATTTAGTAAAAGACTTACCGTCTGTCTCGTGTGTGCCACGAAGTCCACCAGGAGGAAGCGGTGGATCACCAGCGCCGTCACCCCCATGTCCCCAGGGGGCCACATCCGCCATCAAAAAAGCGAATATCAGCAATACCGAAAACATTTTTCCTATAAAGTTACAAATGTTACAGCATGTGTATCTAATAGAAATTAAGGGAAAGTACAACAAGGAGGGTGTTTTAAATCATGATTTCAATTTTGTTAGCCCCTTTTGTTTTAAATGGTGATTTCAATTTTGGCGGGTATTTTCTATGTTCGTTATGTTTTAAATGATAATTTAAATTCAAGGAGGGTGTTTCCTAACTAATATATATATTTCAAAGTTAAATATAAATGTTTTCAAACCTAAACACAAACATACTAATTATCAAACTTAAACTTTTTTTTTTCAAACCTACACATAAACATACTTACTTACAAAGATACATTTTGATCAAAACCACAAAATGTATACATACTTACATACACATTTACATACTTTATTATACAAACATACAACATACACATTTTTCACCAATTGCAAACATTTACTTTCACCAATTGTTCATCATTTACATACACCTACACACTAACATACACCTACATACATATATTCATAGACTTACATACACATATACATGCTTACATACACAAATACATAGATTTTCATTTACACATTTTCACCAAATACACCTACATTATACATTTGACATACTAACATACACCAACATACATACATTCATAGACTTACATACACACATACATGTTTACATACACCTACATACACAAATACATAGATTTTCATTTACACATTTTCACCAAATACACCTACATTATACATTTGACATACAAACATACATCCTTACACACACATTTACACACCTAAACCAAACATTATACAATTTCTAAACTTTGAAAAAAAAATACATATAAAACTAACCGTATTTTCAAGTTTTCAAGAGATGTAGACCGCGGAGACGAGTTGGTGACCAGAGAAGTGATGTTGGTGACCGGAGAAGTGATGGTGGTGACCGGATTTCTCTACCATAAGCACAAAAACACACAAAAAAACACAAAAATTAAAGACTATAACATGTATATAACAAAACATTGAAGAAATCTAACAAAAACAAAGTGAAACTAACCAATGTAGACAAATTTCGTGAGGTTGCAGCGGGCTTTCGGAGTTTTTTTGGGGGTGAAAAGTAAAGCAGGAGGGAAAATTGGCGCTGATATGGGGTTTAGTGCGTTTCACCTTTAGCGGCGACACATTTGTCGCCGGTATGGACTATAACGTGGCCGGTAATGCATATTTTTAGTTGACCAGGGTTAGATTTGTGTCAGTTGACCAGACACAGGAGTTAAAGGTGTCAGACGCGTCGCCGGTATTGCCTATGAGCTATCGCCGGTAATGCCTAACGAATTTTCAACCGTCAGATCTAGCTTTTGATCAACGGATGACGTTTGGTTACAGCTCTTGGGACACGGATCGACCAATAGCGGCGACGTCAGCCCTGTCGCCGCTAAAGGTGTCACCGGTAAAGGGTATCCTTTCTTGTAGTGTCATTGTGTCTTTTTTCCTCGACATTGTGTTAAATTTTTCGGCATTGTGTTATATTTTGCTCGACATTGTGTCATCTTGTGCGATCCATTGTGTCGTTGTACACTTCTTATTTTTAGGATCCTTTGTAGAATAACTTAACCCGTTATTACAAATGTCTTCCTGAATCCTGAGTCAATTTTTTTTTTTTCAAATCAAATAAAAATATAAAGTTGGTGTCGTTTTCATTTCAACAGAAAAAAAATCCAAAGTAATTTCATTAAACTATATTTAGGCCGGCAGGGTAGGGCCATATGTGGTGGTAATCTGACTATGCACAACAATATTTTAAACAAGTTGAAACAACTGAAAACTATAAACAAACACAACTTCACCCACTTCATTTACAATCTGACCACCATAATCAATTTTTAAACAAGTTGAAACAACTGAAAACTATAAACAAACACAACCTCACCCACTTCATTTACAATCTGACCACCATAATCAATGGCTGAACTGGTGCTTTCTGCCGTTCTTCCTGTGCTCTTTGAGAAGCTGGCCTCTGCCGTTTTGAAAAACATTGCTCGCGACAAGGGGATTGATGCTGATATCAAGAAATGGGACAGATTGTTAAAGCAGATCGAAAGTGTGCTTGCTGATGCTTCTCAGCTTGAGATCACCAAAGATTCTGTGAAAGAATGGCTGAATGATCTCCAGCATTTGGCATATGACATCGATGACGTGCTTGATGATTTGGCAACCGAAGCTATGCATCGTGAGTTCACAAGCAAGTCAGAAGCCATCGCCAGCAGGGTAAGAAAGCTAATCCCAAATTTCTCACGGGGGACTACTATGCTTGCCGAGTTAGATAATATTAATTCCAAATTGGAATATCTAGTTAAGGAAAAAGATAATCTTGATTTGAAAGTGAAAGGAGAAACTAAGCCAAAAAATAAATTTAGAAGATTACAAACCTCTATGGTCCATGAATCTTCTATTGTTGGGCGGCAAGCCGAGAAAGAGGCATTGGTCGACATGTTATTGGAGAATAAACCGTGTAATCAAAACTTTAGTATTGTTCCCATAGTTGGTATAGGTGGGGTCGGCAAAACTACTCTTGCTAGACTTTTGTACCATGAAAAGCAAGTTACGGATCACTTCGACCTCAAGGCATGGGTTTGTGTTTCAGATGACTTTGATAGCTTTCGTATAAGCAAAGTTATCTTTCAATCTGTGACAGGGGAGAACAAGGATTTTGCAGATCTAAATCTGCTTCAAGAAGATCTTAGAAACCACCTAAGGGAGAAAAAATTTCTTTTGGTATTAGATGACGTGTGGACTGAGAGTTTTGAGGATTGGGGAACCTTAGTTGGCCCGTTTCATTCATGTGCTCATGGAAGTAAAATCCTAATGACAACACGAAAGGAGACACTTCTTAGAGGGATGGGTTATGATAGCCCATACCAGCTACAAAGTCTACAACATGATGATGCTCTGTCTATATTTGCTCAACATGCATTAGATGCAAATAACTTCGATTCACATTTGTTGCTCAAACCATATGGTGAAGGTATCGTCAACAAATGTGACGGCTTGCCCTTGGCTTTGATTTCGCTTGGGCGATACTCAGGACAAGAAAAAAAGAAGAAGAGTATTGGAAACTAGTGTTAGATAGTGAGATATGGAGGTTACAAGATGGATGTGAAATTGTCCCTGCCCTTAGGCTAAGCTACTATGATCTTCCTGCAAATTTGAAGCACCTGTTTACATACTGCTGCTTGTTCCCCAAGGGTTTCATGTTTGACAAAAATGAACTTGTAGTACTATGGATGGCAGAAGGGTTTCTGAACCCAACAACTTCAAACGATGATATAGAAAGCTTGGGTCGTCAATACTTCGATGAGTTGTTATCAAGTCATTTTTTCAGCGTGTCCCTGATTGCGAATCCTTGTTTGTGATGCACGACTTGATGAATGACTTAGCGACATCCGTTGCCGGTGACTTATTTTTAAGGTTTGACAGTGAGATGGAGAAGGGTATCCGGGAGAAAATGTTGGAAAAGTGCCGCCATATTTCATTTGTTCGGGAGGAATATGTAACTTACAAGAAGTTTGAGTCATTTGAAAGAGCTAAATTTTCGAGAACATTCTTGGTGTTGGAAAGAAGTCGTCAACATTCATTCTTGTCGGATAAGATTCTGGTTGACTTACTATCTAACTTACCGTTGTTGAGGGTTCTAAGTTTGAGTAATTTTCGTATAACTGAAGTACCAGAGTGTATTGGTACTTTGAGGCACTTGAGGTACCTAAATCTATCTCAAACTCGAATCAAATATTTACCAGAAAGTGTTGGTAACCTCTATAATTTACAGACATTAATTGTTTTTGGCTGTAATGAATTAGCTAAGTTGCCAAAGAGTTTTCTTAAGCTTAAAAAGCTACGCCATTTTGACACCAGGGACACTCAGCTTTTAACTCAAATGCCCTTAGAGATTGGTGAGCTGAAAAGCCTACAAACTCTATCCAAGATCATTATCGGAGGTCAAAGCGGCTTTGAAATAGCCAAACTTAAAGAGTTAAAAAAATCTACGTGGGAAAATTTCCATTGTGGGTTTGGAGAAAGTGCAAACTGCAATTCATGCACGCGAGGCAAACTTTTCACAAAAGAGGCTTAGTGAGTTAGAGGTTGAATGGAGTGATGCGCCTGATGGTTCTCAAAATGAAATGCTTGGAAAGGAGGTCTTGAAGGAACTAAAGCCTTGTAATGATTATTTAAAACAACTCAAAATTGGGTCTTATGGGGGATTAGAGTTTCCAATTTGGGTAGGAGATCCCTCGTTTCATCAATTGAATCTTGTTTCAATACGTGGGTGTAAAAAATGTACATCTCTACCGCCACTTGGGCAGCTACCGTCACTTAAGGAGTTGTTTATTGAAGGCTTGGAGGGGGTGACAGTTGTGGGTATGGAGTTACTTGGGACTGGTCTTCCTTTCCCTTCACTTGAAATTCTAAGTTTTGTAGATATGCCAGGGTGGGAAAAATGGTCAACTAATAGTGGGGTTGTGTTTCCACGCCTTCGACATCTTCATATAATAAATTGTCCTAATTTGGGTGAAGTCTCACTTGAAGCACTACCTTCATTGAATCTTCTGGAAACAATCAGATGTGATAGTGGTGTGTTGAGAAGGCTGGTTCAAGTAGGGTCATCGGTCACCATCTTGATAATAAAATTTATTTCAGGGCTTAATGATGCGGTGTGGAGAGATATTACAGAATTTCTTCGGGAAGTCGAAGAATTAATCATCCAAGGGTGTAACGAAATAAAATACTTGTGGGAATCAGAAGCACTTGCAGGTAAGGATTTTGTGAATTTAAGGAAATTGAAAGTTGATTGTTGTGATAATTT
Source organism: Helianthus tuberosus (assembly GCA_030545235.1). NCBI lineage: Eukaryota > Viridiplantae > Streptophyta > Magnoliopsida > Asterales > Asteraceae > Helianthus > Helianthus tuberosus. Next base: position 201,301,375 of record CM060425.1, read on the forward strand.
GTTGAGGTTAGGAGAGAAAGAGGAGGACAACTGTTGGGGCAACTTCCTAACATCTCTTACAATGTTGGATGTATGTAATTGTAAGAATATGGTGCGTTGCCGTTGTCCGGTTAACATTGATACCTTGATTGTATATAGATGTATCTCTATGACAGCTATCTCCTTACCAAAAGCAGACCAGAAGCTCAAGTCACTTTACATTAGTGGTTGTACGAAACTACCGGAAAGGGAGTGGGGGGGGACACAAGATCTTGAACAACACAAGAAGCATGCGAATGCTTGACTATATAGATATATGTGATTGGTCAAATCTGAAATCTATAACTGAGCTGAATATCTTGGTTCACCTCACCACGTTGAAAATAATAAATTGTGAAAGTCTGGAGTCATTTCCTCACAATGAGTTGTCCAGTTTGACCTCATTAAAGTTTGTTCATATAACAAATTGTCCAAGTATTGATGCTTGTTTTCCTTGTGGAGTTTGGCCTCCAAAATTGCATTCCCTAACAATAGGGAAGCTGAAGAAGCCCATCTCAGAGTGGGGCCCACAGAATTTTCCAACTTCAATTGTTGAACTGTACTTACATGGTGACGATGGAGTGGTTAGTTCTTCACAATTTGCTAATTTTCTTCCTTCATCTATTACTCATCTTGAAATAATTGCATTTGAGAAATTGGAATCATTTTCAATGGGACTCCAACACCTCAACTCCCTCCAACATCTCACCTGTTTCAAATGCCCAAACCTGATGGATCTACCAAAAGCGTTGTTGCATTCACTCTTGAGTTTAAAAGTGTTGGATTGCCCAAAACTGGAAAAAAGATGCAGTAAAAGAGGCAGTTACTGGCCCCGCATATCCCGTATCCCCTATATCAGATTAGGCTCTGAATCATGAAGTTGATATGAAGGTGCCTCTCTCTCCCTTCTATGATTTTAAATCAAATAATTTGTTTATTTTGCTTCCTTTCAAAAAAAGTATTTAATATATGGTTGTTGACATGCTTACTTATTATTTGAAAATAGCCTAAGAGGAACACACCATGAGTTGTACAGATATGAAAATTCCAATTGATATTTTGTGTTGTCTAATGAATAATACTTCAAGTTTCAAACCCATTACAGCATATCTAAATCAAACGGGTCAAGTAGAATGTACATGAATATAATGGGTCGATTTTGGCATTTTTAAATCATGATTTATACACTATTAAAATTGTTGGGAAATAACTATTGTACATCTTTATAGGTTTAAATTTAAAAGATTGACTTCCATGATGTATCAGCTCATTGTAATGAGGAGTTGAATATAACAAAACTAAATGCACATATTATGAAATTTAGGATTTTAGCACAACAGCCTAACTTGTTACCCTTTCAAAAAGGGGACTGAACAATCGTCTACTCGCTCTTACAAACAAGTTTCTTGAATTGGTATTGTAGTATGAATGCATTTCTTATATGCAGATCAAGAACTGAATTTTACTGCTCTGTTTGCTTGTACATAAGCTTTCAATGTATTTATTCATCTAATAGTCAAATTATAATATAACTTTCTTCAAGTTGAATTGTGAGATTTGTTTGAATTTTCTTCTTATATTTACTTAATTATTACTAGACATAAATCATCTCAAAAGAGAGGTTGGGATTCTTAGCATGAGATGAATTATACAAAGTGTAAGTGCAGTATTCGGTGACTGAAGATATCAGTGTTGGACAGAACTGATTGCAACAGTTAAGGGGGGGACTGTAAGTGCAGTTCCTGCCGGGTAACTGTCGCTTATCAGTTCCGTATTAATCAAAACAGAAGTCCAAGTTAAAGTCAACAATAATGAAGAATTCAAGACCACATGAAGACCAAGGGGAGTTTGTTAGGGCACTTTAGGTGATAAGTGCATGTCTCCCATTCTTTAGGGTCTTTATTGTACTTTCGTTGAAAGTTAGTCCCAACTTTATCCTAGGGACATTTTGTCCAAGTTTTATGTCTAGGAAAAAGGTCAGGGGTTTATGTTAGGGACAAAAGTCAGGGTTTTGGTGTAGATTGTTTGTCCGAGTATAGTCCTAGTCTATATATATGTGTTGTATAGGATTAGGGCAACATCCATGGATGAGGGATCGATCAAGAAGCTTTGTGCACCTCTCTCACTTGTTGTTCCTCCTGGTGTGCACATCCTAGAGAGAGAGACTATGTGTTAGTGAGAGAAAGCTAGGGTTTAGATCTTTGTGATCTAAACCAGCTTGTAGATGATGTATACTCCTTTGGTTTATGTAATCTGTGATGACTGATTCGTTAATAAAGGGTTCATCTTCTACATATTTCTATCTTTGGTGTTTATGATTGTTCTTCATGTCTTGAATCAAGTGCAATGTTTGATGTTCGTCATCGATCCGGTGCTTTAACAGTGGTATCAGAGCATGGTTACCGATTTGGAATGGTCTAACCGCCTTCCGAATCACCATTGCTCTTGATTTGATGTTTGTTTCCGCCAAACATCTTGAAGACTTGAAGATTTTGCAGAAAAGTTGAAGAAAATGAAGTTGTTCGTAGTTGTTTTGTTTTCCAAGTTGTTGCAGATATGAGGTTTGATCCAAAAATTGCTCTGTCCGAGTTTTTCTTAGTGTTAAACTTGTCTGAGTTTTTAAAACTCTGTGTTTGTTGTTTCCGGGGTTTTGGTGAACTAGTGTGAAGTCACACTAGGGAGAAAGTCCGGAGACTTGTTTCTGATCTTCACCATGTCCGAGTATCACAATGTCCGAGTTTTGATTTCAAAAATCAAGTTCCGAGTTTTGTACGAGGTCTGAGTTTTGATCAGTCAAATCGTTGTTCCGAGCTCTTAAATGTTCCTTTCTGTGATTCCGAGTTTACACAATTCAATATATGTCCGAGTTTGTGTACATGCAAATCGTTGTTCCGAGTTTTGACTACATGAATTTGTCTCCGAGTTCACTATGGTCCGACCTTTGAAACAAGTCCGAGCTTCACCGTATCCGACTTTTTGAAACTTCCGAGTTTTGTAAGGTCAACTGTCCGAGTTTCACATGTACTTAGTCCGAGTTTCACATGTACTTTGGTCCGAGTTTCAATGTACAATGGTCCGGGTTTCAATGTTAACCAGTTTCACATGTACACGTGGTCCGAGTTTCACATGTACAAGTGGTCCGTGTTTCAATGTTAACGAGTTTCATGTGTGCAAGTGGCCCAAGATACTAATTGTCGGTTGCATGTGATAAAGTTGGCAGAATTTATTTGAGAGTTATCGGCCCAAGTTGATAAAGATTGAATATTCAGCGGCCCAATGAGAATTTACAACATTTAAAATTGTCAGTTTAATGGATAATTGTCAGTTAATGGATATGTTGGCCCAATGATCATGTGTCAATATGCTTTGTTAAATGTTGTTGACCATCGATTTGTCAGTCCAAACATTTTGAAGGTCCAATGAAAGTTGTAGGTGTGTGGTCGTCGTTCATCTAGTTAATCCGGATCAAGTGAGGAGGTGAAGAGAATAAGATTTGCTTGGACTTTTGTATTGTTTACAAAGAAAAAGGGGGAGTAAAAATTTTGTTTTGAAGTTCCTATTTTCTTTGTAAATCAAAAGCTCGTGGTGCTACATCGAAACAAGTTCATGTTTACTGTCTTTGAGATTAACTTAGTGTTAATCTTACCGGTGGCGAAGTGTTTAAAACATGAAGCAAGTTAGAGCTAGTGTATGATTGAGTTTTGTCAAGTTTGTTCGAGGTTTAATCAAGTGTTGACGTGATGAAGCAAATTGTTCTTTTGGCAACTAGTTGAAGGTCAAGCCTTTATCGTATGCCGGTTAGAGTAGAGAAGATTAGTCTTCTTGGTCCCTCTTCCAAGTTGGTGACTGATCGGATTCTCGAAATAGGGGTTCTTACATTGAGGGGGAGATTGGAGACGAAAGTCATCGGGTAATTGGTGGATTCGTGAAGATACAAGATTGGATCTTGAAAATTCGAGATGAAAAGATTTCAGACACTCGGTTGAAGACTTTGATCAAGATGGTGGATGTACTTTTACAAAGTTCAGTTTGTTATTAACTTATCGAACTGAGCTTCATGTCTTTGCGAAATTTGAAGTGTTTGATGTTAGGCATTGGAAATCCGACGTTTCGTTCTTTTACCGGTTAAGTTTGAAGATTAATGTATCGAGCGATATTCTCACATGTTGTTGTAAGACGGTTCGGGTTAATTTGATTCGGGAGAAGTTTGAGGGGGAGGATCTACAGTGTTTGATGTTGGATTCTTCGGGTTTCTCAAAGCGGCCTTAAGTGATCGTCAGCAAGTCTTTAATTAGAAGGGTTGAAGATCGCTGTGCTCTGCCAGAAAGATCAAGTCTCAGCCAAAGTTGATAGCAGCCATGATATCATCAGTCAAGGGGGAGACTGTAAGTGCAGTATTCGGTGATTGAAGATATCAGTGTTAGACAGAACTGATTGCAACAGTTAAGGGGGAGACTGTAAGTGCAGTTCCTGCCGGGTAACTGTCGCTTATCAGTTCCGTATTAATCAAAACAGAAGTCCAAGTTAAAGTCAACAATAATGAAGAATTCAAGACCACATGAAGACCAAGGGGAGTTTGTTAGGGCACTTTAGGTGATAAGTGCATGTCTCCCATTCTTTAGGGTCTTTATTGTACTTTCGTTGAAAGTTAGTCCCAACTTTATCCTAGGGACATTTTGTCCAAGTTTTATGTCTAGGAAAAAGGTCAGGGGTTTATGTTAGGGACAAAAGTCAGGGTTTTAGTGTAGATTGTTTGTCCGAGTATAGTCCTAGTCTATATATATGTGTTGTATAGGATTAGGGCAACATCCATGGATGAGGGATCGATCAAGAAGCTTTGTGCACCTCTCTCACTTGTTGTTCCTCCTGGTGTGCACATCCTAGAGAGAGAGACTATGTGTTAGTGAGAGAAAGCTAGGGTTTAGATCTTTGTGATCTAAACCAGCTTGTAGATGATGTATACTCCTTTGGTTTATGTAATCTGTGATGACTGATTCGTTAATAAAGGGTTCATCTTCTACATATTTCTATCTTTGGTGTTTATGATTGTTCTTCATGTCTTGAATCAAGTGCAATGTTTGATGTTCGTCATCGATCCGGTGCTTTAACACAAAGCCTCAAACTCGGAAGTGGCACTATAAAGGAACATGTATCATCTGCCTTATAATGTAAGAACTCCATCTGTACTCACATGTTCAAGTCTTGTATTGACATTAAATTGAGTTATTATAGAGTCCATTTCGGATAGCACCATATTTGTTTCTTGAGATCATATGAACTCATTTATTTTCTACGGTTCAAGAATTTTTTTTTGAATGTATGATTTTTATTCGAGTCATATTTCCCACTGTGTGACTCACAATTGCAGTGTGCTAAGTATGGCTTTTGGTCGTCTCACACTAAAACACTTTCATTCGGCCCATCCAATATTATTTGGTTCTTGACAGCCTGTTTCATTACTATCATGATATGAAAAAAATTATCATGTTCTTTTAGCTTTTTTTTTTGTATACGAAAAGTTGATCATGATTATATCCATGGCTGATTTGGTGGCGGTGCAGGTTCAGTTGTGATGGGAAGCATTTTTCTAGAGGTTCGGCAAAATTCATAGCAGAAGATTTTAGTTACTTCAAACAGAAAACAGTCTTTTTTTTTTTTTTTTTTTTTATTGTAATAGTTTTATTAAACAAAGTATCTCAAATCTCAAATTCTTGAATTAAGCAATTTAGGGAGTTGAAACACTTGAGCACACTTTTGGGTGACTTTTAAACCCGTTCAACCCATTCCTTTATAGCTTAATTTTAGAGTTTTACCCATTTGACCTATTACCAGTAGAATTATAATCAAAACTGAATGCCATAATAATTTAACGGTAATCGTTTTTATATCTTTCAAAACGAAAGAGGTAGATGGCCATTTCGACCCATTTACTAATGAAAAAGCTGATGTTGTAATGTTATTTTAGTGAGTTGAATGGGTGAAGTAAAAAAGTAACTTATACGGAAATGGGTCAAAGAACAAGTCGAAAAGCGGCTAAAATGTCATTTTAGTGCATACAACCTCCTAAATCATTTCACTAAAAAAGTTAGAATTTCATTAAAATAATTATTATTTTTTTTTGCAAGTCTTTTTTAACTAATTATTCATAAAAAATAATAATACAAATAGGTGGCTATAAAACTCATTATCAATTTATTATAATAAAAAAATAAAAAAATAAAAATTACACCATATCATTCTCCACTGATTCCTCAGATTGTGTTGTAAAAGAATCAGTACTCTTACTTTCTTCAATTGTTTAGGTTAACTTTTGATTGACCACCCTCAACACCCATATCTCCATGTTTAGGTTGACTTTTTCGCATGTGGTTGACTACCATTGTGCAGATCAACTAAGGCAACAATTTTACTCCTGCTCTCTTCAACTGAAAGTCCACAGTGCCATGACTCTGAGAACCCTATGAAAAGATCTAAAAAAACATATACGAAAGGCCCCGTGGAACGCCTGTCACATGAACTGCAACATTCTTTCGAGACAATTGACAAAATGAAGGAACAAGATAATGCAGAAAAAATAGTATTTTGAATAGATAAGTGATTACAAAAAACAATACTGAAAAAAAATTAATCAAGAAATAAGACAATGTGCATACAGAAGACATGAACCAACCGAACCATAACCGAATCCCAAACAAACAAAATAAGCTTAAGGGGATTCAAGGATGAAATTTAAACCAAACAGCAGAAGAATCAGAGGCATAGCTCTTATACCATGGTGAAGAATGAAATACTTAAATTTTAATTTTTTTTATCAAAATTAATATCGTATTGTTTCATTCCAATCACCAGGGCAAATTACATAAGGATAACAGGTAGACGAGCAACAAACTGCACCGCCATCCCCTTCTTAATAGAAAACGCTAATCTACTAAAATTTTAATCAAACGCAGAGTATTCAATACAATGCTACAACATACTACATAACCTCTAAAACCTCACACGGATACAAGAACTCATATAGCTTATATCACCTCCAATATATAGATGAAGACTAACACAAACTTATCATCTTGAACAATCAAGGAAAGAACGGTAACATGCAGTGGATATACATGAAGAGAGATGGAAATTACAAAACTGCCCTCCCTGTCATTCAAAGACTCTTGTTTGTATATAAAATAGAGAAATTCAACTTTGCTCCTTGCACTTTACAGCAACCACATTGCAGCACTTTAAGATTTCCTTTCACCGGAGAGCGCCTCAGCGTCAACTAACTTCATTAACAAGTTTTTTTCCTGAAAGATAAATAAACACAAATTGAACAAAACAAGGTCCAGATATAATTAGTTAAGGGAGAGAGATAGAGAGAGAAAGACCTCCATATATTAGCTTCATAAGGAAGGATATAAGTCAACAAATGGGATATGGGAGATGAGGGGCCAGTAACAGCCTCTTTTACTGCATCTTTCTTTCAGATCTGGGCATTCGGCGATTTGTAAACTCAAAAGTGAAGGCAACAACGCTTCTGGTAAATCCATCATGTTTGGGCAATTGTCAAAAGAGAGATGTTGAAGGGCAGTGAGGTGTTGGGGATGAAACAGTTTATTCAGCTCAGGGCAATCGTCAAAATAGAGATGTTGGAGGGACGTGAGGTGTTGGACTCCCGTTGAAAATGATTCCAGTTTTTCAAATTCATGTATGTGAAGAGAAGTGACGGATGAAGGAAGGATATGAGAAAACTGACTACAGCTACTCACTCCATCGTCACCGTATAAGTAAAGTTGGACAAGTGAGGTTGGAAAATTCTGTGAGCCCCACTCTGAGATGGGCTTCTTCAACTTCCCTATTGTTAGGGAACGTAAATTGGGAGGCCAAATCCCGCGAGGAAAACAAGCATCCATACATGGACAATTCCATATTCCAAGACTCATTAACGATGTCAAACTGGACAACTCGTTGTCAGGAAACAATTCCAGATTTTCACAAGTTCCTATGCTCAATGACGTGAGGTGAACCAAGTAATTCAGTCCAGTGATTGATTTTAGATTTGCCCAACCAGTTATCGTTACATGATCAAGCATTAGCATGCTGTTTCTGTTGGTGTTCATCTTTTGCACTCCCCACTCCCTTTCCAATAGTTTACTGCAGCCATTAATCTCAAGTGACTTGAGCTTCTGCCCTCCTACTGGTAATGAGATAGCTGTAATTGAATTACAACACGCAACTCTCAACTTCTCAATACTATCTGGACAACTGTAGCGCTCCATATTGTTACAAAAAGATAGTTCCAACATCCTAAGAGATGTTAGAAGGTTGCTCCTACAATTATCTTCCTCCTCTTTTTCTCCTAAACTCACCAAATTATCACAACCAGACACTTCCAGTTTCCTTAACTTCACAAGAATCTTACTCACAACTGCCTCTGATTCCCACAAGTATCTAATTTCATTACAATACATGATCCTTAAATATTCAACTGCACCGAGATACTGTATGACACCTCTCCACACCACGTCATTAAGCCCTGATATAGAATGTATCTCCAACTTGGTGAATGATGAAGCTAATTGAACTAACCTTCTCAACACACTACTATCACATCCACTTATATATAGAACACTGAGTGGAGGTAGTGCTTCAAGTGTGACTTCAACCAGGTTAGGACAATTACTTATAGTAAGCTGTTGAAGGCATGGGAACACAACCCCACTATTCGTAGACCATTTCTCCCACCCTCTCATATTTCCAAAACTGAGAATTTCAAGTGAAGGAAATGCAGGACCAGTCCCAAGTAACTCCACACCCACAACTTTCACCCCATCCAAGTGGTCTATAAACAACTTCTTAAGTTCCGGTAGTTGTCCAAGTGGTGGTAGAGTTGTACATTTTTTACATCCACGTATTGACACATAATTCAATCGAAGAAAAGAGGAATCCCCAACCCAATTTGGAAACTCTAATCCCCCATATGAAATAACTTGGAGTTGTTCTAAATTTTCATTACTTGGCTTCAGCTCATTTAGGACCTCCTTTTCATGCATTTCATTCCTTGAACCATCTGACACATCACTCCATACAACCTCTAACTCGCTAAATCTCTTTTGTGAAAAGTTCGCCTCCTGTGCATGTATTGCATTTTGCACTTTTTCCAAGCCCGCAATGGAAATTATCCCGCATAGATTCTGTAAATCTTTAAGATTGGTTATTTCAAATCCTCCTTCGCCTCCGACAAATATCTTGGAGAGAGTTTGTAGGCTTTTCAAATCACCAATCCCTGGTGGTGTCTCGTTCAAATACCAAGTGTCCCTAATGTCAATATGCCGCAGGTTTTTAAGCTTTAATAAGTTATTGGGAAACTTAGCTAAACCATGACAACCAAATACAATCAATGTCTCTAAATTATAGAGATTGCAAACACTTTCTGGTAATTGCGTGATTGTACTCCGTGATAGATTAAGATACCTTAAGTGGCTCAAGGTACCTATGGACTCTGGTACATCACTTATTTTGAAACCACTCAAACATAGAACCCTTAACAACGGTAACTCAAGAAACAAATCAACCAGTATCTTGTTTGAAAAGTAGAAACAATCCGAACATTCTACCATCCCAACAGATGTTGTTAAGAATGTTCTCAAACTTTTAGCTCCTTTATATGACTTAAACTTCTTGTAGGCTACATATTCCTCACGAACAAACGACATATGGCGGTACTTTTCCAACGCTTCCTTCTTAATATCTTTCTCCAACGTTGAAAAAAACACACCACCAACTGATATCGCCAAGTCACTTATCATGTCATGCATCACAAACAGTGATTCGTTGTTAGGGTCATGTTGAAAAAATGATCTTGACAACAACTCATCAAAGTATTCATGACCCAAGCATTCTTGTGTTGAATCACTTGGAGTTGGTTGTTGCAAAAACCCTTCTGCTATCCATAATTGAACTAGTTCCTCTTTGTCAAACACGTAACCCTTGGGGAACAAGGAACAATATCCAAATAACTGCTTCAAACGTGCAGAAAGATCATGGTAGCTTAGTTTAAGGGCTGGGACAATTTCACCTTCAACTGGTAACGTCCATATCTCACTATCTAATACTTGCTTCCAATAAACTTCTTCATCATTTTTTGTGCTTAATAATCTCCCAAGTGCTTTCAAAGACAAAGGCAAGCACTCACATTTTTCAACAATACCTACACCGTGTGGTTTGAGCAACAAATGCGAATCAAAGTTATTTACACCCAATGCATGTAAAGCAACTAAAGAAAGAGCATCATCATGGCCCAAGCTTTTCAACTTGATTAGATCATTGTAACCCAACATTTTGAGCAACTTATCCGTCCTTGTTGTCATGATTATTTTACTTCCTGGAACACATGCATGAAACGGGTCAACAAGGGTTTCCCAATCCTCACAGCTTTCACTCCACACATCATCTAATACTAAAAGAAACCTTTTCCCCCTTAGGTGATCCATAAGAGCTACTTGGAGCAGTTTTAAATCTGGATAGCCGTCCTTGTTTACCCCTCCCACAGATTGAAAGATAATTTTACTTATACGAAAGCTATCAAGTTCATTCGAGACACAAACCCATGCCTTGAGTTCAAAGTGATCCTTGACTTGTTGTTCATCGTACAAAAGTCTAGCTAGAGTAGTTTTTCCAACCCCACCCATACCAACTATGGGAACAATGCTAAACTTTTGATCACATGGTTCATCCACCAACAGCTTGTGGACCAGCGCCTCTTTCTCCGCTTGTCGACCAACAATAATACTAGATGCATCCACCATAGAGGTTTGTAATCTTCTATTATTGTTTTTTGACCTATATTCCTCTTCAACAACTAAACCAAGAGCATCTTTCTGCTCTATCAAAACATGTAACTTGGTAATCATACCATTTACCTTCGAAAAGCTTTGTACCTTGCTGGTATCGGTTTCTAATTTGTCGGTCAACTCACGATGCATAGCTTCGGTTGCTATATCATCAAGTACGTCATCGATGTCATAAGCCAAGTGCTGGAGCTCATTCAGCCATCGTTTCACAGATTGATCGGTTATCTCCTTCTGAGAAGCATCAGTAAGCACATCCTGGATCTTGAACAATGATCGCTACAATTTCTTTATCTCAGAATTTATTTCAACGTATGGAGCACGTGTTTCCAAAGTTGCAGAGGCCAGCTTCTCGTAAAGATCAGAGATGAAAGCAGCCATTAGTTATGGTTAGATTGCAGAGGTTTGGATGAACTGGGTGATGTTTTGATTTGGTAGTTTTATTGTTATGGTCAACCACCCAAATGAGCATCGGCCAATAAGAAAAGAGAGGAGTAAGACCGAAATTGCCCTTGTGGTCAAAAGTCTATTTTGGTGTCTAGGATTCTAGTCAAAATCTATTTTTCTTTTTTATGTATAGCAACCAGTTTTATGTCCTCCCGTGTTGCGGGGCACTAAACCGAATATTTTCTCACTTTCATAACATATACGTTTTTGTTTCGTTTACTTGCACATCTTACTCATAACACAATCTCAATAAAAATTACATCGAGTAAACAAATTAAAAAAACACTGCCATAGTTTTGCTAAAAAACTAAAACGATGGCAAGACTGCAATTTTAAACTGTCAGGACCAATGAGCGAGTGACAGACATGACACGAATAAAAACTAAATCGAGTAAACCAATTAAAACCAAAACACTACCATCATTTTGACAAAAAAAAGAAACTAAAATTTGTGCATTTTTAATTACCGATTCGATTCGTTGCGGTACATCAAATTTTTCGTTAAGTTTAGATGATGTAAAAAAACCAAAGGAAAACAGAGAAAAAAAGGCTTTATTAAACCTTGAAGACTGTATAGTAAGTTTTAATGTTTGAGGGTAGTAATTTATTAAATCTTGACGACTATATAACAAGTTTTAAAGTTTAAAGATAGCAGCGTAAATTATTAAAGTCCAAACAAAGCAAATTGCCTCAGACATGGTTCCAACTCGCGCCAGGAGGTTTAAAACCCTCCAACTTTCCCACCATACCACATTCCTTACTTGTGATATATTTTGTCTTTGCATGTATACATACTATTGTTACAGTGGAAAAAAAAAAACATTATGGGTGAGCCCCAATAACCTCCTGCTTTGCATGTGCTACAAGACTGAAGCGTATGACAGTCATGGTTGGAGCATAATTCGCCGTATAAAAACATGACTACACCCTTTAATCTAATAAAGCTTTGATCAGCATTTCACTCTAAAAGAAAAAAAGGTGGTGGAAAACAAAATGTCTATTTCTTCACTATATTAATTAAGAGAATAAAGTAGTGTAAAAAATATCTTTAACCGTGTCACCATTAATTGATAATTTAATGGCTATATTTTCACAACAATTCAAATGGGCCTTCAAATTTAAGTCGTCTAAAAGCCATGTTATCTTCTTCTGGTCAATATTTTAAAAGTTTTATAGCTCGATTAGAGCAGGCGGGGTGGTCCGTTATGGCCACCCCATAACGAGTGATACCACCACGAACACCGCCGCCGCACCCACCATCACGCGTGAAAAACAAAATGCGTTGAAACTATAACGCGTGGAAATTCAAAAAAGAACCGTTGATTGTGACCGTTGGGGGGTAAAAAATGAACGTTGGGTTTTTTTTTTTTTTTTGAATGTTTTATATAAATCTATTTTAACCCAATACATTTCATATACAATTCTCCAACTCACTTCAAAAAATCATACAAGTCTCCATTTAATTTCAAAAATAATTTTACAAGAAACATGGATGGTTCAAGCAAGAGAGGTGGGGGTTCGAAAAAAAAAAGTTCGGGTACGAAGAAAAATCCCGTAAGACCCAAGGTTCGAGCGAATCTTGGCGAGCCGATGCGCTTTAGGTTGCAAGACGAACCCGAGCAAGTCCCACCCTTTCAAACCCAACAATATCCACCCTTTCAATCGCAAACGTATCAAAACCAACCGTTCGTCCCACCGTTTCAACCTCACCAATTTCAACCTCAAACGTATCAAACCCAACCCCACCAACTCGACCCACTACTAGAAACCAACACTGCCATCCATCATTTTGCAAACGCGTATCGTGAACCACAACAAAGTCTTGACGACGATGAAGATGATGATTACGTTCAAGAACAACAACAAGAAGAAGAGGAAGAAGAAGAAGAAGAAAATGATGACGTTCAAGAAATCGTCCCAACCGTCTGACAACATTGGACGAGCGAGGAGGAGGTGTCCTTGGTGCAGGCGTACTTGCACATCTCGGAGAGTAGGAAACATGCCAACGAGCAAAGAAAGGATGCGTTTTGGAGACGGGTCATTACTCACTTTAGGCAACTTCCCGGTGCAAGGACACGAAACATGGACCAAATGACGTCGAAATAGACGGATTTGAACGGGAAAATTAGTAAGTTCAATGCTTGTTTCATTCAAAATGTACGTTTTTTATTAAAGTTTAAATCTTTTTTCATTCAAAACTGTTTTTTATTAAAAAAAAAAAACAGAAACATTTTTTATTTTAAAAAAAAAACATAAACAATTTAAAAAAACAGAACAGTTTAAAAAAAACAGAAAACAATTTAAAAAAAAAACAGAAAACGGTTTTAAAAAAGCAGAAAACTGTTTTTTTTTTAACAGAAAACAGTTTATTAAAAAAATACAGAAAACAGTTTTTTTTTTAAATAACAGAAACTGTGTTTTTTTTATAAAAAACAGAAAACTGTTTATTTTTTTTTAAAACATAATTTTTTTTTTAAAACATAACCTTTTATATTTTTTGTAGAACCGAAACCCACAAAGTGGAGCGAGCGAGGCGACAATCATGCGACAAGCCACCGAAATGTATTGTGATCTCTACAAAAAGAGGAGTTTTCCACACGTGACGGCATGGGAAGTTGCGAGAAATCACCCGAAGTGGGTCCCCGTTGAGTTGGTTGACATGCGTGGTCCTACGGCTCCAAAAAACGAGGAGGTTCGAAAAGATCAGAGACATCCGATTCGGGGAACTACACGACTTCCGCGTCGGATAACTTGCCCCAAATGAACTTAAACGACGACCCCCTTGACGAACCCGATCAACCCGTTGACGACCCTGTTGAAGAAGATACACCTACAAGGCCACGCCGCATGAGAGGTGGTCAATCGTCAAGCAAAGGGAAGGAAGTGGTGGCGGAGTCGATCTTCAGAATCGAAGAGGAGAAAATGGCGCAATACAAGAAGGTCCAAGAAAGAAAAGATATAATTATGTCCGCAAAAGTTGAACGCGAGCAGGCGTACAAGGAACACTTGAAAACGGTTGAAAGACAAAACGATTTAAAAATCTTGTGTGAAAAGCACAACCATCTCGACGAACCGTTTAAGTCAATTGTCATTCAACAAAAGCGCGAGATTTGCGCAAAGTGGGGTTGGGAGATGCCACCCGTTTAGTTTTTTTTTTCCAATGTTTAGTTGTTTTTTTATTTTGCTATGTAATTTATTTTTTAAGTTTAATAAAATTTATAATTTTAGTGTTTTATTGTTAATTTCTAATTTTAAAATGAAAATTAAAAAAAAATTGGGAGTGATAGAATTCCATCACTAGTGATACCACCACCCCACTACAATTCTATCACTAGTGATAAAATATTGGGTGATGACATGGTATGATTTGATTGGATATTGGGAGTGATGGAAATCTATCACTAGTGACCACCCCCTCCCTTATGGATGTTAGTGAGTCACTTAGGGCGGACGGACGGTTTGTGAAAATTTCACTCTCATACTATTTGTAATATTATGCTTTATACGCCAGTTTCATACCCATCATGTATTGTTATCTTTATCTGTAAGGTTTGTGTTTTTGTGAGTGTTGCTATACCCGTTTATTTTCTTATGTGGTAAAAGTGTTTGTTGGGATAGGGGTAAGATCAAATAAAAAGTTTATTTTGCCTAAATAAGATGAGAAGGAATCTTAACCATTCATTTTTTAAATCAATAGTTAAGATGAAAGTGTAGGAAAAAAGAGGAGTGCAAGGGTATCTTGGGAAAATCCTATTTATGTATTTTCTCTCTCCACATGCAAGGAACATGCATATTTCACCCCCATTTTTTAAACGTTCGTAGTTTTTTTATACTACATTATTTTTTCATAAAAATTTCACCGTAAAATCGAGCGTCTTTTTATCTTTAATTTGAGTACCATATTGCAATATAAAATATGAAGACTAAAAAAACTCACTAAAATGTGTTGTATTTCTATGTTGTATAACATTTTTTTGTGTTAGATTTTTGTACTATATTTTTGTGCTAAATTTTTTTTGCTGAATTTTTTTGTCTTAAATTTTTTTTCCTCAATTTTTTGTGCTGGATTTTTTTGTACTACATTTTTTTGCTGAATTTTTTCGTGCTATATTTTTTTGTGCTATATTTTTTTGTACTAGATTTTTTGTGCTAGATTTTTTGTGCTAAATTTTTTTGTTGTATTTTTAAAAAACAAAATGGGTGTCACATCTCATTTTCACTCATATTTATAAGGACCAAAATGCTATTCATCCTTACTAATTAGGAGTGCCACATGTCTCTTAGGCTACTTAGGCAAAAACCACTTTCTAGTGGATCTTTCCCCTGTTGGGATATTTGAAACCAGATGTAAAACTCATCCTAAAAGTGTATTTGAAATACAAATACACAACTTCACTTATACTAATTATACATATTTTTAATAACTTTAAGTTTATAAGAACTTTAGGGACTATTTAATTTGCCTTTCAATATGTTAACATATCTGATTTTAATACTCCTTCCGTCTCATTAAAAGTGTCATATTTTGAATTTTCAAAGTCTTAATTTATAAACTTTGACTTTAATTATATATTTTTTGTGTTATATAAAACTTGTTGAAAATTAACCCGATAAAAACACTTGTAAAACACAATCAAATCATATAACTTTCTTCAACTATTATCTAACACAAACAAAATTATTTAAGGTCAAAGTTTATAAATAAAAACTTTGAAAATTCAAAATAAGACACTTTTAATGGGACGGAGGTAGTACAAACAAACGCGTTGAGATCTTACACAATCAACTAATGGGACTCGACTCATTTTAACATCATTAATATTATTTAGATGAATACAAAATAGGCATACGTTTCACAAAAGCATGCTTCAGAAAATACACTTTATTTCATGAAAATCATTTGAAAGAACATGACATGAATTTAGGGGTTGTTTGACAATATCTGAATGGTTAAGTGTTGAACCATTAAAAGGTCTGAATCATTAAGTGCTGAACCAGTAAGATGTCTGAACCATTAAGAGCCTATAAAATGGTTAACCGTTCAGAGGCAAATGTCTGATCAATTCAGATTAGAGATCTTAACCATTCAGATTCTGTATAAATCTTAATCACTCAGAGGCAAATGTCTGAACCATTCAGACATCTGCTCTTGAAACAAACAGTCTGAACCATTAAGTGTTGAACCAGTAAGAGGTCTGAACCATTAAGAGTCTCGTTAAGAGGTAAACAAACAACCCCTTACACTTTAATAGTTTAATTCAATCAATAAAATGTCCCACGAAATGATTTTAACTTTTAAGAAACATGTTTCGTGAAAGTACACAGCATTATCAATCACACAAAAGTAGTGATACGTGGTCCAAGCATACAAAACTAGATTAAGTATTTCAGAAGTTTACACGATTGGTCCAACGAAGTTAATGTGGTCCAAACATGCTTTGCAACGAATTTATGAGGACTAGATTTTACATATACGGATTTACGAAAAAAAATATTTATGAAAATTACATTTTTATTCATTAATTAGCGAATATTTGGTTCATGAGCTTAAAGCTATTTTGTATGACTTGTAAAGGAGAGTTACCATACAAGAGGCTTGTTGCGTAGTAGTGTGTACGACATTCCAGTGGCGGATCTAAAAAATTCGCATAGGGGTAACGTTACAATAAAAAGAGGTAACGAAATCGAAAAAACGTCAATTTTTTTCGAAATTTACACTACCGTCAGAGCGTCACCGGAGCATCAAGGGGCAACGAAGGTTACCCCTTCTATCACTCTAGGTCCGCCCCTGCATTCACATCAATGGATCAAAGAAAACCAGTAGCAATTACGTAATTTAAAGGGGCAACGAAGGTTACCCCTTCTATCACTCTAGGTCCGCCCCTACATTCACATCAATGGATCAAAGAAAACCAGTAGCAATTACGTAATCTAAAGGTTTCTATAATTGAAAAAACAAATAGAAAAAAAAGGGTAGTATAACTACTCCCCTTTAATTCTTAAACGCCTATAACTTTTTATAAGATAATGTTATTTTTAAATTACACCGTAACGAGCATTTCATTTTCTTTAATTTAAGTATGCTATTGCTATAGTTCTCTTAATTAAAAAAAATAGTTTACAAGCTATAAAGTTACGTCACGTACTAGAACATAATCAATGAATACCTAAATCACGTAACAAAATAATCAATAAATACCTAAATCACGAACCAGATACTCAATTCATACCTAAATCTAGAATCACATACCATATCTACAAAAAGCAGTAATAAACACTCAATATGATAATCGCATACCATGTTTGCAAAATAGTAACAAATACTCAATGTAATACTACATTTATAATCACATAACAATTTATATTACAAATCTAATCACGTAATAGCATAAAAACAATTAAGTTCTCATTATATTATCACGTAATAAGCATAGCTTTAGTTTGAGTTAATTGTCATTTTAGTCCTTGAGGTTTGTCCAAATTTGCCATTTTAGTCCAAATAGTTTTTTTTTTGCATCTGGGTCCCTTACGTTTCCCTTTTGTTGCCATTTTGATCACATACCCTAACTTTATCAAAAAACCTCATTTTTAACCAGGGGTATTTTAGGGATTTTCATTTTAAATCTTTTCAACTGTCGTTTTGATCCAATTCGAAAAAATAAAAAAAAATTCTAAAAAATCCAAAAAATTCTAAAAAATAAGAAAAAATAAAAAAATAAAAAAAATGCTAAAAAATCTAAAAAAATCCAAAAAATTCTAAAAGATCAAAAAAATTCTAAAAAAATCATAAAAAAAATTCTAAAAATAAAAAACTCTAAAAGTAAAAAAAAAATCTAAAAAACCGAAAAAAATCTAAAAAAACAAAAATTTCTAAAAAATTCTAAAAAATAAAAAAAAATTCTAAAAAATCATAAAAAAAATAATAAAAATTCTAAAAAAATAAAAAAAAATTCTAAAAAATCTAAAAATTAATAAAAAATCTAAAAACTCAAACAAACATATTTTAAAGTTTCAAATTCAAAAAATGACGATATATTCCTCGTCCATACGAATATATTTTCAAGTTTTATCTATTTTTATGAGTGAATGAGTGGTCATGATTAGATAGAACCATTTATCCATTTAAAAAAACAAATTTCATTTTAAATTGACATCTTTCACAAACATTCTTACATTTTCACATTAATTATCACACTTTTGGCCTTTTTATATATGTTTTCATAGCAAAACTATTTATTACAATAATATTTTCATCTTTAGTTTTGTATCAATTAATATAATTTAATAAATATAAATATAATGAAATATAAATTTTAAAAACTAAAACATAACATGCATGGTCGTTAGTTAGTAGTTCTATCTCATCATGACCACTCATTCACTCAACAAAATAGATAAAACTTGAAAATATATTCGTTTGGGCGAGGAATACATCGTCATTTTTTGAATTTGAAACTTTAAAATATGTTTGTTTGTGTTTTTAGATTTTTTTTATTTTTTAGATTTTTTTTTATTTTTTATAATTTTTTTTTATTTTAGAATTTTTATGATTTTTTTTTTATTTTTTAGATTTTTTTTTATTTTTTAGAAATTTTTTGTTATTTTTTAGAATTTTTATGATATTTTTTATTTTTTAGAATTTTTTTTTTGATTTTTTTGATTTTCTTTATTTTTAGAATTTTTTTGATTTTTAGAATTTTTGATTTTTATGATTTTATTGAATTTTTTAAATTTTTTTTATTTTCTAGAACTTTTTTGATTTTTTAGAATTTTTTATTTTTATGATTTTTTTATTTTTTAGAATTTTTTTTTTATTTTTTAGAATTTTTTGGAATATTTTTGATTTTTTGAATTGTTTTGATTTTTTAGAATTTGATCAAAATAGCAATTGATAAGATTTAAAATGAAAATCCCCAAAATACCCCTGGTAAAAAACGGGGTTTTTGGATGGAGTTAGGGCACGAGATACGGAAAGCCGTCTTCGGCACATCTTCTTCCTTGACCTTTAGTTGGTGATACCTAGATCTAAGGTCAATTTTTGAAAACCAGTTCGCACCTTGTAATTAGTCGAATAAATCATCTATTCTCGGAAGCGGGTATCGGTTCTTTACCGTGAGTTTGTTTAATTCCCGGTAATCTATACACATCCGCATGCTTCCGTCTTTCTTTTTCACGAACAGTACCGGTGCGCCCCAAGGAGACACACTCGGCCTTATAAATCCCTTGTCAAGCAGGTCTTGAATTTGGGACATCAACTCTTGTAATTCTGACGGCGCGATTCGGTATGGTGCTTTTGCTACGGGTTTTGCGCCCGGAATCAATTCGATCCTGAACTCTACTTCCCGTTCAGGCGGTATTCCCGGTAAATCCTCCGGAAACACATCTCCATAATCTCGTACTACCGGTACATCTTCAATCTTCCGTGATTGTTTCTCGGGCTCATTTGCGTATATCATGAATGCCTTGCATCCTCGCTTCATAAGCTTGTGAGCTTTCAACATGGAGCACACTATGGGGTTACCTCCTTTTTCGCCATAAATGGTGACGTGTTTCCCGCTCGGAGATGTTAGTTTTATCTCTTTACGAAAACACACGACTTTTGCATGGTGTTGGGCTAGCCAATCCATCCCAACGACTACTTGAAATTCCCCCATTGACATCGGGATTAGGTCTATCAAGTATTCCTCATCGTCGATGCTTAATTTGCAGCCTCGACAAACATCACAAACTATAAAACTTTTGTTGTCCCCTATTTCAACTTCTAAGGGCACAGGTAATTTCGTCAATACAAATGAAGGATATCGAATAAATCCATGTGAAATGAAGGATTTATTCGCACCCGTATCAAACAATACACGTGCTGGAATTGAGTTAATTGTGAATATACCTGAAACCACATCGGGTTCTGTCTTCGCTTCAGCCGCGGTAAGTTGGAAGGACCTAGCCTTTGCTTTAGGAGCTTCTGTTGGAGACTCTTTTGTGTCTCTCTTTCCCACCAACTCGGGGCATTCAGATTTCTTGTGACCAGGTTGATAACACTTGTAACAAACGGAAACCTTCCCGGGACATAGCGATGCAGTGTGCCCCGTCTTCCCACATACCGGACACGGCTTGTCTTTGAAGCGGCACTCACCCTTGTGCCCTTTTCCACATACTTTACAACTTGGCGACCCGCCTTTAGCATCCACTTTCTTTCCCGATTCAGCAGTTCTAGCTTTCTTTGTAGGGCTTGGATTCATATCTTGTGCCCTCCGCTCGCCCCTTTCTACTTGTTTCTTCAACTCGATTTCTCGTTCCCGAGCAACGTCTATGATTTCGGTGAGGGTCTCGTATTTTGAAGGAGTCATAAACTCCCTATATTCAGCGCTCAACATGTTATAGTAGTAGTATATCTTCTGTTCTTCGTTTGTCACCAATTCACTACTAAACTTCATCTTATCCATAAACATTGTCGTAATCTTGTCTATGGTTTCACCCTTGTGCCTAAGTTGCATGAACTCTTCCTTGATTTTATTGATGACCGCCTTGGGACTATGATGTTTAAGAAATGGCGTCTTAAACTCTTCCCATGTCATGGTTCTCGCCGTTTCGGCTCCTATTTCATTCTTTTTGTTGTCCCACCAGTCTTTAGCTTGACCTCTCAACTGGCTCGTTCCGTAAGCCACAAAGTCGCTTTCATCACAATGGGTTCTCTCAAATACCCCTTCAATGTCGCCCAACCATCTTTGGCAAATTATTGGGTCAACCTCCCCGTTGTAGATTGGCGGTTTACACGCCATAAATTCTTTGTACGAACACCCTTTGCGTTCTCCCGTTTTCTCCTTCATAAGGTTGACAATATCCTCCAACCTTTTAACTCGCTCTTCAATAAGCGACAACACCGTGCCTTGAATTTTGTCTATAAACCTGGATAGACTTCCTTCAATTGCCTTCCCTACCTCTTCGGCAATTATCTCTTTCATTTGTTCGGTGCTTGTTTGCCCCGGATTATCATCATTCCCATCAGACATCTTGAAACTGAAATGTTTACATTTAAACGTTAAACATTTCATTTATAACATTGCTTCATTTGTTTCGGTTTAGCCAAGTTCCTAACTTGCTTTAACCGTTCACATTTAATGCACTTTCCGGGTTTGAGTGTGTTAATACACTCTTCCCATGCATCTCAATTCATTTCTTATTTCTTACGTAAGACCTAATTTATTAGCATAATAAGTTAATTCTTACCGGACGATCGATCAAGCTTGAACTGAACACTTTGTTGACAACCTAAAGCTCTGATTACCAACTTGTAACACCCGTCTAATATTTACTTGAATTTAATAATGATTCACTCCCTTATATATAAAAGATATCTAAGTTATAACAAACTATCATAAGCAAGGTTCAAAAGTAGCAAAGACATTAGTCAACTAACGACTAATTTAAAAACATTCAGAAAGTTGTTTAACAATTGTTTACATTTCATAAACAAAGTCTACTAAAAGTTAAGATATTGCGGAAGCTTCAAAAGAAATTGTGTTCAGTTCTTCAAACATGCTTGATCATCGTCCATATTCTTGCCAAACCTGAAAACTAAAGATTTTAACAAATCTTAATGTTAGAGATTCTCAGAAATATTACGTAATCAATACTACGTTTAGAAACGGATTTGATTTAAGAAAATATACAAAGTTCAACATTCATTTTAGGGCTCCACCGTAACTTACGGTAGTCACCGTAAGTTACGGTGGCTTCTGGAAAACTATGGTTCCACCGTAACACAGGGGTAAACCACCGTAGCCTTCTGACCTCTACCGTAAGTTACGGTGGTACCGTAACTTACGGTAGCCTCTGCACATATAAGTTTTTGACTGTTTTGTTTATGTTGCCCATACCAATTTCTCGAATCCTTTATTCTAACAACCAACATATTAAATTCTCGTGTTTTAATATGTCAATATTCAATTGTTAACAATAGACCAATCAATCATATTACGAAGCAATATCCATGCTTTATTTGATCATTCGACCCGTTTGGCTCGTCTAAGGAATCCTCCCTTGTAACGACTACCAACGAGTTCCAACCAAATTTGACCTATTATTCAATATAGCGACATCACCGCTTTAATTCAAAATAACCCTTATTCTAAAATTCAACTACGCATATTATAATCATCAAAATCTACTTAATGTAACGGGTCAAGTTACATACCTTCAAAGTAGGCCTTTCAAACGTGGTTCGCCACTCGCTTGTCCGCTTGACGCTCCTGCGCTCGTTCCTATAGAGTTCATTTATGATATGTTTAGAACTCTCTTTGAATCATAATTCGCATAATACACCAAAACATCATAATTATGCGTTTAAACTTGGAATTTCAGTTTTAAGCCTTCTTAGAGGCATTTCAACAAACACTTCAAGGGCAGATTTTTATATGATTAAACATCAAATCTCTAGTTTATCATTTAGCCCTATTTTCACATCACTCAACCTTTTTACATGATTGTTAACTTCTAATTTTCTGAAATCACTTCAAAATTTTCAAATTACACTAGATCAACAATCTATTTCCTAGTGTTCATCAAATTACACATAACCCACTAATCACCTACAATGGTGTTCATAGGTTTCACTAAAATTTCATATGATTTCAGCTTGTATTTGTCTAGGGTTTGTCCCTAGACACTATAGTTGTTCCTAAATCATCATAACATACACATGCAACCATAATTTCAGATTTTCCCAATTTCATGAGAATTTCAAGTTAAGGGTTTTCATTAAATTTTACATACCTTGTAATCCTCTTGTGATGAGGATCAATAATCTATGCTTTAATTTCGATTTCAACTTGGATTGAGCCTTCAATTTGCAGATTTAGTGAAGTTTTAGGGTTTTGAAGAGTGGGGATCGCCCCTGGCTTTCTCCTGTGCGACCAGACACCTTCAAATGGTGTTTGGTTTTTGATTTTTATTAAAATTAACAATATAGTTTCAATTCTTGCAACTTTGGCCCTTCCACTTTGTTCAACTTATAGTTTAGTTGTTTTTAACCCTATTTATAAACTATTTCTAGACTTGTAACTAACTAGGTTAAAATTCCTAGTTAGTAAATTCTCATTTATTATACTTTATAATTCTAATATAAAGTTTTATATTTTTCGGGGTGTTACATAAGTTCATGTTCCTTTTCCTTGATAAGCCGAGTGAGTCTATTCTCGAACTCGTCCAATTTTGATGGGTCATCCGATGGCGTTGAATAGGAAGTGTCTCGTGCTCGTGTTGCTTCCTTGCTTCTAACCCTACCCTTTGGTCGTGGCACCTCTTGGGGTTCCTTGAAATGCAATTCATGCAACTCGTCGTTTAAGTTAACAGTAGTACGAGCATCAGACTCGGATGGTTCGCTAGTCGTTGTTGATTTGGATCGTTTTGACCTATGGGTCGTTGGGTCAAACGGTAGTACAAGATGCCACTTTGGAGATTTATGAAGAAGCTCCCAAGAAGGTATCATTGTAGAACATGATACAATCTATACTTGTTGTGGGCGGCGGTCATGATGTCCATATCGCTTGAACCACTTTTTCTTGTGTGATTGTTGATGTGGCTATTGTATATGTTGTTGAAGTTGTTAATCTTGGTGAACATTGTGGTCCAGTTGCCCGAAAACGAATCAGGCGTAGGCGTATGATATTCACCACGACCCATTGCGGCGAAAAACTTCTCACGTATACGCCTCCAAAAGACGACTATATCTTGGTTGGTTGCTATAATTTGAAAAAAATTATCTGAAATTTGAAGCAACAAAATAAAAATAAAAATATATTTATAAAAAGTTAAAGGAGAAAAAAATTACAAAAAATCGGAACCTCCGACACGTCGAGCCATGCTTGTGACAATGCAAGTTCTTGTAGGTGTCCATCTCTCGATCTTTTTAGGAGCACGTTCGACATTCTCGCTCTTTTACAGTGCCTTCTCGATAATACCCAATACAAAAAAAACGGGAAGTAGTGGTGGCGTTGTCGGATGATGGGAGGTTGGGGTGGTAGGTGGCGTCAGATAATACCCAATCTCACCCGTCGCAGGTCTCTTCCGTGCCGTTCTTCTTGCTCGTTGTTTGCTAAATTACCCTAAAACGGATTGTTGGGGTCTCACACGTTTTGGTTGTTGGGAAACATTTAATGAATTGGATAGTTTATACAAAGATTATGGAGAATAGATGGTAGAAGTGGTGTGGTTTGGGTAAAAGTGATAGGATATATATAGCGTGAATATAAAAAATTAAAAGTATTTTTTTTTAAATATAACCGTTGTACAACGGTTTAAATCAATAGGGCCCCACCAAAAGAGCCGTTGGCGTTCGCTAGTGTGCCAATGGACCATCAATCCCCCCCCCCCCCCCCCCGTTCTCTGCGTCTAGGAAATGGGGGAGGAGCGCTATAGGGTGCCATTGTAGCTGATGTGGCGGGAGACGGTATATCACACCAAATGATCTTATTGTTATCTTTTAGGGTTTTTAACATTTTTTAATTGGGTTAATTACAAATGTCTTCCTAAGTCAAGTTTTTTTTTTTATCCAAATCAAATAAAAATATAAATTTGGTGTGGTTTTCATTTCAACAGCTAAGTAACCAATTTCAATATGAAGCAAACCAAATGAAATTAATTGACTAATTTTGTGTTACATTAAATTAAAATGAGAATCAGAATTACTTTTCAAATCTAGTTTAAAAATCATTATTTATGTTAATTTCTTAAAATATTATTCAATCTACAATTAGTTATGTGTTCCTTTTTTATGAAAAAAGTCTTATTTTGTTTTTGTTTTTTTTTTTTTTCTAACTCTGTGTATTTTCTAAAAGTTTATATTTTAGGGGCCTGTATTTTATCTTTGCACAGACCCCATAAATTTTCAAAAATTTTCGGAAACGGCCTTGTGAATAATATACTTGGTGTCATTTTCATTTCAACAAAAAATCCAAAGTAATTTCATTAAACTATATTTAGGCCTGCAGGGTAGAGCCATATGACTGTCCACAACAATATTTTAAACAAGTTGAAACAGCTGAAAACTATAAACAAACACAACTTCACCCACTTCATTTACAATCTGACCACCATAATCAATGGCTGAACTGTTGCTTTCTGCCGTTCTTCCTGTGCTCTTTGAGAAGATGGCCTCTGCCGTTTCGAAAAACATTGCTCGCGACAAGGTGATTGATGTTGAGATCAAGAAATGGGAAAGATCGTTAACGCAGATCCGACGTGTGCTTGCTGATGCTTCTCAGCATGAGATCACCAAAGCTTCTGTGAAAGAATGGCTGAATGATTTCCAGCGTTTGGCTTATGACATCGATGACGTGCTTGATGATTTGGCGACCGAAGCTATGCATCGTGAGTTCAGAAGCAAGTCAGAAGCCATCGCCAGAAGGGTAAGAAGGCTAATCCCAAATTTCTCACGGGGGGCTACTATGCTTGCCAAGTTAGATAGTATTAATTCCAAATTGGAATATCTAGATAAGGAAAAAGATAATCTTGATTTGAAAGTGAAAGGAGAAACTAAGCCAGATAATAAATTTAGAAGATTACAAAACTCTATGGTCCATGAATCTTCTATTGTTGGGCGGCAAGCCGAGAAAGAGGCATTGGTCCACATGTTATTGGAGAATAAACCGTGTAATCAAAACTTTAGTATTGTTCCCATAGTTGGTATAGGTGGGGTCGGCAAAACTACTCTTGCTAGACTTTTGTACCATGAAAAGAAAGTTAAGGATCACTTCGACCTCAAGGCATGGGTTTGTGTTTCAGATGACTTTGATAGCTTTCGTATAAGCAAAGTTATCTTTCAATCTGTGACAGGGGAGAACAAGGATTTTGCAGATCTAAATCTGCTTCAAGGAGATCTTATAAACCACCTAAGGGAGAAAAAATTTCTTTTGGTATTAGATGACGTGTGGACTGACAGTTTTGAGGATTGGGGAACCTTAGTTGGCCCTTTTCATTCATGTGCTCATGGAAGTAAAATCCTAATGACAACACGAAAGGAGACACTTCTTAGAGGGATGGGTTATGATAGCCCATACCAGCTACAAAGTCTACAACATGATGATGCTCTGTCTATATTTGCTCAACATGCATTAGGTGCAAATAACTTCGATTCACATTTGTTGCTCAAACCGTATGGTGAAGGTATCGTCAACAAATGTGACGGCTTGCCCTTGGCTTTGATTTCGCTTGGGCGATTACTCAGGACAAGAAAAAACGAAGAAGAGAATTGGAAACTAGTGTTAGATAGTGCGATATGGAGGTTACAAGATGGAGGTGAAATTGTCCCTGCCCTTAGGCTAAGCTACTATGATCTTCCTGCAAATTTGAAGCACTTGTTTACATACTGCTGCTTGTTCCCCAAGGGTTTCATGTTTGACAAAAATGAACTTGTAGTACTATGGATGGCAGAAGGGTTTCTGAACCCAACAACTTCAAACGATGATATAGAAAGCTTGGGTCGTCAATACTTCGATGAGTTGTTATCAAGGTCATTTTTTCAGCGTGTCCCTGATTGCGAATCCTTGTTTGTGATGCACGACTTGATGAATGACTTAGCGACATCCGTTGCCGGTGACTTATTTTTAAGGTTTGACAGTGAGATGGAGAAGGGTATCCGGGAGAAAATGTTGGAAAAGTGCCGCCATATTTCATTTGTTCGTGAGGAATATGTAACTTACAAGAAGTTTGAGTCATTTGAAAGAGCTAAATTTTCGAGAACATTCTTGGTGCTGGAAAGAAGTCGTCAACATTCATTCTTGTCGGATAAGATTCTGGTTGACTTACTATCTAACTTACCGTTGTTGAGGGTTCTAAGTTTGAGTAATTTTCGTATAACTGAAGTACCAGACTAGTGTATTGGTACTCTGAGACACTTGAGGTACCTAAATCTATCTCAAACTCGAATCAAATATTTACCAGAAAGTGTTGGTAACCTCTATAATTTACAGACATTAATTGTTTTTGGCTGTAATGAATTAACTAAGTTGCCAAAGAGTTTTCTTAAGCTTAAAAAGCTACGCCATTTTGACACCAGGGACACTCAGCTTTTAACTCAAATGCCCTTAGAGATTGGTGAGCTGAAAAGCCTACAAACTCTATCCAAGATCATTATCGGAGGTGAAAGCGGCTTTGAAATAGCCAAACTTAAAGAGTTAAAAAATCTTTGTGGTAAAATTTCCATTGTGGGTTTGGAGAAAGTGCAATCTGCAATTCAAGCACACGAGGCAAACGTTTCACAAAAGAGGCTTAGTGAGTTAGAGGTTGAATGGAGTGATGCGCCGGATGGTTCTCAAAATGAAATGCTTGGAAAGGAGGTCTTGAATGAACTAAAGCCTTGTAATGATTATTTAAAACAACTCAAAATTGGGTCTTATGGGGGATTAGAGTTTCCAATTTGGGTAGGAGATCCCTCGTTTCATCAATTGAATCTTGTTTCAATACGTGGTTGTAAAAACTGTACATCTCTACCGCCACCACTACTAGAAAAATTGGTTTTTGCCACCACATTTTCGGTCGCAAAACGGTGGCAATTGCCATTTTGCCACCGTTTTGCTACCAAAAACTCGGTAAGAAATACACACGTAGCAATTGCCCTATTGCCACCTGTTTGCTACCGTTTTATTATTTGCTACCGTTTTTGCTACCGTTATTTTGTCACCGTTTTGCTACCGCTTTTTGTCACCATTTTGCTACCGCCTTTTGTCACCATTTTGCTACCGTCTTTTTTCATTTGCCACCATTTTGCTACCGCCTTTTGTCATTTGCTACCTATTTATATCCCCACATTTCTTAGCCATTTATATTCTTTGCAAAACTTTAAAATGTAACCATTATGAAATTTCAAAATCATAACATACACAATGACATCAAAATCAAAACATCAAATAACCCAAAACATATATGTTATTCCTGTACATATGTTTTAGCAAGCTAGTACAGCAAAATATAAATTTTCTTCAAAGGTTTACAATGACCATATGTTTCAGCAAGCGAGCTTCCTGGAGGAATCTTCTTTCTGCCACCAATATAAGTTTTAGAATCACAAACTGCAAAACCTTGTTTTGCATCTTCCTTATAAATCGCCTGCACAAGAAATTTATAAAACATTACTAAAACAAAAACATATATAACCTAAGATTTATACCTAAAATAATATAAACACCAAATATCTAACCTGACAATTTTCTTTAACTTAAAATGTGGTGGCTCAACAGGGACCGTTCTGACCAAATATCTAACCTGACAATTTTGCAAATCTATAAAAAATACATTAAATACAAACTATGAAGGTGGTAGGTAATATTCGGTCTTTACTCCATACCTGTGAGCCCATGTTCTCGGACACTGAAGGATTTGAAGCTGCGTTCGTACGCATTACTTGATACTGATCCATATAAAATCAAGAATATTGTTGTTGTCTATCGGTATTAACCATTCCTGCAGGAGTCTGAGCTGGAAGTCCTGCTAGGTGTCATGTACCTCTGACCATAACCATTACTCATATTGTTCATGTTATGCTGTTGATACTGCATACCGTAAGCAGAATTTTCGGTTTGACTTTGACCTTGCAAATTAGGACTCATGACAGTACTGGATGTCCCGATGGCATGTGTTGGTAATGGTAACTGCATATTGTTGAAACCAGACATTACAGTTTGACTTTGACCCTGAGAAATAGCAACATGTTCGACCTGGTCATGAGCCTTTTTTATAGACAGACTTAAACATCATTCATCAAAAGTTCAATAAACATCATTCATCAAAGGTTCAATAAACATCATTCATCGAAGCTAAGACAAAAGAGTACATACTAAAGTGGAGAGTTTAAAGAACAAGTCGAACGGCATCTGCAAACCAGCTTATATAATTCACTTCTTACTTGGTGTAGAAAATTTGCTTCCCTGGAATGCCTTAATTACAGCTACCGATTACTTCGGTCATCTTAATCCTAATAAAAATATAGAGAAAGTGTTTTCAGTAGGTCATCTTAATCCTAATAAAAATATAGCAAAAGTGTTTTCAGTATGGGGTGGTTCCGTGGAAAAAATGTTTGCTTAATTTGTTACCTTTTTATTCCGTATTTTGTCATTTGGAAAAACCGAAATAGGGTAGCGTTTGGTACCTGAAGAGTACTGGATCAACACGGCGGATACTTACCGTTCAACCACAGTCAATGATTCTGCAGAACTGTAGGACCTCTTCGGGGCCGTAACATTACTTGTCGAATACAAATCAAGTTAACGACTGAAGCACCACCAGATTTGTTGAACTGGAAAACTAGCAAAGAGAAAATATGTGATCTGAGTTAAAACCTCAATGTGTAAAACACAACCAAAACAATATTAATTTCTCAATAAAATCAAAAAGGCACAAAAGAATAAAAGCAACAGATTGCAAGACAAATAGATTTGGAGCACAAATGTACTGATCTGAATTTTGAACAATTTCATGTCATTATAAAACAAAACAACTTCCTACACGATAGTTTTACACGCCTAAATACATATATCAGTGCTTAACAAGGAAACAAAAGCTGACGCTTACCAGCATGAAACCGAGAAATAGTTGGATGCTCATGAATAATATCACAAACCTCCACTCGCCCAAACATGTAAATTCAACTGACCACTCACCACTTCAAAAGTACACATCCGCAGTCACTTCAGTTACCTTGATGAACTCTTGATCAAAAATGTCCTCAGCTTCAAAGTCAGGTGCCTGATTTCTAACTAGTGGCAGCCCCTACACACTCACAAACAAAAAGTCAATATGAAAGATAGCTAACACAAACGAAAATAATGTATATTCGCCAGCCAACATTTTTACAATCCCCTGTTTCAATCTCATATCGCAATCTGACCTTTTCACAAATAAACGTAAGCCTGAAACCTAGTCGGCGAATAATCTCCATTGCGCATCCATTCAGCTATACCATGCCATTACTAATCAAACCAGTGTCCCTAAAGTTCAAAGTCATCATAAATACGTATATGTACATAAATCATTCCTTACTAACTATGAAAAGAATTCTGCAAACAAACATATTAATTGGCCAATCACAAGCTAACACATCAATCATGAACGAAGTATATAACCAATTAAACCTAAAACCTAACCAATCAAGTAGCCAAACAACAACAAATCAATTTCAGTGTAGAAGATATGCTAAAATTGAGAGCCAATTGAGTAATTATCATCCAACTCAACAGTTCATGTTTGTTCGTTTATTAATAAACGAATTACAGGCCTATAATATGTTCCTACCAATCGTTACAAATGTCCAGTTAACTAAAACGAAGCATAATTAGGGCACAACCAAATCAACATTATAACTGATCACCGAAATCACAATTTTGAGAAGATAATCATACCTAAGATCACGAATTACAGGCTTATTATCTGTTCTGGAAAAGTCTTCGGAGTTTTGCTCCGAAATAGTATTCACATCTCTGAATCGATTGAGTTCTGGTGTTGAATCTTTTGACGGTTGAATCGTTTAACCTAGGGTTTAGACTGACGGATGAATCGATGAATCTAAGTTTAGATTTGATTAACCATTTGATCGAAGTGTGAGGAGATGAAGAGAGGAGAATCTGAAAAGAATCTAGGGTTTACGATTTGACAGAAGTTTGATCGAAGAGAGGAGATGATTAGATGAATAGGAGCTATGAGGTGAGTCACGCGCGCGTAGGATAATAAGGGTAACTAAACGTGTCAATTCAATGTATTTTTGACACTAATTTGCCACCAAAAATAACCTCCCGTGGAAAGTTCTTGCTTATTTTGCTACTGTTTTGTTCGGTAGCAGATTATGGTGGCAATTGCCCTATTTTGTAGTAGTGCACTTGGGCAGCTACCGTCACTTAAGGAGTTGTTTATTGAAGGCTTGGAGGGGGTGACAGTTGTGGGTATGGAGTTACTTGGGACGGGTCTTCCTTTCCCTTCGCTTGAAATTCTAAGTTTTGTAGATATGCCAGGGTGGGAAAAATGGTCAACTAATAGTGGGGTTGTGTTTCCACGCCTTCGACATCTTCATATAATAAATTGTCCTAATTTGGTTGAAGTCTCACTTGAAGCGCTACCTTCATTGAATCTTCTGGAAACAATCAGATGTGATAGTGGTGTGTTGAGAAGGCTGGTTCAAGTAGGGTCATCGGTCACTAACTTGATAATAAAATTTATTTCAGGGCTTAATGATGTGGTGTGGAGAGGTATTACAGAATATCTTCAGGAAGTCGAAGAATTAATCATCCAAGGGTGTAACGAAATAAGATACTTGTGGGAATCAGAAGCACTTGCAGGTAAGGATTTTGTGAATTTAAGGAAATTGAAAGTTGATTGTTGTGATAATTTGTTGAGTTTAGGAGAGAAAGAGGACAACTGTTGGGGCAACTTCCTAACATCTCTTACAATGTTGGATGTATGTTATTGTAAGAATATGGTGCGTTGCCGTTGTCCGGTTAACATTGATACCTTGATTGTATATAGATGTATCTCTATGACAGCTATCTCCTTACCAAAAGCAGACCAGAAGCTCAAGTCACTTTACATTAGTGGTTGTACGAAACTACCGGAAAAGGAGTGGGGGGGACACAAGATCTTGAACAACACAAGAAGCATGCGAATGTTTGAGTATATAGATATATGTGATTGGTCAAATCTGAAATCTATAACTGAGTTGAATATCTTGGTTCACCTCACCACGCTGAAAATAATAAATTGTGAAAGTCTGGAGTCATTTCCTCACAATGAGTTGTCCAGTTTGACCTCATTAAAGTTTGTTCATATAACAAATTGTCCAAGTATGGATGCTTGTTTTCCTTGTGGAGTTTGGCCTCCAAAATTGCATTCCCTAACGATAGGGAAGCTGAAGAAGCCCATCTCAGAGTGGGGCCCACAGAATTTTCAAACTTCAATTGTTGAACTGTACTTACATGGTGATGATGGAGTGAGTAGTCTTTCTCAGTTTTCTCATCTTCTTCCTTCGTCTATTACTCATCTCGAAATCATTGCATTTGAGAAATTGAAATCATTTTCAACCGGAGTCCAACACCTCACCTCCCTCCAACATCTCACCTTTTCCAATTGCCCAAAACTGGAAAAAAGATGCAGTAAAAGAGGCAGTTACTGGCCCCGCATATCCCGTATCCCCTATATCAGGATAGGCTTTGAATCATGAAGTTGATATGAAGGTGCCTCTCTCTCCCTTTAATGATTTTAAATCAAATAATTTGTTTATTTTGCTTCCTTTCAAAAAAACTATTTAATATATGGTTGTTGACATGCTTACTTATTATTTGAAAATAGCCTAAGAGGAACACACCATTAGTTGTACAGATATGAAAATTCCAATTGATATTTTGTGTTGTCTAATTAATGAATAATACTTCAAGTTTCAAACCCATTACAGCATATCTAAATCAAACGGGTCAAGTAGAATGTATATGAATCAAATGGGTCGATTTTGGCATTTTAAATCATGATTTATACGCTATTAAAATTGGTGGGAAATAAATTTTGTACATCTTTAATTCTTTATAGGTTTGAATTTATAAGATTTAATTCCATGATGTATCAGCTCATTGTAATGAGGAGTTGAATATAACAAAACTAAATGCACATATTATGAAATTTAGGATTTTAGCACAACAGCCTGACTTGTTACCCTTTCAAAAAGGGGACTGAACAATCGTCTACTCGCTCTTACAAACAAGTTTCTTGAATTGGTATTGTACTATGAATGCATTTCTTATATGCAGATCAAGAACTGAATTTTACTGCTCTGTTTGCTTGTACATAAGCTTTCAATGTATTTATTCATCTAATAGTCAAATTATAATATAACTTTCTTCAAGTTGAATTGTGAGATTTGTTTGAATTTTCTTCTTATATTTACTTAATTATTACTAGACATAAAGATCTCAAAAGAGAGATTGGGATTCTTAGCATGAGACGAATTATGCAAAGCCTCAAACTCGGAAGTGGCACTATAAAGGAACATGTATCATCGGCCTTGTAATGTAAGAACTCCATCCATACTCACATGTTCAAGTCTTGTATTGACATTAAATTGAGTTATTATAGAGTCCGTTTCGGATAGCACCATATTTGTTTCTTGAGATCATATGAACACATTTATTTTCTATGGTTCAAGAATTATTTTGAATGTATGATTTTTATTCGAGTCGTATTTCCCACTGCGTGACTCACAATTGCAGTGTGCTAAGTATGGCTTTTGGTCATCTCACACTAAAACACTTTCATTCGGCCCATCCATTATTATATATTTGGTTCTTGACAGCCTGTTTCATTACTATCACGATATGAAAAAAAAATTATCATGTTCTTTTAGCTTTTTTTTGTATACGAAAAGTTGATCATGATTATATCCATGGCTGATTTGGTGGCGGTGCAGGTTCAGTTGTGATGGGAAGCATTTTTCTAGAGGTTTGGCAAAATTCATAGCAGAAGCAAGTAGAGCAGAATATATAACCACAACAATGTACAGAAGATTTTAGTTACTTAAAACAGAAAACAGTCCTTTTTTTGTTTTTTTTTTTGTTTTATTGTAATAGTTTTATTAAACAAATTATCTCAAATCTCAAATTCTTGAATTAAACAATTTAGGGAGTTGAAACGCTTGAGCACACTTTTGGGTGACTTTTAAACCCGTTCAACCCATTCCTTTATAGCTTAATTTTAGAGTTTTACCCATTTGACCTATTACCAGTAGAATTACAATCAAAACTGAATGCCATAATAATTTAACGGTAATCGTTTTTATATCTTTCAAAAAGAAAGAGGTAGATGGCCATTTCGACCCATTTACTAATGGAAAAAGCTGATGTTGTAATGTTATTTTAGTGAGTTAAATGGGTGAAATAAAAAAGTAACTTATACGAAAATGGGTCAAACAACAAGTCGAAAGGCGGCTAAAATGTCATTTTAGTGCATACAACCTCCTAAATCATTTCACTAAAAAAGTTAGAATTTCATTAAAATAATTTTTTTTTTTGCAAGTCTTATTTAACTAATTATTCATAAAAAATAATAATACAAATAGGTGGCTATAAAACTCATTATCAATTTATTATAACAAAAATATAAAAAAAAAAATTACACCATATCATTCTCTACTGATTCCTCAGATTGTGATGTAAAAGAATCAGTACTCTTACTTTCTTCAATTGTTTAGGTTAACTTTTGATTGACCACCCTCAAAACCCATATCTCCATGTTTAGGTTGACTTTTTCGCATGTGGTTGACTACCATTGTGCAGATCAACCAAGGCAACAATTTTACTCCTGCTCTCTTCAACTGAAAGTCCACAGTGCCATGACTCTGAGAACCCTATGAAAAGATCTAAAAAAACATATACGAAAGGCCCCGTGGAACGCCTGTCACATGAACTGCAACATTCTTTCGAGACAATTGACAAAATAAAAGGAACAAGATAATGCAGAAAATTGGTATTTTGAATAGATAAGTGATTACAAAAACAGTACTAAATTTTAAATTAATCAAGAAATAAGACAATGTGCATACAGAAGACATGAACTGAAGGGGTATGGTCCCAAATATCGCGTCAGCACGACCGCGAATGACCATTACCCTCATTAAAAACCCCCAACTGCAATTAACTCTCCAGTGTCCGCGTAGACACACGCGAACACTGCGGTCCAATCTGTCCATTGATGAGAAGACTTTACCTTAAGGACGGAAACTAATGTTACGCATAGCGATGCGGCCTTGCACCGCATCCTATGAACATTTTCGTCACGACAAGGGATCTGGACAACAGTAACAGTCACTAGCAGCGATGCGGCCTGGAACCGCATCCCGCGTAAATCATGGATGGAACAACCAATGCGGGAACATCATCAAATGACCGCAAGCAGCGATGCGGCCTGGCACCGCATCCTGCCTACAAGGCAAGTGGGTCTGACACCACAGTGCAAGTGGCACTGGGAACAGTCGCCTACTGGCCTACGTATGTACAACAGTCTGACACCACAGCAGGACGTGGCAACACCACAGCAGGACGTGGCATCACCACAGCATCCGACAGGTCTGACACACCTGCAAATAGCTGTGCGATGTCAGACTAGCTACTCAACCACCCTCCTTCACTCCTCGGCTATAAATACTCACCCCAAACCAGGTTTGAGGTATCACTTCTGAACTCTCTCAATACTACTACTATCATACTTTGCTTCCCAAGCAAATTACTGATTCTCACGCCGGAGAGTGGTAACAAGGAGCACCCCCCACCCCATCCTCCTTGTTACGAGTCATGGTTTGTTTCCTTGTGCAGGAAACCCACCACCAGACGATCCAGCCAGCGATCCTCGGAAAGAAGGGATTAACCCTCTTGACGAGATCAGTGAGTTAACCCTACCCGGTTAACCATTGTTTCATCATTGGCGTCCACCGCTACTCTTAGCACTTTTTTCCAATCATCCTTTTCTTTCCAAAGATGTCTGATCGTCAAAACAACACTACCGGGGATAACCTAAACCCCGCAAACCAAGGGCCTGCGGGAACCATTCCCCTAGCCCCAAATGCCCAACACATTGGCACGTCAACGCAAGGGGGCGCATCCCTTACGTTTGGACACGATCTGTCACAATACGCTGCCGTCATGCCTCCAGGCATGAGCCCTCATACCTGGTATGACCAACAAGCAGCCCTTCTGGCCGCAACGTACAACAGAGCTTGCGCCGACGAACAAGGAGGTATCGGACCTACCCCGATACCGCGTACACCTGCCGGTCGTATTTTACGATACGACGACAGGGCCCCCACGCATCCAGCCTCCAGAAGCAGGCAGGAGGACCGCGGCTCCTCCTATTGTGATGTCCGCACAATCAATGAGGACAATTCCTCGTACGGGTCTCGCCGCAGGGACTCCGTAAATAGCCGTTTAGGCTCTCAAGAAGAAAGAAGGCGGCAGTCTACAACGCGCCGCAACACAAACATTCATAGTCGTTTGGGACCACAGTCCCACCATGAAGGGTATGGCCATACTGATCCAGATGACAGTACATACCGCGGGGAGTCCCATTCCACCAACAGTAGACCGGGCGGACGCAACTATGTTCCTCCCACTCAACCCCGCAACACATACCTCCGCGCTGCAAAGCGTAACCAGGGCAAACCTTATAGGCCAAAATCTGCGGCCGAAAACTCTAAGTTTGTCCCAGAGATCGCCAACGCCGATGTCACCACCACAAAATTCCCATTAAACATTGGGAAATACAACGGCTCGACCGACCCAGATGATCATAACAACATCTTCGTCGGTGCTGGGTGCAACGGTAAGTGGGACGAACCTACCTGGTGCCATTTTTTCCCACAGACCCTAACAGGTCTGGCCAGGGCATGGTTCGATTCTCTGCCACCAGGGTCCCTGACCTCATTCGAGGACTTACAAGAAAAGTTCCTCGCGCACTTTAGCTAGCAACGACGCCATGAACGTGATTCAATGGACGTCATGAACATCTGGCGCAGAGACAACGAATCGCTTGACGCATTCGTTGTCCGTTACAATAAAGAGATCCTAGAGATAGGCGACGTTGACAACCAGATGGCACGTAACCATTTCATTGTTGCAGTCAAAGACGAACAAATGGTTATGAATATTTCCGGCGGCAACGGCTTGCCTAAGAAGTGGGAAGATGTCATGGCTAAGGTCAAAACATATGCCCAAACTCAGCGGTCTCTCAGACCGCACATGTCAAAGGCACAACCCCTAGCGGAAGGCCAGTCTTCCCGCCAAAAGCCCAAGTGCGGCAATAAGCGCAACAGGGACACATGGAATCGCGGCAGCGATCCCAAGCCGTATGTCCCTCGGAACAACCAGCCCGACGCAAGGGCTACAATCAACGCCCAACGAGAAAACCGGGCGTCAAAGAAAGAGTCTCGGGACCGCAGCTGGACCGAGATCAACCAGTCGCCAAGCGACGTTCTCCTTACGGATGCGCAATTCCTGAGACCGGCCCAACCAATGAAGTCCAAAAAGAACCAAGATCCCGCACTTTTCTGCGAGTATCACAAGGATTCGGGCCACACCACGAACAACTGCATCAGTCTCCGACTGGAGATTGAGCGGGCCCTAAAGGAGGGGAAACTGCAACACCTGTTGACAGACGCACAAAAAGCTACCAAGCGCATCACTCCCCACAACGAGGGCACCTCCACGGGTAAAAGGGCCATGTACGTGGCCTCTACCCACATGATCAATGGAGGAAAAGGAAGACCGCGTAAGGCGGCGAGAAGACCGGACAATGACTGGAAGGACGAGCAAGTCGTCTTTCCAAAAGTCTGAGGCGGACCGCGCGATAGGCGCGCCGTGGTTATCACTGGGCACCTTGCTCACTACTGCACCGAGCGATTGTTCATCGACCCGGGCAGTACATCCGATATTATATACGAGCAATGCTTCAACCAGTTCGATCAAGAAGACAAAGATCGACTGCAGCCAGCGGACTACCCGTTGGCCGGGTTTTCAGGGGAAACCGTATTCCCCCTGGGACAAATTACCTTCCCTGTGCGCCTCACCAACGGAAGGCACACAAGGACGGAAGAGGTGAACTTCATGGTTTTACCTAACACCTCAAAGTATGACGTAATTCTCGGGAGGGAGTCCCAAGGCGACTTCAACATGATAACATCCGTCCCCCACTCTGCCATCGGTTTTCCAACCGAAACGGGGATCGCGATAATATACGCCCAAAGAGAAGTCATGTCTACGGACGAACTGCGTCCGACAAAGGTAGCAAGGCCTACCCCCAACACTCAACCAGAAAAGTGGGTCCTTAATGCAAGACACCCAGAGCAAACAATCACGTTGGGCCACGCCTTGAC
Source organism: Helianthus tuberosus (assembly GCA_030545235.1). Classification (NCBI taxonomy): domain Eukaryota; kingdom Viridiplantae; phylum Streptophyta; class Magnoliopsida; order Asterales; family Asteraceae; genus Helianthus; species Helianthus tuberosus. Next base: position 201,339,565 of record CM060425.1, read on the forward strand.
ACCTACTATCAGAGCGCGCCTGAAGCAACTCCTCTTCAGAAACCAAGATATTTTCGCGTGGACACCCGCAGATATGACAGGGGTACCACGCGAAATTGCGCAACACTTCTTGAATACCATGCCAGGTATCAAGCCCGTGATCCAAGGCCAACGCCACCTTGGATCAGCAAAAAACGCGGCGATGGAAGAGCAGGTACGGGAACTGCTCTCCGCAGGCATCCTGCGGGAAGTGAAATACCAGACTTGGCTGTCCAACCCAGTCATGGTAGAAAAACCAAGCGGGGGCTGGCGCATGTGTGTCGATTACAAAGACCTCAATAAAGCCTGCCCCAAGGATTGTTACGCACTTCCAGAGATCGACGAAAAGGTCGATAACCTCGCACCATTTCGATGGAAGTGCTTCCTCGATTGTTACAAAGGCTATCACCAAGTACAGATGGCAATCGACGATGAAGACAAAACGGCATTCCGCACTCCTACCGGGAATTACTGCTACACCAAAATGCCGTTCGGGTTGCGCAACGCGGGCTCAACCTATCAAAAGTTGATGAACGACATCTTTCGCGGTCAAATCAGCAAAAGTGTCGAAATCTATATGGACGACCTGGTCGTCATGAGCATGGAGGAAAACACCATGCTCGACGACATCGAAAGAACATTCCAAACTCTGCGAAGCGTTAACATGAAGCTCAACCCAGGGAAATGCTCGTTTGGAATGGAAGAAGGCAAATTCCTTGGATTCATTGTAACCAAAGATGGATTCAAGGTGAACCCGGAGAAAGTTCAGGCGATCGAGCGCATGCCATCGCCTTCTACAATGAAGGAAATGCAACGACTAGCCGGTAGGCTAGCCGCACTCAATAGATTCTTAGCCAACCATGCAGCTAAGTCTTACCCTTTCATCAAGACCCTGCGGAGCTGTCTAAAAAAGGAACAATTCCAATGGACCGCAGAGGCCGAAAAAGCTTTCCGGGAAATGAAAGAGTGTTTGATCCAACTCCCAACTTTAACCGCACCACGAAAAGATGAGCCACTTATCTTATACCTGTCTGCCGCGGACAACGCGGTAGGCGCGGTACTTATAGTGGAGCGGGAAGGAGTCCAAACACCCATCTACTACATCAGCAAAATGCTCAACGACCCAGAGACAAGGTACTCCATCATGGAAAAATTGGTACTGGCACTAGTGCACGCATCGAGACGTTTACGACGTTACTTTGCAAACCACGTCATCACAGTGTTAACCAACTATAGGATCGGCCCGATCCTATCAAAACCCGACATCTCTGGGAGGTTAGCAAAATGGGCAATCGAGCTGGGCGCGCTTTCACTGAACTATAAGCCGCGCCCCGCAATCAAAGGCCAGGTCTTGGCTGACTTCGTTGCTGAAATACCAGCAAACCGCATCCAAGAATGCGAAGAAGAACAAAACCCTGTATCACAACCATCCTCCACAGAAACCTGGGCACTATTTACAGATGGTGCATCCAACGAAGATGGTTCTGGCGCAGGTTTGCGACTTGTCAGCCCCGATGGCCAAGAGCTAACCTACGCAATACGCCTCGATTTCGAAAGCACGAATAACGAAGCGGAGTATGAGGCTCTACTGGCAGGGTTGCGTTTAGCAATTAAACTCGACGTCAAACATTTGGAAGCACACGTCGATTCACTACTAGTTGCAGGGCAGATACGCGGTGATTATGCCGCAAAGGGGGATACCATGATCCTCTATCTCGAACAAGCCCTGCAACTGAAGTCAAAGTTTACCTCCTTCAATATTCGCCACATCAACAGGAGTGAAAATAAACCCGCGGACGCACTATCAAAACTTGCGTCCACCAGCTTCCAACACCTGGCAAAAGAGGTACGCATCGAAGTCCTGCAAAATCCTTCGGTACCCCTGCGCCAAGTCAATGTCATCCAATACGGTACAACATCCTGGATGACCCCACTCATTGCATACTTACAATCAGGGGTCACCCCCGAAAGCAAAGCAGAGGCACGCAAGTTGCAATACAAAGCGTGTCATTACCAAATGGTAGACGGTATCTTATACCGTAAATCATACCTGGGGCCACTTCTACGATGCGTCAACCCCCAAGATGCCACATACCTTATCAAAGAAATTCACGAGGGGATATGCGGCATACACGCAGGACCACGCATGGTGGTGGCCAAAATCATGAACGCCGGGTACTATTGGCCGGGCATGCACCTGGATGCAGTCAAAGTCTTACGCAAGTGTTTCAATTGTCAGCGACATGCTCCCAAGACCTTGCGTCCCAAGAACAACTTGATCCCCGTCACCACCGCATGGCCATTCCAAAAATGGGCAATCGATGTGGTGGGACCATTTCCAGACGCACCAGGAGCAGTGAAATTTATCATAGTAGCTGTTGATTACTTTACAAAATGGGTAGAAGCAAAGCCACTTGCATCAACCACCGCTATGATAACAAGGAAATTCGTGTGGGAACATATCATCTGCCGTTTCGGTCTACCAATGTGCATCGTCACCGACAACGGTACCAACTTTGCTGCCGACGACTTTCAAAAATGGCTAAAAGAGCTAAACATTGAACACATATTCTCCTCAGTGGCGCATCCGCAAGGGAACGGCCAAGTCGAGAGTATCAATAAAAGCTTAGTCGAAGGCATCAAAGCACGGTTGGGAACAGCCAGACGCGGCTGGGTTGATGAACTCCCAAGCATTTTATGGGCCCACAGGACAAGCCCAAAAACAAGCAACGGCGAGACCCCCTTCAGCCTGGTCTACGGTACTGAAGCGGTGATCCCCGTGGAAGTAGGCCTCCCCTCACCTAGAATGTTGGCCATCAACAAGATGGACAACAATGAGGAACGCAGGGTTGACTTAGACCTCTTGGAAGAAAGGCGCGAAAACGCTGCCATCAACGAGGCCAAGTACAAAACCAAGCTGGAAAAGTACTACAATGCACGCGTTCGCATTTGTACTTTCAACCCGGGAGACTACGTCCTTCGTGACAACGAAGCATCCAATGCAGAACGCCCAGGGAAACTTGCCCCCAAGTGGGAAGGACCGTACCTCATCCAAGAGGTCCTGGGCAAAGGCGCGTATAAACTACAAACATTAGCAGGCGAAACTATCGCACGCACATGGAACGCACAGCAACTTCGACGCTGTTATATGTAAGCCATGTTTTCTGCATGTAATCTATTGGGCCGCAGGCCATTTGCAAATAAATAAATAGACGATTCAATGCAATATTGCTTATTTATTTCTATTACAAATGCGTGTTCCACTCTGAGGTATACACAAAAACAGATCAGCAAAATCTTCATTCGTGATACCCACACAGAATGGTAACCACACGCAACTATTGTAATAGGCCAGCAATGGCAATACTGTTTGTCTAACCAGAGAAAAATATTCATACTTGCATATCACCTAGATATGCAAAAGGCAATTACAGATTTAGTATTACTCACAGTAACACTAAACGCGTACAAATTCAAACATGCAAGTACTAAAAACACTTGTAAAAATTGAAACAACAATTCTTTATATTCAAAAAATTCCTGCACCTGCACGGTGCACAAGGAATTTACATAAAGTTTTGTAACGGTTACATAAGGAAACAAAAAAGGCACGCAGGCCAATCTAATCTTCCTTTGTGCCACTGGGGCCCGCACCATCCGTGCCCTCAACATCTGGTTTTTCCTCATCATCATCTTCATCAGCGTATAAGACTCGCAAGCGGTCCACATAATCCTCCGATTCTAGACACTTTTCAAGTTCTTCAAGTCTGTGAGGGTTGTTTCATTAAACTCCTTAACCGCAGCAGCAAGAAGCGCTTCAGTGTCCACGCCATGAAACCCGGACCGCTCATCAGTAAGCCCGCCACGCGCTGCAACGTTCAAATGACTAATACAACGGTTGTAGCCAGCTTTGAAACCAGCATCCCGGGCACGCTCCCTGATCTCGTTAATACCTAAAACAAAAATAACAAGGCAACGGATACTTACATGCCCGATCCCGCGCATACGCATCCATTCATGATCAGCCTTGAGCAACCCAAGTGAAGAAGCGTGGCTATCCCTAGCCTCTTCAGCCTCTCTTGCCCGCACTTCAGCTTCAGCAGCACGGGCAGAGATTTCCTCAATAGCGACCCCCCGGGTCCGCACTTCAGCCTTTTAAACAAGGAATCAGAAGTATACAAAAAGAATCAACAAACTTGTGAGACACAATTTCAAAGTTAGGAAAAACTTATACCTGAAGGTCCAAGATAGTTTTGCTTAAGTTGGTACGGTCAACATTTGCCCCTTCAAGAGCTTTTGCAGCACGAGCCTCCGCCTCCTTGGCCTCTTCCAGAGCCTTGGCAAGACGAACCTCTGCTTCCTTGGCCCCTTGGGCAGCCGCAACGGCCTCAGCTTTCTCTTTAGCCAACGCAGAAATTGCTGCCTTGGCATTGATAAGCTCCTGACGAACATGAAAGAGAGTTTCATTCTGTTTACCCCAAGATTCTTTCCAAGTCTTGCGCTCATCAGATAGCGTCTTGCGCTTATCAGAAAGGGTTTCTTGCCAACGCTTACGCTCATCAGACAACAGTTTTGCAAGAGTACGAACCTGTTTAAGCTCAGCAGTTGCAGCCCACTCTTCAGTCTGCTTATGCTTCTCAAACGCAGCTCTATCCCTCTCAAGCTACTCTGCACCCGCACGAGCTGCCTTCAACAACTCCTCAGCCTCCTCCTTGCGCCCCAGCACCTTGCATTTTTCCATAATGGCATTTGCCATTATGGAGCTCCCCACAAGCATGGAGGAGAGTTGGCTCATCTGGACTTCAGTCGGTAAAGAACGGGCCCGGTTGACTTCAAAAGGAGTGCCCAAACCACTCAAAACCTCCCTACAAGCGGAGGGGTCAACGGTAACGTCATCCCCTTGCAATATAGTCCACGGGGGGCGATGATAGGCCGTTGCCCGATCTTCAGTATAGGTGCGGTAATAATACTCCAATTCAGACTCTTCAGGCTGAATGGGAGTCTCTACAAAACCCGCACCACCAGCGGAACCGGAAGCCTTCTCGACAGCAGGAGACTTTGGCTTTCCGGTGTAACCAAACTTCAAATTCATATCAACAGTATCCTCTGGGGTGATAACATTATCACTCGAATCAACCGTGTCATGGATTTGAGCCGCGGGACCCTTTCCAGTGTCCACCCCCTGCACAGAGGCTTCAGGAGTAACAACCTTATGAACCCCCGCAGACGCAGCAGTGTCATGCGGAGGAGGGGGAGGAGGAGCATCAAAGTCGAAGAACCCTTCATCTTGCGGTTCTGAAATCAACACAGAAATACTTTAAAGTACAAGTATAAGCACAAAATATTTGTTAGTCATGCATCACATACCAAAAACAACCGCAGGCTTCCTTGGTATGACAAAAGCCTTGCGCCTGGTCTGAATCTTCGGTTTCTTTCCCCCACCAGCATCACCAGCTTCCTCCGCTTTCCTCTTCTTTTCATCACCAGGTTTCGAACCCGCAGTGGTTCCACCGGTGGCCGCACCAACACCTGGAACACCCAAGCCCTCTAGGGTGTCAGATACTACCACGTAATCGGTATATCTGCGGAAATGACAACGAGAAATACCTGCTGCTTGCTTCACCGAAGGCGGAACAACAGAAACATCAGGTCTCTTCACACCGCGACCCCGCCCAGGTTTATCCACATGTTTTTTCTCCGCATGTCTTTTGGGGGCACCCTTTGACTCAAATTTGCCAAGGTTCCCAAGCGTACCTGCGGATAAAATATCAGCAACAAACTTTGTAAAGCAATAAAGAAGGTTATGGATAATACCTTTGCCCTGCGGCAGGGGTGCGGTCATCACCTCGCGTGAAGCAACGCGGAATAAAGGGACAATCGTCAAGTTAAACCCTTTACCTTCCGCAGTCGGAATAAGATCAACCTTGCCAGTAAAGGTTGGATCAAATATCTTCCACACTTCCACAATTTCTGATAATACATATCCAAATTAATAACAAACACGGGAATAAAGCAACTGCAAAGAGTGGTAACACTTACCACCAGTTTTTTCCCGCACCACAGGCGTGAAATTCCTCTTAGGCCGGGTCAACATCATCCGCAGCACCCACAACTCATTGTTGGTCAGCTGCCTATGCTCAATGGGTTTCAGCCTTGAGAACCACTCCGCAGTCTCCGCGGTAGGCATAGCAATATCCTCCGCAGGGATAGGCTCATTGACGTTCCGCATAGTCATGTCCACAACAACTGCGGCAGCTTTAACGTAGAAGAACTTACACTTCCACTTCGTAATACCCTTCGGAGGGGTCATCAACTTGATGCTTCCATACCGTTCTCTAAAGGAAAAGAAACCGGTGTTCACCGTCAACTGGTAAAACCCCCGGAAGTTTTCAACGGTAACCGGCAGACCAAGAGCACGAAAAGTTGATTCAAAATGTCTAATACGGATCATCCCAAAAGGACTCATCTGGGAGATATGAATCTTGTAGTGTTCCAAGACCTGAGCAACAAAAACTGTTAATGGTAAACGAAGGTTACCATCAGTAAAACACTCGGCCCACATGGTGATGTAACCGGCCGGAGCACAGGCACCAGTATCACCAGTTTGGGGATAAGTAGCCCCATACTCGTGAGGCATCTCAATCTTGGCCATCAGTTGGTCGAATGAAACTCTCGACCAGTTCAATGGTGGTAGGCCACCACCAGGAACATTGCCACCATCATCTTCTTCTTCTCCGGCCACCGGAGAAGATGCTTCAGGGTTTTCACCCTCCACATTATGTGGGTTAGATGGATCAGCCATCAGAAATATGTAAAACAGAAGGTTCGAGTTAAACAAAAACTCAGCAAACTCAGAAGATCACCGGAATAAAAGACAGATTGATCGGAGAAGATGAAGGGAATACTCTCTCTCTCACCAGAAATTTTTCGAAAAATTTGAACAGTGAGGAGAAACCAAACGGTTTCCCCTTTATATACTCATCGCAATAAATGCGATACATTAAACCGCCTCAACACGTTCAAAATAGGCGAGTTACAAGGCGACACGTGGTCAGCGACCTTTCCGCTGACGGTTATCACGCGCGCGTGGCCTCCCACGCGCCTGACAGAGAAGACTTTTTCACACCCTGCTACAGTGCAGTTATGACCTCGGTCAGTACAAACGTCTTTTCAAATCAGCACATGTTAGAATCCTACCAACTTCAACAACCCACACGTGCAATCGTGACGTAAGCAACAGAAAGCGACAACCTTATCCAAACACAAGCGGCATGCGGTTTCTCTGGTTTACCGCACCATAACCCATACCGCATGTCGTTTTTTACATATCCCTCAAAAAAGGCAAAAATATATATCTTTAAATTATATAAAGGGGTATAAGTCATAAACCGCACATATCCACGAGCACACATGGAATATGCGGAGATGACGCACACCAACCCGCACAGGTGTGTCAGATACTCAGAACCAGCACGGTTCTTTGGACTGCGAAAACCGCTTCTCAGGATGCGGTAAACCGCACTCCATGAAAGCTTCTTCAAGCTTCAAAACCCTCGTGTCCGGTTCACAACCACAGAGGGAACGCAAACAGCTTCTCCTTAAGGAAAAGGACAAGTATGCTGAGCAACCGCACATCAGCAACCCTGTTCCCTGAACCTTCAAGAGCTACATCTAGACTACAAGGCTTCTAGAAGCGAGTTCTTTGCTGCAAACCGCAACTATGCGAACGGTAGCTACGGAAGAGCCACAACTAAGCCACCACGCGGAAGAGCAAAGCTATTTCAAGGAAAACTGCTTCCCAGCTAAGCGTGAAGGAAAGTGGCTACAAAACGAATGCGGAAGAGTTTCAACCAACTTCCCAAGTATCTAAGAAGATCTCTTCCAGCAACGCTACTTACAGGGAAACTACTTTCCACCAAAGCGTGAAGGAAAGTGGCTCCAGAACAGCGGTAACAAGTCTGCCTATGACTAGTTACCCACCTATGGAACGCATAGAATAAACAATGGTGGGCACAACCCTGCCTCTGATCATGTTTATCTGCCCATAGTCCAGATTCACATTGTTCGACCAAACACGGCCAACAATGACGCAACTACCCCACGATCCTCAAAGAAACATGGCAAACGAGGTTCGGCAACGAGGTAACCGCAAAGAACGTGCGGTTACTAGAGAGCTACACCTCTGAGGACGTGCGGTTACTTGAGAGATAAACCGCAGAAGACGCGCGGTTACTAGGAAGCTAACTGGAGAACACGAACACACCACAAAACAGGGTTCATCATTGCATGTCCAGTTGCTAAACATAGAGCTTGAGCAAAGTACGTACAACTTTGCACTAGCTGAAGCAGGGGTTCCAACCAGACTGAAGAACACACCTTCAGTCACGATCTCAAAGGTTGGTTCGAACCCTGCTAACACCTTCAGTCACCGTCTCAAAGGTTGGTTCAAAACACCAACAGGTGGCTGATGACATCAACAAAAGGCAGACTAAGAGACAAGTCCATGGCTGAGAATTCCGCATCAGACGGAACTTGCTCACCATGCACCCTTCTCAAAGGAAGAAACAATTCACTCGAAAGGCCTACTACTTAAGGAAGGTGCCATCTGCATGGCACAAACTTCACCTTCTAAACAACATAGTCCAGTATCCCTCCCACATGCAACTCGCATACGGAAGGAACACTAGACTGGGGGGACTTGAAGGGGTATGGTCCCAAATATCGCGTCAGCACGACCGCGAATGACCATTACCCTCATTAAAAACCCCCAACTGCAATTAACTCTCCAGTGTCCGCGTAGACACACGCGAACACTGCGGTCCAATCTGTCCATTGATGAGAAGACTTTACCTTAAGGACGGAAACTAATGTTACGCATAGCGATGCGGCCTTGCACCGCATCCTATGAACATTTTCGTCACGACAAGGGATCTGGACAACAGTAACAGTCACTAGCAGCGATGCGGCCTGGAACCGCATCCCGCGTAAATCATGGATGGAACAACCAATGCGGGAACATCATCAAATGACCGCAAGCAGCGATGCGGCCTGGCACCGCATCCTGCCTACAAGGCAAGTGGGTCTGACACCACAGTGCAAGTGGCACTGGGAACAGTCGCCTACTGGCCTACGTATGTACAACAGTCTGACACCACAGCAGGACGTGGCAACACCACAGCAGGACATGGCATCACCACAGCATCCGACAGGTCTGACACACCTGCAAATAGCTGTGCGATGTCAGACTAGCTACTCAACCACCCTCCTTCACTCCTCGGCTATAAATACTCACCCCAAACCAGGTTTGAGGTATCACTTCTGAACTCTCTCAATACTACTACTATCATACTTTGCTTCCCAAGCAAATTACTGATTCTCACGCCGGAGAGTGGTAACAAGGAGCACCCCCCACCCCATCCTCCTTGTTACGAGTCATGGTTTGTTTCCTTGTGCAGGAAACCCACCACCAGACGATCCAGCCAGCGATCCTCGGAAAGAAGGGATTAACCCTCTTGACGAGATCAGTGAGTTAACCCTACCCGGTTAACCATTGTTTCATCATGAACTAACTGAACCATACCCGAATCCCAAACAAACAAAACAAGCTTAAGGGGATTCAAGGATGAAATTTAAACCAAACAGCAGAAGAATCAGAGGCATAGCTCTTATACCATGGTGAAGAATGAAATACTAAATTTTAATCAAGGCTGGAGATATTTGGACACCCCCTGCGCCTATTTGGACACTTTTGTGCCCTAGACCCCTCGTATAGGGCTATACGAGGCGTCTAAGCACTGAATTCAAGGGGGTCTCAGAGGGTGTCAGGCACAAAGTTTAAGGAAACCTATACGAAGGGTATAGACCTATACGAGGCGTCTAATGTTGGGGTTTTTTTTGGCTGAAATGAGGGGTGTTTTGGTGGGTTTTGGTGTGGTTTTTTGGATAGTTTTTGAAGATTTGTTTTTTGGTTGAAAATTTTTTTGTTTTTAAAAAAAGTTTTGTTTTTTTAAAATCAACTATTTTAAAAATCGGCTCTTGAAATATATTATATCGATCAAATATTATAATGTTTTTAACATTTTACTTTTTTAAATATTATTCTTCCGATTAAAATTTTATCTCGTTCAAATATTGTTTCCGGATTATATTCAGGGGATATATTGTTTCCGTAATATATTCAAAACATATTTTGTTTCCGTATTATCTCAATTTAACACAACAATCATTAAGTAACCGAACAACTAAAAACAAACATAAATATGACATATATAAGATAACTTTGTACATCCATAACAAAAATATATGAGATAAGTTTGTACATCCATAATAAAAATAAAAACAACAACAGGTCTATGCATCCAAATCCGAATCTGGCTGCTGCGGCTGCTGCTGCTGATGTGGTGCTCGAGCTGGTGGAAGCGGTATCGGTGGTAATCCCTCTCTCTCTCGTCTATCCTGAGCCTCTCGTACCAGCCAACCTACCAAATCGTTGAGCCTGTCAAGCTCGGCTCGTACATCCGGATGTAACGCAGCTCCTGGGGCACGACCTGGAATAGCGTGACGTGGAAGCTGAGGCGCCCCGGCAGGTGGCTGTGGCACCGCTGCACCGTCTACATCCTCCGGAGGCTCCTCCACAGGCACTACATCAGCAGGATCTATAGGAGGATAAACGGGCTCGAAATGCTCTGGTAGTGCCTCCTCTGTCCATATGCCCCCGGTCTCGCGGTTTTTAAACCGCGGGCCAACTGCGAACCTCTTGATTACCTTCATCCCCCACAGCGACTGCATGCCCATCCGCGTCGGCATGACTGGCGGCGTCCGTAGATGTGGGTCCTCGTGCAGTACGAGGCCAAATGAACGGGCAATGACGGTCACGTACGCCCAGCCATACAAAAATCCGCGCTCCTGCCGGTGATGGACGGAGGCGTAGTACTGGGCTAGACCGTGTGCTAGCGCGCACGGCCTCCTATACAACAAACAATAAAGGAAAAAAAGATCTGTGGTCGTACACCACTCACGGCTGTACCCGCGCGCTGAGATAGAAGTAGCGAGCAAATGGTGCAGATAGTGTTAGTGTTAGCGAAATACAGAAACAGAGATTAATAAACAATGCACATAATGACAATAATTGCCGTAATAAACGTACGTACCTGTACAGTGGGTCCGCAACAAACAACACCCTCCCCTTCGACTTATCGTGCTCCCAATGATCTGGCCCCGCAATCACCTGTCAAAACCCTAAAAGAATGGGTTTTTCAACCACCACTAGCCCCGCTGTGTAAACCTCAGTCTCGATCTCCCCCTGCATGTATAAACCAGAACGCACCGCAAAGTCTACTAGCGTTATCGTACGCAAAACGCCAGCGAGCCTGAAAGAAATCTCAGGCGGAGGGGGAGCACCTGGGTACGGAAGCGGCACTGGGACCCCAGGAGGGTGAAATGTGAATGACGAAAGGAACTCGACCAGCAGCTCCCTGTAGGTCGGCGTGTGCGCCAAATCAAAAAGACGATGCCACGGCGAATCGAGAGGTACAAACCGACGCACTCTAGCCGTCTCAGCAAGCTGGTCCATCGCATCCCAGTCGATCGATGCATGCGATCCAATGTGCATCCTCCGAAGCTTCTGGCAATGGCGGGCGGCATCGGTGCCCGCGGGAAACTCTAGATAGGGACAACCCTGCAGCGTATCTAGAGGCGGCCGCCGTCTCCGTCGTGGACCCTCCTAAACCGGCTGACCCTGCTGAACCGGCTGAATCGGCTGAGCCGGCTGACCCCCCTCAAGCTCTATCTCAATCTCATCGCCCTCCATAATCAATCTGCAAATAATAATAATAATAATAATAATAATAATAATAATAATAATAATAATAATAAATAAATAAATAAATAAAAATAATAATAAATAAATAAATAATAATAATAAATAATTAAATAATAATAATAATAAATAAATAATAAATAAATAAATAATAATAATAAATAAATAATAACAATAATAATACTAATAATAATAATAAATAATAAATAAATAATAATAATAACAATAATAATACTAATAATAATAATAAATAACAATAATAATACTAATATTAATAAATAAATAAATAATAATAATAATAACAATAATAATACTAATAATAATAATTAATAAGAAAAAAAAATACAGAGCCTCGTATAGCCCTCGTATAGGGCTATACTGGGCGTCCTGTTCTTCCCCATTCATCTTCAACCTCAAACTCAAACCCCCAAACCCCACAAAAATCAAATTTCAGGGCAAACCTACGGTCTAAAGGCAAAAACGTGGCAAAAATACTAAACTACAGGGCGAAATACGTACCGGTGATGCTTGAAATCGATGAAAATCCGGTCGAAATACGTATCCGAGGCGTATAGAGGTGTATTCTCCGTATAGGGGTTTGTTTTTTGTTTTGGGGTTATAACCAGCCTCGTCTAGACCCCCCCGCCTTATACGAGGCACAGACGCCTCGTATAGGGCTATACGCGTCGTCCTTTCTTTTTCTGAAATGACCATTTAGCCCCTGTTATGCCCCCAGTATAGGCATTATTAAGGGGCAAAATGGTAATTAACCAATACAAAAAGATATTTCTGTAATGGTTAATTACCATTTTGCCCCTGACTAAAGACTATACTGAGGGCTTTACAGGGGCAAAATGGTAATTTAATAAACCCTTTTTCATAATTAAAAAACAAAACCTTAAAAAGTTGCCGCCTCGTATAGCTCTAGACCCCTCGTATACCTTTAAGTCACTTGTCAAATGTATAGTAAATCAGTCACTGAAGACGCCTCGTATAGTCCTATACGAGGCGTCTTAGTGCCTCGTATCCATTCCTCGTACAGACCTAGACTCCCCGTCTGATGTGACTGATTTGACATTGTGCTTTGGTGCAGAGCTGGTCGGAAAAGTAACCCTATACGCCTCGTATATGTCTATACGAGGCGTCCTGAAGGGTGTCAAAATAGGCATTAAGGTGTGTAAATATGTACACCCTTAATCAAACGCATACAATGCTACAACATACTACATAACCTCTAAAACCTCACACGGATACAAGAACTCGTATAGCTTATATCACCTCCAATATATAGATGAAGACTAACACAAACTTATCATCTTGAACAATCAAGGAAAGAACAATGGTAACATGCAGTGGATATATACATGAAGAGAGATGGAAATTACAAAACTGCCCTCCCTGTCATTCAAAGACAAATGGAGAAATTCAACTTTGCTCCTTGCACTTTACAGCAATGACATTGCAGCCCTTTAAGATTTCCTTTCACCGGAGAGAGCCTCGGCCTCAACTAACTTCATTAACAAGTTTTTTTTCCTGAAAGATAAATAAACACCAATTGAACAAAACAAGGCCCCAAAATAAGTTGAGAGAGAGAGAGAGAGAGAGACCTCCATATAGTAGCTTCATAAGGAAGAATATAAGTCAACAAAGGGGATATTGGAGATGAGAGGCCAGTAACAGCCTCTTTTACTGCATCTTTCTTTCAGATCTGGGCATTCAGCGATTTGTAAACTCAAAAGTGAAGGCAACAACGCTTCTGGTAAATCCATCATGTTTGGGCAATTGTCAAAAGAGAGATGTTGAAGGGCAGTGAGGTGTTGGGGATGAAACAGTTTATTCAGCTCAGGGCAATCGTCAAAATATAGATGTTGGAGGGACGTGAGGTGTTGGAGTCCCGCTGAAAATGATTCCGGTTTTTCAAATTCATGTACGTGAAGAGAAGTGAGGGATGAAGGAAGGATATGAGAAAACTGACTACAGCTACTCACTCCATCGTCACCGTATAAGTAAAGTTGGACAAGTGAGGTTGGAAAATTATGTGAGCCCCACTCTGAGATGGGCTTCTTCAACTTCCCTATTGTTAGGGAACGCAAATTGGGAGGCCAAATCCTGCGAGGAAAACAAGCATCCATACATGGACAATTCCATATTCCAAGACTCATTAACGATGTCAAACTGGACAACTCATTGTCAGGAAACGATTCCAGATTTTCACAAGTTCCTATGCTCAATGACGTGAGGTGAACCAAGTAATTCAGTCCAGTGATTGATTTTAGATTTGCCCAACCAGTTATCGTTACATGATCAAGCATTAGCATGTTGTTTCTATTAGTGTTCATCTTTTGCACTCCCCACTCCGTTTCCAATAGTTTACTGCAGCCATTAATCTCAAGTGACTTGAAATACTTCCCTCCTGTTGGTAACGAGATAGATGTAATTGAATTACAACACGCAACTCTCAACATCTCAACACTATCTGGACAACTGTAGTGCTCCATATTGTTACAAAAAGATAGTTCCAACATCCTAAGAGATGTTAGGAGGTTGCTCCTACAATTATCTTCCTCCTCTTTTTCTCCTAAACTCACCAAATTATCACAACCAGACACTTCCAGTTTCCTTACTTCATAAGAACCTTACTCACAACTTCCTCTGATTCCCATAAGTATCTAATTTCATTACAATACATGATCCTTAAATATTCAACTGCACCAAGATACTCTATGACACCTCTCCACACCACGTCATTAAGCCCTGATATAGAATGTATCTCCAACTTGGTGAATGATGAAGCTACTTGAACTAACCTTCTCAACACACTACTATCACATCCACTTATATATAGAACACTGAGTGGAGGTAGTGCTTCAAGTGTGACTTCAACCAGGTTAGGACAATTACTTATAGTAAGCTGTTGAAGGCATGGGAACACAACCCCACTATTCGTAGACCATTTCTCCCACCCTCTCATATTTCCAAAACTGAGAATTTCAAGTGAAGGAAATGCAGGACCAGTCCCAAGTAACTCCACACCCACAACTTTCACCCCATCCAAGTGGTCAATAAACAACTTCTTAAGTTCCGGTAGTTGTCCAAGTGGTGGTAGAGTTGTACATTTTTTACATCCACGTATTGACACATAATTCAATCGAAGAAAAGAGGGATCCCCAACCCAATTTGGAAACTCTAATCCCCCATATGAAATAACTTGGAGTTGTTTTAAATATTCATTACGTGGCTTCAGCTCATTTAGGACCTCCTTTTCATGCATTTCATTCCTTGAACCATCTGACACATCACTCCATACAACCTCTAACTCGCTAAATCTCTTTTGTGAAAAGTTCGCCTCCTGTGCATGTATTGCATTTTGCACTTTTTCCAAGCCCGCAATGGAAATTTTCCCACATAGATTCCGTAAATCTTTAAGATTGGTTATTTCAAATCCTTCTTCGCCTCCGACAAATATCTTAGAGAAAGTTTGTAGGCTTTTCAAATCACCAATCCCTGGTGGTGTCTCGTTCAAATACCAAGTGTCCCTAATGTCAATATGCCGAAGGTTTTTAAGCTTTAATAAGTTATTGGGAAACTTAGCTAAACCATGACAACCAAATACAATCAATGTCTCTAAATTATAGAGATTGCAAACACTTTCTGGTAATTACGTGATTGTACTCCCTGATAGATTAAGATACCTTAAGTGGCTCAAAGTACCTATGGACTCTGGTACATCACTTATTTTGAAACCACTCAAACATAGAACCCTTAACAACGGTAACTCAAGAAATAAATCAACCAGTATCTTGTTTGAAAAGTAGAAACAATCCGAACATTCTACCATCCCAACAGATGTTGTTAAGAATGTTCTCAAACTTTTAGCTCCTTTATATGACTTAAACTTCTTGTAGGCTACATATTCCTCACGAACAAAAGACATATGGCGGTACTTTTCCAACGCTTCCTTCTTAATATCTTTCTCCAACCTTGAAAAAAACACACCACCAACTGATATCGCCAAGTCACTTATCATGTCATGCATCACAAACAGTGATTCGTTGTTAGGTTCATGTTGAAAAAATGATCTTGACAACAACTCATCAAAGTATTCATGACCCAAGCATTCTTGTGTTGAATCACTTGGAGTTGGTTGTTGCAAAAACCCTTCTGCTATCCATAATTTAACTAGTTCCTCTTTATCAAACACATAATCCTTGGGGAACAAAGAACAATAACCAAATAACTGCTTCAAACGTGCAGAAAGATCATGGTAGCTTAGTTTAAGGGCTGGGACAATTTCACCTTCAACTGGTGTCACACCCCGACTTTCCACGTGTCACCGGTGGGCCCGGTGGGGAGTATCGTGACGTGGTTGGCAACATAATAGTCAAACAACACAATATATAAATGCACAGCGGAAGCAAAAGATAAATATTATTACATTTCCGAATATAAAGTAATATCCAATATTACAACGGAAAGTAAAGGATCCACAGGCGGATCTTAAAACATATCATTTGTTCAACAGATTTTAGGCGCCTAGAACTTTCAAGATTTCCTTAGAAACCGCCCTGAGCTTCCAGCCAATTATGTTCAGTACCTGTCACTTAACCCTTTTGGAAAATACGTCAGTTTTCACTGGTAAATACACTCAAACAACTCATTTTGGAAAATGATTGAAAATTGGTTTGGATGCACATGGCACAAAATATATTGACACTTTGATTAAAATGCACAGAGGCAAAATTAATCTTTTATACTTGGAACAATTATAGTTATAACCTTGTATACAGATTTACATGTTCGTTGTACGTTCAGGGCCCGATGTAGAAACCGAGTCAAGATTAACAGACACGCCACAAGTATAGGCCCACAAGAGAGTGAGATACCGTTATTACTTAGTAACTGTCAGGTGTATGCCTACAACCCGTACCTAAGACGTGGCCATTTTATAATACAATGATGTCAAGGATATCCAGGACATGGTCATTAACCCCTAAAGGCTTTTATTTCAAACAATACAGATTAAACCGGGTTACCTCAATAATTTAACCTTCATTAAGATTAAATATTCAATACCCGACCAAGCGGTATTATTATACCGTATCCCAAGCCCGTATAGGGAAAATAAGTTAAGAGTATTTACCTGAGCTAGCTCCTGTCTTAAATAGCAAGAATCTAATAACTCAGCCGTATTCACTTAAGTAAGCGTAGGTACCATTTACCTAAATGCTCTAGTCTGGAATGATGGTATAAATAATTAATTAGAATGCTAACGGGTCTTTAATTAAGCCTAAGCTTAGACCGGTTAGTCTTACAGGAAGATACGGTTCGTACGCACGATTAAGCGAAGACCGGAATAGAATGTGATTTAAACCCGACATGTTCAGAGACTTGTCTTATATGGGTATTTCATACACCTTCTGATTTTTAGGATAAAACCAATAAGGTTTGACCCGTTTCGGCTAATTTATGTAAACTAGTTACATAAACCGATCCGTACGCGTAAGAAGCGTGACGGGTGTTCATTAGAGCCATTTACAGGTTTCCTAAGTTAATTATGCCTCAAATATGTTGTGACATCAGTAAGATGTCTTTCATTATGCCCGAAACAAATTTAAACACAAACTATGCCCCATAGGGGTAGTTTGGTCATTTTAAAGGTTGTAAAAGAGTTTAAATGTTTAACTGGGTTACGGGTCTGATGTAAACAGAAAACATACTCAATTTGATGAGTTATAACAGTAGGCTTATATATGTGAAATTTATCATCTTTAACCAAACTATGCCCCGTAGGGGTATTTTGGTAATTTCACATAAGCCGAAAAGCTCAGAAACGAAGTCTGAGTTAATCAACCTTTGCTTACTGTTAAAATATCATCATTTGCCTCTTATATCAGTAGGTATCAACCCGGGTATGTTCAATATGATTTTAAAACATACTATGCGTTAAAAACGCTAAATAAGGCGATTAAAGGCCAATTCCGGGTTTGATACTTAAATCTAATATTTTTATATTTCCAGAAGGCTTAAAATAATTTATTTATCATATGTGATCAGTAGCAAAAGGTTTGGAGTCGTTTAGATAAGTAAAACTCATTTTATGGCCCGTAAGGGCAAAACCGACAATTACCGGATTAAGCCTACGACTACTAGTTATGCTCAGCCTAAAATTAATTAAAAATCTTTAAAAATCCCAAAATAATATATTACATCAGTGGGTATTAAGTTTGATACCAAAAAGTAGGCTTAACTAGGCTATACGCTAATTACGCCATTTTATTAACATAAAGCCTTTAATTTACGCTAATGAGCATAACTCTTAATCTACAAGTCAAACTGATGTCAAACTTTGCATACAAGTTTATATATCAGTAACTAAGGTTTCTATACTTTTACTTTTCCAAAAATCGCGTTTTAAGGCAATAAGGGCATAATGGTCAACATATGAGCAATTAACGGAATCATGCGTATTAATCGGATAACTAATGAACCGAGGTGTATAATCACAGAGGGTTATACTAGCATGTAACCTGGTCCAAATGAAGCTCTAAGGTATTTCTAAAACATACCTAAACGGGTCAGAACTGAAGTCAAAGCAAAAGTCAAAGCTTTGCGACTTTCGGTTCCGAACCGGGTCTAAACAGGAAATAGTCGGGTTGAACATGTTTGGACATGTTCTTACACTTATTACTAAGTTATAACAATGTTCAAACAGGTTATATATGTTCTAGATAGCTAGTTATGCATAAATGACATTTTAAGCATTATGTTGACTTTTTAATTAAAAGTTTGACCCGACATTTGACCTGGTTAGGATGGTGATCAGGGGAAACCCTTTTGGGGTTTTATTACCCACATAATTACCAACTCATAACTACTTTTGATTCGACTAATCACTGGACCATTAGTGATTAATCTTAAAGTCAACCGTTAATTACGACGGTTAGACTTTTAAGCTAAAACTAAGCTAAAACTTAATCAAGAAAGGTTTAGCAAACTTACTTAAGTCCTAAGCTTGATTAGAAAGGACTTGGGTCTGCTTTGAAGCTCCAGAAAGGCTCCTCAATTGCAGATGAAGGTGTGAAGATTTGTTTGCAACTTCATGCCTTTATATAGTGTTTAGATCACCACAAATTCTTGACACCCAAGTCTATGAGTGACCACAACATCTTAACAAGTGTCCCTAGATGTTTAGGGGATGTTTAGGGGCCAAGAAGTATGAGGAAAATCGTTTAAAAGTGAGTTGCAACGCTTAAAACAGCCAACAGCCAAGTTGCTGTCGCTGGCAGACTGGTAGCGCACCGCTACGCTTCTGATGTAGCAGTGCGCTAGCCATCCTCAGGGGCAATTCTTCCATTTTTCAGTTTGCATCCCTGGCTCTTGGTACTCCGAAAGGTCAACTAAGCTTAATTCTTGCATTTTGACCCCTTATTATTTATATACAAGGGCTTTATGACTTATATTCACTTTGCCAAGTCCCTGGACACTTCCGGTTAACCCGAAAAGTCATAACTTTCACCGTTGACGCTTTAACCCCTCGTACACGAATTTGATCATAACTTTCTCATACGATAACGAAACTTTATGAAATTTTAATCGTGCATTCTAGTGAGCATAATTAACCGTTACAAAGCTTTGGGTTTGCTAAAAGGTCACTCAAAGGTATAACTTAAACATGTTGACACATTTAACCCCTGAAGTTTGTAACCTCTCACTTTTAGCTTCGTATGATCTATGATTTATTCGTTTGAAGGTATGAGCATCATGTAGGGCTAATGTGCAATACATTTATTCACTGTTGACATTTAGAACTCGTATATTTACATACTTTCCATGATTGTCAACTTTAGTCCTTCTAGAACATTATTTCACACTTTCAAACATATGACACGTGTCAACACATTATAGGACGTGGATTTTCGAGGTGTTACATCCTCACCCCCTTAAAATAAATCTCGGCCCGAGATTTACCAAAATAAAGGAAGTATTCTCTGCCTAATAATGGCAACTTACAGATCCAGATAATTGGACTTACCAATCTATTGTCCTAATCAATAGATTGTTTAATATTCCATTTATACAAGGTCTCCAAAGGGGCAGCCTTGATACTTATTTATCAACTTTTATAGAAAAGCTTATCTTAAGGTGAGATGGTTATTTCAACCACTGCTTAACAAATCTTAGGGAATAGCTAATCCTTGCCGTTAGTCGAACAATTCGACTATTTTGGGCAGCTGATGGCAAATTCTTAATCGTTGCCTAAGTAGGGTTGCGGTAAAAATGCATAAGCAAAAAATGAACCGTCTTTCTTACCCAACCATATCAAACTCTTAGAATATCGAGTTAGGATATATGAATCTATATGTTAGAATTTACTTAATCAGGGTTTCGGTTAATCCATTATCAATATGGAGTTTTCAAAATACTCCAGCCCACAGCGGGATGATAATCTTAATTCTACCTGCCTTCTAGGAGGTAAGCAAGGAAAACTTATGAGAAGATAATCAAGATACAAGGAGGCTACAGAGATTTTTCCATGTCTCAGGCTCCAGTTCATTCATCATTGCTTGTGTCAAATAAGCGACACATTTATGTTATGAGTCCACACATTTCTTTACCAGGGAATATTTGTTTGGACAATTCCATTCTGGATATCTCCTTTGAACACTACTAGTCGACATTAGTACAATATGACCATTGGGATATCTCAGGGGTTCCATGTATTAAACCTCCATGCTGATCAGACATGGAAATAATCTATGGGATACCCTAGGATACGCCAATCCTCATATGGCACCTTCTATCAAACATAGTTTGGCATTCTCAGGTGATAGAAAACAATGAGAAAATAATAAAATAGAATTATATATATTGTCGTACTCTTTCTGGGGAAGAGTACTCCAGATTCTTATGGAAGAATTATCTTCTAGGATGGGAGTCATAGACTATAACTGTCATCGTCTTGAAAGGCGATTCTCTTGACAGAAAGGTAAACCAATTAACATCACTAATGGATGTCTATATATAATTATCGTATCTAATGATATTAGTCATGATCACATCGATCATATTGACTATTAGGTTTGGGTATAATCCCACCATTTTGAATAGGGGATCATAAGGATCATAATGTTTGTGTCTCTTATGGACAATTTATTATAGCCCGTAGGCAATTCCCTTCGAAGGGATATCTATGGTATGATTATCTTTCCAGATGATATTTAGTAGAGATCGTATGGACCCTACCGACTATTATGCTTGGACGTATTCCAACATCTTTAGACAGGGTCAAAGACCACCACTGTCGTTGTCTTATCGGACAACAAATTTAGCCCGTAGGCACTCCATTACTCACGGATGTTTATAACATGATCATCTTATAAGATGATATAAGCCATGATTTCTAGATCATAAGGAAAATTAGGAATTTAAAGATTGCCAATATAGGGATGACTGTTGTGATTTTATCGAATCACATTTGTCAGGAGTGCTAACACGTTCCTAGGTGTTAATAAGGATTTGAATCCCTTGAGTATGTTTCACCATCTTGGCCGCGTAGGCTAGGTTTCACCTTTTAGATTCTTTTTAAAATGCATACTGGCAGGGGAGGAAGGATATTTATTTTATTCAGGATTTTTATCATAAATCCTAATTTATAAGTAATAATAGCACAAATGGCCTAGTCGCGTAGACAAGTTTAATTTATAAGCCATGATTTCAGAGAATCGAGGCATTAAGGTTTTAATAATAGCACAAATGGCCTAGTCACGTAGACAAGTTTTATTTATAAGCCATGATTTCAGAGAATCGAGGCATTATGATTTATCCTAGTTATACAACATTACGGATAGTAAGGTGGCACAAAGGCCTAGTCACATGGACACTTTTAAATTTTAAGCTATGATTTCAGAGAATCAAAGCATGAAGGTATTCTGGCACAATAGGCCTAGTCACAAGGATATTTATAAATTATAAGCTAGGATTTCAGAGAATCAAAGCCTTGAGGTTTGAACCTAGTTCATTACCTTTTTCTGACAGGGAGTCATAGTTGCCACTGTATTTTGGCTCATGTAGAAATGAGCAAGGCCCGTAGGCATTTTATTACCACGTATGGTTAAAATATGATCATTTTAATTGATGATGTAAACCCAGGATTTAGGGATCATTAAACTGGGTTAGGAATCTTTTGAAGAATCCTTAATTACGTGTGTGATTCCCAACGAATCACATCTGTCAGGAGTGTTAACATATTTATAGATGTTAACAGGGATTCGAATCTTTTAAACAGGTCTTACCATCTTGGCCCGGTCTTAAAATGACCCGAAGGCTAGGTTTCACTTTTAAGATTCTTATTAATATTTACCGCAGAAAAATTTCTGAATTGAACTGTTAATAGGGATCTGAATCTACATTGAGGAACTGCCATCTTGGCCGGTCTTAATATGACCCGAAGCTAGGTCTTGTCCTTTTAGATTTTGCCATTTTATTATAATGGTAGATCTTGCAAAAGGAATGTTATTAAGGATCAAAATCTAAATTGAGGAACTGTCATCTTGGCCGGTCTTAATATGACCCGAAGCTAGGTCTTGTCCTTTTAGATTTTGCCATTTTATTATAATGGTAGATCTTGCAAAAGGAATGTTATTAAGGATCAAAATCTAAATTGAGGAACTGCCATCTTGGCCGGTCTTAATATGACCCGAGGCTAGGTCTTGTCCTTTTTAGATTTTCC
Source organism: Helianthus tuberosus (assembly GCA_030545235.1). Classification (NCBI taxonomy): domain Eukaryota; kingdom Viridiplantae; phylum Streptophyta; class Magnoliopsida; order Asterales; family Asteraceae; genus Helianthus; species Helianthus tuberosus. The sequence continues at coordinate 201,362,130 of CM060425.1, forward strand.
ATTTTATTATAATGGTAGATCTTATAATATAGGAATGATATTTTAAACTTAATCGTTCCTTTAAAATTTAAACAAGTATAGGGTTGCCCTAAATGGGACTTCAAAAGAATAATGTCGTCCTCGGAGGGACTGAATGATAAATATGTCCTTATAAGGACTATATACGGAAACGTTCTTCAGCAAAAAGGAGTTTCTTCTTCATTCAATTCCTGAATGCTTTCTCCTTGGTTGAACGTCTCATCCTGGTCGCGGTACGAAGCTCAGCATTTCAAGGCTCCAGACGTGGAGAATTTTTTTTTTTTTTTTATTACAGCTTCTTCGCTTGGCGACGTATATAAAAAATTTTGGAAGCAAAATTTCCATATTAGGATTTGAGAATAATCCTATGTTAAGTCTAGACTCAGAAGTTTAGATATGTGCAATTGTGTAACTGAGATTAAACACAAAAGGCTAGTGTTTAATTCACTCAGTGTTGGCTCTGATACCAACCTGTCACACCCCGACTTTCCACGTGTCACCGGTGGGCCCGGTGGGGAGTATCGTGACGTGGTTGGCAACATAATAGTCAAACAACACAATATATAAATGCACAGCGGAAGCAAAAGATAAATATTATTACATTTCCGAATATAAAGTAATATCCAATATTACAACGGAAAGTAAAGGATCCACAGGCGGATCTTAAAACATATCATTTGTTCAACAGACTTTAGGCGCCTAGAACTTTCAAGATTTCCTTAGAAACCGCCCTGAGCTTCCAGCCAATTATGTTCAGTACCTGTCACTTAACCCTTTTGGAAAATACGTCAGTTTTCACTGGTAAATACACTCAACCGACTCATTTTGGAAAATGATTGAAAATTGGTTTGGATGCACATGGCACAAAATATATTGACACTTTGATTAAAATGCACAGAGGCAAAATTAATCTTTTATACTTGGAACAATTATAGTTATAACCTTGTATACAGATTTACATGTTCGTTGTACGTTCAGGGCCCGATGTAGAAACCGAGTCAAGATTAACAGACACGCCACAAGTATAGGCCCACAAGAGAGTGAGATACCGTTATTACTTAGTAACTGTCAGGTGTATGCCTACACCCCGTACCTAAGACGTGGCCATTTTATAATACAATGATGTCAAGGATATCCGGGACATGGTCATTAACCCCTAAAGGCTTTTATTTCAAACAATACAGATTAAACCGGGTTACCTCAATAATTTAACCTTCATTAAGATTAAATATTCAATACCCGACCAAGCGGTATTATTATACCGTATCCCAAGCCCGTATAGGGAAAATAAGTTAAGAGTATTTACCTGAGCTAGCTCCTGTCTTAAATAGCAAGAATCTAATAACTCAGCCGTATTCACTTAAGTAAGCGTAGGTACCATTTACCGAAATGCTCTAGTCTGGAATGATGGTATAAATAATTAATTAGAATGCTAACGGGTCTTTAATTAAGCCTAAGCTTAGACCGGTTAGTCTTACAGGAAGATACGGTTCGTACGCACGATTAAGCGAAGACCGGAATAGAATGTGATTTAAACCCGACATGTTCAGAGACTTGTCTTATATGGGTATTTCATACACCTTCTGATTTTTAGGATAAAACCAATAAGGTTTGACCCGTTTCGGCTAATTTATGTAAACTAGTTACATAAACCGATCCGTACGCGTAAGAAGCGTGACGGGTGTTCATTAGAGCCATTTACAGGTTTCCTAAGTTAATTATGCCTCAAATATGTTGTGACATCAGTAAGATGTCTTTCATTATGCCCGAAACGAATTTAAACACAAACTATGCCCCATAGGGGTAGTTTGGTCATTTTAAAGGTTGTAAAAGAGTTTAAATGTTTAACTGGGTTACGGGTCTGATGTAAACAGAAAACATACTCAATTTGATGAGTTATAACAGTAGGCTAAAGCATATATGTGAAATTTATCATCTTTAACCAAACTATGCCCCGTAGGGGTATTTTGGTAATTTCACATAAGCCGAAAAGCTCAGAAACGAAGTCTGAGTTAATCAACCTTTGCTTACTGTTAAATATCATCATTTGCCTCTTATATCAGTAGGTATCAACCCGGGTATGTTCAATATGATTTTAAAACATACTATGCGTTAAAAACGCTAAATAAGGCGATTAAAGGCCAATTCCGGGTTTGATACTTAAATCTGATATTTTTATATTTCCAGAAGGCTTAAAATAATTTATTTATCATATGTGATCAGTAGCAAAAGGTTTGGAGTCGTTTAGATAAGTAAAACTCATTTTATGGCCCGTAAGGGCAAAACCGACAATTACCGGATTAAGCCTACGACTACTAGTTATGCTCAGCCTAAAATTAATTAAAAATCTTTAAAAATCCCAAAATAATATATTACATCAGTGGGTATTAAGTTTGATACCAAAAAGTAGGCTTAACTAGGCTATACGCTAATTACGCCATTTTATTAACATAAAGCCTTTAATTTACGCTAATGAGCATAACTCTTAATCTACAAGTCAAACTGATGTCAAACTTTGCATACAAGTTTATATATCAGTAACTAAGGTTTCTATACTTTTACTTTTCCAAAAATCGCGTTTTAAGGCAATAAGGGCATAATGGTCAACATATGAGCAATTAACGGAATCATGCGTATTAATCGGATAACTAATGAACCGAGGTGTATAATCACAGAGGGTTATACTAGCATGTAACCTGGTCCAAATGAAGCTCTAAGGTATTTCTAAAACATACCTAAACGGGTCAGAACTGAAGTCAAAGCAAAAGTCAAAGCTTTGCGACTTTCGGTTCCGAACCGGGTCTAAACAGGAAATAGTCGGGTTGAACATGTTTGGACATGTTCTTACACTTATTACTAAGTTATAACAATGTTCAAACAGGTTATATATGTTCTAGATAGCTAGTTATGCATAAATGACATTTTAAGCATTATGTTGACTTTTTAATTAAAAGTTTGACCCGACATTTGACCTGGTTAGGATGGTGATCAGGGGAAACCCTTTTGGGGTTTTATTACCCACATAATTACCAACTCATAACTACTTTTGATTCGACTAATCACTGGACCATTAGTGATTAATCTTAAAGTCAACCGTTAATTACGACGGTTTGACTTTTAAGCTAAAACTAAGCTAAAACTTAATCAAGAAAGGTTTAGCAAACTTACTTAAGTCCTAAGCTTGATTAGAAAGGACTTGGGTCTGCTTTGAAGCTCCAGAAAGGCTCCTCAATTGCAGATGAAGGTGTGAAGATTTGTTTGCAACTTCATGCCTTTATATAGTGTTTAGATCACCACAAATTCTTGACACCCAAGTCTATGAGTGACCACAACATCTTAACAAGTGTCCCTAGATGTTTAGGGGATGTTTAGGGGCCAAGAAGTATGAGGAAAATCGTTTAAAAGTGAGTTGCAACGCTTAAAACAGCCAACAGCCAAGTTGCTGTCGCTGGCAGACTGGTAGCGCACCGCTACGCTTCTGATGTAGCAGTGCGCTAGCCCTCCTCAGGGGAAATTCTTCCATTTTTCAGTTTGCATCCCTGGCTCTTGGTACTCCGAAAGGTCAACTAAGCTTAATTCTTGCATTTTGACCCCTTATTATTTATATACAAGGGCTTTATGACTTATACTCACTTTGCCAAGTCCCTGGACACTTCCGGTTAACCCGAAAAGTCATAACTTTCACCGTTGACGCTTTAACCCCTCGTACACGAATTTGATCATAACTTTCTCATACGATAACGAAACTTTATGAAATTTTAATCGTGCATTCTAGTGAGCATAATTAACCGTTACAAAGCTTTGGGTTTGCTAAAAGGTCACTCAAAGGTATAACTTAAACATGTTGACACATTTAACCCCTGAAGTTTGTAACCTCTCACTTTTAGCTTCGTATGATCTATGATTTATTCGTTTGAAGGTATGAGCATCATGTAGGGCTAATGTGCAATACATTTATTCACTGTTGACATTTAGAACTCGTATATTTACATACTTTCCATGATTGTCAACTTTAGTCCTTCTAGAACATTATTTCACACTTTCAAACATATGACACGTGTCAACACATTATAGGACGTGGATTTTCGAGGTGTTACAACTGGTAACGTCCATATCTCACTATCTAATACTTGCTTCCAATAAACTTCTTCATCATTTTTTATGCTTAATAATCTCCCAAGTGCTTTCAAAGACAAAGGCAAGCACTCACATTTTTCAACAATACCTACACCGTGTGGTTTGAGCAACAAATGCGAATCAAAGTTATTTACACCCAATGCATGTAAAGCAACTAAGGAAAGAGCATCATCATGGGCCAAGCTTTTCAACTTGATTAGATCATTGTAACCCAACATATTGAGCAACTTATCCGTCCTTGTTGTCATGATTATTTTACTTCCTGGAGCACATGCATGAAACGGGTCAACAAGGGTTTCCCAATCCTCAAAGCTTTCACTCCACACATCATCTAATACTAAAAGAAACCTTTTCCCCCTTAGGTGATCCATAAGAGCTACTTGGAGCAGTTTTAAATCTGGATAGCCGTCCTTGTTTACCCCTCCCACAGATTGAAAGATAATTTTACTTATACGAAAGCTATCAAATTCATTCGAGACACAAACCCATGCCTTGAGTTCAAAGTGATCCTTGACTTGTTGTTCGTCGTACAAAAGTCTAGCTAGAGTAGTTTTTCCAACCCCACCCATACCAACGATGGGAACAATGCTAAACTTTTGATCACATGGTTCATCCACCAACAACTTGTGGACCAGCGCCTCTTTCTCCGCTTGTCGTCCAACAATAATACTAGATGCATCCACCATAGAGGTTTGTGATCTTCTATTATTGTTTTTTGACCTATATTCCTCTTTAACAACTAAACCAAGAGCATCTTTCTGCTCTATCAAAACATGTAACTTGGTGTTCATATCATTTACCTTCGAAAAGCTTTGTACCTTGCTGGTATCGGTTTCTAATTCGTCGGTCAACTCACGACGCATAGCTTCGGTTGCTATATCATCAAGTACGTCATCGATGTCATAAGCCAAGTGCTGGAGCTCATTCAGCCATCGTTTCACAGATTGATCGGTTATCTCTTTCTGAGAAGCATCAGTAAGCACATCCTGGATCTTGAACAATGATCGCTCCAATTTCTTTATCTCAGAATTCATTTCAACGTATGGAGCACGTGTTTCCGAAGTTGCAGAGGCCAGCTTCTCGTGAAGATCAGAGATGAAGGCAGCCATTAGTTATGGTTAGATTGCAGAGGTTTGGATGAACTGGGTGATGTTTTGAAACGTTGGCCAAAGTTGTTTTGGTAGTTTTATTGTTATGGTCAACCACCCAAATGAGCATCGGCCAATAAGAAAATAGAGGAGTAAGACCGAAATTGCCCAAAGTCTATTTTGGTGTCTAGTATTCTAGTCAAAGTCTATTTTTCTTTATGTATAGCAACTAGTTTTATGACCCTCCCATATTGCGGGTGCTAAGCCGAATATTTCTCACTTTCATAACATATACGTTTTTGTTTCGGTTACTTGCACATCTTACTCATAACACGATCTCAATAAAAATTAATCGAGTAAACAAATTAAAAAAAACACTACCATAGTTTTGCTAAAAAACTAAAACAATAGCAAGACTGCAATTTTGAACTGTTAGAACCAATGAGCGAGTGAAAGGCATGACATGAATAAAAACTAAATTGAGTAAACCAATTAAAACCAAAACACTACCATCATTTTGACAAAAAAAAAACTAAAATTTGTGCATTTTTAATTACCGATTCGATTCGTTACGGTATATCAAATTTTTCATTAAGTTTAGACAATGTAAAAAAACCAAAGGAAAAACAGAGAAAAAAAGGCTTTATTAAACCTTGAAGACTATATAGTAAGTTTTAATGTTTGAGGGTAGTAATTTATTAAATCTTGACGACTATATAACAAGTTTTAAAGTTTAAAGATAGCAGCGTAAATTATTAAAGTCCAAACAAAGCAAATTGCCTCAGACATGGTTCCAACTCCCGCCAGGAGGTTTAAAACCCTCCAACTTTCCCACCATACCACATTCCTTACTTGTGATTTATTTTGTCTTTGCATGTATACATACTATTGTTGCAGTGGAAAAAAAAACATTATGGGTGAGCCCCAATAACCTCCTGCTTTGCATGTGCTATAAGACTGAAGCGTATGACAGTCATGGTTGGAGCATAATTCGCCATATAAAAACATGACTACACCCTTTAATATAATAAAGCTTTGATCAGCATTTCACTCTAAAAGAAAAAAAGGTGGTGGAAAACAAAATGTCTATTTCTTCACTATATTAATTAAGAGAATAAAGTAGTGTAAAAAAATATCTTTAAGAGAGGCCCGTGTCACCATTAATGATAATTTAATGGTTATATTTTCACAACAATTCAAATGGGCCTTCAAATTTAAGTCATCTAAAAGCCATGTTATCTTCTTCTTGTCAATATTTTAAAAGTTTTATAGCTCGATTAGGGATGTTAGTGAGTCACTTAAGGCGGACGGGCGGTTTGTGATAATTTCACTCTCATACTATTTGTAATATTATGTTTTATACGCCGGTTTCATACCCATCATGTATTGTTATCTTTATCTGTAAGGTTTGTGTTTTTATGAGTGTTGGTATACCGGTTTATTTTCTTATGTGGTAAAAGTATTTGTTGGGACAGGGTAAGATCAAATAAAAAGTTTATTTTGCCTAAGTAGGATGAGAAGGAATCTTAACCATTCATTTTTCAAATCAATGGTTAAGATGAAAGTGTAGGAAAAAGGTGGAGTGTAAGGGTATCTTGGGAAAATCCTATTTATGGACTTTCTCTCTCCACATGCAAGGCACATGCATGTTACACCCCTATTTTTTAAACGTTCGTAACTTTTTTATACGACATTATTTTTTCATAAAAATTTCACCGTAAAATCGAGCGTCTTTTTATCTTTAATTTGAGTACCATATTGCAATATAAAATATGAAGACTAAAAAACCAACTAAAATGTGTTGTATTTCTATGTTGTATAACATTTTTTTTGTGTTGGATTTTTGTACTATATTTTTGTGCTAAATTTTTTGTGCTGAATTTTTGTCTTAAATTTTTTTTTCCTCAATTTTTTGTGCTGGATTTTTTTGTACTACATTTTTTGCTGAATTTTTTCATGCTATATTTTTTTGTACTAGATTTTTTTGTGCTATATTTTTTTGTACTACATTTTTTGTGCTATATTTTTTTGTACTAGATTTTTTGTGCTAGATTTTTGTGCTAAATTTTTTTTGTTGTATTTTTAAAAAACAAAATGGGTGCCAAATGTCATTTTCACTCCTATTTATAAGGACCAAAATGTCATTCATCCCTACTTATTAGGAGTGCCACATGTCATCATCACAATCCTTATTAGGCTACTTAGGCAAAAACCACTTTTTAGTGGATCCTTCCACTGTTGGGATATTTGAAACCAGATGTAAAACTCATCCTAAAAATGTATTTGAAATACAAATACACAACTTCACTTATACTAATTATACATATTTTTAATAACTTTAAGTTTATAAGAACTTTAGGGACTATTTAATTTGCCTTTCAATATGTTAACATATCTGATTTTAATACAAACAAACGCGTTGAGATCTTACACAATCAACTAATGGGACTCGACTCATTTTAACATCATTAATATTATTTAGATGAATACAAAATAGGCGTACGTTTCACAAAAGCATGCTTCAGAAAATGCACTTTATTTCATGAAAATCATTTGAAAGAACATGACATGAATTTAGGGGTTGTTTGACAATATCTGAATTGTCAAGTGTTGAACCAGTAAAAGGTCTAAATCATTAAATGCTGAACCAGTAAGATGTCTGAACCATTAAGAGCCTATAAAATGGTTAACCGTTCAGAGGCAAATGTCTGATCAATTCAGATTAGAGATCTTAACCATTCAGATTCTGTATAAATCTTAACCACTCAGAGGCAAATGTCTGAACCATTCAGACATCTGCTCTTCAAACAAACAGTCTGAACCATTAAGTGCTGAACCAGTAAGAGGTCTGAACCACTAAGAGCCTCGCTAAGAGGTAAACAAACAACCACTTACACTTTAATAGTTTAATTCAATCAATAAAATGTCCCACAAAATGATTTTAAGGAACATGTTTCGTGAAAGTACACAACATTATCAATCACACAAAAGTAGTGATACGTGGTCCAAGCATACAAAACTAGATTAAGTATTTCAGAAGTTTACACGATTGGTCCAACGAAGTTAATGTGGTCCAAACATGCTTTGCAACGAATTTATGAGGACTATTTTACATATAGGGATTTACGAAAAAAAATATTTATGAAAATTACATTTTTATTCATTAATTAGCGAATATTTGGTTCATGAGCTTAAAGCTATTTTGTATGACTTGTAAAGGAGAGTTACCATACAAGAGGCTTGTTGCGTAGTAGTGTGTACGACATTCCAGTGGCGGATCTAAAAAATCCGCATAGGGGTAACGTTACAATAAAAAGGGGTAACGAAATCGAAAAAACGTCAAATTTTTTCAAAATTTACACTACCGTCAGAGCGTCACCGGAGCGTCAAGGGGCAACGAAGGTTACCCTTCTATCACTCTAGGTCCGCCCCTGCATTCACATCAATGGATCAAAGAAAACCAGTAGCAATTATGTAATTTAAAGGTTTCTATAATTGAAAAAACAAATAGAAAAAAAGGGTAGTATAACTACTCCCCTTTAATTCTTAAACGCCTATAACTTTTTATAAGAAAATATTATTTTTAAATTACACCGTAACGAGCATTTCATTTTCTTTAATTTAAGTATGCTATTGCTATAGTTCTCTTAATTAAAAAAAAATAGCTTACAAGCTATAAAGTTACGTGATTATGTTCCGGTACGTAATCACGTACTAGAACATAATCAACGAATACCTAAATCACGTAACAAAATAATCAATAAATACCTAAATCACGAACCAGATACTCAATTCATACCTAAATCTAGAATCACATACCATATCTACAAAAAGCAGTAATAAACACTCAATATGATAATCGCATACCATGTTTGCAAAATAGTAACAAATACTCAAAGTAATACTACATTTATAATCACATAACGATTTATATTACAAATCTAATCACGTAATAGCATAATAACAATTAAGTTCTCATTATATTATCACGTAATAAGCATAGCTTTAGTTTGAGTTAATTGTCATTTTAGTCCCTGAGGTTTGTCCAAAATTGCCATTTTAGTCCAAATAGTTTTTTTTTCGCATCTGGGTCCCTGACTTTTCCCTTTTGATGCCGTTTTGATCACATATCCTAACTTTATCCAAAAACTCATTTTTAACCAGGGGTATTTTAGGGATTTTCATTTTAAATCTTTTCAATTGTCGTTTTGATCCAATTCGAAAAAATCAAAAAAAATTCTAAAAAATCCAAAAAATTCTAAAAAATAAGAAAAAATCATAAAAATAAAAAAAATGCTAAAAATCCAAAAAATACTAAAAAATCAAAAAAACCAAAAAAAAATCTAAAAAAGCCATTAAAAAAATTCTAAATATAAAAAAAACTCTAAAAGTAAAAAACAAATCTAAAAAACCAAAAAAATCTAAAAAAATCAAAAATTTCTAAAAAATCAAAAATTTCTAAAAAATCATAAAAATTCTAAAAAATCAAAAAAATTCTAAAAAATCTAAAAAAAAATCTAAAAATTAATAAAAATCTAAAAACTCGAACAAACATATTTTAAAGTTTCAAATTCAAAAAATGAAGATATATTCCTCGTCCATACGAATATATTTTCAAGTTTTATCTATTTTTTTTGAGTGAATGAGTGGTCATGATTAGATAGAACCATTTATCCATTTAAAAAAACAAATTTCATTTTAAGTTGACATCTTTCACAAACATTCTCACATTTTCACATTAATTATCACACTTTTGGCCTTTTTATATATGTTTTCATAGCAAACTATTTATTACAATAATATTTTCATCTTTAGTTTTGTATCAATTAATATAATTTACTAAATATAAATATAATGAAATATAAATTTTATAAACTAAAACATAACATGCATGGTCGTTAGTTAGTGGTTCTATCTCATCATGACCACTCATTCACTCAACAAAATAGATAAAACTTGAAAATATATTCGTCTGGGAGAGGAATACATCGTCATTTTTTGAATTTGAAACTTTAAAATATGTTTGTTTGTATTTTTAGATTTTTTTTTATTTTTAGATTTTTTTTTATTTTTTAGATTTTTTATTTTTTAGATTTTTTAGAATTTTTATGATATTTTTGATTTTTTAGAATTTTTTTATTTTTTTTATTTTCTTTATTTTTAGAATTTTTTTGATTTATAGAATTTTTTATTTTTATGATTTTTTTGAATTTTTTTGAATTTTTAAAATTTTTTTGATTTTCTAGAACTTTTTTGATTTTTTAGAATTTTTTTTATTTTGATGATTTGTTTTATTTTTTAAAATTTTTTTTTTTTTTTTGATTTTTTAGAATTTTTTGGAATATTTTTGATTTTTTAGAATTGTTTTGATTTTTTAGAATTTGATCAAAATGGCAATTGAAAAGATTTAAAATGAAAATCCCCAAAATACCCCTGGTTAAAAACGAGGTTTTTGGATGGAGTTAGGGTATGTGATCAAAATGGTAACAAAAGTGAAAAGTCAGGGATCCAGAGGCGAAAAAAACTATTTGGACTAAAATGACAAATTTGGACAAACCTTAAGGACTAAAATGACAATTAACTCATTTAGTTTAAAAACATTTTACAATAAAAAAAATATAATAATGTAATTACGTATTAATACATAATCATGTGACATTACACTTGTTACATATGATACGTAATTATAGATGTATGGACACATTGAACATTAGTTACTGCTTGCATATATGGTACATAAGTACGTACTGAAACATAATCATGTAACTTTATGCCTTGTAAAATATTTTTTTTTTAAATTAAGAAAACTATACCAATAACCTACTCAAATTAAAGAAAATGAAATACTTGTTAATACGGTGTAATTTAAAAAAAAAAATTGTATGAAAAAGTTATAGTCGTTTGAAAATGAGGGGGTGCTCATGGGAACTTGTCACTCCCATAATGTTGCATAAACTTCACATAGTATTTTCATCAGCTACGTGATCCGATGCCATGAGTTACAAAAAGGTCATTAGACCATGGGGTGTGGTTTGGGTAGTCCCTTTGGGGACTATCCGCCACGTAGGCGCCACGTCAACATGGATGAAGGACCATCCTCTTGAGGACTATCCAAGGGTGTGGAGGATAGTCCTCCCTTTTTTTTATTATTATATGTTTGATTTAGTTAAATAATTAAAACCAAAAAAAATAACTCTCTCTCTATATGATGGCCCACCATAAGCTCGTCCCCAACGTCCTACAATTGCCGTTTGCGCCGCGACGACCCGGAGGGGGGCGGTGTGGGACGATGCCGACGACCCAAAGCCCGGGGGGACGATCCCACACCCCTCGGTCTTAGTGTGTCCTGAATTAAAATGTTTTTTTTTATGAATAACCCTATTTTGTGAGTTATAAAAAGGTTATTAGTGTGTCGTGAATTAAAATGTTTTTTATGAATAATCCTCGTAAAAAGTTAGACACGAGCAAGACAGGCGATCTATGTTTTTTAAATAGTAATAGTTTTCTAAAAATTCCACCAAAACATCAATTAGAGAACAACTAAACTATATAAAACACAAAGTTATAAAAAGTAAATTAGTATTCGGACCCGCCCGCGATGTGGTGCGACTCCCAAGAGTGTAAGAAATAGGTTTATGTCACGGCCCCCGGCCCGGTGTGACCCGGTCCAGAAGCCGCGGGATAGAAAACCCGTGGTATTTGTATTTAGTTTGGCAGCGGAAATATTAACATGATCGTTTAAACTTGAAAATGCCCAATTATTTTATTGCACAATTTGGGACAATCTCATAATTTACAATAAAGGGAATTTCACTAGGAAATTCTTGTTTTACAAAACATGTTTATTTATTTTGTTGAGCCACCTCTTCAAGCTTTTTAGTGCTACCTAGCACTTTTCCTTGATTCACAGTAAGTCACCTGAAACATGTTTAAAAAGATTTTATCAGCGGGGAAATACTGGCGAGTCATTCAATTTGCACAAAAGACACATTGTTATAAATTTACAGTATTAAGGGTTTTTATATTTGCCCCTATCATATAATTATCTGGTTCAGCTGTCACTCGACCGAATCTATGACTGTGGACATATCACTAATTAGGCTCGCCCACCTAAAGTGATAAATCGTTAGTAGTAATGTGCACAAAACCCCCACATACTGCCAGTAATTAAAGATTAGCAAAGACTTAATCACTACAAAGTATAACTGGAAAACATTTAGGGTTTTGTAAAGCAATTTGATAAAAAGAGAATGACTCACATTGCAAGTTTAGTTGGACAGAACCTTGCCTACTGATTTAGCCTTGTAACCAAGTTAAATAACAAAGCACACGAAACTAGGTCAGTAACTCAATACAACTTTTTACGATAAACTCACGAAATCAAAACCCTCACGACGAATGACAAAGTATAACCCGGATTCGGGCAGCACTTAAACATCCATCGGATCGGTTTCAATCGATCGGACATTGTATCGTAGTAGTGATCGAGTTATTACCCTGTTGTCGCAGCAGAGATTCGTGCTTATGTGTGTTTTTGAACTAAACAGTGAATAACTTGACGTACGAAACGAATTTGATCGTCGTAACAACAGCGCCATGCAAGTGCCAAACCCCTGGACTTTATACTGAAAATGGTCCCTGTCGCGTGGCGCGCCAGACCCACCTGGTCCTGGCACGTGGCACGACGACTACCCTTTTAGGGTAGGGTAGCCTTGTGTCTTGTATAGCCTAAATGAGTCAACTTTCGACGAATTTTGTGAGTTACAAGCGTTTTTATGGATAATTATCCATTAGGCTTTACCCCCCTTGAGTTTTAGGGGCCCTGATCCTAGTTTCGATTGTTCTGAAAAATTTAGGGGTCATGCAATATTACTTGGGGGTCTTAATTAGGGTTTCCTAATGAACATTAATAAAATAAGAAATAATAATTTTGGCGAGAGTTGTTACATCCTCCCCACCTTATTAAAATCTCGTCCTGGAGATTTACTGGAACAAGTGTAACGCCCGACTGAATTAATCAAGATTTTAATAATAAAATACACATTTTAATGCTAAAATGTGACTTTACAAAAACTTTTCATACTAACATTCCCACATGTTTACAACATTTCAAAAACATATTTATAAGTGTTTACATAATTCATTTATAACTAAACAAATCAAGATTTGACGCGGAAGCTTCATTTAACGAGTGTTCGGTTCTTGCTCGTCGCTTGATCTTCATCCGGGCACTCTTGGCGATCACCTATGATCAAAACCACATCAAATGTTAGTTTTGATAGTGTTAGAATGGGTATAAACAAGTCCCATGGGTCAAAACAACAAAAATTAAAAATTTTCCTGAATTAGGGGGCGTCGCGCTACGCCTAGGCCCCTTTTTCACAAATTGTTGCTTAAACAGTTGCTGCATATTCCCAGCATAACCCGATTTCACGGAAACGAGCATAACTTTCTCGTTTTTAATCCGTTTTACCCGATTCTTTTTCCTACGCGTCCATAATTCAATTCTCCATCTTATGAAGTTGAAATCCAACATCCGGCATAACAAAATTTTAGACCTTTAAGTCTTCGACTTAATACCTTTTTACAAAGTTTTGACCCGTTCATGCGTTTATCAAACAAACATGCTTGTTTGATCCCAAATTCACATGAATCTTATAATTTCAATGTTGTCTATCATATTAGGTTCAATTCACGAGTTTATGTATATTCTTAAACCCGTTTGTACTTAAAAGCTTATTTTGACCCGTTAAGGGTATTTAAGCACTTTTCCGCATAATTCATACTCGTTTATTTCTAGCATCTTATTTTCACAATGTTTATCAAATGATCTTCCACCACAACTATATGTGTGTTGGATTTAATGTGGATATCTATATGTTCCGAGTTTTACCCCTCGGATTATCATTTTACGGCAAAGACCTATATAAAGTCATTCGACCCAGGAATTTACATCTTTCACTATCTTTTCTTATTCTAAGCATTTATTTACTCATAAAACTCGTTTCCGAACCCCTTTTAAGGGTAGTTCGTTCGAATTAGCCTATAAGGGCAATTTGGTCAATTTTCATCCTTCTTTTACTACAAGGAACTTTTAAATACATGTTTGACTCAAAATCCGACCTTTTAACTATAACCTTGTTTATAAACCCATGTGCTTCTAAAACACCATAACCATAACTCAATTTATTCGGTTTACCTAAAAGATATCCAAATAACTATACTTTAACCTTGTCTAACTCTTATAGAATCTCAAGTTCTACATGATGAGTTGAATCATTATACATACCTGGCTCGGATCAATATATTGACCCATTTCGATACCTTGCCTTAGTAGCCGTTAAGCAATAGCGATGTACGTATCCATTTGATATTTATTCCTATAAACATGTAACTCGACAAACCATTAGTCGATATTGTCAAAGGGTGATAGTTTCACCTTTTGACCTGTTTATTTACCTAGTGATCTTCGTCACTTCAACTAAATGTAAACTTCATGTATTATGCTAATTTAAGGTCTACTAGAGAAAATACGAAGTCAAGCATAACGTAACGAGATCGTAGTTACGTACCTTTTAAGCACCCTTTTCAAACGCGTATTTCCACCGGCTTGTCCACTTGACGATCCGGATTCCTTGCCTAAAGATTTCAATTCACAATCCGTTTAGAACCCTTTTTATAAGTCTTAACGCATAGTTTGTCATATCCATCAAGCATGCGTTTTTGTCCGATTTTCAACATTTATCTTTCATTTAGGCATTTTAACGAACACCTAACGGGTATAATTTTACATCTTTAAAACCAAGTTCATAACTTGATATTTTTGCCCAATATAAACATACATATCGATTTCATTATGTCAAACATGCATACTAATGTCAAAATCATTTCATAGTAATCAAGTAACACCACTTTTGGTAGTCATGATTCTTGTGTTCATCTCAATTTTACAAAACCCATTTAGATTATCAATGGATCATCATGAATTTCATAGATTATCCAATAATCCAACATGTTATTGACTAGGTTTTACTCCTAGACATCATATTACTTCAAGATTCATCCATGCATGACATAATCAAGTTCAATTTCAGTTTCTTACAAATAATTCGTGCTTGAAACATCAAGATTTTACATACCTTATGACCCCTTCAACTAGGTGATCATTAATTCGTGCTTGAAAATCGATTTGGACTTGATTTAAACCCTCAATTTGTGGTTTTTATGAGAATTAGGGTTGGGTGAAGAACCCCCTTGTCGCCCCCTGCTTCTTGATCGACCAGACATCCCCAAAGTGGGTGTTTGGTGTGTTTTAAATTTTGTTTTATGTTATTAAGTTTCAAATTTAACAACATAGGCCCCTCAACTTTAGTTTGGTTTATAACTTGAGTATTTTGTTCTTTCACTTAATTACAAGACTTGTACTAGGTTATTTATTTCCTAGTTATTCATCTTGTTCAAAACCCGTTTTATTTTAAGTCTTGTTAAATCTCAGGCCTTTTATATACCTTGATTTCTCAAAGTATTTCTCATCCTTTTAATAAAAATTAGATTTATTTACTTAAATCCTAAAATTTACCGGGTAAGTTTTACAACTAACTGTATTTTACCCGTCCTTTAGTACTAACATGATTTGATTACCAAACCCGTTTTCGGGGTGTTAAAACAAGTAGGGATATTTTCGCTTCATCTCTGATTCCAGTTCCCAAGTGTACTCAGGTCCTCTCTTTGAATCCCACTTGACTTTGACCAGTACTAGTCTTTTGTGCTTGAGAAACTTGACCTTTTTATCTTTTATCTGAAGTGGTCTCTCTACAAATTTTAACTTTTCATTTACCTCTATGTCTTGGAGAGGTACTACCAGGGATTCGTCGGACAAACACTTCTTGAGGTTAGATACATGAAACACGTCATGTACTCCAGCCAGTTCTTCTGGTAGTTGTAGGCGATAAGCAACTGGTCCTATTTGCTGGATTACTGGGAATGGTCCTACGTACCTTGGACTTAGCTTTCCCTTCTTACCGAACCGAACTACCCCTTTCCAAGGAGAAACTTTTAAGAGTACCTTGTCTCCAACTTGAAATTCTAGCGGCTTGCGTCTATTGTCTGCATAACTCTTCTGACGATCTCGAGCGGTCTTTAGTCTTTCCTTGATTTGAGTTATCTTGTCGGTGGTTTCTTGTACGATTTCGGGACCTGATAATTGGCTTTCTCCTATTTCTGCCCAACAAACTGGAGTTCTACACTTTCGCCCATACAGTGCTTCGAATGGGGCAGCTTCAATACTTGCATGATAACTATTGTTATAGGAGAATTCAATTAAGGGTAGGTGATTATCCCAGCTTCCACCAAAATCTATTACACATGCTCTAAGCATGTCTTCCAGGGTTTGGATCGCCCTTTCACTTTGTCCATCTGTTTGGGGATGGTATGCAGTGCTTAAGTTTAATCGGGTCCCCATTGCTTCTTGGAAACTTGTCCAGAAATGTGATGTGAAACGACTATCTCTATCTGATACAATGGAGAGTGGAACTCCATGTAGGGATACTACCTCGTCTACGTATAGCTTGGCTAATCTTTCCATACTGAAAGTTTCCTTCATGGGCAGGAAATGAGCTGATTTGGTTAATCGATCCACAATTACCCAAATTGCGTCGTTACCTTTTCTGGTTTTGGGCAACTTAGTAACAAAATCCATGGTTATTAGTTCCCATTTCCAAACAGGCATTTCTAATTGTTGGAGTAACCCTGAAGGTTTCTGGTGTTCTGCCTTAACTTGCGAACAAGTTAGACACTTAGATACATATCTAGCTATGTCCTTTTTCATTCCTATCCACCAGAAGTTATTTCTTAAATCTTGGTACATCTTATTATTTCTAGGGTGCATGGTATATCTAGATTTATGGGCTTCCTCTAAAATCTTGTTTCTTAAATTTCCTTGCTTAGGTACCCAAATCCTTCTTTTGTGGAATCTCCAAATTCCATTAGCTCCTTGCTCTAATTCCTTTATTCTTCATTTCATTCCTTCAGCATCATCCTCAATTGTTGTTACTTGAACCTTCTTCAGTTGTTCCATTAAATCTAACTGTAGATTTAATCTAAGAGCACGAACTCGCTTTTGCTTTTCATGATACTTACGACTTAGAGCATCTGCGACTACATTTGCTTTTCCTTCGTGATATTGGATATCACAGTCGTAGTCACTTAGAATTGCCATCCATCTTCTTTGCATCATGTTCAATTCTTTTTGCCCAAATATGTACCTTAAGCTTTTATGATCTGTATAAACGGTAAACTTACTTCCATACAGATAGTGTCTCCAAATCTTAAGGGAAAAAATTATCGACCCTAATTCTAAGTCATGTGTCGTATAGTTTTCCTTGTGCTTTTTCAATTGCCTTGAGGCATACGCAATTACCTTTTTGCATTGCATTAGCACACATCCTAATCCTAGCTTAGAAGCGTCACAATAAACTTCAAAATCTTCTGTCCCTTCGGGTAAGGCAAGAATTGGGGTGTTTGTTAACCTTCGTTTTAAAATCCTAAAGGCCTCTTCCTGCCTAGGTCCCCATTCAAACTTAACTGATTTACAGGTTAGCTTAGTTAATGGCACAGCTATCTTAGAAAAATCTTTAATGAATCGTCTATAGTATCCAGCTAACCCTAGAAAACTTCTAAAGCTGATTGCGGGACCTTCCATTTGGTGATCGCTTCTATTTTGGAGGGATCTACGTGAATACCTTCGTGATTCACCATGTGTCCTAAAAATTGTACCTCCTGTAGCCAAAATTCACATTTTGAGAATTTTGCGTAAAGCTTTTCTTTTCTTAACAGGGTTAAGAGTGCATGTAAATGCTTACAATGCTCGTCCTGACTTTTGGAATAAATAAGTATATCATCGATGAAGACAATTACGAATTTATCCAAATACGGTTTACAGATCCTATTCATCATATCCATAAATGCTGCCGGAGCATTTGTTAGTCCAAAAGGCATAACTGTAAACTCGTGGTGACCATACCTAGTTCTGAAAGCGGTTTTAGGTATGTCTTCTTCTTGTACCTTCAACTGATGATATCCGAAGCGTAAATCTATCTTAGAAAAATATCTAGCCCCCTGAAGTTGATCGAAAAGATCATCAATCCTAGGCAATGGGTATCGATTCTTAATTGTAACCTTATTCAATTCCCTATAATCGATACACAATCGCATCGAACCATCTTTCTTCTTTACAAACAAAACTGGTGCTCCCCAAGGGGATGAACTAGGTTGTATGAATCCTTTACTGAGCAATTCATCTAATTGCTTTTTCAGTTCTAACATTTCAATGGGTGCTAACCGGTAGGGTGCTTTAGTTATGGGTGTAGTTCCAGGAATCAGATGAATTCTAAATGCTACCTCCCTATCTGGTGGTAATCCTGGTAGTTCTTCTGGGAATACATCTGAGTATTCTGATACTACATGAATTTCCTTAAGTTCCTTACCCTTAGTGTTAATGATTACCGAAATCATATACACTATTCCTTGCTTTCGTTCATAACTAGCAACTTTCATTACAGAAATGAACTTCATTGACTTACGTAGCTTATCTCCTGTAACCACGATTATTTCTCCTGATGGTGTATGAATTTCTATGGAATTCTTATCACAGAGGATTCGAGCATGGTTGGCTACTAACCAATCCATTTCTAATACGACATCGAATCCAGCTAAATTCATAGGTAATAGGTTTGCAGAAAATTTATGACCTGAAAGTTCTATATTTTCTTTATGCAAAACCGTATCTATGTTAACAGAGTTCCCGTCTGCCGTTTCTACTGTACAAATCTGCCTAAGTTTGGTTAAGGGTAGCTTAAGAGCTTGGCAGAAAGAGGTATTTACAAAACTTTGGTTTGCACCAGAGTCGAATAATACTTTCGCATAAACGTTGTCTACCAGAAACGTACTAGCTATTACGTCGGGAATCAGTTCGGCTTCCTGTGTGGTCAATTGGAAGGCTCTTGCGTTCTTCTTATTAGTTCCTTCAGCAAGTTTGGCCTTGTTATCCGCTGGTTTGACCAATTTAGGGCATTCTGGTCTGAAATGCCCAGCTTCTCCACAGTTGTAGCAGATCTTTGATTTCTTTTTGCATTCCTCCTCCCGATGGCCCGGAATTTTGCATAAATTACAATTTTCTCTACATTTTCCAAAATGTTTCTTTTTGCAATTCCCGCAAAATGGCGGGGTGGAAGAGGACCCAGTTCCCTTCCTCTTGAAGTTAATATTATTACCCACACGAAATCCTTGGGTGATCTTTTGGGCTAACTCCTTTTTCCTGTTTTCTTCCCGCGTACGCACCAGCCCGTCGGTCAAAGTATTGGCTAACTCCACTACATCGTCAATTGTGCGGGGTCTCGCAGCCTTGACGATGTCACGAATCTTGCTAATTAAACCCCAATATAGCGAGAAATAAGTACCGGTTCTGGTGAAGCCAGAGTTGGTACAATTCTGGCATATTCGAATAATTTTGAAGTATACCCTCGACAATCAACATCCACCATTCGATGGCTCAGGAACTTATTCGCCATTTGTTCCTTTTCATATTCGGGGCAGAATTTCCTTTCCACTAGACGCTTAAATTCTTCCCAACTCATGGCATAAGCCATGTCACTTCCTTTGGCTTGCAGTACCGTGTTCCACCATTCTAATGCCTCTTCCTTAAAAAAGTGAGAAGCATACATGACCTTATCCTCCTCGGCACATTTACTTATTTTAATCACTGCCTCGGTTTTCTCCAACCAACGCAGTACAACAGTTACCCCTTCATTGCCTGCAAATTCAACAGGTTTACAGGCAAGAAATTCTTTATAAGTGCAACCAGGTGTTGCAACTTTCATTTTCTTAAGTATCGGGGCTTGAATCACGTTGTCATTATTGCCGCCTCCGTTAACACTGTTACTGAAATTATCGCCGCGCGTGCGTTTACTAGGGTTGGCTTGGGAAGGTTCAACAGGACTTTTAACAGCAGCGACGATTGCCGGGATAGCATTGGCTATTCCCTGAGCAACGATGTTTTCTATATCTTGCCTATTAAGAAAGTGATCCTCATTGTTTTGCTCAGATTGGTTAACTTCATTAACTGGTTCATTAACAGCATGTTCCATCTGATAAATAAAATAATTAACAACCAAATGCAATAAAGCAATCACATATAATCACGTCAACATGTATAGCCAAAATTGTCGACTTTGCGACTTTCATATTTTTATATATAGTAGTATGCATCGATACACACCCAATATTTTACAAGAGTTTTATTTAAGTTATTTTACATGGTTATATTTTTATTATTATTTTATTATTATTATTATTATTATTATTATACAAACACACAGCTACACAACCACACCACCGTTAGCAGACTTTTCAAAAACGACGTTCCCTATCGTCGTATTTCCACGTGATTCTCTCTCCCACATCCCTAATTCTATTTCCTGCCTCCACCAGCTCCTCGCCATAATGACTGAGTTCAGCCAAGTTTTCTGTGCTCATAGGTGGGTTTGGTGCAGGCTCAGGGTCAAACTGGGGGAAATAGGTGTTAGGATTATTCAAGAGATTCTGAAATTGCCAGTCAGTTGTCCACCATTCTTCCAGCTCTCCTTGTAGAGGTCGGGGGTTGACAATAGGATCTGGGATATCAGGCTCTAAATTAACTGGAAGTTGTGATTCAGCTGGGTAATTGAAGAGATTTTCTGTCACACCCCAACCGATGGCGGAATCATCGGGGCATGGCACTGAGCGAAACAGATTGTCCAGAAGTTTCCATAACAATTATCAATATTATTCAATTAAATAATACGTCCCATACCGTATCTCAAACAGCAAAATAATTATTACAGACGTAAATCCAGGCAAATATTCTGTTCCGACAACTCAGATTTAAACATAGATAGTTTGTTTATTGGTTTCTAGGACCTCTTTCCCTAGCTTCGATTTCATCACAGCACATAGAGCATCCTAGACCTTTCCTAGCCTCAAGTTCACAGCATGCTAAGCATGTAAACTTCCTAAGAACCTGTCACATACGTTAAAATAAAGTCAATACATAAAATGTAAAGGTGAGCATACAAGTTTGATAATAGTGTATAGAGTTCGAATTCGTTTACGCATAACCAGCACGTACACATAGTGAAATGAAGCACGTTAGTTATCGACATAGATCCATCGATACCAATGACTGCGGGTTGACTGCCAAATGCAGTTCGCAATACATGATTACCACCGTAATCCATGCAAGTAATTATCCTTAACAACCCCCGTGTGAACGGGTGCTGAGTCCAAACTATAGTACTATCGTTGCTAAGGCAGGTAGACAGCATTCCATGTGTAAACATAACAAACAAGCATTCATAAGCCACGTATAACATGCATTAACGGTTAGCGTTCAAATAGTATTGAGTAGTGTGATTGTTGTAGTTTGAATATTCGTAACGTATGTAACACCCAAAAGTGCTTAAAGCAAAAAGGGATCGAGTATACTCACAGCGATTAATGGATTGAAGGGAGCGCTTAGCGAGTAAGGTTAGCCTGAATAGATTCGATAGCACAACGATAAGTGAAACGTTACAAGGTGTGCATGGGGTCGGATGGTGGTTCGATCGGATGGTAATCCGATCAGACAGCAATCCGTGCGGATGGCAATCCGTTCGGGTGGTCATCCGGTCGGACAGTGGTCCGTTCGGATGGCGATTCGAGTAGATTGTCTCTTCCTATAAGAAGAATGTGTTTGTGTATGATGGCTTGTCTTTTGAAGTTTTCGTTGTAGTATTTTGAAAACACAAAAGTATCTCTATCCATCAAGTCGGTCGATCGGATGACTGGTCGTGCGGATGACAATCCGTTCGGATGGTCATCCGGTCGGACGGTGATCCGGTCGGACGACGACTTAGTGGTGAGGTTGCCTACTGAAAGTAAGTTCAAAATAGAAGCGTCATTCGATCGGATGGCAATCCGATCGGATGGCAACTTTGTTTTTGAACATGTTGAAAATTGTTTAAGTCTTTAAAGCCTTAGTATCTCATGATCCGAAGAGTAATCCATTCAGATGGTCGTCCGATCGGATTACATCTCGTTCCATACTCAAACTTTAGATAAGATTGTTTTAAGAGTGGGACCCAAGTGTGATCCGTTCGGATGGTAATCCGTTCGGATGACCTATCCGATCGGACAGCAATCCGGTCGGACAGCAATCCGTTCCGATTGTTCCGTTCGTCCTACACTTGGTCGTTTTGATGGTTTGTCGTTATGTCGAGACACTTTGACAACGTGTTGACCAACAGAACTCCCATTTTGACCCAGATGACTAAACCGAACAGGAATCTCCCTAGCTCGGTCAGTTACCGGCTCTAGATGGTTGTTTTTGTTTAACCCGAAATCGGTAATCTCGTGGGTAGGATCTGGATCTTGAGCTAGTACAACACTATGATAGAGTAGAAGACTAGATCAGAACCTGATTCTACCGGTTTTGAGTGTTTCGAGTGTAAAAGAGTTGAAAGAAAGTTAGAAACCATCTTTCAATCCTTTTTCACCATACTTGTGTCGAGATCTTCAGGAGATCTTTGTGGAAATCGGTTAGATCTAAGTTGTTCTTGGTGGATTGAGGCCAAAACATGAAGTTCTTGAAGAACACATGATGACATCATCCTAGAACACCCGAAATCTAGTGATTTCACGGTTAAAAGTTAAGATTTAAAAGATAGAAAGGTGTAGGAGTGCGTGTAGATCGAGAAAGTACAATATTTAGAGCGAGATCTTACCGGAATCGAGAGAAATCGGAGAAAAGGTGAGGAAAGCGTGTTGTTCGGACGTCACTTGCCAAAAGTAGTAAGTGTGGAGAGTGACAGGGGTATTTATAGGATTCCAAAAGAGGAAAGGGTTATCCGATCGGATGACACTCCGCTCGGATGACTGATCCGGTCGGATGACACCTTCTTTGTGGCATAGGGGCTATCCGGTCGGATGACTACCCGGTCGGATGGCTATCCGGCCGGATGGCGCTTGGTTCAAGTGTTCGACGCGACGATTTTCGTTAGATCGATTTCAATTGCGAGCGGTTTGATTCGATGGGGTTTCCTAAGCAAATTACTTTTAGTCCCAACTAGTTCATATCTCGCATAATCTCTTCTCCACTGATTACCATAGTTCGATTGAGTTTCGAGTTCGATTGCATTCGATTGTATTCGAGTTTCGATTGAGTTCGCTTGATTACCACAATACAACATAAATAAACATGCACAAGTAACACATAAGGTACACACACACGTATAACAATAATTAATATACGTAGCTCGATTTGCGATTCGTTGTCGATTCGATTAGCATAGCTTGGTTATCAGTTGATTAACTTTATCGCATTGTTACTGCCTACAGTTCACAGTCATAGGTCGCTTGAATAATACGTCGATGGCTTGTAATTAACAACACTTACTCTGCATAATACAAATAAAACAAAGAAACTTCTACGAGTCAAATCCGTATAATCGGTCGTTGACTTTGACCTTGACTTTGACTTTGACTTGTGAAAACACGGGGTGTTACAGCCTCCCCTTGTTTAGGGAATTTCGTCCCGAAATTAAGCTGGAAGCTGCACAACGCCGTGAATCACGTTTAGAAATTTTCTGTTCGGGCCGGTTTTTTACTCCGAAACGATTGTGAACCGAACGTGTGACGTGCGGAATCCATACACGAACTTGAACGAACACACGAGAACGTAATATAATCGGTGATTCTATTGATTGATATGAAATCGTACAAAGCATTAGAATCACGATGCCACTTTATCTCTCTAGTTTCTACATCTAAATAACTACGGGTACTTAGCCTTCATGTCGCTTTCGAGTTCCCAAGTGAACTCTGCGCCTCGTTTGCCTTCCCATCGGACTTTCACAATAGGAATGCGTGAGCGTCTGAGCTGCTTGGTTTGGCGATCCATGATTTCGACAGGCTTTTCCACGAAGTGTAATGTTTCGTTCACTTGCAGATCATCGAGAGGAACGTGTAAATCGTGGTTGGCTAGGCACCTTCGGAGGTTTGACACGTGGAAAGTCGGGTGGACATTACTAAGTTCCTCTGGTAATTCGAGTCTGTAGGCGACTTTTCCGATTCTTTCCAGAATCTTAAAAGGTCCAACATATCGAGGCGCGAGTTTTCCCTTTTTTGCCGAATCGGACTACACCCTTCCAAGGTGATACTTTTAGGAGTACGTAGTCACCAACGTCAAATTCACGGGGCTTGCGCTTCTTATCGGCGTAACTTTTCTGTCGATCCCGAGCTTTCACCAGGTTGTCTCGAATTTGGAAAATTTTGTCTGTCGTTTCTTGTAGTAGCTCAGGACCGGTTAATTGCGAATGACCGATCTCGTGCCATACAATAGGCGATCGACATCTTCTTCCGTATAATGCCTCGAATGTGCCATTTGGATGCTAGAATGGTAGCTGTTGTTATACGAGAATTCGACCAACGGCAGGTATTTATCCCAATTACCACCGAAGTCTAAAACACATGAGAGGAGCATGTCTTCAAGAGTACGAATCGTTCTTTCAGTATGACTGTCGGTTTGAGGGTGGAAAGCGGTACTTAGATTAAGCGATGTACCGAGTGCCGTTTGAAACGTTTCCCACAGTCGCGAGGTAAACCGAGCATCACGATCAGAGATGATATCACGAGGCGTCCCATGATTACAAATGATCTCGTCGGTGTAGATTCGGGCTAATCGTTCTACCTTGTAGTCTTCCCGTATTGGCAGAAAGTGAGCTGATTTAGTCAAACGGTCGACCATAACCCAAATGCTTTCGTGACCTGACGATGTGTGCAGTAGCTTGGTTATAAAGTCCATGGCTATACTTTCCCACTTCCACATGGGAATCGGTGGTTGTTCGAGTAAGCCAGAGGGTCTTTGATGTTCCGCCTTGACTCTAGCACAAGTTAGGCATTTTCCAACATAGAGAGCGATATCCCTTTTCATACCCGGCCATCAGTACTTATAACGAAGGTCCTGGTACATTTTGTCGGCACCAGGATGAATAGAATACCGAGACTTGTGGGCTTCGTCCATCAAGATCTGTCGCAAATCGGTTCGTTTGGGAATCCAAATTCGATCCAAAAAGTGGAATATCCCGTTCGATTTGCTCACAAGCTGAGCTCCATCGTGGTAGCTTCTTTCCTTCTTCAGTGTGCGTTCATTAAAACACGCGTGTTGAGCGTCGCGGATGTGGGTTTCGAGATTGTGTTGGGCTTGAACATTACGTGTGCTAAGCAGGTAGCTCCGTCTGCTAAGGGCGTCGGCAACAACATTCGCCTTGCCTGGGTGATAACGAATCTCACAGTCGTAATCGTTGAGAAGTTCTACCCATCGGCGTTGACGCATATTAAGTTCCTTCTGATTAAAGATGTGTTGTAGGCTCCTATGATCGGTGAAGATCGTACACTTAGTTCCGTACAGGTAGTGTCGCCAAATCTTTAACGCAAAAACAACTGCGCCTAGCTCGAGATCATGGGTTGAATAATTCTTCTCGTGGACTTTGAGCTGACGAGATGCGTATACTATGGCCTTGTCCCGTTGCATGAGAACACAACCAAGACCAAGGTTGGAAGCATCACAATAGACAATGAAATCGTTGTTTCCGTCAGGCAATGTGAGAACAGGAGCATTGCAAAGCATGTGTTTGAGGGTTTGAAAGGCAGACTCTTGTTTAGTTCCCCAAACAAAAGGCTTGTCTTTATGCGTGAGAGCGGTAAGCGGCACAGCGATCTTTGAGAATCCTTCGATGAATCGTCGATAATAGCCCGCTAGTCCGAGAAAAAAGCGAACTTCGGACGGGTTTTTAGGCGTAACCCAGCTCTTGACAGCTTCAATCTTCGCAGGATCGACGTGAATGCCCTGACTATTAACAATGTGACCCAGAAACTGAAATTCCTCCAGCCAAAATTCACACTTTGAGAACTTGGCATAAAGTTGGTTCCCCTGGAGTAACTCGAGAACCAAACGTAGATGTTGCGCGTGTTCGGTCTTCGATTTGGAATAGATCAAGACATCGTCGATAAATACGATGACAAAGAGGTCGAGATATGGTTTACACACGCGATTCATAAGGTCCATAAAAGCCGCTGGCGCGTTGGTTAAACCAAAAGGCATTACAACGAATTCGTAATGGCCGTAACGAGTACGAAAAGCGGTTTTGGGTATGTCATCCTCTTGTATACGCAGTTGGTGATATCCTGAATGTAGATCGATCTTTGAGAAACACGTAGCGCCTTGTAGTTGATCAAACAAATCGTCGATACGAGGTAGGGGATAGCGATTCTTGATAGTTAACTTATTCAATTCCCGATAGTCGATGCACATCCTGAACGACCCATCCTTCTTTTTGACGAAAAGGACTGGCGCGCCCCAAGGAGAGGTGCTCGGGCGAATGAAGCCTTTCTCAAGTGATTCCTGGAGTTGGGTTGAGAGTTCGCGCATTTCAGACGGTGCAAGTCGATAAGGAGCTTTGGCAATAGGGTTGGCTCCAGGTATAAGGTCGATACGAAAGTCGATATCACGACTTGGCGGTAGCCCGGGAAGATCCTCTGGAAAAACATTAGGAAATTCTCGAACCACAGGAATGTCTCTCACTTCCTTCTTTTCTTTCTTTTCCTTCTCCGCTACTACGATGTTAGCCAAGAAAGCTCTGTATTCCTTGCGGAGATACTTGCTAGCTTGGACACATGACATGAGCTTGAGACCTTTTGAGGCAGTTTCACCGTATACACATAATAAATCACCATTCGCGAGCGAGAATCGAATCATCTTATCATAACACACAACTTCAGCATGGTTTTGGCGTAGAAAATCCATGCCTATTATGACGTCGAAACTTCCGAGTTGCATCGGAATGAGGTCGATTGGGAAGATGTGATTATTGAGCTCAAGAGTACAATCACGAAGAACAGAATTAACGGCGACGGTTCTTCCGGTAGCGACTTCAACATCGAACGTCGAGGAGAGTTTGGAACGTTTACGACTAAGGAGTTTCTCGAATTAGAACGACACAAAGCAATTATCCGCTCCAGTATCAAACAAACAGGAAGCATAAATACCATTCACAAGGAACGTACCATTGACTACGTTGTTGTCGGCCTGGGCTTGACGCACGTTGAGGTTGAAAGTTCTGGCGCGTGCGGCCTGTTGTTGCTGTTGTTGCTGCTGAGGCTGCTGCTGCTGAGGCTCTTGTTTCACGACCCTGTTTGGGCACATGTTGGCGAAATGGTTCGGGTCGCCACATGCGAAGCAGGCTCTGGCTTTGATCGCGGGTGCCGGAGGAGCTTGTTGACCCTGTGGGGCAGTGAGTAGAGCTTGATAAGCAGGAGCTTGTCGAATACGGCAGTTGGCAGTAACATGGCCGTACACATTGCAATGAGCACAGAAACGACAAGCAATGGCTGTTGGGTGGTGGTAGGTACAAGTAGGGCAGAGCGGGTGTGGCCCAGTGTATGCACGTTTTGCAGGCGGTGCATTAGCCACAGGCGCCGCTACTTGACGCTGTTGGTCTGGTACAGCTTGAATTGGTGCAGCAGTGATCGCACAGTTCTTGTTGCTGGAGCTGTTCTTTCTCTTGTTCTTCCTCTTGTTGCTCGATGAGGTGGGTTCAGCAGTTGGAGCGGTGGCGGTAGCTTGATGCAGATGCTTCGGAGTTTTATCCCAGACACCAGCCTTGACCCTATTATCGTTGATTTCGGCGGCCAGTAGGTAAGTTTTTCTTCGATCGTCTTAGTCTTAGCCGCTTGCACGAAATCTGCGACGCAGTCAGGCAAAGCTCGGATGTACTTCTTGATGGTGATCTCCGGAGTCTTGACTTGATCGGGATAGATGATGCTGAGCTGTTTGAAACGAGCAGTGAGAGCAGCATTATCGCCTTCATGCTGGTGTATGTGCCAAAATTCATCTTCAAGCTTTTGACGTTCGTGAGGAGGGCAGAATTCCTCTAGCATAACTTCCTTGAGCTCGTCCCACGACAGACCGTAGGCTGCATTGTTCCCTCGCTTGTTCCTCTCGGCCGTCCACCAGTCTAATGCACGGGACTGGAAAACGCCGGTAGCATTCAGAGTTCGAAGGTCATCAGGGCAACCACTTTGTCGCAGAGTAACCTCAATAGAATCAAACCATTGGAATAGTGCAGTAGGACCTCCTTCGCCGGTGAATTCCTTTGGCCCACACGACTTGAATTGCTTGAAACTGAAGGACTTCACGGCAGCTTTAGGAGCTTTGGTTCTCGACTCCTCTGACGATTTGCTGGCATTCTCATAGACATCACTCACGGCCTTTGCCACACTTTTAGCGATGATGGCAGCAAGGCGTTTGTCCCTCTTTTCTTGACGAGAAAGTGCGTGTCGGGATCCAGACGACATTGTCTGCATTGGACATCGTCACAGGGCTCAACACATTGTATTCGAATCTCACCTCACACGTCTACTAATTTCTAAAGCTTAGGAATACGCAATGTAACATGTATCACATAAAACACATAAGCACATAATCACAGTTCCATATAGGCACAGAAGCACATAAGCACATAGAACACAGAATCACAGAAACAAGGAAACACATACGCATTTAATCACTAGAGGCAGTTAGAAAACAGAAACCTATCATTCAAAGCCTGTGATTATTCGAGAATAGCGATCGCGTTTTAGTATATCGAGCAGTGTAGTATAAGCGTATATCATAGCATAAGGTCGTCCATAATTCGATGATTGGGCAGCGTATCGAGATAGAGGTGCAGTGCGAGTTGTTCGTGTCGATCGAATGAAAGCAAAATCGAGTAAGTTCCAATAATTTAAACACATAAACAGGTAACACACATATAACCTCATAAAATCGACGAATTATCAGAGTCAGCAATTATGGCATAAAATTCGGGATATAGATTGTCTGCGGCTAGTAGACTTCGACTACCCAAAGCGGTTCGACTATTCACAAGGATCCTGTTTGCACAATTAGCCTTCAGGACTATGCCTTTGCCTCGATTATTGGGCGTTTGGCACACATCCCGTTGGTCATAGGGTCACTTCAGGTCGTTGGAGTCCGTCGAGACTTTGGTGAGAGTTTGTAAAATGAACGGAACAAGTAGTCAAGGTTAGGGTTTCACCCCTGGCTTAACAATCATGTCCCTGTTTTAATAAAATTGAGGAGATTATTCATCAAAATATGGATTTCACTCCTGATTTGGCATAATTCTCCCCGTTTGTAGGTAAAATGCGGGTTGATTGAGCAACTTTAGTCAAGAGTTTGCGGTTTTCACACTTATTCTCGGCTAAATTGCTCATTCATAGCTGAAAATTCGAGTGCAGTGATAGTGTAGCGTGCGCGAGAAATACTAGGAAATAGTAGTAAACTTATGCAAGATCTCTAATGAACACGCATAAGTCGGTCTGTTGGTTCTTAACTATAGACTAGGTATCTAAGACATCGACCCGGACTAGGTCGAGTCTTGCCTAATTCCCTATAGTTATGGCTCTGATACCAATCTGTCACACCCCAACCGATGGCGGAATCATCGGGGCATGGCACTGAGTGAAACAGATTGTCCAGAAGTTTCCATAACAATTATCAATACTATTCAATTAAATAATACGTCCCATACCGTATCTCAAACAGCAAAATAATTATTACAGACATAAATCCAGGCAAATATTCTGTTCCGACAACTCAGATTTAAACATAGATAGTTTGTTTATTGGTTTCTAGGACCTCTTTCCCTAGCTTCGATTTCATCACAGCACACAGAGCATCCTAGAACTTTCCTAGCCTCAAGTTCACAGCATGCTTGACGATGTCACGAATCTTCCCGCGTACGCACCAGCCCGTTGGTCAAAGTATTGGCTAACTCCACTGCATCGTCAATTGTGCGGGGTCTCGCAGCCTTGACGATGTCACGAATCTTGCTAATTAAACCCCAATATAGCGAGAAATAAGTACCGGTTCTGGTGAAGCCAGAGTTGGTACAATTCTGGCATATTCGAAGAATTTTGAAGTATACCCTCGACAATCAACATCCACCATTCGATGGCTCAGGAACTTATTCGCCATTTGTTCCTTTTCATATTCGGGGCAGAATTTCCTTTCCACTAGACGCTTAAATTCTTCCCAACTCATGGCATAAGCCATGTCACTTCCTTTGGCTTGCAGTACCGTGTTCCACCATTCTAATGCCTCTTCCTTAAAAAAGTGAGAAGCATACATGACCTTATCCTCCTCGGCACATTTACTTATTTTAATCACTGCCTCGGTTTTCTCCAACCAACCCAGTGCAACAGTTACCCCTTCATTGCCTGCAAATTCAACAGGTTTACAGGTAAGAAATTCTTTATAAGTGCAACCAGGTGTTGCAACTTTCATTTTCTTAAGTATCGGGGCTTGAATCACGTTGTCATTATTGCCGCCTCCGTTAACACTGTTACTGAAATTATCGTCGCACGTGCATTTACTAGGGTTGGCTTGGGAAGGTTCAACAGGACTTTTAACAGCAGCGACGATTGCCGGGATAGCATTGGCTGTTCCCTGAGCAACGATGTTTTCTATATCTTGCCTATTAAGAAAGTGATCCTCATTGTTTTGCTCAGATTGGTTAACTTCATTAACTGGTTCACTAACAGCATGTTCCATCTGATAATTAACAATATATATAAGTTATTAGCATAAAATAATTAACAACCAAATGCAATAAAGCAATCACATATAATCACGTCAACATGTATAGCCAAAATTGTCGACTTTGCGACTTTCATATTTTTATATATAGTAGTATGCATCGATACACACCCAATATTTTACAAGAGTTTTATTTAAGTTATTTTACATGGTTATATTTTTATTATTATTTATTATTTTATTATTATTATTATACAAACACACAGCTACACAACCACACCACCGTTAGCTGACTTTTCAAAAACGACGTTCCCTATCGTCGTATTTCCACGTGATTCTCTCTCCCACATCCCTAATTCTATTTCCTGCCTCCACCAGCTCCTCGCCATAATGACGGAGTTCAGCCAAGTTTTTTGTGCTCATAGGTGGGTTTGGTGCAGGCTCAGGGTCAAACTGGGGGAAATAGGTGTTAGGGTTATTCAAGAGATTCTGAAATTGCCAGTCAGTTGTCCACCATTCTTCCAGCTCTCCTTGTAGAGGTCGGGGGTTGACAATAGGATCTGGGATATCAGGCTCTAAATTAACTGGAAGTTGTGATTCATCTGGGTAATTGAAGAGATTTTCTGTCACACCCCAACCGATGGCGGAATCATCAGGGCATGGCACTGAGCGAAACAGATTGTCCAGAAGTTTCCATAACAATTATCAATACTATTCAATTAAATAATACGTCCCATACCGTATCTCAAACAGCAAAATAATTATTACAGACATAAATCCAGGAAAATATTCTGTTCCGACAACTCAGATTTAAACATAGATAGTTTGTTTATTGGTTTCTAGGACCTCTTTCCCTAGCTTCGATTTCATCACAGCACACAGAGCATCCTAGACCTTTCCTATCCTCAAGTTCACAGCATGCTAAGCATGTAAACTTCCTAAGCACCTGTCACATACGTTAAAATAAAGTCAATACATAAAATGTAAAGGTGAGCATACAAGTTTGATAATAGTGTATAGAGTTCGAATTCGTTTACGCATAACCAGCACGTACACATAGTGAAATGAAGCACGTTAGTTATCGACATAGATCCATCGATACCAATGACTGCGGGTTGACTGCCAAATGCAGTTCGCAATACATGATTACCACCGTAATCCATGCAAGTAATTATCCTTAACAACCCCCGTGTGAACGGGTGCTGAGTCCAAACTATAGTATTATCGTTGCTAAGGCAGGTAGACAGCATTCCATGTGTAAACATAACAAACAAGCATTCATAAGCCACGTATAACATGCATTAACGGTTAACGTTCAAATAGTATTGAGTAGTGTGATTGTTGTAGTTTGAATATTCGTAACGTATGTAACACCCAAAAGTGCTTAAAGCAAAAAGGGATCGAGTATACTCACAGCGATTAATGGATTGAAGGGAGCGCTTAGCGAGTAAGGTTACCCTGAATAGATTCGATAGCACAACGATAAGTGAAACGTTACAAGGTGTGCAAGGGGTCGGATGGTGGTTCGATCGGATGGTAATCCGATCGGACAGCAATCCGTGCGGATGGCAATCCGTTCGGGTGGTCATCCGGTCGGACAGTGGTCCGTTCGGATGGCGATTCGAGTGGATTGTCTCTTCCTATAAGAAGAATGTGTTTGTGTATGATGGCTTGTCTTTTGAAGTTTTCGTTGTAGTATTTTGAAAACATAAAAGTATCTCTATCCATCAACTCGGTCTATCGGATGACTGGTCGTGCGGATGACAATCCGTTCGGATGGTCATCCGGTCGGACGGTGATCTGTTCGGACGACGACTTAGTGGTGAGGTTTCCTACTGAATGTAAGTTCAAAATAGAAGCGTCATTCGATCGGATGGCAATCCGATCGGATGGCAACTTTGTTTTTGAACATGTTGAAAATTGTTTAAGTCTTTAAAGCCTTAGTATCTCATGATCCGAAGAGTAATCCATTCAGATGGTCGTCCGATCGGATTACATCTTGTTCCATACTCAAACTTTAGATAAGATTGTTTTAAGAGTGGGACCCAAGTGTGATCCGTTCGGATGACCTGTCCGATCGGACAGCAATCCGTTCCAATTGTTCCGTTCGTCCTACACTTGGTCGTTTTGATGGTTTGTCGTTATGTCGAGACACTTTGACAACGTGTTGACCAACAGAACTCCCATTTTGACCCAGATGACTAAACCGAACAGGAATCACCCTAGCTCGGTCAGTTACCGGCTCTAGATGGTTGTTTTTGTTTAACCCGAAATCGGTAATCTCGTGGGTAGGATCTGGATCTTGAGCTAGTACAACACTATGCTAGAGTAGAAGACTAGATCAGAACCTGATTCTACCGGTTTTGAGTGTTTCGAGTGTAAAAGAGTTGAAAGAAAGTTAGAAACCATCTTTCAATCCTTTTTCACCATACTTGTGTCGAGATCTTCAGGAGATCTTTGTGGAAATCGGTTAGATCTAAGTTGTTCTTGGTGGATTGAGGCCAAAACATGAAGTTCTTGAAGAACACATGATGACATCATCCTAGAACACCCGAAATCTAGTGATTTCACGGTTAAAAGTTAAGATTTAAAAGATAGAAAGGTGTAGGAGTGCGTGTAGATCGAGAAAATACAAGATTTAGAGCGAGATCTTACCGGAATCGAGAGAAATCGGAGAAAATGTGAGGAAAGCGTGCTGTTCGGACGTCACTTGCCATAAGTAGTAAGTGTGGAGAGTGACAGGGGTATTTATAGGATTCCAAAAGAGGAAAGGGTTATCCGATCGGATGGCACTCCGCTAGGATGACTGATCCGGTCGGATGACATTCCGATCGGATGACACCTTCTTTGTGGCATAGGGGTTATCCGGTCGGATGACTACCCATTCGGATGGCTATCCGGCAGGATGGCGCTTGGTTCAAGTGTTCGACGCGACGATTTTCGTTAGATCGATTTCGATTGCGAGCGGTTCGATTCGATGGGGTTTCCTAATCAAATTACTTTTAGTCCCAACTACTTCATATCTCGCATAATCTCTTCTCCACGGATTACCATAGTTCGATTGAGTTTCGAGTTCGGTTGCATTCGATTGTATTCGAGTTTCGATTGAGTTCTCTTGATTACCACAATACAGCATAAATAAACATGCACAAGTAACACATAAGGTACACACACACGTATAACAATAATTAACATACGTAGCTCGATTTGCGATTCGTTGTCGATTCGATTAGCATAGCTTGGTTATCAGTTGATTAACTTTATCGCATTGTTACTGCCTACAGTTCACAGTCGTAGGTCACTTGAATAATACGTCAATGGCTTGCAATTAACAACACTTACTCCGCATAATACAAATAAAACAAAGAAACTTCTACGAGTCAAATCCGTATAATCGGTCGTTGACTTTGACCTTGACTTTGACTTTGACTTGTGAAAACACGGGGTGTTACATTTTCATCGGCGGGTCCGATGAGGTTGCTATTTGCCAATTTGCGATCCAGCTCCTCCCATGGTGGCATTTCCTGGGCTTGCCCTGAACTTTCCCCGATCTCCTTTCCTTTGCCCTTATCCTTTGGATTCTCAGTCTTTTTAACCTTCTGGGCAGCTGGCTTCTCCTCCTCTTTTTCGGCTTTGGTTGCTCCTGAGCTTGGGCCTGGAAAGTTATTGGCTCTTCAGTATCTGCTTGGTAGCCAGATGGGTTTCCTGTGGTGTCCATATCGGTGGTATGGATAGTGAAATTTCGGAGTGCCTCCGATAGTTCATTCATGCTGTTAGCATACATGAAGAAACACACAAATTTTAAGTTAAAATTTTATTTATTGCAAATTAAATTTTCACAAAATCACAGAATGGCAACCAAGAAAATTAAGTATTTCTAAATACTTAATTGGCTTAAATCAGTGGCTCTGATACCACCTTTTTCTGTCACGGCCCCCGGCCCGGTGTGACCCGGTCCAGAAGTCGCGGGACAGAAAACCCGTGGTATTTGTATTTAGTTTGGCAGCGGAAATATTGACATGATCGTTTAAACTTGAAAATGCCCAATTATTTTATTCTACAATTTGGGACAATCTCATAATTTACAATAAAGGGAATTTCACTAGGAAATTCCTTGTTTTACAAAACATGTTTATTTAATTTGTTGAGCCACCTCTTCAAGCTTTTTAGTGCTACCTAGCACTTTTCCTTGATTCACAGTAAGTCACCTGAAACATGTTTAAAAAGATCTTATCAGCGGGGAAATACTGGCGAGTCATTCAATTTGCACAAAAGACACATTATTATAAATTTACAGTATTAAGGGTTTTTATATTTGCCCCTATCATATAATTATCTGGTTCAGCTGTCACTCGACCGAATCTATGACTGTGGACATATCACTAATTAGGCTCGCCCACCTAAAGTGATAAATCGTTAGTAGTAATGTGCACAAAACCCCCACATACTGCCAGTAATTAAAGATTAGCAAAGACTTAATCACTACAAAGTATAACTGGAAAACATTTAGGGTTTTGTAAAGCAATTTGATAAAAAGAGAATGACTCACATTGCAAGTTTAGTTGGACAGAACATTGCCTACTGATTTAGCCTTGTAACCTAGTTAAATAACAATGCACACGAAACTAGGTCAGTAACTTAATACAACTTTTTACGATAAACTCACGAAATCAAAACCCTCACGACGAATGACAAAGTATAGCCCGGATTCGGGCAGCACTTAAACATCCATCGGATCGGTTTCAATCGATCGGACATTGTATCGTAGTAGTGATCGAGTTATTACCCTGTTGTCGCAGCAAAGATTCGTGCTTGTGTGTTTTTTTGAACTAAACAGTGAATAACTTGACGTACGAAACGAATTTGATCGTCGTAACAACAGCGCCATGCAAGTGCCAAACCCCCGGACTTTATACTGAAAAATGGTCCCTGTCGCGTGGCGCGCCAGACCCACCTGGTCCTGGCGCGTGGCTTGACGGCTACCCTTTTAGGGTAGGGTAGTCTCGTGTCTTGTATAGCCTAAATGAGTCGACTTTCAATGAATTTTGTGAGTTACAAGCGTTTTTATGGATAATTATCCATTAGGGTTTACCCCCCTTGAGTTTCAGGGGCCCTGATCCTAGTTTCGATTGTTCTGAAAAATTTAGGGGTCATGCAATATTACTTGGGGGTCTTAATTAGGGTTTCCTAATGAACATTAATAAAATAAGAAATAATAATTTTGGCGAGAGTTGTTACAGTTTACAAATGTCACTCATAAATGAAACAGGTCGTTAAGAACCATTACGCTTACACAAATAAAAAAAAAAGCAAAGAGACAAACAATAAGGTGCTAAACTTATTTTGCCGAATATCAACATACACTGTACTCGATAATATATGAAACCCATGTATAGGAACTTAGAAACACCCATACGAAAATGTAACACATATTAAACTCATTGGTTGGTAAATCGATACAAAACTTTCAAGGTCCATACAAAATTTTCAGCTAAGTAATAACCTATGTTAACATCAACAAGACTTAACTTACATTGCTTAGTTATTCTAACAACGCATTAATTTTTAACAAAATCCTATAACCCCAACCGAGTTTTTGTATACCACCACTAATTGGGTTTTTGTGTACAACCACCAAAAGCTAGCTCGCGGTACACAAAAATTTTGGTTGGGAATCTTAAATTCCATTAGCTTCCTTGTTAAACATCTTTTCCTTGGAAAGTCGAATTCTTCATCACAAGACTTCTCCCATAAGACAAACATGTTGTTCCATGAAGGGCTTCTCACTCAAGTCAGTTATTTTCTTTATTGTAAACCTAAACACATAGGTTTTTGGGCGCCGACTTTGCCTGACCAGAAACAAAATTAACATACCTTGAGTATCATAATTTTTCCAAATTTATGCTTATATATATGAACAAACCAACAACTATTATGCTTACTTTGAGTTAACGCTCCATTCTTGTAGAGTAGTTGCGGGGGGTACTAGTCCATACCTATACACGATAATACATTACTTATATTTTTTTCAAATAGCGAAGTCTGAATTCATCGACTTTGCCATTGTCAGAGTTTGAATGCAACATCCAACGACCAAAACAATAAGCAAACGTTAAATAAACATAGTTAAACTTACAATTGTCAATGCACCCCCTATAAAGTTAAAGGGTTTTGGAAAAAAAACACATACTATACTAAAAAAGAAACGAGCGAAAAACAACAAATAAAAACACATAAGCAAACGTTAAATAAACATAGTTAAACTTATAATTGTCAATGCACAATAATCCCCTATAAAGTTAAAGGGTTTTGGAAAAAAAAAAACACATACTATACGAAAAAAGAAACGAGCGAAAAACAACAAATAAAAACATATGAAGAAGAATGAACGACAATGTTACTCATTAATACGATATAGATTAAAAGGCTCAGGTTATCAACTGCAACCGATGGCTTCTTTAAAGCAACCTTAATTTCCATGCCAAGATATAGAAGTCTTCATAGTCTTTAGATAATAAGCAAATTATGATACTTATTGCAAAAAAAAGTTTACACCAAGTAAAAGACATTGAATCACTAAAAAGTCTTAAATATGATTGTCCTTATTAGGATCGGTTTGGTCGACTTGACAACACCCGATGATATCTAGGCTTTAAAAATATGTGCGAAATCCATAGAAATGAAATAGAAAACATAAGAATTCCATAATTTCTGAATTCTTACTAATCTGGACAACATAACAGTACACCGCAAAGATTTGACAAAGTCTAGGCTCTAGAGTGAAATCCAAGTCTTGAGTTCATGCGCCCCAAACAACCTATATATAGACATTAGGTTGGGGTTGTTGACTAGTTTGGGCGGATCACCTCATCCATACGGATGAGTCACTTATCCGCACGGATGCGTCTCATTCGTCCGGATATATACATTACAAACCCAAACAATTCTAACATTCAAGCTCTATTACATGTTATGCTATCATATAAATCAACATGACACGACATAAAGACATAAACAATACACGTATATACTAACAATCCATATCATCATCAACCACATACGCCCGTAAAATCAAACCAATCTAAAATAAGCAACAAAAAGTGCCAATTTTGACCCCTAGGCTACTACTTCGTTTTACAAACTAACATATCCAATTTCTATTGTTCCAATTTTACCTTTGTACCATATATATATATATATATATATATAGGGGGCCGCTAGAATGAGAACCACCACGAGTTATGAGAACCGCGAGAACCGCGACCCGCGGGTGGCCGTTGACCACGAAATTTTTTTTACGACTAGATGTGTATATTTTAACACCATACGTAAAGTTTGGGTTCAAACGGCACGCCCGAGGGGGTAGTTTTTTACGCCCAAAGTTTGGGTTTTTTTATTTTTTTTTTTATTTTTCTTTTTTTTTTAACCAAACTTTGGGCGTAAAAAACTACCCCCTCGGGCGCGCCGTTTGAACCCAAACTTTACGTATGGTGTTAAAATATACACATCTCTAGTCGTAAAAAAAAATTCGTGGTCAACGGCCACCCGCGGGTCGCGGTTCTCATAACTCGTGGTGGTTCTCATTCTAGCGGCTCCCTATATATATATATATATATATATATATATATATATAGGGCTTGGCTATACAAGAAACCCCATCTTTTTTAAGAAACCTTGGAAACCCAATGTGAGCCATTGATTGTCTCTCATCACACTTGATCAATGGCTCTCATAATTTTGGTAACAATTAGATTTAAAAGAAATGTAATAATACACATTAGTCAACTGAAAAGGGCATTTTGGGTAGAACATTTCTTCTCTCTCCAATGTCTAGTCCTATCATCTCTATTTAATGCAATGATCTTTCTCTCTCTTCATATCCAATTCAAAATCACAATCCCTCTCTCTAAAAATCACAGATTTCACCTTCTCCTCCCCGAATCAAAACCCTAGCCCCCATGACTTTCCCTTCTCTCTACACAACACTTACAACCTGCAAGCCTAGAGAGAGAGTGAGAGCCGTGAGAGAGAGTACCAGAGAAATCGAAAGAGAAAGAGAGGTCCAGAGAAATCGAAAGAAAGAGAGAAAACAGGTGGGTTTCCAGCCACCCACGGCAGCAGCAGCGCTGTGGCGGTGGTGTTGTTGACCGTTATGGTTGGGGCAGGGGAATGAGTGAGGCATGATGGTGGTTGCAGATCTGGTGGTTGGTGGAAGGTGGTGACTGGTTCATTCTAGGGTGTTGGTGGTTGATAGCGGCGACAATGGGTGGTTGTAGAAGGTGGTCGAGGGTGGGTGGTTGGTGGTGCTGGATGGTGACGAGATTGTTCGAAATTGAAAAGGGGGTTTTCGTGTGTTGGATGGTGGCAGGTGGGGTTGTGGTTTGATTTGGTGTGTTCTGTTGGATGGTGGCTGGGGCAGTAGTGGGCAGTGATGGTTGATGGGGCGGTGTTCGGCGGTGATGATTTTGTTTTGACCTAACCCTTGCTACAACCGCCATCGTCTTCTGCAACTGAATCATGGTTTGGTGTTTTTTCACAATTAAATCGGTCTTAAGTTATAGCATATGTTTTTCCCCAATTAAATCTGAATCGAGAGTGTTAGGCTTTGGTGGATGAGGTGTCCCACTTATGATTCTTGTTTCTTTAATTAAGATGAAGTTGTTCAAGATTCCGTTAATTTGTTTTTTTTATGAACCTGTTTTGTTGAGATTTGTGGATGTTTAGGCAATATAACAAATGT
Organism: Helianthus tuberosus; assembly: GCA_030545235.1. Taxonomy (NCBI): domain Eukaryota; kingdom Viridiplantae; phylum Streptophyta; class Magnoliopsida; order Asterales; family Asteraceae; genus Helianthus; species Helianthus tuberosus. The sequence goes on from CM060425.1 coordinate 201,401,779, forward strand.
GTATATACATACTGACACAGGTGTTAAGTGACTGAAAATGTATAACGTGTGTTAAGAATCTATTATAACGTGTGTTAAGACTTCCATAATGGATGAATAAACTCCAATAGTAACTTAATAACAACAGAGTAAAAAACTGATATAACGTGTGTTAAGCCTCTATTATAACATGTGTTAAGACTTCCAGAATGGACGCATAAACTTCAATAGTAACTGTAACAGTAGTGGTACAAATACGGGCGCCTCCACCATTATAATCTTGTTGTAACCCGACTTGTATTCATGTGTATGAAAGTGGTTTGCAAAACACCATGATGTGCATATACTGATCGTAACACGTGTACAAGTTAATATGGAACATACAAGTTAATATTGTAACACCGTATACCTGGGATAACATGTGTTAAGCCTCTGTTATAATCTTGGTTTAACCTAACCTGGTGTCATGTATAAGCTATTGGTTTCCAAAACACCATGATGTGTATATACATACTGTAACATGTGTTAAGCGACTGAAATGTATAACGGGTGTTAATCATTTATTATAACATGTGTAAAGACTTCCATAATGGATGAATAAACTCCAATAGTAACTTAATAACAACAGAGTAAACCTGATATAACGTGTGTTAAGCATCTATTATAACATGTGTTAAGACTTCCAGAATGGATGCATAAACTTCAATAGTAACAGTAACAGTAGAGGTACAAATACGGGCGCCTACAACAGAAAATGCGTTATTAAGATACGCAAACGGGTTCTTGTTCATGTCCTGGGTGGACGGGCTCGGAAACGACGAGGATGACGGGCTGCATTGATATGATGGGATCGGGGTAGGGAATGATGAAGACGATGGGCTCGGTTTTTGGGAAGAACATGGAGTTGTAGCATTGGAAAATATAATATGAAACGGGTCATTTGTTTTGCACATTCTGGAATATATAACATGTGTTAAGCCTCTGTTATAATCTTTTTGTAACCTGACATGTATTCATGTATAAGCTAGTGGTTTACAAAACACCATGATGTGTATATACTGATCTAACATGTGTTACAATTTGTCTGTTCGAAACATGTAATTGCTTAACATGTGACAAGGGTGAAAACAGTCGATGGGGGCGATGAGTTTAATGGTGAGCTTAGTTAATATTGTAATCTTGTTGTAACCCTAACATGTAAGCATCCATTATAACCCGACTTGTATTCATGTATATGAAAGTGGTTTGCAAAACACCATGATGTGCATATACTGATCGTAACACGTGCACAAGTTAATATGGAACATACAAGTTAATATCGTAACACCGTATACCTGGGATAACATGTGTTAAGCCTCTGTTATAATCTTGGTTTAACCTAACATGGTGTCATGTATAAGCTAGTGGTTTCCAAAACACCATGATGTGTATATACATCTTGTAACATGTGTTAAAATGACTGAAAATGTATAACGGGTGTTAATCATCTATTATAACGTGTGTTAAGACTTCCATAATGGATGAATAAACTCCAATAGTAAGTTAATAACAACAGAGTAAACCTGATATAACGTGTTTTAAGCCTCTATTATAACATGTCTTAATACTTCCAGAATGGATGCATAAACTTCAATAGTAATTGTAACATTAGAGGTACAAATATGGGCGCCTCCAACAGAAAATGTGTTAAGTCTAGACCGTTTTAACATCGTGTACTAGAGAAAACAAGAAGAGTATCACATTACATATTACTAGTAAACAAAAATACATAGCACTAACACGTGTTACGTTGTATGGGTTTCATGTCACATGTAACACATGCATGTCCTGAAGTAAACTAAAATACATAGCACTAACACGTGTTAGTTGTGTTGTGCTGTAACATAAACATGGTCATGATCCTTAAGCATCTGATCCACGTTTGACGAAAAACGGTACCGAGAATTGGATCTTGTTTCCCTTGTATCCATCACCATCCTAATAACAAAAAGATAAGATAACCGTTAAGTCGTTAACCAGACATAAATATTAACACATTCATAGCCAGAAAATCTTTTTTCTCAGATAACATCACAAAAACAGTTACTATTCAGATCAAAAGCCCCAAACAAAGCAACCAAACCAAGCACAACTTTTTAACACAAAAATAAAAAACCTGCAAATTAATCTTACACAACTGAAACAACAACTAACAAAGGACACAGAACTAAAAAACCTGCAATTAATTCGTCATACCCTAATACATGTCTCTAATACTTCGTCATACCCTAATACATGTCTCTATAACATGTTACTATGGTTTAGCTGTGAAACAGGAGTTCAGACTATAACACGTGTTACGTTGGTTGTGCTGTAAGACAAACTTGGCTTAGCTGTGAAACAGGAGTTCAGACTATAACACGTGTTACGTTGGTTGTGCTGTAAGACAAACTTGGCTTTTCGTTTCTAAAAACAGATGTGCCGATTATTAACACACGTTATATATCATTCTATGAGGGGCTTAACACATGTTATACATGAACACAGCAACCTAACCAACAGTTACTATTCAGATCAAAAGCCCAAAACAAAGCAACCTAACCAACAAAAAACAGTTACTATTCAGATCAAAAAGCACCAAACAAGGCAACCATACCAACAAAAAAACAGTTACTATTCAGATCAAAATCCCCAAACCAACAAACACATTTTTTTAACACAAAAATAACTAATCCATGGATCAAAATCAAACGAGTTTGAAACCAAAACAAGTAATCCATGAATCAAAATCAAAATTTATAAACACCAGAAGAATGAAAACCAAACTAAAATCAATTTATTTATTTATTTTACTCATTGAAGATCGTCTTGTTGTTGTTGAAGATCGGTGACCTTTGAGCAGTAGTTGATGATGGCAACATTCAGATCTGGTGCCATTTTGAGTTAAATATATTCAGTTCCACATCTGAATATAGGAACTGAATATATGGGTTGGGGTTGGGGGATGGCGGTGGTGGAGGGGCAGTGGTGGCAGTGGTGGGGGTGTGCAGCGGTGTTCTTGGTGTCCATATGAACAAGATGAATATTGTTGTTTCTCTCTCCAAAACATCAATTTTCTCTCTCTAAAAACAGAATTAAATATGTGATGAAAGCAACACCTTACTTTCTTTTCTTCAAGAGCTTCGATAATTGCTTCGATCCTTAGATTTGGTGGCTTCAATAGAAAGGAATGAGTATAATTGCTTCGATCCTTAGATTTATCTCCATGGACTTTAATGGAGAAAATGATGATATGCAGTTGAAGATGAAGGAGATATGAGGGACGATATTTATAATTTGTTGCTTTTAAAAATGAAATAATAATCTATAAATGGGATGTTTGGTGAATTGTGAGGTTATGGGCATTAATGATCATGTCAAATCAATGGGGGAAGAGTTCTTGGGTTGGGTGATAGATGTATAATGACTAATATACCCTTAGAGGCATAAAACAAAATAAGATGACTTTGGACACGTGGATAAATATAGGCCACATATTGAGTTTGCTAAGTTTTTTACCAAAATGGGGTTTTTTACATAGCATTTCCCTATATATATATATATATATATATATATATATATATATATATATATATATGGGAGGGTTTAAATGAGAACACCCATATTTTGTGAGAACAGTGAGAACACTTCTCAACCAATCAATTTTATTTCATTTTTTTAAGTAGAAGGTTAAATATGTAATTGTACCTAAATTCAATCAAAGTGACGAGGGCAGGGGAACCACCGAAGAAACTTCCGTCGTGGATTTTTGCACCGATTTGGATTATTATGCTCCTAAATTAGCTCTTACGCCAACTGAAGTTTTCAATTCAGCCCCCATAATAACATCCTTTTTCTTATTATAATATTTTTGATTTAAGTCAAACTAAATGTTTATGTTGAACCATCTTTGACTTCAGTTTGATGAAACGAAGAACATGGTGAGATCGGCGGATGACGGTCGTCTTTAGTTGCAGAATTTGGTTTCTCAGTTTCGGATCTGATAGGAGAATTGGAATTAGAGCCAATTTCATTGGACATTTGAAGGCATAAGTTGTATTATACATTTTGGGGGTGATTGTTTCTTCAACTGTATTTTTGCTAATTTCACAGGTTAAATGTGATCCTGTTAACTTAAAGTTTATTATTTTATAATTCATCAAAATTGTTAGTGTTATTTATATTTATTTCCAAATATCGTAAAAGAATAATTGTACTTGTCATTTCTTTCATACCATGAGGAACCTTGTTCCTCATTTTACAAGTCATGTACTTGTGACCAGTCCTTTCGATATTACTTTTGATTTTTTTTACTAGAGACTAGTTCATGTTTTGAGCAAGAACCGAGATCTAATTGTCCAATCCCAGGTCTTGTACATCCCTCTTTCAAACTCTTCAAGTGTCGAACAATGGTTATGATATGTACCTCCGGGTTTTGATTCTGATTTATCCTTAAGTTTTACATATGCGTAAATGTGTGTTTTACATATGTGTAAATGTCGTGTACTTTTATGTAATACGTTTTATACACATGTAAACGATTTATCACATTCTCGTGTCTGTTTTACATATGTGCAACTGAATTACACATGTGTAAACTATTCACTATCACATATTTGTGAATGTTATACACATACACATATGCAGCTGAACTACACATGCGCACATTTTTTAACTAATCTGATTTACACATGTGTAAATCTTTATATCTATGTTTTTTCTTAAACTATTATGATTTACCACATGTGTAAACTTTTATATTTATGTTTTTTTAAACTATTTTGATTTACACGCGTGTAAACCTTTATATCCATGCTTATTTTTTAAACTATTATGATTTACACGTGTGTAAACCTTCATATTTATTCTTTATAAATAAAATATTATAATTTACACATGTGTAAACTATCATATCCATGGTTTTTTTTTCTAACTACTATGATTTACACATGTATAAACCTTCATATCCATGATTTACACATGTGTAAACCATTATATCTAAACTTATTTTTTAAAACTATTATGATTTACACATGTATAAACCTTCATATCCATGATTTACACATGTGTAAACCATTATATCTAAACTTATTTTTTAAAACTATTATGATTTACACATATGTAATCTTCATATCTATTTTTTTTTTAATATTATGATTTACAAATGTGTAAACTTTCATATCCATGTTTTTTAACTATTATGATTTATACATGTATAAACCTTTATATCAATTAATATAATTACACATGTGTAGATGTTCATATCTAAGCATATTTTTTTAAACCATATGATTTACACATGTGTAAACCTTTATATCTATTTTTTAAATATTATGATTTACACATCTCTAAACCTTCGTATCTTTTTTATATAAATATTATAATTTACACATGTGTAAAAATTAATATTTATGATTACACATATGTAAACCTTCATTTATCTATGATTTACATATGTTTAAACCTGCATATCTATGCTTATTTTTTACCTATTACAATTTACGCATGTGTAAACCTTTTATGTGCTTATTATTTTTAACTATTATGATTTGCAAACATTTATTAAATAACCGTATCAAACGGCTAAGTCAAGTGAAAAAGACTAGTGGAACAACAGAGATCTCATTTTCAAATCAAATATGCACCTTAAAATGCCGGTGAGAATGTAGTTCAGTCGTTGATAAAGTTCTATTATTAACAACAAATTTCTAGATAATCAAGAAAATACAGGAAAACTAACATATAAAAATTATTAATGACAATAAGACAGATGGCATACTCTTTTGCAAACAAATGCAACTACAAGGTTGAAGATTTCCTTCTCTGATGTTGAGAAAGTCTATTATAAATCAATTTTCTTTGTAGTCTCCACTCTCAAGAAATAGATAAATACCATAAAAATCGAACCATTATATGTAAGAACAGGAAAATAAATGCATTCTTCCAAACACATATTACCTGTAATCTATCTCAAAATAAATAATCCATCAAAAGTTCAAAACATAAACTCCAACTGAATCCGATAAACACAAATAACAAAAAAAGTGGTGTCGATCAACTATAGTAGGATTAGATATACGAGAGAAAAGATGTAAGTTATCCTACGAGTATCAATAGTCGGATCTGGATAGCTATCGTGTTGCCAGATAGTTCCGCTATTGATCGGCCGGTGATATTTTCCGGTACTATTAAGTCGGTGGTGTTTTCTGACATTATTGAGTTTGGGTCTATTGGAACATGATGATATGCATTTTTACAAGGTTGCCCTTCTCAGTTTTGTTAATGGGTTTTTTATTACTCCCTTTGCATTTATACCCCCTTCTTAATCTTGGCCTTTAATTGAAATTGATCAATGGATGAGATTGGTTCTTAGTGTTCTCACAAAAATGCATGTTCTCAAGATAACCCTCCCCATATATATATATATAGGGGATGGATCATGAGAAAACTAGTTTAAATGAGAAAACCAAAAAACTAACCAAAAAAGCCTAAAAAAAACCTAAAAACATACCAATTTTTTTTTTTTTTTTACAATTTTTTTTAAAAAATCGCTACTTTTTATGTATGAATTTTTTTTTTTTTTGGTTGTACTGCACATGTGCACTAATACATAAAGCTTAACCCACCCCCCACCGACACCCCTCAAAAACCTAAACCCCCCACCCCCCAAAAACCTAAATTCACCCTCCCACCAAAAGCCTAACCACCCCCACCCCCCAAAAACCTAAACCCCCCACCCCCACCCTCCCGAAAACCTAAAACTAAACCCTAAACATAAACCCGAAAAAAACCTAAACCCCCCACCCCCACCCCCCAAAAACCTAAACCCCCCTCCCCCCCCCCCCCCACACCCAAAAACCTAATCCTAATCCTAAACCTCCAAAAAAAACTAACCCTAAAAGCTAAACTAGACTAAAAAAGCTAATTTTAAGCATGTAATGCAATAAAAAAACCTAAACCCCCCCCCCCCCACCCCCACCCCCCAAAAACCTAAACCCCCCTCCCCCCCACACCCAAAAACCTAATCCTAATCCTAAACCTCCAAAAAAACTAACCCTAAAAGCTAAACTAGACTCAAAAAACTAATTTTAAGCATGTAATGCAATTGTAGTACATGTTATATTGCACATGTGCACTACTATAATAACAGTATTGAAAACAAGACGACACCATAAATTTTTTTTATGTCATAAAAAATATGCTCGAATATACTTGAATGAAAGATACAAAAATTTGTGATCTTATGGTGCCATTTTTGTTTTAAAATGATAACGTATGGAGAAATGGGAAATGTTTGAAAAGTTATATACTTTTTTTTCCAATTTTACCCCTCCTTCATTAAAAGTCCCCCCTCCTTCATTAAAAGTCTCCCCCCTCATTTTTAGTGCTTTTTTTGTTAGTTTTTTTGTTTTCTCATTTATATCTAGTTTTCTCATGATCCTCTCCCTATATATATATATATATATATATATATATATATATATATAGGGTAAGGTTCATGCGAGAACAACCTTTATTGCGAGAACCGCGAGAACCAATGTGAACACAACCTAAAATAGCTAAAAAAACCTACCCCCCCCCCAAAAAAAAAAAAAAAAAAAAAAAAACTAAACCCCCCTCCCCCACCCCCCAAAAACCTAAACACCCCCCCCCCCCCCAAGCTAAAATGCTAAAAACTAAACCCTCAAAAAACCTAAAAAAAATTAAAAAAATCTAAATTTTTTTTTATATTTTTTATGTTAAAATCGCTACTTTTATTAGCCAAACAAATTTTTTTTTTAAATTAATTTTTTTTTGCTACTAAAAGTAGCGATTTTTTTATAAAAAATATTAAAAAAAATTTTTGTGTTTTTTAGCTATTTTTAAGCATTTTTGGTTGTGTTCACATTGGTTCTCGTGGTTCTCGCAATAAAAGGTGGTTCCTAATGGATCTTTGTCCTATATATTTATATATTATACGTTTTTAACATATTATTTATTTTACTAATTTAAATTTTATTTAATAACTTTATTTCACTGATTTCGTTTTTTTAAGAACTAATTTGTAAAATATCATTTTGACTTCCTCGAGTTTTTAAAATTTTGAACTTACCCCTTTTGTTCCTTTACTTAAAAAACTATATTTATGTGCGTATTTTTATGTACGTGTCAGCTTAAATTCGAGTTTGTCTACGTTTCGACGTCAACTATTTTTGAAAACAAATAAGGTCAAATATCATACATTTTTATGCTTATTTTATGTACGTTTCCAATTGGTGTATGTTTTGACGTAAATTTTGTTCTGAACTAAGTGAAGTCGAGTATAATACATTTTAATTTGACAGTAACGCGAGACAAGTAAAATTAGTATTATATTATTTATCTATGCTAAAACTTAAAGTCGTTGATGTTTACACCTCCTAACCTTAGTCCTCTTGCTTTGCAAAAACACTCATGTTTATGTTTAGTGAGTGTGTCTTCTTTTGTCATTTTGTGGTTTCTTTTTAAAAGCTCTAGTTACTCCTTTTAATTACACATGTTAGTTTTTCTTTTTAAACATGTTTTATGTCTCTTTTTATATATTTCCTATATATGAGTTAGTTCACTTATAATATGTTATGATTGTATGGTATAAATTCGATTTAATTTACGTTTTGATCCAATCGCAATACTTATATATGTTACATTGAATTAAAACGAATACGTTGAAACATACATTTTCATATTGTTAACGCCAATGTTTTAAAATCCGGTTTTTAAAACATTGGTTAACGCATCACATGATGCTTGTACTATTCCATACGATGTTTACAACGGGCTTGCACGTTACACCCGCTAGTCATATTACTAGTTAATATAGTATAAAACTTTAATCAACTTTATATAGGATTGGATTTCGGAAGGGTTAAAGTTTAATTAAATGAAAAATGCCACAGAATAGTAACTAACTTTTAAAAGTGTTCTAATTAGGTCACTCATATCGTTTTTTCTCCCAATTAGATAACTTAACATTCAAATCAGGTCATATCCTTTTTTCCATGTGTCAAAAAAAAAATGGAGTATAAGATGATAGGATCTGATTATTTTAATATATAAAACTAGGTTAAAACCTCGTGTATCACACGGGGTGAATAAATGTAATTTTATATATTAAATCATTAAAAGTTATATCTTTATGAACCCCGTATATTGTACGGGTTAAAAAATGTAATTTTATATATCAAAAAAGTTATATCTTTGAAAACCATGTGTATTACACAGATTAAATAAATGTAATTTTTGTATACTAAATACTAAAATCGTCGTATCTTTAAAAAACCCGTGTATAATCGGGTTGAATAAATCTACCAAATAATAAAAAATTACATCCTTAAAAACCCCCGTATATTACACGTGTTGAATAGATCTAAAAAATAGTTATATCTTTAAAAACCATGTCTATACACAGATTAAATAAATGTAATTTTGTATATTAAAAACTAAAAACGTCATATCTTTAAAAACCCATGTATAGTCGAGTTGAAAAATCTACCAAATAAATAAAAAATTATATCCTTAAAAAACCCTATGTATTACACGTGTTGAATAAATCTAATTTTACATAGCAAATGATAAAAAAAATTATATATCTTTAAAAACTTCGTATATTACACGAGTTATATAAATGTAACTTTGTATAGTAAATAATAAAAAAATTATATTTATATAGTAAATAATAAAAAAAATTATATTTTAGAAAACCTCACGTTTTACACGAGTTGAATAAATATAATTCTGTATACCAAATAAAAAAATGTTTTAATAAATTAGGTTAACATTTAATATTAATTTATTATTTATATATTTAATATAAGATAAGTAGGAAAGAGAGGTATTTGTTTTAAAAATATATTACATTAACAATTTAGATTTGAGGATAGTATTTTATTAAAGTACGATAAGATTTACTATTAATTTATTATTTATTTATTTATTTAAGTAATCTATACTATATAATAAAAGAAACCTGATTTGGGACACATGTCATTCAATGAGGGCATCAATAATTTATTGATAAATTTTAAATTTTAAATTAAAAATGATTTAAATATTATATTAGAATTTTATTTTGATTGTAAATCTAAAGTCTAAAATGTGTTTTAAATCTAATATATAATTTATGGATTTAATTTTGATTTGAAATTATTAAATAAAAACCCATAAAATTAGTAACCATTTAATCAATTTAATCCACGTTATATTAAAAAAAAGAAATGGCTCTATGTTATCCCTAATGAAATAAGATATAACCCGTGATATGAAAATGAATCATAGAGACTTTTCATATAACTAATATATTCCATGTTTACATTAGTGTAAAAACCAATACATTAAATTATATACTAATCCATTAAATAATTTACGTAACCTAATTTACATAAGTGTAATTTTTATATTTTTTTATTAGGTTATAATCAATGAATCACGTACATTAAATTATATTAACAGTTTTATTATCCTAATAAAATTATATTATAACAATATTTAATTAACTATACATAAATAATATTTATATTATTCAATTTATAAAAGAAACAATGAATCACGTACAAGATACATCTTATTATAATTATATTATTTTTTATATTTTTATTAAATATAATTATATTACAAATAATTACATATATACACGTGTTGACAAAAAAAATATTATTAATATTTATACACGGGGTACAAGATGAGGTCTTATCTAAATTATAAAGTCTTATCTAAATTATTGGCATAAACTTAACTTCAAATCATAAAGTTTTATCTAAACTAAAAGGCATTGTTTCACTTGACATAGATAAACATACATATTATTTATTGTTTTATATTTATTCAACCCGTATAATACACGGAGTTTTTTTTTTTAAATATAACTTTTTTTACTATTTAGTATATAAAATTACATTTCTTCCACCCGTGAATATACAGTTTTTTTTAAATAGAACTTTTTTATTGTTTGGTATATAAGATTACATTTATTCAAACCGCACAATAAACGAGGTTCTTAAATATCACTTTTTCATTATTTAATATATAAAATTGTACTTACTCAACACGTGTAATAAATAAGGTTTTTAAAAATATATTATTTTTCTATTTAGTATATAAAATTACATTTATTCAACCCGTGTAATGCACGGGGTTCTAACCTAGTATAAGATAAATATATATTTGAGGATACATTCAATGAATGACACGTGTCCAAAATTTGGTTTCTTATATTTATTAAAAATAAGAACACTTATATTTATTAAAAATTAAAAAAAAAGTTACAATCCACCGTTACTCGACGTTAGCAAAAGGAAAAAAGAAATAAAAATCCACAAAACACCAAAAATAAATGTTAACGATGACTATGGATGGATATGGATATACGTACAAAAATAATTTGAATGAAACATCTTTCAAAGTCTGTTCGGTTGCCAACTCATATATAAACAGACCAGAACTCAGGCGGTCAGGCCACAACAATTTCTCCCCCAAAATTGATAACAAATACGCAATCGTTCGCTTTCAATTTTCCTTCTCTTATTGTTGTTGTTTGTGCGAAATTAATATCATTCGTTAAATAAGGATGTTTCCAGGTATGATGGATCCGGAGACGATCAGACTCGCTCAAGAACAGATGAGTCGCATGTCACCCGAAGAGTTATCCAGAATCCAGCAGCAGGTAAATATTTCAAATCGAAACGTAGAAATCGAAAACACTTGTGAATTACCGTTACTGCTTTCTACGTTTCGATTTGAAATATTTGTATGTAACTATTGTTGTGACGTCAGAATTTAGGGGAATTTAATGGAAAAGAGTAAATACTATTCAAGCTGCCAATAAGACATGGAAATTAGGGCCTATATATTCTTCGTTAGAAAACTAGATTACTCAATATCGGACATATGTAATATATACTGCATACTTGTGCAATATATACTGTAAATATGTATATATTGCATACCATAAATGCTTAGTACTACCATATATGTTAAGTACTGCTACATATATTGCATATATGATGTCTGTCATGTCTGATATTGAGTTTTCTAGTTTTCTCATGAACGCATATACATACATCTAAGTAGTTAATGCGATAATGCGGTAAAATATCGGATATCGGTCAAGGACCGATATTTGAGATATCGGTTATTGCGGTGGGATATTGGTAATTTTAATATCATGCTAAATTTATATATAAAAATTTAACACTAACAATTCAGTATACTCTCCTACCATTAACAAATTAACCTTTTGTAACTTGCAAAACACTAACAGTTGTAGCAAGTAGGAACTCACTAAGACTTAAAACACTAACAACTAACAATTAAGACTTAAAACACTAATAGCAACAATAAGAAGAAAGGCGAATGGTAGAAGTAAGAAGAAAGGTACTGATATCAGGAAAATCGGTGATAGATCAGTCAAATATAGGTCCAATATCGTTCAACTATCGGTCAATATCACCGATATTATCGGTACCGATATTATCGGTACCGATATTATCGGTACCGATATTCTCGGTACCGATATTATCGGTACCGATATTCTCGGTACCGATATTATCGGTACCGATATTCTCGGTACCGATATTATCGGTACCGATATTCTGACTGATATTTTGTACCGATATCTTGGCAGGGGACTGATAACCGATATATCACTGATATGATATATCGGGATATTAACTACATAGATATATATGTCTCTGTACATTGGTGATATACTGTAATAATAATATGTATAGATTTAAATCTTTTGTAAATGTCATGTATGTTGGTGATTGGTATTTATTTATTTATGTTTTGTAGATGGCATTGTTTATTTACTTTTGCAATTGAGGCTAAGATAATTGTCCTTTAATCCTAAGGTTGATATACTCTGTTGTTAGATATATGTTCTTGGTGATCTAGGTGATTCAACAATATAGTTTTATAGGTTGTTTACTGTTCTCTAGCTATAACATCATCATTGCAGCTTGTTTTTAAACATACTTATTATTTCTATGAATCCTCTTCCATATGATCATCAAGAGCTGAACCTTTTATAGGTGCACAAAGTTAAGATGACCATGCTAGTTAGTTAGATGAACTCTTGCACTGTTTGTGACTTTGTGTTATCCTTGGATCTCACTTTTTCTTCTGTTGATTTGCATCTTTTGTACTTACTTTTTGAAATATATTTTGTGTTGTGTGTAACTGCAGATGATGTCTAATCCCGAATTTATAAAAATGGCGTCAGATAGTATGAAAAATATGAGACCTGAAGACTTGAGGCGTGCTGTAGAACAGTTGAAGTCTACTCAGCCAGCTGAAATGGCTGAAGTTGGTGAGAAGATGGCAAATGCAAGCCCTGAGGAAGTTGCTGCAATGCGTAATCGAGTAGATGCAAAAGTAAATTATCAATTAAATGCAGTCCATATGCTGAAGCAAAAGGTAGCTAAATGTTGATATTCTTGAAGGGCCTATATACAAACCATAACTTTGGCAGGAAAAAAAACATTTTTATGTTACGTTATGATAGTTTATCTTGTATATATGCAGAAAATATTATGATGATAGCCTGATGATCAAATGTACATCTTTAAATCCAGAAATATAGAACTTATAATCTAAAACAATCAACTTTATACTTTGGAGAATCACATCAATGTAACATTTTATTTTATTTTTATTTTGACAGGGGAATGAGCTTCATAGCCAGGGAATGTTTAACGAGGCATTAGAGAAGTATTTAATGGTTTGAAATTCTAACTTCTTTTTCAAGTTGTTTTCGATATACATATTTAGTTTCATTTGTAAGTTTGCAATGCTAACTAGTTAATCTATTTTTTTTTCCGGTCAAACAGGCAAAAAACAATCTAAAAGATATACCTGCATCTAAAGGGGAAACTCTTCTCTTAGCTTGCTCTCTTAATTTAATGTCATGTTACTTAAAGACAAACCAGTTTGATGAGTGCGTTAAAGAAGGTATTGAGGTATGGTCATCAGTCATCACTCATCAGCTTAAAGTTTTTGTTTCAAATCATTGAGATATCAGATGTAAATCGTTGACGGTATAATTTTAAAAAGTTGTGATGTTAACTCGGACTTAATTTTGATTTTAACAAATAAACACGCTCATATACTGGAAAATTTTCAGGTATTGGCAACTGATGCAAGAAATGTTAAAGCTCTTTATAGGAGAGGTCAAGCATATAAAAGTTTAGGGCAACTTGAAGTAAGTTATCTTTAAATTGTGGTTATATCGTTATGTTAGCTAAGTTGTTATAATGTTATTATATCTATCAATTTGAAATTTGATGGAATATATAAATCATTAGAATGCGGTGTCGGACTTGACCAGAGCACTTGATGTTTCTCCTGATGATGAAACTATTGCAGATGTATTAAGGTATATGATCATTCACTAGAAGTCTAGATTTTCTCCTTGTGCATTTTCTTTATTTTATGTATTTATAACTTTTCTGTCTATCGACACAGGGATACTAAGGAAAAGCTAACTGAAAATGGTTACAAGGATGCAGAGAGGGGTACGTTCTTTTTACTGGAATATAATTAAACATTGACCAATTCATATTATTCTGTCTTCTAAGACTTTCTGCGCATGTGTCACACCCCGATTTCCACGTGTCACCGGTGGGCCCGGTGGGGAGTATTGTGACGTCATGGTTGGCAACATAATAGTCAAACAACACAATATTATTAAGCACAGCGGAAGCAATTGTAAATATATTACAACCGAATTTATTATTGTAATATCAATGTCACAATATTCGGAAGTTTATCCACAGAAGGATCGTACATAAAATGGAACAATAGTTCAACAGACTTTTAGGCATCTTAAGCTTGCGAGACTTCTATTGATGCTAAGGAGAATTATCCAGCCAAGTTCGTATAGTACCTGCATTTAGCCTTTTTGGAAAATACGTCAGTTTACACTGGTAAATACATTCAACTGACTCATTTTGGAAAAAGAGTTTGTAAATTGTTTTGAATGCACGTGGCACAAAATATCTTGACACATTGATTAAAATGCACAGAGGCAAAATTAATCTTTTTAACTTGGGAGAATTATTTTGATAATATAATAATCTTGAGAACGATTTACATGTTACTTATGCGTTCAGTAGCCCGGACGTATCCGGGTTAAAGATCAATAGACACACCACTGTACGTGAGTTATACACGGGTGTACGCCTACACCCCGTGCTCAGGTCGTGGCAATCTCGTAAGATAATGCCGAGGATATCCGGGACATGGTCATTAACCCCCCGAAGGCTGTAAAGTAAACACATCTGTTTAAAACGAGCCGATCAAATTATTCAATTAACCACTAAGCGTGGAAGATTTGATGCCCGATCAAGCGGTACGCTATGTACCGTAACCCAAGCCCGTATAGGGAAAATAAGTTAAAAGTATTTACCTGAGCTAAATATAAATTCAATCCCAACCGTATATCAAATCAGCAAGTACAGATAGCTTTTACTGGGCTCCTAATCTGGAACGAAGGTTTTTAAATATAACCTATTAGGATCCTAGCGGGTCTTTAATTATGCTTAAGCTTAGACCGGCTAGTTTCGAAGATACGGTTCGTACGCACGATTAAGCGAAGACCGGATAGAATGTGATTCTGACCCGACAAGTTTGAAGACTTGTTTAATATGGGTTCATTATTCACATTCTGGATTTTGAGATAAAACCGATAAGGTTTGACCCGTTTCGGCTAATTTATGTAAACTTGTTACATAAACCGAGCCGAACGCGTAATATGCGTTACGGGTATCCGTAAGAGCCATATACAGGTTTCCTAAGTTAATATGCTCCAAATATGTTGTGACATCAGTAGGATGTCTTTCGTTATGCCCCGAACTAATTTAAACACAAACTATGCCACGTAGGGGTAGTTTGGTCATTTTAAAGTTTGTAAAAGCGTTTATATGTTCAACTGAGTTACAGGTCTGATGTAAACAGCAAACATATTCATTTTGATGTGTTATATCAGTAGGCTAAGGCATATATGTGAAATTTATCATATTTAACCAAACTATGCCCCGTAGGGGTATTTTGGTAATTTCACATAAGCCGCAAAGCTCAAAAACAAAGTCTGAGTCTATTAACCTTTGCTTACTGTTAAAACATCATAATTTGCCTTATATATCAGTAGGTATCAACCCGGGTATGTCTAATATGTTTCTAAGACACACTATGTGTTAAAAACGCTAATTATGGCGATTAAAGGCCATTTCCGGGTTTCATACTTAAATCTGATATTTTTATATTTCCAGAAGGCTTAAAATAATTTATTTAACATATGTGATCAGTAGCAAAAGGTTTGGAGTCGTTTAGATAAGTAAAACTCATTTTATGGCCAGTAAGGCAAAACCGACAATTACCGAATTAAGCCTACGACTATGAGTTATGCTCAGCCTAAAATTAATTAAAAATCTTTAAAATTCCCAAAATAATATATCATATCAGTGGGTAATTCGTTTGATAACAAGAAGTATGTTTAATTAGGCTATACACTAATTACGCCATTTTATGAACATAAAGCACCGTAATTACGCTAATGAGCATAACTCTTAATCTACAAGTCAAACTGATGTCAAATTTTGCATACAAGTTTATATATCAATATTTAAGGTTTCTATACTTTTACATTTTCATAAATCACGTTTTAAGGTGATAAGGGCATAACGGTCAACGTATGAGCAATTAACGGAAAGTTGCATATTAATTGGATAACTAGCGAACCAAGATGTATGATCACAGAGGGTTGTTCTAACATGTCTCCTAATCCAATTTAAGCTCTGGGGCATTTCTAAAATATGCCCAAACGGGTCAGAACTGAAAGTCAACCGAAAAGTCAAACTATGTGACTTTCGGCTCCGAACCGGGTCTAAACAGGAAATAGTCGGGTTGAACATGTTGGGACATGTTCTTACACTTATTTCTAAGTTATAACAATATTCAACAGGTTACAAATGTTCTAGATAGCTAATTATGCATAAATGACATTTTAAGCAATATGTTGACTTTTTAAGTAAAGGTTTGACCCGACATTTGACCTGTTTAGGATGGTGATCAGGGGAAACCCTTTTGGGGTTTTATTACCCACATAAATACCATTCTAAAACTACTTTTAATTCGAGATAAGACTGAGTCATTATTGACTAATCTCGAAGTCAAACCGTATTTACGACGGTTTGACTTTTAGCTAATTAAACAAGCTAGACTCAAATAAAGAAGGACTAGTAGACTTACAAGAGTCCTATGCACGACTTTAGATCAGTTGGACCTGCTTGAGAGCTCCAGGAATGATCAATCATGCAAATGAAGGTGTGTGAATGAATGTTGCACTTGAAGGGCTATTTATAATGGTTCCATACACCATAAATCTTTGACAACAAGGTCTAGCATACACCACAACTGATAAACACCTGGTCCTAGATGTTAGGAGGTGCCTAGGGGTCGTCCATGAGTGAGAATAACCGGCCAAATGGGTCAAAATCGCGTAAAACAGGCAACAGCCTGTTTTTTAGTTCTGGGCAGACCCTTGCGCATCGTAGGGCTATCTTTGCTACGATGCGCAAGCCTTCAAAAGCCAGAATTTTCATTTTAAATGTTTTGCAGCTTGACCTTTGGCTTTACGAAGGGGCAACTAGGGTTATTTCTAGCATTTTGGCCCCCCTATATTTACCCACAAGGGCTTTAAGACTTATACTCACTTTGCCAAGTCCCTGAACACTTCCGGTTAACCCGAAAAGTCTTAACTTTCAACGTTTGCACTTTAACCCCTCGTACACGAATTTGATCATAACTTTCTCATACGATAACGAAACTTTATGAAATTTTAATCATGCATTCTAGTGAGCATAATTTACATTTACAAAGCTTTGGGTTTGTCAAAAGGTCACTCAGAGGTATATCTTTAACATGTTGACACATTTAACCCCTGCAGTTTGTAATCTCTCACTTTTAGCTTCGTATGATCCATGATTTATTCGTTTGAAGGTATGAGCATTGTGTAGGGTTAATGTACAATGTATTTATTCACAGTTGACACTTAGAATACGTATAATCACATACTTTCCACGTTTGTCAACTTTAGTCCTTCCATAATGTTTCTTTCACACGTTTACTTAATGACACGTGTCAACACATTATAGGACGTGAATTTTCGAGGTGTTACAGCATGTTAACAGGCTTAAAAATAGAGGAGATTACTGATGAAGCCCCGACACCAGTATCTGCAATGCATGAAACTTTGTCTTCAGAATCTTCTTCCGGAAAAACAAAGGAAACTAGTGAACAAATGGTTAGTCAAAGTGAGAACACTAGTGATACTAGTGTTCTTTCGGCCAATACCGAGCATCTTTGGGCTCTTAAAGATGATAAAGATTCTATAAGGTCCGCATCTTTTTTACGTTTTATTTCGTTCTTTTGTGTCAAGATTTTATATTTCATCTGCTTCCACAGAATCTACTCATTCTGATGTAAATGGGTAGAAATTTCTACATCCACTTCTTGATTTTTTTTTTTTTTTTGTATTGGGTAGATCGTTTCAGAATTTCATGGCTCGAGCTGATCCAGAAACTCTGGTATCCTTGGGTGGTGGAAAACATGAAGGGATATCTCCTGATATGGTGAAAACTACTTCAAATTTAATTACCAATATGCCACCTGAAGAATTTCAAAATTTGCTTGAAATGGCTTCTTCCTTCCAGGGGAATAACCCATTAAACAGCTCAAACCGTGGGCCAGGCATGCCAGGTGCCACACCTGACATGCTTAGAGCCGCAACTGATATGATGGACAAGATGCCACCAGAAGAGCTTCAAAATATGTTCAAAATGACATCAGTAACAGATGGTGGTATACGATCAAATGAATCCAGATTGAATACGAATTCAGATGCTCAAGAAAAACGTGAGAATACAACACTTAATGAGGATATTGGTGAGAGTAGTACTTCTACAGGGGTTTTGAATTCAACAAATGTTTCTCATCAATCTAGCTTCCCTGGTTCAAGCTTTGATATGCAAGAACAAATTAAAAACCAAATGAAGAATCCCGCTATGTGTGAGGTACGCTGGTTATTTCAGATTTTCAGTACGGGTTTAAACGGGGCGGGTTGGGTTGATTTAAAGCACCTTTTATTCAAAAAATGTTAGCTATTTTCTGTTTTGTAAACTACTAGTGTGTCAATTAATAAAGTGCTTTTAGGGGCTTTATGCATTTATAAATCACTTTGGGCGGCTTGAAAGTTAAAACCCCTTCAACAATGTGAACAGTTATGTTTTAAGCTAATTTTTTTAATCATACCTACTTGACCCGTTAGAGATCAACCGAGACTTCTTTGGACCCATTCATAATAAATGGGTCAATTAAGGTTGTAACCTTTACTCAATATTGTGTCTTCCATATTAAGTGCTTAGTTCATGTATTATTCTTGAACTTATTTTTTATTGAACATTTACAGATGATGTCATCAATGATGAAAAACATTAGTCCAGAGATGATGACAAACTTGAGTGAACAATTTGGATATAAACTATCACACGAGGATGCAGAAAAAGCGCAGCAAGCAATGTCGTCTTTATCACCTGAAAGCCTTGATAAAATGGTAAACATCATACTTGATTAAACTTTTATTCCAGCTATTCCAATCCTTATCAGGTTATTATATGATTTTTAATTAATGACTTAACATGTTCATGAGAATGGGATTTTTGTTGGGCGAAGGGCATATAGATCAATGGAAGTGTTGACTATTAGTCAAATGTCTTGAATGATTAACAGTGCTGCTTGTGTTTCAACAGATGAAATGGGCAAACAGAATGCAACGAACCGTCGAAGGTGCAAGAAATACAAAAAATTGGCTACTTGGAAGGCAGGGGTTAGCAATGGCGGTAATTGCGCTCTTGCTTGCAGTTTTCCTGCATTGGCTGGGCTATTTTGGTCATTAAGCAGTAAATTTATTTCAAGTTTACAATTTTAAATGTTCTTTAGGTGAAAATCAATCAAACTATAACACATCTTTGTCATATATCCTATGTACTGCTGGTCTATGCTTACGTGGCACATGACTGTTTTAAGGTAGCAGTGATGAAGTTCTTTCTTTACTCACACTGTGTACACCCATGAGTTGGACCGAAACCGATACATAATCCGCAGGGGCGGACCTGGCATATAACGAGCCGTAGCACGGGCTACGGCTCAACTTTGTACCGGTAGTGTATTTTCTTTTCGATTTTTATACAAACGACACCCATAAACAACTACGAGGACACCCCTAAAGAAATTGTAAGCACAGATTGCAGTTTGAAGAAAGGTGGGAGCTTTCGGTCAGAACGAAGTTGCAGACTTGTGAAGAAGAAGAAGACTCTTTGGTATTAATTAATTTAAAATCAAAAGAAAATTGTTATTATTGATTTTATTTTTTCTTTCTTGGAAATCTCGAAAGTAGGTCACGTGGTGGCCTCCCCAGCCTACTATTATGAATTCTCTATTTTATTTGTTTTTTACAATTACAATTTAATTTTAATTAACTCTCATATTGTTATTGTATACTTATATTATATGTATTAACTAGCCAATACTTATATATTGGGGAAAGATATACTAAAAAGTGGATTTTACCTAAGTAGCCTAAGAATGATTGTGATAATGACATGTGGCACTCCTAATAAGTAGGAATGAAGGGTATTTTGGTCCTTATAAATAGGTTTGATAAAAAATATGTGGGATTTAAATCCTTGTAACAGTTTTTCTATGTTTGACCCATGGAAGATATTGGCTTTTGTTGAGATGTACCCGGATGACTTTACTACACAAGAAATAGGGACTCTTTTGGATGATATTGAGTCATTTCGTCACACTATAAGCGATGATGATAAATTTGCAAGCTTGAATGGAATAAGTGATCTTGCGCGTGTTATGGTTGAAACGGGAACACATAGTTCTTGTCCTTCAGTTTATCGGGTAGTGAAGCTAGCTTTGCTTTTACCGGTTGCAACCGCAACCATTGAAAGATGTTTAATTTTTGAACAATGTTATGGTTTGTGCGGTCGAAAAGGATTTTTTACATGAAGTAAAAGACGCGATGTGATGGAACGATTACAAGCTATGAAAAAAGAATAGGACAAATCTATTAGGTATTTATTTTACTTTATTTATTTATTGTCGTTTTTTTAATATTGTATGATTGCACGGTGAAATTTTTTTTTAGGATACCCCTGAGTTAATGTTCTAGTTCCGCCATTCGGTCCACTTGAGTACTCTTAAACCGCCTTGTTGGACTGGTTCAACATGCTAACTGGACTGATGGTAATTTGGATATTCAAAAGAAAAAATTGATCTTTTCCTTCCAAAGTCTCATTTAGACCATCACGTGTAGTAACTGGACAGGTGGTAGTTTGGATATTCAAAAGCAAAAGTTGATCTTTTCCTTCCAAAGTCTCATCAAGTGCAAATGTTAAGGGTATTGTTAAATACACCCAGAAAGTCAAAGTTTTTTTTACTTTTACCCACAAGTCAGCCATTAAATACATTCAAAAAGTCAATTTTTTACTTTTCCCCATGGGTTGTGTTAAATACATTTCAAAGTCAATTTTTTTTTTTACTTTTTTCTCATAAGTCAACTTTTCAAGTTTCTACAAACTAATAAATTCTCATTGCACTCTTCAAGTTTCCATAAATATATAAATAAATTTAAGACAAATTAGAATTTTTTTAGTAAGAAAATAGATAAATAAATATATGCAAAAAAATTTTAGTAAGAAAATAGATAAATAAATATCTATGGAAAGTGAATTCAATATAACATTTGGATATCACACATATTTTGTAAAATCTGTAGAACGATTATATTCAAATCACTCCATTTTCTTTAGTAAGAAAATAGATAAATAAATATATGCAAAATATGTAGAACGGTGTATTAAAACATTCCATTTTTTAGTTAAAAATAAATATGACCAACTGTATAGAATATTAATTATCAAATAAATATGACCAACTGTATAGATAAATAAATATATGCAAAATCTGTAGAATGATGTTGCCACTGCCAATGTATAGAATATTAATTATCAAATATCCCGTATTTTATTACATTTTTTATATCATTTTGTTCTGGTATGACCAACTGGTTGAACTAATGAATCATCATGCTTGTGACTTAAAACATAATACAATTAAAAAGTTATTGTTTAAACCTTCTAAATATATAAAGTTAAAATTTAGATAACATTAAATAATTATAAAGAACGTATTTTTGATTTTTTTTTTGAAAATATTAGATGTATAATAAAGTGTTTTAATTATTTATTTATTAATATTGATATTAATACTAATACTAATAATAATATAACAAAATATAAAAAAGTAACAAAAGTATTATAAAATAAAATAAGATAAAAAACATAATTATTACTTTTGACTTTATAATAAAACATAATTATTACTTTTAACTTTATAATAAAATAATATAATAAAGTAGTTAATCATTACTAAATCATTACTAAATTTGACTTTTGGGTATATTAATCTTTAACTTGGGTATATTTATCACACCCCAATGTTAAATGGGCAACTGAGTCGAGTTAGCTGTCACACCAAATTTATCTCCAACTGTACAAACGTTTTTTTACCAATACTTATATTTACACACCATTATCAATTTTTACGCTGTATTTTTAATACTCAAAATCTTTTTTTAAATAATCAGTTTCCTATACTGTATTATTAAAAAATAAAAATACTTATGTATAATTTTTAATTAAAGGTAATTATATATATATATATATATATATATATATATAGGATAAAGATAGACAGAAAACCCTATTTACATAGAAAACTCTGAAAACTCAAATCTCCACCCATTTTTACCCACCTCCCGACATTTTTTTTTTTCGAAAAAAATAACACATGTAATATACATGTTTTAAAGTGTTTTGGGCCAAAAAAAACAAAAAAGCGCCGAAGGGATTTTTTAAAAAAAAATAAACAAATTTCAGTGCCTAACATGTGTTAGGCAACAAAGACAGAAAATGCTGAAATTTTTTTTTTTTTTTTAAAAGATCCCTTCGGCGCTTTTTTTATTTTTTTTGGCCCAAAACTCTTAAAAACATGTATATTACATGTGTTAATTTTTTCAAAAAAAAAAATGTCGGGAGGTTGGGTTTTCTAGGGTTTTTCATATAGATAGGGTTTCCTATGTAGCCTTGCCCTATATATATATATATATATATATATATATATATATATATATATATATATATATATATTAATTCACAACATGGTAAGCAATAGTATTTCTTTTGTTTTTTGTGATTTTTTTTGCATGTTAAACTTTATTGTACTCAAATTTTGTAACAAAGCTTTAAGGTTTATAACGAGGTTAGTTTTTTTTATTAGTTTTTGTTTTACGTTTCTCTTTTCTTTTTTTCTTTTTTTTTTTGGATTTAATCACTGTTTGTTTTATATATATATATTAATTCACAACATGGCAAGGAATAATATTTTTCTTGACAAACTTAAACTATTAAACCTTAAAACTAAACACTGCATATATTAAACCTTGAAACTAAACACTGCATAAACTAGAATTATATAGAAAGATTAAAGATACGACAGCAACCCACATGTGCACAGTTCAAAGATGATTACTTTAATAGCAACCCCTATTATTCGGTATCATAGGCTGTGGAAAAAGAAAATGTATTAGGCTGCGGGGTGTGGGGCTTGGGTTGAGGGTTTTGACCGACACGTGGTGATTGTGGGCTTTATCAGACCACCCCAAAAAAAGTGGGGGTATGGAAGCGGCATGGGTTAGCGGTGTTGGGGTGCCATGTTGGCTGGCTTTATTTTTTTTATATACTTGAGATTTATAAAATAAAATACAAACTTATATTGTTTTTAACAAAAATTACATAACATCCTAAAAATTTTAAAAAAACTACTTATTAAATCCTAAAAAATTAAAAAAAAAAAACTACTTATTAAATCCTAAAAAATTAAAAAAAAAGTTGTTAATAATTCTTAAAAAAATTAAAAAGTTCTATAAATGTTAAAGTGTTAAATTCCGAATTCCCGTCATACCTCCACTTGATCTTCGCGATCTCCATTCGATCATCGTGGCTCAGGTCCCCCACAGGGACACGGTCGAAACAAGCTTTAAACCGATCCAGCTTCGGTTTTAGGTCACGCCACTTGTGTTAGCAGGCGTTTAAATTGTGGCGATTGTTACCAACGTGTTGTTGGTATTGTTGGAATGTTTGTCCCCAATACGAGGTTTGGCCGCGTTGTAACGCACGTTGTGCATCGACGATCAAAGTGACAAGCGCGATCTCCTCTTCCTCCATCCAGTGCACCATTTTCGGTTTTGTTGTTTGGTTGAAAAAAAATGAAAGTTTGGTGTGAGATAGGTTGAAGAAGTTTTGTAAAAATTTGTAGGTGTGGGGGGGTATTTATAGGTAAAAATTTGTAAGTTTTTTAAAAATTTGATTTTTACCATTGAAACCGCCATCCCAACGGCTATTGCTAACGACTATGGAAAAACGGTCCAAAATTGAACATCCAATCCTAGCTTCCTTCCCCATGCCTGGCTTCAAAGTGACGTTGGATGGGCAACGCCAAAGCCAACGCTGGCCTGGAGTGGGTTAGCCAGCGTTACCTGGCTTCCCCCGCCCATAAACGCCCCCGCAGCCTTAACCTTATTACCATTAAAATTAAACTAGAGGCGTAGTTACCCGCGCGTTGCTTAGGGACGCGGTTGGAATTCAGAACGTATTGCACACCATGACAACCGATAAATAAATTTATAAAATTCATTAAAATGATATATTAATGGGTTATGCTATTTAGGCCGTAACTCGGCTCTGAACATCAAAATAATAACAAAAGGTAAAACGTTATAGTAAATAACAAAGGTAAAATTAAGGTAAACGAAAAAGAAAACGATAGAAACTTGGTCGATTTTGACGCGCTCGTTATAGCAAAGAAAAAAAGTTAAAAATTATGTTCAAAAGAATATCGGTGTGTTCTTTAAAAAATATTAAACTAAAAAAATCTTTGTCACACTCGTTATAGCAAAGCAAAAGAAAAATAAAAAAAATATGTATAAAACGGTATTAACGTGTTCGTTAAAAAAACTATTTATGGGTAGAAAAATAATTTGGTTAAAGTAAAAGAAAAAACAATAGTTAAACTACATGGGTTGTAAATGAAAAAGTTTACACTAGATGACAAAATAGAATAAATGACAAAAAAATTGATGAACTTGTAAAACATGTATTAGACCACCCGTAATCGTTCAATTTGGGGCGTTTTTACGCCAAAAACGCCCAAACAACGCCCCTCCTCGGTCCCCGTGGGCGTTATTTTCTAATTTTTGTGTTTGGCGTTGGATTTACAACGCTATCGCCCGTTTGAAAGTTTGATTCGATCAAGATCTTTGACCGTTTGAAAAAGGTAAATACATTAAATATTTTAATTTTTTTCAACTTTAAACACTATATATTTCCGACTTTTCATTCCATTTTTATAAAACTTTCAACTCTTCTCTATAATTTTTTAAAAACTTCTCCACTTTTCACCCACAATCATGAATCCCTTCCGACCTCCATTTGGTGTGCCTTCGAGACCCGATAACCCCAACGCGTATCGGCCGAACACCAGGCAATCCCAACCGAGCTTCAACCTACAAGACATGGATCCTAACGTATTCACGTACGCTCAAATATTAGCATCGGCCGGTTCCCAACAATTCTTTCAAGTTCCTCAAACTTATCAAAACATGGGTGGTTCGCAAACGTCTCCGGAAATAGAAACGATACCGGAGACACAACCCGAACCTGAGCCCGTTGTCGAGGCATCCAAACGATCATCGTCAAAAAGGTCTCACAAAAAATAGGAAACAAGCGGTCCTCGTGGAAAAGGAGACTACCTTGCATGGACGAAAGATGAGGAGTACGCGTTGGCACGAGCTTGGTTAGATATATCGGAGGCCCCCGATGTTGGTGAGTTTTTTAAAAAAAATTATTATTATTCTCGGCCATAGGCGTTTACAAAGTATCGAGGAAAGAAACGCCGAAAACAAAAAGTTTGTCGCGATACAAGAATCAAGACAAATGGACCATCTCTCAGGCGACGCGTTGATCCTAACCCAAGTGCGTCGGGAACAAATCCGTCAAAAATACGGATCAACTTTGTTTCGTTTTTTTTTATTTATTTGTTTCAGTTTTTTTTATTTGTTTCGGTTTTTTTTATTAATTCCGGTTATTTTTTATTAGGAATGTAATGTTTTTTATTTAATGAAATTTAATTAGTTTTAATTAAAAAAAATTAATGATTGTGTAATGATTGATGGGACATTATTGGGCGTTATCACCACTACGCCCCTTTGTGAATAACGCCCCTTTGATGACTATGATTACACGTGGCGCAAAACGCCCTAGGGTGGGCATTATTCACCCCAACGACTACGCATGGTCTTAGATGTTGTAAAACACTATTCATCATCTCTTCTTTAATATTATATATAATATATATAAGAGTTAATTGCCCAAATAGTCCATGTGGTTTGTCGTTTTTTCACATTTAGTCCCAAACTTTTCAAAATAGCATGTTTGGTCCCTGTGGTTTGCTCACTTGTTACTCGAGTATTCCCTATACTGGATGGGTGTTAGTTTGTTCAGTTAAATTGATTTGAAATGACCAAATTACCCTTTATTATTAAAACATTAAAAATCCAAATTACTCTTTGTTGTACATGAATAATCACATCCTCCACGTGCTCTGTTTTCACTTCTTTTCATACTTCTATTTTGTCTCCACCTGCAAATCTTATCCACCGATCGATTCCTCTGTTTTCATCCAACAAATCAAACACCCATTAATGGAAAACAAATATCCACCGTCGACGCCGCCCTCATTCACGACGGAGCTCTTCGGCGATGGTGGCTCCCAGTCGTCATCCGCCGGAATTTTCTCCTCAATTTCCCCCCACCGGTATTACAATTACAGCTGTTGTGAACTGTGTTTTTTTTGGGGGGGGGGTGTTATGGGTTCGATTTGGTGTGGTGTGGTGAAATTGCAACTTAATTTTGATTAATTTTGGGTTATTTGTTTTGGTGTGATTAGGGTTATTTGGAGTTAAACCCTTGGTGGGTTGTTACCTTCTTGAATGTTAAAATAGACTTTTGATTGTAAATTGTTAATTTGGTGAATAATTTGTGTGTGTGATTTTAGAAAAATGGAGGTAAACCCTTGTTGGTGTCACACCCGCTCGTAGCGGAAGCGCTAGGTGTGATTTAATCGGTTCTCATTGCATAATCAATATAAGTGAACATACTAAATAAATAAAACAAGCTCCAATTCCATTGCCATAATCGTTTCAAAAGATGCGTAACATACATTAAGTGTATTGATTACAAACCATCAAATGAAAATAAGTTGTTATAGTTTCATACATCAAAATGAAAGTTCTAAAATGTTAAGGCTTTGACCACCATATTGCCGCAAAGAGGCGGTATATAACAGGCAAACCCTTCAAAATGTGGCATGGAGTCTTGGTACTTGTTTTCTTGTCTGAAATCCCCGACATGGTCCACTAATTCCCTGAAATACATGTTAAGTAGAAAACATCAACAAAAGGTGGCGAGTTCATGCAGTTTAGTTGTATAAGATGTATCTGTAAAATGTGAGTTGTATAAAATGTATCTGTAAAATGTGAGTTGTATAAGATGAATCTGTAAAATGTGAGTTGTATAAGATGAAAACCAGTATGTAAAGATGTAGTATGTAATGCGTCAATGAAATCGTTGATCATTAATGTTTTGCAAGGACATTAATATGTGTGACGAAATAGGAAGCAATCCAAACCTAGACGATTTTTGTGTCGACTATCCTCGACTGGGACACAAACGCACTCTTTTGTATGGGTCCACGACCAAGAGTGGGGCTCGCCAAAACCCATTAGATCTAACCCTTTGTACCTAGGTCCAAACTGGATTAATGGTGCTTAGTTGTATAACCCTATTCGCACATGATCTATGGTGTTTCATTCCTTGACTTATCATACTATTGAACATGTATTTTCCCCGATAGTTGTAAAGTTGAAAAGCATTTAAAATGAAGAGGGGACATAAACTCACAGAATTGCGTTCCGTAAAATGTATATAATTGTAACCTCACTTGCAGTTGTCTTGAATTGTATCACGACCTACAAAGGTCCTAGATTTGTTAGACACTTTGGTCTTTGTATTGACTCATGTACAAGTCTTCTATCTTGAATATGTATTAAGACTTGTTTGGAATTGTTATTCATTGAATTGTGTATTAGATGTATGAATTGATAAACTGTTCAATATATATTTCGCTAAATATATTAATTCTTGTATCTTGTGAGTTATATTATCGGATCAAGTCTTCTTGACTTCGTGTTTCGTATGAATAAATTGTATATGTATATTTCTTGACTTCGTGTCTCGTATGAATAAATTGTATATGTATACTTCTTGACTTCGTGTCTCGCACAAATAAATTGTATGTGTATGAAGGGGTAAGGTCCCGAAAACCTTGTATCGAGTACTCGGGACCATACCACAACCTCATCTTTCAGCCTTTTTTTACCTTGCGCGGCCGCGCACTGGTTCTACAAAGAAGGCTTAAAAGACAGATAGCAGACAACACTTGCGCGCTGAAAAGGAAACCATAAATCCTTGCGTCTTCCTCCATAAACAAAGGATGGAAATCCTAAGTTAGACACTTCCGCTTAAATAATACCCAGACTTGGGGATTATTTACTCAACTGAAACCCCACAATAAACGATCACACCAGAATATGGCAATAAACCTTCTAGAAGAATTAAATCGTGCAACACCAGACGGTTATAACCGTCTGGTACACATGTCATCATCTCAGGCCTCCCTGAAATCACGATGATGGCATGGAATTGGAGGAAAACCTCCACTTGCCCACTTTCCACGTGGCAATTCCTCATCCATAGATCTAAACAGCAATCCGTGTGCACACACGTCGGATTAAAAAAGATTAACGGAAGGAAATGTAACCGCTTACGGGGTTAGCATCTTCCGTTAATATTTTATCAACAAGTTTTCCCGCCCAAACTCTCGGCTATAAATACAAGAATAATTCAGGTATGAAGCTCGAGTTACACACACTTCTTCAATACTACTTCTTCTCCATAAACACATACTTATTCTCACGCCAGAGTCGGGTCAAGGAGAGAACCCCCCCTTCTCCCCTTGACAAGGCTAACGGTGTTTTGTTTTGCAGAGTTTACCGGAGAAGGAGATCAGTCACATCGAATCAAACGAGAGAAACAACCTCTTTATGCAGATCCAAACCCCTAGATAATTTGATTCCGGTCATTTATCTAGTGTTTCTTCAGTGTATAAATGTGTCTCGTATGAGTAAACTGTATGTGTATGAATGTGTCTCGTATGAATAAACTGTATGTGTACGAATAATTCCCACGTATGGGCATACTTGTATAATTGTATTTCATCAAGTGTTGGTGATGTAAGTGAATATATAGTTGTACGTATAGGAATACGTATATCCTAGTGTTCTTTATACGTGATCTTGTATTCTTAAAATATATTTCATATGAATATATAATCTATGCTTGGTAAAAGGTATAAAAATCATCTTAAAAATAATCTATTTTTAAGACTAATTCTAGAAATATATAATTTTAGTCTTTCACCAAAATAATATATTTTAGTCTTTCAACCAACGTGTAATATATTTTGTATACTTGTAAAATATATATATGGCCACTTGTTCGGTTTTGAAAATGTTGTTTACCAAGCCTCAATATGTTATATATTGTAGTCCGAAATACTTATATAGTCCGTTTATTTGTCCATATGTCCGATTTGTCCATAAGTTGTATCCGGGTATCCGAATCGTCCGTAATTTGCTTTTAAGGTGTGTTTTGTATGTATTCTTGTAGATCTTTAGTTGTAATGTGTCTTGTGTTTATTTGTATAATTGTATTCAAGTTCCTAACTTTCATGTATATAACTAATACAATCAATAAACACATAGTACATAAGTTGTTAAGATCACTAAATATATATTTTCTCAAAAATATATATTTATATCTACTTTTGCTTTTATAAAAATCATTCTTTCAAATCTTGTATTCTTGTAAAGACTTTGTCAAAAATGATAGTTTTTTTTTTCTAACATATAGTTTCTAAGAAAAATTGGCCATAGTTCCTTTGAAATATGAACTTTGCCATGTTTATTAACATATCATTTTCTTTTCAAATCATCAACAATTTAGTCATATCAATTCTTAACAAAAATACATGAGATTTATAACATACTCTAACACCCCAAAAATTATGGTAAATGATAAATAAAGAAATTAACTTGGTTAATGGAAGGATTTGATTTAATGATAACTAGTTAAATAAAAGGCTTAAATTAAATACTCCCTCAAGTGGGAGGACTAAATATGTAACTAGTTAATAGGAAGGGCTAAAATAAGAAAAACTAAAAACAAACACACACAGTACGTGTGTGGATCGACTGGAGCCAAGAAAGAACAAGGGTTCACCCTTGTTCTCATCAAATTCACCAAATTAACAAGGAAAAATCAATGCTTATCAGTTGCATGTGGTGAAAACTCGATCAATTACCCATACCCCATCAAGTGGTGTGAAGGAAGAAGGTTCGAATTCTAAGAAATCGGAAGGATCACAAGACCGAGGTATGTTTCGTTGCATACGAAAACCTTATTTATAATTTTGTTATAACATCATAATTAATTATTGTCAAAATGTTATGGTGATTAGTAAGTAACTAGCAAATCCCTTGCGGATTTGGTTGTTATGAAAGCTATAATAAGCTATGCAAGTCGACCGGTTCTAGTGAACAAGTCGATTAAGAATAAGCTTCCATCCGTCTTGAACGGGTGGTTTTGAATGCTATGATAAATGCGAGAAGCTTAATCCGTTATACGGATAGAAAGAAGAATTTATGTTGAAAGCAAATAACCCTATTAAACGGGTTGGATATGTATGCTTAACTCTCATTGAGAGTGTTTATGCTAAACCCAAGTATTTGGGTAGTCGAATGCGTAAGAAAGATGAAAACTTATATACGGATGGAACTAAAACGAAAGAGTTATAGATTATCAAGTATGATTACTAACTTGGAAAACCTTGTTGTTGAATGTAGGTAAATCCTCACTTTAGGCGATCCGGAGATTTAAAGCGAGCACGTGTCCATGTCTTGTTATACCGAACGCTTCCGCTAGCTTATTCGCATCTTTTGGTTCATGACTTGTTATTTTGTCAAACTTAGTTAGTAGTCGTGCTTGTGTAAAACTTGTTGTTTCTGTTTTAGTAGTTTTCTATTAAACGGTTCGTAGAATGTTTATTAGTGAATTAAGCTTAAAACATGGGGCTTGTTAGTGTTTCGAACGGGTCATGCCCAATTTTTGTAAAACCTTTGTTAAGTAACAAGTTTTATATTTTGATGTCTATTAAATTACATTAGTGAGAAATTTTATAAAGTAAAAAAAATGCGGATGTAACAAGTTGGTATCAGAGCCAAGGTTTGAGGGATTCGAGCGTTACACGTGATGCTTGAAATCAAACCGATGGCTCTTTCGAAGAAGTGCTCGCTTCAAGATCGCCCATGAGGTAACATTTAAGTTGTAAGTAAATTGTAAGTGTTTATTATGAGGTTGATGGAAATAATTAAGAAGGGATGTGGGAAGGTTAAATGAGAAAGTCGGGAGTCGTATAGCCTAAACGGAATGGAAAAATCGAATAAGAATGCTTAAAAATAAAATCTGCCAGATGCATAAACGGATAGGCGTCGACGACGCAGGAAGTGGCGTCGCCGACGCCACTTGGAACGTGCAACTCATGTCGACGCCGGTACCCCCTGGACGACGCGAACTGCTTCTATCCGTTAGGTGTGGCGTCTCCGACGCCGCTTCCCTCGTATGCTTCTGATTTTCATATTTTATGTTGTCGGGACATCCGAAGGCTTATTTAATGACTACGTGAAGTCCAAATAAGGCTTAAATGGCATATGGAATCACAATTAGTGATTACAACAAGAATGGATTCGTAAGAATCAAAAGTAATGAACCGAATGATGCAAGATGGATTAAGTAAACGCTGATTAATGAATAATGATATGCTGATAGCCTGGATTGTATTAAATGAAAACGTGACATTGTGTAGATGGCTGATGCAAGAAACGTTAATGATGATGATGATACTGCCCGTCAGGAAGCATTGTACAATAAAGTCACAGAAATGGCAGAAGGGGTTATGCAAGCTAATCTTCCACGGTTAGCACAAGAAGTAGAAAGTCGGGTGTTGGGAGTTGTGGATGCCATGATGACTAGCAAGATTGAAGAACTGAAAGAACTGCTAGAGGGATCTAGAAACAAAAGCAAAGAACGAAGGTGCACGTATAAAGACTTTATGGCGTGCAATCCCGCAACGTATGATGGCAAAATTGACCCGATTGCATGCCAAAGATGGATTTCAAATATAGAAGCGGTATTTATTCGAAGTCGTTGTGATAATGAAGATAAGGTGATGTTCGCTACTGGCCAACTCACTTTTCAGGCAAAAGATTTGTGGGATGCACACAGTAAAGAAAAAAGGGAGGATCAACTCCAAGTGATGTCTTGGCAAGAGTTTAAGGAGCCCTTCATGAGATATCATTGCCCACAGTCCGCTATTGATAAGATCCAGGAGGATTTCTTGCGCCTCCGACAGAAAAACGAGTCGATAAATGAAATATCAAATACTTTCATGGATAAGATGAAGTTCTGTGGGGATTTTGTGAAGACTGAAAGGATGAAGATCAACCGCTTTTATGGGGTGTTAAAGGCGGAATTTAGGGAGTTCATTACTCCTTCGAAATGTGAAACCCTAGATGAGCTCATCAATCTGGCACGAGATAGGGAAATTGAAATTAAGAGACAAGAAGAACGTGGGGAAAAGAGATCAAACGAGAAAGGTGCAAGTTCGAGTCCATCCAAAAAGGGGAGGTATCAAGATCAAGGAAGGAAAGATAAGTCGAAAGGTGGTATCCCTTCTTGTAAGACTTGTGGAAAGCTTCATACTGGGGAGTGTCTGTTAGGCAAGAAGGGGTGCTACAAGTGTGGTAAGGAGGGACATTCGTCTTTTCAATGTCCAAATAACTCGAAAACTTGTTTCAACTGTTTTGAAAAGGGGCATGTGAAAACGGAGTGTCCAAAACTCCAACAAGGATCAAAGAAGGAGGGAAAGAACGAAGAAAGCTCTAAAGCAAAAGGGAGGATGTTTCAAATCACCTCCGAAGAAGCTAAGTCTCATCCGAATGTGGTTTCAGGTATCTTTCTACTCAACTCTATACCGGTTTATGTCTTGTTTGATACCGGGGCCACTATGTCGTTTATTTCAAATGAAATCATACAACATCCTTCATTTAAGATCGAACGAATGCCGATGCCTCTGGAAGTAGAAATAGCTGATAGTAAGATTTATATGTTACACGAAATTTGTAAAAATTGCAAATTTACCATAGAAGATGAAGAATTCGATATCGACCTCATACCTATGGTTTTGGGGGAATTTAAAATGATTGTGGGTATGGATTGGATGACCCGACACCAAGCGGGAATTAATTGTGAAACCAAAACAGTAAATGTCCAGTCCCCAAGTGGAAAACGAATAACTATACAAGGAGAGAGAAGGATGGAAGCGAAACTTTGTACCCTCGTTCAAGCCGCTAAGTATACACTTAACGGGGGTAGGGCATATCTAGCTTACGTGGTAGATGCTCAACGAGATTTCCCGAAGCTTGAAGACGTAGAAATCGTGAATGAATTTCCGGATGTATTTCCGGATGAATTGCCGGGACTTCCTCCCGAAAGAGAAATAGAGTTTCGCATTGAATTGAATCCGGTTGCGAAGCCGGTTGCGAAGGCTCCTTATAGATTGGCTCCCACCGAGATGCGGGAGCTAATGACACAATTACAAGACCTGTTAGACAAGGGCTTTATACGTCCGAGTGTGTCACCTTGGGGAGCGCCTGTCTTATTTGTTAAGAAGAAAGACAGGTCAATGCGCATGTGCATCGACTACAGAGAATTAAACAAGCTAACTATCAAGAACCGCTACCCTTTACCAAGAATTGACGATCTTTTTGATCAATTGCAAGGGGCGAGTTGGTTCTCCAAGATAGATTTGCGTTCGGGGTACCATCAAGTTAGAGTACGGGAAGAAGATATTCCGAAAACCGCATTCAGAACCCGTTATGGGCATTATGAATTTTTAGTCATGTCTTTCGGGTTGACGAATGCGCCGGCTGCGTTTATGGATCTTATGAACCGGGTATGTCGCCCCATGTTAGATAAATCTGTGATCGTGTTCATAGATGATATTCTAGTCTACTCGCGAAGCAAGGCCGAACATGCAAGACACTTGCGTGAAGTACTTGAAGTTCTCCGTAAAGAGAAACTTTACGCGAAATTTTCAAAATGCGCCTTTTGGCTCAGAGAGGTGCAGTTTCTGGGTCATGTGATCAATTCGGAGGGTGTCTTAGTAGATCCATCAAAGATCGATGCTGTAATGAAATGGGTTCCTCCGAAGAACCCGACTGAAATAAGAAGTTTTCAAGGCCTTGCGGGTTATTACAGAAGGTTCATACAGGATTTTTCGAAGATAGCTTTGCCCTTAACAAAGCTGACGAGGAAGAAAGAGAAGTTTGTGTGGGGTAAAGAACAGGAGGAAGCCTTTCGAGTATTAAAAGAGAAGTTATCATGTCCACCGGTCTTGACATTACCGGATGGGACTGAAGACCTGGTGGTCTATTCAGACGCGTCACACCAGGGTTTAGGTTGTGTATTGATGCAAAGGGGAAGGGTTGTCGCTTATGCTTCACGACAATTGAAATTGCATGAGGTAAACTACCCAACACACGATTTGGAATTGGCAGCGGTAGTATTTGCCTTAAAAATTTGGAGGCATTATCTATATGGCGTTAAGTGCACAATTTATTCGGATCACAAAAGCCTTAAATATTTCTTTGAGCAGAAAGACTTAAATATGAGGCAACGGAGGTGGTTAGAACTTATCAAAGATTACGATTGTGATATCTTTTATCACCCGGGAAAAGCGAATGTGGTAGCCGACGCGTTAAGCCGAAAGGAATATCCGTCTCCCATTCGAGTAAAATCCATGAAGATGATAGTTACGCCACGATTACTCGAGACGATACGTGATTCCCAAATAAAATCACTCGCAGCTGAAGATGTAAAGAAAGAAAGATTGAAAGGAGTAACCGACAAGCTAGAAGAAAATTCGATCGGGCTCAAAACGAGATTTGGCCGAATTTGGATACCTCGTTTCTGCGAAGTCAAGACTGCGTTACTTGAAGAAGCTCATAAGTCACGATATTCGGTCCACCCCGGGGCTACAAAGATGTATCAGGATTTGAAGACCAATTATTGGTGGCCGGGCATGAAACGTGATATCGTTAAGTATGTCGCGAAATGCTTAACATGTTCCCAAGTGAAAGCAGAGCACTAAAAACCATACGGGGAGTTGCAACCTTTAGAGATCCCGGTATGGAAGTGGGAGGAACTAACAATGGATTTGGTAACTAAGCTTCCTAGAACGAAAAAAGGGCACGATACAATATGGGTAATCGTAGATCGGCTTACGAAAAGCGCTCATTTTCTACCTATCAAAGAGGCTTACTCCTCCGAGATAATGGCAGAAATATATATGAATGAAATCATATCTCGACACGGGGTGCCTGTGTCGATCGTTTCGGACCGGGACACCAGATTTACCTCACGTTATTGGCGAAAGTTTCACGAGAGTGTGGGCACGAGGTTACACATAAGCACCGCCTACCACCCTCAGACTGACGGCCAGTCAGAAAGAACCATTCAAACCCTTATCGATATGCTGAGAGCGTGTGCATTAGACTTTGGGGGAAGCTGGGCTGACCATCTACCCCTAGTGGAATTCTCTTATAATAATAGTTACCATAGTGGCATTAAAATGGCTCCATATGAACTCCTGTACGGAAGAAAATGTAGAACTCCCGTATGTTGGGGTGAAGTGGGGCAAAGAGAGCTTGCGCCAAGTGATTTAATAGCAGTAACAAATGAAAAGATAAAATTGGTAAGAGTGCGACTAAAAGCGGCCCAGGATCGGCAAAAAGTTTACGCGAAAAAGAAAAGGCGACCTATTGAATTGCAAGTCGGAGATTTCGCTCTGTTGAAAGTGTCCCCATGGAAGGGTATAATCCGTTTTCGCAAGCGGGGCAAATTAGGTCCTCGATATATTGGACCGTTCAAAGTTTTGGCTCGAGTTGGAAGAGTCGCATATCGATTAGAACTACCGCCTACTCTAGACGGGATTCATAATACCTTCCACGTGTCGCAGTTGAGGAAGAGTCCTACGGACGAAACAGCACTAGTACCACTCGATGATATTGAGTTGGACGAGGGATTAAACTACATCGAAAGACCCGTAGCCATTAAAGACTTCAAAGTAAATAATCTCCGCAACAAAACTGTTAAGCAAGTGTTGGTGCAATGGCAACACCGAAAAGGTTCGGATCTCACATGGGAAGCAGAAGATGAAATGAGGAAATACTATCCTTTTCTTTTCGGTATGTCAATATTTAAAGTTGTTATATAATCAGGTTTCGGGGACGAAACCTCTTTTAAGGGGGGTAGACTTGTAACACCCCAAAAATTATGGTAAATGATAAATAAAGAAATTAACTTGGTTAATGGAAGGATTTGATTTAATGATAACTAGTTAAATAAAAGGCTTAAATTAAATACTCCCTCAAGTGGGAGGACTAAATATGTAACTAGTTAATAGGAAGGGCTAAAATAAGAAAAACTAAAAACAAACACACACAGTACGTGTGTGGATCGACTGGAGCCAAGAAAGAACAAGGGTTCACCCTTGTTCTCATCAAATTCACCAAATTAACAAGGAAAAATCAATGCTTATCAGTTGCATGTGGTGAAAACTCGATCAATTACCCATACCCCATCAAGTGGTGTGAAGGAAGAAGGTTCGAATTCTAAGAAATCGGAAGGATCACAAGACCGAGGTATGTTTCGTTGCATACGAAAACCTTATTTATAATTTTGTTATAACATCATAATTAATTATTGTCAAAATGTTATGGTGATTAGTAAGTAACTAGCAAATCCCTTGCGGATTTGGTTGTTATGAAAGCTATAATAAGCTATGCAAGTCGACCGGTTCTAGTGAACAAGTCGATTAAGAATAAGCTTCCATCCGTCTTGAACGGGTGGTTTTGAATGCTATGATAAATGCGAGAAGCTTAATCCGTTATACGAATAGAAAGAAGAATTTATGTTGAAAGCAAATAACCCTATTAAACGGGTTGGATATGTATGCTTAACTCTCATTGAGAGTGTTTATGCTAAACCCAAGTATTTGGGTAGTCGAATGCGTAAGAAAGATGAAAACTTATATACGGATGGAACTAAAACGAAAGAGTTATAGATTATCAAGTATGATTACTAACTTGGAAAACCTTGTTGTTGAATGTAGGTAAATCCTCACTTTAGGCGATCCGGAGATTTGAAGCGAGCACGTGTCCATGTCTTGTTATACCGAACGCTTCCGCTAGCTTATTCGCATCTTTTGGTTCATGACTTGTTATTTTGTCAAACTTAGTTAGTAGTCGTGCTTGTGTAAAACTTGTTGTTTCTGTTTTAGTAGTTTTCTATTAAACGGTTCGTAGAATGTTTATTAGTGAATTAAGCTTAAAAC
Organism: Helianthus tuberosus; assembly: GCA_030545235.1. Lineage (NCBI taxonomy): Eukaryota > Viridiplantae > Streptophyta > Magnoliopsida > Asterales > Asteraceae > Helianthus > Helianthus tuberosus. The sequence goes on from CM060425.1 coordinate 201,439,606, forward strand.
AGGGGGCTTGTTCGTGTTTCGAACGGGTCATGCCCAATTTTTGTAAAACCTTTGTTAAGTAACAAGTTTTATATTTTGATGTCTATTAAATTACATTAGTGAGAAATTTTATAAAGTAAAAAAAATGCGGATGTAACACATACTTTTAACAAGATGAACTCATAAACATGTAGGGTTTTAACATGATCTTTACATATGTTTACTTGTTCAAAAATCATACTTTACTTCTAGTTTTGTCAAACTTTTATAGAAAACCCATCTTGTATGTTACTTTTATAAATCTTTCAAAAAACATTATTTTTAGTGAAAAACTTTATACACTTTAACATCAAATATTATGATCATCCATTAAACATCATATTTAACATAACCCTTTTAATACTTTCATGTATACTTGTTAGATTATGTTTTTAACCATCATCTAACAAGTTTTCATATGATATTCATCATGACTAGATCAAATAAGCAAGTAACAATCTTCAAATCACAACATAAACAATCTTATATATTATGATTTTTAGTTTGCTTTTAGGTATTTTCATCTTATTCTTGCATGAATCTTTTAGATATAACTTGTTCATAAGTAAAATAAATATATAAACAAGTATGAAAAAAAAAGATTAGAATGCTCACTTCTAGCTCTTGTGGCTAGGGATGATCTTGATGAAAATGAAAAGCAAAGGAGATGAACTTTTGATGGTTGAAAGCTCTTAGATGAATGAAATTCCTTGCTTCAACTTGTGAATTCCTTAGATCTTCTTAGGTTCCATGAAAATGCATCTTGATCATCTTGGGAAGGCTTGAAAATGAAGATGGATTTTTGGGTGTTCTTGGCCGAAAATGGAGAAGAAGATGGGAGCTTTTGTATGTGTTTTGTAAGGTGTGAATTATGATAGAAATGGTCTAATAATGGTAAGATTACATGTTTTAATCATTTACCAAGTTCACCACTTGCAAAAACAACTATATATCTAGATATTTAATCAAGTGGCCAAGAGGGGTGGGTCCCACATTAGGGGCGGTTACAACATGGGGGGGTCTTGTTTGGTGGATTGTTTCTAAGTGTTTTAAAGTGTTAGAATTTGTAGCAAAGTTTAGGAAGTTTAGGTGTTTAAGGATTTCAATTATTTTAAGATGTTTAGATGTCATAACTAGCTTTAAAATGCCAAGATTAATGTTAGCTAGTTAAAAAAAAGTTTAGATAATGTTCGGATATTCGTTTGGCGTTTGTTCCGTTAGTAGATAGTTGAATGCTTAGATTATGTAAATTGTAGGGAATGATATGGTTATTGGTTTAAATGATACCCCAATGTATTCTCATATGAATTTTGAGTTAAACAACACTTTTACACATTGCATAAAAAATTACAATGCTGAGTTCTAGTGGACGAAGCAAAGAGGCCGCCTTTTTAATTTTAGTGAAGCAATGAAGATTGAATGTGCAAACCGCAACTGTTTTGTACTACCGACACGAACCACAATGGACTCAGACTCATACTACTCTAATATGACACATGATAAAAGCGTTTCTTTAGACAATTTGGGATTATGTTCCGTTTTATGACACATGATACAGCACGATTACCTTAATCACATCTTCCATGGAGTCACGGATCCTACAATAGGGCCCACATATCTTATGCCCACCCGAGACCGACCACGGATCTTACAAACCGCAATCGTTTGTGACTATGGGAAACACACGTTTTCTTTTTGAGCTTGATGGATGTCCATTATCTCAACGTTTCTCCTTACATTACTGATCTGGAATTGGAGAACCGTTGTGTATTTGCTTGCTGATCTGCAATTGGAGGACCGTTGTGTATCTGAATCAGGTTCTCAAACAAACACTACTAAAGATGAGTTGGTATTGAACCAAGAATATGAAGATCACGGTGCAGACACGGGGAATAACAAAACCATCACGAACCACAATGGACTCAGACTCATTCTACTATAATATGACACATGATAAAAGCACTTCTTTAGACAATCTGGGATTATGTTCCGTTTTATGACACATGATACGGCACACTTACCTTAAGCACATCTTCCATGGAGTCACAGATCCGACAATAGGGCCCACGGATCTATGCCCACCCGAGACCGACCACGGATCTTATAAACCGCAATAGTTTTGTGGCTATGGGAAGCACAAGTTTTCTTTTTGAGCTTGATGGATGTCCGTTATCTCAACGCTTCTCCTTACATTACTGATCTGGAATTGGAGAACCGTTGTGTATTTGCTTGCTGATCTGGAATTGGAGGACCGTTGTATATCTGAATCAGGTTCTCAAACAAACACTACTAAAGATGAGTTGGTATTGAACCAAGAATATGAAGATCACGGTGCAGACACGGGGGAAGAAAATCAGTGGACTGCCGCAGATGAAGTCAAATGTGATCCCACATGAACATCAGACGTAAATCTTGAAACAAATATGTGGTTCCTAATTTGCGGAACATAGTCCCAGATTGTCTAAAGAAGCGCTTTTATCATGTGTCATATGTTAACAAAGAGTATGTTGTTCCCAGATCAATTCCAATTGCAGGCACGGATGCTAAACGTACTGTTATTAAATAGATTATGCGAGATATGAGTGTTTAGGACTGAGAGTAATTCGACTAGGAAAGTCTATCGTATCGCATCGATCGCAATCGAAATCGAATCAGCAAAAATCATCGCGTCAAACATGCTAACCAGGTGCCATCCGATCGAATAGCCATTCGACCGGATAGCCACTTGGTGAGGGATGACAGGTGCCACCCGCTCGAATTGCCATTCGACCGAACGGTCACCCATGCGATGTGCCATTCGACCGAACAGTCTTTTCCTCTTTTGGCATCCTATAAATACCCCTGTCATTTTCATCTTTTCCACTTTTGGAAATCCCTGTTCGACCAGCACGCTCAACTCATCCTTTTCTCAGATTTCTCTTGATTCCGGTAAAGTCTCGTCCTAAATCTTGTACTTTCTTGATCTACACGCACTCCTACACCCTTCTATCTTTTAAATCTTAACTTTTAACCGTGAAATCACTAGATTTCGGGTGTTCTAGAGTGACGTCATCATGTGTTCTTCAAGAACTTCATGCTTTGACCTCAATCCGCTAAGAACAACCTAGATCTAACCGATTTCCACAAAGATCTTGTAAAGATCTCAATACAAGTGTGGTGAAGAAGGATTGAAAGATGGTTTTAACTTCCTTTCGACTCTTTTTACACTTAAAACACTCAAAACCGGTAGAATCAGGTTTTGATCTAGTCTCCTACTCGCCCTAAGTGTTGTGCTGGCTCAGATCTAGATTCTACTCACGAGACTACCGATTTCGGGTTAGTCAAGAACAACCGTCTGGAGCCGGTAACCGGCTGGACTAGGGTGATTCCTGGTCAGGTTGGTCAACTGGGTCGAACGAAGGGTTCTGTTGGCTAACACGTTGTCAAAGTGACTCGACATAACAACAAACCTTCAGAAACGACCAAGTGTAGAACGAACAGGACAATCAGAGCGGATTGCCAACCGATCGAATTACCATTCGACCGGAAAGGTTACCCGAACGAATTGCCACCCGAACGGATTACACTTGGGTCCCACCTTTAAACAATCTTAATTAAAGTTTGAGTATTGAACGAATTGCAATCCGATCGAACGACCCTTTGAAAGGATTACTCTTCGGATCATGAGATACTAAGACTTTAAAAGACTTAACAATTTTCAACATGTTCAATAGCACGAATTGCCATCCGATCGAATTACCATTCGATCGAATGACACTTATGTAGTGAACTTGTTTCCAATAAGTAACCTCATCATGAAGTCGCCGTCCGACCGAATGACCATTCGAACGAATTGCCATCCGCACGACTCGTCATCCGATCGACCGACTTGAATGATAGAGATACTTCGTTGTTTCAAAATGCTACAACGAAAACGTCAAAAGTCAAACCATCATACGTAAACACATCCTTCTCATAAGAAGAAACAATCCACTCGAATCGTCACTCGATCGAATTACCATCCGATCGAATGACCACCCGAACGGATTGTTACTCGCACAAATTGCTGTTCGATCGAATTACCATCCGAACGAACCCCTATTCGACCCTTTCATACTTTGTGGCGTCTTACGAATCACTTATCGTTATGCTACCAAATCTATTCAGGCTAACCGCACTCGCTAAGCGCTCCCTTCAATCCATAATCGCTGTGAGTATACTCGATCCCTTTTTGCTTTAAGCACTTTTTGGTGTTACATACGTTAAGAATATTCAAACTACAACTATCACACTACTCAAACTATTTGAACGCTAACCGTTAATGCATGTTATACGTGGCTTATGAATGCTTGTTTATTATGTTTACACATGGAATGCTGTCTACCTGCCTTAGCAACGATAGTACTATAGTTTGGACTCAGCACCCGTTCACACGGGGGTTGTTAAGGATCTTTACTTACATGGATTACGGTGGTAATCATGTATTGCGAACTGCCTCGGGCAGTCAACCCGCAGTCATTGGTATCGATGGATCTATGTCGATAACTAACGTGCTTCATTTCACTATGTGTACGTGCTGGTTATGCGTAAACGAATTCGAACTCTATATGCTATTATCAAACTTGTATGCTCACCTTTACATTATATGTATTGACTTTTATTTTAACATATGTGACAGGTGCTTAGGATGCACATGTGGTAGGAATTTGAAGCTAGAATAAAGCTTTAGAGCCCAACAAATAGTTGTCTGTAGATAACGAATCAGGGGTCTCTAGAAGCAGATAAACAACTACTACTTATTTAAATCTGAGTTGTCGGAACAGAATATTTGTCTTGATGTTTGTCTGTAATAATTATTTGACTGTTTGAGATACGGTATGGGACGTATTATTTAAATTGAATAGTTTTGATAATTGTTGTGGAAACTTCTGGACAATCTGTTTCGCTCAGTGCCACGCTTCGATGATTCCGCCATCGGTTGGGGTGTGACAAAAGTGCTGCTTCTTCGTTCGCGTGACGGAAAGCTACCGCGTGACAGGAAGCTACCTTGCAAAAATAAAAAAATTAAATCGACACCTTTAATACGAATCGTATAGGCCTATACGATGCGTATTACTTTTTGGTAGTGGACATTGGCAGCCTTTGGCAGACATAGAAGTTTGAACCCACCTCAATACGCATCGTATAGGTCTATACGATGCGTATTGGGGGTGTCGATTTAATCCCCTAAGGTGTGCCAATAATACGACTCTTAGAAAACCCCTTAGAGAATTACTTGACTAAAATATATGTGAAACAACACTATTATACATATCAATATCAATTGAATTCAGCATGAATAGTGATTAAAATATTTAAATATCTATTTTAATTTTCGATCTAAAAATTTATAATATATTATTTATCATTTAGTTTGATATTTTTAATAAACTGCGTACATTAATCTTTTTAAAATCTAACTCTGCAGTATGTTTATTTTTTATCCAATATTGCGATATAAATTTCATTGAAAATGAATACCGTGTCGCTATCGTACCAAATCGAAAAGAAAGACCTTGAATATTGATTTATTTGTTGTATTCAAAACAATGTATTTTTTTTGTATCGTAAACTATACGAGTGCCGGTAACAATATTAAAAAAAAACGTATTTTTTTTGTTTCGTACACTATACGGGTATCGATACGTGATGAACCGAACCGATTTCGACCGAACAACATCGGTACCGACACCGGTAGTATAGGAACCGGTATTCATTTTATGGTTTTGGATGAATGTAAAACACATGTTGATTTCCTTTTGGGCATATCACGACTTTATTTTTTTAGTTTTCTTTTTCAGTTGCTATATATAGCGAGTGTCATTACTATAACGAACACAACCGATACCTACCCTGAGTTTCCGCCGCATAGCGCGGGGAAAAACCACTAGTTATTATACATATTAATTTGAATTCGTGATGAATAGTGTTTTCAATTTTTTAAACATTCTTTATAAGTTTTTTAATAAAAGATTATTTATCATTTAGTTTATTTTTTAGTAACTTGCTCATGTTGGTTTTTTTTAATCTGACTCTGTTGAATACCACAAACATGTTTGGAACACGCTTTCTATTGTGAAAATTAATACTATTGAGTTAACATGTTTAGATAAAAAATAGGATTACTGACCTCCTAAGAAGCAGGTAAAAACTATACAAAGAGTATATATTTTAGTATTAGTATAATGAATTTTAATAATCTCAACTATTAGTTGTTGGCTGGTAATGGTCCAAATTTTAAAAATAACAGTGATATTTCCATCTTTTCTCATATTGTTATTTGTTGTTAGTAAAGATCTATTGGTTTACAATATGTGAAAAGATAAGACCACAACTGGTTTTTTTTGAAGTTGAAATCATTGCCAGTCAATAACTAATAGTTGAAATTATTAAAATCCATAATTTTTTTTAAGTATTTTATTAAACTTAGGCTAACAATTATACTAACACGAGTATATGTTTTAGTATTTTACCAACCTAAAAATAGTGTGAACTAGGGGTGACAATCGTGTCGGGTTGATGGGTTGGCAGCAGTGGCGGACCCATGAATTTTTTCATGGGGGTGCGGAAAAGTTTTAAAAATTTTAGGAGTCTAGATATATACATAAAAAAATCAGTTCGGATCGGGTCGGGCCGGTTCGGGTTGGGTCATGTAAAAAAAGAACATCAAACTAAAATTTATATAATCATAAAAAAACATGTCAAACTTGTAGGATCGTTGTGCGACCTGAATCAGTCGATCAGAAGAGTTTGGATCCGAATCAAAGGCGGAATTCACAAACTATCTCTAAACAGTATTTAACAATCTAAGAATCCAACTCCCTCACAGTTAATCATCCAAGTCCAAATTAATGACATTGGAGATATCACAAACTATTTTTGATTTTTTAATAAAACTTCAAGTATCAAGCTAATGAACTTGTTTATTTTCAGAAACACAATCAGCATACTTAGATTTTGAAACTCAGCTTTCCAGACATTGGTTGTCGAAAATAAAGCAGAAATCAAAATCTTTTTGTATTTTTCTGAAACATAAAGCATTAAAGAAATATTTACAAACATATTTACAGACAATATTTTTGTTTGAGTTCGCGTCAGAGGATCATAGAAAATAAAGCAGAAATCAAAATCTTTTTGTATTTTTCTGAAACATAAAGCATTAAAGAAATATTTACAAACATATTTACAGACAATATTTTTGTTTGATTTCGCGTCAGAGGATCATATCAGTTTACGACAAATCACTAGCACCGTTGAGCTATTAAACACTTTAAGTTCTAAACGATTCACTTAGATTGTCAGTATACTGATCCACTTAAATTTTCACACAAAGTTCAATTGATTCGAGATACGATATTAGTGATTTAATGGACTTAACTTATTCGCGTGTCCCACCTCAGAATATACTCCCGTATCCAGATCCCAATATTCAGTCTTACAGGTGAGTAAACCTAGATGATATCTGTAAAGGGTTAAATGCGAGGGCCATGAGAGCTCAGGCTATTGCTTCTGCAAAATCAGAGAGATGATGGCTTCAACTTTAGGTGTGTTCCCTTTAGAGAATATTTTCTTCAACAGCACATGATTAGCATTTTGCAATGTTTCATCATTTTTTATGCTGAGGGTGGTGCTATTTTTCAAGTAAGCGAAAAGTATTATACGCGGACTAGGCCATTGCTTCCGCAAAATCAGAAGTCCCGAGATAATACCCCAGATATCACTAAGCATAAAGACCTAGTATCTCAGAAAGAGGGGTCTTTCAAATAAGATTTCGGGGGTTACCCATATATCCGAGAGATGTTCCCCACGAACTAAGTAAGTTTGATATTTAGATTTATATCTCGAAAACAATCTACTAAGCGTGTAAAAACCTACTGGCATATCATCAGTGAGACCGTTTATCACATTTTAACTTTCCATATCTTTAACGTACTGTGATTGTCTACTGATGTACTATCATTTCCTCTCTTTACACAAAAACTCAATTTTGAATTTTATCATGTTTTTTGTCTTTTTCAAAATTTCAAATGTTTTTGTATTTTCTGAAATATTCTTACTCCCCCTAAAATGCAAAACCATTTAAAGAAAATTTGACAACCCGATACTGATAGCTTCGTCTCGCCATCCGTTTTCTGCTTTTCGTGCACTGATTTGAAAAAAAATATAATGTACCCCCATGATTTACAACACATTGATATTTTACAGTTTGAAAACCGTTTTTCAATCTTGTGAAATTAATCATGTTTGTTCAGCCGTGAGGGTTTCGGCGTATTCAAGTAACATATTTTTGTAATTTTTGAATTTTTTTGACAAAATTTAAAAACAAACATATTTTTGATTTTTCAAGTTTTTGACAAAATAAAAGCATATTTTTGTTTTCTATTTTTTTTAATTTTTAGGGTTTTGAAATAATGTTTATTTATTTACAGAAATCAAACAAACTTCCTGTTTCAACCAACACAGGGTTCAGCATCATCCTCTTCTTCTTGTGCCAGCCTGCTCCGATTTCCATTCTCACAGTCTTCAATTTTCTTGAGCACCTGCACATTCAACTATTCAATCACTTGAACAATTTAACCCAGGTCTGTTTGACCTTAGGCATTTCAACACAATATACTTCACTCAACTTCGGAAAATCTTTGTCATTTTGTACAAAGACATTGTCAATTTTAACCTCATCTTTTTCTTCATTTACTGAAGTCACTTGTTTTTTAACGCTCTATGTTTGACCTTTTGGAGTACCTCTTTTGTAAAAATTTGATTCTTTTTGAACATTTTGATTTTGAACAACATTTGGTTTCCAAAACTGGTTTGGTTTTGTTGCATCAACTGTTATTTTCCAACTTTGTGTTGTTCTAAATCTGGACGTCACTGGTTTCCATGTTTGTTGTGAGTCAGCTTTTGACATTTTCGGCTTCCAAGTTTGCTTTGAATCAAACTTGGTTGACTTCTGATTCACAACGTCAGATTTCTGTTTTTGAACATAAACAGACTTCTTTTTCGTCTCAACCCCAACAGGTTTCAGATTTGGACACTTGCGTGCAAGATGTCCAGTTTGATCACATTTGAAACATGTTCTCTTGGACACGTCTTTGACTTGTTGTTGTTGTTTTTTCTAAGCATAGAACTCTTCATTAGGCTGTCGTCTAAATTGGAGTTCTTTCTCTTCTTCTGAACTTGTTCCGTGAACAAAATTCATTTTTGCCTGAAAATTTGGTGTTTCATTTTTCTTCCAATTCTGTTTCTTCTTATAACCCAACCCAGCCTTCATGTTCTTCTTTTTGTAACCAGATTTGTTATAAAAAGTTTTATGACCTTTTCCAGCAAATTTTGGAATTTCAGATTTTTCAATCTCAACCATTTTGAAAACTTTGTCAATCTTTTCTGAAATCACATTCTGAATCGGGAATACAATATCTAAGAATAATTTGTCCGATCCAATCATGGAATAAACCAATCCTTTTGAATCATCATTCAAATTTTTCTCAGATTTTGAGTTTTTCAGATATCCATCATGAAAATTACCTTCATTTTCATCATGTGATTCAGTTTTACCTGTATCAACCGACTCTTCTTTCAACACACTTTCAACGACCTTACCTACCACCTCTGAATCACTAGAATCATCAGATTTGGAATAGGTTACGTCAATGTTATCTGGCAATTGATCTACCATGTTGAAAGCGTTTTCGACCTTTTCGTCATCATAAAATGCAAACTTTTCCGGTGGTGGAACTTGATGAAACTCTGAACCAATTCCTTTCTTGTTTTGCTCAGAATCTTTACCATCCGGTTTTATGTTGAAAATTCTTTCAAGCACATATGATGACGCGTGATAACTTTTTAACTTGTTATTATCCTGTTCTAAATCAGCAATCTGACTCTTAAGTTTAGCAACAACCTCAATGTAAGAATTTACAACTTGTTGCTTTATTTCATACTGTCGCTTAAACATATCAGTTGTTTCAGAACAGTATCTTAATCTCTATTGAACAAGTTTCATTTGACTTTTTACATCTTCATATGACGTTTTAGTAATGTGATAAGCCAATTTTATTGAATCATATTCCTTTTTTCATCTACTGAAAAGCATTTTCTTTTAGATCATATTCTTCTGTCTTTTTCAAAACATTTTCTTTCAAAATCTAATTTTCTTTTTCTAACTTTTTACAATTTTCTGAAAGTTTTTCATCATTATCTTTTAAAACTTTTTCATTTTCTAACATTTCTTTGTATTTATTTTTAAAAACTTCTTCGATTTTGGTGAATTCAAGATCTCTTGTTCTGAATTTTTCATCTTTTTCAGTACAAGCACTGCATGGTTCCATGCATTTCTTGCACTGTTCAACATTTTCATTTAAGTTTTCAGAATCACAATTTACCTCAGTGATTGGCACCTCGGTGTTTACTTTTGTCTGCTTCTGTTCAGCTTCACTCTTCTTTTCTTTACCAGTACCAACATTACCAACAATATCAACTGAACTTTCTAACTTCTTCTCAGCTTCTTCAACCTGCTGGTCTTCAGTAACAGCTTCTATTTCAAAAACTTTTTCTACTTCCTTCTTCTCCTCAGAAGTCTTCACATCTTCTTCTTCCTTTTTAACAGCATCAACTTTGATTTCCTCAGCGACTTTCTTCAAATTCTCAACATTCTTCTTCATTCTTTCTTCATCCCTCTTCCTCAAACTTGAAGTCATGGCATCTCTGATGATTTTATTTAGCCTCTTCACATATGTTTTATCTTTTTCAACATTTGTATAGTATTCGACAGATCGAGGAATTACTAAAAGAACATCATCAAAAATTATGTCCTTATTGGGAACAACAGGTTCACCCTGTCTGTTGACATAACACTCTCGCTTCTTGTCCCATCTTTTATTGCTTACAGCACTTTCATATTCTTCTTGCATGTCATCAATTCTGTTTCCAGCAATGTTTCTTTCTCTGTATGTTTTCTCATTCAGAATCTCTTCTATGGTTTTCTCTTTGATTTCAGCAACAAAAACATAATGTTTGCTTTTTGAAGTTGTTCTGCCATGAGCTGTTTCAACACGATCTTCTTCTGGAAGAATCTCACTCCAATCATACCCTTCATCATGATGAATTACTGCACATGCTCTTGACTTCTCTTTGGGATTGTTTTCGATCATTTTTGGCTCTTCTTTGCTTCGATGGTAAATTGCCTTTCGGTAATCATCATTGAAAGGATGTTCATTTCCATCAACTGCAGAATTGTTGCATTCTCTCTTGAAATGAAATTTTTGCTTACATTTGAAGCAGGTCACTTTGGACTTATCAAATCCAAGTTTTGTTGATGGTCCACCAATAGACTGCTTCCCAGTAATCTCCATATACCTCTGAGCTCTTCGAATGCAACTTGCTAAACACCAGTGTATGTCAATGAGTTCCATTTCTGCTGGGTCAATTTGGTCGTAGTCTTCTTTGGTCAATTCAGAATTTCCAATTTTGCCAGCAACTAGACCTTCATATGATTCTAGAACAGATGCAAGGAAACTCATTTGTTGCTTAGCAGAGTTGATGCTCATAGCCAGAGAATTTTTCAATTTCAGAGCGATGTTGCATAGAGCTTCTTCAGATTCTTCAGTGTTTGCTTTTGAAGAAGATGAATGGTATCCTGGATTGTAACTTGATGAGCTTTTATGTGGTTCTTTTGTCCTCTCACCACTGAATGCTGTCTTTGGTGATTCACCAACTTTCACCAAGGGTATGTTGCCCATGTAATAAAGACCAACATTCTGTTGATGTGAAGAACTGCTCATCTTGCTTTGTTTCTGCAACTCAAGCTCATGAGTTTCAATCTTTTCAATTAATACATCGAGAGAAATTGTATCATATAAAACATCATTTTTTTAATATGAACACAAACGTTTGCCACTGATCAGCTCGTGGTAACGCTTCTATGATTTTATCAATTATTTCCTCTCGAGTTTTAACAATTCCAAAACGGTCAAGTTCAATTTTCAAATGACCAAACCTCTCTATCATTTGCCTCACTGACTCTCCCTTTAAGCTATCAAACAAATCAAATTCTTTCTTTAATAAAGCAATTTTATTTTTCTTGATTTGTTTACCCCCCTCAGCTTTAACCCGTAAAGCTTCCCAAATAGATTTTGATGTCCCATCATGTTGTAATAAAGCAAACATGTCATGTCTAATTGATGATTGGATTAAAGCAATCATTCTCTGTTCAGATGCAAAATCTGATTTGTCTTCTTTTGATAAGCTTTTGAGTGGGGTTTCTTCTCCTTTATCATTGACAGGCCTACTATAACCAAACTCCAAACAGAACCAGCTCTCATGAGCATAAGCTTTTGCCCAGTTGATGAAACTTTCTTTCCACCAAGTGTAATCTTCAATACTTTCAAGAGTTGGTGGTTTTGAATGTGTGTCGTAGAAGTTATCATGTTTAATGTTTTCATTGATCGCCTTTGTTATTGTTTTTGGTGTAACAACTGAAGTTTCGGAAGACTCGGACGTAAACACCTTGTAAAATGTGTTGTAAAATTCTTCAGCCATAATGTGAACTTCTTGAATTACCTGGATAGCAAACAAACAAACACAATCAGTTTAATCAATATTAAACAACTTGAAACAAACTGACACTCAGTTGTCGTGAAATGATCTTGGTGCGAAATGGCCCTTTTGAAACGAAATAGCTTCAAACGAAATGAAACAACTATGTCTGTTTCGTACGAAATGAATGTATCCTTCAAACAAAATGACCACTTTGAAGCGAAATGGCAATCCGTGCGAAATAAAAAGTTGATTTCGTGCGAAATGAGGTCCACACACTTGATTTCGTGCGAAATGAGGTCCACACACTTGATTTCGTGCGAAATGAGGTCCACACACTTGATTTCGTGCGAAATGAGGATCTAAGTGTTGATTTCGTGCGGAATGAACCCTGTCTGTTTCGTGCGAAATGATGATGACATCATCCTATCGGCCACCATTTTGTTAAATTGATCCTGTTTTACTTTGAAATTAGGTCCAATTCTTTCAAGGCTTTGTTAAAACTATGTTTCGCATGTAATGTGTGAAATTCAATCCATTTTGTCCGTAAAATTTTGTTAATTTTGAAAAAGAAGGTGTAGAAGTAAGAAATCTGATGAAATCAAGCTGAATTCTGTAAGAACTCTTCATCCTGAGCTCTGATACCACTTGTAGGATCGTTGTGCGACCTGAATGAATCGATCAGAAGAGTTTGGATCCGAATCAAAGGCGTAATTCAGAGATACGGACTTGTTTACAACTTGATTCAATTATAATGTCTCTTGTATTGATATAATAGTGTTACAGCACCAGGAGACAATTCGGCAGAGCTTCGCTACCAATTTCCAAAAGTTACAAATGACAACCTAGACTCGGATATATATAGGTATGGGTATTTCGTACGAAATAACTTAGGCTCATTTCGTACGAAATAGATTTCTCTATTTCGTGCGAAATAGGCTTTGGCCATTTCGTGCGAAATAGCTATCACACACACAAACCTAACTTCTAACGTCCCGAGCACTGGTTTATCCTATCTGGTTACAAGACTCGATTCAAGACGAAGTCAAGAGACATATGCACTAACAGTTGTTACAAACATATTTAAAATGTCGCCCTACGAGTTTTCATTTTTTGAAATCTATCCAAAACATCATCTAGAGGCACTTTCTTAAGCAATTCTTTCTTGTTGAGAAACCGTGCCATAACATCCTTACTCATTGTGCCATGAACCAATTAAATCAACAAAAAATAGTGATTTCATTATGCGTATTAATAATGATCCAGTTAATTAAATCAACAAAAAAAGTGATTTCATTATAATAATGAACGACAGTAACAGTAAGGCGGTTTGGATGGCTTTATCATCTAATCATATTTAGATTTCATTATTGAATATTAAACAATTAAACCTGTGTTCAACAACAGCCTTATTAATCTTCATAGTTCATATTCAATCTTCATATTCAAAGTTCAAACAGTAAAATCAAGATGATCCGAGGAATAACTCTACAACAGCCTTATTTAGACTTTTGAAGAATGAAATCAATGTACCTCTACAAAATCAATAGTGCAGTGTGCGGTACTGTGCGGCGAGATTTGTGGGTTGTGGTTGATCGATCGAACAGAGTCTGCACTGATGTTTCTGTTTCTTGAATTCTTGGTCGCTGGCAGCAGAGAGGGGAAGGCGGGAGGGAGGGAGGGAGGAGATGAATGATCGATTGGTTATTTGGGTCATGTTTTGTTTAATTGATTTAGTTATTTGGGTTGGGCTTTAACATAAACTTATATAATTGGGCTTGATATTGGGTTATAGGAATACAAGATTTATTTAAAGAGATTAGTGGGCTAACTTTTTTACATAATTGGGTCGGGTTTAAATCCGTGTTCACAATTTTTTTTATATAAATTCCTAACATTTTTTTTCTAAGGGGTGCGGTCAGAATTTTCCAAGGGGTGCGGTCGAAATTTTCCAAGGGGTGCGGCCGGGATTTTTCGCGAAAAATAACACTAATTTTTTTTTCAAGGGGTGCGGCCGCCCACCCACGGGCTAACTTGGGTCCGCCCCTGGTTGGCGGGTTACAGGTTGGCGGGTTGAAATGTTTAACCCGAACCCGACCCATATTATTATTCGGGTCAACGATTTCAACATTAACCCGACCCATATTAATTCGGGTCAACCCAAACCCGACCTGTTTAACCCATATGTTTAAATGAGTGATATAAGTTGACGATTGATAAACGAGTTGTTCGGTTTTAAGAGGGTTATCGATAACTTGTTTAATGATGAGTATAAGTGTGATAAATAAATAATATAATGTGTCAAAATTAACATTATTATAACTAACCATGTAAAATAGAACCCACAAAAACAAAAATATAAAAGACTTTTATCTAAATAGTTAAATAGGTTAATGGGTTAACCCGTTTTTAATACGGGTCAACCCGAACCCGACCGGTTTTTTAAATGGGTCGTGTTAATCGACCCAAACCTGTTTTTTTTGTCTCAAATTCGGGCCAGGTTAACGGGTCGTGTCAAAAATTGCGTTTTATACCGTTACGGATTTTATTTCGTCATCCCTTTTACCATCTTTCGACACACGCATCTAGATTTGCGTTTTAGTCCACTCTCTTGACTGTTTTGACCTTTTTATTTCAAAAAAGAAAAAAAAAAGAAAAAGAAAAAGAAAAGAAAATCCTCTACTCCTCGTCACCCGATCATCAAACCCCAATAGAAACAAGAAGCCGGCGATCACTCTTTTATCTCCGTCGCTCACACACTTCTCCGGTGGTCCAGCAAACACCAGATTACACCTCATCTCACTTTCTTTTTTTTCTAAAAAAGTTTCCACACAGTCAAAACCTAATTCAAAACTGAAAGATAAGCGGTTATTAGGGTTCTACACATCTCCCTTCGTTTGATTCGTGCAGATTGATTCTTATTTGTTCTGAATCTAGAGAACGATAAGGATTTGTTACTTGTTAGGGTTTGAGTTTTAGTTACCCTCGTTTTCGAGTTCATGTTGTGATTATCGAACTGAATCTGAGAAGATCTGAACCTAAAACCTAGGGTTTGTGTGTTTGAAGTTGATTGAACGAGGTTTTTGTCGGATTGGAATGCGAATTAGTGAATTCTTTCATTTGTTTTCCAGTCTGATCTAGAGAATAACGGTTTTGAATTGGTGAGATTGTTGAGATTTTGAGAAATGGATGTGGATTCGTCGATGACGTCATCGTTGGAGGTTGATCGTGGTAGCAGCGAGAAATCGGATAGTAACGGGCCTGCATCGGAGGCTGAGGTGGAGAAGTCGCCTGCTGTGGCCGCTGAGGAGTCTGAGGTTAAGCAGACAAGTACGGTGGGCGGGCCGAGGCATGCGCCTAATTATTCTGTGGTGAATGCTATATTGGAGAAGAAGGAGGATGGTCCTGGTCCGAGGTGTGGGCATACTTTGACGGCGGTTGCTGCGGTTGGGGAGGAAGGGACGGCGAATTATATGGGACCGAGACTTATACTGTTTGGTGGTGCAACGGCTCTTGAGGGCAATTCTGCTAATGCTGGGACTCCTACCTCGCCAGGAGGTGCCGGAATACGTATGTTTCTTGCTCTGTTTTCTTCGACTAGACGTTGATGTTATTGTTTGTTTTCTCAAAAGAATAGAAGAATAGAAACGCATAGCAATGAAAAGTTTTGTTGTGTTGATTTAAGTTTTATATATGGTAGTTTGTTTTTATGCCAATAATATAAATGTTATGACTTGGGTAACTATGAAGTTAGATTAGCAGGAAGACATATGCTTTTCTCAAATTTGTAACTGCATTCAGTGTATATGTATACTGCAGGACACTTATATCACTTTACGTTAAGATAGGTTGGGATTTCTAATGTAGGTTTCCCATTCAGATGATGAATTTTCTTCTAGATAGTTAATCACTTAGTTAACTTTCTACTTAGAAGAACTGTAGAATATGATTTTAGTTTCCATTTATATTGAAAAATCCTTGTGGGTATATGATTACTTTCCTCAAATCTTGTTTCTATTTGTTTTTTCATATTACAGGTTTATCAGGCGCGACTGCAGATGTGCACTGTTATGATGTATTGACGAATAAATGGTCTAGGTCATTTTTTTACTTAACAATCTATTAATTCTTGTCATTTTCTATATAATGTTTGTTCTCTAGTGAGATACAAATGTTCTACAATTCATTAAGCTACCAATAAATTTGCAGATTAACTCCCTTTGGAGAACCGCCTACACCAAGGGCAGCTCACGTGGCAACTGCTGTGGGTACAATGGTGGTTATTCAGGTGTGATAAACTGATAATTTGACAGTTCATGAACTCTATACAACTTTCTGTTTTCTGCTACATATATTTACAATTTTATTAAATGAGCACAGGGTGGAATTGGTCCAGCTGGTCTATCTGCTGAAGATCTCCACGTTCTTGACCTAACACAACAGCGACCTCGGTGGCATAGGTCTGACCGTCTGAACTTGATATATTTGATTATTTTACACATGGGTATATCCATCCATATATTGAAAGTTGCAGTTTTTGCTAATTCGGTTAGTAAAATGTATTTGAATTTTGTAGAGTGGTTGTCCAAGGCCCAGGCCCAGGCCCACGATATGGGCATGTTATGGCTCTGGTGGGGCAAAGATATCTTATGGCAATTGGTGGGAATGATGGTCAGTTTCTTCTAATGTACCGCTTCACGTATGGTGAATGTTTTTGAGTTCTTTTTCAGAGACTTAACGCATTCCCTGATTTGTAAACAGGAAAACGGCCTCTTGCTGATGTGTGGGCATTGGATACAGCTGCAAAACCATATGAATGGCGAAAATTAGAACCAGAGGGAGAGGGCCCACCACCATGCATGTATGCCTACTAATGTTCCTTTCACTTTTTGTAGTCTACTTGTCTGCTATACATAGTACAAATGTGTTATAATATGCCTTAGCAACTTATGCTAAATAAGTTAGGAATCACATGTCTTTTCTTTAGATGAATCTGCTAATTTGGATATTTATAGGTTGCCACTTGTGTCTAATTAAGTTTGTCTCAACAAGTTACAAAAATGATGAATGTTTCACTCTGATGCAATACGGGATCTATTACGTTTAGGAAATTATTTACATTCCAATTCGACCAATCAAGTTAATGTTTTTCCTCTTTCTATTTTCCGTTTGGTGACTGTGATTATGCTAATTTGGAAAATTCTTGGCTGCCACTTGTCTGATAAAGTTTGTCAGGTAAACAGTTACATGTCACAGGGATATAATCATATATACAAGACCTATTACATTATAGATGAATATGTTACATCAGCTACATGCTTAGCTTTTTAGGAAATCTTTCACATTCCAATTTGATCAGTCAATTTAATTTCTTTCCTTCTTTATGTTTCTTTTGGTGATGGTGATGATTCCTTTGATAGTTTGAATTATTTATTGGTTATCTTAAATCTCTATTTTTCGGTCACTATGCAGATATTCTATATAGAACTTAGTCATAATTCACCATCTACACAGTACACCCTATCTCTCTATTGAGAATTTTATATATATTGGTTGTTTTTCTGGGCTCTCTTTGTTTCTCCTTTTTATACTGTTTATAACATACCTGTTTTTGCTGTTTTCTCATTTGGTTCTTCCATTTTGATGTAGGTATGCTACTGCAAGTGCACGTTCTGATGGTCTTCTTTTGCTTTGTGGAGGGCGGGATGCCAATAGTGTGGTGAGAAATATGTTATAATTACACCCAAATTTGACCATATATTTTCCAAACATTAATATTGAATTGACGGAATTACGAAAAACACCCTGATGACTTGACTTCTCATAATTTAGATTTTGTTCAAGATCTTTTGGTTTTTTCTGATGGAAGTGTTGTAGTAGTTGATAGTTGTAGATTTAGTTATATATTGTATTATCGCTACAACTGATAATTGGTATATATGCTAATTGCAGAACCTTGATGCTTTCACTTTAAAACTATTTCACCATGATAGATTAACCTGATTTTATTTTTGTTAATTATATCTGCAGCCTCTGGCAAGTGCGTATGGACTTGCGAAACACAGAGATGGTAGGTGGGAATGGGCAATTGCTCCTGGGGTTTCACCATCTCCTCGATATCAACACGCAGCAGTTCGTCTTTTTCTTCCAAATTCTAGTTATAGTACACACACTAGCATGCACATGCAGAGTGCTCAGAGGTGTTCATTTGTTGTTTTTTAGGTCTTTGTTAATGCTAGACTCCATGTATCTGGGGGAGCACTTGGAGGTGGTCGCATGGTCGAGGATTCATCCAGTGTGGCAGGTCTGATTTTGGTGTATTTTCACTCCACTTTATTTGCAATAAAGTATATCTGTTCATCTTTCATTGTATTTTAAAGTATCAAGTATTTGAAGCTGGAAACTGATTTTGGAAACACAGTAAGTTAATTACCATGTTTTGGTTCTGATAGTCACACCTTAAAGGGCTTACTCTGGAGATATATGGTTCAAAGTAACTGTTTATTGGTGAGGGACAGTCCTATATGACTAATGAACTAGTTGCTAATAAATGAATCAGACTATAGCACCATAATGAAACCTTATTTAAGATCAACCTGAAAAAATATAAGCTTCATATGTAATAACTGGAAAATAGTCAATTTGATTTTTTTATAAAGAATAGATTGTTGGGAATCACCGAATCAGTTACCAAGGTGTAATTTCATTTTGTTTTTGTATATTATTCTATGATCTTTTCACCTATGCAGTTAATATCACCGATATTATTGGTGATATATCGGTTATCGGTCCCCTGGTGAGATATCGGTGCAAAATATCTGTCAGAATACCGGTACCGATATTATCGGCGATATTGACCGATATTTGACTGATATATCACCGATTTTCCCCATATCTGTACCTTTCTTCTTAGTTCGACCATTTGTCTTTCCTCTTATTGCTGCTATTAGTGTTTTAAGTATTAATTGTTAATTGTTAGTGTTTTGCAAGTCACAACAGGTTAATTTGTTAATGGTAGAAGAATATACTGAATTGTTAGTGTTAAATTGCTTTATATATAAATTCAGCATGATATTAAAATTACCGATATCCCACCGCGATTACGGATATCTTAAATATCGGTCCTTGACTGTTATCCGATTTTTTACTGTATTAACTGCTTAGTTTTTACATGTTTCTCATAACATTTTTCATTTTTTTGTGTAGTTCTTGATACTGCAGCAGGAGTATGGTGTGATACAAAATCTGTTGTAACTTCTCCAAGGACTGGTAGATACAGTGCTGATGCTGCTGGCGGAGACGCTGCAGTTGAATTAACAAGGCGGTGTAGGCATGCTGCTGCTGCTGTTGGTGATTTAATATTCGTTTACGGTGGTCTACGTGGAGGTAAGACTTGTTCATGCAAC
Source organism: Helianthus tuberosus (assembly GCA_030545235.1). Taxonomy (NCBI): domain Eukaryota; kingdom Viridiplantae; phylum Streptophyta; class Magnoliopsida; order Asterales; family Asteraceae; genus Helianthus; species Helianthus tuberosus. Next base: position 201,459,582 of record CM060425.1, read on the forward strand.
TTAGGTCAGTTTAATAGTTAATATTATGGTGTCTTATTTACTCTGTTGGTTCTTTCACTGCAGGGGTGTTGTTGGATGATCTTTTAGTTGCTGAAGACCTGGCTGCAGCGGAAATGACATCAGCAGCATCACATGCAGCTGCTGCTGCTGCAGCCTCCAATGCACAGGCAGGGAGGCCCCCTGGACGGTACGGATTTGTTGATGACCAAACGAGACAGCCTAATTCTGAAGCAGATGCTGACGGTGCAGTTGTACTTGGGGATCCCGTTGCTCCACCTGTAAATGGTGACATGTATACAGATATCAGCACCGAGAATGCTATGCTCCCTGGCTCAAGGTAGTTTTACCAATTAGCATTTTTGTTTTATCTCCCTTAAACCTAGGGCTGTTCTTTTTTATCCAAAACCCTACCCGAATCTGAAGCCACCTGAACAGCCGAACCCGAATTATAGAATACCTAAAAACCCGAACTTTAAATGGGTCGGTTATCGGGTCACTTTTTCCCAACCAAAAACCCGAACAACCTGACCAGATAAACCCGAAACTCGAAACCCGAACATTTATTATCTTTTTCTCATATATGCGTTTTGGTTTGTAGTGTTTTAGTATTTGGAAGATTAAGTTTTGAGACTTTTGAATATCATCATACCATATTGTTAAATGATATTTGAATTTTGATTATATTTTTTTCAGTAGCATGATGAATTGTTATGATATTTTGTAAAAAAGAACTTTTTTTTCTATTCTACATCTAAACCCGAAAACCGAGTAACCCGACCCGAACAAACCTGAACCCGAATAAACCAAATCCGAACAACCCGAACTTTAAATGAGTTGGTTATCGGGTCACTTTTTCCTAGCAAAAACCTGAACAGTCTGACCCAAGAAACCCGAAAAAACCGTCGAAGAACACCCCTACTTAAACCTGACCCATTTTGAGTCTTTTGACACACCCAGTTAATGTGTTAGCTGAAGACAATATATGAGTTTGATAATGAGCATATCATTGTTATGCAGGAGACTTAGCAAAGGAGTTGAATACTTGGTTGAGGCATCGGCGGCAGAAGCCGAGGCCATTGCTAAAACCCTAGCTGCAGCAAAAGCTCGCCAATCAAACGGAGAAGTCGACCTGCCAGATAGGGATCGTGGAGCTGAGGCTACTCCTAGTGGGAAACAAATGATAAAACTTGAATCTGATGTCATAACTAATTCTGCGCCAGCTGGCATACGGTTGCATCACCGAGCTGTCAGTATTATATTCCCAGTTCATTTATTTTTCAATTCTGCATGTATAACACATCTGATTTTATTGGATTTACAGGTGGTAGTAGCTGCAGAGACTGGTGGAGCATTAGGTGGAATGGTGAGACAGCTTTCGATAGACCAGTTTGAAAATGAAGGCAGGCGGGTTAGCTACGGGACCCCAGAAAATGCAACTGCAGCACGGAAGCTTCTAGATCGCCAAATGTCGGTTAACAGTGTCCCCAAAAAGGTAAGAGAACTTTCCAAACGTAATCTGTATGTAAATGTATGTTTTCTGTACATAAAAAATGATTTTATTCTCTTTTTTCTTTTATTTTTCAGGTGATAGCTCACCTATTAAAGCCTCGTGGGTGGAAACCGCCTGTTCGTCGACAGTTTTTTCTGGATTGTAATGAGATAGCTGATCTTTGTGATAGTTCTGAAAGAATATTTTCAAGTGAACCTACAGTTCTACAACTTAAGGCTTCTATAAAGATATTTGGTGATTTGCATGGGCAGTTTGGAGATCTCATGAGACTTTTTGATGAGTATGGATCTCCGTCAACTGCTGGAGACATAGCGTAAGAGATCCTTCTACTACATCCTTATTGTTCATTATTGCTCCTTCTCTCAAGTCACAATTGGGCCTGGGCCGAGACCAGTATTAGGCCTGGTTTTCCAAAGCTCAGTTCAAGGACCAGTTAATTTCTGAAAGCCTGATTTGTGATATATTTTGTAAAGCAAAATCCGGCCCTGGCTTGGTCTCTAAAAAGACCTGAAAACCCTTTTCCTAAAAAAGCCAGATTAACTTTTTTTTCTTTTTTTTTCATATATGCTTGTAAATTAAGTTAATATTGAGTCATTCTTTGGTAAGTCACCTAATTTATATGCATCATCTATCAGATACATCGACTATCTCTTCTTAGGAGATTATGTTGATCGAGGTCAGCACAGCTTGGAAACCATTTGTCTTCTGTTAGCTTTAAAGGTACTACTTGTGTCTCTTACTATTGTGGAAAGTTGAATTAGATTTGGTAAGCGTGATTCACCATGTATGTTGCAATAAATGACATTTGTAGGTCGAGCATCCACACAATGTTCATTTAATTCGTGGGAATCATGAAGCTGCTGATATAAATGCACTTTTTGGATTTCGAATTGAGTGCATAGAGCGAATGGTAATACCGTGTTCTTGCTTTTGGTTATGTAGTATTAGATTTAAGGTTTTCCTTTTTGGGTAAGTGGTCATTGTCAAACAGGGGTCAAGATGGTCTGAAAAACCTATATATATAGGGTTAGGGTAAAATGAAAACTCCTACGAGTTGTGAGAACTTAGAGAACTCTGCCTTACAAAAGGTTTTTTCAAAAAAAAAAAAATTCTTTTACCAAAAAACCTAAACAATCAACTATTCTAAAAAAAAGGTTTTTGTTGATTTACACCACCCGTAAAAAACCCTTACAGTTGGTGTAAACACTGATGTCAGCAGAGCTTTTTACAGCAGCGTAAAAGGCTGAAAACACCGCTTCGATTTTTTTCACAGTTGTGTTTGTAACATTTTAATCTGCGTGTGTGCATAAAATGAGGGCAAAACTCGCATGGGAAGTCGGAGTTCTCTAAGTTCTCACAACTCAAGGGGTTTTTCTCTTGATCTTGATCCTATACATATATATTACCCTGAATCAACAGATTCCTAAGTGAATAGGTCGAAGTTGCCACTAGTAACGATCATGATTCACAGGGTGAGAGAGATGGAATCTGGGTATGGCACCGGATAAACAGATTGTTCAACTGGTTGCCACTTGCAGCCTTGATTGAGAAAAAGATTATATGTATGCATGGTGGAATCGGCAGATCAATTAATCATATTGAGCAGATTGAAAACCTTCAGCGACCAATTACAATGGAAGCTGGTTCAATTGTTCTCATGGATTTATTGTGGTCGGTCTTTCTTCCTTCTATTGTTATAAATAAATTTTAATTGAATATGTGAGTACACATGTTCTAACCGTTCATCTTTCTGAACAGGTCTGACCCTACAGAAAATGACAGTGTGGAAGGACTCAGACCAAATGCCAGAGGTCCTGGGTTGGTTACTTTTGGGGTGAGTATTGTTTTATTTTAATTATTTAAAATGGGAAAAAATGATTATAAATTACGCATCATTATGACAGCCTGATCGTGTGATGGAATTCTGCAACAACAATGATCTCCAATTGATTGTACGTGCCCATGAATGTGTAATGGACGGCTTTGAACGTTTTGCTCAAGGACATTTGATTACCCTTTTCTCAGCCACCAATTACTGTGGTAAATCTTTTCATTCTTGATCCTGTTTTGGTAATTTTATGATATATATTTAGCGTGTCAAGTATGAGTTCAAATATCATATTAATGATTTAAATTTTTGAATAAAATGATTTAGGAGACAGTATGCTTTAAGAGTACACTTTATGTATGCAGCTTTCAATGCACTTATATGTTGCCACCTTTACTATAATTATATAAATGTATTGATTATTTTTCACTTTTTTTATGTTGTAGGGACCGCAAACAACGCAGGTGCAATATTGGTTTTGGGTAGAGATCTTGTGGTGGTTCCGAAACTCATTCATCCCCTGCCACCAGCAATTTCATCAGATGAAACTTCTTCTGAACGCCATAATACAGAAGATACATGGATGCAGGTACTGTTAAATCTTGTTTGAAAATCTACCATATTCATCACTTCATAATACTGAAATCGATGTTAACTTTCATATATTATTCGTATTGTGAGGGTAGGAGCTTAATGCAAACAGGCCAGCGACACCAACTAGAGGCCGTCCACAAGTTGCTAATGATTCTGCCTCTGTAGCATGGATTTAGTAAAATTTTTATAGCATACCATCTCTAGAACCACTTGGTATACTTATTATGGTTGGTGCACTTGAGAGATTTCAAGAATCTGCGTAGCCATAAACACCCCAACCAAGCCCCGTTGTTTTGGTGAAACGTTCTGAAAATGAAGATTTGAGATCACCAAATGCCGGTTAGCAAACCGCTTTGTACATTGACAATTGGGGAGGTGTGAGCTATTGATAGTGTTGGTTTTTTTTCATCGTTGGTAGTTTCTTTACATGATTTTTGTTTCTTGGTTAGATGTATTATTTTGTTTATTTTTGTTAAAAGATAGAACGAGGTGATGAATGTATCATAGATGAGGTGGTGTTGTGTTATGTACAATACATCATTTGTGTGAAGATAACATTTGAGCGAATGTTTCCTTGTTTTGGTAAAACTATTGTGTGGTTTGTTGCATCAAGAAACCCTTGTTTGAGGGTTTAAATGTTTGTTTCATTCCCGCATTGGTGGAAGTTTATATTAGACATTCGACTAAATGGGAATGTGACAGAATGACCATTCGGGTAATAGATTATATGGATAAGGTTGCTTGTTGGGTTAAGTCGATTGTAATGTTAGCTTTTGTTCTTAAAACATGGTCGTTTGCGCACTCGGTATAAACTGTCATTTTGTTTACCCAAAATAAGCTAGCAATATAATTTTGGCAGCAAAAGAGGTGCCTTGTCTCAGACCGGTTTAATAGCAGCAATCGGTCTTTTAGGGGTTTATGGAAGTGATGGTACCCAGTTCTGAAGGATGAGTGGAACAACCACATCTCCTTGCTGGATCAGGTTCGGTTAATAGATGCCAAGGACAGATGGTCGTGGTTGGTCAACCAGGATGGGAGGTTCTCGGGTGGTCTGTGAAGGAGTTTCCGGTCAAAGAGGTTGATTTCAGCAACCGATATGTTGTCTTGGTGTAAATGGGTGCCGAAGAAGTGTAAGGGTATGTTTGGCAAAAGTGGCTGGAAACTGGTAGCTGGTGACTGGAAGCTGTAGCGTTTTAGATATATTTGGTGTTTGTTAGAGTACCTGGAGCTTTTAATAAAATGTATAAAATGATCAAAATGAACATAACTAAAAATTTAAAAAGTTTGTGCATTAAAAAATTCATTATCTTTAGAGGTTAAAATAGTCATTTTTTGCCTAAAAGCTTGTAGCTCTTTCTAAACGCTAGTAGAAGCGTTCAATCAAAAGCTTCAAGCTCCTTCAACCAAACAAGACTTTTTATTGAGTATGAGTTTTTTCTTAAAAGCTTAAAGCTAGAAGCTTCTAAAAGCTCAATTCCAAACATTCCCTAACATATTGCCTTGGAGGGCAAAGCTAAACTGTAATCCGTATATATGAATGCTCTTAGGAAGAGGAATGTGCAAGTGGGGGACTTGAACTGTGTTTTCTGTGACTTGGAAGAAGAATCTCTGGATCATCTTTTCGTTGGGTGTTTGGTGGCTGAAGGGGTATGGTCCCAAATCTCGCTTCAGCACGACCGCGAGTGACCATTACCCTTATCAAAAACCCCCACCAGCAAGAACTTATCTGTGTCCGTGCGAGCACGCGCGAACACAGCGGTTGAATCCAATCGGTCAAGGGAGGAGAAGACTTACCTTAAGTACGAAAACGGATGTTACGCATAGCGATGCGGCCTGGCACCGCATCCTATGAACATTTTCGTCACGACAAGGGATCTGGACAACAGTAACAGTCACCAAGCGGCGATGCGGCACGGCACCGCATCCCGCATACATCTTGGCCAGAACAAGAACGCGGGAACAACATCAGTTACCGCAAGCAGCGATGCGGCCAGACACCGCATCCTGCCTACAAGGCAAGTGAGTCTGACACCACAGTGCAAGTGGCACTGAGAACAGTCACCTGTCAGCCCACATGTATGCAACAGTCTGACACCACAGCAGGACGTGGCATCACCACCGTAACCGACAGGGCTGACACGCCTACAGGAGGCTGTGCGATGTCAGGCTAGCTACTCAACTACCCTCCTTCACTCCTCGGCTATAAATACCCATCCCAAACCAGGTTTGAGGTATCTCTTCACAACTCTCTCACTACTACTACTATCACACTTTGCTTCCCAAGCAAATTCCTGATTCTCACGCCGGAGAGTGGTAACAAGGAGCACCCCCCACCCCATTCTCCTTGTTACGAGTCACGGTTTGTTTCCTTGTGCAGGAGATCAACCAGCGGACGATCCAGCCAGCGATCCTCGGAAAGAAGGGATTAACCCTACTTGACGAGACCAGTGTGTTAACCACCTCGGTTAACCATTGTTTCATCATTGGCGCCCACCGCTACTCTTAGCACTTTTTTCCACATTCCCTTTTCTTTCCAAAGATCATGTCTGATCGTCTAAACAACACTGTCGGGGATAGTCCAAACCCCGCAAACCCAGGGCCCGCGGGGACCGCTCCTCCAGCCCTAAATCCTGGCCACATTGGCACATCAACCCAAGGGGGCGCATCCCTTACGTTCGGACACGATCTGTCATAGTACACTTCTGTGATACCTCCAGGCATGAACCTCCATGCCTGGTATGACCAACAACAAGCTCTGCTAGCCGCAGCATACAACAGAGCTTGCGCAGAAGCGCAAGTACCTGTCGGGCCTACCCCGACACCACATACACCTGCGGGTCGTATTTTACAATACGACGGCAGGGCACCCACACATCCAGCCTCCCGAAGTAGGCATGAAGACCGCGGCTCCTCTTACTGTGAGGTCCGCACAATTAATGAGGATGATTCCTCATACGGGTCCCGCAGCAGGGGCCCAATACATAGTCGCCTGGGCCCTCATGGCGAAAACAGGCGGCAATCCACAGCCCACCGTGGCCCCGACATCCACAGCCGGCTGGGACTTCAGTCCCACCATGAAGGATATGGCCGTACCTATCCGGACGACCATACATACGGCGGGGAGTCTCATGCTACTAGCAGTAGACCGGGAGGACGCAATTATGTTCCTCCCACTCAACCCCGCACCACATACCTCCGCGCTGCAAAGCGCCACCAGAGCCAACCCTACAAGCCGAAATCTGCGGCCGAAAACTCCAAGTTCGCCCCGGAGATTGCCCACGCCGATGTCACCACCACTAAATTCCCATTAAACATTGGGAAATACAATGGTTCGTCCGACCCGGACGATCACATGAACATCTTCACCAGTGCAGGGTGCAACGGCAGGTGGGACGAGCCCACCTGGTGTCATTTTTTCCCCCAGACCCTCACGGGTCTGGCGAGGGCTTGGTTCGATTCTTTGACAGTGGGATCACTGGCCTCATTTGAGGACTTGCAAGCAAAGTTCCTTGCACATTTTAGCCAGCAGCGACGTCACGAGCGTGATTCTATGGGCGTCATGAACATCTGGCGCGGAGACAACGAATCTCTCGAGTCGTTTGTCGTCCGTTACAACAAAGAGTGCCTGGAGATAGGCGGAGTTGCTGACCAAATGGCACGCAACCATTTCATTCGAGCCGTCAAGGACGAAGAAATGGTTATGACCATCTCCGGCAAGGAAGGCTTGCCAAAAAAATGGGAAGACGTCATGGCCGCGGTCAAGACGTACGCCCAGACTCAGCGGTCTCTCAAGCCGCACGTCACAAAGGCACAACACCAAGCAGAAGGCCAGTCCTCCCGCCAAGAGCCCAAGCGCAACCGGGACACATGGAATTGCGGCAGCGATCCCAAACCATATGTCCCGCGTAATAACCAGCCCGACGCAAGGGCAACAATCAATGCCCAACGTGAAAACCGGGCGTCGAAAAAGGAATCTCGGGACCGTAACTGGACTGAGATCAACCAGTCGCTAAGCGACGTCCTCTTTACGGACGCGCAATTCCTGCGACCGGCCCAACAAATGAAGTCCAAAAAGAACCAGGATCTCACACTCTACTGTGAGTATCACAAGGACTCGGGCCACACAACAAACAACTGCATCAGTCTCCGACTGGAGATTGGGCGAGCCCTAAAAGAGGGGAAGCTGCAACATCTGTTTCCAGCCACGCAAAAGCAAACCAAGCGCATCACCCCCCACAACGAGGGCACCTCCACGGGTAAGAGGACCATGTACGTGGCCTCAACCCACATGATCAATGGAGGACGAGGAAAGCCGCGCAAGGCGGCAAGAAGACCGGACAATGACTGGAAAGACGAGCAAGTTGTCTTTCCAAAAGTCCGAGGCGGACCGCGCGACAGGCGCGTCGTCGTTATCACAGGCTACCTGGCTAACTACTGCACCGAGCGACTATTCATCGACCCGGGCAGTACATCTGACATCATATACGAGCAGTGCTTCAACCAGTTCGATCAAGAAGACAATGATCGGTTGCAGCCAATAGACTACCCTTTGGCCGGATTTGCGGGGGAAACCGTATTCCCCCTGTGCCAAATCACTTTTCCTGTGCGCCTCACCAACGGAAGGCACACACGAACGGAGGAGGTAAACTTTATGGTTTTACCTCACACCTTCAAATACGACGTGCTTCTCGGGAGGGAGTCCCAAGGCGACTTCAACATGATTACGTCCGTACCCCACTCTGCTGTCGGTTTCCCAACCGAAACAGGGGTCGCGATAATCTACGCACACAGAGAAGTCATGTCGTCGGACGAACTGCGTCCGACCAAGATAGCAAGGCCGACCCCCAACACCCAACCAGAAAAATGGGTTCTTAACGCAAGACACCCAGAGCAAACGGTCACGTTGGGCCACGCCTTGTCCCACAACATCAGAGCACGCCTGAAGCAGCTCCTCTTCAGGAACCAGGATATTTTTGCATGGGCACCCGCAGACATGACAGGGGTGCCACGCGAAATTGCGTAGCATTTCTTGAATACCTTGCCAGGTATCAAGCCGGTGATCCAAGGCCAACGCCACTTTGGATCTGCAAAGAACGCGGCGATGCATGAGCAGGTCCAAGAACTGCTCTCCGCAGGCATCCTGCGGGAAGTCAAGTACCAGACTTGGTTATCCAACCCAGTCATGGTAGAAAAACCCACCGGGGGCTGGCGCATGTGCGTCGATTATAAAGATCTCAACAAAGCTTGCCCCAAGGATTGTTACTGTTAGGATCTGAGTTTGGTTTTGATTGTGTTTTGTGTTTGAATTAAGATGAAGATGGATGAGTTGTGCAGCGGAATTATAATGGAAACAAACTTTACACACAATCAAACGAGAGAATTGCTTTGATCAAACATTTTCCACAAAGAACCGAAAGATTGAATTTATTTCAACAACGATTACAATGCTATGTATGAATACAAACTCCCCCTCAGCCTGAGCTCACAGTGTTTGTTCATGCAGGAAGAAGATATTGCAAAGAGCTAAATAGAACAGTGCATGGTACTGTTCTATTTATAGGCACGAGCAAACCACTGAAGCATCTAAGCTGACGTCACCATGAAAGTGACATCTAACCTCCTAACAAACTCTAACCTCTGATCTATACAACCTCTGCTATGCTAACTACTGCTATTACATTTCATTACATTAAGACATCTAAACTACTGCTGCATCCTTCCACTGATGTGAGCCCAGCAGTACTTGTCCGGATCAGCAGAGCTTGACTCAAGGCAGTAGATTGAACAGCAGAGCTTTAGTCTTCCATCAGTCTTTTACTAGATCAGCAGTTTGTAGGTCAGCAGTTTGTACGATCAGTAGATAGGAGGTCAGCAGATGTTGAAACCACTTTCAAGGGGAGAGACATGTAAACAAAACATCTGCTTATTCTGGATCCACTGCTCTGATCCAGTTTTGGCTTTAATTATCTGTTCCTTTGGTAAGGGTTCAATCCCAACAATCTCCCCCTGGAACAGATAATGCCAAAACTCTTCATTATTGGAAGATCTTTATTGCCTCATCAACAGTTCCCTTATTTGCCCTTTAAGTTGCAATTCAAAGGTTAAGGCATCTGTGTCATCATCATCCCTGCTAAGTGGAAGATCAAGGAGATCCTGCAAATCTTCAAGACTTAGGCCAAGTGCTTGTTCCCTTGTTAATTTCTTCACTTCTCCACTAGACTTGAACACTGTCAGTACATGGGACTGTTTATCAGTTTTCCACTTTAGTACTTTTGAGTCTGGTGGGTTTCTTGGGAGATTTTTATTAGATGAGGTGTTTGGTGAAGCTGGCCTATTTATGACTGACTGAGCAGTACTTGCAGTTTGATCCAAACCAAGAGTTTCTATAATCATTTTCTTTATGCCTTCTTTTACAAGGGCATCTCCTTTTATCAGCTCTTGGATGGTTTCACCACCCAACTGTTTTTGTTTCCTTCTTTTATAGATGGTTGCACCAGCTGGAGCAGTGGCTCTCCTGATTTGTAGTTTTGATGGTCTTTTTGAAACCTCTGCTTCAGGATAGTCAGGTTTTTGTGGAACAGTGGGATCTTTCTTCCTCAATTCCTCCAACCTTTTGTAGGTGGCCCTGACTGTATCTTCTTTCCATCTTGCCACTTGATTTTTAGACCCATAGTCAGCAGCAACTAACTCCTCTTTCATTCTCCTCAGCTCCTCCTTTTTATCAGATGTATTCTTTTTGAATTTTGCCCAAACTGGAGGAGTGTGTTTGACCTTATTCTTTATCATTTCTTGAATCCTGGCTGCTTCTTGTTCAAGCTCAGGAATGGTCCACTCCTTGTACATATGTTTTTCTCCCTTGTACTTCTTGGTTGCCATGATGCTTTCAATGTAGTCTTTTCTCAAAGTTTCATCTGCATTCTGTGAGATTTGTTGACAACCATTTTTTGCAAATTGCTCTAAGGATCTGACTTGAGTGAATAAAAATTGATAATGTCTTTGAATTTCCTTGTCAGTTTTCCCTTGAGAGCTTCTTTTAGAGATATCCTCTGCCTGTTTAGCTTTGATTTTCAAGTACTCTTCAATGTTGTTAGGCCTAGGATATCCTTGAACTGATGGCAATTTCCTTTTAGCAGGATCATCCTCATAGTAGAAGGATTTAATCTCTTCTCTAACTGCAATGAGTTCAAGAGGATATTGGAAACCTGCAGGAGTGACAATAGGGATTGGTTGTTGTACAGGAACTGATGAGAGAGGAACAGGGTTTGGAATCAGTGCAAGTGTTTGTGAAGATGTTGGTGGTGGTGGTGGTGAATCATCATCTGGTATGAAAATCCTTCTCCTTTTTATTGTAGGAGAGGCAGATGATGTTTTGGGTGGATCAGTGGTGGTGATTTGAGTGGCAGTGGTTGTGGTGTGTGTTGAAGTGATAACAGATGTTGAAACCCCTGAAGTACTAGCAGTAGTTGGTACAGCAGGAGTTACAACAGCTGTTTGGGTGGAGGTTTAATGTTGGAGGCTTTTGGATGGTGGTTTTGGAGTACGCTTTGTGAGTCTGGATGGTGTGGACTTGGGTTCCCTCACTTTTCTAGTGGGATTTCTTTTTAGCTCAGGATTTTGAACATCCTTTAGTCCAGAACAACCCTGCGCATTCAGCTCCATGTAAGCTCTCTTCTCCTTATTCCACCTTGACATATCCTTTGCCGCTCTGTCCCTTTTTACACTTGCTATAGCTTCATCAAGTGCATTTTGGGTAACATCAACCTTTTTGCTACCATCTGGCAAAGGTATCTGCTTGGTCATATTCTCCATTTCAGGTTCTTTGTAGAGACCATCATCTACTCCCTTCTTCTTCCATTCTTTAATTTTCTCCCCCTTTTTGGCATTATCTGAGGGTAATTGATCAATGAAAAGAACAGTTGGAGGAGCAGTGCCAGTGGTATTGAAGATGTGGGCCTTGAGTGCCTTGATGTCTGCTTGTGTGTTCTTGAACCTAGACTCCATTGTGTTTCTCAGCTCTTGAACATGTATTGCATGTTGCTGATCAGCCACTTGTGTTTGTTGCTGGAGAAAAAGGTTGAAATAGATTCCAGAGCTCATTTGCAGCAGGTGCTTGTGGTGGAGCAGGTGCTTGAGGTGGAATAACAGTGGATTGCATCTTTTGTACTTTCAACAACTGTTGTAGCATGTCTTTGATATCTCCAACAGTTGTATCAAGCTTGTCAACTCATTTCGTCAATTCCAGATATTTTAAATCATCACCCAATTTAATGGGATCATCTGATTTCCCACTAGCAGTGGTTTTATCAGTGGTTGAGGTAGGGAGTGTACTCCAAACATTAACCACTGATGCCCCTTTGTCTTAGTACTGGGGTCTTCTTCCTTCAACACTTGACAGCCTTTTGATGTTGCCAGTGGTAAAAAAGAATCCACTGGTGGATGTCAGAGGTGCTATGGAAGGAATTGCCTCCAAGGAAGTCTTATTGATGTAACCACTGTCCAAATGCAAACTAGTGGGTTCAGCACTTGTAGTGGCTGCTTCACTTGGATTACCACCAAGAGTTACTTGTAACTCAAGGGGTGTAACCTCCTCAGGTTGTGTTGGTGGGCTAGCAAAGATTGATACAACAGACCCAATCATTTGTTGAGGCATGTTCTCATTGATAGGTGATTGAGAAGGACTGGTTTGTGCCTGGTTCAAATCAATTGCATCCAACAAAAGTTTAGTTGGTGGGGGAATTGTGGATGTGATGGTTGGTGTAGAAAGAGGATTTGCCCCGGGCATTGGGCTGTGGATGATGGAAGCAAGTGATTCCAGAGCATCATATTGAGGGTTTTTGATTTTTCTTTTTGTTTGGATTTTTGGTGATTATAGGTGTGGGTTTCAAAGCAGTTGTTTTGCTACTTTGATCACCTTGAGCAGTGGGCTCAGCAGCAGATACCTAAGGAGCAGTGGTAGCTGCTAAAATCTGCTCAGGAACCCCTGCTTGTGTTTTGCAAGGTGTTGACATTCTTGTAAAATTTTTAGTAGTTAAGCTATTTATTTGAATAGATTCACCTTGTTTTATTGCGGCAACATCATTCTTACCAAGTTTCTTTTCAAAATAGTAACTTAGAAATCTTGGAAACAGTAAGAATGCCTTTGTTTCAACATTTTTAACCAGATCATTAAAGATTACCTGAGAATAATTGAAATTTTCTTTTTGAAGAATAGCATATCCCAGGTTTTGAATCTTTAATGGTATTTCATTAAAAGCAGTGGTTTTGTTTGAAACACACATTAGGAGGGTATGAAATAAAAATCTTGTTGCAGAAGGGAAGAAACCTTTTTGTAAGGTGTCCTTTTTGACTTCTGCATTATACCCTCTTTCCAGAAAATCATTTTTAACTCGTTTTTGGGAAAATAAGTTTTACCTTGCTGATCATCGAGTTGAAAGACCTCTGAGATGGATTGTGGTGTTATTTTGACTGCTTTACCCTTTAACGTGGAGTTAATGGCTATGACATCGTCGCCTTGTTTGTCAAGGGTTGCATTATTCCAAAACTCCCTTTGGGTTTGCAGGTAAATGGGTGCATCTGCTGTAAGCAAAGTTTTGTACTTTGACGCATATATGAGACCAATGATGGAATCAAATACCTCGGTGGTGCCGGGTTTTGTGAGAAGACCCAGAAGATTGTGAGAGGTTTATGTGGAATTTCAATGGGTGTGGCCTTTTGAGAGGCTTCTTTTGAAGATGATTTGGAAGTGGGCTTTGCAGATGACTTCGATTTTGTCATTTTAGAGATGATGATCGAAGAAGATTGTGAAGAAGTTTGAGAAAAACTGCTTTGAGAAGAGAATTTTTAAGAATTCAATTCGACAGTAAAACCCTGTTTGGATGTTGAATGGGGGTTTTATAGGGAAAAAGTGAATGCTGACGTGGCAGCGGTTACAAAAGGTCTGACCACTATGTACTGCCCACATGCCAACCCCTGATGAAATGAAGGACAGTACTTTTATGAAAGTTACTGATGAAGGCATTGGTTACAACGGTAACATATGGAAGCAGTGGATGATTTTCACTATCAGTAGATAGCACATCAGTGGATAAAACACTGATTTTGAACATCAGTGCTTATCAAAGAAATGAGAGAACAGGGGATGGCTTTCAGCAGTGGACAGACTTTGAAGTAGAATAGACTTTTGAACAAACAGTGGTTATGGCAGACTTTTAAGGATTTTTAATGAAAACTTCATTTTTAGCTATTTTTAAGGATGGATTTTTGATTTTCTGAAAACATTTTAATGCTTTTATTCATAGAAAAACAAGATTTTGCTTGTTATTCCATGTTTAGCATACAAATCCTAGAGACCAAGCTTTCAAAGGTGGATGTATCTAATGCTTTTGTGAGCACATCTGCCAGCTGGTCTTTAGTTGGAACATGATGCAGAGAAATCAAACCTTTTTCATAGCAATCCCTCACAAAGTGATGTCTGATGTCGATGTGTTTGGTGGTTGAGTGAGAAACTGGATTTTTGATGATATTTTCTGCTGCCTGGCTATCCAACATGAGTGGTGTCTTTAAGGCAGTGATACCAAAATCCAATAACTTATTTTGAAGCCACAGGAGTTGGGCTGCTTGCAGCAGCAATGTATTCAGCTTCAGCAGTGGATGTTGAAACAACTGCTTGCTTTTTGCTTTGCCATGAAACTAAGAAATCACCTAGAAACTGGCACCCTCCTGATGTGGACTTCCTTGTGGTGTTACATCCAGCAAAGTCACTGTCTGAAAATCCTGAAAGCTTGATATTCCCATTAGCTGGATACCAGATACCAGGTGTGGGAGCACTTTTTATGTACATGAATATCCTTTTTACAGCAATAAGGTTGGATTTTCTAGGGGCTGATTGACTTCTTGCACAGACACATGTTGCAAACATGATGTCTGGCCTAGATGCAGTTAGGTACAAAATAGACCCAATCATGCTTTTATATAGAGTTTGGTCAATCAGCTCATCCTTTTCATCAGACATGACAAGCTTATTTGTTGCCATGGGTGTGCTGCATGGTTTACAATCATTCATATCAAATTTGTTTAAAAGTTCTTTAGCATATTTGCTTTGATGAATGAAAGTTCCATTTTGCATTTGCTGAACTTGGAGACCAAGAAAGCATTGCAGCTCACCCATTGCACTCATTTCAAACTCAGCTGTCATGAGTTCCCTAAACTCTTCACACATTTTATTACATGTGCTTCCAAAAATAATGTCATCCACATAAATTTGGACAATCATTAAATCCTTTCCTCTCCATTTTAGAAACAATGTTTTATCAATGGTACCTCTTTTGAAACCATTTGAGAGTAGAAAGGTGGAAAGAGTTTCATACCAGTCCCTAGGTGCTTGTTTTAGGCCATACAAGGCTTTGTTTAACCTGTAGACATGTTCTGGATAAAATGGATCCTCAAAACCTGGAGGTTGACAAACATACACCTCTTCTTGAATTGTACCATAGAGGAAAGCACTTTTGATATCCATCTGAAACACCTTCATGTTGTGGTTGACAGCAAAGGCCAGGAACAGTCTTATAGCTTCCAATCTTGCTACAGGGGCGAATGTTTCATCATAATCAATCCCCTCTTCCTGTCTGTAACCTTGAACCACAAGCCTAGCTTTATTCTTGACAACAATGCCCCTTTCATCAGTTTTGTTTTTGAAGACCCACTTTGTGCCGATGGGACTCACATCTTTTGGCAGTGGTACAAGCTCCCATACTTGTTGTCTTTTGAACTGTTGGAGCTCCTCTTGCATGGCTTCTACCCAGCTGTTGTCTTTTAGTGCCTCTTGGTACTTGACTGGCTGATGGAGTGATAGAAAACCAGCAAAAAGACAAATGTTTTGGGTTTGGCTCCTTGTGAGCACCCCTCCATTGATGTTGCCAATGATTTGATCAGGTGGATGAGATCTCAAGAAGATTAAATCTCCTGGTATGGAATGATGGCATTTGTTGGTGAAGGCTGCAAATGTGTATCATCTGAGCTAACCACTGCTGGTGACTTTGATGATCCAGCAGTGGCTTCAAAAGGTGGTGGAATAGGAGGTAATGGAGTGGACACATGCTGACTTTGATCCACTGTTTGTGGACTTTTATCAACAGTGCTTGATGATGTGGAAGCAATGGTTAAGGGGCTACTTTGGTCAACAACTGTTGAGGTAGCAGTGGTTGAGCTTTGACAGCTATTTTGAACACCTGACGCTCTTCCCATTTTGACAGACCTTTGAGGGATGATGATTTCATACCCATAGTCTGGTGTTGAATCCTCTGATGGACCTGCACTGTTAGTCTTGACAGCAGCATTTTCAAAAGTGAATTTTTCAAGATCAAACAAATCTGCAGGATTTGCTGGGATTTTCATTGATGAAAGTTCATTGAACTTTACATTCAAGGTCTCCTCCACTGCTTTGGTCCGTGTATTAAACACTTTGTAGGCCTTGGCAGTGGTTGAGTATCCCAGATGATAACCACCATCTACTTTGGCTGCAAATTTTGAGATGGAATCTTTTAAATTCAAAATAAAGCATGGGCAGCCAAAGAATTTGAAATATGAGATCAGTGGTTTGATTTTATACATAATTTCATAAGCAGTCTTTTTGTGCCTGGGGTTTATTAAAACTCTGTTTTGGACATAGCAAGCAGTGTTTACTGCCTCTGCCCCAAAAGTTAATGGAAAACCTGAATCAGCAAGCATGGTTCTGGCAGCCTCAATCAAAGTTCTGTTCTTTCTTTCAACTACCCCATTTTGCTCTGGTGTTCTAGGGATGCTGTACTGCCTTACCATCCCTTTCTTCACACAGAAGGCATCCAACTCCTTATTTTTGAATTCTGTGCCATTGTCACTCCTGAAGACTTTTACTGGAAGGTCAAATTGCTTTTCAACCTGTGTCACAAAGTCTTGCAAAATGCCTGCAGTCTCATCTTTTGAGTGTAAAAAGAAAGTCCATCTAAACCTAGAGAAGTCATCAATAATAACTAGACAATATCTCTTTTTCTTGAGACTCATGACTTGGACTGGGCCAAACAAATCCATGTGCAGCATTTGCAAACACTGGGTTGTTTTGGACTCTTCAATGGACTTAAAAGAGCTTTTATGCTGTTTTCCTTTTAAACAGGAAACACAATGCTCAGGACATGAAAACAATTTTTGAGGCAAGCCTCTTACCAAACCATTTTTTGAAATTTCAGTGATTGTCTTGAGATTTGTGTGTCCCAATCTTCTGTGCCAAAGTTCTGTCTCTTTGTTAAAGGCAGCTGAGAACAGATAGGCATCAGTTCCGGGACACTCTTTTGACATATCAACAACATAAACATTGCCACTTCTTTGAGCAACAAGTTTTGTTTTACCAGTTTTTATTATTGCTACAATCTTTTCAACCATTTCTGGTCCAACAATCATACAACACTCCTTTGTGAAGAATGACCCATACCCCTTGTCACTCATTTGTGAAACACTCAGGAGGTTGAATTTCAGATTGTCTATCAGATTGACATTTTCAAATTTTACATTTCCAGACTGTACTGTACCAGATCCCAGAACTTTCCCTTTACTATTATTCCCAAAGGATATATCACCCCCTCCATGGATTTTGAAGTCTTTGAGGAGGGCTTTACATCCTGTCATGTGCCTGGAGCCTCCACTATCTACATACCAAAGGCTATCTAAGCATGCAGAAGCTCCCTGCACATGAAGTAAAAGGATTAGTTCATTAGGGTCTCCAAAGCTAATAAGGCTTTGGATGGGGTCTCAACAGTGTCTGGGATGAATTTAGATGCATGGGCAGTGGTTAGATCAGTTGTTTGATTCTTTTTGGCACACATTTTCTCTAACCACTGTTGGAGGTCTTGCCCAATCATCTGTTGGTACCCAAAGGTGTCACACCCCACCGATGGCGGAATCATCGGGGCATGGCACTGAGCGAAACAGATTGTCCAGAAGTTTCCATAACAATTATCTATACTATTCAATTTAAATAATACGTCCCATACCGTATCTCAAACAGCAAAATAATTATTACAGACAAAAATCCAGGCAAATATTCTGTTCCGACAACTCAGATTCAAATAGACAGCAATTGTTTATCTGCTTCTAGATACCCTTAGTTTGCCCACTACAGACAACTATTTGTTGGGCTCTAAAGCCTTATTCTAGCTTCAAATTCCTACCAAGTGTGCGTCCTAAGCACCTGTCACATACGTTAAAATAATGTCAATACATAAAATGTAAAGGTGAGCATACAAGTTTGATAATAGCATATAGAGTTCGAATTCGTTTACGCATAACCAGCACGTACACATAGTGAAATGAAGCACGTTAGTTATCGACATAGATCCATCGATACCAATGACCGCGGGTTGACTGCCGGAGGCAGTTCGCAATACATGATTACCACCGTAATCCATGCAAGTAAAGGTCCTTAACAACCCCCGCGAACGTGTGCTGAGTCCAAACTATAGTACTATCATTGTTAAGGCAGGTAGACAGCATTCCATGTGTAAACATAACAAACAAGCATTCATAAGCCACGTATAACATGCATTAACGGTTAGCGTACAAATAGTTTTGAGTAGTGTGATTGTGGTAGTTTGAATATTCGTAACGTATGTAACACCCAAAAGTGCATAAAGCAAAAAGGGATCGAGTATACTCACAACGATTGATGGATTGAAGGGAGCGCTTAGCGAGTAAGGTTAGCCTGAATAGATTCGGTAGCATAATGATAAGTGAAGCGTAAAACATCACAAAGTATGAAAGGGTCGGATAGTGGTTCGATCGGATGGTAATCCGATCGGACAGCAATCCGTGCGGATAATAATCCGTTCGGGTGGTCATCCGGTCGGATGACGATTCGAGTGGATTGTTTCTACCTATAAGAAGTATGTGTTTGTGTATGATGGCTTGACTTTGGAAGTTTTCGTTGTAGCATTTGAAAACATTGAAGTACCTTTACCCTTCAGGTCGGGTGATCGGACAGGCATTCGATCGGCCGGCAACCCGATCGGTTAGGCATTCAAATGAATTGCAATGTTTAGTCTTTGGTTCGGACAGGTGTTCAATCGGACAGGTGTTCGATCGGACAGGTCAACTAGTCAAAGACTTTAAGTGAAATGTAAAGTATGGTGCAGTGGATCGGATAGTTGATCGATCGAATAACACAAATGCTGTTCGATCGGACAACATGCATGATCAACCATGACGGTTTCTCAGCAGGGTGTCACCTGATCGGACGGCTGTTCGATCGGGTGGCACTTCTAGTGCATTGAACATGTTGAAAAAATCGATTAAGTATTGAAGCATAGTATCTCATGATCCGAGGAGTAATTCGTTCGGACAGTAGTTCGATCGAATCACAGCCCGTTCAATACTAGTCTTCAAAATAGGTTGATTGTGCGGGACCATGTGTTAGCCGATCGGCTGACTATCCGATCGGTTGGCTGCCCGTTCAGACAGCAGTCCGATCGGTCAGCATCCTGACCGTGTCAGCCTATTCGCCTAACATTTGGTTGTTCTGATTGTTTGTCGTTTTATTGAGGTATTTTGACAATGAGTCGAACCATAGTTTCCTCGTCCTTACTTGGTTCCCTCGGTCGGGCAGGAATCACCCAAACTCAGCCGGCGAACTGTTCAGTATGAAGTTTATTGTTCAACCCGAGGTCGGTTAACCTTGTGGATAGAATCCGGACCTTGAGCCATACAACCACCGAAGTGATTTGTAAACCGGCACAGACCCCGTTTCTATCGGTTGAAGGCATTGGGTGTAAAAGAGTTGAAAGAAAGTTGGAATATTCCTCTTTCAATCCTTTTTCACCGTGTATAAGTTTAGATTAACTAAAGATCTTTGTTTATTTATGTGGAAATCGGCTAGATCCAAGCTATTCTTGGTGGATTGAGGCCAAATCATGAAGTTCTTCAAGAACCCATGATGGCATCATCCTAGAACACTTGAATCTTGATGATTTCACGGTTAAAAGTTAAGATTTGAAAGATAGAAAGGTGCAGGAGTGTGTATAGATCAAGAAAGCACAAGATTTAGGGTGAAACCTTACCGGAATCGAGGGGAATCTGCGAAAAGATGAGCTGGGCGTGCTGGTCGGTCAGAGATTTCCAAAAGTAGAAAGGATGACAATGACAGGGGTATTCATAGGATGCCAAAAGGGGTAAGTGCCGGCCGATCGGCCAGGCAGCTTGATCGGACAGCCTGTCCGATCGGACAGCAGTCCGTTCGGCTGGCTGTTCGATCGGCTGGGAGCCTGATCGATCAGTCGCACGTTTCGAGTGTTTCGCGCAACGATTTTTGATGTTTTGATTTCGATTGCGAGCGGCTTGTCACGATAGGGTTTCCTAGTCAAATTACTTTTAGTCCCAACTACTAATTATCATAGTTTCGATTTAGATTCGGATTCGAGTTCGATTGCGTTTCGAGTTTCGATTGAGTTCGATTGATTTCCACAATATATCTACATATATATATATAACACGCACAAGTAACACATAGGGCACACACACACGTATAATAACCAAATTAAATCGAGTTGCGGTTCGTATCCCGATTTGATGTCGAGTAGCATAGCTTGATTATTGATTAATTAACTTTATCGCATTGTTACTTCCTATATTTCACAGTCGTAGGTAGATTAGATAGCGATTAACACACATCGATTTTAGCAATTAACAACACTTACTCCACATAATACAAATAAAATATATAAATTTCTACAAGTCAAATTCGTATAACCGGTCGTTGACTTTGACCTTGACTTTGACTTTGACTTGTGAAAACACGGGGTGTTACAGCCTCCCCTTGTTTAGGGAATTTCGTCCCGAAATTAGGCTGGAAGTTGTACAACGCCGTGATTCACGTTTGAGAACTTTCTCTTTCTAGACTTTCTCTTCGAACAACTGCGGGTACTTTGCCTTCATGTCGCTTTCGAGTTCCCAAGTGAACTCTGTGCCTCGTTTGCCTTCCCATCGGACTTTCACGATAGGAATGCGAGAGTGCCTGTGTTGCTTGGTTTGGCGATCCCTGATTTCGACAGGCATTTCCACGAAGTGTAATGTTTCGTTCACTTGCAGATCATCGAGAGAAACGTGTAAGTCGTGGTCGGCTAGGCACTTTCGGAGGTTTGACACGTGGAAAGTCGGGTGGACATTACTAAGTTCCTCCGGTAGTTCGAGTCTGTAGGTGACTTTTCCGATCCTTTCCCGAATCTTAAAAGGTCCAACATATCGAGGTGCGAGTTTTCCCTTTTTGCCGAATTGGACTACACCCTTCCAAGGTGATACCTTTAGGAGTACGTAGTCACCAACGTCAAATTCACGGGGCTTGCGTTTCTTATCGGCGTAACTTTTCTGTCGATCCCGAGCTTTCACCAGGTTGTCTCGAATTTGGAAAATTTTGTCTGTCGTTTCTTGTAATAGCTCAGGACCGGTTAATTGCGAATGACCGATCTCGTGCCACACAATGGGCGATCGACATCTTCTTCCGTATAATGCCTCGAATGGTGCCATTTGGATGCTAGAATGATAGCTGTTGTTATACGAGAATTCGACTAACGGCAGGTATTTATCCCAATTACCACTGAAGTCTAAGACACACGAACGGAGCATGTCTTCAAGAGTACGAATCGTTCTTTCAGTCAGACCGTCGGTTTGAGGGTGGAAAGCGGTAGTTAGATTAAGCGATGTACTGAGTGCCGTTTGAAACGTTTCCCACAGTCGTGAGGTAAACCGAGCATCACGGTCAGAGATGATGTCACGAGGCGTTCCATGATTACAAATGATCTCGTCGGTGTAGATTCGGGCTAATCGTTCTACCTTGTAGTCTTCTCGTATCGGCAAAAAGTGTGCTGATTTAGTCAAACGGTCGACCACAACCCAAATGCTGTCGTGACCTGATGACGTGTGCGGTAGCTTGGTTATAAAGTCCATAGCTATACTTTCCCACTTCCACGTGGGAATTGGTGGTTGTTCGAGTAAGCCAGAGGGTCTTTGATGTTCAGCCTTGACTCTAGCACAAGTTAGGCATTTTCCGACGTAGAGAGCGATATCCCTTTTCATACCCGGCCACCAGTACTTATAACGAAGGTCCTGGTACATTTTATCAGCACCAGGGTGAATAGAATACCGGGATTTGTGGGCTTCGTCCATCAAGGTCTGTCACAAATTGGTCCGCTTAGGGATCCAGATTCGGTCCAGAAAGTGGAATATCCTGTTCGACTTGCTCACAAGCTGGGCTCCATCGTGGTAGATTCTTTCTTTCTTCAGGGTGCGTTCGTTAAAGCATGCATGTTGAGCGTCGCGGATGAGGGTTTCGAAATCGTGTTGGGTTTGAACATTATGGGTGCTAAGCAGATAGCTCCGTCTGCTAAGTGCGTCGGCAACAACATTCGCCTTGCCTGGGTGATAACGGATCTCACAGTCGTAATCGTTGAGAAGTTCTACCCATCGGCGTTGACGTATATTAAGTTCCTTCTGATTAAAGATGTGTTGTAGGCTCCTATGATCGGTGAAGATCGTACACTTGGTACCATACAGGTAGTGTCGCCAAATCTTTAATGTAAAAACAACCGCGCCTAGCTTGAGATCATGGGTGGTATAGTTCTTTTCGTGGATTTTGAGCTGACGAGATGCGTAAGCTATAACCTTGTTCCGTTGCATGAGGACACAACCGAGACCAAGGTTGGAAGCATCACAGTAGACAATAAAATCGTCGTTTCCGTCGGGCAATGTGAGAACAGGAGCATTGCAAAGCTTATGTTTGAGGGTTTGAAAGGCAGTCTCTTGTTTGATTCCCCAAACGAAAGGCTGATCTTTATGTGTAAGAGAGGTAAGCGGCATAACAATCTTCGAGAATCCTTCGATAAATCGTCGATAATAGCCCGCTAGTCCGAGAAAAGAGCGGACTTCAGACGGGTTCTTAGGCGTAACCCAGCTCTTGACAGCTTCAATCTTCGCAGGATCGACGTGAATGCCTTGACTATTAACAATGTGACCCAGAAACTGAACTTCCTCCAACCAAAATTCGCACCTGGAGAACTTGGCATAGAGTTGGTTCCCTTGGAGTAACTCGAGAACCAAACGTAGATGCTGTGCATGTTCGGCTTTCGTCTTGGAATAGATCAAGACATCATCGATAAATACGATGACGAAACGGTCGAGATACGGTTTACATACGCGATTCATCAGATCCATGAAAACTGCTGGTGCGTTGGTTAAACCAAAAGGCATGACAACGAATTCGTAGTGGCCGTAACGAGTGCGAAACACGGTTTTGGGTATATCCTCCTCTTGAATGCGTAGCTGGTGGTATCCTGAACGTAGATCGATCTTTGAGAAACACGTAGCGCCTTGTAGTTGATCAAACAAATCGTCGATGCGAGGTAGGGGATAGCGGTTCTTGATAGTTAGCTTATTCAATTACCGATAGTCGATGCATATCCTGAACGACCCGTCCTTCTTTTTGATGAAAAGGACTGGCGCGCCCCAAGGAGAGGTGCTCGGGTGAATGAAGCCTTTCTCAAGTAATTCCTGGAGTTGGGTTGAGAGTTCGCGCATTTCGGACGGCGCGAGTCGGTAGGGAGCTTTGGCAATAGGGTTGGCTCCAGGAATGAGGTCGATACGAAAATCGATATCACGACTTGGCAGTAGTCCGGGAAGATCCTCAGGAAAAACGTTAGGAAATTCTCGAACCACAGGAACGTCTTTCACTTCCTTCTTCTCTTTCTTTTCCTTCTCCTCTACTACAATGTTGGCCATGAAAGCTCTGTATTCCTTGCGGAGATACTTGCTAGCTTGGACACACGACATGAGCTTGAGACTCTTCGAAGTAGTATCACCGTATACACATAATAAGTCACCATTCGCGAGCGAAAATCGAATCATCTTGTCGAAGCACACAACTTCAGCATGGTTTTCTCGAAGAAAGTCCATGCCTACTATGACGTCAAAGCTTCCGAGTTGCATCGGAATAAGGTCGATTGGGAAGATGTGATTGTTGAGCTCAAGGGTACAATCACGAAGGACAGAATTAACGGCGACGGTTCTTCTGGTAGCGACTTCAACATCAAACGTCGAGGAGAGTTTGGTGCGTTTACGACTAAGGAGTTTCTCGAATTCGAACTACACAAAGCAATTATCCGCTCCAGTATCAAACAAACAGGAAGCATAAATACCATTCACAAGGAACGTACCATTGACCACGTTGTTGTCGGCCTGGGCTTGACGCACGTTGAGGTTGAAAGTTCTGGCGCGTGCGGCCTATTGTTGCTGCTGTTGTTGTTGCTGCTGAGGCTACTGTTGTTGAGGCTCTTGTTTCACGACCCTGTTTGGGTACATGTTGGTGAAGTGGTTCGGGTCGCCACATGCGAAGCAGGCTCTGGCTTTGACCGCGGGTGCCGGAGGAGCTTGTTGACCCTGTGGGGCAGTGAGTAGAGCTTGATTGGCAGGAGCTTGTTGAATACGGAAGTTGGCGGTAAAGTGGCCGTATACATTGCAATGAGCACAAAAACGGTAAGCAATGGCAGTCGGGTGGTGGTAGGTGCAAGTAGGGCAGAGCGGGTGTGGCCCAGTGTATGCACGCTTTGCAGGTGGTGCATTAGCCACAGGCGCCGCTACTTGACGCTGTTGAGCTGGTACAGCTTGAATGGGTGCAGCGGTGATCGCACAGTTCTTTTTGCTGGAGCTGTTCTTTCTCTTGTTCTTTCTCTTGTTGCTTGATGGGGTGGGTTCAGCAGTTGGTGCGGTGGCGGTAGCTTGATGTAGGTGCTTTGAAGTTTTATCCCAGACACCAGCCTTGACCCGTTTGTCATTGATTTCAGCGGCCAGTAGATAAGTCTCTTCGATCGTCGTAGTCTTAGCCGCTTGCACGAAATCGGCAACACAGTCGGGCAGGGATCGGATATACTTCTTGATTGTGATCTCTGGAGTCTTGACTTGATCGGGACAGATGATGCTGAGCTGCTTGAAACGAGCAGTGAGAGCAGCGTTGTCACCCTCATGCTGGTGTATGTGCCAAAATTCATCTTCAAACTTTTGACGTTCGTGAGGAGGGCAGAATTCCTCTAGCATAACTTCCTTGAGCTCGTCCCACGACAGACCGTAGGCTGCATCGTTCCCTCGCTTGTTCCTCTCAGCCGTCCACCACTCTAGTGCACGGGACTGGAAAACGCCGGTAGCATTCAGAGTTCGAAGGTCATCAGGGCAACCACTCTGTCGTAGAGTGACCTCAATGGAATCAAACCATTGGAATAGTGCAGTTGGACCTCCCTCGCCAGTGAATTCTTTTGGCCCACACGACTTGAATTGCTTGAAACTAAAGGGCCTTGCGGAAGCTTTAGGAGCGTCGGTCCTTGATTCCTCAGACGGTTTGCTGGCATTCTCGTAAACATCACTCACGGCCTTTGCCACACTTTTAGCGATAATGGAAGCAAGGCGTTTGTCCCTCTTTTCTTGACGAGAAAGTGCGTGACGGGATCCAGACGACATTGTCTGCAATAGACATCGCCACGGAACTCAACACATTGTATTTGAATCTCACCTCACACGTCTACTACTTACTAAAGTTCAGGAACACGTATATTTACATAAACACATAACACATAGAGCACAATCACATAAGCACGTAGAGCACATGGTCACATAACACCTAAGCACGTAGAGCAAAGAAGCAAGGAAACACATACGCATTTAATCACTAGAGGCAGTTAGAAAACAGAAACCTATCATTCAAAATCCGCGGTTGTTCGAAAACAGCGTAGTATAAACGTATATCGAAGCATAAAGTCATCCAAAATTCAGCGATTTGTTAACGATGTGTAGTGTGTTGTGTAAGTAGCGAAAGCAAGGGCGTTAGATCGAACTAGTGATACCTCAAAACGTTAACAAGTAAGCATAAAACACACAAAAACACATAAACTTAGCGAATCATCAAAGTCAGCAATTGCGGCTTAGAATTAAAAACACATAAAATTCGAGATGTAGATTGTCTGCGGCTAGTAGACTTCGACTAGCCAAAGTGATTCAACTATTCGCAAGGACTTGTTGTCTACTTCTGACTTTCAGGACTGTGTCCTCGCCTCGATTCTTGGGCATTGGGCATACATCCCGTTAGTCGTGTCGTGACTTCAGGTCGTTGGAGTCCGTCGAGACTTTGGTGGGAAAAATGTGCGGAACAAGTCGTCAAGGTTAGGGTTTCACCCCTGGCTTAACAACTTCGTCCCTGTTTTTGATACAACAGAGGAGATTATTCATCAAAATATGGGTTTCACCCCTGATTTGGTATAATTTCCCCCGCTGAGTAGTATCGATTAAGCAATTTAGTCGGGAGTTTGTGGTTTTCACACCTAATCTCGACTTTATCGCCCTGTTAAGATTGAAAATTCGAGTGTAGAGACAGTGTAGCAAAAGTGAGATTAGTGAGGAATAAGCTCATACGTAATCCCTACTGGATGTACTCGAGTCAGTCTGTTGGTTCTTAACTATAGTCTAGGTTTCTAAGACTCCGACCCGGACTAGGTCGAGTCTGGCCTAATTCCCTATAGTTATGGCTCTGATACCAATCCGTCACACCCCAACCGATGGCGGAATCATCGGGGTATGGCACTGAGCGAAACAGATTGTCCAGAAGTTTCCATAACAATTATCTATACTATTCAATTTAAATAATACGTCCCATACCGTATCTCAAACAGCAAAATAATTATTACAGACAAAAATCCAGGCAAATATTCTGTTCCGACAACTCAGATTCAAATAGACAGCAATTGTTTATCTGCTTCTAGAGACCCTTAGTTTGCCCACTACAGACAACTATTTGTTGGGCTCTAAAGCCTTATTCTAGCTTCAAATTCCTACCAAGTGTGCGTCCTAAGCACCTGTCACATACGTTAAAATAATGTCAATACATAAAATGTAAAGGTGAGCATACAAGTTTGATAATAGCATATAGAGTTCGAATTCGTTTACGCATAACCAGCACGTACACATAGTGAAATGAAGCATGTTAGTTATCGACATAGATCCATCGATACCAATGACTGCGGGTTGACTGCCGGAGGCAGTTCGTAATACATGATTACCACCGTAATCCATGCAAGTAAAGGTCCTTAACAACCCCCGCGAATGGGTGCTGAGTCCAAACTATAGTACTATCGTTGTTAAGGCAGGTAGACAGCATTCCATGTGTAAACATAACAAACAAGCATTCATAAGCCACGTATAACATGCATTAACGGTTAGCGTACAAATAGTTTTGAGTAGTGTGATTGTTGTTGTTTGAATATTCGTAACGTATGTAACACCCAAAAGTGCATAAAGCAAAAAGGGATCGAGTATACTCACAGCGATTGATGGATTGAAGGGAGCGCTTAGCGAGTAAGGTTAGCCTGAATAGATTCGGTAGCATAATGATAAGTGAAGCGTAAAACGTCACAAAGTATGAAAGGGTCGGATAGTGGTTCGATCGGATGGTAATCCGATCGGACAGCAATCCGTGCGGATAACAATCCGTTCGGGTGGTCATCCGGTCGGACAGTGATCCGGTCGGATGACGATTCGAGTGGATTGTTTCTTCCTATAAGAAGTATGTGTTTGTGTATGATGGCTTGACTTTGGAAGTTTTCGTTGTAGCATTTGAAAACATTGGAGTACCTTTACCCTTCAGGTCGGGTGATCGGATAGGCGTTCGATCGGCCGGCAACCCGATCGGTTAGGCATTCAAATGAATTGCAATGTTTAGTCTTTGGTTCAGACAGGTGTTCGATCGGACAGGTGTTCGATCGGACAGGTCATCTAGTCAAAGACTTTAAGTGAAATGTAAAATATGGTGCAGTGGATCGGATAGTTGATCGATCGAATAACACAAATGCTGTTCGATCGGACAACATGCATGATCAACCATGACGGTTTCTCAGCAGGGTGTCACCTGATCGGACGGCTGTTCGATCGGGTGGCACTTCTAGTGCATTGAACATGTTGAAAAAATCGATTAAGTATTGAAACATAATATCTCATGATCCAAGGAGTAATTCGTTCGGACAGTAGTTCGATCGAATCACAGCCCGTTCAATACTAGTCTTCAAAATAGGTTGATTGTGCGGGACCATGTGTTAGACGATCGGCTGACTATCCGATCGGTCAGCATCCTGACCGGGTCAGCCTATTCGCTTAACATTTGGTTGTTCTGATTGTTTTTCGTTTTATTGAGGTATTTTGACAACGAGTCGAACCATAGTTTCCTCGTCCTTACTTGGTTCCCTCGGTCGGGCAGGAATCACCCAAACTCAGCCGGCGAACTGTTCAGTATGAAGTTTATTCTTCAACCCGAGGTCGGTTAACCTTGTGGATAGAATCCGGACCTTGAGCCATACAACCACCGAAGTGATTTGTAAACCGGCACAGACCCCGTTTCTATCGGTTGAAGGCATTGGGTGTAAAAGAGTTGAAAGAAAGTTGGAATATTCCTCTTTCAATCCTTTTTCACCGTGTATAAGTTTAGATCTACTAAAGATCTTTGTTTGTTTATGTGGAAATCGGCTAGATCCAAGCTATTCTTGGTAGATTGAGGCCAAATCATGAAGTTCTTCAAGAACCCATGATGACATCATCCTAGAACACTTGAATCTTGATGATTTCACGGTTAAAAGTTAAGATTTGAAAGATAGAAAGGTGCAGGAGTGTGTATAGATCAAGAAAGTACAAGATTTAGGGTGAAACCTTACCAGAATCGAGGGGAATCTGCGAAAAGATGAGCTGGGCGTGCTGGTCGGTCAGAGATTTCCAAAAGTAGAAAGGATGACAATGACAGGGGTATTTATTGGATGCCAAAAGGGGTAAGTGCCGGCCGATCGGCCAGGCAGCTTGATCGGACAGCCTGTCCGATCGGACAGCAGTCCGTTCGGCTGGCTGTTCGATCGGCTGGGAGCCTGATCGATCAGTCGCACGTTTCGAGTGTTTCGCGCAACGATTTTTGATGTTTCGATTTCGATTGCGAGCGGCTTATCACGATAGGGTTTCCTAGTCAAATTACTTTTAGTCCCAACTACTAATCAAAGTGTTGCAAATCACTGAGTTCAAAACACAAGTTGTCTGACATCTGGTTTTCACAATTTGCAGTAAAAGCATAATTGGCAGAGTGAGAATCAGGGTTGGTGAAATTTCCACCAGCAGTTATATCAATAAAATGATCATAACCCTGATCTTTACTACTGCTACCAGATTCTTCCTGACCAAACAGTGCTGTGCTGCCAAATGAATAATCATCAGCAACTTTGCCAGACTCTTGCAACTTCTTTTTCTGGTTTAACTCCCTTTCATTGGTCAGGAGTCTACCATGAAGTTGGGTCAGGGTCAGATCTTTGAACTCAGCTGAGTTTCTAGTCACAAATGCAATTGTCTCCCATTTATCAGGTAGTGATCTAAGAAACCTACTATTTTGAGTTGATTTTGGAATTTCAACTTTAACAAGTCTTAGCTCACTGATGAGACAACTAAAACGTTCAAACTGTTGGGTCAATGATTCACCCTTAATGTGACAGAAGGTTCCATACTGCTGATTCAGAATTTCCCTATTGTTTTCAATAACTTCTTCAGTTCCCCCAAACTGTTCCTTTAATGCATCCCATAGCTCTTTGGCACTGTTACAATGTAACAGTCTAGCATAGATCTCATTGGGTAATGCAGATGCTATGATGCTAAATGCTTTGGCATCGAGTTCGAACTTTTGAAAATAAGTTTCAGTATAGTTTTCAGTTGGTTTAGGAACGAACTTCTTTGCATCCTCAGTACTTGGCACCATAGGAACATGGGGACCAAAAGCAACAGACCTCCAACATCCGGTGTTCTGTTGAGCAAGGATGTGACCCATCCTTCTCTCCCAGATGTTGTATTCCTTATGTTTAAGCATGGGTGGTTTGAAAAGAGAGCCAATGTTATTCTTATCATCTTGTGATTGTGACGTCATCCTGGTTGTTTTACAGGCACTGATTAATCAACTTTGATGGTGATTAAACCTTGCTCTGTTTTCAACAAAATGAACAAACGATCAGTATCAACGATTATGAGCTGAACTATTTATGTCAAAATGATTGTTAAATCAAATTTGACTGTCCAAGCTCTAATACCAATTGTTAGGATCTGAGTTTGGTTTTGATTGTGTTTTGTGTTTGAATTAAGATGAAGATGGATGAGTTGTGCAGCGGAATTATAATGGAAACAAACTTTACACACAATCAAACGAGAGAATTGATTTGATCAAACATTTTCCACAAAGAACCGAAAGATTGAATTTATTTCAACAACGATTACAATGCTATGTATGAATACAAACTCCCCCTCAGCCTGAGCTCACAGTGTTTGTTCGTGCAGGAAGAAGATATTGCAAAGAGCTAAATAGAACAGTGCATGGTACTGTTCTATTTATAGGCACGAGCAAACCACTGAAGCATCTAAGCTGACGTCACCATGAAAGTGACATCTAACCTCCTAACAAACTCTAACCTCTGATCTATACAACCTCTGCTATGCTAACTACTGTTATTACATTTCATTACATTAAGACATCTAAACTACTGCTGCATCCTTCCACTGATGTGAGCCCAGCAGTACTTGTCCGGATCAGCAGAGCTTGACTCAAGGCAGTAGATTGAACAGTAGAGCTTTAGTCTTCCATCAGTCTTTTACTAGATCAGCAGTTTGTAGGTCAGCAGTTTGTACGATCAGTAGATAGGAGGTCAGCAGATGTTGAAACCACTTTCAAGGGGAGAGACATGTAAACAAAACATCTGCTTATTCTGGATCCACTGCTCTGATCCATTTTTGGCTTTAATTATCTGTTCCTTTGGTAGGGTTCAATCCCAACAGTTACGCACTTCCGGAGATCGATGAGAAAGTCGATAACCTCGCACCATTTCGATGGAAGTGTTTCCTCGATTGTTACAAAGGCTATCACCAGGTACAGATGGAATCGAGGACGAAGATAAAACGGCATTCCGCACGCCTACCGGGAATTACTGTTATACAAAAATGCCGTTCGGGTTGCGCAACGCGGGTGCAACCTATCAAAAGTTGATGCACGACACCTTTCGCGGTCAAATCAGCAAAAGTGTCGAAATCTATATGGACGACCTGGTCGTCATGAGCATGGAAGAGGATACCATGCTCACAGATATTGAAAGAACATTCCAAACTCTGCGAAGCGTCAATATGAAGCTCAACCCAGGGAAATGCTCGTTTGGAATGGAAGAAGGCAAGTTCCTTGGATTCATCGTAACCAAAGATGGATTCAAGGTGAACCCGGAAAAAGTTCAGGCGATCGAACGCATGCCATCGCCTTCCACGAAGAAAGAAATGCAATGACTAGCCGGCAGGCTAGCCGCACAGAATAGATTCTTAGCCAACCATGCAGCTAAGTCTTATCCCTTCATCAAGACCCTGCGGAACTACTTAAAAAAGGAGCAATTCCAATGGACCGCATGTCACAACCCCCGATCCTTGTTCCCCGGGAACGGGCGGACGTGAGCTCAGAGTTTGGTGGTATCAGTTTTTTATTTAGTCTCGCAGCGGAATTTACATCAGGACCGTAGTTAGGAAATGTTTATCAGAGTAAAACCACCTTCTTTCATATTAATAATAACATGGGCAAAACCCAAGTTTCTTATTACAATACATTATAGGGACAAACCCTATTTTATTTAAAACATCGTTTATTGGGTAACTTTTATAGCCACATTTTCCCAAGCCTTTAGTGCTCTCCAGCTGGCTTTTTACTAATTGGCTTTCACATTGGGTTACCTGAAACATGTTTTAGAAATATTTGTCAGTGGGAAATACTGGTGAGTGAATCCCAGTTTAATCAAGTTTAAAGTCACAGTGAACAGTATTGAGAGTGATCACTTTGTTTATGTCTACCCAATTACTCCATTTGG
The DNA here is from genome assembly GCA_030545235.1 of Helianthus tuberosus. NCBI lineage: Eukaryota > Viridiplantae > Streptophyta > Magnoliopsida > Asterales > Asteraceae > Helianthus > Helianthus tuberosus. The sequence continues at coordinate 201,491,467 of CM060425.1, forward strand.
TACTATCACTCCTGACTTGTGGGTCATATTACCCATTGGCTAACTCATTGTCCAATGGTAACGTATTGTCATCCCGACTTACTACTCGCAAGTAGTACAAAATTTTGTATACAAAACCCCAACATACCGGCAGTAATTGAATAACCACAAAGACTCAATCACTGCTAATTTTCATAGTAAAACATTTAAGGTTTGGTAAAACATTACCAAAAACATTTACAAAAAGAGGATAAACTCACATTGCTGTCTTAGGCTTTTCGTAAGGGTTTCCTGGCTATAATCTATAATTTATACAAATGTACATTGATTAGTACCATAACCCTTTGAAATTATTAATAATACCCTCCCCGAGACGGCATTCCAACAACTACGTCGGGCAGAACCACGACAGTTGTTACGGAACCCTAAATCAATCAGGCAGCGTAACTATTACGAAACTGGGGTTATAATACTTACAACGGAGCAGAACCTCGCTAATTTAGGGTATAATACCCAAAATATTATGTCTATGCTTTCAGATTTCGAGATTGAGAATAAGAAATGAGCGACGGAAACTGAAAACTGATGCCTGCTATTTATACATGTGAAATTGGGTTTCCACGCGGCCCGCTTTAGATACAGGGAACATGTACGCGGCCCGCGTCAACATGAGTCAACGCAGTAGCTTAGTCCGGTCATCACTAGGCTTGACACGATTACGACACGTGTCAGTACCGGATGCATCCGCGTATCACGAGCCCGCGCGGCCCGCTTTAATGTAAGCTTAAGTTGAAGCGGCCCACCTCAACTTAACTTTTCAGATTTTTTAATTTAATTTTATATATATAACATAACTAGGGTTCGGTTTTCACATGCGGGGTATAATATAAAACATATTGAGACATTTTATAGTATATTTAGAGAGTCGGAATATTATGAGGGTGTTGATTTTACTGAGGGTTTTTACATTCTCCCCACCTTGTTTTAGATCTCGTCCTCAAGATCTACTGAAATAAATGTGGATATTTCCTTTTCATTTCTGACTCGAGCTCCCAAGTGTATTCAGGTCCTCTTTTGGAATCCCATTTCACTTTGACTAGAACTAGTCTTTTGTGCTTGAGATTCTTGACTTTCCTATCTTCAATTTGTAGAGGTCTTTCTACAAACTTGAGTTGTTCATTTACCTCTACATCCTTAAGAGGCACTATCAGTGATTCATCAGCTAAACACTTTTTAAGATTAGATACATGAAACACATCATGTATTCCTGCCATTTCCTCTGGCAATTGTAGCTGATAGGCTACAAGTCCTATTCTTCTAATAATCTTAAAAGGTCCAACATACCTGGGACTTAGTTTTCCTCTTTTGATGAATCTTACCACTCCTTTCCAAGGAGAGACTTTCAACAATACTTTATCTCCTACCTGAAATTCTAATGGCTTGCATCGGTTATCAGCATAACTCTTTTGTCGATCACGTGCAGCTTTCAGTCGTTCCTTGACTTGAATAATCTTGTCAGTTGTTTCCTGTACTATCTCAGGTCCAGATAACTGTTGTTCCCCAATTTCTGCCCAACAGACTGGGGTTCGACACTTTCTTCCATAAAGTGCTTCGAATGGTGCAGCATTGATACTTGTGTGATAACTATTATTATAAGAAAATTCTATTAAAGGTAAGTGATCGTCCCAATTACCTCCAAAATCAATTACACAAGCTCTAAGCATATCTTCCATTGTTTGAATTGTCCTTTCACTTTGTCCATCTGTTTGAGGATGATAAGCTGTGCTTAACCTTAACTTGGTTCCCATTGCCTTTTGGAAACTTGACAAAAAACGAGAGGTAAATCTACTATCTCTATCAGAAACAATTGATAAAGGAATGCCATGTAAAGAAACAATTTCATTTACATACAACTTAGCTAATTGTTCCATACTAATCGTTTCCTTCATTGGTAGAAAATGAGCTGACTTAGTTAGTCTATCTACAATTACCCAGATTGTATCATTTCCTTTCCTAGTTTTGGGTAATTTAGTAACAAAATCCATTGTTATTAATTCCCATTTCCAAACTGGCATTTCTAATTGCTCTAACAAACCTGAGGGTTTCTGATGTTCAGCTTTAACTTGTGAACAAGTTAAACATTTAGAAACATAGGTTGCTATGTCCTTTTTCATTCCTATCCACCAGAAATTTTTCCTTAAATCCTTGTACATTTTATCACTTCCTGGATGCATCGTATACTTAGATTTATGGGCTTCTTCTAATATACGATTACGTAGATTTTCTAATTTAGGTATCCACATTCTCTTTTCATGAAATCTCCATATTTCATCTGTTCCTTGTTTTAATTCTTTTAACATACCTTTTAATTTTTCAGAATCATCCTTGATTACTGATTCTTGTGCTTCTCTGATTTGATCATTTAAATCTACTTGTAGATTTAATTTAAGAGAACGTACCCTTTTTGGCTTTTCATGATACTTGCGGCTTAAAGCATCTGCCACTACATTTGCTTTTCCTTCATGATACTGGATATCACAGTCATAATCACTAAGAAATTCCATCCAGCGTCTTTGTCTCATATTCAACTCTTTCTGCCCGAAAACATACCTTAAACTTTTATGATCAGTGAATATGGTAAACTTACTACCATAGAGGTAATGTCTCCAAATCTTAAGAGCAAAAATTATAGCTCCCAATTCTAAATCATGGGTTGAATAATTCTCTTCATGATTCTTAAGTTGTCTAGATGCGTAAGCTATAACCTTTTGACGTTGCATCAACACACATCCATAACCTAATTTAGAAGCATCACAATAGACTACAAAGTCTTCAGTTCCTTCTGGTAATGCTAATATAGGTGTATGGGTTAATCTTTGCTTAAGAATTCTAAAGGCTTCTTCTTGTTTTATTCCCCATTCAAACTTAACAGATTTACAGGTTAGCTTAGTTAAGGGAATGGCTATTCTAGAAAAATTTTGAATAAATCTTCTATAATAACCGGCCAATCCTAAGAAACTTCTGACCTCAGTTGGTGATTCAGGGGTTTTCCATTTCGTAATTGCTTCAATCTTTGTTGGATCTACATGAATTCCTTCATGATTAACTAGATGTCCAAGGAATTGTACCTGTTCTAACCAAAATTCACATTTTGAAAACTTAACATAAAGCTTTTCCTTTCTTAATAGACTTAAAAGTACGTGCAAATGTTTTGCATGATCCTCTTTACTCTTAGAATAAATTAGAATATCATCTATGAATACAATTATGAATTTATCCAAATATGGCTTACATATTCGGTTCATCATGTCCATAAATGCAGCTGGGGCATTGGTTAAACCAAATGGCATGACAGTGAATTCATAATGACCATACCTTGTCCTAAAAGCAGTTTTAGGAATATCCTCTTCCTGCACTTTTAATTGATGATATCCTGACCTTAAATCGATTTTTGAGAAAAATCGAGCTCCTTGTAGCTGATCAAACAGATCATCGATTCTCGGTAATGGGTACCGATTCTTAATCGTGACCTTGTTTAATTCACGGTAGTCAATGCACATACGCATTGATCCGTCCTTCTTTTTAAGAAACAGTATTGGCGCTCCCCATGGCGACGAACTTGGCTGTATGAATCCTTTTTCCAATAATTCATCTAATTGTTTCTTCAATTCTTGCATTTCTGCAGGTGCCAAACGGTAAGGTGCTTTGGCAATCGGTGATGTTCCTGGTATTAAGTGAATTCTGAATTCAACTTCTCTGTCTGGAGGTAGTCCTGGTAATTCTTCTGGAAAAATATCTGAAAACTGAGATACTACTGGAATATCTTTTAGTTCTTTTCCTTTAGTGTTAGTGATTATAGAAATCAAATACACTATAGAACCTTTTCTCATGCAACATGCAGTTTTCATCACAGATATGAATTTTGTGGATCTAAAGGGCTTATCTCCTTTAATTGTGATCATTTTACCTTTTGGTGATTTTATTTGGATTAACTTTTGATCACATAAAATACTAGCTTTATTGGCTATTAACCAATCCATTCCTAGAACAACATCAAATCCTACCAGATTCATAGGATAAAGATTTGCAATAAATTTCTGATTTAAAATTTCTATTCTTGCTCCCTGCAAGATTTCAGAAATTCTAACAGTTTCTCCGTTAGCTGTCTCTACTACACATTCTTGTGGTAGTTTAGTTAATGACTGATTTAAAAATTTGCAAAACGATGTATTAATAAAACTTTGGTTTGCACCAGAGTCAAATAATACTTTAGCAAAAACATCATTAACTAAAAACGTACCAGCTATGACATCTGGGATCATCTTGGCTTCTTCTGCAGTCAGAACAAATGCTCTAGCATTTTTAGTATTCTTGTTGTTTGCAGCTGGAGCCAATTTCGGACAATTTGGCCTGATATGACCTTTTTCTCCACAGTTGTAGCATAATCCATTACTGGTTTTCTTCCTGCAATTTTCTTCCTTGTGTCCTGGCATCTTACAATAATTACTGAGAATGGAGCATTTTCCAGAATGCTTTTTCTTGCAGACCTTCAGTATGTTGCAGAGGTAGAACCCATCTTCCTACGATTGTCAATTCCAGAACGGAATTCCTGTGTAAGCCTTTGGGTTAAGTTCCTCTTCTGATCTTCTTCTCTAGTACGGACTAACTCATCTGTCAAAGTGTTGGCTAATTCTACAGCTTCTTCTATGGTTTGAGGTCTAGCTGCCTTGACTACATGTCTAATTTCCCCAATTAAACCCCAAATATAACGGGAAATTAACACTGGTTCTGGTGAAGCAAGAGTTGGCACTATCCTAGCATATTCGAAAAATAGCTTTGTGTACCCTTTGCTATCTACACCAGTCATCCTAAGGTTTAGGAATTTGTTTGCTATCTGTTCTTTTTCATTGGGTGGGCAGAATTTCCTTTCTACTTTGTTTTTAAATTCTTCCCATTCCATATTATAGGTGTGATCACTTCCTCTTGTCTGGAGGATAGTGTTCCACCATTCTAGTGCTGCATTCTTAAACAGATTAGAAGCAAACAATATCTTATCTTCTTCAGCACACTTACTTATCCTTAAGACTGCCTCAGTCTTTTCTATCCAGCGTAAGGTTGCAATGGCCCCTTCATTGCCCGAGAATTCCATTGGTTTACAAGACCAGAATTCTTTATAAGAACAACCGTTAGGCACGGTTCTTCTTCTTTTAGGAATAGGCATTTGAAGTACAGGTCCATTGTTCACACTGTTTTCTGGTTCAAGTGGTCTTTTACTGCTATGCCTACTTTTATTATCAGTATCCTTAACAGTTTGAAGTATAAATGGCATTGCATCTATAATTCCTTGTGCTACTATGTGTTGGATAGCACTATTGTCCATTTGATTTCCATTGTTATTGCCACTTGGATTATCATTAACAACGTTAATGTTACTCTGGTTATCGTTATTCAGATTTTCTTGATTTCCTTCATCAGCCATCTGAATTTTAAACATTTATCCCATATTAATATCACAAAATAGTAAGTAATATAATTGATCACATGACACACAATCTAACCAAAAAAGTAGATCATTGCTACTTACTCTTTTCATATACTTATGCGTCTATTACACACGAGTACAGAAATAAAGATTACAATACCAACAGAAATAAAATAGTAATATGCATCCGTACACACATATTTTTATTTATTTATTTTTTTATTACTTCCACTTCCTCCATTCTAACATTCAAGGATATGGATTTATCCCAAAATCCATATTGCGCTCATCGTATTTCTATACGAGACGCTCTCCCACCTGACGCATCCTCTCACTGCTCTCTATAAAATTTCCTCCCCGAAAGTCCTAAGTTCTTGAACGTTTTCTGCACTCATTGGGGGTGCAGGTTCTCGGACTGGGTTTGGAATCTGGGGTACGGGTTCCTGATATGGGGGTGACATTTCCTGAAATTGGTAAGGATCCTCTAATATTTCCCTAATATAGTCATTTTGATAATAGGGAGCTAAAGGGTCCATACCTGGGTAAGCTTCTATGTTCTGTATGGGTGGATAATCCTGGATAGGGTAACGTTGCACAAAGTCTCTATTGTCGTCCCACCAGGGGTCATAATTTGGGTCTATGGGGTTTGGTGCAGGCACTCTAGGGATTTCTTCTGGGTTAAAGTTGTACATCTCTTCTTGATTTTCCTGATTTTCTATTTCCATGGGTTGTTCTGGGTTTTGTGGTTGTGGGGCTACTAATTGTTCCAGACTTGGGTCAGCAGCAGTCGTAGCTAAGATATGGAAATTAGCTAGGCTTCTATTAAGTATTTCTTGAGTATGGGCATCTGTCTCTCTCTTAATAGCTGCTAAAGCCCTTTGCTGTTGCAATTTCCTCATTCTCTTCCTACGAGCAAAAGCTTCTTTACTGAACCATCCTCGTTTCTTAGTAGGAAATGGTTCTTCAGATTTAGCTCTAAAAACAAATATCTCGTCTTCCTGATCAGCAACATACCCCGAGAGGGCAGGCTGTGATGATGTACCTTCACTCTTAGGTGAATCAGCTAACTGATGATTCACGTCTGATGGCCCTTGATCACTCATACTGAAAACTAACAGATAGTCAAATAACACATAACCAATAATTACAGTTATAATCACCTTCTTCGTCAACTCTCTCTCCTTTCTCACATGCTTTCTTTTCTTCCTTGTCTTCTTCGGACCAGGGATCAGTCAGTGGTTCAATCAGGGTTTCTGAATTTTCTCCCAGCAGTAGTTCACCAGCAACTGCAGTAACCACTGCTTCAGCTACTTTATCCACTGTTTCATCACTTAGCTGTTCACCTTCAGTTTCTACCCCTTCAGGTATTGACTCCAATGCTATCAAACAAAATTCATCATTAGAAGGATCATAAAAAGCATCGAGTGCAAAATTTTCATCACCAAGCTCATCAGGCATGCTGCTCCAGTCAACAAAACCTTGGGTGAAAAAGCTTTGTTGATCTGGTTGTGCTACTGTTAGAGCAGCTTGTTGAGGTGCAACAGGTTGCACTTGTGCCTGAGGGACAGAGGTTTGAACATACTAAATTTGTGGAACAGTGATTTGAACATAATGCACAGGCACAGGGGTTGCAGCATAGTGAGCAGTGTTAACATGGGCAGCAGGGGTATATTGGGTATAGTGCACAGTGATTTGCTGTTGTGGTCTAGGGTTTGAGCTGGGATGAGTGATTATTGGACCAGTGGTTTGACTCCTGCATTCCCTAGCAAAATGACCTAGCCTATTGCACTTATAACACTTAATTTTTTACTTATCCAACCCCACTTTTAAATTCCCATGTAACCCTGGGAATTTTCTCCCTGTTCTTTTATAGAATTTGCTTGTTCTTACACTAAGCAAAGCCAATTGATGCAAAATGTCCATTTCTTCTAAGTCAGTGGGATCAAAGTGTTGCAAATCACTGAGTTCAAAACACAAGTTGTCTGACATCTGGTTTTCACAATTTGCAGTAAAAGCATAATTGGCAGAGTGAGAATCAGGGTTGGTGAAATTTCCACCAGCAGTTATATCAATAAAATGATCATAACCCTGATCTTTACTACTACTACCAGATTCTTCCTGACCAAACAGTGCTGTGCTGCCAAATGAATAATCATCAGCAACTTTGCCAGACTCTTGCAACTTCTTTTTCTGGTTTAACTCCCTTTCATTGGTCAGGAGTCTACCATGAAGTTGGGTCAGGGTCAGATCTTTGAACTCAACTGAGTTTCTAGTCACAAATGCAATTGTCTCCCATTTATCAGGTAGTGATCTAAGAAACCTACTATTTTGAGTTGATTTTGGAATTTCAACTTTAACAAGTCTTAGCTCACTGATGAGACAACTAAAACGTTCAAACTGTTGGGTCAATGATTCACCCTTAATGTGACAGAAGGTTTCATACTGCTGATTCAGAATTTCCCTATTGTTTTCAATAACTTCTTCAGTTCCCCCAAACTGTTCCTTTAATGCATCCCATAGCTCTTTGGCACTGTTACAATGTAACAGTCTAGCATAGATCTCATTGGGTAATGCAGATGCTATGATGCTAAATGCTTTGGCATCAAGTTCGAACTTTTGAAAATAAGTTTCAGTATAGTTTTCAGTTGGTTTAGGAACGAACTTCTTTGCATCCTCAGTACTTGGCACCATAGGAACATGGGGACCAAAAGCAACAGACCTCCAACATCCGGTGTTCTGTTGAGCAAGGATGTGACCCATCCTTCTCTCCCAGATGTTGTATTCCTTATGTTTAAGCATGGGTGGTTTGAAAAGAGAGCCAATGTTATTCTTATCATCTTGTGATTGTGACGTCATCCTGGTTGTTTTACAGGCACTGATTAATCAACTTTGATGGTGATTAAACCTTGCTCTGTTTTCAACAAAATGAACAAACGATCAGTATCAACGATTATGAGCTGAACTATTTATGTCAAAATGATTGTTAAATCAAATTTGACTGTCCAAGCTCTAATACCAATTGTTAGGATCTGAGTTTGGTTTTGATTGTGTTTTGTGTTTGAATTAAGATGAAGATGGATGAGTTGTGCAGCGGAATTATAATGGAAACAAACTTTACACACAATCAAACGAGAGAATTGATTTGATCAAACATTTTCCACAAAGAACCGAAAGATTGAATTTATTTCAACAACGATTACAATGCTATGTATGAATACAAACTCCCCCTCAGCCTGAGCTCACAGTGTTTGTTCGTGCAGGAAGAAGATATTGCAAAGAGCTAAATAGAACAGTGCATGGTACTGTTCTATTTATAGGCACGAGCAAACCACTGAAGCATCTAAGCTGACGTCACCATGAAAGTGACATCTAACCTCCTAACAAACTCTAACCTCTGATCTATACAACCTCTGCTATGCTAACTACTGTTATTACATTTCATTACATTAAGACATCTAAACTACTGCTGCATCCTTCCACTGATGTGAGCCCAGCAGTACTTGTCCGGATCAGCAGAGCTTGACTCAAGGCAGTAGATTGAACAGTAGAGCTTTAGTCTTCCATCAGTCTTTTACTAGATCAGCAGTTTGTAGGTCAGCAGTTTGTACGATCAGTAGATAAGAGGTCAGCAGATGTTGAAACCACTTTCAAGGGGAGAGACATGTAAACAAAACATCTGCTTATTCTGGATCCACTGCTCTGATCCATTTTTGGCTTTAATTATCTGTTCCTTTGGTAGGGTTCAATCCCAACAGTTACGCACTTCCGGAGATCGATGAGAAAGTCGATAACCTCGCACCATTTCGATGGAAGTGTTTCCTCGATTGTTACAAAGGCTATCACCAGGTACAGATGGAATCGAGGACGAAGATAAAACGGCATTCCGCACGCCTACCGGGAATTACTGTTATACAAAAATGCCGTTCGGGTTGCGCAACGCGGGTGCAACCTATCAAAAGTTGATGCACGACACCTTTCGCGGTCAAATCAGCAAAAGTGTCGAAATCTATATGGACGACCTGGTCGTCATGAGCATGGAAGAGGATACCATGCTCACAGATATTGAAAGAACATTCCAAACTCTGCGAAGCGTCAATATGAAGCTCAACCCAGGGAAATGCTCGTTTGGAATGGAAGAAGGCAAGTTCCTTGGATTCATCGTAACCAAAGATGGATTCAAGGTGAACCCGGAAAAAGTTCAGGCGATCGAACGCATGCCATCGCCTTCCACGAAGAAAGAAATGCAATGACTAGCCGGCAGGCTAGCCGCACAGAATAGATTCTTAGCCAACCATGCAGCTAAGTCTTATCCCTTCATCAAGACCCTGCGGAACTACTTAAAAAAGGAGCAATTCCAATGGACCGCATGTCACAACCCCCGATCCTTGTTCCCCGGGAACGGGCGGACGTGAGCTCAGAGTTTGGTGGTATCAGTTTTTTATTTAGTCTCGCAGCGGAATTTACATCAGGACCGTAGTTAGGAAATGTTTATCAGAGTAAAACCACCTTCTTTCATATTAATAATAACATGGGCAAAACCCAAGTTTCTTATTACAATACATTATAGGGACAAACCCTATTTTATTTAAAACATCGTTTATTGGGTAACTTTTATAGCCACATTTTCCCAAGCCTTTAGTGCTCTCCAGCTGGCTTTTTACTAATTGGCTTTCACATTGGGTTACCTGAAACATGTTTTAGAAATATTTGTCAGTGGGAAATACTGGTGAGTGAATCCCAGTTTAATCAAGTTTAAAGTCACAGTGAACAGTATTGAGAGTGATCACTTTGTTTATGTCTACCCAATTACTCCATTTGGTACTATCACTCCTGACTTGTGGGTCATATTACCCATTGGCTAACTCATTGTCCAATGGTAACGTATTGTCATCCCGACTTACTACTCGCAAGTAGTACAAAATTTTGTATACAAAACCCCAACATACCGGCAGTAATTGAATAACCACAAAGACTCAATCACTGCTAATTTTCATAGTAAAACATTTAAGGTTTGGTAAAACATTACCAAAAACATTTACAAAAAGAGGATAAACTCACATTGCTGTCTTAGGCTTTTCGTAAGGGTTTCCTGGCTATAATCTATAATTTATACAAATGTAAATTTATTAGTACCATAACCCTTTGAAATTATTAATAATACCCTCCCCGAGACGGCATTCCAACAACTACGTCGGGCAGAACCACGACAGTTGTTACGAAACCCTAAATCAATCGGGCAGCGTAACTATTACGAAACTGGGGTTATAATACTTACAAAGGAGCAGAACCTCGCTAATTTAGGGTATAATACCCAAAATATTATGTCTATGCTTTCAGATTTCGAGATTGAGAATAAGAAATGAGCGACGGAAACTGAAAACTGATGCCTGCTATTTATACTTGTGAAATTGGGTTTCCACGCGGCCCGCTTTAGATACAGGGAACATGTACGCGGCCCGCGTCAACATGAGTCAACGCAGTAGCTTAGTCCGGTCATCACTAGGCTTGACACGATTACGACACGTGTCAGTACCGGATGCATCCGCGTATCACGAGCCCGCGCGGCCCGCTTTAATGTAAGCTTAAGTTGAAGCGGCCCGCCTCAACTTAACTTTTCAAATTTTTAAATTTTATTTGAGTAAAATACACAGATAGTCCCTGTGGTTTAGTGAAATTTCACCTTTAGTCCCTATCTTTTCAAAATTACATGTATGCTCCCTGTGGTTTACGATTGTTACTCGGATAGTCCCTAAAATGGATGAACGTTAATTTTCTCAGTTAAGTGAATGTGAAAAGACAAAATTACCCTTCCCTTTAAAAAAAATATATTAACCATTAGAACAAATGTAATTAAAGTTTAACAAACTTGGGTGGGGCCCACATTCTTTTAACGTAAACCACCCCACCCACCTTCTCCATCTTCTTCAATTCTGGTAAACACATGGCCGACGAAGATTTTGGTAAATTGTTCTTCCCAAATTGAAGAAAGATTGAAACTCAAGAAGTCTTCGTTTGCTGAGGTATTTGGTAGTCTTGGAAAGTGAAATGGATATTTTGTTCAACTGTTTTGTGCAAATACACAAACATGTTCTAGATTTTCGATCTTATTATTAGTTTTAAGAGTAACAAAATTATCATGACACATACACACAAAGAATCGGATTTAACACCGGAAAAACAATGAGGGGGAAGGCTTTCACATATCTAATGACGGAAAAACGAGGGGAGAAGACAGTTGCTTATCGAATCAGAAGAAGGAAGTTGCTTATCGAAGCTTTCGTCGGAGTTTGTTCCATTCTCCGGCCGGATTATTTTGCACAAAGACTTCCTTTCGAGCTAAAAGTTTCTTTGCTAAAAAATGATTAGGAATTATGACCATGAAAGCACAGACGGTGGTTTGATTTTGCAGGAGATGGTGATTTGATTTTGCTAGAGACGGTGGTTTGATTTTGCCGGAGATGGTGGTTTGATTCAGGTGTGACTCCAGAGATGGTGCCGGTGAGAGTATAGACAGTGGGTGTGGGGTGTGGATAGGGGTTAAGTTTTTTTATATAATAATAATAATAATAATAATAATAATAATAATAATAATAGTAATAATAATAATAATAGGTGGGTCAACTTGAGTTATTAAATGCTTAATTACATTTATATTAACTTTTTTAACGGTAAAGGTAGTTTTGTCATTTTACTCCAACTTAACACTAAAAACTAACCTCCATCCATGTTAGGGACTATCTGAGTAACAAGTTATCAAACCATAGGGAGCATACATGTAATTTTATAAAGTTGGGGACTAGAGGTGAAACTTTAACAAACCACAGGGACTATCCGTGCATTTTACTCATTTTATTTTATATATATAACATAACTAGGGTTCGGTTTTCACATACGGGGTATAATATAAAACATATTGAGACATTTTATAGTATATTTAGAGAGTCGGAATATTATGAGGGTGTTGATTTTACCGAGGGTTGTTACACCGCAGAGGCCGAAAACGCTTTCCGGGAGATGAAAGAATGTTTGATCCAACTCCCAACTCTAACCGCACCACGCAAGGGTGAGCCACTTATTTTGTACCTATCTTCCGCAGATAACGCAGTAGGCGCGGTACTCATAGTGGAGCGAGAGGGAGTCCAAACACCCATCTACTATATCAGCAAAATGCTCAATGACCCTGAGACAAGATACTCCATCATGGAGAAGTTGGTACTGGCACTAGTGCACGCATCGAGACGGTTACGACGTTACTTCGCAAACCACGTTATCACGGTGTTAACCAACTATAGGATCGGCCCAATCCTATCAAAACCCGACATCTCTGGGAGATTACCAAAATGGGCAATTGCGCTGGGCGCGCACACGCTGAATTATAAGCCGCTCCCTGCAATCAAAGGCCAAGTTCTAGCTGATTTCATTGCTGAGGTACCGGCAAATCGCATTCAGGAATGCGAGGAAGAGCAAAATCCTACACCACCACCATCCTCCTCAGAAACCTGGGCACTATATACCGATGGTGCATCCAACGAGGATGGTGCAGGTGCGGGTCTGCGACTCGTCAGCCCCGATGGCCCAGAGCTTACCTATGTAATCCACCTCAATTTCAAAAGCACAAACAACAAGGCAGAATATGAGGCTCTACTGGCAGGGCTACATCTGGCAGTCAAACTCGGCGTCCAACATTTGGAGGCACACGTCGACTCACTGTTGGTTGCAGGACAGGTGCGCGACGACTATGCCGCAAAAGGGGATATCATGATCCTCTACCTTGAACAAGCCTTGCAACTGAAATTAAAGTTCACTTCCTTCAATATCCACCATATCAACAGAAGTGAAAACAAGCCAGCGGATGCACTGTCAAAACTCGCATCCACTAGCTTCCAACATCTGGCAAAGGAGGTACGCATTGAGATTCTGCAGAATCCCTCAGTACCCCTACGCCAAGTCAACGTCATCCAGTACGGGACAACATCCTGGATGACACCGATCATTGCATACCTACAATCAGGTGTTACTCTCGAAAACAAAGCAGAGGCATGTAAGTTACAATACAAAGCGTGCCATTATCAAATGGGAGACTGTATTTTATATCGTAAATCATACCTGGGACCACTCCTACGATGCGTCGACCCCCAAGATGCCACGTACCTTATCAGAGACATACACGAGGGAATATGTGGCATACACGCAGGCCCACGCATGGTAGTGGCCAAAATTATGAACGCCGGGTACTACTGGCCAGGTATGCATCTAGATGGGGTCAAAGTCTTACGCAAGTGTTTCAATTGTCAGCGGCATGCTCCCAAAACCTTGCGACCCAAGAACAACCTGATTCCCGTCACCACTGCATGGCCATTTCAAAAATGGGCAATCGATGTGGTGGGACCATTTCCAGACGCACCAAGTGCGCTGAAGTTTATAATAGTGGCTGTTGATTACTTTACAAAATGGGTAGAGGCAAAACCGCTTGCCTCAACCACCGCTATGATAACAAGGAAATTCATCTGGGAACATATCATCTGTCGTTTCGGTCTACCGATGTGCATAGTTACCGACAACGGCACCAACTTCGCTGCCGACGACTTTCAAAAATGGCTAAAGGAACTACACATTGAACACATATTCTCCTCAGTGGCGCATCCGCAAGGGAATGGCCAAGTAGAGAGTATCAATAAAAGTTTAGTCGAAGGCATCAAGGCACGGTTGGGAACAGCCAGACGAGGCTGGGTCGATGAACTCCCTAGTATCCTATGGGCACACAGGACAAGCCCAAAGACAAGTCACGGTGAGACACCCTTCAGCCTGGTCTATGTTACTGAAGCGGTGATCCCCGCTGAAGTAGGTCTCCCTTCACCACGAATGTTAGCTATCAACAGGATAGACAATAGCGTGGAACGCAGGGTTGACTTGGACCTCCTAGAGGAAAGACGTGAAAATGCAGCAATCAACGAGGCCAAGTACAAAACCAAACTTGAAAAGTACTACAATGCACGCGTCCGCATTTGTACCTTCAACCCGGGAGACTATGTCCTTCGTGACAATGAAGCATCTAACGCAGAACGCCCAGGGAAACTTGCCCCCAAGTGGGAAGGACCCTACCTCATCCAAGAGGTCTTGGGAAAAGGCACGTATAAACTATAAACGTTAGAAGGCGAACCTATCGCGCACACATGGAATACACAACAGCTCCGACGCTGTTACATGTAAGCCATGTTTTTACATTTGACATGTAACCTATCAGGCCGCAGGCCATTTGCAAATAAATAAATGAATGATTGAATGCAATATTGTTTATTTCCTTCTATTACAAATGCGTGTTCCACTTTGCGGTATCTGCAAAAACAGATTGGCAAAATCTTCATTCGCGATACCCACACAAAGTGGTAACCACACACAAATATTGTAATAGGCTAGCAAAGGCAAAACGTTAAATGTCTATCCGGCTGGATATGCACATACGATTTTCACAAAGCCTACACAATTCCCAAACCCTAACGGGATAAAAACAGGAATTGACTAATGCTCATACGACAAAGGTATAGAGTATACTTAACCGCGCTTTACAGCGGGTAGAGTTCTTCATACTTGCATATCACCTAGATATGCAAAAGGCAAATACAGACTTAGTGTTATTCACAATAACATTAACTCATACAAGTTCAAATATGCAAGTAGTAAAAACACTTGTACAACTTGAACAAAACGGTTAAAACTTTATATTCAGAAAAATTTCTACACCGATGCGGTGCACAAGAGATTTACATAAAGTTTCTAACATTTACATCGAGGAAACAAAAAAGGGCACGCAGGCCAACCTAGTCCTTCTTTGTACCGCTGGACTCTGCACCACCCTTGCCATCACCAGTGGTCTCTTCCTCCTCTTCCTCATCAGCATATAACAACCGCAAGTGGTCCACGTAGTCTTCCGCATCCAAGCATTTATCAAGTTCCTCAAGGGCGGAAATGGACATGTCGTTGTACGCCGCAAGAGCGGCATCAAGACGCGCTTCAGTATCCACGCCATGGAACCCAGACCTTTCATCGGTATATTGGCCTTGGGACAAAACGTTCATATGACTGATGCAACGGTTGTATCCAGCTTTAAAACCAGCCTCCCGCGCGCGCAGCCTAATCTCCTCTACACCAGCTACATTCTCAGGTGCGTCGAGGATAGCCCTAACAATCTGCAAAGCACAAGCAATAAGGTTATCAGAGGCAAACCTAAACAAAAGCAAAGGCACCAGATACTTACATGCCCAATACCGCGATCACGCATCCAATCGCGATCGTCCTTGAGCTGATCGAATGAAGAAACAAGGCTATCCCTAGCCTCGGCAGCCTCCCTTGCCCGCGCTTCAGCTTCAGCAGCACGGGCAGTGACCTCCTCAATAATGGCCACCCGGCTCCGCACGTCAGCCTTTTAACAAGGAAAACACAAGTATACAAAGATAATCAATCATACTTGTGGAATATATATACAAATTCAAGAGCAAAAGAAACTCATACCTGGAGGCCCTTAATAGTCTTGTTTAAGTTGGTGCGGTCAGCATTTGCCCCTTCAAGAGCCTTGGAAGCACAGGCCCCCGCCTCCTTGGCCTCTTTGGCCGCCTCCTGGGCCTCTTTGGCAACCGCCTCAGCTGTGGTTTTCTCCTATACCAAAGCGGCTTTCTCCTTGCCTAAACCAGCGTTCGCTGCCTTGACATTTGTCAGCTACTGACGTACACGAAACAGGGTTTCATTCTGTTTGGCCCAAGATTCTTTCCAAGTCTTGCGCTCATTAGAAAGTGTTTCTTTCCAACTCTTGCGCTCATCAGAAAGCAGTTTGGCGAGAGTACGAACCTGTTTAAGGTAAGCAGTTGCAGCCCACTCCTCAGTCTGCTTATACTGCTCAAAGTCAGCCTTGTCCCTTTTTAGCTGCTCCGCACCCTCACGGGCAGCCTTCACCAACTCTTCAGCCTCAGCCCGCAAGCGAGCAGTTTCCTCCTCCGTGCGCCCCAGCACCTTGTAGTCTTCCATAATGGCATTCGCCATTATGGAACTCCCCACTAGCATGGAGGAGAGTTGATTGATCCGGAGCCCGCGGGGCAAAGCACGGGCCCGATTAACTTCAAACGGGGTGCCCAAACCACCTAAAATCTCCTTACAAGCAGAAGGATCACTAGAAATGTCATCCCCTTGCATAATGCTCCAAGGGGGACGGTGATAGTTCACAGCCCGATCTTCCGTATAGGTGCGGTAGTAGAACTCCAATTCAGACTCTTCAGGCTGAATAGGAGGTCCTTCAAAACCCGCACCCCCAGAGGCGGAACCGGAAGCCTTCTCAGCAGCAGGAGATTTTTTCTTTTCCGCATCCGCAAACTTCAGGTTCAGATCATCAGTATCCTGTGGAGAAATCAGGTTATCATGGGAATCCACCGTATCAAAAATCTGAGCCGCGGGTTTCTTCCCAGTATCCTCCGTATGCACAGAGGGCTCAGTCACCACTTTGGTTGAAGGGCTTCTTGTTGGGATTGAACCCTACCAGAGGAACAGATAATTAAAGCCAAAACTGGGTCAGAGCAGTGGATCCAAAATAAGCAGATGTTACATACAAGTCTCTCCCCTTGAAAGCGGTTTCAACATCTGCTGACCTCCTATCTACTGATCGTACAAGCCACTGACCGTCAATCTGCTGCTTTAGTAAAGGCTGATGGAAGACTAAAGCTCTGCTGCTCAATCTACTGCCTTGAGTCAAGTACTGCTGATCCGGACAAGCACTGCTGGGTTGACAGCAGTGGAAGGATGCAGCAGCTGTTTAAGTGTCTTTTAAGTAATGTAATGTAATAGCAGTAGTTAGTATAGCAGTGTTTGTATAGATCAGAGGTTAGAGTTTGTTAGGAGGTTAGATGTCACTTTCATGGTGACGTCAGCTAAGATGCTCAGTAGTTTGCTAGTGCCTATAAATAGAACAGTGCTCTGAACTGTTCTATTAGCTCTTTGCAAACTTGTTTTCCTGCACGAACAAACGCTGAGCTCTGGCTGAGGGGGAGTTTGTATTAAGCATTAGATTGTAATCGGTGTTGAAACTAAATTCAATCTTTCGGTTCTTTGTAGAAAATGTCTTGATCAAAGCAATACTCTCGTTTGATTGTATGCAAAGTTTGTTTCCATCTTAATTCCGCTGCACAACTCACCCATCTTCATCTTAATTTCAAACGTAAAATACAATCAAAACCAAACTCGGATCCAACAATTGGTATCAGAGCTTGGACAGTCAAATTTGATTTAACAATCATTTTGACATAAATAGTTCAGCTCAAAATCGTTGATATCGATAGTTTGTTCGTCTGTGTTGAAAAACAGAGCAAGGTTTAATCACCATTAAAGTTGATTAATCAGTGTCTGTAAAACAACCAGGATGACGTCACAATCTCAAGATGATAAGAATAACATTGGCTCACTTTTTAAACCACCCATGCTTAAAAGAAATGAATACAACATCTGGGAGAGAAGGATGGGTCACATCCTTGCTCAACAGAATACTGGATGTTGGAGGTCTGTTGTTTTTGGTCCCCATGTTCCTATGGTGCCAAGTGCTGAGGATCCAAAGAAGTTCGTACCAAAACCTTATGAAAACTATACTGAAACTGATTTTCAAAAGTTCAAACTCGATGCCAAAACATTTAGCATCATAGCATCTGCATTACCAAATGAGATCTATGCTGGACTGTTGCATTACAACAGTGCCAAAGAGCTATGGGATGCATTGAAGGAACAGTTTGGGGGAACCGAAGAAGTTATTGAAAACAATAGGGAAATTCTGAATCTGCAGTATGAAACCTTCTGTCACATTAAGGGTGAATCATTGACCCAACAATTTGAAAGGTTCAGTTGTCTCATCAGTGAGCTAAGGCTTGTTAAGGTTGAATTTCCAAAATCAACACAAAATAGCAGGTTCCTTAGGTCACTACCTGATAAATGGGACACAATTGCATTTGTGATTAGAAACTCTGTTGAGTTCAAAGATCTGACCCTGACCCAACTTCATGGTAGACTCCTGACTTATGAAAGGGAGTTGAACCAGAAAAAGAAGTTGCAAGAGTCTGGAAAAGCAACTGATGATTACTCATTCGGTAGCACAGCTCTTCTTGGTCAGGAATAATCTGGTAGCAGTAGTAAGGAACAGGGTTATGATCATTTCATTGATATAACAGCTGGTGGTAACTTTACCAACCCTGATCCTCACTCTGCAAATTATGCTTTTACTGCAAACACTGAAAACCAGATGTCAGATAATTTGTGCTTTGAACTCAATGATTTGCAACATTTTGATCCCACTGACTTAGAGGAGATGGACATTTTGCATCAGTTGGCTTTGCTAAGTGTTAGAACTAGCAAATTCTACAAAAGAACAGGGCGGAAATTCCCAGGTTTACATGGGAATCTAAGGGTTGGGTTGGATAAATCAAAAATCGAGTGTTATAAGTGCAATAGGCTAGGTCATTTCGCAAGGGAATGTAGGAGTCAAACTACTGGTCCTATAATCACTCATCCTAGCTCAAATCCTAGACCTCAAAATCAAAGCACTGTGCACTATACCCAATATACCCCTGCAACTCATGTTAACACTGCTCATTATGCTGCTGCCCCTGTGCCTGTGCATTATGTCCAAACCACTGTTCCACAGATTCAATATGTTCAAACCCCTGTCCCCCAGGCACAAGTGCAACCTGTTGCACCTCAAACAGCTGCTCCAGCAGTGGTACAACCAGATCAGCAAAGCTTTTTCACTCAAGGCTTTGTTGACTGGAGCAGCATGCGTGATGAGCTTAGTGATGAAAATTTTGCACTCTATGCTTTTAATGAATCTTCTAATGATGAATTTTGCTTGATGGCATTAGAATCAATACCAGAGGGGATTGAAACTGAAGGTGAACAGCTAAGTGATGAAACAGTGGATGAGGTGACTGAAGCAGTTGTTAATGCAGTTGCTGGTGAACTGCTGCTGGGAGAAAATTCAGAAACCCTGATTGAACCACTGACAGATCCATGGTCCAAAGAGGACAAAGAAGAAGAGGAAGAAAAGAGAGCAGGTGAGAAGGAAGTAAGAGCTGATGATGAAGAAAATCACCAATGTGATTGTGCAATGATGGCTGCTGCCAAGGTATCTCCTCAAGTTCTTGAAAAACTGTGTTCTGACAATTGCATTATTGCTTTTGCTAACATCAAAGAGGTAAATGAAAACCTTCGGAATAAAATCCTAACTGATGAAGTCAAATTTGAAAGTTCTTTAAAAGAACTTAAAAACAAATTGACTGAAAAAGAGAAAGAGATCATCAGTCTTAAAGAAGAGCAAAGCATAACCAAAACCCAACTCCAAACTATGGTAGAAAAATACCAAGTTTGCAAAAAGGAGTTGGAGTCCACCCAGATCACCTGTGAAAAATGGGTGGAATCATGCAAAGGGTATGAGGTTATGCTTGAAAAACAGATTAAAAGCAATGTAAAATTTGGTGTTGGTTATAGAAAACATGATGATGAAAACACTGGTTTTGAAAAATCTGTTCAAACCACTGATGTAACAACTGAGTTCATCCCCACAAACAAGAAAGGCCAAGAAGTGAAAATCACTGATAAACTTGGTAACAAAATCACACTTGACAGACCAATGGGATCCTCTACTTTTGAGGAGCTTGAAAATTATCAGTTTAAACCAAAATGGTCTGATGAGTGTGATATTCTTGAAAATTTCAATCCCATAGACTTTACATCAACTGATGGTGTTAAAGCTCCAAAAGCTAAAGTCATTCCTCTCAAGGACATCCCAACAGAGGTTAAAACCTCTGATGCAAAGGAGTCCGAAAAGAGAAAGAAGAAAGAAAAGATCAATAACCTATTTTGTGAATTCTGTGAGAAAAGAAACCATCTAACAAAAGACTGTTTCCACTTAAAAGCTTATGATTTAAACAAAACAAGTGTCATTGTTCCAGCTGAAAGCTGCATTGTCTGTGGTAAAACAAACCACAAAACTCAAGCATGTGTGTATCTCAAAAACTTTGATGTGAAAAAGAATGAGTACACTGCTAAAACATCCTTGAGTCCATCAACATCATCTGTCAAATTCACCAAGAACCAACCACTGTTTGTGCCAGTTCAAACAGCTGTCACAAAACAGCTGAACCAAACATCTGTCAAAAGAGATGTTCAGGTTACTGATGCACCCCCTGCCAATCAGTTCAGAAAAGGCAAGGAAAAACAGTCTTACCAAAGGATTCCACACGTTTATGAGGTCTACAAAAGGCCCTCTAAACCCAAAGTGAACATGCATCCTTTTGGGTACCAACAGATGATTGGTCAAGACCCCCAACAGTGGTTAGCAAGAAACAGTACTAAAACTGTCCAAACCCCTGACCTAACCACTGTCCATCAATGTGCATCCATCCCATACACTGTTGAAACCCCATCCAAAGCCTTATTGGATTTGGAAACCCAAATGAACTAATCTTTTTACTTCATGTGCAGGGAGCTTCTGCTTGTTTAGATAGCCTTTGGTATGTTGATAGTGGAGGCTCCAGGCACATGACTGGATGTAAAGCCCTACTCAAAGATTTCAAAATTCATGGAGGGGGTGATATATCCTTTGGGAATAACAGTAAAGGGAAGGTTCTGGGGTCTGGTACAGTACAATCTGGAAATGTAAAATTTGAAAATGTCAATCTGATAGACAGTCTGAAATTCTACCTCCTGAGTGTTTCACAAATGAGTGACAAGGGGTATGGGTCGTTCTTCACAAAGGAGTGTTGTAGGATTGTTGGACCAGAAATGGTCAAAAAGATTGAAGCAATAATAAAAACTGGTCAAACAAAACTTGTTGCTCAAAGAAGTGGCAATGTTTATGTTGTTGATATGTCAAAAGAGTGTCCCAGAGCTGATGCCTGTCTGTTCTCAGCTGCCTCTAACAAAGAGACAGAACTTTGGCACAGAAGGCTGGGACACATAAATCTTAAGACAATCACTGAAATTTCAAAAAATGGTTTGGTAAGAGGCCTACCACAAAAATTGTTTTCATGTCCTGAACATTGCATTTCCTGTTTAAAAGGAAAACAACATAAAAGTTCTTATAAGTCCATTGAAGAGTCTAAAACAACCCAGTGTTTGCAAATGCTACACATGGATTTGTTTGGCCCAGTTCAAGTCATGAGCCTCAAAAAGAAAAGACATTGTCTGGTTATTGTTGATGACTTTTCTAGGTTTACATGGACTTTCTTTTTACACTCAAAAGATGATACTGCAGGCATTTTGCAAGACTTTGTGACACAGGTTGAAAAGCAATTTGACCTTCCAGTGAAAAGCTTCAGGAGTGACAATGGCACAGAATTTAAAAATAAGGAGTTGGATGCCTTCTGTGTGAAGAAAGGGATTGTAAGGCAGTACAGCATCCCTAGAACACTAGAGCAAAATGGGGTAGTTGAAAGAAAGAACAGAACTTTGATTGAAGCTGCCAGAACCATGCTTGCTGATTCAGGTTTGCCATTAACTTTCTGGGCAGAGGCAGTAAACACTGCTTGCTATGTCCAGAACAGAGTTTTAATAAACCCCAGGCACAAAAAGACTGCTTATGAAATTCTGTATAAAATCAAACCACTGATCTCATACTTCAAAGTGTTTGGTTGCCCATGCTTTATTTTGAACTTAAAAGATTCCATTTCAAAATTTGCAGCCAAAATTGATTGTGGTTATCATCTGGGATACTCAACCACTGCCAAGGCCTACAAAGTGTTTAATACACGGACCAAGGCAGTGGAGGAGACTTTGAATGTAAAGTTCAATGAACTTTCATCAATGAAAATCCTAGCAAATCCTGCAGATCTGTTTGATCTTGAAAAATTTACTTTTGAAAATACTGCTGTCAAGACTAACAATGCAGGTCCATCAGAAGATTCAACACCAGACTATGGGTATGAAATCATCATCCCTCAAAGGTCTGCTAAAATGGGAAGAGCATCAGATGTTCAAAACAGCTGTCAAAGCTCAACCACTGCTACCTTAACAATTGTTGACCAAAGTAGCCCATCAACCACTGCTTCCACATCCTCAAACACTGCTGATAAAAGTCCCCAAACAGTGGATAAAAGTCAGCATGTGTCCACTTCATTACCCCCAATTCCACCACCTTTTGAAACCACTGCTGGATCATCAAAGTCCCCAGCAGTGGGTAGCTCAGATGATACACATTTGCAGCCTTCACCAACAAATGCCATCATTCCATACCAAGGAGATCTAATCTACTTGAGATCTCATCCACCTGATCAAATCATTGGCAACATCAATGAAGGGGTGCTCACAAGAAGCCAAACCCAAAACATTTGTCTTTTTGCTGGTTTTCTATCACTCCATCAGCCAGTCAAGTACCAAGAGGCACTGAAAGACAACAGCTGGGTAGAAGCCATGCAAGAGGAGCTCCAACAGTTTAAAAGACAACAAGTTTGGGAGCTTGTACCACTGCCAGAAGAGGTTAGTCCCATTGGCACAAAGTGGGTGTTCAAAAACAAAACTGATGAAAGGGGTATTGTTGTCAAGAATAAAGCCAGGCTTGTGGTTCAAGGTTACAGACAGGAAGAGGGGATTGACTATGATGAAACTTTTGCCCCTGTAGCAAGATTGGAAGCCATTAGACTGTTCCTGGACTTTGCTGTCAACCACAACATGAAGGTGTTTCAAATGGATATCAAAAGTGCTTTCCTCTATGGTACAATTCAAGAAGAGGTGTATGTCTGTCAACCTCCAGGCTTTGAGGATCCATTTTATCCAGATCATGTCTATAGGTTAAACAAAGCCTTGTATGGCCTGAAACAAGCACCAAGGGCCTGGTATGAAACTCTTTCCAACTTCCTACGCTCAAATGGTTTCAAAAGAGGTACCATTGATAAAACACTGTTTCTAAAATGGAGAGGAAAGGATTTAATGATTGTCCAAATTTATGTGGATGACATTATTTTTGGAAGCACATGTAACAAAATGTGTGAAGAGTTTAGAGAACTCATGACAGCTGAGTTTGAAATGAGTGCAATGGGTGAGCTGCAATGCTTTCTTGGTCTCCAAGTTCAGCAAATGCAAAATGGAACTTTCATTCATCAAAGCAAATATGCTAAAGAACTTTTGAATAAATTTGATATGAATGATTGTAAACCATGCAGCACACCCATGGCAACAAATAAGCTTGTCATGTCTGATGAAAAAGATGAGCTGATTGACCAAACTCTATATAGAAGCATGATTGGGTCTTTGTTGTACCTAACTGCATCTAGGCCATACATCATGTTTGCAACATGTGTTTGTGCAAGAAGTCAATCAGCCCCTAGAAAATCCAACCTTATTGCTGTAAAAAGGATATTCAGATACATAAAGAGTGCTCCCACACTTGGTATCTGGTATCCAGCTAATGGGAATATCAAGCTTTCAGGATTTTCAGACAGTGACTTTGCTGGATGTAACACCACAAGGAAGTCCACATCAGGAGGGTGCTAGTTTCTAGGTGATTGCTTAGTTTCATGGCAAAGCAAAAAGCAAGCAGCTGTTTCAACATCCACTGCTGAAGCTGAATACATTGCTGCTGCAAGCTGTACAGCCCAACTCCTGTGGCTTCAAAATCAGTTGCTGGATTTTGGTATCACTGCCTTAAAGACACCACTCATGCTGGATAGCCAGGCAGCAGAAAATATCATCAAAAATCCAGTTTCCCATTCAACCACCAAACACATAGACATCAGACATCACTTTGTGAGGGATTGCTATGAAAAAGGTTTGATTTCTCTGCATCATGTTCCAACTAAAGACCAGCTGGCAGATGTGCTCACAAAAGCACTAGATACAGCCACCTTTGAAAGCTTGGTCTCTAGGATTGGCATGCTAAACATGGAATAACAAGCAAAATCTTGTTTTTCTATGAATAAAAGCATTAAAATGTTTTCAGAAAATCAAAAATCCATCCTTAAAAATAGCCAAAAATGAAATTTTCATTAAAATCCTTAAAAGTCTGCCATAACCACAGTTTGTTCAAACGTCTGCTCTACTTCAAAGTCTATCCACTGCTGAAAGCCATCCTCTGTTCTCTCATTTCCTTGATAAACTCTGTTGTTCAAAAGCAGTGTCTTATCCACTGATATGCTATCCACTGATAGTGAAAATCATCCACTGCTTTCATTATACCGTTGTAACCACTGCCTTCATCAGTAACTTTCATAAAAGTACTGTCCTTCATTTCTTCAGAGTTTGGCATGTGGGCAGTACATAGTGGTCAGTACTTTTGTAACCGCTGCCACGTCAGCCTTCACTTTTTCCTCTATAAAACCCCCACTTCACACCAAAAACAGGGTTTTACTGTCGAATTGAATTCTCAAAAATTCTCTTCTCAAAACAGTTTTTCTTCAAATTCCTTCAAAAATTTCTTCGATCATCATCTCCAAAATGACAAAATCGAAGTCATCTGGGAAACCCACATCCAAATCATCATCGAAAGCGGCCTCTCAAAAGGTACAACCCACTGAAATCCCAGGCCAAACAATATTGAATAATACTTGAAACTCAAGGCCAAACAAGCAGAGGATATCGCAATAAAAAATAAACAAGGGAAATCTGATAGGGAATTTCAGCAAAACTATCAGTTTCTACTTACACAGGTCAGAGCTATGGAGCAATTTGCCAAAAATGTATGTCAGCAAATCTCAGAAAGGGCAGATGAGTCCTTGAGAAAAGACTACATTGAGAACATCATGACCTACAAGAAATACAAGGGGGAGAAACACATGTACAAAAACTGGACCATTTTTTAGCTTGAAAAAGAGGCAGCCAGGATTCAAGAAATGTTCAAAAATAAGGTAAAGCAGACTCCTCCTGAAAAATTCAAACAAATTGAAGCTGATAAGATTTTAGAGTTGAAGAGAATGAAAGAGGAGCTGATAGTAGCTGATTATGGGTCAAAGAATTCAGTGACAAAGTGGGGAGAAGATAGGGTCAGGGCTACCTACAAAAGGTTAGAGGAACTTAGAAAGAATGATCCAAAAGTTCCATAAAAGCCTGACTATTCCAAAGCAGAGGTCTCAAAAAGACCACCAAAGCTGCAAATCAAAAGAGCCACTGCTCCAGCTAGTGCTGCCATCTACAAAAGAAGGAATCAAAACCAGTCAGGTGCTGAAACAGTTCAAGATCTAAAAGCTGGAAATGCTGTTGTAAAAGCAGGCATTAAATTGATGATAAAAGAAGATCTTGAATTGGAACAATCTGCAAGTACTGCTCAGCCAGACATGAATAGGCCAGCCTCACCAAACACCTCTGCAAATAAAAATCTACCAAGAAACCCACCAGGCTCAAAAATACAAAAGTGGGAAACTGACAAACAGACCTACGTATTGACTTTGCTCAGGTCTGGTGGAGAAGTGAAGAAAATATCAAGGGAACAAGCTCTTGGCCTAAGACTTGAAGATTTGCAGGATCTCCTTGATCTTCCACTTAGCAGGGATGATGATGACACAGATGCCCTAGATTTTGAACTACAATTTAAAGGTCAGATAAGGGAACTGCTGATGAGGCAATAAAGTATTCCACAATAATGAAGAGTTTTGGCATTATCTGTTCCAGGGGGAGATTGTTGGGATTGAACCCTACCATAGGAACAGATAATTAAAGCCAAAACTGGGTCAGAGCAGTGGATCCAAAATAAGCAGATGTTACATACAAGTCTCTCCCCTTGAAAGCGGTTTCAACATCTGCTGACCTCCTTTCTACTGATCGTACAAGCCACTGACCGTCAATCTGCTGCTTTAGTAAAGGCTGATGGAAGACTAAAGCTCTGCTGCTCAATCTACTGCCTTGAGTCAAGTACTGCTGATCCGGACAAGCACTGCTGGGTTGACAGCAGTGGAAGGATGCAGCAGCTGTTTAAGTGTCTTTTAAGTAATGTAATGTAATAGCAGTAGTTAGTATAGCAGTGTTTGTATAGATAAGAGGTTAGAGTTTGTTAGGAGGTTAGATGTCACTTTCATGGTGACGTCAGCTAAGATGCTCAGTAGTTTGCTAGTGCCTATAAATAGAACAGTGCTCTGTACTGTTCTATTAGCTCTTTGCAAACTTGTTTTCCTGCACGAACAAACGCTGAGCTCTGGCTGAGGGGGAGTTTGTATTAAGCATTACATTGTAATCGGTGTTGAAACTAAATTCAATCTTTCGGTTCTTTGTAGAAAATGTCTTGATCAAAGCAATACTCTCGTTTGATTGTATGCAAAGTTTGTTTCCATCTTAATTCCGTTGCACAACTCATCCATCTTCATCTTAATTTCAAACGTAAAATACAATCAAAACCAAACTCAGATCCAACACTTCTGGTAAATTCTTTAGTAACCCCCGCATCCGCAGCCGTGTCGTGCATGGGGGAATGAGGAGCATCAAACAAAGAGAAACCTTCATCTTGCAGTTCTGCAAACAAAGCAACAATAACCATCAAATACAAAGTTACAATGGCAAACACTTACAAGGTTATACATCACTTACCATCCGCTACCGCAGGCTTCACCTGAGAAACAGTAGTTGTCCGTTTGGTCTGTATCCTGGGACGCTTCTTCCCACTGGCACCAGCAGCCCTCTCCTCTGCCTTTCTTTTCTTCTTCTCATCAGCAGGCTTGGAACCCACAGTGGATCCACCTGCCGCCGCACCACCACCAGGAACACCCAAACCCTCAAGGGTGTCAGACACTACCACGTAATCGGTATATCTGCGGAAACGAGAACAAGGGATACCTGCCGCGTGCGGAACCAAAGGAGGAAAAACTACGATTTCAGGTTTTTTCTTGCCGCGGCCCTGCACAGCTTTCTCCACATGTTTCTTAGGAGCACCCTTCACCTCAAAATCACCCAGGGCCCCAAGAGTACCTGCGTTTACATCACCAAACAAGCAAGTCAGAAAGGTGAACTTCTTTACAAAGCAAGTAAGAAGATTGCAGACTATACCTTTGCCTTGCGGCAGGGGTGCCTGCAGCCCCTCGCGATCAGGAACGCGGAAGTTATCGACAATGATCAAGTTAAAACCTTTTTCACCTTCCTCACACCGAAGTATCTCAACCTTGCCCGTGAAGGTCGGATCAAATATCCTCCACAGCGCAACATCTTCTGATAGTACACTTACAAATCAGTAATACAAAAGGAAGCAAGGAAACCGCACAAGAGTAAAAATACTTACCACCACTCTTCTCCCGCACAACGGGCCTTGCTTTCCTATCAGGCCTAGTCAACATCATCCGCAACACCCACAACTGCGAGTTGTCCAGCTTCTTAAAGTCAATGGTCTTCAACCTTGGGAACCACTCCACCGTCTTCACACTAGGAAGCTCAATATCCTCCGCAAGGATCATCTCGTTCACATTGCGAAAGGTCATCCTGGCAACGATCGCGGCTTCCTTAACGTAAAAAAACTTCGTCTTCCACTTTGTGATACCCTTGGGTGGGGTCATCAGCTTAGGGCTCCCGTACCGTTGGCCAAAAGAAAAAAACCCAGTATTTACGGTCAACTGGTAAAACCGCCGGAAGTTTTCAACGGAAATTTCCAGACCAAGAGCACGAAAGGTGTACTCAAAATGACGAACCCGTATCATCCCAATCGGGCTCATCTGGGAAATATGGAGTTTATACCACTCCAAGACTTCGGAAACAAACACCGTCAGTGGCAGTCGGAGGTTGCCATCGAAAAATGTAGGATCGTGAAACGACCTAACGAGTCGATCAGAAGAGTGCTCAGACCGAATCAGAGGCGGAATTCGTTGATTCGGTCTTCGTTTAACTTGGATTCACTATTAATTGTCTCGTTTATTAATCTCTGAACGTTTACAAGACTGGAGACACTTCGACAGCACCTCGGCGTCGGAAACTAGAACGTTACAAATGAAATCGTTTGAAGGCTATTTATAGGGAAGACCCTTCCGTTTGAAAATGACATAATCATTTCAAACGGAACCCTTCAAACGGAACCTATTTCAAACTTTACATTCAAACGGTTACATCATTTCAAACTTAATGACTTGTGTTTTGTCTTCTAGTTTCATGATGCAATGATGATGTAAGCATGATGATGTCATCATCAATAATAATGACCTCATGCTTGTACAAATCAGCAACGAACCCGATACTCGACATAAGACGAAGACGACAGATGAATGCACCAACAGACTCCCCCTCAGATGTTGACGAGTCTTAAGTGTCGAGTCTTCGCATCTTCAGTCTTTATCAATCTCTTTTCTTTCTTAGCATATACCAGGATCTTCTCTTTGGCTCTAACCTCATCAGACTCCCCCTCTCATCATGATGGGATCGCCGTCTGGAATTAGCTATCACCTTGAGATCAATCCCTGGCTTTATCTCTGTTCAGCTCAACTCCTGCACACATTTTCTCACCACCATATAAGTTTTCACTTAAATCAATAAGAAAAACTTACTAGTAATAGTTACATCAAGTTCAAATTAATGACCCTAATTAACTAATCAAATTTTTCTTTCTCAAAATCAGTTTCTTCTTTTTTAAACGCACACTCCCAAACCAGTTCATCATGTTCAGCACTTGAAATTTTGAATATCAGCTTTCCAACATCAGTTGTCGAAAATCTTTTTGTATTTTTCAAAATTTATACTAAAACACACTAAAATCTTTATGGATTTTTAAAAAAAATGCAATAAAGAAATATTTACAGACACTATTTTTGTGAGTTTGTGTAAGAGGATCATATCAGTTTTGTGACCAATCACTAGCACCGTTAAGCTTTAACATTTTAAGCTCTAAACGATTCACATAGATTGACGATATTGTTGTCCACTTAAACTCAATCTAAAAACTTTCAATCTGCTTACCGATACGTTAAGGTATATTAAGATAGCACTAAATTCTTATGGACCCCACGATCTCAGCATATCCCCTCATCATGCAATACACTGACCCAAGTAATGCCTTTAAACTTTTATCAACTGTGATTTTTGCGAAAAACAAAGCAGAATGTTTAAACATTAACAATCAGGTCGATACTTCCGTATACGCAGAGAAAGTCCAATGTTTAAACAAAATAAGAAAAATAAAACAAGTTGAAGTTGTTTAGGCTTTAACCACCAGGTCGATACTTCCGTATACGCAGAGGTGATCCAAAGCTTAAACGAAACACCAAAGAAAATAAAGCAGAACGTTTAGGCAACAACATCCAGGTCGATACTCACGTATACGCAGAGGATGTCCGATGCTTAAACAAAATAAAGAAATAAAACAAGTTTAAATCTTTGCAAAATAAAATGCACAATCACAGCGACTTTTGTCACACCCCGAATTTCCACGTGTCACCGGTGGGCCCGGTAGGGGAGTATCGTGACGTGGTTGGCAACATAATAGTCAAACAACACAATATTTAAATGCACAGCGGAAGCAAAGTACAGATTTAATTCAACCAACGATATTGTAATATTAAGTATCACAAACAGTCGAATATAAATCCACAGGTAGATCAAATTTAAAAAGGAAACAAATGTTCAACAGTTTATGACATCCAAGCTGGCGAGACTTAATGTGGATGCTAGGAGACAAGCCAGCCTATTTCGCGTAGTATCTGCACTTAACCTTTTTAAGAAAATACGTCAGTTTACACTGGTAAATACAATCAACCGACTCATTTTGAAAAGAGTTTAAGAAAATGCATTTAAGGCACAAGGCACAAATAATATTTTATAACTTGGGATAATTATTTAAATATATAATACTTGTATGGATTTACATGTTCCTTATGCGTTCAGTAGCCCGGATCGAGCCGGGTTAAAGATCAATTAACACACCACTTTATTTATGAGACACTAACAGGTGTACGCCTACACCTGAGTGCTAAGGTCGTGGCCATTCCGTAAAATGATGCCAGGGATATCCGGGACACGGTCATTAACCCCCCAAAGGCTTTAAGCAAACAAAACAATGTTAAACGAGACGTCTCAATACTTTCATTATCATTCATTCAATCAAAGATTCAACGTCCCGACCAAGCGGTATTTTATATACCGTACCCCAAGCCCGTATAGGGAAAATAAGTTAAAAGTATTTACCTGAGTAAGTATAGTTCAAAATCAGCGAGTGCAAGTATCTTTTACTGGTTCTCCTAATCTGGAACGAAGGTTTATAATAACCTATTAGAATCCTAACGGGTCTTTAGTTAAGCTTACGCTTAGACCGGTTAGTTTTAAAGATACGGTTCGTACGCACGATTAAGCGAAGACCGGATAGAATGTGATTTAGACCCGACAAGTTTGAAGACTTGTTTAATGTGGGTATATGATACACATTCTGGATTTTGAGATAAAACCGATAAGGTTTGACCCGTTTCGGCTAATTTATGTAAACTAGTTACATAAACCGAACCGAACGCGCATGAAGCGTAACGGGTATCCGTAAGAGTCCTAAACAGGTTTCCTAAGTTAACACGCCTTAAATAAGTTGTGATATCAGTAGGATATCACCCATGATGCCCAAAACGAGTTTAATCTCTTAATAAGCCCCGTAGGGGTATTTTGGTCATTTTAACGATTATAAAAGAAATTAATTAGGTTTCTGTGAACCGGGTCTGATTAAATCAGTATAATGGCTTATTTTAACAGGTTATAACATTTGGCTATAAGTCTTATATGTCAAAATAGTTTTAAACCCAAACTATGCGTATAATACGCGTATAAAGCCGTTTTAACCGACGTACGGGTTAAAATACGATTCTGAGTTTTCTGATCAATTAAACAGGCTCAAAACACTCTATTTAATATTTAAAATCAGTAGCAATTGGATTGGCATTAAAAGGATTTGTAAAACTCATTTTATGGCCGAAAAGGGTAAATTCGGTATTTACCGAATTAAGGCGCTAATCCAAGCTTATGATCAGTTTAAAAATAATTAAAAATCTTGAAAAATCCTAAAATAATATATTACATCAGTGAGTAAAAGGTTTGGTGTCAAAATTTGGGTTTAGATAGGTTTTATGCTAATGACGCCGTTTAATTAATAAAAGCGTTCTTAATTACGTCATTAAGCATAACTCCTAATCTAGACCTCCGATTAACGTGAAATTTTCGGGACATGCATAATAATCAGTAACTAAGGTTATGGCACTTTCACATTTCCAAAAATCTCGTCTTATGGTCATGAGGGCATTACGGTCAAAATTTAGGCGATTAACGGAAACATCGGACGATTAGGGATTCGAGTGGTATAAACGCAGAGGCTTATACACACATGTAACTAGGTCCTAATGGAACCCTAAGGCATGTCTAAACCTATAAGAATCGGGTCAGAACTGAGGTCAAAGCAAAAGTCAAACTTTTGCGTATCTCGGTTCCGAATCGGTTCTAAACATAAAGTTGTCGAATCAAGCAAGCGTATACAAGTTTTTATACTTATTTTCAGTTGGTAAGAATGATAAAATAGGCTATACGCCATTTACATCGCTAATCATGCATTAAACCAAACATAACAATTCTGTTGACTTTTTCGGAAGAAGTTTGACTCGATAAACGACCTAGTTAGGATTCGAATTAGTGAGTGCCCTTTTAGGGGTTTATTAACCATATAATTACCAACTTATAATGACTTTTGATTCGAAAAAACTCTGGACCGATTGTGAATTATCACAAAGTCAAACCGTAGTTACGACGGTTTGATTTCTAGGCTATAAACTAAGTATGAATGAATTGGAGAAGATCAAGGGTACTTACACTTGTCTAATGAAGGATTAGGGATGACTTGGAAATGCACTTGAGCTCCAGAACTTGATCAGTTGCTGAATTGGAATGGAATGCTCAATGTTGACAACATGTGGGTCTTATATATGATTTTTAATCATCCTAGATGATTGACACCCAAGCCTAGGAGGGTTACCACATCAACAACAAGTGTCCTACACACTAAAAACCACCTTAGACAAGCCCATGGAATGGAAAAATGGCATCTAAGTCGGTTTAAACATCAACCCACAGCTGCACATAACATTCTGTTCAGACAAGGCAGTCGCGTAGCGCGACTGCCAAGCCCTTCAGGCTCGCGCTACGCGAGGATGAAGAAGACCAGCCCAACAAGTTTCCATTATTTGCATTTCAGTCCCTGGTCCTTCTAAACATCGCTTTCTCATTGTTTCTTGCAACTTGAGGCTTTAATATTTAACATGTGGGGCTTTAAGGCTTATACCCTCTTTGTTAAGTCCTCGGGTAACTTTGTGATCACCCGAAAAGCCCTAAATTTCAATGTTGACGTTTCTAACCCTTACACACGGATTCTATCATAACTTTCTCATACGGTAACGAATCTTGGTGAAATTTTTATGGTGCATTCTTGTGAGCATAATTAATCGTTACAAAGCTTCGGGTTTGTCAAAAGGTCACTCAGAGGTATAATTTAACATGTTGACACATTTAACCCCTGTAGTTTGTAATCTCTCACTTTCTTTCACAATTCGCTTCGTATGATCCATGATCTATTCGTTTAAGGTTGTAAACATCATGTAGGGTTATTGCAAAGTATATTTATTCATTGTTGACACTTTGAACCCTTTTATTTACACAGTTTCACTGTTTGTCATCTTTAGTCCTTCAAGAACATTCTTTCACACGTTCAAACCTATGACACGTGTCAACACATTATAGGACGTAAATTTTCGAGGTGTTACATCCTCACCCCCTTAAAATAAATCTCGACCCGAGCTTTACTGAAACAAGTAAGGGTACTTTTCTTTCATCGTGGATTCCACCTCCCACGTGAACTCGGGACCTCTTCGGGCATCCCATTTGACCTTTACAAAAGGTATATGCTTCCTTCGAAGCTTCCTTACCTGTCGATCTTCGATCGACAAAGGTTTTTCCACAAATTTCAAGCTTTCATCGATGTGCACATCTGTATAGGGTATAACCACTGATTCGCTAGCGAAACACTTCTTCAGATTGCAGCTGTGGAACACATTGTGTATACTACTAAGCTCTTCAGGTAAGTTTAACTTGTAGGCAACTGACCCGACACGTTCGATAACCTCGAAAGGTCCTATGTATCTCGGGCTTAGCTTTCCTTTCTTACCAAATCGCATCACTCCTTTCCAGGGTGACACTTTAAGTAGGACTTTTTCACCTACTTCGAAGTGAAAATCCTTACGATTTGGATCAGCGTAAATCTTCTGCCTATTCCGGGCAGCTTGGAGATTGTTTCGAATCTGGACAATCTTGTCCGTCGTTTCGAACACGATCTCTGGTCCTGATAACTGGACTTCTCCAACTTCCGCCCAACAAACTGGTGATCTACACTTTCTACCGTATAATGCCTCAAAAGGCGCAGCCTTGATGCTGGTATGGTAGCTATTGTTGTAGGAGAATTCGATTAATGGCAGGTTCTTATCCCAGCTACCTCCCAAATCGATCGCACATGCACGTAGCATGTCTTCTAACGTTTGAATAGTACGCTCACTCTGACCGTCAGTCTGTGGATGGTAAGCCGTACTAAAGTTCAAACGTGTGCCCAAAGATTGTTGGAAACTTTTCCAAAAATGAGACGTGTACCTAGTATCCCGGTCAGAGATAATAGCTACAGGTATGCCATGTAGAGCTACAATCTTATCAACGTACAGTTGGGCTAACATATCGGAGCTGTAGGTCTCCTTAATAGGTAGGAAATGCGCTGACTTAGTCAGTCGGTCAACTATCACCCAGATGGTGTCATTTCCTTTCCTTGTCTTGGGTAACTTGGTGATAAAATCCATAGTTACCATTTCCCATTTCCAAGTAGGAAGTTCAGGCTGTTGTAGCAAACCTGACGGTTTTTGATGTTCTGCCTTGACTTGCGCACACGTCAAGCATTTAGCTACATAGGTAGCTACAGACTTCTTCAAGCCTATCCACCAATAATTTGCTCTAAGATCATGGTACATTTTATCAGCTCCAGGATGAACGGAGTATTTGGAACTATGGGCTTCTTGGAGGATAACATCACGAAGTCCTCCATAAATAGGAACCCATATCCGTCCATTCAATCTAAGAATTCCATCCTTACTAAGAGATAGCTGCTCCTCAGTTACTCCTAGCTTTTCGTTAGGATAGTTAGCTTCCAACACAGCTTCCTTCTGTGCAGCTAACAACCTTTCCATCAAGCTGTTCTTTATTTCCATGCTCTTGGCATTGATTCGGATGGGTTTCACCCTCTCCTTCCGACTCAAGGCATCGGCGACTACATTCGCCTTGCCGGGATGGTATCTTATTTCACAATCGTAATCATTAAGAGTTTCCATCCAACGGCGTTGCCTCATGTTCAAGTCCTTCTGGTTGAACAGATGTTGAAGGCTCTTGTGATCAGAATAGATCACACATTTGATTCCATATAAGTAGTGCCTCCACAGTTTTAGTGCGAATACAACGGCACCCAACTCCAAGTCGTGGGTGGTGTAATTCTTTTCGTGCACCTTTAATTGTCGCGAAGCATAGGCAATGACTTTGCCCTTCTGCATAAGCACACATCCCATCCCGGTGTGTGATGCATCACAATAAACTACAAACTCCTCTATTCCATCAGGCAATGTCAGTACTAGAGCATTGCTCAACTTTTGTTTCAGAATATCAAAGGATTCCTGCTGCTTAGGACCCCAGTCAAACTTAATCTTCTTACGTGTCAGCGAAGTCAGGGGTGCAGCAATCCTTGAAAAGTTTTCTATGAATCGCCTATAGTATCCTGCCAAACCTAGGAAGCTACGAATTTCTGTAGGCGTCTTTGGCTCATGCCAATTCATGACAGATTCAACTTTAGCGGGATCTACTTGGATACCACGCTCACTAACAACATGTCCAAGAAATTGGACTGCTCGAAGCCAGAATTCACACTTGGAGAACTTGGCATAGAGCTTCTCTTTATGAAGTAGTTCCAGTATGCAGTGAAGATGCTTCTCATGGTCAGCTTGGTTCTTTGAGTAGATGAGAATGTCGTCGATGAAGACGATAACGAATTTGTCTAAGTGCGGCTTGCAAACGCGATTCATGAGATCCATGAATGCGGCTGGTGCATTGGTGAGCCCAAAAGGCATCACTAGGAACTCGTAAAGACCATAACGAGTCCTAAATGCTGTTTTGTGCACATCTTCATCTCTAACTTTCAATTGATGGTAGCTTGACCTCAAGTCAATCTTTGAGAAGAAACTTGCCCCTTGAAGTTGATCGAACAGATCGTCGATTCTGGGCAAAGGATACCTATTCTTGATAGTAACCTTATTAAGCTCACGGTAGTCGATGCACAGACGCATCGATCCATCCTTCTTCTTAACAAATAGAACTGGTGCTCCCAAGGAGACGAACTAGGTTTGATGAAACCTTTGGCTAGCAAATCATCTAGCTGCGTCCTCAATTCCTTCATCTCTGTTGGTGCCAACCTATAAGGCGCCCTTGCAACTGGTGCTGATCCAGGAATAATGTCGATTCTGAATTCCACTTGTCTATCTGGTGGCAAACCAGGTAGTTCTTCAGGAAATACTTCGGGGTATTCAGAAATGACTGGTATATCTCCAATCTTGGGTTTCGGTTCATCAATAATCACCTGTGCCATGTAGATGACACAGCCCTTCTTCAAACACTTAGAGTCTTTGAGTATAGACATTTTCTCGGGCAGCCCATACTGGGTATCTCCCTGGATAGTAAGTGATTCACCAGACGAAGTCTTGATCCTCACTTGCTTCTTATTGCAAATAATCTGGGCCTGGTTATGAGATAACCAGTCCATACCCAAAACTATGTCGAAACCGGCTAGTTTTAAAGGGAGTAGGGACAAAGGAAAAGAGTGATTCTTAATGGATATGAAACATCCATCTAATAAGGTTGAAGCGGTTTCTAAAGTGCCATCTGCTAGTTCCACCTCATACTTCACACTTAAAGTTCTAACAGGTAGTTTTAACAGTTCACAAAACTTATTATCTACAAACGACTTATCAGCGCCCGAATCAAATAACACTCTCGCATAAACATCATTTACGAGAAAGGTACCTGTTATCACGTTGTCGTCCTTGACGGCTTCCTTAGCATCCATTCTGAAGACCCTCGCATTGGTCTTCTTAGCCTCTTCCGGCT
Organism: Helianthus tuberosus; assembly: GCA_030545235.1. Classification (NCBI taxonomy): domain Eukaryota; kingdom Viridiplantae; phylum Streptophyta; class Magnoliopsida; order Asterales; family Asteraceae; genus Helianthus; species Helianthus tuberosus. Next base: position 201,528,044 of record CM060425.1, read on the forward strand.
TCTTAGCAGATTTTGGGCAATTGCTCCTGATGTGCCCCTTTTCATTGCAACCATAGCAGGTCGCATCCTTTATCTTCTTGCAATCCACGGTTTTGTGTTCCCTGGATTTGCATAACCCACATGCAAAAGGCTTCGATTGTGTTTGTGAGTTGGATTCAAACCTGCACTTCCCAAAGTGCTGCCTCTTGCAGGTTTTACATCTGGGTTTTTCGCCCGACTGTTGACCATCCTTCTTAAAACCTGACCCCTTCTTTTGGTCATTGTTTCCCTTCAGCTTCTTGTCTGATCGTCGTGAGTTGTCATCCTCACGCTTCCTCTTTTCGGTATCATTTTTCCTTTGTGACCTCAGCCTGACAGCATCTGAGGTCAGAGATAATGATATGTCCGTTACTGACCGAAAAGTGGTTGGTCTGGAGGCCTTTACACTTGCTTTGATCTCCGGTTCCAAACCCCCGATAAAACAAGCTATATGTTTAGGTTCCGGAGTTACCAAGTAAGGGACCAACCTTGACAAAGTATTGAAAGTAGTAAGGTAGGCCTGACAGTCCAGGTTTTTCATGACCAGCGCCAGGAAATCAGATTCAATTCTCTCAACCTCATGTTGAGGGCAGAAATTCTCCTTGATTAGTGCCATGAACTGTTCCCAGGTCATGTTGTATAACGGGACTTTCCCTGTGGCTTGGATCAAAGATCTCCACCAGGCTAAGGCTTCTCCTTTGAAAGATTGCGAGACAAACTTCACAATGTCCCTATTATGACAACCACTAATATCCACCATAGTATCCATTTCATCCATCCACGTCATGCAATCAACAGCTCCTTTTTCCCCATTGAAGTCTCTGGGTTTGCACGATACGAAGTATTTATAGGTGCAACCCCTATTACGAGGTTCTTGGTTCTGTAGGGCTCTTTGGGATGGATTACTCCTTTGATTCGAGGAGTGGTGAGAATTACTGTTGTGGGCAGTGTGGGTCCTGGAGGGTGTTCTAGTGTGTGATGCAGAATGGGTCCTCGTATGGGTACCACTTGATCCATGGTGTTGTCTATCCATAGCTCTATTAACTGCATTGTCTATCATAGCTTGCAACTCTGCACCTGCTACGTTCACATGGGCATTATCATTCCCTATCCCTTGGTGACTGTTGACCTCGTTTGAGTCTGCCATGTTTCTTGAACTGTAACACATTGGCAATAATTTATTGGTGAGTTTATCATATAATTGTCTTTTATGGCAATTTTTATTAACCGTGGTAACATAGACCATATATGGTTAATTTATTACTCACCTTTATTTAGGATTTCTAATATAATTTATCCTAATTATAAAACAATAACAGTATTTATTAGCACATAAGGCCTAGTCACAGGGACAATATAGATTATAAGCTAGGATTTCAGAGAATCAAAGCATGAAGGTTTGAACAAAGTTCATTACCTTTATCAGACAGGGTCATAGACTAATACTGTCTTTTGTCTCATATGGAAATGAGAAGGGCCCGTAGGCATTCCATTACCAATGGATGGTAAAAGAACTTATCATATTTATTAATGATTTAACCCATGATTCAGAGATCATTAAGTTGGGTTTAGAATCTTTGAAAAGATCTATATATAATAATAACACGTGTGTTTTTAGCTAATCATGTCTGCCAGGAGTGTTAACATGTTTTCAGATGTTAACAGGGATTTGAATCTTTTTAACTAGTTTTACCATCTGGGCCCGGTCTTAAAATGACATGCAGGCTAGGTTATACTTTTAAGATCCTTACAAAAATAACATAGGCAGATAGACTTTTAAAAGGAATGATTTTGATTTATGTATTTCATATATCTTTTAATTATGCATAACATAGCAAAGATGAAATTTATAAACTTACATTCCATTAAACTAAAAGTAGTACATTTTGCCCTAAACGGGACTTTTCACATAAACAGATGCCCACGTAGGAGCAATACAGATAATACATGTCCTCACAGGGACGGTCTACAAAAGTAAATGTCCTCGCAGGGACTACTGGAGACAAGTCCACGTAGGGACTAAGTACAAAGATAGATGTCCACGCAGGGACTACATACACACATAAATAAATATCCACGTAGGGACTTGATTTAAACAAGGAAATACAACAATATATATATGGGGATTTAACGATCCCTTTTCTTCTTCCCCTTAAGCAAGTTTGCCAACCCACTCATAAATCCTTCATTCTTCCTACGTTCCTTCTGGAAGTCTCGCTCCACTTTGGCCAGTCTTCGGCGGAGTTCCTCCTGCTCAGGAGGAGGAGCCCGTGGTGGCTAGTACTGCGGTGGCGGTTGAACAGGTGCTTGATACCCCTGAGTTGGGTATCCCATTCCCCAAGGGGGTCCGTATGGTCCTTCAGGATTATTATGGGCTTGGTAGCTTGCTGCTACATTGTAAGGGTCATCAGCATAGTTATAGCCATGGTATGCTGGTGGTCCATATGGGTTGTAAGCTGCCGGAGCAGTATAAGCAGGTATTGGGTGGCCAAAACCCGGTGATGGCGGTACAATAGGTGCTGAATTCACCTCCGAAACTGGGACAGAAGGTCCTTCCATCTGTGGGACTTCATGAGTAGGCGGGTAATGGCTACCGCTAGAGTGTTGAGGGGTGTTGAGACGAAAATCAACTTCCCGTGCTGAGATCCGTGCACCAGTCCTCCTACGTCTTGGTGGTTCTGGAGGTTCTAGATGCACTGGCGGCGGTGGAGGCGGTGGCGTGACTGCCTCATAATGTGGATCCCCAAAGGGATTTTGCTGCTGCAGTGGCGGCTGCTGGTGAGGTGATGAGTGTTCAGATGGTGTATAGTACCATTCACACCGTTCGAACCGTGCCATGTGACTATCCGGACCCTGGTATGGTGTTCCGTGAAAAGACGAACCGTCTGAGATCACGAAAGGATGGTTAAAGGATCCGGTTGATGCCTCGACGGGATCTGTGTCCTCGTCCATATCTTGATCACCCGAAAAGTGATCCCCTGGTCCTAGTGGGTTAAAGCCCACTTGCTCTGGCAGGTACTCTGCTGGGTTAAACTGACCCTGAAAGACCGGAGTAGGGTCGCCAAAGAAACGTTGCGGGTTGTGGGGTTCGTTCTCTGACTGAGGCCCATAAGAGTCATGATATGGAGGTGTTGAGGTGTGCGAAAAAGATCGTCTGGCATCGTCTTCATAGGTCCTCCATAGCTCCCTCGTTTCGTCATTCCTTGTAGAAGAAGTTCGTCGATATGAAGGCCCTGCCTCATGGTCGTTAGGGGCGCTAGCTGGCTCCTTTCCTCGACCACCTCGTCTAAATCTTGGCGGCATTATTGTACCTGTTAAAATACACAAGGTAATAACAAGGAAAAATAAAGGACAAAAATTTAAATAAATAAAAATTTGAACAATTTGGATTATTCCTAAGTTCTTTGTCTAGACTCGAAAATTTAGGAATGTGCATTTGTGTAACTGAGATTAAACACAAAAGGTTAGTGTTTAATTCACTCAGTGTTGGCTCTGATACCAACCTGTCACACCCCGAATTTCCACGTGTCACCGGTGGGCCCGGTAGGGGAGTATCGTGACGTGGTTGGCAACATAATAGTCAAACAACACAATATTTAAATGAACAGCGGAAGCAAAGTATAGATTTAATTCAACCAACGATATTGTAATATTAAGTATCACAAACAGTCGAATATAAATCCACAGGTAGATCAAATTTAAAAAGGAAACAAATGTTCAACAGTTTATGACATCCAAGCTGGCGAGACTTAATGTGGATGCTAGGAGACAAGCCAGCCTATTTCGCGTAGTACCTGCACTTAACCTTTTTAAGAAAATACGTCAGTTTACACTGGTAAATACAATCAACCGACTCATTTTGAAAAGAGTTTAAGAAAATGCATTGAAGGCACAAGGCACAAATAATATTTTATAACTTGGGATAATTATTTAAATATATAATACTTGTATGGATTTACATGTTCCTTATGCGTTCAGTAGCCCGGATCGAGCCGGGTTAAAGATCAATTAACACACCACTTTATTTATGAGACACTAACAGGTGTACGCCTACACCTGAGTGCTAAGGTCGTGGCCATTCCGTAAAATGATGCCAGGGATATCCGGGAAACGGTCATTAACCCCCCCCCCCAAAGGCTTTAAGCAAACAAAACAATGTTAAACGAGACGTCTCAATACTTTCATTATCATTCATTCAATCAAAGATTCAACGTCCCGACCAAGCGGTATTTTATATACCGTACCCCAAGCCCGTATAGGGAAAATAAGTTAAAAGTATTTACCTGAGAAAGTATAGTTCAAAATCAGCGAGTGCAAGTATCTTTTACTGGTTCTCCTAATCTGGAACGAAGGTTTATAATAACCTATTAGAATCCTAACGGGTCTTTAGTTAAGCTTACGCTTAGACCGGTTAGTTTTAAAGATACGGTTCGTACGCACGATTAAGCGAAGACCGGATAGAATGTGATTTAGACCCGACAAGTTTGAAGACTTGTTTAATGTGGGTATATGATACACATTCTGGATTTTGAGATAAAACCGATAAGGTTTGACCCGTTTCGGCTAATTTATGTAAACTAGTTACATAAACCGAACCGAACGCGCATGAAGCGTAACGGGTATCCGTAAGAGTCCTAAACAGGTTTCCTAAGTTAACACGCCTTAAATAAGTTGTGATATCAGTAGGATATCACCCATGATGCCCAAAACGAGTTTAATCTCTTAATAAGCCCCGTAGGGGTATTTTGGTCATTTTAACGATTATAAAAGGAATTAATTAGGTTTCTGTGAACCGGGTCTGATTAAATCAGTATAATGGCTTATTTTAACAGGTTATAACATTTGGCTATAAGTCTTATATGTCAAAATAGTTTTAAACCCAAACTATGCGTATAATACGCGTATAAAGCCGTTTTAACCGACGTACGGGTTAAAATACGATTCTGAGTTTTCTGATCAATTAAACAGGCTCAAAACACTCTATTTAATATTTAAAATCAGTAGCAATTGGATTGGCGTTAAAAGGATTTGTAAAACTCATTTTATGGCCGAAAAGGGTAAATTCGGTATTTACCGAATTAAGGCGCTAATCCAAGCTTATGATCAGTTTAAAAATAATTAAAAATCTTGAAAAATCCTAAAATAATATATTACATCAGTGAGTAAAAGGTTTGGTGTCAAAATTTGGGTTTAGATAGGTTTTATGCTAATGACGCCGTTTAATTAATAAAAGCGTTCTTAATTACGTCATTAAGCATAACTCCTAATCTAGACCTCCGATTAACGTGAAATTTTCGGGACATGCATAATAATCAGTAACTAAGGTTATGGCACTTTCACATTTCCAAAAATCTCGTTTTATGGTCATGAGGGCATTACGGTCAAAATTTAGGCGATTAACGGAAACATCGGACGATTAGGGATTCGAGTGGTATAAACGCAGAGGCTTATACACACATGTAACTAGGTCCTAATGGAACCCTAAGGCATGTCTAAACCTATAAGAATCGGGTCAGAACTGAGGTCAAAGCAAAAGTCAAAATTTTGCGTATCTCGGTTCCGAATCGGTTCTAAACATAAAGTTGTCGAATCAAGCAAGCGTATACAAGTTTTTATACTTATTTTCAGTTGGTAAGAATGATAAAATAGGCTATACGCCATTTACATCGCTAATCATGAATTAAACCAAACATAACAATTCTGTTGACTTTTTCGGAAGAAGTTTGACTCGATAAACGACCTAGTTAGGATTCGAATTAGTGAGTGCCCTTTTAGGGGTTTATTAACCATATAATTACCAACTTATAATGACTTTTGATTCGACAAAACTCTGGACCGATTGTGAATTATCACAAAGTCAAACCGTAGTTATGACGGTTTGATTTCTAGGCTATAAACTAAGTATGAATGAATTGGAGAAGATCAAGGGTACTTACACTTGTCTAATGAAGGATTAGGGATGACTTGGAAATGCACTTGAGCTCCAGAACTTGATCAGTTGCTGAATTGGAATGGAATGCTCAATGTTGACAACATGTGGGTCTTATATATGATTTTTAATCATCCTAGATGATTGACACCCAAGCCTAGGAGGGTTACCACATCATCAACAAGTGTCCTACACACTAAAAACCACCTTAGACAAGCCCATGGAATGGAAAAATGGCATCTAAGTCGGTTTAAACATCAACCCACAGCTGCACATAACATTCTATTCAGACAAGGCAGTCGCGTAGCGCGACTGCCAAGCCCTTCAGGCTCGCGCTACGCGAGGATGAAGAAGACCAGCCCAACAAGTTTCCATTATTTGCATTTCAGTCCCTGGTCCTTCTAAACATCGCTTTCTCATTGTTTCTTGCAACTTGAGGCTTTAATATTTAACATGTGGGGCTTTAAGGCTTATACCCTCTTTGTTAAGTCCTCGGGTAACTTTGTGATCACCCGAAAAGCCCTAAATTTCAATGTTGACGTTTCTAACCCTTACACACGGATTCTATCATAACTTTCTCATACGGTAACGAATCTTGGTGAAATTTTTATGGTGCATTCTTGTGAGCATAATTAATCGTTACAAAGCTTCGGGTTTGTCAAAAGGTCACTCAGAGGTATAATTTAACATGTTGACACATTTAACCCCTGTAGTTTGTAATCTCTCACTTTCTTTCACAATTCGCTTCGTATGATCCATGATCTATTCGTTTAAGGTTGTAAACATCATGTAGGGTTATTGCAAAGTATATTTATTCATTGTTGACACTTTGAACCCTTTTATTTACACAGTTTCACTGTTTGTCAACTTTAGTCCTTCAAGAACATTCTTTCACACGTTCAAACCTATGACACGTGTCAACACATTATAGGACGTAAATTTTCGAGGTGTTACAACTTTTTAGCAAAGTTGTGAAAGTTCACAAACTTAACCAGTTTTATGTCTTTCGACAATCAGCGATTACTGAGTAGGCACACAGTCAAGAAGGACAAAACCAAGTACTATGCTTTCGATCATGTTTCCCACTAGAACTAGGCTTTTTTGCTTTAGGTTTGTATCGTTATCGCAAATCTACTTGTCTAGCTGAGCCTATCGTCACATCTTTAGTGAGACCGCTTATCACATTTAGACTGTACATTTCTTTAGCATGCTGTGATAGTCCAACTGATCTACTATCATTTCCTCTTTTTGACAACAAAACTCATTTTTTCATTATTCAATGTTTTTGACATTTTCAAATTTTCTAATTTTTTTAAAATTTTTACTCCCCCTAAAATCAAAATATGTCTCAATTTTGATTTTCTGGGAAAATTTGAAAACAAGCTGTACAAGAAATGTGACAACATGATGAGAATCACTTCAATTCTCCATCCACCTGACATAAACAATCAGAACTCCCCCTGACAACAAAACATTTTCCCATGGTGATTTCAAAACACTTAAGTTTGTTTTAATCAAAATGGTTTTTCCGGAAAATAAGTTTTGTGAGTCATTTCTCAAACTTGGGGATCTTTCATCACCTTGTTTTCTTCAATCATTTGTAAAAACTAACATTTTTAAGATCAATCCACAAACATCACTTGTAGAAAATCAAGTACAACTTAATGTCCTTGATTTACCACTTGTAAGACGAAATATCACTTTCGTGAATTTCTCAAGAAATGTGCCGATTCATGTTCCACGCTTACCAACCTGGGAACTCCGGCAAGTCAGGTTTTTTCATTTAAACAGATTCACCCAAGCCTGACGGTCCTTGGGTGATTTTGAAATTCCATTTGACAATGATGAAAAATTTTCATCATTCATTGTCAAATCGGAATCACCATTTTTTACCTCAACACATGGCTCTTCTGGTTTTACCATACCAGAATCATTGCCTGAATGTGGCTTGTCTGACTTAGATGAGCCAGATTCATCGCCGACATGTGGCTCCTTTGTTTCCACAGAAACAAATTCATCGCCAGAAAGTGAAAATTTTACTTTCTTTGTTTTGTTAATCTCTTGATTAACTACTTTCTCTTTCTTCAAAATCCCTTTCGTCCTCAGATTTGTATCTGAAGAATTCGTTTTACTTGACTTTGTAGTCGAGTGAATCGATTCGTCAGAACTCTTATTTGTACCTACTGATGAACCCGAGGACAATATCCTTTCAAGATATTCTCTAGCTTTCTTCCTCTTTTTCCTCAGTCTGTCTTTTTGGCCTTGAGAAAGCTTCACTTTCGTTTCTTGAACTTTAGGTTCTTGAACCTTCTGTTCTTTGGGCTTTGCTTCAACTTTGACTTGTTTCTTCTTTGCCATTTTCTGAGATTCAGCCCTCGATATTTTCATTGATCTCATTGAGCAATCTCTAGCAATATGGCCAATGATGTTGCAATTAAAGCATCTCCTTGACTCAAAACTCCAACTCTGGCAGTTAACAGCAATGTGTCCTTGATAACCGCATCTGTAACACACTCTGTTATCGTACCAATCACCATTCTCAGTCCAAACATTCAGATCATAGCACTGTTTGGCTTGGTGATAATCCTTGCTCCTCTTGTTTGCTGGATTTGACTTTTGAGCACTGTGGTCCGACCTGCACCACTTATTACCAACAATTTTAGAATTTTCATTTTTCGATTTTTGTAATTTTTCATTGCGATTGGATGATCGATCTGATGAGCTTTTATTATCTTTTTGAACATTTTTCAAAATTTTCTCTTTTTGTTTTTGTTCCACTTTCTTCTTCAAAGGTTTTTGCTTAGAGCATTCTCCCTTTTCAGTTGATTGTGGAACAGTTTCTTGAAACTTTTCTTTTAACTTCAAAAATATTTTTCTTTTTTCAATATCATCATCAGTTTTCTCATCACAATCTTCAACTTTGACTTTGTCAAAGTTTGTGACATTGTCACTTATTGGAACTGAATTAACAGATTTTGGGCAAGGAATAGTTGAAGTATTCACAAACACCTTCAACTTTTCTTCCTATTCATTGATTTTCTTTTGAGCACACTCTGCTTCCTTTTCAAGTCGAATAATCTTTTCAAGATGAGAATTAATTGCAATTTGTTTTTCAAGATTGTTTTTACCAAACAAATCTCTCTCATCTTCTAAAATTTTTATTTGACTTTGAAAATCTATTTCAATCTTTACCTTTTCATTTTCCAAATTGTGAATCTGATTTTTCAAAACATTTTTTGATTTTTTAAGATTTTTGTTTTCTAATGACAAACTCTCAACATCCTTCAAGAGTTTGTCATTAACAAATGTCAACATCTCACAATTTTTCAGCAAAACAAGAATATGTTTATCATCAGCTTTTGTCTCAACCTTTAAAGCTGAAATATTTTCAACCTGTTTCTTTTCCTCATGAACACTTTCATCCTTACTCTCTTCTTCTGATGAATGATCAAAGATAGGTGCATCTTCTGCAACCTCTTTCTTTAACTCTGGTTCAGGATTCACAGATACAGGTTTTTCAGATTCTTCTTTCTCAACCTTGACCGATGGAATTTGTTCAACCTGTTTTTTCTCACTAGGTTTGATTTGTTCTTCAGCTGTTGTTGTTTTTACATCTTTCTTAGATTTGATCTCATCAGTCTCTTTCACTTGACCTGCAAAACACCCATTATTCTTATCAGATGAAATTTTCTTTTGAAAATCTTCAAGCTTTTGTATTCCCTCTTCATCGTTGTCACTCTCTTCATCAGACGAGTGATCAAAGATAGGCGCTTTTTCTGCATCCTTTTGAAAAGTTTCTGTTTCAGTTTCAATACCGGCTGTTTCGGCAACAATAACAGGAGCAACTTGTCCATTGAGAAAGACACTGAAATCAATACCAAAAAGTCTGTAAAACTCTTTATCCATGACAATGTGCGACTTGAAGAACAAAAATGTTAATTAGGCCGCAGTTAAGGATCAATCACATGAACATGCAAACAAACTATTTTTTATTTTTTACAAAGAGTATCTCATGTAACAGTTGGGCCTTCGACAACTCAAATCCAATGATCAAAATCAATACAGATTGGGCTTTTGAAAACAAATATTAATATGATATGGTTGGGTCGCAATTAAGAATACAATTGTAATCACCACTTAACTCCCATTGGACCACCCGAACAAGTTGACTGATACTTTGTACAATAGTTCTCGTGCTTTTTATTTCCAAATAACACAAACTGACAACCTCGATTAAATCAAAGACTCACTTGATTTACAATTGATTTTAATCTATGAAAATGGCTGACAATCACATGTATCAACTTAATATGATTTGACCGCACATAATTCAATGATATGTTTCACATGCAAACAATCTGTTAAAGCAATTTGAATAACACTAACACATATATCGAATATGAATCACATGCCAACTGACAAACCGATTGTAGAGTTTATCTCAACATTTACACACAAATCGACGTATTCACATGATCACATATTCCAACCAACTGACAACCTTGTTTAAAGTATCACACAATTCAATTTACTTTTCAAACGGTTCACGCAATCCAAAGCACTATCACGTGAAAAACTGAAACACTTTTCAAACGATCAGTTTCAAACGATAAGTTCAAACAGAACACCAGTTTCAAACGTAACAGTCCTATTTTCAAACGATAGGATCAAATTTCAAACAGAAGGGTATGCATTTTCAAACAGGATGGCAATTTTCAAACGGAACACCTATGCTTCGTTCAAACGGAATGGTATTTTCAGTCCATTTTTACCACTTTTACTTCGAGTTTAGGTCCGATATTCTCAAGGGTTTGTTAAAATACCATTACACACACATTGTGAAAATTTCAGCCGATTTTATCCGTGAAAACTTGTTCAGTTTTGAAAAGAAGGTGTAGAAGATAGAATATTCCAGCGAAAACGAGCTAAACGGTAAGAACTCTTCCTCCTGAGCTCTGATACCACTTGTAGGATCGTGAAACGACCTAACGAGTCGATCAGAAGAGTGCTCAGACCGAATCAGAGGCGGAATTCATTGATTCGGTCTTCGTTTAACTTGGATTCACTATTAATTGTCTCGTTTATTAATCTCTGAACGTTTACAAGACTGGAGACACTTCGACAGCACCTCGGCGTCGGAAACTAGAACGTTACAAATGAAATCGTTTGAAGGCTATTTATAGGGAAGACCCTTCCGTTTGAAAATGACATAATCATTTCAAACGGAACCCTTCAAACGGAACCTATTTCAAACTTTACATTCAAACGGTTACATCATTTCAAACTTAATGACTTTTGTTTTGTCTTCTAGTTTCATGATGCAATGATGATGTAAGCATGATGATGTCATCATCAATAATAATGACCTCATGCTTGTACAAATCAGCAACGAACCCGATACTCGACATAAGACGAAGACGACAGATGAATGCACCAACAAAAAAGAAATCAACCCACATGGTGACGTATCCTACCGGAACATCAGCACCGGTGTCACCCTCCTGGGGATAAACAGCCCCATACTCCTGGGGCATCTGAATGCTGGTCATCAGGTTGTTAAACTGCCCCTTCGACCACTTCAGCACTGGTAGGCCCCCGCTGGGGGCACTACCACCTTCTTCTTCCTCTTCCGCCGCCACCGGTGAAGAAGGATCTGGGTTTTCACCCTCAACATTGTGTGGATTAGATGGTTCAGCCATCAGGGAATATAATGAAGAAGACAGAAGATGAGTTCACAAGAAACTCACACCTCACCAGAAAATCAAATGAATGATCGGAGAAGACGAAGGAGTTCTCTCTTTCTTTCACCGGAGAATTTTTGAAATTTCGAACAAGTGAGAGGAAACCACAAACGGTTTCCCCTTATATACCCATCACAATTAATGCGATGCAGTAACCGACTCATCACGTTCAAAAAGGGCGAATTATGCGACGCCACGTGTTCAGCGACGGTTCCGCTGACAGTTACCACGCGCGAGTGGCCACCCACGCACCTGACAAAAAAAAGACTTTTACACTCCCTGCTACAGTGCATTTATTGCATTGGGCAGTGCAAACATCCTTTCATTTCAGCACATGCCAGGAAATCCTACCAACTTTCACCAACTCACACGTGCGTTCAGCCACGTATGCAGTACAAAATCGACAACAATATCCAAACATAAGCGGCATGCGGTTCCTCTGGTTTACCGCACCATAACCCATACCGCATGTCGTTTTTTACATACCCCTCAAAAAAGGCAAAAATAAATATCTCTACATTATGTAAAGGGGTATAATCAATATCCGCATATACCTACGAGCACACGTGGAATATGCGGAGATGACACACACGAGCCCGTACAGGTGTGTCAGATACTCAGAACCAGCGTGGTTCTTTGGTCTGCGAAAACCGCTTCTCAGGATGCGGCAAACCGCATTCCATGCAAGCTTCTTCAAGTTTCAAATCCCTCGTGTCCGGTTCACAACCACAGAGGGGACGCAAACAACTTCTCCTTAGGATAAAGGACAAGTATGCTGAGCAACCGCACATCAGCAACCCTGACTCCTAATCCTTCAAGAGCCACATACAAGCTTCAAGCTCTTTAGAAGCGAGTTCTTTGCTGCAAACCGCAGACACTCACGAGTAGCTGCGGCGAAATACAAGTACGCAGACGGTAGCTACGGAAGAGCCATGACTAAACCGCCACGCGGTTGATCAAAGCTACTTCCAGGAAAACTGCTTTCCAACTAAGCGTGAAGGAAAGTGGTTACAGAATGAATGCGGACGAGTTTCACCCTGATTCCCAAGTATTTAAGGTGATCTCCTTCAGCAACACTACTTCAAGGAAAACTACTTTCCAACTAAGCGTGAAGGAAAGTAGCTAAGGAACAGTGGTGACAAGTATGCTTATGACTTTGTTTGCCCACCTATGGACCGCATAGAATAAACAATGGTGGGCACTACCATGCCTATGACCATATTTATTTGCCCATAGTCCAGATTCACATTGTTCGACCAAACACGGCCAACAATGACGCAAGTACCCCTCGTAGCTCGACCACACATGGCCAACGATGTGCAGCAACGAGGTAACCGCAAAGGACGTGCGGTTACTTGAGAGCTAAACCGCAAAGGACGTGCGGTTACTAGAGAGCTAAACCGCAAAAGACGTGCGGTTACTTGAGAGTTAAATTGGAAGAACACGAACACCCCACAAAGCAGGGATCATCGTTGAATGTCCTATTGATAAACATAGAGCTTGAGCAAAGTACTTACAACATTGTATCAGCTGACGCAGAGGTTACAACTAGGATGGAGATCACGGACATCTTTCGTCACCATCTCAAAGGTTGGTTCGAACCCAGCTAACATCCTCAGTCACCGCCTCAAAGGTTGGTTCGAAACACCAACAGGTGGCTGAGAATTCCGCATCAGACGGAACTTGCTCACCGGTACGGAAGAGACGTCACACGACTCTACCGGACCCCCAGCTTGATTTATATGAAGAAGGAGCCATCCGCATGGCCCATATTCTACCTTCTAGACAGCATAGTCCAGTATTCCTCCCACATGCAACTTGCATAAGGAAGAAACACTAGACTGGGGGGGACTTGAAGGGGTATGGTCCCAGATCTCGCATCAGCACGACCGCGAGTGACCATTACCCTTATCAAAAACCCCCACCAGCAAGAAATTATCTGTGTCCGTGCGGGCACGCGCGAACACAGCGGTCGAATCCAATCGGTCAAGGGAGGAGAAGACTTACCTTAAGTACGAAAACGGTTTGTTTCCTTGTGCAGGAGATCAACCAGCGGACGATCCAGCCAGCGATCCTCGAAAAGAAGGGATTAACCCTACTTGACGAGACCAGTGTGTTAACCACCTCGGTTAACCATTGTTTCATCAGTGGCTTCGGTGATTTGGCAGCACATTAGCGTGTGGTGCTGGGTAGTCACTCCATTTTTGCTCTTTCGGCAGAAGACCTTTTGGAGCTCCACAGGTTTGTTGGTTTTAGTGACATGGTTAAGGAGGCTTTTCACAGTATAATACGGGTTGTCTATTGGTGCATTTGGAAGGCAAGAAATTATAGTAGGTTCTCTAATAAACCGTTTGAGATTGAAGGTGTGATTTAAACATAAGTCTAAATGTAAAAATATTTCTTGGATGAATTGGTGTAAGTTTAATACAATCTCATGTAAATCGGTTTTGTGTTTGTAGTGTTGGTGGCGGGCCTGTTTTTCGTGCCTGCCTAGGGCTGGCATATCATGTCAACTCAACTTGTTAAGACACGAACACGACCTATTATTAAATATATAAACTTTACTTCCAAGTTGGTTTTTATTTAAAATTATTAAATTAGGAGCCTCACATATTTTTTATTTAAATTTATAAACGTCATTAATGGTCTTAACAGGTTAAAATGCATTTAACCTGTTAAGACACGAAATTAAACAGGTCTTAATGTGTGGACATGTTATAGACGAAACCTGTTAACTTCATACAGGTTTGTGTCATATTATTGTGTTCGTGTTGAAAGTCAATTTTGAATAAGGACTTTTTGGGATTGTATATGAAAAACTCTTTATCTCTTTTTCCACCTCCTTATCTCCTTTTTCAAAATGTAACTCCCTTCTCACTTTTTCATTTCTCCATTTCGAAGCCTTAAAACCTACTTTTCAATCCATTACCCAAACATCATTTTCTAAAACACTCATTTTCCAAAAAGTTATAAGTCAATAAGTTGTTTTATAACCGATCCCAAACACCCCAACTTTGTTTAGACATGCTTTCTAAGGTTTCTTACCAAACCAAAATGTGTGTTTGGTTGAAGCAATAAACATCGATTCTGCTTTCTCTGTTGGAGACTCCGACGATGGTGAGTCGCATAATTTCTCATCTTCATGCCTTCATCAAATGCAAAGGTATCTCCTTTCCTCTTCCTTTAATTTAATACTAAGGGCATTTTAGTCATTTTACATGGAGTTAACGGCGAAAACTAACGGACATCCACTCCAGGGACTATCCGAGTAACAACATGTCAAACCATAGGGAACACCGGTGTAATTTTCAAAAGGTGGGGACTATAGGTGTTATTTTACCAAACCACATGGACCATCCAGGCATTTTACTCTAAGTTTAATTTAATCTCATGTTCTGTATTTGTAGTGTTGGTGGCGGCCCTGTTTTTTGGTGCCGCGCCTAGGGTTGGCATATCGTGTCAACCCGATCTGTTAAGACATGAACATACCTATTATTAAATATATAAACTTTACTTCAAAGTAATTATTAAATTAGGAGCCTCACATGTTTTTTTATTTAAATTTATAAATATGTCATTAACGGGTCTTAACAGGTTAACATGTATTTAACCTGTTAAGACACGAAATTAAACACCAATGGGGTGGTGGTCCACTGGTAAATACAAAGTCTTTAAACACCTAGGTTTGGAAGGGAAAAGTACTTGGGTTCAATTCGTGTCGTATTATCATGTTTGTGTAGAAATTGTCAGCCCTAGCCCAGCCTGGCCATATATGAAAGTCAATTGTATGAAAGTCAAATTTCAAAGAGTAAATTACAAAACTTGTCATTTATGTTGACACCAGATTGTAAAGTGTGTCATTTGTCTTCAAAAAGTATAAAAAAACGTACTCGATGTTTGCAAACCCTTACACGTTATGTCCTTTAGCCCTAACTCATTTATTTTTCATGGTTAAATATGACCAAGTGGACCCCACATGAGAATATTTTGGTCATTTTACCATTTATTTATATAAAACAATTAACTCTCTCACTCTAAACACAAATACACTTACACTTTCTATCCTCTCTCCGGCCACAGATCTCCGGTCACCACTACCACCAACCTCTCGCGACCAAGAATCACAAGCCACCACATCCACACTCCATACACCACCACCACCAATCAAACCAACCACCTAAATCTGTCACCACCACCACTCGACCACCCACCTGCAGCCATCAACACCACCACCCCACCTGAAACCACCACCGCCATCACCACCCACCTGCCACCACAACCACCCGCCGGACTAAAACCCAAGCAACATCGCAGACCACCAGATTGAACGAAATTCGATCTATGGGGGATGGCGATTTTTGTTGCGTTTTAATTGTGGGTTTGGTATCTTGAATCCAAATTGGAGGTTTGTTATATTTTCAACAACTTATACAGTCCCAATCAACAACCATGTTACGAAAATTTATATTCAACAGCTTGTATATTCAACTACAATTGATATTCAACAACTTGTACACCTTGGATGTTGAGTTCAGATTGACAATCTCACCACCTCTTGTGACCACCGCCCAATGGCGGACATACACCCAACCCAAGGTAGGCGGGCGCACCTCCGGGAAAAAAATAGTGGTATTATTTGTCGAAAATCTTGTCCGCACCCCTTGAAAAATTCGTCCTCACCCCTTGTTAATTTTCGTCCGCACCCATTAGGTAAAAAATCTTAGCAATTTATATTAATTTTTTTTCGTAAACTCTGATTTAAAAAAAAATACTACTTTAATTATATAACTTATAAGTTATAACCACTCACCCACTTAACTCGTACAACCTTAACCCAATTAACCTTTAGCCCAATAAGTGTTACCTAAGCCCAATCCACGTTAGATTTAAGTTTTAAACAATTCGCCAACTTGGTTTGTCAAGTCTTGTAAGGTTAATGGTTTCAACAAATATCCACGTAAATTTTACATTGTTATATCGGTTACTGAAGCTTGTTCTCGTATTATCCGTCGCAACTGCAACCGTTGAAAGATGTTTTTCGGCAATGAAGAATGTGAAGACCGACTTGCGTAATCGGATTGGCGATGAGAATTTAAGTGATAGTTGTATATGTTATATAGAGAAACACTTGCTTAAGAAAGTAGCTTTAGATGATGTTTTGGATAGATTTCAAAAAATGAAAACCTGTAAGGCAACGTTTTAATTATGTTTGTAACAAAGTTTGACATATTTTTTATGATTATATAAATTTAGTTTGATGCTCTTTTTGTTTTACATGACCCGACCCGAACCGACACGAATCGAATTTTTTATTTATATACCTAGGAGACTAAAATTTTTAAAAATGTTCCGCATCCCTGTGAAAAAATTCCTGGGTCCGCCACTACCACCGCTGCCACATACGAGATACAACCGACCTAAGAGACCAACCAAATCTGGCTCAGATCTTGGATGCTGAGTTTAGATCTGAACCTTTTGTCGGTTACCCCAAATGGTGGTGGTGTGGCGGTGGTTGGGATTCAGATGATGGGGGGTGGTGCTTCACCGGAGAAGAAGACCAGTGTGGAGGGGGGGTGCTGCATGAGAAGAAGACTAAATGGTGGCGGGTGGTGCTTCTGTGGCAGTTGTGCTTCACCGGAGAAGATAACATGAGAGATAAAGAGAGTTGAGAGATACTGACTATTTGGAGAGAGAAAAACGTTTTAGGATTTATATATATATATATATTATTTTTGTTTATTTTGGATATAAGTTTAAAATAAAAGGGTAAAAGGACCATATTGCCCATATGTGCCTTGCACATGACACAACTTAACGTTTAAAATTAACTGAGTTAGGCAGTGGCGGAACTAGAACATTAACTCAGGGGTATCCTAAAAAAAATTCACCGTGCAATCGTACAATATTAAAAGATCGACAATAAATAAATAAAGTAAAACAAATATCTAATAGATTTGTCCTCTTTTTTTTTCATAGCTTGAAATCGTTCCATTACATCGTGGTCTTTTACTTCACGTAAAAAATCATTTTTGACCGCACAAACCATAGCATTGTTCAAAAATTTCGGGCCCATTCGATTGCGTAAATCCGTCTTGACAAGCTTCAATTTCGAAAAACATCTTTCAACGGTTGTTGTTGTTGCAACCGGTAAAAGCAAAGCTAGCTTCACTACCTGATAAACTAAAGGAAAAGAACTATGCGTTCCCGTTTCAACCATAACACGCGCAAGATCACTTATTCTATTCAAGTTTGCAAATTTATCACCATCACTTATAGTGTGACGAAATGGACAATTGGGATTTGGGCTTATTATTTTCAATTAATTGGTATCCTCGTAGTTGTGTCGTGCCGTGCATTAAAACTTCAAGGCAATTGGGCAATTATTTACAATCTTTTATTATTTTGGGCTAACATATTGGACAATTGGGCTTATTATTTACAATCTTCAATTGATTTGGGCTAACATATTGGGCAATTGGGATTTGGGCTTATTATTTTCAACTAATTTGGGCTTACAGACTCTTTTTTAAGGGTGTCCTCGTAGTTGTTCAGGGGTATCCTTGGTATAAAAACTTAAAAAAAATTTACACTACTGATAAAAAGTTGAACCGTAGTCCGTGCTACGGCTCGGACAACATAAGGTCCGCCCGTGGAGTTAGGGGTAAATGACATAACTTGTAATGGTTTGCAAACATCGAGTACGTTTTTTATAATTTTTGAAACAAAGTACACACTTTGCAATCTAGTGTCAACATAAATGACGATTTTTGTAATTTACTCATTTTCAAATAAATAATTAATTGAGTTACTAGCCAAAATGGTCCCTGAGGTTTGCTCACTTTTGCCACTTTAGTCCAAAATCCAATTTTTTAAATCCGGGTCCCTGAGGTTTGCATTTTGTTGCCATTTTAGTCCAAATTTCAAAAAAGTCTAACTTTGTCAATTTTTTTACAGAATTTTGTCTTTATCCTCATTTCTCATAAGGGCAAAATGGTCATTATAGATTATTATAAACTAATTTATATTAAAAAAAAAAAAGAAAAAGAAACCCAGGTTGAGAAATGAGGATAAATACAAAATTCTGTAAAAAATTTGACAAAATTAAACTTTTTTGAAATTTGAACTAAAATGGCAACAAAATGCAAACCTGAAGGACCCAGATTTAAAAAATTTGAATTTTGGACTAAAGTGGCAAAAGTAAGCAAACCCTCATGGACCATTTTGGCTATTAACTCTAATTAATTTTAGAACTTTGTTTAGACATGCTTTGTAACGTTTCCTACCAAACCAAAATGTGTGTTACTGTTAGGTTGAAGAAATAAACATCGATTCTGCTTTCTATGTTGGAGAATCAGACGATGATGGCTCGCACAATTTCTCATCTTCGTGCTTTTATCAAATTCAAAGGTGACTCCTTTCTTCTTCCTTTACAAAACCCTCTTTCTTCTTCCCGATTCAGTCCTCACTCCACTTGTTTAGCTTCTCTTCTTCACTCCACTTCCTTTTCAAATAATGGGGATCGTCCCCAATCTAGGTATCAAAAGGTTACCAACTTGGATGATGCCTTTAACCTGTTCGATGAAATGACACAGAGACGACCACTGCCATCTGTTGTTCACTTTACTCAGTTGTTAAATGCTGTTGCCAAAATGAACCATTTTTCTTCTTCTCTCCTCCTTTTTAAACAAATGTGTCTCATTGGAGTGCCTGTTAACGAGTACTGTATCAGTATTGCAATCAAGTGTTGTTGTCAGATGTCTCGCACCAATGATGGTTTTGCCCTCCTAGCTTCTTGCTTCAGGCGTGCTGTTGTCCCAAATGTCTTCATATTTAGTACACTCTTAGATGGACTCATTCGTGAAGATAGGATTCTTGAGGCTGAGAGACTCTTCAAGAAGCTCATCAAACAGAAACTATGTGAACCTGATGTAGTTATGTATTCCACTATGATCAAAGGGCTTTGCAAGTTTGGCAATAATGATATTGCCATTGGTTTGCTTAGGCTCATGGATGAAAGAGGTTGTGAGCCTAATGTTGTTGTATATAGCACAATCATTGATAGTCTCTGCAAGGACAAACTGATAGATGATGCTTTCAAGCTTTTCAATGAAATGGTATTTCACAAAGGCATTCAACCAGATGTCATCACATACAACTCTCTCATTCATGGCCTTTGTAACTTGTGTCGTTGGGACGAGGTCTCTAAGCTGCTAAAAGAAATGGAGGATCTAAGGATCTCTCCTAATTTTCAAACCTTTAGCATATTAGTTGATGCATTTTGCAAGGAAGGTAGGGTGGATGAAGCGGAGGCTGTTATAGACATCATGGTTGAGAGAGGTGAGGCTCCTGACATAGTGACATACAATACACTTATAGACGGTTACTGTCTACGAGGTGAAATGATCAAAGCAAGGACGCTTTTTGATTCACTTACTTCTAAAGGTCTAGTCCCTAATGTTGTTACTTATAACAGTTTATTGAACGGGTATTGCAAGAGTTTGAAAATAGAAGAGGCCATGCATATGTTCCATGAAATAACAAGAAAAGGTTTGAAACCTGATATAGTCAGTTACAACACCATGTTACAGGGATTGTTTAGGGTTGGGCGTTGTGGAGAGACACGCAAACTCTTTGATGAGATGCGAGCACAAGGCCTTATTCCAGATGAATACACCTATAGAATAATATTAAACGGTCTTTGCAACAACCATCAAGTTGAAGATGTGCTCTCTTTGTTTCATTTGGTGGGTGATAGCAAGCTAAACTCTGACATTCAAGTGTACACTATTCTTATTGATGGTATGAGCAAATGTGGGAAGCTTGATATTGCAAGGGATCTTTTCCAAGACCTAACTCTAAAAGGTTTGCAACCTGATGTTCGGACATATACCGTGATGGTTAGTGGCTTGTGTGGGGAAGGTTTACTAAAGGAAGCAAAGCACTTGTTTCGTAAAATGGATGAGAGTGGCTGCCCACCAGATGGTGTTACTTACAATGTTCTTCTCCAGGGATATCTTAAGAACCAGAATTACGATGATGTTGAGATGCTTTTACAGGAAATGTATGGAAGAAGTTACTCACTTGATGCTTCAACTTTATCGATGTTGATTGATGAAATCGCAGCTGGTTCAGTAGATAGAAGTATGCTTAAATTGATAGGTAAGCTTGTCCCAAAAGAAATGATGGATACTACTGCAGTGCCTAGATAACAATCTGGGAGAGAGACTGAATCAGTTATTGTTGGTTTGAGCTATTTGTACTTTTGTAGGATGAGAAATTAAAATCGGAAATTTGAATCGAATTAGTTCTGGTATTTACTTGTGGTATATTCTATCTAATGAGTTTATTGTTCAACATATGTGTATTTTTTATACTAGCAGTCACATTTCATCTCCATTATTGTTCAACATATTTTGTAAAAATCAGTCCTGTATTAGAACTCATCTCCATATTACTCAAAACAGTACTGAATTCTGCAGTGGATGTGCAATCAATATTGATATAACAGAACCAAAACCAGTTTCCCTTTTCATCAAAGATGCAATCAATATAACTAGGATTTTGATATAACTAGAATTAGATTTTGAAGAACTTTACAAGATACATCAGATTTTCATATAACTAGGATATCCATTGTAATCAACAAACAACCACCATTGTGGCAACATAAAAAAAAGTAATTGAAAATATAAGTTTTTTTCTAAAAAGCACAAGGGTATGTCCTTCATGATCATGTATAAACAGCTGCCGGTGCACATGTTCTTCACTTGAACCTGTATGTGTATGTCCTTCATGATCATGGAAAATAAGTGTCAAGATTCCAACTAAACAGAGTACAGATCCTACTAGAAGTCTGTTTGTGTTCGTTCGTTTATTCAACAAACGAACACGAACAATAAATTCCGTTCGTTTAGTTAAATGAACGAACATGAACAGAGGCCGCATTCGTTCATTTGTGTTCGTGAACGTTAGGTAATGTGTTCGTTCGTTTGTATTCGATAGTTTATTAGTGTTTGTAGTTCAAATAGAACGGGGTCAGTTAGGCTAATCAAAACATGCGTAGTACAGAGCAAATTGAGAGCAAGAAAGAAGTTGATTTACTAACCTTTTAGCCGTGCATGACAACTGCTCGAGGCCTTGAGTGGGTGATTGCCTTCAAACTAATCCAAATACAAAATATGAGATTGAAGAAGGAGATCTGTAATACAATAACTCTTAATCGGTAATAGTTACTTATTTTTTACTAATGTACAGGAATTTAAAAGTGATTGGAAAAACTCATGATAAAAATCACATAATGTGTTATGGTTGAAAAAAAAAATCAAATACACCGATAATTTTTTTTTTTTTTTTCAGTTTTCGTATTGATTTGGAACAATGCTTGTGACCTAGATTTCGCTTTTGCGTTGTAGAGGGATTTTGATTTTGTGATGGATCGGGTTCAATGTGGATTTGATTCTGGCAAGGGGCCTATTAGTAAAATGCTTAGGTGCCCAAAGTTTTTTAGTTTAACTTGTGGGTTATTATCCGCGCTTCGTGGCGGGTTTGAAATGTAGATGAAAATATGCAAAATGCGAATATAATGATAAAAAACCACAACATTATATTCAAAAGTCACGTAAAAGTTATATCGTTGTATACAAAAACCAAGTTATTCAAACATAACTTACATCAAAACATATATAAAGATAAACACGGCGGCCGCAAATTACATAGTAAGTTATTTAACTTTATTGAATGTGTTTTGTGAGAATTACAATCGTATTGAAATCAAGTTTTATAATAAAACAAGCAATTAGGCTATAGGAGTATAGGGTGTGGTCATGTCCCTCATGACCACCATGATCCTCCACATAGGCACCATGTAATTCATCTTTAATTCACCATTTAAAACCACTACCCTAAGGGTGTGGTCATGACTCAAACCATTATCCCCTTTATTTTTCTAATTTATTTTTGTCTTAAAATTTTCAAATGGGGGGTCGTGGCAATCGTGGTTTAATCCATGGGAACCACTATCAATCAAAGAGGGGGATGGTATACCATTTAATTAATGGACATATGTGGAAATAATGTTCCAATCCATGATCCCCACACCCATAGCCTTATAATGGAATCCATACCAACGTGTCGAAACAAATTACTCGAAATTCAATATTATTGGTTGTGTTTGTATGGAATGAGATTTAATGGTTTTTTTATTCGAAACAATTTCTTTTCAAATATGAAAAAAAAAAACAAACATTTCTTACCAAACCAAAATCAAAGCACACTAGTAGAGTGTTTAGTTAAAGCTAGAGAGAGAGAGAGAGAGGGGGAGAGAGTGCGTGTTAGGTTGAAGCAATTCACGTCTCTCTGTTAGTGTTTGGGGATGATGACTCGCTCCTCTTCACGTCTTCATTCTTTCTTCAGACTCAAATGTAATTTCATCACCAACTCTGTAACAACCCCTCTTTCGTCTTCCCGATTCACTCCTCACTCCACTTCTTTACCTTCTCTTCTTCACTCCACTTCTTTACCAAATTGGATGATGCCTTTAACCTGTTCGATGAAATGATCCAGAGAAAACCCCTCCCATCTGTTGTTAAGTTTACTCAGTTGTTAAATGCTGTTGCCAAAATGAAACATTTTTCTTCTTCTCTCCATCTTTTTAAACAAATGTGTGCCATTGGAGTTCCTGATGACAAATACTCTAAGAATATTGCCATCAAGTGTTGTTGTCAGATGTCTCGCACCAACGATGGCTTTGCACTCCTAGCTTCTTGCTTCAGGCGAGCTGTTGTGCCAGATGTCTGCACATTTAATACACTCTTAGATTAGATGGACTCATTCGTGAAGATAGGATTGTTCAGGCTGAGAGACTGTTCAAGAAGCTCATCAAACACAGACCTTGTGAACCTGATGTTGTTATGTATAACACAATGATTAAAGGTCTTTGCAAGTTTGGCAATAATGATATTGCAGTTGGTTTGCTTAGGCTCATGGATGAAAGAGGCTGTAAGCCTGATATTTATGCATATAATACCATCATTGATAGTCTCTGCAAGGACAAAATGATAGAGGATGCTTTCAACCTTTTCAAAGAAATGGTAATTCACAAACGCATTCTACCAGATGTCATCACATACAACTCTTTAATATGTGGCCTTTGTAACTTAGGTCGTTGGGATGAGGTCTATAAGATGCTAAAAGAAATGGAGGATGTAAGGATCTTTCCTGATTTGCAAACCTTTAGCATATTAGTTGTTGCATTTTGCAAAGAAGGTAGAGTGGATGAAGCGGAGGCTGTTGTAGAATTCTTGGTTGAGAGAGGTGAGGTTCCTAACATAGTGACATACAATTCACTTATAAATGGTTACTGCCTGCGAGGTGAAATGAGCAAAGCAAAGACACTTCTTGATTCACTTATGTCTAGAGGTCTCATCCCTGATGTTATTACTTATAACAGTTTATTGAATGGGTATTGCAAGAGTTTGAAGATAGAAGAGGCCATACATATGTTTCATGAAGTAACAAGAAAAGGTTTGAACCCCGATGTCATCTTTTACAACACCATGATACAAGGTTTATTTAGGGTTGGACGTTGTGGAGATGCATGCCAACTCTTTGATGAGATGCAAGCACAAGGTCAAACTCCAAATGAATACACCTATGGAATAATATTAGACGGGCTTTGCAGCAACCACCAAGTTGAAGAAGCGCTCTCTTTGTTTCATTTGGTGGGTGATAGCAAACTAAATTATAATATTGTAGTGTATAGTATCCTTATTGATGGGGCAGGAAAATGTGGAAAGCTTGATATCGTAAGGGCTCTCTTTCATGAACTTCATGTAAAAGGTTTGCAACCTGATGTTCGGACATATACCGCAGTGATTCGCGGCTTTTGTCGGAAGGGTCTACTAAGGGTAGCAAAGAATTTGTTTCTTAAAATGGGTGAGAGGGGCTGCCCACCAGATAATGTTAGTTACTGTGTTCTTCTCCATGGATATCTTAAGAACCAGCATTTCGATGATGTAGAGATTCTTTTACAGCAAATGGATAGAAGAAGTTACTCACTTGATGCTTCTACTTTATCGTTGTTAAAAGATCGAATCGCAGCTGGTTCATTAGATAGAAGTTTACTTAAGTTGATAGGTATGCTTGTGCCAAAAGAGTTGATGGACAGTTTTACAGGTAGGGAGAAGAAGCTGAATGGTGAGTGTGGGTTATGAATCATTTGTGGGATGAGAAATGAACTTTGTTAGGGGTACTACCTTGCAACATCGCGTGAAATAACGCGACTTGACTATTACAAAAGCGCCTGTTATTCACCACTTCTCAGAGAGCATCTCTAGGGTTATGACAATCCGGTGTTTTGGAAAACAAGACGAGTTTATTAAAGAAAATGTTGTCGTGTCGATGGAAATCTACGAATGGATTTCCTCAACAATGGGTCGAATGGATGGTTAGGATTTCGGATGGAGTTTGTTGGAAGTTTGTTTCTTTGTGTTTCCACTGTTTTCATGATCCTGTTACCCAGCAACGTCATTAAACCCGGTACTATCTCACTTCCTTTATTCCTTATCAAACCCATTTACTTTTAAAAATGTTGATTCAGGTATTTAACAGTTCAAAATAATTATGTAAAATGAATTAAGGCTTCATTGGTTATTTATGCAAAGAATTTACACCATTTGTTTACCATTTAATACCACAAATAAAATGGTGTATACTGGTGTCATCACCTATGCCATCGAGGGTTAAACTAATGGGAGTTTGCTTATATGGTCACAGAGGATGTTGGATTGTCACTTTCATATGGATTATCGCTCAATGGTCTTCTGTTTTGGGTTTTATACACTAGTTGCTTTGTTGAAAACTGAATGGTTTCGGTTGAGAGGATAAAACAGTTTACAAACATACCATCAGAAGCAGAATGGGTGAAGAAAGACAAGTCCCCTCCTCCAAACTGGCCAACTCATGGCAGTTTGGAGCTCAGAAACTTGCAGGTAACCCGCAAATTCTATCATCATGTAGAGGTTTTAACGTGTGGGTTTGGGTTATAACGGGTCAAATGGGTAAAATCAAGAAATAATACTAAAAGGATTGGGTCAACGGTGGGTCGAACAAGTTGAAAGATGCCTAAAATGTATTCGTAATGCATATAGATAGATTTATGCAAATTCTGTACAAAAAGTATTTTGGTTCAACCCAACCCCGAGCTGTTTTCATATACCTGTTTTGACCTGCAGGTTAGATATCGTCCAAACACGCCTCTTGTGCTTAAAGGGATATCCCTAAACATTCAAGGGGGCCAAAAGATTGGTGTTGTTGGCAGAACAGGTGGCGGGAAATCAACTTCGATCCAAGTTCTGTTTCGGCTGGTTGAGCCCACTGGTGGAAGTATTATTATTGATGGTATTGACATCTTAACGCTAGGGCTTCATGATCTTAGGTCCCGATTTGGCATCATTCCCCAAGAACCAGTCCTTTTTGAAGGAACTGTGAGAAGCTACATTCACCCTATTGGTCAACATTCTGATGATGAGATATGGAAGGTAAATGCGAGTTTGTATGTTTTTTTATACTCCATTCGGGTAGATCCAGAGGTGGAAATTTCATAAGTCAACTCGGGTTTTAGTTTTCTTTAAATCGGGCCATTCTGACCTGCCTTTAGAAGGACGGGCCCATTTTTTATCAACTTTGAAATACCTAACCTGAGAACCTGCTTTGTAGAGTCTCAAACGCTGCCAGCTCAATGATGTTGTAGCTGCAAAACCTGGAAAACTTGATTCCGCAGGTATTTAAAATGGGCCCGGTAACTGTTTTTGGTAAGAAAACTATTTGTCACTTATTTGTTAATTGGTATCTTTGTAGTTGTTGATAATGGCGATAATTGGAGCGTTGGACAAAGACAACTTCTCTGTCTGGGAAGGGTGTTGCTGAAACAAAGCAGATTATTGTTCATGGATGAAGCAACGGCTTCCGTTGATTCACAAACAGATGCAGTAATTTGGAAAATCATAAGAGAAGATTTTGCTGACTCTACTATCATTAGCATTGCTCACGCGGTAATTTGGAAAATCGTAAGAGAAGATTTTGCTGACTCTACTATCATTAGCATTGCTCACAGGATACACTTACTGATACTAGTGCTTTGAAACGGCAAATATGATACTATAAGGATATATGTGAAATTTTGAACTTTTGAGTGTCATTATGGAATTTATCCTGTGTTGTAACACCTGCCATTGAGGTCAAGTTAGTTCCTTTGAAGGTCAGCTAATGACCAACTTATTCTATGTGTTGTAACAGGGTATGCAAAAGAATTTGACGAGAGCCTTCACATTTGATTCAGAAGCCCTCTCTTTTTGGGGTGTTGGTTCAGAATTACACAAACCGATCATCTAGGTTATGAACACATGTTTATACTCCTATAATCATCTTGTTTTACAAGAACAGTTTGGTTCAGATCTCATAAAGGTGGTATCAGTTTGGATGAGCTGGGTAATATGTCACAGAGACTATGTTGCAGTAGATTACAAACATTTTTGTCTCTTTCTTTAAAGTTTATATTATGTTGCTTTTTTTATATGTGATGACATGCAATTTGTAGGATTTCATATATATTTGCTTGTTGGAATCAAACTTTATAATAAAACAAGCAAATATATATTGAAATCCTTACAAACCGTTCAAAACAGAGAATTTTGAAATCTATATTATGTATTATGTGTTTTTTATGGGATGAAATTTATACATTTTAATGGATTTAATTCAAGAATATGTTTGAATAATAAAATTATAAAATCAACCATTTGGCTAATGTTTCCAAATATGAAAAATAATCATACTTATGGAATCGATTTTTGGAGGTCAAGAAGATGTTCAATGAGACCATGAGCCTTGAGGTCAAAGTACATTAATACGAGGTTACGAGACCACAAGTCTTGATAACATTATACACGCTATTCTGAGACTTTGAGTGGAGGATTAAACGAGGTATTGAACCTCAGGAGAATATATTTAGTATTAGGGTGGACGGAGCACTCAAGGGTACTTATTCTAGCCCTAACCAATCAAAATATGCCATGTTAAATTTGGTACAAATTACTCGTTAACTAGTAAACACGGGCACTACATGCCTATGCAATAAACTATATATATTTTTTAATATTAATAAAATCAAATACCCCAACCAATCACAAGCCACCAACAAATCTCAAAGTCAACACCCACCTTGAACAACAACATTCTCATGCGGGTACCCCCACTTGGCTAACCGAACCCGCCTTACCAACCCTTAGGGTCTGTTTGGTATGTGGTAATAGAATGGACAGAGGAATAGAATGGACGAGGTAATGGAATGGATGAGGTAATGGAATTGATCATTACCATTCCATGTCTTGTTTGGTTACCAAGTGAGAATGGAATGAACCATTACTTTTTGTTGTTTGGTATGCGAGAAAAGACGAAGGAATACAATCGGATGGCGGTGGTCAATGATGGGCGGCGATGGTGGGTGGTGATAGGTGGCAGTTGTAGCGGCGGTGGTGGTGATGGGTGGAGACGGCGGCGATTTGAGACGGCGATGGGTGGTGACAGCGATGGTGTTGGTGGGTGACGGCGAAGGTGGGTGGCGACGATGGTCAGATGTGGTAGCGGTGGCGACGGTGGTGGCATTGGCGGAGGTAGGCGGCGACGACGACGGTGATCGGAGGTGGTAACGGCAATGGTGGCGGCGATGATCGAAGGTGGGTGGTGGTGGCGGTGATCGGAGGTGGCAACGACGATGGTGGATGGCAGCGACGGCGGTGGCGGTGGCGAGGGTGGAGGTGGGTTGAGACAACGACGGTGGCGGGTGACGGCAGTGGCCGATGGCGGCGAAGGTGGGTGATGGCGGCGGTTGACAGTGGTGGTGGGTGGTGGCAACGGTAGTAGGTTGTGGTGTTGGTAATGAAGGGTGAAGATGGAATGGAATGGGAAATAAACAGGGGGGAGGGATGAAATGATTTTGAGGGAATGAAATGCATTTTGGAATGGGCGATTTCATTTCATCGACCAACCAAACACTCTTTTCTTCTTTCCCTCTTAGTGGTTCATTTCATTCCACCTCTCATTCTTGCATACCAAACGCTACCTTAGGGGTGGCGGCGGTGTTCTGGCATAGGTAAATACCCTAGACACCTCTACCCGAGGAGTGTCCCGTCCTCCCCTATTAAATCACTAAACGAGGCCTTGAACCTCGGGGATATATTTAGTACTATTAAATGGATAGTAATGATAGTCTATTTCTTGCAATGTTTTTTATTTTTATTTATTTTTTGTAATTTTAAGAGATTTAGTTACAACAAGATCATAAAGCTGAAACGGCCGTGCAAACCTCACAATAAGTGATAACTTACAAATCTTGTAAAGCTTTTGTATCTGAGTTTTAGATAAGGTTTCATCTTTTCTATAAAATAGTGTAAAGAGCAAGGATGTTAGAATTTTTTTTTTATTTATGACTTACCCTAAACAAGGATGATGACACATATTAAAAATAATTAAATATAAATATAAATTATAATATAGATGACCGTTAGTACCTGTGGTTTATGGAAAGTAACAACCTCATGTACTAATAGTTCAAAGTAACAATCTAAGGTTTTAACTTTTGATTTTGTAACATCCTAGGGCCTTAAAGCTAACGGCCGTTAAAAACTAACTGAGAACTTAGTATCCAACCTTGAACTTTGGAGAAACCACAAGGACTAACCACAAAATTAACTCTTGTAATATATAAAACACATTTTTTCTTTTTTCTCTTATTATTTAATTAAACCTTTTTAATTATGTATGTAAACCATTTTTTAAATAATTGTACGAAATTGACGTATTAAAGCTAATTTGAAGCCACTTCAGTAATTAGCTTACAAGTAAATTAATGAGAATTTTCACAAAATGATAACCAAGTTTTAGGAGTGTTTCAATTAGGTTACTCATAAAAAGTTGTTCTAATTAACTCATTAAAGTTTATTTTATTTGCTAATCCTATATAATTAACCTGAATGAGAGGTAAACTATCTTAAGTGACATTTATTTTTTATGTTTATATAATTTATTTAATAAAAGAGAAAAATAAAGTTAATCAAATAAAAAATAGATACACATTGTGATCATTCAGTACTGTCGCACCACCCAACTGTTGCACCACCCAACACCGTCGCATCATCATGTCGTACCACCACCGTACCGTGGAACCACCGACGACACCGTGTCATGGAACCACCATCGGCATCCAGTGGCGGATCTAGAAAATCTGCCAAGCCGTAACGTTTTATAAATAAGCGGTAACGAAATCGAAAAAACGTCAAATTTTTCCAAAATTTACACTACCGCCGGAGCGCCAAGCCGTAGCGGAGGTTGCCCCTACTTACACTATATGTCCGCCACTGTCGGCATCGTGCCGTGGAACCATACAACCATTTTTTGGTATGCACATGACAATTTAGTTCTTTATGGATATAAGGTGATGAATGGATGAGCATAAAGATATGCTAAACATCATAGAAATTTAGTTCAAACTAAATTGTGATGAATGGATGGGTATATGATGGATATAAACTTCATATTTGCATTATTGTTTGTTGATACCTTCAAACTAAACTTCATATTGATCAACCATGTCTAGTTTTTTTTTTAATAAAGTTGAATTTAGTTCAAATTTTGATATAATCTAACATGTTTTTTTTACGTATTTGTTTATGAATATTATCCTATATATTAAAAAACAAAGCTAATGAATAGTAGTTGTCACATCATAATAAATAGTAAACTTTTCTTATTGGTTATCATGAATAGTAAATATACATAACTTCAAGTCATCTTTTGTTGACTTTTTTCCCTTATACCCTTTTTAAGTGTGTGTATATATCTATTTTCTTCAAAGTGATGTAGATTATTCATCATGGTGGAGTGGTTTTGTGGTTGTATGTGTTTTAAAGAGACTCAAGTTCAAATCATGAGGTCTTTTTTTTTTCTTTCCATTTATCCTTACATAACTTCACGTCATCTTCCTTTTTCTCCTCTTTCACACGTTTTTCTGATTGTATTTATACAATTCTTATTCCTTATTTGTTGGGTTAGTGGATGCTTAGACATCGCAACAGTCGCCATCGCCAGGAGTTACTAACTCGCTTGCTACCAATGGCTCTGTTGTATGAAAACTCCACTTGTCAACTTAAAAATAAGACACTAAATAGCATAGCTTTAATAACAACCAAGTATTTAGTCGCAATAAATAGTTTTACAATGACTTAGTTTTGTCGCGCCGCAACGCGGCGCGCAGCATTAAAACCTAGTTATCTGAATTTTCAACGAAAAGATTAGGAAGTTTCTGTGAAATTTTAATAGCCATTATCGTTTCTTTAGGTCTCGACCCAACTCACAAGTTACACAAAAATGAAAGGTATTCAAATAAAATTACTTAATAGTTATTTAGTTATGACTCTTAAGGTGAAGTTTTATTTATTTTTTTTTATTTTATTTGTAGTGTATTAACCTTTAGATACTGGATTAAAATTTTAGTATAACTACACTATCATTGGTAACTAGCAACCGAATAAAACACGTAACACGAAGTGAGTCATATGATGTAAAATGCTGACGAAACATATTAGAAAGTCAAGGGAGGTCAAAGTACTGATATTTTATAGAGTTTTTAGAAAATGAAGGCAAAGTCGACCTCTTTGAAAGTTGAGAGGAAGGAAAAAAAACACAACTTCTAACATAAAGTGACCTTTAACGTACTAAACTTATACAACTCTTGTGATATAAAATTATAAAAGAAAAAATAGGAAACTCAAAGACTTAAAAAAAAACAAAAAGAAAAAAACAAAATTATCATATATATTATCCTATATGTTAAAAAACAAAGCTAATGAATAGTAGTTGTCACATCATAATAAATAGTAAACTTTTCTTATTGGTTATCATGAATAGTAAATATACATAACTTCAAGTCATCTTTTGTTGATTTTTTTCCCTTATACCCTTTTTAAGTGTGTGTATATATCTATTTTCTTCAAAGTTATGTAGATTATTCATCATGGTGGAGTGGTTTTGTGGTTGTATGTGTTTTAAAGAGACTCAAGTTCAAATCATGAGGTCTTTTTTTTTTTCCATTTTATGCTTACATAACTTCACGTCATCTTCCTTTTTCTCCTCTTTCACACGTTTTTCTGATTGTATTTATACAATTCTTATTCCTTATTTGTTGGGTTAGTGGATGCTTAGACATCGCAATAGTCGCCATCGCTAGGAGTTACTAACTCGCTTGCTACCAATGGCTCTATTGTATGAAAACTCCACTTGTCAACTTAAAAATAAGACAGTGTTAAGTAGATCTCTACATTTCTTACCAAACCATAATCAAATGGCTCTCTCAACCATGATGTCTATAACAGCCTCCCCTCCCCTCCTCTCACCCTGTTAAGTAGATCTCTGGAACACAGTGTCAGTGTCAGGCATGCTCTCTACATTTCTTACCAAACCATAATCAAATCAGAGCAGGGAGTGTTTGGTTCACGTCTCTCTGTAACGGAATCATCGACGATGATCACTCGATTGAATTCACGTCTCCATTGTTTCATCAGTAATTTAATCACCAGCTCCTTCCTTCCTCCTTCATCTTCCCGATTAGGTTTACAATTCACTCCTCACTCCACTTCTTTAGCTTCTCTCCTTCACTCCACTTCCTTTTCAAATCATGGGGATCGTCCCCTGTCTAGGTATCAAAAACTTACCAGCTTGGATGATGCCTTTAACCTGTTCGATGAAATGATCCAGAGAAAACCCCTCCCATCTGTTATCAAGTTTAATCAGTTGTTGAGTGCTCTTACCAAATTGAACCATTTTTCTTCTTCCCTTCACCTTTTCAAACAAATGTGCGTCGTTGGAGTTCCTTTTGATGCCTACTCTATGAATATTGCCATCAAGTGTTGTTGTCAGATGTCTCGCACCAACGACGGCTTTGCACTCCTGGGCTGTTGTTTCAGGCGAGCTGTTGTACCCGATGTCTTCACATTTAATACGCTCTTAGATGGACTCATTCGTGAAGATAGGATTCTTGAGGCTGAGAGACTCTTCAAGAAGCTCATCAAACAGAAACTATGTGAACCCGATGTAGTTACGTATAACACGATGATTAAAGGGCTTTGCAAGTTTGGCAACAATGATATTGCCATTGGTTTGCTTAGGCTCATGGATGAAAGAGGCTGTAAGCCTGATATTTATGCATATAATACCATCATTGATAGTCTTTGCAAGGACAAAATGATAGAGGATGCTTTCAAGCTTTTCAATGAAATGGTATTTGCCAAAGGCATTCTACCAGATGTCATCACATACACCTCTCTGATTTATGGCCTTTGTAACTTGTGTCGTTGGGACGAGGTCTCTAAGCTGCTAAAAGAAATGGAAGATTTAAGGATCTCTCCTAGTTTGCGAACCTTTAACATATTAGTTGATGCATTTTGCAAGGAAGGTAGGGTGGATGAAGCGGAGGCTGTTATAGACATCATGGTTGAGAGAGGCGAGGTTCCTGACATAGTGACGTATAATTCACTGATAGATGGTTACTGTCTAAGAGATGAAATGACCAAAGCAAGGGCGCTTTTTGATTCACTTACTTCTAAAGGTCTCGTCCCTAATGTTGTTACTTATAGCAGTTTATTGAATGGGTATTGCAAGAGTTTCAAAGTAGAAGAGGCCATGCATATGTTTTATGAGATAACAAGAAAAGGTTTGAAACCTGATATAGTCACTTACAACACCATGTTACAGGGTTTGTTTCGGGTCGAACGTTGTGGAGCTGCACGCAAACTCTTTGATGAGATGCGATCACAAGGCCTAATTCCAAATGAATGTACCTATAGAATAATATTAGACGGTCTTTGCAACAACCATAAAGTTGATGAGGCGCTCTCTTTGTTCCACTTGGTAGGTGATAGCAAGCTAAACTCTGACATTCAAGTGTACAATATTCTTATTGATGGTATGGGCAAACATGGGAAGCTTGATACTGCAAGGGATCTTTTTCATGACCTAACTTTAAAAGGTTTGCAACCTAATGTTCGGACATATAATGTGATGATTAGTGGCCTATGTAGGGAAGGTATGCTGAAGGAAGCAAAACACTTGTTTCTTACAATGGATGAGAGTGGCTGCCCGCCAGATAATGTTACTTACCGTGTTCTTCTGCAAGGATATCTTAAGAAGAAGCATTACGATGATGTAGAGATGCTTTTAGAGGAAATGGATGGAAGAAGTTACTCACTTGATGCAACATCTTTATCGTTGTTGATTGATGACATCGCAGCTGGTTCAGTAGACAGAAGCATGCTTCAGCTGATTGGTAGGCTTGTGCCAAAAGAATTGATCAACACTCCCGCCCCGATAACAGCCTTGGAGCGACACTGAAATAGTGATCATGACTGGCTTCTTTTTTATGTATTTGGGGAATGAGAAATGAAGACTGTACCTACAAAATGTAGGAAGTAGGAGATCTGTAACAATTGGGCAGGTTCTAATTAATGAGTTGAAAACTCTTAACAGATTTGCATTTTCTAATTTCATGGTTGCGAGCGGTTACATGTTTGATATAACACAAAGTAAATATCACAGCTTTGACCACAAGTGGTTCTTTTGTAGAATCAGCCATGTATTAGATATAAATCTCATATTCAAAGCCTGTTATTCTTAGCCCTAAAGTCGTGCCATCGTTTTCTGCACTGGATCTGTCTACCGAATCACCATGTTCTTCTATTTTTCTGGCATTACAATGCAGGTGTGTATAAACTCTACCATCACTTGTAAAAGGTGTTGCTTACATGGATGCCTATGCCTATGTGGACCTACGTGTAGGCTGAAACAGGATGAGTCATCATCTCTACCTACACAAATCGATCAGGTTCCAACCCCATTTAGATGAGAGAAATTTTTTGGTTCCCTACTTTAGCGACCAAGTTTCCATCAATATGACAGCACGACATACTCCATTTGAGTGAATGTTGATTTTCTTTAGTAAAAGGATTGTGTGATTTTGTTGGAAGATTATAATCAAGGAAAATTGGTTTAATTAGAAGTCAAAACAAAAGTCAAACCTGTGTTTATGAAAAGTCAAAATTGGGCAGAATAGTTAAACATTGTGTCTGTTAGTTTAGGATGTATCGATTAGTTTAAGTAGTTAAATAACCGTCGATGTATGGCCATACAAGCCCTCATATGTACAGAATCACCGTATCTATTTCTACATGTATATACATATAGGGCTGCACACATACGCACAAGCATTATGAATCTGCAAATGGTTGTTTATTTCTCTCAGTTAGACCTTCATGGATATCTTGACCAAGAAATTTGACTTTTTAATTTCTTGATTGACTTCGACAATTAACTTCCTGCTGGGTGATGATGCCAATTGGAGGGTTTGTATATGGATTGCTTCTCCTTTTGCAATTTGCTATCCTTATAGTTGTAAATGAACAAAGTTAATAGAGCCATTTTCAATGTTAACGAGATGTTTGAAGATTGAAGAATCACATCAAATGAGAACAACTTTATTTTAAAGGTTTGTAAATTGCCCTTTAATCTGTCTGAGAATGTTACTTCTTTTACTGTTAGATTAACCTTTTCTCTCTGACCTGTGTTTGTCAATAAACCTTAATATTGACTTCTTCTTGAACCTACACCACTGCCACCATCATATTCCGTATCCAACCACTATAAAAGAGGTGCTTTTTAGTATTATCAAGATGCCTGCACTTGGTTCGCAAAAGGGTTCTCAAAGTTTTGACCTTTTTGTGAATCGGGTCAGAATTCTTGACGTATTACAGTCAGATCTTCAGGAAATAGTCAGTTTCTTGGTTATATGAGACACCCAGCTCTTGTTTCTTGAATTTTAGGGTTTTGATTAAAACTTTTGGTTTGTTATTGTTACGGATTTGGTGTTTTCTAGCTTAAAAATTGTGCAAGATTGGTATTTTTTTTATCTGGTCGGTTGTTTGACTTTTCAAGGTTGACTATTCACAGAATGTTGCATTTAACTCGCTGGGAATCATGAAGCTGCTGATAGTAAGGCACTTGTTGTATTCTGAATCGAGTGTATAGGGAATGGTATGAGATCAAAAATGGGAATTTTGCATGGGTCAAAACAGGGTCGTCGGGTTAGTTTGAAAACTTTTTGTTTAATATTATTTTTCTTTTTAAAAATAACTGTACATCTATATTAGTCTGTTTTTATTTTAAATAAAATGATTAGGAGATTATATTCATTGCTGCTGAGCATTGCTTTTGTAGATCTGCCCTAAAGTTGTAAGTGAACCAAGTTTCATGTTTATCGAAATACAGCCATCGTCATTTTCAGCAACATGTTTGAAAAAACACAACAATGATGAGAATTTATTCTGAAGTACTATTAGTCAGATAGGACATGATGAAGAATCAGTTGAATCCAAACATGCTTATTCAGCAGAATGAAAGGGTTCCAGAACAGTTTGCTGGTGTTAAAATGGAGGTATCTCGAATCGAATCCTGTGCTGGAGCTGCTAAATTTTAATGGGGATCTAGCTTCTTCGTGTTTTAGCTGATGTATCTCAATGCCCCTATGGCTCTATATATGTTCGTATGATTATTTACTGCTGCCATTCGATTTCTTCTGAGCTGTTGGGCTTAAACCTGGTTGATGCTGCTGATCAATTTGAGCTGCAGGATTTGAAGGATTTGAAGGGTAGTAAAGTCAACTGCAGTCAAGATGGTATGAATTTGAAAAAATATATTTGAATTGGTGGCCATGGTTTATATATTTGAGTTCCTTTAAAAATTGCAATTCCTTCAAAAAAATTCTCAATTCTATTATGAGACTTTGAGTCTCAGATAAATAGACGGGGTCTTGAACCTCAGAGGAATATTTAGTAACATTAATTGATTAAAGGAGGTCTTGAACCTTGAAATGCATTTTTTATAGTTAAATAACTAAAAAGGGGTCTTGAACCACGTGGAATATATTTAATACTAGTAATTGTATAGTGATGACAATGTATTGTTAGGGATGACAATGGGTCAGGTTTGGGTATTGGTAATCTCATACCCATACCTGGTTATAAAATCGTGTTTTATACCCGACACAATACCAATCAGGTATTTGTCAGGTAATTACCCGTCGGGTATTGGGTATACCCGCGGGTACTGGGTATACCCATTAGTTTGTTAAAAGTCATACGTTGGGATTTCTAAATACATTTTTTTACTATTATAATTATTGGATTAGGATCAAATACAAAAGCTCCTTAAAATAAGAAGTGTACTTTATCATTGTTCATAGATCGAATCTCGGCTGGTTCACTAGACAGAAGTATGCTTAATATGATAGGTAAGCTTGTCCCAAAAGAAATGATGGACTCTCTTGCCTAGATAACAATCTGGGAGAGAGACTGAATTAGTTATTGTCGGTTTGAGCTATTTGTAGCATGAGAAATTAAAACAGGAAATTTGTATCGAATACCTACTAGTCTTTTCTTGTGGTATATTCTATCTAATGAGTTTAATGTTTGAGTAAACTGCCAAAATGGTCCCTGAGGTTTGGCCACTTTTGACACTTTAGTTTAAAACTCAAATATTTTGAATCTGGGTCTTCGTGGTTTCAATTTTGTTGTCATTTTCATCCAAAATCAAAATCTGGTCTGATTTTTCAGTTAACATCTAGCTTTTCTGTATTTTTCCTCTCTTTTAATGAAGGGTAAAATGGTCAGGTTTTTTTAATTTGTTATAATAAAACGTTAAAAGACAATGTGGATCATTGACGGACCACTGAAGTATCATCGTGCCACCAGCGAAACCATGCAATCATATCCATCTTCACTAGACATAATGCCTATACACCAATTCATGAGGAAACCCCCCTCCCCCCACGTTTGTGGGAATCGAACCCAGAAACTATTGGTCCCACAACCTTATTCCACCCCTAAGATGCCACTAGACTATAATGCCATAGACATTCAGATATCATATAAAATGAAACTAGGGGTATGTACAAAATCAATACAAACCTCGGGATTATCCGTGTAATTAACTCTTACCAGTTTATTACTAACAGGTCATCTTATGTATCATAGCTAAAAAAAATATATATTAGGTTTTATACTCGTATTAAAATATACCTTCATGACACATTCTAAAATGTATTTTTATTATTTACTTAACTAGTTTTTTACTATCGCCGCGTTGCGGCGAACGTTTTTTGTTGTTTAGTCTGTGTTTACATGTGTTTTGAAATCACTACGAGCGCGTTGCGCACAGAAACCGCTGACAATAATAAAATGAAAATATAGAAAAAAACACTAAAAGATAACCAAAATAAAATCAACCAAAAAAGTTGTATGGTAATAATGTTGGTCGTATGAAACCTATGGTCAGAGATGAGCAAATGATACTGGGTACCGGTACCGAATTTCCCGAACCGAAAGATCTTAAGTACCAATTCGATACGAATTTTGGCGTTCCTGGTACCGGTTCGCTACCGTTTTTTACCTTCATATACAGGTACCGTAATTGGTATTTTCGGTACCAGTACCGATTCGGTATTGGTTGGCACTGAGCTCATCCCTACCCCTGAAACTAAAAAAGAAATCATTAAAAGTTGAAGAAAAAAAAAGTTGCACGATACCGTTGTTGTTCATACGACACCCGTTATCGGGGATAAGCAAATGGTACCGGGTAGCAGCACCGAATTTTCTGAACTAAAAGATTTTCAAAATCAATTCGATACCGACTTTTGGTGTTTTCTGTACCAGGCTGGTGTCGTTTGTTTATGTACCAATAACCATACTGGTATTTTCAATACCAGTACCGGTTGACAAAAGCTTATCTAACTTAAAAAGTGAAAAAGATAATGAAACTATTAAAAAAATCATATATATTATTATTATTATTATAACTTTACTGTTCAAAACATTGTACTTTTAATATATAACTAGTTTTTGCCCCGCCCGCGTTGCGGGGCAATAAGCCGAATATTTCTCTCTCATAACATGTATGTATGTACAGAGGGAAAAATCGTAATTATATTTTGAACTGGAGGCGAAATCATAATTTTAAACTGAGAGCAAAATCATAATTTTGAGCTACGGGGAAAAACATAATTTTATTTTGAACTGTGGGCAAAAACATAATTTTGAGCTGAGGGCAGAATTGTAATTTTGAGCTAGAGGGAGAATCAACATTTTATTTTAAGCTGGGGGCAAAAACGTAATTTTAAACGGAGGGCGAAACCGTAATTTTAAACTGGAAACAAAATAAAAAAAGAGTTTTTGACCCGAGGGCAAAAGCGTAATTTTGAGCTAAAGGCAAAGTTATAATTTTATTTTGAGGTGAGGGCAAAAACGTAATTTTAAACGAAGGACGAAAACGTAATTTTAAATTGTAAATAAATTTAAATTAAAAATGGTATAGTCCAATAGGGAAGTGCCACACAGACTATTCCCCCCAACTTGTTTTTGTATACGTAAGGTAATATATAGGGGAATACACTTAACAAATCAAATTTTAGATATGAAGAACTGATAACAAATTAACAATTACTTGATTTGAATTTAAGCTCTAAGTTAGTAAGTGGCCTAATAGATAAGAATGGCTAGAAAACATAATTGA
This sequence comes from Helianthus tuberosus, assembly GCA_030545235.1. Lineage (NCBI taxonomy): Eukaryota > Viridiplantae > Streptophyta > Magnoliopsida > Asterales > Asteraceae > Helianthus > Helianthus tuberosus. Next base: position 201,567,398 of record CM060425.1, read on the forward strand.
ATACTTTTGTAATTATATTTAACATTACCTTTCGTTTTCTAATGATATTGTCATAAAATAAATCAGTTGGTAGATTAGATACATTGTTAATTAATATTTAACAAGTGTTTACCCGGTCACACATTGTGGTGAAAATGTCGTATGTACACGAAACTGTTATAACAAAATGTATTCAATACGTCTACATATTAAAAAAATCAATAAACCAAATCAAACTACAAATTAATATGATGTAAAAATAACATAACTTGGGAAAGAAATATGTATGAGATCACTTGAAACAATTAAGTTAGAATTTTTGTTTATCGATTGTTGGCCATTGTTCAATCTTCTTATCTAGGATTCTAATACAAAACTATACGGAATATGAGATATATTATTCCATCCTAATGAACCCTTGTAGTGACAAGAGCTGAAAAACTCCAGGAAATTTGAAACACATTTGTCATTCATGTTTGTATGAAATATATATGTTACTACAAGAAAAGCTCAAAAACCATTTTATTTTTAATTCAAACAGGTTGTATTATTTTTTTTTCAATTATGTGTATTGTATTGAAATACATTTTACTTTATTCTTTGTATATGACTAAATACATTTACATTATTCTTTGTATGACTAATTGTGCTTGTGTCTTTCAAACTATAACAATAGATCATTGAGGCACTTAGTGACATAAGAATTGATATTTTTACAAATTTTTTTGTTTTGTATAATTGTTAAACAGGATTTAAGTTAGTTTCAATGAGGTTCAATCCTCAACTGTAAATCAATATTCTTTATGTTACGATTTATATGTGTAAAACCCAAACCAAACCGAACCCATGATGAAAACCAAAACCTGAAACCAAACGATTTCATATGTTAAATAAAAAATTTAAAGTAAAGATATAAAAAAAATTGATAAGTGAAAAGAAGAGTACAAGTAAAAATATAGGGAGGGTGGTATATTTAACAATATCTAAAATTAGATACCTCTCTGTGTGTATCTTACGTGCATTATTTAACGCTCAAAGTTAACCCTGTTAAATTTTAAACCATTTGTGAAAGCAAATAAGGTGGCTGGAACTATATAATTTTTAAACCATGGACAAAGTCATAAAATTTGGGTCGACCCCTATCAACTTCTTCCTTTACAAATCCCTATTTCATCTTTCCGATTAAGTTTATCATCTCTTCACTTAAATTTCTTTTCAAATGGCAATCGCCGTCGATTGAAGTTATGATTCCATAGTAAGTTATTTAATTTTATTGAATGTTTCTTGTGAGAATTACAATCGTATTGAAATCAAGTTTTATAATAAAACAAGCAATTATAGTGGAATCCATACAAACGTGTCGAAACAAATTACTCGAAAATCAATATTATTGGTTGTGTTTGTATGGAATGAGATTTAGGGGGTGTTTGGGATTCCTTTATTTCCACCTCCTTTTGACTTATTAACTTATATAAGTTAATAAGTTATAACAATAGTGTTTGGCAAACCCACAACTCCTTTTAAAATAACTTATGGTTTGTGTTGTAAGAAGGCAAATTTGAGAAGTCAAGATTTGTAACTTCTCAAATAGCAAAAGGACTTTTAGAGATTTTATGACCATTACACCCTTCACCTACCCCTCCAAACATCTGCCGTCATTTTACATGAATAAGTTAAACCAAACATCTTTTAAAAAAACTACTTTATTAACTTATTGGCTTATAAGCTAACCCAAACATTTTTTTTAAAAAGTGTCTTTCAAAAAGTCATAAGTTAATAAATCATTCTCACAAAAAGTCCCTTTTAACTTAGACCGTGGGGTATGGTGGGGCGTGGGTTGGGGGCATGGTGCGACACGTGGAGTATGGGGCACCCAAGACCAAAAGCCAATTTCAAAGGGGTATGGTGGGGCGTGGCTGGGGTGGCGTGGCTAGTGCTCTTGGCCAATGAGGTTTCACCATGTCATGTGGGTAGCCCCGCCCAACGCCCGGGCTGAATCCCACGCCAATGGGACCACGCCCAAACCCAAGCCCACCCGGGGTGGTGACTTGGACGTTTCTCTCCAACCCACGCCCCAACCCCCGCCCCATACCCATAGTCTTAAATAAGCTAACCCAAACACCCCCTTAATGGTTTTTTGATTCGAGTTGTTTGAGTAATAAAATTATTAACTTAAACCATTTGGCCAATTTCTTTCCAAATATGAAAAAAAAAAACATAATATGGATGATGATGATGATGATGATGATGTTATCTTCTTAAATCAAAATTAAAAAGGAGCAGCTTCTTGTTAAACGAGAGTCAGAGAGTGAAATAGGGCTTTGCTTTTTACATTTCTTACCAAACCAAAATCAAAGCAGACTAGCAGAGTGTGTGTTTGGTTAAAGCGAGAGAGAGAGAGTGAGAGAGTGAGAGAGTGAGAGAGTGTTGGTGTTTGGGGATGATGACTCGCTCCTCTTCACGTCTTCATTCTTTCATCAAACTCAAATGTAATTTCATCACCAACTCTGTAACAACCCCTCTTTCGTCTTCCCGATTAGGTTTAGATTTCAGTCCTCACTCCATTTCTTTAGCTTCTCTTGTTCACTCCAATTCCTTTTCAAATAATGACGATCCTCCTCTGTCTAGGTATCAAAAACTTACCAACTTGGATCATGCCTTTAACCTGTTCGATGAAATGATCCAGAGAAAACCCCTCCCATCTGTTGTTAAGTTTACTCAATTGTTAAATGCTGTTGCCAAAATGAAACATTTTTCTTCTTCTCTCCACCTTTTTAAACAAATGTGTCTCATTGGAGTGCCTGTTAACGAGTACTCTATCAGTATTGCTATCAAGTGTTGCTGTCAGATGTCTCGCACCAATGACGGTTTTGCACTCCTAGCTTCTTGCTTCAGGCGAGCTGTTGTGCCAGATGTCTGCACATTTAATACACTCTTAGATGGACTGATTCGTGAAGATAGGATTATTGAGGCTGAGAGGTTCTTCAAGAAGCTCATCAAACAGAAACTATGCGAACCTGATATAGTTACGTATAACACGATGATTAAAGGGCTTTGCAAGTTTGGCAATAATGATATTGCTATTGGTTTGCTTAGGCTCATGGATGAAAGAGGCTGTAAGCCTAATGTTGTTTCATATAATACTATCATTGATAGTCTCTGCAAGGACCAAATGATAGAGGATGCTTTCAAGCTTTTCAATGAAATGGTATTTGCCAAAGGCATTCAACCAGATGTCATCACATACACCTCTCTGATATATGGCCTTTGTAACTTGTGTCGTTGGGACGAGGTCTCGAAGCTGCTAAAAGAAATGGAGGATCTAAGGATCTCTCCTAATTTTCAAACCTTTAGCATATTAGTTGATGCATTTTGCAAGGAAGGTAGGGTGGATGAAGCGGAGGCTGTTATAGACATCATGGTTGAGAGAGGTGAGGTTCCTAACATAGTCACATACAGTTCACTTGTAGACGGTTACTGTCTGCGAGGTGAGATGACCAAGGCAAGGACGCTCTTTGATTCACTTACTTCTAAAGGTCTCGTCCCTAATGTTGTTACTTATAGCAGTTTATTGAACGGGTATTGCAAGAGTTTGAAAATAGAAGAGGCCATGCATATGTTTCATGAAATAACAAGAAAAGGTTTGAAACATGATATAGTCACTTACAACACCATGTTACAGGGATTGTTTAGGGTTGGGCGTTGTGGAGAGGCACGCAAACTCTTTGATGAGATGCGATCACAAGGCCTAATTCCAAATGAATGCTCCTATAGAATAATATTAGACGGTCTTTGCAACAACCATCAAGTTGAAGATGTGCTCTCTTTGTTTCATTTGGTGGGTGATAGCAAGCTAAACTCTGACATTCAAGTGTACAATATTCTTATTGATGGTATGAGCAAATGTGGGAAGCTTGATATTGCAAGGGATCTTTTCCAAGACCTAACTCTAAAAGGTTTGCAGCCTAATGTTCGGACATATACCGTGATGGTTAGTGGCCTATGTAGAGAAGGTATGCTGAAGGAAGCAAAGCACTTGTTTCTTACAATGGATGAGAGTGGCTGCCCGCCAGATAATGTTACTTACCGTGTTCTTCTGCAAGGATATTTTAAGAAGAAGCATTACGATGATGTAGAGATGCTTTTAGAGGAAATGGATGGAAGAAGTTACTCACTTGATGCAACATCTTTATCGTTGTTGATTGATGGCATCGCAGCTGGTTCAGTAGACAGAAGCATGCTTCAGCTGATTGGTAGGCTTGTGCCAAAAGAATTGATCAACACTCCCGCCCTGTTAACAGCCTTGGAGCGACACTGAAATAGTGATCATGACTGGCTTCTCTTTTAGGTATTTGGGGAATGAGAAATGAAGATTGTACCTACAAAATGTAGTAAGTAGGAGATCTGTAACAATTGGGCAGGTTCTAATTAATGAGTTCAAAACTTCTAACATGTTTGCATTTTCAAATTTCATGGTTGCTACCAGTTACATGTTTGATATACACAAAGTAAACATCACAGCTTTGACCACAAGTGGTTCTTTTGTAGAATCAGCCATGTATTAGATATAAATCTAACATTCAAAGCCTGTTATTCTTAGCCCTAAAGTCGTGCCATCGTTTTCTGCACTGGATCTGTCTACCGAATCACCATATTCTTCTATTTTTCTGCCGTTACAATGCAGGTGTGTCTAAACTCTACCATCACTTGTAAAAGGTGTTGCTTACGTGGATGCCTATGTGGACCTACATGTAGGCTGAAACAGGATGAGTCATCATCTCTACCTACACAAATCGATCAGGTTCCAACCCTATTTAGATGAGAGAAATTGTATGGTTCCCTACTTTAGCGACCAAGTTTCCATCAATATGACAGCACAACATATGTGTGGAGATAATACCATTTGAGAGAATTTTGATTTTCTTTAGTAAAAGGATTGTGTGATTTTGTTGGAAGATTATAATCAAGGAAAATTGGTTTAATTAGAAGTCAAAACAAAAGTCAAACCTGTGTTTATGAAAAGTCAAAATTGAACAGAATAGTTAAACATTGTGTCTGTTAGTTTAGGATTGTATCGATTAGTTTAAGCAGTTAAATAACCGCCGATGTATCTATTTATACATGTATATACATATAGGGCTGCACATATACGCACAAGGATTATGAATCTGCAAATGGTTGTTTATTTCTTTCGGTTAGACCTTCATGGATATCTTGACCAAGAATTTGACTTTTTAAATTCCTGATTGACTCGGACAATTAACTTCCTGCTGGGTGATGATGCCAACTGGAGGGTTTGTATATGGATTGCTTCTCCTTTTGCAATTGCTATCCTTGTAGTTGTAAATGAACAAAGTTAATAGAGCCATTTTCAATGCTAGCAAGACGTTTGAAGAATCACATCAAATGAGAACATCTTTATTTGGAAGGACCACCACATAGTGTCTATGTTTGTTAATAACCTTTAATCTGTCCAAGAATGTTACTTCTTTAACTGTCAGATTAACCTTTTCTCTCTGATCTGTGTTTGTCAATTAACCGTAATATTGGTAACAACTTCTGACTTATTGTCAAAAATACATGGATCTAAGGAAGAAATGGTTTATTATCCTTAACACAGGTGAATCCAGACAAAAAGAAACAACTGAAGTTGAAGCACACACAATAATCTCTTACAATCTTACCAGCAGATCACCAACACGATGATCGGCACTCTCTAAAATGGATCTAGGCTATAAACACTCGATCTTAACACAAGACCTTCAAGAACTGACTAAACCCTAAGAGAGAGAAAAAAATACAGAGATATATTTTACAGATGTGTAATGTTAAGAAAGCTCTGGAAGATTTTTTATATGCTCCACGGAATGAGATTTGAGATGTGATATATAGCAGCAACATAACAAACAGCTCGCCCTAGGCCCAGTTCAGCATACGCTTTTGTTCTCTCAGCCCATTACGAGTCTTTAAGTCCTGACCCAGCCTGAGTCGAGTCCAGCCCATGATCAGAAGTCAGCAGCCCAAGATCCTTGTTCAAAAGCCCATGATCCATACACATGTCACACACAAAAAATATAACAAACATTATAAATTTTATAATATATGAGTGTAAGGTATTAAATTGTTAATGTTAAATCTAACATTTTTAACACTTAGGGGCTGTTTGGTAGCCTCTTAATGACCATTCAGATGCTACCTCTTAATGGTTTAAAACCTCTGAATGAATAAGAGGTAACCTTGAGTCTGAATGGTTAAGAGGTAACCTCTGAATGGTAAATCATCACATGTCACATTCTTCTACCTTCTCATTGGTAAAATTCTTAATGGTTCCATTAAGAGGTAGCCTCTTAATGACCATTCAGAAGCTACCAAACAGCCCCTTATACTATTCTATTTTATATGCTTCATCTATCAGATCTTACAAACCGTTCAAAACGAAGAATCTGGAAAACCATGTTATTTATTATGTGTTTGTATGGGATGAAATTTATACATTTTAATGGATTTGAGTCAAGTTTAAGTTTGAATAATAAAAATATAAAATCAGTCATTGGGCTAATGTCTCCAAGTATGAAAAATAATCATTCTAATGGAATTTGATTGATTTTGGAGGTCAAGATGACACCACGAGCCTTGAGGATAAAGGACATAAATACGAGACCATGACTCTTGAGAAAACTATACACACTATCATGAGACTTTGAGTGGAGGATTAAACGGGATAGTGATGGTAGTCTATTGTTTGAAATGTTTTTCTGTAATTTTTAAGAGATAAGACTTGTAAAGCTTTTGTATACGAGTTTAAGATAAAATTTCCTCTTTTGTTTGTATGAACTAATGTAAAGTGCAAGGAACGTTTTATTCATGACTTAACTTTTTTTTTTTTTTTTTTTTTTTTTTTAACTAAATAGGGATGTTGTTAATAATTTAGAAAAAATTATGTTAATTTGGTAATTTTTTTTAAATCAAAATTCAAAAGAAGCAGCTTGTTGTTAGGGCATGATTTCTACATTTCTTACCAAACCAAAAACCAAACCAAACTAAATTCAATTCGGTTTTGTTTCGGTTACAAACCAAATTCAACCAAATTGTACCCAAGTACTTTTTTTCCTAATTTATGTTTATCTTTGTGTTCTAACTTCCGAACATCAAATCAGCAACTAATCTAAACCTAGCAATATATAAATAAAACAGCAAAAAAAAAAAAAAAAAAAAAAACCAACATATCCATAAAATGTAACGCCCCAAAACTCGGGTCTAAATATTTTATTTGGACATTTTATTAGGTTGGAATAAGAGTAGGATTTATTGGCTAAGTGGGATATTTCATTAATAACCAAGCTATCTAACTTGGTTATATAAAGTTGGTTATTAATTAAGAGTGGAAATCTATGGGGGGTCAAATGAATAAGAAAGAACATGAGGGACTAAGATTGCCAAATTTGAATTTAAGTAAAACAAAAATCTCACACGCACTAGGTGTGTGTGTGTGTGCGTGAGATCGACCAGGAGGAAGAGGGAAAGGGTGTAAACCCTAGTTCACAAGAAAGCTTCAAATTGACAAGGAAATTAGGCTCAAATCCGATGCATGAACTCGTTTTCTTGATGGTCTAGCCCTAGCAAACATGTGGTAAGTTGTAATTTATGATTTGATGGTCTTGCTATGAAGTGGGTTATGATCAATCCATGAATTTGTATGAAATTGATCATGTATATGTGTTAGAATCACCATGTAGAACATGAACTATGCAAGATTCTAAGTAATTTGACGATTTTGGATGAAACCCACTTGTAGTAGTGAAGATGATGATATGGATAATCATACATGTTCAATAGCTGTGTAAAATTGATGTATGATGTTGTATGTAATGAGTAATTGTTAGTTAATTTGGGTATAGTATGAAAATTACATGATTATAGTGGAATTGATGATCTTGATATGAACTAGTAATGTTATGCATAAAATACTTGTATCATGTGCTTTATTGGTGGTATGCACACAAGGTGTATGATGAAATATGTAGGTGAAGTTGAATGAGAGATATTTAGAAAAGATTTGATGAAAACTAAATCTGTCCAGAAAAACCTTTCAAACCCAACTGGAATTGCATTTTTTCGACAAAAAAATGAACGTTTTATGATTTTTTCCGTATCGAAGGTTCAGGCTGCGTTTTCTGGTAGAATTTGCAGCCCATTACGAATGTCATAACTCAATTTAGGAATTGAGTTATGATCTCAAATTTTTACTGTAGGTAGCTTCAGGTGATTCCAAAAATCTCCAACTGGAATTTCGTCAATCGGATAAACGAGGAATTTTAAATGAATTTTTCCGTAAGCTGCAGTCAGAAGTGACGAATCTGATTGCAGCTTAGTAAATGAATTTTTTAAATTTTTGGTAGAGAGTTAGACTCTAAAAATTTAACACAAGGATAACCCCTCCGAGGGGCACGTCACATAAAAAGATTGTAATTTTTGTAAGCTCATAAGTACAGTAAACGGACGCCCCAAAACAACATATTATGATGTCATGAGTATATGAGATTAAGCCGAAAGTTAAAATGATAAATCGTTGACTTTTGAAAGTCAACTACGCACAAGGAGTATGGCTAGACTTGTCATTGTGATTATAAGATTATAGATAATCGTATGGCACATGGTATATATATATGTAATAATGGAATGACACGATGGATTATATGGGTTTAAAAGGATGTGAAATCGGGTACATGTCGTATGCTTGTTAGGATTGATTAATGCAAGTCAAATGTGAATTATGCAAATGGTATGCTCATAATCAAGTACAAATGGTATGTGTGCTAACTAGAAAGTGTTGATGATAACATGAAAGTGTAGGAGTCATGTCAACATGGATACGAGCATGGAAGGACAATGGGTCAAGGGTAAATAAGGAAGCTATACACAAACTTGGACGCACGAGGTAAGTGACTTCCGACTCACTTATTAGTATGTGTAGGGGATTATTTAATAATTACGAATGCGAGGAAATCTTGTTTGATTAAGTAATGATTGGAATTACCAAGGTAGGAAAGATTAATGGGGTTGAAAGTAGTTAGTTACGTCGGAACTAAAATGATGAAATTAAACGGGTCGAATAATGGCATGAAGGATCTATAAGTCTTTTTCTTATAATTCAGCTTTTGATGTCAGTTAGATGGTAAACAGATCCGTAATTAAATTACGGACGTGTAGAAACAAGAATTACTCAAACGGACGTCTAGGTCATAAGTTATGTAAGTTTTAAGTTGAGAATTGGTTAGAATGCATAGCTGGGCAAAAAGTGCAGCAGCAAAAGAAATGGTTCTATCTAAAAGGGGCTGTCGCGCTACGTGACATCAAACCAGCTTTACCGTCATGCAACGCGACCACTCTCGCGCCCCGCGACCGCCCGGGGTTGTATCTGTTGCGCCCCGCTAGAGCTAGTAAGCTGGCAAAACTTGTTTTTCTAGTTCGTTTCAGCACCCGGACTCGATTGTAAACGCGTATATGATTGCAAATGAATACCTTAAATAGTGGTTTTGTTATAAATGAATGTTATTGTTCTTCAGATAGTAAAAGTATGGAATTACCCTCGTGTAAGTGAAGGATAATTTATAAGTAAACGTATCTAGAAACAAGTGAGTGTGTATGTCGATATGTATAATGCCTATATTAAGTAAAGTTAAAATTTTGACATGATAACGTAAGAGTATGTGTGAAAAAGTAGTAAGTAGGAGCCCGTAACCGTATATGCACTCATATATGTAAATAAGATTGTATGGTCGTATGTTGTAACGTATGTATGTACGAAGGTGGGTTGCTATGAATGCACGTAGGAATTAGGAATGTATACGTTTGTGAATGCGAGATGTTATAAATGTATGAAGGAATGGTTTCCTTATGTTTGGGCATTAACGATTGCTAATGGTGTGCTTTGAGGTTGAAATGTAATGCAGGTATAAGAACACCGGGTTCATGAGGTATCGAAGTCAAACTCGGAACAAGAAAATACGAGAGGATAGTTGAATGAATCAAAGTTCCTATAGTTAAATGTCATTCATTATTAGACTATATGAGAATCATGTCGTATGATATTGTTAATGACTAATGGTTATGTTGTATGTGATGTCCACATATATTACACGGATTTCTTCTACCACTAACGAAGAGAAGCGAGCATAGATCGAGTCGAGAGCAAGGATTGTACAGAAAGAACAGTCACTTAGCTTTATTTATGCAACATCTTAAAGTGTTAATTGGAAGTAAATGTTGTATATTTCCTTTATTTAATGCTTGACATTTCGTAATTGAGCCTTTATGTAAGTAATGTGTCTAATTGTGAAAGAAATTTTAAGGCTCTTTTTCCGCTGCGTCGTTTTTAAGTTATTACGTGTTAAGGCGCTACATAAAATAGTCGTATACACAATCACAAAGTTAAAACTTCAATACATAGATCATAGAAAATATAAATAGTCAACAAGTCTAACGACACAAAATATAAATAATCTGCAAAGCATTGGAATACATATACTTAGATGTTAGACTTAGTATTTTGGGCTAATAAATAGTATATAGTTTATTAAACATTATTATTTTTATTTAATAATTAATTAAATTGACGGTTTATTCAGTTATCCAAATAAACCAAATAAAAAAAATGTGGATCCCAAAACCGAACCAAATTCAATTCGGTTTGGTTTCGGTTAGAAACCAAATTTATCCAAACTGCACCTAAGTACTTTGTGTTTTTATATTTATGTTTGTGTTCTAACTTCCGAACATCAAATCAACAACTAATTTAAATCTAACAATATATAAATAAAAGACATAGCAAAATAAAACCAACATATCCATAAAATAGTCGTATACACAACCACAAAGCTAAAACTTCAATGCATAGATCGTAGAAAATGCACAAAATGTAAATAATCTTCAAACCATTGGGATACATATACTTAGATGTTAGACTTAGTATTTTGGGTTAATAAATCGTATATAGTTTATTAAACATTTTTTTTATTTAATAATTAATTAAATTGACGGTTTATTCGGTTATCCAAATAAACAAAATAAAAAAATGTGGATAAAAAAACCGAACCAAAAACCATATTCACAATTTGGCTTCGGTTAGAAACCAAACCAAAAACTGAAATTATTGTTTGGATCGATTTATTCGGTTACGGTTACAGTTCAGTTTACACTTTTTATTTGGTTACGGTTTATTTGAACACCTACAATAGGTAGCAATCGTAATGTCATCATGTCAGCACAATATTTCATGAAAAAAAATATACAAATAGAAAAGAGAAAAATGAAACAAACATGTTGTTGAACGGCGAATCGAAGGTAAGGTTTAGATTTTAAATGGGTGTACATATTTACACACCTTAGTGCCTATTTTGACACCCTTCAGGACGCCTCGTATAGACCTATACGAGGCGTATAGGGTTACTTTTCCGACCAGCTCTGCACCAAAGCACAATGTCAAATCAGTCACATCATACGGGGAGTCTAGGTCTGTACGAGGAATGGATACGAGGCAACAAGACGCCTCGTATAGGCCTATACGAGGCGTCTTGAGTGACTTAAAGGTGACTGCTTTACTGTTCATTTGACAAGTGACTTAAAGGTATACGAGGGGTCTAGAGCTATACGAGGCGTCTACGACTTATGAAAAAGTGCAACATACAGTTTATGCTTTGTCCACCCCCGAGCATTCAACATTTAAACTGCTTCATCTTTCTTTCTGCTTCTTCTTCTTCTTCTTTCATTACAAGTACTTAAATGTCATCATACTGGGACGGCAACTATGTCTTCGGGCAGTATTATAGCGAGAACTGGGTGCCCGAAAGCGATCCGGTAACAGTACAGGTACTTAAATGTTTTAATTAGTTTTTGTTTTAGTTTATTATTTACTAATGATGATACGGTTCTTTATTTTGGAGGAGTCTTGCGTTCCCGATTCTAATGAGCAAGAGGAGGTTGTGTCTAGTATACAAGGAGAACAAAACAAACCGTTTCTAGATTTGAACAATCATCCCCCTGTTGATGAAACAACCCCTGTAGATGACTCATACCATGCTTGTCAACCAAGTTATCCGACGCAACAAGGGTATCCGGATTATAGATACGGGTGTGAATACGGAGGAGACGGTGGATACGGAGGAGACGGTGGTTACAGAGGAGATGGTGGATACAGTGGATACGGAGGAGACGGTGGTTATGGTGGATATGGTAGATATGGTGGTGAGACACCTCCCATCCAGGACAGTCCGTACTTAAAAAAGCAGGTATTAATTACTATTTTTGTATTATTATTATTATTATTATTATTTATTTATTTATTTATTTATTAAAATTATTTATTATTATTGTCGATGTTACAGGTTTTCAACTCTTTAGATGAACTAAAGAATCGGATACAAGAAATAGCAAACGCGGATGGTTTCGTTATTGTCACCCGTCGATCAAAGAAAACCGGTGGAAGAATCGGGAGGGTATGGCTTGAATGTGATCGTGGTGGTGAGCACCAGACTACAGCAACACTTAGAAAAGCCGGAAGCAAAAAAACCGGTTGCCCGTTTTACCTGCTGGCTGTGCGAAACCACCCGTATGAAACCTGGGAGATTAAAGACGGAAAAATTGAACATAACCACGAACTTTGTGAGGACCTGTCGGCCCACGCGTTTGTGCGAAGGTTTACTCCAAGCGAAATGAAACTGATCGAGCAGCTGACAGCTCAAAACATGGAGTCGCGCAAAATATTTCAAACGATAAGGAAGCAGGACCCCGACAGGTTTCATGTTCTGAAAGACGTTCAAAACGTTGTGGCGAAGATTAGAGCCGAACAAAGACAAGGATTGACTCCCATGCAGTCACTAGAAAACAAGCTGATAAACAACGACTTTATTTACGAGACACGGGAGGAACCCGGAACAGAGATCGTAACAGAGATCTTCTTTCTTCATCGGTACTCGAGAGACATGTGGCGTGCATTCCCCCACGTCATGCTGATCGATGCGACGTACAAGACAAACATATACAATATGCCCTTTATCCAGATTGTTGGTATGACGCCTACCAACAAATCGTTTATTATCGCGCATGTCGTTGTTAGTAAAGAACGGGGTGATAACTTTGTGTGGGTGCTTGAGAAGGTAAAGTCAATGTTGGATGAATGCATGGAGCCACGTGTGATTTTAACCGATAGAGACCTAGCCCTTATGGGCGCGTGTGCTAAAGTATTTCCAAACGCCTCCAGGCTTCTTTGCAGGTGGCACATACAACAGAATGTTATGAAGCACTGCAAGGGTGCCTTCACAGACGAAGACTGGAAGAAATTTTTGTCATTCTGGGGGACATTGATTGACTCTCCATCCATACTCATCTACGAGTACCACTTGCGCAACATGCGACAACGACTTGTGGAGTGCAAACGTTCTAGTAAGTTTTTATAATAACATACGACTCACATATGCAAATTTCATTAAATTATTTTTACGTTTTAGGAGTCTTCAAATACGTGTACGATAACTGGCTAAAAGACTATAAGGAGATGTTCGTCTTTGCGTGGACTGATAAGAGGCGCAACTTTGGTAATCGTACCACAAACAGAGTTGAGAGCCAACACGCCAACTTAAAGAGATACGTTGAAGATAGGAGCTCGCTGGACCGTGTAGTTGGTTGTGTCCATGATATAGTTGAGACACAGTTCGGTGCAATAAGGAAGACTTTTCGAGATAGCATCGAAAAAAGAATGACCCACCACAAACACCCGTTGTTTCAACACCTACTAGGAGAAGTATCCCATACAGCCCTTGACTTATTGAGGGGCGAGGAAATTAGGAAGGTAGATGTCTTGGAGCGCTTTCATTCATCATGTGGTTGCCAAATGTGGCACAGCTGTGGGTTGCCCTGTGCTTGTAGGATAGAAAAGTACATTCTTGAAGGTAATAATTGTTAAACGTACAACACTTGTGTGATCTATTTCCGTTAATCATGTGACTTAAACAATGTTGTTTTTAACCGTGCAGAGCGTCCGATTCAACTCGAAGACGTGGACGTCTTCTGGCGGAAACTTAACTTCCAAAGTTGTAAATTGATAGACGATGACGTGGACGTGGTCGAAGAGCTAAATATTGTTAGACAACAATTACAGTCGCACCCCCCAGCTCAGCAAAAAAGCCTGATGTCAAAGATTAAAGCGGTGTTGACTCCAAAGAAATCTACCAAGAAACCACCGGTTGTCCAACAAAATACTCGTGGCCGACCAACAACAAAGCAGGTACAACAAAGGTTGGACGAGGCCTCTCGTATAGTTGAAGAATTGAGGAGAAGCTCATTCGGTGATGCAAACACGTGCTTTGAAGGTTCCCGACAAAGTAAGTACGATAAACCTCGCCACAGCTCGTACGTTCCGTCACAGGCCTCTCAACAGTCGGTTATAAGGTCCCAAAAACCCAAAGCGAGCCTAAGCCGTTCAAAGAGTTCTAAGAAGAAAGAGACACGAGATGCTCACGGTTTCCCGTTAATCATTGGGGACGAGTACGTGGGAATCATCGAACAGTTTCAGGATGACATTCCGCTAGTGTTCCATCTGTACGTCTCGTGCATACGAGATGTGATGCCGGACGGTCATTGTGGGTTTCGGTCTGTGGCTGTGGGCTTAGGTATGGAACAGAGTTCATGGGGGCTCATTCGAAGGCACCTTGTCCAAGAAATGGATCAGAACAAATCGATCTGGTTCCCAATATTTGAAGCATGGGATGAAGGTTATTTTTACACGCATCGTCAGGGCCTAATTTGGGATTCAGTGTCCGGTTGTGGGGGGGATCACTGGATGGACTTCCCCCTTGCAGGACTTCTTATTGCACAAACGTACGGTATCGGCGTGCACCTGTTAACGACAACCATGGGTGCGAGTTCCACTTTCTTCCCGATACTAAGTCCTCCGGCTAATCAACAACCGTTGTTCATAACGCTTACACATGTAAACGAGAACCACTTCATACATGTTAAGCTGGAAGGGGATTATCCAATGCCACCAGCACACGGGCTATGGTTGAACCACCGAACACCCCATACGGAACAATGGGAAGATATGTACTTGCCACGTCTACAATGGTATACATCGATAATGAATCCTCCGCCAAGATCAAACCCCAGTCTTAATTACATCGATAGTGATACGGAAGAATGATTTTTGTAATTTGAATGTATTTTTTTTATTAATTCCTATAATTTTCTTCAATTTCTATAAATTTTTTTTTATAATTTGTATCATTTTTCTATAATTAAAACAGGTTAATATCATTTTTTTTATAATTTTTATCATTTTTCTATAATTAAAACAGGTTAATATCATTTTTTTAAAAAAAAGTATACATATACGACGCATATAGAGCTATACGTGTCGTATAGGTTTGCCCAAAAGACCATTTTGCCCCTGGTATGCCCCCAATTTAGGCTTATTTCAGGGGCTAAAAGGTCATTCTATAATAAATAGACGCCTCGTATAGATCTATACGAGTCGTCTACTTGAGCGGGTTTTTGAAATTTTGAATTTTGAATATTTGAAAATCAAAATTTGAATTTTTTGAATTAGGACGCCTCGTATATAGCTATACGAGTCGTCCAAAGTGTCTGCACCAATTCTTTTTTTTTAAATTTGAATTTTGAAAATATTTTATGTTAATTACCATTTTGCCCCTCAAAGTCCCCAGTATAGGCCTTTAACAGGGGCTTAAAGGTAATTTTGAAAGCCCAGACGACGCGTCTAGAGCTATACGTGTCGTCTATCGAGGCGGCAACTTTTAACAGGTTTTATTTTTTAATTATAAAAAAGGTTTATTAAATTACCATTTTGCCCCTGGAAAGGCCTCAGTATAGTCTTTAGTCAGGGGCAAAATGGTAATTAACCATTACAGAAATATCTTTTTGTATTGGTTAATTACTATTTTGCCCCTGAATAATGCCTATACTGGGGGCTTAACAGGGGCAAAATGGTAATTTTGGAAAAAGGTAGGACGACTCGTATAGCGCTATACGAGGCGTCTATGCCTCGTATAAGGCAGGGGGGTCTAGACGAGGCTGCTTATAACCCCCAAACAAAAAACAAACACACATACGGAGAATACACCTCTATACGCCTCGGATACGTATTTCGACCGGATTTTCGAAGATTTGAAGCATCACCGGTACGTATTTCGCCCCGTAGTTTAGTATTTTTGCCACGTTTTTGCCTTTAGACCGTAGGTTTGCCCTGAAATTTGATTTTTGTGGGGTTTGGGGGTTTGAGTTTTGAGGTTGAAGATGAATGTGGAAGAACAGGACGCCGAGTATAGCCCTATACGAGGGCTATACGAGGCTCTGTGTTTTTTTTTATTAATTATTATTATTAGTTTTATTATTATTGTTATTATTAATGTTGTTATTATTATTGTTAATGTTATTATTATTATTATTATTATTATTATTTATTATTATTATTTATTATTATTATTATTTATTATTATTATTATTATTATTATTTATTATTATTATTATTATTATTATTGTTATTGTTATTATTTATTATTATTATTTATTATTATTGTTATTTTTATTATTATTATTTTTATTTATTATTTATTATTATTGTTTATTATTATTATTATTTATTATTTGCAGATTGATTATGGAGGGCGATGATATTGAGATAGAGATTGAGGGGGGTGAGCCGGCTCAGCAAATTCAGCCGGTTCAGCAGGGTCAGCCGGTTCAGGAGGGTCCACGACGGAGACGGCGGCTGCCTCTGGATACGCTGCAGGGTTGTCCGTATCTAGAGTTTCCCGCGGGCACCGATGCCGCCCGCCATTGCCAGAAGCTTCGGAGGATGTACATTGGATCGCATGCATCGATCGACTGGGATGCGATGGACCAGCTTGCTGAGACGGATAGAGTGCGTCGGTTTGTACCTCTCGATTCGCCGTGGCATCGTCTTTTCGATTTGGCGCACACGCCGACCTACAGGGAGCTGCTGGTCGAGTTCCTTTCGTCATTCACATTTCACCCTCCTGGGGTCCCAGTGCCGCCGCCGTACCCAGGTGCTCCCCCTCCGCCTGAGATTTCTTTCAGGCTCGCTGGCGTTTTGCGTACGATGACGCTAGCAGACTTTGCGGTGCGTTCTGGTTTATACATGCAGGGGGAGATCGAGACTGAGGTTTACACAGCGGGGCTAGTGGTGGTTGAAAAACCCATTCTTCTAGGGTTTTGGCAGGTGATTGCGGGGCCAGATCATTGGGAGCACGATAAGTCGAAGGGGAGGGTGTCGTTTGTTGCGGACCCACTGTACCGGTACGTACGTTTATTACGGCAATTATTGTGATTATGTGCATTATTTATTAATCTTTGTTTCTGTATTTCGCTAACACTAACACTATCTGCAGGTATCTGCACCATTTGCTCGCTACTTCTATCTCTGCGCGCGGGTACAGCCGTGAGTGGTGTACGACCACAGATCTTTTTTTCCTTTATTGTTTGTTGTATAGGAGGCCGTGCGCGCTAGCACACGGTCTAGCCCAGTACTACGCCTCCGCCCATCACCGGCAGGAGCGCGGATTTTTGTATGGCGGGGCGTACATGACCGTCATTGCCCGTTCATTTGGCCTCGTGCTGCACGAGGACCCACATCTACGGACGCCGCCAGTCATGCCGACGCGGATGGGCATGCAGTCGCTGTGGGGGATGAAGGTAATCAGGAGGTTTGCAGTTGGCCCGCGGTTTAAAAACCGCGAGACCGGGGGCATATGGACAGAGGAGGCACTACCAGAGCATTTCGAGCCCGTTTATCCTCCTGTAGATCCTGCTGATGTAGTGCCTGTGGAGGAGCCTCCGGAGGATGTAGACGGTGCAGCGGTGCCACAGCCACCGCCACCTGCCGGGGAGCCTCAGTTTCCACGTCATGCTATTCCTGGTCGTGCCCCAGGAGCTGCGTTACATCCGGATGTACGAGCCGAGCTTGACAGGCTCAACGATTTGGTAGGTTGGCTGGTACGAGAGGCTCAGGATAGACGAGAGAGAGAGGGATTACCACCGATACCGCTTCCACCAGCTCGAGCACCACATCAGCAGCAGCCAGATTCGGATTTAGATGCATAGACCTGTTGTTGTTTTTATTTTTATTATGGATGTACAAACTTATCTCATATAATTTTGTTATGGATGTACAAAGTTATCTTATATATGTCATATTTATGTTTGTTTTCAGTTATTCGGTTACTTAATGATTGTTGTGTTAAATTGAGATAATACGGAAACAAAATATGTTTTGAATATATTACGGAAACAATATATCCCCTGAATATAATACGGAAACAATATTTGAACGAGATAAAATTTTAATCGGAAGAATAATATTTAAAAAAGTAAAATGTTAAAAACATTATAATATTTAATCGATATAATATATTTAAAGAGCCGATTTTTAAAATAGTTGATTTTTAAAAAACAAAACTTTTTTAAAAACCAAAAAAATTTTCAACCAAAAAACACATCTTCAAAAACTATCAAAAAAACCATACCAAAACCCACCAAAACACCCCTCATTTCAGCCAAAAAAAAAAACACAAACCTAGACGCCTCGTATAGGTCTGTACGAGGCGTCTAGGGTTCCTAAAACTTTGTGCCTGACACCCTCTCAGGACCCCCTTGAATTCAGTGCTTAGACGCCTCGTATAGGCCTATACGAGACGTCTAGGGCACAAAAAGTGTGGAAATAGGCGCGATGGGTGTCCAAATATCTCCAGCCTTTTAAATTGTGCTACAGAGAAAGAAATATGGATGACAGTGAAATAGGGCATGCAAAGAGCCAGAGTGTGTGCTGTGTGTGTTAGGTTTTAAGCATCAAATTGACGTCTCTCTGTGTGGGAATCAACGACGATGATGACTCGCTCTCGTCTTCATGGCTTCATCAAACTCACAATCACCAATTCTTTCAGAACCCCTCTTTCATCTTCCCAATTAGGTTTACAGACTTACAGTGCAGTCCTCACACCACAATTTTAGCTTCTCTTCACCACAATTCCTTCTCAAATGGGGATCGTCCTCTATCTAGGTATCAAAAAGTTACCAACTTGGATCATGCCCTCTACCTGTTCGATGAAATGACACAGAGACAACCCTTGCCATCTGTTATTAAGTTTAATCAACTCTTGAATGCTCTTACCAAAATGAAACATTTTTCTTCTTGTCTCGACCTTTTCAAACAAATGTGTCTCATTGGAGTTCCTGTTGATGCATATTCTATCAATATTGCCATCAAGTGCTGTTGTAGCTTGTTTCGCACCAAGGACGGTTTTGCACTCCTGGGCTGTTGCTTCAGGCGAGCTGTTGTACCTGACGTCTGCATGTTTAATACACTCTTAGATGGACTGGTGCTACAAAATAGGATTCTTGAGGCTGAGAGATTGTTCAAGAAGCTCATTAAGCACAAACTGTGTGAACCTGATGTAGTTACGTATAACAAAATAATTAAAGGGCTTTGCAAGTTTGGCTATAATGATATCGCCACTGGTTTGCTTAGGCTAATGGATGAAAGAGGCTGTAAGCCTGATATTTATGCATATAGTACCATCATTGATAGTCTCTGCAAGGACAAAATGATAGATGATGCTTTCAACCTTTTCAAAGAAATGGTATTTCACAAACGCATTCTACCAGATGTCATCACATACACCTCTCTCATTCATGGCCTTTGTAACATAGGCCGTTGGGACGAGGTCTCTAAGCTGCTAAAAGAAATGGAGGATGAAAGGATCTCTCCTGATTTTCAAACTTTTAGCGTATTAGTTGATGCATTTTGCAAGGAAGGTAAGGTGAATGAAGCGGAGGCTGTTATAGACATCATGGTTGAGAGAGGCGAGGTTCCTAACATAGTGACGTATAGTTCACTAATAGATGGTTATTGTCTACGCAGTGAAATGAGCAAATGTAGGATCGGATTCGGACCTAAACGAGTCGCGTAGAAGAGTTTATCTCAGTTTGAACGGCGGAAACAGACAAACCGAGTACAATTCAGCGAGAATTCAATTTAAACTGTTGTTGTATTGATCAATAATACGAGTACACGTTCAGACAACACTTCGGCAGCACTTCGTGGCTTACCGGAAGAACACACCTAGAACTCTCTTACTGATTTCGCTCTTATGACCCTATTTATATATGATGTGATTCCGCTTATACGGTCGTGACACAAAAGCGGAATCATAACTGACATATGAGCGGAATCATCATTGACACATGAGCGGAATCATGTGTTGACTAATGACCGAAATCAGACAATTGACATATGAACGAAATCAAATGTAAACTTCTAAACTCTTTTGTCTTATGTGTAATGATGTCATTGTGACATCACTTTGATGATGTCATCATGACATCATGCTTGAACATCTTCGCAACGATCCCGAGACTCGACATAAGACGAAGACGACAGATGAATGCATCAACAGACTCCCCCTCAGATGTTGACGAGTCTTAAGTGTCGAGTCTTCGCATCTTCAGTCTTTATCAGTCTTTTTCTTTCTTAGCATATACCAGGATCTTCTCTTTGGCTCTAACCTCGTCAGACTCCCCCTCTCATCATGATGGGATCGCTGTCTGGAATTAGCTATCACCTAGAGATCAATCCTTGGCTTTATCTCTGTTTAAGCTCATCACCTACACAATTCTCACCACCACATAAGTTTTTACTTAAAAACAATAAGAAAAATTTACTGAAAATAGTTACATCAAGTTCAAATTAATGACCCTGATTAACTAAACTAACTTTCTTTCTCAAAATATATTTCTCAATTCAATACACACACTCCCAAACCAGTTCATCATGTTCAGCACTTGAAATTTTGAAAATCAGCTCATCAACATCAGTTGTCGAAAATCTTTTTGTATTTTTCAAAATTATGAAACAGAAATGCAATAACAGAAATTAAATGCAGAAATGAAATACAGTAAAGAAATATTTACAGACAATATTTTTGTGAGTTTGTGCAAGAGGATCATATAAGTTTTTGAGACAAATCACCAACACCATTAAGCTTCATTTCATTTTAAGCTCTAAACGATTCACATAGATTGACGATATTGTTGTCCACTTAAACTCAATCTAAAAACTTTCGAAATGCTTACCGATACGTTAAGGTATATTAATTTGCACTAAATTCTTATGGACCCCACGATCTCAGCATATCCCCTCATCATGCAATATACTGACTCAAGTAATGCCTTTAAACTTTATCAACTGTGATTTGTGCGAAAACAAAGCAGAATGCTTAAACATTAACAATCAGGTCGATACTTCCGTATACGCAGAGAAAGTCCAATGTTTAAACAAAATAAGAAAAATAAAACAATTTGAAGTTGTTTAGGCTTTAACCACCAGGTCGATACTTCCGTATACGCAGAGGAGGTCCAAAGCTTAAACGAAACACCAAAGAAAATAAAGCAGAACGTTTAGGCAACAACATCCAGGTCGATACTCACGTATACGCAGAGGATGTCCGATGCTTAAACAAAATAAAGAAATAAGACAAGTTTAAATCTTTGCAAAATAAAATGCACAATCACAGCGACTTTTTAGCAAAGTTGTGAAAGTTCACAAACTTAACCAGTTTTATGTCTTTCGACAATCAGCGATTACTGAGTAGGCACACAATCAAGAAGGACAAAACTAAGTACTATGCTTTCAACCGTGTTTTCCACTAGAACTAGGCTTTTTCATTTAAGTTTGTATCGTTATCGCAAATCTACTAGTCTAGCTGAGCCTACCGTCACATCTTTAGTGAGACCGTTTATCACATTATAACTTTCCATTTCTTTAGCGTGCTGTGACAGTCCAACTGATCTACTATCATTTCCTCTTTTTTACAACAAAACTCATTTTTGCATTTTTATCATGTTTTTGGCTTTTTCAAATTTTCAAATGTTTTTGGATTTTCTAAAAATTTACTCCCCCTAAAATGCAAACACATTTTAGGAAATTTGAAAACAAACTGTACAAGTAACATGACAACTGATATCGAATCACTTCAATTCGCCATCCACTTGCATAAACAATCAGAACTCCCCCTCACAACAAACTATTTTCCCATTGATTTCAAAACACTTAAGTTTGTTTTAATCAAATGGTTTTTCCAGAAAATAAGTTTTGTTGACTGATTTTAACCATTTGTGGGTTAGGGAATAAACTCATCATTTTGTTTCTCAACCACTTGTAGAAAATCAGATACAACTTAATGTCCCTGATTTACCACATATAAGATCAATCTGATCCAAATTCTAAACCACTTGTAAAAATCACAAACATACAACTTAAACCTGCTTTTCAACCAATTTACCATCTGTTGGTTGAATTCTCAAGGTGCCGATTCCTACTCCTCGCTTACATACCTGGGAGTTCCGGCAAGTCCTGCAAAACTTTCTCAAAAACACATTATACAAACATGATAAAGAATGATGCCGATTCATGATCCACGATTACCAACTTGGGATCTCCGGCAAGTCAGGTTTTTCATTTAAACAGATTCACCCAAGCCTGACTGTCCTTGGGTGATTTTGAATTCTTGTTCAACAATGATGGAAAATTTTCATCATCCATTGTTAAACCTGAATTCTCCAATTTTACCTCAACCAATGGCTCCTCTGGCTTTGACGAACCAGAATCATTGCCAGCACATGGCTTGTCTGACTTTGACCTGTCAGATTCATCGCCTGAAGGTGGCTTGTCTGACTTTGATACGTCAGATTCATCGCCGACCATTTTCTTCTTTTTCTTATCTTCTTTCGTCCTCAGATTTGTATCCGATGAATTCGTCTTGCTTGACTTTGCCATCGAGGGAGTCGATTCATCAGAACTCTTATTTTTAACAGATGAACCCGAGGACAAGATCTTCTCGAGATACTCTCTCGCCTTCTTTCTCTTCTTCCTCAGTCTGTCTTTCTGCCCCTAAGAAAGTTTCACTTTCGTTTCTTGAACTTTAGGTTCTTGAACGTTCTGTTCTTTGAGCTTGACATTGACTGATTTCATTGCCATCTTCTGAGAATTAACCCTCAATCTTTCATTTGATCTCCTTGGGCAATCTCTGGCAATGTGACCTCTGATATTGCAGTTAAAGCATCTTCTCGTCTCATAATTCCAACTTTGGCAGTTAACAGCAATGTGTCCTTGATAACCACATCGGTAACACACTCTGTTATCGTACCAATCACCATTTTCAGCCCAAATGCTCAAATCAAAGCACTGTTTGGCTTGGTGATAATCTTTCCTCCTCTTGTTTGCTGGATTTGGCTTTTGAGCACTGTGGTCCGACCTGCACCACTTATTGCCAACAATTTTAGAGTTTTGATTTTCCAATTTTTGTGGTTTTTTATCACGATTGGACAATTGAACTGATGAGCTTTTATTTTCTTTTTTAACATTTTTCGATTTTTTATCCTTTTGTTTTTGTTCCACATTCTTCTTTACAGGTTTTTGCATTGAGCATTCACCTTTCTCAGTAGAATGTAGAACGGTTTCTTGAAATTTTTCTTTTAATTTCAAAAATATTTTTCTTTTTTCAAAATCATCATCAGTTTTCTCATCACAATCTTCAACTTTGACTTTGTCAAAGTTTGTGACATTGTCACTTATTGGAACTGAATTAATAGGTTTTGGGCAAGAAATAGTTGAAGTATTCACAAAAACCTTCAACTTTTCTTCCCATTCATTGATTTTCTGTTGAGCACATTCTGCCTCTTTCTCAAGTCGAATAATCTTTTTAAGATAAGAATTGATTTCAATTTGTTTTTCAAGATTGTTTTTACCAAACAAATCTCACTCATCTTCTAAAATTTTTATTTGACTTTGAAAAACTTTTTCAATTTTCGATTTTTCATTTTCAAAAACTTTTTCTTTTTCTTTCAAAATTTTTCCATTTTCTTTCAACTTCTTGTTTTCTGATGTCAAACTGTTCAAATCATTTAACAGTTTAACATTTTCAGCTTTTAGCTTTTCACAATTTCCCTGTAAATCCAGAATCTTTTTTACATCAGTTTGCTTCTCATCTTTCAACTTCTCGACTTCCGATTTCAAACTTTCCGTATCCTTCAAAAGTTTGTCATTGTCAGTCTTAAAGTTTTCACATTTGGAGCACATTGATTCAAAACTTGAGGATTCAATCTTCACAGATTCTTCATTCTTTTGAACTTGCTCTGTCTCCATCTTGTATGTTCCTGCACAAAAGATTTTAACGAAGTCAAGAGGATTCATATTCTCATCAATATAACAACCCATCTTCATATCGTATTTCATAACATCTTTTGCTCCAAGACACACATTAACCCTTCTTTTCATTTCAATTAACACATCCACACTTATTTTCTCCAAAATATTTTCTATATCATTTATCAACACTTTCTTTTTCTTTTCATTTTCAAATTTATGATTTTCAAGTTTACTGATGAACTTATATAGAGATAATTTTGAAAAACTAGAATCCTTTCTTAGGTTTTTCAAAAAATCATTCCATTCTGCAGGTAAGGCATCTGCAAACTTTGATATCTTTTCAGACTCTGTCAATCTTATCTCGTTGTTTTTCAGATATTCTATTAAGACTCCAAATCGTCTTTCTAACTCATCCAATTTTTCATTTTTCAAACACAGGAAATTTTCAAATCTTATAATCCAAGCCTTCTCTTTCACATCTTGATAACTTCTACTCAATATCCCTCGAAACCAACTATTTAATCTTTCAAGGTTATTGTTTTCCTGTTCGTCATACATTTCTGTCATTTTTCAAACAATCCCAACACGTATCAGCTTTTATTTAAATCTGATTGAACTTCAAATGATTGGGTCGATGATAATGAAACTGTTATAATACAAATTGGGCTGCAAAACAATGAACCAGTTGTAATATGTTGATTGGGCCGTGAACTAAGACTTGGGCTGACAACACAATTAATAATCTTCCCAACCTTGACTTTAGTGAGCCAAAGATGTATGATGGGCTTATAACAAACACCCACTAAGCCGACAACTTTATTGAATTCACATGCAATTCTGATTACTTATGGCACACAATTTCAAACTGAATAAAGCATATTCATGTGATAATCATCACTTCCCAACATACTGACACATCGTAAACTGTTATACACAATTTGATTAACTTTTCAAACGGTTCACGCAACTCGATGTACACAAAATTCTAAGTGTCACAATAAGCGATATCCTAGTTGTCACAAAAGCGAGACCCTGGTTGTCACAAAAGCGGAACCTAAAGAGACACAAGAGCGGAATCACGTTGTACAAATGAGCGGAATTAACTAAACGATGACCGTAAGAGCGAAATCACAAGTAAACCTGCTGATGTCACTTTTTCACGAATCCGTAAAAGCGAAACCTCAAAAATTCGATGTTTTAGGTCGATTCAAGCTTTGAAACTTTCAAGGATTTACTTATACATGATTACAAACACACTGTGTGAATTTAAAGCGATTCCGACCGTAAAAATTTTTGTTTTTCGAAAAAGAAAGGTGTAGAAACATATTTTTCGGCTGAATTGTAGAAAACTCTTCTTCACTGGCTCTGATACCAATTGTAGGATCGGATTCGGACCTAAACGAGTCGCGTAGAAGAGTTTATCTCAGTTTGAACGGCGGAAACAGACAAACCGAGTACAATTCAGCGAGAATTCAATTTAAACTGTTGTTGTATTGATCAATAATACGAGTACACGTTCAGACAACACTTCGGCAGCACTTCGTGGCTTACCGGAAGAACACACCTAGAACTCTCTTACTGATTTCGCTCTTATGACCCTATTTATATATGATGTGATTCCGCTTATACGGTCGTGACACAAAAGCGGAATCATAACTGACATATGAGCGGAATCATCATTGACACATGAGCGGAATCATGTGTTGACTAATGAGCGAAATCAGACAATTGACATATGAACGAAATCAAATGTAAACTTCTAAACTCTTTTGTCTTATGTGTAATGATGTCATTGTGACATCACTTTGATGATGTCATCATGACATCATGCTTGAACATCTTCGCAACGATCCCGAGACTCGACATAAGACGAAGACGACAGATGAATGCATCAACAGCAAAGCAAGGACTGTTTTTGATTCACTTACTTCTAAAGGCCTCGTCCCTAATGTTGTTACTTATAGCAGTTTATTGAACGGGTATTGTAAGAGTTTGGAAATACAAGAGGCCCTGCACATGTTCCATGAAATAACAAGAAAAGGCGTGAAACCCAATATAGTCACTTACAACACCATGTTACAAGGATTGTTTAGGTTTGGACGTGGTGGAGAGGCACGCAAACTCTTTGATGAGATGCGAGCACAAGGCCACATTCCAGATGAATGCACCTACAGAATAATATTAGATGGCCTTTGCAACAACCATCAGGTTGAAGATGTGCTCTCTTTGTTTCATTTGGTGGGTGATAGCAAGCTAAACTCTGACATTCAAGTGTACAATATTCTTATTGATGGTATGGGATATATTGCAAGGGATCTTTTCCATGACCTAACTTTAAAAGGTTTGCAACCTAATGTTCGGACATATAATGTGATGATTAGTGGCCTATGTAGGGAAGGTATGCTGAAGGAAGCAAAGCACTTGTTTCTTGCAATGGATGAGAGTGGCTGCCCGCCAGATAATGTCACTTACCGTGTTCTTCTCCAGGGATATCTTAAGAATGAGTATTATGATGATGTAGAGATGCTTTTACAGGAAATGGATGGAAGAAGTTTTTCACTTGATGCTTCAACTTTGTCGTTGTTGATTGCTGAAATCGCAGCTGGTTCAGTAGACAGAAGCATGCTTCAGTTGATAGGTAGGCTTGTGCCAAAAGAATTGATCAACACTCCCGCCCTGATAACAGCCTTGGAGCGACACTGAAATAGTGATCATGACTGGCTTCTTTTTTATGTATTTGGGGAATGAGAAATGAAGATTGTACCTACAAAATGTAGGAAGTAGGAGATCTGTAACAATTGGGCAGGTTCTATTTAATGAGTTGAAAACTTTTAACATATTTGCATTTTCTAATTTCATGGTTGCTACCAGTTACATGTTTGATATACACAAAGTAAATATCACAGCTTTGACCACAAGTGGTTCTTTTGTAGAATCAGCCATGTATTAGATATAAATCCCATATTCAAAGCCTGTTATTCTTAGCCCTAAAGTCGTGCCATCGTTTTCTGCACTGGATCTGTCTACCGAATCACCATATTCTTCTATTTTTCTGGCGTTACAATGCAGGTGTGTCTAAACTCTACCATCACTTGTAAAAGGTGTTACTTACATCAGTTACATGGATGCCTATGCCTATGTGGACCTACGTGTAGGCTGAAACAGGATGAGTCATCATCTCTACCTACACAAGTCGATCAGGTTTCAACCCTATTTAGATGAGAGAAATTTTTTGGTTCCCTACTTTAGCGACCAAGTTTCCATCAATATGACAGCACAACATATGTGTGGAGATACCATTTGAGTGAATGTTGATTTTCTTTAGTAAAAGGATTGTGTGATTTTGTTGGAAGATTATAATCAAGGAAAATTGGTTTAATTAGAAGTCAAAACAAAAGTCAAGCCTGTGTTTATGAAAAGTCAAAATGATAGATACTCGAAAACAAGAGGCTGATTTATTGAAATATTAAGATTGTTGGCCCGATTCGAGAGGGGCTAATCTCCAATACAAAAACACTAGATAATCCAAATAAACAAGACATGGCAAACTAGAACATGAAATGAAATAATTAAATGAAAAATAAAAGAGTTACTTCCTAAACTTCAGCCCCTAAATTCAGTCTTTTGACTTTGACTCTCCTAAAATTCAGCCCATCCAGATTTGAATTAGCAGGTTTGTATCACAAAATTGGACAGAAAAGTTAAACATTGTGTCTGTTAGTTTAGGATTGTATTGATTAGTTTAAGTAGTTAAATAACCGTCGATGTATGGCCATACAAGCCCTCATATGTACAGAATCACCGTATTTTTCCAGTTTCTGCATATTCTTTCGGCCTAACAATTGAGCGTAATCACACCAGTTTCTATTTCTACATGTATATACATATAGGGCTGCACATATACGCACAAGCATTATGAATCTGCAAATGGTTGTTTATTTCTTTCTTTCAGTTAGACCTTCATGGATATCCCGACCAAGAAATTTGACTTTTTAATTTCCTGATTGACTTCGAGAATTAACTTCCTGCTAGGTGGTGATGCCAATTGGAGGGTTTGTATATGGATTGCTTCTCCTTTTGCAATTGCTATCCTTGTAGTTGTAAATGAACACCGTCATGATTAGTGGCTTGTGCGGGGAAGGTCTACTAGAGAAAGCAAAACAATTATTTCTGAAAATGGATGAGAGTGGCTGCCCACCCCACCAGATAATGTTACTTACAATGTTCTTCTCCAAGGATATCTTAAGAAGAAGAAATACGATGATGTAGAGAAGCTTCTACAGGAAATGTATGGGAGAAAGTAAAATACAGCAACCAAGGTAGGGTCTAAGGAGGGTAAGATGTAGATAGTCTTACCTCTACACCGTAGAAATAAAGAGCATGCTTCCAGTGAGACCCCGCTCGATAGTAGTTTTGCATCAAGCCTTGGACATAAGACACAAAACACTCAGCAATTGGGACAAAGTCAAAAACCAATTAGTGCATGTACCCCCTGTCTTTCGGCTATCAACGCCACCACATGATGCATGATTAACCGTCCCGCGCTTTTTAACATTATTTTCTATGAAATTAGTAAAATAACGGAAATTAACCGACCCAAACATATATTACTACTTATTATTATTATAAATAATGCTTTTGTACAACCATTGAATGCACAAAACACCAACATAGCATGGTGTACAACTTTTAATGATGTCTGTAAAGTAACTTCCATATTGAGTCATTCTTTGGTGAGGTGTCAAAATGAGATTTTTATCCATTAAAAATGTACTTTAGGCGACTTTTGATCCACTTCTAATCCTAAAGAGCCACCTCTACGTTTTATCCATTAAAAATGTACTTTAGGCGACTTTTGATCCACTTCTAATCCTAAAGAGCCACCTCTACCGTAACTATATAAAAGTATCGATTGTTTTCCTCTTGTTTTATGCTATAGGGACCACAACCATAGTTCAGTTTTGCACATTCTTCAGCTTCTTCTTTATAGAGCTGTATACATGTAGGCACCATTTAATAGACTCAGTATAAAACTTAACCATTCGGAGGTCTAAACCATTAAGAGGTAAACAAACAACCCCTTAATGATTCAGACCTCTTACTGGTTCAGCCTTTAACCATTCAGAAGTTGTCAAACAGCCCCTTAGATAACATTGAATGATTTTCTTTTTTGTATAAATTAACTAGTTTTTGCCCCGCCCGCGTTGCGGGACACTAAGCCGAATACTTCTCTCTCATAACATCTACGTCTGTGTTTCGGATAATTGTACATACTACTCATAACATCTCAAAAAAAATACATTTAGTCAACCAATTAAAATAAAACACCACCATTCTTTTGATAAAAAATTAAAACGATGGAAAAACTATAATTTTAAGAGTGAAATTACAAGTTTTGTCCTTTATCTTTATATCAAATTTCAGGCGGTGTCCTTTATCTTTAAAATTGACAAGTTTTGTACTTAATGTTTCAAAATCTTACACGTTTTGTCCTTTGGCCCTAACCCAATTAATTTTTACTGTTAAGTGAAGGGCACATTGGTCATTTTACTTATTTATTTTAAAAACCATTTTAATAATTATAACAAAATAAATTATGAACGTATATACAAACAAACACACTCTCCCTCTCTAAAAAACACAGAGACTCCTCTCTCTCTCTCTCCCTCTCTCTCTCTCTCTCTAGGGTGTTACCCTCACCATCATCTGCCGCCACCCTCACCACTCCCACCCCACCCCCACACCACCCCGACTGTCATTAATTAAACATATACACACCATTAATACCTTTCAAGAACAGAAGTTAAGGTTAAGCATCAATCATTTCCTCTTCTTACGGTTTAGGATCCGTCGGAAGCTCCATAGCAATAAACCAATGTTCATAATCACAACCATCGCGCAAAAGTGTCTCTTTTGGCTGGTGGTTTCTCCAGTTCGGAGATGAATCGTTCAGCGGAGGGTAACCCGGCCCGGATGATTTGAGTTGAACAGGAATTTGTGGACCGAGTTGGGGCGATTGATAGTGGTGATCGAGGAGAGAGAGAGAGAGAGTGTGTGTGTGTGAATCAAGAACCAGAAGAGGTGGGTAGGGATTGTGATGAAGGAGAATGCGAGAAAAATGAGAGGTTAGGGTTCGTCTGGTGGTGAAAATCGCCATCGAATGAGCTTGTTCTTTTTTTTTAATGAAAATGGAAGTTTAGCTTGTTTTGTTCGTCTGGTGGTGAAAATCTTTGGATAAGACGCTGAAATTGGTGCATTTCAGTGAAGAAGAAAGGTGTACCCACACCAATTTGGGATTTTGAGTTAGGGCCAATATTATCAGTTTCTTTTAAAAAGTGCAGTTGGCATACCTAAATTACCTAATTCAAGGAAACTTGAGGTTCTGTTTGTTAGACCACCATCACTTGCAGTTTGAAAATCCCCGTCACTTAGAAATCCCCTTTGAGAGGATGGAGTGTTGCAGGTCTTGAAATTGAAAAAGTTGCAGGTCTTGAAATCGAAAAAGTTGATGGAGAATGAGGGATGGTGGTGATGAAGGGTGGTGGCAGGTTGGTGGTGGTGGGAGGTGGTGGTGGGTGAAGGTTGTGTGAGATATATATGTATTTGGTATATATCTTACTATACTAATAAATAAAAATCTTTCTGGGACACATATCACTTTCTCATACCTCTTGCCTTTATTTTTCAATTTTTTTTATTTCCTATTAAATAATAAGTTTTAACCTTATCTCCTATGTTTAATAATAATTATATTAAAATTAAATTAAAATAAAAAAATATCAAAGATATCAATAGTGATCATCAACCACCATATGAATATTTTAAAAAGAATTTTAAGATTACGTTACACTATTTTAGTTAAAAAATATAGAGTTAATTACATAGTTAGTCCCTGTGGTTTCCACAAAATAACATACTTAGGTACTAATAGTTTAAAATCACCTTCTAGGGTATTAACTTTTCATTTTGTAACGTTTGGAGGTATTAACTTCTAGGGTATTAACATAGTTAGTCCATGTGGTTTGCACAAAATAACATACTTAGGTACTAATAGAATGTGATTTTAAACCTTCAAATAACGTTAATACCCCCAAACGTTACAAAATGAAAAGTTAATACCCTAGAATGTGATTTTAAACTATTAGTACCTAAGTATGTTAATTTGTGCAAACCACAGGGACTAACTATGTAATTAACTCAAAATTATATCTAAAAACAATTTGTGGCATTAATTTAAATTTAAATTAATTAGAAAAACAAAATCACACATATTTAATTTATATCCGTCTAGATTTATCAATAGCATAGTTTTTAGCATGTGATTTTTAACATGTTCTATTGTATCTAGGTTAATTAATAGAACAATTTTTAGTATATGATTCTAACATATTCTATTGTATTTTTTTCTCTTATAATTAGGCGAAGAGGTAAAGAGGTAAAAACCTAAAATAGTCTAAGACTAGCTAATCTTGCACTGTGAGATACTCTACCTTAAATATCCTAAAATCACAAATAATTAAACAATTAAATACCAAATCCTGCACTGTTACATTAAATCTACCTTAAAGTATCCTAAAAGCACTAGAGGCACATACGCTAGAGTATCTCGGAACTTTTTTCTAACATAAAATAAATTAAACATATAAATACCAAATAAACATAATTCAGCTATATATATAAATTATTGAACATAATACAAAATAAAAATAAACTATTCCTCGTCTGAATCTTCTAAATAATGTAGATCTTAAATTGCAATATTTGGCACAAGATCAAGGCGAAGTCGGAAATGCATATGTGGATCCATAATCTCACCAAGGGCATCATTGTCCAAAACGGGTTAAACTAAAGAATCCCTTATGTGGACTGGTGACAAGGCATGCCCGTCGTCCTTGAAAATCATGTTGTACAAATCATGCACGCATATGTCATGCTCCTAATCCTGTCAACATTTGTGGTCCGCATGGGTCGCCTAAGTATGTCTCATTTTTCCTTTAGAACACCAAAAGCGTGTTCCAGATCTTTTTTTGTCCCTTCTTGCAATTTCTTAAGCTTCTTTGCAACTGTATCGGTTGGACATGGAAACATTTTCATAAACGTTGACTAGGCAGGCTATATCCCAATGGTTAAATAGTACCCACGTTTGTATAAGTGCCCGTTGAATTAAATACCGAGATCATCGTTTGAGAAATTAGTCATAAATAAAAATGGGTATTTGAGAATATGGTGGAAGGTTTGATAGTTTGTGAATGCTATAAAAATAAAAATAAAAATGGTGAGATAGGTATTTATAATGATTTAAAATAAATAAATTAACTTTTTCAATAAATTTAACAATCATATGATTGTTAAAAGGTCACAAACCCCCCCACTTCACCTTCAATAAAGAGTTGTCGAGCTTCCCTAGCCATTCGCCTACCCGAATGAGGGGGTGGCAAGGGTGTTTCACATGTGGCTTCGAAGCTGAGCACCCTTAACCGAGGATGCCCCTTTCCCCCTTATAGCCGAAAGTATTCAAGTAATTAATATTTATTTTCTAATTCGATTTATATCATGGCTTATTTTTTCTCTTTGCATATGTTTATATATGTATTGTAGATGTGATAACTTCAACTAATTTTTTGTACGAATAGATTTATTTCAGTTATGTGTGATCTCTAGGGGGTCAAATGTTAAAAACGCTTATTTTTTTCAACTATTTATGAATATTTCATTTATTTAATTATTATTTTTAAACTACGGCGTATATTTTTCCGGCTTATTAATACCTATTTAATAATTTATTGATCAAACCCCGTGTAATACACGGGTTTTTTAACCTAGTTATATAATATAAAATGATTCATCTTGTTTTAGTTTTTAAAATTATTACAATAGTTTTATTAAATAAATGGGTAAAAAGACCAATTTGCCCATTACTTAATGATTAAAATTAACTGGGTTACTCTTAAAGGACATAACGTGTAAGATTTTGAAACATTAAGTACAAAACTCGTTAATTTTAAAGATAAAAGACACTGCCTGAAATTTGTTATAAAGATAAAGGACAAAACTTGTAATTCACTCTAATTTTAAACTGGGGGCAAACTTGTAACTTTTCAAGACAAATGAGCATGTGCCAGGCAGCCGCCTGAGACGAATAAAAATTACACCGATTCAACCAATTAAAACAAAACAATACCATAGTTTTGTAAAAAAAAACTAAAATAATGGGATGACTGTAATTTTACACTGGGGGCAAAATCGTGATTTGACTCGGAGAACAAACAAAAACAATGGTAAAACTGTAAATTTTAACTGAGTGCAAAATTGTAATTTTGCTGGGAGGGAAAAAACAAAACTAATGACAAAACTGTAAATCTAAGCGGGGTAAAATCGAAATTTGGCTGGACCAACAGTGAAGTGCCAGGCAGCTGCCTGGCACTATTCCCCTACATGTAAAATGTATAGTACTAGTTATTGCCCCGCCGCCCGCATTGCAGGGCACTAAGCCGAATATTTCTATCTCATAAAATGTATGTTTGTGTTTCGGTAACTTGTACCTACTACTCATAACACATTCTCAAAAAAATTACATCGATTCAATCAATTAAAAACACTGTGATACTTTTGCAAAGGAAAAAAAAAGAAATTAAAACGATGGAAAGACTAAATTTTTAAACTGTGGCAAAATTGTAATTGATCAGGACAAATGAGTGTTTGTCAGGCAACCACCTAGCACGAATAAATATTATACCGTGTCTATAAATTAAAACAAAACAATACCATAGTTTTGTCAAAAAAAAAAAAACAATGGCATGAGTGTAATTTTACACTGTGGTCAAATTCGTAATTTGACAGGGAAAAAAACAAACGATGACAGAACTTCAAATTTGAACTGAGGGCAAATTCGTAATTTGGCTAGGAGGAAAAAAAAACAAAACTAATGTCAAAACTGTAAATTTATACGGGGCAAAATCGTAATTTAGTTGGACCAATGGAGAAGTGGCATGCAGCTGCCTGGCACTATTCCCAAGAAAAAACTAAAACAACGGCATGACTGTCATTTTACACTTGGGGCAAATTCTTAATTTGACAAGAAAAATAAACAAAAACGATGGTAAAACTGTAAATTTGAACTGAGGCAAAAAACGTAATTTGACTCGGAGGGAAAAAACAAAACGAATAGCAAAACGGTAAATTTAAACGGGGCCAAATCGTAATTTGGTTGGACCAATGGGGAAGTGCCAGGCAGCTGTCTGACACTATTAAAAAAACTGCTACGATGGCATGACTGTAATTTTACATTGGGGCAAATTCGTAATTTGACAAGAAAAAAACAAAAACTATGACAAAACTATAAATTTGAACTGAGGGCAAAATCATAATTTGCCTAGGAGAAGAAAAAAAACAAAACCAATAGCAAAACCGTAATTTTAAACGGAACAAAATCGTAATTTGGGTGGACTAATGGAGAAGTGTCAGGCAGCTGCCTGGCACTATTCCCCTCCATGGGAATTGTATGATACTAGTTTTTGCCCCGCCCGCGTTGCGGGGCACTAAGCCGAATATTTTTCTCTCATAACATGTACGTATGTGTTTCAGTTACCTGTACAAACTACTCATAAAACGATTTTAAAAAAATTACATCAAGTCAACCAATTAAAACAAAATACTACAATACTTTTGCTAAAAAAAAAACGATGGAAAGACAATAATTTTAAAGTTAGGGCAAAGTTGTAACTTTTCAAGATAAATGAGCGTGTGTCAGGAAGCCGCCTGGCACGAATAAAAAATTACCCCGAGTCAACAATTAAACCAAAACACTATCATAGTTTTGAAAAAAAAAACTAAAACGATCGTAAGACTGAAAATTGTCATCTGGGGAAAAATCGTAATTTGACAGGGAAAAAAATAAAAACGATGGCAAAACTGTAAATTTAAACTCAGCTGTTCCAGCTCAAGCACCTGCACAACCTGCACCTGCTGCAAATGAGCTATGGAGTGTTTTCCACCCCCTGCTTGAAAAACAAAAACAAATGGCTGATCAGCAGCATGCAATACATGTACAAATGCTGACAAACATGGTGGAGTCAAGGTTCAAAGATACTCAAGCAAACATCAAGGCTATAAAGGCCAGCATCCAGAACACCACTGGCAAAGCTCCTCCCACTGTACTATTCATTGATAACCCCCTTCCAGATAATGCCAAAAATGGGAAGAAAATCAAGCAGTGGAGGAAGAAGGGAATAGAAGATGGCATTTATGTTGAACCAGAAAAAGAAAGCAGATTTCAAAATCTGCTAGCCAAACAGCTGCCATCTCTTCAACACACACCACTATAACACACACTACAACCACTGCTCTACCTCCACCTAAAATCACCTCACCACCAAAAGTCATCACTTCAACTACATCACCAGCCATCAAATCAACCCCTGCTCAAAAGCAGAAGACATGTACTAACACATCAGTAGTTGTAATGACAACAGAGGTTGAAACGCCTGTTGTTTCAACAACTGTTTGCCAGTCATCCACCACTGCTCTCATCAATGTACATCACCACCATCACCTCCTGTGAAAAAGCAGAAGACATCAGATGTTACAACATCTATTGTAATGACAACAGTAGTTGAAACACCAGTTGTTTCAACAACTGTCAGTCAGCCACAATCCACCACTGCCCTCACTTCACTTCAAGCCATCTTTACTTCAATTAATAAATCACCCAAAAGCACTCCTTCACTAGAGAAAAGTTACACCAGAAAAAGAAAAACAACTCAGGCAACTGATGACAAATATGATCCTAATGCTGCAAAATATCCACTGGAACTGGAAGCTATAAAAAATGAGATGAGACAATTCTACACTGTGGATGACCCTTCGAAAAGAAGATTTCCTTCTCTCATAGGCTTCATAGTCCCAGAAAATATGATGAATATCTCAAGCTCAAAGCAAGGTAGGCTAAGATAAGAGCCAAACTTGAATGCAAAGATCAAGGTGATGAAGCCATTTCTGAAAGAATGGAATTCTTCCCCCACCAAAGTCAAACAGATGGAAGACTATGCACGAGATCTAAGCAAAGAAATGTCAAACTTACCACCCGAAGCAGATCTATGAAAAGAAATGAGAAAAGAATATGTTGCATACATCATGAAAGAAAAATTCTATCTAGCTGAAGAAAAACAATTCGAAGAATGGCCAATAGTTGCATTAAAGCATGAGGCAAACAGAATTGAAAGAATTAAAAATGATCCAAGCAAGAAGAGGACAGCTCCAAACTAGAACAAATACAAAAAGCTCATAGCTGAGCTTACATCTGAGTACAAAAGAAAGAAGCAGGAGCTGGTGGATGCAAAGGTGGATACTGCCAATGCCATAGCAAAATGGACTAAGCAGCAAACAGATTAGGCTTATGAAAGGCTTAAGAAAAGGAGGATGACAGTTTCTGACACTCCAAACAAGCCTGACTACAAAAAGCCAAAGCAGCAGATCAAAACTTCTGAATCACTGATCACCTCTACAGATACCTCTGTCACTGTGATTGACCAAGAAAAAAGTAAACAACTGACTGTTGCAGAAGAAAAGGAAAAGGAAGCTGAGTATTTTGAAGAAGCCATCAAGAAAATGGCTTTAGATAAAGATAGATCAGCAAAGGAAGCTGAGTATTTTGAAGAAGCCATCAAGCACTGACCCTTGGTGTTGAAGATCTACAAGATCTCCTTGAACTTTCATTGTGTAGGGATGAGGATGACTCAAGTTCCAAAGATTTTGAAGCAGAATTTAAAAGACAAGCTAGGGAACTTCTGATGAGAGAATAAAGATCCAAAATAACGAAGAGTTTTGGCATTATCTGTTCCAGGGGGAGATTGTTGGAATTGAACCCTACCAGAGGAACAGATAATGAAAGCCAAAACTGGGTCACAACAGTGGATTAATAATAAGCAGTAGTTTACAACAGGCTTTCCCCTTGAAAGTACTTATAACATCTGATACCCTCCATCCACTGTCCACATACAACTGTTGCTGCCCTTTAAACTGCTGATACAGCCCTGAAGAAGGAAACACTGCTGGTTAAATCTACTGGTTAAATCTACTGATGCTAAAAGACTGCCCACTCAAAGACTGATCAACTTTGAGGAAAGCACTGTTGAAAGAAGAAAGCAGTAGTTCAGTGTTTTACTTGTATTGTATAGAATCAGTGGTTAGGATTAGCAGGGTTTGTATAAGAACAGTGTTTACAGGTTGTTAGGTTGTTAGACGTCGCTTTCATGGTGACGTCAGCTGAGATGCCTCAGTGGTTTGGTTTGTCTATTTTCCTCCTTGATTGTGTTTATAAAGTTTGTGTTCATTTCCGCTGCATAAATCATTGAATCATATTCATTAATTGTTCATCTATTACAAAAAACACAATCAATTTAACAATCAATTCATCTATTACAAAAAACACAATCATGACGACATCTGAGCAGCAGATGTACAAAACAGATGTTAAAGCTCATCCACTGATATACCAACAGTTGCTGATCAAATTAAACTTCAAATCCACTAAAAGACAGAAAGTTGGGTAGTGTCATATAAGAGGAGCTTCAACAGTTCAGGGAAAACAAGTTTGAAAACTTGCACACTTACCAAAGGATGAAAATCTTTTGGGCAAAAAGTGGACCCTCAAAAACATTGTATATGTTGGAGTATAGTTATCAAGATTTATACTCATCAAACTAAGCACAAACAGCAGATGTTTCCACAACCACTGTTTTGAAGAAGACTATGTTGCTGCTGCATATTGAGAAAATCAAAGCCTGTCGTAGCCACTGATTGGGAAAATGCCACTCTTGACAAACAAGGAGAAGACATCATAGCCATTAATTCCTCCTTAATGGGTAAACCAGTCAAAATCACACCACACTCCATCTCAGAAGTCTTTGAACTCAGTGATCAGCAAGGTAAAACTTCTTTTTCCAAAAATGAGTTAAAAACTGATTTCCTTGAAAGGGGGTATACTGAACAAATAAAGAGGGATACATTAGAAAAAGGTTATTTCCCTCCCGCAACAAGATTTTTATTTCATACCCTGTTAATGTGTGTTTCAAATAAAACAACTGCCTTCAATAAGATACCATTAAAGATTCAATCCCTGGGGTTTGCTATTTTACAAAATGAAGATTTTAATTATTCCTATGAAATATTTGATGATTTGGCAAAAAATGTTTTAACAAAATCTTTTCTATTATTTCCAAGGTTTTTAAGTTATTACTTTACAAAGAAATTTGCAAAGGATGATGTTCATGTATACTAACAAGGTGAATCTTTTCAAATTAAAAGTTTAACAGCTGCAACTTTCACTAGAATGTCAGCACCTTGCAAAACACAAGCAGAGGTGCCTGAGCAGAATTTAGCAGCTACCACTGCTCCTCAGGTATCTGCTGCTGAGCCCACTGCTCCAGGTGATCATAGTAGCACAACCACCGCAATGAAACCCACACCTGCCATTACCAAAAAGACCAAAAAGAAATCATCCAAAAAGCCACCCAAACCCAGTAAAACGGCAACTCTAGAAGATGAGATCCCGGAGCAATTGCCAGTGACAAAACAAAAGTCACCAATAACCACTGCTGCTACTTCCTCACAGCAGATGAAAGAAAGATCTCCACCATTGCCTCAAACTCCTCCGACATCCTCACAAAAGGATTCGGTTGTAAACACAGGGACCCAAGATTATGAAGTTCTGGATCCAATCGGCTCCATCTTCCTCAGTCCTGATCCGAAGGACATGTCTCTTTCTACACCTATTCCTTCACCCATCACATTACCACAATCAATGTTACCTTTGTTGCATGCAGTTGCTATAGCTCAGACACAAACCAGTTCCTCTCAATCACCTATCACTGAGAGTATACTCCCACAAGTGACTGGGTCTAATGTTCATACCTCAGCTAGCCCAGCAATAACTGGGGAGGTTACACTGCAGGAATTACCAGTAATTCTTGTCAGTAGTTCAAGTGGAGCAGCAACTACTAATGTTGGACCCACTGGTCTACATTGGGTCAGTTGTTCCATAAATAAGACTCCCTTGAAGGCAATTTCTTCAGAGACAACCAAGGCAACCACTGGTGTGTTTACTTTAACAACTGGTGAGTTGTTCAAGGTGTCCACAAATGAAGAAAGAAGTCCCCAGTACCAAGAAAAAGGGGCATCAGTATATGACTTTTGTGACATATTCCCTAAGTCTGCTGCTGATACAACCACTGTTGGTGGGAAATCAGATGATCCCACTAAGTTGGGTGATGGTTTAAAATACCAAGAACTGATGGACAGAATTGACACACTTGACACATTTGTTGCTGAACTAAAAAATATGATGCAACAGCTGTTGGAAATTCAAAAGGTACCACCCACTGTTGTTCCAGCTCAAGCACCTGCACAACCTGCAAATGAGTTATGGAACTTATTTCAACCCCTGCTCCAACAACAAAGACAGTTGACTGATCAGCAGCTTGACATAGATGTCTAAAAGCTGAGGAACATGATGGAGTCCAGATTTAAAGACACCCAAGCTGACATCAAGGCCATAAAGGGCCATATCTTGAACACCACTGGCAAAGCACCTCCCACTGTTCTCTTCCTTGATAATCCACCACCAGATAATGCCAAAAAATGGGAGAAGATCAACCTGTGGAAGAAGAAAGGGATTGAAGATGGTCTCTACATTGAGCCACAAAAAGATTGTATGACTAAAGACATTCCCTTGCCAGATGGGAGCAAAAAGATTGATTTTACCACAAATGCACTTGCTGAAGCAAAAGCAAGTGTAAAAAGGGATAGAGAGGCAAAGGATAAATCAAGGTGGAATGAGGAGAAGAGAGCTTACATGGAGCTGGATGCACAGGGTTGTTCTAAGCCAAAGGATGTTAAAAATCCTGACCCTAAAAGAAAAAATCCCACTAGAAAAGTGAGGGAACCCAAATCCACACCATCCATACTCACAAAGCATACTCCAAAACCACCATCTAAAAGCCCTCAACATTAACTTCCACCCAAACAGCTGTTGTATCAACAACTGTTGATACCTCAGTGGTTTCAGCAGTTGTTAAACCAACAACCACCACCTCAATGACAACAACTGCTACTTCAACATACACCACTCAAACACCTGATCTCACTAAATCATCCACCACCACTTCAACCACATCATCAACCATCAAATCATCACCTGCCACTGTGCAGAAGACTTCTACTGACACATCAGTAGTTGTAATGACACCTCAATCTTCCACCCAAACAGCTGTTGTAACTCCTGTTGTATCAACAACTGTTGGTACCTCAGTGGTTTCAGCAGTTGTTAAACCAACAACCACCACCTCAATCACAACAACTGCTACTTCAACACACACCACTCAAACACCTGATTTGACTAAATCATCCACCACCACTACAACCACATCACCAACCATCAAATCACCACCTGCCACTGTGCAGAAGACTTCTACTGACACATCAGGAGTTGTAATGACAATAGTGGTTGAAACACCTGTTGTTTCAACAACTGTTAGTCAAACACTTCTCACTTCAAACACAACCACTGATCCACCCAAAACATCATCAGTCTCTCCTCAACCAAAAAGGAGAAGGTTAATTTTGATTGATGATGAGCCTTCACCTTCACCAACATCTTCACAACCTCTACCACTTGTCACTTTACTAAACCCTGTACCTCTCTCTTCAATACAGATACAAAATCCAATCACTGATATTGCTCCTGCAGGTGTTCAATTTCCTCTAGAACTTGTTGCTGTCAGATAAGAGATCAAATCCTTCTACTATGAGGATGATCCTGCAAAAAGGAGTTTACCATCTGTTGAAGGATATCCTAGGCCTAATAATACTGATGAATATTTAAAATTAAAGGCCAAACAAGCAGAGGATATTGCTAAAAGAGAATCAACAGGGAAGACTGACAAAGAATATCAAAGGCACTACCAATTTTTGCTTACTCAAGTCAGTTCCCTGGAACAATTTGCAAAGAATGTTTGCCAAAAATTATCAGAAAGAGCAGATGAATCTCTGAGAAAAGACTATGTTGAGAATATCATGGCTCACAAGAAGTATAAGGGAGAGAAGCATATGTACAAAGATTGGACCATTCCTGAGCTTGAAAGTGAAGCAGCCAGGATCCAAGAGATGCTTAAAAATAAGGTTAAACACACTCCTCCTGACTGGAAAAAATTCAAAAAGAATGTACCTGACAAGGCTTTAGAGTTAAAGAGAATGAAAGAGGAGCTGATAGCAGCTGACTATGGGTCAAAGAATTCAGTGTCAAAGTGGAGAGAAGATAGGGTCAGGGCCACTTACAAAATGTTGGAGGAACTAAGGAAGAAAGATCCAAATGTTTCACAAAAACCTGACTATCCTAAAACTGAAGGTTCAAAAAGACCACCAAAGTTACAAATCAAGAGATGCACTGATCCAGCATGTGCTGCTATTTATCAAAGAAAAAGACAAAAGCAGATGGATACTGAAACCTTGAAGGAACGTATGGCTGGTGATGAACTTGTAAAAGAAGGTATCAAGAGAATGGTGATAGAAAGGCTTGAAGTGAATCAATCTGCAGGCACAGATCAGATCTGATGGTGATGTGATTTTCCTTGATCTTCAACTGTGTAGGAATAAGGAAGATACAGATTCTGTTTAGCCAATTCTACTTTTTTACTATATAGTTTTTTTTTTTCTTTTTGAGGTTGAATTACATGTTAAACTCACAAAAAAATATTAGTTGGTTTTCAATGTTGATGACACTGATGGCCAGGTACATTATGTTATCATGACGATAACTGGAATAGGTTGATCAATTCTTCTTTTTTTGCTTTTTGTAAATTTTTATCATTTAATTATGTTGTATAGAAAAGTAAAATATGCTAAAGCTTCTTGCTAATAAAGTAGAGCTAAAACAAAAGTTTCATTGAAAATTAAAATTATAGATTTGATCGGTTTGCGGATATTATTAGACATAGATGATTTATTGAAAATGTGTATTACCAAGATCGGTAGGCAAAGTACCAGTATTGAGATGTACCGAGTTTGTGGTTGGGACTTTTAAATGTATACTTAACTACAATGCGAATGTGAATTCATCAAATATTTGTTCACATGATAGTTTACATATTTACATAGACAAAAACTTTTATCATTATAGTTATTATAATACTAACACATACTGTCTTTAACATTATTTTATAAAGATATAGATCTAAAGACCAAAATTTAAATGATATATTATAATCTGTTTTTTAGTATTTGATTTCGATCATTACTAAACCTACCCGTGTGGTTACACGGGTCCTACACCTAGTACTAATAAATAAAAATTTTTCTGGGACACATGTCACTTTCTCATACCTCTTGCCTTTATTTTTCAATTTTTTTATTTCCTATTAAATAATAAGTTTTAACCTTATCTCCTATGTTTAATAATAATGATATTAAAATTAAATTAAAATTAAATAAAAAAATATCAAAGATATCAATAGTGATCATCAACCACCACATGAATATTTTAAAAAGAATTTTAAGATTACGTTACAATATTTTAGTTAAAAAAAATATATCTAAAAACAAATTGTGGCATTAATTTAAATTTAAATTAATTAGAAAAACAAAATCACACATATTTAATTTATATTCGTCTAGATTTATCAATAACATAGTTTTTAGCATGTGATTTTTAACATGTTCTATTGTATCTAGGTTAATTAATAGAACAATTTTTAGTATATGATTCTAACATATTCTATTGTATTTTTTTCTCTTATAATTAGGCGAAGAGGTAAAGAGGTAAAAACCTAAAATAGTCTAAGACTAGCTAATCTTGCACTGTGAGATACTCTACCTTAAATATCCTAAAATCACAAATAATTAAACAATTAAATACCAAATCCTGCACTGTTACATTAAATCTACCTTAAAGTATCCTA
The DNA here is from genome assembly GCA_030545235.1 of Helianthus tuberosus. Lineage (NCBI taxonomy): Eukaryota > Viridiplantae > Streptophyta > Magnoliopsida > Asterales > Asteraceae > Helianthus > Helianthus tuberosus. The sequence continues at coordinate 201,610,562 of CM060425.1, forward strand.
AAAGCACTAGAGGCACATACGCTAGAGTATCTCGGAACTTTTTTCTAACATAAAATAAATTAAACATATAAATACCAAATTGTCACACCCCTAAATTCCACGTGTCACCGGTGGGCCCGGTGGGGAGTATCGTGACGTGGTTGGCAACATAATAGTCAAACAACACAATATTTAATATGCACAGCGGAAGCAAATGAAAGATATATTTCAACCGAATAAAATATTGTAATATCGTGTATCACAAACAGTTGAAAGTTTATCCACAGACGGATCAAAATAAATAGGAAACAGTAGTTCAACAGACGATAGACATCTTAAGCTTGCGAGACTCTTTGTTGATGCTAAGGAGAGAATCCAGCCTATTACGCTTAGTACCTGCATTTAATCTTTTTGGGAAAATACGTCAGTTTACACTGGTAAATACAATCAACTGACTCATTTTAAAAATGATTAAAAATTGATTTGGATGCACATGGCACAAACATTTTATAACTTGGGATATTTATTTAAATATATAAACTTGTAAAAGAATTACATGTTCCTTATGCGTTCAGTAGCCCGGATCGTGCCGGGTTAAAGATCAATAGACACACCACATAATCTATTTATGCACTGACGAGTGTACGCCTACACTCCGCGATTAGGTCGTGGCCATTTCGTAAAATGATGCCAAGGATATCCGGGACATGGTCATTAACTTCCCAAAGGCTTTAAGTAAACAAAACATAATTTAAACGGGCCGATTAAAATATCAATTAACCACCAAACGATGGAAGATTTAATGCCCGACCAAGCGGTATTTTATATACCGTACCCCAAGCCCGTATAGGGAAAATAAGTTAAAAGTATTTACCTGAGCAAAGTAATAATCACAATAAGCAAATGCAAGTAGCTTTTACTAGTCCTCCTAATCTGGAACGAAGGTTTATAATAACCTATTAGAATCCTAACGGGTCTTTAGTTAAGCTTAAGCTTAGACCGGTTAGTTTCAAAGATACGGTTCGTACGCATGATTAAGCGAAGACCGGATAGAATGTGATTTAGACCCGAAAAGTTTGAAGACTTGCTTAATATGGGTATTTCATACACATTCTGGATTTTGAGATAAAACCGATAAGGTTTGACCCGTTTCGGCTAATTTATGCAAACTAGTTACATAAACCGAACCGAACGCGTAATAAGCGTAACGGGTATTCATGAGGGTCCTAACCAGGTTTCATAAGTTAATATGCCTCAAATATGTTGTGACATCAGTAAGATGTCTTTTATTATGCCCGAAACGAATTAAAACACAAACTATGCCCCGTAGGGGTAGTTTGGTCATTTTCAAGGTTATAAAAGAGTTTAAGTGTTTACCTGAGTTACAGGTCTGATGTAATCAGTAAACATACTCAATTTAATAAGTTATAACAATAGGGTAAAGTATATATGTGAAATTTATCAATTATAACCAAACTATGCACCGTAGGGGCATTTTGGTAATTTCACATAAGCCGTAAAGCTCAAAACTGAAGTCTGAGTTTAACAACCTTTGCTTACTATTAAAATATTATAATTTACCTAAAATATCAGTAGGTATCAACCCTTGTATGTTTAAAATAGTTCTGGTACATACTATGCGTTAAAAACGCTTAAAAAGGCGATTAAAAGCCATTTCCGGGTTCCATACATAAAGCTGATATTTTTACTATTCCAGAAGGCTTAAAATAATTTATTTATCATATGTAATCAGTAGCAAAAGGTTTGGAGTCAATCAGATATGTAAAACTCATTTTATAGCCCGAAAGGGCAAAACCGACAATTACCGGATTAAGCCTATGACTATGAGTTATGCTCAGCCAAAAATTTATTAAAAATCTTCAAAAATCCCAAAATAATATATTACATCAGTGGGTAAGAAGTTTGATATCAAAAAGTGAGTTTAAATAGGCTATACGCTAATTACGCCGTTTAATTAACATAAAGCTTTCAATTTACGCTAATGAGCATAACTCTCAAACTACACCTCAAACTGATGTCAAACTTTGGGTACAAGTTTATATATCAGTGACTAAGGTTTCTAATCTTTTACATTTCCAAAAATCACGTTTTATGGTGAAAAGGGCATAATGGTCAACATATAGGCAATTAACGGAATCATGCGTATTAATCGGATAACTAATGATCCGAGATGTATAATCTCAGAAGGTTATACTAGCATGTAACCTGGTCCTATTAGAGCTCTAGGGCATTTCTAAAACATGCTTAAACGGGTCAGAACTGAAAGTCAAAGCAAAAGTCAAATTATGCGACTTTCGGTTCCGAACCGGGTCTCTACTGAAAATTGTCGGGTTGAACATGTTTAGACATGTTCTTACATTCATTGCCAAGTTATATTAATGATCAAACAGGTTGTATGAGTTTTACATTGCTAATTATGCATAAATTAGAATTTAAGCATTCTGTTGACTTTTCAATAACAAGTTTGACCCGACATTTGACCTAGTTAGAGTGGGAATCAGAGGGTGCCCTTTTAAGGGTTTATTGCCCACATATTTACCAACTTATAACTACGTTCAATTCGACTAATCACTGGACCATTAGTGATTAATCGTTAAGTCAACCGTTAATTACAACAGTTTGACTTTTAAGCTAAAACTAAGCAAAAACTTAACTAAGAAAGGTTAAGCAAACTTACTGAAGTCCTATGCATGATTTGTGATCACTTGAGCCTGCTTTGGAGCTCCAGAAATGATCAGGAATGCAAGAGAAAGGTGTGAAGAAATGGTTGCAACCTTGGCCCTTTATATAGTGCTCAAGAACTCATGGATCATTGACACACAAGTCTAACCATGGCCTTGGATCACTTCCAGATGTCCCTAAGGGTCTAGGGGTTGCCTAGGGGTCGCCCAAGATGAGGAAACTCGGATTAAAGTCGGTTACAAGGGCTATGGCAGACAAGAACCCAACAAAATCGGAACAGAAGGCCCCTCGCGTGGCGCGTAGACCCCCCCCCAGGGGCCTCGCGTGGCGCGACGCCCTATCTGATCAAATCTTATATTTTTTATTTTTTTGTGTTTTGATCCTTGGCTCTTCAAGACTTTGCTACGACATTATTTCTTGCACTTTGAACCCTCTAAATTGACATATAAGGGCTTTAAGACATTTACCCACTTTGTTTAGTCCTCAGTTAACTTTATTGTTACCCAAAAAGTCATAACTTTCAACGTTGACGCTTTTAACCCCTCGCGTACGAATTTGATCATAAGTTTCTCATACGATAACGAAACTTTATGAAATTTATATCGTGCATTCTAGTGAGCATAATTAACCATTACAAAGCTTCGGGTTTGTCAAAAGGTCACTCAGAGGTATAACTTAAACATGTTGACACATTTAACCCCTGTAGTTTGTAATCTCTCACTTTCTTCCATATTTAGCTTCGTATGATCCATGATTTATTCGTTTGAAGGTATGAGCATCATGTAGGGTTAATGTACTATATATTTATTCACTGTTGACATTTAGAACTCGTATATTCACATACTTTCCATGATTGTCAACTTTAATCCTTCTATAACATTCTTTCACACGTTTAAACATATGACACGTGTCAACACATTATAGGACGTGAATTTTTGAGGTGTTACACAAATAAACATAATTCAACTATATATATAAATTATTGAACATAATACAAAATAAAAATAAACTATTCCTCGTCTGAATCATCTAAATAATGTAGATCTTAAATTGCAATATTTGGCACAAGATCAATGCGAAGTCGGAAATGCATATGTGGATCCATAATCTCACCAAGGGCATCATTGTCCAAAACGGGTTAAACTAAAGAATCCCTTATGTGGACTGGTGAGAAGGCATGCCCGTCGTCTTTGAAAATCGTGTTGTACAAATCATGCACGCATATGTCATGCTCCTAATCCTGTCAACATTTGTGGTCCGCATGGGTCGTCTAAGTATGTCTCATTTTTCCTTTAGAACACCAAAAGCGTGTTCCAGATCTTTTTTTGTCCCTTCTTGCAATTTCTTAAGCTTCTTTGCAACTGTATCGGTTGGACATGGAAACATTTTCATAAACGTTGACTAGGCAGGCTATATCCCAATGGTTAAATAGTACCCACGTTTGTATAAGTGCCCGTTGAATTAAATACCGAGATCATCGTTTGAGAAATTAGTCATAAATAAAAATGGGTATTTGAGAATATGGTGGAAGGTTTGATAGTTTGTGAATGCTATAAAAATAAAAATAAAAATGGTGACATAGGTATTTATAATGATTTAAAATAAATAAATTAACTTTTTCAATAAATTTAACAATCATGTGATTGTTAAAAGGTCACAAACCCCCCACTTCACCTTCAATAAAGAGTTGTCGAGCTTCCCTAGCCATTCGCCTACCCGAATGAGGGGGTGGCAATGGTGTTTCACATGTGGCTTCGAAGCTGAGCACCCTTAACCGAGGATGCCCCTTTCCCCCTTATAGCCGAAAGTATTCAAGTAATTAATATTTATTTTCTAATTCGATTTATATCATGGCTTATTTTTTTCTCTTTGCATATGTTTATATATGTATTGTAGATGTGATAACTTCAACTAATTTTTTGTACGAATAGATTTATTTCTGTTATGTTTGATCTCTAGGGGGTCAAATGTTAAAAAAGCTTATTTTTTCAACTATTTATGAATATTTCATTTATTTAATTATTATTTTTAAACTACGGCGTATATTTTTCCGGCTTATTAATACCTATTTAATAATTTATTGATCAAACCCCGTGTAATACACGGGTTTTTTAACCTAGTTATATAATATAAAATGATTCATCTTGTTTTAGTTTTTAAAATTATTACAATAGTTTTATTAAATAAATGGGTAAAAAGACCAATTTGCCCATTACTTAATGATTAAAATTAACTGGGTTACTCTTAAAGGACATAACGTGTAAGATTTTGAAACATTAAGTACAAAACTCGTTAATTTTAAAGATAAAAGACACTGCCTGAAATTTGTTATAAAGATAAAGGACAAAACTTGTAATTCACTCTAATTTTAAACTGGGGGCAAAATTGTAACTTTTCAAGACAAATGAGCGTGTGCCAGGCAGCCGCCTGCCGCCTGAGACGAATAAAAATTACACCGATTCAACCAATTAAAACAAAACAATACCATAGTTTTGTAAAAAAAAACTAAAATAATGGGATGACTGTAATTTTACACTGGGTCAAAATCGTGATTTGACTCGTAGAACAAACAAAAACAATGGTAAAACTGTAAATTTTAACTGAGTGCACAATTGTAATTTGGCTGGGAGGGAGAAAACAAAACTAACGACAAAACTGTAAATCTAAGCGGGGTAAAATCGAAATTTGGCTGGACCAATAGTGAAGTGCCAGGCAGCTGCCTGGCACTATTCCCCTACATGTAAAATGTATAGTACTAGTTATTGCCCCGCCGCCCGCATTGCGGGGCACTAAGCCGAATATTTCTATCTCATAACATGTATGTTTGTGTTTCGGTTACTTGTACCTACTACTCATAACACGTTCTCAAAAAAATTACATCGATTCAATCAATTAAAAACACTGCGATACTTTTGCAAAAGAAAAAAAAAGAAATTAAAACGATGGAAAGACTAAATTTTTAAACTGTGGTAAAATTGTAATTGATCAGGACAAATGAGTGTTTGTCAGGCAACCGCCTAGCACGAATAAAAATTATACCGTGTCTACAAATAAAAACAAAACAATACCATAGTTTTGTCAAAAAAAAAAAAAAAAAAAAAAAAAAAAACTAAAACGATGGCATGACTGTAATTTTACATTGTGGTCAAATTCGTAATTTGACAGGAAAAAAACAAACGATGACAGAACTTCAAATTTGAACTGAGGGCAAATTCGTAATTTGGCTGGGAGGAAAAAAACAAAACTAATGGCAAAACTGTAAATTTGTACGGGGCAAAATCGTAATTTAGTTGGACCAATGGAGAAGTGGCAGGTAGCTGCCTGACACTATTTCCAAGAAAAAACTAAAACAACGGCATGACTGTCATTTTACACTTGGGGCAAATTCTTATTTTGACAAGAAAAATAAACAAAAACGATGGTAAAACTGTAAATTTGAACTGAGGCAAAAAACGTTATTTGGCTCGGAGGGAAAAAAACAAAACGAATGGCAAAACGATAAATTTAAACGGGGCCAAATCGTAATTTGGTTGGACCAATGGGGAAGTGCCAGGCAGCTGTCTAACACTATTAAAAAAACTGCTACGATGGCATGACTGTAATTTTACATTAGGGCAAATTCGTAATTTGACAGGAAAAAAACAAAAACTATGACAAAACTATAAATTTGAACTGAGGGCAAAATCATAATTTGCCTAGGAGAAGAAAAAAAAAACAAAACCAATAGCAAAACCGTAATTTTAAACGGAACAAAATCGTAATTTGGGTGGACTAATGGAGAAGTGTCAGGCAGCTGCCTGACACTATTCCCCTCCATGGGAATTGTATGATACTAGTTTTTGCCACGCCCGCGTTGCGGGGCACTAAGCCGAATATTTTTCTCTCATAACATGTACATATGTGTTTCAGTTACTTGTACAAACTACTCATAAAACGATTTTAAAAAAATTACATCAAGTCAACCAATTAAAACAAAATACTACAATATTTTTGCTAAAAAAAATAAAACGATGGAAAGACAATAATTTTAAAGTTAGGGCAAAGTTGTAACTTTTCAAGATAAATGAGCGTGTGTCAGGAAGCCGCCTGGCACGAATAAAAAATTACCCCGAGTCAACAATTAAACCAAAACACTATCATAGTTTTGAAAAAAAAACTAAAACGATCGTAAGACTGAAAATTGTCATCTGGGGCAAAATCGTAATTTGACAGGGAAAAAAATAAAAACGATGGCAAAACTGTAAATTTAAACTCAGGGCAAAAACATAATTAAGCTAAGAAGGAAAAAACAAAACCAATGACAAAACTGTAAATTTAAACGAGACAAAATCATAAGGTGGTTGAACCAATGAGGAAGTGGTGCCTGGCACTATTCTCCTCCATGGTGAAAGTTAGGGCAAACTTGTAACTTTTCAAGATAAATGAGCGTGTATCGGGCAGCCGCCTGACACGAATAAAAAATTACCCCGAGTCAACAATTAAAACAAAACACTGCCATAGTTTTGTCAAAAAAAAAAAAAAAACCTAAAACGATCGCATGACTAACTTTTAACCAGTGAAAAAATCGTAATTTGACAAGGGAAAAAAAACAAAAACGATGATAAAACTGTAAATTTAAACTAGGGATTATCCGCATGGCCGACCCTAAGGGTGGGTGGGGAGGACCACCGGATAGGGCCCGATACTTCGAAGGCCACGTTATTTAAAAAAAATCCGATATGTAAATGTAAAAATAAATAAATTAATAGGGTATACTCATACAAACACCAACATTGGCTCATTTACAAAACTATTTTTATGGTTTAGATGAGTTATTAGCCCATTGTCATTAGGTTTAAACCTTTAATGATCCCAATACCCAATTTCATTAAGGACTAAGGGCACGTTTTTTCGAGCTCGAAAATGATACATGAATTCTCAGGGCCGACCCTGATTATCCATGTAATTAACTCTTACCAATTTATTACTATCAGGTGTTATGTATCATAATTAAAAAAATATATAAGGTTTTATACTCGTATTAAAGTATACCTTCATGACACATTGAGTTAAATGCTTGGTTGGTCCCTGTGGTTTGCAAATATTGCAGACTTGGTCCCAATGGTTTACTAATTACACGCGTGGTCCCTGTGGTTTTAAAAAATGCACTCGGTTGGTCCTTATCATTAACCTAGGTTAGATTTTTTAGTTAAGTGTATGTGAAATGACATATTTGCCCCTCAACAATTAAAAAAACTAAAAATATATGAATTACAATTATTTAATAAATTCAAGTATGTCCCATTTCTTATCCCCTACCCAACCCCCACCCCCACCCCACCCCACCCCACCCCACCCCACCCCACCTCACCTTCTTCTCCCCTCTTCTTCTCCATCTTTTTGTCTGCAAATTAAGAACAATAACGTTCCACCACCATAATAGCACCCACCATCATAACAGATCCACCCCACCATCGCCGGAAAAACGCCCCTCCATAACAACTCCACCACGCCGCCACCACCTCACCCGGACATCGCCGGAAAACCCACCACCGTAACACCTTCACCCCGCTGCCATCACCTCATTCACCTCTAAATCATCAACTGATTCGATCGGAACCAACTGATTCCCACTACAATCAAACAAAAACTCAAGATCTTGAGTTGGTGATTCAGATTTTTACTCTTCCCTCTTTTCAAACTCAATCAAATCCCCTGTTTCCTCTGTTTCTTTCTCCAGAACTTGAACTTCATTTTCATGATTCACATTTTCCCCTAAATCCCCACTCACCAAACCCGATCCAATCAATTCGACAACCAAATTACCATTTTTCTCAAACCCAACAAAATCCCATGAAGAATTTTCATCAAATTCAAACCCTTTTCTTTTAAACTCAAACCCACAACAAGAACACTTCAAACCCACCTCATCTTTCTCACAAAATTCAATCTTTTTCTCACAAATCACAAAAAAAAAAAAAAAAAAAAACCAGATTTTCACCAACCCCAGATGAGCAATTGCCACACATATCATGAATGTCTCCTAACTTTCCATGTTCTAAATAAAACTTTAAGTCAGAAACTTCTTTAGAATGGTTTTTGCATAGAAGTTGTCTGCCTGAATTCTTGTTTGTGGGTTGAAGAATTGGTCGAGGTTGGGTAACAGAAGAGAGAGGGGAGAAGAAGGTTGGGGGGGGGGGGGGGTGGGGGTTGGGTAAGGGTAGGAGATGGGACCCACTTGAATTTATAAAGAGAGTTAATAAGCAAGGGTATTTTGGTCATTTAACATGGACTTAACTGAGATATTTAACTGATGTTAGGGCTGGGGACCAACCGAGTGCATTTTTTAAAACCACAGGGACCACGCGTGTAATTAGTAAACCATTGGGACCAAGTCTGCAATTTTTGAAAACCACAGGGACCAACCAAGCATTTAACTCTGACACATTCTAAAAAGTATTTTTGTTATTTACTTAATACACTTAACAAATCAAATTTTAGATATGAAGAACTCATAACAAATTAACTATTACTTGATTTGAACTAGTTTTATACATACGGCCGCGTTGCGGCGCGTTCAACCGAATCATTCTTGGTATCATACCATATACGTTTTACATTATAACCCAACACCATCATGCTAAATTGAATCATTCTTGTGTAATAAGATGACAAATGCATTTTTAACAAAACAAACAACTCATATTAAATTGTATCAAACACAAAAAAATGTACCAATCGACATCAATATATGAAAAAGGAGTCTCCACAAAAGAGACTTCTAATACAATCCAATCATCAAGATTAATGAATATTAATCATAGCACATGCCTAAGATATGTTTACCTTGAAAAATGACAAGACAATGAAAAAAGACCTACGATGGCCATAGCAAATATGCTAATATTCGATGATGTTGGTGGTGTTGAAGCTTTAACAGGTCTTCTTTTCTTCAAACGCTTCAACCTTTCAACCATGGCTCGCTTTTTCATGGTCTGTTCAGCAATCTCCTTAACTAACTGCAAATATCCAAAATGTTAGTAATATATATATAATATTATGAGTTCTTCAATCGTATTCGACTGAAACGCTAATTGGAAAAGCTTTAAAACACAAAATTGTATTTCAATAATGGATATTTTTTTTTGAACGGTGAGAATCTTTAACTTGTTGTGAGAGAGATCTCACACCCCCATAAACGGAGAGCACTAACCCCACTCCATTATTTAACTTGTATTTCAATAATGGATATTAGAAATTGAATAACGGGTCAAGACGGGTTCGGGTCAGAATAGGCTAATTTAAAACCGTTTCAATCTAGTATACTTCTGACATATTTGAGCCCTTGTTACTCGTAAGACAAAAAAAAGGGATATTGGATTTTATCACTCTTAACTATTGGCCATTGACCGCTGTCACCCTTAACTATTACTTTGACGCCCGCCACCCCAAATTTAACACTTAGTATGTTCTGTCACCAGATCACTAACTTTTAATCTTGTAACTATACTTTTAGGGGTGTCCTAAGATCCCTAGAACCTTCCTAAGATCCTTATGACACCCCAAAAAGTATAGTAATAGGATCAAAAGTTAGTGATCAGTTAACGACGTGGTGACAGAACACACTAAGTGTTAAGTTAGAGATGATGGTCGTCAAAGTGATAGTTAGGGGTGGTAGCGGCCAATAGCCAATAGTTGGGGGTGATAAAATCCGATAACCCAAAAAAAAATAACCCTTCACCTGTTAATAAGTAAATTGGCATGAATGCAATTATAAGTAAGAACATACTTTTCTCCTTTAGCAGGCTCATTAATTGAGGGAAGAAAATTAGCATGAGGCACCAGCTGAAAATCTTGCTTTCCCAACTCTTGGAGCATTGGCTGTGTATATAATCATACACACGCATAAAAATATATATAAAAAAAGAGAGTGTTGTTCAATACCTGCAAGATGTGTGGATTAGCTTGCACCATTGCATAAAAATGCTTGAAACTGTTGGTTGTTGCGCATGAAATCCAGGTTGCAGCTGCATCCATAGGTGCATTCCCACCCATGCCGGAAGACTCCACCCCAAAGTTAACAATTTTAAAATTTAAGATATTCCAAATTTTTAAAGAAAATGAAAATACCATTAATGAACATCTGACGCCCATACCTAGTAAAAAGATTCAAAGGTTTGCATTTGGCCGGGTTGGCGGAGCTGCTGCTGCTGCTGGTTGTGCAGCCTAAACTGGGAGCACAGTCAGAGCTCCAGCTTGTTTGATGCCCTAAAGAAGATCATGCAACTCTGGTATGGCCTAATAGCATATAACATCCTAGAATAAGCATACTTTCTAGTGCTGCAAATGTTGAGGATCATAACGGCATGCGAGGATTGCGAGTGGCCCTAAAGCTAAAGATGCATCCCTTTCTCCATCTCTTAACATTGTGCTCCTATAATTGTGGGTTATCAACCGGACTAACAATGGGTTCGACCTCAACATATGGGTCTCCACAGAGCTCAACATACGCTCCTACCAACAAACCTAGGTGATATAAGAAAACACAGCCACTTCAGAAATCAAGAACACATAAGGCAAGAATCATATTCATGATAAATAATTCTGATGGATCGATCACCGCAAACAGTTGGTCGCCAATTTTTTCCAGCCGAAAAAGCCTTTATAGAAATATCATCTAAAACTTATATTCAGACTTTATGGCGACTCTACCATAGCAATGTCAAACTAAAGGACAACGGTTGAAATGATTGGAACAAAATTTTATTAACAATGTATACTCTAAATTCAAAGGTAACCACAACGGATTACCGATTAGCATTGTGAAATCTGATTTTCTTACTTAAAACTTGTGTCGTAGATGCAAGATCTACGGAAATTAAAAAGTTCAATAACATTATATTGAGTTCCAACTGTATGTCAACCCAAACTGTTATATCATGACCATTTATAAAATTCTATAAACATACTTCCTCTTGGTTCATTTCTTCACCTTTATAGAGATTTAATATAATTGAATCACCTCATATTTTATAACTTTAAAAAGTACCTTTATAAGAGATTCAATCCAACTGGATCATCTCAGATTTTAAAACACTAAAAAAAGTAAGACGATAACCATACATCATAACTTCAACAAATCAAACAACTATATCAATGCCCAAAAAACCCCCAACAAACAGCATGATTTGTCTACAAAACCCAGTTCGCAAAATTAGAAAATAAACATAAATGATCAGAAAAGTTGTACTTTTTATCATCAACAGAAATAAAGTTAACAGCCTTTGGAAATCATACTTTATACCAACTCTGTTCAGAATGTGTGAGATTAGGGTGACCTCAACGACCTCACCTTAGTTTCTGAGGGGCTTTCGTACATACCTTAAGTATCAATCAATTCAGGTTAGAAATTTACGCAACAACGATCAGAAGTCAAATTGTAAGAAGATTGAACTGAATTCGGATAACAAAGAAAATTGAGAAACCTAACCTGAACATTTTTGGCATGTTAAAGACCTTTGATGCCGAGTTTAAGAAAGGGGCGTTAGTGCTGCTGTAGGAGGTGTCATATCCTACCATCCTACCAGTGGCCGCTTCTGTTAGTTAGATTGTCGTCTCATGATTGCGGCCATCCAACAATTTCGAGAAATCAACAACCCATAAAAGTAAATCTGCCACACCTAAACAACCCAAACAAAAAAAAACCATAAATCAAAAACCTGAAAAAAGTTGTTCGAGCAAGCGTGTGACGGCGCAATTCCTTGCCAAACAGAGTGGCGTGGCCGTTAAAGATTTTCTTCAAGATAAATTGAGGGTTCAACATAGGTGTTGAAGTAAATGTGGGGTAGGCTCATTATATGAAAGGAATTATCAGAACGCAGAAAAAATATTAAAATCGATGATTCAAAGAGTAGTCTTTTGTAGTGTATCATAGTAATTTGTAGCAGAGTATACAGTCACAGATTATCAATTGGTCTGTTGTTCAAAAAAAAGTTTATTAATTGGTCTGAGACATGATTAAATTGTTAAAAGTATCATGAATTGAACTAAATGTTCAAAGCACAATAGACCAAAAAAGAAAAACTCTTTTTTTCTAACTTATGAGTTTGTAAAAAGACCTAGCGGTGCTAAAGAGACATATTTCACTTCACTTCAAACAATGGTCATAATTCCACAACATCGACTGCACAAAGTACCAGAAACAACCTCATGATTTCATAAATCTGGAAAACTCAATCTAAATAAAGATCAACATATTTCAACAAAAACCTAAAAAGCCTCTAATTCAAAGAGCTAGGGCTCCATAACTTCTTATTCAAACTCTCACAACAATTTCAAGTGAACTAAACCTTTTCATGATTCAAGTAAATGAAGAATTATATTTATAAACAACATATTTCAACAAAAATCAATCCAAATTGCATATATTAACATCATAAAGTAGTTCAACAAACAACTAATAGTTGTATGCTCAACTTTCACAAATTAGATGATGAAACCCTAGAAATAACAAAAGAGGCGAACCAAAAATCATAATATATCATATCGAAATACAGAGAGAATAATTAAAGTGAAAGAATTTACCACTGATTACAGATTTATCGCCATCGCCAATTTGAATGAGAAATAAATCGGATATTTTTGGTGCACGAAGTTGGTTGCTGAAGTTTGGACAAATTTTGCAGATGAGGGTGGTGGAGATGGTGAACGACGGTGGTGATTTGGTACACAGATCCGCCGCCGTCATGGACGGCCGGAAAATCACCGGTAACAGCAGCAGGTGAACACCCTTTTCTCTCTCTAAAAGAACCCCTCGTCTGGCCAGATCTTGTTCCTTCAAGCCCCATCTTTCTCTCGCGTGTGGTGGGTTTTCGGAAAAATGGAGAATGGGCAGTGTTTTCTAGTGGGATGTTGAATGCGTGGGCTTGAGAAACTCATACACGTGGCTTTAAAAAGTCGGCCCAATAGAAGACTGCCATCACCTCTAAATCACTATTCATTTCCTTGCTCTATTATTAGATTAAGATTTAAGCTCTAAGTTAGTAGGTGGCCTAATAGATAAGAATGGCTAGAAAACATAATTGAATACTTTTGTACTTATATTTAACATTACCTTTTGTTTTCTAACGATATTGTCATAAAATAAATCAAACGGTAGATTAGATACATTGTTAATTAATATTTAACTAGTGTTTACCCGACGAGCATTGTAGTGAAAATGTCGTATGTACATGAAACTGTTATAACAAAATGTATACATATTAAAAAAATCTATAAACCAAATCAAACTACAATTTAATATGATGTAAAAATAACATAACTTGGGAAAGAAATGTGTATTAGATCTCTTGAAACAATTAAGTTAGAATTTTTGCTTACTGATTGTTGGCCATTGTTCAATCTTCTTATCTAGGATTCTAAATACAAAACTATATAAGAGTAAACTGCAATTTTACCCCTGGGATTTGGGGTGATTGGCATGTCTACCCCCCTAAGGAAATAATTGCAATTTTACCTCCCAACGTTTGCTCTTATGTCGCAACTTTACCCCCCCCCCCCCCCCGGCGTTAATTTGGCTAACTGATCTGTTAGATTTAATATGAAATGACTATTTTACCCCCCCAACATTCCTGTTATGTTGCATAATTACCCCCCACAGATAATTTACTAAAATGCCCTTTCTTATTCCCCCCATACTTTCTGTTAAGAAGCAATTTTACCCCCTGGGACATCCAAATCCCTTCCCGCCACCACCCATATTCGATTATTATAAACCCCTGCTCTTAATAATCAACCCATTGATAACTTATGATGCATAATCAACCCATTGATAACTTAATAATCGAAAACACATCAACACCATTAATAAACTCACATATTGATTCAATTCATTTGCAGCAACTGCATATATAATCTATCAGCAGCAACTGTAATGCAAATGCATATGAAAGGCACATACCTGACCCAAACTGTCATTTTAGCATCAGTATCCATTGTGGACTTATGCCCAAACTGTCATCTTCAGGACTTATGCCCCAACTGTAATGCAAATGCACATGAAAGGCACATACCTGACCCAAACTGTCTGCTGATCAATCTGATTAACTGGACTTATGCCTACAATCTGATTAACTGGACTTATGCCTAGCATATGTATGATCATATGGGTAGCAGGTTACTAGCCTACAACCTGAAATATACATCATAAATAGTTTCTGTTTTTTGTGACAAAAGGAAAGGAAAGTGGATACTTACACCTTTGCCCTCCAACATAATGTCAAGAATCTGGGCCAAAAATGGGTCAGTGTGTGTTATTTACATTAGACAACAGATTAAATGAGTGAAAATGTCAACAAAAAGGAACTTGGACTTATTTCTTATTCATAGTTAAATACAAACTCTCATGCTACATCATTCTAACCTGTGTATGATCATCAAATGGACAAAATGTAATCCTAATCAACAACTAACATGCTGCCCATTTTGATCAAACATAATGTCAAGAATCTGGGCAAAAAACATTATTCCATGTTTCCATGATATTTTTCTGCATCATAGCTTCTATAATACCTGCACATAAAACCTGCTGCGGGGAAGTTCAAACATACCTGCTGATCAATCTGCTAATCAATATGCTGTTCTTATAACTAGGCACATCAATCTGCTGATCAAGCTACCAACATTGACCTGGATTAGCTAAGTACTTGGTAACCAAGCTAACAACATACCCAAAATCATCATTTTACACAAAATGCATAAAGGATTCCAACAACATTGCATAAAGGTAACCAAGCTAACAACATACCCAAAATCATCATCATCATCATTTTAGACAAAATGCATGTTTAACCTACATATACATAAAGGCTTCGATTAAGTTAAGTTAACCTACATATTACACAAAAGCTAAATAACTACTAGAGTAAACATCCGCTCAACTCTCCGGTGGATAATGAAAGTTGAGGACAGGCCTCCCAAACATAGAGACCACCAGGTGGACCACCAATGATGAGCTTGATAAGCTCATCGTCAGGTCAGCTGTAAAAAAACCAACAGTGAACCAAATCAGACCCTAACCCTGTTTATAACATGATAATGACTAAATCTGACCCTGATTAACTAACATTGGCCGATTATACCTGCGGTGCGGCGGATGAGATAGCGGATTAGCCAACAAACAACCGGCATTTTGTAAGGTCTGAAGATAGCGGAGGAGTTGTTGTCGCCGGAGGAGAAGCCTGATCGAAGGACCTGATGTCGCCGGAGGAGAAGCCGGAGAAGGTGATCGCAGGTTCGAAGGAGGATGGTGGAAAGGTGTGGGGGGGTAATTCTGCTTTGATATGTTACTTATAGGGGTGTTGTAGAGAAGAAGCTTCACAATAATAGCAAAATGACATATTTACCCTTTGACCATCAGCTTCTTATGTTGACTGTTAAGCCAAATTAACGCCGGGGGGTAAAGTTGCGACATAAGAGCAAACGTTGGGGGGTAAAATTGCAATTATTTCCTTGGGGGGGTAGACATGCCAATCACCCCAAACCCCAGGGGGTAAAATTGCAGTTTACTCAAACTATAAATTGTTCAATCTTCTTATCTAGGATTCTAATACAAAACTATAAGGAATATGAGATATATTAGAGTAAATTACGTTTTTGGCCCCTGTGGTTATATCACTTTTACTATATTAGCCCAAAATAAGAATTTTTAACATATCTGCCTCCATGGTCTCTATAACTAACCATTTTGACCCTTAAGTCTAGAGATCATGGGGCCAAAATGGTTAGTTATAGAGACCACGGGGGCCAAAATGGTTAGACTTAGGGGCCAAAATGGTTAGTTATAGAGACCATGGGGACATATTTGTTAAAAATCCTTATTTTGGGCTAATATAGTAAAAGTGATATAACCACAGAGGCAAAAAATGTAATTTACTCGATATATTTTCAAGACATACAAAAAGAAGATAGGCGGTAACAGTTGTGGCCATTTATTGGCTGAATTGGGCGGCAAGGGTAGTAGTGTCAGGCAGTTGTCTGGCACTCCCCTATTGGCCCAACAAATTTACACTTTTACCACACTTTAAAATTACGATTTTGCAATCAGTTTAAAAATATGTCTTTGTCCCTACATAAAAATAAATTTACGTTTTTGTTCCCAGCTAAATATTAAAATTTTTCCCTCGGTTCAAAATTACGATTTTGTCCCGTTTAAATTTACACTTTTGCAATTAGTTTTTTTCCCTTAAAATTACGATCTTGCCATCAGTTCAAAGTTATGTTTTTACCCCCACTTAAAAATAAATTAACGCTTTTGCTCCCAGCTAAAAAATTCAATTTTGTCATCGGATCAAAATTAGGATTTTGACCCGTTTAAATTTACAGATTTGCCCTTAGGTTTTTTCTCACAACTACGTTACGATTTTGCCATCAACTTAAATTTACATTTTCTCCATCGTTTTTTGTTTGTTTTCCTGGTTAAATTACAATTTTGCCCCCAATGTAAAATTACAGTCACGCCGTCAGTTGCCTGGCACTCCCCCATTGGTCCATTTAATTTACGATTTTATCCCTGAAATAAAATTATGATTTCGCCCTCAGTTAAAAATTACGTTTTTCCCATCGTTGTAGTTTTTTTTAGCAAAACTATAAAAGTTTTTTGTTTTCATTGGTTAACTCCATTTAATTTTTTCCCGTGTCAAGGAGCTGCCTAACACTCGCTCATTAGTCCTGAAAAATTACTGTTTTTCCCTGAGCAGAAAATTACGATCTTATCATCGTTTTAGTTTTTTTTCCTAGCAAAATTATAGTAGTGTTTTTTTAATTGATTGAGAATTATTCGGCCATCGCCCCGCAACGCGGGCGGGGCAACTACTATACATTTACCATGTTGGGGGGAATAGTGCCAGGCAGCTGCCTGGCACTCCCCCATTTGACCAACCTTTTTTTAATTTAATTTTATTTCCAGTTTAAAATTACGCTTTCGTCCTTCGTTTAAAAATACGTTTTTGCCCCCAGCTCAAAATAAAATTATAATTTTGCCCCTAGCTCAAAATTACGCTTTTGCCCTCGGTTCAAAAACTAATTTTTTATTTTGTTCTCACTTTAAAAGTACGGTTTCGCCCTTCGTTTAAAATTACGGTTTTGCCCTCAGTTCAAAATAAAATTTTGGTTTTCCCTCTACCTGAAAATTACGATTCTGCCCTCAGCTCAAAATTACGTTCTCGCCCACAGTTCAAAATAAAATTAAGATTCCCCCCCCCCCAGCTCAAAATTATGATTTTGATCTCAATTTAAATTTATGATTTCGCCTCCAGCTCAAAATATAATTACGATTTTGCCCTCTATACAGACATACATGTTATGAGAGAGAAATATTCGGTTTATTGCCCCACAATGCGGGCGGGGCAAAAACTAGTTATTAACATAACCATTTGGCCAATTTCTTTCCAAATATAAAAAAGAGTAAAATGCACGGATAGTCCCTGTGGTTTTGCAAAGTTTCAGCTATAGTCCCCAGATTTTGGAAATTACATTCATAGTCCCTGTGGTTTGACAGTTTGTTACGCGGATAGTCCCTGGAGTGGATGGGGGTTAGTTTTCTCAGTTAAGTTGGTGTAAAATGACTAAAATACCCTTATGATTAAAACAACACAAAACCCAAACAGATTTTCCCATCTGCTCTCCTTCTTCACCATCTTGTTTAGAAAACCCTAACTCTAAAAACAACACAAAACCAGTCATCTTCTCAAACAAAAATCTCATCATTCA
The DNA here is from genome assembly GCA_030545235.1 of Helianthus tuberosus. NCBI lineage: Eukaryota > Viridiplantae > Streptophyta > Magnoliopsida > Asterales > Asteraceae > Helianthus > Helianthus tuberosus. The sequence goes on from CM060425.1 coordinate 201,628,991, forward strand.
CCTGCACCCTCTCGGTCACCCTCCCTCCCTCTGATTATATTCCGGCGACCGGAATTACTGGCAGCCGCACAATCGGCGCTCCGGCGTTGAGTCACCAGACGACAAACAACACCACCCCTTTCATTCTTTCTTCAGACTCAAATGTTTGGGGATGATGACTCGCTCCTCTTCACGTCTTCATTCTTTCTTCAGACTCAAATGTAATTTCATCACCAACTCTGTAACCCCTCTTTCGTCTTCCCGATTAGGTTTAGGATTCAGTCCTAACTCCACTTCTTTAGCTTCTCTTCTTCACTCCACTTCCTTTTCAAATAATGGGGATCGTCCTCTATCTAGGTATCAAAAAGTTACCAAATTGGATGATGCCTTTAACCTGTTCGATGAAATGATCCAGAGAAAACCCCTCCCATCTGTTGTTAAGTTTAATCAGTTGTTAAATGCTGTTGCCAAAATGAAACATTTTTCTTCTTGCCTCCATCTGTTTAAACAAATGTGCGTTATTGGGGTTCCAGTTAGTGAGTACTCTATGAATATTGCAATCAGGTGTTGTTGTCAGATGTCTCGCACCAACGACGGCTTTGCACTCCTGGGCTGTTGCTTCAGGCGAGCTGTTGTACCCGATGTCTTCACATTTAGTACACTCTTAGATGGACTCATTCGTGAAGATAGGATTCTTGAGGCTGAGAGGCTCTTCAAGAAGCTCATCAAACAGAAACTATGTGAACCTGATGTAGTTATGTATTCCACAATGATCAAAGGGCTTTGCAAGTTTGGCAATAATGATATTGCCATTGCTTTGCTTAGCCTCATGGATGAAAGAGGTTGTGAGCCTAATGTTGTTGTATATAGCACAATCATTGATAGTCTCTGCAAGGACAAAATGATGGATGATGCTTTCAAGCTTTTCAAAGAAATGGTATTTCACAAAGGCATTCTACCAAATGTCATCACATACACCTCTCTGATTTATGGCCTTTGTAACTTGTGTCGTTGGGACGAGGTCTCTAAGCTGCTAAAAGAAATGGAGGAGGATGTAAGGATCTCTCCTGATATTCAAACCTTTAGCATATTAGTTGATGCATTTTGCAAGGAAGGTAGGGTGGATGAAGCGGAGGCTGTAATAGACATCATGGTTGAGAGAGGTGAGGTTCCTGACATAGTGACATACAGTTCACTTGTAGATGGTTACTGTCTGCGAGGTGAGATGACCAAGGCAAGGACACTTTTTGATTCACTTACTTCGAAAGGTCTAGTCCCTAATGTTGTTACTTATAACAGTTTATTGAACGGGTATTGCAAGAGTTTGAAAATAGAAGAGGCCATGCATATGTTCCATGAAATAACAAGAAAATGTTTGAAACCTGATATAGTCAGTTACAGCACCATGTTACAGGGATTGTTTAGGGTTGGGCGTTGTGGAGAGGCACGCAAACTCTTTGATGAGATGCGATCACAAGGCCTAACTCCAAATGAATGCACCTATAGAATAATATTAGATGGTCTTTGCAACAACCATCAAGTTGAAGATGTGCTCTCTTTGTTTCATTTGGTGGGTGATAGCAAGCTAAACTCTGACATTCAAGTGTACACTATTCTTATTGATGGTATGAGCAAATGTGGGAAGCTTGATATTGCAAGGGATCTTTTCCAAGACTTAACTCTAAAAGGTTTGAAACCTAATGTTCGGACATATACCGTGATGGTTAGTGGCTTGTGTGGGGAAGGTTTACTAAAGGAAGCAAAGCACTTGTTTCGTAAAATGGATGAGAGTGGCTGCCCACCAAATAGTGTTACTTACAATGTTCTTCTCCAAGGATATCTTAAGAAGCAGAATTACGATGATGTTGAGATGCTTTTACAGGAAATGGATGGAAGAAGTTACTCACTTGATGCTTCAACTTTATCGATGTTGATTGATCAAATTGCAGCTGGTTCAGTAGATAGAAGTATGCTTAAATTGATAGGTAAGCTTGTCCCAAAAGAAATGATGGATACTACTGCAGTGCCTAGATAACAATCTGGGAGAGAGACTGAACTAGTTATTGTTGGTTTGAGCTATTTGTACTTTTGTAGGATGAGAAATTAAAATCGGAAATTTGTATCGAATTAGTTCTGGTCTTTACTTGTGGTATATTCTATCTAATGAGTTTATTGTTCAACCTTTGTGGCAACATAAAAAAAAGTAATTGAAAATATAAGTTTTTTTCTAAAGAGCACAAGGGTTACAGGACTTGCTAAATTCTCATAATAGCATAAACAGCTTCCGGTGCACATGTTCTTCACTTGAACCTGTATGGGGTATGTCCTTCATGATCATGGAAAATGAGTGTCAAGATTCCAACTAAACAGAGTACAGATCCTACTAGAAGTCCGTTTGTGTTCGTTCGTTTATTCAACAAACGAACACGAACAATAAATTCCGTTCGTTTAGTTAAATGAACGACGTTCATTTGTGTTCGTGAACGTTAGGTAATGTGTTCGTTCGTTTGTATTCGATAGTTTATTAGTGTTTGTAGTTCAAATGGAACGGGGAAAATGGTCAGTTAGGCTAATCAAAACATGTGTAGTACAGAGCAAATTGAGAGCAAGAAAGAAGTTGACTTACTAACCTTTTAGCGGTGCATGACAACTGCTCGAGGCCATGAGTAGTTGAGTGGGTGATTGCCTTCAAACTAATCCAAATACAAAATATGAGATTGAAGAAGGAGATCTGTAATACAATAACTCTTAATCGGTAATAGTTACTTATTTTTTACTAATGTACAGGAATTTAAAAGTGATTGGAAAAACTCATGATAAAAATCACATAATGTGTTACGGTTGAAAAAAAAAATCAAATACACCGATAAAATACTCTTTTTTTTTCAGTTTTCGTATTGATTTGGAACAATGCTTGTGACCTAGATTTCGCTTTTGCGTTGTAGAGGGATTTTGATTTTGTGATGGATCGGGTTCAATGTGGATTTGATTCTGGCAAGGGCCTTATTAGTAAAATGCTTAGGTGCCCAAAGTTTTTTAGTTTAACTTGTGGGTTATTATCCGCGTTTCGTGACGGGTTTGAAATGTAGATGAAAATATGCAAAATGCGAACATAATGATAAAAAACCACAACATTATATTCAAAAGTCACGTAAAAGTTATATCGTTGTATACAAAAACCAAGTTATTCAAACATAACTTACATCAAAACGTATATAAAGATAAACACGGCGGCCGCAGATTACATAGTAAGTTATTTAACTTTATTGAATGTGTTTTGTGAGAATTACAATCGTATTGAAATCAAGTTTTATAATAAAACAAGCAATTAGGTTATAGGGTGTGGTCATGCCCCTCATGACCACCATGATCCTCCACATAGGCACCATGTCATCCATCTTTTTTTTGGGTAAAGGGTTACCCCGGTGATTCTATTATAGACAACCGCCAAATAAGTACAAGTAGTGAGGATGAGTTCCCCACTAGTTCATATACAGGACATGCCCCATATATGTAAGCATAAAACAAAACAACCCAAAATACCTCCTCGACCTAGCCTACTACAATCATGATTATGACTAACTAGTAGACAAACGAAAATAAATCAAACAACAACGTCAACCGCCATTATCAAAAATGAAATTGCCACCAACCGGCAGCCCCCTAGCATGAAACCGAAACCACCTATCCATTGGATAACGTTGTGGGAGAGGTGCTTGCCCCTATACTGGAAGATGTAGGATGTGTACCCGATGTCATAAACTCATTCATTTCATCATATACAACCTCTACCTCTTCATCGTCAGACTCCTCATTTAGCTCACGTCCCCCTTTATAATTCCCTTTAAAGGAACCCCCATTCCCCCCAACAAACCCAAGAGCACTAAACGAATTGTGTGTTTGAACCTTGGACGAACTAGTACCCCGTGCATTCACATAAGAAGAATTCACTGCCTTTTTTTCTTTTTATCCACATGTCTATATTCAAGCTTGGGCTTCTGGTTGTTAACTTGAAAACCGCTCTTCTTTGCTTTCTTCTTTGTCTTAACTTCCGTATAACCATCCTCATCTACTTTCGGACTGTTAGTAGGAGTAGGAGGTCTTACTGTCGATCGAATGCATTTTGGACACTCCTCAGAGTCATGCCCAAATACACAACAGTGGGCACATCTCGGGGGTTTCCATTCATATTCCACACGAATAGTTTCATTGATATACTTGTTCTCATCCAACTCAGGAATAGCCATGGTTAGGACCTCTTTAAGGTCATGTTCAGCAGATATATCAATGAGGGCCCTAGCATAGCTGCTTCGTCCCCAAGCCTCGTTGCACATATCAATAGTATACGAATCCAACCGCAAAGGAGAACCAATTTTAGACGCCAACATGCTTAACCCATCATCAGAATACGCCACTAGAGGGACATCATGCAATTTGACCCAAACCGCTACTTTTTTAAACTCTTCTTTTTTCAGGGTATTTGTAGGATACCACATATTAAGAAACAATGGTTTGTTACGTATCATCCAACGTCCCCCTTCAAGAACAGTATTCATACCCTTTCTATCTTCAAACTTGAAGAAAAAGAACCCATTTGAATTCATCATAGTTTTCTGTAGACCATGTTTTTTTTCCAATTTGTTCTCACAAAGAATTCAACTACTGGATAAGCAATTCTATCCCCCAGAAAGTAACCATAAAGAGTATTAGCTAACCTGTCATTAACCTGCCGAACAGAATCAACCGGTAGCACTACATCCACTCCATCCAACGAGACTTCTGAATTCAGTGTTCGAAAGTTGATCTTATGAGTTAGAGCAGCCGAGTCATTGGCATTTGTAACACTATCATCAGCATTATGATTCTGATTTGAACCAATTGTTGATCAGTTCTGTTTAAACATAATGGAAAACATGAAAACATACCTTTGATTGCATCAGTACAGGCCAGCAGAGAATCCAGATGGTGACGCAGCAACAGTGTTTGACATGATTGTTAGCTTGATCTGGTTCCTCCTTAGGGTGCAATCTAATGATGGTGATAAGAAACCGAATAGGGTTGTTCGGTTGGGAGAGAAGCGATATTGATGTTATGTGTTATTAGGGTTTGTGTAATTGTCTAACCCTTTAACCTCTACATTAGTCTCCTTATATATGCACCCAGGAGGAAACCCTAATTAGTTAATAAGGGTAATTGGGCCCATCAACAATTACCAACTAATTATTTAATAGGATTGTTATATATTTTGATCTATATAATGTAAATGATTATAATGGCTACTAGATTAAATATAACATAAAATATATTTAATCTTACATTCTCCCACTTAGCCGAGTAATCATTTACTATGAGTATTAGATAAGCCTGATCAGGAGTTAACACTCATTTTAGCCTTAAACGAGTACTATAGCAGAGAAATACAGCCGTTGAATCATTATGCGACTCAGGACCCCCATTAATCATACTATAGCCTTAATTTAAAACCTAATCGTTATGATCAAAATACGCATAAGCCCTTTGTTTGATTTGTAACTATATTTGTCTATATGCCATTATGTCGACTTGACATATTCTTAGAGACATACAAAATCAAACTAATGAGGAAAATTAACTAATACTTAGTCATTCATAGTACGATATGCAGTTGCGCACGACCATCAATTAATACCCGTATATGAGCTCTCTTAATAAGACTTATGGGTAATAGCCCTTCAGTTATAGGATCCTTAAGCATATCATGAATGTATTCGATACAAACTTAGTTTCCTCAATTCGTTCATAAATGAATATTAATTGTGTATCGAAACTTAATGCAGCACCTCTTGAACTGTTACTGTTCAAGGAGTTATGGTAGCTGACTTTATCACACTAAGTCTTCAAAACATTAATTATATGGAGTTAATCAACTTATGAGTCCACTGATAAATTTCCAATCAACATTTAGTGACTATATATTATGTCGTTATAACTTAGGTTGTTATTATCAGTTTATTATGACTCCTCCATAAGATAGGTTTTGTCTGCTGACATAAAGATATACCCAGAATTACATTCTTGCATCTTTGAATATCACAAAGTTAAAGTAATAAACCGGTTTTTAGTTCTCACATTTTCTTCAAATTTTAGACTCTCGTTTCTTTTTAAAGATATTGTAATACTCCATTAGATGCTTCACATTAATCTAGACAAATCTAGTGTGTTGCAATGTGAGTAATATCTAAACGAGTATAGACTTGAACTTACATAAGGCTTCTAATTAATGAAGCGTAAGGAAATAATCTCATTTATCCTATTATCCTCTAAAGGAGAAGCAGTATTGTTTGTTACATACGTAAGGACCCATTTACTGTTAAACTTATGGAACAGAACTAATGTCCCACTGGGTCTATCTCGGTATGTTATGATATCTATCACGTAAGAGATATCTCTGAGATATATATTATATCAAAGTTTGTGTTAACAATGCTTTGACTTATGTAACAAATACTTGTCAAAAGAATTTCATCTATATAGACAAGTTTAATTTAGTTGCTCCCACTCATCTTGAGGTAGGTACATTAATCCACTTGGTTCTTGATGAAAATAATTACGTTAGCTTTTCATCACATTATGATGTTTGCATTAACCCATACATGGATATTATTGGCTTACAAATAAAGTGTTCTTTAACCTTCAGTTTGAAACTTTAGGTTGTTATCTAATGAACATGTAAATGTGTCAGCCATTTATTAGGGAAAATTGTTTTTAATGTTCATCTAATGTAGCTTAAAACTATTATAAGCTACTAGAACAGTGATGATCCTCAAAGAAATCTTCTGTAAGATAGGTAAGAAAAACTCTTTGATAATTTATCTCTTCCTGAGTGTAACCTTTGACAATCAATCATGCCTCTTCGTGTCTTAACGCTTATTTCAGGATTTGGTTTAGTTATGAACACTCTTAGGTAATTCAATCAAATCCCAAACGTTATGTGAACACATAAAATCAATTTTACTAGAAAACAGTTTTATTCCAGTCAGAGGATTGATTGATACTAATGGCTTAATTTGAAGAGATAGGATCATTAAACATTTCCAAAATCCATTTCAACTTCAATTAAGGAGGTTATGTAATCATCAAAGTTGGTAGGTTTTTAAACCTAGATGACCTCCTGAGTTGATTATTGGGTTTATTAGAAGTTTCAGTTTTATGGATTAGCTCTTGGTTAGGTTGCTATCATTTTCATTCTAAGTTTATAAGAGTTGGTGCAGTATGGTGTACAAGAGGTGTAATCGGAGTTAAATTCGGAGTGAAATTTAATGACACTCTTCCCCCCGCCTCTTGTATTCCTTGCAAGTCATGATAAGGACTTTGACTGCTCCCACCGACCTTAGAAATCTTTAGGAACTCAACATGCTTAGGGTCAATATGTAACGACCAACAAATTCTAATAGAGAAACACAAATTAATGACGTTAGTCGTTGTGATTTCTCTTGTTGAGGATTATGTTAGTTCAGGTAAGAAATCTAAGTGTGCCCACAATTAAGCAACAATGAAACTTTTGTAAGAGTAGCATTAGATTTAAGGAGATAAGTTTTGATAGAACGGTGTTGTGATGGAGCGGTGTCTTGTACAAGAGGTGCAAATTGAGATAATGTAAAGTTTTCACTCCCCCACCTCTTGCAACTATTGCAAGTTATTATTAAGACAATGAATGCTCCCACTGATCTTTAATATCTCTAGAATGCTACAAGAGAAGTTTCAATGAGCTACGTGACGTGGGAACCTATCATATATATGTTAGACTTTATTTGATTTCTTTAGTGTCCTGATGTCATAAGAAAACTCAGAGACATATTTAATAGAAATCTTATTAAGTACATATATGAATAGATTTCTTCTAAGACCGTGGGCCATATGCGACAAAATTTAGATACAAGTTGATAGTCTTTTAAATGATAAATGAATTATGTCTGAATATTCCATTTGGAATAAGTTCCACGAATGTCAATGACTGACTTATGATGGACCCATACTTATTCCTTAAGCCAAGTAATATTTAGGGCTATAACGTCATGATTTAAAATCACTTAGAATGAGATTAGTTGAATAATCATCCTCATTAACCATGTCATGATTTCTCATGAATTTTGGTTATAATGGATGAAATTTATAAGTCTCATTTTCCTTTTGTCAAATTCTCATTTGCATGATGACAAAAGTTGTGAAAGTGTAAGGTATCATCTAGTTTTATCTTAGTAATGTTTCAATCCAGATATTTAGAACAAATAAAATGAGAGTTTAAGGTAAGTGTGACTTTATGTTGACTATGCAAAACCTCACAACATTCATAACATTGCTTAATTATGATACTATATTCTGATTAATCTTCAGAATATATAAGGTATCGAAAAGCGTTGTTAGAAGACTGCTTATTATGGTTCTTATAGTCTTAACATTTAATTTTGTCACTAACTCTCATGTTAGTTATTTGTTGACTTCTGGTAAGGAAACGTTTAAAACTAGAGTCAACTAATCATGTGTTAATAGGAATATTAAAGAATTATCAGACTTAAATATCATTAGTAAGTGACTATCTAATTAACTTATCCAACTGTTCTTTTAGAGTAATGGATAGTCTCGTTGCTTATGCCTAGTCTAATGGCATAATTATGCAGTGAGATTTTCACTTGAAGAACCTTAGAGTTGGGATTTTGTACTTGCATTTTGTCTATGGACCTTAGAACAATCCTCTTTTAAAGTTTAAGTGGTTCTAAGGTGAGTAACAACTTATTTTCCAGCTTCAAACATTTATTTCTTTGTACATATGTTGCTTATCAACACAACACACTCATTATACTTTGGTACTTTTGAGTGTTATAGTTGATTTATAAGGCATCAAATTGTACAAGTGAAAATCTTAGTATGTAATATACTGGAAAAATTGTACTTATTTCCATGCGTAAGCCCTTAACTTTATGGGTCATGGTATTGTACATTATTATGTATACACATATACCACTTAGCTTATAGTTTTGAATTTTAAATGAAGGCATGCATGTTAGGAGTTCTTGTGATTATTCCACAATAATAGATTAGTCTTAGGAAAGACTTAATCTGGAATAACTTTAGTGATAGCAATTATGTTAGAGAGTTCTTGATTATCATAAGAGACATCATGTTTGATTTATCCTAATCATCAGGCTCCACTTTTCTTTTGTAGTGCTTTATCAGAAGAGAGCAATAGGATTATCGTGTCTTAAGAGATAATCAAGGATTTAATTTAAGAGCTAATTCTTATAGAAACTTTAAGCAAAACATATTAGATTTAGGAATTAGAGTGGATGAGATATAGATTTATAGAAGAAAATTATAGTGAGTAAAATTATGGGTACTAAGAATAAGGCAGACGAAATGATCATAAAAATTAATTAAGGATCATTAATATAAGGATCATTATGTGAAGAGGTTGTGATATGTCTATTACTAACATCAAAATAATAGACTTATTTAAAGTTCTACTTAAACGAAGACAAAACAGCTTTGGCCAGAAGTGTAATCATTTAAGCATGTGTGCAAAGTGGTTGTAACAAATCAGCTTTGGCCAGAAATTGAGACAAACACTTTAGTTATGCACTTGTTAAGTATGCCATCTATGAAGGAATTAAATCAGCTTTGGCCAGATATTAAGACATTCATGTTTATGATGCACACTTAACATAGCTTTCATAATACTTGAACGATAAGTAGATGTATCAAGTCAGCTTTGGCCAGAAATGACACATCAAAAGCTCATTCAAGTTAAGCTATTTTGGTTTTGTGAAACATTATTTGATGCTTATTAATTAACTAAGTATTTACAAAACCAATCATTTAATAGCAAACCACCTGTTAGCGTGGATCGAACTCCGCGGTGAGTTCGCTGGGGTTTGCAGGGGAACAGCGTGCCCCCGCACGGGGTTCGGGGTTCGGGGCGGAGCCCCGAGCTAAGTCTTAGTTCACATTAAACAGCCTAAAAATAATGAGGTTTCGAGTCAGGTCTCGACTGAGTTATGAGATCTCGAGTCAGTTATGAGGTCTCGAGTCGCAACCTTGTTGTTTCGAGTAGGAACCATGGTCTCGACTACTGCATTTTATGAGATCTCAACTCATAATGAGGTCTCGAGTCGCAACCACGGTCTCGAGTTGTGAAGATTGAAGCCCTTAGTCGAAACCTCAGTGGTCTCGAGTAGAGACGATTTGAGAACCCTTATGATTTCAAGTTGAGACCTTGTGGTCTCGAGTCGAGATCATGGTCTCGAGTCGAAACTTGATGGTCTCGAGTAGAAACCTGATGGTCTCGAGTCCACTGTTAACAGCTGTTGTTGTGAAAAACTGAAAATTCGATTTTTTTAGGGATTTCGAGATATGGTTTCCTGTTATAGTGATGATCTAATTTTATCAAAATATTTCGAAAATTTTATCTGATTATCTATTAACAGATTTCGAAAATCTTTAGAATGCAAAACCGATCAAAACAGGAAATAACACTCATAAATCCTAATTACATTCCAAAACATAAGGGAATTTTCGAATTTTCCTAAGAACATGAAGAACCCTAATAAATAAAATAATAATTCTGGAACCCGAAACCTGAATTTTAATAGTTTTCTAAACAGATTTCGGACATAATTTTTTACCCGTTCTTGATTTCGAGTCACATGATAAACCATTCTTTTCTGAAAATAGTGATTTCGGTCCAAGACCCAAAATCGGCAGTTATGTTTACGAATTTATTCGAAATTTCTGTTTTCATGATTTCAATTCCAGAATAATGGATACGAAAACAGAACTGACTAATCAACATATGCTCTGATACCACATGTTGATCAGTTCTGTTTAAACATAATGGAAAACATGAAAACATACCTTTGATTGCATCAGTACAGGCCAGCAGAGAATCCAGATGGTGACGCAGCAACAGTGTTTGACATGATTGTTAGCTTGATCTGGTTCCTCCTTAGGGTGCAATCTAATGATGGTGATAAGAAACCGAATAGGGTTGTTCGGTTGGGAGAGAAGCGATATTGATGTTATGTGTTATTAGGGTTTGTGTAATTGTCTAACCCTTTAACCTCTACATTAGTCTCCTTATATATGCACCCAGGAGGAAACCCTAATTAGTTAATAAGGGTAATTGGGCCCATCAACAATTACCAACTAATTATTTAATAGGATTGTTATATATTTTGATCTATATAATGTAAATGATTATAATGGCTACTAGATTAAATATAACATAAAATATATTTAATCTTACACCAATGCCCATCTTAACACCACTTTGTTCTACCTGTTCGTTTAGGACCACACCCGCGTAGGATTATTGTTGAACATGTGCAGTTTGTACCTGTTTCTGATCTTGTACTCGTGGAACAGGACTCGCATCATTGAGCGGTAGCACAAAAGCTACCTTTCGTTTGTCAAAGACCTTAGCATAATTCTGATTAGGAGAATCAGAACAACCCATACCGATGTCAGTATCATTTAGCGGAAGCATAAAACTAACCTTCTTATGCCGCAAATCAGAAACCTTAGCCGCCATATGTGACGATTGTCTTGGCTGAAATGGTCTTCCGTCAATATTCTTAATCTTTCTCGCAAACACGTTTGAATTGTCTGCATCTTGAACATCCATATCAATAGCCACAGTAAAGAGTGAAAGACTCAAAAGAATCAGAAACTGTTTAAACCGAACGCCAATCAATCAACGAACTAAAGGAGTTGAAATTGCTGAAACCTTAAAACAAATCGGACATCCGAACATGTAATAAGCACCAACCCTTTAAACCCCGTAATCAGAAACAGCCGATCGAAAAACAAAAGAAAACAGAAACCCTAAAATACGAATGCCCTAATCTGATTTCAATTGGTTAGAAAACAAAGGAGCAATTCAGGATACAGAATCGAAATCCTAGTTCCTAAGCAAAATCAATGAAGACCAGGTTTGGAATGAAGAAAAACTAGGGTTTCACGATTTTCCCAAGATCGCCCTAAATCGCCCAGAGCTCTCCAACCCATGTCATCTATCTTTAATTCACCATTTAAAACCACTACCCTAAGGGTGTGGTCATGACCCAAACCACTATCCCCTTTATTTTTGTCTTAAAATTTTCAAATGGGAGGGTCGTGGGTTTAATCCATGAGAACCACCATCAAAGCAGATGTCTAGTAGACAGTGGTGTTTAGTTAAAGCCAGAGAGAGAGGGAGGGAGAGAGCGTGTGTGTTAGGTTGAAGCAATTCACGTCTCTCTGTTAGTGTTTGGGGATGATGACTCGCTCCTCTTCACGTCTTCATTCTTTCTTCAGACTCAAATGTAATTTCATCACCAACTCTGTAACAACCCCTCTTTCGTCTTCCCGATTCACTCCTCACTCCACTTCTTTACCTTCTCTTCTTCACTCCACTTCCTTTTCAAATAATGGGGATCGTCCACTGTTATCTAGGTATCAAAAACTTACCAAATTGGATGATGCCTTTAACCTGTTCGATGAAATGATCCAGAGAAAACCCCTCCCATCTGTTATCAAGTTTAATCAGCTGTTGAATGCTGTTACCAAAATGAACCATTTTTCTTCTTGCCTTCACCTTTTCAAACAAATGTGTGCCATTGGAGTTCCTGTTGACAAATACTCTATGAATATTGCCATCAAGTGTTGTTGCCAGATGTCTCGCACGAACGATGGCTTTGCACTCCTAGCTTCTTGCTTCAGGCGAGCTGTTGTGCCAGATGTCTGCACATTTAATACACTCTTAGATGGACTCATTCGTGAAGATAGGATTGTTCAGGCTGAGAGACTGTTCAAGAAGCTCATATTACTTTGTGAACCTGATGTTGTTATGTATAACACAATGATTAAAGGTCTTTGCAAGTTTGGCAATAATGATATTGCAGTTGGTTTGCTTAGGCTCATGGATGAAAGAGGCTGTAAGCCTGATATTTATGCATATAATACCATCATTGATAGTCTCTGCAAGGACAAAATGATAGAGGATGCTTTCAACCTTTTCAATGAAATGGTATTTGCCAAACGCATTCAACCAGATGTCATCACATACAACTCTTTAATATGTGGCCTTTGTAACTTAGGTCGTTGGGATGAGGTCTATAAGATGCTAAAAGAAATGGAGGATGTAAGGATCTTTCCTGATTTGCAAACCTTTAGCATATTAGTTGTTGCATTTTGCAAAGAAGGTAGAGTGGATGAAGCGGAGGCTGTTGTAGAATTCTTGGTTGAGAGAGGTGAGGTTCCTAACATAGTGACATACAATTCACTTATAAATGGTTACTGCCTGCGAGGTGAAATGAGCAAAGCAAATACACTTCTTGATTCACTTATGTCTAGAGGTCTCATCCCTGATGTTATTACTTATAACAGTTTATTGAATGGGTATTGCAAGAGTTTGAAGATAGAAGAGGCCATACATATGTTTCATGAAGTAACAAGAAAAGGTTTGAACCCCGATGTGATCTTTTACAACACCATGATACAAGGTTTATTTAGGGTTGGACGTTGTGGAGATGCATGCCAACTCTTTGATGAGATGCAAGCACAAGGTCAAACTCCAAATGAATACACCTATGGAATAATATTAGATGGGCTTTGCAGCAACCACCAAGTTGAAGAAGCGCTCTCTTTGTTTCATTTGGTGGGTGATAGCAAACTAAATTATAATATTGTGGTGTATAGTATCCTTATTGATGGGGCAGGAAAATGTGGAAAGCTTGATATCGTAAGGGCTCTCTTTCATGAACTTCATGTAAAAGGTTTGCAACCTGATGTTCGGACATATACCGCAGTGATTCGCGGCTTTTGTCGGAAGGGTCTACTAAGGGTAGCAAAGAATTTGTTTCTTAAAATGGGTGAGAGGGGCTGCCCACCAGATAATGTTAGTTACTGTGTTCTTCTCCATGGATATCTTAAGAACCAGCATTTCGATGATGTAGAGATTCTTTTACAGCAAATGGATAGAAGAAGTTACTCACTTGATGCTTCTACTTTATCGTTGTTAAAAGATCGAATCGCAGCTGGTTCATTAGATAGAAGTTTACTTAAGTTGATACGTATGCTTGTGCCAAAAGAGTTGATGGACAGTTTTACAGGTAGGGAGAAGAAGCTGAATGGTGAGTGTGGGTTATGAATCATTTGTGGGATGAGAAATGAACTTTGTCAGGGGTACTACCTCGCAACATCGCGTGAAATAACGCGACTTGACTATTACAAAAGTGCCTGTTATTCACCACTTCTCAGAGAGCATCTCTGAGGTTATGACAATCCGGTGTTTTGGAAAACAAGACGAGTTTATTAAAGAAAATGTTGATCGTGTCGATGGAAATCTACGAATGGATTTCCACAACAATGGATCGAATGGATGGTTAGGATTTCGGATAGAGTTTGTTGGAAGTTTGTTTCTTTGAGTTTCCACTGTTTTCATGATCCTGTTACCCAGCAACGTCATTAAACCCGGTACTATCTCACTTCCTTTATTCCTTATCAAACCCATTTACTTTTAAAAATGTTGATTTGGGTATTTAACAGTTCAAAATAATTATGTAAAATGAATTAAGGCTTCATACCACATATCACCCGTAATTAATCAAATTACCATTTAATACCACAAATAAAATGGTGTACACTGGTGTCATCACCTATGCCATCGAGGGTTAAACTAATGGGCGTTTGCTTATATGGTCACAGAGGATGTTGGATTGTCACTTTCAAACGGATTATCGCTCAATGGTCTTCTGTCTTGGGCTTTATACACTAGTTACTTTGTTGAAAACCGAATGGTTTGGTTGAGAGGATAAAACAGTTTACAAACATACCATCAGAAGCAGAATGGGTGAAGAAAGAGAAGGCCCCTCCTCCAAACTGGCCAACTCATGGCAGTTTGGAGCTCAGAAACTTGCAGGTAACCCGCAAATTCTATCATCATGTAGAGGTTTTTACGTGTGGGTTTGGGTTATAACGGGTCAAATGGGTAAAATCAAGAAATAATACTAAAAGGATTGGGTCAACGGTGGGGTCGAACAAGTTGAAAGATGTCTAAAATGTTTCGTAATGCATCTAGATAGATTTATGCAAACTCTGGACTTGGTTCAACCCAACCCCGAGCTGTTTTCATATACCTGTTTTGACCTGCAGGTTAGATATCGTCCAAACACGCCTCTTGTGCTTAAAGGGATATCCCTAAACATTCAAGGGGGCCAAAGATTGGTGTTGTTGGCAGAACAGGTGGCGGGAAATCAACTTTGATCCAAGTTCTGTTTCGGCTGGTTGAGCCCACTGGTGGAAGTATTATTATTGATGGTATTGACATCTTAACGCTCGGGCTTCATGAACTAGTCCTTTTTGAAGGAACTGTGAGAAGCAACATTGACCCTATTGGTCAACATTCTGATGATGAGATATGGAAGGTAAATGCGAGCTTGTTTGTTTTTTTCTTATACTCCATTCGGGTAGATCCAGAGGTGGAAATTTCATAAGTCAACTCGGGTTTTAGTTTTCTTTAAATCAGGCCATTCTGACTCATTATGCAACCTGCCTTTAGTAGGACGGGCCCATCTTTTATCAACTTTGAAACACCTAACCTGAGAACCTGCTTTGTAGAGTCTCAAACGCTGCCAGCTCAATGATGTTGTAGCTGCAAAACCTGGAAACCTTGATTCTGCAGGTATTTAAAATGGGCCCGGTAACTGTTTTTGGTAAGAAAACTATTTGTCACTTGTGTGTTAATTGGTATCTTTGTAGTTGTTGATAATGGCGATAATTGGAGCGTTGGACAAAGACAACTTCTCTGTCTGGGAAGGGTGTTGCTGAAACAAAGCAGATTATTGTTCATGGATGAAGCAACGGCTTCTGTTGATTCACAAACAGATGCGGTAATTCGGAAAATCATAAGAGAAGATTTTGCTGACTCTACTATCATTAGCATTGCTCACAGGATACCTACTGTTATGGACTGTGATCGGGTTCTAGTCATTGATGCAGGTAACTTCTTGTTTATTGGTGGTCACTACGGGCTGGATAGGTAACGGGCCAACTATTCTCTTTCATAACACTAAAAATTATCATAGTGATGTTTCAAAGTCCAAAATTTATCATATTTACTCATCTCATACTAAACAGAATATAACGAGTTATGTACAACGATGTGTTCTCACACAGTAAGTAAATAGAACATTATGCGTTGGGCGGATAAACAATAATTATGTTGTTATTGTATATGGTGAAACAAATCCTTACACTTACTGATACTAGTGCTTTGAAACGGCAAATATGATACTATAAGGATGTATATGAAATTATAAACTTTTGAGTGCCATTATGGAATTTATCCTGTGTTGTAACACCTGCCATTGAGGTCAAGTTAGTTCCTTTGAAGGTCAGCTAATGACCAACTTATTCTATGTGTTGTAACAGGATATGCAAAAGAATTTGACGAGCCTTCACGTTTGATTCAGAAGCTCTCTCTTTTTGGGGCGTTGGTTCAGAATTACGCAAACCGATCATCTAGGTTATGAACACATGTTTATACTCCTATAATCAAAGGGTGTAATTTTGTTTAGAATATTATCATCTTGTTTTACAAGAAGAACATTTTTGTTCAGATCTCATAAAGGTGGTATCAGTTTGGATGAGCTGGGTAATATGTCAAAAAGACTATGTTGCAGTAGATTACAAACATTTTTGTCACTTTCTTTAAAGTTTATATTATGTTGCTTTTTTTATATGTGGTGACATGCAATTTGAAGGATTTCATATATATTTGCTTGTTGGAATCAAACTCTATAATAAAACAAGCAAATATATATTGAAATCCTTACAAACCGTTCAAAACAGAGAATTTGGAAATCTATGTTATGTATCGGATTAGGATCAAATACAAAGGATTCTAATTGTAAGAAGTGTAAGAAGAATTTATAAAGTGACAAGTGTCCAATAACCTAAAAAAACCCACTACACAAAAAAAAAAAAAAACAAACAAACTTAAACATCCACCACCACCAAAAACCTAAACCCCCACCCCCTCTCCCCCATCACCTACCCAAAAAAAAAAAAAATTTTTTCCCGAGGGGGTGGGGGTTTAGGTTTTTGGGTGGTGGTGGGGGTGGGTGTTTAGTTTTTTTTAGGTTTTTTTTTGGGGGGGGGGGGTAGGTTTTTGGGGTTTTTTTGGTGAGGTCTGCTACAACAGCCTGAACTTCCCACATGGAAGTGGGAGATGATAACCATGGATTTTATAATCAAGTTACCTAAAACAAGGCATGGAAATGATACTATATGGGTCATAGTTGATAGACTGACTAAGTCAACACACTTCTTACCCATCAAGGAGACTCATAACTCCGACAAGCTAGCTCAGTTGTACGTGGATAAGATTGTATCTCTCCACAGAGTGCCGGTATCTATTATATCCGATAGAGATACTAGATACACCTATCACTTTTGGAAAAGTTTCCAACAATCTTTGGGCACTCGTTTGAATTTTTGTACTGCTTACCATCCTAAAACAGAAGGACAAAGTGAGCGTACAATTCAAACCTTGGAAGACATGCTTTGTGCATGTGTTATTGATTTGGAAGGTAGCTGGGATGACCACCTACCGTTGATCGAGTTCTCCTATAATAATAGCTACCATACTAGCATTCAAGCTGAGCCTTTAGAGGCATTGAATGGGAAGAAATGCAGATCGCCTGTTTGTTGGGCAGAAGTAGGAGAAACTCAGTTATCAGGACCTGATGTAGTCCTTGAAACGACGGAAAAGATTATCCAAATTCGTGATCGCCTGAAAGCTGCCAGGGATAGGCAGAAAAATTATGCTAATAAGAGGCGGAAACCTCTAAAGTTTGAAGCGGGCGATAAAGTCTTACTAAAAGTATCACCCTGGAAAGGAGTAATGCGTTTTGGTAAGAAGGGCAAGCTAAGCCCAAGGTGTATTGGACCATTCGAGATCATCGAATGTGTCGGCAGTGTAGCTTATAAGCTAAACTTGCCTAAGGAGCTTAATGGAATTCATAATGTGTTCCATATCTGTAATTTAAAGAAATATCTAGCTGATGAATCGCTGGCAATGTCTCATAAAGACGTACAGATTGATGAAAGCCTGAGGTTTGTTGAAAGACCTATATCGATCGAGGATCGACAGGTTAAAAAGCTCCGAAAGAAGCACGTGCCTATAATTAAAAGTTAAATGGGATGCTCATAGAGGCCCTGAATATACGTGGGAAGTTGAGTCCACTTTGCGACAGAAGTACCCTCACTTGTTCCAGTAAATCTCGGGGTCGAGATTTCTTTTAAGGGGTGAGGATGTAACACCACGTAAAAATGTGTCCAATTATGTGAAGACACGTGTCCTAAACCCTAATCATGTGAAAGGTTGGGTTTGAAGGACTAAAGTTGTAAAACGATCAAAATATGAAACCGAAGGGACTAAAAGTGTCATCATGCCAAACTTGTGCCTCTGAATGACCACACACGAAGAATATATTCTTAAACGAGTGATAAATTGGATATAAGAAGCCGTTTATGAAAAATAATGGAAAGATTATAAACTACAGGGGTTAAACGTGTCAACATGTTAATTGTTACCTCTGAGTGACCTTTTAACGAACCCGAGGATTCGTAATATTCAAATATACTCTCAAGAATAAGTGATATAAATTTCACGAGGTTTCGAGATCGTTATGTGTTGTTTACGCGAATCCCCAAGAATTAGGGTTTAAAGCGTCAACGAGGCGAAACTTATGTTTTCGGTGATCAATTAATGAAACCGGGCCTAACGGAGTTTGGTTATACTCCCTAGATCATCCACAAAGTAACTACAAGGGCCAATTGTGCTTAAAATGAAAGATACATTGCATTAGAAGGTACAGGGACTGAAAGTGACAAGTTTAAAACTTGTTTGCTGAAGTTTGGTATGGTGGCGTCGCGCCACAGCCCCCCCTCGCCGTCGCGCGACGGCCTTGTTTCGACAGAATTCTAATTTTCAGCTCCCAGCTTGTTTCTTGAGGATTTTTATGCAATTTTCTTTGTGTGGTGACCAAGTTTAAGTATTCTTCAAGGCTTTAAATCACCACCAACCATTTGTAAGGTCAAGATCATTCCTTGGAGCCTACACAATACACTTGTAATGATCTTGTAGCACATCAACAAGTATAAATAGGCTCCTTTGGGCAGCCATTTCACTTGCTCATTCACAAAAATCCCTCTCATCTCTCTAAGTTCAAGTGTTTCTGAGCTTTTCTGGAGATTCATGACCCAAAGGGAAGCTTATTCTTGTAGAAAAGATAGCTAGGACCCTTTGTAAGTGTATTAGTCCCTTCCTTAGTTCAGTTTTTAGTTTAAAAACCGAAAAGTCAAAGTTAACGTAATTTGACTTTGACTTTCGGTTTAATCACAAATGGTCCAACCACTATCCGAATTAAAAGTGGTTATGTGACCATAATTAGGTAGGTGATTAACCATTAAAATGGCACCTCCTAATTATTTCGTTTGCCTAGTTAATTGTCGGGTCAAACTAATAAGTTAAAAAGTCAAACTGACTAGAATATTAAATAATAATTATAACTAACAATACAGAGGTTATAAATCATATTTTATCATTCTAATAACTTGGTAATTAGTGTTAGAACATGTCTAAGCTTGTTCAACCCGACAATTATCGGTTTAGGGTCGGTTCACAACCGAAAGTCGCAAAAGCTTGACTTTTGCTTTGACTTTCAGTTCTGACCCGATTAAGCTTAATCCTTCCATGTTTTAAGCTTCCATTAGGACCACTTTATGGTGTAGTGTAACCCCCTGGAGTTATATTACCTGGTCCTTAGTAGTTTGAATTATATGCTCATGTCCGTTATTATGCTTATAAATGCCATTTTTTCCCTTTTGACATATAAACGAAATTTTTAGAAATGTGAGAGGACAAAAACCTTTATTACTGATATATAAGCTTGTCCCGAAAATTTGACATCAGTTCTTGGTCTCAAACAGGAGTTATGCTCGATATCGTAAATTGAAGCTTTTTATTAATTAAATTGCGATATCTTGCATAAGTCATGTTTAAGCATAGGTTTTGACCCAAAACTCATTACCTACTGTTAAGATATTATTTTTAGGGATTTTTGGAATTTTTGATCATATTATAATCTGATCATATCATAGAGTTCTTGTATAATTCGGTAAATGACGATAATATCTTTTTATGCATAAAAATGAGATTTACAAATGATTTGAATGCCAAACCTTTTCCTACTGATTTCATACATTAAATAAATTATTTTGAACAATTAAAACTGATCAAAATCTCAGATTTCCATAAAACACTTTAATTATCGTCAATTAGCGATTTTATGCTAATTAGGTGCATAGTATGGTTTTAAACCATATCTAACACCTAAGACTTGTTACCTACTGAATTTTTAAACAAATTTTAGTATTTTTACAGTAAGTATAAGTCATGAACTCAGACTTCCAAAAATGTCCTTAAAAGCATACGTGAAATGACCAAAATACCTTTTCGGGGCATAGTTTGGCCATAAATGGTAAACCTCACATATGTATGATATCTTACTGATGTAATGTGATAAAATAAATATTTTTACTGAATGTTTTAGATCAGAACCTCAGTTTATTATAAAATCTCTTTTATAAACACTAAAATGACCAAAATGCCCTTACGGGACTTAAATTGGTTTTAAATACTTTTTGGGCATATATGTTAACATCCTACTGATGTATTAACATATTCTAAGCATAATAACAATTGAGATCTATATATAATTCATTTGGTTACCCGGTACGCATTTATGCGTTCGGATCGGTTTATGTGACTAGTTTACATAAAATAGCCGAAACGGGTTTAACCTTATCGTTAAATCTTCAAATTCCAGAATTTGTTTAGTTTACCCATATTATACAAGCATCCAAGCTTGTCGGGTCTAAATCACATTCTATTCCGGTCACCGCTTAATCTAGCGTGTCATACCGTTTCTAAAACTTTAAGTTAGCCGGTCTAGGTCCATGACCTAAATAAGACCGTTAGCATTCTGAATTGGTTATATATTACCATCACTCCAGACTAGAGCCACCCGGTAAAAGCTACCTGCATTTAGATAGATTGGATACGACTGAGATATTTTGCTGTGAATCAAGTATTAGCTCAGGTAAATACTTTTAACTTATTTTCCACTATAAGGGCTTGGGATACGGTATTATAAAAATACCGCTTGGTCGGGTATGAAATCATTTAACCGGATTGTGATTAATAAATTTGCATAACCCGTTTTAATCTGTTTTGTTTGATAACATAAGCATTGGGGGTTAATACGACCGTGTCCTGGATATCGTCGGCTCATTTCATTTGAAAATGGCCACGACCTATGCGCGGGGTGTAGGTGTCGCAACCCCCGATCCCTTATCTGTCCCGGGAACGGGCGGACGCGAGCTCATATTTTCGGTGGTATCAGGTATTTAATCTTGCAGCGGAAATTACATCAGGACCGTAGTTAGGAAATGTTTATCAGAGTAAAACCACCATATTTAATAATAACATAGGCAAACCCAAGTTTCTTATTACAATACATTTATAGGGACAAACCCTATTTTATTGAATTTAAAACATCGTTTATTAGGTAACTTTTATAGCCACATTTTTTCCCAAGCCTTCAGTGCTCTCCAGCTGGCTTTAATTGGCTGTCACATTGTGTTACCTGTAACGCGTTTTAAAAACATTTGTCAGTCGGAAATACTGGTGAGTGAATCCCAGTTTAATCAAGAAACATTTTATCAATTAAAACAGTATTGAGAGCGATTACAATGTTTATATCTACACAATTACTCCATTTAGTACTCTCAATCCACTGACTTGTGGGTCATATTACACATTGGCTAACTCATTGTCCAATGGTAACGTATTGTCATCCCGACTTACTACTCACAGTGTAGTACATTTTGTATACAAAACCCCAACATACCGGCAGTAATTGAAGAACTACAAAGACTCAATCACCGCTTAATCATATTGTAAAACAATTAAGGTTTTGTAAAATATTCCAAAAAGGTTAACAAAAAGAGGATAAACTCACATTGCTATCTTAGACTTCGCGTAAGGGTTTCCTGGATATAATCTATAATTTATACAAATGTACATTGGTTAGTATCATAACCCTTTGAAAATATTAATGATACCCTCCCCGAGACGGCATTCCAACAACTACGTCGGGCAGAACCACGACAGTTGTTACGGAACCCTAAATCAATCGGGCAGCGTAACTATTACGAAACTGGGGTTATAATACTTACAACGGAGCAGAACCTCGCTAATTAGGGGTATAATACCCGAGTATTATCACACTACTACAGAGTTTGAGATTTGAGAATGAAATTGTGAGCGACGGAAAACGAAAACTGATGCGTTCTATTTATAGTGCTGAAACTTGGTCTCCACGCCGCCCGCGTAAGGGTAGACATAGGGCTACGCGGCCCGCGTTGACTCCGGTCAACTGCGTAGCTTAGCTGGGTCATCAACTGGCTTGTCCGGGTGTTGGGCCACGTGGCGTGTAACATTCCTATTTTTATATAAGAATTATAGGTTTTGTTAAATTTATTAACCACTAGTAACTAGTTTATCTTTAAAATAAATATTCAACCCAAATAGTTTTAAACACTATTTTATATATAGTTGGTTGAAATATTATTCTAAATTAATTGGTCTGTATATGGGTGACCTTTCTAATCAAACAAAAGTCTATAAAAACTTATATTATTAGACAGATAGTTTACGGGTAAGTGGACTATTAGAAATATAAAGTTCCTAGACGGGCCTAGGAACCGTATAATAATTAAACTATAAAAATACATTATATTTAAACCTACTCTGTTTTTAATGAAACTTGGTTCAAAATGTAGACAAAAATATTCTCGTTCTGATGACATATTTATTATTTTATAAAACGTTATATTTTAAAAGTTATACGCGCCAAATAAGTGAAGCAGTTAAATTAATTATAATATATATAAAATAATAATATTTGAAAATCTTACTTACGCGACATCAAAATAAATCAAAAGAATAAAATAATAATAAAATCAAAATAACATTAATTAATATAAAGACATGTATACAATTCTACACATATACGTGTCACTATATATGAAAAAATAAGAATGAAATAATAATAAAGTACATGTATGTACTCATATGGATAAGAAGAAACTGAGGCTTAGCCTCCACGCCAAACTTCAATTCATTTAGTATAAATATGGCATTTCATTTCAATTTCAGAATCTGTTCAAATTTTTTTTCTTTTCTTTTTACTTTGCTGTGTCTGTCGCCCCTTTCTTTTCATATAATAAAAATCATAATAAAGCCCTGCCCCGTTTTAAGTATTTTAACTCCCGATCACCGCTACCCTTTCCGATTGATCTGAGCCCCATAACACATGTCAAGGCTCTGCCTGACTAAGTTCGTTGGGGTTCTGTCTCGGGACATCGGGACAAGGTTGAATTAGGGGTACTATACTTACCACGAGTGCATTATATATTTTTAAATAGCTCAGAAGTTATACCCAAAATTTATACCAGGAGAATTTCTAGTTGAACCCTAAAGTTACAACGTGGGTACATTCTCTTTTCTCACCATTTTATTCCCTTTTTCCTTGGGATATAAATTTATTAAAAAATGTCCCAAATTAATCCGTTAGTAAAAACCCGGACCCTTGAAATCCCAATCCATATAAAAAATAAGAAAATCAAGAATTATGGTCTTCTCGCGGGCCGCGTAAAGAATAGGCGGAAGGTCACGCGGGCCGCGCCAGCAAGGCAGATCTCCGGATAAGCTTAAGGGACACGTGTCATCCACCTGGCAGACCTACTGGTGACTCAGCAACCCTACGCGTAGAATAGGCGGCTACGCGGGCCGCGTAAAGGTTAAGCCAAAGCTCACGCGGGCCGCGTGAGACCCAAATTCCAGCTATAAATAGAGCAAGCTACGAGCAATTCTCTAGTGTCGAAACAATTTCATAAAAACGAAGTTATACTGCCATAATTCGAATATTACTCTCAAATTAGCGAGGCGCTGATACAATACCGGGTATTAACTCGATCGCTGCTACGATTCAATATCCGATCGATTGAAACTATCCGACCGGATGTTTAAATGCTATCCTTTGTCATTAATCGTGATTCCAACAGGATGTTTGAGTACCACCCGAACTCGGGGAATACTTTGTCATTCATTATGAATCCGATGGATGTTTAAGTGATTGCACTTTGTCATTCGTTGTGAGGGTTTTAATCTCGTGAGTTATCGTAAATGCTATATTAGTTACTTACCTAGTTCGTGTGCACTAGGTTACAAGACTAATCAATAGGCTAAGCTCTGCTTGTATCTGCAATATATCAAGGCTTATCTATAGACTAAACTTTGCCATATGAATCTGCATGCTTATAATGTGAGTCATTCTCTTTTTATCAAATTACTTTCAAAAGCATGTTTATTTTCAAAGTTATAATTACAGGGATTAAGTCTTTGTAATCACCAAATTACAGCCGGTATGTGGGGTTTTGTATACATTATTTGTTCCCGTCACCATTGGACAACGAGTTAGCCAATGGGTGATCTGACCACAGTCACAGAAACAAGTCGAGTGACAAATACTGTGGGTAGTTGGTTGATATAGAAACAATGTAATCACCCTTAATACTGTAAATTATAACAAACGGGTCGTTTTAATAAATAGAATGATTCACCAGTATTTCCTGCTGACAAAACCTTTTTTAAACGCGTTTCAGGTAATTACAGTAGATTGGTGTAAGAGATGGATACTGCACTGAAAGGCTTCAAGAAGTGGCTTATTTTATTAATTAAATCAAATTAAGAAATATTATTTTATGTAATTGGGTTTATCCCTTATTAAAGCTACCTTTGTAAAACATGGATTTATTCCATCTATTTAATAAATAAAATCCGGTGTTTTCTAAACTCTGATATTTTTCCTAACTCACGGTCCTGATGAAATTTCCGCTGCAATATTTTTCAAAATAATCACCGGTACCACTTGGCTGTTCACGGCTCCCGATTCCGTCCAGGGTGGGTCGGGGGTCGTGATAGAAGGTGGTATCAGAGCCACTGATTTAAGCCTATAGGTGTTGTGATAGTAATACCTAAGTTTATATAAAAGAGTTAGGAGATTGCTATTAACTGGTAGCACACATGATAGCATTTAGACTTGAACTTAAGAAAATATGCCTTAGTATAAGCTTCGAGATAAGCTAAGTACTTGTGTAAATAAAGTATGATGGATTTTGGTATGCCGTAAGAATAATGATTAGAACATTTCAGGCAATAACACTTAATTACTATTAATTCTTGCTTATTGATATTACTTGGTCTAGAATAAAGATATGTTATGGAAATACAAATTTCCTTGATTCTGGATAAAAACCCTAATAAAAGAGGCACTTTTAAAATCTTGAAAAGATACTATTTATGGGAAATAGAAAATTTTCTCCGGCAAGACTGGGTATGGTATAGCAGACTCTCCAGCTTGTCCGGATATACTAAGGTTACCTCTCCGGCGCGAACCGGATAAGACAGGGTATATAATATGTCAAACAAGTGACAAGATTTCCCTAAATAGTATCATGACCTGATATCTGATTTGTTTTTGAAAATATGAATCTATTAAATACATAGACCTTATAGAGGGTATGTATATTACAGTATGTGAAGTATATGATTATATAGATATATATATATATATATCTATAAGGAATTCCAAAAGTCAATTAAGAATAAAGCAAAAGCATATGTGTCTAGATTTCTTTATCAGGAATCTCTTTTCCGATATCAAACATTATTTCGTTTGATCATCTACCTCGTAACTCGAGCAACAATAATAACAATGGAAACCCATTAAGTTAGGACACCATCAAAAGTATAAGAATTTCCAATGCGTTACCATAAACTATTAACGCCAGTAAGAAACATGTAAAGTTGTGCTAGTGCACAAGAAAACACACAAAACTTAAATTATACTTCCACAGACGTTGAAGTATATCACACACGACTTCCAAGGCAAGACCTTTGGAAAATATAAATTGGGCACGATGACACCAATGCTAATTCCGTCAGTAGAAGAACTACTAATAAAAAAGAAGCACTTTGCCATGTGATCCTACAAACGACATGAATCTCGCTGAGGTACGTTGTAACAAGATTTCACAACCATCGGTGCACATCAGAGTCATAATTATTATCACTGCAAAAGGAGTCACATACCTTTGCAAATTCCCTATTTCATTTTATTCGACATTCCCTGGTAATGTCACTTAACAACGGTTATCACACGAAATTCCAGATAAAGTTCTTATATTTCTTTTTCTGACTTCTGCATATAATGAGTTGACTTTCGTGTTTCTACTTCCTCTAATGGTCATCATACCATGAGAATTTCTTTCATAAAAGTAAATATTGATCTGTTTCATTACACATGCACTGTCTGTTACGCATGTGGTTCATTTGATTTATGAAGACCACTGGAGGGCTTCATTCCGATTTGTTATTTTATCCAAACTCAAATATCATTCCGCTTTTTGCACTGTAAACCGCATTATTGCAAAACGATGACTCTTTGATATCGAGTCAATGAATTTAAAACATTCTATTTAATTGATTATATATGGAAACTTACATAAGTAATTTACAATATAGTATTACTATATTTAAAAATTATTGTTAAACCATTGAGGTGAAGAATTTATATTTTATTATATATGTATAAAATTATATTTAAGGTATACTCTCATTTAAGTTTATATTTAGTTATTTATTATTGGTAATTAATATTAGTTTTATTATTAGTAATAATATAGTAGTAGTGTTAGTATTTTTTTTAAGTATTAGGGTTATTGTCAGGACAGGTATTGGGTAGCCTAGCCTTAGTTAGGCATGGACTGATCACCTATGCTTAAACAAGGCAGCACTAACCAATATCCAACCATGATAATGACTAGTTAATGTGTATAAAAATATATATACTTTGTACTATAAGGAGAAGACATATTTTCATAAAACAATACAAGAATTAGAGGGATGAATAAAATTATCTAAATAACTATCCAAGTAGTTATGGACAAGACATTTTATAAGTAATTGTTCATTTTGATTAATATTCCACAACTATTAAATACTTATAGAAATATTATGTATCAGGATCGACAAAAGAATTATGCGGATCAGAGACGTAAACCTCTAGAGTTTTCATTAAAAACTTTTAGTTGAATACACGGTAAATTTATTCAATCACCATAATTATTGAACTATTTCAATCATTACGACACCTTGCGATATCGGTATAAACTTATAGCTTGGACTAATCACAATCATTCGAATCATTCAAAACCACATCTGTCTTTCAAATCATTATAAAAAAATCATCTTAATTCAATTATGTACACTAACTCTATTGTCTTTTCATGTATCCTTGCAATTCATTCATCTCAGCACATTGATTTTCTCATATCATAATTCAATATTTGACAAATCATTTTTCATGCTTTTATTTCATTTTTGAACCTGTCAATTCTAAGTCTTTCTCAGTCGACAATCAAAGTAAGCTTTCTTTTGATAAAGAATTTTATTGATTCTAAAAAGTCTTTCACATTCATTTTAAATATCTATTGACCATATATCTTTTGGCTTGAACCTAGTCACCTTGGAAATTATATCATTTCATCTCATTCATTTGTCATCGATTTCTTGAACTAATTCAGTTGAACCATTGAATCCTACTTATTGTACAACTCGTATTCACAAAATTTGATATTTTAATTCTGTGTCATCTACCTTAATATTGTTTTTATTGACTAAAATATGACATAAGTCTAAAAGAAATATCGTAACCCAAATCTCGAGGACGAGATTTAAAACAAGGTGGGGAGAATGTAACATTCATATTTTTATATAAGAATTATAGGTTTTGTTAAATTTATTAACCACTAGTAACTAGTTTATCTTTAAAATAAATATTCAACCCAAATAGTTTTAAACACTATTTTATATATAGTTGGTTGAAATATTATTCTAAATTAATTGGTCTGTATATGGGTGACCTTTCTAATAAAACAAAAGTCTATAAAAACTTATATTATTAGACGGATAGTTTACGGGTAAGTGGACTATTAGAAATATGAAGTTCCTAGACGGGCCTAGGAACCGTATAATAATTAAACTATAAAAATACATTATATTTAAACCTACTCTGTTTTTAATGAAACTTGGTTCAAAATGTGGACAAAAATATTCTCGTTCTGATGACATATTTATTATTTTATAAAACGTTATATTTTAAAAGTTATACGCGCCAAATAAGTGAAGCAGTTAAATTAATTATAATATATATAAAATAATAATATTTGAAAATCTTACTTACGTGACATCAAAATAAATCGAAAGAATAAAATAATAATAAAATCAAAATAACATTAATTAATATAAAGACATGTATACAATTCTACACATATACGTGTCACTATATATGAAAAAATAAGAATGAAATAATAATAAAGTACATGTATGTACTCATATGGATAAGAAGAAACTGAGGCTTAGCCTCCACGCCAAACTTCAATTCATTTAGTATAAATATGGCATATCATTTCAATTTCAGAATCTGTTCAATTTTTTTTCTTTTCTTTTTACTTTGCTGTGTCTGTCGCCCCTTTCTTTTCATATAATAAAAATCATAATAAAGCCCTGCCCCGTTTTAAGTATTTTAACTCCCGATCACCGCTACCCTTTCCGATTGATCTGAGCCCCATAACACATGTCAAGGCTCTGCCTGACTAAGTTCGTTTGGGTTCTGTCTCGGGACATCGGGACAAGGTTGAATTAGGGGTACTATACTTACCACGAGTGCATTATATATTTTTAAATAGCTCAGAAGTTATACCCAAAATTTATACCAGGAGAATTTCTAGTTGAACCCTAAAGTTACAAAGTGGGTACATTCTCTTTTCTCACCATTTTATTCCCTTTTTCCTTGGGATATAAATTTATTCAAAAATGTCCCAAATTAATCCGTTAGTAAAAACCCGGACCCCTGAAATCCCAATCCATATAAAAAATAAGAAAATCAAGAATTATGGTCTTCTCGCGGGCCGCGTAAAGAATAGGCGGAAGGTCACGCGGGCCTCGCCAGCAAGGCAGATCTCCGGATAAGCTTAAGGGACACGTGTCATCCACCTGGCAGACCTACTGGTGACTCAGCAACCCTACGCGTAGATTAGGCGGCTACGCGGGCTGCGTAAAGGTTAAGCCAAAGCTCACGCGGGCCGCGTGAGACCCAAATTCCAGCTATAAATAGAGCAAGCTACGAGCAATTCTCTGGTGTCGAAACAATTTCATAAAAACTAAGTTATACTGCCATAATTCGAATATTACTCTCAAATTAGCGAGGCGCTGATACAATACCGGGTATTAACTCGATCGCTGCTACGATTCAATATCCGATCGATTGAAACTATCCGACCGGATGTTTAAATGCTATCCTTTGTCATTAATCGTGATTCCAACAGGATGTTTGAGTACCACCCGAACTCGGGGAATACTCTGTCATTCATTGTGAATCTAATGGATGTTTAAGTGATTGCACTTTGTCATTCGTTGTGAGTGTTTTAATCTCGTGAGTTATCGTAAATGCTATATTAATTACTTACCTAGTTCGTGTGCACTAGGTTACAAGACTAATCAATAGGCTAAGCTCTGCCTGTATCTGCAATATATTGTCACACCCCCAAAATCCACCTGCGGAATACCACCGCTTGGAGGCGTGACTGACCAGGATCCAGCCACCAATCATATTGAACAAGCATAAGAGTAATTATAAAATCCAACCAATACAATTGGTGTCCAAATAAAACATAGTTTAAGTTGCAAGCGGAAGCATAACGTTTAAAACCAAAACATAAGTTTAATTGTCTCAAAGTTTAACATGGCACACAGCTGTCCATGTCCCACAACGACCCTCCTCCATGCAAGCTCCAGCAAAGTACCTAAAGACCTGCAAAGCATGTAGTAACGAGTCAACAACAAGTTGAGTGAGTTCACGGTTGGGTGTTAATTTTAAGTTGTTCCGAAAACAGTTTCCTTTAACTAGCATCCCGCCGTGGGGATTACCCCATAGTTGAAAACGTGATTTGCTTACCCATTTACTCTGGCAATACAGCCGTGGGGGCTACCCCATGTTAGTTATCTGGCATTTCGGCCGTGGGGGCTACCCCATGTATACACTAGACTCGTTACCATATCGACTGCTGACTGTAGTCATGTTTATGTGCCCTGAACTGTCAATGTCTATCATCATTGACGTGCCCAGATCCATTAGTTCACGCCCGTCCTCTGCGGCACGGTGTGAGGCTTGTCAGACCTAAATAGCGCTATCTAACTAATGACCCGCTCGCCATTGGCCTGGCGATTATGTCGATATAAAAAGGAGGGACTCCGTGATAGAGTTTTGGTCTAGTACGAGTTATCTGTCCATGAGGACGAGGAATTATATTCCTGAACCAATACTGTCCTACCCAAGAAAGGACGAGGAACCCATGTTTCTTAACCCCATTCCCAACCCAGGGAATCCCATGCTTTGTAGAGGGTGTGAACTCACCTTGGTTTGCTCGGCAGATACACAGAAAGTTGGTCAAGCTATAAGTGGTCAACCACGTCCTAGTATGGTTACCATACGAGTCAGATACAAACCGAGTAATGCACATACATTTTCTACATGTATACTAGCACGTTGCAAACAAGTGTTTCTCATGGCAGTCCAATGCACAACATACACATTCAACAGTAACACATAAAGCCCAACAGCCCAGCCCAAACTCCTAAGCCCATAACAGTGAACAAGTCCAACTTAGTGAACCTGTGTTCATGGTCTCGAGTCGAGATTAGAGATCTCGAGTCGAGACTGTGTGGTCTCGAGTTATACATGCACTAGTCGAGACTAGACGGTCTCGAGTCGCAACCGGACCCGCAACCATGGTCTCGAGTTGTGGTGTTTGTGTGCTGATAATGTGTGGTCTCGAGTCGAGAGCAGAGGTTCTCGACTCGCAACCTTGTGTCGAAACCGTGATCTCGAGTTGTCATCTTCATGGTCTCGGGTCGAGACCGAAGATCTCGACTGGCACACCTGCTAACAGCCGGCATTGTACTAACCAATAGTATTTCGATTTCTTGATATGGTGTACTATCCAATGGTAGAGCACAAACATGTTTTGTTGTCAAATTTTCCAAACAAATCGGATCAAACATGGCATCTTTTAAATGTTCATAAGGTATTCAAATATTCATACTCACATTCAAACTTGTTCATCATTTTAGTATCAATCTCTATGAACTCTAACATAATCATAACATGAACAACAATCAAAACACTTAAACATACCCCTCTAAGGGTTTCAAATCATCACATAACACCTCATAATCGACTCTACACTAATCCGATTTCCACATATATGCAACCGATTATCAAGCATTCGATTCTTAGCACAAGAGTATACAATCCGATTAACATGAACCTTGTCTAATACACATATGCAAGCCGATTTCATGAACACCAACAATTAATGGTTTAAATCACATTTAATCACAAGATACCATTAACTCTTCATGCAATCAATCCGTATTCAAAACATGATAGCCGATTAACATCATCATACATATTCGGTTCACAAGACATCATCATTGGTACAAGCTATTCTAGTTAAATCATGCCACTCATAATATCATCTAACAACAAGCATCATAAAACACTAACCGGTTGATGAGGAGTGTGTGAAGGAGAGTAGGTTTGTTGTCCGATAGTCTCCGGGTGAAGAACACAAGCAAATCTGAGAGCTTGGCTTGCTATCCTTGTATCCGACACAAGGGAGGAGAGTGGTGTTGCTAGGGTTTTAGTGAGAGAGAGTGTGGGAGTGTGTGTGTAGGAGAGTGTGTGTAGGTTGCCCAAAAAATGGCAAGTGTGGCTAACAACAAGGGTTATATACTAGTGGACTAAAGAGGTGCATGGCCCAATCCGGCCCAACTGTTACTGTTCACTAGAGACCGCATGGTCTCGAGTCGGGTCCTTGTGCCTCGGGTCATATAATACATGCATACATACAAGCACAACACATAATCACATAAATTCACTTATATCATTCATCAAACCAACAAGTCAATTAGTCACATAATGTTTAAGTATATTACATCAAGATGCAATGACGGGTTCTAAACTACGAGTTGTCACATCATCCCCAAGTTGAAAGAAATTTCGTCCCGAAATTTGGTAAGCACTCACTGAGGAAGCTAGTTAAGTTGTATGGTTTTCCCGGTTTTCCTGGGGTGTCACATCCTCCCCCCGTTGATCTGGAATTTCATCCCGAAATTCCGTAGCTTCGGCCTCAGTAGTGGTTGTACTGTTTGCGAACAGTTGGGGATACTTTTGTTTCATCTGGTCTTCTTGTTCCCAGGTGAACTCTGGGCCGCGACGTGAGTTCCAATGAACTCGAACGAGAGGTATTCTAGTGCTCTTGAGGACCTTAACATCCCGGTCCGTGATTTCAACTGGTTCCTCGACGAATCGTAACTGCTCGTCGATAGTGAGTTCCTTCAGAGGAACTATGTGGGTCTCATCTGACAGGCACTTCTTCAGATTCGACACGTGGAAAACGTTGTGAACTACACTGAGTTCTGCTGGTAAGTTCAGTCTGTAGGCCACCCTGCCTATTTTCTCGATGATTTCGAAAGGTCCGACGTATCGTGGATTAAGTTTGCCTCGTTTACCAAAACGAACCACACCCTTCCAGGGTGAAACTTTGAGTAGTACTCGCTCCCCAACCTGGAGCTCTAGTGGTTTCCTGCCCTTATCGGCGTAGAATTTCTGACGGTCACGAGCTGCCGCCATGCGTTTTCGTATTTGAGCAATTTGTTCGGTTGTGTCTACCACATGTTCTGGACCAGTGATCTGACTATCCCCCACCTCTGCCCAACAAAGAGGTGTCCGGCATTTACATCCGTACAATGCCTCAAACGGAGCAGCTTTAATGCTGGTGTGGTAGCTGTTATTGTACGAGAATTCCACAAGTGGCAGATGCTTCTCCCAGCTGTTGCCAAAGTCGATTACAC
Organism: Helianthus tuberosus; assembly: GCA_030545235.1. Classification (NCBI taxonomy): domain Eukaryota; kingdom Viridiplantae; phylum Streptophyta; class Magnoliopsida; order Asterales; family Asteraceae; genus Helianthus; species Helianthus tuberosus. Next base: position 201,662,151 of record CM060425.1, read on the forward strand.
ATGCACGAAGCATGTCTTCTAAGGTTTGGATAGTGCGCTCGGACCGCCTGTCCGTCTGAGGGTGATACGCTGTGCTCATGTCTAATCGTGAGCTAAAGGATTTGTGCATTGCCTGCCACAGCTCTGAAGTAAAACGTGCATCTCGATCCGAGATGATAGAGATGGGCACCCCGTGCCTCGAGACAACTTCCTTGAGATATACTTCTGCTAGAGTGGAGAATTTATCCGTCTCCTTGATCGCCAAGAAGTGTGCGGACTTTGTGAGTCGATCCACAATCACCCAAATAGTATCATTTCCGCCCTGAGATCTAGGTAGGCCAGTAACGAAATCCATGGAAATTTGCTCCCATTTCCATTGAGGTATTTCTGGTTGCTGGAGTAGGCCTGAGGGTTTCTGGTATTCCGTCTTGACTCTGGCACAAGTCAAACACTTGCTGACGTAAGTTGCTATGTGGGCCTTCATGCTAGGCCACCAATACGTGGTTTTGATATCGTGGTACATCTTATCCGAACCAGGGTGTACCGAGTAGCGAGACTTGTGTGCTTCATCCATCACAAGCTCTCGTAAGTTGCCATAGAGTGGGATCCAAATGCGTCCCGTTACATAGTAAGCACCGTCTTCCTTCTGTTCTAAGCGTTGCCTGGAGCCGCGTAGGGCTTCAGCTCCGACGTTCTCCGGTTTCAATGCTTCTACCTGAGCAGCTCGTATTTGGGAAGGAAGACTAGAATGTATGGTGAGTTGCAACGCTCGCACGCGCTTAGGCGCGGTGTCCTTTCGACTGAGGGCGTCGGCCACAACATTGGCCTTGCCCGGGTGGTACCTGATCGAGCACTCGTAGTCATTCAGTAGTTCGACCCATCGTCGCTGTCGCATATTCAGTTCCTTCTGCTTGAAGATATGCTCGAGGCTCCTGTGGTCGGTGTAGATGGCGCACTTGGTACCGTACAGGTAATGTCGCCATAACTTAAGTGCAAAGACAACAACTCCCAGCTCTAAATCGTGCGTAGTGTAGTTCCTTTCATGAACTTTGAGTTGGCGTGAGGCGTAGGCTATAACTTTATCTCGTTGCATCAACACACAACCAATACCCTGAATTGATGCGTCGCAGTAGACCACAAAATCGTCTGTGCCCTCTGGCAATGAGAGGATAGGTGCGCTGCAAAGTCTATCCTTTAAATGCTGAAATGCTGATTCCTGTGCATTTCCCCAGGGATAAACAACGCCCTTCGGCGTTAGTGAGGTGAGAGGCTGTGCAATCTTAGAAAAATCCTTTATGAACCTCCTGTAGTAACCTGCCAAACCCAAGAATTGGCGAATTTCCTTTGGTGTACGAGGTGCAGGCCAGTTCTTAATCGAGTCCACTTTGGATGGATCAACATGAATCCCATCCTTGTTTACCACATGGCCTAGGAAATGGACTTCACGAAGCCAGAAGTCGCATTTCGAGAACTTTGCATAAAGCTGTTCTGTTCGAAGGAGCTCCAGGATAAGCCGTAGATGTTGCTCGTGTTCCTCCTGACCCTTAGAATAAATCAGGATGTCGTCGATGAAGACTATAATGAACTTGTCCAGGTAAGGCTTGCACACTCGATTCATCAAGTCCATGAAAACCGCAGGTGCGTTTGTCAGCCCAAAAGGCATGACCAAAAACTCATAGTGTCCATAACGAGTTCTAAAAGCTGTTTTGGAGACGTCCTCTTCTCGGACTCTCAGCTGATGATATCCCGATCTCAAATCAATCTTTGAATAGTAGCTCGACCCCTGCAGCTGGTCGAACAAGTCGTCAATACGTGGTAGAGGATAACGATTCTTCACCGTCACCTTGTTGAGTTCCCGGTAGTCGATGCACATTCTGAAGGTACCGTCTTTCTTCTTCACAAATAGTACTGGAGCTCCCCAGGGCGATGAGCTTGGACGAATAAAACCCTTATCCAAGAGTTCTTGTAGTTGGGTAGAGAGTTCTTCCAACTCTGATGGAGCTAAACGATAAGGTTCACGAGCTATAGGCGCAGCTCCAGGAGCTAGTTCAATCTGAAACTCGACTTGGCGATGAGGCGGAAGGCCAGGTAATTCCTCAGGATAGTCGCGTACAATTGGAAAATCTTCTATCTTCTTCTCTTTCTCCGAGGTGTCAGTAACGAGAGCCAAAATGGCAGTGTGGCCCTTTCGCAAGCATTTCTGGGCCTTAAGGAAAGAGATGACGTTCTCAACAGCACCCCTTTTGTCGCCATGAATCATGAGAGGTTCACCACTGGAACCAGGAATACGAACAATCTTCTCATTGCAAAGAATCTCTGCTTGGTGTTGGGATAACCAATCCATCCCAATGACAACGTCGAAACTACCCAAGACGATTGGAATGAGGTCGATAGAGAAGGTCTGGTTAGTAAGAACAAGTTTACTACCCTTGACTACGTGTGTGGCTTCTAAACCCTTACCATTTGCTAGCTCTACAGTGTGCTTGTTGTTCAAAGGTGTTGGAATACGCTTAAGCATTTGACTAACTTCTAGTGACACGTAGCTAGTGTCGGCACCCGAATCAAATAAAACTGTAACATAAAAGTCGTCGAGAAGGAACTTACCCGCCACAACATTGGGGTCGTTCCTTGCTTCGCCTTGACCAATCACGAACGCCCGCCCCCTGGCTCCATTGTTGTTGTTGTTCCCATTGTTACCATTCCCCTGATTGTTGTTGTTGTTGTTGTTGTTCTGGTTTCTGTTCAGTTGGGGACAATCTCTCTTTAAGTGGCCTTCAGCTCCGCACTGAAAGCACCCTTTGTTGTCACCTTGCTGCTGCTGCTGGCGTTGATTCTGTTGAGCTTGTTGACGATTCTGGTTGGCGGGATATAAGCTCCTGCAATCCTTTGCAGCGTAACCTGGCTTGTTGCACCGATGACAGCTGCCCCTGGTGCATGGCCCGCTGTGGTGTAGGTTGCAGCGATTGCACTTGGGGTGATTCCCCTTGTACCCACCATGACTCTGACCACCAGATGATTGCTGACTGGGGCCCTTGTAGTCATCAGTCCTCCTTTGTTGTGACTGAGACTGAACAGAAGTCGAACCCTTACTTGAAGCTCCATCCCATTTCCGTTTGTTGTCACTAGGGGCACCTGAAGTAGTTGCAGCATCTATGCGCTTTGGTAACCTGTTCTGCTCCACCGCCTGATCAGTAAGACGGTGAGCCAACTGAACAACCTGCTGAATAGTGGCAAGGTTCGCTGAAGTCACATGACTTTGGATTTCTGGCACCAAGCCCTTGAGAAAGAGTTCAATTCGCTTAATTGGAGGGTCCACCATAGTAGGACACAGTAAGGCAAGCTCATTCGATCTCTTAGTATACGCCTCAATTTCTGACCCCGTCATCTTGAGGTTGTAGAATTCGACCTCCAGCTTATGGATGTCATCACGACTGCATTATATATTTTTAAATAGCTCAGAAGTTATACCCAAAATTTATACCAGGAGAATTTCTAGTTGAACCCTAAAGTTACAAAGTGGGTACATTCTCTTTTCTCACCATTTTATTCCCTTTTTCCTTGGGATATAAATTTATTCAAAAATGTCCCAAATTAATCCGTTAGTAAAAACCCAGACCCCTGAAATCCCAATCCATATAAAAAATAAGAAAATCAAGAATTAAGGTCTTCTCGCGGGCCGCGTAAAGAATAGGCGGAAGGTCACGCGGGCCGCGCCAGCAAGGCAGATCTCCGGATAAGCTTAAGGGACACGTGTCATCCACCTGGCAGACCTACTGGTGACTCAGCAACCCTACACGTAGATTAGGCGGCTACGCGGGCTGCGTAAAGGTTAAGCCAAAGCTCACGCGGGCCGCGTGAGACCCAAATTCCAGCTATAAATAGAGCAAGCTACGAGCAATTCTCTGGTGTCGAAACAATTTCATAAAAACGAAGTTATACTGCCATAATTCGAATATTACTCTCAAATTAGCGAGGCGCTGATACAATACCAGGTATTAACTCGATCGCTGCTACGATTCAATATCTGATCGATTGAAACTATCCGACCGGATGTTTAAATGCTATCCTTTGTCATTAATCGTGATTCCAACAGGATGTTTGAGTACCACCCGAACTCGGGGAATACTCTGTCATTCATTGTGAATCCAATGGATGTTTAAGTGATTGCACTTTGTCATTCGTTGTGAGGGTTTTAATCTCGTGAGTTATCGTAAATGCTATATTAATTACTTACCTAGTTCGTGTGCACTAGGTTACAAGACTAATCAATAGGCTAAGCTCTGCCTGTATCTGCAATATATTGTCACACCCCCAAAATCCACCTGCGGAATACCACCGCTTGGAGGCGTGACTGACCAGGATCCAGCCACCAATCATATTGAACAAGCATAAGAGTAATTATAAAATCCAACCAATACAATTGGTGTCCAAATAAAACATAGTTTAAGTTGCAAGCGGAAGCATTACGTTTAAAACCAAAACATAAGTTTAATTGTCTCAAAGTTTAACATGGCACACAGCTGTCCATGTCCCACAACGACCCTCCTCCATGCAAGCTCCCGCTAAGTACCTAAAGACCTGCAAAGCATGTAGTAACGAGTCAACAACAAGTTGAGTGAGTTCACGGTTGGGTGTTCATTTTAAGTTGTTCCGAAAACAGTTTCCTTTAACTGGCATCCTGCCGTGGGGGTTACCCCATAGTTGAAAACGTGATTTGCTTACCCATTTACTCTGGAAATACAGCCGTGGGGGCTACCCCATGTATACACTAGACTCGTTACCATATCGACTGCTGACTGTAGTCATGTTTATGTGCCCTGAACTGTCAATGTCTATCATCATTGACGTGCCCAGATCCATTAGTTCACGCCCGTCCTCTGCGGCACGGTGTGAGGCTTGTCAGACCTAAATAGCGCTATCTAACTAATGACCCGCTCGCCATTGGCCCGGCGATTATGTCGATATAAAAAGGAGGGACTCCATGATAGAGTTTTGGTCTAGTACGAGTTATCTGTCCATGAGGACGAGGAATTATATTCCTGAACCAATACTGTCCTACCCAAGAAAGGACGAGGAACCCATGTTCCTTAACCCCATTCCCAACCCAGGGAATCCCATGCTTTGTAGAGGGTGTGAACTCACCTTGGTTTGCTCGGCAGATACACAGAAAGTTGGTCAAGCTATAAGTGGTCAACCACGTCCTAGTATGGTTACCATACGAGTCAGATACAAACCGAGTAACGCACATACATTTTCTACATGTATACTAGCACGTTGCAAACAAGTGTTTCTCATGGCAGTCCAATGCACAACATACACATTCAACAGTAACACATAAAGCCCAACAGCCCAGCCCAAACTCCTAAGCCCGTAACAGTGAACAAGTCCAACTTAGTGAACCTGTGTTCATGGTCTCGAGTCGAGATTAGAGATCTCGAGTCGAGACTGTGTGGTCTCGAGTTATACATGCACTAGTCGAGACTAGACGGTCTCGAGTCGCAACCGGACCCGCAACCATGGTCTCGAGTTGTGGTGTTTGTGTGCTGATAATGTGTGGTCTCGAGTCAAGACTAGAGGTTCTCGACTCGCAACCTTGTGTCGAAACCGTGATCTCGAGTTGTCATCTTCATGGTCTCGGGTCGAGACCGAAGATCTCGACTGGCACACCTGCTAACAGCCGGCATTGTACTAACCAATAGTATTTCGATTTCATGATATGGTGTACTATCCAATGGTAGAGCACAAACATGTTTTGTTGTCAAATTTTCCAAACAAATCGGATCAAACATGGCATCTTTTAAATGTTCATAAGGTATTCAAATATTCATACTCACATTCAAACTTGTTCATCATTTTAGTATCAATCTCTATGAACTCTAACATAATCATAACATGAACAACAATCAAAACACTTAAACATACCCCTCTAAGGGTTTCAAATCATCACATAACACCTCATAATCGACTCTACACTAATCCGATTTCCACATATATGCAGCCGATTATCAAGCATTCGATTCTTAGCACAAGAGTATACAATCCGATTAACATGAACCTTGTCTAATACACATATGCAAGCCGATTTCATGAACACCAATAATTAATGGTTTAAATCACATTTAATCACAAGATACCATTAACTCTTCATGCAATCAATCCGTATTCAAAACATGATAGCCGATTAACATCATCATACATATTCGGTTCACAAGACATCATCATTCGTACAAGCTATTCTAGTTAAATCATGCCACTCATAATATCATCTAACAACAAGCATCATAAAACACTAACCGGTTGATGAGGAGTGTGTGAAGGAGAGTAGGTTTGTTGTCCGATAGTCTCCGGGTGAAGAACACAAGCAAATCCGAGAGCTTGGCTTGCTATCCTTGTATCCGACACAAGGGAGGAGAGTGGTGTTGCTAGGGTTTTAGTGAGAGAGAGTGTGGGAGTGTGTGTGTAGGAGAGTGTGTGTAGGTTGCCCAAAAAATGGCAAGTGTGGCTAACAACAAGGGTTATATACTAGTGGACTAAAGAGGTGTATGGCCCAATCCGGCCCAATTGTTACTGTTCACTCGAGACCGCATGGTCTCGAGTCGGGTCCTTGTGCCTCGGGTCATATAATACATGCATACATACAAGCACAACACATAATCACATAAATTCACTTATATCATTCATCAAACCAACAAGTCAATTAGTCACATAACGTTTAAGTATATTACATCAAGATGCAATGACGGGTTCTAAACTACGAGTTGTCACATCATCCCCAAGTTGAAAGAAATTTCGTCCCGAAATTTGGTAAGCACTCACTGAGGAAGCTAGTTAAGTTGTATGGTTTTCCCGGTTTTCCTGGGGTGTCACATATATCAAGGCTTATCTATAGACTAAACTTTGCCGTATGAATCTGCATGCTTATAATGTGAGTCATTCTCTTTTTATCAAATTACTTTCAAAAGCATGTTTATTTTCAAAGTTATAATTACAGGGATTAAGTCTTTGTAATCACCAAATTACAGCCGGTATGTGGGGTTTTGTATACATTACTTGTTCCCGTCACCATTGGACAACGAGTTAGCCAATGGGTGATCTGACCACAGTCACAGAAACAAGTCGAGTGACAAATACTGTGGGTAGTTGGTTGATATAGAAACAATGTAATCACCCTTAATACTGTAAATTATAACAAACGGGTCGTTTTAATAAATAGAATGATTCACCAGTATTTCCTGCTGACAAAACCTTTTTTAAACGCGTTTCAGGTAATTACAGTAGATTGGTGTAAGAGATGGATACTGCACTGAAAGGCTTCAAGAAGTGGCTTATTTTATTAATTAAATCAAATTAAGAAATATTATTTTATGTAATTGGGTTTATCCCTTATTAAAGCTACCTTTGTAAAACATGGATTTATTCCATCTATTTAATAAATAAAATCCGGTGTTTTCTAAACTCTGATATTTTTCCTAACTCACGGTCCTGATGAAATTTCCGCTGCAATATTTTTCAAAATAATCACCGGTACCACTTGGCTGTTCACGGCTCCCGATTCCGTCCAGGGTGGGTTGGGGGTCGTGACATGGCGGCACCGGGTTGCGCCACATTTCAGGGCACTCGCGGCCCGCGTACACTAACGGGAACACTTACGCGGCCCGTATCAACTTAATGAAATCAACGAAATCAAATCTATACCTTCATATTTATTGTTTTTAATTTATTTTAAATGTTATAACATATTTTGGGCTCGGTTGTCACATACGGGGTGTATTTAAAGACATATTGGGACATACTAGGGTATCAGAAATATTATGAGGGTGTTGGTTTTACCGAGGGTTGTTACATTCTCCCCACCTTGTTTTAGAGCTCGTCCTCGAGATCTATTGGAACAAATGCGGATACTTTCTTTGCATTTCCGACTCAAGCTCCCATGTATACTCAGGTCCTCTTTTGGAGTCCCACATCACTTTGACCAGAACTAGTCTCTTATGCTTGAGATTCTTGACTTTCCTGTCTTCAATCTGTAGAGGGCTTTCTACAAACTTGAGTTGTTCATTTACCTCTATATCCTTAAGAGGTACTATTAGTGATTCATCAGCTAAACACTTTTTGAGATTAGATACATGAAACACATCATGTATTCCTGCCATTTCCTCTGGCAGTTGTAGCTGATAGGCTACAGGTCCTATTCTTCTAATAATCATAAAAGGTCCAACATACCTGGGACTTAACTTTCCCCGTTTGATGAATCTTACTATTCCTTTCCAAGGAGAGACTTTAAACAATACTTTATCTCCTACTTGAAATTCTAATGGCTTGCGTCGGTTATCAGCATAACTTTTCTAGTCGATCACGTGCTGCTTTTAGTCGTTCCTTGACTTGAATAATCTTGTCAGTTGTTTCTTGTACTATCTCAGGTCCAGATAGTTGCTTTTCCCCAATTTCTGCCCAACAGACTGGGGTTCGACACTTTCGTCCATAAAGTGCTTCGAATGGTGCAACATTGATACTTGTGTGATAACTATTATTATAAGAAAATTCTATTAAAGGTAAGTGATCATCCCAATTACCTCCGAAATCGATTACACAAGCTCTAAGCATGTCTTCCATTGTCTGAATTGTCCTTTCGCTTTGTCCATCCGTTTGAGGATGATAAGTTGTGCTCAATTTTAACTTGGTTCCCATTGCCTTTTGGAAACTTGACCAAAAATGAGAGGTAAATCGACTATCCCTATCAGAAATAATTGATAAAGGAATGCCATGTAAAGAAACAATTTCATTTACATATAATTTAGATAATTGTTCCATACTAATTGTTTCCTTCATTGGTAGAAAATGAGCTGACTTGGTTAGCCTATCTACAATCACCCAGATTGTATCATTTCCTTTCTTTGTTTTTGGTAATTTGGTAACAAAATCTATTGTTATCAATTCCCATTTCCATACTGGTATTTTCTAATTGCTGTAACAAACCTGAGGGTTTCTGGTGTTCAGCTTTAACTTGTGAACAAGTTAAACATTTAGAAACATAGGCTGCTATGTCCTTTTTCATTCCTATCCACCAGAAATTTGTCCTTAAATCCTGGTACATTTTATCATTTCCTGGATGCATCGTATACTTAGACTTATGGGCTTCTTCTAATATATGATGACGTAGATTTCCTAATTTAGGTATCCACATTCTCTTTGTATGGAATCTCCAAATTCCATCTATTACTTGTTCCAATTCTTGTAGCATACCTTTTAATTTTTCAGAATCATCCTTGATTACTGAATCTTGTGCTTCTCTTATCTGATCATTTAAATCTACTTGCAGACTTAATTTAAGAGAACGTACCCTTTTTGGCTTTTCATGATACTTTCGGCTTAAAGCATCTGCTACTACATTTGCTTTTCCTTCATGATACTGGATATCACAATCATAATCACTCAGCATCTCCATCCAGCGTCTTTGTCTCATATTCAACTCCTTTTGATTGAAAATATATCTTAAACTCTTATGATCAGTGAATATGGTAAATTTACTACCATAAAGGTAATGTCTCCAAATCTTAAGAGCAAAAATTATAGCTCCTAACTCTAAATCATGGGTTGAATAATTCTCTTCATGATTCTTAAGTTGTCTAGATGCGTAAGCTATAACCTTTTGACGTTGCATCAATACACATCCATAACCTAATTTAGAAGCATCACAATAGACTACAAAGTATTCAGCTCCTTCTGGTAATGCTAGTATGGGTGTATGGGTTAATCTTTGCTTAAGGATTCTAAAGGCTTCTTCTTGTTTTACTCCCCATTCAAACTTAACAGATTTACAGGTTAGCTTAGTTAAGGGAATGACTATTCTAGAAAAATACTGAATAAACCTTCTATAATAACCGGCCAATCCTAAGAAACTTCTAACCTCGGTTGGTGATTCAGGGGTTTTCCATTTAGTAATTGCCTCAATCTTTGTTGGATCTACATGAATTCCTTCATGATTGACTAGGTGTCCAAGGAATTGTACTTGTTCTAACCAAAATTCGCACTTTGAAAACTTAGCATAAAGCTTTTCCTTTCTTAATAGACTTAAAAGTGCGTGCAAATGCTTTGCATGATCCTCTTTATTCTTAGAGTAAATTAGAATATCATCTATAAAGACAATTATGAATTTATCCAAATATGGCTTACATATTCGGTTCATCATGTCCATAAATGCAGCTGGGGCATTGGTTAAACCAAATGGCATGACAGTAAATTCATAATGGCCATACCTCGTTCTGAATGCGGTTTTAGGAATGTCCTCTTCCTGTACCTTTAATTGATGATATCCTGACCTTAAATCGATTTTAGAGAAAAATCAAGCTCCTTGTAGTTGATCAAACAGATCATCGATTCTTGGTAATGGGTACCGATTCTTAATTGTAACCTTGTTTAATTCACGGTAGTCAATGCACATACGCATTGATCCGTCCTTCTTTTTAACGAACAGTATTGGCGCTCCCCATGGCGACGAACTTGGCTGTATGAATCCTTTCTCCAACAATTCATCTAATTGTTTCTTCAGTTCCTGCATTTCAGCGGGTGCCAAACGGTAGGGTGCTTTCGCAATTGGTGTTGTTCCTGGTAGTAGATGAATCCTGAATTCAACTTCTCTGTCGGGTGGTAGTCCTGGTAATTCTTCTGGAAAGACATCTGAAAACTGAGATACTACTGGAATGTCTTTTAGTTCTTTTCCTTTAGTGTTAGTGATTATAGAAATCAAATACACTATATAACCTTTTCTTATAGAACTTGCAGTTTTCATCACAGAGATGAATTTTGTGGATTTAGATGGCTTATCTCCTTTAATTGTGATCGTTTTACCTTTTGGTGAATTTACTTGTATTGACTTTTGATCACATAAAATACTGGCTTTATTGGCTATTAACCAATCCATTCCTAAAATAACATCGAATCCTGCCAGATTCATAGGATAAAGGTTTGCAATAAATTTCTGATTTAAAATTTCTATGCTTGCTCCCTGCAAGATTTCAGAAATTCTAACGGTTTCTCCATTAGCTATCTCTACTAAGCATTCTCGTGGTAGTTTAGTTAATGAATGATTTAGAATTTTGCAAAATGATGTATTAATAAAACTTTGGTTTGCACAAGAGTCAAATAATACTTTAGCAAAGATATCATTAACTAAAAACGTACCAGCTATAACATCTGGAATCATCTTAGCTTCATCTGCAGTCAGAACAGATGCTCTAGCATTTTTAGTATTCTTGTTGTTTGTAGCTGGAGCTAATTTCGGACAGTTTGGCCTGATATGACCTTTTTCTCCACAGTTGTAGCATAATCCATTACTGGATTTCTTCCTGCAATTTTCTTCCTTGTGTCCTGGCATCTTGCAATAATTGCAGAGAGTGGAGTATTTTCCCGAATGCTTTTTCTTGCAGACCTTGCAGTATGGTACAGAGGTAGAACCCATATTCCTACGATTGTAATTTCCAGAACGGAATTCTTGAGTAAGCCTTTGGGTTAGGTTCCTCCTCTGGTCTTCTTCTCTAGTACGGATTAATTCATCCGTCAAGGTATTGGCTAGTTCTACAGTTTCTTCTATAGTTTGAGGTCTAGCTGCCTTGACTACATGTCTAATCTCTCCAATTAATCCCCAAATATAACGGGAGATTAACACTGGTTCTGGTGAAGCAAGAGTTGGCACTATTCTAGCATATTCGAAGAATATTTTAGTGTATCCCTTACTATACACACCAGTCATTCTAAGGTTTAGGAATTTGTTTGCTATCTGTTCCTTTTCATTAGGAGGGCATAATTTCCTTTCTACCATATTCCTAAATTCTTCCCAATCCATACTATAAATCCTATCACTTCCTCTAGACTGAAGGATAGTGTTCCACCATTCTAATGCTGAATTCTTAAATAGATTGGAAGCAAACATTATCTTGTCCTCTTCCGCACATTTACTTATTTTCAAAACAGCCTCAGTCTTTTCTATCCAGCGTAAAGCTGCAATGGGTTCTTCATTGCCCGATAATTCTATTGGTTTACAAGACCAAAATTCTTTGTAAGAACAACCGTAAGGCACGGTTCTTCTTCTTTTGGGAATGGGCATTTGAAGGACAGGGCCATTGTTCACACTGTGTTCCAGTTCAATTGGTCGCTTACTGCTATGCTTACTTTTATTATTTGCTTCTTGAACCGTTTGAAGAATAAATGGCATTGCATCTATAATTCCTTGTGCTACTATGTGTTGAATAGCACTATTATCCACTTGGTTTCCATTGTTATTGATGCTCAGATTTTCATTAACCACGTTAATGTTACTCTGGTTATCGTTATTCAGATTTCCTTGATTTCCTTCGTCGGCCATCTGAATTTTAAACATTTACCATTAATTAATATCACAAGATAATATTTACTATAGTTAATCACATGGCACGTAATCTAGCCAAAAGCGTCGATCATTGCGACTTGTACTCTATTTCCATATACTATGCGTCTATTACACACTAGTACTGAAATAAAATTACAATACCAACAGAAATAGAATCACACTAATAGTAATATGCATCCATACAAACATATTTTATTCTATTATTTTATTCTATTATATTATTATTATTACTACTACCGTTTCCTCCATTCTCACATTCATGGATATGGATTTATCCAAAAATCCATATTGCGTTCATCGTATTTCCATACGAGACGCTCTCCCACCTGACGCATTCTCTCACTACTCTCTAAAATTTCCTCCCCAAAAGTCCTAAGTTCTTGTACGTTTTCTGCACTCATTGGGGGTGCAGGTTCTCGGACTAGGTTTGGAATCTGGGGTGCGGGTTCCTGATATGGGGGCGAAAGTGCCTGAAATCGGTAAGGATCTTCTAAGATCTCCCTAATATAATCATCGTGGTAATAGGGATCTAAAGGGTCCATACCTGGGTAGGCTCCTGTCACACCCCGACCACGTAAAACAACAAACCGTGGCCGAAACGTCGGGGAGTGTTGTAACAGAATTATTGTTTCAAAATATGGATACAAAGAGTGTCGTTTTAATAAATATTAAACATTGTTTTAAGTTGAACATGTTAGGACCGGTTTTGACTCCGTAACGATTGCGTGTGACACGTTCGACTTGCGAAATCCGTGAACGTGCGTGACAGAACACACGAGACGTACCCAATCTGTGATTCTATAGAAATGTATGAAATCGTACAAAGCACCACGAATCACCTTTTGCCTTTCTCTCTCTACTTTCTCTCTCTATCCTCTAAGCTTCAAATCTCCAAAATGGCAAAAGTTCAAAAGTTCTAAACTCTAACACTTAGACTCCTATTTATAGGCCAAGGCAATAAGGAATCTTTCCTTATTTATAAATATGCCACCTTGCCTTTCTAAACTAGATATTACAATAAAAGCCTAGAAATAAACTATTTCTGCTACGGTCTTGAGATGACGGAGGCGATAGACATACTGCACTAACAGACTCCCCCTTGGATATTGCCGCAGTCAATCTCAAACATTTAGTCAGACTCGTAGCGTCTTATCTTTCTCTCTCTCACTGAGTCTTTTTGTTTGAACAGAATCCCCGTGGATCTGTTTTAAGCTTCAGCTTCCTCTTTCGATAGACTCTTCAGGCTCCCCCTTTCTTCAGGCTCCCGTGCTTTTGGGATCGACACCTGGCTTTCTGTATACAAGCTCCTTCAGGATAGTTTCCTGGTTCCTTTGTAACAACCCGCACTTTTGTGCGTTGTTACTACTCGATATACTCGTTACGCCTAGCACCAGAGATTCGGATCATAATGTAACTATATCGCATATATCGGTATTCGAAGGATAATCGCATATTTTCGAAATACAATACCGCTATACTATACCACACCACAAACACTAACACTCACGAAGGCATTGAGTGAGGACCTATTCTACCCTCCTCGGTGACTGATGTATAAGAATTTATACATCTTTTAAACGTCAAATACGCCCTGTTTATGCGAAAACTCTTTGTATTTTCATTGATTTTGGTACTCATTTGAGTTATTTGTGAAAATACAGGTCCGGGCTTCGGCCCGGTGATGAAACGAAGGCTTTTGGAGCAAAATGGAGCAAAAACGGAACATTCCAGCAAACTGCCAGATATGGCACGACCGTGCCAACCATGAGCATGACCGTGCCAGGCCTTTCGACACCGGCACTCTCATCCAGCACTAGCATCCGGCACCAGCACCATCAAAATCTAGAAACGGCACGACCGTGCCAACCACTGGCACGACCGTGCTAGGTCAAATTGAGCCCCAAATCAGCATGTGTTCCGAGATCGACTAATCATAGCCAAGCACTATCGGCAGGCACGACCAGACCCTGCCCGAGCACGGTCGTGCCACCTCGGGAACTTTTGAGCGCGATCTTTCCCAAAATGGAAGCATACTTGGTCAACATTCAAGAAAGTGGCTCTGACATTTGCCAAGCACGACCGTGCCAAAAGGTGGCATGGTAGTGCCAAACGCGCAGAGTTTAAATACGAGTTTCTAGCTCATTTGCAAGGGAGTTGGAGCATTTTGGTGACTTTTTCTCTCAAGAATCTGGTCTTGGAAGCTTGTTGGAGCCAAGAGGGAGCCTTGAAGAGGACTTAATCACTTGAAGATCTACTCAAACATCATTTAAATCTTGTCTTTAACTTGGTTAGCTTACTAGTTACTACATTATGAACAATTTATGTTTATTTGCACTTGATTTGGTAGCCATGAGCCTTATGGGCTAAACATTTGAGTTGTCTAAACTTAGTTGAAGCTAATGAATATGTGATAACATGGAAGTAGATGTGATGATTGTTCTTGTTAATCTTCATGTTGGCATTTAATCTTGTTCTTGGAGTTCATGTGTATGCTTAAAGTTCTTGTTCTTGAATGTTTGCTCATAAGTATTTACATGTTGTGTTGGAAAGCCCATGTAAAGATTATGATTATTGAATCTTGTTAACTTGTTAGTATGATTCATAGCATGAAACTAGGAATGGTGATTGCTAATGTGATTGAATGATGATTTGAGCATATGTGTGAATTCTTGCATATAGATTTGGAAAGATCATAAGTATGTTTATGTGGATTCTATAGTTTGTGTTCTTGTTAGTTTGATGATTTAGGCCAAAATTGTTAGCTAGCATGACCATGCT
Organism: Helianthus tuberosus; assembly: GCA_030545235.1. Taxonomy (NCBI): domain Eukaryota; kingdom Viridiplantae; phylum Streptophyta; class Magnoliopsida; order Asterales; family Asteraceae; genus Helianthus; species Helianthus tuberosus. The sequence continues at coordinate 201,677,290 of CM060425.1, forward strand.
TGTGGTTCATATCAAGAACATGATGATAGTGCCAACTACTTAAAACCAAGTTAGGGTGATTAGTGTGTTTTTCATATTAGTTTTCCCTAATTTGTAGAGTTAGGAGTTTTGACAAACAAATAACTCATGATTAAAGATTAACATCAACTTAGCAAGTGAGCTTAAAAGAATAATTTTTAGGTGATTAGAATGTTAATTCATTTTTAGTTTTCCTAGGAATTATAGACTAGGAAGCCTTGATTGGGGACTTAGTTAAATTTAGAGCTTGCATCATCACAATTCCTTCCACCTTGTTGTCATATGTTTGTTAGTGGAAACTTAGATATTGTTCTTTGTTAGAATTTTTAGTAGTTTATTTCTTTGCATGCTAAGTTAGAAAAATCAACCCAATCAATTGAAAAGGCTTTAAAGTAGCAAAAGTTTAGTATCGAGACACCGCATCCACGGATTGATATCCGGTTCTTACCGATTAGCTATATTACCACCCGACGGGTACACTTGCCCTTTTGTGTGTGTAGTTAGTTTCTAGGTGAAAAACCATTTTTAAAACTAAATTTGTGTGAAGAAAAACTCAATTAAAAATATATTTAATTCCCGCACATCAAGTTTTTGGCGTCGTTGCCGGGGATGCGGTCTTCTTGAAAACGATTCGAGTTGCTTATTTAGCCATTGTGAAAAGTGTAAAAAGTTTTTGTCTACTTTTTTTATTTGCCTTTACTTGACTATTTGAAAAAAAAAATGATTAGTCACTAGTTGTTTTTGTTTTTGTATATATTTTGTGCATTGTGCTCCTCCTTATTCCCTACAGGTCGTGCATGTCCTCAACCCCCGCTACTAATATCGTTGAGCCTTCAGCGGAGCCAGAGCGTGATCTTCACCGGAGGCTGCGAGAACGATTTCGCTTGGTAGCCGAGACGATTGAGACAGACGCGGCAGACGACGACACCTTCTACGAGGTTCGAGTAGACATGGCGGACGCAGAAGAGAATAGGATCTTGAACGAAATAGGAAAACCGTCACTTGATGGTTTGCCTGCGAGCATCAATGCACCGACAATCGACAATAATAATTTCGAGATCAAGGCTGGCACCATATCGATGTTGCAGAATGCGATACAGTTTTATGGCAAGGATCACGAGGATCCTAGTGTTCACATTGCGGGGTTTCTAGAGGTTTGTGCCACATTTAGGATTCGTGATGCATCATCAGATGCTATCCGCCTTCGGCTCTTTCCGTTTTCTTTACGGGATGGAGCCAAGGAGTGGCTTCTTTCACTTCCAACTGGATCTATCACTACATGGAATCAATTAGCTGAGAAGTTCCTTCAGAAATATTTCCCTCCAGAGAAAACTGTTCGGTTGAGAACCAAGATTCTGAACTTTCGTCAGGACGAGGACGAGTCCCTTTACGAGGCATGTGAGCGTTTCAAAGAGCTTATGAGAAAGGTCCCACATCACGGGTTGCCCAAGTCGCAACAATGTCAGATCTTCTACCATGGTTTGGACAGTCAGGGACAGATGATGGTTGATACATACTCGGGTGGGGATATCGGCACGAAAAATGCCACCGAGGCATTTGAGATTCTTGAAAAGTGTGACGTGAAAAACCAGACGCAACAGCCACCAAGAGGTAAGAGTTCTCGGCAGGGAGTTCATCATGTGGACGACTACACAGCCATGACAGCACGTATGGATGCCTTATCTTCGAAATTTGATCGAGTGATGGAATTGCACTTGAGAGGTTCTTCGAGTGGGGGATCATATCAGGTAGGCGATTTTCAGACGGGAGAGATGTCACACGAGCACGTTGATTTTATGGGCAACCAATACCGTCCTCAGAATAATCCCTACAGCAATACTTATAATCCGGGGTGGAAGAATCACCCAAATTTCAGTTGGAGGCCCGATGCTTCTAATTTGCATCCACCCGGATTTGCTCCACGTCCCCCAGCTCCAGCTCATGGAGCATATGGTCCATCTCGACCTCAGCAGGCACCTCCCACTAGCGAGCCTAGTGTGCATGATATGCTTAGCCAGATCTTAGCCGGTCAGAACACTCAAAAGGCCGAGAATGAGAAGCGTTTTAAGGAGTATGACGGTCGTTTCACGAGGCACGAGAATGAGTTAAGAAGCCAAAAGGCTTCCATGCAGACCATTGAGAACCAAGTTGGCCAGATTGCAAAGATGTTGTCTGAGAGACAACAGGGGGGCCTTCCGAGCAACACAAAGACTAATCCAAATGCTACTGCAAAGGCCATCACGTTTAGAAGCGGCAAGACCGCTCAACCCATCCCTCCGGCTGTTCCAGCAAAGCCGGTTGATGATGATGAGGTTAATGAGGAGATTGAGTGTGAGTCTCCGGGTGAGGTGCAACAGAGGCGAGTCCCAGCAAGTACCGCACGACCCAAGGAGCCAGTGAGAGAGTATGTCCCTCCCATTCCATACTCGGGGAGGTTGAAGAAGCAGAAAATGGAAGAACACTATGGTAAATTCCTTGAGCTTTTTAAGCAACTTCATATAAATTTACCATTTTTCGAGGCACTTGCTCAAATGCCTAAGTATGCCAAGTTTCTGAAGGATATCCTATCCAACAAAAAGAAACTTGAGGAGCTTTCGCAGGTGACCTTGAATGAGGAGTGTTCAGCAGTTCTTCAGAACAAACTACCTAAGAAGATGAATGATCCTGGGAGTTTCACTATCCCGTGTTTGATTGGTAGTTTGTCGGTCAGCAATGCATTAGCTGATCTTGGAGCTAGCATAAACCTCATGCCATATGCGGTTTTTGCTAAGCTAGACTTGGGAGAGCCCAAGCCGACTCGTATGAGCATTCAGCTAGCCGACCGTTCAGTGAAGTATCCTCGAGGCATAGTTGAGAATATGCTAGTGAAAATCGATAAGTTTGTCTTTCCTGTCGATTTCGTGATTCTAGACATGGATGAGGACAAAAATGTTCCACTTATCTTAGGTCGACCATTCCTAGCCACTGCGAGAGCCTTGATTGATGTCTGCACCGGTAGACTTACTCTTAGGGTTGATGATGAGGAGGTTACCTTTGACATTGGGAAATCCATGCAACACTCGCAAAGTCAGGATGATACACTCTACTTCATTGAGACTATCGATACATATGTGAGTGATCATCTTCGGGATGCATTCGAGGAGGATGTTGTGGATACACAGCTGCTAGGAGGGGAGGATTTTAGTTCACCTAGGGTGGACCGATTAGTCGAGGAGGTGACATGTCTGATAGGCCACGCGTCTTCCCCGTGTCCTGAGGTTTTTGAGGTTGTGGATCGCGTTGCTGAGCTTAAAGCACGCCCTTCTATTGAGGATCCACCTTCGGTTGAGCTTAAGGAGCTCCCAGATCATTTGGAGTAAGCTTTCTTGGAGGGTGAGACTCATCTGCCTGTCATCATTTCTGCCGAATTGTCAAAGGAAGAGAAGGATCGATTGCTTGAAGTCCTAAAGCAGCACAAGAAGGTGATTGCTTGGAAGATTATGGATATAAAAGGGATTAATACATCCTTTTGTACCCATAAGATTTTGATGGAGGAGGACTTTAAACCTGTAGTACAACATCAGAGGCGTTTGAACCCCAACATGCAGGAGGTTGTGAAGAAAGAGGTCATCAAACTACTTGATGCAGGTTTGATATATCCGATCTCTGATTCACCATGGGTTAGCCCTGTACAGGTAGTCCCGAAGAAAGGAGGCATGACAGTGGTGACCAATGAGAAAAATGAGTTGATTCCTACTCGTACTGTCACCGGATGGAGAGTTTGCATTGACTACCGCAAACTCAATGATGCCACGAGGAAGGATCATTTCCCACTTCCTTTCATTGATCAGATGTTGGAGAGGTTGTCGGGCAGGATGTAGTATTGCTTCCTTGATGGTTTTTCGGGTTATTTTCAGATTCCCATCTCTCCTGAGGATCAGGAGAAGACGACATTCACATGTCCCTATGGCACATTCGCCTATCGGCGGATGCCCTTTGGACTGTGCAATGCCCCGGCCACATTTCAGAGGTGTATGGTGGCCATTTTTCACGACATGATCGAGGACTCCATGGAGGTTTTCATGGATGATTTTTCTGTGTTTGGGAGTTCTTTTGATCAGTGTCTCAGGAATCTGAAAAAGATGTTGGCTAGATGTGAAGAAGCCAACCTTGTGTTGAATTGGGAGAAATTCCACTTCATGGTGAAGGAGGGCATCGTGCTTGGGCACAAGATTTCACAGGCGGGGCTCGAGGTTGACCGAGCCAAAGTCGAGACTATTTCAAAGCTCCCGCCTCCCACATCCGTGAAATCTATTAGGAGTTTTCTAGGTCATGCAGGTTTTTACCGGCGATTCATAAAGGACTTTTCCAAAATCGCCCGTCCCATGACTCAGCTCCTCGAGAAGGATGCCCATTTTGTTTTCTCCGATGAGTGCCTTCGGGCATTCGAGTTGTTGAAGGAGAAGTTGGTGAATGCCCCGATCATGGTCGCTCCCGACTAGGAGCTGCCATTTGAGTTGATGTGTGATGCGAGTGACTTCGCAGTCGGGGCTGTCTTGGGTCAAAGGAAAGATAAACACTTTCATCCGATTTACTATGCGAGCAAGACCTTGAATGATGCTCAGGAGCACTACACCACGACAGAGAAAGAGCTCCTAGATGTGGTCTTTGCCTTCGATAAATTTCGATCATATCTTGTCCTTTCCAAGACCATTGTGTACATGGATCATGCAGCCCTTCGGTATCTTTTCAGCAAGCAGGATGCTAAACCGAGATTGATACGTTGGATTTTGTTGCTGCAAGAGTTTGATATTGAAATCCGTGATAAAAAAGGGGCTGAGAATTTGGCAGCCGATCATTTATCTCGACTTGAGCATTCCGAGGAAAAGGAATCTCGTGGGCCTAACATCAATGACAATTTCCCCCACGAGTTCCTCATGAGGATCGAGACTAGTGATGATTCCCCATGGTTTGCTGACTTTGCAAACTACCTAGCTAGTGGCATCCTGATCAAGGGGATGACCCATCAGCAGAAGCGAAAGTTTTTTGCGGATGTCAAGCATTACTTCTGGGATGACCCTTATTTGTTTAGGGTAGGAGCGGATCGGATGATCCGGCGATGCGTGCATGGTGACGAGGCGAGGGATATTTTACGCCACTGTCACGAAGGACCCACGGGAGGCCACCACGGAGCGAACAACACGGCGAGGAAGGTGTTTGATGCCGGATTCTTTTGGCCGACTATTTTCCGTGATGCCCACGAGTGGGTGAGGTCCTGTGATGCTTGCCAGAGGGCAAGCAACATTTCTGCACGCCATGAGATGCCACAAAACGGCATCCAAGTTTGTGAGGTTTTTGACGTATGGGGCTAGACTTCATGGGCCCTTTTCCAACCTCTTTTGGGAACCGCTACATCCTTGTTGCTGTTGATTACGTTTCAAAGTGGGCTGAAGCACAAGCTTTGCCCACTAACGATGCGAGGGTAGTGGTGAGGTTTTTGAAAAAGTTGTTTACTCGCTTCGGTGCCCCGAAAGCGTTGATTAGTGACCGTGGGACACATTTCTGTAATGCTCAGCTTGAGAAAGCATTGTCCCGATATGGTGTGCAACATCGATTCTCTACACCATATCATCCGCAGACAAGAGGACAGGTCGAGGTTACTAATCGGGGTATCAAGCGGATTTTGGAGAAAACGGTTAATTCTAGCCATAAGGATTGGTCCGAGAAACTGGATGATGCACTGTGGGCTTTTCGGACAGCCTACAAGACTCCTATAGGCACCACACCGTTTAAATTGGTCTATGGGAAGTCTTGTCATTTGCCTGTTGAACTCGAGCACAAAGCATAATGGGCTTTGAAGACAGTTAATCTTGACATGGCTGCTGCGAGTGAGAATAGGTTTGTGCAGATTCATGAGATTGAGGAGCTTAGGCACGATGCATATGAAAGCTCCAAGCTGTACAAGGAACGTACTAAGACGCTTCATGATGCCCGCTTGAAGGACAAGAAAGAATTCCGAGTGGGTGATCGTGTGTTGTTGTACAACTCATGTCTCAAGTTGTTTCCTGGAAAGCTTAAATCTCGGTGGTCGGGTCCCTACACTGTACGGTCAGTGTTTCCTTACGGGACCGTGGAGATAGGCCATGAGGATGGCCGGTTGTTTAAAGTCAACGGGCATAAGTTAAAGGCTTATGTTGGAGGGCCCGTTGACCCGAGCGAGGAGGTTGTTACCCTCCACCCCAGGAACAAATGAATTCGGGGTGGTGAGTCTAGCTGAAGACTCGTAAATAAACTTAGCATGTTTGTGTGTTTATTATTTTTGTTGTTATTTTTGTGTGTGGTTGTCTTTTTCTTTTCAGGTTGCGGTTCGTTCTGGTCGCGAGGGATGTTAGAGCTTGTTGCCGGCTCTCAGGTATGTTAGTTCGGTTCATTTTCTTGGTAGGAGATGCTTCGTGAGTGCCCCGGGTTCAAGGAGTTTTTCTACATCTACTTCCTAAAAAAAATAAAAATTAATATAATAATAATTTCGAAAATGCAGCACTATCACCAAAGTCTGGCACCACCAGACAAGCTTGGCAGACCAATAATACAGCCCCTTTAATAAAACTCAACCACTTTCATCTTTTTCTTCATAACTTCATCCTCTTCCTTGAACCCACTCCAAGCACTCACGAATCCTCTGCATCTCCTAGCTTCCTCCAAGAATTCTTTCATCCCAACAATCATTCCAGGTACGGATCTCTCATTTTCTTGTTAGTTTGTAGTGATTTTGTATGTAGTGTTCTTCATGTTCTTCATAGTTAGTTCTTTAAGTTTTAGGGCTTGGTCTAAATCACCCAATTCAAGCCCGTTTTTCGTGTTTTTTGTGTTGATTTGAACCACAACGGACCGATCTAACAAACCCCTAAGCAAATCTGTAAAAAAATTTGAGTTTTTGGGCTGTTTTGAGTGAGTCGAAAATCTGGATTCCGTTCCGCACGATCGTGCTACGACGAAGCATGGTCGTGATCTTCATAACTTCTTTCGGATCTTCATAATTTAACCCAGATCTCCGACAAGCACGAGGGTGCCGCCAGACGGCACGGTCGTGCCCTTCATAACATCCTTCAAAATTGCCCAGAAATTCAACAGTTTGCCAGATCTTCATAAATTTCTCCGGAAATCCAGGTGGCACGAGGGTGCCCTCTAATGGCACGATCGTGCTGTTCGGGAAAATACTCAAATCACTTCCGGTTATCGGTCAAGCACGAGGGTGCCGTTGGGCAGCACTACCGTGCTTCTCAGTAAATGTGGTTCAAATCTGAGTCGTTTACGGCCGAGCACGATGGTGCGGTGGGATGGCACGGTCGTGCTCCTGGGGAATAAAAACCCAGACTTCATAAAATTCCCAGAAATCTTCATAAACTCACCGATTTGCAGGCCTGGCACGGTAGTGCCATATGGTGGCACGACCGTGCCACATTGTCCAGTCCCGAATTTTGTCTGTTTGTTTTGGCTGCTGATTAATCTTTTCTCAATTTTTGCAGATGGATCACCCTTATTTGCGGTTCTCAAACAATGCCAGGGAAGGGTACTGTATCCCGAAGGTGGAGCAGTTATGGGGTCGACGACATCTAATCGAGCCCATGAGGAGGTTACAAAGGGTTGATTTAGACTTGCTCGGAGAAACCGAGCGGTTTGATGATCTTATAACACCTCCGTGGTCCCGCCTTTTTGAGATCGTAGAGCGGTAGTATATAGAGTTGATGATCGAATTTTTTGCATCGTTCTGTTTCACCTTTCCATGCCCAGATGTTTATGAGAAAAATGTTGGTGTCAAGTTTCGATTGGGAAGGAAATGGCATCACCAATCGATTAGCCGATTCGCTGTGGTGTTGGGGTTATATACGGAAGATGAGATAGATTCTGAGTTATTTCATGGGAGTTTGCAAGATTGGGAGCCTGACACAGACAAGGCCGCCTTTTGGAATCAAATTACTGTGCCGGGTCGAATTTGGGACCCTCGGAAAGCCAAAGCTACATGGATCCTTGATGTGTGTAAAATGCAACATATAAATTACATCAAATGAGGCATAAAACTAACCCTTATTAAGTACTAATATTGGAAAAAGAGTGTTTTTGTCTTCCTTTTGTATTTTCAGGATTAAACGAGCTCAAAAACACAAAAGAAGCAAAAAGACAGCTAAATCCAACATAAATACAAGGAAAGGAACATAAGTGGACTGCCCGACCCCTCAACGGCATCCTCCCAAGCAAAATAGAGAAGGCAGAAGACTGAACACGCCCCGTGCTCAGCCAGCACGGGGCCGTGCCCAAGAAGCAGCAGAAAAGACAAACCTATAGAAGCTTCTATTGCCCACCACGGGGCCGTGCCCAGTGAACACGGGGGCGTGGCGAAAGTACAGCAGGCGCATTAATTGTAATTGCGAATTACAATTAATGAGGAGAGAGAGTGTCAGACAGGCACGGGGCCGTGCCCAGCGGACACGGGGCCGTGCCCAACCCTCTGTTCAGACTATAAATAGGAGTGCTTGGTTTCATTTCAACTCATCCCTTGGCACACCACCTCTCTCACACTTCACCCACCACCCACCACCATCACAACACCATCATCCACCACCATCATCCATTGTCCATCGTAGAGTGTGTGAGTCGTCTCGGGATCCAACATTGATCGTAAGAGTTCTTGACAATCAAGGCCATGTTTGCCTAAGTCTCTTACATCACTTGGTGAAGACAAAGTGTCTAGTATAATACTTTTTATTTCTAATGTTGTGCACTTTTTATTTGGTTTTGTATTAATGACTTTAATAACTAGTTACTTATGTTGAAGGTGATCTTTCCTTATCGTTTGTCCGTGGTGTCGTGGCATTATTTTACTGTCTATATAAAATAAAAGATTTTCACCATTCATATCTCCACGGTCTATATGGAGGTATGTTGGCTACCTGGTCGGGGGTTAAGGGAACGGTTTGGTAAAGGTCTTGCCATTGTTCAGCGTTTAGAGGTCCTGCAATGGACCTGGGTCAAATTTAGTAGGACCTCCTTCAATGCTTCACGGTATTGGATGGCGGGGGTCCAAACTCTTTGATCCCCTCATAAGTTAACTACTATTAATACTATAACCCGGCTATTTAGGACTGTATCCCTGCTAACTCAGACTACTTAGTCGAGGGTAACGTCACCGCCAAAAGCGGGGCCTACCATAATACTGCATTAATAACTTAATTCATTATCTTCCAATAATCCACCCTTTTAGGATTGTATCCTTGCTGACTCAAACTACTGGGGTGAGGGTAACGTCACCTTCAAAAGAGGGGCCTACTACAATAACTAAGATAATCTCTTAATTATGTGCAAAAGTGCGGAAATAATTAAAGGTTATACTAGATACGAGTCGGAACCAAGTGATTCATCTTGTCTATCTGTTTTTATTTTATTTTCATTTTCAGCATTTTAGTTAGTTTTTATTTTTCTTAGTTTAAAACCTTTTTCTAACCTTTTTATTTTGATTAGACGTTGAGGATAAACCGGTACTAAAAGCTCTTGTGTCCTTGGACGACCTCGGTATCTTACCAACGCTATACTACGCTCACGATGGGTGCACTTGCCCATATGTGTGTTTAGTGTTAGTAAAATATCGTGTTTTACAAATTTAAAACTTGGCTAAAAATAAGTGTTAAAAAGGGCTTAAAATATACACCTAAAATATACGACACTTCGTACGCATCAAGTTTTTGGCGCCGTTGCCGGGGACACAAGGATTTTAGGAAAGCTTAAAATCGACGGCCTAATCAGTTTTTCAAAACCTTTTCAAAACGGGCCCACTTTTTTTCTGCATTTTAGTTTAGTTTTGCATTTACAGTAGGTTGAACACGGGCCGTGCTCGCTGAACACGGGGCCGTGCTGCATATTTTTCATAAAACACCCAGTAACAGAAGCTTGAACACGGGTCGTGCTCACTGAACACGCCCCGTGCTCAAGGAAATCAGTAAATTTAATTAAAACGCCCAGATACAGATCCTGAACACGGGGCCGTGCTCACTGAACACGGGGCCGTGTCCAGCCTCTGTTTCCGTTTTTCTTTTTGTTTTCTGATCTCGAGACTTGGTTGTGGTCTGCTGAGTGATTCTTATGGATCAATACTCAGGAGGTTACAACTACACCTATGAGGAGGATGATTATAGGGGTAATTATTGCACTAATTGTCGTCACGCACGCTCGATTCAAAATAATCACTCATATCAACCATCCAATTCATACACCTACTATGAGGAGCCCAGGTACGAGCCATCAACTTCATACACATCCTATGAAGACCAAAGGTATGAACCTCCTCCCTCATACTCATATTTTGATGAACCAAGGTATGAGCCTTCATACTCATACTTTGAGGAACCAAGATATGAGCCACCACCTTCGTATGCTTACTATGAGGAACCTTGGCGTGAACAACCCACCTCATATGAGTATTATGGAGAACAAAATTTTGAACCTTATCCATCATATGCTTACAATGAAGAACAATGGTGCGAACCATCGACTTCATATGAGTATTATGAGGAACAAAGGGTCGAACAACCGGATTCAAGCTTAGAAAATACCGATTCTTTTTCTATAACCGAAGTGACCGATAGGATATTAGAACACATTAGAGTTATCGATCGATGTATAAAAGAAGCTCGCGCAAGGGAAGAGGAGTCCCGCGCAAGAGAAGAATTAAAAAAGGAAGAGATAACTGAAAATGTAAAAATGGAAGAACAAATAAGTGAAAAACCGACACATGAGTTAAACAACGAAAAAGGTGAGTCCGACAACGTTAAAATTCAAGAAGAGTCTAATTTTGAAGAAATTAATCTCTTGTCACCTTCTTTTGAAAATCATTGTTTAGTACCCACTCATGCTAAGTTTTTAAAAGAGTTAAACACTAACACTAAAATTGACGAAACGGTAAGTGTTAAGTTAACTAATGATCAAACCTCGCTAATAAAAGAAGACCCATTTGAAATTAACATTACACCGGTTCCATGTTTCTTTCAAAATTCATTTATTAGCAATATCACAATCGATAAAGATCTTTGTGTTAACATAATACCTAACTACATTTTCGAAAAATTAAGTATTAGTGATTTTTCTCCACTTCAAATACCCATTTTTCTATCCAATCGGAAAGTAATAAAATCAATCGGTATAGTTGAGGATGTATTGGTTCAAACAAATCAAATGGTAATCCCGACCGATTTTGTCATCCTCGATGACGCTCCTCTAGTGTTGGGACGACCATTTGTAAAAACTCACGAAGCTTTGAAAAACCGGAAGTTCAACAATCTACCTCTTCAATTAGGGGCATTTAAAAGAAGTGTCGATCTTGAGCGATCAATGAAATATCCATTCGGCAATGACGACCCCCTAATTGAAGATGAGCCAGAACCACCCGATAAGGTGGGTCTAGCCAAGGACCCTTATAAACGTGGCGCACCACCGAGGCATTCCGCGGAACTATCCGTAGTTTTAGTTTAGATTAACTTTTACGTTTTCTAGTTTAGTTTTTTTTCCAGGAATAAAACACACTCGGGATGGTGAAGGATGATAAGGGAAGCTTGAACCAACACCCCATGCACAAAAACAGAGCCTCCCGACAATTTTTCTTCATTACAGCAAGTTCAGCACGTGGCCGTGCTCACCCCAACACGCCCCGTGCCCAAGGTTCTGTAGGAAATACCCAGTTCAGGTACCTCGACACGGGGCCGTGCTCACTGGACACGCCCCCATGCCCAGCCTTCTGTTTACTTTTGGTACTGGCAGTCTGGACACTGGGCCGTGCTCAGCCAACACCACCCCATGTTCAGCTACCCAGTACCATAAAATCTTGTTTTTAACCCATTTTTACACATTTAATCAGCCTAAAAACTTATTTTTGAGACACATTGAGGACAATGTGTAATTTAAGTATGGGGGGGATGCTAAAACCTTGAATCTTGCAAGTCCTAATAACAAGCCTTACACAAAACTCTATTGGAACCGCTAATCACCCCAAATTTTTTTCAAAAATTTTCAATTTTTTACTTGTCTAGGTTTAATTTGGGAATTTCAAAATTCTAAAAAGGTTATATTTTTTACAAATTTACAACCGATAGCGTCGTGATAAAAAGAACCAACATAAGAAATTATGAAAAGGCATGGCACACTTAGTTAAAATTTGATTATATATACTTGATCACATAAAAACCCATTCCCACAAAAGTGAGTTTTGAGCCTTTATTGAGCATACAATTACATATCATTAGACTAAATGCTCATTTTTCGTTTCTTGTGTGAATAGCCGCTTGGTTCTTACGACTCTAGAACTTGCCTTGACGATACATTCCCGGTCCTTACCAACTTAAACCTGAGTAAGTAAATGATGGAGGCATTAGGACTAACCCTTTTTATTTCTACACCATTATTTTTCTTTTACCACCTACCCAAAAAATCCCCCTAGTTAGCCCCTTTGAGCCTAAACCTTTTCATTTCATCACCCAAACAAAAAACCCTTTTACCCACCAAAACCTTTTTTATTTTTAACCCTTTGTTTTAGTAACAAGTTCGGTTTTTTTTAGTAGGATCGTTAAAAAAAATGTGTTGATGATGAAGCAAAAAGAAAATAAACAAACAAGTTCATCAAAAATAAATTTATTTGAATAAAAGCTTCATCAAAATAAAAAGTTACAAAAATAGAAAATCTTACGAAAACCGACGCTTGTTACGCTTTTCGCCCTTTTTCTACTAACCACTAACCACTATCCCAACCACCTACCTTTAACCCAAGCCTAACCCTTAACCCACAAAGTCCTCTTGATATTTACAAAGGTATAAAAGTTAAAAAGGAGGAGGATTGATTACTTGGCAAGCTTATGGTAGGAATAAGTTCCATGCCGCTCTCGAGTGATTCACTAAAAATACACCTTCGGCCGAGTGTGAGTGATTTCTCCCGTGAGGTATGTGAACTTGTATATAAATAGAATTTTAAAAAAGGCATGTTATGCCCAAATAAGTAATTTCTCCTATGAAACGTTCTATATAAATCATTACGAATAGGATTGTAAATAGATAAAAATAAAACCCAAAAGGATCTTGGATTCCCAACACTCTACGACAAGCCAAAAACCTTCACTTCTACCCATTCCATTTGGGAGTGTAAGCCACATATTAAAGAGTTTTGCTTGAGGACAAGCAAAAGTTCAAGTGTGGGGGTATTTGATGTGTGTAAAATGCAACATATAAATTACATCAAATGAGGCATAAAACTAACCCTTTTTAAGTACTAATATTGGAAAAAGAGTGTTTTTGTCTTCCTTTTGTATTTTCAGGATTAAACGAGCTCAAAAACACAAAAGAAGCAAAAGACAGCTAAATCCAACATAAATACAAGGAAATGAACATAAGTGGACTGCCCGACCCCTCAACGGCATCCTCCCAAGCAAAATAGAGAAGGCAGAAGACTGAACACGCCCCGTGCTCAGCCAGCACGGGGCCGTGCCCAAGAAGCAGCAGAAAAGACAAACCTATAGAAGCTTCTATTGCCCACCACGGGGTCGTGCCCAGTGAACACGGGGGCGTGGCGAAAGTACAGCAGGCGCATTAATTGTAATTGCGAATTACAATTAATGAGGAGAGAGAGTGTCAGACAGGCACGGGGCCGTGCCCAGCGGACACGGGGCCGTGCCCAACCCTCTGTTCAGCCTATAAATAGGAGTGCTTGGTTTCATTTCAACTCATCCCTTGGCACACCACCTCTCTCACACTTCACCCACCACCCACCACCATCACAACACCATCATCCACCACCATCATCCATTGTCCATCGTAGAGTGTGTGAGTCGTCTCGAGATCCAAGATTGATCGTAAGAGTTCTTGACAATCAAGGCCATGTTTGCCTAAGTCTCTTACATCACTTGGTGAAGACAAAGTGTCTAGTATAATACTTTTTATTTCTAATCTTTTGCACTTTTTATTTGGTTTTGTATTAATGACTTTAATAACTAGTTACTTATGTTGAAGGTGATCTTTCCTTATCGTTTGTCCGTGGTGTCTTGGCATTATTTTACTGTCTATATAAAATAAAAGATTTTCACCATTCATATCTCCACGGTCTATATGGAGGTATGTTGGCTACCTGGTCGGGGGTTAAGGGAACGGTTTGGTAAAGGTCTTGCCATTGTTCAGCGTTTAGAGGTCCTGCAATGGACCTGGGTCAAATTTAGTAGGACCTCCTTCAATGCTTCACGGTATTGGATGGCGGGGGTCCAAACTCTTTGATCCCCTCATAAGTTAACTACTATTAATACTATAACCCGGCTATTTAAGACTGTATCCCTGCTGATTCAGACTACTTAGTCGAGGGTAACGTCACCGCCAAAAGCGGGGCCTACCATAATACTGCATTAATAACTTAATTCATTATCTTCCAATAATCCACCCTTTTAGGATTGTATCCTTGCTGACTCAAACCACTGGGGTGAGGGTAACGTCACCTTCAAAAGAGGGGCCTACTACAATAACTAAGATAATCTCTTAATTATGTGCAAAAGTGCGGAAATAATCAAAGGTTATACTAGATACGAGTCGGAACCAAGTGATTCATCTTGTCTATCTGTTTTTATTTTATTTTCATTTTCAGCATTTTAGTTAGTTTTTATTTTTCTTAGTTTAAAACCTTTTTCTAACCTTTTTATTTTGATTAGACGTTGAGGATAAACTGGTAATAAAAGCTCTTGTGTCCTTGGACGACCTCGGTATCTTACCAACGCTATACTACGCTCACGATGGGTGCACTTGCCCATATGTGTGTTTAGTGTTAGTAAAATATCGTGTTTTACAAATTTAAAACTTGGCTAAAAATAAGTGTTAAAAAGGGCTTAAAATATACACCTAAAATATACGACACTTCGCACGCATCAATCCTCGACCCACTTCACCGGGTCATAGAGTGCGCCATATTCCACGTCATTGGAGGTCGGGGTGATAGCACGGGAAATATCACCACCCGCGACCTTTTCCACCTGTACTGCATCGTCTCCGGCTACCATTGCAACGTAGCCGTCAGTGTGGCATAATCGATTTTTCACGGTGTTGGTTCGACACCCGCATCGCGCATCTGCGGAGGGGCCTTCGCTACAAAACTTGCCAAATACTATCGGGTTTCCTTAAACAATTTGACCGAAGCCTGTGACTATGGCCTCCTCAATCTGCAGCAGCTAAACTCAATGCACCTGATTCGCAGAGTAAACGGGGTCCCAAAGCTTGTGGACAGATTGGGAAGGATCTGGGACCCGCTACCTGCTGATGATGAGACGGATGATGACGATGAGGGTGGTGATGGTGGAGATCATGACGTGCACATGCACGACATTCCAGTTCAGGGACAGGATGGGGCCGCTGGAGGAGCGGGCCCCCAATTGCAGATTGGATAGGGGTTTGATAGTCCGAACTGGGAGAACTTGTATGGTGGATTTGGTGGTGGAGGTTATGAGCATGGTCCTTACGAGCCGTCAGGGATAGATTTGTGGAGGCGCATGGACGGGCTGGAATTAGGCCAGCAAGAGGTGAGGCGAGATGTCGATCTGATACGCGCGGAGCAACACAGGCAGGGTAACTTCTTGGAAGAGATGTACGAGCAGTCCCGACGCAGCATGGACTGGTTGTTTGGTTCGCAGCAGCACATCGCGAACTCAATCAACCATCCGTACACACAGCCGCCGCCACATTTTGCTCGAAGATCCAGATTTGATCGCAGGAGCGACGCCGGTCCTTCGGGATCTGGCGAGAGGTCTTAGTCCTGTATTCCATCTCGTATTTTTACTATCATTTCGTGTTTGAGGGGTGTGCCATTTTCCGTCGTACGTACACCCCTCCGTCGTAGGTGTTAGTTTTTATTGCTTTAGTAGTGGTTAAATTAATAAACAAGGGCAAGGGAAAAATGGGTTGGGTAATATTCTTGTGAATTTGATCTTGTTTGCTATATGTGTAGTGTCGGTTCAAACTCTTTTGAATAAACGATGAGGTGTTGGCTTGGTGGATGGCTTGGGAGTTCGTTGTGGATGCTCCTTTTTACTTCATATTGTTCTGATTCTAGCCTTTGTGTTTCAGGGGAGTTTTCGTGTTCCTATCTTCCTTCATTTGTATTGAATTCGCAATTCCATTGCTTATTCAATTTTTTGTTGTACATCGAGGGCGATGTACAATTCAAGTGTGGGGGAGGTGGTCTATCGCTTGAGCTTTGTTGTCAAAAAAAAAAAACCCAATAAGAGTAATAATAATAATAATGATGCAAAGCTCTCTTTTAACAATTTTTGTGGCATATTAATCAAATCAACATAAGTTTCGAAATAAGCACCAAAATTTTTGATAAATAAATAAGGGTAAACACAAAAAGGGGGTTCGCTCATGTAAGCAAAACCGTCAAGTAACATGTTTTTTGTATAAAATTGAGCATGAGAAATCAAGCGATTGACCTACTTGTTTGCCTTGCATATTTACCCAATACGCCCGTTTCCGTGAGTTATTTTTGAGCCTTATAGCTTTAGCATTATTTTTGCTCATGTTTTTGCGGGCAAAGATTGAGTGTGCCGGATAACTTTTGCGATTTAGAACTTGTGTTAGGTATGCATTTCGAGGCCACAAAGCGAGAATACAAGCATAAAATGATTGAGGCATTAGGAAACCTTTTCATTTTAGCCATTTTTCATTCACCTCCCTACCCAAATCATTCCCCTAGCTAAACCAATTTGAGCCTTTCCCTTTCGTTTCTTGTAAACCACAAAATATTAGCCACTTAGCCAAATTAGCCTTTTATATTTTTAACCCATTTTTGGTTGGAAGCCCGTTTCGGTTAATGATTAACTTGTAGCTTTTGTATAGTTACCTCTTAAGTTGTTATGTCCCTCATGATCAAGAGTTTTTAGCTAAGTAGACGTACTTAGTTCTCTCCAAAGCATGGGTTATTCTTGTTAAAAAATAAAATAAAATAAAAAAATAAATAAAAAACCCAAGAAATATAGTTGAAAAAGCCTTATCAAATGGCTTTGTTAGAGCAATTTTGGGAGTGAAAATCAATACTTGTCGGTTAGCTCTCGGTTAGTTATTATTTAGTTGTATAGTTCTATTTTCTTGTACTTCAAGTTAGTCAAACCGTCGGGTTACAACCGTTTTAGCCACTTTTCAAAACACACTTCCACACCCTTAACCCAAGCCAAGTTACAACCCAATCAAGACCTCATGATTTATGCTATATTTTTGCCGAGTGATTAGATTTGATCCTTCCACAAGCTTATGATATCGCATAGTTATCGTCTTGGCATCGAGTGTTCTAAACATACTCCACAAATTGTATGTGCACCTATATTTAGCCGAGTGTGTGTGAACATTGTGAGGATACATGGTGAACTTGTAGGGATTTCTAAGATGGACCATTGCTCATAAACATATTTTACATAACATTCTTTTCGGATCTTTCTTTATATTGAGCGCTCCTTGATTGTTTTGACCCGAGTTATTTGTTTGTGCTTATGAAATGCTAGTTGAAATGATTGCCATTTAGAGAGTTTCGTTGATTTTAGTTTGCTTGAGGACAAGCAAAGTTCAAGTGTGGGGATGTTTGATGTATAAGAATTTATACATCTTTTAAACGTCAAATACGCCCCGTTTATGCGAAAACTCTTTGTATTTTCATTGATTTTGGTACTCATTTGAGTTGTTTGTGAAAATACAGGTCCGGGCTTCGGCCCGGTGATGAAACGAAGGCTTTTGGAGCAAAATGGAGCAAAAAACGGAACATTCCAGCAAACTGCCAGATATGGCACGACCGTGCCAACCATGAGCACGACCGTGCCAGGCCTTTCGACACCGGCACTCTCATCCAGCACTAGCATCCGGCACCAGCACCATCAAAATCTAGAAACGGCACGACCGTGCCAACCACTGGCACGACCGTGCTAGGTCAAATTGAGCCCCAAATCAGCATGTGTTCCGAGATCGACTAATCATAGCCGAGCACTATCGGCAGGCACGACCAGACCCTGCCCGAGCACGGTCGTGCCACCTCGGGAACTTTTGAGCGCGATCTTTCCCAAAATGGAAGCATACTTGGTCAACATTCAAGAAAGTGGCTCTGACATTTGCCAAGCACGACCGTGCCAAAAGGTGGCATGGTAGTGCCAAACGCGCAGAGTTTAAATACGAGTTTCTAGCTCATTTGCAAGGGAGTTGGAGCATTTTGGTGACTTTTTCTCTCAAGAATCTGGTCTTGGAAGCTTGTTGGAGCCAAGAGGGAGCCTTGAAGAGGACTTAATCACTTGAAGATCTACTCAAACATCATTTAAATCTTGTCTTTAACTTGGTTAGCTTACTAGTTACTACATTATGAACAATTTATGTTTATTTGCACTTGATTTGGTAGCCATGAGCCTTATGGGCTAAACATTTGAGTTGTCTAAACTTAGTTGAAGCTAATGAATATGTGATAACATGGAAGTAGATGTGATGATTGTTCTTGTTAATCTTCATGTTGGCATTTAATCTTGTTCTTGGAGTTCATGTGTATGCTTAAAGTTCTTATTCTTGAATGTTTGCTCATAAGTATTTACATGTTGTGTTGGAAAGCCCATGTAAAGATTATGATTATTGAATCTTGTTAACTTGTTAGTATGATTCATAGCATGAAACTAGGAATGGTGATTGCTAATGTGATTGAATGATGATTTGAGCATATGTGTGAATTCTTGCATATAGATTTGGAAAGATCATAAGTATGTTTATGTGGATTCTATAGTTTGTGTTCTTGTTAGTTTGATGATTTAGGCCAAAATTGTTAGCTAGCATGACCATGCTTGTGGTTCATATCAAGAACATGATGATAGTGCCAACTACTTAAAACCAAGTTAGGGTGATTAGTGTGTTTTTCATATTAGTTTTCCCTAATTTGTAGAGTTAGGAGTTTTGACAAACAAATAACTCATGATTAAAGATTAACATCAACTTAGCAAGTGAGCTTAAAAGAATAATTTTTAGGTGATTAGAATGTTAATTCATTTTTAGTTTTCCTAAGAATTATAGACTAGGAAGCCTTGATTGGGGACTTAGTTAAATTTAGAGCTTGCATCATCACAATTCCTTCCACCTTGTTGTCATATGTTTGTTAGTGGAAACTTAGTTTAGGCAACCCTTTCTTAGATATTGTTCTTTGTTAGAATTTTTAGTAGTTTATTTCTATGCATGCTAAGTTAGAAAAATCAACCCAATCAATTGAAAAGGCTTTAAAGTAGCAAAAGTTTAGTATCGAGACACCGCATCCACGGATTGATATCCGGTTCTTACCGATTAGCTATATTACCACCCGACGGGTACACTTGCCCTTTTGTGTGTGTAGTTAGTTTCTAGGTGAAAAACCATTTTTAAAACTAAATTTGTGTGAAGAAAAACTCAATTAAAAATATATTTAATTCACGCACATCAGTGACCATGATGTGTCAAAACGCAGATAATTAACGCCAACAAAGGCTCTCGGGTGAGTGCTATAACTCCAGTCGTCGTGACGATGATGACAATACGAGTGAGTGGTACCCCGTCAGTCTTTGTGGCACAAAACACAATAACGTTCACGATGACATCAAGAAAGGACCTATACTACCCTCCTTGATGGCCGTGAAACGTCGCTAATAATCGCATACTCGAAACAAAAACCGGCTGTAATTATCGAAACTGTGGATTATGGATACGTAAATACGACCCCTAGTGATATCTATAGGTATATATAATAATAATATAAAAAGCACGCACTTCAAAGTCGATCGCAACGCTAAAAAACGGAGAAATCCATCGCGTCGGAGTGGCCATCCGGACGGATAGTCATCCGGACGGATAGCCATCCGGACAGATGGGCCATCCGACCCAAAATTCACTTCAGCCCTCTGTTGCCTATAAATAGCAAGTCATATCACTCTAACAGTGATGTGACAGCTCCCACTCGACCAAACACGCTCTAGGACCCTTTTCTCTCGATTCCTCGCGATTCCGGTAAGATTTCAACCTAAAACTTATACTTCTACGATCTACACTCAATTCTACATCATTCTATCTTTTAAAACTCAATTTTTAACCGTGAAATCTATTGATTTTGAGGTGTTTTAAGGTGATGTCACCAAGAGTTCATATGAACTTCAAGTTGTGACCTCATCCCACCATAAGCGCCTCAGATCTGAGTGATTTCCACATGTTTTGATAACGAATCTCACCTAAATCTATGTATTCAACCAAGGAACTGTGCGATTTCGAGCTAAACCGGAGAAACCGTCAAGAACGGCCAGTTCTGATGGAGCGGGGTGATCCCGACCGTTAGAGCGGGTCAGAACTGATGGAATTTCAAGTGTTAGTGTGAAATTACACTGTCCCGGTAACTCCGCACGTATTCCTTCCGATAAACACTCAAAAACAGTGTTCAGAATGCGAAACAGACGTGTCATCCGCACGGATCACATGCCATCCGCACGGATCACATGCCATCCGCACGGATCACATGCCATCCGGACGGATCACATGCCATCCGCACGGATCACATGCCATCCGGACGGATCACATGTCATCCGGACGGATAACATGTCATCCGGACGGATGAGCACCACCCGACCAAATAAATGACTTTTCAAGGTTATTCTCGCTTAACCGTACATCGTTTACTCTATTCTTCAACGATTAACGCAGACGTGCTCGCAACCGACCCAATCAAGTTGCATCCCCGCTAAATACGCACCGTGAGTATACTTGAACCCTTTTTAATCGTATTTTGGGTGTAACATAGTTTCTAACAAACCGAACTTATCATACGAATTATTCAATCAATCGAATTATCAATTGCGAATAACTGATTATGCATAGATATACGTGATGCTAGTTGCATATGTGCTAGGGCTTATACTCGCGACGTCCCACCATGACTAGTATAGTACTATTGCGCCCGACGGGGTCTAGTTTGCCATCGCATATTCGAGCATCGAGGACTTAGTTGGTAGTATCAGCTTTGTGAGTATATATGTCGTGTGTTACGTTTATGCATATGGAAATTCGCTACACTTTTTATCTATTACGCTATACATATCAAACCTGTATACTCGCCAATACTTTTGTATTGACAAATATTTTTAACGTATGTTGCAGGTTAGATCGCAGACTATATCAAATCAAGCTAGGAGGTCTAGAAACTCAACTAAAATCTAGGTTGTCGGATTTGTATTGTTCGAGAGGACAAGAAATCTGTGATAACTTATGTGATTGTATTATTTGTTAGTATGGGATAACGAATGTGTTAAATATTATCGCAATATAGTTGTTATGGATTCTCTTGAGCAATCTGATTCGCCTAGTGTCGCGCCCCGATGATTCTGCCATCGGTTGGGGTGTGACAGATTGGTATCAGAGCCATAACTATAGGGAATTAGGCCAGACTCGACCTAGTCCGGGTCGACGTCTTAGAAATTGACCTAGTCTATAGTCTAAGTACCAACAGGCCGACTCGTACGAACCCAGTAGGGTTTGTATCAGGCCTACTTGATACTCTCGATCGAAATTGCTAAAAGCTACAACTTTGTGTGAACACCGCATACTACAACTTCACACGAAGGAGCCTTTCCTAAGGCCGGAATACTACTTAGCCTTTCCTAAGGCCAACACAATACACGTGTTTTCAAAAAATACTCGCATAATGAAACCGAGTGATCCAGTCGAGATCAGGTGTGAAAACCAAGAACTCTCAACGAGATCGCTCACTCAGCGCATTTTTCTAGCACGAGAACCTTTCATCGAGTTAGGAGTGACATCCACATCTCGACGAAAGTCTCCACTTTAAAATCTAGTGGAACTCACGAATTTATTCGAAGAGCATAACCTCAATTAGGAACGAAGCTGTTAAGTCAGGGGTGAAACCCGTACCTTAATAAGATGTTCCACTCTCTATAAATTGGTTTCCAAAAAGCTCTCACCAAGGACTCGACTATCACGATAACTCGAGCCACGCAATGACTAGGAAGACAAATGCCATGAGCTGCATCCCAGTGGAAGCATGAAGTCTTCTAGGTCAACGCGCATGCTCGAACTTGTTGAATATAGTTGGGTTACCCTGGGTAGTCGACGCCTAAACACCCAAGGCACTCTAACATACGAACCGCCGATCTTACAAAGGGTTGGGACTTATTTACGTTTTGAAACTTTACGCTTTATCGATTTCTTGATTTAACGATTTCCACTCCCTGCTTTATAAACGCACAATTCGCACAGCCATCATAATCTAAAACGAAACCCGAATGTTCGCAACAAAACTAATGCATAATCTATTTCCTTCGCTATCGTTTTCTCACCTCAACGCGTCCTCGCTTATTCTAAATCGACCTGTACGTGTATGATTACAAACTACAATTATATAGGTATATAAATACGTATAAACAAACAAGTCAATGTGTGAGAACTTAGGGATTTTGTGTCTCCTATGTGATTCGCATTACTAATATACTATCGCATCAAGCTTTGAACGCGCTCAATCGCATCGCGAAACTCAAAAATAATTATGATCGAATCTCATTCCAAGTCTCTTCCTGTCTAGATGCCTTCCAACAACTCTACCTCGAGATGAGTAGCCAAGAGAAGAGCCAAACGAAGCGCCGATAAGAGGATTGCATCACTTGTGACTAAGGAAGTGGTTAAGCTTATTCCTCAAATTGCCGCTCGAGTGCACTCTCTCAGCCACTCTCGAGCCTCGGAAGACTCCAAGACGGAAGCGCCGCAATCTACTTTTCTCTACAAACACTTCAAAGCCTGTGACCCGATGGAGTTCACGGGTGAAGGAGGTGTATCTCAACTACTCCAGTGGTTCGATTCTATCGAAGTTACCCTTCGTCAAAGTGGGTGTCCCGATAGTTTCCGTACTACTTGTGCTACCGGAGTATTTCAATCATGAGCACTCGACTGGTGGACCGCCGAACGTAAAAAACGTGGAATCTCCGCAGCTTACGCTCTCTCTTGGGAAGAGCTGAAGGAGCTCATGAAGAAGGAGTACTGTCCTCCTTACGAAATACAGAAGCTGGAAGACGAATTCTGGAAAATCAAGCAAGTCGAAAGTGACAACGCTGGCTACACCACAAGGTTCAAACAGCTTAGCATAATCTGCCCAAGTCAAGTCAACACACCAGAAAGAGCCATTTCGAAGTACATTCGTGGCTTGCCTGAGTGTGTGGGCGATTTTGTCGAAGTTGCAAGACCAGCTACCATCGGAGAAACCTACCGCTTAGCCGCAGAAATCAACAACAAACGACTCAGGGAAGGGTTCTTCTCAAAGAATCCTGTCAAGCAAGCTTATCAAGCAATCGCCATTAATCCTTCAGGCGATCCTGTTGACAATTCTCCTGACGAACCTGCTGACGATTCTTCTAACGAATCAGCTGACGATTCTTCTGGCGAATCTGCTAACGGTTCTCCTGACAAATCTGCCGACGGATCTTCCGACAACTCGGCCAAAGATTCTGTAAGTGAGTCCTCAGACGAATCCTCCAACGACGACACCTCTTCGCAAGACACCGACAAATCCAACCGCAAACGAAAGACTTCAAGCCCGAACTCATCAACCACCGAACTGCCACAGCCGAAGCCTCTTCAAGCAGTTCCGATGTTTCCAAAACGAGCCTACACTGGAGCTCATCCCTAGTGATACTCATGTACCTATCATCACCCAGTTGGGGTTGACTGTCACTATTGTAATAACTGCAACTGTTACGGTCACTTCACCCGCAACTGCCGCATCGAACCGCGAACTTGAGTACAACAACAACAGCTCCAGCGAAAGTCTTCAGCATCAAGCACCTAGCAAGCGCAGGATGAAGTTGTAACGACACGATTTTCGGTGTTAATTTCTAAGTTTTTAACCTACTATATTACTCAATGTTGCCACTATGTGTAACGCTAACTCTCGCTCTCGTGTTCTCTTTCACTCTCTAGTCGTCACACTTAGACTAGATCCACACACATACTATATACTATATCACGAAATAATGTGTTTTACCCTCACTACACTCTTAGAACGAGGTACGATAAACGTGCAAGGAACGACTAATCACGGGTGCACACGGGATTATTTGGGTCAGTGCACGGAGATCGTAGTAAATTCTAAGGTGCCACAAGCGTTACGACGAAGTATGACACCAAACCACGGGATCTAAGTAGCAGGGGTCAAGCAAGGTGTGCTTTATCATACTACCGAAATTCCGTGAAGAAAGTGCCACGTGGAGTTGAACGTTATTAGACCTATTATACTATTGTGATTATTTTCAACACACTACACTCAATCGTATGGCGTAACAAACCGTATCATCGCGAGACTTGTCGAAGTCTGCAAACGCAGTGCAATCGCCTCATCGATGGACTCTGGGGAGTCTACCTCGCAGGGCAATTGCATCGACGCAAGACTGGTCGTAAGTCTGTTGCAACGAATCTCATCAAGTACATAAACGCTCACGGTATGGTTGAGTGAGGACCTATTCTACCCTCCTCAATAGCCGTGATGCGACGCAACGTAACGTTAAGCTTATTCAAAAAAAAAAACTCGACTAATCGCAATCGCTTGTCATGTGTATCTCGCAATCTCTATCGCTTATTATCAATCTATCGCTGTCGCCTACTGTTATCTGTGGTGTTGTGTTAAGTTAGCACAGATGACCTCGCTTCACGAGATGAAGCTCATATGATTAAAGCAAGGTGTTTTAGTCATATCGGCGGGCTTTCGTGGAAAAAGGCCATGTGGGGTCTGATGTCAATTAACCTCTGTGATGTAAATCAATCGAATCGAACCGCATAAATCGCGTATACCTCCATCGCTTGCAACGCAACAACTGCCGCTCATCGTAACTCGTTCATCATCACCGTCATTGTTGGTGTTGCGGTATTCGCTAAATCACCTAATCGCTCATCGCTTATCGTGTATAATCTACCGCTTATTCGCTCATTTGGTACAACCTATGTGATAATAACACGCATGACATTGCTTCACGAGGCAAAACTAGCCTGGTTAGACGTGGTGTTTCACCATGTTAGCAAAACTCTCATGGAAACGTGCCATGCTGGTTCAATGTGGAATCTAATCGACATCGCGCTAATCGCTTATCGTCTACCGTTCAACGCCTAACCAGACACGACGCATAAGCATTTCGTGTCACCAGGCTATTCGCGCACGCTGTTATTAAAACCATTGGACAAGTGAAATTTCCTCACAATGTGGAGGTAACATCGAATCAGCTTAACTCCATGCCCAAGGGAAGTCTCATAAGTCCAGTTTTTCTTTAAAAACTTTTGCAATATCAAAACGAAATCTTTCTTAAGACGTTGGGTCGACATCGAGTTCAGCATTGAACCCAGGTCCTAGGAGAGTTTCTGTAACCCCAGTTTTCATTTTCGAATTCCTTAAAATGTTTGAAACCTAAACTTTCTTGCAACGTTGGTTACCAATCGACTCAGTTAACCCTACGTTATGAGAAACCTTTCAAAGTTCTTTAAAATTTCAATCGCATCGAACTTACAAATTCTTCGCGACTCGAGGTACTCTTGGAACGCCAACTCGTGGGATGCTCCTTTGGTCATTACGTCGCTTCTCGCTATCGCAATCGATCTCTCTTATTCGAAGCACTCTCGCTTGTCAACTCTCACCCAATTAACTCGTTGTATCGCTACTTATCCAGGATCAACTCTCAAAGGTCTACCTATTGGATTAATTTCGGGACGAAATTTCCTAAAGTAGGGGAGACTGTAACAACCCGCACTTTTGTGCGTTGTTACTACTCGATATACTCGTTACGCCTAGCACCAGAGATTCGGATCATAATGTAACTATATCGCATATATCGCTATTCGAAGGATAATCGCATATTTTTGAAATACAATACCGCTATACTATACTACACCACAAACACTAACACTAACGAAGGCATTGAGTGAGGACCT
The DNA here is from genome assembly GCA_030545235.1 of Helianthus tuberosus. Lineage (NCBI taxonomy): Eukaryota > Viridiplantae > Streptophyta > Magnoliopsida > Asterales > Asteraceae > Helianthus > Helianthus tuberosus. The sequence continues at coordinate 201,703,297 of CM060425.1, forward strand.
ATTCTACCGTCCTCGGTGACCATGATGTGTCAAAACGCAGATAATTAACGCCAACAAAGACTCTCGGGTGAGTGCTATAACTCCAGTCGTCGTGACGATGATGACAATACGAGTGAGTGGTACCCCGTCAGTCTTTGTGGCACAAAACACAATAACGTTCACGATAACATCAAGAAAGGACCTATACTACCCTCCTTGATGGCCGTGAAACGTCGCTAATAATCGCATACTCGAAACAAAAACCGGCTGTAATTATCGAAACTGTGGATTATGGATACGTAAATACGACCCCTAGTGATATCTATAGGTATATATAATAATAATATAAAAAGCACGCACTTCAAAGTCGATCGCAACGCTCAAAAATGGAGAAATCCATCGCGTCGGAGTGGCCATCCAGACGGATAGCCATCCGGACAGATGGGCCATCCGACCCAAAATCCACTTCAGCCCCCTGTTGCCTATAAATAGCAAGTTACATCACTCTAACAGTGATGTGACAGCTCCCACTCGACCATACACGCTCTAGGACCCTTTTCTCTCGATTCCTCGCGTTCCGGTAAGATTTCAACCTAAAACTTATACTTCTACGATCTACACTCAATTCTACATCATTCTATCATTTAAAACTCAATTTTTAACTGTGAAATCTATTGATTTTGAGGTGTTTTAAGGTGATGTCACCAAGAGTTCATATGAACTTCAAGTTGTGACCTAATCCCACCATAAGCGCCTCAGATCTGAGTGATTTCCACATGTTTTGATAACGAATCTCACCTAAATCTATGTATTCAACCAAGGAACTGTGCAATTTCGAGCTAAACCGGAGAAACCGTCAAGAACGGCCAGTTCTGATGGAGCGGGGTGATTCCCGGCCGTTAGAGCGGGTCAGAACTGATGGAATTTCAAGTGTTAGTGCGAAATTACACTGTCCCGGTAACTCCGCACGTATTCCTTCCGATAAACACTCAAAAACAGTGTTCAGAATGCGAAACAGACGTGTCATCCGCACGGATCACTTGTCATCCGCACGGATCACTTGCCATCCGCACGGATCACATGCCATCCGCACGGATCACATGCCATCCGCACGGATCACATGCCATCCGGACGGATCACATGCCATCCGGACGGATAACATGCCATCCGGACGGATAACATGCCATCCGGACGGATGAGCACCACCCGACCAAATAAATGACTTTTCAAGGCTATTCTCGCTTAACCGTACATCGTTTACTCTATTCTTCAACGATTAACGCAGACGTGCTCGCAACCGACCCAATCAAGAGGAAGCTAGGAGGTCTAGAAACTCAACTAAAATCTAGGTTGTCGGATTTGTATTGTTCGAGAGGACAAGAAATCTGTGATAACTTATGTGATTGTATTATTTGTTAGTATGGGATAACGAATGTATTAAATATTATCACAATATAGTTGTTATGGATTCTCTTGAGCAATCTGATTCGCCTAGTGCCGCGCCCCGATGATTCCGCCATCGGTTGGGGTGTGACATCCTTGAATCCACGCTTCCTCTTGCGTTGAGCTCGTCTTCAGACTCCCCCTTAGACTCGGCTATCGGGATCGTAGTCTGGAATCTGCAATCCTCAAACATTTATAAGTAAAACATTTTACAGTGAAAACATTTTCAGTTGTCCAGGTATCGTAACCTGGCTCTATTAAACTTTTTAAATCAAGATCCTGGATTTAAGATATAATAATATGAATATATCCAGAAATACTTGAATCTCTCCCCCTATCAACAAACTTTAAGGATTTGGCAGTTTTATCGAACAAAATCGGAAACTGGCACTTTTACAGATTTTAACAATATATCCAAATCCCTCACAGTTAATCATCCAAGTCCAAATTAATGACCTTGGAGATATCACAAACTGTTTTTGATTTTTGATTTTAAAAATTTCAAGTTTCAAATTAATGAACTTGTTTTATTTTCAGAAACACGATCAACATACTTAGATTTTGAAACTCAACTTCTCAGACATCAGTTGTCGAAAATAAAGCAGAAATCAAAATCTTTTTGTACCTTTTCTGAAATGTAAAACAGTAAAGAAATATTTACAAACATATTTACAGACAATATTTTTGTTTGAGTTTGCGTCAGAGGATCATATCAGTTTTTAACAAATCACAAGTACCGTTGAGCTTAGTTTCACATAAAGAATTAAACAATTCACTTAGATTGTCGATATACTGATCCACTTAAATTTTCACATAAATTTCAACTGATTCAGGATACGAATTAGGTGTTTTAAGAACTTAAACTCATTCATGTATCCCACCTCTTGAATATACTCCCGTATCCAGATCCCAATATTCAGTCTTACAGGTGAGTATACCTAGATGATATCTGTAAGGGGTTAAATTGCGAAGAACCGTGAGAGCTCAGGTCAGAACTTCCGTTCAGCAGAGAGATGACGGCTTTGACTTTTGGTGTGTCCCCTTTAGAGGATCTTTTCTTCAACAGCACATGATTTACATATTTTTTCAATGTTTCATCATTTTTATGCTGAGGGTAGGCTATATTTCAAGCAAGCGTAAAGTATTCTCCGAGGACTAGGCCATTGCTTCCGCAAAATCAGAAGTCCCGGGATAATACCCCAGATATTACTAAGTATAAAGACCTAGTATCTCAGAAAGAGGAGTCCTTCAAACGAGATTTCAGGGGTTACCTATATATCCAAGTAGTGTTCCCCACGAAATAAGCAAGTTTGAATTTAAGTTTATATCCCGAAAAATTTTACTAAATGTATAAAAACCTATCGGCATATCATCAGTGAGACTATTTAATGCTATATAATCATTACATTTCTTTAGCATACTGTAACTGTCTACTGACATTTCCTCTTTTTACCCCAAAACTCAATTTTGAATTTTATCATGTTTTTGACTTTTTCAAATTTTCAAATGTTTTTTGGATTTTCTGACAATTTTTTACTCCCCCTAAAATGCAAAACCATTTAAAGAAAATTTTGACAAACCGACACTGATATCTTTGTCTCGCCATCCATTTTCTGCTTTTCATGCTCTGTTTTGCAGAAAAAAATATAACGTACCCCTATGATTTACAACCCATAGATTTTCGACAGTTTGAAAACCATTTTTCAATCTTGTGAAAGCAATCATGTTTGTTCAGCCGTGAGGGTTTCGGCGTATTCAATCAACATATTTTTGTATTTTTGAATATTTGACAAATTTAAAAACAAACATATTTTTGGTTTTTTTAAAATTTTCAATTTTTAGGGTTTTTGAAATATTGTTTATTTATGTACAGAAAACAAACAAACTCCCTGTTCAACCAAACCAGGGATCAGCAGGCTCCTCATCTCATGCCAGGCTGCTCCAACACTTCTCTTCTTGACATTCAAATTTCTTTGGAAGCACTTGCACATTCAAATTACTCAATTACTTGAACAATTTAGCCCAGGAGAAGCATTTCTCCTAGAATATCCTCATCGAGAAGCATTTCTCCTAGAATATCCGGTTGGGCGCATTCGAGGGAGCAATATGGATTATTTTTACTTTCGCCCCTCTTAAGGATACTAGGAAATGATGGGTCTATATAGTGGGGTTTATAATTTAGAAAAAAAGCATTCTAATTCTTTATGGTTACCACATAATTGACACCACATAGTACCATAAGAGTGCCGAAAGTAAAAAGTATCAATATCACTCATGTTTGTGTCAGAAATTACCAACCGTCGGGATCTTATGGTTCTGTTTTCAGTAACTGAAACTTGGGCACGGGGGCGTGGTGAGTGGGCACGGCCCCGTGTTCAGCTTACTGTCTGACTTAAAAGAAGATTGCCAGTTCCAATGATTGGGCACGGGGCGTGTTCAGCGGGCACGGCCCGTGCTGAGTTCTGCAGAAGCTGAAAAACTAAAAAAAATCCTAAAAAAAATGAAAAACAAGAAAAACGATTAGGCCGTTGATTCCTAACTTTCTTAAAATCCTTGTGTCCCCGGCAACGGCGCCAAAAACTTGATGCGTGTGAAGTGTTATATATATTAGGTGTATATTTTAAGCCCCTTTAACACTTTTTAGTCAAGTTTTAAATTTATAAAACACGATATTTACTAACACTAGACACACATATGGGCAAGTGCACCCATCGTGAGCGTAGTATAGTATTGGTAAGATACCGAGGTCGTCCAAGGACACAAGAGCTTTTAGTACCGGTTTATCCTCAACGTCTAATCAAATCAAAAAGAAGTTTTAGAAAAATGTTTTAAACTAAGAAAAATAAAAACTAACTAAAATGCTGAAAATAAAAATAAAAAGAAAAACAGATAGACAAGATGAATCACTTGGTTCCGACTCGTATCTAGTGTAACCTTTGATTATTTCTGCACTTTTGCACTATTTTAAGAGATTATCTTAGTTATTGTAGTAGGCCCCTCTTTTGAAGGTGACGTTACCCTCACCCCAGTAGTTTGAGTCAGCAAGGATACAATCCTAAAAGGGTGGATTATTGGAAGATAATTAATTAAGTTATTAATGCAAATTATGGTAGGCCCCTCTTTTGGAGGTGACGTTACCCTCGACTAAGTAGTCTGAGTCAGCAGGGATACAGTCCTAAATAGCCGGGTTATAGTATTAATAGTAGTTAACTTATGAGGGGATCAAAGAGTTTGGACCCCCGCCATCCAATACCGTTAAGTATTGAAGGAGGTCCTACTAAATTTGACCCAGGTCCATTGCAGGACCTCTAAATGCTGAACAATGGCAAGACCTTTACCAAACCGTTCCCTTAACCCCCGACCAGGTAGCCAACATACCTCCATATAGACCGTGGGGATATGAATGGTGAAAATCTTTTATTTTATATAGACAGTAAAATAATTTCAAGACACCACGGACAAACGATAAAGAAAGATCACCTTCAACATAAGCAACTAGTTATTAAAGTCATTAATACGAAACCAAATAAAAAGTGCGAAAAGATTAGAAATAAAAAGTATTACACTAGACACTTTGTCTTCACCAAGTGATGTAAGAGACTTAGGCAAACATGGCCTTGATTGTCAAGAACTCTTACGATCAATCTTGGATCCCGAGACGACTCACACACTCTACGATAGACAATGGATGATGGTGGTGGATGATGGTGTTATGGTGGTGGTGGGTGGTGGGTGGTGGGTGAAGTGTGAGAGAGGTGGTGTGCCAAGGGATGGTTTGAGCTTGAGCCAAGCACTTCTATTTATAGGCTGAACAGAAGCTCGGGCAAGGCCCCGTGTCCAGTGGGCACGGCCCCGTGTCCACATCCTTCTCTTTCTTCATTTAATGCAGTTTTGTCTTTTTAGTTGACCACACCCCCATGTCCGCTGAGCACGACCCCGTGGTGCAGAAGAATCTTTGTACTATGCAGATTTGCTGGATTGTGCGAATCTTATAGTTGACCACGGCCCCGTGTCCGCTGAGCACGGCCCCGTGGTGAGCAATAGAAGCTTCTACCACTTTGTCTTTTCTGCTGACACTTGGGCACGCCCCCGTGCTGGCTGAGCACGGGGCGTGTTCAGGCTTTTGATCTCTTGTTTTGCTTGGGAAGATGCTGTCGTGGGGTCGGGCATGTCACGTCTTGTCCCTTTTCTTGTATTTATGTTAGATTTTGATGTCTTTTTGCTTCTTTTGTTAATTTGAGCTCATTTAATCTTGAAAATACAAAAGGAAGACAAAAGCACACTTTTTCCAACATTAGTACTAAAAAAGGGTTAGTTTTATGCCTCATTTGATGAAATTTATATGTTGCATTTTTAACACATCATTTGACCTTTTGGAGTCCCTCTTTTATAAAAATGTGACTCCTTTTGAACATTTTGATTTTGAACAACAACTTTTGGTTTCCAAAACTGATTTGGTTTTGTTACATCGACAGTTGTTTTCCAACTTTGTGTTGTTCTAAGTCTGGGTGTCTCTGATTTCCAGGTTTGTTGTGAGTCAGCCTTTGACATTTTCGGCTTCCAAGTTTTCTTTGAAACAAACTTGGTTGACTTCTGATTCACAACATCGGGCTTCTTTTTCTCAATATCAACAGGTTTTGGATTTGGACACTTGCGAGCAAGATGTCCTGTTTGATCACATTTGAAACATGTTCTCTTGGACACATCTTTGACCTGTTGTTGTTGTTTTTTCTGAGCATGAAACTTTTCATTAGACTATTGTCTAAATATGAATTTTTCTTCTTTTTCTTCTAAACTCGTTCCTTGAACAAAATCCATCTTTGTCTGATAATTTGGCGTTTCATTTTTCTTCCTATTCTGTTTCTCTTTATAACCCAACCCAGCCTTCATGTTTTTCTTTTTAAAACCAGGTTTGTTATAAAAAGTTTTGCGACCTTTTCCAGCAAACTTTGGAATTTCAGATTTCTCAATCTCAACCATTTTGAAAACTTTATCAACCTTTTCTGAGATCACATTCTGAATCGGAAATACAATATCTAAGAATAATTTGTCCGATCCAATCATGGTATAAACCAATCCTTTTGAATCTTCATTCAAATTTTTCTCAGATTTTGAATTTTTCAGATATCCATCATGAAAATTACCTTCATTTTCATCCTGTGATTCAGATTTACCTGTATCAACTGACTCTTCTTTCAACACACTTTCAACGACCTTACCTACCACCTCTGAATCACTAGAATCATCAGATTTGGAATAGGTTACGTCAATGTAATCTGGCAATTGATCTACTATGTTGAAAGCTTTTTCGACCTTTTCATCATCATAAAATGCAAACTTTTCCAGTGGCAGAACTTGATGAAACTCTGAGCCAATACCTTTCTTCTTTTGCTCAGAATCTTTTCCATCCGGTTTTATGTTGAAAATTCTTTCAAGCACATATGACGACACGTGATAACTTTTTAACTTGTTGTTATCCTGTTCTAAATCAGCAATCTGACGATTTAGCTTAGCAACATCCTCAATGTAAGAATTTACAACATCTTGTTTTATTTCATACATTCGCTTAAGCTCTTTAGTTGTTTCAGATAAGTAATTCATTCTTGATTGAGCAAATTTCATTTCATCCTTCACTTTTTCATATGATTCTTTTGTAATGTGATATGCCAATTTTATTGAATCATATTCTTTCTTCATTTCTTGGCAAACAATTTCTTTTTGATCACATTCTTCTGTCTTGTTCAAAACATTTTCTTTCAAAACTTCATTTTCTTTTTCTAAGTTTTTACATTTTTCCAAAAGTTTTTCTTCATTGTCTTTCAAAACTTTTTCATTCTCAAACATTTCTGTGTATTTATTTTTGAAAACTTCTTCTAGTTTATTAAATTCAAGATTTCTTATTTTAAATTGCTCATCTTTTTCAGTACAAGCACTGCATGTTTCCATGCATTTCTTGCACTGTTCAACAGTTTTATTTTGAGTTTCAGAATCAGAATTTATCTCAGTGATTGGCACTTCGGTGTTCTTTGCTGCATCTGTCTGATCAGCATCTTTCAGCTTTCCATCATCATCACTAACATCACCATCAACCTCTAAAATCTCATTCTTCACTTCTTCTCCTTCTTTCTTCTTCATCTCTTCAATCTGCTGTTCTTCAGTAACAGCTTCTTTTACGACTTCTTCATTCACAACAACTTCTTCTTTCACTTCATCAGCTACCTTCTTCAACTCATCAACCATCTTCTCAACATTCTTCTTCATTCTCTCTGCATCTCTCTTTTTCAAACTTGATATCATGACATCTCTTAAACGTCTTTCAAACTTCTTCACATATGTGTCATCTTTTAAAACATTAGTGTAGTATACGACGGATAAAGGAATTTCTATAAGCACATCATCAAAGATTATGTCTTTCTTGGGAACAACAGGTTTACCATTCCTGTTGACGTAGCATTCTCGCTTCTTATCCCATCGCTTGTTGGCCACTGCACTTGCGTATTCTTCTTGCATCATCTCCATCCTGTTCCAAGCAATGTTTCTTTCTCGATAAGTTTTCTCACTCAGAATCTCTTCTCTGGTTTTCTCTTTGATCTCAGCAACAACCTTTTCTTCTTTTTTCTCCTCTTTAATTTCAGCAACGAAAACATAATGATTGTTCTTTGTTATAGTTTTTCCATGAGCTGTTTTCTGAATATCAACACGATCTTCTTCCGGACAAATCTGACTCCAATCATATCCTTCATCATCGTGGATTACAGCATAAGCTCTTGACTTCTCTCTGGGTTTATCTTCAATCATCTTTGGCTCTTCTCTGCTACGGTGGTAAATCGCCTTTCGGTAGTAATCATCATTGAACGGATGTTCATTTCCACCAACCGCAGAATTGTTGCACTCTCTTTTGAAATGACCTTTTTGCTTACATTTGAAGCAGGTCACTTTGGACTTATCAAATCCAAGATTTGTAGATGCACCACCAAGAGATTGCTTCCCAGTAATTTCCATATATCTCTGAGCTCTGCGGATGTAGCTTGCCAAACACCAACGGATGTCAATGAGTTCCATCTCTTCCGGATTAATCTGGTCATAGTCTTCTTTGGTTAACTCAGAGTTACCAATCTTGCCTGCAACTAGACCTTCATACGATTCCAGAACAGATGCAAGGAAGCTCATTTGCTGCTTAGATACATTGATGCTCATGGCTGGAAAATTTTTCAGTTTAAGAGCAATGTTGCAAAGAACTTCTTCAGATTCTTCAGAGCTTGCTTTTGAAGAAGATGAATGGTATCCTGGATTGTAGCTTGACGAGCTTGTTTGTGGTTCTTTCATTTTTTCAACGCTGAATCCGGTCTTTGGTGATTCACCAACTTTCACCGAAGGTGTGCTACCTTTGTAATAAAGACCGACATTTTGATGATGTGAAGAACCGCTCATCTTGCTTTGCTTTTGTAGCTCAAGCTCATGACTTTCAATTTTTTCTATCAAAGCATCAAGAGAAATTGTATCATATAAAGCATCATTTTTCAAGATAAACACAAACGTTTGCCACTGATCAGCTCGTGGTAACGCTTCTATGATTTTATCAATAATTTCCTCTCTTGTTTTCACAATTTCAAATCTTTCGAGTTCAATTTTTAGGTGACAAAATCTTTCTATCATTTGCCTCACATACTCTCCTTTAATGCTATCAAACAGATCGAATTCTTTCTTTAATAAAGCAATTTTGTTCTTTTTAATCTGTTTACCCCCCTCAGCTTTAAGTCGTAAAGCTTCCCAAACAGATTTTGATGACCCATCATGGTTAAGTAATGCAAAAATGTCATTTCTGATTGCCGACTGGATCAAAGCAATCATTCTCTGTTCAGACGAGAATTCCTTTTTGTCCTCAACGCCTAATTTCTTCATAGGAATTTCCTCTCCTTTGTCATCTTTTGGTCTTTCATATCCAAACTCTAGACAGAACCAGCTCTCGTGTGCATACGCTTTTGTCCAGTTGAGAAACCGTTCTTTCCACCAAGTATAATCCACAATATTATCTAGCTTGGGTGGTTTAGAATGAGTTCTATAAAAGTTGTCATGATTGATGTTTTCATTGACCACTTTTGTAATTGAGTTTGGTGTAACAGTTGAAGTTTCGGAAGATTCGGATGTGAACGCGTTGTAGAACGTGTTGTAGAATTCTTCAGCCATGATGTGATCTTCTCGATTTACAAGCACCTTTTAATTACCTGAATCACGAACAAACAAACACAATGAGTTTAATCGATATCAAACAAATGAATCGGACGGGTATCCGATCGAGTGAGTCAACACAAGTCAACAGTGAAAATAATCTCGTGACAACGCTGTCCGTTCGGATGATGTTGCTATTCGTTCGGGTGAGATAGCTATCCGTTCGGGTGAGATTGTATCCGTTCGGGTGAGATAGTATCCGTTCGGGTGAGATAGTATCCGTTCGGGTGAGATTGTATCCGTTCGGTTGACCTTTATGCTGTCCGAACGGATTGTCTTTGATGCTGTCCGATCGGATAGTGATGTTGTCCGAACGGGTTGTCTTTTCAATGTATGGCACTAAACGACAAAACTGTTGTTCGATCGGGTGAGTTATCCGACCGGATTACTTGTTGACTTCTTGACCAAGGCAATCACATGCAATATGATGAATTCATATACAATTTGACAACAAATAATGAACTTTGAATTTCAAAAAGAAATCACATGCAATCTCACAAATTCTCATTCAAATTCAATTATACTTCACATGCACACTTGATTAAAATAATAAGAATCATGGACGACAATCTGTTATCTATCACATGCACACACAATTAATGATTTTAATGTTTGAAATTGATATACATGAGCCGATATATGAATTCAGGAGATCATGTGATGTGGATATGAATGGAAGCAATATATGTTGACAACAGTAGTGAAAATCACATGCTCACCGATTGCATTTATTGATTCACATGAAATGCTGATAATGTTGACTGTCAAAAGCTGATAATGTTGACCAAGTTAAAGTCGCTCGGGTGGAATGCAGTGATATGGATTGCTGTCCGATCGGATAGTAATCCGATCGGATGGGTCAACTAAAGTCATCTCGGATTACTATCCGCTCGGATGGGTCAACTAAAGTCAACTCGGATTGCTATCCGCTCGGATGGTAATCCGCTCGGATAGGTCAACTAAAGTCAACTCGGATAGTAATCCGCTCGGATTGTAATCCTCTCGGATAGGTCAAACAAAGTCAAAGTCTTTAATGTATACAAAGTGTGATATGCTATCCGACCGGGTAACAATGCTGTCCGCTCGGATTGCTGTCCGAGCGGGTAACACCAACTGAAGTATGCAAACTGACAATATCACATGCACACATAATCAATTAATTTCTATATGAAATCCTGTTGTGCCGTTCAATGTGTAATGTATGAATTCAAGAGATCACGTGATGAGGTTATTAATGAAAGCTATCCTTGTTGACATCTATAATGAATATCACATGCACACCGATTGCATTTATTGACTCACATGAAATGCTGATAAAGTTGACTGACAAGCTGAATATGTTGACTAAAGTGACTAGCTCGGGTGAGATGTTGTGACTCGGATTGCCGTCCGACCGGATGGTAATCCGAGCTGGTGACAGTCAAGACAAAGTCAATATTTTTAAATGAATCTCAATGCCTCGGATTGTTATCCGATTGGATAAGCAGTCAACAAAAGTCAAACATCTTTAAATGAATTTCAGTAAGTGAATTTGAGTCGGATGGTCATTCGATCGGATTGCCATCCGATCGGTGAGCACTAAGAACAATAACAGCATCAACAGTAAGCATATTTCACAAACTTTCGAACCACAAAAATTTAAATTTCTCACAAACGGCTTAGAGTTAAGATTTGAAATTTTGTAGGCTTTTAGATCATGTATATTCGCACAACATATCCAAAAATTAGCCGATTTTAACCGTAAAAAGTCGTTTAATTTTGCATTTTTCAGTAAGAACGTGAAGAATATGAAAAAGTGAAGAAAGTTTTGACAAATCTGGATGAAATTGACTCTGAATCTGATGAATTCGTGTACGAAACAGTGTGTTTGATCCGTGCAATTGAGCTCCTGCTCTGATACCACTTGTTAGGACCGGTTTTGACTCCGTAACGATTGCATGTGACACGTTTGACGTGCGGAATCCGTGAACGTGCGTGACCGAACACACGAGACGTACTTAATCTGTGATTCTATAGAAATGTATGAAATCGTACAAAGCACCACGAATCACCTTTTGCCTTTCTCTCTCTATCCTCTAAGCTTCAAATCTCCAAAATGGCAAAAGTTCAAAAGTTCTAAACTCTAACACTTAGACTCCTATTTATAGGCAAGGCAATAAGGAATCTTTCCTTATTTACAAATATGCCACCTTGCCTTTCTAAACTTGATATTACAATAAAAGCCTAGAAATAAACTATTTCTGCTACGGTCTTGAGATGACGGAGGCGATAGACATACTGCACTAACAAAACAAACAAGTCAAACACAGTCTATTATCGTTATTAAATCACTAAGGCCTCGTCCGGTCCTAAGTGAGCATGCATCCTACTTGCAATCAATGCTAAGCAACTTCACCTGAAACATATGTAAAAACAAAGTCGACAAAGAAATGCTTGCGAGCACATAGTTTTTGTGTGAGTGTCAGATTCATGGCTCGTTTATTTGTTTAAGTAACTTGTATAACCTCGATGCCATGAATCTTAACTCAAAACATTTGTTTAAGTAACCAAGTTGTAAATCATTTTTGTAATAAAACTCGTATGATTTATATAGTTTCGTAAACATCGTTGTGCGACATTGTTTAACTTGTTCGCCCAAGTGAACTAAATAACGCCACGGTATGTAATATAATAAAAGCAGTTATATATAAGAAGTACCAGCGGCGTATCTACCATGCTTTTATTACATTACACCCGTCCCGTTATCTAAACACTAACCAAAACCCAATCGTTCGTTCAAATTGTTTAACTAGTTCAAATCGTTCAACTGATACAAATCAGTCTCGTTCAATCGTTCAAAATCGTTCAATCGTTTACTATCGTTCTATTTTAAATTGTGAAACTACTTTTGGTCGTCTCGCTAATAACATTCAAACCTTTGTGACTCGTTCATCGTTCCACTCGTTCTCGTATTAACAAACCTCCAAAGGGTAAGTTAACAATCATCAGATTCAATCGTTACCCACTTAACCCACGCATAACCATGGGTCTAGTTGATAACGGGATTTGTCGGATCCTATGGTACCATAACCTAATACTGGTCGGTTTGGCCGAAATTAATGAATGTCATTCGTTATGTAACTACAACCACAAGTTCGTTCACATCATTGAAATCGTTCTTAGTTTTGTATAAACCATCTTACTCGTTTTGAAACCATCGTTAAAACATCGAAATTGTTTAGATACATATGAATCACCCCAAAACAATTGAAAATAGTAAAATAGGGGACTATGTACTCACCTTCGGGTGCGTTTTTAAATGTTAACACAATCCCTCAAATTGTTTATCCACACTAAATTAAATAAGAATGATTTTAATAATCAAAAACCCACACTTTGGCATGCAATTACTACTTATGTCATTTCTGTTTTAATATGTATGAAACTGGACTGTTTTCGGACATTTAAATAAAATAGTTAACTTATTCTAAAAATTCCCAAATTTTTACAGAATGTTTTAAACGATCCAAATATTATTGTTTTAAAATATCGGGGTCCAGTACGTTACCAATATTATATAAAAATTCATTTTCCGGACTGAAATCAGATTTATCTTTTTCTGACTGCAGTCCACAGAATAATTTATTTAAAATTCATCGAGAGTCTGATTTACGATGTTCCAGTGAGAGAATTACAAATACATCGGTGGTCACCTACAGTGCGAATTGCGTGATCTAACTCTACACAGAATTCAAGTTATGACAGAAAACAGAACGCATATTTTCAGCAGCAAAAATGCAGCTCTAGCTGCTGTTACAAAATGAAACTTTAAAAATAGTAAAGAGAGTCCAAAAATTATGATTCCAGTGCCATTAGAACCGTATTTCATAATACATAAATTCAGACTTCAGAAAATACATTTTTCGTTAAGTTATGGTCTAGTTATAGCCAACTGAAGTTGGCTGGAATCACTAATCAGCTTTCTGTTTTCAGTCTTTTAACGTTATAAAGTGTGTTCGATTGATTCCGTTAACATGTTTAGCGATCACAACAATACTTACAGCAGATTATCACTTATATATTTCAGATTTATCATGCATTATCATATTTCATCATCATTTTAACACTACTTTATCATATGTTAGATGATGTTCAAGACTTGTTTAAGTCTTTTAGACTTTCTATCTTTTTGATCTTTAAACATCATTAACCACTCAACAATCATGTAAAATGCAAGGATCTAAGTGCTTACCACTAGCACAAGGCTAGGGGAGTTCGAGTGTAGAAAAGTGGTGGATAAAAGAAAACGAGAGCGGTCCTTGAGCTTCCGAGTACACCAAGCTTACTTGTTCGGTCCCTAGCACTTTTGTGTATGTATGGTTTGCTAGAAAAAGGCTTGAAGGTGGGTGTATGATGGCTGGTTGTTGGCTACCGAAATGAAGAAGATAGGGAGAGAAATGGATGGTGTTTAGTTTGTGAAGATGAAGAATGGGTGACCTAATGGTTAAATACTACAAGACCTCCAACATTGCATTAACCCTTGGATCTAGTGTTCCCTAAGTACTTAACCAATCTATTAAACAAATGCAAGAAATCAACAAGTGGGGGTACACTTGTAACCGTCCTTAGGAAGGGGGGGTATAAGTTTGATTTCAATTGCTAGTTACAAGATCTAGTTACAAGTTAGTGTTAATTTTTGGTGTTCAAGTGTGTTATTATTTATCTAGTGTGTTAGGGTGTTCGGGGACCCAAACTAGCTTAGAAAAATAAAAACAATGTGTTTGACAATATTTTTATGTTCCGGGTAATGTCCGGTTGTTCGGTTGGGTATCGTTCCGTTAAAGTGTTTAATTATACCGAAAAAGGTCTTTTATATATATATTTGTAATACAAATTATTCCTGGCACTTAGGAAAGCATACAGGACCAAGCTGCCATGTCTTTGCACTTTACTAACATAATAAAATGCTGAACTTTTAATAATAAATGCAGAATTCTGCATTTATAGTTTGTTTTAGGCACTTCTCGGCACTGTAACTATCACCTAGTGACGCAGTTTTGTCGTAAATAGCTCTTTAGTTCAAATAAACATGTTTTTGCCATACCGAATCCTTCGAAACTTATTTCTAAGTTATGTAAGGGATATTTAGGGTATGTTTAGCTTACGTCACAGTTCCGGAGTGTACGTCGCGTTAAACTGACGGCGTTTATGCACCAGTTTGCGTATAACCTTCCAGAAAGTGATTTAAAGCTTGAATCGGAGTCGAATCAAATTGTAAAATCATTAAACACAATTGCACATATAATAACACCAAAACACATATAATAACACCAAAGCACAATGTTTTATTGATAATTGGCATTGTTTTACATTATATGATGATTACAGAACACAGTTGTCACAGCTCCTATGTTCTGTATGCGTGTGTCTTCATGAATAGGGTAACGTTGCACAAAGTCCCTATTATCGTCCCACCAGGGGTCGTAATTTGGATCTAGGGGGTTTGGTGCAGGTACCCTAGGGATTTCATCTGGGTTGAAGTTATGCATTTCCACTTGGTTTTCAGGATTTTCTATTTCCATGGGTTGGTCTGGGATTTGTGGTTGTGGTTGGGGTGCTACTAATTGTTCCAGACTTGGGTCAGCAGCAGTTGTAGCTAGGATATGAAAATTGGCTAAGCTTCTATTAAGCATATTCTGTGTATAGGTATCTGTCTTTCGCTTAGCAGCTGCTAGAACTCTTTCCTGTTGCAACTTTCTCATTCTTTTCCTACGAGCAAAGGCTTCCTTACTGAACCATCCTCGTTTCTTATGAGGGAATGGCTCTTCTGACTGAGCTCTAAAAGCAAACACTCCTTCTTCCTGATCAGCAGAATACCCAGAAAGGGCAGGCTGTGAAGAAGTACCTTCACTCTTAGGTGAATCAGACAACTGACGACTCATGTCTGAGGGTCCTTGATCACTCATACTGTAGACTAACAAATAGTCAAATAACACATAACAAATAAATACAGTTAAGCACGTATTTCCGTAATTTATTTCCTAACACAAAATTTAGAATTTAAGTGTCAGCAGAACACTTCTTTGGCTCAGACCAGTGGCTAGGCTCTGATACCACCTTCTGTCGCAACCCCCGATCCCTTATCTGTCCCGGGAACGGGCGGACGCGAGCTCAGATTTTTGGTGGTATCAGGTATTTAATCTTGCAGCGGAAATTACATCAGGACCGTAGTTAGGAAATGTTTATCAGAGTAAAACCACCATATTTAATAATAACATAGGCAAAACCTAAGTTTCTTATTACAATACATTTATAGGGACAAACCCTATTTTATTGAATTTAAAACATCGTTTATTAGGTAACTTTTATTGCCACATTTTTTCCCAAGCCTTCAGTGCTCTCCAGCTGGCTTTAATTGGCTGTCACATTGTGTTACCTGTAACGCGTTTTAAAAACATTTGTCAGTCGGAAATACTGGTGAGTGAATCCCAGTTTAATCAAGAAACATTTTATCAATTAAAACAGTATTGAGAGCGATTACAATGTTTATATCTACACAATTACTCCATTTAGTACTGTCAATCCACTGACTTGTGGATCATATTACACATTGGCTAACTCATTGTCCAATGGTAACGTATTGTCATCCCGACTTACTACTCACAGTGTAGTACATTTTGTATACAAAACCCCAACATACCGGCAGTAATTGAAGAACTACAAAGACTCAATCACTGCTTAATCATATTGTAAAACAATTAAGGTTTTGTAAAATATTCCAAAAAGGTTAACAAAAAGAGGATAAACTCACATTGTTATCTTAGACTTCGCGTAAGGGTTTCCTGGATATAATCTATAATTTATACAAATTTACATTGGTTAGTATCATAACCCTTTGAAAATATTAATGATACCCTCCCCGAGACGGCATTCCAACAACTACATCGGGCAGAACCATGACAGTTGTTACGGAACCCTAAATCAATCGGGCAGCGTAACTATTACGAGTATTATCACACTACTACAGAGTTTGAGATTTGAGAATGAAATTGTGAGCGACGGAAAACGAAAACTGATGCGTTCTATTTATAGTGCTGAAACTTGGTCTCCACGCGGCCCGCGTAAGGGTAGACATAGGGCTACGCGGCCCGTGTTGACTCCGGTCAACTGCGTAGCTTAGCTGGGTCATCAACTAGCTTGTCCGGGTGTTGGGCCACGTGGCGGCACCGGGTTGCGCCACAATTCAGGGCACTCGCGGCCCGCGTACACTAACGGGAACACTTACGCGGCCCGTATCAACTTAATAAAATCAACGAAATCAAATTTATACCTTCATACCGCCCGCGTGAAGTTGGGGTGGGGTCCTACGCGGCCCGCCTCAACTCAATATTTATTGTTTTTAATTTATTTTAAATGTTATAACATATTTCGGGCTCGATTTTCACATACGGGGTGTATTTAAAGACATATTGGGACATACTAGGGTATCGGAAATATTATGAGGGTGTTGGTTTTACCGAGGGTTATTACATTCTCCCCACCTTGTTTTAGAGCTCGTCCTCGAGATCTATTGGAACAAATGCGGATACTTTCTTTGCATTTCCGACTCGAGCTCCCATGTATACTCAGGTCCTCTTTTGGAGTCCCACTTCACTTTGACCAGAACTAGTCTCTTATGCTTGAGATTCTTGACTTTCCTGTCTTCAATCTGTAGAGGCCTTTCTACAAACTTGAGTTGTTCATTTACCTCTATATCCTTAAGAGGCACTATTAGTGATTCATCAGCTAAACACTTTTTGAGATTAGATACATGAAACACATCATCTATCATTGACCTTTTCAAACAAATGTGTGCCATTGGAGTTCCTATTGACAAATACTCTATGAGTATTGCCATCAAGTGTTGTTGTCAGATGTATCGCACCAATGACGGTTTCGCCCTCCTAGCTTCTTGCTTCAGGCGAGCTGTTGTCCCAAATGTATTCGTGTATTTAATACACTCTTAGATGGACTCATCATAGAAGACAGGCGAGCTGTTGTCCCAAATGTATTCGTATTTAATACACTCTTAGATGGACTCATCATAGAAGATAGGATTCTTGAGGCAAAGAATTTTTTTAAGAAGTTAATCAAGCAGAGATTCTGTGAACCGAATGTAGTTATGTATTCCACAATGATCAAAGGGCTTTGCAAGTTTGGCAATAATGATATTGCCATTGGTTTGCTTAGGCTCATGGATGAAAGAGGCTGTGAGCCTAATGTTGTTGTATATAGTACTATCATTGATAGTCTCTGCAAGGACAAAATGATAGATGATGCTTTCAAGCTTTTCAAAGAAATGGTATTTCACAAAGGCTTCCAAGCATATTTTTTATGAGATGACAAGAAAAGGTTTGAAACCTGATATAGTCAGTTACAGCACCATGTTACAGGGATTGTTTAGGGTTGGGCATTCTGGAGAGGCACGCAAACTCTTTGATGAGATGCGATCACAAGGCCTAACTCCAAATGAGTGCACCTATAGAATAATATTAGACGGTCTTTGCAACAACCATCAAGTTGAAGATGTGCTCTCTTTGTTTCATTTGGTGGGTGATAGTAAGCTGAACTCTAACATTCAAGTGTACAGTATTCTTATTGATGGTATGAGCAAATGTGGGAAGCTTGATATTGCAAGGGATCTTTTCCAAGACCTAACTCTAAAAGGTTTGAAACCTAATGTTCGGACATATACCGTGATGATTAGTGGCCTATGTAGAGAAGGTATGCCAGAGGAAGCAAAGCACTTGTTTCATCAGAGGAGAGAAGATTGACTCGTTCTCTGGACAGAGGTTGAGAGTTTCCATCGGATGAAACAGAGGAGGAGGAAGATAAAGTGGTTGAATCATCAGCCGACATTTTCAGGCTAGGTATAAAATCCTGAAGCATATCAGCGACTTCTTTGTATCGTCGGAGATATAAAAGAGATCTGGATTTGAGCTCGAGAGCCTGTTCATATCTCGGTGATAATGCAAGCGCTGCATCAAGCAGATTCAGGGCTGATGCAATATCGCTTTGTTCTGATGATGAAATTAGGGCTCTAGCGTCCTTCACATCCTTATCAACAATCTGAATAATAATAAGAAATAACAGAATCAAACATTCAAACATCTAATCAAGTGTATATTCATTATGATGATTTGTAATTGTAATGAGAAACGTACCTTTATGTTAGTGAGCCACCAGTAATTCTTTTCAACATAGCCATGAGAAGGGGATGCAACCATTGTTGTTGTTGATATGAAGCAGTGATCAACCATAAACATGCCCCTTCTGGTGTGTGAAAGAAATCTTACATATTAATTCAGAGCGTGGAGAGAAATTGCGGGGGGAAATGGTGGTGGTGGTTGAAGGTAGAGATGGTGGTGGTGGTGACGAGTGAGGAAGATGAGGGGGTAGGGTGGGTGGTGGGTCCCACTTAAATTATAAAATATTAATTACATTTTTTTAACTTTTTAGTTATTAATTTGACAATAAGGGCATTTTTGTCATTTCACACGCACCTAACACCAAAAACTAACCCCCATCCATGCCAGGGACTATCCGGGAACGAAATTCAAAAACTTTGGGACTATACGTGTAATTTTAAAAAGTTAGGGACTAAAGGTGAAAAATGGGCAAACCACAGGGACTATTCGAGCATTTTTCTCTAATTAATTTTTAGAACTTTGTTTAGGGCATGTTTGGCTAAGCTTTTTGAAACAACTTATTGACTTATTGGCTTTTTGAAAATTCATAAGCTCCAAAACGATGTTTGCAACGAGGGTGTATGTGAGAAGAAAAAACCAATAAATCAATAAGTCACTTCATCCTGACTTTTCCAAAAATCTAATAAGTCAATAAGTTGTTTCAAAAAACTTAGCCAAACATGCTCTTAGACATGCTTTCTAACGTTTCCTACCAAACCAAAATGTGTGTTAGGTTTTGAAGGAATAAACATCGATTCTACTTTCTCTGTTGGAGACTCGGACGATGATGCCTCCCACAATTTCTCATCTTCGTGCTTTCATCAAATTCAAAGGTGACTCCTTTCTTCCTCCTTTACAAAACCCTCTTTCTTCTCCCCGATTCAGTCCTCACGCCACTCTTTTACCTTCTCTTCTTCATTCCAATTCCTTTTCAAATAATGGGGATCGTCCTCTGTCTAGGTATCAAAAAGTTGCCAACTTGGATGATGCCTTTAACCTGTTCGATGAAATGACACAGAGACGACCACTGCCATCTGTTGTTAAGTTTAATCAGTTGTTAAATGCTGTTGCCAAAATGAACCATTTTTCTTCTTCTCTCCACCTTTTTAAACAAATGTGTCTCGTTGGAGTGCCTGTTAACGAGTACTCTATGAATATTGCCATCAAGTGTTGTTGTCAGATGTCTCGCACCAACGACGGCTTTGCACTCCTGGGCTGTTGCTTCAGGCGAGCTGTTGTACCCGATGTCTTCACATTTAGTACACTCTTAGATGGACTCATTCGTGAAGCTAGGATTATTGAGGCAGAGAATTTTTTTAAGAAGTTAATCAAGCAGAGACTCTGTGAACCGAATGTAGTTATGTATTCCACAATGATCAAAGGGCTTTGCAAGTTTGGTAATAATGATATAGCCATTGGTTTGCTTAGACTCATGGAGGAAAGAGGTTGTAAGCCTAATGTTGTTGTATATAGTACTATCATTGATAGTCTCTGCAAGGACAAACTGATAGATGATGCTTTCAAGCTTTTCAATGAAATGGTATTTCACAAAGGCATTCCACCAAATGTCATCACATACAACTCTTTGATTCATGGCCTTTGTAACTTATGTCGTTGGGACGAGGTCTCTAAGCTGCTAAAAGAAATGGAGGATGTAAGGATCTCTCCTGATATTCAAACCTTTAGCATATTAGTTGATGCATTTTGCAAGGAAGGTAGGGTGGATGAAGCAGAGGCTGTTATAAACATCATGGTTGAGAGACGTGTGGTTCCTAACATCGTGACATACAATTCACTTATAGACGGTTACTGTCTACGAGGTGAAATGACCAAAGCAAGGTCGATTTTTGATTCACTTACTTCTAAAGGTCTCGTCCCTGATGTTGTTACTTACAGCAGTTTAGTGAACGGGTATTGCAAGAGCTTGAAAATAGAAGAAGCCATGCATATGTTTCATGAGATAACAAGAAAAGGTTTGAAACCTGATATAGTCAGTTACAGCACCATGTTACAGGGATTGTTTAGGGTTGGGCGTTGTGGAGAGGCACGCAAACTCTTTGATGAGATGCGAGCAGCAGGCCAAATTCCAGATGAATACACATATGGAGTAATTTTAGATGGCCTTTGCAACAACCATCAAGTAGAAGAGGCACTCTCTTTGTTTCATTTGGTGGGTGAGAGCAAGCTAAATTATAATATCGTGGTGTACAATATTCTTATTGAAGGTGCAAGCAAATGTGGGAAGCTTGATACTGTGAAGACTCTTTTCCATGACCTAACTTTAAAAGGTTTGCAGCCTAACGTGCGAACATTTACCATAATGATTAGTGGCCTCTGTAGAGAAGGTCAGCTAAAGGAAGCAAAGCTCTTGTTTCTTAAAATGGATGAGAGTGGCTGCCCACCAGATACTGTGACCTACAATGTTCTTCTCCAAGGATATCTTAGGAACAAGCACTTTGTTGATGTAGAGATGCTTTTACATGAAATGGATGGAAGGAGTTACTCACTTGATGCTTCGAGTTTATCTTTGTTGATAGATCAAATCGCAGCTGGTTCACTAGAACGACGTATGATTGAGTTGATAGGTAGGCTTGTGCCAAAAGAAATGATGAACATTCCTGCCTAGATAACAATCTGGGAGAGAGACTTATATAGTTTTCATCTAATTTATATATGAGTTCCAGTTTGATATATATAAAGTGGATATGATAGCTGTGAATGATCACAGACATTGTTTTGTAAGATCAGCCCTGTATTTACATTTTACTCCTAATTGCTCAGAACTCTGCATTGGATCATCTTTAATTTGTCCGAAAATATTACTTTTTTGTACTGTCAGATTAGCCTTTTTTCTCTAATTTATGTATGTAATTTAACCTTAAAATTGAGTCATTCTTTGGTAAGTTGTTCACCTATCACAACTTCCGACTTGTCATCCTATTTTATCTGCTTCATCTATCAGATCTGTTGACTATCTCTTCTTAGGAGATTCTGTTGATCCAGGTCAACACATTTTAGAAACCATCATTCTTCCGTTCGCTCCAAAGGTATCACTCGCGTCTGTGACTGTTGTTGAAAGTTGCTTTTAGTTTGGTAAGAATCATGATTCACCATGTATCTTGCAAGTGTTTGACTTTTCAAGGTTGACTATCCACAAAATGTTATATGTAATACGTGGGAATCTTGAGGGGATGGTAATGCCATGTTATTTATCTTGCTTATGCAAATTTAAATCTGAGGTTGTTCATTTTGGGTACAGGGTAAAATGGGAATTTGACATGGGTGGGTCGAGTTGGTTCGAAAACATTTTGTTCAATATTATCATCTTTTTGCTTTTTAAAATATCTGTACGTCTATTATTCTTTTAATGAGTTCAAAACCTTGACATATATGTATTTCATTGATACTAGAAGTAACATTTATATGTTGTTTCCAGTTTTATATATTGAAAGAATCAAAGGGGATATCTTAGCTTTGATCGCAAGCGTCTTTTAGTTTAATCAGCCGTGTATTATATTTCAACTTGAGATTACAAACATTTTTGGGCTACTAGTGTAGGCTGCAGCATTGCTTTTGTTGATCAGCCCTAAAGTCGCGCCTCGGTGAATCTGTCCTCAGAAACAGAATCACCATATCTGCAGTGTTTTGGTAATTTTTTGTAGAAATAGTAAGAGTTGGATCAGATGACAAATGACCGTCTGGAGTTTTGTCCACAACCTGCCTTAGTTTGCCATTATCTAACTTAAGATTTTGTTAGGTTCAGAAGCAAGTAGGGATGTAAACGAACCGAACGTTCAGCGAACAGTTCGTGGGAAGTTCGTTTATGTTCGTTCGTTTAATAAACGAACGAACATGAACAAGAAATTTCGTTCGATTAGTTAAATGAACGAACATGAACAGAGGTCTCGTTCGTTCGATTGTCTTGTGAACAACCAAACTCTTTCATGAACGAACATGAACAGAGGTCTCGGTAAGGTGTTCGTGAACGTGTTCATGAACATTCATTGATTTGCGTTCGTTTATGTTCGTATGTTTGTGTTTTAATTGAAGATCTTTGCACTTTCTTATATTTTATTTATACTTTTTATATTATTAAACTTTTATTTATTTTATTACCTTAACAATTAAATTAGGAAACCCACTTTCACCTTGTTTATGCATCATTTCCCTTTCATTTCTTATTATTTACATCGGCGAATACGATCGACCTCCGTTCCACAATAAGGGATTCAAGTTCGAGTGCTACTCTCTGGGCCATCTATCTTTATCCTTTGTGGCGTTCGCCAAATTTATTTGTGTTCGTGAACCGTTCGCGAACACGCTCATTTCCTTAATGAACGAACACGAACATAAAATCTCGTTCGGTAAGTGTTCATGAACCGTTCGTGAACGCATTTATTTCCTTAACGAACGAACACGAACAAGGCCTTGTTCGTGTTCGTTTGGTTCGTTTACAGCCCTAGAAGCAAGTCTCAGGTTGGCTACGTAAGATAATTTTATAACTCACAGGTGAATGATTTTCTGATACGAACCCTTGTGCTGGGTCACACTGGAATGGGCCAGGCCCATCTGAAGCAAAATGGAGGGAAAACACGCGGAATTGTAGGGGATGGGGGCTGATCCACGATGTGAAGATGTGGGGAATTGAATACGTAACTGTTCCCACCTCAAATTGGGCCGACTATCGCTTTGTTTCTGTTTTAATCCTATCGAAATTTCAGTTCTTAACATTTTGGTTCCATTGCCGGGAAATACAGATTCAGATACAAAACCAATTTTCGCTATTCCAAATCCAATCCTAGCAATCTCAAATCCCATCCACCCAATCAATCATCGCTGAGATACGATGGCTCCTCAAATCCGTTGCAGTTCAGACCCACTCCAAACAAACCCTGACCACTTGGCTACCCAATTGGCGGCTATTGCAGCCTCCATGGAATCCCTGCAAACTGAAGTCGCCACTCTCAAAGCGCGCGACAAGAAGAAGGAGAAAATTGGCAGGGGTCCCAACAGATTTGATGATGAAAATCAGTCTGGAAGCAATCATCGTCGTTACCGACCTTATAACAAGACTGATTTTCCAACTTACAGTGATGGAGACACGAGAGGGTGGGTTTTGAAAGCCGAGAAGTACTTCCGGTACTACAATATACCAAAAGATGAGCAGGTGATGTTGTAGCGATGCATCTGGAGGGTGATGCTTTGGATTTCTACTCGTGGGTCTCCGCCGATCAAGCTATTGAGTTTTGGGATGAGTTGGTTCAAGCCCTTCAAAAGAATTTTGGGCCTACGGAGTTTCAAAACCGTGACGAGCATTTATGTAGCATCAAACAAACTGGAACGGTACAGGAAGACCGCCAGGAGTTTGCCAAACGCTCGTGTCGCGTGACTAATTGGCCTGAGCACTGCCTTTTAGGGGTATTTTTGAATGGCCTCAAGGATGATCTCAAGGCCGACGTTCGAATTCACAAACCAAGGATTGTTTACAAATCCATGAGTATCGCTATTGAGTTCGAATCCAAAGTTAGCCATATGAAATCTGAAAAAAATGTTTCTTCTTCGGTCCAAACAGAGCTGACCCAGCAGCCTCCAACACTTTAATTCCGACTGTTGCGGCCCAAAAACCAACAGACACTCGTGTCTTTGATGCTGAAAAACAGGGCCGGTATCTTCGAGGTGAATGCTTTCGATGTAGGGATAAATATGGTCCCGGATACCGTTGTAAAACGGGGTTTTTAAAGCTACTTGAGATAGTTGATGATGGAGCAGAAACAACAGTGAACGAGCAGGATTGCACTGATGAACTAGCTAAAATCCGCCTTCACGCGCTTTTTGGTCAATCATCTATAACTACCATGAAACTTCAAGGTACTTTAGGCACGTCTAAAGTATTAATTCTGATTGATAGTGGGTCCAAACACAACTTCATTTCAGATAATTTGGTTAGTGATCTAAAGCTCAGCACCCACTCTATTTCTCCTCTCGGTGTCCAAATCGGGAATGGCGATATTCTCCGATGCAGTCAAATTTGCAAGAACATATTGCTGCAAGTCTTTGACCTAAAAGTATCCCAAGATTTCTACCCGTTTGCCTTAGGGGGAGCCGATGTGGTGCTCGGTATCCAAGGGCTAGCAACACTTAACACTATTCAAGCGAACTGGAAAGAGATAATTTTAAAGTTCAGTGTCAATGGTAAGGAATACAAGCTACCGGGACTTCCACCGGATCTTTAACAATCTGCCACACTTCACCACCTCACCATTGAACCCTTCGAGACGCACACTACTGGACCAGGGGCTTCGTTTTCTGTTACCCGACTTGAGGGCAAGTCGATTCTCCGAGCAGGTTGCATTTTCTCTTTTGTATAAATTAACTAGTTTTTGCCCCGCCCTCATTGCGGGGCACTAAGCCGAATACTTCTCTCTCATAACATCTAAGTTTGTGTTTCGGTTACTTATACATACTACTCATAACACGATCTAAAAAAAATACATTTAGTCAACCCATTAAAATAAAGCACTACCATTCTTTTGCTAATAAAACTAAAAGGATGGAAAAACTATAATTTTAAACTAGGGGCAAAATTGTAACTTTTCAAGACAAATGAGCTTGTGCTAGGCAGCCGTCTGTAGGGATGGCAATGGATCGGGTTCGGGTCGGGTATTGGTAATCCCATACCCGTACCCGGTTGTAAAATCGTGTCCCATACCCGGTCCAATACCCGTCGGGTATTTGTCGGGTAATTACACGTCGGGTATCGGGTATACCCATTAGTTTGTTAAAAGATGTACGTTGGGATTTCCAAATACATTTCTTTACTACTATAATTATTATATAATTTTATTCATACAACAACTATTATAAACAAAAAAAATGTATATTACATACATATAAGTTATATCATAAATCAATAATAAATTTATAATACTTATACACTTATATGTATATACTTCACAACATATAAAATATAAATAGTATTATCAAAAACATATACTAAAACATTTTTTTCTTTCACATTATGAACGTACTAAAATAAATCATTAATAGACAAATGTCAATGAAAAATAAAAATATAAATTAAAAAATTCGGGTATATAATCGGGTATATAGTTCGGGTAAACGGGTATGTGGTTTCGGGTAATCGGGTCGGGTCCATACCCGCAAAATTTGTAAAACTAATCCCATACCCGGCCCAATACCCGTCGGGTATCGGGTATACCCGTCCCGTTTGTGTCGGGTTTCGGGTATACCCGTCGGGCTCGGGGTATTTTTGCCATCCCTAGCCGTCTAACACGAATAAAAATTACATTGAGGTAACCAATTAAAACAAAACAGTACCATAGTTTTGTAAATAAAATAAAATAATGGCATGATTGTAATTTTACACTGGGGCAAATCGTAATTTGACTGAGAGAACAAACAAAAACAATACTGAAACTGTAAACTTGAACTGAGTGCAAAATTGTAATTTTGCTGGTAGGGAAAAAACAAAACTAATGACAAAACTGTAAATTTAAGCGGGGTAAAATCGTAATTTGGCTGGACCAATAGTGAAGTGCCAGGCAGCTGCTGCTTGGTATTATTCCCCTTCATGTAAAATGTATAGTACTAGTTATTGCCCTGCCCGCATTGCGGGGCACCAAGCCGAATATTTCTATCTCATAACATGTATGTCTGTGTTTCGGTTACTTATACCTACTACTCATAACACGTTCTCAAAAAAAAAAAAAAATTATATCGAGTCAATCAATTAAAATAAAACACGGGGATACTTTTGCAAAAGAAAAAAAAATCAAAACTAAAACGATGGAAAGACTAAATTTTTAAACCGGGGCAAAATTGTAATTGATCAGAACAAATGAGTGTTTGCCAGGCAGCCTCATAGCACGCATAAAAATTACACCAAGTCTACCGATTAAAACAAAACACTACTATAGTTTTGTAAAAAAAAAAAACTAAAACAATGGCATGACTGTAATTTTACACCACGGTCAAATTCCTAATTTGACAGGGAAAAAAACAAACGATGGCAGAACTTAAAATTTTAACTGATGGCAAATTCGTAATTTGGCTGGGAGGAAAAAAAATAAAACCAATGGCAAAACTGCAAATTTAAACGGGGTAAAATCGTAATTTAGCTGGACCAGTTGCTCGTCACCCAATGACTCTTGCGCGTAAGAAGGCTCACCAGCGTCTTGTTGTACGCCCGAGGCACCGCTAACGAAAAAGTTATTGTCGTATTCTTCTTGTCCATATGAGGCACCATAATCGGCTTCATAATCCGGAGACCCATAACCATCGCTAGGCACAATAACCTGAAAAAAACCAACAGTTAAATGATAACGGCACATCTAAAAGCCTTCTTAATAATAAGTAACTATATTTTTACCTCGTTCAGATCTGGCAACAACGGTTGGCGGGGCTCAACAAACTAAAAAAAACAACGGGTAAAAGGTAATGGTAAATTTAACGCCAAATAGAAAAAAGTAAATGAATACTTACCTCGTTGAGGTCTGGAAACTACAATTCATTATGACGGGGATGAAAGCCGGACACGACCTCTTCCGCGTGATCATCATTTCGGTGTTGTTTGTTTTTTCAGAGGTAAAATGTCTGCAGTCTGCGGACCACATCTGCAGACATCTGAAGCAGAAGAGGTGGATCAAACCTTTGCAGAGTGCAAGAAGAAGACTGTTTGTTTTTTAACTTCTGCAAGCTGCTAAAATAAACTGAAATTGAAATTATATTATATCACAAACCTTCCAACTGATTTTAAATATATCACATCTCTTACAAAAAGTTAAAATTTTTAAACCTATCAGACCCCTTTAAAAACTTACAACCCTTTAAACTATCAAACCTACAAAAAAAAAAAAAAAACATAAATTCCCTATCCAAAGGAACGACGAACAGAGACAGTTACCGTGGTGGAAAAAAATTCATCAAAACTGAAATTTACTTTCTCAAATCAAACGCATTCAAGGCTTTTTGAACAATTCAATCAAAGCCTCGAGGCCATCGCAAGATTCCCATGTTTTAAGGTTATTCTTTAGTCAGAACATCAGCTTTTACATTGAGAAGCAATGAAACATGAGGAGGGCAGGGTGTCGCCGGAGGGTAGGGACGTAGGGTGGCGCCGCAGTGGAAGGTGGCGGCAGGGGCAGGGTGTCACCGGAGCGGTAGGTGGCGGCGGTGGGTGGAGGAGAAGGGGTGAAGAGGTGTTAGGGTTTTGTGAAGAAGAAGAGGTCTGCAGACCCATGAAGACATTGGTCCATGTCTGCACCAAGAAGTGGTCTTGCAGACCTTTTTTAATGAAAGGTCTTCGAGAGAACAAACAGTCTTCAGACCCAAAGGTCTGCGCGCGGTCTGCGCGGCGCAGACATAAGAGGTTCTGAAGACCTTTTCAGGAAAAACAAACACCACCTTCCTCTCCTATCGTAAGAATCAGGGACAACTTGCCCCTCTTAATACTAACGGTGTGCTAAGTATTTTATAAACAAAAAAAACAAAACAAGTTAAAAAAATGCTATACCACACTGCTTTCCGGAATAAACGTGCTCGTGTTTGTGTCGGACGACTCGCCGAAAATGTAATTAAGGTTGAACCAAGACATGGTGGAATCGAATATAAAGAAAAAATGAAGACAATGTGAATCGTCTTCCTCGTTTATAAAGGCCAAGCAGAATGCAAAGTCACAGACCAATACAGGTCGTATAGGCCTATACGACCCGTATAGAGCTGACGCAATGTTCTTTTCAATCACTTTATGTCACTGTTGAGTGACAAAAAGCAACATCATACGTTAATACGAATCGTATAGGCCTATACGATCCGGATAGGGTTTATATGTGAACCCTAACTGTCAGAGTTGATAAACAACCTATTACTAATATGCATTGTGTAGGCTTATACGATACGTATTAGTTCGGCATGTGAAGACAGTGTCAGCCTTGACTGACCTTGGAATTTGAATTTAACTTAATACGCATCGTATAGGCCTATACGATGCGTATTGGTGGTATCGATTTAATTTTGTAAAGTGTGCAATAAATAATACGACCCATTAAAAATATAAATAAAAATCATAATATAGATGATGTGATCTTATTTTGTTGTTTTTTAATAAAATCAAAATTCAAAATGAGCAGCTTCTTGTCAAATGGCATTTTAGGGACATTTCTTACGAAACCAAAATCAGAACTGGGAGTGTTTGGTTCACGTCTCTCTGTAACGGAATCATCGACGATGATCACTCGATTGAATTCATATATCCATTGTTTCATCAGTAATTTCATCACCACCTCCTTCCTTCTTCCTTCATCTTCCCGATTAGGTTTCGAATTCACTCCTCACTCCACTTCTTTAGCTTCTCTTCTTCACTCCACTTCCTTTTCACATAATGACCATCCTCCTCTGTCTAGGTATCAAAAACTTACCAGCTTGGATCATGCCCTAAATTTGTTCGATGTAATGACACAGAGACGGCCCCTCCCATCTGTCGTTAAGTTTAATCAAGGAAAATTGGTTTAATTAGAAGTCAAAACAAAAGTCAAACCTGTGTTTATGAAAAGTCAAAATTGGACAGAATAGTTTTTTTTTTTTGAATGGCAACACGGAACTTTATTACTCAAACCACAATTGACCCATAGCAAGGAGCTATGAGTCATAACAGTACATCACAGTTTAGCAAACAAACACATATGAAATCTTACAGAAACATAAATACTCAAATCAAACTACACCAAGAGAAATAAACCCAACTCTCCCATGAGTTCAAATATACCTTCGTTTTGTGTTTCATCCATATAAACGATTCTTCTTTTATTTCTTCTATCATCTTAAACACCTCATTATTTCTTCCTTGAAAAACTTTTTCGTTCCGTTTTTTTCCAAATGATCCAAGTTGCCAATAAGAAGATAGCATGCACCGCCTTTTTTCTTTTCTTCGGCCAATTTTGTTCCTCTATTGCGCTGAATATCTCTCCTAGCGTCTCCTAGTGAACTATTGATGGTGCTTTGACCCATAATCCGATTTGTTCCCATACACCTTTAGCCTCTCTGCAGTTGACAAGAACATGGTCCGGGGTTTCTTGACCACCGCTGCAGATTTTACATAAATCCGATGTTATCGGAACTCCCCTTTCTCTTAGCTGGGTCGCCGTCGGAATCCTCCCTTTCAGCGCTCTCCACACGAACATGCTGCACTTCTGCGCAGCCCAATTGTTCCGGAAGTAGTTGTCCGCTGCTACGTTTAAATTTATGTCTTTATCCAATGTGTTTCGAACGCTTTTAACTGATAACCCATTATCTTTGTCACCACGCCAACGCCATATATCGCTATCATCTGTCACCCGAAACTGATTTACTAAACCCATTAATTCAGCAGCTTGTTGCCTTTCTTCTTCTGTTGCCAGGACTCTCAACCAAGCCCAATCCCATATGATACCCCCATTAGTTCGCTTATAACACTCTTCAATTTTAGCTCTTTTGTTTTTAACAATATCATAAAGTACCGGGAACCTTTCTCTTAATGAAACTTCACCATTCCATACATCAATCCAAAACATTGTTTTGTTGCCGACACCTACTTTGCTTATGAGATTCTTTTCAATTATCACTCCCCTCTTCATCATATCTTTTCTAACTTCCACTATATTTTTCCATACCCCTGTGTACTCATTTTTCAACGGGACAGATGTGATTCTTTTTTTGTTTTTATGGATTGAACCTATGACTTTAGCCCATAATTGTTGCGATTCCGATTTCAAACGCCACCACCATTTAACCAATAAAGCTAAATTTAAATCTCTAATACTTCCTATGCCCAACCCCCCAAACTTTTTAGAGGCTACAATTTTTTTCCCATTTAATCCATCTCATCTTACGGTTCGTGTTATTACCCTCCCCCCCCCCCATAGAAATTTCCTCCTTATTCCTTCTAGAACTTTTATTACTGCAATCGGACATTTATACAAAGAAAGATAATAGTTAGGTAGAGAGCCGAGTACCGATTTCACCAATATTGCCCTTCCTGCGAAAGATAACAACTTTGCTTTCCAGTTTGATAATCTCCTGTTAAATGTATCAATTACTTCCTTCCAATTTTGAACTCGGTTCATATTTGCACCTACTTTCAGCCCCAGATATGTGAATGGAAATTTACCCGGTTTGAATCCAAAGTTATTCGCCTTAGAGACAATCTCTTCTTCGTCAACCCCAATACCAAAGATCTGACTTTTCTTTGGGTTTACTTTTAATCCAGACACTAGGTAATAACATCTTAGAATCCTTCTCAGGTTTTGTATGTTACTCTCTTCCCATTCTCCCACAAAAATAGAAACGTCCGCAAATAACAAATGAGTTATTGTAGTTTCATCCCCTGGTAATCTTACTCCCGAGAATAAACCCGATTCTACGGCATTAACCATCATTACGTGCAACGCCTCCATCGCAATTATAAAGAGGAGGAACGGAGAAAGAGGGTCCCCTTGCCTCAACCCTCTTTTGTACTGGAACTCTCCGGTTGGTGCCCCGTTTATTAATATTGATCCTCTTCCACTATAAAGGAGACCCATTATCCAATTTTTCCATTTCGATGGGAAGCCCATATGCGTTAAAACGGAAATAAGAAATTTCCAGTTTAACGTATCATAGGCCTTTTCGATATCCGCTTTAAAAACAAAAATTTCTTTTTTCATTTTTTTTGCCCACCCTACCACTTCGTTGATTATAAGCGGCCCATCTATAATGTTCCTTCCCGATATAAAAGCTGATTGAGAATTTGAGACAACGCTATTCAAGACTACTTTTACCCGATTAGCCAACACCTTTGATATAATTTTGTTTACCACCCCAATTAACGATATAGGTCGAAAATCAGAAAACACAAGCGGGTCGTTAACCTTTGGAATGAGTGCAATAAATGATGAGCTACAAGAATGGTGGATTGAGCCATGTACAAAAAATTGTTGCATCACCCCCATAATTGTCGGCTTTAACTCTTCCCAATATTTTTTTATTACTGAAAATGTTACTCCATCAGGCCCCGGGGCCTTGTCCCCACCACACTCCCATATTGCTTTTTTTACCTCCTCCTCCTTAAACTGGTCTATAAGTTCCAAACTCTCCTTATCCGACAATCTTTTAAATCCTTCCATGCCTATCCTTGGTCTTGTGTGAAACGGTTCTTTAAACTTCTCCTTAAAAGCTATCATAAACCTCTCCTTTATTACGTTAGCCTCTGTAACCCATACCCCATCAATCCATAATCCATTCAGTTTGTTCCTAATCTTGTGACTGTTTACCACGGCATGAAAGAAAGTTGAGTTCTCATCTCCCAAGGCAATCCATTTTTTCTTGATTGTTGGATCAGGTCCTTTGTTTTTGCTACTTGCCATTCTTTTACCGTTTTCTTAAACCCCTGCCAACTACCAATCTCCTGATCTGTGAGCGATCTCGTTTCCGCCACTGATTCTAACTTCTGGATGTTATCCTTTGCGATAGCCAACTGTTCTTCTTCCTTCGCTTTCTCACTCTTTCTCCATTTTTTCAATTCCTCCTTTATAGCTTTTAGTTTGTTCGCCATACATTCGTCTTTGAATTTTGATTCACAGACCACATTCAAACCCTTTTTAATTGCTTCGTCAAAACCATTGATCTCCATCCAACTATGAAAAATCCGAAAAGGGGTTGGTCCGAAATTATTACCGATTGTTGTTAGAACTAGTGGACAGTGGTCCGACACGTCTCTGTTTAAAGCCAATAACGTTGCGTCTGGCCATCTCATAATAAATTCCCCACATACTAAGACTCTATCAATTTTACTTAGGTTTCTACCATCCCTCGACATATAAGTGAACCTCTTTCCACCCATATTATATTCTTGTAACCCGGCGTTCATAATAAAGTTGTTAAAGCATAATGCTCCCCCCACATCAAACTGGGAATTAAATCTATCCTCAGGATAGCGTACCTCATTGAAGTCTCCTAGAAGGATCCATCTTCCATGAATTGACTATTTCAGCTCCAATAATTCGTTCCACAATTGTCTTCTGTTACTTTGAACTGTTGGGGCATAAACATTCATCACCACCATGTCTTCTTGTTCACCTGTTACTTTGCCTTTCACTAGGATGTAGTTTTGTTTTGTCACCTCCATATCTTTTTTAAATGCTCCTGTACTCCATATTGAAATCAACCCCCCAGATCTCCCATTCGCATTCACCTTAACATAATCCATTGCTGTGTTATCCCAGAATCTTTTGATTATTCTTTCCGGTAAGTCACTGAATTGTGTTTCCTGAATTGCTATAAAATTTAACCCAAACTTCGAAATCAACCCTCTTACAGCCTTAGCTTTCCCCACCCCGCCTGCCCCTTTAATATTGTAGGTCCCGAAATTCATTGCACACCAGCTTCCACCTGTTCTTCTGCGATCACTTTCCTGAGTAGGTCTTCCTTTCCTTCCAGATTTTACTTGAATTCCTTTCCCAATTTCCTTTGTCATTCTGATCTCGTCGTTTTCTAACACCTGCTGTTGAGCCACCGATATATCTTCTAAGTTCTGTGTTTCTTCAACCAAAGTCTCTCCTGACCTCGAATCCACTTCCCAGTCGGAGTTGAAACCATCATCCGATACCGATCCTCCTACCCCTTCGTTAAATATATCATCATAGATTTCCTGTATTCTTACGTCCTTCCTTCTTTTTCTTTTTATTTTTATTGGGAATTTCTGTCTGTGATGTATTCTAGGTTCTACCGTCACCTCCACGTTCAGATCTGGAACCTTCCCCTTATTAATTTTAGAATTAGGTTTCAAAGATTGGGCTTTCACTTTTGCTAGGCTACTCCTCTTTCTTTTCTTCGGTTGGGTTTTCGAAGGCCCAATGTTATATATATTATCTGGTCCACGTGTTTCTGGCCCATCATTTATAGGCTGACTATCCCCACCACCTTGACTAGATTCTCCCATTATTTCATTTACATTACTTTCTGACACATTGAAAACACCCCCCTTTTTAAATGCAACGTCATTTTCCATGCATTTGTCGCCTCCAATCTTTTCCACTTCCGGTTGGTCGCTCGACCTTTCGTTTACCTCCTCCGTTGCCTGGTCACTTGATGGTTGGTTTCCCACCTTTTCTGGTGAGTTTTTTTCATTATTATTTTTATCAATCACCATATTTTCCGGTGGGCTGGTTGAATTGTTACGATACATCCCTTTCTCCTTCTCGTTATTACTATTATCACCAACTTTCATCCTTGTCTTGTTAATTATAGTTCTCCTTTCGCTGATGCACTCAGGGATCCAAGCTTCATCGACCTCCGATAACCATACTTTGAATGATTGATCTTTCCATTGTAGTTGGATTGATTCCTTAATACATGAATCATGATCAACCACAATGCCTACCACGTCAAATTGCAGATTTAAGTCCATCTTATTTGCTTCCGAGCTTTGGACAATTCTTCCATATTTCCCTGCAATTACGTTCATTACTTCACTCAGCCAAAGCTGAATAGGGACACCACTGATCTTTAACCAAGCTATTCTCTGATATGGTAATATCTGTCCTTTCCATGCTCCCATAATGTGAAACCATTCTTTCCAACGTTCATCTTTCTTACTTGATAATGGTTCCATGTCTTCTTTGTTGTTGAACGTTATGAGTACTTTTAGTCCACCTAGGTATCTCATCACCCCTTTATCAATCCTCAATTCCATAACACACTTATCTGCGTTCTTCAAGTGTTCAATACTAAGAAATTCACACAGCAACGCTTTGTTCCTCCATTCCTTGAAAGCTTCTGACTCATTTGAGAATCTCATTATCTCCTCCTCATTTGTCCGTGGTCTTGTTCCCCATTCTGGAATCGCCTGTGGTCTTATTCCCCTCACTGAATCTGCATATGACAACCCTTCCTTGATTCTCGATCGATCTTCAAATTTCTTTCCCATCCTGGCTTCTGTTTCTGCTATTTCTTTTCTGGCCCATGTTTGTTTTCTTTTTTCCACTGTTCTTTTCTCTATCTTAACAAACCTTGCCACTTTAGCTTTAACTCTCCATCCGTAGAATTCAATGTTGTTTAGTGACTTCGCCATTTTCTCGCCGTGTTTTATGTTTACAAACCTCAGGAACCCAAAGCATTTTCCCCACTTATCTCTTTTCCTAGCTATGTAGGCGTCCACCAGATGTCCATAGTTCCTACATTCAATCCAGAACTCCCCATCCGATACTTCTGGATGTATATTAGAAATGTAGAAAGTCATGGCATCTTTCCTTGTGTATTGCTTCTCACTCGGCTGCTTATTTCTCACATCTGAACACTCACCTTCTTCCCTCTCCATCACGACGGATAAAATCACCGGCAAAGACCCAAGACGCGAATGGATAAAATCAAGAAAACTAATTAGGATGGACGGTTATATCTAGACTGCTACCAATAAGCAAATCGATTAAACCACACATACTAATCGGTCTCTATCATCATCGTCGAGCAATCTCAGCGAATTCCGGTGACTTTTGAGTTTCCCGGCAGAGAATTAGTGTATTAGTGTATAGAAAACATGTCATGTACTCAAATATATTTAACGATGACAGAATAGTTAAACATTGTGTCTGTTAGTTTAGGATTGTATCGATTAGTTTAAGTAGTTAAATAACCGTCGATGTATGGCCATACAAGCCCTCATATGTACAGAATCATCGTATCTATTTCTACATGTATATACATATAGGGCTGCACATATACACACAAGCATTATGAATCTGCAAATGGTTGTTTATTTCTCTCAGTTAGACCTTCATGGATATCTTGACCAAGAAATTTTACTTTTTAATTTCTTGATTGACTTCGACAATTAACTTCCTGCTGGGTGATGAACTGATGATGCCAATTGGAGGGTTTGTATATGGATTGCTTATCCTTTTGCAATTTGCTATCCTTATGGTTGTAAATGAACAAAGTTAATAGAACTGACGACGGGCCAATGGGGAACCCCATTTCTACCCGTTTTGGGCTGTCTATGGGCGGGCCCAACAGAGTACAAGCCCAACCAGAGCCTAACTTGTCCATTAAGGTTTCTCCTTCATAAAACGAGCGGGAAACGAGAAGTCAGAACATGCAGGCGTCCATTAATGACTGATAAGAAGAGCATCACGGCTGGCATCGTACTTCTCCTCCTGAAACATTAAATGTCGCTGCCGATCTAACCGTTAGGGGTCAGACACGTGTCTGAGCCCCTCGAGGTCTTCCTGAACCCGTTGGATTATCTTAACAAATATCCTACATACACAATAAGGTCTGGGACTTATATAAGAGAGAAAACGGTAACAAAGGCAGGTATCATCTCCGGAGCTATCTCATTTACTACACTCTCATTTAATCTCCTCTCATTAATTTCGACCAACATTCCTATACATTTAATACCCGCATACGTATTTATTAGATTCACACCAAAGTGGAAATATTCTGGTGATCACACTCATCGGAAGAAGCTCCTCTCACTCTCCGGCAAGTTTACTTACTCTCACGCCGGAGCTTGGTCACGGATCCCCCTCCCGGGGTCCTCCGTGACGAGGCTAACGGTTTATTCTTTTGTAGCTTCAAGGAACGGGATATCTTGACGTCAGCGAAGATCCACTTAACGTCAGCCG
This sequence comes from Helianthus tuberosus, assembly GCA_030545235.1. NCBI lineage: Eukaryota > Viridiplantae > Streptophyta > Magnoliopsida > Asterales > Asteraceae > Helianthus > Helianthus tuberosus. The sequence goes on from CM060425.1 coordinate 201,739,811, forward strand.
GGACTTGGGTATTCGACATTGGCGCCATCCGTGGGACATCAGCTCGACCGGTGTCTCCACACTGAACTCCGACGTCATAGATAACCCGTTTCAGGAAAGGCAACATGGACACCACACCCGGTTCACAGGTCGTCCAGACAGCACAGAGTGATCATGACAAAGTTACGGTGGAAGATATAACCCACGAGGAAGAGAATGAGAACCAGACAGGATTGCTGGAAAAAGAAGAGACCATCACCCCGGACTTCGTGGCCATGCACAGAGAAAAACTGAGAAAGTGTCTCAAGGACCTAGAAAGACAAGAGAAACTCGACAGTATCAGGGCTAAACTGTCGTTTGATACACCCTCTAACCAAGAAAAGGCAGACCCTCAAAACAAGGGCAGTGGAAGCGACCCACTGGAAACGTTCATGACAGCCCTTAGACAAATGTCCTCGGAAGAAAGGGAGGATCTCATTACGGGAAAGAAACCAAAATGGAAAGAAAAGGAAAAGGAAAATCCAAGCAACAATGGCCTGGATCAACCCTACCTACCACGGGACTTAGCAGAAGTCTCAAAGTTCACATGAAGGATCGCAGAAGCACCAATGCCTCCCAAAATAAAGCTACCCCCAAACTTCGACCGCTATGACGGGACAAGAGACCCTGAAGATCATCTCCATGCCTTCAGGGGAGCAGGACAACTTGGGCGATGGTCCATGCCTGTATGGTGCCACATGTTTGTACAAACTCTGACGGAGGGAGCCCGGCTCTGGTTTGACAGCCTCCCCCAGGGGGAATCGATAGTTATGAAGAGTTAAGCGAGAAGTTCCTCAGGAACTTTGGTCAGCAGAGAAAAGTGGTCAAGAATCCAAATGAGATCCTCCACATAAGGCAAAGGGACAATGAGCGAATAGATCAGTATATGGAAAGGTTCATCAAGGAGAGCATGAACATCAAAGATGTCCCAGAGGTCATGAAGATTAGCAGTTTCATAAACGGGCTAAAACATGCCTAGCTGTGTGAGAAACTGGGGGAGGAATTCCCCCACTCATTTGATAATCTTATGGACAGGGTCAGAGCCTTTGTCAGAGGGAAAGACACAGTCAGCAAGGCCAAGGAGACGGACGTCACACCCCGGAGGATCACCCCAGCTGCAAAGCCTCCTGACAAAGGTACACCCTATTCCAGAAAACCCACTTTTAATAGAATGTTGCACGACAGAGCAAGGCCCTCATATTCCCCATACAGACCTCGGGGGAGAGGCCCCCCTCCTTACTCTGATCATTTCACCCCTCTCACCAAGACCCCAAGTGAGATACTGGCCACTGAGAGGGTAAAGAACTCCTTCCCGAGGCCACCACCCATAAAGCCCGGGACAAAGGCACAACCAAACGAGTATTGTGAATTCCACAAAGGTTTTGGGCATAAAACCGATGACTGCATGTATTTAAAAAGAGAAATAGAGGCTGCAGTAAAGACGGGAAGGCTGGCCCACTTGGTTAAGGAAATTAAGGAAGGGGGAGGGGACCGCAAGGGAAGAGATGTAAGGGAGCCTGGGCGAGCAGATGTTGATATGATTAGAAGGAGAAATGAATTCGATACCACCCGGAGTGTAAAGGCCAGGATCCTGGGCTCCCCGGACTGCATGAAAGCTCCCATTCTTATGCCACACTTGGAAGAAAATGAAGTGCAACGACTTCCCCTAAACATCTCGGCCATAATAGCTGGCCACAAGGTGTCTCGAATACATGTGGACGGAGGGTCCGGTGTCGAAGTGATATACGAGCATTGTTTCCTTAGATTTGACAGGGATGTAAGAGATCGGCTCGAAGAAGACTCCATCCCCTTAGTGGGATTCAACAACAGTGTATCACACCCCCTGGGAAAAATCAGGCTTCCATTCACAGTCGGGGTAGGGGATCGGGTCCGAACGATAAGCCTGACCTTCACAGTGGTCAGGGCACCTTCAAAGTACAACGCAATCTTAGGAAGACCTGGAATTGGGGACCTACAAGCACAGGCATTGTTGGTGCACTACATCTGTCGACTTCGTCTTGTATCGAGTCTTAGTTTTAGAATGTTAGATTAGGGCACGTTTTACGAGAAAATAGGAAGTGTATTGTGTCTAGTGTTGAGGTTTCGCTCATAGGGACCTTAGGAGGTGATTTCGCTTATTTGAACATAACAGGTTCGCTTATATGGACATCATGTCCATATGAGCGAAATCCCTGCCCTATATATAGACACCATGAGCGAAATCATTGTAACGAGTTCTTGTTTTCCATACCGAAGTGTTGCCCGGTGTGAGATTTGGCTGTAAACGTTGTTATATCAATCAGAAAGGTGATTTAAGTGAAGATCTAGCTGTTTCTACGTTGATTACTTGTTTTCCGCACCTGTAATTGACCAAAACTCCTCTGATAGACTCGTTCGGGTCAGAATACGATCCTACAAGTGGTATCAGAGCTTCAGGAGGAGGAGTTCTACAGAGATTTGCTGGATTTCATCATAAATTCTTACTTCTACACCTTCTTTCTTCATCAGAATGAGATTTAACGGTCGGAATCTGCTCAAAATTTCACCGATTGTAGATAATTGATCATAGACAAATCCCTGAAAGTTTTAGCTTAAAATTCACAGTAAAAATGTACCAAAATGCTTTCCGAGTTGATTTCGCTCATAAGGACATCCCTTGATTTCGCTTTTGTGACCACCCATAAACCCTAATTTCGCTCATGTGTACACTTATTAACCTCTGATTCCGCTCATGTGTACACCCATTAACCTGATTTCGCTTTTGTGTCAACCCTAAGCATCTGATTTCACTTTTGTGTCACCTCTAAACTTCAAATTTCGCTCCAAGGTCATACAGAACTCTGATTTCGCTCCAAGAGTCATCATAAACTCTAATTTTGCTCAAGAGGACATCCATTAACTTCAGATTTCACTCCAAGGGTCATACAATACCCTGATTTCGCTCATAAGGTCAATTAAGACCCTGATTTCGCTCATAAGGTCAATCAAGACTCTGATTTCGCTCATAAGTGCTTGTGTTTGAACAACGTGCATTGAAAAATGGATACTGAGTTCTACAACGCTTTTGCTATAACCCCGACTAGTTCATCCGACATTACTAAGAACATGAACATGGAAAATGAAACCGGAACAATGCAAAAACCCCCGAAACTTATGGGAATTGAAGATTATCACGGGTGGAAGAAACGGTTTGAGAATTGGGTTCAGGCGAATCATCTAAAAGCTTGGGAGAGCATCGAAACTGAATATGAGAGGCCAAAGAATTCAGCGGGAGTCGATAAAATCATTTCAGAATTCACAGAGCAAGAAAGAGATAGTTATAAAGGAGAGAAAATGATGATCAATCTGTTACAACAAGCAGTAAAGGAGGATATATTTGTGTTGCTTCAACATGATGAAAACGCTTATTCTATTTGGGAAGTTCTTAAAAAGAAATTCGAAGGAAGTACTGAGATGCTTCAAAGTAAAGCAACATTGCTGAAAAAGGAGTTTGAACTATTTGCGTGCATGCCTGGTGAAACAACAAAGAGTCTTATTGAAAGATATTGTCATCTTGTACGCACCATGTCACAGTTGAAGATTACAAAAACTCCAGCAGAATGGGTTGAAAAGCTTGCTGACGCATTACCGCAACAGGAATGGGGTACATATCTGATGATATTAAAGAATTCCGGACAGTTTAAAAGGTTATCGATTGCACAGTTTATAGAGAAGTTGGAGGCACAGGATCTGGAGCAGCAGAAAATTGCTAGAATGAACAGTTCTACTCATCAACAAGATATTAAATTGTACTATAAAGGAAATGTTCAAACTGCTGAAGCAAGTCCAAAGATACAAACTGCATTTAGTGCTGGAAATCAATCTACACCAAGCAGTCAAGGATCAGTCAACACTAGTGGGTTCTCAACGGTGAATCCTCCAAGTGTTCAAAGTTCATCTGCTGGAAATGGTCATCTAATTCAGTGCAATGTGGCTTTACATCTTCAAAATGGACAAAATTATTCTGAAGAGATTGTAAAGAATCATATGGGATTATTGGTCACTGCATTAGAGTCTTATGAAGGGTTGATTGCCGGAAGAATTGGTAATTCGATGCTCACAAAGGAAGATTATGACCAAATCGATGCAGAGGAGCTGGAACTGATGGATATTAAATGGGCCTTAGCTAGTGTTTTGAGGAGAGCAGAAAAATTTAGATTGGTTACAGGAAGAAATGATTTCTTGGATGCAAACCTTTCTAATCTAGGATTTGATAAATCTAAAGTTGTTTGTTTTCGTTGCAGGGAGAAAGACGACTTTAAAAGAGAATGCAAGAATCAGGAGCCGAGAGGAGCAAAGGAGTCGTCTGGGAAAGATGATTATTATAGGAAAACCATTTATCAGCAAATCACTCATCAACCGCATCAACAAAAAGAAGTTCAAACGGCACATGGAAGAATGGTCGAGGATGCAAATAGGAAAGCTTATCATGGCATCGTTGATCAAGATGATGAGAAAATGGCTGAAGGTTTTAGCTGGGACAAGTACATTTCAGCTGATCCTAATGTTAAAGCTTTTATTGCTCAGATTGTGCAAAAGCCAGAGTTGATGAAGGAGTGGATGGATGTGATGTCGGATAATGAGGAGAGTCAAGATGGAAAATCTGTTTCTTCTGAAAGCAGTGATGATGATGAAGAAGTTGAACAGATAAACATTGGAAAATCTCATTTATCTTCTGACAGTTTTGAATTTTATTTTGCAGAAAAATTGAAGAAACTGAAAGAAAGGAAAGCTGCAAAAGATTTAAAAGAAGTCAAAGTGATTGAGAAGATTGTGGAAGTTGAAAAGATAGTTGAAGTCGAGAAGATAGTTGAAATCACGAAACCTTGTCTTACATGTTTAGAGTCTTGTAAACAATGTATAGAGAAAGATGAGAGGTTTAGTGAGTTAGAAAAGTTGAAAGAAAAGTTGTTGTTTGATGTAAAAAATTTGAAACAGTCATATGATGTATTGAACAGAACTGTGAATAGTCTGGAAAAGACTAACTCTGAAAGACAGAAAGCTTTGAAGATGTTGAATGCTACCATGATGACAAAGCAGAAAGAGATCAACTTGTACATAGAAGAATGTGCAAAGTAGAAGAAAGAGTTGGATAGTGAAGCAACTGAAAATGAAAGAATCAGAAGATTGCTGCAAAGTTACAAAGGTTGTGACTACATAATTGATAGAATTTATCCAACAGTTGAAAGATTTGAAGCGTTTCAAGGTGAAGAAACAAAGCCAAAGAAGAAAAAGGATACTGGTAAGAAACAGGGTGTCTGTTATAATAAGTGTCCGCCTCCGATTTGGGAAGGGTACTCGTCTAGAAAACCTAACGAGGAAGAACTAAAACAGGCAGTCAATATTAAGCTAGAATCCGAGATAACCGATGTTTTACCGGACAATATTGATGTCACATTCACAGCGTCCGACACAGATCATGAGTCAGAACTGATAAAAAGAGTGGTTAATCAGGTGTTGGATAAGGATGAGGAGTCAGCGTCAAAGTCAGAATCCGAAAGTTCGTGTCAGTCAGTCGGGAGTTCGAGTTCGTCCGAAAAGAGTTCAAAGTCGTCGGGAAAACGGGTTTATAGTAAAGAATTTTTGTTGTCAAAATCTAATTTGAATGATGAAACATTTGAAGTTGTGTATACTTTGAATGATTCTGACAAATTATATTTTGATAAAGAGTTTCCAATAAGAAGTGTTCGTTTTGACATGATCAAAAAGGTTTTCAAAATGACAGAAATTAATGTTTCTGAAATAAAAGATTTAAATCTTTCTGAAAAACCTAAAAAGTACACTTCAAGATTTCAACAGCGTTTAAACAAGAAAAAGGGTTACAATTCTGGTTCTGGTTTTCAAAAGAAGCCAAACCACAATCTTAGCTACAAAAAGAAAGGACTTGGTTTTATTCCACCTAAAAACTATAAAAATGAAAAATATGTTCGAGATTATAAATCAAAAATGACATATATTGCAGGAACTAGCCATGAAGAAGAAGCAAAGAGCTCATTCTGGAAACAGTCAAACCAGGATTTTCTTGCTGAAAAGATGAAGAATGGAGCTTATCAAAGAAAAGAAACAAGAACCTGTTTCCGATGCAATGAAGCTGGTCACATTGCATGGAACTGTCCGAAAGCGACAAACATAAAACAGGGAGTTTCTGGAAAATCGAAAGAAGTTGTTGATAAAACCGAACCACCAACTGAAAAATTTAAAGTTTTCAAAAATTCAACATTTGAAGTTGGTGAATGTTCGAAGAGATTTTACAGGCGAAGTGTGAAACTTGACAACCAAAAATGGGTTGTTAAGAAATCTGAAGTAAAATCTGGCGATGAATCTGATTCCACAAAATCAGAGGAGCCACAGTTTGATGAGAGTGATGAAAACGCAGTTCCTTCAATGGATGATGAGAACTTTCCACCATTGAGGACTGAAAATTTTAAAAGGAAAACTGGAAAGTCTGAAATCTCAAATCAGGGTTATTCTGAGAAGGATAACTTTGATGTTGAGAAAGCGTTTAATGGGAAAGTTAAGAAGATTTTCGGAAAAATGGTTGATGGAAAGGTGAAAGGGGTAAAGGAGTTTTATGCTAAAAAGAAAGCAACTTATACTCCAACTGCTTCTGAATTGAAAACACCCAAGGCTGGTCAGGCTTGGGTGGACATTTTCTTTGCTTGAAAAACCTGACTTGCCGGAGATCCCAAGTTTGTAATTGCGGATCAGGAATCGGCATCTTTCTTAAAAATTGATTGAGTAAATGAATCTTAAAGTTTGTTAAATTTTACAGGTTGAATGACTACGCCGGAGCTTCCAGGTTGGTAAGTGCGAAGCAGGAATCGGCATTTTGATTGGTAAAATGGTTTGTGTAGAGGTTTTATTCCTACATGTGATTATATGTTTTGGATATTCTTACAAGTGGTGAAAGGTTGATTCTGACAAAGTGATTACTCAAGGTCATTAGTTTGAACTTGATGTAATCCTCATACAAGAGATTGAATGAAAAAATGATGAACCATACCCCTAACTTTACAAGTGGTCAATTTAACAAAACTTATTTTCCGGAAAAATCATTTTGGTTAAAACAAACTTAAGTGTTTTGAAATCATAATGAGAAAATAGTTTTGTGTAAGGGGGAGTTCTGATTGTTTATGCCAAGTGGATGGCGAATTGAGGAGATTTGATATCAGTTGTCACTTTATTGTACAGTTTGTTTTCAAATTTCCTAAAATGTGTTTGCATTTTAGGGGGAGTAGAAGTTTTCAGAAAATTCAAAAACATTTGAAAATTTGAAAAAGACAAAAACATGATAAAAATAAAAAATGAGTTTTGGTGTCAAAGAAGAGGAAATGATAGTACATCAGTAGACAGTTACAGTATGCTAAAGAATTGTAATGTTTATATAGCGTTAAACAGTCTCACTGATGATATGCCGATAGGTTTTCATACATTTAGTAAACTTTTTCGGGATATAAACTTAAATTCAATCTTGCTTATTTCGTGGGGAACACTACTTGGATATATAGGTAACCCCTGAAATCTCGTTTGAAAGGTCCCTCTTTCTGAGATACTAGGTCTTTATGCTCAGTGATATCTGGGGTATTATCCCGGGACTTCTGATTTTGCGGAAGCAATGGCCTAGTCCCCGGAGAATACTTTCTGCTTGCTTGAAACATAGCGCCACCCTCAGCAAATTGATGAAACAATAAAATTGATAGTCATTGTTGTTGTAATACAAAAGATCCTCTAAAGAGGACCCACCAAAAGTCGAAGCCGTCATCTCTCTGCGTATCGAAATATCGACCTGAGCTCTCACGGCCCTCGCAATTTAATCCCTTACAGATATCATCTGTGGTATACTCACCTGTAAGACTGAATATTGGGATCTGGATATGGGAGTATATTCAAGAGGTGGGACACATGAATGGGTTTAAGTTCTTAAAACACCTAACTCATATCCTGAATCAGTTGAAATTTGTGTGAGAATTTAAGTGGATCAGTATATCGACAATCTAAGTGAATTGTTTAATTCTTAATGTGTAACTAAGCTCAACGATACTCGTGATTTGTCATAAACTGATATGATCCTCTTACACAAACTCACAAAAATAGTGTCTGTAAATATTTCTTTATTGCATTTCTTTACATTCAAAAATTCAAAAAGATTTTCAGTGTGTTTTAGCATAAATTTTTGAAAATTCAAAAATATTTTCGACAACTGATGTTGGAGAGCTGATTTTCAAAATTCCAAGTGCTAAACATGATGACATTGTTGTGAGGGGGAGTGTGTCTTAATTGTCAAAATGTTTGTTTTAAATCAACAAGTGGTTCATCATAAAGAAAGTAGTTAGAGGGAGAGTCGTTGTTGGTGCACATTTTTATGAAAGAGAATTAGTGTTGGTGCACTTAATTTGTTAAATTCATAAAACTTATTTCTGGGTTAAGAATGTGCAGGAATAGTCAAGTTTCAATTCTGAATCTGAAGATAGAGTGTCAGATTTTGGATTTTGAAGACAAAGAAAGCCAGACAAAGATCCTGATGCAGATGTTGCTGAAGAACAAAGGAATGCCAGCAGATCGAGAGAGGGAGTCTGTTGATGAAGATAGAGAAAGAGAAAAGCCCAGAGACAGATCAAGACTGAAGATGCGAAGACTCGACACTTAAGACTCGTCAACATCTGAGGGGGAGTCTGTTGGTGCACTACATCTATCGACTTCGTCTTGTATCGAGTCTTAGTTTTAGAATGTTAGATTAGGGCACGTTTTACGAGAAAATAGGAAGTGTATTGTGTCTAGTGTTGAGGTTTCGCTCATAGGGACCTTAGGAGGTGATTTCGCTTATTTGAACATAACAGGTTCGCTTATATGGACATCATGTCCATATGAGCGAAATCCCTGCCCTATATATAGACACCATGAGCGAAATCATTGTAACGAGTTCTTGTTTTCCATACCGAAGTGCTGCCCGGTGTGAGATTTGGCTGTAAACGTTGTTATATCAATCAGAAAGGTGATTTAAGTGAAGATCTAGCTGTTTCTACGTTGATTACTTGTTTTCCGCACCTGTAATTGACCAAAACTCCTCTGATAGACTCGTTCGGGTCAGAATATGATCCTACAGGCATCCACCCCCCACGGAGCTTTAGTGTTTCAAACACCGAAGGGTTTAGCCAGGGTTAAGTCCGCTTATGAAGTAATTTCTTCCGTATCCGAAGGAGAGGCACCCGAGAAGCCCCGGAAGGAGGGAGTAGAAGAGTGGGTCCTTTGCGACAGGTTCCCAGAACAAACGATCAAAGTAGGAAGTCACTTAAGTGACAAATGCAAGAGTGCTCTGAAGGAGCTGCTGCTCCTCAACATAGATGTGTTTACATTCCAACATGGAGACATGACAGGAATCCCCAGGAGCTTAACTGAGCACCGGCTCAACACTTACACATGGGCGAAACCGGTAAGGCAGAAAAAGCGAAGCATGGGACCCAACAAAAGAAGAGCTGCTTGTGAGGAAACCAGAAAACTGCTCAGGGCAGGAATAGTCAGAGAAGTGAAGTATCCATCCTGGATCGCCAATCCAGTCATGGTTCAGAAAAAAGACGGGGGATGGAGGATATGCATTGACTTCCAAGATCTAAACAAAGCATGTCCTAAGGACTGTTATCCCCTCCCAGAAATAGACGTCCAGGTGGATTCTTTGTCTCAATACCCCCTGAAATGCTTCCTGGACGCCTACAAGGGATACCATCAGATCCAGATGTCGATAGAGGATGAAGAAAAAACCGCCTTCATCACAGACGAAGGGACATTCTGTTACACCAAAATGCCCTTCGGTCTTAAAAATGTTGGGGCCACATATCAGAGATTCATGAACACCCTGTTCAGGGAGCAACGGGGAAGGAACCTGGAAGTATACGTTGATGACATTGTTATCAAAAGCTTGACAGAGATGGCCATGATAGATGATATAGCTGAGACTCTCAACACTATGCAAGATGTGAATATGAAGTTAAACCCCGGAAAATGCTGTTTTGGGGTAGAGGAAGGGAGTTTCCTGGGGGTAGTAGTCACTAAAGGAGGAATCAAAGCCAACGCGGAAAAAACTCAAGCTGTGGCTGAAATGCGATCCCCCAGGTCCCTGAAAGACATTCAACAACTGAACGGGAGATTGATAGCATTAAACCGTTTCTTATCAAAGGTAGCCGACAGGACCCTCCCCTTCATGAAGGTGTTGAAGGATGGCCTCCAAACGAACAAGTTCAAATGGACCCCAGAAGCGGAGGCTGCCTTCCAAGAAATGAAAGCTTACATCTGCAAGCTCCCAACATTAGCCACCCCAGTGCCTGGGGAACTCCTGCTCCTATACTTGTCCGCTTCAAAGACAACCATAAGTGCAGTCATGATGGTAGAACGGGAAGGGAAGCAGATCCCCATATATTTCATCAGCAGAACACTTAAAGGCCCCGAGGAACGCTACATGCCCCTGGAGAAGCTGGCATTAGCCCTTGTTTTCGCATCCCGGAGACTCAGGAGGTACTTCCAAGGGCACAAGATTACCCTGATGACTGATCAACCTCTCCAAAAGGTACTCAGGAGGCCGGAGCTGTCGGGACGGTTGGGTAAATGGGCTGTGGAGCTGGGGGAACATTCTCTGGAGTTTAAGCCCAGGACGGCCATGAAGGGGCAAATACTGGCCGACTTTTTAGCAGAAGTCCCTGAGGACGAAGAGAAGGAACTTTTAAAATGGGAGGCCTTGGAGAAAGCAGAAAAAGAAAAGGAGGACGAGGCTGTGTGGAAATTACTCACCGACGGGGCCTCTAGTGAAGAAGGGAGCGGGGCAGGCATCACACTGATAAGCCCCGAAGGGATTGAGCTGACATACGCCATAAGACTAGACTTCGAGAACACCAACAACACTGCAGAGTATGAGGCCCTCTTGGCAGGAATGAGGCTGGCACAAAAAATGAAAGCAAGGCACGCGGAAGCTAGCACTGATTCACAACTGGTAGTAAAACAGTACCAAGGAGAGTATGAAGCCAAAGACAACATCATGGCTCAGTACATGGCGAAAGTAAAGGAAACAGCCAAGGCATTCAAAACTTTCAAATTAGAATACATCCCCCGAGGAAGGAACAGAAAATCTGATGCCCTTAGTAAATTGACCTCAGTGGCATTCGACCACCTGGCAAGAGAAGTCAAAGTAGAAGTTCTGGCCGCCCCCTCCCTCAACGTGAAGGAGGTAACCGCAATCGAGAATGGGCAGGAAACATGGATGACACAAATCATAAAGTTCCTTAGGGACGGGACGTTGCCTGAAGGAGAATGGGCAGCCAGAAAGGTAAGGGTTAGGGCCCTGCAGTATGAGCTAATTGATGGGGAATTGTATCGAAGATCATATCTAGGCCCATCCCTGAAATGTGTTGATATGGACGAAGCTGAGTATGTGATTAGGGAGATGCATGAAGGAATTTGTGGAATGCATTTGGGGCCAAGGACAATAGTGAAAAGGGCAATGAACGCGGGGTTATATTGGCCACGAATGTATGAAACAGCATCCGAGGAGATCAAAAGGTGTGATAATTGCCAGGTACACGAACCAATGACCCACCGGCACAAACACCCCATGATACCAGTCTCAACGTCCTTGCCCTTCCAAAAGTGGGCTATCGACATAATCGGGCCATTCCGGAGGGTCCAGGAGGGGTCAAGTATGTGGTAGTGGCCATCGATTATTTTACCAAGTGGATCGAGGCGAAGCCCTTGGCGAAAATAACTGGGTAACAGAGGAGGCGGTTCGTATTAGACAACATCATCTGCAGATATGGGGTCCCAAAGGAGCTGGTGAGTGATAATGGCGTCCAATTTGCTGGAAGACCTTTTAAGCCATGGTGCGAGCAGATGCACATTCAACAAGTGTTCACCTCCATCACCCACGCCCAAAGTAATGGATTGGTAGAGAGAGCCAACCAAAGCATCATCAAGGGAATGAAGGGGAGACTCGGGAGAATACAAAAGGGATGGCTGGAAGAACTACCATTCTCGTTATGGGCATACAGGACCACTCCTAAGGGTTGCAACGGGGAGACTCCTTTCAGCCTAACCTACGGGACGGAAGCTGTCATCCCAGCTGAGATAGGATCCCCAACTGCCCGAATGAGGCTCCGGGAGGAGGAAAATGAACAAGACCTCAGGACGAACTTAAATCTCTTGGAAGAAAGAAGAGAAATAGCAGTAGTCAGGGAGGCCAAATACAAGAGGCAGCTGGAAAGTTATTACAACGCCAGGATGAAAAAGCTCAACCTCGTCCCCGGGGACCTAGTCCTAAGAGCAAACGAAGCCAGCCTGCAGGAAAGCACTGGAAAGCTAGGCCCCAACTGGGAGGGACCTTACCGAGTCATATGGGCAAATGGCAAAGGAAGTTGCAAATTGGAAACACTCGAAGGCAAGGAGGTCCCCAGGACCTGGAATCTCATGCAGCTTAGGAAATATTATGTGTGAGGGGTCTGCCCCCAAGGAAAACGGCCAAGGGCCACTTTTGTAGCATTTAACTATTTATCTGGGGTTCCCCCAAAGACAGATCTTTTGTAACAATTTATGCCGGGAAGTATAAATCCCCAAGAAGTAAATGAAAAACGGACAATCAACGTGTCCTCTTTTGACAAAACAATGGACATTACGCCTAGGCAGACGTGCCCAGGAACACCATAAAACCTAATTAACAGGCAAACACACGTGTATAAGGCATCTCAAACATGCCAAAAGCCTGGCCGTGGGGAAAATAAGGGTCTAGCTAACCCAAAGAAAACGGACAGAACAAGTCAAAAACAAAATGCCACATTATAAACTTGTCCATCGATTGGCCTCGAACAGACAATCATGGTTTAACAAACAAACAAAAAATACAACACACTTCTGTAAACAAAACCACAAAAGGAAGTTTTCTTTATTCATATAAAGTACATACACAAAGAAAGGCCTCAGTAATCTTGGCAAGAGTAAACGACACACGAAATAAAAAATATAGCAAAACGAGACAAAGATATAGCTCCTCGCTAAGCAGTCTAAAAGTCTCCAGGGAAGCACCGAACTGACCCTCGGTAAAAGCCCCTGCAAAACAAACAGCCACAACAAGAAACATGCAAAAAACAAGGAAGCAATACACAGTCATAAACTACATGATTAGATACTAAGGAGGCCCCCGACACGAAGGACCCCCTCCCAAGCAACCAAACAAAGTTCAAAAGTGTCCTAGGGCAGGTAAGTTATCCATATTACAACCATATTGAAAGATGTTAAATGTCTGAAATTCACTGGGGATCACCCCCGGATAAAGATGGTGGAGACGAAAGACGGCAGAGGAGAACAGGGCTTTTAATTCATCAATAGATATCAGGGGATGCTCCAGGATTTTCTCAAGGATGGCCGGAGTTTTACGCCCAAACTCCTCATTCAGCTTGGACAACCTCTTCTTTGCCTTGGAATTGTAAAGAGGAGTCTCCTTTCTGCCCATGCCTTGAGCGGAATAGGTATAGCCATCCTTCAATCCTGCCTGGTAGCCAACATCCCTGTATGCTCTGTACACCTCCTCCAGGCCACTCTTGAAATCCTCCGACTGAGCAACAGCAGCAAGGAAGGCTCCAAAGCCTTCAGTAATTAACCAGTGCTTTTCCCTCGCCAATCGCTGATTATCGTCAGAGGTTATCCCATAGTCCGCATACATGGTGTTAAGTTGCTCCTGTGAAACGGAGCCAACTTCCTTCAAGTATTTCAACTCTGCGGCCAACCCTTCTTTCTCTTCCACCAACGTTTCCATCTCCTGCTCCCAAGCCCGCTTCTTCCTCTCCAGCACGGCTCCAGCCCCCTGGACAAGAAACATCACAAAAAATCCAAAAAACAGCTGGAAAATATAAAAGGGGGGGGGGGAGAAGGGCTACTCACTTTCTCCTCCTGCAGCTTCCTCTCAGCTTCAACCACTTGGCACCTGAGCCCAGCAGCAACAGACTGGGAAGTTTTAAGCTCACTCTTGAGACCCTCATTTGTCCTCCTCAAATCGTCAATTCGCTGCAGCATGCCAGCACCCTTGAAAAAAGCTTCACAAAGAGACATGCTATATTGATCTTCGAAAAGATCATCCCTCAAAGCGGAATTTACGAATTTATGGGAAGGAGGAATAGCATGACTCAGGAAGTCCCTGGCAGCCTCAGGAGTCCCTATCACCGAGGATTGAGTTACTTTCCATTTAGGGACATAGGTGAAGGGAATGGCATCAGCAAACAACGGAGCCAAAGGGGACCGATGGGTAAGACCCTCAGGATCAGTGGGTTTGCTGGTCCCCGTAGCATGAAGAGGAGAAAGTTCAAAGGCTGAGGTAAAGTGAGCCAGGCCTACTTCCGGGGTTTTGTCCCGAACACGGGAAGAGGAGGGACCAGTGGGGATCTCTATAGGATCACGAGAACTCCCTGCACCAAGAGAAACATTAGAAATAAAACAGAGATGAGACAGAATAGACAAGAAGAAAAAAGGACTCACCAGCAAAGGTGCACTCACAAGACTTGAAGACCTCAGATGCTTGGACAAAGAACCTTTGACCCCAGCGGGGGGAAGTTCGGAAGCAGCCTTCGAAGGAGGAGGGAGCTTCTGCCCACTGGCACTCCGGAGCCTTTACCGGATATCACGGGGAAGGGGGGCTAGCTGAGGACTTGCAGCTTTCCTCTTACGGACTAAACGAATCTCCAGATCTTCATCATCACTTCCATCAGAATGCTTAACAGGGGCAGGGTCAGGGGAACTCTCCTCCCCATCAGAGGAAGTGTTCTCACCCCCCTCTACAGCAACAGAGCCCCCTGCCTGGGTAGACCCCCCGGTAACCTGCACCATCCCACTCCGGTTCAAGCCCGGAACAACTTCACCATCAACTACGAATTTCACATCTTTAGAGTCTCCCTGAAGTAGCTTCCATAAAGTCAACTCTGCGAGAAGGAGACACTAAAGATGACTGCACAAATACCAAAAAACAAAAACAAACAAAGGGAGATCCAAGACAAAAAGATACCTTTTTTTACCAAAGAAAGCCTTGGGGCGAACAGGGTAAGAAGGACTCAACCCTCCCATGGCTAAAATACCCTCAGAAAAGGTGAAAGCCCTAGTAGGGTTCTCACACATGCGTTTCCATTGAACAGTCTCATTAGCCGATAGGGTAGGAACGGCATCCTCAATGGGGGCATCAACATCCCTAGGCGAAGGGGACCCTGGCATCATGGCAGCGGAGACAAAAATAAACCTGCTTTTCCAATCCTTCGGGTAAGTGGAAGTCGGCATACAGGTGTAACAGGGTTGTGATACGTTGTTCTGTCTCTTAGCAAATGTGAACCAATCTCCGTCAGAAATCAGTTTGTAGAACATACAAAACAAAGGAATAGAAGGTTCACCGGAAATAGCCACACAGGACAATTCGAAATGCACCACTCTCATCAACCCTAAGGGGTGCAACTGAGAAAAGTGAACCCCAAAATGACGAAGCAGATCAACCTTGAAAGCGGAAAGAGGATATCGGACTCCGCAAGAGGAGAAAGCCAAGATATAGAGAGGGATCCTATCCGGCGTAAATACTGTCGGTTCGTTGGGACCTGGCAGGGTAGGGGAAAATTGTTCTGGAATGTTATACGTCTTGACAAAAGACTTCAGGTCCTTCACCGTCAAGACGGACTTGATCACAGACCGGCCGGAACGACTCATGGTCGGAGAAGAAATAACAATCGGAGAAGTTATATTGAACAAAGGAAAGGAACCAGAGGGATTAGATAGGAAATTCAAGAAGAAACTGGGTATTTAAAGAAAGTAACTGGCGCACAGTAACCGTCCCATCGCTCGTCCCTTCAAAATTTAAAAGAGATGCACGTGTCTCTAGGGTATTAATTCCCGCCGTCGGTATGCAGTGAAATAATGGCCCGAAGAGATAGCCAATGATGACAAATCAGGGGTGGGCCCATATCCGAAGCCCAAAAAAGCAAGCCTTCTTTTTAAACAATTATGATTTAGCCCCGGATCATGAGCCTCGGGTCTCAAAACCAGGGACTAAAGATGACTTGACGACGGGCCAATGGGGAACCCCATTTCTACCCGTTTTGGGCTGTCTATGGGCGGGCCCAACAGAGTACAAGCCCAACCAGAGCCTAACTTGTCCATTAAGGTTTCTCCTTCATAAAACGAGCGGGAAACGAGAAGTCAGAACATGCAGGCGTCCATTAATGACTGATAAGAAGAGCATCACGGCTGGCATCGTACTTCTCCTCCTGAAACATTAAATGCCGCTGCCGATCTAACCGTTAGGGGTCAGACACGTGTCTGAGCCCCTCGAGGTCTTCCTGAACCCGTTGGATTATCTTAACAAATATCCTACATACACAATAAGGTCTGGGACTTATATAAGAGAGAAAACGGTAACAAAGGCAGGTATCATCTCCGGAGCTATCTCATTTACTACACTCTCATTTAATCTCCTCTCATTAATTTCGACCAACATTCCTATACATTTAATACCCGCATACGTATTAATTAGATTCACACCAAAGAGGAAATATTCCGGTGATCACACTCATCGGAAGAAGCTCCTCTCACTCTCCGGCAAGTTTACTTACTCTCACGCCGGAGCTTGGTCACGGATCCCCCTCCCGGGGTCCTCCGTGACGAGGCTAACGGTTTATTCTTTTGTAGCTTCAAGGAACGGGATATCTTGACATCAGCGAAGATCCACTTAACGTCAGTCGGGACTTGGGTATTCGACAAGAACCATTTTCAATGTTAACGAGATGTTTGAAGATTGAAAAATCACATCAAATGAGAACAACTTTATTTTAAAGGTTTGTAAATTGCCCTTTAATCTGTCTGAGAATGTTACTTCCTTTACTGTTAGATTAGCCTTTTCTCTCTGACCTGTGATTGTCAATTTTTTTTTTTTGACCTTTTCAATAAACCTTAATATTGACTATTTCTTGAACCTACACCACTGCCACCATCATATTCCGTATCCAACCACTATAAAAGAGGTGCTTTTTAGTATTATCAAGATACCTGCACTTGGTTCGCAAAAGGGTTCTTAAAGTTTTGACCTTTTTGTGAATTGGGTCAGAATTCTTGACGTATTACAGTCAGATCTTCAGGAAATAGTCAGTTTCTTGGTTATATGAGACACCCAACTCTTGTTTCTTGAATTTTAGGGTTTTGATTAAAACTTTTGGTTTGTAATTGTTACGGATTTGGTGTTTTCTAGCTTAAAAATTGTGCAAGATTGGTATTTTTTTATCTGGTCGGTTGTTTGACTTTTCAAGGTTGACTATTCACAAAATGTTACATTTAACTCGCGGGAATCATGAAGCTGCTGATAGTAAGGCACTTGTTGTATTCTGAATCGAGTGCATAGGGAATGGTATGAGATCAAAATTGGGAATTTTGCATGGGTCAAAACAGGGTCAGGTTAGTTTGAAAACTTTTTGTTCAACAACAACAACAACAACCATACCCAGTAAATCCCACAAATAGCAAAACTATTGGTAGGGTCTGGGGGAGGTGGGATGTAGGCAAACCTTTCCTCTATTCAAGAATAGAGAGGCTGCTTCCTGAGAGACCCCCGGCTCCAAAACAACCAACAAACAGATACCCGAAAAACGGGTAAGTAAATCACGTAGCAGTAGGCAAATAAGTTATCAGTAAGCAACATATATGCATATATACAAGAAAATAATCATATGTTGGTCTACCTATTGTGGAAAAGAATCTAACCCCCCCCCCCCCTTCCCAAGTCACAGGTAGGACACGTCCATACCCTCACCTATTAGTCCTTAACCTTAATCCTACGTCTCCACGAACTCCTATCATGAACCATGTCCTCAGAGAGGTGCAATTCTAACAAATCTTGTCTAAGTCTTTCATCCCAAGTCAACTTGGGCCTGCCTCTACTCCTCCTTCCTTCCACAGTCATGGTTTCCACTGCTCTAACTGGTTCTGTCAACTGCCTCCTCTTCACATGCCCAAACCATCTTAACCTCCCCTCTTTTAACTTGTCTGTTATACTAGCTACTCCTAACCAATCCCTAAAAACCTCACTTCTTATTCGGTCTAACATCGTGTGGCCACACATCCACCTTAACATCCTCATCTCCGCCACCTCCATCTTGCGCCCTTGTGTTTTCTTGATGGCCTAACAATCTGTCCCGTACAACATAGCCGGTCTAACTGCTACCCTATAAAATTGTCCCTTTAATTTTGTTGGGAACCTCCTGTCACACAAAATTCCAGTGGCTGCTCTCCACCTACACCAGCCAACCTGGATGCGGTGAGATACGTCACTATCTATCTCCCCGTCCCCTTGCACAAACGATCCTAAGTACTTGAACTTAGTCGTTTGTGGGACCACTTGACCCTCAATGGTAACCTGAGTGTCCTCGTTGTCACCTGCACCGCTGAAATTGCAATAAAGATATTCAGTCTTAGACCGACTAATCCTTAAACCATTGCCTTCTAAGGCTGCTCTCCATTCCTCTAACCTGGCATTTATGGTTTGTCTAGTTTCAGCCACTAACACTATATCATCCGTAAAAAGCATGCACCACAGAACTGTGTCTTGAATAGACTTGGACAACTCATCCAAGACAACCGCAAAAGGAAACGGACTCAACGCGGACCCCTGGTGGAGTCCTACTTCCACAGGAAAAGACTTTGTATCTCCTACAGGCGCACGAACCCTAGTCACAGTCCTATCATACATATCCCTAATTAAGTCTATATACTTCCCCGGGACTCCCCTACCCTCCAAGCTTTCCCAAATCAGTCTACGTGGCACACTGTCATATGCCTTTTCAAGGTCAATGAAAACCATATGTAAATCACGCTTTTTGTCCCTATACTTTTCCATTAATCTCCTTAGAATATGAATCGCCTCCGTAGTTGCACGCCCTGCCATGAAACCAAACTGGTTTACTGTAACCTGAGTTTCTTTTCTAATCCTAGTGTCAATTACCCGTTCCCAAAGTTTCATAGTGTGGCTTAATAGCTTAATCCCTCTGTAGTTCTCACAACACTGGGCATCTCCTTTATTCTTATACAAGGGCACTACGTCACTACTCCTCCACTGCTCCGGGATTTTTCCAGATTTGAAAATAAGATTAAACAAAGTAGCTAGCCATCGAACTCCATCCTCTCCCAAACACTTCCACACTTCTATCGGTATGTTGTCAGGACCAACTGCCTTAGCCCTTCCCATCTTCTTGAGTGCTGTCCTTACTTCTCCCATTGTAATACTCCGACAATAGCAGTTATTTTGTTGTCGTCCTTGAGTGTTGTTGTTGTCGCTTTCCTGTTGGACTTCCCTCCCCCCATTAAAAAGATTAGAAAAGTAGGTTTGCCATCTCAACTTAATGTTTGGTTCTTTTACTAGGACCTGCCCATCCTCTCCCTTTATAAATTTCACTACCCCTAAATCTTGCTTTCTACGCTCCCTAGCTTTGGCAATCTTGAACATGGCATGTTCCCCTTCCTTCGTCTCCAGGCGTTCATACATATTCTTATAAGCGGTGTTCTTTGCCTCGGCCACTGCCTTCTTCGCCTCCCTTTTGGCCTTCTTGTACCTCTCCTTCAACCTCAGCCGCTCTTCCTCAACAGTACACCTCAAAAGATCTCTAAAACTTTTTGTTCAATATTATAAATTGTTCAATCTTCTTATCTAGGATTCTAATACAAAACTATAAGGAATATGAGATATATTATTCCATCCTAATGAACCCTTGTAGTGATGAGAGCTGAAAAACTCCAAGAAATTTGAAACACATTTAATGGTAATTTGGGCGAAACGAAAAGGAGTTTAATATGGTAATTTCATCCCCATTGATAGAATGGTTGAAGACATTAAGGCGAACACGTTTCTTTGGATTAGGAGTAGATCCAAATATGAAGATCTTATATGGGAGAGATGGCGAGATTTTAATATGAGAGACATAATTTTGTAGTTGTTGTTTGTCGTTTGTTTTTCTTGTACTCCGTTTGGGTTTTATAGTCTTGCTTGCTGGCACCGTATTCTATAATCATAGACTGTTTCGCTCTTAAAAAAGGTATTTGGGATCAATGTGGGGTGCTATTTGACTTTGATTATTGACCTAAATTCTGAACTGCAATAGGATACTGAAGAACAATTGTATAAGAAACAAACACTATAGGTGATAAAAGGAAAGAGTGTAATGAACAAGCTTAATCACTTTAGTGGCGGAAGAAATTACAGAAAAAAAAATGAAACATATATCAACTTTCATACATGAGAACTCGGTTCGCTGAATCGAAATGAAAAGGTTTTCAACCAAAAAAGCAAAATTACGGGGGATGTAAAAGAACTGGCACTTTTGTGGCTGTCAAATAGATAAAAAATAACGGAGCTGGAACGGAGGAGATAGACTGAAAATAATCAGGAGAGCACCTAGAATATGCAGGGATGATATGCTGGCTTCGTGATGAACCTGTTTGCTGTTTCTTTAATTTTTGAATTGTACCACTGCTGTAACAATTTTCCCAGCAACTTGGTGGGCTTAATGAATGGAATCTTTTTTATTCAAAAAAAAAAAAAAACACTAAGCTGACAATAAATCTTTTTTTTTTGGCCAATGAATGTGTTCAAAAAATGATTATATAAATTTATAAACATGAAATCTTCTAAAACATAAAAAAAAAAACCAATAGTAGTATAAAACAAAACGAGTCCATATTCTAAGAAGCATCTATACACTTTTTTAGGCAATCAACCACTAAACATTATCTAAACACTTTTTTGGGCAATCAACCACTAAACATTGAAATTTGAATCTATCCATGAATTGTATGCAATCTAATTATCAACTGCATCGTAAATTTTATTACAACAAGTATATCATTGTAAATCTTAGCATGATCTCTTTTTTCTTGTGTGAGACCCTATATCTTTTTTATATATTAAATGCGAAGTTACAAGTAACATGTAACATGCAAAAAGTGAGTTGTTTTATTTAGTGTTATCTAAATAGTCAATTTTCTTTACTGAGGGGAAGCCTTTTGGCATTATGTGTTTTAAGATACTATACAATCAATCGAAGGGGTAAATGAAAGACAATCAAAAGGGGAAAAACATATAAAAGAAGCCTTCTCCAATCCTGGCCTATGAGCAATGCCACATGTCCTCTCATTTGAGATATGCCACATGTATGCTTATGTGGCTGCTTATTTGGCATCAACCATAAGGTGACATGTGTCCCCCAATGGTTTGCTTTATTAGAGATATAGATTATTATTATTATCTGATGAGGTTCTGGCATCACAGGTTAGGTTTTCCAGTGAGACATGAGTGCTTGGTGGATGATTACAGTGGTGTCGCGCCTAGGGTTGGCATGTCGTGTCAACCGACCTGTTAAGACATGAACATACCGATTATTAAATATATAAAATTTACTTCCAAGTAATTATTAAATTAGGAGCCTCACATGTTTTTTTATTTAAATTTATAACAACCACCGTCAACCATCACCATTATCACAAACCACAATTTCAAAATTAGGGCTTCAAAAAGAAAACACAACCTTACCCAAAATTAGGGCTTTTATATGGAAGACGTGGAAGATGACAACGGGTGGAAGACGAGGGGATATGAGGACGACGTTCGTTCATCAACCACCACCATGGTCTCCGGCGGGTAGAAGACGACGGCGTGCAATTTGCTGACGATTCATTCCGAAGAAGTCGGTGGTGACGAGATTTACGCCGGTGATCTAACCAATCATTCACTTCAACATTTGGTGAGTCAGTGTTTGTTTCTATGTTTCTTGAATCCATATGAACTGGGCTCTGATTAATTTCTTGAAATTTAACTCCCTTATTCAGTACCACATGCAATGTTATTGTTTTTTTTATGACCATATGTTTTTTTAATTCTTGGAAGTTTGTTGTTATGGATTTATGGGGATTAATTGGATTAATGAAATAAGATGAATTTTAAATGCGGGGTTCTGAAATCTTGGATTGAAACAGGACGTGGTAGTGGTGGTGGCGGCGGCGGCGGTGGCTACAGGATGTGGTGGTGGCAGAATGAGGTGGTGGTTAGGGTTTTAGGGTTAGGAAATTGGGGGAGATGAAGTGTATATGTAATTTTTATGGTTTGATTTATTAAACATTTAAATAAAAGCATGAATTGAACAGAATACCCTTTAGTGAATAAACTTAACTGTAAATTTAAACTGGGTTAGTGTTAAAGGACCGAGGATGTAACGGGTTTTGCAAATAAAGGATTGTGACTGTAATTATTGAAGTTAAAGGCTATCCGTTTGAAGAGGTATGGTCTCAATTCCTCGCCTACATGGCAAGGGCCACACCACTTTCTCATCCTACATGGCGTCCGCATCATCAAATGAATCCAGAAGCTTCTAGAAGCTTCTGGAATACGTCAAGGTGGCACCAAAGATGCTCCTTCCGACATAAAGGACAATACGTGTCACCACCCATCGTGTAGACCTGCAGCAAATCAAGGAGCAGACCGACAATACCAGTACGACGTTTCCAGCATGGACAAATATAGGCGCGCCACGTGTACCACTACACTGACCACAGCAGAGGAGACCAAGAGGATATTCCCCTTGGTCGGACAGCTGGCGCCCTATACCAGCTGGCGAAGATGCTCCCCCCTCTCTCACCCTCCGGCTATAAATAGGACCCTTCATCATCCAGGTTGATCCATTCTATTCTCTACGATCTCACTCTTAACACACACCGTTTTATCTCCTCAGAGCAGTACTTATTCTCACGCCGGAGCCCGGTTAAGAGGGAAACCCCCATATCCCCCTCTTAACGAGCTAACGGTGTTGCTGTTTTGCAGGAACCATCATTTGGCGAGCAACGTAGGAGATTGAACCCCACAAAGGAGACGAACCAGCTAGTTTCACCCTAGGTGTTAACCAGTGTTTCATCATTGGCGCCCACCGCAATTTTTGCAAACCTTTTTCATCTCCTTTCCGTTTAAAACACTCTTCCAAATGGCTGAAACGAACCCTTCCCACCAAGTGGACGGAGACGTTTCTTCCTTTGAGCTCGTTTCGGACACAGTGCACGTCCAAAGGGGCCAGGGGAATGAAATTATCCAAGAAGGGCAAATGAACAACGATTTTCCTAGTATCTTTGGGAGTGCATCCAAGGTTGTTAGCCAAACTACAACTGGTGCCACTTTCCAAACTCCACCTTGGATCATCACCCAAACTACAAACGGAGCCACTTTCCAACCTCCGCCGGGGGTAGTCCAACAAACACCTCCACCAGTGCAAACACAGAGCCATGGAGCTGGCCCTTCAGCTCCATCGGACCAAACACAACTGAATTTCTCTGCACTACTCGGGCTACCCGAAGGAAAAACTCTGCCTTCCTGGTATGCCGAACAAATGGCGTCTATAAACCTTGTTTACACACAGCTCAGTGCGCAACAAGCTTTGCTCCAAGCACAAGCCAACTAGTCCACATTTATTACCCCACGCAAAGGCCTTTGAGCGCTTACATGCCTCAACAGACTAATGCATTCATCTTACGCCCTGAATCAGTACCTGCACCAAACATCAGAAGGCCGAGCGCGCACGACACGCGCGATACTTACGGTGAAACAGAGAGCAATTATGTGCAGTATTCTCACCCACCAAGGAAGCCAATACAAAGTCGTTTAGGTCCGCGCAACATAAACGACGAGCTTGATAACTATGAAGAAGAAGAAGACGAGACATACAAAGAAAGCACAGTGTTCAGCAGGCTGCCGCCAGAGCACGAAGCGTACAAACCTCACAAACGCGCAGGGTATAACCCAAAAGCAGAGCATGATTATACCTTGAGCTATCGTCCAGAAGATATGGCTGAAAATTCAAAATTCATCAAAGAGATTGCCACAGCCGCTATTGACAAAACGAAACTACCACACAACGTGGGCAAATACAACGGCTTGACAGACCCAAATGATCACCTCCAAGTCTTTAACGGTGCTGGAGCAACAGGAGGATGGAATTTACCAACGTGGTGTCACATTTTCGCTCAAACTTTCGTCGGCGCAGCACGCGTCTAGTTTGACAGCCTACCAGCAGGAAGAATCAAGTCATGGATCGATTTCCGAGATAAATTCCTTGCGCACTTTTCTCAACAGCGCAGACATACTAGAGATCCGGCAGACTGTCTGAATATCTGGAGAAGGGACCACGAAAGCGTGGAAGATTTCATTACGAGGTATAATAAAGAATGTTTGGAGATCGGCGACGTGGGCGAAAAAATGATGCGCGCACACTTTATGAGGGCAGTCAAGTGTGACGACTTGATCAAGCGAGTGAAAGGAAGAGATGGAGGCCCCAAAGACTGGGACACCTTCATAGAGGCAGCAAAAACCATTGCGCAATCTGACAGACAGTTGACCGGTGATGACAACCGCCAGCGCGGATACAGCCATAACGACCGGCATAACAAGAAGGGCAGAGGCCAACCATGGAAAACATCCGGTCACAGAGAAAGAAGCCCGGTAAAAGACGACGCGCGACATACAATCAACCAGATAGCCCATCGAAAAGAAGTAGAAAAAGAAAACAGAGAAAAATAGTGGACACCCCTAACAAAAACGCCTTCAGAGGTCACCAGTTCAAACCACCGGTTCAAACCACCGCTACAAATGCGAAACAAGAGGGGCCAAGACCCAAATCTTTTCTGTGAATTTCATAAAGACACAGGCCACTTAACAGACGACTGTTTCAGCCTCAAGCAAGAGATCGAAAGGGCCTTAAGAGACGGAAAGCTTACTCATCTGATAAAAGGTGGAAAGCGCGACTACCGCCAGATTCAAAGAAGAGAAGAAGGGCCGGATAACAAAAAACTCCGAAAATTGGAAACCCACATGGTTCAAGGGGGTCCACGGAAGCCAAGAAAAAAATTATAACAAGCGCACACAAGACGACTCGTGGCGCGAAAGACAAGTTGTTTTCCCGGTAGTAAGAGGAGGTCCAAGAGAAAGAAGAAGCATAGTTATATCCGGTGTAATTGGTCACTACCAAACTGATTACATTTTCATCGATCTAGGGAGCACTGCCGATATCATCTACGAACAATGTTTTAACCAATTCGACCAAGAGGACAAAGCGCGCTTGGAACCGGTAGACTACCCGTTGACCGGTTTCTGCAATGAAGCTGTTTTCCCTCTAGGTTAGATATCGTTCCCAGTGTTGTTCTCGGATGGAAGGAATTCAAGAACGGAAGAGGTTACGTTCATGGTACTACCAGCGCACTCAAGACATGACATTCTGTTGGGAAGAGAATCCCAAGGCGACTTTAGCATGATTTGCTCTGGGCCGCATTCTGCCGTAGGATTCCCAACAGAAACGGGCGTAGCATTAATCTATGCAAGCAAAGAAGTCTTGGCGACAGATGAAGTCAGGCCAGCAAAGGCAAGCAAAGTCGCACCACGCGCGGAAGCAGAAAAATGGGTGTTAAACAGCGCATACCCAGAACAAACAGTTACCTTAGGCCCCGCAATGTCCGATCTTACGCGCGCAGCGCTAAAAAAGTTGTTGTTCGATAACATGGATGTGTTCGCCTGGACGCCAGCTGACATGGTGGGTGTTCCACGACACATAGCAGAACACCGGTTAAACGTTTCAGAAAATGCAAAACCAGTGGTGCATGCCAAACGACACTTGGGAGACATAAAACACGATGCTATGCAAGAGCAAGTCATGGAACTGTTGAATGCTGGTATCATCAGAGAAGTCCAATACCAAACATGGGTGGCGAGCCCTGTAATGGTACAGAACCAGAATGGTAGTTGGAGAATATGCGTAGATTACAAGGATCTGAACAAGGCATGTCCACGCGTTTGTTACGCCTAACCAGACATCGATGAAAAGATTGATTCGCTGGCGACATTCCGGTGGAAATGTTTCCTTGACTGTTACAAGGGGTACCACCAGGTACAGATGGCCGTGCAAGATGAAGACAAAACCGCTTTCCGCACACCGACAGGGCTGTACTGTTACACCAAGATGCCTTTCGGCCTTAAGAATGCGGGCGCGACCTATCAGAAACTGATGAACGAGACTTTCCACGATGCTATCGGCAAATACATCGAAGTGTATATGGATGACTTGGTCATCATGAGCAAAGAAGAAAGTATGATGCTGGTGAATATTCAAAAAAACGTTTGACACATTGCGCGGAGTAAGTATCAAGTTAAACCCAGCAAAATGCTCTTTCGGCATGGAGGAGGGAAAGTTCTTGGGTTTCATTGTCACGAAAGACGGTTTTAAGGTGAAACCTGAAAAGGTGCAAGCCATTGAGAGAATGCCCTCACCATCAACCATCAAGGAGATGCAAAAATTGGCAGGACGGTTGGCAGCACTTAACCGCTTCCTAGCCAATCACGTAGCTAAATCCTTCCCGTTTATCAAGACGCTCCGCAACTGCATGAAGAAAAGTCAATTTCAGTGGACTCCGGAAGCCGAGAGCGCATTCCGCGAAATGAAAGATTGCCTTATAAGATTGCCAACATTGACGGCACCAGTGAAAGGAGAACCTCTGGTATTATACCTATCAGCATCTGATAGAGCAGTTGGAGCAGTATTACTCGTCGAACGCCAAGGCGTCCAAACACCGGTTTACTATGTATCTCGCACCCTGACGGACCAAGAAACCCGGTACGCCATAATGGAAAAACTAGTGCTAGTACTAATCCATGCATCAAGGCGGCTGCGCAGGTACTTTGCCAACCACGTCATTCACGTCTTGATAAATTACAACATAGGCAACATCCTCGCAAGGCCAGAGATTTCCGGAAGACTAGCAAAATGGGCGATAGAGTTGGGAGGCCATAATGTAGTTTTCAGGCCTAGACCAGCAATCAAGGGCCAAGTGCTGGCGGATTTCATGACGGAAGTACCCGATGACAAGGATTGGGAGTGCAAGGCCTTAGAAAAAGCCGAAAGGCAACATTCAGAAGAACCATGGCTACTGTACACAGATGGCGCGTCCAACGAGGACGGCGCAGGCGCAGGACTTAGACTGGTGAGTCCAGACAAACATGAATTTACGTATGCCATCCGGTTAGACTTCAAGAGTACGAATAACGAAGCCGAATACGAGGCCTTCCTTGCTAGTTTGAGGTTAGCAATAAAGATGGGAGTCAAGCACAAAGAGGCGCATGTGGACTCAATGTTAGTAGCCAGACAAATCAACGGACAGTACGATGCCAGATGGGACGTGATGGCGCTCTACTTGAACCAAGCAAAAACATTGCTGCAAAACTTCTACTCTTACAAGGTGCACCGCATCAACAGGAGCGAGAATAAACCAGCAGACGCGCTGAGTAAACTCGCATCCACAAGTTTCCAGCACCTAGCCAAGGATGTGCGCATAGAAGTTTTGAGCAACCCATCGGTACCATTAAGAGAAGTAAGCGTTATTCAGTTGGGAACGACGTCTTGGATGACACCCATAATCATGTATCTCCAGTCCGGGGTATTACCACAAAACAAAGCTGAGGCACGAAAGGTTGAATATAAGGCTGAGCATTACCAGATGGTAGATGGGATCTTGTATCGAAAATCATATCTTGGGCCATTGTTAAGATGCCTCGACCTAGAAGACGCAAACTACTTGATCAGAGAAGTGCATGAAGGGATCTGCGGCATTCATGCCGGACCGAGAATGGTCGTAGCAAAAGTTATGAATGTCGGGTACTACTGGCCCGGGATGCATTTAGACGCAGTAAAGGTTCTGAGAAAATGCAGCGGCTGCCAGAGACACGCTCCCAAGACGATGCGCCCCAAAAACGAATTAGTCCCCGTAACAACGGCATGGCCGTTCCAACAATGGGGCATAGATATGGTTGGCCCCTTCCCTGAGGCCCCGGGTGCAGTAAGATTTATCATAGTAGCGGTTGACTACTTCACAAAATGGGTAGAGGCGAAGGCATTGGCGTCAACCACATCTACCGTAGTACGGTGTTTCATCTGGGAACAAATAATCTGCAGATTCGGGCTACCTCTGAGAATTATCACCAATAATGGTACAAATTTTGCTGCAGAAGACCTTCAGCGATGGTTCAAAGAACTACACATAGAACACACCTTCTCCTCGGTTGCGCACCCGCAGGGGAATGGTCAAGTAGAAGCCGTAAACAAAAGCATCGTAGACGGCATCAAAGCAAGACTTGGAGAGAAAAGAAGAGGCTGGGTCGACGAATTGCCCAGCATCTTGTGGGCCCATAGAACGATGCCCAAAACAAGCAACGGAGAAACACCGTTCAGCTTAGTCTATGGGTCCGAGGCCGTGATACCAGCGGAGATCGGGCTGCCATCACCAAGAATGCTCTCCATGAACATGATCAACAACGAAGAAGAAAGGAGGTTAGACCTTGACCTCCTAGAAGAAAGGAGAGAGATGGCAGCAATCAATGAAGCAAAGTACAAAACAAAGCTCGAAAAGTATTATAACTCCAAAGTCAGGATCTGCACCTTCAACCAGGGAGATTACGTCCTGAGGGACAACGAGGCGTCTAACGCCGAAAAGCCCGGAAAGCTAGCTCCCAAGTGGGAAGGGCCTTACGTTGTAGAAGAAGTACTTGGAAAAGGGGCATACAAGTTACGCACCCTGGACGACAAAGAAGTCCCACGAACATGGAACGCCCAACAGCTAAGAAGGTGCTACATGTAAAAGGTCGAAGTTTTTCTATGTAATTGTAACGGCTGCGCGCCAACACAGTTAACATTAATACAAGAAGTGTTTGGCTATTCCCTTTCATGCGAATTTCTTGTCACAACTGCATATATTACTTTGGGCATACACGAAAACATCAATGGCTCGACCTTAGGAAACGTTGTAGACCTCCAAGGCCCGTCACAAACAAGTGCACAGCCGGGTCAAAAACACAACTAAAGCCTATAAAACGCCAAATAAGTACTTCGTGCCCACATAAACACGAAAGCATCGAACACATGGTAAATACACATTGCAAAAACCTCCAAGGCTGAACACAGCTGGGTGCACACAATAACCTGTAACTCGATCACTTCGTATTCACGAACAAACCTGCGCATAGTAAACGACAGAATAAACGTTGTAGCTAACACAACACAACCTGTCAGCGCCACCATTCATTCGTGATACATGAATCAAAGTAATTAAACATGCACATATTGTAACCTTAAACAAAATTCACAAGAAACCAAAATGCATATTAAGCATTAAACATGCCAACCATAGCAAAACTTGGCACAGGTACGACAGTTATAAGTCAAATTGTTCACAACAACATAAAGTAAATTGTTCAAGGAATTGTCAAGTGGGTTACAAGGCCATCAAAGCCCATACACGGCATACAAGCCGGATGCCTTCACTTCGGGTGGCTGGGACCAGCGCCCCCAGTCGCGCCATCTCCATCCCCAAGGGCCTTTTTAAGCAAAGCAACACCATCAGGCTTCTGAGCCAATTTTTGAGAAGCTTTAACAACTCCGAACTCCAAGGAGGCAAACTCTTTTCTCTTCGCGGCATAAGCACCGGTACACTCTTCCTTGTACAGGTTGAAATGATAGTCCTTCTCATTGTTGACAGCTACAGTGATGTGTGCTAAACAGACTATAAAAACAAACTAAATTAGACCCTCTATTCTAGACACTATAAAGCTTTAATTCTAGACTCGACCTAAAAACCACACAATCGGCAAGTGTACCGATCAATGTAGTATAACCTAGGAAGTCCGGATATCGAACCACATGACTCTATAAATTACGTAAGCTAGACTCTGACAGACACTGACGGACACGACTTAAACTTGTTTAATTGTTTTGGGGGGGGGGGGGTTACTGAAAAACTAGGAAATCTATATTAAACTAATTAATTAACTAGATTTAGACTAAGACACGAACAGAAACTAGGGTTTGATTCAGATGAGATTAACGACTACCTAGACTTGAATCCAGTTTGACTCGGAATGGACTTCTAACGGTATTATTGTTGAATGGAGCCGGGATCATAAAATACTAAACCTTAAGGTATTTCAACGCTAAGACTTCCCGACCCTTCTCAGGAAGAAACCTAGGAAACCCTACAAGGCTGTTGCGAATACCGACTGTTAGATTTCCTCTCAGTCCTCTAACGATTCTAAAAGTGCCCTAATATGACTATCTACCTCTCAGCGCGATAATCTAAGGCAATTCTAGGTTCTGACTTGGTTTACTAGACACAAATGCAATTAGGGAAATAAAATCGACTTCTCTCAAAACCTATCTTAGATATATAATGCACCGCGACCTAATAACTAACTCGAGCCTCTCAGCGACAAGTTAGGCAGAGTATTTAATTCTATTTGTATCTTAATTACTGTTTCTAGGGCTATTGGCCAATTTACCCAAAGATCACCCGAACCCGTGAGGATGCAAATAATCAACACAAATCCCTTATATGAAAGACATTCATCAGAACTCGTGTGAAACAGCAAATAATCAACAATCAAAAGTAAATACGCACATACACCAAATCAGAAATTCTAAAACACTTTACTTTCAGAAATCAATCCATAATCAAACAATAAAAACCGTTAAAAGATCCAATCTTTAATCAAACTATCATCTTGTCTAGGTAGTATCTAGGGTTTAGCCAAGAAACATGTTGTTAATAGTAAGCAAATCAAGTTCAAAACAAGAATTCATTGGAAAAGATTGAAAACACGAAATTAAAGAAAACCGGGAGATAAAACCCGAACAATCTTCACTTCCACGCTTCCTAGCTTCAACCTTATGATTCCCGCAAGCTTAAACTCTCCGTAATGCTCGAAAACTGCTCCAGACGTCGCCTTAGGGTTTGTTCATTCGTAACCTCCTTAATGATCATTAAAAAATCCTTAAATAGTAAACCCTAGCATCAGATCAAACAATTCGCGATCCACCAGACCGTCGCGTAGCGCGACGGGTCTTCTCTCCATGCTCGCGCTACGCGAGTGACATCAGATCCAGATTTTTGTTACTTTGTTGGTGGTGTAGCGCGACTGAGTGACCTCCTATCCGTGGCGCTACGCGACTGACGTTTTTTAACAGAATGTTACTTCAAAATTCCAGCTCCGACTTCCAAATTCTCTAAAATAATTCTAACACTTGTTTCAAATGGTTCTGGGACTTGATGCTTCAGCCATATAACTCAATTTTGCTCTTTTTTCAGCATCTTCGTATATCAAGACCTGGAAAACCGAACTTTTATCAATAGCGCGCAATTCTAAACAAAACTAAACTAAAAATAACGATAAAATGTACAAACTATACACGATATAAGTATGTATTTTGCAATACATCATACAGCCCTACCCTCACTGTAGCCATCCTTCCGCCCGCTATTATACCCTGCTTGAACCAACTCAAACCTGTAGTTGGCAAGTTCATGGGATTTCACTATACAACCAGCAATCTACGGGAAACACACAACAATATAAGCAGAGTAATCACCAAAAATCGAAAGCGAACACAAACAAAGGAAGTTACCAGAGGTACAGCACGTGACAGCAACCACTTGCAATCGGCGAATGCCTCTTCAGCAAGGATTTCAGAAGCCTTACATTCCGCAATCTTGTTCTCAACAAACTCTTCCAACGCAGCTATACGCTCCACATACTCAGCCTCCCTTTTCTCAAACGCGACACGCGCTTGCTCAGCTTCTTCGCTAATTTTCTTCTTCTCACCAGACAACCTGATAATAGCATCATGTTGAGTTTGCATCTCTGCATTAGTGCGCTCACAGGCAGCCTCCCAATTTTTCTGTTTATCAGTATTGGCCTGCTTCTCTTGAGCAAGTTTCTGCTCCGCATCAGAAACTCTCCACAACAAACCCTTCTTCTCCGAATTAAACTTTTCTCTTTCTTTCGCAAACGCCTTCTTCTCTTTTTCAAACTCAATTGTCTCCTCCCCCATCAGTTTCCACTCATGGACAATCTCCTGAGAGGTGGCAAAATAGTTAACACCGGCACGAACATGATCATCTAGCAGTTCAAACCGGTGGCGTCTTTTCTGAAACAGCCTCTCAGCTGGGGGGAGAGACAAAGAGAAGAATTCATGGCAGTTTTCAAGATGATTCATCCGGGAGCCTTGGGTCAGATTCCAGCAAGGAGCATGTGGCAAATCATCACACGCTGGGTTTTGAATGTCCCAAGATCCACCTTGAACGTGCTCAAAATCAGGACTCCGAACCACCCCGGAAGTTGCACCACCACCACCACCTGGTGGACGCTTGGTATATATGGTTTGATGAGGAGTGGTCTCGCTTGACTCCACCCAAATTTCAATGTTTTTACCACGTTCAACACCACCTGCAACATCACCGCCAGCGCCACCGGCATCACCACCACCTTCCCCAACATGCTCAACATCTACATCATCTGTTTTCTTCTTCTCACCGATATTATCACGGGGAGGAGACAACCCAAATGTCCGCGAGGGCGGAGAAGTAGGAGGAGTGATTTTTGAAATGTCAATTTTGTGTGAAGTCTTGGCTGGTTTAGTACCTGCTCCAAAACGAGCAAGATATTTAGAGAAAAGAAGGGAAAACAAACAACAAGAAAAGATAAATGGAAAAACTAATAAAACCAGTACCAGAAGCCTCAAATATTTTCTCCAACAAATTCCCATGTTTCTCAGTGAAAACACCCAGATCAACCTCCGATTCCGACGGAGCAGGAGGAGTCTCCTTCTGAAGCTTAGCCTTCTTTGACGCAAGCATAGCAGCAGCTTGCTCGTCAAGTTTCCGCTTTTTATCCTCAAAAGCCTTCTTCTTCATCATCTCTGTCAAAGTAGCGCGATCTTCAGGGTCAGAACTACGATGTCTCTCTCCGGCCCCTAAACCGGACAATGTATCAGAAACTACAACGTAATCTAGGACATGAAGAGTAGAAGGTCGCTTACGAGGAGTCTCAGTGGCATGTTCCCCAGCCTTCTTCTCCTTCCCCTCCAGCTTGTCAACTTTTGACTTCTTCCTCGTTTCCAACTTATCAGCAGTCTCAACTGAAATTTCCACATCATGAGGAGTTTCACTTGTCCCATGGTTTTAATAAAGGTTTTATAAAAATCAGTTTTAACCGTTTGAAAAAGACAATTTAGCATCGAGCCCCACTTGGAACCTTCCCACGGAAGTTCGTTAATATGATTAAAACATTTATATATAGGAAGTACCAGCGGCGTATCCACCATGTTTCTCCCATATTACTTTCGTTTCGTGAGGCGGTGTCATGTGCGCTGATACGACACGGATAGAATTGCGCTTACTCGGCCCAATCGATAAAAAGTTAGACCGAGTATAAGATAGAATCGAATAGGTTAAGCCGGCGAGTTGCATTGCGAACGTAGTTACAACAGCGTGCGCGAGTAGCCTGATGACACGAAATGCTTATGTGTCGTGTCTGGTTAGGCGTCGAGCGGTAGATGATAAGCGATTAGTGCGATGTCGATTAGATTCCACATTGAACTCGCATGGCACGTTTCCACGAGAGTTTGCTAACATGGTGAAACACCACGTTTAACCAGGTTAGTTTTGCCTCGTGAAGCGATGTCATGCGTACTATCACCACACAGACTGTAACGAACACCATCGAGCGAATAAGCGGTAGACTATAAACGATAAGCGATAAGCGATTAGGTGATTGAGCGAATAACACGACACCAATAATGACGGCGATGGTAAACGAATTTCAATAAGCGGCAGTGGTTGTGTTGCAAGCGATGGAGGCATGCGCGATTTATGCGGTTCGATTCGATTGATTAACACCACGGAGTTTACTAACATCGGGCCCCGCATGGCCTTTTTCCACGAAAGCCCGCTGATATGACTAAAACACCTTGCTTTAACCATATGAACTTCATCTCGTGAAGCGAGGTCATGCGTGCTAACTTAACATAAGTATCACGGATAACGGTATAGCGATGGATTGATACACAACAAACGATATAGGTTCACATAATAAGCGATAGAGATGGCGAGGTACACATGATAAGCGATTGTGATTAGCCGAGTCCTGTTTCGAATAAGCTTAACGTTACGTTGCGACGCATCACGGTTATCGAGGAGGGTAGAATAGGTCCTCACTCAACGATATCGTGAGCGGTTATGTACTTGATTAGATTTGTTGCAACAGACTTACGACCAGTCTTGCGTCGACGCAATTGCCCTGCGAGGTAGACTCCCCAGAGTCCATCGATGAGGTGATTGCATTGCGTTTGCAGACTTATGACAAGTCTTACGGTGATGCGATTTAGTTGTTACGCCTTGCGATTGAGTGTAGTGTGTTGAAAATAATCACAATAGTATAATAGGTCTAATAACGTTCAACTCCACGTGGCACTTTCTTCACGGAACTTCGGTAGTATGATAAAGCACACCTTGCTTGACCCCTACTACTTAGATCCCGTGGTTTGGTGTCATACTTCGTCGTAACACTTATGGCACCTTAGAATTCACTACGATCTCCGTGCACTGACCCAAATAATCCCGTGTGCACCCGTGATTAGTCGTTCTTTGCACGTTTATCGTACCTCATTCTAAGAGTGTAGTGAGGGTAAAACAAATTATTTCGTGATATAGTTTATAGTATGTGTGTGAATCTAGTCTAAGTGCGACGACTAGAGAGTGAAAGAGAACACGAGAGCGAGAGTTAGCGTTACACCTAGTGGCAACATCGAGTAATAGAGTAGGTTCAAAATTTAGAAATTAACGTCGAAGATCGTATCATTACAATTTTATCCTACGCTTGCTAGATGTTTGATGCTGAAGACTTTTGCTGGAGCGGTTGTTGTTGTACTCAAATTCGCGGTTTGATGCGGCAGTTGCGAGTGAAGTGACCGTAACGGTTGCAATTACTGCAATAGCGACAGTCAGCCTCAACTGGATGATGATAGGTGCATGAGTAGCACTGAGGATGAGCTCCAGTTTACGCTCGTTTTGGAAACACCGGGACTGCTTGAAGAGGCTTCGGCTGCGGCAGTTCGGTGGTTGATGAGTTCAGGCTTGAAGTCTTTCGTTTGCGGCTGGGTTTGTTGGTGTTTTGCGATGAGATGTCGTCGTTGGAGGATTCGTCTGAGGACTCACTTGCAGAATCTTTGGTCGAGTTGTCAGAAGATCCATCGGCAGATTTGTCAGAAGAATCGGCAGCAGATTCGTCAGAAGAATCGTCAGCAGATTCGTCAGGAGAATCGTCAGCAGATTCGTCGGGAGAATCGTTAACAGGATCGCCTGAAGAATTAGTGGCGATTGCTTGATAGGCTTGCTTGACAAGATTCTTTGAGAAGAACCCATCCATGAGTCGTTTGTTGTTGATTTCTGCGGCTAAGCGGTAGGTTTCTTCGATGGTAGCAGGTCTTGCAGCTTCGACAAAATCACCCACACACTCAGGCAAGCCGCGAATGTACTTCGAAATGGCTTTTTCTGAAGTGTTGACTTGACTTGGGCAGATTATGCTTAGCCAGCGTTGTCGCTTTCGAGTTGCTTGATTTTCCAGAATTCGTCTTCTAGCTTCTGAATTTCGTGAGGGGGACAGTACTCTTTCTTCATGAGCTATTTCAGCTCATTCCAAGAGAGAGCATAGGCTGCGGAGATCCCACGTTTGTTACGTTCGGCGGTCCACCAGTCGAGTGCTCGGGATTGAAATACTCCCGTAGCGCAAGTAGTACGGAAACTATCGGGACACCCACTTTGACGAAGGGTAACTTCGATAGAATCGAACCACTGGAGTAGTTGAGTCACACCTCCTTCACCCGTGAATTCCATCGGGTCACAGGCTTTGAAGTGTTTGTAAAGAAAAGCAGATTGCGGCGCTTCCGTCTTAGAGTCTTCCGAGGCTCGAGAGTTGCTGAGAGAGTGCACTCGAGCGGCAATTTGAGGAATAAGCTTGACCACTTCCTTGGTTACAAGTGATGCAATCCTCTTATCGGCGCTTCGTTTGGCTATTCTCCTAGCTATTCGTCTCGAGGTAGAGTCGTTGGAAGGCATCTAGACAGGAAGAGACTTGGAATGAGATTCGATCATAACAATTTTTTAGTTTTGTGATGCGATCGAGCGCGTTCAAAGCTCGATGTGACAGTATAATAGCAATGTGAACCACATAGGAGCCATATAGGAGGCACGGAGTTCCTAAGTTCTCACATAATGACTTGTTTGTTTATACGCATATATATATATATTTATGTATTTGTAATTTGTAATCATACACATACAGGTCGACTTAGAATAAGCGAGGACGCGTTGAGGTGAGAAAACGAGAGCGAAGGCGATAGATTATGCATTAGTTTTGTTGCGAACATTCGGGTTTCGTTTTAGATTGCGATGGCTGTGTGAATTGTGCGTTTATAAAGCAGGGAGTGGAAATTGTTAAATCGAGAAATCGATAAAGCGTAAAGTTTCAAAATGTAAATAAGTTCCAACCACCCGTAAAATCGGCGGTTCGTATGATAGAGTGCCTTGGGCGTTTAGGCG
Source organism: Helianthus tuberosus (assembly GCA_030545235.1). NCBI lineage: Eukaryota > Viridiplantae > Streptophyta > Magnoliopsida > Asterales > Asteraceae > Helianthus > Helianthus tuberosus. The sequence continues at coordinate 201,776,351 of CM060425.1, forward strand.
TCGACTACCCAAGGTAACCCAACTATATTCAACAAGTTAGTGTACGCGCGTTAACCTAGAAGACTTCATGCTTCCACTGGGATGCAGCTCATGGCACTCGTCTTCCTAGTCATTGCGTGGCTCAACTTATCGTGATAGTCGAGTCCTTTGTGAGAGCTTTTTGAAAACCAACTTATAGAGGGTGGAGCGGCTTATTAAGGTACGGGTTTCACCCCTGACTTAACAGCTTCGTTCCTAATTGTGGTTATGCTCTTTGAATAAATTCGTGAGTTCCACTAGATTTCGAAATAGAGACTTTCCTCGAGATGTGGATGTCACTCCTAACTCGATGAAATGTTCTCGTGCTAGAAGAAAATGCGCTGAGTGAGCGATCTCATCGAGAGTTCTCGGTTTTCACACCTGGTCTCGACTGGATCACTCGGTTTCGTTATGCGAGTATTCTCGAAAACACGTGTATTGTGTTGGCCTTAGGAAAGGCTAAGTAATATTCAGGCCTTAGGAAAGGCTTCTTCGCATGAAATTGTAGTATGCGGTGTTCACGCGTAGTAGTAGCTTTTAGCAATTTCGATAGAGAGTATCGAGTAGGCCCGATACAAACCCTACTGAGTTCGTACGAGCCGGCCTGTTGGTACTTAGACTATAGACTAAGTCAATTTCTAAGACGTCGACCCGGACTAGGTCGAGTCTCGCCTAATTCCCTATAGTTATGGCTCTGATACCAATCTGTCACACCCCAACCGATGGCGGAATCATCGGGGCGCGACACTAGGCGAATCAGATTGCTCAAGAGAATCCATAACAACTATATTGCGATAATATTTAATACATTCGTCATCCCATACTAACAAATAATACAATCACATAAGTTATCACAGATTTCTTGTCCTCTCGAACAATACAAATCCGACAACCTAGATTTTAGTTGAGTTTCTAGACTTCCTAGCTTTGATTTGATATAATCTGCGATCTAACCTGCAACATACGTTAAAATATTTGTCAATACAAAAGTATTGGCGAGTATACATGTTTGATATGTATAGTGTAATAGATTAAAACGTGTAGCGAATTTCCACATGCATAAACGTAACACTCGACATATATACTCACAAAGCTGATACTACCAACTAAGTCCTCGATGCTCGAATATGCGATGGCAAACTAGACCCCGTCGGGCGCAATAGTACTATACTAGTCGTGGTGGGACGTCGCGAGTATAAGCCCTAGCACATATGCAACTAGCATCACGTATATCTATGCATAACAGTTATTCGCAAGTCATAATTCGATTGATTGAATAATTTGTTTGATAAGTTCGATTTGTTAGAAACGTATGTTACACCCAAAATGTGATTAAAAAGGGTTCAAGTATACTCACAGTGCGTTTTTAGCGAGAATACAACTTGATTGAGTCGGTTGTGAGTACGTCTGCGTTAATCATTGAAGGATATAATAAACGATGCACGGTTAAGCGAGAATAGCATCGAAAAGTCAGTTATCCGGTCAGATGGTGCTCATCCGTTCGGATGGGCTCATCCGATCGGATGACACATGGATCGGATGACACATGGATCGGATGACAATATGGATCGGATGACAATATGGATCGGATAACAATATGGATCGGATGACCATTCTGGGTCGGATGGGCTGGTCCGGTCGGATGACAGTCATCCGGTCGGATGACATGCTATCCGATCGGATGACATGCTATCCGATCGGATGACATGTGATCCGATCGGATGACATGTGGTCCGTTCAGATGACATGTTATCCAGTCGGATGACACGTCTGTTTTATCGTCCCGATCAGTCGTTTTTGAGTGTTTTAGGTAGGAATACGTGTGGCTTTACTGGAATAGTGTAATTTCGTATTAGCAATTGAAATTCCATCAGTTCCGACCCGTTCTAACGGCCGGGAATCACCCCGTTCCACCAGATCTGGCCGTTCTTGACGGGTTCTCATGTTTAACTCGAAATCGCACAGTTCCTTGGTTAAATACATAGATTTAGGTGAGATTTGTTATCAAAACATGTGGAAATCACCCAGATCTGAGTCGTTTATGGTGGGATGAGGTCACAACTTGAAGTTCATATGAACTCTTGGTGACATCACCTTAAAACACCTCAAATCAGTAGATTTCACGGTTAGAAATTGAGTTTTGAAAGATAGAATGATGTAGAATTGAGTGTAAATCATAGAAGTACAAGTTTTAGGTCGAAATCTTACCGGAATCGCGAGGGATCGAGGGAAAAAGGGTCCTAAAGCGTGCTTGGTCGAGTGGGAGCTGTCACATCACTGTTTGAGTGATGTGACATGCTATTTATAGGCCACAGAGAAAGCTGAAAAGGTGTTCGGGTCGGATGGCCCATCCGTTCGGATTGCCCATCCGTTCGGATGAGGCTGTCCATCTGGATGGCCATCCCGGCGCGTGGGTTTTCTTCGTTTTTTATCGTTTCAATAGTTTTTGGAGTACGTTCTCTTTATAATTAATTTTATATTATTGTTATATATGTATATATATATCACTAGGGGCCGTATTTATGTATCCATATTCCAACGTTTCGATATATCAATCGGTTTTCGATTCGAGTGTGCGATTATTAGCGACGTTTCACGGCCATTAAGGAGGGTAGTATAGGTCCTTTCTTGATGTCATCGTGAACGTTATTGCGTGTTGTGCCACAATGACTGACAAGGTTCCACTTACTCGTATTGTCATCATCGTCACGACGACTGGAGCTATAGCACTCACCCGAGAGTCTTTGTTAGCGTTAATTGTCTGTGTTTCGACACATCACGGCCACTGAGGAGGGTAGAATAGGTCCTCACTCAATGTCATTGTGAGTGTTAGTGTTTGTGATGTGATGTAGTGATAATATATTGCGAAAATATGCGATTTATCCTTCGAATAGCGATGTATGCGATATAGTTACATTATGATCCGAATCTCTGGTGCTAGGCGTAACGAGGATAACGAATAGTAACAACGCACAAAAGTGCGGGTTGTTACAGTTGATTTGAGAGATATGGAGTCCATAATTCCTTAACACATCGGCAGTAAACCTGGTCATCGGAAGTCTGAAGTTGCCCTCCCGGAAGAAAGCAGCGTACAGTGTAATATAACCAGGAGGTGCATCCATGGCAGTAGAACCAGGAGTCGGAAACTGAGCACCCCATTCTGGAAGGAAGCCCATCTCCCTCACCAGATTCTGAAACTCTTCCTCCTTCCACCCTATAGTCGCCTGATCCGGGCCTGGTGGATTTTTACCCTTGTTCCTTTTCTTTTTCGACGAGCGATTCCCTCCAGACATATTGCAAGAAGATAAGAACAATAGTATGAATGAACTCAAGAAAAAAGGGAATCAAGATAAAGGAACAAGAGAAAAGACCGGAGTTCAAAATTTGAAAAATGAAAAAGATGAAGGAAACCGCCATATATTTATACCCATCGCATTTAATGCGATGGGTAGTGGGCTGTTAGGAAATCAGAAGGCCACCCAACGGGGAGAAGGCACGTCAGCAGAAAGAGAAACCGTCACCTCTTTTTCCTGGAGCGTGGGCGGCACACATCTGACAAAGGCGTGGAAAGTAACTGACACCACTGAAAAGGCGACTGTTCACCTCAGACAAGACAGAGACATCAGACGGTCACATCAATTCTCTTTGCCCCAAGTATAGAAACTTCCTCCAGAAGGAAACACCAATACGCCATGTGCCATGCGTCCGATTGGCTCAACTTCACAAAGTTGCCACAACGCCATGCGTCCGATGGGCTCAACTTCACAAAGTTGCCACAACGCCATGCGCCATGCGTCCGATTGGCTCAACTTCATAAAGTTACCACAACGCCATGCGCCATGCGTCCGATTGGCTCAACTTCACAAAGTTGCCAATCCACCATGCGCCATGCGTCCAGGTGGCTCAACTTTACAAGGTTACCAATCCACCATGCGCGGCTCAACTTTACAAAGCTACCAATCCACCATGCGCCATGCGTCCAGTTGGCTCAAATTCACAAAGTTGCCACTACGCCATGCGCCATGCGACCAATTGACTCAACCTTACAAAGTCACCAACAACCACTTCCCTAATAAGTCCAGAATCCCTCCTAGGCGATCAACTCAACTAGAAGGCACACTGGACTGGGGGGACTTGAAGAGGTATGGTCCCAATTCCTCGCCTACATGGCAAGGACCACACCACTTTCTCATCCTACATGGCGTTCACATCAGCAAATGAATCCAGAAGCTTCTAGAAGCTTCTGGAATACGTCAAGGTGGCACCAAAGATGCTCCTTCCGACATAAAGGACAATACGTGTCACCACCCATCGTGCGCCATGTAGACCTGCAGCAAATCAAGGAGCAGACCGACAATACCAGTACGACGTTTCCAGCATGGACAAATATAGGCGCGCCACATGTACCACAACACTGACCACGGCAGAGGAGACCAAAAGGATATTCCCCTTGGTCGGACAGCTGGCGCCCTATACCAGCTGGCGAAGATGCTCCTCCCTCTCTCACCCTCCGGCTATAAATAGGACCCTTCATCATCCAGGTTGATCCATTCTATTCTCTACGATCTCACTCTTAACACACACCGTTTTATCTCCTCAGAGCAGTACTTATTCTCACGCCGGAGCCCGGTTAAGAGGGAAACCCCCATATCCCCCTCTTAACGAGCTAACGGTGTTGCTGTTTTGCAGGAACCATCATTTGGCGAGCAACGCAGGAGATTGAACCCCACAAAGGAGACGAACCAGCTAGTTTCACCCTAGGTGTTAACCAGTGTTTCATCACCGTTGCAATCTGGTACAAACATAAAGGACGAAAAGTGTAATTTACCCTTTTTTATTTAAATTTATAAATATGCCATTAACGGGTCTTAACATGTTAACATGTATTTAACATGTTAAGACACGAAATTAAACACCAATAGGGTGGTGATCCACTAGCAAAGACAAGTCTTTAAACACCTAGATTTAGAGGAGGAAAGGTCTTAGATTCAATTCGTGTCGTGTTATCGTGTTTGTGTAGAAATCGTTAGCCCTAGCCCAACCTTGCCATATATGAAAGTCAATTTTCAAATAAATAAATTAATTTTTAGAACTTTGATTAAAATATGCTTTTCTAACGTTTTACCAAACCAAAATGTGTAGGTTTTGAAGGAATAAACATCGATTCTGTTTCTCTGTTGGGGACTCGGACGATGATAATTTCTCATCTTCGTGCTTTCATCAAATTCAAAGGTGACTCCTTTCTTCCTCCTTTAGAAAACCCTCTTTCTTCTTCCCGATTCAGTCCTCACGCCACTCTTTTAGCTTCTCTTTTTCACTCCAATTCCTTTTCAAATAATGGGGATCCTCCTCTGTCTAGGTATCAAAAACTTACCAACTTGGATCATGCCTTTGACCTGTTCGATGAAATGACACAGAGACGACCACTGCCATCTGTTGTCAAGTTTAATCAACTGTTGAATGCTGTTGCCAAAATGAACCATTTTTCTTGCTCTCTTTACCTTTTTAAACAAATGTGTCTCATTGGAGTGCCTCTTAACGAGTACTCTATCAGTATTGCAATCAAGTGTTGTTGTCAGATGTCTCGCACCAACGACGGTTTCGCCCTCCTAGCTTCTTGCTTCAGGCGAGCTGTTGTCCCAAATGTCTTCGTATTTAACACACTCTTAGATGGACTCGTCATAGAAAATAGGATTGCTGAGGCAGAGAGACTGTTCAAGAAGCTCATTAAGCAGAAAATTTGTGAACCTGATGTTACATATTCCACAATGATTAAAGGGCTTTGCAAGTTTGGTAATAATGATATAGCCATTGGCTTGCTAAGGCTCATGGATGAAAGAGGCTGTAAGCCTCATACTGTAGTATATAATACCATCATTGATAGTCTCTGCAAGGACAAAATGATAGATGATGCTTTCAAGCTTTTCATAGAAATGGTATTTCACAAAGGCATTCCACCAAATGTCATCACATACAACTCTTTGATTCATGGCCTTTGTAACTTATGTCGTTGGGACGAGGTCTCTACGCTGCTAAAAGAAATGGAGGCGGATGTAAGGATCTCTCCTGATATTCAAACCTTTAACATATTAGTTGATGCATTTTGCAAGGAAGGTAGGGTGAATGAAGCGGAGGCTGTTATAGACATCATGGTTGAGAGAGGTGAGGTTCCTAACATCGTGACATACAGTTCACTTGTAGATGGTTATTGTCTGCGAGGTGAGATGACCAAGGCAAGGACACTTTTTGATTCACTTACTTCTAAAGGTCTAGTCCCTAATGTTGTTACTTACAACAGTTTATTGAACGGGTATTGCAAGAGTTTGAAAGTAGAAGAGGCCATGCATATGTTCCATGAAATAACAAGAAAAGGTCTGAAACCCAATATAGTCACTTACAACACGATGATACAGGGATTGTTTCGGGTTGGATGTTGTGGAGATGCACGCAAATTCTTCGATGAGATGCGAGCACAAGGCCAAATTCCAAATGAATGCACCTATAGAATAATATTAGACGGTCTTTGCAACAACCATCAAGTTGAAGATGTGCTCTCTTTGTTTCATTTGGTGGGTGATAGCAAGCTAAACTCTGACATTCAAGTGTACAATATTCTTATTGATGGTATGGGCAAATGTGGGAAGCTTGATATTGCAAGGGATCTTTTCCAAGACCTAACTGTAAAAGGTTTGAAACCTGATGTTCGGACATATAATGTGATGATTAGTGGCCTATGTAGAGAAGGTATGCCAGAGGAAGCAAAGCACTTGTTTCATAAAATGGATGAGAGTGGTTGCCCACCAGATAATGTTACTTACCGTGTTCTTCTCCAAGGATATCTTAAAACCCAGCATTACAATGATGTAGAAATGCTTTTACAAGAAATGGATGGAAGAAGGTATTCACTTGATGCTTCAACTTTATCTTTGTTGATAGATAAAATCGCAGCTGGTTTGCTAGATAGAAGTATGCTTAAGTTGATAGGTAAGCTTGTCCCAAAAGAATTGATGGACACTCCTGCATAGATAACAGTCTGCGCAGATAACAACTTGCTGTTCCATAAAAACACAACCTATATTCGTGAATTTTGGTTTGATGTATTTGTGGGATGAGAAATAAGTGTATGCAAAATGTAAAAATAATGAGATCTTTATCAAATTCCAATTGGTCTACATGTGTTTAGCCATTTGGCATTTTTTGATTACATGTTTTATGCTTCTAAATACATGATGTTTCACATTTCATTGACTTTAATTGTTAGTTCTAGTTTATTTAATATATATACAAAGTGGATGTCACAGTTTAATATATTTTATATGATTCAAACATTTTTGGGTGCTATTGTAGCATTGCTTATGTAGATCAGCCCTAAAGTGATGCCATCGAATTTTGCAGTTGAGGGAAAATGGGTAATCACATTTGTTTCTAATTAAACATCTGTACACATGTAGGACTGCGTATATATGGGACCAATTGAACTCCATAGATATGTACTAATTATCCCACAAATAAATTTTACCTTTTGTAATTTAATTCTTGAATTAGAATGTTTCAAGGTTACTTACTGAGCTCTGTTTTAGGATTTTTCCAAAGAGATCATACATTGATGCCATCACAAAAAGGTGCCATATGTTGTGGACATTTATTTCTTGTGAATTTTTTTAGCAATCCCTTATTTCACATAGTATGAGGGCACCTGCATATGGTTATTAGTTTCGAATTTAACCTTTTTGATTTAAGTCATTCTTTGGTAAGTTGTCATGCTACTTTATATGCTTCATCTATCAGATATATTGACTCTCCTTTTAAAAAATTATGTTGACCAGGTCAGCACGGCTTGCAAACAAGTGGTCTTTTGTAAGCCTTAAAGGTACTTCTCGAGTCTATTTAGTGTTGTGGAAAGTTGATTTTAATTTGGTAAGAAGCTTGATTCACCATGTATGTTGCAAGTGGTTGACTTTTCAAGTTGAGCATGCACAAAATGTTCATTTAGTTCGTGGGTATATAATATATTAATGCACTTTTCGGATGTCGAATCCAGCGCATAGAGCTAATGGTAATGCCATGCAATGCTGTTTATTTTGCTTATGCAGTTTTTAATATGAGGTTGTCCAATATGAATAAGGTGTCAAAATGAGATTCATTTTGCGCTGGCAATAGGTAACTTGTATAAGACATGATTAGTTGTTTACTGAAAAGTACACCCTGTGATTTTTCACCTTTTTAAAAAATAATTAAAATTAGAAGGTTAGGATTCATCATTTCTCGTTCTTGGTACATAAAACATACAACTGTATAAACAAGTCGTATTCATGTTTAGAACTTGTGTTATTTGCGTTTTCAGATACCTGTTAAACCCGTTAAGACACGATTTGCCGGCTCTTATTTTGGCATGGGTCAAAACGGGGTCCGGTTGGTCTAGAAAACTTTATTTTAGTAACATTAGTCCTGGCTAGTTTATAAACGTCATAATTAAGAAGATAGAAGGATGCATTATAGTATCCGCATTTTCATCACTTTGAAATATGGAATTTAGTTATCATGGGGTAGGAGCTTAATGCAAACACACCATCAACAACAAATAGATACTAATCTACTATCAACAAGTTACAAATGATCGTGTCTCTCTAGCATGGATTTAGTTGAATTATCAATTAGTACCATCCATAATATCATTGTAGATATTTGTTATGGTTGGTGCAATTGGGAGATTTCAAGAATTTGGTGAAGTGTTTTGAAAATAAGATTTGATATCGCAATATACCCACAACTCCTTTTTACACCGATCGAACATGAGGAGGTTTGAGCTGTTAGCTATAAAGGTACTACTTGTGTTTCTTTCAGCTAGACACGTGTGCTCTACTAACTATACATCTAAAAACCTTCAACAGGCAGTGCCAACAGGGATATGCGCGCCCTCAAAAGTCGGCTTCACCTATTAAATTTAAACCATAGACAAAATCATAAAATTTGGTCAAATCCTATTAACTTCTTCCTTTACAAATCCCTATTTCATCTTTCCGGTTAGGTTTAGCATCTCTTTACTCAACTTTCTTTTCAAATGGCAATTGTCCTTGATCGAAGTTATGAATCCATAGTTAGTTAACTTTATTGAAGGTTTCTTGTAAGAATTACAATCGTATTGGAATCGAGTTTTATAATAAAACAAGCAATTATAATGGAATCCTTACAAACGTGTCAAAACCAATTACTCGGAAATCAATATTATTTATTATGTGTTTGTATGGAATGAAATTGATAACATTAATGGATTATTTATTTGAGTCGTTTGAATAATAAAATCTTGAAATTAACCATTTGGCCAATTTCTTTCCAAATATGTAAAAAAACATAAGACCCTCCGTACTCGAACGTTGTATCGCGCCACACCCCACATGGCGCCTTATCGCGCCTAGGGGTGAGCAAGTTTAGGTCCGGACCGAAAATAACCGAGAACCGAACCGAAAATATACCCAACCCGACCCGAACCCAAGTACCTAGGTATTTAGATCGGTTCCAATTTTTCATATAAAATCAGGTCGGGTCGGTTCTCGGTTCTTTTCATGGTGAAACCCGACTTGGACCTATGGACCGAACTAAAGTGCTACTTAAAAAAGATTAGGCCATAGCCCAGTAGCGATTGGGGCTTGAATCCCTAAAATATATAACATACAACGACTGCATGATGCTCCCACATATACATTCATATAGATAAAGAAACCATCTGCATTGAATTTGCAGTCAACTTCTTAGCTGCTACTGTGAATTACTCGGTACTTTTTGAATTCTTGGATGTGTAAGTTATGAATTTTTGGTTAGAAGGTTTTATCTACGTTTGCTAGTGCAATTCATCAAAAACAACAACCTTTGGTAATATGTTTCATCAGATTTTTCACTCAGACACTTTATCGAACACTTGGTGTGCAAAGCAATTAATCATGGATAATAAACATTAGATTGAAGCATAAACACCCCATCAAGAATGAAATACTTGCAAATTTGTATCTAGTGTTACAGAACTACTTAATATACAACAAACATATTATACTTGAGTTGTCAAATTAGTTCAAATTGGACATGACTATCAGTAACATTTGAATGAAAATTAACAAAGAAATAACTCACCACCGTTAATGGATTAAAATAGAAATATAGATTGAAATGTATATAAGGCCGAAATCAAGGAGAATGTTGTGTTTCTTCATCATCGGATGGTTTGTGAATGTACAATAGCCTTCCCAAGTTCGTAACAAAACATGCTCTAAAATGAAATATGTCGGGTCGGTTCTTATACTTAGCACCAGACAAACCCGATTACATAAGAACCCAGAACCGACCCTATATTTAGGGCAGTGAATCGGTTATGTATTTTATGTTTGATCAGTTCTCGGGTAATGGTCGGGTAGGGTCGGGTTTTGCCTTTTGCTTACCCCTAATCATGCCGGGGAACACCGCCCCGGGCGGCGTTTTGTGGCGGGTCAGAACGACTTTCGCAAAAAATATTACCAGAGAATTTGTATTGATATGTGTGTTGTGTTGGAAGTTTAGTGTGAATGAAAGTCTCAAGTTGGTAATTTACCTTGTCCCACATCGGTGTGGGAGTGAAAAGAAAGGCTATTTATAAGGTGAAACCTTAATGAAGCCTTTGAAGTCTTATGACATGTTTTACCACAAGTCCTACCCGCGCGCACGCAGGGGGGGTGCAAAAAATGGAACCGGATTTAGTTGAACTCGTGTACGCCCGCACGTCCTGCGGACACGAATGCAGTTCCGAAAACCCGGGTCCGCATGGAGCAGTTTTTTGCACTCGTGACTTTCTGTTTTGTAACTGATTTATGTTTTGAAACTGAAATGAATGAAGATCATTATTTCATTTTTCAAACTGACTATCAGTTTCGTAACTGATACTCTAATGACCATTATTTGGTCTTTAATTTGCTGATTTCGGTTATGGTTCTAGCACTATAAATCGAAGGCAAAGCTGATCAGTTGAAACACACAGAAAATAACTTCTCTTCTCTCTATCTCAGTTCCCTGCAACACAGCTTCTTGTTCTGTTCAGGCAAGTGATCAAGTCCGGCAGTACGCGGTGCTGCTTCGAACCGGCGTACCCTGGGAACAGAAGACGAATCTGTTTAAGGGAATTGTGTTAAACACAAGCCCGGTTCAAACGTTTACTGTTTCTTTTCTTCATCTTATTGCAGTTTTCTAACCACTGTTCTGGTCAGTTTGAACAGACTTAAACTGATCAGTGGTTTGGTTAAACTGGTCAGTGGTTAAACTGATCAGTGGTTTTCCAGATCAGTGCTTTTGATCAGCGGTTAGACTGATCAGTGGTTAGACTGATCAGTAGTTAAGTTCATCAGTGGTTAGACTGATCAGTAGTTAATCTCATCAGTGGTTAGACTGATCAGTGCTTTAACTGATCAGTAGTTTAACAAACTGATCAGTGCTTAAACTGATCAGTAGTTTAACAAAGTGATCAGTGGATTAAAAACAGTGGTGATTTTCTAACAAACTTAAACATATTATATTTACTGATTGTTCTTGTTCTTTTCAGAATGGAATCCCAGCCGATGACTACTGCTGTTTCTGCTGTCATGACCAGTGCTGTTTCTGCGGTCATGACTTCCGCTGTTACTGTCACTACCGGTCTGGTGACACCACTGCCTAATGCAGTGTCGCATGCTGAAAAACCAGAGAAATTCAGTGGTGTGAATTTCAAACAATGGCAGCAAAAGATGTTCTTTTATCTGACCACGCTGAATCTGGCAAGGTTCTTGACTGAACCGAAACCCCATGTTGATGAAGGGGAAATGGATGCTCAAACTGTGAGCGCGATGCATGCTTGGAATCATTCGGATTTCCTGTGCCGCAACTTTATCTTGAATGGTTTGGTAGACACATTGTATAATGTGTATTGCAAAGCCAAGACTGCCAAAGAATTGTGGGAGTCTTTGGATCGCAAATACAAAACAGAAGATGCGGGCACTAAGAAATTCGTGGTGGCTAAGTTCTTGGACTTTAAAATGATAGATGCAAAAACTGTCATGAGTCAAGTTCAAGAATTGCAAGTTATTCTTCATGATATTCATGCGGAAGGAATGGTCCTCAGCGAGACATTCCAAGTTGCAGCAATGATTGAAAAACTGCCACCAAGTTGGGTTGATTTCAAGAACTATCTCAAGCATAAGCGAAAGGAGATGACCATTGAAGATCTTGTTGTTCGTCTTCGGATTGAAGAAGATAACAAAGTGGCCCTAAAAAAGGTTGATGGTCCTGAAACTATGAAGGCCAATCTTGTTGAACATGGGCAATCTTCGAAGGGAAAAAACAGTGGAAAGGGCGGGAAGAAAAGTCATGGGAAACGCTCCAACCTTGGTCCTAAGGGGGGAGTTGGGAAAAAGAAGTTCCTTGGAATTTGTTACAATTGTCAAAAGCAAGGCCACAAGGCTAGCGAATGCAAGCTTCCCAAGAAGAAGGAAAATGTTCAACAAGTGAACATGGTAGACGAAGTCGATAAGCTTGTTGCCATGGTCACGGACCTCTCGATTTTGGTCACGGAAGTGAACATAGTTGGGCAAAATAACAAGGATTGGTGGGTCGATACGGGGGCTACCCGACATGTGTGCTTTGACAAAAGCCTTTTCAACACCTTCAAGGAGGTGACTAATGGAGAAAAGGTTTTCATGGGAAATTCTGCCACGGCAGAAATAAAAGGCGAGGGTAACGTGGTTTTGAAGATGACTTCGGGAAAGGAACTCACCTTATCCAATGTGTTGTATGTTCCCGAAATTCGTAAGAACCTTGTGTCGGGATGGCAGTTGAACAAGTTTGGGTTCAAAATGGTAATTGAGTCGGATAAGGTCGTGTTGACCAAAAATGGTGTGTATGTTGGTAAGGGCTATGCCCTCAATGGAATGTTTAAACTGAATGTAATTGTCGTGAATGCAATGAAAGAAAACGCTACTAGTTCTACTTATTTGATTGAGTCTTCTAATCTTTGGCATGGTAGACTAGGTCACGTAAATTATAATTGCATTCGTCGTTTAATCAAACTTGATTGCATACCAACATTCGATATCGACTCAATTAATAAATGTGAAACTTGCGTAGAAGCAAAACAAACAAAATCGTCATTCAAAAAGGTTGAACGAATCACCGAACCCCTCGAGATGATCCACACTGATGTGTGTGATCTTAAAGCAATTCCTACTCGTGGTGGGAACAAGTACTTCATCACGTTCATTGATGATAGTACAAGGTATTGCTATGTGTACTTACTTAAGAGTAAGGACGAGGCTATTGACAAGTTTATCTTGTTCAAAGCCGAAGTTGAGAATCAACTAAATCGGAAAATCAAAATTGTAAGGAGCGACCGAGGAGGTGAATATGTTTCACCTTTTATTGACGTATGTGCAAAAAGTGGAATCATCCACGAACTCACAGCTCCTTACTCCCCTCAATCAAATGGCATAGCGGAACGGAAAAATCGTACCTTGAAAGAAATGATGAATGCCATGATGATAAGCTCCGGTGTAAACCAAAACATGTGGGGGGATGCAATCTTATCGGCAAATTATGTGTTGAACATGATACCCAATAAGAAAAAAGGATGTAACGCCTTACGAATTATGGACGGGAAAGAAAGCACCATATAAATCCTTGAAAGTGTGGGGGTGTCTAGCTAAGGTGGTGGTCACACCACCCAAGCGGCTACTAATAGGTCCCAAAACGGTGGATTGTGTATTTATAGGATACACCCGTCCTTATGGTCCTTATCGTTTTATTGTGCATGATTCCAAGAACCCTGGAATATGCAAAGGCACCATAATCGAATCTAAGGATGCATCATGGTTTGAACATGTGTTCCCATGCTTAGATAAAAGTGAACCGAGTTCTTCTAGACCGGTTGAGGAAATTGTTCCCGAGGGTGAAGTTGAAAACGATGAACCTCGAGAACAATCTGAGGAAGTTGAAATCAGGAAAAGTAAACGACAAAGGACTGAAAAATCCTTTGGACATGAGTTTCTTACCTATATGGTAGAAGATGAACCTCAAACATACCAACAAGCGGTACATTCCTCAGAAGGACCTCAGTGGAGGGAGGCAATCAAAAGTGAGATAGACTCTATCTTACAGAACCATACCTGGGAACTAGTGGATCTTCCTCAAGGATGTAAACCACTAGGATATCGATGGATCTTCAAGAAGAAGATGAAACCAGATGGAACCATCGATAAGTACAAAGCAAGGTTGGTGATCAAAGGATATAAACAGCGAGAAGGTTTAGACTACTTTGATACATATTCGCCAGTTACGCGAATAACATCCATCAGGTTGGTGCTTGCCATTGCCGCCATTAGAAATTTGGAAGTTCACCAAATGGATGTGAAAACAGCTTTCTTGAATGGAATTCTAGAGGAAGAAATCTACATGGAGCAACCCGAAGGCTTCACAGCTATTGGGCAAGAAAAGAAAGTGTGTAAACTTGTGAAATCCCTGTATGGATTGAAACAAGCTCCAAAACAATGGCATCAAAAGTTTGATCATGTCATGCTTGATGTTGGGTTCTAAATCAATGAATGTGACAAGTGTGTGTACGTGAAGGACACATCTGATGGATATGTCATTTTGTGTCTATATGTAGATGATATGCTCATTGCTGGAAGCGATGACAAAATCATAAAATCTACAAAGAACATGCTAAAAGCAAGATTTGACATGAAAGACATGGGTCTTGCGGATGTGATTTTGGGGTTCAAAATCACACGAACCCAAAGTGGACTCGTTTTAAGTCAATCCCACTATGTGGACAAAATTCTTGAGAAGTTCAATGCAAATGACTCTAATGAAGCTAGAACTCCACTTGACACAAGTCAACATCTAGCCAAGAATAGAGGTGAACCCGTAAACCAGTTGGAATACTCAAGAATTATTGGTAGCTTGATGTATCTTATGAGTTGTACTAGGCCAGACATAGCATTTGCTGTGAGCAAGCTAAGCAGATACACAAGCAACCCAAGTTCAATGCATTGGAACTGTATCACTCGGTTGCTTCGCTACTTAAGATACACTCGGGAATACGGGTTGCATTATAACAGATATCCAGCAGTTATAGAAGGACACTGCGATGCAAATTGGATATCTGACACGAATGATTCCAGAGCAACAAGTGGGTATGTATTCACACTTGGAGGTGCAGCGATATCGTGGAAATCACCAAAACAAACGGTTATTGCTAGATCCACGATGGAATCTGAGTTCATCGCTTTAGATAAAGCAGGTGAAGAGGCAGAATGGCTACGTCAATTTGTTGAGGATATACCAAGATGGCCTAAGCCGGCAACGGCCATTTGCATACATTGTGATAGCCAATCGGCATTTGGCAGAGCTCGTAGCACAATGTATAATGGTAGGAACAGACATATCAGACGTAGACATAATACGATACGACAACTAATCTCTACAGGAATTATCACTGTTGACTACGTGAGGTCAAAGGATAATATTGCGGATCCGCTGACAAAAGGCCTAAGTAGAGAGTTAGTACAGAAGTCGTCCGTGGGAATGGGACTGAAGCCCTTGAAAAATAAAGTTCATATGATGGAAACCTAACTCAATAGACTGGAGATCCCAAGAATTGAGTTCAATAGGAAAACCTAATTGTATGAATAAGCAAGGTCACTGTGGGGGATAACCCTACGCATTTAATAAGGTAGTTTATTATAAAGATTTATAAACTTCCTAGTCCATTCCTAAAAGTGACAAGTGTGAGGCTAAGCCTATGGCTTTTAATGATTCTACTAAAGTAAACATACATAGTGAATCACCTATGTGAGAGAGAAGTGGGGTCGCTTCGAAGGGTATTGTTGGGGCACAATACTTAATGGCTCTCGCAGAACCAGGCATCATGTTCATGACCATAACGAACATAACTATGAGGACTTGACTTTGTCAGGGAGAGTCTTGTGTGAAGTGCATTGTCGTCTACACAAACGGCAGACGAGTTCAAAGACATCGAGTTCTACTCAGAGCTAGTGGGCTAAGTGCATTTCATGAGCAAAGGTTCAAAGGGTAACACCTACCTATCGTATGCAAAACTCAACTGCTGAAATGTAACAAAGAATTATGTTGTTTCTGAGATCGACCTCCATTCATGTGGGGGATTGTTGGAAGTTTAGTGTGAATGAAAGTCTCAAGTTGGTAATTTACCTTGTCCCACATCGGTGTGGGAGTGAAAAGAAAGGCTATTTATAAGGTGAAACCTTAATGAAGCCTTTGAAGTCTTATGACATGTTTTACCACAAGTCCTACCCGCGCGCACGCAGGGGGGGGTGCAAAAAATGGAACCGGATTTAGTTGAACTCGTGTACGCCCGCACGTCCTGCGGACACGAATGCAGTTCCGAAAACCCGGGTCCGCGTGGAGCAGTTTTTTTGCACTCGTGACTTTCTGTTTTGTAACTGATTTATGTTTTGAAACTGAAATGAATGAAGATCATTATTTCATTTTTCAAACTGACTATCAGTTTCGTAACTGATACTCTAATGACCATTATTTGGTCTTTAATTTGTTGATTTCGGTTATGGTTCTAGCACTATAAATCTAAGGCAAAGCTGATCAGTTGAAACACACAGAAAATAACTTCTCTTCTCTCTATCTCAGTTCTCTGCAACACAGCTTCTTGTTCTGTTCAGGCAAGTGATCAAGTCCGGCAGTACTCGGTGCTGCTTCGAACCGGCGTACCCTGGGAACAGAAGACGAATCTGTTTAAGGGAATTGTGTTAAACACAAGCCCGGTTCAAACGTTTACTGTTTCTTTTCTTCATCTTATTGCAGTTTTCTAACCACTGTTCTGATCAGTTTGAACAGACTTAAACTGATCAGTGGTTTGGTTAAACTGGTCAGTGGTTAAACTGATCAGTGGTTTTCCAGATCAGTGCTTTTGATCAGCGGTTAGACTGATCAGTGGTTAGACTGATCAGTAGTTAAGTTCATCAGTGGTTAGACTGATCAGTAGTTAATCTCATCAGTGGTTAGACTGATCAGTGCTTTAACTGATCAGTAGTTTAACAAACTGATCAGTGCTTAAACTGATCAGTAGTTTAACAAAGTGATCAGTGGATTAAAAACAGTGGTGATTTTCTAACATGTTGATCGTTTTAAAACGGTAACGTTCTTTATTTTTTTAAAACCAAAATAAACAATATAAATACATCCCAATATCTACAATTTTTAAAACCTACACCTTCTACAACCATTCTCTTACTCTATATTTTATAAAAAATCTCTAGATTTTAATCTCTAGATTTTTATATTTTATAAAAGTCTCTAGATTTTAATCTCTAGATTTTTATACCACTCTCTTACTTCTACCATGTATCCCTACAACTGTGGTTTTGGTCCTCCTCGTTCTAGTTGCAACCCGAATCAACCGAACACTCCTAATCAACCCGTTGCTCTGTTCCCCACTCGACCCACCGCCTATGGAACTAGGTTTGTCGAGTACAATTAACACCAAACCACTTCATGAACCTATTGAACCAACCCCTCTCATGGGACCTAAACCTATACGGTTGGAATCCGAACCAAAACATCGAAGGTTTCGCAAATGCTTCACAACCATTCGGTTCGACACAAAGCGAGCCCGACTTCGTCCCGGAGACACAAACGGAGACTCAACCGGAAATAGAGGAGACGCAACCGACCAACACCAAACGCAACAAACGGACCTCACACAACAAAGAAAGATGCAACCAAGACCCCGATCGAGAAAAAAACGTGCAACCTTAGGATGACGAAAAAGAGTACGCGTTAGCTAGATCTTGGATCGACGTATCGAAGGATCCCGAAATAGGTAAGATTTTAATTTATACATTTAATTTGTCTTGTAAAAAATGTATTTATTTTTGAGTAAAATGCCCGGATGGTCCTTGTGGTTTGCCAAAATTTCACCTAAAGTCCCCAACTTTCTAAAATTACACTATTGCTCCCTGTGGTTTGACAAGTTGTTACTCGGATAGTCCCTAAAGCGGATGGAGGTTAGCCTTTCTGTTAACTCTATGTGAAATGACTAAACTACCCTTAATATTTAAAAATAATACTTAAAACATAAAAAGAAAAAAATTTATATTATTATATTAAAGAAGAGAATATGAATAGTGTTGTACAACATCTAATGCATGTTTTACAAGCTCATCAATTTTTTTATCCTTTATTCTGTTTCGTCATTTAGTGTAAGCTTTTTCATTTACAACCCATGTAGTTTAACTATTGTTTTTTTTCTTTTACTGTAACCAAATTACTTTTCAATCACTAAATAGTTTTTTAACAAACACGTTAATACCGTTTTAGACATATTTTTTTATTTTTCTTTTTCTTTTCTATAACGAGTGCGGCAAATGTTTTTTTTAATTTAATATTTTTAATGAACACGCCGATACTCTTTTGAACATAATTTTTAACTTTTTTTTCTTTGCTATAATGAGCGCCCCAAAACTGACCAAGTTTCTATTGTTTTCTTTTTCGTTTACCTTAATTTTACCTTTGTTATTTACTATATCATTTTAACTTTTGTTATTATTTACATGTTCAGAGTCGAGTTATGACGCAAATAGCATAACCCATTAATATATCATTTTAATTAGTTTTACAAATTTATTTATCGATTGTCATGGTGTGCAATACGTTCTAAATTCCAACCGCGTCCCTGCGCAACGCGCGGGTAATTACGAACCTAGTTAATATTTATAATTAAGTGAAACCCACTTTTTTCACTTAAAACATAACACCTCCACCACACACCCTCTTCATCTTCCTCTTTTCCACCCGTCGTCTTCTCCACCACCGGTATCATCTCCGGAAACGACCACCCCACCAGAACCACCGCCCACTATCACAACATCACCACCACCGGTTACGTTCTGCCCCACCTCTGACCACCCCTACATCCCCTCACCTTCGACAACCCTTGCCACCCTCCCACCTACACCCACCCCTGTAAAATGTATTAATAATCAGATTCCTTTCCACTACATAACACAAAATAATAGTTTATATATGCCAAAATCATAAATAAATTCATCAATGTTATACCCTACATACAATTTTCATACTATAAATTAATAACAGGTTGGTGTTACATGAAATTGTACTCTAAGTATAGGGAGTTTTTCAAAAAAAAAAAAAAAAGTTGGCTTTTCACTTCTAATTTCAATAAAAAAGGCAACATAAAGTTCAAATATTTAAGTAAGAAGCTAAAATTTTCTTGTAGATATTCTGCACCTTTGAAGAAACACGGAACTAATTTTAGGGTTAATTAGTTTGGTTTATGTTTCAAACATGAGGGTTAATCTTCTTAAACTTTCCTGAGCTCCGATTTGATACGTTCTTCCTGCAAAACAGAACACCGTTAGCTCGTTAAGAGGGGAATATGGGGGTTACCCTCTTAACCAGACTCCGACGTGAGAATAAATATCTGCTTTGAGGAAATAAGTGTGTGTTAAGAGTGAGAGTGAAGAGAGCAGAATGTTCAACCTATGCATGAAGGTCTCTATTTATAGCCGGAGAGGTGTAAGAAGAGATGGGCTGATGGGCCTTGGGCCGGAAGGCGACAAACAGGGAATATCCTTCTTGTCTCACTGGTATCGACCGTTAGTGCCTTCTAGAAGATCTCCGGTGCTGGCACACCATGATTGGAGTGTGTACCTGTTGTCGGCCTTGTTGTCCCTCTGCCATCAACAAGTAAGTGGAGATCATGGGGCAGGTGTCGCCGCCCCCTGATTGGTGCCACGTAGACATCCTTGTGTACTTATTGTCTCCTGCACGTCAGATGATCGTGGAGCACGATAGAGCACAGCCTGATGGACGTTGATTGGCTCTTTCTTCTGCCACTTATACCTTGTGTACTTTATGAAGTGGCCTTGCGCTCTAACTCCTGCGCGACCCTTGTTGAGCACGTAACTAGCCCGCGCAGGGGTCTAGGGGCTGAAGGCTCTTATTCAGAACACAAGTGTGAAAATTGATGTTATCTCTTGTTTTGACCTCGCGTGAGGTCAGGCTCTGCTTGAGCAGCTCGCGCGAGTCTAAAAGATTGATCAGCTTGCTCAGTAAGGAGTATGGTCCGGCGCGTGACCTAAATGTTCTGCGCGGATTTTTGGGACCATACCCCTTCAAGTCCCCCCAGTCCAGTGCCGCACCATGCGCGAAGTAAATGGTTGGAGCTCTGGACTTAGAAAAAAGGAAGTGCTAGGTAGAAAAATGCCTGCTAGATCTTGGTAAGCCGCGCGCGTGTAAGTGTTTGTCAGTTACTACGGCGCGACTACCAGGTTTGTCTTTTGATAATTCTCTGCTTTTGAGCGTAAGCGTGCAGGTTCATTGGATAATTGTGAATGTTGTGCGGCCTGGGTAACTTCTGCATGAAGTTTGTAGTAACTTTGAGCGGGAAAACCTTGAATTTTGAATTCTGACAGGTTGGTGCAAAATGTCGTTGACGGCGACGTTTGAGTTGACTGTTGACACGGCTATCATCAAGCTGTCACTGACGGTTCGGCTTTTTGTCAGGCAAGTGAGGCCCACGCACGCGTGGTAACCGTCACTCCGGGAATTTCTCCTTACGTGGCATCTGCTGATTGGTTACGCGCGCGGTTAATCTGGCACATTTACCCATCGCATTAAATGCGATGAGTATAAATAGCCGAAGAGAGGAGAGAAGATTGCACAAACTCCTCTTCTGCTTCACTATTTTCTCTCTAATCTTCTTTGAGTCTTCAAATCTTCAAAGTTCTCATAGCAGATCTTCAAGTTTTTCCAGAAGTTCAGAGATCTTTATTCGTTATTACACAGGGCTGAAGAAGAAACTCAACTCGAGGAAGGTCCTCTCCCTGTCCTCAAGTGGGATCAGGGTCTATTTGAACAGATTACTCGTGGATTCCGGTTTCCACCGGAATGGGATGCACAGTATCCTCGGCAGGGTCAGACTGCTGCCGACGCACCACCAGGATATATTACCTTGTTTGAAGATTTCTTCTTGCAAGGTAACTTCCGACTTCCGGCCACCGAGTTCATGGCACACATACTCCATCACTATGGGTTTCATATATCGCAAATGAGTCCAGCCGGCATGGTGCGGGTGCGACCCTTCGAGTCTTTGTGCCGGTTTCATGGCATAGAGCCCACAGTGGAGAAGTTTAGGGTATTCTACTAGTTGACCAGGAACATGGGATTCTACTCTTTTGGCAATCGGGGATCTGCCAAGAAGATTCTTCTGAACCCTCCAAAGAGTTTCCATGACTGGAAACAGAAATTCTTCTTCATCAGAGAAGAAGTTATTCCGATCGCGATGATTTTCCGCGAGTCGGATGCCATTGAGAAAGAAGAACTTGCTATCCCCAAGGCAGCCGACTGGTATTTGAAGCTGACTACAACACCAAACCGTATTTTTGGTGAGAATGTTTTGGTTGCCGGCAGATGAGCGACAAGAGGCCGGAGACTAGCAGCGAGGTTCCGATTCTGAAGTTTGAAGATATAGGTATGTTGTTTCCCAGTTACTTCCCTTTGTGATTTACTTGCTCTTACCTTGTTGACTTTGAATGTAGAGGCGCACATGTATCAAGCTGCTTTCCCCACCTTTGGTGGATCAATGGGTGTGCGCCCGCTGGAATCAGGGGAGCAATACTGGTATGAGCAGATCAAAGGTCATTTTCTGTATCCCCTTGCTGGAGCCTTTGCCAATCCTCCCACTACAATCGAAGGTGCGCATCTACCCAACCCCAGGCCCCTACGCGCTGTGACCTTCGCTGGGAAAGAGATTCTGTATCTTTCCAGCGAAGAGTCTATAAGGTCATCAAATGGGGAGCTAAGTTCCTGGTCTAACATCTTTGCAGGTGTGTTGCGCGACCTTGGCATAGATCCGGAGGAAAAGAAGAAGAAGGCGACCAAGAAGAAGAAGAAGGTTATCACCATTGATGCTGAGGTGACCAGCACGAAAGGCGGGAGTAGCCGCGCGGCTGCTGGAGCTTCTGATAAGGGTACTCTTCAATTTCGGTAGAGTAACCTGGAAGACTACGTTGTTGCGAGTGACTCACTTGAGGGTTTGTCCCGTATAGGTGAGAAAAAGACCAGTGCTGCTGGTTCAAAAAGCTCCGAAAGCGTAGCGTCAAGGAACCCAGATGCTGGTGCTACTCCCTCTTCGATCGCGCTAGATGAAGAGGAGGAAGAAGAGCATGAGGAAGAACCCGCTCTCAAGTTAGTGAGTCGGAAGAGAAATAGAGAAGAGACTGATGCGGGCGTCAAAGCAGCGAAGAAGGCTGAGGGAGTCCCTGTGATAGGGAAGCAAAGCAAGTTGCGCTCCCTTTATAAATTCTCTCCAGGTTAGTGTTGTGAAGTTAATACTTGTATTTACTTTAGTGATGCCGCTTTTTAACACTTAGTTTCTGCAGAGGCCCAGAAGAAGGCCCCTGAGAAGACTAAGGGAGTTGAATTTAAGGATCCTCAAGAACCGGCGCGGAAGAAGACTAAGTTTGTAATTAGCCCTGCCAAGACAACCGAAGGGACGGTTGAGAAGGTGGTTGGAGAGAAAGAAAAAGAGAAGGAAAAAGAGAAAAAGAAGGTGTTTGAGAAGCCTGTGGATGATAAGTCGAAAGAGACCGAGACCGCTGCTACTACAGCGCAGGAGAAAACGCAGGGTCCGGAGGTTGTTCACATTACGGGGCTTGACCAGCCCCTTCATGAAAAAGAGAAAGAAGCTACCCGGGGGAAGGGACCCGAGGTTGTTAAGCCAACCAAGCCTGCGCAGGTTGATGCCCCCACCCAAACTGTGCAAGTGACTTCTGCTGCTGGGGGATCAGCTGCTGCTGCGCATAAAGAGACTACCGCTACTGCAGGTGGTGTGAGTGCTGGTGGTAATGTCCATCCAGGCGCGGCTGGAGGTGTTGGAGGATCGGCGCCGCAAACCTATCGGTCCTAAGGATACCTTAGGAGATATTTATTACAAAACTTATACCGAGGAGGCCCGCGGTGATGCTCCCAACCAAGCTCCATGGGGCTTAAAGTAGAAGGACACGTTCCTGGAGTTTGCTCTGTGCCGTGATTGGTTCTTGAACTCTTTCCCCCCCCCCCCCGGTGAGGTTAACCGGCAAAGGGCGCGAACCCATGATGGGTTGTATCATGCCTATATTGCCGGCGAGGCCAATACCTGCGCTGCGAACCACCAAATTGTGCGCGAGTGGCGCACAATGGTTAAAGAGCGAGGGGATTGGGAGAAATACCATGAGCGCTTGTTAAGGCAGGTTAAGGATTTTGAGAAGTCGAAAAGTGCCTTTGCTGAGGAGAAGGCCAAGTTTGAATCTGAGAAGAAATCTGAAGAGTGGGCCGCGAGGGCTTAAGGAGTAAGCTGCGTGCTGCTGAGGAGCTCTTGTCGAAGGAGCGGGCTGAATGGAAAGAGGTATGTAAAAAAGATAACCAGCACATGTTTGCCGCTCGCTCCAAGATTACCGACCTTGAGGCTCAGATTGCCACATTAAAGAAGAAGGTTGAGGATGTTGAAGCGGACAAAGAGCATGTTGAGATTCAACAAACTTAACCCTTTCCTCTTTATGTTGTTTTGTACTTATAAAAATATTGCTTAAATCCGTTTTTACTCTTCGCAGGCTGAGTTGCAGGCACAGGTGGCCAGCAGGGACAAAGACTTAGCCGCTAAGGACGTGGAAATTGCAGAGTTGAAGCGTCGTCTGCATGAGCAAACCGACAAGAATGAGTCCTTAGAGATTGACCTTGAGGCTGAGAGGGTGAAAGTTGCTACTGCTGAGGAGGCTAAACAGAGGGCCGAAGAGGCGCGAGATATTAGCACTTCCGCCCTTAACGTGACTCAGAACAATTACGCCGAAGCCCAAGGAATCGTGGACACACTGGTCTCCGAGGCTGAATGGATGCGTAATAGAGGGGTAGCTCTGGTAAGGTTCCCCTCTCTTAACTTAGGCATTATTTTTTGTTGTCTTGTTCTCATCCGTTGCCTTCTTTGTAGATGGCTAACTCTATTCTAAATGCCTCTGAGATGGATGCGGCTGTTGTCGCGCTCATAGATGCCTCACATGCGGCTGGGCATCGTGGAGGTTATCTAGAATGTGCTCATCATGTTGAAGAGGTCTTTGGACAAGAGTTTGATATCAGCCATTGCTCGGTGATAGATCAGGCTGATGCTGCGTTAGCCCGCACTGAAGAAGTTTTGACCATCTATCGTTGCCTGTGATGGATTTGGTCACCGAAGCGTTAAAACACGACGATTGGTGTGCGCGGCTGAAGACTATCCTAGACCATCCACAGACTGTGGAGTTATCGGATGAGGAAGAAACAGCCGGCTGAGATGGCGAAGGTGATGGAGACGGCGAAGGTGGTGATAATGAATAGGTAGTGTTTGTAGGCGGATGCCTTGTAATTTATTTTTAACGTTGTGTAATCATTGCGCGGGAGCGCTTTTTGAATCGAACTGATGATGTTTTTGCTACTTTTTATGTAATCATTGCGCGGGTGCGCTTTTTGCGATATGACACTATGTTTGCTTTCTATTTGTCAAGTTACAATTATTGCATTGTTGTTAGAAACTTTGGTTAAATTAGCTCGAATAAATGTAAGTGTGGCTCGTGTATGAGTGTTTCTGCCCGGTCTCGCGCTATAATCGCGGAGGACCTTGGAGGCATAACTCAAGAGCTCGTAATTTACTGAAGTGTTTTCGTGCTAATCAAAAGTTTAACATGCATTTGTAACGTAGAAGTCATGATGATAAAAACAAAAGGCATAGTCAATGCTTTCATTCAGTAACTTAGAAATAAGCGCGCGGCCAACATACATCATCAGAATAGGAAAAAAGGGCGTATAGTCGACATAGGTAAATAAAAAGGCGCGTGGCCAACATAAGTAGATAAAAGGCGCATGGCCAACATAACTAAGTGAAAAGGCGCACGACCAAGGGTGTTCACATGTAGCATTTGCGCAATTGTTGCGTGTTCCATGTGCGCGGGATGATGTGTCCATCCAGGGTACGCAACTTGTATGCCCCTTTTCCTAGCACCTCATGTATTAAGTATGGGCCTTCCCACTTAGGTGCTAGTTTCCCGGGGCGTTCAGCATTGGAGGCTTCGTTATCTCTGAAGACGTATTCTCCTGGAGTGTAGGTACAAATGCGCACTTGTGCATTGTAGTACCTCTCCAACTGTGTCTTGTACTTGGCCTCTTTGATTCGCGCTATTTCGTGCCTCTCTTCGAGCAGGTCCAAGTCTAGATGGCGCTCCACCTCATTATCGATTTTGTTGACCGCTGACAAGCGCGGTGAGGGGAGGCCAATCTCAGCCTGGATAACCACCTCTGAGCCGTAGACCAGGCTAAAAGGGGTTTCACCAGTGCTTGTTTTTGGCATGGTTCGATGAGCCCATAGGATGCTCGGGAGCTCATCTACCCAACCTCTTCTCTTAGTGCCCAGGTGGGCCTTTATCCCTTCGACGATACTTTTGTTGACACTTTATACTTGGCCGTTACCCTGACGATGCGCGACGGAAGGGAAAGTGTGCTCGATGTTCATTTCTTTCATCCATTCTTGAAGGTCTTTAGAAGCAAAATTGGTGCCATTATCGGTTACGATCTTGAGTGGGAGGCCAAATCTGCAAATGATGTGTTCCCATATGAACTTGCGCACCATCATTGCATTAGTTGAAGCGAGTGCTTTGGCCTCCACCCATTTCGTGAAATAATCAACGACAACAATTATGAACTTCGCAGCTCCAGGAGCTTCAGGGAAAGGTCCCACCATATCAATCCCCCACTGCTGGAAAGGCCAGGCAGTGGACACATGGATGAGATCATTCTTCGGGCGCAGGGTTTTTGAGGCGTGCCTTTGACAGGAGTCACATTTGCGCAACTCCTTCAGAGCGTCAACGTGCATCCCTGGCCAATAATAACCAGCGTTCATTATCTTCGCTACGACCATGCGCGGGCCCGCATGAATGTCGCAGATGCCTTCGTGAATCTCCCTGATCAGATAACTTGCATCTTGAGGGTCCACGCAGCGCAGTAGTGGCCCTAGGAAGGATCTTCTATACAAAATTCCACCATTCATCTCATAGAACAACGCTTTGTTCTGTATTTTCCTAGCCTCTGCTTAGTTTTCAGGGAGGATTCCTTCTTGAAGATATTGAATGATAGGGGTCATCCACGATGGTGGCCCTATCTCAATTACATTAACTTGGAGCAACAAGACAGATGGGTTCTTTAAAACTTTAATTCTTACATCTTTGGCGAGATGTTGGAAGGCTGTTAAAGCCAGCTTGCTCAACGCGTCTGCTGGTTTGTTCTCTGATCGGTTGATATGAACAACCTTGTATGATTTGAACTGTTGAAGCAACTCTCTTGCTTGCTCTAAATACAAGGCCATAACTTCACGCTTTGCATCATACAACCCGTTAATTTGACACACGATCAGGAGAGAATCGACATCCGCTTGTAAGTTTTGAGCTCCCATCATGATGGCCAGGCGCAAGCCTACCAAAAACGCTTCGTACTCTACCTCGTTGTTGGTATTTTTGAAATCCAACTTGATGGCATAGGTAAACTCATGCTTTTCTGGGCTGATAAGGCGCAAGCCAGCTCCTGCATCGTTCTCATTTGAGGCTCCATCAGTATATTAGAACCATAACCCATCTGATGTGTCTTTGATGGGAGTATCAACAACTTCACACTCTTTGATCTTGTCTTCTGGGACTTCGGTGATGAAGTTTGCTAGGACTTGGCCTTTAATGGCTGGGCACGGCCTGTACAGAATGTTGTGTGTAACACCCTTGTTATTATTTTAAGGTTTTCGTATAGTTTACGAAAATAAACATGTAATCATGATTAAATGTACTTTACTAAATACGGTTAATTTAAAACTTTTACAAATAAAGGTTTATGTACATCGTAATGAATTTGAGTTCGTCGTTTAAGAGATAGGACGAAATGCCTTGCGAAAGCTTTTAACTTTATCATGTTCGGTTCTTCTTCGAGCTTGTTCTTCATCCGGGCACTCATGGCGATCACCTATGATCAAAACCAACTTAAAAGTTAGTTTTGATAGTTAAATAACAAGTTTAAACAAGTTATATGGGTCAAACAAACAAAATTGAACATTTTTCGGATTCAAGGGGGGCTAGACACCCCACCTAGCCCCCTTTTTGGCAGAAAGTTGCAGCTTTGTTGCTGCAGTTGCCCAGCTCCGTTTTCGATCGAAATTTTAACTTCAAAGCTTCATAACTTTTGATCTAGATGTCCGTTTTGCGCGATTCTTTTTCCTATGCGCCCGTAATTTAATTTTCCATCATATGGAGTTAAAATCTAACATCCGACATAATAAATTTTGAGACTTCTAAGCCTTCGACTCATTACCTTTTTACCAAAATTTAACCCGTTTATGCATTTATCAAACCAACATGTTTGTTTGATCCCAAATTCTCATGATCTTTATATTTTCGATATATCCTATTATATTAGGTTCAAGTAGCGGGTTTCTTATGCAATCTTAACCTATTTTGCATATATACTTGTTTTGACCCGTTAAGGGTATTTAACATTTGCAAGCTTTAAACCACGCTTCTAATAGTTTACATCCTATCCCCATTTTTATACGTATTCCAAGGACTCCATTTAACAAAACGCTTATCTCTAAACAAATATTAAAGGTTGTTTGCCCAATTTACCCCTCAAGGGATTTTTGGTCAATTTTAGTCCTTCTTTTGTAACGAAGGACTTTCGCTAATAGTTGACCAAAGTATCACTTCTAACTACATCCTTATATTTGCGTACCTGGCTCGGGTCAGTCTATTGACCCGTTTTAATACCTTGCTTCAACAATTTGCTATTTCATAGCAACACTAATTCGTAAGTCGCTTTTTTTCCTGTAAGCATAAAACTCGACAAGTGCTTATTAGTCGTGATTTATCAAATGGTATTAATATTGCCATTTGACCCGTTTAGTCTAAACGACCAAACATTTTGCGCTTATATTCCAATGGTATTTATTTACCATTTTATTAAGTAAGTCATTTCGGATTCCTTACCATTTAGTTATGACTTTTAAATCCGTTTCGTACACGTTAACCCAACATGGCTTATGTCAATTGGTGTCGTTTTAAACTTCAACCCTTATCCATTTATACATGACGAAATCACCATTTTCCATTTGTTTTTATTCATTTAGGCCTACTTACAAAGTGGCCATTCAAAGATTCTTTTTATATATGTCATCTATGACCAAATGTCCATCTCGCATTTTTGATATATTCCGACCCGTACCGCTTCGTGTAGGAACCAAAGTTCGAATATAAACTTTGCCGTAATTGTAACCGAGAATTAAATGCATATCTTACAAAAGGGTGTAAGCTTTACTTACCTCTTATCCGGTTTGCGCTTTTCGTCTCGTACTTGATTTGTTTGACCCGCTTTCTCCCCAAGCTTCACCTAGCTTGTTAAGCGCCAACTATTATTTCATCATTCACAAGGTGGTTAGTTTAATCATGACTTAGTACGATTATTCCACCTTACGCATTTCTATATCTAATTATCATTCATCATATCGTAGGTCAGTTTGACTTTTTAAAAGTCAAATGCCCATTAGTATACTAAATGCATATTCGAGTTTATCAACTAGTTTTAGCATTCTTTAATTACCCGGTAGGCGTTATCTTTAGGCCACCGTTTTAACCAAAGTTCTAACCAAGTTTATCACATTTCATTCACTTTAATTAGTTCAAGCGATTATCAAGACTAATTTATTCATTCATTTCACAAGAACTAAGGGTTCTCATCTATAGGTGAGACCCGTTCATCATATCACTAGCATTCATCCCAACACTAGCATTCATCCCAACACCTTATAAAAATCAAGTTCTTCATATGAACTAATATACTACACGATTTCATACATCTACTTAATGAACAAAATTACCAATTTCATCATATCATACAAAAACCCACTTCAAGTCATGCATAAGCTCTCACGCAAACTTATAATTTGTTCAAGTATCTAACTTCAGCTATCCATTATGACGATTTTAAACATGTGTATACCATCATCTTCACTACATAATCAAAACCCACTTATCTAAAAGTGGTAAATCATCAATTTACTCGAATCATAGCAATTTACTTCAAATTTCTACTTAGGGTTTGTTTCTAAGCAATCACAAATTCATAAATTCGGCCATAGCCTCTACGATTCATGCATAGATCGCATCATGCAAAGTTAACTAATTTTCACAACTTCATGAATGTTAGAAATTCGACATACCTTACGATCCCCTTGACTTGGTGATCGTTTCTATGTATTCAAATCTTAATTTGGCCTTCGATTGATCCTCCAATTTGAAGGTTTTGTTGAGTTTTAGGGTTAGCTCCCATGGAGCTTGTCTCATGTCCATCTCACGCACGCACACACACACACTAGAGTGTGTGTGTTGTGTTTTGTTTTTATGTTTATAATTCTATTCGCAAGATACCCGGCTTTCGTCCCTCGTCTTTGGTTAGTTATTAATTAGGTCACAACCTAATTATTTTCAACAATATTCCCACTTATTAACTAGCTTTAATATTCCTAGTTAACTTAGCGGGTTCGGGAATATTTATGACTAAGTTTATTTTAGGTCCCGTTAACTCGGGCCTTTTATAAACTCTATTTTCCTTAGAAGCATTTATTCACGTTTTATTAAATATCATGTTTATTTATTTAAATCCTAATATTTACCGGGTTACTTTTACCGCTAACGGCATTTTACCCGTTTTTTATTATTGACGTGGTTTGATTACCAAACCCGTTTTCGGGGTGTTACATTGTGGCCCCCCAGTTCATGCCCACTTTGCCAAGCGTCCTGACGTTCTGGTTTTTGCAATATTGTGCCAATATGTAAGTTAGTGAGTATAGTGATTACATGCCCTGTGAAATACCTGCGCAGCCTCCTGGAGGCGTGTAGCAGCGCGAGAACTAACTTTTCCATGGTCGAGTATCGTGTTTCTGGATCTGTAAGCACCCTACTAACGTAGTAAATTGGAGTCTGAACTCAATTTCTTTCCACCAACAATACCGACCCAACTGCCTTGTCCGACGAAGACAAGTACAAGATGAGTGGCTCTTTCTCGAATGGCGCGGTTAGGGTAGGGAGCTTGATTAAACACTCCTTCATTTGTTGGAAGGCAGCTTCTGCTTCTGGCGTCCATTTGAATTCTTGCTTTTTCACGCAGTTGCGCAAAGTACTGATAAGAGGGTACGATTTTGCAGCGTGGTTTGATAGAAATCGATTAAGCGCGGCTAGGCGGCCGGCCAATCTTTGCATCTCTTTGATCGTGCGTGGTGACGGCATCCGCTCTATGGCTTGAACTTTTTCGGGATTAACCTTGAAGCCACCGTTTGCAACCACGAAGCCCAAGAACTTGCCTTCCTCCATACCAAAAGAACATTTTGCTGGATTCAGCTTCATGTTCACGCTTCTCAGAGAGTTGAATGTCTTCTCTATGTCTTTTAACATCTGGTCCTCCTCGGTACTTTTGATCACAAGATCGTCGATGTATACTTCGATATGTTTCCTGATATCTTCAGCAAATATCGTATCCATCAATCGCTGGTAGGTTGCGCCAACATTCTTGAGTCCAAAAGGAATCTTTGTGTAACAGAAGATTCCGATGTCAGTGCGGAAGGCTGTCTTATCTTCATCCTCCAGCGCCATTTGGACTTAATGATACCCCTTGTAACAATCCAAAAAAACATTTCCACCTCTATGGCGCGAGAGAGTCTAACTTCCTGTCGATCTCCGGCAGCGAGTAACAATCCTTGGGACATGCCTTATTGAGATCAGTATAATCAACACACATGGGCCATCCTCCAGTAGACTTCTCGACCATAACAGGGTTTGCAACCCAACTCTGGTAGCGCACCTCCCTTAGTATACCTAACTTTAGCAGTTCACAAACTTGCTCATTCATAGCTTTAGTCTTTCCCTAGGTTGCGGCTCGACGGAAGGATAAGTGTTTAAACAATGTTCAGTGACGTCGCGCGGGACACCGGTCATGTCGGCCGGAGTCCAGGCGAAGATGTCCATGTTCCTGAATAGTAACTGCTTGAGGTGCGTCCTGATATTT
Source organism: Helianthus tuberosus (assembly GCA_030545235.1). Taxonomy (NCBI): domain Eukaryota; kingdom Viridiplantae; phylum Streptophyta; class Magnoliopsida; order Asterales; family Asteraceae; genus Helianthus; species Helianthus tuberosus. The sequence goes on from CM060425.1 coordinate 201,807,521, forward strand.
GGTGAGATTGCGTGGCCTATCATCACCGTCTGTTCTGGGTACTTGCGGTTCAAGACCCATTTTTCTGTCTCGGTTGTTGAAATTTTTGGCGCTTTGACTGGGCGCGCATCCTCAGCTGCCATCACCTCTTTCTTTTCATAGATAATCGCCACCCCCGTCTCAGTTGGGAAGCCAATGGCTGAGTGGGGTGTAGAGGTTACCATGTTTATTTCTCCTTGGGTTTCTCTCCCAATTAAGGCATCATGCCTTGATTTGACTGGCATCACCATGAAGTTAACGTTTGTAGTTCTCGAATGTTTTCCGTCAGATAGCGTGACAGGGAAACTGATCTGGCCTAGTGGGAAAACCATCTCATTGCAGAATCCCGATAGAGGATAATCAACAGGTTTGAGGTGCGCTTTATCTTCATCATCAAACTGATTGAAGCATTGTTCATAAATGATATCAGTTGTACTCCCCGGATTGATGAAGATGTATTCCGTTTCATAGTGACCTATGATGCCAGTAATGACAACGGGGCGCGTGGCGCGTGGTTCCCCGCGCACTACCGGAAAGATGACTTGTTGCTCTTGCCATGCTGGTTCGAATGGGCGCTTGCCTTTGTCTCTAGCGTTGTACCTTGGTCCATTGACCATGTGTGTCTCTAAGCGCTTAACCTTCTTCTGGTTTCCATCATCATTCCTCTGAATCTGGCGCGTCTCCTTGCGCACATTTTTTACTAGATGGCTTAACTTCCCGCTTTTCAACTCTTTCTCAATTTCTTACCTCAGACTGATGCAATCATCTGTCAGGTGACCTGTATCCTTATGAAAATCGTAGTATAGATTCGGGTCTTGCCCCTTCTTGTTTGTCATAGGCTTTGGTGCCTTGAAGTCATGAGCACCTCTTTTGGTGTTTTAATGAGCGGAGACCAGTGCTTTTCTCGATTCTCGTTCCTGACTGCCTTTCGATAACCGATGCGATCGATTGTGTCCCGCGCGTCCTCTCTAAAGCGAGGTCTTTTTTCGTAACCGTTGGATTGGTTTGCCTTCCATCCAGGGTTCTTGTTTCTGTTTCGCTTGTTGTTGTCGCGAGCTTCCCTTGGAAAAACGATATTCGGTGTAAGAGCTTTTGACTCCAGCCAATGACTCTTCAGTTTGCGCAACTATCTTTGCGGCTGCCATGAGTTTGTCCCACTCTTTGGGCATACCGTCTTTTCCTATGATAGTTCTGATTAGGCTATCACATCGAATGGCTTTCTTGAAGTGAGTGCGCATCAGTTGCTCGTTTACATCACCAATCTCTAAACACTCCTTGTTGAAGCGGGTGATAAAATCTTCTAACCCCTCGTTGTCTCTGCGCCAGATGTCTATCACCTCAGACGTATCACGCTGATAACGTCTTTGCTAGTTTGCTGGCTAAAATGATTTACAAACTGAGTTCTGAAGTCAACTTATGGCGTGATTTTTCCAGGCGGAAGGCTGTCGAACCAAGCGTGAGCAGCCCCTGTGAAAGTCTGGATAAACAGAGGGCACCACATTGGCATGTTCCATCCTCCCATAACACCAACGCTTGTAAATACTCGAACATGATCGTCTGGGTCAGTTAGACCATTGAACTTTCCCACTGTTGGGGGCAATTTTTCTCTTGACAGTGGGGCTAGAGCAATCTTTGGAATGAACTTTGAATGTTCTGCAGCTTCAGCTGGTCTATAGGCGAGGCTGAAGTCTCGTTCTGCTTCTTCGCTGTATGCGATGCGCTGCCTTGGCTGGTAAGACTCATGATTTTTCTGCAATCGATTGAAAACTGAGGAGCCCTCATCCTCTTGCCAAGTATAATCATCCGGATCCGTGTCATCCCATTCGTTGTTCATGTTACGCGGCCCAAGTCGGCTATGAACTGGACCCCTTTGTACATTTGACGGATGGTCGTAATAACCCTCTGTCTCCCCTCGTGTGTCGCGCGTGTCATGCACGCTTGGTTTTCTCAGGGGAGGAGGTCTGTTGATTCTTCCTTGAATGTTTTGCTGCGGGGGTGTCTGGCGCTCCCCCTGACTTGGACCCGGAGGGGTAACCAAAGATGGTTCTGCTTGCAAGATTGCATGTTGTGCGCTCAAAGACTGATACGCAGCATTAATGGTAGCAATTTTCTTGGCAAACCCGGAAGCTAAAGTTTCGCCTTCTGGTAGCCCTAGTAGCGCTGAAATGTTTGGGTTTGGAGCTGGGTTTGAAGGACCAGCGACATGACTTGCTGGGGTTCCCGTTCGAGTGATGCGAGTGATACTCTCGTGGGGTCCCCCAGTATTCGTTGCTTCGATTTCACCTATCTCCTCAACAGGTTGGACTTGGACATTGGGATTGTCCTCCCCCAATCCTGCGTTAGAGTTTATGCTGAAACCGAAATCAGGGATTATCCCTTGACCAGCCATGATCAAGAGAACCGAAAAAACTCAGAAAAAAGAAGATGAAAGTGATTATGAAAATCGGTGGGCGCCAATGAAGAAACACGGAACTAATTTTAGGGTTAATTAGTTTGGTTTATGTTTCAAACATGAGGGTTAATCTTCTTAAACTTTCCTGAGCTCCGATTTGATACGTTCTTCCTGCAAAACAGAACACCGTTGGCTCGTTAAGAGGGGAATATGGGGGTTACCCTCTTAACCAGACTCCGGCGTGAGAATAAGTATCTGCTTTGAGGAAATAAGTGTGTGTTAAGAGTGAGAGTGAAGAGAGCAGAATGTTTAACCTGTGCATGAAGGTCTCTATTTATAGCCAGAGAGGTGTAAGAAGAGATGGGCTGATGGGCCTTGGTCCGGATGGCGACAAACAGGGAATATCCTTCTTGTCTCACTGGTGTCGACCGTTAGTGCCTTCTAGAAGATCTTCGGTGCTGGCGCACCATGATTAGAGCCACGTGTCCCTATTGTCGGCCTTGTTGTCCATCTGCCATCAGCAGGTAAGTGGAGATCATGGGGCAGGTGTCACACCCCAACCGATGGCGGAAACATCGGGGTGCGAGCACTAAGCGTTCAGATTGCTCATGAGATTCCATAACACTAAACGTTTCCAATAAATATTAATCAAATTTCATATCAAATAGTCTAAAAGCCTCAACCACAAAATATCAAGGTACAAAACATAACAAATATTGTTCGAATTGTTTCCACTGATTCTAGATTAACTAAGATGTGTTTCTAAGCAGCATCCTAGCTTGTTTCAAAAATCCTAGCATCCTGTCAGCCTGCAACATGTATTAAAATAAAGGCAGTACAAAAATGTACCGGCGAGTATACAAGTTTGAGTATATAGAATAATATATTAAAAACAACTCATATCCACGATGTAAGTAAATAAATTAGTTTCAGTCGTGCTAGTGTCGCAATCCAGCCAGTGATAGCCCAAGTGTCCCGATGCTTTAGTGTTTACCAAAGACTCAAGGTAAACTAGAATCCTCTTAACAATACCCCCCGAGAATAATGGGGAGGTGCATCTCCTATAGCGCTACTATTGTTAAGGCGGAACTACATACTTCCGGATTAAACGTCACATAGCACAAAGAATCAAAAATCAAGAATAACAAGTTTCACGTACACATAGGATAGAGTTTAGATTCAAAAGTATCAAGTTTCGTAGTTTATAGAATACATGTTACATCCCAAAGGTTAAATCAAAAAGAGTCCGAGTATACTCACAGTGATTGCTTAACAGTTAAGACTGTTATTGGATCAAAGGGAGCTCTTTTAGAATTAGCCTGATTAGATTACAATAGATAAGAGTTGGACAGAATAACGAGATTGCACAAAGTGTCAGGTCTGTCACTGGATCGGATGGCTGTTCAATCGGATGGCCATCCGATCGGATTGCCAGTCAACTGAAGTGACAAGTTGTGAGGGAAACGGATGGCTATCCGATCGGGTGGCTATCCGATCGGATTGCCACTCGGTTCAAGTGTGGTATCTTGCAAAGTGTCTTGGTTGCTCTGATCGGATGACTGTCCAATCGGGTGGCTATCCGATTGGATTGTCATTCGATCAAAGGTTCCAAGGTTTCAAGTTTCTGAAAAAGTTTCTAAGTATTGAAAGGTTGTGAGACAAGTGTCACCCGATCGAGTGGTCCTTGTTTCGTCTAAAATTTTGCAAGTTTCTAAGTTTCTAGTTTAATGATGACGGCACGGTACGTACCGAGACAATGGTAAACTCATCAACATACAGCCGTTCTGATCGGGTGGGAATCACCCCTGTCCGTTCAGGCGTCTGTTCATAACGGTTTATGTCGGAATCCGTATTTTGGTCGTCATCTCTGGCATAAATCCGCTCCCCAAACCAACTCCAGACTATCCATCAAGTCTATAGTCCGTTTAGATCCGGATTCCACCGTTTAAAGTGAAAGATTGAAGAAAAGGTGAAGACAACCTAAGTTTTATTATGAAAAATCCTAGATCTAGCTTAGATTTGTTGAAAAACACATGGAATTCTTCAGATCTGAGCCAGATCTTACCAGGCATGACATCATATATTGTTGTACAAATTACCATGATGACATCATCCTCAAGAACTCAGATCTAAGAGATTTCATGGTGAAAAATGTGATTTCAAAGGTGAATCATGTATAGAATGAAGTGTAGATCAAGGAAGTACAAGAATCTAGTGGAAAAACGTACCGGAATCGCCAAGAAATCGAAGAAATTGTGGTGTGCGTGCGTCTGGGTCGAGTGAGGCTGTCACATCAGTGAAGAACTGATGTGACAGGCCTATTTATGGTGTGTGGGAGCAACTAAGGCGGTGTACATTGGATCGAATGGCGGGTCGATCGAGTGGGTATCCGATCGGATTGCCACTTGGTCAATCCTATCCTTTCCGCATTCCTGTCTTTGATTCGTTTGTGAGTTAGATTAAGCGTTGTGTTGCGTATAGTATCACATAACTAGATTACATCATAACACAAAAGTTTCCAAGTTTCATAGATTCTGCCAGTGACAAGACTCGTTTAACCAAGAATCAAGTTTCACGAGTCTCAAGAGTCAAGCACCAATTAAGTATCAAGAATCAAGAGTAAGTATCAAGAATCTAGAGTTAAGCATCAAGAATCATAGTTTAAGTATCAAGATTCTAGAACCACCAGGACTCACAAAGTTTCACAAGTATCAAAAGTATCAATAATATATAGATTAAGGACTAAAACTGACAATAGACAAAGTTCAGGGACTAAACTTGCCAAAAGCCTAAAGTTTAGGGACGCAGGGTGTTACAGTCTCCCCTCCTTTAGGAGATTTCATCCCCGAAATCTTAGATGAAGACTGCTCGAAGCGCTGCGGACACTTGGCATTCATCTCACTTTTCAATTCCCAAGTGAATTCGGCGCCACGCTTTCCTTCCCATCGAACCTTAATGATGGGAATTTTGCTGCGCTTCAATCGCTTGACACCTTGATCCATGATTTTGATCGGTTTCTCCACGAAGTGTACAGCTTCATTTATTTGCAAGTCTTCGAGGGGAACCTGCAATTCCTCATCGGCTAGGCATTTACGTAGATTAGATACGTGGAACACTGGATGCACATTGTTTAGTTTTTGTGGCAAGTCGAGCCTATACGCCACCTTGCCAATCCTCTCGAGTATCATGAAAGGACCCACATAGCAAGGAGTGAGTTTTCCCTTCTTACCAAAACGAACCACTCCCTTCCAGGGAGATACCTTGAGAAGTACTCGATCACCAACATCAAATTCCAGAGGCTTGCGCATTTTATCAGCATAGTTCTTTTATCTCCTCCTAGCCTTGATCAAGTTATCACGGATCTGAAGAATCTTATCCGTTGTCTCTTGAATGATTTCAGGGCCAGTGAACTACTTTTCCCTAACCTCATGCCAGCTGAGAGGAGATCAGCATTTGCGCCCATACAAAGCTTCGAAAGGAGCCATCTGAATATAGAATGATAGCTGTTGTTGAACGAGAATTCTATCAATGGTAAATGTACATCCCAGTTACCACCAAAGTCGATGACACAAGAACGGATCATGTCCTCTAGGGTTTGAATAGTACGCTCGGTCTGTCCATCCGTCTGAGGATGAAAGGCTGTGCTAAGATTCAAGTACGAACCCATAGCGGACTGAAATGTTTGCCAAAGTCGTGAAGTAAAATGACCATCACGGTCAGAGATTATGTCAAGGGTTATGCCATGACGGCATATAATCTCGTCAGTATAGATTCTAGCAAGTTTCTCCACCTTATAATCTTCACGAATAGGAAGAAAGTGGGCTGATTTTGTCAAACGATCAACGATCACCCAGATACTAACATGACCAAAAGGTGTACGGGGTAGTTTAGTAATAAAGTCCATAGCAATGCTATCCTATTTCCAAACCGGGATTTTGGGTTGTTCTAAGAGTCCAGAAGGACGCTGATGTTCAGCCTTTACCTTCGTACAAGTAAGGCATTTAGAAACATATACAGTAATGTCCCTCTTCATACCAGGCCACCAGTAAGTCGTATGCAAGTCATGGTACATCTTATCAGCGCCTGGATGAATAGAATAACGGGATTTGTGAGCCCCGTTCATAATGAGCTCACGGAGGTTATCGCGATCTGGCACCCAGATGCGATTTAGATAGTATTGAAGTCCATCAGGCTTAGTTTCAAGTTGCTCGACCCTAGCACCGTGTACTTCATCGAATATACTTCCCTCATTAGCTGACGCATAATGAGCTTCACGAATACAAGTATGAAGGTCACTTGAGATACGAGTAGACTTAACATGAGTCTTACGACTAAGTGCATCGGCCACTACATTCGCCTTGACCGGATGGTAGCAAATTTCGCAGTCGTAGTCGTTAAGCAATTCCACCCAACGTCTTTGTCGCATGTTCAGCTCTTTTTGGTCAAAGATGTGTTAAAGGCTCCTATGGTCGGTGAAGACCACACACTTAGTACCATACAGGTAGTGTCGCCAGATCTTTAACGCAAACACAACTGCACCTAGCTCCTGATCGTGAGTAGTATAGTTTTTCTCATGCACTTTAAGTTGACGAGAGGCATAAGCAATAACCTTGTCCCGCTGCATGAGCACACAGCCCAAGCCACGGTTCGAGGCATCACAATATACCACGAAGTCGTCATTCCCATCGGGAAGAGTTAAAACAGGAGCGTTACACAAGAGATTCTTAAGAGTTTGAAAAGATTCCCCTTGCTCGGGACCCCAAGCAAAAGGTTTCTCTTTCTGAGTCAAAGAAGTGAGAGGCACTGCAATCTTAGAAAAGTCCGAGATGAATCGCCGGTAATAACCCGCCAATCCCAGAAAGGAACGAATTTTAGATGCTGATTTAGGCGTACTCCAATCCTTCACAACTTCGATTTTAGACGGGTCAACATGAATACCTTGCCTACTAACGACATGACCCAGAAATCGTACTTCATCAATCCAAAACTCACACTAAGAAAATTTAGCATACAGACGTTCACCACGTAATAGTTCAAGCATCAGACGTAAATGAAGGGCATGATCAGCTTTAGACTTAGAACAAATAAGAATATCGTCGATAAAGACTATAACAAAATGATCAAGAGAGGGTTTACAAACACGGTTCATAAGATCCATGAACACAGCGGGTGCGTTGATCAGTCCAAAAAGCATGACCACGAACTCGTAGTGCCCATATCTAGTGTGAAAGGCAGTTTTGGGTACATCATCCTCGAGTACACGAAGCTGATGATAACAAGAACGAAGGTCAATCTTCGAGAAACAGGACGTGCCTTGTAGTTGGTTGAATAGGTCATCGATACGAAGTAGAAGGTAACGATTCTTAATGGTAAGCTTATTAAGTTCGCGATAGTCGATACACATACGAAACGATCCATCCTTCTTCTTGACAAATAGCACAGGAGCACCCCACGGAGAGGTACTTGGACGAATAAATCCCTTGTCGAGCAATTCTTGTAGTTGACTAGATAATTCTTGCATCTCAGAAGGTGCAAGGCGATAGGGAGCCTTGGTGACAGGAGTCGCACCAGGTATGAGATCAATACGAAAGTCAACAGATCTAGGAGGAGGAAGGCCAGGTAGATCCTCAGGAAAGACATCAGGGAAATCGCACACCACACCACTGGAACATAGCTTATGTTCTTCCCATTACCCTTTTGTTCCGCCACGTGGGCCAAGAAGGCAAGGTTCTGTTTATGTAAACACCTGTTCGCTTGGGTGCATGACATCAACTTTCGTCCTTTCGAAGGTCGGTCTCCATAAACGTTCAATATATCACCGGACGGGAGAGGAAGACGAACAAGTTTCTCGCGACAAACAATCTCGGCATGGTTTTTACGCAACCAGTCCATACTGATTATGACATCGAAACTACCCAGTCGCATGGGTATGAGATCAATAGAAAAGACATGATCGTTAAGAGTGAGGGAACAATCACGCAAAATAGAATCAACAAGAATCGATTTACCGTTGGCGACCTCAACAGAGAACGACTCGGGTAACTTAGAGCGTGTACAGTTTATCAAAGACTCAAATTCCACGGACACAAAGCTCTTATCGGCACCAGTATAAAATAGAATCGAAGCATAAAGGTTATTGATGAGAAACGTACCATTCACCACATCATTGTTGTTGCGAGCCTGGTTAGCATTAAGATTGAAAGCTCGTCCACGAGCAGCTGCTTATTGTTCTTGATTCAACTGAGGGCAACGATTACGAAGATGAGTAGTATCTCCACACTGAAAGCATGCACGAACGGCATTGACTGGACCTGGGTTCTGTGGAGGAGCTGGAAGAGCTGGTTGTGCAGGGTTAGCTTGGCGATAATAAGGAGTCGTGTGACCATAACGGTTACAGTTGGTGCACAAACGACATGCAGAAGCAGCAGGATGATGAAAGTTGCAAGTAGTACACTTGGGATGAGGACCAGTGTACTGTTTCTTAGCTTCAGAAGTAGTCGGGTTACCAGCAGCAGTAACAGGAGCAGGTTTAGCAGCAGGATTCGTAGTAGGAACGATAGCATTGCATCTTGAACCCTGAGATTTCCTTTTCTTGTTCTTGCTGCCACTTGGCTGCTGGGTAACTTGATTTGCAGATTTTGAAGGGGCAGGAGTAGCAAACTGCTTATCATGCACACGGTTGTTGTTCAGACTAGCTGCCAAATGATAGACTTCTTCGATAGTTCCCAGTTGAGCTGCTTCAATAGAATCACGCATAGCAGGAGGCAGGCCATTGATGTACTTGGTTATCATGCGCTTAGGAGTCGAAACTAAGTGAGGAACGATAAGACTCAGTTGCTTAAATCGGGTAGCATAGGCCAGGTTATCATCACCAATCTGCTTCAAGTGCCAAAACTCTTCTTTGAGCTTCAACTGTTCATGAGGAGGGCAGAACTCAAGCATCATTAGTTCTCACACCTCAGCCCATGGAAGAGCATAGGCTTCTTCGTTCGAATGAATGTTTCTCTCATTTGACCACCACTCCAACGCTCTGCCCTGAAACATTCTGGTTGCACTCCTAGTTTTTAAATGATCTGGGCACTCACTGTTAATGAAGGTAACTTCAATGCTGTCAAACCATTCGAGCATAGCAGTCACCCCATCACTGCCCGTGAAAGGCTTAGGGTTGCACGAGACGAAATGTTTGTAATTGAACTTTGCAGAAGTCGGATTTTCCGCTTTAGAGTCTACAGAGGATGGAGGAGTGTTTGATCCTTGGATCTCAGAGACAATCTTTGGCACGACTCGAGCAATCTAGTCGGCCATGAAAGACATCATCTTCTTCTGAGACTTCTCTCTGGATTTCTTGAGATTGTCTGAAAGTCTCCGAGCAGACATCTAAAAGATCCAACATGAGGATCATATAAGTCTAGGTCACGAAGTCTCACAGTATAGATTCACACATGATAGATTAAAGAATCAAGATTCAAAAATAGATTCGACACCGCAAAACGCACTACCTTCACATGGCACGTCGTACGAAGTTTGGTCAACATGCCAGAAACGCTTATATATAGGAAGTACCAGCGGCGTATCCACCACGTCTCAGGCACATCGCCTCTGCCTCGTACTTGGCATCATGTTACGTGTCGCAACTCTAAACATACTCATCATCATTATACACACGTAGATTCACATAGACCAAATCAAATAGATCCCAATAGATTCACATTGATTCCAATAGATTTCGGTAGATTCACATAGATTAGCTCATTAGATTCACATAGATTAACTCAACAAATTCATATAGATTATGCTAGAGTACACTTAAATTACACATAGATTTCATATAGATTACGCAAGTAGTTTCCCACAACTTAGATTTCAACATCCTCATCATCGGTCTGCAAACACTAAGTTGTGCATGGCACTTGGTACGAAAGTTGGTAACATGCCGGAAACACTTATATATAGGAAGTACCAGTGGCGTATCCACCATGTTTCAGACACGTCACTTATGTCTCGTATTCCATGCCATGTTACATTTAGTGTTTCACAACCACCGCAACTCATAGATTCGTTAGATAGATTTATATAACATCATAGTCGATCAAGATTCCAGCATAGATTACTCAATGAACAAAGCCTCATAAATTTAGTTTGATTCTGAGATTAGCATTAGTGTTTTAGGTTGCGGACGTAAGTGTGATTTATGTAAAAAGTATCCCAAAATGAACGAAGGATCAAGTTTAAAACAACATACATAAAATCGAGGTCACATTAAAGATAGGCTTGTAAAACATAGGATTGTTCCAGGTAGAGGAACAGTGACTAACCAAAGTGATTCGGACCCCTTTCGAATTGAGGCGACGTGTCTTGACTTACTTAGACAAATACATCATCGATGTTAGGCCTACGATATTCGTCCTTTTAGTCATTTCACGTCCCTAATTGATTGGGAATTTCGAGACTTTGGCGAGACATAAAAATTAAGAGTGGGACTAGTTATCAGGGTATGAGTTTCACCTCTAACTTGACAACATTGTACCCTAATAACGTTGGTGCCTATCAATAGATAAGACCTACTAGAATATGATAAGGAAATTTTCCCTTCAAGGTTTGGATATTACTCCTGACTTGAGGGCAATTCCGTGCAAAATACAAACACTGAGTAACAGTGTTTTCAAAGCATCCAAGTGTATATTGTATCAGCCTTAGGAAAGGCATGTAAGTTTAGGAATAGTGTTGCTAGGAAGCATATACGGTAGAATGCATAAGTCTTAAACAACAAATAAGAATCAAGATTCCTAGAACTATAGACTAGGGCAGGCATTCCTACTTATCCTAATTCCCTATAGTTATGGCTCTGATATCAATCTGTTACACCCCAACCGATGGCAGAAACATCGGGGTGCGAGCACTAAGCGTTCAGATTGCTCATGAGATTCCATAACACTAAACGTTTTCAATAAATATTAATCAATTTTCATATCAAATAGTCTAAAAGGATCAACCACAAAATATCAAGGTACAAAACATAACAAATATTGTTCGAATTGTTTCCACCGATTCTAGATTAACTAAGATGTGTTTCTAAGCAGCATCCTAGCTTGTTTCAAAAATCCTAGCATCATGTCAGCCTGCAACATGTATTAAAATAAAGTCAGTACAAAAATGTACCGACGAGTATACAAGTTTGAGTATATAGAACAATAGATTAAAAACAACTCATATCCACGATGTAAGTAAATAAATTAGTTTCATCCGTGCTAGTGTCGCAGTCCAGCCAGTGATAGCCTAAGTGTCCCGATGCTTTAGTGTTTACCCAAGACTCAAGGTAAACTAGAATCCTCCTAACAATACCCCCGAGAATAATGGGGAGGTGCATCTCCTATAGCGCTACTATTGTTAAGGTGGAACTACACACTTTCGGATTAAACGTCACATAGCACAAAGAATCAAAAAACAAGAATCACAAGTTTCACGTACACATAGGATAGAGTTTAGATTCAAAAGTATCAAGTTTTGTAGTTTATAGAATACATGTTACATCCCAAAGGTTAAAGCAAAAAGGGATCGAGTATACTCACAGCGATTGCTTAACAGTTAAGACTGTTATTGGATCAAAGGGAGCTCTTTTAGAATTAGCCTGATTAGATTACAATAGATAAGAGTCAGACTGAATAACAAGATTGCACAAAGTGTCGGGTCCGTCACTGGATCGGATGGCTGTTCGATCGGATGGCTGTCCGATCGGATTGCCCGTCGACTAAAGTGATAAGGTGTGAGGGAAACGGATGGCTATCCGATCGGATTGCCACTCGGTTCAAGTGTAGTAGCTTGCAAAGTGTCTTGGTTGCTCTGATCGGATGACTGTTCGATCGGGTGGCTATCCGACCGGATTGCCATTCGATCAAAGGTTCCAAGGTTTCAAGTTTTTGAGAAAGTTTCTAAGTATTGAAAGGTTGTGAGACAAGTGTCACCCGTTCGAGTGGCTGTTCGATCGGATGGCTATCCGATCGTATTGTCGCTCGATCGAGTGGTCCTTGTTCCGTCTAAAATTTTGCAAGTTTCCAGATTAACGATGACGGCACGGTACGTACCGAGACAATGGTAAACTCATCAACATACAACCGTTCTGATCGGGTGGGAATCACCCCCTGTCCGTTCAAGCGTCTGTTCATAATGGTTTATGTCGGAATCCGTATTATGGTCGTCATCTCTGGTAGAAATCCGCTCCCCAAACCAACTCCAGACTATCCATCAAGTCTATAGTCTGTTTAGATCCGGATTCCACCGTTTAAAGTGAAAGATTGAAGAAAAGGTGAAGATAACCTAAGTTTTATTATGAAAAATCCTAGATCTAGCTTAGATTTGTTGAAAAACACATGGAATTCTTCAGAACTGAGCCAGATCTTACCAGGAATGACATCATATAGTAGTTTGTACAAATTACCATGATGACATCATCCTCAAGAACTCAGATCTAAGAGATTTCATGGTGAAAAGTGTGATTTCAACTGTCACACCCCAACCGATGGCGGAAACATCGGGATGAGACGAAGTGCGTAGATTGCAAGAGACTTCATAACACTATTTGTGATAATATTTAATTCAACCGATTTCATTTCATTAGTAAATTGTCAAAACATACAAGGAAATTCAAATAACAACATTGTTCAAAACATAACATAACAAATTTGATACAACGATTTAAACTTAAGACGTCTAAATGAGTATCTAGGCATCTTTGCTATCCATTTTCATAGCATCATCAATAATCAACCAGTAACATGTTTAAAAATACAATTCAATGCAAAATCAATGGCGAGTATACAAGTTTAAGCATAAGTATAAGTATAAAAGTTTAAAAACGAATCCACATGGCAACTTTGTTTATACAAGATCTAACATGGCATGCAATATTTCTAGCCAATCCTCTGTTTACGCAAGCGGCCCTTTCCATAGCACATGTCATCATTTCGTTGCTATGAAAAGACCATAAGTTTAAGTAATTCAACATGACCCAAGTTTAAAGGGGGCGGTGCGTTACTCCTATAGCGCTATACATGTCAAATGGAGGCTCGTGAAAGCTAATGACTAAAACATATCACATAAGTATGGTCCACGTAAGCATCAAGTATAATAACATAGTATTCATGTATAAGGATTGTTTTGTGCATTGCATAAAGAATAAGTTTATGTGTATATAAATATGGTAAACATGTTACACCCCAAAAAGTGGTAAACATAAAAAGGGGTTGCGAGTATACTCACGGTTTCTCAAAGTTGTTCCTTTGGTAATCCCGTGACGAGTTGAAGGTTGGAAACTTCAAGCCTATAAGCAGTACAATTCTACCGTATACAAAACAGTCAACCGAATCCCCGTTTCTGATGTGGAAGATCAGACTAAGCTGCAACCACAGAGCATACTACGAAGAGAGGAGAATGGTTAGAACACTTGGTGTTCTTTTAGAATTCTTAGAATTCTTAGAATTAGAGATATTGAGAGAAGATTGAGAAGATTTGGTGTGAAGAAAATGGTAGGAGAAGGTTGGTATTTATAGGTGAATGAGGTGAATGGTGATTGGTGGAGATAATTAAAATAAATAAATAGAAAAGATAAATAAAAAATAAATGAAAAAGAAATTAATAATGGAGAATGGAGGTGGAAAGGTGATTGAAAGAGGTGGAAAAGGTGATTGGAGAAGAAAAATGGGTATAATCCGTATGGCACTATTCACGGTCACTATTCATCTTTTTTTTTTGAGTTAACTGCCATTTTCGTCCCTGTGGTTTGGTCACTTTGGCCATTTCAGTCCATTTTTAAAAAATGCGCCATTTTCGTCCCCCACGTTCTGGAAAGGTGCCATTTCAGTCCAAAAATCATAACCCAGTTAAGTCAGTTAGTAAATAAGGACTGATTGTGTAAATTTGTAACATAAAGGACCATTTAAGTAAATATTAAACGCCACCACTAGCCCTGCCACCACCACCACTCCGCTGCCACCACCACCGCCACCACAGCCCTGCCACCACCACCACTCCGCTGCTACCACCACCGCCACCACAGCCCTGCCACCACCACCACTCCGCTGCCACCACCGCCACCGCCACCGCCACCACCACTTAACTGGGTCTCGGGTTGTTAGATTCTCTCAATAGATTCTCTCAATGCACTGGATTTGTCAATAAATAATCTTTCCGGCCATATACCGAGTCAACTAGGTAGATCGTTGGTTTTGCTTGATCTTTCAACCAATAACCTCACTGGAACCATCCCGAGTCGACTTGATAATGGGGCATTTGATCGAAGTTTCTTGAACAATCCCGGTCTTTGTTCAAATAACCCATTATTGGGCCTTAGATCTTGTAGTTCACGGTCCGAAACAAGATCATCTAGGAAGATATCGGCTAAGTTTGTGGCGATAATCTCGAGTATAGCAGCGGTATTGTTGCTTCTGGTGTTACTAGTGACTGGATATATCATTGTTCAATACCGGAGAAGAAACTCTAACTTAAGATGGAAATTCACTTCTTTCCAGAAGCTAGACTTCACAGAATCCACTATCTTGCCTCGGTTGACTGAGAACAATGTGATCGGGCATGATGGTTCGGGGAAAGTGTATCAGATTCCGGTAAATCGATCAGGCGAGTTTGTGGCGGTTAAGAAGATTTCTATAAAAAACGATTTAGATCAAAGGCTGGAGAAAGAGTTTTTATCAGAAGTTGAGATTCTGAGTGCGATTCGCCACTCAAACATAGTAAAACTATTGGGTTGCATTTCATGCGACAACTCAAAGCTCCTCATATACGAGTTCTTAGAGAATAGGAGCTTGGACCGTTGGTTGCACAGCAGGAAAGATCGATCGAGTCATGGGCTTAGTGGTTCTGTGCGTCATATGGTTCTTGATTGGCCTAAAAGGTTGCACATAGCATTGGGGGTGGCTAATGGTTTATCTTATATGCATCATGATTGTGTTCCAGCGGTAATTCACAGGGATGTGAAATCATGCAATGTGCTTTTAGATTGCGATTTCAATGCTAAGATAGCCGATTTTGGGTTAGCCACGATATTAGCTAAAGAAAGTGAGCTAACACGTTCTGTGGTGGTGGTGGCAGGGCTGTGGTGGTGGTGGCAGGGCTGTGGTGGCGGTGGCGGTGGTGGTGGTGGCAGCGGAGTGGTGGTGGTGGCAGGGCTGTGGTGGCGGTGGTGGTGGCAGCGGAGTGGTGGTGGTGGCAGGGCTAGTGGTGGTGGTGTTTAATATTTACTTAAATGGTCCTTTATGTTACAAATTTACACAATCAGTCCTTATTTACTAACTGACTTAACTGGGTTATGATTTTTGGACTGAAATGGCACCTTTCCAGAACGTGGGGGACGAAAATGGCGCATTTTTGAAAAATGGACTGAAATGGCCAAAGTGACTAAACCACAGGGACGAAAATGGCAGTTAACTCTTTTTTTTTGAATACTATGGATTAAAACACGCACTTTTTACAAAAGGGACCTATGCTAGAAAAATTTCTAAAAATTATTAAAAATCATTTTTGTAAGATTTTACGGTAAAATCCTAAAAATTATAAAGGAAAAATCTTTTGTAATGTTTTTCGGTTTCGTATAAAATCATGTGATTGAAAATGTATTTCCATTATAATTAACACCTCGAAAAATAAAATACACATATGAACTTTAGAAAATAATAATACGAAAATACGAGGCGTTACATCAAAGGTGAATCATGTGAAGAATGAAGTGTAGATCAAGGAAGTACAAGAATCTAGAGGAAAAACGTACCGGAATCGCCGAGAAATCGAAGAAATTGTGGTGTGCGTGCGTCTGAGTCGAGTGAGGCTGTCACATCAGTGAAGGACTGATATAACATGCCTATTTATAGTGTGTGGGAGCAACTAAGGCGGTGTACATTGGATCGGATGGCGGGTCGATCGAGTGGCCATCTGATCGGTTGGTCATCCAATCGGATGGTCATCCGATCGGATTGCCACTTGGTCAATCCTATCCTTTTCGCGTTCCCGTCTTTGATTCGTATGCGAGTTAGATTAAGCATTGTGTTGCGTATAGTATCACATAACTAGATTACATCATAACACAAAAGTTTCCAAGTTTCATAGATTCCGCCAGTGACAAGACTCCAGTCTCTTGTTTAACCAAGAATCAAGTTTCACGAGTCTCAAGAGTCTAGCACCAATTAAGTATCAAGAATCAAGAGTAAGTATCAAGTATCAAGAATCTAGAGTTAAGCATCAAGAATCATAGTTTAAGTATCAAGATTCTAGCACCATAAGGACTCACAAAGTTTCACAAGTATCAAAAGTATCAATAATACATAGATTAAGGACTAAAACTGACAATAGACAAAGTTCAGGGACTAAACTTGGCAAAAGCCTAAAGTTTAGGGACATAGGGCGTTACAGCAGGTGTCGCCGCCCCCTGATTGGTGCCACGTAGACGTCCTTGTGTACTTATTGTCTCCTACACGTTAGACGATCGTGGAGCATGATAGAGCACAGCCTGGTAGACGCTGATTGGCTCTTTCTTCTGCCACTTGTACCTTGTGTACTTTTTGAAGTGGCCTTGCGCTCTAACTCCTGCGCGACCCTTGTTGAGCACGTAACTAGCCCGCGCAGGGGTCAAGGGGCTGAAGGCTCTTATTCAGAACACAAGTGTGAAAATTGATGTTATCTCTTGTTTGGACCTCGCGCGAGGTCAGGCTCTGCTTGAGCAGCTCGCGCGGGTCTAAAAGATTGATCAGCTTGCTGAGTAAGGAGTATGGTCCAGCGCGCGACCTAAATGGTCTACGCGGCTTTTTGGGACCATACCCCTTCAACCTTAGAAGCAACAATGGAGTTAAAATCCATGAGTTGCTTACAACAATTGCACCACATGAATTGCTTTTTTATTTGAATTTCAATTAGAAACTGTTGTTCATTGGTACAGGCTCTCAATGGTTTCCTGTAATACAATAAAAATGGTTTCTTGTAATACAGTTAAAAAGTGAACAAAATTATTCAAATGAAGAAGATGAAGAAGGAGATGAGAGGGTATAAATAGAGGAGCTTAACGGAGAAGATGAAGAGGGAGATTTGTTGTAGGGGATTAACGACAGTGGTGTGGTGGCGAGAGCAAATTCGCCGGAGATTGGTGGTGGTGATGAAGAATAAACGGGCTACCGGAATTTCAGATCTGGGAAGAAGGATGGGTTGTTTTTTTATTAATTTAATAAACACTTGGTTTATTAAAAAAAAGTGGGGCTCATGTGTTTGTTAATTTTATTTAGTTATTTATATTTTATCATTAAGGGTAATTTAGTCATTTTACATAGAGTTAACAAGAAAAAGTAACCTTCATCTGCTTAAGGGACAATACGAGTAACAACTTATCAAACCACATGGAGCAGGAGTGTAATTTTAGAAAGTTGGGGACTATAGGTGAAATTTTGGTAAACCACAGGAAGCAGGAGTGTAATTTTACTCTTATTTTTTTTGTATCTTTTTTTAGCAAACAATCAAAATAAACATTTATTTTGGAGAAGAATTCGAGAAGGTTTTTTCGGTCTCATGGGTAGGGGGTCGCTTATCGACTATCGGATTCAATATCGGGCAAATGGACCGATATTAACAACAAGTACACA
The DNA here is from genome assembly GCA_030545235.1 of Helianthus tuberosus. Classification (NCBI taxonomy): domain Eukaryota; kingdom Viridiplantae; phylum Streptophyta; class Magnoliopsida; order Asterales; family Asteraceae; genus Helianthus; species Helianthus tuberosus. The sequence continues at coordinate 201,825,563 of CM060425.1, forward strand.
ACTTTTCAATCAATTTATCAATGTCAACGAAATGATTGGAAAAGCGGCTCGAGCGACGAGGATATAATGCGGTCGGCTTTAGTAGAATATTAAGCGGCCCGAGGGAATTTCCCATACTTGAAGGTTTGGCAAATTCTTCGTCATAGCCCTAAATGGGCCAATGTCGAGACGGCGGAAGGAGCGTCGTCGAGTCGGACGACAAATATAAGGCCGTCAAAAAGGTCGAAAACCAACGAGTCGGTTGAACCCGAAACGCCAACGTCCGACGCTCGAAACGTCGACCTAGACGATGTAAATCAATTAGTTACGGGTGAGGAGGGGGCGGAAGAGCAAGAACCGGAGCTACAAAGACTGCCCGATAAGAGAAGCGGTGCAAGATCGAGGAGGCCGGAGTCATCGTCGGGAGGATTCGACTTGACTGGAGCGTTTACGAAGATGAACCAACGCCTTCAAGACATACACGACCTCGGGGCTCAATGCATGGAAGAGAACCGGAAGGTGGTCGGGCTTACGAAGGATAGACAATTTGAGAGACTTTGAGTTTTACTCGAAGCCGCATGAACACTTAACCGGAAAGGCATTGGCCTTGGCTCTACAAATAAGGCGATCATCGAAAATAATATAATCTTTGAAATTTATATAGTTTTTTTTAATTCTATTGTAATGTTTTTTTACTAGTGTAATGGTTTTTAATTTTTAAATTTTATAAATTTAAAGATTAAATAAAAATTAGAAAAAAATAATAATTGAGTAATGATGGGTTCCCTAGTTATATAACCCATAACCCTCTTCTTGTACTTTTTCGTCATTTGCCACGTAATTTCCACCAAACGGGTTAGACTACTGCATGTGGAGGAGGGTAGTCCTCTCAAAGGATGACCCGTAGGCATTCACGTAGGGGGTTTGGGGATGGGGAGGTGTTACAGCTACGGATGGTCTAATAGATGATGATGTTATTTTCTGACAGTCAAATAATAGGGCTTGCTTTCTAGATTTCTTACCAAACCGAAATCAAAGCGAGAGAGCGAGTGTGTGTGTTTGGTTAAAGCAAGGAATCGAACGAGCAAATTTCCGAGCTTTTTTCGAACGGAGCGCCAGCTCGGCTCGGTTTTAACCGAGCAAGGAATCGAACGTGGAAATGTCCAAGCTTTTTCGAACGGAGCACCAGCTAGGCTCGGTTTTAACCGAGCAAGGAATCGAACGAGCAAATTTCCGAGCTTTTTCGAACTAAGCGCCGAGCAGTTTGGCCTAATAGACGATGATGTTATTTTCTAACCGTCAAACAATAGGGCTTGCTTTCTAGAGTTTCTACATTTCTTACCAAGCCGATATCAAAGCGAGAGAGTGAGTGTGTTTGGTTAAAGCAATTCACGTCTCCCTGTAACAGAATCATCGACGATCGATAATGACTCCCTCCATTTCCCCAGGTTTCATTAGATTCAAAGGTAATTTTACAACCCCTCTTTCTTCTTCCCGATTTGGTTTACAACTCAGTCAACTTACCAACTTGGATGATGCCTTTAACCTGTTCGATGAAATGCTGCACAGACGACCACTGCCATCTGTTGTTACGTTTACCCAGTTGTTAAATGCTGTTTCCAAAATGAATCATTTTTCTTCTTGTCTCCACCTTTTTAAACAAATGTGTGCCGTTGGAGTGCCTGTTAACGAGTACTCTATCAGTATTGCTATCAGGTGTTGTTGTCAGATGTCTCGCACCAATGACGGTTTTGCCCTCCTAGCTTCTTGCTTCAGGCGTGCTGTTGTACCAAACGTCTTCGTATTTAATACACTCTTGGATGGACTCATCCAAGAAGATAGGATTGTTCAGGCTGAGAGACTGTTCAAGAAGCTTATCAAACACAGACTTTGTGAACCTGATGTTGTTATGTATAACACAATGATTAAAGGTCTTTCCAAGTTTGGCAATAACGATATTGCCATTGGTTTGCTTAGGCTCATGGATGAAAGAGGCTGTAAGCCTGATATTTATGCATATAATACCATCATTGATAGTCTCTGCAAGGACAAAATGCTAGAGGATGCTTTCAAGCTTTTCAATGAAATGGTATTTTCCAAAGGCATTCAACCCGATGTCATCACATACACCACTCTGATTTATGGCCTTTGTAACTTGTGTCGTTGGGACGAGGTCTCCAAGCTGCTAAAAGAAATGGAGGATCTAAGGATCTCTCCTAATTTTCAAACCTTTAGCATATTAGTTGATGCATTTTGCAAGGAAGGTAGTGTGGATGAAGCGGAGGCTGTTATAGACATCATGGTTGAGAGAGGTGAGGTTCCTAACATAGTGACATACAATTCACTTATAAATGGTTACTGCCTGCGAGGTGAACTGAGCAAAGCAAAGACACTTCTTGATTCACTTATGTCTAGAGGTCTCATCCCTGATGTTATTACTTATAACAGTTTATTGAATGGGTATTGCAAGAGTTTGAAGATAGAAGAGGCCATACATATGTTTCATGAAGTAACAAGAAAAGGTTTGAACCCCGATGTGATCTTTTACAACACCATGATACAAGGTTTATTTAGGGTTGGACGTTGTGGAGATGCATGCCAACTCTTTGATGAGATGCAAGCACAAGGTCAAACTCCAAATGAATACACCTATGGAATAATATTAGATGGGCTTTGCAGCAACCACCAAGTTGAAGAAGCGCTCTCTTTGTTTCATTTGGTGGGTGATAGCAAACTAAATTATAATATTGTGGTGTATAGTATCCTTATTGATGGGGCAGGAAAATGTGGAAAGCTTGATATCGTAAGGGCTCTCTTTCATGAACTTCATGTAAAAGGTTTGCAACCTGATGTTCGGACATATACCGCAGTGATTCACGGCTTTTGTCGGAAGGGTCTACTAAGGGTAGCAAAGAATTTGTTTCTTAAAATGGGTGAGAGGGGCTGCCCACCAGATAATGTTAGTTACTGTGTTCTTCTCCATGGATATCTTAAGAACCAGCATTTCGATGATGTAGAGATTCTTTTACAGCAAATGGATAGAAGAAGTTACTCACTTGATGCTTCTACTTTATCGTTGTTAAAAGATCGAATCGCAGCTGGTTCATTAGATAGAAGTTTACTTAAGTTGATAGGTATGCTTGTGCCAAAAGAGTTGATGGACAGTTTTACAGGTAGGGAGAAGAAGCTGAATGGTTAGTGTGGGTTATGAATCATTTGTGGGATGAGAAATGAACTTTGTTAGGGGTACTACCTTGCAACATCGCGTGAAATAACGCGACTTGACTATTACAAAAGCGCCTGTTATTCACCACTTCTCAGAGAGCATCTCTAGGGTTATGACAATCCGGTGTTTTGGAAAACAAGACGAGTTTATTAAAGAAAATGTTGTCGTGTCGATGGAAATCTACGAATGGATTTCCTCAACAATGGGTCGAATGGATGGTTAGGATTTCGGATGGAGTTTGTTGGAAGTTTGTTTCTTTGTGTTTCCACTATTTTCATGATCCTGTTACCCAGCAACGTCATTAAACCCGGTACTATCTCACTTCCTTTATTCCTTATCAAACCCATTTACTTTTAAAAATGTTGATTCAGGTATTTAACAGTTCAAAATAATTATGTAAAATGAATTAAGGCTTCATTGGTTATTTATGCAAAGAATTTACACCATTTGTTTACCATTTAATACCACAAATAAAATGGTGTATACTGGTGTCATCACCTATGCCATCGAGGGTTAAACTAATGGGAGTTTGCTTATATGGTCACAGAGGATGTTGGATTGTCACTTTCATATGGATTATCGCTCAATGGTCTTCTGTTTTGGGTTTTATACACTAGTTGCTTTGTTGAAAACTGAATGGTTTCGGTTGAGAGGATAAAACAGTTTACAAACATACCATCAGAAGCAGAATGGGTGAACCGTGAAGAAAGACAAGTCCCCTCCTCCAAACTGGCCAACTCATGGCAGTTTGGAGCTCAGAAACTTGCAGGTAACCCGCAAATTCTATCATCATGTAGAGGTTTTAACGTGTGGGTTTGGGTTATAATGGGTCAAATGGGTAAAATCAAGAAATAATACTAAAAGGATTGGGTCAACGGTGGGTCGAACAAGTTGAAAGATGCCTAAAATGTATTCGTAATGCATATAGATAGATTTATGCAAATTCTGTACAAAAAGTATTTTGGTTCAACCCAACCCCGAGCTGTTTTCATATACCTGTTTTGACCTGCAGGTTAGATATCGTCCAAACACGCCTCTTGTGCTTAAAGGGATATCCCTAAACATTCAAGGGGGCCAAAAGATTGGTGTTGTTGGCAGAACAGGTGGCGGGAAATCAACTTCGATCCAAGTTCTGTTTCGGCTGGTTGAGCCCACTGGTGGAAGTATTATTATTGATGGTATTGACATCTTAACGCTCGGGCTTCATGATCTTAGGTCCCGATTTGGCATCATTCCCCAAGAACCAGTCCTTTTTGAAGGAACTGTGAGAAGCAACATTCACCCTATTGGTCAACATTCTGATGATGAGATATGGAAGGTAAATGCGAGTTTGTTTGTTTTTTTATACCCCATTCGGGTAGATCCAGAGGTGGAAATTTCATAAGTCAACTCGGGTTTTAGTTTTCTTTAAATCGGGCCATTCTGACCTGCCTTTAGAAGGACGGGCCCATTTTTTATCAACTTTGAAATACCTAACCTGAGAACCTGCTTTGTAGAGTCTCAAACGCTGCCAGCTCAATGATGTTGTAGCTGCAAAACCTGGAAAACTTGATTCCGCAGGTATTTAAAATGGGCCCGGTAACTGTTTTTGGTAAGAAAACTATTTGTCACTTATTTGTTAATTGGTATCTTTGTAGTTGTTGATAATGGCGATAATTGGAGCGTTGGACAAAGACAACTTCTCTGTCTGGGAAGGGTGTTGCTGAAACAAAGCAGATTATTGTTCATGGATGAAGCAACGGCTTCCGTTGATTCACAAACAGATGCAGTAATTTGGAAAATCATAAGAGAAGATTTTGCTGACTCTACTATCATTAGCATTGCTCACGCGGTAATTTGGAAAATCGTAAGAGAAGATTTTGCTGACTCTACTATCATTAGCATTGCTCACAGGATACACTTACTGATACTAGTGCTTTGAAACGGCAAATATGATACTATAAGGATATATGTGAAATTTTGAACTTTTGAGTGCCATTATGGAATTTATCCTGTGTTGTAACACCTGCCATTGAGGTCAAGTTAGTTCCTTTGAAGGTCAGCTAATGACCAACTTATTCTATGTGTTGTAACAGGGTATGCAAAAGAATTTGACGAGAGCCTTCACGTTTGATTCAGAAGCCCTCTCTTTTTGGGGTGTTGGTTCAGAATTACACAAACCGATCATCTAGGTTATGAACACATGTTTATACTCCTATAATCATCTTGTTTTACAAGAACAGTTTGGTTCAGATCTCATAAAGGTGGTATCAGTTTGGATGAGCTGGGTAATATGTCACAGAGACTATGTTGCAGTAGATTACAAACATTTTTGTCTCTTTCTTTAAAGTTTATATTATGTTGCTTTTTTTATATGTGATGACATGCAATTTGTAGGATTTCATATATATTTGCTTGTTGGAATCAAACTTTATAATAAAACAAGCAAATATATATTGAAATCCTTACAAACCTTTCAAAACAGAGAATTTGGAAATCTATATTATGTATCATGTGTTTGTATGGGATGAAGTTTATACATTTTAATGGATTTAATTCAAGAATATGTTTGAATAATAAAATTATAAAATCAACCATGTGGCTAATGTTTCCAAATACGAAAAATAATCATACTTATGGAATCGATTTTTGGAGGCCAAGAAGATGTTCAATGAGACCATGAGCCTTGAGGTCAAAGTACATTAATACGAGACCACAAGTCATGAGAACATTATACACGCTGTTATGAGACTTTGAGTGGAGGATTAAACGAAGTATTGAACCTCAGGAGAATACATTTAGTAGTAGGGAGGACGGAGCACTCAAGGGTATTTATTCTAGCCCCAACCAAGCAAAATCTGCCATGTCAAATTTGATACAAATTACTCATTAATTAGTAAATACTGGCGGCACCTACCTAAGCAATAAACTATATATATATTTTTTAATATTAATAAAATCAAATATCCCAACCAATCACAAGCCACCAACAAATCTCAAAGTCAACACCCACCTTGAACAACAACATTCTCATGCGGGTACCCCCTCCTGGCTAACCGAACCCGCCTTACCAACCCTTAGGTAGTGTTTGGTATGCAGGAATGAGAGAGGCAATGGAATGGACTATTACGAAGGAATGGACTATTACGAAGGAATGGAAAAAAATGTGTTTGGTTGGTCAAGGTAATGGAATCACCCATTACATATGGCATTTCATTCCTTCAAATTCATTCCATCCACACCTCTTGTTTTTTTTTTTCTATTCCATTCCTTCTCCCACCTTCATCACCAACACCTCCACCACTAGCCACCCACAAATGCCACCATCACCCGTCGCCGCCACCTTACGTCGTCGACCACCGGCCACCATCGTCGCCACCCGTCGTGCCACCGCCGACCACCGCCACCCTCCGCCACCGAACACCAGCGCAACCATCCGCCGCCGCAACCACCCCCTCCGCCACTGAACATAGGTACCAACGCCACCATCAACCACCAAACACCACCGACTACCGCCACCACAACCCACCACCGTCGCCACCCTCTGCCACCAAACTCCGGCGCCACCACGGGCCACCACCACTAACACCGCCCACACGCCGCCTCCACCCTTCGCCGCAACATCGGCACCACTTCCGACCATCGCCACCCTCTGCCACCGAACACCAGCATCACTTCCGCCACAACCTCCCACCGGGACTGCCACCAACCGCCGCCACCGCCCGCCGCCGCCATCGACTACCATCACCCATCGCCAATTTTATTCCTTCTTCTTTTCCTGCCTACCAAATACTACAAGGTAATGATTCATTTCATTCCCACCTGGTAACCAAACAAGACCATGGAATGGAATGATCCATTTCATTCCTTTGTCCATTCCATTACCTTGTCCATTCCATTCTCTCGTCCATTCCATTACCCCATACCAATCAGACCCTGTTTATTTCCTATTCCATTCCCTCTTCACCCTTCATTAACAACAGCACAACCTACTACTGTAGCCACCACCCACCACCACTGTCAACCGCCGCTGTCACCCACCTTCGCCGCCATCCGCCACTGCCGTCACCCACCACTGTCGTTGTCTCCACCCACCTCCATCCTGCCACCGCCACCGCTATCGCCGCCACCCACCATCGTCGTTGCCACCTCCGATCACCGCTACCACCCACCTTCGATCATCGCCGCCACTATTGCCGTTGCCACCTCCGATCATCGTCGCCGTCGCCGCCCACCTCCGCCACTGCCACCACCGTCGCCACCGCTACCACCTTTGACCATCGTCGCCACCCACCTTCGCCGTCACCCACCACCACCACCGCTGTCACCACCCGTCGCCGTCTCAAATCGCCGCCGTCTCCACCCACCACCACCGTCGCCGCTACAACTACCACCTATCACCACCCACCATCGCCGCCCATCATTGACCACCGCCATCCGATTTTATTCCTTCGTCTTTTCTCGCATACCAAACAACAAAAAGTAATGGTTCACTCCATTCTCATTTGATAACCAAACAAGAGATGGAATGATAATGATCAATTCCATTACCTCATCCATTCCATTACCTCGTCTATTCTATTCCCCAATCCATTCCATTACCCCATACCAAACACACCCTAATTTCTTCATTCCCTCTCAATGGTTCATTTCATTCCACCTCTCATTCTTGCATACCAAACGCTACCTTAAGGGTGGCGGCAGTGTTCTGGCATAGGTAAATACCCTAGACACCTCTACTTGAGGTGTGCTCCGTCCCCCCTTATTAAATCACTAAACGAGGCCTTGAACCTCGGGGATATATTTAGTACTATTAAATGGATAGTAATGATAGTCTATTTCTTGCAATGTTTTTTATTTTTATTTATTTTTTGTAATTTTAAGAGATTTAGTTACAACAAGATTATAAAGCTGAAACAGCCGTGTAAACCTCGCAATAACTGATAACTTACAAATCTTGTAAAGCTTTTGTATATGAGTTTTAGATAAGGTTTCCTGTTTTCTATAAACTAGCGTAAATAGCAAGGATGTTAGAATTTTTTTTATTTATGACTTACCCTAAACAAGGATGATGACACATATCTATCTAACTATATATTAAAGGAGAAGTAGAGCTGATGCAATTTTGCATACTTGTCATAAATAATAATTAAATTATTAATATATATTGTATTAACAAATAATATATAAAATATATTATTGTGTTTTAGAGATATTGGGGGGAAATTTGAATTGCATGGGGAAGTGTTATTTGCATTAATTGTCTCTGAAGATCATCATCATACTTCCTCTCAAATCTCTCAAATGTCATATATCTCACATAACCCTAATTCTCTCACACACACCACTGGCGTCTCTTCTTCTTCTTTAATTTCTTTTTTTTTCTCTTCAGTTCTTCATCATCAATCTACACGGAGATGTCAAAATCGGTTATGTTTGAAGTTGGAGGATCGTCTCTTTCTCTAAGTTTCATTGATGATCTCAATCCGTCGAAAGATATGTGGACTGTAAAAGTTCGAATCATCAGAAAATGGATGCAACTGTTTCGGATGGATTTGATCTTGCTGGATGAGAAGGTATATACTTATTTAAGTTTCTTTTTCATGAGTATTGTTCTGTTGTTCGAGTTAGTGTCACACCCCGATATTTCCACGTATTACCGGTGGGTCCGGTGGGGAGTATCGTGACGTGGTTGGTAACATTACAGTCAAACAACACAATATTTAAATGCACAGCGGAAGCAAAAGATAGATATATTTCAACCGAATATAATTGTAATATCAAGTATCACAACATTTGAAAAATAATCCATAGGTGGATCAAAATAAATAGGAAACATTGTTCAACAGTTTTGACATCCAAGCTTGCGAGACTTATTGTAGACGCTAGGAGAAAGCCAACCTAGTTCGCGTAGTACCTGCACTTAACCTTTTTGGGAAAATACGTCAGTTTACACTGGTAAATACATTCAACCGACTCATTTTGAAAAGTTTAATAAAATTGATTTGAATGCACGTGGCACAAACTTTTTATAACTTGGGATAATTATTTGAATATAATACTTGTAAACGAATTACTTGTTCCTTACGCGTTCAGTAGCCCGATCCGTAGACCGGGTTAAAGATCAATAGACACACCACTTTATTTATTTATGCACTGACGGGTGTACGCCTACACCCCGTGCTCAGGTCGTGGCCATCTCGTAAGATGATGCCAATGATATCCGGGACATGGTCATTAACCCCCCAAAGGCTTTAAGCAAACAAAACATTTCAAAACGGAGCATATCAATGATTTAACCTCTATTCGATTAAAGATTCAATGCTGGACCAAGCGGTATTTTATATACCGTACCCCAAGCCCGTATAAGGGAAAATAAGTTAAAAGTATTTACCTTTGCAAGTATCAATCACAAATAGCAAGTGCGTGTAGCTTTTACCGGGTCTCCTATTCTGGAACGAACGTTTATAATAACCTATTAGAATCCTAACGGGTCTTTAATTAAGCCTAAACTTAGACCGGTTAGTTTTAAGGAAAGATACGGTTCAAACGCACGATTAAGCGAAGACCGGAATAGGATGTGATTTAGACCCGACAAGTTTGAAGACTTGTATAATATGGGTAATCTAACCACATTCTGGATTTTGAGATAAAAACGATAAGGTTTGACCCGTTTCGGCTAATTTATGCAAACTAGTTACAAAAACCGAACCGATCGCGCAATAAGCGTAACGGGTAACCATGAGATTCATTTACAGGTTCCCTAAGTTAATATGCCTTAAATATGTCGTGATATCAGTAGGATATCTTCCATTATGCCCAAAACGAGTTTAACCTTAATTTAAGCCCCGTAGGGGTAATTTGGTCATTTTAAAGGTTATAAAAGAGATTAAATGAAATTCTGAGATTCGGGTCCGAATACATCAGTAAAATAACTTATTTTAATAGGTCATATCAGTTGGTAATAAGTCTTATATGACAAAATGGTTTTAAACACTTACTAGGTGTTTAGTACGCGTAAAAAGCCGTTTTAAGCGATTTCCGGGTTATACAGGAAATCTGAGTTTTCTGATCAGGTTATAAATTTCAAAATACTTTATTTATTATATAAAATCAGTAGCAATTGGATTGGTGTCAAAATACTATGTAGGACTCATTTTATAACCAAAAAGGGTATAATCGGTATTTACCGAATCAAGGCCATAACCTTAGGTTATGGGCAGGTTAAAAATAATTAAAAATCTTTAAAAATCCTAAAATATTATATTACATCAGTGGGTAAAAGGTTTGGTGTCAAAAATTGGGTTTAGGTAGGCTTTATGCTAATGACGCCGTTTAATTACTAAAAAGCGTTCTAATTACGTCATTGAGCATAACTCCTAATCTAGACCTCAAACTGATGTGAAAATTTAGGGGCATGTTTATAAATCAGTTATAAAGATTATTGTCCTTTCACGTTTCTTAAATTCTCGTTTTATGGTAAAAAGGGCATTATGGTCAACATTTGGCACTTAACGGAAATGTGTAAACGAATGGGACAATCAACGTACCAACCACGGAGGGTTATGCTAACATGTAGCCTGGTCCTAAGGAAGCTCTAAGGAATTTCCAAATCATACTAAATCGGGTCAGAACTAAAGTCAAAGCAAAAGTCAAAGTTTTACGACTTTCAGTTCCGAACCGGGTCTAAACAGAAAATTGTCGGGTCGAACATGTTTAGACATGTTCTTACATTTATTACTAAGTTATATGGGTGGTAAAATAGGTTACATGCCTTCTACATTGCTAATTACATGTTAATTCGCAAATTAAGTTTCTATTGACTTTTTATAAACAACTTTGACCCGACATTTGATCTAGTTAGAGCGGGAATCAGAGGGTGCCCTTTTAAGGGTTTATTGCCCACATAATTACCAACTTATAAATACTTTCAATTCGACTAATCACTGGACCATTAATGATTAATCGCTAAGTCAAACGTTAATTACGACGGTTTGACTTTTAAGCTAATAACTAAGCAAAATTCAACTAAGGAAGATCAAGGTTACTTACCAAGGTCTAATGCATGATTAGAGATGCTTGGGGACTGATCTTAAGCTCCAGGAAGCTCCACAAATGCAGATGGAAGGTGTGATCACAATGTTGCAACATGAGGGCCTTTTATAATGCTTTTGATCTCATTAGATCATGAGAACAAGTGCTACAACTGATCAAGGATCATCCACAAGTGTCCCTTGGGCCTAGGAACCATTAGGGGTCGCCCATGGAAGTGAAAATATCTTCCTAAGTCGGTTAAAATGGAAATGGCAGACACTAGCCCAAAGATTTCGGATCAGAGGGCCCCTCGCGCCACGCGTAGACCCCCCTAGGGTCCCTCGCGTCACGCGATGCCCCTTCTGATCCAAATCAATTTTCAGATTTTTTACATTTTGGTCCTTGGTCCAAATAAAGTTGTTTCGACATTATTTCTTGCATTATGAGCCCTCCAATTTGACTTATAAGGGCTTCAAGACTTATACCCACTTTGTTAAATCCTTGGTTAACTTTGTTATCACCCGAAAAGTCATAAACTTCATCGTTGACGCTTTTAACTCTTCGTATACGAATTTTATCATAACTTTCTTATACGATAAAGGAACGTGGATTTTCATGGTGCTACATCCTCACCCCCTTAATAGAAATCTCGACCTCGAGATTTACTGAAATAAATAAGGGTACTTTTCTTTCATTGTGGATTCAACCTCCCAAGTGTATTCGGGACCTCTACGGGCATCCCATTTAACCTTTACAATTGGTACATGCTTCCTTCGAAGCTTCTTAACCTGTCGATCCTCGATCGACACGGGTTTTTCAACAAACTTCAAGCTCTCTTCTATGTGCACATCTGTATGTGGTATGACTAGTGATTCATCAGCGAAACACTTCTTCAGATTGCAGATGTGGAATACATTGTGAATACCACTGAGCTCTTCAGGTAATTTTAACTTATAAGCGACTAATCCGACACATTCGATGACCTCGAATGGTCCTATGTATCTCGGGCTTAACTTACCCTTCTTACCAAATTGCATCATTCCTTTCCAGGGTGATACTTTTAGCAACACTTTATCACCTACCTCGAATTTCAGAGGTTTACGCTTTAGATCTGCGTAGCTTTTCTTCCTATCCCTGGCAGTTCTCAGGCGGTCACGAATCTGGACAATCTTGTCCCTCGTTTCAAAGACTATTTCCGGTCCTGTCAGTTGGACATCTCCAACTTCCGCCCAACAAACGGGCGTTCTGCATTTTCTACCATACAAGGCCTCGAAAGGCACAACCTTGATGCTCATATGATAGCTATTGTTATACGAGAACTCGATTAAAGGTAGGTGGTTATCCCAACTACCACCTAAGTCAATTACACATGCACGAAGCATGTCTTCCAAAGTTTGGATAGTACGCTCACTCTGGCCGTCCGTCTGAGGATGGTAAGCCGTACTAAAATTTAAGCGCGTGCCCAAAGATTGTTGGAAACTTTTCCAAAAATGTGACGTGTATCTAGTGTCTCTGTCAGAGATAATAGCTACTGGTACGCCATGCAGAGATACAATCTTATCTACATACAATTGGGCTAACATGTCGGAGTTATAGGTCTCCTTAATGGGTAGAAAATGTGCTGACTTAGTCAGTCTATCTACTATCACCCATATCATATCATTTCCTTTCCTTGTCTTCGGAAACTTGGTAATGAAATCCATTGTCACCATTTCCCATTTTCACGTAGGAAGTTCAGGCTGTTGTAGCAAACCTGACGGCTTCTGATGTTCAGCTTTGACTTGCGCACATGTAAAACATTTAGCTACATAGGTAGTTATAGACTTCTTCAAGCCTATCCACCAGAAATTTGCTTTCAGATCCTTGTACATTTTGTCAGCTCCAGGATGAACGGAGTATTTAGAACTGTGGGCTTCCTGGATGATAACATCCCGAAGTCCTCCATAAACAGGAACTCATATTCGTCCATTTAATCTCAGGATTTCGTCATTGCCCTGGGATAACTGTTCTTCAGTTACTCCTAGCTTTTCATTAGGATAGTTAGCTTCCAACACAGCTTCTTTCTGTGCTGCTAACAACCTTTCATTCAAACTATTCTTGATCTCAATGCTCTTGGCATTGATTCTTATAGGCTTCTCTCTTTCCTTTCGACTTAAGGCATCGACGACCACATTCGCCTTACCCGGATGGTATCTTATCTCACAATCATAATCATTCAAAGTTTCCATCCATCGTCGCTGCCTCATGTTCAAATCCTTCTGATTGAACAGATGTTGCAGGCTCTTGTGATCAGAATAGATCACACACTTGACACCGTACAAATACTGCCTCCATAGCTTCAGTGCAAATACAACGGCACCCAACTCCAAGTCATGGGTGGTGTAATTCTTTTCATGCACCTTTAACTGACGTGATGCATAGGCAATAACTTTGCCTTTCTGCATAAGCACACATCCCATCCCGGTGTGTGATGCATCACAATAAACCACAAACTCTTCTATTCCATCAGGCAATGTCAACACAGGAGCATTGCTCAACTTCTGCTTGAGAATACCGAAGGATTCTTGCTGCTTAGGACCCCAATCGAACTTTGCTTTCTTCCTAGTCAAAGAGGTTAGGGGTGCAGCAATCCTTGAAAAATTTTCAATGAAACGCCTATAATATCCTGCCATTCCCAAGAAACTACGAATCTCAGTAGGCGTCTTCGGCTCTTGCCAATTCATGACAGCTTCAACTTTAGCGGGATCTACTTGGATACCACGCTCACTGACAACATGTCCAAGGAATTGGACTTCACGAAGCCAGAATTCACACTTTGAAAACTTGGCATAGAGCTTCTCCTGCTTAAGTAATTCCAGAATACATCGAAGATGCTTCTCATGGTCAGCCTGACTCTTGGAGTAAATGAGAATGTCATCGATGAAGACGATGACGAATTTATCTAGGTGAGGTTTGCAGACACGATTCATGAGATCCATGAATGCGGCTGGTGCATTAGTGAGTCCAAAATGCATCACTAGGAACTCGTAATGACCATAACGAGTCCTAAATGCAGTCTTGTGCACATCTTCATCTTTAACCTTCAATTGATGATAGCCTGACCTTAAATCAATCTTAGAGAAGTAGCTTGCCCCATGAAGTTGATCGAACAGATCGTCGATCCTGGGCAATGGATACCTATTCTTGATAGTGACCTTATTAAGCTCACGATAATCGATGCACATACGCATGATCCATCCTTCTTCTTGACAAATAAGATTGGTGCTCCCCAAGGAGAAGAGCTAGGTCTAATGAAACCTTTGGCTAGCAATTCATCCAGTTGTGTTCTCAATTCCTTCATCTCTGTTGGTGCTAACCTATAAGATGCTCTAGCAATAGGTGTTGCTCCAGGGATGATGTCAATTCTGAATTCTACTTGTCGATCTGGTGGTAAACCAGGTAGTTTTTCAGGGAAAACATCGGGATATTCAGAAATGACGGGGATGTCTTCAATCTTAGGCTTCGGCTCGTCAATAGTCACTTGTGCCATGTAGATGACACAACCCTTCTTCAAACACTTAGAGGCCTTGAGCATAGTCACTTGCTCAGGCAGTCCAAACTAGGTATCTACCTGAATGGTAAGTGATTCACCAGACGGAGTCTTGATCACCACCTGCTTCTTATTGCAGACAATTTTTCCTGGTTATGAGATAACCAGTCCATGCCTAAAACTATGTCAAAACCGGCTAACTTAAAGGGAAGTAGGGACAAAGGAAAAGAGTGGTTCTTAATGGATATGAAACATCCATCTAATATGGTTGAGGCGGGTTCTAAGGTGCCATCTGCTAATTCCACCTCATATTTTACACTTAAGGTTTTAACAGGTAAATTTAGCAGATTGCAAAACTTATTATCTACAAATGATTTATCAGCTCCTGAATCAAAAAGTACTCTCGCATAGACATCATTTATGAGGAAGGTACCTGTGATCACATTGTCGTCCTAAACCGCTTCTTTTGCATCCATCCTGAAGACCCTAGCATTGGTCTTCTTTCCTTCATCAGCTTTCTTTGCATATTTTGGGCAATTTGTCTTAATGTGCCCTTTTTCGTTGCAACTGTAGCACGTTGCGTCCTTCAGCTTCTTGCACTCTAGGGTTTTATGTTCCGAGGATTTGCAAATCCCACAAGGCCTCGTCTGAGATTGGGATTTTGAGTCAAGTCTGCACCTCCCAAAGTGGTGCTTCTGACAAATCTTACACTTGGGCTTATCTCCAGATTGATGCCCATCCTTCTTAGAACCAAACCCCTTCTTGTGGTCATTGTTTCCCCTGTGCTTCTTATCTACAGTCGTGAATTGTCATCTTCACACTTCCTTTTCTCTGCATCCGTGTTCCTCAGCGATCTCTGCCTGACCGCATCCAGTGTGAGGGACAAGGATATATCAGCTGCAGACCTGAACGTAGCTGGCCGAGAGGCTTTTACACTTTCCTTTATCTCTGGGGCTAAACCCCCAATGAAACGAGCTATTCTTTTGGGTTCCGGGGTCACCAGATAAGGAACCAACCTTGACATTGTATTAAAGCTCGTAAGGTAAGCTTGGCAATCCAGATTCTTCATCACCAAAGACAGAAAATCCGACTCAATATTTTCTACCTCATGCTGAGGACAGTAGTTCTCCCTGATGAGAGTAATAAACTGTTCCCATGTCATATTGTACAGCGGAATCTTCCCGGTAGCTTGTATCAACGATCTCCACCAGGCTAAGGCCTCACCTTTGAACGAATGAGACACAAACTTTACCACATCCTTATCAGCGCACCCGCTGATATCAACCACGGTGTCCATCTCATCCAGCCAGGTCATGCATTCTATAGCTCCTTTCTCCCCAGTGAAATCCCGGGGTTTGCATGATACAAAATACTTGTAGGAGCAACCCTTGTCACGGGGTCCTTGGTTTAATACGATCTTTTGAGATGGAACACTTTGCTGAATTGAAGAATGGCGATCGTCATCACCTTTCTTTAGCTCATCCTTCTTGGAGGGTGGCTTGCTATGAGCCTCAGAATGAGTCTTAGGCTTGGAATGCGGTGCGGATAGGGTCCTACTCCGAGTCCCGCTATATTCCTGATATTGCCGCTCTATGGCTTTTGTAACTGCGTTGTCAATTAACGCTTGGAGCTCTGCACCCGCTATATTAATCCGGGTGTTATCATGTTCCTCCCTCGGGTGACTATTGACTTCGTCCGAGTCAACCATTTTGTCTGAACTATTACATAAGATATTGACAATAATTTATTTGGGAGTTTATTATGGAATTGTCCTTTATGACAATTCATTAACCATGGTAAACATAGACCATATTGGGTTAATTTGTTTAATTATATTTATTTAGGATTTTTATTATAATTTATCCTAATTATAATACAATAACAGTATTATTAGTGGCACAAAAGGCCTGGTCACAGGGACATTCTAAATTATAAGCCATGATTTCAGAGAATCAAGGCATTAAGGTTTGAACATAGTTCTTTACCTTTTTCTGACAGGGAGTCGTAGACTACTACTGTCTTTTGTCTTATATGACAATGAGTATGGCCTGTAGGCACTACATCACTAATGGTTGTTTAATATGTGATCATCTTAATTGATGATTTAAACCCATGATTTATAGATCATTAAGTTGGGCGAGGAATTCTTTAGAAGAATCCTATTATAAAATTTGACGTGTGTGATTTTTAACGAATCACGTCTGCCAGGAGCGTTAACATGTTTTCAGATGTTAACAGGGATCCGAATCTTTTAAACAGATCTTACCATCTTGGCCAAGTCTTATAATGACATGCAGGCTAGGTTATACCATTAAGATTCTTATTCAATATTTAATAGGCAGATTAATTATGAAGGAATGATTTTTGATTTATTTATTTCATGTATAATATATTTATGCATATAATTGGCAAAAATGAAATTTATAAACTTAACATTCCATTAATATTAAAAGAGTACACATCGCCCTAAACGGGACTTTTAATAGACAATTTACCCACGCAGGGGTCAAACTAAAATACAAGTCCACGCAGGGACCAAATACTAGAATAGATGTCCACGCAGGGACTAAAAAGACAAGTCTACACAAGGACTAAATACTCAGATAAATGTCCACGCAGGGACTTGATTGAAATAGGAAATACAACAATACATATAGGGATTTAATGATCCCTCTTCTTCTTCCCCTTTAACAAGCTCGCTAGGCCCTTGAGGAATCCTCTGTTGTTCCTACGTTCTTCCTGGAACTCATGTTCCACTCGACTGAGTCTTTGGAGGATTTCCTCCTGTTCCGGTGGAGAAAATCGTGGTGGCTGCGACTGCTGTCGAATCGGTGGTCGAGCAGGTACTTGATATCCATGAGTTGGATATCCCACTCCCCAAGGAGCCCTATACGGTCCTTCTGGATGTAGGGCGTTGTAGTTCACCGCGACCCGGTACGGGTCGGTTTTAGCATAGTTATAATGAGTGTGAGCCGGCTGCTCAAACGGATTATACGCCATTGAACTGGCGTATGCAGGAATAGGGTTATCAAAACCTGTTGGGATTGAACCCTACCAGAGGAACAGATAATGAAAGCCAAAACTGGATCACAACAATGGATTCACAATAAGCAACTGATTACACTAAGTCTCATCCCTTGAGAGTGATTATAACAGCTGATGGTCTTACATCCACTGCCTGAATACAACTGCTGCTGTTATTTAAAACCACTGATGAAGCCAGAAGACTGCTGAGAACTAAGCACTGCTGGCTCTATCTACTGATGACAAAGCACTGCCCAATCAAGAACTGATCAACCTTGAGGAAAGCACTGATGTAAAGAGAGAGCAGTAGTTTAGTATGTCATCTGTTCTATGTATAGTCAGTGGTTAGGTTTAGCAGTGTTTGTATAAGAACAGTAGATACAGGTTGTTAGGCTGTTAGACGTCGCTTCCATGGTGACGTCAGCTGAGATGCATCAGAGGTTTGGATTGTCTATAAATGGAACAGTACTCTGTACTGTTACATTTGATCGTTTTGAGTGAGTTCTTCTCCTCAATTCAATCCTTTCATCTTGTGCAACCAACCACTGAAGTATCAGGCTGAGGGGGAGTTTAGTTTGTAAGCATGCTTGTAATCTTTTGATTTGCTTTGTAACCTTTCGACTGA
Organism: Helianthus tuberosus; assembly: GCA_030545235.1. Taxonomy (NCBI): domain Eukaryota; kingdom Viridiplantae; phylum Streptophyta; class Magnoliopsida; order Asterales; family Asteraceae; genus Helianthus; species Helianthus tuberosus. Next base: position 201,843,959 of record CM060425.1, read on the forward strand.
TGAAAAGCATTTGTTTATCTAAACTATTTTCCTCCTTGATTGTGTTTACAAAGTTTGTTATTCATTTCCGCTGCACTTAAACTTCATTCATTTCTATTTGATTTGTTCAAGTTATACAAACAAGCACAATCATGAGAGCCTCCGATCCTATCAATTGGTATCAGAGCCTGGACAGTCAAATTCGATCTAACAATCAATTTGACATAACAGTTCGGCTCAAAATTCATTGATACTAAGGTTGGTTGTATTTAGTTGAAAAACAGAGTAACAAGTGATAACGTTTAAAGTTGTTATTCAATTACTCTGTAAAACAACCAAGATGTCATAAGACACACAAATCTCACACAACAAGTGATATCATGCACAAGACACTCATGGTTTCAGATCTGAAAATATATCTGTTAAAACTATGGGATTATTTCTTATTTTCAAAATTGATTTCAACTGTTGTTATGAAACTTGTGTGTCACTATATTAGATGCTAAAGTATGAACCTCTGATTAACAAAATCCTATGTTCATAAAAACAATAGTGTTTTTGCTAATATAAAAAGAGGGAAATTAAAACTTTAGTCATTAGATCTTATGTGTTGAAAACAGGTTGAGATCCTCAAAAGGAACAAATTAACTCTGTTGAAATACATTAAGAAAACAGGAGTCAAGATAGTCCGTATCATATGTAATGTGAGATTGGTCAAAAAAATTATATAAATATGCCTAACCCTCTTAAAACATTACTACAAAATGATTATGGATTAAGTATTTCTTCAATAAAGACCTCCCAGTAAGTATTTCATTACTTATGAATGGGAAGGGTAAAAAGGGAAGAAGAAAATTCACAAAAACTCAGAAGTGTGTTTATCTCAAAACTTTTGAAGTCAGAAGAAAAGAGTATAAACATAAAACACTTTAGAGTCAAAAGTTGGGGTAAAAATGGTCATCAAAGCAACTGTGTGCAGTCATTGGTTCAGGAAAAGGTTCAGGTAACCATGGTATTTCCAGTGAATAAGTTTTCAAAAGGACTGGACAAATTTTCAAAATCATCACATAGTAACAAAATCTACACCAGGGTTTTCGAAAAACTCATGTGATCTTGTGTCCTCATTTTTCTGTTGTCAATCAATCAACAAGAGAATGGTACCAAACAGTGGTCAAAATGTATTTAATAATTCATACCATTGTTGACAAATCTCTGACCATTTTTATAAGCTTTAGTTTGATATGATTAGGAGTTTCAGTGGAAAATTATACCAGATCCTTTTTGATGTTGTTTTCAGAAAATCCTTTATTTTTTTTTTCAAAAAGGATTCTCTCAAATAAGGCAGGATATATTATTTTTTTTATTAATATATTTTGAACTTTTACTGGTTTTTGATAGTAAAGGTTTCAATCTCCTGTCAGGATATATAATCTTTATTTTTATTGGTTGTATTATCCTCAAAAACAGATCAAAAGGAAATGGTACATTGGTCAAGATCATGTCAAACTCAAGTTTGTTCCTACACTATGCAAAAGATTGATTGTTACCAGATCTTAAAATACTTGGGTACTCATGTTTCAATTTAAATATTATAACAAGAATGAGTAGCCTTAGTAAAAAAGTGTACATCATCTGGGGTACTAAACCACTGTCAAGGAGTTGTAAAAGCTTCAAAATATGCAAATGACATGTGGTAAAACCTTGAATGAAAATTCCTGTAAAAGTTGCTGATATATTGAGCCTTCATTTCATTTACCATTATCTTACCCCTAACCACTGTTGTGTTCAAACATTTGTTTCTTAAATACTATCCACTGCTGAAAGTCAATCCCTGTTCTCTCACTTCCTTGATAAACAATGTTGTTCAAAGCAGTGTCTTATCCACTGATATGCTATCCACTGATAGTGAAAATCATCCACTGCCACATTATTACCGTTGTAACTACTGATGATTATTTCATCAGTGGCTCTCCAAAATAACTGTACTCCGTTATTCATCTATTTCATCAGAGGTTGACACGTGGTCAGTTTTTAGCCTCAGATCTTTCTAACCGCTGCCACATCAGCATCCATTTTTATTTTCCCTAAATAAAACCCTGATCAAAACCCCCAAACAGGGTTTTACACTGTCGAATTGAATTCCAAAAATTCTTTTCTCAAAGTAGTTTCCAACCTTCCTTCTCAAAGCATTCTTCGATCTTCTTCATCAAAAATGACGAAATCAAAATCGAAATCAAAACCAAAATCATCGCCATCCTCTGCTTCCAAAGAGGTTGTTCAAACGGCCGAAGAACCCATTGAAATACAATACAAATCCCCTCATAACTATTTGGGTCTACTCACAAAACCCACAAACAACCACACCTTCGATACCATCATCGATACTATATCGGCATCAAAGTACAAAACTTTGTTAACAGCAGATGCTCCTATTTATCTGCAAACCCAGAGAGAGTTTTGGAAAAAGGCTACGCTTGAAAAACAAGATGAGAAAGTCATTGCCATCAACTCCTCGATACAGGGTAAAGCGATACAAATTACACCGCAATCAATCTCCGAAGTCTTTAAACTCGATGATCAGAAAGGTAAAACTTCCTTTGATAAAGCCGAGTTAAAAACTGATTTCGTAAAAAGGGGATATGCAAAACAATCAAAGGTAGATACCTTACAAAAAGGTTACTTCCCTTCTGCACCAAGGTTTTTATTTCACACACTTCTGATGTGTGTTTCAAATAAAACAACATCTTTTAACGAAATACCATTAAAGATTCAATGTCTGGGTTATGCTATTTTAAAGAATGAAAATTACAACTATTCCCAGGAGATCTTTAATGACTTGGTAAAAAATATTGATAGCAAATCATTTTTACTTTTTCCAAGATTTTTAAGCTACTATTTCAAACAAAAGTTTCAAAAAGAAAATGAAAATTTGCCCAAGCAGGGTGCCGATTTTCAAATAAAAGGGTTAACAACTGAAACATTTTCTAGAATGATGGCACCAATAAAAACAAAAGCAGAGGTGCCTGAGCAGAATTTAGCAGTTACAACTGCTCCTCAGACATCTGCTGCTGAGCCCACTGCTCCAGGTGATCATAGCAGCACTACCACTGCTTTGAAACCCACACCTGCCATTACCAAAAAGACCAAAAAGAAAACATCCAGAAAACCCACCAAACCCAAAACAAAGGCAACTCTGGAAGATGAGATCCTAGAGCAACTGCCAGTAACAAAACAAATGTCACCAAAAACCACTACTGCTACTTCCTCACAGCAGTTGGTAGAAAGATCTCCACCCTTACCTCAAACTCCTCCTGCATCCTCACAAAAGGATCAGGTTGTAAACACAGGGACCCCACAATATGAAGCTCTGGACCCAATCGGATCCATCTTCCTCAGTCCTGATCCCAAGGACATGTCTCTTTCAACACCCATACCCTCACCAATCATAATGCCACAATCAATAATACCCTTGTTGCATGCAGTTGCTATAGCTCAGACACAAACCAGTTCCTCTCTATCACCTGTCACTGAGAGTATACTCCCACAAGTGACTGGGTCTGATGCTACTACTCCTGCTATCCCAGCAACAACTGAGGAGGTTACACCCCCTGAGTTACAAGTAACTCTCGGTGGTAGTTCAAGTGGAGCAGCAACTACAATTGATGGATCAACAGATCTTCAGTTGGACAGTTGTTTCATTAATAAGACTCCCTTGAAGGCAATTTCTTCTATAGCACCATCGATAACCACTAGTGAGTTGGTTCTAACCATTGGTTCCATCAAAGGTTTATCAAGTGCTGAAGAAAGAAGTCCCCAGTACCTAGAACAAGGGGCATCAATGGGTGATTTTTGGGACTCAGTTCCTAAGTCACACATTGATACAACCACTGCTGGTGGGGATTCAGATGATCCCATTAATTTGGGTGATGATTCAAAATATCAGGAATTGACGGGCAGAGTTGAAAAACTCGAAACATCAGTTGCTGAAATAAAGGATATGGTGCAACAGCTGTTAAAAGCTCAAAAAGCATTGTTTTTCCACCTCAAGCACCTGCTCCACCACAAGCACTTGCTGCAAATGAGCTCTGGAATCTTTTTCAACCCTTGCTAGAAAAACAAAAACAAACGGCTGATCAGCAGCATGAAATGCATGTAAACATGCTGACAAACATGGTGGAGTCAAGATTTAAAGATACTCAAGCAGACATCAAGGCTATAAGGGCCAGCATACAAAAGACTGCCCATGGTGAAAAAGTTCCTTCCACTATCTTCTTCATGGATAACCCCCTTCCAGATAATGCCAAAAAGGGGGAGAAAATCCAGCAGTTGAAGAAGAAGGGAATTGAGGATGGTGTTTACATTGAACTGGGAAAAGAAAAATAGACATCTAAACCTCAAACCACAAAATCTCATATTTCACCACACACCACCAAAACCATCCAAACAGCTGATACAACAGTAGTTTCAAAAACTGCTAGCCAAACAGCTGCCACCTCATCACACATCAACACAACCACTGCCCTACCATCATCATCATTACCTCCTGTCATAAAACAGAAGACAACAGATGCTACAACATCTGTTGTAATGACAACAGCGGTTGAAGCACCAGTTGTTTCAACATCTGTTAGTCAGACACTGTCCACCACTCAAACCACTGATCCACCAACGAAATCATCAGCCTCTCCTACAATAAAAAGGAGAAGGGTTTTCATTCCTGATGATGATTCTCCATCACCACCATCAAAAACTACCTCACCACCTTCAACCCCTGCTCAAAAGCGGAAGACATCTACTGACACATCAGTAGTTGTAATGACAACAGATGTTGAAACACCAGTTATTTCAACAGTTGTTAGTCAATCATCCACCACTGCTCTTATCATTCCTACATCACAATCAAAGCCCTCTTCATCCTTAAAGCTTCACAAAAGAAAAAGAGAAACAACTCAAGCCACTGATGAAAAATATGATCCTGTTGCCGCAAAATATCCACTGGAACTAGATGCTGTGAAAAATGAGATGAGACAATTTTACACTGAGGAAGATCCTTCAAAAAGAAGATTTCCCTCTCTCATTGGCTTCGTAGTCCCAGAAGACATGGATGAATATCTCGAAATGAAAGCAAGGCAAGCAAGGATTAGAGCTAAGCTTGAATGCAAAGATGAAGGTGATGAAGCCATTGCAGAAAGAGTGGTACTCTTGCTCACAAAAGTCAAGCTGATGGAAGACTATGCACAAGATCTGATCAAAGAAAAGACAAATCAACGAAAAGCAATGAGAAAAGAATATCTTGCATATATAATGAAAGAAAAATTCTATCAAGCTGAAGAAAACCAATTTGAAGAGTGGCCACTGGTTGCTTTGAAGCATGAAGCAAACAGGATTGAAAGGGTTAAAAATGATCCAAGTAAGAAGAAGACAGCTCCAAATTGGAATAAGTACAAAACGCTAATTGCTGATCTTACTTCTGAATATAAAAAGAAAAAACAGGAACTGATAGATGCTAAAGTGGATACTGCTGAAGCCATAGCAAAATGGACAAAGCAGTACACCGACGAAGCTTATGAAAGGCTGAAGAAAAGAAGGACAACAGTTCCAGACACTTCAAAAAGGCCTGACTACAAAAAGCTAGAACAGCGGATTGATTATCTTAAAACACTGATCACCTCAGCAGATAACCCTACCCTTGTGGAAAACCAAGGAAAAGGAAAACTGCAGACCAGTGAAGAAGAAAAAGAAAAGGAAGTTGAGTACTTCACAGATGTCATCAAGAAAATGGATCTAAAAGAAGATAGCTCAGTAAAACTTCAAAACCTTTTTAAAAGGGTATTAACCAAACCTGCATCATCAAGCACTTCAACAGACGTGACATACATTGAGAGGCAAGAGCCGATTGAAAGAGAAACTGCAGAAGATATAGCTGCAGCAAATGATGTCATCGAAACGGCCTTCAAACAAATGTCTGAAAGTTTACAACTTTTTTCAAGACCAATTTCTCTAAACTCATCTGAAAATAAATCTCTCCCAAGAAACCTATTGGGTTTAAAAGTACTAAAGTGGATGTCTGATCAAAAGACCCACGTATTGACTCTAGTCAGATCCAATGGAGAAGTGAAGTATATATCAAGGAAAGAAGCACTAGGTCTTGGTGTTGAAGATTTGCAGGATCTCCTTGAACTCTCACTGAGCAGGGATGAGGATGACACAAGTTCCAAAGAATTTGAAGAAGAATTTAAAAGACAAGCCAAGGAACTTCTGATGAATAAATAAAGATCCACAATAATGAAGGGTTTTGGCATTATCTGTTCCAGGGGGAGATTGATGGGATTGAACCCTACCAGAGGAACAGATAATGAAAGCCAAAACCGGATCACAACAATGGATTCACAATAAGCAACTGTTTACACTAAGTCTCCTCCCTTGAGAGTGATTATAACAGCTGATGGTCTTACATCCACTGCCTGAATACAACTGCTGCTGTTATTCAAAACCACTGATGAAGCCAGAAGACTGCTGAGAACTAAGCACTGCTGGCTCTATCTACTGATGACAAAGCACTGCCCAATCAAGAACTGATCAACCTTGAGGAAAGCACTGATGTAAAGAGAGAGCAGTAGTTTAGTATGTCATATGTTCTATGTATAGTCAGTGGTTAGGTTTAGCAGTGTTTGTATAAGAACAGTAGATACATGTTGTTAGGCTGTTAGACGTCGCTTTCATGGTGACGTCAGCTGAGATGCATCAGAGGTTTGGATTGTCTATAAATGGAACAGTACTCTGTACTGTTACATTTGATCGTTTTGAGTGAGTTCTTCTCCTCAATTCAATCCTTTCATCTTGTGCAACCAACCACTGAAGTATCAGGCTGAGGGGGAGTTTAGTTTGTAAGCATGCTTGTAATCTTTTGATTTGCTTTGTAACCTTTCGACTGATGAAAAGCATTTGTTTATCTAAACTATTTTCCTCCTTGATTGTGTTTACAAAGTTTGTTATTCATTTCCGCTGCACTTAAACTTCATTCATTTCTATTTGATTTGTTCAAGTTATACACAAGCACAATCATGAGAGCCTCCGATCCTATCAAAACCCAATGGTGGCGGCTGTGGTGCAACTGGTGCAGAGTTCACCTCTGGAACTGGGTTGGAGGGCCCACCCATTTGTGGGTCTTCATGCAGTGGCGGGAAGTGACTGCCACTGGAGTGTCGAGGGGTGCTAAAGTGGAAATCCCCTCCTCGCGCGGATATTCGAGCGCCTGTCCTCCTACGTCTTGGTGGTTCTGGAGGTGCTTGATGAACTGGCGGCGGTGGCGTGACTGCCACGAATCGCGAATCCCCAGAGTGATCCTGCTGCTGCTGATGATGAGGTAATGAATGGTGAGAAGGTGTGAAGTACCATTCATGTTGGTTAAACCTCGCTTGATAACTGTCTGGACCACCGTAGGGTGATTCGTGGAAAGAAGATCCATCAGAGATCTCGATGGGATGGTTGGGGGTAGCGCTTGCAGGTTCGACGGGATCCGTATCCTCGTCCATGTCCATCGCATTGTCTTCTGAGAAGTGGTCCTCTGGTCCCAATGGGTTAAAACCCACTGGTTCTTGAATATAATTCGCCGGATTGAACCTGCCCTGAAAGACAGGAGTAGGGTCGCCGAAGGAATGATGCGAAAGGGATCGCTGGAGAGGTATATATGAAGGTTGTGGGTTATCGGGCTCGTTTTCCGAGTGCGGACCAAAAGAGTGACGGTAAGGAGGTGTTGAACTGTGCGAGACAGACCGTCTAGCGGGCTCAAAAAGGTTCCTCCTGTTTCCCTGAGGATCGGCACTCATAGTGGTAGAAGGAGTTCGCCGGTGTGAAGGCCCGGCTTCGTGATCATTGGGGGCGGTGATTGGCCCCTTACCTTGTCCTCCTCTTCTAAATCTTGGCGGCATATTTCCTATCAAAATAATAAAAGGTACAACAAGAAATATAAAGGACAAAGCTAAAATTAAAAACAAATTTGGATTTGTCCTAAGTTCTTGTCTAGACTCGAAAATTTAGGAATGTGCAATTGTGTCATTGAGATTAAACACAAAAGGCTAGTGTTTAATTCGCTCAATGTTGGCTCTGATACCAACCTGTCACACCCCGATACTTCCACGTATTACCGGTGGGCCCGGTGGGGAGTATCGTGACGTGGTTGGTAACATTACAGTCAAACAACACAATATTTAAATGCACAGCGGAAGCAAAAGATAGATATATTTCAACCGAATATAATTGTAATATCAAGTATCACAACAGTTGAAAAATAATCCACAGGTGGATCAAAATAAATAGGAAACATTGTTCAACAATTTTGACATCCAAGCTTGCGAGACTTATTGTGGATGCAAGGAGAAAGCCAGCCTAGTTCGCGTAGTACCTGCACTTAACCTTTTTGGGAAAATACATCAGTTTACACTGGTAAATACATTCAACCGACTCATTTTGAAAAGTTTAATATAATTGATTTGAATGCACGTGGCACAAACTTTTTATAACTTTGGATAATTATTTGAATATAATACTTGTAAACGAATTACTTGTTCCTTACGCGTTCAGTAGCCCGATCCGTAGACTGGGTTAAAGATCAATAGACACACCACTTTATTTATTTATGCACTGACGGGTGTACGCCTACACCCCGTGCTCAGGTCGTGGCCATCTCGTAAGATGATGCCAATGATATCCGGGACATGGTCATTAACCCCCCAAAGGCTTTAAGCAAACAAAACATTTCAAAACGGAGCATATCAATGATTTAACCTCTATTCGATTAAAGATTCAATGCTGGACCAATCGGTATTTTATATACGGTACCCCAAGCCCGTATAAGGGAAAATAAGTTAAAAGTATTTACCTTTGCAAGTATCAATCACAAATAGCAAGTGCGTGTAGCTTTTACCGGGTCTCCTATTCTGGAACGAAGGTTTATAATAACCTATTAGAATCCTAACGGGTCTTTAAGTAAGCCTAAACTTAGACCAGTTAGTTTTAAGGAAATATACGGTTCAAACGCACGATTAAGCGAAGACCGGAATAGGATGTGATTTAGACCCGAAAAGTTTGAAGACTTGTATAATATGGGTAATCTAACTACATTCTGGATTTTGAGATAAAAACGATAAGGTTTGACCCGTTTCGGCTAATTTATGCAAACTAGTTACATAAACCGAACCGATCGCGCAATAAGCGTAACGGGTAACCATGAGAGTCATTTACAGGTTCCCTAAGTTAATATGCCTTAAATATGTCGTGATATCAGTAGGATATCTTCCATTATGCCCAAAACGAGTTTAACCTTAATTTAAGCCCCGTAGGGGTAATTTGGTCATTTTAAAGGTTATAAAAGAGATTAAATGAAATTCTGAGATTCGGGTCCGAATTCATTAGTAAAATAACTTATTTTAATAGGTCATATCAGTTGGTAATAAGTCTTATATGACAAAAAGGTTTTAAACACATACTAGGTGTTTAGTACGCGTAAAAAGCCGTTTTAAGCGATTTCCGGGTTATACAGGAAATCTGAGTTTTTTGATCAGGTTATAAAGTTCAAAATACTTTATTTATTATATAAAATCAGTAGCAATTGGATTGGTGTTAAAATACTATGTAGGACTCATTTTATAACCAAAAAAGGTATAATCGGTATTTACCGAATCAAGGCCATAACCTTAGGTTATGGGCAGGTTAAAAATAATTAAAAATATTTAAAAATCCCAAAATATTATATTACATCAGTGGGTAAAAGGTTTGGTGTCAAAAATTGGATTTAGGTAGGCTTTATGCTAATGACGCCGTTTAATTACTAAAAAGCGTTCTAATTACATCATTGAGCATAACTCCTAATCTAGACCTCAAACTGATGTGAAAATTTAGGGACATGTTTATAAATCAGTTATAAAGATTATGGTCCTTTCACATTTCTTAAATTCTTGTTTTATGGTAAAAAGGGCATTATGGTCAACATTTGGCACTTAACGGAAATGTGTAAACGAATGGGACAATCAACGAACCAACCACAGAGAGTTATGCTAACATGTAGCCTGGTCCTAAGGAAGCTCTAAGGCATTTCCAAATCATACTAAATCGGGTTAGAACTGAAGTCAAAGCAAAAGTCAAAGTTTTGCGACTTTCGGTTCCGAACCGGGTCTAAACAGAAAATTGTCGGGTCGAACATGTTTAGACATGTTCTTACATTTATTACTAAGTTATATGGGTGGTAAATTAGGTTACATGCCATCTACATTGCTAATTACATGTTAATTCGCAAATTAAGTTTCTGTTGACTTTTTATAAACAACTTTGACCCGACATTTGATCTAGTTAGAGGGGGAATCAGAGGGTGCCCTTTTAAGGGTTTATTGCCCACATAATTACCAACTTATAAATACTTTCAATTCGACTAATCACTGTACCATTAATGATTAATCGCTAAGTCAAATGTTAATTACGATGGTTTGACTTTTAAGCTAATAACTAAGCAAAACTCAACTAAGGAAGATCAAGGTTACTTACCAAGGTCTAATGCACGATTAGAGATTCTTGGGGACTGATCTTAAGCTCCAGGAAGCTCCACAAATGCAGATGGAAGGTGTGATCACAATGTTGCAACATGAGGGCCTTTTATAGTGCTTTTGATCTCATTAGATCATGACAACAAGTGCTACAACTGATCAAGGATCATCCACAAGTGTCCCTAGGGCCTAGGAACCATTAGGGGTCGCCCATGGAAGTGAAAATATCTTCCTAAGTCGGTTAAAATGGAAATGGCAGACACTAGCCCAAATATTTCGGATCAGAGGGCCCCTCGCGCCACGCGTAGACCCCCTAGGGTCCCTCGCGTCGCGCGATGCCCCTTCTGATCCAAATCAATTTTCAGATTTTTTTACATTTTGGTCCTTGGTCCAAATAAAGTTGTTTCGACATTATTTCTTGCATTATGAGCCCTCCAATTTGACTTATAAGGGCTTCAAGACTTATACCCACTTTGTTAAATCCTTGGTTAACTTTGTTATCACCCGAAAAGTCATAAACTTCATCGTTGACGCTTTTAACTCCTCGTATACGAATTTTATCATAACTTTCTCATACGATAACGTAACTTGGTGAAATTTTTATCATGTATTCTAGTGAGCATAATTAATCGTTACAAAGCTTCGGGTTTGCTAAAAGGTCACTCAGAGGTATACCTTAAACATGTTGACACATTTAACCCCTGTAGTTTGAAATCTCTCACTTTCTTTCACAATTAGCTTCGTATGATCCATGATTCATTCGTTTAAGGATATGAGCATCATGTAGGGTTATTGTAAAGTATCTTTATCCATTGTTGACATTTTGAACCCTTATATTCACATACTTTCCATATTTGTCAACTTTAGTCCTCCTAGAACATTCTTTCACACGTTCAAAACTTATGCCACGTGTCAACACATTATAGGACGTGGATTTTCGAGGTGTTACAGTTAGGCTGCAAATCATCTTTGTAAATCATCTTTGTAAGATTCAGTGGTTCGAGTTAGGGTTTGGATACATTTTGATATTATGGTTTTTGTAAATCATCTTTGATGTTTCGGATGGATCTGTTCTTGCTGGATATATACTTATTTAAGATTCGGTTGTAAGGTTCAGTGGTTCGAGTTAGGGTTCCCTAATGTATTCTGGGTTTTAAGATTCGGTTGAAAGATTCAGGCTGCAAATCACCTTTGTAAGATTCAGTGGTACGATTTAGGGTTTGGATATATCCTTCATTAGGGTTTTTAAATTTGTAATGTATTTTAATGTTAGGGTTTTTTTCGTACATTTCAGGGTTGTAAGATTCAGGCTGGTATCAAGGGCCCTTTGATACTTTATTTTGACTCCCATCTTCAGGAAGATTCGGTTGTTGTTTTGTCCAGGTTTGGTGTTGGTTAAAACCTGGACCCATACAAATTTGTGAATCATGCTTATAAGATTAACTTTTATTGTTTTACAACTGTTAGAGCTGTTGTTGGTTGGGAAGGTGTTAAATAAGGTTTTAAGCTGATCTCACATTCACCTATTGACAAAGGAGAATGCCAAGACCTTTTGATTGTTGGTATGTATTTTTTTTAGTTGTAGTTCTTATAAAGTCTCCTTACTAGTTTTGAGAATGTAAATCATATGTAAGTGATTGTCCTTATTTTATTGCAGATGTTGCAGGTACTGTCGTTTCCTGTAGTGATTTGGACATATATAGGAAACCTCCTAAAGAAAGAAAAAGGATGAACTTTGAACTCCAAGATGTGGAGTAAGTATTTTCATGTGATATAAACATATGAGAAGGTATTTGTGTGATAATGTATACATCAAATTTCACATATAAACGTAGGCTTACATTCAATTCAGTTCGTTTCTTAACTTTGTTCACCATGAATATTGTTTAGATTTTTGTTCTTTGTATGCCTTATTAGATATATGTTCTGTAAGATCATATGCATTTTTAATTCCATTGGTATTATTTATCTACATGTAGGTTCATTCATCCGAAATTATTTGTGTTATTTGGACTTAAATAATTTGCATTTATTAAAAATGATTTGTATTTATTTGTCTTCTTTGCAATATAGTTCCGACAATCAGAAAATCATTTGTATTTATTATAAGCAATCATCCAGTTGTGTTTCTATTTTTGAGATTTGTAAGAGAATTGGTATTTATTATCAATTATTGTTGTCTATTTGTCATATATCATTTAAAGTATGAAGATATATTAATTGCTGTTAGGGTTCTCTCATTTATTACCAAATTTGTTATATTAAAAATATATAATATTTGGGATATTAATTGCTGTTGAAGGTATGTTTACACCTTTTTTTTCTTATGCAGTGGCAATATAGTGCGTTGTACAGTGTGGAATGAATACGCCCAACAGTTTAAAGATTTCTTGGATAAAAAAAGGATGATAATGTGATGGCTATCATGCAGCATGCAAAGATTAATGAATGGCAGGGTAATGTCGTCAATATAATTGATTGTTTTATTATTGTAGTCTAATTAATTGATGGTTATCTATATTCAAATTGTTTACGAAAATACACTGTTCAGAGTGATAAGTTTGGAACACGTATCTTTTTTAATCCAGAAATCGATGAAGTTAGACAGCTAAGGAAGATGTATTTATTCAATTCATGTGTTTGAGTATTTTTATAATAATATTATTATTATACTATTTATTGTCATGTGATGTTCTTATTCATTGTACAATTAATTTTATAGCCTTTTGGTACAACAAGTTCAAGCTGGTGGTTCTTCTTCTCAATCGATACGGTCATCTCAAACTGTTTTTCCTGTCCGGCAAGAATTTCGGATAGATTTCCCGAAGAAGAATGTTGATGACATTATGGAGATCGAATCGGTTTGAATAATTCACATACATTTATACACTTTTTGCAAAATTTGAGATTTTTTTGTAATATATATATATTAATCTATATATGTACACTTTTACAGTGTGTGTGTATATATATATATATATATATATATACACACACACATGTTGACTAATACAGTTGAATTTATTTGCATGTTGAATAATACAGTTGAATTTATTTGCTATCATAGGCAATGTCATGTGTGGTAGTTGCAACCATCAAGATTGTTCAAGAAAACTATGGTTGGTTTTATCCTGCTTGCCGAAAGTGTTTTAAGAAGGTGCTGACTAAAACTGAGTATTTGCAATATGCTCAAACTATTTCGGAGTCGGTGATGAACCTGGTGCCCACTTCTTTGGTCTGTCCGAAGTGTGAAGAAGAATGTACATCCATAACCATAAAGTAAGATTACGTTGATGTTCCAATTATTTATGGTTTTTTAGCTGTATACACTTTTTAGAATGTAGATTTTCTAACTTTTTAAAACATCGTATATATATTTCAGGTTCAAGGTTCATGTGAGGGTTCAAGATGAAACCGGTAGTGTGACGTTTGTAATGTTTGATAAAGATGTTATCAAGATTGTTGGTTCAAGTGCAAGTGACACAAGAGAACGCCAAGTGAAGTCTAATGATACTGAAAGTTTTCCATACGAGCTCACTCGGTTGCTTGACAAGAAACTGGCGTTTAAGGTTGACATTTCTGAATACAATCTTAATCATGACTATCATGTTTACACAGTCCAAAAAATATGTGACGATCCGGATATATTAGATGAACTGGTTGCGGATAATGTTATTGCTGGTGATATTGCTGATGAGGTATGATGTTACTAATCCTTCAAACATTAATGGTTTCTGTCACACCCCGATATTTTCACGTATTACCGGTGGGCCCGGTGGGGAGTATCGTGACGTAGTTGATATCAACATAGTCAAACAATCACAGTTCAATGCACAGCGGAAGTCTAAAAGTAATAATATTACAAACCGAATGAAAGTAACATAAATTATTACATAACGGTTGTAAATTGGATCCACAGGCGTATCAAAACAAAAGAGATATTGTTCATCATATTTAAAGTGATAAAAGCTTGCAAGACTTTTTATTTATTCACTCAGTAGTTCCAGCCCATTACGCTTAGTACCTGCACTTAACCTTTTTGAAAAATACGTCAGTTTACACTGGTAAATACAATACCGACTCTTTTGAAAAGTGTTTATAAAATTGATTTAAATGCACAAGGCATAAATATTCTTTTATAACTTGGGATAATTATTTAAAAATAATCTTGTAAAATAATTATATGTTTGTTATACGTTTAGTAGCCCGGGTTAAATACCGGGTTAAAGATTAATAGACACACCACATAATATAACCTACGACGAGTTATTCTCGAACAAGCAGGTATATCATTTTACATACGCACCGGCAGGTGTATGCCTACACCCCGTGCTTAAGTCGTAGCCATTTCAATGAATGAGCCGAGGATATCCAGGACATGGTCATTAACCCCCCAAAGGCTTAAAACAAACAAAACAGATTAAACGGGTCATCTCAATGATTTAACATTCATACGATTAGAGATTCAATACCCGACCAAGCGGTATTTTATATACCGTACCCCAAGCCCGTATAAGGGAAAAATAAGTTAAAAGTATTTACCTGAGCAAAAATATAAATTTTAATCCCAGCCGTATAACAAAGCAGCAAGTACGGTAGCTTTTACTGGTCTCCTAAATCTGGAATGAAGGTTTTAAATTAATAACCTATTAGATTCCTAACGGGTCTTACTTAAGTTTAAACTTAGACCGGTTAGTTTTAAAGAAAGGTATATGATTCAAAACGCAAGATTAAGCGAAGACCGGATTAGAATGTGATTTAGACCCGACAAGTATGAAGACTTGTATAATATGGGTAAACTAAACACATTCTGTATTTTGAGGTAAAAATGATAAGGTTTGACCCGTTTCGGTTAATTTATGCAAACTAGTTACATAAACCGTACCGAACGCGAAAATGCATAACGGGTAACAAAATGAGTCATGAACAGGTTCCCTAAGTTAATATGCTTAAAATATGTTATGATATCAGTAGGATACCTTCCATTATGCCCAAAACGAATTTAAAATCAATTTAAGCCCCGTAGGGGTATTTTGGTCATTTTAAAGATTATAAAAAAGGTTAAATGTCAATCTGAGGTTTTGGTCTAAAATGATCAGTAAAATATTTATTTTGGTAGGTTATATCAGTAAGATATTGCATATATGTGAAATTTATTATTTATGGCCAACTATGCACCGAAAGAGCATTTTGGTCATTTCACATAAGCTTTAAGGGTCAAATTTGGAAATCTGATTTCAAAACTTTTACTTACTGATAAAGTATAAAAAAATTACTTATAATATCAGTAGGTAATGAGTTTTAGGTGTTAAATATAATTTTAACCCAAACTATGCGTTTAAAAAGCGTAAAAGTCGGTATTTAACGATTTTCGGGTTATTTAAAGGAATCTGATTTTTTGATAAGTTTATATAGCTCAAAATATTTTATTTAACATATGAAATCAGTAGCAAAAGGTTTGGCATCAAAATGTTATGTAAAACACATTTTATCCAAGAAAAGGGCAATTTCGTCAATACCGAATTTACTTTAAAACTCTATAATATAATCAGTTTAAAATTCATTAAAAATTTCCAAAAATCCCTAAATAATATATTACATCAGTGGTTAAAGGTTTGGTATCAAAATTTGGGTTTAATTAGGTTTTATGCCGAAAATTCCGTTTAATTAATAAAAAGGCTTCGATTTACGATATTGAGCATAACTCCTAATTTAGACCACAAACTGATGTCAAATTTTTAGGACATGCTTATATATCAGTAATAAAGGTTTTTGTCCTCTCACATTTTCAAAAATCTCGTTTTTATATCAAAAGGGCATAATGGTCAACAATTAAGCATTTAACGGAAACATGCAATGATTCGGATTACAAAGGAACCATATTGTATAATCTCAGAGGGTTATACTAACATGTAATATGGTCCTAATGGAACCCTAAGGTATATCTAAACTAAACTAAATCGGGTCAGAACTGAAAGTCAAAGCAAAAGTCTACTTTTGCGGCTTTCGGTTCCGAACCGAGCCTAAACTCAGAATTGTCGGGTTGAACATGCCTAGACATGTTCTTACATTATTTACCAAGTTATTTTAGTGTTAAAACATGTTCCATAACCTCTGCATTGCAAGTTATGAATTTATTTGTAAAAATAGCTTCTGTTGACTTTTTAATATTAAGTTTGACCCGACAATTGACCAAGTTAGAGTGATAATCAGTGGGTGCCCTTTTAAGGGTTTATTACCCACATAATTACCAACTCATAGCCACTTTCAATTCGAATAATGGCTGGACCATTAGTGATTAATCACTAAGTCAAAGCTTAATTACGATAGCTTTGACTTTTGGTTATTAAACTAATAAAACATGAACTAAAGGAGCTAAGAACACTTACAATGGTCCTTAGCACGAATTTGGAACTTAAGAAAACTTGCTTGAACTCCAGAAAGCTCCAGAGAATGAGTTGTGAAATAAAATTCAAGTGAGCAAGTGAACTCATGAACACAAGTCCCTTATATAGCTTTTCTAGAGCTCCAAGATTGATCCACATGCCCCTACAACTGATTTCTGATGATCCCAGGTGTCCCCTATGCATGTAATACTGTTGGCTCAGACCCTGGTTTCGAAAAATTGCATGCAAAGGCGGTGGAACTGGTTAAACATGCAGCTGTCCTTGTCTTTCTGCATCTGGGCCTTCTAAGCGGGCCGCGTAGACTCTTTAAGAGTCTTACGCGGGTCGCGACACTCCTCAATGATCGGAAACAAACTTTCAGACTTGGCAGTTTTGGTCCCTGGTCCTTCTAAACATGATTTAACTTTCATATATTGCACTTTTAACCCCCAAACTTATCTTTTATGGGTCTTGAGTCTTTAAACATTTATCAATAAGTTCTCGGTTAGTTATGAGGTCTCCCGAACGGTCTTGAAATGCAACATTGACGCATTTGACCCTTATTACTTGGGATTACCACTTTGTTTATTTACGTGCGTCGAAACACCACGAATTAATATCCAATATTCTTGAGGGCAAAATATATAATTGTTACAATGTTTTTGGGATCGTTAAAAGATCACTCAGAGGTTACTTTCAACATGTTGACACTTTTAACCCCTATGATTTATAAGATCATTATTTTAAGCACAAACGATTTTCTAAGTTCGATAAATTATTCGTTAAAGAATACGAACTTCGTGTGAGGTCAATCAGAGGCATAAGAATGGCATGTTGACACTTTGGATCCCTTTATTCACATATTTACATTGTTTGACAAATTCAGTCCCTCTAGATCAACCCATTACACGTTTAGAGTCCATGACACGTGTCTTTATAATATTGGTAGTGATTTTACGAGGTGTTACATCCTCACCCCCTTAAAAGAAATCTCGACCTCGAGATTTACTGAAATAAATGAGGGTACTTCTGTTTCATTGTGGATTCAACCTCCCACGTGTATTCTGGGCCTCTTCGGGCATCCCATTTAACCTTCACAATCGGCACATGCTTCTTTCGAAGCTTCTTAACTTGTCGATCCTCGATCGACAAAGGTTTTTCAACAAACTTTAAGCTCTCATCAATATGCACATCCTTATGTGACATGGCTAGCGATTCATCGGCTAGACACTTTTTCAAGTTGCAGATGTGGAACACATTATGGATTCCACTGAGCTCTTCAGGCAGGTTTAGCTTGTAAGCCACTGTTCCGACATATTCGATGATCTCAAATGGTCCAATGTATCTGGGGCTTAGCATGCCTTTCTTGCCAAATCGCATCACCCCTTTCCAGGGTGATACCTTAAGTAACACTTTGTCGCCTACCTCGAATTTCAGAGGTTTACGCCTTTTATCTGCGTAGCTTTTCTACCTATCCCTGGCAGATTTGAGACGATCGCGTATCTGCACAATCTTACCTGTCGTCTCCAGGACTATATCAGGTCCTGATAGTTGGACATTTCCAACTTCCGCCCAACAAACTAGCGTCCTACACTTTCTTCCATACAAAGCTTCGAAAGGTGCAGCTTGGATGCTTGAATGATAGCTATTATTATACGAAAATTCAATCAACGGAAGATGATCATCCCAACTTCTACCTAAATCAATAACACAAGCTCGTAGCATATCCTCGAGTGTTTGTATCGTACGCTCGCTTTGGCCATCCGTCTGAGGATGATATGCAATGCTGAAATTTGATCGAGTGCCTAGGGATTGTTGAAAGCTTTTCCAAAAATGCGATGTATATCTCGTATCCCTATCAGAGATGATAGACAATGGCACTCCGTGAAGATATACAATCTCATCCACGTACAACTGGGCTAACTTGTCAGAGCTGTGAGTTTCCTTAATAGGTAAGAAGTGGGCTGACTTAGTCAGCCTGTCGACTATAACCCAAATAGTATCATTTCCTCGCTTTTTTTGGTAACTTTGTGATAAAATCCATGGTTACCATTTCCCACTTCCAGGTGGGAAGTTCAGGCTGTTGCAGCAAACCTGACGGCTTCTGGTGTTCGGCTTTAACTTGCGCGCACGTCAAACATTTGGCCACATAAGTGGCTATAGATTTCTTCAAACCTATCCACCAATAATTTTCCTTTAAATCCTGGTACATCTTATCACAGCCAGGATGAACAGAATATTTGGAGCTATGGGCTTCTTGAAGAATCACATCCCTAAGTCCTCTATAAATTGGAACCCATATTCATCCATTCAATCTTAGGATTCCATCCTTGCCATATGATAACTTTTCAGCAGTTACTCCCAATTTTTCATTCGGATAGTTAGTTTCTAATACAGCTTCCTTCTGAGCGGCTAACAATCTTTTCATTCAAGCTGTTTTTCAACTCAATGCTCTTGGCATTGATCCTAATGTGCTTAATTCTTTCTTTTCTGCTCAAGGCATCAGTGACTACATTTGCCTTGCCTGGATGATATCAGATTTCACAATCATAATCATTCAGTGTCTCCATCCATTGACGCTGTCTCATGTTCAGATCCTTCTGGTTAAACAGATGCTGAAGGCTCTTATGATTAGAATAGATCACACACTTGGTACCATATAAATAATGCCTCCAAAGTTTTAGTGCAAACACAACGGCACCCAACTCCAAATCGTGGGTGGTGTAATTCTTCTCGTGCACCTTTAATTATCTCGAGGCATAGGCAATGACCTTACCCCTTTGCATGAGTACACAACCCATTCTAGTGTGCGATGCGTCACAGTATACCACACACTCTTCAATTCCTTCAGGCAATGTCAAAACCGGAGCATTGCTCAACTTTTACTTAAGAATCTCAAAGGATTCTTGTTGCTTAGGACCCCAATCAAACTTCATATTCTTTCGGGTCAATGAAGTTAGGGGTGCAACAATCCTTGAGAAATTTTCAATAAAACGTCGATAGTAACCTGCTAGACCCAAGAAGCTGCGAATCTCTGTGGGCGTCTTCGGTTCTTGCCAATTCACGATGGCTTCAATCTTAGCGGGATCCACCTGGATACCACGCTCGCTAACCATATGTCCAAGAAATTGGACTTCATGAAGCCAAAACTCACATTTTGAAAACTTGGCGTAGAGCTTCTCTTGCTGAAGAAGTTTAAGGATACATCGAAGGTGCTTTTCATGATCATCCTGATTCTTTGAGTAAATGAGTATGTCATCAATAAAAACGATGACAAACTTGTCCAAATAGGGTTTACAAACGCAATTCATGAGGTCCATGAACGCTGCTGGTGTATTAGTGAGCCCGAAAGGCATCACCAAGAACTCGTAATGACCATAACGAGTCCTGAATGCAGTCTTATGCACATCTTCATCTCTAACCTTCAGCTGATGGTAACCTGACCTTAAATCAATCTTGGAGAAGTAACTTGCTCCTTGAAGCTGATCGAACAGATCGTCGATCCTGGGCAATGGATATCTGTTCTTGATTGTAACCTTGTTTAGTTTGCGATAATCGATGCATAGACGCATCTATCCATCCTTTTTCTTCACAAACAGAATCAGTGCTCCCCAAGGAGATGAACTAGGTTGAATAAAACCTTTTGCCAATAAATCATCCAACTGAGCTCTCAACTCTTTCATCTCAGTTGGGGCCAACCGGTAAGGTGCTCTTGCAACTGGTGCTGCTCCAGGAATAATGTCAATTCTGAACTCCACTTGCCTATCTGGAGGTAAACCAGGTAGTTCTTCAGGGAATACTTCTAGATATTCAGAAATGATAGGGATGTCTTTGATCTTGGGCTTTGGTCCATCGATAGTCACTTGTGCCATGTAAATGACACAACCCTTCTTCAAACACCTTGACGCCTTAAGCATAGACACTTGCTTAGGCAACCCATACTGGGTATCTCCCTGAATTGTTAACGTTTCACCATAAGGAGTTTTAATAACCACTTGCTTCTTGTCACAAATGATCTGAGCTTGGTTATGAGATAACCAATCCATACCTATTACTATGTCGAATCCAGCTAGTTTCAAAGGAAGCAAAGACAACGGAAAAGAGGGGTTCCTAATGGACATAAAACATCTATCTAACACGGTTGAAGCAGTTTCTATGGTACCATCGGCCAATTCTACTTCGTACTTTATGCTTAGGGTTTTAACATGCAAATTTAATAACTTACAAAATTTATTATCCACAAACGACTTATCTGCACCCGAATCAAACAATACCCTTGCATAAACGTCATTAATAAGAAAGGTACCTGTTATCACGTTGTCGTTCTGAATGGCCTCCTGAGGATTCATTTGAAAGACCCGAGCATTGGTCTTTTTACCTTCTTCAGGTTTCTTTGCATACTTTGGGCAGTTGGACTTTATATTCCCCTTCTCGTTACAGTTGTAACAAGTGGCATCCTTTATCTTCTTGCAATCTAACGTTTTATGCTCACTTGATTTGCAGATCCCACAAGCTCTGGGCTGCGATTGAGATTTCGATTCGAACCTGCACTTCCCTAGATGACGCTTCTTGCAGGTTTTACACCTAGGTTTTTCACCCGACTGTTGGTTAACCTTCTTGAACCCTGAACTCTTCTTGTTCTCAGAGTTCCCCTTATGTTTCTTCTCAGAACGGCGTGAGTTCTCAGCCTCACGTTTTCTTTTCCCTTCATCAGAACTCCTAAGCGATCTTTGCCTAACCGCATCAAGAGTAAGGGATAACGACAAATCAACCACTGACCTAAAGGTAGTAGGTCTTGATGCTTTCACACTTGCCTTAATCTCCGGGGCTAAACCTCCAATAAATTGAGCTATACGTTTCGATTCCGGTGTGACCAAGTATGGAACCAATCGTGACATAGTGTTGAAGCTTGTAAGATATGTCTGACAGTCTAAGTTCTTCATAACCAATGTCAAGAAGTCAGTCTCAATCTTCTCAACTTCATGTTGAGGACATAAATTTTCTTTAATTAGAGCAACAAACTGATCCCAAGTCAGATTATATAACGGGATCTTCCCAGTAGCTTGGATCAGGGACCTCCACCAAGGTAGAGCTTCACCTTTGAACGATTGTGACACAAACTTCACAATGTCTTGCTCTGCACATCCACTAATATCAACCACAGTGTCCATCTCATCTAGCAATGTCATGCAATCAATGGCTCATTTCTCCCCTGTGAAGTCTCTGGGCTTACAGGAGACGAAATACTTATATGAACAGGTTTTAGCACGTGGCTCTTGATTGAGCACTACCTTCTTAGATGTAACACTCCTCTAATTCGATGAGTGATGAGATTCGCTCTTGCGAGCTGTATGAGTCTTAGAGGGTGGTTTTGAATGTGGTACACACTAAGTTCTGACGCGGGTACCACTTGATTCATTAAACTGTTTGTCAAGAGCTCGAGTAACGGCATTATCTATTAATGCATGCAGTTCCACACCAGCTACATTAACTCTGGTAGTATCATTATTCTCCCTCGGGTGGCTGTTAACCTCATCTGATCCAGCCATGTAGCTTGATTGCTACATAAAATATTGACAATGATTCATTCAGAAGTTTATTATGGAATTGTCATTTATGGAAATTCATTAACCATGGTAACTATAAACCATATTGGTTAATTTAATTTATTTAAATTATCATTATATTTTATCCCAGTTATAATTTATTTAGGACAATAGGGTGGCATACAAAGGGCCTAGTCTCAAGGACAATTTTAAATTATAAGCCATGATCTTATAGGATCGAGGCATTTAGGTTTGAACGTAGTTCATTACCTTTTCTTAACAGGGATTCATAGACTACAACTGTCTTTTGTCTCAAAGGACAATAAATATGGCCCGTAGGCACTACATCACTAATGGATGTTTTTAAATAAAAAGAAAGAAATTGGAAGAATCCAACATAAGGATGACTTATGTGATTTTATCAAATCACATTTGCCAGGAGTGTTAACATGTTTTCAGATGTTAACAAGGAATTGAATCTTAAAAAGGAATTACCATCATGGCCCTGTCTTAATATGACACATAGGCTAGGTTTTGCCTTTAAGATTTTCTTTAATATTTATTGGCAGATCAATATAAAATGAAATGTTTTATGTTAATTTATTTCATATAATATATTTATACATATAATGACAAAATGAAATTTTGAACTAAAACATTCCACTAAATTAAGAAGGAGTACATAGGTGCCCTAAACGGGACTTTTACATAAATAACTTGCCCACGCAGGGGCTAAAATGAAAATACAAGTCCTCGTGGGGACTGAATACATAAATAGATGTCCACACAGGGACTTAATTGAAAATTAAAAATTACAAAACAATAATAAGGAACTTCAATAATCCCTTCTGTTCTTCCCCTTGATTAAATTAGCCAAACCCTTAAGTAGACCCGACGGCTTCTACGCACCACCTGAACATCACGTTCCACCTGGTTCAACCACTGAAGGATCTCCAGCTGCTGCAGTGGTTGGATCGGTGGCGGCTGTGGCTGCTGCGGCTGCAGAGGTTGAGGTGGTGGTGGGTACTGATACCCATAGGTTGGGTACCCAGTCTGGTAGGAGGCTCCGTAGGGCCCTTCAGGATGAAGAGCATTGTAGTTTGCCTCTACAAGATACGGGTCAACATCAGGGGCATTGTATTAGTTGTAGCTAGTATGGGCTAGTTGCTCAAAAGGGTTATACGCCGCTGCACCGGCGTAAGAAGGTATTGGGTTATCAAAACCCACATGTGGTGGTGGTGGTGGTGGTGCGACTGGCGCAAAGTCCACCTCAGAAACTAGGTTTGAAGGCCCACCTATCTGTGGGTCTTCATACAGCGACGGGTAGTGGCTGTTGCTGCTGTGTTGGGGAGTGCTGAAATGAAATCCCCCTCGCACGGACATCCGTGCACCTGATCTTCTCCGCCTCGGTGGCTCCGGAGGCGGTTGCTACTCTGGCGGCGGCGGTGGCGGTGGTGTAACCGCCTGAAAGCGCGAATCCTCAGAGGGATCCTGCTACTGCTGCTGAGGTGGGTTGAAAGGGGGAGTAAACTCCCAAGGGTATGTGGCCCACCTTTCTGCAAAGCTATCTGGGCCCCTGTACGGTGAACTGTGAAAAGACGATTAGTCTGAAATCTCTATGGGATGCGTGGGCATCCCAGTTGGCGGCTCGACAGGCTCTGGATCTGGATCCTCTTCCATATCCATATCCTGGGCTCTAGGAAAGTGGTCTTCAGGTCCCAATGGGTTATAGCCCATTGGTTCTCCAGTCACGTTTGCCGGGTTAAACCGGCTCTGAAAGAACGGGGTCAGGTCCTGAAAGTGTAACACCCCGAAAATGGGTTTGGTAATCAAACCACGTTAACACTAAAAGACGGGTAAAGTACCGTTAGTGGTAAATTTTACCTGGTAAAATTAGGATTTAAATAATTAAACCTAATATTAAATAAAGATTATACGAAGACTTTTGAGAAAATAAATTTACGAAAGGCCCGAGTTAACGGGACTTAAAAATAAAACGGGTTATAACCTCCCCGAACCCACCAAGTAACTTGGAATATCAACCTAGTTAAATATGCGCCTTAAAATAAAGAAGGAAACTTGGGTAATAACCCTTATTATAAAGTTACAAACTAGAGGGGCCAAAAGAGGAAGATTTAAAACTTAATTTTTTTATTTAATAAAAACTCTACACACACACTAGTGGGTGTGTGCGTGAGATCGATCAGAAGAAGGAGCCAGGAGCTCAAACCCTAGCTCATCTCAATTTCACCAAATTCGAATTAGTAATCTCCACTGAAAAAGGAGTCACGAGGTATGTAAATTTCATAAGAAATCTCTAGTTGAATTTCTGATCAAACCTAGAGAATTCGAATTAGATGATTGCATGCTCGTTATATGATGAAATAGGAACATTGTAGTGTCTAGGAGTAAACCCTAGACAAGTATATGATGAAGTTAGGCCTAATTCTTGTGAATTCATGATCACCATTGAAGGTGATAAGTGGGTTTTTGTATGAACATGTTAAACACTAGAAATTGATAGTTGTTCTAGTGTAATTTGAACTTTCGTAAGTAAATTCTGATGTTGTAGATGCGAAAATTGATATGAACATGTTAATTGATGTTAAAACATGGTTAAAACAATAACCATGAACTAGATAAAAGAAGAATACAAATTATGCACATTAGGTGTTTGTTAAAATGCCTGAATGAGAACTAAAGTGTTGAAATTTAGAGTGAAAACGCGTATTTGAATTATATGGCAATTACGCGTAATATGAAGTGATAAGGGTTCTACATATTATGTTGATTTAGACTTAATGTTGTAAACCATGTCATTGAAAGTAGTTAACTTTAATAAGCTAACTTAACTAATGATGAAGTCGAATAGTAGTTTCGACATAGAAAATAAGTGAGGTGGGATAGTCGTGATTGTTAATGACTAATTTAACCGCCTTGTAAATGTTGACGATAGTTTGACGCGTAACAAGCTAGGTGGAAGCTTGGAGAAGGAAGCGGGTCAAACGAATTTAAGAAGGAAAAGAGAAGCATGGTTTGGATGCGAGGTAAGTGAAGCTTGCGCCTTTTACTTTATTACCAAATACTTGATTTCGAGTATTGAATCTGAATTGTATTGAGTAAACGAAACATGATGTTCCGGCACGATTTAAATGCGAGTCGGAAAAAGTGAGAAAGAAAAAAACCATGAATTATGGTAAAAAGGGAAAAAATGGTCAAATAGTAATCCAGACATGGACTAATGAATATATAAAGGGATTTGAAAGGACACCATTGGCATGAGCCATAACGGGTCAAACAAAACTGGAACGATTCTTAAGTAAGATGAATTCAAAAGTAAACCGGTGTACGTTAAAGGGGATGCAATGGTAATTAAATACCATTTCAAAATGATAATTAGTCATTTCGACTAAATGGGTCAAATGGTGTTGTTAACACCATTTGTCAATAATATTTGATGATCGCTTGTTGAGTTTGTGATCACAGGAATTAACACATGGTTCGCATGGCTATTAACTAGAAATTAATAGCGAAAGGTATTTAAACGGGTCAATCTTCTTACCCGAGCCAGGTACGCATGTTTAGAATTATAGCTAAAAGCGACATTTTGGTCAAATAATAGTGGAAGTCCTTCGTCGCATAAATGAAGGGCTAAAATTGACCAAAAAGCCCTTGAGGGGTAAATAGGGAAAACAACTTTTAAAAATTTGTTTTGAAATAAACGTCTTGTTTAAATGGAGTCTTTGGAATTCGTATAAAAATGGGGATAGGATGTAAACCAATAGAAGCATGATTTAAGTCTAAAGATGTAAAATACTCGTAACGGGTTAAAACGAGTATATATGCAAAACGGATTAAAATTTCTTAAGGAACCCGTAAAGTTGAATCTTGATGATTAGTAAACGGATAGAATATGATGACCATGGTATTTTGAAGGAAAATAACAAGTTAGTTTGGTAAAAGCCTGAACGGGTCAAAAGTGTCTTAATTGGATTTCAAGCCGAGAGCTTGAAATCTAAATTTTTTTAAATTCAGATGTCGGATGTTTACTCCATGAGATGGAGGATTAAATTACGAACGCGTAGGAAAAAGAATCGCGTAAAACGGAGGTCTAAATCAAAAGTTATGCCATGTTGAAGTTTGGTTTGGATTAAAACTTAGCTGGGCGAATATACAGCACCAGCACCAACCCATTCTGTCAAAATAGGACCGTGGCGTTGCGCCAGGCCAAAGCCATTGGCCATCGCACGCGGCGACGGGCTAAAATGTTGAAAATTTTGTTTATTTTGTTTATTTCGATTATTTGACCCAATTATCTTGTTGTACTTGTTATTTAATTATCAAAACTGACGTCTAAGTTGGTTTTGATCATAGGTGAATGTCGAGAGTCCCGGATGAAGATCAAGTGGCGAGCAAGAACCGAACACACGTTAAATGAAGCTTCCGCGTCAAATCTTTATTTGTTTTGCTATAAGTGAATTATGTAAACCCTTATAAATATGTTTTTTGAAATATTGTAAACATATAGGAATGTTGGTATGACAAGTTTTTGTAAATTCACATTTTAGCATTAAAATGTGTATTTTATTATTAAAATCTTGATTAATTGAGACGGGTGTTACAAGTTGGTAATCAGAGCTCGTGGTTAAAAGAATAAAGTGTTCGGTTCGAGGCTTGATCGCAAATCCAGTAAGTACATGTATATTAACGGTTAACATGATTAAAGTGTTGTGAACAACACATAGGGTTATCGTGTAATACACGTTACCTCAATTAAATGAAAGATATAGTTGACGTGTATAGTAGAAAAGCCTTGTATTTTAATGCAGGAAATTATTGAAGTTGACATTACTAACTTTTGTGAATGTTTTAATTGAAGGACACTCGCGTCTGAAGATGACGAGAGTTGAACGAATTGCGGATATGATGGTGGAATGGTCCGAGGTATGACAAGAAGAGCATACTCATCAAGGACCTAAATCGCACAACGATCGCAAATAAGTAATGACAAGGAAAGCCCGTTATGGCAAGTATTTACCAGGTGCACGTTTAAATTATTGCATGAATAGTAATATGCAACAAATACGTAGAAACTGACAGTTGCATATGTAGATTGAAAACTTGGAAAAATCTGAATAGAATACCTATCCAGGATATTGTTTCCAAGAGAAATAAATAGAGGTGTTATTTACATAGGGCGTGATGTGAAAGTTATAAAAAGGTCATGTATGTCATGTGTTGATCGCCTACTCTGGCCAAGTAGGTAGTGAACACATGATACCGTGAACTTTTTATAATGGACATGCTTACACCCGATGTAGTAAGGACGGGGTGAGTGGGACAAATTAAAAAGTACCCAAATGAATCAAATGAGCAAAATATTTGATAATAATGTAAACGCACAGCCGGGTGACGGAAGCGTATTACATTAGGATAATGAGCCCGAGTGAAGGGACAAAGATTAATGTAAAATGATTAAGATATGCATTGGGAGGGGGTGTACTTACACTCGAACCCGAAGAATGCAAACATGTAAAACGATTAAGATATGCATTGGGAGGGGGTGTATATACACTCGAACCCGGATAATGCAAACATGTAAAATGATTTAGATATGCATTGGGAGGGGGTGTACTTACACTCGAACCCGGAGAATGCAAATATGTAAAATGATTAAGATATGCATTGGGAGGGGGTGTACTTACACTCGAACCCGGAGAATGCAAATATGTCTCATAACCGGCCGTTTTTGTAAAACGTCAAACTCGAGAACAAAGTCGGAATATAAAAGTGAAGCGAAGTTTTAATGCATACCGAAAGGGTTGCAATAAAAACGAATTCGGTAAAACACCCGGTTGATGGGTAAGGATTTAAACCCATGCGTAGACCGAGAAACGGGAACTCGGATAGAAAGTTAAAAGACTCGGGTTTTGAGTCTTGACGAAAAGACGACAAGATGATGTAAATAGAAATTTTGATAAATTATGTTCAACTATTTTAAAGTTGAACGAGTCGAACAAAGAATGAAGTTTGACATCCATAAATGATAAAATTTCACATGAATAAGTCAAACGGGTTGAATATAATATAATGCCGGATGGCATGAGTAAGCGCAAGCGAGATAACGGTAGCGTTAAAAGCGAAAGAATAATGAGTCCGGTACTGGGACATAATCAAATACGAATATATGTAAAATGGATAATGGTGAGCATAAGATGAACCAACGCATAAATGACGTGAGAAGTCATAAAGTCGGAAAATTTGTCCGAAAGAAAACAAATGTAGCCTTAGACTACGGTCAAGGTCAAAGGAAATACCAAGGAGAAAATAAATGATTTTGAACATAAAAAGAGTGCCTTAACGCCATATACATATATAAATGTATATGCCTTTGAATAAAGACTTGAATAAAAGATGATCTACGGGATTATCATAACCTACGAGATTATAAATGAGGCTAAGGTCTACGGGTCCAAAAAGACCTTCGAGTCCCAAATAGAAAGAAATGAATTGTTGGGGTCTCACCTTAATAAGGTAAAAAGGTGAAAATATAAAGAAATAGCCTACAAGGCTAAGAGAAAAAACCTACGGATCAATAGTATAAAACAAGGAAACTGGTTGTAACTTCCCGCGTAAAATAATAATGGGAGATAAAGTTCGTATAAAAGTGAAGGGTTTCGCTAAGTTAATTAAATGGGTTAAAAGCGAAGAGATTGTGAAGGGCCTGGTTGACAAAAGTGAAAATTTTCACTAAAACATTTAAACGGGCAAAAATGGCAAAAGAATTCACAATTATTCAAATTGTGTTACCTCATAAAAGTGGATGAAGTCATTACCGAAATGACAACGGAAGGGGATGAATCCTTGGACGAAAATTCCTTGGAATTGACATGAGTTCAAGAGAAAAGCGTTAAGTTAAAACTCAGTACTAGTGAGAAACAACACCTTAACAAATACGAATATTATGAAACGACTTCGGAAAATGATTAATATCAAGGAATATGGATCTTAACACTGGTAGGTGCAAAGCGATACATTTGAAGGAAAGATTTCCGATAATAAAAGTCGACATAAACTTAAACAAAACGTGATGTAATCACGGTCACAAAAAAGTGATATAGAATACAACCAAGTCGTAACGTGAGTTACGAGATATGAAAATCAGAAAACACGTAAAAGGTCGGGTTGGCAAAAAGATATAACCGAATGATGGGGAATAAAGTGACGGCGACTAATCAGTCTGGCCGGTAAAAACCTTTCAAACTCGGAGTAGTGTTACAACTTATATAAAGCACTTGTTGAAATAAGATTAGCTTGAAGTAAGCGTGATGAAAATAAATACAACCGAGTGATCAGAAGACAACTCGGTCAAATAAGTGACCAGAATAAGAAATACAAAATGAAAGTAACAGCCTTCGAGGCCATACACATAAAAGGCGTATTCTCCTTAAAACCAAAAACACACTACCATACTTTTCGGAAAGGTTATTATATACGAGTAATGCTCAAGTGATCACTGAAACTAAGGTTCAGATGATCTAAACTAATAAGTACATGAGAAAGGTTTCGGGGACGAAACCTCTTTAAGGGGGTAGAATTGTAACACCCCGAAAATGGGTTTGGTAATCAAACGACGTTAACACTAAAAGACGGGTAAAGTACCGTTAATGGTAAAATTTACCCGGTAAATATTAGGATTTAAATAATTAAACCTAATATTAAATAAAGATTATACGAAGACTTTTGAGAAAATAAATTTACGAAAGGCCCGAGTTAACGAGACTTAAAAATAAAACGGGTTATAACCTCCCCGAACCCACCAAGTAACTAGGAATATCAACCTAGTTAAATATGTGCCTTAAAATAAAGAAGGAAACTTGGGTAATAACCCTTATTATAAAGTTACAAACTAGAGGGGCCAAAAGAGAAAGATTTAAAACTTGATTTTTGTATTTAATTAAAACTCTACACACACACTAGTGGGTGTGTGCTTGAGATCGATCAGAAGAAGGAGCCAGGAGCTCAAACCCTAGCTCATCTCAATTTCACTAAATTGAAGGTCCAAATCAAGCCCAAATCAAAATCCGAGTACGAATTAGTGATCTCCACTGAAAAAGGAGTCACGAGGTATGTAAATTTCATAAGAAATCTCTAGTTGAATTTCTAAGCAAACCTAGAGAATTCGAATTAGATGATTGCATGCTCGTTATATGATGAAATAGGAACATTGTAGTGTCTAGGAGTAAACCCTAGACAAGTATAAGATGAAGTTAGGCCTAATTCTTGTGAATTCATGAACACCATTGAAGGTGATAAGTGGGTTTTTGTATGAACATGTTAAACACTAGAAATTGATAGTTGTTCTAGTGTAATTTGAACTTTCGTAAGTAAATTCTGATGTTGTAGATGCGAAAATTGATATGAACTAGATAAAAGAAGAATACAAATTATGCACATTAGGTGTTTGTTAAAATGCCTAAATGAGAACGAAAATGTTGAAATTTAGAGTGAAAACGCGTATTTGAATTATATGGCAATTACGCGTAATATGAAGTGATAAGGGTTCTACATATTATGTTGATTTAGGCTTAATGTTGTAAATCATGTGATTGAAAGTAGTTAACTTTAATAAGCTAAGTTAACTAATGATGAAGTCGAATAATAGTTTCGACATAGAAAATAAGTGAGGTGGAATAGTCATGATTGTTAATGACTAATTTAACCGCCATGTAAATGTTGACGATAGTTTGACGCGTAACAAGCTAGGTGGAAGCTTGGAGAAGGAAGCGGGTCAAACGAATTTAAGAAGGAAAAGAGAAGCATGGTTTGGATGCGAGGTAAGTGAAGCTTACGCCTTTTACTTTATTACCAAATACTTGATTTCGAGTATTGAATCTGTATTGTATTGAGTAAACAAAACATGGTGTTCCGGCACGATTTAAATGCGAGTCGGAAAAGTGAGAAAGATAAGAAACCATGAATTATGGTAAAAAGGGAAAAAATGGTCAAATTGTAATCCAGACATGGACTAATGAATATATAAAGGGATTTGAAAGGACACTATTGGCATGAGCCATAACGGGTCAAACAAAACGGGAACGTTTCTTAAGTAAGATGAATTCAAAAGTAAACCGGTGTACGTTAAAGGGGATGCAATGGTAATTAAATACCATTTCGAAATGATAATTTGTCATTTCGACTAAATGGGTCAAATGGTGTTGTTAACACCATTTGTCAATAATATTTGATGATCGCTTGTTGAGTTTGTGATCACAGGAATTAACACATGGTTCGCATGGCTATTAACTAGAAATTAATAACGAAAGGTATTTAAACGGGCCAATCTTATGACCCGAGCCAGGTACGCATGTTTAGAATTATAGCTAAAAGCGACATTTTGGTCAAATAATAGTGGAAGTCCTTCGTCGCATAAATGAAGGGCTAAAATTAACCAAAAAGCCCTTGAGGGGTAAATAGGGCAAACAACTTTTAAAAAGTTGTTTTGAAATAAACGCCATGTAAACCAATAGAAGCATGATTTAAGTCTAAAGATGTAAAATACTCGTAACGGGTTAAAACGAGTATATATGCAAAACGGGTTAAAATTTCTTAAGGAACCCGTAAAGTTGAATCTTGATGATTAGTAAACGGATAGAATATGATGACCATGGTATTTTGAAGGAAAATAACAAGTTAGTTTGGTAAAAGCATGAACGGGTCAAAAGTGTCTTAACTGGATTTCAAGCCGAGAGCTTGAAATCTAAAATTTTGTAAATTCAGATGTCGGATTTTTACTCCATGAGATGTAGGATTAAATTACGAACGCGTAGGAAAAAGAATCGCGTAAAACGGAGGTCTAGATCAAAAGTTATGCCATGTTGAAGTTTGGTTTTGATTAAAACTTAGCTGGGCGAATATACAGCACCAGCACCAACCCATTCTGTCAAAATAGGACCGTGGCGTCGCGCCATGGCAAAAGCCATTGGCCGTCGCGCGCGGCGACGGGCTAAAATGTTGAAAATTTTGTTTATTTTGTTTATTTTGATTATTTGACCCAATTATCTTGTTGTACTTGTTATTTAATTATCAAAACTGACTTCTAAGTTAGTTTTGATCATAGGTGAATGTCGAGAGTCCCGGATGAAGATCAAGCGGCGAGCAAGAACCGAACACACGTTAAATGAAGTTTCCGTGTCAAATCTTGATTTGTTTTCCTATAAGTGAATTATGTAAACACTTATAAATATGTTTTTGAAATATTGTAAACATATAGGAATGTTGGTATGACAAGTTTTTGTAAAGTCACATTTTAGCATTAAAATGTGTATTTTATTATTAAAATCTTGATTAATTGAGACGGGTGTTACAGAAAGGCACGGTGAGAACCCGACCACTGCAACGACAAGTAGGAATGGCGCGAATGGTCGGACTCGTTGCCTTGATGGAGACCGAAGGAATCGTGGTATGAAGGTGACGAGCTAAGCGAGACAGAACGCCTCGCAGGCTCAAAAAGTAGGTCCTCCAGTCTTCTTGCGGACTAGTGCTCATGGTTACTGAAGGGGTTCGCCGGTGTGATGGTCCGGCCTCGTGGTCATGACTTGCGAAAACTAGGACCTTTCCGCCTCTACCTCTTCCTCTTCCTCTTCCTCTAATACGCTGCGGCATTTTCTTGATCATGTTAAAATAAACAATAGAAACAAACAAAAGAAAACAATAAAAGGCAAAATAAAAGATTAGGATTAGTCCTAAGTCCTTTGCCTAGACTCAGAAGTCAAGGAATGTGCAACTGTGTCATTGAGATTGAACACAAAAGGCTAGTGTTCAATTCACTCAATGTTGGCTCTGATACCAACCTGTCACACCCCGATATTTCCACGTATTACCGGCGGGCCCGGTGGGGAGTATCGTGACGTAGTTGATATCATCATAGTCAAACAATCACAGTTCAATGCACAGCGGAAGTCTAAAAGTAATAATATTACAAACCGAATGAAAGTAACATAAATTATTACATAACGGTTGTAAATTGGATCCACAGGCGGATCAAAACAAAAGAGATATTGTTCATCAGATTTAAAGTGATAAAAGCTTGCAAGACTTTTTATTTATTCACTCAGGAGTTCCAGCCCATTACGCTTAGTACCTGCACTTAACCTTTTGGAAAATACGTCAATTTACACTGGTAAATACAATTAACCGACTCTTTTGAAAAGTGTTTATAAAATTGATTTAAATGCACAAGGCATAAATATTTTGGGATAATTATTTAAAAATAATCTTGTAAAAGAATTATATGTTTGTTATACGATCAGTAGCCCGGGTTAAATACCGGCTTAAAGATTAATAGACACACCACATAATATAACCTACGGCGAGTTATTCTCGAACAAGCATGTATATCATTTTACATACGCACCGGCAGGTGTATGCCTAAACCCCGTGCTTAAGTCGTGGCCATTTCAATGAAAGAGCCGAGGATATCCAGGACATGGTCAGTAACCCCCCAAAGGCTTAAAACAAAAAAAATAGATTAAACGGGCTATCTCAATGATTTAACCTTCATACGATTAAAGATTCAATACCCAACCAAGCGGTATTTTATATACCGTACCCCAAGCCCGTATAAGGGAAAAATTAGTTAAAAGTATTTACTTGAGCAAAAATATAAATTTTAATCCCAGCCGTATAACAAAGCAGCAAGTACGGTAGCTTTTACTAGTCTCCTAAATCTGGAACGAAGGTTTTAATAACCTATTAGATTCCTAGCGGGTCTTACTTAAGTTTAAACTTAGACCGGTTAGTTTTAAAGAAAGGTATTCGGTTCAAAACGCAAGATTAAGCGAAGACCGGATTAGAATGTGATTTAGACCTGACAAGTATGAAGACTTGTATAATATGGGTAAACTAAACACATTCTGGATTTTGAGGTAAAAATGATAAGGTTTGACCCGTTTCGGTTAATTTATGCAAACTAGTTACATAAACCGTACCGAACGCGAAAATGCATAACGGGTAACCAAATGAGTCATGAACAGGTTCCCTAAGTTAATATGCTTAAAATGTGTTATGATATCAGTAGGATACCTTCCATTATGCCCAAAACGAATTTAAAATCAATTTAAGCCCCGTAAGGGTATTTTGGTCATTTTAAAGATTATAAAAGACGTTAAATGTCATTTTGAGGTTCTGGTCTAAAATGATCAGTAAAAATATTTATTTTGGTAGGTTATATCAGTAAGATATTTCATATATGTGAAATTTATTATTTATGGCCAAACTATGCACCGAAAGAGCATTTTGGTCATTTCACATAAGCTTTAAGGGTCAAATTTGGAAATCTGATTTCAAAACTTTAACTTACTGTTAAAGTATAAAAAATTTACTTATAATATCAGTAGGTAATGAGTTTTAGGTGTTAAATATAATTTTAACCCAAACTATGCGTTTAAAAAGCGTAAAAGTCGGTATTTGACGATTTTCGGGTTATTTAAAGAAATCTGAGTTTTTGATCAGTTTATATAGCTCAAAATATTTTATTTAACATATGAAATCAGTAGAAAAAGGTTTGGCATCAAAATGTTATGTAAAACTCATTTTATCCAAGAAAAGGGCAATTTCGTCAATACCGAATTTACTTTAAAACTCTATAATATAATCAGTTTAAAATTCATTAAAACTTTCCAAAAATCCCTAAATAATATATTACATCAGTGGGTAAAAGGTTTGGTGTCAAAATTTGGGTTTAATTAGGTTTTATGCCGAAAATGCCGTTTAATTAATAAAAAGGCTTCAATTTACGATATTGAGCATAACTCCAAATTTAGACCACAAACTGATGTCAAATTTTTAGGACATGCTTATAAATCAGTAGTAAAGGTTTTTGTCCTCTCACATTTTCAAAAATCTCGTTTTTATATCAAAAGGGCACAATGGTCAACAATTAAGCATTTAACGGAAACATGCAATGATTCGGATTAAAAATTAACCATATTGTATAATCTCAGAGGGTTATACTAACATGTAATATGGTCCTAATGGAACCCTAAGGTATATCTAAACTAAACTAAATCGGGTCAGAACTGAAAGTCAAAGCAAAAGTCTACTTTTGCGACTTTCGGTTCCGAACCGAGCCTAAACTCAGAATTGTCGGGTTGAACATGCCTAGACATGTTCTTACATTATTTACCAAGTTATTTTAGTGTTAAAACATGTTCCATAACCTCTGCATTGCAAGTTATGAATTTATTTTCAAAAATAGCTTATGTTGACTTTTTAATATTAAGTTTGACCCGACAATTGACCAAGTTAGAGTGATAATCAGTGGGTGCCCTTTTAAGGGTTTATTACACACATAATTACCAACTCATAGCCACTTTCAATTCGAATAATGGCTGAACCATTAGTGATTAATCACTAAGTCAAAGCTTAATTACGATAGCTTTGACTTTTGGTTATTAAACTAATAAAACTTGAACTTAAGGAGCTAAGAACACTTACAATGGTCCTTAGCACGAATTTGGAACTTAATAAAACTTGCTTGAACTCCAGAAAGCTCCAGAGAATGAGTTGTGAAATAAAATTCAAGTAAGCAAGTGAACTCATGAACACAAGTCCCTTATATAGCATTTTTAGAGCTCCAAGATTGATCCACATACCCCTACAACTGATTTCTGATGATCCCAGGTGTCCCCTATGCATGTAATACTGTTGGCTTAGACCCTGGTTTCGAAAAATTGCATGCAAAGGCGGTGGAACTGGTTAAACATGCATCTGTCCTTGTCTTTCTGCATCTGGGCCTTCTACGCGGGCCGCGTAGACTCTTTAAGAGTCTTACGCGGGCCGCGACACTCCTCAATGACCGGAAACAAACTTTCAGACTTGGCAGTTTTGGTCCCTGGTCCTTCTAAAATTGATTTAACTTTCGTTTATTGCACTTTTAACCCCCAAACTTATCTTTTAAGGGTCTTGAGTCTTTAAACATTTATCAATAAGCTCTCGGTTAGTTATGAGGTCACCCGAACGGTCTTGAAATGCAACATTGACGCATTTGACCCTTATTACTTGGGATTACCACTTTGTTTATTTACGTGCGTCGAAACACCACGAAATAATATCCAATATTCTTGAGGGCAAAATATATAATTGTTACAATGTTTTTGGGATCGTTAAAAGGTCACTCAGAGGTTACTTTCAACATGTTGACACTTTTAACCCCTATGCTTTATAAGATCCTTATTTTAAGCACAAACGATTTTCTAAGTTCGATAAATTATTCGTTAAAGAATACGAACGTCGTGTGAGGTCAATCAAAGGCACAAGAATGGCATGTTGACACTTTGGATCTCTTTATTCACATATTTACGTTGTTTGACAAATTCAGTCCCTCTAGATCAATCCATTACACGTTTAGAGTCCATGACATGTGTCTTTATAATATTGGTCGTGATTTTACGAGGTGTTATTGTTTTAAACATGAAATTTGTTACTAAGTGTTCCATAGTAAAATTCAATAACTTAATGTTTTTTATACTCTGTTATTAGGTAAGGCAAGAAGTTTCGGATTCGAAAGCCGTGCAACTTTCTGAAGATTCACAGAGGGGCGGTGATTCAATTTCCAAGGTGAGTTTGGACTTTATAAGAGCTTTTACTTCATTTTGTATTATATAAATCTGAGTTTAATACTTTAGTAGTTGTTTTGTGATTTAATTCAAGGATGTGTTGTCTGTTACGGCCGACTCTTCTGCCGTTGAAGTCGAGAAGGATTCGGGAACCAGTCCGAATGACAAGAGAAGCGTTCAGCATGTGGAAGGGTTAAATGTTGGTGAACTATCGTCGAACAACAAACGAAACCGCAAGAAGCCATCTAAGTTTAACAGTTAGAAGCTTAGAAGTTATTGTTATATTTTGGTGTTTGTTTAAATGTCTTTTGGATTTATAGATTCCTAAGTAACGGTTTGTTGAACTGGTTTTTATGTTTTTGCTTTGGTAAGCTTTTGAAACTGAATTATGTATGCATGTGTATGTACTTTGAAAAACATATGCCATCTATTAAGCCTGGAAGTGGTTTATGTTTTTTTGTATTATAAGCTCTTTTTAGGTTTGTGCAATTCAACATGTTTGTATTAACCATCTTTTAAATTTCATACCAAATGGACGAGATGAATTTATGTATTTAATTATTAATGTCCAAGGTTTGTATTAACCATGTTTGATTATGTATTTACTTATTGATGTCCAAGAACATACAGAAGATATGCCAGATAATCTGGTTTTAGACATCTTTTGTCGAGATCAAGTTTTGTAAAACATTTTCACTTGCCAAGCAAAGTCGGCGTTTTTCAACTGAGATCAAGTTTCAATGTCTTAATTAAAATACAATGTCATTTTTTTGGTTATGTTTGAATTGATATTTTCTACTTTATATTCAACAATCTATAATAACATCATAATGGTAGTTTCATTTCGAGTCATATACTTTTAAACAATTTTATTGTATAAAATATATTTTTATAGATACTTAAGTTTTTTTCTTAGTAAAATCATATAGTTGGTTATAAAACAGGTTTAAACTTATTACCAATTTAAAACCATGAATTTGAAGTTAATCAATTTGGTGGTTATAATATTTATGAATAGTTTTGTGTGTATTTCATGTTACCTATAGATATACATAGTACAAAGGCCCAATAGTTTAAATAACTATATCTGAATCCATGGGTACCTAATATATTCAGCACATTTAATTAACATGGTTAAGAAGCCCAATAGGTAAATTAGTGTAAATTAGGTAAGTTTGAAGACTTCTATTACACCTCCATTCTTTTGGTGAAATCTCAAATTCCCGCGCCTGAATCACACGAATACATACGGTAGCATCTCCAAGATTTCCTGGATAAAATTTTCGTAATCTCTTGGCAAGGAATCGAACTAAATCTCCACGGTATGAGTTTTGTAAACAATTAAAGTTATTCTTAACACCTT
Source organism: Helianthus tuberosus (assembly GCA_030545235.1). Lineage (NCBI taxonomy): Eukaryota > Viridiplantae > Streptophyta > Magnoliopsida > Asterales > Asteraceae > Helianthus > Helianthus tuberosus. The sequence continues at coordinate 201,882,389 of CM060425.1, forward strand.
CCCTGCGATTGGTGTTTTTGAACAATTAATGCTGTTGTAAGATTCCAATTTTGTTTAGTGAGCGTTGTTGTTATGTTCTTAATCAGGATACGTATTGATATTTTATCTCTTTGGTTGTTGTGTTTATTAGTCTAATACTTTAATCTAACAATGATAACCCTAAATTCGTTTGTTAAACAGTTATGGATTCAAATAAATATTTTTTGCAACGAAATAGAGAGTATCTTCTACGGTGCATAACAGAACAGTCTAAAGATTCTCGCCAGAGAAGAAAGTCTATGTAAAAAAAATCGTAGAAACAATAGTGTGGGGCGGAATATAGGTACATCTGCAAGTGTTGATACGATTCCATTATCTGATGTTTCAAATACTATGAACAATATTGGAGGTATGTTTTTGTACAATGTATTTTGTATATCATATATATTTGGGGCATTATATTATGTCAAACTTATGTGATACGGTTTCATCATTCATTAAAAGGTCTCCATGAAGTTTGTTCAAGTGGTAATAGCGCATCTAAGTTAACACCCAATTGCACTTACGTGTTGAGTGAATCATCTTCTAAAAGGATAGGTAAACAAATGTCCCATTTCAATGGTTGATTAGATTAGGTGATGTTTTTATTATTATTTTTTATTTAAATATCTCAATTCATTGAATATGATTGTAAGAAGTGTCAATCTTACAAACCGAGTCAGTTAATGTAATGTGCACTCCCCCCAACTTTGATCGAGGATCTCTCCGTATGGTCTAGTCACCTTGGTAATTCATCAATCCTTTTTTTAACGATTCATTATATTTTCATAGTTGCTCACTATGTTTAATTTACAGTCAAATCGACATACCAGGATGAAGATGCTGGTCAAAATTCCGTACATGGTCAGCGAAGGTTCATTAGTGGTCGTCTACCTAAATTTGATATATCTACGGCTGCCGATGAAACCAATATATCTTCATTGTGTGTAAAGAGTTATTCTTCAACTACAATTGACAGAAGTCCATTATCAAATATTACAAATGGTATGGTTTACACGTTTATTTAAATTTATACAAATATGTATATATAATCATATATTATTCACTGATTGTAACGTTTTGTGCATCCAGTAATGTAAATTGATCCAGTTTCTCCGATATATTTTAGTATTTCATTCTACCTTAAATAATGTGTATCAACACAACAAATGGAAGGTTTAAATAATCTCTAATGTTTTTTTCTTACCAGTGGCATGTGGTAGGAAAAGGTCCACAGGGATTGAAACCCACCCTGCTATGAATTCTATATTATGACGTCTCGAAAGCTGCCAAAATCTTGGTTATTAGACAATAACGGTATGTTCCTTCTCATTTCTTATAAATTATAAAATATATATAAATGAGGTTTAAGTGGCGTTAGTTTATCTACGGTTCATGCTAATTCTTTTTATCTATGGATATTGTAGTGCATAATGCGACAGACGTTAATGGTCGTTCTCTTAATCAAGTAGAACGGAATCAAAAGTCAAACATCCGTGATGCGTCTCCTAACTTTGATGATTCCATTGTTGATGATATGGCATACGGTTCTTTGGTTAAAAAGATTTTTGGTGTTGCACCAGGTAAATAACCGTTTAGAGATGTATATATTCTTTATGACCTTCACAACATCGTGTTAACTTCCTGTTCTTTAATTATAAATGATTATATAATTCTGTTATTTTTGGTTGATTTAAATGCGTAGAATATATTGATCATGGAGATGCAATATTTGCATGTTCTAAGTGTCATGCAATGTTATGGAAAGATGAAATGCTTAGGGGGAATAAAGATTCTAAGAAAATCGCCTTTTCTCTTTGTTGTTCTAATGGAGAGATTGAATTGCCTCCGTCACCTGATCCTCCTCCATTACTTCGAAGGATGTATAAAAGTGACAATTCCGAGAGTCGCAATTTCATGAGTAACATTCGAGCATACAATATGATGTTTTCTTTCACATCGCTTAGTGGTAAGGTTCACAAAAGTTTTAAAAATAGCAAACGTCCTTATGTATTTGGATTACAAGGGAAAAACTATCATCGTATGGGTAGTCTACTTCCGGTTGATGGCGAAGAACCAAAGTTCTCACAACTTTACATATACGACTCAGAAAATGAGGAATTGAATCGTCAAAAGGCTGTAAGGTAGATAAATAATAGTATACATACTGTAATTGTTTAACTATGACAAGTGTTATTTTTAATAACACGGTGTTTTTTCTTTTAGTGTCGAGACTGGATTCAAAAGATCATCAAAGTCTTGTCTTGATATTGCAATCATATCCAGTCTTAAGAAAATGTTGGATTCTTGCAATCCACTTGTGAAGCCATTTAGAATGGTAAGAGAATGTTTTAAAGAAAATGATTGGCAAAATGTAAGACTCAAGCTTATTGGTACAAGAGATAAAGACGATCTCATACTCATAGGTAATGATGAAACTGAGATTCGCCACTTTATTTCTCGTTTGAACCGTGAATTCGCCATTAAAGATCTTGGGGGTCTAAGTTATTTTTTGGGTTTAGAGGTTCTTTACACTGACACTGGTCTTTTTCTTACACAAGCCAAGTATGCCACTGATATACTTCTTCGTGCTAAGCTATATGACTCTAAACCCGTAAGCACCCCATTGGCTCCACACGAGTCCTTTACTGTTCATGGGACGCCATTCTTGGATCCCACGTTATATCGATCATTAGTCGGGGCTTTACAATACTTAACGATTACTAGACCAGACTTGTCTTACGCAGTGAATCAACTCTCTCAGTTTCTCCAAAATCCCACTATTGATCACTTCAGGGCAGTGAAGCGTCTTCTTTGCTATGTTAAAGGGACCCTTTCCTTTGGTCTTACTTACAGCCGCCCACACAAATCTTGTGTCATTGGTTATTCTGATGCTGATTGGGCGCGTTGTCTGGACACCCGTCGGTCAACTTACGGCTATTCCATTTTTCTTGGTGGGAATCTAGTGTCTTGGAGTGCAAAGAAGCAACCTACTATCTCCCGCTCCAGTTGTGAATCTGAGAATCGTGCCATGGCGAACACTGCTACAGAGCTTGTCTGGATTACTCATCTACTGCGTGAATTACATGCTCTTCCTCTGACTCGCCCTACGCTTTTATGTGACAACAAGAGCGCTTTGTTCATGACCCAAAATCCGGTCTCTCACAAGCGTGCAAAACATATCGACTTGGATTATCATTTTATTCGGGAACTTGTTAATTCTGGGAAACTTTACACTAAGTTCGTTCCAACCAATCTTCAGGTGGCTGATATCTTCACCAAAAGTCTTCCACGTGCTCAATTTGAAGTCTTTCGCAACATGCTTCGTCTTGGACTGCCACCGTTTCGATTGAAGGGGGGTAACAGCCGATAATTATTCCGATAATTATGCATTCTTTATAAATATTTTCTAGTCAATGTTGTATGTATGGAAAGGAGTATTTCTCTCCTTAATTTCTGTTATTATTTGCTGTATATATTCATCGATTGTAAATGAGAAATATCATCAAGGTTGATTTATTTCATTAGTGAGCTTCATCCTTCTTATCTAGCATTGCAATATCCACTTATCTTCCCATTTGCTGAAGATGGTTTTAGACTTGGTATTAAGCATAGACGTGTTTCTGTTGACTGTGATATAGTTAGAACCAGCACGACAATGAGAGAATTCTTTTGTTATAAAATACAAGATAGAGCTAATGAGTTTTCATTGTTACTTATTGCCCAAAAACTATTCCAGCAATTTTTGGTAGATGCGTATACGATGATAGAATCGGCAAGGTTAGACTATATAAAGACACAACAACCAAAACTTCGAAGTCAAACTTTTAAGAATCTTAATGAAAGTGTTCAAAGTGGGGAGACAGATGCTTCAAATTGTGGTAAACGAATATTGTTACCGTCATCATTTACTTGTGGTTCTCGATATATGATGCAAAAGTATCTTGATGCTATGGCAATTTGCAAAACTGTTGGATATCCAGATCTGTTCATAACAATTACATGTAATCCAAATTGGCCTGAGATTTATCGTTGTTTAAATGACAAAGGCCTAAAACCTCAAGATAGACAGGACATTATCTCAAGGTTATTCAAGATTAAAATCAATCATCTAATACAAGATTTCAAGAGAATTTTTTTTTTTTTTTGGTGAGATAAAAGCAGGTAATTGATAGCCATTTTGTTTAAAATTGTTATTCATATAGTTGTAGGATCGTTGTTAGACCCAACTGAGTCGTTTAGAAGAGCTTTATATCCGGTTTAAAGGCGTAATCAGTAAACTGGACGTGAAAACAGCTTAATTCTCTTAATCTGTCACTTATATTGATAATAACAGCAATTACAACCTGAACAGATTTTGGCAGCACTTCGTTACAGATCTGGAAGTCGCGTACCAAATGAATTAACAAATGCCCTATTTATAGTGGTTGGGTTTCCTTTGAAGCTGGCCATGACAGGTTCAAACGAAACCTGTCTGATCTGGTTTCCTTTGAACATGTCACATGTCACTTTCAAAGGGAACCTCATGTAAACCCACTAAACTTTTTTTCTTGCACCTTGGACACTGATAAACCTATCCTATACTATTACATGATACAAGACGAAGTCAATAGACGTATTACACTAACAGACTCCCCCTCGGATATTGACGAAGTCTTCAGTGTCTAATCTTCAACATGACACATCTTCAGTCTTGATCATTCTGCCTTCTCATCCAAGTTGTAACATTATAAGCATCTATCAATCCTTTTCTTCTTCCATCCAGGCTCCCCCTTTCGTCAAGCTTCCGTGCTTTGGGATCGACACCTAGCTTTCCATCTACAAGCTCCTCTTGCTTCAAGCTTGTCTTTAGACTCCCCCTTAGACTCTGCTCTCGGGATCGTAATCTGGACTATCTGCAATCACTCATACGTTTATAAGTAACAACATTTTTAACTACCAGGAATCGTAACCTGGCTCTTCTAAAACACTTCCTCTATCAACAATTTATACAGATATGGCAATGTCCAATATCCAAAATCCTCACAGTAAATCATCCAAGTCCAAACTAATGACCTTGGAGATATCACAAACTGTTTTTGAATTTTTTTTTAATTAATTCAAGTTTCAAATTAATGAACTTGTTTTTATTTTCAGAAACACAATCAGCTTACTTAGATTTTGACACTCAGCATTTCAGACATCGGTTGTCGAAAATAAAGCAGAATCAAAAATCTTTTTTTAATTTTTTTGAAAATATAAAGCAGTAAAGAAATATGTACAAACATATTTACAGACCATATTTTTGTTTGAGTATGCATCAGAGGATCATATCAGTTTTTGACAAGTCACAAGTACCGTTGAGCTTAGTTACACAATAAGAATTAAACAATTCACTTAGATTGTCGATATACTGGTCCACTTAAATTTTCACACAAACTTCAACTGATTCAGGATACGAATTAGATGTTTTAAGACTTAAACTCATTCATGTGTCCCACCTCTTGAATATACTCCCGTATCTAGATCCCAATATTCAGTCTTGCAGGTGAATATACCTAGATGATATCTGTAAGGGGTTAGATGCGAGGGCCCTGAGAGCTCAGGTCGATACTTCCGTATACGCAGAGAGATGACGGCTTTGACTTTTCGGTGTGTCCCCTTTAGAGGATCTTTTCTACAACAGCCATGATTAGCATTTTTCAATGTTTCATCATTTTTAGCTGAGGGTGGTGCTATGTTTCAAGCAATGCAGAAAGTATTATTCGGAGACTAGGTCAGAACTTCCATTCAGCAGAAGTCCCGGAATAATACCCCAGATATCACAAAGCATAAAGACCTAGTATCTCAGAAAGAGGGACCTTTCAAACGAGATTTCAGGGGTTACCTATATATCCAAGTAGTGTTCCCCATGAAATAAGCAAGTTTGAATTTATGTTTATATCCCGAAAAAGTTTACTAAATGTATAAAAACCTATCGGCATATCATCAGTGAGACTGTTTAACGCTTTTTAATCATTACATTTCTTTAGCATAGTGTAACTGTCTACTGATGTACTATCATTTCCTCTTTTTACACAAAAACTCATTTTAGAATTTTTATCATGTTTTTGGCTTTTTCAAATTTTCAAATGTTTTTGTATTTTCTAACAATATTACTCCCCCAAAAATGCAAAACCATATAAAGAAAATTTGACAACCAATACTGATAGCTTTGTCTCGCCATCCATTTTCTGCTTCTCATGCACTGATTTGCAGAAAAATTATGTACCCCCATGATTTACAACCCATTGATTTTCGACAGTTTGAAATCGTTTTTCAATCTTGTGAAATTAATCATGTTTGTTCAGCCGTGAGGGTTTCGGCATATTCAATCAACACATATTTTTGTAATTTTCTAATTTTTACAAACTAAAACATAACATATTTTTGGTTTTTCAAAATTTTTCATTTTTTAGAGTTTTTGAAAATATTGTTTATTTATATACAGAAAAACAAACAAACTTCCTGTTTTAACCAACACAGGATCCAGCAGCAGCCTCCTCCTCTTGTTGTGCCAGGCTGCTTCCAAACTCACAATCTTCAAATTCCATGAGCACCTGCACAAACAAACTACTCAATTACTTGAACAATTTAGCCCAGGTTTGTTGGACCTTAGGCATTTCAACACAATAATTTTCATTCAATGCTGGAAACTCTTTGTCATCTTTCACAAAAATCTTTTCAACTTTTACTTCAACTTTTTCATCTTTTACTGAAGTCACTTGTTTCTTAATACTCCATTTTTGTCCTTTTGGAGTACCTCTTTTGTAAAAATGAGACTCTTTTTGAACATTCTGTTTTTGAACAACTTTTGGTTTCCAAAACTCTTGTGGTTTTGTCATGTCAACAGATGTTTTCCAACTTTGTGTTGTTCTGACTCTGGGTGTATGAGAATTCCAGGTCTGTCTAGTATCAAACCTATACGGATTTGACTTCCAATTTTGATTCGAAGCAAACTTGTTTGTGTTGTACCTCCAAGTTTGTTTTGAGTCAAATCTGGTTGACCTTTGTCTCACATTCTCAGATTTTTGTTTCTCAGCATTAATCTTATTTTTGTCAACATCCACAGGTTTTAGATTTGGACACTTTCGTGCAAGATGTCCTATCTGATCACACTTAAAACATGTTCTCTTGGACACATCTTTAACCTGTGGTTGTTGTTTTTCCTCCTCTTCAAAACTTTTTCCTTGAACAAAACTCATTTTTGTCTGAAAATTAGGAGTTTCATTTCTTTTCCAGCTTTGTTTCTTCTTATAACCCAACCCAGCCTTCATGTTTTTCTTTTTAAAACCAGGTTTGTTATATGAACCTCTATGACTCTTACCAGCAAACTTTGAAATCTCAGACTTCTCAATCTCAACCATTTTGAAAACTTTATCAAACTTTTCTGAAATCACATTCTGAATCGGGAATACAACATCTAAGAACAATTTGTCCGATCCAATCATGGTATAAACCAATCCTTTTGAATCATCATTCAAACTTTTCTCGAATTTTATGTTTTTCAGATAACTATCATGAAGATTTCCTTCATCTTCATCCTATGATTGAGATTTACCTGTATCAACCGACTCTTCTTTCAACACACTTTCAACAACTTTACCTACCACCTCTGAATCATGAGAATCATCAGATTTGGAATAGGTTATGTCAATGTTGTCTGGCAATTGGTCTACCATGTTGAAAGCTTTTTCGACCTTTTCATCATCATAAAATGCAAATTTTCCCGGTGGTGGAACTTGATGAAACTCAGAGCCAATGCCTTTCTTGTTTTGCTCAGACTCACCATCTCCCGGTTTTATATTGAAAATACGTTCAAGCACATATGACGACGCGTGATAACTTTTTAATTTGTTGTTATCCTGTTCTAAATCAGCAATCTTACGCTTAAGTTTAGCAACATCTTCAATATAAGAATTTACAACTTGTTGTTTAATTTCATACATTCGTTTTAGTTCATTTGATGTTTCAGAACAGTATTTCAATCTTGATTGAACAAGTTTCATTTCACTCTTTACTTTTTCATATGATTCCTTTGTAATGTGATAAGCCAATTTTATTGAATCATATTCCTTTTTCATTTCTTGGCAAATAGTTTCTTTTTGTGAACATTCTTCTGTTATTTTAGAAACATTTTCTTTCAAAACTTCATTTTCTTTTTCTAACTTTTTACATTTTTCTGAAAGCGTTTCATTGTTATCTTTTAAAACCTTTTCATTTTCAAACATTTCTTTGCACTTGCTTTTGAAAACTTTTTCAAGTTTTGTGAAATCAAGATCTCTTGTTCTGATCTTTTCATCTTTTTCAGTACAAGCACTGCACGTTTCCATGCATTCCTTGCACTGTTCAACAATTTCAGTCAATGTCACACCCCCAAAATCCACATGCGGAGTACTACCGCTTGGAGGCGTGACTGACCAGGATCCAGCCACTAATTATACTGAGTATTTGGATAATAATAAAGATGATCTCCAACCTTAATAGTTAGTAAGCATCATAGTTTAAAGTTCGAAAGTTAGGTTCAAATAACAGTTTAAGTAAATAGCGGAAGCATAGGCGAAACAGTTTAAACAAGGTTCATAGTTCAAGTTATTTAGAACCCAACACGCGGGTTTAGACGACCACTACATTTCCCCCAAGCAGCAGCTCCTCAGTCACTGGTTACCTGCAAAGCATGCAGTAAGGGGGGTCAACAATAATGCTGAGTGAGTTCACTAGATGTCCAGTTTTAATTACCAAAAACTTGTTTCACCAGTTAATTTATCCGTTTATACATGCCATGGGGAGCTACCCCAAAAGTTAGCGACTAAACTGTTTTTCCAATACCGAACACTAGGTGACCGTTGCGTATCCGCAGAGTGCCCCGATGTCAATGTTCTATCATCATTGACGGATGCCTGAGTACATTAGTTCACGACCGATCCCATACCTTGGCACGGTGTGAGGTTGGTAAGACCTAAATAGCGCTATCAACTAATAACCCGTTCGCCTGGCCCCGGCGACTAATCGGTATTATGTAGTAGGGACTTTAAGTGATAGAGTTTCGTTTAGTGCCGTTTGTTGCAATCCGTATAAACAGTAATTAACTAAAAGGTTCCCAATAACAAGGGAAGAAAAGTAAGTTGTATCCCTCATAAGGGGATAGTGTTGTTTTTAGTTCCGTTTCCCAAACCACCGGGAATACATGCTTTAGGTTGTGAACTCACCTTGGGTTGCTCGGTAGATTAATTACCCGGTCGATCACGTTGGTCACCACGTCCTAGCATGGTTACCGAATATGGGTCAAGTTGGGGTACAAGTAAACACGTATAGCAAACACGTACAGACACACATAGCATGCATTCATACAAACACTTGGGTTATTGGGCCTGCCCTCACATTTCACAAACAAACAGTACAGATACACATGCAGTCCAGTCAACAGATAGTCTAACAAGCTTTTGGCCCAATAACACTTTGGCAGCCCAGTCGAGACAAGGGCGGTTTCGACTCGAGAATACACGGTCTCGAGTCGCAACCAAGGGTTCCGACTCGCAACCTCGGTCTCGGTTCATCATGCTTTGGTCTCGAGTCGCAACCAAGGGTTCCGACTCGCAACCTTGGTCTCGGTTTATCATGCTTTGGTCTCGAGTCGCAACCAAGGGTTCCGACTCGCAACCTCGGTCTCGGTTCATCATGCTTTGGTCTCGAGTGTGCTGCTTGCGAGTCGCAACCGGGAGATCTCGAAGAATCACGTTTTGGTCTCGAGTCGCAACCAAGGGTTCCGACTCGCAACCACTGTTACGTGCACCTGAAACCTTCTAGAACCTGTCCTACGTACTAGCCAATAGCATTTTGATTTCATGTAATTTTGTACTAACCAATAACATTGCACTAACATGTTTTATTGTCTAAATCATGACAAAATCAGATCAAAACAAGCATATTTGAATATTCATATCACCTTCAAACTTGTTCTTCATATGTTCATCATAATTATGAACTTTCAAGTCCTAAATCTAGCATACACAATCCGAAACAACATATTTACACAAGGTTATCCATCAACATTCATCCCTTTATCATGTTTATCAAACCAAAATCATGCAAGGAGACATTTAGACTATACATGTGTAACATTCATCAAATACTCATCACAAAACAAAGCCTTTACAAACCAAGTATCGTGACACCTAGAACATAAAGCACTAACCGGTTCAAGAGTGACACAAGGGTGTTCAAGTAGGTGACGGATTGAAGCCTTCGAGTGATGATTCCGAGCCAATCCAAGGGTGCTCTTGTTGCCGGTTGGATCCGAGAAGGAGAGGAGGAGAGGGTGATGTTAGAACCTTAGGGTTTTGGGGTTTTTAGAGAGAGAGAGAGGGAGAGTGTGTGAGATGAGAGAGTGTGAGAATGATGTTGCAAAAATGGTAAAAGTTGTGAGGGTTGGCCGGTTATATATCTTGAGTGGGTTAGGGGTCTCCGGGTGGGCTTCTAGGTTGCATGGCCCAACCGGCCCGAGTGTTTACTGTTCACTCGAGACCGAGGGTGGTCTCGAGTCGGGTCCTTTGGGGTCTCGGCCCACTCATATAACACACATACATATATATAATATACATACATTCATCACACTTAGCACAAGGATCACATAAAATCATCGAGATAACACGCACTAACATTTAATAACGTATATACACATAATGCTAATACAAGATATTTGCTCGGGAAAACCTAGAGTGTCACATTATCCCCAAGTTTTAGGAACTTTCGTCCCGAAAGTTAAGGCAGTCACTGTCAAGCTAGTGTAAGTGAGAACGTTTCAACGGGGTGTCACAGTCAAGATGTTAGAATCAGAATTTACCTCAGTGATTGGCACTTCGGTGTTTGTTACAGTCTCTGTCTGCTTCTGATCAACATCATTCTGCTTTTCTTCAACACTAACTTTAAATTCTCTTAATCTGTTACTTATATTGATAATAACAACAATTACAACCTGAACAGATTTTGGCAGCACTTCGTTACAGATCTGGAAGTCGCGTACCAAATGAATCAACAAATGCCCTATTTATAGTGGTTGGGTTTCCTTTGAAGCTGGCCATGACAGGTTCAAACGAAACCTGTCTGATCTGGTTTCCTTTGAACATGTCACTTTCAAAGGGAACCTCATGTAAACCCACTAAACTTTTGTTTCTTGCACCTCGGACACTAATAAACATATCCTATACTATTACATGATACAAGACGAAGTCAATAGACATATTACACTAACAATAGTTATCTTACTGACAAGGTTTCCTTTTCAATGTTACAGTTATCTACACAATCGAATTTTAGAAATGTGGTTTACCTCATGCTCATATTTGTCTATTCTTATGTGCGGAGAGCAAGTTTCCGACAACCAAAGAGATCGATCGTGTAATTAGTGCTGAAATACCAGACAAAGAAACTGAACCGGAACTGTATGAACTTGTCAAACAGTTTATGATACATGGTCCTTGTGGTACAGATAACCCGAAATGTCCATGCATGGTTAATTTAAAATGTTCTAAAAAATTTCCTAAGAAATATGTACACGAGACTTCCATTGATACCGAAGGATATCCTGTCTACCGTCGTCGTCCTACAGGAAATACAGTTGAAAAAAATCACGCCACTCTTGATAAAAGGTTTGTAGTCCCTTACAATGCTCTTCTACTCAAGAGGTACCAATGCCATATAAATGTTGAGTGGTGTAACCAAACAGGCTCTATCAAATATCTGTTCAAATATATTAATAAGGGTCCGAATAGAGTAACTGCTTCTGTTTTCCAAGTCAATAAAACAAATGAAGTTGGGCCGATTACTGACATTCAGTCAAAGGAAACAGAAGTAGATGAAGTAAAAGAATATCTCGATTGTAGGTATATTTCTGCCTGTGAAGCTGCTTGGAGAATATTCAAGTTTGATATACATTATCGATATCCAGCAGTTGAAGTATTATCTTTTCATTGTGAAGATGGTCAAAGTATTATTTATGACGATGATTCAAATCTCTGTGATGTGGTTAGTAACCCCACTGTCAAAATGTCAATGTTCATGGAATGGATGAAGTGTAACGAAGTTGATGAATTTGCTAGAACATTGAAGTACATAGATTTTCCAAGATATTATGTATGGATACGTAAACTACGAAAGTGGCACCGAAGAAAAAAATCCTTTTGGAGCAGTTGGTAGGATACATTATGTACCTCTGTCACTTGGTGATTGTTATTTCTTGAGAATTTTATTGAATCATGTAAAAGGACCAACAAGTTTTGATGATATTAAAACCGTTGATGGCCAACTTTATGGTACATTTAAAGATGCATGTTTCGCACGTGGTTTGTTGGATGACGATAAGGAGTATATAATTGCAATGAGAGAATCAAGCACATGGTCGACTTCCGATTTTTTGCGGACACTTTTTGTAACGTTACTGTTGTCCAACTCCATTTCTAGGCCTGGATATTTTTGGACAGAAACAAAAAGTCTATTATGTGAAGACATTTTATACCAGCAACGAAAGATTACTGGTATTACAGGTAATGATAGAAGTTTATATAATTTGTCAAATTATATTCAACTATCATGGAATATCTAGATAATACTATCTAACACTCGATCTTTTTTGTAATCAATTTTATAGATTTGGATATTCAAGAGAAAGAAGTCGAAAACATTTGCTTATCACATATCCAGAAGTTGCTACTTTCTTATGGTAGTACATGTTTTGGTCAAAAATTACCTAAGCAATTAAGTGATCAAATTAGTTAAGTGAGGTAGTGTGCTAGAATTATGTGTAAAAAATATGTTAACCAAGTTAGATATGAAAACAGTTTCAGGATATGGCTCAGGATATAAAGCTGTATCTATGATCAAACAATTAGCAAAAAAAGGTAAAGGTTGACACGTGATGTACGAGGAAAGCCCTTGATCAATCTAGATCGCCGGCATAAAACCTCGAGAGCTGAAAATCGCAGCTGCCTTGTTCTTCTATTGCTTCAAATATCAGGATACAGTGCAGGATGTGGTGCGGATCGACTATGTGTTACAATGTAATTCGAATGCAAGTGTTGTGTGTAGTGTTTGCGATGAGCTAGAGAGAAAGTGTTTGAAAATGTGTAAGTTGAGTGCCTTAATCTGATCCGCCCCCATCTATTTATAGTAAAACAAATGTAACTAACTATCCTACATAACCGGGATCCAACGAATATTCCTTAGTCGAGCGTTGTAGACCTGGTCTTTCGGGTTCAACGTCTCTCCTTTAACAAATACGCCCGAGTCTTGAGGAGATGAAGTCCATTTGACCGTTGGCAAGTACCAGTCTTTAACCTGCACGTGATTAATTCGATATACCTCAGGATATCACCCAGGATGTTAGCAATATCCCCGTCCAGTATCCTGATCACAGATAAACAATTAAAAGCAAGATATAGTTCAAGATATGTATGCCTAGAAAATAAGCCATAACAATTGTCCCCAAATATATCAGTTGGTATACCAATCCAACGGATATATTTTAAAAGTTTCACCTCATAACTTAAGGCAATCAATACGACTAGACCCTTGAAATGACAGAGGTGCAACTTCCAAAGCGTTATTTACTCTTTACCCCATACATTCAGCCTATATTAACCGAGGGACTCCTCATTATGGTTACCCTTATCTTCAACCGAATATCAGGTACTTTCATCTCTATCCTTTCTATTTTCCTTGTTTATATCTCCCTTTCTCCGATTGTGATCTTCCATGGCGACCCGTACCAGATCGCAAATGGCGGACTCCGTTTCCACCTTCCACAAACAGAATCTGCTTCAGAAACCTTCAAAAGAGGTGTGTTCTTTCGACAATTCTGACATCGCGGCCCTACGAGCTTCCGGTGCCTTTCCCGTTGGGACAATCTTCCGTCCATTCGACCGAGAGGTCCGATCGGATTTTTGTTCCGACGAATGGGTCTGCTTCTTCGCCTACCCCTTCTCCATAGGACTTCAATACCCGTTTTCATCTTTTATTTCCCGTTTCTTCGAACTTACTGGCCTGAGCTTTGCCCAAATCATGCCCATGGTTTGGCGCATATTAGTCACCTTGGAAGGAATTAAGGCTCGCCATGGGCCCGACCTGTGCATCGAATATTTGCCAAAGGCTTATCATTTAAGATCTCATGGTTCCAGCCGATTCCTTCTATTCTCTATTTCCAAAGATCCTCTCATCCTCAAGGCTACCAAGACCGAGGATAAGTGGACAAGAAAATTCTTTTTTGTGAAAAGAGACTCCATTGATAAGGGTTTTGACCTCCCTAAAAGATGGTTGACTTCTGGTAGGACTTAGGGTTTTAGGAATATCCCCAATCATATCCCGAACCTCCATCCTGAACCAACATCCTGATATGTTTATTTCTTTTCTTGCAGCAAACTTTAAAGAACTAGCTCCTCCTAGTGCTGAATCGGAAGGGAGAATAAAAGAGATCTACAAGCTTCCAAAAGGTGAAAGAACCTTTAACCTGCTACTCACAAGCTCAAGCCAAAGATCAAGCTCCAACATGTCTGGTAAGCATATTTTCAGGAATTATCTTTATATTAAACTGATTATTATTTTTAGAAGTATAATAAGCTTAAAACATCTTCCCTTATGTAGTGCCAGTTATTAACCTCGAAGGCTTCCAACTTGACGAGTTGGATAGTTACTCCAGCCTTGTGCCTGCCGAACAAGAACCTAAGCCGAAGCCATCTGCCACACCGAAACCCATCACTTCAAAGACTACTACCGCTTCTAAAGCCCCTCCAGCATCTAGGACCTGGGCCTCTAGTTCCAGGAAGAGGAAAGAAATGGACTTTCCAACCGCCTCAGAAACATTCTCTCTCGAGCATCATGGGTTTAGTGAAGCTACTTCATTCCTCAAGCAGGTAAAAATTCCTTTCCAATATCCTGAACATGCATGTTAATCATTATCCTGTCCATTTTACGGCGATACCTGTATCTTTAACTGCAGGGCTTGGAACGTCTCATGCATTTGTATGAAGACGCCTGTGGGCTTAATAAGATGCTGCAGATCAAGTTCGAAAAAGCTGAAGCCACCATAGCCGATCAAGGAACAATTGCAGCTGCCAAATCCCAACATTATGAGGACAAATACAAGGCAATGACCCAGGAACATCAAGCTGACCTCCACAAAGCCAATGAAGATGCTCAAGCCAAACTAGATGCCGCCCTTATCCAATATCAGCAGAATATGAGTTCATATCGGGACAGTCTCAACGCATCCGTGGTCGTCTCTCTTCTCCAAGCCAGGATAAGGATGGCTTATGAGGCCAGGGATTTGGGTTTCGAATGCCCCTCCTGGAACATAAAGACTTGGGAAGCGAAACTACAGGATCTCGGAGGCCATCCCGTTGCTCATCTTGCAAAGCATGCTGGTGAAGAGCCTTCTAAGGCGGCAGAGGAAGTGGCCAATGCTGGTGATGATGCCGAGAAGAATCCTGAGGCTGATGCTGGTGCGAATGCTGGGAAGGAGGTTGCTGATCAAGAAGGTGCCGCTTCTTAGGCGGCGAAGTGGGCGATGATGGATATACGTGCCAAGGCTGGAGCCCACTTTTTTAAATTTCATGGTTGTGGTTGTGTAAACAATCTACTTTTCCTGTCTTCGAACAATTTATATTTCCTGCATTAGAACAATATGATGACAAAAGGTGGATGGGTCCTAGGTTTTAGGATGAAGCCCTTGGTCATCGGTTAGTATAATCTGTTTTGAACTTCGTAGCAGTTGAAGGTGGACAGGTTTCGTTTTGAGATAAAACCTTCAACCGTTACGTAGGTATGGTAAAAACTAATTGTGCTTTTGGCGGATGGGCCTTGGTTTAAGGTGAAACCAAAAGCACAACTTTTGACTTGTTAATAATATAACTATCTTTTGAGTTAATTGTTATTGCCTTGCATTACTTAATGTAACTCTTAGCTTTGTAAAAATTTTGTATTGTTATCTTATGAAAATATCCTGATCAATATGCTCAGCGATATATTATAAAAACTTTTTATTAGATAGAACTTCTAAACATTCCTTCAACTTTGTAGAAAGCTTTTTAAAGAGTGGAAAACAGTCCACTTTTCCAAAACCTGTTTTGATAATACCTAAATGATCAAAGTTTCAAACCAGTATTAATTTCAAATATTTTAATCAAATATTCTGTGAAGTATTTTGAAAATATATTTTGAGAATATATCAGGATATTTAACCTTTTACCAAACATAGTATTATCAAAAACTTAAACGATGTTTACAAAGGAAAGATCATACCAGGAATAGGGTATAAACCTATTACCAAACTTCAATCCCTTTGCAACTCTTCCAACGAAGATGTCCCCTGTCTGAGACACTTAGTGCATTAGTTCTGAACCTTATCCTTCGAGCTTTACATCATTGCCTTGGTAGGAATGTCCCCCGTGTACAATGTCTTCAAATACTTAGAAATCCTCTGGATATCAATCCCCGTTGTATAGACAATTTTTCATGTTACAGGGGTAAAACCCAGGAATGTTCTGGAAATAAATCCCTTGAATTCTGGGGGAAATCCCAAATTTCGTGCGCTACAGGCGGGAGTGTATAAACTCCAAGACTTAGAAAGGTGAAAACCTTTAAACCTTAGAGAGTATGAAAATACCCTTTCGTGAGAGAGGGTGATCAATCCTCATATACCTTTAGGATTCAGGATATAGCCAACAATAACGAAATTGTCAGCCACTTTTACATGGACTGGTCCCGCCACCTTGAACTATCCCTGAATAACTTGCGCTCCAGGCGGAGTGTTTAAACCCAATTCGGAAGAAAGGTGAATCCTTTAAACCTGTGAAGGGATCAGGATCCCTTGTACGTGAGAGAGGGGCCCAATCTTCTAATCTTCTGAAGTATCCTGAGTGAGCATCCTGGAGCTATATCCCGAAGCATATACTGCAAAACATCCTTAAACTAAGGTGGGTGTTAGCTTGGCTAACACCCCTCCGATGCTTAAGTTAGTATTGGGTTTCAAAGAATAAATTAAACCAAACATATTTAAAAAAGATAGAATTCATACCATCCTGAGTTAGAAATTAAATTCTAAACTCATTTGAAATAAAGCTTAAGGTCTATAGCATTCCAAGATCTCGGTAGCATATCCCCTTTCATATTCTTGAGTCTATATGCTCCTTTCCCTGCTTCTGATTCAACTTCATATGGTCCTTCCCATTTTGGAGCTAGCTTGCCATCGGCAGGATTAGTAGTATTCTGAAAAGCCTTTCTTAACACCTGTTTTGGTCAAAAATTACCGAAGCAATTTAGTGATCAAATTAGTAATGTGAGGTAGTGTGCTAAAAAGTTTGTGGAAAATATGCTTGTTGAGTTATTTAGAAAACCAGTATTCAGGATACGGCTCAGGATATTGAGCTGTATCTGCGATCAAACAGTGAGCAAATAATAAGCAAAAAGTAAAGGAAACGACACGAGATATACGAGGAAAGCCCTTGATCAATCTAGATCGCCGGCATAAAACCTCGGGAGCTGACAATCGTAGCTGCCTTGTTCTTCTTATTGCTTTTAACTTCAGGATACAGTGCAGGATATCAACCAGATCTCTAAGTGTTACAATGAATTCGTGAGAGAGTACAATTTGCGAGAGAGCAAGTGTTGGTGTGTAGTGAGTGTGATTGCAGTGAAAATGTTGTGTCCTATTCGATCTGGTGTTCCTCCTATTTATAGTAACGAAATACAAACAAATATCCCTATAAATATGGGATGCTCCGAATATTCCATCACGAACGTTGTAGACCGAGTAATAAGGCTTCAACGTCTTTCTTTGAACGGTTTGGACCGAGTCTTCCGCAGAACAAGTCTTTGTGAACGTTGCTAGCCTCCATCCCACGTACCTGCACGTAATCCGTTAGTGATCCTGAGGATACCATTCAGGATATTACCAATACCCTGAATCTGCACCCCGGATATGAACAGATATTATTTAATCAAGATAAAAGCCAAGATATTTCTCAGGATATGAGCTCAGAAATTAGCCCATAACAATTGTCCCCAAAAATGTTACCGTTTAGTATCCTCATTACTAACGGTTACATTTTTTACGCAAACCGAGGCAATTAAGAGATAAGACCTGTGATGTGACCGTCTGCAACTACCCAGCCTATATCTACTCATCATGCCCTATATCTTCTCACCCTCATCCCTTTTTTAATCATAATCGTCAAGGAAAAAGGTACATTTTCTCTCTATCTTCCATACTTATCTTCATCTTTCTCTCCGGCGAAAAATTCAATCGATCAAATGCCGCGCCAAACAAGATCCAGTTCAGGTGACTCGGCCCCTACGTTCTACCAACAAAACCTTCTCCAAGAACCGGAGAAGGAAGCCTGTACCTTTGATAGTGCCCACCTGTCTGCCTTAAAATCCTCCGGTATCTTCCCGGAAGGAACCATATTTAGACCGTTTGACCGTGAAATCCGGTCAGATATGGTCTCCAACGAGTGGATTTGCTTTAGTGCTTTCCCTTTTACCCTAGGGCTTCGATTCCCCTTTCCGGATTTCATCACCGAGTTCTTTAATATCACAAAAATCTCTTTTAGCCAAACAATGCCAATGCTCTGGCGTGTCTTAACTGTTCTTGACCAGATCAAGAGAAACCACATTCCTGATCTTTCCATCCATGATCTCCCCCTGGCTTACAAGCTTAGATGCCACGGATCATGTAGATTTCTGTTTTATTCTACTTCCGGTGACCCATTGATACTTCGTGCCACCAGGAACGAGGATGGTTGGCAATCCAAGTTTTTCTTTGTAAAAAGGGACTCAATCCCTGGTGAGACGGAATATCCGGTACAATGGTTGAGAAAGGGTAGGATTTAGGGTTTAAGAATGATCCTGCCGCTCATCCTGTTGCATATCCTGAACTAACTTATCTTCTTTATTGTGCAGCTGATTTCAGGAAGATTGCTCCCCCTCTTGCCAATTCTCAAGAAAGAATAGACGCCATTAGACTTCTCCCAGAGGCAGAAAGAAGTTTCAACCCTTCTCCACCAACTCCAAGTCCTCTTTCAAGTGCCAACATGTCTGGTAAGGATCCTGCAAGATATCCTGCACACATATGCTTCTTATCTGTTATTTGTAGGAGGGATTTAGAATTTACTCCCTGTGTGCAGATTCCAGCAAAGTCCCAGTTTATCTAGACCTGGATGAACTTGACAGTTACCCAACTCCAGCCATAGTCAAGAAGGAAACTCCTGCTACCACCAGCTCCAAGCCACTCCCGGCTCCTAAGACCAATCCAAGAACCCGTGCTTCCGCAGCAAAAAAGAGAAAGGGCCTTGAGGTCAGTACTCCAGGCTCAGAAGGGTTCTCCTATGATGAACTCAGCTTCTCCGACTCCTTAGAACCAATGACATCCTTCCTCAACAAGGTAATATCCTGATGCATATCCTTCATGTATATCCTGCACATATATCCTGCACATATATCCTAACAGGATATCCTGGTAGGATACCTTAGTCAGCATACATTCTAACCCCATACCTGTGATCAATGTGCAGGGCCTTCAGCATTTGCTCCACTTGTACAATGACGCTTGTGGTACTGTGGCACTTCATGAAGCCAGGATCAAGCAGCTTGAGAGCACCGTTGCCGACCAAGGTGCTATCGCCGAAGCAAAGAGCCGGCATTATGAAAGCTTGCTAAAGAAGGTCACCCAAGATGCTGAGGTCAAACTTGCCAGTGTTCAAATGGACCATGACCAGGCCTTAATCAGCTTTCGAGAGGGAGTCAAGGCTTCTGCTATCGTCTCCCTGCTACAAGCACGCATCAAGATGGCCTACGAGGCCAAGGAGACAGGCCTTGTTTGTCCATCTTGGCCAGTTGAATCCTGGGTGGCCAAGTTGAAGGAGCTCGGAGGCAAAGCTGTGCCACTTCCTGCTGAAGCCGGTGAGTCTTCCAAGTCAACGGAGCTAGTGGTCCAAGCTGGAGAGAAGAAGGATGCTGGAGGTGATGCTGAGATGGACATTGGTCAGGATGCTGCGCAGGATGCTGGTAAAAATGCTGGAGCAGAGAAGTCTGAGAAGGTTGGAGGCGATGCCGCTGTGTGAGGGCATTTAGGTGGGCGATGACGGATATACGTGCCAAGGCCAGAGCCCACCTTTTTGAATTTGAATGTTGGTCTGTAGTCCCACAAACAATTTACTTTTCCGCACTTTACTTTTCCGTACCTGAACAATTTACATTTCCTGCATGCTTTTTGAACAATACAACAGTTGAAGGTGGATGGGTCTCGGTTTGAGATGAAGCCCTCAACTGTTGGGTGAATATGATTATGAACTACTAGTGCTCTTAGTGGATGGGCCTTGTTTTGAGGTGAAACTAAGAGCACATCTTTTGGTATGTTAATAATATAACTACTTTCTTTTGACTTTATTGTTGTTGTCATTAACATACGAATTTTACTTGTGAAAATTGTTTGTTTTGAACATATATCATAAATGTATCCTGGGGGATATCCTGAAAGATATCTTGAAAAGGATATTGAAATATAACCCATAAATTGTCCAAATAAAAAGGAGAGATCATACCAGAGATTCTTAGAGAATCAATCCTTTATCATAAATTTGTCCCCAGTGCATACTTATAAACTTGGATCCATCCTTCGGATTAGAATAATGTGTGTCCCCTGCGTTTGACAAAGACACAAATGTGTTTACCTTTTGGCTTGAATGAATTCCGAATGCCCAAGGGCAGGACCCCCGATATCCTGAGAAGAATCCTTAGCATATTGGGGATAAACCCTGATATCTGGGGATAAACCCTGAATTTCATGCGCTACAGGCGAGAGTGTATAAACTCCTAGACTTAGAAAGGTGAAAACCTTTAAACCTTTGAGAGTATGAAAATACTCTTTCGTGAGAGAGGGTGATCAATCCTCATATACCTTTAGAATCTAGGATATAGCCAACAGTAACGAAATTGTCAGCCACTTTTACATGAACTGGTCCCGCTACCTTGAACTACACCTAGATAACTTGCGCTCCAGGCGAGGTGTTTAAACCCAATTCGAAAGAAAGGTGAATACCTTTAAACCTGTGAAGGGATCAGGATCCCTTAAACGTGAGAGAGGGGGCCAATCCTCTAATCTTTCGACTTATCCTGAGTATATATCCTGGAGCTATATCCTGAAACATATCCTGCAAAACAGTTCTAAACTAAGGTGGGTGTTAGCTTGGCTAACACCCCTCCGATGCTTAAGTCAGTATTGGGTTCAAGATAATAAACAAATATATTTTAAAGAGATAGAACACATACCATTCCGAGATAGAAAACAAATTCTACTCTTACTTGAAATAGAGCTTCAAATGTATTGCATTCCAGGATCTTGGTAGCATATCCCCTTCCACATTCCTGAGTCGATATGCTCCTTTCCCTGCTTCTGACTCAACTTCATAAGGTCCTTCCCATTTCGGAGCTAGCTTGCCATCGGCAGGATTAGTGGTGTTTTGAAAAGCCTTTCTCAGCACCCAATCACCAACTCGAAATCTTCTAGTCCTTATGTTCTTATTGTATGCCCTGGATATTCTTTGTTGATATGCTGCTATCCTCAGCCTTGCTGCATCTCTTTTTTCATCTATAGTATCCAGATCCTGACATAAGACTTCAAGATTCTGTTCAGGATCCTGTAGCATAGATCTTGCAGTAGGTATCGTCATTTCCGTTGGAATCATTGCCTCTGCTCCAAATACCAAGGTAAACGGGGTTTGGCCAGTTGCATTCTTCACCGTTGTCCTATCAGCCCACAAAACAAAGGGTAACTCTTCCGCCCATCTTCCTTTCTTGGCTCCAAGTCTCTTCTTTAAGTTATTGACTATTATCTTGTTCGAGGATTCGGCTTGTCCATTCGCTTGAGGATGTACCGGAGTAGATGTGATCATTTTGATTCCCCAACTTTTGCAAAAGTCAGTAGTCCTTTTGCTTATAAACTGGGACCCATTATCACAAATGATCTCAGCTGGTACTCCAAACCTAGTCAGGATATTCCTCTTTATGAAGGATACTACTTCTTGGTCTCTTACTTGAACGAATGCTTCAGCCTCGACCCACTTAGAGAAATAATCCGTCATTGCTAGCATAAATACTTTTCCTCCCGGAGCCTTTGGTAACTTCCCTACTATATCCATCCCCCACTTCATGAATGGCCAAGGGGAAACTACAGGATATAGTGGTTCAGCTGGTTGATGTAGTATGTTACTATGCCTTTGACATGCATCACATCTTCGAGCATATTCTGCAGCATCTTTTCTCATTGTTGGCCAAAAGTATCCTGTCCTCAATACTTTCGAGAATAATGATCTGCCCCCAGTGTGATTACCACAGTTCCCTTCATGTATATCCTGAAGTACTTCTTTGGCTTCATGATCCTCCAAGCACCTTAAATATGGTCCTGCAAGAGATTTCTTGTATAGAATGTTATTTATAATAGTGAATCGTGATACCTTCATCCTAAATGCCTTAGGATTTTCATTTTCGGGGATGTGTCCATCTTTAAGATATTTCAGAATTGGAGTTGTCCAGGATTCAGGATACTGTTCAGGACATTCCACTCCAGGATCCCGAATATCCGCTACTTCTTTATCTTGAGGATTCGTTGCAGGATATAAAACATGTATTATTGGTATTTGGGTCCCTTCCGGTATCCTGACTGATGATCCCAGATTTGCTAAGGCATCCGCTTCAGCATTATCCTCTCTTGGTACCTGTTCAAGTGTAAAAACATCGAAATATCCTGCTAATTTTTTGAGAATATCGAGGTATTCGACTAACTTCTCACCCTTAACTGCATAGGATCCATTAAAATGATTAGTAATTAACAAGGAGTCAACATATACTTGCAAATTCTTGATATTCATACTTTTAGCCAGCTCTAATCCTGCAATTAAAGCTTCATATTCTGCCTCATTATTGGTAGCAGGAAATTCACACCTAATAGCCTGGGGTAATATGTCCCCCTGTGGCGATTTTAGTAGTATTCCCAATCCTACTCCTCTTATATTAGATGCACCATCAGTATATAATGTCCAGGATCCTGAGGATTCTCCTAATTGTTGAACTTCTAGGTCTGCCTCATCCTGAATGTCACTACTAAAATCAGCCACAAAGTCAGCTAAAGCCTGAGATTTTATGGCATTCCTAGGTTCATATACTAAATCATAGGCACTTAGCTTTACCGACCACTTAGCCATCCTGCCTGACATCTCTGGTTTTCTAAGCACATTCTTGACAGGATAATTTGTTTTAACATGAATCCTATGAGTTTCAAAATAATGTCTAAGTTTTGTTGATGCCATGACTAATGCTAGTATTAATTTTTCTAAGTGAGAATACCTAGTTTCAGCATCTAACAAACTTTTGCTAACATAATAAACAGGATATTGCTGACCTTCATGGTCCTTTACAAGGACGGCACTTACAGCGTTCCCCGATACCGCGAGGTATAGGGATAATGGTTCACCATTCTCAGGTTTCATTAGTAGAGGTGCGGTTGAAAGATATTGCTTTAACTCCCGCTTCGTGCTTCTCACCCCACTCGAATTTTTTGTTCTTCTTCAGGATATCATAAAAATCTTTGCATTTCTCTGAGGATCTTGAGATAAATCTGTTTAATGCTGCCACTCGCCCCGTTAATCGTTGAACATCTTTCATATTTGAGGGTGATTTAATATCCAAGATGGCTTTGATCTGCTCCGGGCTTGCTTCTATTCCTCTTTTGGTCACCATATATCCTAGAAATTTTCCTGCCCCCACTCCGAAATGGCACTTAGCAGGATTCAGCTTCATATTATACTGATCCAGGATATCAAACGCTCCTTTAATATCCTGGAGGTAATCCTGAGCTTTCTTTGACTTTACTACCATATCGTCAATGTATACTTCCATGGTGTCCCCCAGTTTGTCTTTGAACATCATGTTTACCAATCTTTGGTATGTTGCACCTGCATTTTTCAAACCAAAAGGCATAGCTGTGTAACAATAAATACCTGTTGGCGTCATGAAGGCAGTATCCTCCTGGTCAGAAGGCTCCATTTGGATCTGTTGAAATCCTGAGGATGCATCCATGAAAGTCAGCATTTCATGCCCAGCAGTGGCATCTACCATCGCATCAATATGGGGAAGAGGAAATGGATCTTTAGGACAAGCTTTATTCAAGTCTGTGTAATCCACACAGACTCTCCATTTTCCGTTCTTCTTCTGTACCACTACCACGTTTGCTAGCCACCTTGGGAATTTGACTTCTCTAATCATTTTGGACTTCAACAATCTTTCGACTTCTTCTTGAGTAATGGTATTGCGTTCAGGAGCAAACTTTCTTCTTTTTTGTTGCACGGGCTTGAATGTCTTATCAATTCCAAGCTTGTGAGTAATAATATCTTTGGATATGCCTGTCATATCCTCATGCTTCCATGCAAATCGACATCCTGCATTTTATAAAGTTAATTAATTGTTCTTCAATATCCTGAGGGATATTGGTCCCCACGAGCACCGAAATATCGGGATTATCCTGGTCCAGGACAATTTTCTTCACATCCTGCTCCGGATCCTCCACGATATCCTGGGCCCGCATCTTTAATTGCTATGCTGCACTAGGTTTGGTTGAGGATTTCATTGAGGATGAGTAGCATTCTTTCGCCTCCTGCTGGTCGCTATTAACTTTAACAACTCCCCAGGGGGTAGGTATCTTGATGCATTGGTGATATGTTGATGGCACGGCTTTCATATCGTGAATCCACGGTCTTCCCAATATAATGTTATAGCAGGATAGAGAGTCCATTACACAGAAACGTTGTATCGAGTTGACTCCTTCAACGTACACCGGCAACTTTATCTCCCCTACTGTGTTTCTGGCCTCTCCACTGAACCCAACAAGCACGGTGGACTTCGAAGTGATATCCATTGGAGATACGTTCATTCTTTTAAGAATCCCTAGTTGGATTATGTTGACGGAGCTGCCATTATCAACCAATATCCTGCGTACAAAATGGTTAGCCACATATAACGTTATTACCAGAGCATCATGGTGAGGATCCTGGACAGTATCCCTGTCATCGGCATCAAATGTGATCACTTTGTCAGTTGTAAGTGTAGTCATCCTGACAGGTTTGTCTCCCCTTTCGGCCTTAGCTTCTTTTGCATGTCTCTTTGCTGCCGAATACGAAGTCCCACAAATGTCGGATCCTCCCGAAATGAAGTTGATTATCTTGGCATCCGCGGGAGGTGAGGCTGCTCGCTCAGGATCCTTCTCAGTATCCTGACCCTTATTCTTCTTTCTTCCCAAGAGATCTTTCAAATATCCCTTGCTTAGAAGATAGCTTATCTCTTTCCTCAAAGCAATGCAATCCTCGGTCATATGTCCGAAATCTTCGTGGAAAGCACACCATTTTGATTTGTCTTTCCAATCCGCTTTTTGTTGATTCTTCCGAGGCCATCTTGCCTTGTCGCCTAGACCCTGCATGGCATACATCAATTAAGGAATGTTAACAGAAAAGCAATATTCTGATAATTCAGGATACTCTTCAGGATCCTCATCTTCGACAGCATTCACTCTCTTATTCTCATTTCTGCCATATGGCTTAGGCCGATACGACTTGAATGAGGATTCTGACTTCCTGTTAGTTGACTCATAAGTGTTGGATGAGTTCATCCTTTCTTGCATCTTTCTGTCATCTTCCAACCGAATGTATCTTAGGGCCCTGTTCCGAGCTTCATCCAGGTTCCTGCATGGGTTCATTACAAGGTCCTGGTAAAATTGAGAATCTTTTTGCAACCCCATCTTGAAAGCTTGCACAGCTGTTGCAACATCAAGATGAGGAATGTCTAGTGATTCTCGGCTAAACTTGTTCACATAATCCCTAAGGGATTCCTGAGGCCCTTGTGTTATCCTGTAGAGATCACTTGTTAATTTTTCAAAGCTCCTACTACAAGAAAACTGACTGTTAAATAAATTTACTAAATGAGCAAAAGATGTGATTGAATGTGGAGGAACATTCAAGAGCCACTTCAAAGCTGATCCTGTCAAGGTTGAACCAAAACCCTTGCACAAGCATGCTTCTTTGAGATCCGGAGGGATAGGGTTGATCTCCATCCTCTCCCTATACTGAGCAATATGCTCCTCATGATCCGTCGTTCCGTCGTAAAGCTTCATGTTGGGGGTTTGGAACCTCTTTGGAATCTCAGCATCACAGATAGGATATGCAAAGCGAGATATCTTATGGCTATCTTGAGACACTTCCGGGATTGGCTGGACCACCCCGGGTACACTTGATATCATTTCCTTCAACTTTTGAAGTTCCCTGGTAAGTGCTGACGTCACACCTGTATCCTGCAAGGATCCACTATTGTTAGTAGCATGAGTATTATTATTATTTAATATGTTACTCGTTGGAGGATTCTGCCCATATCCTGAAGCATATCCTGAGCTCCTTATGGTCGATATCCTGACCGAGGAGGGTATTTCAGGAGTATGATTCTGAGGAAGGCTGGGCACAATATTCCCCCTGTTATCCTCTGTATACACGGCTGAACTGAAGTTCAAAGCCCTGGGTTGTAATGGAGTGACAATATCCTCAGTGGATCTGCTCGAGCCAGACTTCAGGAGTTGTATTTCCCTTAAAAGCATTTGGTTTGTTTCCTGCTGCTGCCTCATTTGTTCCTGCACACTTCCAAACAGGGTTAAAATTTCGTCGTTAGATGCTAAAACAGGGGCAGATTCTTGAACAGTGCGAGTAGGGATAATATCATGAGGTCGTGTAGAGGCTGGCATTCTTGGAGGAGGTGGTGGAAGCACCGAACCTGTAGTAGCAGAAGTCGTAGCAGACATAGTAGAGGAACTCATGTTTGATCGTGAGGCCATTGTGGACAATGTGGCAAAAAGTTTTGAAAATAAAAAACCGATTAGCGATTTAACAAAAATTTTTAGTAAAGATAGCACCACTTGCCCCACGGTGGGCGCCAAATTGTTTTGGTCAAAAATTACCGAAGCAATTTAGTGATCAAATTAGTAATGTGAGGTAGTGTGCTAAAAAGTTTGTGGAAAATATGCTTGTTGAGTTATTTAGAAAACCAGTATTCAGGATACGGCTCAGGATATTGAGCTGTATCTGCGATCAAACAGTGAGCAAATAATAAGCAAAAAGTAAAGGAAACGACACGAGATATACGAGGAAAGCCCTTGATCAATCTAGATCGCCGGCATAAAACCTCGGGAGCTGACAATCGCAGCTGCCTTGTTCTTCTTATTGCTTTTAACTTCAGGATACAGTGCAGGATATCAACCAGATCTCTAAGTGTTACAATGAATTCGTGAGAGAGTACAATTTGCGAGAGAGCAAGTGTTGGTGTGTAGTGAGTGTGATTGCAGTGAAAATGTTGTGTCCTATTCGATCTGGTGTTCCTCCTATTTATAGTAACGAAATACAAACAAATATCCCTATAAATATGGGATGCTCCGAATATTCCATCACGAACGTTGTAGACCGAGTAATAAGGCTTCAACGTCTTTCTTTGAACGGTTTGGACCGAGTCTTCCGCAGAACAAGTCTTTGTGAACGTTGCTAGCCTCCATCCCACGTACCTGCACGTAATCCGTTAGTGATCCTGAGGATACCATTCAGGATATTACCAATACCCTGAATCTGCACCCCGGATATGAACAGATATTATTTAATCAAGATAAAAGCCAAGATATTTCTCAGGATATGAGCTCAGAAATTAGCCCATAACAACACCCAATCTCCAACCTTAAATCTTCTGGTCCTAATATTCTTGTTATATGCTCTGGATATTCTTTGTTGATATGTTGCCATCCTTAGCCTTGCTGCATCCCTTTTTTCATCTATAGTATCCAAATCCTGACACAAGGCTTCAGGATTCTGTTCAGGATCCCGTAGGGTAGATCTTGCAGTAGGTATTGCCATTTCCGTTGGAATCATTGCTTCTGCTCCAAATACCAAGGAAAATGGGGTTTGTCCTGTTGCATTCTTTACCGTTGTCCTATCAGCCCACAAAACAAAGGGTAATTCTTCTGCCCATCTTCCTTTTTTGGATCCAAGTCTCTTCTTTAAGTTATTGACAATTATCTTGTTTGAGGATTCTGCTTGTCCATTCGCTTGAGGATGTACCGGAGTAGATGTTATCATTTTGATTCCCCAACTCTTGCAAAAGTCAGTAGTTCTCTTGCTTATAAACTGAGAACCATTGTCACAGATTATCTCGGCTGGTACTCCGAATCTGGTCAGGATATTTCTCTTTATGAAGGATACTACTTCTTGATCCCTGGCTTGGACAAATGCCTCGGCTTCAACCCATTTGGAGAAATAATCTGTCATTGCCAACATAAAAACCTTCCCTCCTGGAGCCTTTGGAAGCTTTCCCACTATATCCATACCCCACTTCATAAATGGCCAAGGGGAAACAATAGGATATAATGGTTCAGCAGGCTAATGCAGTATGTTACTATGTCTTTGACATGCATCACATCTTCGAGCATATTCTGCGGCATCTTTTCTCATTGTTGGCCAATAATATCCTGTCCTTAATACTTTTGAGAATAACGACCTGCCCCCAGTATGGTTACCACAATCCCCTTCATGTATATCCTGAAGTACTTCTTTGGCTTCAGGATCCTCCAAGCACCTCAAATATGGCCCTGCAAGAGATTTCTTTTATAAAACATTATTTATAATAGTGAATCGTGATACCTTCATTCTAAATGCCTTAGGATTTTCATTTCCGGGGATGTGTCCTTCTTTGAGATATCTCATGATTGGAGCCGTCCAGGATTTAGGATCCTCTTCAGGATGCTCTGCTCCAGGATCCTGAATACCAGCTACTTCTTTATCCCGAGGATTCGTTGCAGGATATAAGACATGTAATATTGGTATTTGGGTTCCTTCTGGTATCCTGATCGATGATCCCAGATTTGCTAAGGCATCTGCTTTAGCATTATCCTCCCTTGGTACCTGTTCAAGTGTAAAAACATCGAAATATCCTGCTAATTTTTTGAGAATATCGAGGTATTCGATTAATTTCTCACCCTTGACTGCATAGGATCCATTAAAATGGTTAGTAATTAACAAGGAGTCAACATATACTTGCAAATTCTTGATACTCATATTCTTAGCCAATTCTAATCCTGCAATTAAAGCTTCATATTCTGCCTCATTATTAGTAGCAGGAAATTCACACCTAATAGCCTGGGGTAATATGTCCCCCTGTGGCGATTTTAGTAGTATACCTAAACCTACACCTCTTATATTGGATGCACCATCAGTATATAATGTCCAGGATCCTGAAGATTCTCTTAACTGTTGAACTTCTAGGTCTACCTCGTCCTGAATGTCACTACTGAAATCAGCCACAAAGTCAGCTAAAGCCTGAGACTTTATGGCATTTCTAGGTTCATATACTAAATCATAAGCACTCAACTTTACTGACCACTTGGCCATCCTGCCTGACATCTCTGGTTTCCTAAGCACATTTTTGACAGGATAATTCGTTTTAACATGGATCCTATGTGTCTCAAAATAATGTCTAAGCTTTGTCGATGCCATGACTAGAGCTAATATCAATTTTTCTAAATGAGAATACCTAGTTTCAGCAACTAACAAACTTTTACTAACATAATAAACAGGATATTGCTGACCTTCATGGTCTTTTATAAGAACGGCACTTACAGCATTTCCTGATACATCGAGGTATAGGGATAGTGGTTCACCATTTTCAGGCTTCATCAATAGAGGTGCAGTTGAGAGATATCGCTTCAAATCCTGTAAGGCTGCTTCATGCTTTGCTCCCCATTCAAATTTCTTATTCTTCTTGAGGATATCATAGAATTCCTTGCATTTTTTCGAGGATCTTGAAATAAATCTATTCAAAGCTGCTACTCGGCCTGTTAACCGTTGTACGTCCTTCATGTTCGAGGGTGATTTTATATCCAGGATAGCTTTAATTTGCTCCGGGCTTGCCTCTATCCCCCTTTTCGTCACCATATATCCAAGAAACTTTCCTGCCCCCACTCCGAAATGGCACTTAGCAGGATTCAGCTTCATGTTTTATTGATCCAGGATATCAAATGCTCCCTTGATATCCTGGAGGTGATCCTCAGCCTTTTTAGATTTCACCACCATATCGTCAATATATACCTCCATGGTATCCCCCAGCTTATCTTTGAACATCATGTTCACTAATCTCTGGTATGTTGCACCTGCATTTTTCAAACCGAAAGGCATGGCAGTATAGCAATATATACCTGTTGGTGTCATGAAAGCAGTATCCTCCTGGTCCGAAGGCTCCATTTGAATCTGCTGAAATCCTGAGGATGCATCCATGAACGTTAACATTTCATGTCTAGCAGTAGCATCCACCATTGCATCGATATGAGGGAGAGGAAATGGGTCTTTAGGACAAGCCTTGTTCAAGTCCGTGTACACAGACTCTCCATTTCCCGTTTTTCTTCTGTACCACAACTACGTTTGCTAGCCATCTTGGAAACTTGACTTCTCTGATCATCCTGGAATTCAACAATCTTTCAACTTCCTCTTGGATAATCGCATTCCGCTCAGGAGCAAATTTTCTTCTTTTTTGCTGAACAGGCTTGAATGATTCGTCAATTCCAAGCTTGTGAGTGATAATGTCTTTGGATATGCCTGTCATATCCTCATGCTTCCATGAAAACGTTGACATCCTGCATTTCAAAAAGTTAGTTAACTGCTCTTCAATATCCTTAGGGATATTGGTTCCTACGAGCACCGAGATATCAGGATTATCCTGATCCAGGATAATTTTCTTCACATCCTGCTCCGAATCCTCCACGATATCCTGGGCCTGCATCTTTAATTGCTATGTTGTACTAGACTTAGTTGAGGATTTCATTGAGGATGAGTAGCATTCTTTCGCTTCCTGCTGATCACTTTCAACTTTGACAACTCCCCAAGGGGTAGGGATCTTGATGCATTGGTGATATGTTGACGGCACAGCCTTCATATCGTGAATCCATGGTCTTCCCAGTATGATGTTATAGCAGGATAAGGAATCCATCACACAGAAGCGTTGTATCGATTTGACCCCTTCAACATATACTGGTAACTTTATCCCCCCTACGGTATTCCTAGCTTCTCCACTGAAACCAACGAGCACAGTGGACTTCGAAGAAATGTCCATCGGAGATACATTCATCCTCTTCAATGTTTCCAGCTGAATTATATTGACAGAACTACCGTTGTCTACCAGTATCCTGCGTACAAAATGGTTAGCCACATATAATGTTATTACCAAAGCATCATGGTGAGGATCCTGAACAGTATCTCTGTCATCACCATCGAAAGTGATCACTTTATCAGTTGTGAGGGTAGTCATCCTGACTGGTCTGTCTCCCCTCTCACTCTTAGCTTCTTTTGCATGTCTCTTGGCCGCCGAATACGAAGTTCCACAAATATCGGATCCTCCTGAAATAAAGTTAATTATCTTGGCATCTGCCGGGGGTGATGCTGCTCGTTCAGGATCCTTCTCGGGATCCTGACCTTTATTCTTCTTTTTCCTAGCAAGTCCTTCAGATACCCTTTGCTTAATAGGTAACTTATTTCTTTCCTTAAAGCAATGCAATCCTCGGTCATATGTCCGAAGTCTTCGTGGAAGGCACACCATTTGGATTTATCCTTCCAATCAGCTTTCTGCTGGTTCTTTCGAGGCCACCTAGCTTTGTCCCCTAAACCCTGCATAGCATACATTAACTCATGTATATTAACAGAAAAGCAGTATTCAGATAAGTCAGGATATTCTTCAGGATCCTCGTCTTCAACAACATTCACTTTCTTGTTATCATTTCTGCCATATGGCTTGGAGCGGTATGGCTTATATGAGGTTTCTGATTTCCTGCTAGTTGATTCATAGGTTGAGGTAGAATTCATCCTCTCCTGCATCTTCTTGTCATCTTCCAAACGGATATATCTGAAAGCCCTGTTACGAGCTTCGTCGAGATTCCTGCAGGGATTCATTACAAGATCCTGATAAAACTGAGAATCCTTTTGTAACCCCATCTTAAAAGCTTGCACAGCTGTTGCAACATCAAGATGTGGTATATCCAAGGATTCTCGACTGAATTTGTTCACATAATCCCTCAAGGATTCCTGAGGCCCTTGAGTTATCCTGTAAAGATCACTGGTTAGTTTCTCAAAACTCCGACTACAAGAAAATTGACTGTTAAATAAATTAACCAAATGAGCAAACGAAGTAATTGAGTGAGGAGGGACGTTTAGCAGCCATTTTAAGGCTGATCCTGTCAGGGTAGAACCAAATCCCTTGCATAAGCATGCTTCCTTGAGATCTGGAGGGATAGGATTGATTTCCATCCGTTCCCTATACTGGGCAATATGCTCCTCAGGATCCGTAGTCCCGTCATACAGTTTCATGTTGGGAGTCTGGAATCTCTTTGGTATTTCAACATCACGGATAGGATATGCAAAGCGGGATATCCTATGACTGTCTTGGGATACTTCCGGAAATGGCATCCTTGGAGGAGGTGGTGGAAGCACCGAACCGGTAGTAGCAGAGGTTGCAGCAGACATAGTAGAGGAGCTCATGTTTGATCTTGAGGCCATTGTAAACAATATGGCAAAAAGTTTTGAAAATAGAAAACCGATTAACGATTTTACAAAGATTTTTAGTAAAAGTAGCACCACTTGCCCCACGGTGGGCGCCAAATTGTTTTGGTCAAAAATTACCTAAGCAATTAAATGATCAAATTAGTTAAGTGAGGTAGTGTGCTAGAATTATGTGTAAAAAATATGTTAACCAAGTTAGATATGAAAACAGTTTCAGGATACGGCTCAGGATATAAAGCTGTATCTATGATCAAACAATGAGCAAAAAAAGGTAAAGGTTGACACGTGATGTACGAGGAAAGCCCTTGATCAATCTAGATCGCCGGCATAAAACCTCGAGAGCTAACAATCGCAGCTGCCTTGTTCTTCTATTGCTTCAAATATCAGGATACAGTGCAGGATGTGGTGCGGATCGACTATGTGTTACAATGTAATTCGAATGCAAGTGTTGTGTGTAGTGTTTGCGATGAGCTAGAGAGAAAGTGTTTGAAAATGTGTAAGTTGAGTGCCTTAATCTGATCCGCCCCCATCTATTTATAGTAAAACAAATGTAACTAACTATCCTACATAACCGGGATCCAACGAATATTCCTTAGTCGAACGTTGTAGACCTGGTCTTTCGGGTTCAACGTCTCTCCTTTAACAAATACGCCCAAGTCTTGAGGAGATGAAGTCCATTTGACCGTTGGCAAATACCAGTCTTTAACCTGCATGTGATTAATTCGATATACCTCAGGATATCACCCAGGATGTTAGCAATATCCCCGTCCAGTATCCTGATCACAGAAAAACAATTAAAAGCAGGATATAGTTCAAGATACGTATGCCTAGAAAATGAGCCATAACAGTACATTAAGTAACTTTGATGATATGCCAAATGTTCCTGACAATTACATTTCTGCATTGAAGAATCGACTGATAATGAAAGAACTTTCCTATGATCGGGCAACTTTAGAAAAGGAACTTGCTTCTTATTTAAAGTCTTTAACTGTTGAACAGAAAAATGTTTATGAGACCGTTATGAATGCACTTGCAAAAGGTGGTGGAGGTTTATACTTCGTGTATGGTTATGGCGGTACTGGTAAGACATTCCTATGGAAAACCTTTGCAGCGGCGTTACGATCGAAAGGAGAAGTTGTTTTAAATGTTGCATCCAGTGGGATTGCATCACTTCTTTTAGACGGTGGTAGAACGGCCCATTCAAGGTTTGCAATCCCAATAAATATTAACGAAGATTCTATATGTTCCATAGAACCGAATAGTGAGTTAGGCGGCTTAATAAAAGAAACGAAGATGATAATCTGGGATGAAGCTCCAATGACACACAAGCATTGTTTCGAAGCCCTTGATCGGACAATGAGAGATATCTCCCGTTCAAGTAATCTGAGGATGCAAAAAAAGGCCATTTGGAGGAAAGGTTGTTCTGTTGGGCGGTGATTTTAGGCAAATACTTCCAGTCATTCCAAAGGGTACTAGAAGCATGATTGTAAATTCTTCATTGAATTCGTCTTATCTATGGCAATATTGTAAGGTACTAAAACTAACTGAAAACATGAGGCTAAAAGTGGGTACCAAACCAAGTAATTTACAAGAAACCAAGGATTTTGCAGAATGGATATTAAAACTCGGTGATGGTTTGTTTGGTGATCAAAATGATGGAGAGGCAGAAATTGAAATTCCAGATGATTTACTTATCAAAGATGAAGTTAATCCTATAGCCCTAATTTATCAAATATTACATACATATACTACAATCTAAATTTGTTAAACACTAAAAATCTAAATTCCATCAACAAAACATGTTTAAAATCTATACCCAAACTGTGACAACTGGCACCAAACCGGTAATTTCCGTACACTTTAATTATTATTTAATGACTGCAATTATGTGCTTAATTGTCAGAAATGTCTGAACACATGATTAAACAAGTGAATTCATGCACGTTGTATACAAAAAAAAATATTGCTTTATGCATAAACGAGAGCGTTGCGTCAGAAATACTAGTAAACTCACCGGTAAGACACACTGTGTCAACAGAACTGCAGAAAGCAGTCAGATATTAAAATTGGAGCCTAGGTGTAGGTCCAACAACAAGAATACGTTAAAACCCAAGAATACATACAGGGGTTTAATATATATACTCTCCGGAAGCAAAAATAAGCACTAAAAAGCACCCGAAACGCACCTTAAGTGCAGAATTTTAATAAATTCAGCTCAATTCAGCATTTAAACATATGAATATTATGCAAAAATGTCGTTTTATTATCCAGAATATTTCCTTAAGTGTTGGGAATTGAAAGGGTACAAGAAAGATACTTAAAAGACACTAAAAAGTGTAATTTAGCACTTTAACGAATCGGTGTCTAACCGAACAACCGGTTGATACCCGGAACACCAAAATAATGCTAGACGCATTGTTTTTATTTTTCTAAGTTAGTTAGGGTCCCCGAATACCCTAACACCCGCTATAATTACTACACACATAATACTCTAATTTAAATACCTAATTAACTAAATATAACTTAACTATTAGTTGGAAACTAACCATGTAACCTGTCACACCCCGACTTTCCATGTGTCACCGGTGGGCCCGGTGGAGAGTATCGTGACGTAGTTGGCAACATCATATTCAAACAATACAATATATAAATGCACAGCGGAAGAAAAAGATAAATATATTACAATCCGAATATAAAGTAATATCCAGTATTACAACGGAAAGTAAAGGATCCACAGGCGGATCTTAAAATACAATTATTGTTCAACAGACTTTAGACGCCTAGAACTTGCAAGGTTCCTTATTAACGTCCTGAGCAGCTTCCAGCCTATTTACGTACTTGTACCTGTCACTTAGACTTTTGAAAATACGTCAGTTTTCACTGGTAAATACACTCAACTGACTCATTTGAAAAGAGTTTGAGAAAATTGATTTAGATGCACCAGGCACAAAATATTTTGACACTTTGATTAAAATGCACAGAGGCAAAATTAATCTTTTATACTTGGGAAAATTATTTGTATATAATCTTGTATACAGTTTTACTTATTTGTCGTCCATTAGGGCCGGTTAGAAGAGCCGGACAGATTAACTGACACGCCACAGGTATAATGCCCACAGGCTATCATCCTCTAAGTGGATTACCAGTTCCGGTATAGTGCCCACAAGGATAATACCTCGGAGTGGATTACCAGTTTTTACATAATGCATCTGTCAGGTGTATGCCTACACCCCGTGCTTAGGTCGTCGCCATTTCGTAAAATGATGCCAAGGATATCCGGGACATGGTCATTAACCCCCAAAAGCCATAAACCAAATAATACATATTAAACAGGTTATGTAAATACATCAATCACAATTCGATTTAAATGACTACATACACCTAACCAAGCGGTACTTTTATAGTGCCGTATCCCAAGCCTGTATAGGGAAAATAAGTTAAGAGTATTTACCTGAGCTAGCTCCGGTCTTAAATAGCAAGAATTACAATAACTCAGCCGTA
The DNA here is from genome assembly GCA_030545235.1 of Helianthus tuberosus. Lineage (NCBI taxonomy): Eukaryota > Viridiplantae > Streptophyta > Magnoliopsida > Asterales > Asteraceae > Helianthus > Helianthus tuberosus. Next base: position 201,918,583 of record CM060425.1, read on the forward strand.
TTCACTTAAGTAAGCGTAGGTACAATTTACCGGAAGGCTCTAGTCTGGAATGATGGTATAAATAACTAATTAGAATGCTAACGGGTCTTTAATTAAGCCTAAGCTTAGACCTGTTAGTCTTACAGGAAGATACGGTTCGTACGCACGATTAAGCGAAGACCGGAATAGAATGTGATTTAAACCCGACATGTTCAGAGACTTGTCTTATATGGGTATTTCATACACATTCTGGATTTTGAGATAAAACCAATAAGGTTTGACCCGTTTCGGGTAATTTATGTAAACTTGTTACATAAACCGAACCGTACGCGTAATAAGCGTGACGGGTATTCATGAGAGCTATATACAGGTTTCCTAAGTTAATTTATGCCTCAAATATGTTGTGATATCAGTAAGATGTCATTTAAAAGGTTATAAAAGAGTTTAAGTATTTACCTGAGTTACAGGTCTGTATAATCAGCAAAAATACTTATTTTACTAAGTTTTAACAGTAGGATAAAGTATATATGTGAAAATTATCAATTATTACCAAACTATGCACCGTAGGGGCATTTTGGTAATTTCACATAAGCCGAAAAGCTCAAAACTGAAGTCTGAGTTAAACAACTTTTGCTTACTGTCAAAATATTATAATTTGCCTCAAATATCAGTAGGTATAAACCCTTGTATGTTTAAAATAGTTTTAGTACATACTATGCGTTAAAAACGCTTAATAAGGCGATTAGAAGCCATTTACGGGTTTGATACATAAAGCTGATATTTTTTATTATTTCAGAAGGCTTAAAATAATTTATTTTTTCATATGTAATCAGTAGCAAAAGGTTTGGAGTCGTTTAGATATGTAAAACTCATTTTATAGCCCGTAAGGGCAAAACCGACAATTACCGGATTAAGCCTACGACTATAAGTTATGCTCAACCTAAAATTAATTAAAAATCTTTAAAAATCCCAAAATAATATATTACATCAGTGGGTAATAAGTTTGATATAAAAAAGTAGGCATAACTAGGCTATACGCTAATTACGCCGTTTAATTAACATAAAGCCTTCAATTTACGCTAATGAGCATAACTCTCAATCTACACCTCAAACTGATGTCAAACTTTGCATACAAGTTTATATACCAGTAACTAAGGTTTCTACACTTTTACGTTTTCATAATTCACGTTTTAAGGTGTAAAGGGCATAATGGTCAACATATGAGCAGAATCATGCGTATTAATTGGTTAACTAATGAACCATGGTGTATAATCACAGAGGGTTATACTAGCATGTTACCTGGTCCAAATAAAGCTCTTAGGTATTTCTAAATCATACCAAAATGGGTCAGAACTGAAGTCAAAGCAAAAGTCAAAGCTTTGCGACCTTCGGTTCCGAACCGGGTCTAAACAGTAAATTGTCGGGTTGAACATGTTTAGACATGTCCTTACACTAATTACCAAGTTATATTAATGATCAAACAGGTTGTATATGTTCTACATTGCTAATTATGCATAAATTAGAATTTAAGTATCCTGTTGACTTTTTCTTAGCAAGTTTGACCCGACATTTGACCTAGTTAGAGTGGGAATCAGGGGGAACCCTTTTGAGGGTTTATTACCCACATAATTACCAACTTATAACTACTTTTGATTCGACTAATCACTGGACAATTAGTGATTAGTCTTAAAGTCAACCGTTAATTACGACGGTTTGACTTTTAAGCTAAAACTAAGCTAAAACTTAACTAAGAAAGGATTAGCAAACTTACTGAAGTCCTAAGCTTGATTAGGAAGGTCTTGTGTCTGCTCTTAAGCTCCCAAAGGCTCCAGAATTGCACAAGAGATGAATGATCAAATGGTTGCAACTTCATGCCCTTTTATAGTGATTTAATCACCATAAAATGTTGACAAGTAAGTCTACCACTGACCACAACTTATTAACAAGTGTCCCTAGTGTTTAGGGGTTGTTTAGGGGCCAAGCAAGATGAGGAAAATCGTTTAAAGATCAATTGCAACGTTTAAAACAGCCAACAGCCAACTTGTTGCATCTGGGCATGCCTTGCGCACCGCAAGAGTGTGGGTGTTGAGGTGCGCAAGCATGTCATCAGGGCCAATAATCTCTTTTTCAGTTTGCATCCTTGGCTCTTGGTCCTCCGAAAGGTCAATTAACTTATTTTCTTGCACTTTGAACCCTCTAAATTGACATATAAGGGCTTTAATATATTTACTCACTTTGTTTAGTCCCCGGTTAACTTTATTGTCACCCGAAAGGTCCAAACTTTCAACGTTGACGCTTTAACCCCTCGTACACGAATTTGATCATAACTTTCTCATACGATAACGAAACTTTATGAAATTTTTATCGGGCATTCTAATGAGCATAATTAATCGTTACAAAGTTTTGGGTTTGCTTAAAAGGTCAATCAGAGGTATAACTTAAACATGTTGACACATTTAGCCCCTGTAGTTTGTAATCTCTCACTTTTAGCTTCGTATGATCCACGATTTATTCGTTTGAAGGTATGAGCATCATGTAGGGTTAATGTACAATATATTTATTCACCGTTGACATTCAGAACTCGTATTTTTCATATACTTTTCATGATTGTCAACTTCAGTCCTTTCCGAACATTCTTTCACACGTCCAAGCATACGACACGTGTCAATACATTATAGGACGTGAATTTTCGAGGTGTTACATAACCCCACCCCCTTATAACCGAAATCGTTCCATGGGGGACACACCCCACCTATTTTTGAATATTTTATGCATGGATGTCTAATATCATCAAGACATTATATACAAGGGGTAATAGAAGTTGGTGAATTATAAGAAGGCATGAAGGTTAATCCTTTCATTCTCTCAAACACTTAAACAAAAAAAAGCATCTCTCCCTCTTGCCAAACCTCTCGGCCGAACACCACTAGCACCACCTCACCACTTTGCAATTTCAACTTTGTCATTTTACATACAACCAAAGGTGAAGGATCACATACGAGGAGACCCGGTGCTTACGGATTGCCAAGGACCTCACCACAACGCTATTAACCACCCGTTTTTCGTCTAGTTTCTTCCCTAGCCACGAGCTAGTAGTAAGTGACTCTAAACACCCTATTGATCTTGTCTAAAGTGGTTAATAAGAGATTTGTCGGATAAACATCATGAACATATAAGATCAAAGTTTAAAGTCTACTAAAAATGATGAACAAAGTGGTTAATGAGTAAATATTAGTGTAAAACTTATGGAACTTGTTTTGTTATGGTTATTTATTATTGTTGGATGCTAGTAAGGGAACGGATCGTCATCTAACCACGCTAGGTCATGTTCATGGAGCATGAACTAGCGCTATGTTTAGTGTAAAAAAAAGAACTAGATGACGAACCCTTTCACTCACAAACATGAACTTGTGTAAAAACGATTTTTTTTCTTATGAAATGGAGTTCTAAACTAGTAGATCTACGAATCTACAAGTGGTATTTTGGAAGAACCAAGTGTATGATGAAATCATGTTTAAAAAAGCCGGATCTTTCTCAAAATAAAGACATTTTTGAGAACCAAAAAGTGTGTAGACACTTGTGTAACAAAAGATTTAACCAAGAAATATTTTCGTAAATACCGACTAGAAGTTGTGAAACTTCATATTCTTTAAAAATAAAGTTTTCGAGATAATGATTTTATTTTTAGAGATGGAAAGACTTACTAAATGTTCTAGTAAGTTACTACACATTTTTGTAAATATTCAAGTTCATGAAATGGAGAAATTAGTGATTATTGTTGATGATTATTGTTGATAGTTGTTGTTGATGATTGTTGACGATTTAAAAGAAAATAAACACATGTTTTGAAAACATGGGAAACCTCCATTTTTAGGGGAAACTCTGTCAAAATTTTTATAAATTTTGACACTTAGAAAAATATAAGTTTTTGAGAAACTTATTCCCTAAAAATGTATTTAAAAGTATTACCAAGGTTTCCCTAATTTTTTTGGTGATAAGAAATGAGGATTTCTTCAAGAATAAAAATGGATATAAGTATGTATATTTTTGAGAGAAAAATATATATTATTTTATCACCAACTTTTGTGCTAAGTGTATATAGTATGTGTTATACGTGCTAGTGTATTAAGACTTAAAAAAATACACTAAATACTCATGAGAAGTATAAACATAAAAATACACATACAACATACAAGATACATAATTCGGGTGCAAAGTGCAAAACACGAGATACTTATATTAATTTTAGAAAAAAATAATATAAGTAAGATACTTAGTTAAAAATATAAAATATTTTTAACACAAGAATATATACACCAAAGAGAGTGACTGTACTTGTGCGACACAAGTCTAGTGACTAACGTTAAGAAAACGCGTATAGGTTACGACGTTAATTAAGCAAATCCGGTGAAGTTTACGACGCAAGGAACGCAAAGTTGTGAGTTCATGCTCCCCCTTTTCTTTAACTGTTTTCAGTTTTTATAACTTCGGGGGTGAAATACATGTACAAATATTACTATGTTTATTAATGGTATGATAATAAGAAGCACACTTGGTGAGGACGAGTACCAAGTGTGACGAGATATAAGAATACAAGAGGCACACTTGGTGAGAACGAGTACCAAGTGTGATGAGATATAAGAATACGAGAAGCGCACTTGGTGAGGACGAGTACCAAGTATGATGCGTTATGAGAAATGATACGAGAAATCGTGTCACGAATAGGGTACATAAGCACCATTAATCAACAATATACCTAGACCGTAGAACAAAAGGTTAGATCTAATGGGTGCCGGGCAGCCACACTCTCGGTGAGGGCGAGTATCGATTAGTGCTTTTGTGTCTCAGAATATACCAATTAAATGCCTAAGGTTTGGTGACTTCCTATGTCGTGTCACATGTTAATGGCTTTGCAACCCATTAACAATCCTGATACTTACAGAAATACTGTATTTACATAAAATTCATACCATACTAAGAATTGATTAATACTTGAAGTACGTGGGGCACTCAAGAAAACTTGATTTATAACTTGAAGTACGTGGGGTACTCAAGAAAACGGGAATTATACTTGAGTACGTGGGGTACTCAAGAAAAACCTGAATTATACATAAGTACGTGGTGTACACATGAATAATTGATTTATATATGAAAACTTGATTTATACACAAACTATGTTTTCATACGAAGTATACCAACGTGAAATACAAAAACTGCATGAATTCACACCAACATTATGTTGACGTTTTTCCAAAACTCACATGTATTTCAGGGAACTGGGATGGATGTGCGCGTGGTCTTACTCATGCTCGTGGATGTCGCTTGTGTTTATCTTTAAATAAAGTTGTAAACTTTTAAGACAATGTTTTATGATGTCTAGCGATGTAAACGCTATCTTATGTTTCAAATTATGGTATTTGAAGTTATTTTCATGAGCATGTAGTATGTTTACTCTTCGTATGCAATGAGAACCTTTCATGATCACACCTCGTGCTTCCGCCGCAGAAAGGGGTGAGACAGATTGGTATCAGAGCTGCGATTGTAGTGAACCAGGATTCCTTCTCGAGTCTAGTCTACAATCTCTAGGATCCTTTCACGAAAACAATGTTTCAAAGAGTTTTCAATGCATAAAACGTCCCGCGACATCCACTACCTGAAACTGTTTACATGAGTCTAGAAAAGACACTACGAGACTTAGGGTGCACCAATGTAGCACTTGTCTTTAACTGAGAAATTACTTGCAATTATGTGTGATAATTAGCATATACACATACTAGAAGTAGAATGTCACAAGTATACGTGACTCTACCTAAAAGCAATGGCCTATCCGAAGGAAGAGATACGAGGATGAAACGAACTGTGCTGACTGTGCAAGGAGTTACGTAATTATGGATGCATACATAATTATGGAATTCAGTGCACAGAAACCACAGCAAGTCTTGTCACGTATAGATTCCCTCAGTGCAAGCCTACTAAGTACTCTGCTAGAGTAATAATTGTTTGATGTCACTTATGTGGTATACACCTGTGAGTATATATATGCTACTACTGTCTAGTGTGACGATATCAAACAAATGTTTAACCCTGCTGTGTTATGTTCTGTCAGAACATGGCACCCAGGAAAGCTGTGAATGCTCGCAATGATGATCAACCTCCTCCTCCCCCACTGCTAAGAACTGCTGAAGAGCTGAACGCTCTACTGGAAGAACGGATCTCCGCTGCTATCGCCCAGTACGAGGCAAACCGAACTCAAGACAGTGGAGGACCAAGCAACGCTAGACGTAATGGGAACGGAGATTCATCTGGAGGCAGCGTAGCTCAAGGTAACCTTAAGACACTATACTAAGCATGAGGAAATTTATGAACGGTCTTTGTTTCATTATTTCTTCGATTGCTTACGTATGAATTGGTTGTATCAATTCCAGGCTGTACATTCAAGCAGTTTCTCGACTGCAAGCCGATGAACTATGACGGCACAGGAGGTGCAGTAGCATTTGTACGCTGGACGGAGAAAACTGAAGCTACTATCCGCATGAGCAAGTGTACCGCGGATCAACAAGTCACCTTTGCTACTGGGTTATTCGTCGATGAAGCTCTGACTTGGTAGAACTTGCAAGTCCAAACTTTGGGCGATGATGCCGCTTATGGCCTAACTTGGGATGAACTGAAAGAAAGAATGAGAGAGAAATATTGCTCTCGTGCTGAACTTCAAAGGCTGGAGACTGAGTTCTGGCACTTAACCATGGTAGGTGCAGACATCACTGGGTATACACGAAGGTTCCATGATTTGTCTAGGGTAATCCCCTATTTGGTGACTCCTGAGTTTAAGCGCGTTGAACGCTACATTTGGGGACTGGCCCCAGAGTTTCGCGGCATGGTAACTTCAGCCAAACCTCAAACAATCACCGAGGCTGTAACTCTGGCTGTTAGCCTTACTGAAGATTGTGTTCGTATGAAGAAGCTATCACTGAACCCGACAGAAAGTGCCGAGACGCATGCTGAGTCGTCCGGTGACAATAAGAGAAAACATTCGAATCTGAATCCAGCAACTCGTAACAACAAAGGTTTCAACAACAAGAAGCGTGATGCTAACCCGTCTCAGGAGGCGAAGACCCTTGCAACCAAAGCATACCAAGGCTCCATGCCTAAATGCCAAAAATGTAAGTATCATCATGATGGAGCTTTTCGCATTCCAAGGTGCGACAAATGTGGTAAATTGGGTCATCAAACAGAAGACTGTTGGGGAAAAGGAAAGAACCGAAATGGAAATGGTGCTGGTAACAAGAATGGTAACGGGGAAGGGCGGAACCAAGGATGCTTCAAGTGTGGAAGCAATGATCATTTCATGAAGGACTGCCCAGAGGGAAACAATGCTCAGGCTAGAGCATTTGTGATTGGAGCAAAGAACGCACGCGAGGACCCTAACGTGGTCACCGGTACGTTTCTCATTAACAATCACTTTGCATCCATATTATTTGACACTGGCGCCGATTATAGCTTCATGTCTGTGGAATTTAAACGCATACTCGGAATAGAATCTAGTAGATTAGAAATTCCTTATTCCATAGAACTAGCCAATGGTAAACTTGTTGAATCGGGCGAAGTTATCAGAGGCTGCACCTTAGAACTTGGCGAACGAAATTTTAGCATCGACCTCTTACCTATTCAATTGGGTAGTTTCGATGTAGTAGTCGGAATGGACTGGTTGTCCAAAAACAAAGCTGAAGTTATTTGTCATGAGAAAATCATTCGCATCCCTTTAGCAAATGGTGAAACTCTCATCGTGCATGGAGAAAAACGAGACGCACCTCTTCGAATCATCAGTTGCATGAAGGCTCAGAAGTGCTTAAGGAAAGGATGTGTCGCTTTCCTAGCACACGTTATAGACAAGAAGGCTGTGGAGCCAAAACTCGAAGACATTCCTGTGGTGAAGGAATTCCCTGATGTTTTTCCCGAAGATCTGCCAGGACTACCTCCGCAACGACAAGTCGAATTTCATCTAGACTTGGTTCCAGGAGCCGCTCCTGTGGCCAAGGCTCCATATCGACTTGCTCCATCCGAAATGCAAGAATTATCTACACAACTCCAGGAGTTGTTGGATAAAGGATTTATAAGGCCAAGCTTCTCACCCTGGGGAGCTCCAGTATTATTCGTGAAGAAGAAGGATGGAACACTACAGATGTGTATCGATTACAGGGAACTGAACAAGCTCACTATCAAGAATCGGTACCCGCTACCGAGGATTGATGACTTATTTGATCAACTGCAAGGATCAAGCTACTATTCCAAGATCGACCTTCGATCTGGATACCATCAGCTGAGAATCCAAGAGGAAAGCGTACCAAAGACTGCATTTAGAACACGATATGGGCACTACGAATTTCTTGTGATGCCATTCGGGCTAACGAACGCACCAGCGGTCTTTATGGATCTGATGAACCGCGTATGCAAACCATATCTCGATAAATTCGTGATTGTATTTATCGATGATATCCTGATTTACTCGCAAACGAAAGAAGAGCACGAGCAACATCTCAGAACCATCTTGGAACTACTGAAGAAAGAGAAACTTTATGCAAAGTTCTCGAAATGCGAATTCTGTATTCGCAAAGTGCAATTTCTTGGTCACGTTGTGAATGAGAAGGGCATTCATGTAGACCCATCCAAGATTGAGGCAATAAAGAATTGGGAAGCTCCCAAGACCCCAACCGAAGTACGACAATTTTTGGGCTTAGCGGGCTATTACCGACGTTTCATCGAGAACTTCTCAAAGATAGCTCAACCGCTAACGAACCTTACACAGAAAGACAAGAAATACGACTGGGGTCACAAACAAGAAGAAGCCTTCCAGTTACTTAAAAACAAGCTCTGCGATGCACCAATACTATCATTACCCGAAGGCACTAAAGACTTCGTGCTATACTGCGACGCCTCACGACAAGGCTTGGGCTGCGTGCTCATGCAACGCCAAAAAGTCATCGCTTACGCTTCAAGACAACTGAAAGTACATGAAAGAAACTATACCACTCACGACCTGGAGCTGGGCGCAGTGGTATTCGCCTTAAAGATCTGGCGACATTATTTATATGGTACTCGATGTACAATTTTCACAGATCACAAAAGCTTACAACACATATTTGATCAGAAGGAATTGAATATGCGCCAGCGGCGATGGGTCGAGCTGCTAAATGATTACGACTGTGAGATCAAGTACCATCCTGGAAAGGCAAACGTTGTAGCGGACGCGCTGGGCCGAAAAGAAAGGGTTAAAGCCCTAAGGGTTCGAGCATTGGAAATGACTATTCGAACGAACCTCACTGCACGCATTCGTGATGCACAACAAGAAGCTCTTAAAGGAGAGAATCGTAAAGCTGAATACCTCTGGGGTATGCTGAAATACATGATGCCAAATGAAGAAGGAGCCTTATACTTTAAGAAGCGTATCTGGGTTCCACTCTATGGTGGCTTACGAGAAGTCATCCTTGATGAAGCGCACAAATCAAGATACTCGATCCATCCAGGATCAGATAAAATGTATCAATACTTGAAGGAATATTACTGGTGGCCGAGACTTAAAAGCGGCGTTGTTGTCTATGTTGGAAAATGCCTAACCTGTGCTAAGGTTAAGGCCGAATATCAGAAACCGTTCGGCTTACTACAACAACCAGAGATTCCCGTGTGGAAGTGGGAACAAATCTCGATGGACTTCATAACGAAATTACCCAGGACCCCGAGAGGGCACGATATGATATGGGTAATAGTTGATCGATTAACGAAGTCTGCGCACTTCCTACCGATCCGAGAAAAAGACAGCACTGGAAAGCTTGCAGAGATATACTTAAGGGAAATTGTGGCAGGACATGGAGTGCCAATCTCAATTATTTCAGACAGAGATGGACGCTTTGTCTCAAGAATCTGGCAATCATTTCAAGAAGCCTTTGGATCTCAGTTAGATCTAAGCACGGCATTTCATCCACAAACAGACGGCCAGAGCGAACGGACTATACAAACGTTAGAAGATATGCTTCGCGCATGTGTCATGGATCTGGGCGGCAGCTGGGATACTCATCTACCTTTAGTTGAGTTCTCCTACAATAACATTTATCATACATGCATAAAGGTCGCGCCGTTCGAAGCTCTGTATGGCCGCAAATGCCGATCGCCCTTATGTTGGGCAGACGCTGGAGATAAATGTATGGTTGGTCCTGAACTTGTACAAGAGACAACCGACAAGATTGCGCAGATCCGAGAGCGCATTAAGGCGGCTCGAGATCGACAAAAGAGCTACGCTGATCCGAAAAGAAAATCAGAAGAATTCGAGGTGGGAAATAAAGTGTTGTTAAAAGTCTCACCTTGGAAGGGCGTAGTCAGATTTGGAAAACGTGGAAAGCTGAATCCACGATACATCGGACCATTCAGAATATTGGAAAGAATTGGTACCGTGGCATACAAGTTGGAGTTACAGGAAGAACTTAATGGAGTACATGGTATGTTTCATGTATCCAACCAGAAGAAGAGTCCAACACAAGAAAACGTGATCATCCCGATGGATGAAGTGCATATTGATGACGCCCTCCGATTTACAGAACAACCCGTTGAGGTTACCGACTGGAAAGTCAACAAGACCAGGAGGAGCAGCGTAAAACTTGTCAAAGTACGTTGGAGCTCTAAGCACGGACCCGAGTACACATGGGAACGTGAAGACCAGTTCAAGGAAAAGTATCCCCACCTATTCAAGAAGACTCCTGCGAGAGTTAGTTCAGCCTGAATTTCGGGACGAAATTCTTTTAACAGGGGGAGACTGTGACAACTGGCACCAAACCGGTAATTTCCGTACACTTTAATTATTATTTAATGACTGCAATTATGTGCTTAATTGTCAGAAATGTCTGAACAGATGATTAAACAAGTGAATTCATGCACGTTGTATACAAAAAAATATTGCTTTATGCATAAACGAGAGCGTTGCGTCAGAAATACTAGTAAACTCACCGGTAAGACACACTGTGTCAACAGAACTGCAGAAAGCAGTCAGATATTAAAATTGGAGCCTAGGTGTAGGTCCAACAACAAGAATACGTTAAAACCCAAGAATACATACAGGGGTTTAATATATATACTCTCCGGAAGCAAAAATAAGCACTAAAAAGCACCCGAAACGCACCTTAAGTGCAGAATTTTAATAAATTCAACTCAATTCAGCATTTAAACATATGAATATTATGCAGAAATGTCGTTTTATTATCCAGAATATTTCCTTAAGTGTTGGGAATTGAAAGGGTATAAGAAAGATACTTAAAAGACACTAAAAAGTGTAATTTAGCACTTTAACGAATCGGTGTCTAACCGAACAACCGGTTGATACCCGGAACACCAAAATAATGCTAGACGCATTGTTTTTATTTTTCTAAGTTAGTTAGGGTCCTCGAATACCCTAACACCCGCTATAATTACTACACACATAATACTCTAATTTAAATACCTAATTAACTAAATATAACTTAACTATTAGTTGGAAACTAACCATGTAACCCCACCCCCTTATAACCGAAATCGTTCCATGGGGGACAAACCCCACCTATTTTTGAATATTTTATGCATGGATGTCTAATATCATCAAGACATTATATACAAGGGGTAATAGAAGTTGGTGAATTATAAGAAGGCATGAAGGTTAATCCTTTCATTCTCTCAAACACTTAAACAAAAGAAAACATCTCTCCCTCTTGCCACACCTCTCGGCGGAACACCACTAGCACCACCTCACCACTTTCCAATTTCAACTTTGTCATTTTACATACAACCAAAGGTGAAGGATCACATACGAGGAGACCCGGTGCTTACGGATTGCCAAGGACCTCACCACAACGCTATTAACCACCCGTTTTTCGTCTAGTTTCTTCCCTTGCCACGAGCTAGTAGTAAGTGACTCTAAACACCCTATTGATCTTGTCTAAAGTGGTTAATAAGAGATTTGTCGGATAAACATCATGAACATATAAGATCAAAGTTTAAAGTCTACTAAAAATGATGAACAAAGTGGTTAATGAGTAAATATTAGTGTAAAACTTATGGAACTTGTTTTATTATGGTTATTTATTATTGTTGGATGCTAGTAGGGGAACGGATCGTCATCTAACCACGCTAGGTCATGTTCATGGAACATGAACTAGCGCTATGTTTAGTGTAAAAAAAAAGAACTAGATGACGAACCCTTTCACTCACAAACATGAACTTGTGTAAAAACGATTTTTTTCTTATGAAATAGAGTTCTAAACTAGTAGATCTACGGATCTACAAGTGGTATTTTTGAAGAACCAAGTGTATGATGAAATCATGTTTAAAAAAAGCTAGATCTTTCTCAAAATAAAGACATTTTTGAGAACCAAAAAGTGTGTAGACACTTGTGTAACAAAAGATTTAACCAAGAAATATTTTCGTAAATACCGACTAGAAGTTGAAAACTTCATATTCTTTAAAAATAAAGTTTTCGAGATAATGATTTTATTTTTAGAGATGGAAAGACTTACTAAATGTGCTAGTAAGTTACTACACATTTTTGTAAATATTCAAGTTCATGAAATGGAGAAATTAGTGATTATTGTTGATGATTATTGTTGATAGTTGTTGTTGATGATTGTTAACGATTTAAAAGAAAATAAACACATGTTTTGAAAACATGGGAAACCTCCATTTTTAGGGGAAACTCTGTCAAAATTTTTATAAATTTTGACACTTAGAAAAATATAAGTTTTTGAGAAACTTATTCCCTAAAAATGTATTTAAAAGTATTACCAAGGTTTCCCTATTTTTTTTGGTGATAAGAAATGAGGATTTCTTCAAGAATAAAAATGGATATAAGTATGTATATTTTTTAGAGAAAAATATATATTATTTTATCACCAACTTTTGTGCTAAGTGTATATAGTATGTGTTATACGTGCTAGTGTATTAAGACTTAAAAAAATACACTAAATACTCATGAGAAATATAAACATAAAAATACACATACCACATACAACATACATAATTCGGGTGCAAAGTGCAAAACACGAGATACTTATATTAATTTAAAAAAAATAATATAAGTAAGATACTTAGTTAAAAATATAAAATATTTTTAACACAAGAATATATACACTAAAGAGAGTGACTGTACTTGTGCGACACAAGTCTAGTGACTAACGTTAAGAAAACGCGTATAGGTTACGACGTTAATTAAGCAAATCCGGTGAAGTTTACGACGCAAGGAACGCAAAGTTGTGAGTTCATGCTCCCCCTTTTCTTTAACTGTTTTCAGCTTTTATAACTTCGGGGGTGAAATACATGTACAAATATTACTATGTTTATTAATGGTATGATAATAAGAAGCACACTTGGTGAGGACGAGTACCAAGTGTGACTAGATATAAGAATACAAGAGGCACACTTGGTGAGAACGAGTACCAAGTGTGATGAGATATAAGAATACGAGAAGCGCACTTGGTGAGGACGAGTACCAAGTATGATGCGTTATGAGAAATAATACGAGAAATTGTGTCACGAATAGGGTACATAAGCACCATTAATCAACAATATACCTAGACCGCAGAACAAAAGGTTAGATCTAACGGGTGCCGGGCAGCCACACTCTCGGTGAGGGCGAGTATCGAGTAGTGCTTTTGTGTCTCAGAATATACCAATTAAATGCCTAAGGTTTGGTGACTTCCTATGTCGTGTCACATCTTAATGGCTTTGCAACCCATTGACATTCCTGATACTTACAGAAATACTGTATTTACATAAAATTCATACCATACTAAAAATTGATTAATACTTGAAGTACGTGGGGCACTCAAGAAAACTTGATTTATAACTTGAAGTGCGTGGGGTACTCAAGAAAAACTTGATTTATAACTTGAAGTACGTGGGGTACTCAAGAAAACGGGAATTATACTTGAGTACGTGGGGTACTAAAGAAAAACCTGAATTATACATAAGTACGTGGTGTACACATGAATAATTGATTTATATATGAAAACTTGATTTATACACAAACTATGTTTTCATACGAAGTATACCAATGTGAAATACAAAAACTACATGAATTCACACCAACATTATGTTGACGTTTTTCCAAAACTCACATGTATTTCAGGGAACTAGGATGGATGTGCGCGTGGTCTTACTCATGCTCGTGGATGTCGCTTGTGTTTATCTTTAAATAAAGTTGTAAACTTTTAAGACAATGTTTTATGATGTCTAGCGATGTAAACGCTATCTTATGTTTCAAATTATGGTATTTGAAGTTATTTTCATGAGCATGTAGTATGTTTACTCTTCGTATGCAATGAGAACCTTTCATGATCACACCTCGTGCTCCCGCCGCAGAAAGGGGTGCGACACAAACAACGTAAATGTCAAGAACAGTTATAATCTTCCGATTAAGTATCATAAATAGACAAAATCTTTAGAATTTACATGTAAATAACCAACAACATTGACTCAAACAACGTCAAAAGAAAGCCAAATGATAAGAAATTTTCGATCAAAGAAACCAAATACACTAAATTAGTAAAAGATGAAATTGAAGGTGAAGAGAATACTGTCGTGGATTCGGCGATGATTATCCGGTATCGATTGATCTCCGTTTGTTTTCTGGAATCAAGGATTCTTCCCTCTGAATCGATAGAACTGGTGTAAGGGTTGTGATGATCTTCAATCGTCGATGAATTTTACAAAACCCAATGCGACTGATTAAATATTTAGTTTTCAACAAATGGGCTTGGGCTTGGACCAGATTTAATAAACAGGTCTTGGGATTGGACCACATTTAATAAACAAGGCTTGGGCTTGGACCAAATTTATAAACAAAGAATATTTGTGTTAGTAAACATGTTTTGTGGGTTCGTTATGCTTCTCTTGTGTCTAAACTTAATCAGTCGACAAGATGGGAATGACAAAATCTGTAGGGGCTTTTTCGTACTTCTGTTAGATTTACATATAAACATAATTAATGTATTCTTAAGTATAATGCGAACGTGAATTCATTAAATAATTTCACATCAAATTTTACATATAAACGTAGGCTTACATTCAATTTTTACGATATACCCGCGTCCATCGGACGGGTGTAAACCTGATGTGTTCAAAATGCAACATGTAAATTTCATCAAATGAGGCATAAAACTAACCCTTTTTTAGTACTAATGTTGGAAAAAGTGTGCTTTTGTCTTCCTTTTGTATTTTCAGGATTAAATGAGCTCAAATTAACAAAAGAAACAAAAAGACATCAAAATCTAACATAAATACAAGAAAAGGAACAAGACGTGACATGCCCGACCCCACGACAGCATCTTCCCAAGCAAAACAAGAGATCGGAAGCCTGAACACGCCCCGTGCTCAGCCAGCACGGGGGCGTGCCCAAGTGTCAGCAGAAAAGACAAAGTGGTAGAAGCTTCTATTGCCCACCACGGGGCCGTGCTCAGCGGACACGGGGCCGTGGTCAACTATAAGATTCGCACAATCTAGCAAATCTGCATAGTACAAAGATTCTTCTGCACCACGGGGTCGTGCTCAGCGGACATGGGGGCGTGGTCAACTAAAAAGACAAAACTGCATTAAATGAAGAAAGAGAAGGATGTGGACACGGGGCCGTGCCCGAGCTTCTGTTCAGCCTATAAATAGGAGTGCTTGGCTTGAGCTCAAACCATCCCTTGGCACACCACCTCTCTCACACTTCACCCACCACCCACCACCACCATAACACCATCATCCATTGTCCATCATAGAGTGTGTGAGTCATCTCGGGATCCAAGGTTGATCGTAAGAGTTCTTGACAATCAAGGCCATGTTTGCCTAAGTCTCTTACATCACTTGGTGAAGACAAAGTGTCTAGTTTAATACTTTTTATTTCTAATCTTTTGCACTTTTTATTTGGTTTTGTATTAATGACTTTAATAACTAGTTGCTTATGTTGAAGGTAATCTTTCCTTATCGTTTGTCCGTGGTGTCTTGGCATTATTTTACTGTCTATATAAAATAAAAGATTTTCACCATTCATATCTCCACGGTCTATATGGAGGTATGTTGGCTACCTGGTCGGGGGTTAAGGGAACGGTTTGGTAAAGGTCTTGCCATTGTTCAGCGTTTAGAGGTCCTGCAATGGACCTGGGTCAAATTTAGTAGGACATCCTTCAATACTTAACGGTATTGGATGGCGGGGGTCCAAACTCTTTGATCCCCTCATAAGTTAACTACTATTAATACTATAACCCGGCTATTTAGGACTGTATCCCTGCTGACTCAGACTACTTAGTCGAGGGTAACGTCACCTCCAAAAGAGGGGCCTACCATAATTTGCATTAATAACTTAATTAATTATCTTCCAATAATCCACCCTTTTAGGATTGTATCCATGCTGACTCAAACTACTAGGGTGAGGGTAACGTCACCTTCAAAAGAGGGGCCTACTACAATAACTAAGATAATCTCTTAAAATAGTGCAAAAGTGCGGAAATAATCAAAGGTTACACTAGATACGAGTCGGAACCAAGTGATTCATCTTGTCTATCTGTTTTTCTTTTTATTTTATCTTTCAGCATTTTTAGTTAGTTTTTATTTTTCTTAGTTTAAAACATTTTTCTAAACTTTTTATTTTGATTAGACGTTGAGGATAAACTGGTACTAAAAGCTCTTGTGTCCTTGGACAACCTCGGTATCTTGCCAACACTATACTACGCTCACGATGGGTGCACTTGCCCATATGTGTGTTTAGTGTTAGTAAAATATCGTGTTTTATAAATTTAAAACTTGGCTAAAAATAAGTGTTAAAGGGGCTTAAAATATACACCTAATATATATAACACTTCACACGCATCAAGTTTTTGGCGCCGTTGCCGGGGACACAAGGATTTTAAGAAAGTTAGGAATCAACGGCCTAATCGTTTTTCTTATTTTTCATTTTTTTAGGATTTTTCTTAATTTTTCAGCTTCTGCAGAACTCAGCACGGGCCGTGCCCGCTAAACACGCCCCGTGCCCAATCATTGGAACTGGCAATCCTGTTTTAAGTCAGACAGTAAGCTGAACACGGGGCTGTGCCCACTCAACACGCCCCCGTGCCCAAGTTTCAGTTACTGAAAACAGAACCGTAAGATCCCGACGGTTGGTAATTTCTGACACAAACATGAGTGATACTGATACTTTTTACTTTCGGCACTCTTATGGTACTATGTGGTGTCAATTATGTGGTGGTAACCATGAAGAATTAAAATGCTTTTTTTCTAAATTATAAACCCCACTATATAGACCCATCATTTCCTAGTATCCTTAAGAGGGGCGAAAGTAAAAATAATCCCTATCTCTCCCTCGAATGCGCCCAACCAGATATTCTAGGAGAAATGCTTCTCGATGAATTATTTCAACTAGAAGATCTAATTATTAATTGGTTAAAAGAACTTAGGGAAGATTTCAATAATCTTTTCCAAGACGATGACCAAGAAGAGGGGTTGGAACCGCATTCAAACAACTTCATTGTTTCCAATGATACTTCTAACTCTAGTGAGGACTTGAGCGATAGTCGTCCCTGTGTCGATTGTGCCGTGAAGGATTCCCCATCAACTTCATTTGATGCATACATAGACCTGAGCGATTCGACATACACCTTCTTTAACGAGAGCCCGGGAAAGGGTTGGACTTGTCCACCTACATATAGCATAGGAATCACCCTCACCGACAACCTCTTGCGTTCTCCTCTTAATCTAGATCAATTAAGGTATCTTAGGCCCTTTGGGGTTGTTCCATCCAGCAAGGAACCGCCCGATCCGGAAAAGTTCCTTAAAAATAGACGCACTTTATAAAACAGCCTTCCGACACGGGGTCGTGCCCAGGTCAACACGCCCCCGTGTCCACCAAAAGATTCCTTTCTGACTTTTGTCAGAATACGGACAAAACGTGTCAGGATCTTGCCTGCACACGGGGCCGTGTCCAGCATGCTTTCGTTTTCTATAAATGCAGCCAAGAACCCTGCACATTTGGACCATCCAGGGACAGAGATTTGAAAGGATTTTCTGACTTACCATCCTAGGTATGTTCTAAAAGAAGGTTCTTACAAGCATCTTGTCCTTTCCTCTTTTATCTATTGTCTTCTTCTTCATCTTTCTTGCACCAAGAACTCCATTAAAGCTTGATTTCAAGCTTTGTTGAGATGTTTATTGAATTTGTGTCCAAGGAATCTTGTTAAAAATAAGTTACACAACATTGTTTTAAGTTATTTCTGCTCAAAAAAGCTTCATAAGTTAAGAAAATAATTTGAAACCCCAAGATTCCTTGTTCTAAAAATCTGCAGAAAGTTGAACATGGGGCCGTGCTCATTGAGCACGGGGCCGTGCCCGTGGTACTGTTTCATTAAAACGAACTGTTTTTGGTTTGTTTTCGTAGAATGTCTAGCCAAAACAGCAGAACCTCGTCTGCACACTCAAGGAACAGTCGACGGGAAAGGAGGCCATCGATTGAAGCAACTCTCGTAAGATACGTAATGGCGCTACGTGAAGCACTTGACGAGATGACTTCAGTGGAGGAGGTCCTCATTGACCGTATAAACTATCTCTCGGTGGGGTTGGAAAACAGTTTCCAGGAAATAAACCTCTTGCACCAGAGGTTAAACATTCTGGTAACACCTCCTGTGGAACCAATCCTCCCTCAAGAGGATTGGAACCTCGCACTTGGAATCCAAAATCCTACCGGTTGGGATGACATTCCGGCGGAGCCTCCTCTTGAAGAACTCCAAGAAATTCCAGTGGAAGTTACACCTCCTCAACCCAATGCTCATGAGCCCGCTTTTCTTCTCCTTAGGGAGATCGAAGAGTGGCTCGCCGATGTATGAGGAGCCCATAACCGGAGGAAGAAGTGTCAAGCCACTTTTAACCGAGAGATCTATTTTTTCGGAAATTTTGTTAGTAGAATAAATAGTAGGCTAGACACTTCTGGGATTGGATTTCTTGTATTTCTTTGACCTAACTAGCTAATATTTTAATATTTAGGACTATTATGTAATTCTCTCTATGATTAATGAATGATGGTTTTAGTTAATGTGGTGTTTGAATGGTGTTGAATGGAATAAAACACACTTGAGATGGCAAAGGATGCAAGGGAAACTTGAACCAGCACTCTATGCAGGAAAACAGAACCGTCCGACAAATTTCTTCGTTTACAGTAAGTTCGGCACGGGCCGTGTCCACCCAACACGGCCCCGTGCTGCACAGTCTGCAAAAAAAGACCCAGTTCAGGTAACTGGACACGGGCCGTGTTCACCCAACACGCCCCCGTGTCCAGGCTTCTGTTTCTCTTGTTTTAATTTTGTTACTGACACTTGAACACGGGGTCGTGCCCGGATAACACGGGGCCGTGTTCAGCGCCCAGTAACACACAAATTTCGCTTTTTACACCTTTTTACACATTCAATCAACCTAAAAACTTATTTTTGGGACACATTGAGGACAATGTGTAATTTAAGTGTGGGGGGATGCTAAAACCTTGAATCTTGCAAGTCCTAAATACAAGCCTTACACAAAACTCTATTGGAACCGCTAATCACCCCAAATTTTTTCAAAAATTTTCATTTTTTTTACTTGTCTAGGTTTAACTCGGGAAATTCAAGTTCTCAAAAAGGTTATATTTTTACAAATTTACAACCGATAGCGTCGTGATAAAAAGAACCAACATAACAAAATTATGAAAAGGCATGACAAGCTTAGTTAAAATTTGATTATATATACTTGATCACATAAGAACTCATTCCCACAAAAGTGAGTTTTGAGCCTTTATTGAGCAAACACTTACATATCATTTGACTAAATGCTCATTTTTGTTTCTTGTGTGAATAGCCGCTTGGTTCTTACAACTCTAGAACTTGCCATGACGATACATTCCCGGTCCTTACCAACTTAAACCCGAGTAAGTAAATGATGGAGGCATTAGGACTAACTCTTTTTATTTCTACACCATTATTTTTTTTTTACCACCTACCCAAAATCCCCCTAGTAAGCCCCTTTGAGCCTAAACCTTTTCATTTCATAACCCAAACTAAACACCCTTTTTACCCACCTAAACCTTTTTCATTTTTACCCTTTGTTTTAGTAACAAGTTCGATTTTTCGTATGACTTTTGAAAAAAAAAATTTGTGTTGATGATGAAGCAAAAGAAAATAAACAAACAAGTTCATCAAAAATAACTTTGTTTGAATAATAGCTTCATCAAAATAAAAGTTACAAAAATAGAAAGTCTTACGAAAACCGACACTTGTTACGCTTTTCGTTTTTTTTCTACTAACCACTAACCACCTACCTTTAACCCAAGCCTAACCCTTCACCCAAAAAGTCCTCTTGATATTTACAAAGGTATATAAGTTAAAAAGGAGGAGGATTGATTGCTTGGCAAGCCTATGGTAGGAGTAAGTTCCATGCCGCTCTCGAGTGATCCACAAAAATACATTTTCGGCCGAGTGTTGAGTGATCCCCGTGAGGTATGTGAACTTGTATATAAATAGAATTTTAGAGAGGCATGTTATGCCCTAATAAGTAATTTATCTTATGAAAAGTTTTAAATAAATCATGACGAATAGGATTGTAAATAAATAAAAATAAAACTAATTAAAGAATCTTGGATATCCCGACACTCTACGACAAGCCCAAAAACCTTCTTCTCTACCCATTCCATTTGGGAGTGTAATAGCCATATATTAAAGAGTTTTGCTTGAGGACAAGCAAAGATTCAAGTGTGGGGGTATTTGATGTGTTCAAAATGCAACATATAAATTTCATCAAATGAGGCATAAAACTAACCCTTTTCTAGTACTAACAAAAGAAGCAAAAAGACATCAAAATGCAACATATAAATTTCATCAAATGAGGAAAAAGTGTGCTTTTGTCTTCCTTTTGTATTTTCAGGATTAAATGAGCTCAAATTAACAAAAGAAGCAAAAAGACATCAAAATCTAACATAAATACAAGAAAAGGAACAAGACGTGGCATGCCCGACCCCACAGCATCTTCCCAAGCAAAACAAGAGATCAGAAGCCTGAACACGCCCCGTGCTCAGCCAGCACGGGGGCGTGCCCAAGTGTCAGCAGAAAAGACAAAGTGGTAGAAGCTTCTATTGCCCACCACGGGGGCGTGCTCAGCGGACACGGGGCCGTGGTCAACTATAAGATTCGCACAATCTAGCAAATCTGCATAGTACAAAGATTCTTCTGCACCACGGGGTCGTGCTCAGCGGACACGGGGGCATGGTCAACTAAAAAGACAAAACTGCATTAAATGAAGAAAGAGAAGGATGTGGACACGGGGCCGTGCCCGAGCTTCTGTTCAGCCTATAAATAGGAGTGCTTGGCTTAAGCTCAAACCATCCCTTGGCACACCACCTCTCTCACACTTCACCCACCACCACCATAACACCATCATCCACCACCATCATCCATTGTCCATCATAGAGTGTGTGAGTCGTCTCGGGATCCAAGGTTGATCGTAAGAGTTCTTGACAATCAAGGCCATGTTTGCCTAAGTCTCTTACATCACTTGGTGAAGACAAAGTGTCTAGTTTAATACTTTTTATTTCTAATCTTTTGCACTTTTTATTTGGTTTTGTATTAATGACTTTAATAACTAGTTGCTTATGTTGAAGGTGATCTTTTCTTATCGTTTGTCCGTGGTGTCTTGGCATTATTTTACTGTTTATATAAAATAAAAGATTTTCACCATTCATATCTCCACGGTCTATATGGAGGTATGTTGGCTACCTGGTCGGGGGTTAAGGGAACGGTTTGGTAAAGGTCTTGCCATTGTTCAGCGTTTAGAGGTCCTGCAATGGACCTGGGTCAAATTTAGTAGGACCTCCTTCAATACTTAACGGTATTGGATGGCGGGGGTCCAAACTCTTTGATCCCCTCATAAGTTAACTACTATTAATACTATAACCCGGCTATTTAGGACTGCATCCCTGCTGACTCAGACTACTTAGTCGAGGGTAACGTCACCTCCAAAAGAGGGGCCTACCATAATTTGCATTAATAACTTAATTAATTATCTTCCAATAATCCACCCTTTTAGGATTGTATCCTTGCTGACTCAAACTACTGGGGTGAGGGTAACGTCACCTTCAAAAGAGGGGCCTACTACAATAACTAAGATAATCTCTTAAAATAGTGCAAAAGTGCGGAAATAATCAAAGGTTACACTAGATACGAGTCGGAACCAAGTGATTCATCTTGTCTATCTGTTTTTCTTTTTATTTTATCTTTCAGCATTTTTAGTTAGTTTTTATTTTTCTTAGTTTAAAACATTTTTCTAAACTTTTTATTTTGATTAGACGTTGAGGATAAACCGGTACTAAAAGCTCTTGTGTCCTTGGACGACCTCGGTATCTTGCTAACACTATACTACGCTCACGATGGGTGCACTTGCCCATATGTGTGTTTAGTGTTAGTAAAATATCGTGTTTTATAAATTTAAAACTTGGCTAAAAATAAGTGTTAAAGGGACTTAAAATATACACCTAATATATATATAACACTTCACACGCATCGGTCTACTATAATAAAAGAAACCAAGTTTTGGACACGTGTCATTCATTGAAGATATCCTCAAATCTATACTTATCTTATATTAACTAAATAAATAATAAATAATGAATTAATATTAAATCTTATCATACTTTAATAAAATATTATCCTCAAATCTAAATTGTTAATTTAATATATTTTTAAAACAAATACCTCTCTTTCAAACAAATACCCCTCTTTTCTACTTATCTTATATTAAATATATAAATAATAAATTAATATTAAAAGTTATCCTAATTTATTAAAAATATAACTTTTTTATTATTTGGTATACAAAATTATATTTATTCAACACATGTAAAATGCGGGGTTTTGAAAAATATAACTTTTTTTATTATTTACTATACAAAATTACATTTATATAACCCGTGTAATACACGAAGTTTTTAAAGATATAACTTTTTATCATTTGCTATGTAAAATTAGATTTATTCAACACGTGTAATACACGGGGTTTTTAAGGATATAATGTTTTTATTATTTGGTAGATTTTTCAACCCAACTATACACGGGTTTTTTAAAGATACGAGGTTTTTAGTGTTTAATATATAAAATTACATTTATTTAATATATGTAATACACATGGTTTTTAAAGATATAACTCATTTTTAGATCTAATCAACACGTGTAACATACGAAGTTTTTAAGGATATACTTTTTTTTTATTTGATAGATTTATTCAACCCGATTATACACGGGTTTTTTTTAACGATACAACGTTTTTAGTATTTAGTATACAAAATTACATTTATCTAATCTGTGTAATACACATGGTTTTTAAATATATATATTTTATTATTATTTGATATATAAAATTACATTTATTTAACCCGTACAATATACGGAGTTCATAAAAATATAACTTTTTATTATTCAGTATATAAAATTATATTTATTTAACCCGTGTAATACACGGGGTTCTAACCTAGTTAAAAATATAAATAAAAATCATAATGTAGATGATGTGATGTTATTTTGTTATTTTTTAGAGTTCATTACACCGTTATTCCCTGTGATTTATGGAAAGTAACAACCTCATGTACTAATAGTTCAAAGTAACAATCTAAGGTTTTAACTTTTGATTTTGTAACATCCTAGGGCCTTAAGGCTAACGACCGTTAAAAACTAACTGAGAACTTAGTAGGGGTGAGCAGAAAACCGAAATAACCGAACTGTAACCAAATAACCGAAAAAGCGGGACCGAAAAAACTGAACTGAAACAAAAACCGACGGTTCGGTTTTCGGATTTTTAATAACCGAAAATTTCGGTTCGGTTTTCAGATAATCATTTTCATTAACCGAACCGAACCGATAAGTCGCACCACCCAACACCGTCGCATCATCATGTTGTACCACCACCGTACTGTGGAACCACCACCAACACCGTGTCATGGAACCACCATCGGCTTCGTGTTGTGGAACCATCAAACCATTTTTGGTGACCACCATGCACATGAGAATTTAGTTTCTTGATGGATATAAAGCGATGAATGGATGAGAATAAAGATATGCTAAACTTCATAGAAATTTAGTTCAAACTAAATTGTGATGAATGGATGGGTATATGATGGATATAAACTTCATATTTGCTTTATTGCTTGATGACACCTTCAAACTAAACTTCATATTGATCAACCATGTGCATTTTTTTTAATAAAGTTGAATTTAGTTCTTGATGGATATAAATTTTATTTTTTTTACTAAATTTGAATTATGTGTAAAAAGGCTTAGAATTAAAAGTGACCTATTCCATGGTTTCGAGAAGTTTCTTTATAACTCATATTGACCATTTTGGATTTTATAAATTAGCGTGCTTTGGTTTGTCCTCATTTTTTATATTTTTTAGTTAAATAATAAGAAAAAACTTAGTTAAAGAAAATGAGAAAAAAAAAATTGTGTTTTAAATACTATCAGAGTTAGTTGCGGGGTTAGTCCATGTGGTTTTTCCAAAGTAACAAGGTTGGGTACTAAGTTCTTAGTTGACAAAAATACCCTAAGTTTTCAGTTAGTATTTAACACATGTTAGTTTTAAGGACCTAGAATGTTACAAAATAAAAAGTTAAAACCTTAGGTTGTTACTTTAAACTATTAGGTTACAGGGTGTGATATAAAGCCCCTAGGGACTTTATCACGCCACCTCAGCGCCACGTCAATGTCACGTCACACAGGGGCTTTAAAGCCTCTTTCTTTAACTTGTAAGGTGTGGTATAAAGCCAAAAAATTAACCAAACATTCATCGATCTCCTCATAGCGGCTCGTTAGCACCATGGCGGAAGGGGTATAGCCCAAAAGCCCCCCCCCCCCTCCCTTTAGAGGCGGCGGTATGGCGGTTGGCGCCCCGGGGCGCTAAGGTGGCAGGGTGGCGCCATGCCACACCCACCGACCTTAGTATCTAATGATGTTACTTTTCATAAACCACATAGACTAACGGTGTAATTAGCTTTTTTCTTTTATATAAAATCAAAATTATATATTTTTATGTCACCCTTAAAGTCAAAGGGTTCATATATTTAATCTCTACCATTAGATCAGGGGGTGTTTGACTTAGCTTATTTGTGACTTATAATAAGTCCTTTTCACTGTTCAATAAGCTATAATTTCTTGCTTATTGACTTATTGCCTCACATACACATATTTCCCAAACACTTCAATAAGTCCTTTTCACACCTTTTCACTGTTCAATAAGTCAATAAGTTGAAATAGAAGCTAAGCCAAACACCCACTCAATCTTATATGTAATCTCAACCGTTTAAAATAAGAAAAATGTTCTAGAAGCAGAAGTTACCTACAGTTTCATATTTGACCAGCCTTCCTAAATTTTGGGAAGACTAGGTGCTTCCACCCCACGTCTCTCCCCCTAATTTATCTTCAGAACCTCTGCATGCATCGCCCCCATTATAAACACCCCACCATCACTACTTACTTATTAAATTTGATTATAGATCGAGACTTTGGGATTGAATATGATTTGATGTTGTTTTTTTGCAGAAGTTTAATCAACCATAGCTAATTTTACAGAAGGATAGCTAATTTTAATCAACCATAGCTAATTTTACAGGAGTGTCCCCTCTTGTTGGGCTCAGGGATAATGGGTTTGCTGCTGGCCAAGCTGCGTTGAAAGCGGAATCAAGCAAAGTCGCTAAACACGAGAAGGCTTGTTTAGAGAATCAACATGTGTTTATCCCATTCGCTTTTGATACATTTGGTTCCCTAGCCCCAGAGGCTGTGGAATTTCTAAACAGGGTCCAACAGGTTGTGAATAGTAATCTCTCAACCTTTAAGGGTCGTTTCGTCTTTAGTAGGATTGGTTTTGCAATTCAAAAGGGGGTTGCGCCGCAGCTTGTTGCCCGTTTACCTGCCACTTGTTTGTAATTTGCTTATTTGTAATTCACTAAAAAAAAAAAAAAATTATTATAAGATCTTTTTTGTTGATTTAAAAAAAAAAAAAAAAAAAAAAAAATAGTTCAACAAATGCTGAACTTTAACATGCAAGAAGCCAACCCAGGCCTCCAAGGTCTTATGCTTTAAAAGGTATGGTTGCAATCTACTCACTGATTTCATTGAACCGGTCTATCGTGTTGGATCTTTACAAATATTTGATGATTTGTGTATTTGTAATATCATAGTACTGCTTAGGCAGTGGCGGATCTAAGAACTTAATTATTAATCTAGTCACAATTTGAAGATTTAAATATGTTTGAATAGATGGGTTAAGCAGAAAACTTGCTTGAATCTATCTATATGTTTCTTTTATGACGGGCTTTAATAGTCTATAGTACTGCTTAGGCAGTGGCGGATCTAAGAACTTTTTTTACTGGGTTCCTTTTGGTAGATTCTCACTATTTTTTTTCAAATCATACAAGGTTCTCCTTAATTTTTCTCATTTTTTCTAAACCGATTGGGTTCCTGGGAACCCACAAAAGTGGCCTAGATCCGCCCCTGTGCTTAGGTGTTTTCTATCCACATTATCCGTTTGTACTTCACAAATAAACATTGCAAAACAGGTGGTCTGGGTCGGGTAAAAATGTGTGGTTTTATATAAGTTCAATTTGGTCTGGGTCATAGTTATTAAAGCGAGGGCCCAAGCGCGCCTAGGCGCATATAAAGCCTCGGGTCCTACAAATCGCTTTGAGTGCGCCTCGCGCCATTAATAACTGTGGTTCATGTCATAGTTATAAAAGCGAGCGCCTAAGCGCAAATAAAGCCCCAGGCCCAACTAATCGCCATGAGTGTGTCCCGCGCCTTTAATAACTATGGTTTGGGTTAAAACGAGTTCTAGAAAAGAGAATAAAAATCGGGTTCATTCGCTACATTTGTTTTTGTGCAAGTAGTGGCGGCAACTATAGAGACAGTGGTTGTTGTGTTTATATGTTGGGAGAATTAAGAAAAAAGTGAGCTTATAAGTATCAGTTGTGTTTTTATCTTAAATAATAAATATATACTATAGTTTTACCACCAGACGGTTAAAACTTTTGGGATTTCTTCTCAAAACTCCTTTTTCACTTCTATTCCACTGTTCAATAAGTTAATAAGTTAGAATTTCTAACTTATTGACTTCTACACTCACATACATGCAATCCCCAAACACCTTAAAAAGTCCTTTTTCACTAATGGGGATCGTCCACCATCTAGGTATCAAAAAGTTACCAATTTGGATCATGCCTTTAACCTGTTCGATGAAATGATCCAGAGAAAACCCCTCCCATCTGTTGTTAAGTTTACTCAATTGTTAAATGCTGTTGCCAAAATGAAACATTTTTCTTGCTCTCTTGACCTTTTCAAACAAATGTGTGCCATTGGAGTTCCTGTTGACAAATACTCTATGAGTATTGCCATCAAGTGTTGTTGTCACTTGTATCGCACAAATGACGGTTTTGCACTCTTAGCTTCTTGCTTCAGACGAGCTGTTGTACCAGACGTGTTTGTATTTAGTACACTCTTGGATGGACTCATTCTTGAAGATAGGATTATTGAGGCTGAGAGACTCTTCAAGAAGCTCATTAAGCACAGACTTTGTGAACCTAACGTAGTTACGTATAACACGATGATTAAAGGACTTTGCAAGTTTGGCAACAATGATATTGCCATTGGTTTGCTTAGGCTCATGGATGAAAGAGGCTGTAAGCCTGATATTTATGCATATAGTACTATCATCGATAGTCTCTGCAAGGACAAAATGATAGAGGATGCTTTCAAGCTTTTCAATGAAATGGTATTTGCCAAAGGCATTCAACCAGATGTCATCACATACACCTCTCTCATTCATGGCCTTTGTAACTTATGTCGTTGGAACGAGGTCTCTAAGCTGCTAAAAGAAATGGAGGAGGATCTAAGGATCTCTCCTGATATTCAAACCTTTAGCATATTAGTTGATGCATTTTGCAAGGAAGGTAGGGTGGATGAAGCGGAGGCTGTTATAGACATCATGGTTGAGAGAGGTGAGGTTCCTAACATCGTGACATACAATTCACTTATAGATGGTTACTGTCTACGAGGTGAAATGACCAAAGCAAGGTCCATTTTTGATTCACTTACTTCTAAAGGTGTAGTCCCTGATGTTGTTACTTACAGCAGTTTAGTGAACGGGTATTGCAAGAGTTTGAAAATAGAAGAAGCCATGCATATGTTTCATGAGATAACAAGAAAAGGTTTGAAACCTGATATAGTCAGTTACAGCACCATGTTACAGGGATTGTTTAGGGTTGCACGCTGTGGAGATGCACGAAAGCTCTTTGATGAGATGCGAGCAGCAGGCCAGATTCCAAATGAATACACATATGGAGTAATTTTAGATGGCCTTTGCAACAACCATCAAGTAGAAGAGGCGCTCTCTTTGTTTCATTTGGTGGGTGAGAGCAAGCTAAATTATAATATCGTGGTGTACAATATTATTATTGAAGGTGCAAGCAAATGTGGGAAGCTTGATACTGCGAAGACTTTTTTCCATGACCTAACTTTAAAAGGTTTGCAGCCTAACGTGCGAACATTTAACATAATGATTAGTGGCCTCTGTAGAGAAGGTCAGCTAAAGGAAGCAAAGCTCTTGTTTCTTAAAATGGATGAGAGTGGCTGCCCACCAGATAGTGTTACCTACAATGTTATTCTCCAAGGATATCTTAGGAACAAGCACTTTGATGATGTAGAGATGCTTTTACATGAAATGAATGGAAGGAGTTACTCACTTGATGCTTCGAGTTTATCTTTGTTGATAGATCAAATCGCAGCTGGTTCTCTAGATCGACGTATGATTGAGTTGATAGCAGGGGCGGTTCTTAGTGGAGAGGTGGCAGGGCCACGGCCCTGGCAAGTTTTTCGGCCGTAGTGCTAATTTTTCGCATTTCGATCGAAATTTTGTATATATACTATGTTCGGCCCTGGCAAGTTTTTCGGCCGTAGTGCTAATTTTAGTGTCCGTGTCTTTCGGCCCTGGCAGGTTCAACGGGCAAGATCCGCCACTGGTTGATAGGTAGGCTTGTGCCAAAAGAAATGATGAACATTCCTGCCTAGATAACAATCTGGGAGAGAGACTTATATAGTTTTTGTGGTCTTTATTTGTGGCATATTCTACGCAATGATTTTAAACCTATATATATTTGTATTTCATTGATCCCAGCAGTCTCTTTTTCATCTAATTTATATATGGGTTCCAGTTTGATACATATAAAGTGGATATGATAGCTTTGAATGATCACAGGAATTGTTTTGTAAGATCAGCCCTGTATTTGAATTTTACTCCTAATTACTCAAGCCATATTGAACTCTGCATTGGATCTGCCCACAAAATTACCATAATTTTTCAGTTTTTGCGGTCTGTAAGTTAACTTTAATTTGTCCGAAAATATTACTTTTTTGTACTGTCAGATTAACCTTTTTTCTCTGATTTATGTTTGTAATTTAACCTTAAAATTGAGTCATTCTTTGGTAAGTTGTTCGCCTATCACAACTTCCGACTTGTCATGCTATTTTAGCTGCTTCATCTATCAGATCTGTTGACTATCTCTTCTTAGGAGATTCTGTTGATCCAGGTCAACACATTTTAGAAACCATCATTCTTCCGTTCGCTCCAAAGGTATCACTCGCGTCTGTGACTGTTATAGAAAGTTGCTTTTAGTTTGGTAAGAATCATGATTCACCATGTATCTTGCAAGTGTTTGACTTTTCAAGGTTGACTATCCACAAAACAACTGTTTGACTTTTCAAGGTTGACTATCCACAAAATGTTATATGTAATACATGGGAATCTTGAGGGGATGGTAATGCCATATTATTTATATTGCTTATGCAAATTTAAATATGAGGTTGTTCATTTTGGGTACAGGGTAAAATGGGAATTTGACATGGGTCAAAACAGGGTCGAGTTGGTTCGAAAACTTTTTGTTCAATATTATCATCTTTTTTGCTTTTTAAAATATTTTAATGAGTTCAAAACCTTGATATATATGTATTTCATTGATACTAGAAGTAACATTTCATTGACTTTAGTTTAATCAGCCCTGTATTATATTTCAACTTGAGATTACAAACATTTTTGGGCTACTAATGTAGGCTGTAGCATTGCTTTTGTTGATCAGCCCAAAGTCGCGCCTCGGGTGAATCTGTCCTCAGAAACAGAATCACCATATTTGCAGTGTGTTGGTAAATTTTTAGTAGAAATAGTAAGAGTAAGATCAGATGACAAATGACCGTCTGGAGTTTTGTTAGGTTCAGAAGCAAGTCTCAGGTTGAATGATTTTCTATTTTGTAAAAATTAAATAGTTTTTGCCCGCCCGCGTTGCGGGACGCTAAGCCAAATACTTCTCTCTCATTACATCTACGCCTGTTTTTCGGATACTTGTACATACTACTCATAACACGATCTCAAAAAAATACATTTAGTCTTTTTTTTGAAGAGTGACTTTCTATGTACTTGACTTAGCTGTCACCAGGAGTTCGTCTGTCAGCCCCGCACTTGAGGACGCGATGTTCTATCGGGCCCCGGCCCCCGCGCAAGCTGATCTCCCCCCAGAAACCATACTGCCCCCACACGAGAGACTCGTTGGGGAAACAACTGGGTAAAACCGGGTGTGCCCTCAGGATCGCACCATGCCTCGGTAGGATACGATCCATCATTGGGACGTCCCCCCCCCCCCAAGATGCCGCAGCCGGGAGTCGAACCGGCAACCTCACAAGGAGGAAAACCGGCCCAACCAACCACATGGGAACCAACTGGGCTAGGGGAGGGGATAAAAAAAATACATTTAGTCAACCAATTAAAATAAAACACCACCATTCTTTTGATAACAAAATTAAAACGATGGAAAACAATAATTTTAAACTAGGGGCAAAATTGTAACTTTTCAAGACAAATGAGCGTGTGTCAGGCAACCGCCTGACACGAATAAAAATTACACCGAGTCAACCAATTAAAACAAAATAGTACCATAGTTTTGTAAAAAAACTAAAATAATGGCATGACTGTAATTTTACACTGGGGGCAAAATCGTAATTTGACTTGGAGAACAAACAAAAACGATGGTAAGACTGTAAATTTTAACTGAGTGCAAAATTGTAATTTAGCTGGGAGGGAAAAAACAAAACTAATGACAAAACCGTAAATCTAAGTGGGGTAAAATCGTAATCTGGCTGAACCAATAGTGAAGTGCCAGGCAGCTGCCTGGCACTATTCCCCTTCATGTAAAATGTATAGTACTAGTTATTGCCCCACCGCCCGCATTGTGGGGTACTAAGCCGAATATTTCTATCTCATAACATGTATGTATGTGTTTCGGTTACTTATACCTATTACTCATAACACGTTCTCAAAAAAATTAAATCGATTCAATCAATTAAAAACACTGCGATACTTTTGCAAAAGAAAAAAAAAGAAATTAAAACGATGGAAAGACTAAACTTTTAAACTGTGGCAAAATTGTAATTGATCAGGACAAATGAGTGTTTGTCAGGCAACCGCCTAGCACGAATAAAAATTACACCGTGTCTACCAATTAAAACAAAACAATACCATAGTTTTGTCAAAAAAAAAAAAAGTAAAACGATTGCATGACTGTAATTTTACACTGTGGTCAAATTCGTAATTTGACAGGGAAAAAAACAAACGATGACAGAACTTCAAATTTGAACTGAGGGCAAATTCGTAATTTGGCTGGGAGGAAAAAAAACAAAACTAATGGCAAAACTGTAAATTTATACCGGGCAAAATCGTGATTTAGTTGGACCAATGGAGAAATGTCAGGCAGCTGCCTGGCACTATTCCCAAGAAAAAACTAAAACAACGGCATGACTGTAATTTTACACTAGGGGCAAATTCGTAATTTGACAGGAAAAAATAAACAAAACCGATGGTAAAACTGTAAATTTGAACTGAGGCAAAAAAACGTAATTTGGCTCGGAGGGAAACAAACAAAACGAATGGCAAAACGGTAAATTTAAACGGGGTCAAATCGTAATTTGGCTGGGCCAATGGGGAAGTGCCAGGCAGCTGCCTGGCACTATTCCCCTCCATGGGAATTGTATGATACTAGTTTTTGCCCCGCCCGCGTTGCGGGGCACTAAGCCGAATATTTTTCTCTCATAACATGTACGTATGTGTTTCAGTTACTTGTACAAACTACTCATAAAACAATCTTAAAAAAATTATATCAAGTCAATCAATTAAAACAAAATACTACAATACTTTTGCTAAAAAAATAAAACACTTTTGCTAAAAAAATAAAACGATGGAAAGACAATAATTTTAAAGTTAAGGCAAAGTTGTAACTTTTCAAGATAAATGAGCGTGTGTCAAGAAGCCGCCTGGCACGAATAAAAAATTACCCCGAGTCAACAATTAAAACAAAACACTATCATAGTTTTTGTAAGGCCCTATTTCGTAACTGACTAAAGTCGTAGCGGAAAATCGTACCATAAAAATTTCTTTCTAAAAATTTAACTTTAACATAGCTCGTTCTCATAAATCCGTCATACTCTTAGTTACTAATTAAAAACATATCTTATGTTTACTACTTTTAGCACATCAACGTTCCCGTACAATCTCTCTTGTGACTCGATCCTCGATCTCCAATCCTTGGATATCCTCATGACTGGTACTACCTGCGTTCACCACATAAAATTTACAACATTAGTATGCATTATAAACCTACAAGGTTCTCACATCTACTTCTCGTTTCGTTAACTCTTTACATCCCAGCTTTTCCATCCTGTCATA
This sequence comes from Helianthus tuberosus, assembly GCA_030545235.1. Lineage (NCBI taxonomy): Eukaryota > Viridiplantae > Streptophyta > Magnoliopsida > Asterales > Asteraceae > Helianthus > Helianthus tuberosus. The sequence goes on from CM060425.1 coordinate 201,951,361, forward strand.
CCATCCGTGGTGAGACTTCTTGTTATTCCTGCATTTCACTTATAACTCCAGGTACACGAATAAACAACGTGAACACTTAATTATACCGAAAGGCTTACATACATGCCTAAACTTCATACATATTTATCTCCATATATACTTACATACACACATGCATACATACCTTGCATACATACATGCCAATCTACATGCATACTTTTACATATACACACATCTTCATCATTAAATACGTATCTACATGTACACATACCAACATCATTACGTACACTCATGACATTATACATATTTACATACATACAACCTTACGTGCATCATACCAAACTCATACATGCCTACTCTCATACATACCATCGTATATCTGCTTATTCTTGCTCACATACCTACAAACATACCCACGTATATACATACTTGCTTTCATACATTCTACATACGTGTATAGAGATATACAAACATACCTACATACCTATCTACATGTGCGTTTACCCTGATAGTCATAAAACATAAGTTAAATTAGTCATACGCAACTTAAAACGCGTTTAAACGAGTTCCCATGCCAAAACGAGACACGAAAACAATTTTCGGTCAAACTTAGCCCGTCGCATCGCGCGACCCCCCGTCGCATCGCGCGACCCCCCGTCGCGTGGCGCGACGCCCTCAAATCGACAGAATGTTGTTGCTGCTGATCTGCAGATTTCCAGCACATTCGGGTTTTACGGAAACGGCCATAACTTCTTCATTATTGGTCCGTTTTACCCGATTCTTTTTCCTACGCGTCCGTAATTTAATTCTCCATCTTATGGAGTTAAGATCCGACATCCGGATCAACAAAATTTCAGACATTTAACTCTTCGGCTTATTACCCTCTTACCAAATTTTGACCCGTTCATGCATACATCAACATAGCTTGTTTGTTTTACCATAACCTCTTATAAACATAATAATATCAGTGACGTCTATCATAAATTACTAAATTCTTGGATGTCTTGCATCCTCTTAACACCTTATCGTTCATATGCTTATTTTGACCCGTTAAGGGTATTCGCGCATTAACTGGTCTACGACTAACCAAACCATAATCCCCACTTCCATACTTGTCCAAAACATTACGTTAATCGAATAACTTGTTTCTAAACTACTTTTAAGATCGTCTGCCCCGAAATACCCATCAAGGGCATTTTGGTCAACTTTAATCCCATCATTTACGACGGAAGACTTCAACACATATTTGACCTCAAACATCATGTTTAATTAATTAAAACACTTTATTACTTAATCGAACTAAGAAGTGATTACGGAAATCACTTACCTTATGCGTCCGTGCTCGTATCCGATTCCTCGCCTTTTCTTGACCCGTTAACCTTTCATGCTTGAGTCCGTCTTGACATGATTCCTATACTCTCTTTTCATCAAAATCACGCTCTTATTAGCATATGCATTCGTACATGATAACAATCATATCAATCGCATATTTCACACTTAACTTCCATTAATCATTTCTAACAAACATAATTCATATAATCATATCCGTATACGTTTAAACTCATGTAACTCATCATGTCATTACATTTAACACGGATTGCCATAACATGTACCATACAACTTCCCATCAACCTATGTTTACGACAACGAGTCAAATCATGTTTCTTATACTTAGTTGACTTTCAAAAGTCAACTATTAACCATACTTAACTATCGACTTATCATCATATACTCGTAACATCACAATCGACTATACGGACGACACTATATACATTTCATCACATATTTGGTATGTGTACCATCTTCTAAACATAACGTACAACTATTTCATGCATAATCTTCTAAACTCATACATAACTCATCAAATCCTTCTCCTAATCAACACCATCTGTTTGGCTTTTTCGTGTTAATTTGGATTCTAATCTTTATAAGGTAGACACAATTACTAAAAGAAATAAATACCAGTAATAGTTTTGTGAGTAGAGAAAGAGTCAAAAGGGTAAAGATGGAATGAAATCTAGATTTCTACTATAGGAGCATGATTAATTTACTATTATATCCTTCTAGTGTCTTAATAATTAATGTTATTTACTATTATATCTCTCTCAATATGTTGTTTTTATTTGTACATATTGCTTTTAAAGTTGTATGTGATGTAAAATTACATCCATATCCATCACATTTCCTTTATATAGTATATATAATAGATAATAGATTTTGCCCTCAATCAATGTACGTTGCCCACAAAGAAGTCTCCAACTGAATGCGACAATTGAATCGTTTCGCATCCAAGCCTTAAACCGTCAGAGTTGCACTTGAAATTGATGAATGGGAGTTCAAATCGATTAATGGTAGTTAGATTCGAGAAAAGTTGAAGAACCGTCGTTCTAGGGTTCCAACCACTTGATGGTCTCCGACAATGGTGGCACTCGGCAGTAAATATTTTAAGGAACTCTGGTTGTTCATATCATATTTTGGTTTAAACTCGAACAAAACACAGCTATGGAGTATGTGCTCTTCTTCTATTTGCCACCATGATCGATTCTTTCATCTTTGCATCTCAACGCAGGTAAATCTAATTTGAAATGTTGGTATGAGTATTTTTTTTCTTTTTATATTTTAATTGATTTAATTTGTGTGAACTGATTTTTGTGAATGGTTTGAATCGTTTTCAGATGCTCAAACTGGAACTTTTAAATCAAGTGAATAATATAGCTCAAGAAATGTTAAAATTAACCATTTATTAGTTTATATATTGAAATAAGTTATGTATACTTTCGGGTTCTGTTGTGTGTGATGATATACGATTGTTCTTCGACTCACAAAACCATCGATTTGGGTTTTCTGCAGATGGACGGGTTTGACCAGACAGTAAATGTTAAGGTTATTACGGCAACTAACCGTGCTGATACTTTGGATCTGATTGTTCTCCCTTGTAGGCTTGATCGCAAGATTGAATTTTGTTTGCCTAATAGGTAACAAAAAAGATTTGTTTTTGCGGTTATTTACTTCTCATAATCATATCTTTATATTCTAAATAGTTTGTTGAAATAATATGCAGTTTACACTTCATTTTAGTTTTTTGTTTAACCCGTCAAAATGGGGATGTCTACCGTTTGGAGGCCAGTTGGGTAATATGCAAAAAGCAGGATTTCTTCTCAGGCCAATTGTCTCCTAACCACATCTTCAGATTGCACCAAGAGAAAAAGGGAGTTACTGGAAATTGAGAGGGATGAATTTTAAAGAGAGATAGAAGATGATGAAATGCAACAATGTAAGTAATTATATTTTATCTCTGACTTTAGATGTAGATGATCAGTTACTCCTGGTGCGAACCATCTGCGAAGTGTTTATTCAGTCGGTCTCTCTTTCGGAGGCTAAGTTCAGCATGTAAATTATTGGTTTTCTTGTAGGCTGCTCTGCTCTGTTGTGGCAGAGGGTTTTGGTTTTATGGTTCGGTGTGCAATGAAAGTTAAGTTTCAAAAAAATAGGGATTTTTACATATTTCCCCCTCCTAAACTGGTTTATTACGTATTTCCCCATATAAAAAAAACAATTAAATATTTCCCCTTCCTAACCCATATATATTACATATTTCCCCTTTTCATTAAAAACTCTTATTAAATGACTATTTTACCCTTAATGAACTATTAAATGAATATTTACATATTTCTCATTTCTAATATCATCAATCAATTACATATCTCCCCAATTCATGTAGTATTTTACTAATTCTTCTACTTGCTACTATTCTCAAACAATACCATAATAATATTAATAAAAATCCAAAGAATGCATTAAGAAATACCTGAATATTATTAAAGCATGTTTAGATATAGCCAAGTATTTTTCTCTGGAAGAATCTTAAAGGTTGACACGTCTGAACTTGCTGCCCCTTCGTTTAGGACTTTTGGGAACTTATATTTAACTAAACAATTCAGATTTAGTTATTAAATTCGGAATAAGAACATATCCGCAAAGCAAATTAATAGTTTTTTTTAACTAAACTAAGTTTAAACAAACCCTTGTAGATACTTAAAGATTTAGAAAATGGCATCATCGTTGACCAACAATTACAACTGATTTCAATAATCATCAATCAGCAAAAAGATTTTAAGAGAAGCATACATTCATGTATATGTATTGATGTCATTAAGCTTTCATATATTGGTAAATTTGTTTTCTAATAAGATGAAAGGCCAATAACTGTTTATGAATGAAGGCTCAAAAATGTCATATAATACTATGTTTGAAGAAGTTATGGCGTTCTGTTATCCCTTGGATTATGTAATTGAACACTGTATCTCAGGGTTGTACTCTAGCTTCTCGCCTGGTCCATTTTACTTCTAAAATTTTTCATTGTTGAAAAAATACGGTTTTTATATTGATAGAATAAAGGGTCAGGTCTACACACCTTAAGCTTAATTGCAAGTAGGAAAGTAGGTTCTGTTGAGTTCTCTGTGGACGACCTTGCGCCTACAGATTTGGAGAAGAACGCTAAAACTGGTTGATGAGACACTAAGACCAGTGTTATTTTGTCTAATTTATGTAGCTTCTAAATTGGGGAGATATGTAATTGATTGATGATATTAGAAATGAGAAATATGTAAATATTCATTTAATAGCTCATTAAGGGTAAAATAGTCATTTAATAAGAGTTTTTAATGAAAAGGGGAAATATGTAATATATATGGGTTAGGGAGGGGAAATATGTAATTGTTTTTTTTATTTGGGGAAATACGTAATAAGCCAGCTTAGGAGGGGGAAATATGTAAAAATCCCAAAAAATATATATATATATATTATGAAATAATATATACATTGTTATGGAGTATGTCTCTCTTTGTTTATGTTACTCAACCTGACTGGCACACCCGATTTGTCTCAACCTAAATCAGTTTTGACATGTTACTCAGCCTGACTGGCACACCCATCTTTCTACATATATTATTGTTTGTTTATGTTTGTTAATCGGGAAATAAGATGAGATTTTCTAATAATTTGACTGTATTTAATCGGGAAATAAGATGAGATTTCTAATAATTTGACTGTATTTATATCATTTTCATACGCTGCCCCTGTTTCCAAGTTTGATGATATGCTTATGTCCAAATGAGGCTGGGATTTTTTAGTCTATTGGTGAGGCAATTGATTTTTATTACAATTGCTTTGCTATGGCATGGTAACCTGTTAGTATGCAGTCTTCAACTCAAATAAGTTTTTACATATACAAATCGCTTTTAGACTTCAAACTTTAAACAAAGAAAACACCAGGAGCTGACCAGAATTTGTTAACAGTTGCAGAGCTACTACTAGCTAAAAAAAAGTCATGAAACCAAAGCAAAACCGCTACACCTACTTAGCAAAAGTCAAGGCAATCCACACAAATCGCAGCGGGTATTACTTTCTGTGTCCTAAATGCCCAAAAAAGATGCTCAAATAAAACTGTTTTACTTCAGAATCCAAAATTTGTAAGGATATTAGAAATTTAGAACTGCTATCTACTAAATAGGTTATTCCTAGAATTTATAGCACATTGCTTTTTTTGGTATACGACTATTAAGTTATAGCCATTTTTACCTACCTGTAGTTGTATTTGAAATCCCCAACTTGTTAGTGGATAGTATGAATTTACAGTACCTATTTCTATTTTGTTGAATGGATCTTAAATAACTGTTTCATTCGGTTTATTTTAATACAAAGTGTAAATGATATTCACCTCAGTATCCTTACTTTTTAGGTTCCTTTGGTTTAACTTTTTATATAGCAGCTTATGATGTTCCGTTCTATAGTTTTTGCAACATTGGATAGACATAACTTACTTTTATATATTAGTTTACAATAATAATAATAATAATAATAATAATAATAATAATAATAATAATAATACAAAATATCTCTAAAAGATCACAACAAAGATCTGTAAATAGATCATATTGTCATAACACAAATATGCTATTTACATACTGTTAGGCTGGGTGGTGTGGAATAAATCCTCTAGAGGGCTTTATCACACCACATCAGTGCCACGTAGATGACACATAAGCGGGGGGCTTTATCGTTAATTTGCACAATATGGAATACAAACCCCTTATAAGGCTCCTTTAACTATACTAAAAAAATTAAATAAAAACCAAATCTGATTGGTTTATGCAGGTGCACCCTATGGTTTTTTTTCTCACTCCCCAATGGATTTGGCGAAGGCCAAGGATAACGCCCCACTTGGCGAAGTCGGGGTGGTGTTGGGGGTGTTGCCCCACACCGTCCAGTTGATGTTGTATGTCTATTTGTTAAATGTTTGTTTACAATTAAAGTATGTTGCCTTTTTTGGTTAAATTGTCTATTAATGTTAATATGATTGTTTAATTCATGTTATAGAAAAATATGACCTTACTAATCTTACTAATTGTTTTCAAAAGATGATAATAGATAGAGGAAATTAATCATTAGACATAGTTTGATGCAATTATTCTTTATTTGAGATGAGAATACATATAGCATGTTCGTACAAATTTACTATAACTAGTGTTTTTCAATGACGCGCGTTGCGCGAAAGGCATTGGTGTTTTCGACCGACATCATTCTTCAAACGATTCGAGATAAATGATGCGTAACCAACCATATCCGGCATCGTGGAGTGTATTAAAAAGGGAGCAATTGGACGATTGAATGCTGGGCTAGGTGTTTCTTGGAATGCCCACGGATTGTTCGGGTCAAAACCACGATTATGAGGATTCATTTTTCGTATTGTGGTTGGATGAGATTTTTTTTTAAATAAGATAGAGATGATTATAGAAGAAGTGGAGTAGTTGTGGTAAAAAAAAATGAATAGAAGTGTGAGTATTTATAGTGAAAAATATTTTTTTAAACACATAGTCGTTGGCCAACGGCGAGCCCAACGAATAGAAGTGTGAGTATTTATAGTGAAAAATAATTTTTTTTTAAACACATAGTCGTTGGCCAACGGCTAGCCCAACGATCAAGACATGTGATCTTGATAGCCCCGCCCAACGCCCGTGCTAAAACCCCCGGCCAAGGGGTGACGCCGAAATCCAAGCCTAACCGGAATGGTGACTTGGGCGTTTGTACCCAACTCACGCCACAACCCCCACCCCATACCTTATATTCTAATATACCCTAGGTGATCACTGTTCATTAACTACTGTTCATTGACTTTCCTTTTTATTATATATAGATTTTAGTCTCGCCGCAAAGCGCGGGTTCCCCACTAGTATGATGTAAAAATAACATAACTTGGGAAAGAAATATGTATGAGATCTCTTTAAACAATTAAGTTAGAATTTTTGTTTACTGATTGTTGGCCATTGTTCAATCTAGGGATGAGTATTTGGTATCAAATCCCGATCCCGAAAATACCGTACCGAATTTTTTCGGTACCGGAAACGGTATCCACTTTTTGACATTTTTGGTATCGGTAGCGGTACGATATCGGTAAAATACCGAATTTTACCTTCAAATACCGCTACCGTACCGACATATTTCGGTATCGGTACCCAATTTTGGCGAAATTCTGGATCGGGATTTTCGGGATCGAGACGGGATCGGGATTTGCTCATCCCTAGTTCAATCTTCTTATCTAGGATTCTAGTACAAAACTATAAATTGTTCAATCTTCTTATCTAGGATTCTAATACAAAACTAATAAGGAATATGAGATATATTATTCCATCCTAATGAACCCCTTGTAGTGACGAGAGCTGAAAAAGTCCAAGAAATTTGAAACACATTTGTCATTCATGTTTGTATGAAGTATATGCTACTACAAGAAAAGCTCAAAAGCCATTTTATTTTTAATTCATACAGGTTGTGTTATTTTTTTTTCAATTATGTTTATTCTATTGAAATACATTTACTTTATTCTTTGTATGACTAAATACATTTACATTATTCTTTGTATGACTAATGGTGCTCATGTCTTTCAAACTATAAGAATAGATCATTGAGGCACTTAGTGACATAAGAATTGATATTTTTACAATGTTTTTGTTTTGTATAATTGTTAATCAGGATTTAAGTTGGTCTAAATCATTAAGTGCTGAACCAGTAAGAGGTCTGAACCATTAAGAGCTTGTATAATGCTTAACCGTTCAGAGGCAAATGTTTGATCAATTCAGATTAGAGGTCTTAACCATTCAGACTCTGTATAAATCTTAACCATTCAGAGGCAAATGTCTGAATCATTCATACATCTGCTCGTGAAACAAACAGTCTGAACCATTAAGTGCTGAATCAGTAAGAGGTTTGAACCATTAAGAGGTAAACAAACAGCCACTCACTGACTTAACCATTTGGCCAATTTCTTTTCAAATATGAAAAAAACAAACAAACATAATATGGATGATGATGTTATCTTCTTAAGGGCATGTTTGGCTAAGCTTTTTGAAAACAACTTATTGACTTATTGGCTTTTTGGAAAAGTATGGAGTGACTTTTTGGAAAAGTCATTTTTCCCCTCACATACAACCTGGTTGCCAAACATCATTTTGGAGCTTATGACTTTTCAAAAAGCCAATAAATTAATAAGTTGTTTCAAAAAGCTTAGCCAAACATGCGCTAAATAAAAATTAAAAAGGAGCAGCTTCTTGTTAAATGAGAGTGAAATAGTAGGCCTTGCTTTCTACATTTCTTACCAAACCAAAATCAAAGCAGACTACCAGAGCAGACTGTGTGTTTGGTTAAAGCCAGAGAGAGAGAGTGTGTGTGTTTGGTGAGAGAGAGAGAGAGTGTGTGTGTTAGGTTGAAGCAATTCCCGTCTCTCTGTTAGTGTTTGGGGAAGATGACTCGCTCCTCTTCACGTCTTCATTCTCTCATCAAACTCAAATGTAATTTCATCACCAACTCTGTAACAACCCCTCTTTCGTCTTCCCGATTAGGTTTAGGATTCAGTCCTCACTCCACTTCTTTAGCTTCTCTTCTTCACTCCACTCCACTTCCTTTTCAAATAATGACGGTCCTCCTCTGTCTAGGTATCAAAAACTTACCAACTTGGATCATGCCTTTAACCTGTTCGATGAAATGATCCAGAGAAAACCCCTGCCATCTGTTGTTAAGTTTACTCAGTTGTTAAATGTTGTTGCCAAAATGATAGGGTTAAAACCTTGGGGAAGAAGAAAGCTAAGAGATAGAAGGAAATTTGACTCAAATTCTGGATTATTATTCATTCCATACGTAACATCAACTTAAATAGATAGAAACTTACATAAGACACCCCCCCACTAAACCAAAATAGCATACTAATCCCTCGACAATAAAAAATAAAAATAAGACACGTAACAATACTCCCCCCTTAACCTACTTTTTGCCCTCAAAAAGTACTTCAAGGAACCTTGTCTTCATCCTCTTCCGTTGCTTGTTTTTCATCATCTACCACTTCAAGTATGTAGAGTTGTTTTTTCTTACACTTGTGCCCCGGAACGAACCTTTCGGTACACCAGAAACATTCCCCCTTTGCCCTTTTTTGCTCAAGCTCATCACTCGTCAAACTCCTCGATTTAAGGATTCCTGGTGTAGAACTTGATTGCTCGGTTGTTGGACTTGGCAGCAAGGGTAGTTTTGAACCATTAACGGGAGGTGTTATTTTGACCTCTTCGGGTTTGGTACCTCCGTTCCATTTTTCCCCCATAAACTTCTCTTCTAGGGTTTCATTGTTAAGAGCCTGTGTTTTCGCCAACCCATACGCTTCGTGCAAGGTACGTGGCTTGAACATTTTAACCGGACCCCGGATGTCCGGCTTGAGGGCTTTGACATACAAACTCACGGCCTGGGTTTCACTCAACGTTACCTTGTTTAATAACGAATCAAAAGAAGTGTTCAACTCCTGTAACGTACCAGTTTGTTGTAGCGAAGCCATCTCTTCCAGTGGGTCTTCAAACAACGCGTCGGAGAAACGCGCAGAGATAGAACGGACGTATTCCGACCAGGGAACCTCCGCAACAGTCGCGTTTCGGGTCTTCATATACGCTCGGTGCCATTGTAGGGCATCACCTTCCAAATGGACAGCAGCACACCTGAGTTTTGAATCGTCCGGGGTGTCGTCCATTGCGAAGAAGTGCTCGCAACGGTAGACCCAGCCTTCCACATCGTCACCGGAGAACTTGGGAAAGTCGATTCTTCCGATCCGAAAGGGTTTAGAACCCCTGGAATCGTTGTCTGGACCGGAGAAGGATCCAAAAGAACTGCCGGGCGACTGAGATCTGTCCCGCACAGCCTTGAGGATTTCCTCCTGCTGTTTCGAAGTCTGCTCCTGCTGTTTCATCAAAGCCGATAACGCAGCTTGGATGTCGTTGATTGCCTTACCATGGGACTTGAGGGTGTTGTCGATTTCATTATTGCGGGTGTTAGTCATGGCGGCGGCAAGGAATTCCGATGAGGAATCGACTGAAGCTCTGATACCCTTGATAGGGTTAAAACCTTGGGGAAGAAGAAAGCTAAGAGATAGAAGGAAATTTGACTCAAATTCTGGATTATTATTCATTCCATACGTAACATCAACTTAAATAGATAGAAACTTACATAAGACACCCCCCCACTAAACCAAAATAGCATACTAATCCCTCGACAATAAAAAATAAAAATAAGACACGTAACACAAAATGAAACATTTTTCTTCTTGTCTCCATCTTTTTAAACAAATGTGTGCCATTGGAGTTCCTGTTGACAAATACTCTATCAGTATTGCAATCAAGTGTTGCTGTCAGATGTCTCGCACCAATGACGGTTTTGCCCTCCTAGCTTCTTGCTTCAGGCGTGCTGTTGTACCAAATGTGTTCGTATTTAGTACACTCTTAGATGGACTCATCCTAGAAGATAGAATTATTGAGGCAGAGAGACTATTCAAGAAGCTCATCAAACAGAAACTATGCGAACCTGATGTAGTTATGTATTCCACAATGATCAAAGGGCTTTGCAAGTTTGGCAATAATGATATTGCCATTGGTTTGCTTAGGCTCATGGATGAAAGAGGCTGTGAGCCTAATGTTGTTGTATATAGCACAATCATTGATAGTCTCTGCAAGGACAAAATGATGGATGAAGCTTTCAACCTTTTCAAAGAAATGGTATTTCACAAAGGCATTCAACCAAATGTCATCACATACACCTCTCTGATTCGTGGCCTTTGTAACTTGTGTCGTTGGGACGAGGTCTCTAAGCTGCTAAAAGAAATGGAGGATCTAAGGATCTCTCCTAATTTTCAAACCTTTAGCATATTAGTTGATGCATTTTGCAAGGAAGGTAGGGTGGATGAAGCAGAGGCTGTTATAGACATCATGGTTGAGAGAGGTGAGGTTCCTAACATCGTGACATACAATTCACTTATAGACGGTTACTGTCTACGAGGTGAGATGACCAAGGCAAGGACACTTTTTGATTCACTTACTTCGAAAGGTCTAGTCCCTAATATTGTTACTTACAACAGTTTATTGAACGGGTATTGCAAGCGTTTGAAAGTAGAAGAGGCCATGCATATGTTCCATGAAATAACAAGAAAAGGTTTGAAACCTAATATAGTCAGTTACAGCACCATGTTACAGGGATTGTTTAGGGTTGGGCGTTGTGGAGAGGCACGCAAACTCTTTGATGAGATGCGATCACAAGGCCTAACTCCAAATGAGTGCACCTATAGAATAATATTAGACGGTCTTTGCAACAACCATCAAGTTGAAGATGTGCTCTCTTTGTTTCATCTGGTGGGTGATAGCAAGCTGAACTCTGACATTCAAGTGTACAATATTCTTATTGATGGTATGAGAAAATGTGGGAAGCTTGATATTGCAAGGGATCTTTTCCAAGACCTAACTCTAAAAGGTTTGAAACCTAATGTTCGGACATATACCGTGATGATTAGTGGCCTATGTAGAGAAGGTATGCCCGAGGAAGCAAAGCACTTGTTTCATAAAATGGATGAGAGTGGTTGCCCACCAGATAATGTCACCTACTGTGTTCTTCTCCAAGGATATCTTAAGAATCAGCATTATGATGATGTAGAGATGCTTTTAGAGGAAATGGATGGAAGAAGTTACTCACTTGATGCTTCAACTTTATCGTTGCTGATTGATCGAATCGCAGCTGGTTCAGTAGATAGAAGCATGCTTATGTTGATTGGTAGGCTTGTGCCAAAAGAATTGATCAACACTATTGCCTTGATGACATTCTCGGAGATAATGAAATGGTGATTGTGGGGTGAGAAAGGAAGACTGTAGCTACAAATTGTGGAAAGTAGATCTTATTAAATTCTAATTGGTTTTCATGTTTGGTCATCAGGCATTTTCCAGTTTCATGGATACTAGCAGTTGCATGTTGTTCCTTGTAATTTATTTTATGTTAGTTAATCCTTCTGTGGTTTAATTCTTGACCAAGAATATGATGTTGTTAATTTGCTGCTAGGTGATAAGGCCAGTTTTAATGTGGATTTCTTCTTCTTTTTGTGATTTGCCTGACAATGCTTTTACTTCTTAAGTCGAAGTGGAAGACTCATAACGTTTGACCTTTAAGTCAAGAAGTTGACTTTAACTGGCTATTAACAGCAGATTGAACAGCAGACACGCTGTTGTATTGAACAGCAGATTGCGTGTGGGAAGAAGCTGCTTGTTATCCTCTTCTGGGTTATGGGTCTGATCAGCAGCCACGCGGTTGATTCACAGTGATAGTGCACTGTTTGTAGAAAAGATGGTCCGCTATCTGTAGTGGCGGCTATTATATGCACATAACTCATGAATAGTTTGTCATTTTTATTGACTTATACTTGTGTATTGGAACTTACTGATTTGTAGAACACACGACAAATTTAAAATCTTTGCTTGCACATTCACCAGTTGGCAGTTACCAAATAAGAGTGAGAAAAATGGGACTTCTATGTATCACTTAACTGATAGCAGCCTTGCATTATTTAGGCGTTACAGCAAACAAATAGCAGCCTTGCATTATTCAAGGAAGAAACTTATCAAGCAAGACATGACTCATGGGGGTATATCTGTCTGTTCTTGTTTAATCATGCTTTTACTATTTTATATTAACAGACTTTCAGATCCGTTGCAATATCAGTCTATAGTTGATGCAGACTGGAATATCATATACGATAAGTTGGATAAGTAAAGAGTGGTGCCAAAATTGTTTGGTCGCGTCTGGTTATTGATGATCCGGCGACACAGGTGGTGAATTTTCGATATTTGAACCTTAATAAGTTTTTTTTTTCCTACAAATTTTCTTTGTAGTTAGTATATTTTGCAGACCGTGATATTTTTTGTGCTGGTCGAGTTGCCGAACATGACCTGCACCGTGTTGCAGCTGAAACCGGGGGTACTGTACAGACATCGGTCAACAACGTTATAGATGAGATCATATATATGCAGTTCTACATAATGGATCATTTTTGTCTAACACACACATTAATTTGAAACACATGATAGTTTATTGTGGACGCTGAGCTGGGCGCAGTTTACATGATGCAATTATGGCTAAGGTTCCAGTGACTGAGTACCTTGGTAAGCCTTTTTCAGTTGAATGACTCCCTTTTTGTGTAGATCAGTGATGTCACGGACGTTTGGGTTCTGTTTCAGTGCCTTGCGACTACTACGGCTGCGAGCTTATGGCTATTATATATGGCAGTGAACGGATGTTCGATTCCGGTGAATAGGTGAGCCCAGATGACCATTAGCACGGCGTAGTGAATTTAAAATAAGAATATCCATGAGCAAACATGTCTAAAGAATATCCATGAGCGGATAACTGTTGTTTCTAGTCCAGTACTCAATCATTCTATTTTAAGTGGTTAGTCAATGGTCAGTCAATGACCTTCTATGTTGCCTATGACATGAAAAGCAACCGAACTAATTGTTTAGTTAATCAAGTTTTGAAACCGGTGCTTTTTATGTTGAAAATGGCAAAGAAAAACTTTTCACTATAACTAACACATGTTCTGTTTAGTAAATGCTAATAATTGCATCGTGACTCAACAAGAGATGTCACTTGCTTAACATTTCGATGTTGAGCAAGAAGTGGGTTCTTCAAGTTATCACATTTTCGGGTTTAATGGTATTTAAAAGTTCGCTCACATAGACACATCAAATGGGAAAAAAAGGTAGCTTAAAAGCGAATGGGTAGAAAGTCGCCAACGTGAAAACCTTTACATACACTAAAATTGACGGTGCGTTACTCACATGAGCTTGGGCTATCTATTCAGTATTGAGATATATCAAATTTATGCCCATACTAAGTATTGGAATCAGTCCATGAATGATGTAGAAACATGAGCAAATTGGATGATTTTTAGACCATTAGTTGTTGCGGTTTCAATCTATCATTTATATGAAGTTGTAAGACTACTTTGTTCTCTAATATAGTAATATCTAAGGGAGATAAAAGTAGGGGTGCTAAACAGGTCGTGTTCGCGGATTGGTGGCTCCAACCTGACATGAACCCAAAATATTCGCTGGTTGACCCAAACACGACCCCATATTCGTTGGTTGACTCTAACACGACCCGTTTGACTTTGAATTTTTTAACATTCCATATATTTGTTCTAAGGCTTATAATGAATAATTTGTGGATGAAATTGGCAAATTGAAATATAGGTGAGAAGACACTGTCAAAAGTGGAAAAGAGAAACCAACACTATTGAAGGCGGTGGGCGTAAGATTAATGAAAACAGTTAAACAGGTTGCTCTCCAGGAAAAAGGTATGATTTTTTTCCTTTTGTTATTTAAGAATATATTCTATTTGATGAAAGTTAAAATTAGGTATTTGGGCGAAACGAAAAGGAATTTAATGGTAATTTTATCCCCAATGATAGAATGGTTGAAGACATTAAGGAGAACACGTTTCTTTGGATTAGGAGTAGATTCAAATATGAAGATCTTATATGGGAGAGGTGGCGAGATTTTAATATGTGAGACATAATTTTGTAGTTGTTATTTGTCGTTTGTTTTTCTTGTACTCCGTTTGGGTTTTATAGCATTGCTTGTTGGCACGGTATTCTATAATCATAGACTGTTTCGCTGTTAAAAAAGGTATTTGGGATCAATGTGGGGTGCTATTTGACTTTGACTATTGACCTAAATTCTGAACTGCAATAGGATACCGAAGAACAATTGTATAAGAAACAAACACTATAGGTGATAAAAGGAAAGAGTGTAATGAACAAGCTTAATCACTTTAGTGGCGGAAGAAATTACAGAAAAAAATGAAACATATATCAACTTGCATACATGAGAACTCGGTTCGCTGAATCGAAATGAAAAGGTTTTCAACCAAAAAAGCAAAATTATGGGGGATGTAAAAGAACTGGCACTATTTGCTTCTTCTATAATTTTGAAATGTACCACTGCTGTAACAATTTGCCAAGCAACTTGTTGGGCTTAATGAATGGAAGCTTTGTTTTTTCAAAAAAAAAAAAAAAAAAAAAACACTAAGCTGACAATAACTATTTTTTTTTTGTGGCCAATGAATGTGTTCAAAAAATGATTATATAAATTTATAAACATGAAATCTTTTAAAACATAATAAAAAAAGCAGTAGTAGTATAAAACAAAACGAGTCCATATTCTAAGAAGCATCTATACACTTTTTTAGGCAATCAACCACTAAACATTATCTAAACACTTTTTTGGGCAATCAATCACTAAGCATTGAAATTTAACTCTATCCATGAATTGTATGCAAACTAATTATCAATTGTATCGTAAATTTTATTACAACAAGTATATCATTGTAAATCTTAGCATGATCTCTTTTTCTTGTGTGAGACCCTATATCTTTTTTTATATATTAAATGTGAAGTTACAAGTAACATGTATGTTGGTCAGTTCTGTTTTATGCATAATGGAAAACATGAAAACATACCTGATTGCAGCAGTACAAGCCAGCAGAGAATCCAGATAGAGACGCAGAAATAAGGTTTGACATGAGTGTCAGCTTGGTCCGGTTCCTCCTTAGGGTGCAATCTAATGATGGTGATGAAGAAACCGATAAAGGGGAATCGATTAGGAGAGAAGGTCGATTGATGTTATGAGAGTAATTAGATTGTGTGAAAGTCTAACTCTTTAACCTCCACATTATTCTCCTTATATATGCAAAAGGAAACCCTAATTAGTTAACAAGAGTAATAAGGCCCATCAACTATTACCAACTAATTATTTAATAGGTTGTTATATATTTTGATCTATATAATGTAAATGATTATAATGGCTACTAGATTAAATATTACATCATAATATATTTAATCTTACATTCTCCCACTTAGCCGAGTAATCATTTACTATGAGTATTAGATAAGCCTAATCAGGAGTTAACATTCATTTTAGCCTTAAACAAGTACTATAGCAGAGAAATACATCCGTTGAATCATTATGCGACTCAGGACCCCCATTAGTCATATTATAGCCTTAATTTAAAACCTAATCGTTATGATCAAAATACGCATAAGCCCTTTGTTTGATTTGTAACTTTATTTGTCTATATGCCATTATGCTGGCTTGACATATTCTTAGAGACATGCAAAAATCAAACTAATGAGGAAAATGAACTAATGTTTAGTCATTCATAGTACGATATGCAGTTGCGCACGGCCATCAATTAATACCTGTCTATGAGCTCTCTTAATAAGACTTATAGGTAATAGCCCTTCAGTTATAGGATCCTTAAGCATATCATGAATGTTTTCGATACAAAACTTAGTTTCCTCAATTTGTTCATAAACGAATAATTAATTGCGTATCGAAACTTAATGCTGCACCTCTCGAACTGTTACTGTTCAAGGAGTCATGGTAGCTGACTTTATCACACTAAGTCTTCAAAACATTAATTATATGGAGTTAATAAACTTATGAGTCCACTGATAAATTTTCAACAACATTTAGTGACTATATTATGTCGTTATAACTTAGGTTGTTGTTAGAGTAAAATGCACGGATAGTCCCTGTGGTTTTGCAAAGTTTCAGCTATAGTCCCCAGATTTTGGAAATTACACTCATAGTCCCTGTGGTTTGACAGTTTGTTACGCTGATAGTCCCTGGAGTGGATGTGGGTTAGTTTTCTCAGTTAAGTCCATGTGAAATTACAAAATTACCCTCCATCTTCTCCATAAACACACACTCTGACTCTCTCTGTCTCTATCTCTCTCCCTCTCTCAACAAAAGCCCCACCACCTACCGTCACCAGCACCACCACTGCCACCACCACTTGCCACCACCCACCCCACACCACCACCTACCCCACACCACCACCTGATGCAACACGACAAGCATCAACCAGCGAGCTACAATTCCCAATTCCCAAATTCAAGCCCTAATTCCTTTTATCCACAAATAAATCATATTTCAGCGAATGATCTTGTGAATTACATTGGGGGTTTTAATCTGAGTACAGAAACGAACAAGATGCCTCAAAAAATGATTACCGAAAATGAATAGAATATACCGTTTGTGGCTGAAAAAAGGTGCGTAGACTCGAACCCAACTCGAACCACCAGTATCCACCACCTGTCGGACTTTAACACGCCATCAAACACCACCACAGCACCGCCGCCCTCATCATCACTACAACATCGCCTCCCACGACATCACCACGCCTTCATCGCACCACCGTTAACCACCCGAACCTGCTTCATCTTCTTCGTATTTCCTCTACCTCACCATTGTCATCTCAGGTCACCCTTCTCTTCATCATCTCTGTCGTACCACAACCATCCTTCCACCGTCGCTATTCACCCTAACCACCGTTGTTCCCCATCGTTCACCGTCATCATCTTCACAACAACCACCCGAACCTGCAACCTCCTTCGTTACCGTCACACCACCAACCTGCATCACACTAAGATCGGTGAAGCGGAGTGGTTAAAAATCCCAGGCATCGGATCTGATTTGATCCATGTGTGTGACTAGAGATCGTAGATTTCTGGCTAGTGGATTGTCTTCAAAATCATGGCGGTGGTAGTGGTGGTGGGAGGTGGTGGCGGCTGTGGTTTAGAGAGAGAGTAGAAAGAGAGAGTGTAGAAAGGGGGTGGGTTAACAGAGATATATAATTCTTTTAATTTTTAAGTTATTATATTTAATAGTAAGGGTATTTTAGTCATTTCACATCCACTTAACTGAGAAAACTAACCCCCATCCACTCCATGGACTATCCGTGTAACAAACTGTCAAACCACAGGGACTATGAGTGTAATTTCCAAAATCTGGGGACTATAGCTGAAACTTTGCAAAACCACAGGGACTATCCGTGCATTTTACTCTTGTTGTTATCAGTTTATTATGACTCTTCCATGAGATAGGTTTTGTCTGCTGACATAAAGATATACCTGAAATTACATTTTGTCATCTTTGAATATTACAAAGTTAAAGTAATAAACCGGTTTGAGTTCTCACTTCTTCTTTAAATTGTAGGCTCTCGTTTCTTTTAAAGATATTGTAATACTCTATTAGATGCTTCACATTAATCTAGACATATCTAGTGTGTTGTAATGTGAGTAATATCTAAACGAGTATAGACTTGAACTTGCATAAGACTTCTAATTAATGAAGCATAAGTAAATAATCTCATTTATCCTATTATTATCCTTTAAAGGAAGAGCAGTATTGTTTGTTACATATGTAAGGACCCATTTAAGGTTAAACTTATGGAACGAAACTAATATCTCATTGGGTCTATCTCAGTATGTTATGATATCTATCACGTAAGATATATCTCTGAGATCTATTATATCAAAGTTTGTGTTAACAATGCTTTGACTTATGTAACATATACCTGTCAAAAGAATATCATCTATATAGACAAGTTTATCTTAGTTGCTCCCACTCATTTTGAGGTATGTACATTAATCCACTTGGTTCTTGATGAAAAATAATTATGTTAAGATTTCATCACATTATGATGTTTGCATTAACCCGTACATGGATTTTATTGGCTTATAGACAAACTGTTCTTTAACCATAAGTTTAGAACTTTCAGGTTGTCTTATGAACATGTAAATATGTCAGCCAGTTGTTAGGGAAAATTGTTTTTAATGTTCATCTAATGTAGCTTAAAACTATTATAAGCTACTAGAACAGTGATGATCCTCAAAGAAATCTTTTGTTAGATATGTAATAAAGATTCTTTAATAATTTATCTCTTCCTGAGTACAACCTTTGACAATCAATCCTGCCTTAACGCTTATATTAGGATTTGGTTTAGTTATGAACACTCTTAGGTAATTCAATCAAATCCCAAACGTTATACGAACACATAAAATCAGTTTTACTAGAAAACAGTTTTATTCCATTCAGATGATTAATTGAGACTAATGGCTTAATTTTGAAGAGATAGGATCAGTAAACATTTCCAAAATCCATTTCAACTTCAGTTAGGGAGGTTATGTAATCATCAAAGTTAGTAGGTTTTTAAACCTAGATGACCTCCTGAGTTGATTATTGGGTTCATTAGAAGTTTCAGTTTTATGGATTAGCTCTTGTTTAGGTTGCTATCATTTTCAGGATTCTAAGTTTGTAAGAGTTGGTGCAGTATGGTGTACAAGATGTGTAATCGGAGTTAAATTCGGAGTGAACTTTAATGACACTCTCCCCCCCGCCTCTTGTATTCCTTGCAAATCATGATAAGGACTTTGACTGCTCCCACTGACCTTAGAAAACTTTAGGAACTCAGCATGCTTAGGGTCAATTTTTAACGACCAACAAATTTTAATAGAGAAACAAGTTAATGACGTTAGTCGTTGTGATTTCTCTTGTTGAGGATTATGTTAGTTTAGGTAAGAAATCTAAGTGTGCCCACAATTAAGCAACAATGAAACTTTTGTAAGAGTAGCATTAGATTTTAAGGAGACAAGTTATTATAGAACAGTGTCAAGATGGAGCAATGTCTTGTACAAGAGGTGTAAATTTAGGTAATGTAAAATTTTCACTCCCCCACCTCTTGCAACTATTGCAAGTTATTATTAAGACACTTAATGCTCCCACTGATCTTTAATATCTCTAGAATGCTACATGAGAAGTTTCAATGAGCTACATGACGTGGGAACCTATCATATATATGTTAGACTTTATTTGATTTCTTTAGTGTCCAGATGTCATAAGAAAACTCAGGGACATATCTAATAGAAATCTTATTAAGCATATGTATGAATAGATTTCTTTTAAGACCGTGGGCCATATGCGACAAAATTTAGATACAAGTTGATAGTCTCTTAAATGATAAATGAATTATGTCTGAATATTCCATTTGGAATAAGTTCCATGAATGCCAATGAATGACTTATGATGGACCCATACTTATTCCTTAAGCCAAGTAATATTTAGGGCTGTAACGTCATGATTTAAAATCACTTAGAATGAGATTAGATAAAAAAAATCATCCTCATTAACCATGTCATGATTTCTGATGAATTTCAGTTATAATGGATGAAATTTGTTGGTCTCATTTTCCTTTTGTCAAATTCTCATTTGCATGATAACAAAAGTTGTGAAAGTGTAAGGTATCATCTAGTTTTATCTTAGTAATGTTTCAATCCAGATATTTAGAACAAGTAAAATGAGAGTTTAAGATAAGTGTGACTTTATGTTGGTTATGCAAACCTCACAACCTTCATGACATGGCCTAAGTAATGATACTATATTCTGATTAATCTTCAGAATATGTAAGGTATCGAAAAGCTTTGTTAGAAGACTGCTTATTATGGTTCTTATAGCCTTAACAATTAATTTTGTCACTAACTCTCATATTAGTTATTTGTCGACTTCTGGTAAGGAAACATATGGAACTAGAGTCAACTAATCATGTGTTAATAGGAATATTAAAATTGGCAGACGTAAATATCATTAGTAAGTGACTACCTAATTAACTTATCCAACTGTTCTTTAGAATAATGGATATTCTCGTTGCTTATGCCTAGTCTAATGGCATAATTATGCTGTGAGATTCTCCCTTAAAGAACCTTAGAGTTGGAATTTTGTACTTGTATTTTGACTATGGACCTTAGAACAATCATCTTTTAAAGTTTAAGTGGTTGTAAGGTGAATAACATCTTATTTTCCAGTTTCAAACATATATTTCTTTGTACATATGTTGCTTATCAACACACTCATTATACTTTGGTACTTTTGAGTGTTATAGTTGATTTATAAGGCATCAAATTGTACAAGTGAAAATCTTAGTATGTAATGTACTGGAAAAAATGTAGTTATTTCCATGCGTAAGCCCTTAACTTTATGGGTCATGGTATTGTACATTATTATGTATTCACATATACCACTTAGCTTTATAGTTTAGAATTTTAAATTAAGGCATGCATCTTAGGAATTCTTGTGATTATTCCACAGATAATAGATTAGTCTTAGGAAAGACTTAATTTGGAATAACCTTTTAGTGATTGCATTTATGTTAGAGAGTTCTTGATTATCATAGGGGACATCATGTTCGATTTATCCTAATCATCATGCTATACTTTTCTTCTGTAGTGCTTTATCAGAAGAGAGCAGTAGGATTATCGTGTCTTAAGAGATAATCAGGGATTTAATTTAAGAGCTAATCTTATAGAAACTTTAAATAAAGCAAAAAAATTTAGGTTTAAGAATTAGAGTGGATGAGATATAGATTTATAGAAGAAAACTACAGTGAGTAAGATTATGGGTACTAAAAAAATAAGGCAGACGATATTATCATAAAATTAATGAAGGATCATTAATATAAGGATCATTATGTGAAGAGGTTGTGATATGTCTATTACTAACATCAAAATAATATACTCATTTAAAGTTCTACTTAAACGAAGACAAATCAGCTTTGGCCAGAAGTGTAATCATTTAAGCATGTGTGCAAAGTAATCGTGACAAATCAGCTTTGGCCAGAAATGAGACAATCACTTTAGTTATGCACTTGTTAAGTATGCTATACATGAATGAATTAAATCAGCTTTGGCCAGATATTAAGACATTCACGTTTGTAATGCATACTCAACATAGCTTTCGTAATACTTGAACGATAAGTAGATGTATCAAATCAGCTTTGGCCAGAAATGATTCATCAGAAGCTCATTCAAGTAAAGCCATTTTGGTTTTGTAAAACATTATTTGATCCTTATTAATTAACTAAGTATTTTACAAAATCAATCATTTAATAGCAAACCACCTGTTAAATAGGAGCCCCGAGCTAAATTTTAGTTCACATTAACTGCTTAATAAAGTAATAGGATTTTAAGAATTAGAGTGGATGAGATATAGATTTATAGAAGAAAACTACAGTGAGTAAGATTATGGGTACTAAAAAAATAAGGCAGACGAAATTATCATAAAATTAATGAAGGATCATTAATATAAGGATCATTATGTGAAGAGGTTGTGATATGTCTATTACTAACATCAAAATAATATACTCATTTAAAGTTCTACTTAAACGAAGACAAATCAGCTTTGGCCAGAAGTGTAATCATTTAAGCATGTGTGCAAAGTAATCGTGACAAATCAGCTTTGGCCAGAAATGAGACAATCACTTTAGTTATGCACTTGTTAAGTATGTTATACATGAATGAATTAAATCAGTTTTGGCCAGATATTAAGATATTCACGTTTGTAATGCATACTCAACATAGCTTTCGTAATACTTGAACGATAAGTAGATGTATCAAATCAGCTTTGGCCAAAAATGATTCATCAGAAGCTCATTCAAGTAAAGCCATTTTGGTTTTGTAAAACATTATTTGATCCTTATTAATTAACTAAGTATTTTACAAAACCAATCATTTAATAGCAAACCACCTGTTAAATAGGAGCCCCGAGCTAAATTTTAGTTCACATTAACTGCTTAATAAAGTAATAGAATTTCGAATAAGTCTTGAAATTTTATGAACACTCGTGATTTCGGATGATCTCAGATGGTTTCGGATGATTTCGGATGTGTCCAAGACGCGTGATTTCGGATGAATTATGTCTTGGGTTCATCCGAGATGGTGATGCTTAGTCCAAGACGATCCGAAATGATCAGACAGTTATTGATCCGAGATGGACGAACATATGCTCATCCGGAATGTTCATCCGGAATGATCCGAAATGATCAGACAGTTATTGATCCATAATGGACGAACAGATGTTCATCCGGAATGTACATCCAGAATGTTCATCCGGAATGTTCATCCGAGATGTGTTCCTCAAGCCACAAAATCCTTAATTTAAGCAGTTATCAATTGATAAGGTTCAAAATCCGAAATTTTTAGGATTATGGGATTATGTTTCCTGTTTAAATGTTAATTATATTTATCTGTTTATTTCGAAAATTATATCCATTAATAACAATAACAGATATCGAAAATTGTTTAGTAGATAAAATAGATCAAAACAGGAAAAACACCCAATAATCCAAATTCATTCCAAAACTAAAGGAATTTTCGAATTTTTCTTATGAACATGTTATGAACTCTAAGATAAAACATTCAAGCCTTCATCCGTAATGCATCCGTAATGATAAAACCCCAGATCCGTAATGATCCGAGATGATCCGAGATGCATTCGTGATGATAAAACCCAGATCCGTAATCATCCGTAATGATCCGTAATGATGATTTTGGATGGCAAAACGGAATTTCATTAGGGTTTTCAAAACTGTTTTCCAGTTTTATACCAGATTTTCGGATACAAAACAGAACCGATTAATCAACATATGCTCTGATACCTCATGTTGGTCAGTTCTGTTTTATGCATAATGGAAAACATGAAAACATACCTGATTGCAGCAGTACAGGCCAGCAGAGAATCCAGATAGAGACGCAGCAATAAGGTTTGACATGAGTGTCAACTTGGTCCGGTTCCTCCTTAGGGTGCAATCTAATGATGGTGATGAAGAAACCGATAAAGGGGAATCGATTAGGAGAGGAGGTCGATTGATGTTATAAGAGTAATTAGATTGTGTGAAAGTCTAACTCTTTAACCTCCACATTATTCTCCTTATATATGCACCCAAGAGGAAACCCTAATTAGTTAATAAGGGTAATAAGGCCCATCAACTATTACCAACTAATTATTTAATATGTTGTTATATATTTTGATCTATATAATGTAAATGATTATAATGCCTACTAGATTAAATATTACATCATAATATATTTAGTCTTACAATGTAACATGCAAAAAGTGAGTTGTTTTCTTTAGTGTTATCTAAATAGCCAATTTTCTTTAGTGAGGGGAAGCCTTTTGGCATTGTGTGTTTTAAGATACTATACAATCAATCGAAGGGGTAGGTGAAAGACAATCAAAAGAGGAAAAACATATAACTTGAAAATTATGTTTCATTAACTTGAAAATTGTGTTTAATTAACAAACCTTGAAGTGTTTAAATCATTTCGTAAGTCCTTTCTAACATGTAAGTGGTGTTTTCAAAATTGTATAAAAGATATTTTATTCAAAGCAAAAAAAACCGTCCCAAAAAAATAAATAAAAATCCTATGAATTGGACGAGTGGCACACGACATTTTGGATCTATCAAATTAATCTTGGTATCATATCCAAGTTGACACTTTTAGAAAAACCAAATAAAATATTTTTTATACCAACATTAGGTAAAAATGGAGTTTTAAATTTTTTAACGAATTTAAGGTATAGACAACACCATATGTTTATAATTTTTATTACCATGGTTATAATTGACACATTCTTATTCGTGTGTTCATTTTTTTTATTTTTAAATTGCTATATTTATTACCGATATTTTCTTATTTGTTACTATTTAATTAAGATTTGTAAGGCTCATGACTTAGATACACTACACCGATGCTACGAATAAGAAAATTAATAAACATAGAATACTATTATGAGATGATTAATAAATCAACAAGAAACGATTAACATGTTGTAAATTGTTGTACCTGTCGCATCACACGGGTTTCTTACTAGTTACTAACAAATCAAGAAGCTAGAGAAATAAAAGATATTGATTTTCATATCATGGTTCACTAAATAAATAAAGAAGCATTAACATATTGTCATAATTATATATATAGTTTTCGAAGGATGATGAATAGTAATTTCAATTTTAAAATTATATATAGCTTTTTAATATTTTATTATATTAATATATTTTTAATATTTATTTTTAACTTTTAATATAGTTTAATTTTTTTCTATTTATTTTTAGCTTTTAACGTATTTTTATTTTTCCTTTTCTAAAACCATATTTTCTTTACCATTTATTTTGTTTTCCATAAGATTTTCTTCTTTTTTAAAATTTACCTTTACTTTATCAATTAATTTGATATTTCTTTAATAAATTATGTTCGTTAATTTTTTTTCTAAAAACTTAAGTACGTAATTGAGCTTCCTTTTTATCCTCGATTAATATAACTGTTATTAAAAACAAATTTATATTAAAAAATAAAGTATTTATTTTCTATCGTAAATGATACGATGATAAACTGAACCGATTCTAACGGTTTGGCTTTCTAAACAACATTCTACATTTTCAAATAACGTTTGTTTTACATTATCGTTTGCTCCGTTTCGCCGCAACACGCGACTGAAAAGAACCTAGTTTCAATTAAGTATATCACAAACTATAACTTTTTTCCTTCATATACGTTTTAACCACAGTAGTACAAATGTTGTTATTAGTTAGATAAAACAAATATATTTACTAGTGTTCGTTATAATTAGATTATTATTATTATTATTGTTATTTTTATTATTATTATTATTATTATTATTATTATTATCTGATGAGGTTCTGGCATCATAGGTAGGTTTTCTAGTGAGACATGAGTGCTTGGTGGTTGATTACAGTGGTGTCGCGCCGGGTTGGCATGTCGTGTCAACCCGACCTGTTAAGATACGAACATACCTATTATTAAATATATAAACTTTACTTCCAAGTAATTATTAAATTAGGAGCCTCACATGTTTTTTTATTTAAATTTATAAATATGTCATCAACGGGTCTTAACAGGTTAACATATATTTAACCTGTTAAGACACGAAATTAAACACCAATAGGGTGGTGGTCCACCGGCAAAGACAAAGTCTTTAAATACCTAGGTTTAGGGGAGAAAAGGTCTTAGGTTCAATTCGTGTCTTATTATCGTGTTGAGTAAAATGCACGGATAGTCCCTGTGGTTTTGCAAAGTTTCAGCTATAGTCCCCAGATTTTGGAAATTACACTCATAGTCCCTGTGGTTTGATAGTTTGTTACGCGGATAGTCCCTGGAGTGGATGGGGGTTAGTTTTCTCTGTTAAGTCCACCTGAAATTACTTTTTTACCCCTTACTTTATTAAAATATAAAAAAAATTGACACATATATAAACCCACCGGATCACACTTTCGATCATCTTCTGTCACATGAACCCACCATTTTCCGGCAGTCAATCATGACTTCAATCGAAGAAGAAGCACTGAAACTTACAGAAGTTCAAACACTAAAAGGTCACACCGATAGAGTATGGGGACTCGCTTGGAATCCGGTCACCGGCACCGCAGGTACACCGGCGATGATCGCTTCATGTGGCGGCGATAGACTATTCGCATCTGGCAACAACGGAACCCTAGTTCTACTTCCTTCGATTGCTTGGTTAGGTTTCATACTCGCTGTTTTTCAAATAGTAACAGATTTAGGGTTTTGTTACTATAGTTTAGCAAAACGTTAATTGAACAAATATAACTTGTTATATTGAGCTTTAACTGTCACTGGTTTGTCGAGATCTGAAACCAAGTTTGAATATGGGGGGTTTCAGGGCTTCAATTTTGGGTTTGAATTTTGGGGTTTGATACTTTGATTTTGAATTACAACGATTGGAATTACTTTGATGTGGGTTTAAATTTGGGGGTTTGATACGATGGTTGTGGTGGGCGAGTGAAGGCGTTGGTTGTGGTGGTCGAATGAATGCGGTGGTGGTGTTTGCAGATGAATGTTGTGGTGGTGAGGGTGTTTGCAGGTGAAGATGAAGGAGATGGCGGAGAAGAACGAGGTGGTGGTTCTGGTGGTCGAGTGAAGGAGATGGTGGGTTTAGGTTGGAGGTGGTGCGACGGTGGAGGGTTTATGGTGGTGGCGGTTATGGTGCAGGTTTGAGGTGGCTCTCGGTGGTGGGTGGAGGGTGATGGTGGTGGATAGAGGTTGAAGATGAAGTATAATTTCTACTTTTTTGTATTATATCATTAAGGGTATTTTAGTCATTTCACACCAACTTAACTGAGAAAACTAACCCCCATCAACTCCAGGGACTATCCGCGTAACAAACTGTCAAACCACAGGGACTATGAGTGTAATTTCCAAAATCTGGGGACTATAGCTGAAACTTTGCAAAACCACAAGGACTATCCGTGCATTTTACTCTATCGTGTTTGTGTAGAAATTATTAGCCCTAGCCTAGCCTAGCCCAACCTTGCCACATATGAAAGTCAATTTTCAAATAAATAATTAATTTTTAGAACTTTGTTTAAATATGCTTTGTAACGTTTCTTACCAAACCAAAATGTGTGTTAGGTTTTGAAGGAATAAACATCGATTCTGCTTTTCTCTGTTGGGGGGACTCGGACGATGATAATTTCTCATCTTCGTGCTTTCATCAAATTCAAAGGTGACTCCTTTCTTCTTCCTTTACATTCTTCCCGATTCAGTCCTCACGCCACTCTTTTAGCTTCTCTTCTTCACTCCAATTCCTTTTCAAATAATGGGGATCCTCCTCTGTCTAGGTATCAAAAACTTACCAACTTGGATCATGCCTTTGACCTGTTCGATGAAATGACACAGAGACGACCACTGCCATCTGTTGTCAAGTTTAATCAACTGTTGAATGCTGTTGCCAAAATGAACCATTTTTCTTGCTCTCTTGACCTTTTTAAACAAATGTGTCTCATTGGAGTGCCTGTTGACAAATACTCTATGAGTATTGCCATCAAGTGTTGTTGTCAGATGTCTCGCACCAATGACGGTTTCGCCCTCCTAGCTTCTTGCTTCAGGCGAGCTGTTGTCCCAAATGTCTTCATATTTAGTACACTCTTAGATGGACTCGTCATAGAAGATAGGATTCTTGAGGCTGAGAATTTTTTTAAGAAGTTAAGCAAGCAGAGACTCTGTGAACCGAATGTAGTTATGTATTCCACAATGATCAAAGGGCTTTGCAAGGTTGGGAATAACTGAATGGGTGTTGCAAGAGTTTGAAAATCGAGGAGGCCATGCATATGTTTTATGAGATAACAAGAAAAGGTTTGAAACCTGATATCGTCACTTACAACACCATGATACAGGGATTGTTTCGCGTTGGACGTTGTGGAGATGCACAGAAATTCTTTGATGAGATGCGAGCAACAGGCCAAATTCCAAATGAATACACGTATGGAGTAATTTTAGATGGCCTTTGCAACAACCATAAAGTAGGAGAGGCGCTCTCTTTGTTTCATTTGGTGGGTGAGAGCAAGCTAAATTATAATATCGTCATGTACACAATCCTTATTGAAGGTGCAAGCAAATGTGGGAAGCTTGATACTGCGAAGACTCTTTTCCATGACCTAACTTTAAAAGGTTTGCAGCCTAACGTGCGAACATTTAACATAATGATCAGTGGCCTCTGTAGAGAAGGTCAGCTAAAGGAAGCAAAGCTATTGTTTCTTAAAATGGATGAGAGTGACTGCCCACCAGATACTGTTACCTACAATGTTCTTCTCCAAGGATATCTTAGGAACAAGCACTTTGATGATGTAGAGATGCTTTTACATGAAATGGATGGAAGGAGTTACTCACTTGATGCTTCGAGTTTATCTTTGTTGATAGATCAAATTGCAGCTGGTTCACTAGATCGACGTATGATTGAGTTGATAGGTAGGCTTGTGCCAAAAGAAATGATGAACATTCCTGCCTAGATCTGTTGGTAAGTTGTTCACCTATCACAATTTCCGACTTGTCATGCTATTTTATCTGCTTCCTCTATCAGATCTGTTGACTATCTCTTCTTAGGAGATTCTGTTGATCCAGGTCAACACATTTTAGAAACCATCATTTTCTGTTCGCTCCAAAGGTATCACTCGCGTATGTGACTGTTGTAGAGAGTTGCTTTTAGTTTGGTAAGAATCATGATTCACCATGTATCTTGCAAGTGTTTGACTTTTCAAGGTTGACTATCCACAAAACAACTGTTTGACTTTTCAAGGTTGACTATGCACAAAATGTTATATTTCATTTAAATCTTGATTATGCAAATTTAAATCTGAGGTTGTTCATTGATACTAGAAGTAACTTGATTTAGATAATTTTGTTAGGTTTAGAAGCAAGTCTCAGGTTGGCTACGTAAGATAATTTTATAACTCACAGATTTAGATAACACTGAATGATTTTCTCGTTTGTATAAATTAATAACTAGTTTTTGCCCCGCCCGCGTTGCGGTGCACTAAGCCGAATACTTCTCTCTCATAACATCTACGTTTGTGTTGAGGTTACTTGTACATACTACTCATAACACGATCTCAAAAAAAAAAAATACATTTAGTCAACCAATTAAAATAAAACACCACCATTCTTTTGTTAAAAAAACAAAAACGATGGAAAAACTATAATTTTAAACTGGGGGCAAAATTGTAACTTTTCAAGACAAATGAGCGTGTGTCAGGCGGCTGCCTGACACGAATAAAAATTACACCGAGTCAACTAATTAAAACAAAATAGTACCATATTTTTGTAAAAAAAATAATGGCATGACTGTAATTTTACACTGGGGGTAAAATCGTAATTTGATTGGGAGAACAAACAAAAACGATGGTAGAACTGTAAATTTAAAATGAGTGCAAAATTGTAATTTGATTGGAAGGGAAAAAACAAAACTAATGACAAAACTGTAAATTTAAGCGGGGTAAAATCGTAATTTGGCTGGACCAATAGTGAAGTGTCAGACAGCTGCCTGGCACTATTCCCCTTCATGTAAAATGTATAGTACTAGTTAAGTTATTGCCCCGCCCACATTGTGGGGGTACTAAGCCGAATATTTCTATCTCATAACATGTATGTCAGTGTTTTTTGAGTTACTTGTACCTACTACTCATAACACGTTCTAAAAAAAAATTACATCGAGTCAATCAATTAAAAACACTGCGATACTGCAAAAGAAAAAAAAAGGAAACTAAAACGATGGAAAGACTAAATTTTTAAACTGTGGCAAAATTGTAATTGATTAGGACAAATGAGTTTGTCAGGCAACCGCTTAGCACGAATAAAAATTACACCGAGTCTACCAATTAAAACAAAACAATACAATACCATAGTTATGTCAAAAAAAAAAACTAAACGATAGCATGACTGTAATTTTACCCCGGGGTCAAATTCGTAATTTGAAAGGGAAAAAACAAACGATTGCAGAACTTCAAATTTGAACTGAGGGCAAATTCGTAATTTGGCTTGGAGGAAAAAAAACAAAACCAATGGCAAAACTGTAAATTTATATGGGGCAAAATCGTAATTTAGTTGGACCAATGGAGAAGTGACAGGCAGCTGCCTGACACTATTCCCAAGAAAAAACTAACACAACGGCATGACTGTAATTTTACACTAGGGGCAAATTCGTAATTTGACAGGAAAAAATAAACAAAACCGATGGTACAACTGTAAATTTGAACTGAGGCCTAAAACGTAACTTGGCTCGGAAGGAAGAAAACAAAACGAATGGCAAAACGATAAATTTAAACGGGGCCAAATCGTGATTTAGCTAGACCAATGGGAAAGTGTCAGGCAGCTGCCTGACATTATTAAAAAAAACTAAAACGATGGCAAGACTGTAATTTTACACTAGGGGCAAATTCGTAATTTGACAGGAAAAAAACAAAAACTATGGCAAAACTATAAATTTGAACTGAGTGCAAAATCGTAATTTGGCTGGGAGGAGAAAAAAACAAAACCAATAGAAAAACCGTAAATTTAAACGGAACAAAATCGTAATTTGGGTGGACCAATGGAGAAGTGTCAGGCAGCTGCCTGACACTATTCCCCACCATGGGAATTGTATGATACTAGTTTTTGCCCCGCCCGTGTTGCGGGGCACTAAGCCGAATATTTTTCTCTCATAACATGTACGTATGTGTTTTGGTTACTTGTACAAACACTCATAAAAAGATCTTAAAAAAATTACATCGAGTCAACCAATTAAAACAAAATACTACAATACTTTTGCTAAAAAATTAAAACGATGGAAAGACAATAATTTTAAAGTTAGAGCAAAATTGTAATTTTTCAAGATAAATGAGCGTGTGTCAGGAAGCCGCCTGGCACGAATAAAAAATTACCCCGAGTTAACAATTAAAACAAAACACTACCATAGTTTTGTAAAAAAAAAAAAAAACTAAAACGATCGCAAGTCTGAAAATTTTCATCTGGGGCAAAATCATAATTTGACAGAGAAAAAAAACAAAAACGATGGCAAAACTGTAATTTTGAACTGAGCACAAAATCATAATTTAGCCAAGAAGGAAAAAAACAAAACCAATGGACAAAACTGTAAATTTAAACGGGACAAAATCATAAGGTGGTTGGACCAATGAGGAAGTGCTGCCTGGCACTATTCCCCTCAATGGTGAAAGTTAGGGCAAAATTGTAACTTTTCAAAATAAATGAGCGTGTACCGGGCAGCCGCCTGACACGAATAAAAAATTACTCCGAGTCAATAATTAAAACAAAACAAAACATTACCATAGTTTTGTCAAAAAAAAAAAAAAAAAAACTAAAACAATCGCATGACTAACTTTTCACCGGGGGAAAATCGTAATTTGACAGGAAAAAAAAACGATGATAAAACTGTAAAGTTAAAATAGGGATTATCCGTGTAATTAACTCTTACCAATTTATTACTAACAGGTCTTATGTATCATAATTAAAAAATATATTAGGTTTTATACTCGTATTAAAATATACCTTCATGACACATTCTAAAAAGTATTTTTATTATTTACTTAATACACTTAACAAATCAAATTTTAGATATGAAGAACTGATAACAAATTAACTATTATTTGATTTGAATTTAAGCTCTAAGTTAGTAAGTGGCCTAATAGATAAGAATGGCTAGAAAACATAATTGAATACTTTTGTACTTATATTTAACATTACTTTTCGTTTTCTAATGATATTATCATAAAATAAATCAATTGGTAGATTAGATACATTGTTAATTAATATTTAACTAGTGTTTACCTAGCCACGCATTGTGGTGAAAATGCCGTATGTACACAAAACTGTTATAACAAAATGTATACATATTAAAAAAAAATCAATAAACCAAATCAAACTACAATTTAATATGATGTAGAAATAACATAACTTGGGAAAGAAATATGTATGAGATCTCTAGTACAAAACTATAAATTGTTCAATCTTCTTATCTAGGATTCTAATACAAAACTATAAGGAATATGAGATATATTATTAACATAGCCATAAGTTCTTTCCAAATATGAAAAAAAAAAAACAAACATAATATGGATGATGTTATCTTCTTGTTAAACGAGAGTGAAATAGTAGGGCTTGCTTTCTACATTTCTTACCAAACCAAAATCAAAGCAGACTACCAGAGAGAGAGAGAGTGAGTGTGTGTGTGTTAGGTTGAAGCAATTCCCGTCTCTCTGTTAGTGTTTGGGGATGATGACTCGCTCCTCTTCACGTCTTCATTCTTTCTTCAGACTCAAATGTAATTTCATCACCAACTCTGTAACCCCTCTTTCGTCTTCCCGATTCAGTCCTCACGCCACTCTTTTACCTTCTCTTCTTCACTCCAATTCCTTTTCAAATGATGGGGATCGTCCCCAATCTAGGTATCAAAAAGTTACCAAATTGGATGATGCCTTTAACCTGTTCGATGAAATGATCCAGAGAAAACCCCTCCCATCTGTTGTTAAGTTTAATCAGTTGTTAAATGCTGTTGCCAAAATGAAACATTTTTCTTCTTGCCTCCATCTGTTTAAACAAATGTGCGTTATTGGGGTTCCAGTTAGTGAGTACTCTATGAATATTGCAATCAGGTGTTGTTGTCAGATGTCTCGCACCAACGACGGCTTTGCACTCCTGGGCTGTTGCTTCAGGCGAGCTGTTGTACCCGATGTCTTCACATTTAGTACACTCTTAGATGGACTCATTCGTGAAGATAGGATTCTTGAGGCTGAGAGACTCTTCAAGAAGCTCATCAAGCACAGACTTTGTGAACCTAATGTAGTTACGTATAACACGATGATTAAAGGACTTTGCAAGTTTGGCAACAATGATATTGCCATTGGTTTGCTTAGGCTCATGGATGAAAGAGGCTGTAAGCCTAATGTTGTTGCATATAGTACTATCATTGATAGTCTCTGCAAGGACAAAATGATAGAGGATGGTTTCAAGCTTTTCAATGAAATGGTATTTGCCAAAGGCATTCAACCAGATGTCATCACATACACCTCTCTGATTTATGGCCTTTGTAACTTGTGTCGTTGGGACGAGGTCTCTAAGCTGCTAAAAGAAATGGAGGATCTAAGGATCTCTCCTAATTTTCAAACCTTTAGCATATTAGTTGATGCATTTTGCAAGGAAGGTAGGGTGGATGAAGCGGAGGCTGTTATAGACATCATGGTTGAGAGAGGTGAGGTTCCTAACATAGTGACATACAGTTCACTTGTAGATGGTTACTGTCTGCGAGGTGAGATGACCAAAGCAAAGTCGATTTTTGATTCACTTACTTCTAAAGGTCTCGTTCCTAATGTTGTTACTTATAACAGTTTATTGAACGGGTATTGCAAGAGTTTGAAAATAGAAGAGGCCATGCATATGTTCCATGAAATAACAAGAAAAGGTTTGAAACCTGATATAGTCAGTTACAGCACCATGTTACAGGGATTGTTTAGGGTTGGGCGTTGTGGAGAGGCACGCAAACTCTTTGATGAGATGCGATCACAAGGCCTAACTCCAAATGAATGCACCTATAGAATAATATTAGACGGTCTTTGCAACAACCATCAAGTTGAAGATGTGCTCTCTTTGTTTCATTTGGTGGGTGATAGCAAGCTAAACTCTGACATTCAAGTGTACACTATTCTTATTGATGGTATGAGCAAATGTGGGAAGCTTGATATTGCAAGGGATCTTTTCCAAGACCTAACTCTAAAAGGTTTGCAGCCTAATGTTCGGACATATACCGTGATGGTTAGTGGCTTGTGTGGGGAAGGTTTACTAAAGGAAGCAAAGCACTTGTTTCGTAAAATGGATGAGAGTGGCTGCCCACCAAATAGTGTTACTTACAATGTTCTTCTCCAAGGATATCTTAAGAACCAGAATTACGATGATGTTGAGATGCTTTTACAGGGAATGGATGGAAGAAGTTACTCACTTGATGCTTCAACTTTATCGATGTTGATTGATCAAATCGCAGCTGGTTCAGTAGATAAAAGTATGCTTAAATTGATAGGTAAGCTTGTCCCAAAAGAAATGATGGACACTCCTGCCTAGATAGCAATATGGGAGAGCGACTGCATTAGTTATTGTAGGTCTGAGCTATTTGTACTTTTGTAGGATGAGAAATTAAAATCGGAAATTTGTATCGAATTACTTCTGGTCTTTACTTGTGGTATATTCTATCTAATGAGTTTATTGTTCAACATATTTGTATTTTTTATACTAGCAGTCACATTTCATCGACTTTATATATGAATTCCGGTTTGATATCTACAAAGTGGATATCACAGCGTTGATCACAAGCAATGTTTTGTAAAAATCAGTCCTGTATTAGAACATTACTGAATTCTGCAATGGATGTGCCCCAGAATCGCCATACTTGTTCAGTTTTTGCACATTCTTCCTGCCCAACGGTTGTGGGTAATCACACTCATTCTTCCTACCCATACGCATAAGCATTATGAATCTGCAAATGGTTGTTAGTTGCTGAGTTCGATCAGACCTGAGCCAGGGAAAAAAGGAAGGATGTAAATCATGATTGTGATTATCATAATGGTGATGCGAACCGATGGGCTAGAGAAGCAAGAAACTAGGTTGCCGAGAGGGCATAAAAAGCAAAGAATGATTCTTATTGGCAGGTACAAGAAATCAAGGATCATGAAGCGGTCAGTGGCAAGACGGTTTAGAGATGTGTTGTTTGACGTTCTCAAGCGAGCTGGTATCGCTGCTAAAAAAGAGGCTCCGGTTAATTTCCTAACGGACCCGAAGGAGGGGAGGTCTTCCCTTCGACCAGCCGATGTGCTGGTTTTTGGATGGTCCGGGGGTAAGCATGCTTGCATTGATCTCACGGGGGTGTCGCCTCTTGCCAGTTTCAGGGGCAGTGGTTTTGTTTCAGGGCAAGCGACGCGGAAGGCTGAGGCGGGGAAAATATCCAAGCACGAGCAGGCCTGCATAGATAATCAACATGCCTTCCTTCCTTTCGCGTTCGATACCTTTGGTTGTCTGGCCCCTGTGGCGTCCGGTTTCTTGAAGCGGGTTCAAAAGGCAGCACTTGCGCATGCGACAGTGTCTGTAGGCCATAGTTATGTGTTTAGCCGAGTAGGATTTGCAATTCAAAAGGGGGTGGCGGCGCAACTTGTTGCCCGTCTACCAACCCATGATTTGTAATTTGCTCTAACCTTCTAATCTAAAAAAATATTAAATGTTCAATAATATTTGAGTTTTTATGTTTAAGTAAAAGAATAAAAGGATTTGTTTTAATATGTTTCTTTATTGATAGGGATTAGTATTTGTTTAGGTAGCTTAGAGAATAAGTTAACAATTAGTATCAACAGAGTGTTTAGGGTCATTGTAAATAAAATGTGGTCTTTGTTGGTAATATTAGTTGAATCGTAACTAGTGATTTGTTACATAAAACCGTAGGTGTTATTCAAGTTTGCTTGATCCAGTATTCCAACACTGACTTCAAACAGAACCAAAACCAGTTTCCCTTTTCATCAAAGATGCAATCAATATAACTAGGATTTTGATATAACTAGAATTAGATTTTGAAGAAGTTTACAAGATACATCAGATTTTCATATAACTAGGATTTCCATTGTAATCAACAGACAACCACCTGTTACAAGATACTCGTTTGGCGGTTTCATAGGTAAAGAGTGTCGCCAGAACAAGTTGCAGGTCGCCGGAAGAAGTTGTCGCGGTGTGTGGTGGTGATGGTGGAGGCAGATGGTGGTTGTGGGTGGTGGTGGTGATGGTGCCATGTAAGCTTCCACGTCAGCATTTAACCAGGTTGTGTGCCACATAAGCTGCCACGTATGCAAAACACTAACTGGGTTATAACCCAGTTAGCAAAGGCTTGGTGGAGAAAAATAGTTTGAAAGTTGGGACTAGAAGGAGGAATTTTTTGAGTTGAGATTATTGCCGGCCAATTGGTCAAAGTTTGGATTATTAAAATCCAATAACTCATATTTTTAAACTTCCATAAAAATAGCTTTTTATAAACTTTTTTGTTTTTAGTTATTTTTATTTAAGTTACACATATATTTCATTAGGATGCTAAACGAGTTGTGGGTTCGATCCGAAACTGGCCCAACCAATTAACTTTATGACATAAAGCACATATCAAGAAATTAAACAAAAAAAAATTTCGATGACCCGGATACCTAAAACGCAATAGACAAAAAACAAAAAAAAAAGTTTTTTTTTCTAAAACGCAATATACTAAAAACACAAAAAAAAAGTGTTCTTTCAAAAAAGCAATGGACAAAAAAACACAAAAGAAAGTGTTCTTCCCTAAAACGCAATGAATCAAAAACACAAAACAAAGTGTTTTTTCTAAAACGCAATGGACTAAAAACACAAAAGAAAGTGTTTCTTCTAAAACGCAATGCACTAAAAACACAAAAGAAAGTTTTTTTTTTTTTTTTTCTAAAACGCAATGGACTAAAAACACTTCAAAATGTGTTTTTCTAAAACGCAATGGATTAAAAACACAAAAGAAAATGTTCTTTCTAAAACGCAATGGACAAAAAACACAAAAGAATGATTTTTTTTTCTAAAACGCAATGCACTAAAAACACAAAAGAAAATGTTTTTTTCTAAAACCCAATGAACTAAAAACACATAAAAATGTGTTTACCTAAAACACAATGGACTAAACCCACTTCAAAATGTGTTTTTCTAAAACTCAATGGACCAAAAAACACATAAAAATGTGTTTTTCCTACAACACAATAGACAAAAAACACAAAAGAAAGTGTTTTTTTTTTTTTTTTTTTTTTCTAAAACGCAATAGACTAAAAACACATAAAATGTGTTTTACCTAAAACGCAATAGACTAAAAACACTTCAAAATGTGTTTTCTAAAATACATTGGACCAAAAACACATAAAAATGTATTTTTCCTAAAACGCAATTGACTAAAAATACATAAAAATGTGTTTTTACCTAAAATGCAATGGATTAAAAACACAATAAAACGTGTTTCTAAAACGCAATGGACTAAAAATTAAAAAAAAAATGTTTTTTCATTCGTTTATAAAATGCAATGACTCAATTCAAAAACACAGATCGTAAAAATACAATTCAAAATTTTCTTACATAGATCGAAGCCGATTTCTTCAATGATTGACGAAATTTGAATGCTAGAAACACTTATCAGCGATCGAATCGAACGAATCGAGTGATTCGCTTCAAAATCACGGGGAAAAATGAGATATTGTATGAAATTAAACTGGGTTTCTTCATAAAAGTTGAAGAACACATTGATTGGCTATTTGAATCATTGATTGGTGACAAAAATCCCACTATAATCAGTGGCGAAGCTTGAAAATTTCCACCGGGGGGTCGGAAGTCACCGGACCTAAAAGTATATACCTAATTTTTTTTGTATAAAACTGGGGGTCGAAAACCTATATCCCTAAAAAATTCTATACGAAACGTACATACACAACACTACTGAGCGAAAAGTTCGGGGGGTTGGGCGCCCCCTGGCCCCTTCAATGCTTCGCCCCTGACTATAATGTAGTGACTATTGAGATAGAAGGTGAAGAAAAAGTTGAAGTTTGTGGGTTTTGAAAATTATGGGTTTTGAAGTTACAGGGAGAGAAGAAGGAAAAAGATTGGATAAAATTGACTAAAAATGTCTTTCCCCTTTATTTTAAAATTTTGCCACATGTCATCATTCTATTGCTTCTCATTAGCCAAACTAAACTTCATATTTAATCATCTCCCTATGAAACAATTCAAATAAATAAACTGATATAAAAGCCAAACTTAAAGAAAAGTCAATGAAATTAAGGAAAAGTCAAACTTAGCGGGACGGATGGAATCATGAAATTAAGGAAAAGTCAAACTTAGAGGGACGGATGGAATCTCGTGTGAAAAAGTCAAACTTAGCTAGAGAAATAGATAATATTTGGGATCTCATTAATGGGTTTGGGCCTAGCAGTTCACACTTTTATTGACAAATACAAATTGGCAATTGTGTTTGTAACATCACTAATGAAATCCCACATTCAACATTATTGGGCTCATCAAACATTTTGATCCACCATCTATCGGCGGGTATTGTTTTCAGGTTGTAAAGCCGAATGGTTCATTTTTTTAGAAAAATATAATATAATGAAGCCAATTGATTACTTCTTTATGGATATTTTATTAGCAATGAGATCTTTTTGGTATGCCAAAACATTATATCAAAAAAGATGGTATTATTTTTTGACATTCCAAACTAGTGTTGGAATATGTGCTTGGGTTATTAACACTGATTATCTAGACCAGAATCACAATAGTGTTTGACATTCCAAACTAGTGTTGAGATACGTGCTTGGGTTATTGACACTGGTTATTGTTCACTTGTGGGTAATACATGTAGTCTCTTCAGTGGATGGATGTTGAAAGGTTGATGTAATTGACAACCTACACCAGTAACAGACGGTCGTGGTGTGACGGATCAACAACTAGCATTTGTGTTTCACCCTAATTGTCATCCGGTGATGTTTGATACGGTGGTCCATGATTGTGTTTCCCGCCGTATCCCTCTTAGTAAAACTAAAAGATCCCATTTTTCTTTTTTATTTTTTATATATTTAAAACAATTTTTTTTAATTCGGAGCAGCATCATTTGTATTTCTTACCAAACGAAAGTGAGTGGTTGGTTAAAAATGATACTGCAATTTTACCCTTCATCGATTCTGCTTCTCTTCTCTTCTCTGTTGGATCATGATGACTCGTCGTGATTTCATCGAACTCAAAGGTATTTTCATCACCTATTCTTTAACAACAACCCCTCTTTTAGCTTCTCTTCTTCACTCCACTTCCTTTTCAAATAATGGGGTTCGTCCCCTGTCTAGGTATCAAAAAGTTACCAGCTTGGATCATGCCTTCAACCTGTTCGATGAAATGCTACACACACGACCACTGCCATCTGTTGTTAAGTTTACTCAGTTGTTAACTGCTGTTTCCAAAATGAAACATTTTTCTTCTTGTCTCCATCTTTTCAAACAAATGTGTGCCGTTGGAGTTCCTGTCGATAAATACTCCATCAGTATTGCAATTAGGTGTTGCTGCCAGATGTCTCGCACCAATGACGGTTTTGCACTCCTAGCTTCTTGCTTCAGGCGTGCTGTTGTACCAAACGTCTTCGTATTTAATACACTCTTAGATGGACTGGTGCTAGAAGATAGAATTCTTGAGGCTGAGATATTGTTCAAGAAGCTCATCAAACAGAAACTTTGTGAGCCTGACGTAGTTATGTATTCCACTATGATTAAAGGGCTTTGCAAGGTTGGGAATAACGATATTGCCATTGGTTTGCTTAGGCTCATGGATGAAAGAAGCTGTAAGCCTAATACTGTAGTATATAATACCATCATTGATAGTCTTTGCAAGGACAAAATGATAGAGGATGCTTTCAAGCTTTTCAATGAAATGGTATTTGCTAAAGGCATTCAACCAGATGTCATCACATACACCTCTCTGATTTATGGCCTTTGTAACTTGTGTCGTTGGGACGAGGTCTCTAAGCTGCTAAAAGAAATGGAGGATCTCTCCTAATTTTCAAACCTTTAGCATATTAGTTGATGCATTTTGCAAGGAAGGTAGGGTGGATGAAGCGGAGGCTGTTATAGACATCATGGTTGAGAGAGGTGAGGCTCCTGACATAGTGACATACAATACACTTATAGACGGTTACTGTCTACGAGGTGAAATGATCAAAGCAAGG
This sequence comes from Helianthus tuberosus, assembly GCA_030545235.1. Lineage (NCBI taxonomy): Eukaryota > Viridiplantae > Streptophyta > Magnoliopsida > Asterales > Asteraceae > Helianthus > Helianthus tuberosus. The sequence goes on from CM060425.1 coordinate 201,991,446, forward strand.
ACGCTTTTTGATTCACTTACTTCTAAAGGTCTCGTCCCTAATGTTGTTACTTATAGCAGTTTATTGAACGGGTATTGCAAGAATTTGAAAATAGAGGAGGCCCTGCAGATGTTCCATGAAATAACAAGAAAAGGTTTGAAACCAAATATAGTCACTTACAGTGCCATGTTACAGGGATTGTTTCGGGTCGGACGTTGTGGAGCTGCACGCAAACTCTTTGATGAGATGCGATCACAAGGCCTAATTCCAAATGAATGCGCTTATGGAATAATATTAGACGGTCTTTGCAACAACCATAAAGTTGATGAGGCGCTCTCTTTGTTTCATCTAGTTGATGATAGCAAGCTAAATTCTAATATTGTGGTGTACACGATCCTTATTGAAGGTGCAAGCAAATGTGGGAAGCTTGATATTGCAAGGGATCTTTTCCAAGACCTAACTCTAAAAGGTTTGAAACCTAATGTTCGGACATACAATGTGATGATTAGTGGCCTATGTAGGGAAGGTATGCTGAAGGAAGCAAAGCACTTGTTTCTTACAATGGATGAGAGTGGCTGCCCGTCAGATAATGTTACTTACCGTGTTCTTCTGCAAGGATATCTTAAGAAGAAGCATTACGATGATGTAGAGATGCTTTTAGAGGAAATGGATGGAAGAAGTTACTCACTTGATGCAACATCTTTATCGTTTTTGATTGATGACATCGCAGCTGGTTCAGTAGACAGAAGCATGCTTCAGCTGATTGGTAGGCTTGTGCCAAAATAATTGATCAACACTCCCGCCCTGTTAACAGCCTTGGAGCGACACTGAAATAGCGATCATGACTGGCTTCGCTTTTAGGTATTTAGATGAGAGAATTTTTTTTTTTGGTTCCCTACTTTAGCGACCAAGTTTCCATCAATATGACAGCACAACATATGTGTGGAGATAATACCATTTGAGAGAATTTTGATTTTCTTTAGTAAAAGGATTGTGTGATTTTGTTGGAAGATTATAATCAAGGAAAATTGGTTTAATTAGAAGTCAAAACAAAAGTCAAACCTGTGTTTATGAAAAGTCAAAATTGAACAGAATAGTTAAACATTGTGTCTGTTAGTTTAGGATTGTATCGATTAGTTTAAGCAGTTAAATAACCGCCGATGTATCTATTTATACATGTATATACATATAGGGCTGCACATATACGCACAAGGATTATGAATCTGCAAATGGTTGTTTATTTCTTTCGGTTAGACCTTCATGGATATCTTGACCAAGAATTTGACTTTTTAAATTCCTGATTGACTCGGACAATTAACTTCCTGCTGGGTGATGATGCCAACTGGAGGGTTTGTATATGGATTGCTTCTCCTTTTGCAATTGCTATCCTTGTAGTTGTAAATGAACAAAGTTAATAGAGCCATTTTCAATGCTAGCAAGACGTTTGAAGAATCACATCAAATGAGAACATCTTTATTTGGAAGGACCACCACATAGTGTCTATGTTTGTTAATAACCTTTAATCTGTCCAAGAATGTTACTTCTTTAACTGTCAGATTAACCTTTTCTCTCTGATCTGTGTTTGTCAATTAACCATAATATTGATAACAACTTCTGACTTATACTATTCTATTTTATATGCTTCATCTATCAGATCTTACAAACCGTTCGAAACGAAGAATCTGGAAAACCATGTTATTTATTATGTGTTTGTATGGGATGAAATTTATACATTTTAATGGATTTGAGTCAAGTTTAAGTTTGAATAATAAAAATATAAAATCAATCATTGGGCTAATGTCTCCAAGTATGAAAAATAATCATTCTAATGGAATTTGATTGATTTTGGAGGTCAAGATGACACCACGAGCCTTGAGGATAAAGGACACAAATACGAGACCATGACTCTTGAGAAAACTATACACACTATCATGAGACTTTGAGTGGAGGATTAAACGGGATAGTGATGGTAGTCTATTGTTTTAAATGTTTTTCTGTAATTTTTAAGTGATAAGACTTGTAAAGCCTTTGTATACGAGTTTTATTTCCTCTTTTGTTTGTATGAACTAATGTAAAGTGCAAGGAACGTTTTATTCATGAATTACCTAAATAGGGATGTTTTTAAAAATTTAGAAAAAAATGATGTTATATTGTTATTTTTTTTTAAAAATCAAAATTCAAAAGAAGCAGCTTGTTGTTAGGGCAAACCATAAACCAAACCAAACCGAATTAGAAATATGCAAACCAAACCAAACCAAATTCAATTCGGTTAGAAACCAAATTTAACCAAATTGTACCTAAGTACTTTTTTTTCCTAATTTATATTTATGTTCTAACTTTCGAACATCAAATCAGCAACTAATTTAAACCTAACAATATATAAATAAAACAGCAAAAAAAAAAAAAAAAAAAAAAAAAAAAAACCAACATATCCATAAAATAGTCATATACACAATCACAAAGTTAAAACTTCAATACATAGATCGTAGAAAATATAAATAGTCAACAAGTCTAACGGCACAAAATATAAATAATCTTCAAACCATTGGAATACATATACTTAGGGTCTGTTTGGTACGGGATAATGGAATGGACGAGTGAATGGAATAGACGAGGAAGCAGAGGTAGCGGTGGTGGGTGGCGGCGGCAGCGAGTGGCGGTGGAGGCGGCGATGGCGGGTGGTGGTGACCGGGGGGTGCGTGGAAGCAGAGGTAGCGGTGGGTGGCGGCGGTGGTTGGTTGTGGTGGTGGTGGTGGCGTCGACGGTGGTAGTGGGTGGTGGCGGCGACTGCCGTTGGTGGCGATGGTGGTTGGTCGCGGCGGTGGGTGGCAATGGTGGCGGGTGGCAACAGTCGCGGGTGAATGGCGGCAGCGGTGGTGGCTGTCGGGGTGGCGGTGGAGGCGTTGACGGGTTGCGGGTGGAGGCGACGATGGCGTCGGTGGTGGTGGTGGGTTGTGGCGAAGGTGGTGGGTTGTGGTGTTGGTGATGAATCGTGCTAGATGGGATGGAATGAAAAAAAAAAACATGGGGAGTGGATGTAGGGGTGTTCATCGAATCGAATATCGAATTTTCTAATTATTCGAATCAAATTATTCGAATAATTTTTATTTTCCCTTGAATTCGTATTCAATTCGAATTCGATTAAAATCTACCAAATTCGATTCGAATTTGTATTCGAATAAAAAACCCAATTCGTATTCGATTAAAAATTCGAATTCGAATTCGAATAAATTCGATTTGAATTAAATTCTTTAAAAACATGTAAAAACTATCAAAATGAAACATAAATTTTAAAGCAACTATAAAGCACGATATCATATTAAAACAGTTCCAAATAAAGTATCATAAATCTAAAATTCAAAACGAGAAGTCGGGAATAACCACTCCACATTACAAGTTAATATTTTTAGGGTTAGAAATCTATTGATAGATGTGTTACTTAGGTTTTAGTTATAAGCCATGTAGTTAGTTTGGTAATGGGTAATTTAATACTTGGAATAAATTTTGAAAATAATTTGTAGTATAGCCTAATAAAAGTTATATATGTATTACATATAAAAATAATAAATAAAAATGTATAGTTTTTATTCGAATTTCGAATTGAATCGAATTTGAAATTGTAAATTCGTATTCGATTTGTACTCGATTTACTTGACTCAAATTGAATCGAATTCAAATTCGAATTCTTATAATCGATACAAATTCTTGATAATCGAATCGAATTTAAACGAATTTCGAATTTTTCGAATTCGAAACGAATTCTGAACACCCCTAAGTGGATGGAATGGTTTTGAGGGAATGGAATGCCTTATGGAATGGGTGATTCTATTCCATTGACCAACCAAACACCCCTTTCTTCATTACCTCGTAATGATCCATTCCATTCCGTCTCTTATTCCTGCATACCAGACACTACCTTAGATGTTAGTGTAACACCTCGAAAATTCACGACCAATGTAATGAAGACACGTGTCATGGACTTAAACGTGTAATGAATTAGTCTTTAAGGACTAAGATTGTCAAACAATGTAAATATGTGAATAAAAGGATCCACATTGTCAACATGCCTAACTTGTGCCTCTGAGTGACCTCACACGACGTTCGTATTCTTTAAAGAATAATTTAACGGACATTGAAAGTCGTTTGTGCTTAAAATAAGGATCTTGTAAAACATAAGGGTTAAAAGTGTCAACATGTTGAAAGATACCTCTGAGTGACCTTTTACGAACCCAAAAACATTGTAACAATTATACACTTTGATATCATAAATGACGTATAAGGATTCTTTGGAAGTTCCGATGAATACAAGACGTTTGGGTGATCGTACAACTAACCGGAAGCTTAACGGAGTTAGTATATGACTCAAGGTCCTTAAAAGTTAACTACAGGGGTCCAAATTGCAATAAACAACACTTAAATAAAGTTGGAATGGACCGGGGACCAAAAGTGCAAAGTTCAAAACATTTTTCCCGGTTTTAAGGTTTGTCGCGGGCCGCGTAAAGGTCCCTTAACCTTTACGCGGGCCGCGTAGAAGTCGCCAGCTCCCAAAACTTGGACATTTGCCTGTTACAGGAGGTTGCACCGCCTTAAAATACCATTTTTCGATCCCAGGGGCTGCACCAACGGTTTTTCATGCATAGGGACACTTGTAAATGATCAGGGAACATCTGTAGACTATTGTGGAGTGATCTTGTGACTTGTTCTTGGCTATATAAAGAACTTAGTTGCAACCATTTTTATTTGCTCATTTCAAAATCACTTCAAGACTTCTCTGGAGCTTCCTGATCCTCAATCAAGTTTTCTTAAGTTCCAAAATCGTGCTTAGGACCTTTGTAAGTGTCCTTAACCTCCTAATTTCAATTTTAATTAGTTTAATGACCAAAAGTCAAACTTATCGTAATTAAAGTTTGACTTAGTGATTAATCACTAATGGTCCAATAATTAGTCAAATTAAAAGTAGCTATAAGTTGGTAATTATGTAGGTAATAAACCCCTAAGAGGGCACCTACTGATTATCACCCTAACTTGGTCAAATGTCGGTTCAAACCTAATACTAAAAAGTCAACAGGAAGCTATTTTGCAAATAAATACATAATTAGCAATGTAGAAGCTATGGAACCTGTTTTAACATTGAAATAACTTGGTAATTAATGTAAGAACATGTTTAGACATGTTCAACCCGACACTTCTGAGTTTAGACCCGGTTCACAACCGAAAGTCGCAAAAAATTGACTTTTGCTTTGACTTTCAATTCTGACCCGAATTAGCATGTTTTAGATATGCCTTAAGGTTCATTTAGGACCATATTACATGTTAGTATAACCCTCTGAGATTATACAACATAGGTCCTTAATTATCTAATTCATTTGCATGTTTCCGTTAATTGCCTAAATGTTGACCATGATGCCCTTTTGATATTAAAACAAGATTTTTAACAATGTGAATGGACCACAACCTTTGTTATTGATATTTAAGGATGTCCTAAAAGTTTCACATCAGTTTGAGGTCTAGATTGGGAGTTATGCTCAATAGCGTAAATTGAAAGTTTTTTTATTAATTAAACGGCATTACTAGCATAAAGCCTATTTAAACCCAAATTTTGACACCAAAATTTTTACCTACTGATGTAATATAATATTTTGGGATTTTTGAAGATTTTTATTAATTTTTAAACTGATCATAAGGTAGAGTTCTTGCCTTGATTCGGTAATTGCCGATTATACACTTTTTGTTCATAAAATGAGTTTTACATAACATTTTGATACCAAATCTTTTGCTACTGATTTTATATGATAAATAAAATATTTTAAGCCTTATGGACTGATAAAAATCTCAGCTCTCCCTATATAACCCGGAAATCGCCTAAAATCGGCTTTTTACGCGTTTTAAGCACATAGTATGGGTTAAAACTATTTTGACATATAAGACTTATTATCTAATGATGTTTTAAGTAAATTTTTATATTTTAACAGTAAGCAAAAGTTTCAAACTCAGATTTCCGAATTTGACCTTTAAAGCTTATGTGAAATGACCAAAATGCCCCTACGGTGCATAGTTTGGTTATAAATGATAAATTTCACATATATGCAATACCCTACTGATATGACTTGAAAAAATAAATATTTTTACTGATCATTTCAGACCTGAATCTCATATTAATGTTTAATCCCTTTTATAACCTTTAAAATGACCAAAATACCCCTATGGGGCTTAATTTGAGTTTAAATTTGTTTTGGGCATAATGGAAGGTATCCTACTGATATCACAATATATTTAAAGCATATTAACTTAGGAAACCTGTTCATGACTCATTTGGTTACCCGTTATGCATTATTCGCGTTCGGTTCGGTTTATGTAACTAGTTTGCATAAATTGACCGAAACGGGTCAAACCTTATCATTTTTATCTCAAAATCCAGAATGTGTTTAGTTTACCCATATTATACAAGTCTTCAAACTTGTCGGGTCTAAACCACATTCTAATCCAGTCTTCGCTTAATCATGCGTTTTGTACTGTAAAGCTTTCTTTAAAACTAACCGGTCTAAGTTTAAACTTAAGTAAGACCCGTTAGGAATCTAATAGGTTATTAAAACCTTCATTCCAGATTAGGAGCCCGGTAAAAGCTACTTGCACTCACCAATTGTTAAACGGGTGAGATAAATATTATTTTAAGCTCAGGTAAATACTTTTAACTTATTTTCCCTTATACGGGCTTGGGGTACGGTATATAAAATACCGCTTGGTCGGGTATTGAATATTTAATCGTATGGAGGTTAAATCATTGAGATAACCCATTTAAACTGTTTTGTTTGCTTAAAGCCTTTGGGGGGTTAATGACCATGTCCCGGATATCCTTGGCATCATTCATTGAAATGGCCACGACCTAAGCACGGGGTGTAGGCATACACCTGCCGGTGCAGATATAAAAAGATATAACCGCCGGTTCGAGAATAACTCGCCGCGGGACTATATCATGTGGTGTGTCTATTGATCTTTAACCCGGTATTCAGCCCAGGCTACTGAATGTATAACAAACATGTAATTCTTTTACAAGTTTATATTTAAATAATTATCCCAAGTTATAAAAGATTATTTGTGCCTTGTGCATCTAAATAAATTTTCTTAAACTCTTTTCAAAATGAGTTGGTTAATTGTATTTACCAGTGTAAACTGACGTATTTTCCAAAATGTTAAGTGCAGGTACTAAGCGAAATAGGCTGACTACTCTAAGAGTGATTAAATAAAGAGTCTTACAAGCTTGGTCACTTAATAATCTGTTGAACTATGTTTCTTTTATTTAGATCCGCCTGTGGATCATTTTACATTCCGTTTGTAATACTTATGATACTTTCATTCGGTTTGTAATATTTTTACTTTTAGACTTCCGCTGTGCATCTAAACTGTGATTATTGACTATGATGATATCAACTACGTCACGATACTCCCCACCGGGCCCACCGGTAATACGTGGAAATATCGGGGTGTGACAGGCTGGTATCAGAGCCAACATTGAGTGAATTAAACACTAGCCTTTTGTGTTTAATTCCAATGACACAGTTGCACATTCCTTGACTTCCGAGTCTAGGCAAAGGACTTAGGGCTAAATCCTAATCTTTATTTTGTCCTTTATTGTATTCCTTGTCCTTTTGTTTGTTTTGACAAGAACAAGAAATGCCGCCGCGTATGAGAGGAAGAGGCAAAACACCAATGGCGAAAAATGATCATGAAGCCGGGCCATCGCACCGGCGTACACCATCAATCAACCTCAGCTCCGATCCCCAAGAAGATTGGAGAACCTACCTGGAACCCGCGAGGCATTCAGTCTCGCTAAGCTCATCACCCTCCTACTTAAACTCCTTCGGACCTCAGTCCGGAAATGAACCCCATAACTCCTACCATTCTTTCATACCTCTTCAACGCTCCAACTCTCACCACTCATTTAACGACCCAACACCCTTCTTTCAAAGCAGGTTCAACCCGACAAACCAAGTTGATGAACCAATGGGTTATAACCCGTTGAGACCGAAGGACCATTTCCCGATGGACATGGATGAAGATCCGAAACCCGCTCAACCGCCAACCGGGACGCCCACGCATCCCATAGAGATCTCCGATGGGTCATCTTTTCACGGTTCACCGTACCAGGGCCCTGACAGCTATGAGGCAAGGTTTTCCCAATACGACTGGGTGTTTACTCCCTCTTTCAACTCACAGCAGCAGCAGCAGGATCCCTCCGAGAATTCGCATTTTGTAGCGGTCTCGCCACCGCCACCACCACCGCCAGTACATCAAGCGCCTCCAGAACCACCGAGGCGGAGAAGATCAGGTGCACGGATGCCCGTGCGAGAAGGGGGTTTCCACTTCAGCACCCCCAGCACTCCAGTGGCAGCCACTACCCGCCACTGCATGAAGACCCGCAAATGGGTGGGCCTTCAAACCCAGTTTCAGAGGTGGATTCTGCACCAGTTGCACCACCACCACCACACATGGGTTTTAATAACCCAATTCCTACTTACACCGGTTCCGTGGCGTATAACCCTTTTGAACAGCCAGCTTATCCTGGCTATAAATACTATAATGCCCCTGCCGTCGACCCTTACGCTGAGGCGGCCGCATACAACGCCCTTCACCCCGAAGGACCTTTTGGGACTTCATATCAGTCGGGGTACCTACCGCATGGGTATCAATACCCAATACCTCCTTAACCTCCGATTCAGCCGCAACCGCCACGGTTTTCCCCACCGGAACAGGAGGAAATCCTCTAGAGGCTGGACCGGGTGGAATGAGAATTTCAAGAAGAGCGTAGGAACAACCGGGGATTTCTCAAGGGCTTAGCAAGCTTAATAAAAGGGAAGAAGAAGAGGGATCATTAAATCCCTATTTGTATTGTTGTTATTTCAATTTAGTCCCTGCGTGGACATTTATTTATTTATATATCCAGTCCCTACGAGGACTTGTATTTCTTTTTAGTCCCTGTGAGGACAATGTTATTTCAAAAGTCCCGTTTAGGGCAAATTATGTACTTCTTTTAAAAAAATTTAGTGGAATGTTTATTTAAATTTCATTGGCATCTTACGTATGAATAATATATGAAATAAATCAAAAAATATCTTTCCTTTTTATAATAAATCTGCCATTTTATATTAAAAAGAATCTTAAAAGGTATAACCTAGCCTATATGTCATTATAGACCTGGCAATGATGGTAAAACCTATTTAAAAGAAAAGATTCAAATCCTTGTTAACATCTGAAAACATGTTAGCACTCCTGGCAACAGTGATACGATAAGATCACACTTGTCATCCTTTTATTGGGATTTTCCAATCCCTTTTCAAGCCTAATGATATATAAATCATGGGTTCCAATCATCAATTAAGATGATTATATATTAAACATCCATTAGTGATGAAGTGCCTACGGGCCATAATAATTATCGATTAAGACAAAAGACAGTTGTAGTCTACCACTCCCTGTCAGGAAAAGGCAATGAACTATGTTCAAGCCTTAATGCCTTGATTCTCTGAAATCATGGCTTATGATTTAAAATGTCCTTGTGACTAGGCCTTTTGTGCCACTAATAATACCCTTATTGTTTTATACTTAGGATAAATTATAATGAAAATCCTAAATAAATATGATTAACAAATTAACCAAATGTGGTCTATGTTTACCACGGTTAATGAATCATCAAGAAATGATGATTCCATAATAGACTCCTGAATAAATTATTGTCAATATTTATGTAGCAAATCAAGCTACATGGCTTGCTCAGATGAAGTCAACAGTCACCCGAGGGAGAATCATGATACTACCCGATTTAACATAGCAGGTGCAGAACTGCAGGCATTAATAGACAATGCCGTTACTCGAGCTCTGGATAGAAGAGACAATGAGTCAAGTGGTACCCGTAGTAGGACCATATCTGTACAACACACAAAACCACCCTCTAAGGTTCATACAGCCCGAAAGAGTGAATCTCATCATTCTTCGAATCAGAAAAGTGTCCCGTCTAAACATGTTGTGCTCAACCAAGAGCCTCGGGTCAAGACCTGTTCGTATAAGTATTTTGTCTCCTGCAAGCCTAGAGACTTTATGGGAGAAAAAGGAGCCGTCGATTGTATGACCTGGCTCGACGAGATGGACACGGTGGTTGATATTAGTGGTTGCACCGAGCAAGATATTCTGAAATTTGTGTCGCAATCGTTTAAGGGAGAAGCTCTAGTATGGTGGAGATCGTTAATTCAAGCTACTGGGAAGATCCCGCTTTATAACATGACATGGGATCAGTTTGTTGCTTTAATCAAGGACACTTTCTGTCCTCAACACGAGGTCGAGAAGATTGAGACTGACTTCCTCACATTGGTTATGAGGAACTTGGACAGTCAGGCATATCTCACGAGTTTCAATACCATGTCTAGATTGGTTCCATACTTGGTCACACCAGAGTTGAAACGTATAGCTCGTTTCATAGGAGGTTTGGCTCTAGAGATTAAGGCGAGTGTAAAAGCATCAAGACCTACTACCTTTAGGTCTGTGGCTGATCTATCATTATCTCTTACCCTCGACGCGGTCAGGCAGAGATCGCTTAGGCATTCAGATGAGGGAAAGAGGAAACGTGAGGATGAAAACTCACGTCATTCAGATAAGAATCACAAAGGGAACCATAAGAGTGCAGGGTTCAACAAGGGCAACCAGCAATCAGATGAAAGGCCCAAATGCAAGATCTACAAGAAACGCCATCTGGGAAGATGCAGGTATGAATCAAAATCCCAATCATAGCCTAGAGCTTGTGGGATTTACAAGTTGAGTGAGCATAAAACATTAGACTGCAAAAAGATAAAAGATGCGACCTGCTACAACTGCAACGAAAAAGGGCACATTAAGTCTAACTGCCCAAAGTATGCCAAGAAACTTGAAGAAGGTAAAAAGACCAATGCTAGGGTCTTTAGGATGGATGCCAAGGAGGCAGTGCAGGATGATAACGTGATAACATGTACCTTTCTTATAAATGATGTTTATGCAAGAGTATTATTTGATTCGGGGGCGGATAAGTCATTTGTGGATAATGAATTTTGTAAGTTATTAAATCTACCTGTTAGAACCCTAAGCATAAAATATGAAGTAGAGTTGGCTGATGGTATTGTAGAGACTGCTTCAACCGTGTTAGATGGATGTTTTATATCCATTAGGAACCATTCTTTTCCACTATCTTTGCTTCCTCTGAAATTAGCCGGTTTCTATATAGTGTTAGGCATGGATTGGTTATCTCATAACCAAGCCCAAATTGTTTGTGATAAGAAGCAAGTGGTTGTCAAGACTCCTCATGGCGAGCCTTTGACAATTCAAGGAGATACTAAGTACGGATTGCCTGAGCAAGTGTCCATGCTTAAGGCATCAAGGTGTATGAAGAAGGGTTGTGTCATCTATATGGCACAGGTGACTATTGATGAACCAAATCCCAAGATCGAGGACATCCCTATCATTTCTGAATATCCAGATGTATTCCCTGAAGAACTACCTGGTTTACCCCCGGGACAGGCAAGTGGAGTTCAAGATTGATATCATTCCTGGTGCAGCACCCGTTGCAATAGCACCTTACCGATTGGCGCCAACTAAAATGAAAGAGTTGAGGATTCAGTTGGATGATTTGTTGGCAAAGGGATTTATTAGACCTAGCTCATCTCCTTGGGGAGCACCAATTCTGTTTGTAAAGAAGAAGGACAGATCAATGCGTCTATGCATCGATTATCGAGAGCTGAACAAAGTTACTATCAAGAATAGATATCCATTGCCCAGGATCGACGATTTGTTCGATCAGCTTCAAGGAGCGAGTTACTTCTCCAAGATTGATTTAAGGTCGGGTTACCATCAACTGAAGGTCAAGGATGAAGATGTACATAAGACCGCATTTAGAACTCGCTTTGGTCATTATGAGTTCTTAGTGATGCCTTTTGGGCTCACTAATGCACTAGCAGCGTTCATGGATCTCATGAATCGCGTTTGCAAACCTTATTTCAACAAGTTTGTCATTGTCTTTATTGACGACATTCTAATATACTCGAAGAGTCAAGCCGACCATGAGAAGCACCTCCGATGTATTCTCAAACTTCTCCAGCGAGAAAAGCTCTATGCTAAGTTTTCCAAATGCGAGTTTTGGCTTCGCGAAGTCCAATTTCTTGGACATATGGTCAGCGAGCATGGTATCCAGGTGGATCCTGCTAAGATTGAAGCCATCATGAATTGGCAAGAGCCGAAGACGCCCATAGAGATTCACAGCTTTTTGGGTTTAGCAGGATACTACCGGCGTTTTATTGAAAATTTTTCAAGGATTGCTGCACCTTTGACTTCGTTGACCCGCAAGAATGTCAAGTTTGACTGGGGTCCCAAGCAGCAAGAATCCTTTGATATTCTTAAACAAAAGTTAAGCAATGCACCTGTGTTGACATTGCCAGAAGGTATTGAAGAATTTGTGGTTTATCGTGATGCATCGCACACAGGCATGGGATGTTTGCTTATGCAGAAGGGAAAAGTTATTGCATATGCTTCCCGACAATTAAAAGTGCACGAAAAGAATTACACCACCCACGACTTGGAATTGGGTGCCGTCGTATTTGCACTGAAGCTATGGAGGCACTATTTATATGGTACCAAGTGTGTGATCTATTCTGATCATAAGAGCCTTCAACATATGTTTAATCAGAAGGATCTAAACATGAGACAGCGCTGATGGATGGAGACGCTGAATGACTACGATTGTGAAATCCTATACCATCCAGGCAAGGAGAATGTAGTCACTGATGCTTTGAGCAGAAAAGAAAGGGTTAAGCCCATTAGAATCAATGCCAAGAGCATTGAATTGAAAAACAGCCTAAATGAAAGGTTGTTAGCCGCTCAAAAAGAAGCTGTAATAGAAGCTAACTATCCAAATGAAAAGTTAGGAATAACTGCTGAGCAATTGTTGTATGGCAAGGATGGAATCCTAAGATTGAATGGAAGAATATGGGTTCCGATACATGGAGGGCTTAGAGATGTGATTCTCCAAGAGGCTCATAGTTCTAAATACTCAGTTCATCCTGGAAGTGATAAGATGTACCAGGATTTAAAGGCAAATTACTGATGGATAGGTTTGAAGAAATCTATAGGCACTTATGTGGCCAAATGTTTGACGTGCGCTCAGGTTAAAGCCGAACACCAGAAGCCGTCAGGTTTGCTGCAACAGCCTAAACTTCCGACCTGGAAGTGGGAAATGGTAACCATGGATTTTATCACTAAGTTACCAAAGACAAAGCGTGAGAATGATACTATTTGGGTTATAGTAGATAGACTGGCCAAGTCAGCCCACTTCTTACCAATTAAGGAAACACACAGCTCAGATAAGTTAGCTCAACTATACGTGGATGAGATTGTATCTCTCCATGGAGTGCCAGTGTCTATTATCTCTGATAGGGATACTAGATACACGTCACACTTTTGGAAAAGCTTTCAGCAATCGCTGGGCACTCGATTAAACTTCAGCACTGCTTATCATCCGCAGACGGATGGTCAAAGCGAGCGTACTATTCAGACGCTGGAGGATATGTTAAGAGCTTGTGTAATTGATTTAGGTGGAATTTGGGATGACCATATTCCATTGATTGAATTTTCATATAATAATAGCTATCATTCGAGCATCCAAGCCGCGCCTTTCGAGGCCTTATACGGTAGAAAGTGCAGGACGCCCGTTTGTTGGGCAGAAGTTGGAGATGTCCAACTAACAGGACCTGAAATAGTCCTGGAGACGACTATAAGATTATGCAGATACGCGATCGTCTCAAAGCTGCCAGGGATAGGTAGAAAAGCTACGCAGATTTAAGGCGTAAACCTCTGAAATTCGAGGTGGGTGACAAGGTACTACTTAAAGTATCACCCTGGAAAGGGGTTATGCGTTTGGTAAGAAAGGCAAGTTGAGCCCCAGATACATAGGACCATTTGAGATTATCGAATGTGTCGGAACAGTGGCTTACAAATTAAACCTGCCTGAAGAGCTTAGTGGAATCCATAATGTGTTCCACGTATGCAACTTGAAGAAATGCATAGCCGATGAATCGCTAGCCATGTCACATAAAGATGTGCATATTGATGAGAGTTTAAAGTTTGTTGAAAAACCTTTGTCGATCGAGGATGGACAGGTTAAGAAGCTTCGAAAGAAGCACGTATCGATCATGAAGGTTAAATGGGATGCCCGTAGAGGTCCCGAGTACACGTGGGAGGTTGAGTCCACAATGAAACAAAAGTACCCTCATTTATTTCAGTAAATCTCGAGGACGACATTTCTTTTAAGGGGGCGAGGATGTAACACCTCGAAAATTCATGACCAATGTAATGAAGACACGTGTCATGGACTTAAACGTGTAATGAATTAGTCTTTAAGGACTAAGATTGCCAAACAATGTAAATATGTGAATAAAAGGATCCAAAGTGTCAACATGCCTAACTTGTGCCTCTGAGTGACCTCACACGACGTTCGTATTCTTTAAAGAATAATTTAATGGACATTGAAAGTCATTTGTGCTTAAAATAAGGATCTTGTAAAACATAAGGGTTAAAAGTGTCAACATGTTGAAAGATACCTCTGAGTGACCTTTTACGAACCCAAAAACATTGTAACAATTATACACTTTGATATCATAAATGACGTATAAGGGTTCTTTGGAAGTTCCGATGAATACAAGACGTTTGGGTGATCGTACAACTAACCGGAAGCTTAACGGAGTTAGTATATGACTCAAGGTCCTTAAAAGTTAACTATAGGGGTCCAAATTGCAATAAACAAGACTTAAATAAAGTTAGAATGGACCAGGGACCAAAAGTGCAAAGTTTAAAAGATTTTTCCCGGTTTTAAGGTTTGTCGCGGGCCGTGTAAAGGTCCCTTAACCTTTACGCGGGCCGCGTAGAAGTCGCCAGCTCCCAAAACTTGGACATTTGCCTGTTACAGCAGGTTGCACCGCCTTAAAATACCATTTTTCGATCCCAGGGGCTGCACCAACGGTTTTTCATGCATAGGGACACTTGTAAATGATCAGGGAACATCTGTAGACTATTGTGGAGTGATCTTGTGACTTGTTCTTGGCACTATTTATATGGTACCAAGTGTGTGATCTATTCTGATCATAAGAGCCTTCAACATATGCTTAATCAGAAGGATCTAAACATGAGACAGCGCTGATGGATGGAGATGCTGAATGACTACGATTGTGAAATCCTATACCAACCAGGCAAGGCGAATGATAGTCACTGATGCTTTGAGCAGAAAAGAAAGGGTTAAGCCCATTAGAATCAATGCCAAGAGCATTGAATTGAAAAACAGTCTAAATGAAAGGTTGTTAGCCGCTCAAAAAGAAGCTGTAATAGAAGCTAACTATCCAAATGAAAAGTTAGGAATAACTGCTGAGCAATTGTCGTATGGCAAGGATGTAATCCTAAGATTGAATGGAAGAATATGGGTTCCGATACATGGAGGGCTTAGAGATGTGATTCTCCAAGAGGCTCATAGTTCTAAATACTCAGTTCATCCTGGAAGTGATAAGATGTACCAGGATTTAAAGGCAAATTACTGGTGGATAGGTTTGAAGAAATCTATAGGCACTTATGTGGCCAAATGTTTGACGTGCTCTCAGGTTAAAGCCGAACACCAGAAGCCGTCAGGTTTGCTCCAACAGCCTGAACTTCCCACCTGGAAGTGGGAAATGGTAACCATGGATTTTATCACTAAGTTACCAAAGACAAAGCGTGAGAATGATACTATTTGGGTTATAGTAGATAGACTGGCCAAGTCAGCCCACTTCTTACCAATTAAGGAAACACACAGCTCAGATAAGTTAGCTCAACTGTACGTGGATGAGATTGTATCTCTCCATGGAGTGCCAGTGTCTATTATCTCTGATAGGGATACTAGATATACGTCACACTTTTGGAAAAGCTTTCAGCAATCGCTGGGCACTCGATTAAACTTCAGCACTGCTTATCATCCGCAGACGGATGGTCAAAGCGAGCGTACTATTCAGACGCTGGAGGATATGTTAAGAGCTTGTGTAATTGATTTAGGTGGAATTTGGGATGACCATATTCCATTGATTGAATTTTCATATAATAATAGCTATCATTCGAGCATCCAAGCCGCGCCATTCGAGGCCTTATACGGTAGAAAGTGCAGGACGCCCGTTTGTTGGGCTGAAGTTGGAGATGTCCAACTAACAGGACCTGAAGTAGTCCTGGAGACGACTATAAGATTGTGCAGATACGCGATCGTCTCAAAGATGCCAGGGATAGGCAGAAAAGCTACGCAGATTTAAGGCGTAAACCTCTGAAATTCGAGGTGGGTGACAAGGTACTACTTAAAGTATCACCCTGGAAAGGGGTTATGCGTTTGGTAAGAAAGGCAAGTTGAGCCCCAGATACATAGGACCATTTGAGATTATCGAATGTGTCGGAACAGTGGCTTACAAATTAAACCTGCCTGAAGAGCTTAGTGGAATCCATAATGTGTTCCACGTATGCAACTTGAAGAAATGCCTAGCCGATGAATCGCTAGCCATGTCACATAAAGATGTGCATATTGATGAGAGTTTAAAGTTTGTTGAAAAACCTTTGTCGATCGAGGATCGACAGGTTAAGAAGCTTCGAAAGAAGCACGTACCGATCATGAAGGTTAAATGGGATGCCCGTAGAGGTCCCGAGTACACGTGGGAGGTTGAGTCAACAATGAAACAAAAGTACCCTCATTTATTTAAGTAAATCTCGAGGACGAGATTTCTTTTAAGGGGGTGAGGATGTAACACCTCGAAAATTCATGACCAATGTAATGAAGACACGTGTCATGGACTTAAACGTGTAATGAATTAGTCTTTAAGGACTAAGATTGCCAAACAATGTAAATATGTGAATAAAAGGATCCAAAGTGTCAACATGCCTAACTTGTGCCTCTGAGTGACCTCACACGACGTTCGTATTCTTTAAAGAATAATTTAATGGACATTGAAAGTCATTTTTTCTTAAAATAAGGATCTTGTAAAACATAAGGGTTAAAAGTGTCAACATGTTGAAAGATACCTCTGAGTGACCTTTTACGAACCCAAAAACATTGTAACAATTATACACTTTGATATCATAAATGACGTATAAGGGTTCTTTGGAAGTTCCGATGAATACAAGACGTTTGGGTGATCGTACAACTAACCAGAAGATTAACGGAGTTAGTATATGACTCAAGGTCCTTAAAAGTTAACTATAGGGGTCCAAATTGCAATAAACAAGACTTAAATAAAGTTAGAATGGACCAGGGACCAAAAGTGCATAGTTCAAAACATTTTTCTCGGTTTTAAGGTTTGTCGCGGGCCGTGTAAAGGTCCCTTAACCTTTACGCGGGCCGCGTAGAAGTTGCCAGCTCCCAAAACTTGGACATTTTCCTGTTACAGCAGGTTACACCGCCTTAAAATACCATTTTTCGATCCCAGGGGCTGCACCAACGGTTTTTCATGCATAGGGACACTTGTAAATGATCAGGGAACATCTGCAGACTATTGTGGAGTGATCTTGTGACTTGTTCTTGGCACTATTTATACGGTACCAAGTGTGTGATCTATTCTGATCATAAGAGCCTTCAACATATGTTTAATCAGAATGATCTAAACATGAGACAGCGCTGATGGATGGAGACGCTGAATGACTACGATTGTGAAATCCTATACCATCCAGGCAAGGCGAATGTAGTCACTGATGCTTTGAGCAGAAAAGAAAGGGTTAAGCCCATTAGAATCAATGCCAAGAGCATTGAATTGAAAAACAGTCTAAATGAAAGGTTGTTAGCCGCTCAAAAAGAAGCTGTAATAGAAGCTAACTATCCAAATGAAAAGTTAGGAATAACTGCTGAGCAATTGTTGTATGGCAAGGATGGAATCCTAAGATTGAATGGAAGAATATGGGTTCCAATACATGGAGGGCTTAGAGATGTGATTCTCCAAGAGGCTCATAGTTCTAAATACTCAGTTCATCCTGGAAGTGATAAGATGTACCAGGATTTAAAGGCAAATTACTGGTGGATAGGTTTGAAGAAATCTATAGGCACTTATGTGGCCAAATGTTTGACGTGCGCTCAGGTTAAAGCCGAACACCAGAAGCCGTCAGGTTTGCTGCAACAGCCTGAACTTCCCACCTGGAAGTGGGAAATGGTAACCATGGATTTTATCACTAAGTTACCAAAGACAAAGCGTGAGAATGATACTATTTGGGTTATAGTAGATAGACTGGCCAAGTCAGCCCACTTCTTACCAATTAAGGAAACACACAGCTCAGATAAGTTAGCTCAACTATACGTGGATGAGATTGTATCTCTCCATGGAGTGCCAGTGTCTATTATCTCTGATAGGGATACTAGATACACGTCACACTTTTGGGAAAGCTTTCAGCAATCGCTGGGCACTCGATTAAACTTCAGCACTGCTTATCATCCGCAGACAGATGGTCAAAGCGAGCGTACTATTCAGACGCTGGAGGATATGTTAAGAGCTTGTGTAATTGATTTAGGTGGAATTTGGGATGACCATATTCCATTGATTGAATTTTCATATAATAATAGCTATCATTCGAGCATCCAAGCCGCGCCTTTCGAGGCCTTATACGGTAGAAAGTGCAGGACGCCCGTTTGTTGGGCTGAAGTTGGAGATGTCCAACTAACAGGACCTGAAGTAGTCCTGGAGACGACTATAGATTGTGCAGATACGCGATCGTCTCAAAGCTGCCAGGGATAGGCAGAAAAGCTACGCAGATTTAAGGCGTAAACCTCTGAAATTCGAGGTGGGTGACAAGGTACTACTTAAAGTATCACCCTGGAAAGGGGTTATGCGTTTGGTAAGAAAGGCAAGTTGAGCCCCAGATACATAGGACCATTTGAGATTCTCGAATGTGTCGGAACAGTGGCTTACAAATTAAACCTGCCTGAAGAGCTTAGTGGAATCCATAATGTGTTCCACGTATGCAACTTGAAGAAATGCCTAGCCGATGAATCGCTAGCCATGTCACATAAAGATGTGCATATTGATGAGAGTTTAAAGTTTGTTGAAAAACCTTTGTCGATCGAGGATCGACAGGTTAAGAAGCTTCGAAAGAAGCACGTACCGATCATGAAGGTTAATTGGGATGCCCGTAGAGGTCCCGAGTACACGTGGGAGGTTGAGTCCACAATGAAACAAAAGTACCCTCATTTATTTCAGTAAATCTCGAGGACGAGATTTCTTTTAAGGGGGTGAGGATGTAACACCTTGAAAATTCATGACCAATGTAATGAAGACACGTGTCATGGACTTAAACGTGTAATGAATTAGTCTTTAAGGACTAAGATTGCCAAACAATGTAAATATGTGAATAAAAGGATCCAAAGTGTCAACATGCCTAACTTGTGCCTCTGAGTGACCTCACACGACGTTCGTATTCTTTAAAGAATAATTTAATGGACATTGAAAGTCATTTGTGCTTAAAATAAGGATCTTGTAAAACATAAGGGTTAAAAGTGTCAACATGTTGAAAGATACCTCTGAGTGACCTTTTACGAACCCAAAAACATTGTAACAATTATACACTTTGATATCATAAATGACGTATAAGGGTTCTTTGGAAGTTTCGATGAATACAAGACGTTTGGGTGATCGTACAACTAACCGGAAGCTTAACGGAGTTAGTATATGACTCAAGGTCCTTAAAAGTTAACTATAGGGGTCCAAATTGCAATAAACAAGACTTAAATAAAGTTAGAATGGACCAGGGACCAAAAGTGCAAAGTTCAAAACATTTTTCCCGGTTTTAAGGTTTGTCGCGGGCCGTGTAAAGGTCCCTTAACCTTTACGCGGGCCGCGTAGAAGTCGCCAGCTCCCAAAACTTGGACATTTGCTGTTACAGCAGGTTGCACCGCCTTAAAATACCATTTTTCGATCCCAGGGGCTGCACCAATGGTTTTTCATGCATAGGGACACTTGTAAATGATCAGGGAACATCTGTAGACTATTGTGGAGTGATCTTGTGACTTGTTCTTGGCTATATAAAGAACTTAGTTGCAACCATTTTTATTTGCTCATTTCAAAATCACTTCAAGACTTCTCTGGAGCTTCCTGATCCTCAATCAAGTTTTCTTAAGTTCCAAAATTGTGCTTAGGACCTTTGTAAGTGTCCTTAACCTCCTAATTTCAGTTTTAATTAGTTTAATGACCAAAAGTCAAACTTATCGTAATTAAAGTTTGACTTAGTGATTAATCACTAATGGTCCAGTAATTAGTCAAATTAAAAGTAGCTATAAGTTGGTAATTATGTAGGTAATAAACCCCCTAAGAGGGCACCTGTTGGGATTGAACCCTATCAGAGGAACAGATAATGAAAGCCAAAACTGGTTCAGCGCAGTGGTTCCAGAATAAGCAGATGATATGATCAAGTCTCTCCCCTTAAAAGTGAACTTCAACATCTGCTGACCTCCTATCTACTGATCTTGCAAAGTGCTGCCTTTCATCTACTGCCCAAAGTTAAAGACTGATGGAAGACCAAAGCTCTGCTGATTCAATCTACTGCCTTGAGTCAAGTACTGCTGATCCGGACAAGTACTGCTGGGTTCACAGTAGTGGAAGGTTGCAGCAGTAGTATAGTTGTCTTTATGCAATGTAATGTAATATCAGTAGTTTGTATAGCAGTGTCTGTATAGATCAGAGGTTAGAGTTTGTTAGGAGGTTAGATGTCACTTTCATGGTGATGTCAGCTAAGATGCTCAGTGGTTTGCAAGTGCCTATAAATAGTTCAGTACTTTGTACTGTTCTATTAGCTCTTTGCATCATCGTCTTCTTTGCACGAACAAACACTGAGCTCTGGCTGATGGGGAGTTTGCATTCATTCATCAATCATTGTAATCGTTATTGAAATAAATTCAATCTTCCGATTCATTGAGAAAAGATGTTTGATCAAAGTATTACTCTCGTTTGATTGTATGCAAAGTTTGTTTTCATCATAATTCCGCTGCACACTCATCCATTTTCATTTTAATTACAAACACAAAATACAATCAGGAACAAACTCAGATCCAACAATTGGTATCAGAGCCTGGACAGTCAAATTTGATCTAACAATCATTTTGACGTAAATAGTTCGGCTCATAACAGTTGATACTGATCGTTTGTTCTTTTGTTGAAAAACAGAGCAAGGATTAATCACCATTAAAGTTGAGTTCTCAGTGTCTGTAAAACAACAAGAATGACGTCACAATCTCAGGATGACAAAAACAACATCGGCTCGCTTTTTAAACCACCTATGCTAAAAAGAAATGAATACAACATCTGGCAGAGGAGGATGGGTCACATCCTCGCTCAACAAAGCACAGGTTGTTGGAGGTCTGTCGTCTTTGGTCCCCACGTTCCCACAGTGCCAAGCGCTGAAGATGCTAAAAAGTTCGTTCCAAAACCAGTTGAAAATTATACCGAAACCGACTATCAAAAGTTCGAACTAGATGCTAAAGCGTTTAGTATCATAGCATCAGCGCTGCCCAATGAGATATATGCTGGACTGTTACACTGTAACAGTGCCAAAGAGTTATGGGACGCGCTTAAGGAACAGTTTGGGGGAACCGAAGAAGTAATAGAAAACAATAGGGAAATCCTGAACCAATAGTATGAAACATTTTGTCATGTTAGAGGTGAATTACTGACGCAACAATTTGAGCGTTTCAGTTGTCTCATCAGTGAACTGAGGCTTGTTAATACCACTTTTACAAATTCAACTCAAAATAGCAGGTTCCTCAGGTCACTGCCAGAAAAATGGGACACCATAGTTTTTGTCACCCGAAACGCACCTGAGTTCAAGGATCTGACCTTGACCCAACTCCACGGTCGACTCCTGACCTACGAAAGGGAGTTGAACCAGAAAAGGAAGTTACAAGAGTCAGGAAAAGCCGTTGATGATTATACATTCGGTAACACTGCTCTTCTGGGTCAAGAAGAATCTGGGAGCAGTGGTAAGGATCAGGGTTATGATCACTTCATTGACATAACTGCTGGGGCAAATTTTAACAACCCTGACCCTCACTCTGCTAGTTATGCATTCACTGCAAACGAAAACCAGATGTCAGACAATTTAAGCTTTGAACTCAATGATTTGCAACATTTTGATCCCACTGACTTAGAAGAGATGGATATTCTGCACTAGTTGGCTTTGCTAAGTGTTAGAACTAGCAAATTCTATAAAAGAACAGGGAGAAAATTCCCAGGACTTCATGGGAATTTGAGGGTTGGGTTGGATAAATCGAAAATCAAGTGTTACAAGTGCAATAGGTTAGGGCACTTTGCTAGGGAATGCAGAAGTCAAAACAATGGACCAATAGTTACTTATCCTAGCTCTAACACTAGACCACAAAGTCAAAACACTGTGCACTATACCCAATATACCCCTGCAGCTCAAGTGAACACTGCTCACTATGCTGCTGCCCCTGTGCTTGTGCATTATGTCCAAACTACTGTCCGACAAATTCAGTACGTTCAAACCCCTGCTCCACAGGTACAAGTGCAACCTGTTGCACCTCAAACCACTGCTCCAGCAGCAGTACAACCAGATCAACAAAGCTTTTTCACTCAAGGGTTTGTTGACTGGAGCAGTATGCCTGAAGACCTTAGTGATGAAAATTTTGCACTCTATGCTTCTAATGATTCTTCTCATAATGAATTTTGTTTGATGGCATTAGAGTCAATACAGGAGGGGGTTGAAACTGAAGAGGAACAACTGAGTACTGAAAAAGTGGATGAGGTGACTGAAGCAGTGGTTATTGCTGTGGCTGGTGAACTACTGTTGGGAGAAAGTTCAGGTACCCTGATTGAACCAATGACAGATCCCTGGTCCGAAGAGGACAAAGAAGAAGAGAAGGTGAGAGCTGATGATGAAGAGATTCATCAATGTGACTGTGCAATGATGGCTGCTGCCAAGGTATCTCCTCAAGTTTTAGAAAAACTGTGTTCTGACAATTGCATTATTGCTTTTGCTAACATCAAAGAGGTGAACGAAAACCTTCGGGATAAAATCTTAACTGATGAAGTCAAATTTGAAAGATCTCTAAAAGAACTTAAAAACAAATTGGCTGAAAAAGAGAAAGAGATTAGCAGCATGAAAGAAGAGCAGAGCATAACCAAAACCCAACTCCAAACTATGGTAGAAAAATACCAAAGTTGTAAAAAGGAGTTAGAGTCCACCCAGATCACATGTGAGAGATGGGTGGAATCATGCAAAGGGTATGAGGTTATGCTTGAAAAACAGATAAAAAGCAATGTGAAATTTGGTGTTGGTTATAGAAAACATGATGATGAAAACACTGCTTTTGGAAAATCTGTTCAAACCACTGATGTAACCACTGAGTTCATCCCCACAAACAAGAATGGCCAAGAAGTGAAAATCACTGACAAACTTGGTAACAAAATCACACTTGACAGACCAATGGGACCCTCTACTTTTGAGGAGCTTGAAGAGTATCAGTTTAAACCAAAATGGTCTGATGAGTGTGATGTTCTTGAAAATTTCAAGCCAATGGACTTTACATCAACTGATGGTGTTAAAGCTCCAAAAGCTAAAGTCATTCCTCTCAAGGACATCCCAACAGAGGTTAAAACCTCTGCTGCAAAGGAGTCTGAAAAGAGAAAGAAGAAAGAAAAAATTGATAACTTGGTTTGTGAATTCTGTGAGAAAAGGAATCATCTAACAAAAGACTGCTTCCACTTAAAAGCTTATGATTTAAACAGAACAAGTGTCATTGTTTCAGCTGAAAGTTGCATTGTTTGTGGTAAAACAAACCACAAAACTCAAGCATGTGTGTATCTAAAAAACTTTGATGTGAAAAAGAATAAGTACATTGCTAAAACATCCTTGAGTCCATCATCATCATCATCTGTCAAATTCACCAAGAAACAACCACTGTTTGTGCCAGTCCAAACAGCTGTCACAAAACAGCTAAACCAAACATCTGTCAAAAGAGTTGTTCAGGTTACTGATGCACCCCCTGCCAATCAATTCAGAAAAGGCAAGGAAAAACAGTCTTACCAAAGGATTCCACACGTTTATGAGGCCTACAAAAGGCCCTCTAAACCTAAAGTGAACAGGCATCCTTTTGGTTACCAACAGGTGATTGGTCAAGACCCCCAACAGTGGTTAGCAAGAAACAGTACTAAAACTGTCCAACCCCCTGACCTAACCACTGTCCATCATTCTGCATCCATCCCAGACACTGTTGAGACCCCATCCAAAGCCCTGCTGGCTTTGGAGACCCTAATGAACTAATCCTTTTACTTCATGTGCAGGGAGCTTCTGCATGCTTTGATAGTCTTTGGTATGTAGATAGTGGAGGCTCCAGGCACATGACAGGATGTAAAGCCCTCCTCAAAGACTTTAAAATCCATGGAGGGGGTGATATATCCTTTGGGAATAATAGTAAAGGGAAAGTTATGGGGTCTGGTACAGTGCAGTCTGGAAATGTAAAATTTGAAAATGTCAATCTAATAGACAATCTAAAATTCAACCTTCTGAGTGTGTCCCAAATGAGTGACAGAGGATTTGGTTCATTCTTCACAAAAGATTGTTGTAGGATTGTTGGACCAGAAATGGTCAAAAAGATTGAAGCAATAATCAAAACTGGTCAAACTAAACTTGTTGCTCAAAGAAGTGGCAATGTTTATGTTGTTGATATGTCAAAAGAGTGTCCCAGAGCTGATGCCTGTCTGTTCTCAGCTGCCTCTAACAAAGAGACAGAACTTTGGCACAGAAGGCTGGGGCACACAAATCTTAAGACAATCACTGAAATTTCAAAAAATGGTTTGGTGAGAGGCCTACCACAAAAATTGTTTTCATGTCCTGAACATTGCATTTCCTGTTTAAAAGGAAAACAACATAAAAGTTCTTTTAAGTCCATTGAAGAGTCCAAAACAACCCAGTGTTTGCAGATGCTACACATGGATTTGTTTGTCCCAGTTCAAGTCATGAGCCTCAAGAAGAAAAGATATTGTTTGGTTATTGTTGATGACTTTTCTAGGTTTACATGGACTTTCTTTTTACACTCAAAAGATGAGACTGCAGGCATTTTGCAAGACTTTGTGACACAGGTTGAAAAGCAATTTGACCTTCCATTGAAAAGCTTCAGGAGTGACAATGGCACAAAATTTAAAAATAAGGAGTTGGATGCCTTCTGTGTGAAGAAAGGGATTGTAAGGCAGTACAGCATCCCTAGAACACCAGAGCAAAATGGGGTTGTTGAAAGAAAGAACAGAACTTCGATTGAGGCTGCCAGAACTATGCTTGCAGATTCAGGTTTGCCTTTAACTTTCTGGGCAGAGGCAGTAAACACTGCTTGCTATGTCCAGAACAGAGTTTTAATAAACCCTAGGCACAAAAAGACTGCTTGTGAAATTCTGTATAAAATTAAACCACTGATCTCATATTTCAAGGTGTTTGGCTTCCCATGTTTTATCTTGAACCTAAAAGATTCCATTTCAAAATTTGCAGCCAAAATTGATTGTGGTTATCATCTGGGATACTCAACCACTGCCAAGGCCTACAAAGTGTTCAATACACGGACCAAGGCAGTGGAGGAGACTTTGAATGTAAAGTTCAATGAACTTTCATCAATGAAAATCCCAGTAAATCCTGCAGATCTGTTTGATCTTGAAAAATTTACTTTTGAAAATACTGTTGTCAAGACTAACAGTGCAGGTCCATCAGAGGATACAACACCAGACTATGGGTATGAAATCATCATTCCTCAAAGGTCTGCCACAAAGGGAAAAGCACCAGCTGTTCAAAACAGTTGTCAAAGCTCAACCACTGCTACCTCAACAGTTGTTGACCAAAGTAGCCCATCAACCACTGCTTCCACATCCTCAAACACTGCTGACAAAAGTCCCCAAACAGTGGATAAAAGTCAGCAGGTGTCCACTTCATTACCTCCCATTCCACCACCTTTTGAAGACACTGCTGGGTCATCAAAGTCATCAGCAGTGGTTAGCTCAGATGATACACATTTGCAGCCTTCACCAACAAATGCCATCATACCATACCAAGGAGATTTAATCTTCTTGAGTTCTCATCCACCAGATCAAATCATTGGCAACATAAATGAAGGGGTGCTCACAAGAAGCCAAACCCAAAACATTTGTCTTTTTGCTGGTTTTCTATCACTCCATCAGCCAGTCAAGTACCAAGAGGCACTAAAAGACAATAGCTGGGTAGAAGCCATGCAAGAGGAGCTCCAACAGTTTAAAAGACAACAAGTATGGGAGCTTGTACCACTGCCAGAAGAGGTTAGTCCCATTGGCACAAAGTGGGTCTTCAAGAACAAAACTGATGAAAGGGGTATTGTTGTCAAGAATAAAGCCAGGCTTGTGGTTCAAGGTTACAGACAGGAAGAGGGGATTGATTATGATGAAACATTCGCCCCTGTTGCAAGATTGGAAGCCATTAGACTGTTCCTGGCCTTTGCTGTCAACCACAACATGAAGGTGTTTCAAATGGATATCAAAAGTGCTTTCCTCTATGGTACAATTCAAGAAGAGGTATATGTTTGTCAACCTCCAGGTTTTGAGGATCCATTTTATCCAGATCATGTCTACAGGCTAAACAAAGCCTTGTATGGCTTGAAACAAGCACCAAGAGCCTGGTATGAAACTCTTTCCAACTTTCTACTCTCAAATGGTTTCAAAAGAGGTACCATTGATAAAACACTGTTCTTAAATGGATAGGGAAGGATTTAATGATTGTCCAAATTTATGTGGATGACATTATTTTTGGAAGCACATGCAACAAAATGTGTGAAGAGTTTAGAGAACTCATGACAGCTGAGTTTGAAATGAGTGCAATGGGTGAGCTGCAATGCTTTCTTGGTCTCCAAGTACAGCAAATGTAAAATGGAACTTTCATTCATCAAAGCAAATATGCTAAAGAACTTTTAACCAAATTTGATATGAATGATTGTAAACCATGCAGCACACCCATGGCAACAAATAAGCTGGTCATGTCTGATGAAAAAGATGAGCTGATTGACCAAACACTTTATAGAAGCATGATTGGGTCTTTATTGTACCTAACTGCATCTAGACCAGACATCATGTTTGCAACATGTGTCTGTGCAAGAAGTCAATCAGCTCCCAGAAAATCAAATGTCATTGCTGTAAAAAGGATCTTCAGATACATAAAAGGTGCTCCCACACTTGGTATCTGGTATCCAGCTAATGGGAACATCAAGCTTTCAGGTTTTTCAGACAGTGACTTTGCTGGATGTCACACAACAAGGAAGTCCACTTCAGGAGGGTGCCAGTTTCTAGGTGATTGCTTGGTTTCTTGGCAAAGCAAAAAGCAAGCAGCAGTTTCAACATCCACTGCTGAGGCTGAATACATTGCTGCTGCAAGCTGTACAGCCCAACTCCTGTGGCTTCAAAATCAGTTACTGGATTTTGGTATCACTGCCTTAAAGACACCACTCATGTTGGACAGCCAGGCAATAGAAAATATCATCAAAAATCCAGTTTCCCACTCTACCACCAAACACATCGACATCAGACATCACTTTGTGAGGGATTGCTATGAAAAAGGTTTGATTTCTCTGCATAATGTCCCAACTAAAGACCAGCTGGCAGATGTGCTCACAAAAGCACTTGATACAGCCACTTTTGAAAGCTTGGTCTCTAGGATTGGGATGCTGAACATGGAATAACAAGCAACATCTTGTTTTTCTATGAATAAAAGCAACAAAATGTTTTCAGAAAATCAAAAATCCATCCTTAAAAATAGCTAACAATGAAATTTTCATTAAAATCCTTAAAAGTCTGCCATAACCACTGATTGTTCAAAAGTCTGCTCTACTTCAATAGTCTGTCCACTGCTGAAAGTCAACCCCTGTTCTCTCATTCCTTTGATAAACTCTGTTGTTCAAAAGCAGTGTCTTATCCACTGATATGCTATCCACTGATAGTGAAAATCATCCACTGCTTTACTACCACTACCTTCATCAGTCACTTTCATAAAAGTACTGTCCTTCACTTTCACCAGGGGTTGTCACGTGGGCAGTACATAGTGGTCAGAACTTTTGTAACGGCTGCCACGTCAGCATTCACTTTCTTCCCTATAAAAACCCCCACTCATCACCAAAACAGGGTTTTACTGTCGAATTGAATTCTTAAAAATTCTCTTCTCAAAGCAGTTTTTCATCTCATCCTTTACAAATTTCTTCGATTATCATCTTCAAAATGACAAAATCGAAGCCATCTGCAAAACCCACTTCCAAATCATCATCGAAAACAGCCTCTCAAAAGGCAATCTCCACTGAAATCTCATATAAACCATCTCACAATCTCCTGGGTCTTCTCACAAAACCAGGAACCACCAATGTTTTCGATTCCATCATTGACACCATGGCAAAATCAAAGTACAAAACTTTGTTCACCGCCGATGCACCAATCTATTTGGAGACCCAAAGAGAGTTCTGGAAGAATGCAACCCTTGAAAAACAAGGAGACACTGCAACCACCATACACTCTTCTATAAAGGGTAAAGCTGTCCAAATCACGCCACAATCCATTTCAGAGGTCTTTCAACTCGCTGATCAGGAAGGTAAAACTTCTTTCACTAAAAACGAGTTACAAACTGACTTCATTGAGAGAGGGTATGAAGCCACAATGATGAAGAAACTTACCTTACAAAAAGGTTATTTTCCTTCTGCAACCAGATTTTTATTTCATACCCTCCTACTATGTGCTTCAAACAAAACCACTTCTTTCAATGAAATCCCTTTAAAGATTCAAAATCTGGGATATGCAATTCTTCAAGAAGAAAATTTTAACTATTCTTGGGAAATCTTTAAAGATTTGGTTAATAATGTTGAAACAAAATCATTCTTACTGTTTCCAAGGTTTTTAAGTTACTATTTTGAAAAGAAATTCAGTAAGGATGATTTAGCAGCAATAATCCAAGGTGATTCTACTCAAATAAACAGTTTAACAACTGAAACTTTTTCAAGAATGTTAACACCTTGCAAAACACAAGCAGAGGTGCCTGAGCAGAATTTAGCAGCTACCACTGCTCCTCAGGTATCTGCTGCTGAGCCCATTGCTCAAGGTGATCAAAGCAGCAGAACAACTGTTTTGAAACCCACACCTACAAATCCCAAAAAGCCAAACAAAAAGAAAAATTAAAAACCCCCCAACCCAATCAAAAAGGCAACTCTGGAGGATGAGATACCAGAGCAACTGCCAGTGACAAAACAAAAGTCACACGCAACCACTGCTGCTACTTCCTCACAGCAGTTGGTCAAAATATCTCAACCCATAACCGAAACTCCTCCTGCTTCTTCTCAAAAAGAACAGGTTGTACTCATAGGGACTCCACAATATGATGCTCTGGAAACACTCATTTCCATCATCCACAGCCCAATGCCCGGGGCAAATTCTCCTTCTACACCCAACCTCACCTCCACAATTCCACCAAAAACACAACTTTTGTTGGATGCAATAGATTTGAACCAGGCATTACCCAGTCCTTCTCAATCACCTGTTAATGAGAATATGCCTCAACAAATGACTGAGCCTGATGTATCATTCTTTGCTAACCCACCAACACAACCTGAGGAGGTTACACCCCTTGAGTTCCAAGTAACTCTTGGTGGTAATCCAAGTGAAGCAGCCACTACAACTGTTGAACCTACAGGTTTACTTTTGGACAGTGGTTACATGAATAAGACTTCCTTGGAGGCAATTCCTTCTATAACACCTCTGACATCTACCAGTGGCCTTTTCTTGTCCTCTGGCAACATCAAAAGATTGTCAAGTGTTGAAGGGAGAAGACCCCAGTACCAAGAAAAAGGGGCATCAGTGGTTAATGTTTGGAGTATATTCCCTACCTCAACCACTGATAAAACCACTGTTAGTGGGAAATCAGATGATCCCATTAAATTGGGTGATGGTTTAAAGTACCAGAAATTGACGGATCGTGTTGAAAAGCTTGATAACTCTGTTGCAGAACTCAAAGACATGCTACAACAGTTGTTACAAGTACAAAAGGTACAATCCACTGCTGTTCCACCTCAAGCACCTGCTCCACAACAGGCACCTGCTACAAATGAGCTCTGGAATCTATTTCAACCTTTTCTCCATCAACAAGCACAAATAGCAGATCAGCAACATGAAAAACATGTTCAACAGCTGAGAAATGCAATGGAGTCCAGGTTCAAGAACACTCAGGCTGATCTAAAGGCTCTCAAAACTCAGATCATGCACACCACTGGCACTGCTCCTCCAACAGTTCTCTTCATTGATCAACTTCCCCCAGATAATGCCAAAAAGGGGGAGAAAATTCAGGAGTGGAAAAAGAAGGGAATAGATGATGGTCTCTACATTGAACCAGAAAATGCAAACATGACCAAACATATCCCTCTGCCAGATGGAAACAAGAAAATTGATGTGACCACAAATGCACTGGCAGAAGCAGTTGCAAGTGTAAAAAGGGATAGAGAGGCCAAAAAGAAAGCCAGGGTGGATTATCCGGATCAGGGTACTTCAGGGTCAAAAGATGATGAAAATCTTGTTGATGAAAAGAAGAAGCCTACAAGAAGAGTAAGGCTACCCAAATCCATTCCAACCAGACGTTCAAAGTCTGTTCCAAAACCACCACCTAAAACAGCTGCTGTAACTCCTGTTGTATCAACTACAGTCGGTACTTCAGTGGTTTCAACATCTGCTCCCACTTCAACACACACCAGATTCACTGCTTTACCACCATCACCACCAAAAACAAAATCACCTCCTGCCAAAAGGCAGAAGACAGCAGTTTTTACAACATCTGCTGTAATGACAACAGTGGTTGGAACACCAGTTGTTTCAACAACTGTTAGTCAATCACAAACCACTGCCACTACATCCACCACCACTGTTCCATCCAAAACATCATCAGCCCCTCCTCAAACAAAGAGGAGAAGGCTAATTCTCAAAGATGATGACACTTCACCACCACAAACATCTTCAAAATCTTTAGCTCTTGTCACAATACCAAAACATGTTCCTCTCTCTTCAGTTCAAATGTACAAGCCCTTACCTCCTGCTGGTGTTCAATTTCCTCTTGAACTAGCAGCTGTTAGAGAAGAAATAAAATCTTTTTACTATAAGGATGACCCTGCCAAAAGGAGTTTGCCATCAATAACAGGATATCCCTGGCCTAAAAATGTTGATGAATGTTTGAAAATCAAGGCCAAGCAAGTAGAGGATATCTCAAAAAGAAACACACAAGGGAAATCTGACAAAGAAATTTCAAGAAACTATCAATATCTGCTCACACAGGTCAGATCTCTAGAACAATTTGCAACAAATGTCAGTCAACAAATTTCAGAAAGAGCAGCTGAAACTTTGAAGAAAGACTACATTGAAAGCATCATGGCTCACAAGAAGTACAAAGGAGAGAGATACATGTACAAAGAGTGGACTGTTCCTGAGCTTGAAAATGAAGCAGCAAGAATTCAAGAAATGATAAAAAGGAAAGTCACTCACACTCCTCCTGACTGGGCAAAGTTTAGAAAGAATGTACCTGACAAACAGGTAGAACTGAAAAGAATGAAAGAAGAACTGGTTGCTACTGAATATGGAAACAAAAGACAAATTGCTAGATGGAAAGAAGATGTGGTCAGGGCCACTTACAAAAGGTTGGAGGAACTAAGAAGGAAAGATCCAAATGTTCCTCAAAAGCCTGACTACCCTGAAGCAGAGGTTTTTAAAAGAGCTTCAAAATTGCAGATCAGGAGATCCACTGCTCCAGCAGGTTCAGCCATCTTCAAAAGAAGGCCACAAAAACCACTGAGAGCTGAATCAATTCAACAGCTAATGAAAGGAGATGAACTTGTGAAAGAGGGCCTAAAGAAAATGTTTATAGAAACTCTTGAATTGAATCAACCTGCAAATACTGCTCTGTCAGTTATGAATAGGCCAGCATCACCAAACTCCTCTACAAATAAAAATCTCCCAAGAAACCCACCAGGCTCAAAAGTACTAAAGTGGGCAACTGACAAACAGACCCATGTATTGACTCTGCTCAGGTCTGGTGGAGAAGAGAAGAAAATAACAAGGGAACAAGCACTTGGCCTAAGTCTTGAAGATATGCAGGATCTCCTTGTTCTTTCTCTTGAAAGGGATGAAGATGATACAGATGCCCTAGACTTTGAGCTACAACTGAAAGGTCAGATAAGGGAGCTGTTAATGAGGCAATAAAGTTCCACAATAATGAAGTGTTTTGGCATTATCTGTTCCAGGGGGAGATTGTTGGGATTGAACCCTATCAGAGGAACAGATAATGAAAGCCAAAACTGGTTCAGCGCAGTGGTTCCAGAATAAGCAGATGATATGATCAAGTCTCTCCCCTTGAAAGTGAACTTCAACATCTGATGACCTCTTATCTACTGATCTTGCAAAGTGCTGCCTTTCATCTACTGCCCAAAGTTAAAGACTGATGGAAGACCAAAGCTCTGCTGATTCAATCTACTGCCTTGAGTCAAGTACTGCTGATCCGGACAAGTACTGCTGGGTTCACAGCAGTGGAAGGTTGCAGCAGTAGTATAGTTGTCTTTATGCAATGTAATGTAATATCAGTAGTTTGTATAGCAGTGTCTGTATAGATCAGAGGTTAGAGTTTGTTAGGAGGTTAGATGTCACTTTCATGGTGATGTCAGCTAAGATGCTCAGTGGTTTGCAAGTGCCTATAAATAGTTCAGTACTTTGTACTGTTCTATTAGCTCTTTGCATCATCGTCTTCTTTGCACGAACAAACACTGAGCTCTGGCTGAGGGGGAGTTTGCATTCATTCATCAATCATTGTAATCGTTATTGAAATAAATTCAATCTTCCGATTCATTGAGAAAAGATGTTTGATCAAAGTATTACTCTCGTTTGATTGTATGCAAAGTTTGTTTTCATCATAATTCCGCTGCACACTCATCCATTTTCATTTTAATTACAAACACAAAATACAATCAGAAACAAACTCAGATCCAACAATTGGTATCAGAGCCTGGACAGTCAAATTTGATCTAACAATCATTTTGACGTAAATAGTTCGGCTCATAACAGTTGATACTGATCGTTTGTTCTTTTGTTGAAAAACAGAGCAAGGATTAATCACCATTAAAGTTGAGTTCTCAGTGTCTGTAAAACAACAAGAATGACGTCACAATCTCAGGATGACAAAAACAACATCGGCTCGCTTTTTAAACACCTAGGTCTGCCACGTGGCCTGTTTGCTGTTCCGGAGATATTATGAGTTGTCGCGGCCCGCGTAAGGATATGCTTAACCTTTACGCGGCCCGCCTAAGAACCAAAAACTTTGTTTTCTTGATTTTTTATATGGATTAGGGTTTGGGGAGTCCGGGTTTTTACTTACGGGTCAATTTGGGACATTTTTGAAGGTCCTCACATCCTCCCCACCTTATTTAAAATCTCGTCCTCGAGATTTACTGAAATAAGTGAGGATATTTTCGCTTCATCTCTGATTCCAGCTCCCAAGTGTGCTCGGGTCCTCTTTTCGAATCCCACTTGACTTTGACAAGTACTAACCTTTTGTGTTTGAGAAACTTAACCTTTCTGTCTTTTGTGTTTGAGAAAGTTTAACTTTTCATTTACCTCTATATCTTGAAGAGGTACTACCAGTGATTCGTCAGATAGACATTTCTTGAGGTTGGATACATGAAATACATCATGTACTCCGGCTAACGCTTCTGGTAGTTGTAAACAATAAGCAACTGGTCCGATACGTTGGATTACTGGAAATGGTCCTACGTATCTCGGACTCAGCTTTCCTTTCTTACCAAATCGAACTACTCCTTTCAAAGGAGAAACTTTTAATAGTACTTTATCTCCAATTTGAAACTCTAGTGGCTTGCGTCGATTATCGGCATAACTCTTCTGGCGATCTCGACCCGTTTTAGTCTTTCCTTGATTTGATTGATTTTGTCGGTAGTTTCTTGCACAATCTCAGGACCTGATAATTGACTTTCTCCTATTTCCGCCCAACAAACTGGAGTTCTACATTTACGTCCATATCGTGCTTCGAACGGGGCAGCTTCAATGCTTGAATGATAACTATTGTTATAGGAGAATTCAATCAAAGGTAAATGGTTATCCCAGTTCCCACCAAAATCTATCACACATGCCCTAAGCATGTCTTCCAGAGTTTGGATCGTCCTTTAACGTTGTCCGTCTGTTTGAGGATGATATGCAGTGCTTAACTTTAGTCGGGTTCCCATTGCTTCTTGGAAACTTGTCTAGAAATGGGAAGTGAAACGACTATCCCTATCCGATACAATGGAGAGTGGGACTCCATGTAAGGATACTACTTCATCTACATACAACTTTTCCAATCTTTCCATGCTAAAGGTTTCTTTCATGGGTAGAAAATGAGCTGATTTGGTTAATCGATCCACAATTACCCAAATCGCATCATTACCTTTTCTGGTTTTGGGTAACTTAGTAACAAAGTCCATGGTTATAAGTTCCCATTTCCATACTGGTATTTCTAATTGTTGTAGTAGACTTGAAGGTTTCTGGTGTTCTGCTTTAACTTATGAACAAGTAAGACACTTAGAAACATATCTAGCTATGTCCTTTTTCATTCCTATCACCAGAAGTTACTTCTTAAATCTTGGTACATTTTATTGTTACCAGGATGCATGGTATACCTAGATTTATGGGTTTCCTCTAAAATCTTATTCTTAATTCTCCCTGTTTAGGTACCCAAATTCATTTCTTATGGAATCTCCAAATTCCATCATTTCCTTGTTCCAATTCCTTTATTCTTCCTTTCATTCCTTCCGCATCATCCTTGATTGCGGTTTCCTGAATATTCTTCAGTTGTTCCATTAAGTCTAATTGTAAATTTAATCTAAGAGCACGAACTCGCTTTTGCTTTTTATGATACTTACGACTTAAGGCATCAGCAACTACGTTTGCTTTTCCTTCGTGATATTGAATATCACAGTCGTAGTCACTTAGGATTTCCATACACCTCCTTTGCCTCATGTTTAATTCTTTTTGCCCAAATGTATATCTTAAACTTTTATGATCTGTATAGACAGTAAACTTACTTCCGTACAGATAATGTCTCCAAATCTTAAGTGAAAAAATTATGGCTCCTAATTCTAAATCATGAGTCGTATAATTTTACTCGTGCTTTTTTCAATTGCCTTGATGCATACGCAATTACCTTTTTGCGTTGCATTAGCACACATCCCAATCCTAGCTTTGAAGCATCACAGTATACTTCAAAATCTTATGTTCCTTCTGGTAAGGCTAGAATAGGGGCATTGGTTAATCTTTGCTTTAAAATCCTAAAAGCTTCTTCTTGTTTGGGTCCCCACTCAAACTTAACTGCTTTACAGGTAAGCTTAGTTAATGGTACAACTATCTTGGAAAAATCCTTAATAAACCGTCTATAATATCCGGCTAACCCTATAAAACTTCTAATTTCCATAGCTGACTGCGGGACCTTCCATTTGGTGATCACTTCTATCTTAGAGGGATCTACATGAATACCTTCGTGATTCACCATGTGTCCTAAGAATTGTACCTCTTGTAGCCAAAATTCACACTTCGAGAATTTGGCGTAAAGCTTCCCCTTTCTTAACAAGGTTAAGAGTACATGCAGGTGCTCACAATGTTCATCCCGACTTTTGGAATAAATAAGTATATCGTCGATGAAGACAATTACAAATTTATCCAGGTACGGTTTACAGATCCTATTCATCATGTCCATAAATGCTGCAGGAGCATTTGTTAATCCGAAGGGCATGACTGTAAACTCGTAATGACCATACCTAGTTCTGAAAGCAGTTTTAGGTATGTCTTCTTCTTGTACCTTCAACTGATGGTATTGATGTGCGATAAAGTGTCATATATATTAGGTGTATATTTTAAGCCCTTTTTAACACTTATTTTAGCCAAGTTTTAAATTTATAAAACACGATATTTCACTAACACTAAACACACATATGGGCAAGTGCACCCATCGTTGAGTGTAGTATAGCGTTGGTAAGATACCGAGGTCGTCCAAGGACACAAGAGCTTTTAGTACCGGTTTATCCTCAACGTCTAATCAAAATAAAAATTTTAGAAAAAAAATGTTTTAAGCTAAGAAAAATAAAAACTAAAATGCTGAAAATAAAAAATAAAATAAAAACAGATAGACAAGATGAATCACTTGGTTCCGACTCGTATCTAGTATAACCTTTGATTATTTCCGCACTTTTGCACATAATTAAGAGATTATCTTAGTTATTGTAGTAGGCCCCTCTTTTGAAGGTGACGTTACCCTCACCCCAGTAGTTTAAGTCAGCAAGGATACAATCCTAAAAGGGTGGATTATTGGAAGATAATGAATTAAGTTATTAATGCAGTATTGTGGTAGGCACGCTTTTGGCGGTGACGTTACCCTCAGCTAAGTAGTCTGAGTCAGCAGGGATACAGTCCTAAATAGCCGGGTTATAGTATTAATAGTAGTTAACTTATGAGGGGATCAAAGAGTTTGGACCCCCGCCATCCAATACCGTGAAGTATCGAAGGAGGTCCTACTAAATTTGACCCAGGTCCATTGCAGGACCTCTAAACGCTGAACAATGGCAAGACCTTTACCAAACCGTTCCCTTAACCCCCGACCAGGTAGCCAACATACCTCCATATAGACCGTGGAGATATGAATGGTGAAAATCCTTTATTTTATATAGACAGTAAAATAATGCCAAGACACCACGGACAAACGATAAGGAAAGATCACCTTCAACATAAGTAACTAGTTATTAAAGTCATTAATACAAAACCAAATAAAAAGTGCAAAAGATTAGAAATAAAAAGTATTATACTAGACACTTTGTCTTCACCAAGTGATGTAAGAGACTTAGGCAAACATGGCCTTGATTGTCAAGAACTCTTACGATCAATCTTGGATCCCGAGACGACTCACACACTCTACGATGGACAATGGATGATGGTGGTGGATGATGGTGTTGTGATGGTGGTGGGTGGTGGATGAAGTGTGAGAGAGGTGGTGTGCCAAGGGATGAGATGAAATGAATCCAAGCACTCCTATTTATAGGCTGAACAGAGAGCTGGGCACGGCCCCGTGTCCGCTGGGCACGGCCCCGTGCCTGTCTGACACTCTCTCTCCTCATTAATTGTAATTCGCAATTACAATAAATGCGCCTGCTGTACTTTCGACACGCCCCGTGTCCGCTGGGCACGGCCCGTGGTGGGCAATAGAAGCTTCTATAGGTTTGTCTTTTCTGCTGCTTCTTGGGCACGGCCCCGTGCTGGCTGAGCACGGGGCGTGTTCAGTCTTCTGACTTCTCTATTTTGCTTTGGAAGGTGCCGTTGAGGGGTCGGGCAGTCCGCTAATGTTCCTTTCCTTGTATTTATGTTGGAATTAGCTGTCTTTTTGCTTCTTTTGTGTTTTTGAGCTCATTTAATCCTGAAAATACAAAAGGAAGACAAAAACACTCTTTTTCCAATATTAGTACTTAAAAGGGGTTAGTTTTATGCCTTATTTGATGTAATTTATATGTTGCATTTTACACACATCAAATACCCCCACACTTGAACTTTTGCTTGTCCTCAAGCAAAACTCTTTAATATGTGGCTTACACTCCCAAATGGAATAGGTAGAAGAGAAGGTTTTGGGCTTGTCGTAGAGTGTCGGGATGTCCAATATCTTTTTGGGTTTTATTTTTGTTTATTTACAATCCTATTCGTAATGATTTATTTAGAACGTTTCATAGGAGAAATTACTTATTTGGGCATAACATGCCTTTTTAAAATTCCATTTATATACAAGTTCACATACCTCACGGGAGAAATCACTCACACTCGGCCGAAGGTGTATTTTTAGTGAATCACTCGAGAGCGGCATGGAACTTATTCCTACCATAAGCTTGCCAAGCAATCAATCCTCCTCCTTTTTAACTTTTATACCTTTGTAAATATCAAGAGGACTTTGTGGGTTAAGGGTTAGGCTTGGGTTAAAGGTAGGTGGTTGGGATAGTGGTTAGTGGTTAGTAGAAAAAGGGCGAAAAAGCGTAACAAGTGTCGGTTTTCGTAAGATTTTCTATTTTCTTTTTATTTTGATGAAGCTTTTATTCAAACAAAGTTATTTTTGATGAACTTGTTTGTTTATTTTCTTTTTGCTTCATGAACAACACATTTTTTTTTTTTTACAAAAAACCGAACTTGTTACTAAAACAAAGGGTTAAAAAGGTTTTGGTGGGTAAAAGGGTTTTTGGTTTGGGTGATGAAATGAAAAAGGTTTAGGCTCAAAGGGGTTAACTAGGGGGATTTTGGGTAGGTGGTAAAAGAAAAAGAAAAATAATGGTGTAGAAAAAAAAAGGGTTAGTCCTAATGCCTCCATCATTTACTTACTCGGGTTTAAGTTGATAAGGACTGGGAATGCATCGTCAAGGCAAGTTCTAGAGTTGTAAGAACCAAGCGGCTATTCACACAAGAAACGAAAAATGAGCATTTAGTCTAATGATATGTAATTGTATGCTCAATAAAGGCTCAAAACTCACTTTTGTGGGAATGGGTTTTTATGTGATCAAGTATATATAATCAAATTTTAACTAAGTTTGTCATGCCTTTTCATAATTTTCTTATGTTGGTTCTTTTTATCACTACGCTATTGGTTGTAAATTTTTAAAAATATAACCTTTTTGAGAACTTGAATTTCCCGAGTTAAACCTAGACAAGTAAAAAAAAATGAAATTTTTGAAAAAAATTTGGGGTGATTAGCGGTTCCAATAGAGTTTTGTGTAAGGCTTGTATTTAGGACTTGCAAAATTCAAGGTTTTAGCATCCCCCCCACACTTAAATTACACATTGTCCTCAATGTGTCCCAAAAATAAATTTTTAGGTTGATTAGATGTGTAAAATAGTGTTTAAAAAGTAAAAATTTGTGTTACTGGGCACTGAACACGGCCCCGTGTTATCCGGGCACGGCCCCGTGTTCAAGTGCCAGTAACAAAATTGAAATAAGAGATACAGAAGTCTGGACACGGGGGCGTGTTGGGTGAACA
Source organism: Helianthus tuberosus (assembly GCA_030545235.1). Taxonomy (NCBI): domain Eukaryota; kingdom Viridiplantae; phylum Streptophyta; class Magnoliopsida; order Asterales; family Asteraceae; genus Helianthus; species Helianthus tuberosus. The sequence continues at coordinate 202,030,537 of CM060425.1, forward strand.
CGGCCCGTGTCCAGGTACCTGAACTGGGCGTTTTTCTGCAGGTGGTTCAGCACGGGGCCGTGTTGGTTGGGCACGGCCCGTGGTGAACCTTCTGGACTGGAGAGAATTGTCGGGTTGCCTTGTTCTTGTGCATGAGTTCATTTTTCTCGTTCCCCTTTTCATCCCTTACCATCATGAGTGTGTTTTATTCCTGAAAATTAAAACTAACTAGAAAACATAAAAATTAATCTAAATTAAACTAAGGATAGTTCCGTGGAATGCCTCCATGGTGCGCCACGTTTATAAGGGTCCTTGGCTAGACCCAAAGCCTGGTCATATGTTACCCAAGTGGGATGTATTGCATCCCATGTTACACCGTCGGAGAGCGTCATCCAAGCTTGAGTCTATGACCTTCATGTAGTTGACCGGATCTTCTTCCTCTACTCGCTTTCCACATTCAAATTTCACTTCCTTATCCCCAAACTTCAATGTTAGAGTTCCGTCATTCATATCCACCAATGCTTGGGCGGTGGCTAGAAATGGCCTCCCGAGGATGAGAGGGACATCGGTGTCTTCTTCCATGTCTAGGATGACAAAGTCGGTTGGAAAGACGAATTTGTCAACCTTGACTAGCAGATTTTCGGCGACACCTTGTGGGAATTTAACGGACCTGTCGGCGAGTTATATGCTCATCTTTGTAGGGCTTGTTGTTCCTAGGCCGAGTCGCTTGAACATTGATGTGGGCATGAGGTTGATGCTAGCCCCAAGATCGGCTAAAGCATTTCGGACGGGGGACTTCCCAATCGAGCAAGGGATTGTGAAGCTCCCTGGGTCGATTTTCTTTTGTGGAAGTTTGTTGAGTACTAAAGCTGAGCATTCTTCGCCTAAGTTAACTAATTGCAATGATTCAATTTTCCTTTTGTGAGTGAGGAAATCCCTCATGAATTTTGCATATTTAGGCATTTGGGTTAGGACCTCAACAAAAGGAATATTAACATGCAATTGTTTTAGTAAACTTTCGAACTTTGCGAATTGCTCATCGGTCTTTTGACGATTTAACCTACCGGGGTACGGAATTGGAGGAGTCTTGGTGGGCTCTTGATTTGGTGTAGAAGCCTTTTCTGGCGCAGGAGGAGTCATAGGCTGGCTAGAATGGCTTCTTTCATTTGGCGGCAATGGAGCATCCTCGGGACCCACGGTTCGATTTCTTAATGTGATGAGATGTACTTGTGCCTTCGGGTTTGTTTCGGTATTACTAGGTAACGCGCCTTGTGGTCTCTCGGAGAAATTTTGAGCTAGTTGATTTAATTGTTTTTCAACGTTTTGAATGCTAGCTTGTTGATTTCTGAAATTCGATTCCAATTGTTGAAATCGATCCGAGTTTTTCTTTTCAGTGTCAGAGATGAGGCGAGATACAGTATCTTCAAGCCTTTCTCTTCCACCTTGTTGTTGAGAGAAATTTTGCGGTTGTTGAAAATTAGTTCGTTGGTTTTGTTGGTTACTACTATTGCCGGGATCTCTCCAACCAAAATTTGGGTGGTTACGCCATCCTTGGTTGTAGGTACCCGTTGGGGGACCCGACGGCCTAGGTCTATTATCCATGTAGTTTACCGTTTCTGTTTGTTCATCTAATTCTTTCATACAACTCCAATTTTCATGTGACCCACCACACCCTTCACAAGCCATAACCGAGGCCGTTTTTGTCATTTCTAGCCTTTTTATTTTTGAAGAGAGGGCCTCGATTTGGGCTAGTAAAGAGGTGCTTTCATCAACCTTATGGGCGCCCGGGGCAATAGATTTATTACCTCGGGGAGTGTGCCATTGAAAATTGGTTTGAGCAATTTCCTCAATTTGGTTATATATTTCATTTGGGCGACGATTACCTAAGAGTCCCCCGGAGCTTGAGTCAAGTGTTTGTCTTGTGTGTGGCAACAACCCATTGTAGAAAGTGGATACTTGTTGCCACACCGCTAGACCATGATGAGGACACTTTCTTAAAAGCTCCTTGAACCTTTCCCAAGTTTCATATAAGGATTCCCCATCCTCTTGTGAGTATGTATTAATTTCAGTCATTAATTTAGCCGTTTTAGCAGGAGGGAAATACTTATATAGAAACTTTTGAGCAAGTTCATCCCAAGTGTTTACCGATCCAACTGGGAGGGTGTTAAGCCAAGCCTTAGCTCGGTCTTTTAGTGAAAATGGAAACATCCTAAGGCGGATGGCGTCATTTGATGCTCCATTGATCCGAAAGGTATCACATATTTCTAAGAAGCTAGTAATATGTAGATGGGGATCCTCGTCCGCAAGCCAGTGGAAGGTTGCGGAGTTTTGGAGCATTTGTATCAAATGCGGCCGAAGTTCGAAGTTGTTGGCCTCGACATTCGGTGCATTGATAGCGGCGCCAAGATTGCCTACGGTAGGCCGTAGGTAATCCATGAGGGTACGTTGGTCCGCCATTGGAAGTGGGTCCCCCGAAGCTTTCTCTTGATTTTTAGCTTTTAGTCTTTTTCTGAGAAAGCGCTCGGGTTCTTCTAGGGGTTCTTTTATGTCTCTACTAGAACTGGAGCTCATGCACTACGTAGGAGGTTCAAATGTGGCGCCTGGGTTCCAAGTCCTGCAACAAAAACAGAAAAGAACGCTGGTCAGAATGTTCACCACGGCCCCGTGCTCAGTGAACACGGCCCGTGGTCAGAAGTACAGTAATCGTTTTCTGTATCCCAGTTACTAGGAGTTGGACACGACCCCGTGTTGCACCGACACGGCCCCGTGTTCAGCTCTCTGTAACTCAGAAAATAAAAACTGCCAGTGATGATGTTGGGCACGGCCCGTGCTGAGCTCTGCAGAAGCTGAAAAACTAAGAAAATCCTAAAAAAAATTAAAAAGAAAAATAAAAGATGATTAGGCCGTTGATTCCTAACTTTCTTAAAATCCTTGTGTCCCCGGCAGCGGCGCCAAAAACTTGATGTGCGATAAAGTGTCATATATATTAGGTGTATATTTTAAGCCCTTTTTAACACTTATTTTAGCCAAGTTTTAAATTTATAAAACACGATATTTCACTAACACTAAACACACATATGGGCAAGTGCACCCATCGTTGAGTGTAGTATAGCGTTGGTAAGATACCGAGGTCGTCCAAGGACACAAGAGCTTTTAGTACCGGTTTATCCTCAACGTCTAATCAAAATAAAAATTTTAGAAAAAAAAATGTTTTAAGCTAAGAAAAATAAAAACTAAAATGCTGAAAATAAAAAATAAAATAAAAACAGATAGACAAGATGAATCACTTGGTTCCGACTCGTATCTAGTATAACCTTTGATTATTTCCGCACATAATTAAGAGATTATCTTAGTTATTGTAGTAGGCCCCTCTTTTGAAGGTGACGTTACCCTCACCCCAGTAGTTTGAGTCAGCAAGGATACAATCCTAAAAGGGTGGATTATTGGAAGATAATGAATTAAGTTATTAATGCAGTATTGTGGTAGGCACGCTTTTGGCGGTGACGTTACCCTCAGCTAAGTAGTCTGAGTCAGCAGGGATACAGTCCTAAATAGTCGGGTTATAGTATTAATAGTAGTTAACTTATGAGGGGATCAAAGAGTTTGGACCCCCGCCATCCAATACCGTGAAGTATCGAATGAGGTCCTACTAAATTTGACCCAGGTCCATTGCAGGACCTCTAAACGCTGAACAATGGCAAGACCTTTACCAAACCGTTCCCTTAACCCCCGACCAGGTAGCCAACATACCTCCATATAGACCGTGGAGATATGAATGGTGAAAATCCTTTATTTTATATAGACAGTAAAATAATGCCAAGACACCACGGACAAACGATAAGGAAAGATCACCTTCAACATAAGTAACTAGTTATTAAAGTCATTAATACAAAACCAAATAAAAAGTGCAAAAGATTAGAAATAAAAAGTATTATACTAGACACTTTGTCTTCACCAAGTGATGTAAGAGACTTAGGCAAACATGGCCTTGATTGTCAAGAACTCTTACGATCAATCTTGGATCCCGAGACGACTCACACACTCTACGATGGACAATGGATGATGGTGGTGGATGATGGTGGTGGGTGGTGGATGAAGTGTGAGAGAGGTGGTGTGCCAAGGGATGAGATGAAATGAATCCAAGCACTCCTATTTATAGGCTGAACAGAGAGCTGGGCACGGCCCCGTGTCCGCTGGGCACGGCCCCGTGCCTGTCTGACACTCTCTCTCCTCATTAATTGTAATTCGCAATTACAATAAATGCGTCTGCTGTACTTTCGACACGCCCCGTGTCCGCTGGGCACGGCTCGTGGTGGGCAATAGAAGCTTCTATAGGTTTGTCTTTTCTGCTGCTTCTTGGGCACGGCCCCGTGCTGGCTGAGCACGGGGCGTGTTCAATCTTCTGACTTCTCTATTTTGCTTTGGAAGGTGCCGTTGAGGGGTCGGGCAGTCCGCTAATGTTCCTTTCCTTGTATTTATGTTGGAATTAGCTGTCTTTTTGCTTCTTTTGTGTTTTTGAGCTCATTTAATCCTGAAAATACAAAAGGAAGACAAAAACACTCTTTTTCCAATATTAGTACTTAAAAAGGGTTAGTTTTATGCCTTATTTGATGTAATTTATATGTTGCATTTTACACACATCAGTATCCGGAGCGCAAATCGATCTTAGAAAAGTATCTAGCTCCCTGAATTTGATAAAAAAGATCATCAATCCTAGGTAAGGGGTATCGGTTCTTAATTGTAACCTTATTCAATTCCCTATAGTCGATACACATTCGCATCGAACCATCTTTCTTTTTCACAAACAACACTGGGGCTCCCCACGGGGATGAACTAGGTTGTATGAATCCTTTACTTAATAATTCATCTAATTGCCTTTTCAATTCTAGCATTTCAGTAGGTGCTAACCGATAAGGTTCCTTGGCTATCGGTGTAGTTCCAGGAATTAGATGAATTCTAAATTCTACCTCCCTATCAGGTGGTAATCCAGGTAGTTCTTCTGGGAATACCTCTGGGTATTCTGATACTACTGGAATTTCCTTAAGTTCCTTACCTTTCGTGTTAATGATTACCGAAATCATATACACTATTCCTTATTTTCGTGAATAACTGACCAACTTCATTACTGAAATGAATTTCAGTGGTTTTCGTGGCTTATCTCCTGTAATCACCACTAATTCTCCTGTGGGTGTATGAATCTCTATGGAATTCTTGTCACAAAGAATTCGAGCATGGTTGGCTACTAACCAATCCATTCCTAACACCACATCGAATTCAGCTAAATTCATAGGTAATAGGTTTGCATAAAATTTATGACCTAAGAGTTCTATATTTCCTTCTTGCAAAACTTTATCTATGTTAACAGAATTTCCATCTGCCGTTTCGACTGTAAAAATCTGCCTAAGGTTGGTTAAGGGTAGGTTAAGAGCTTGACAGAATGAAGTATTTATAAAACTTTGGTTTGCACCAGAGTCAAATAATACTTTTGCATAAACGTCATGAACTAGGAACGTACCAGCTATCACATCAGGGATTAGCTCTGCTTCCGGAGTAGTCAGTTGGAAGGCTCTTACGTTTCTCTTGGTAGTTCCTTCTGCAGGTTTGGCTTTGTTATCAGCTGGTTTGACCAATTTCGGACAGTCTGGCCTAAAATGTCCAGCTTCTCCACAATTGTAGCAGACTGTTGCTTTCTTCTTCCTGCAATCTTTTTCTTGATGCCCCGGAATTTTGCAAAAATTGCAATACCCTTTGCATCTACCAACATGCTTTCTTTTACAGGTATTGCAAAATGGAACAGTGGAAGATTGCCCAGTTCCCTTTCTCTTGAAATTGCTACGGTTACCCATGCGGAATCCCTGGGTAATCTTTTGGGCTACTTCCTTTTTTTCGGGTTTCTTCTCTTGTCCACACCAATTCGTCAGTCAGAGTATTGGCTAATTCCACCGCATCATCAATCGTGCGGGGTCTCGCCGCTTTAACAATATTACGGATCTCGCTAATTAAGCCCCAAATATAGCGAGAAATAAGTACCGGTTCTGGCGAAGCCAGGGTTGGTACCACTCTAGCATACTCGAAGAAAGTCGAAGTATACCCTCTACAATCAACACCTACCATTCGGTGATTTAGGAACTTATTCGTCATTTGTTCCTTTTCATACTCAGGACAGAATTTTCTTTCTACGAGATTCTTAAATTCTTCCCAGTTATAGCATACGCCACATTCCTTCCTTTAGCTTGTAGAACGGTGTTCCACCATTCTAATGCTCCTTCTTTAAAAAGATGCGACGAGTACATGACCTTATCTTCTTCAGCACATTTACTTATTGTAATTACTGCTTCGGTTTTCTCTAACCAACACAGCACCGCAGTCGCCCCTTCATTGCCTGCAAATTCAGCTAGTTTACAGGCAAGAAATTCCTTGTAAGTGCAACCAGGCATTGCAGCTTTCATTCTTTTGAGAATTGGGACTTGCAGTACATCATCGTTATTGTTATTATTGTTGTTGCCGCCTCCGTTTACACTATTACTGAAGTTGTCCTCATGAGTACGTTTACTCATAATAATTTGAGGTTCAACTGGATTTTTAGCAGCAGCAAGTATTGCTGGAATAGCATTGGCTATTCCCTGAGCAACGATATTCTCGATATCTTGCCTATTCAGAAATTGATCTTCATTGTTTTGCTCAGATTGATTCACTTCCTTAACGGGTTCATTACCAGCGTTTGCCATCTGGTAACTAATTTATATAAGTGATTAGCATAAAATAATTACTAACTAAATATAACAAAACAATTGCATATAATCATGTCAACACTTATAGCCAAAATTTGCCGATCTTTCGACTTTCGACTTTCGATATTTTATATCTTATAATAGGCATCCGTACACACTGGTTATCTTATAAAAGTTTTATTTTTAAGTTATTACACATAATTATATTTTTATGATTATATTATTATTATTATACACATATTCCTACAACCCCATTCTATATAGTCAGCTGGCTTTTCAGAAACGACGCTCCCTTTCGTCGTACTTCCAGGAGATTCTCTCCCCTACCTCTCGGATTCTGTTCCCTGCATCCATCAGCTCTTTGCCAAAATGGCGAAGTTCAGCTAAGTTCTCATTGCTCATTGGTGGGTGTAGTGGAGGTTCGAGGTCAAACTGAGGGAAAAAGGTATAAGGGTTGTTCAAGAGATTCTGGAACTGCCAGTCGGTGGTCCACCATTCTTCTAATTCTGCTGGTAGAGGTTGGGAGTGGATAATAGGATCTGGGATTTCAGGCTCTAAGTCAACTGGAAGTTATGCTTCTGCTGGGTAGTTAAAAAGGTTTTCACCGGCAGGTCTGATGAGATCACTAAGTGCTAGTTTATGATCCAGTTCTTCCCAGGGTGGCATTTCCTGGCCTTGCCTGGAACTTTCCCCAATCTCTATTTCCTTGCCTTTTCCTTTAGGATCTACTGTATTGGTAACTTTCCGTGTCGCTCGTTTCTTCCTGCGCACATGTCTCCAACCCACAATTCTTCCTCTTTTCTTTGGCTTGGGTTTCTCCGGTGGCTGAGTTTGAAATTCCATAGGTTCCTCTACGTCGGCATGATAACCGGTAAAGTCTCTAGAAACTTCCACATTAACAAAATAGAGATTGAGATTCTCAAGAGCTTCGGATAATTCATTCATGCTATTTAGCAGTTATGAAGAAACACACAAAATTCTAGGTTAAAATTTTGTAATTCACATAATCACAGAATGGCAATTTAGAAAACTTAAATATAATTTATTTGATTAAAATGAACTATTGCTAGATATTTATTACAACTGAATATACTAGTGGTTATTTAATAGTTTAAAGTTTCTGGCTCGTAGGTGTTGTAGGTGCTGGTACTGGTTTGGTAATTTAACTAGAAGTTAGCATTTACTGCGGTAGTGGCTAACATGTAGAGATTTTCCCATTGCTGGTCTAATTCATCTTCCCATGGTGGTTTACTACCTAGTTCCTGGGTTTCCTTATCACTTATCATTCCTTTTGGTTGTGACTTCTGTATTTTCTCTTGACTTTTTCTAATAATCCGACTTATTTTATTAGGGTTAAGTGGTTTTTCAAACTGTGCCTTACGAACAAATATTCCTTCCTCAGTATCTGCTGAGTATCTTGAGGAATTTGATTGGGATGAAGTTCCCGTATCTTTCGATGAACTATCTAATTTATGATAGATGTCTGAAATTCTTTGCTTACCCATACTGTAAATTAACAGATAGTCAAGATAGAAACACATAATCACAAAATGACAATCAGGAAAATTAAGTATTTTAAATACTTAATTGGCTTAAATCAGTGGCTCTGATACCACCACTTTCTGTCACGGCCCCCGCCCCCGGTTTGACCCGGGCCGAACGCCGCGGGATAGAAACTCGCGTGGTATTTATTAATTGAGTTTGACAGCGGAAGATTTCACCAGGATCTTTTAAAACTCGAAAATACCCGATTATTTTATTCCATAATTCGGGATAAACCCCGTAATTTACAAAAGAGGAATTTCACAAGTAAATTCCCTGATTTATAAAACATGTTTATTCATTTTAACTGAGCCACCTCTTCAAGCTGGTTAGTGCTCCGTAGCACGTTTTTCTTGATTCACAGCAGGTCGCCTGAAACATGTTTTAAAAATATTTTATCAGCGGGGAAATGCTGGCGAGTCATTCAAGTATGTAAAATGACACATTAGTTATCAATTACAGCATAAGAGCGATTACAATGGCTTCTATCTTATTTTTATCTGGCGCCGTGTCACCTGGTGACGATGGTCATACCACTATTGGGTCCTTCCCCAAGTAGTGATGATTATCACTGTTAGGATTTATTAGCCTAACTGTGAGAAATTAGTAATGTGCACAATACCCCACTTAGCCAGTGATTCAAGATAACCACGACTTAATCCCTGTAATTATAACATTTGAAAATAATTGGAGTATTGTAAAAATAATGTTGATAAAAAGAGAATGACTCACATTGCAAGTTTATACGGGCAGAGTTTAGCCTACTGATTAGCCTTGTAACCTAATTTAAATAACAATGCACACGAACTAGGTCAGTAACTAATACAACATTTACGATAACTCACGAGACTAAAACCCTCACGATTAATGACAAAGTGCTATACTTAAACATCCGTCGAATTCACGACTAATGACAAAGTATGGCCCTAATGTGGGCAGCACTTAAACATCCATCGGATAGTTTCAATCGATCGGACATTGAATCGTAGCAGCGATCGAGTTAATACCCTGTATCGTAGCAGCGTTTCACTACCGTGAATATTATTTTCGACTTTTGAGCAGTATACTTCGTGTTTTGGATTGAAATTTCGAAACCAGTGAACTGCTCGTAACCCATTCTATTTATAGGTGAAAAATGGGTCTTACGCGGCCCGCGTAAGACCATTCAAGACCTTTACGCGGCCCGCGAGGGACACCTAGTCGTAGACTAGGGGCTAGCGTGTCACACCTAGGTCTGCCACGTGGCCTGTTTGCTGTTCCGGAGATATTATGAGTTATCGCGGCCCGCGTAAGGATATGCTTAACCTTTACGCGGCCCGCCTAAGAACCAAAAACTTTGTTTTCTTGATTTTTTATATGGATTAGGGTTTGGGGAGTCTGGGTTTTTACTTACGGGTCAATTTGGGACATTTTTGAAGGTCCTCACAATATCCTACTGATATCACAACATATTTAAAGCATATTAACTTAGGAAACATGTTCATGACTCATTTGGTTACCCGTTATGCATTATTCGCGTTCGGTTCGGTTTATGTAACTAGTTTGCAAAAATTGACCGAAACGGGGTCAAACCTTATCATTTTTATCTCAAAATCCAAAATGTGTTTAGTTTACCCATATTATACAAGTCTTCAAACTTGTCGGGTCTAAACCACATTCTAATCCGGTCTTCGCTTAATCATGCGTTTTGTACCGTAAAGCTTTCTTTAAAACTAACTGGTCTAAGTTTAAACTTAAGTAAGACCCGTTAGGAATCTAATAGGTTATTAAAACCTTCATTCCAGATTAGGAGCCCGGTAAAAGCTACTTGCACTCACCAATTTTTAAACGACTGAGATAAATATTATTTTAAGCTCAGGTAAATACTTTTAACTTATTTTCCCTTATACGGACTTGGGGTACGGTATATAAAATACCGCTTGGTCGGGTATTGAATATTTAATCGTATGGAGGTTAAATCATTGAGATAACCCGTTTAAACTATTTTGTTTGCTTAAAGCCTTTGGGGGGTTAATGACCATGTCCCAGATATCCTTGGCATCATTCATTGAAATGGCCACGACCTAAGCACGGGGTGTAGGCATACACCTGCCGGTGCAGATATAAAAAGATATAACCGCCGGTTCGAGAATAACTCACCGCGGGACTATATCATGTGGTGTGTCTATTGATCTTTTACCCGGTATTCAGCCCGGGCTACTGAACGTATAACAAACATGTAATTCATTTACAAGTTTATATTTAAATAATTATCCCAAGTTATAAAAGATTATTTGTGCCTTGTGCATCTAAATCAATTTTCTTAAACTCTTTTCAAAATGAGTCGGTTAATTGTATTTACCAGTGTAAACTGACGTATTTTCCAAAAGGTTAAGTGCAGGTACTAAGCGAAATAGGCTGGCTACTCCAAGAGTGATTAAATAAAGAGTCTTACAAGTTTGGTCACTTAATAATATGTTGAACTATGTTTCTTTTATTTAGATCCGCCTGTGGATCATTTTACATTCCGTTTGTAATACTTATGATACTTTCATTCGGTTTGTAATATTTTTACTTTTAGACTTCCGCTGTGCATTTAAACTGTGATTATTGACTATGATGATATCAACTACGTCACGATACTCCCCACCGGTAATACGTGAAAATATCAGGGTGTGACAGTTAGACTTAGTATTTTGGGCTAATAAATTGTATATAGTTTATTAAACATTATTATTTTTATTTAAGAATTAATTAAATTGACGGTTTATTCAGTTATCCAAATAAACCAAATAAAAAAAATGTGGATCCCAAAACCGAACCAAATTCAATTCGGTTTGGTTTCGGTTAGAAACCAAATTCAACCAAATTTATCCAAACTGTACCTAAGTACTTTGTGTTTCCTAATTTATATTTATGTTTGTGTTCTAACTTCCGAACATCAAATCAGCAACTAATTTAAACCTAACAATATATAAATAAAAAACATAGCAAAATAAAACCAACATATCCATAAAATAGTTGTATACACAACCACAAAGTTAAAACTTCAATACATAGATCGTAGAAAATATAATTAGTCAACAAGTCTAATGGCACAAAATATAAATAATCTTCAAACCATTGGAATACATATACTTAGATTTTAGACTTAGTATTTTGGGCTAATAAATTGTATATAGTTTATTAAACATTATTATTTTTATTTAATAATTAATTAAATTAACGGTTTATTCAGTTATCCAAATAAACCGAATAAACCAAGTAAAAAAATGTGTATAAAAAAACCGAACCAAAAACCATATTTACAATTCGGTTTGGTTAGAAACCAAACCAAAGAGCCAGAGTGTGTGCTGTGTGTGTTAGGTTTAAGCATCAAATTGACGTCTCTCTGTGTGGGAATCAGCGACGATGATGACTCGCTCCAATTCTCGTTTTCATGGCTTCATCAAACTCACAATCACCAATTCTTTCAGAACCCCTCTTTCATCTTCCCAATTAGCTTCTCTTCTTCACTCCACTTCCTTTTCAAATAATGGGGATCCTCCTCTATCTAGGTATCAAAAAGTTACCAACTTGGATCATGCCCTCTACCTGTTCGATGAAATGACACAGAGAGAACCCTTGCCATCTGTTATTAAGTTTAATCAACTGTTGAATGCTATTACCAAAATGAAACATTTTTCTTCTTGTCTCGACCTTTTCAAACAAATGTGTCTCATTGGAGTTCCTGTTGATGCATATTCTATCAATATTGCCATCAAGTGTTGTTGTAGCTTGTTTCGCACCAAGGACGGTTTTGCACTCCTGGGCTGTTGCTTCAGGCGAGCTGTTGTACCTGACGTCTGCACGTTTAATACACTCTTAGATGGACTGGTGCTACAAAATAGGATTCTTGAGGCTGAGAGATTGTTCAAGAAGCTCATTAAGCACAAACTGTGTGAACCTGATGTAGTTACGTATAACACAATAATTAAAGGGCTTTGCAAGTTTGGCTATAATGATGTCGCCACTGGTTTGCTTAGGCTAATGGATGAAAGAGGCTGTAAGCCTGATATTTATGCATATAGTACCATCATTGATAGTCTCTGCAAGGACAAAATGATAGATGATGCTTTCAACCTTTTCAAAGAAATGGTATTTCACAAACGCATTCTACCAGATGTCATCACATACACCTCTCTCATTCATGGCCTTTGTAACTTAGGCCGTTGGGACGAGGTCTCTAAGCTGCTAAAAGAAATGGAGGATGAAAGGATCTCTCCTGATTTTCAAACTTTTAGCGTATTAGTTGATGCATTTTGCAAGGAAGGTAAGGTGAATGAAGCGGAGGCTGTTATAGACATCATGGTTGAGAGAGGCGAGGTTCCTAACATAGTGACGTATAGTTCACTAATAGATGGTTATTGTCTACGCGGTGAAATGAGCAAAGCAAGGACTGTTTTTGATTCACTTACTTCTAAAGGCCTCGTCCCTAATGTTGTTACTTATAGCAGTTTATTGAACGGGTATTGTAAGAGTTTGGAAATAGAAGAGGCCCTGCACATGTTCCATGAAATAACAAGAAAAGGCGTGACACCCAATATAGTCACTTACAACACCATGTTACAAGGATTGTTTAGGTTTGGACGTGGTGGAGAGGCACGCAAACTCTTTGATGAGATGCGAGCGCAAGGCCACATTCCAGATGAATGCACCTACAGAATAATATTAGATGGCCTTTGCAACAACCATCAGGTTGAAGATGTGCTCTCTTTGTTTCATTTGGTGGGTGATAGCAAGCTAAACTCTGACATTCAAGTGTACAATATTCTTATTGATGGTATGGGATATACTGCAAGGGATCTTTTCCATGACCTAACTTTAAAAGGTTTGCAACCTAATGTTCGGACATATAATGTGATGATTAGTGGCCTATGTAGGGAAGGTATGCTGAAGGAAGCAAAGCACTTGTTTCTTGCAATGGATGAGAGTGGCTGCCCGCCAGATAATGTCACTTACCGTGTTCTTCTCCAGGGATATCTTAAGAATGAGTATTATGATGATGTAGAGATGCTTTTACAGGAAATGGATGGAAGAAGTTTTTCACTTGATGCTTCAACTTTGTCGTTGTTGATTGCTGAAATCGCAGCTGGTTCAGTAGACAGAAGCATGCTTCAGTTGATAGGTAGGCTTGTGCCAAAAGAATTGATCAACACTCCCGCCCTGATAACAGCCTTGGAGCGACACTGAAATAGTGATCGTGACTGGCTTCTTTTTTATGTATTTGGGGAATGAGAAATGAAGATTGTACCTACAAAATGTAGGAAGTAGGAGATCTGTAACAATTGGGCAGGTTCTATTTAATGAGTTGAAAACTTTTAACATATTTGCATTTTCTAATTTCATGGTTGCTACCAGTTACATGTTTGATATACACAAAGTAAATATCACAGCTTTGACCACAAGTGGTTCTTTTGTAGAATCAGCCATGTATTAGATATAAATCTCATATTCAAAGCCTGTTATTCTTAGCCCTAAAGTCGTGCCATCGTTTTCTGCACTGAATCTGTCTACCGAATCACCATATTCTTCTATTTTTCTGGCGTTACAATGCAGGTGTGTCTAAACTCTACCATCACTTGTAAAAGGTGTTACTTACATGGATGCCTATGCCTATGTGGACCTACGTGTAGGCTGAAACAGGATGAGTCATCATCTCTACCTACACAAGTCGATCAGGTTTCAACCCTATTTAGATGAGAGAAATTTTTTGGTTCCCTACTTTAGCGACCAAGTTTCCATCAATATGACAGCACTACATATGTGTGGAGATACCATTTGAGTGAATGTTGATTTTCTTTAGTAAAAGGATTGTGTGATTTTGTTGGAAGATTATAATCAAGGAAAATTGGTTTAATTAGAAGTCAAAACAAAAGTCAAGCCTGTGTTTATGAAAAGTCAAAATGATAGATACTCGAAAAGAAGAGGTTGATTTATTGAAATATTAAGATAGTTGGCCTGATTCGAGAGGGGCTAATCTCCAATACAGAAACACTAGATAATCCAAATAAACAAGACATGGCAAACTAGAACATGAAATGAAATACTTAAATGAAAAATAAAAGAGTTACTTCCTAAACTTCAGCCCCTAAATTCAGCCTTTTGACTTTAACTCTCCTAAAATTCAGCCCATCCAGATTTGAATTAGCAGGTTTGTATCACAAAATTGGACAGAAAAGTTAAACATTGTGTCTGTTAGTTTAGGATTGTATTGATTAGTTTAAGTAGTTAAACAACCGTCGATGTATGGCCATACAAGCCCTCATATGTACAGAATCACCGTATTTTTCCTGTTCCAGACCCAGTTTATAGTTATGATTGTAAGTGTTATTTTTGCTGTGGATCTGCCACAGAATTGCCATAGTTCTTGAGTTGTTGCACATTCTAATAGTTGAGGGTAATCACATCAGTTTCTATTTCTACATCTGTACACATGTAGGACTGCATATCTAAAAACCATCTGATAGATTTGTATAATAAATTTACCTTTTATAGTTTTATTCTTGAATTTGAATGTCTTAAACTTACTTATTGAGCTCTGTTTTGGATTTTTCCAAACAGACATAGACATACACTGATGTCATCACAACAATGGAACCATGAATCCTGGCTGGGAAAATTTTGTGTGGTGATTCTTTTGAATTATCATTAAGAAACTTGCACGCCTGCACCAGTTGAACGAAATATAAAAGGATTTGTTTTTTTTTATAAGAAACGTGTGAAGAAACCAATATGTTGGTCAAACCTCGATAAATTGGTCCTGTTCGACGTTCAAAACCTGTGAGTGTGATTTTTTCAGCACCATGTAGTCTTTATGTTTGTGAATTAACCTTTAATGTGTCAGAGAATGTTACTTCTTTGTACTCTCACACTTACATTTTATCTTTAACTAGGATTTTGCCCGCCGCGCGTTGCGGCGGCACGCGACGGGTGGAAACATATAGTAAGACAAAACACGATTCGTAAAACCCAGTGCGTAAAAGACAATTACAAAAAAAAAATGTAAATCACAAAGGTAGACACAAAGTGTACAAAACAATGTCAAAGACATTTCGAAAAACACAATGCATTGTCATTTGAAAAAGTAGGAGTTGTAGTCTAGGGGTTACAATTGCAAATTTTTTAAAGTTTGGCGGGTGTAAAAATGGAGTAATAGTGCAAGGGGTAGGGGTGGTGACGGAAATGTGTAAAAGATGAGGGGGTGTTGGTGGAAATGTAAAAAAAAGGGTTGGTGGCGTAACTGTGTAAGAGCTAAGGGGTGATGGTGGAAAACCAAAGTAGAGGGTTGGTGCTAGCAGAGTTTGAAAGATGAGGTTGTGGTTTTGGAAATCCAAAGTAGAAGGTTTAGGGACTAAATTTGTCATTTTATGAAACTTTGAATATACCAAAGTCAAGGGGCTACAATTGCAACATCGTGAACGTATGGGGGCTGGGAAACCTTCGCGCATTGAGGCGCAAGTACATTGCAAACATCGAATAGATTAGTCGAAGCGTTATGTAATGCGTTAAACATATAAAAACACACATTTTGATGTATCCAATTTAATTCAATAGCATTGTAGCTGTATAAAAATGTAAAGTATATCGTATTTATATGTGACCCGACTCATACATAGGAAACGTACAAAAAGCATAAAATGTGTATTAAGGGAAAACTAACACGTGTAATCAAAAGTGATATTCATATCAACGGAAAAAATTATACCCTTAGCGTGTTGTGGTAGGGTCGAAACGTAGAATTGGAAAACGTACATAAAACAATCAAAAACCAAATATATTTGACCTGACTTGTTCCCCAAAAAAGTTTACATCGAAACGTTACCAACTCGAATTTATACCGACACATAAATTTTAATATTCATAATGCAATCCGCGGGCAATGCGTCGTAGGCACGTTGCAAACAGATTAGTCCAAACGCTATGTCATGCGCAAACCATATGAAAGCGCATGTCTTAACGTATTTAGTTCAAGTCAATGTATGGTTGAATCCAAACGTTTAGTTTTTTAAAACAGAAATTAGCGAACGAAAATAATTAAAGAAAGCAATAAACTAAAAATGTATAGATATACGGTACAACGATAAAGTTGAAACATTATAAACTTTTGAGATTAAACCTCAATGGTCTAATATTGCAATATAATTGAAGTTTAACTTGGAAAGGAAATGGACTCAAAACACAATTTAACAAAACTAAAAGCAAATGGCCAAAATGTATTTTACTCAAAGTATGGGTGAAAAACTGAAGTTTAACTTGAAAAGGGAAAAGACTCAAAACGCAATTTAACAAAACTAAAAGCAAGGGGTCAAAATGTATTTTACTCAAAGTATGGGTGAAAAGAGAAAATGTCAAAATGGACTCAAAACGCAATTTAAAAAAACTAAAAGCAAGGGGCCTAAATGTATTTTACTCAAAGTATTGTGTGAAAAAGGAAAATGGCATATGCATGAAGTTTAACTTGAAAAGGAAAAAGACTCAAAACGCAATTTAATAAAACTAAAAGCAAGGGGTCAAAATGTATTTTACTCAAAGTATGGGTGAAAAGAGAAAATGTCAAAATGGACTCAAAACGCAATTTAAAAAAAAAACTAAAAGGAAGGGGCCTAAATGTATTTTACTCAAAGTATTATATGAAAAAGGGAAATGGCCATGTGCATGTCGGTGGCGTATGCCACCGACTTTGTACTTTAAGTCTTTAGGGTAATTGATGTCTGTAAAGTAACTTTCATATTTTTTTTTTGGTGAGGTGGCAAAATGGCATTTTTATCCATTAAAAATGTACTTTAGGCGACTTTCAATCCACTTGTAATCCTAAAGAGCCACCTCTACCGTAACTATATAAACGCCCAGTTTGTAAATGAGCCGCTTAGCTCGGTTCGATTTGAAAACGAGCCAAGCACGAGCAAAGGTCCGCTCGCTCGTCGATCGCTCGGTTTCGCTCGAATTATTTTTATTATATAATAATATATATATATTTAATTAATATAAGCATAAGTAGCCCATAAAAATACAACGCCAAATCATACTTCGCCCATAAAAATACTTAGCCCATTTATACTTAGCCCATTCCTTACCCTAAATCTAATTCCTAATTCCCCTTCCCCATTGTTCCAAGCCGCACACAGTGCAGCCACACACTCACGCTCAGTTGCCCACACTCACGCAGTCACGCTCAGTTGCACACACTGCCCTAGCTCCGGCGACTATCCTACCTCTAGCGACTCCCCTACATCTTCATCCCCAATTTGTATTTCGTACTTTATTTTATGCTTCTTGATATTGTTAAGAACATTTTTAGAATCATGATTTTAGTTATGTATTGTTGTTGTTAGTAAGGTGTTGGACATGTTTTAATTAAGTTAGGATTTGTTTTTGTTGAATGCACCCTTGTAACAGTCTTGATTTCGGTTTTTTTTTAGGTACACATGTTTTAAATTCAGTGCTGAGAAAAACCGAGGGAAAACGATCCGCTCGATTCAAATTCAATCCGAGCACGAGCATCACTTTTGTGCTCGATTTTGCAAATTCGATCGGATCGGATCAGTTGTAATTCAATCCGAGCACGAGCAGACCCTCGATCAGATCAGACCGGCTCATGAACACCCCTACTTGGGTATTTAGTAGTAGTGGTGGGTGTACGATGGTGGAGGGGAGACGGTGGAGGTGGGTGTTCAATGGTGGAGGAGGGAAGATGGTGGTGGTGGGTGTTCGGTGGTGGTGGAGGTGATATGGTGGTGGGTGTAGGTGGTGGAGGAGAGATGGTGGTGGTTAATGAAGCACGGGGATGACATATTGCATGGAGTACCCGTCCCGGGGACGTTTCCCAAACGTACCCGGATATTAGGGACTTCTACAAAACCGTGCCCGATATTGGGTACTTTCAAAACAGAGTATCAGGGACGTTTCCTAAAATATTTAGGGTTTTAACCCTTTTAACTTTCAAATACGTAAGGTCGAACTTTATAATTATACATGCTACGGCCTTTTAATTCAACTATTCTAAACATTCACGCACAAGTGTACAACAAATCTGGTCATTCACGTACAAACAAGTTTGATCATCATCTCTACAACAGTCGGATCATGGTCTCTACAACAGTCTGATCATCATCTCTACAACAGTCGGATCATCGTCTCTATTCAAGTATTCATAAATATTTAGGTTGCCGATCTTTCGCTAGATGAACCGGAATTTGAAAAGGTTTTGATTATTGATAATTAATTACCTATGGTTGATTTAGTGTTTTTGGAGTTTAATATATTTTTGGACTTCGTTTAATATATTTTTATTTTTGGGACTTTGTTTAATATATATTTTTTTAGTATTATTTTTTGCCGTACCCGTATCTTGTATTTTTGAGTTTTTGCCGTTACACGTACCCGTATCGTCCCCGTACCCCAGTCCCGTACCCGTATCCGTGCTACGTAGGTGGTGGTGCTTATAATGGTGGTGGTGGTTTAGGGTAGAAAAAAAAAGAATTGGTGGTAGGGTAGAACAAATATTTTTTTTATTTATTATTTTCTTAACAAGTAAGGGTATTATAATCATTTAACACATACTTAACTGAGATATTTAACATAGGTTAGTGATAAAAACCATCCGAGTACAAAAATTACAACCACCAAAATTAAATGTGTAATTATTGAATCAATGCAACCAATACTGCAATATTTGTAAAGCACGTGAACCAAACAGACATTTAACTCTTTAGCTTATGAGCTATAACTAATCATATCAAAAGAAATTATGAAATTAGAGGCGTGCTTCCTCGCCTTTCTTAGACCCCCCGTAGTGGGGCGTTTAAAAAAAAAATAAAATAACGCCGAAAAACGCCCAAATCCCATTACATAGGGGCGTT
The DNA here is from genome assembly GCA_030545235.1 of Helianthus tuberosus. NCBI lineage: Eukaryota > Viridiplantae > Streptophyta > Magnoliopsida > Asterales > Asteraceae > Helianthus > Helianthus tuberosus. The sequence goes on from CM060425.1 coordinate 202,049,669, forward strand.
TTCAGGCGTTTTTTTTCGAAAAAAATTGGATCCGCGTTGTTTGAAACACGCCGAAGAGAAGAGAAACTTGATTTCTTTGCCCAATAAGATCTTACCATGTGTGTATACTTAGTTTTAATTAAAAAAACAAAAGATGGATTTAAAAAAAAAGGAAGAAGAAGAAGTTGCAGGAGGTTCTCGATTGTAACAACCCGCACTTTTGTGCGTTGTTACTACTCGTTATACTCGTTACGCCTAGCACCGGAGATTCGGATCATAATGTAACTATATCGTATATACATCGATAATCGAAGGATAATCGCATATTTTCGAAATACAATATCACTATACTACACTATTATCACACTAACACTCATGGAGGCAATGAGTGAGGACCTATTCTACCCTCCTCAGTGGCCGTGAGGTGTCGAACGTAAACAATTAACGCTAACAAGGACCCTCGGGTGAGTGCTGTAGCTCCAGTCGTCATGACGATGACGACAATACGAGTAAACGGTACCCCGTCAGTCTTTGTGGCACTACGCGAAATAACGTTCACGATGGCATCAAGAAAGGACCTATACTACCCTCATTGATGGCCGTGAAACGTCGTTAATAATCGCATACTCGAATCGAAACCGATTGTTAATTATTGAATCTTTGGATTATGGATACGTAAATACGACCCCTAGTGACATATATATATAATAATATATAATAATAACAATATAATGATAATATAAACTAATTATGGAAGTACGCGCTTCGAAAACCATCAAAAACGATTGAAACGGAGAAATCCATCTCGTCAGAATGGCCATCCGGACGGATGGGCTATCCGAACGGATAGCAATCCGCACGGATGGTCTATCCGCACGGATGGGCCATCCGCACGGATGGACAATCCGGGCCAAAACACCCTTCTTCGCCTCTGTTGCCTATAAATACCATGTCACATCACTGTTCAAGTGATGTGACAGCTCCTATTCAACCAAACACGCTCCAAGACCCTATTTCTCTCAATTCCTCGCGATCCCGGTAAGATTTCAACCTAAAACTTGTACTTCTACACTCTACACTCGATTCTACATCATTCTATCTTTCAAAACTCGGATTCTAACCGTGAAATCTGCGGATTTGAGGCGTTTTGAGGTGATGTCACCAAGAGTTCTTATGAACTTCAAGTTAGGGTCTCATTTCACTATAAACGACTCAGATCCGGGTGATTTCCACATGTTTTAATGACAAATCTCACCTAAATCTGTGCGATTTCGAGCTAACCATGAAGAACCATCACGAACGGCCAGATCTGATGGAACGGGGTGAATCCCGACCGTTAGAACGAGTCGGAATTGACGGAGCTTCAAGTGTTAGTGCGAGATTTCACTACCCTAGTAAAAACAAACGTATTCCTTCCGTTAAGCGCTCGGAAATAGTGATCAGAGTGCGAACCAGGCAATGTCAGTCCGCACGGATGACATGTCAGTCCGCACGGATGACATGTCAGTCCGCACGGATGACAAGTTCCGCACGGATGACAAGTCAGTCCGCACGGATGACAAGTCAGTCCGCACGGATGACAAGTCAGTCCGCACGGATGACAAGTCAGTCCGCACGGATGACAAGTCAGTCCGCACGGATGACATATGTCCGCACGGATGACATGTCACCCGCACGCACCACTCACCCGCACGCACACTCATCCGCACGTACCACCATATCAACCGCACGGACAACCTGTTACCCGCACGGATGAGGACCATCCAACCTAATGACTAACTTTTCAAGGCAATCTTGCTTAACCGTACAATCGTTTACTCTATTTCTTCAAGGATCAGTACAGACATACTCGCAACCGACTCGAACAAGTTGTAATCCCGCTAAATATGCACTGTGAGTATACTTGACCCCTTTGTCACACCCCGATTTCCACGTGTCACCGGTGGGCCCGGTGGGGAGTATCGTGACGTCATGGTTGGCAACATAATAGTCAAACAACACAATTATATAAATGCACAGCGGAAGCAAAAGATAAATATTATTACATTCCGAATATAAAGTAATATCCAGTATTACAACGGAAAGTAAAGGATCCACAGGCGGATCTTTAAACATATCATTTGTTCAACAGGCTTTAGACGCCTAGAACTTGCAAGATCCCTTATTAGCGCCCTGAGCTTCCAGCCAATTTCGTTCAGTACCTGTCACTTAACCTTTTTGGAAAATACGTCAGTTTTCACTGGTAAATACACTCAACTGACTCATTTGAAAAGAGTTTAAGAAATTTGGTTTGAATGCACGTGGCACAAAATATCTTTGACACTTTGATTAAATTGCACAGAGGCAAAATTAATCTTTTATACTTGGGACAATTATATTTATAACCTTGTATACAGATTTACATGTTCGTTGTACGTTCAGGGCCCGATGTAGAAACCGAGTCAAGATTAACAGACACGCCACAAGTATAGGCCCACAAGAGAGTGAGATACCGTTATTACTTAGTAACTGTCAGGTGTATGCCTACACCCCGTACCTAAGACGTGGCCATTTTATAATACAATGATGTCAGGGATATCCGGGACATGGTCATTAACCCCTAAAGGCTTTTATTTCAAACAATACAGATTAAACCGGGTTACCTCAATAATTTAATCACAATCCGATTAAACATTCAATACCCGACCAAGCGGTATCTTTATACCGTATTCCAAGCCCGTATAGGGAAAATAAGTTAAGAGTATTTACCTGAGCTAGCTCCTGTCTTAAATAGCAAGAATCTAATAACTCAGCCGTAGTTGCTTTAAGTAAGCGTAGGTACAATTTACCGGAAGTGCTCTAGTCTGGAATGATGGTATAAACAATTAATTAGAATGCTAACGGGTCTTTAATTAAGCCTAAGCTTAGACCGATTAGTCTTATAGATATGGTTCGTACGCACGATTAAGCGAAGACCGGATAGAATGTGATTCTGACCCGACAAGTTTGAAGACTTGTTTAATATGGGTTCATTATTCACATTCTAGATTTTGAGATAAAACCGATAAGGTTTGACCCGTTTCGGCTAACTTATATAAACTAGTTATATAAACCGATCCGAACGCGAATAACGCGTAACGGGTAACCGAATAGGTCGCGAACAGGTTTCCTAAGTTAATATGCCTTAAATATGTTGTGATATCAGTAGGATACCTTCCATTATGCCCAAAACGAGTTTAATCTCAATTTAAGCCCCGTAGGGGTATTTTGGTCATTTACCTAAGGCATATATACTACCTGTCATACAACTACTCGAACGATGTGACCATAAGGTCACTTAATGTGTTTGGTCGGATCCTAATGATCGACCAAACGGGTCGGGTTCGAAAGTATAAGCGATTGTTTAGATCGCTTACCTTCACGACCCTATATAAGCACTAAACTAAAAGTGACGAGCTAAGCATGTTAAAACATGCTTAACTAAGTTAGAAAACAAGTTTGGTATCAAAACAAACGGTTTTGATACCCATAAGTAGTTTGGTTACAAAATACGCAAGAATACGTATTCTGGTCGAAACTACGGCTCGTCACTGAGCCTAGATAACGTGGTAATCAGTAGGTATAGTCACTAGGGACTATAACCATCGTGATCACGCTCACGTTATGAAGTTCAAACGAACTTCGCATCGACCATAAACTGGTCAATGCAGAAAGTCAAACAAAGTTTGACTTTCGGACTCGAAAAGCGATAAAAGAACGAAAGAATACTTACGAAGGGTCCCCGCTAGTAAATCTTGATCGAATAGCTCAGGTATGAAGCAATGGCTTCAACTTAGAGCTCTAGGATCAGATTTGTGGGTTTTTGAGTTGTGAGGGGTTGGGTATTTATAGTAAATGGACAACCGTTAAGATCGTTTATCGAATAACGTGCCTTGATCTCACCCGTACACTTGTCGGAATGTTATGGTAGCTCATTTAGCCACTCACCATAAGAGATCAACATGTGGCAAGAGGTTTGGGAGTGGTTTGCAGCTGGAAACAGGCTGTTCAGAAGCTTCTGATCTGCAGAAGATAGCATACGGACCGTAAGGTCATTAGTGTTGAGGTCCGTAAGCTTAATTTTGGCAGAATTACAGTTTTGGTCCCTGCAGTGCAATAAGCCCATTTTTGACACGTTTAAGACCCGTTAACCCCATTTCAAAGCTCTAAAATGAAGTTAAAGTATAGGGAACTTAAAATGTGTTCAAAAATATGTCGGATGTCGGTTCGTTTGGCCGTACGATCGCGTTGTTCGGTTAATTACGACGGAATGCGCACATGCGCGAAAAACGATCCAAATGACGCGACGAATGGATTTTTGGCAAGCCAAACACTAAAGCATAATATAGTCATGCTTACATAAATTTTTGGATGTCCGGATGTATTCAGAACGTATGTTATGCGCGAAAATGCAAACTTATGCACTTTTTGACGCTTTTAGTCCCTGATCCTTCTACACTTGATCTTAACATGACTTCTTGCACTTTGAGCCCTCTAACTTGACTTTTAAGGACCTTAAGACATAACCAAACTTTGTTAAGTCCTTGGGTAACTTTATGGTTACCTGAAAAGTCATAAATTTCAACGTTGACGCTTTTAACCCCTCGCACACGAATATGATCATAACTTTCTCATACGATAACGAAACTTTATGAAATTTATATCGTGCATTCTAGTGAGCATAATTAATCTTTACAAAGCTTTGGGTTCGCTAAAAGGTCACTCAGAGGTATAACTTAAACATGTTGACACATTTAGCCCCTGTAGTTTGTAATCTCTCACTTTTAGCTTCGTATGATCCATGATTTATTCGTTTGAAGGTATGAGCATCATGTAGGGTTAATATACCATATATTTATTCACTGTTGACATTTAGAACTCGTATATTAACATACTTTCCATGTTTGTCAACTTTAGTCCTTTCAGAACATTCTTTCACACGTTCAAACATTATGACACGTGTCAACACATTATAGGACGTGAATTTTCGAGGTGTTACATCCTCACCCCCTTAAAAGAAATCTCGACCCAAGATTTACTGAAATAAGTAAGGGTACTTTTCTTTCATCGTGGATTCAACTTCCCACGTGAATTCGGGACCTCTTCGGGCATCCCACTTGACCTTTATAATAGGCACATGTATCTTTTTGGAGCTTCTAACCCTGTCGACCCTCAACCGACACAGGTTGCTCATCATATTATAAATCTGCATATCATATTGTGATAATGCTTCTTGACTTATTGGCGAAACACATCCTTCAACCACTGATGTGCAATGAATTGCGAGCTCCGCCAATCTCTTTAAATAGGTTTTAGCTTAAAGGCTACCTGATCTTGATACATTCGATTTCCTTCGAATGATTCTATATACTCGGAGCTTAGCTAGCCCGATAATCTAACAGATTTGCACACCCTTCCAGGGTGACATCTATTGTTAAACCTCATTCCTTAACAAGAATTTAGGAGGTTTTCCATTTTCATAAATTCTCGATTTCCTGCCGTATACTGGCAACTTACAACCGAGTATGGATTTATACGATCTTATTTGTTGTTCCCTAGGAAACTTTTAGATCCTTATAATTGAACTTACCAATCTATTGTCCTAACAATAGACGTTTAACATGCCATTTATACAAGGTTTCCAAAGGGGTAGCCTTGATGCTTATATGACGGCTATTATAGAAAAGCTCATTCTAAGGTGAGAGGGTTATCCAACCACTACTTGCAAATTTTAAGGAGTAGCTAATCCTTGTCGTTAGTCGAACAATTCAACGGTCCTGGGTAGCTGAGGGAAATTCTTAATCATTGTTACAATAGGGTTGCGGTAATGAGTGCATAAGCAAAATGAACCGTCTTTCTAAATTTACTATACCGAATTCTCAGGATATTGAGTTTGGCCTTATGAATCTATACTTTTAAAACTTACTTAACCAGGGCTTTCGATTCTGCCAATCTGGTACTAGTTGTCTTGGGGATTTCATAATAATGCAACCTTTAAATGAGATATAAATCTTAATCCTACCTGTCCCTTATGGTAAACAGGGTAATCTTAGGAGAAGATGGTTAAGATACGAGGAGACTACAGAGAGTTTCCATATCTCAGGCTCTAGTTCATCCATCATTGCTTGTGTCAAAGGAGCGACACATTTATGTTACAAGTTCATATATTTCTTTTCCAGAGAATATGTATTTGGACAATTCTATTCTGGATATCTTCTTTGAACACCATTAGTCGACTTTAGCACAATATGACCATTGGGATATCTCAGGGGTTCCATGTATTAAACCTCCATGCTGATCAGACATGGAAATAATCTATGGGACACACTAGGATTCGCCAATCCTCATATGACACTTTTATCAAACATGGTTTGGCATTCGCAGGCGATAGAAAACAATGAGAAAAATAATTAAAATAACATATGTTGTCATACTCTATGCGAAGAAAGAGTACTCTTAGATTTTTCGGAAGGATTCCTTGCCGATACTAGAAGAATCGGTTACTACGGTTTCCTTGGTAGCTATACCTTGTGGATGATAATAAAAATTTTGCTAAGTTTATGGTTCATGAAGATTTATTATTGCCTGTATTAAAAACAGGACACTTAGCAGAAATTATTATTGATAAATGATAAGGAAGTTTATTGTACAAGTGCTTATAATTTATTAGAATGGAGATTTTCACAAACTAGGCACCTAGCTCAGTTGGCTAGGCGCGCGAAAGGGTGCGGCCGGCCTAGACCCGGGTTCGATTCCGGGGACGGTCAGTTCCACCATTTTTTTTTATATAAATTAATCGCACGGATACGCGTAAATACGAGGGTTGTCTCATAAGGAGTCTTGATAATTAATCGCTTCTTATCACCCACAATATGGGCTTGATTTTTAAGGCAACCAATCGATTTCTATCACCATATTGAGTCCTTATGTATGCAACCAAGAATTTGCTATAAGGTTTTAGAAAGAGCGTGATTTCTAATAGATATTAAATATCAATATAGGATTTGTTGGAGCATTTCCTAAGGTATCATCGGTCACTTTCCATCTCGTTTTAAATGACCGGAGTTTTAATCAGGCGGAGACAACAGTTCTAAATATTTATCATTCATAATATATTTATATGTGCCAGTATCAAATAAGTTTTTACATAAACTGCTTGATAAGGTGTAACGACTCTCATCAAAAGTCATAATTACTAAACTAATTTGACCAATAGAAAACCTTAATTAAGACACCCAAGTGATTCTGTGCAAACCCTAAGATTTTCATAATTTTCAGAATCAGGATCAGGGCCCCTAAAACTCAGGGGGGGGGGGGGTAAACCCTAGTTGATAATTATCTACAATTACGTGCTGGCCACTTCGAATTTTCAGAAGGTGTCAAGTTATCAGAGCTAGTCCCACACGTGGCAAGTCTATAGTGATTAGGTGTCCCTTACGGACCATAAGGGATACTGCTTACGGTCCATAGCATGTCAAGCAGGTAGGCTAGCATGTCAAGCAGGTAGGCTAGCATGTCAAGCAGGTAGGCTAGCATGTCAAGCAGGTAGGCTAGCATGTCAAGCAGGTAGGCTAGCATGTCAAGCAGGTAGGCTAGCATGTCAAGCAGGTAGGCTAGCATGTCCAAATTACAACTATAAATAGCAGACATTGGCATTTGCTTTCTGGACACTTTACGACGAAAGAATTCTCAATTATACACCGAGTTTTATGCTGTATACTTCAATTAACACACACAGGTCTCTAATTGAAGCTGCAATCAGGGTATTAGCACAATCGCTGCTACGATTCACTGTCCGATTGATCTAAATATCCAATGAATGTTTAAGTGCCGCCCACATTAGGGTTATACTTTATCGTTCGTCATTAATTTGACGGATTGTCGTTAATTCGATAGGTAAAGTATTATACTTTATCGTTCGTTGTTAATTCAACGGATTATCGTTAATTCGATGGGTAAAGTATTATACCTTGTCGTTCATTGTTAATTCAATGGATCATCGTTAATTCGATGGACAAAGTATTGCATTTTGACATTCATTGTGAGAATTTGATCTCGTGAGTTATCGTAAATGCTGGATTGATTACTAATTCCAAATTGTGTGCTTGTTATTGAAATTAGGATAAAAGGCTAATCAGTAGGCTAGGCTCTGCCCGTATAAATCTGCAATGTGAGTCATTCTCCTTTTCTCACAGTTTGTGAGTTATTCTCTCTTTTTATCAAATTGCTTTATACAAATATTCTCACCGTTTGTGAGTTATTTTTATTAAATATTTTACAATACTCCAAATTATTTCAAGATTATAATTACAGGGACTAAGTCGTGGATATCTTGAATTACTGGTTAGTGGGGTATTGTGCACATTACTAATTTCTCCCAGTTAGGTTCATTGACCTACTCGGGATAATCACTGTTGGGTTCATTGACCTACAGGGATAATCGTCACTATTTAGGTTCATTGATCTAAATAGTGGTATGACCATCGTCACCATCGTGACATGTCACCATTGTGACAGAATGCCAGATAAAAATAAGATATAAGCCATTGTAATCGCTCTTATGCTGTAATTAATAACTATGCATCATTATGCAAAATAGAATGATTCACTCAGTATTTCCCGCTGACAAAACCTTTTTCAAACATGTTTCAGGTGATCTGTTGTAATTCAGGAAAAGTGCTGGGGAGCATTTCAAGCTTAAGATAGTGGCTCAATATAAAATAAATAAATGATTTTGTAATATCACACTTTTATAGTAAAAATATAATATTGTAAATTATCGGGGTTTTATCCCGAATTGTGAAATAAATAATCGGGGAAAAATTTTAGCTTTAAGCGATCCTGTTTCCGCTGTTAAACTCAATTAAATCAATACCTCAGTATTTTCTGCCGCGGCTCCTGAAACGGGTCAAACCGGGTCTTGGGTCGTGACAGAAAAAGGTGGTATCAGAGCCACTGGGTTAAGCTAATTAAGTATTTAGAAATACTTAATTTTTCCTGATTACTATTATATGATTATGTGTTTTATTAACTGACTATTTGTTAATTTTAATATGGGCATATTTTTATATATATTGTAATATTTGTTGCTCTATCATCGTTAATTGAAAAACATTATATATAAATTTATTTGATTAATATATGGAATTACCTAATATAGTATTACTATATTGTGGTAAAGAAATTACATTTTTATGTTCGAGGTATACTCTTATTTAAAAAAAATTATTGTTTAGTTATTTATTATTAATAATTTTATTATTAATAATAATATATTAATAGTAGTAGTACTAAGATTATTTTTAAAATATTAGGGTTATTATCAAAGGCAGATATTGGATAACCTAGCCTTAGTTATGCATGGACTGATCACCTATGCTTAAACAAGGCAGCACTAACCAATATTCACCATGATAATAGTAATAAATTAAGTCATTATACTTATTTAATATAGATTTTTATATGTTAACTACTGTAATAGTAAATATAAATCCTTAAATATCCTGATTTAAAGTTTAGTATTTTTATTATCTACAGTCTAGAAAATTTATAAATAAATTACAAATAAAACCTAGTATGTTTTAATTTTTAGTTGTTTTGGTAATATGAAATACTATTTAAAAAGTTGTTTTATAAAATTTTAGTATGATTTAATAATTATGTGTATTTTGTTAAATAGCATGAGTGATTTGTCGGAAGCCCTTCAGAATTTAAATCTCTATCCAGTAAGAATAGAAGTTTCCAGAGATTTTAATAGGTATATTCCAGACATAGAAGGACCTATAGAATTTAACGCTTTACCTCTCGAGAAACCTAAGCCTAAGAAAATGGAAATTTGGGAAAGCTCTAGGCAAATTGAAGAGTTACCATCTCAAGAAGAACTAGATTTTATAATAGCAAACGATGATACTATTGAACCTGTTAATGAAAATAATTTTATGAACTTAGAACCATCTATTCCAAATTCTTCAAATAACTGGAATATAGACGAATGGTTGGATAATGAAATACTGTTACAAAACCATCCCTATAGGCTTTTTCCTAAGTACCATCCAGAACCTTTACCAAATTTACCAATAAGTAACAAGAATAGGACTGAACTTCATCATTTTGACAAAATGGATGCTGGGAATAGAATCCAAGAGACTTTGGGACAAATCTCCTGGAAATACGACGAGAAGAAACGCCGTTATTAGAACATCATCTGATAAAGGATAGGGGATTATGAAACGGTGGTTGTGTAAAAGTAATAGTAAAATCAGTATGTGTAAAATAAATAATAAAACGGGTGTATATAGAAACATGATATAAGGAAATATTAGAAAAGTTACAATTTTGTTTGTATATTCGTTTATGTGATTATGTGCAACTAAATTGTGACATTGAATTATTTTCTTTATACTAATTATGTATCTATAAAATAGATATCAGATGGAAAACGCTAATAATGAACCAGTTAATGAGGGTAATCAATCTGAGCAACAATCGGGGAACCAATATGTGACTAGGCAAGATATAGAAAATATCATTGCTCAAGGGATAGCCAACACTATTCCAGGAATAGTTGCTCAAGGGATAGCCAATGCTATTCCAGCAATCATTGCTGCTGTTAAAAATCCAATTGAACCTCAACAAGTTATTCCTAGTAAACGCATTTCTGAAGATAATTTCAGTAATAGCATAAATGGAGGTAGTAATCATGTTAATCATGATAAGGAACCACGGCAAGCTCCGCTCCCTAAGAAAAGGAAAGTTGTAACGCCTGGTTGCACTTATAAGGAATTTCTTGCTTGTAAACCCACTGAGTTTGCAGGCAATGAAGGAGCGACTGCGGCACTGCGTTGGTTAGAGAAAACCGAGGCAGTAATTGCCATAAGTAAATGTGCTCAGGATGATCAGGTCATGTACACATCAAACCTTTTCAAAGAAGTGGCGCTAGAATGGTGGAATACGATGTTACAAGCAAAAGGAAGAAGGATGGCGTATGCTATGGACTGGGAAGAATTTAAGAGCGTTGTAGAAAGAAAATTCTGTCCTGAGTATGAAAAAGATCAAATGGCAAATAAGTTTCTAACCCACCGGATGGTGGATGTAGATTGTCGAGGGTATACTACGATATTCTTCGAGTATGCTAGAGTAGTACCAACCCTGGCTTCGCCAGAACCGGTACTTATTTCTCGTTACATTTGGGGATTAATTGGTGAGATTCGTAATATCGTCAAAGCTGCGAAACCTCGCACGATTGATGATGCAGTAGAATTAGCCAATACTATGACTGACGAGCTAGTACGGACAAGAGAAGAAAATAGAAGGAAGTAGCCCAAAAGATTACCCAAGAATTCAGTTCGGGTAACCATAACCATTTCAAGAAAGGAGGGAATGGGCAATCTTCTATTAGTCCATTTTGCAATTTTTGCAAAAGGAAGCATTTTGGAAGATGCAAAGGATATTGCAATTTTTGCAAGATTCCAGGGCATCAAGAGGAAGACTGTAGGAGGAAGAAATTTTCAGTTTGCTACAACTGTAGAGAAACTGGACATCTTAGGCCAGATTGTCCAAAACTAAATAAACTATTTGACAATCAAGCCAAACCATCAGAAGGAGCAAAAAGGAATGCGAGAGCCTTTCAGCTGGCTACTCAAGAAGCCGAGATGATTCCAGATGTGATAGCCGGTATGTTCTTAGCTTACAACGTTTACATAAAAGTATTATTTGACTCTGGTGCAAACCAAAGTTTTATAAATACTTTACTCTGCCAAACTCTTAACTTACCGTTAACCAGCATTAGATAAATTTCTATATTTAGAAACGGCAGATGGAAATTCAGTTAAAATAAATAAGGTTATGCAGAACATAGAAATAAGTTATAAGTTTTCTGCAACCCTATTATCTATGAAATTAGTTGAATTCGATGTTGTGATCATTATCTGTGATCAGAATTTCTTAGAAATTCAATCAACCATCGGAAGAGAAATTATGATTACATGAGATAAACCATGTAAGCCTATGAAGTTCATATCAGTAATGGAAATTGCTAATTATGAACGAAAGCAAGGAATAGTATATATGATTTCAATAAATCATTAATACTAAAGATACAGAATTTAAGGAAATTTCTGTAAATTTAGAATAACCAGATATATTTCCAGAAAATTTACCTGGATTACATGAAAATAGAATTTAAAATTCATCTAAATTCCAGGAATTTTACCGATAAGCCAAGGAATCTTATCGGTTAACACCATATTGATTGTTAAGAAAAAGAAAGACATTCGATGAGAATGAATATTGATTATAGGAAATTGAATAAGGTTATAACTAAGAATCGATACTCATAAGTTATAATTAGGAACCATAATTTTTGCCTTAAGATTTGGAAACATTATCCGTATGGAAGTAAGGGTACTATCTATATGGATTATAAAAATTTAAGATATATATTTTTGGGCAAAAAGAATTTGAGGCGAAGGAAATGAATGAAAATCCTAAGTGACTACAACTATGATATTTAGTATCACAAAGGAAAAGCTGAAAACGGCAAGAGATAGTCATAAGAATTATGCAAATAATAGATAAAAGCCGTTGGAGTTCAAGTTGGAGACAAAATATAATTGGAAGTATCTCCTTGGAAAGGAGTAAGAAAGGAAAACTAAGTCCGAAGACATGTAGGATCATTTCCAGTAATTCAACATATTGGATTAGTTGTTTATAGTTTACAACTACCAGGAAGGTTAGTTGGAATACATGATATATTTCATGAATTAAAGAAATGTCTATTAGATGAATTTTTGGTAGTACCTTTCTAAGATGTAAAGGTAAACAAATAGTATTAGTTTAAGTAAAGTAGGATTCAAAGACTGGATCCTAATATACTTGGGAACTGGAATCAAAAAGAAAGAGAAAGTATTCTCAATTATTCCAGTAAATCTCGAGGACGAGATTTTTATTAAGTTGGGGAGAATGTAACGACTCTCATCAAAAGTCATAATTACTAAACTAATTTGACCAATAGAAAACCTTAATTAAGACACCCAAGTGATTCTGTGCAAACCCTAAGATTTTCATAATTTTCAGAATCAGGATCAGGGCCCCTAAAACTCAGGGGGGGGGGGGGTAAACCCTAGTTGATAATTATCTACAATTACGTGCTGGCCACTTCGAATTTTCAGAAGGTGTCAAGTTATCAGAGCTAGTCCCACACGTGGCAAGTCTATAGTGATTAGGTGTCCCTTACGGACCATAAGGGATACTGCTTACGGTCCATAGCATGTCAAGCAGGTAGGCTAGCATGTCAAGCAAGTAGGCTAGCATGTCAAGCAGGTAGGCTAGCATGTCAAGCAGGTAGGCTAGCATGTCAAGCAGGTAGGCTAGCATGTCAAGCAGGTAGGCTAGCATGTCAAGCAGGTAGGCTAGCATGTCAAGCAGGTAGGCTAGCATGTCAAGCAGGTAGGCTAGCATGTCAAGCAGGTAGGCTAGCATGTCCAAATTACAACTATAAATAGCAGACATTGGCATTTGCTTTCTGGACACTTTACGACGAAAGAATTCTCAATTATACACCGAGTTTTCTGCTGTATACTTCAATTAACACACACAGGTCTCTAATTGAAGCTGCAATCAGGGTATTAGCACAATCGCTGCTACGATTCACTGTCCGATTGATCTAAATATCCAATGAATGTTTAAGTGCCGCCCACATTAGGGTTATACTTTATCGTTCGTCATTAATTTGACGGATTGTCGTTAATTCGATAGGTAAAGTATTATACTTTATCGTTCGTTGTTAATTCAACGGATTATCGTTAATTCGATGGGTAAAGTATTATACCTTGTCGTTCATTGTTAATTCAATGGATCATCGTTAATTCGATGGACAAAGTATTGCATTTTGACATTCATTGTGAGAATTTGATCTCGTGAGTTATCGTAAATGCTGGATTGATTACTAATTCCAAATTGTGTGCTTGTTATTGAAATTAGGATAAAAGGCTAATCAGTAGGCTAGGCTCTGCCCGTATAAATCTGCAATGTGAGTCATTCTTCTTTTCTCACAGTTTGTGAGTTATTCTCTCTTTTTATCAAATTGCTTTATACAACTATTCTCACCGTTTGTGAGTTATTTTTATTAAATATTTTACAATACTCCAAATTATTTCAAGATTATAATTACAGGGACTAAGTCGTGGATATCTTGAATTACTGGTTAGTGGGGTATTGTGCACATTACTAATTTCTCCCAGTTAGGTTCATTGACCTACTCGGGATAATCACTGTTGGGTTCATTGACCTACAGGGATAATCGTCACTATTTAGGTTCATTGATCTAAATAGTGGTATGACCATCGTCACCATTGTGACATGTCACCATTGTGACAGAATGCCAGATAAAAATAAGATAGAAGCCATTGTAATCGCTCTTATGCTGTAATTAATAACTATGCATCATTATGCAAAATAGAATGATTCACTCAGTATTTCCCGCTGACAAAACCTTTTTCAAACATGTTTCAGGTGATCTGTTGTAATTCAGGAAAAGTGCTGGGGAGCATTTCAAGCTTAAGATAGTGGCTCAATATAAAATAAATAAATGATTTTGTAATATCACACTTTTATAGTAAAAATATAATATTGTAAATTATCGGGGTTTTATCCCGAATTGTGAAATAAATAATCGGGGAAAAATTTTAGCTTTAAGCGATCCTGTTTCCGCTGTTAAACTCAATTAAATCAATACCGCAGTATTTTCTGCCGCGGCTCCTGAAACGGGTCAAACCGGGTCTTGGGTCGTGACATAAGGAAAGGTACATATTATATTATTATTATTCTGCACCATCTCTTGGGCGTTCATCCTGACAATTCGTGCGTTTGTTCTCTTGGCCTACTCGGGCTTTTTCCGGTTCCTAGGGCAGTTGGTCTTGATATGCCCCTTTCTCGTTGCAACCATAACAGGTTGCCTCTTTCAACTTCTTGCAATCCAGGGTTTTATGTTCCCTAGATTTGCAAATTCCACACGGTAGAGGCTGAGACTCAAATCTGCATTTCCCAAGATGGTATTTATTACAGGTTTCGCACCTGGTCTTCTCTCCCGTCTGCTGGTTGTCTCTCTTAAACCCGGAACTCTTCTTATCGGAGCGGTGAGAATTCCCATCCTCCCTTTTTCGCTTTCCATCTTCAGAGGCTTTGGCAGCCTTGCTTCTAACCACATCGAGTGTGAGAGATAGCGATAGATCTGCCACTGACCTGAATGTAGTAGGTCTTGAAGCCTTAACACTGGCTTTTATTTCTGGGGCTAAACCCCCAATGAAGCGAGCAATTCTCTTGGGTTCCGGTGTGATCAAATAGGGAACCAATCGAGACTTGGTATTGAAATTTGTAAGGTATGCTTGACAATCTAAGTTCTCCATGACTAATGTCAAGAATTCAGTCTCAATCTTCTCAACTTCATGTTGAGGACAGTAATTTTCTTTGATGAGAGCAACGAACTGATCCCAAGTCATCTCGTACAAAGGGATTTTCCCCGTAGCTTGAATGAGAGACTTCCACCATGCTAGTGCCTCTACCTTGAATGATTGGGATACATACTTCACTATATCCCTCTCAGCGCATCCGCTGATATCCACAACAGTATCCATCTCGTCCAGCCATGTCATACAGTCAATGGCTCCTTTCTCCCCTGTAAAATCCCGGGGTTTACATGACACAAAGTACTTGTAGGAACAACCCTTATCACGGGGTCCTTTATTCAGTATGATTTGTTGAGACGGATCACTGTGATGGTTCGAGGAGCGACGATCGTCATCTCCTTTCTTGGGATCATCTTTCTTGGGAGGTGGCTTGCTGTGAGCTTCAGAGTGTGTTTTAGGCTTTGAAGGCTGTGTAGATAGGGTCCTACTATACTCTTCATACTGTCGCTCCAGCGCCTGTGTAACAGCGCCGTCAACTATAGCCTTTAATTCAGCACCCGTTAACGTAATCTGGGCGTTATCCTTTGGCTCCACTGGATGGCTATTTATTTCATCTGAATTAGCCATTACAATTGAACTGTTGCAGAAAACAAGGACAATAGTTTATTTGGGAGTTTATTATGAAATTGCCTCTTAGGGTAATTCATTAACCATGATAAACAGAGACCATATGTGGTTAATTTATTAATCAAATTTATTTAGGATTTCTATAATAATTTAACCTAATTATAAAGCAATAACTGTTTCATTTATGGCACAAATGGCCTAGTCACACGGACACTTTTAAATTTATGAGCTATGATTTCAGGGAATCAAGGCCTTTAAGGCATACTGGCACAATAGGCCTAGTCGCAAGGACAATTATAAATTATATGCTAGGATTTCAGAGAATCAAAGCATTTGAAGTATACTGGCACAATAGGCCTAGTCACAAGGACAATTATAAATTATATGCTAGGACTTCAGAGAATCAAAGCATTTGAGGTTTGAACCTAGTTCATTACCCTTATCTGACAGAGAGTCGTAGCTGCCCCTGTCTTTTGGCTCATGTAGAAATGAGCATGGCTCGTAGGCATTATATTACCACGTATGGTAAAAATATGATCATCTTAATTGATGATGTAAACCCAGGATTTAGGGATCATTAAACTGGGTTAGGAATCTTTTGAAGAATCCTTAATTACGTGTGTGATTCCCAACGAATCACATCTGTCAGGAGTGTTAACATATTAATAGATGTTAACAGGGATTCGAATCTTTTAAACAGGTCTTACCATCTTGGCCCGGTCTTATAATTGACCCGAAGGCTAGGTTTCACCTTTAAGATTCTTATTAATATTTCACGCAGAAAGATTTCTGAATTGAACTGTTAATAGGGATCTGAATCTATATTGAGGAACTGCCATCTTGGCCGGTCTTAATATGACCCGAAGCTAGGTCTTGTCCTTTTTAGATTTTCCCTATTTTATTATAATTGTAGATCTTACAAAAAGGAATGTTATTAAGGATCAAAATCTAAATTGAGGAACTGCCATCTTGGCCGGTCTTAATATGACCCGAAGCTAGGTCTTGTCCTTTTAGATTTTGCCATTTTATTATAATGGTAGATCTTATAATATAGGAATGATATTTTTAAACTTAATCGTTCCTTTAAAATTTAAACAAATATAGGGTTGCCCTAAATGGGACTTCAAAAGAATAATGTCGTCCTCGGAGGGACTGAATGATAAATATGTCCTTATAAGGACTATATACGGAAACGTTCTTCAGCAAAAGGAGTTTCTTCTTCATTCAATTCCTGAATGCTTTCTCCGTGGTTGCACGTTTCTTCCTGGTCGCGGTACAAAGCTCAGGATTTCAAGGCTCCAGACGTGGAGAATTCTTATTACAGCTTCTTCGCTTGGCGACGTATCAAAAATTTGAAGTGAAATTTCTAGATTAGGATTGAGACTATTCCTATGTTAAGTCTAGACTCAAAAGATTTAGGAATGTGCAATTGTGTCATTGAGATTAAACACAAAAGGTCAGTGTTTAATTCACTCAATGTTGGCTCTGATACCAACCTGTCACACCCCGATTTCCACGTGTCACCGGTGGGCCCGGTGGGGAGTATCGTGACGTCATGGTTGGCAACATAATAGTCAAACAACACAATTATATAAATGCACAGCGGAAGCAAAAGATAAATATTATTACATTCCGAATATAAAGTAATATCCAGTATTACAACGGAAAGTAAAGGATCCACAGGCGGATCTTTAAACATATCATTTGTTCAACAGACTTTAGACGCCTAGAACTTGCAAGATCCCTTATTAGCGCCCTGAGCTTCCAGCCAATTTCGTTCAGTACCTGTCACTTAACCTTTTTGGAAAATACGTCAGTTTTCACTGGTAAATACACTCAACTGACTCATTTGAAAAGAGTTTAAGAAATTTGGTTTGAATGCACATGGCACAAAATATCTTTGACACTTTGATTAAATTGCACAGAGGCAAAATTAATCTTTTATACTTGGGACAATTATATTTATAACCTTGTATACAGATTTACATGTTCGTTGTACGTTCAGGGCCCGATGTAGAAACCGAGTCAAGATTAACAGACACGCCACAAGTATAGGCCCACAAGAGAGTGAGATACCGTTATTACTTAGTAACTGTCAGGTGTATGCCTACACCCCGTACCTAAGACGTGGCCATTTTATAATACAATGATGTCAGGGATATCCGGGACATGGTCATTAACCCCTAAAGGCTTTTATTTCAAACAATACAGATTAAACCGGGTTACCTCAATAATTTAATCACAATCCGATTAAACATTCAATACCCGACCAAGCGGTATCTTTATACCGTATTCCAAGCCCGTATAGGGAAAATAAGTTAAGAGTATTTACCTGAGCTAGCTCCTGTCTTAAATAGCAAGAATCTAATAACTCAGCCGTAGTTGCTTTAAGTAAGCGTAGGTACAATTTACCGGAAGTGCTCTAGTCTGGAATGATGGTATAAACAATTAATTAGAATGCTAACGGGTCTTTAATTAAGCCTAAGCTTAGACCGATTAGTCTTATAGATATGGTTCGTACGCACGATTAAGCGAAGACCGGATAGAATGTGATTCTGACCCGACAAGTTTGAAGACTTGTTTAATATGGGTTCATTATTCACATTCTAGATTTTGAGATAAAACCGATAAGGTTTGACCCGTTTCGGCTAACTTATATAAACTAGTTATATAAACCGATCCGAACGCGAATAACGCGTAACGGGTAACCGAATAGGTCGCGAACAGGTTTCCTAAGTTAATATGCCTTAAATATGTTGTGATATCAGTAGGATACCTTCCATTATGCCCAAAACGAGTTTAATCTCAATTTAAGCCCCGTAGGGGTATTTTGGTCATTTACCTAAGGCATATATACTACCTGTCATACAACTACTCGAACGATGTGACCATAAGGTCACTTAATGTGTTTGGTCGGATCCTAATGATCGACCAAACGGGTCGGGTTCGAAAGTATAAGCGATTGTTTAGATCGCTTACCTTCACGACCCTATATAAGCACTAAACTAAAAGTGACGAGCTAAGCATGTTAAAACATGCTTAACTAAGTTAGAAAACAAGTTTGGTATCAAAACAAACGGTTTTGATACCCATAAGTAGTTTGGTTACAAAATACGCAAGAATACGTATTCTGGTCGAAACTACGGCTCGTCACTGAGCCTAGATAACGTGGTAATCAGTAGGTATAGTCACTAGGGACTATAACCATCGTGATCACGCTCACGTTATGAAGTTCAAACGAACTTCGCATCGACCATAAACTGGTCAATGCAGAAAGTCAAACAAAGTTTGACTTTCGGACTCGAAAAGCGATAAAAGAACGAAAGAATACTTACGAAGGGTCCCCGCTAGTAAATCTTGATCGAATAGCTCAGGTATGAAGCAATGGCTTCAACTTAGAGCTCTAGGATCAGATTTGTGGGTTTTTGAGTTGTGAGGGGTTGGGTATTTATAGTAAATGGACAACCGTTAAGATCGTTTATCGAATAACGTGCCTTGATCTCACCCGTACACTTGTCGGAATGTTATGGTAGCTCATTTAGCCACTCACCATAAGAGATCAACATGTGGCAAGAGGTTTGGGAGTGGTTTGCAGCTGGAAACAGGCTGTTCAGAAGCTTCTGATCTGCAGAAGATAGCATACGGACCGTAAGGTCATTAGTGTTGAGGTCCGTAAGCTTAATTTTGGCAGAATTACAGTTTTGGTCCCTGCAGTGCAATAAGCCCATTTTTGACACGTTTAAGACCCGTTAACCCCATTTCAAAGCTCTAAAATGAAGTTAAAGTATAGGGAACTTAAAATGTGTTCAAAAATATGTCGGATGTCGGTTCGTTTGGCCGTACGATCGCGTTGTTCGGTTAATTACGACGGAATGCGCACATGCGCGAAAAACGATCCAAATGACGCGACGAATGGATTTTTGGCAAGCCAAACACTAAAGCATAATATAGTCATGCTTACATAAATTTTTGGATGTCCGGATGTATTCAGAACGTATGTTATGCGCGAAAATGCAAACTTATGCACTTTTTGACGCTTTTAGTCCCTGATCCTTCTACACTTGATCTTAACATGACTTCTTGCACTTTGAGCCCTCTAACTTGACTTTTAAGGACCTTAAGACATAACCAAACTTTGTTAAGTCCTTGGGTAACTTTATGGTTACCTGAAAAGTCATAAATTTCAACGTTGACGCTTTTAACCCCTCGCACACGAATATGATCATAACTTTCTCATACGATAACGAAACTTTATGAAATTTATATCGTGCATTCTAGTGAGCATAATTAATCTTTACAAAGCTTTGGGTTCGCTAAAAGGTCACTCAGAGGTATAACTTAAACATGTTGACACATTTAGCCCCTGTAGTTTGTAATCTCTCACTTTTAGCTTCGTATGATCCATGATTTATTCGTTTGAAGGTATGAGCATCATGTAGGGTTAATATACCATATATTTATTCACTGTTGACATTTAGAACTCGTATATTAACATACTTTCCATGTTTGTCAACTTTAGTCCTTTCAGAACATTCTTTCACACGTTCAAACATTATGACACGTGTCAACACATTATAGGACGTGAATTTTCGAGGTGTTACACCCTTGTAATCGAATTTTGGGTGTAACATACGTTTCTAACAAGTCGAACTTATCAAACGAAATATTCAATCAATCGAATTATCACTTGCGAATAACTGTTATGCATAGATATACGTGATGCTAGTTGCATATGTGCTAGGGCTTATACTCGCGACGTCCCACCACGACTAGTATAGTACTATTGCGCCCGACGGGGTCTAGTTATGCCATCGTACATTCGAGCATCGAGGACTTAGTTGGTAGTATCAGTTTTGTGAGTATATATGTCGTGTATTACGTTTATGCATGTGGAAATTCGCAGCACTTTTAATCTATTATGCTATACTTATCAAACCCGTATACTCGCCAATACTTTTGTATTGACAAATGTTTTAACGTATGTTGCAGGTTAGATCGCAGACTATTTCAAATCAAGCTAGGGAGTCTAGAAACTCAACTAAAATCTAGGTTGTCGGATTTGTATTGTTCGAGAGGGCAAGAAATCCGTGATAACTTATGTGATTGTATTACTTGTTAGTATGGGATAACGAATGTATTAAATATTATCGCAATATAGTTGTTATGGATTCTCTTTAGCAATCTGATTCGCCTAGTGCCGCGCCCCGATGATTCCGCCATCGGTTGGGGTGTGACATCGATGGTTAAAAAAGGAAGAAGAAGGTTTAAAAAAAGGATTTTGCATTTAAGTCCCTAAAGTTTAAAAAATGGATTTAAACTTCAAAAGTCCTTAAAAAAAGGATTTTGCATTTCAGTCCCTAAAGTTTTAATTAGTTTTAATTAGATTTTGACAATGTAATTTTTTTTTTTACTTTTTTCTGGTTTTTTTTATTTCTAGTATTGTATTTCTTTTTTTTAATTTAATGAAGTATTTTAAGTTTTTAATTAAAAAAAATAATTGTTTAATGATTGGAAAGAGCGTTATTGGGCATTATTCTCACTACGCCACTTTTGCAATAACCCTCAATAATACCCCCATGCTGACTGCACTGCCACGTGTCACAAAACGCCCAAAGGTGGGGGCATTATTGCTCAAACCTATACACATGTTCTTACCAAATCACACCGGTGAGTGTGAGGGTTAGTTAGGTCACAGGTCCTGAAGAATACCATCAATTTCCTTCTCCGTTGGAGGAGGCTTCGACAATGATGATGATTCGCACCAATTCTCATCTTCATCACGCTTTCTTCAAACTCACAGGTATTCTCATCACCAATTCCTTAACAACCCCTCTTTCGTCTTCCCGATTCAGGCCTCACTCCACTTCTTTACCTTCTCTTCTTCACTCCACTTCCTTTTCAAATGATGTGGATCGTCCACTGTTATCTAGGTATCAAAAACTTACCAACTTGGGTCATGCCTTTAACCTGTTCGATGAAATGATCCAGAGAAAACCCCTCCCATCTGTTGTTAAGTTTACTCAGTTGTTAAATGCTGTTGCCAAAATGAAACAGTTTTCTTCTTCTCTCCACCTTTTTAAACAAATGTGTCTCATTGGAGTGCCTGTTAACGAGTACTCTATCAGTATTGCTATCAAGTGTTGTTGTCAGATGTCTTGCACCAACGACGGCTTTGCACTCCTGGCCTGTTGCTTCAGGCGAGCTGTTGTACCCAATGTCTTCACATTTAATACGCTCTTAGATGGACTCGTCATAGAAAATAGGATTGCTGAGGCAGAGAGACTGTTCAAGAAGCTCATTAAGCAGAAAATTTGTGAACCTGATGTTGTTACATATTCCACAATGATTAAAGGGCTTTGCAAGTTTGGCAATAATGATATAGCCATTGGTTTGCTTAGGCTCATGGATGAAAGAGGTTGTAAGCCTAATGTTGTTGTATATAGCACCATCATTGATAGTCTCTGCAAGGACAAAATGATGGATGATGCTTTCAACCTTTTCAAAGAAATGGTATTTCACAAAGGCATTCAACCAAATGTCATCACATACACCTCTCTGATTCATGGCCTTTGTAACTTATGTCGTTGGGACGAGGTCTCTAAGCTGCTAAAAGAAATGGAGGATCTAAGGATCTCTCCTAATTTTCAAACCTTTAGCATATTAGTTGATGCATTTTGCAAGGAAGGTAGGGTGGATGAAGCGGAGGCTGTTATAGACATCATGGTTGAGAGAGGTGAGGTTCCTAACATCGTGACATACAATTCACTTATAGATGGGTACTGTCTACGAGGTGAAATGACCAAAGCAAGGTCGATTTTTGATTCCCTTACTTCTAAAGGTCTTGTCCCTGATGTGTTTTCTTATAACAGTTTACTGAATGGGTATTGCAAGAGTTTGAAAATAGAAGAGGCCATGCATTTGTTTCATGAGATAACAAGAAAAGGTTTGAAACCTGATATAGTCAGTTACAGCACCATGTTACAGGGATTGTTTAGGGTTGCACGCTGTGGAGATGCACGAAAGCTCTTTGATGAGATGCGAGCAGCAGGCCAGATTCCAGATGAATACACATATGGAGTAATTTTAGATGGCCTTTGCAACAACCATCAAGTAGAAGAGGCGCTCTCTTTGTTTCATTTGGTGGGTGAGAGCAAGCTAAATTATAATATCGTCGTGTACAATATTCTTATAGAAGGTGCAAGCAAATGTGGGAAGCTTGATACTGCGAAGACTCTTTTCCATGACATAACTTTAAAAGGTTTGCAGCCTGACGTGCGAACATTTAACATAATGATTAGTGGCCTCTGTAGAGAAGGTCAGCTAAAGGAAGCAAAGCTCTTGTTTCTTAAAATGGATGAGAGTGGCTGCCCACCAGATACCGTTACCTACAATGTTCTTCTCCAAGGATATCTTAGGAACAAGCACTTTGATGATGTAGAGATGCTTTTACATGAAATGGATGGAAGGAGTTACTCACTTGATGCTTCGAGTTTATCTTTGTTGATAGATCAAATTGCAGCTGGTTCACTAGATCGACGTATGATTGAGTTGATAGATAGGCTTGTGCCAAAAGAAATGATGAACATTCCTGCCTAGATAACAATCTGGGAGAGAGACTTATATAGTTTTTGTGGTCTTTATTTGTGGCATATTCTACTCAATGATTTTAAACCTATGCATATTTGTATTTCATTGATCCCAGCAGTCTCTTTTCATCTAATTTATATATGAGTTCCAGTTTGATATATATATAAAGTGGATATGATAGCTTTGAATGACCACAGGCATTGTTTTGTAAGATCAGCCCTGTATTTGAATTTTACTCCTAATTAATCGAGCCTTATTGAACTCTGCATTGGATCTGCCCACAAAATTACCATAATTTTTCAGTTTTTGCGGTCTGTAAGTTGACTTTAATTTGTCCGAAAATATTACTTTTTTGTACTGTCAGATTAACCTTTTTTCTCTGATTTATGTTTGTAATTTAACCTTAAAATTGACTCATTCTTTGGTAAGTTGTTCACCTATCACAACTTCCGACTTGTCATGCTGTTTTATCTGCTTCATCTATCAGATTTGTTGACTATCTCTTCTTAGGAGATTCTGTTGATCCAGGTCAACACATTTTAGAAACCATCATTCTTCCGTTCGCTCCAAAGGTATCACTCGCGTCTGTGACTGTTATAGAAAGTTGCTTTTAGTTTGGTAAGAATCATGATTCACCATGTATCTTGCAAGTGTTTGACTTTTCAAGGTTGACTATCCACAAAACAACTGTTTGACTTTTCAAGGTTGACTATCCACAAAATGTTATATGTAATACGTGGGAATCTTGAGGGGATGGTAATGCCATGTTATTTATCTTGCTTATGCAAATTTAAATCTGAGGTTGTTCATTTTGGGTACAGGGTAAAATGGGAATTTGACGTGGGTCAAAACAGGGTCAATTTGGTTCGAAAACTTTTTGTTCAATATTATCATCTTTTTTGCTTTTTAAAATATTTGTACGTCTATTATTCTTTTAATGAGTTCAAAACCTTGACATATATGTATTTCATTGATACTAGAAGTAACATTTATATGTTGCTTCCAGTTTTATATATTCAAAGAATCAAAGGGGATATCTTAGCTTTGATCGCAAGCGTCTTTTAGTTTAACCAGCCCTGTATTATATTTCAACTTGAGATTACAAACATTTTTGGGCTACTAGTGTAGGCTGTAGCATTGCTTTTGCTGATCAGCCCTAAAGACGCGCCTCGGTGAATCTGTCCACAGAAACAGAATCACCATATTTGCAGTGTTTTGGTAATTTTTAGTAGAAATAGTAAGAGTAGGATCAGATGGCAAATGACCGTCTGGAGTTTTGTCCACAACCTGCGTTAGTTTGCCATTATCTAACTTAAGATTTTGTTAGGTTTAGAAGCAAGTCTTTGGTTGGTTACGTAAGATAATTTTATAACTCACTGCTCACAGGTGAATGAACACTTATGATTTAGATAACATTGAATGATTTTCTCTTTTCTATAAATTAACTAGTTTTTGTCCCGCCTGCGTTGCGGGGCACTAAGCCGAATACTTCTCTCTCTTAACATCTACGTCTGTGTTTCGGTTACTTGTACATACTACTTATAACACGATCTCAGAAAAATACGTTTAGTCAACCAAACAAAATAAAACACCACCATTCTTTTGCTAAAAAAACTAAAACGATGGAAAAACTATAATTTTAAACTGGAGCAAAATTGTAACTTTTCTAGACAAATGAGCATGTGTCAAGCAGTCGCATGACACGAATAAAAATTACACCGAGTCAACAAATTAAAACAAAACAGTACCATAGTTTTGTAAACAAAAAAAAACTAAAATAATGGCATGACTGTAATTTTACACTAGGGGCAAAATCGTAATTTGACTGGGAGAACAAACAAAAACGATGGTAAAACTGTAAATTTGAACTGAGTGCAAAATTGTAATTTAGCTGGGAGGGAAAAAACAAAACTAACGACAAAACTGTAAATTCAAGCAGGGTAAAATCGTAATTTGGCTGGACCAATAGTGAAGTGTCAGCAGCTGCCTGACACTATTCCCCTTCATGTAAAATGTATAGTATTAGGTATTGCCCCACCTGCATTGCGGGGCACTAAGCCGAATATTTCTATCTCATAACATGTATGTCTGTGTTTCGGTTACTTATACCTACTACTCATAACACGTTCTCAAAAAAATTACATCGAGTCAATCAATTAAAAACACTGTGATACTTTTGCAAAAGAAAAAAACGAAACTAAAACGATGGAAAGACTAAAATTTTAATTTGTGCCAAAATTGTAATTGATCAGGACAAATGAGTGTTTGCCAAGCAGCCGCATAGCACTACCAATTAAAACAAAAGAATACCATAGTTTTGTCAAAAAAAAAAAAAAAACGATCGCATGACTAACTTTTCACCGGGGGAAAATCGTAATTTGACACGGGAAAAAAAGGGGAAATGGATTGTATCACCCCCAACTAATCAAAATTGGCCGTTGACACCCCCAACTTTCACTTTGGCTCCCACCACCTCCATCTGGACACTTGGGTTGCTGTGTCACCCCGTCGTTAACTAGACACTAACTAGGTTAGTTTTTCTTGCTGACGTGGCTAATTTATCCTATGTTGCATGTTGATGTGGATCTGAAACATATTTTATAAATAACAAAAAAAAATAAAGGACTAATATAAATAAAATACCCCCTACCATCAGCTTCATCTTCATCCATCTTCAATCACAAAACCCTAACCTTCACCTCCACCACCACCACCACCACCACCCACCTGCAACCACCGCCCAAACCCACCCCTGCCACCGGCCACCATTGATCCTATTCTCCCTTATCATTCCCCAAATTCATCCGCCACACCCTAGATCCCACAAAACTCAGCTGGTTGCATACACAATCAGTCATAAATCCATATAATAAACCTCCGTGTCTGATGGCCTTTGCTTCCAAGAAACACCAATCGTAAATCGGACGCTTAGGAGCTCGTATTTATTACTTGTTCCCTCAATTATATATAAAATATATACATACATTGTATCATCACATAGCTGGAATATTAATGGATCCACCAATAATCAACGAGACGTTGTTCTCAGCTGCCAATCCTTCTTTTTACTGTTAACCTGAGATTTGGCCCTTTTCATCCATCCATGGCGGTGCAAATGAGGGTTTAGGGATCAAAGTTAACAACTTTGTTAGTGGGTTTGGGGAAAATGAGGGATCTTCTGTGACAGATCAGAGTGGTTGTCGTAGGAAACAAAGGGATGCTAATTCTGAAGATGAATCTTCAAAGATTGTGTCTACTAGTAGCAACAATGATTTGGTAGGGGTTTTCGGTGATGAGCGATGGTGATTGTGATAGTCGGTGGTGCTCACGATGGTGTGGTGGTGGTTCCGATGATGACGACGAAAGTTGCGTTGAACGGAACAACAATGACGGTGATGTTCTTAGGACTTCGATGACATTGACGAAGTGATTCCGGTGGTTCAAACATGATTTCCAGCGACAAGGTAAACCCAACGATTTTTCGATTTTTTGAACTGCGATTGGCTGCTGGGTGGGGTGGATAGCAGCGAAGGATGGTTGTGGGGTGGATGGTAGGATGGTGGGGTGGGTGGTGGTGGTGTTAAGAGAGAGAGACTGAAAATTATAAATTGGTTTTTGTATGTAATATATCTATATACATATATAAATATTTATTATTTTGTTATTTATAAATATGTTCCAGATCCACAACGGCCAATTTTGATTAGTTGGGGGTGTTACAATCCATTTCCCGAAAAAAAAACAAAAACGATGTAAAACTGTAAATTTAAACCAGGGATTATCCGCATGGTTGGCCCTAAGGGTGGGCGGGGAGGACCACCGGCCAGGGCCCGATACTTTGAAGGGCACGTTATCTTAAAAAAAAAACCGATATGTAAATGTAAAAATAAATAAACTAATAGGGTATTATACTCTTATACAATTAGTAACTTAGGATGCCAAGGCATACACACGCCTTTTCAAACCATTTGAGCTTTAATACCTCCCACCGTTTCATAACTGATGACATGTCGTTTCGTTTCTCTTCTTTCTAAACCAATTCCTCTTAAAAGAACCATCTTCTCCAAGAAACGGTTACCACCACATTTGGTATATAATAATAATTTAATAAGAAAAACGGTTATCACCACATTTGCGGTGGAGACGCAAACTTTCATTTGCCATGAAAGTCGGTTCAACTCCCGCTATACCCTTTCATGGTAAGTAACAAGTCGCTTCATAAACCATACCAAGGCTTTGTAAATCATACAACCATAATATACAATCAACCAATATACCTCTTCAATTGATTTAAACTTTACGTGAAAAGACGCAATGATTTAAACAGGTGTTTTTGAGTCCTATAAATACATTGAGTCTCATTTATCATTGGCATCCAATTTGATTACACAAGACTTTTTCATATGTAGACCAGAATTCAACTAAACGAGTCATACGGCCGAAGGGGAATTGAAGGCCGGCTTTGCTGCAACATGACGTGTCCTTTGCGACTGCAGATCTTCCGGCCATTGTTTACGGTGGTTTTTAATCGAAAAAGTGTCGTCGGAAAGTTTGGGATTTATTTTGTTATGTTATTTTGAAGAAATGGTCTCCGGTTGTGTTTATGTAGTCGTCGGATTGTTACTGTTTTGGCCAATGGAAAACCGTAAGATGATAGGGAAAATTACCAAAATGTTGGTTGACTAAGAGTGTTTTCAAATTTGTCACCCTCCTGCGTCCTTGGAAGGACTACTCAGCCTCGGAAGCGTCCGCCTTTCATGTTGAAGCGTCCGTTCTCTTTTCAAGCGACACGTGTCCGATGAAGCGTCCGCCTCAGTTTTGCTAACGCTGTCACACCCCAACCGATGGCGGAATCATCGGGGCGCGGCACTGAGCGAAACAGATTGTCCAGAAGTTTCCATAACAACTATCATTACCACTTAATTAAATAATACGTCCCATACCGTATCTCAAACAGTTAAATAGTTATTACAGACAAAGCATCAAGACAAATATTCTGTTCCGACAACTCAGATTTAAGCATAACTAATTTATTCGTTGGTTTCTAGGACTCCAGTTCCTAGCTTCAATTTCATCACAGCACGAAGAGCAAACAAGCAACCTAAGCACCTGTCACATACGTTAAAATAAAGTCAATACATAAAATGTAAAGGTGAGCATACAAGTTTGATAATAGCATATAGAGTTCGAATTCGTTTACGCATAACCAGCACGTACACATAGTGAAATGAAGCACGTTAGTTATCGACATAGATCCATCGATACCAATGACTGCGGGTTGACTGCCCGAGGCAGTTCGCAATACATGATTACCACCGTAATCCATGCAAGTAAAAGATCCTTAACAACCCCCGTGTGAACGGGTTGTTAGTGCGTTAAGTGTCTATCGCCTCCGTCAATCTAGTCTGTAGCAGAAACCGAAGAAGTCCAAGCTTTTATTGTTATATCTAGTTAAAAAGGGCAAGGTGGCAAACTTGTAAATAAGGAGAAATCCTTATATTCCTTGTGCCTATAAATAGGAAGTTATAGTGTTAGGTTTAAGACTTTTGCCATTTTAGAGAGTTTGGAGCTTGGTGCTTAGAGAGAGAAAGTAGAGAGAGAAAGTGCTCTAGGTGATTCACGGTTCTTGTACGATTTCAGATTTATCAAATAATCACGTTTATATTACGTCACGTGTGTTAGGTCGCGTTCGTGTACGGTTTCCGCACGTTTCACGTTCGTTTCGCAATCGTTTCGGAGTCAAAACCGGTCCTACAAGTGGTATCAGAGCAGGAGCTCGATTGCACTGATCTATCACACATTTCCGCGCAGAAAATCATCAGTTTCAGATCCGGATTTCATCTATTTCTTCATCTTTTTCATATTTTTCACGTTTTTCACTGATTTTCATCAAATTGAACAGGTTTTTACGGTCTGAATCAGTTGATTTTTTGATATGTTGTGCGAGAACACTTGATTTACAACCCTACCAAGTTTCAGATCCTAATTCCTAGCCGTTTAGGAGAAATCTGAGTTTTTGTGTCCGACATCGTTTGAAAATTGGCGTGACCGTTTGAACAAGCACGTGACCGTTTGAACAAGCATCTGACCGTTTGAACAAGCACGTGACCGTTTGAAATTTGCCTCTGACCG
This sequence comes from Helianthus tuberosus, assembly GCA_030545235.1. Lineage (NCBI taxonomy): Eukaryota > Viridiplantae > Streptophyta > Magnoliopsida > Asterales > Asteraceae > Helianthus > Helianthus tuberosus. The sequence continues at coordinate 202,079,416 of CM060425.1, forward strand.
TTTGAAAACTGGACTGTCCGTTTGAAATTGACGCATGACCGTTTGAAATCTGGAGTGACCGTTTGAAAATGGGTGTGACAGTTTGAGGGTGTGACCGTTTGAGAGTGTGACAGTTTGAAGGTGTGAACGTTTGAGGGAGTGACCGTTTGAGAGTACCATTTGAAACACATTGTCCGTTTGAAAGTTGGTTCAGTTGATCACGTGATTAAAGTTCAGCGGCCAAATCCTATTCCATTAAGTAACTGTTGTCGGTCACATAATTGATAAGTCTCATCAAAGAATACATGTGAAACTGAATCGTATTTTGATTGTCTGCCTTTTTTAATTGACGACATAAGTAATTCACGTGATGCCATTTAATGTTTTTGAAATGAAATATCAATCAGATTTAGTGTGCAATTACAGTTTGTCGGCCACTTAGTCAACTTTATCATAGAAATAAACTTCAAACAACTATATTACATGATTCATATATTAGCGGCCCAATGAGGATTTAGTATTCTTTAGTGTTGTCAGCCCATATCATAATTGTTCATTTTGAGGTCCAATGAGAATTCGTTTAAAAGAAACAGTTTGAACCGGTTTGCTTGCAAAGGATAAAGTTGTCGGCCACATTTAATTAGAAGATTCAATTAAAATTGAGTCTTGATATAAGTGCTTGCATGTGAAAGATATTAAAGGGATACTCAGAAATCACGTGTGTACAAGTATTTCGGAATTTTGATTGACTATTAAAGTTGAGAATTAAAGTGTACACATTGTTTCATCATTAGAATTGTCGAATAAATACAGTTGTGGATATCCAGAAAGCATGTACTGCCCATATTATTAGGTTGCGGCTCAAGTAATTCAATTTGTTTGGAAGGTTCATTAGTCCATCTTCAAGCCCATATTACGTGGCCCACTCAATCAGTTTTCATTCGATCAAGTTTTCTTCGACACGTGTCCTAGACCAATTTCGCTCTCACACTTTTACATATACAGTTCGTTTAAACTGATTGTTTGTTTGTTTGTTTTTAGGTGATTAAAAGGTGCTGATATTCGAAGAGCTATAATTCAAGGTGTTTAAAGATGTCAAGTAACGGTGAAGAATTTTACAACACATTCTACAAAGCGTTCACTTCCGAATCGTCAGATAGAAGATCTGAGATGAAAGAATATTCAAGAGAGATTTCGGAGAATTTGAAGTTTGAGAACATGTACGGAAGTCAACAGAAGCCACCAAAGCTAATGAAAGTTGAAGATTATCACTGGTGGAAAAACAGATTTGAGGGTTGGGTAAAAGCTTTCGCTCCTGAAAGTTGGATAAAAATGACAGATGGATACACTGAACCAGTAAAAGAGGGAGGAGAGTTAATAGATCCAAAAGATTTCTCAGACATAGATATAAAAAATGTTGTGGCTGAATCTAAAATGATCACATTAATCAAACAGTCAGTGAGAGAGGATATTATCTCGTTACTTGAACAAGAGAAAACTTCAAAGAGTTTGTGGGAAGCGTTAGGGAGAAAGTGTGTAGGAAGTAATGAAATTGTCAAAAACAAAAAGAAATTGTTGCGTAAAGAGTTCGATTTATTCAGTTGTATGAAAAATGAATCTGTTTGTAGAATGATCGAAAGATTTGGGCATCTGAAAATGGAGTTAGCCAGACATGAAATCACATATTCTGAAGAGAATTTGGTGGATAAATTGTTTGATTCATTGCCAAATGATCAAGAGTGACAATACTTCGCTCTAATGTTGAAAAACACAATCAAGCCTGAAGATTTAAAAGTGGATTTGCTGATTGAAAGGCTTGAAAGTCATGAGTTGGAGATAAAAAGATCTAAAGTCAACAATCCAGCTTATCAGCAGAATGTAGAGCTTTACTACAGAGGAAATGTACCGCAGGCTGGGTCTCCAAGAACAACGTTTTCTGCAGAAAGCTCAAATTCAGTGAACAATGAAAGTCTTCACAGTGGTTTTCACAGTGGATCTTCTTCAAACACTTCAAGTCAATCTGCTTCCAAGAATTTGTTTCAGTGTAATATAGCAGTGGATCTGAAGAATGGGCAGAATTTCAGCGAAGAATCGGCGAAACAACAGATGGTTTTCTTAGCATCTGTACTTGAATCGTATGAAAGCCTCGTTGCAGGGAAGATTGGCAACACCAACTTGACGAAAGAAGATTATGATCAATTAGACCCCGAGGAGATGGAACTAATGGATATAAGATGGTTCATGGCCAGTGCGGTTCGTCGGGCACAGCGGTTCATGGAGATCACGGGGAGAAAGTCAATTGGTGGACCATCTACCAAACTGGGATTTGATAAATCTAAGGTGACATGTTTCAAATGCAAACAAAGAGGTCATTTCAAGCGTGAGTGCAGAAATGCGTATGCTAATGATGAATCTGCAAACCCATTCAACGAAGATTATTACAAGAAAGCGATCTACCATCAGAACAAGTCTGAGCCTCCAAGATTGAAACAGTCTGAAGAAAAATCAAGGGCTCTTGCAGTTATATATGACGATGAAGGTTACGACTGGAGTCAAGTATGCCCTGAAGAAGATGCAGTTGGATATGCATTTGTGGCTAATGCTGATCCTGATAGATATTGGAAAGCAGACTATGCAAGATGGGAAATTGGAAAATTAAATGAACCATTCAAAGAAGCCCAGAGAGCAAAAAGATGGAATGAAGAGTTGGAATGTTACATGGATCCACGGGGTAATCCAGTTGTTGACCCATCAAAAGTGGATTTCGAAGCTGTAACAAATTTGGTTCCAAGGCAGGCTACTTTCAACACACGAAGGTTATCTGATAAAACATATTTTCCTGATTTGGAGAAGAAGATAAGAGAGGTTTGTGAAGCAAGTCTACCGAAGGTGGTAGAAATGAAGAAGAGAAAAGAAGAAGAATTGAAGAAGATGATTGAAGAAGTGAAGACTGTTGCAAAGCTTGCTGGAGAGGAACAGAGAGCTGAAGAAGAACAGAAGAATGAAGAAGCTCAGAAAGAAGAAATGGAGGAAGTTCAGAAAGTTGAGTCAGAAGAACCGGTGCTGAATGAGACTGAGGTTAGAAAATCTTCTGATTTATCGAATGTTGAATTGGTTGATGAAAAAGAAAACAAGTGCAGGAATTGCATAGAAATGTGCAAAGCTTGTACTGAAAAAGATGACATCATAAAAACAAAAGACATTGACATAGTTAAACTTGAAAATGGTTTCACAACAAAATGTAAAGATATGATTGAAAAAGAAGAAATTTTGAAACTAAAAGTTGAAAAATTGACACAGAAATGTCAAGGTCTTGAAAAGGATAATGATGTTTATAGACAACTGTGTTCAGCAAAATGTGTCGATTGTGTTGAAAAAGAATCTAAATTTCAAGATTTACAAAAACAGTATGATTCTTTAAAGTGGTGGAGTCAGAGAGTACAAGAAGCTTATGATACTTTGAAAAGCCAAGTCAAAAGTTTTGATCAAAGATTGTCTGAAACTTTAGTCACTAAAGAAATGTATGAAAGAAAGTTTAAAGAAAAGCAAATTGAATTAAACAAATGTGTTGATGAAATTGCTAATCTTAAACAAGTCTTGGCTGAAAAAGAAAAGATTGTTACAAAACTTCAAAGTTATCATAACTCTTCGTACATTCTCGAACGCATTTTCAACATCACACCAGATGACAAAGATACTGAAAATTGCAAAAAGGGTATTGGTTCAGAGTTTCATCAGGTACCACCACCATTGAGAAACAACTATACTTTTTATGATGAGGAAAAGGTGGCAAAGGGTTTGAACATAGCTGACCAGTTACCTGAAAGTATCGATGTGACTTACTCCAAATCTGATGATGCTAATGATTCAGAGGTGGTACGTAAGGTTGTTGAAAGTGTTTTGAAAGATGAGTCTACAAAAGGTAAGTCTGAATCACAGGATGAAGATGAAGGAAATCTTTATGATGGTTATCTGAAAAACACAAAATCCGAGAAAAATTTGAATGATGATTCAAAAGGATTGGTTTATACCATGATTGGATCGGACAAATTATTCTTAGATGTTGTATTCCCGATTCAGAATGTGATTTTAGAGAAGGTCGATAAAGTTTTCAAAATGGTTGAGATTGAGAAGTCTGAGATTCCAAAGTTTGCTGGTAAAGGTCATAAATCTTTTTATAACAAACCTGGTTTTAAGAAGAAAAACATGAAGGCTGGTTTGGGTTATAAAAAGAAACAGAATTGGAATCAAAGTAAAAAACCAAATTTGCAACAAAAGATAAATTTTGTTCAAGGGAAAAGCTTGAAAGAAGAGGAAAAACTCAAAATTGGACAACAGTCTAATGCGGATTTTGATGCTATGAAAAAGAAACAACAACAGGCCAAGGATGTTTCAAAGAAAGTGTGTTTTAAATGTGATCAAATTGGACATGTTGCACGAAAGTGTCCAAATCCAAAGCCTGTTGATGTTGAAAAACAGAAATCTGAGGATGTGAAACCAAGGTCAACCAGATTTGATTCGAAACAAACTTGGAGGTACAATACAAACAAATTTGCTTCAAATCAAAATTGGAAATTAAACCCGAACAGGTTCGATTCAAGACAGACCTGGAAGTCTCTCACACCCAGATTCAAAACAACACAAAGTTGGAGAACATCTGTTGATATGACAAAACCTCAAGAGTTTTGGAAACCTAAAAATGTTATTCAAAATCAAAAGGTTCAAAAAGAGACAAATTTTTACAAAAGAGGTACTCCGAAAGGTCAAATGTGGAATGCTAAGAAAAAGTAACGATGGTAAAAGATGAAAAAGTTGAAGTCAAAATTGAAAACGTTTTAAATGACAAAGAGTTTCCGAAATTAAATGAACATTATTGTGTTGAAATGCCTAAGGTCCAACAGACCTGGGCTAAATTGTTCAAATGATTGATAAAGTTTGAATGTGCAGGTGCTCAACGAAGCTGAAGACTGTGAGAATGGCAGTTGGAGCAACCTGGCACAGGAAGAGGTTGCAGGACCCTGGTTTGGTTGAACAGGGAGTTTAGTTTGAGTGTTGTTTGTACATAAATAAACAATATTTTCAAAATCCTAAAAATTGAAAAATTTAAAACCAAAAATATGTTTTTAGTTTGTTAAAATTTGAAAAACCAAAAATATGTTGTTTTTAATCTTGTTTTGATTGTATGTTGATTGAATACGCCGAAACCCTCACGGCTGAACAAACATGATTACTTTCATCAGATTGAAAAACGGTTTTCAAACTGTTAAGATCAATGTGTTGTAAATCATGGGGGTATGTTATATTTACTGCTTTTCGTGTAATTCAGTTCACAAGATGCAGAAAATGGATGGCGAGACAAAGCTATCAATGTTGATTATCAAATTTGCTTTAAATGTTTTTGCATTTTAGGGGGAGAAAAATTGTTGTTAGAAAATCCAAAAACATTTGAAAATTTGAAAAAGTCAAAAACATGATAAAATTCAAAAATTTGAGTTTTGCGTAAAAAGAGGAAATGATAGTACATCAGTAGACAGTTACAGTATGCTAAAGAAATGGAAAGTTTAAATGTGTTAAACGATCTCACTGTGGATGTGTCGGTAGATTTTTATACACTTAGTAAACTTTTTCGGGATATAAACCTAAATTTCACACTTACTTATTTCGTGGGGAACACTACTTGGATATATAGGTAACCCCTGAAATCTCGTTTGAAAGGTTCCTTTTTCTGATATACTAGGTTTTTATACTCAGTGATATCTGGGGTATTATTCCGGGACTTCTGCTGAACGGTAGTTCTGACCTAGTCCTCGAATAATACTTTCAGCAAATGCTTGAAACACAACATCACCCTCAGCATATATGATAAGACAATAAAATTGCTTAGCAATGCTGTTGTAAAAAAGATCCTCTAAAGGGGACACACCCAAGTTGAGTCATGATCTCTCTGCTGAACGGTAGTTCTGACCTGAGCTCTCATGATTCTTCATAATTTATTAACCCCTTACAGATATCATTTGTGTTATACTTACCAGTAAGACTGAATATTGGGATCTGGATACGGGAGTATATTCAAGAGGTGGGACACATGAATGAGTTTAAGTTCTTAATTCATCTAATTCGTATCCTGAATCAGTTGAAATTTGTATGAAAATTTAAGTGGACCAGTATATCGACAATCTAAGTGAATTGTTTAATTCTTAATGTGAAATTAAGCTCAATGGTACTTGTGACTTGTTAAAAACTGATATGATCCTCTGACGCATACTCAAACAAAAATATTGTCTGTAAATATGTTTGTACATATTTCTTTACTGCTTTATGTTTTCAGAAAATACAAAAAGATTTTGATTTCTGCTTTATTTTCGACAATTGATGTCTGAGTGCTGAGTTTCAAAATCTAAGTAAGCTGATTGTGTTTCTGAAAATAAAACAAGTTCATTAATTTGAAACTTGACATTTTAAAATCAACAATCAAAAACAGTTTGTGATATCTCCAAGGTCATTAATTTGGACTTGGATGATTAACTGTGGGGGATTTGGATGCTTATATTGTTATAGAGTTAGTTTCCGATACGATTCGATGAAACTACCAAATTCATGAGAAGTAATTTTGAGAAGATTGAATTGTCAGATTACGATATCTGGAAGATTAAAATGTTGTTACTTATAGTTGTATGAGTGATTGCAGGAAAAGTCCAGACTACGATCCCGGAAGCTGAGTCTAAGGGAGAGTCTGAAGACGAGCTCAAAGCAAGGAGGAGCTTGTACCCGGAAAGCCAGGTGTCGATCCCAAAAGCACGGAAGCTTGACGAAAGGGGGAGCCTGAAGAAAAGGAGTCTGAAGGAAAGAAAGAGCAACTGAGTCTGAAAACAGAACCATGGGGATTCTGTTCAAGATAGAGAAAGATAAGATGCTACGAGATTGACTACGACAATATCCAAGGGGGAGTCTGTTAGTGCATTAAGTGTCTATCGCCTCCGTCAATCTAGTCTGTAGCAGAAACCGAAGAAGTCCAAGCTTTTATTGTTATATCTAGTTAAAAAGGGCAAGGTGGCAAACTTGTAAATAAGGAGAAATCCTTATATTCCTTGTGCCTATAAATAGGAAGTTATAGTGTTAGGTTTAAGACTTTTGCCATTTTAGAGAGTTTGGAGCTTGGTGCTTAGAGAGAGAAAGTAGAGAGAGAAAGTGCTCTAGGTGATTCACGGTTCTTGTACGATTTCAGATTTATCAAAGAATCACGTTTATATTACGTCACGTATGTTAGGTCGCGTTCGTGTACGGTTTCCGCACGTTTCACGTTCGTTTCGCAATCGTTTCGGAGTCAAAACCGGTCCTACACGGGTGCTGAGTCCAAACTATAGTACTATCGTTGCTAAGGCAGGTAGACAGCATTCCATGTGTAAACATAACAAACAAGCATTCATAAGCCACGTATAACATGTATTAACGGTTAGCGTTAAAATAGCTTGAGTAGTGTGATAATTGTAGTTTGAATATTTGTAACGTATGTAACACCCAAAAGTGCCAAAGCAAAAAGGGATCGAGTATACTCACAGCGATTATGGATTGAAGGGAGCGCTTTTCAGCGAGTACGGTTAGCCTGAATAGATTCGATAACGTAACGATAAGTGGCGCGTAAAACAGTACGAAGTGGGAGCGGGTAGGATAGTTGATCGTGCGGATTGACTATCCGCGCGAGTAAGTTATCCGTGCGGATGGTAATCCGTGCGGATGGTGATCCATCCGGATAAGCTATCCGTGCAAGTGGTAATCCACCCGGATGAACTATTCGTGCGAGTAACTATCCGTGCGGATGGTAATCCGTCCGGATTAGTCACTCGTGCGGATTGTTTATCCGTGCGGACAAGTAGTCCGTGTGGATTACTATTCGAGTGGATTGTTTCCTCCTAAGGATGTGTTTGTGTATGATGGCTTGTGCTTTGGAGTTTTCGTTGTAGCATTTAGAAAACATCTAAGTATCTCTACCCTTCAAGCCGGTCGCGCGGACAACAATCCGTCCGGATGGTAGTCCGTGCGGACACAACCTTAAAGGTGAGTCACTTGGTGAAGTTCGTGCGGATGGTAATCCGTGCGGATAGTGACAGTCCGTCCGGACGGTAATCCGTACGGAGGTGGTAATCCGTCCGGATAGTTTGTTCGTGCGGACAGACAATCCGTCCGGATAGTCTGTCCGTGCGGACAACTTGTCCGTGCGGATGAGCATTGTTTGAATTCGCTTAAGGTCTTAGTATCTCATGATCCGAAGAGTAATCCATTCAGAGGTCGTCCGTCTGGATTGTTCATCCGTCGATACTCAAACCTTGCTTTGAAATGTGGGTCCCAAGTGTAGTTCGTCCGGGTGACAACCCGTCCGGATCGTCTGTCCGTGCGGACAGCGTGTCCGTGCGGACAGCTTGTCCGTGCGGATAGCTTCCTCGTCCTGGTTGTTCCGTTCGTCTACTCTTGGTTTCCGTTGTCGTTTATCGAGACGTTCTGATTACGTGGCAACCACTTGGAATTGTATTCTTACTCGCATGACTAAGCCGGCTAGGAACCACCCTAACTCGGCCTGTCGGCGACTCAGAACGGTCATTCCGGTTTTACCCGAAACCAGGGGTCTCGTGGGTAGAATCCGGATCTGGGACTAGTGCACCGCTATTATCGAGTAGGAGACTAGAACCGACCAGATTCGTACCGATTTTGAGGGTAAAAGAGGGGAAAACTTGGGTTTATTTCTTCCAACTCTTTTATCCTTGGAAAAGTTTAGATTTAGGTGAAGTTGTTGTGAAATCTTGTGGAAATCGTTCAGATCTGAGTTATTCTTGGTGGAATGAAGTCAACCTTGAAGTTCATGAGAACTTCATGATGACGTCACCCGAGAATGCCTCAAATCTTGATGATTTCATGGTTAAAAGTTGAGATTTGAAGGATAGAAAGGTGTAGGATCGTGTAGTGATCAAGAATGTACAAGAATTAGGGCAAGATCTTACCTGGATTGAGAGAAATCTGAGAAAAGATGAAGAATGCGTGCGGCTCGGACGTCACTTGCCAAAAGTGGAAAGTTTGGAGAGTGACCCATGTATTTATAGGATGCCAAAAGGGGAAAGGGTAATCCGTACGGATAGCACGTAACCCGGATAGGTTATCCGTCCGGATTGGTAATCCGTGCGGATGGTCAATCCGTGCGGATTGACTGTCCGTCCGGATGGACAATCCGTCCGGATGACGCTGGAATGGTGCGTTCGGTGCGACGATTCTTCAACGTTTCGGTTTAGATTGCGAACGATCCGATAGGGTTTCCTATTCAAATTACTTTTAGTCCCAACTACTTCGTATTTGGCATGGTTCGATCGGGATTTGGGTTCGAGTTCGATTGTATTCGAGTTAGACTTCGAGTTTGATTAAGTTCGCTTGATTACCTCAACATAACATAAAATAAACATGCACAATCAACACGTAAGGCACACACACACGTATAAACATAAGTAAAATACACAGTTCGAGTTGCGATTCAATGTCGATTCGATTAGTATAGCTTGATTATTAGTTGATTAACTTTATCGCATTGTTACTGCCTATGATTCACAGTCGTAGGTCGATTGAAGTGTGATTAGCAAGATTCGATTATTGCAATGAACGACACTTACTCCACATAATATAAATAAAATAAAAGCATTTCTACGAGTCAGGTCGCGCGAAATCGGTCGTTGACTTTGACCTTGACTTTGACTTTCACTCGTGAAAACACGGGGTGTTACAGCCTCCCCTTGTTTAGGGAATTTCGTCCCGAAATTAAGCTGAAAGCCGTAACAAAGTCGTGAATCACGTGTGAGAGTTCTTCGTCTGGACTGATTTTGACTCGTGTAACGTGCGGAATCCGTGCACGATCGTGACCAAACTCAATCGCAACGGAGTTGAAACCGGGACCTACAAGTGGTATCTAAGCAGGTTCTCGATTGCACAGATCAAACGCACTAGATTCGTACAGGAATTGATCAGATTCAGAGCCAAATTCACCCAGATTTGTCAAATTTCCTTCACTTTTCAACTATTTCACGTTTCTAATTGAAAAACGCCAAATTAGACAAGATTTTACGGTTAAAATCGACCAAAATTTGGATATGTTGTGCGAAATACATTGATCTACAAGCCTACAAAGTTTCATATCTTAATTCGGAGCCGTTTGTGAGAATCTGAGTTTTTGTGGTTTGCTTCTCTAATTAAACAACTGCGGGTACTTGGCCTTCATGTCGCTTTCGAGTTCCCAAGTAAACCCCGCGCCTCGTTTGCCTTCCCATCGGACTTTCACAATAGGAATGCGTGAGCGCCTGAGCTGCTTGGTTTGGCGATCCATGATTTCGACAGGCTTCTCCACGAAGTGTAATGTTTCGTTCACTTGTAGATCGTCTAGAGAGACATGTAAATCGTGGTCGGCGATGCACTTTCGGAGGTTTGACACGTGGAAAGTCGGGTGGACATTGCTAAGTTCCTCCGGTAATTCGAGTCTGTAGGCGACTTTTCCGATCCTTTCCAGAATCTTAAAAGGTCCAACATATCGAGGCGCGAGTTTTCCCTTTTTGCCGAATCGGACTACACCCTTCCAAGGTGATACCTTTAGGAGTACGTAGTCACCAACGCCAAATTCACGGGGCTTGCGCTTTTTATCGGCGTAAACTTTCTGTCGATCCCGAGCTTTCGCTAGGTTGTCTCGAATTTGGAAAATTTTGTCTGTCGTTTCTTGTAGCAGTTCCAGACCGGTTAGTTGCGAGTGACCGATCTCGTGCCACACAATAGGCGATCGACATCTTCTTCCGTATAAGGCCTCGAAAGGTGCCATCTGGATGCTAGCCTGGTAGCTGTTATTATACGAGAATTCGACCAATGGCAGGTGTTTATCCCAATTACCACCGAAATCTAAAACACACGAACGGAGCATGTCTTCAAGAGTACGAATCGTTCTTTCAGTCTGACCGTCGGTTTGTGGGTGGAAAGCGGTACTTAGATTAAGCGTTGTACCGAGTGCCATTTGAAACGTTTCCCACAATCGTGACGTAAACCGAGCATCACGGTCAGAGATGATATCACGAGGCGTCCCATGTCTACAAATGATCTCGTCGGTGTAGATTCAGGCTAATCGTTCCACCTTGTAGTCTTCTCGTATTGGCAGGAAGTGAGCTGATTTAGTCAGACGGTCAACAACAACCCAAATGTTGTCGTGACCTGATGACGTGTTTGGAAGCTTGCTTACGAAATCCATGGCTATGCTCTCCCATTTCCACATAGGAATTGGTGGTTGTTCGAGCAAGCCAGAGGGTCTTTGATGTTCAGCCTTGATTTTAGCACAGGTTAGGCATTTTCCGACGTAGAGAGCGATATCCCTTTTCATACCCGGCCACCAGTACCTATAGTGAAGATCCTGATACATCTTGTCAGCTCCGAGATGAATAGAATAGCGGGATTTATGGGCTTCGTCCATGATAATCTGTCGTAAATTGGTTCGCTTGGGAATCCAAATTCGGTCTAAAAAGTGGAATATCCCGTTTGATTTGCTTACCAGCTGGGCTCCATCATGGTAGATTCGTTCCTTCTTCAGAGTGCGTTCGTTGAAACATGCATGCTGGGCGTCGCGGATGAGAGTTTCGAGGTTGTGCTGGGCTTGAACATTACGAGTGCTAAGCAGGTAGCTCCATCTGCTAAGTGCGTCGGCAACAACATTTGCTTTGCCTGGGTGATAACGAATCTCACAGTCATAATCGTTGAGAAGTTCCACCCATCGGCGTTGACGCATGTTTAGTTCCCTCTGATTAAAGATGTGTTGTAGGCTCCTATGATCGGTGAAGATCGTACACTTAGTACCATACAGGTAGTGTCGCCAAATCTTTAATGCAAAAACAACCGCGCCTAGCTCGAGATCATGGGTTGTATAGTTCTTCTCGTGGATTTTGAGCTGTCGAGATGCATAAGCTATGACCTTGTCCCGTTGCATGAGAACACAACCAAGACCAAGGTTGGAAGCATCACAGTAGACAATGAAATCATTGTTTCCGTCGGGTAGTATGAGAACAGGAGCATTGCAAAGCATGTGTTTGAGGGTTCGAAAGGCAGACTCTTGCTTGGTTCCCCAAACAAAAGGCTGGTCCTTATGCGTGAGAGAGGTAAGTGGTACAGCAATCTTCGAGAATCCTTGGATAAATCGTCGATAATAGCCCGCTAGTCCGAGAAAAGAACGGACTTCAGACGGATTCTTAGGCGTAACCCAGCTCTTGACAGCTTCAATCTTCGCAGGATCGACGTGAATACCTTGACTATTTACAATGTGACCCAGAAACTGAACCTCCCCCAACCAAAATTCGCACTTGGAGAATTTGGCGTAGAGTTAGTTCCCCTGGAGTAACTCGAGAACCAAACGTAGATGTTGCGCGTGTTCGGCTCTCGACTTGGAATAAATCAAGACATCGTCGATGAATACGATGACGAAACGGTCGAGGTATGGTTTACACACGCGGTTCATCAGATCCATGAAGACTGCTGGGGCGTTTGTTAGGCCAAAAGGCATGACAACGAATTCATAATGGCCGTAATGAGTAAAAAACGCGGTTTTGGGTATATCCTCTTCTTGTATACGCAACTGATGATATCCAGAACGTAGATCGATCTTTGAGAAACACGTAGCGCCTTGTAGTTGGTCAAACAAATCGTCGATGCGGGGTAAAGGATAGCGGTTTTTGATGGTTAGCTTATTCAATTCCTGATAGTCGATGCACATCCTGAACGACCCATCCTTCTTTTTAACGAAAAGGACTGGTGCGCCCCAAGGAGAGGTGCTCGGGCGAATGAAGCCTTTTTCAAGTAATTCCTGGAGTTGGGTTGAGAGTTCGCGCATTTCGGACGGCGCGAGTCGATAGGGAGCTCTGGCGGTAGGATTAGCTCCAGGAATGAGATCGATACGAAAATCAATATCGCGTTTTGGAGGTAGTCCGGGAAGGTCCTCTGGAAAAACTCGAGGGAATTCCCGAACCACGGGAACGTCTTTTACTTCTTTCTTCTCTTTCTTTTCCTTCTCCGCTGCTACAACGTTAGCCAAGAAAGCCCTATATTCCTTGCGGAGATATTTGCTAGCTTGTAGACAGGACATAAGCTTGAGCCCCTTTGAAGTAGTATCGCCATAAACACATAATAAATCACCATTTGCGAGCGAGAAACGAATCATTTTATCGAAGCACACAACTTCGGCATGGTTTTCTCAAAGAACGTCCATGCCTACTATGACATCAAAGCTTCCGAGTTGCATTGGGATAAGGTCGATTGAGAAGATGTCATTGTTAAGCTCAAGAGTACAATCACGGATAACGGAATTTACAGCGACGGTTCTTCCGGTAGCGACTTCAACTTCAAATGCCGAGGAGAGTTTGGAACGTCTACGACTAAGGAGTTTCTCAAATTCGAACGACACAAAGCAATTATCCGCTCCAGTATCAAACAAACATGAAGCATAAATACCATTCACGAGGAACGTACCATTGACCACGTTGTTGTCGGCCTGGGCTTGACGCACATTAAGGTTGAAAGTTCTGGCGCGTGCTGCCTGTTGTTGCTGTTGTTGTTGTTGCTGCTGCTGTGGCTGCTGCTGTTGCGGTTCTTGTTTCACCACCCTGTTCGGGCACATGTTGGCGAAATGATTCGGGTCGCCACACGTGAAGCAGGCTCTGGCCTTGACTGCGGGTGCCGGAGGAGCTTGTTGACCCTGTGGGGCAGTGAGTAGAGCTTGATTGGCAGGAGTTTGACGGATACGACAGTTGGCGGTAAAGTGGCCGTATACATTGCAGTGAGCACATAAGCGGCATTGGATAGCAGTCGGGTGATGATAGGTGCAAGTAGGGCAGAGTGGGTGTGGCCCAGTATATGCATGCTTTGCAGGCGGTGCATTGGCCACAGGCGCTGCCACTTGTCGTTGTTGAGCGGGTACGGTTTGAACTGGTGCAGCAGTGATCGCACAGTTCTTGTTGGTGGAGTTGTTCTTTCTCTTGTTCTTCCTCTTGCTGCTTGATGAGGTGGGTTCAACAGTTGGTGCGGTAGCGGTAGCTTGATGCAGATGCTTGGAGGTCTTATCCTATACCCCAGCCTTAACCCTTTTGTCATTGATTTCAGCGGCTAGCAGATAGGTCTCCTCAATCGTGGTAGTCTTAGCCGCTTGCACGAAATCAGCAACGCAGTCGGGCAAAGCTCGGATGTACTTCTTGATGGTCATGTCGGGAGTCTTGACCTGGTCGGGACAGATAATGCTGAGCTGTTTGAAATGAGCAGTGAGACCAGCATTGTCTCCATCCTTCTGATGTATGTGCCAGAATTCATCTTCAAGCTTTTGACGTTCGTGAGGAGGGCATAATTCTTCTAGCATGACTTCCTTGAGTTCATCCCACGACAGACCGTAGGCTGCATCATTCCCTCGCTTGTTCCTCTCGGCCGTCCACCAGTCTAGAGCACGGGACTGAAAGACGCCGGTAGCGTTCAGAGTTCGAAGGTCATCAGGGCAACCACTTTGTCGCAGAGTAACCTCGATAGAGTCAAACCAGTGGAATAGTGCAGTAGGACCTCCTTCGCCTGTGAATTCTTTCGGCCCACACGACTTGAATTGCTTAAAACTGAAAGGTCTTGCGACAGCTTTAGGACCTTCAGTCCTCGATTCCTCGGATGATTTGCTAGCATTCTCATACGCATCACTCACGGCTTTTGCCACACTTTTCGCGATGATGGAAGCAAGGCGTCTGTCCTCTTTTCTTGACGAGAGAGTGCATGACGAGATCCAGACGACATTGTCTGCAATAGACATCGCCACGGAACTCAACACATGTATTCGAATCTCACCTCACACGTCTACTACTACTAAAGCTCAGTAACACGTACCATGTAACGCATATAGTCACAAAATCACAGGATTACACAGAATCACACAAACACATAGAGCACATAGTCGCAATATTCCTAACACGTAAGCGCAATAGCAAGAAACACATACGCCTTAGTCACTAGAGGTATATAGGAGCATCTAGAGCATTCTGAATGCCTCTATTTTCGATTTGGCAACGTTCCTAATTCAGCGATTTGTTAACGATTTGTAGTGCGTTGTGCGGGTAGCGAAGCAAAAGGCATTAGATCGAGACCAGTAGTTCCTCAAAACACTAACAAATAAGCATAAAACACGTAATTCACATAAAAGCGATGAAACTTGAAACACATAAAATCGAGAATAGATTGTCTGCGGCTATTTAGACTTCGACTAACCAAAGTGGTTCGACTATTCACAAGGATCCTGTGTGCACAATTACCTTCAGGACTATGCCTTTGCCTCGATTCTTGGGCGTTGGCGCAATTCCCATTGGTTATATTGTGTCTTCAAATCGTTGGAGTCCATCGAAACTTTGGTGGGAGTTTTGTATAAAAGCAGGACAAGTCGTCAAGGTTAGGGTTTCACCCCTATCTTACAACTTCGTCCTTGTTCTAAAAAAATTTTGAGGAGATTATTCATCAAAATATGGATTTCACTCCTAATTTGGTATGATTCTCCTCATTTGTAGCTAATACGCAAGCTGATTAGGCAACTTTAGTCGAGAGTTTGCGGTTTTCACACCTATTCTCGGCCTTATTACCCGTTCATAACTTGAAAATTCGAGTGCAGTGATAGCGTAGGAGATGAAAATAGTGAGGAGTGAGCTCGTACACTATCTAGTAGGGATGTACTCAAGTCGGTCTGTTGGTTCTTAACTATAGACTAGGTCTCTAAGACTTCGACCCGGACTAGGTCGAGTCTTGCCTAATTCCCTATAGTTATGGCTCTGATACCAATCTGTCACACCCCAACCGATGGCGGAATCATCGGGGCGCGGCACTGAGCGAAACAGATTGTCCAGAAGTTTCCATAACAACTATCATTACCACTTGATTAAATAATACGTCCCATACCGTATCTCAAACAGTTAAATAGTTATTACAGACAAAGCATCAAGACAAATATTCTGTTCCGACAACTCAGATTTAAACATAACTAATTTATTCGTTGGTTTCTAGGACTCCAGTTCCTAGCTT
Organism: Helianthus tuberosus; assembly: GCA_030545235.1. Taxonomy (NCBI): domain Eukaryota; kingdom Viridiplantae; phylum Streptophyta; class Magnoliopsida; order Asterales; family Asteraceae; genus Helianthus; species Helianthus tuberosus. The sequence continues at coordinate 202,095,481 of CM060425.1, forward strand.
CAATTTCATCACAGCACGAAGAGCAAACAAGCAACCTAAGCACCTGTCACATACGTTAAAATAAAGTCAATACATAAAATGTAAAGGTGAGCATACAAGTTTGATAATAGCATATAGAGTAAGAATTCGTTTACGCATAACCAGCACGTACACATAGTGAAATGAAGCACGTTAGTTATCGACATAGATCCATCGATACCAATGACTGCGGGTTGACTGCCCGAGGCAGTTCGCAATACATGATTACCACCATAATCCATGCAAGTAAAAGATCCTTAACAACCCCCGTGTGAACGGGTGCTGAGTCCAAACTATAGTACTATCGTTGCTAAGGCAGGTAGACAGCATTCCATGTGTAAACATAACAAACCATGCATTCATAAGCCACGTATAACATGTATTAACGGTTAGCGTTAAAATAGCTTGAGTAGTGTGATAATTGTAGTTTGAATATTTGTAACGTATGTAACACCCAAAAGTGCCAAAGCAAAAAGGGATCGAGTATACTCACAGCGATTATGGATTGAAGGAAGCGCTTTTCAGCGAGTACGGTTAGCCTGAATAGATTCGATAACGTAACAATAAGTGGCGCGTAAAACAGTACGAAGTGGGAGCGGGTAGGATAGCTGATCGTGCGGATTGACTATCCGCGCGAGTAAGTTATCCGTACGGATGGTGATCCATCCGGATAAGCTATCCGTGCGAGTGGTAATCCACCCGGATGAACTATCCGTGCGAGTAACTATCCGTGCGGATGGTAATCCGTCCGGATTAGTCACTCGTGCGGATTGTTTATCCGTGCGGACAAGTAGTCCGTGTGGATTACTATTCGAGTGGATTGTTTCTTCCTAAGGATGTGTTTGTGTAAGATGGTTTGTGTATTGGAGTTTTCATTGTAGCATTTAGAAAACATCTAAGTATCTCTACCCTTCAAGCCGGTCGCGCGGACAACAATCCGTCCGGATGGTAGTCCGTGCAGACACAACCTTAAAGGTGAGTCACTTGGCGAAGTCCGTGCGGATGGTAATCCGTGCGGATAGTGACAGTCCGTCCGGACGGTAATCCGTACGGAGGTGGTAATCCATCCGGATAGTTTGTTCGTGCGGACAGACAATCCGTCCGGATAGTCTGTCCGTGCGGACAACTTGTCCGTGCGGATGAGCATTGTTTGAATTCGCTTAAGGTCTTAGTATCTCATGATCCGAAGAGTAATCCATTCAGAGGTCGTCCGTCTGGATTGTTCATCCGTGGATACTCAAACCTTGCTTTGAAATGTGGGTCCCAAGTGTAGTTCGTCCGGGTGACAACCCGTCCGGATCGTCTGTCCGTGCGGACAGCTTCCTCGTCCTGGTTGTTCCGTTCGTCTACTCTTGGTTTCCATTGTCGTTTATCGAGACGTTCTGATTACGTGGCAACCACTTGGAATTGTATTCTTACTCGCATGACTAAGCCGGCTAGGAACCACCCTAACTCGGCCTGTCGGCGACTCAGAACGGTCATTCCGGTTTTACCCGAAACCAGGGGTCTCGTGGGTAGAATCCGGATCTGGGACTAGTGCACCGCTATTATCGAGTAGGAGACTAGAACCGACCAGATTCGTACCGATTTTGAGGGTAAAAGAGGGGAAAACTTGGGTTTATTTCTTCCAACTCTTTTATCCTTGGAAAAGTTTAGATTTAGGTGAAGTTGTTGTGAAATCTTGTGGAATCGTTCAGATCTGAGTTATTCTTGGTGGAATGACGTCACCCGAGAATGCCTCAAATCTTGATGATTTCATAGTTAAAAGTTGAGATTTGAAGGATAGAAAGGTGTAGGATCGTTTAGTGATCAAGAATGTACAAGAATTAGGGCAAGATCTTACCTGGATTGAGAGAAATCTGAGAAAAGATGAAGAATGCGTGCGGCTCGGACGTCACTTGCCAAAAGTGGAAAGTTTGGAGAGTGACCCGTGTATTTATAGGATGCCAAAAGGGGAAAGGGTAATCCGTACGGATAGCACGTAACCCGGATAGGTTATCCGTCCGGATTGGTAATCCGTGCGGATGGTCAATCCGTGCGGATTGACTGTCCGTCCGGATGGACAATCCGTCCGGATGACGCTGGAATGGTGCGTTCGGTGCGACGATTCTTCAACGTTTCGGTTTAGATTGCGAACGATCCGATAGGGTTTCCTATTCAAATTACTTTTAGTCCCAACTACTTCGTATTTGGCATGGTTCGATTGGGATTCGGGTTCGAGTTCGATTGTATTCGAGTTAGACTTCGAGTTTGATTAAGTTCGCTTGATTACCTCAACATAACATAAAATAAACATGCACAGTCAACACGTAAGGCACACACACACGTATAAACATAAGTAAAATACACAGTTCGAGTTGCGATTCGATGTCGATTCGATTAGTATAGCTTGATTATTAGTTGATTAACTTTATCGCATTATTACTGCCTATGATTCACAGTCGTAGGTCGATTGAAGTGTGATTAGCACGATTCGATTATTGCAATGAACGACACTTACTCCACATAATATAAATAAAATAAAAGCATTTCTACGAGTCAGGTCGCGCGAAATCGGTCGTTGACTTTGACCTTGAGTTTGACTTTCACTCGTGAAAACACGGGGTGTTACAAACGCGTCCGTGAAGCTTCGGAAGCGTCGGCAACGACGCAGCTTTGTATTTTTTGTGCATACATGGGATCCCGTTCATGGAGTCAAAATTTTATAACTTATAAACATTATAACATGGATCCCGTTAACATACATGTTATTTTTTAAACGATATAAACATGTTATTTTTTAGTTAAATTTTTTAGTCCCAATTTTTTAACTTATAATCATGTTAACGGAGTCAAAATTTTTTATATTAAACACTATTAATATTAAACATCAAAACATAACATAATAAAAATAAAAACCAAAATAACAACACATAATGCTCTAAAACCATATCCTAATAGCCTCCCACTCCGAGACATATTTGAATTCATGTCCCTCGTCATGACGATAGTTGATGAGGGCCACTTCCTTCTGATCGTCCTCACCAAAGTCCGGCATTTATGTCTCCACTTTCTTGAAATATCGATCAAACCTCTCACATTCCAACCGCAGGACATGGAACCTGGAGGATAATGTGTCAACGGTCCGGTTGTGGTCCGGACCACGTAGTTGGGCGAAAATATGTTGAACACGAACCCAGAGCCCACCGTGTCCTCGTCGTGGAGGATCGGTCATGGCCTCCTCCCATGCTTCGCAAAGAGCAATATCTTCAACGTCAGTCCAGGAGTTGGCCATTTTCGGGTCGTTGACGGCGTCGGAGTTGTTATAGTGAAATGGTTGAGAAAAGTTTGCAAACTTTTGAAAACGGCGGGTGGTGATAAGTTATAAGTGAACGGGGTTGTTATATAGTGGGGTAAATGTGTGCAACGGTAAAGTTAAACGGCTTTTTAGTTTCCCTTTTTTTTCGTTAATTATTTAAGCGTCGGCCGAGCCTCGGGAAGCGTCGGTCAAGCCTCGGGAAGCGTCGGCCAAGCCTCGGGAAGCGTCGGCCAAGCCTCGGGAAGCGTCGGCCAAGCCTCGGAAGCGTCGTCCACGCCTCGGAAGCGTACACAGGGACGCTTAATAAAGTATATGGTTATGATGCGTCGGTGACTGACGCATTTTGCTAACGGAGGCGGACGCTTCAACATGTCGGAGACACGTGTCGGATTGAAAGGAAACGGACGCTTCAACGTGATAGGCGGACGCTTCCGAAGCTGTGAGGACGTTCCAAGGACGCATGAATGTGACAAAATTGAAAAGTCACTTGGTCAACCAACATTTTGGTAATTTTCCCAAGATGGTAGTTAAGCGAGAGAGGCTGAGAATGGGTAAAGTAAATACATATATTCTGATTTGGGGTTGTGTCATATATATATATATATATATATATATATATATATATATATATATATATATGAGAGCAACGTGGCACTATTAAACGAAGAGGTGTCCAGGTGTTAAATTTTTATAAAACTCATGCCATTTCATTTCAACATATGTGTAAGGATCATTAAGTTGGGTTTTGTACAATTGTACTACTAGAGTGATATTTTCGTCGTTAAAGTTGGTTTTGTATATATACTAGTTGGATGCCCCGCCCGCGTTGCGGGGGCGCTAAGCTGAATATTTCTTAGTTTAATAACATGTACGCATATATTTTAGTTACCTGTGCATACTACTCATAAGACGATCTCAAAAAAAACTACAACGACTCAACCAATTAAAACAAAAGACTGCCATAGTTTTGCTAAAAAAAAAAGATGGCAAGCCTGAGTTGGGGGCAAAATAGTAAATTGTCATAAACAATGAGCGAGTCAACCAAGTAAAATAAAAACTACTATAGTTTTGAAAAGAAAAAACTAAAACGATGGCAAGAATATTTTAACTGGGGGCAAAATCATAAGTTTTTAAAAGAGGGCAAACTCATAATTTTAAACTGAGGGCAAATTCGTAATTTTTAGCTAGGGCAAAACCAGAATTGTGTTTTGAAATGGGGCAAAATCGTAGTTTCGAACTAAGGGCAAAATCATATTTTTTAGCTAGGGACAAAAACAAAAATTTATTTTAAACTTAGGGCAAAAACGTAATTTTGAACTGTAGACGAAATCGTAATTTTTAAAAGGGGGCAATTATAATTATATTATATTATACTAACATGAAAAAAATAATAGGGCAGCCGCCCATTTTCCACCAATTGGGTGGCAGAACTATTGCCATCTAGAGTTATGCGCCGCCCACGTTGCGTGGCGCTAAACCAAAAAATTATTAGTTTAATGACATGTACACATTTATTTCGGTTAGTTATACATGCTACTTATAACACGATATAAAAAAAGATGCATCGAGTTAACCAAATAAAGAAAAACATTATCATAGTTATGATAAAAAAAAATAACTAAAATGATGGCAAGCGTGTAATTTAGAGTTGGGGGCAAAACAATAATTTGTCAGGACCAATTAGCGAGTGCTAGGAAGTTGTTTGGCACAAATAAAAACTAAATTGAGTAAACCAACTAAAATAAAACACTACCATAATTTTGCCCAAAAAAACATGGCAACATTGCAATTTTTAGCTTTGGTAAAATCGTAATTTTAAAATTAGGGTAAAATAATATTTTGAACTGAGTGCAAAACCATTTTTTTATTTTGAATCGGGGGCAAAGTCGTAATATTTTTACTGAGGGTAAAATCTTAATTTTTAGCTGTCAAAATCGTAAATTTAAGCTTGGGGCAAGCATAAATTTAATTTCTAACTGGGGGCAAGATCGTAAATTTAGACAGGGAATAAAATCGTAATTTGGCATGACCTATAACTATTTTATACAAAAGAGAAAAAAAACATAAAGATGGCCGCCACTTTTGGCCAACCAATTGATTTCACTATTCCCGCTGACATCATCACACTTGTGTTTGTATGTATTGAAAATTTCCGGTGAACCGAAGTTTTTAACATAGATTTGAGATGCGAAACCCTCTTTATAGTACTATTTTCAAGTAAAAACAAGATTTCAACATGTTATTATGTTTAATCGCTCTAGCTTTTGATATTTGTTTATAGATGTTAACATTCATATATTTGGCTTTTGTTTTTTTGTTGATTTCTTACGGGGAGATTTTATGTTAGGAGATTATGTCAGAATTTGTATCTCGTTTTTTTGCAATTTGAAAGTGTTCAACAGTTGTATATAAATATACCAATTATATATAAATATAGCATGCCATTTCAACATACATGCACAGATGTCAGATGATACATTTGTTCTGAAATAGTTCTCTGATTGTTGTTTTCAATTGCTATAACAACCAACCTAAAAATATTTTTGGACACCCCGAAATGTCCTAAAATATACCCCGTACACAAGAAACAGACCCGGAATAGCCCTACACTTAGAAAAATCAAGAAAAACAAGATCTTTGTGTCCTTCGCGGGGCACGACGGCCTGGACTTGTCGGACAAGACATTACGCCACGTGTCCTATGCGTGTCAAGTCTAGCCTGCTGACTAGACTAAGCTAGTGCCGCCTTTTAGGCTCTCGCGGGCGACGACAGGCTTAGCCTGGGGCTTCGCGGGGCGCGATAAGGTGTCAGATCAGGCCTATAAATAGAGAGTTTGAGCTCATTTGACAAACCGTTCATTTCTGTTTTCTCTCTCAAACTTCTGAATAGCAATTATAATACCTGGGCATAATACCCACTATAAAGCGAAACTCTGCCTCATTGTAAGTACTGTAACCCTGCTATAACCCTACACGGTCGATTTAGGATTCCGTAATGCATGTCGGCTCTGCCTGACTCAGTCATTGGAATTCTGTCTCGAGTTGTACGGTTAATGTGAATTGGGTTATTTTACTAACACGTGTGCATTGTTTAATTTAAATAGACATCAACCAGGAAAATCACCAGGAAGCCATAGTAGTATCACCTAAGTCAACAATGTAAGTACATTCACTTTTTTCTCAATATTTGAGAGTACGTTTTTGTGAGTCAAAATGTTTTACCAAAACCTCAAATATTTTCAAATACAATTACAGTGATTAAGTTTTTGTAATTCTACAATTGCTGCCTTTATTATGGGGTTTGTATACATTACTTGATAACCTTCACAATTGGGCACGGGTATCCAATGTGTGATATGACCATAGTCACAGATCCGTCGAGTGACACGTACTGACCGAGTAATTGTGTAGATATAAACATTGCAATCACCCTTAATAGTATAATGTATGCTTTACCAAAATGGAATGTACTTGCCAGTATTTCTTGCAGATAAAATGTTTTCAAAACGCTTTTCAGGTAACACAATGTGAAAGCCAAATAGAAGCCAGGGCTTTGGAAAAGTGGCTATAAAAGTTACATAAATAAAGAAAAAGTTTTTGTTTTCAATAATTAGGGTTTATCCCTACAAATGTATTGTCAAATGAACTTGGGTTTTATTCCAATAAATTATTATTATAAAAGTTGGTGTTTTACTCTGATAAACAAATTTCCTAACTACGGTACTGATGTATTCTGCTGCTAAACTAATATATACCGATACCACTGATACTGTCCTCGCGGCACCTGCTCCCGGGGTAGGGGTCGGGGGTGCGACAATTGCTGATAGAGTAATTATTTTTATTGATAAAAAAGATTTTCAACTAAATTGTTTTATGCCATGGCTTTAAACTCATTTTAGGTTTTTAAATGGTTGAAGTAAGGAGATTGGACCATTTTCTGTTCTCTTGTGTCATTGATTTGTAATGAACAGTAGGCTCATTAAAATAGAGTGGGACAGACCCGAACCGAATTTTGGTGTCCATAGACATTTGTTGGGCTTTATAAATCGCCACCCCACCAGGTCCAAATTTATTTGTTTCATAGGCAGTAACATATGAATCCGTCGTGTGGTTGCCGACAATTTTATGTTGGACCACCATTCAATTTTAATTCATCCTGCATGGGATGAATTCCACGTGTATTTCCATCATCCTCATCCCCAATAGTTTTCAAATCATATATGGAAACACAATTATCAACTATTGCAACCTTATTGCAAACAACCGAGATTTTTTTTCCCACTAGCAAATCTATTCCATTTTGAATTCCCACAATAATAGGATCTTTAGTCAAATCTTGTTCCAATGGAAATTTCGTTTCATTCGGCTTGAAATAAGGGACATCCATGGAAGCCGAGCGAGTACCACCACCATCTACCGCCGAACCCAATTCGTCATCCGGTAAGTTCCGATCACCACCGGTAACCAAAGAATAAACCGCTACATACACATAATTTTTTTTTGCAAACATACCTGCGAACTTCGGACTCAAGGAATTCTCATTCAATCTCACGACTTCATCGAAACCACAATGATATGAACCACCGGTTGCCCAAGCATACCACACATCATCCTCATACTCATCAAATACGGGAGAAGAATCATAGATAAGGTCAGGATCCTCGTTGCCTCGGGCGGCGAATCTACGGGGATGATCACCATCACATGATTCACGAAAGTTTTCATGGTCCACAATCTCGTTGCCTCGGGTGGAGAATCTACGAGAATGATCACCATATCCTCGCGGATTAAAAGGAACTCCGTCGTTGCCTTCGGCGGCGAATCTACGAACGAAAGTTTCTTCTTTTCCACGTAGAGCCATTTGAAAACCAAAAGCTCTGATACCAAATGATACGGATCGGAAGCGTACTCAAATGGCTCAAGAACAATCGATTAATCAAAGACCGAAACCATAAAGGGTTTCTTGACAAAAATCAAATTTCATAAACTGAATAATAATCAACCCCTAAAAATAGATCCTAAAAACACTAAAATAGATAACAAAATAAATGGATAAAAAGGAAACCAAATAAGATACCAATAAAATAAAGATAAACTAATATTAAATCATAGATAATAATCCCAGTAATTGTTTTCCATGTGGGTCTTCTCGCGGGTTGGGTCGGGTCACGGGTAGGCCCGGGTCTCCTGCATCAGAGATTCTTTACATAATTCCACCAATCAACATTTGATGAAGTATAAGTGCAAACTTATACTCAACATATGTGCATTGGTTCTTTGATTGAATTCCACTTTTATTTTTTTCATTACCTAATTACTTTTTTAAATTAAGTCAATGTTAAGAGAGATATGTGAGAGTATGTACAAAATGGTCCGTGATTATAAAGGTGTACAAAATGGTCCGTGATTATAAAGGTTTTAGTATCACTATTTGAATCACGCTTGGAACGACTTTAACCTAATTCACGCCTACGAGGGTGATGGTTAGGGGCGTTAGATGAGTGAATGTAGGAAACCACACCCCATTACACATGGTCTTACAATCAAAAGAATGTTTTGAAGTAAAAGTCTTTAGGTAGTGTTTGGTATGCAGGAATGAGAGATGGAATGGAATGGATCATCACGAGGGAATGAAGAAAGGAGTGTTTGCTTGGTCAATGGAATAGAATCATCCATTCCATAAGGCATTCCGTCCCCTCAAAATCATTCCATCCACTCCCCATGTTTTTTTTCATTCCATCCCATCTAGCACCATTCATCACCAACACCACAACCCACCACCTTTGCTACCACCCACCACCACCACTGACGCCATCGTCGCCTCCACCTGCAACCCGTCAACGCCTCCACCGCTACCCCGACAGCCATCACCGCCGCCGCCACCCACTGCCACCAACCAACCACCATCGCCGCTAACGCCAGTCGCCGCCATTGCCATGGCCATTAGGTTTAAACCTTTAATGAGCCCAATACCCAATTTCGTTAAGGCCGAAGGACACGTTTTTTCGAGCTCGAACATGGTACATGAATTCTCAGGGCCGGCCCTGATTATCCATAAAATTAACTCTTACCAATTTATTACTAACAGATCTTATGTATCATAACTAAAAAAATATATATTAGGTTTTATACTCGTATTAAAATATACCTTCATGACACATTCTAAAAAGTATTTTTATCATTTACTTAATACACTTAACAAATCAAATTTTAGATATGAATAACTGATAACAAATTAACAATTACTTGATTTGAATTTAAACTCTAAGTTAGTAAGTGGCCTAACAGATAAGAATGGCTAGAAAACATAACTGAATACTTTTGTACTTATATTTAACATTACCTTTCGTTTTCTAATGATATTGTCATAAAATAAATCAATTGGTAGATTAGATACATTGTTAATTAATATTTAAGTAGTGTTTACCCGGTTGCGCATTGTGGTGGAAATGTCGTATGTACACGAAACTGTTATAACAAAATGTATTCAACACACCTACATATTAAAAAAATCTATAAACCAAATCAAATTACAATTTAATATGAGGTAAAAATAACATACTTGGGAAAGAAATATGTATGAGATCTCTTGAAACAATTAAGTTAGAAATTTTGTTTACTGATTGTTGGCTGTTGATGCAACAAATACAAGACCAAGGTCTGTAGCGATATCTCCGGGTAAAAGGGTTCAAGGGTTTCGATTAGCCTAACGCAGGTCATGGGGTCCTCCCACATTTGTAGCACGTGGGGTTGGATCACTTGTTTATTGATCGCTTTTGATTCCAGCTTGAAGGGAATTCAAGCCGGAATGGAGTTGTTAGCGAAGCAATGCTGTTTGAAGTGAAGAAGAGAAGCAAGTATGAAACTTGTTCTCAAGAAAAGAGAGAAGATCAGAGAGTATGTGTTAGCTCAACTGATCTGGTGTCCCTCATATGGTTGTTGGAGCTGGTACTTATAGATAAGATGTATTCTATAAGAGGAAGCTCGTGACCATAGATCCAAGGCTACACTGGAGGAATTACCCGTTTGGGGGTTGGAGGCTTTAGACCTGCGGATAAAAGGTTGTTCTCTGTGCACATGTTCTGTCTGTGCAGAAATGGTTCACACGTTAAGTGTTGATGTGACCGGACACTGTGCGTGTCCTTTTTACTGTTCACCTGAGTTCGCGCGTATTGAACCTCTCAACCTTTTAACCTTTTAAGCTGTTATGTATATTTGTCATTTTATTGAGATTTGGGCTACCCCCGTCATCTGCCCCCCAAGTCAGAGGTGTTTGGGATGTAAGCTCAAATGCTTCTGACTTTTACACATTATTTTTTATTGCTTAAAGGCTTCAAGGCTTTAAGGCGTTTGAGTTTTGAGATTTGAATTTCGGAATGATAGTAGATGTGATAGGCTTCAAGGTTTTAAGGCTTGAAGGCTTAAAGGCTTCAACTTGTCTCACTCAAGAGAAAGTTGAGGCTTTTTGTAAAGAATGTGGGATCGACCTAAAGTTTAATCAGGTGGCTCTGGGTTTTGGCAAATCGATCGATTAGTGTCCCGTTGGTTCGATTGCTCTTTATTGCTGAGTTTTCCAACTTGCAGCATCCGTTTTCGGTCTTTGTTCTGAATGTTTTAGAGTATTATCGTGTGTCGTTTGGTCAGTTGCGTCCTCAAGGTCTTGCTGGGACTTTACACTTTGAGGTCTTGTGATAGGGTATGACCCGTCATTGTTGTTCCGATGTTTCTTGACGATTGGGTCACGTTTGAGACATCCCAAGTTGATGTTTGTTTGACTTCCTCAATGGTTACTACCGTTGGTTCTTGGAAGGACCGATTTTTCTGGATTTCTGAGTCCATTGTTTCCTTCAAGCTTGTTTGGAGGCACCCTGATGCTATGTTAAACAAGCTTAAGCCATTTGAGTCTGAACTAGATAGTTGGTTGTTAAAAGCCATTAGGAAGTGTCCTTCAAGGCTTCGTCCCTTTCCTGAACACCTTTTAGTGTTGATGGGTGTGAGCACCTTGTGGGACAAGCCGGATCGTGACCCTATGCTCATGAGGTATGATCAGGGTATGATGTTTTGCCTTATGCTTTATCAAGAGTGGTGATACCTCTGATGTTGTGTTTGGGGATGTTCAGGCTACCTCAAGCGAAGATGTTGTTGCCAGAGGTGCTGAACACAGGTTCGAGGGTTCAGGTTATGTGAACGTTCCAAATGTCAAAGGCTTTACTAGGGTCGGTGCTTCCAAAGCTTCTAGCCATTGTTTAACCCGACGTGTGTTAAAGGTAGCTGACCATCCATCGGCTTCTGAGCCAGTGGAACTGAGCCATGACGTAGAGGCTTTAGACGACTTGGAAGTTGGGGTTGAGGGAAAATAAATAAAAGAAAAGACAAGGAGTTGTCCTTGGTGATTGGTAAGGAGAGTAAAGCAGCGGGTAAGAAGGTTGTGAGCTTGAAGGGTTTCGGGAAGGGTGGTGAAGGTTCCGTCACTGTTAATCCAGAAGAGGTTTATGTGCTGGATTGGAGGGTCACAGTTGGTGACAGCTTCAAGCCTTCATCTGTTTGTGAGGATGTTCTTACCCATTTTGCTCCTCCTACTGTTCGAGGTTCTTGCTCATCTGTGTACAATGAACTGATGATTTTGAAAATGATGATGGGTGCTTGCTACCTTGCTTCTTGAGGGTGTATCCCGATTTCGAAAATGATGCAAGAATATGAAGTCTTTTCAAAGAAGAGGGATGAGATGAAATCTTCAATGGTTGCTTTGAAAGAAGCTGAGGGCTACGCTAAGAAGGAGAAAGCATTGTTGTTTGAAGATTTTTAGGAGTTTTCTTCCCGCACATGATTGATATGGTTGAATTGGAAAAACTCTTGGAGGCTGACAAGGTTCAAGTCAGGGTCGATAAGGCTGCCTTGGAGCTTCAGAAAAAAGCCTTATTAGAGGAGAAAGAAGGGTTAAAGGCTTCACTTGCCCAGGAAACTAGTGATAATAAATGGCTCATTGAGCATGGATTTCAGCAAGTGGTTACCTATCTTCTCCATTCGTCGGAATTCAACAAAGTCTTGGGTGATGTGTACACCGAGCTTCTTGCTCATGGGAGACACCAAGGTTTATTTGCTGGTTACAAAGCTTTGTGAACCTGGGGAGCCTCAGGAAAAGTCTTCTCTTTTTCAACCCAAAGCCTTCGAAGTCTTCAAGGAAACTGTTTTGAAGGTAGGGCATATTATTTATCCTTATGTGGGTGAAGTCTCCAAGTGTTTTGGGAAACCTTTGTCTGTCTTTGTTAAAGCACCGGATCGATGACGAACATCAACATTGCACTTGATTCAAGACATGAAGAACAAGAACAGGGTAGATGAAGAAGAAGATGCAAGACAAACTCATTCATTTCAATACAATCATCACAGATTACATACCAAACGAGTATACATCATCTTCTACAAGCTGGTTTAGATCACAAAGATCTAAACCCTAGCTTTCTCTCACTAACACATAGTCTCTCTCTCTAGAATTCACACCAGGAGAATAAGTTGGGAGAGGAGCACAAAGCTTCAAGCGTTGCCCTAATCTACACAATACTCACATATATATAGGCTAGGGACTAAACGCGGACAAAACACATTGTCCGGGATACAAAACAATACAATAATCCGAAACACTAGAAAGTCGTCCGGAATGCCTTCAGCAATTGATAATCTTCATTATCATTGACTTTAACTTGGACTTCTTCTTTGGTTGACCAGAACTAATAAGCGACAGTTACCCTGCAGGAACTGCACTTACAGTCTCCCCCTTAACTGTTGCAATCAGTTCTGTCTAACACTGATATCTTCAGTCACCGGATACTGCACTTACAGACTCCCCCTTGACTGATGATATCATGGCTGCTATCAACTTTGGCTGAGACTTGATCTTTCCGGTAGAGCACAGCGATCTTCAACCCTCCTAATAAAAGACTTGCTGACGATCACTTAAGGTCGCTTTGAGAAACCCGAAGAATCCAACATCAAACACTGTAGATCCTCCCCCTCAAACTACTCCCGAATCAAGTTAACGCGAACCGACCTACAACCACATGTAGGAATATCGCTCGATACATTAATCTTCAAACCTAACCGGTAGAAGAAAGAAACATTGGATTTCCAATGCCCAACCTTGAACACTTCAAACTTCACTAAGACATGAAGTTCAGTTCGATAACTTAATAACAAACTGAACTCCGTAAAAGTACATCCACCATCTTGATCAAAAGTCTGCAACCCTTCATGTATGATCTCATCTCGTCACGAATCTTCATGAATCAATCTCCTATCTTCATGAAACCGTTGAATCCCCGATGGCTTTCATCTCTGATCTTCCCCTTAACAAGATGCACCATATTATTTCGAGAACTGACTAGCAACCGTCTTGGAAGAGGGCCCAAGAAACTAATCTTCTCTACTAAAGAGGGACCAAGAAACTAATCTTCTCTACTCTAAACAGCAACATAATAAGGCTCAATCTTTAACTAGTCGTCAACCGAGAAATCAACTTCATCACGTCAACACTTGATTAACAACACAAACACTCGTGACGAAATTCCATTACACACGAGCCTTTTACGCACAAGCTTTAGATTTATGAAGAAAATAGGATTTTTACTCCCCCTTTTTCTTCGTAAACTGTCAAAGTCCAATCAACTCTTGTTTTATTCACCTCTAACGCTCGATAATAGTCTCGACTTGTTACACGAATCTCTAGTAAGAACCACATTCCAACACCGAGAATCTTGTAAATAACCATGGACCGCCATTACCGAACAAAATTTCGTGAAAAATTTTTCATCACCAAAATTTTCCCAACACTCTACTTATCGAACTTATCAAAATCCATCATTTACCAAAAATGGAATTTTGACATTTTCATGCATTTTTTCTTTTTTTTTTTTTGAGTTCAAATTCCCCGACCAAATGGTATCCACTATTCGCTTCTCAAAATCCCGGAGGATGATATAAGGAAACCCGGAGAAGGTATTGAGTGAATCAAGAGTCCGGAAGATTGAAAATCCGGAAGCCATGTTAGATTTTTTTTTTTTTTTTTTTTTACAAAAATTCCCTTAATCCTTCAGCAAAAACACAATCATAAAGATTGCTTTTTCTGATCTCATAAACCAGAAACCAATTTCTATAATCTCTTATATTATCGTTGCTAATGAATTGTTGCTAATGAATTATCGAACACTATCACAAACTCCAGTTGCAAACACACAAACAATACAATTTGAAACTATTTGCTGGTCACGAAGGCGCAACAAACTCGTTCAAACCATCGCCAGTCAACAGCTCATATCGAAAACCCATAACTCCGATTAACTCAGATCTGTAACTCTAACACCTGCAACTTCTCTTTATCTCAGATCTGAAACACACACATATCTGATGTATTTTTTTTTTAAAAGTGAAACTCTGATGTATTTTTGAAGCTGTAAACTCGGACATGACCAAAAACTCGGAACCTGCTGATCAAACATGTGACCAAAGCTCGGAACTGACCAAAACTCTGACCTGATCAAACATGTGACCAAAGCTCGGAACTGACCAAAACTCTGACCTGCAGATCAAACATGTGACCAAAGCTCGGAACAAAATTGTTAAAACACGGAATCTGAAACAGATCTGAACTGGAGCTGCTGTTGTTTTAAAACTCGGAATAACAACTTAACTGTGTTTGTTGATTCAGGCTCGGAATAACATAACTGTGTTTAAAAACTCGGAACAATGCAGTTTGTTGATTTAAAAACTCGGACAAAGTAAACTCTGAGAATTTTAAAACAGAACCTTAAACTCGGACAAGTTTCAACAAATGAAACTAGACAGGTTCAGGGAAAACAAGAAAAACTCGGACCGGTTGAAGAGGAAAAACTCGGACACGATTAATTCTTTCAATAAACTGGAATCAGTAAACTCGGACCAAACTGAAACTCGAAAAACCCGGACAGTTGTCTGAACTAAAACTCGGAATGAACCAAAACTCGGAACTGAACTGAAATAAAAACTCGGACACTGAACTGTACTCAAAACTCGGACCTTTTAGAGGTTCCAAAACTCTGACCTTTTGGAGGTTCCAAAACACTGGTCTTTTGGAGGTTCTAAAACTCTGACCTTTTGGAGTTCCAAAACTCTGACCTTTTGAAGGTTCTAAAACTCTGACCTTTTGAAAGTTTTAAAACTCGGAGTTTAAAACTCAGACTTGAGAGATTAAGACTCAGAGCAATTTGGAACTGAAAGGTCGGACTGAAAGAGCTTTGAACATCAGACTGTAGAAGAGTTGTTAACACTCGGACTGCTTAAAACTTGGAAAACAAAAATCGGACTTGAAGGTGAGATTCAAAGTCAAACCTCGGAACTGAACCACATCGTTGGTAAAACTTGGAACTTCAAATAACAAGTCAAACTCGGACCAAGTAAAGAAGTAATGAAGTGTAAAACTCGGACAAGCTTCAGTAACCAATCTCCGGACTATCTCCCCAGTGTGACTTCACACTGGTTCACCAATACCCCGGAAACACAAACACAAAGTTTTAAACTCAGACAATCCTTTTTGGATCAAAACCCTAGAACTGCAACAAGAAAAACCATCACAGCCGACGAACAGCTTCATTTTCTTCATGTTTTATGCAGAATCTTCACGTCTTCAAGATGTTTGGCGGAAACAAACATCAAATCAAGAGCAATGGTGATTCGGAAGGCGGTTAGACCATTCCGAATCGGTAACCATGCTCTGATACCACTGTTAAAGCACCGGATCGATGACGAACATCAACATTGCACTTGATTCAAGACATGAAGAACAAGAACAGGGTAGATGAAGAAGAAGATGCAAGACAAACTCATTCATTTCAATACAATCATCACAGATTACATACCAAACGAGTATACATCATCTTCTACAAGCTGGTTTAGATCACAAAGATCTAAACCCTAGCTTTCTCTCACTAACACATAGTCTCTCTCTCTAGAATTCACACCAGGAGAATAAGTTGGGAGAGGAGCACAAAGCTTCAAGAGTTGCCCTAATCTACACAATACACACATATATATAGGCTAGGGACTAAACCCGGACAAAACACATTGTCCGGGATACAAAACAATACAATAATCCGAAACACTAGAAAGTCATCCGGAATGCCTTCAGCAATTGATAATCTTCATTATCATTGACTTTAACTTGGACTTCTTCTTTGGTTGACCAGAACTGATAAGCGACAGTTACCCTGCAGGAACTGCACTTACAGTCTTACAGGAGCTAAAACCCAAGGACCTTAATGAGGCTGTTTGTAACGAAGTGTTGAAGTCCCTTTCGAATAAACATTCTTGCTTCGGAGATAGCGAGGAAACGTGTTCTGAAGGTGGTGAGGGCTCAAAGGGTTCAAGCCTTGAAGCCTCCGAGGCAGCGGGTGCAGTAAGGAGGAAAAAGAGGAAGGCTAAAAAGACCCAAGATGATTGAGGTTCGAAGAAGGATGATGCATCAAAGTCTACCATCCATGACGTTGCTAAGTGAAGAAGAAACCTTAATTCATAGCTTTCTTAGCATGTCGAACAATGTTATGGGTTGTTTGTTTGAACATCTTTTTATTTTAAAGGAATCGTCTAGATCCCTTGGTGGTTAAAGCCTTGAAGGCTTGTGGACAATGTTTTATGTTTGATGGCCAATATGGCCCTTGCTATCTTTAACTTATCTTGCTATGTTGTTCTATTTATTCCCTTGCGTTTTCATTGATTTTGCATGTTGTCTTTGTTTTGGGTGGTGCATCTTATGTTATTTATACCTTAAAGGGTTCAGTGCTGCAGTCACTTAGCCTTAGGATATTTTTAACAAGAAGATATAACCTCTATCCTATGTATGACTTTCACTTAGAGTCTTTTTGGTTCGTAAGCCAATGTTGGGGCTTAAGGAACATTTGGTGTAGGCTGTTCAAACCCGTCTATGAGACATGATTTTTAAGATTTCTCTGAGTCTCATGGAGTTGTATTGATTTAGGAACTCACCCCTTATATAGGTCCATTCAACCCTTGAACCTATTGAGCGATGTGGCCTGGGAGCTCATCCCCTTACATGGCCCTTGCCATGGAGTTTCTTGCTAGGTTCTCAACCTGATTATAGGATAGGAAGACAAATTTTGATTCATCGTTCATTCATTTCAAAGTACTTTGATTAATAGGGGAATAGAACAACTTTTGGGAACTATTTGTAACACGTTGTGGTTAAACACGGAACCTTTTAAGGTTTTTGCCATTCCAATGGCGGGGAAGCTTTTTGCCTTGCGGACCTGCCAGCTTGTATGATCCCCCTTTGTGGGCTTTAAGGATAGTGTATGGCCCTTCCTACTTAGGGCCGAGCTTTCCTTGGCTTTCTTTCTTGCAGGCCTCATTATTTCGAAGCACAAGGTCCCCAGGCTTGAAGCGTTCATGCTTCACCCGTGTATTGTAATACAATTCCATGTTTTGCTTGTACCTTGCTTTTTCTATGGCTGCTTGATCACGAGCCTATTCGAGTTGTTCCAAGTTCAACATCGTCTCTTTCTTATTTGGCTCGAGGTCGATGTTAAATGTTCTTTGTGTTGTTACTCCGATTTCAGCTAGGATTACAGCCTCTGATCCAAACACTAGGTTGTAGGGTGTTTTCTTGTGGCTCGTTTTCTTGGTTGTTCGAATTTCCAATAGCACATTGGGAAGCTATTCGAGCCAGTTGTTGTCGTATCTTCCCAATCGAGATTTAATCCTTTCAACAATGTTGTTGTTTGTCCTATTAACTTGGCCATTGGATTGTGGGTGAGCTACCGAGCTGAATACTTGGGTTATTCTGAACTCCTTACACCAGGAGCTAGAAGGCTTCTCAGAAAACTACTTCCCGTTATCCGTGACTAGTACCCCTGAGAGCCCAAAACGATAGATTATGTTTTCCTAAACGAAATCAATGACCTATTTCCCTGAGATTTTTGCCAATGGTTTTACTTCTGGCCACTTGGTGAAGTAATCCACGACTACCAATAAGAACTTGACTCCTCTTTTGGCTGGTGGGAATGGTTCAACAATATTCATTCCCCGCTTGCGAAATGGCCAAGCCGAGGAGGTGGGAATGGTGTCATGTTTGGGGCTTTTGGTTACCGGAGCATGTAACTTATAAGCTTCACATTTTCGCAGTTGTTCGAAGGTATCTCGATGCATGGAAGGCCAAAAGTATCCGTGGTTCATCAGCTTTGACACTACCGATCTTGGGCCACAATGAGCCCCACATATCCCTTCGTGAACCTCTTTGATCAGATATTGGCTTTGTTTTGGGTCAACGCATCATAGTAGTGGTGCAAGGTATCCTTTTTTGTAAAGGATATCTCCTTGTAGCACATACTGCCTTGACTTGATACGAACCCTTTTAGCCTTAGTCTGGTCATTAGGTAATTCACCATTTTTGAGGAACTTTTCAATGGGAGTCATCCAATTTGGCCCTTCTTTAGTGATCACATCTTGAACCTCAAGTTTTTTGGATGGATGGGGTTTTTAATACCTCAATTAGTACCTTCTTGGTGAGGGGGGCAAAAGTAAGAGATACAAGCTTGCTTAATGTATCAGTTCTCTTGTTTTGAGATCTTGGAACTTTTTTGATGGAACATATTTGAAATGTGTTCATCAATTCCTTTGATTTCTCTCGGTACTAATACATGTTGGGTTCTTTTGCTATGTAGGTGTAATTGTCTTAGCTTGAGAGAGTCTGTGAGGGCTTGAAGCTTTTGAATCCCTATTTCTTTGGCTATGTAGTTGTCAAATACTTGGTATGAAACAAGCAATGAGTCTGTGAAGACTTGAAGCCTTTTGACACCCATATTTTTTGCAAGCTTGAGCCCGGCAATCAATGCTTCATACTTAGCTTCGTTGTTTGTAGTCTGCAATTCAAGACGAAAGGCATACGTGAATTCCAATTCGTTAGGATCAATTAAAACAAGCCCTGCTCCTAACCCTTCAATGCTGGAAGCTTCGTCGGTAAAGAGCTTCCAAGTATGGGGGTCGAAGGGTTCAGTGGAGACTGTATCGACTTTCGTTGTGACTTCTTTAGGGACTTCTATGATGAAGTCAGCTGAGACTTGGGCTTTGATAGCTTTTCTTGGGACATAGATGATTTTTCAAGCACATTCTTAATAGGTTAGTCAGTGACCACTTGTATCAGGTGTGACTGAAAGTACCTTCAAAGCCTTCAAGCCGTTTGGACTAGGGCTAGAGCAAGTTTTTCCGAAGAAGAATATTTGATTTCTGCTAATTTTGAAGTTTTGAAAAAGTAAAAGGGTATCTGAACTTTGTTTTGTTCAATGATCAGAGCCGTACTTATGGTCTTTTCAGCAATCGATATGTAGGTAGAGGTCGTTCCTCCTGTCTCCGGAGCCAAAATGGCTGGGAGTGAAGCCAAGTGTTGCTTCATTTGGTTGAAGGCTTCCTTTTGAGGCAAAATGCTTCAAAGCTGTAAGCTTTCCATCGAAAGCCTTTCTTGTTAGCATATCCCTTGAAGGTTGGCTTTTATGCTTTGTTTCCCTGCGATGTGCCCTACAAATTTGCCTTCTTCAACACCAAACGAGCACTTGACTGGATTAAGCTTTATGTTGATCTTTCTCGGGTTTTGGGAAGTTTCTTGTATGTCATCGAGCATCTGGTATTTCGTTTTGCTCTTGATCACCAAATCTTCAACATAAGCTTTAATGTTCTTGCCGATTTTTCCGGCAAACGCTTTGTTAACCAGACATTGATAAGTGGCACCTGCATTTCTTAAATCAAAAGGCATTTTTTGATAGCAAGATATACCTTTATCAGTGTGAAATGTGGATTTTTCTTCATCTTTTTTTTTATTATTAGGATCTGATGGTAACCCTTTTAAGCGTCAAGAAAACACTTGAATGGGAAGCCTGTGAGCGAGTTACCCTTGAGGTCTATCTCGGGCAGCGAGTAGCAATCCTTTGGGCATGCTTTGTTCAAGTCTTTAAAATCGATATACATTCTCCAAGACTTGTCGGGTTTTCGAACCATTACGGGATTGGCCACCCATGATTGATACTTGACCTCTCGAAGGATTCCGGCTAGAACAAGCTTTTCCATCTTTTGTATAATGGGCTTATTATCAGATGGGATCCCTAACTCATGTTTCAACAATGCTATGAGGGACGCCGGTCATATCTTTAGGGCATCAAGCGAACACATAGTGCAAGAGCAGCTTTTCAAGGTATAAGAGGGTTTTATTGGAAAGGTTAGTGTTTACCCTTATTCCCTGTTGAGGATATTTTGGGTTTATGTCCAACCCTTGTTCATCGTCTTCGTCCTTTCTTGAGCTTTCCCCTTCAACCACAAAAGCTTCTTGGGTAGGTTGAAGGGTTGCTATCCCTTTTTCAGTGGGAAACTTCACAGTACCTTGACCAACTGAAACTGCCATTCCGAACACACTTTGCCCTGGCCTTCCTATGATGATATCATAGTTGGAAGGGATATTGATCAACGCAAAAGTGAGTTGTTCGGTTCGTCCATTTGGTTTCTCGTTGAACAAACATTATGGGTTATTTGGCCTAAATGCTTGATAGGTATGTCTGCGATACCTTCGATGGAGGATTCAGACTATTGAAGCTTTGAACGTTCATCGTTGCTGAGAGGGTTGAAGCATTTCTCAAACATGATTTTTGTGGTTGCACCGGTGTCAATGTAAGCCTTTTGTGTCTTGATGGTTCCTATGTTGGACTCCATCACCAGAGTGTTTGAAAGCAACTCTCCTTATGTTGATGTTCCCATGTCTTGAAATGATGGCGTTTATGGGAAGCTTTGTTTTCAAGGTCGACCATGTTCACTATTATTATTTTTTTTTTATTTTTTTAACCATCTTGTCCTTGACCCCTTTAACCAAGTGAGCCAGTTCGGACTTGACGGTTTCTTCGATCCTCTTTTTTGGTTGGAAGAAATCATTGGTATGGTGACCTTTCTATTCGTGAAACTCACCATATTGGCTTGCTTTTTCCGATCTTTTGTTTTTTGGCAAAGGCCGAGGAAGGTGGAAGCTGTGTTTTACCTCTTCGGTTGCCAAGATCTCTTGCGGAGTCTTGGTTAAGGCTGTAAAGTTTATGGTTTTTTCTCGACTTGGAGGGTTCCGGCCTTCAGGCCTTCTGGAATCCGAACCTTTGAACCATTTGTCATAAGAACCATACCAGTTAAGAGTTCTATCTTTTTTTTCTTTGATGTCTACGGCTTATTCACCTTGAATGTGGGCTTCAGCCCTTTCGAGTGTTTCTTCAAGGTTTTGGGCAGGCATTTATTGAAGTCTCTTGCGATATATTTGGAATTTATAGCATTCATGAACCCTGCAACCCTAATCTTTTCATCGGCGTAAGTTAAACCTTCCTTCTTGTAACCTTCGATGAAGTCTCTGAGACTTTCATCATCACGTTGTTTGGTCTGGAAGATTACCGTGGCATCATTGACATGCCTCTGTTGTTATAGGGAACTTTTGCTAAGATCGTCAAAGGTCTGAACGCTTCGTCCAGGAAGGTCAGTGAACCATATGCGTGAAAACCCTTCAAGGATTTGCATGAACAACATTTTGAGTTGGGTCATTTTTCAATTCTTGCAGTCCCTGCGAAGATTTGGAGGTAGTCTTTAGTACCGTGATGGCATCTTTATCTGGGTTTGAAATACGTAATCAACGATTTGTTGAGAGAAGCAAGACAAGTTTGTTGGGCTTGTAGAGTTTTGAGAGGTCTTCTACTATCCTTGAAGCTGGGTTACCGTTTGAGGTACCCTGGTGAGTGGTTGGTACTTGGTTGATGAAGTTAAAGCTAAAGCCTTGAAGGCTTTCTGTGTCATCATCCAGCTTTCACGTGTTGCAAAGGAAATTGTGCCATCATTTGTGTCATCAGCTAGGGCATAAGGTTAAATCCTTAAAGGCTTTCTGATGGTACTAATAAAAGATGCCATTATCTGTGTCATAAGGTTAAAGCCTTGAAAGCTTACTGTATAAGGCATTCCCATGGATGTGCTCATGACCGCACCTCGAGCCAAATGCAGAGTGGCCATGGCTTGTTTTCACGAAGTAGCAATGGGAGGGGGAACACTTGAAGCTGGTGACTGCCATAATTGATCAAGAGTGGTTTTATGCCCCATAGGTGCACCGGTTGTAACGGGTTGGGAGGTAAATAAGGGAAAAGCGGTTGGACTTGGCCTCCCCAAAAGCTAAAGGGCTTGAGTGGTTGGTCTGTCACACTAGGACCAGCTTCAAGGTAAGATGTGGCTGAACGTGAGCTGCTAAAAGGAAGAGATGGAGGGCCATGTGATAATGAGGGTTCAGACTCCTCATAATTTAGTCTTATTCTCACCTTTTTCCCTTTCTAAGCTCACATGCTAGTTGAGAAGAAATCTCAGTTGTAAGAAATTTCTAGCTACTCCCTCGGGTGTTAGATCTATGCGTTCCGGTGTATGCATTACATCGATTTGAGTAGGTGCAACCCCTGACCGAGATGGATTTGTGTTTGAAAAGAAGTGAACTCCGGGAACATATCCCGGTGGAGTACTTCCGGGAGTAGAAAGAGGTGTAGATAGGACCGGTGAGATCCGACCCGAATTTGGTGTTATATCGGTGTTGTTAGGCACCCGATTTACCTGACCGAGAGACTCGCTTTCAGACATGATGTAAAGAGAAAATTGAGCTACACAACTGGTCTTTAAGATAAAGTAAGCGGCGTAGCCCCACGGTGGGCGCCAACTTGTTGATGCAACAAATACAAGACCAAGGCATGTAGCGATATCTCCGGGTAAAAGGGTTCAAGGGTTTCGATTAGCCTAACGCAGGTCATGGGGTCCTCCCACGTTTGTAGCACGTGGGGTTGGATCACTTGTTTATTGATCGCTTTTGATTCCAGCTTGAAGGGAATTCAAGCCGAAATGAAGTTGTTAGCGAAGCATTGCTGTTTGAAGTGAAGAAGAGAAGCAAGTATGAAACTTGTTCTCAAGAGAAGAGAGAAGATCAGAGAGTATGTGTTAGCTCAACTGATCTGGTGTCCCTCATATGGTTGTTGGAGCTGGTACTTATAGATAAGATGTATTCTATAAGAGGAAGCTCGTGACCATAGATCCAAGGCTACAATGGAGGAATTACCCGTTGGGGGGTTGGAGGCTTTAGACCTGCGGATAAAAGGTTGTTCTCTGTGCACATGTTCTGTCTGTGCAGAAATGGTTCACACGTTAAGTGTTGATGTGACCGGACACTGTGCGAGCCCTTTTTACTGTTCACCTGAGTTCGCGCGTATTGAACCTCTCAACCTTTTAAGCTGTTATGTATATTAGTCATTTTATTGAGATTTGGGCTACCCCGTCATCATTGGCCATTGTTCAATCTTCTTAACTAGGATTCTAGTACAAAACTATAAATTGTTCAATCTTCTTATCTAGGATTCTAATACAAAACTATAAGGAATATGAGATATATTATTCAATCCTAATTAATGAACCCCTTGTAGTGACGAGAGCTGAAAAAGTCCAAGAAATTTGAAACACATCTGTCATTCATGTTTGTATGAAATATATATGTTACTACAAGAAAAGCTCAAAAACCATTTTATTTTTAATTCATACAGGTTGTATTTTTTTATTCAATTATGTGTATTGTATTGAAATACATTTTACTTTATTCTTTGTATGACTAAATACATTTACATTATTCTTTGTATGACTAATGGTGCTCGTGTCTTTCAAACTATAACAATAGATCATTGAGGCACTTAGTGAAATAAGAATTGATATTTTTACAATGATTTTTTTTTTTTGTATAATTGTTAATCAGGATTTAAGTTAGTTTCAATGAGGTTCAATCCTCAACCGTAAATCAATATTCTTTATGTTAGGATTTATATGCGTAAAACCCAAACCAAACCGAACCCACAGCGAAAACCAAAACCTAAAACCAATAGGAATTATTCAAAATGAACGAATAGGAATAAATTGCCATTTAACCCTATAGTAAAAAAGTTCAATTATTCCTTCTCGGTTTTTTTTTTTTTTTTTTTTTGCCATGTTTCTTTTGCATTCAAATATAGACATGCTAATTTAATATTAGAAAATCTTCATATTTTTCTATAATCACATGAAATCTGTCATATTTCTATGATGAATTTATTCATTTTTTAACAAGATGTACAAGCGTAAGAAATACTTATGTATCAAAGGAATTCAATATTAGCGGGTGTAACGTTTAACGGATGTCACGTTTATCTATTATTAGACATAAATGTCTAAATGGAAAACTCATTCAATTCAAATGGCAATTTATTCATATTTGTTCGTTTCATACTCGTTTGTTTAAATTAATGGACACAAACAAATGTAAATGAAAAAAAAAAAGAAACGTTCACGAACGTAACTGAACGAACAAAACATGTGTCCATGAACATAAATGAACTTCATGCCACTAACGGTTTATTGATCGTTCGATTCATTTAAAGAGCTAGTGTCGATTGAAAAGAAAACATAAAATCAAAGAAATAAAAAATTATTGGGTTGATTGAAAAAATATTAATAATAAAGAATAAAAAAATAAATACTTGATTTATTCAATAGAAATATTAAATCAAAGTTTAATATGTTGATTAAAAAAATAAAAGACAAATAAAAATAAACAAGAAACACTATTTTGGTAAATAGTTTGATTGATTTTGCATAGTGGATTGTTTCGAAGTGCTTCAGGTCCGCGAGAGGGAGAGCCGCAACAATAACTATGATTTCGAGTAATTTTCCGCCACTGGTTCAGCCCAGCCAGATGTCGAGGAGGACTTGAAAGCTTACGAAGGCAACGATCCTCAAAGGCCTCAACTTATGGACATCAAAGGATGTTATCTATCATTAAATGTCTCGCAAAATAGGTTATTTATCATTATTTTCTCGGGATTGATTAAGTATTACTTTTATGCCTTTCTGAAAAATTAGCATTAATGCTTCACTTGATGAGTTTCGATATGTATTCACTGGATTGCTCAACTGGGTGTATATGTAATGTTTTCGCACATCAACCGCATTCATGTGTCGACGTGTTGATTTCTGGTATCTCTACCCCTGTTCTGGTGGTTTCCATTTCCTCTGTGGTTTTGGCAACGACTATGCAAATCGCGGACGCAGCCAACCTGAAACTCCAAAAAAGTGCTTCACACATCAAGGTAAGCAAAAATTGGAACTCTCATTTCGTGTAATTCAGGCTGTAATTTATCAAGAATCAAATAGTGGAGGCAACCAGAGCCAATGCTTCAGATTCCCGGTTGAAGGTATAAACTTAAATAGTATATTTTTATTGCTTTTTTTTTTTAACTTCATGATGATCTTCTGTACGTTAAATCGCGGACACAGCCAACCTGAAACTCCAAAAAAGTGTTTCACACATCAAGGTAAGCACAAATTGGAACACTCCTTTCATGTAATTCAGGCTGTAATTTATCAAGAATCAAATAGTGGAGGCAACCAGAGCCAATGCTTCAGATTCCCGGTTGAAGGTATAAACTTAAATAGTATATTTTTATTGCTTTTTTGATTGATTACATTAAAGTTATTTTTTTGGGGGGTTTGACGCGTGTAGCCTTTGGCAGCAGTCGACCTGCTGTTGTATGCATATTAGCGGTGATACTCTTCGGCGCAGCCATAATATCATCCGTGAAAACTAGCTACAGCAAGATACAATGCCAGATTCAGTCAGAGCTCTAATGGGACAAACAAGAGTATTTGAGGTTCGTTTCAGCAGCCCCTTATATGCAACGTCAACACGATTCGTTATAATCAACCGTGTTCTTGACCCAACAGTTCCTAAGGTTCATTACCTACCTGCAATTGCTTCTAGATCTGAGGTTATTGACAACAATTTGATTAAATAGATGTGCTTGCATTTAAAATAGGATTAGAGCAAGTCATCTTCTACCAAATTATAGTTCAGGTTGCTGGCCATTTTGGGGGCTACTAGAAAAGCCAGTAAATGTGTAGATGTGATCAAATTTGTGAAACATTAACCTGATTTTTGATTTTTGATACTGTCATTTTTTTATTTGATTTTTTTTTTTTATGAATTTGACCAATTCGATTTTTTTTAAATCACCCGTTTTGACCCGAACTTATTTTGACTCGAACCCGTTTTGACCCGACCCTTTTGCAGGCCGAAATCATTTTGACCGGAACTTAAACCTAACTGAACATGTTTTTAAGCAGCTCATGTGGGTGATTTGTAGGGGTCTACTATAGCGAAGAGCTGAAGTTTTCTAGGGACCTTGACAACAACGTGCTCCCACTCGCTGGCTACCTCGATGAGATGGTGGAAAGCCTATTCAAGAACTTTTTTAGCTCTCCATATTCAAGCAGATTAGAAGCTAAAAAAGTTCGAAACGAACCTTTATTTTATGTGTACAAGGTACTAATGAATTCGCTATTTCAAGGAGGTAACTTTTATTCTATAAATATAATAAATGGTGCTATTTGAGTTATTTGTTGTGTTTTAAACCTGCCATAGATTGCTTTTGGCATGATGTTTGTATTTAATTCGTTACAATAGTAAACATAGTTGTGGGATAAATTGGGTCAAGTTAAAAGAAATAAGTTGGACAGGGAATCAACCCTAAATTTCTTTTATTCAAAGATTTATATTGATATTGTAATCATGTGGGTTTTGTAAACATAATATTTACATTATAAAAAGTGTTTGCGAGCTAACCAACCCATTACGCGTTATTTAACTTGCTCGATTATATACTTGGATTATATTCTTTAATTCTTGCTTGCACATTTCTTGGTTTGCTTTAGGTATAGATGACTTATTATTCTTCATTTTTTAGGACATAGTGTGACACTACATTCTTTTATCTAAATTTTGATATTCGGTCAAATGGAGCTTCACATATAAACAAGAAATTCAATTTACTTTCACTAATAATTAATCAAAATTTAGATAAAAGAATGTAGTGTCACACTCTGTCCTAAAAAATGAATAATAGTAAGTCGTCTATACCTAAAGCAAACCAAGAAATATGCAACCAAGAATTAAAGAAATATAATCGAAGTATATAATCGAGCAAGTTAAGAAAGTATTTAACTGTTATACAATACTTGCCTTCTCGCCACAATGCACTTGCGGGAAAATCATTAGACATTACAGTTTCTTAAGGCAAGCTATTTGGTTAGTTCGTAGTATAACTTACATTAACTCTATGACATGGTGAATATGTAAAAGAAATGATGAGATTTGATGGGTCATCTACATTATGTACGTTTTAGCGTAAAAGAAATGACGAGATATCAAGTTATCTACATTATGTACGTTTTAGCTCAACATGCATCTTTAATCGTGACCAGCTCCTCATTATAGGCTTTCAAGACAAGCTCTGCTTCAAACACTCCGAACACTTTGTAAGTTTATGGTTGCCATTTGCGTCTTATTTGATGCGTTATCTTCCTATATGTCATTGTAACAATCCATTTGTTGATCGATTAGGGTTTTGCTTCTCTTCTTATCATTGTGGCCGCAATCAAGCTTAGTGTACGTTTTGTATTCCTATAAATCCATACGTATTCAGTCGTTTCTTCACATCGATTCAGTTGTTAATCGATTTATCAATCATCCAAATTGCTTATGTTAGACAAGGACGGCAACCCTACCGATAAAATATCAAATGTCGTTTATAAGAAAGTGTTTAACAAATTGTGAACTTTGTCTTCTTTGTTTGTTTTCAATTACGTGTAATGTTGATAAAGATGTTTGTAGTTCAACGTTTATTTAATTAAGATGTTTACTTAGATGGTGTTGAATAATATTAATTATTGTTGGTCCACCCGTGTAACACACGGGTACTTAGACTAGTAAATGTCTAAATGGAAAACTCATTCAATTTAAATGGCAATTTATTCATATTTGTTCGTTTCATACTCGTTTGTTTAAATTAATGGACACAAACAAATGTAAATGAAAAAAAAAAAAGAAACGTTCACGAACGTAACTGAACGAACAAAACATGTGTCCATGAACATAAATGAACTTCATGCCACTAACGGTTTATTGATCGTTCGATTCATTTAAAGAGCTAGTGTCGATTGAAAAGAAAACATAAAATCAAAGAAATAAAAAATTATTGGGTTGATTGAAAAAATATTAATAATAAAGAATAAAAAAATAAATACTTGATTTATTCAATAGAAATATTAAATCAAAGTTTAATATGTTGATTAAAAAAATAAAAGACAAATAAAAATAAACAAGAAACACTATTTTGGTAAATAGTTTTCAAGAAACACCATTTTTATAAATAATTTTTCCACCAACACTAGTTTGGAAAAAAAATTCATAAAAGAATTATTAACTTAACCATTCGGCCAATTCTTTCCAAATATGAAATAAAAACATAATATGGATGAGAGTAAATTGTCATTTTAGTCCTTGAGGTTTGATCTAAATTGACATTTTAGTTCAAATAGTTTTTTTTCTTCTCTGGGTCCTGACTTTTCTATTTTCTTGGCCTTTTGATCATATTGTCTAACTCAGTCTAAAAATCTGGTTATAACCAGGGGTATTTTTGTCATAACTGTTGTGTAGTGATAACCAGGGGTAGTTTACAACATAATTTATAAACCTCATAATAATTTAATGCCAAAAATAGCGCTGATTATAACCTGGTTATTAGACTAAGTTAGGCAATGTGATCAAAATGACAAGAAAAAGAAAAAGTCAGGGACCCAGAGGAGAAAAAAACAACTATTTGAACTAAAATGGAAATTTGGAAAAAAACTCAGGTACTAAAATGACAATTTACTCTATGGATGATGACGTTAAAAAAGGAGCAGCTTCTTGTTAAATGAGAGTGAAATTGTAGGGCTTGCTTTCTACATTTCTTACCAAATCAAAATCAAAGCAGACTAGGGCTGTCCAAACTGCTCGACGATCGAAGATCGCTCGAAAAATTCTCGTTCGATTCCCGCTCAGTTTGTAAATGAGCCGATCGGATCGGTTTGATTCAAATTCAATCCGAGCATGAGCAAAGCTCCGCTCGCTCGTCGATCGCTCGGTTTCGCTCGAATTATTTTTATTAATAATATATATATATAGGGAGAAGATCATGCGAGAACCACCTCTTATTGCGAGAACCGCGAGAACCAATATAAACACAACCTAAAATGCCTAAAAATAGCTAAAAATCACACAAATTTTTTTGTTAATATTTTTTATATAAAAATCGCTACTTTTCGAAGCAAAAAAAAATATCTTAAAAAAAAAAAAAATTTAGCCACTAAAAGTAGCGATTTGAGCATAAAAAATATTAAAAAAAATTAGATTTTTTTTTTATTTTTTAGATTTTTTTAGGTTTTTTGGGGGTTTAGTTTTTAGCATTTTAGCTTTGGGGGGGGGGGGGGGGTAGGTTTTTTTTAGGTTTTTTGGGGGGTTTTAGTTTTTAGCATTTAGCTTGGGGGGGGGGGGGTAGGTTTTTTTAGGTTGTGTTCACATTGGTTCTCGCAATAAGGGTGGTTCTCGCATGACCTCCTCCCTATATATATATATATATATATATATATATATATATATATATATATATATATATATATATATAGTGTGAGGTTCATTGAGGAACACTAAAAAAGTGGGGAACAGTGGGGAACCGACTTAAACGAACTCCGATTGGACTCATTCCAGCGGCGTTGGAACCGGCTCGTCGAACACTAACTAAGATCTCTTAACCCTAAATCATAACCCCTAAACCCTAAATATATTAGGGTTTGAATTTTAAGGTTTAGCTTTAGGGTTTAGGGTTTACCTTTAGGGTTTAGGATTTAGCTTTAGTTTTAGCCTTTAGGGTTTAGCTTTTAGGGTTTGTAGTTTAGATTTTACGGTTTAGCTTAGGTTTTAGCCTTATTTTTTAGCTTTAGGGTTTAGAGTTTAGGAGTTAGTGTTTAGGGTTAAGAGATCTTAGTTAGGGTTCGACGAGCCGGTTCCAATGCCACTGGAATGAGTCCAATCGGAGTTCGTTTAAGTCGGTTCCCCGCCGTTCCTCATTTTTTTAGTGTTCTCCACTTTATAGATTTTATAGATTAAAAACCAAAAAAAATATATATATAATATTCAAAAAAAATTAAAAGCCCAAATAATTACTCGTATCATATTCATATCGCCGCAGTCACACTCCAGTCTTCAATCTTCATTCTCCGGTCCAAAGTCACACTCACACACATCGTCGGACAATCTTCATTCCCAGTCTTCATTCGTCGCTCTGCCTGCAACAGTCTTCATTCTTCATTCCCAGTCTTGTGTTTGGTCAAAGCCAGAGAGAGTGTGTGTTTGGTTAAAGCCAGAGAGAGTGTGTGTGTTTGGTTAAAGCCAGAGAGAGTGTGTGTTAGGTTGAAGCAATTCCCGTCTCTCTGTTAGTGTTTGGGGATGATGACTCGCTCCTCTTCTTCACGTCTTCACTCTTTCATCAAACTCAAATGTAATCTCATCACCAACTCTGTAACAACCCCTCTTTCGTCTTCCCGATTCACTCCTCACTCCACTTCTTTACCTTCTCTTCTTCACTCCACTTCCTTTTCAAATAATGGGGATCGTCCACTGTTATCTAGGTATCAAAAAGTTACCAAATTGGATGATGCCTTTAACCTGTTCGATGAAATGATCCAGAGAAAACCCCTCCCATCTGTTATCAAGTTTAATCAGCTGTTGAATGCTGTTACCAAAATGAACCATTTTCCTTGCTCTCTTGACCTTTTCAAACAAATGTGTGCCATTGGAGTTCCTGTTGACAAATACTCTATGAGTATTGCCATCAAGTGTTGTTGTCAGATGTCTCGCACCAATGACGGTTTCGCCCTCCTAGCTTCTTGCTTCAGGCGAGCTGTTGTCCCAAATGTCTACATATTTAATACACTCTTAGATGGACTCGTCATAGAAAATAGGATTGCTGAGGCAGAGAGACTCATTAAGCAGAAAATTTGTGAACCTGATGTTGTTACATATTCCACAATGATTAAAGGGCTTTGCAAGTTTGGTAATAATGATATAGCCATTGGTTTGCTTAGGCTCATGGAGGAAAGAGGCTGTAAGCCTAATGTTGTTGTATATAGTACTATCATTGATAGTCTCTGCAAGGACAAAATGATAGATGATGCTTTCAAGCTTTTCAAAGAAATGGTATTTCACAAAGGCATTCTACCAAATGTCATCACATACACCTCTCTGATTTATGGCCTTTGTAACTTGTGCCGTTGGGACGAGGTCTCTAAGCTGCTAAAAGAAATGGAGGAGGATGTAAGGATCTCTCCTAATTTTCAAACCTTTAGCATATTAGTTGATGCATTTTACAAGGAAGGTAGGGTGGATGAAGCAGAGGCTGTTATAGACATCATGGTTGAGAGAGGTGAGGTTCCTAACATAGTGACATACAGTTCACTTATAGACGGTTACTGTCTGCGAGGTGAGATGACCAAGGCAAGGACACTTTTTGATTCACTTACTTCGAAAGGTCTAGTCCCTAATGTTGTTACTTACAACAGTTTATTGAACGGGTATTGCAAGAGTTTGAAAGTAGAAGAGGCCATGCATATGTTCCATGAAATAACAAGAAAAGGTTTGAAACCTGATATAGTCAGTTACAGCACCATGTTACAGGGATTGTTTAGGGTTGGGCGTTGTGGAGATGCACGAAAGCTCTTTGATGAGATGCGAGCAGGAGGCCAGATTCCAAATGAATACACATATGGAGTAATTTTAGATGGCCTTTGCAACAACCATCAAGTAGAAGAGGCGCTCTCTTTGTTTCATTTGGTGGGTGAGAGCAAGCTAAATTATAATATTGTGGTGTACAATATTCTTATTGAAGGTGCAAGCAAATGTGGGAAGCTTGATACTGCGAAGACTCTTTTCCATGACCTGACTTTAAAAGGTTTGCAGCCTAACGTGCGAACATTTACCATAATGATTAGTGGCCTCTGTAGAGAAGGTCAGCTAAAGGAAGCAAAGCTCTTGTTTCTTAAAATGGATGAGAGTGGCTGCCCACCAGATAGTGTTACCTACAATGTTCTTCTCCAAGGATATCTTAGGAACAAGCACTTTGATGATGTAGAGATGCTTTTACATGAAATGAATGGAAGGAGTTACTCACTTGATGCTTCAAGTTTATCTTTGTTGATAGATCAAACCTCAGCTGGTTCACTTGATCGACGTATGATTGAGTTGATAGGTAGGCTTGTGCCAAAAGAAATGATGAACATTCCTGCCTAGATAACAATCTGGGAGAGAGACTTATATAGTTTTTGTGGTCTTTATTTGTGGCATATTCTACGCAATGATTTTAAACCTATACATATTTGTATTTCATTGATCCCAGCAGTCTCTTTTTCATCTAATTTATATATGGGTTCCAGTTTGATTTATATAAAGTGGATATGATAGCTTTGAATGATCACAGGCATTGTTTTGTAAGATCAGCCCTGTATTTGAATTTTACTCCTAATTACTCAAGCCATATTGAACTCTGCATTGGATCTGCCCACAAAATTACCATAATTTCAGTTTTTGCCGTCTGTAAGTTAACTTTAATTTGTCCGAAAATATTACTTTTTTGTACTGTCAGATTAACCTTTTTTCTTTGATTTATGTTTGTAATTTAACCTTAAAATTGAGTCATTCTTTGGTAAGTTGTTCACCTATCACAACTTCCGACTTGTCATGCTATTTTATCTGCTTCATCTATCAGATCTGTTGACTATCTCTTCTTAGGAGATTCTGTTGATCCAGGTCAACACATTTTAGAAACCATCATTCTTCCGTTCGCTCCAAAGGTATCACTCGCGTCTGTGACTGTTGTAGAAAGTTGCTTTTAGTTTGGTAAGAATCATGATTCACCATGTATCTTGCAAGTGTTTGACTTTTCAAGGATGACTATCCACAAAACAACTGTTTGACTTTCAAGGTTGACTATCCACAAAATGTTATATGTAAATCTAAATCTGAGGTTGTTCATTTTGGGTACAGGGTAAAATGGGAATTTGACATATTATTTATCTTGCTTATGCAAATCTAAATCTAAGTTGTTCATTTTGGGTACAGGGTAAAATGGGAATTTGACATGGGTCAAAACAGGGTTGAGTTGGTTCAAAAACTTTTTGTTCAATATTATCATCTTTTTTGCTTTTTAAAATATTTGTACGTCTATTACTCTTTTAATGAGTTCAAAACCTTGATATATATGTATTTCATTGACTTTATATGTTGCTTCCAGTTTTATATGTTTAAAGAATCAAAGGGGATATCGTAGCTTTGATTGCAAGCGTCTTTTAGTTTCAACATGAGATTACAAACATTTTTGGGCTACTAGTGTAGGCTGCAGCATTGCTTTTGTTGATCAGCCCTAAAGTCGCGCCTCAGTGAATCTGTCCTCAGAAACAGAATCACCATATTTGCAGTGTTTTGGTAATTTTTAGTAGAAATAGTAAGAGTAGGATCAGATGACAAATGACCGTCTGGAGTTTTGTCCACAACCTGCCTTAGTTTGCCATTATCTAACTTAGAACTATACACATGTGATGAAATTTGTGTGGTTTTGTCATGTTGTTCTTCTTGTTTGACCTTCGGTGCAGACTTAGCTTGTGCTAACGGGTTTTATATATGTTTACTTGTAGGGAAAGATAATATGTAGTTAGGTTCAGAAGCAAGTCTCAGGTTGGCTACGTAAGATAATTTTATAACTCACATGTGAATGAACACTTATGATTTAGATAACATTGAATGGTTTTCTGATACGAACCCTTGTGCTGGGTCACACTGGAATGGGCCAGGCCCATCTGAAGCAAAATGGAGGGAAAACACGCGGAATTGTAGGGGATGGGGGCTGATCCACGATGTGAAGATGTGGGGAATTGAATACGTAACTGTTCCAACCTCAATTTTAGTATAAGTATTTGTCTTCTACGTTTGTTTGTTTTTTCTGTCTGGTTTTTATTTTCAGAATTAGGGTTTGTTAACCTTGTAATTGGAGAATAGCCCATCTCAAATCGGGCCGACTATCGCTTTGTTTCTGTTTTAATCCTATCAAAATTTCAGTTCTTAACATTTTGGTTCCATTGCCGGGAAATACAGATTCAGATCCAAAACCAATCTTCGCTATTCCAAATACAATCCTAGCAATCTCAAATCCCATCCATCCAATCAAATTGGGAATGGCGATATTCTCCGATGCAGTCAAATTTGCAACAACATATTGCTGCAAGTCTCTGACCTAAAAGTATCCCAAGATTTCTACCCGTTTGCCTTAGGGGGAGCCGATGTGGTGCTCGGTATCCAATGTCTAGCAACATTTAACACTGTTCAAGCAAACTGGAAAGAGATGTTTTTGAAGTTCACTGTCAATGGTAAGGAATACAAGCTACCGGGACTTCCAACGGATCTTCAACAATCTGCCACACTTCACCACCTCACCATTGAACCCTTCGAGACGCACACTACTGGACCAGGGGCTTCATTTTCTATTACCTGACTTGAGGGCAAGTCGATTCTCCGGGCAGGTTGCATTTTTCTCTTTCGTATAAATTAACTAGTTTTTGCCCTGCCCGCGTTGCGGGGCACTAAGCCGAATACTTCTCTCTCATAAAATCTACGTTTGTGTTTCAGTTAATTGTACATACTACTCATAACACGATCTTAAAAAAAATACATTTAGTCAAGCAATTAAAATAAGGAAAATTGGTAATACATTTAGTCAAGCAATTAAAAAAAATACATTTAGTCAAGCAATTAAAAAAATACATTTAGTCAAGCCGAATACCACCATTCTTTTGCTAATAAAACTAAAACGATGGAAAAACTATAATTTTAAACTGGGGGCAAAATTGTAACTTTTCAAGACAAATGAGTTTGTGTCAGGCAGCCGTCTGACACGAATAAAAATTACACCGAGTTAACCAATTAAAACAAAACCGTACCATAGTTTTGTAAATAAAATAAAATAATGGCATGACTGTAATTTTACACTGGGGCAAAATCGTAATTTGACTGGGAGAACAAACAAAAACAATACTGAAACTGTAAATTTGAACTGAGTGACGGTTAAGCGGGTGGTGGTGATGGTTGTGGTAAGGCGGTGGTGAGGCAGTAGTGGTGATAGTTGTGGTAGTGAGGCTGTGGTGGTGATGGTGATGGTGGTAGTGGTGGTAAGGCTGTGGTAGTAGTGGTGGTGATGGTGGTAAGGCTATGGTGAAGATAGAGGGTGTTGCAGGTGTGTGTTTAAAAACATATGTATTTTTTATTTTGGTCCAAAACTTGAACCTGGTTACACAAATAGTCTCTTTAATAAAAGCTTTAAATAAAATAAGAAAGAAATGACCATTTTGCCCCCGGAGAAAAATGACAAAATAGCAGGATTTTATAAGACAAATATAACCTGATTTCACTTTTGGACCAAAATGACAATAAAACTGAAACCACAGGGACCCAGATGCAAAAATGTTTGAGTTTTGGACTAAACTAGCGGTAAGACCTGTGTGCAAACACGGGTTTTTCTTAGAAAACCATTCATAACACATGAGTAAAAAATAATTAGTCCAGACTTACAAAATTGATATAAATTAATGATCAATAGGTTTATACAACAGCAATTCCATTAGACAGTCACGTATGTCAGTAGGTGTGGGGATGGGGGGGTGTTACGGCTACTGATGGTCTAGTAGACGATGATGTTATTTATTTATTTTTTATTTTTTTGATGTTATTTTCTAACAGTAAAAAATAATAGGGCTTGCTTTCTAGATTTCTTACCAAGCCGAAATCAAAGCGAGGGAGTGAGTGTGTTTGGTTAAAGCAATTCACGTCTCCCTGCAACAGAATCATCTACGATCGATAATGACTCCCTCCATTTCCCCAGGTCTCCCTGCAACAGAATCATCTACGATCGATAATGACTCGCTCTTTCTTCTTCCAGATTAGGTTTACAACTCAGTCCTCTCACTCTGTCTATGTATCAAAAACTTACCAACTTGGATGATGCCTTTAACCTGTTCGATGAAATGCTGAACACACAACCACTGCCATCTGTTGTTAAGTTTACCCAGTTGTTAAATGCTGTTTCCAAAATGAATCATTTTTCTTCTTGTCTCCACCTTTTTAAACAAATGTGTGCCGTTGGAGTGCCTGTTAACGAGTACTCTATCAGTATTGCCATCAGGTGTTGTTTTCAGATGTCTCGCACCAATGACGGTTTTGCCCTCCTAGCTTCTTGCTTCAGGCGTGCTGTTGTACCAAACGTCTTCGTATTTAATACACTCTTGGATGGACTCATCCAAGAAGATAGGATTGTTCAGGCTGAGAGACTGTTCAAGAAGCTTATCAAACACAGACTTTGTGAACCTGATGTTGTTATGTATAACACAATGATTAAAGGTCTTTGCAAGTTTGGCAATAATGATATTGCAGTTGGTTTGCTTAGGCTCATGGATGAAAGAGGCTGTAAGCCTGATATTTATGCATATAATACCATCATTGATAGTCTCTGCAAGGACAAAATGCTAGAGGATGCTTTCAAGCTTTTCAATGAAATGGTATTTTCCAAAGGCATTCAACCAGATGTCATCACATACACCACTCTGATTTATGGCCTTTGTAACCTGTGTCGTTGGGACGAGGTCTCCAAGCTGCTAAAAGAAATGGAGGATCTAAGGATCTCTCCTAATTTTCAAACCTTTAGCATATTAGTTGATGCATTTTGCAAGGAAGGTAGTGTGGATGAAGCGGAGGCTGTTATAGACATCATGGTTGAGAGAGGTGAGGTTCCTAACATAGTGACATACAATTCACTTATAAATGGTTACTGCCTGCGAGGTGAACTGAGCAAAGCAAAGACACTTCTTGATTCACTTATGTCTAGAGGTCTCATCCCTGATGTTATTACTTATAACAGTTTATTGAATGGGTATTGCAAGAGTTTGAAGATAGAAGAGGCCATACATATGTTTCATGAAGTAACAAGAAAAGGTTTGAACCCCGATGTGATCTTTTACAACACCATGATACAAGGTTTATTTAGGGTTGGACGTTGTGGAGATGCATGCCAACTCTTTGATGAGATGCAAGCACAAGGTCAAACTCCAAATGAATACACCTATGGAATAATATTAGATGGGCTTTGCAGCAACCACCAAGTTGAAGAAGCGCTCTCTTTGTTTCATTTGGTGGGTGATAGCAAACTAAATTATAATATTGTGGTGTATAGTATCCTTATTGATGGGGCAGGAAAACGTGGAAAGCTTGATATCGTAAGGGCTCTCTTTCATGAACTTCATGTAAAAGGTTTGCAACCTGATGTTCGGACATATACCTCAGTGATTCGTGGCTTTTGTCGGGAGGGTCTACTAAGGGAAGCAAAGAATTTGTTTCTTAAAATGGGTGAGAGGGGCTGCCCTCCAGATAATGTTAGTTACTGTGTTCTTCTCCATGGATATCTTAAGAACCAGCATTTCGATGATGTGGAGATTCTTTTACAGCAAATGGGTAGAAGAAGTTACTCACTTGATGCTTCTACTTTATCGTTAATAAAAGATCGAATCGCAGCTGGTTCATTAGATAGAGGTTTACTTAAGTTGATAGGTATGCTTGTGCCAAAAGAGTTGATGGACAGTTTTACAGGTAGGGAGAAGAAGCTGAATGGTGAGTGTGGGTTATGAATCATTTGTGGGATGAGAAATGAACTTTGTCAGGGGTACTACCTTGCAACATCGCGTGAATAACGCGACTTGACTATTACAAAAGCGCCTGTTATTCACCACTTCTCAGAGAGCATCTCTGGGGTTATAACAATCCGGTGTTTTGGAAAACAAGACGAGTTTATTAAAGAAAATGTTGATCGTGTCGATGGAAATCTCCGAATGGATTTCCACAACAATGGGTCGAATGGATGGTTAGGATTTCGGATGGAGTTTGTTGGAAGTTTGTTTCTTTGTGTTTCCACTGTTCTCATGATCCTGTTACCCAGCAACGTCATTAAACCTGGTACTATCTCACTTCCTTTATTCCTTATCAAACCCATTTACTTTTAAAAATGTTGATTCGGGTATTTAACAGTTCAAAATAATTATGTAAAATGAATTAAGGCTTCATTGGTTATTTATGCAAAGAATTTA
Organism: Helianthus tuberosus; assembly: GCA_030545235.1. Lineage (NCBI taxonomy): Eukaryota > Viridiplantae > Streptophyta > Magnoliopsida > Asterales > Asteraceae > Helianthus > Helianthus tuberosus. The sequence continues at coordinate 202,133,941 of CM060425.1, forward strand.
CACCATTTAATACCACAAATAAAATGGTGTATACTGGTGTCATCACCTATGCCATCGAGGGTTAAACTAATGGGAGTTTGCTTATATGGTCACAGAGGATGTTGGATTGTCACTTTCATATGGATTATCGCTCAATGGTCTTCTGTTTTGGGTTTTATACACTAGTTGCTTTGTTGAAAACCGAATGGTTTCGGTTGAGAGGATAAAACAGTTTACAAACATACCATCAGAAGCAGAATGGGTGAAGAAAGACAAGTCCCCTCCTCCAAACTGGCCTACTCATGGCAGTTTGGAGCTCAGAAACTTGCAGGTAACACGCAAATTCTATCATCATGTAGAGGTTTTAACGTGTGGGTTTGGGTTATAACGGGTCAAATGTGTAAAATCAAGAAATAATACTAAAAGGATTGGGTCAACGGTGGGTCGAACAAGTTGAAAGATGCCTAAAATGTATTCGTAATGCATTTAGATAGATTTATGCAAACTATGGACAAAAAGTATTTTGGTTCAACCCAACCCCGAGCTGTTTTCATATACCTGTTTTGACCTGCAGGTTAGATATCGTCCAAACACGCCTCTTGTGCTTAAAGGGATATCCCTAAACATTCAAGGGGGCCAAAAGATTGGTGTTGTTGGCAGAACAGGTGGCGGGAAATCAACTTTGATCCAAGTTCTGTTTCGGCTGGTTGAGCCCACTGGTGGAAGTATTATTATTGATGGTATTGACATCTCAACGCTCGGGCTTCATGATCTTAGGTCCCGATTTGGCATCATTCCCCAAGAACCAGTCCTTTTTGAAGGAACTGTGAGAAGCAACATTGACCCTATTGGTCAACATTCTGATGATGAGATATGGAAGGTAAATGCGAGTTTGTTTGTTTTTTTATACTCCATTCGGGTAGATCCAGAGGTGGAAATTTCATAAGTCAACTCGGGTTTTAGTTTTCTTTAAATCGGGCCATTCTGACCCATTATGCAACCTGCCGAAGGACGGGCCCATTTTTTATCAACCTTGAAACACCTAACCTGAGAACCTGCTTTGTAGAGTCTCAAACGCTGCCAGCTCAATGATGTTGAAGCTGCAAAACCTGGAAAACTTGATTCCGCAGGTATTTAAAATGTGCCCGGTAACTGTTTTTGGTAAGAAAACTATTTGTCACTTATGTGTTAATTGGTATCTTTGTAGTTGTTGATAATGGCGATAATTGGAGAGTTGGACAAAGACAACTTCTCTGTCTGGGAAGGGTGTTGCTGAAACAAAGCAGATTATTGTTCATTGATGAAGCAACGGCTTCCGTTGATTCACAAACAGATGCGGTAATTCAGGAAATCATAAGAGAAGATTTTGCTGACTCTACTATCATTAGCATTGCTCACAGGATACCTACTGTTATGGACTGTGATCGGGTTCTAGTCATTGATGCAGGTAACTTCTTGTTTATTGGTGGTCACTACAGGCTGGATAGGTAACTGGTCAACTATTCTCTTTCATAACACTAAAAATATCATAGTGATGTTTCAAAGTCCAAAACTTATCATATTTACTCATCTCATGCTAAACAGAATATAACGAGTTATGTACAACGATGTGTTCTGACACAATAAGTAAATAGAACATTATGCGTTGGGCGGATAAACAATAATTATGTTGTTATTGTATTTGGTGAAACAAATCCTTACACTTACTGGTACTAGTGCTTTGAAACGGCAAATATGATACTATAAGGATATATATGAATTTTTAAACTTTTGAGTGCCATTATGGAATTTATCCTGTGTTGTAACACCTGCCATTGAGGTCAAGTTAGTTCCTTTGAAGGTCAGCTAATGACCAACTTATTCTATGTGTTGTAACAGGGTATGCAAAAGAATTTGACGAGCCTTCACGTTTGATTCAGAAGCCCTCTCTTTTTGGGGCGATGGTTTAGAATTACGCAAACCGATCATCTAGGTTATGAACACATGTTTATACTCCTATAATCAAAGGTAATTTTGTTTGTAATATTATCATCTTGTTTTACAAGAAGAACAGTTTGATTCAGATCTCATAAAGGTGGTATCCGTTTGGATGAGCTGGGCAATATGTCACAGAGACTATGTTGCAGTAGATTACAAACATTTTTGTCACTTTCTTTAAAGTTTATATTATGTTGCTTTTTTTTATATGTGATGACATGCAATTTGTAGGATTTCATATATATTTGCTTGTTGGAATCAAACTTTATAATAAAACAAGCAAATATATATTGAATTTGGAAATCTATATTATGTATCCATGATTCATGTGTTTGTATGGGATGAAATTTATACATTTTAATGGATTTAATTCAAGAATATGTTTGAATAATAAAATTATAAAATTAACCATTTGGCTAATGTTTCCAAATATGAAAAATAATCATACTTATGGAATCTGATTTTTGGAGGTTAAGAAGATGTTCAATGAGACCATATACCATGAGCCTTGAGGTCAAAGTACATTAATACGAGAACACAAGTCATGAGAAAATTATACACGCTATTATGAGACTTTGAGTAGAGGATTAAATGAGGTATTGAACCTCTTGATAATATATTTAGTTTTAGGGATTATGAGACTTTGAGTAGAGGATTAAATGAGGTATTGAACCTCTTGATAATATATTTAGTTTTAGGGAGGAAGGAGCACTCAAAGATACTTATTCTTGCCCAAGCAATCAACACCCACCATGTCAAATTTGATACAAATAACACATTAACTAGCAAACATTGGCGGCACCTGGCTATGCCATAAACTATATATATATTTTTTAATATTAATAAAATCAAATACACCAACCAATCACAAGCCACCAACAAATCTCAAAGTCAACACCCACCATGTCAAATTTGATACAAATAACACATTAACTAGCAAACATTGGCGGCACCTGGCTATGCCATAAACTATATATATATATATATTTTAAGGGTTAGGATCAAATACAAAGGATAAAATAAATAAGAAGTGTAAGAAGGATTCTAGTCCATTGATCTTAGATTTGAAGGGTTGAGATTGGTTGTAGGGAAAAGAAGATAATAGAAGGGCATAAAAGGAATCTTATATTTATGGATTTTCTCTCTCCACATGCAAGGCACATGCCAATTCCCCAATCGATTTAAAACGTCCATAACTTTTTCATACGACATTTTTTTTCAAAAAAAATTTCACCATAATAACGAGCGTTTTTTTATCTTTAATATGAGTACCATATTATCATATAAAAATAAAATAAAAATTTTCATTTTTACTGGGTTTTTTGGCATTGTGTTAAAGGTTCAGGTCATTGTGTCTTTTAACTGGGTTTTGGTCAGTAGAGTTTCTATACATTGTGTTATTATCAAAACCTATAACACAATGTTAATTTGAGTTCTATCCATTGCGTTTTTATAAAAACCTATAACACAATATATGACACAATGAAGATTTTGTTATATCTGGGTTTTCTATAAATTGTGTTATTAGTTTAGGTCATTGTGTTTAATATGTTATTCATTGTGTTTTAATATATTGTCCATTGTGTTTTAATAATTTGTTCAATTTTTTTATTATCTTGTTCATTGTGTTTTGGTTTGTTATGTATTGTGTTTTTAGTTTGTTTTTCATTTTGTCTTCATCTGCTCTCCATTGTGTCTTTTATATGCTGTCATTAATTGTGTCTTTTATCTGTTGTCATCAATTGTGTTTTTATTTAGTCTGATTCTTATTGTGTTATATGTTATCGCCATTGTGTTATACGTTATGGTCATTGTGTTTTAGTATGTTGTCTATTGTGTCTTTATCTGTTGTCATTGATTGTGTTTTTATTCTAATTTACATTGTGTTTTACATCATGTCCATTGTGTAATATGTTATTCATTGTGTTTTAATATGTTGTCCATTGTGGTTTAATAATTTGTTCAATTTTTTTATTATCTTGTTCATTGTGTTTTAGTTTGTTATGTATTGTGTTTTTAGTTTGTTTTTCATTGTGTCTTCATCTGCTATCCATTGTGTCTTTTATTTGCTGTCATTAATTGTGTCTTTTATCTGTCGTCATCAATTGTGTTTTTATTTAGTCTGATTCTTATTGTGTTATACGTTATGTTCATTGTGTTTTAGTATGTTGTCCATTGTGTCTTTATCTGTTGTCATTTATTGTGTTTTTAATCTAATTTACATTGTGTTTTACATCATGTCCATTGTGTAATATGTTATTCATTGTGTTTTAATATGTTGTCCATTGTGGTTTAATAATTTGTTCAATTTTTTTATTATCTTGTTCATTGTGTTTTAGTTTGTTAAGTATTGTGTTTTTAGTTTGTTTTTCATTGTATCTTCATCTGCTCTCCATTGTGTCTTTTATTTGCTGTCATTAATTGTGTCTTTTATCTGTTGTCATCAATTGTGTTTTTATTTAGTCTGATTCTTATTGTGTTATATGTTATCGCCATTGTGTTATACGTTATGGTCATTGTGTTTTAGTATGTTGTCTATTGTGTCTTTATCTGTTGTCATTGATTGTGTTTTTATTCTAATTTACATTGTGTTTTACATCATGTCCATTGTGTAATATGTTATTCATTGTGTTTTAATATGTTGTCCATTGTGGTTTAATAATTTGTTCAATTTTTTTATTATCTTGTTCATTGTGTTTTAGTTTGTTATGTATTGTGTTTTTAGTTTGTTTTTCATTGTGTCTTCATCTGCTATCCATTGTGTCTTTTATTTGCTGTCATTAATTGTGTCTTTTATCTGTCGTCATCAATTGTGTTTTTATTTAGTCTGATTCTTATTGTGTTATACGTTATGTTCATTGTGTTTTAGTATGTTGTCCATTGTGTCTTTATCTGTTGTCATTTATTGTGTTTTTAATCTAATTTACATTGTGTTTTACATCATGTCCATTGTGTAATATGTTATTCATTGTGTTTTAATATGTTGTCCATTGTGGTTTAATAATTTGTTCAATTTTTTTATTATCTTGTTCATTGTGTTTTAGTTTGTTAAGTATTGTGTTTTTAGTTTGTTTTTCATTGTATCTTCATCTGCTCTCCATTGTGTCTTTTATTTGCTGTCATTAATTGTGTCTTTTATCTGTTGTCATCAATTGTGTTTTTATTTAGTCTGATTCTTATTGTGTTATATGTTATCGTCATTGTGTTATACGTTATGTTCATTGTGTTTTAGTATGTTGTCCATTGTGTCTTCATCTGTTGTCATTGATTGTGCTTTTAATCTAATTTACACTGTGTTTTACATCACGTCCATTGTGTAATATGCAACCGGGTTTTTGAAATTTTATTGAAAAATATAACAATATGGTACTCATATTAAAGATAAAAAAACACTCGATTTTATGGTATAATTTTTTTTTAAAACAAATGATGTATAAAAAAGTTATGGACGTTTAAAAGTTAGGGGGGGAAATAGCATGTGACTTGCATGTGCATATTCTCTTTCCTCTTGTAGACAAAATTACCCTTTCCATTTAATTACTCATAGGACACTTGTCACTCTCTGGTGCCTTCTTACCCTTCTTATTTTTAAATCTTTTGTATTATAACTCAACCCATATTTTAATATTAATAAAATCAAATACCCCAACCAATCACAAGCCACCAACAAATCTCAAAGTCAACACCCACCTTGAACAACAACATTCTCATGTGGGTATCCCCTCCTAGCTAACCGAACCCGCCTTGCCAACCCTTAGGGGTGGCGGCGGTGTTCTGGCATAGGTAAGTACCCTAGACACCTCTACACGAGGAGTGCCCCGTCCCCCCTTATTAAATCACTAAACGAGGCCTTAAACCTCGGGGATATATTTAGTACTATTAAATGGATAGTAATGATAGTCTATTGCTTGCAATGTTTTTTTAAGAGATTTAGTTACAACAAGATCATAAAGCTGAAACGGTCGTGTAAACCTCGCAATAAGTGATAACTTACAAATCTTGTAAAGCTTTTTATTTATGACTTACCCTAAACAAGGATGATGACACATATTTAAAAGGGGATTCTATTGGCATAACGGGATATCTATCTGCACACTTGGACACATCAATACGGATCGTATAAGTCTATACGATCCGTATTGGATAAAGTTAAGACATGACAGACTGTCAGGTGCAGAGGATGTCTGGCGATTGGCTTATACGTATCGTATAGGTCAATACGATGCGTATTAAGGCCCTGATTTTTTGAGGTTTGAATTTTGGTGTGTTGTGTTTGATTTTTGGTGTTTTGGGTTTGGTTATTGGTGTTTATTGTTGGTTTTTTGTTTTAATGAGTTTAAAATCTTTATTTATTTTTTTATCGTTACGTATCGTATTATAGCGTATCGTATCACGTTTTTTACTTTTTAATATTTCATCGTGACGTGTTGTATGATATCATATCATCCTTGTACCGTATCGTGTCGTATCGTAGTTGTATTTTGTATTATTTTTTATGTTGACGTATTCAAGGCGTGTGATATTATACATTATACGTAACCAAGCAAACCAATCTAAACAGTCAAAATAAACAATCACAAATACAAATAAACTGAAACTGCAAATTTAATTACATAGTAAGTCGTATATATACATGACATCGTCCAAAGTACATAAACAGTCAGAATACAAAAAAAAAAAAAAACAACGATCCTAAACCGCTGGATCCGCATCCGGACCCTCCTGAGTCGCGCCTGAGGGCCCCGCCCCTGATTCGCATCCTGTCCAGGGAGAGGCTGCAACGTCGGTATCGGCAATGGGGTCCGAACACGGTCGATAGCCGCTTGTATATCGCCCTGGATCGCCCGCTTGAGAAGGGCCTCAGTACGGATATGACGGGCGTCTATCCGCGCCTGCAACCGGTCCTCCATCTGCTGTAACACAAACGCCACAGCTGGTGGGAGCTGGTCGTATAGAACGTGATGGCGTTACTGAGGCACCCGTTGTGGTTGCGGCTGCGGTGGCGGTGGCGGAGATGGTGGGTGAGCGTGGTCACCATCGGCGTCATCGTCATCGGCATCACTACCTGCCGGCTCTGGCAGCTCCTATGCCAGGTCGGCGGGACAAACAGCTGCCCGTCCGCTCCTATAAATCGAATCCCGAGCCTAGGGAAGTCACGCATCATGTGCATGCTGATCAGCGTTTGTCGTGTCAACCTGGTCGGCTCAACCGTGCCCCCCTCGGTGAACTATGGGTCATAATGGGGAACAAGGCCCAACAAGTATGCAATACGCGTGATGTACGCCCCCTTGTACAACAGAGACATGTCCTGCCGGTGGTACGCCGCCGCAAACCACTGGGCTAGGCAGCGATGGAGGGCGCACGACTGTCACGGCCCCCGACCCGGTTTAACCCGTTTCAGGAGCCGCGGGACAGAAAATCCCGTGGTATTTATTTAATTGAGTTAACAGCGGAAGTTTTCTTCAGGATCTTTTTTTAATGCTATAATTTCCCGATTATTTTATTTCACAATTCGGGATAAAACCCCGATAATTTACAATCACAAGATTTTACGGAGAAATCTTTATTTTACAAAACATGTTTCTTTATTTTATATTGAGCCACTTCCTTAAGCTTGTAGTGCTTTACGGCACTTTTCCTGGATCACAACAGATCACCTGAAACATGTTTGAAAAAGGTTTTGTCAGCGGGAAATACTGGTGAATCATTCTTTTTACTAAAACGACACGTTTGTTATAATTTACAGTATTAAGAGCGATTACAATGTTTCCTGATATCAACCAACTACCCACGATATTTGTCACTCGACATTCATCGGTAACCTCATTGTCCAATGGTGTCTGTGACTATGGTCATATCACTCATTGGCTAACCCGTTGTCCAATAGCGACGGTTATCAAGTAATGTATACAAAACCCCACATACCGGCTGTAATATGGTGATTACAAAGACTTAATCCCTGTAATTATAACTTTGAAAATAAACATGCTTTTGTAAACAAATTTGATAAAAAGAGAATGACTCACATTGGAGATTTAACACGAGCAGAGTCTAGTTTATGAATTAGCCTTGTTAACCTAGTTTTATAACAATGCACACAAAACTAGGTTAGTAACTAATACAGCATTTACGATAACTCACGAGATCAAACCCTCACAACGAATGACAAAGTGCAATACTTAAACATCCATCGAATTCACAACGAATGACAAAGCATAACCCTAATGTGGGCAGCACTTAAACATCCATTGGATAGTTTCAATCGATCGGACATTGAATCGTAGCAGCGATCGAGTTATTACCCTGTATTGCGGCAGCACTTCGTGAATTGTGTGTGTTTTTAGACTGTTTCTACTATAACTCAGAGTACGAATTGAATTTGAACGTCGAACGAACGCGAAATTTCAAGTGCCAGACTCTACTATTTATACACGAAAAACGGCTCCCTCGCGTGGCGCGAGGGGCCTTCGCGTGGCGCGAGAGACACCAGTCTACCATAGGGTAGCCTCGTGTCCCAGTAGCTTATCTGAGTTGGTCTCGCATGCAAATTCGATTTACACGTTAAACTGTTTAGATAATACCGACTAGGGTTTACCCCCCTGAGTTTTAGGGGCCCTGATCCCGATTCCGATTATTCTGAAAATTTTAGGGTTTATGCAGAATCACTTGGGTTTCTCAATTAGGGTTTCCTATTGGACAATTAAATAATAAATAGGACTTTTTAATAAGAGTTGTCACATTCTCCCCACCTTAATAAAAATCTCGTCCTCGAGATTTACTGGAACAAGTAGGGATACTTTCGCTTCATTTCTGATTCTAACTCCCAAGTGTATTCGGATCCTCTCTTCGAATCCCACTTAACTTTGACCAGTTTTAGTCTTTTGTGCTTGAGAAACTTGATCTTTCTATCTTCTATTTGAAGAGGTTTCTCTACAAATTTCAGCTTTTCATTTACCTCTACATCTTGAAGAGGTACTTCCAGGGATTCATCAGACATACATTTCTTGAGATTAGATATATGAAATACGTCATGTACTCCTGCCAGTTCCTCTGGTAGTTGTAAACGATAAGCAACTGGTCCTATACGTTGGATCACTGAAAATGGTCCTACGTATCGTGGACTTAGCTTTCCTTTCTTACCGAATCGAACTACTCCTTTCCAAGGAGATACTTTTAATAGTACTTTGTCTCCAACTTGGAACTCTAACGGCTTCCTTCTATTGTCTGCATAACTCTTCTGACTAGTCTTTCGTTGATTTGTGTAATCTTGTCAGTGGTTTCTTGTACTATTTCCGGTCCTGATAATTGACTTTCTCCTATTTCTGCCCAACAAACTGGAGTTCTACACTTTCTTCCATACAGTGCTTCAAATGGGGCAGTTTCAATGCTTGCATGATAACTATTGTTAGAGGAGAATTCAATTAATGGTAAGTGATCATCCCAGTTTCCACTAAAATCTATTACACATGCTCGGAGCATGTCTTCCAGAGTTTGGATTGTTCTTTCACTTTGTCCGTCTGTCTGAGGATGATATGCTGTACTTAAATTTAGTCGAGTTCCCATTGCTTTTTGGAAACTGGTCCAAAAATGAGAAGTGAAACGACTATCCCTATCTGAAACAATGGAGAGTGGAACTCCATGTAAGGATACTACTTCATCTACATATAACTTTGCCAACCTTTCCATGCTAAAGGTTTCTTTCATAGGTAGAAAGTGAGCTGATTTGGTTAATCGATCCACAATTATCCAAATCGCATCATTACTTTTTCTGGTTTTGGGTAACTTAGTAACAAAATCCATTGTTATGAGTTCCCATTTCCATACAGGCATTTCTAATTGTTGTAGTAGACCTGAAGGTTTCTGGTGTTCTGCCTTAACTTGTGAACAAGTAAGACACTTAGAAACATCTCGAGCTATGTCCTTTTTCATTCTTATCCACCAAAAATTATTTCTTAAATCTTGGTACATCTTATTGTTTCCAGGGTGTATGGTATACCTAGATTTATGAGCTTCTTCTAAAGTCTTATTTCTTAATTCTCCCTGCTTAGGTACCCAAATTCTTCTTTGGTGGAATCTCCAAATTCCATCAGCTCCTTGTTCTAATTCTTTAATTCGTCCCTTCATTCCTTCAGTAGCATCCTCTATTGCTGTTTCTTGAACATTCTTCAGTTGCTCCATTAAATCTAATTGTAGATTTAATCTGAGAGCACGAACTCGTCTTTGGTTCTCATGATACTTATGACTTAAGGCATCTGCAACTACATTTGCCTTTCCTTCGTGATACTGAATATCACAGTCGTAGTCACTTAGGATTTCCATCCATCTCCTTTGTCTCATGTTCAACTCTTTTTGCCCAAATTTGTACCTTAAACTTTTATGATCTGTATAGATAGTGAATTTACTTCCGTATAGGTAATGTCTCCAAATTTTAAGGGCAAAAATTATTGCTCCTAATTCTAAGTCATGAGTCGTATAATTCTCCTCGTGCTTTTTCAATTGTCTCGATGCATACGCAATTACCTTCTTGCGTTGCATCAGCACACATCCTAATCCTAATTTTGAAGCATCAAAGTAAACTTCAAAATCTTCGGTTCCTTCTGGCAAGGCTAAGATTGGGGCATTTGTTAACTTCTGCTTCAAGATTCTAAAGGCTTCTTCTTGTTTAGGTCCCCATTCAAACTTAACTGCTTTACATGTTAGTTTAGTTAATGGTACAGCTATCTTGGAAAAATCCTTAATAAACCGTCTATAGTATCCGGCTAAACCTATAAAACTTCTAATTTCCATTGCGGTTTGCGGAACCTTCCATTTTGTAATTGCCTCTATTTTAGAGGGATCTACATGAATACCTTCGTGATTCACCATGCGACCTAAAAATTGCACTTCCTTTAGCCAAAATTCACACTTCGAGTATTTGGCATAAAGCTTTTCTTTTCTTAACAAAGTTAAGAGTCCATGCAAGTGCTGACAATGCTCGTTCTGACTTTTGGAGTAAATAAGTATATCGTCTATAAAAACAATTACAAATTTATCCAAGTACGGTTTACAGATTCTATTCATCATGTCCATGAATGCGGCAGGTGCATTCGTTAACCCAAAGGGCATGACTGTAAACTCGTAATGACCATACCTAGTTCTGAAAGCAGTTTTAGGTATGTCTTCTTCTTCTACCTTCAATTGATGATATCCGGAACGTAAGTCAATCTTAGAAAAATATCTAGCTCCTTGAAGTTGATCGAATAGATCATCAATCCTAGGTAATGGGTATCGATTCTTAATTGTAACTTTATTCAATTCTCTATAATCAATACACATTCTCATCGAACCATCCTTTTTCTTCACAAACAACACTGGTGCTCCCCAAGGGGATGAACTAGGTTGTATGAATCCTTTACTTAGTAATTCATCTAACTGCTTTTTCAGTTCTAACATTTCTGTGGGTGCTAACCGATAAGGTGCCTTGGCTATCGGTGTAGTTCCTGGAATTAGATGAATCCTAAATTCTACTTCCCTATCAGGTGGTAATCCTGGTAATTCTTCTGGGAATACATCTGGGTATTCTATGACTACAGGAATCTCCTTAAGTTCTTTACCCTTAGTACTAATGATTACTGAAATCATATATACTATTCCTTGTTTTCGTTCATAGCTAGCAACTTTCATTACTGATATGAACTTCATGGGTTTACGTGGCTTATCTCCTGTAATCATGATTACTTCTCCGGTAGGTGCCTGAATTTCTATAGAGTTCTTATCACAACGGATTCGAGCATGATTGGCTACTAACCAATCCATTCCTAACACAACATCGAACCCAGCTAGGTTCATTGGTAATAGGTTTGCATGAAATTTATGACTTGAAAGTTCTATATTTTCTTTTTGCAAAACCTTATCTATTTTAATAAAATTCCCATCTGCTGTTTCGACTATAAAAATCTGCCTAAGGTTGGTTAAGGGTAAGTTAAGAGCTTGGCAGAATGAAGTATTTATAAAACTTTGGTTTACACCAGGGTCAAATAATACTTTTGCGTATATGTTGTGGACTAAGAACATACCAGCTATCACGTCAGGAATTAGCTCGGCTTCCTGAGTAGTCAACTGAAAGGCTCGAACATTCTTCTTGGTAGCTCCGTCAGCTGGCTTGACTTTGTTATCTGCTGGTTTTACCAATTTAGGGCATTCTGTTTTAAAATGTCCCATTTCTCCACAGTTAAAGCAGACCCTCGTTTTCTTTCTGCAGTCTTCTTCGCGATGTCCTACTGTTTTGCAAAAGTTGCATGTTACATTACATCTTCCATAATGTTTCTTTCTGCAATTCTTGCAGAACGGCGAAGTTGAAGATTGCCCTGTTCCTCTTCTCTTGAAGTTGCTATTATTACCCACCCGAAATCCTTGGGTAATTTTCTGAGCCAGTTCCTTTTTCCTATTTTCATCTCTTGTGCGTACCAGTTCATCAGTTAGGGTATTAGCTAATTCCACCGCATCGTCAATAGTGCGAGGTCTCGCAGCTTTAACGATATTACGGATTTCGCTAATCAATCCCCAAATATAGCGATAAATGAGTACCGGTTCTGGCGAAGCCAGTGTTGGTACCACTCTAGCATATGCAAAGAATGTCGAAGTATAACCGCGACAATCTACACCCGTCATACGATGATTTAGGAACTTATTTGCCATTTGATCTTTTTCGTATTCGGGACAGAATTTTCTTTCTATTAAATGCTTAAATTCTTCCCAATTCATGGCGTAGGCCATATTTCTTCCTTTGGCTTGAAGTACCGTGTTCCACCATTCTAGCGCCCCTTCTTTGAAAAGATTTGACGCGTACATAACTTTTTCGTTTTCGGCACATTTACTGATTATAATCACTGCCTCGGTTTTCTCGAACCAACGCAGTGCCGCAGTCGCTCCTTCATTGCCTGCAAATTCAGCGGGTTTACAAGCAAGAAATTCTTTGTAAGTGCAACCAGGTGTTGCAGCTTTCATTTTCTTAGGGATCGGAGCTTGCCGTGGTTCATTATCATGATTAGTATGATTAACGCCTCCATTTACGCTATCTTCAGAAATACGTTTGCTGGGAATTATTTGTTGAGGTTCAACAGGTTTCTGTGCAGCAGCAAGTATTGCTAGAATAGCATTAGCTATTCCTTGAGCAACGATATTTTCTATATCTTGCCTAGTCATAAAGTGATCCTCCTGATGTTGCTCAGATTGATTTACTTCATTTACTGGTTCATTACCAATGTTTGCCATCTGATAATTAATTTATATAATTTATTAGTACAAAATAAGAAATAACCAAATATAACAGTTAATCGCACATAATCAAGTAAACAATTATACAAATTTCATAACACATATATATAGTCAAAACTATCGATTTCTCGATTCCCATTTTTATATATATTATGCATCATTACACACCTTTATCTTACAAAGTTTTATTTTATAGTTATTTTACAGACTATATTTTACTTATTAATTTTACAACCACAGTTTCACATTTTCACACCATACTATCTCTCGTCTATTGGTATTTTAGTAACGGCATTCCCTCTCGTCATACTTCCAGGAGATCTGTTCTCCTACTTCCCTGATCCTATTTCCTGCATCCACCAACTCCTCGCCAAAGTGGCGGAGTTCAGCCAGATTTTCATTGCTCATGGGTGGATTTGGTATAGGTTCTGGGTCGAACTGAGGGAGAAAGGAATAAGGACTGTTGAGCAGATTTTGGAACTGCCAATCATTAGTCCACCACTCATCCATTCCTAGAGGTTGGGTGTGGATTATTGGTTCTGGAATTGCTGGTTCCAAGTTCATTGGAAGTTGATTCTCAGCAGGATAAGGGTAAAAATTATTATTGACTGGCCTGACTATATCACAACTCACCAATGCACGATCTAATTCCTCCTGAAATGGTAACTCCTTGATCTGTCTAGAACTTTCCCCAGTTTCTATCTGTTTTTGCCTAGAACCTTCTCCAATCTCCATTTCCATCTGCCTAGAAATTTCTCCAAACTCTATTTCCATCTTCCTAGAACCTTCCCTGACTTCAATCCCTTTCCCTTTATCTAAAGGATTTTCTATTTTGGGAAGTCTCTTGGCTGGCTTTTTCCTACGTACACGCCTCCCCCATATATATCTCTTTCTTTTCTGAGGTTTTGGCTTTTCCGGAGGTGGAGCATTGAATTCCATAGGTTCTTCTAGATCTGGTATGTACCTATTAAAATCTCTCGAAACCTCTATTTTCACCGGATAGAGATTTAGATTTTGAAGGGCTTCAGACAAGTCGTTCATGCTGTTTAGCAAATATGCAAAATATACACAAAATACTAAGTTAAAATTTTATAACAAAATTTCGTAAATAACCTTTAAATATTATTGCATACCGTGGAACTAAAAAAAAAACAACTGAAAATTAAAACATACTAGGGTTTACTGTAAACTTATTTATTTACTAGATCAAGTTCCTGATTTGTAGGTGATAAGGGTGCTAAAACTGAAACAAAGTTTTTAAAGATTTGCAGTTACTGCTACAGTAGCTAGCATATAGAGATCTGCCCATTTTTCATCTAACTTGTCTTCCCACGGTGGTTTACTGCCTATTTCTTGATTTTTCTGATTAACTTTCTTTTCTTGGGATTTCTTTAATTTCTCTTGACTTTTCCTAATAATCAAATTTCTTTTATTAGGAGAAAGTGTTTCCTCGTATTGGGCTTTTCGAACAAATATTCCCTCCTCAGTATATACTGAGTATCTTGAGGATTGGGATGAACTTCCCTTCTCGTTTGATGACCTATCTAATTTAAGATAGATGTTCGAAAGCTTTTGCTTACCCATACTGTAACTAACAAATAGTTAGTTAATAAAACACATAATCACATAATGGTAATCAGGAAAAATTAAGTATTTCAAAATACTTAATTAGCTTAACTCAGTGGCTCTGATACCACCTTTTTCTGTCACGGCCCTCGACCCGGTTTAACCCGTTTCAGGAGCCGTGGGACAGAAAATCCCGTGGTATTTATTTAATTGAGTTAACAGCGGAAGTTTTCGTCAGGATCTTTTTTTAATGCTATAATTTCCCGATTATTTTATTTCACAATTCGGGATAAAACCCCGATAATTTACAATCACAATATTTTACGGAGAAATCTTTATTTTACAAAACATGTTTCTTTATTTTATATTGAGCCACTTCCTTAAGCTTGTAGTGCTTTACGGCACTTTTCCTGGATCACAACAGATCACCTGAAACATGTTTGAAAAAGGTTTTGTCAGCGGGAAATACTGGTGAATCATTCTTTTTACTAAAACGACACGTTTGTTATAATTTACAGTATTAAGAGCGATTACAATGTTTCCTGATATCAACCAACTACCCACGATATTTGTCACTCGACATTCATCGGTAACCTCATTGTCCAATGGTGTCTGTGACTATGGTCATATCACTCATTGGCTAACCCGTTGTCCAATAGTGACGGTTATCAAGTAATGTATACAAAACCCCACATACCGGCTGTAATTTGGTGATTACAAAGACTTAATCCTTGTAATTATAACTTTGAAAATAAACATGCTTTTGTAAACAAATTTGATAAAAAGAGAATGACTCACATTGGAGATTTAACACGAGCAGAGTCTAGTTTATGAATTAGCCTTGTTAACCTAGTTTAAATAACAATGGACACAAAACTAGGTTAGTAACTAATACAGCATTTACGATAACTCACGAGATCAAACCCTCACAACGAATGACAAAGTGCAATACTTAAACATCCATCGAATTCACGACTAATGTCAAAGCATAACCCTAATGTGGGCAGCACTTAAACATCCATTGGATAGTTTCAATCGATCGGACATTGAATCGTAGCAGCGATCGAGTTATTACCCTGTATTGCGGCAGCACTTCGTGAATTGTGTGTGTTTTTAGACTGTTTCTACTATAACTCAGAGTACGAATTGAATTTGAACGTCGAACGAACGCGAAATTACAAGTGCCAGACTCTACTATTTATACATGAAAAACGGCTCCCTCGCGTGGCGCGAGGGGCCTTCGCGTGGCGCGAGGGGCCTTCGCGTGGCGCGAGAGACACCAGTCTACCATAGGGTAGCCTCGTGTCCCAGTAGCTTATCTGAGTTGGTCTCGCATGCAAATTCGATTTACACGTTAAACTGTTTAGATAATACCGACTAGGGTTTACCCCCCCTGAGTTTTAGGGGCCCTGATCCTGATTCCGATTATTCTGAAAATTTTAGGGTTTATGCAGAATCACTTGGGTTTCTCAATTAGGGTTTCCTATTGGACAATTAAATAATAAAGAGGACTTTTTAATAAGAGTTGTTACAACGTCTCCCCACATATAAGACAATACATAAAAAACAGATCCCCTTGGTTGCACCATTCGCGACTCTGCTCACGTGGTGCAATAGATGTGGCAATTGTCACACCCCAACCGATGGCGGAAACATCGGAGTGAGACGAAAACAAGATTGCTCGTAGCATCATAACACTAATTATGGCAATATATAATTAAAGTCAATGTGCATAAATTCTAAATGAAATACATTGTTTCAAACAAATACAATCAAATTGTAGCAAAACATGAAGCATGAAACTAAATTGTTTATCATTAAGACGAGTATCTATGTCCACCCTAATTGTGTTTCTTCATGTCATCGTCTATCAACTTGCAACATGTATTAAAATATGATCAACAAAAATGTCGGTGAGTATACAAGTTTGAATACATATCATAATAGTAAAAATGTTTAATGGTGCTCATATCCAACATAATAAATGTATATTCTGTCACACCCCTTTCTGCGGCGGAAGCACGAGGTGTGATCATGAAAGGTTCTCATTGCATACGAAGAGTAAACATGCTACATGCTCGTAAAATAACATCAAATACCATGATTTGAAAACATAAGTTTAGCGTTTACATCGCTAGACAGCTTAAAACATTGTCTTAAAAGTTTACAACTTTATTTAAAGTTAAACACAAGCGACATCCACGAGCATAAGCAAGACCGCGCGCACATCCATCCTAGTTACCTGAAATACATGTGAGTTTTTGGAAAAACGTCAACATAATGTTGGTGTGAATTCATGCAGTTTTGTATTTCACGTTTGTATACTTTGTATGAAAACATAGTTTGTGAATAAATCAAGTTTTCATATATAAATTCAGTTTCATGTGTACACCACGTACTCATGTATAATTCAATTTCTTCTTGAGTACCCCACGTACTCAAGTATAATTCCCATTTTCTTGAGTACCCCACGTACTTCAAGTATAATTCAATCTTTTCTTGAGTACCCCACGTACTTCAAGTATAATTCAATCTTTTCTTGAGTACCCCACGTACTCAAGTATTCATCAATTTTTAGTATGGTATGACTTTTATGTAAATAAAGTATTCCTGTAAGTATCAGGATTGTTAATGGGTTGCAAAGCCATTAACATGTGACACGACATAGGAAGTCACCAAACCTAAGGCATTTAATTGGTATATTCTGAGACACAAAAGCACTACTCGATTCTCGCCCTCACCGAGAGTGTGGCTGCCAGGCACCCGTTAGATCTAACCTTTTGTTCTGCGGTCTAAGTATATTGTTGATTAATGGTGCTTCTGTACCCTATTCGTGACACTATTTCTCATAACGCATCCTACTTGGTTCTCGTCCTCACCAAGCGCGTTTCTTGTTATCATTTCTCATAGCACCTCATACTTGGTTCTCGTTCTCACCAAGTGCGCTTCTCATATTCTTATATTTCGTCACACTTGGTTCTCGTTCTCACCAAGTGTACTTCTTGTATTCTTATATTTCGTCACACTTGGTTCTCGTTCTCACCAAGTGTACTTCTTGTATTTATATCATACCAATTATAAATTTTGTACATTTGTACATGTATTTCACCCCCGAAGTTATAAAAACTGAAAACAGTTAAAGAGAAAAGGGGGAGCATGAACTCACAACTTTGCGTTCCTGTGCGTCGTAAACTTCACCGGATTTGCTTAATTAACGTCGTAACCTATACGCGTTTTCTTAACGTTAGTCACTAGACTTGCGTCGCACAAGTACAGTCACTCTCTTTTGTGTATATTCTTGTGTATTCTATATTTTTTAACTACGTATCTTACTTATATTATTTTCTCTAAAATTAATATAAGTATCTCGTGTTTTGCACTTTGCACCCGAATTATGTATCTTGTATGTTGTATGTGTATTTTTATGTTTATACTCCTCATGAGTATTTAGTGTATTTTTAAGTCTTAATACACTAGCACGTATAACACATACTATACACACTTAGCACAAAAGTTGGTGATAAAATAATATATATTTTTCTCTCAAAAATATACATATTTATATCCATTTTCATTCTTGAAGAAATACTCATTTCTTATCACCAAAAATTAGGGAAACCTTGGTAATACTCTTAAATACATTTTTAGGGAATAAGTTTCTCGAAAACTTATATTTTTCTAAGTGTCAGAATTTATAAAAATTTTGACAGAGTTTCCCCTAAAAATGGAGGTTTCCCATGTTTTCAAAACATGTGTTTATTTTCTTTTAAATCGTCATCAATCATCAACAACAATTACCAACAATATTCATCAACAACAATCACTAATTTCTCCATTTCATGAACTTGAATATTTACAAAAATGTGTAGTAACTTACTAGCACATTTAGTAAGTCTTTCCATCTCTAAAAATAAAATCATTATCTCGAAAACTTTATTTTTAAAGGATATGAAGTTTTACAACTTCTAGTCGGTTTTTACGAAAATTATTTCTTTGTAGAAACTTTTGTCACACAAAGTGTTTACACACTTGTTTGTTCACAAAAATATTTTTAGTTGTGTAAGATCCGGCTTAAAATAAGACTTGTATATATTTTACTTGGTTCTTCGAAAATACCACTTGTAGATCTTTAGATCTACTAGTTTAAAACTCTATTTTACAAGTAAAATCGTTTTTACACAAGTTCATGTTTATGAGTGAAAGGGTTCGTCATCTAGTTATTTTTACACTAAACATAGTGCTAGTTCATGTTCCATGAACATGACCTAGCGTGGTTAGATGACGATCCGTTCCCCTACTAGCATCCAACAATAATAAATAACCATAACAAAACAAGTTCCATAAGTTTTACACTATTATTTAGTCTTTAACCACCAAGTTTATTATTTTTAGTAGACGTTTAGTTTTGGTCTCTAGTGTTCATAATTTTTTTTTACCCGTTAAATTTCTTATTAACCACTTTAGATATGAACAATAGAGTGTTTAAAGTCACTTACTACTAGCTCGTGGCTAGGGAAGAAACTAGACGAAAAACGGGTGGATAAAAGCAAATGGTGAAGGTCCTTCAAGATCCGCTTGCACCGAGCTTCGTTAGTGACCTTCTTACACTTCAATATCACATTGGAATGGATGAGTGTGGATTGAAAATGGATGTGTGTGTGTTGTTGAGGCCGTAGCCAAGGAAGAAGGAAGGAAGGAGTTTGTGTGTTTTTTAGATGAAGTGAAAGTGGTCTTGAACTTGTGGTTTAAATAAGCTTTCATCCAACAAAGGTTTACCCATTAGATTTCATGTCTTCTAAATACAAGACACCACTTAATAAACAATCTAAATAAAATCATGGTGGGTCTTTTATGTTGGTAACCGTAAGTGGGGGGAAGGGGTGTCTAGTTCCATTTCAAGAATTAGTTACAAGTTCTAGTTACTTGTTAAATGTTAGATAGGTGATTAAAACAAGGTATTAGTGTGTTATAATTTATAACGGGTGTTAGGGTATTCGGGGACCCTAACTAGCTTAGAAAAATAAAAACAATACTTCTAGCATTATTTTGGTGTTTCGGGTATTGTCCGGTTGTTCGGTTAGATACCGATTCGTTAAAGTGCTAAATCACACTTTTTAGTGTCTTTTAAGTACCTTTTTGTACCCTTTCAATTCCCAACACTTGGGGAAGTATTCTGGGTAATAAAACGTAATTTCTGCATAAAATTCACATGTTTAAATGCTGAATAGAGCTGAATTATATAAAATTCTGCACTTAAAGTGCGTTTCGGGTGCTTTTTAGTGCTTATTTTTGCTTTCGCAATGTCTATAAATTAAACCCTTACATGTACTCTTGGGTTTTAATGTACTTTTGTCGTCGGACCTACACCTAGGCCTCAATTCTAACGTCTGACTGCTTTCTGCAGTTTTGTTGACACAGTGTGTCTTACCGGTGAGTTTACTATTATTTCTGACGCAACGCTCTCGTTTATGCATAAAGCAATATTTTTGTAGTATACAACGTGCATGAATTCACTTGTTTAGTCATGTGTTCAGACATTTCTGACAATTAAGCACATAATTGCAATCATTAAATAATAATTAAAGTGTACGGAAATTACCGGTTTGGTGCCAGTTGTCACATATTCTATTACTAACATACTACACAAGTGTAAGCTATATGTCAAACCAGAGTTTGATGCAATCGTGATTACCCAACATCGTTAAAACGAAGAGGGTGTAATGGTGTTTATTTAACAATACTACAAGAATACGGGCGGGGCGTTAGTCGTATAGCGCTATAATTGTTAAGGTAGGCTTGCAAAGTTAATGAGTATATAGGCACGTGTAAACATAGCATGCGAGATTAACAAGTATAAACAGGTCTCATGTTTAATAGTGGATAGAGTGTGATTTGTAAACATGTTTAATAGTGTTGTGTATTTTGTATAGTTTTAAATGTTGCACCCAAAGTGTTTAAAAATGAAAAAGGGATCGAGTATACTCATAGTTTTGCGTAGATTTCCATGAAAACCGAGAGTGGATTACACGGGAGTTGGTACACCGAAGTCACCCTGAAATGGGTAAAGAAGGTGTGAGTATTCTGATGTGAAGAGGTTCAGATCAGGCTTTAAAATACGAAATAGTACGAAATAAATCAAGTAACAAACCCTTCGTGCAAATGGGAGCCCTTTCGTGCAAAAGGGTATACCCTTCATGCGAAAGGCAGTCCATTCGGGCGACTGGTCTTGTTTAAATGCGGATTCGTGCGTAGAATTTAATTGTAAACTGTTTTAACATAATACAGTAACTGTAATTGTTATACAAAATGAAAACATAAAGTAAAATTAGCCAAACAGTCAAGTAAGGACAACCCAGGTGTTCCAACTCAACATAGAAGGTGTGAACCCAGTATTGGAGGCTGGACGGGGTAAACTTACTTTGTGACTAGCAAACTGTTTGGGTAAACTAGAATCAAACAGAAATGAAATCGAAAACGAACACGATAATTAGTTCCTTTCGTGCGAAAGGTGTCTGTTTTGTCGAAAATGTTTGTTTGATCTATCCAGAACAGATCGTTACTTGGTGGAAATTAACCCTAATGCAAACCCACAACTATGGACTGAGTTGTGAGTCTGGTTGGGTACCAGATTCCACCATGTTTGTAGAAGAAAATAAAACGAAATGTAAGAACGTGTTTAAGATCAAAGTTTATAATGTTTGAATCTCATTTGTGGTGAGGTTTCAACATCAATTTACCCAAGCAAACTCGTGAAAACCATCCGTGAGATATAATCAAACAATTGGTTTTGTAAAAAATTAAAGAAATGAAACATAAATGCAAGAAAAATGAATGTAAAATAAAAGGAAATCGATACCGAAAGCTTCTGATCGCGGGAGGGAACTTCAGAGTGTTTTGAGAGTGTTTGAGCGACTGAGCGGGTGAAATGAGTGAAGTAGCGTGTCCATTTATAGGTTTAGGGTGATTTTGGGACTCGAGGGAGTTTCAGGTGACTGGAAGTTGGGGCGACAGGCCCTTTCGCACGAAAGGGGTCCTTTTGTGCGAAGGGTGCTTCCCTTCAGCTCTATTTGTCGTAGTTTGGTAAAATGTTACCATTTGATTGGTCCATGCTGGTAAAAATTTATAACGGGATGTGTTTAACCAGTTATCCCATAAGTAATAAAAAACATCTGAAAAAAATAAAAATATTCAAATTATATATCTATTTAAATGAATGTATTAACTTAAGAGAAAATGTACATTTACGTTGTTGATTGAGAAGGTGTCTATGAAGGTTGGTGAGCTTATAATCATATAACTCCTCGTTAGCAGAATCACACATTGTTTTCCACTGACGAACAAAGTCCTCCCAATCTGGTTGAGTAAATGAATTCTTGCAGTGCTTTACAATATTTTGTAAGATGTGGAACCTGCAGAGATAGCTTCGTGCGGCAGGGAATATTTTTTACACTCGTTTATCAGTGCTTGGTCTCTGTCCGTAAGAATTACACGCGGCTGATGGGTGTCACACCCTGACTTTGCGGAAGCGTGGTTATTTTGGTGTGACTTCTTAATACCATAGCTTAACCATAACAAAGCTATATGAAATAAAACCATGCAAGATCATCCATAGATTTAAGTTTTAAAACTGAAGTAACATAACATTGTCTTAGGGACTTACAACATCATAACATAAAACATTGTTTTGAAAGACATAAACATCAACATGAATAAAACGCAGTTTAAGATTTGTGACTCGTCCAGGAAAGAGTCACATTTCCTAAACCCGGATGACCTCGGAACCCATATGCAGCGGGAAAACATAACATACCGCGCCAGATCTTTAATTCCCTGAAATACATGTAAGTTAAAAAAAATCAACAATAATGTTGAGCGAGTTCATGTGTAAGTGAGTAAGTAAACCTTTGTATGTATAAAAATCCTGGTATGTAGCAAATAAGGAAAAAGAGATCACCAATGGTTTGCAAGGCCATTGATATGTGTGAAGTGCAAGTAGGAAGACTCAAACCTAGCAGATTTCGCGATGGGTACAAAGTCACCCCAAGGTCCGTTCTGTTTGGGCCTGGGATTGGGCTCGCTACACCCAGATAGATCTACCGCTTACGTCCCTCGGTCCTACAATGAGGATTAATGGCCTCCAGTTTCTGCCTACCCACTCACATGATCTAAGTAGTAAACCTCCTTACGCTAACCATACCATGTATAAAGTACTTGTAATCAAAGTAACATGTATTTCACCCCCGCAGTTTAGAAAACTGAAAACAGTTAAGAGAAAAGGGGGACATGAACTCACAGTGGTGCGTCTCTACCAAGTATGCCTCCAAATCAAGCAGCTATGTGACGACCTACACGTACTAACTCTATTAGACGGACGGCCGTGCCTTAGCTTTAAGGTTTAAGTTTTGGGAAATAGTTAGGCAACTATTTCGTGTTTACATTCTGTATATACTTGGTAGTCATTTTCCTTCCCAAGGATGGGGGATTTAATACATGTGTGTTCGTATAATTTCGAAATATATTATTAAGTCTCACTTAAAATATATTTTATTTCCAACTTCAAAATATAAATATTCTTCTCAAAAATATTATATTTTCTATTACATAATTTTCCCAAAATGATACTTAGTAATATTACTTTTACCCTAAAAATAATATTTACGTAGTTCACAAAATAATCATAAACACCTGACAAGTGTCGTTAAGAAAAATATATACTAAATATATATTTACCAAGTTTTATTTTGTGAAAATCCCACCTCCGATGTTTTGTAAATATAGTCGTGGCGAAACTTATATTTTGAAATCATGTCGAAAAGTATTTCTAACACTTATAGTGAAAATATTTCTAAGTGTTAGGTTGTTGGAAAAATTTCGCCAGAGTTTCCTCTGTAACTGGAGGTGGCCACGCTTTCAAGCGTATCATTTTCTTTTACAAATCAACCCAACAATTTTCTCAATCATCAATAAGCATTATTCAAACCATCAAACTAGTCAAAATAGATGTAAATCGCAAAAATACATGACCTTGTGGTTTTTCCAAAACATGTAGTATCTTTCCATCATTTTTAGTGGATCTTTTGTATAAATCAACCCGGTTTCGTAAAAGTCTCGTTTTAAAGAAAATAAATTTCTACAACTTCTTGTCAACATTTACAAGAATAGTTCTTTCGTCAAAACTTTGTGTTACACAAGTGTCTACGCACTTGTGTGTTTACAAAAACACTTTTGGTTATGTAAGATCCGTCTTTAAAAGTATGTTTTCTCTTGTCACGTGGTCCTTTGAAAATACCGCTTGTAGATCCGTAGATCTACTAGTTTTAAACACTATTTCACAAGAAAAATCGCTTTTACACAAGTTCATGATTCGTGTGTGGTAGAGTTTCATCCTTTAACCCTTGTTACTTCCAAAACAACCTTATGTCATGATCCATGATCATGACCAACCCGGGTTAAATGATGATCCGAGCTACCACAACATAGATCGGGTCCAAATACTCACACAAATCAAATACTACATGATTTACACAACATATGAGCTTTTAACCAACAATTTTAGTGTTTTTAGTAGACTTTTATGCTTCATCTTGTATGTTAACGAGTTTTAACCGTTACGAATCATATTAACCACCTCAAAATAGTTCGAGAAGGTGATTTAAGCAACTTACCACTAGCTCGAGGCTAGGGAAGAATCTAAGCGAAAAACGCGTGGATAAAAGCAATGTAGTGAGGTCCTTCGCCTTCCGATTGCACCAAGGTTCCTTATACGTGATCCTTATCACTTGTATGAGCTTGGAATTGGTTGATCAAGACCGAAAATATGATGGATGCTCAAGGGGGTGTTCGGTCGAATCCTTTGAGAGAGAGAGAGAGGAGTGTTTGAGTTGTGATGGAAATGATTATGATGTGCAAAATGTTGATCTTATAGACAAAGCTTATGTTGATTAACCATTGGTTTATGTGTATCCTAGATATTAAACACTAGGATTATAATATTCAAGAAGGACAAATGGGTGTCCCCCTCTTGGGGACGGTTTGGTTAAGGGGGGGGGGGTCTTGGTCCGATTCCAACTAGTAGTTAGGATATTAGTTAGGTTAATCTAGTTAAGTTAAGTGATTAACCCGGTTACTAGTGTGTAGTGTGTTATGACGGGTGTTAGGGTATTTAGGGACCCTAACTGGCTCAGAAAAAGATAAACAATAAAAATGACAATATTTTCGTGTTCCGGGTAAAATCCGGTTGTTCGGTTGGATGGTAATCCGTTAAAGTGCTTAACAATGCTTTAAAGTGTCGTTAATACCCTTTTTAGTGACACAACTCATTTCTGACACTTTGGAAAGTGTCTAGTAATATTGTTCTCATGTTTTGGCACTTTATTAGTTAGCTAAAAGCTGAATTATTATGTAAAGTGCTGAGTTTTGTGCTTAGAGCACGTTTTAGGCACATCCAGTCATTGTACTTATTCCTAGAGACGCAGTTCTACAACCCTTGTATCCCTACACTCACCACTAGTGTAGTAAAATATTTCTGGCTCCTACGGGCCTTAGAGGCAGTGTCTGCCTGATGCTGGTTCTATCAGCATGTTCAATAGGTTATCCGTTCATTGTGCTACTGTGCTTTTGTGCATCATGTTTGTCACTAAGGTTCAGCATGTAAATAATGTAGTGACAGTAAGTAAAGTATGATGCAAGTAAGTACATGTATCAGTAATCAAGTAGCAGTTCATCAGTAATTTCAAACAAGCACAGTAATTAAGCAGTAATTAATTATTAATTAAGTCGTACGGATACCTGGTTTGGTGAGGGTTGTCACATTCTCCCCCCGTTAGAAAAATTTCGTCCCGAAATTTTAAGTTCTGCTTGTCGATGCTGGGTTCTTAGGAAATTGGTGGGGGTATTTCTCTTTCATCCGGTCCTCACGCTCCCAGGTGTATTCAGGACCATGTCTGGCATTCCAACGAACTTTGACGAGCTTGACACTGCTCCGGCGGGTCTTGTTTACCTTCCAATCTGTAACCTCAACCGGTTCTTCAACGAAATGGAGCGTGTCGTCAACATGAATCTCGTCGATGGGAATGGCAATGGTATCTTGAGTTGGACTTTTCTTCAGGTTGGATACATGAAATGTATCGTGAACTGAATGGAGTTCAGCAGGTAAGTCCAGCTTGTATGCTACTAGTCCTATTCTTTCCAAAATTCTGAAAGGACCAATGTAGCGCAGATTTAACTTTCCACGCTTTCCGAAGCGTGCCACACCCTTCCAGGGTGAAACTTTCAATAAAACCATTTCTCCAACTTGGAATTCCAAGTGTTTCCGGTTTGGATCCGCAAAGGCTTTCTGTCTGTGGCGAGCTGCTTCGATGCGTTTTAGAATCTGCGCAATCTTGTCTGTCGTCTCTTGGACGATTTCGGGGCCAGCAAGCTGCCTATCACCTGCGTCAGCCCAGCATAGGGGTGATCGGCACTTGCGTCCGTAAAGGGCTTCAAATGGCGCGACACCAATACTGGTGTGGTAGCTGTTGTTGTATGAAAATTCGACCAAAGGCAAATGCTTATCCCAGCTACCGCCCAAATCCATAACACACGCTCTCAGCATGTCTTCCAAAGTCTGTATCGTTCGCTCGCTTTGACCGTCAGTTTGCGGATGAAACGCAGTGCTCAGATTTAATTGTGAGCCAAAAGCTTCTTGGAAGGATTGCCATATCCTTGACACAAACCTTCCGTCTCTATCAGAGATGATTGAGAGAGGTACTCCATGGCGCGTAACGATCTCTCTCATGTAGATTTCGGCCAACTTGCTCATATTATCCTTCTCTCTGATAGGTAAGAAGTGTGCTGACTTCGTTAATCGATCCACTATTACCCAAATAGTGTCATGGCCTCTTGGCGTTCTTGGCAACTTTGTAATAAAATCCATTGAGATTTGTTCCCATTTCCACTTGGGAATCTCAGGTTGTTGCAGAAGTCCTGAAGGCTTCTGGTATTCGGCTTTAACCTTAGCGCATGTTAAACATTTGCTCACATAAACAACAACATCGCCTTTCATCCTAGGCCACCAATAGTAATCCTTGAGATCTTGGTACATCTTATCCGCTCCTGGATGGATAGAGTACCGCGACTTGTGAGCTTCATCGAAAATAACTTTCCTTAAACCTCCAAACAAAGGAACCCAAATCCTTTTCTCAAAACATAACGTTCCTTCCTCGTTTGATACCAGTAGCTTCTCCATCCCACGGAGATATTCTTCTTCAAGGTTTCCTTCCTTGAGAGCTTCTTTCTGCGCGGCACGAATGCGCAAGGAAAGATCGGTTCGGATAATCATTTCTAAAGCCCTAACCCTTATGGGCTTGATCCTCTCCTTTCGACTTAGGGCATCGGCGACCACATTCGCCTTCCCTGGATGATACTTTATCTCGCAGTCGTAATCGTTCAGCAACTCAACCCATCGTCTCTGCCTCATATTCAGCTCCTTCTGGTTGAATATGTGTTGTAGGCTCTTGTGATCTGTAAAGATTGTACACTTTGTACCATAAAGGTAGTGTCTCCAGATCTTTAATGCAAATACCACTGCGCCAAGCTCCAAATCATGTGTGGTATAGTTCTTTTCGTGCACTTTCAGTTGACGCGATGCATAAGCAATAACCTTTTGGCGTTGCATCAACACGCAACCCAATCCTTGACGTGAGGCGTCGCAGTATACCACAAAATCATCTGTACCTTCTGGTAGTGCTAAGATTGGCGCATTGCAGAGCTTATCCTTCAATATCTGGAACGCTTCTTCCTGTTTGATTCCCCAATCAAACTTCTTATCCTTCTGCGTGAGGAGCGTCAATGGTTGAGCGATTTTTGAAAAATCCTCAATGAACCTTCGATAGTAGCCAGCCAAACCCAAGAATTGTCGAATCTCGGTTGGCGTCTTTGGCGTTTCCCAATTCTTGATCGCTTCGATCTTGGTTGGATCCACGTGGATTCCATCTCCATTCACCACGTGTCCAAGAAATTGTACTTCACGTAGCCAAAACTCGCACTTAGAGAGTTTGGCATATAGCTGTTCTTTCTTCAGCAGTTCCAAAATAGCTCTTAGATGCTGCTCGTGCTCAGCCTTTGTCCTTGAATAAATCAAGATGTCGTCGATAAACACAATCACGAACTTGTCCAAGTACGGCTTGCAAACTCTATTCATTAAGTCCATAAAGACTGCAGGTGCGTTTGTCAACCCAAACGGCATAACAAGGAACTCGTAGTGTCCATAACGAGTTCTGAAGGCTGTCTTCAGGATACTCTCCTCTTGTATCCTTAACTGATGGTATCCAGATCGCAAATCGATCTTTGAGTAAAAGCTTGAACCTTGCAGTTGATCAAACAGATCATCAATTCTTGGCAGAGGATATCTATTCTTGATCGTCAGCTTGTTCAACTCCCGGTAGTCAATGCACATACGAAAACTACCGTCCTTCTTCTTGACAAACAGGACTGGAGCTCCCCAAGGCGAGAAGCTTGGTCGGATAAATCCCTTGTCTAACAACTCTTGAAGTTGTGTCGACAGTTCCTGCATCTCAGACGGAGCAAGTCTATAAGGTGCCTTAGCCACAGGCGCGGCGCCTGGAACTAAGTCAATGCGGAACTCTACTTGTCTCTGAGGTGGCAGTCCAGGTAAGTCCTCTGGGAAGACTTCTGGATATTCCCTCACGACAGAGATGTCTTCTATTCTTGGCTCAGCAGCCTTCTTATCCACAATGTGTGCCAGGAAGGCAACACATCCTTTCTGCAAACACTTTCGTGCTTTCAGGCAGCTGATAACTCTCAACGGCGTATCACGCTTCTCCCCGTGAACCACAATTGTTTCGCCATCTTCGGTGGGGATACGAACGACCTTTTCGTGACAAACTATCTCAGCCTTGTTGCCTGATAACCAATCCATTCCTACCACCACGTCGAAGCTTCCCAACTGGACTGGTAGTAGATCCAAAGCAAACTCACGCTCTCCTAATTCGATCACACAACCTCTGATAACTTCGTTGGCTTCTACTAACTTCCCCTTAGCCAATTCGATTGAGTAGGGAATATCTAACTTATTAACGGCTAAACCAAGCATATTCTTAAACTCTAACGATACGAAGCTATAATCGGCACCAGTATCAAATAAAACGGATGCATAGCGTTGGTTTACAAGGAACGTACCAGTAACGACATTGGGGTCCTGGCGCGCTTCCCTTGCTTCGATTTGGAACACTCTTCCACGGGCTTGGTTTAACTCTGGGCAGTTCCTCTTAAAATGCCCAATATCACCACAGTTAAAGCATCCAAGTCTTTGCCCGTTTCCACCTCCATTTCTAGCTTGGTTGTTGTTTTGGTTTGCATTACCCGCTTGATTCGCAATGTTGCCTCGATTCCCGTTTCCTCCATTGTTCCCCTGTGGGCGATTCCCAATATCACCACGATTATTATTTCTATTCCCAAATCCTCCCTGGCCTCCCCGGCCAGCACTAGCCCAACAAGAATCCTTCAAGTGTCCAGTCTTTCCACAAGCTTCACATACTTTTGGCCCGCATCGGCCAGAATGGTGACGCTGGCAGGTGTTGCACTTGGGCTGGGTGCCCATATATCCCTTTCCTTTCTTTCCACTACCAGCTGTAACCTGAGCTGGCGTGCTTGGCTCTCCTTTCTTAACAACCACACTGGCACCCTGCTTGAAGTTCGAGAACTTCCGTTTGTTACCTCCTGATGACTCGACGTGAGTCTCTGCCTTCTTCGTCTTGATCTCATCAAACTTGTTCAGGCGGATAGCCTCCTCAGTGAGAGCTACGCTCAAATCGATTGCCTAAGTAATGGTCGCAGGCTTGGATGAGGTCACCATGCTTATGATTTGAGGAGCTAATCCCCAAATGAAGCGTTCAATTCGCTTGAATTCTGGAGTGACCATATAGGGTACCACATGCGATAAGTCATGGAACCTTTGAACGTATTCTGCGATCTTTGGACCGTCCATTTTTAAATGCCAGAACTCGGTTTCCAATCTTTGGATTTTCGCGCGAGAGCAGTACTTCCTGCGCATAAGTTCCTTCAGTTCAGTCCAGGTTAGTGCGTAGGCAGCAGCTTCACCAAGTGTCTGTACTTGCAGATTCCACCAAGAGAGGGCTCCATCCAAGAATAGCCCTGAGATATAGGTGACTTGCTGATTTAGTGCGCATTTGCTCATGCGAAGAACAGATTCGGTTTTCTCGGCCCAACGAACAAAGGCGACAGCACCTCCTGTGCCATCAAAGTTGACCGGTTTGCAGTCTAGAAACTGCTTGTAGGTGCACCCTGCACATACATTATAACATACGATCGGCATTAGCATCATTGCTAAAGATATCCAATTAGGTCATGGTATGTCTAAATGTCTTAGTATTACCATGAGGTGGATTATTGTTGCCATTGTTGTTTGAGCTGCTTCCGCTAGGTCCTCCTTGCGAAGCGGCGTATTGTGCGATGGCAGCAGCGATGACTTGTTGGAGTTCTGCCTCATTGGTAGGCATGCGTGTCTCACATCTCGGCGGCATCTTCTAAAAGATGTGTTTACGTCGGTCAGGCCATAGTAAAGATCCCATGTTATAATACATACGTCAGGTCATAATATAGCGTACGTACATAATGATAGTAATAGTACATAACATCTCATGTTATAATCATATCAATCACACAACATCCCATGTTATAAACATCAATCACACAACATCCCATGTCATAGAATACAAATAACCAAATCAAGCATCAAATATGATGAGAATACTGCGATTGCCATATAATGAGACCACATAGTAAGCGTACAAGTACATCACAGTGTCATACAACATCAGTCGACTAAGGGCTACACCACCCTAGTCCAAAAACTATATCAAATCAGTGTCAATACATCAAATACATGTCAACAAAAGTCAGAATCAAATGTAGTCTCCAAAAATGCTGTGCAGTCAAAAGCATTCGCCGTCTTCTCACCAATGTCTACCTATACAGTACTGAAGAACTCTACACGGATGGCGGTGGAGGAGGGGGAAAGTGAGTGTAAAACAAGCGGCGCAAATGGAGCCAGTCCTCCTCCATGGCTCTCTGGGTACACAACCAAGAAGCAACCTGCTGCTCAAGTGCCAAAAGGCGTGCAGCATAGTCTGGTGGTACAGGTCGAGAGGGCTGCAAATGAGAGTGGGTCTGACCCTGGCACTGACACAGCGGCGGCTGGGCTCTCTCAAGCTCCTGTATGCGCTGTGTGTGTGCCTCGTGCTGGGCGACAAAAGACATCAAAACGTCCTCAATAGTATACCCCATGTGAAAAGAATGGTAGGGGTCAGTCGGTGGCATAGCAGAAGGTGATGTCCAAAGGAACGGCTCACTGGTGGGATCAAAAGGTGCCACATGAAATGGAGAAACAGGGGGAAAAGTAGCAGCCGGTGGTATAGCAGGGATAGATACCGGTACATGTCCAAAATGGTGAGCCGAAGAACCTTCTCCAGGTCGTGCTGGAGGTGTAAACCGAGGAAATGAAAAGGAGGTATCAATGTGACGGGTATCAGTGATCTGAGGGGGAATAGGTGGGACCTCGTCATCAGCAGGAATCCACCCACACTGGGCGTGCTCATCTCGTGGGTCCACCTGTGCCTCAAAAAGTGCACGGTCGAACTGAACTGGCATAGGATCATGGTGAGGTGCAACAAGAGGGTCAACTGGTGCATCAACAATAAGTGGGGGATCAACATGATCGGCAGCAATGACATGATCGCCCTCCAATAATGGGGCATCTACGGGGTGATCATCAATAGGTGGGTCAGCAATGACAGACTCAATAATAGGTGCGTCAGCATGAACTAGGTCATGCTCAAGCACTGGGTCAGGAGCAGGGTCGAGTGGCTGCTCGGGCTCATCAAAGGCCATCTCAAAATCAAACTCAGGGTCGATGGGATTAAATGGGTCAACTGGGTCGTCTGGATCCTCCATAGGCTGATCCATGGGTATAAACTCTATATCCTGATCTGGGTCGAATCCTGGGGGAAAGACAGGATCGGAATCCTCCACATCATTGTGGTCGAAAGTAAAACTAGGAATAGGGGCAACAGAGGATGCCTGGTCGGGATCTGATCCATGTGAGAAGTGCTGCGCACTCTGGGTGTGTGAAGGTGCGGAGGCCACAGACTCGAAAGAGTCTGGGACCGGAGAGTGAGCAGGTGACTCCTCAGCGGGAGCATCTGCGATCAACAAAAGATCTCCAGCAGGAAGAAGGGCCTCGCCCTGAACCTCATCCTCTAAGGGCTCGTCATCAAACATATCGACGTCGCCATCATCGTCGGCGTCGAGAAGCAAATCGTAAGCAGGATATGAAGCAAGCGGTATGGGAGCAGGGATCTCCACTAACGGTAGGTCCCCGGCCAAAGGGCCATCAGCGAGCTCATCAGCACCATCAGGTAAAGCAAAGGGCTGAAAATCATCCTCGTCTGTGCTAGTAACGTCGGAGGTGTGGACCTCATGCTCTGAAGGCTCTAGGTCATCTGATAATATAGGTCTAGGTCCTGTGGTGTCTGAGTCACCTGTGCCAGAGGTGTCCATAGTGTCTGTAACATAAACACAAATATGCACAAACAGTCAATCATACAATCAAATAATCACATAAGTCACCAAGT
The DNA here is from genome assembly GCA_030545235.1 of Helianthus tuberosus. Lineage (NCBI taxonomy): Eukaryota > Viridiplantae > Streptophyta > Magnoliopsida > Asterales > Asteraceae > Helianthus > Helianthus tuberosus. The sequence goes on from CM060425.1 coordinate 202,166,370, forward strand.
AAGCAATCAAATAATACTCCTAGTCCCACTAGCCTCCCAGCCTCTCAGACTGCACTTTCCTAGTCCCACTAGCCAAATTATCCCAGCCTCTCAGACTGCTCTTCCTAGTCCCACTAGCCAAATTCTCCCAGCCTCTCAGACTGCTTTTCCTAGTCCCACTAGCCAAATTCTCCCAGCCTCTCAGACTGCTTTTCCTAGTCCCACTAGCCAATTCTCCTAGTCCCACTAGCCAATTCTCCTAGTCCCACTAGCCAACTCTCCTAGTCCCACTAGCCAATTCTCCTAGTCCCACTAGCCAATTCTCCTAGTCCCACTAGCCAACTACCTCGATCTCCCAGACCGAGCCTCGGCCTCCAAGACCGAGCCTCAGTCTTTCCGGACTGAGCCTAAAAATAATAAATAAAATGTGCTCAACATTTGTTTATAAAAGTTTTGGATCTGGACTTAAGTGGTATGCAGTAAAAATGTTTTCGTGAGAGCCCTAGTGATCATAGTCTAGACTCGAGAAAGAATCCTAGTTCGCTATGATCAGAGCTCTGATACCAAGCTGTCACACCCTGGCTTTGCGGAAGCATGGTTATTTTGGTGTGACTTCTTAATACCATAGCTTAACCATAACAAAGCTATATGAAATAAAACCATGCAAGATCATCCATAGATTTAAGTTTTAAAACTGAAGTAACATAACATTGTCTTAGGGACTTACAACATCATAACATAAAACATTGTTTTGAAAGACATAAACATCAACATGAATAAAACGCAGTTTAAGATTTGTGACTCGTCCAGGAAAGAGTCACATTTCCTAAACCCGGATGACCTCGGAACCCATATGCAGCGGGAAAACATAACATACCGCGCCAGATCTTTAATTCCCTGAAATACATGTAAGTTAAAAAAAATCAACAATAATCTTGAGCGAGTTCATGTGTAAGTGAGTAAGTAAACCTTTGTATGTATAAAAATCCTGGTATGTAGCAAATAAGGAAAAAGAGATCACCAATGGTTTGCAAGGCCATTGATATGTGTGAAGTGCAAGTAGGAAGACTCAAACCTAGCAGATTTCGCGATGGGTACAAAGTCACCCCAAGGTCCGTTCTGTTTGGGCCTGGGATTGGGCTCGCTACACCCAGATAGATCTACCGCTTACGTCCCTCGGTCCTACAATGAGGATTAATGGCCTCCAGTTTCTGCCTACCCACTCACATGATCTAAGTAGTAAACCTCCTTACGCTAACCATACCATGTATAAAGTACTTGTAATCAAAGTAACATGTATTTCACCCCCGCAGTTTAGAAAACTGAAAACAGTTAAGAGAAAAGGGGGACATGAACTCACAGTGGTGCGTCTCTACCAAGTATGCCTCCAAATCAAGCAGCTATGTGACGACCTACACGTACTAACTCTATTAGACGGACGGCCGTGCCTTAGCTTTAAGGTTTAAGTTTTGGGAAATAGTTAGGCAACTATTTCGTGTTTACATTCTGTATATACTTGGTAGTCATTTTCCTTCCCAAGGATGGGGGATTTAATACATGTGTGTTCGTATAATTTCGAAATATATTATTAAGTCTCACTTAAAATATATTTTATTTCCAACTTCAAAATATAAATATTCTTCTCAAAAATATTATATTTTCTATTACATAATTTTCCCAAAATGATACTTAGTAATATTACTTTTACCCTAAAAATAATATTTACGTAGTTCACAAAATAATCATAAACACCTGACAAGTGTCGTTAAGAAAAATATATACTAAATATATATTTACCAAGTTTTATTTTGTGAAAATCCCACCTCCGATGTTTTGTAAATATAGTCGTGGCGAAACTTATATTTTGAAATCATGTCGAAAAGTATTTCTAACACTTATAGTGAAAATATTTCTAAGTGTTAGGTTGTTGGAAAAATTTCGCCAGAGTTTCCTCTGTAACTGGAGGTGGCCACGCTTTCAAGCGTATCATTTTCTTTTACAAATCAACCCAACAATTTTCTCAATCATCAATAAGCATTATTCAAACCATCAAACTAGTCAAAATAGATGTAAATCGCAAAAATACATGACCTTGTGGTTTTTCCAAAACATGTAGTATCTTTCCATCATTTTTAGTGGATCTTTTGTATAAATCAACCCGGTTTCGTAAAAGTCTCGTTTTAAAGAAAATAAATTTCTACAACTTCTTGTCAACATTTACAAGAATAGTTCTTTCGTCAAAACTTTGTGTTACACAAGTGTCTACGCACTTGTGTGTTTACAAAAACACTTTTGGTTATGTAAGATCCGTCTTTAAAAGTATGTTTTCTCTTGTCACGTGGTCCTTTGAAAATACCGCTTGTAGATCCGTAGATCTACTAGTTTTAAACACTATTTCACAAGAAAAATCGCTTTTACACAAGTTCATGATTCGTGTGTGGTAGAGTTTCATCCTTTAACCCTTGTTACTTCCAAAACAACCTTATGTCATGATCCATGATCATGACCAACCCGGGTTAAATGATGATCCGAGCTACCACAACATAGATCGGGTCCAAATACTCACACAAATCAAATACTACATGATTTACACAACATATGAGCTTTTAACCAACAATTTTAGTGTTTTTAGTAGACTTTTATGCTTCATCTTGTATGTTAACGAGTTTTAACCGTTACGAATCATATTAACCACCTCAAAATAGTTCGAGAAGGTGATTTAAGCAACTTACCACTAGCTCGAGGCTAGGGAAGAATCTAAGCGAAAAACGCGTGGATAAAAGCAATGTAGTGAGGTCCTTCGCCTTCCGATTGCACCAAGGTTCCTTATACGTGATCCTTATCACTTGTATGAGCTTGGAATTGGTTGATCAAGACCGAAAATATGATGGATGCTCAAGGGGGTGTTCGGTCGAATCCTTTGAGAGAGAGAGAGAGGAGTGTTTGAGTTGTGATGGAAATGATTATGATGTGCAAAATGTTGATCTTATAGACAAAGCTTATGTTGATTAACCATTGGTTTATGTGTATCCTAGATATTAAACACTAGGATTATAATATTCAAGAAGGACAAATGGGTGTCCCCCTCTTGGGGACGGTTTGGTTAAGGGGGGGGGGGGTCTTGGTCCGATTCCAACTAGTAGTTAGGATATTAGTTAGGTTAATCTAGTTAAGTTAAGTGATTAACCCGGTTACTAATGTGTAGTGTGTTATGACGGGTGTTAGGGTATTTAGGGACCCTAACTGGCTCAGAAAAAGATAAACAATAAAAATGACAATATTTTCGTGTTCCGGGTAAAATCCGGTTGTTCGGTTGGATGGTAATCCGTTAAAGTGCTTAACAATGCTTTAAAGTGTCGTTAATACCCTTTTTAGTGACACAACTCATTTCTGACACTTTGGAAAGTGTCTAGTAATATTGTTCTCATGTTTTGGCACTTTATTAGTTAGCTAAAAGCTGAATTATTATGTAAAGTGCTGAGTTTTGTGCTTAGAGCACGTTTTAGGCACATCCAGTCATTGTACTTATTCCTAGAGACGCAGTTCTACAACCCTTGTATCCCTACACTCACCACTAGTGTAGTAAAATATTTCTGGCTCCTACGGGCCTTAGAGGCAGTGTCTGCCTGATGCTGGTTCTATCAGCATGTTCAATAGGTTATCCGTTCATTGTGCTACTGTGCTTTTGTGCATCATGTTTGTCACTAAGGTTCAGCATGTAAATAATGTAGTGACAGTAAGTAAAGTATGATGCAAGTAAGTACATGTATCAGTAATCAAGTAGCAGTTCATCAGTAATTTCAAACAAGCACAGTAATTAAGCAGTAATTAATTATTAATTAAGTCGTACGGATACCTGGTTTGGTGAGGGTTGTCACAATGGGTTGGTAAATTTCCAAAGCTTAATGTGTTTAATTATATCAATTTGTGTGAAATTGAATTTTAGAATACCCTACTTTGAGATGGTTTGTATTTTGCAGGCCTTGATAGGTTTAAGGTGTATTTTGTAAGCTTTACGGAGCTTTGGAATGAAGGTAACAAGGAAATGATGCATTTAGGAGCTTACCGGAGCTTAAATGAGTGCATTTCAGAAACTAATTAAGAAATGTGAAGCACATGGAAGCATATGGAAGTAATTGAGATTGGTTTTGAGAAGAAAGGAGAAAACATGGGATGAGAATGCAAGTTACTTCATTTGGGACGCAAGAGAGGGCGCATGAAAGTGTGGATTTCAGAGTATGGACACATAATGTGTCCCTAGGGACACATAATGCGTCCCTCATCAGTTACAAATCGTAAAAATACCCTTTTTGACCAAGAAGAGGTATCATTCATTCAATTCTGGACACATACGAATTGGGAGGTTTTGCTAGGTGATTTTGGGAGCTTTTTGGGAGATTCTTAAAGATTCAATCTATCTACTATCACATTCCATCATGTTTTGAAGATCAATCATAAACCATGAGTGGCAAATTTCCCTAAGATCGTCCCTGGGTGAAAGATTGTGAGTTTCTAGGGTTTGTTTTTCATGTTTTGGTTTGATACGAACATTTGTTAGTGTTTGATTGAAATTGTGTGAATCATTTGTTGGTATTGCGTTGAACTCGAAATTGTTAAGTTTTCTTGCAGCATTGACGTTGAGAGATGATTCCTACCATTAAGTTTTGATTTATGCTAGGGTTTGGTTTTTGTTCTTGATTAATAAAGCATACTATTATCTCATATTGTGATGGTTATCTTGCACCGGTTGCATATGATAGATGATTGTTGATGTCTAAGATTAGGATTTCAAACTAACAAACTCAAAAAGTCATTGGTGTTCATAACATAATCAAACCATTCATATTGGATAGCTCTAGATACTTATTAATCCAAAACCCAGGTGTGATTATTTTCTAAATAGTGTTCACGAATCCATTTTAATTACCGTTATGATATTCGTCATTCCAAATAACATGATTAAATCGTTTTCTACAAACCAATTGGAATTACATTGTTGGTTCGCATTTTCAAACACAATTTTAAAGATAAAAAACAAGTTTCATAATTGACCCGTTTAATCAATATAAATCTTAACACTAACCACAAACTCTTCGTGGTTCGACACCCTTCTTACCACTAGCTATATATGTCGCAACCCCCGCCCCCTATCTGTCCCGGGAACGGGCGGCCGCGAGACCAGTTTTGGTGGTATCATTATTTATTATTTTGGGAGCGGAAATTTAATCAGGACCGTAGTTAGGAAATATTTATCAGAGTAAAACCACCATATTTTATATTAACAATCACATGGGTAAAACCCAAGTTTCTTATTACAACATATTTATAGGGATAAATCCTATTTTATTTAAAACATCATCTTTTAGGTAACTTTTATAGCCACATTTTTTCAAGCCGTTAGTGCTCTCCAGCTGGCTTTCTTCTAATTTGGCTTTTACATTTTGTTACCTGAAACGCGTTTTAAAAACATTTGTCAGTAGGAAATACTGGTGAGTGAATCCCAGTTTAATCAAGAAGAGTTTCATCCATTAACAGTATTGAGAGCAATCACATTGTTTATTTCTACACAATTACTCATTCAGTATTGTCAATCCTGACTGATGGGTCATATTACCCATTGGCTAACTCTTTGTCCAATGGTAACGTGTTCCACATTTTGTATACAAAACTCCAACATACCGGCAGTAATTGAAGAACTACAAAGACTCAATCACTGCTTAATTGCATTGTAAAACATTTAAGGTTTTGTAAAAACAGTTTACAAAAAGGAGATTACTCACAAAAAGGTTTACACAAAAAGTGGATTACTCACATTGCTGACTTAGGTTTCTTCTAAGGTTTCCTGGTGATTATCTATAATTTACACAATGCACACGCGTTAGTATAATAACCCTTTATATTTACATTAGTTATACCTTCCCCGAGACGACATTCCAACGACTACGTCGGACAGAACCCTGACAGCCGTTACGGAACCCTGGATCGATCGGGCAGCGTATCTAATACGTAACCGGGGTTATGATACTTACATCAGGGCAGAACTTCGTTAATTAGGTGGGTATTATACCCGAGAATTATGCCTACTATGTGAAAATTGAGAGAAAGGAAAGATTGTGAGCGAGTTTCGACTGAAGGCCCGATGTCCTCTTATATAGGGCCTGATTTTCGTTTTCTCGCGGCCCACGTAGACCTAAGGGTCTTCTTACCCGGCCCGCGTAGTAGGGGGGTCTAGGTCGTAGCTGATCCGGGTCACGGTATAGGTTCAACACGTGTTGCCACGTGTCACCACCGGGTGAGGCCTCGTTGTTGATCGCTCGCGGCCCGCGTAGGCAGTAGCCAAAGGCTACGCGCCCCGCGACATCCTTTATTTTCTTGTTTTTATTTTATTTTTAATGCTAGATCGCATTTTGGGCTCGGTTTTCACATACGGGGTGTATTTTAAGACATATGGGAATATTTTAATATATTTTAGGGTGTCAGAAAAATTCAGGAGGGTTGTTATATCCTCCCCACCTTGTTTTAGAGCTCGCCCTCGAGGTCTACTGGAACAAATGTGGATATTTCCTTTGCATTTTTTATTCAAGTTCCTATGTGTATTCTAGTCCTCTTTTGGAGTTCCACTTCACTTTGACTAGAACTAGTCTTTTGTGCTTGAGGTTCTTAACTTTCCTGTCTTCAATTTGTAGAGGCTTTTCTACAAACTTTAATTGTTCATTCACCTCTATATCTTTAAGAGGCATTACTAGCGATTCATCAGCTAAGCATTTCTTGAGATTAGATACATGAAATACATCATGTATTCCTGCCATTTCCTCTGGCAGTTGTAGCTGATAGGCTACTGGTCCTATTCTTCTAATAATCTTAAAGGGTCCAACGTACCTGGGGCTTAGCTTTCCCCTTTTGATGAATCTTACCACTCCTTTCCAAGGAGAGACTTTCAATAACACTTTATCTCCTACTTGAAATTCCAAGGGCTTTCGTCTGTTATCAGCATAACTCTTTTGTCGATCACGTGCTGCTTTAAGTAGTTCCTTGACTTGAATGATTTTGTCTGTTTTTTCTTGTACTATCTCAGGTCCAGATAGTTGCTTTTCTCCAATTTCTGCCCAACAGACTGGCGTTCGGCACTTTCGTCCATAAAGTGCTTCGAATGGTGCAGCATTGATACTTGTGTGACAACTGTTATTATAAGAAAATTCTATCAATGGTAAATGATCGTCCCAATTACCTCCGAAATCAATTACACAAGCTCTAAGAATGTCTTCCATTGTCTAAATTGTCCTTTCGCTTTGTCCGTCCGTTTGAGGATGATAAGCTGTGCTTAGATTCAACTTGGTTCCCATTGCTTTTTGGAAACTTGTCCAAAAATGAGAGGTAAAACGACTATATCTGTCAGAAACAATTGATAGAGGAATTCTATGTAATGAAACTATTTCATTTACATATAATTTAGCTAACTGTTCCATACTGAAAGTTTCTTTCATTGGTAGGAAATGAGCTGACTTGGTTAGTCTGTCTACAATCACCCAGATTGTATCATTACCTTTTCTTGTTTTGGGTAATTTGGTAACAAAATCCATTGTTATCAATTCCCATTTCCATACAGGCATTTCTAACTGTTGCAATAAACCTAAGGGTTTCTGATGTTCAGCTTTAACTTACGAACAAGTTAAACACTTTGCAACATATGCTGCTATATCCTTTTTCATTCCTATCCACCAGAAATTATGTCTTAAGTCCTGATACATCTTATCATTTCCAGGATGCATCGTATACTTAGACTTATGGGCTTCTTCTAATATACGGTGGCGTAGGTTTCCTAATTTAGGTATCCACATTCGTTTCTTATGGAATCTCCAAGTTCCATCTGTACCTTGTTCTAATTCCTTAATCATTCCTTTTAATTTCTCAGTATCATCCTTGATTACTGATTCTTGTGCTTTTTTAATCTGATCATTTAAATCTACTTGCATATTTAACTTAAGAGAACGTACTCTTTTTGACTTTTCATGATACTTCCGACATAAAGCATCAGCTACTACATTTGCTTTTCCTGCATGATACTGGATATTACAGTCAAAATCACTAAGTATCTCCATCCAACGTCTTTGTCTCATATTCAATTCCTTTTGCCCAAAAACATATCTTAAACTCTTATGGTCGGTGAATATGGTAAATTTACTACCGTAAAGGTAATGTCTCCAAATCTTAAGAGCAAAAATTATAGCTCCTAATTCCAAATCATGGGTTGAGTAATTCTCTTCATGATTCTTAAGTTGTCTAGAAGTGTAGGCTATAACCTTTTGACGTTGCATTAACACACATCTATAACCTAACTTGGAAGCGTCACAATAGATTACCAAATCTTCAGTTCATTCAGGTAACGCTAGTATGGGTGCATGGGTTAATCTTTGCTTAAGAATTCTAAAAGCTTCTTCCTGTTTTTGTCCCCATTCAAACTTAACAGATTTACAGGTTAGCTTAGTCAAGGGAATGGCTATTCTAGAAAAATCTCGAATAAATCTTCTATAATAACCAGCCAAACCTAAGAAACTTCTAACCTCGGTTGGTGACTCTGGGGTTTTCCACTTGGTTATCGCCTCGATGTTGGTGGGATCTACATGAATTCCTTCATGATTAACTAAATGTCCAAGAAATTGTACCTGTTCTAACCAAAACTCACACTTTGAAAACTTAGCATAAAGCTTTTCTTTTCTTAGTAAACTTAGAAGTGCGTGCAGATGGCTGCATGTTCCTCCTTGCTTTTAGAATAAATAAGAATATCATCTATAAAGACAATTATAAATTTATCCAAATATGGCTTACATATTCGGTTCATCATGTCCATAAATGCAGCTGGGGCATTGGTTAACCCAAATGGCATGACAGTAAATTCATAATGGCCATACCTTGTTCTGAAAGCGGTCTTAGGAATGTCTTCTTCCTGTACCTTTAATTGATAATATCCTGACCTTAAATCGATTATAGAGAAAAATCGTGCTCCTTGCAATTGATAAAACAGATCATCGATTCTTGGTAATGGATACCGATTCTTAATCGTGACCTTGTTTAATTCACGGTAGTCAATGCACATACGCATTGATCCGTCCTTCTTTTTAACAAATAATATCGGTGCTCCCCATGGCGATGAGCTTGGCTGTATGAATCCCTTCTCCAATAATTCATCTAATTGTTTCTTTAGTTCTTTGTAACACTACGTAAAAACGTGTCCAATTATGTAAAGACACGTGTCCTAAACTCTAAATATGTGAAAGATTTAGTTTAAAGGACTAAAGTTGTCAAAAAGTGAAACTGTGTGTCCGGAGGGACTAAAAGTGTCAACATGCCAAACTTGTGCCTCTGAATGACCTTACGTGAAGAATATATTCTTAAACGAGTAATTGATTGGATATAAGAAGCCGTTTATGAAAATAATCGGAAGATTATTAAATTACAAGGGTTAAACGTGTCAACATGTTGATTCTGACCACTGAGAGACCTTTTAACGAAACCGAGGCTTCGAAATATTCAAATATACTCTCAATAATAAGTGGTATAAATTTCACGTGGTTTCAAGATCGTTAAGCATGTTTTCAAGACTTTGGGCTATAAGTGTCAACTTGATGAAACTTGCTTTCATAGAGATATTTAACGGAACCGAGCCTAACAAAGTTTGTTCATACATCCTTGAGCCTCAATAAGCTAACTACAAGGGCCTTACTTGTCACAAAGGAGGTTAAATAGGGTTTAAAAACACCAGGGACTGATCCTGCCAACAATGAAACTTGTTTTGCCAGTTTCCCAGCTCCAGGCGAGCCGTGTAAGGCCAAGCAGAATCCTTACGCGGGCCGCGTAGGAGTCCCCAGCTCAGAAAGATCATGACAGGTGCGGGTTTCAGCTTTGCACCGCCTCAAACTCGATTGTATCGACTCTATGGGCTCTCAAACGGTTTTATAAAGCAACTAGGACACCTGGAGTGATCCTAGGATGTTCCATAACAGCTGGAGATGATCTATGATCTTAGAAACTAGTATATAAGTGGCACTAGTGTTGTGTTCTTGGCACTTCATTTGCAACAATCATCAAAAGGACTTGTCTCTGGAGCTTGCAAGGATCAAGAGGGGGATTTCAAGTGTAGAAAAGACAGCAAGGACCATTAGTAAGGGTTTAATTGCTTGCTTAGTCGTTTTAATTAGCTTAATTACCGAAAAGTCAAATATATCGTAAATTAGGTTTGACTTTCAGTTTAATCACATATGGTCTAACCACTGATCAAAACGAAAGTGGTTATAGAACCATATTAAGGTAGGTGATTAACCCTTAAAAGGGCACCTCCTAATTATTTCGTTTGACTAGTCAATTGTCGGGTCAAAGTAGTTTGAAAAAAAGTCAAACTGGACAGAATGTTTGAAAATGATTAAAATTAATAAAACAGAAGTTCTAAATTATATTTTATCATCCTAATGACTTGGTAATTAATATTAGAACATGTTTTATCAGTCCTAACCCGACAATTATTAGTCTAAGGTTAGTTTATAACCGAAAGTCGCAAAAGCTTGACTTTTGCTTTGACTTTCAGTTCTGACCCATTCAAGCTTAATTCTCTCATGTTTTAAGCTTCCATTAGGACCACATTACTCAGTAGTATAACCCTATGGAGTTATAGTGCATAGTTCCTAATGGTTTGAATTATATGCACTTGATCGTTAATATGCTTATAAATGCCATAAACGCCCTCTTGACACACAACTGAGATTTTTAGCAATATGAATGGACAAACACCTTTGCTACTGATATTTATACTTGTCCCAAAAATTTGACATCAGTTTGAGGTCTAGATTAGGAGTTATGCTCAATAGCGTAATTAGCAAGCTTTTTATTAATTAAATGGCGCAATTAGCATAAAGCCTATCTAAACCCAATTTTTGACACCAAACTTTTTACCTAGTGATGTAAAATAATATTTTGGGATTTTTGAAGATTTTTATGTATTTTTAGGCTGAGCATAACATAGAGTTATAGCTTTGATTCGGTAATTGTCGGTTTTACCCTTTTCATGCATAAAATGAGTTTTACATAACATTTTGATACCAAAATTTTTGCTACTGATTTTATTTGATAAATAAAATATTTTTAACTTTATAAACTGATCAAAAACTCAGATTTCCTATTTTAACCCGATAATCACTTAAAACCGACTTTTACGCGTTTTAAGCACATAGTATGAGTTAAAACTACTTTTGGCACATAAAACTTATTACCTACTGATATTTTAAGTTAATTTATGTAATTAAACAGTAAACCAAAGTTTTAAACTCATAATTCTAATTTTGACCTTTAAGGCTTATGTGAAATTACCAAAATGCCCCTACGGTGCATAGTTTGGTTATAAAAGATAAATTTCACATATATAAATTACCCTACTGTTATAACTTATAAAAATACATATTTTCACTGATTATATCAGACCTGAAACTCAGATAAGTATTTAAACTCTTTTATAAGCATTAAAATTACCAAAATGCCCTTATGGGACTTAAATTGGTTTAAATTACTTTTTGGGCATATATGTTAACATCCTACTGATGTATTAACATATTTCAAGCATATTAACAATTAAGACCTGTATATGATTCATTTGGTTACCCGTTACGCATTTACGCGTTCGGATCGGCTTATGTGACTAGTTTACATAAAATAGCCGAAACGGGTCAAACCTTATCATTAATTCCTCAATTTCCAGAATGTGTTTAGTTTACCCATATTATACAAGTATCCAAGCTTGTCGGGTCTAAACCACATTCTATTCCGGTCTCCGCTTAATCTAGCGTTTAGGACCGTAAAGTCTCTTCCTAGCTAGCCGGTCTAAGTCTTTGACTTAGCTAAAGACCTGTTAGCATCCTAATAGGTTATTAAACCTTCCATACAGATTAGTAGCATCCAGTAGAAGGTACTATCAAGAAGCCTTAGGATTATACTGCTGAGTTATCTTTCACATTAGCTCAGGTAAATACTTTTAACTTATTTTCCCTTATACGGGCTTGGGATATGGTATTATAATAATACCACTTGGTCGGGTATAAAATCATTTAATCGGATTGTGATTAATAAAATTGCATAACCCGTTTTTAATCTGTCTTGTTTGATAACATAAAAATTGGGGGTTAATTCGACCGTGTCCTAGATATCCTCGGCTCATTTCATTTGAAAATGGCCACGACCTATGCACGGGGTGTAGGCATACACCTGACAGATGCAAATGCTAAATAACCCACATGTTGGGGATAACTCCTTCGTGGGTTTTATAAGTGGTGAGTCGGTTAATCATGACCGGCTTCCAAACCGGCCCCATATGTATGACAAACATGTAAAACTGTATACAAGATTTTATTAAAGATTGTCCCAAGTTATAAATGGTTTGTGCCTTGTGCACTTAAATCAATTTTCATAAACTCTTTTCAAATGAGTTAGTTAATTGTATTTACCAGTGTAAACTGACGTATTTTCTAAAGACTGATTGACAGGTACCTCTCGTAATAAGCTGGAGCTATTAGGTGTCGTATAAGAGGATTTTGCAAATCCCTAAGATGCCTGAAGTCTGTTGTTTTGTTTCTTTGTACTTTTATGATCCGCCTGTGGATCTTATTACATTCCAGCCTGTATATTCTTTCGTTGAACACTCAGACATTATGGTTTGTAATAGTTTATTCACCAAGCCTTCCGCTGTGCTATTATATTGTGTATATTGACTAGGATGATATCAACTACGTCACGATACTCCCCGCCGGGCCCACCGGTAATATGTGGAAATATCGGGGTGTGACATTCTTGCATTTCTGCGGGTGCTAAACGGTAAGGTGCTTTGGCAATTGGTGCGGTTCCTGGTATTAAGTGGATTCTGAATTCTACTTCCCTGTCTGGAGGTTGCCCGAGTAGCTCTTCTGGAAATATATCTGAAAACTGGGATACTACTGGAATATCCTTTAATTCTTTTCCTTTAGTATTAGTGTCGCAACCCCCGATCCGAAATCCCCAAGAACGGGCGGCCGCGAACCAGTTTCGGTGGTATCACGTGTTTGTCTAATTTGGCAGCGGATTTTTTATCAGGACCATAGTTAGAAAATATTGGATCAGAGTAAAATACCACATTTTCATAATATTAAACATATGGGGTAAAACCCAAGTTTGCAGTACACACATTTTCATAGGAATAAATCCCATTTTATTAAACAAAACATCTATTTTTATTTTAGGTAACTTTATTGCCACTTTTCCAAGCCTTCACTGCTGTCCAGCTGGCTTCTATTTGGCTTTCACAGTTTGTTACCTGAAACGCGTTTAAAAATATTTTGTCAGTGGGAAATACTGGTGAGTGAATCCCAGTTTATTCAAGATTTAATTACAACCATTATACAGTACTAGTGGGAAACCCGCGCGTTGCGGCGGAGGCGACAATACGAAGCGGGAACATAATTCCAACATTAAAAAGACAAAGAATCATATGTTCGCTACTGAAGTTTTCTTTTTGTATGTATTATTTTGACCCGTGTATGTGCTGGCCCAGTTCACTCGATTCGATGAACATATCCTGCAGCACTTACAGGCATAACAAAATTTATGACCAGTTGCAAAAAAAATGATAATAATAATCAAAGCTAAGAATATAATAGCAGATACAAGAACTAACAAAACCATTTCCAAAATCCATCTAAAAACACATAACTTAATTATAAAAAAATTGTATACACGTTTTTGAAGCCTATGCCTCTAATAACCCCAAACTCAAAAGTCCAATTTTCACTTCTTACGTTTCTGACTTTTTCCTCTCAACCTGCTTGTGTCCATCAGTTTGTTCCTTCTCTTCTATTTCACTATCATAGGTTGCAATCAAATAATCAAAGAGCCCAGCATTGAATCCCTGATTTCAAAATAACACGGATATTGTCTTCTTAAGCATATATTATTAGAAATATAATATAGTTTAGAAAAGATGAGCCAAACAGGATATGCCTAAGATATGTAGCCTTAAACCTATCGCATAAATAACTTTCTTTTCAATTTCAATAAAGTCAAATGTAGTCAAATGAGGGACTTACATGGTCATCCCAAGCATGGTCCTTTTTGTAGATGATGGCTGCACCGAGACTTCTCGCAGGGTTGATGCCTGTTCCGGCGATGGGGATGGTGGCCAAATGGACCAAGAAAACAGCGAACACGATTGGGAGTGGAGCCAAAATCTGCATAGTTTGGTTCAAATTGAAGTCAACTAAAGATGGTCAAAGGTCAAAGGTCAAACAAAAGGTAAATAGAATGTACTACTTTAACTTTTACCGCATGATACCATCCCTAGTTTCAAAGCTCTGATTTTGGCCCTTTAGAAAGTGTGCATTGAATTTTATTAGTTTATTTAAAGGAAAGTGCTACTTTCATTGCATTGCATGAGACACAAGTGTTCAAAGACTTTGGAACTGATACATAACAAACTACTTTTGTAACGAAGAAAGGTTCCTATAACCTAATTTTAGGATAAGAAAGTCTCAAAACTTGTAGAACATACATGAAAAAGTCACCAAGTAATTGTTTGAGTAAACTTCATAAATGGTCCCTGTGGTTTACTCTAATTTTTATATTAAATTACTTAACTTTAAAGAAGCCACTTGGGTTGTAGCCCACTGGCTTCTTTAGAGAGTACTCAGGTTCAAATATGGACAAGGTGTAACTTAGGAGCTTGTTTTTAGGCTCGGGCTCGTTTAAGCTCGGCTCGTTCGAGTTTTTTTCGAGCCGAGCCCGAGTTGCTCGGCTCGTTTGCACCCCTTATTTTACCCTAATGCCGTAAAAAGTCAAAATAATTATTGTGAACAAATCACCTCCAGCAGTTTATTTACAGGAAGATAAAGAATAACAATTGAATGATAAATGATCAAAATGAAGAAAATAACAGTTCAAAATATGGAAACAATAAACAATTAATTCTTTATGCTCCCGCAACACATAAGTTAAAAGTGCAACGGTTCCAACACCCAAAAGAGTGTCCAACTATCTGCATTAGATATTAATTCTTCTCAACTAAATATGTGTGCATCAGAAAAATAATGGAAAAGTAGGAAAATCAGGTTATGCTCGATACCTGTAGCTTATAATCAGGATGATTTTGCAATGCTTTTAGAAGAACTGGAGTCGCTAGCTTGGCAATCCATCGGATTGGAGTTGCCAGCTTGGTAATCCATCGGGCAGCTGCAACCATTCCACAGTGAGCATAACCTAGAATTACATCACTAACTCCACCCCTCTCATCTCCGACCCGTTTGCCAGGTCTCGATTGCATGGTACAACATAAGCATTTAGGTATGCTCCTAAAATGCGCGTTATAACATAAAACTTGTTAAAAATGGAGCTAAAGATTATAATGTTTTAACAAAAGAAATGCCAATAATGAAGTTAATATTAGACGATCAGTTTTTTTTTTTTTTTTTTTGTTCATGGGTGTCATACTTGTTTATTAAACCAGTTTATATCATATAGCTGCATATTGCGGCTTAAACTTATGTGTTCAAATGACCAATAGAAAAATCCTAATTCAGCTGCCATTTCTAAGATAACAACCTATAATATGCATCATTCATTCATAAATAGAATAAATAGAACATCAATACATCATAATCAATCATTATTACTTGCCTACTACCAGGTTTACCATTATAATCATTATTACCAACCCACAACATTCATGTTCATCTCAATCAATTACAAAATCAATCAGATGCATGTAAACAAAATTTCAAATTCATCTAAACTAACACTAATGTAAAACACACAGAACATGTTTTGCTGATTTCCATTCCATTGATCTTCTCAGCCTGTTTTCCGTAATCAGATGATGTTACTTTCTCAACCTATTAAATTAGGGTTTAAATCTACTTGCCCTGGCAAATAGATGAATAAGATAAGAAAGTAACAGAATCTCTGATCCCGAGTATCCAACTTCGCTCTGTTTTTCCTTTCATATAATATAGAGGATTACGATCAACAAAATTAATCACCTTGACTATGCAGCTATATTTGCTAACATAAAGCCGAAAATCATATACAACATGTAATAAACCCACCTAAAACCTAGAGATCGAGCGAATGATGATTGGCGTGATAGTTGATTAGTGTCTGTAAACCAACCTTACAGTTTAACCCCACAATTCCCAAAATGCACTCTAAAAAAACCCCAAATTTTTTTTCCAGTTGCTAAACTAAAATTTCCCCTGTACAATCCTATTAATTGAATCAGAGCAAAATTCTAATCACAAAATTTACATCCATTACGCGGATAGCTATGTGTATGGTTTTAATACGTGTAACGGATGCTCATCAAATGATCTGCATGGACTGTTGAAATTTTTACTAAATAACGTTCAAGCAAACAGTCAAGGTCAACGAAAATTAAGGCTCAACAAATTGTTTATGAGCGATATGTTTAACTGAGCGAAATGTCAAAGTTCGGCGAAAGCATGAATGTTTATTTAGATTTGTGTTCTTGATTAATTCACTACACGAATCGAGACATTCCACATCTAAATTCGTGTTCAAACCAATTCTTGGAGATGTTTTTGATCCTAACATTATACAATAGTCAGAGGAGGTTTTCACTTTTCCTATCAGCATAAACAATCAACAACCACAATTAGACCTATAAACTAAACTTGAACACTAAAAAGCAACACAAAATTACTAAAACCAATTACAAAAATAACAAACCTAATTCAACAAAAAGCTAACAAGCCAGAAGAATAACTAACCTCACACTGTCGAGCGTTGCTGTGATTAATCCACTGTAACAAACAGTCCTGATGAACAAACTTAATACTACCGCTACAAGCACACGGATACCGTAACGGATTATCAACATCTCCTGGATTCCGGCAGATCCGGCAAACATCTCCGTCTTCATCATCGTCATCATCATACACGCTCGTCGTAACATTCTTTCCACTATCAGCATCATCCGAACCATTCGCTGACGTCACGCACGAACCAGAAGATTCCGATTCCGATGACGAAGAAGCCGATGCATTAACAACGGCGGCGACTCCGGCTCCGTCGTCTGCGGCCGCAACCGGTTGCTCGTTCATCATCTGAAGCTGCAGGAGGTTAGGTGTACAGCGAGTTTCGCTCACAATAATATCTATATTTGTGATTTGTAGAGTAGAGATGAGCAATTACTTACCTTGCTTGAAACCCCGGTTCGAATACGTAACCATCTTGCTGGACCAGGAGAATTAGAGGAACTCTGTCACTTCCAGGATAGATAATCGATCAGCTGGTCCAAGTGCTGGAGAGGGAGAATTGATCGGATTTATGGGATTGAAATCGTAGGGTTTTGGTGGCTTTTGGTGTGATATCAGTTTCATCCATCAAAGCTTATTGATGATATCAATAATTGATTTCAGTTTCGTGGGAAGAATTGATTTCAATCTTGATTGTATTAGTAATTGCACGAACGTTTGCATCAATGATAATATTCAATTTCAATGCTTAGGGTTTCATATAACAGGGGACGTAGGGAGAGGAGGGGCAGAATGGGAAGGAAAAGGGTAAAATATAGGGCTTTTTATAAGACCTTTAGTCTGCCATCTTAAAAAGTGGGGGTTTAATTACCATTTTAGACATGGGAAATGCTTATATATAGTATATAGATTGAGGGCGATCTCGCAATTATATTTGTTTCCAAGTCATATCAATTAACATCCATGGTACTGTCAGACCCGACTTGTGGAAATGTTACTCCTTGACCAGGTGGTAACAAATTTTGTATACAAAACCCCAACATACTCATGATAATTGTATTCTTACAAATACTCAATAACTGCTTAATATATAATTAATTAAGTGAGGTTTTGTAAAAACAATTTGCAAAAAGGAGATTACTCACTTTGCTATCTTAGATTATCCTTTAGGGTTTCCTTAGAATTATCTATAATTTACACACAAAAGCACACGTGTTAGTATAATAACCCATTTTAACATTAGTAATACCCTCCCCGAGACGGCATTCCAACGACTACGTCGGGCAGAACCACGACAGCCGTTACGGAACCCTAGATCAATCGAGCAGAGCATCTAATACGTATCCAGGGGTTATGATACTTACAACGGAGCAGAACTTCGTTATTTAGGGGGGTATTATACCCCGAGTATAATGTATACTACGTAGAAATTGAGAGAAAGAAAGAAAGTTTGAGCGAATTCGACTGAAGGCCCGAGCTCCAGCTTTATAGGAGCTGAGTTCGGGTTCTACGCGGCCCGCGTAAAACAAGACAAGGGCCTACGCAACCCGTGTCAACATCGATCAACGCTATAGCTGATCCGGGTCATTGACTAGACCTGCCGGGTGTTGGGCCAGGTGGCGGCCCATGGTCGTGCCAGGTTTCACCTTTACGCAGCCCGCATAGGGGTTGAGGTGAGGCTTACGCGGCCCGCCTCAAGCCCAAAATTTCATTTTTAATTATTTTTAATAATATTTAAGGCATTCGGGGCCCGTTTTCGCGTATGGGGTGTATTTTTTGACATATTGGGATATTTTAAAATATATCAGTGTGTCGGAAAAATTTACGAGGGTGTTGGTTTAGAGTTGTTATAGTTAGTGATTATAGAAATCAAATACACTAATGATCATTTCCTTATATAACTTGTTGTTTTCATCACAGAAATGAACTTTGTGGATTTAGAGGTTTTATTTACTTTAATTGTGATCTTTTCACCCCTTGGTGAATTTACTTGAATTGACTTTTGATCACATAAAATACTGGCTTTATTGGCTATTAACCAATCCATTCCTAATACAACATCAAATCTTGCCAGATTCATTGGGTAAAGGTTTGCAATAAATTTCTGATTTAAAATTTCTATTCTTGCTCCCTGCAAGATTTCAGAAATCCTAATGGTTTCCCCATTTGCTGTCTCTACTAGACATTCTTGTGGGAGTTTAGTTAATGATTGATTAAGAAGTTTGTAAAATGAAGTATTAATAAAACTTTGGTTTGCACCAGAGTCAAATAATACTTTAGCAAAAACATCATTAACTAAAAACGTACCAGTGATCACATCCGGGATCATCTTTACTTCTTCTGCAGTCAGAACAAATGCTCTAGCATTTTTAGTATTCTTGGGGTTTGTAGCTGGAGCTAATTTTGGACAGTTAGGCTTGATATGACCTTGTTCTCCGCAGTTGTAGCATATCCTGTTGTTAGGTTTTTTCCTGCAGTTTTCCTCCTTGTGTCTAGATATTTTGCAAAAGTTACAGTATATGGAGCATCTTCCTTAATGCTTCCTTTTGCAATATTTACAGTAAGGTGCCGAGGTAGAACCTACATTTCTCCCACGGTTAGAATTTACAGAACGGAATTCCTGGGTAAGCTTCTGGGTTAGGTTCCTCCTTTGATCCTCTTCTCGAGTACGGACTAATTCATCTGTCAAGGTGTTAGCTAGTTCTACAGCTTCTTCTATAGTTTGAGGTCTAGCTGCCTTGACTACATGTCTAATCTCTCCAATTAATCCCCAGATGTAACAGGAGATTAATACTGGTTCAGGTGAAGCAAGGGTTGGTACTATTCGGGCATATTCAAAGAATAATGTAGTATAACCCTTACTATCTTCCTCAATCATTCTAAGATTTAGAAATTTGTTTGCTATCTGTTCTTTTTCATTAGGAGGGCAGAATTTCCTTTCTACCATGTTTTTAAACTCCTCCCATTCCATACTGAAAGTTCTATCACTTACCCTAGACTGGAGGATAGTGTTCCACCATTCTAATGCTGAATTCTTAAACAGGTTGGAAGCAAACTTTATCTTATCCTCTTCCGCGCATTTACTTGTCCTTAAGACTACCTCGGTCTTTTCTATCCAGCGTAGAGATGCAACGGCCACTTCATTGCCCGAGAATTCCATTGGTTTAGAAGACCAGAATCCTTTATAAGAACAACTGTAAAACACGATTCTTCTTCTTTTGGGAATGGGCACTTGAAGTACGGGTCCATTGTTCACGCTGTTTTCAGGTTCAGAAGGTCGTTTGCTATCATGCTTACTTTTATTTTCCGCTTCCTTAACCGTTTTGATAATATATGGCATAGCATCTATTATCCCTTGTGCCACTATATGTTGCATGGCACTGTTATCCACTTGGTTTCCATTATTGTTGTTGTTCGGGTTTTCATTATCCGGGTTAATGTTACTCTGGTTATCATTATTCTGGTTTTCCTGATTTACTTCGTCGTCCATCTGAATTTTAAACATTTATCAATTATTAATATCACAAAATAATTGATAATTTAGGCAACAACCACACAACACATATATTGGTCAAAAGCATCGAGCATTGCGACTTACTCTTTTCTGTTATAGTATGCGTCAAATACACACTAATACTGGAATTAAAAATTACAATACTATTATGCATCGCTAACCACAAGGTGGTCTATACTACATCATATATTATTATTACACATATATATTATTATTATTATTATAATTTTTTTTCATACAAATATATTATATATCATTATATTATTATTACTAGGTTATATACCCATGAGTTTCACGGGTTATGGGTTGTGTTAAAAAAATCTATATCCATAAAATAATAACTTCACATAGTAAGACACATGTTTGACAGACCTTACTGACACATGTTTGACGGGGTATGAGTTGTGTTAAAAAAAATCTATATCTATAAAATGAATTAATTTAGTTTTATCATGGTGTTGCCTATAATATATGACGAATTTTGGTACCACTTCATTTTTGTCTAATTATTATACATATGTTTAGCTTATAATCGTATATGTGTTATACTATGAAACACTAATCGATTGTAGTAATATGTGTTATGCTATGAAACAATAATATATCAAAACTATGCTTTTGATAACAAAACAAAATACATATAGAAATACCAATACAAATTACAAGTAAGTAAAAACTTCTTTGTATACAACATTAGATGTCCTATTAGTAAGGTTACCATCATTATCAAGAATTGATAATTTGAGTCCGTCTCTGCTCTTGACTCTCGACAAAGCCACGTAAAGTTGACCATGAGAAAATACTGGATTTTTCAAAAACAAACCAACTCTGGATAATGACTGCCCTTGACTTTTATTAATTGTCATAGCGAAGCATAAAGCAACAGGAAACTGTCTTCTTTGGAATCTAAAAGGAACCTTCTTATCCGACGGTATTATACCAATTCTAGGAACAACAATTCGAGCACCAATGTTGCTTCCAGATATCACTTCTGCTTCAATAACGCGATTTCCAAGTGATATTACCTTTAAGCGAGTTCCATTGCACAACCCATTTTTTTATCAATATTTCGGAGGAGCATGATGGGAACACCGACCTTTAGTACTAATTTGTGATTTGGAACACCTGAGATCTTAAGACCATTTAGTACGTCAGTAGAGTATAAACTTTGATCAAAACCATCCTGTAGATTTTCTGTCTCACAAATACTATCCGAACTTAGGTATTCCTTGGAATCTCCTGGGAACATCAACAACAACTGAGAATTAATTTCATCAACAACTTCATTCGTCGGTGCAAGAATGGCTCTTTCTTGGTAAAATCCGGAATTTTGGTAATTTTCAAGAAGAGAAGGATAAACAAAATCTATAAGACTTGAAATTGGATCAGCGGAATCCATGATTAAAAGATCATCGGGTATGTCTATAATCGCATCACCATCGTTGGATCCGCCTAGTCTCCCTTCACCCAAATCCAACAACCACTGAGCAAAGATTTGTGTTTGCTCGACATCATGCATTCCACTTCCTGCACTCAATCTCATGTTCTTGGTTAAAGTGAGTACTTTGCAATGGTCCCATATGTACGAAGAAGTCAACAAAGCATTAACAATGTCTTGTCTAGTACCACCTTGAATGACAGGAAGAGTTTGTCGGAAATCTCCACCAAATACGATTGTTTTACCTCCAAATGGACTTTCGGAATTATGAGAACCATCACATTTCAATATGTCTTTTAAAGTTCTATCCAAAGCTTCAAAACCATGTCTGTGTATCATTGGTGCTTCGTCCCATATAATCAATGATGTTTTCTTTAATAGATTTGCAACATCACTGTTAGGGATTATAGGACAAATTGAGTCTTCGGTCAGATTAATCGGAATGAGAAATCGAGAGTGAGCTGTCCTACCTCCTGTAAGAAGCAAAGATGCAATCCCACTTGAGACAACATTTATAACAATTTCCCCTTTCGATCTTAGAGATGCAGATAAAGTTTTCCAAAGAAATGTTTTACCGGTACCTCCATAACCGTAAACAAAAAAACACCACCTTTATTGTCTTCAACGACGTTAATGATATCATTATAAATAAATCTTTGTTCATTGGTTAATGAAACTAAAAGGTTCTCAAACTCCTCTTGAAGATCAATTCTGTCATAATCCAGCTCTTCAGTAATCAAACGATTATTTGAAGTAGAAATCAACTCATGATCAGGGTAAGGCATTGTATTAAAATTTCGTAAGCTGGAATTATTCCGAATTAAAATCTTCTCAATCTCGTACAATGTGAGATTTTTAACTTGATCATCAGTAAGGCATAAATCTGAAATAACACATTAAAGATATATTTTTAGATTAACATAATCCAATGTATAAGAAACAAATATTTGTTATAATCTAAAAGAAGTGATTGGATAAAATATAACATTTTAACGTGATTTAAATTTTATTCAAAGAAGTATATATATTATTATATATATAAATATATGTGAATGTGAATTATAAACATAAAGATTATAAATAAACCTAAAAATAGTAATTATTATAAAGTACTTATACCTGGAGCCTTTAAAATAAGTCGTTGTTTATAAAGGATGCCATCTGATAGTAATTCCCATGTTTTTTGCCATACACGTTCCGGCAAAGACAGAGTGTGGCACGTCAACATCGTAGCAAACAATGCGTGAAGATAAAAACCGGAGCCTGAATGACTTGCTTCTTGGATAGCTTCTATATATTCCATATCATCATCTAATAGACCGTGAGCATAACATGCTTCTCTAAAGGTATTAAATTTACGACCATTTACAGTGAGGATATCATCAAAGGATCGGGGACCTTTAACTTTGTTTAAAAGAATCCTCAAAAAATAAGCCTTGCCAAGAGTAGGAGAAACAGCATGAATTCTTCCAATTGAAAAACCAGTAGTTTTCCTTCGTTTCCAACACCGTTCATCCTTTTTCCACACAAACTTTGTAGGGAATTCAACGTAAGTAAGCTCTCGGGCCACGACATCACTTTGATTACAATCCATCCAAGATGAAAACATTGAAGAATTCATTGACGGCCTGTTGAGGACTTGATCAATATCATCGTCTTCACCATATACGACATGTTGTTGGTTCAGAAGATGAAATGGGAGACGAATAACAGCAGGATACCTATAGTGAACATCATATGCGAATATACGCCATGATGCCTCACATGCAGACAAATATCGACAATCATAGTATTTTTTTATCTCATCCACCGGCGGGTCAGGTTCGTTTGATGTGTTACTTTCAACAATGGAAACGGTAACCCGATCAGGACCTTTGTTGATATATTTAAACAAATACTTTATAGATCCGGCCTGATTGCACCATTCAACATTGATGTGGGACTGATATCTCTTCAAAAGTGTTTTGTTGTAAGGAACAACACTTCTGTTATCTAACTTAACTCCAGATTTTTCAACAAATGTTCCTGAATCTCTTCTTCTGTAGAGAGGAAAACCATCCCTATCGATAGATGTATGATCACGAAATTTCTTTGGAAAGCCCTTCGAACACTTATTATCTACCATGCATGGACAGTTGATGTTTTCATTACCACAAGGACCATGAATCATGAAATCACTGACAAGAGTATACAACTCTGGATCATCGTTTTTGTCGGGAATTTCAGCGGAAATGAGGGGATCAATGTGTTCAACAGTTGGAAACTTGTGATCGGGATGCATAAATAAACATATATGCGCATGCGGCAACCCACGCTTCTGAAACTCCACAGTATAAACAACTACAAAAATGAAAGAAAATAAGATATTAAATGTTTGTATTAAAATTTTAAATATCCATAAAAAATTAGTCTTCATAGTGAATACCTGCTGACACTTTGCCAAGTAATGACTTCTCCTTCAAGTCTTTAATCAAAGCATTGAGCTTGATTTTAAACAATCTAGATAGGATATCAGGCCGGTCTTCAGGACTTAAATTGCTTTCCTTAAGAAATCTTTTAATTTTAGGCCATTTCGGATTACATGTTACTGTTATAAAAAAATCTGGATATCCATACCACTTACATAGAGACATTGCATCCAAATAGTTCTGCATCATATACCGAGCACCTCCAGTAAATGACGAAGGCAATATGACAAGCTTTCCAGTGGTGGATACATTTATATTACCATGGTTACGTAAATTGGAAAGGTTCTCATAAGTATCACATCTTAGAACCTTCTGTTGATGACGTATGTAATTTAGTCTCTCAGTTTCAATCATGGTATACGCATCAACTAAGAATTGTTGAAATAGGCGACGTGAATTTAGAATTAATGAAAACATACCCTGCCTGTCTTGTATCCTGTATGCAAAGAATTCTCTCATAGTGACATATGTTCGTTTGGTTGATGTCGAAGGAGTAACACCTCTATGAGGAATGTCAATTCTGTAGCAATCGTCACCATAAGGAAACAAAAGAGGATACTGGAGAGCAAGATACGAGGGATGTAACTCACTAATACATTGTAGACCACAAGATTTCGTTTCAACAATAATATCTCTATTTTCTAAGGAATCGCCAATGTCACCAACAATTAAAGCTGCCACTTCAGAAGCGGTTAGTAAGTTGTATGTTCTTCCATCTTGTTGCCTTCTTCCAATGAGCCGCAACTTTAGGTCAGCCTGGCAGTTTTCTTTAAAAAAATCTCTTACAATCCGATATGTTTTAACCAAAACATTCTCCGAGTCTAACATATTCTGTATATGTTGTATAACTTGAAGATCAAGATCTCGAGATGTTGATGAAGAAGCTTTATTAGATTCACTAAAAAAAATAAACACATTCAGGTTTTATTTCAAAATATAACACATTCTTAACAAATGTAATGGTAACATTGAATACGTACCCAAAAACGACTTGTCTATTTGAAACTTCATTGTCAGTGTCATATATATATAGCTGGGAGAATTTTGGTTTAGATCCATCTTCTGGTAGAAGACTTCCCATTCTATGGTAATTCTGACCACCCAATCTGAATATATAAGGAGCATTGCCTCTATTAATGGTAGAATCAACTTTTCCACCAATGGACATAAATGAGAACATGGAATTGTATCGACGGATGTTCTTCAGGAATGCCTTGCTTTTTGAATCTAAAGAATTAAAAAGACACTGATAACTCGGAGGTGGTTCCTTCATGTTAGGAAGTTGAACTTTACCATATGCACAACACATTGAATAACTTGAATTTAATTGGCTTTTTGTACTCATTCTACGAGCTTCGTCACCCCATAATTTTGCTTGGCATATTTGGCAAGTGACATTCTGATCAAAGTGATCAACGTAATCTGTTGAAAATTATTTTAAAAATACTTGTAATTAGAATTTTTAAAGTTGGATGCAAATTACAATTAATATTAATTGTACACTATATATTAATGTAACATGTACCTTTTGAAATGCCGACGAATTCATCTTTTTTAATATCACTTTCATGAACTTGTTCAATGGATAAGTCATTCAAATTTCTTTTATCAAAAATACTCTTGCTTAAATTTTGCCTATGTTGACTGTTACAAAAGTCCATGGAATTGTTTCTGTTTCTGTAACCAGCCATATCTATGATAATGAAAATAAAATTACGTTAAGAATATATTTGTACGTGCTGTGGGGAAAGAATTTTAATATCGTACCTGATGTAATGTCAGAGAAAGGGCTTCTCATACTTCCATTTGTACAATTACTAAAAGATAGTGAATTTTTGATGACATTCTCTTTGTTATTAAAAACATGATCTGCAATAGAACAGTTTTTAGCCTGTCATGAATCCAAATACAGTTTTCGTAACTTTCTCCTTTGCTGACTCTCAGACTTGGTAGTGTCTGTGTTTAAACCTATACAAAAAGATAATATTATAATTATAAGATATAGGAAATTACTTGAAAAAATAATATTATAAATCATTAAAAAAAACCGGCCATATCTATGATAATGAAAATAAAATTACGTTAAGAATATATTTGTACGTGCTGCGGGGAAAAGAATTTTAATATAGTACCTGATTTAATGTCAGAGAAAGGGCTTCTCATACTTCTATTGGTACAATTACTAAAAGATAGTGAATTTTTGATGACATTCTCTTTGTTATTAAAAACATGAGCTGCAACAGAGCAGTTTTTAGCCTTTCTTGAATCCAAATATAGTTTTCGTAATTTTCTCCTGTCTTGACTCTCAGACTTGGTAGTGTCTGTGTTTAAACCTATACAAAAAGATAATATTATAATTATAAGATATAGGAAATTACTTGAAAAAATAATATTATAAATCATTAAACAAATAACTTACGATGAGTGTTAATAGACATTGTAGTAATATTTGACAATGGTGTTGTATTTATGTTGGAATAATGATGCATATCTGTGAAAATAATAAAAAAGTAGTTAATTAAAAAATTATATATCCTAACTTTGAGCAAGAGGAATCATATTAGTAATTAACGTTTACATTAAAATAGCAATGTTTTAATTTTGAAGATATTATCTTTGAGGTTCTAAACTTGTGTTCATTTATTTGGTTGTAGACACCGGAAAAGAATCTATACATGTCAATAATAAAATGAAGGCAAGTTTAGATAATATTGTTCAAAACTCAATTTTTTAGATTTAAAACCTAGGATAAATTTAAATAACCAAATCCAAACATTAAACATTCATTCATACATCTGAGTTAAACAACACAAGTTTCCAAAAATACAGCTGATCTTAAACAAAATAAGTTTTCAAAAACAGATAGTAGATATCCTAAACATGGATTAATAAAAATCTTAACAATAGATAGATATGATCATTTTTCCTTCTTGGGAATCAAAAGTGACTTAGGTCCTTCATTCATAGATAAAGGATCTTTACTTTCAGATTCGTCACAATCAAATTCTTCCGCAAGAGTACGCTTCAGCTCAAGTGGGGTCTTTATCTTTCCTCCCCTTTTGTTACGCAAAGCCATACCACCAGCACTTGAATCCATCAACGAACCCCTTGTATCCATCAGTGAAACCGGGGTCTGATAATCAGTGGTGACTGATATAGAATCCTTCATATCAAGGTAAATAGATTTGTTAATATAGATAAGAGTTTGTATTTTGAAATAGCAATGTGTTTAAAATAAAAAAAAAACATAATACCTTCGAGTAAGTAGTATGTTTTCTCGTCTTGCGCTTCTCTTTGCTATAAGTGTTGAAATCTAATTTAAATAGAAAACCTGAATTAGAAATATAGAGTTACAAAATAAAATAAAAAAGACTGATAAAACAATACAAAATGTAGACCTTCATTGCAAGCTAAAGGATCTTTTGTTGCTGATTCGTCATGATCATATGATTCCACAAGATTACGCTTCAGCTCGGAATGTACCCTTATGTTTTCAGCATTTTTTGCAGCAGCAGATAATGATCCAGTGCTTGAACCAATCAGTGATATCGGGGTATCATCCTTAATATTGATATGAAGATAATATATTATCGTAAACAATATTTGCTAAAATCGCTAATCACAATCCGTAATATGTAATTCTAAATATGAAAGTAAAAGAATAAATAGGTTTTATCAAATAGTTTGTTTAGAAAAAATACCTTCAGATCGACAGTTTCGGTACTTTCAAAATCACCAGATGTGATATTCACCGAGTTTGAAAGGTCAACCTACAGTTGGTAAACAAATAAAGGAGTGTTAAAATTGATGAAGCAAGAATGTAGGTCCAATATGGTATAACTGTAACGACTTAGTATAAAAAAGGTTAGATAATTACATGGTCAATCCCTAACTTTGATTCAAGCTGGGAAATTATTGCGGGATCATCAGAAAATCTTTTAACAGTGAATGACTTGTAGTTATTATCCACGTTAAAGTGAGAAATCTCAATCTTAAACGCCATCTTTTTGCCAACCAAATTACTAATTTCATCAGGGAGCAAATTATCCGTTTCACCCTATATAAAAACAAAAGATATAAAAACAGTGGTAAGTTATGTGAGTTTTTATAAATTAAAAGTAAATGGGAAAACAGTAAAACCAAAACGCATACATCAACAAACTTATCAACCAACTATTGAGCACTATTTCCAAGTAATTTTCGAGCTACATGGTCTAACAAAGTTAGAGATGCAATACCGGTATCATCTTGTATCCTAATTTGAAGTTTCAACCTAAAACAGATTAATAAAAGAAGTTAACTTATACATTCTAAAGTATAAAATTGTTAAAGTTATCATAAGGTTACGAATTTACCTGGGAACCACAGAAACACCTTTTTCATTGCAAACATCATTTATGCATCGAATGGTCTGTTTGTCCTCACTTAAATCTAATCCATCATCATCACTTATAAAATACAAAACAGTAACCTTCTTCATACAATCCTTACAAGAATTGTAATACCACTCAACACCAGGAGGGAAACTTATGATTGTACCAAGCACAATCACATTCTTTTGTTGTTTGATTGTATTAACCTCATCAATGTTTTTGAACTCAGTTTCAAGCAAAAAATCATCATGAATACTTTTGCCAGCTTGAGATAAACCCAAAGGACGGCCTGAAGAGCCGAGATCCGATTTTCTTTCAAGTAACCTTGATATGATTAAAAATATAATTGGTCAATAAATTATGAAAAATTAAAAAATTGTGCCATAAAATAATAAAATCAAACAAATAAATTTCCAAAAAAAATGTATGCATTACCTCTTTTGGAAATCAATTAACTCGTCAATGCTTTCGTTCAGATACAATGTGCTGTTTTGAAAACAACTGGAGACATATGCCTTACCTAGATAGTTAAGAAAAAAATTATATAAAAAAGTTATGCAAACTTATATAGAATCTTAAAGAGCAAGATAAGGTTATTAAATAAGTAAAAAACCTTCATGAAAGGTATATCTTCCAAACTGAAGTATCACAAAAACATCACTCGGTTTGTTTTCCATAAACTTTGACATTTGCACCGCACAATCTCCCACAAAGTGACATAAACATTAAGGTACCTATTCAAAAAAAAAAATTATAAAACTTGAAGTAATTGATCAATGTATAAAAAAATTCAAAAAGAAATTATATGTAACTCTAAATCACGAAGTTGTAAGCTCATTTTTTTGGTCAGTTTGTCATTTCTGCTTGTATGATCAATCATAGGAAACCAACCATCAACGTAACCAATTATATCTATAAAGAAACAAAAAAAATAATTAGTATAATAGAACGGGAGTAATATAAGTAAAATAGATTTGTTACTAAACATCAAATGAATATGCACTTACCAACAGGAGAGTTTTGTGGAATAGCACGATTGCGAAGAACATCAAAAGAAGTAAAAGTGAATCCATGAATTGATCCACCAAAGTCATCACAATTCATGATGTCGGTAGAGAAATTGAAAAACAGTTTATGTGGATGGTTAGTCGGGCGGTACGGAGACAGGTTGTCGCCAATTTCAAACTTAGTAACCAAGACACAACGTTTTTCTTGAAGTAGTTTTCCATACTTTAGGAGATAATTACATCACAATTCATGATGTCGGTAGAGAAATTGAAAAACAGTTTATGTGGATGGTTAGTCGGGCGGTACGGAGACAGGTTGTCGCCAATTTCAAACTTAGTAACCAAGACACAACGTTTTTCTTGAAGTAGTTTTCCATACTTTAGGAGATAATTACCAGCCACAGTTGCTTGAATTTTGGAACCCTATCAAAAAAATATAAAGTTTTATGGTGTAACCTACAATATAAAATTAATATAAATGAATGTGTTATAAATTTATAAAGTACCTCCTCATCCATGAGGATCAATTCTACAGCATGAATAGCATTCTTCACTTTAAATGATAGTAGCTTCCAAAGCTTGACTATGCGGACTTTAATAGTCACGTTTGTCTTGGTTACATCCAATTGATTAAGAGAGGTAATGGTAGGATCCACCATTGAGCTAGCATAGACACAATCAATTTAACTCAAAATCCATTAATCCATTGAAATTAACCAACCAAAGAGAATTATTTTAATCAAAACACACTAAAAATACGAATACATATAGAAAAGAAAGAAACTACCACTAACTTACACCCTATAAATATGGAATAATAGATAGATAATAAAGTACCACCTACAAAGCAAGATATACAATTAAACAAAGCTTGGAAAACAACTGCATTAACATGAAATAAAAAAGTGGGAATAACTTGATGGTGGTAACAACTTGGGTATCTTTTTAATCTACATGGAATTATATTTTTTAACCTTATTCATGGAGCTCCAACTTGATCCACTTTTTAAACTAATTCCCAATCTTGAAACTACACTAACTTGATCTACTTTTTTTCTTTTCTTTTCACTTATTCCCTTTCAAGGGTTTGCTAAAAGAAAGTAAAGCACGATTCTTGTGGTGTGGTGAGCATACTTTTTTATCCATCTATCCAGCTCAAGAAAAGTAGTGGGTTCCTTTTCTTTTCCAACCTAACACTAACTCGACATATTGACTTTGTGAAGAATGCTTTACTTAACCAAACTTACTCCTCTCTAGTCTATTTCATTTTCATACTTATATTATATTATTTTATTATTTATAAAATACAACATTTAAGGTGTTCTTGTAAATTAAAATACAACGTTTGGGCTATTAAGATGGGGCTTAAATATGTGTTTAATAAATATAGATGGGGCTTGCTAGATCTAATGAACGTTTGGGCTGTTCTAGGCCATAAATGAGATGGGGCTTTTAAGTTTGGGCTATTAAGATGCTATTTATTAAAATACAACGTTTAAGGTGTTCTTGTAAATTTGGAGTCTTGACATGTGAAAATATAGATCAGGTATACTTATGATTGTTTTTAATTTTTATGTGTATTCTTTCTAGATGCTGCTACTTGCTAGATCTAATGAACATATGGAGTAATTTTTTTTTTTTGGGAAAATATATAGTCAACTGTAGTAGCAAATTAACAGTCAAGTTAGTTTTTATTTATGTTCCCTAAATATCATAAAAGGGTTTTTAAGGGAGAAAGGCAGCGATGTGTGTTATCACGACAACATTATGGAAGACTTGGATATATAGGAATGAAAGGGTTTTTAAGGGAGTATACAAACTCGAGAATCATAGAAGACATTATGGAGAGCACCTACATATGGATCAAAAACAAAACAAAGCCAAAGTGGAGGACTTTTCTTTTTGAAAATTGGTGTAAATTAGGCAATAGTTGGTTAAACAGACGTAATTGCTGTGATATATGTTTTGGTTGCTAACGTAGCCTCTGGCTGGTAGTTTATTAATAAAAAGCCTCCCTTTATGTTAAAAAAACCTAAATATCAAAAAAGCATGTGAGTAGCTAATTGACCATTCATCATTTCTTTCATCATAATCCATTACCCTGCAGCAATATTCTTAGGTTCTATCCATTTTCATTAGTTAATTATTATTTATAGCCAAATTATTTGAGTGAGTTGAATGCAAAAACTTCTTTAAGAGAAACATCAACAACACAATCCACAAAGCTTCTATATAAGCCATTAAAAGAATCTATAAGTTAATCAAGAATTCAGCAGAGGTGTATACGAAACAAAACAGATTGATTTTGGGTCAGATTGTGGACAAACGGGTTCAAGCCGATCATTCTTTCTAACTTAAAATTTGTGTTGGAAAAGGGTCTAGCAGCTTCTAAAAAAAATTACTGCATATGTTCATTAGATCTAGCAAGTAGCAGCATCTAGAAAGAATACACATAAAAATTAAAAACAATCATAAGTAGCAAATTAACAGTCAAGTTAGTTTTTATTTATGTTCCCTAAATATCATAAAAGGGTTTTTAAGGGAGAAAGGCAGCGATGTGTGTTATCACGGCAACATTATGGAAGACTTGCAGTTATATATACTCTTTGACCTTTCATTGCCTGTTGTTAAATTGAACGCATAAAGATTTCGTTCTAATATAAAAAAATTAACTATTATTATTAATGTGAATCTATAAAACAGTGAGTTGAGAATAACAAATTTGAGGAGTCCTTGAAATAATACATAATCATATGCTAGTTTTATATGCTATATGTTCCATTCTTTATTGTTACATCATTAATTATGTTATGCTATGTAAATTTTTGTCTGAAGACTTTATAATGTGCAGAATGGGTGGGACACAGTTTGGCCACATGATCCTCGCACAGGAAAGGGATGACAATGGTTTTTAAGACATATGAACATTGTTTAATTAATAACACCTAATCTTTAAAAACATTTTTCGCTTCGAATGTAGCCATTTTATCCTCAACCTGATCAAGTATTTTTATAAACTAATCCTATTTATTTCGGGTCGGCACGGGTTTCCTCACGGAACGGAACGCAGTTGGTTCGGATCGGATTTCGGGTCGGCACGGGTTTCCTCACGGGACGGGTTTCGGGCCGACATGAGTTTTCGCACGGGGCGAGTTTCTAGTCGGGACGGATTTTAGCACGAGACGGGTTTCAGTTCGAGCCTTTATTTTTAGGCTCCAACTCGTTTAATCTCGGCTCGACTCAAGATTGTAGCAAGCCAATCTCATGGTTTGGCTACGTTACTCCCCTATGAGAAACTAACTCCCTATGTTCTATAACAGTTGAAATTTTGGGACTCTCTAAAACAAAATTTAGCATAAAACAGCAATTGGTATCCACGTTTTGGTTTAGCCAGTTCAATTCTAAATCTATGCAGTAACAATTCTCAAACTCCCTACACTTTGTTCTAACTCTAGGGCACAGATAAGGTAAACATCAAGTGAAATGATAATAAAGTGCTGTATTTGTATGTATATGTGTAGAGATAGATGCTTACTTGAACAAATCATGGTGGAATGAGGGAGAGCTATTTAAAAACACACCCGGACCCGGACCCGTTTCAACCCGACAAAATTGCCCCTTGATGTACAATCTCTCTTTAAAAAAACATTTTTTAACCAAACCGACCCAACCCGACCCAAAACCCGTTCTGAACCGGAACCTTTTCAACCCAAACTCGTTCTGACCCGAACCCGTTACGACCCGAACCAAAACAACCCTTTTTGTAACTGACCTGTTTTGACCACTAATCACTCCAAAATCTCTTAAAAAACACTTAATCCTTCAATCCAAACAATCACATCACACATTCCACACAAACTAACACAATCAAACTCCCAAACACTTAAATCAGGTAATGTTGTTTTCACATATCAGTGCTATATTATAAGTTCTATGTGTAGAGAGATCTGAAGCTCTAATGTTTTTTGGCTTAACCGTAATTTTGCAGCTGCAAAAACATCTTAGCGCAGAAGGTCACCCATACCACAAGTTAAGTTAGGTTGGCATTTCAAGTTCATTAACTGATTCATAAAACAATAACTGGAACAAAACATCCATGTTCTAGTGTTCATAGCATCCATGTTCTAGTGTTCTTTGGGGAATATTAACTGATTCATAAAACAATAACTGGAACAAAACATTGAAATTCAACCAAAGTTCAACCAAAATCATATTATGCTAAATTTACCCTAATAACCGAAACAAACATTCAAATTAAACGAAAATTCAAAAAATACACATATTATACTAAAAATTCAACCAAAATCCTATTATGCTAATTTTGCCCTAATAAGTGAAACAAACATTCAAATTCAACCAAAAATTAGGTGAAAGGTGAAATTGACGAACATGATTTCGTGAAAAAAATAGAAAAACTTCCTTCACTAAACAACCTGTAAATACACTTCAATAATTAACTTGATAAATTACAAAAAATAAAATTTAAAATTAAACATCTATATAAAATAAAAAAAAATACAAGAACTTACCAGAAAAACAAAACCAGATCCTGAAGAAGAGAGAGTATGATGTAGTATGGCTTTATAGACTCCATCACAAGATTAATATGCAAAGATGAACCCAAATTCGAAGGTCGATCCATGTGAAAGCTAATCTACACCGTCAGATTATGTTTAAAAACCAGGGACAACCGTAGGATCTGTGTTTCTTGTGTGAGATTTGTGTTTCTTGAAAGGGAATTGGCGTTTTATGCAAAGATGGGACTGTGTGATACATATCTCAGAGAAAAAGTGAGATACATAACGGATCTTTTGGGTTTTTTTGAAACCCAGCTGGAAGTGTAATACATACAGAAGGTTGAAGAATGGAAGGAAGAAGAAGAAGAGAAGAAAAGGGAAAGAAGGTTATGAGCGCGTGTGAGGTATTGACCTGCAGGAAAGAGAGAAAGCGACGTATTATCTCCGGTCAAATAAGTATTTAGGGGTTAAAGAAAAAAAAACGGGAAGACGACACGTGGGAAGAAGGAATGGGGGGCTTGTAATGTTGACACGTGTCCACTTAAACTTTTCCTTTATTATATAGAAAGATTATTACCAATTCCACCATCACATTCACTGGTCTGGATTCATCCAGTAATCCATATTGCGCTCGTCGTACTTCCAGACGAGTCGCTCTCCTACCTGCCTCATCCTCTCACTACTCTCTAAAACCTCTTCTCCGAAATTCCGGAGCTCATGCACATTTTCTGCACTCATTGGGGGTGCAGGTGCTGGTACTGGGTCTGGATACTGGGGCAAGGGATTCTCCTGAGGGTACGGATTCTCTAAGATCTCCCAAATGTATTCATCGTTATCGTAGTAGTAGGGATCTAGAGGGTCCAGACCTAGATAAGCTGCTAAGTTTGGCATGGGTTCGTCGTTTAGGTGGTAGCGTGGCACATAATCCCTATGATCATCGAACCATGGATCATAATCTGGATCTAAGGGATTAGGGGCTGGTATCCTAGGTATCTCCTTAGGGTTGAAATCATGCATTTCTACATGATTTTCGAGGTTGTTCTCTATTTCCATCGGCTGCGTGGGGAACAAAGGTAAGGGTTGTGGGGCTACTAGTTTCTCCAGGTTCGGGTCGGCAGCATTTGTTGCTAGGATATAAAAATTGGCTAAGCTCCTATTAAGCATATCCTGTGTATGGGCATCTGACTCTCGCTTAGCGGCTGCTAGGATTCTCTGCTGTTGCAACTTTCGCATTCTTTTCCTACGCTCGAATGCTCCCTTACTGAGCCATCCTCTCTTTTTCTGAGGGAATGACTCTTCAGATTGAGCCTTAAAGACAAACATCCCTTCTTCATTATCAGTGGCATACCCAGAGAGGGCAGACTGTGAAGAGGTACCTTCACTCCTAGGTGAATCGGACAACTGACGATACGCGTCTGAGGGTCCTTGATCACTCATACTGTAAACTAACAAATAGTCAAATAACACACAACAGTAAAATACAGATATGCACGTATTTCCATAATTAATTTCCTAACAATTTGAATAATATTGGTGTCAGCAGAACACTTCTGTGGCTGAATCAGTGGCTTAGCTCTGATACCACCTTGTGTCACAACCCCCGCCCCTATCTGTCCCCGGAACGGGTGGCCGCGAGACCAGTTTTGGTGGTATCATTATTTATTATTTTGGCAGCGGAAATTTCATCAGGACCGTAGTTAGGAAATATTTATCAGAGTAAAACCACCATATTTTATATTAATAATCACATGGGTAAAACCCAAGTTTCATATTACAACATATTTATAGGGATAAACCCTATTTTATTTAAAACATCGTCTTTTAGGTAACTTTTATAGCCACATTTTTTCAAGTCGTTAGTGCTCTCCAGCTGGCTTTCTTCTAATTTGGCTTTCTAAATTGGGAAAGTACAGAAAAAGCAAAGCATTACAACAATAAGCCAGTGCAGGTAACGGAACATGGGGTCTCTCATATGTGAAACCCTCGACTTCGAGCGGCCAAAGCGACCCCAACCGATCACTTTATAGAACCTGACAAGTGTCGAACGAGGTAACACATCGACACCCTCAGTGTAGAGGGGGGGGTGTCTGCCTCCTCCATCAAATAAAGGCCGATGTGCACGACAAACTCTCTCAAAGACATCTCATGCCACTGACCAGCTAAATGAAAACTAACCTCGACCCACGGATCATCGGGGTCGTCAAGCTCCTCTGGCTGGTCTGCAGGCCTGGGAGCGAACTCGAACGATGCCAAGAATTCGCACACCATGACCCGAAACAATGGCAAGTATGCTAGCTGGAACAACCTGTCACACAGTGTGGTTAGTATCCATTTCATATACAAAACAAAGAAAACACAGTAACAAATAGTATACCTGTCCCACGGAGTATCATGTCCGATGTAATCTCGAGCTCTTGCCGCCTAATCCACCTCCTCCAGAGCCATCTAATCGACAGCCGCATGGCTGCAGATCTCCATCCGTTGAAACTTTTCACATCTGTAAAAATCCTCGGACCCATTCTCGAACGCTAGATAAGGATTATCTAGCAACGGCTCAACATCTGGGCCACCACGCCCACGCCCACGTCCACCGGCCACCACCGACCCCGCCCTAGCATGTCCTCCACCACCCTGCCCTCCTCTACCTCCACCTCTACCTCTACCATGCCTGACACCTCCACCGCCACCTCCACCACCCCGGCCCCGCCCTCGCCCGATAACGTCAACCATATCAATCTAAAAAATATAACAATTTTTAACATTAAATATAACATTATTAATTTAATATTAAATATAACCTTTTTATTATATTTAAAAAATATAACAATTTTTAATGTTATTTTAAATGTAACAATAATTTTTAAGTTTTAATATTAAATAACATTTTTAATTTATTTTTTAAAAAATATAACATTTTTTAATGTATTTTTTTTAAAATATAACATCAATTTCTATTTAAAAATATAACATTTTTCGAAAAAACTAAGATTTCAATCAGAAAAGAAAAAAATAAGTGTTGTTGGGCCTATACACGTCGTATATGCCCATACATATCGTATAACACCATAAGTTTCAAAATAAAGGAAGTGTTTTTGAATATATACAATGCGTATAGGCCCATAAGCATCGTATTGATTTGTTGGTCAATGAAAATCCCCAAAATTCTTAGCCTTTAAACCCAAATTACAAACAATTATACGGTCAAAATCATAAATTGAATACGTATAAATGATGAGGGTTCGGAGATACATACCTTATTTGTCTTTGAACTTGAATACGACACCGTATCTTGACCGTATGTAGATCACCGTATGTGTGTGTATTTATATGTGTTAGATTGTATTGGAATAATACCCCGTGTTAATCAAGGGGTTATATCGTTTTGCCCTTTAATACGCATCGTGTAGGCTTATATGATACGTATTACCCCCCCCCCCCTGAATTTTCAAAGGACGCCATGTTTCTTTGAACTTGATACGATGCGTAAGTTAGGAGCATGGATGGAAACTTTACAAAGTAGGTTGCGAAACAAAGGAATCTCAAGGTGGTTGTTCATTCACTTGGTGTGATTTTCTTCCAAACATTTCTTTATTTGCGTATATTGTTTTAGTACCAAGGTGTCCACCTTTTTCGCCAGGGTTTCCAGGCTGCATTTCGGTGTAGTGAGTTGTTTCTTTAATTCAGCTTGTGCGCCTTCAGCTCTATTTGTCGTAGTTTGGTAAAATGTTAGCATTTTATTGGTCCATGCTGGTACAAATTTATAACGGGATGTGTTTAACCGGTTATCCCATAAGTAATAAAAAAACATCTGAAAAAAATAAAAATATTCAAATTATATATCTATTTAAATGAATGTATTAACTTAAGAGAAAATGTACGTTTACGTTGTTGATTGAGAAGGTGTCTATGAAGGTTGGTGAGCTTATAATCATATAACTCCTCGTTAGCAGAATCACACACTGTTTTCCACTGACGAACAAAGTCCTCCCAATCTAGTTGAGTAAATGAATTCTTGCAGTGCTTTACAATATTTTGTAAGATGTGGAACCTGCAAAGATATCTTCGTGCGGCAGGGAATATTTTTTACACACGTTTATCAGTGCTTGGTCTCTGTCCGTAAGAATTACACGCGGCTGATGGGTTGGTAAATTCCAAAGCTTAATGTGTTTAATTATATCAATTTGTGTGAAATTAAATTTTAGAATACCTACTTTGAGATGGTTTGTATTTTGCAGGCCTTGATAGGTTTAAGGTGTATTTTGTAAGCTTTACGGAGCTTTGGAATGAAGGTAACAAGGAAATGATGCATTTAGGAGCTTACCAGAGCTTAAATGAGTGCATTTCAGTAACTAATTAAGAAATGGGAAGCACATGGAAGCATATGGAAGTAATCGAGATTGGTTTTGAGAAGAAAGGAGAAAACATGGGATGCGAATGCAAGTTACTTCATTTGGGACGCACCAGAGGGCGCATGAAAGTGTGGATTTCAGCGTAGGGACACATAATGTGTCCCTATGGACACATAATGCGTCTCTCATCAGTTACAAATCGTAAAAACACCCTTTTTGATCAAGAAGAGGTATCATTCATTCAATTCTGGACACATACGAATTGGGAGGTTTTGCTAGGTGATTTGGGAGCTTTTTGGGAGATTCTTGAAGATTCAATCTATCTACTATCACATTCCATCACGTTTTGAAGATCAATCATAAACCATGAGTGGCAAATTTCCCTAAGATCGTCCCTGGGTGAAAGATTGTGAGTTTCTAGGGTTTGTTTTTCATGTTTTGGTTTGATACGAACATTTGTTAGTCTTTGATTGAAATTGTGTGAATCATTTGTTGGTATTGCGTTGAACTCGAAATTGTTAAGTTTTCTTGCAGCATTGACGTTGAGAGATGATTCCTACCATTAAGTTTTGATTTATGCTAGGGTTTGGTTTTTGTTCTTGATTAATAAAGCATACTATTATCTCATATTGTGATGGTTATCTTGCACCGGTTGCATATGATAGATGATTGTTGATGTCTAAGATTAGGATTTCAAACTAACAAACTCAAGAAGTCATTGGTGTTCATAACATAATCAAACCATTCATGTTGGATAGCTCTAGATACTTATTAATCTAAAACCCGGGTGTGATTATTTTCTAAATAGTGTTCACGAATCCATTTTAATTACCGTTATGATATTCGTCATTCCAAATAACATGATTAAATCGTTTTCTACAAACCAATTGGAATCGCATTGTTGGTTCGCATTTTCAAACACAATTTTAAAGATGAAAAACAAGTTTCATAATTGACCCGTTTAATCAATATAAATCTTAACACTAACCACAAACTCTTTGTGGTTCGACACCCTTCTTACCACTAGCTATATATGTCGCAACCCCCGCCCCCTATCTGTCCCGGGAACGGGCGGCCGCGAGACCAGTTTTGGTGGTATCATTATTTATTATTTTGGCAGCGGAAATTTCAACAGGACCGTAGTTAGGAAATATTTATCAGAGTAAAACCACCATATTTTATATTAATAATCACATGGGTAAAACCCAAGTTTCTTATTACAACATATTTATAGGGATAAACCCTATTTTATTTAAAACATCGTCTTTTAGGTAACTTTTATAGCCACATTTTTTCAAGCCGTTAGTGCTCTCCAGCTGGCTTTCTTCTAATTTGGTTTTTACATTTTGTTACCTGAAACGCGTTTTAAAAACATTGTCAGTGGGAAATACTGGTGAGTGAATCCCAGTTTAATCAAGAAGAGTTTCATCCATTAACTGTATTGAGAGCAATCACATTGTTTATTTCTACACAATTACTCATTCAGTATTGTCAATCCTGACTGGTGGGTCATATTACCCATTGGCTAACTCTTTGTCCAATGGTAACGTGTTTCACATTTTGTATATGAAACCCCAACATACCGACAGTAATTGAAGAACTACAAAGACTCAATCACTGCTTAATTGCATTGTAAAACATTTAAGGTTTTGTAAAAACAGTTTACAAAAAGGAGATTACTCACAAAAAGGTTTACACAAAAAGAGGATTACTCACATTGCTGACTTAGGTTTCTTCTAAGGTTTCCTGGTGATTATCTATAATTTACACAATGCACACGCGTTAGTATAATAACCCTTTATATTTACATTAGTTATACCTTCCCCGAGACGACATTCCAACGACTACGTCGGGCAGAACCCTGACAGCCGTTACGGAACCCTGGATCGATCGGGCAGCGTATCTAATACGTAACCGGGGTTATGATACTTACATCGGGGCAGAACTTCGTTAATTAGGGGGTATTATACCCGAGAATTATGCCTACTATGTGAAAATTGAGAGAAAGGAAAGATTGTGAGCGAGTTTCGACTGAAGGCCCGATGCCCTCTTATATAGGGCCTGATTTTCATTTTCTAGCGGCCCGTGTAGACCTAAGGGTCTTCTTTCGCGGCCCGCGTAGTAGTGGGTCTAGGCCGTAGCTGATCCGGGTCACGGTATAGGTTCAACACGTGTTGCCACGTGTCACCACCGGGTGAGGCCTCGTTGTTGATCGCTCGCGGCCCGCGTAGGCAGTAGCCAAAGGCTACGCGCCCCGCGACAGCCTTTATTTTCTTGTTTTTATTTTATTTTTAATGATAGATCGTATTTTGGGCTCGGTTTTCACATATGGGGTGTATTTTAAGATATATGGGAATATTTTAATATATTTTAGGGTGTCAGAAAAATTCAGGAGGGTTGTTATAATATAGCTAAAGGTACTAAGGAACATATTATAAATCTATCTTTGACCGGACCCTCGACATCCGATCAGCGGCTCCATGCACTCTTGAAACATGGACCTGATCCTCTCCAGTACTCAGACGTACGTTACCTCCTGCTCGTTTGAAAGAAATGCATGCGCAACACAAAAGGTTTGGTTTGTCGACGTAATACCCATAACTTGCAAAAATGGAAGATCGTACATGTTAGTTATGTAGGTCGTGTCGACCATAAGCATATGCGGGAATGCACGCCACATTTCAAAGGACTTGTCGTGACAAAAAATATATTCTGAACGACATTGGTGGAAGGTTTCGCCTGTATGTAATAGGTCATCTGTTTTTCTTGGAGGATTTGTTTTAGTCTCTGCATGGGAGTCGTTTTTTCATCGAACTTTGTGGCCCTAATCTTTTGGAAAGCGTTGTGTATGTCCTTCGGAACACATTTGTTTTCAGGGTTCTGTTCAGTTACGGCTTTCCAGATTGTATGGGGCTATATGTCTTGATCTGTCAGCTTTTGCACCAGTCTAAACTCATTAGGAGTAAGTCTCCTGGCATACGCGTAACCCTCCAGTTGTTCAGCTGGGCCGTGGTTATGCTTCTTGTTAAAAATTTTAATGCAGATAATCTATCTACCAAGCTCGACGACTTTGGTTGAGATGACCTATCACCATAAAAGGGCATGCACATTTTTTGCTGCCGGTTTTCCTAACCGTGGTCTTACTCTCATGCTCGCCATTACGACAACATTGGAGCCATATCTAGTGATATCCTTGGACCGTCTAGTAACAATAACGTATATGTTGGCTAAACCCTTTTTTTACCCAACATTCCAACTCATTATGGGATATAAGATCCCAAGTGAAAAAATATATATAACATTTATAGTAATTTTTAACAAAAAATATAACATTTATAATACATTTTAAAAAATATATAACATTTATAAAAAAAATTAACAGAAAAAATATAACATTTATTATACATTTTTAAAAATATATAACGTTTATAGTATATTTTTAACAAAATATATATCATTCGTACCTGATCAGTTTTGTACGAAACTTCAGGGTAAGCTAGTTGCTCGTCACCCAATGACTCTTGCGCGTAAGAAGGCTCCCCAACGTCTTGTTGTACGCCCGAGGCACCACTAACGAAGAAGTTATTTATCGTATTCTTCTTATCCATACAAGGCACCGTAACCGGCTTCATAATCCGGAGACCCATAACCATGATCATCGCTAGGCACACTAACCTGAAAAAAAACCAACGGTTAGATGATAACGACACATCTAAAAGCCTTCTTAATAATAATTAAATATATTTTTACCTCGTTCAGATCTGGCAACAACGGTTGGCGGGGCTCAACAAACTAAAAAAAACCAACGGGTAAAAGGTAATGGTAAACTTAACGCCGAATAGAAAAAAATAGATAAATACTTATCTTGTTAAAAATACCACCCACCTATTATATGTAATAAATGACAATTATTTGGGTCACGTACGTGTGTCAGTAGTAGAAGATGGCTACATTTTTTTTCTTTTCCCGCCCAAACTTCCATCCCCTTTACTTTCTCTCCTGACAAACCCTAAATCTTCTCCTTCTTCTCCTGTTCTGCTCTTCTAGATATCTCTACTACTGCGCTTCCTCATATCATATTGGATCTTCTCTTCATCTCAATCCACTTCGTCGCTTCCTTCATTCTCGAAGATCAATTGCGTCAATACTTCTTTCCATCATCATCATCATCAATGGCAGTCGCATCTTCTTCTTCAATCACTATTAGCATCAGACGTACCCATAAGTTAAGCTATTACGATTTGTAATCATCATCAATGGCAGTCGCATCTTCTTCTCTTCATCTCAATACACACACTTTGTCAGGGGTTCTCTTTCTCTTACTTACACCCGATCTCAAATCCTTAGATCTCTTACTCCAATCCTAGGGTTTCACACCCCTAATTTCATTCTTCTACCATGGTGAGCTTTCAATCTCTACTCACATGTTTATTTACGTTTCTTTTCGGTGTTGTATCTTAGATCCGGTTTCAATCCTTGATGAATTCACATTTGATCATTCTTTATTTGCATTTCTAATCGTTTAATTGTTGTTTTAATGTTGAGTTTTGATTCGAGTGTTTACAGACTGAAATTTGTGGATTTTGTTGTGGTTTTTGCTCCGGTGCAGCCTCTCAGACTCGATATTAAGGTACTGTTAGTGAATAGTGATCTCGATTTAATTAAATGTTTGATGTAAGATGTTAAGTTGATGATGATGAGATTTTTGGTTTTTTTTGTGTGGCAGAGGAAGCTTGCTCAGAGATCGGAAAGAGTAAAGTCGGTTAACTTGCATCCGACCGAACCATGGTAATGATCTGTATTTGTTTTAGTAGTATGTGTGTTGGTGAGTTAATCACTGGTAGTTTGATATGAAATTGGTTGGCATTGGTCGATAACGGTTGTAGGTTACATGTTGCATTAGTTTAGATAAGAATGAGCCTTAATGTAAGGATGCGGGGATGTAAATTGGAGATCAAGTTGTTATATGTCTGTTTTTTATTGATAAAGACATCTGCTACTATAGCATCATATTTTATGCTTTTTTCTCTTTACAGTTTTCGTTTTCTGATTTCTTTATGCTAAATTCATGTAAAATATATCCCCTAAACATGTTCGTGTGGTTTGTAAATGGTCAAAGTTATTTTTGAACAGGTTATCTTTTCGATGATGGAAGGCATGCACTTAGAAGATTAGGAACACTTTGTGAGCAGGTGGATTATTATAACAAAAACACATTTTTGCAAACATATTTGAGTCTATGGAGACTGATCTTGAAGCTGTCATTCGAGATAGAAACATCGTTCTTTCACCCACTGATATAAAGTCTACCTTCAAATGATATTAAAAGGACTTGCCTTTTGCCATAAGAAATGGGTTTTGCATAGGTAACTTGGC
Organism: Helianthus tuberosus; assembly: GCA_030545235.1. Classification (NCBI taxonomy): domain Eukaryota; kingdom Viridiplantae; phylum Streptophyta; class Magnoliopsida; order Asterales; family Asteraceae; genus Helianthus; species Helianthus tuberosus. The sequence continues at coordinate 202,210,166 of CM060425.1, forward strand.
ACCAAGACATCACTTTTCTGTGAGTGTGAATTACCTTTTTAACCAATATACTTGACTCTTTGAATCAAAATCCAAAACAATCATCGTAGTCGGAACAAATTTTCTAAAAAAACCTTATACTTGTAAAATATAAACATTGGCAACCGTAGTACTTGATTTTTAGCTTTACAACAAGTTTAAAATATACGTTCTTCTAAAAGTTTAAAATTCATAATACTTTTAAATTTCATCACCAATTTATAGTAGTTAAAATATGATCAATTACTTGTATTAGCCTGAAGTAAAAAAAAATTAAGGTTGTTACTATGCATCATCTCAACGTAGTGTTTACTTTGTTAATTTAGTGAAACAAATTGTTATGTGTAATGATTTAGTTTTATTAACTATGGAGTGGATCAGTGTGATATATTTTATTATTTTTAAAGTGCAACTATGATATCATTATTTTTGGAATGACTTTTTGAAATTTGGCATTGCCCCTTCAAAAAAATACCTATCGTACATGGCAATATTTGGGGATTTTCTTGGAGGTGTATCAAATAAATGTTTCTTTAATACAAATTAAAAAGTGTGAAGCATGATGTTACAAAAGTAATTTGCTTCCTTTTTGTTGATTACACTAATTTGTGTCTTCTTAGTTGCTTGAAAGTTTTTTGTGACAAGTATATGAAACCAAATAATCTTTTGATAGGACCTAATGGACAACTAAAACTTGCAGATTTTGGTCTGGCCCATATATTTAGTAGTCCTGATAGAAGGTTCACTCACCAGGTATTCTTTTCATTTCTTATCTAATTATTAAATGTGATACACTCGTAAACATTCCTATTTAACACAATTTCGGATAAAAAACTTGACATATGTATGTGTGTGTAACTGTATTATTATTATAATACATTTGAGGACGGGATTGTTTTATTACATAAATTTCAGGGGTTTAATGGGGAAATAGAAGCATGCCAACAAATTGCTCAAGAAACAAGTGTGTAGTGGATCTGATATATACTTTGGCAGGATGGGAGTTAGCAATTCAAACAAGAAAGAAAAGCAGGTGCCAAAGTGGTGATGCTTCACAATGGCGGTATGTTTGGCATGTTCGGCTTAGCTCAGCGGTACAAGTCTTACTTTTAAAATTTTGTTCTTCATACAGGTGTGTCATATTGACAACAATTATGCGCTTTTCTAATGGGTAGCCTATAATACACAACCATGCTACACATTAGTTAACGTGTGTCATTCTTTATATATAATATAACTGTCACATAGACTTGGTTTGAACATTTGGGCCAAAAAACAAACTTTGCATGGTTAAAAGGCAATATGTAGTGTAGATTTCATTTCCCTTTCTAAACGATGATGACTAGGTGATAAGATGAGTGGGTTGGGTAATAGGTCGAACCATTTAATTTTCTAAATTTTTAGAATGGACCGAACTTGCATGGATGGTTGGGTTGGCATGCGTTTATTTTTTGTCAATTTCTTAAAATACTTTTTAATAAAAAAAAATAATGTGTTATATGTGATTTTGAATACTTATTTTTACAATAGCAATCCAAATTTTTCAATAAATCGTTCGAATACGAATTCAATTTGGGCTACTTTCAACCTAAAATTTGATCTGTTTGAAATAAAATATTAACCCATATCAACCTCTTCTAGGTCAAAATTGTCTCTAATTTTTTACTAACAAAATTAAAACATTTAACTAAAGCTTCTCATAAGTGTTTGATTCTCTCTTCCATATTAGGCTTAAATTATAATTGAAATGGATCATAAACAATAGCCTATTAGGCTATGGTCCATGAACGAAGCTAAAAATGAGATACTACAAACTATAAAAGATAAGATTAATTCAAACTTTATCATATGAGTGTCATCATTCTTATCATATTTAATGGTTTGATTCATTATTTCTTTTATTTTTGATAGTGTGTGTCGTTATCGAGTGAGCTAGGAGCTACAACTCTACATCATGTTGCCGAAATAGGTGAGTTGTTTTAGGTTATATCATGTTGCCTTTACTGATGGACTACAGGCAGGTGCTAAAGTAAATATTATTGCTGGTGGAGCAACCCCACTACATATATCTGCTGATATTGGTAACTCAGAATTGATCACATGCTTGCTTAAAGCTGGCGCTGATCCCTTATTTTTAAGTCCCTTATTTTTAAGTCCCTTATTTTTAAGTCCCAGCCTCATCCCTAGGCTACTATGCCATCAAATGAATTCATTGATAGGTATTTGCATCTGTAACAATGTATTGTTTGTGTCCAATAATAAGAACAGTAATAAAGGACACTTTGGTATTGGTCACTACTTAGTGTCTGCTATTGGTTGAAAGTCGCTCGATAGTCTATTTTGAATGCATAAATCCTCTAAAGTCATTATATTAAAAAAGTTGGATTATAATTAGACTATATTTGGCATATACTAATTATTTATGAAAATATGAAACCGTTGGGCATAAAGTGTTTCGGGTCAACAGATTTATTCCATATTTGCTTCATTATGTGTTTGCATTCGTCATAATTTTTGGGGTTTGTTGGTTTAGTGTTAGGCTTGCATATTCATTAAAATGGCACTGCTTAGATTCCCAACATAGTTGAAACAATCACAAAAGTCACGTTGACCGAAAGCATATTGGCTAACCAGAAGTTGATTGATAGACCCAACCCAAACAAAAAGGAAAATATATTCATTCCTTTAATCCTAGCGTTTCAAGTAAGTTCTTTAATCTGATATGTTTTCTTGGGCACTATGCGTTTACGCCATCAAAATATATAGTTCATTAGGAATATTATGTGCTTAATTTATGGTAATAAATTTGAGATGATTTTTCTCATATGTTTTCTTTAATCTTGAGATGATTTTTCTCATATGGTAATAAATTTTAATATATGCGACATGAAAGATATACTTATAGTTATCCATGATAGGCTTCTTAACAGGTTGTACAAAGTAATAGCACTAGAAAAGGCCTTGAAAGAAGCCATGGTTCCTTCTAATATTGCTAGAAAGGTATGGGTAATTTTTTATTTTGTTGGAGTTCAGAAGGTTGCTCATTACTAATTTCTACTTTGTGTGTTTTTCTTGTAGGCTGATTTTGGAAAGGAAGTATGAGTATCCTAGTGGTTCTTTCGAAGATCTTTGACTTTCAGGTTTGTTCATCTTATCTTGGTTGTTATTTAGGGGATTTTGTGAATGCCAGTAGATTATTTTGTTAAAATGAAACTCATTGTCAGAATTTGCCTAATCGAACACCAACAGGCCTTTGTTGTTCTTTTGTAACATGATGTGGTATTCTATGTGTTTCAAATCCGTTACCCTTTATTGTTTGGGATTGTTTGTTGCCACCGATATGATCAATGTGGGAATTTGTAGTTGGTCAGACTACAAATAAACCATTGGAAGGTAATATTCCTTATTTGTTTGAATCCGATCTTTCCTCCTTTATCGTTAGGCTTGTGTATTGATGATTTTCCCGTTTTTACTTTTGCTCAAATGGGTTTTCTTTTGAAATGTTTTTCAGGTGAGTTAATGAGTTGTTGTCCAGAAGGCAAAACCATAGGCAGACGACGTTGAATATCAACTACAAATCTATTGTAATTATACATGTAGTGGCTGTAATGTTTTGTAATAGGTACCAAATTCCCAACGCATGCGCGACATGAAAAGTTTGTAACACACATTCGGTCTTATTAATTGTATTCTTCTAATGATTCAGCTTGCGACTTATATAATTTAAATTGATATAGAAACAATCGGTATGGATTCTTTATACGTATAACTTTTGAAAACATGTCTTTTTATTTTATTTAACGACATAATTCGATTAATATAAATTAACTACAACACCCTATAATTCATATCCAGCATCTTGTAAGCTTTGGCCTCAACCTTGCAGCCTCAACCTTGTAAGCCATGCTTTTGAGTTTCAGGTAGTTTATTTTTTTATATCAACTAGTGTTATCAAAACTGGCGCGTTGCGCCGGGTTACCCCGGGTTTTTCTTTTGCAATTACTATTAAAAACGTCTTGCTCAAGTTGAGTAAACAAACTATCATGTGCATGTTTTTTTTGTCAAACGCTTTGGCTTTGATTGGACAATTGGGTTGTCATAGCTGTTAGGTTTCGCCACGCCAAAACAACGGCTTATGCCAAACTCAACGTAGCCGTAATGGGAGTTCGAAAACCACATCTAATAACATAGCCGTTTAAAAAAAAACACAGCAATGCATGTCACGAATGCTTAAAAGGTGTCAAATGTAATTGCTCAAACGAAAGCACAACCACCATTGCACTATACGTCATAACCCACCAAAGATCTGTGATGTAAACACAAAAGCATAAAAACAACTGGTAACACCTGATGGCCTTCAATGTTTCAAGCTAAAACCTGAAAAAAAAAGCAGGGATGGGTTAAGTAATAAATAAACATAAAAGTAATTAAATAATCATGAGAAGGATATGAAACCTCAAGTTAGGTATGAGCTAGGGGAGGCAAAATTGATGGGTTGGATAATGGATTGTGCGGGTCGGGTCAGTTTTGTTTAACCCGGAACACTTTTTTTGTCCTGTCTTTATATCTTTATAAATAATTAATATATAGATAATTGATATTTATATTTGTTCTTAACTTATACTAAAAATGTAAAAAGAAAATCCCACCAAACCTTCAAAAATTAGAAAATTCATAAATATAATAATGGTATATTTTAATAATAATAGTACCGATTCAATACCGGTTGAAACCAAGCCTATCCCAGCCCGTGATTCTAAAAAGAAATAATTTAAGTTAAGAACAAATATAAATATAAATATCAATTAAACTTTAAAAGTAAAGGAAATAATTATTATTATAACACTATAATAATAAATGTATAAAAAAACTATATATAATACTAGGTTACAACCCCGTGTATTACACGGGTTTAAGCTAATAAAATATTAAATTATTAAATAAGAAAAAAAGTAGAAACATTGGAAAAAGAAATAGTAAATAAATGAAATATTCATAAAGTAAATATTAATAAAGAATAATAAATAGCTAATAAACAATAAGCGGAAATAATTTCATTTAGTTACTATCAACATTTCTTATTTTAAAATCTTTACCTTAATATTCGACCTTTAAATCTATACATATAATAAAAGAAACCAATTGATGGACACGTGTCGATACGAGAGGCATCTACTTCTTAGTTTTCCCGCCATATATCTGTGTTTATTTTTATCTTAAAAATTACAAGTTTTAAAATAATTTATCAAGTTATCTCATATTTTAAGTCGACGTTTATCTATAACTATATCTCTATATTTATGTTTATCTTCTAATATAATCTTCATACTTATCTTTATTTTATTATTTTGAGAGTAAATTGCACAAATCGTCCTTTGTGATTCATCAAACTTGCAGGTTCCAACCTTAATGTTTAAAACTTGCTAAAAAATCCTTTAAGTTTATTTTTGCTGCTAGTTTAATCCTTTATGACTAATCAAGTTAATTATCTCAGTTTATTTCCCTCACATGCCTAACATGTGAACAGAGATGTGGTGCAAACGCAAAACTGCCTGAAACCCAAGCAAAATTGTCTCTGTTTTCAGCGGAGATGTAGCCAAACACAGTTGGATCTCTTAAATTTTTGGGGTCATTCACATGGAGCAAGCCCCTTTTCATTCCGAGCTACCAACGTCCACTCGGAGGAGAGATCCAGCTCGCGTTTCGCTGACTAAATGCCAAACAAGCCATATTTGCAGGTTGATAGCCTCACGTTAGTTCTGTATGTGAATTCAAATTGAAAAGTGCATATCATTTTTTGTAATTGTTTTCCTCTTTAGTTTTGATTACTTGATTGAGATTACATGTATTAAATAGGGAAGAATAAAAACTAATATTTAGGTACAAAGCAATGGGTCATGAATGGGGAAAGAAGAAATATGTAGATTTAATGGACTGAATGTATATTTGGGTGCAAAATTTGCGTTTCTTTGAATTGTGAATAGATTCATTTCATACTCAAAAGTCTCTAATGGCGGTGGCTGAGGGCCTGAGGCTTTTTATTTTTTATACTTAATAATAATAACTATTTAATATTTTATTGATCTAACCACATGTAACACACACGTTTTTAACCTGTTAATATATTAAAAAACAACAAAGTATAATGTTATAATTTTTGTAATACACAAGTTTATAACCTAATAATAGAAAAATAAAAAAAAACAAAGTAAAATGTTCTAATATGTAAATAGTATATCAAAGTTCTTTTTACAAAAAAACGTATTTTGACGACTATGTGTATTAATTGATTACATTATATTTATTCAAGCTGTGTAGTACACGTGCTTATTCAACTCATGTTATACACGGGTAATTAAAGATGTAACTTTTTTATTATATAAAAATATATTTAAATAACCCGTGTAATACACGGGGTTCTGTCACACCCCGATATTTCCACGTATTACCGGTGGGCCCGGTGGGGAGTATCGTGACGTAGTTGATATCATCATAGTCAAACAACACAATATATAAATGCACAGCGGAAGCAAAAGATAAATATATAACAATCCGAATATAAAGTAATATCAAAGTATTACAACGGAAAGTAAAGGATCCACAGACGGATCTTAAAACATAAACATTGTTCAACAGACTTTAGACGCCTAGAACTTGCAAGATTCCTTATTAATGCCCTGAGCTTCCAGCCAATTACGTTCAGTACCTGTCACTTAACCGTTTTGAAAAATACGTCAGTTTACACTGGTAAATACAATTAACCGACTCATTTTAAAAAAAAAAAAGAGCTTAAGAAAATTGATTTAGATGCACCAGGTACAAAGATATCTTTTATAACTTGGGACAATTATATAAAAATAATCTTGTATACAGATTTACATGTTCGTTGTATGTTCAGGGCCCGATGTAGAAACCGAGTCAAGATTAACAGACACGCCACAAGTATAAGCCCACAAGAGAGTGAGATACCGTTTCCCTTTAAGAAACTTTCAGTGTATGCCTACACCCCGTGCTTAAGACGTGGCCATTTTATAAGACAATGATGTCAAGGATATACGGGACATGGTCATTAACCCCTAAAGGCTTTTATTTCAAACAATACAGATTAAAGCGGGTTACCTCAATAATTTAATCACAATTCGACTAAACATTCGATACCCGACCAAGCGGTATTATTATAATACCGTATCCCAAGCTCGTATAGGGAAAATAAGTTAAAAGTATTTACCTGAGCTAGCAATGCAATTTATACTCAGCCGTATATTCAAATCAGCAAGCACAAGTACTTCTACTGGGCTCTTAATCTGGAACGAAGGTTTTTAATAACCTATTAGAATCCTAACGGGTCTTTAATTAAGGCTTGACTTAGACCGGTTAGTTTTTCAAAAGGAAGATACGGTTCAATCGCGTGATAAAGCGAAGACCGGATTAGAATGTGGTTTTGACCCGACAAGCTTGTATGCTTGTTTAATATGGGTAACTTAAACACATTCTGGATTTTGAGACAAAAGTGATATGGTTTGACCCGTTTCGGCGAATATATGCAAACTAGTTACAAAAGCCGATCCGAACGCGAAAATTGCGTAACGAGTAACCAAATGAATCATATGCAAGTTTCCTAAGTTAATATGCTTTAAACATGTTGTGATATCAGTAAGATACCTTTCACTATGCCCAAAACGAGTTAAATCTTAATTTAAGCCCCGTAGGGGTATTTTGGTCATTTTAAAGGTTATAAAGGAGTTTAAATGAAGTTCTGAGATTCGGGTCCGAATGCATCAGTAAAATAACTTATTTTATTAGGTCATATCATTTGATAATAAGTCTTATGTGACAAAATGGTTTTAAACCCAAACTATGAGTTTTATACGCTTTAAAAGCCATTTTAAGCGATTTCCGGGTTATACAGGAAATCTGAGTTTTCTGATCAGGTTATAAAGTTGAAAATACTTTATTTATTATATAAAATTAGTAGCAATTGGATTGGTGTCAAAATACTATGTAAAACTCATTTTCTGACCGAAAAGGGTATATTCGGTATTTACCGAATTAATGCCATAACCTTAGGTTATGAGCAGGTTAAAAATAATTAAAAATCTTTAAAAATCCCAAAATATTATATTACATCAGTGGGTAAAAGGTTTGGTGTCAAAAATTGGGATTAGATAGGCTTTATGCTAATTGCGCCTTTTAATTACTAAAAGGCGTTATAATTACGCTAATGAGCATAACTCCTAATCTAGACCTCCAGCTGATGTAAAATTTTAGGGACATGTTTATAAATCAGTAACAAAGGTTATTGTCTTTTCACATATTTAAAATTCTCGTTTTATGGTCAAAAGGGCATATTGGTCAACATTTAAGCAATTAACGGAAACATGTAAACGAATTGGATAATCAATGAACCAACCACAGAGGGTTATGCTAACATGTAGCCTGGTCCTAAGGAAGCTCTAAGGCATTTCCAAATCATACTAAATCGGGTCAGAACTGAAGTCAAAGCAAAAGTCAAAGTTTTGCGACTTTCTGTTCCGAACCGTGTCTAAACAGAAAATTGTCGGATCAACAAGCTTAGACTAGTTCTTATACTTATTAACAAGTTATATGAGTGATAAAATAGGTTACATGCCTTCTACATTGTTAATTAGGCGTTGATTCGCAAATTAAGGTTCTGTTGACTTTTTCTAATCAACTTTGACCCGACATTTGATCTAGTTAGAGTGGGAATCAGAGGGAGCCCTTTTAAGGGTTTAATGCCCACATATTTACCAACTTATAACTACCTTCAATTCGACTAATCACTGGACCATTAATGATTAATCGCTAAGTCAACCGTTAATTACGACGGTTTGACTTTTAAGCTAAAACTAAGTAAAAAACTCAACTAAGAAAGGTTAAGCATACTTACAGAAGTCCTATGCACGATTAGGAATGACTTGGTTCTGCTTTGGAGCTCCAGAAGTCTTCCAGAAAGCAGATGGAAGGTGTGATCAAATGGTTGCAACATAAGGGCCTTTTATAGTGCTTAAATCTCATTAGATTGTTGACAACTAAGGCTACAACTGATCATGGATCACCCACAACTGTCCCTAAGTGCCTAGGAATGTTTATGGGTCGCCCATGGATGAGAAAATATCTTCTTAAGTCGGTTCCAAGGCTGAACAACCAACTTTCATGATTTTCTGCATCTGGGGGTCTGACGCGGCCCGCGTAAGATCTTAACATGTCTTACGCGGCCCGCCTAAGGCATGGTTTCAGGTTCAAAACCTTTTTCAGTTTGCACCCTTGGCTCTTGGTCCTTCGAAAGGTCATCCCATCTTTATATCTTGCATTTTGGGCCCCTCAACTTGACTTATAAGGGCTTCAAGACTTATACCCACTTTGTTAAGTCCTTGGTCACTTTATGTTTACCCGAAAAGTCATAATTTTCAACGTTGACGCTTTAACCCCTCGCATACGAATTTGATCATAACTTTCTCATACGATAACGAAACTTTATGAAATTTCTATCATGTATTCTAGTGAGCATAATTTACCGTTACAAAGCTTCGGGTTTGCTAAAAGGTCACTCAGAGGTATACTTTAAACATGTTGACATATTTAACTCCTGTAGTTTGTAATCTCTCACTTTCTTACATTTTTAGCTTCGTATGATCCATGATTTATTCGTTTGAAGGTATGAGCATCATGTAGGGTTACTGTAAAGTATATTTACCATTGTTGACAATTTGAACCCTTATATTCACATACTTTTCATGTTTGTCAACTTTAGTCCTTCTAAAGTATTCTTTCACACGTTCGAGCTTATGACACGTGTCAATACATTATAGGACGTGAATTTTCAAGGTGTTACATCCTCACCCCCTTAAAATAAATCTCGACCTCGAGATTTGTTAAGACGATGGAAGTACTTTTTGTCGCATAGTGGACTTAACTTCTATAACATGTCTGGAGTCTTTCCCAAGCTCCCAAAGTGCCCCTATATTAGGTACATGTATCCTTTTGGGGCTTCTTAACCAATCGATCCTCAATCGATACAGGATACTCATTACATCATAAATCTACATATCATTATGTGATAGTGCTTCTTGGCTTATTGGCGAAACACATCCTTCTGTCACTAGTGTTCAATGTATTGCGAGCACCGCCAAGCTCCTTAAATAGGTTTTAACTTACAAGTTACTTGATCTTGATACATTCGATTTCCTTCGAATGATTTCTATATATTCAGAGCTTAACTAGCCTGATAATTTAACAAATTTGGCACACCCTTCCTAGGTGATATCTTTTGTTGAACCTTATCCTTAACAAGAATTTAGGAGGTTTGCTATTTTCATTAATCCTTGATTTTCTGCCGAATACTGGCATCTTACAGATGATTATGGATTTGCGTGATCTTATTTGTTGTTTCTAATGCAACTTTCAGATCCTGATAATTGGACTTACCAATCTATTATCCTATCAACGAACGTTTAACATTACATCTATACAAGGTCTTCAAAGGAGCAGCCTTGATGCTTATATATCAACTATTATAGAAAAGCTTATCTTAAGGTGGGATGGTTATTCCAACCACTGCTTAACTAATTTTAAGGAATAGCTAATCCTTATAGCTGGTTGAATAACTCGACGATCCTGGGTAGTTGATGGCGATTCTTAATCGTTGTCAAAATAGGGTTGCGGTAATGAATGCATAAGCAAAATGAACCGTCTTTCTTATTTAGCAATATCAAACTCTCAGAATATTAAGTTAGGCTATATGAATCTCTTATCTTAAATTTTACTTAATTAGGGTTTCGATTATTCCATAATCAATCATGGAGTTCTACAACACTCTAACCCAAAGTGGGATGTTAATCTTAACTCTACTTGCCTCTCGGGAGGTAAACAGGGTAGTCTTTGCAGAAGGTAATCAAGACACACGGAGATTACAGAGATTTTTCCAAATCTCGGCCCCAGTTCATTTATCCTTGCCTGTGTCAGATAAGTGGCATATTTATGTTACGAGTCCACAGATTTAATCAGAGACACTTACTTGGACAATTCCATTCTGGATATCTTCTTTGAATACTATTAGTTGACTTTAGTACCATATGATCATTGGGATATCTTTGTGGTTCCATGCATTAAACCTCCACACTGATCAGGCATGGAAGCAATCTATGGAACTTATTAAGATACATCAATTTTCATACGGCGGTTTTGTCATACCATTTGGTATTCGTAATCAATAGGGATTTAAGGAGATATCAATTACATGCGAATGTCCTTTATCTATAGAGAGTGTACATTAGAATTTTATGACTTAAAGATTTCTGACAGGAACAGAAGAAATGGTTCCTATTATTTTCGCTTTCACTTAATAACTATGGTTCTTAGGAAAGATTTTAAAAGTTTGCTATACTTATAGTTTATGAAGGATTTAGAGTAAGTAGTATTCGGCTCTTTGAACCTTTTTCACGATCCCTTCACAGCTTTTCCAACAGATGCGTCATATCATAGTTTGAAGAACATCCTTGGACTTTCTAAGGTTTACAATTGTAGTATCATTAGCATGCGTCGCATCATCAATGGCGTGATTGACTGATGTCTTATCCGAGTTTGTCATACTCAAGATTTGGTTCCTATTACTAAATGAATCAATTTCTTGGTTGCGATCCGACAACTGTTATTCCTCATCCTCATGGCCTTATATACTAACTATGGTTTCATTAAACCATACAGGCCAATATAGCATTAACATTCTTAATGAACGTTATTTAATATATATCAATTATACTTAGCCTAGGTCACAAAAGACCATTAATGGCATTTAAAGTTTGGTCCTAATCCATCATCTTTTTGACAGGGAATTAAAATGTCACATCTGTCTTTATTATAGTGATGAATTTGGATAGCTTGAAGGCTTGCCATAAGGATATCAGAAAAGAGTGATTCCTAATAGATATAAAATATCAATCTAAGATTTGTTGGAGCATTTTCTATAGTGTCATCGGCCAATTTCTACCTCGCATTAAATGACCGGAGTCCTAATCAGGCGGAGACAACAGTTCTCAACATTTATCGTTCATTATAGAATCATATGTGCCAGCATCAAATAAATAAGGAAAGGTACCTGCTATGTAATTATCATTCTACACCATCTCCTGGGCGTTCATCATGCGTTTGTTTTCTTGGCCTCTTCGGGCTTCTTCTGATTCCTAGGGCAGTTGGTCTTGATATGCCCCTTCTCGTTGCAACCATAACATGTTGCATCTTTCAACTTCTTGCAATCCAGGGTTTTATGTTCCTTAGACTTGCAAATTCCACACGGTAGAGGCTGAGATTCAAATCTGCATTTCCCGAGGTGGTATTTCCTACAGGTTTCGCACCTGGTCTTCTCACCCGACTGCTGGCTGTCTCTCTTAAACCCGGAACTCTTCTTATCCTCAGATTTCCTCTTCCTATCGGAGCGATGAGAATTCTCATCCTCCCTCTTACGCTTTCCATCTTCAGAGGCTTTGGCAGCCTTGTTTCTGACTACATCGAGTGTAAGAGATAGCGACAGATCGGCCGTTGACCTGAATGTAGTAGGTCTTGAAGCCTTAACACTGGCTTTGATTTCTGGGGCTAAACCCCCAATGAAGCGAGCAATTCTCTTGGGTTCTGGTGTTACTAGGTAAGGAACCAGTCTGGACAGGGTATTGAAACTGGTGAGGTAAGCTTGACAATCTAAGTTTGTCATAACCAATGATAAGAAATCTGACTCAATCCTCTCAACCTCGTGTTGAGGGCAATAGTTCTCCATAATGAGAGCAACAAACTGTTCTCATGACATGTTGTAAAGTGGGATCTTCCCAACAGCTTGAATGAGAGCCTTCCACCATGCTAGTGCCTCTCCCTTGAATGATTGGGATACATACTTCACTACATCCCTCTCAGCACAACCGCTGATATCGAAAACTGTGTCCATTTCATCCAACCAGGTCATACAATCGATTGCCCCTTTCTCCCCAGTGAATTCCCGGGGTTTGCAGGAAACAAAGTATTTATAGGTACAGGACTTGGTATGTGGTACATTACCGAATACTATCCTCTTGGATGGAACACTGTGTTGAATAGATGAATGTCGATCATCATCCTTCTTTGACTCATCTTTCTTTGAGGGTGGCTTGCTATGAGCCTCAGAATGAGTCTTGGGGACAGACTTAGAGTGGGGTACAGATGAGGCTTTACTATGAGTCCCACTATACTCCCTAAATTGCTCCTCTACAGCTTTAGATACAGCTGTATCAATCAGTGTACGAAGTTCTCCTCTGGTTATATTAATATTATCATCATCGTGGTTTTCCAGAGGATGACTGTTTATCTCGTCAGAGTCAGCCATGTAGGTAGTTTTAATTGCTACAAAAAGAAAATAAGGGCAAGGTTTATTTAGAAGCCCATACAGTACTATCGTTCTTGACGATTTATTAACCATGGATTTTAATAACTATTTTGGTTAATTTGTTAAGCATGCATATATTCAGGATCTTTATTACAATTCCTACTTATAATTTAATAATGGCACAAAAAGGCCTAGTCATGTAGACAAGTTTAATTTATAAGCCATGATTTCAGAGAATCGAGGCCTTAAGGTTTGAATCAAAGTTCATTACCTTTTCTTGACAGGGAGTTGTAGGCTACCACTGTCTTTAGTCTCAGAGGACATTAACTATAGCCCGTAGGCACTTCCCTTTTAAGGGATGTTTATAATATGATCCTCTTATAGGATGATATAAGCCATGATTTCAGAGAATCGAGGCATTAAGGTTTGAACATATTTCATTACCTTTTCTTGACAGAGAGTCAAAGACTACTACTGTCTTTAGTCTCAGAGGACGCTAATTATAGCCCGTAGGCACTTCATCCTTAAGGGATGATTATTTCAAATAAGGGAATTTAGATTAACCCATTTAAGAATGACTTATGTGATTTTATCGTACCACCTTTTGTCAAGCATGTTAACATGCTTTCAGATATTTAACAAGGATTTGAATCTTTTGAAGAAGTTTTACCATCTTGGCCATGTCTGCAATGACAATTAGGCTAGGTTTTACCCTTTAGACTCTTTTTAATATTCAACGCAGAACAATCCTACATTGAAATGTTAACAAGGATCTGAATCTAATTATGGATCTACCATCTTGGCCCTGTCCTAATGTGACATATGGCTAGGTTTTGTCCCTTTTTAGATTTTGCCATTTTATTATAATGGAAGATCTTATAATATAGGAATGATATTTTAAATATAATCGTTCCATTAAAATTTAAACAAGTATATGGTTGCCCTAAACGGGACTTCTAATAAAAATGACTTGCCCATGCAAGGGCTAATCAGAAAAATAACAAAGGAATCAAATAATGACAAAATAAAACGAATTAGGATTAGTCCTATGTTCTTGTCTAGACTCAAGAATGTGCAACTGCGTAACTGAAATAAAACACAAAAGGCTAGCGTTTAATTCACTCAGTGTTGACTCTGATACCAACCTGTCACACCCTGATATTTCCACGTATTACCGGTGGGCCCGGTGCGGAGTATCGTGACGTAGTTGATATCATCATAGTCAAACAACACAATATATAAATGCACAGCGGAAGCAAAAGATAAATATATTACAATCCGAATATAAAGTAATATCAAAGTATTACAACGGAAAGTAAAGGATCCACAGGCGGATCTTAAAACATAAACATTGTTCAACAGACTTTAGACGCCTAGAACTTGCAAGATTCCTTATTAACGCCCTGAGCTTCCAGCCAATTACGTTCAGTACCTGTCACTTAACCTTTTTGAAAAATACGTCAGTTTACACTGGTAAATACAATTAACCGACTCATTTTAAAAAAAAAGAGTTTAAGAAAATTGATTTAGATGCACCAGGCACAAAGATACTTTTATAACTTGGGACAATTATATAAAAATAATCTTGTATACAGATTTACATGTTCGTTGTACGTTCAGGGCCCGATGTAGAAACCAAGTCAAGATTAACAGACACTCCACAAGTATAAGCCCACAAGAGAGTGAGATATCGTTTCCCTTTAAGCAACTTTCAGTGTATGCCTACACCCCGTGCTTAAGACGTGGCCATTTTATAAGACAATGATGTCAAGGATATCCGGGACATGGTCATTAACCCCTAAAGGCTTTTATTTCAAACAATACAGATTAAAGCGGGTTACCTCAATAATTTAATCACAATTCGACTAAACATTCGATACCCGACCAAGCGGTATTATTATAATACCGTATCCCAAGCCCGTATAGGGAAAATAAGTTAAAAGTATTTACCTGAGCTAGCAATGCAATTTATACTCAGCCGTATATTCAAATCAGCAAGCACAAGTACTTCTACTGGGCTCTTAATCTGGAACGAAGGTTTTTAATTACCTATTAGAATCCTAACGGGTCTTTAATTAAGGCTTGACTTAGACCGGTTAGTTTTTCAAAAGGAAGATACGGTTCAATCACGTGATAAAGCGAAGACCGGATTAGAATGTGGTTTTGAACCGATAAGCTTGTATGCTTGTTTAATATGGGTAACTTAAACACATTCTGGATTTTGAGACAAAAGTGATATGGTTTGACCCGTTTCGGCTAATATATGCAAACTAGTTACATAAGCCGATCCGAACGCGGAAATTGCGTAACAAGTAACCAAATGAATCATATGCAAGTTTCCTGAGTTAATATGCCTTAAACATGTTGTGATATCAGTAAGATACCTTTCACTATGCCCAAAACGAGTTAAATCTTAATTTAAGCCCCGAAGGGGTATTTTGGTCATTTTAAAGGTTATAAAGGAGTTTAAATGAAGTTCTGAGATTCGGGTCCGAATACATTAGTAAAATAACTTATTTTATTAGGTTATATCAGTTGATAATAAGTCTTATGTGACAAAATGGTTTTAAACCCAAACTATGTGTTTAATACGCTTTAAAAGCCATTTTAAGCGATTTCCGGGTTATACAGGAAATCTGAGTTTTCTGATCAGGTTATAAAGTTCAAAATACTTTATTTATTATATAAAATCAGTAGCAATTGGATTGGTGTCAAAATACTATGTAAAACTCATTTTATGACCGAAAAGGGTATATTCGGTATTTACCGAATTAATGCCATAACCTTAGGTTATGAGCAGGTTAAAAATAATTAAAAATCTTTAAAAATCCCAAAATATTATATTACATCAATGGGTAAAAGGTTTGGTGTCAAAAATTGGGTTTAGATAGGCTTTATGCTAATTGCGCCTTTTAATTACTAAAAGGCGTTATAATTACGCTAATGAGCATAACTCCTAATCTAGACCTCCAACTGATGTAAAATTTTAGGGACATGTTTATAAATCAGTAACAAAGGTTATTGTCTTTTCACATATCTAAAATTCTCGTTTTATGATCAAAAGGGCATATTAGTCAACATTTAAGCAATTAACGGAAACATGTAAACGAATCGGATAATCAATGAACCAACCACAGAGGGTTATGCTAACATGTAGCCTGGTCCTAAGGAAGCTCTAAGGCATTTCCAAATCATACTAAATCGGGTCAGAACTGAAGTCAAAGCAAAAGTCAAAGTTTTGCGACTTTCGGTTCCGAACCGTGTCTAAACAGAAAATTGTCGGATCAACAAGCTTAGACTAGTTCTTATACTTATTAACAAGTTATATGAGTGATAAAATAGGTTACATGCATTCTACATTGTTAATTAGGCGTTGATTCGCAAATTAAGGTTCTGTTGACTTTTTCTAATCAACTTTGACCCGACATTTGATCTAGTTAGAATGGGAATCAGAGGGAGCCCTTTTAAGGGTTTAATGCCCACATAATTACCAACTTATAACTACCTTCAATTCGACTAATCACTGGACCATTAATGATTAATCGCTAAGTCAACCGTTAATTACGACGGTTTGACTTTTAAGCTAAAACTAAGTAAAAACTCAACTAAGAAAGGTTAAGCATACTTACAGAAGTCCTATGCACGATTAGGAATGACTTGGTTCTGCTTTGGAGCTCCAGAAGTCTTCCAGAAAGCAGATGGAAGGTGTGATCAAATGGTTGCAACATAAGGGCCTTTTATAGTGCTTAAATGTCATTAGATTGTTGACAACTAAGGCTACAACTGATCATGGATCACCCACAAGTGTCCCTAAGTGCCTAGGAATGTTTAGGGGTCGCCCATGGATGAGAAAATATCTTCTTAAGTCGGTTCCAAGGCTGAACAGCCAACTTTCATGATTTTCTGCATCTGGGGGTCTGACGCGGCCCGCGTAAGATATTAACATGTCTTACGCGGCCCGCCTGAGGCATGGTTTCAGGTTGAAAACCTTTTTCAGTTTGCACCCTTGCCTCTTGGTCCTTCGAAAGGTCATCCCATCTTTATATCTTGCATTTTGAGCCCCTCAACTTGACTTATAAGGGCTTCAAGACTTATACCCACTTTGTTAAGTCCTTCGTCACTTTATGTTTACCCGAAAAGTCATAATTTTCAACGTTGACGCTTTAACCCCTCGCATACGAATTTGATCATAACTTTCTCATACGATAACGAAACTTTATGAAATTTCTATCATGTATTCTAGTGAGCATAATTTACCGTTACAAAGCTTCGGGTTTGCTAAAAGGTCACTCAGAGGTATACTTTAAACATGTTGACATATTTAACCCCTGTAGTTTGTAATCTCCCACTTTCTTACATTTTTAGCTTCGTATGATCCATGATTTATTCGTTTAAAGGTATGAGCATCGTGTAGGGTTACTGTAAAGTATATTTATCCATTGTTGACAATTTAAACCCTTATATTCACATACTTTTCATGTTTGCCAACATTAGTCCTTCTAAAGTATTCTTTCACACGTTCGAGCTTATGACACGTGTCAATACATTATAGGACGTGAATTTTCGAGGTGTTACAGGTTCTAACCTAGTATATATGTTAAACTAATCAATATTTTTTATTAGATTAGATCTCTTAAACCTTCTCACAAAATCAACCCATACCTTAAATATATTTTTATTTATAACTTATAATGTTATTTTTTGTTTAAAGCTTACCAAAAATAGATTTTACGAAAGCGTTTTCATATTAGATTTATAATGATGACCATTATTTCATATATAAGCTAATTTTAAGCCTTTAATGATGGAAATTTATTTAAAGTCAGTCCTGAACTATTTAAACATGATTGTTTGTTGTTATTTAAAAAATATAAATAAACAGTTTTCATTATTGAAACCATTGGATCCATATAATACACAAGACTATAACATAATATTTAATAAAATGACAAAAAAAAATTAAAAACCTAATTATATATACAATTTCTTAAAATAAACTAACAAACTATAAGTAAAAAACCTTAATTTAATTATGTCCTCTAGTCATATCGTCCTGTGCGATAGTATTAATTAATAATAATATCATTTTTTAACGGAAAGAATACTATTTAATTATGCCCTCTAGTCATACCTTAATGATTTTTTCTACTTAAATCGATAGACAACATATAATTTATGTTATTTAAATATCTAGCAATATGGCTTAGTTTTAGGAATAGAATAACAATAAGATGATTATGATTATGATTATTATTTTTTTTATTTATATCGATACACAACATATAATTTATGTTATTTAAATATCTTATTTTTGGGAATAGAATAACAATAAAATGATTATGATTATTTTATTTTTTTATTTTTTTAGATGAGAAACATAAATTAAGAGTGATTGAGAGATTGACATGTGTTCTTAATCAGGTTTCTTTTATTATATGTATAGATTATAATATTAAAGTTATTATTCATTGACTTCTGTTTTTAATATATAAAATATAAATAATATTCATTGACTTCTGTTTTTAATATATAGATAATTTCCAAATTATGTTCAACTTACGTGCTCCCATCATATGATATTATGGTTTTTTTCTTTAAAAGTTTTAGGGTGACACGTGTGAAATTAGACTTTTTTTTTTTTTTTTTGTAAATATGACAAATAGACTTTGTATGATGTATTCTCACAATATTATGTTTTATATAATATAATAACACATGTATTTCTTTTATTTATAAACTTACGTTTTATGTAAATTAAAACGGTCAAACCCTTTTGGTACACAGGTTATATATAGTCTATCGTAATAATAAACAAAATGTAATAGTAAACTTTCAGTAATTAATATATGTTTACTTAATTAATATAGCTTTTTTTTTAGTCGATATATGCATTTGTCACATGTTTATCAATACAGTTCACATCAAGGTTCATGTTGAAACTTGAAACTTAGTTCATTTGACTAAAGTAGTCAAACTTTATGGAATGTTGACCTCTACAGTCCAAATTTTGAATTTGATATTGTGATTGATTGTATATATAATTTCCCATTCGTAAAGTTTATGCATTTTTCGTATACATGTTCAAGATCACACATCAAGACTTTTGTTGAAATTGAGTTAATTTGACTAAAGTAGTCAAACTTTATGGAATGCGATTAAGAATAGCAGTTGGGACTCTACATTTAAAGAATCGATTCTCCAAAATGAATTGATTTAAAACCCTTACCACCAAGTTTATGCATTAACAAAAAATAATAATAATAATAATATAAGTAACTTTCTCTAGGTGTTTATATGATCAAAATCAGATTACGTGTTCAAAAATCTGCAGATTTTTGATTATATAATCATTGATCAGGTTTTTGATTTTGACGGGAAGGGTTTTGGAAGCTGCAGGGGGTAATGTTGTGTATTAACACAAAGTACAGGGGGTAATAACAAATGACAGATTAGTAATTTACCAGTGGGGGTAATTGTGCGACTTAACGGGAATGTTGAGGGGTAAAATGGAAGGGTAATATAGTCATTTCAACTTACAGTCAACAGATCTGTTGTTGACTTTGACACCGGGGGGTAAACATGCGACATAACCCCAAACAGTGGGGGGTAAAAATGCAATTATTTCCTTAGGGGTAGACATGCCAATGACCCCTAACCTCAGGGGCTAAAATTCCAGTTTACTATTTTTTTAATAAATTCAAAATGAGCAGCTTCTTGTCAAATGGCATTTAGGGCATCCTCTCTACATTTCTTACCAAACCAAAATCAAATCAGCGAGTGAGTGTATCAATTCACGTCTCTCTGTAACGGAATCATCGACGATGATCACTCGATTGAACTCACGTCTTCATTGTTTCATCAAACTCACAGGTAATTTCATCACCACCTCCTTCCTTCTTCCTTCATCTTCCAGATTAGGTTTCGAATTCAGTCCTCACTCCATTTCTTTAGCTTCTCTTCTTCACTCCACTTCTTTTTCAAATAATGGGGATCGTCCCCTGTCTAGGTATCAAAAACTTACCAGCTTGGATGATGCCTTTAACCTGTTCGATGAAATGATCCAGAGAAAACCCCTCCCATCTGTTGTTAAGTTTACTCAGTTGTTAAATGCTGTTGCCAAAATGAAACATTTTTCTTGCTCTCTTGACCTTTTCAAACAAATGTGTGCCATTGGAGTTCCTGTTGACAAATACTCTATGAGTATTGCCATCAAGTGTTGTTGTCACTTGTATCGCACAAATGACGGTTTTGCACTCTTAGCTTCTTGCTTCAGACGAGCTGTTGTACCAGACGTGTTTGTATTTAGTACACTCTTGGATGGACTCGTCCTAGAAGACAGGATTGTTGATGCCGAGAGATTGTTTAAGAAGCTCATTAAGCACAAACTGTGTGAACCCAATGTAGTTATGTATTCCACAATGATTAAAGGGCTTTGCAAAGTTGGGAATAATGATATTGCTGTTGGTTTGCTTAGGCTCATGGATGAAAGAGGCTGTAAGCCTAATGTTGTTGTATATAGTACCATCATTGATAGTCTTTGCAAGGACAAATTGATAGAGGATGCTTTCAAGCTTTTCAATGAAATGGTATTTGCAAAAGGCATTCAACCAGATGCCATCACATACACCTCTCTGATTTATGGCCTTTGTAACTTGTGTCGTTGGGACGAGGTCTCTAAGCTGCTAAAAGAAATGGAGGAGGATGTAAGGATCTCTCCTGATATTCAAACCTTTAGCATATTAGTTGATGCATTTTGCAAGGAAGGTAGGGTGGATGAAGCGGAGGCTGTTATAGACATCATGGTTGAGAGAGGTGAGGTTCCTGACATAGTGACATACAGTTCACTTGTAGACGGTTACTGTCTGCGAGGTGAGATGACCAAGGCAAGGACACTTTTTGATTCACTTACTTCTAAAGGTCTAGTCCCTGATGTGTTTACTTATAGCAGTTTATTGAATGGGTATTGCAAGAATTTGAAAATAGAAGAAGCCATGCATATGTTTCATGAGATAACAAGAAAAGGTTTGAAACCTGATATAGTCACTTACAACACCATGTTACAGGGATTGTTTAGGGTTGGGCGTTGTGGAGAGGCACGCAAACTCTTTGATGAGATGCGAGCAGCAGGCCAAATTCCAGATGAATACACATATGGAGTAATTTTAGATGGCCTTTGCAACAACCATCAAGTTGAAGAGGCGCTCTCTTTGTTTCATATGGTGGGTGAGAGCAAGCTAAATTATAATATCGTGGTGTACAATATTCTTATTGAAGGTGCAAGCAAATGTGGGAAGCTTGATACTTCGAAGACTCTTTTCCATGACCTAACTTTAAAAGGTTTGCAGCCTAACGTGCGAACATTTACCATAATGATTAGTGGCCTCTGTAGAGAAGGTCAGCTAAAGGAAGCAAAGCTCTTGTTTCTTAAAATGGATGAGAGTGGCTGCCCACCAGATACTGTGACCTACAATGTTCTTCTCCAAGGATATCTTAGGAACAAGCACTTTGATGATGTAGAGATGCTTTTACATGAAATGGATGGAAGGAGTTACTCACTTGATGCTTCGAGTTTATCTTTGTTGATAGATCAAATCGCAGCTGGTTCACTAGAACGACGTATGATTGAGTTGATAGGTAGGCTTGTGCCAAAAGAAATGATGAACATTCCTGCCTAGATAACAATCTGGGAGAGAGACTTATATAGTTTTCATCTAATTTCTATATGAGTTCCAGTTTGATATATATAAAGTGGATATGATAGCTGTGAATGATCACAGACATTGTTTTGTAAGATCAGCCCTGTATTTGAATTTTACTCCTAATTACTCAGAACTCTGCATTGGATCATCTTTAATTTGTCCGAAAATATTACTTTTTTGTACTGTCAGATTAGTCTTTTTTCTCTAATTTATGTATGTAATTTAACCTTAAAATTGAGTCATTCTTTGGTAAGTTGTTCACCTATCACAACTTCCGACTTGTCATCCTATTTTATCTGCTTCATCTATCTGATCTGTTGACTATCTCTTCTTAGGAGATTCTGTTGATCCAGGTCAACACATTTTAGAAACCATCATTCTTCCGTTCGCTCCAAAGGTATCACTCGCGTCTGTGACTGTTGTAGAAAGTTGCTTTTAGTTTGGTAAGGATCATGATTCACCATGTATCTTGCAAGTGTTTGACTTTTCAAGGTTGACTATCCACAAAACAACTGTTTGACTTTTCAAGGTTGACTATTCACAAAATGTTGCATTTGACTCGCGGGAATCATGAAGCTGCTGATAGTAAGGCACTTGTTGTATTCTGAATCGAGTGCATAGGGAATGGTATGAGATCAAAATTGGGAATTTTGCATGGGTCAAAACAGGGTCAGGTTAGTTTGAAAACTTTTTGTTCAATATTATAAATTGTTCAATCTTCTTATCTAGGATTCTAATACAAAACTTTAAGGAATATGAGATATATTATTCCATCCTAATGAACCCTTGTAAAGAGCTTAAAAAGTCCAAGAAATTTGAAACACATTTGTCATTCATGTTTGTATGAAATATATATATGTTACTACAAGAAAAGCTCAAAAACCATTTTGTTTTTAATTCATACAGGTAGTGTTATTTTTTTTCAATTATGTGTATTGTATTGAAATACATTTTACTTTATTCTTTGTATATGACTAAATACATTTACATTATTCTTTGTATGAGTAATGGTGTTCGTGTCTTTCAAACTATAACAATAGATCACTGAGGCACTTAGTGACATAAGAATTGATATTTTTACAATGTTTTTGTTTTCTATAATTGTTAATCAGTCAATAACCTTCTATGTTGCCTATGATATGAAAAGCAACCGAACTAATTGTTTAGTTAAAATTAGGTATTTGGGCGAAACGAAAAGGAGTTTAATGGTAATTTCATCCCCATTGATAGAATGGTTGAAGACATTAAGGCGAACACGTTTCTTTGGATTAGGAGTAGATCCAAATATGAAGATCTTATATGGGAGAGGGGTGAGATTTTAATATGAGAGACATAATTTTGTAGTTGTTATTTGTCGTTTGTTTTTCTTGTACTCCGTTTGGGTTTTATAGCCTTGCTTGCTGGCACCGTATTCTATAATCATAGACTGTTTCGCTGTTACAAAAGGTATTTGGGATCAATGTGGGGTGCTATTTGACTTTGATTATTGACCTAAATTCTGAACTGCAATAGGATACTGAAGAACAATTGTATAAGAAACAAATACTATAGGTGATAAAAGGAAAGAGTGTAATGAACAAGCTTAATCACTTTAGTGGCGGAAGAAATTACAGAAAAAAATGAAACATATATCAACTTGCATACATGAGAACTCGGTTCGCTGAATCGAAATGAAAAGGTTTTCGACCAAAAAAGCAAAATTATGGGGGATGTAAAAGAACCGGCACTTTTGTGGCTGTCAAATAGATTGAAAATAACGGAGCTGGAATGGAGATAGGCTGAAAATAATCAGGAGAGCACCTAGAATATGCAAGGATGATATGTTGGCTTCGTGATGAACTTGTTTGCTGTTTCTTTAATTTTGAAATGTATCACTGCTGTAACAATTTGCCCAGCAACTTACTTGTTGGGCTTAATGAATGGAAGCTTTGTTTTTTCAAAAAAAAAAAAAAAAAGCTAAGCTGACAATAAATCTTTTTCTTTTGTGGCCAATGAATGTGTTTAAAAAATGATTATATAAATTTATAAACATGAAATCTTTTAAAACATAATAAAAAAAAAACAATAGTACTATAAAACAAAACGAGTCCATATTCTAAGAAACATCTATACACTTTTTTAGGCAATCAACCACTAAACATTATCTAAACACTTTTTTCGGCATCAACCAGCATTGAAATTTAACTCTATCCATGAATTGTATGCAATCTAATTATCAACTATGCATCGTAAATTTTATTACAACAAGTATATCATTGTAAATCTTAGCATGGTCTCTTTTTCTTGTTTAAGACCCTATATCTTTTTTTATATATTAACTGCGAAGTTACAAGTAACATGTAACATGCAAAAAGTGAGCTGTTTTCTTTAGTGTTATCTAAATAGATAATTTTCTTTAGTGAGGGGAAGCCTTTTGGCATTGTGTGTTTTAAGATACTATACAATCAATCGAAAGGGTAGATGAAAGACAATCAAAAGGGGAAAAACATATAACTTGAAAATTATGTTTCATTAACTTGAAAATTGTGTTTAATTAACAAACCTTGAAGTGTTTAAATCATTTCATAATTCCTTTCTAACACGTAAGTGGTGTTTTCAAAAGTCTTTAGAGATTGTATAAAAGATATTTTATTCAAAGCAAAAAATACCTTCCAAAAAAATAAGAGTAAATTGCCATTTTAGTCCCTGAGTTTTGTCCAAATTTGCCAGTTTAGTCCAAATAGTTTTTTTTTTTTTGCATGGGTCCCTGACTTTTACATTTTGTTGCCATTTTGATCATTTTGCCTAACTCCATCCATAAACCCCATCTGTAACCAGGGGTATTTTGGGGATTTCCTTAAAATATGTTTTCAGTTGCCATTTTGATCCAATTACAAAAAATCAAAAAAATTCCAAAAAATCAAAAAAATTCAAAAAAATTCAAAAAAATCTAAAAATAAAAAAAATTCTAAAAAATTCAAAAATTTCTAAAAAATCAAAAAAATTCTAAAAAATCAAAAAAATTCAAAAAAATCAAAAAAATTCCAAAAATCATTAAATGTTTCGGCATGAACCGTTTCGACCCGTACCGTTTTGATCCGAACCGTTTCGACCCGTACCGTATCGAACCGAACCGTTATGACGCGAACCGTTTTGAACCCGTACCGTATCGAACCGAACCGTTTCGACACGAATCGTTTCGACCGGTACCGTATCGAACCGAACCGTTTCGACCCGAACCGTTTCTAGCCGAACCGTTTCGACGCGAACCGAACCGAACCGTTTTCTTGCACGCCTCTGAATTGGGTTGACTTTTATGCTTCTTATGTTTCTTACTAGGCTTGCTGCTTTTGTTCCTTGATTCCGACTCTGCGCCAGCAAGCAAATAGCATTGCTTGTTGGTTATACAAATTTCATTTCGATCACATAGCTTATCAAGGTGATGTTTTAGCAATGTCGAGTGAGCCCAAGGCAAATCAGTATACTCCTTTTGTATGTGATCTGATATCGACTTCTCGCTAGAACCTCCTTTCTTGTTCAGTTCCTGAATCGCCTTGTATATCATCTGTATCCATGGTTGACCATGATATAGTTAGATTAATAACAAATTCGGTAGTGATGAATAGTGGACTTGGTTTTAAAAGAAGAATCGCCTTGTATATCATCTGTTTTCAGCAAGCCTTGGTTCGAAACGGTTCGCGTCGAAACGGTTCGGCTAGAAACGGTTCGGGTCAAAACGGTTCGGTTCGATACGGTACGGGTTCGAAACGGTTCGCGTCGAAACGGTTCGGTTCGATACGGTACGGTTCGATACGGTACGGTTCGATACGGTACGGGTTCAAAACGGTTCGCGTCATAACGGTTCGGTTCGATACGGTACTTCGGTTCGAAACGGTACAGGTCGAAACGGTTCGTGCCGAAACATTTAATGATTTTTGGATTTTTTTTTATTTTTTATGATTTTTTAGAATTTTTTTGATTTTTAGATTTTTTAGAATTTTTTGTGATTTTTTAGAATTTTTTTATTTTTAGATTTTTTTGAATTTTTTGGAATTTTTTTGATTTTTTAGAATTTTTTTTATTTTTTGTAATTGGATCAAAATGGCAACTGAAAACATATTTTAAGGAAATCCCCAAAATACCCCTGGTTACAGATGGGGTTTATGGATGGAGTTAGGCAAAATGATCAAAATGGCAACAAAATGTAAAAGTCAGGGACCCAGATGCAAAAAAAAAACTATTTGGACTAAACTGGCAAATTTGGACAAAACTCAGGGACTAAAATGGCAATTTACTCAAAAAATAAATAAAAATCCTATGAATTCGACGAGTGGCACACGGCATTTAGGGTCTATCAAATTAATCTCGGTATCGTATCCAAGTTGACACTTTTAGGAAAACCAAATAAAATATTTCTTTTATACCAACATAAGATAAAATTGGAGTTTTAAACTTTTTAACGAATTTAAGGGTATAATGGTAATATATAGACAACGCCATATGTTTATAATTTTTATTACCATGGTTATAATTGACACATTCTTATTCGTGTGTTCATATTTTTATTTTTAAATTGCTATATTTATTACTGATATTTTCTTATTTGTTATTATTTAATTAAGATTTGTAAGGCTCATGGCTTAGATACACTACACCGATGCTACGAATAAGAAAATTAATAAACGTAGAATACTATTATGAGATGATTACTAAATCAACAGGAAACGATTACCGTGCTGTAAATTGTTGTCCCCGCCGCATCGTGCGTGTTTCTTACTGGTTAATAACAAATCAAGAAGCTAGAGAAATAAAAGATATTAATTTTCATATCATCGTTAACTAAATAAATAAAGAAGCATTAACATATTGTCATAATTTCAATTAAGTATATCACAAACTATAACTTTTTTCCTTCATATACGTTTTAACCACAGTAGTACAAATGTTGTTATTAGTTAGTTAAAACAAATATATTTACTAGTGTTCATTATAATTAGATTATTATTATTATTATTATTATTATTATTATTTATTATTATTATTATTATTAGAGTAAATTATGTTTTTGGCCCCTATGGTTATATCACTTTTACTATATTAGCCCAAAATAAGAATTTTTAACATATCTGCCCCCATAGTCTCTATAACTAACAATTTTGGCCTCTAAGTCTAGAGATCATGGGGGCCAAAATTGTTAGTTATAGAGACTATGGGTGCCAAAATGTTTAGACAAAGATATCCATTGTAATCAACAAACAACAACCTGTGTGGCCACATAAAAAAAAGTAATTGAAAATATAAGTTTTTTTCTAAAGAGCACAAGGGTTACAGGACTTGTTAAACTCTCATAATAGCATAAACAGCTTCCGGTGCACATGTTCTTCACTTGAACCTGTATGGGTATTTCCTTCATGATCATGGAAAATAAGTGTCAAGATTCCAACTAAACAGAGTACAGATCCTACTAGAAGTCCGTTTGTGTTAGTGTTAGTAAATATCGTGTTTTATAAATTTAAAACTTGGCTAAAGAAAGTGTAAAAGGTCTTAAAATAAACATTAAAACCATAACACACTTCACGCACATCACTCATGTACTCATCCAGGGTGAACCTTTTCAAATAAATGGTCTTACACCGTTAACATTTACAAGGCTATCAAAAGTGTCCAAAACACAAGCAGAGGCTCCTGAGCAGACTTTAGCAGCTACCACTGCTCCTCAGGCACCTGCTGCTGAGCCCACTGCTCAAGGTGATCACAGCAGCAAAACAACTGCTGTGAAACCCACACCTAAATCCACCAAAAGACCAAGACAAAAGAAAATACAAAAGCCCCTCCAACCTAAAACAAAGGCAACTCTGGAAGATGAGATCCCAGAGCAACTGCCGATGAAAACACAAAAGTCACCAGAAACCACTGCTGCTACTTCCTCACAGCAGATGGTAGAAATATCTCAACCTGAGCCTCAAACTCCTCCTGCTTCTTTTAAAAAAGTACATGTTGTAAGAATAGGGACATCAAATTATGTTGCTCTGGACTCACTTGAATCCATCATCCCCAGCCCACTGCCCGGGGCAAATCCTCTTTCCACTCCCATACTCACTGCCACAATTCCACCACAAACAAAACTTTTGTTGGATGCACTTGATATAACTCAGATAGCAATCAGTTCCTCTCAACCACCTATCACTGAGAGCATGCCACAGAAAGTGACTGAGTCTGAGCTCCCTATCATTGCTAACCCACCAACAACACCTGAGGAGGTTACATTGCAGGATGTACAAGTACTTCCTGTCAGTAGTTCAAGTGAAGCAGCTACTACAAGTGTTGAATCCACTGGTTTACACTTGGACAGTAGTTTCATTAATCAGACTTCCTTGAAGGCAATTTCTTCTATGGGAACCTTTCTAAACACTGGTGTGTATCCTGTATTCACTGGTGAGCTTAGATTGGTAACCTCTGCTGAGGAAAGAAGTCCCCAGTTCCAAGAAAAAGGGGCAACATGGGATGACTTTTGGGAAAGTCTCCCTCAGTCAACCACTGTTACAACCACCTCTGGTGGGAAATCAGATGATCCCATTAAATTGGGTGATGGTTTAATGTACCGAGAATTGACGGAGAGGGTTAACAAACTGGATACATCTGTTGCAGAAATCAAAACCATACTGCAACAGTTGTTACAAACACAGCAGGCACCACCTGCTCCCACTGACCTTTGGGCATTATTTCAACCTCTGCTTCACCAACAAAGAGCAAATGCTGATCAACAACATGAAATTCAGCTTCAAAAGATCAGAAATATCATGGAAGCCAGGTTCAAAGACACCCAGGCAGATATAAAAGCCATGAAGGCTCACTTGCTGAACACCACTGGCACTGCTCCTCCCTCTATCATCTTTGTGGACAACCCACCACCAAATGATGCCAAAAAGGCGGAGAAAATGAGGCAGTTGAAGAAAAAGGGATATGAAGATGGTCTGTACATTGCACCAGATAATTCAAGTATGCTTGCACACATCCCTTTGCCAGATGGTTCCAAAAAGGTTGATGTAACCTTAAATGTCATTGCTGATGCAAAAGCAAGGGTGAAAAAGGATATGGAGGCAAAGGATAAAGGAAGGTTTGAACAGGAGAAGAGAGTTTTTATGGAGATGAATGAGCAGAGTATTTCTGAGCCAAAGGATCAAGAAAATCCTCATCCCATACGAAAGTCTACTAGAAAAGTCATACAACCCAAAACCACACCTCCCAAATCCACAAAACAAACTCCTAAACCTTCCAAAAGCTCTACACATCAATCTTTCAAACCAACAGATGTTAAAACACCTTTTGTATCAACAGTTGTTGCTACTTCAGTGGTTTCAACATCTGTTATCCAAACAACTTCCACCACTACCACTTCAACACACACTACATCCACTGCCTTATCCCCATTACCAAAAATCACTTCACCACCACCAATACCACCTGCCAAAAGGCAGAAGACAACAGTTGACACATCATCTGTGGTAATGGCAACAGTCGTTGAAACACCAGTTGTTTCAACAGCTGTTAGTCAGACACATGTAAGATTAAATATATTACGTATTAATATTTAATCTGTAGCCATTATAATCATTTACATTATATAGATCAAAATATATAACAATCCTATTAAATAATTAGTTGGTAATTGTTGATGGACCATATTACCCTTATTAACTAATTAGGGTTTCCTCCTGGGTGCTTATATAAGGAGAGTTATGTGGAGGTTAAAGGGTTAGACAGTTACACATTAGACACAACCCTAATAACACATAACATCAAAATTTCGACCTCCATCTCCATACCGATTCCCTTATCGGTTTTTCTAAGCCACCATCATCAGTCAGCACCCTAAGGAGGAACCAGACCAAGATGACAATCATGTCAACCCTTAATGGATTCTCTGCTAACCTGTGCTGATGCAACCAAAGGTATGTTTTCATGTTTTCCTTTATGTTCAAAACAGAACTGAACCGACATGTGGTATCAGAGCATATGTTGATTAGTCAGTTCTGTTTTCGTATCCATTATTCTGGGATCAAAAATCTGGAAAACGAAATTGTTAAAGCCTTGAAAAGTCACGACTGTTTCGAGTTTTGTTGCCGAAATCACTGTTTTCGGAAGTTAATGAATTAATTTTTGACTCGAAATCATAATGGACAAACCTAATATTCGAAATCTGTTAACAAAAATTCTTAAAATTTAGATTTCGGAACCCAGAATTATGTTTTTATTTTTTTAGGGTTCATAATGTTTTTAGTTAAAATTCGAAATTTCCCTCATGTTTTGGAATGTGTTTTGAATTATGTAATGTTTTTCCTAATTTGATCTTATTTTATCTAATAAGTTGTTTCGAAATCTGTTAATGAGATAAACAATTAAGATTTTCGAAATTTTATGATAAAATTAGATCAATGTTATAATAGGAAACTCTATCAAGACTCATAATTTTCGAATTTCAATTATGTTATCACAAATAAATAGCCTTATCAGTGATTTCGAAATCATTAATGTTCATGATCGCACAAGCCCCTTAACATTCGCACAAGATCAGATCGAGAAAAAAAAAAAAAAAAAGATCTGATCGCACAAGACATAACGGATCGCACAAGACTTGTGGATCGCACAAGACCTTGCTAATCGCACAAGGCATTACTGATCCATAAGTTTTGGGCCTTATTAATCACACGAGTTTACTTGGGCCTTATGGATCGCACAAGTCTACTTGGGCCTTGTGGATCGCACAAGTCTACTTGGGCCTTATGGATCGCACAAGTCTACTTGGGCCTTATGGATCGCACAAGACTTGGGCCTTATTGATCGCATAAGACTTGGGCATTACCGATCGCACAAGTCATTACTGATCGCACAAGATTTGAAATCTCATTACTTAAGCTGTTTAATGTGACCTAAAAATTTTTTACAAAACCAAAATGGCTAACAGGTGGTTTGCTATTAAATAATTGGTTTTGTAATTAATTAGCTAATATAATAAGGATCAAATAATGTTTTACAAAACCAAAATGGCTTAACTTGAATGAGCTTCTGATGTATCAATTCTGGCCAAAGCTGACTTGATACATCTACTTATCATTCAAGTATTACGAAAGCTATGTTGTGTATGCATCATAAGCATGAATGTCTTAATTTCTGGCCAAAGCTGATTTAATTCATTCATAGATGGCATACTCAACAAGTGCATAACTAAAGTGATTGTTTCAATTCTGGCCAAAGCTGATTTGTTACAACTACTTTGCACATATGCTTAAATGATTACACTTCTGGCCAAAGCTGTTTTGTCTTCGTTTAAGTAGAATTTTTTAGCTAAGTCTATTATTTTGATGTTAGTAATAGACATATCACAATCTCTTCACATAATGATCCTTAGATTAATGATCCTTAATTAAGTTTTTATGATCATTTCGTCTGCCTTTTTCTTAGTACCCACAATTTTACTCACTGTTATTTTCTTCTTTATATCAATATCTCATCCACTCTAATTTTTAAACCTAAAATGTTTGTTTCATTTAAAGTATTTAAAGTTTCTATTAGAATTAGCTCTTAAATTAAATCCTTGATTATTTCTTAAGACACGATAATCCTATTGCTCTCTTCTGATAAAGATTATAAAGAAGAAAATTAGAGCATGATGAATAGGACAAATCGACCATGATGTCTATTATGATAATCAAGAACTCTCTAACGTAAATGCTATCACTAAAGTTATTCCAGATTAAGTCTTTCCTAAGACTAATCTATAATTATGGAATAATCACTAGAACTCCTAAGATGCATGCCTTAATTTGAAACTCTAAACTATAAAGTTAAGTGGTATATGTGAATACATTATAATGTACAAACCATGACCCATAAAGTTAAGGGCTTACGCATGGAAATAAGCACATTTTTTCCAGTACATTACATACTAAGATTTTCACTTGTACAATTTGATGCATTATAAATCAGCTACAACACTCAAAATACCAAAGTATAACGAGTGTGTTGATAAGCAACATATGTACAAATAAGTAAATGTTTAAAGCTGGAAAATAAGTTGTTATTCACCTTACAACCACTAATAGTTTAAAAGAGGATTGTTCTAAGGTCCATAGACAAATTACAAGTGCTAATTCCAACATTAAGGTTCTTCAAGGGAAAATCTCACTGCATAATTATGTCATTAGACTAGACATAAGCAACGAGACTATCCATTATTCTAAAGAACAGTTGGGTAAATTAATTAGATAGTCACTTATTAATGATATTTAAGTCTGGTAATTTTAATATTCCAATTAACACATGATTAGTTGACTCTAGTTCCATACGTTTCCTTACCAGAACTCGACAAATAACTAACATGAGAGTTAGTGACAAAATTAAATGTTAACGCTATAAGAACCATAATAAGCAGTCTTCTAACAAAGCTTTTCGATACATTATATTCTGATTATTAATCAGAGTACAGTATCATTAATTAAGCAATGTTATGAAGGTTGTGAGGTTTGCATAGTCAACATAAAGTCACACTTACCTTAAACTCTCATCTTATTTGTTCTAAATATCTGGATTGAAACATTACTAAAATGAAACTAGATGATACCTTACATTTTCACAACTTTTGTCATCATGAAAATGAGAATTTGACAAAAGGAAAATGAGACTTATAAATTTCATCCATTATAACCGAAATTCATGAGAAATTATGACATGGTTAATGAGGATGATTATTCATCTAATCTCATTCTAAGTGATTTCAAATCATGACGTTATAGCCCTAAATATTACTTGGCTTAAGGAATAAGTATGGGTCCATCATAAGTCATTCATTGACATTCGTGGAACTTATTCAAAATGGAATATTCAGACATAATTCATTTATCATTTAAAAGACTATCAACTTGTAGCTAACTTTTATCGCATATGGCCCACAGTCTTAGAAGAAATCTATTCATATGTTTACTTATTAGGATTTCTATTACATATGTCCTTAAGTTTCTTATGACATTTGGACTTTAAAGAAATCAAATAAAGTCTAACGTATATATGATAGGTTCCCACGTAACGTACCTCATTGAAACTTCTCTTGTAGCATTTCTAGAGATATCAAAGATCAGTGGGAGCATTAAGTGTCTTCATAATAACTTGCAATAGTTGCAAGAGGTGGGGGAGTGAAAATTTTACATTACCTAAAATTGCACCTCTTGTACAAGACACCGCTCCATCACGACACTGTTCTATCAAAACTTATCTCCTTAAATCTAATGCTACTCTTACAAAAGTTTCATTGTTGCTTAATTGTGGACACACTTAGATTTCTTACCTAAACTAACATAATCCTTAACAAGAGAAACTACAACGACTAACGTCATTAATTTGTTTTCTCTATTACAATTTTTTTTCGGTCGTTAAGTATTGACCCTAAGCATGCTGAGTTCCTAAAGATTTCTAAGGTCAGTGGGAGCAGTCAACGTCCTTATTATGACTTGCAAGGAATACAAGAGGCGGGGGGAAGAGTGTCATTAAATTTCACTCCAAATTTAACTCCGATTACACCTCTTGTACACCATACTGCACCAACTCTTACAAACTTAGAGTCATGAAAATGATAGCAACCTAACCAAGAGCTAATCCATAAAACTGAAACTTCTAATGAACCCAATAATCAACTCAGGAGGTCATCTAGGTTTAAAAGCCTACTAATTTTGATGATTACATAACCTCCCTAACTGAAGTTGAAATGGATTTTGGAAAAGTTTATAGATCCTATCTCTCATAATTAAGCCATTAGCGTCAATCAATCTTAAATCTTTTAAATGGAATAAAACAGTTTCTAGTAAAACTGATTTTATGTGTTCGAATAACGTTTGGGATTTGATTGAATTACCTAAGAGTGTTCATAACTAAACCAAATCCTAATATAAGCGTTAAGACACTCAAAAGCATGATTGATTGTCAAAGGTTATACTCAGGAAGAGATAAATTATGAAAGAGTCTTTCTTACAAAAGATTTCTTTAAGGATCATCATTGTTCTAGTAGCTTATAATAGTTTAAGGCTACATTAGATGAACATTATAAACAATTTTCCATAACAAATGGCTGACACATTTATATGTTCATTAGATAACAACCTAAAGTTTCAAACTGAAGGTTAAAGAACACTTTATTTGTAAGCCAATAAAATCCATGTATGGGTTAATGCAAACATCATAATGTGATGAAATCTTAACGTAATTATTTTCATCAACAACCAAGTGGATTAATGTACCTACCTCAAAATGAGTGGGAGCAACTAAATTAAACTTGTTTATATAGATGATATTCTTTTGACAAGTATATGTTACATAAGTCAAAGCATTGTTAACACAAACTTTGATATAATAGATCTCAGAGATATCTCTTACGTGATTGATATCATAACATACTGAGATAGACCCAATGGGATATTAGTTCTGTTCCATAAGTTTAACATTAAATGGGTCCTTACATATGTAACTAAACACTGCTCTCCTTTAGAGGATAATAGGATAAATGAGATTATTTATTTACGCTTCATTAATTGGAAGCCTTATGTAAGTTTAAGTCTATACTCGTTTAGATATTACTCACATTGCAACACACTAGATTTGTCTAGATTAATGTGAAGCATCTAATGGAGTATTACAATATCTTTAAAGAAACGAGAGACTATAATTTAAAGAAGAAATGAGAACTCAAACCGGTTTATTATTATAACTTTGTGATATTCAAAGATGATAAAATGTAATTTCGGGTACATCCTTATGTCAGCAGACAAAACATATCTCATGGAGGAGTCATAATGCACTGATATTAACAATCTAAGTTATAACGACATAATATAGTCACTAAATGTTGTTGGAAATATATCAGTAGACTCATAATGTCACACCCCCGAAATATCAGAGCGTTGGCGTGACTGGACTGGTATCTTCATTGCACAGCGGAAGTAAATAAGCTAAGTCTTTTAGTATGTGAACGCCCACTAAGTACTCGACTCTTCATGGTTCTCCTATTCCAACCGTTCCATTGTTTCTGTAAAGTAACCTGAGAAAGAAACATGCGAAAAATCAATATAAAGTTGAGCGAGTTCATAGTTTGTTTGTAAAAGATTTGAAATAAATCTTTTGAATAACCGGTTTTTGAAGTATTGTTGAGAAAACGAATTTAAAATCATTTTCGTATCATGTCATACAGAAACTTTGTATGAAAACATGGTATGTATCTTGTATAATTCGAGTATTTCTGTATGTATCATGTATTCTTGTATAAATCACGTATTCTTGTATGTATCATGTTTTCTTGTATAAATCAAGTATTCTCGTGAAATAACGTATTCTTGTAAAATAAAGTATTCTTGTGTAAATAAAGTATTCTTGTGGTATGAACCGAATAAAGTATTCTTGTGTACGAACTTCGTACAAATAAAGTATTCTTGTGTAGTTAATGGGTTGCAAGGCCATTAACATGTGACACGACATAGGAAGTCACCAAACCATAGGCATTTTTCTTGTTGTCGATTCACGACGGAGACACAAAAACACTCCTCGGTACTAGTGGTCACCAAGAGTGGGGCTGCCCGAGTACCCGTTAGATCTAACCTTTTGTTCTGCGGTCTAAGTATGTACACGATTAATGGTGCTTATGGTACCCTATTCGTGACACTATTTCTCGTAACGCCTCCTACTTGGTTCTCGTTCTCACCAAGCGCGTTTCTTGTTATCATTTCTCATAGCGCCTTATACTTGGTTCTCGTCTCACCAAATGCGCTTCTCATATTCATATATTTCGTCACACTTGGTTCTCGTTCTCACCAAGTGTACTTCTTGTATTTTTATCATACCATTTGTATACGTTTTAACACTTGTATTTTGTAAACTCTTGTATTTGTATTTCCCGTAGTTTGGAAAACCAAAATTCGTGTGTAAAAGCTTGTTTGAAAACCGGTAAAAACATAAGCTTTTCGTAAACCTTTTGTGTCAGATAAATCTTGTCCAGATCAATGGTTTATAAATATGTAATTCTTGTATGCTTTGCAAAAAGTGCATGTCTTTCCACCCCGAAAACATTTAGAAAAATGTAAAACCGTAAAAAGGTTGGGGTTATGAACTCACCTGAATATTCATGTGCAAAGCTAGCTAATTACGACCTTGCGATGTCGTTTCCAAGACGTGACTCGCTATCGTGCATTCTACAATATTCCTAACACGGAATATCTAATAAGTTTCTGAATAACGCAGTAACTAACTACGTGTAATCGAGCTCTACCGAATCGTTAATCGAACGATATGACGGTAAATTGTCAACTTAAAAGAAGCGAAGAAGTTGTACTTGTTAGCTCGTTTTAAGAAGTCGTATGTTGAAATAAAGGAATATTCGTATGAAAGTAATATATAATAAACTCGTATTATATATATCGCGTCTTGTGTATATTTGCCAAAAATATACGTATATGCCGTTTCGGCGCTTGTAATAAATATAAAAAGTTATATTTATTTTGCGAAAGTATTATACAGTTGTTTGAAGTTTGAAATAAATATAAACTATATTTATTTTTATAAAAGCATTCGTATTGTTTAATACTCGAAATAAATATACAAACTATATTTATTTTGTAAAAACGAAATCATGTTGTACGATTTTTTAAATAAATAGATAAGTTATATCTATTTTATAAAAGAATCGTCGTTTTTGTTCGAAATAAATATATAAACTATATTTATTTGTTGTCGAAATAAATTCCGTATCATTGTTTTCGTAAGTTGTAAGTTGTTATCGAAGGAAACTTTATATTTGTATCTCGTAAATGTCGCTTATAACAATAGTTGTCGTTTTACAAGAAAAACACGTTTTTATAATAAAACTCGTTTTGTTTTACGGGTTTTCTCGAAAAACGGGCAGAGTTTCCTCTGTTTTTGGTCGCCCCGACAACACAAGTTGTCGTCAAAATTCAATCAAGGTTCACTCAATATATGTATGATTTCGTCAAATATATCAAACGTAACTATAATCAATCGGTTCGAGCTCGTTATCACATATAAAAATAAGGAAAAGTTTGCGTAAATAATATTCGTTTTAAATCTTTTTACCGATTCTTTGTGTCGAAACGCCGAAAATAAGTCAGCTGAGTTGACCGGGTCAACTGAGTTGACCGGGTCAACCGAGTTGACCGGGTCAACCGAGTTGACCGGGTCAACCGAGTTGACCGGGTCAACCGAGTCGGACCGGGTCGCACCGAGTCGGACCGGGTCGCACCGAGTCGGACCGGGTCGCACCGAGTCGGACCGGGTCGCACCGAGTCGAACCGAGTCGCACCGAGTCGAACCGAGTTGCACCGAGTCGAGACCCGAACCCGAACCATTTGACCCGAGTTGACTGAGTTGACTCACTGACTGAGTCAACTTAGCCGCCTGACCAAACCGAAGCATGACATGAACCGCTCATAACTCAGATCTGAGCCTGAAGCTTGAACCCATCTGAAGCCAAACCTGAAATTAGACCCGCTGACCCAGAACAGGAACCGAAATCTGGCTTGAATCATTACGATCATCATCACTGGACCTCAATAATGTCATCTAACAAAAGAATTGGAGATGCACATGGGAGGAAGAGTCTTACCGCTGAAACCCGTGAGACCCGTCGGACAAACGAAACCTGTACCGCCGGATAAAAGCATCAACCACCGGATCAAAACATGGACCGCCGGTCCGAGACATAGACCGCCGGTTTTCTCTCTCTCTCTCTCTTCGTCTTCTGTTGTGTCGCCGCCGCACCACCACCTCACGGTGGTGGTGGTGATCCGTTCTGTAAATCGAAAAAGAGGGGGGGTCTTGCTCGTCGAAGAGGACCACCGGCATCAGCGCTGGTTAACCGGCCGGCACCTCCGGCTCCGCCGCCGGAGGAGATGACGAGGATGATGAGTGAAGGAGGGGGGGGGGGGGGGGGGGGGTATCGGCTGCTTGTTTGAAAGAATGATAGTGGGTTTTTTTTTGTGTGTTTGTCTTGTTGTATATAATCGAGAGAGGGAAAAAAATGGCAGACTTATGTTGTTTTATTTCTTTGTAGGTTGGGAAGGATTAGAACTATAGGTCCTTATTTATAAGGAGATTTGGGTTTTGTGGGTCTTCATTGTATGTTATGTATTCTAATTACATTCAGGTTAATGTTTTACCCCTAAAGCTAATATCTTTTGTAGAGAATTCTAAAGATCATGAAGATCTTGTAGAGATTTGGAGATATTTTGTAGAGATCTTAATAAGATCTAATAAATTATGCGCATGTTTAGGCTTGTGTGTTTTGGGCTTGGGCCCAGGGCCCACAATCCCGTCTTGTGTGTGAGCGGCCCGTAATTTCTACGAGACCCGATATCGCGACCCGAACTCCATGAGCATAAAATATCCGTGTAACATCCATATTTGTCGGTGTTGTCAGTATTTCGTACGGTATCAGTCCGTTGTCATTTGTTGTTCCGCAGATTCCACTCGAATCTTCATACGCGTACTGTAGAGTCGGATAAGCGTTCCTAGGCACCCCAAAGGCCTAATTAAGTTGATTTATGCTGTAATCACTATTTATTATTGCGTTAATCTCCTGTTAATCGCGTAATTAAGGGCCGTAAATTACCGGTTGTCACATTCTCCCCCTGTTAATAAAATTTCGTCCTCGAAATTTAGACAACGTTAACTCCTTAGAGTTTCGTTATGTGTAGAAAATACGAATAGTACCAAAGTGAACGATCATGAAGTCGAATCAGGACTTATTCGAATGATGTGAATTCAAGGACGTATCACAATATGCAAATGAATTCTAGAAATGATTGGATCCAATAAATGAATTCAGATTTCAACAAGCTCAAATGTACTAGTTTGCATGAAACGCTCGATCATGATCAGCCCAAGCTGCAAGTTCTACCGACGCCACAAGGTGTCGTACTGAATGAAACAATTCAAATTTAGCGGTGATCGAACAAGTATCACCTGTGTTTTGCATAAATTAGCCCAAGCTACAAGTTTGTACTGACACCACAAGGTGTCGAAATCAACAAACGACTTAATGGGGTCGTAGACCAAACAAATCTACCACGACTCGGAACAATGAAACGCTTGTTAAAATGAATTTGAATATGATGTTTCCAATACATCATATGGTGTTTTGAATTGAATATGTGTAATGAACAAGTTCAAACAATTGAATTTGATTTTGGCGCAAGCCGACAACAAATACATGCATCAACAAGAAAACTTTCGGCATGGTCACAACGAAAAAACCATGTATGTAACTTGAAAAGAAAGGGATTTCAAGAAAATGTGTTGACTTGTCTACAAAGAAGCCAACAATTTCAATAATGCGAGTCATTCGAATCACAAGCGAAATAATATTTGAACTTTGATGAAACGCTTTATCCGAAACGAAACCACATGCGTAACAAACGATGCATGCGTAACATATGAATTTTCAAGAAACGAAGCAATGAGTGTTCGCTATAACGAATGAAATTATCGTGATGCAATGACCATTAAGAGGAGTAGAGATACGAAAATCTACTCAGTAAATGTGAAAGTCGAAATTTCAGTAAAATATATAACAATCCTATTAAATAATGACCATTAAGATTAAATATATTACGTATTAATATTTAATCTGTAGCCATTATAATCATTTACATTATATAGATCAAAATATATAACAATCCTATTAAATAATTAGTTGGTAATTGTTGATGGACCATATTACCCTTATTAACTAATTAGGGTTTCCTCCTGGGTGCTTATATAAGGAGAGTTATGTGGAGGTTAAAGGGTTAGACAGTTACACATTAGACACAACCCTAATAACACATAACATCAAAATTTCGACCTCCATCTCCATACCGATTCCCTTATCGGTTTTTCTAAGCCACCATCATCAGTCAGCACCCTAAGGAGGAACCAGACCAAGATGACAATCATGTCAACCCTTAATGGATTCTCTGCTAACCTGTGCTGATGCAACCAAAGGTATGTTTTCATGTTTTCCTTTATGTTCAAAACAGAACTGAACCGACATGTGGTATCAGAGCATATGTTGATTAGTCAGTTCTGTTTTCGTATCCATTATTCTGGGATCAAAAATCTGGAAAACGAAATTGTTAAAGCCTTGAAAAGTCACGACTGTTTCGAGTTTTGTTGCCGAAATCACTGTTTTCGGAAGTTAATGAATTAATTTTTGACTCGAAATCATAATGGACAAACCTAATATTCGAAATCTGTTAACAAAAATTCTTAAAATTTAGATTTCGGAACCCAGAATTATGTTTTTATTTTTTTAGGGTTCATAATGTTTTTAGTTAAAATTCGAAATTTCCCTCATGTTTTGGAATGTGTTTTGAATTATGTAATGTTTTTCCTAATTTGATCTTATTTTATCTAATAAGTTGTTTCGAAATCTGTTAATGAGATAAACAATTAAGATTTTCGAAATTTTATGATAAAATTAGATCAATGTTATAATAGGAAACTCTATCAAGACTCATAATTTTCGAATTTCAATTATGTTATCACAAATAAATAGCCTTATCAGTGATTTCGAAATCATTAATGTTCATGATCGCACAAGCCCCTTAACATTCGCACAAGATCAGATCGAGAAAAAAAAAGAAAAAGATCTGATCGCACAAGACATAACGGATCGCACAAGGCCTTAGTGGATCGCACAAGACTTGTGGATCGCACAAGACCTTGCTAATCGCACAAGGCATTACTGATCCATAAGTTTTGGGCCTTATTAATCACACGAGTTTACTTGGGCCTTATGGATCGCACAAGTCTACTTGGGCCTTGTGGATCGCACAAGTCTACTTGGGCCTTATGGATCGCACAAGTCTACTTGGGCCTTATGGATCGCACAAGACTTGGGCCTTATTGATCGCATAAGACTTGGGCATTACCGATCGCACAAGTCATTACTGATCGCACAAGATTCGAAATCTCATTACTTAAGCTGTTTAATGTGACCTAAGGAGAAAATGACAATGTGGTTTCAACTCATTATCAGTTTTTACTCACCAAAGTCAAGCTCATGGAAGACTATGCTAGAGATTTGAGTAAAGAAATGTCAAATTTACCACCAGAACCTGGCCTGCAAAAAGATGTGAGAAAAGACATTCTGGCACTAATCATGAGTGAGAAGTTCTACCCTGCCAAGGAAGAACAATTCCAAGATTGGCCACTTGTTGGTCTCAAGACAGAACTCAATAGAATTGAAAGAGTAAAAAGAGATCCAAGCATGAAAAGGTCAGCACCAAACTGGCGTAAATACAAAAAGGCTATTGATGATCTTACCTTGGAGTATAAAAGAAAGAAACAAGAGTTGGTTGATGCAAAGGTTGGAACTGCCAAGGCTATAGCAAAATGGACAAAGCAGTATACTGATGAAGCTTATGAAATGCTGAGAAAAAGGAGAGAAACAGATCCTAGCCTTCCAAAGAAGCCTGATTACAAAACTATTAACATGTCAAAGAAGCAGGTCCACAATTCTGAACCACTGTTCACATCATCAGATACCTCTGTCATTATGTTAAACCAAAGAAAGAGGCGAAAGCTGACTGATGCAGAAGAGAAAGAGCAAGAAGTTGTATATTTTAAAGAGTCTATCAAGAGAATGGCACTTGAAGATGACAGCTCCGCAAAGCTTCAACATACATTGGAATCCAAGCACTGATGAAGCATAAAAATTGAAGCTCAAACTACTGATGGGATCCAAGCATTGTTGAAGATCAAAGCATTGTCATTCAAGGTCTGATCACCCTTTGAAGATAGCACTGATGCTCAACATCAGTGCTTAGATTACAACAGTGGAATGAAGAATCAGTGTTTATGTATCAGTAGTTTGAATATAATCAGTGTCTGTAGTGTCTGTTGTTATAGATTCAGTGTTTATGTTCAACATCTGATTTACTTTTGGTCAACATCTGTTTGAATTTTGGTCAACATCTTATTTTGTAAAGAAGTACAAAAACAAACATTTTTACAAAATCCTAAATCACCCTATCATGTAAATGCATTGAAGTAAAAGTGGAAATGATATTATTCATGTGGTCCTGTTGTGCTTTTGTTTGACCTCTAATTTGCGTTCATGATCTAATCCGGTGATTTGAAGACAATTTTAGTTGAATCGAATGAGATGGTTGATGTAATGTGGCCGTATTAGTAACAAATTGTAATTAATATACTACCTCCGTCCCATTAAATGTGTCTTATTTTGAATTTTCAAAGTCTTTATTTATAACTTTGACTTTAATTATATGTTTTTTGTGTTATATAAAACTTGATGAAAATTAACCCGATAAAAACACTTGTAAAACACACTCAAATCATATAACTTTCATCAAGTATTATCTAACACAAACAAAATTATTTAAGGTCAAAGTTTACAAATAAAGACTTTGAAAATTCAAAATAGGACACTTTTAATGGGACGGAGGGAGTAACTAAGTTTCCCGAGCCCGGGAAGCAATCCCGGGTAAAAACCTAGTTTATTTAATAAAAGAGAAAAATAAAGTTAATCAAATAAAAAATTAGATACACATTGTGATCATTCAGTACTGTCGCACTACCACCTAACCATTGAACCACCACCGTGCCATTGAACCATCGCACCATCCAATTGTCACCCAACGTAGCATCTAACCGTCGCACCACCGAACTGTTGCACCACCCAACATCGTCGCATCTTCATGTCGTACCACCACCGTACCGTGGAACCACCGACGACACCGTGTCATGGAACCACCATCGGCATCGTGCCGTGGAACCATTTTTTGGTGACCACCATGCACATGAGAATTTAGTTCATTATGGATATAAAGTGATGAATAGATGAGAATAAAGATATGCTAAACTTCATAGAAATTTAGTTCAAACTAAATTGTGATGAATGGATGGGTATATGATGGATATAAACTTCATATTTGCTTTATTGTTTGTTGATACATTCAAACTAAACTTCATATTGATCAACCATGTGGAGTTTTTTTTTTTAATAAAGTTGAATTTAGTTCTTTATGGATATAAACTTTATTTTTTTTTACTAAATTTGAATTATGTGTAAAAAGGCTTAGAATTAAAAGTGACTTATTCCATGGGCCCCCCATAAACAAAAATTAACCAAACATTCCTCGATCTCCTCATAGCTGCTCGTTAGCACCATGACTTATTCTATACATATCGGCATTTCGTATAGAGATTATTATGTCAGCAATAGTATCACTACTCATGATTAATTAAAATAATTGGTCCCTTCAAATTTGGGGAAATGGACTGTATCACCCTAAACTACGCAAAATTGGCCAATACCACGCCCAACTTTCAAGTTGGCTCCCACCACCCCCAACTCAACACTTGGGTTGCTGTGTCACCCCTTCGTTAAATAATCACTAACTCAGTTTGTTTTTTAATCCTACGTGGCAAGAAACTTGTAAGGTGGACAGGCTACGTGGACTCACCATCATCTATCTCTGTAAACATAAATAAAAACTCTAAAGCACTTGCCAGTTCAACCCAAACACAAATTGCAGAGAAAATCAATCGGAACTCCTACCACCACAACCTACTCCGTCACACACAGCCCAACCCTCGCCGCCTCCTTTCAGATTGGAACGACGAACCCGAAAGAGAGAGAGATGGGAGAGAGGACATCACCGTTACTAGCCAAGATTGAAGCACAATCTCACCGGAGATTTGGACCAAGCCGTCGCCGCCTCCCTTCAGGCCTGTTCTCGTTCGATGATAAAGAAGAACCGGAGATTTGGACTTGAGAAGCCATGGTATGTTCTCGTTTCAAATCTAGGAGACGAAGCCGCCGTCGTCCCTATTTCAGAGCTACCGTAAAACCCTCAAAATCACAGTTAATAATAGTCGTGTGTGTTCCGTAGAGAGAAAGAAGAGGGATTTGACCTCTTGCCACTTTTCCGGCATATGGAATACTCCAGCCAAAGGTCCATTTCCCCTTTAAATTTTGATATAATAAACATTTTTTTTTTACGTATTTATTTATGAATATTAATATGAATTTTGAAAGGTATATATGTTTGATAAAATCTACTAAATTAATCTTAATCTATTTCTAGCATTATGCCTTGTTCTTTTTGTCGTTGTAATTAACTTTTTTTTTATATAAAATCAAAATTTAAAATGAGCAGTTTCTTGTAAAATGGCATTTAGGGCATGCTCTCTGCATTTCTTACCAAACCAAAATCAGAGCAGGGAGTGTTTGGTTTGAGCATCAATTCACGTCTCTCTGTGGCGGAATCATCGACGATGATCACTCGATTGAATTCACGTCTCCATTGTTTCATCAAGCTCACAGGTAATTTCATCACCACCTCCTTCCTTCTTCCTTCATCTTCCCGATTAGGTTTACAATTCAGTCCTCACTCCACTTGTTTAGCTTCTCTTCTTCACTCCACTTCCTTTTCAAATAATGGGGATCGTCCCCAATCTAGGTATCAAAAGGTTACCAACTTGGATCATGCCTTTAAGCTGTTCGATGAAATGACACAGAGACGACCCCTCCCATCTGTTATCAAGTTTAATCAGTTGTTAAATGCTGTTGCCAAAATGAAACATTTTTCTTGCTCTCTTGACCTTTTCAAACAAATGTGTGCCATTGGAGTTCCTGTTGACAAATACTCTATGAGTATTGCCATCAAGTGTTGTTGTCAGATGTCTCGCACCTACGACGGCTTTGCACTCCTGGGCTGTTGCTTCAGGCGAGCTGTTGTACCCGATGTCTTCACATTTAGTACACTTTTAGATGGACTCATTCGTGAAGATAGGATTCTTGAGGCTGAGAGACTCTTCAAGAAGCTCATCAAACAGAAACTATGTGAACCTGATGT
Source organism: Helianthus tuberosus (assembly GCA_030545235.1). Taxonomy (NCBI): domain Eukaryota; kingdom Viridiplantae; phylum Streptophyta; class Magnoliopsida; order Asterales; family Asteraceae; genus Helianthus; species Helianthus tuberosus. Next base: position 202,255,141 of record CM060425.1, read on the forward strand.
AGTTATGTATTCCACAATGATCAAAGGGCTTTGCAAGTTTGGCAATAATGATATTGCCATTGGTTTGCTTAGGCTCATGGATGAAAGAGGCTCTGAGCCTAATGTTGTTGTATATAGTACTATCATTGATAGTCTCTGCAAGGACAAAATGATAGATGATGCTTTCAAGCTTTTCAAAGAAATGGTATTTCACAAAGGCATTCTACCAGATGTCATCACATACACCTCTCTGATTTATGGCCTTTGTAACTTGTGTCGTTGGGACGAGGTCTCTAAGCTGCTAAAAGAAATGGAGGAGGATGTAAGGATCTCTCCTGATATTCAAACCTTTAGCATATTAGTTGATGCATTTTGCAAGGAAGGTAGGGTGGATGAAGCAGAGGCTGTTATAGACATCATGGTTGAGAGAGGTGAGGTTCCTGACATAGTGACATACAGTTCACTTGTAGATGGTTACTGTCTGCGAGGTGAGATGACCAAGGCAAGGACACTTTTTGATTCACTTACTTCGAAAGGTCTAGTCCCTGATGTTGTTACTTACAACAGTTTATTGAACGGGTATTGCAAGAGTTTGAAAGTAGAAGAGGCCATGCATATGTTCCATGAAATAACAAGAAAAGGTTTGAAACCTGATATAGTCAGTTACAGCACCATGTTACAGGGATTGTTTAGGGTTGGGCGTTGTGGAGAGGCACGCAAACTCTTTGATGAGATGCGATCACAAGGCCTAATTCCAGATGAATGCACCTATAGAATAATATTAGACGGTCTTTGCAACAACCATCAAGTTGAAGATGTGCTCTCTTTGTTTCATTTGGTGGGTGATAGCAAGCTAAACTCTGACATTCAAGTGTACAATATTCTTATTGATGGTATGAGCAAATGTGGGAAGCTTGATATTGCAAGGGATCTTTTCCAGGACCTAACTCTAAAAGGATTGAAACCTAATGTTCGGACACATAATGTGATGATTAGTGGCCTATGTAGAGAAGGTATGCCAGAGGAAGCAAAGCACTTGTTTCATAAAATGGATGAGAGTGGTTGCCCACCAGATAATGTTACTTACCGTGTTCTTCTCCAAGGATATCTTATAACCCAGCATTACAATGATGTAGAAATGCTTTTACAAGAAATGGATGGAAGAAGGTATTCACTTGATGCTTCAACTTTATCTTTGTTGATAGATCAAATCGCAGCTGGTTTGCTAGATAGAAGTATGCTTAAGTTGATAGGTAAGCTTGTCCCAAAAGAATTGATGGACACTCCTGCATAGATAACAGTCTGCGCAGATAACAACTTGCTGTTCCAAAATGTAGAAATAATGAGATCTTTATCAAATTCCAACTGGTCTACATGTGTTTAGCCATTTTGCATTTTTTGATTACATGTTTTATGCTTCTAAATACATGGTGTTTCACATTTCATTGACTTTAATTGTTAGTTCTAGTTTATTTATTTAATATATATTCAAACATTTTTGGGTGCTATTGTAGCATTGCTTATGTAGATCAGCCATAAAGTGATGCCATCGAATTCTGCAGTGGATATGCTGACAGAATCACACCAATTTTCTGCAGTTTTCTAATTAAACATCTGTACACATGTAGGACTGCATATATACGGGACCAATTGAACTCCATAGATATGTACTAATTATCCCACAAATAAATTTTACCTTTTGTAATTTAATTCTTGAATTAGAATGTTTCAAGGTTACTTACTGAGCTCTGTTTTAGGATTTTTCCAAAGAGATCAAACGTTGATGTCGTCACAAAAATGGTGCCATATGTTGTGGACATTTATTGCCACTTTCATGTGCGCATTAATCGTTTGGGTTTGCGTCTTAGTAAAAAGCATATTTCTTGTGAATTTTTTTAGCAATCCCGTATTTCACATAGTATGAGGGCACCTGCATATGATTATTAGTTTCGAATTTAACCTTTTTGATTTAAGTCATTCTTTGGTAAGTTGTCATGCTACTTTATATGCTTCATCTATCAGATATATTGACTCTCTTTTTAAAAAATTATGTTGACCAGGTCAGCACGTCAGATACCTGTTAAACCCGTTAAGACACGATTTGCCGGCTCTTATTTTGGCATGGGTCAAAACGGGGTCCGGTTGGTCTAGAAAACTTTATTTTAGTAACATTAGTCCTAGCTAGTTTATAAACGTCTAGACCTGGCAAACGGGATGGGTTGGGTTGGGTTGGGTCGGGTCAAGACAGGTTTGGGTCGAAACGGGTCAATTAAAATAAGGGTTTTTTTGGTTCGGGTCAAAACGGGTTCGGGTCGGAACGGGTTCAGGTCGGAACGGGTTCGGGTTGGGTCGGGTCGGGTCGGTTTGGTTAAAAAATGCCTTTTTTTTAAAATAAAAAGAGAGATTGTACATCAAGTGGATCCATCTTCACCTCTTCATAATATCTTTGCATCACTGATGAATTTTCCACTACAAATTCACTGCAAAGTTCACATCTTGCAATGATTAGAACAAAGCTCATGAAACTTTATTATATCCATCATCTGCAGAGAATATGCATTTCTGGTAAATATGATATATTGAGAAAAAGATTGTTAATGGGTATATTTTTGATAAATTATTAACTTAAAACTGGGTAAATACGAAATTTCAAAATTTTAATTAGTGATTTAATCCTATGAATTGGAGTCCCCAAGTTTAATTCTTTGTGTCGCTTCCTTATAAAATGCAAGGTATCTCTCCATCTGAAGCAACTAAACACTAAATTTAACAAGTAAGAAGCATACATTATTACGAAAATGAGGTTATCTTCAACAAATCTGAACGCAAAGCCCTATAATTAGTCACAAAACGAATTTATCACCAGTTCTTCAGTGAATTATACACGAAATTCGTTACCAATGCGAAATAAATTACAGATTAGGAATTGAAAATTGCAGATTAAGAGTAAACATCTAAAGGAGTTCCGCATACCTATTGAGTAATTGTTGACTGGTGAAATCCGCCCGGAAACTTATTGCTCGATATCTGAATCATCTGATCAACGTGGGATTTTGTTCACCCGTGGATTTAACTTTGCCAATCCAATTTGACCCGTAGATTAGTTTTTGCATCTTTTAAGTGACCCGGTCTAACCCTTTGACTATAAAAGGGTTACCCAAAACCACCCATAACAGTTTATAAAAGACCCATATTTTTTTTAACGGCAAATTTGGATCACTGACGGACCACTGGAGTATCATCGTGCCACCAGCGGAACCACCCGATCATATCCATCTCCACTAGGCAATAATGCCTATACACCAATTCAGAAGGAAACCCAATAAATCTGGGAAACCCCCCCCCCCCCCCCCCCCCCCCCATTGTGGGAATCGAACTCATGACCTAATGGTCATAAACCTTATCCCACCACCAAGATACCACTAGGCTATAATGCCATGGGTATATTGACCCATATTAGGGTCAGGATTGCCCCCTAGTCATAATATAGAAGATAGATGGATGCATCATAGTATCCGTATTTTCATCACTTAGTAATATGGAATTTAGTTTTAACTTTATTATAATATTCATATCATGGGGTAGGAGCTTAATGCAAACACACCATCAACACCAAATAGATATTGTCAACAAGTTACAAACGATCGTGTCTCTCTAGCATGGATTTAGTTGAATTGTCAATTAGTACCATCCATAATATCATTGTAGATATTTGTTATGGTTGGTGCAATTTGGAGATTTCAAGAATTTGGTGAAGTGTTTTGAAAATAAGATTTGATATCGCAATATACCCACAACTCCTTTTTACACCGATCGAACATGAGGAGGTTTGAGCTGTTAGCTGTAAAGGTACTACTTGTGTCTCTTTCAGCTAGACATGTGTGCTCTACTAACTATACATCTAAAAACCTTCAACAGGCAGCGCCAACGGGGATACGCGCGCCCTCAAAAGTCAGCTTCACCTATTAAATTTAAACCATAGACAAAATCATAAAATTTGGGTCAAATCCTATTAGTATTAACTTCTTCCTTTACAATTCCCTATTTCATCTTTCCGGTTAGGTTTAGCATCTCTTTACTCAACTTTCTTTTCAAGTGGCAATTGTCCTCGATCGAAGTTATGATTCCATAGTAAGTTATTTAACTTTATTGAAGGTGTCTTGTGAGAATTACAATCGTATTGGAATCAAGTTTTATAATAAATCAAGCAATTATAATGGAATCCTTACAAACGTGTCAAAACAAAGTACTCGAAACCAATATTATTTATTATATGTTTGTATGGAATGAAATTGATAACATCAATGGATTTTTGATTTGAGTTGTTTGAATAATAATATCTTGAAATTAACCATTTGGCCAATTTCTTTCCAAATATGTAAAAAAACATAAGACCCTCCGTACTGATATGTGTGTTGACCGTTGTATCGCGCCACACCCCCCGTGCGGCGTTATGTGGCGGGTCAGAATGACTTTCGCGAAAAATAAAACGGAAGAATTTGTACTGATATGTGTGTTGACCGTTTTCATACGGTAACTTTCTTTATTTTTTTAAACCAAAATAAACAATATACATACAACCCAATATCTACATTTTTAAAACCTACATCTTCTACAACCATTCTCTTACTCTATATTTTATAAAAATCTAAAAATCTCTAGATTTTTATACCACTCTCTTACTTCTACCATGTACCCCTACAACCGTGGTTTTGTTCCTCCTTGTTCTAGCTGCGACCGGAATCAACCGAACGCTCCTAACCAACCCGTTGCTCCGGTACCCACTTGACCCACCGCCTATGGAACCGGGTTTGTCGAGTACAATTAACACCAAACCAGCTTCATGAACCTATTGAACCAACCCCTCTCATGGGACCCAAACCTATACGGTTGGAACCCGAACCAAAACATCAGAGGTTTCGCAAATGCTTCACAACCATTTGGCTCGACACAAAGCGAGCCCGACTTCGTCCCGGAGTCACAAACGGATTATTACCAAACCCGATATCAAAGTAGTTTGGTCTAATAGACGATGATGTTATTTTCTAACAGTCAAACAATAGGGCTTGCTTTCTAGATTTCTTACCAAGCCGATATCAAAGCGAGAGAGTGAATGTGTTTGGTTAAAGCAATTCACGTCTCCCTGTAACAGAATCATCGACGATCGATAATGACTCCCTCCATTTCCCCAGGTTTCATCAGATTCAAAGGTAATTTTACAACCCCTCTTTCTTCTTCCCGATTAGTAGGTTTACAACTCAGTCCTCTGTCTATGTATCAAAAACTTACCAACTTGGATGATGCCTTTAACCTGTTCGATGAAATGCTGAACACACAACCACTGCCATCTGTTGTTAAGTTTACCCAGTTGTTAAATGCTGTTTCCAAAATGAATCATTTTTCTTCTTCTCTCCACCTTTTTAAACAAATGTGTGCCGTTGGAGTGCCTGTTAATGAGTACTCTATGAGTATTGCAATCAGGTGTTGTTGTCAGATGTCTCGCACCAATGACGGTTTTGCCCTCCTAGCTTCTTGCTTCAGGCGTGCTGTTGTACCAAACGTCTTCGTATTTAATACACTCTTGGATGGACTCATCCTAGAAGATAGGATTGTTCAGGCTGAGAGACTGTTCAAGAAGCTCATCAAACACAGACTTTGTGAACCTGATGTTGTTATGTATAACACAATGATTAAAGGTCTTTGCAAGTTTGGCAATAATGATATTGCAGTTGGTTTGCTTAGGCTCATGGATGAAAGAGGCTGTAAGCCTGATATTTATGCATATAATACCATCATTGATAGTCTCTGCAAGGACAAAATGCTAGAGGATGCTTTCAAGCTTTTCAATGAAATGGTATTTTCCAAAGGCATTCAACCAGATGTCATCACATACACCTCTCTGATTTATGGCCTTTGTAACTTGTGTCGTTGGGACGAGGTCTCCAAGCTGCTAAAAGAAATGGAGGATCTAAGGATCTCTCCTAATTTTCAAACCTTTAGCATATTAGTTGATGCATTTTGCAAGGAAGGTAGTGTGGATGAAGCGGAGGCTGTTATAGACATCATGGTTGAGAGAGGTGAGGTTCCTAACATAGTGACATACAATTCACTTATAAATGGTTACTGCCTGCGAGGTGAACTGAGCAAAGCAAAGACACTTCTTGATTCACTTATGTCTAGAGGTCTCATCCCTGATGTTATTACTTATAACAGTTTATTGAATGGGTATTGCAAGAGTTTGAAGATAGAAGAGGCCATACATATGTTTCATGAAGTAACAAGAAAAGGTTTGAACCCCGATGTGATCTTTTACAACACCATGATACAAGGTTTATTTAGGGTTGGACGTTGTGGAGATGCATGCCAACTCTTTGATGAGATGCAAGCACAAGGTCAAACTCCAAATGAATACACCTATGGAATAATATTAGATGGGCTTTGCAGCAACCACCAAGTTGAAGAAGCGCTCTCTTTGTTTCATTTGGTGGGTGATAGCAAACTAAATTATAATATTGTGGTCTATAGTATCCTTATTGATGGGGCAGGAAAATGTGGAAAGCTTGATATCGTAAGGGCTCTCTTTCATGAACTTCATGTAAAAGGTTTGCAACCTGATGTTCGGACATATACCGCAGTGATTCACGGCTTTTGTCGGAAGGGTCTACTAAGGGTAGCAAAGAATTTGTTTCTTAAAATGGGTGAGAGGGGCTGCCCACCAGATAATGTTAGTTACTGTGTTCTTCTCCATGGATATCTTAAGAACCAGCATTTCGATGATGTAGAGATTCTTTTACAGCAAATGGATAGAAGAAGTTACTCACTTGATGCTTCTACTTTATCGTTGTTAAAAGATCAAATCGCAGCTGGTTCATTAGATAGAAGTTTACTTAAGTTGATAGGTATGCTTGTGCCAAAAGAGTTGATGGACAGTTTTACAGGCAGGGAGAAGAAGCTGAATGGTGAGTGTGGGTTATGAATCATTTGTGGGATGAGAAATGAACTTTGTTAGGGGTACTACCTTGCAACATCGCGTGAAATAACGCGACTTGACTATTACAAAAGCGCCTGTTATTCACCACTTCTCAGAGAGCATCTCTAGGGTTATGACAATCCGGTGTTTTGGAAAACAAGACGAGTTTATTAAAGAAAATGTTGTCGTGTCGATGGAAATCTACGAATGGATTTCCTCAACAATGGGTCGAATGGATGGCTAGGATTTCGGATGGAGTTTGTTGGAAGTTTGTTTCTTTGTGTTTCCACTGTTTTCATGATCCTGTTACCCAGCAACGTCATTAAACCCGGTACTATCTGACTTCCTTTATTCCTTATCAAACCCATTTACTTTTAAAAATGTTGATTCAGGTATTTAACAGTTCAAAATAATTATGTAAAATGAATTAAGGCTTCATTGGTTATTTATGCAAAGAATTTACACCATTTGTTTACCATTTAATACCACAAATAAAATGGTGTATACTGGTGTCATCACCTATGCCATCGAGGGTTAAACTAATGGGAGTTTGCTTATATGGTCACAGAGGATGTGGGATTGTCACTTTCATATGGATTATCGCTCAATGGTCTTCTGTTTTGGGTTTTATACACTAGTTGCTTTGTTGAAAACTGAATGGTTTCGGTTGAGAGGATAAAACAGTTTACAAACATACCATCAGAAGCAGAATGGGTGAAGAAAGACAAGTCCCCTCCTCCAAACTGGCCAACTCATGGCAGTTTGGAGCTCAGAAACTTGCAGGTAACCCGCAAATTCTATCATCATGTAGAGGTTTTAACGTGTGGGTTTGGGTTATAACGGGTCAAATGGGTAAAATCAAGAAATAATACTAAAAGGATTGGGTCAACGGTGGGTCGAACAAGTTGAAAGATGCCTAAAATGTATTCGTAATGCATATAGATAGATTTATGCAAATTCTGTACAAAAAGTATTTTGGTTCAACCCAACCCCGAGCTGTTTTCGTATACCTGTTTTGACCTGCAGGTTAGATATCGTCCAAACACGCCTCTTGTGCTTAAAGGGATATCCCTAAACATTCAAGGGGGCCAAAAGATTGGTGTTGTTGGCAGAACGGGTGGCGGGAAATCAACTTCGATCCAAGTTCTGTTTCGGCTGGTTGAGCCCACTGGTGGAAGTATTATTATTGATGGTATTGACATCTTAACGCTAGGGCTTCATGATCTTAGGTCCCAATTTGGCATCATTCCCCAAGAACCAGTCCTTTTTGAAGGAACTGTGAGAAGCAACATTGACCCTATTGGTCAACATTCTGATGATGAGATATGGAAGGTAAATGCGAGTTTGTTTGTTTTTTTTATACTCCATTCGGGTAGATCCAGAGGTGGAAATTTCATAAGTCAACTCGGGTTTTAGTTTTCTTTAAATCGGGCCATTCTGACCTGCCTTTAGAAGGACGGGCCCATTTTTTATCAACTTTGAAATACCTAACCTGAGAACCTGCTTTGTAGAGTCTCAAACGCTGCCAGCTCAATGATGTTGTAGCTGCAAAACCTGGAAAACTTGATTCCGCAGGTATTTAAAATGGGCCCGGTAACTGTTTTTGGTAAGAAAACTATTTGTCACTTATGTGTTAATTGGTATCTTTGTAGTTGTTGATAATGGCGATAATTGGAGCGTTGGACAAAGACAACTTCTCTGTCTGGGAAGGGTGTTGCTGAAACAAAGCAGATTATTGTTCATGGATGAAGCAACGGCTTCCGTTGATTCACAAACAGATGTGGTAATTTGGAAAATCATAAGAGAAGATTTTGCTGACTCTTCTATCATTAGCATTGCTCACGCGGTAATTTGGAAAATCATAAGAGAAGATTTTGCTGACTCTACTATCATTAGCATTGCTCACAGGATACACTTACTGATACTAGTGCTTTGAAACGGCAAATATGATACTATAAGGATATATATGAAATTTTGAACTTTTGAGTGCCATTATGGAATTTATCCTGTGTTGTAACACCTGCCATTGAGGTCAAGTTAGTTCCTTTGAAGGTCAGCTAATGACCAACTTATTCTATGTGTTGTAACAGGGTATGCAAAAGAATTTGACGAGAGCCTTCACGTTTGATTCAGAAGCCCTCTCTTTTTGGGGTGTTGGTTCAGAATTACGCAAACCGATCATCTAGGTTATGAACACATGTCATGAGAACATTATACATGCTGTTATGAGACTTTGAGTGGAGGATTAAACGAAGTATTGAACCTCAGGAGAATACATTTAGTAGTAGGGAGGACGGAGCACTCAAGGGTATTTATTCTAGCCCCAACCAAGCAAAATCTGCCATGTCAAATTTGATACAAAATACTCATTAATTAGTAAACACTGGCAGCACCTACCTAAGCAATAAACTATATATATATATATATATATATATATATATATATTTTAATATTAATAAAATCAAATATTCCAACCAATCACAAGCCACCAACAAATCTCAAAGTCAACACCCACCTTGAACAACAACATTCTCATGCGGGTACCCCCTCCTGGCTAACCGAACCCGCCTTACCAACCCTTAGGTAGTGTTTGGTATGCAGGAATGTTAGAGGCAATGGAATGGACTATTACGAAGGAATGGACTATTACGAAGGAATGGAAAAAAATGTGTTTGGTTGGATAAGGTAATGGAATCACCCATTACATATGGCATTCCATTCCCTCAAATTCATTCCATCCACACCCCTTGTTTTTTTCCCATTCCATTCCCTCTCCCACCTTCATCACCAACACCTCCACCACTAGCCACCCACAAATGCCACCATCACCCGTCGCCGCCACCATCACCCGTCGCCGCCACCTTACGTCGTCGACCACCGGCCACCATCGTCGACACCCGTCGTGCCACCGCCGACCACCGCCACCCTCCGCCACCGAACACCGACGCCACCATCCGCCGCCGCAACCACCCCCTTCGCCACCGAACATAGGCACCAACGCCACCATCAACCACCAAACACCACCGACTACCGCCACCACAACCCACCACCGTCGCCACCCTCCGCCACCAAACTCCGGCGCCACCACGGGCCACCACCACTAACACCGCCCACCCGCCGCCTCCACCCTTCGCCGCAACATCGGCACCACTTCCGACCATCGCCACCCTCTGCCACCGAACACTAGCATCACTTCCGCCACAACCTCCCACCGGCACTGCCACCAACCGCCGCCACCGCCCGCCGCCGCCATCGACTACCACCACCCATCGCCAATTTTATTCCTTCTTCTTTTCCTGCCTACCAAATACTACAAGGTAATGATTCATTTCATTCCCACCTGGTAAGCAAACAAGACCATGGAATGGAATGATCCATTTCATTCCTTTGTCCATTTCATTACCTTGTCCATTCTATTCTCTCGTCCATTCCATTACCCCATACCAAACAGACCCTTAAGGGTGGCGGCGGTGTTCTAGCATAGGTAAATACCCTAGACACCTCTACTCGAGGTGTGCTCCGTCCCCCCTTATTAAATCACTAAACGAGGCCTTGAACCTCGGGGATATATTTAGTACTATTAAATGGATAGTAATGATAGTTTATTTCTTGCAATGTTTTTTATTTTTATTTATTTTTTTTGTAATTTTAAGAGATTTAGTTACAACAAGATTATAAAGCTGAAACGGCCGTGTAAACCTCGCAATAAGTGATAACTTACAAATCTTGTAAAGCTTTTGTATATGAGTTTTAGATAAGGTTTCCTCTTTTCTATAAACTAGCGTAAAGAGCAAGGATGTTAGAAATTTTTTTATTTATGACTTACCCTAAACAAGGATGATGACACATATCTATCTAACTATATATTAAAGGAGAAGTAGAGCTGATGCAATTTTGCATACTTGTCAATCATCTAGACATGCCACGTAGGATATGCTGATATCATAAATAATAATTAAATTATTAATATATATTGTATTAACAAATAATATATAAAATATATTATTGTGTTTTAGAGATATTGGGGGGAAATTTGAATTGCATGGGGAAGTGTTATTTGCATTAATTGTCTCTGAAAATTCTCTCACACACACCACTGGCGTCTCTTCTTCTTCTTTAATTTCTTTTTTTTCTCTTCAGTTCTTCATCATCAATCTACACGGAGATGTCAAAATCGGTTATGTTTGAAGTTGGAGGATCGTCTCTTTCTCTAAGTTTCATTGATGATCTCAATCCGTCGAAAGATATGTGGACTGTAAAAGTTTGAATCATCAGAAAATGGATGCAACTGTTTCGGATGGATTTGATCTTGCTGGATGAGAAGGTATATACTTATTTAAGTTTCTTTTTCATGAGTATTGTTCTGTTGTTCGAGTTAGGCTGCAAATCATCTTTGTAAATCATCTTTGTAAGATTCAGTGGTTCGAGTTAGGATTTGGATACATTTTGATATTATGGTTTTTGTAAAGCATCTTTGATGTTTCGGATGGATCTGTTCTTGCTGGATATATACTTATTTAAGATTCGGTTGTAAGGTTCAGTGGTTCGAGTTAGGGTTCCCTAATGTATTTTGGGTTGTAAGATTCGGTTGAAAGATTCAGGCTGCAAATCACCTTTATAAGATTCAGTGGTACGATTTAGGGTTTGGATATATCCTCCATTAGGGTTTTTAAATTTGTAATGTATTTTGATGTTAGGGTTTTTTTCATACATTTCAGGGTTGTAAGATTCAGGCTAGTATCAAGGGCCCTTTGATACCTTATTTTGACTCCCATCTTCAGGAAGATTCGGTTTTTGTTTTGTCCAGGTTTGGTGTTGGTTAAAACCTGGACCCATACAAATTTGTGAATCATGCTTATAAGATTAACTTTTATTGTTGTACAACTGTTAGAGCTGCTGTTGGTTGGGAAGGTGTTGAATACGGTTTTAAGCTGATCTCACATTCACTTATTGACAAAGGAGAATGCCAAGACCTTTTGATTGTTGGTTTGTATTTTGTTTAGTTGCAGTTCTTATAAAGTTTCCTTACTAGTTTTAAGAATGTAAATCATATGTAAGTGATTGTCCTTGTTTTATTGCAGATGTTGCAGGTACTGTCGTTTCCTGTAGTGATTTGGACATATATGGGAAACCTCCTAAAGAAAGAAAAAGGATGAACTTTGAACTCCAAGATGTGGAGTAAGTATTTTCATGTGATATAAACATATGAGAAGGTATTTGTGTGATAATGTATACATCAAATTTTACATATAAACGTAGGCTTACATTCAATTCAGTTCGTTTCTTAACTTTGTTCACCATGAATATTGTTTAGATTTTTGTTCTTTGTATGCCTTATTAGATATATGTTCTGTAAGATTATATGCATTTTTAATTTCATTGGTATTATTTATCTACATGTAGGTTCATTCATCCGAAATTATTTGTGTTATTTGGACTTAAATAATTTGCATTTATTAAAAATGATTTGTATTTATTTGTCTTCTTTGCAATATAGTTCCAACAATCAGAAAATCATTTGTATTTATTATAAGCAATCATCCAGTTGTGTTTCTATTTTTGAGATTTGTAAGAGAATTGGTATTTATTATCAATGATTGTTGTCTATTTGTCATATATCATTTAAAGTATGAAGATATATTAATTGCTGTTAGGGTTCTCTCATTTATTACAAAATTTGTTATATTAAAAATATATAATATTTGGGATATTAATTGCTGTTGAAGGTATGTTTACACCTTTTTTTTCTTATGCAGTGGCAATATAGTGCGTTGTACAGTGTGGAATGAATACGCCCAACAGTTTAAAGATTTATTGGATAAAAAAAAGGATGATAATGTGATGGCTATCATGCAGCATGCAAAGATTAATGAATGGCAGGGTAATGTCGTCAATATAATTGATTGTTTTATTATTGTAGTCTATTTAATTGATGGTTATCTATATTCAAATTGTTTACGAAAATACACTGTTCAGAGTGATAAGTTTGGAACACGTATCTTTTTTAATCCAGAAATCGATGAAGTTAGACAGCTCAGGAAGAGGTATTTATTCAATTCATGTGTTTGAGTATTTTTATATTATTATTATTATTATTATTATACTATTTATTGTCATGTGATGTTCTTATTCATTGTACAATTAATTTTATAGCCGTTTGGTACAACAAGTTCAAGCTGGTGGTTCTTCTTCTCAATCGACACTGTCATCTCAAACTGTTTTTCCTGTCCGGAAAGAATTTCTGATAGATTTCCCGAAGAAGAATGTTGATGACATTATGGAGATCGAATCGGTTTGAATAATTCACATACATTTATACACTTTTTGCAAAATTTGAGATTTTTTTTGTAATATATATATAAATATATATATATTAATCTATATATGTACACTTTTGCAGTGTGTGTCTATATATATATATATATATATATATATATATATATACATACATGTTGACTAATACAGTTGAATTTATTTTCATGTTGAATAATACAGTTGAATTTATTTGCTATCATAGGCAATGTCATGTGTGGTAGTTGCAACCATCAAGATTGTTCAAGAAAACTATGGTTGGTTTTATCCTGCTTGCCGAAAGTGTTTTAAGAAGGTGCTGACTAAAACTGAGTATTTGCAATATGCTCAAACTATTTCGGAGTCGGTGATGAACCTGGCGCCCACTTCTTTGGTCTGTCCGAAGTGTGAAGAAGAATGTACATCCATAACCATAAAGTAAGATTACGTTGATGTTCCAATTATTTATGGTTTTTCAGCTGTATACACTTTTTAGAATGTAGATTTTCTAACTTTTTAAAACCTCGTATATATATTTCAGGTTCAAGGTTCATGTGAGGGTTCAAGATGAAACCGGTAGTGTGACGTTTGTAATGTTTGATAAAGATGTTATCAAGATTGTTGGTTCAAGTGCAAGTGACATAAGAGAACGCCAAGTGAAGTCTAATGATACTGAAAGTTTTCCATACGAGCTCACTCGGTTGCTTGACAAGAAACTGGCGTTTAAGGTTGACATTTCTGAATACAATCTTAATCATGACTATCATGATTACACAGTCCAAAAAATATGTGACGATCCGGATATATTAGATGAACTGGTTGCGGATAATGTTATTGCTGGTGATATTGCTGATGAGGTATGATGTTACTAATCCTTCAAACATTAATGGTTTATGTCATACCCCGATATTTCCACGTATTACCGGTGGGCCTGGTGGGGAGTATCGCGATGTAGTTGATATCATCATAGTCAAACAATCACAGTTCAATGCACAGCGGAAGTCTAAAAGTAATAATATTACAAACCGAATGAAAGTAACATAAATTATTACATAACGGTTGTAAATTGGATCCACAGGCGGATCAAAACAAAAGAGATATTGTTCATCATATTTAAAGTGATAAAAGCTTGCAAGACTTTTTATTTATTCACTCAGTAGTTCCAGCCCATTACGCTTAGTACCTGCACTTAACCTTTTTGGAAAATACGTCAGTTTACACTGGTAAATAAAATTAACCGACTCTTTTGAAAAGTGTTTATAAAATTGATTTAAATGCACAAGGCATAAATATTCTTTTATAACTTGGGATAATTATTTAAAAATAATCTTGTAAAAGAATTATATGTTTGTTATACGTTTAGTAGCCCGGGTTAAATACAGGGTTAAAGATTAATAGACACACCACATAATATAACCTACAGCGAGTTATTATCGAACAAGCAGGTATATCATTTTACATACGCACTGGCAGGTGTATGCCTACACCCCGTGCTTAAGTCGTGGCCATTTCAATGAATGAGCCGAGGATATCCAGGACATGGTCATTAACCCCCCAAAGGCTTAAAACAAACAAAACAGATTAAACGGGTTATCTCAATGATTTAACCGTCATACGATTAAAGATTCAATACCCGACCAAGCGGTATTTTATATACCGTACCCCAAGCCCGTATAAGGGAAAAATAAGTTAAAAGTATTTAACTGAGCAAAAATATAAATTTTAATCCCAGTCGTATAACAAAGCAACAAGTACGGTAGCTTTTACTGGTCTCCTAAATATGGAATGAAGGTTTTAATAACCTGATGACGGGGTAGCCCAAGACTAAATAAAGTGACTAAATATGTAAACGCTCAAAAGGTTAAATGGTTAAATGGTTGAAAAGCTGTGAGGTGGGGAAAAGCAATGCGGAAACAGTAGCCAGTCACATCCAGAGATTGCTTCACCAACCCACAGCCGCAAAAGCAATGCAGGTCTGCAGAGCACACGCTATTATCCAGGGGTCAAAAGGCTTCAACCCCCGAAAGGGTAATCCCCTCGCTGCAAGCAAGGACACTAGTCAAATGAATGCCTCTTTGGGAGATGTCTTCTCCTATATAATTGACACTTCATTTACTGAGTTGGGACATTCTGGGCCAGGTCTGTTTCCTTAAACTCTGGCCATTCACATTGAGTACTTGCTTTAGGCGAGTCACTCACTTTCACATCCAACACACACACATTCCGTTTGCTCCTACATCCGAATCTGGGTATACCTCAGAGGAGGATCTTCAGCAAACAACAACAATAAACTAGTGAACCTCCTTCCACGTCTTGCAAACGTGGGGGGACCCCATGACCTGCGTTAGGAAAAGTTGAACCCTTTTGCCTAACCAGCCCGGCTACTATCCTTGGTCTATTATTTGTTGCATCAACAAGTTGGCGCCCACCGTGGGGCTACGCGGCTATTTCTCCTCAAAAAGACCTAGTAGTGTAGCTCTCTTCACTTAAAATCACCATGTCTGAAAATGGATCCCCGGGAGAGGTAAATCAGATTCCAAACACCTCTACCCCGGGTAGTAGCCAAGCTCATGTGGCTATACCGACTTCTTTCTCAACTCCGGGGAGCACACCCGAGTTCCTCACCTTCAACACACCAACCCCGTCCAGATCTGGGGTTCCTTCTCCCAATGTCGGTGTCTCCGACACCCCAGCGCGTGTTGAACTTACCCCCGAGGGGGTTGCCAACAATTTCCTGGAATTGAGGTCTCTCCTCAACCAGCATGTGAATAGAGAAAGAGAAAAGGGGGTGAGAATCCGCCTAGATTATGACGAGCCAGAACCAACGTTGTCTCCTGGACCACCTCCCCTTCCTTTTACAACTAGAAATGAGGCTGGTCCCAGTAATCCTTCAAACCCTCACCCATATCTGTCCACAATGAACAACCAATTCCTCGTCATCGAACGAGACAAAGCTCAGGTACCCGTCTATTTCTTCAGCAAAACTCTAAAATTGGCTGAAACCAAATACCCTCCCCTTGAAAAGCTTGCCTTAGCCCTAGTTCAAACAGCTAGAAGGCTTCGAAGGTATTTCCAAGCACACCCTATACAAGTGGTCACTGACCAACCTATTAAGAATGTGCTTGAAAAACCAGAAAATTCGGGAAGACTGGCCAAATGGTGTAACACCTCGAAAATTTACGTCCTATAATGTGTTGACACGTGTCATAACCTTTGAACGTGTGAAAGAATACTTTCAAGGGACTAAAGTTGACAAACAATGAAACTATGTAAATATAAGGGTTCAAAGTGTCAAAAATGAATAAATATACTTTACAATAACCCTACGTGATGTTTATAACCTTAAACGAATGAATCATGGATCATACGAAGCGAATTGTGAAAGAAAGTGAGAGATTACAAACTACAGGGGTTAAATGTGTCAACATGTTAAGATATACCTCTGAGTGACCTTTTAGCAAACCCGAAGCCTTGTAACGATTAATTATGCTCACTAGAATGCACCATAAAAATTTCACCAAGTTTCGTTACCGTATGAGAAAGTTATGATAAAATTCGTGTGCGAGGGGTTAGAAGCGACAACATGGAAATTTAGGACTTTTCGGGTAAACACAAAGTGACCAAGGGCTTCACAAAGTGGGTATAAGTCTTAAAGCCCCCTTATGTCTATATTAAAGCCTCAAAATGCAAGAAACAATGAGAAAGCGACGTTTAGGAGGACCGGGGACTAAAAGTGCAATATCTGAAAAGTTTGTAACCTGAACACAAGGCCCATGCGGGCCGCGTAAGACTTGACAATATCTTACGCGGGCCGCCTGCGACTACCAGCGACAGAAACTTGACAGGTGCCTGTTTCAGCCTTGTAACCGACTTCAAAGGCCATTTTGGCATACCATGGGCTTCCCTATACTGGTATTTAGGCTATAGAAGGCACATGTACATATCTTGGAACAATTATAGGCATAGATGGCATGATCTTGGACAATCAAAGTTCATATATAAGGTCTATAAGTTTGCAAACATTCTTGCATTCACTTCTGAACATTTGAGGAGCACAAGAGCAGAACCAAGACCTTCCTAATCATCCATTAGACACTTGTAAGTATGCCTAACCTTCTTTAATTCAGTTTTGCTTTGTATTTAGCTTAAAAGTCAAACCGTCGTAATTAACGGTTGACTTCGAGATTAGTTATAAATGGCTCAGTCAAATCTCGAATGAAAAGTACCTTTAAGTAGGTAATTATATGGGTAATAAACCCCTAAGAGGGCACTCACTGATTCCCATCCTAACTAGGTCGTTTGTCGAGTCAAAGATGGCTAGAAAAAGTCAACAGAAATGTAATCTTTCGTTTAACGCATGATTAACAATGTAAAAGACGTGTAACCTATTTTATTATTCATATAACTTGATAATAAGCATAAGAACTTGTCTAAGCTTGTTTGATTCGACAACTTTCTATTTTTGAACCGATTCGGAACCGAAAGACGCAAAAGTTTGACTTTTGCTTTGACCTCAGTTCTGACCCGGTTTAGATAGGTTTAGACATGCCTTAAAGTTCCATTAGGACCTAGTTACATGTTGGTATAACCCTCTGCGTTTATACCACTTGAACCCTCGATTGTCCGACGTTTCCGTTAAGTGCTTATATATTGACCATAATGCCCTTATGTCCATAAAACGGGAATTTTGGAAATATGAAAGTACAATCACCTTAGTTACTGATTATTAAACATGTCTGTAAATTTTCACATCAGTCGGAGGTCTAGATTAGGAGTTATGCTTAATGGCGTATTTAGAACGCTTCTTAGTAACTAAACGGCGTCATTAGCGTAAAGCCTATCTAAACCCCATTTTTGACACCAAACCTTTTACCCACTGATGAAATATAATATTTTGGGATTCTTGAAGATTTTTAATTATTTTTAAACTGATCATAAGCTAGGATTAGTGCCTTGATTCGGTAAATACCGAATATGCCCTTTTCGGCCATAAAATGAGTTTTACAAGTCCTTTTGCTACCAATCCAATTGCTACTAATTTTAAATAATAAATGAAGTGTTTTGAACCTTATGAACTGACCTGGAAACTCAGAATACTATTTTAAACCGTAAATCGCTTAAAACGCCGTTATACGCGTATTAAGCGCAAAGTAAGGGTTTAAAACCATTTTGCCACATAGGACTTAACACCAACTGATATACCAAGTTAAAATAAACTATTTTACTGATTTATTCAGACCCGGATCACAGAAGCTTAATTGATCCCTTTTATAATCTTTAAAATGACCAAAATACCCCTACGGGGCTTATTATGAGATTAAACTCGTTTTGGGCATAATGGAAGGTATCCTACTGATATCACAACATATTTAAGGCATGTTAACTTAGGAAACCTGTTTAGGACTCTTATGGTTACCCGTTACGCTTTATGCGCGTTCGGTTCGGTTTATGTAACTAGTTTACATAAATTAGCCGAAACGGGTCAAACCTTATCGGTTTTATCTCAAAATCCAGAATGTGTATAATATACCCATATTAAGAAAGTCTTCAAACTTGTCGGGTCTAAATCACATTCTATCCGGTCTTCGCTTAATCGTGCGTACGAACCGTATCTTTAAAACTAACCGGTCTAAGCTTAAGCTTAACTAAAGACCCGTTAGGATTCTAATAGGTTATTATAAACCTTCGTTCCAGATTAGGAGAACCAGTAAAAGATATTTGCACTCGCTGATTTTGATTTATACTTGCTCAGGTAAATACTTTTAACTTATTTTCCCTATACGGGCTTGGGGTACGGTATATAAAATACCGCTTGGTCGGGCATTGAATCTTTAATTGTATGATGGTTAAAGTATTGAGATGTCTCGTTTAAATTGTTTTGTTTGCTTAAAGCCTTTGGGGGGTTAATGACCATGTCCCGGATATCCCTGGCATCATTTTACGAAATGGCCACGACCTAAGCACGGGGCGTAGGCGTACGCCCGTCGGTGTCTCATATACATAATGTGGTGTGTCTATTGATCTTTAACCCAGCTCGATCCGGGCTACTGAACGCATAAGAAACATGTAAATCCTTTTCAAGTATTATATTCAAATAATTATCCCAAGTTATAAAATATTATTTGTGCCTTGTGCCTTAAATGCATTTTCTTAAACTCTTTTCAAAATGAGTCGGTTGATTGTATTTACCAGTGTAAACTGACGTATTTTCTCAAAAAGGTTAAGTGCAGGTACTACGCGTAATAGGCTGGCTTTTCTCCTAGCATCCACAATAAGTCTCGCAAGCTTGGATGTCATAGACTGTTGAACACTGTTTCCTGTTATTTTGATCTACCTGTGGATTTATATTCAACTATTTGTGATACTTAATATTACAATATGGTTTGGTTGAAATGAATCTATACTTTGCTTCCGCTGTGCATTTAAATATTGTGTTGTTTGACTATTATGTTACCAACCACGTCACGATACTCCCCTACCGGGCCCACCGGTAATACGTGGAAATCCGGGGTGTGACAGCTTTGTATCAGAGCCAACGTTGAGTGAATTAAACACTAGCCTTTTGTGTTTAATCTCAATGACACAATTGCACATTCCTAAATCTTCGAGTCTAGACAAAGAACATAGGAATAATCCAAAATGTTTTTATTTTAATTTAAATTTTGTCCTTTATTTTTCCTTGTTATTACCTTGTTTATATTAACAGGTTTAGCAATGCCGCCAAGATTCAGACAAGGAGATCGAGGAAAAGGGCCAATCAGCGCCCCTAACGACCACGAGGCCGGGCCTTCACGCCGGCGAACTCCTTCTTCTACAAGGAGGGCAGATCCGCAAGAACCTTGGAGGATTTATGAGGAGCCTTCCAGACGATCTACGTCGTATAGCTCAACGCCTCCATATCATCACTCCTATGGGCCTCAGTCCGAGAATGAGCCCAACAACCCGCAACCTTCATACATACCCCTACAGCGATCCTTATCGCACCGTTCCTTCGATGACCCTACTCCTGTCTTTCAGGGCCAGTTTAACGCGGCGGACTACCTACCAGAACAAGGGGGCTTTAACCCACTAGGACCGGAGGATCATTTTTCAGGTGATCAAGCGATGGACATGGAAGAGGACACAGATCCCGTCGAGCCTGCAACCGGAACCCCGAACCATCCTGTTGAGATCTCTGATGGTTCATCTTTTCACGGAACACCATACCAAGGTCCGGATAGTCATCAGGCACGGTTCGACCGGTGTGAGTGGTACTTTACACCATCTTACCATTCATCGCCTCACCAGCAGCCGCAACAGCAGCAGCAAGATCCCTCCGGGGATCCACGTTTCGTGGCAGTCACGCCACCGCCTCCACCGCCGCCAGTTAATCTAGCGCCTCCAGCACCACCAAGACGTAGGAGGACTGGCGCACGGATGTCAGCACGAGCAGGGGATTTTCATTTCAGCACCCCTCAACACTCTAGTGGCAGCCACTACCCGCCAATATATGAAGACCCAGAGATGGGTGGACCTTCAGTTCCAGTATCAGAGGTGAATTCGGCACCTATTACACCGCCATCACCGGGTTTTGGCAACCCTATCCCTGCTTATACTGCTCCGGCAGCTTACAACCCATACGGAACGCCAGCATACCATAACTATAACTATGCTGAGGATCCTTACCAAGTGGCATCAAACTACCTTGCCCATAATCCTGAGGGACCATATGGAACCCCTTGGGGAATAGGACACCCAGCTCGTGGGTATCAAGTACCTGCTCCGCCACCGCTACAGTACCAGCCACCACGGTTTTCCCCACCAGAGCAGGAGGATCTCCGTCAAAGACTGAATAAGGTTGAGCGAGACCTCAAGAGTGAGCGTAGGAAGAATCAGGGATTCATGAGTGGCTTGGCAAGTTTGCTGAAGGGAAAGAAGAAAAGGGATCGTTAAATCCCAATATGTATTATTGTATTTCCTTGTTTAAATTAAGTCCCTGCGTGGACATTTACTTATTTATGTGTGTATGTAGTCCCTGCGTGGACATCTATCTTTGTACTTAGTCCCTACGTGGACTTGTCTCTGTTAGTCCCTGCGTGGATATTTTGTTTTTGTAAACAGTCCCTGCGAGGACTTGTATTGCCAGTATAGCTCCTGCGAGGGCAAGTGTTTATGTGAAAAGTCCCGTTTAGGGAAAAGTGTACTACTTTTAAGTTTTAATGGAATGTAAGTTTATAAATTTCATCTTTGCTATGTTATGCATAATTAAATTATATATGAAATAAATAAATCAGAATCATTCCTTTTAAAAATCTATCTGCCTATTTAAAATTTTTTTTATTTAAGGATCTTAAAGGTATAACCTAGCCTGCATGTCATTTTAAGACCTGGCCAAAATAGTAAAACCCGTTAAAAAGATTCAAATCCAAGTTAACATCTGAAAACATGTTAACACTCCTGGCAGACATGATTCGTTAAAATCACACGTGTTATTATTATATAAGGATCTTTTCAAAGATTCCTAACCCAACTAAATGATCTCTGAATAATGGGTTAAATCATCAATAAATATGATCAGTTCTTTTTACCATCCATTGGTAATAGAATGCCTACGGGCCCTTCTCATTTTCATATGAGACAAAAGACAGTAATAGTCTGTGACCCTGTCTGATAAAGGTAATGAACTTTGTTCAAACCTTCATGCTTTGATTCTCTGAAATCATGGCTTGTAATTTAAAAATTTGTCCCTGTGACTAGGCCTTATGTGCTAATAAAACTGTTATTGTTTTATAATTAGGATAAATTATATTAGAAATCCTAAATAAATGTGAGTAATAAATTAACCATATATGGTCTATGTTTACCACGGTTAATAAAAATTGCCATCAAAGACAATTCTATAATAAACTCACCAATAAATTATTGTCAATATGTAACAGTTCAAGCTACATGGCCGACTCAAACGAGATCAATAGTCACCCAAGGAGAGAGCATGACAATGCCCGAGTAAGTGTAGCGGGTGCAGAATTACAGGCAATGATAGATAATGCCGTTAATCGAGCTATGGATAGACAGCTCCATGAATCCAGTGGTACCCATACAAGGACCCAATCTGCACCACACTCTAGAACACCCTCCAGGACCCACACTGCCCACAACAGTAATTCTCACCACTCATCAAACCAGAGGAGTGCTCCATCCCAAAGAGTCGTACAGAACCAAGAACCCCGTAATAAGGGTTGCTCCTATAAGTACTTCGTTTCGTGTAAACCCAGGGATTTTACTGGGGAAAAAGGAGCAGTAGATTGCATGACTTGGTTGGACGAGATGGATACGGTTGTGGATATCAGTGGTTGCAATAATAGGGATATTGTGAAATTCGTGTCTCAGTCTTTTAAAGGAGAAGCATTAGCTTGGTGGAGATCTTTGATCCAAGCTACGGGAAAAGTCCCGTTGTACAATATGACCTGGGAACAGTTCATGTCACTAATCAAGGAAAACTACTGCCCTCAGCATGAGGTTGAGAAAATTGAAGCTGACTTCTTGTCACCGGTCATGAGAAACCTAGACTGTCAGGCCTACCTTACCAGTTTCAACACCTTGTCAAGGTTGGTTCCATATTTGGTAACTCCGGAACCCAAACGTATAGCTCGATTCATTGGGGGTTTGGCCTCGGAGATCAAGGCAAGTGTGAAGGCCTCCAGACCAGCTACTTTTCGGTCTGTAGCGGACATATCATTGTCTCTTACCTTGGATGCGGTCAGGCTGAAATCGCAGAGGAACGCTGATACCGAAAAGAGGAAGCGTTCGGATGACAACTCACGACGTTCAGACAAGAAGCATAAGGGAAACAATGACCATAAGAAGGGGTCAGGATTTAGGAAGGATGGTCAGCAGACGGGTGAAAAACCCAGATGTAAAATCTGCAAGAGACAACACTTTGGGAAGTGCAGGTATGAATCGAATTCGAATTCACAATCGAAAACTTTTGCATGTGGGTTGTGCAAGTCCAAGGAACACAAGACCTTGGATTGCAAAAAAATGAAGGATGCGACCTGCTACGGTTGCAATGAAAAGGGGCACATCAAGACCAATTGCCCAAAATACGCCAAGAAGCCTGAAGAGGCTAAGAAGACCAATGCTAGGGTCTTCAGGATGGATGCTAAGGAAGCCGTCAAGGACGACAATGTGATAACAGGTACCTTTCTCGTAAATGATGTTTATGCGAGAGTGTTATTTGATTCAGGCGCTGATAAGTCGTTCGTAGATAATAAGTTTTGTGAATTGTTGAAATTACCTGTTAAGACCTTAATTGTGAAGTATGAGGTGGAACTAGCAGATGGCACTTTAGAAACCGCCTCAACCTTATTAGATGGATGTTTCATATCCATTAAGAACCACTCTTTTCCTTTGTCCCTACTTCCTTTGAAACTAGCCGGTTTCGACATAGTTTTGGGTATGGACTGGTTATCTCATAACCAGGCCCAGATTATTTGCAATAAAAAGCAAGTGGTGATCAAGACTCAGTCTGGTGAATCACTTACTATCCAGGGAGATACCCAGTATGGGCTGCCTGAGAAAATGTCTATGCTCAAGGACTCTAAGTGTTTGAAGAAGGGCTGTGTCATCTACATGGCACAAGTGATTATTGATGAGCCGAAGCCCAAGATTGGGGATATCCCCGTCATTTCTGAATACCCTGAAGTTTTCCCTAAAGAACTACCTGGTTTGCCACCAGATAGGCAAGTAGAATTCAGAATTGACATTATTCCTGGATCAACACCAGTAGCAAGGGCGCCTTATAGGTTGGCACCAACAGAGATGAAGGAATTGAGAACGCAGTTAGATGATTTGATAGCCAAAGGTTTCATCAAACCTAGTTCGTCTCCTTGGGGAGCACCAGTTTTATTTGTCAAGAAGAAGGATGGATCGATGCGTCTGTGCATCGACTACCGTGAGCTTAATAAGGTCAGTATCAAGAAAAGGTATCCTTTGCCCAGAATCGACGATCTGTTCGATCAACTGCAAGGGGCAAGTTTCTTCTCTAAGATTGACTTAAGGTCAGGCTATCACCAACTGAAGGTTAGAGATGAAGACGTATACAAGACTGCATTTAGGACTCGTTATGGTCATTACGAGTTCCTAGTGATGCCTTTTGGGCTCACTAATGCACCGGTCGCGTTCATGGATCTCATGAATCGCGTTTGCAAGCCGCACTTAGATAAATTCGTCATCGTTTTCATCGATGATATCCTCATCTACTCGAAGAACCAAGCTGACCATGAAAAGCATCTTCACTGCATTCTGGAACTACTTCATAAAGAAAAGCTCTATGCCAAGTTCTCGAAGTGTGAATTCTGGCTTCGAGAAGTCCAATTTCTTGGACATGTTGTTAGTGAGCGCGGTATCCAAGTAGATCCCGCTAAAGTTGAAGCTGTCATGAATTGGCATGAGCCAAAGACGCCTACAGAAATACGTAGCTTCCTAGGTTTGGCAGGATACTATAGGTGATTCATTGGAAACTTCTCAAGGATTGCTGCACCCCTGACTTCGCTGACGCATAAGAAGATTAAGTTTGACTGGAGTCCTAAGCAGCAGGAATCCTTCGATATTCTGAAACAAAATTTGAGCAATGCTCCAGTACTGACATTGCCTGATGGAATAGAGGAGTTTGTAGTTTATTGTGATGCATCACACACAGGGATGGGATGTGTGCTTATGCAGAAAGGCAAAGTCATTGCCTATGCTTCACGCCAGTTAAAGGTGCACGAAAAGAATTACACCACCCATGACTTGGAGTTGGGTGCCGTTGTATTCACACTAAAACTTTGGAGGCACTACTTATATGGAATCAAATGTGTGATCTATTCTGATCACAAGAGCCTTCAACATCTGTTCAATCAGAAGGACTTAAACATGAGGCAACGCCGTTGGATGGAAACTCTGAATGATTACGATTGTGAAATAAGATACCATCCCGGCAAGGCGAATGTAGTCGCCGATGCCTTGAGTCGAAAGGAGAAGGTGAAACCCATCCGAATCAATGCCAAGCGCATGGAAATAAAGAACAATTTGATTGAAAGGTTGTTAGCTGCACAGAAGGAAGCTGTGTTGGAAGCTAACTATCCTAACGAAAAGCTAGGGGTAACTGAGGAGCAGTTAACACTTAGCAAGGACGGAATACTAAGATTGAATGGACGAATATGGGTTCCAATTTATGGAGGACTTCGAGATGTTATCCTCCAGGAAGCCCATAGTTCCAAATACTCCGTTCATCCTGGAGCTGATAAAATGTACTAGGATCTAAGGGCGAATTATTGGTGGATAGGCTTGAAGAAGTCTGTAGCCACCTATATAGCTAAATGCTTGACATGTGCGCAAGTCAAAGCCGAGCATCAGAAGCCGTCAGGTTTGCTACAACAGCCTGAACTCCCTACGTGGAAATGGGAGATGGTGACGATGGATTTCATCACCAAGCTGCCAAAGACAAGGAAAGGCAATGATACTATATGGGTGATCGTTGATAGACTGACTAAGTCAGCACATTTCCTACCCATTAAGGAGACGTATAGCTCCGACATGTTAGCCCAACTGTACGTAGATAAGATTGTAGCTTTGCATGGCATACCTGTGTCTATTATCTCTGACAGAGATACTAGATACACGTCACATTTTTGGAAAAGCTTCCAACAATCTTTGGGCACACGTTTGAATTTTAGTACGGCTTACCATCCTCAGACAGACGGTCAGAGTGAGCGTACTATTCAAACGTTGGAAGACATGCTTCGTGCATGTGTGATTGATTTGGGTGGTAGTTGGGATAACCACCTACCACTAATTGAGTTCTCCTACAACAATAGCTACCACACCAGCATTAAGGCTGCGCCTTTCGAGGCCTTATACGGTAGAAAGTGTAGAACGCCCGTTTGTTGGGCGGAAGTTGGAGATGTCCAGTTATCAGGACCGGAGATAGTCTTTGAAACGACGGACAAGATTTTCCAGATTCGTGACCGTCTCAAAGCTGCCCGAGATAGGCAAAAGAGCTACGCTGATCCCAAGCGTAAATCTTTTCACTTCGAAGTAGGTGATAAAGTCTTACTTAAAGTATCACCCTGGAAGGGAGTGATGCGATTTGGTAAGAAAGGCAAGTTAAGCCCGAGATACATAGGACCTTTCGAGGTTATCGAACGTGTCGGGTCAGTTGCCTATAAGCTAAACTTACTAGAAGAGCTCAGTGGAATTCACAATGTATTTCACATCTGCAATCTGAAAAAGTGTTTCGCTGATGAATCACTGGTCATACCACATGCGGATGTGCATATAGATGAGAGCTTGAAATTTGTGGAAAAACCATTGTCGATCGAGGATCGACAGGTTAAGAAGCTTCGAAGGAAGCATGTACCGATTGTAAAGGTCAAATGGGATGCCCGTAGAGGTCCCGAGTATACGTGGGAGGTTGAGTCCGCAATGAAAGAAAAGTACCCTTATCTATTTCAGTAAATCTCGAGGTCGAGATTTCTTTTAAGGGGGTGAGGATGTAACACCTCGAAAATTTACGTCCTATAATGTGTTGACACGTGTCATAACCTTTGAACGTGTGAAAGAATACTTTCAAGGGACTAAAGTTGACAAACAATGAAACTATGTAAATATAAGGGTTCAAAGTGTCAACAATGAATAAATATACTTTACAATAACCCTACGTGATGTTTATAACCTTAAACGAATGAATCATGGATCATACGAAGCGAATTGTGAAAGAAAGTGAGAGATTACAAACTACAGGGGTTAAATGTGTCAACATGTTAAGATATACCTCTGAGTGACCTTTTAGTAAACCCGAAGCCTTGTAACGATTAATTATGCTCACTAGAATGCACCATAAAAATTTCACCAAGTTTCGTTACCGTATGAGAAAGTTATGATAAAATTCGTGTGCGAGGGGTTAGAAGCGACAACATGGAAATTTAGGACTTTTCGGGTAAACACAAAGTGACCAAGGGCTTCACAAAGTGGGTATAAGTCTTAAAGCCCCTTTATGTCAATATTAAAGCCTCAAAATGCAAGAAACAATGAGAAAGCGACGTTTAGGAGGACCGGGGACTAAAAGTGCAATATCTGAAAAGTTTGTAACCTGAACACAAGGCCCATGCGGGCCGCGTAAGACTTGACAATATCTTACGCGGGCTGCCTGCGACTACCAATGACAGAAACTTGACAGGTGCCTGTTTCAGCCTTGTAACCGACTTCAAAGGCCATTTTGGCATACCATGGGCTTCCCTATACTGGTATTTAGGCTATAGAAGGCACATGTACATATCTTGGAACAATTATAGGCATAGATGGCATGATCTTGGACAATCAAAGTTCATATATAAGGTCCATAAGTTTGCAAACATTCTTGCATTCACTTCTGTGCATTTGAGGAGCACAAGAGCAGAACCAAGACCTTCCTAATCATCCATTAGACACTTGTAAGTATGCCTAACCTTCTTTAATTCAGTTTTGCTTTGTATTTAGCTTAAAAGTCAAACCGTCATAATTAACGGTTGACTTCGAGATTAGTTATAAATGGCTCAGTCAAATCTCGAATGAAAAGTACCTTTAAGTAGGTAATTATATGGGTAATAAACCCCTAAGAGGGCACTCACTGATTCCCATCCTAACTAGGTCGTTTGTCGAGTCAAAGATGGCTAGAAAAAGTCAACAGAAATGTAATCTTTCGTTTAACGCATGATTAACAATGTAAAAGATGTGTTACCTATTTTATCATTCATATAACTTGATAATAAGCATAAGAACTTGTCTAAGCTTGTTTGATTCGACAACTTTCTGTTTTTGAACCGATTCGGAACCGAAAGACGCAAAAGTTTGACTTTTGCTTTGACCTCAGTTCTGACCCGGTTTAGATAGGTTTAGACATGCCTTAAAGTTCCATTAGGACCTAGTTACATGTTGGTATAACCCTCTGCGTTTATACCACTTGAACCCTCGATTGTCCGACGTTTCCGTTAAGTGCTTAAATATTGACCATAATGCCCTTATGTCCATAAAACGGGAATTTTGGAAATATGAAAGTACAATCATCTTAGTTACTGATTATTAAACATGTCTGTAAATTTTCACATCAGTCGGAGGTCTAGATTAGGAGTTATGCTTAATGACGTATTTAGAACGCTTCTTAGTAACTAAACGACGTCATTAGCGTAAAGCCTATCTAAACCCCATTTTTGACACCAAAACTTTTACCCACTGATGAAATATAATATTTTGGGATTCTTGAAGATTTTTAATTATTTTTAAACTGATCATAAGCTAGGATTAGTGCCTTGATTCGGTAAATACCGAATATGCCCTTTTCGGCCATAAAATGAGTTTTACAAGTGCTTTTGCCACCAATCCAATTGCTACTAATTTTAAATAATAAATGAAGTGTTTTGAACCTTATGAACTGAACTGGAAACTCAGAATACTATTTTAAACCGTAAATCGCTTAAAACGCCGTTATACGCGTATTAAGCGCAAAGTAAGGGTTTAAAACCATTTTGCCACATAGGACTTAACACCAACTGATATACCAAGTTAAAATAAACTATTTTACTGATTTATTCAGACCCAGATCACAGAAGCTTAATTGATCCCTTTTATAATCTTTAAAATGACCAAAATACCCCTACGGGGCTTATTATGAGATTAAACTCGTTTTGGGCATAATGGAAGGTATCCTACTGATATCACAACATATTTAAGGCATGTTAACTTAGGAAACCTGTTTAGGACTCTTATGGTTACCCGTTACGCTTCATGCGCGTTCGGTTCGGTTTATGTAACTAGTTTACATAAATTAGCCGAAACGGGTCAAACCTTATCGGTTTTATCTCAAAATCCAGAATGTGTATAATATACCCATATTAAGCAAGTCTTCAAACTTGTCGGGTCTAAATCACATTCTATCCGGTCTTCGCTTAATCGTGCGTACGAACCGTATCTTTAAAACTAACCGGTCTAAGCTTAAGCTTAACTAAAGACCCGTTAGGATTCTAATAGGTTATTATAAACCTTCATTCCAGATTAGGAGAACCAGTAAAAGATACTTGCACTCGCTGATTTTGATTTATACTTGCTCAGGTAAATACTTTTAACTTATTTTCCCTATACGGGCTTGGGGTACGGTATATAAAATACCGCTTGGTCGGGCATTGAATCTTTAATTGTATGATGGTTAAAGTATTGAGATGTCTCGTTTAAATTGTTTTGTTTGCTTAAAGCCTTTGGGGGGTTAATGACCATGTCCCGGATATCCCTGGCATCATTTTACGAAATGGCCACGACCTAAGCACGGGGCGTAGGTGTACGCCCGTCGGTGTCTCATATACATAATGTGGTGTGTCTATTGATCTTTAACCCGGCTCGATCCGGGCTACTGAACGCATAAGAAACATGTAAATCCTTTACAAGTATTATATTCAAATAATTATCCCAAGTTATAAAAGATTATTTGTGCCTTGTGCCTTAAATGCATTTTCTTAAACTCTTTTCAAAATGAGTTGGTTGATTGTATTTACCAGTGTAAACTGACGTATTTTCTCAAAAAGGTTAAGTGCAGGTACTACGCGTAATAGGCTGGCTTTTCTCCTAGCATCCACAATAAGTCTCGCAAGCTTGGATGTCATAGACTGTTGAACACTGTTTCCTGTTATTTTGATCTACCTGTGGATTTATATTCAACTATTTGTGATACTTAATATTACAATATTGTTTGGTTGAAATGAATCTATACTTTGCTTCCGCTGTGCATTTAAATATTGTGTTGTTTGACTATTATGTTACCAACCACGTCACGATACTCCCCTACCGGGCCCACCAGTAATACGTGGAAATCCGGGGTGTAACAAATGGGCAGTGGAACTAGGTGAACATAACATCACCTACGTCCCACGAAAAGCTATGAAAGCCCAAGTCTTGGCTGATTTCATCGTGGAAATCCCGAACCAAGCAATCACTGAAGTAAACACTACCACCACTGAACCCTCCAACCCTGAAGCCTGGAAGCTTTTTACCGATGGGGCTTCAAGTGTTGAAGGGTCAGGGGCGGGGCTAATTTTGATCAACCCAGAAGGGTTGGAATTCACATATGCTCTCCGTTTTGATTTTCAGACCACCAATAACGAGGCTGAATACGAGGCACTAATAGCTGGCTTAAGGCTGGCTAAAGGAATGAAGGTTGAAAAGCTTGAAGTGTTCACAGATTCATTGCTGGTCTCAAGGAAAGTAAATGATAGTTACATAGCTAAAGAGCCCAACATGAAAAAATACAGAGAAAAATCCAAGGAGCTGATGAGTACCTTCCAAGCATGCAACATCAAACAGATCCCCAGATCTCAAAACAAAAAGGCTGATGCCCTAAGCAAGCTTGCATCTCTCACTTTCGCTCACCTTACCAAGAAGGTGCTGGTAGAAGTGTTGAAGACCCCATCAATTGATGAATTGGAGGTTCAAGATGTAGTTACCGAGGAAGATCCAAACTGGATGACTCCCATCAAAAAGTTCCTTAAAAATGGTGAATTACCCAATGATCAAGTAGAAGCTAAAAGGGTTGAAATCAAGGCAAGGCAATATGTATTACAAGGAGAGACCCTTTACAAAAAGGGTTACCTTGCCCCTTTGCTAAGATGTGTCGGTCCTGAGCAAAGTAAGTATTTGATCAAAGAAATTCACGAAGGTGTATGCGGAGCTCACTTTGGAGCTAGATCAGTGGTTGCAAAGCTCATGAACCTTGGATATTTTTGGCCCTCAATGCATCGTGATACGGCTGAAGAATTGAAGAAATGTGATGCTTGCCAAATTCATGCACCAATCCGAAAAAGTCCCAAGCATGACTTAGTCCCGATAACCTCGGCATGGCCATTCCATAAATGGGGAATGGACATTGTTGGTCCATTTCCCCCAAGCAAAGGAGGAGTAAAATTCTTGCTGGTGGCAATAGATTATTTCACCAAGTGGCCTGAGGTCAAACCACTTGCTAAGATCACGGGAAAGCAGGTCATTGACTTTGTTTGGGAGAACATCATTTGCCGTTATGGATTGCCGGGAGTACTTGTCACTGATAACGGAAGGCAATTTGCTGAAAAGCCTTTCAGTGTTTGGTGCAAGGAATACAAAATCAATCAGGTTTTTAGCTCAGTGGCTTATCCGCAATCAAACGGTCAGGTTGAAAGAACGAATAGAAGCATAGTGGAAGGTATCAAGACAAGACTGGGAAGATACGAAAACAACTGGCTTGAAGAATTGCCTAGTGTCCTATGGGCAATTAGAACAACCGAAAAAACAAGCCATAAGAAAACACCCTATAGCTTGGTATTTGGATCCGAGGCTGTGATCCCCGCTGAAATAGGAGTTGTAACCCAACGAATCGTCAACATGGATCTCGAAACAAACCAAAAAGAGACCATGTTGAATTTACAACTCCTTGAGGAAGCACGAGATCAAGCCGCAATCCAAGAAGCCAAATACAAGCAACAAATGGAAGCCTACTACAACAAGAAGGTCAAGAATGAACGATTCAAGCCAGGAGACCTGGTCCTCAGAAACAATGAAGCTAGCAAAAAGGAAAATTAAGGAAAGCTTGGCCCAAAATGGGAGGGTCCATATACCATCCTCGAAGCACACAAGGGTGGATCCTACAAGCTAGCAGATTCAGAAGGCAAAAGGCTTCCAAGGCATTGGAATGGCAAAACCCTGAAAAGGTTCCATGTTTAGACAGGAAAGTTTGGTTTGTGTCAAAATGTATTTCGAACAACACTATGAATACCTTTTGTAAAAAGCAAGTATTGCTTGAATGAATGAAGTTGTTTTATCAAACTTGTCTTTCTATCCTAAGATCAGGTTGAGAACCTAGCAAAAAACTCCATGGCAAGGGCCATGTAAGGGGATGAGCTCCCAGGCCACATCGCTCAATAGGTTCAAGGGTTGAATGAGCCTATATAAGGGGTGAGTTCCTAAATCAATACAACTCCATGAGACTTGTTAAGAAAAAATAAAATTGTCTCATAGACGGGTTTGAACAGCCTACAACAAATGTTCCCTAAGCCTTAAAAATATAATCAACAAACAGGCTTATAAGAGTCAAATGAAAAACAAAGAAATGATAAAAAGGATAGGTGCTATGTCTTCTTGTTAAAAATACCAAGGCTAAGTGTCTGCAGCACTGAACCCTTTAAGGTATAAAAAACATAAGGGAAGCACAAACTTGACAAAGACAAAGTTACCAAAAGACAAAGAAAATCTAAAAGAACAATACAACTTAGACCAAAAATTATAAAGATACAAACCAAGTCAGATCACAAGACTAAGAAGCCTTCAAGGCTTCAAGCCACCCGGGTAACAACTCGAAACCTCAAAGGCTTCAACCTACTAACAGATAGCCAAAAGGCTTGGAAGGTTAAAGCCAAACAAACTGCCTTAACGAAGCAGGCACAAGTATAAAAACATAACACAAAGAAAATAGTTAAACATCATACCATATCAAAGAAAGCCCTAAAAGACTTTCAAACACAAGTTTGGGCAAGTCCTAGTAACTTGCAAGTTTAACTATTGTTCAAACGACCATACAGGCCTTAAACACAACCAACAGGAACCTTAAGGGTTCCTGAAAACCTAATATTGTTCAAGTTAACATTACAAACCATAAATTGTTTTTAGTGCTAAGAAAGCTATGAATTAAGCATCACCAGAAGACTTGGAAACCCCGAAACCTTCACCTTTGGCCCTTTTTGCTTTCTTCAGCTTCTTAGTCTTCACACCTCCATCACCACCTACCGCTGAAGCCTCCAAGCTTGCATCCTTTGGAGCATCCGGTTGACCCAAAAGGGTGTCATCACTATCTCCCGAGTAGGATCTCTTTCTTGAAAGAGAACCCAAGATCTCAGCACAAACCTTTTCATTAAGGCCTTCCGGTTTTAAGTCCTGCAATACAGTGAGAGGCTTACCAAAACAAGCAGAAACTTGGTGGATATAAGGGTAGGTTAGTCTCTCCATTTTCTCAACGGAGCCTTTAAATATATCGGAAGCATCAGGACAAAATAGGGGAGATTGTTCCAAAGGATGACCGGATTCATGAAGCTTATAACCAGCAATGAGGCCCTGGTGTTTCCCTAGGTTGAGCAGCTTAGTATACACTTCACCAAGGGCAGAGTTGAACTCCCTGGAATGTAGAAGGTAAGTAACAACCTGCTGGAAACCTTGCTCAATTAACCACTGATTGTCAGCAGTAGAACGAGCAACTGAAGCTTTCAACCCCTCCTTCTCCTTACCAAAAGACTGCTGTTGAACAAATAAAGCTTCCCGATCAGCCTTAAGCTTCAACCGATCAGCCTCAAAGCTCTTTTTCAAGTCACTCATCTCAATTTCATGCATCCTAGTCAAATCACTAACCTTCTAGTCCCACGCTGCTTCTTTCTCAGCAAACCCAACTATCTCCTTTTTCATCACAGCAATTGAAGATTTCATCTTATCTTTCTTCTTGGAAAACTCTTCGTATTCTTGCATCCTCTGACGAAAACAAGCAATCCCTTGAGGAAGCATAGCAGCAAGGTTACAAGTGCTTAAAATCATACGAGACAACATCAAGTCGTCATCCATCCCAGCAATGGTCTTGTGAACTGAAGGAGGTGCAATGTGACTCAGAGCATCTTCACAAACAGCCGCATCCTTAAAGCTGTCATCATTTTTCACCAACCAATTAGGCACATAAACCCCTTCCGGATCCAACCCTTCAACGTCCCTGCTTGAAGAACCTTGAACAGGGGTAGCAACAACCTTTTGGCCTGAAACCTTCTTACCATGAACAACCAATTCCTTCTCCTTCTCAGCAACCGCCTCACCACCTTAATCTTTCGAAGCTTCAATATCATCACTCAAATCCACTGGTTCAGTAGAAGTGGATTGAGGACCAGCCTTCAGCAACCGACGGGAAGATCGACGGGTTGAAGACTTGGGAGCATGGGACTTAGAGAAACCTTTGACATTGGAAGTGCTAATATAACCTGAGCCCTCAAACCTTTGCTCAACAGTCCTTACCACAACATTCTCACCAGGAACAGACGGAACATCCCCAAACACAACATCAGAAGTGTCGTCACTCTTAATGAAATCCAAAGCAGACATGACTGCAAATAACAAAACAAAAACACATAAGGCATAAGTCAAGAAAAATGCAAAAAGGGCAAAAAAGGAAAATGCATACCCATACCACTTCTCATAAGAACCGGATCCCGATCAACATTTCCCCAAATTTTACTAACCCCTAAAAGAACTAGTAAATGTTCAGGAAAGGGACGAACCCTCGAAGGGCATTCCCGGATGGCTTTAAGAAAAACATCATTCAACTCAGATTCAGAAGGCTCCGGATCATTAAGAACGGCATCCGGTTGCCTCCACACCATCTTGAATGGGATAATAGTATCGGAAACCCAGAAAAAGCGATCCTTCCAAGTCCCAAGTGTTGTAACCATGGACGAAATAAGGCAGGAATCAACCTTGGATGTTTCAAAGGTGAACCAATCGCCATTTTTGGCCAAACGAAAAAACCGGAGAAAAAGTAACAATGAGGGATCATATCCAAGGGCACAGCACAAAACCTCAAAATGCAAAACCCTAGCCATACCCTTCGGATGAACTTGTCCAAAGGAAACCCGATAATATTCTAACAAATTCAAAACAAAGAAAGAAAAGGGATAACGAAGATTCGAAAACTCAAAGTGACGGCAGTAAAGAGCAATCGAACCAGGGGTTGGTTTATCAACAGAAACATCACAAGCAGGAGCAGTTGGGTTAAACTTTTTATCAATACCATATTCCACACAAAACAAGTCTACTTCCTCTTGCGTTAATCGGGAAAAGGATTTTGCTAAATCCTTAAGAGCACCTATTTTCGAAAGTATGAAGAAAGTAAGGAAAATGCAAAGGAAACCGAAACTAACCTTGGAAGAGGAAAGAAAGGGCATGAGAAGAACTTGTTGGAATTATGAAGAAAGTGAATAAGAAATGTAAATATAAAAGAAAATAACCTAAAATAGGGGTAATAATGGCAAACAGTAACTTCTGCAAAACCGCCACCCTATGAACTGCCATACGTCAATCAAATCGGTTGTCATTTATTTAAAATTCAAATAATAACTGCCTACAACCCTTCAAGCTTTCAAGCAACGAACCCTTGAAATCTTTAGGCAATAAAATACACGCATAAAAGTCAGAAGTCTTTGAGCTCATTCCCCAAAAACCTTTGACTTGGGGGGCTGATGACGGGGGTAGCCCAAGACTAAATAAAGTGACTAAATATGTAAACGCTCAAAAGGTTAAATGGTTGAAAAGCTGTGAGGTGGGGAAAAGCAATGCGGAAACAGTAGCCAGTCACATCCAGAGATTGCTTCACCAACCCACAGCCGCAAAAGCAATGCAGGTCTGCAGAGCACACGCTATTATCCAGGGGTCAAAAGGCTTCAACCCCTGAAAGGGTAAGCCCCTCGCTGCAAGCAAGGACACTAGTCAAATGAATGCCTCTTTGGGAGATGTCTTCTCCTATATAATTGACACTTCATTTACTGAGTTGGGACATTCTGGGCCAGGTCTGTTTCCTTAAACTCTGGCCATTCACATTGAGTACTTGCTTTAGGCGAGTCACTCACTTTCACATCCAACACACACACATTCCGTTTGCTCCTACATCCGAATCTGGGTATACCTCAGAGGAGGATCTTCAGCAAACAACAACAATAAACTAGTGAACCTCCTTCCACGTCTTGCAAACGTGGGGGGACCCCATGACCTGCGTTAGGCAAAGTTGAACCCTTCAACCCTTTTGCCTAACCAGCCCGGCTACTATCCTTGGTCTATTATTTGTTGCATCAACATAACCTATTAGATTCCTAACGGATCTTACTTAAGTTTAAACTTAGACCGGTTAGTTTTAAAGAAAGGTATACGGTTCAAAACGCAAGATTAAGCGAAGACCGGATTAGAATGTGATTTAGACCCGACAAGTATGAAGACTTGTATAATATGGGTAAACTAAACACATTCTGGATTTTGGGGTAAAAATGATAAGGTTTGACCCGTTTCGGTTAATTTATGCAAACTAGTTACATAAACCGTACCGAACGCGAAAATGCATAACGGGTAACCAAATGAGTCATGAACAGGTTCCCTAAGTTAATATGCTTAAAATGTGTTATGATATCAGTAGGATACTTTCCATTATGCCCAAAACGAATTTAAAATCAATTTTGGTCATTTTAAAGATTATAAAAGAGGTTAAATGTCAATCTGAGGTTTGGGTCTAAAATGATCAGTAAAATATTTATTTTGGTAGGTTATATCAGTAAGATATTGCATATATGTGAAATTTATTATTTATGGCCAAACTATGCACCGAAAGAGCATTTTGGTCATTTCACATAAGCTTTAAGGGTCAAATTTGGAAATCTGATTTCAAAACTTTTACTTACTGTTAAATTATAAAAAAATTACTTATAATATCAGTAAGTAATGAGTTTTAGGTGTTAAATATAATTTTAACCCAAACTATGCGTTTAAAAAGCGTAAAAGTCGGTATTTGACGATTTTCGGGTTATTTAAAGGAATCTGAGTTTTTGATCAGTTTATATAGCTCAAAATATTTTATTTAACATATGAAATCAGTAGCAAAAGGTTTGGCATCAAAATATTATGTAAAACTCATTTTATCCAAGAAAAGGGCAATTTCGTCAATACCGAATCTACTTTAAAACTCTATAATATAATCAGTCTAAAATTCATTAAAAATTTCCAAAAATCCCTAAATAATATATTACATCAGTGGTTAAAAGGTTTGGTGTCAAAATTTGGGTTTAATTAGGTTTTATGCCGAAAATTCCGTTTAATTAATAAAAAGGCTTCAATTTACGATATTGAGCATAACTCCTAATTTAGACCACAAACTGATGTCAAATTTTTAGGACATGCTTATAAATCAGTAATAAAGGTTTTTGTCCTCTCACATTTTCAAAAATCTCGTTTTTATATCAAAAGGGCATAATGGTCAACAATTAAGCATTTAACGGAAACATGCAATGATTCGGATTACAAGGGAACCATATTGTATAATCTCAGAGGGTTATACTAACATGTAATATGGTCCTAATGGAACCCTAAGGTATATCTAAACTAAACTAAATCGGGTCAGAACTGAAAGTCAAAGCAAAAGTCTACTTTTGCGGCTTTCGGTTCCGAACCGAGCCTAAACTCAGAATTGTCGGGTTGAACATGCCTAGACATGTTCTTACATTATTTACCAAGTTATTTTAGTGTTAAAACATGTTCCATAACCTCTGCATTGCAAGTTATGAATTTATTTGCAAAAATAGCTTCTGTTGACTTTTTAATATTAAGTTTGACCCGACAATTGACCAAGTTAGAGTGATAATCATTGGGTGCCCTTTTAAGGGTTTATTACCCACATAATTACCAACTCATAGCCACTTTCAATTCGAATAATGGCTGGACCATTAGTGATTAATCACTAAGTCAAAGCTTAATTACGATAGCTTTGACTTTTGGATGGTGCGTTCAGACTGCCCATCTGTTTGCGGATGGTAAGCTGTGCTCATGTCTAATCGAGAGCCAAAAGATTTGTGCATTGCCTGCCACAGTTCTGAAGTAAATCGTGCATCACGATCAGAGATAATTGAGGTCGGCACCCCGTGCCTCGAAACCACTTCCTTTAAATAAACGTCTGCTAAAGTGGAGAACTTATCCGTTTCCTTGATAGCCAAGAAGTGTGCAGACTTTGTGAGTCGATCCACGATCACCCAAATAGTATCATTCCCACGTTGAGTTCTAGGCAGGCCAGTAACATAATCCATGGAAATTTGTTCCCATTTCCATTGTGGGATCCCTGGTTGTTGGAGTAGGCCCGATGGTTTCTGGTATTCAGTCTTGACTCTTGCACAAGTCAAACATTTGCTAACGTAAGTTGCTATGTGAGCTTTCATGCTAGACCACCAATACGTAGTTCTGAGATCGTGGTACATCTTATCCGAACCAGGATGTACTGAGTAGCGAGACTTATGAGCTTCATCCATTACAAGCTCGTGCAAGTTGCCGTAGAGTGGGACCCAGATGCATCCCGTTACATAGTAGGCGCCGTCTGCCTTTTGTTCCAACCGTTGCCTTGAGCCGCGTAGAGCTTCAGCCCTGACGTTTTCTGGTTTCAATGCTTCTACCTGAGCATCTCGTATCTGTGTAGGAAGGCTAGACTGGATGGTAAGTTGTAATGCTCGCACGCGTTTGAGTGTAGTATCTTTTCGACTGAGGGCGTCGGCCACCACATTGACTTTGCCCGGATGGTACTTTATAGCACATTCGTAATCGTTTAAAAGCTCGACCCATCGACGCTGACGCATGTTCAACTCTTTCTGCTTGAAGATATGCTCGAGACTCCTGTGATCGGTGTAGATGGTGCACTTGGTACCGTACAGGTAATGTCTCCATATCTTGAGCGCAAAAACAACAGCTCCCAGCTCTAAATCGTGTGTAGTGTTATTCCGTTCGTGAATCTTAAGTTGGCGCGAAGCATCAGCAATGACTTTATCCCGTTGCATCAACACACATCCAAGACCCTGAATGGATGCGTCGCAATAGACCACAAAATCGTCTGTGCCCTCTGGCAATGAAAGAATAGGTGCGCTACAAAGTCTATCCTTTAAGTGCTGGAATGCTGATTCCTGTGTATTACCCCAATGGTAGATAACGCCTTTCTGAGTTAGTGAGGTGAGGGGTTGTGCAATCTTGGAGAAGTCTTTGATGAACCTTCTATAATAGCCCGCCAAACCCAAGAACTGGCGGATTTCTGTTGGTGTACTAGGTGCAGGCCAGTTCCTGATCGAATCAACCTTGGATGGATCAACATGAATCCCATCCTTGTTTACCACGTGGCCTAGAAAGTGGACTTCACGAAGCCAGAAGTCGCATTTTGAAAACTTGGCGTTCAGCTGTTCTGCTCGAAGGAGTTCCAAAATGAGTCGTAAATGCTGCTCGTGTTCCTCCTGACTCTTCGAATAGATCAGGATGTCGTCGATGAAAACAATAACGAACTTGTCAAGATAAGGTTTGCACACTCTGTTCATAAGGTCCATGAAGACTGCCGGTGCGTTTGTTAATCCGAATGGCATGACCAGAAACTCGTAATGGCCGTAGCGTGTTCTGAATGCTGTTTTGGAGACGTCCTCGTCCCGGACTCTCAGTTGATGGTAGCCTGACCTCAGATCAATCTTTGAATAATGTCTCGACCCTTGCAGCTGGTCGAACAAGTCGTCGATGCGTGGGAGAGGATATCGATTCTTCGCGGTCAACTTGTTCAGTTTGCGGTAGTCGATGCACATACGGAAGGTACCGTCCTTCTTCTTTACAAATAATACTGGAGCTCCCCAGGGCGAAGAGCTAGGGCGAATGAAACCCTTTTCCAAGAGTTCTTGCAATTGCTTAGACAGTTCTTCCAGTTCGGTTGGAGCTAAGCGATAAGGTGCTCGAGCAATGGGTGCTGCTCCAGAAGCTAGCTCGATCTGAAATTCGACCTGGCGATGAGGCGGTAGCCCCGGTAAATCTTCAGGAAACACCTGAGGAAAATCGCGTACTACTGGGATATCCTCGATCTTCTTCTCTTTCGTTGATGCGTTTGTAACTAGTGCTAAAATAGCATTGTGGCCCTTTCGTAAACACTTCTGGGCCTTAAGGAAGGAGATGATGCCCACTACAGCACCACTCTTGTCGCCTTGAATTTCGAGAGGTTCTTTGCCAGAACGGGGAATACGAACAATCTTCTCTTTGCATAGGATTTCTGGTTGCTGTTGGGATAACCAATCCATCCCCATGACGATGTCGAAACTACCCAGAACTATAGGAATGAGATCGATAGAGAAAGTCTGACCAGCTAAGACGAGGTTACAACCCTTAACTATGTGACCACTGTGGTGTCTGTTGCATCTATTGCACTTTGGGTGATTCCCTCGATATCCACCCTGCCCTTGACCACCAGAAAATTGCTGACCAGGACTCTGGTAGTCATCGATCTGTCGCTGCTGTGCCTGGGACTGAACCGTAGTCGAACCCTTGCTGGAGGTTCCATCCCATTTTCGCTTGTTGTCACTAGGAGTAGCAGATGTAGTAGTAGTAGTAGCACCGATACATTTAGGTAGCCTGTTCTGTTCCACTGCCTGGTCTGTGAGACGATGAGCAAGACGAGTAACATCTTGAATGGTAGCAAGGTTAGCAGCAGTTACATGGCTTTGAATCTCTGGTACTAAGCCTTTGAGGTATAGCTCAAAGCGCTTGATGGGAGGATCCACCATAGTTGGACACAACACTGCCAGTTCGTTGGATCGTTTCGTGTACGCTTCTATCTCTGACCCCGTCATCTTCAGGTTGAAGAACTCCACTTCCAGCTTGTGGATGTCATCACGACTACAGTATTCACGTTTGATCAGTTCCTTAAAATCATTCCATGGGGTGGCATTAGCAGCCGCCAGGCGCCAGCCCCAGCATCTGAACTTGCGCGTTCCACCAAGTTAGCGCAGTGCCTTCGAGAGTACCAGTGGCGTACTTCACCCTACAAGCCTCAGGGCATTCATACATTTCGAAGAACGATTCGAGCTTCTCGAACCAGTGGAGGAGTCCAACGGCCCCTTCAGTGCCACTAAAAGTACTAGGACGACAGTCCATGAAAGTTTTGAACGTGCACACAGGTGGCTGAGCGTGTTGACCTGTCGTGTGCGTAAGAGTAAACATACTTAAGCACGAGTGTTGGTTTACAAGAGTAGTATCTAAAGATCCTAGAGTAAGTGGTAATGGCAGGTTACACCTCCTGCCTGGGCAGCTGCGAGTGCTGCAGTAACTTGTTCAGTGATTAAAGCCGCCAACTAGGCTTGAGTTAGGTTAACGCGTCCACTCATGATCTTGAGATCAAAGAGAACATGAGTGAGAGAGGTTCGTGAAAGTGCGATGACAGAAGAGAGTAAGCACATAAGTGTTTCAATCAACAGTTGTTACGTTTATCTAAGCATACCATGAGCAAAGTTCTATGTAATCTAGCATGTAGGCAATGTAAACATAAATCGTATCACCTAGAATGTTGAGTCTTGCACGTGGAGCGAAGCGTCGTTGTGGATCGTTGAGCACTGTTCAGGTTATAGTCTGGTTTTAACAAAAACTTTTTCCCTTATTAAAACCAAGTTCACTATAACCAATGGCTCTGATACCAATCTGTCACACCCCCAAAATCAACACGCGGAGTATCACCGCTTGGAGGCGTGACTGACCAGGATCAAGCCACCAATCATATTGAACAATGTAATTAGTAAATGTAATTCAACCAAACAATATGAAAGGTGTTCAAAACAAAAGTATAGTATCAATGTTTAGCAGCAGCATAAATGTAAAACCCAACATAAGTAATAAGTTTGAAATGTCATAAACGTTTAACATGGCATCCACGATCCATGTCCCACAACGACTGTGCCTCCCCGTGCAAGCTCCATGAGTACCTAACGACCTGCAAGGCATGTAACAACAAAGTTGAGCGAGTTCACAGTTGGTTGTTTAGTTATAGTATTCGTTCGTAAATCATTTGTTCGCTTGTACCAGGTATCGTATTAATTCGTATCGCGGTCTCCCAGACATGTGTGCGAAGGTTAGTGGGGGTTTCCCATGTATCCTAGATTAGTAGTATTTGTATTTGTATCGCGGTCTCACAGACATGTTTGCGAAGATTAGTATTCATATCGCGGTCTCACAGACATGTGTGCGAAGATTAGTATTCGTATCGCGGTCTCACAGACATGTGTGCGAAGATTAGTATTCGTATCGCGGTCTCCCAGACATGTTTGCGAAGATTAGCATTTGTATCGCAGTCTCACAGACATGTGTGCGAAGATTAGTGGGGGCTTCCCGTGTTTTACTAGTCTAGCTGTATCTATAGGTGTCCTACACCTAACGAGGTCAGTGGTATGTATTTCAGTAGTGATGTAAGTACAAGTAATCATTCAATCCCATTCCCAACCCCGGGAATCCCATGCCTTGGTAAGAGTGTGAACTCACCTTGGTTTGCTCGGTATGCTAAACTATGTGCTCGCAAACAATCAATCAAAGCCTAGAGTATGCATGTATACACAGTCAGTACATGTTGATAAAGTTTCACACACACTCTATGTCACAAGGTGTTTGATAGTTAATATCATGTAACACATAAGCAGTTAATCGAATCATGCAGTTCATGCTTCAGATAATGTCTTTCACAGTTTGTTCTACCTTAGTTATTCATTAACATGCTTGACAGGGTTAACAGGATTAACAAGGTTGACATACCAACTTAACAGGAGTAACAAACTAACACTGTTAATTAACTAACCGAATTAACTAACAGGGTTACAAAAGTTACCCATTTAACAGAGTGCCATACATGAATCTAACAGAGTTAATAAAGTTAAATGAGTTAATAAACTTAACTCAGTTAATAGGCTAAACATAGTTACATACTTAACAGAGTTATATACGTAACTTAACAGAGTTACATATTTTACAGGATTACATAATTAAACAGGGTTAACAGAGTTAATATTCATAATATTCGATGAAATAAATGTGGCGAAAAAGCTTAGTGGCGAAAACCCTTTGGGCGACGAA
Source organism: Helianthus tuberosus (assembly GCA_030545235.1). Lineage (NCBI taxonomy): Eukaryota > Viridiplantae > Streptophyta > Magnoliopsida > Asterales > Asteraceae > Helianthus > Helianthus tuberosus. The sequence goes on from CM060425.1 coordinate 202,298,072, forward strand.
ATCCCAAGGGTTTTCGTCGAACTCCAAGTTTGGTCTGGTTTCGATTTCCCCGAGTGAGGGACTTCATCCGGTTGGTGATTTCGTGCAATAGGGTTTCCAGCAAATTAACAGATACACACTACAACTTGATCCATACAATTTAGTAACCCCTCGGCCCCACATGATTTGTTTTATAATCCTAATGCTCGATCCTAGTGAACCGACCCACATGATCATTCCCACAGTTAATCATCACCACTCATGATACCTTAGCCACATGCTTATCCCACAATAGTCAAACCCCTTTAGAATTTAAGAAATCATAGTGTAGCCCTAGATCCTATCATTATTTACCATCATCATGTTTTTTTTTGTAGAGTATACGTGTACATCTTCTGTGAACCAAGATCACACACATAAATAAGGTCAAAACAATTAAGAACTAACATACAAACATGAATTCAAGTATTACGTAATATCAAAGAATCATGATTTCGATGACACATTCAACAATGATATCGAACAATCTATCATGTGTGGATTAAACACTAACTGATACAAGACGATCAATGAATCGTTCAATACAGAAAGCTTCGAGATCTCGAGACTGCCGTCGCACAGGGATAGGGGAGAGGAGGTGAGAGGTGACTAGGGTTTGTAATATTGTGAAGAGTTGTGTAATATAACTCATATGTTACGCACACATATACAAAGAAAAGGTTGGGCCGAGTCATGTTTTGAAAACAATAGATTGGGCCAAGTCTATATAACATGGTAGTGGCCCAAATGACACAAGACATAAACTGATCCATTACACACTCAATCGCACCGAATAACATTTACGTTTAACAAGTTTATCAAAGTCACGAGCGTAAAACAAATTCACTAAAGCAATTTATTACTATACACATATATATAATGCACACCAAATATATCATATTAATCACAATACGATTTAACATATTACAAACGTGTACCGTTGTGAAACAAACAAGTCATGTAACAAACAACTTAAACAATTAACGTGCAATTAATGCGAAGATGAAATCTTGGAAACTCGAGTTGTCACAATACCACACACTCTTCAATTCCTTCAGGCAATGTTAAAACCGGAGCATTGCTCAACTTTTGCTTAAGAATATCAAATGATTCTTGTTGCTTAGGACCCCAATCAAACTTCATATTCTTTCGGGTCAATGAAGTTAGGGGTGCAGCAATCCTTGAGAAATTTTCAATAAAACGTCGATAGTAACCTGCTAGACCCAAGAAGCTGCGAATCTCTGTGGGCGTCTTCGGTTCTTGCCAATTCACGATGGCTTCAATCTTAGCGGGAACCACCTGGATACCACGCTCGCTAACCATATGTCCAAGAAATTGGACTTCACGAAGCCAAACTTGGCGTAGAGCTTCTCTTGCTGAAGAAGTTTAAGGATACATCGAAGGTGCTTTTCATGATCAGCCTGATTCTTTGAGTAAATGAGTATGTCATCAATAAAAACAATGACAAACTTGTCCAAATAGGGTTTACAAACTCAATTCATGAGGTCCATGAACACTGCTGGTGCATTAGTGAGCCCGAAAGGCATCACCAAGAACTCGTAATGACCATAACGAGTCTTGAATGCAGTCTTATGCACATCTTCATCTCTAACCTTCAGCTGATGGTAACCTGGCCTTAAATCAATCTTGGAGAAGTAACTTGCTCCTTGAAGCTGATCGAACAGATCGTCGATCCTGGGCAATGGATATCTGTTCTTGATTGTAACCTTGTTTAGTTTGCGATAAACGATGCATAGACGCATCTATCCATCCTTTTTCTTCACAAACAGAATCGGTGCTCCCCAAGGAGATGAACTAGGTCGAATAAAACCTTTTGCCAATAAATCATCCAACTGAGCTCTCAACTCTTTCATCTCAGTTGGGGCCAACCGGTAAGGTGCTCTTGCAACTGGTGCTGCTCCAGGAATAATGTCAATTCTGAACTCCACTTGCCTATCTGGAGGTAAACCAGGTAGTTCTTCAGGGAATACTTCTAGATATTCAGAAATGATAGGGATGTCTTCGATCTTGGGCTTTGGTCCATCGATAGTCACTTGTGCCATGTAAATGACACAACCCTTCTTCAAACACCTTGACGCCTGTAACAACTCTCGCCAAAATTATTATTTCTTATTTTATTATGTCCAATAGGAAACCCTAATTGAGACCCCAAGTAATATTGCATGACCCCTAAAATTTTCAGAACAGTTGGAACTAGGATCAGGGCCCCCTAAAACCCAGGGGGGTATTCCCTAATTGATATTATCTTCACAGTTTGTTGTACAAAATGAATTTCGTCAAAATTTTGACTCACCCAGGCTAGGAAGACACGAGGCTACCCTACCCTAAAAAGGGACTCGTCGCGCCATGCGCCAGGACCAGGTGGGTCTGGCACGCCACGCGGGGGAAACCCTTTTTCAGTATATATATCAGGGGTTTGGCACTTGCATGGCACAGTTGTTTCGACGTAAAAATTCGTTTCCTACACTGAGTTATTCACTTTTTCGTTCAAAAACACACACTAGCACGAGGCTCTGCTGCGACAACAGGGTAATAACTCGATCACTGCTACGATACAATGTCTGATCGATTGAAACCAATCTGATGGATGTTTAAGTGCTGCCCGAATACGGGCTATACTTTGTCATTCATCGTGAAGGTTTTGATTTCGTGAGCTTATCGTAACGGGTTGTATTAAGTTACTGACCTAGTTTCGTGTGCATTGTTATTTAAATTAGGTTATCAGGCTTATCAGTAGGCTAAACTCTGCCCAACTAAACTTGCAATATGAGTCATTCTCTTTTTATCAAACAATGTTTTACAATACTCAAAGTGTTTTCAAGAGTTATAATTACAGGGATTAAGTCTTGGTTATCTTGAATCACTGGCAAGTGGGGTATTGTGCACATTACTAATTTCTCACGGTTAGGTTCATCAACCTAACAGTGATAATCATCACTACTTGGGTGAAAGGACCCAATAGTGGTATGACCATCGTCACCAGGGTGTGACACGGCGCCAGATAAAAATAAGATAGTAGCCATTGTAATCACTCTTATGCTGTAATTTATAACTAATGTGTCATTTTGTTTAACCTGAATGACTCGCCAGTATTTCCCCGCTGATAAAATATTTTCAAAACATGTTTCAGGTGACTTACTGTGAATCAAGGAAAACGTGCTACAGAGCACTAACAAGCTTGAAGTGGTGGCTCAGTAAAATAAATAAACATGTTTTGTAAAACAGGGAATTTCCTCGTGAAATTCCTCTATTGTAAATTACGGGGTTTGTCCCAAATTATGAAATAAAATAATTGGGCATTTTCAAGTTTTAAAAGATCCTGTTAAACTTCCGCTGTCAACTCAAATAATAAATACCACGGGTTTCTGTCTCACGGCACCTGGACTGGGTAACACCGGGACGGGGGCCGTGACAGAAAAAGGTGGTATCTGAGCCAGGTTTTTAAGCCAATTAAGTATTTAGAAATACTTAATTTATTTGATTAATATTTTGTGATTCTGTAGAATTTGCAATAAATAACATTCTAACTAGGATTTTGTGTTTCCTTATATTTGATTAGCATGAATGAGTTGTCTGAAGCTCTTCAGAATCTCACTAACTATTCTGCTGACATGGAAGTTTCCGGGGGCTTTTCCGGTTATCAGTCCGATACTGAGGATCTTATGGAATTCCAGGCTCAAGCCCAGGAGAAACCCAAGTCGAAAAAGAGAAGGAGATTCGTAGGCTGGAGACGCGTATGGAGAAAGAAGCCAACTGCCCAGAGGATTAAGAAGACTGAGGAACCAAAGGATAAAGACAAAGGAAAGGAGATCGGGGAAAGTTCAGGGCAAGCCCATGAAATGCCACCGTGGGAGGAGCTGGATCGCAAACTGGCAAATTGTGACCTCATTGGACCTGCCAATGAAGACCTCTTCAATTACCCAATTGAATCACAACTTCCAGTTAATTTGGAACCTGCTATCCCAGATCCCATTGTCAACCACCAACTTCTACCAGGAGAACTGGAAGAATGGTGGACAAGTGATTGGCAATTTCAGAATCTCTTGAATAACCCTAACACCTTTTTCCCCCAGTTTGACCCTGAGCCTGCACCAAACCCACCTATGAGCACTGAAAACTTGGCAGAATTCCGCCACTATGGCGAGGAGCTGGTGGACGCAGGAAATAGAATTCGGGAAGTGGGAGAAAGGATATCATGGAAATACGACGAGAGGGAACGTCGTTTCTGAAATGCCAGCTGACAAGGATCGTATGTGGTTGTGTGGTTACGTGTTTAATAATAATAATAATAATAATAATAATAATAATAATAAATATTAATAAAAATATAATCATGTAAAATAACTTAAAAATAAAACTTTTGTAATATAACGGGTATGTAATGATGCATACTAATATATATATATATATATATATATATATATATATATATAAAGATGAAAGTCGCAAAGTCGACAATTTTGGCTATACGTGTTCACTTGATTATGTGTGATTGTTTTATTGTAACTGATTATTATTTATTTTGTGCCAATAATTTATCTATTGTTAATTATCAGATGGAACATTCCGTCAATGAACCAGTTAACAAAGTTAACCAATCTGAGCAAAACCATGAAGATCACTTTCTTAATAGGCAAGATATAGAAAATATCGTTGCTCAAGGAATAGCCAATGCTATTCCAGCAATCCTTGCTGCTGCCCGAAATCCAGTTGAACCTCAACCAATTATTCCCAGCAAACATACTCACGGCGACAATTTCAGTAATAGTATAAATGGAGGCGGCAATATTAATAATAATGATAATGATGTGATGCAAGCCCCATTTCTTAAGAAAAATGAAAGCTGCAACATTTGGTTTCACTTACAAGGAATTTCTTTCTTGTAAACCAATCGAATTTGCAGGCAATGAAGGGGCAACTGCGGCACTACGTTGGTTAGAGAAAACCGAAGCAGTAATTAAAATAAGTAAATGTGCCGAGGAAGACAAGGTCATGTACGCATCGCATCTTTTTAAAGAAGGGGCACTAGAATGGTGGAACACGGTACTACAAGCCAAAGGAAGCGATGTGGCTTATGCCATGAATTGGGAAGAATTTAAGAGACTAGTAGAAAGAAAATTCTGTCCCGAATATGAAAAGGAACAAATGACAAATAAATTCCTAAACCACCGGATGGTGGATGTTGATTGTCGAGGGTATACTTCGACATTCTTCGAGTATGCTAGAGTTGTACCAACCCTGGCTTCGCCAGAACCGGTACTTATTTCTCGCTATATTTGGGGGTTGATTGGCGAAATCCGTGATATCGTTAAAGCTGCGAGACCTCGCACCATTGACGATGCAGTGGAATTAGCCAACACTTTGACCCGGACTGGTACGCACAAGGGAAGAAAACCGGAAGAAGGAAGTGGCCCAAAAGATTACCCAAGGATTCCGTGTGGGTAATATTAGTAATTTCAAGAAAAAGGGAACAGGGCAATCTTCCACTGCTCCATTTTGCAGTACCTGTAAAAGAAAACATTTTGGAAGATGCAAAGGATATTGCAATTTCTGCAAAATTCCAGGGCAACAAGAAGAAGATTGCAGGAGGAAGAAATCAACAATCTGCTTCAACTGTGGAGAAGCTGGACATTTTAGACCAGACTGCCCTAAACTGGTCAAACCCGCTGACAACAAGGCCAAACCAGCTGAAGGAACTAATAAAAAGAATGCAAGAGCATTCCAGTTGACTACCCAAGAAGCAGAACTCATCCCAGATGTAATAGCTGGTATGTTCCTAGTTCACGACGTTTATGCAAAAGTATTATTTGACTCAGGTGCAAACCAAAGTTTTAAAAATACTTCATTCTGCCAAGCTCTTAACCTACCCTTAACCAACCTTAGACAAATTTTTACGGTAGAAACCGCAGATGGTAATTCTGTTCACATAGATAAAGTTTTGCAAGAAGGAAAGATAGAACTCTTAGGCCATAAATTTTCTGCAAATCTGTTACCTATGAATTTAGTTGGATTCGATGTTGTGTTAGGAATGGATTGGTTAATAGCCAACCATGCTCGAATCCTTTGTGATAAGAATTCCATAGAAATTCACACACCCACAGGAGAAATAGTGGTAATTACAGGAGATAAACCACGTAAGCCAATGAAATTCATTTCAATAATGAAAATGGCCAGTTATTCAAGAAAACAAGGAATAGTGTATATGATTTCGGTAATCATTAACGCTAAAGGTAAGGAACTTAAGGAAATTCCAGTAGTATCAGAATACCCGGATGTATTCCCAGAAGAACTACCCGGATTACCACCCGACAGGGAAGTAGAATTTAGAATTCATCTGATTCCTGGAACTACACCGATAGCTAAAGCACCTTATCGGTTAGCACCCACCGAAATGTTAGAATTGAAAAAGCAGTTAGATGAATTATTAAGCAGAGGATTTATACAACCTAGTTCATCCCCGTGGGGAGCACCAGTGTTGTTTGTAAAGAAGAAAGACGGTTCAATGCGAATGTGTATCGATTATAGGGAATTGAATAAGGTTACAATTAAGAATCGATACCCATTGCCTAGGATTGATGATCTTTTCGATCAACTTCAGGGGGCTAGATATTTTTCTAAAATAGATTTACGCTCCGGATATCATCAGTTGAAGGTACAAGAAGAAGACATACCTAAAACCGCTTTCAGAACTAGGTATGGTCACTACGAGTTTACAGTCATGCCCTTTGGACTAACAAATGCTCCTGCAGCATTTATGGACATGATGAATAGGATCTATAACCCGTACTTGGATAAATTTGTAATTGTCTTTATCGACGATATACTCATTTATTCCAAAAGTCAGGACGAGCATTGTGAACACTTACATGCACTCTTAACCTTGTTAAGAAAAGAGAAACTTTATGCCAAATTCTAGAAGTGTGAATTTTGGCTACAAGAGGTACAATTTTTAGGACACATGGTAAATCACGAAGGTATTCACGTAGATCCTTCCAAAATATAAGCGATCACCAAATGGAAGGTCCCGCAATCAGCTATGGAAGTTAGAATTTTTCTAGGGTTAGCCGGATACTATAGACGATTTATTAAGGATTTTTTTCCAAAATAGCTGTACCATTAACTAAGCTAACCTGTAAAGCAGTGAAGTTTGAATGGGGATCTAGACAAGAAGAGGCTTTTAAGATTTTAAAGCAAAGGTTAACAAACGCCCCAATTCTTGCCTTACCAGAAGGGACAGAAGATTTTGAAGTTTATTGTGATGCTTCTAAGCTAGGATTAGGATGTGTGCTAATGCAACGCAAGAAGGTAATTGCGTACGCTTCAAGACAATTGAAGAAGCACGAGGAAAACTATACGACACATGACTTAGAATTGGGAGCAATAATTTTTGCCCTTAAGATTTGGAGACACTATCTGTATGGCAGTAAGTTTATAGTCTATACAGATCATAAGAGTTTAAGATACATACTTGGGCAAAAGGAATTAAATATGAGACAAAGAAGATGGATGGAAATTCTAAGTGATTACGACTGTGATATCCAATATCACGAAGGAAAAGCAAATGTAGTCGCAGATGCTCTAAGTCGTAAGTATCATGAAAAGCAAAAGCGAGTTCGTGCTCTTAGATTAAATCTACAGTTAGATTTAATGGAACAACTGAAGAAGGTTCAAGTAACAGCAATTGAGGATGATGTTGAAGGAATGAAGGGACGGATAAAGGAGTTAGAGCAAGGAATTGATGGAATTTGGAGATTCCATAAGAAAAGGATTTGGGTACCTAAGCAAGGAGATTTAAGAAATAAGATTCTAGAAGAAGCCCATAAATCTAGGTATACCATGCATCCTGGAAATAATAAGATGTACCAAGATTTAAGAAATAACTTCTGGTGGATAGGAATGAAAAAGGACATAGCTAGATATGTATCTAAGTGTCTAACTTGTTCACAAGTTAAGGAAGAACACCAGAAACCTTCAGGATTACTCCAACAATTAGAAATGCATGTTTGGAAATGGGAACTAATAACCATGGATTTTGTTACTAAGCTGCCCAAAACCAGAAAAGGTAACGACGCAATTTGGGTAATTGTGGATCGATTAACCAAATCAGCTCATTTCCTGCCCATGAAGGAAACTTTCAGTATGGAAAGATTAGCCAAGTTATACGTAGACGAGGTAGTATCCTTACACGGAGTCCCACTCTCTATTGTATCGGATAGAGATAGTCGTTTCACTTCACATTTCTGGACAAGTTTCCAGGAAGCAATGGGGACCCGACTGAACTTAAGCACTGCATACCATCCCCAAACAGACGGATAAAGTGAAAGGACGATCTAAACCCTGGAAGACATGCTCAGGGCATGCGTGACAGATTTTGGAGGAAACTGGGATGACCACCTACCTTTAATTGAATTCTCCTATAACAACAGTTACTATTCAAGTATCGAAGATGCCCCGTTCGAAGCACTGTATGGACGAAAGTGCAGAACTCCAGTTTGTTGGGCAGAAATAGGAGAAAGCCAATTATCAGGTCCCGAGATTGTACAGGAAACCACTGACAAAATCACTCAAATCAAGGAAAGACTAAAGACAGCTCGAGATCGCCAGAAGAGTTATGCAGACAATAGACGCAAACCGCTGGAATTTCAAGTCGGAGATAAGGTACTCTTGAAAGTTTCTCCTTGGAAAGGAGTGGTTCGGTTCGGGAAGAAAGGAAAGCTAAGTCCAAGGTACGTAGGACCCTTCCCTGTAATCCAACGCATAGGACCGGTTGCCTATCGTTTACAACTACCAGAAGAACTGGCTGGAGTACATGACGTGTTTCATGTATCTAACCTCAAGAAGTGTTTGTCCGACGAATCCCTGGTAGTACCTCTTCAAGATATAGAGGTAAATGAGAAGTTAAAATTTGTGGAGAAACCACTACAGATAGAAGACAGGAAGGTTAAGTTTCTCAAACACAAAAGACTAGTGCTGGTCAAAGTCAAGTGGGATTCAAAAAGAGGACCAGAGTACACTTGGGAACTGGAATCAGAAATGAAACGGAAATATCCCTACTTGTTCCACTAAATCTCGAGGACGAGATTTTAATAAGGTGGGGAGGATGTAACAACTCTCGCCAAAATTATTATTTCTTATTTTATTATGTCCAATAGGAAACCCTAATTGAGACCCCCAAGTAATATTGCATGACCCCTAAAATTTTCAGAACAGTTGGAACTAGGATCAGGGCCCCCTAAAACCCAGGGGGTATTCCCTAATTGATATTATCTTCACAGTTTGTTGTACAAAACGAATTTCGTCGAAATTTTGACTCACCCAGGCTAGGAAGACACGAGGCTACCCTACCCTAAAAAGGGACCCGTCGCGCCACGCGCCAGGACCAGGTGGTTCTGGCGCGCCACGCGGGGGAAACCCTTTTTCAGTATATATATCAGGGGTTTGGCACTTGCATGGTACAGTTGTTTCGACGTAAAAATTCGTTTCCTACACTAAGTTATTCACTTTTTTCGTTTAAAAACACACACTACCACGAGGCTCTGCTGCGACAACAGGGTAATAACTCGATCACTGCTACGATACAATGTCTGATCGATTGAAACCAATCCGATGGATGTTTAAGTGCTGCCCGAATACGGGCTGTACTTTGTCATTCATCGTGAAGGTTTTGATTTCGTGAGCTTATCGTAACGGGTTGTATTAAGTTACTGACCTAGTTTCGTGTGCATTGTTATTTAAATTAGGTTATCAGGCTTATCAGTAGGCTAAAGTCTGCCCAACTAAACTTGCAATGTGAGTCATTCTCTTTTTATCAAACAATGTTTTACAATACTCAAAGTGTTTTCAAGAGTTATAATTACAGGGATTAAGTCTTGGCTATCTTGAATCACTGGCAAGTGGGGTATTGTGCACATTACTAATTTCTCACAGTTAGGTTCATCAACCTAACAGTGAAAATCATCACTACTTGGGTGAAAGGACCTAATAGTGGTATGACCATCGTCACCAGGGTGTGACACGGCGCCAGATAAAAATAAGATAGTAGCCATTGTAATCGCTCTTATGCTGTAATTTATAACTAATGTGTCATTTTGTTTAACCTGAATGACTCGCCAGTATTTCCCCGCTGATAAAATATTTTCAAAATATGTTTCAGGTGACTTACTGTGAATCAAGGAAAACGTGCTACGGAGCACTAACAAGCTTGAAGTGGTGGCTCAGTAAAATAAATAAACATGTTTTGTAAAACAGGGAATTTCCTTGTGAAATTCCTCTATTGTAAATTACGGGGTTTGTCCCAAATTATGAAATAAAATAATTGGGCATTTTCAAGTTTTAAAAGATCCTGTTAAACTTCCGCTGTCAACTCAAATAATAAATACCACGGGTTTCTGTCTCACGGCACCTGGACCGGGTAACACCGGGACGGGGGCCGTGACAACGCCTTAAGCATAGACACTTGCTTAGGCAACCCATACTGGGTATCTCCCTGAATTGTTAACGGTTCACCATAAGGAGTTTTAATAACCACTTGCTTCTTTTCACAAGCGATCTGATCTTGGTTATGAGATAACCAATCCATACCTATTACTATGTCGAATCCAGCTAGTTTCAAAGGAAGCAAAGACAACGGAAAAGAGTGGTTCCTAATGGACATAAAACATCCATCTAACACGGTTGAAGCAGTTTCTATGGTACCATCGGCCAATTCTACTTCGTACTTTATGCTTAGGGTTTTAACATGCAAATTTAATAACTTACAAAATTTATTATCCACAAACGACTTATCTGCACCTGAATCAAACAATACCCTTGCATAAACGTCATTAATAAGAAAGGTACCTATTATCACGTTGTCGTTCTGAATGGCCTCCTGAGCATTCATTTGAAAGACCCGAGCATTGGTCTTTTTACCTTCTTCAGGTTTCTTTGCATACTTTGGGCAGTTGGACTTTATATGCCCCTTCTCGTTACAGTTGTAACAAGTGGCATCCTTTATCTTCTTGCAATCTAACGTTTTATGCTCACTTGATTTGCAGATCCCACAAGCTCTGGGCTGCGATTGAGATTTCGATTCGAACCTGCACTTCCCTAGATGACGCTTCTTGCAGGTTTTACACCTAGGTTTTTCACCCGACTGTTGGTTATCCTTCTTGAACCCTGAACTCTTCTTGTTCTCAGAGTTCCCCTTATGTTTCTTCTCAGAACGGCGTGAGTTCTCATCCTCACGTTTTCTTTTCCCTTCATCAGAACTCCTAAGCGATCTCTGCCTAACCGCATCAAGAGTATGGGATAATGACAAATCAGCCACTGACCTAAAGGTAGTGGGTCTTGATGCTTTCACACTTGCCTTAATCTCCAGGGCTAAACCTCCAATAAATCGAGCTATACGTTTCGATTCCGGTGTGACCAAGTATGGAACCAATCGTGACATAGTGTTGAAGCTCGTAAGATATGCCTGACAGTCTAAGTTCTTCATAACCAATGTCAAGAAGTCAGTCTCAATCTTCTCAACTTCATGTTGAGGACATAAATTATCTTTAATTAGAGCAACAAACTGATCCCAAGTCAGATTATATAACGGGATCTTTCCAGTAGCTTGGATCAGGGAACTCCACCAAGGTAGAGCTTCACCTTTGAACGATTGTGACACAAACTTCACAATGTCTTGCTCTGCACATCCACTAATATCAACCACAGTGTCCATCTCATCTAGCCATGTCATGCAATCAATGGCTCCTTTCTCCCCTGTGAAGTCTCTGGGCTTACAGAAGATGAAATACTTATATGAACAGGTTTTAGCACGTGGGTCTTGATTAAGCACTACCTTCTAAGATGGAACACTCCTCTGATTCGATGAGTGATGAGATTCGCTCTTGCGAGCTGTATGAGTCTTTAGAGGGTGGTTTTGAATGTGGTACAGACTGAGTTCTGATGCGGGTACCACTTGATTCATTAAACTGTCTGTCAAGAGCTCGAGTAACGGCATTATCTATTAATGCCTGCAGTTCCGCACCAGCTACATTAACTCTGGTAGTATCATTATTCTCCCTCGGGTGGCTGTTAACCTCATCTGATCCAGTCATGTAGCTTGATTGACATAAAATATTGACAATGATTCATTCAGAAGTTTATTATGGAATTGTCATTTATGGCAATTCATTAACCATGGTAACTATAAACCATATTGGTTAATTTAATTTATTTAAATTATCATTATATTTTATCCCAGTTATAATTTATTTAGGACAATAGGGTGGCATACAAAGGGCCTAGTCACAAGGACAATTTTAAATTATAAGCCATGATCTTATATGATCGAGGCATTTAGGTTTGAACGTAGTTCATTACCTTTTCTTGACAGGGAGTCGTAGACTACAACTGTCTTTTGTCTCAAAGGACAATAAATATGGCCCGTAGGCACTACATCACTAATGGATGTTTTTAAATAAAAAGAAAGAAATTGGAAGAATCCAACATAAGGATGACTTATGTGATTTTATCGAATCACATTTGCCAGGAGTGTTAACATGTTTTCAGATGTTAACAAGGAATTGAATCTTAAAAAGGAACTACCATCATGGCCATGTCTTAATATGAAACATAGGCTAGGTTTTGCCTTTAAGATTTTCTTTAATATTTATTGGCAGATCAATATAAAATGAAATGTTTTATGTTAATTTATTTCATATAATATAATATATTTATACATATAATGACAAAATGAAATTTTGAACTAAAACATTTCACTAAATTAAGAAGGAGTACATAGGTGCCCTAAACGGGACTTTTACATAAATAACTTGCCCACGCAGGGGCTAAAATGAAAATACAAGTCCTCGTAGGGACTAAATACATAAATAGATGTCCACACAGGGACTTAATTGAAAATTAAAAGTTACAAAACAATAATAAGGAACTTCAATAATCCCTTCTGTTCTTCCCCTTGATTAAATTAGCCAAACCATTAAATAGACCCGACGGCTTCTACGCTCCACCTGAACATCACGTTCCACCTGGTTCAACCTCTGAAGGATCTCCTGCTGCTGCGGTGGTTGGATCGGTGGCGGTTGTGGCTACTGCGGCTGCAGAGGTTGAGGAGGTGGTGGGTACTGATACCCATAGGTCGGGTACCCAGTCTGGTAGGAGGCTCCGTAGGGCCCTTCAGGATGAAGAGCATTGTAGTTTGCCGCTACAAGATACGGGTCAACATCAGGGGCATTGTAGTAGTTGTAGCCAGTATGGGCTGGCTGCTCAAAATGGTTATACGCCGCTGCACCAGTGTAAGAAGGTATTGGGTTATCAAAACCCATATGTGGTGGTGGTGGTGGTGCGACTGGCGCAGAGTCCACCTCAGAAACTAGGTTTGAAGGCTCACCCATCTGTGGATCTTCATACAACGACGGGTAGTGGCTGTTGCTGCTGTGTTGGGGAGTGCTGAAATGAAATCCCCCTCGCACGGACATCCGTGCACCTGATCTTCTCCGCCTCGGTGGCTCCGGAGGCGGTTGCTGCTCTGGCAGCGGCGGTGGCGGTGGCGTAACCGCTTGAAAGCGCGAATCCTCAGAGGGATCCTGCTGCTGCTGGGGTGGGTTGAAAGGGGGAGTAAACTCCCAAGGGTATGTGGCCCACCTTTCTGCAAAGCTGTCTGGGCCCCTGTACGGTGAACCGTGAAAAGACGATTCGTCTGAAATCTCTATGGGATGCGTGGGCATCCCAGTTGGCAGCTCGGCAGGCTCTGGATCTGGATCCTCTTCCATATCCATATCCTGGGCTCCAGGAAAGTGGTCTTCAGGTCCCAATGGGTTATAGCCCATTGGTTCTTCACTCACGTTTGCCGGGTTAAACCGGCTCTGAAAGAATGGGGTCGGGTCCTGAAAGTGTAACACCCCGAAAATGGGTTTGGTAATCAAACCACGTTAACACTAAAAGACAGGTAAAGTACCGTTAGTGGTAAAATTTACCCGGTAAAATTAGGATTTAAATAATTAAACCTAATATTAAATAAAGATTATACGAAGACTTTTGAGAAAATAAATTTACGAAAGGCCCGAGTTAACGGGACTTAAAAATAAAACGGGTTTTAACCTCCCCGAACCCACCAAGTAACTAGGAATATCAACCTAGTTAAATATGCGCCTTAAAATAAAGAAGGAAACTTGGGTAATAACCCTTATTATAAAGTTACAAACTAGAGGGGCCAAAAGAGGAAGATTTATAACTTGATTTTTTTATTTAATTAAAACTCTACACACACACTAGTGGGTGTGTGCGTGAGATCGATCAGAAGAAGGAGCCAGGAGCTCAAACCCTATCTCATCTCAATTTCACCAAATTGAAGGTCCAAATCAAGTCTAAATCAAAATCCGAGTTCGAATTAGTGATCTCCACTGAAAAAGGAGTCACGAGGTATGTAAATTTCATAAGAAATCTCTAGTTGAATTTCTGAGCAAACCTAGAGAATCCGAATTAGATGATTGCATGCTCGTTATATGATGAAATAGGAACATTGTAGTGTCTAGGAGTAAACCCTAGACAAGTATATGATGAAGTTAGGCCTAATTCTTGTGAATTCATGATCACCATTGAAGGTGATAAGTGGGTTTTTGTATGAACATGTTAAACACTAGAAATTGATAGTTGTTCTAGTGTAATTTGAACTTTCGTAAGTAAATTCTGATGTTGTAGATGCGAAAATTGATATGAACATGTTAATTGATGTTAAAACATGGTTAAAACAATAACCATGAACTAGATAAAAGAAGAATACAAATTATGCACATTAGGTGTTTGTTAAAATGCCTAAATGAGAACTAAAGTGTTGAAATTTAGAGTGAAAACGTGTATTTGAATTATATGGCAATTACGCCTAATATGAAGTGATAAGGGTTCTACATATTATGTTGATTTAGACTTAATGTTGTAAACCATGTGATTGCAAGTAGTTAACTTTAATAAGCTAAGTTAACTAATGATGAAGTCGAATAGTAGTTTCGACATAGAAAACAAGTGAGGTGGAATAGTCGTGATTGTTAATGACTAATTTAACCGCCTTGTAAATGTTGACGATAGTTTGACGCGTAACAAGCTAGGTGGAATCTTGGAGAAGGAAGCGGGTCAAACGAATTTAAGAAGGAAAAGAGAAGCATGGTTTGGATGCGAGGTAAGTGAAGCTTACGCCTTTTACTTTATTACCAAATACTTGATTTCGAGTATTGAATCTGAATTGTATTGAGTAAACGAAACATGATGTTCCGGCACGATTTAAATGCGAGTCGGAAAAAGTGAGAAAGATAAGAAACCATGAATTATGGTAAAAAGGGTAAAAATGGTCAAATATTAATCCGGACATGGACTAATGAATATATAAAGGGATTTGAAAGGACACCATTGGCATAAGATATAATGGATCAAACAAAATGGGAACGATTCTTAAGTAAGATTAATTCAAAAGTAAACCGGTGTACGTAAAAGGGGATGCAATGGTAATTAAATACCATTTCGAAATGATAATTAGTCATTTTGACTAAATGGGTCAAATGGTGTTGTTAACACCATTTGTCAATAATATTTGATGATCGCTTGTTAAGTTTGTGATCACAGGAATTAACACATGGTTCGCATGGTTATTAACTTGAAATTAATAGCGAAAGGTATTTAATCGGGTCAATCTTATGACCCAAGCCAGGTACGCAAGTTTAGAATTATAGCTAAACGCGACATTTTGGTCAAATAATAGTGGAAGTCCTTCGTCGCATAAATGAAGGGCTAAAATTGACAAAAAAAGCCCTTGAGGGGTAAATAGGGCAAACAACCTTTAAAAAGTTGTTTTGAAATAAACGTCTTGTTTAAATTGAGTCTTTGGAATTCGTATAAAAATGGGGATAGGATGTAAACCAATAGAAGCATGATTTAAGTCTAAAGATGTAAAATACTCGTAACGGGTTAAAACGAGTATATATGCAAAACGGGTTAAAATTTCTTAAGGAACCTGTAAAGTTGAATCTTGATGATTAGCAAAAGGATGGAATATGATGACCATGGTATTTTGAAGGAAAATAACAAGTTAGTTTGGTAAAAGCATGAACGGGTCAAAAGTGTCTTAATTGGATTTCAAGCCGAGAGCTTGAAATCTAAAATTTTGTAAATTCAGATGTCGGATTTTTACTCCATGAGATGGAGGATTAAATTACGAACGCGTAGGAAAAAGAATCGCGTAAAACGGAGGTCTAGATCAAAAGTTATGCCATGTTGAAGTTTGGTTTTGATTAAAACTTAGTTGGGCGAATATACAGCACCAGCACCAACCCATTCTTTCAAAATAGGACCGTGGCGTCGCGTCACGACCAAAGCCATTGGCCGTCGCGCGCGGCGACGGGCTAAAATGTTGAAAATTTTGTTTATTTTGTTTATTTGACCCAATTATCTTGTTGTACTTGTTATTTAATTATCAAAACTGACTTCTAAGTTGGTTTTGATCATAGGTGAATGTCGAGAGTCCCGGATGAAGATCAAGCGGCGAGCAAGAAACGAACACACGTTAAATGAAGCTTCCGCGTCAAATCTTGATTTGTTTTGCTATAAGTGAATTATGTAAACACTTATAAATATGTTTTTGAAATATTGTAAACATATAGGAATGTTGGTATGACAAGTTTTTGTAAAGTCACATTTTAGCATTAAAATGTGTATTTTATTATTAAAATCTTGATTAATTGAGACGGGCGTTACAAGTTGGTAATCAGAGCTCATGGTTAAAAGAATAAAGTGTTCGGTTCGAGGCTTGATCACAAATCCGGTAAGTACATGTATATTAACGGTTAACATGATTTAAGTGTTGTGAACAACACATAGGGTTATCGTGTAATACACATTACCTCAATTAAATGAAAGATATAGTTGACGAAATTACGTGCGTTGACGCGTATAGTAGAAAAGCCTTGTATTATAATACGGGCAATTATTGAAGTTGACATTACTAACTTTTGTGAATGTTTGAAGGACACTCGCGTCTGAAGATGACGAGAGTTGAACGAATTACGGATATGATGGTGGAATGGTCCAAGGTATGACAAGAAGAGCATACTCATCAAGGACCTAAATCGCGCAACGATCGCAAATAAGTAATGACAAGGAAAGCCCGTTATGGCAAGCATTTACCAGGTGCACGTTTAAATTATTGCATGAATAGTAATATGCAACAAATACGTAGAAACTGACAGTTGCATATGTAGATTGAAAACTTGGAAAAACCTGAATAGAATACCTATCCTGGATATTGTTTCCAAGAGAAATAAATAGAGGTGTATTTACATGGGGCGTGATGTGAAGGTTATAAAAAGGTCATGTATGTCATGTGTTGATCGCCTACTCTGGCCAAGTAGGTAGTGAACACATGATACCGTGAACTTTTTATAATGGACATGCTTATACCCGATGTAGTAAGGACAGGGTGAGTGGGGCAAATTAAAAAATACCCAAATGATTCAAATGAGCAAAATATTTGATAATAATGTAAACGCACAGCCGGGTGATGGAAGCGTATTACATTAGGATAATGAGCCCGAGTGAAGGGACAATGATTAATGTAAAATGATTAAGATATGCATTGGGAGGGGTGTACTTACACTCGAACCCAGAGAATGCAAACATGTAAAACGATCAAGATATGCATTGGGAGGGGGTGTACATACACTCGAACCCGGAGAATGCAAACATGTAAAATGATTTAGATATGCATTGGGAGGGGGTGTACTTACACTCGAACCCGGAGAATGCAAATATGTAAAATGATTAAGATATGCATTTGGAGGGGGTGTACTTACACTCGAACCCGGAGAATGCAAATATGTCTCTTAACGGGCCGTTTTTGTAAAACGTCACACTCGAGAACAAAGTCGGAATATAAAAGTGAAGCGGAGTCTTAATGCATACCGAAAGGGTTGCAATAAAAACGACTTCGGTAAAACACCCGGTTGATGGGTAAGGATTTAAACCCATGCGTAGACTGAGAAATGGGAACTCGGATAGAAAGTTAAAAGACTCGGGTTTTGAGTCTTGACGAAAAGACGACAAGATGATGTAAATAGAAATTTTAATAAATTATGTTCAACTATTTTAAAGTTGAACGAGTCGAACAAAGAATGAAGTTTGACATCCATAAATGATAAAATTTCACATGAATAAGTCAAACGGGTTGAATATAATATAATGCCAGATGGCATGAGTAAGCGTAAGCGAGATAACGGTAGCGTTAAAAGCAAAAGAATAATGAGCCTGGTAATGGGACATAATCAAATACGAATATATGTAAACTGGATAATGGTGAGCATAAGATGAACCGACGCATAAATGACGTGAGAAGTCATAAAGTCGGAAAATTTGTCCGAAAGAAAACAAATGTAGCCTTAGACTACGGTCAAGGTCAAAGGAAATACCAAGGCGAAAATAAATGATTTTGAACATAAGAAGAGTGCCTTAACGCCATATACATATATAAATGTATATGCCTTTGAATAAAGACTTGAATAAAAGATGATCTACGGGATTATCATAACCTACGAGATTATAAATGAGGCTAAGGTCTACGGGGCCAAAAAGACCTTCGAGTCCCAAATAGAAAGAAATGAATTGTTGGGATCTCACCTTAATAAGGTAAAAAGGTGAAAATATAAAGAAATAGCCTACGAGGCTAAGCGAAAGAACCTATGGATCAATAGTATAAAACAAGGAAACTGGTTGTAACTTCCCGCGAAAAATAATAACGGGAGATAAAGTTCGTATAAAAGCGATGGGTTTCGCTAAGTTAATTAAATGGGTTAAAAGCGAAGAGATTGTGAAGGGTTTGGTTGACAAAAGTGAAAATTTTCTCTAAAACATTTAAACGGGCAAAAATGACAAAAGAATTCACAATTATTCAAATTGTGTTACCTCACAAAAGTGGATGAAGTCATTACCGAAATGACAACGGAAGGGGATGAATCCTTGGACGAAAATTCCTTGGAATTGACATGAGTTCAAGAGAAAAGCGTTAAGCTAAAATTCAGTATTAGTGAGAAACAACGCCTTAACAAATACGAATATTATGAAACGACTTCGGAAAATGATTAATATCAAGGAATATGGATCTTAACACCGGTAGGTGCAAAGCAATACATTCGAAGGAAAGATTTCCGATAATAAAAGTCGACATAAACTTAAATAAAACGTGATGTAATCACGGTCACAAAAAGTGATATAGAATACAACCAAGTCGTAACGTGAGTTACGAGATATGAAAATCAGAAAACACGTAAAAGGCTGGGTTGGCAAAAAGATATACCCGAATGATGGGGAATAAAGTGACGGCGACTAATCAGTCTGGCCGGTAAAAACCTTTCAAACTCGGAGTAGTGTTACGACTTATATAAAGCACTTGTTGAAATAAGATTAGCTTGAAGTAAGCGTGATGAAAATAAATACAACCGAGTGATTAGAAGACAACTCGGTCAAATAAGTGACCAGAATAAGAAATACAAAATGAAAGTATCGGCCTTCGAGGCCATACACATAAAAGGCGTATACGCCTTAAAACCAAAAACACATTACCATACTTTTCGAAAAGGTTATTATATACGAGTAATGCTCAAGTGATCACTGAAACTAAGGTTCAGATGATCTAAACTAATAAGTACGTGAGAAAGGTTTCGGGGACGAAACCTCTTTAAGGGGGGTAGACTTGTAACACCCCGAAAATGGGTTTGGTAATCAAACCACGTTAACACTAAAAGACGGGTAAAGTATCGTTAGTGGTAAAATTTACCCGGTAAATATTAGGATTTAAATAATTAAACCTAATATTAAATAAAGATTATACGAAGACTTTTGAGAAAATAAATTTACGAAAGGCCTGAGTTAACGGGACTTAAAAATAAAACGGGTTATAACCTCCCCGAACCCACCAAGTAACTAGGAATATCAACCTAGTTAAATATGTGCCTTAAAATAAAGAAGGAAACTTGGGTAATAACCCTTATTATAAAGTTACAAACTAGAGGGGTCAAAAGAGGAAGAATTAAAACTTGATTTTTTTATTTAATTAAAACTCTACACACACACACTAGTGGGTGTGTGCGTGAGATCGATCAGAAGAAGGAGCCAAGAGCTCAAACCCTAGCTCATCTCAATTTCACCAAATTGAAGGTCCAAATCAAGTCTAAATCAAAATCCGAGTACGAATTATTGATCTCCACTGAAAAAGGAGTCACGAGGTATGTAAATTTCATAAGAAATCTCTAGTTGAATTTCTGAGCAAACCTAGAGAATTCGAATTAGATGATTGCATGCTCGTTATATGAGGAAATAGGAACATTGTAGTGTCTAGGAGTAAACCCTAGACAAGTATATGATGAAGTTAGGCCTAATTCTTGTGAATTCATGATCACCATTGAAGGTGATAAGTGGGTTTTTGTATGAACATGTTAAACACTAGAAATTTATAGTTGTTCTAGTGTAATTTGAACTTTCGTAAGTAAATTCTGATGTTGTAGATGTGAAAATTGATATGGACATGTTAATTGATGTTAAAACATGGTTAAAACAATAACCATGAACTAGATAAAAGAAGAATACAAATTATGCACATTAGGTGTTTGTTAAAATGCCTAAATGAGAACTAAAGTGTTGAAATTTAGAGTGAAAACGCGTATTTAAATTATATGGCAATTACGCGTAATATGAAGTGATAAGGGTTCTACATATTATGTTGATTTAAACTTAATGTTGTAAACCATGTGATTGAAAGTAGTTAACTTTAATAAGCTAAGTTAACTAATGATGAAGTCGAATAGTAGTTTCGACATAAAAAATAAGTGAGGTGGAATAGTCGTGATTGTTAATGACTAATTTAACCGCCTTGTAAATGTTGACGATAGTTTGACGCGTAACAAGCTAGGTGGAATCTTGGAGAAGGAAGCGGGTCAAACGAATTTAAGAAGGAAAAGAGAAGCATGGTTTGGATGCGAGGTAAGTGAAGCTTACGCCTTTTACTTTATTACCAAATACTTGATTTCGAGTATTGAATCTGAATTGTATTGAGTAAATGAAACATGATGTTCCGGCACGATTTAAATGCGAGTCGGAAAAAGTGAGAAAGATAAGAAACCATGAATTATGGTAAAAAGGGTAAAAATGGTCAAATAGTAATCCGGACATGGACTAATGAATATATAAAGGGATTTGAAAGGACACCATTGGCATGAGCCATAACGGGTCAAACAAAACGGGAACGATTCTTAAGTAAGATGAATTCAAAAGTAAACCGGTGTACGTTAAAGGGGATGCAATGGTAATTAAATACCATTTCGAAATGATAATTAGTCATTTCGACTAAATGGGTCAAATGGTGTTGTTAACACCATTTGTCAATAATATTTGATGATCGCTTGTTAAGTTTGTGATCACAGGAATTAACACATGGTTCACATGGCTATTAACTAGAAATTAATAGCGAAAGGTATTTAAACGGGTCAATCTTATGACCCGAGCCAGGTACGCATGTTTAGAATTATAGCTAAAAGCGACATTTTGGTCAAATAATAGTGGAAGTCCTTCGTCGCATAAATGAAGGGCTAAAATTGACCAAAAAGCCCTTGAGGGGTAAATAGGGTAAACAACTTTTAAAAAGTTGTTTTGAAATAAACGTCTTGTTTAAATTGAGTCTTTGGAATTCGTATAAAAATGGGGATAGGATGTAAACCAATAGAAGCATGATTTAAGTCTAAAGATGTAAAATACTCGTAACGGGTCAAAACGAGTATATATGCAAAACGGGTTAAAATTTCTTAAGGAACCCATAAAGTTGAATCTTGATGATTAGTAAACGAATAGAATATGACGACCACGGTATTTTGAAGGAAAATGACAAGTTAGTTTGGTAAAAGCATGAACGGGTCAAAAGTGTCTTAATTGGATTTCAAGCCGAGAGCTTGAAATCTAAAATTTTGTAAATTCAGATGTCGGATTTTTACTCCATGAGATGGAGGATTAAATTACGAACGCGTAGGAAAAAGAATCGTGTAAAACGGAGGTCTAGATCAAAAGTTATGCCATGTTGAAGTTTGGTTTTGATTAAAACTTAGCTGGGCGAATATACAGTGTAACACCTGTGTCATTTCAACCATCAAAAAAATTCCAAACCAATGAAATATTGTATTTCATACTTTGGACTTGTATAAATATATGTATCGTTTACACATATCAATTCTTGTTCGATTTCAAGCTCTAAATCGCTTTCTGGAAGGTTATACGCGCACTGATGCGTAAATATAACCAGTTAATGAAACAAACACTCCGGAATAGTGAAATAGGCTTAACATACCTTAATTAACCTTTACTTAACTTAGAAATAAGTTTTGAAGGCTTTGGTATGGCAAAATCAAGTTAAATCGCTTACAGGGACTAAAGTTGACAAACTGCGAAAGTATGCCAATTTGAACTGTAACAGACATTCCGGAACATGACCATAAGTTAAACATACCATAAATATCCTTTACATAGCTTAGAAATAGGCTTTGAGGGGTTCGGTATGCTAAAATAAACTTTTGGGTCATTCAGGGACTAAATGTGTCAAAAAGTGCACAAGTTTGCATTTTCGCGCATAACTTACATTCTGAATACATCTGGACATCCAAAAATTTATGTAAGCATGACTACATTATATTTTAGTGTTCGCCATAAGAAAAATCCATTCGTCACGTCATTTGGATCGTTTTTCGCGCTTGTGCGCATTCCGTCGTAATTAAGCGAACATCGCGTTCGTACGAACAAACGAACCAACATCCGGCATATTTTTAAGCATGTTTTGAGTTCCCTATACTTTAAATTCATTTTAGAGCCTTGAAATGAGGTCAACGGGGCTCAAACGCATCGAAAAAGGGCTTAAACACGTGCAGGGACTAAACCTGTCATTTATGAAACATTTCTGGAACAGGGAGGGGTGTCGCGTAGCGCGAGCCCTAAAGACTTACCAGTCGCGCTACGCGACTGCCTAAAACTGACCAGATTCAATGTTTTGTTTGCAAGTTGCAGCTGATTGTTTCGTGTCCACTCGTTTCCTATCGTCTAGTCAGCGGATAAGAACAAACTTCCTGGACACCACAACTTTACGACAAGTGTACGGTTCCGATTAAGGCACGTTATTCAAGAAACGATCTTAACGGTTACCCGAAATCTATAAATACCCACCCCCCCCCATTGCTTCAAAACCCACAAATCTGATCATTTGAGCTCTAAGTTGGAACCTTCGTTTCATACCTGAGTTATTTGGATCGGGATTAGCATTCGGGGACCCCGAGTAAGTATTCTTTCGTTCTTTTCCTTATTTTACTGCTTTTCGAGTCAGAAAGTCAAACTTTGTTTGACTTTCAGCGTTGACCAGTAATGGTCAATGCGAAGTTCGCTAGAACTTCGCAACGTGATTGTAATCACGATGGTCATAGTCCCTTGGGACTATGCCTACTGATTACCACGTTGTCTAGGGTCGTAGGGTAAGCGATCTAATAAATCGCTTATACCTCGAACCCGACCCAGTTTGGTCGATCATTAGAATCCGACCAAACACATTAGGTGGCCATAGTAGGTAGGGAATAACCTTCCGAGGTTATACCCTATGGTCACATCGTTTAAGTAGTTGTATGATAGGTAGTTTATATGCCTTAGGTAAATTACCAGAATACCCTTTTCATGTATAATTGGTAATTAAGCATATGTAACCTAAACCTTTGTCACATAACTGATTATGTAATATGTTTAGGCATATAACACTTGTCATAGGGCTAGTTAGGCGGTCCGAACGCGTTTCACGCGAACGACGCGTTAAAGTAGCATAAGCTACCTAAACGGGTCGTAATGGGTCGTAGACACTTAGGTTAAGTTTCATTTAGTATGTAGGCTTTGTTAAACCATATGACACGAGTCTCTATACTCGTTTGGTTTACGAACCCTCATTCTATCCAATCATCCGAATTAGGTCCGGGTTAATTATGTAGTTACCTATATTAGGTACCGTTTGATTTCCGGGACTCCTCTAGCTTACTTGGTAGTTGTTCAAGACTCCTAAGCACTCTCAGGTGAGTACATAGACCCCTCTTTTACTGTTTTCCAAACTGTTTTGGGGTGAAACACATGTGCCTACTTGTTACTTCCATGCTTTTACATCATATACCTGCTATGTTCGTTAGTACATTATAGTACATGATTTCATTACATTTCATGCTATGTATGCCCATTGTGTGCGTACTTAGTACATCGTTCTACATTACATTTCATGCTATGTATGCCCATTGTGTGCGTACTTAGTACATTGTTTTACATTACATTTTATGCTATGTATGCCCATTGTGTGCGTACTTAGTACATTGTTTTACATTACATTTCATGCTATGTATGCCCATTGTGTGCATACTTAGTACATTGTTTTACATTGCTTTTCTGTTGCATATGCTTATCCAGCATATGAACACATTATACTACATATTGAACCGTTGTAAACATTTGACTATGTGATCCGTTGATATCTATGAACCGTTTGAATCTGTGAACCGTTTGTATCTGTGAACCGTTTGTACTCTGTGAACCGTCTGTATCTATGAACCGTTTGTATCTGTGAACCGCATGAACCGTATTTGACCATACATAAACATTTCTACAACTGTTAAACATTACTTTGGCGTTTTGGTTTGATTAAGTGATTAAGTAACGATGCGTGTGTAATATGATACAAGCATGGTGGATACGCCGCTGGTACTTCCTATATATAAGTGTTTGTATGGTATTACATATTGTAGCGTTATTTGAATCATTTCAGTTTGAGACATATAACATTTTATACAAATAACATACTTTTCACAAGACATTGATTTCCAAACAACTTATCTTATACAAACTCATTTTTAAATGGTTATTCATTTAACCATACATTATTCTCTTATTTATACATATCATCTGACCTTATCGTTTTCAAACGATTTACAAAAACAAAGCAAATTACAAGGTTCATGACTAAACATTTTCTCAAACATAAGTCATGAAACCTATTTTCACAAAACCTATGTATCTCACAGGCATTTTTATGCTGACGTACCTATTTTCACATGTGTTTTTCAGGAACTGTTGCATAAGATGATCAAGATACATATAGGCAGACTTGGGCTTTAGTGACAATAAAAGATGCAAGACTAGTTAATTATGTTATATTTCCTTGTTTGATTAGACATTGTAACACTTTTAATCAATAAAACGAAACTTCAATTGCCATGGATTTGAAACAATTAATTCTGTTACAACACTCCCCGACGTTTCCGCCACGTTTCGTATGTTCTACGTGGTCGGGGTGTGACAGAAAAGATGGTATCAGAGCTAATGGTTATAGGGAATTAGGTTATTAGTAATGCTTTGACCTAGTCTATAACTTTCTTAGGACCCTAACGCGAGTTTACTTGCGTTTAGTCATAAAACAATACCGTCACCTATCCTTAGGCGACGACCACAACAAGAACATAAATTTCAAAACCGCTTTGAAAACTAATCATCTGTTCTAGGATGATTGATTACTAGGTTTTGAACCCTTTGTTATAAGGTTTTGAACCCTTTGAGTTTTCAAAAATCTCGTCAAGGTTTTGGGTTTTAAATAATGTGAACACGTGCAAACTGGAAGGGTGAATGCCTGTATTCTGGGTTTTCTGTCTAGGCAAGCACTTCGTATACATCTCATCAGACGCGAGACCAGTTGTGCTTACCTGGGAATTCTTGGGATGAGTGTTCACTTATAGGCGAGCATGTCTTCGCGATACATTATATTGACCCGCTTACTTTGATTAGTCACTATCTCATTTGTTTGCCTTTGGTAACAAACAAATGGTCACAATCTACATGCCTTGTCATTTCCTTTTGACTATTTTTCGCTTGTTTCCTCCTATGCCTTTCGTTATCTTCAAGATGCTTCTTCATCGCAACAACAATGTCCGAACCAGGTGCTGCATTTACCCAGCGAATAGGCGTCATACTCCAGAGGACCGTTGACTTAGCTATCACCATGACTCGCCTCAGGGGTGAAGCTGTATAAGGGAACTGCTCCTTGGTGCAATCAATGCCATCGTCATTATTCAAATCAAATACCTTGTTTCAAATGTACCCACGGTGGACGATGGAGACATTTGGTTAACATATGCCGCTTTGCAATCCAAAGCAAAGCTGTTACAAATCCTGCTGCTGCTCAACCTTCAAACTCTGCTTCATATGTCGCTTGGCATATCTGGCGCCTCAACCTCATGAACTTTCTACCTTGTGTATCGACGTAAGCACGCATAGTGCAAGGTGTCGGAACACTCTCGTTACACAAACTCCAAAATCCATGTAGGATCTTTCTATCTTCATAATTAGATCCTTGTGGATGGATATCATTCATCGGAGTCCTTAATTGAATTCTTTGTATGATTCAATACGTACATCACAATTCAATAGGGACAAAGCTGAATTTCTTTTAAGATTTTCCTATCTTCATAGATAGATTCTTGAAATGATTAAAGTGCCAAATGAAATCCACGAATTGGATTCCTGGTGTGCTTTAAGTATCCGCGTCCGAAGATAACAAATTAATAACCAAATTAAACAACTACGTGATTATGTGCTTATGAACATTACAAGACAAACTGTGCGGATTGTGTAAGGAATTACGTAATTATGGATGCATACATAATTATGGAATTTAGTGCACAGAAACCACAACGAGCTTTGTCATGTACCTAGAAGTTAACCCTATTCATTTCCAATTCTGATGAAGTATCCGTTGAGGAAAAATGAACTAGCTATTCATTTTTCACTTCTGAAGAATATCCGTTGAGGAAATGAATATCCGCTTATCCTTCATTTCCAATTCTGAAGAATACCCGTTGAGGAAAATGACTCCGTTTGTGCATTTTCGTTCTGAAGAGTATCCGTCGAGGGAAATGAATATCCGTTTATTTAATCCTTCATTTCCGAACCTGAGGAAACAACCGTTGAAAATGACTCCGTTAGTTCATTTTCGTTTCTGAAGATTATCCGTTGAGGAAATGAATATCCGTTTATTTAATCCTTCATTTCCGAACCTGAGGAAACAACCGTTGAAAATGACTCCGTTAGTTCATTTTCGTTTCTGAAGATTATCCGTTGAGGAAATGAATATCCGTTGTTTAATCCTTCATTTCCGAACCTGAGGAAACAACCGTTGAAAATGAATCCGTTAGTTCATTTTCGTTTCTGAAGATTATCCGTTGAGGAAATGAATATCCGTTTGTCTATCATTTTCATTTCCGTTTCTGAGGAAGCAACCGTTGAAAATGACCATGTTTGTTCATTTTCGTTTCTGAAGATTATCCGTTGAGGAAATGAATATCCATTGTTTAATCCTCCATTTCGGAACCTGAGGAAACAACCGTTGAAAATGACTCTGTTTGTTCATTTTCGTTTCTGAAGATTTGTCCGTTGAGGAAATGAATATCCGTTTGTCTATCATTTTCATTTCCGTTTCTGAGGAAGCAACCGTTGAAAATGACTCTGTTTGTTCATTTTCGTTTCTGAAGATTTGTCCGTTGAGGAAATGAATATCCGTTTGTCTATCATTTTCATTTCCGTTTCTGAGGAAGCAACCGTTGAAAATGACTCCGTTTGTTCATTTTCGTTCTGAAGAATGTCCGTTAAGGAAATGACAGGATTATGCTTCACATATCTCTGGTGGTTATCTGACACAAAGTCACAAATAGACTCCTATGAATTAATTTCGGGACGAAATTTCCTAAAGTAGGGGAGACTGTAACACCTGTGTCATTTCAACCATCAAACAAATGCCAAACCAATGAAATATTGTATTTCATACTTTGGACTTGTATAAATATATGTATCGTTTACACATATCAATTCTTGTTCGATTTCAAGCTCTAAATCGCTTTCTGGAAGGTTATACGCGCACTGATGCGTAAATATAACCAGTTAATGAAACAAACACTCCGGAATAGTGAAATAGGCTTAAAATACCTTAATTAACCTTTACTTAACTTAGAAATAAGTTTTGAAGGCTTTGGTATGGCAAAATCAAGTTAAATCGCTTACAGGGACTAAAGTTGACAAACTGCGAAAGTATGCCAATTTGAACTGTAACAGACATTCCGGAACATGACCATAAGTTAAACATACCATAAATATCCTTTACATAGCTTAGAAATAGGCTTTGAGGGGTTCGGTATGCTAAAATAAACTTTTGGGTCATTCAGGGACTAAATGTGTCAAAAAGTGCACAAGTTTGCATTTTCGCGCATAACTTACATTCTGAATACATCTGGACATCCAAAAATTTATGTAAGCATGACTACATTATATTTTAGTGTTCGCCATAAGAAAAATCCATTCGTCACGTCATTTGGATCGTTTTTCGCGCTTGTGCGCATTCCGTCGTAATTAAGCGAACATCGCGTTCGTACGAACAAACGAACCAACATCCGGCATATTTTTAAGCATGTTTTGAGTTCCCTATACTTTAAATTCATTTTAGAGCCTTGAAATGAGGTCAACGGGGCTCAAACGCATCGAAAAAGGGCTTAAACACGTGCAGGGACTAAACCTGTCATTTATGAAACATTTCTGGAACAGGGAGGGGTGTCGCGTAGCGCGAGCCCTAAAGACTTACCAGTCGCGCTACGCGACTGCCTAAAACTGACCAGATTCAATGTTTTGTTTGCAAGTTGCAGCTGATTGTTTCGTGTCCACTCGTTTCCTATCGTCTAGTCAGCGGATAAGAACAAACTTCCTGGACACCACAACTTTACGACAAGTGTACGGTTCCGATTAAGGCACGTTATTCAAGAAACGATCTTAACGGTTACTCGAAATCTATAAATACCCACCCCCCCCCATTGCTTCAAAACCCACAAATCTGATCATTTGAGCTCTAAGTTGGAACCTTCGTTTCATACCTGAGTTACTTGGATCGGGATTAGCATTCGGGGACCCCGAGTAAGTATTCTTTCGTTCTTTTCCTTATTTTACTGTTTTTCGAGTCAGAAAGTCAAACTTTGTTTGACTTTCAGCGTTGACCAGTAATGGTCAATGCGAAGTTCGCTAGAACTTCGCAACGTGATTGTAATCACGATGGTCATAGTCCCTTGGGACTATGCCTACTGATTACCACGTTGTCTAGGGTCGTAGGGTAAGCGATCTAATAAATCGCTTATACCTCGAACCCGACCCAGTTTGGTCGATCATTAGGATCCGACCAAACACATTAGGTGGCCATAGTAGGTAGGGAATAACCTTCCGAGGTTATACCCTATGGTCACATCGTTTAAGTAGTTGTATGATAGGTAGTTTATATGCCTTAGGTAAATTACCAGAATACCCTTTTCATGTATAATTGGTAATTAAGCATATGTAACCTAAACCTTTGTCACATAACTGATTATGTAATATGTTTAGGCATATAACACTTGTCATAGGGCTAGTTAGGCGGTCCGAACGCGTTTCACGCGAACGACGCGTTAAAGTAGCATAAGCTACCTAAACGGGTCGTAATGGGTCGTAGACACTTAGGTTAAGTTTCATTTAGTATGTAGGCTTTGTTAAACCATATGACACGAGTCTCTATACTCGTTTGGTTTACGAACCCTTATTCTATCCAATCATCCGAATTAGGTCCGGGTTAATTATGTAGTTACCTATATTAGGTACCGTTTGATTTCCGGGACTCCTCTAGCTTACTTGGTAGTTGTTCAAGACTCCTAAGCACTCTCAGGTGAGTACATAGACCCCTCTTTTACTGTTTTCCAAACTGTTTTGGGGTGAAACACATGTGCCTACTTGTTACTTCCATGCTTTTACATCATATACCTGCTATGTTCGTTAGTACATTATAGTACATGATTTCATTACATTTCATGCTATGTATGCCCATTGTGTGCGTACTTAGTACATCGTTCTACATTACATTTCATGCTATGTATGCCCATTGTGTGCGTACTTAGTACATTGTTTTACATTACATTTTATGCTATGTATGCCCATTGTGTGCGTACTTAGTACATTGTTTTACATTACATTTCATGCTATGTATGCCGATTGTGTGCATACTTAGTACATTGTTTTACATTGCTTTTCTGTTGCATATGCTTATCCAGCATATGAACACATTATACTACATATTGAACCGTTGTAAACATTTGACTATGTGATCCGTTGATATCTATGAACCGTTTGAATCTGTGAACCGTTTGTATCTGTGAACCGTTTGTACTCTGTGAACCGTCTGTATCTATGAACCGTTTGTATCTGTGAACCGCATGAACCGTATTTGACCATACATAAACATTTCTACAACTGTTAAACATTACTTTGGCGTTTTGGTTTGATTAAGTGATTAAGTAACGATGCGTGTGTAATATGATACAAGCATGGTGGATACGCCGCTGGTACTTCCTATATATAAGTGTTTGTATGGTATTACATATTGTAGCGTTATTTGAATCATTTCAGTTTGAGACATATAACATTTTATACAAATAACATACTTTTCACAAGACATTGATTTCCAAACAACTTATCTTATACAAACTCATTTTTAAATGGTTATTCATTTAACCATACATTATTCTCTTATTTATACATATCATCTGACCTTATCGTTTTCAAACGATTTACAAAAACAAAGCAAATTACAAGGTTCATGACTAAACATTTTCTCAAACATAAGTCATGAAACCTATTTTCACAAAACCTATGTATCTCACAGGCATTTTTATGCTGACGTACCTATTTTCACATGTGTTTTTCAGGAACTGTTGCATAAGATGATCAAGATACATATAGGCAGACTTGGGCTTTAGTGACAATAAAAGATGCAAGACTAGTTAATTATGTTATATTTCCTTGTTTGATTAGACATTGTAACACTTTTAATCAATAAAACGAAACTTCAATTGCCATGGATTTGAAACAATTAATTCTGTTACAACACTCCCCGACGTTTCCGCCACGTTTCGTATGTTCTACGTGGTCGGGGTGTGACATACAGCACCAACCCATTCTGTCAAAATAGGACCGTGGCGTCGCGCCACAACCAAAACCATTGAACGTCGCGCACGGCGACGGGCTAAAATGTTGAAAATTTTGTTTATTTTGTTTATTTCGATTATTTGACCCAATTATCTTGTTGTACTTGTTATTTAATTATCAAAACTGACTTCTAAGTTGGTTTTGATCATAGGTGAATGTCGAGAGTCCCGGATGAAGATCAAGCGGTGAGCAAGAACCGAACACACGTTAAATGAAGCTTCCGCGTCAAATCTTGATTTGTTTTGCTATAAGTGAATTATGTAAACGCTTATAAATATGGTTTTGAAATATTG
Organism: Helianthus tuberosus; assembly: GCA_030545235.1. Taxonomy (NCBI): domain Eukaryota; kingdom Viridiplantae; phylum Streptophyta; class Magnoliopsida; order Asterales; family Asteraceae; genus Helianthus; species Helianthus tuberosus. Next base: position 202,329,517 of record CM060425.1, read on the forward strand.
TAAACATATAGGAATGTTGGTATGACAAGTTTTTGTAAAGTCACATTTTAGCATTAAAATGTGTATTTTATTATTAAAATCTTGATTAATTGAGACGGGTGTTACAGAAAGGCGCGGTGAGAACCCGACCGCTGCAACGGCAAGTAGGAATGGCGCGAATGGTTGGACTCGTTGCCTTGATGGAGTCCGAAGGAATCGTGGTATGAAGGTGACGAGCTAAGCAAGACAGAACGCCTCGCAGGCTCTAAGTAGGTCATCCAGTCTTCTTGAGGACTAGTGCTCATGGTTACTAAAGGGGTTCGCCGGTGTGATGGTCCGGCCTCGTGGTCATGACTTGCGAAAACTAGGGCCTTTCTGCCTCTACCTATACCTCTGATACGCGGCGGCATTTTCTTGATCATGTTAAAACAAACAATAGAAACAAACAAAAGAAAACAATAAAAGACAAAATAAAAGATTAGGATTAGTCTTAAGTCCTTTGCCTAGACTCAGAAGTCTAGGAATGTGCAACTGTGTCATTGAGATTGAACACAAAAGGCTAGTGTTCAATTCACTCAATGTTGGCTCTGATACCAACCTGTCACACCCTGATATTTCCACGTATTACCGGTGGACCCGGTGGGGAGTATCGTGACGTAGTTGATATCATCATAGTCAAACAATCACAGTTCAATGCACAGCGGAAGTCTAAAAGTAATAATATTACAAACCGAATGAAAGGAACATAAATTATTACATAACAGTCATAAATTGGATCCACAGGCGGATCAAAACAAAAGAGATATTGTTCATCAGATTTAAAGTGATAAAAGCTTGCAAGACTTTTTATTTATTCACTCAGGAGTTCCAGCCCATTACGCTTAGTACCTGCACTTAACCTTTTTGGAAAATACGTCAGTTTACACTGGTAAATACAATTAACCGAATCTTTTGAAAAGTGTTTATAAAATTGATTTAAATGCACAAGGCATGAATATTCTTTTATAACTTGGGATAATTATTTAAAAATAATCTTGTAAAAGAATTATATGTTTGTTATACGTTCAGTAGCCCGGGTTAAATACCGGGTTAAAGATTAATAGACACACCACATAATATAACCTACGGCGAGTTATTCTCGAATAAGCAGGTATATCATTTTACATACGCACCGGCAGGTGTATGCCTACACCCCGTGCTTAAGTCGTGGCCATTTCAATGAATGAGCCGAGGATATCCAGGACATGGTCAGTAACCCCCCAAAGGCTTAAAACAAACAAAATAGATTAAACGGGTTATCTCAATGATTTAACCTTCATAAAATTAAAGATTCAATACCCGACCAAGCGGTATTTTATATACCGTACCCCAAGCCCGTATAAGGGAAAAATAAGTTAAAAGTATTTACCTGAGCAAAAATTTAAATTTTAATCCCAGCCGTATAACAAAGCAGCAAGTACGGTAGCTTTTACTGGTCTCCTAAATCTGGAACGAAGGTTTTAATAACCTATTAGATTCCTAACGGGTCTTACTTAAGTTTAAACTTAGACCGGTTAGTTTTAAAGAAAGGTATACGGTTCAAAATGCAAGATTAAGCAAAGACCGGATTAGAATGTGATTTAGACCCGACAAGTATGAAGACTTGTATAATATGGGTAAACTAAACACATTCTAGATTTTGAGGTAAAAATGATAAGGTTTGACCCGTTTCGGTTAATTTATGCAAACTAGTTACATAAACCGTACCGAACACGAAAATGCATAACCGGTAACCAAATGAGTCATGAACAGGTTCCCTAAGTTAATATGCTTAAAATATGTTATGATATCAGTAGGATACCTTCCATTATGCCCAAAACGAATTTAAAATCAATTTAAGCCCCGTAGGGGTATTTTGCTCATTTTAAAGATTATAAAAGAGGTTAAATGTCATTCTGAGGTTCTGGTCTAAAATGATTAGTAAAAATATTTATTTTGGTAGGTTATATCAGTAAGATATTGCATATATGTAAAATTTATTATTTATGGCCAAACTATGCACCGAAAGAGCATTTTGGTCATTTCACATAAGCTTTAAGGGTCAAATTTGGAAATCTGATTTCAAAACTTTTACTTACTGTTAAAGTATAAAAAATTTACTTATATGGTCATTTTGGTCATTTCACACCCCGATATTTCCACGTATTACCGGTGGGCCCGGTGGGGAGTATCGTGACGTAGTTGATATTGTCATAGTCAAACAACACAATTCAATGCACAGCGGAAGCAAAAGATAAAATATTACAAACTGATATAAAGTAATATCAAAGTATTACAAACGGAATGTAAAGGATCCACATGCGGATTGTAACACCTCGTAAATTCATGCCCAATAAAATAAAGACACGTGTCATATAAGGCAATCGTGTTACAAAAATCCAGATCAAGTTGAAAGATGTGCGGTAGGATTTAAAAGCGTCAACATGTTATTAAAATACCTCTGAGTGACCTTTTTGATAAAAGATCCAAGCCTTGAAATAATTTATAAACATCTAAGAACTACTTCAAACTGGATATCTAATTAAATGATGAATTATTTTGCTAAGGAATTGATCTTGTAAATAAAAATGCCACAAAGTCCATTTAAAAGAATTCTCGATACATCCAAGAACTTTATCATGCATGGATTCACATGCAAAGGCATGCAAGTCTGTCTCTATGGTCCCCTCCTGCTAACAATGACTGAAGATTCGAGTTTTAAGGGAATGCATGGTCCAGCCTAAAAGTTTGCAAAGTTTTTGTCTTCTGATGAAGGCTTACGGACCGCAAAGGTGAACCCTTACGGTCCGTAAGATAGCGGAGCTGGGCATCAGAAATAAAAAGCGGATACGGACCACAAAACCAATGGCATACGGTCCGCAAGGTTGCAACTGGGCGATATAATTCAAAGTCGGTTACGGACTGCAAAGCCAATAGCTTACGGTCCGTAAGGGGTGCTTACGGTCCGCAAGGCCTTTAACTTACGGTCCGTAAGACCGTCGCTGGCAGCAGAAAATGGGCAGCTGCCTGTTCAGCCTGTTGCACCGCCTTACATGAGTGGTATTCGAATACAGGAGTGTAGCCAACAGATTTTCATGCATAGGGACACATGGGGATCATCAGGGAACACTTGTAGACTATGTTGGCATGATCTTGGACACTTAGGATCACTATATAAGGAGCTTGAAGTTGCAACTTTTGGTCTTTCATTTGCAACTCACTTCAAGCTGGTCTCTGGAGCTCCCCTGGTCAGCAAGCAAGTTCCTTTAAGTTCCAAATCATACTTAGGACCTTTGTAAGTGTCCTTAACCTTCTTTAATTTAGTTTAGCTTAGTTAATTAGCTTAAAGTCAAACCGTCGTAATTAAGGTTTGACTTCGAGATTAATCAATAATTGTTCAGTCAAATCTCGAACTAAAAATACCTATGAGTTGGTAATTATGTGGGTAATAAACCCTTAAAAGGGCACCCTCTGATTCCCACTATAACTAGGTCAATTATCGAGTCAACTTGATATTAAAAAGTCAACAGAAAGCTAAATTTCAAATTAATGCACAATTAGCAATGTAGAAGCTATGCAACCTGTTTTGTCATTAATATAACTTGGTAATTAATGTAAGAACATGTCTAAACATGTTCAACTCGACAATTTTCAGTTTAGGCTTGGTTCGGAACCGAAAATCGCATAGTTTGACTTTTGCTTTGACTTTCGATTCTAACCCATTGTAGCATGTTTTAGAAATGCCTTAGAGCCTTATTAGGACCAGGTTTCATATAAGTATAACCCTCTGTGATTATACAACTTGGTTCATTAGTTATCCGATTCATATGCATATTTCCGTTAAATGCCTAAATGTTGACTATTATGCCCATATGACCTTAAAACATGATTTTTGAAGAGGTAAAAGAATAGAAACATTAGTTACTGATTATTAGACTTACACCTAAAATTTGACATCAGTTTGAGGTCTAGATTGAGAGTTATGCTCATTAGCGTGATTAGAAAGTTTTTAGTAATTAAATGGTGTAATTAGCGTATATCTTATCTAAACCCAATTTTTGATACCAAACTTTTTACCCACTGATATAAAATAATATTTTGGGATTTTTGGAGATTTTTATTTATTTTTAGGCTGAGCATAACTTAGAGTTCTAAGCTTGATTCGGTAATTGCCGGTTTTGCCGTTTTGGGCTATAAAATGAGTTTTACAAATCCTTTTGACCCCAGACCTTTTTCTACTGATCTAATATGATAAATAAAATATTTTGAGTCTTTTGGAATAATAAAGATACCAGCTTTTCTTATAAAACCCGAAAATCGCTTAAAATCGCCTTCTTTACGCGTTTTAAGCACATAGTATGTATTAAAACCATTTTAGATATATAAGACTTGATACCTACTGATGTTTTAAGTAAATTTTTATACTTTAGCAGTAAGCAAAAGTTTTAAACTCAGATTTCCAGATTTGACCTTTAAACCTTAAGTGAAATTACCAAAATGCCCCTTCGGTGCATAGTATGGTTAGAAATGATAAATTTCACATATAGGTTATACCCTACTGATATAACTTCGTAAATTAAGTATTTTTACTGTTTACATCAGACCCGAAACTCAGAATTATATTTAAACTCTTTTATAACCTTTTAAATGACCAAAATGCCCTTACGTGGCATAATTTGAGTTTAAATTCATTTGGGGCATAATAGAAGATATCTTACTGATGTCACAACATATTTAAGGCATGTTAACTTAGGAAACCTGTATATGACTCATTTTGGTTACCCGTTACGCACTTTTCGCGTTCGGATCGGCTTATGTAACTAGTTTGCATAATTTAGCCAAAACGGGTTAAACCTTATCGTTTTCATCTCAAAATCCAGAATGTATTTAAGTTACCCATATTAAACAAACATACAAGCTTGTCGGGTCAAAACAACATTCTAAACCAGTCTTCGCTTTACCATGCGTTTCAACCGTGTATTCCTTTTGAAAACTAACCGGTCTAAGTCTAAGCTTAATTAAAGACCCGTTAGGATTCTAATAGGTTATTAAAACCTTCGTTCCAGATTAGGAGCCCAGTAAAAGCTACGTGCACTTGCTGTATTTGATTTATACTTTGCTCAGGTAAATACTCTTAACTTATTTTCCCTATACGGGCTTGGGATACGGTATTATAATAATACCGCTTGGTCGAGTATGTAGTCATTTAAATCGGATTGTGATTAATGTACTTACGTAACTCGTTTTATTCTGTATTATTTGGTGTATGGCCTTTGGGGGTTAAATGACCATGTCCCGGATATCCTTGGCATCATTCAAAGAAATGGCCATGACCTAAGCACGGGGTGTAGGTGTACACCTGACAGATGCATTATGTAAAAACTGGTAATCCACTTAGAGGAAATAATCCTTGTGGGCATTATACCTGTGGCGTTGATGTCTGTCGTTAGTGACATGCAAAAACCTATTTAAACTATTAGTATAGAATAAGCAGGGTATCGAACCAAGGGAGGACTGTGGAAAATGTCTTAATGAAAAGGACTGATTAAATATTACTGAATGAGAAAATCGATTTGTTTGATTGTGAGAAATAGCTAAATTAATGAATAAAATTTGTATTTTAAATCAATGAGAGAAAGGATGGTTCCTCCAGATTTCAGGTTTTGCACTTAACTTCAATTATGTGTTTAATCGTTACCTACATAGACATAGATATTGACTTTGATTAATTAATTGTGATAACCAACGACTAAGTACTTCGGTTAATACATAACGGGAGGTTATCGAATGATTATCAATTACAATTTACAAACCCTAACCCCATGTCAAATATATCCCAATTACTAGAACTCTCGGGAACTGAATGCTTAGAAATTAAGGTTTAAATAAACGTAACTGTTTACAATCAGAAAATCAAATCCATGGTGAAAAGCATCGAATGCTTAGATCACCCGATTAAAACGATTGTCACAAACACATAATATTCATTACTTACAAAAACCCTCCATCCGGAGGAAACCACAGAAAGTTTAGCCGCTCATGTTGGTTGAATGATCTTCGCAAGGTTGAGTAATACTTAAAATCATCATCATCTTAATATAGTATATAAAAAATATGATGTTGAAATTAATAATACTCAATCTTTGAATTGATAGCTTCCAAGAGATCGCCCCAAAGTCAATGTGTTGGACGACGTGATGATGATCAATGGATTTAATGTTGTTGTCGGCTGCCCTATGTCCACGATATGATGATGTTGTTGACCTTGGCTACCACCAAAAGTGTGCGTATGATGATTGATGATCGAATACCCTCAAGTCACGTGATTGTTGACTTCTTTTCCTAGATGTGCCGTCCAAGACTTGTATTAGCGGCCCAATCAAAGAAGTCGGCCCACTTCCATGTATGTGTGTGTATGTATGATTTTCTTTGTCTTTGCTGCGCTAACAGAGGTTCTGAACTGGGGGCCATGGTTCCCAACCGTGGGTCACGATGTAATGTTGCTGTGCACCACAGGGACCTTGAATTGGGGGTCACGGTGTATGCTGGGGGTCACAGTGCAGTATTGCTGATGAACAGATGTCCTGAACTGTGGGTCACGGTGTACACTGTGGCCTATGGTAAAATGTTTCTGTGCATATTAAGGCACAAAACAACTTCCAATTAAGTACCGAGTGGTCCCTGAACTTTGTTCTTGCATACTCCTTTCACTCGTGAGCCTTCATATCACCCGAACAACTTCAATATTCATCCTTGATCTGCAATATCCCATCCAAAGCTCACAACTTCATCTTTAACCATCGTAAATGCACCGATTTACGTGTTTTACCTACAAATCACTAAAATCTCATAGTTACTTCATTCCAAACAAATAGACACATCAAATACACATAAATCATCATATTTAAACACTCTAAAGCTCGGGTTTCACCATCTCCATCACATTCCCACACTTTCCTTTGCTTGTCCCCAAGCAAACCAACTAGAACTAGTCACCATAACAACAACACCTCTAAACTCCCTAACCGGTTCAACCTGTTCAGTCCCAAGTCATACCCATCCCATAGACTGACACAATCGAGATTGACAGTTTGACAAGTAAATGATGCAATTTTAAAAACTTAAGACTTGTCTATCTAAAACTAACATGTTTGCAATTAGACACATGCTACACACCACTCACAATGTACTCTCCTCTCGGGTTAATATCTGTACTAGTGTGTAATGTGCTAGTATATAAACACTCAATAAGCAAACATGAAATCCTGTAATCATATGCTTGTATGACAATCACACCTCCACTGTATCATCTAACATGGCACATATCAAAAGGACTTTCGGGTTTTGGGCTTCGGGTAAAGGTAGGAAAATATTTTTAGGTTCTTTTTCTTTTCTAATTGGCTCACAAACAATAACCAAACCGTGATAACTTTATTCAAACACACTTATACTTTTGGGTTGGTTTCTACCCAAGAACTTAAACGATATTCATACACTTCTATTTTTGTTCTTTTATTTCTTTTTTTTTTCACATATTTTCCTATTTTTCTCTTTTTTTTTCATAACAATATCATCACGGTCGGTTTTTCACAATAGACAATGGGCGAACAAACGAAAGGTAGACAAGCTCAACAAGGCTACTAAGGGAAATTGGTGAATAACATGAAAAAAACACAAACACAAAAGGGTGTAACAGGAAATCCTAATGCCTTTATCATCTATGTGCACATGTCAAACCCACAGTCTTAGCATGCATCGAATCATACAAGTTCTAACACAGAATAACACGTAGCCTGCACTCAACAAATGAATTCATCATATAATGTATCCTATCCGTCTACAGGCTCAAGATCTCACCAAGAAAAGGTAAAAAGGTTGACGACATGTAGCATATGCAATTAAAACATGTTACCCCTAGATAGACATCTCTTTTCAACTCATTTCCTATAAAACACTTGTCAAACCTACTCTCATAAAACTTAAAGGGACAACCATGACAAGAGACTAATCTAGCTTACTACCGGTAAGAAACCTATTAGTGATTGAAACTTTAGGTTTTCGTATCCAATTAGCTTGTTTAAGGCGATGAAATTTTTTTTAAAATTTTCAATTTTTTTTTCATTTTCATCGATTTCAACCACTTCTCAATCTCTTCAAGCTTTATCCACAAATCCTTTCCCGGGTTCCCACATCCCCACACTTGGGATACATTGTCCCCAATGTATGGTGCTTTTAAAATGTGCCCGGGAATCCAACCAAACAAACCAAACGGCTAACTCTTAAAACAAATAACTAAACACACTCCCATAACACACTAAAGTTTTAACACCACCAATAACAAAAACACACTGAAACAGGATAGAGAAACACATGCACCTGATCAGAAACAAGTGAGTATTTGTAGCATTGTAACTGCTGCGATCAAGACCGGAAAATACGCATTCAATATAGGATTTTATGATGTCTCATCGGGGATATTGCAAAACATCCCCACACTTGAATCATTGCCTCCGCGAAGATAAACGCATAGAAACCTGTCAAAACACAACACACCAAACGAAACCAAAACGAAATACAATACTTTACATCCTCGGGCTGCCTCCCGTGAGCGCTAAGTTTTAGGTCTTCAGCCAGACCGTACCTGACGTGCTCAGGGGGGTTCATCTGAACGCTTGCCTCCCCATTTCTCTCCATACATCATTGTCCAATCTTGTTGGATGTTCGTAGCTCCACGCCAGTTGAGTTCAACCTCAGCCTTGTTGCCCCACTCACTCCCAGCATCGGGTGGTTTTCCTGCAATTGCTCTTCCTCTCACAGCTGTCTTGTCCACCTGACTTCCATCACTCTTCAACTCGGACTTGTACAACGCAACACCACTCGCATTTAACCTGACTGTGCTAACACTTGAAACAAATTCGTTAGTAGCACCTGTATAACTCAAATCAGCAAGAAGATCATAAGATATGGTTTTTAAAAACACATTAAAGTATAATTTACGATTCTCGTAGCTCATGGTAACCATCCCGTTTCTGCAATCAATTTGGGCGTTGGCTGTATACAGAAAAGGGCGGCCCAAAACTACTTGTGGCTGCTCATAGGTCCGTGATGGTGCATAATCAATCACCATAAAATCGACCGAGTAGTAAAACTCGCCCAGTTGTATTATCACGTCTTTCACAACCCCTCGGGGTTGTTTCCAACTCGAATCCGCAAATACTGCCATTTGATCAATCGCGTGTAACGTACCAAAGTCGTACTGGTCGTAAAGGCTACCGGGAAGAACACTCATCCCAGCTCCATAATCCAACAACGCCTTGTGGATTTTGAACTTTCCAACTCGAATCGGGACGACCGGCTCTCCTGAGTCACACCCATCCTCATTTGCGCCACTTAAACCTGCAATCACATGGGAAACAGAAGAAGTTAAAAATTTATCATTCAAATTGTTTTTAGGAACGAAACTTACCCCGCTGACTGGTATATTCTTCCCGTGCTTGGGGTTCGTTTGAGTGTCACTGGGAAGCTTCCCGTTTTGCTGCTTCAACTCCTTCACATCGGTTGCAAGTTGGGCCATTTGTGTGGTTAATGACTGGACGGCTTTATCTCGCATCTCATCCTTTTGAGCATGATTTTGCAGCTCAAGCCTTTGATTTTGTAATTCGAGCTGAATTGATTTCAACACCTCCATCATATCGTTACTCCCCGAAGTGTTAGAAGACCCAGTTGGTCCTCTTTGATCATTTTGATAGCCACCCTGAAAGTTACCTTGAAATCGGTTCTGATTGGAGTTCCTTTGACCACCAGATTGATTGTTGCCTTGAAATCCCGGATTTAGCTGATTATTCGTATTCCCATAGCTAAGATTCGGGTGATTTCTGAGGCCCGGGTGATATGTGTTGGATTGCATGTTGAAATTTCTTCCACCACCCCCACCTTGCACATAGTTAACATCTTCACTTTCACCAATAATGGCTGGGCATTGATCCGCTATATGCCCTAGATCTCCACAATGTCTACAGAACAGAAACTGACCACTTACCTCCGGTGGGTTCTCTACTGCTCTCACTGTTGACTGTCGTGCACTTCTAGAAGATTGAGCCTTGCATTTTGACGCCCTTGCGGTTCTTTCCAAATATTCCCAATCATCTTCTTCGTAATTCATTCCAAAAGTACCATTGGATATTGAATTTACATCCCTGGCATCTTCATCTGTTAGGCCTTCATGGAATGTGTTAATAAGCTCCCACAAATATATCTCATGATGTGGACAGTTCTTGAGCATCATTTTGAAACGATTGAACGCTTCGTGAAATAACTCCCCGGGCTGTTGTCGAAACCCTCGAATATCCTTCCTTGCATTGTTAGTACGCAAATGAGTATAGAACTCATCTAAAAATTGTTGCTGCATTTCGCCCCATGTGAAGATCGAAGCTGACGGTAGCGAATGAAACCATTGCTGTGCTTTGTCTTCAAGTGTGAATTGGAAAAGTACCAATTTCACATCATCAACTGAGAAACCTTGGCTGCTGATTGTGTTGCAACGTGCATCATATGCAGCAATGTGTAGATATGGTTCTTCATATGCGTGACCATGAAACTTAGGCAGACTGGATATTGATTGTGTTCGTACTTCGAATGACCGCCCTCCTTGTAGTTGCGGGATCACAACCGGTGATGGGTTGTTAACTATAGCAGGTCTGAAGTGGCTCTCTATACCTTGAACTGGGCCTTGATTATTTCGTCGTGGAATTCCTTCCGGTAAAATCACCGGTCGATGTAAGTTTCGTGGCAGTGGTCTTGCCTGACCCTGCATCTGAGGTACCGGCGGTGGTAATGGAATGTCCACCACCGACCTTCTCGGAGCCGGCTGTTGATTGAGTGGTTCAGATTGATTATATTGCTGTGGTATCTGTTGTTGTATTGGCGTTGGTTGCACATATTGTTGATACCCTATACCGTGAGAACAATGGAGAATCTTGTTCTCACGGTGTAGTACTCGCCAATACAACAACATTCGATAACCTCCCGCTTTGTATGCTTTAGTACTCCGGTTAATACATAACGGGAGGTTATCGAATGATTATCAATTACAATTTACAAACCCTAACCCCATGTCAAATATATCCCAATTACTAGAACTCTCGGGAACTGAATGCTTAGAAATTAAGGTTTAAATAAACGTAACTGTTTACAATCAGAAAATCAAATCCATGGTGAAAAGCATCGAATGCTTAGATCACCCGATTAAAACGATTGTCACAAACACATAATATTCATTACTTACAAAAACCCTCCATCCGGAGGAAACCATAGAAAGTTTAGCCGCTCATGTTGGTTGAATGATCTTCGCAAGGTTGAGTAATACTTAAAATCATCATCATCTTAATATAGTATATAAAAAATATGATGTTGAAATTAATAATACTCAATCTTTGAATTGATAGCTGCCAAGAGATCGCCCCAAAGTCAATGTGTTGGATGACGTGATGATGATCAATGGATTTAATGTTGTTGCCGGCTGCGCTATGTCCACGATATGATGATGTTGTTGACCTTGGCTACCACCAAAAGTGTGCGTATGATGATTGATGATCGAATACCCTCAAGTCACGTGATTGTTGACTTCTTTTCCTAGATGTGCCGTCCAAGACTTGTATTAGCGGCCCAATCAAAGAAGTCGGCCCACTTCCATGTATGTGTGTGTATGTATGATTTTCTTTGTCTTTGCTGCGCTAACAGAGGTTCTGAACTGGGGGCCACGGTTCCCAACCGTGGGTCACGATGTAATGTTGCTGTGCACCACAGGGACCTTGAATTGGGGGTCACGGTGTATGCTGGGGGTCACAGTGCAGTATTGCTGATGAACAGATGTCCTGAACTGTGGGTCACGGTGTACACTGTGGCCTATGGTATAATGTTTCTGTGCATATTAAGGCACAAAACAACTTCCAATTAAGTACCGAGTGGTCCCTGAACTTTGTTCTTGCATACTCCTTTCACTCGTGAGCCTTCATATCACCCGAACAACTTCAATATTCATCCTTGATCTGCAATATCCCATCCAAAGCTCACAACTTCATCTTTAACCATCGTAAATGCACTGATTTACGTGTTTTACCTACAAATCACTAAAATCTCATAGTTACTTCATTCCAAACAAATAGACACATCAAATACACATAAATCATCATATTTAAACACTCTAAAGCTCGGGTTTCACCATCTCCATCAGGCGTGTCAGTTAATCTAGACCGGCCCTACGAACCGGCCCTGATGGACGACAAATAAGTAAAAATGTATACAAAATTATTTTAATAATTGTCCCAAGTTATAAAAGATATTTTTGCCGAAGTGCATTCAAATCAATTTTTAAACTCTTTTCAAAATGAGTCAGTTAAGTTGTATTTACCAGTGTAAACTGACGTATTTTCCAAAAGGCTAAGTGCAGGTACTATACGTAATAGGCTGGCTAATCCAGGCATCAATAACCAAGTCTCGCAAGCTCTAGATGTCAAAGTCTGCTGAACAGTTTTCCTATTTATTTGATCCGCCTGTGGATCTGTTTCAACTATTATTATGATACTTAATATTACAATTATATTCGGTTGAAATAAATCTATCTTTTGCTTCCGCTGTGCATTTATAAATTGTGTTGTTTGACTATGATGATATCAACTACGTCACGATACTCCCCACCGGACCCACCGGTAATACGTGGAAATAACGGGGTGTGACAGGTTGGTATCAGAGCCAACACTGAGTGAATTAAACACTAGCCTTTTGTGTTTAATCTCAGTTACACAATTACACATTCCTCAAATTTTCAAGTCTAGACAAAGAACATAGGACAAATCCTGATTTTGTTTTTATTTTTGTCTTTTATATTTTGTTGCTATCTTTGTTTATGTTGACAGGTTTGAATATGCCGCCAAGATTCTTTAGGAGGAAAGGAAAGGCACCTATAGCAGGCCACGACCATGAGGCCGGGCCGTCTCAAAGACGAACCTCACCCATCAACATGCGTACAAGTCCCCAGGGAGACTGAAGGGCACATCTGCAGCCAGCGAGGCGGTCAGTTTCGTTAAGCTCGTCACGATCTTACCTTCACTCTTTTGGACCCCATTCAGAGAATGAGCCCGAAAACCCACAGCCTTCATTTATCCCTCTCCTGAGGTCCAACTCTCGTCACTCCTTTGATAACCCGTCACATATCTTTCGAAGCTGGTTCAACCCGGCAAATTACCTCGAAGAACCAGTGGGTGTTAACCCATTGGGACCCGAAGATCACTTTTCTAGAGATCACGCCATGGATATGGATGAGGATACTGACCCTACCGAACCACCAACCGGTACCCCCACACATCCCATAGAAATTTCTGATGGGTCATCTTTTCATGGATCACCCTACCGGGGTCCTGACAGCTACCAAGCAAGATTCAACCAGTATGAATGGTATTTTACGCCCTCTTACCATTCATCGCCTCATCAGCAGCAACAGCAGCGGGATCCTTCTGAGGATTCGCGCTTCATGGCAGTTACCCCGCCACCACCACCACCTCAACAACAGCCTCCTGAGCCACTGAGGCGAAGGAGATCGAACGCACGGATGTCCGTGCGGGGAGGAGTGCGTATCAGCACCCCTCAACCATCGAGTGGCAGCCACTACCCGCCACTCCAAGAAGACCAACAGATGGGGGGACCTTCAAACCCCAACCCAGAAATGAACTCTGCACCTGTCGTGCCACCACCGTTGGGTTTTGACAACCCAATTCCTACATACGCTGGCTCAGCAGCATATAATCCCTTTGAGCAGCCGGCTCACACCAACTTCAATTATGCTGAGGTCGACCCATACTTGGCAGCGTGGAACTACAACGCTCTCAACCCCGAAGGGCCCTACGGAACTCCCTGGGGAGTTGGATACCCAGCTTATGGATACCACCAGCAGCCGCCTCTTCGATCTCCACATCAGCCGCAGCCGCAGATACCACGGTTTTCCCCGCCAGAACGGGAAGAAATACTCCAAAGATTGAACCAAATGGAAAGGGTAGTCCGTGAGGACCAAAGAAACAACCGGGGATTCTTTAAGGGATTGGCAAGTTTAATAAAAGGAAAGAGCAAGAAGGACCATTGAATCCTTTATATTGTTGGTTGTATTTCCTTATTTTCAATCCAGCCCCTGCGTGGGCATGCCTTTTGTTTAACCCCTGCGAGGGTATGTCTTTTTGTATTCTGCCCCTGTGTGGGCATGTTTTTCTTTTGACCCCTGCGTGGGTAAGTTTGTTGTTTAAGCCCCTGCGTGGGCATGTTATTTTAGTAGAAGTCCCGTTTAGGGCAAAATTGTACTTGTTAAATTTTATGGAATGGTTAATTTAAATTTTCATTTTATTAATTATGTGCATAAACATAAAATATGAAATAAATAAACTAACTTTCCCACTAAAAAGATCTACCATTATAATAAAATGACAAAATCTAAAAGGACAAGACCTAGCCATATGTCACCTTAAGACAGGGCCAAGATGGTAGTTCCTCAATTAGATTCGGATCCTTATTAACCTCTCAATTTAGGGTTGTTCTGCGTTAAATATTAAAAAGAATCTTAAAGGTAAAACCTAGCCTAAATGTCGTTGCGGACATGGCCAAGATGGTAAAACCTATTCAAAAGATTCAAAACCTTAACATCTGAAAGCATATTAACATGCTTGACAAATGTGATTCGATAAGATCACATAAGTCATTCTTCTATTGGGTTATTCTAAATTCCCTTATTTATATAATCATCCCTTAAGGATGAAGTGCCCACGGGCTATAATTAACGTCCTCTGAGACTAAAGACAGTGGTAGCCTACGACTCCCTGTCAAGAAAAGGTAGCGAACTTTGATTCAAACCTTAATACCTCGATTCTGTAAAATCCTGGTTTATAAACTAAACTCGTCTACGTGACTAGGCCTTCTGTGCCATTACTAACTTATAATTTAGGATTATGATAAAGATCCCGAATAATTATATATTTATCAAATTAACTAAAATGGCTATTAAAAACCATGGTTAATAAATTGTCAAAAACAATAAAACTGTATAAGCTTCTATATAAACCTTGCCCTTATTTGATTTTATGTAGCAATTAAAGCTACATGGCTAGTTCAGAAGAAGTAAACAGTCATCCGGTGGAAAACCATGAAAATACTAAGATACATGTGACCGGTGCGGAGCTGCAAGCATTAGTAGATAATGCTGTTACAAAAGCTATAGAATGGAAGTATAATGAATCTAGCGGGACTCGAAGTAGGACCCTATCCGCACCGCACTCCAAGCCTAAGACTCATTCGGAGGCTCATAGCAAGCCACCCTCTAAGAAAGATGAGCCAAAGAAAGATGATGATCGACATTCATCCAATCAAAACAGTGTTCCATCAAAAAGGATAGTGTTTGATGATAAACCACGTACCAAGTCATGTACCTATAAGTACTTTGTTTCCTGCAAACCCCGGGATTTCACTGGGGAGAAAGGGGCAATTGATTGTATGACCTGGTTGGATGAGATGGACACAGTAGTTGACATCAGCGGTTGTGCTGAAAGGGATGTAGTGAAGTATGTATCCCAATCCTTCAAGGGAGAGGCACTAGCATGGTGGAAGTCTCTCATTCAAGCTGCTGGAAAGATCCCGCTCTACAATTTGTCATGGGATCAGTTCGTTGCTCTCATTAAGGAGAATTATTGCCCGCAGCATGATGTTGAAAGAATTGAATCAGATTTCTTATCATTGGTGATGAAGAATTTAGATTGTCAAGCTTACCTCACCAGCTTCAATACCCTATCTAGGCTGGTTTCGTATCTCGTAACCCCGGAACCCAAAAGGATTGCTCGCTTCATCGGGGGTTTAGCCCCAGAAATCAAAGCCAGTGTTAAGGCGTCTAGACCTGCTACTTTCAGATCAGCAGCTGACCTATCTCTGTCTCTTACCTTGGATGCGGTCAGGCTAAGATCGCTGAGGAATTCGGAAGAAGGCAAGAGAAAGCGTGAGGATGATAACTCACGAAGATCTGAAAAGAAGCATAAAGGTAGCACTGACTTCAGGAAGAAGTCTGGATCCAACAAGGGTAGCCAACAAGCTGAGGAAAAGCCAAAGTGCAAGACTTGCCAAAAACACCACTTTGGAAAGTGCAGACTTGAGTCCAAGTCTATGTCAGGACCACCTACATGTGGGTTATGCAAGTCTAAAGAACACAAGACTGTTGATTGCAGGAAGATTAAAGATGCCACGTGCTACAACTGCAATGAGAAAGGGCATATCAAGACCAACTGCCCTAAATACACCAAGAAGCCTGAAGAGGTCAAGAAGACCAATGCAAGGGTCTTCCGAATGGATGCAAAGGAAGCTGTGCAGGATGACAATGTGATCACAGGTACCTTTCTCATAAATGATGTCTATGCAAGAGTACTTTTTGATTCAGGAGCTGATAAGTCATTTGTAGATAATAAGTTGTGCAAATTGCTGAATTTACCTGTTAAAACCCTAAGTGTGGAATATGAGGTGGAGTTAGCTGATGGTACCTTAGAGATCGCGTCAACCGTGTTAGATGGATGTTTCATATCCATTAGGAACCATTCTTTTCCATTGTCCCTACTTCCTTTGAAGTTAGCTGGTTTTGACATAGTTATAGGTATGGATTGGTTATCTCATAACCAAGTCCAGATAGTGTGCAACAAGAAGCAAGTGGTGATCAAGACTCCGTCTGGTGAGCCACTCACCATTCAGGGAGCACTACAACAAAAATGGCTTTTTAGGATCTTTTATGTAGGACGCTTGTAAAAGAGGGTCCTAAAAAACTATCTAAAAGGACTAATGAACTTTTTGGGTCATTTTATAGTATACTCTACTAAACTGGTGTCCTAAATAACTATTTAATAGGATGGATGATTTTTTGGGGTCCTTTTATCATATAATTTAATAGGACACTTAAACTGTAGATCTTAATAAAGTACTTTATAAGACATTTAATTGTTAGTGTCCCATTATGTGGTAGTGTATTAGGACACTTGATCATCTGGGGTCCTATTATAACATAACTTAATAGGACACATTGTAGTTAAGTCCTAAATGTTCAGTGTTATAGGACCCTTTCTAGTCGAAGTCATATTAGAACTTAACTTAATAGGACACTTGACACTTGGGTCTTATAACTTTAAACTTTATAGGACGCTTAATCATTGTGGTGTTATTATAATACACCATAATAGGACACTTGATATTTGAGTCATAAAACATTAGTTTTATAGGACGCTTATTCGCTAGAGTTTTATTATAATATAACTTAAAAAGACACTTGACACTTGGGTCTTATAAATTTAACCTTTATATGACGCTTCATCATTGTGGTGTTATTATAATACGCTGTAATAGGACACATGATATTTGAGTTATAAAACATCAGTTTTATAGGACGCTTATTCGCTAGAGTTCTATTATAATATAACTTAATAGGACACTTGACACTGGGTTCTTATAACTTTAACCTTTATAGGACGCTTAATCATTATGGTGTTATTATAATACACCGTAATAGGACACTTGATATTTGAGTCGTAAAACATAAGTTTTATAGGACGTTTATTTGCTAGATTTTTATAATAACACTAGGTTATTGACCCGTGAGTGGTGGTGGTGGCTGGTGAGTGGTGGTGGTTGTGAGTAGTGGTGGTGGCCGGTGGGGGTGGCCGATGAGTGGTGGTGGTAAGTGGTGGTGGTGGTGAGTAGTGGCGGTGGCCGGTGAATGGTGGTGGTGAGTAGTTGTGGTGGCCGGTGGTGGTGGTCGGTCGGTGGTGGTGGTGGTGAGTGGTGGTCGGCGGTGGTGGTGGCCGGCGGTGGTGGTGAGAGTTGGTGGTGAGTGGTGGCGGTGGCCGGTGGTGGTGATGAGTGGTGGCCGGTGGTGGTCGGCGGTGGTGGTGGCCGGTGAGTGGTGGTGGTGAGTGGTGGTGGTGGTAGTGAGAGGTGGTGGTGAGAGTTGGTGGTGAGTGGTGGCGGTGGCCGGTGAGTGGTGGCGGTGGTGGCCGGTGAGTGGTGGTGGTAGTGAGTAGTGGTGGTGGCCGGTGGTGGTGGTGAGTGGTGGTGGTGGTGAGGAGTGATGGTGGCCGGTGAGTGGTGGTGAGCAGTGGTGGTGGCCGGTGGTGGTGGTGGTGGTGGTGGTGGAGAGTAGTGGTGGTGGCGGTGGTGCTGGTGAGAGGTGGTGGTGGTGGTGCTAGTGAATAATGCCCTACTCTCCCTTGAGCGTTTTCCGCCATGTGGCAGTCCAGTCAGCAAGGGGCATTATTGGGCGTTTTTCTAAAATGAGTGTAGTGGGGATGTGGGTATTATGTTAAAAAGGGGTGTAAATAATTAAATAAAAAAAACTAACCAAAAAAAGGGGATTGGCTAAGAAAAAGAGGGATGTATGTAATTGGCCAACAATTTGCCATTTTAGCGTGATTCAAAACACGTTGGGGGGCTTTTTTGCTCAATCATGCTCAATCACGCTCAAGTGGGTGGGGGGAGCGTTTTTGGGCGTGTTTGGGGTCGTTTTTTGAAAAAATCACGCACACTACGGACGGTCTTAGTAGCAGTTTTACTATGCCATTACACATTTCCCACCATAAAACAAAAATCAAAATTTATAGTTTCCCTCCCATAACCCCAAATTGTTTCACCTAAAATTGTTTCCCTCCCGTAGCCACAAATTGTTTCACCCCTAAAATTCTTTTCCCTCGCTTGATTGTAACCCTAATTGTATCCTCCCTCCCCTCAAATCGCCCACCCCCAAAATTTTCTCATGCGCTCTCTCTCTCCCTCTCTAGATCACGATTGATTTCCACATCTGCTAGGTTCTCGATGACTACAACAGGTGCTTGTGGCGGGCGTCGATAATGTAATGTCGGTTTGAACCAGCTCTATACCATTTCTGAGGTACTTCAAAGCAATATAGTTATTCTTATGGATTAGGATGTGACGATGAAGCGATATATTAGGATACACTCTGAGAAGACCAGAAAGAAGGCCTTTTGAATCTCGTCCCCTTTCTTGTCGTAAGTGGCCTCCATTTTTCTCATTTTTTCCTTCATATAGTTAGATTTGATAATTATAATGTAAAATATTGCTAATGGATGACGTTATTTCGTACATTTAGTTTCTATGTGATTGAGTGATATTTAAGTTGTTTGTGCTGCTTTGTTTATAGTGGTGATGAATAAACATGATGAATCTAATATATTTGCTAATAATAAATTATAAGATTGCTAATTGATACAATTATTTTATGTTTTACATAATTAAATCTGTTTTTGGGGAACTGAGCACATATTTAAATTGATTTTGATTTGTTGTTAGTGTTTCGATGTTCGGAGATGTTGAAGTTAATGATTTGATTATATAACAAATGTGATTTTGACCAGTTGTTATAGTTCAAGTTTCTGATTTATACCCTGTGCTTCTTGCGTCCTATTCTACATAACGAATGATTAAATTCACTAATTGTGATGCTATTTGAACTGTTTTGACAAATTAGGTTTAATCTCAAAGCTAGAGATTAGTTTGAAGAATTATGTAAGTGGCTTCTCATTGTTTTTTGATTATTGAGGTTCTTGTCTGCCACAGTTTGTATTTGATATGTGATTTGTTTATCATGTGCACCAGAGTTTGTATTGAGGTTTTTGTAAAATGATTTTTTCCACTATTATGACTAGAGTTTAATAAATTTTTGTTGAAAACTAAAATCTAGGTCGGTGATGAAGTTTTCTTCAAAAGCATTCTAAACTCTACTGAGACTGTAGCAAGAGGAAGGGTCCAGAGCTTGGACCCAAATGATCTAGTTTGTGGTACAGAGATTGGACCAGAATGGTGTGAGGTAAACGTTCAAGTACCAATAAAAAAATATGAAAACTTGGTAAGACCATATGGTTTATTTTCTACAATTCAAGATTGTATTGGTGCATCCATCGCATGGCCCTATCCATTCATCTCGGTATGTATTTGTTAAACTTGTGATACAAATAATTTTAAGAGTTAATTACTGTTTTCGTCCCTGTGGTTTGTCAAAAAACACTATTTCTGTCCATTAGTTTAAAAATTGCAATTTCAGTCCATGTGGCTTCACTTTTGTAACCATTTCAGTCCACCTCGTAACCATTTCAGTCCCTGTACTAACAAAATAAATGGATTGAAATGGTTACGAAAGTGAAACCACAGGGACTGAAATGGTTACGAAAGTGAAACCACAGGGACTGAAATCGCAAATTTTAAACTAATGGACTGAAATAGTGATTTTTGACAAACCACAGGGACGAAAACAGTAATTAACTCTAATTTTAATATCATGGAACTTAATACTTATACATGAATGGTTTATTTGTAGGTAGTCCATGAGGATTGAGGACGCATGATGACTCAAGATTTTATGCTTCTTATTTCTTTAATTGCTTTTAATTTCTTTGTGAAATGTTAAGACTTTATGTTCGATAATGTTATAACTTATTTATGGTTAGTGTTTTTGTTATGAACATGCTTATTTGAAATATAATGAAGTTTTATTTCTTTCATTAGTTGATGTTATACAATAACTATTAGGATGTTATATGTTGATGGTCTGTTTATAAAATTTGTTTTATAATCTTATTTGGGATATTAGGACTATTTTCTTGATATTAAAGTAACTATAACATTACATAATAAGGGTCCTAAAAATTAATTTTTAAGGACGCTTGTATGTGCATCAAATGATTAAAAGTAGGTAATCACATATTAGAACATTGTAAAAGTGTCATAATATGTTCTTTTTAGGACGCTATTTAAGTTGTCTATAGACATATTATGCGACCATAAAATTGGTTTCATAATCTTATTTGGTATATTAGGACCATTTTTTTGGTACTAAATTAGCTATAATGTTACATCATAAGGGTCCTATCAATTATTTTTTAAGGACGCTTGTAAGTGTATCAAAAGATTAAAAGTATGTAAGACATGTTAGAACATCGTAAAAGTGTCCTAATATGTTTTTATTAGGACACTATTTTGGTTGTTCAAAGACATATTATGCGACCAAAAAATTGGTTTCATAATCTTATTTGAGATGTTAGGACGCTTTTTTAGTTTCGGGACTTATTACGACCCCTTTACATGAAACGCTTTTACCGTTGGTCCTATTAAATGAAAGGTCCTATAAAATAGCATTTTAGGACGCTTTTGCGCGTACTAAAAACCCGGTTTTCTTGTAGTGGAGACACCCAGTATGGACTGCCTGAGCAAGTGTCTATGCTCAAGGCATCTAGATGTTTGAAGAAGGGTTGTGTCATTTATATGGCACAGGTAACTATTGATGAGCAGAAACCCAAGATTGAAGATATTCCGGTCATTTCTGAGTACCCTGAAGTTTTTCCTGAAGAACTACCTGGGTTACCCCCAGATAGGCAAGTAGAATTCAGAATTGACATCATCCCTAGAGCAGGACCTGTCGCGAGAACGCCTTATAGGTTGGCACCAACAGAGATGAAGGAATTAAGGACACAACTAGATGAATTGCTAGCCAAAGGTTTCATCAGACCTAGTTCGTCTCCTTGGGGAGCGCCAATTCTATTTGTCAATAAGAAGGATGGATCGATGCGTCTATGCATCGATTACCGTGAGCTTAATAAAGTCACTATCAAGAATAGGTATCCTTTGCCCAGGATCGACGATCTGTTCGATCAACTACAAGGGGCAAGCTACTTCTCTAAAATCGATTTGAGGTCAGGCTATCATCAATTGAAGGTTAAAGATGAAGATGTACACAAGACTGCATTTAGGACTCGTTATGGTCATTACGAGTTCCTAGTGATGCCTTTTGGGCTCACTAATGCACCTGTCGCATTTATGGATCTCATGAATCGCGTCTGTAAGCCCTACCTAGATAAATTCGTCATTGTTTTCATCGACGACATTCTCATTTACTCAAAGAGCCAGGCTGACCATGAGAAGCATCTTCGATGCATTCTGAAACTGCTTCATCAAGAAAAGCTCTATGCCAAGTTTTCGAAGTGTGAATTCTGGCTTCGTGAAGTCCAATTTCTTGGACATGTGGTTAGTGAGCGTGGTATCCAAGTAGATCCTGCTAAGGTTGAAGCTATCATGAATTGGCAAGAGCCGAAGACGCCTACCGAGATTCGTAGCTTTCTAGGTTTAGCAGGATATTATAGGCGATTTATCGAAAACTTCTCAAGGATTGTTGCGCCCCTAACTTCGTTGACGCGTAAGAATATTAAGTTTGATTGGGGCCCTAAGCAACAGGAATCCTTTGACATTCTTAAGCAAAAGTTGAGCAATGCACCAGTGTTAACATTGCCTGATGGAATAGAAGAATTCGTGGAATATTGTGATGCATCGCACACAGGTATGGGATGTGTGCTTATGCAGAAAGGCAAATTTATTGCCTATGCTTCATGACAATTAAAAGTGCATGAGAAGAATTACACCACCCATGACTTGGAGTTGGGTGCTGTTGTATTTGCACTGAAACTGTGGAGGCATTACTTGAATGGAACCAAGTGTGTGATCTTTTCAGATCACAAAAGTCTGCAACATCTGTTCAACCAGAAGGATTGAACATGAGGCAGCGACGTTGGATGGAAACCTTGAATGATTATGACTGTGAGATAAGATACCATCCAGGCAAGGCAAATGTGGTTGTCGATGCCTTAAGTAGAAAGGAAAGAGTGAAGCCTATAAGGATCAATGCCAAGAGTATTGAGTTAAAGAATAGTTTGATTGAAAGGTTGTTAGCTGCACAGAAGGAAGCTGTACTAGAAGCTAACTATCCTAATGAAAAGCTAGGAGTAACTGAAGAACAGTTATCCTATTGCAAGGACGGAATTCTGAGGTTAAATGGACGAATTTGGGTTCCAGTTTATGGAGGACTTCGGGATGTTATCCTCCAGGAAGCCCTCAGTTCCAAATATTCCATTTATCCTGGAGCTGATAAAATGTATCAGGATCTAAAGGCAAACTATTGGTGGATAGGCTTGAAGAAGTCTATAGCTGCTTATGTAGCTAAATGTTTGACGTGTGCACAAGTCAAAGCTGAACATCAGAAGCCGTCAGGTTTACTACAACAGCCTGAACTTCCCACTTGGAAGTGGGAGATGGTGACAATGGATTTCATCACCAAGTTGCCAAAGACGAATAAAGGAAATGATACTATATGGGTGATAGTAGATAGACTGACTAAGTCAGCACATTTCCTACCCATTAAGGAGACTTATAACTCCGACATGTTAGCCCAATTGTACGTAGATAAGATTGTATCTCTGCATGGTGTACCAGTGTCAATAATCTCTGACAGAGATACCAGATACACATCACATTGTTGGAAAAGTTTCCAACAGTCTTTGGGCACGCGCTTAAATTTTAGTACGGCTTACCATCCACAGACAGATGGGAAAGTGAGCGTACAATCCAAACTTTGGAAGACATGCTTCGTGCATGTGTGGTTGATTTAGGTGGTAGTTGGGATAGCCACCTGCCATTGATCGAGTTCTCCTATAACAATAGCTACCATACCAGCATTCAGGCTGCGCCTTTTGAGGCATTATATGGTAGGAAATGCAGAACGCCTATTTGTTGGGCAGAAGTAGGGGAAACTCAATTATCAGGACCTGACATAGTCTTTGAAACGACGGACAAGATTGTCCAGATTCGCGACTGCCTGAAAGCTGCCAGGGATAGGCAGAAAAGTTATGCTAATAAAAGGCAAAAACCTCTAAAGTTTGAGGTTGGTGATAAAGTTTTGCTTAAAGTATCACCCTGGAAAGGGGTGATGCGATTTGGTAAGAAAGGTAAGTTAAGCCCGAGGTATATAGGACCATTCGATATTATCGAATGTGTTGGGTCAGTGGCTTATAAGTTGAACTTGCCTGAAGAGCTCAGTGGTATTCACAATGTATTCCACATCTGCAATCTGAAGAAATGTCTAGTAGATGAATCGCTAGTCATACCTCACACAGATGTGCACATAGATGAGAACTTGAAATTTGTGGAAAAAACCTTTGTCGATTGAGGATCGACGGGTTAAGAAGCTTCGAAGGAAGCATGTACATATCGTAAAGGTTAAATGGGATGCCCGCAGAGGTCCCGAATATACGTGGGAGGTAGAGTCTACCATGAAAGAAAAATACCCTCATTTGTTTCAGTAAATCTCGAGGTCGAGATTTCTTTTAAGGGGGTGAGGATGTAACACCTCGTAAATTCATGCCTAGACTCAGAAGTCAAGGAATGTGCAACTGTGTCATTGAGATTGAACACAAAAGGCTAGTGTTCAATTCACTCAATGTTGGCTCTGATACCAACCTGTCACTCCCTGATATTTCCACGTATTACCGGTGGGCCCGGTGGGGAGTATCGTGACGTAGTTGATATCATCATAGTCAAACAATCACAGTTCAATGCACAGCGGAAGTCTAAAAGTAATAATATTACAAACCGAATGAAAGTAACATAAATTATTACATAACGGTTGTAAATTGGATCCACATGCGGATCAAAACAAAAGAGATATTGTTCATCAAATTTAAAGTGATAAAAGCTTGCAAGACTTTTTATTTATTCACCCAGGAGTTCCAGCCCATTACGCTTGGTACCTGCACTTAACCTTTTTGGAAAATACGTCAGTTTACACTGGTAAATACAATTAACCGACTCTTTTGAAAAGTGTTTATAAAATTGATTTAAATGCACAAGGCATGAATATTCTTTTATAACTTGGGATAATTATTTAAAAATAATCTTGTAAAAGAATTATATGTTTGTTATACGTTCAGTAGCCCGGGTTAAATACCGGGTTAAAGATTAATAGACACACCACATAATATAACCTACGGGGAGTTATTCTCGAACAAGCAGGTATGTCATTTTACATACGCACCGGCAGGTGTATGCCTACACCCCGTGCTTAAGTCGTGGCCATTTCAATGAATGAGCCGAGGATATCCAGGACATGGTCAGTAACCCCCCAAAGGCTTAAAACAAACAAAACAGATTAAATGGGTTATCTCAATGATTTAACCTTCATACGATTAAAGATTCAATACCCGACCAAGCGGTATTTTATATACCGTACCCCAAGCCCGTATAAGGGGAAAATAAGTTAAAAGTATTTACCTGAGCAAAAATATAAATTTTAATCCCAGCCGTATAACAAAGCAGTAAGTACGGTAGCTTTTACTGGTCTCCTAAATCTGGAACGAAGGTTTTAATAACCTATTAGATTCCTAACGGGTCTTACTTAAGTTTAAACTTAGACCGGTTAGTTTTAAAGAAAGGTATACGGTTCAAAATGCAAGATTAAGCGAAGACCAGATTAGAATGTGATTTAGACCCGACAAGTATGAAGACTTGTATAATATGGGTAAACTAAACACATTCTGGATTTTGAGGTAAAAATGATAAGGTTTGACCCGTTTCGGTTAATTTATGCAAACTAGTTACATAAACCGTACCGAACGCGAAAATGCATAACCGGTAACCAAATGAGTCATGAACAGGTTCCCTAAGTTAATATGCTTAAAATATGTTATGATATCAGTAGGATACCTTCCATTATGCCCAAAACGAATTTAAAATCAATTTAAGCCCCGTAGGGGTATTTTGGTCATTTTAAAGATTATAAAAGAGGTTAAATGTCATTCTGAGGTTCTGGTCTAAAATGATCAGTAAAAATATTTATTTTGGTAGGTTATATATCAGTAAGATATTGCATATATGTGAAATTTATTATTTATGGCCAAACTATGCACCGAAAGAGCATTTTGGTCATTTCACATAAGCTTTAAGGATCAAATTTGGAAATCTGATTTCAAAACTTTTACTTACTGTTAAAGTATAAAACATTTACTTATATGGTCATTTGGGTCATTTCACACCCCGATATTTCCACGTATTACCGGTGGGCCCGGTGGGGAGTATCGTGACGTAGTTGATATTGTCATAGTCAAACAACACAATTCAATGCACAGCGGAAGCAAAAGATAAAATATTACAAACCGATATAAAGTAATATCAAAGTATTACAAACGGAATGTAAAGGATCCACAGGCGGATTGTAACACCTCGTAAATTCATGCCCAATAAAATAAAGACACGTGTCATATAAGGCAATCGTGTTACAAAAATCCAGATCAAGTTGAAAGATGTGCGGTAGGATTTAAAAGCGTCAACATGTTATTAAAATACCTCTGAGTGACCTTTTTGATAAAAGATCCAAGCCTTGAAATAATTTATAAACATCTAAGAACTACTTCAAATCTGGATATCTAATTAAATGATGAATTACATTGCTAAGGAATTGATCTTGTAAATAAAAAAGCCACAAAGTCCATTTAAAAGAATTCTCGATACATCCAAGAACTTTATCATGCATGGATTCACATGCAAAGGCATGCAAGTCTGTCTCTATGGTCCCCTCCTGCTAACAATGACTGAAGATTCGAGTTTTAAGGGAATGCATGGTCCAGCCTAAAAGTTTGCAAAGTTTTTGTCTTCTGATGAAGGCTTACGGACCACAAAGGTGAACCCTTACGGTCCGTAAGATAGCGGAGCTGGGCATCAGAAATAAAAAGCGGATACGGACCGCAAAACCAATGGCATACGGTCCGCAAGGTTGCAACTGGGCGATATAATTCAAAGTCGGTTACGGACCGCAAAACCAATAACTTACGGTCCGTAAGGGGTGCTTACGGTCCGCAAGGCCTTTAACTTACGGTCCGTAAGACCGTCGCTGGCAGCAGAAAATGGGCAGCTGCCTGTTCAGCCTGTTGCACTGCCTTACATGAGTGGTATTCGAATACAGGAGTGTAGCCAACAGATTTTCATGCATAGGGACACATGGGGATCATCAGGGAACACTTGTAGACTATGTTGGTATGATCTTGGACACTTAGGATCACTATATAAGGAGCTTGAAGTTGCAACTTTTGGTCTTTCATTTGCAACTCACTTCAAGCTGGTCTCTGGAGCTCCCCTGGTCAGCAAGCAAGTTCCTTTAAGTTCCAAATCATACTTAGGACCTTTGTAAGTGTCCTTAACCTTCTTTAATTTAGTTTAGCTTAGTTAATTAGCTTAAAGTCAAACCGTCGTAATTAAGGTTTGACTTCGAGATTAATCAATAATTGTTCAGTCAAATCTCGAATTAAAAATACCTATGAGTTGGTAATTATGTGGGTAATAAACCCTTAAAAGGGTACCCTCTGATTCCTACTATAACTAGGTCAATTGTCGAGTCAAACTTGATATTAAAAAGTCAACAGAAAGCTAAATTTCAAATTAATGCATAATTAGCAATGTAGAAGCTATGCAACCTGTTTTGTCATTAATATAACTTGGTAATTAATGTAAGAACATGTCTAAACATGTTCAACTCGACAATTTTCAGTTTAGGCTTGGTTCGGAACCGAAAATCGCATAGTTTGACTTTTGCTTTGACTTTCGATTCTGACCCATTGTAGCATGTTTTAGAAATGCCTTAGAGCCTTATTAGGACCAGGTTTCATATAAGTATAACCCTCTGTGATTATACAACTTGGTTCATTAGTTATCCGATTCATATGCATATTTTCGTTAAATGCCTAATTGTTGACTATTATGCCCATATGACCTTAAAACATGATTTTTGAAGAGGTAAAAGAATAGAAACCTTAGTTACTGATTATTAGACTTACACCTAAAATTTGACATCAGTTTGAGGTCTAGATTGAGAGTTATGCTCATTAGCGTGATTAGAAAGTTTTTAGTAATTAAATGGTGTAATTAGCGTATATCCTATCTAAACCCAATTTTTGATACCAACATTTTTACCCACTGGATATAAAATAATATTTTGGGATTTTTGTAGATTTTTATTTATTTTTAGGCTGAGCATAACTTAGAGTTCTAAGCTTGATTCGGTAATTGCAGGTTTTACCCTTTTGGGCTATAAAATGAGTTTTACAAATCCTTTTGACCCCAAACCTTTTTCTACTGATCTAATATGATAAATAAAATATTTTGAGTCTTCTGGAATAATAAAGATACCATCTTTTCTTATAAAACCCGAAAATCGCTTAAAATCGCCTTCTTTACGCGTTTTAAGCACATAGTATGTATTAAAACCATTTTAGATATATAAGACTTGATACCTACTGATGTTTTAAGTAAATTTTTATACTTTAGCAGTAAGCAAAAGTTTTAAACTCAGATTTCCAGATTTGACCTTTAAACCTTAAGTGAAATTACTAAAATGCCCCTTCGGTGCATAGTATGGTTAGAAATGATAAATTTCACATATAGGTTATACCCTACTGATATAACTTAGTAAATTACGTATTTTAACTGTTTACATCAGACCCGAAACTCAGAATTATATTTAAACTCTTTTATAACCTTTTAAATGACCAAAATACCCTTACGGGGCATAATTTGAGTTTAAATTCATTTGGGGCATAATAGAAGATATCTTACTGATGTCACAACATATTTAAGGCATATTAACTTAGGAAACCTGTATATGACTCATTTTGGTTACCCGTTACGCACTTTTCGCGTTCGGATCAGCTTATGTAACTAGTTTGCATAATTTAGCCAAAACGGGTTAAACCATATCGTTTTCATCTCAAAATCCAGAATGTGTTTAAGTTACCCATATTAAACAAACATACAAGTTTGTCGGGTCAAAACAACATTCTAAACCGGTCTTCGCTTTACCATGCGTTTGAACCGTGTATTCCTTTTGAAAACTAACCGGTCTAAGTCTAAGCTTAATTAAAGACCCGTTAGGATTCTAATAGGTTATTAAAACCTTCGTTCCAGATTAGGAGCCCAGTAAAAGCTACGTGCACTTGCTGTATTTGATTTATACTTTGCTCAGGTAAATACTCTTAACTTATTTTCCCTATACGGGCTTGGGATACGGTATTATAATAATACCGCTTGGTCGGGTATGTAGTCATTTAAATCAGATTGTGATTAATGTACTTACATAACTCGTTTTATTCTGAATTATTTGGTGTATGGCCTTTGGGGGTTAAATGACCATGTCCCGGATATCCTTGGCATCATTCAAAGAAATGGCCACGACCTAAGCACGGGGTGTAGGCGTACACCTGACAAATGCATTATGTAAAAACTGGTAATCCACTTAGAGGAAATAATCCTTGTGGGCATTATACCTGTGGCGTGTCAGTTAATCTAGACCGGCCCTACGAACCGGCCCTGATGGACGACAAATAAGTAAAACTGTATACAAAATTATTTTAATAATTGTCCCAAGTTAAAAAAGATATTTTTGCCGAAGTGCATTCAAATCAATTTTTAAACTCTTTTCAAAATGAGTCAGTTAAGTTGTATTTACCAGTGTAAACTGACGTATTTTCCAAAAGGCTAAGTGCAGGTACTATACGTAATAGGCTGTCTACTCCAGGCATCAATAACCAAGTCTCGCAAGCTCTAGATGTCAAAGTCTGCTGAACAGTTTTCCTATTTATTTGATCCGCCTGTGGATCTGTTTCAACTATTATTGTGATACTTAATATTACAATTATATTCGGTTGAAATAAATCTATCTTTTGCTTCCGCTGTGCATTTATAAATTGTGTTGTTTGACTATGATGATATCAACTACGTCACGATACTCCCCACCGGACCCACCGGTAATAAGTGGAAATAACGGTGTGTGACACGGATCAAATAAATGATAATTGTTCAACAGA
The DNA here is from genome assembly GCA_030545235.1 of Helianthus tuberosus. Classification (NCBI taxonomy): domain Eukaryota; kingdom Viridiplantae; phylum Streptophyta; class Magnoliopsida; order Asterales; family Asteraceae; genus Helianthus; species Helianthus tuberosus. The sequence continues at coordinate 202,359,258 of CM060425.1, forward strand.
CTTTAACATCTAAAGCTTGCAAGACTTGATTAATGATGCCAGGAGTAGCCAGCCTATTTCGTCTAGTACCTGCACTTAGCCTTTTTGGAAAATACATCAGTTTACACTGGTAAATACAATTAACTGACTCATTTTGAAAATGTTTAAGAAAATTTATTTGAATGCACATGGCACAAAACTTTTTATAACTTGGGGTAATTATTTATATATAAACTTGTAAAAGGATTACATGTTTCTTATACGTTCAGTAGCCCGGGTTGACACCGGGTTAAAGATTAATAGACACACCACATGATATAGTCCCGCGGCGAGTTATTCTCGAAACCAGCGGTTATACCTTTTTATTTATTTATGCACAGGCGGGTGTATGCCTACACCCCGTGCTTAGGTCGTGGCCATTTCTATGAATGATGCCAAGGATATCCGGGACATGGCCATTAACCCTCCAAAGGCTTTAAGTAAACAAAACAATTTAAACAGGACATTTCAATAAATTAACCTTCATACAATTAAAAATTTAATGCCCGACCAAGCGGTATTTTATATACCGTACCCCAAGCCCGTATAGGGAAAAAAAGTTAAAAGTATTTACCTGAGCAAGTATAAATCACAAAAAGCAAGTGCAAATAGCTTTTACCGGGCTCCTAATCTGGAACGAAAGTTTTTAATAATCTATTAGATTCCTAACGGGTCTTAATTAAGCCTATGCTTAGACCGGCTAGTTTTAAAGGAGGATATACGGTTCAAACGCAAGATTAAGCGAAGACCGGATTAGAATGTGATTTAGACCCGAAAAGTTTGAAGACTTGTGTAATATGGGTTAACTAAACACATTCTGGGTTTTGAGATAAAAATGATAAGGTTTGACCCGTTTCGGTCAATTTATGCAAACTAGTTACATAAACCGTACCGAACGCGATAAATGCGTAACGGGTAACCAATTGAGTCATGAACAGGTTTCCTATGTTAATATGCCTTAAATATGTTGTGATATCAATAGGATATCTTCCATTATGCCCAAAACGGATTTAAACTCAAATTAAGCCCCGTAGGGGTATTTTGGTCATTTTAAAGATTATAAAAGAGATTAAATATAAATCTGAGGTTCAGGTCTGAATTAATCAGTAAAAATATTTAATTTAATAATTTATATCATTAGGGTATTACATATATGTGAAATTTATCTTTTATAACCAAACTATGCACCGTAGGGGCATTTTGGTAATTTCACATAGGCTTTTAAAGGTCAAATTTGGAAATCTGGGTTCAAAAACTTTTCTTACTGTTTAATTATAAAAATTTACTAAAAACATCAGTAGGTATTAAGTCTTATATGAGAAAAATGGTTTTAATACATACTATGCGTTTTAAACGCGTAAAAGACGGTTTTAAGCGATTTTCGGGTTTTTAAAGAAAAACTGATATTTTTATCATTCCAAAAGACTCAAAATATTTTATTTATTATATAAAATCAGTAGCAAAAGGTTTGGTATCAAAATATTGTGTAAAACTCATTTTATAGGCCAAAAGGGCAAAACCGACAATTACCGAATCAAAGTCATAACCCTATGTTATGCTCAGGCTAAAAATAAATAAAAATCTTCAAAAATCCCAAAATATTATTTTACATCAGTAGGTAAAAAGTTTGGTATCAAAAATTGGGTTTAGATAGACTTTACGCTTATTACGCCGTTTAATTAATAAAAAGCTTTCTAATTACGCTATTGAGCATAACTCTTAATCTAGACCTCAAACTGATGTGAAAATTTAGGGACATGTTTATAAATCAGTAATAAAGATTATTGTCCTTTCACATTTTCAAAATTCTTGTTTTAAGGTCAAAAGGGCATTATGGTCAACATTTAGGCATATAACGGAAACTTGTACATGAATCGAATAACTCATGAACCAAGTTGTGAAACCTCGGAGGGTTACACTAACCTATAACCTGGTCCTAATAGAGCTTTAAGGAATTTCTAAAATATGCTACATTGGGTCAGAACTGAAAGTCAAAGCAAAAGTCTACTTTTACAATTTTCGGTTCCGAACCGAGCTTGAACTGAAAATTGACGGGTTGAACATGCTTAGACATGTTCTTACATTAATTACCAAGTTATATAAGTGTTAAAACAGGTTTCATAACTTCTAAATTGTTAGTTACGAGTTTATTTGCAAAAATGGCTTTCTGTTGACTTTTTAATATTAAGTTTGACCCGACAATTGACCTAGTTAGACTGGAAATCAGAGGGTGCCCTTTTAAGGGTTTATTACCCACATAATTACCAACTCATAGCCACTTTCAATTCGAATAATGGCTGGATTGATAGTGATTAAACAGAAAGTCAAAGTTTAATCATGATAACCTTGACTTGTGGCAATTAACTAATTAAAACTTAATTAGAGAAGCTAAGAGTACATACATATGGTCCTATGGACTGAATATAACTCAGAGGAGGTGCCAAGATGTTCAGGATCCTCAGATTTGAGAGAGAGCAAGAACTTAAGAAAATGGTGCAAGTGAAATGAATTGGGTTCTTGGTCTATTTATAGTGTTTGAGGGAAAATGGATGATCAACAAGTGTTGAGGAGGTTTGTAGGATTATTACAGCTGTTGTGATCAGCTTGTTGCCCAAGAAAAATGTTTGGTAGCTGCTGTTTTAGTCCCTGCCATGTTTTATTCATATTTTAACTTTCAAAAACAACCATATCAGTCCCTGCAGGTTTTTAATGCATATATTTAAGTTTCAGAACTGACATAATCAGTCCATGCAGGTTTTTAATGCATATATTAAGTTTCAGAACTGACCTAATCAGTCCCTGCAGGTTATTAATCCCTTTCAGAACATGCAGTTTCAGTCCCTGTACTTGTTAAATGTCATTTCTGACTTATTTAAGGCCTGTTAACCTCATTTCAAGGCTCTACTATGAAGCCTAAAAATAGGGGACATGAAACATGCTCAAAAACATGTCGGATGTCGGTTTGTTTGGTCGTACGGTCACGTTGTTCGGCTAATTACGACGAAACACGAACAGATGCGAAAAATGATCCAAATTACGCGATGAATGGAATTTTATCATGCCGATCACTAAAATAAAATATTTTAGTGGTTACATAAATTTTTGGATGTCCGGATATATTCAGAACGTAAGATATGCGCGAAAATGCAAACTTGTGCACTTTTTGACATTTTTAGTCCCTGCTTGACATAAAAGTTTATTTTTGCGCACCGAACACCTCTAAGCCTATATCTGAGCTATATAAAGGATATTTAGGGCATGTATAACCTATGATCATATTCCGGAAGGTTCGATACCCTACGAATAGACATACTTTTGCAGTTTGACGCAATTAGTCCTTTAATTGCGCAAAGTGGCGCGGAATGTCGGTTAATGATATCCAAGCCTTCCATGGCTCATAATGGGTATTTCCAAGCATGTGCTTAATTATTTCTACGCTCTTGTTCACTTAAAGGGTCACCAAAAGGCGTAGATTCAAAAGTTGACGCTTTTGGTCCCTCTAATGCGCAAACTAGCGCATATCACCGTTTAATAGCATCGAAGCCTTATCTAATACATGTTAGGCATTCTTGAGAGTATCATTAACCATAACGATGCTTCGGGTCCGTTGAAAGGTCATTCAGAGGTATAATTAAACATATTGACGCTTTTAACCCCTTAAACTTGCGAAGTTGCGCGCAACGTCACTTAAAGGCATAAAAACCTTAGACGGCCAATACTTGGCATTCCCGAGAGTATAATTAAACATCATGAAGCTCCCGATTTGTTAAAAGGTCACTTAGAGATAAGAATTTACATGTTGACACTTTTAACCCTTCATTGCGTAATTTTTTAATTAATTACGCAAACGGCTACACTCGATCTACAAGTGGCTCATTTGTGAATATAAATATCGTAAGAGGTTATTTAGAAACTTATTTTAGGTATGTTAACACTTCCAGTCCTTTCATAATCAACGTTTTTCGATTTTTCAAAAAATTAGTCCCTTAATTTCAGTGTTTGACTTCATTAGGGTTTATTACACGTGTCAATACATCATTGGACGTGATTTTACGAGGTGTTACATCCTCACTGCCTTAAAAGAAATATCGACCTCGAGATTTGTTAAAATGATGGAAGTACTTTTTTGTCGTATAATGGACTTAACTTCTATAGCATATCTGGAGCCTCTCCAAGCTCCCAAGTTGACCTCTATAATAGGTACATATATCCTTTTTGGAGCTTCTTAACCTGTCGATCCTCAATCGATACAGGTTGCTCATCATATCATAAATCTGCATATCATTATGTGATAATGCTTCTTGACTCATTGGTGAAACACATCCTTAAACAATTAGTGTGTAATGCATTGCGAGTTCCGCCAAGCTCCTTAAATAGGTTTTAGCTTATAAGCTATTTGATCTTGATACATTCGATTCCCTCGAATGATCTTATATATTCAGAGCTTAACTTAGCCTGATAATTAACAAATCGGCACACCCTTCCAGGGTGATATCTTTTGTTGCATCTTATTCCTTAATAAGAACTTAGGAAGGTTGCTACTTTCATTAATCCTTGATTTTCCGCCGATTACTGGCAACTTTCAGACGATTATGGATTTGTTTGATCTTATTCGTTGTTTCCAATGCAACTTTCAGATCCTGATAATTGGACTTACCAATCTTTTGTTCTAACAATAGATGTTTAATATTCCATCTATACAAGGTTTCCCAAGGAGAAACCTTGATACTTATATATTGACTATTTTAGAAAAGCTTATTTTAAGGTGAGATGGTTATTCCAACCATTGCTTGAAACTAATTTTAAGGAATAGTTAATCCTTACAGCTAGTCGAACAATTCGACGATCCTAGGCAGCTGATGGCGATTCTTAATTGCTGCTTAAGTAGGGTTGTGGTAATCAACGCATAAGCAAGATGAACCGTCTTTCTTAATTGACTATACCGAATTCTCAGAATATTGAGTTAGGCTATATGAATCCTCTATTTTAAAACTCACTTAATCAGGGTTTCGATTCTTCCAATGATGGTACTAGCCGTTTTGGAGATTTAATAATAACACGACCCTAAATGGGATATAAATCTTAACTCTACTTGCCTTTCAGGAGGTAAACAAGGTAGTCCTAGGAGAAGATAATCAAGATACAAGGAGATTACATAGATTTTCCACATCTCAGGCTCCAGTTCATCTATCATACTCTGTGTCAGATAAGTGACACATTTATGTTACGAGTCCACGAATTCCTTAATCGGAGACATTTACTTGGACGATTCCATTCTAGATATCTTCTTTGAATACCGTTAGCTGACTTTAATACCGTATGACCATTGGAATATCTTTGTGATTCCATGCATTAAACCTCCATACTGATCAGGCATGGAAGCAATCTGTAACACCTCGAAAATTCACGTCCTATAATGTGTTGACATGTGTCATATGTTTGAACATGTGAAAGAATGTTCTGAAAGGACTAAAGTTGACAAACATAGAAAGTATGTGAATATACGAGTTCAAAATGTCAACAGTGAATAAATATATTGCACATTAACCCTACATGATGGTTATATCACCAAACGAATAAATCATGGATCATACGAAGCTAAAAGTGAGAGATTACAAACTACAGGGGTTAAATGTGTCAACATGTTTAAGTTATACCTCTGAGTGACCTTTTGACAAACCCAAAGCTTTGTAACGGTTAATTATGCTCATTAGAATACACGATATAAATTTCATAAAGTTTCGTTATCGTATGAGAAAGTTATGATCAAATTCGTATACGAGGGGTTAAAGCGTCAATGTTGAAAGTTAGGACTTTTCGGGTAACAATAAAATTAACCGGGGACTTAACAAAGTGGGTAAATGTCTTAAAGCCCTTATACATCAATTTGGAGGGTCCAAAATACAAGAAAGGAAGTCTAAGCAAAGTTTGAAGAGCCAAGGATCAAAACATAAAAATCTAAACTTTTGATTTGGTGCAGAAAGGCATCGCGCGACGCGAGGCCCAAGGGGGGGTCCTTCGCGTCACGCCTAGGCCCATCTGTTGCGATTTTCTTGGTTTCTTGTCTGCCATGGCCCTTGTAATCGACTTTTATCCGATTTTCCTCATCTTGGGCGACCCCTAGGCACCCCCTAAACACTTAGGGACACTTGTGGATGAGTTGTGGTCAGTGGTAGACTTGTGTGTCAATAATCTATGGTGATTTGATCACTATATAAAGCCATGAAGTTGCAACTCATTCTTCACACCTTTCTCTTGCATTCCTGATCACTTCTGGAGCTCAAGACTTCTCTCAAGTGATCTCTGGTCATTCATAGGACTCTTGTAAGTTTGCTTGTCCTTCCTTAGTTAAGTTTTTGCTTAGTTATAGCTTAAAAGTCAAACCGTCGTAATTAACGGTTGACTTTAAGATTAATCACTAATGGTCCAGTGATTTTTCGAATCAAAAGTAGTTATAAATTGGTAATTATGTGGGTAATAAACCCTTAAAAGGGTTCCCCCTGATTCCCACTCTAACTATGTCAAATGTCGGGTCAAACTTGTCATTAAAAAGTCAACAGGATACTTAGTTTCTAATTTATGCATGATTAGCAATGTAGAACACATACAACCTGTTTGATCATTAATATAACTTGGTAATTAGTGTAAGAACATGTCTAAACATGTTCAACCCGACAATTTACTGTTTTGACCCGGTTCGGAACCGAAAGTCGCAAAGCTTTGACTTTTGCGTTGACTTCAGTTCTGACCCGTTATGGTATGTTTTAGAAATACCTTAGAGCTTCATTTGGACCAGGTTACATGCTAGTATAACCCTCTGTGATTATACACCATGGTTCATTAGTTAACCAATTAATACGCATGATTCCGTTAATTGCTCATATGTTGACCATTATGCCCTTTTCACCTTAAAACGTGATTTTTGAAAATGTAAAAGTGTAGAAACCTTAATTACTGATATATAAACTTGTATGTAAAGTTTGACATCAGTTTGAGGTGTAGATTGAGAGTTATGCTCATTAGCGTAATTAAGAAGCTTTATGTTAATTAAACGGCGTAATTAGCGTATAGCCTAGTTAAGCCTACTTTTTGATATCAAACTTATTACCCACTGATGTAATATATTATTTTGGGATTTTTGAATATTTTTAATTAATTTTAGGCTGAGCATAACTAATAGTCGTAGGCTTAATCCGGTAATTGTCGGTTTTGCCCTTACGGGCCATAAAATGAGTTTTACATATCTAATTGACTCCAAACCTTTTGCTACTGATTACATATGATAAATAAATTATTTTAGGCCTTCTGGAATGGTAAAAATATCAGCTTTATATATAGAACCCGGAAACGGCTTCTAATCGCCTTATTAAGCGTTTTTAGCGCATAGTATGTACTAAGACTATTTTTAAACATACAAGGGTGATACCTACTGATATTTTAGGTAAATTATAATATTTTAACAGTAAGCAAAAGTTTTTTAACTCAGACTTCAGTTTTGAGCTTTTCGGCTTATGTGAAATTACCAAAATGCCCCTACGGTGCATAGTTTGGCTATAATTGATAAATTTCACATATATACTTTACCCTACTATTATAACTTAGTAAACTAAGTATTTTTGCTGATTATATCAGACCTGTAACTCAGGTTAATACTTAGACTCTTTTAAAATGACCAAACTACCCCTACGTGGCATAGTTTGTGTTTAAATTCGTTTCGGGCATAATAAAAGACATCTTACTGATGTCACAACATATTTGAAGCATATTAACTTAGGAAACCTGTATACGGCTCTCATGAACACCCGTTACGCTTATTACGCGTTCGGTTCGGTTTATGTAACTAGTTTACATAAATTAGCCGAAATGGGTCAAACCTTATCGGTTTTATCTTAAAATACAGAATGTGTATGAAATACCCATATTAAGCAAGTCTCTGAACTTGTCGGGTCTAAATCACATTCTATCCGGTCTTCGCTTAATCGTGCGTACGAACCGTATCTTTGAAACTAACCGGTCTAAGCTTAAGCTTAACTAAAGACCCGTTAGGATTCTAATAGGTTATTATAAACCTTCGTTCCAGATTAGGAGTACCAGTAAAAGCTACTTGCGTTTGCTTATTGTGATTTATACTTTGCTCAGGTAAATACTTTTAACTTATTTTCCCTATACGGGCTTGGGTTACGGTATATAGAATACCGCTTGGTCGGGCATCAAATCTTCCATCGTTTGGTGGTTAATTGAATAATTTGATCGGCCCGTTTAAATAGTCTTGTTTACTTAAAGCCTTTGGGGGGTTAATGACCATGTCCCGGATATCCCTGGCATCATTTTACGAAATGGCCACGACTTAAGCGCGGGGTGTAGGCGTACACCCGTCAGTGCACAAAAGAATAATGTGGTGTGTCTATTGATCTTTAACCCGGACACGATCCGGGCTACTAAACGCATAAGGAACATGTAATTCATTCACAAGATTATATATTTAAATAATTCTCCCAAGTTATAAAATGTTTATGCCATGTGCATCCAAATCAAATTTTAAATCATTTTCTAAAATGAGTCAGTTGATTGTATTTACCAGTGTAAACTGACGTATTTTCCCAAAAAGATTAAATGCAGGTACTAAGCGTAATTGGCTGGGATTTCTCCTTAGCATCAATAGAAGTCTCGCAAGCTTAAGATGCCTAAAGTCTGTTGAACTATTGTTTCCGTTTTATATTCGATCCGTCTGTGGATAAACAATCGACTGTTGTGATACACGATATTACAATATTATATTCGGTTGAATTTATATCTTTCATTTGCTTCCGCTGTGCATATTAAATATTGTGTTGTTTGACTATTATGTTGCCAACCACGTCACGATACTCCCCACCGGGCCCACCGGTGACACGTGGAAACCGGGGTGTGACACAATCTATGGAACATATTAAGATACATCAATCCTCATGTGGTGCTTTTGTCATACCATCTGGTATTCGCAATCAATAGGGATCAAGAGATATCAATTACATATGCTGACGTACTATACCTAGAGAGAGGATGCTTCTAGAATTTCTACGACCGAAGGTTTCTTTCAGGAACAGAAGAAATGGTTCTTATGGTTTCGCCTGTAAGTTTCACCTTACACTTAATCTCTGGGGTTCTTACGGAAAAATCTCTAAAAGTTTGCTAAGCTTATGGTCTTATGAGAGACTTAGCAGCACCTGAAACCAAACGTATCTCCTAGCAATAAAATCACAATAAGGGATTTATCTGGTGTCATTATTAATGTGAACTGCCTCTAATCATTCATCAGGAGGGTTAAACGCCTCCATTCTTAATCCTTTTAAACTTAGCTGTAAGATCTTTGACAAATTTTAGGGCGGATTCAGCTTTGACTGGTTGTTTCTTAATCTATATAACATGAGTAGCTGAGGTAGATCCATAATGGATTTATAATAAGCAGGCTTTGAAACCTTATTGTGCCCTCTTATTGCCGTTGCTAACCACCAATAATTATTTGCATTAAGCTTAGATTTTTGGGCAAACTGAATAGAGCACTATTTCAATTAATGAGTTAAAGTTTGTAACATACTGCCGACAGTCTAGAACTTTTATGGTGAAAGTCAAAAATCCTTATTCCATCTTTTTCCATTTCGTGAAGCGAATAATAGGTTTTTTTTTTAATAAGGTCCTTAAAACTTAGACCATCCCACATTGTATAAGAGGATCTTTCTTGTGGACTTCATTAATGTCCTCACTAATTAAGGGTATTGCCATCGAATGACTGTGATGCGTACCTCACCGTGTCCTTTCCAGCATAACCGCTGATACACCTAATGGTTTCTACTTCATCCAACAATTTCCTACAATCGATGGCCCCTTTTTACCATTGAAGTCTCTTGACTTCCAAGAGACGAAGTACTTTTAAGTACATCCAAAAATGGGGCTCCTTGCCATATATGATTTTGTTTAGTTTATTCTTCGCATTTGAAGTATGAATAAAGCTCTTCTCATGGACAGCGACATGTGTTTTTAGAGTAAGTAGCATTCAGCTTATTGAACCTTTTCACGACTTTCCTCATAGCCCTTTTTAACAGCTGCTTCAATTACAGTTTGGAGATTGACTCCATCAATATTGAGGTTCATATTCGATGTATTATTAACATTTGTCGCCTCTTTAGCATCGCGACTGTTGTTTGTCTTTTCTGAGTTTTCCATACTCGAAGCTTTGGTATTAAATACCAAATTCAACAAGTGCTTAGGCAATCCGTATGTGTCTCCTTGAATTGTCAAAGGCTCACCATAAGGAGTCTTGATAACTACTTGCTTCTTATCACACACAATATGGGCTTGGTTATAAGACGACCAATCCATTCCTATTACTATATCGAGTCCCTCTAATTTTAACGGAAACAAGGACAGCGGAAAAGAATGATTCCTAATGGATATAAAACATCCATCTAAATTTTGCTGAAGCAGTCTCTGAGGTACCATCGGCTAATTCTACTTCATACTTAACGCTCAGAGTTTTAACAGGCAGATTTAATAAGAAGCAACGGGTCTTTATGTGCTCCTTCTCACCACAACCATAGCATGTGGCATCCTTCAAGTCCTTGCATTCATGAGTCTTGTGATCTGTCTCCTTACAGATGCCATATCCCCTGATCTGCTTATGGAAACATTTTTCGAAGTGCTGCTTCCCGCAGGTTTTACATTTGGGTTTTGCCTCATTTAGCTTGGACTGGTTATAGTTTGAACCGGTCTTACCCTTTTTGTAACCCTTATTTGGGGTATTATCGCACTTTCGTTTATGATTCTTTAATACTCGGTCCACGGCTTTGTTTACGGCTGTATCGAACATAGCTTGTAACTCAGTGCTAGTTAAGTTCAGGCTTGCATTATTATTCTGATCAACTGGATGATTGTGGGCTTCATATGAATCAGCCATGGTGAAGCTTTGAAGGCTAAGAATCAAGAGATAATAATTTATTTAATTATATAACGAATCGTCGAATTTGATGATTAAATTGCCATGGTGTAAATAAACCATATAGGCCAATAGATAGTATAAAAATTTATTTGATTATGTTTTGCCTAGGTTTTTAAATAAACCATCTTTGGCGTTTAAACGGAATATAATTCTTCATATTTATTAGACAGGGGACATAAGTCACGACTGTCAATGTCGTACAGACATTTTATATAGCACAAGGGCTTGTTCCCAAGGACTTTTTGATGGCACGGAGGCCTTGTCACTAGGGAATTTTAAAACATAATCAATGATCCTTTGGATCGGAAAATTTCACAGTTCATTGTCTTGACAAGAAGTTATGAAATAAAACTATCTTTATCATGAATACATCTTTGCCCATAGGCGTACATCTTAAATGGATGTTTTGATGTATACATCATGTTCGACGTTTATTAGCCATGATTCCTATTGATCATTTACGCTAAATAAGGGGGTTTGGGAATCCCCAATATAAAGATGACAAGTGTGATTTTATCGCATCGCCATTGTCAGGAGTGTTAACATGTTTTCAGATGTTAACAAGGATCTGAATCTCTTTTAAACAGGTTTTACCATCATAGCCAGGTCTTTAATGACATTCAAGCTAGGTTATACCTTTTAGGATTCTTTTTTAATATATATACAGGCAGGAAAGGAATTATATTTATTTTATTCAGGATTTTCATTATAATTATCCTAAATTTAATTAAAATATAACTATGGCACAAAACGCCAAGTCACAAGGACAACTTTAAATTATGAACCATGATTTTATAGAATCAAGGTATTTAGGCTTGAACGTTGTTCATTGCCTTTTCTTGACAGGGAGTCGTAGGCTACGACTGTCTTTTGTCTTATATGACAATGAATATGGCCCGTAAGCATTACATCCTTAATGGATGCTTAATTCACAAAAAAAAGAAAGGATTTCAGAAGAATCCAGTATAAGGATGATTTATGCGATTTTATCGAATCACATTTGCCAGGAATGTTAACATGTTTACAGATGTTAACAAGGATTTGAATCTTTTGAATAGGTTTTACCATATTGGCCTTGTCTGAAATGGCATATAGGCTAGGTTATACCTTTAAGATTCTTTTTAATATTTAACGCAGAGCAATCATAAATTGAAATGGTTTTAGGATATATTATATATGTTAAAATATCTAAAAGGGACTTCTCATAAAAGCCCTAAAATTTCAACAATGCCCTAAACGGGTCTTGAAAGAAATCATGTTGTCCGCGAAGGGACTGAAGGATTAATATGTTCTTTTAAGGACTACTAAGGAAACGAACTTCAGCAAAAAAGTAGTTTCTTCTTCACTTCACTTCACTTCTGAATGTTTTCTCCTTGAATGCACGTTTCATCCTAGCCGCGGTACGAAGTTCTGCATTACAAGGCTCCGGATGTGGAGGATTTCCATTACAGCTTCTTTGCTTAGCGATATATTCAAAATATATAAAATCGAAAGCAATAGTTTACAGAATAGGGATGAGAGTATTCCTATGTTAAGTCTAGACTCAGAAGGTCAAGGAATGTGCTACTGTGTCATTGAGATTAAACATAAAAGGTTGAACTCCAGAAAGCTCTAGAACACTTACAATGGTTGAACTCCACAAAAGGTCAAGGAATGTGCTACTGTGTCATTGAGATTAAACACAAAAGGCTGGACCATTAGTGATTAATCACTAAGTCAAAGCTTAATTACGATAGCTTTGACTTTTGGTTATTAAACTAATAAAACTTGAACTTAAGGAGCTAAGAACACTTACAATGGTCCTTACCACGAATTTGGAACTTAAGAAAACTTGCTTGAACTCCAGAAAGCTCTAGAGAATGAGTTGTTAAATAAAATTCAAGTAAGCAAGTGAACTCATGAATACAAGTCCCTTATATAGCATTTTTAGAGCTCCAAGATTGATCCACATGCCCCTACAACTGATTTCTGATGATCCCAGGTGTCCCCTATGCATGTAATACTGTTGGCTCAGACCCTGGTTTTGAAAAATTGCATGCAAAGGCGGTGGAACTGGTTAAACATGCAGCAGTCCTTGTCTTTCTGCATCTGGGCCTTCTACGCGGGCCACGTAGACTCTTTAAGAGTCTTACTCGGGCCGCGACACTCCTCAATGACCGGAAACAAACTTTCAGACTTGGCAGTTTTGGTCCCCGGTCCTTCTAAACTTGATTTAACTTTCGTTTATTGCACTTTTAACCCCCAAACTTATCTTTTAAGGGTCTCGAGTCTTTAAACATTTATCAATAAGCTCTCGGTTAGTTATGAGGTCACCCGAACGGTCTTGAAATGCAACATTGACGCATTTGACCCTTATTACTTGGGATTACCACTTTGTTTATTTACGTGCGTTGAAACACCATGAAATAATATCCAATATTCTTGAGGGCAAAATATATAATTGTTACAATGTTTTTGGGATCGTTAAAAGGTTACTCAGAGGTTACTTTCAACATGTTGACACTTTTAACCCCTATGCTTTATAAGATCCTTATTTTAAGCACAAATGATTTTCTAAGTTCGATAAATTATTCGTTAAAGAATACGAACGTCGTGTGAGGTCAATCAGAGGCACAAGAATGGCATGTTGACACTTTGGAACCCTTTATTCACATATTTACATTGTTTGACAAATTCAGTCCCTCTAGATCAATCTATTACACGTTTAGAGTCCATGACACGTGTCTTTATAATATTGGTCGTGATTTTAAGAGGTGTTACTGTTTCAAACATGAAATCTGTTACTAAGTGTTCCATAGTAAAATTCAATAACTTAATGTTTTTTATACTCTGTTATTAGGTAAGTCAAGAAGTTTCGGATTCAAAAGTCGTGCAACTTTCTGAAGATTCACAGAGGGGGGTGATTCGATTTCCAAGGTGAGTTTGGACTTTATAAGAGCTTTTACTTCATTTTGTATTATATAAATCCGAGTTTAATACTTTAGTAGTTTTTTTGTGATTTAATTCAAGGATGTGTTGTCTGTTACGGCCGACTCTTCTGCCGTTGAAGTCGAGAAGGATTCGGGAACCAGTCCGAATGGCAAGAGAAGCGTTCAGCATGTGGAAGGGTTAAATGTTGGTGAACTATCGTCGAACAACAAACGAAACCGCAAGAAGCCATCTAAGTTTAACAATTAGAAGCTTAGAAGTTATTGTTATATTTTGGTGTTTTTTTAAATGTCTTTTGGATTTATGGATTCCTAAGTAACGGTTTGTTGAACTGGTTTTTATGTTTTTGCTTTGGTAAGCTTTTGAAACTGAATTATGTATGCATGTGTATGTACTTTGAAAAACATATGCCATCTATTAAGCCGTGAAGTGGGTTTTTTTTTTTGTATTATAAGCTCTTTTTAGGTTTGTGCAATTCAACATTGGTTACTCAGTAGACTTTTAAATTTCATACCAAATGGACGAGATGAATTTATGTATTTAATTATTAATGTCCAAGGTTTGTATTAATCATGTTTGATTATGTATTTACTTATTGATGTCCAAGAACATACAGAAGATATGCCAGATAATCTGGTTTTAGACATCTTTTGTCTAGATCAAGTTTTGTAAAACATTTTCACTTGCCAAGCAAAGTCGGCGTTTTTCAACTGAGATCAAGTTTCAGTGTCTTAATTAAATACAATGTCATTTTTTTGGTTATGTTTGAATTGATATTTTCTACTTTATATTCAACAATCTATAATAACATCATAATGGTAGTTTCATTTCGAGTCATATACTTTTAAACAATATTATTGTATAAAATATATTTTTATAGATACTTAAGTTTTTTTCTTAGTAAAATCATATAGTTGGTTATAAAACAGGTTTAAACTTATTACCAATTTAAAAACATGAATTTGAAGTTAATCAATTTGGTGGTTATAATATTTATGAATAATTTTGTGTGTATTTCATGTTACCTATAGATATACATAGTACAAAGGCCCAATAGTTTAAATAACTATATCTGAATCCATGGGTACCTAATATATTCAGCACATTTAATTAACATGGTTAAGAAGCCCAATAGGTAAATTAGTGTAAATTAGGTAAGTTTGAAGACTTCTATTACACCTCCGTTCTTTTGGTGAAATCTCAAATTCCCACGCCTGAATCACACGAATACATACGGTAGCATCTCCAAGATTTCCTGGATAAAATTTTCGTAATCTCTTGGTAAGGAATCGAACTAAATCTCCACGGTATGAGTTTTGTAAACAATTAAAGTTATTCTTAACATCTTCCCTGCGATTGGCCAGTTTGTTTTTGAACAATTAATGCTGTTGTAAGATTCCAATTTTGTTTAGTGAGCGTTGTTGTTATGTTCTTAATCAGGATACGTATTGATATTTTATCTCTTTGATTGTTGTGTTTATTAGTCTAATACTTTAATCTAACAATGATAACCCTAAATTCGTTTGTTAAACAGTTATGGATTCAAATAAATATTTTTTGCAACGAAATAGAGAGTATCTTCCACGGTGCATAACAGAACAGTCTAAAGATTCTCGCCAGAGAAGAAAGTCTATGTTAAAAAATCGTAGAAACAATAGTGTGGGGCGGAATATAGGTACATCTGCAAGTGTTGATACGATTCCATTATCTGATGTTTCAAATACTATGAACAATATTGGAGGTATGTTTTTGTACAATGTATTTTGTATATCATATATATTTGGGGCATTATATTATGTCAAACTTATGTGATACGGTTTCATCTTTCATTAAAAGGTGTCCATGAAGTTTGTTCAAGTGGTAATAGCGCATCTAAGTTAACACCCAATTGCACTTACGTGTTGAGTGAATCATCTTCTAAAAGGATAGGTAAACAAATGTCGCACTTCAATGGTTGATTAGATTAGGTGATGTTTTTATTATTATTTTTTATTTAAATATCTCAATTCATTGAATATGATTGTTAGAAGTGTCAATCTTACAAACCGAGTCAGTTAATGTAATGTGCACTCCCCCCAACTTTGATCCAGGATCTCTCCGTATGGTCTAGTCACCATCAACGACTCTTGGTAATTCATCAATCCTTTTTTTAATGATTCATTATATTTTCATAGCTGCTCACTATGTTTAATTTACAGTCAAATTGACATACCAGGATGAAGATGCTGGTCAAAATTCCGTACATGGTCAGCGAAGGTTCATTAGTGGTCGTCTACCTAAATTTGATATATCTACGGCTGCCGATGAAACCAATATATCTTCATTGTGCGTAAAGAGTTATTCTTCAACTACAATTGACAGAAGTCCATTATCAAATATTACAAATGGTATGGTTTACACGTTTATATAAATTTATACAAATATGTATATATAATCATATATTATTCACTGATTGTAACGTATTGTGCATTCAGTAATGTAAATTGATCCAGTTTCTCCAATATATTTTAGTATTTCATTCTACCTTAAATAATTTGTATCAACACAACAAATGGAAGGTTTAAATAATCTCTAATGTTTTTTTCTTTCCAGTGGCATGTGGTAGGAAAAGGTCCACAGGGATTGAAACCCTCCCTGCTATGAATTCTATATTATGACGTCTCGAAAGCTGCCAAAATCTTGGTTATTAGACAATAACGGTATGTTCCTTCTCATTTCTTATAAATTATAAAATATAGATAAATGAGGTTTAAGTGGCGTTTAGTTTATCTACGGTTCATGCTATTTCTTTTTATCTATGGATATTGTAGTGCATAATGCGACAGACGTTAATGGTCGTTCTCTTAATAAAGTAGAACGGAATCAAAAGTCAAACATCCGTGATGCGTCTCCTAACTTTGATGATTCCATTGTTGATGATATGGCATCCGGTTCTTTGGTTAAAAAGATTTTTGGTGTTGCACCAGGTAAATAACCGTTTAGAGATGTATATATTCTTTATGACCTTCACAGCATCGTGTTAACTTCCTGTTCTTTAATTATAAATGATTATATAATTCTGTTATTTTTGGTTGATTTAAATGCGTAGAATATATTGATCATGGAGATGCAATATTTGCATGTTCTAAGTGTCATGCAATGTTATGGAAAGATGAAATGCTTAGGGGGAATAAAGATTCTAAGAAAACCGCCTTTTCTCTTTGTTGTTCTAATGGAGAGATTGAATTGCCTCCGTCACCTGATCCTCCTCCATTACTTCGAAGGATGTATAAAAGTGACAATTCCGAGAGTCGGAATTTCATGAGTAACATTCGAGCATACAATATGATGTTTTCTTTCACATCACTTAGTGGTAAGGTTCACAAAAGTTTTAAAAATAGCAAAGGTCCTTATGTATTTGGATTATAAGGGAAAAACTATCATCGTATGGGTAGTCTACTTCCGGTTGATGGCGAAGAACCAAAGTTCTCACAACTTTACATATACGACTCAGAAAATGAGGAATTGAATCGTCAAAAGGTTGTAAGGTAGATAAATAATAGTATACATACTGTAATTGTTTAACTATGACAAGTGTTATTTTTAATAACATCGTGTTTTTTTCTTTTAGTGTTGAGACTGGATTCAAAAGATCATCAAAGTCTTGTCTTGATATTACAATCATATCCAGTCTTAAGAAAATGTTGGATTCTTGCAATCCACTTGTGAAGCCATTTAGAATGGTAAGAGAATGTTTTAAAGAAAATGATTGGAGAAATGTAAGACTCAAGCTTATTGGTATAAGAGATAAAGACGATCTCATACTCACAGGTAATGATGAAACTGAGATTCGCCACTTTATTTCTCGTTTGAACCGTGAATTCGCCATTAAAGATCTTGGGGATCTAAGCTATTTTTTGGGTTTAGAGGTTCTTTACACTGACACTGGTCTTTTTCTTACACAAGCCAAGTATGCCACTGATATACTTCTTCGTGCTAAGCTATATGACTCTAAACCCGTAAGCACCCCACTGGCTCCACACGAGTCCTTTACTGTTCATGGGACGCCATTCTCGGATCCCACGTTATATCGATCATTAGTCGGGGCTTTACAATACTTAACGATTACTAGACCAGACTTGTCTTACGCAGTGAATCAACTCTCTCAGTTTCTCCAAAATCCCACTATTGATCACTTCAGGGCAGTGAAGCGTCTTCTTCGCTATGTTAAAGGGACCCTTTCCTTTGGTCTTACTTACAGCCGCCCACACAAACCTTGTGTCATTGGTTATTCTGATGCCGATTGGGCGCGTTGTCTGGACACCCGTCGGTCAACTTACGGCTATTCCATTTTTCTTGGTGGGAATCTAGTGTCTTGGAGTGCAAAGAAGCAACCTACTATCTCCCGCTCCAGTTGTGAATCTGAGTATCGTGCCATGGAGAACACTGCTGCAGAGCTTGTCTGGATTACTCATCTACTGCGTGAATTACATGCTCTTCCTCCGACTCGCCCTATGCTTTTATGTGACAACAAGAGCGCTTTGTTCATGACCCAAAATCCGGTCTCTCACAAGCGTGCAAAACATATCGACTTGGATTATCATTTTATTCGGGAACTTGTTAATTCTGGGAAACTTTACACTAAGTTCATTCCAACCAATCTTCAGGTGGCTGATTTCTTCACCAAAAGTCTTCCACGTGCTCAATTTGAAGTCTTTCGCAACATGCTTCGTCTTGGACTGCCACCGTTTCGATTGAAGAGGGTAACAGCCGATAATTATTCCGATAATTATGCATTCTTTATAAATATTTTCTAGTCAATGTTGTATGTATGGAAAGGAGTATTTCTCTCCTTAATTTCTGTTATTATTTCCTTTATATATTCATCGATTGTAAATGAGAAATATCATCAAGGTTGATTTCTTTCATTAGTGAGCTTCATCCTTCTTATCTAGCATTGCAATATCCACTTATCTTCCCATTTGCTGAAGATGGTTTTAGACTTGGTATTAAGCATAGAGGTGTTTCTGTTGACTGTGATATAGTTAGAACCAGCACGGCAATGAGAGAATTCTTTTGTTATAAAATACAAGATAGAGCTAATGAGTTTTCATTGTTACTTAATGCCCAAAAACTATTCCAGCAATTTTTGGTAGATGCGTATACGGTGATAGAATCGGCAAGGTTAGACTATATAAAGACGCAACAACCAAAACTTCGAAGTCAAACTTTTAAGAATCTTAATGAAAGTGTTCAAAGTGGGGAGACAGATGCTTCAAATTGTGGTAAACGAATATTGTTACCGTCATCATTTACTTGTGGTTCTCGATATATGATGCAAAAGTATCTTGATGTTATGGCAATTTGCAAAACTGTTGGATATCCAGATCTGTTCATAACAATTACATGTAATCCAAATTGGCCTGAGATTTATCGTTGTTTAAATGACAAAGGCCTAAAACCTCAAGATAGACCGGACATTATCTCAAGGTTATTCAAGATTAAAATCAATCATCTAATACAAAATTTCAAGAGAAATAATTTTTTTGGTGAGATAAAAGCAGGTAAT
Organism: Helianthus tuberosus; assembly: GCA_030545235.1. Lineage (NCBI taxonomy): Eukaryota > Viridiplantae > Streptophyta > Magnoliopsida > Asterales > Asteraceae > Helianthus > Helianthus tuberosus. Next base: position 202,378,727 of record CM060425.1, read on the forward strand.
TGATAGCCATTTTGTTTAAAATTGTTATTCATATAGTTATCTTACTGACAAGGTTTCCTTTTCAATGTTATAGTTATCTACACAATCGAATTTCAGAAACGTGGTTTACCTCATGCTCATATTTGTCTGTTCTTATGTGCGGAGAGCAAGTTTCCGACAGCCAAAGAGATCGATCGTGTAATTAGTGCCGAAATACCGGACAACGAAACTGAACCGGAACTGTATGAACTTGTCAAACAGTTTATGATACATGGTCCTTGTGGTACAGATAACCTGAAATGTCCATGCATGGTTAATTTAAAATGTTCTAAAAAATTTCCTAAGAAATATGTACACGAGACTTCCATTGATACCGAAGGATATCATGTCTACTGTCGTCGTCCTACATGAAATACAGTTGAAAAAAATCGCGTCACTCTTGATAACAGGTTTGTAGTCCCTTACAATGCTCTTCTACTCAAGAGGTACCAATGCCATATAAATGTTGAGTGGTGTAACCAAACGGGTTCTATCAAATATTTGTTCAAATATATTAATAAGGGTCCGAATAGAGTAACTACTTCTGTTTTCCAAGTTAATAAAACAAATGAAGTTGGGCCGATAACTGACATTCAGTCAAAGGAAACAGAAGTAGATGATGTAAAAGAATATCTCGATTGTAGGTATATTTCTGCCTGTGAAGCTGCTTGGAGAATATTCAAGTTTGATATACATTATCAATATCTAGCAGTTGAAGTATTATCTTTTCATTGTGAAGATGGTCAAAGTATTATTTATGACGATGATTCAAATCTCTGTGATGTGGTTAGTAACCCCACTGTCAAAATGTCAATGTTCATGGAATGGATGAAGTGTAACGAAGTTGATGAATTTTCTAGAACATTGAAGTACATAGATTTTCCAAGATATTATGTATGGATACGTAAACTACGAAAGTGGCACCGAAGAAAAAAATCCTTTTGGAGCAGTTGGTAGGATACATTATGTACCTCCGTCACTTGGTGACTGTTATTTCTTGAGAATTTTATTGAATCATGTAAAAGGACCAACAAGTTTTGATGATATTAAAACCGTTGATGGCCAACTTTATGGTACATTTAAAGATGCATGTTTCACACGTGGTTTGTTGGATGACGATAAGGAGTATATAATTGCAATGAGAGAAGCAAGCACATGGTCGACTTCCGATTTTTTGCGGACACTTTTTGTAACGTTACTGTTGTCCAACTCCATTTCTAGGCCTGGATATTTTTGGACAAAAACAATAAGTCTATTATGTGAAGACATTTTATACCAGCAACGAAAGATTACTGGTATTGCAGGTAATGATAGAACTTTATATAATTTGTCAAATTCTATTCAACTATCATGGAATATCCAAATAATACTATCTAACACTCGATCTTTTTTGTAATCAATTTTATAGATTTGGATATTCAAGAGAAAGAAGTCGAAAACATTTGCTTATCACATATCTAGAAGTTGCTACTTTCTTATGGTAGTACATTAAGTAACTTTGATGATATGCCAAATGTTCCTGACAATTACATTTCTGCATTGAAGAATCGACTGATAATGAAAGAACTTTCCTATGATCGGGCAACTTTAGAAAAGGAACTTGCTTCTTATTTAAAGTGTTTAACTGTTGAACAGAAAAATGTTTATGAGACCGTTATGAATGCACTTGCAAAAGGTGTTGGAGGTTTATACTTGGTGTATGGTTACGACGGTACTGGTAAGACATTCCTATGGAAAACCTTTGCAGCGGCGTTACGATCGAAAGGAGAAGTGGTTTTAAATGTTGCATCCAGTGGGATTGCATCACTTCTTTTAGACGATGGTAGAACGGCTCATTCAAGGTTTGCAATCCCAATAAATATTAACGAAGATTCTATATGTTCCATAGAACTTAATAGTGAGTTAGGCGGCTTAATAAAAGAAACGAAGATGATAATCTGGGATGAAGCTCCAATGACACACAAGCATTGTTTCGAAGCCCTTGATCGGACAATGAGAGATATCTCCCGTTCAAGTAATCCGAAGATGCAAAAAAAAGCCATTTGGAGGAAAGGTTGTTCTGTTGGGCGGTGATTTTAGGCAAATACTTCCAGTCATTCCAAAGGGTACTAGAAGCATGATTGTAAATTCTTCATTGAATTCGTCTTATCTATGGCAATCTTGTAAGGTACTAAAACTAACTGAAAACATGAGGCTAAAAGTGGGTACCAAACCAAGTAATTTACAAGAAACCAAGGATTTTGCATAATGGATATTAAAACTCGGTGATGGTTTGTTTGGTGATCAAAATGATGGAGAGGCAGAAATTGAAATTCCAGACGATTTACTTATCAAAGATGAAGTTAATCCTATTGCATCATTGATTTCATTCACATATTCGGAAATGGATAAATTTTTGGGTGATTTAAACTATTTCCAACAAAGAGCTATTCTTGCACCCACCAATGAAGTCGTTGATTCCATTAATACACAATTGTTAGACAGTATGCCTGGTGAGGAGAAGATATATCTCAGTTCAGACACTTTATGTGAATCTGAGCAACAGTCCGAACTTAACATGGCATTGTTTCCTCCGGACGTATTAAACAATCTGCGTTTGTCAGGGTTACCTAACCATAAACTGGTTCTCAAAGTTGGAGCTCCGGTAATGTTACTTAGAAACATTGATCAAGCAAATGGTTTGTGCAACGGCACACGACTACAAGTAACAAAGCTTGCAAAAGTTGTAATAGAAGCAAAGATCATCACAGGAAACAACATAGGTCATCACACTTTGATTGCACGGTTGAAAATGACTCCTTCCGATAAAAGAATTCCAGTGAAAATTTCTCGTCGACAATTCCCACTATCAGTCTGCTTTGCGATGACAATCAATAAAAGTCAAGGACAATCACTTGAGCGTGTCAGATTATACCTTCCACGTCCGGTTTTCAGTCATGGACAACTATATGTTGCGGTATCTCGAGTAAAAAGCCGGAAGGGTTTGAATATTTTAATATGTGACACGGATCAAAAAGTTTGTAAAACTACTACTAATTTGGTCTACCAAGAAGTACTACAAAATCTATAATTATGAATGTTGAATAGCCTTTTGACATAAACTCTACAAAATCTATCGTTGTAGAAATAGCATTTTGGACAAAAGTCTTTTCATGTATTAAGTAATGTGGTCTGATCTTTTGAACATCCTATGAACGTGTTCCTTTTATCTAATAATAATGGATGTTATTTTAGTGTATTGTTCTAAAAAATAGTATACATGTTTAAAAATTGATTGCTTTAACTATTATAAAACAATGAAAGGCAAATAAGAATAACATATATATAAAAGACAAGTGTAACACCTCGTAAATTCATGTCCAATATAATGAAGACACGTGTCATGAGCTTTAAACGTGTAATAGATTGAATAAGAGGGACTAAAGTTGACAAACAAAGAAAGTATGTGTGTAAAAGGATTCAAAGTGTCAACATTTGATGATTATACCTGATGTGCTAAAAGTGGTTTAACTAAATTAACTAAATTAAACCCTAAACTAGACTCTGTAAGTTTTAAATTTATAAAACAAAGACTCTCTAAAACCTAAACCACACGACCGGCAAGTGTACCGATCGATGCAGTATAGCCTAAGGAAGTCCGAGTATCGAACCCAAGAGACTCTACTAAATTACGCTAATGACTCTAACTAGACTTAGACTGACACGGACTTAACTAATTTGTTTATTTAATGAGGGGGGTTTCTAAAAATCCTAAATAAATAATAAAATAATGCTAAAAAACTAGACACGAACTCGAACGAAGACTAGAACCAGTGGCGATGAAGACTACCTAGGCTAGACGCAAGTTTAATTCAGAATGGATTTCTATTCGATAGTTTTGTGGTATGGAACCGGGATCTTTAAATGCTAAACCTATTAAGATACCAACTAAGCCCCTCAATCCCTTTCAAGGTGATTCTTGTGGCACTACCTAGGCTGTTATGATTACCGGTTTTTAGATTTCCTCACAGTCCTCTAACTTCTTGAAAGTGCCTAATTAAGACGATCTACCTCACAGCGCGAAAGTCTAATGCAACTATGGACTTCAACTTGGTTTAATAGACAAGAGAAAGGGTAGGGAACTAGACCGATTTCTCATAAAACCTAAATCTAGCTATAATCCAAACCAAGACATATTAACAACCTCGAGCCTCACAGCGACAAGATTAGTAGAACACTTGATTTTATAAAATTACCGAATATTACTTCTAAGGTTACTTACGCGTTTTCACCCTAAAGGATTAATGACTTATTACGTGATATAGACACTCACCTAAATCAAAAACCCTAGCATAACCCTATTATGTGATATAGACCGTCACCAAGGATTATACGAAGCAATAAACAGCGATCAAACAATATCAAGCATGCATATACACCAAATCAAAATTCCATAGCCGTTTACAATACAAGAAACCCCATAAACCACATTAAAACCGAATAAAAATCCAATCTTTATTAAACCATTGTCATTAGCCTAGGTAGTTAAGAAAATCTTGCCAAGAAACATAGTCATGGAAACAATCAAGCAAGGTTTATAATCTGAATTCATAGGCATGGAACGAAGAAAAATAGAAAATAAGAAGAATCGGTAACAAAACCCGGTAATTCCTTGATCTCCAAGCTTCTTGTTCCACTCCAATAATTCTAGACTTGCTCCTTGCAAAGATGCTCTAAAATTCGTCCTGAAGTTGTGCCTCGTCTGATCTTGATTCCTTCTGATGTTGTGCGGCCCCCCAGTCCGTGCGTCTGACTTCGTTCAGCCGTCTCCTTAAGATGATCGAATGACTTTTTCTTATGTATGCATGCGTCTTATGTTGATTGGCCGCCTCTTTGGTCCTACTTCACGTCCAAGTATATGTGTATGCCTTTTTTTTCTCCATTAGGGTTTTAATAATATATAAATAATTGTCAATATGCCCATTCTCATAATTCACGAAACATGTTGGACTTAAAGTCTTTGTTTGGTGGCCCAATACATAGCCTTCACAATATCAGCATGTAATTGATCGATGATTGTCTGCTGTCCACTAAAGTTTTAACAGCATTGATTTTATCTTGTTTCAAAACCCAATATCACGATTTCATAAAACTCGCTGGGCTCTAAGCTTATGGCCCAATGAAACATGTGACAGAACCCTTTTATAAAATATGGCCACCCATCTTATAAGGTAGAGATAGCGGGCTCGGCTCAATCACAGAAAATGGCTGCAATTTTTATTCAGTCTCTGGCATTCTATTCTGTCCAACTGGCTAGTTATTTCTATATTACTCGTTTTCGCTCCATTTGCACCAGGACCTGGCAAAACACAAAAGAATATAATATAATACTAAAACTAAATAAAAACAAATAAAAACTATACAAAAATTATACAATCTACAAGGGACAAGTATGTGTATTTTACCACTTATCAATACCTTTCAACAACCCTACACGATGTTTATAACCTTAAACGAATGAATTATGAAGCGTATGAAGCCATTTGTGGAAGAAAGTGAAAGTTTACAAACCGCAAGGGTTAAAAGTGTCAACATGTTTAATTTATACCTCTGAGTGACCTTTTAGCGAACCCGAAGCTTTGTAATGATTAATTATGCTCACTAGAATAAGTGATAAAAATTTCACAAGGTTTCGATATCGTATGAGAAAGAAACGCGAACATTCGTAAGTAAGGGGTTAAAAGTGTCAACGTTGAAATTTAAGACTTTTCGGTGATCATATAACTAACCGGGGACTTAACGAAGTTGGTTTATGACTTAGAGTCCTTAAAAGTCAAGTTTGGGGGTTAAAACGTAATAAAAACAAGTTAAAATAAAGATTTGAAGGACCAGGGACCTAAAATGCAAATTCTGAAACTTGTTTAACCTGACCTGGGCCCCATACCGGCCGCGTAAGACCTTTGTGGTCTCTTACGCGGGCTGCCTGGTACTGCCTGCGACAGAAAACAAACACAGGTGCCAGTTTCAGCCTGTTGCACCGCCTTTGAAGCTTTGTTTTACATTCCAGGGGCTGCTCTGATGGTATTACATGCAATAGGGACACAGGTAATGATCAGGAATCATCTCATAGACTTGTTTGGCATGATCTTGTAAGATTAAAAGTCCTATATAAGAACATCTTGTTGCAACATTTTGGGCACTCACTTGCAAACACTCATAACTTAACTTCTGGAGTCTCCTGGAGCTCAAGATCATTTTCTAAGGGTCATTAGTCGTGCTTAGTACTTCAGTAAGCCTCCTTGACCTTTCTTAATTCCGTTTTATTAGTTTAATGGCCTAAAGTCAAACCCGTCGTAATTAAGGTTTGACTTAGTGATTAATCACTAATGGTCCAGTCAATTCTCGAATTGAAATTAGCTTTGAGTTGGTAATTATATGGATAATAAACCCTTAAAAGGGCACCCTCTAATTCCCACTCTAACTAGGTCAATTGTCGGGTCAAAGTTAATTATAAAAATTCAACAAAAAACAAATTTTCACATAAACACATAATTAACAATGTAGAAGCTATGAAACCTGTTTTATCACTTATATAACTTAATAATTAATGTAAGAACATGTCTAAGCATGTTCAACCCGATAATTTTTAGTTTAAGCTCGGTTCGGAACCGAAAGTAGCAAAAGTAGACTTTTGCTTTGACTTTCAGTTCTGACCCAATGTAGCATATTTTAGAAATGCCTTAGAGCTCTATTAGGACCAGGTTATAGGTTAGTGTAACCCTCTGAGGTTATACAACTTGGTTCATTAGTTATTCGATTCATGTGCATGTTTCCGTTATATGCCTAAATACTGACCATAATGCCCTTTTGACCTTAAAACAAGATTTTTGAAAATGTGAGAGGACAAAAGCCTTTATTAATGATTTATAAACTTGTCCTAAAAATTTGACATTAGTTTGAGGTCTAGATTAGGAGTTATGCTCAATATCGTAATTAAGAAGCTTTTTATTAATTAAACGGCGTAATTAACATAAAGCCTATCTAAACCCAAATTTTGACACCAAACTTTTTACCCACTGATGTAATATAATATTTTGGGATTTTTGAAGATTTTTAGTTATTTTTAAGCTGAGCATAACATAGGGTTCTTGCTTTAATTCGGTAATTGTCGGTTATGCCCTTTTCTTGAATAAAATGGGTTTTACATAACATATTGATACCAAACTTTTTGCTACTGATTTTATATAATAAATAAAATATTTTGAACTTTATAAACTGATCAAAAACTCAGATTTCCTATTTAAACCCGAAAATCGCTTAAAACCGACTTTTACGCGTTTTAAGCGCATAGTATGAGTTAAAACTATTTTTGGCATATGAAACTTAATACCTACTGATGTTTTAAGTAAATTTTTATAATTAAATAGTAAGCAAAAGTATTGAACTCAGAATTCTAATTTTGACCTTTAAAGCTTATGTGAAATTACCAAAATGCCCCTACGGTGCATAGTTTGGTTATAAAAGATAAATTTCACATATATGCAATACCCTACTGTTATGACATATAAATATAAATATTTTTACTGATTATATCAGACCTGAAACTCAGATTAGTATTTAAACTCTTTTATAACCTTTAAAATGACCAAAATACCCCTACGGGGCATAATTTGAGTTTAAATCGATTTTGGGCATAATAGAAGGTATCTTACTGATATCACAACATATTTAAGGCATATTAACTTAGGAAACCTGTTCATGACTCATTTGGTTACCCGTAACGCATTATTCGCGTTCGGTGCGGTTTATGTAAGTAGTTTGCATAAATTAGCCGAATCGGGTCAAACCTTATCGTTTTTATCTCAAAATCCAGAATGTGTTTAGTTTACCCATATTATACAAGTATTCCGATCATCGCTTAATTGTGCGTTTTGAACCGTATATCTTCCTTTAAAACTAACCGGTCTAAGTTTAGACTTAATTAAGACCCGTTAGGAATCTAATAGGTTATTAAAACCTTCGTTCAAGATTAGGAGACCAATAAAAGATACTTGCACTCGCTGATTGTGATATATACTTGCTCAGGTAAATACTTTTAACTTATTTTCCCTTATACGGGCTTGGGGTACGGTATATAAAATACCGCTTGGTCGGGCATTGAATTGTTAATCATATGAAGGTTAATTTATTGAGATGACCCGTTTAATCTGTTTTGTTTGCTTAAAGCCTTTGGGGGGTTAATGACCATGTCCCGGATATTCTTGGCATCATTCATTGAAATGGCCACGACCTAAGCACGGGGTGTAGGCATACACCTACCAGTGCATATATATAAAAATGTATAACCGACGGATTGAGAATAACTCGTCGCGGGATTATATCATGTGGTGTGTCTATTAATCTTTAACCCGGTATTCAGCCCGGGCTACTGAACGTATAACGAACATTTAATTCTTTTACAAGTTTATATATAAATAATTATCCCAAGTTATAAAAGATTATTTTGTGCCTTGTGCATTCAAATCAATTTTCTTACATTTTCAAAATGAGTCGGTTAATTGTATTTACCAGTGTAAACTGACGTATTTTCCAAAAAGGCTAAGTGCAGGTACTAAACGGAATAGCTGGCTACTCCTAGCATCAATAAAGAGTCCTGCAAGCTTAGATGTTATAAATCTGCTGAACAATATTTCTTTTTAACTTTGATCCGCCTGTGGATCCTTTACAACCGTTTTGTAATAAATGATATTACTTTCATTCGGTTTGTAATGATTTTATCTTTCGACTTCCGCTGTGTATATAAACTGTGATAAATTGTCTATGATGATATCAACTACATCACGATACTCCCCACTGGGCCCATCGGTAATACGTGGAAATATCGGGGTGTGACAGGTTGGTATCAGAGCCAACATTGAGTGAATTAAACACTAGCCTTTTGTGTTTAATCTCAATGACACAGTTTGCACATTCCTCGACTTTCGAGTCTAGACAAAGAACTTAGGGCTAATTCTGACTTATTTTGTTTTGTCCTTTATTGTTTCTTTTGTTGTTTCTGTTGTTTGTTTTAACAGGGCCTACAAAAATGCCGCCAAGAGTCCGAGGAAGAGGAAGAGGCAAGGGGCCATTCATCGCCCCCAACGATCACGAGGCCGGGCCTTCACACCGGCGAACTCCATCAGACACTCTAAGTAAAAGTCCTCAAGAAGACTAAAGGACCCATTTAGAACCCGCGAGGCGTTCAGTCTCACTGAGCTCCTCACCTTCCTACCTAAATTCTTTCGGGTCTCAATCGAAGAACGAGCCCCACAACTCACATCACTCTTTCATACCCCTTCAAAGCCCCAACTCACACCATTCCTTCATCGACCCAACACCCTACTTTCAAAGCCGGTTCAACCCGGAAAACCAAATTGATGAGCCAATGGGTTATAACCCGTTGGGACCGGAGGACCATTTCTCCATGGACATGGAAGAGGATCCGGAACCTGACCAGCCGCTAACCGGAACACCTACTCACCCCATCGAGATTTCGGATGGGTCGTCGTATCATGGATCACCTTATCGTGGTCCAGACAGTTATCAGGCAAGGTTTGCCCAATACGACTGGTGTTCACTCCCAGTTACCACTCATCACAGCAGCAGCAGGATCCCTCGGAGGATTCGCGTTTTGTAGTGGTTACTCCACCGCCACCACCAGTGCAGCAACCACCTCCGGAGCCACCGAAGCGTAGGAGGTCAACCGCACGGATGTCCGTGCAAGGGGGAGTCTGTATCAGCACCCCTCAGCATTCAAGTGGCAGTCATTACCCGCCACTAGACGAAGACCCACAAATGGGTGGGCCTTCGAACCCTGTTTCTGAGGTGGAGTCTGCGCCAGTCGCACCGCCACCGGTGGGTTATGATAACCCAATTCCTACATACGCCAGTGCAGCGGCGTACAACCCCTTTGAGCAGCCTACCTACCCGGGGTATAACTACTACAATGCCCCCAATGTTGACCCATACCTTGTAGCAGCCAACTAAAATGCCCTTCATCCTGAAGGACCTTACGCATCCTCCTACCAAACCAGGTACCCACCTTATGGGTATCAACACCCACCACCTCCTCAACCTCCGCATCAGCAGCCGCCACAGCCGCCGTTGATTCAGCCCCAGCAGCAACAGGAGATTCTACAGAGGTTGAGCCAGGTGGAACGGGAGGTTCAAGAATAGCGTAGGCACAACCGAGGATTTCTCAAGGGTTTGGCAAGCTTAATCAAGGGGAAGAGCAAAAAGGATCATTAAACCCTTTATTTGTTTATTTGTATTTCTTTAATTTTCAATCAAGTCCCTGCGTGGACATCTGTTCTGTAATCAGTCCCTGCAAGGACTTATATCTCTGTTTAGCCCCTGCATGGGCAAGTTATTTCTGTTAAAAGTCCCGTTTAGGGCAACCATGTACTCTTTTTAAATTTTTAGTGGCATGTTATCATTTAAATTTTATTTTATCATTATATGCATAAATGTAATATGTATGAAATACATAAATAAATCCAAAATATGTCATTCCTTTTATAAGATCTGCCTTTAAATATTAAATAAGAATCTTAAAGGGTATAACCTAGTCTGCATGTCATTATAAGACCCGACCATGATGGTAAAATCTGTTTAAAAAGATTCAAATCCTTGTTAACATCTGAAAACATGTTAACATTCCTGGCTAATGTGATCCGTAAAAATCACACGTGTCATCCTTATATTGGATTATTCCAGGTCCTTTTTTATTATTAAACATCCATTTGTGGTGTAATGCCTACGGGCCATAATTATTGTCATATAAGACAAAAGACAGTTGTAGCCTATAACTCCCTGTCGAGAAAGGTAATGAACTATGATTCAAGCCTTAGTACCTCGATCCTATAAGATCTTGACTTATAATTTGAATGTGTCCATGTGACTTGGCCTTTTGTGCCATTATTATATTTAATTATAACTAAGGATTATTGATGAAAAATCCTGAATGAAATACTTAATAAATTAACCAATATGGTTCTTTAATACCATGGTTAATGAGTTAATAAGATGACAAATCTATTATAAATCTCTAAGAAATCATTGTCATCATTTTATGTAGCAATCAAGCTACATGGCAGAGTCTGAAGAAGTCAACAGTCATCCAAGGGAGAATCATGATACTTCTAGGATCAACGTAACTGGTGCGGAACTTCAAGCATTGATTGATAATGCTGTTACCAAGGCCATAGATAGGCAGTTTAATGAGTCAAGTGGTACTCGAAGCAAGACCTCATCTGTACCCTATTCTAAACCTAAGACTCACTCTGAGGCTCATAGTAAGCCACCTCCTAAACATAATGGATCAAGGAGGGATGACGATCATCACTCCTCAAATCAGCATAGTGTTCCGTCGAAGAAGATTGAGCTCAAACAAGAACCACGTGGAAGGTCCTGTACATATAAGTATTTCATCTCCTGCAAGCCTAGAGACTTCACAGGGGAGAAAAGAGCCATCGATTGTATGACTTGGCTCGATGAAATGGACACTGTGGTTGATATCAGTGGTTGCGCTGATAAGGACGTTGTGAAGTTTGTATCTCAGTCATTTAAAGGAGAAGCGCTAGCTTGGTGCAGGTCTCTTATCCAAGCTACTGGAAAAGTCCATTTGTATGGCATGTCTTGGGAGCAGTTCGTTACTCTCATCAAAGAAAATTACTGCCCTCAACATGAGGTTGAGAAGATCGAGACCGACTTCCTGACATTAGTTATGAAGAATTTAGACTGTCAGGCGTACCTTACGAGTTTTAATACCATGTCTCGATTGGTTCCATATTTGGTGACACCGGAACCAAAACGAATAGCCCGTTTCATTGGGGGTTTAGCCCCGGAGATCAAAGCCAGTGTGAAGGCATCTCGACCGACTACCTTTAGATCGGTAGCCGATCTGGCACTATCGCTTACCCTTGATGCGATCAGGCAGAGATCGCTGAGAAATTCTGATATTGTGAAGAGGAAACGTGAGGATGAAAACTCACACCGATCAAACAAGAAACATAAAGGGAACTCTGATCACAAGAAGAGTTCCGGGTTTAGAAAGGATGATCAGCAGTCGGGCGAGAAGCCCAAATGCAAAATCTGTAAGAAGCGCCATTTGGGGAGGTGCAGATACGAGTCAAAATCCCAATCACAGCCAAGGGCTTGTGGGATTTGTAAGTCAAGTGAGCAAAAGACGATAGAGTGCAAGAAGATAAAGGATGCAACATGCTATAACTGTAACGAGAAGGGGCACATCAAGTCCAACTGCCCTAAGTATGCCAAAAAGCCTGAAGAAGCCAAAAAGACCAATGCTAGGGTCTTTCGAATGGATGCACGGGAAGCAGTTCAGGATGATAATGTGATAACAGGTACCTTCCTTATAAATGATGTTTATGCAAGGGTGTTATTTGATTTGGGTGCGGATAAGTCATTTGTAGATGATAAGTTTTGTAAGTTGCTAAATCTGCCTTTTAAAACTCTAAGCATGAAATATGAAGTAGAGTTAGCCGATGGTACCATAGAAACCGCCTCAACTATATTAGATGGATGTTTTATATCCATTAGGAACCACTCTTTTCCGTTATCCTTTCTTCCTTTGAAATTAGCTGGTTTCGACATAGTGATAGGCATGGATTGGTTATCTCATAACCAAGCCCAGATTGTTTGTGACAAGAAACAAGTGGTGATCAAGACTCCGTATGGCGAGCCACTTACCATACAGGGAGACACTCAGTATGGGTTGCCTAAGCAAGTGTCTATGCTTAAGGCATCAAAGTGTTTGAGGAAAGGTTGTGTCATCTACATGGCACAAGTAACTATTGATGAACCAAAACCCAAGGTTGAAGACATCCCTGTCATCTCTGAATATCCAGAAGTATTTCCTGAAGAACTACCTGGTTTACCCCTAGATAGGCAAGTGGAGTTCAGAATCGACATTATACCAGGAGCAGCACCTATTGCAAGAGCATCTTACAGGTTAGCACCAACTGAGATGAAAAAGTTGAGAACTCAACTGGATGATTTAATGGCAAAGGGATTATTAGACCTAGCTCATCTCCTTGGGGAGCACCGATCCTATTTGTAAAGAAGAAGGATGGATCGATGCGTCTATGCATCGATTATCGCGAGCTTAACAAGGTCACAATCAAGAATAGATATCCATTACCCAGGATCGATGATCTGTTCGATCAATTGCAAGGGGCGAGTTACTTCTCCAAGATCGATTTGCGGTCAGGCTACCATCAACTGAAGGTTAGAGATGAAGATGTGCACAAGACTGCATTTAGGACTCGTTATGGTCACTACGAGTTCCTAGTGATGCCCTTTGGGATCACAAATGCACCAGCATCGTTCATGGATCTCATGAACCGCGTATGCAAGCCCTACTTGGATAAATTTGTCATCGTCTTCATCGATGACATCCTTATTTACTCAAAGAATCAAGCTGATCATGAGAAGCATCTTCGTTGTATTCTTAAACTTCTTCAGCATGAGAAGCTCTACGCCAAGTTTTCAAAGTGTGAATTTTGGCTTCGTGATGTCCAATTCCTTGGACATATAGTTAGTGAGTGTGGTATCCAGGTGGATCCCGCTAAGATTGAGGCTATCATAAATTGGCAAGAGCCGAAGACGCCCACAGAGATTCGCAGCTTCTTAGGTCTAGCAGGATATTATAGGCGTTTTATTGAGAATTTCTCAAGGATTGCAGCACCCCTAACTTCGTTGACTAGGAAGAATATTAAGTTTGATTGGGGTCCTAAGCAACAAGAATCCTTCGATGTTCTTAAACAGAAGTTAAGCAATGCTCCTGTGTTGACATTGCCTGAAGGGATTGAAGAATTTGTGGTTTACTGCGACGCATCGCACACTGGCATGGGATGTGTGCTAATGCAGAAGGGTAAAGTTATTGCATATGCTTCCCGACAACTAAAAGTGCACGAAAAGAATTATACCACCCACGACTTGGAGTTAGGTGCCGTTGTGTTTGCACTGAAACTTTGGAGGCATTATTTATATGGTACCAAGTGTGTGATCTATTCTGATCATAAAATCCTTCAACACTTGTTCAACCAGAAGGATCTGAACATGAGGCAGCGACGATGGATGGAGACACTGAATGATTATGATTGTGAAATTCGATACCATCCAGGTAAGGCGAATGTGGTCGCGGATGCTTTGAGCAGAAAAGAAAGAGTTAATCCCATTAGAATCAATGCCAAGAGCATTGAATTGAAAAACAGTTTGAATAAAAGATTGTTAGCCGCTCAAAAGGAAGCTGTATTAGAAGCTAACTATCCTAATGAAAAGTTGGGAGTAACTGCTGAGCAGTTATCTTATGGCAAGGATGGAATCCTAAGATTAAATGGACGAATATGGGTTCCAATCTATGGAGGACTACGGGATGTTATCCTCCAAGAAGCCCACAGTTCTAAGTATTCCGTTCATCCTGGAAGTGACAAGATGTACCAGGATTTGAAGGCAAATTATTGGTGGATAGGCTTGAAGAAGTTTATAGCTACTTATGTAGCCAAATGTTTGACGTGCGCGCAAGTTAAAGCTGAACACCAGAAGCCATCAGGTCTGCTACAACAGCCCGAACTTCCCACCTGGAAGTGGGAAATGGTGACTATGGATTTTATCACCAAGTTGCCAAAGACGAAGAGAGGAAATGATACTATTTGGGTTATAGTGGATAGATTGACTAAGTCAGCCCACTTCTTACCTATTAATGAAACACACGGCTCAGATAAGTTAGCTCAGCTGTACGTGGACGAGATTGTAGCTCTACACGGAGTGCCAGTATCTATCATCTTTGATAGGGATACGAGGTATACATCGCATTTCTGGAAAAGCTTCCAGCGATTCCTAGGCACTCGATTAAATTTCAGCACTGCATATCATCCTCAGACGGATGGTCAAAGTGAACGTACTATACAGACACTCGAGGATATGCTACGAGCTTGTGTTATTGACTTAGGAGGAAGTTGGGATGATCATCTTCCATTGATTGAATTCTCATACAACAATAGCTATCATTCTAGTATTCAAGCTGCACCTTTTGAAGCTTTGTATGGAAGAAAGTGCAGAACGCCCGTTTGTTGGGCAGAAGTTGGAGATGTCCAACTAACAGGACCTGATATAGTCCTGGAGACGACAGATAAGATTGTACAGATACGAGATCGTCTCAAGGCTGCCAGGGATAGGCAGAAAAGCTACGCAGATAAAAGGCGTAAACCTCTAAAGTTTGAGGTTGGTGACAAAGTGTTACTGAAGGTATCACCCTGGAAAGGGGTAATGCGATTTGGTAAGAAAGGCAAGTTAAGCCCAAGATACATAGGACCATTTGAGATCATCGAATGTGTCGGAACAGTGGCTTATAAGTTAAACCTGCCTGAAGAACTCAGTGGTATTGATAATGTATTCCACATCTGCAATCTGAAGAAATGTCTAGCTGATGAATCACTAGTCATACCACATACGGATGTACACATAGATGAGAGCCTGAAATTTGTTGAAAAACCTTTGTCGATCGAGGATCGACAGGTTAAGAAGCTTCGAAGGAAGCAGGTACCGATTGTAAAGGTTAAATGGGATGCCCGTAGAGGTCCCGAGTACACGTGGGAGGTAGAGTTCACAATGAAAGAGAAGTACCCTCATTTATTTCAGTAAATCTTGAGGTCTAGATTTCTTTTAAGGGGGTGAGGATGTAACACCTCGTAAATTCATGTCCAATATAATGAAGACACGTGTCATGAGCTTTAAACGTGTAATAGATTGAATAAGAGGGACTAAAGTTGACAAACAAAGAAAGTATGTGTGTAAAAGGATTCAAAGTGTCAACATTTGATGATTATACCTTTCAACAACCCTACACGATGTTTATAACCTTAAACGAATGAATTATGAAGCGTATGAAGCCATTTGTGGAAGAAAGTGAAAGTTTACAAACCGCAAGGGTTAAAAGTGTCAACGTGTTTAATTTATACCTCTGAGTGACCTTTTAGCGAACCCGAAGCTTTGTAACGATTAATTATGCTCACTAGAATAAGTGATAAAAAATTCACAAGGTTTTGATATCGTATGAGAAAGATACGCGAACATTCGTAAGTAAGGGGTTAAAAGCGTCAAGGTTGAAATTTAAGACTTTTCGGTGATCATATAACTAACCGGGGAGTTAACGAAGTTGGTTTATGACTTAGAGTCCTTAAAAGTCAAGTTTGGGGGTTAAAACGTAATAAAAACAAGTTAAAATAAAGATTTGAAGGACCAGGGACCTAAAATGCAAATTCTGAAACTTGTTTAACCTGACCTGGGCCCCATACCGGCCGCGTAAGACCTTTGTGGTCTCTTACGCGGGCTGCCTGGTACTGCCTGCGACAGAAAACAAACACAGGTGCCAGTTTCAGCCTGTTGCACCGCCTTTGAAGCTTTGTTTTACATTCCAGGGGCTGCTCTGATGGTATTACATGCAATAGGGACACAGGTAATGATCAGGAATCATCTCATAGACTTGTTTGGCATGATCTTGTAAGATTAAAAGTCCTATATAAGAACATCTTGTTGCAACATTTTGGGCACTCACTTGCAAACACTCATAACTTAACTTCTGGAGTCTCCTGGAGCTCAAGATCATTTTCTAAGGGTCATTAGTCGTGCTTAGTACTTCAGTAAGCCTCCTTGACCTTTCTTAATTCCGTTTTATTAGTTTAATGGACTAAAGTCAAACCCGTCGTAATTAAGGTTTGACTTAGTGATTAATCACTAATGGTCCAGTCAATTCTCGAATTGAAAGTAGCTTTGAGTTGGTAATTATATGGGTAATAAACCCTTAAAAGGGCACCCTCTAATTCCCACTCTAACTAGGTCAATTGCCGGGTCAAAGTTAATTATAAAAAGTCAACAGATAGCAAATTTTCGCATAAACACATAATTAACAATGTAGAAGCTATGAAACCTGTTTTATCACTTATATAACTTAATAATTAATGTAAGAACATGTCTAAGCATGTTCAACCCGACAATTTTCAGTTTAAGCTAAGTTCAGAACCGAAAGTCGCAAAAGTAAACTTTTGCTTTGACTTTCAGTTCTGACCCAATGTAGCATATTTTATAAATGTCTTAGAGCTCTATTAGGACCATGTTATAGGTTAGTGTAACCCTCTGAGGTTATACAACTTGGTTCATTAGTTATTCGATTCATGTGCATGTTTCCGTTATATGCCTAAATATTGACCATAATGCCCTTTTGACCTTAAAACGAGATTTTTGAAAATGTTAGAGGACAAAAGCCTTTATTACTGATTTATAAACGTGTCCTAAAAATTTGCAATCAGTTTGAGGTCTAGATTAGGAGTTATGCTCAATATCGTAATTAAGAAGCTTTTTATTAATTAAACGACGTAATTAGCATAAAGCCTATCTAAACCCAAATTTTGACACCAAACTTTTTAACCACTGATGTAATATAATATTTTGGGATTTTTGAAGATTTTTAGTTATTTTTAAGTTGAGCATAACATAGGGTTCTTGCTTTAATTCGGTAATTGTCGGTTATGCCATTTTCTTGAATAAAATGAGTTTTACATAACATATTGATACCAAACTTTTTGCTACTGATTTTATATGATAAATAAAATATTTTGAACTTTATAAACTGATCAAAAACTCAGATTTCCTATTTAAACCCAAAAATCGCTTAAAACCGACTTTTACGCGTTTTAAGCGCATAGTATGAGTTAAAACTATTTTTGGCATATGAAACTTAATACATACTGATGTTTTAAGTAAATTTTTATAATTAAACAATAAGCAAAAGTTTTGAACTCAGAATTCTAATTTTGACCTTTAAAGCTTATGTGAAATTACCAAAATGCCCATACGATGCATAGTTTGGTTATAAAAGATAAATTTCACATATATGCAATACCCTACTGTTATGACTTATAAAAATAAATATTTTTACTGATTATATCAGACCTGAAACTCAGATTAGTAATTAAACTCTTTTATAACCTTTAAAATGACCAAAATACCCCTACAGGGCATAATTTGAGTTTAAATCCATTTTGGGCATAATGGAAGGTATCTTACTGATATCACACCATATTTAAGGCATATTAACTTAGGAAACTTGTTCATAACTCATTTGGTTACCCGTAACGCATTATTCGCGTTCGGTGCGGTTTATGTAACTAGTTTGCATAAATTAGCCGAAACGGGTCAAACCTTATCGTTTTTATCTCAAAATCCAGAATGTGTTTAGTTTACCCATATTATACAAGTATACAAACTTGTCGGGTCTAAACCACACTCTAATCCGGTCATCGCTTAATCGTGCGTTTTGAACCGTATATCTTCCTTTAAAACTAACCGGTCTAAGTTTAGACTTAATTAAGACCCGTTAGGAATCTAATAGGTTATTAAAACCTTCGTTCAAGATTAGGAGACCAGTAAAAGATACTTGCACTCGCTGATTGTGATATATACTTGCTCGGGTAAATACTTTTAACTTATTTTCCCTTATACGGGCTTGGGGTACGGTATATAAAATACCGCTTGGTCGGGCATTGAATTGTTAATCATATGAAGGTTAATTTATTGAGATGACCCGTTTAATATGTTTTGTTTGCTTAAAGCCTTTGGGGGGTTAATGACCATGTCCCGGATATCCTTGGCATCATTCATTAAAATGGCCACGACCTAAGCACGGGGTGTAGGCATACACCTGCAAGTGCATATATATAAAAAGGTATAACCGACGGATTGAGAATAACTAGCCGCGGGAATATATCATGTGGTTTGTCTATTAATCTTTAACCCGGTATTCAGCCCGGGCTACTGAATGTATAACGAACATGTAATTCTTTTACAAGTTTATATATAAATAATTATCCCAAGTTATAAAAGATTGTTTTGTGCCTTGTGCATTCAAATCAATTTTCTTAAACATTTTCAAAATGAGTCGGTTAATTGTATTTACCAGTGTAAACTGGCGTATTTTCCAAAAAGGCTAAGTGTAGGTACTAAACGGAATAGGCTGGCTACTCCTAGTATCAATAAAGAGTCTTGCAAGCTTAGATGTTATAAATCTGCTGAACAATATTTCTTTTTAACTTTGATCCGCCTGTGGATCCTTTACAACCGTTTTGTAATAAATGATATTACTTTCATTCGGTTTGTAATGATTTTATCTTTCAACTTCCGATGTGTATATAAACTGTGATAAATTGTCTATGATGATATCAACTACGTCACGATCCTCCCCACTGGGCCCATCGATAATACGTGGAAATATCGGGGTGTGACAACAAGGAATAACTAATGCAAGTAATAGCTTCAACCGTTAGTTATTAAGAACAACTACATGTTCTTAATACATAGCCTGCAGTGTTTCAATAACATATGCACCCTTTGTACTACCAGGGTCAAAACTACATTACCAACTATTACAAAAGAGTTTTAAGCAAACAAAAAACCACAAACAAAAAACATTGTTTCCATACATCAAAACATTATCCACAGAGGCCTCACAACCATTCAGTCGAACAAGAAAATACTTTTACCCATGACGAACTTAAGGGTAAACTCTTCATGAGGAACCATCTTTTTATCCTTCACAAACGGTTTCATGCCTTTTATGTAAAACCGACCATCAGGAGACTCAATACCAACTCGGACATCCCAAACATTACCGGCAACATCTACAATCTTTAAATTCCTCTTCCTATCCAAGCCAAGTTTTTTTTAGCGAGAGGTTTACGAATGCGCTGTAACAAACAACAAATAATGTTAACAAAGATAGTATTATAATATGGTTAATACATCCTAAGGTGCTGTTAGTACTTTTTGGTTACAGAAACTTACAAAATGATTGTCTACACGGAAAGGTACTGGTATAATTTTGTCATTCGGGGTTACAGGGAGGATATCAGTTTCATTGCCCTTAGTCACGTCATCCACATCTTCACCATCAGAAATATTGATAACCTCTTCTACGACTTCTTCCTTGATAGCAGCATATAATTCCGGTGGCAACACTAAATCAGCATTCTTGGAACAATTGAAAACGGACATATCAAAAGTATGAAGATCAATCATTTCAAACACAAGCAGATGCTCAGTGCTTATTGACAACTTTCTCTTAATCTGATCCCATCCAGTTGTTATGTAAAGCTGATTGTCAATCACATCCATTCGAATAAACACTTTATGCTTCCCAGGACCCCTAATAAGAACCGGATAGTTTGGAATGGTATTGTCCATCTTGTGATGTACAAATAAACGATTGATATGCTACAACGAGAAAAAATAAATATTAGTAATTTCATATACTAACAACCAATAAATAACAAACCATAATAAATATAATGAATCCAGATTGTGAACTACATACCATAGCATCAGGTTTATCAAAAGCGTCATTTGGTCTGTAGTAAAAATAATCAGATGGAGCAAATGCAATATTGTCATAGAAATAAAACATCCAGAAACTTTCTAAAGCTTCTTCATACTGAAATACGAGCCACGATCCAGATTGTAGTTTCAAAGTTTCAACTACGGAATACCACCCATTGTAGAAATAATAGACGCTTCCTAAATCATATACCTTGACTTCAAATACCTGGCCATTAGTTGTCTGCACTTTGACAAGGCCAACTGGATAGTTAAACTCTTTAATCCATTGTTTATATTTTTTTGGCAGAACCTATGTATAAATAAATTAAAATCAGAAACCGTCTAATATGATATTATAAAGAAAACTAAATTCGCCATAACTGAGATTAAAATACTAACCAAACATTTCCTTCGGTTGTCGTCCATGTAACAAGCAAACCCATACATCCTTCTAACTTTGAACTATCATAGAAAATACTATGTCAAAAGGTTATTCTATATATTGTAATTAAGAAGAGTATAACTAATAGACTAAAACGGTAAAAAAATGTACAAAAGTTTTCTATATAATGATAACAATACAAACAAAGACTTGAAAACACAAATGTATCATCTAAACTACCATTGTGCAAACGACAACGAATCATTTCATACAAGAATTTATAATAATTCGTTAAGACAATTGGAGTAACATTTAATATGATGAACAAGAATGTGAAAGACCAAAACTGATCAAAAATTCTTGGAATATAAGTAATCAAGATATGAACATACAAAACATGTGAAACACCCAAAATATTATAACTCAAACTGTGGAAGCCTAAAATTATGTATCTAATCTTTTTCAATATCAAGAACACCAACTGAAACTATACTAAACATCATATTCTTACAAAATCTTTATACAAAAACTGATAAACAATCATTTTTAACATAGCCCTAATTTATCAAATATTACATACATATACTATAATCTAAATTTGTTAAACACTAAAAATCTAAATTCCATCAACAAAACATGTTTAAAATCTATACCCAAACAACATCAATGTCAAGAACATTTATAATCTTCCGATTAAGTATCATAAATAGACAAAATCTTTAGAATTTACATGTAAATAATCAACAACATTGACTCATACAACGTCAAAAGAAAGCCAAATGATAAGAAATTTTCGATCAAAGAAACCAAATATACTAAATTAGTAAAAGATGAAATTGAAGGTGAAGAGAATACTGTCGTGGATTCGGCGATGATTATCCAGTATCGATTGATCTCCGTTCGTTTTCTGGAATCAAGGATTCTTCCCTCTGAATCGATAGAACTGGTGTAAGGGTTGTGATGATCTTCAATCGTCGATGAATTTTATAAAACCCAATGCGACTGATTAAATATTTAGTTTTCAACAAATGGGCTTGGGCTTGGACCAGATTTAATAAACAGGTCTTGGGCTTGGACCACATTTAATAAACAAGGCTTGGGCTTGGACCAGATTTATAAACAAAGAATATTTGTGTTAGTAAACATGTTTTGTGGGTTCGTTATGCTTCTCTTGTGTCTAAACTTAATCAGTCGACAAGTTGGGAATGACAAAATCTGTAGGGGCTTTTTCGTACTTCCGTTAGATTTACATATAAACGTTATTAATGTATTCTTAGGTATAATGCGAACGTGAATTCATTAAATAATTTCACATCAAATTTTACATATAAACGTAGGCTTACATTCAATTTTTACGATATACCCGCGTCCATCGGACGGGTGTATACCTTGTCTACTATAATAAAAGAAACCAAGTTTTGGACACGTGTCATTCATTGAAGATATCCTCAAATCTATACTTATCTTATAATAACTAAATAAATAATAAATAATGAATTAATATTAAATCTTATCATACTTTAATAAAATATTATCCTCAAATCTAAATTGTTAATTTAATATATATTTTTAAAACAAATACCTCTCTTTCAAACAAATACCCCTCTTTTCTACATATCTTATATTAAATATATAAATAATAAATTAATATTAAAAGTTATCCTAATTTATTAAAAATATAACTTTTTTATTATTTGGTATACAAAATTATATTTATTCAACACATGTAAAATGCAGGGTTTTGAAAAATATAACTTTTTTTATTATTTACTATACAAAATTACATTTATATAACCCGTGTAATACACGAAGTTTTTAAAGATATAACTTTTTATCATTTGCTATGTAAAATTAGATTTATTCAACACGTATAATACACGGGGGTTTTAAGGATATAATGTTTTTATTATTTGGTAGATTTTTCAACCCAACTATACACGGGTTTTTTAAAGATACGACGTTTTTAGTATTTAATATACAAAATTACATTTATTTAATATGTGTAATACACATGGTTTTTAAAGATATAACTCCTTTTTAGATCTATTCAACACGTGTAACATACGAAGTTTTTAAGGATATAATTTGTTTTTATTTGGTAGATTTATTCAACCCGATTATACACGGGTTTTTTTTTAACGATACAGCGTTTTTAGTATTTAGTATACAAAATTACATTTATCTAATCTGTGTAATACACATGGTTTTTAAATATATATATTTTATTATTATTTGATATATAAAATTACATTTATTTAACCCGTACAATATACGGGGTTCATAAAAATATAACTTTTTATTATTCAGTATATAAAATTATATTTATTTAACCCGTGTAATACACGGGGTTCTAACATAGTTAAAAATATAAATAAAGATCATAACGTAGATGATGTGATGTTATTTTGTTATTTTTTTAGAGTTGATTACACCGTTATTCCCTGTGATTTATGGAAAGTAACAACCTCATGTACTAATAGTTCAAAGTAACAATCTAAGGTTTTAACTTTTGATTTTGTAACATCCTAGGGCCTTAAGGCTAACGACCGTTAAAAACTAACTGAGAACTTAGTAGGGGTGAGCAGAAAACCGAAATAACCGAACTGTAACCAAATAACCGAAAAATCAGGACCGAAAAAACTGAACTGAAACAAAAACCGACGGTTCGGTTTTCGGATTTTTAATAACCGAAAATTTCGGTTCGGTTTTCGGATAATCATTTTCATTAACCGAAATTAACCGAACCAAACCGATAAGTCGCACCACCCAACACCGTCGCATCATCATGTTGTACCACCACCGTACCGTGGAACCACCACCGACACCGTGTCATGGAACCACCATCGGCATCGTGTTGTGGAACCATCAAACCATTTTTTGGTGACCACCATGCACATGAGAATTTAGTTCTTGATGGATATAAAGCGATGAATGGATGAGAATAAAGATATGCTAAACTTCATAGAAATTTAGTTCAAACTAAATTGTGATGAATGGATGGTGTAACATCTGTGCTTGTAATCATTATGAACAGTACCATTATCAATAAAACAATGTCATTTGATCCCAATGTTTGTTTGGTTATGTTTTACATTTTTCATGTTTTGACTTTTATCCAATTTCAAACTCTACATCGCTTTCTGGAGATTTATACGCAAACTGGTGCGTAAACGTAGTCAGTTTAATGCAAAAAATACTCTGGAACATCAACATATACTTAACATACCTTAAACAACCCTTACATAACTTAGAAATAAGTTTTGAAGGCTTTGGTATGGCAAAAACAAGTTAATTCGCTTACAGGGACTAAACTTGACAAACTGCGAAAGTATGCCAATTTGAACTGTAACGAACATTCCGAAACATGACCATAAGTTAAACATACCATAAATAACCTTTACATAGTTTATAAATAGGCTTTGAGGGTTCGGTATGCTAAAATAAACTTTTGGGGTCATTCAGGGACTAAAAGCGTCAAAAAGTGCACAAGTTTGCATTTTCGCGCATAACTTACGTTCTGAATACATCCGGACATCCAAAAATTTATGTAAGCACTAAAATATTTTATTTTAGTGTTTGGCATAAGAAAAATCCATTCGTCACGCCATTTGGATCATTTTTCGCGCTTATGCGCATTCCGTCGTAATTAACCGAACAACGTAACCGTACGGCTAAACGAACCGACACCTGATATATTTTTGAACACATTTTAAGTTCCCTATACTTTAACTTCATTTTAGAGCTTTGAAATGGGGTTAACGGGGCTTAAACGTGTCAAAAAACGCATCGAAAACCAAGTTTTGAGGTTGCAGGGACTGAAACTGTAAATCTGCCAAACTAGGTCCGTAAGTAGGGGCCAGATGCAGCAAAACGTTTTTTTACAGCTGTTAACAGCCCTTAACACTCTCCAAAGGCCAAGTGCCAAGTGTCAAACTCTTATGGTGGATGGCAAATGAGTTACCACAACTTTCCAACAAGTGTACGGCTTAGATCGTGCCCCCTTTTCCAAGAAATGATCCTAACGGTGAACCAAAAACTATAAATACCCACCTCCACCCTTCACTTTTCCTCACAAGAATCTGATCTTATGTGCTCTAAGTTGAAACCTTTGTTTCATACCTGAGCTATTTTGATCTAGATTAGCATTCGGGGACCCTTTGTAAGTATTCCTTCGTTCTTTTATTGCTTTTCGAGTCCGAAAGTCAAACTTTGTTTGACTTTCTGCATTAACCAGTTTATGGTCAATGCGAAGTTCGTTTGAACTTCGCAACGTGATTGTAATCACGATGGTTATAGTCCCTTGTGACTATGCCTAATGATTACCACGTTGTCTAGGGTCGTAAGGGTAAGCGATCTAACAAATCGCTTATACCTTCGAACCCGACCCATTTGGTCGATCATTAGGATCCGACCAAACACATTAGGTGACCATAGTATATAGGGAATAACCTTCCGAGGTTATACCTTATGGTTGCTTCGTTTAAGTAGTTGTATGATAGGTAGTTTATATGCCTTAGGTAAATTACCAAAATACCCCTTTGATGCCAAAATTCATTTTAAACATATGTAACATAACTTTTGACATCTAAACTGATTTGACAACAATATTAGACATGTTAAGGCATATGTTACTTGTCATAGGACTAGTTAAGCGGTCCGAACGCGTTTCACGCGAACGACGCGTTAAAGTAGCATAAGCTACCTAAACGGGTCGTAATGGGTCGTAAGCACTTATGTTAGGTTTCATTTAGTATGTAGGCTTTGTTAAACCATATTACATGAGTTCCTACACTCATTTGGTTTACAAACCCTCATGCTACCCGATCTTCCGATATAGGTCCGGTTTATTAACATAGTTACCTATATTAGGTGCCGTTTGATTCCGTAATCTCTAGCATTGCTTGGTGGTTATCTTAGGACTTCTGAGCAATCTCAAGTGAGTACATAGACCCCTCTTTTACTGTTTTCAAACTGTTTTGGGGTGAAACACATGTGCCTACTTGTTACTTTCATGCTTTCCATGTTTTCACATCATATACCTGCTATGTTCGTTAGTACATTTTAGTACATGTTTTACATTACATTTCATGCTATGTATGCCTATTGTGTGCGTACTTAGTACATTGTTTTACATTACATTTCATGCTATGTATGCCCATTGTGTGCGTACTTAGTACATTGTTTTACATTACATTTCATGCTATGTATGCCCATTGTGTGCGTACTTAGTACATTGTTTTACATTACATTTCATGCTATGTATGCCCATTGTGTGCGTACTTAGTACATTGTTTTACATTACATTTCATGCTATGTATGTCCATTGTGTGCATACTTAGTACATTTGTTTCACGTCACATGCTATGTATGTCCATTTGTTACATACTTAGTACAGTTGTTTTCATCACATGTTTACATTTTGGTATGACATTTGGGTTGTTTACAATGGAACAATACATTCATTAACATTAGCTACGCCGTTCGTTAGTAGGTAGTGGTACCATAGGAATTGACAACTCCCGTTCCTGAAATCCTAGGTTTGTTTGGATTGGAAGGAATGACCGAATTCGATGTACATAACTTAGATAAACCTTTAATTTGTTTAAGGGTTTATCGCCACAGTCTCAAGGCTTGGATGTATGCATTTTCACAATACCGCATAAATGTTTGTATCAGTATAGCATGCATTTGTTCCACAAAACATAACTTTGATTTAAACTATGTTTTACATCAATACCTTGTTTTTGTGCATTTTTACATATGGTTTAGCTGATATATTTCACTTACCATACATGATACTTTTGGGTACACATTACATGATCTACATTAACATAAACTTTTTGACATTGATATACACATTTAGTGGTTTATATTGGACATAGACATTTCAATATGGTTTACACATTAACACATGACAATTCATTTATTCATGAACAATTTACATTGATGGTTGGTTTGAGTAAGTGATTTGAGTAACGAGGCGTGTGTAATATGATACAAGCATGGTGGATACGCCGCTGGTACTTCCTATATATAAGTGTTTGTATGACATTACATGTCGTAGCGTTATTGAAATCATTTCAATATTTGACATATTACATTTTACATAAACATCTTATTTTCAGAAGACATTGATTTACAAAACAACTTATCGTATACAAACTCATTTTTACTTGGTTATTCATTTAACCTTACATTATTCTCTTATTTAAACATATCATTGCTTTTTAATGATTTACAAAACAAAACAACTTACAAGGTTCATGACTGACTGTTATTACACAACTTTTCCTAAACTTATAAGTCATGAATCCTATTTTCACAAAACCTATGTATCTCACAGGCATTTTTATGCTGGCGTACCTATTTTCACATGTGTTTTCAGGAGCTTTTCCGTAGGATGATGATCGTGACACTAGGGCGGACCTGTGCCTTAGAGACATAAAATGAAGATAGACTTAGTTTAATTATGTTCTGAACTCTTTATTTCCTGTTTAAGACAATGTAACTCTTATGTTTATAAATAAAATTACAACTTTGAATGCCATGGTTATGAAACAATTAATTCTGTCTCAACACTCCCCGACGTTTCCGCCGCGGTTGCATGTTATACGCGGTCGGGGTGTGACAGATGGGTATATGATGGATGGATGGGTATATGATGGATATAAACTTCATATTTGCTTTATTGCTTGATGACACATTCAAACTAAACTTCATATTGATCAACCATGTGCAGTTTTTTTAATAAAGTTGAATTTAGTTCTTGATGGATATAAACTTTATTTTTTTTACTAAATTTGAATTATGTGTAAAAAGGCTTAGAATTAAAAGTGAGTTATTCCATGGTTTCGAGAAGTTTCTTTATAACTCATATTGATCATTTTGGATTTTATAAATTAGCGTGCTTTGGTTTGTCCTCATTTTTTATATTTTTAGTTAAATAATAAGAAAAAACTTAGTTAAAGAAAATGAGAAAAAAATAAAATTTGTGTTTTAAATACTATCAGAGTTAGTTGCGGGGTTAGTCCATGTGGTTTCTCCAAAGTAACAAGGTTGGGTACTAAGTTCTTAGTTGACAAAAATACCCTAAGTTTTCAGTTAGTATTTAACACATGTTAGTTTTAAGGACCTAGAATGTTACAAAATAAAAAGTTAAAACCTTAGGTTGTTACTTTAAACTATTAGGTTACTGGGTGTGGTATAAAGCCCCTAGGGACTTTATCACGCCACCTCAGCGTCACGTCAACGTCACGTCACACAGTGGCTTTAAAGCCTCTTTCTTTAACTTGTAAGGTGTGGTATAAAGCCACCCTTTAACCTATAGCGCCCCCCTTTAAACAAAAATTAACCAAACATTCATTGATCTCCTCATAGCGGCTCGTTAGCACCATGGCGGAAGGGGTATAGCCCAACCCCCCCCCCCCCCCCCCCCTTTAGAGGCGGCGGTATGGCGGTTGGCGCCCCGGGGCGCTAAAAATGCTAAGGTGGCAGGGTGGCGCCATGCCACACCCACCGACCTTAGTATCTAATGATGTTACTTTTCATAAACCACATAGACTAACGATGTAATTAGCTTTTTCTTTTATATAAAATCAAAGTTATATATTTTTATGTCACCCTTAAAGTCAAAGGGTTCATATATTTAATCTCTGCCATTAGATCAATCTTATATGTAATCTCAACCATTTAAAATAAGAAAAAATGTTCTAGAAGCAGAAGTTACCTACAGTTTCATATTTGACCGTTTAAAATAAGAAAAATGTGCTTCCACCCCACGTCTCTCCCCTAAATTTATCTTCAGAACCTCTGCATGCATCGCCCCCATTATAAACACCCCACCATCACTACTTACTTATTAAATTTGATTATAGATCGAGACTTTGGGATTGAATATGATTTGATGTTGTTTTTTTGCAGAAGTTTAATCAACCATAGCTAATTTTACAGAAGGATAGTTCAACAGATGCTGAACTTTAACATGCAAGAAGCCAACCTAGGCCTCCGAGGTCTTATGCTTTAAAAGGTATGGTTGCAATCTACTCACTGATTTCATTGAACCTGTCCATCGTGTTGGATCTTTACAGATATTTGATGATTTGTATATTTGTAATATCATAGTTTTTAAGTTTTTGAAGTTGATTTAGTTTTTGTTGGTTATAGGTATGAATCAAATAGTCCCCTACTTTCTGGAGTCCTAGCCCAGTAAGTAAATATGTTCTTTCTTTGCTTTTGATTCATTACTTAATTATTAATCTAGTCACAATTTGAAGATTTAAATATGTTTGAATAGATGGGTTAAGCAGAAAACTTGCTTGAATCTATCTATATGTTTCTTTTATGACGGGCTTTAATAGTCTATAGGACTGCTTAGGTGTTTTCTATCCACATTATCCGTTTGTACTTCACAAATAAACATTGCAAAACAGGTGGTCTGGGTCGGGTAAAAATGTGTGGTTTTATATAAGTTCAATTTGGTCTGGGTCATAGTTATTAAAGCGAGGGCCCAAGCGCGCCTAGGCGCATATAAAGCCTCGGGTCCTACAAATCGCTCTGAGTGCGCCTCGCGCCATTAATAACTGTGGTTCATGTCATAGTTATAAAAGCGAGCGCCTAAGCGCAAATAAAGCCCCAGGCCCAACTAATGGCCATGAGTGTGTCTCGCGCCTTTAATAACTATAGTTTTGGTTAAAATGAGTTCTAGAAAAGAGAGAATAAAAATCGGGTTCATTCGCTACATTTGTTTTTGTGCAATTAGTGGCGGCAACTATAGAGACCGTGGTTGTTGTGTTTATAGGTTGGGAGAATTAAGAAAAAAAAGTGAGCTTATAAGTATCAGTTGTGCTTTTTTCTTAAATAATAAATATATACTATAGTTTTAACACCAGACGGTATAAAACTAGTTCAAAATGAGCAGCTTCTTGTCAAATGGCATTTAGGGCATGCTCACCAAACCAAAATCAGAGCAGGGAGTGTTTGGTTTAAGCATCATTTCACGTCTCTCTGTAACGGAATCAGCGACGATCGATGATGACTCACTTGAATTCACGTCTTCATGCTTTCATCAAACTCGCAGGTAGTTTCATCACCACCTCCTTCCTTCGTCCTTCATCTTCCCGATTAGGTTTAGGATTCAGTCCTCACTCCACTTCTTTAGCTTCTCTTCTTCACTCCACTTCCTTTTCAAATAATGGGGATCGTCCCCTGTCTAGGTATCAAAACCTTACCAGCTTGGATCATGCCTTTAAGCTGTTCGATGAAATGATCCAGAGAAAACCCCTCCCATCTGTTGTTAGGTTTACTCAGTTGTTAAATGCTGTTGCCAAAATGAAACATTTTTCTTCTTGTCTCCATCTTTTCAAACAAATGTGTGCCATTGGAGTTCCTGTTGACAAATACTCTATGAATATTGCCATCAAGTGTTGTTGTCAGATGTCTCGCACCTACGACGGCTTTGCACTCCTGGGCTGTTGCTTCAGGCGAGCTGTTGTACCCGATGTCTTCACATTTAGTACACTCTTAGATGGACTCATTCGTGAAGATAGGATTCTTGAGGCTGAGAGACTCTTCAAGAAGCTCATCAAGCACAGACTTTGTGAACCTAACGTAGTTACGTATAACACGATGATTAAAGGACTTTGCAAGTTTGGCAACAATGATATTGCCATTGGTTTGCTTAGGCTCATGGATGAAAGAGGCTGTAAGCCTGATATTTATGCATATAGTACTATCATTGATAGTCTCTGCAAGGACAAAATGATAGAGGATGCTTTCAAGCTTTTCGATGAAATGGTATTTGCCAAAGGCATTCAACCAGATGTCATCACATACACCTCTCTCATTCATGGCCTTTGTAACTTATGTCGTTGGAACGAGGTCTCTAAGCTGCTAAAAGAAATGGAGGAGGATGTAAGGATCTCTCCTGATATTCAAACCTTTAGCATATTAGTTGATGCATTTTGCAAGGAAGGTATGGTGGATGAAGCGGAGGCTGTTATAGACATCATGGTTGAGAGAGGTGTGGTTCCTAACATAGTCACATACAATTCACTTATAGACGGTTACTGTCTACGAGGTGAAATGACCAAAGCAAGGTCGATTTTTGATTCACTTACTTCTAAAGGTCTCATCCCTGATGTTGTTACTTACAGCAGTTTAGTGAACGGGTATTGCAAGAGTTTGAAAATAGAAGAAGCCATGCATATGTTTCATGAGATAACAAGAAAAGGTTTGAAACCTGATATAGTCAGTTACAGCACCATGTTACAGGGATTGTTTAGGTTTGCACGCTGTGGAGATGCACGAAAGCTCTTTGATGAGATGCGAGCAGCAGGCCAGATTCCAAATGAATACACATATGGAGTAATTTTAGATGGCCTTTGCAACAACCATCAAGTAGAAGAGGCGCTCTCTTTGTTTCATTTGGTGGGTGAGAGCAAGCTAAATTATAATATCGTCGTGTACAATATTCTTATAGAAGGTGCAAGCAAATGTGGGAAGCTTGATACTGCGAAGACTCTTTTCCATGACATAACTTTAAAAGGTTTGCAGCCTGACGTGCGAACATTTAACATAATGATTAGTGGCCTCTGTAGAGAAGGTCAGCTAAAGGAAGCAAAGCTCTTGTTTCTTAAAATGGATGGGAGTGGCTGCCCACCAGATACCGTTACCTTCAATGTTCTTCTCCAAGGATATCTTAGGAACAGGCACTTTGATGATGTAGAGATGCTTTTACATGAAATGGATGGAAGGAGTTACTCACTTGATGCTTCGAGTTTATCTTTGTTGATAGATCAAATCGCAGCTGGTTCACTAGAACGACGTATGATTGAGTTGATAGGTAGGCTTGTGCCAAAAGAAATGATGAACATTCCTGCCTAGATAACAATCTGGGAGAGAGACTTATATAGTTTTTGTGGTCTTTATTTGTGGCATATTCTACTCAATGATTTTAAACCTATGCATATTTGTATTTCATTGATCCCAGCAGTCTCTTTTCATCTAATTTATATATGAGTTCCAGTTTGATATATATATAAAGTGGATATGATAGCTTTGAATGATCACAGGCATTGTTTTGTAAGATCAGCCCTGTATTTGAATTTTACTCCTAATTACTCGAGCCTTATTGAACTCTGCATTGGATCTGCCCACAAAATTACCATAATTTTTCAGTTTTTGCGGTCTGTAAGTTAACTTTAATTTGTCCGAAAATATTACTTTTTTGTGCTGTCAGATTAACCTTTTTTCTCTGATTTATGTTTGTAATTTAACCTTAAAATTGAGTCATTCTTTGGTAAGTTCACCTATCACAACTTCCGACTTGTCATGCTATTTTATCTGCTTCATCTATCAGATCTGTTGACCATCTCTTCTTAGGAGATTCTGTTGATCCAGGTCAACACATTTTAGAAACCATCATTCTTCCGTTCGCTCCAAAGGTATCACTCGCGTCTGTGACTGTTATTGAAAGTTGCTTTTAGTTTGGTAAGAATCATGATTCACCATGTATCTTGCAAGTGTTTGACTTTTCAAGGTTGACTATCCACAAAACAACTGTTTGACTTTTCAAGGTTGACTATCCACAAAATGTTATATGTAATATGTGGGAATCTTGAGGGGATGGTAATGCCATGTTATTTATCTTGCTTATGCAAATTTAAATCTGAGGCTGTTCATTTTGGGTACAGGGTAAAATGAGAATTTGACATGGGTCAAAACAAGGTCGAGTTGGTTCGAAAACTTTTTTTTCAATATTATCATCTTTTTTGCTTTTTAAAATGTTTTAATGAGTTCAAAACCTTGACATATATGTATTTCATTGATACTAGAAGTAACATTTCATTTACTTTATATGTTGCTTCCAGTTTTATATGTTCAAAGGCAGGGGCGAAGCTTCTATAGGACGGGAGGGGGCGGCCGACCCCTGAAGTTTTCGCTCAGTAGTGGGGAGAGTATGTAATTTTCGTATAGAAATTTTTGGGTATATACGTTTTCAACCCCCCGGTCTTATAGAAATTTTTTGGTATATATGTTTTCGACCTCCCGGTCAGAAATCTCAAGCTTCGCCACTTTTCAAAGGGGATAACATAGCTTTGATCGCAAGCGTCTTTTAGTTTAATCAGCCCTGTATTATATTTCAACTTGAGATTACAAACATTTTTGGGCTACTAGTGTAAGGCTGCAGCATTGCTTTTGTTGATCAGCCCTAAAGTCGCGCCATGGTGAATCTGTCCTCAGAAACAGAATCACCATATTTGCAGTGTTTTGGTAATTTTTAGTAGAAATAGTAAGAGTAGGATCAGATGGCAAATGACCATCTGGAGTTTTGTCCACAACCTGCCTTAGTTCGCCATTATCCAACTTAAGATTTTGTTAGGTTCAGAAGCAAGTCTCAGGTTGGCTACGTAAGATAATTTTATAACTCACATTTGAATGAACACTTATGATTTAGATAACATTGAATGACTTTCTCTTTTGTATAAATTAACTAGTTTTTGCCCCACCCGCGTTGCGGGGCACTAAGCCGAATACTTCTCTCTCATAACATCTACGTCTGTGTTTCGGTTACTTGTACATACTACTCATAACACGATCTCAAAAAAAAAAAAATTACATTTAGTCAACCAATTAAAATAAAACACAACCATTCTTTTGATCAAAAAATTAAAACGATGGAAATTACACTGGGGCAAAATTGTAACTTTTCAAGACAAATGAACGTGTGCCAGGCAGCCGCCTGACACGAATAAAAATTACACCGAGTCAACCAATTAAAACAAAACAGTACTATAGTTTTGTAAAAAAAAAAACTAAAATAATGGCATGAATGTAATTTTACACTGGGGGCAAAATCGTAATTTGACTAGAAGAACAAACAAAAACGATGGTAAAACTATAAATTTGAACTGAGTGCAAAATTGTAATTTAGCTGGGAGGGAAAAAAACAAAACTAATGACAAAACTGTAAATTTAAGCGGGGTAAAATCGTAATTTGGCTAGACCAATAGTGAAGTTTCAGGTAGCTGCCTGGCACTATTCCCCTTCATGTAAAACGTATAGTACTAGTTATTGCCCCGCCGCCCGCATTGCGGGGCGCTAAGCCGAATATTTCTATCTCATAACATGTATGTCTGTGTTTCGGTTACGTGTACCTACTACTCATAACACGTTCTAAAAAAATTACATCGAGTCAATCAATTAAAAACACTGTGATACTTTTGCAAAAGAAAAAAAAAGAAATTAAAACGATGGAAAGACTAAATTTTTAAAATGTGGCAAAATTGTAATTGATCAGGACAAATGAGTGTTTGCCAGGCAGCCGCCTAGCACGAATAAAAATTACACCGTGTCTACCAATTAAAACAAAACAATACCATAGTTTTGTCAAAAAAAAAAAGGGTTATTTGATTTTATCACCCCAAACTATTGGCTATTGGTCGCTGCCACCCACAACTATCACTTTGACGCACGTCACCCCCAACTTAACACTTAGTGTGTTATGTCACCACGTCCTTAACTGATCACTAACTTTTGATCCTGTTACTATACTTTTTTGGGTGTCATAGGGATCTTGGAAATGTTTTAGGGATCTTAGGACACCCCCAAAAGTATAATAACAGGATCAAAAGTTAGTGATCTGGTGATAGAACATACTAAGTGTTAAGTTGGGGGTGACGGACGTCAAAGTGATAGTTGAGGGTGGCAGCGGCCAATGACCAATAGTTAAGGGTGATAAAATCCAATAACCCAAAAAAAAAAACTAAAACGATGGCATGACTGTAATTTTACACTGAGGTCAAATTCGTAATTTGACAGGGAAAAAAACAAACGATGGCAGAACTTCAAATTTGAACTGAGGGCAAATTCATAATTTGGCTGGGAGGAAAAAAACAAAACCAATGGCAAAACTGTAAATTTATACCAGGCAAAATCGTAATTTAGTTGGACCAATGGAGAGGTGTCAGGCAGCTAGCTGGCACTATTCCCAAGAAAAAACTAAAACAACGGCATGACTGTAATTTTACACTAGGGGCAACTTCGTAATTTTATAGGAAAAAATAAACAAAACCCATGGCAAAACTGTAAATTTGAACTGAGGCCAAAAACGTAATTTGGTTCGGAGGGAAAAAACAAAACGAATGGCAAAACGGTAAATTTAAATGGGGCCAAATCGTAATTTGGCTGGACCAATGGGGAAGTGTTAAGCAGCTGCCTGACACTATTAAAAAAAACTAAAACGATGACATGACTGTAATTTTACATTGGGGGCAAATTCGTAATTTGACAGTAAAAAAAACAAAAACTATGGCAAAACTATAAATTTGAACTGAGGGAGGAGAAAAAAACAAAACCAATACCAATACCGTAAATTTAAACGGAACAAAATCGTAATTTGGGTGGACCAATGTAGAAGTGTCACGCAGCTGCCTGGCACTATTCCCCTCCATGGAAATTGTATGATACTAGTTTTTGCCCCACCCGCGTGCGGGGCACTAAGCCGAATATTTTTCTCTCATAACATGTACGTATGTGTTTCAGTTACTTGTACAAACTACTCATAAAACGATCTTAAAAAAATTACATCGAGTCAAACAATTAAAACAAAATACTACAATACTTTTGCTAAAAAAATTAAAACGATGGAAAGACAATAATTTTAATGTTAGGGCAAAATTGTAACTTTTCAAGATAAATGAGCGTGTGTCAGGAAGCCGTCTGGCACGAATAAAAAATTACCCCGAGTCAACAATTAAAACAAAACACTATCATAGTTCTGAAAAAAAAAACTAAAACGATCACAAGACTGGAAATTGTCATCTGGGGCAAAATCGTAATTTGACAGGGAAAAAAACAAAAACGATGGCAAAACTGTAAATTTGAACTGAGGGAAAAATCATAATTAAGCTAAGAAGGAAAAAAAAACAAAACCAATGGCAAAACTGTAAATTTAAACGGGACAAAATCATAAGGTGGTTGGACCAATGAGGAAGTGCTGCCTGGCACTATTCTCCTCCATGGTGAAAGTTAGGGCAAAATTGTAACTTTTCAAGATAAATGAGCATGTACCGGGCAGCCGCTTGGTACGAATAAAAAATTACTTCGAGTCAACAATTAAAACAAAACACTACCATAGTTTTGTCAAAAAAAAATCTAAAACGATCGCATGACTAACTTTTAACCCCTGGAAAATCGTAATTTGACACGGGAAAAAAAAAACATAAACGATGATAAAACTGTAAATTTAAACCGGGGATTATCCACATGGCCAGGGCCCGATACTTCGAAGGACACGTTATTTAAAAAAAATCCGATATGTAAATGTAAAAATAAATAAATTAATAGGGTATACTCGTACAAACACCAACATTGGCCCACTTACAAAACTATTTTTATGGTTTAGATTAGTTATTAGCCCATTGCCATTAGGTTTAAACCTTTAATGAGCCCAATACCCAATTTCGTTAAGGTCTAAGGGCATGTTTTTTCAAGCTCGAACATGGTACATGAATTCTTAGGGCCGGCCCTGATTATCCGTGTAATTAACTCTTACCAATTTATTACTAACAGGTCTTGTGTATCATAATTAAAAAAAATATATTAGGTTTTATACTCGTATTAAAATATACCTTCATGACACATTCTAAAAAGTATTTTTATTATTTACTTAATACACTTAACAAATCAAATTTTAGATATGAAGAACTTATAGGATTTCTTATTTATTTTGTTTATTGTTTGTATCCTCTCCATATATAGAGTAGCCAATTATGGGAGTTTATCACTGTATTTCTTATTTATTTTGTTTATTGTTTGTATCCTCTCCATATATAGAGGAGCCAATTATGGGAGTTTATCACCGTAGGTTGTTATGTTTTCTCCTATTTAATCCCTTTGTATTTTGAGAATTATTCAATGAAAAATAAACCTACTTCCCCCACAAAATATCATATGGTATCAGAGCAGGTTTTACAAACCTAGCTCTCGATATTGATCCAGCACATGGCCGGAGAAGATAGCCAAAACCAAACCAAAACCGGAGAAGGTTCTAGCGGTGGGATCTCATATGATTCACCCTATTATCTTCATCCATCCGATTACCCCAAGCAACTTCATGTAAATGAGATCCTCACAGACAGCAACTTCGCTGATTGGAGCCAAGAAATAACGAATTTTCTGTTTGCTAAGAATAAAATAATGTTCGTTGATGGGACGATTAAGAAACCAGAGAAGACTTCCAAAGATTACATGCCCTGGATGCGGGTAGACGCTATGATAAAGGGTTGGTTAACGACAGCTATGGAGAAGAACATAAGAAACAGCGTGAAGTATGCAACTACAGCAGCAGAGATCTGGTCAGATGTGAATGAACGCTTTGGGAAAGAAAGTGCCCCTAGGGCGTATGAACTGAAACAGAAAATTGCCTCTAGTCGACAAAATGGCGCTTCCGTATCGACATACTTCACTCAACTACGGTCCTTATGGGACGAGGCACAGTCTATACACCCTTTTCCTTGTTGTTCCTGCGGCAAGTGTGAATGTGATGTTGGCAAAAAAATCAATGAACACTTAGAGAAAGAACGCCTTTATGAGTTCTTGATGGGACTAAACGCTGAATACACGGTCATCAGAACTCAAATATTGGCTACGAAGCCAACTCCTTCACTCGGGGGGGCTTATCACATGGTGGCTGAGGATGAGAGACAAAGAGCGATCACGGGTGAAGGAAGAACACCACCAGAACCGGCTGCATTCAAGGCTGCACAGAGAAGGGAATTGTACACAGGCCAAAACAAAGAGAAGGGAGGACCGAAAATTGTCAGAGATGTGCATGAACACTGCACTTTCTGTGACAGAGATGGCCATAAGCACGAAGGTTGCTTCAAACTAATCGGGTATCCAGAATGGTGGCCCGGAAAGAAAGGAGAAAAGGTAAAAGGCAAGGCTGCGTGTGTTGAGATGGAGACAAGCCCGATTCCAGGTCTGACAAACGAGGACTACCAACTTTTCTTACAAGACTTTTCTGGAACAGGTAGTGGCAAAGGTACAAAACCTGTTGCGAATATGACTCATAAGGACAACGAGGAAGGTGAGTGGATTTTTGATTCGGGTTGTACCGAATATATTACTTATTTGTCAAACATTCTTATTAATAAAAGGGCCACTCCTTTTGAGGCTCCTGTTGTAATACCCAATGGCGATTCCGTTCCAGTTAAAGGAAAGGGAGATTATGTACTTCCAGGGGGCGCGAAAGTGAATGGAGTACTTTACATTCCAGATTTTAAATGCAACCTTCTTTCCGTTAGTCGCCTTAGTCGCGATCTACAATGCTCCATATCGTTTTTTCCTGATTTCTGTGTGATGCAGGGACTAAAGAGGAGGAACTTGATTGGTGCGGGTAGATACTAAGGGGGACTGTATCGAATGAAGATGATTCAAGGAAGAAAGGCCATGGCTGCCACGGCTGAAACATGGCACAGAAGACTTGGACATGCTTCAAACGGAAAGCTTGCTAAAATGGATTTTCTTAAGACTAGTAATGTTGACTTTGGTAATTTTTGTGATTCTTGTGCTAGAGCTAAACACACTAGACTTCCATTTCCTTAAGTTTTATTAAAACTACTGCTCCGTTTGAATTAATTCATTGTGAAATTTGGGGAGGTTATCGGGTACCATCATATACAAAGGCCAACTATTTCCTCACAATAGTTGACGATTTTAGTAGAGGGGTTTGGACGTTTCTCCTTAAATACAAAAGTGAAGCCAACCAATGTCTTAAAAATTTTCATAAAATGGTTGAGGTGCAATTCGAGAAACAGATCAAACGGGTTAGGTGTGATAATGGTGGGGAATTCACATCAAACAACATGCTTGAATTTTATAATGAAAAGGGAATTTTGTTAGAAACCACATGCCCCTACACCCCTCAACAAAAAGGTGTAGTAGAAAGGAAGCATAGGCACCTACTCGAAACGGCTCGTGCCTTAAGGTTTGGTGCAAATCTTCCTAAAAGATTTTGGGGAGAATGCATTTTAACCGCAGCATATGTGATTAATACACTTCCATCCAAAGTCATTAAAAACAAAACACCTTTTGAGCTACTTTGGAATGAGAAACCGGATTATGATTTTCTAAAGGTTTTTGGGTGCCTTGCTTATTTTAAAAACACAGACACGAAAGGAGATAAGTTAGAAGAAAGGGGGAAACCGGGTGTTTTTCTTGGATATCCTCCTAGAACTAAAGGTTACAAGATCCTTGATCTTGAAACTAGGAAAATAATAATTAGTAGAGATGTAATTTTTCATGAAGAAAATTTCCCCTTTAAAAATATTCAAAGGGACAAT
Source organism: Helianthus tuberosus (assembly GCA_030545235.1). Classification (NCBI taxonomy): domain Eukaryota; kingdom Viridiplantae; phylum Streptophyta; class Magnoliopsida; order Asterales; family Asteraceae; genus Helianthus; species Helianthus tuberosus. Next base: position 202,417,877 of record CM060425.1, read on the forward strand.
GAAGGTGAAGTCGATGAGCCCATAGTGTTTCATGATTGTCACTGCCATGATGACCCAATCTTGACACAAACAAAGGACCAAAGCCCTGAAACACACGGTCCGCATATGGACCAAGTCCAAACCAATGGAAGCGAGCCCAATGACGAGTCTAGCGACTCACATGAAGCACATGACGAGGCTGAAGGAAACCAAGTAAACAATGAAGCATGGGCTGATTTTGAGGGAGAAATAAATGGATTGGGTAACGGTGATGAAGCCCAACCTGAAAACAGACCTGCTCGTACAAGAATGCAACCATCAAAATTCAAGGATTTCTTCGTGCAAGTCCCCCTTCAGTCAATCACCCAGCGTCCACATCCAATCAAGTCACCTCCACGGTACGTTACCCTATCTCTAATTCTGTTTCCTACGATAAGTTTTCAGCTAACCATAAGGCCTTTTTAACGGCCATCAGCAACAATGATGAGCCGAAGTGCTTCAAACAAGCTGCACAGGATTCTCGTTGGCGTGAAGCTATGCAGAAAGAAATTAAAGCTCTAGAAGAGAATGGTACCTGGACCTTGGAGGATCTACCTAAGGGTAAACGTGCTATAGACTCAAAATGGGTTTATAAAATCAAATTCAAGCCTAACGGTGAAGTTGAAAGATACAAGGCTCGTCTCGTTGCAAAAGGGTTCACTCAGATGGAAGGGGTAGATTATCATGACACGTTCGCTCCTGTAGCTAAATTGGTTACAGTTCGAACACTTCTGGCAGTAGCTGTAAAGAAGGATTGGGTTATTCATCAGTTCGACGTTAACAATGCCTTCCTCCATAGGGATCTGAATGAAGAAGTTTACATGAAGATTCCTCAAGGCTTTTCTAAAGATGGCGAGACACGAGTTTGTCGATTGAGGAAGTCCCTATATGGATTGAAACAAGCTTCACGAAATTGGTATTACAAGATCACTACCTATCTTTTAAGCTTGAAGTTTAGACAGTCTAAGGCCGATCACTCCTTATTCATTTATGAAAATGGGAGCATAATGGTGGTTGTCTTAATTTATGTGGACGATGTTATTATAGCTGGAAATTGCCTTACTAAAATTCAAGAAATCAAGAAACAACTTGACAACGAATTTAGTGTCAAGGATCTGGGTCCGTTAAAGTATTTTCTTGGGATGGAGGTGGCTAAAACTCAAGATGGTCTGGTTCTTAGTCAACGGAAGTATGTTTTAGACATTTTAAAGGATTGTGGGAAGTTAGGTTACAAACCAAGTTCGTTTCCCATTGAACGCGGTTTGAAACTTGACAAAGGGGAGAATGAACCAACTGTTGATGCAAACCAATACCGTCGTTTGATTGGTCGACTTTTGTACTTGCAAGCCACACGGCCTGATATAACTTACTCGGTCAATGTTCTAAGCCAATTCGTAGCTGATCCAAGACGTAATCATTTGGAGGCAGCGGATCATGTTCTTAGGTACCTAAAAGCTACACCAGGCCAAGGTATTCTTCTCTCACGAGCAGGGGATCCTGTTTTGACTGCATACTACGACTCTGACTGGTTAGGATGTCCTTATACGAGGCGCTCGCGTATCGGTTATTTGTTCTTACTAGGTGGAACCCCTATCTCTTGGAAAACCAAGAAGCAATCAGTTGTCTCACGATCTTCAGCCGAAGCCGAATACAGAGCTATGGCTTCTACGGTTAGCGAAGTTCTTTGGGTTCGTTGGTTGCTTAGTGAGCTACAGGCACTGTTGCAGAAATCGGCCTAGGCGGCCGATTAATCGCCGCCTAGGCGCTAGGCGGTCACCAACTGATTAATTATAAGCTAGTCAGTGAATTAATCGGTAATCGGTCAAAGTCGGTCGTAGGCGGTCGTAATCGGTCAAAGTCGGTCCTAGGCGGTCAAAAATCGGATTAATCGGACTACATTAATCGGACAAAATCGGTCCTAGGCGGTCAGAATTGGTCAAAATCGGTCAAAATCGAACCATACTATCTGAAACTTGAAGTATTTATGTGAATTTTGAAGTATTATTTTTATATTATTGGGTATATATATATAATTTTGAAAAAATACATATAAAAATCCCATTCCGATTAATCCCGATTAATCCCGGTTAATCCCGATTAATCCTAGGCTGTACCTCACCGCCCGACTAGCGCCTTCTACAACATTGGCTACAGGTTTGCATTTCAGGCCCTACGCCTCTCTTTTGTGACAACCAAGCAGCTCGACATATTGCTAATAACCCAGTTTTTCACGAAAGAACCAAGCATGTTGAAATGGACTGTTATTTTGTGCGTGAACGGGTTGAGTCCAAAGAAGTCGTACCCATGAACATCAGCAGCAAAATGCAAGTAGCGGACTTATTGACGAAAGGGCTTACAAAACAACAACTTCAATTTCTACTTGGCAAGATTGGCGTTGCAAATTTGCACGCTTCATCTTGAGGGGGAATATAGGATTTCTTATTTATTTTGTTTATTGTTTGTATCCTCTCCATATATAGAGGAGCCAATTATGGGAGTTTATCACCGTATTTCTTATTTATTTTGTTTATTGTTTGTATCCTCTCCATATATAGAGGAGCCAATTATGGGAGTTTATCACCGTAGGTTGTTATGTTTTCTCCTATTTAATCCCTTTGTATTTTGAGAATTATTCAATGAAAAATAAACCTACTTCCCCCACAAAATATCATAGAACTGATAACAAATTAACAATTACTTGATTTGAATTTAAGCTCCAAGTTAGTAAGTGGCCTAATAGATGAGAATGACTAGAAAACATAATTGAATACTTTTGTACTTATATTTAACATTACCTTTCGTTTTCTAATGATATTGTCATAAAATAAATCAATTGGTAGATTAGATACATTGTTAATTAATATTTAACTAGTGTTTACCCGGCCGCGCATTGTGATGGAAATGACGTATGTACACGAAACTGTTATAACAAAATGTAAAAAAAATCAATAAACCAAATCAAACTACAATTTAATATGATGTAAAAATAACATAACTTGGGAAAGAAATATGTATGAGATCTCTTGAAACAATTAAGTTAGAATTTTTGTTTACTGACTGTTGGCCATTGTTCAATCTTCTTATCTAGGATTCTAGTACAAAACTATAAATTGTTCAATCTTCTTATCTAGGATTCTAGTACAAAACCATAAATTGTTCAATCTTCTTATCTAGGATTCTAGTACAAAACCATAAATTGTTCAATCTTCTTATCTAGGATTCTAGTACAAAACTATAAATTGTTCAATCTTATCTAGGATTCTAATACAAAACTATAAGGAATATGAGATATATTTTCAACATATACAAACTCAAGAGGCGGTAATAGTGCCTTTCACCTATTGGGTAAAATGTACGGTGCTGGCCATCCATTGGCTCACATGGGCGGCAAAGGAAATAGTGCCAGACAGCTGTCTGGCACTCCCCTATTGGCCCAACAAATTTACGATTTTATCCCGCTTTAAATTTACGATTTTGCCATCAGTTCAAAATTATGCTTTTACCCCCCACTTAAAAAAAAATTTACGCTTTTGCTCCCAGCTAAAAATTTCAATTTTGCCCGCAGTTCAAATTTACGATTTTGACCCGTTTAAATTTACAGATTTGCCATTAGTTTTTTCCCTTAAAATTACGATTTTGCCATCAGTTCAAAATTATGTTTTTACCCCCACTTAAAAATAAATTTACGCTTTTGCTCCCCACTAAGAATTCCAGTTTTGCCATCGGTTCAATTTTGCGGTTTTGCCCCGTTTAAATTTAGAGTTTTGCCATTAGGTTTTTTTCCTCACAGCCAAGTTACGATTTTGCCCTCAACTTAAATTTACATTTTCTCCATCGTTTTTCTTTGATTTCCTGGTTAAATTACAATTTTGCCCCCAGTAAAAATTACAGTCATGTCGGCAGCTGCCTGGCACTCCCCCATTGGTCCATTTAATTTACGATTTTATCCCTTAATGGAAAATATGATTTCGCCCTCAGTTAAAAATTACGTTCTTCCCATCGTTTTAGTTTTTTAGTCAAACTATAAAAGTTTTTTTTAATTGTTTGACTCCGTTAATTTTTTTCCGGTGTCAACGAGCTGCCTAACACTCGCTTATTAGTTCTGAAAAATTACGGTTTTGCATTGAGCCGAAAATTACGGTCTTATCATAGTTTTAGTTTTTTTCCTAGCAAAATTATCATAGTGTTTTTTAATTGATTGAGACTTATTCGGCCATCGCCCCACAACGCGGGCGGGGCAACTACTAGTTATTAACATAACCATTTGGCCAATTTCTTTCCAAATATGAAAAAAGAAAAAAACAAACATAATATGGATGATGTTATCTTCTTGTTAAAATGAGAGTGAAATAGCAGGGCTTGCTTTCTACATCTCTTACTAAACCAAAATCAAAGCAGACTAGCAGTGTGTGGGTTTGGTCAAAGCGAGAGAGAGAGAGTGTGTGTGTTAGGTTGAAGCCATTCACGTCTCTCTATTAGTGTTTGGGGATGATGACTCGCTCCTCTTCACGTCTTCATTCTTTCTTCAAACTCAAATGTAATTTCATCACCAACTCTGTAACAACCCCTCTTTCGTCTTCCCCATTCACTCCTCACTCCACTTCTTTACCTTCTCTTCTTCACTCCACTTCCTTTTCAAATAATGGGGATCGTCGTCGTCCACTGTTATCTAGGTATCTAAAGGTTACCAACTTGGATCATGCCTTTAACCTGTTCGATGAAATGATCCAGAGAAAACCCCTCCCATCTGTCGTTAAGTTTAATCAGCTGTTGAATGCTGTTGCCAAAATGAAACATTTTTCTTGCTCTCTTGACCTTTTCAAACAAATGTGTGCCATTGGAGTTCCTGTTGACAAATACTCTATGAGTATTGCCATCAAGTGTTGTTGTCAGATGTATCGCACCAATGACGGTTTCGCCCTCCTAGCTTCTTGCTTCAGGCGAGCTGTTGTCCCAAATGTCTTCATATTTAGTACACTCTTAGATGGACTCGTCATAGAAGATAGGATTCTTGAGGCAGAGAATTTTTTTAAGAAGTTAATCAAGCAGAGACTCTGTGAACCGAATGTAGTTATGTATTCCACAATGATCAAAGGGCTTTGCAAGTTTGGCAATAATGATATTGCCATTGGTTTGCTTAGGCTCATGGATGAAAGAGGCTGTGAGCCTAATGTTGTTGTATATAGTACTATCATTGATAGTCTCTGCAAGGACAAAATGATAGATGCTGCTTTCAAGCTTTTCAATGAAATGGTATTTGCCAAAGGCATTCAACCAGATGTCATCACATACAACTCTCTGATTCATGGCCTTTGTAACTTATGTCGTTGGGACGAGGTCTCTAATCTGCTGAAAGAAATGGAGGAGGATGTAAGGATCTCTCCTGATTTGCAAACCTTCAACATATTAGTTGATGCATTTTGCAAGGAAGGTATGGTGGATGAAGCGGAGGCTGTTATAGACATCATGGTTGAGAGAGGTGTGGTTCCTAACATAGTGACAAACAATTCACTTATAGATGGTTACTGTCTCCGAGGTGAAATGACCAAGGCAAGGACCCTTCTTGATTCATTCACGTCTAATGGTCTCATCCCTGATGTGTTTTCTTATAACAGTTTATTGAACGGGTATTGCAAGAGTTTGAAAATAGAAGAGGCCATGCATATGTTTCATGAAATAACAAGAAAAGGTTTGAAACCTGATATAGTCAGTTACAGCACCATGTTACAGGGATTGTTTAGGGTTGGGCGTTGTGGAGAGGCACACAAACTCTTTGATGAGATGCGATCACAAGGCCTAACTCCAAATGAATGCACCTATAGAATAATATTAGACGGTCTTTGCAACAACCATCAAGTTGAAGATGTGCTCTCTTTGTTTCATTTTGTGGGTGATAGCAAGCTAAACTCTGACATTCAAGTGTACACTATTCTTATTGATGGTATGAGCAAATGTGGGAAGCTTGATATTGCAAGGGATCTTTTCCAAGACCTAACTCTAAAAGGTTTGCAACCTAATGTTCGGACATATACCGTGATGGTTAGTGGCTTGTGTGGGGAAGGTTTACTAAAGGAAGCAAAGCACTTGTTTTGTAAAATGGATGAGAGTGGCTGCCCACCAGATGGTGTAACTTACAATGTTCTTCTCCAGGGATATCTTAAGAACCAGAATTACGATGATGTTGAGATGCTTTTACAGGAAATGGATGGAAGAAGTTACTCACTTGATGCTTCAACTTTATCGATGTTGATTGATCAAATCGCAGCTGGTTCAGTAGATAGAAGTATGCTTAAATTGATAGGTAAGCTTGTCCCAAAAGAAATGATGGACACTCCTGCCTAGATAGCAATATGGGAGAGCGACTGCATTAGTTATTGTAGGTCTGAACTATTTGTACTTTTGTAGGATGAGAAATTAAAATCGGAAATTTGTATCGAATTAGTTCTGGTCTTTACTTGTGGTATATTCTATCTAATGAGTTTATTGTTCAACATATGTGTATTTTTTATGCTAGCAGTCACATTTCATCGACTTTATATATGAATTCCGGTTTGATATCTACAAAGTGGATATCACAGCGTTGATCACAAGCAATGTTTTGTAAAAAAACAGTCCTGTATTAGAACTCATCTCCATATTACTCAAAACATTACTGAATTCTGCAGTGGATGTGCCCCAGAATCGCCATACTTATCCAGTTTTTGCACATTCTTCCTGCCCAACGGTTGTGGGTAATCACATTAATTTCTATTTCTACATGTGTATCCATTATGAATCTGCAAATGGTTGTTAGTTGCTGAGTTCGATCAGACCTGAGCTAGGGAAAAAAGGAAGGAAGTAAACCATGATTGTGATTATCATAATGGTGATGCGAACCGATGGGGCCGAGAAGCAAGAAACTAGGTTGCCGAGAGGGCATAAAAAGCAAAGAATGATTCTTATTGGCAGGTACAAGAAATCAAGGATCATGAGCGGTCAGTCAGTGGCAAAGACGGATCTTGTTGGGAATTTAAGATCTGGATTAGAGATCAGTTTAAATTAAATAAAATAAAATAATATTTGAGCTGATGTATCTCAATGCCCCTAAGGCTCTATAGTCTATATATGCTTGTATGATTGTTTACTGTCACCAGTGCATTGCGAGGTGTTAGTGATTCTATAAACCTAACGCCTAATGATAGAATAAAAAATTAAAAAACATGGATTTGGGTTGGGTTATTCGGGTTTTTGTATATGATATAGCATCCGACATTCAATTCGTATCACAATCGGGTCGCCGAGTTCAGGCTGTTTGGTTATTGGGTTCATTGGGTCGGTTTATGTAGGTAGTACGGGCTTGGACATTTTTGTTAATACTCGATTGTGGGTGTTGATCGGGCGGGGAATGATGATGATAAAATAAAAAGGGGAAATAGAGGGTTATATGAAAAGACGCTTCCACAACAAATCACCGCCTGACGAAAGTCGGTTCGCGCTTAGTTCTTACTCGGGTAAGTCGCGTTACCCGATGTTGGATTTCCCTAACCAATATTCGAACCGAAAATTACTGGATTAATTTTCTACCCAAAGATGCCTCACCCGATACCCGATCTAACCATCCTGTTCAACTTAAATGGATGAAAAACAATATTAGCCTGTTTTATCAATTCATTTAACTCTAATTGTGTATGTTGTCTTTAATGGGTTTTTTATATAAAAATCATACTTTATTCAAGTACTTTGATACTCGATTTATCTTTTATTAATCCACTTTTTTTGTTTACAAATATTATAATACACATCTAAAAACTTTCTAAAACCATAGTTGTTTAACAATTTCACACATTTGACTTTTCATAGTCAAACTTGTGCTTCAAATAACCATTTTGATATCTAGTGTAATGAATGATGAATCACAATCTTACTCCATATTTTCATACAAAGAACATTTAGTTATGATTGTTACTAAATAGAGGCGAGAAGTTACGGCCATGATTAGAACCGTGGAGACTCTTACAGTGGAGGGGAGGAGCAGAGGCAGAACGAAACTGACACCCCACCCCGTTCTTCTTCTAACCCCCCCCCCCCCCCCCCCCCAAAAAAAATCGTCTCTCACTCTAAACAGCCACCAAACGCCGCCAAACACCATCGTGATTTCGCACTAGATCAATTTGAAAAGAGAAAAAACAAAGAGTGAAGGAAGAGATTCGACCATCATGGTGTTGGTCATCCGCGGTTACCCGCAACGACGATGGTTTGGGTTGTAAGGGTTCCGGTGATGATGGTTACTAGTGGTATTGTTATGGGTTTCTGGTAAGGGATGTGATTCTGACGACGGCGATGGAAGAATACCAAGAGATTAATGTTGTGCTGTTCCATGGTGGGTTTAATGGCGAAGGGGATATCCAATGGTTTAGACAAAATTTCCGACGACAAGGTAAACCTATGTTTTCTAGCTAGATATGTTAAGAGAAATCCGGTGAAACCTGTTTATGGTGGATGGCTTTGCAGATTTGAGGCTCAAATTATGATTTATGTTTAAGGTATGTTCGTCGGGTTATTTTATCTCAGTTGGAATTTTCATAATTTTGTTTCAGTTTTCTAAGTTAAACAGAGATGGTGGGACCTTTAGGTGCTGTTTGTTTTTTCAGAGGTAAAACGTCTGCAGTCTACAGATCACATCTGCAGACATCTGTAGCTGAATAGGTGGACCAAACCTCTACAGTCTGCAAGAAGAAAACTGTTTGTTTTTTAACTTCTGCAGTCTGCAAGAAGAAGACTAGACTGCTTTTTAACAAAAATAACAATTATGAACTAACTTTAAATAAAAATCAGAATTGAACCAACAATTATAATAAGCATTTAACATACACAAAAAAAAACAATGCTTAAACAAAATTTAAACAATAAAAAGAACAATTATAATAAGCATCTATTATATATAATAAACGAATAAAATTTGGGACACGTGTCAGCTTGATATTGCACCTTAGAATGGTTTTGGCGGGAAAATGGTGGATTATTTTTTTGGGTTATGCGGGATCCGAGATACCCGTGTTATGACCTGATTATAAAGACCTGCAAAACACGCTTCTTTTCTATTCCCTACCACACAAACCTAAAAACCTACCGTCGTCTCTTTGATCTTCCAATCATCTTATCTTTTGATTCTTCTCCTTTACACTATCGCAACTCAAACCCTAACTCAAACCCCGTTTTTTTCTTTTATTTTTGTGTGTTGAAGAAACCCTAAATCTTCAGCCTAAATCATTTAGCCTCATAATTTTCCTCACAAGGCGATTCTTGATTTTCATCTTTGCTCCATCTCTTCTTCATTCTCTTCTACCACATATCACTAGCAGGTATCTCCTTTGTGCACCTAGATGTGTAGATCGTCAACCGTTGTCGGTACTAACGCTCCGATTACTATGAAAGAGGCGCTCACGGTAATTGTGTGATCAGTTGCATGTGTGTTCATCTGCGCCTATTTGTTCATCGATTTATGCTATATGTTCCTTTAGATTGTGATTGTGTGTTTGATTTGAGTATTAACGTTTGCCTCTTAATGTTAATTGCTAATTTTTCAGATTGGATTTGCTAAAGGTTTTTTCTTCATTGTGTCCTGTTGGTAAACATTATGCCTGGTATGTAGGCTTCGTTTTATTGGGTGGTGGTGGTTCTAAAATCATCGTTGTCGGCGGTCATTTCCGTCTTTGGCAGCGGTAATTATGCAATTGGCTCAGGCGTTACGTTTGCCCATTATATCTTTCTTGGTTACCCTTCGTTAGTTATGGTGATGTTTTTATCTTATATCATTGTTTGTGAGGGTCAGGTACTGTAGCTAATCTTATTTCTCTTAATTGGGTTATTTTGTGGTAAGTTCAAAATAGGTTGTCATGATAGATTTCCTGGCTTTTGTGACTATTTGTGGTATGATGACTTTGAAAATGAGGCTCTAGCCGAGATGCTTATGTCTTTGAATTTGTTTTCACATGGAAAGCGGTTTTGTTTTTGTTTAACCTGAGATGATTTTGAGATTATAGGTTGTGTGTGTAGATTGTTGACATTTCTGAACCTCAGAGTTTATATATGATGATGAGTTTCATTGATTTTGTTCCTATTTTAGTCGATTTGTTGACGGATGAAGCAATGGTAGGTCGATTTGTAGACTTATGATATTGTAGCCGAGATGATAAGTTGTTTGACTTTGTTTCAACATGGTAGCTGTGATTTTCTATTTTCGGCCTCATACTCTGGCGATTCTGATTTGTTTGTTGTGGTGGCAGCGTTGATGTGGTCGCCGGACTGATTATTCACCGGTGATTCTTTATCGGCTTTTTATTACAAGTTCGTGTGTTATTCTTTGTGTTTGGTGGTTGTCATTGGCAGCTGTTAGGTGTTTGACATGTTGATAATCAAACGCTTTCAACTGTTTTGTTGGGCGTTTTGGTAATTTACTGGTGGTGGTCTTGCTGGTTACTCCGCATACATAGTTGATTTCTTTGGTTCCCTACAACGGTGAAGCTTGTGGTATTGTCACCGGTTTGCCGGTGGGGGGATTTTTCATTGTTTAGGATTTGTGATATAGGCTATGATGAGTCAATATATTCGTTTTTAAAGTTGACGAGAATATCGCCTTGGCATGGTAGGGTTGAAGGATGGCAGTTCATTACCTGCAACCTTCCCTGCAGCCATGATGGTATCCTTCTTTTCTAGACTCTGAGCCTGTAGGTAGCATATTTACCATAACGAATCTATCTGTTCATGCCATAGATATGTGGACAGCGGCTGAGATAAGTTAGATTTGATGAACCGTTTCTTGATTCTACCGAGTTTTGCACGGTATGTTCTTTGTTTCTTTGTTTGATTTTGAATATAGTCTGATTCTTTTGGTTGTTTCAACTTGAAAATCCATTTCACAGACCTTAGATTTTCGTTTCTATAGGTTCATTATCCCTTGTGTCGGATCCCTATATCTAAGATATGAAAGAACTGATATATAAAGTTTATAGATATTCTATTAGTTTGGTTTCTTATCATAATGCCATGTCATTAACACTTTTATCCTTCCAAACTCCAGCTTAGTCTAAAGTCAAATGATTAGAAGCCCTTGTGTCCAAAAACCATAGATTTTCTTCATTGGCAGTGTCCATGGTTAAGGCCTGGAATGCATCACTGATGTCACTGAATTGAAGAGCATCATTGTCCATCAAGTGGGCCTGCCCTGAACCTTGAGAAGAAAACGGGGCATGTCCTGAACTTTGAGAAGAACTGGGTCTATTATTACTGTTGAGTCCAGAATGGAGGGGCAGCCCAGCAGGGTGGATTAGGCCAACCAGGTTGAGGATACAAAAAAAATGTTGAATCTACGCCATCATCATTAAGTGATTGCAAATAAATTAGATTGCGTGAAATAATAAATCTTGCAAAATCCGGCAAAAAATCATGTTTTTGATTCTGTAATTTTCTTTTTGAGAAGCTGACATGTCACCTTATTTTTTGATACATTTAGATAAAGAGGTGGAGCGTGTCAGTGCTTATGGTATCCGTCTACACCACACGGTTGATGTTTTTCATTGACTTATGCAATTTTCATTATTTGCAGATTATAGAGGGTTAGCGAGTTTGCTAAAATTTATGATGAAAATTGAATTTTATGTGTGAAACAGTTGGAAACTATCGTTTTTCCTCTTTGCCTCACTTTTCTAATGTATATCGGGTCGTTTATTCTCAAATTTATATCAATTTGGAGTTCATGGACCAAACATGGGGACCGCCAGATAGATATTTCATGGTATAAAGAGTGGTCTGCAAACCCTCATTAGCTGATGGTTTCAGCTGTTTACAATATTTCAGTTTGGAGAATGTATATTGTGGTCAGTTTGTTATTTCCGTTATTTTTAAAGTTGTAATTACTTTTTTTTTCATCCAATTGATTTTCTTGTATTATTTAATTAACATGCTCCTCTTACGGAAGAGTTAGTTTTTAGAGCTTGTATGATATTGTTACTTGTATGTGGAGAATTTAAACCGTATATAGTAGGATAATTGCACTTGCCTAAGTAAGCATTTCTCTCTTTTTGCTATCACCTCATTATTAATCTAGCATCAGTCCTTGAATAATAATCATAAGAGTTGAGTTAAATGCTAATGTAAGAATTTGGTGTAACATTTGTATTATTTGCAGCTTTACACTGGGATTTCTATCCCGATTGATATAAAAACTGTCTTATTTTGGTATTTAATCATTTAATGAATTAATGCATTGGCATTTCTTCAGATGATTTCTATAACTGGAACATGGTACTTAGGGCTGTAAACGAACCGAACAAACACGAACAAGGCCTTGTTCATGTTCGTTTGTTAAAAAATATATGTGTTCGCGAACCGTTCACGAACACTTATCGAACGAGATTTTATGTTTGTGTTCGTTTGTTAAGGAAATGAACTTGTTCGTGTTCGTTTGTGTTTGTTTGTTAATTTTAGGCAATGAACGTTGACGAACACAAATGAGCACAAACTAACGTTCATGAACACAAATGGAATAAACGAACACAAACAATCGTTCATGAACATAATATATAATACACTGACACTTATTAAATGTTTAATTTGTTAGACTTTTGATATATTTAAATAAATATAAAACTAAAAATACTAATAAACTATCAAACATAAGCGAACACGTTACCGAACGTTCACGAACATAAACGAACGAACGCGACCTCTGTCCATGTTTGTTCATTTAACTAAACGAACGAAATTTCTTGTTCGTGTTCGTTTGTTTAATAAACGAACGAACACAAACGAACTTCCCGCCGAACGGTTCACGAACTGTTCGCCGAACATTTGGTTCGTTTACAGCCCTACTGTTATGGTGCAATCTTTACTGGGCACCCTGAAAGCGGGCGAAAAGTACTTTCTTTTTCTTTTTGTGTGGATTTTTTAAGTTATAAGGCTCTCCGTACGACACCGCTGAATACTCACTGATAACGGTAACAACACCGCAGGGCCGCTACCACCTCCGCTACCACCGCCGGCCGGCCGCCCACCACCGGTGAGGTCTCCTCCTCCTTCCCCCCTCCTCCTCCTCTTCTCCTCTCTCTCCATCCCTCTCCCCCCTCTCTCTACCTCTCTCTACATACCTCCCAACAAGCCGGCCGGCGAACCCTCCTCCTCTCATCCTCGCTCTTCTCTATCGCTCGCTCTCTCTCTATCTCTCTCTCTATCTCTATCTCTCTCTCTCTCTCTCTCTCTCTCTCTCTCTCTCTCCGCTTGCCATCTCAACCACCCACCGGCCGCAAAACCCAAAACCCGCTGCCACTTTGTCTCTCCCTGCTTAACCACCAGCCTGAATCTAACCAGTTTGGCCGGAACCACCGCGCCAGTTAGGCCGGAACCAACGCAGCCACCATTCAGAATCACCGCGCCAGTTTGGCCGGAACCACCACAGCCACCACTTCCGGCATACAGACCATTATCGATTTCCCCGAAGCGGGTTCTACAGTATTTTTCTTCCGACCCAGGTGCACTCTATCCTTGTTAATTTCTTTTTGAGGTAGAATCGATCAACAGTTCCATTTTTATAGTTATTATTGTTATAATTGTTACTTTGCTGCTCCGTTCATCTATTTATTTGATTCTGTTTGCAGATTGTTACCGGAATATTAATTCATTCAAAATTGATACTACTGTTGTGGCTTTATCTGTCTTGTTGTATGTGTTTTATGCATTTGTTTGTGTTGCACATTATCTGTTACTTGTTGTTAGTTGTTAGTTGTAAACATAGACAATAGAAACCAGGACGTTTACTTGAGATCATGTCCAAGGACGAGAGGTGCAGGTAAGGGAAATGTTAGAGGTTGTACTTTACGCGTGGCGTCTTGGAACGTAGGAACTCTTAGTGGTAAATTGTTGGAAGTGATAGACGCGCTTAAAAGACGTAGGGTACATATAGCGTGCCTTCAGGAGACTAGGTGGAAAGGACAGAGAGCGGAAGAGCGCAATGGGTACAAGTTGTTGTATTCCGGGTCGGATGGAGCCAAGAACGGAGTAGGATTTTTGGTATCTATAGAATTGCATAAGAATGTAATTGAGGTGATACGACACAACGATAGAATTATGGTGTTAAGGTTAGTATTAGGTGAGCAAATAGTGACAGTGGTATGCGCCTATGCACCGCATGTGGGACTAGGAGACCAAGAGAAAAGAGAGTTTTGGGATTGTCTAGATATAGTAGTGAGGGCCATACTTAGGGAGGAGAAAATTTTTATAGGAGGAGATTTTAATGGGCACATTGGTAAGGATCGTGATGGCTTTGAGTTGGTACATGGGGGTTTTGGTTTTGGCGATAGAAATGACCCTGGTAGAGACCTCTTAGACTTTGCGGCAGCCAACGGCCTAGGTATTATAAACTCATTCTTTAGGAAGAGAGAATCTCATTTGATCACTTTTAGTAGCGGAGGACGCAACACGCAAATCGACTATCTTTTGATGAGGCAGGAAGATCGACGGATGTGGATGGACTGCAAGGTTATACCTAGGGAGACTGCAGCGGCTCAACACCGTTTGCTAGTAGCAGATATAGCCCTAAAAGTAAGGCTAACTGAGGGAGAAAGGAAAACCCGACCTAGGATCCGATGGGGAAACTTGAAGGGAGAAAATTTTGAGTTTTTTAGAGATAAACTTAACTCAATGACATCGATGCAAGTAGGTGACGACGCAAACCGGATGTGGGAGGATATGGCGACTACGATCACTATAGTGGCGAATGAGACGCTAGGGGTCACAACTGGAAAAACTATTGGGCATAAGGAGTCTTGGTGGTGGAACGAAGACGTGCATACCAAAATAAAGGATAAGCAACAGAGTTTTAGAGATCTTTTGATGTGCACTGATGAAGACGAGCGGCTGAGGGTAAGGGAGATATACAAGAAGGCAAAAGGAGATATACAAGAAGGCAAAAAGGGAAGCGAAGAAGGCGGTGACCGAGGCAAAAAACACAGCATATAAACAAATGTATGAACGTTTGGAAAGGAAAGAGGGGGAGCATGATATGTTCAAGATTTCCAAAGCTAGGGAGCGAAGAAGACAAGATCTAGGAGCAGTAAAGTTTATCAAAGGAGATGATGGACGTGTTTTAGTCAAGGCACAAGACATTAAGTCGAGATGGCAAACCTACTTCCAAAATCTTTTCAACCACAGTAGGGCTTATCAACAAGCTAGCAGCAATCCCGGGATTCATAGGCGACAACAGAATAACTGCTACTGCGAGAGGATCACACATGAAGAGGTGAGGATGGCACTTAGGAAGATGGGAAGAGGCAAGGCAGTGGGTTTGGACAACATACCGATTGAGGTGTGGAAGTGTTTGGGAGAAGAAGGAGTCCGATGGTTAACACTTTTGTTCAATTGTATTTTCAAGACTGGAAAAATGCCAGATCAGTGGAGGAGTAGCGTCGTGGTGCCTTTATACAAGAATAAAGGAGATGCCCAATGTTGTGGGAACTACAGAGGAATCAAACTGTTAAGTCACACTATGAAGCTCTGGGAGAGGGTAATTGAAACTAGAATTAGAAGAGAAACTCAGGTTTCAGTAAACCAATTTGGATTCATGAAAGGGAGGTCAACTACAGAAGCGATACATATTCTAAGGAGGCTGATGGAAAAATATAGAGGGAAGAAGCAAGATTTACATATGGTGTTTATTGACCTAGAAAAGGCATACGACACTGTCCCACGGCAACTTATTTGGGATAGTTTGGAGGGTAGAGGGATACCGGGAAAGTATATAGACATAATTAAGGATACGTACGATAGAACGGAAACTGCTGTCCGCGCGCCTATAGGAGATACTAACTTCTTTCCGGTGGAGGTAGGACTACACCAGGGGTCTGTGTTGAGCCCTTTTCTTTTTGCGGTTGTCTTGGATGAGTTGTCCAAGTTGATTCAGGAGACAGTTCCATGGTGCATGCTTTTTGCAGACGATATCGTGTTGATAGCAGAGACTAAACAGTGCCTAAACGCGAGGATAGAGGAGTGGCGAGTAGCTTTAGAGGGGAGGGGCCTAAGGATTAGTCGATCTAAGACTGAGTATCTGCATTGTGATTTCAGCGGTGTAGCCATTGATGATGAAACCCAAATCGTCATTGAGGATCAATTGGTCCCGCAGGTAACTACATTTAAGTATCTGGGGGCGTTTGTGCAAAGAGATGGTGACATAGATAGGGATGTAACCCATCGCATACAGGCTGGTTGGTGTAGATGGAGGGCAGCCAGTGGGGTTTTGTGCGATAGAAGGTTCCCAACTAAACTAAAGGGGAAATTTTACAGGGTAGCAGTTAGGCCTGCTATGCTATATGGAACAGACTGTTGGGCTATCAAGAAGACACAAGCGCGCAAGATGGAGGTAGCAGAGATGAGGATGTTGAGGTGGATGTGTGGACACACGAGGTTAGATCGGATAAGAAATGAGGTTTTTAGGGAAAGACTAGGAGTGGCTAGTATATCGGAGAAGATTAAGGAGGGGAGATTGAGATGGTTTGGGCATGTGAAGCGGAGGGAAGCGACGGCACCAGTTAGAGTAGTGGAAACTCTTACTGTGGAGGGGAGGAGAGGGATAGGCAGACCCAAACTGACATGGGATGAACAAATTAGGCATGATTTACTAGAGTTGCACCTTTCTGAGGACATGGTCCATGATAGGACTTCGTGGAGGCGTAGGATTAGGGTTAAGGACTTCTAGAGGACATTGCAGTAAGGTCTTAGGTGCTTTTCAGGGATGTAGGTTTTCTTATTTTTTAATGGACTTTTGCGGTTTTTGCCTTCTTGTGCTTATGACCAAATGACGTTGTATGCTAATATACTTGATGTACATTGTGTTTATGCCTAATCGATGATGCATGCTATTATACATGATTTACATTATATTATATTGAGCCACTCAGATCCTTTTCTTGGTATGGGTGACGTACTATTTCTGTAGCATTTCTATATTCTTTGACTTGATGTGTCCGTTTGCTGTTTGTTTTCGAGCCGGGGGTCTCTCTGGAAGCAGCCTCTCTATCCCTATGGATAGAGGCAAGGACTGTCTACATCCCACCCTCCCCAGACCCTATAAATAGCTCTGCTATTCGTGGGACTTACTGGGTATGGTTGTTGTTGTTGTTGTTGTTGGGTATATTGGTTGGATCGGCTCCCTTAGCTGATGGGTCTCCTTCTCTATTTGTGCCAATAATAGCAAACATGGATGGCAAACATATATGTTTTTCCTCACAAGAGCTCACTACGCCAATAATAGCAAACGTGGATGGCTCTTGGCTGGTTGGATGAAAGTCGAGAATGTAACCGAAGCCATTTCTATACTGAAACCAAATGGAGATGATGTCAGCAGTGGTATATGTGCTTCGTTGCGCTTGACTTTGACTCAGTTTCGTCTTGCAAATGGTTATGCTGCTCTCAGAGAAAGACGCTCTAAGCTCTGCAAGTGTTGGATTACAGAGGTAAAATCTTATATCAAATATAGAACTGGAAAAGTAAAACCATATAGTAAAATGACTTTTTTTGTGGGTTTTTGGTAAGTACAGTCAATTTCTTTCTGTGTTGCTCTAGAGTCTATATGCTACAAGTGCCATTGTGTTTGTTAAATGCTTTCAGTTTTTATCGGTTGTTTCATAGGGTTCCAGATAATAGTACGGGTCAAAACGGGTATGCTAGCTAGAATAAGATTGCAGTTCCAAAATTTAGTTGCTTTCTTTGGAAAGCGGTCAACGACAACACTCGGATGACTATGGCCCTTGCGGCGAAGGGTGACGCCTATGTAGATGGGAAATTTTTTATGTGTGGATATAAGGGAGGAGACTGCATATCATTTACTTGCAAATTATATAAGTACTAGAGCGATATGGTGGCATATGTGTGTTTGGACTAAAGTCCCAATGCCTGGCTGTTTTGATTTTGTGAACTTTATGCTAGAGAATGCTCTTAAAGTTTACGAACCAGCAAAGGAGAAACCTATTATCTATGCAGTCTTCTTGACGACCATTTGGAAGATGTGGATGCGTCGAAATGATAAGGTTTTTAGAAGAAAAGTCTGCTCTGATGCAAAAGTTTTGGAGGAGATAAAGCTAGGGACGCACCAATAGTTGGTAAGATGACACAAATGCGCGGTTCTGTCCTTGGAGAGCTGGGACAATTTTGATGTTGGTTTATAACACTACAGTGGGTTTTAGCTTTTTTTTTTCTTTGTTATGTGTGTTTTTGTGTTTTTTGGGGTTGTATCCTCTGTCTTAGCTTCTGGCTAAGATGGAGTTTGTGAGGTTTTGTAGTAAATTGATCTCCTTTGCTTGGTCACAAAAAAGATATGCTATTAAATATTATGTTTGTTATTATTAATTAATTAATTTTAAATGTATATATTATATTTCTTGTAAACACTAAACAGTTGGTGAATAGGGATCAACGAGTATGTGTTTTGGCGTGTGTTAATTTTTTGGGAAATGGGCTATATAATCTGATGTGACAATACAATTATGTATTGCGGCATGATACATTTATTCATGTTAATTTCTTCGTGTTGAGTGGGTGTTTGTTACTGGCCAGGGGCGCGACACTTACTAATTTGTCAAATGATGGAGACAGGAACATGTTAGCGAAAATTAACCAAAATGAGTAATTGTGGGGAGATCTATATAACATGAATAAGAAGCTACTAAGGAAGGGGTCTTATGTAATTTAATATTTGGGTTGGGCATATGTAATTAGTGAAGTTAATAGGGAAATATATGTAATTGCCCCTAATACGATATTTTTGACGCTACTTTTTTATTTTATGTTTAAATTTGTCATAGTAACGTATTTCGAGAACAATTGAGCGGGGATCACGGTGTTTGGGTTTATGATGTTTAAGACTTCACTGCACACTAAGGTTTGTTCATTTCCCTTGCATACAAGTTAATGACTTTTTTCTTTATAGAGATAACGTTGTATATTTAGTATTGTTTTTTTGGTTATAGATATAACGTTGTCAGTTGGGCAAATTTATGGATGATCTTAAGATAACGAATAATATGGGATTTCTAAATTCCTCTCATGTGGCTATGTTCTTTGAAGTACACTTCAAACCCTATATCTCATAATCGTTCACCACCTAATTGAAGTTTCTCATACCCCCATTCTAACATCATGAAATCAAATCACAATGTTGATACATAGAAAAATATTTTTTAACCAACTATGATATACAAGAAAGATGTTAGAGTTACTCAAGTTTGAATCTACATGTTTAAGGTACGGACTTAAAACAACTTAAGTTTATAAGTCTGCCTACAACTTCACAACCCGTGACTAAGTTTGTGAAAACTTGATAGCTCTTCTATAGCCAAGACATCTAATATGTCACTTTTTGTATGATTTTAATTATGTATTAGTCATAAAAGTTTAAATATAAATAATTTTCTCAAACTCGGAAAGCAGTCCCGAGTGATAACCTATGTTTAATAAGTGTCCCGGGTGATAACCTAGTTTAACATAAACAAAAAACAATACAATAAACAAAAATGAACATACTAGTGCTTGTCGGCAGCAGGTCACGGAGGCAAGACAGCAGGTGTGTCGGAGGCAGCAGGTCGACGAGGGCAGAGGAAGTGGTGTCGGAGGCTGAGGAAGTGGAGGTGGTGGCGGAGGAGGTGGAGGCGTCGGCTGGGAGGAGTATGCTAGGGTTTGGAGAACTTTTGTTTTGAAAGAGCAGAAGAGATGAGAAGACCTTGAAGAGGGGAGTCCACATCTTCCCAAGAAGAGGTCTAGAAGAACTTTTCTAAAACCAAAATGCGTGTTAGGTTGAAGCAATAAACATCGATTCTGCTTTCTATGTCGGAGAATCAGACGATGATGGCTCGCACAATTTCTCATCTTCGTGCTTTCATCAAATTCAAAGGTGACTCCTTTCTTCTTCCTTTACATTCTTCCCGATTCAGTCCTCACGCCACCCTTTTAGCTTCTCTTCTTCACTCCAATTCCTTTTCAAACAATGGGGATCGTCCTCTGTCTAGGTATCAAAAAGTTGCCAACTTGGATCATGCCTTTAACCTGTTCGATGAAATGACACAGAGACGACCACTGCCATCTGTTGTTAAGTTTACTCAGTTGTTAAATGCTGTTGCCAAAATGAAGTATTTTTCTTCTTGTCTCCACCTTTTTAAACAAATATGTCTCATTGGAGTGCCTGTTAACGAGTACTCTATCAGTATTGCTATCAGGTGTTGTTGTCACATGTCTCGCACCAATGACGGTTTTGCCCTCCTAGCTTCTTGCTTCAGGCGAGCTGTTGTCCCAAATGTCTTCATATTTAATACACTCTTAGATGGACTCGTCATAGAAAACAGGATTGCTGAGGCAGAGAGACTGTTCAAGAAGCTCATTAAGCAGAAAATTTGTGAACCTAATGTTGTTACATATTCCACAATGATTAAAGGGCTTTGCAAGTTTGGTAATAATGATATAGCCATTGGTTTGCTTAGGCTCATGGAGGAAAGAGGCTGTATGCCTAATGTTGTTGTATATAGTACTATCATTGATAGTCTCTGCAAGGACAAAATGATAGATGATGCTTTCAAGCTTTTCAAAGAAATGGTATTTCACAAAGGCATTCCACCAAATGTCATCACATACAACTCTTTGATTCATGGCCTTTGTAACTTATGTCGTTGGGACGAGGTCTATAAGCTGCTAAAAGAAATGGAGGAGGATGTAAGGATCTCTCCTGATATTCAAACCTTTAACATATTAGTTGACGCATTTTGCAAGGAAGGTAGGGTGGATGAAGCGGAGGCTGTTATAGACATCATGGTTGAGAGAGGTGAGGTTCCTAACATAGTGACATACAATTCACTTGTAGATGGTTACTGTCTGCGAGGTGAGATGACCAAGGCAAGGACACTTTTTGATTCACTTACTTCGAAAGGTTTAGTCCCTAATGTTGTCACGTACAACAGTTTATTGAACGGGTATTGCAAGAGTTTGAAAGTAGAAGAGGCCATGCATATGTTCCATGATATAACAAGAAAAGGTCTGAAACCCAATATAGTCACTTACAACACGATGATACAGGGATTGTTTCGGGTTGGATGTTGTGGAGATGTACGCAAATTCTTCGATGAGATGCGAGCACAAGGCCAAATTCCAAGGTGGTGTTTGTTTTTTCTGTGAGAAAAGGTCTGCAGTCTGCGGACCACATCTGCAGACATCTTCAAGAGAAGAGGTGGACCAAATGTCTGCAGTCTGCAAGGAGAAGAGGGTTTGTTTTTTTTATATAATAACATCTTTACACACACACTTCACACATAACACACACAAACCACATATGTCTCTCTCTGCCTTATCTCTCTCTCTCTACAATCTGTCACCACCACCACCGCACCACCGCACCACCTGCCACCACCACAACCAACCTAAACCACTTCAGCCACCACCCACCCCGTCGCAACCAGAGATGAAGAAGGGGCCGGTGGGTTTCGATTTGGGGGTTTCTGCATAAAGAACGGGAAAGAGGGAGAGAACCGGAGAGGAAGAAGGAAGGAGAGAACCAGTGGGTTTCGATTTGGGGGTTTCTGAAGACGATCTTTTCCACCTCCTTCTCCGGCCGGTCTCATCTCAACCACCACAGGTACATCTCCGGCCGGTTCTTGTGAAGATGGAGGTGGTGATTGTTGAAGATGGAGGTGATGGGTTTCGGAGGTGGAGGTCTCCGATGATGATGATGATGGTCTCCGATTGGGTTTTGTTTTAATTGATGGGTTTGGTGGTGGGTTTTGACGATGTTGGAGGTGATGGCGAAGATGTGGTGGTGTCGGTGGTGTCGGAGGTGGAGGTGGTGTCGGAGGTGGATGTGGTGTCGGCAGGTGGAGGTGGAGGTGGTGGCTGAGAGGTGATGTGGTGGCAGGTGGAGGTGGAGCTAGGGGGAGAAGAGGTCTGCAGAGGTTAGAAGACTTGTGGACAAGTCTGCTTGGGGAAGAGGTGAGGCAGACGTTTTTGGTCTGCAGATCTTCAAGAAAACAAACAAGCTGCAGGAATCTTATGTCTGCGCGCCTCTGCGCGACGCAGACATAAGTGCTCAGAAGAGCTTCTAGCAAAAAAACAAACACCACCCAAATGAATGCACCTATAGAATAATATTAGACGGTCTTTGCAACAACCATCAAGTTGAAGATGTGCTCTATTTGTTTCATTTGGTGGGTGATAGCAAGCTAAACTCTGACATTCAAGTGTACAATATTCTTATTGATGGTATGGGCAAATGTGGGAAGCTTGATATTGCAAGGGATCTTTTCCAAGGCCTAACTCTAAAAGGTTTGAAACCTGATGTTCGGACATATACCGTGATGGTTAGTGGCCTATGTAGAGAAGGTATGCTGGAGGAAGCAAAACACTTGTTTCATAGAATGGATGAGAGTGGTTGCCCACCAGATAATGTTACTTACCGTGTTCTTGTCCAAGGATATCTTATAACCCAGCATTACAATGATGTAGAAATGCTTTTACAAGAAATGGATGGAAGAAGGTATTCACTTGATGCTTCAACTTTATCTTTGTTGATAGATCAAATCGCAGCTGGTTTGCTAGATAAAAGTATGCTTAAGTTGATAGGTAAGCTTGTCCCAAAAGAATTGATGGACACTCCTGCATAGATAACAGTCTGCGCAGATAACAACTTGCTGTTCCAAAAAAAAAAAACACAACCTATATTTGTGAATTTAGGTTTGATGTATTTGTGGGATGAGAAATAAGCGTATGCAAAATGTAGAAATAATGAGATCTTCATCAAATTCCAACTGGTCTACATGTGTTTAGCCATTTGGCATTTTTTGATTACATGTTTTATGCTTCTAAATACATGATGTTTCACATTTCATTGACTTTAATTGTTAGTTCTAGTTTATTTAATATATATACAAAGTGGATGTCACAGTTTAATATGTATTAGATGATTCAAACATTTTTGGGTGCTATTGTAGCATTGCTTATGTAGATCAGCCCTAAAGTGATGCCATCGAATTCTGCAGTGGATATGCTGACAGAATCACACCAGTTTTCTGCAGTTGAGGGTAATCACATTAGTTTCTAATTAAACATCTGTACACATGCAGGACTGCGTATATACACGGGACCAATTGAACTCCATAGATATGTACTAATTATCCCACAATTAAATTTTACCTTTTGTAATTTAATTCTTGAATTAGAATGTTTCAAGGTTACTTACTGAGCTCTGTTTTAGGATTTTTCCAAAGAGATCAAACGTTGATGTCGTCACAAAAATGGTGCCATATGTTGTGGACATTTATTGCCACTTTCATGTGCGCATTAATCGTTTGGGTTTGCGTCTTAGTAAAAAGCATATTTCTTGTGAATTCTTTTAGCAATCCAGTATTTCACATAGTATGAGGGCACCTGCATATGATTATTAGTTTCGAATTTAACCTTTTTGATTTAAGTCATTCTTTGGTAAGTTGTCATGCTACTTTATATGCTTCATCTATCAGATATATTGATTCTCCTTTTAAAAAATTATGTTGACCATGTCAGCACGGCTTGCAAACAAGTGGTCTTTTGCTAGCCTTAAAGGTACTTCTCGAGTCTATTTAGTGTTGTGGAAAGTTGATTTTAATTTGATAAGAAGCTTGATTCACCATGTATGTTGCAAGTGGTTGACTTTTCAAGTTGAGCATGCACAAAATGTTCATTAGTTCGTGGGTATATATTAATGCACTTTTTGGATGTCGAATCGAGCGCGTAGAGCTAATGGTAATGTCATGCTGTTTATTTTGCTTATGCAGTTTTAAATATGAGGAATAAGGTGTCAAAATGGGATTCATTTTGCGCTCGCAAGAGGTAACTTGTATAAGACACGATTAGTTGTTTACTGAAAAGTACATCATGTGATTTTTCACTTTTTTTTTTAAATAATTAAAATTAGAAGGTTAGGATTCATCATTTCTCGTTCTTGGTACATAAAACATACAACTGTATAAACAAGTCGTATTCATGTTTAGAACTTGTGTTATTCGTGTCGTCAGATACCTGTTAAACCCGTTAAGACCCGATTTGCCGGCTCTCATTTTGGTATGGGTCAAAACGGGGTCCGGTTGGTCTAGAAAACTTTATTTTAGTAACATTAGTCCTGGCTAGTTTATAAACATCATAATATAGGTGGAGAGCAGCCACTGGGATTTTGTGTGACAGGAGGTTCCCAACAAAATTAAAGGGAAAATTCTATAGGGTAGCAGTTAGACCAGCTAGGTTATACGGGACAGATTGTTGGGCCATCAAGAAAACACAAGCGCGCAAGATGGAGGTAGCGGATATGAGGATGCTTAGGTGGATGTGTGGCCACACGATGTTAGACCGAATAAGAAGTGAGGTTTTTAGGGATTGGTTAGGAGTAGCTAGTATATCAGACAAGTTAAAAGAGGGGAGGTTGAGATGGTTTGGGCATGTGAGGAGGAGGCAGTTGACAGAATCAGTTAGAGCAGTGGAAACCATGATAGTGGAAGGAAGGAGGAGTAGAGGCAGACCCAAGTTGACTTGGGATGAAAGACTTAGGCAATATTTGGTAGAATTGCACCTCTCTGAGGACATGGTTCATGATAGGAGTGCGTAGAGACATAGGATTAAGGTTAAGGACTTGTAGGTGGGGGTATAGACGTGTCCTACCTTTTCCTTGGGAGAGGGGGGTTAGATTTCTTTTACACTTTAGGTAGACCAACATATGATGATTTTCTTGTATATATGCATATATGTTGCTTACTGATGATTTATCTTCCTACTGCTACGCGATTTACTTGCCCGTTTTTTATCTATCTGTCTGTTGGTTGTTTTGGAGCCGGGGGTCTCTCAGGAAGCAGCCTCTCTATTCTTGAATAGAGAAAAGGTTTGCGTACATCCCACCTCCCACCTCCCCCAGACCCTACCAATAGTTCTGCTATTTGTGAGGTTTACTGGGTATGATTGTTGTTGTTATAATATAGAAGATAGATGGATGCATCATAGTATCTGCATTTTCATCACTTTGTAATATGGAATTTAGTTTTAACTTTATCATAATATTCTTATCATGGGGTAGGAGCTTAATGCAAACACACCATCAACACCAAATAGATACCTTCAACAAGTTACAAATGATCGTGTCTCTCTAGCATGGATTTAGTTGAATTATCAATTAGTAGCATCCATAATATCATTGGAGATATTTGTTATGGTTGGTGCAATTGGGAGATTTCAAGAATTTGGTGAAGTGTTTTGAAAATAAGATTTGATATCACAATATACCCACAACTTTTTACACCGATCGAACATGAGGAGGTTTGAGCTGATAGCTGTAAAGGTACTACTTGTGTCTCTTTCAGCTAGACACGTGTGCTCTACTAACTATACATCTAAAAACCTTCCACAGGCAGTGCCAACGGGGATACGCGCGCCCTCAAAAGTCAGCTTCGCCTGTTAAATTTAAACCATAGACAAAATCATAAAATTTGGGTCAAATCCTATTAACTTCTTCCTTTACAAATCCCTATTTCATCTTTGCGGTTAGGTTTAGCATCTCTTTACTCAACTTTCTTTTCAAATGGCAATTGTCCTCGATCGAAGTTATGATTCTATAGTAAGTTATTTAA
Organism: Helianthus tuberosus; assembly: GCA_030545235.1. NCBI lineage: Eukaryota > Viridiplantae > Streptophyta > Magnoliopsida > Asterales > Asteraceae > Helianthus > Helianthus tuberosus. Next base: position 202,443,541 of record CM060425.1, read on the forward strand.
CTTTATTGAAGGTGTCTTGTGAGAATTAAAATCGTATTGGAATCAAGTTTTATAATAAAACAAGCAATTATAATGGAATCTTTACAAACGTGTCGAAACAAATTACTCGAAAATCAATATTATTATTATGTGTTTGTATGGAATGAAATTGATAACATCAATGGATTTTTTATTTGAGTTGTTTGAATAATAAAATCTTGAAATTAACCATTTGGCCAATTTCTTTCCAAATATGTAAAACTTAAACATAAGACCCTCCGTACTCGCACATTGTATCGCGCCACACCCCCACATGGCGCCTTATCGCGCCGGGGATGGCGGGTCAGAACGACTTTCGCGAAAAATATAACATGAGAATTTGTATTGATATGTGTGTTGACCGTTTTCAAACTGTAACTTTCTTTATTTTTTTAAAACCAAAATAAACAACATAAATACATTCCAATCTCTACAATTTTTAAAACTTGCACCTTCTACAACCATTCTCTTACTCTATATTTTATAAAAATCTCTAGATTTTTATACCACTCTCTTACTTCTACCATGTATCCCTACAATCGTGGTTTTGTTCCTCCTCGTTCTAGCAGCGACCCGAATCAACTGAACGCTCCTAACCAACCCGTTGCTCCGGTTCCCACTCGACCCACCGCCTATGGAACCGGTTTTGTCGAGTACAATTAACACCAAACTGGCTTCATAACCAACCCCTCTGATGGGACCCAAACCTATACGGCTGGAACCCGAACCAAAACATCGGAGGTTTCGCAAATGCTTCACAACCATTCGGCTCGACACAAAGCGAGCCCGTCTTCGTCCCGGAGACACAAACGGAGACTCAACCGGAAATAAAGGAGACACAACTGACCAACACCAAACGCAACAAACGGACCTCACACAAAAAGAAAGATGCAACCGAGACCCGATCGAGAAAAAACGGGCAACCTTGGGATGACGAAGAGGAGTACACGCTAGCTAGATTTTGGATCGACGTATCGGAGGATCCCAAAATAGGTAAGATTATAATTTATACATTTAATTTGTTTTGAAAAAAATGTATTTATTTTTTTAACGTTTTTTAGCAAACAATCAAAATAAACATTTATTTTGGAGAAGAATTCGAGAAGGTTTTTTCGGTCTCATGGGTAGGGGGCGCTTATCGACTACCGGATTCAATATCGGGCAAATGGGCCGATATTAACAAGTGCACATTTTTTCAATCAATTTATCAAAGTCAACGAAACGGTTGGAAAAATGGCTCGAGCGACAAAGATATAATGTGGTCGGCTTTAGTAGAATATCAAGCGGTCTGAGGGAAATTCCCATACTTAAAGGCTTGGAAAATTCTTCGTCATAGCCCTTAATGGGTCAATGTCAAGACGACGGAAGGAGCTTCTTCGAGTCGGACGACAAATGTAAGGCCGTCAAAAAGGTCGAAAACCAACGAGTCGGTTGAACCCGAAACGCCAATGTCCGACGCTCAAAACGTCGACCTAGACGATGTAAGTCCGTTATTTACGGGTGAGGAGGGGGCGGAAGAGCAAGTGCCGGAGCTACAAAGACGGCCCGGTAAGAGAAGCGATGCAAGATCGAGGAGGCCGGAGTCATCGTCGGGAGGATTCGACTTGACTGAAGCGTTTACGGAGATGAACTAACGCCTTCGAGACATACACGACCTGGGCGCTCAACGCATGGAAGAGAACCGGGAGGTGGTCTGGCTTACGAAGGATAGACAATTTGAGAGAAACTTTAAGTTTTACTCGAAGCCGCACGACCACTTAACCGAAAAGACGTTGGCCTTGGCTCTACAAAGAAAGGCGATCATCGAAAAAAAATATAATCTTTGAGATTTAGATAGTTTTTTGAGTAAACTGCCATTTTGGTCCCTGAGGTTTGATCACTTTTGCCACTTTAGTCCAAAACTCAAATCTTTTGCGTCTGGGTCCCTGTGGTTTCAGTTTTATTGCCATTTTGGTCCAAAAGTGAAATCATGTCATATTTGCCTTATAAAATCCTATTATTTTGTCTTTTTTCTCAGGGGCAAAATAGTCATTTCTTTTTTTATTTTATTTAAAGCTTTTATTAAAGGGACCAGTCAAACCGTCCATCCATCATCTTCAACTGCAAGTCTACAACAAACTTGCAGATATTTTATCGATAACATGTCGTGGCAAGCGTACGTCGATGACCACTTGATGTGCGAGATCGAAGGCAATCACCTCACTGCTGCCGCTATTATCGGTCATGACGGTAGTATTTGGGCTCAATCCGTTAGTTTCCCTCAGGTTCGTCTCATTTTCATCGATTTACGTTAAATTTTCGTTAACCTAGCCTTTTTGACGAATTGATTTGATTATTGTTTAGTTTTTAATTCGATTGATGTGCATAAGTGTGTTTGTTGTTGATTGAGCTTCGGTGTTCGGATCAGACGTGATCGATATTGTTGTGTATAGGTTCAGATTCGTTGATTTTCTTGAGTTTAATCGGTGTTTTTCAGTGAGTTTGTTCGTTGATCTGGCTTAATGATTGGTGATGCGTTGAGTTTTTCGAGTTCAATCGGTGTATTTCATTGGACTAATTGTTTATCCAGTTTTGTTGTCGATTGAGCTTCGTTGTTCGGATCCAATCAATATTGTTGTGGTTTTTGAGTTCAATCGGTGTGTTTCATTTGACCCAATTGTTTATCCAGTTACTTTGTTGGTGGTGGTGGCTGATAGTGGTGTGGTGGTGGCTGGTAGTAGCGCTAGAGAGGGGGTGGTGGTGGTCGGGTGCAGGTGATGGTGATGTTGGTGATGGGGATAGTGACGGTTAAGCGGGTGGTGGTGATGGTTGTGGTAAGGCGGTGGTGAGGCAGTAGTGGTGATAGTTGTGGTAGTGAGGCTGTGGTGGTGATGGTGATGGTGGTAGTGGTGGTGAGGCTGTGGTAGTAGTGGTGGTGATGGTGGTAAGGCTATGGTGAAGATAGAGGGTGTTGCAGGTGTGTGTTTAAAAACATATATATTTTTTATTTTGGTCCAAAACTTGAACCTGGTTACACAAATAGTCTCTTTAATAAAAGCTTTAAATAAAATAAGAAAGAAATGACCATTTTGCCCCAGGAGAAAAAGGACAAAATAGCATGATTTTATAAGACAAATATAACCCGATTTCACTTTTGGACCAAAATGGCAATAAAACTGAAACCACAAGGACCCAGATGCAAAAATGTTTGAGTTTTGGACTAAACTAGCGGTAAGACCCGTGTGCAAACACGGGTTTTTCTTAGAAAGTCATTCATAACATATTGACAGAGAGTAAAAAATAATTAGTCCAGACTTACAAAATTGATATAAATTAATGATCAATAGGTTTATTCAACAGCAATTCCATTAGACAGTCACGTAGGCATTCATGTCAGTAGGTGTGGGGGTGGGGAGGTGTTACGGCTACTGATGGTCTAGTAGACGGTGATGTTATTTATTTATTTTATTTTTTTTGATGTTATTTTCTAACAGTAAAAAATAATAGGGCTTGCTTTCTAGATTTCTTACCAAGCCGAAATCAAAGCGAGGGAGTGAGTGTGTTTGGTTAAAGCAATTCACGTCTCTCTGCAACAGAATCATCTACGATCGATAATGACTCGCTCCATTTCACCAGGTTTCATCAGATTCAAAGGTAATTTCACAACCCCTCTTTCTTCTTCCCGATTTGGTCTACAACTCAGTCCTCTGTCTATGTATCAAAAACTTACCAACTTGGATGATGCCTTTAACCTGTTCGATGAAATGCTGAACACACAACCACTGCCATCTGTTGTTAAGTTTACCCAGTTGTTAAATGCTGTTTCCAAAATGAATCATTTTTCTTCTTGCCTCCACCTTTTTAAACAAATGTGTCTCATTGGAGTGCCTGTTAACGAGTACTCTATCAGTATTGCAATCAGGTGTTGTTGTCAGATGTCTCGCACCAATGACGGTTTTGCCCTCCTAGCTTCTTGCTTCAGGCGAGCTGTTGTACCAAACGTCTTTGTATTTAATACACTCTTGGATGGACTCATCCTAGAAGATAGGATTGTTCAGGCTGAGAGACTGTTCAAGAAGCTTATCAAACACAGACTTTGTGAACCTGATGTTGTTATGTATAACACAATGATTAAAGGTCTTTGCAAGTTTGGCAATAATGATATTGCCATTGGTTTGCTTAGGCTCATGGATGAAAGAGGCTGTAAGCCTGATATTTATGCATATAATACCATCATTGATAGTCTTTGCAAGGACAAAATGATAGAGGATGCTTTCAAGCTTTTTAATGAAATGGTATTTGCCAAAGGCATTCAACCAGATGTTATCACATACACCTCTCTGATTTATGGCCTTTGTAACTTGTGTCGTTGGGACGAGGTCTCCAAGCTGCTAAAAGAAATGGAGGATCTAAGGATCTCTCCTAATTTTCAAACCTTTAGCATATTAGTTGATGCATTTTGCAAGGAAGGTAGTGTGGATGAAGCGGAGGCTGTTATAGACATCATGGTTGAGAGAGGTGAGGTTCCTAACATAGTGACATACAATTCACTTATAAATGGTTACTGCCTGCGAGGTGAAATGAGCAAAGCAAAGACACTTCTTGATTCACTTATGTCTAGAGATCTCATCCCTGATGTTATTACTTATAACAGTTTATTGAATGGGTATTGCAAGAGTTTGAAGATAGAAGAGGCCATACATATGTTTCATGAAGTAACAAGAAAAGGTTTGAACCCCGATGTGATCTTTTACAACACCATGATACAAGGTTTATTTAGGGTTGGACGTTGTGGAGATGCATGCCAACTCTTTGATGAGATGCAAGCACAAGGTCAAACTCCAAATGAATACACCTATGGAATAATATTAGACGGGCTTTGCAGCAACCACCAAGTTGAAGAAGCGCTCTCTTTGTTTCATTTGGTGGGTGATAGCAAACTAAATTATAATATTGTAGTGTATAGTATCCTTATTGATGGGGCAGGAAAATGTGGAAAGCTTGATATCGTAAGGGCTCTCTTTCATGAACTTCATGTAAAAGGTTTGCAACCTGATGTTCGGACATATACCGCAGTGATTCACGGCTTTTGTCGGAAGGGTCTACTAAGGGTAGCAAAGAATTTGTTTCTTAAAATGGGTGAGAGGGGCTGCCCACCAGATAATGTTAGTTACTGTGTTCTTCTCCATGGATATCTTAAGCACCAGCATTTCGATGATGTAGAGATTCTTTTACAGCAAATGGATAGAAGAAGTTACTCACTTGATGCTTCTACTTTATCGTTGTTAAAAGATCGAATCGCAGCTGGTTCATTAGATAGAAGTTTACTTAAGTTGATAGGTATGCTTGTGCCAAAAGAGTTGATGGACAGTTTTACAGGTAGGGAGAAGAAGCTGAATGGTGAGTGTGGGTTATGAATCATTTGTGGGATGAGAAATGAACTTTGTTAGGGGTACTACCTTGCAACATCGCGTGAAATAACGCGACTTGACTATTACAAAAGCGCCTGTTATTCACCACTTCTCAGAGAGCATCTCTGGGGTTATGACAATCCAGTGTTTTGGAAAACAAGACGAGTTTATTAAAGAAAATGTTGTCGTGTCGATGGAAATCTACGAATGGATTTCCTCAACAATGGGTCGAATGGATGGTTAGGATTTAGGATGGAGTTTGTTGGAAGTTTGTTTCTTTGTGTTTCCACTGTTTTCATGATCCTGTTACCCAGCAACGTCATTAAACCCGGTACTATCTCACTTCCTTTATTCCTTATCAAACCCATTTACTTTTAAAAATGTTGATTCGGGTATTTAACAGTTCAAAATAATTATGTAAAATGAATTAAGGCTTCATTGGTTATTTATGCAAAGAATTTACACCATTTGTTTACCATTTAATACCACAAATAAAATGGTGTATACTGGTGTCATCACCTATGCCATCGAGGGTTAAACTAATGGGAGTTTGCTTATATGGTCACAGAGGATGTTGGATTGTCACTTTCATATGGATTATCGCTCAATGGTCTTCTGTTTTGGGTTTTATACACTAGTTGCTTTGTTGAAAACCGAATGGTTTCGGTTGAGAGGATAAAACAGTTTACAAACATACCATCAGAAGCAGAATGGGTGAAGAAAGACAAGTCCCCTCCACCAAACTGGCCAACTCATGGCAGTTTGGAGCTCAGAAACTTGCAGGTAACCCACAAATTCTATCATCATGTAGAGGTTTTAACGTGTGGGTTTGGGTTATAACGGGTCAAATGGGTAAAATCAAGAAATAATACTAAAAGGATTGGGTCAACGGTGGGTCGAACAAGTTGAAAGATGCCTAAAATGTATTCGTAATGCATTTAGATAGATTTATGCAAATTCTGTACAAAAAGTATTTTGGTTCAACCCAACCCCGAGCTGTTTTCATATACCTGTTTTGACCTGCAGGTTAGATATCGTCCAAACACGCCTCTTGTGCTTAAAGGGATATCCCTAAACATTCAAGGGGGCCAAAAGATTGGTGTTGTTGGCAGAACAGGTGGCGGGAAATCAACTTCGATCCAAGTTCTGTTTCGGCTGGTTGAGCCCACTGGTGGAAGTATTATTATTGATGGTATTGACATCTTAACGCTAGGGCTTCATGATCTTAGGTCCCGATTTGGCATCATTCCCCAAGAACCAGTCCTTTTTGAAGGAACTGTGAGAAGCAACATTGACCCTATTGGTCAACATTCTGATGATGAGATATGGAAGGTAAATGCGAGTTTGTTTGTTTTTTTATACTCCATTCGGGTAGATCCAGAGGTGGAAATTTCATAAGTCAACTCGGGTTTTAGTTTTCTTTAAATCGGGCCATTCTGACCCATTATGCAACATGCCTTTAGTAGGACGGGCCCATCTTTTATCAACTTTGAAACACCTAACCTGAGAACCTGCTTTGTAGAGTCTCAAACGCTGCCAGCTCAATGATGTTGTAGCTGCAAAACCTGGAAAACTTGATTCCGCAGGTATTTAAAATGGGCCCGGTAACTGTTTTTGGTAAGAAAACTATTTGTCACTTTTGTGTTAATTGGTATCTTTGTAGTTGTTGATAATGGCGATAATTGGAGCGTTGGACAAAGACAACTTCTCTGTCTGGGAAGGGTGTTGCTGAAACAAAGCAGATTATTGTTCATGGATGAAGCAACGGCTTCCGTTGATTCACAAACAGATGCGGTAATTTGGAAAATCATAAGAGAAGATTTTGCTGACTCTACTATCACTAGCATTGCTCACGCGGTAATTTGGAAAATCATAAGAGAATATTTTGCTGACTCTACTATCATTAGCATTGCTCACAGGATACACTTACTGATACTAGTGCTTTGAAACGGCAAATATGATACTATAAGGATACATATGAAATTTTGAACTTTTGAGTGCCATTATGGAATTTATCCTGTGTTATAACACCTGCCATTGAGGTCAAGTTAGTTCCTTTGAAGGTCAGCTAATGACCAACTTATTCTATGTGTTGTAACAGGGTATGCAAAAGAATTTGACGAGAGCCTTCACCTTTGATTCAGAAGCCCTCTCTTTTTGGGGCGTTGGTTCAGAATTACGTAAACCGATCAATATCATCTAGGTTATGAACACATGTTTATACTCCTATAATCATCTTGTTTTACAAGAACAGTTTGGTTCAGATCTCATAAAGGTGGTATCAGTTTGGATGAGCTGGGTAATATGTCACAGAGACTATGTTGCAGTAGATTACAAACATTTTTGTCACTTTCCTTAAAGTTTATATTATGTTGCTTTTTTTATATGTGATGACATGCAATTTGTAGGATTTCATATATATTTGCTTGTTGTATTCAAACTTTATAATAAAACAAGCAAATATATATTGAAATCCTTACAAACCTTTCAAAACAGAGAATTTGGAAATCTATATTATGTATCATGTGTTTGTATGGGATGAAATTTATACATTTTAATGGATTTAATCAAGAATATGTTTGAATAATAAAATTATAAAATCAACCATGTGGCTAATGTTTCTAAATACGAAAAATAATCATACTTATGGAATCGATTTTTGGAGGTCAAGAAGATGTTCAATTGGACCATGAGCCTTGAGGTCAAAGTACATTAATACGAGACCACAAGTCATGAGAACATTATACACGCTATTATGAGACTTTGAGTGGAGGATTAAACGAAGTATTGAACCTCAGGAGAATATATTTAGTAGTAGGGAGGACGGAGCACTTAAGGGTATTTATTCTAGCCCCAACCAAGCAAAATCTGCCATGTCAAATTTGATACAAATTACTCATTAATTAGTAAACACTGGCGGTGATGCGTGTGTGGTGTGTATATATTTTTAAGTATATTTTAAGTCTTTTTTACACGTTAGTCATGTTTTAAATTTATAAAACACGATATTTTACTAACACCAAACACACATATGGGCAAGTGCACCCATCTTGAGCGTAGTATAGTGTTGGCAAGATACCGAGGTCGTCCAAGGACACAAGAGCTTTTAGTACCGGTTTATCCTCAACGTCTAATCAAATCAAAAAGTTAGAAAAAAGGTTTTAAACTAAAAAAATAATAAAAACTAACTAAAATACTGAAAATAAAATAAAAGTAAAAACAGATAGACAAGATGAATCACTTGGCTCCGACTCGTGTTTAGTGTAACCTTTGATTATTTCCGCACTTTTGCACTTTTTAAGAGATTATCTTAGTTATTGTAGTAGGCCCCTCTTTTGAAGGTGACGTTACCCTCAACCCAGTAGTTTGAGTCAGCAAGGATACAATCCTAAAGGGTCGGATTATTGAAAGATAATTAATTAAGTTATTAATGCATATTATGGTAGGCCTCTCTTTTGAAGGTGGCGTTACCCTCGATTAAGTAGTCTGAGTCAGCAGGGATACAGTCCTAAGTAGCCGGGTTAAAGTATTAATAGTAGCTTACATATGAGGGGATCAAAGAGTTTGGACCCCCGCCATCCAATACCGTTAAGTATTGAAGGAGGTCCTACTAAATTTGACCCAGGTCCTTGCAGGATCTATACACTGAACAAGGCAAGACTCTTACCAAACCGTTCCCTTAACCCCCGACCAGGTAGCCAACATACCTCCATATAGATCGTGGAGATATGAATTGTGAAAATCTTTTATTTTATATAGACAGTAAAATAATGCCAAGACACCACGGACAAACGATAAGGAAAAATCACCTTCAACATAAGAAACTAGTTATTAAAGTCATTAATACATAACCAAGTAAAAGTGCGAAAAGATTAAAAATAAAAAGTATTACACTAGACACTTGTCTTCACCAAGTGATGTAAGAGACTTAGGCAAACATGACATTTGATTGTCAAGAACTCTTACGATAAATCTTGGATCCTGAGACGACTCACACACTCTATGATGGACAATGGATGATGGTGGTGGATGATGGTGTTGTGATGGTGGTGGGTGGTGGGTGAAGTGTGAGAGAGGTGGTGTGCCAAGGGATGGTTTGCAATTGAGCCAAGCACCCCTATTTATAGGCTGAACAGAAGCTCGGGCACGGCCTCGTGTCCATTGGGCACGGCCCCGTGTCCAACATCCTTCTCTTTCTTCATTAATTGCAGTTTGTCTGCATCAGTTGACCACGCCCCCGTGTCCACTGGGCACGCCCCCGTGTGCAGAAGCAAATCTGTACTATCAAGATTTCCCCAGATTCTGTGAATCTTAGAGTTGACCACGGCCCCGTGTCCGCTGAGCACGACCCCGTGGTGGGCGATAGAAGCTTCTACAGCATTGTCTTTTCTGCTGGCACTTGGGCACGCCCCCGTGTTCACTGAGCACGGGGCGTGTTCAGTCTTCTGTTCTCTTGTTTTTGCTTGGGAAGATGCTGTCGGGGGGTCGGGCATGCCACGTTTGTTCCTTTTCTTGTATTTATGTTAGATTTAGCTGCCTTTTTGCTACTTTTGTTAATTTGAGCTCATTTAATCCTGAAAATACAAAAGGAAGACAAAAACACATTTTTTCCAACATTAGTACTAAAAAAAGGTTAGTTTTAAGCCACAATTGATGTAATTTATATGTTGCATTTTGTGCACATCAAATACCCCCACACTTGAATCTTTGCTTGTCCTCAAGCAAAAATCTTTATAATGCGGCTTTACACTCCCAAATGGAATGGGTAGAAGAGAAGATTTTTGGGCTTGTCATAGAGTGTCAGGATTTCCAAGATTATTTATTAAGTTTTATTTTTATTTATTTACAATCCTATTCGTCATGATTTATTTAAAACTTTTCATAGGATAAATTACTTATTAGGGCATAACATGCCTCTTTAAAATTCCATTTATATACAAGTTCACATACCTCACGGGGATTACTCAACACTCGGCCGAAGATGTATTTTAGTGAATCACTCGAGAGCGGCATGGAACTTACTCCTACCATAGGCTTGCCAAGCAATCAATCCTCCTCCTTTTTAACTATATACCTTTGTAAATATCAAGAGGACTTTTTGGGTGAAGTGTTAGGCTTGGGTTAAAGGTAGTTGGTTGGGTTAGTGGTTAGTAAAAGGGCGGAAAATGTAAAAAGCTTCGGTTTTCGTAAGACTTTTTATTTTTTTTATTTTTTATTTTTTGCAATTTTTATTTTGATGAAGCCTTTATTCAAACAAAGTTGTTTTTGGATGAACTTGTTTGTTTATTTCTCTTTTGCTTCATCATCAATATTTTTTTTTTGAAAAGTCATACGAAAAACCGAGCTTGTTACTAAAACAAAGGGTTAAAAATAAAAAGGGTTTTGGTGGGTGAAAGGGTGTTTGGTTTTTGGGTTAAGAAATGAAAAGGTTTAGGCTCAAAGGGTGTAGAAATAAAAAGGGTTAGTCCTAATGCCTCCATCATTTACTTACTCGGGTTTAAGTTGGTAAGGACCGGGAATGTATCGTCGTGGCAAGTTCTAGAGTCGTAAGAACCAAGCGGCTATTCACATAAGAAACGAAAAATGAGCATTTAGTTTAAAGATATATATTTGAATGCTCAATAAAGGCTCAAAACTCATTTTTGTGGGAATGGGTTTTTATGCGATCAAGTATATATAATCAAATTTTAACTAAGCTTGTCATGCCGTTTCATAATTTTCTTATGTTGGTTCTTTTTATCACGACGCTATCGGTTGTAAATTTGTAAAAATATAACATTTTTTTAGAACTTGAAATTCCCAAGTTAAACCTAGACAAGAAAAAAAAATGAAAAATTCTTGAAAAAATTTGGGGTGATTAGCGGTTCCAATATAGTTTTGGGTAAGGCTTGTTATTAGGACTTGCAAGATTCAAAGTTTTAGCATCCCCCCCCCCCCCCACACTTAAATTACACATTCTCCTCAATGTGTCCCAAAAATAAATTTTTAGGTTGATTGAATGTGTAAAAAGGGGTTAAAAAGCAAAATTTTGTGTTACTGGGTGTCTGGACACGGCCCCGTGGTGTCCGGGCACGGCCCCGTGTTCAGTCGCCAGTAACAAAAAGTTGTAAAAAGAAACAGAAGCCTGGACACGGGGGCGTGTTGAGTGAACACGGCCCGTGTCCAGTTTACCTGAACTGGGTACTTTCTGCAGACGGTGCAGCACAGGGCCGTGTTGGGCGGGCACGACCCGTGCTGAACTTGCTGTAATGAAGAAAATTTTGTCGGATGACCCTGTTTTCTTGCATGGGGTGTTGGTCCAAGTTTCCCTTGTTATCCTTTGCCATCTCAAGTGTGTTTTATTCCTGAAAATTAAAACTAAACTAGAAAACATAAAAAAAAAATTAATCTAAACTAAACTAAGGATAGTTCCGCGGAATGCCTCCGTGGTGCGCCACGTTTATAAGGGTCCTTGGCTAGACCCAAAGCCTAGTCACATGTCACCCAAGTTTGAGTCTATGACCTTCATGTAGTTCACCGGGTCTTCGTCTTCTACTCTCTTTCCAACTCCAAACTTCACTTCCTCATCCCCAAACTTCAATGTTAGTGTTTCGTCATTCATGTCTACCACTGCTTGGGCTGTGGCTAGAAATGGCCTCCCTAGGATGAGAGGAACATCGGCGTCTTCTTCCATGTCTAGTATGACAAAGTCGGCCGGGAAGACGAAATTGTCGACTTTGACCAATAGATTTTCAGCGACACCTTGTGGATATTTGACGGTTCTGTCGGCAAGTTGTATGCTCATCTTTGTAGGGCTCGTTTTTCCTATGCCGAGTCGTTTGAACATTGATGCGGGCATGAGGTTGATGCTAGCCCCGAGATCGGCTAGTGCATTGCGAATGGGGGATTCCCCAATCGAGCAAGGAATCGTGAAGCTTCCAGGGTCAATCTTCTTTTGTGGGAGTTTGTTAAGTAGCAAGGCGGAGCATTCTTCGCCTAAGTTAACTAATTGCAATGATTCAATTTTCCTTTTATGAGTGAGGAAGTCCCTCATAAATTTTGAATATTTAGGCATTTGGGTTAGGACTTCGATAAGTGGAATATTAACATACAATTGTTTTAGTAAATTTTCGAACTTTGCGAATTGCTTATCGGTCTTTTGACGAATTAACCGACCGGGGTATGGAACCGGGGGAGTCTTAGTGGGCTCTTGGATTGGTGGAGAAGCCTTCTCCGGTTGGGGCGTGGGTGGAGTTGTGGTATGGCTGGATTGGCTTCTTTCAGCTGGCGGTAATGGAGCCTCCTCGGGACCCACGGTTTCGGTTTCTCAATGTGATGAGATGTACTTGCGCTTTTGGGTTGGTTTCGGTATTACTTGGTAACGTGCCTTGTGGTCTCTCGGAGAAATTTTGAGCCATTTGATTTAATTGTTTTTCAATGTTTTGAATACTAGCTTGTTGATTTCTGAAATTCGATTCCAATTGTTGAAATCGATCCGAGTTTTTCTTTTCGGTGTCGGAGATGAGGCGAGATACAGTATCTTCAAGCCTTTCTCGTCCACCTTGTTGTTGAGAAAAATTTTGTGTTTATTGAAAGTTAGTTCGTTGGTTTTGTTGGTTACTACTATTGCCGGGATCTCTCCAACCAAGGTTAGGGTGGTTACGCCATCCTTGGTTGTAGGTACCCGTTGGGGGACCCGACGGCCTAGGTCTATTATCAATGTAGTTTACCGTTTCTGTTTGATCATCTTCTTCTTTCATACAACTCCAATTTTCATGTGGTCCACCACACCCCTCACAAGCCATAACCGAGGACGTTTTTACCATTTCTAACTTTTTGATTTTTGAAGAAAGGGCCTCGATTTGGGCTTGTAAAGAAGTGCTTTCATCAACCTTATGGGTGCCCGGGGTAATAGATTTATTGCCTCGGGGAGTGTGCCACTGAAAATTGGTTTGAGCAATTTCCTCAATTTGATTATATATTTCATTTGGGTGACGATTACCTAGAAGTCCCCCGGAGCTAGAATCAAGTGTTTGTCTTGTGTGTGGCAACAACCCATTGTAGAAAGCGGATACTTGTTGTCATACCGCAAGACCGTGATGAAGACACTTTCTTAGTAGCTCCTTGAACCTTTCCCAAGTTTCATACAAGGATTCTCCATCCTCTTGTGAATATGTATTAATTTCAGTCATTAATTTAGCCATTTTAGCAGGAGGGAAATACTTATATAGAAACTTTTGGGCTAGTTCATCCCAGGTGTTTACCGAACCAACTGGGAGGGTGTTAAGCCAAGCCTTAGCTCGGTCTTTTAGTGAAAATGGAAACATTCGAAGGCGGATGACGTCATTTGATGCTCCATTGATCCGAAAGGTATCACATATTTCTAAGAAATTAGTAATATGTAGATGGGGATCCTCGTCCGCAAGCCCATGAAAGGTTGCGGAGTTTTGAAGCATTTGTATCAAATGCGGTCGAAGTTCGAAGTTGTTGGCTTTGACATTCGGTGCATTGATAGCGGCGCCGAGATTACCTACATTGGGTCGTAGGTTGATGTGTGCTAAACAGACTATAAAAATTAACTATATTAGACTCTCTAGAATAGACACTAAAAAGCTTTAATTCTAGACTCAACCTAAAACCACACAATCGGCAAGTGTACCGATCAATGTAGTATAACCTAGGAAGTCCGGATATCGAACCACAAGACTCTATAAATCACGTAGACTAGACTCTGACTAGACACTGACAGACACGACTCAAACTATGTCTAATTGTTTTTTTTGGGGGGGGGGGTTACTGAAAACTAAGGAAATCTATATTAGACTACTAAAATAACTAAAACTAGACTAAAACGAATAAAGACTGAGAACTTTTCTTATGTGAGAACGGGACCACCTAGACAAGAATCCTGGATTGTTTTTAAGAGATTACTGATTAAGTTAAGTGCACGAGTTATGGAACCGGGATCTTATAATACTAAACCTATTAAGAACCAACGAGGCCCCTCGACCCTTCTCAAGGAGAAACCTGTGGCACTACCTAGGCCGTTAATTCTACCGGTTATTAGACTTCTTCCCAGTTGTCTAATTATTGTGTAAGTACCCTAATGTAGACCTATTCTTTCCCAATCCTAGATCTAGGGTAGTTTGAAGTAATAAATTTGACTTGATAGACTAATAAGACCGACAGGTAAACCAAGACATAACCTTTCCCAAGGCCTATCTAAAGCAATTCGCCGGGTAAGACCTACCAATAGCCCCTCACTTCCCAGGTATTAGGACTAGTAGAACACTAAGGTGCTGTTTGTTTTTTCTGTGGGAAAAGGTCTGCAGTCTGCGGACCACATCTGCAGGCATCTGCAGGAGAAGAGGTGGACCTAATGTCTGCAGTCTGCAAGGAGAAGAGGGTTTGTTTTTTTCTTCTACAAAACCACTTTTCACACACACAACACACACACACTTCTCTCTGCCTCAACTCTCTCTCTACAATCTGTGGACCACCACCGCCCATAGCACCACCACCACCGCACCACCTCCGCCATCACACCACCGCCATCATCTTCGTCGTTCAACCACCACCACCGCCTTCGTCGTTCAACCACCACCGCCTTCGTCGTTCAACCACCACCACCGCACCACCTCCGCCATCATACCACCGCCATCATCTTCGTCGTTCAACCACCACCACCGCCTTCGTCGTTCAACCACCACCACCGCCTTCGTCGTCTCCAATTTGGGGGTTTTGTTCAATTTGGGGTTTTTGTTCGATTTGGGTTTTTGGTTCGATTTGGGGGTTTTGTTCGATGATGATGGTCTCCGATATCTCTCTCTCTACTGTATCTCTCTCACTCTCTCTCTCTATGGTATCTCTCTCACCGATCTCTCTCTCTTCTTTCTCTCTCGCTCTCTACGGTATTTCCCTCGCTCTCTACAGTCTCTCTCCGATGATGATGGTGGTGGTGGTGGTGATGTATCAGGTGGTGGTGGTGGCAGGGATGTGGTGGTGGAGGTGGTGGCAGGGATGTGGGGGTGGAGGTGTGGAAGAAGAGGTCTGTGCCAAGAAGAGGTTTGTGTCTGTGCCAAGAAGACATGGGTGAATGTCTGTGTGGTGAAGAGGTCTCGCAGACCTTTTTTAATGAAATGTCTGCGAGAAAACAAACAAGCTGCAGACTCCAAACCTCTGCGCGCGTCTGCGCGGCGCAGACATAAGTGGCCAGAAGTGCTTCTGGCCAAAAAACAAACACCACCTAAGACTTAGCAAATTATTACCAATTACTTCTAAGGATTATTGCGCAATTCTCCCTAAAGAGTGAAGGTTTTCTAACGTGATATAGACACTCACCGAAACCCTAAACCCTAATATGACTCTATGTTGTGATAAAGACCGTCACTAAGAATCATATGAAGCAAATAACAATAACAAACCAAATCAAAGCATGCATACACATCAAACCATTACATCAACCCTCTTACTAAACACAATCACCCATAAACATCATGCAAATAACGAAAACGGTAAAAATCTTTATTCAATCCATTTATCAAGTCTAGGTGGTTTATGAAATTAGCCAAGCATCTCAGTAATTAAAAACAAAACAAAGATGTCTGAGACAGAATTCATTGTAACAAAGTTCCAAGAAAGTAATCGACAAAACAAGGGATTAGAAAACCAGATTAATTCTTCGATTCTTCACTCTCGACTCGTACCAATGATTCCCGTGCCTTGAAATCTCCAATTGTTCACCAAGAATGCTCCAAGATTGCTCCAAGAAGTCACCAATTCGTGAATTAGGGTTCCTCCTCAGGTTTCTTGGGAATTAGTTATCAAACCCTAATTGGAAAATACAATAATATCGATTTAACACCCCTCGCGCGACGCCAAGGGGGTGTCGCGTCGCGCGGCGCCTCCAAGGCCAGCTTTTCTTGATTTTTTTATTATTTTCAATTTCCAACTTCTCCGACGCGCGTACGAATCCCGTTTTTCTTCCGAACTGCTCGTTTTGACTCGTTTTTCAACACTTTAAGCTACGGGACCTGAAATCAAAGCTTAACGTCAGCAGTATCATAATTCTAACCTAAAACAGACTCGAAACGACTGAAAACTGACCAAAATATACACTATAAACATATGTACTTTTCAGTACATCAAACATCCCCACACTTACTCTTTTTTCGTCCTCGAAAAAGAATTATGCAACGGAATCAGAAACAAATAATCACTCTGGTCCAAAGATATAGGTATAATTAATTAAAACCAAGACTTGCGTTAGTAGCGATTGCGAATATACTTATCCACTTTAAACCCGAATCCAATCCTAAGCCCTTATCATGTAAATTTAATTTAAGTGCGGTCAGTCTACCTAGGGTCTCACACTAGAATCTACGGTCCACCTACTCCCACCTCAAGCTTATAGGACTAAAAGAACGATCACTGGACCAATTCCTAACCGTTTTATATCAAAACCAAGAGAGTTTACAATCAACTTTTTCATTTTTTTTTTCTTTCATTTTTTTTTTTCGTTTTTTTTTCTTTCTTTCGTGAGTCTAGACGATGCTTTCCCTAACCAAGCGGTATTCCGGCTGTAGAGTCGCTATCCCCAACCACAGATTACTTAGGTTTCGGTACTTTTATTCGGCAAGTCGATTTCACACATCCCAGAGGCATTCCGGCTGTAGAGTCGCTATCCCCAACTCGGATTACATAGGCCTGTGTTACTTTCATTTAGTTTCTTGCTCACTTTTTATTCTATTTTTTTTTCGCATGACCACAAACTCTAACGGTTTTAACTTATAACGGTGCCCCTTATACTCTTATTGGCAGTTTTAATTTCCCATATTTCCCAGGCGAAAACCCACTAGCAGACCGACAATTAAGGTATATTAGATCAAAGGGACTTAAAACCAAACCCGGGCCTATCCACATATCCCAAACTAGACGCAAACTCGGTTTATTATATAATCTCATATTATTATTATTCGAACCCGAGCAAAAATTCATCTTTTCTATCACTTTCCGCTTTAATTGCAAACTTCTTTTTTATTCGAAAGACATTTTCCATTTTTTCAATTTTTTTGGATTTTTCAATTTTTTTTTTTCATATTTAAGACTCGACTATTTACATGTATCCCATCCCCACACTTAGAGATTGCATTGTCCCTAATGCAAGAACGAAAATACGACTCAACAACTACCTAAAAATAAAAACTGCAAACGAAATAAATAAAATATACAACAACAACAACAAAAAGGGAAACGACTTAGCTGAGTATGTGAGACTGTCAAAGTGCCAGTCGTTTCCACATAAGCCCTCCAATACCGAACGTGCTCAGCAAACAATACCAAACTCCCTCACACACGAACGGAAAGCGGCTCCAAATCATAAACCTAAAACAAACATAGCATACCAAACCAAATACCA
Organism: Helianthus tuberosus; assembly: GCA_030545235.1. Taxonomy (NCBI): domain Eukaryota; kingdom Viridiplantae; phylum Streptophyta; class Magnoliopsida; order Asterales; family Asteraceae; genus Helianthus; species Helianthus tuberosus. The sequence goes on from CM060425.1 coordinate 202,461,346, forward strand.
CCTAACGTTCATCGTTCCAACAATCCAAGTTCAAATGAAAAATAAAAATATGTCTACTAATACAACCATATCGAACTACCAAAACAGCATAAATAAAATAAAACATCAAAGGATATATGCTGCTTCAGTCTGCTACATCACTCCTCATCCTCAGAATCTTCATCCATCTGCTGGGTACCTGAACCTCCATCCTGCTGCCACCCGAACTGACCACTGTAATCATAACCACTCTGCCCTCCCCACTGGTCATACCCCGGGTACTGACCGTAGACATATGGGGTCTGCTGCTCGCCTCCATAAACTGGTGGAGGTAATAATCCGGCAAAGGGTGGAGGTATCGGAGCATTCAATGACATACCTGACATCATATACCTGAGCATGTCGTCCTGTCGGTGGTGGCTCTGCATCGTCCACTGGTGGTTAACCCGCATCATATCTTCAATCTGAGTAAACCTCTGCTGTGTGTAGTCGAAAGCAGTCTCGGGAGTAAACGGGTCAGGTCTCTGCTGTCTAACTGGCTGCTGTGGAGGAATCTCACGCCTACGTCGAGGTGCCGGTCATCGTGCCGGAGGAGCACCCACTTCATAGTTTCATTGTGGCGGGTCTGTATTCATCAAAACCCCCGCTAACTGTAGCTCAGCAATACCCCAATAAACCGTTGGGAAACTCAAATGCATCTCCTCCGCATGATATTTTTTAAAGCCCCGTATATTCCCTGCCAACCTAGCTATGTACGGCCCAAGATCCATGGCAGCCCTTTTTCCTCCCCTACGCGGCCTACTGCACGACCATGCAAAGAAACTCGCCAAGTTCCAGTTTCTCTTCTCCACCATGCACATTAAAGCAAAAATATCCAACCAGTTTGCTTTATTTTCACCTGACTTCCTTGCCACAATCGTAGTCGCCAACATTTTCAAGATATACCTGTATATAGGATCACGAACCGATGTGATAAGGTTCGTCTGGGCGAACGGTTGGGTCGCAATCTCGTCCCAAAATCTCTCCAAGTCTGCCGAATCCAAACACTTCGGCCGAGGATGAGTATACACACCCCTTAAACCATTCACAAACTCATCAGTCCTCACTTCCTCATCCGTATAAAAACCCAAGGCCACTCCAAATTGAGGAATACTCATCTCGTACAGATTTCGGCCCAAAGAAAATGACACCGCATTATTTTCCGCAAAAGTACCCTCTTTATGATGGAAGGTACAATGGAACTCAAGTGTAAGTTCAGTATACTGCGGCCAACGGCAATCCATTGCCGCTCTCAATCGTGGCCCTAACAACTCCGCCACCCGATCACTCGCTCCCATAGTTTGCAACCATTCCCAGTTTATCGTACGGTGCTCTAACATGTGAGTTACCGCATACTTCTTCAGTTTCTTCCTCTCCTCACTATCTTCCTCAAAGTCTAAGATCGGGTGATCAATAATCCTCTCGACACGGGAATACACTTTCCTCTCGTTCCCCCGATACTTAATCTTCCTCTTTCTTGGGTTGGACGATGAACCTTCACCCGACATGTTTCTGCAAAACAAGAAAGATTTGACAAGAAAACATTGCAGAAAGTTAGCAATCACAAACTATTTTTGGTGTTTTTAATTTTTTAATTTTTTTAAAATTTTTATTTTATTTTATTATTATTTTTTTTAAATAAAACTAGAATAGCCGTATAGCATTTCATTCGCGGCTAATTCTAAAAATAAAGTTAAAGAAAAACAATGGGTTACCGTTTACAAAGGCGTAAGTTAAACATCATTCTACCCGAATGGAGATTGAGTACGGGCAAAATGTTGTAAACTTGTACATGCATATAAGTAAACCCGACACTAGACTCTAAATACTACTTCTAAGACGACTACTAGACTCACTAACTCGAACAACCTATGACTCAATGTACACTATCTCCTCCCGGCACTTTAATTGTCCTCAATTAAGCATAAGTGCCAAAATATCCCCACACTTGAGGCGAAACACGTGAGAGTTTGACTTTTTAAACCTTAACGCAACGTTTGTGGCAACAAAATCTGTTTAGAAAACTAATCACATTTGCAAAAATCAGTTCAACAACCTATTTTTTTAGCAAAAATTATTTAGTTATAGCCAAACAAACCTGTAAAGCTCAAACATGTTGTCTAGTTGTTCAAACATACCTCACACGTCTCAAACAACCCCAAGCAAACCAACCCTAACCATCCGCAAGCCCCATTGTATGTAAACATCCCAAACATAGCCTCCCGCATACCACTAACATCACAAACGGGTCAAAAATCCTAACTTTATCAACCTACACAAACCCTAGATCTAAAACATGGCTGACCCGACACTAGAACTAAGCAATAAAGTTACCTACTAGTGAGAAATCACAGAAATCATACCTTGGATTCGGATTAAGCAAGAAAATTGAAGTCTTGAAGTTGTGGTGCACGAAATCGTCCAAAAACGCGACAATGCAGCGCGAAATCGGGTGAAATTGATGGCCAAGATTGTGGGGAATGTGATTGTGGTGATTTAGGAAGAAGAATGGAGTGATTTGGTGAAGAAACGAGTGAGTTATGATGATTTTAGTGTAAATCGCGATTAGGGTTTTGATATGTGAAAAAAGGGATTTAATTTCAGCAACAGGTTCAAGTTCACGTTTTAAGCCGGTTCATAAAGGCGTCGCGTGACGCTAAGGGGTCAGTGGGGAGTCTCGCGTCGCGCGGAGCCCTCGTTTTTAATTTAAATTGAACCTTTACCCCTAGCGTGACGCGACGGCCCTTGGCATCACGCCAGGGGTCGTTTTTCACAGAAGGTTGCGAGAAAAAAACTTGTTTCATGCCTTGGAATTTTTTTTTCAAAATTTTTCCAACCATCCAAAACTTTTAAAATTTTTTCTAAGTGTTCAAGAAACTTACCTGGGACCTCTTTTCTCATGCTTTTTCCCACTCCATAGCGGTGATGAATCCTGCAAAATTCTCAACGACACAAAACAAAAACCAAAAAACTACGGAAAGACTCGTTAAAACACGAAAATACTCAAACAAAGACTCTTATACAAACGATACAAAATGTACACTTGGGCTTTCACCCACAACACTAATTGGCGGCTTTAGGTGGGATTTCGAGAGGAGTTACCTCCCTCTCATCCTTGTTTATCGCTCCTCCAAGGTAGTGCTTCAAACGATGGCCATTCACCTTCCAACTACGGCCATCCTTCTCATCCATGATCTCCACCGCTCCATACGGAAACACGTAATGAACCATAAAAGGTCCCGACCACTTGGACTTCAACTTACCCGCGAAAAGCTTCAATCTCGAGTTGTAGAGAAGCACTTTATCGCCTTTGCTAAACTCCTTCACTTTCCTCAACCTCCTATCATGCAACAACTTCGTTTTCTCCTTTATTCCCAACGATCGAGCATATGCTGTATCTCTAAGCTCTTCAAGCTCATGAATTTGAAAGAAACGCTTCCTAGCGGCTTCGGTCATATCTAAATTAACGGTTTTCAAAGCCCAAAGCGCCCTATGTTCTAACTCGATGGGGAGATGACAAGCTTTTCCGTAGATGATCATGAAAGGTGTAGTTCCTAAAGGGGTCTTGTAGGCGGTTCTAAACGCCCACAATGCATCGTCTAGCATGTCGGACCAATCTTTCCTATTCTTACCAACGGTTTTCCCTAAGATTCGTTTAATACCGCGATTCGCATTCTCCACTTGTCCACTCGTTTGTGGATGATATGCGGTAGATAAACGATGAGTGACACCGTAGCGTGCAAGCAACTTATCCATCAATGCATTGCAAAAGTGAGTGCCACGGTCACTAATTAGGGCTTTAGGAGTACCGAAACGTGAGAAGAGCTTTTTAAGAAACGTCAATACTACTCGGGCTTCGTTTGTGGGAAGAGCTTGAGCCTCAACCCATTTGGAAACGTAATCGATTGCCACAAGTATGTAACGGTTTCCTTTGGAGTTTGGGAAGGGTCCCATGAAATCGATGCCCCAAACGTCAAAAACCTCTACCACTTGTATCGGATTTTGAGGCATCACATCTTTGGCGGAAATATTTCCGGTTCGTTGAAATGCATCACACATCTTAACGAACTCCTCGGCATCTCTAAGAACGGTAGGCCAATAGAAACCACAATCGAATACCTTTTGGGCGGTGGCGTGTGCACCATGATGTCCTCCCGTGAGGCCTTCATGCACATGCTTAATAATGTTCCAACCCTCCTCTCTCGACACACAACGTCTAAGAACTCTATCTCTTCCTATCCTAAAAAGAAAAGGATCATCCCAAACATACTTCCTCGCCTCACTAAACAATCTCTTCCTTTGTTGTGTAGACATCCCCTTCACCACATCACCACTAGAGAGATAATTTGCTAAATCGCAAAACCATGGCAATCCTTCTTTCTCCGCTTCAACAAACTCTATAGATTCGTGAGGGAACGTGTCTCCAATCTCCTCCTCACGAATCTCTTCCCTCTTGGGATCCTCTAACCGCGATAAGTGATCGACCGCCACATTTTCGGCCCCTCTCTTGTCCCTAATCTCAATATCGAACTCACTAAGCAAAAGAATCCACCGAATGAGTCGGGGTTTAGCGTCTTTCTTTTGAAAAAGAAAACGCAACGCTGAGTGATCGGTGAAAACTATAGTCTTGGACAAAACGAGGTATGAGCGGAATTTATCAAAAGCGAAAACTACGGCTAAAAGCTCTTTCTCCGTGGTAGTGTAGTTTTCTTGAGCATCATTGAGTGTTTTGCTTGCATAGTAGATGGGGTGGAAGTGCTTATCCTTTCTTTGTCCTAATACCGCTCCAACGGCATAGTCACTCGCATCGCACATGAGCTCAAAGGGCAAGCTCCAGTCGGGCGAGATAAGAATAGGTGCACTAACCAACTGTTCCTTCAAAAAGTTGAAGGCCTTAAGACACTCCTCGTCAAAGACGAATGGAACATCTTTCTCTAGCAAGCGGGTCATGGGGCGGGTGATTTTCGAAAAATCCCTAATAAAGCGTCTATAGAAGCCCACATGCCCTAGAAAACTCCTAATCGACTTAACACTCGTGGGTGGAGGCAACCTACTAATGGTATCTATTTTCGCACGATCTACCTCTATACCCTCTCTAGAAATCTTATGCCCTAACACTATACCTTCCGTCACCATGAAGTGACACTCCTCCCAGTTTAGCATAAGCTTCGTCTCTACACATCGCTTTAACATTCTCTCCAAATTCTTCAAACACACCTCGAAAGAGTCACCATAAACTGAAAAATCATCCATGAAAACCTCCATGGAAGTCTCTATCATATCCTGAAATATGGCGACCATACAACGCTGAAAGGTAGCTGGAGCGTTACATAACCCGAATGGCATGCGTCGGTACGCATAGGTGCCGCAGGGGCATGTGAAGGTGGTTTTATCCTGATCCTCCGGTGCAATGGGGATCTGGAAGTAACCGGAAAAGCCGTCTAGAAAACAATAGACCGGCGAGACGCTCCAACATTTGATCTATGAAAGGCAATGGGAAGTGGTCTTTACGGGTGGCATCATTCAGCTTTCGGTAGTCGATGCACACGCGCCAACCCGTGACCGTACGTGAAGGGATAAGCTCGTTCTTTTCGTTCATGACAACGGTCATCCCCCCCTTCTTGGGGACAACCTGTGTGGGACTAACCCAAGGTGAATCTGAAATGGGATATATCATCCCGGCATCTAAGAGTTTAAGAACCTCCTTTTTCACTACATCTTGCATGTTAGGATTAAGCCTCCTTTGGGGTTGCACCACCGGTTTATAATCATCCTCCATGAGTATCCGGTGGGTGTAATAAGAAGGACTTATGCCCTTAATGTCGGACAATCTCCATGCAATGGCCTCTTTGTTGGCCTTCAACACATCTAACAATCTCACTTTCTCACTCTCCTCTAACTCGGATGAAATAATAACGGGTAGTTCGGAACCCTCCCCTAAGAAAGCATACTCTAAATGAGATGGAAGTACCTTAAGTTCTAAGGGTGGGGGTTGGGTGGTGTCATCACTAACCGCTAACACATCGGGGATTAAAGGAATCCCTTCCTCTTCAACTTCACCTACACTCTCTAACTCCTCATCTACCTTCTTTCCTACCACTAGGTCCGCTCCACTAATGTACTCTAAGCAATGGTCGACACACGAGATAAACGAGTTCAAAAAGTAGACGAAATGGCAAGGACCACTATAGTCATCCGAACCACTCGGGTGGTTCATGGAACGATCTATCTCAAAAGTAACTCTCTCCTCACCGACCCTAAGGGTGATCTTACCATCATAAACGTCTATAAGGGCTTTGGCGGTACGTAAGAAAGGACGACCTAAGATAATGGGAACTCTCTCATCCGCTTCCATATCTAGAATTACGAAGTCGGCGGGAAACACGAATTTGTATACCTTAACTAGCAAGTTCTCAACTATACCCCTAGGGTATTTAACGGACCGATCGGCTAAAGACAGTGTCATTCGGGTGGGTGCAAGCTCTCCTAGGTCTAGCTTCTCATAAAGAGAAAAAGGCATCAAGTTGATACTAGCTCCTAAGTCGGCTAAAGCTCGAGTGTTGGTGTTACTACCGAATAGACAAGGAATAGTGAAAATACCCGGATCGGTAAGCTTTTCGGGAAGCTTATTTAACACAACGGCGGAACATCCCCCATTCAATGGGACGTTAGACAACTCTCCTAATTTCTCTTTGTTCCTAAGGAGATCTTTCAAGAACTTAGCGTATTTTGGCATTGATTGGAGTGCCTCTATGAATGGAAGGTTAATCTTCAGTTGCTTGAAGATGTCCAAAAACTGCCCGTATTCCCTAGAGTATTTTTGGTTCTTAAGACGTGAGGGAAACGAGACATACGCATGGTTCACTAATGGTGAAGGTCTAACATCTATTGGGGTTCTCTCAACTTTCTTCTCACTTTGAGACTCACCGGGCTGTGCGGTACTTGCTGGGGTTAACCTAGATTGCACTTTGCCGGGAGCCTCCATTTGGATCTCCTCATCTATGATGTCTCCAACTTCATCAACTACCCTCTCCTCGACTCTAGGGTTTCCTACGGTCTTGCCACTACGGGTGGTAATGGCTTTAGCATGGGCATTAGGGTTCGGTTGGGTGTTACCCGCGAAGTGACCGGGTAATCTCTCTTCTAGCTTCCTAGACATATCTCCTACAACTCGCTGAAGGTCCTGAAACGAAGCTTGATGGTTTTTAAGCATTAGGTCATGTTCACTAAGGGTCTTTTGAGTGGTTTGGTCCCTAACAACTAGCCGGCTCATCATGGACTCCATTCTCTCTATGCTACCCCCTAAATCAAAACTTGGACCTTGACCTGCTTGACCTTGGTTATTTGACCCCCCATCCTTGACCTGCCCATTGAACCCTTTGTTGAACTGCCCACTTGAACCCCCACCAAAGAGTGAATTTTGGCCCCTATTCGGGTTTTGAGCCATTTGAAAGCCAGGGGGTCCATTTGGGCGAAAAGTGTTATTATTCAAGTTATTATTATTATTACGCCAACCCGACCCATAAGTATTATTACCCCCAAAACCGCTAGACTGACCTCTACCAAACCCTCATCCTAAATAATCACATTGTTCCTCACCAACTAGTAAAGGACACGCACTCGTGTCGTGACCCCCTCGACAATACTCACATTTATCTACCTTAGCCCTAATTTCTTTGAGTTCCCTAGACATGCTTTCCAAGACAGAGGCTAAACTAGGATCCATGGTGACATGGTTCACCCCTCGGGCGGGTGCACTAGTAGTGGTATTAGAATTACCACTTTGATACCTCTGATCGGATCGTGATTGGGATTGAGACTGAGCAAATGCCTCAAAACGCTCTAAACACTCAACAACTGTAAGAATACCCATCATATGCCCCCCTGCATTAGTATCGAACCTATCTCTAGTCTCTTGGGTAAGACCGTTATAGAATTTCTCACATAAAGCCCAATCGGAAAGACCATGCTGGGAGCAACGAGCAGTTAGGTTTTGGAAACGCTCCCAAGCAAGGTAATAAGGCTCGTCGGGCTCCATGCGAAAGGAGTGGATTTGGTCTCTAAGACGTGAGGCTTTTGCGGGCGGGAAGTACTTATTCAAAAAGGCTTGACGAAGCCCCGCCCAAGTGGTAAAGGTACCGGTTGGTTGAGAGTCCAACCAAGTAGCCGCACGGCCGGCTAAGGAGAATGGGAAAAGCTGTAGGTAAGTGGCATCGTTGGGTGCACCGTGAAGGTTAAAGGTAGCTAGGATGCGGGAGAAACGGTTAATGTGGGTCGGGGCGTCCTCATCGTCCCGACCATGGAATTGTCACTAACTATGGGTGGAACGGTGATGGGTGAAGCAAGGCCGGTGAAATCCTGAGTGGCTTGCTGATGGACGGTTTGCCTAGGGTTGGCCATTTGTTCTACGTTTTCTGGATTGCTAGAGGTACTAGAAGTAGGGCTATTGGGTGGGGAAACTTTAGGTGAGGTTTTAGGTGAATGGTTTGGCGAAGGTGGTGGTGTAGGAGGTGGGGTGGGTAACGGGGTGGAATCGAACTTGGGGAAACGAGAAGAGGATGTAGAAGTAACCTGTGGACCTTCGCCCAATTGAGATGATGACTGCTTGACTGGTGGTGGTGGTCCGTGCGAGCGCAGATGTGGCATCCACTACGAGCAAAAACCTGAACACAAGAAAAGCAAACAATAGTTACTACGACTCAAGATGAAAAGAAAAGACACAAAACAAAGTAAACACGTAGCACGTATTTGTCAAGTAAATCTATCAAAGCTAATGAACGCAATTACCAAGAGTCCCCGGCAACGGCGCCAAAAACTTGATGTGTGCTAAACAGACTATAAAAATTAACTATATTAGACTCTCTAGACTAGACACTAAAAAGCTTTAATTCTAGACTCAACCTAAAACCACACAATCGGCAAGTGTACCGATCAATGTAGTATAACCTAGGAAGTCCGGATATCGAACCACAAGACTCTATAAATCACGTAGACTAGACTCTGACTAGACACTGACAGACACGACTCAAACTATGTCTAATTGTTTTTTTTTTGGGGGGGGGGGGGTTACTGAAAACTAAGGAAATCTATATTAGACTACTAAAATAACTAAAACTAGACTAAAACGAATAAAGACTGAGAACTTTTCTTATGTGAGAACGGGACCACCTAGACAAGAATCTTGGATTGTTTTTAAGAGATTACCGATTAAGTTAAGTGCACGAGTTATGGAACCGGGATCTTATAATACTAAACCTATTAAGAACCAACGAGGCCCCTCGACCCTTCTCAAGGAGAAACCTGTGGCACTACCTAGGCCGTTAATTCTACCGGTTATTAGACTTCTTCCCAGTTGTCTAATTATTGTGTAAGTACCCTAATGTAGACCTATTCTTTCCCAATCCTAGATCTAGGGTAGTTTGAAGTAAAAAATTTGACTTGATAGACTAATAAGACCGACAGGTAAACCAAGACATAACCTTTCCCAAGGCCTATCTAAAGCAATTCGTCGGGTAAGACCTACCAATAGCCCCTCACTTCCCAGGTATTAGGACTAGTAGAACATTAAGACTTAGCCAATTACTTCTAAGGATTATTGCGCAATTCTCCCTAAAGAGTGAAGGTTTTCTAACGTGATATAGACACTCACCGAAACCCTAAACCCTAATATGACTCTATGTTGTGATAAAGACCGTCACTAAGAATCATATGAAGTAAATAACAATAACAAACCAAATCAAAGCATGCATACACATCAAACCATTACATCAACCCTCTTACTAAACACAATCACCCATAAACATCATGCAAATAACGAAAACGGTAAAAATCTTTATTCAATCCATTTATCAAGTCTAGGTGGTTTATGAAATTAGCCAAGCATCTCAGTAATTAAAAATAAAAACAAAGATGTCTGAAACAGAATTCATTGTAACAAAGTTCCAAGAAAGTAATCGACAAAACAAGGGATTAGAAAACCCGATTAATTCTTCGATTCTTCACTCTTGACTCGTACCAATGATTCACGTGCCTTGAAATCTCCAATTGTTCACCAAGAATGCTCCAAGATTGCTCCAAGAAGTCACCAATTCGTGAATTAGGGTTCCTCCTCAGGTTTCTTGGGAATTAGTTATCAAACCCTAATTGGAAAATACAATAATATCGATTTAACACCCCTCGCGCGACGCCAAGGGGGTGTCGCGTCGCGCGGCGCCTCCAAGGCCAGATTTTCTTGATTTTTTAATTATTTTCAATTTCCAGCTTCTCTGACGCGCGTACGAATTCCGTTTTTCTTCCGAACTGCTCGTTTTGACTCGTTTTTCAACACTTTAAGCTACGGGACCTGAAATCAAAGCTTAACGTCAGCAGTATCATAATTCTAACCTAAAACAGACTCGAAATGACTGAAAACTGACCAAAATATACACTATAAACATATGTACTTTTCAGTACATCATAGGTAATCCATGAGGGTACGTTGGTCCGCCATTGGAAGTGGGTCACCCGAAACTTTCTCTTGGTTTTTAGCTTTAAGTCTTTTTATGAGAAAGCGTTCGGGTTCTTCTAGAGGTTCTTTTATGTCTTTACTAGAACTGGAGCTCATACACTACGTAGAAAGTTCAGATGTGGCGCCTGGGTTCCAAGTCCTACAATAAAAATAGAAAAGAACGTTGGTCAGAAGGTTCACCACGGCCTCGTGCTCAGGTGAACACGGCCCGTGGTCGAAGATAGTGATTGTTTTCCGAATCCTTGTTACTGGGGAGTTGGACACGGCCCCATGTTGCACCGACACGGCCCCGTGCTTAACTCTCTGTAACTCGGAAAATAAAAACTGTCAGTAACAATGCTGGGCACAGCCCGTGTCCGACCAGGCACGGCCCGTGCTGAGCTCTGCAGAAACTGAAAAATTAAGAAAAATCCTAAAAAAAATTAGAAAAATTAGAAAAAACGATTAGGCCGTTGATTCCTAACTTTCTTAAAATCCTTGTGTCCCCGGCAGCGGCGCCAAAAACTTGATGCGTGTGTGGTGTGTATATATTTTTAAGTATATTTTAAGCCCTTTTTACACGTTAGTCAAGTTTTAAATTTATAAATGTAACAACTCTCATCAAAAGTCATATTTATTTAATTAAATTGTCCAATAGGAAACCCTAATTGAGAAACCCAAGTGATTCTGCATAATCCCTAAAATTTTCAGAATAGTTGGAATTAGAATCAGGGCCCCTAAAAATCAAGGGGGGTAAACCCTAATTCACGATTATCATTAGAATGCGTTGTCTAAATTGAAAATTCTCGAACTATCAACTCAGCAGGCCTATACCAGTGACAAGCCTACCCTACTCTACTTTGACATCCCAGGCGACACGCGACAGGGACCATGTATTCTGTCGCGACACGCGGGAGATGTCACTTTAGGGTATAAATACAGGGGCTTGGGACTTGATTCCTGGCTTCAGTTCGACGTTAAAATTCTGTATAGAAGTAAATTTACTATTTATACAGATCATAAAAGTTTAAGATTTATATTTGGGCAAAAAGAGTTAAACATGAGGCAAAGGAGATGGATGGAAATCCTAAGTGACTACGACTGTGATATTCAGTATCACGAAGGAAAGGCAAATGTAGTTGCAGATGCCTTAAGTCGTAAGTATTATAAGAAACAACGAAGGGTTCGTGCTCTCAGATTAAATCTACAAATAGATTTAATGGAACAATTGAAGAATGTTCAAACTACAGCAATCAAGGATGATACTGAAGGAATGAAATAACGAATAAAGGAATTAGAACAAGGAGCAGATGGAATTTGGAGATTCCACAAAAGTAGAATTTGGGTACCTAAGCAAGGAGACTTAAGACCTAAGATTTTAGAAGAAGCCCATAAATCTAGGTATACTATGCACCCAGGAAACAATAATATGTACCAAGATTTAAGAAAGAACTTCTGGTGGATAGGAATGAAAAAGGATATAGCGCGATATGTTTCTAAATGTCTCACTTGTTCACAAGTTAAGGCAGAACATCAGAAACCTTCAGGGTTACTACAACAAGTAGAAATGCCTATATGGAAATGGGAACTTATAACCATGGATTTTGTTACTAAGTTACCCAAAACAAGAAAAGGTAATGATGCGATTTGGGTAATTGTGGATCGATTAACCAAATCAGCTCACTTTCTACCAATGAAAGAAACCTTTAATATGGAAAGGTTGGCAAAATTGTATGTAGATGAAGTCGTATCCTTATATGGAGTTCCACTCTCCATTGTTTCGGATAGGGATAGTCGTTTTACTTCTCATTTCTGGAAAAGCTTCCAGCAAGCTATGGGAACTCGACTCAATCTGAGTACTGCATATCATCCCCAAACAGACGGACAAAGTGAAAGGACGATCCAAACTCTAGAAGACATGCTCCGAGCATGTGTAATAGATTTTGGTGGAAATTGGGATGATCATTTATCATTAATTGAATTCTCCTATAACAATAGATATCATTCAAGTATTGAAACCGCCCCATTTGAAGCATTGTACGGAAGAAAGTGCAGAACTCCAGTTTGTTGGGCAGAAATAGGAGAAAGTCAATTGTCAGGTCCTGAATGTCACACCCCAACCGATGGCGGAAACATCGGGATGAGACGAACAAATTGCTCAAAACAACATAACACTAAATGTGACAATATGAATTAATTCATTTTATTAAAACTAAGAAAGTAATATGTATTAAAATAAAATCAACAAAGATGTTGGCGAGTATACAAGTTTGATACATAGCATAATAATTTGTATAAATGTTTCTCATATCCAATGTGAATAACATGATCATATTAACAGTATATACTCGAAACGATGTTACTCTACGTGTCCAAACCAAAGTTTAACGCAATTAACATGCCTATCCCAATGAATGAGATGGTTTTAACATAGTTTAACCTAACAATACCCGCCAAAATAACGGGAGGGGCGTTTCTCAACCTATAGCGCTACCATTGTTAGGGGAGGCTTGCAAAGTTAATGAACACATAGTCATGAGAGTTTACAGTAGCATAACATGTATAACATGAATCAAAGTGTATCACATAGAATTTGGATAGAGTGTACATAATGCTGTTTGAAGTGAATAATGTGATTGATATAGAATACATATTGCACCCAAAAGTGTTAAAATGGAAAATGGGTCATGTATACTCACATTGATTGCGTTGCGTAAGAGAATTTCTTGAATTATCGCACGAGTAAAGATCAGAAATTCAAGAGAACGAACGAGATATGTGTATCCTAGATATTAAAATAACACAATCAAATTGATATTTACACATTGGATATAATTCTAATAACTAAGGTTTATTAATCAATTGATTAAATAGAGTATAAAATTAAAATAATTTGATAATTAATTAATTTTAGAGTTTTTTATAAAAGAGGAAAAGAATATTTGTTTTATTAATTCATTTATCATATGACAACATCACCATCTTCTTTAAAACATCTCGACAGGACAACTGTTTCTTCTTTTCTTTTTCTTTCTTTATTTTTTGTCAGCTTTCATAATAACAGAACTCCTACTGTTATAAATTTTAAGCATGATTAATAATAGTTTGATTCTTTATTTAGTTTACGAATAGAAAAGAAATAAGACGAATGGATTAAAGAAAAAGGAATATACCGAAACGTACAGGAACGAGTTTCGTCGCGATTGTCCGATGACTTCTTCGATTCAAAGCTTCATCTTCTTTATTATAAAAACAACATATACGTAACTGTTAAGACATTAAAAGGAACGTGCATCAACTGAATAAAACGAAGAATAAAAGAGGACAGGAGTTTATACCGAAACAAAGGAACCGAGTTCCGTCGTGACTCCGGTTGGCTTCGGGTTATCCGGCGAAGTCCGGTGATGTTGCGGAACTCCGGCGTTACTCCGGTTGGCTTCGGGTTATCCGGCGAAGTCTTCAGGCTCCGACGACGAGCAAGTCCAGCAGGCGAGGTTTCGGTTGTCTCCGACGTCGCCTCCAAACTCCGGTGTGGATACAAGTTTCTCCGGCGACTTGCGGGTCACTCCGGTGGCATTCCGATGTACGAGAGGGAGTGAGGGAGATAGAGAAAGGGTGAATGGTGTGAGGGGTATCGAACAGAATGTGTGGGCGTATATAAAGACGGGTTTTGGTTTTCTTGTTTGGAAGTTGACAAAGTTTCCGAAATTACGTGAATGAATGGGGACGGGTAAAGAGAACTGATTCGTGCTTGCAACCAAAAAGGAAACGCGGACAATGATTATGTTTCGAGAAATCAGGATGTTGCCATATTCTCCTGCCAATCTTCGTTTGAGCGGCAAAGTTTTAAAAGAAAGTCAACCGAAATTTGTGGTTTAAAAGTTTAAGAACTTGTTAATTGAAAGTTACAACAAGGTCCTTCCACTTTACTAGTTGACTAACTAGGTTAACCTGACTAGCTGTAAAACCTTAACGAGGCTAACTAGATTATTATTTTTATAAAAAGAATAAACCTTTTAAATTGTAAGAGTAACTAATTTAATTAGTTAAATAAAAATAAATAAATAACCATTTTTATAAACGGATTAAATTAACAATATCCTTCAACGATTATTTATTTCGCGAAAATTTTCAAGGTTTAAAGTTTTAGGATCCGCATTTTTAAAACGGGTCAAATTTTGGATATTCGTTTTTGACGGATGTTACACTGAAATAGTGCAAGAGACGACTGACAAGATTACTCAAATCAAGGAAAGACTGAAGATGGCTCGTGATCGTCAGAAGAGTTATGCAGATAATCGGCTCAAGCCACTTGAATTCCAAGTGGGAGACAAAGTACTATTAAAAGTTTCCCCTTGGAAAGGAGTTGTTCGATTCGGTAAGAAAGGAAAGCTAAGTCCAAGGTATGTAGGACCATTTTCAGTGATCCAACGTATAGGACCAGTTGCTTATCGTTTACAACTACCAGAAGAATTAGCTGGAGTACATGATGTATTTCATGTATCCAATCTCAAGAAATGCTTATCAGATGAATCACTGGTAGTACCTCTTCGAGATATAGAGGTAAACGAAAAGCTAAAATTTGTTGAGAAACCTCTTCAAATTGAGGATCGAAAGATCAAGTTTCTCAAACATAAACGACTAGTTTTAGTCAAAGTTAGATGGGATTCAAAGAGAGGAGCCGAATACACTTGGGAGCTGGAATCAGAAATGAAGCGAAAGTATCCTCATTTATTCCAGTAAATCTCGAGGACGAGATTTTTATTAAAGTGGGGAGAATGTAACAACTCTCATCAAAAGTCATATTTATTTAATTAAATTGTCCAATAGGAAACCCTAATTGAGAAACCCAAGTGATTCTGCATAATCCCTAAAATTTTCAGAATAGTTGGAATTAGAATCAGGGCCCCTAAAAATCAAGGGGGGTAAACCCTAATTCACGATTATCATTAGAATGCGTTGTCTAAATTGAAAATTCTCGAACTATCAACTCAGCAGGCCTATACCAGTGACAAGCCTACCCTACTCTACTTTGACATCCCAGGCGACACGCGACAGGGACCATGTATTCTGTCGCGACACGCGGGAGATGTCACTTTAGGGTATAAATACAGGGGCTTGGGACTTGATTCCTGGCTTCAGTTCGACGTTAAAATTCTTTACGTACACAAAGTTAGACACTTTTTACTACAAAAACACACACTGATCACGAAGTGCTGCCACAATTCAGGGTAATAACTCGATCGCTGCTACGATTCAATGTCCGATCGATTAAACTATCCAATGGATGTTTAAGTGCTGCCCACATTAGGGTTTATGCTTTGTCATTCGTCGTTAAATCGATGGATGTTTAAGTATCGCACTTTGTCATTCGTTGTGAAGGTTTTAATCTCGTGAGTTATCGTAAATGCTGTATTAAGTTACTAACCTAGTTTGTGTGCCTGATTATTTAAACTAGGTTATCAAGGCGAATCAGTAGGCTAAGCTCTGTTCAAAATTAAATCTGCAATGTGAGTCATTCTCTTTTTATCAAATCTATTTACAAAAGCATGTTTATTTCAAAGTTATAATTACGGGGATTAAGTCTTTGTAATTACCAAATTACAGCCGGTATGTGGGGTTTTGTATACATTACTTGATAATCGTCACCATTGGGGCAGCCAATGGGGGATATGACCATAGTCACAGATCCGGTCGAGTGACAAATACCGTGGGTAGTTGGTTTGATATCAGAAACATTGTAATCGCTCTTAATACTGTAAATTATAACAAACGTGTCGTTTTAGTAAAATGAATGATTCACTCAGTATTTCCCGCTGACAAAACATTTTTCAAACATGTTTCAGGTGATCTGTTGTGATCCAGGAAAAGTGTCGTGAAGCACTATCAGCTTAAAGAAGTGGCTCAGTATAAAATAAAGAAACATGTTTTGTAAAATAAAAGATTTCTTCGTGAAATCTCAAGATTGTAAATTACAGGGTTTTATCCTGAGTTGTGAAATAAAATAATCGGGAAATATTTCAGTTTTTAAAAAGATCCTGAAGAAACTTCCTCTGTTAATTAAATACCACGGGATTTCTGTCCCGCGGCTCCTGAAACGGGTCAAACCGGGTCGGGGGCCCTCATTTTTTATATTTTGGATTTTATAAATTAACGTGCTTTGGTTTGTCCTCATTTTTTATATTTTTTAGTTAAATAATAAAAAAAACTTAGTTAAAGAAAATGAGAAAAAAAATAAAATTTGTGTTTTAAATACTATCAGAGTTAGTTGCGGGGTTAGTCCATGTGGTTTCTCCAAAGTAACAAGGTTGTGTACTAAGTTCTTAGTTGACAAAAATACCATAAGTTTTCGGTTAGTATTTAACACCTGTTAGCTTTAAGGACCTAGAATGTTACAAAATAAAAAGTTAAAACCTTAGGTTGTTACTTTAAACTATTAGGTTACATGGTGTGGTATAAAGCCCCTAGAGACTTTATCACGCCACCTCAGTGCCACGTCAACGTCACGTCACACAGGGGCTTTAAAGCCTCTTTCTTTAACTTGCAAGATGTGGTATAAAGCCCCCCTTTAACCTATAGCGCCCCCCTTTAAACAAAAATTAACCAAACATTCATCGATCTCCTCATAGCGGCTCGTTAGCACCATGGCGGAAGGGGTATAGCCCAACCCCCCCCCCCCCCCCCTTTTAGCAGCGGCGGTATGGCGGTTGGCGCCCTGGGGCGCTAAAAATGCTAAGGTGGCGGGGTGGCGCCATGCCACACCCACCGACCTTAGTATCTAATGATGTTACTTTTCATAAACCACATAGACTAACGGTGTAATTAGCTTTTTCTTTTATATAAAATCAAAGTTATATATTTTTATGTCACCCTTAAAGTCAAAGGGTTCATATATTTAATCTCTGCCATTAGATCAATCTTATATGTAATCTCGACCGTTTAAAATAAGAAAAAACGTTCTAGAAGCAGAAGTTACCTACAGTTTCATATTTGACCGTTTAAAATAAGAAAAATGTGCTTCCACCCCACGTCTCTCCCCTAAATTTATCTTCAGAACCTCTGCATGCATCGCCCCCATTATAAACACCCCACCATCACTACTTACTTATTAAATTTGATTATAGATCGAGACTTTGGGATTGAATATGATTTGATGTTGTTTTTTTGCAGAAGTTTAATCAACCATAGCCAATTTTACAGAAGGATAGTTCAACAGATGCTGAACTTTAACATGCAAGAAGCCAACCTAGGCCTCCGAGGTCTTATGCTTTAAAAGGTATGGTTGCAATCTACTCACTGATTTCATTGAACCTGTCCATCGTGTTGGATCTTTACAGATATTTGATGATTTGTATATTTGTAATATCATAGTTTTTAAGTTTTTGAAGTTGATTTAGTTTTTGTTGGTTATAGGTATGAATCAAATAGTCCCCTACTTTCTGGAGTCCTACCCCAGTAAGTAAATATGTTCTTTGTTTGCTTTTGATTCATTACTTAATTATTAATCTAGTCACATTTTGAAGATTTAAATATGTTTGAATAGATGGGTTAAGCAGAAAACTTGCTTGAATCTATCTATATGTTTCTTTTATGACGGGCTTTAATAGTCTATAGGACTGCTTAGGTGTTTTCTATCCACATTATCCGTTTGTACTTCACAAATAAACATTGCAAAACAGGTGGTCTGGGTCGGGTAAAAATGTGTGGTTTTATATAAGTTCAATTTGGTTTGGGTCATAGTTATACCTGGCAAAGGTAACCCGTAAACCTAATTTCGGGTCATCATGGGTCATTAAAGTGACCTCCTGGGTCATTTCGGGTCTGAGAAAAATTAAGGATGGGTCTGAATTAAAACAAGGAAATTTAGAATCGGGTTAGAATGGGTTGTTCTGGAATTAAGGAAGGGTTAGAATGGGTTGTTTGTGAAGTTGAGAAAGGGTCAGAACGGGCAATATCAATGTCCAACCATTCATGAAACCTCATAAATCAAGTCACCACCACAAGCTTTCGCTGCTCAGTCGCCAGCCACAAGTCTGCGCCACCCAATCGTCGGCCACCATTTCGCTGCTCAGTCGCCGGCCACTACAACAAGTTTTCCCGGCCCTGAAAGATTGTGAATCAGGTAATCAAAGCAAACTTAATTGATAATAATATTCAGAAGAAACAAGCCTAATATAGGAAGACACACATACCCACGATCACATGACCGTTCACAACTCCCACTAACTGACTACCTATCTTTTAGGGAAGATAAACTCAAATAAAGACTGAATCAAAACAAACGTGCATAAATAAATAACAGATAAATAAACCACTACTACCGGTCCAGAGAACCAAGTATTGAACCCGGCCTAAGGCGCCAACTTATTTAACGGCTAGCTTGCTGCACATCTTCCTTCAAACCCTCCCTCAAACTAGGCTGAACTTTCACCTAGTTTGATCACCTTCATCATGCTTCTCATTAACTCAAAACTTTCTCTCTTGAGTGGTTTAGTCATGATGTCTGCAATTTGCTTCTCACTCTCACAGTACACTAACTTAACCACACCTTCATTAACAAGATCCCTCAAAAAATGAAATCTGACTCCAATATGTCTGCACCTTCCATGAAAGACAAGATTCTTAGACAACTTGATTGAGGAAGTATTATCACACCTTACTTGAACAGCTTCATCAAACTTTATCTCAAACTCGGACATAACTCCTTTCATCCACAGAACTTGACTAGCACACTTGGCTGCTGCTACATATTCTGCCTCAGTTGATGATAACGTGACAATATCCTGTTTCTTTGACATCCAGGACACTGTGCTTTCATTCCATTTAATCACATACCCTGAAGTGCTCTTCGCATCATTCTTGTCACCCGCAAAGTCACTATCTGTATACACCTTTAACCCACCTGATCCACCAGCTTCGTACCACAAACCCAGTTCAATAGTTCCCTGGAGATACCTCAGAATTCTTTTAACTGCTGCCATATGCTCTAAAGTTGGCTTAGACATGAATCTACTGACCAGGCTCACAACAAACTGCACATCAGGTCTTGTAGCAGTTAAATACATCAGACTGCCCACCATCTGCTTATATAACGTTTCATTTACCGGTTCTCCACCCTCCATCTTCAACTTGGTTCCAGGGACAATTGGGTTGTTCACAGGATTACAGTCCTTCATACCAAATCTTTCCAGAACTTGCTTAACATATTTCTGCTGACACAAGTGAATTCCTTGTGCTGTCTGAGTTACCTCTATTCCCAGATAATACTGCATCACACCCATGGCTGTCATATCAAACTCTCTGCACATTGAAGCCTTAAACTTCTCTAGCAGATCTACACTACTTCCCATGTATATCAGGTCAGCAACATATACATTCACATAGACAACACCACCAGATGAGCATCCTTTGATAAATAAAGTATGCTTATAGCAGCTCCTTTTAAATCCCTCATTTATGAAGTATGACTCTATACGACTAAACCAGGCCCTGGGAGCCTGTTTTAGTCCATAAAGTGCCTTGTGCAACTTGTAGACCTGATCTTCTTTGCCTTTTCTGACAAAACCCTGAGGTTGTTGTACATACACTTCCTCTTCTAGTGTACCATACAAGAACGCAGATTTCACATCTAATTGGTAAACTTTCCACCTGTTTTGAGCAGCTAGTGCCAACATCAGTCTGATAGTATCCATCCTTGCAACTGGTGCATACACTTCTTCGTAATCCACTCCATACTCCTGCCCATAACCCTTAGCTACCAATCTTGCTTTGTGTTTTATCAAGTTCCCATTTTCATCACACTTGGTCTTGTACAGCCACTTCACACCTATACATTTGGCACCTACAGGGAGGTCAACCAAAGTCCAGGTGTGATTCGTCTCTATGGAATCCAACTCTGCTTGCATTGCCTTTAACCAGACCTCTGACTTTACAGCTTCATCAAAACTAATAGGATCACTGTCTGCTGCCAAGTTAACCAAAGCTTCTTCCACATTTCCAGTCACGTAATCACTAAGGTAACTAGGAGGTCTCCTGTTTCTGCCCTCCCTGACTGGTGCCCCACTACTACTTGCAGCATTGTTTCCTTCACCTTGATCAGCAATTGTCTGGGCTTCAGAGTGATTATCATCAGTGTCTGACTCTGAATCATCACTTGAGTCAGATCTGATCACATACTCATTCTGACCCCAGGTTATGTCTTCATTACTATCTACTCCATTCTCATCCCAGTTCCACCCTTTTTTTCTTCAAACACCACATCCTTACTCACCACAATCTTCATGTTTTTTGGATCAACTAATCTGTATGCCTTTGACTCCTCACTTACTCCAACAAGAACACATCTTCTACTTCTGTCATCTAACTTCTTTCTTTTCTCTACTGGAATGTGAGCATAGGCAAGACAACCCCATACTCTGAAGTGTTCAACAGTGGGTTTCACCCCACTCCATGCCTCTTGAGGTGTAATACCCTTTAAGGCCTTAGTGGGGCTTCTGTTGAGGACATCACTTAACTGCCTCTGCCCACATAACTTTAGGAACTTTCTTAGCATTTAACAATGTAATCACCATGTTTACAACTGTCCTATTCTTCCTCTCAGCGACCCCATTTTGCTAAGGGGTGTAACAGGTGGTCAATTGTCTCTGAATTCCATGATCATCACAGAATTCAGTGAATGCTTTAGACAAATACTCCCCACCCCTGTCTGTTCTAAGATACTTCAGAGGTTTACCACTTTCCTTTTCAACCATTATTTTAAATTTCTTAAAACAGTCATAAGCTTCTGATTTTTCCGTGAGGAGGTAAACCCATGCCTTTCTACTAAAATCATCAATAAAGGAGAGAAAGTATTTTTTACCACTATGAGACGGTGGAGTAATGTGCCCACAAATATTTGAATGAACAAGCTCCAGCACTTCTTTTGCTCTCCATTTACTTTCCCTTGGAATCGCTTTCCTTGTCTGCTTTCCAACTATGCATTCTGAGCAAACATCAATACAGGCATTGAACCATGGCATGCCCCTCACCATCACATGTCTTTGCAGGCTTTCCATGCTACTTTTGCTGATGTGGCCATACCTTTCATGCCACAACTTAGGTAAGTCTTCCTCATTGATATACATGCAACTCTCCCCCTTCTTTGCACCCCCATCAGCGGCATCTTCATGAACTGGGAACATTCTGCTTGCACTCATTGAGCACTGAAACAACAAACCTTTCTCTGCATGGTACACCTTACATACGTTGTCTCTTATCAAGAAGATTAGCCCCTTCTGCTGTAATTGACCAATGCTCAACAAGTTATTTTTCAGATCAGGCACAAAGTATACCTCGCTAAGAGTATAACTTGTACCCTCTATCATTAGTTTCACCTGACCCTTGCCTGCAACAGTTATCCTTGTATCATTACCAAGTCTGACAGTCCTAGTGAAGGATGTGTCAAGACTGGTGAACCTTCCTCTATCACCACACATATGGTTTGAACACCCTGAGTCCAGGAACCAAGTGGACGCCTTGTCTTCATCGCCACTCTTCATCATAAGTGCTTGAACCTTTTCTTCATCTAGTATCTAAACTATCTCTTCTCTGATTATCACTTTTCCATTATCTTGCACCATCAACAATATCTCCTCTTCTTCCTCTACATTAGAGTAGTTAGCTTCTTTGGAACTAGGGCACTCATAGGCAAAGTGTCCCAACTTGTGGCAGTTATAACACTCAATAGTTTCCTTAGAGAAGAAGCCCCTGCCCCTTCCTCTCCCTCTGCCTCTGCCACCTGATCTTCCTCTACCTCTTCCTCTGCCAGTCCAAGGCTCACTAACATCTGTTTTGAGAGCTTGATCTTCCTCTTTTACCACCCTCTTGAACTTCTGCTCATGTACAAGTAGAGTGCTCAGTAGCTCGTCAATTGTCATGTTGTCAACATCCCTGGACTCCTCTATGGACACTACAACATACGTATACTTCTTTGTGAGTGTCCTTAGAATCTTCTCCACTATCTTTAAATCTGTCATGTTTTCACCATTTGTTCTCATCTGATTAGCAATGGTGATCACCCTTGCAAAGTATTCACTAACAGATTCAGAAGTATTCATCTCCAATACCTCAAAATCCCTCCTCAACTGATTTTGCTGTTTTTCTATCTAGAATCTGCTCACTCTAGCATTGCCTTCATATCTCTCCTTGAGGCAATTCCACACTGATTTTGCTGTTTTTCTATCTAGAATCTGCTCAAATGTGGGCCTGTCAATAGCCTGATACAGGTAGTGTTTTACCTGTTGATCCTTGACTCTCAATTCCTCCGTCTTCTTCTTTTGAGCATCGTTTTGAGCAATACCAACAGGTGGTTCCTCAAACCCTGGATCGATCAGACCCCACAGTTTCTTGGCCTTCAGCAGGTTCTCCATTATCTCACTCCAGTGGTCACAGTGACCATCAAACTTAAGGATCTTGAGTTTCTCCACACTCATTCTCACACACTCGATTTGATCTGATCTATTGATTTGCTCTGATACCAATTGAAAGATTGTGAATCAGGTAATCAAAGCAAACTTAATTGATAATAATATTCAGAAGAAACAAGCCTAATATAGGCAGACACACATACCCACGATCACATGTTCACAACTCCCACTAACTGACTACCTATCTTTTAGGGAAGATAAACTCAAATAAAGACTGAATCAAAACAAACGTGCATAAATAAATAACAGATAAATAAACCACTACTGCCGGTCCAGAGAACCAAGTATTGAACCCGGCCTAAGGCGCCAACTTATTTAACGGCTAGCTTGTTGCACATCTTCCTTCAGGCCCAATCGCCGGCCACCTCCATAAGATTCCGGCTGCCGCCGAATCGCCGCCACCGCCACAATATTCCGGCCGCCGCTTAATCGTCGCCACCACCACAAGCTTCAGGCCGCCGCTCAATCGCTTTCACCACCGCCACTTACCATATACCTGCTTTGCTTTTGCTTTTGATTTTAGATTTTAGAGAGAGAGAGGGGGTTTTGAAAACATTGTGTAGAGAGAGAAAGTGACATTTTGAACTTTGAAGTATTGAATGGTGAAACACAATAGCATCAATCTATGTACAATTTTTTTTCGTTTTTTTATATAATATAATAAAAACAAAGTTGTACATCTTCTATATACTGTAATATCTCAGTTTCTAATCTAATTTAATAATTTAATTTTTTTTCTAGAACAACCCAACCCGTTTTGACCTGAAACCCATTCTGACCCGAACCCATTTGTGACCCGAACCCGTTCCGACCCAAACCCGTTTTGACCCGAACCAAAACAACCTTTTTTTAATTGACCCGTTTTGACTCGAACCCATTTTGACCCGAACCCGTTTTGACCCATGACCCGACCCGACCCAACCCGTTTGTCAGGTCTAGTCATAGTTATTAAAGCGAGCGCTCAAGCGCGCCTAGGCACAAATAAAGCCTCGGGTCCTACAAATCGCTCAGAGTGCGCCTCGCGCCATTAATAACTATGGTTCATGTCATAGTTATAAAAGCGAGCGCCTAGGCGCAAATAAAGCCCCAGGCCCAACAAATCGTCCTGAGTGTGTCTCGCGCCTTTAATAACTATGGTTTGGGTTAAAACGAGTTCTAGAAAAGAAAGAATAAAAATCGGGTTCATTCGCCCATGGCTTTATAGCCTAGTGGCATCTTGGGGGTGAGATAAGGCTTTGGGACCAATAGGTCCTGGGTTCGATTCCCACAAAATTAGTTGCATTTTATGATTTTTAATTATTGCATTTTATGGTTACATTTAACTATTTTTTTTCTTCATCAGATTATGAGCTAAGAGGTCACAAAATTAGTATTGGAACGGCTCAAAACATGCTCCAAGGGCCCATCTGCATATGGTTAAGGTTATGTTCTTATTTACATCCTTAAATCCTTAAGCAATTAGTTGTATAGTTTAACCAAATATCAATATATGTAATTTGTATTATTTAACCAAATTAGTATATATGTTATTAATGCAGTCATTATATTGGAGAAATTATAATGTTTATTGTTGATAATATTAGTCAAGGCGTTATGACATTAAACTCCCTGGCCAACGAGCATGTATAGACATTATGACATTAAGCCCCTCGAAAAGCAAACATGTATAAATTATAATGTTATATATGATTGTTTTATTTTTATTTTTTTTGCTTTGTGTTTCTTCTATTGAAGTCTGTCATTTTTATTCATAAGTTCAACGAGTTGTGCTTTTATCTGAAACATATACTACATTGGTTTACCATTAAACTACCCGTCCACCGGGTATAGAACTAGTTCAAAATGAGCAGCTTCTTGTCAAATGGCATTTAGGGCATGCTCTCTACATTTCTTACCAAACCTAAATCAGAGCAGGGAGTGTTTGGTTTAAGCATCATTTCACGTCTCTCTGTAACGGAATCATCGACGATCGATGATGACTCACTTGAATTCACGTCTTCATGCTTTCATCAAACTCACAGGTAATTTCATCACCACCTCCTTCCTTCCTCCTTCATCTTCCCGATTAGGTTTACAATTCACTCCTCACTCCACGTCTTTAGCTTCTCTTCTTCACTCCACTTCCTTTTCAAATAATGGGGATCGTCCACTGTTATCTAGGTATCAAAAAGTTACCAAATTGGATGATGCCTTTAACCTGTTCGATGAAATGATCCAGAGAAAACCCCTCCCATCTGTTATCAAGTTTAATCAGTTGTTGAGTGCTCTTACCAAATTGAACCATTTTTCTTCTTGCCTCCATCTGTTTAAACAAATGTGCGTCGTTGGAGTTCCTGTTGATGCCTACTCTATGAATATTGCCATCAAGTGTTGTTGTCAGATGTCTCGCACCAACGACGGCTTTGCACTCCTGGGCTGTTGCTTCAGGCGAGCTGTTGTACCCAATGTCTTCACATTTAGTACACTCTTAGATGGACTCATTCGTGAAGATAGAATTATTGAGGCTGAGAGACTCTTCAAGAAGCTCATCAAGCACAGACTTTGTGAACCTAACGTAGTTACGTATAACACGATGATTAAAGGACTTTGCAAGTTTGGCAACAATGATATTGCCATTGGTTTGCTTAGGCTCATGGATGAAAGAGGCTGTAAGCCTAATGTTGTTGCATATAGTACTATCATTGATAGTCTCTGCAAGGACAAAATGATAGAGGATGCTTTCAAGCTTTTCAATGAAATGGTATTTCACAAAGGCATTCAACCAGATGTCATCACATACAACTCTCTGATTCATGGCCTTTGTAACTTATGTCGTTGGGACGAGGTCTATAAGCTGCTAAAAGAAATGGAGGATGTAAGGATCTCTCCTGATATTCAAACCTTTAACATATTAGTTGACGCATTTTGCAAGGAAGGTAGGGTGGATGAAGCGGAGGCTGTTATAGACATCATGGTTGAGAGAGGTGAGGTTCCTAACATAGTGACATACAATTCACTTGTAGATGGTTACTGTCTGCGAGGTGAGATGACCAAAGCAAAGTCGATTTTTGATTCACTTACTTCTAAAGGTCTCGTTCCTAATGTTGTTACTTATAACAGTTTAGTGAACGGGTATTGCAAGAGTTTGAAAATAGAAGAAGCCATGCATATGTTCCATGAAATAACAAGAAAAGGTTTGAAACCTGATATAGTCAGTTACAGCACCATGTTACAGGGATTGTTTAGGGTTGGGCGTTGTGGAGAGGCACGCAAACTCTTTGATGAGATGCGATCACAAGGCCTAACTCCAAATGAATGCACCTATAGAATAATATTAGATGGTCTTTGCAACAACCATCAAGTTGAAGATGTGCTCTCTTTGTTTCATTTGGTGGGTGATAGCAAGCTAAACTCTGACATTCAAGTGTACACTATTCTTATTGATGGTATGAGCAAATGTGGGAAGCTTGATATTGCAAGGGATCTTTTCCAAGACCTAACTCTAAAAGGTTTGCAACCTAATGTTCGGACATATACTGTGATGGTTAGTGGCTTGTGTGGGGAAGGTTTACTAAAGGAAGCAAAGCACTTGTTTCGTAAAATGGATGAGAGTGGCTGCCCACCAAATAGTGTTACTTACAATGTTCTTCTCCAGGGATATCTTAAGAACCAGAATTACGATGATGTTGAGATGCTTTTACAGGAAATGGATGGAAGAAGTTACTCACTTGATGCTTCAACTTTATCGATGTTGATTGATGAAATCGCAGCTGGTTCAGTAGGTAGAAGTATGCTTAAATTGATAGGTAAGCTTGTCCCAAAAGAAATGATGGATACTACTGCCTAGATAACAATCTGGGAGAGAGACTGAACTAGCTATTGTTGGTTTGAGCTATTTGTACTTTTGTAGGATGAGAAATTAAAATCGGAAAGTTGTATCGAATTACTTCTGGTCTTTACTTTTGGTATATTCTATCTAATGAGTTTATTGTTCAACGTATTTGTATTTTTTATACTATCAGTCACATTTCATCGACTTTATATATGAATTCCGGTTTGATATCTACAAAGTGGATATCACAGCGTTGATCACAAGCAATGTTTTATAATAATCAGTCCTGCATTAGAACATTACTGAATTCTGCAGTGGATGTGCCCCAGAATCGCCATACTTGTTCAGTTTTTGCACATTCTTCCTGCCCAACGGTTGTGGGTAACCACATTAATTTCTATTTCTACATGTGTACCCATACGCATAAGCATTATGAATCTGCAAATGCTTGTTAGTTGCTAAGTTCGATCAGACCTGAGCTAGGGAAAAAAGGAAGGACGTAAATCATGATTGTGATTATCATAATGGTGATGCGAACCGATGGGCTTGAGAAGCAAGAAACTAGGTTGCCGAGAGGGCATAAAAAGCAAAGAATGATTCTTATTGGCAGGTACAAGAAATCATAACTAGTGATTTGTTACATAAAACCGTAGGTGTTATTCAAGTTTGCTTGATCAAGTATTCCAACACTGACTTCAAACAGAACCAAAACCAGTTTCCCTTTTCATCAAAATGGTAACTTCTTGATGCAATCAATATAACTAGGATTTTGATATAACTAGAATTAGATTTTGAAGAACTTTACAAGATACATCAGATTTTCATATAACTAGGATTTCCATTGTAATCAACAGACAACCACCTGTTACAAGATACTCGTTTGGCAGTTTCATAGGTAAAGAGTGTCGCCAGAACAAGTTGCAGGTCGCCGGAACAAGTTGTCGCCAGTGGCGGAGCTTGACCAAAAGTTTTGAGGAGGCGTAAAGTGATAAGACCCAAAAAAAATTTCCTATCGTTATGCTTCGGGTCGGGTCGGGTTGCTATTCGATTCAAGTCGGGTCAAATAATAATAGTTCCAAATAAAACAAAGTGTATATTTACCAAACTACCCATCATTTATATACAAAGTTTATAAATATTTAGGATATACAGTTTAGGAAAAATAATCGGGGGGCGATCCTATATAATTTTAAATTTTTTGGACGAAAAATCGGAACTTATCACTTCTAACTGAAACATTGGGGTGGGCGGGTGCACCCCCGGGCACCCACTATACTTCGCCAGTAGTTGTCACGGTGTGTGGTGGTGATGGTGGTGGCAGACGGTGGTTGTGGGTGGTGGTGATGAAGGTGGTGATGGTGATGGTGCCATGTATGCTTCCACATCAGCATTTAAGGATTTTAACCAGGTTGTGTGCCACATAAGCTGCCACGTATGCAAAACACTAACTGGGTTATAACCCAGTTAGAAAAGGCTTGGTGAAGAAAAATAGCTTGAAAGTTGGGACTAGCAGGGGGATTTTTTTAAGTTGAGATTATTGTCGGCCAATTGGTCAAAGTTTGGATTATTAAAATCCAATAACCCATATTTTTATAACTTCCATAAAAATAGTTTTTTATTAACTTTTTTGTTTTTAGTTATTTTTATTTAAGTTACACATATTTCATTAGGGATGCTAAACGAGTTGCGGGCTCGATCCGAAACTGACCCAACCAATTAACTTTATGACATAAACATATCAAGAAATTAAACAAAAAAAGTTTTTGATAACCCAGATGCCTAAAACGCAATAGAGAAAAAACAAAAAAAAAATGTTTTTTTTTTTTTCTAAAACGCAATAGACTAAAAACACAAAAGAAATTGTTCTTTCTAAAAAGCAATAGACAAAAAACACAAAAGAAAGTGTTCTTCCCTAAAACGTAATGGATCAAAAACACAAAACAAAGTGTTATTTCTAAAATGCAATGGACTAAAAACATAAAAGAAAGCGTTCCTTCTAAAACGCAATACACTAAAAACACAAAAGAAAGTATTTTTTCTAAAACGCAATGGACTAAGACACATAAAAATGTGTTTTACCTAAAACGCAATGGACTAAAAACACTTCAAAATGTGTTTTTCTAAAACGCAATGGATTAAAAACACAAAAGAATGTTCTTTCTAAAACGCAATGGACAAAAAACACAAAAGAATGATTTTTTTTCTAAAACGCAATGCACTAAAAACACAAAAGAAAGTGTTTTTTTTTCTAAAATGCAATGGACTAAAAACACTTCAAAATGTGTTTTTCTAAGACGCATTGGACCAAAAAACACATAAAAATGTATTTTTCCTAAAACGCAATTGACGAAATACACATAAAAATGTGTTTTTACCTAAAACGCAATGAACTAAAAACACAATAAAACGTGTTGTTTCTAAATCGCAATGGAGTGAAAATACAAAAAAAAATGTTTTTTCATTCCCTTGTAAAACGCAATGACTCAATTCAAAAACTCAGATCGTAAAAATACAATTCAAAATTTTCTTACATAGATCGAAGCCGATTTCTTCAATAGTTGACGAAATTTGAATGCTAGAAACACTTATCAGCGATCGAATCGAACAAATCGAGTGGTTCGCTTCAAAATCACGGGAAAAATGAGATATTTTTTAAATTAAACCGGGTTTCCTCAAAAAAGTTAAAGAACACGTTGATTGGGTGTTTGAATCATTGATTGTGACGAAAATCGTACTATAATGTAGTGATAGAAAGTGAAGAAAAAGTTGAAGATGGTGGGTTTTGAAAATTGTGGGTTTTTAAGTTACAGGGAGAAGAAGTGAGAAGATTGGATAAAATTAACTAAAATGCACTTCCCCTTTATTTTTAAATTTTGTCACATGTCATAATCCTATTGCTTCCTATCCTTCCTAGTCAAACTAAACTTCCTATTTGATTTTTTTTGAACGGCGGAAATTCTATGATAATAGAACGACGGGTGAAACCCCAAAAAGTACAAAAAACAAAACGAAATATAAACAACAATCAACTTATTATATCTCTTATATTAAACTCCGCCATCTCTGCCACAACAAGTCCTTCTTCGACCTCGCTTTGATCCATACAAATGACAGAGATTTTATTTCTTCCACCGTTTTTGTAACCGGAATGACATTATTATTAAACTCCTTCTTGTTTCTTACCTTCCATATCTGCCACATTGTAATCTGGAGAATTTCACCAATCATTTCTTCCACATCTGTGACCCGTTTACAGTGGATACCATGCTTAGCACACCTTCACAAGATTCGATGTAATTGCTTGGAAGTTTCAGCCACACCATTACGTTCCACCATACCATTTTCGCTAATAAACAAGTTACGAAAGTATGTGTGACCGTTTCTTCTTCAATTCCACATCTCGGGTAGGTTGTATCAAGGATCGGCACCCCACATTTGCTTAGTTCAACCTTTACTGCGATCATATTCCTTACGGCCCTCCAACAAAAATAGTTAACCTTAGGCGACACCCAATTATTCCGGTATGGCCACTCTACGTCGTCATTTGATACATAAGATTTCGTTATCACATCTCTAATCTTCGCCACTGTTAGATTTTCTTCAATGTTAGTTTTCCATCTCCACACATCTTGATTATCTTTTAACTTGAAATTGTGAAGATCATGCATCAAAACAGAGAACTGAGCCCATTCCTCCTCTCCATTCGGTCCAGTACTCCACTCCCAACCCCAAATGTATCCATCCCACTACCACTCACACAACTAGCCACTGTTGCCAGTTTGAATTTTGATTTTGCAAATAATGTGGGCAATCTATCTTTGAGAGGTTGATTTCCAAGCCATAGATCATACCAAAAAATAGTCTGCTCTCCGTTTCCAACCAACGCCACCAAATTTGATTTTAGAGATAAATTCATGTCACAAAACTCCTTCTCAATTCCCATTATATCTTTCCAAATTCCGGGGTATCTATTATTACAAGATAAAGATTGATGCATTCTTTTCTTCACATGTATAGCGTTTATAACTTTCACCCACGTCAACGACAATTGCTCTTTAATCTTCCACCACCACTTGGCTAGGAGAGCCAAGTTTACACTTCGGATGTCTCCAATACCTACACCTCCGTATTTCTTTAAGATCACTAATTTTTTCAGCGCTATCCACCTCATTTTGCATCTTCCACCCTTCTTACCCCACACGAAATCTCACCTAATTGCTTCGAGGTCATGTATAACCTTTTTAGGATCTTTAAATAATGAAAAATAATAATTAGCAAAGACCCCCAACACCGCTTTTGCCATTGTTACTCTTCCGGCAAACGAAAGTCATTTCGCCTTCCAACTTGATAGCTTTGTATTGAACTTATCCACAATTGGCTTCCAATGCTTTACTTTCTTCATATTTGCACCAATCGGCAAACCGAGGAATGAGAACGGAATACTTCCCACTTTGCATTTCATCCAAGAAACTTTCTATTTGATCCTCTCCCAATGAAACAATTCAAATAAATAAACTGATATAAAAGTCAAACTTAAAGAAAAGTCAATGAAATTAAGGAAAAGTCAAACTTAGCGGGACGGATGGAATCTCATGTGGAAAAGTCGAAATCAAGGGCTAGGGAAAGAGATAATATTTGGGATCTCATTAATAGGTTTGGGCCTAGCAGTTCACACTCTTATCGAATTCCAAAGATGAAAAAACAGATACGAATTGGCAATTGTGTTTGTAACATCACTAATGAAATCCCACATTCAACATTATTGGGCTCATCAAACATTTCGATCCACCATCTATCGGTGGGTATGGTTGTGAAGCCGAATGGTTCATTTTTTTGGAAAAATATAATTAAGCCAATTGATTACTTCTTTATGGATATTTTATTAGCAATGAGATCCCAGCTCTTGTTTCTTGAATTTTAGGGTTTTGATTAAAACTTTTGGTTTGTTATTGTTACGGATTTGGTGTTTTCTAGCTTAAAAATTGTGCAAGATTGGTATTTTTTTTATCTGGTCGGTTGTTTGACTTTTCAAGGTTGACTATTCACAGAATGTTGCATTTAACTCGCGGGAATCATGAAGCTGCTGATAGTAAGGCACTTGTTGTATTCTGAATCGAGTGTATAGGGAATGGTATGAGATCAAAAATGGGAATTTTGCATGGGTCAAAACAGGGTCGGGTTAGTTTGAAAACTTTTTGTTCAATATTATTTTTCTTTTTAAAAATAACTGTACATCTATATTAGTCTGTTTTTATTTTAAATAAAATGATTAGGAGATTATATTCATTGCTGCTGAGCATTGCTTTTGTAGATCTGCTCTAAAGTTGTAAGTGAACCAAGTTTCATGTTTATCGAAATACAGCCATCGTCATTTTCAGCAACATGTTTGAAAAAACACAACAATGATGAGAATTTATTCTGAAGTACTATTAGTCAGATAGGACATGATGAAGAATCAGTTGAATCCAAACATGCTTATTCAGCAGAATGAAAGGGTTCCAGAACAGTTTGCTGGTGTTAAAATGGAGGTATCTCGAATCGAATCCTGTGCTGGAGCTGCTAAATTTTAATGGGGATCTAGCTTCTTCGTGTTTTAGCTGATGTATCTCAATGCCCCTATGGCTCTATATATGTTCGTATGATTATTTACTGCTGCCATTCGATTTCTTCTGAGCTGTTGGGCTTAAACCTGGTTGATACTGCTGATCAATTTGAGCTGCAGGATTTGAAGGATTTGAAGGGTAGTAAAGTCAACTGCAGTCAAGATGGTATGAATTTGAAAAAATATATTTGAATTGGTGGCCATGGTTTATATATTTGAGTTCCTTTAAAAATTGCAATTCCTTCAAAAAAATTCTCAATTCTATTATGAGACTTTGAGTCTCAGATAAATAGACGGGGTCTTGAACCTCAGAGGAATATTTAGTAACATTAATTGATTAAAGGAGGTCTTGAACCTTGAAATGCATTTTTTATAGTTAAATAACTAAAAAGGGGTCTTGAACCACGTGGAATATATTTAATACTAGTAATTGTATAGGTATAGTGATGACAATGTATTGTTAGGGATGACAATGGGTGAGGTTCGGGTATTGGTAATCTCATACCCATACCTGGTTATAAAATCGTGTTTTATACCCGACACAATACCAATCAGGTATTTGTCAGGTAATTACCCGTCGGGTATTGGGTATACCCGCGGGTACTGGGTATACCCATTAGTTTGTTAAAAGTCATACGTTGGGATTTCTAAATACATTTTTTTACTATTATAATTATTGGATTAGGATCAAATACAAAAGCTCCTTAAAATAAGAAGTGTACTTTATCATTGTTCATAGATCGAATCTCGGCTGGTTCACTAGACAGAAGTATGCTTAATATGATAGGTAAGCTTGTCCCAAAAGAACTGATGGACTCTCTTGCCTAGATAACAATCTGGGAGAGAGACTGAATTAGTTATTGTCGGTTTGAGCTATTTGTAGCATGAGAAATTAAAATAGGAAATTTGTATCGAATTCCTACTAGTCTTTTCTTGTGGTATATTCTATCTAATGAGTTTAATGTTTGAGTAAACTGCCAAAATGGTCCCTGAGGTTTGGTTACTTTTGACACTTTAGTTTAAAACTCAAATCTTTTGAATCTGGGTCTCCGTGGTTTCAATTTTTTTGTCATTTTCATCCAAAATCAAAATCTGGTCTGATTTTTCAGTTAACATCTAGCTTTTCTGTCTTTTTCCTCCCTTTTAATGAAGGGTAAAATGGTCAGGTTTTTTTAATTTGTTATAATAAAACGTTAAAAGACAATGTGGATCACTGACGGACCACTGAAGTATTATCGTGCCACCAGCGAAACCATGCAATCATATTCATCTTCACTAGGCATAATGCCTATACACCAATTCATGAGGAAACCCTCCTGCCCCACGTTTGTGGGAATCGAACCCAGAAACTATTGGTCCCACAACCTTATTCCACCCCTAAGATGTCACTAGACTATAATGCCATAGACATTCAGATATCATATAAAATGAAACTAGGGGTATGTACAAAATCAATACAAACCTCGGGATTATCCGTGTAATTAACTCTTACCAGTTTATTACTAACAGGTCATCTTATGTATCATAACTAAAAAATATATATATATTAGGTTTTATACTCGTATTAACAGGTCATCTTATGTATCATAACTAAAAAATATATATATATTAGGTTTTATACTCGTATTAAAATATACCTTCATGACACATTCTAAAATGTATTTTTATTATTTACTTAATACACTTAACAAATCAAATTTTAGATATGAAGAACTGATAACAAATTAACAATTACTTGATTTGAATTTAAGCTCTAAGTTAGTAAGTGGCCTAATAGATAAGAATGGCTAGAAAACATAATTGAATACTTTTGTACTTATATTTAACATTACCTTTCGTTTTCTAATGATATTGTCATAAAATAAATCAACTGGTAGATTAGACACATTGTTAATTAATATTTAACTAGTGTTTACCCGGCCACACATTGTGGTGAAAATGTCGTATGTACACGAAACTGTTATAACAAAATGTATTCAATACGTCTACATATTAAAAAAATCAATAAACCAAATCAAACTACAATTTAATACGATGTAAAAATAACATAACTTGGGAAAGAAATATGTATGAGATCTCTTGAAACAATTAAGTTAGAATTTTTGTTTATCGTTTGTTGGCCATTGTTCAATCTTCTTATCTAGGATTCTAATACAAAACTAAACGGAATATGAGATATACTAGGTTATGGCCCCGTGTGTTACACGGGTTGATTAATGAAAAAGATATAATTTATTATTTGTAAATACTTATTATTTTTAATCCACTGTTGATAGTTTTGATTGAACATACATGATAAATTCATAAGTTGTCATTAATAACGTTGAATTTCATGGGACAAACATCTAATAACGTTGAATTTCATGGGATAAACCTCCTAAAATTATAAAATAAAAAACAAAGTCATCAAAATTCACACCAACAAAACTTGGGAAAAGTTGAATTAAAGAAAGGAATATTGGATTTTAATAATCCCAACTATTCGCCGTTGGCCGCTAACAGTTCCAATTTAAAAAATAACCACTGGTTGTCCCAACTATTAACATATTGGCTTCCAATGGACCCTGACTAACAGAACCCTAATGTTGTTAGTCTTCGATCGCCGGAAAAACGTTTTTAGTCGGAAAAGGGTTCCTAAAGGTCTGATCTAAGGTTACAAAAAGGTTTGGGACGAAAATGTTGAGTTTTAAGGCCAAAAACTTGAGTTTTCCAGACAAAAAGAAGTTTTCCGGCAATGAAAGAATTTACAGCGACCTTAATAATTGGCTCTTTTAGTAGAAAAAGGTTCCTAAAGTATGTAATTTCATAAACTAAATAATAAAGAAAAAAATTTAAAAAAAACCTGTGTATTGCACAGGTTGAATAAATTTAATTTTATATACCAAATAATAAATGGGAAACAGAATAGTAAAAGATAAAAAGATAAAATTATTACTTGTATTTTCATTTATATTTTTACATTAAAAATCTAAAACATTAGTAGAAGCCATGAGTTACCTATGCTTATTTTATTATAATTCAATTTTATTAATCCCTATTATAAAGTAAAGACATGATAAATATAAATGAAAAAAATAGTAAAAGATAAAATTCATAGATTAAAATATTATATTCTTTATTTGAATCTTATTAACATATATTATCTATATCTATTTGTTTAGGGTAAAAGATAAAAAGATAAAATTTATGGATTAAAATAATATATTTTTTATTTAAATTTTATTAATAAATATGATCTATATCTATTTATTTAGGAGGGAAAAAATCGTTAAGATCAACTCATAGAGCGCCATGTGTCCCCCATATGATTTACTTTATTATATGTATAGATTATTCCATCCTAATGAACCCCTTGTAGTGACAAGAGCTGAAAAAGTCCAGGAAATTTGAAACACATTTGTCATTCATGTTTGTATGAAATATAGGCTAAATTGCATTTTTCGTCCTTTATGTTTAAACGTTTCATCAGGCGCTGTTCTTTAACTATCAAAATTACACTGAATGTCCTTTATGTTTACACTTGTCTACAGGCGGTGTCCTTTCTCTATAACTCAGTTAATTTTTCTTGTTAAGTCTGCTCATGTGCAAAACACGTGGGGGGGGGGGGGCAATTTCGTCCTTTTAATTAAAAAGTATTATATTGTTTTTAGATAGATTTTTTATACTGACGGGTCCCATTTTTATTTAACAACATTGCCACCTTTGTCTTCCTCTGCCATAGCTCTGCCGCAATAACAACCGAAAAAATCATTTGGACTCCGAAAAATGTATTTTTTTGTGCTGGAAAAACTGAAGAACATCAAGAACATGATGAATAAGAACCCAGAAATTCATAAAATTTTTAAAATCAATAACCTAATCCACATCAACAGACCATAAAATCAACATCATCACAGTATTTTATGATTAACAAAGACTAACTGAACCTTCCACCACCACCCCGTCATAACCTATCACCGCCACCACCACATCACACCCTATCACCCCAAATCTGAAAAGCCCTAAACTTCAAATTAAAAAC
The DNA here is from genome assembly GCA_030545235.1 of Helianthus tuberosus. Taxonomy (NCBI): domain Eukaryota; kingdom Viridiplantae; phylum Streptophyta; class Magnoliopsida; order Asterales; family Asteraceae; genus Helianthus; species Helianthus tuberosus. The sequence continues at coordinate 202,497,748 of CM060425.1, forward strand.
CCAATTTTGAAAAGTCTCGACCTCAAATCAGAAACCCTTAAACCTCTTCAGATTTTCGTGGTCTTCAAATTTCGTTTTTGATTTGAGTCCAGATCCAAGATCCATGACGATGGTGGTGTTCATGGATACAAATTTTGTTTTTTATTTCCATCTTCAGATCCATGAGATGGTGGTGGCCAGGCGGTAATGGTGGTGCAGTGGTTTTAGGTGGTGAAGGTCGGTGATGGTGGCGGTGGCTTGAAATCTGACCGACGATGATGGTAACTGTAACAACTCTCACCAAAAGTATTAATTCTTATTTTATTATGTCCAATAGGAAACCCTAATTGAGACCCCCAAATAATCTTGCACAAAGCCTAAAATTTTCAGAACAATCGGAACTAGGATCAGAGCCCCTAAAACTCGGGGGGGGGGGGGGGGGGGTTTCCCCCATTGACGATTATCATCACAGTTTGCTGTAAAAGTTGAAATTCGTTAACCGTCGACTCACCCAGGCTAAAAACAGACGTGGCTACCCTACCCTAGAACTGCACCCCTCGCGCCACGCGCCAGGCTCTCGCGCCACGCGAGGGAGACCTTTTTCCAGTATAAATGCAGGGGTTTGGCACTTGAAGTTTGGCGTTGGTTCGACGTTAAAATTCAATTCGTACACTGAGATTTCCTCTGTTTACTCCAAAAACACACGAAATTATTCCGCGATAACAGGGTAATAACTCGATCACTGCTACGATTCAATGTCCGATCGATAAAAACCAATCCGATGGATGCTTAAGTGCTGCCTCTAATTGGGCTATGCCTTTGTCATTCGTCGTGAAGGTTTTGATCTCGTGAGTTGTCGTAAAAGTTGTATTAAGTTACTGGCCTAGTTTTCGTGTGCATTGTTATTTGAATTAGGTTAACCAGGCTAAAATCAGTAGGCTAAACGCTGCCCGTCTAAACTTGCAATGTGAGTCATTATCCTTTTTACCAAATTGCTTTCAAAATCCTACTTGTTTTCAAAGTTATAATTACAGGGATTAAGTCTTTGTAATCTTCAATTACTGCCGGTATGTGGAGTTTTGTATACATTACTTGATACCCGTCATCATTGGACAACGAGATAGCCAATGGGTGATCTGACCATAGTCACAGATACAGTCGAGTGACAAATACCGATTTGGGGTAATTGGTTGATATAAACAATGTAATCACCCTTAATACTGTATATTATAAGAATGTGTCGTTTTGTGCAAGACTCGCCAGTATTTCCTTGCTGATAAAACCTTTTTAAAACATGTTTCAGGTGATCTGCTGTGATCCAGGAAAAAGTGCCATGTAGCACCACAAGCTTGAAGAAGTGGCTCAATAAAATAAAGAAACATGTTTTTGGAAAAACAGGGATTTCCCAGTGAAATCACCTTTATTGTAAATTCCGGGAGTTATCCCCAAATTATGAAACAAAATAAATTGGGCATTTTCAAGTTTAAACGATCCTGTTAAATACTTCCGCTGCCAAATTAAATACAAATACCACGGGGTTTCTGTCCCGCGGCACCTGGACCGGGTCACACCGGGCCGGGGGCCGTGACAGAAAAAGGTGGTAATAGAGCAACTAATTTAAGCCAATTAAGTATTTAGAAATACTTAATTTTTCTGATTGCCATTCTGTGATTATGTGAAATACTTATTGTAAATTCCGGGAGTTATCCCCAAATTTAAGCCAATTAAGTATTTAGAAATACTTAATGTTTTTGGAAAAACAGGGATTTCCCAGTGAAATCACCTTTATTGTAAATTCCGGGAGTTATCCCCAAATTATGAAACAAAATAAATTGGGCATTTTCAAGTTTAAACGATCCTGTTAAATACTTCCGCTGCCAAATTAAATACAAATACCACGGGGTTTCTGTCCCGCGGCACCTGGACCGGGTCACACCGGGCCGGGGGCCGTGACAGAAAAATGTGGTATCAGAGCAACTAATTTAAGCCAATTAAGTATTTAGAAATACTTAATTTTTCTGATTTCCATTATGTGATTATGTGAAAATGGGTTTACAAACTTTTAACTTAGCATTTTTGGTGTGTTTCTTCATATATGCTAACAGCATGAATGAGTTGTCTGAAGCTCTTCAGAATATCACTATCCATTCTGCTGACATGGAAGTTTCCGAGGGCTTTTCTGGTTATTGGGCCGACACTGATGAACCTATGGAATTCCAACCCCAACCCCAGGAGAAACCCAAACCGAAAAAGAGAAGAAGATTCGTGGGCTGGAGGCGTGTGCGTAGGAAGAAACCAGCGACACGGAAAGTTATAAAGACTGTGGATCCGAAGGAAAAGGAAAAGTGATTTGGGAAAGTTCAGGGCAAGCCCAGGAAATGCCATCATGGGAGGAGCTGGATCATAAACTGGCACTTAGTGACCTCATCGGACCTGCCGATGAAAACCTTTTCAATTACCCAGCTGAAGTACTACTCCCAGTTAATCTAGAGCCTGATATCCCAGATCCTATTATCCACCCCCAACCTCTACCAGGAGAGCTAGAAGAATGGTGGACAACCGACTGGCAATTTCAGAATCTCTTAAATAACCCTAATACTTTTTTCCCTCAGTTTGACCCCGAGCCTGCACCAAACCCACCTATGAGCAATGAGAACTTGGCTGAACTCTGCCATTTTGGCGAGGAGCTAGTGGACGCAGGGAATCGAATCCAGGAGGTGGGAGAACAGATCTCCTGGAAGTACGACGAGAGGGAACGTCGCTTCTGAGATGCCAGTTGACGGTGGTGGTGTGACTGTGTGGTTGTGATTATATAATAATAAAATAATAATAATAATAATATAATTATGTAAAATAACTTAAAATAAAACTTTTGTAAGATAACCGGTGTGTACGGACGCATACTAATATATAAAAAAAATATCAACGTCGCAAAGTCGACAATTTTGGCTATATATGTTGACGTGATTATGTGCGATTGTTTATTTTGTTTGATTGTTATCCATTTTGTGCTAATAAGTTATATATATTAATTACCAGATGGAACACACTGGTAATGAACCAGTTAACGAAGTTAACCAATCCGAGCAAAACAATGAGGACCATTTTCTGAATAGACAAGACATAGAAAACATCGTTGCTCAAGGAATAGCCAATGCTATTCCAGCAATTCTTGCTGCTGCCCGAAATCCAGTTGAACCTCAACCAATTATTCCTAGCAAACGTACTCATGAAGACAACTTCAGTAATAGCGTAAATGGGGGCGGCAACATTAATGATAATGATAATGATGTAATACGAGCCCCAATTCTTAAAAGAATGAAAGCTGCAACGCCTGGTTGCACTTACAAGGAATTTCTTGCATGTAAACCTGTTGAATTTGCAGGCAATGAAGGGGCGACTGCTGCACTGCGTTGGTTGGAGAAAACCGAGGCAGTAATTAAAATAAGTAAATGTGCCGAGGAGGATAAAGTCATGTATGCTTCTCATCTTTTCAAGGAAGAAGCATTAGAATGGTGGAATACGGTATTACAAGCTAAGGGAAGTGACATGGCCTATGCCATGAGTTGGGAAGAATTTAAGCATCTGGTGGAAAGAAAATTCTGCCCAGAATATGAAAAAGAACAAATGGCAAACAAATTACTGAGCCACGGAATGGTGGATGTGGACTGCCGAGGGTATACTTCGAAGTTTTTTGAATATGCTCGAATTGTGCCTACTCTGGCTTCGCCAGAACCGGTACTTATTTCTCGCTATATTTGGGGTTTAATTAGCAAGATCCGGGATATTGTCAAAGCCGCGAGACCCCGCACGATCGATGATGCGGTGGAATTAGCCAACACCTTGACAGACGGACTGGTGCGTACGCGAGAAGAAAATAGGAAGAAGGAATTAGCTCAGAAAATTACCCAAGGATTTCGTGTGGGTAATAATAGCAATTTCAAGAGAAAGTGAACTGGATCATCTTCCACTCCGCCGTTCTGCAGGAACTGTAAAAAGAAACATTTTGGAAAATGTAATGAAACCTGCAACTTCTGCAAAGCTATAGGACATCGTGAAGAAGATTGCAGAAGGAAAACAAAGATCTGCTACAACTGTGGAGAAGCTGGACATTTTAGACCAGAATGCCCTAAATTGGTCAAACCAACATATAACAAGGCTAAACCTGCTGAAGGGACTAACAAGAAGAACGCAAGAGCCTTTCAATTGACCACGCAGGAAGCTGAACTGATTCCTGACGTAATAGCTGGTACGTTCTTAGTTCACAACGTTTATGCAAAAGTATTATTCGAATCTGGTGCAAACCAAAGTTTTATAAATATTTCTTTCTGCTAAGCTCTTAAGCTACCCTTAACCAAACTTAGGCAGATTTATACAGTAGAAACGTCAGACGGGAACTCTGTTAACATAGATAAGGTTTTGCAAAAAGAAAATATAGAACTTTCAGGTCATAAATTTTCTGCAAACTTATTACCCATGAATTTAGCTGGATTTGATGTCGTATTAAGAATGGATTGGTTAGTAGCCAACCATGCTCGAATCCTCTGTGATAAGAATTCCATAGAAATTCGTGCACCCACAGGAGAAGTAATTAGGATTACTGGGGATAAGCCACGTAAACCAATGAAGTTCATTTCAGTAATGAAAGTTGCTAGTTATGAACGAAAGCAAGGAATAGTGTATATGATTTCGGTAATTATTAGTACTAAGGGTAAGGAGCTTAAGGAAATTCCTGTAGTATCAGAATACTCGGATGTATTCCCAGAAGAACTACCAGGATTACCACCAGATAGGGAGGTAGAATTTAGGATTCATTTGATTCCTAGAACTACACCCGTAGCAAAGGCACCCTATCGGTTAGCACCTACTGAAATGTTAGAACTGAAAAAGCAATTAGATGAATTTTTCAGTAAAGGATTCATACAACCTAGTTCATCCCCTTGGGGAGCACCAAAAAAGATGGTTCGATGCGAATGTGTATCGATTATAGGGAATTGAATAAGGTTACAATTAAGAATCGATACCCATTACCTAGGATTGATGATCTTTTCGATCAACTCCAGGGAGCTAGATATTTTTCTAAGATAGATTTACGCTCCGGATACCATCAGTTGAAGGTACAAGAGGAAGACATACCTAAAACAGCTTCCAGAACTAGGTATGGTCATTACGAGTTTACAGTCATGCCCTTTGGGTTAACAAATGCTCCTGCAGCATTTATGGACATGATGAATAGAATCTGTAAACCGTATTTGGATAAATTTGTAATTGTCTTTATCGACGATATACTTATTTATTCCAAAAGTCAGGAAGAACATTGTGAGCACCTACATGCACTCTTAACTTTGTTAAGAAAGGAGAAGCTTTACGCCAAATTCTCGAAGTGTGAATTTTGGTTACAAGAGATACAATTTTTAGGTCACATGGTGAATCACGAAGGTATTCACGTAGATCCTGCTAAGATAGAAGCAATCACCAAATGGAAAGTCCCGCAATCAGCTACAGAAGTTAGAACTTTTCTAGGATTAGCTGGGTACTATAGGCGCTTTATTAAGGATTTCTCTAAAATAACTGTGCCATTAACTAAGCTAACCTGTAAAACAGTTAAGTTTGAATGTGGACCTAAGCAAGAAGAGGCTTTTAGGATTTTAAAACAAAGGTTAACAAACACCCCAATTCTTGCCTTACCAGAAGGGACAGAAGATTTTGAAGTTTACTGTGATGCTTCTAAGCTAGGATTAGGATGTGTGCTAATGCAACGCAAAAAGGTAATTGCGTATGCCTCAAGGCAATTGAAAAAGCACGAAGAAAACTATACAACACATGACTTAGAATTAGGATCGATAATTTTTACCCTTAAGATTTGGAGGCACTATCTGTATGGCAGTAAGTTTACAGTCCATACGGATCACAAGAGTTTAAGGTACATATTTGGGCAAAAATAACTAAATATGAGGCAAAGAAGATGGATGGAAATTCTAAGTGACTACGACTGTGATATTCAATATCACGAAGGAAAAGCAAACGTAGTTGCAGATGCCTTAAGTCGTAAGTATCACGAAAAGCAAAAGCGAGTTCGTGCTCTTAGATTAAATCTACAGTTAGATTTAATGGAACAACTGAAAAACATTAAAGAAACAACAATCAAGGATGATGCTGAAGGAATGAAAGGAAAAATAAAGGAATTAGAGCAAGGAAGTGATGGAATTTGGAGATTCCACAAGAAAAGAATTTGGGTACCTAAACAGGGAGATTTAAGAAATAAGATTTTAGAGGAAGCCCATAAATCTAGGTATACCATGCACCCGGGAAATAATAAGATGTACCAAGATTTAAGAAATAATTTATGGTGGATAGGAATGAAAAAGGACATAGCTAGATATGTATCTAAGTGTCTAACTTGTTCACAAGTTAAGGCAGCACACCAGAAACCTTTAGGGTTACTTCAACAATTAGAATGCCTGTTTGGAAATGGGAACTAATAACCATGGACTTCGTTACTAAGTTACCCAAAACCAGAAAAGGTAATGACGCAATTTGGGTAATTGTGGATCGATTAACCAAATCAGCTCATTTTCTACCCATGAAGGAGACCTTTAGCATGGAAAGGTTAGCCAAATTATACATAGACGAAGTAGTATCCTTACATGGAGTCCCACTCTCTATTTTATCGGATAGAGATAGTCGTTTCACTTCACATTTCTGGACTAGTTTTCAAGAAGCCATGGGGACGCGATTAAATTTAAGTCAGCTTATCATCCCCAAACGGATGGACAAAGTGAAAGGACAATCCAAACCCTGGAAGACATGCTCAGGGCATATGTGATAGATTTTGGTGGAAACTGGGATGACCACCTACCCTTAATTGAATTCTCCTATAATAATAGTTATCATGCAAGCATTGAAGCTGCCCCATTCGAAGCACTGTATGGACGAAAGTGCAGAACTCCAGTTTGTTGGGCAGAAATAGGAGAAAGCCAATTATCAGGTCCCGAGATTGTGCAAGAAACCACCGACAAGATCACTCAAATCAAGGAAAGACTGAAAACGGCTCGAGATCGCCAAAAGAGTTATGCAGACAATCGACGCAAGCCACTGGAATTTCAAGTCGGAGATAAGGTACTCTTGAAAGTTTCTCCTTGGAAAGGAGTGGTTCGATTCGGTAAGAAGGGAAAGCTAAGTCCAAGGTACGTAGGACCATTCCCAGTAATCCAGCGAATAGGACCAGTTGCCTATCGCTTACAACTACCAGAAGAACTAGCTGAAGTACATGATGTGTTTCATGTATCCAACCTCAAGAAATGTCTTTCTGACGAATCCCTGGTAGTACCTCTTCAAGATATAGAGGTAAATGAAAAGTTAAAATTTATTGAGAAGCCACTTCAGATAGAAGACAAAAAGGTCAAGTTTCTCAAGCACAAAAGACTAGTACTAGTCAAAGTCAAGTGGGATTCGAAGAGAGGACCTGAGTACACTTGGGAACTGGAATCAGAGATGAAGCGAAAATATCCTTACTTATTCCAGTAAATCTCGAGGACGAGATTTTAATTAAGGTGGGGAGGATGTAACAACTCTCACCAAAAGTATTAATTCTTATTTTATTATGTCCATTAGGAAACCCTAATTGAGACCCCCAAATAATCTTGCACAAACCCTAAAATTTTCAGAACAATCGGAACTAGGATCAGAGCCCCTAAAAATCAGGGGGGGGGGGTATTCCCCCATTGACGATTATCATCACAGTTTGCTGTAAAAGTTGAAATTCGTTAAACCGTCGACTCACCCAGGCTACAAACAGACGTGGCTACCCTACCCTAGAAATGCACCCCTCGCGCCACGCGTCAGGCTCACGCGCCACGCGAGGAGACCTTTTTCCAGTATAAATGCAGGGGTTTGGCACTTGAAGTTTGGCGTTGGTTCGACGTTAAAATTCAATTCGTACACTGAGATATCGTCTGTTTACTCCAAAAACACACACAAGCACGAAATTCTGCCGCGATAACAGGGTAATAACTCGATCACTGCTACGATTCAATGTCCGATCGATAAAAACTAATCCGATGGATGTTTAAGTGCTTCCTGCAATTGGGCTATGCCTTTGTCATTCGTCGTGAAGGTTTTGATCTCGTGAGTTGTCGTAAAAGTTGTATTAAGTTACTGACCTAGTTTTCGTGTGCATTGTTATTTGAATTAGGTTAACCAGGCTAAAATCAGTAGGCTAAACGCTGCCCGTCTAAACTTGCAATGTGAGTCATTCTCCTTTTTACCAAATTGCTTTCAAAATCCTACTTGTTTTCAAAGTTATAATTACAGGGATTAAGTCTTTGTAATCTTTAATTACTGCCGGTATGTGGGGTTTTGTATACATTACTTGATACCCGTCACCATTGGACAACGAGATAGCCAATGGGTGATCTGACCATAGTCACAGATACAGTTGAGTGACAAATACCGATTTGGGGTAATTGGTTGATAGAAACAATGTAATCACCCTTAATACTGTATATTATAACAATGTGTATTTTTGTGCAACTTGAGTGACTCGCTCGTATTTCCCTGTTGATAAAACCTTTTTAAAACATGTTTCAGGTGATCTGCTGTGATCCAGGAAAAAGTGTCATGTAGCACCACAAGCTTGAAGAAGTGGCTCAATAAAATAAAGAAACATGTTTTTGTAAAAACAGGGATTTCCTAGTGAAATCACCTTTATTGTAAATTATGGGAGTTATCCCCAAATTATGAAATAAAATAAATTGGGCATTTTCAAATTTAAACGATCATGTTAAATACTTCCGCTGCCAAATTAAATACAAATACCACGGGGTTTCTGTCCCGCGGCACCTGGACCACACCGGGCCGGGGGCCGTGACAGTAACAACCGCTGTACTAGCGGCGGCGCCTAGGGTTTTGTGGTTCAGATGACAACGGTGTCAACTAAGATTTAAGGACCAGATCGGCTGTCCATGTTTATGATGGCTTAAAGTCCGACCAGTGATGACGGTGGCTTGAAGACCGGTGTTGATGATGGCTTGAAGTCTAATCGGTGGTGATGATGATGGCTTGAAGTCCGAAAGATCAGGATTAATATGATATATATTGTTTTTTTTTAATTTGTAAAAATCCAATTAAGTTAATGGGGTAAAAGGACCAACTTGCCCTCGTGTGCGACACACATGCACAACTTAACCATAAAATTTAGGAAAAATTACACTTTTCGTCCTTTATGTTTATAGCTAGTTGCAATGGATGCCCTTTACCTTTAATAATTACAGTCACAGTCCTTTATTTGGAAAACATGTTGCACATTTCATCCTTTGCCCCTAACCTGGTTAAAATTTTCAGTCAAATATGTCATGTGCATTGCACATGAGGGCTATTTGGTCATTTTACACAATTTATTTGAAATATATTTAATAAATAAAATAAAAAATCTGAAATTAAATTAAAAAATATATATGTATATAAAAGTGATATATCTCTCTCTCTCTTAACTCTCAGTTCTATCTCTCTCAGTTCTATCTCTCTCTAGGTTTCCCCACAACCACCACCACCATCATCATCCGGCATCATCGCCGTCGCCGGGAACCACCATCATCATCCGGCATCATCGCCGGCACCATCATCATCCGGCATCATCCCCAACCTCTGGTAACCCGAGAGCCATCACCATCTTCGCAACCACCACCACCACCACCTCCCCAACCTCCGAAAACCACCATCATCTTCACAGAACCAACAAACCTCTCTCACCTCTTCAGACCCCTGAAACCCTCGTTTGGCGACGACCGAAGAAGAAAGCTTCGATTTGTAATCGAAGAAATCAAAACCCTAAATCACCCATCTCATCAAATCAGATCTGTTTGGCGACGAAATCAAAACCCTAAATCACCCATCTCATCAAATCAGATCTGTTTGGCGACGACCGAAGAAGAAAGCTTCGATTTGTGAATCGAAGGGCTTGATGGTGGTGCTCGTGGTTGCGGTTGCCGGAGGTTTGGGGTGGTGGTGCTAGTGGTTGCGGTTGCCGGAGGTTTGTCTATTTTTTTCTGATTAACATGTAGAGATCAATACCTTCGTTTGGGAAGTTTGCTTCAGCACAAACTGATAACATCAAGCTTGAAAAAAGATGGGATTTGTTGGGGTAGTGAGTGTATATATGAGACGGGGTGGTGGTGGTGTTGGAAGTTATAAGGGATTTGATTAGATTCTTGGCTGTTTGGGTGTCGCCTTGTTGCAGTAGTGTTTGAAGGTTTGTGAGTTGTTTTTGTGGGTCAGTGGATTCTGCAACACCATTTTGGTTGATGGAAGAGAAGAACTTATTAGGGTTAGAGATAGAAGAAAGTTGGAGTGTGGGATCGGGACGGAGAGTTTGATGGTGGTTTTGCTTGCAGTTGCAGGAGGTTTGGAGGTTTGGCGGCGGCGGTGGTTGAAAATAGGGATAAGCTTCAGACCTAGCGGTGGTGGTTGTTGGTGGGTGGTGGTGGGTTTAGTGGTGGTGGCTACGGGTTGTTTAGAGAGAGAAAGGTGTGTGTGTGAGAGAGAAGAGTGATAATTGTATTTGTTTTTATAAGATTTTAAATGTTATTTTTTTATTTATACTATAAATAATTAAGTAAAAAGACTAAACTGCCCTTAAGTAAATAGACTTAACTGGATATTTTAACTTGGTTAGTACTAAAGGACGAAACGTGCAACATGTTTTCCAAATAAAGGACTGTGACTGTAATTATTAAAGGTAAAGGGCATCCATTGCAACTAGCTATAAACATAAAGGACGAAAAGTGTAATTTTTCCTAAAATTTAACTTGGTTAGTGTAAAAGGACACCGCCTGTAGACAAGTGTAAACATAAAGGACACTCAGTGTAATTTTGATAGTTAAAGGACAGCGCCTGATGAAACGTTCAAACATAAAGGACGAAAAGTGCAATTTAGCCTGAAATATATATGTTACTACAAGAAAAGCTCAAAAACCATTCTATTTTTAATTCAAACTAGTTGTATTTTTTTTTTTCATTTATGTGTATTGTATTGAAATACATTTTACTTTATTCTTTGTATATGACTAAATACATTTACATTATTCTTTGTATGACTAATTGTGCTTGTGCCTTTCAAACTATAAAAATAGATCATTGAGGCACTTAGTGACATAAGAATTGATATTTTTACAATTTTTTTGTATAATTGTTAATCAGGATTTAAGTTAGTTTCAATGAGGTTCAATCCTCAACTGTAAATCAATATTCTTTATGTCAGGATTCATATGTGTAAAACCCAAACCAAACCGAACCCATGATGAAAACCAAAACCTGAAACCAAACGATTTCATTTGTTAAATAAAAAATTTAAAGTAAAGATATAAAAAAATTGATAAGTGAAAAGAAGAGTACAAGTAAAAATATAGGGAGGGTGGTATATTTAACAATATCTAAAATTAGATACCTCTCTGTGTGTATCTTACGTGCATTATTTAACGCTCAAAGTTAACCCTGTTAAATTTTAAACCATTTGTGAAAGCAAATAAGGTGGCTGGAACTATATAATTTTTAAACCATGGACAAAGTCATAAAATTTCGGTCGACCCCTATCAACTTCTTCCTTTACAAATCCCTATTTCATCTTTCCGATTAAGTTTATCATCTCTTCACTTAAATTTCTTTTCAAATGGCAATTGCCGTCGATTGAAGTTATGATTCCATAGTAAGTTATTTAATTTTATTGAATGTTTCTTGTGAGAATTACCAGAGCCGTCTCCGAGAATAATAAAAAACTTTTGGGCCTCGGGCGAGACAAAAAAGTTGGGCCCCTTTCTATAATATAAACTTATCATTATATATATCCAAAAACCACGATGCAACGATAAACCACTGCGTTTGCAGCCCTTAAACCACTGCGTTTACGGCCCGTTCGCAGCCGTTATACCGCTGCGTTTACGACCGTATAACGGCTGCGAAGAGGTAAACGCAGCGGTTAACTGTTGCGTTTGCATCCGGTTATCTGCTGCATTTACGGCCTGTTCGCAGCCGTTAAATGGCTACGTTTATGGCCGTATAACAGATGCTTACTGGCTCGCAGCGCTTTAACGGCTGCAAACGCAGAGGTTATCCTCTATCACGAGACTGGTAGCTGTTTAACGGCTGCGTTTAACGGCTCGTTGTAGGCTCACGAGTTATTATCGATCACGGGACTTAAATCCTCTACGTTTTGAGGAGTTCATAATTTTACACACACAATTAAACCAAAAGTCCTTTCGCTTCTTAACAACAATGTAATAAACTACTACTTACGTTATTGTCGATCGTGGGACTTAAAGCCGAACATAACATCAGCAAAGTTTAAGCTCATCAAACCACTAATCTATATTCTATATACCATAAAACTGCCTCATGTGAAGTAAAAAAATAGTTAAATATTTCATGAGCAGTTAAACAACAAGTTCAAACACTGCTATTAACTACACAACTAGCAATCTCCTCCTTGGAACCCTAAAACTCCCCTACCTCTTCTTCTAGGGTTCTTAAATCTCAATAAACATCAAAATTAGACATACAAGAACATCCCTAATCAACCAATTAGAGCCAAAATACCAACATCCATTCAAATTTCAGAAGAATCCCAAGTTTTTCACCCAAACCCTCAAAATTCTACAATTTTAACCTAATTTATGGATGAAATACATACAAAATTCGAAATTATTGGACTGGGGTTGAAGAATTACCTGTTGTATGCTTCAAATACAATCCAAATACGTAATCGCCTTCATATGTGTGTGTATTTGTGTGAGGAGCATACTGAACAATCAACAACGTAGGGGAAAGGATTTGATTTTTTTTTTGAGCGCACAGGCCCCAAACAGGCAAACACATCAGACTTTGGGCCTCATGTTTCCGTATTAATCACATCTCAAAGTTCAGCATTTGGGCCTCACTCTCCTGCATTTGGGCCTTTTTGTATAAGTAACATAATAAGCCTCTTACCTCTACTGGGCCCCTAATATTTTTGGGCCTTGGGCGCCTGCCCAGCTTGGCCGGCCCAAGAGCCGGGCCTGAGAATTACAATCGTATTGAAATCAAGTTTTATAATAAAACAAGCAATTATAGTGGAATCCATACAAACGTGTCGAAACAAATTACTCGAAAATCAATATTATTGGTTGTGTTTGTATGGAATGAGATTTAGGGGGTGTTTGGGATTCCTTTATTTCCACCTCCTTTTGACTTATTAACTTATATAAGTTAATAAGTTATAACAATAGTGTTTGGCAAACCCACAACTCCTTTTAAAATAACTTATGGTTTGTGTTGTAAGAAGGCAAATTTGAGAAGTCAAGATTTGTAACTTCTCAAATAGCAAAAGGACTTTTAGAGATTTTATGACCATTACACCCTTCACCTACCCCTCCAAACATCTGCCGTCATTTTACATGAATAAGTTAAACCAAACATCTTTTAAAAAAACTACTTATTAACTTATTGGCTTATAAGCTAACCCAAACATTTTTTTAAAAAAGTCTCTTTCAAAAAGTCATAAGTTAATAAATCATTCTCACAAAAAGTCCCTTTTAACTTAGACCGTGGGGTATGGTGGGGCGTGGGTTGGGGGCATGGTGCGACACGTGGAGTATGGGGCACCCAAGACCAAAAGCCAATTTAAAAGGGGTATGGTGGGGCGTGGCTGGGGTGGCGTGACTAGTGCTCTTGGCCAATGAGGTTTCACCATGTCATGTGGGTAGCCCCGCCCAACGCCCGGGCTGAATTCCACGCCAATGGGACCACGCCCAAACCCAAGCCCACCCGGGGTGGTGACTTGGACGTTTCTCTCCAACCCACGCCCCAACCCCCGCCCCATACCCATAGTCTTAAATAAGCTAACCCAAACACCCCCTTAATGGTTTTTTGATTCGAGTTGTTTGAGTAATAAAATTATTAACTTAAACCATTTGGCCAATTTCTTTCCAAATATGAAAAAAAAACATAATATGGATGATGATGATGATGATGTTATCTTCTTAAATAAAAATTAAAAAGGAGCAGCTTCTTGTTAAATGAGAGTGAAATAGTAGGGCTTGCTTTCTACATTTCTTACCAAACCAAAATCAAAGCAGACTACCAGAGCAGACTGTTTGTGTGTTTGGTTAAAGCCAGAGAGAGAGAGAGAGAGTGTGTGTGTGAGAGAGAGAGAGAGAGAGAGAGAGAGAGAGAGAGAGAGTTGGTGTTTGGGGATGATGACTCGCTCCTGTTCACGTCTTCATTCTTTCTTCAAACTCAAATGTAATTTCATCACCAACTCTGTAACAACCCCTCTTTCGTCTTCCAGATTAGGTTTAGATTTCAGTCCTCACTCCATTTCTTTAGCTTCTCTTGTTCACTCCAATTCCTTTTCAAATAATGACGATCCTCCTCTGTCTAGGTATCAAAAACTTACCAACTTGGATCATGCCTTTAACCTGTTCGATGAAATGATCCAGAGAAAACCCCTCCCATCTGTTGTTAAGTTTACTCAGTTGTTAAATGCTGTTGCCAAAATGAAACATTTTTCTTCTTCTCTCCACCTTTTTAAACAAATGTGTCTCATTGGAGTGCCTGTTAACGAGTACTCTATCAGTATTGCTATCAAGTGTTGCTGTCAGATGTCTCGCACCAATGACGGTTTTGCACTCCTAGCTTCTTGCTTCAGGCGAGCTGTTGTGCCAGATGTCTGCACATTTAATACACTCTTAGATGGACTGATTCGTGAAGATAGGATTATTGAGGCTGAGAGGTTCTTCAAGAAGCTCATCAAACAGAAACTATGCGAACCTGATATAGTTACGTATAACACGATGATTAAAGGGCTTTGCAAGTTTGGCAATAATGATATTGCTATTGGTTTGCTTAGGCTCATGGATGAAAGAGGCTGTAAGCCTAATGTTGTTTCATATAATACTATCATTGATAGTCTCTGCAAGGACCAAATGATAGAGGATGCTTTCAAGCTTTTCAATGAAATGGTATTTCACAAAGGCATTCAACCAGATGTCATCACATACACCTCTCTGATATATGGCCTTTGTAACTTGTGTCGTTGGGACGAGGTCTCGAAGCTGCTAAAAGAAATGGAGGATCTAAGGATCTCTCCTAATTTTCAAACCTTTAGCATATTAGTTGATGCATTTTGCAAGGAAGGTAGGGTGGATGAAGCGGAGGCTGTTATAGACATCATGGTTGAGAGAGGTGAGGTTCCTAACATAGTCACATACAGTTCACTTGTAGACGGTTACTGTCTGCGAGGTGAGATGACCAAGGCAAGGACGCTCTTTGATTCACTTACTTCTAAAGGTCTCGTCCCTAATGTTGTTACTTATAGCAGTTTATTGAACGGGTATTGCAAGAGTTTGAAAATAGAAGAGGCCATGCATATGTTTCATGAAATAACAAGAAAAGGTTTGAAACATGATATAGTCACTTACAACACCATGTTACAGGGATTGTTTAGGGTTGGGCGTTGTGGAGAGGCACGCAAACTCTTTGATGAGATGCGATCACAAGGCCTAATTCCAAATGAATGCTCCTATAGAATAATATTAGACGGTCTTTGCAACAACCATCAAGTTGAAGATGTGCTCTCTTTGTTTCATTTGGTGGGTGATAGCAAGCTAAACTCTGACATTCAAGTGTACAATATTCTTATTGATGGTATGAGCAAATGTGGGAAGCTTGATATTGCAAGGGATCTTTTCCAAGACCTAACTCTAAAAGGTTTGCAGCCTAATGTTCGGACATATACCGTGATGGTTAGTGGCCTATGTAGAGAAGGTATGCTGAAGGAAGCAAAGCACTTGTTTCTTACAATGGATGAGAGTGGCTGCCCGCCAGATAATGTTACTTACCGTGTTCTTCTGCAAGGATATTTTAAGAAGAAGCATTACGATGATGTAGAGATGCTTTTAGAGGAAATGGATGGAAGAAGTTACTCACTTGATGCAACATCTTTATCGTTGTTGATTGATGGCATCGCAGCTGGTTCAGTAGACAGAAGCATGCTTCAGCTGATTGGTAGGCTTGTGCCAAAAGAATTGATCAACACTCCCGCCCTGTTAACAGCCTTGGAGCGACACTGAAATAGTGATCATGACTGGCTTCTCTTTTAGGTATTTGGGGAATGAGAAATGAAGATTGTACCTACAAAATGTAGCAAGTAGGAGATCTGTAACAATTGGGCAGGTTCTAATTAATGAGTTCAAAACTTCTAACATGTTTGCATTTTCAAATTTCATGGTTGCTACCAGTTACATGTTTGATATACACAAAGTAAACATCACAGCTTTGACCACAAGTGGTTCTTTTGTAGAATCAGCCATGTATTAGATATAAATCTAACATTCAAAGCCTGTTATTCTTAGCCCTAAAGTCGTGCCATCGTTTTCTGCACTGGATCTGTCTACCGAATCACCATATTCTTCTATTTTTCTGCCGTTACAATGCAGGTGTGTCTAAACTCTACCATCACTTGTAAAAGGTGTTGCTTACGTGGATGCCTATGTGGACCTACATGTAGGCTGAAACAGGATGAGTCATCATCTCTACCTACACAAATCGATCAGGTTCCAACCCTATTTAGATGAGAGAAATTGTATGGTTCCCTACTTTAGCGACCAAGTTTCCATCAATATGACAGCACAACATATGTGTGGAGATACCATTTGAGTGAATGTTGATTTTCTTTAGTAAAAGGATTGTGTGATATTGTTGGAAGATTATAATCAAGGAAAATTGGTTTAATTAGAAGTCAAAACAAAAGTCAAACCTGTGTTTATGAAAAGTCAAAATTGAACAGAATAGTTAAACATCGTGTCTGTTAGTTTAGGATTGTATCGATTAGTTTAAGCACTTAAATAACCGCCGATGTATCTATTTCTACATGTATATACATATAGGGCTGCACATATACGCACAAGGATTATGAATCTGCAAATGGTTGTTTATTTCTTTCAGTTAGACCTTCATGGATACCTGCCATTAGTTTGTAATCGTATTGAGCTTGTTACTAGTGTTTGATTGATTTATCTGTGAGATGAGAAATAGTATTTCCTGATTGACTTCGATAATTAACTTCCTGCTGGGTGGTGATGCCAATTGGAGGGTTTGTATATGGATTGCTTCTCCTTTTGCAATTGCTATCCTTATAGTTGTAAATGAACAAAGTTAATAGACCCATTTTCAATGCTAGCGAGACGTTTGAAGAATCACATGAAATGAGAACAGCTTTATTTGGAAGGACCACCACATAGTGTCTATGTTTGTTAATAACCTTTAATCTGTCCAAGAATGTTACTTCTTTAACTGTCAGATTAACCTTTTCTCTCTGATCTGTGTTTGTCAATTAACCGTAATATTGGTAACAACTTCTGACTTATTGTCAAAAATACATGGATCTAAGGAAGAAATGGTTTATTATCCTTAACACAGGTGAATCCAGACAAAAAGAAACAACTGAAGTTGAAGCACACACAATAATCTCTTACAATCTTACCAGCAGATCACCAACACGATGATCGGCACTCTCTAAAATGGATCTAGGCTATAAACACTCGATCTTAACACAAGACCTTCAAGAACTGACTAAACCCTAAGAGAGAGAAAAAAATACAGAGATATATTTTACAGATGTGTAATGTTAAGAAAGCTCTGGAAGATTTTTTATATGCTCCACGGAATGAGATTTGAGATGTGATATATAGCAGCAACATAACAAACAGCTCGCCCTAGGCCCAGTTCAGCATACGCTTTTGTTCTCTCAGCCCATTACGAGTCTTTAAGTCCTGACCCAGCCTAAGTCGAGTCCAGCCCATGATCAGAAGTCAGCAGCCCAAGATCCTTGTTCAAAAGCCCATGATCCATACACATGTCACACACAAAAAATATAACAAACATTATAAATTTTATAATATATGAGTGTAAGGTATTAAATTGTTAATGTTAAATCTAACATTTTTAACACTTAGGGGCTGTTTGGTAGCCTCTTAATGACCATTCAGATGCTACCTCTTAATGGTTTAAAACCTCTGAATGAATAAGAGGTAACCTTGAGTCTGAATGGTTAAGAGGTAACCTCTGAATGGTAAATCATCACATGTCACATTCTTCTACCTTCTCATTGGTAAAATTCTTAATGGTTCCATTAAGAGGTAGCATCTTAATGACCATTCAGAAGCTACCAAACAGCCCCTTATACTATTCTATTTTATATGCTTCATCTATCAGATCTTACAAACCGTTCAAAACGAAGAATCTGGAAAACCATGTTATTTATTATGTGTTTGTATGGGATGAAATTTATACATTTTAATGGATTTGAGTCAAGTTTAAGTTTGAATAATAAAAATATAAAATCAGTCATTGGGCTAATGTCTCCCAAGTATGAAAAATAATCATTCTAATGGAATTTGATTGATTTTGGAGGTCAAGATGACACCACGAGCCTTGAGGATAAAGGACATAAATACGAGACCATGACTCTTGAGAAAACTATACACACTATCATGAGACTTTGAGTGGAGGATTAAACGGGATAGTGATGGTAGTCTATTGTTTGAAATGTTTTTCTGTAATTTTTAAGAGATAAGACTTGTAAAGCTTTTGTATACGAGTTTAAGATAAAATTTCCTCTTTTGTTTGTATGAACTAATGTAAAGTGCAAGGAACGTTTTATTCATGACTTAACTAAATAGGGATGTTGTTAATAATTTAGAAAAAATTATGTTAATTTGGTAATTTTTTTTAAATCAAAATTCAAAAGAAGCAGCTTGTTGTTAGGGCATGATTTCTACATTTCTTACCAAACCAAAAACCAAACCAAACTAAATTCAATTCGGTTTTGTTTCGGTTACAAACCAAATTCAACCAAATTGTACCTAAGTACTTTTTTTCCTAATTTATGTTTATCTTTGTGTTCTAACTTCCGAACATCAAATCAGCAACTAATTTAAACCTAGCAATATATAAATAAAACAGCAAAAAAAAAAAAAAAAAAAACCAACATATCCATAAAATGTAACGCCCCAAAACTCGGGTCTAAATATTTTATTTGGACATTTTATTAGGTTGGAATAAGAGTAGGATTTATTGGCTAAGTGGGATATTTCATTAATAACCAAGCTATCTAACTTGGTTATATAAAGTTGGTTATTAATTAAGAGTGGAAATCTATGGGGGTCAAATGAATAAGAAAGAACATGAGGGACTAAGATTGCCAAATTTGAATCTGAATTTAATTAAAACAAAAATCTCACACGCACTAGGTGTGTGTGTGTGTGCGTGAGATCGACCAGGAGGAAGAGGGAAAGGGTGTAAACCCTAGTTCACAAGAAAGCTTCAAATTGACAAGGAAATTAGGCTCAAATCCGATGCATGAACTCGTTTTCTTGATGATCTAGCCCTAGCAAACATGTGGTAAGTTGTAATTTATGATTTGATGGTCTTGCTATGAAGTGGGTTATGATCAATCCATGAATTTGTATGAAATTGATCATGTATATGTGTTAGAATCACCATGTAGAACATGAACTATGCAAGATTCTAAGTAATTTGACGATTTTGGATGAAACCCACTTGTAGTAGTGAAGATGATGATATGGATAATCATACATGTTCAATAGCTGTGTAAAATTGATGTATGATGTTGTATGTAATGAGTAATTGTTAGTTAATTTGGGTATAGTATGAAAATTACATGATTATAGTGGAATTGATGATCTTGATATGAACTAGTAATGTTATGCATAAAATACTTGTATCATGTGCTTTATTGGTGGTATGCACACAAGGTGTATGATGAAATATCTAGGTGAAGTTGAATGAGAGATATTTAGAAAAGATTTGATGAAAACTAAATCTGTCCAGAAAAACCTTTCAAACCCAACTGGAATTGCATTTTTTCGACAAAAAAATGAACGTTTTATGATTTTTTCCGTATCGAAGGTTCAGGCTGCGTTTTCTGGTAGAATTTACAGCCCATTACGAATGTCATAACTCAATTTAGGAATTGAGTTATGATCTCAAATTTTTACTGTAGGTAGCTTCAGGTGATTCCAAAAATCTCCAACTGGAATTTCGTCAATCGGATAAACGAGGAATTTTAAATGAATTTTTCCGTAAGCTGCAGTCAGAAGTGACGAATCTGATTGCAGCTTAGTAAATGAATTTTTTAAATTTTTGGTAGAGAGTTAGACTCTAAAAATTTAACACAAGGATAACCCCTCCGAGGGGCACGTCACATAAAAAGATTGTAATTTTTGTAAGCTCATAAGTACAGTAAACGGACGCCCCAAAACAACATATTATGATGTCATGAGTATATGAGATTAAGCCGAAAGTTAAAATGATAAATCGTTGACTTTTGAAAGTCAACTACGCACAAGGAGTATGGCTAGACTTGTCATTGTGATTATAAGATTATAGATAATCGTATGGCACATGGTATATATATATGTAATAATGGAATGACACGATGGATTATATGGGTTTAAAAGGATGTGAAATCGGGTACATGTCGTATGCTTGTTAGGATTGATTAATGCAAGTCAAATGTGAATTATGCAAATGGTATGCTCATAATCAAGTACAAATGGTATGTGTGCTAACTAGAAAGTGTTGATGATAACATGAAAGTGTAGGAGTCATGTCAACATGGATACGAGCATGGAAGGACAATGGGTCAAGGGTAAATAAGGAAGCTATACACAAACTTGGAAGCACGAGGTAAGTGACTTCCGACTCACTTATTAGTATGTGTAGGGGATTATTTAATAATTACGAATGCGAGGAAATCTTGTTTGATTAAGTAATGATTGGAATTACCAAGGTAGGAAAGATTAATGGGGTTGAAAGTAGTTAGTAACGTCGGAACTAAAATGATGAAATTAAACGGGTCGAATAATGGCATGAAGGATCTATAAGTCTTTTTCTTATAATTCAGCTTTTGATGTCAGTTAGATGGTAAACGGATCCGTAATTAAATTACGGACGTGTAGAAACAAGAATTACTCAAACGGACGTCTAGGTCATAAGTTATGTAAGTTTTAAGTTGAGAATTGGTTAGAATGCATAGCTGGGCAAAAAGTGCAGCAGCAAAAGAAATGGTTCTATCTAAAAGGGGCTGTCGCGCTACGCGACATCAAACCAGCTTTACCGTCATGCAACGCGACCACTCTCGCGCCCCGCGACCGCCCGGGGTTGTATCTGTCGCGCCCCGCTAGAGCTAGTAAGCTGGCAAAACTTGTTTTTCTAGTTCGTTTCAGCACCCGGACTCGATTGTAAACGCGTATATGATTGCAAATGAATACCTTAAATAGTGGTTTTGTTATAAATGAATGTTATTGTTCTTCAGATAGTAAAAGTATGGAATTACCCTCGTGTAAGTGAAGGATAATTTATAAGTAAACGTATCTAGAAACAAGTGAGTGTGTATGTCGATATGTATAATGCCTATATTAAGTAAAGTTAAAATTTTGACATGATAACGTAAGAGTATGTGTGAAAAAGTAGTAAGTAGGAGCCCGTAACCGTATATGCACTCATATATGTAAATAAGATTGTATGGTCGTATGTTGTAACGTATGTATGTACGAAGGTGGGTTGCTATGAATGCACGTAGGAATTAGGAATGTATACGTTTGTGAATGCGAGATGTTATAAATGTATGAAGGAATGGTTTCCTTATGTTTGGGCATTAACGATTGCTAATGGTGTGCTTTGAGGTTGAAATGTAATGCAGGTATAAGAACACCGGGTTCATGAGGTATCGAAGTCAAACTCGGAACAAGAAAATACGAGAGGATAGTTGAATGAATCAAAGTTCCTATAGTTAAATGTCATTCATTATTAGACTATATGAGAATCATGTCGTATGATATTGTTAATGACTAATGGTTATGTTGTATGTGATGTCCACAGATATTACACGGATTTCTTCTACCACTAACGAAGAGAAGCGAGCATAGATCGAGTCGAGAGCAAGGATTGTACAGAAAGAACAGTCACTTAGCTTTATTTATGCAACATCTTAAAGTGTTAATTGGAAGTAAATGTTGTATATTTCCTTTATTTAATGCTTGACATTTCGTAATTGAGCCTTTATGTAAGTAATGTGTCTAATTGTGAAAGAAATTTTAAGGCTCTTTTTCCGTTGCGTCGTTTTTAAGTTATTACGTGTTAGGGCGCTACATAAAATAGTCGTATACACAATCACAAAGTTAAAACTTCAATACATAGATCATAGAAAATATAAATAGTCAACAAGTCTAACGACACAAAATATAAATAATCTGCAAAGCATTGGAATACATATACTTAGATGTTAGACTTAGTATTTTGGGCTAATAAATAGTATATAGTTTATTAAACATTATTATTTTTATTTAATAATTAATTAAATTGACGGTTTATTCAGTTATCCAAATAAACCAAATAAAAAAAATGTGGATCCCAAAACCGAACCAAATTCAATTCGGTTTGGTTTCGGTTAGAAACCAAATTTATCCAAACTGTACCTAAGTACTTTGTGTTTTTATATTTATGTTTGTGTTCTAACTTCCGAACATCAAATCAACAACTAATTTAAATCTAACAATATATAAATAAAAGACATAGCAAAATAAAACCAACATATCCATAAAATAGTCGTATACACAACCACAAAGCTAAAACTTCAATGCATAGATCGTAGAAAATGCACAAAATGTAAATAATCTTCAAACCATTGGGATACATATACTTAGATGTTAGACTTAGTATTTTGGGTTAATAAATCGTATATAGTTTATTAAACATTTTTTTATTTAATAATTAATTAAATTGACGGTTTATTCGGTTATCCAAATAAACAAAATAAAAAAATGTGGATAAAAAACCGAACCAAAAACCATATTCACAATTTGGCTTCGGTTAGAAACCAAACCAAAAACTGAAATTATTGTTTGGATCGATTTATTCGGTTACGGTTACAGTTCAGTTTACACTTTTTATTTGGTTACGGTTTATTTGAACACCTACAATAGGTAGCAATCGTAATGTCATCATGTCAGCACAATATTTCATGAAAAAAAATATACAAATAGAAAAGAGAAAAATGAAACAAACACGTTGTTGAACGGCGAATCGAAGGTAAGGTTTAGATTTTAAATGGGTGTACATATTTACACACCTTAGTGCCTATTTTGACACCCTTCAGGACGCCTCGTATAGACCTATACGAGGCGTATAGGGTTACTTTTCCGACCAGCTCTGCACCAAAGCACAATGTCAAATCAGTCACATCATACGGGGAGTCTAGGTCTGTACGAGGAATGGATACGAGGCAACAAGACGCCTCGTATAGGCCTATACGAGGCGTCTTGAGTGACTTAAAGGTGACTGCTTTACTGTTCATTTGACAAGTGACTTAAAGGTATACGAGGGGTCTAGAGCTATACGAGGCGTCTACGACTTATGAAAAAGTGCAACATACAGTTTATGCTTTGTCCACCCCCGAGCATTCAACATTTAAACTGCTTCATCTTTCTTTCTGCTTCTTCTTCTTCTTTCATTACAAGTACTTAAATGTCATCATACTGGGACGGCAACTATGTCTTCGGGCAGTATTATAGCGATAACTGGGTGCCCGAAAGCGATCCGGTAACAGTACAGGTACTTAAATGTTTTAATTAGTTTTTGTTTTAGTTTATTATTTACTAATGATGATACGGTTCTTTATTTTGGAGGAGTCTTGCGTTCCCGATTCTAATGAGCAAGAGGAGGTTGTGTCTAGTATACAAGGAGAACAAAACAAACCGTTTCTAGATTTGAACAATCATCCCCCTGTTGATGAAACAACCCCTGTAGATGACTCATACCATGCTTGTCAACCAAGTTATCCGACGCAACAAGGGTATCCGGATTATAGATACGGGTGTGAATACGGAGGAGACGGTGGATACGGAGGAGACGGTGGATACGGTGGATACGGAGGAGACGGTGGTTACAGAGGAGATGGTGGATACAGTGGATACGGAGGAGACGGTGGTTATGGTGGATATGGTAGATATGGTGGTGAGACACCTCCCATCCAGGACAGTCCGTACTTAAAAAAGCAGGTATTAATTACTATTTTTGTATTATTATTATTATTATTATTTATTTATTTATTTATTTATTAAAATTATTTATTATTATTGTCGATGTTACAGGTTTTCAACTCTTTAGATGAACTAAAGAATCGGATACAAGAAATAGCAAACGCGGATGGTTTCGTTATTGTCACCCGTCGATCAAAGAAAACCGGTGGAAGAATCGGGAGGGTATGGCTTGAATGTGATCGTGGTGGTGAGCACTAGACTACAGCAACACTTAGAAAAGCCGGAAGCAAAAAAACCGGTTGCCCGTTTTACCTGCTGGCTGTGCGAAACCACCCGTATGAAACCTGGGAGATTAAAGACGGAAAAATTGAACATAACCACGAACTTTGTGAGGACCTGTCGGCCCACGCGTTTGTGCGAAGGTTTACTCCAAGCGAAATGAAACTGATCGAGCAGCTGACAGCTCAAAACATGGAGTCGCGCAAAATATTTCAAACGATAAGGAAGCAGGACCTCGACAGGTTTCATGTTCTGAAAGACGTTCAAAACGTTGTGGCGAAGATTAGAGCCGAACAAAGACAAGGATTAGAAAACAAGCTGATAAACAACGACTTTATTTACGAGACACGGGAGGAACCCGGAACAGAGATCGTAACAGAGATCTTCTTTCTTCATCGGTACTCAAGAGACATGTGGCATGCATTCCCCCACGTCATGCTGATCGATGCGACGTACAAGACAAACATATACAATATGCCCTTTATCCAGATTGTTGGTATGACGCCTACCAACAAATCGTTTATTATCGCGCATGCCGTTGTTAGTAAAGAACGGGGTGATAACTTTGTGTGGGTGCTTGAGAGGGTAAAGTCAATGTTGGATGAATGCATGGAGCCACGTGTGATTTTAACCGATAGAGACCTAGCCCTTATGGGCGCGTGTGCTAAAGTATTTCCAAACGCCTCCAGGCTTCTTTGCAGGTGGCACATACAACAGAATGTTATGAAGCACTGCAAGGGTGCCTTCACAGACGAAGACTGGAAGAAATTTTTGTCATTCTGGGGGACATTGATTGAGTCTCCATCCATACTCATCTACGAGTACCACTTGCGCAACATGCGACAACGACTTGTGGAGTGCAAACGTTCTAGTAAGTTTTTATAATAACATACGACTCACATATGCAAATTTCATTAAATTATTTTTACGTTTTAGGAGTCTTCAAATACGTGTACGATAACTGGCTAAAAGACTATAAGGAGATGTTCGTCTTTGCGTGGACTGATAAGAGGCGCAACTTTGGTAATCGTACCACAAACAGAGTTGAGAGCCAACACGCCAACTTAAAGAGATACGTTGAAGATAGGAGCTCGCTGGACCGTGTAGTTGGTTGTGTCCATGATATAGTTTAGACACAGTTCGGTGCAATAAGGAAGACTTTTCGAGATAGCATCGAAAAAAGAATGACCCACCACAAACACCCGTTGTTTCAACACCTACTTGGAGAAGTATCCCATACAGCCCTTGACTTATTGAGGGGCGAGGAAATTAGGAAGGTAGATGTCTTGGAGCGCTTTCATTCATCATGTGGTTGCCAAATGTGGCACAGCTGTGGGTTGCCCTGTGCTTGTAGGATAGAAAAGTACATTCTTGAAGGTAATAATTGTTAAACGTACAACACTTGTGTGATCTATTTCCGTTAATCATGTGACTTAAACAATGTTGTTTTTAACCGTGCAGAGCGTCCGATTCAACTCGAAGACGTGGACGTCTTCTGGCGGAAACTTAACTTCCAAAGTTGTAAATTGATAGACGATGACGTGGACGTGGTCGAAGAGCTAAATATTGTTAGACAACAATTACAGTCGCACCCCCCAGCTCAGCAAAAAAGCCTGATGTCAAAGATTAAAGCGGTGTTGACTCCAAAGAAATCTACCAAGAAACCACCGGTTGTCCAACAAAATACTCGTGGCCGACCAACAACAAAGCAGGTACAACAAAGGTTGGACGAGGCCTCTCGTATAGTTGAAGAATTGAGGAGAAGCTCATTCGGTGATGCAAACACGTGCTTTGAAGGTTCCCGACAAAGTAAGTACGATAAACCTCGCCACAGCTCGTACGTTCCGTCACAGGCCTCTCAACAGTCGGTTATAAGGTCCCAAAAACCCAAAGCGAGCCTAAGCCGTTCAAAGAGTTCTAAGAAGAAAGAGACACGAGATGCTCACGGTTTCCCGTTAATCATTGGGGACGAGTACGTGGGAATCATCGAACAGTTTCAGGATGACATTCCGCTAGTGTTCCATCTGTACGTCTCGTGCATACGAGATGTGATGCCGGACGGTCATTGTGGGTTTCGGTCTGTGGCTGTGGGCTTAGGTATGGAACAGAGTTCATGGGGGCTCATTCGAAGGCACCTTGTCCAAGAAATGGATCAGAACAAATCGATCTGGTTCCCAATATTTGAAGCATGGGATGAAGGTTATTTTTACACGCATCGTCAGGGCCTAATTTGGGATTCAGTGTCCGGTTGTGGGGGGGGGGGGATCACTGGATGGACTTCCCCCTTGCAGGACTTCTTATTGCACAAACGTACGGTATCGGCGTGCACCTGTTAACGACAACCATGGGTACGAGTTCCACTTTCTTCCCGATACTAAGTCCTCCGGCTAATCAACAACCGTTGTTCATAACGCTTACACATGTAAACGAGAACCACTTCATACATGTTAAGCTGGAAGGGGATTATCCAATGCCACCAGCACACGGGCTATGGTTGAACCACCGAACACCCCATACGGAACAATGGGAAGATATGTACTTGCCACGTCTACAATGGTATACATCGATAATGAATCCTCCGCCAAGATCAAACCCCAGTCTTAATTACATCGATAGTGATACGGAAGAATGATTTTTGTAATTTGAATGTATTTTTTTTATTAATTCCTATAATTTTCTTCAATTTCTATAAATTTTTTTTATAATTTGTATCATTTTTCTATAATTAAAACAGGTTAATATCATTTTTTTTTATAATTTTTATCATTTTTCTATAATTAAAACAGGTTAATATCATTTTTTTAAAAAAAAGTATACATATACGACGCGTATAGAGCTATACGTGTCGTATAGGTTTGCCCAAAAGACCATTTTGCCCCTGGTATGCCCCCAATTTAGGCTTATTTCAGGGGCTAAAAGGTCATTCTATAATAAATAGACGCCTCGTATAGATCTATACGAGTCGTCTACTTGAGCGGGTTTTTGAAATTTTGAATTTTGAATATTTGAAAATCAAAATTTGAATTTTTTGAATTAGGACGCCTCGTATATAGCTATACGAGTCGTCCAAAGTGTCTGCACCAATTCTTTTTTTTTTTAAATTTGAATTTTGAAAATATTTTATGTTAATTACCATTTCGCCCCTCAAAGTCCCCAGTATAGGCCTTTAACAGGGGCTTAAAGGTAATTTTGAAAGCCCAGACGACGCGTATAGAGCTATACGTGTTGTGTATCGAGGCGGCAACTTTTAACAGGTTTTATTTTTTAATTATAAAAAAGGTTTATTAAATTACCATTTTGCCCCTGGAAAGGCCTCAGTATAGTCTTTAGTCAGGGGCAAAATGGTAATTAACCATTACAGAAATATCTTTTTGTATTGGTTAATTACTATTTTGCCCCTGAATAATGCCTATACTGGGGGCTTAACAGGGGCAAAATGGTAATTTTGGAAAAAGGTAGGACGACTCGTATAGCGCTATACGAGGCGTCTATGCCTCGTATAAGGCAGGGGGGTCTAGACGAGGCTGCTTATAACCCCCAAACAAAAAACAAACACACATACGGAGAATACACCTCTATACGCCTCGGATACGTATTTCGACCGGATTTTCGAAGATTTGAAGCATCACCGGTACGTATTTCGCCCCGTAGTTTAGTATTTTTGCCACGTTTTTGCCTTTAGACCGTAGGTTTGCCCTGAAATTTGATTTTTTTGGGGTTTGGGGGTTTGAGTTTTGAGGTTGAAGATGAATGTGGAAGAACAGGACGCCGAGTATAGCCCTATACGAGGGCTATACGAGGCTCTGTGTTTTTTTTTTTTATTAATTATTATTATTAGTTTTATTATTATTGTTATTATTAATGTTGTTATTATTATTGTTAATGTTATTATTATTATTATTATTATTATTATTATTATTTATTATTATTATTATTATTATTTATTATTATTATTATTATTATTGTTATTGTTATTGTTATTATTTATTATTATTATTATTGTTATTTTTATTATTATTATTTTTATTTATTATTTATTATTATTGTTTATTATTATTATTATTTATTATTTGCAGATTGATTATGGAGGGCGATGATATTGAGATAGAGATTGAGGGGGGTGAGCCGGCTCAGCAAATTCAGCCGGTTCAGCAGGGTCAGCCGGTTCAGGAGGGTCCACGACGGAGACGGCGGCTGCCTCTGGATACGCTGCAGGGTTGTCCGTATCTAGAGTTTCCCGCGGGCACCGATGCCGCCCGCCATTGCCAGAAGCTTCGGAGGATGTACATTGGATCGCATGCATCGATCGACTGGGATGCGATGGACCAGCTTGCTGAGACGGATAGAGTGCGTCGGTTTGTACCTCTCGATTCGCCGTGGCATCGTCTTTTCGATTTGGCGCACACGCCGACCTACAGGGAGCTGCTGGTCGAGTTCCTTTCGTCATTCACATTTCACCCTCCTGGGGTCCCAGTGCCGCCGCCGTACCCAGGTGCTCCCCCTCCGCCTGAGATTTCTTTCAGGCTCGCTGGCGTTTTGCGTACGATGACGCTAGCAGACTTTGCGGTGCGTTCTGGTTTATACATGCAGGGGGAGATCGAGACTGAGGTTTACACAGCGGGGCTAGTGGTGGTTGAAAAACCCATTCTTCTAGGGTTTTGGCAGGTGATTGCGGGGCCAGATCATTGGGAGCACGATAAGTCGAAGGGGAGGGTGTCGTTTGTTGCGGACCCACTGTACCGGTACGTACGTTTATTACGGAAATTATTGTGATTATGTGCATTGTTTATTAATCTTTGTTTCTGTATTTCGCTAACACTAACACTATCTGCAGGTATCTGCACCATTTGCTCGCTACTTCTATCTCTGCGCGCGGGTACAGCCGTGAGTGGTGTACGACCACAGATCTTTTTTTCCTTTATTGTTTGTTGTATAGGAGGCCGTGCGCGCTAGCACACGGTCTAGCCCAGTACTACGCCTCCGCCCATCACCGGCAGGAGCGCGGATTTTTGTATGGCGGGGCGTACATGACCGTCATTGCCCGTTCATTTGGCCTCGTGCTGCACGAGGACCCACATCTACGGACGCCGCCAGTCATGCCGAAGCGGATGGGCATGCAGTCGCTGTGGGGGATGAAGGTAATCAGGAGGTTTGCAGCTGGCCCGCGGTTTAAAAACCGCGAGACCGGGGGCATATGGACAGAGGAGGCACTACCAGAGCATTTCGAGCCCGTTTATCCTCCTGTAGATCCTGCTGATGTAGTGCCTGTGGAGGAGCCTCCGGAGGATGTAGACGGTGCAGCGGTGCCACAGCCACCGCCACCTGCCGGGGAGCCTCAGTTTCCACGTCATGCTATTCCAGGTCGTGCCCCAGGAGCTGCGTTACATCCGGATGTACGAGCCGAGCTTGACAGGCTCAACGATTTGGTAGGTTGGCTGGTACGAGAGGCTCAGGATAGACGAGAGAGAGAGGGATTACCACCGATACCGCTTCCACCAGCTCGAGCACCACATCAGCAGCAGCAGCCGCAGCAGCCAGATTCGGATTCGGATTTAGATGCATAGACCTGTTGTTGTTTTTATTTTTATTATGGATGTACAAACTTATCTCATATAATTTTGTTATGGATGTACAAAGTTATCTTATATATGTCATATTTATGTTTGTTTTCAGTTATTCGGTTACTTAATGATTATGTGTTAAATTGAGATAATACGGAAACAAAATATGTTTTGAATATATTACGGAAACAATATATCCCCTTAATATAATACGGAAACAATATTTGAACGAGATAAAATTTTAATCGGAAGAATAATATTTAAAAAAGTAAAATGTTAAAAACATTATAATATTTAATCGATATAATATATTTAAAGAGCCGATTTTTAAAATAGTTGACTTTTTAAAAACAAAACTTTTTTAAAAACCAAAAAAATTTTCAACCAAAAAACACATCTTCAAAAACTATCAAAAAACCCATACCAAAACCCACCAAAACACCCCTCATTTCAGCCAAAAAAAAACACAAACCTAGACGCCTCGTATAGGTCTGTACGAGGCGTCTAGGGTTCCTAAAACTTTGTGCCTGACACCCTCTCAGGACCCCCTTGAATTCAGTGCTTAGACGCCTCGTATAGGCCTATACGAGACGTCTAGGGCACAAAAAGTGTGGAAATAGGCGCGATGGGTGTCCAAATATCTCCATCCTTTTAAATTGTGCTACAAAGAAAGAAATATGGATGACAGTGAAATAGGGCATGCAAAGAGCCAGAGTGTGTGCTGTGTGTGTTAGGTTTTAAGCATCAAATTGACGTCTCTCTGTGTGGGAATCAGCGACGATGATGACTCGCTCTCGTCTTCATGGCTTCATCAAACTCACAATCACCAATTCTTTCAGAACCCCTCTTTCATCTTCCCAATTAGGTTTACAGACTTACAGTGCAGTCCTCACACCACAATTTTAGCTTCTCTTCACCACAATTCCTTCTCAAATGGGGATCGTCCTCTATCTAGGTATCAAAAAGTTACCAACTTGGATCATGCCCTCTACCTGTTCGATGAAATGACACAGAGACAACCCTTGCCATCTGTTATTAAGTTTAATCAACTCTTGAATGCTCTTACCAAAATGAAACATTTTTCTTCTTGTCTCGACCTTTTCAAACAAATGTGTCTCATTGGAGTTCCTGTTGATGCATATTCTATCAATATTGCCATCAAGTGCTGTTGTAGCTTGTTTCGCACCAAGGACGGTTTTGCACTCCTGGGCTGTTGCTTCAGGCGAGCTGTTGTACCTGACGTCTGCATGTTTAATACACTCTTAGATGGACTGGTGCTACAAAATAGGATTCTTGAGGCTGAGAGATTGTTCAAGAAGCTCATTAAGCACAAACTGTGTGAACCTGATGTAGTTACATATAACAAAATAATTAAAGGGCTTTGCAAGTTTGGCTATAATGATATCGCCACTGGTTTGCTTAGGCTAATGGATGAAAGAGGCTGTAAGCCTGATATTTATGCATATAGTACCATCATTGATAGTCTCTGCAAGGACAAAATGATAGATGATGCTTTCAACCTTTTCAAAGAAATGGTATTTCACAAACGCATTCTACCAGATGTCATCACATACACCTCTCTCATTCATGGCCTTTGTAACATAGGCCGTTGGGACGAGGTCTCTAAGCTGCTAAAAGAAATGGAGGATGAAAGGATCTCTCCTGATTTTCAAACTTTTAGCGTATTAGTTGATGCATTTTGCAAGGAAGGTAAGGTGAATGAAGCGGAGGCTGTTATAGACATCATGGTTGAGAGAGGCGAGGTTCCTAACATAGTGACGTATAGTTCACTAATAGATGGTTATTGTCTACGCAGTGAAATGAGCAAATGTAGGATCGGATTCGGACCTAAACGAGTCGCGTAGAAGAGTTTATCTCAGTTTGAACGGCGGAAACAGACAAACCGAGTACAATTCAGCGAGAATTCAATTTAAACTGTTGTTGTATTGATCAATAATACGAGTACACGTTCAGACAACACTTCGGCAGCACTTCGTGGCTTACCGGAAGAACACACCTAGAACTCTCTTACTGATTTCGCTCTTATGACCCTATTTATATATGATGTGATTCCGCTTATACGGTCGTGACACAAAAGCGGAATCATAACTGACATATGAGCGGAATCATCATTGACACATGAGCGGAATCATGTGTTGACTAATGAGCGAAATCAGACAATTGACATATGAACGAAATCAAATGTAAACTTCTAAACTCTTTTGTCTTATGTGTAATGATGTCATTGTGACATCACTTTGATGATGTCATCATGCTTGAACATCTTCGCAACGATCCCGAGACTCGACATAAGACGAAGACGACAGATGAATGCATCAACAGACTCCCCCTCAGATGTTGACGAGTCTTAAGTGTCGAGTCTTCGCATCTTCAGTCTTTATCAGTCTTTTTCTTTCTTAGCATATACCAGGATCTTCTCTTTGGCTCTAACCTCGTCAGACTCCCCCTCTCATCATGATGGGATCGCTGTCTGGAATTAGCTATCACCTAGAGATCAATCCTTGGCTTTATCTCTGTTTAAGCTCATCACCTACACAATTCTCACCACCACATAAGTTTTTACTTAAAAACAATAAGAAAAATTTACTGAAAATAGTTACATCAAGTTCAAATTAATGACCCTGATTAACTAAACTAACTTTCTTTCTCAAAATATATTTCTCAATTCAATACACACACTCCCAAACCAGTTCATCATGTTCAGCACTTGAAATTTTGAAAATCAGCTCATCAACATCAGTTGTCGAAAATCTTTTTGTATTTTTCAAAATTATGAAACAGAAATGCAATAACAGAAATTAAATGCAGAAATGAAATACAGTAAAGAAATATTTACAGACAATATTTTTGTGAGTTTGTGCAAGAGGATCATATAAGTTTTTGAGACAAATCACCAACACCATTAAGCTTCATTTCATTTTAAGCTCTAAACGATTCACATAGATTGACGATATTGTTGTCCACTTAAACTCAATCTAAAAACTTTCGAAATGCTTACCGATACGTTAAGGTATATTAATTTGCACTAAATTCTTATGGACCCCACGATCTCAGCATATCCCCTCATCATGCAATATACTGACTCAAGTAATGCCTTTAAACTTTATCAACTGTGATTTGTGCGAAAACAAAGCAGAATGTTTAAACATTAACAATCAGGTCGATACTTCCGTATACGCAGAGAAAGTCCAATGTTTAAACAAAATAAGAAAAATAAAACAATTTGAAGTTGTTTAGGCTTTAACCACCAGGTCGATACTTCCGTATACGCAGAGGAGGTCCAAAGCTTAAACGAAACACCAAAGAAAATAAAGCAGAACGTTTAGGCAACAACATCCAGGTCGATACTCACGTATACGCAGAGGATGTCCGATGCTTAAACAAAATAAAGAAATAAGACAAGTTTAAATCTTTGCAAAATAAAATGCACAATCACAGCGACTTTTTAGCAAAGTTGTGAAAGTTCACAAACTTAACCAGTTTTATGTCTTTCGACAATCAGCGATTACTGAGTAGGCACACAATCAAGAAGGACAAAACTAAGTACTATGCTTTCAACCGTGTTTTCCACTAGAACTAGGCTTTTTCATTTAAGTTTGTATCGTTATCGCAAATCTACTAGTCTAGCTGAGCCTACCGTCACATCTTTAGTGAGACCGTTTATCACATTATAACTTTCCATTTCTTTAGCGTGCTGTGACAGTCCAACTGATCTACTATCATTTCCTCTTTTTTACAACAAAACTCATTTTTGCATTTTTATCATGTTTTTGGCTTTTTCAAATTTTCAAATGTTTTTGGATTTTCTAAAAATTTACTCCCCCTAAAATGCAAACACATTTTAGGAAATTTGAAAACAAACTGTACAAGTAACATGACAACTGATATCGAATCACTTCAATTCGCCATCCACTTGCATAAACAATCAGAACTCCCCCTCACAACAAACTATTTTCCCATTGATTTCAAAACACTTAAGTTTGTTTTAATCAAATGGTTTTTCCAGAAAATAAGTTTTGTTGACTGATTTTAACCATTTGTGGGTTAGGGAATAAACTCATCATTTTGTTTCTCAACCACTTGTAGAAAATCAGATACAACTTAATGTCCCTGATTTACCACATATAAGATCAATCTGATCCAAATTCTGAACCACTTGTAAAAATCACAAACATACAACTTAAACCTGCTTTTCAACCAATTTACCATCTGTTGGTTGAATTCTCAAGGTGCCGATTCCTACTCCTCGCTTACATACCTGGGAGTTCCGGCAAGTCCTGCAAAACTTTCTCAAAAACACATTATACAAACATGATAAAGAATGATGCCGATTCATGATCCACGATTACCAACTTGGGATCTCTGGCAAGTCAGGTTTTTCATTTAAACAGATTCACCCAAGCCTGACTGTCCTTGGGTGATTTTGAATTCTTGTTCAACAATGATGGAAAATTTTCATCATCCATTGTTAAACCTGAATTCTCCAATTTTACCTCAACCAATGGCTCCTCTGGCTTTGACGAACCAGAATCATTGCCAGCACATGGCTTGTCTGACTTTGACCTGTCAGATTCATCGCCTGAAGGTGGCTTGTCTGACTTTGATACGTCAGATTCATCGCCGACCATTTTCTTCTTTTTCTTATCTTCTTTCGTCCTCAGATTTGTATCCGATGAATTCGTCTTGCTTGACTTTGGCATCGAGGGAGTCGATTCATCAGAACTCTTATTTTTAACAGATGAACCCGAGGACAAGATCTTCTCGAGATACTCTCTCGCCTTCTTTCTCTTCTTCCTCAGTCTGTCTTTCTGCCCCTGAGAAAGTTTCACTTTCGTTTCTTGAACTTTAGGTTCTTGAACGTTCTGTTCTTTGAGCTTGACATTGACTGATTTCTTTGCCATCTTCTGAGAATTAACCCTCAATCTTTCATTTGATCTCCTTGGGCAATCTCTGGCAATGTGACCTCTGATATTGCAGTTAAAGCATCTTCTCGTCTCATAATTCCAACTTTGGCAGTTAACAGCAATGTGTCCTTGATAACCACATCGGTAACACACTCTGTTATCGTACCAATCACCATTTTCAGCCCAAATGCTCAAATCAAAGCACTGTTTGGCTTGGTGATAATCTTTCCTCCTCTTGTTTGCAGGATTTGGCTTTTGAGCACTGTGGTCCGACCTGCACCACTTATTGCCAACAATTTTAGAGTTTTGATTTTCCAATTTTTGTGGTTTTTTATCACGATTGGACAATTGAACTGATGAGCTTTTATTTTCTTTTTGAACATTTTTCGATTTTTTATCCTTTTGTTTTTGTTCCACATTCTTCTTTACAGGTTTTTGCATTGAGCATTCACCTTTCTCAGTAGAATGTAGAACGGTTTCTTGAAATTTTTCTTTTAATTTCAAAAATATTTTTCTTTTTTCAAAATCATCATCAGTTTTCTCATCACAATCTTCAACTTTGACTTTGTCAAAGTTTGTGACATTGTCACTTATTGGAACTGAATTAATAGGTTTTGGGCAAGAAATAGTTGAAGTATTCACAAAAACCTTCAACTTTTCTTCCCATTCATTGATTTTCTGTTGAGCACATTCTGCCTCTTTCTCAAGTCGAATAATCTTTTCAAGATAAGAATTGATTTCAATTTGTTTTTCAAGATTGTTTTTACCAAACAAATCTCTCTCATCTTCTAAAATTTTTATTTGACTTTGAAAAACCTTTTCAATTTTCGATTTTTCATTTTCAAAAACTTTTTCTTTTTCTTTCAAAATTTTTCCATTTTCTTTCAACTTCTTGTTTTCTGATGTCAAACTGTTCAAATCATTTAACAGTTTAACATTTTCAGCTTTTAGCTTTTCACAATTTCCCTGTAAATCCAGAATCTTTTTTACATCAGTTTGCTTCTCATCTTTCAACTTCTCGACTTCCGATTTCAAACTTTCCGTATCCTTCAAAAGTTTGTCATTGTCAGTCTTAAAGTTTTCACATTTGGAGCACATTGATTCAAAACTTGAGGATTCAATCTTCACAGATTCTTCATTCTTTTGAACTTGCTCTGTCTCCATCTTGTATGTTCCTGCACAAAAGATTTTAACGGAGTCAAGAGGATTCATATTCTCATCAATATAACAACCCATCTTCATATCGTATTTCATAACATCTTTTGCTCCAAGACACACATTAACCCTTCTTTTCATTTCAATTAACACATCCACACTTATTTTCTCCAAAATATTTTCTATATCATTTATCAACACTTTCTTTTTCTTTTCATTTTCAAATTTATGATTTTCAAGTTTACTGATGAACTTATATAGAGATAATTTTGAAAAACTAGAATCCTTTCTTAGGTTTTTCAAAAAATCATTCCATTCTGCAGGTAAGGCATCTGCAAACTTTGATATCTTTTCAGACTCTGTCAATCTTATCTCGTTGTTTTTCAGATATTCTATTAAGACTCCAAATCGTCTTTCTAACTCATCCAATTTTTCATTTTTCAAACACATGAAATTTTCAAATCTTATAATCCAAGCCTTCTCTTTCACATCTTGATAACTTCTACTCAATATCCCTCGAAACCAACTATTTAATCTTTCAAGGTTATTGTTTTCCTGTTCGTCATACATTTCTGTCATTTTTCAAACAATCCCAACACGTATCAGCTTTTATTTAAATCTGATTGAACTTCAAATGATTGGGTCGATGATAATGAAACTGTTATAATACAAATTGGGCTGCAAAACAATGAACCAGTTGTAATATGTTGATTGGGCCGTGAACTAAGACTTGGGCTGACAACACAATTAATAATCTTCCCAACCTTGACTTTAGTGAGCCAAAGATGTATGATGGGCTTATAACAAACACCCACTAAGCCGACAACTTTATTGAATTCACATGCAATTCTGATTACTTATGGCACATAATTTCAAACTGAATAAAGCATATTCATGTGATAATGATCACTTCCCAACATACTGACACATCGTAAACTGTTATACACAATTTGATTAACTTTTCAAACGGTTCACGCAACTCGATGTACACAAAATTCTAAGTGTCACAATAAGCGATATCCTAGTTGTCACAAAAGCGAGACCCTGGTTGTCACAAAAGCGGAACCTAAAGAGACACAAGAGCGGAATCACGTTGTACAAATGAGCGGAATTAACTAAACGATGACCGTAAGAGCGAAATCACAAGTAAACCTGCTGATGTCACTTTTTCACGAATCCGTAAAAGCGAAACCTCAAAAATTCGATGTTTTAGGTCGATTCAAGCTTTGAAACTTTCAAGGATTTACTTATACATGATTACAAACACACTGTGAATTTAAAGCGATTCCGACCGTAAAAATTTTTGTTTTTCGAAAAAGAAAGGTGTAGAAACAGATTTTTCGGCTGAATTGTAGAAAACTCTTCTTCACTGGCTCTGATACCAATTGTAGGATCGGATTCGGACCTAAACGAGTCGCGTAGAAGAGTTTATCTCAGTTTGAACGGCGGAAACAGACAAACCGAGTACAATTCAGCGAGAATTCAATTTAAACTGTTGTTGTATTGATCAATAATACGAGTACACGTTCAGACAACACTTCGGCAGCACTTCGTGGCTTACCGGAAGAACACACCTAGAACTCTCTTACTGATTTCGCTCTTATGACCCTATTTATATATGATGTGATTCCGCTTATACGGTCGTGACACAAAAGCGGAATCATAACTGACATATGAGCGGAATCATCATTGACACATGAGCGGAATCATGTGTTGACTAATGAGCGAAATCAGACAATTGACATATGAACGAAATCAAATGTAAACTTCTAAACTCTTTTGTCTTATGTGTAATGATGTCATTGTGACATCACTTTGATGATGTCATCATGACATCATGCTTGAACATCTTCGCAACGATCCCGAGACTCGACATAAGACGAAGACGACAGATGAATGCATCAACAGCAAAGCAAGGACTGTTTTTGATTCACTTACTTCTAAAGGCCTCGTCCCTAATGTTGTTACTTATAGCAGTTTATTGAACGGGTATTGTAAGAGTTTGGAAATACAAGAGGCCCTGCACATGTTCCATGAAATAACAAGAAAAGGCGTGAAACCCAATATAGTCACTTACAACACCATGTTACAAGGATTGTTTAGGTTTGGACGTGGTGGAGAGGCACGCAAACTCTTTGATGAGATGCGAGCACAAGGCCACATTCCAGATGAATGCACCTACAGAATAATATTAGATGGCCTTTGCAACAACCATCAGGTTGAAGATGTGCTCTCTTTGTTTCATTTGGTGGGTGATAGCAAGCTAAACTCTGACATTCAAGTGTACAATATTCTTATTGATGGTATGGGATATATTGCAAGGGATCTTTTCCATGACCTAACTTTAAAAGGTTTGCAACCTAATGTTCGGACATATAATGTGATGATTAGTGGCCTATGTAGGGAAGGTATGCTGAAGGAAGCAAAGCACTTGTTTCTTGCAATGGATGAGAGTGGCTGCCCGCCAGATAATGTCACTTACCGTGTTCTTCTCCAGGGATATCTTAAGAATGAGTATTATGATGATGTAGAGATGCTTTTACAGGAAATGGATGGAAGAAGTTTTTCACTTGATGCTTCAACTTTGTCGTTGTTGATTGCTGAAATCGCAGCTGGTTCAGTAGACAGAAGCATGCTTCAGTTGATAGGTAGGCTTGTGCCAAAAGAATTGATCAACACTCCCGCCCTGATAACAGCCTTGGAGCGACACTGAAATAGTGATCATGACTGGCTTCTTTTTTATGTATTTGGGGAATGAGAAATGAAGATTGTACCTACAAAATGTAGGAAGTAGGAGATCTGTAACAATTGGGCAGGTTCTATTTAATGAGTTGAAAACTTTTAACATATTTGCATTTTCTAATTTCATGGTTGCTACCAGTTACATGTTTGATATACACAAAGTAAATATCACAGCTTTGACCACAAGTGGTTCTTTTGTAGAATCAGCCATGTATTAGATATAAATCCCATATTCAAAGCCTGTTATTCTTAGCCCTAAAGTCGTGCCATCGTTTTCTGCACTGAATCTGTCTACCGAATCACCATATTCTTCTATTTTTCTGGCGTTACAATGCAGGTGTGTCTAAACTCTACCATCACTTGTAAAAGGTGTTACTTACATGGATGCCTATGCCTATGTGGACCTACGTGTAGGCTGAAACAGGATGAGTCATCATCTCTACCTACACAAGTCGATCAGGTTTCAACCCTATTTAGATGAGAGAAATTTTTTGGTTCCCTACTTTAGCGACCAAGTTTCCATCAATATGACAGCACAACATATGTGTGGAGATACCATTTGAGTGAATGTTGATTTTCTTTAGTAAAAGGATTGTGTGATTTTGTTGGAAGATTATAATCAAGGAAAATTGGTTTAATTAGAAGTCAAAACAAAAGTCAAGCCTGTGTTTATGAAAAGTCAAAATGATAGATACTCGAAAACAAGAGGCTGATTTATTGAAATATTAAGATTGTTGGCCCGATTCGAGAGGGGCTAATCTCCAATACAAAAAGACTAGATAATCCAAATAAACAAGACATGGCAAACTAGAACATGAAATGAAATAATTAAATGAAAAATAAAAGAGTTACTTCCTAAACTTCAGCCCCTAAATTCAGTCTTTTGACTTTGACTCTCCTAAAATTCAGCCCATCCAGATTTGAATTAGCAGGTTTGTATCACAAAATTGGACAGAAAAGTTAAACATTGTGTCTGTTAGTTTAGGATTGTATTGATTAGTTTAAGTAGTTAAATAACCGTCGATGTATGGCCATACAAGCCCTCATATGTACAGAATCACCGTATTTTTCCAGTTTCTGCATATTCTTTCGGCCTAACAATTGAGCGTAATCACACCAGTTTCTATTTCTACATGTATATACATATACATATAGGGCTGCACATATACGCACAAGCATTATGAATCTGCAAATGGTTGTTTATTTCTTTCTTTCAGTTAGACCTTCATGGATATCCCGACCAAGAAATTTGACTTTTTAATTTCCTGATTGACTTCGAGAATTAACTTCCTGCTGGGTGGTGATGCCAATTGGAGGGTTTGTATATGGATTGCTTCTCCTTTTGCAATTGCTATCCTTGTAGTTGTAAATGAACACCGTCATGATTAGTGGCTTGTGCGGGGAAGGTCTACTAGAGAAAGCAAAACAATTGTTTCTGAAAATGGATGAGAGTGGCTGCCCACCCCACCAGATAATGTTACTTGCAATGTTCTTCTCCAAGGATATCTTAAGAAGAAGAAATACGATGATGTAGAGAAGCTTCTACAGGAAATGTATGGGAGAAAGTAAAATACAGCAACCAAGGTAGGGTCTAAGAAGGGTAAGATGTAGATAGTCTTACCTCTACACCGTAGAAATAAAGAACATGCTTCCAGTGAGACCCCGCTCGATAGTAGTTTTGCATCAAGCCTTGGACATAAGACACAAAACACTCAGCAATTGGGACAAAGTCAAAAACCAATTAGTGCATGTACCCCCTGTCTTTCGGCTATCAACGCCACCACATGATGCATGATTAACCGTCCCGCGCTTTTTAACATTATTTTCTATGAAATTAGTAAAATAATGGAAATTAACCGACCCAAACATATATTACTACTTATTATTATTATAAATAATGCTTTTGTACAACCATTGAATGCACAAAACACCAACATAGCATGGTGTACAACTTTTAATGATGTCTGTAAAGTAACTTCCATATTGAGTCATTCTTTGGTGAGGTGTCAAAATGAGATTTTTATCCATTAAAAATGTACTTTAGGCGACTTTTGATCCACTTCTTATCCTAAAGAGCCACCTCTACGTTTTATCCATTAAAAATGTACTTTAGGCGACTTTTGATCCACTTCTAATCCTAAAGAGCCACCTCTACCGTAACTATATAAAAGTATCGATTGTTTTCCTCTTGTTTTATGCTATAGGGACCACAACCATAGTTCAGTTTTGCACATTCTTCAGCTTCTTCTTTATAGAGCTGTATACATGTAGGCACCATTTAATAGACTCAGTATAAAACTTAACCATTCGGAGGTCTAAACCATTAAGAGGTAAACAAACAACCCCTTAATGATTCAGACCTCTTACTGGTTTAGCCTTTAACCATTCAGAAGTTGTCAAACAGCCCCTTAGATAACATTGAATGATTTTCTTTTTTGTATAAATTAACTAGTTTTTGCCCCGCCCGCGTTGCGGGACACTAAGCCGAATACTTCTCTCTCATAACATCTACGTCTGTGTTTCGGATAATTGTACATACTACTCATAACATCTCAAAAAAAAAAAAAAAAAATACATTTAGTCAACCAATTAAAATAAAACACCACCATTCTTTTGATAAAAAAATTAAAACGATGGAAAACTATAATTTTAAGAGTGAAATTACAAGTTTTGTCCTTTATCTTTATATCAAATTTCAGGCGGTGTCCTTTATCTTTAAAATTGACAAGTTTTGTACTTAATGTTTCAAAATCTTATACGTTTTGTCCTTTGGCCCTAACCCAATTAATTTTTACTGTTAAGTGAAGGGCACATTGGTCATTTTACTTATTTATTTTAAAAACCATTTTAATAATTATAACAAAATAAATTATGAACGTATATACAAACAAACACACTCTCCCTCTCTAAAAAACACAGAGACTCCTCTCTCTCTCTCTAGGGTGTTACCCTCACCATCATCTGCCGCCACCCTCACCACTCCCACCCCACCCCCACACCACCCCGACTGTTGTTAATTAAACATATACACACCATTAATACCTTTCAAGAACAGAAGTTAAGGTTAAGCATCAATCATTTCCTCTTCTTACGGTTTAGGATCCGTCGGAAGCTCCATAGCAATAAACCAATGTTCATAATCACAACCATCGCGCAAAAGTGTCTCTTTTGGCTGGTGGTTTCTCCAGTTCGGAGATGAATCGTTCAGCGGAGGGTAACCCGGCCCGGATGATTTGAGTTGAACAGGAATTTGTGGACCGAGTTGGGGCGATTGATAGTGGTGATCGAGGAGAGAGAGAGAGAGAGAGTGTGTGTGTGTGAATCAAGAACCAGAAGAGGTGGGTAGGGATTGTGATGAAGGAGAATGCGAGAAAAATGAGAGGTTAGGGTTCGTCTGGTGGTGAAAATCGCCATCGAATGAGCTTGTTCTTTTTTTTAATGAAAATGGAAGTTTAGCTTGTTTTGTTCGTCTGGTGGTGAAAATCTTTGGATAAGACGCTGAAATTGGTGCATTTCAGTGAAGAAGAAAGGTGTACCCACACCAATTTGGGATTTTGAGTTAGGGCCAATATTATCAGTTTCTTTTAAAAAGTGCAGTTGGCATACCTAAATTACCTAATTCAAGGAAACTTGAGGTTCTGTTTGTTAGACCACCATCACTTGCAGTTTGAAAATCCCCGTCACTTAGAAATCCCCTTTGAGAGGATGGAGTGTTGCAGGTCTTGAAATTGAAAAAGTTGCAGGTCTTGAAATCGAAAAAGTTGATGGAGAATGAGGGATGGTGGTGATGAAGGGTGGTGGCAGGTTGGTGGTGGTGGGAGGTGGTGGTGGGTGAAGGTTGTGTGAGATATATATGTATTTGGTATATATCTTACTATACTAATAAATAAAAATCTTTCTGGGACACATATCACTTTCTCATACCTCTTGCCTTTATTTTTCAATTTTTTTTATTTCCTATTAAATAATAAGTTTTAACCTTATCTCCTATGTTTAATAATAATTATATTAAAATTAAATTAAAATAAAAAAATATCAAAGATATCAATAGTGATCATCAACCACCATATGAATATTTTAAAAAGAATTTTAAGATTACGTTACACTATTTTAGTTAAAAAATATAGAGTTAATTACATAGTTAGTCCCTGTGGTTTCCACAAAATAACATACTTAGGTACTAATAGTTTAAAATCACCTTCTAAGGTATTAACTTTTCATTTTATAACGTTTGGAGGTATTAACTTCTAGGGTATTAACATAGTTAGTCCCTGTGGTTTGCACAAAATAACATACTTAGGTACTAATAGAATGTGATTTTAAACCTTCAAATAACGTTAATACCCCCAAACGTTACAAAATGAAAAGTTAATACCCTAGAATGTTATTTTAAACTATTAGTACCTAAGTATGTTAATTTGTGCAAACCACAGGGACTAACTATGTAATTAACTCAAAATTATATCTAAAAACAATTTGTGGCATTAATTTAAATTTAAATTAATTAGAAAAACAAAATCACACATATATAATTTATATCCGTCTAGATTTATCAATAGTATAGTTTTTAGCATGTGATTTTTAACATGTTCTATTGTATCTAGGTTAATTAATAGAACAATTTTTAGTATATGATTCTAACATATTCTATTGTATTTTTTTCTCTTATAATTAGGCGAAGAGGTAAAGAGGTAAAAACCTAAAATAGTCTAAGACTAGCTAATCTTGCACTGTGAGATACTCTACCTTAAATATCCTAAAATCACAAATAATTAAACAATTAAATACCAAATCCTGCACTGTTACATTAAATCTACCTTAAAGTATCCTAAAAGCACTAGAGGCACATACGCTAGAGTATCTCGGAACTTTTTTCTAACATAAAATAAATTAAACATATAAATACCAAATAAACATAATTCAGCTATATATATAAATTATTGAACATAATACATAATAAAAATAAACTATTCCTCGTCTGAATCTTCTAAATAATGTAGATCTTAAATTGCAATATTTGGCACAAGATCAAGGCGAAGTCGGAAATGCATATGTGGATCCATAATCTCACCAAGGGCATCATTGTCCAAAACGGGTTAAACTAAAGAATCCCTTATGTGGACTGGTGAGAAGGCATGCCCGTCGTCCTTGAAAATCATGTTGTACAAATCATGCACGCATATGTCATGCTCCTAATCCTGTCAACATTTGTGGTCCGCATGGGTCGCCTAATTATGTCTCATTTTTCCTTTAGAACACCAAAAGCGTGTTCCAGATCTTTTTTTGTCCCTTCTTGCAATTTCTTAAGCTTCTTTGCAACTGTATCGGTTGGACATGGAAACATTTTCATAAACGTTGACTAGGCAGGCTATATCCCATTGGTTAAATAGTACCCACGTTTGTATAAGTGCCCGTTGAATTAAATACCGAGATCATCGTTTGAGTAATTAGTCATAAATAAAAATGGGTATTTGAGAATATGGTGGAAGGTTTGATAGTTTGTGAATGCTATAAAAATAAAAATAAAAATGGTGAGATAGGTATTTATAATGATTTAAAATAAATAAATTAACTTTTTCAATAAATTTAACAATCATATGATTGTTAAAAGGTCACAAACCCCCCACTTCACCTTCAATAAAGAGTTGTCGAGCTTCCCTAGCCATTCGCCTACCCGAATGAGGGGGTGGCAAGGGTGTTTCACATGTGGCTTCGAAGCTGAGCACCCTTAACCGAGGATGCCCCTTTCCCCCTTATAGCCGAAAGTATTCAAGTAATTAATATTTATTTTCTAATTCGATTTATATCATGGCTTATTTTTTCTCTTTGCATATGTTTATATATGTATTGTAGATGTGATAACTTCAACTAATTTTTTGTATGAATAGATTTATTTCAGTTATGTGTGATCTCTAGGGGGTCAAATGTTATAAACGCTTATTTTTTTCAACTATTTATGAATATTTCATTTATTTAATTATTATTTTTAAACTACGGCGTATATTTTTCCGGCTTATTAATACCTATTTAATAATTTATTGATCAAACCCCGTGTAATACACGGGTTTTTTAACCTAGTTATATAATATAAAATGATTCATCTTG
The DNA here is from genome assembly GCA_030545235.1 of Helianthus tuberosus. Lineage (NCBI taxonomy): Eukaryota > Viridiplantae > Streptophyta > Magnoliopsida > Asterales > Asteraceae > Helianthus > Helianthus tuberosus. The sequence goes on from CM060425.1 coordinate 202,542,586, forward strand.
TTTTAGTTTTTAAAATTATTACAATAGTTTTATTAAATAAATGGGTAAAAAGACCAATTTGCCCATTACTTAATGATTAAAATTAACTGGGTTACTCTTAAAGGACATAACGTGTAAGATTTTGAAACATTAAGTACAAAACTCGTTAATTTTAAAGATAAAAGACACTGCCTGAAATTTGTTATAAAGATAAAGGACAAAACTTGTAATTCACTCTAATTTTAAACTGGGGGCAAACTTGTAACTTTTCAAGACAAATGAGCATGTGCCAGGCAGCCGCCTGAGACGAATAAAAATTACCCCGATTCAACCAATTAAAACAAAACAATACCATAGTTTTGTAAAAAAAAACTAAAATAATGGGATGACTGTAATTTTACACTGGGGGCAAAATCGTGATTTGACTCGAAGAACAAACAAAAACAATGGTAAAACTGTAAATTTTAACTGAGTGCAAAATTGTAATTTTGCTGGGAGGGAAAAAACAAAACTAACGACAAAACTGTAAATCTAAGCGGGATAAAATCGAAATTTGGCTGGACCAACAGTGAAGTGCCAGGCAGCTGCCTGGCACTATTCCCCTACATGTAAAATGTATAGTACTAGTTATTGCCCCGCCGCCCGCATTGCAGGGCACTAAGCCGAATATTTCTATCTCATAAAATGTATGTTTGTGTTTCGGTAACTTGTACCTACTACTCATAACACGTTCTCAAAAAAATTACATCGATTCAATCAATTAAAAACACTGTGATACTTTTGCAAAGGAAAAAAAAAAGAAATTAAAACGATGGAAAGACTAAATTTTTAAACTGTGGCAAAATTGTAATTGATCAGGACAAATGAGTGTTTGTCAGGCAACCGCCTAGCACGAATAAATATTATACCGTGTCTATAAATTAAAACAAAACAATACCATAGTTTTGTCAAAAAAAAAAAAAAAAAACAATGGCATGACTGTAATTTTACACTGTGGTCAAATTCGTAATTTGACAGGGAAAAAAACAAACGATGACAGAACTTCAAATTTGAACTGAGGGCAAATTCGTAATTTGGCTAGGAGGAAAAAAACAAAACTAATGGCAAAACTGTAAATTTATACGGGGCAAAATCGTAATTTAGTTGGACCAATGGAGAAGTGGCATGCAGCTGCCTGGCACTATTCCCAAGAAAAAAACTAAAACAACGGCATGACTGTCATTTTACACTTGGGGCAAATTCTTAATTTGACAAGAAAAATAAACAAAAACGATGGTAAAACTGTAAATTTGAACTGAGGCAAAAAACGTAATTTGGCTCGGAGGGAAAAAAACAAAACGAATGGCAAAACAGTAAATTTAAACGGGGCCAAATCGTAATTTGGTTGGACCAATGGGGAAGTGCCAGGCAGCTGTCTGACACTATTAAAAAAACTGCTACGATGGCATGACTGTAATTTTACATTGGGGCAAATTCGTAATTTGACAGGAAAAAAACAAAAACTATGACAAAACTATAAATTTGAACTGATGGCAAAATCATAATTTGCCTAGGAGAAGAAAAAAAACAAAACCAATAGCAAAACCGTAATTTTAAACGGAACAAAATCGTAATTTGGGTGGACTAATGGAGAAGTGTCAGGCAGCTGTCTGGCACTATTCCCCTCCATGGGAATTGTATGATACTAGTTTTTGCCCCGCCCGCGTTGCGGGGCACTAAGCCGAATATTTTTCTCTCATAACATGTACGTATGTGTTTCAGTTACTTGTACAAACTACTCATAAAACGATTTTAAAAAAATTACATCAAGTCAACCAATTAAAACAAAATACTACAATACTTTTGCTAAAAAAAACGATGGAAAGACAATAATTTTAAAGTTAGGGCAAAGTTGTAACTTTTCAAGATAAATGAGCGTTTGTCAGGAAGCTGCCTGGCACGAATAAAAAATTACCCCGAGTCAACAATTAAACCAAAACACTTTCATAGTTTTGAAAAAAAAAACTAAACCGATCGTAAGACTGAAAATTGTCATCTGGGGCAAAATCGTAATTTGACAGGGAAAAAAATAAAAACGATGGCAAAACTGTAAATTTAAACTCAGCTGTTCCAGCTCAAGCACCTGCACAACCTGCACCTGCTGCAAATGAGCTATGGAGTGTTTTCCACCCCCTGCTTGAAAAACAAAAACAAATGGCTGATCAGCAGCATGCAATACATGTACAAATGCTGACAAACATGGTGGAGTCAAGGTTCAAAGATACTCAAGCAGACATCAAGGCTATAAAGGCCAGCATCCAGAACACCACTGGCAAAGCTCCTCCCACTGTACTATTCATTGATAACCCCCTTCCAGATAATGCCAAAAAGGGGGAGAAAATCAAGCAGTGGAGGAAGAAGGGAATAGAAGATGGCATTTATGTTGAACCAGAAAAAGAAAGCAGATTTCAAAAACTGCTAGCCAAACAGCTGCCATCTCTTCAACACACACCACTATAACACACACTACAACCACTGCTCTACCTCCACCTAAAATCACCTCACCACCAAAAGTCATCACTTCAACTACATCACCAGCCATCAAATCAACCCCTGCTCAAAAGCAGAAGACATGTACTGACACATCAGTAGTTGTAATGACAACAGAGGTTGAAACACCTGTTGTTTCAGCAACTGTTTGCCAGTCATCCACCACTGCTCTCATCAATGTCACATCACCACCATCACCTCCTGTGAAAAAGCAGAAGACATCAGATGTTACAACATCTATTGTAATGACAACAGTAGTTGAAACATGTAACGACTCTCATCAAAAGTCATAATTATTAAATTAATTTGACCAATAGGAAACCCTAATTGAGACACCCAAGTGATTCTGCGCAAACCCTAAAATTTTCATAATTTTCAGAATCAGGATTAGGGCCCCTAAAACTCAGTGGGGGGTATTTCCTAGTTAACGATTATCTGAATTACTTGCTGCCAAAGTTTCAAATTCGAATTCTGTCGACTCATCTGAGCTAGTCCCACACGTGGCAACAAGATAAGCTTAAAGTGTACCTTACGGACCGTAAGGTCACCAAGCTTACGGTCCGTATGCTGCCTTACGGACCTCAACATCAGCAAGCTTACGGTCCGTAAGCTAGTCAATTTTTGTGTATAAATAGCAGGCTGTGGCATTCGAAATCTGGACACTTTACGTCGAGAGAATTCTCAATTATACACCGATTTTACTGCTGTATACTTCAATTAACACCCACAGGTCTCTAATTGAAGCTGCAATCAGGGTATTAGCACAATCGCTGCTACGATTCATTGTTCGATTGATCTAAATATCCAATGAATGTTTAAGTGCCGCCCACATTAGGGTTATACTTTATCGTTCGTCATTAAATTGACGGATTGTCGATAATTCGATAGGTAAAGTATTATACTTTATCGTTCGTTGTTAATTCAACGGATCATCGTTAATTCGATGGGTAAAGTATTATACCTTGTCGTTCATTGTTAATTCAATGGATCATCGTTAATTCGATGGACAAAGTATTGCATTTTGACATTCATTGTGAGAATTTGATCTCGTGAGTTATCGTAAATGCTGGATTGATTACTAATTCCAAATTGTGTGCTTGTTATTGAAATTAGGATAAAAGGCTAATCAGTAGGCTAGGCTCTACCCGTATAAATCTGCAATGTGAGTCATTCTTCTTTTCTCACAGTTTGTGAGTTATTCTCTCTTTTTATCAAATTGCTTTATACAACTATTCTCACCGTTTGTGAGTTATTTTTATTAAATATTTTACAATACTCCAAATTATTTCAAGATTATAATTACAGGGACTAAGTCGTGGATATCTTGAATTACTGGTTAGTGGGGTATTGTGCACATTACTAATTTTCTCCCAGTTAGGTTCATTGACCTACTCGGGATAATCACTGTTGGGTTCATTGACCTACAGGGATAATCATCACTATTTAGGTTCATTGATCTAAATAGTGGTATGACCATCGTCACCATTGTGACATGTCACCATTGTGACAGAATGCCAGATAAAAATAAGATAGAAGCCATTGTAATCGCTCTTATGCTGTAATTGATAACTATGCATCATTATGCAAAATAGAATGATTCACTCAGTATTTCCCGCTGACAAAACCTTTTTCAAACATGTTTCAGGTGATCTGTTGTAAATCAGGAAAAAGTGCTGTGGAGCATTTCAAGCTTAAGATAGTGGCTCAATATAAAATAAATAAATGATTTTGTAATATCACACTTTTATAGTAAAAATATAATATTGTAAATAATCGGGGTTTTATCCCGAATTGTGAAATAAATAATCAGGGAAAAATTTTAGCTTTAAGCGATCCTGTTTCCGCTGTAAAACTCAATTAAATAAATACCGCAGTATTTTCTGCCGCGACTCTTGAAACGGGTCAAACCGGGTCGTGGGCCGTGACAGAAAAAGGTGGTATCAGAGCCATTGGGTTAAGCTAATTAAGTATTTAGAAATACTTAATTTTTCCTGATTACAATTATATAATTATGTGTTTTATTAATTGGCTATTTGTTAATTTTAATATGGGCATATTTTTATTGTAATATTTGTTAATTGAAAAACATTATATAATATATGGAATTACCTAATATAGTATTACTATATTGTGGTAAAGAAATTATATTTTTATATTTGAAATATATTTTTATTTAAAATTATTGTTTAGTTAATTATTATTAATAATTTTTAATAATATATTAATAATAATGGTATTAGGATTATTTTTAAATACTAAGGTTATTATCAAAGGCAGATATTGGATAACCTAGCCTTAGTTAGGCATGGACTGATCACCTATGCTTAAACAAGGCAGCACTAACCAATATCCACCATGATAATGACTAAATAATATATATAAATTAAGTCATCATACTTATTTAGTATATAGATTTTGATATGTTAATCACTGTAATAGTAAATATAAATCTTTAAATATTCTGATTTAAAGTTTAGTATTTTTATTATCTATAGTCAAGAAAATTTATAAATAAATTACAAATAAAACCTAGTATGTTTTAATTTGTATTTATTTTGGTAGTATGAAATACTATTTTTGTTCTATAAAATTTTGTTATGACTTAATAATTGTATGTATGTTACTAAACAGCATGAGTGATTTGTCGGAAGCCCTTCAGAATTTAAATCTCTATCCAGTAAGAATAGAAGTTTCCAGAGATTTTAATAAGTATATTCCAGACATAGAAGGACCTATAGAATTCAATGCTTTACCTTTCGAGAAACCTAAGCCTAAGAAAATGGAAATTGGGGAAAGTTCTAGGCAAAGGGATGAATTACCATCTCAAGAAGAACTAGATTTTATAATGGCAACCGATGATACTATTGAGCCTGTTAATGAAAATAATTTTATGAATTTAGAACCATCTATTCCAAACTCTTCTAATCACTGGAATATAGACGAATGGTTGGATAATGAAATACTGTTACAAAACCATCCCTATAGGCTTTTTCCTAAGTATAATCTAGAACCTTTATCAAATTTACCAAAAAGTAACAAGAATAGGACTGAACTTCATCATTTTGACAAAACGGATGCTGGGAATAGAATCCAGGAGACTTTGGGACAAATCTCCTGGAAATACGACGAGAAGAAACGCCGTTATTAGAACATCATCTGATAAAGGATAGGGGATTATGAAACTGTGTTTGTGTAATAGTAATAGTAAAATCAGTATGTGTAAAATAAATAATAAAACGGGTGTATATAGAAACATGATATAAGGAAATATTAGAAAAGTTACAATTTTGTTTGTATATTCGTTTATGTGATTATGTGCAACTAAATTGTGACATTGGATTATTTCCTTTATACTAATTATGTATCTATAAAATAGATATCAGATGGAAAACGCTAATAATGAACCAGTTAATGAGGGTAATCAATCTGAGCAACAATCAGGGAATCAATATGTGACCAGGCAAGATATAGAAAATATTATTGCTCAAGAAATAGCCAACACTATTCCAGGAATAGTTGCTCAAGGGATAGCCAATGCTATTCCAGCAATCATTGCTGCTGTTAAAAATCCAATCGAACCTCAACAAGTTGTTCCTAGTAAACGCATTTCTGAAGATAATTTCAGTAATAGCGTAAATGGAGGCGGTAATCATGTTAATCATGATAATGAACCACGGCAAGCTCCGCTCCCTAAGAAAAGGAAAGTTGCAACACCTGGTTGCACTTACAAAGAATTTCTTGCTTGTAAACCCACTGAGTTTGCAGGCAATGAAGGAGCGACTGCAGCACTGCGTTGGTTAGAGAAAACCGAGGCAGTAATTGCCATAAGTAAATGTGCTCATGATGATCAGGTTATGTACGCTTCAAACCTTTTCAAAGAAGTAGCGCTAGAGTGGTGGAATACGGTGTTACAAGCAAAAGGAAGAAGGATGGCGTATGCTATGGACTGGGAAGAATTTAAGAGCGTTGTAGAAAGAAAATTCTGTCCTGAATATGAAAAAGATCAAATGGCAAATAAGTTTCTAACCCACCGGATGGTAGATGTAGATTGTCGAGGGTATACTACGATATTCTTCGAGTATGCTAGAGTGGTACCAACCCTGGCTTCGCCAGAGCCGGTACTTATTTCTCGTTATATTTGGGGATTAATTTCCGAGATTCGTAATATCGTCAAGGCTGCGAAACCTCGCACGATTGATGATGCAGTAGAATTAGCCAATACTATGACTGACGAGCTAGTACGGACAAGAGAAGAAAATAGAAGGAAGGAAGTAGCCCAAAAGATTACCCAAGAATTCAGCTCGGGTAACCATAACCATTTCAAGAAAGGAGGGAATGGGCAATATTCTACTAGTCCATTTTGCAATTTTTGCAAAAGGAAGCATTTTGGAAGATGCAAAGGATATTGCAATTTTTGCAAGATTCCAGGGCATCAAGAAGAAGATTGTAGGAGGAAGAAATTTTCAGTTTGCTACAACTGTAGGGAAACTGGACATCTTAGGCCAGATTGTCCAAAACTGAATAAACCATTTGATAATAAAGACCAACCAGCAGAAGGAGCAAAAAGGAATGCGAGAACCTTTCAGCTGACTACTCATGAAGCCGAGATGATTCCAGATGTGATAGCCGGTATGTTCTTAGCTTACAACGTTTACATAAAAGTATTATTTGACTCTGGTGTAAACCAAAGTTTTATAAATACTTTACTCTGCCAAACTCTTAACTTACCATTAACCAACATTAGATAAATTTCTATATATTAGAAACGGCAGATGAGAATTCAGTTAAAATAAATAAGGTTATGCAGAACATAGAAATAAGTTATAGGTTTTCTGCAATTCTATTGTCTATGAAATTAGTTGAGTTCAATGATGTGATCATTATCTGTGATCAGAATTTCTTAGAAATTCAAATCAACCATCGGAGAAGTAATTATGATTACAGGAGATAAACCAGGTAAGTTTATGAAGTTCATACCAGTAATGGAAATTGCTAATTATGAACAAAGGCAAAGGAATAGTATATATGATTTAGTAATCATTAATACTAAAAATACAGAATTTAAGGAAATTTCTGTAAAATCCGAATACCCAGATGTATTTCCAGAAGATTTACCTGGATTACATGAAGATAGAATTTAGGATTTATTAAATTTCAGGAATTTTTACCAATAAAACCAGGAAACCTTATCGGTTAGTATGATATTGATTATTAAGAAAAAGAAAAGCTTTACTCCCAAAATTTTCGAAGAATAAATTTTGGTTGAAGTGCAATTTTAGGTCATATAATGAATCATGAAGGTATTCACTTAGATCTTACTAAAATAGCAGTGATTACCAAATGGAAGATTCTGTAAACCTCAATGGGAATTAGGAATTTTGTAGGTTTAGTATTATAGACATTAAGGAATTAAAGATTTTTGGAGTATAAGGTAATACTTCAAAACTAGGGTTTGGATATTCCTTAATGCAACGCAAAAAGGTAATTGCGTATGCCTCAAGTCAATTGAAAAAGTCTGAAGAAAACTATACCACTCAAGAGTTAGAATTAGGAACCATAATTTTGCCTTAAGATTTGGAGATATTATCTGTATGGAAGTAAGGATACTATCTATACAGATTATAAGAAGTTTAGATATATATAATTGGAAAAAAAGAATTTGAGGCAAAAGAGATGAACGAAAATCCTAAATAACTACAACTGTGATATTCAGTATCACAAAGGAAAGGATGAAAACGGCAAGAGATAGTCATAAGAATTATACAGATAATAGATAAAAGCCGTTGAAGTTCGAATTGGAGACAAAATATAATTGGAAGTATCTCCTTGGAAAGGAGTAAGAAAGGAAAACTAAGTCCAAAAGTATATAGAATCATTTCCAGTAATCCAACGTATTGGATCAGTTACTTATAGTTTACAACTACCAGGAAGGTTAGTTGGAATACATGATATATTTTATATATATCCAATCTCAAGAAATGTCTATCAGACGAATCTTTGGTAGTACCTTTCCAAGATATAAAATGTTAAGTAGAGTAGGATTCAAAGACAGGATCCTAATATACTTAGGAACTGGAATCAAAAAGGAAGAGAAAGTATTCTCAATTATTCCAGTAAATCTCGAGGACGAGATTTTTATTAAGTTGGGGAGAATGTAACGACTCTCATCAAAAGTCATAATTATTAAATTAATTTGACCAATAGGAAACCCTAATTGAGACACCCAAGTGATTCTGCGCAAACCCTAAAATTTTCATAATTTTCAGAATCAGGATTAGGGCCCCTAAAACTCAGTGGGGGGTATTTCCTAGTTAACGATTATCTGAATTACTTGCTGCCAAAGTTTCAAATTCGAATTCTGTCGACTCATCTGAGCTAGTCCCACACGTGGCAACAAGATAAGCTTAAAGTGTACCTTACGGACCGTAAGGTCACCAAGCTTACGGTCCGTATGCTGCCTTACGGACCTCAACATCAGCAAGCTTACGGTCCGTAAGCTAGTCAATTTTTGTGTATAAATAGCAGGCTGTGGCATTCGAAATCTGGACACTTTACGTCGAGAGAATTCTCAATTATACACCGATTTTACTGCTGTATACTTCAATTAACACCCACAGGTCTCTAATTGAAGCTGCAATCAGGGTATTAGCACAATCGCTGCTACGATTCATTGTTCGATTGATCTAAATATCCAATGAATGTTTAAGTGCCGCCCACATTAGGGTTATACTTTATCGTTCGTCATTAAATTGACGGATTGTCGATAATTCGATAGGTAAAGTATTATACTTTATCGTTCGTTGTTAATTCAACGGATCATCGTTAATTCGATGGGTAAAGTATTATACCTTGTCGTTCATTGTTAATTCAATGGATCATCGTTAATTCGATGGACAAAGTATTGCATTTTGACATTCATTGTGAGAATTTGATCTCGTGAGTTATCGTAAATGCTGGATTGATTACTAATTCCAAATTGTGTGCTTGTTATTGAAATTAGGATAAAAGGCTAATCAGTAGGCTAGGCTCTACCCGTATAAATCTGCAATGTGAGTCATTCTTCTTTTCTCACAGTTTGTGAGTTATTCTCTCTTTTTATCAAATTGCTTTATACAACTATTCTCACCGTTTGTGAGTTATTTTTATTAAATATTTTACAATACTCCAAATTATTTCAAGATTATAATTACAGGGACTAAGTCGTGGATATCTTGAATTACTGGTTAGTGGGGTATTGTGCACATTACTAATTTTCTCCCAGTTAGGTTCATTGACCTACTCGGGATAATCACTGTTGGGTTCATTGACCTACAGGGATAATCATCACTATTTAGGTTCATTGATCTAAATAGTGGTATGACCATCGTCACCATTGTGACATGTCACCATTGTGACAGAATGCCAGATAAAAATAAGATAGAAGCCATTGTAATCGCTCTTATGCTGTAATTGATAACTATGCATCATTATGCAAAATAGAATGATTCACTCAGTATTTCCCGCTGACAAAACCTTTTTCAAACATGTTTCAGGTGATCTGTTGTAAATCAGGAAAAAGTGCTGTGGAGCATTTCAAGCTTAAGATAGTGGCTCAATATAAAATAAATAAATGATTTTGTAATATCACACTTTTATAGTAAAAATATAATATTGTAAATAATCGGGGTTTTATCCCGAATTGTGAAATAAATAATCAGGGAAAAATTTTAGCTTTAAGCGATCCTGTTTCCGCTGTAAAACTCAATTAAATAAATACCGCAGTATTTTCTGCCGCGACTCTTGAAACGGGTCAAACCGGGTCGTGGGCCGTGACAAAACACCAATTGTTTCAACAACTGTCAGTCAGCCACAATCCACCACTGCCCTCACTTCACTTCAAGCCATCTTTACTTCAATTAATAAATCACCCAAAAGCACTCCTTCACTAGAGAAAAGTTACACCAGAAAAAGAAAAACAACTCAGGCAACTGATGACAAATATGATCCTAATGCTGCAAAATATCCACTGGAACTGGAAGCTATAAAAAATGAGATGAGACAATTCTACACTGTGGATGACCCTTCGAAAAGAAGATTTCCTTCTCTCATAGGCTTCATAGTCCCAGAAAATATGATGAATATCTCGAGCTCAAAGCAAGGTAGGCTAAGATAAGAGCCAAACTTGAATGCAAAGATCAAGGTGATGAAGCCATTTCTGAAAGAATGGAATTCTTCCCCACCAAAGTCAAACAGATGGAAGACTATGCACGAGATCTAAGAAAAGAAATGTCAAACTTACCACCCGAAGCAGATCTATGAAAAGAAATGAGAAAAGAATATGTTGCATACATCATGAAAGAAAAATTCTATCTAGCTGAAGAAAAACAATTCGAAGAATGGCCAATAGTTGCATTAAAGCATGAGGCAAACAGAATTGAAAGAATTAAAAATGATCCAAGCAAGAAGAGGACAGCTCCAAACTAGAACAAATACAAAAAGCTCATAGCTGGGCTTACATCTGAGTACAAAAGAAAGAAGCTGGAGCTGGTGGATGCAAAGGTGGATACTGCCAATGCCATAGCAAAATGGACTAAGCAGCAAACAGATGAGGCTTATGAAAGGCTTAAGAAAAGGAGGATGACAGTTTCTGACACTCCAAACAAGCCTGACTACAAAAAGCCAAAGCAGCAGATCAAAACTTCTGAATCACTGATCACCTCTACAGATACCTCTGTCACTGTGATTGACCAAGAAAAAAGTAAACAACTGACTGTTGCAGAAGAAAAGGAAAAGGAAGCTGAGTATTTTGAAGAAGCCATCAATAAAATGGCTTTAGATAAAGATAGATCAGCAAAGGAAGCTGAGTATTTTGAAGAAGCCATCAAGCACTGACCCTTGGTGTTGAAGATCTACAAGATCTCCTTGAACTTTCATTGTGCAGGGATGAGGATGACTCAAGTTCCAAAGATTTTGAAGCAGAATTTAAAAGACAAGCTAGGGAACTTCTGATGAGAGAATAAAGATCCAAAATAACGAAGAGTTTTGGCATTATCTGTTCCAGGGGGAGATTGTTGGAATTGAACCCTACCAGAGGAACAAATAATGAAAGCCAAAACTGGGTCACAACAGTGGATTAACAATAAGCAGTAGTTTACAACAGGCTTTCCCCTTGAAAGTACTTATAACATCTGATACCCTCCATCCACTGTCCACATACAACTGCTGCTGCCCTTTAAACTACTGATACAGCCCTGAAGAAGGAAACACTGCTGGTTAAATCTACTGATGCTAAAAGACTGCCCACTCAAAGACTGATCAACTTTGAGGAAAGCACTGTTGAAAGAAGAAAGCAGTAGTTCAGTGTTTTACTTGTATTGTATAGAATCAGTGGTTAGGATTAGCAGGGTTTGTATAAGAACAGTGTTTACAGGTTGTTAGGTTGTTAGACGTCGCTTTCATGGTGACGTCAGCTGAGATGCCTCAGTGGTTTGGTTTGTCTATTTTCCTCCTTGATTGTGTTTATAAAGTTTGTGTTCATTTCCGCTGCATAAATCATTGAATCATATTCATTAATTGTTCATCTATTACAAAAAAACACAATCAATTTAACAATCAATTCATCTATTACAAAAAACACAATCATGACGACATCTGAGCAGCAGATGTACAAAACAGATGTTAAAGCTCATCCACTGATATACCAACAGTTGCTGATCAAATTAAACTTCAAATCCACTAAAAGACAGAAAGTTGGGTAGTGTCATATAAGAGGAGCTTCAACAGTTCAGGGAAAACAAGTTTGAAAACTTGCACACTTACCAAAGGATGAGAATCTTTTGGGCAAAAAGTGGACCCTCAAAAACATTGTATATGTTGGAGTATAGTTGTCAAGATTTATACTCATCAAACTAAGCACAAACAGCAGATGTTTCCACAACCACTGTTTTGAAGAAGACTATGTTGCTGCTGCATATTGAGAAAATCAAAGCCTGTCGTAGCCACTGATTGGGAAAATGCCACTCTTGACAAACAAGGAGAAGACATCATAGCCATTAATTCCTCCTTAATGGGTAAACCAGTCAAAATCACACCACACTCCATCTCGGAAGTCTTTGAACTCAGTGATCAGCAAGGTAAAACTTCATTTTCCAAAAATGAGTTAAAAACTGATTTCCTTGAAAGGGGGTATGTTGAACAAATAAAGAGGGATACATTAGAAAAAGGTTATTTCCCTCCTGCAACAAGATTTTTATTTCATACCCTGTTAATGTGTGTTTCAAATAAAACAAATGCCTTCAATAAGATACCATTAAAGATTCAATCCCTGGGGTTTGCTATTTTACAAAATGAAGATTTTAATTATTCCTATGAAATATTTGATGATTTGGCAAAAAATGTTTTAACAAAATCTTTTCTATTATTTCCAAGGTTTTTAAGTTATTACTTTACAAAGAAATTTGCAAAGGATGATGTTCATGTATACTAACAAGGTGAATCTTTTCAAATTAAAAGTTTAACAGCTGCAACTTTCACTAGAATGTCAGCACTTTGCAAAACACAAGCAGAGGTGCCTGAGCAGAATTTAGCAGCTACCACTGCTCCTCAGGTATCTGCTGCTGAGCCCACTGCTCCAGGTGATCATAGTAGCACAACTACCGCAATGAAACCCACACCTGCCATTACCAAAAAGACCAAAAAGAAATCATCCAAAAAGCCACCCAAACCCAGTAAAACGGCAACTCTAGAAGATGAGATCCCGGAGCAATTGCCAGTGACAAAACAAAAGTCACCAATAACCACTGCTGCTACTTCCTCACAGCAGATGGAAGAAAGATCTCCACCATTGCCTCAAACTCCTCCGACATCCTCACAAAAGGATTCGGTTGTAAACACAGGGACCCAAGATTATGAAGTTCTGGATCCAATCGGCTCCATCTTCCTCAGTCCTGATCCGAAGGACATGTCTCTTTCTACACCTATTCCTTCACCCATCACATTACCACAATCAATGTTACCTTTGTTGCATGCAGTTGCTATAGCTCAGACACAAACCAGTTCCTCTCAATCACCTATCACTGAGAGTATACTCCCACAAGTGACTGGGTCTGATGTTCATACCTCAGCTAGCCCAGCAACAACTGGGGAGGTTACACTGCAGGAATTACCAGTAATTCTTGTCAGTAGTTCAAGTGGAGCAGCAACTACTAATGTTGGACCCACTGGTCTACATTGGGTCAGTTGTTCCATAAATAAGACTCCCTTGAAGGCAATTTCTTCAGAGTCAACCAAGGCAACCACTGGTGTGTTTACTTTAACAACTGGTGAGTTGTTCAAGGTGTCCACAAATGAAGAAAGAAGTCCCCAGTACCAAGAAAAAGGGGCATCAGTATATGACTTTTGTGACATATTCCCTAAGTCTGCTGCTGATACAACCACTGTTGGTGGGAAATCAGATGATCCCACTAAGTTGGGTGATGGTTTAAAATACCATGAACTGATGGACAGAATTGACACACTTGACACATTTGTTGCTGAACTAAAAAATATGATGCAACAGCTGTTGGAAATTCAAAAGGTACCACCCACTGTTGTTCCAGCTCAAGCACCTGCACAACCTGCACCTGCTGCAAATGAGTTATGGAACTTATTTCAACCCATGCTCCAACAACAAAGACAGTTGACTAATCAGCAGCTTGACATAGATGTCCAAAAGCTGAGGAACATGATGGAGTCCAGATTTAAAGACACCCAAGCTGACATCAAGGCCATAAAGGGCCATATCTTGAACACCACTGGCAAAGCACCTCCCACTGTTCTCTTCCTTGATAATCCACCACCAGATAATGCCAAAAAAGGGGATAAGATCAACCTGTGGAAGAAGAAAGGGATTGAAGATGGTCTCTACATTGAGCCACAAAAAGATTGTATGACTAAAGACATTCCCTTGCCAGATGGGAGCAAAAAGATTGATTTTACCACAAATGCACTTGCTGAAGCAAAAGCAAGTGTAAAAAGGGATAGAGAGGCAAAGGATAAATCAAGGTAGAATGAGGAGAAGAGAGCTTACATGGAGCTGGATGCACAGGGTTGTTCTAAGCCAAAGGATGTTAAAAATCCTGACCCTAAAAGAAAAAATCCCACTAGAAAAGTGAGGGAACCCAAATCCACACCATCCATACTCACAAAGCATACTCCAAAACCACCATCTAAAAGCCCTCAACATTAACTTCCACCCAAACAGCTGTTGTATCAACAACTGTTGATACCTCAGTGGTTTCAGCAGTTGTTAAACCAACAACCACAACCTCAATGACAACAACTGCTACTTCAACATACACCACTCAAACACCTGATCTCACTAAATCATCCACCACCACTTCAACCACATCATCAACCATCAAATCATCACCTGCCACTGTGTAGAAGACTTCTACTGACACATCAGTAGTTGTAATGACACCTCAATCTTCCACCCAAACAGCTGTTGTAACTCCTGTTGTATCAACAACTGTTGGTACCTCAGTGGTTTCAACAGTTGTTAAACCAACAACCACCACCTCAATCACAACAACTGCTACTTCAACACACACCACTCAAACACCTGATTTGACTATCCACCACCACTACAACCACATCACCAACCATCAAATCACCACCTGCCACTGTGCAGAAGACTTCTACTGACACATCAGGAGTTGTAATGACAACAGTGGTTGAAACACCTGTTGTTTCAACAACTGTTAGTCAAACACTTCTCACTTCAAACACAACCACTGATCCACCCAAAACATCATCAGTCTCTCCTCAACCAAAAAGGAGAAGGTTAATTTTGATTGATGATGAGCCTTCACCTTCACCAACATCTTCACAACCTCTACCACTTGTCACTTTACTGAACCCTGTACCTCTCTCTTCAATAGAGATACAAAATCCAATCACTGATATTGCTCCTGCAGGTGTTCAATTTCCTCTAGAACTTGTTGCTGTCAGATAAGAGATCAAATCCTTCTACTATGAGGATGATCCTGCAAAAAGGAGTTTACCATCTGTTGAAGGATATCCTAGGCCTAATAATACTGATGAATATTTAAAATTAAAGGCCAAACAAGCAGAGGATATTGCTAAAAGAGAATCAACAGGGAAGACTGACAAAGAATATCAAAGGCACTACCAATTTTTGCTTACTCAAGTCAGTTCCCTAGAACAATTTGCAAAGAATGTTTGCCAAAAATTATCAGAAAGAGCAGATGAATCTCTGAGAAAAGACTATGTTGAGAATATCATGGCTCACAAGAAGTATAAGGGAGAGAAGCATATGTACAAAGATTGGACCATTCCTGAGCTTGAAAGTGAAGCAGCCAGGATCCAAGAGATGCTTAAAAATAAGGTTAAACACACTCCTCCTGACTGGAAAAAATTCAAAAAGAATGTACCTGACAAGGCTTTAGAGTTAAAGAGAATGAAAGAGGAGCTGATAGCAGCTGACTATGGGTCAAAGAATTCAGTGTCAAAGTGGAGAGAAGATAGGGTCAGGGCCACTTACAAAATCTTGGAGGAACTAAGGAAGAAAGATCCAAATGTTTCACAAAAACCTGACTATCCTAAAACTGAAGGTTCAAAAAGACCACCAAAGTTACAAATCAAGAGATGCACTGA
The DNA here is from genome assembly GCA_030545235.1 of Helianthus tuberosus. Taxonomy (NCBI): domain Eukaryota; kingdom Viridiplantae; phylum Streptophyta; class Magnoliopsida; order Asterales; family Asteraceae; genus Helianthus; species Helianthus tuberosus. The sequence goes on from CM060425.1 coordinate 202,558,729, forward strand.
TCCAGCAGGTGCTGCTATTTATCAAAGAAAAAGACAAAAGCAGATGGATACTGAAACCTTGAAGGAACTTATGGCTGGTGATGAACTTGTAAAAGAAGGTATCAAGAGAATGGTGATAGAAAGGCTTGAAGTGAATCAATCTGCAGGCACAGATCAGATCTGATGGTGATGTGATTTTCCTTGATCTTCAACTGTGTAGGAATAAGGAAGATACAGATTCTGTTTAGCCAATTCTACTTTTTTACTATATAGTTTTTTTTTTCTTTTTGAGGTTGAATTACATGTTAAACTCACAAAAAATTATTAGTTGGTTTTCAATGTTGATGACACTGATGGCCAGGTACATTATGTTATCATGACGATAACTGGAATAGGTTGATCAATTCTTCTTTTTTTGCTTTTTGTAAATTTTTATCATTTAATTATGTTGTATAGAAAAGTAAAATATGCTAAAGCTTCTTGCTAATAAAGTAGAGCTAAAACAAAAGTTTCATTGGAAATTAAAATTATAGATTGGATCGGTTTGCGGATATTATTAGACATAGATGATTTATTGAAAATGTGTATTACCAAGATCGGTAGGCAAAGTACCAGTATTGAGATGTACCGAGTTTGTGGTTGGGACTTTTAAATGTATACTTAACTAAAATGCGAATGTGAATTCATCAAATATTTGTTCACATGATAGTTTACATATTTACATAGACAAAAACTTTTATCATTATAGTTATTATAATACTAACACATACTGTCTTTAATATTATTTTATAAAGATATAGATCTAAAGACCAAAATTTAAATGATATATTATAATCTGTTTTTTAGTATTTGATTTCGATCATTACTAAACCTACCCGTGTGGTTACACGGGTCCTACACCTAGTACTAATAAATAAAAATCTTTCTGGGACACATGTCACTTTCTCATACCTCTTGCCTTTATTTTTTAATTTTTTTATTTCCTATTAAATAATAAGTTTTAACCTTATCTCCTATGTTTAATAATAATGATATTAAAATTAAATTAAAATAAAAAATATCAAAGATATCAATAGTGATCATCAACCACCACATGAATATTTTAAAAAGAATTTTAAGATTACGTTACAATATTTTAGTTAAAAAAATATATCTAAAAACAAATTGTGGCATTAATTTAAATTTAAATTAATTAGAAAAACAAAATCACACATATTTAATTTATATTCGTCTAGATTTATCAATAACATAGTTTTTAGCATGTGATTTTTAACATGTTCTATTGTATCTAGGTTAATTAATAGAACAATTTTTAGTATATGATTCTAACATATTCTATTGTATTTTTTTCTCTTATAATTAGGCGAAGAGGTAAAGAGGTAAAAACCTAAAATAGTCTAAGACTAGCTAATCTTGCACTGTGAGATACTCTACCTTAAATATCCTAAAATCACAAATAATTAAACAATTAAATACCAAATCCTGCACTGTTACATTAAATCTACCTTAAAGTATCCTAAAAGCACTAGAGGCACATACGCTAGAGTATCTCGGAACTTTTTTCTAACATAAAATAAATTAAACATATAAATACCAAATTGTCACACCCCTAAATTCCACGTGTCACCGGTGGGCCCGGTGGGGAGTATCGTGACGTGGTTGGCAACATAATAGTCAAACAACACAATATTTAATATGCACAACGGAAGCAAATGAAAGATATATTTCAACCGAATAAAATATTGTAATATCGTGTATCACAAACAGTTGAAAGTTTATCCACAGACGGATCAAAATAAATAGGAAACAGTAGTTCAACAGACGATAGACATCTTAAGCTTGCGAGACTCTTTATTGATGCTAAGGAGAGAATCCAGCCTATTACGCTTAGTACCTGCATTTAATCTTTTTGGGAAAATACGTCAGTTTACACTGGTAAATACAATCAACTGACTCATTTTAAAAATGATTAAAAATTGATTTGGATGCACATGGCACAAACATTTTATAACTTGGGATATTTATTTAAATATATAAACTTGTAAAAGAATTACATGTTCCTTATGCGTTCAGTAGCCCAGATCGTGCCGGGTTAAAGATCAATAGACACACCACATAATCTATTTATGCACTGACGAGTGTACGCCTACACTCCGCGCTTAGGTCGTGGCCATTTCGTAAAATGATGCCAAGGATATCCGGGACATGGTCATTAACCTCCCAAAGGCTTTAAGTAAACAAAACATAATTTAAACGGGCCGATTAAAATATCAATTAACCACCAAACGATGGAAGATTTAATGCCCGACCAAGCGGTATTTTATATACCGTACCCCAAGCCCGTATAGGGAAAATAAGTTAAAAGTATTTACCTGAGCAAAGTAATAATCACAATAAGAAAATGCAAGTAGCTTTTACTGGTCCTCCTAATCTGGAACGAAGGTTTATAATAACCTATTAGAATCCTAACGGGTCTTTAGTTAAGCTTAAGCTTAGACCGGTTAGTTTCAAAGATACGGTTCGTACGCATGATTAAGCGAAGACCGGATAGAATGTGATTTAGACCCGACAAGTTTGAAGACTTGCTTAATATGGGTATTTCATACACATTCTGGATTTTGAGATAAAACCGATAAGGTTTGACCCGTTTCGGCTAATTTATGCAAACTAGTTACATAAACCGAACCGAACGCGTAATAAGCGTAACGGGTATTCATGAGGGTCCTAACCAGGTTTCCTAAGTTAATATGCCTCAAATATGTTATGACATCAGTAATATGTCTTTTATTATGCCCGAAACGAATTTAAACACAAACTATGCCCCGTAGGGGTAGTTTGGTCATTTTCAAGGTTATAAAAGAGTTTAAGTGTTTACCTGAGTTACAGGTCTGATGTAATCAGTAAACATACTCAATTTAATAAGTTATAACAGTAGGGTAAAGTATATATGTGAAATTTATCAATTATAACCAAACTATGCACCGTAGGGGCATTTTGGTAATTTCACATAAGCCGTAAAGCTCAAAACTGAAGTCTGAGTTTAACAACCTTTGCTTACTGTTAAAATATTATAATTTACCTAAAATATCAGTAGGTATCAACCCTTGTATGTTTAAAATAGTTCTGGTACATACTATGCGTTAAAAACGCTTAAAAAGGCGATTAAAAGCCATTTCCGGGTTCCATACATAAAGCTGATATTTTTACTATTCCAGAAGGCTTAAAATAATTTATTTATCATATGTAATCAGTAGCAAAAGGTTTGGAGTCAATCAGATATGTAAAACTCATTTTATAGCCCGAGAGGGCAAAACCGACAATTACCGGATTAAGCCTATGACTATGAGTTATGCTCAGCCAAAAATTTATTAAAAATCTTCAAAAATCCCAAAATAATATATTACATCAGTGGGTAAGATGTTTGATATCAAAAAGTGAGTTTAAATAGGCTATACGCTAATTACGCCGTTTAATTAACATAAAGCTTTCAATTTACGCTAATGAGCATAACTCTCAAACTACACCTCAAACTGATGTCAAACTTTGGGTACAAGTTTATATATCAGTGACTAAGGTTTCTACTCTTTTACATTTCCAAAAAATCACGTTTTATGGTGAAAAGGGCATAATGGTCAACATATAGGCAATTAACGGAATCATGCGTATTAATCGGATAACTAATGATCCGAGGTGTATAATCTCAGAAGGTTATACTAGCATGTAACCTGGTCCTATTAGAGCTCTAGGGAATTTCTAAAACATGCTTAAACGGGTCAGAACTGAAAGTCAAAGCAAAAGTCAAATTATGCGACTTTCGGTTCCGAACCGGGTCTCTACTGAAAATTGTCGGGTTGAACATGTTTAGACATGTTCTTACATTCATTACCAAGTTATATTAATGATCAAACAGGTTGTATGGGTTCTACATTGCTAATTATGCATAAATTAGAATTTAAGCATTCTGTTGACTTTTCAATAACAAGTTTGACCCGACATTTGACCTAGTTAGAGTGGGAATCAGAGGGTGCCCTTTTAAGGGTTTATTGCCCACATATTTACCAACTTATAACTACTTTCAATTCGACTAATCACTGGACCATTAGTGATTAATCGTTAAGTCAACCGTTAATTACAACAGTTTGACTTTTAAGCTAAAACTAAGCAAAAACTTAACTAAGAAAGGTTAAGCAAACTTACTGAAGTCCTATGCATGATTTGTGATCACTTGAGCCTGCTTTGGAGCTCCAGAAATGATCAGGAATGCAAGAGAAAGGTGTGAAGAAATGGTTACAACCTTGGCCCTTTATATAGTGCTCAAGAACTCATGGATCATTGACACACAAGTCTAACCATGGCCTTGGATCACTTCCAGATGTCCCTAAGGGTCTAGGGGTTGCCTAGGGGTCGCCCAAGATGAGGAAACTCGGATTAAAGTCGGTTACAAGGGCTATGGCAGACAAGAACCCAACAAAATCGGAACAGAAGGCCCCTCGCGTGGCGCGTAGACCCCCCCCCCCAGGGGCCTCGCGTGGCGCGACGCCCTATCTGATCAAATCTTATATTTTTTATTTTTTTGTGTTTTGATCCTTGGCTCTTCAAGACTTTGCTACGACATTATTTCTTGCACTTTGAACCCTCTAAATTGACATATAAGGGCTTTAAGACATTTACCCACTTTGTTTAGTCCTCGGTTAACTTTATTGTTACCCAAAAAGTCATAACTTTCAACGTTGACGCTTTTAACCCCTCGCGTACGAATTTGATCATAAGTTTCTCATACGATAACGAAACTTTATGAAATTTATATCGTGCATTCTAGTGAGCATAATTAACCGTTACAAAGCTTCGGGTTTGTCAAAAGGTCACTTAGAGGTATAACTTAAACATGTTGACACATTTAACCCCTGTAGTTTGTAATCTCTCACTTTCTTTCATATTTAGCTTCGTATGATCCATGATTTATTCGTTTGAAGGTATGAGCATCATGTAGGGTTAATGTACTATATATTTATTCACTGTTGACATTTAGAACTCGTATATTCACATACTTTCCATGATTGTCAACTTTAATCCATCTATAACATTCTTTCACACGTTTAAACATATGACACGTGTCAACACATTATAGGACGTGAATTTTCGAGGTGTTACACAAATAAACATAATTCAACTATATATATAAATTATTGAACATAATACAAAATAAAAATAAACTATTCCTCGTCTGAATCATCTAAATAATGTAGATCTTAAATTGCAATATTTGGCACAAGATCAATGCGAAGTCGGAAATGCATATGTGGATCCATAATCTCACCAAGGGCATCATTGTCCAAAGCGGGTTAAACTAAAGAATCCCTTATGTGGACTGGTGAGAAGGCATGCCCGTCGTCTTTGAAAATCATGTTGTACAAATCATGCACGCATATGTCATGCTCCTAATCCTGTCAACATTTGTGGTCCGCATGGGTCGTCTAAGTATGTCTCATTTTTCCTTTAGAACACCAAAAGCGTGTTCCAGATCTTTTTTTTGTCCCTTCTTGCAATTTTTTAAGCTTCTTTGCAACTGTATCGGTTGGACATAGAAACATTTTCATAAACGTTGACTAGGCAGGCTATATCCCATTGGTTATATAGTACCCACGTTTGTATAAGTGTCCGTTGAATTAAATACCGAGATCATCGTTTGAGAAATTAGTCATAAATAAAAATGGGTATTTGAGAATATGGTGGAAGGTTTGATAGTTTGTGAATGCTATAAAAATAAAAATAAAAATGGTGAGATAGGTATTTATAATGATTTAAAATAAATAAATTAACTTTTTCAATAAATTTAACAATCATATGATTGTTAAAAGGTCACAAACCCCCCACTTCACCTTCAATAAAGAGTTGTCGAGCTTCCCTAGCCATTCGCCTACCCGAATGAGGGGGTGGCAAGGGTGTTTCACATGTGGCTTCGAAGCTGAGCACCCTTAACCGAGGATGCCCCTTTCCCCCTTATAGCCGAAAGTATTCAAGTAATTAATATTTATTTTCTAATTCGATTTATATCATGGCTTATTTTTTCTCTTTGCATATGTTTATATATGTATTGTAGATGTGATAACTTCAACTAATTTTTTGTACGAATAGATTTATTTCAGTTATGTTTGATCTCTAGGGGGTCAAATGTTAAAAAAGCTTATTTTTTTCAACTATTTATGAATATTTCATTTATTTAATTATTATTTTTAAACTACGGTGTATATTTTTCCGGCTTATTAATACCTATTTAATAATTTATTGATCAAACCCCGTGTAATACACGGGATTTTTAACCTAGTTATATAATATAAAATGATTCATCTTGTTTTAGTTTTTAAAATTATTACAATAGTTTTATTAAATAAATGGGTAAAAAGACCAATTTGCCCATTACTTAATGATTAAAATTAACTGGGTTACTCTTAAAGGACATAACGTGTAAGATTTTGAAACATTAAGTACAAAACTCGTTAATTTTAAAGATAAAAGACACTGCCTGAAATTTGTTATAAAGATAAAGGACAAAACTTGTAATTCACTCTAATTTTAAACTGGGGGCAAAATTGTAACTTTTCAAGACAAATGAGCGTGTGCCAGGCAGCCGCCTGAGACGAATAAAAATTACACCGATTCAACCAATTAAAACAAAACAATACCATAGTTTTGGAAAAAAAAAACTAAAATAATGGGATGACTGTAATTTTACACTGGGGTCAAAATCGTGATTTGACTCGGAGAACAAACAAAAACAATGGTAAAACTGTAAATTTTAACTGAGTGCACAATTGTAATTTGGCTGGGAGGGAGAAAACAAAACTAACGACAAAACTGTAAATCTAAGCGGGGTAAAATCGAAATTTGGCTGGACCAATAGTGAAGTGCCAGGAAGCTGCCTGGCACTATTCCCCTACATGTAAAATGTATAGTACTAGTTATTGCCCCGCCGCCCGCATTGCGGGGCACTAAGCCGAATATTTCTATCTCATAACATGTATGTTTGTGTTTCGGTTACTTGTACCTACTACTCATAACACGTTCTCAAAAAAATTACATCGATTCAATCAATTAAAAACACTGCGATACTTTTGCAAAAGAAAAAAAAAAGAAATTAAAACGATGGAAAGACTAAATTTTTAAACTGTGCTAAAATTGTAATTGATCAGGACAAATGAGTGTTTGTCAGGCAACCGCCTAGCACGAATAAAAATTATACCGTGTCTACAAATTAAAACAAAACAATACCATAGTTTTGTCAAAAAAAAAAAAAACTAAAATGATGGCATGACTGTAATTTTACATTGTGGTCAAATTCGTAATTTGACAGGAAAAAAACTAACGATGACAGAACTTCAAATTTGAACTGAGGGCAAATTCGTAATTTGGCTGGGAGGAAAAAAACAAAACTAATGGCAAAACTGTAAATTTGTACGGGGCAAAATCGTAATTTAGTTGGACCAATGGAGAAGTGGCAGGTAGCTGCCTGACACTATCTCCAAGAAAAAACTAAAACAACGGCATGACTGTCATTTTACACTTGGGGCAAATTCTTATTTTGACAAGAAAAATAAACAAAAACGATGGTAAAACTGTAAATTTGAACTGAGGCAAAAAACGTAATTTGGCTCGGAGGGAAAAAAACAAAACGAATGGCAAAACGGTAAATTTAAACGGGGCCAAATCGTAATTTGGTTGGACCAATGGGGAAGTGCCAGGCAGTTGTCTAACACTATTAAAAAAACTGCTACGATGGCATGACTGTAATTTTACATTAGGGCAAATTCGTAATTTGACAGGAAAAAAACAAAAACTATGACAAAACTATAAATTTGAACTGAGGGCAAAATCATAATTTGCCTAGGAGAAGAAAAAAAACAAAACCAATAGCAAAACCGTAATTTTAAACGGAACAAAATCGTAATTTGGGTGGACTAATGGAGAAGTGTCAGGCAGCTGCCTGGCACTATTCCCCTCCATGGGAATTGTATGATACTAGTTTTTGCCACGCCCGCGTTGCGGGGCACTAAGCCGAATAGTTTTCTCTCATAACATGTACGTATGTGTTTCAGTTACTTGTACAAACTACTCATAAAACGATTTTAAAAAAATTACATCAAGTCAACCAATTAAAACAAAATACTACAATATTTTTGCTAAAAAAAATAAAACGATGGAAAGACAATAATTTTAAAGTTAGGGCAAAGTTGTAACTTTTCAAGATAAATGAGCGTGTGTCAGGAAGCCGCCTGGCACGAATAAAAAATTACCCCGAGTCAACAATTAAACCAAAACACTGTCATAGTTTTGAAAAAAAAAACTAAAACGATCGTAAGACTGAAAATTGTCATCTGGGGCAAAATCGTAATTTGACAGGGAAAAAAATAAAAACGATGGCAAAACTGTAAATTTAAACTCAGGGCAAAAACATAATTAAGCTAAGAAGGAAAAAAACAAAACCAATGACAAAACTGTAAATTTAAACGAGACAAAATCATAAGGTGGTTGAACCAATGATGAAGTGGTGTCTGGCACTATTCTCCTCCATGGTGAAAGTTAGGGCAAACTTGTAACTTTTCAAGATAAATGAGCGTGTATCGGGCAGCCGCCTGACACGAATAAAAAATTACCCCGAGTCAACAATTAAAACAAAACACTGCCATAGTTTTGTCAAAAAAAAAAAAAAAAAAAAAAACCTAAAACGATCGCATGACTAACTTTTAACCAGTGAAAAAATCGTAATTTGACAAGGGAAAAAAAACAAAAACGATGATAAAACTGTAAATTTAAACTGGGGATTATCCGCATGGCCGACCCTAAGGGTGGGTGGGGAGGACCACCGGATAGGGCCCGATACTTCGAAGGCCACGTTATTTAAAAAAATCCGATATGTAAATGTAAAAATAAATAAATTAATAGGGTATACTCATACAAACACCAACATTGGCTCATTTACAAAACTATTTTTATGGTTTAGATGAGTTATTAGCCCATTGTCATTAGGTTTAAACCTTTAATGATCCCAATACCCAATTTCATTAAGGACTAAGGGCACGTTTTTTCGAGCTCGAACATGATACATGAATTCTCAGGGCCGACCCTGATTATCCATGTAATTAACTCTTACCAATTTATTACTATCAGGTGTTATGTATCATAATTAAAAAAAATATATAAGGTTTTATACTCGTATTAAAGTATACCTTCATGACACATTCTAAAAAGTATTTTTGTTATTTACTTAATACACTTAACAAATCAAATTTTAGATATGAAGAACTCATAACAAATTAACTATTACTTGATTTGAATTTAAGCTCTAAGTTAGTAGGTGGCCTAATAGATAAGAATGGCTAGAAAACATAATTGAATACTTTTGTACTTATATTTAACATTACCTTTTGTTTTCTAACGATATTGTCATAAAATAAATCAAACGGTAGATTAGATAAATTGTTAATTAATATTTAACTAGTGTTTACCCGACGAGCATTGTAGTGAAAATGTCGTATGTACATGAAACTGTTATAACAAAATGTATACATATTAAAAAAATCTATAAACCAAATCAAACTACAATTTAATATGATGTAAAAATAACATAACTTGGGAAAGAAATATGTATTAGATCTCTTGAAACAATTAAGTTAGAATTTTTGCTTACTGATTGTTGGCCATTGTTCAATCTTCTTATCTAGGATTCTAAATACAAAACTATATAAGAGTAAACTGCAATTTTACCCCGGGGGTTTGGGGTGATTGGCATGTCTACCCCCCTAAGGAAATAATTGCAATTTTACCTCCCAACGTTTGCTCTTATGTCGCAACTTTACCCCCCCCCCCCCCCCCGGCGTTAATTTGGCTAACTGATCTGTTAGATTTAATATGAAATGACTATTTTACCCCCCAACATTCCTGTTATGTTGCATAATTACCCCCCACAGGTAAATTACTAAAATGCCTTTTCTTATTCCCCCCATACTTTCTGTTAAGAAGCAATTTTACCCCCTGGGACATCCAAATCCCTTCCCGCCACCACCCATATTCGATTATTATAAACCCCTGCTCTTAATAATCAACCCATTGATAACTTATGATGCATAATCAACCCATTGATAACTTAATAATCGAAAACACATCAACACCATTAATAAACTCACATATTGATTCAATTCATTTGCAGCAACTGCATATATAATCTATCAGCAGCAACTGTAATGCAAATGCATATGAAAGGCACATACCTGACCCAAACTGTCATTTTAGCATCAGTATCCATTGTGGACTTATGCCCAAACTGTCATCTTCAGGACTTATGCCCCAACTGTAATGCAAATGCACATGAAAGGCACATACCTGACCCAAACTGTCTGCTGATCAATCTGATTAACTGGACTTATGCCTACAATCTGATTAACTGGACTTATGCCTAGCATATGTATGATCATATGGGTAGCAGGTTACTAGCCTACAACCTGAAATATACATCATAAATAGTTTCTGTTTTTTTTGTGACAAAAGGAAAGGAAAGTGGATACTTACACCTTTGCCCTCCAACATAATGTCAAGAATCTGGGCCAAAAATGGGTCAGTGTGTGTTATTTACATTAGACAACAGATTAAATGAGTGAAAATGTCAACAAAAAGGAACTTGGACTTATTTCTTATTCTTAGTTAAATACAAACTCTCATGCTACATCATTCTAACCTGTGTATGATCATCAAATGGACAAAATGTAATCCTAATCAACAACTAACATGCTGCCCATTGATCAAACATAATGTCAAGAATCTGGGCAAAAAACATTATTCCATGTTTCCATGATATTTTTCTGCATCATAGCTTCTATAATACCTGCACATAAAACCTGCTGCGGGGAAGTTCAAACATACCTGCTGATCAATCTGCTAATCAATATGCTGTTCTTATAACTAGGCACATTATAGGCACATCAATCTGCTGATCAAGCTACCAACATTGACCTGGATTAGCTAAGTACTTGGTAACCAAGCTAACAACATACCCAAAATCATCATTTTACACAAAATGCATAAAGGATTCCAACAACATTGCATAAAGGTAACCAAGCTAACAACATACCCAAAATCATCATCATCATTTTAGACAAAATGCATGTTTAACCTACATATACATAAAGGCTTCGATTAAGTTAAGTTAACCTACATATTACACAAAAGCTAAATAACTACTAGAGTAAACATCCGCTCAACTCTCCGGTGGATAATGAAAGTTGAGGACAGGCCTCCCAAACATAGAGACCACCAGGTGGACCACCAATGATGAGCTTGATAAGCTCATCGTCAGGTCAGCTGTAAAAAAACCAACAGTGAACCAAATCAGACCCTAACCCTGTTTATAACATGATAATGACTAAATCTGACCCTGATTAACTAACATTGGCCGATTATACCTGCGGTGCGGCGGATGAGATAGCGGATTAGCCAACAAACAACCGGCATTTTGTAAGGTCTGAAGATAGCGGAGGAGTTGTTGTCGCCGGAGGACCGGATGTCGCCGGAGGAGAAGCCTGATCGAAGGACCTGATGTCGCCGGAGGAGAAGCCGGAGAAGGTGATCGCAGGTTCGAAGGAGGATGGTGGAAAGGTGTGGGGGGGGGGGGGTAATTCTGCTTTGATATGTTACTTATAGGGGTGTTGTAGAGAAGAAGCTTCACAATAATAGCAAAATGACATATTTACCCTTTGACCATCAGCTTCTTATGTTGACTGTTAAGCCAAATTAACGCCGGGGGGTAAAGTTGCGACATAAGAGCAAACGTTGGGGGGTAAAATTGCAATTATTTCCTTGGGGGGGGGGGGTAGACATGCCAATCACCCCAAACCCCAGGGGGTAAAATTGCAGTTTACTCAAACTATAAATTGTTCAATCTTCTTATCTAGGATTCTAATACAAAACTATAAGGAATATGAGATATATTAGAGTAAATTACGTTTTTGGCCCCTGTGGTTATATCACTTTTACTATATTAGCCCAAAATAAGAATTTTTAACATATCTGCCTCCATGGTCTCTATAACTAACCATTTTGACCCTTAAGTCTAGAGATCATGGGGCCAAAATGGTTAGTTATAGAGACCACGGGGGCCAAAATGGTTAGACTTAGGGGCCAAAATGGTTAGTTATAGAGACCATGGGGACAGATTTGTTAAAAATCCTTATTTTGGGCTAATATAGTAAAAGTGATATAACCACAGAGGCAAAAAATGTAATTTACTCGATATATTTTCAACACATACAAAAAGAAGATAGGCGGTAACAGTTGTGGCCATTTATTGGCTGAATTGGGCGGCAAGGGTAGTAGTGCCAGGCAGTTGTCTGGCACTCCCCTATTGGCCCAACAAATTTACACTTTTACCCCACTTTAAAATTACGATTTTGCAATCAGTTTAAAAATATGTCTTTGTCCCTACATAAAAATAAATTTACGTTTTTGTTCCCAGCTAAATATTAAAATTTTTCCCTCGGTTCAAAATTACGATTTTGTCCCGTTTAAATTTACACTTTTGCAATTAGTTTTTTTCCCTTAAAATTACGATCTTGCCATCAGTTCAAAGTTATGTTTTTACCCCCACTTAAAAATAAATTAACGCTTTTGCTCCCAGCTAAAAAATTCAATTTTGTCATCGGATCAAAATTAGGATTTTGACCCGTTTAAATTTACAGATTTGCCCTTAGGTTTTTTCTCACAACTACGTTACGATTTTGCCATCAACTTAAATTTACATTTTCTCCATCGTTTTTTGTTTGTTTTCCTGGTTAAATTACAATTTTGCCCCCAATGTAAAATTCAGTCACGCCGTCAGTTGCCTGGCACTCCCCCATTGGTCCATTTAATTTACGATTTTATCCCTGAAATAAAATTATGATTTCGCCCTCAGTTAAAAAATACGTTTTTCCCATCGTTGTAGTTTTTTTTAGCAAAACTATAAAAGTTTTTTGTTTTCATTGGTTAACTCCATTTAATTTTTTCCCGTGTCAAGGAGCTGCCTAACACTCGCTCATAAGTCCTGAAAAATTACTGTTTTGCCCTGAGCCGAAAATTACGATCTTATCATCGTTTTAGTTTTTTTTCCTAGCAAAATTATAGTAGTGTTTTTTTAATTGATTGAGAATTATTCGGCCATCGCCCCGCAACGCGGGCGGGGCAACTACTATACATTTACCATGTTGGGGGGAATAGTGCCAGGCAGCTGCCTGGCACTCCCCCATTTGACCAACCTTTTTTTAATTTAATTTTATTTCCAGTTTAAAATTACGCTTTCGTCCTTCGTTTAAAAATACGTTTTTGCCCCCAGCTCAAAATAAAATTATAATTTTGCCCCTAGCTCAAAATTACGCTTTTGCCCTCGGTTCAAAAACTAATTTTTAATTTTGTTCTCACTTTAAAATTACGGTTTCGCCCTTCGTTTAAAATTACGGTTTTGCCCCCAGTTCAAAATAAAATTTTGGTTTTCCCTCTACCTGAAAATTACGATTCTGCCCTCAGCTCAAAATTACGTTCTCGCCCACAGTTCAAAATAAAATTAAGATTCCCCCCCCCCCCCCCAGCTCAAAATTATGATTTTGATCTCAATTTAAATTTATGATTTCGCCTCCAGCTCAAAATATAGTTACGATTTTGCCCTCTATACAGACATACATGTTATGATAGAGAAATATTCGGTTTATTGCCCCACAATGCGGGCGGGGCAAAAACTAGTTATTAACATAACCATTTGGCCAATTTCTTTCCAAATATAAAAAAAACAAACATAATATGGATGATGTTATCTTCTTGCTTTCTACATTTCTTACCAAAATCAAAGCAGACTAGCAGACCAGACTGTGTGTTTGGTTGAAGCAATTCACGTCTCTCTGTTAGTGTTTGGGGATGATGACTCGCTCCTCTTCACGTCTTCATTCTTTCTTCAGACTCAAATGTAATTTCATCACCAACTCTGTAACCCCTCTTTCGTCTTCCCGATTAGGTTTAGGATTCAGTCCTAACTCCACTTCTTTAGCTTCTCTTCTTCACTCCACTTCCTTTTCAAATAATGGGGATCGTCCTCTATCTAGGTATCAAAAAGTTACCAAATTGGATGATGCCTTTAACCTGTTCGATGAAATGATCCAGAGAAAACCCCTCCCATCTGTTGTTAAGTTTAATCAGTTGTACCCGATGTCTTCACATTTAGTACACTCTTAGATGGACTCATTCGTGAAGATAGGATTCTTGAGGCTGAGAGGCTCTTCAAGAAGCTCATCAAACAGAAACTATGTGAACCTGATGTAGTTATGTATTCCACAATGATCAAAGGGCTTTGCAAGTTTGGCAATAATGATATTGCCATTGGTTTGCTTAGGCTCATGGATGAAAGAGGTTGTGAGCCTAATGTTGTTGTATATAGCACAATCATTGATAGTCTCTGCAAGGACAAAATGATGGATGATGCTTTCAAGCTTTTCAAAGAAATGGTATTTCACAAAGGCATTCTACCAAATGTCATCACATACACCTCTCTGATTTATGGCCTTTGTAACTTGTGTCGTTGGGACGAGGTCTCTAAGCTGCTAACAGAAATGGAGGAGGATGTAAGGATCTCTCCTGATATTCAAACCTTTAGCATATTAGTTGATGCATTTTGCAAGGAAGGTAGGGTGGATGAAGCGGAGGCTGTTATAGACATCATGGTTGAGAGAGGTGAGGTTCCTGACATAGTGACATACAGTTCACTTGTAGATGGTTACTGTCTGCGAGGTGAGATGACCAAGGCAAGGACACTTTTTGATTCACTTACGTCTAAAGGTCTAGTCCCTAATGTTGTTACTTACAGCAGTTTACTGAATGGGTATTGCAAGAGTTTGAAAATAGAAGAGGCCATGCATTTGTTCCATGAAATAACAAGAAAAGGTTTGAAACCTGATATAGTCAGTCACAACACCATGTTACAGGGATTGTTTAGGGTTGGGCGTTGTGGAGAGGCACGCAAACTCTTTGATGAGATGCGATCACAAGGCCTAACTCCAAATGAATGCACCTATAGAATAATATTAGACGGTCTTTGCAACAACCATCAAGTTGAAGATGTGCTCTCTTTGTTTCATTTGGTGGGTGATAGCAAGCTAAACTCTGACATTCAAGTGTACACTATTCTTATTGATGGTATGAGCAAATGTGGGAAGCTTGATATTGCAAGGGATCTTTTCCAAGACCTAACTCTAAAAGGTTTGCAACCTGATGTTCGGACATATACCGTGATGGTTAGTGGCTTGTGTGGGGAAGGTTTACTAAAGGAAGCAAAGCACTTGTTTCGTAAAATGGATGAGAGTGGCTGCCCACCAGATGGTGTTACTTACAATGTTCTTCTCCAAGGATATCTTAAGAAGCAGAATTACGATGATGTTGAGATGCTTTTACAGGAAATGGATGGAAGAAGTTACTCACTTGATGCTTCAACTTTATCGATGTTGATTGATCAAATTGCAGCTGGTTCAGTAGATAGAAGTATGCTTAAATTGATAGGTAAGCTTGTCCCAAAAGAAATGATGGATACTACTGCAGTGCCTAGATAACAATCTGGGAGAGAGACTGAACTAGTTATTGTTGGTTTGAGCTATTTGTACTTTTGTAGGATGAGAAATTAAAATCGGAAATTTGTATCGAATTATTTCTGGTCTTTACTTGTGGTATATTCTATCTAATGAGTTTATTGTTCAACATATGTGTATTTTTTATACTAGCAGTCACATTTCATCTCCATTATTGTTCAACATATTTTGTAAAAATCAGTCCTGTATTAGAACTCATCTCCATATTACTCAAAACAGTACTGAATTCTGCAGTGGATGTGCAATCAATATTGATATAACAGAACCAAAACCAGTTTCCCTTTTCATCAAAGATGCAATCAATATAACTAGGATTTTGATATAACTAGAATTAGATTTTGAAGAACTTTACAAGATACATCAGATTTTCATATAACTAGGATATCCATTGTAATCAACAAACAACAACCTTTGTGGCAACATAAAAAAAAGTAATTGAAAATATAAGTTTTTTTCTAAAGAGCACAAGGGTATGTCCTTCATGATCATGTATAAACAGCTTCCGGTGCACATGTTCTTCACTTGAACAGTTGAACCTGTATGTGTATGTCCTTCATGATCATGGAAAATAAGTGTCAAGATTCCAACTAAACAGAGTACAGATCCTACTAGAAGTCCGTTTGTGTTCGTTCGTTTATTCAACAAACGAACACGAACAAGAAAGAAGTTGATTTACTAACCTTTTAGCCGTGCATGACAACTGCTCGAGGCCTTGAGTGGGTGATTGCCTTCAAACTAATCCAAATACAAAATATGAGATTGAAGAAGGAGATCTGTAATACAATAACTCTTAATCGGTAATAGTTACTTATTTTTTACTAATGTACAGGAATTTAAAAGTGATTGGAAAAACTCATGATAAAAATCACATAATGTGTTACGGTTGAAAAAAAAAAAATCAAATACACCGATAAAATATATATTTTTTTTCAGTTTTCGTATTGATTTGGAACAATGCTTGTGACCTAGATTTCGCTTTTGCGTTGTAGAGGGATTTTGATTTTGTGATGGATCGGGTTCAATGTGGATTTGATTCTGGCAAGGGGCCTATTAGTAAAATGCTTAGGTGCCCAAAGTTTTTTAGTTTAACTTGTGGGTTATTATCCGCGTTTCGTGGCAGGTTTGAAATGTAGATGAAAATATGCAAAATGCGAACATAATGATAAAAAACCACAACATTATATTCAAAAGTCACGTAAAAGTTATATCGTTGTATACAAAAACCAAGTTATTCAAACATAACTTACATCAAAACGTATATAAAGATAAACACGGCGGCCGCAAATTACATAGTAAGTTATTTAACTTTATTGAACGTGTTTTGTGAGAATTACAATCGTATTGAAATCAAGTTTTATAACAAAACGAGCAATTATAGTAGAATCCATACCAACGTGTTGTCGAAACAAATTACTAGAAAATCAATATTATTGGTTGTGTTTGTATGGAATGAGATTTAATGGTTTTTTTATTCGAGTTGTTTGAGTAATCTATCTATACTTTCTATAAAACGAGAAATCCCAATGACATAAGAAAAGCTGATGTGTCAGCTAGAGAGGTTGTCCAACAAGGCTTTTGTTATGTCATTATTACATCATAAAGCCTAGAGTAAACTGCCATTTTGCTCCCGGTGGTTTCGGCACTTTTGTCATTTTAGTCTAAATCTCAAACTTTTTAAATCTGGGTCCCTGTGGTTTCATTTTTGTTGCCATTTTGGTCCAAAACTCAAATCAGGGCAGATTAAAAAAAACCCAGCTATTTTGTCCTTTTTTGAAGGGTATTATGGTCATTTTGCCTGCCCCAACCACTTTATACTTTATAAATCCCTTCTCTCTCTCTCTCTCTACAGATCATCACCACCATCACCAAAAAAACCCGTCTCTCTCTCTCTTCTCTCTCACTCTATCTACAACTCAGACCTGTCTCTCCTCCGGCTCCGGCAACCTGAGCTACTCCGGCGAGCCTCTTCAGTCAAGCACACACCCACTCAACCACCATCCTGTTCACCGGCAACCGCACACCCCAAATCCCTCATCTCACCGATCACCCACACCTATCTATTTTGGCCTGATTGAACGACCGGCCACCACCGACGACGACAGCTGCAATCGAGACAGATCTCCGACGACGATTACAATTAAGTGGCTCAACCTTTAACCTCATTCAAGCCTCTGTTTTACACAACTTCAAAACCAAATGCCAAGACCTGTGACAGGGGTCATTGTGGGGCTTGGGTGATGGCTCAAGGCGGAAAAGGTGCGGGAGCCACCGCAGGTGACAGCGGTGGTGGACGGACGACGAAGCTGCCCCTCCTGCGACCCGAAATGCGACAACCGGCGGCTGGGGTGTGGGGGGGTTTTGCGTCAGATTCTGGTGCACGACGGTTCCGGTGGAAGCCCGACGACACAACGGCGGAGGCACGATGGTGCGTGGTTGACCCGACGACCAACGACAAGCTCCGGTAAGCGACTGTATCTCTCCTCCATCCTTCTTTCTTTTCAGATCTGTAAAGATCGACATTATTTCTGGCAGGTTATAGCAACGAGATGTTGATGATGACTGATGATGATGATGGACGGTGATTATGATGATGATGTAAGGGGGTGGTTGACGACGGCAGTGGAAGGGGTTATGTTGTGGCTTGTCACACCCCAACCGATGGCGGAATCATTGGGGCGCGACACTAGGCGAATCAGATTGCTCAAGAGAATCCATAACAACTATGTTGCGACAGTATTTATTACATTTGTTATCCCATTCTAACAATCACTATAATCACATAAGTTATCACAGATTTCTTGTCCTCTCGAACAATGCAAATCTGACAACCTAGATTTTAGGTGAGTTTCTAGACTTCCTAGCTTGATTTGATGTAGACTGCGACTAAACCTGCAACATACGTTAAAATAATGTCAATACAAAAGTATTGGCGAGTATACATGTTTGATATGTAATAGTGTAATAGATAAAAGTTGTGAATTTCCACATACATAAACGTAATACACGACATATATACTCACAAAACTGATACTACCAGCTAAGTCCTCGAGCTTCGATCGCGATTGCTAAACTAGACCCCGTCGGGCGCAATAGTACTATACTAGTCATGGTGGGACGTCGCGAGTATAAGTCCTAGCACATATGTAACTAGCATCACGTATAACTATGCACGTAAGTCATTCGCAAGTGATAAGTAGTTTAAGCATTTGATGTGATTCGATTTGATAGCAACGTATGTTACACCCAAAAGTACAAAAGCAAAAAGGGTCAAGTATACTCACAGTCGGTGTTCAGCAAGTAAACACAACTTGGTTGGATTGAAGGGAGCGTGTCCGAGATTAGCCTGATTATAGATTGATAGCGTGAGCGTTGGTTAGCACGTTAAATGGTGGCGAAAGGACCAAGGATTGGAGGATAATCCGATCGGATGTCGGCCCGTTAGGATGGGTTGCTGTCCGAGCGGATGGGCTGCTGCCCGATCGGATGGCAGCCTGTCCGATCGACTAACCGCCTGTCCGATCGGCTGACCGCCTGTCCGATCGGCTGACAGCTTGTCCGATCGGACGGCGACCCGTCCAACTGATATTCGACAAATTTTGAAGGTTCTTCAGCGGTTTTGATCGGGACGGTGTGCCGTGAGATTGTTATAAAAACATGTGGAAATCACTTAGATCTGAGCTATTCATGGTTAAATGAGGTCATACCTTGAAGTTCATAAGAATTCTTGATGACATCATCTTAGAACACCTCAAATCAGTAGATTTCATGGCTAAAAGTCGAGATTTAAAAGATAGAAAGGTGTAGTATTGCGTGTGGATCATAAAAGTACAAGAATTTGAGTGAAATCTTACAAGAATCGCTAGAAATCGAGAGAAAAGGACTTCAAGGCGTGCTAGTCGAGTGAGAGCTCCACATCAGAGAAAATGATGGGAGGGTTGGGGTATTTATAGGCAAGAGAGGAGAGAAAGGAGAGTGTGGCCGTCCGTTCGGCTTGCCCATCCGATCGGCTGGCCTATCCATTCGGCTGGCCTAGCCATTCGGCTGGCCCATCCGTCCGGATGGCCTGTCCGTTCGGATGTCCTTCGGCGAGCTACGTTTTGGCGTTCCGTTTTATTCGTTAAACATCGCGATAGTTTGATTACACATTCTCATCCACATTTCCATATATTTATTATAATTAATCACAAAAGGTCGTATATACGTATCCATACTTTCAAATATTCGGTGCGATAATCGAGTTGCGCGTGGTCGCGGGTGCGCTTTTGAGTTTGCGATGTGTTGTGCCACAATGACTGACGGGGTACTACTTGCTCGTATTGCCATCATCGTCACGACGGCTGGAGGGATAGTACTCACCCAAAAGTCTTTGTTAGCGTTAATTGTTTGCGTTGCGACACATCACGACTATCGAGGAGGGTAGAATAGATCCTCACCCAATGTCATCGTGAGTGTTAGTATGTGCGATGCGATGTGTTATAGCGATATAGTATGCGTAATATGCGAAAATACTGCGAAATAGCGATGTATGCGATATAGTTACATTATGATCCAAACCTCTGGTGCTAGGCGTAACGTGTGTAGCGAGTAGTATCAATGCACGAAAGTGCGGGTTGTTACAGTCTCCCCTACTTTAGGAAATTTCGTCCCGAAATTAATCCATAAGAAGGGTTGCGAGGATCAATGCGAGTGGGAGTAGCGATTATGAGCGTCAAAATAAGCGAGCGATCGATTGAAATTCGACAAGCGAGAGTGTTGCGATGACTGGCGATGGCAGCGAGTAAAGCGATTCGGATACGAAAGATGGCAACACACACAAAAAGCGATCCAAAAACGTCCTGAATTCTCGAAAATTTGATTAACTCGAAAAGGTTTGAAGAAACTTGTTTATGCAAAAATCCTCCCATAGTGCGGCGTTAAACTGTTTCGATGTTCACACCAGCGCTATGAGTGGGGTTTTATTAGGTTACTAAAAGATTTTAGGGTGTAAAAACTCGTTTTACGAGATTTTCTCGTCACGCGGCAATAACTTGAGTCGATTGTCACACCAGTGTTATAAGAAAATCTCGTTTCGTACAAAGGTTTTTAGAAAATTTTATAAGGGAAAATCTTTGTTTTCACAAAGGTTTTAAATAATATCAAGATTTTAAAATTTGAAGTCGGCCCCGCATGGCACCTTCCCACGAAAGTTCGACAATATGGCTAAAACACTTATATATAGGAAGTACCAGCGGCGTATCCACCATGTTTTAGCCACATGGTTTCCGTCCCGTGAGTCAGTGTCATGTGTGTCGACACAGTACCGATAGAGCTCGATTCCCTCGGTCCAAGCGAAAGAGGCTCGGGCCAAGTATAAGAGAAAGATTGAGCGAACTGAGCGATGAGGTCGTTTACGAACTCAGTCCAGCAATGCAAGCGAGAGGGATGGTGGTATGCGATAAGCGAAAAGCAAAAAGCGATGAGCGATAGCGACAACCGTCGAGCGATAAGCGACGATTGTTGCGATGCCAACGATGGTGATATGCGCGATTAATGCGATTCGATTGGATTGGATTGATCAACACCATAAAATTTAACTAACATTAGACCCCACATGGCCTTTTTCCACGAAAGTCTGCTGATATGGTTAAATCACTTATATATAGGAAGTACCAGCGGCGTATCCACCATGCTTTAACCATATGAGTTTCATCCCGTGAAGCGAGG
Source organism: Helianthus tuberosus (assembly GCA_030545235.1). NCBI lineage: Eukaryota > Viridiplantae > Streptophyta > Magnoliopsida > Asterales > Asteraceae > Helianthus > Helianthus tuberosus. The sequence continues at coordinate 202,580,061 of CM060425.1, forward strand.
TCATGTGTGGTAACTTTAATACAGATAACACAGATAACGGTAAGCGATAGCAATAGCGATAGCGATAGGCGACGAGCGATTGAGCAATACACAGCAAGCGATACAATGATGCACACAATAAGCGATAACAATTCACATAGTAAGCGATTGCCAGATAGATTTTAGCGGTAAAGCGATTTAATTAGCTTCGGATAGAATCACAAGTTTTAACTATCGTTGCGCCCCACATGGCACATTTCCACGAAAGTTTGCTAATATGGCTAAAACACTTATATATAGGAAGTACCAGCAGCGTATCCACCATGTTTTATCCATACTAGATCCATTTCGTGAATCGATGCCATGCGTGCCAACATACACAAGTAGCGATAAGCATTAGAAGCGATAAGCGATGCGAGTATCGAAGTGATGAGATCGATAGATGCGTTGAGCGTTAAAGTGTTACGAGGGTGATGTGCGTTAGATTCCAGCGAAATTGCGATTGAGTTGCAATTAAAGACTTACGACCAGTCTTGCGTCGATGCAATTGCCCTGCGGGGGTAGACTCTCCAGAGTCCATCGATGAGGCATGTGCATTGCGTTTGCAGACTTACGACAAGTCTTGCGATGATACGATGTAATTGTTATGCCTTGCGAATGAGTGTAGTGTGTCGAAAATTACCTTAATAGTATAGGTCTAAATAACGTTCAACTCCACGTGGCACTTTCTTCACGAGACTTCGGTAGTATTGTCACGGCCCCTCCTTCCCGGTTTGACCCGGTTCAGGAGCCGCGGGGCAGGAAACTCGCGTGGTATTGATTTAATTGATGCGACAACGGAAGATTTTTAACAGGATCTTTTTAAACTTGAATTGCCCGATTATTTTATTTAATAATGCAGGATAAACCCCGTAATTTACAATAGAGGAATTTCACAAGTAAATTCCCTGATTTATAAAACATGTTTATTCATTTTATTGAGCCACCTCTTCAAGCTGCTTAGTGCTCCGTAGCACGTTTTCCTTGATTTACAGCAGGTCGCCTGAAACATGTTTTAAAAATATTTTATCAGCGGGGAAATGCTGGCGAGTCATTCAGGTTATACAAAATGACACATTAGTTATCAATTACAGCATAAGAGCGATTACAATGGCTTCTATCTTATTTATATCTGGCGCCGTGTCACCTGCTGACGATGGTCATACCACTATTGGGTCTTTCCCCAAGTAGTGACGTTTATCACTGTTAGGATTTATTAGCCGAACCGTGAGAAATTAGTAATGTGCACAATACCCCAATTAGCCAGTGATTCAAGATAACCATGACTTAATCCCTGTAATTATAACATTTGAAAATAATTGGATTATTGTAAAATACTTTTGATAAAAGAGAATGACTCACATTGCAAGTTTATACGGGCAGAGTTTAGCCTACTGATTAGCCTTGTAACCTAATTTAAATAACAATGCACACGAACTAGGTTAGTAACTAATACAGCATTTACGATAACTCACGAGATTAAAATCCTCACAACGAATGACAAAGTGTGATACTTAAACATCCATCGAATTCACGACGAATGACAAAGCATAACCCTAATTTGGGCAGCACTTAAACATCCATTGGATTGATTTCAATCGATCGGACATTGAATCGTAGCAGCGATCGAGTTATTACCCTGTTTTGCGGCAGAATTCGAGCTTATGTGTGTGTTTTGTAGTAAAAAGACTATAACTCAGTGTATATAAAGAATTTTTTTGTCGAACAAGTGCCAGAATTCAAGTCCCACACCCCTCTATTTATACTGAAAATTTGGCACCCTCGTGTGACGCGAGGGGTTACGTAGGTGCGTCGCATGACGCGAGGGGTCTCACTCTACCATAGGGTAGCCACGTCCCTAACTAGCTTAGCTGAGTTGACAGAATGTCAAAATTCGATTTTGACAGCAAATTATGTGGATAATCGTCAATAGGGAATACCCCCCCCCCCGAGTTTTAGGGGCCCTGATCCTGATTCTGATTGTTCTGAAAATTTTAGGGTTTATGTAGGATCACTTGGGGGTCTCAATTAGGGTTTCCTATTGGACTAAATATAATAAGAAATAATAGTTTTGGTGAGAGTTGTTACATCCTCCCCACCTTAATAAAAATCTCATCCTCGAGATTTATTGAAATAAGTAGGGGTACTTTCGTTTCATCTCCGATTCCAGTTTCCAAGTGTATTCAGATCCTCTCCTTGAATCCCACTTGACTTTGACTAGCACTAGTCGCTTATGTTTGAGAAACTTGACCTTTCTGTCTTCTATTTGCAGTGGCTTCTCAACAAATTTTAACTTTTCATTTACCTCTACATCTTGAAGAGGTATTACCAGAGATTCGTCAGATAAACATTTCTTGAGATTGGATACATGAAATACATCATGTACCCCAGCTAGCTCCTCTGGTAGTTGTAAGCGATAGGCACCTGGTCCTATACGCTGGATCACTGGAAATGGTCCTACATATCTTGGACTCAATTTTCCTTTCTTACCAAATCGTACTACTCCTTTCCAAGGAGAAACTTTCAAGAGTACCTTGTCTCCAACTTGGAACTCTAATGGCTTACGTCGATTATCTGCATAACTTTTCTGGCGATCTCGAGCCGTTTTTAGTCTTTCCTTGATTTGAGTGATCTTGTCAGTGGTTTCTTGCACAATCTCAGGACCTGATAATTGGTTTTCTCCTATTTCTGCCCAACAAACTGGAGTTCTACACTTACGTCCGTACAGTGCTTCGAATGGGGCAGCTTCAATACTTGAATGATAACTATTGTTATAGGAGAATTCAATCAAAGGTAGGTGGTTATCCCAGTTTCCACCAAAATCTATCACACATGCTCTAAGCATGTCTTCCAGGGTTTGGATCGTCCTTTCACTTTGTTCGTCTGTCTGAGGATGATATGCAGTACTTAGATTTAGTCGGGTTCCCATTGCTTCCTGGAAACTTGTCCAAAAATGGGAAGTGAAACGACTATCTCTATCCGATACAATGGAGAGTGGGACTCCATGTAAGGATACTATTTCATCTACATACAATTTGGCTAACCTTTCCATGCTAAAGGTTTCTTTCATGGGTAGGAAATGAGCTGATTTGGTTAATCGATCCACAATTACCCAAATTGCATCGTTACCTTTTCTGGTTTTGGGCAACTTAGTAACGAAATCCATGGTTATAAGTTCCCATTTTCACACAGGTATTTCTAATTGCTGTAGTAGACCTGAAGGTTTCTGGTGTTCTGCCTTAACTTGTGAACAAGTAAGACATTTAGAAACATATCTAGCTATATCCTTTTTCATTCCTATCCACCAGAAATTATTTCTTAAATCTAGATACATTTTGTTGTTACCAGGATGCATGGTATACCTAGATTTATGAGCTTCCTCCAAAATCTTATTTCTTAACTCTCCTTGTTTAGGTACCCAAATTCGTTTCCTGTGGAATCTCCAAATTCCATCATTTCCTTGTTCTAGTTCCTTTATTCTTCCTTTCATTCCTTCTGCATCATCCTTGATTGCTGTTTCTTGAATGCTTTTCAGTTGTTCCATTAAATCTAACTGTAGATTTAATCTAAGAGCACGAACTCGCTTTTGCTTTTCGTGATATTTACGACTGAAGGCATCTGCAACTACGTTTACATTTCCTTCGTGATATTGAATATCACAGTCGTAATCACTTAGGATTTCCATCCATCTCCTTTGCCTCATGTTCAATTCTTTTTGTCCAAATATGTATCTTAAACTTTTATGATCTGTATAGACAGTAAATTTACTCCCATACAGATAGTGTCTCCAAATCTTTAGGGCAAAAATTATGGCTCCAAATTCTAAGTCATGAGTCGTATAGTTTTCTTCGTGCTTTTTCAATTGCCTTGAGGCATACGCAATTACCTTCTTGCGTTGCATTAGTACACATCCTAATCCTAGCTTAGAAGCATCACAGTATACTTCAAAATCTTCTGTTCCTTCTGGCAAGGCTAGAATTGGGGTGTTTGTTAGCTTCTGCTTCAAAATTCTAAAGGCCTCTTCTTGCCTAGGTCCCTATTCAAACTTAGCTGCTTTACATGTTAACTTAGTTAATGGTACAACTATCTTGGAAAAATCCTTAATGAATCGTCTATAGTAACCAGCTAATCCTAGAAAACTTCTAATTTCCATAGCTGATTGCGGGACTTTCCATTTAGTGATCGCTTCTATCTTAGCAGGATCTACGTGAATACCTTCGTGATTCACCATGTGTCCTAAAAATTGCACTTCTTGGGCATAAAGTTGTTCATTTCTTAACAATGTCAAGAGTGCTCACAATGCTCCTCCTGGCTTTTGGAATAAATAAGTATATCGTCAATAAAGAGAATTACAAATTTATCCAAGTACGGTTTACAGATCCTATTCATCATGTCCATAAATGCTGCTGGAGCATTTGTTAACCCAAAGGGCATGACTGTAAACTCGTAATGACCATACCTAGTTCTGAAAGCAGTTTTAGGTATGTCTTCTTCTTGTACCTTCAATTGATGATATCCAGAGCGTAAATCTATCTTACAAAAGTATCTAGCCCCTTGAAGTTGATCGAAAAGATCATCAATTCTAGGTAAAGGGTATCAATTCTTAATTGTAACCTTATTCAATTCTCTATAATCGATACACATTCGCATCAAACCATCCTTTTTCTTTACAAACAACACTGGAGTTCCCCACGAGGATGAACTAGGTTGTATAAATCCTTTATTGAGTAATTCATCTAATTGCTTTTTCAGTTCTAACATTTCGGTGGGTGCTAATCGGTAAGGTGCTTTAGCTACGGGTGTAGTTCCAGGAATTAAATGAATTCTAAATTCTACCTCCCGATCTGGTGGTAATCCTGGTAGTTCTTCAGGGAATACATCCGAGTATTCTGATACTACCGGAATTTCCTTAAGTTCCTTACCCTTAGTGCTAATGATTACCGAAATCATATATACTACTCCTTGCTTTCGTTCATAACTAGCAATTTTCATTACTGAAATGAACTTTATGGGTTTATGCGGCTTATCTCTTGTAACCATAATTACTTCTCCGTTGGGTGCACGAATTTCTATGGAATTTTTATCACATAAGATTCGAGCATGATTGGTTACTAACCAATCCATTCCTAACACAACATCAAATCTGGCTAAAGTCATAGGTAACAGATTTGCCGAAAATTTATGACCTGAAAGTTCTATCTTTCCTTCTCGCACAACCTTATTTATTTTAACAGAATTTCCATCTGCCGTTTCGACTGTAAAAATCTGCCTAAGGTTGGTTAATGGTAGGTTAAGAGCTTGGCATAATGAAGTATTTATAAAACTTTGGTTTGCACCAGAGTCAAATAATACTTTTGCATAGACGTTGTGAACTAGGAACGTACCAGCTATCACGTCAGGGATTAGCTCGGCTTCCTGAGTAGTCAACTGGAAGGCTCTTGCATTTCTCTTCGTAGCTCCTTCTGCAGGTTTGGCTTTGTTATCAGCTGGTTTGACCAGTTTTGGGCAGTCTGGTCTAAAGTGTCCAATTTCTCCACAGTTGTAGCAGACTGTTGTTCTCTTTTTCCTGCAGTCTTCTTCTTGGTGCCCCGGGATTTTGCAGAAATTGCAATACCCTTTGCATCTCCCAAAATGCTTTCTTTTGCAGGCATTGCAAAATGGAGCATTGGAAGATTGCCCGATTCCTTTTCTCTTAAAATTACTACGATTACCCATACGGAATCCTTGGGTAATCTTTTGGGCTACTTCCTTTTTCCTGGTTTCTTCTCGTGTACGTACCAGCCCGTCGGTTAGGGTGTTAGCTAATTCCACTGCATCGTCAATAGTGCGAGGTCTCGCAGCTTTGACAATATCACGGATTTCACCAATCAATCCCCAAATATAGCGGGAAATAAGCACCGGTTCTGGCGAAGCCAGAGTAGGCACTACTCTCGCATACTCAAAGAATATTGAAGTATACCCTCGACAGTCTACGTCCACCATCCGGTGGTTCAGGAATTTATTTGCCATTTGTTCTTTCTCATATTCGGGACAGAATTTTCTTTCCATTAGACTTTTAAATTCTTCCCAATTCATGGCATAAGCCACATTTCTTCCTTTGGCTTGAAGTACTGTATTCCACCATTCTAGCGCCCCTTCTTTGAAAAGATGTGACGCGTACATGACCTTGTCGTCCTCAGCACATTTACTTATTGTAATTACTGCTTCGGTTTTCTCTAACCAACGCAGTGCCGCAGTCGCCCCTTCATTACCTGCAAACTCAGCCGGTTTACTGGCAAGAAATTCCTTATAAGTGCAACCAGGTGTTGCAGCTTTCGTTCTTTTAAAAGTTGGGGCTTGCAGTATATTATCATTATTATTATTGTTGTTGCCGCCTCCGTTTACGCTATTACTGAAGTTATCTTCATGAGTGCGTTTACTAGGAATAATCTGTTGAGGTTCAACTGGATTTCGAGCAGCAGCAAGGATTACTGGAATAGCATTGGCCATTCCCTGAGCAACGATATTTTCGATATCTTGCCTATTTAGAAATTGATCCTCATTGTTGTGCTCGAATTGATTACCTTCGTTAATTTTTTCATTACCAGCGTTTGCTATCTGGTAATTATTTTATACAAGTGATTAGCACAAAATAATTATTATTCAAATATAACAAAATAATTGCACATAATCATGTAGACAAAATATAGCCAAAATCGTCGATTTTTCGACTTTCGATCTTTTATATATATTATATTAGGCATCCGTACAAACTGGTTATCTTACAAAGTTTTATTGTTTATTTTACACGTTTTATTTTGATTATTGTATTATTATTAAACATATGCTTCCACCATTCCACATTATCCCATCAGTTGGCGTTTTCAGAAACGACGCTCCCTCTCGTCGTACTTCCAGGAGATCTGTTCTCCTACCTCTCTAATTCTATTCCCTGCATCCACCAGCTCCTCGCCAAAGTGGCGGAGTTCAGCTAAATTCTCATTGCTCATTGGTGGGGTTGGTACAGGTTCTGGGTCGAACTGAGGGGAAAGGTATAAGGGTTATTTAGAAGGTTCTGAAACTGCCAGTCGTTGGTCCACCATTCGTCCATTCCTAGAGGTTGAGTGTGGATCAGAGGTTCTGGGATAGCTGGTTCTAAGTTTATTGGAAGTTGGGTTTCAACAGGATAGGTAAAAATGTTTTTATTGACAGGCTTAATGGTATCACAGCTTGCCAGTATGAAATCTAGCTCTTCTTGCAATGTCATTTCCTCAGCTTGCTTGGAGCTTTCTCCAATCTCTTGCTTGGAGCTTTCTCCAATTTCTATTCCTTTTCCTTTATCTATAGGATTTTCTATCTTGGGAATTTTCCTAGTTGCTGGTTTCCTTCTGCGCACACGCCTCCATCCCACAAATCTTCTCATTTTCTTAGGCTTTTGTTTCTCCGGAGGTGGAGCTTGGAATTCCATAGGTTCCTCAACATCGGCTATGTAACCAGTAAAGTCTCTAGAAACTTCTATTTTGACGGGATAAAGATTGAGATTCTGAAGGGCTTCAGATAACTCATTCATGTTGTTTAGCATTTATGAAGAAACACACAAAATCTTAGGTTAAAATTTTGTAAATTAAATTTTCACAGAATCACAGAATAAAAACAGAAAATCTAATAAACCATTTTATTGAAACAAAATATTTGTAGTCTATATTTATAACAACTAAAATTCGAAATATACTAGTGGTTATTTATAGATTAAAGTTTCTGACTGATGGATAATATGGGTGGTGATACTGATTTGGTGATTTAATTATAAGTTAGCATTTACTGCTGTAGTAGCTAACGTGTAGAGATTTGACCATTTTTCATCTAACTCATCTTCCCATGGTGGGTTGATACCTACTCCTTTTGGTTGTGACTTCTTCATTTTCTCTTGACTTTTCCTAATAATCAAACTTCTTTTATTAGGGGTAAGTGGTTTCTCATAGTGTGCTTTATGAACAAATATTCGCTCCTCAGTATCTGCTGAGTATCTGGAGGAATTTGATTGGGATGAAGTCCCCTTAACTTTTGGTGAACTATCTAATTTAAGATGGATATCCGAGATTCTTTGCTTACTCATACTGTAACTAACAAATAGTCAGTTAAAAAGCACATAATCCACAAAATGATAATCAGGAAAATTAAGTATTTTAAATACTTAATAGGCTTAAATCAGTGGCTCTGATACCACCTTTTTCCTGTCACGGCCCCTCCTTCCCGGTTTGACCCGGTTCAGGAGCCGCGGGGCAGGAAACTCGCGTGGTATTGATTTAATTGATGCGACAGCGGAAGATTTTTAACAGGATCTTTTTAAACTTGAAATGCCCGATTATTTTATTTAATAATGCGGGATAAACCCCGTAATTTACAATAGAGGAATTTCACAAGTAAATTCCCGGATTTATAAAACATGTTTATTCATTTTATTGAGCCACCTCTTCAAGCTGCTTAGTGCTCCGTAGCACGTTTTCCTTGATTTACAACAGGTCGCCTGAAACATGTTTTAAAAATATTTTATCAGCGGGGAAATGCTGGCTAGTCATTCAGGTTATACAAAATGACACATTAGTTATCAATTACAGTATAAGAGCGATTACAATGGCTTCTATCTTATTTTTATCTGGCGCCGTGTCACCTGTTGACGATGGTCATACCACTATTGGGTCTTTCCCCAAGTAGTGACGTTTATCACTGTTAAGATTTATTAGCCTAACCATGAGAAATTAGTAATGTGCACAATACCCCAATTAGCCAGTGATTCAAGATAACCATGACTTAATCCCTGTAATTATAACATTTGAAAATAATTGGATTATTGTAAAATACTTTTGATAAAAGAGAATGACTCACATTGCAAGTTTATACGGGCAGAGTTTAGCCTACTGATTAGCCTTGTAACCTAATTTAAATAACAATGCACACGAACTAGGTTAGTAACTAATACATCATTTACGATAACTCACGAGATTAAAATCCTCACAACGAATGACAAAGTGCGATACTTAAACATCCATCGAATTCACGACGAATGACAAAGCATAACCCTAATTTGGGCAGCACTTAAACATCCATTGGATTGATTTCAATCGATCGGACATTGAATCGTAGCAGCGATCGAGTTATTACCCTGTTTTGCGGCAGAATTCGAGCTTATGTGTGTGTTTTGTAGTAAAAATACTATAACTCAGTGTATATAACGAATTTTTTCGTCGAACAAGTGCCAGAATTCAAGTCCCACACCCCTCCATTTATACTGAAAATTTGGCACCCTTGCGTGACGCGAGGGGTTACGTAGGTGCGTCGCGTGACGCGAGGGGTCTCACTCTACCATAGGGTAGCCATGTCCCTAACTAGCTTAGCTGAGTTGACGGAATGTCAAAATTTGATTTTGACAGCAAATTATGTGGATAATCGTCAATAGGGAATACCCCACCCCCCTGAGTTTTAGGGGCCCTGATCCTGATTCTGATTGTTCTGAAAATTTTAGGGTTTATGTAGGATCACTTGGGGGTCTCAATTAGGGTTTCCTATTGGACTAAATATAATAAGAAATAATAGTTTTGGAGAGAGTTGTTACAAGTATGGCAAAATACACCTTGCTTTACCCCTACTACTTGCATCCCGTGAATAGATGTTGCACTTTGTTGACATGGTCAAGACGCTTATATATAGGAAGTACCAGCGGCGTATCCACCACGCTCGACCATGCTTTTAACGTTATGGCACCTTTAGAACTCACTACGATCTCCGTGCACTGACCAAAATAATCCCGTGTGCACTGGTGATTAGTCGTTCCTTGCACGTTTATCGTACCTTATTGCAACACCTCGAAAAATTCACGTCCTATAATGTGTAGACACGTGTCATATGTTTAAAACGTGTGAAAGAATATTATAGAAGGACTAAAGTTGACAAACATGGAAAGTATGTGAATATACGGGTTCTAAGTGTCAACAGTGAATAAATATATTGTACATTAACCCTACATGATGTTTATAACGTCAAACGAATAAATCATGGATCATACGAAGCTAAAAGTGAGAGATTACAAACCACAGGGGCTAAATGTGTCAACATGTTTAAGTTATATCTCTGAGTGACCTTTTGACAAACCCAAAGCTTTGGAACGGTTAATTATGCTCACTAGAATGCACGATAAAAATTTCATAAAGTTTCGTTATCGTATGAGAAAGTTATGATCAAATTCGTGTGCAAGGGGTTAAAGCGTCAACGTTGAAAATTAGGCCTTTTCGGGTAACAATAAAGTTAACCGAGGACTAAACAAAGTGGGTAAATGTCTTAAAGCCCTTATAAATCAATTTAGAGGGCTCATGGTGCAAAACAAGACGCGAAAGCGACCTTTAGAAGGACCAGGGACCAAAACTGCAATTAATGAAAGTTGGTTTGGCTGGAGCATACATGCTCGCGTAGCGCGAGCCCTAACACTATATGTAGTCGCGCTACGCGACTGCCTTATCTGGACAGAAAGCCTAAATTCTTGGATTTTCATGGATTCTTTGTCTGCCATAGCCTTTGTGCTCGACCCTTAACCGATTTTCCACATCTTTCTTGGCCCCTAGACACCCCTAAGCACTAGGAACATGTGTTGATCAGTTGTGGTGGGTTGTAGACTCATGTGTCAAAGAATTGTGGTGGATTAAACACTATATAAAGGCCATGATATGCACCATTGTTCTTCACACCTTCCTCTTGCAATCTGATCATTTCTGGAGCTCCAAGGCACTCTCAAGTGATCACTAATCAAGCTTAGGACTTTTGTAAGTTTGCTAATCCTTCTTTAATTAAGTTTAGCTTAATTATTTAGCTAAAAGTCAAACCATCGTAATTACGGTTTGACTTCGAGATTAATTAATAATAGCTCAGTCAAATCTCGAATTAAGAGTACCTCTAAGTAGGTAATTATGTGGGTAATAAAACCTCAAAAGGGTTCCCCCTGATTCCCACTCTAACTTGGTCTAATGTCGGGTCAAACGTGTAATTAAAAAGTCAACAGAATGTTTAAATTGCAATTTATGCATGATTAGCAATGTAGAGCACATACAACCTGTTTGATCATTAATATAACTTGGTAATTAGTGTAAGGACATGTCTAAACATGTTCAACCCGACAATTTCCTGTTTAGACCCGGTTCGGAACCGAAAGTCGCATAGTTTGACTTATACTTTGACTTTCAGTTCTGACCCGTTATGGTATGTTTTAGAAATGCCTTAGAGCTTTATTTGGACTAGGTTACATGCTAGTATAACCCTTTGTGATTATACACCTCGGATCATTAGTTATCCAATTAATATGCATGATTCCGTTAATTGCTCATATGTTGACCATTATGCCCTTTTCACTTTAAAACGTGATTTTTGGAAATGTAAAAGAGTAGAAACCTTAATTGCTGATATATAAACTTGCATACAAAATTTGACATCAGTTTGAGGTGTAGGTTAAGAGTTATGCTCGTTAGCGTAAAATTAAAGCTTTAAGTTAATTAAACGGCGTATTTAGCGTATAGCCTACTTAAACATACTTTTGATATCAAACTATTTACCCACTGATGTAATATATTATTTTGGGATTTTTAAAGATTTTTAATTAATTTTAGGCTGAGCATAACTCATAGTCGTAGGCTTAATCCGGTAATTGTCGGTTTTGCCCTTACGGGCTATAAAATGAGTTTTACATATCTAAACGACTCCAAACCTTTTGCTACTGATCACATATGATAAATAAATTATTTTAAGCCTTCTGGAAATATAAAAATATCTGATTTAAGTATCGAACCCGGAAACGGCTTCTAATCGCCTTTTTAAGCGTTTTTAACGCATAGTATGTACTAAAACTATTTTAAACATACAAGGGTTGATACCTACTGATATTTGAGGCAAATTATAATATTTTAACAGTAAGCAAGGGTTGATAAACTCAGACTTCAGTTTTGAGCTTTTCGGCTTAGGTGAAATTACCAAAATACCCCTACGGGGCATAGTTTGGTTATAATTGATAAATTTCACTTATATACTTTAACCTACTGATATAACTTAGAAAATTGAGTATATTTTCTGATTACATCAGGCCTGTAACTCAGGTTGACACTTAAACTCTTTTACAACCTTTAAAATGACCAAACTACCCCTATGGGGCATAGTTTGTGATTAAATCCATTCCGGGCATAATAAAAGACATATTACTGATGTCACAACATATATGAAGCATATTAACTTAGGAAACCTGTAAATGGCTCTCATTACTACCCGTTACGCTTATTACGCGTTCGGTTCGGTTTATGTAACTGGTTTACATAAACTAGCCTAAACGGGTCAAACCTTATCGGTTTTATCTCAAAATCCAGAATGTGTATGAAATACCCATATTAAACAAGTCTCTAAACTTGTCGGGTCTAAATCACATTCTATCCGGTCTTCGCTTAATCGTGCGTACGAACCGTGTCTTTGAAACTAACCGGTCTAAGCTTAAGCTTAACTAAAGACCCGTTAGGATTCTAATAGGTTATTATAAACCTTCGTTCCAGATTAGGAGGACCAGTAAAAGCTACTTGCAATTTGCTTATTGTGAATTATACTTTGCTCAGGTAAATACTTTTAACTTATTTTCCCTATACGGGCTTGGGTTATGGTATATAGCATACCGCTTGATCGGGCATCAAATCCTCCACCGTTGAGTGGGTAATTGAATAATTTGATCGGCTCGTTTAAACAGTCTTGTTACTTAAAGCCTTTGGGGGGTTAATGACCGTGTCCCGGATATCCTTGGCATCATTTTACGAAATGGCCACGACTTAAGCGCGGGGTATAGGCGTACACCCGTCAGTGCACAAAAGAACATTGTGGTGTGTCTATTGATCTTTAACCCGGACAAGAGCCGGGCTACTGAACGCACAAGGAACATGTAATTCGTTCACAAGATTATATATTTGAATAATTCTCCCAAGTTAAATAAAATATTTATGCCACGTGCATTCAAACCAATTTTTAATCATTTTTCCAAAATGAGTCAGTTGATTGTATTTACCAGTGTAAACTGACGTATTTTCCAAAAAGATTAAATGCAGGTACTAAGCGTAATTGGCTGGGATTTCTCCTTAGCATCATTAGAAGTCTCGCAAGCTTAAGATGCCTGAAGTCTGTTGAACTAATGTTTCCATTTTGTTTACCGATCCATCTATGGATAAACTTCCGAATATTGTGACATTTGATATTACAATATTAAATTCGGTTGTATTATATCTTTTAAATTGCTTCTGCCGTGCATATTAAATATTGTGTTGTTTGACTATTATGTTGCTAACCACGTCACGATACTCCCCCACCGGGCCCACCGGTGACACGTGGAAATCGGGGTGTGACACTTATTCTAAGAGTGTAGTGAGGGTAAAACACATTATATCGTGATATAATATATAGCATGTGTGTGATTCCAGATTAAGTGCGAAAACAGGAGAGAAAGCGAAAGATAAATAGAGTCCACACTGCGTCGAGAAATAGAACAAATCCAACACACAAAAGAACTAACAGCGAAAATCGTAGCATTACTACAACACTGGAAGCATGACAAATGTTGCTGTGGAGGACTTTTGCGGAGTCTGCGATCATTGCTGAGATTCTTCAAGTCTGCGGCCCCGTGCGGAAGTGCTGGGTAAGATGACCATACCAGTTGCAATTTGCGCAATAGCGACAGTTAGTTTCTGGCGGGTGATGATACGTACATACGAGACACAGGGGATGAGTTCCGTTGTAGTCGCGCTTCGAGTGAATTGGAATTTCTTGGAGAGGTTCTGGCTGTGACAGTTCGGTGGTTGAAGAGTTTGGGCTCATGGTCTTTCGTTTGCGGTTGGACTGAGCTTCCTGAAGCGGTGCGTTGGCGTCAGAGGATTCGTCCGAAGACCCACCTGAAGAATCGTTGGTAGAATCATCGGAGGAATCATCGGAGGAATCGTCGGAAGAGTCGATGACGATTGCTTGATGAGCTTGTTTGACAGGATTCTTCTTGGAGAAAAATCCGTCTAAGACTCGTTTGTCATTGATTTCTGCGGCCAAGCGGTAGGTTTCTTTGATGGTAGCAGGTCTTGCAGCTTTGACAAAATCACCCACACACTCAGGCAAGCCGCGAATGTACTTCGTGATGGCTTTTTCTAAAGTGTTGACTTGACTTGGGCAGATTACGCTAAGCTATTTAAACCTTGCCGTGTAGCCAGCATTGTCACTTTCGACTTGCTTGATTTCCCAAAATTCGTCTTCTAGCTTCTGGACTTCGTGGGGAGGGCAGTACTCTTTCTTCATGAGCTCTTTCAGCTCATCCCAAGAGAGAGCGCAAGCAGCGGAGATCCCACGTTTGTTACGTTCGGCTGTCCACCAGTTGAGTGCTTGCGATTGAAATACTCCGGTAGCGCAAGTAGTACGAAAGCCATCGGGACACCCACTCTGACGAAGGGTAACTTTGATAGAATCGAACCACTGGAGTAGTTGGGGCACACCTCCTTCACCCGTGAACTCCATCGGGTCACAGGCTTTGAAGTGTTTGTAGAGGAAAGCAGATTGCGGTGCTTGCGTCTTAGAGTCTTCCGGGTTTCGAGAGTTGCTGAGAGAGTGCACTTGAGTGACAATTTGAGGAATGACCTTGGCCACTTCCTTGGCCACGAGCGAGGCAATCCTCTTATCGGCGTTTCGTTTGGCCTTTCTCCTAGTTGTTCGTCTCGAGGTAGAGTCATTTGAAGACATCTAGACAGAGAGTGATTTGGAGTGAGATTCGATCATAATGATTTTTGAGTTTTGCGATGTGATTGAGCGCGATCAAAACTTGTTGTGAGTAATAAAATAGATTTCACATAGAAGCCACATAGGAGACACGAGAGTCCTAGATTCCCACACAATTGATTTGTTTGTATATATTTAATTAGTTGTAGCTTATACTCGTACACATACATGTCGGTATAGAATGCGCGAGGACGCGATGCAGAGAGTGAGAGTGGATAGCGAGTAATTAGACATTAGTTTTGTTGCGAACATTCGGTTTTCGTTTCAGATTGCGATGGCTGTGCGAGTTGTGCATTTTTGTATAACAGGAAGCGAAAACTGATAAATCGAGAAATCGGTAAAGCGTAAAATAACATCTAATGTGTAATTCAGCTTAACAAAGTGTAAAACCAGCGAGTCGTAGGCTTAGTAAAGTAATCGGAGTGCCTTGGGTGTTTAGGCGTCGACTACCCAAGTTAGCCCAACTATACCCAACAAGCTCATGCACTCGCGTTGACCTAGAAGACTCACGCTTCCACTGGGATGCAGCTCATGGCATTCATCCTCCCAGTCATTGCGTGGCTCGAGTTGTGGTTACAGTCAAGTCCTCGGTGAGAGCTTTTTGAAAAACCGTTTTTATAGAGTGGAGCGGTTCGTTAAGGTATGGGTTTCACCCCTGACTTAACAACTTCGCTCCTAATTGTGGTTGTGCTCTTCGAATAAATTCGGGAGTTCCACTAGATTTCGAATTGGAGATTTCCATCGAGATTTGGATGTCACTCCTGACTCAGCTGAAAGTTCTCGTGCTAAAGTAATGCGCTGAGTGAGCGATCTTATCGAGGGTTCTTGGTTTTCACACCTGGTCTCGACTGGATCACTCGATTGTATTATGCGAATACTTTCGAAAATGTGTGTATTATGTCAGCCTTAGGAAAGGCTAAGTAGTATTCCAGCCTTAGGAAATGCTCTTCGTGCGGAGCTGTAGTATGCGGTGTCCACACAAAGTTGTAATTTTTTTAGATCCAAACAAGAGTATCAAGTAGGCCCATACAAACCCTACTGGGTTCGTATGAGTTGGCCTGTTGGTACTTAGACTATTGACTAGGTCAATTTCTAAGACAACAAACCCGGACTAGGTTGTGTCACAAAATTTTACCTAATTCCCTATAGTTATGGCTCTGATACCAATCTATCACACCCTAACCGATGGCGGAATCATCGGGGCGCGGCACTAGGCTAATCAGATTGCTCAAGAGAATCCATAACAACTATGTTGCGATAGTATTTATTACATTTGTTATCCCATACTAACAATCACTACAATCACATAAGTTATCACAGATTTCCGGTCCTCTCGAACAATGCAAATCCGACAACTTAGATTTTAGGTGAGTTTCTAGACTTCCTAGCTTGATTTGATGTAGACTGCGACTAAACCTGCAACATACATTAAAATAATGTCAATACAAAAGTATTGGCGAGTATACAGGTTTGATATGTAATAGTGTAATAGATAAAAGTTGCGAATTTCCACATACATAAATGTAATACACGACATATATACACACAAAACTGATACTACCGGCTAAGTCCTCGAGCTTCGACCGCGATTGCTAAACTAGACCCCGTCGGGTGCAATAGTACTATACTAGTCATGGTGGGACGTCGCGAGTATAAGTCCTAGCACATATGTAACTAGCATCACGTATAACTATGCACGTAAGTCATTCGTAAGTGATAAGTAATTTAAGCATTTGATGTGATTCGATCTGATATCAACGTATGTTACACCCAAAAGTGCAAAAGCAAAAAGGGTCAAGTATACTCACAGTCGGTGTTCAGCAAGTAAACATAACTTGGTTGGATTAAAGGGAGCGCGTCCGAGATTAGCCTGATTATAGATTGATAGTGTGAGCGTTGGTTAGCACGTTAAATGGTGGCGAAAGGACCAAGGTTTGGAGGATAATCCGATCGGATGCCGGCCCGTTCGGATGGGTTGCTGTCCGATCGGATGGGCTGCTGCCCGATCGGATGGGCTGCTTCCCGATCGGATGGCAGCCTGTCCTATCGGCTGGCAGCCTGTCCGATCGACTAACCGCCTGTCCGATCGGCTGACCGCCTGTCCGATCGGACGGCGACCCGTCCAACTGATATTCGACAAATTTTGAAGGTTCTTCAGCGGTTTTGATCAGGACGGTGTGCCTTCGTGCTAAACAACTGAAATTCCATCAAGTCCGATTTGTTCTAACGGCCGGGAACCACCCCGTTCCATCAGATCTGACCGTTTTTTGACGGTTTTTCCCTTGTTTAATCCGAAATCACATGTTCTTTGATTAGGTAACATAGATTTAGGTGAGATTGTTATAAAAACATGTGGAAATCACTTAGATCTGAGCTATTCATGGTTAAATGAGGTCATACCTTGAAGTTCATAAGAACTCTTGATGACATCATCTTAGAACACCTCAAATCAGTAGATTTCATGGTTAAAAGTCGAGATTTAAAAGATAGAAAGGTGTAGAATTGCGTGTAGATCATAAAAGTACAAGAATTTGAGTGAAATCTTACAAGAATCGCGAGAAATCGAGAGAAAAGGACTTCAAGGCGTGCTGGTCGAGTGAGAGCTCCACATCAGAGAAAATGATGGGAGGGTGGGGGTATTTATAGGCAAGAGAGGAGAGAAAGGAGAGTGTGGCCATCCGTTCGGCTGGCCCATCCGATCGGCTGGCCCATCCGTTCGGATGTCCTTCGGCGAGCTACGTTTTGGCGTTCCGTTTTATTCGTTAAACATCGCGATAGTTTGATTACACATTCTCATCCACATTTCCATATATTTATTATAATTAATCACAAAAGTCGTATATACGTATCCATACTTTCAAATATTCGGTGCGATAATCGAGTTGCGCGTGGTCGCGGGTGCGCTTTTGAGTTTGCGATGTGTTGTGCCACAATGACTGACGAGGTACTACTTGCTCGTATTGCCATCATCGTCACGACGGCTGGAGGGATAGTACTCACCCGAAAGTCTTTGTTAGCGTTAATTGTTTGCGTTGCGACACATCACGGCTATCGAGGAGGGTAGAATAGGTCCTCACCCAATGTCATTGTGAGTGTTAGTATGTGCGATGCGATGTGTTATAGCGATATAGTATGCGTAATATGCGAAATAGCGATGTATGTGATATAGTTACATTATGATCCGAACCTCTGGTGCTAGGCGTAACGAGTGTAGCGAGTAGTAACAATGCACGAAAGTGCGGGTTGTTACATGGCTCGAGTTTGGGTTTGCTTTGGATTTGGTGAAGGTGGTGACGGAGGCTGTTTGACGTGGTTGAGTGGCCGGTGGTGGTGGTAGTGGCGATGATGAAGATGATGACGCCGGTGATGAGGGTTTGTGGTTTGTGTCGCAACCCCCGCCCCCTATCTGTCCCGGGAACGGGTGGCCGCGAACTCAGTTTCGGTGGTATCGGTGTTTATCAATTTGGCAGCGGAATTTACATCAGGACTGTAGTTAGGAAATATTTTATCAGAGTAAAACACCTTCATTTATATAAATAAATATAATTGGGATAAAACCCAAGTTTTCATTACAAACTGATTTATAGGGGTAAACCCTATTTTATTGAAATAAAACATCTTCTTTATTTAGGTAACTTTTATAGCCACTTTTTCCAAGCCTTCAGTGCTGTCCAGCTGGCTTCTAATTGGCTTTCACATTTTGTTACCTGAAAACGCATTTAAAAACATTTTGTTAGTGGGAAATACTGGTGAGTGAATCCTAGTTTAATCAAGAAGACTTTTATTAATTTTCACAGTATTGAGAGCGATTACAATGTTTATATCTTCACAATTACTCATTCAGTACTGTCAATCCTGACTGGTGGGTCATATTACACATTTGCTAACTCTTTGTCCAATGGTAACGTGTTCCACATTTTGTATACAAAACCCCAACATACCGGCAGTAATTGAAGACTACAAGACTCAATCACTGCTAATTGTAAATTAAATAAATAAAGGTTTTGTAAAATAGTTTGCAAAAACATTTACAAAAAAAGAGATTACTCACAAAAAGGTTTACACAAAAATAAGGATTACTCACATTGTTGTCTTAGGTTTTCTTTAAGGGTTTCCTGGTGATAATCTATAATTTACACAAATGCACACGTGTTAGTATAATAACCCACTATTTACATTAGCAATACCCTCCCCGAGACGGCATTCCAACGACTACGTCGGGTAGAACCTCGACAACCGTTACGGAACCCTGGATCAATCGGGCAGCGTATCTAATACATAACCGGGGTTATGATACTTACAACGGAGCAGAACTTCGTTATTTAGGGGGTATTATGCCCGAAAATTATGCCTACTACTCAGAAATTCGAGAGAGAAAGAAGTGTGTGAGCGAATTCGACTGAAGGCCCGAGCTCCCAATTTATAGGGCAGAAATTTGACTTTGTCTCGCCCCGCGTAAGCTTCGGCCAATGTCTACGCGGCCCGCGAGGGCTTGTAGACTAGGCCGTAGCCTTGCTGCGTTGACACGTAGCCTCAACACGAGTCTGACACGTGGCGGCCTGGGGACTCGCCTGAGATTGGAGCTGTCGTGGCCCGCGTAGGTCTAGGGGGCGGCTTACGCGCCCCGCGAGAGACCACTAAAATTCGTTTTTAATTAATTTTTATAAAAATAAAGGTATTCGGGGTCCGTTTTCGTGTATGGAGTGTATTTTAGGACATATTGGGATATTTTAAAATATATTAGGGGTGTCGAAAGATTATTTAGGAGGGTTGTTATAGTTTGGGAGGGTTTGGGTCTGAACTTTGAAGAAGATGATGTGTTTTAGATATTAATATGTTATAATAAAATTAAAATGACCAAAATGCCCCTGAATTAAAAGGCAAAATAGGCATGCTGCAACAGTCAAAAAAGAGGGTTTTTGAGTTTTGGACCAAAATGGCAACAAAAACGAAACCACACGGACCCAGATTTAAAAAGTTTGAGATTTGGACTAAAATGGCAAAAGTGCCCAAGCCACAGGGACCAAAATGGCAATTTACCCTAAAGCCTAATATTAAAAGACTTTAAAATTCAAAGGTGGCCCACATTCAAATTCCAAAAGGTCTGCCATCAAACCACTGCCTATCTCCAAACTTCAACCTATGTTATAAATTAAAACCTCTGTAATCAAAACTACTGCCGATTCAAAATTTTGGCTCCAGATTCAAAATTTAAACATGGCTCCAGATTCAAAATTTAAACAAAATCTCTGTTTCTCTATGCGAGAATTTGTAACCTGCAACTCCATTTTCTCTAGAACCCTCTCACTCGCGTACCTTCTCTGCTTCAACAATGGCGACTGTTATGCAGAAGATCAACAATCGAACAAGGTAAATCCTTAGGATCCTTATTTGATTTCATTTTTGCATAAAGTAATACACCAATTTTCAAACAGATGACTTCTAGGTATACTATTATTGGATATCACTTGGTGCTTTGTTTGGTTTTGTACTTCTATTTAACAGAGGCTTCGTCTTCGCTTTAAGCTACTTAAAGGGTAAATTCATCTTTTTCATTGTAAGTCAATTTTGAACATAAGAGTGCCCTGTTATGCTATCTTAAATTTCAATCACAATTTGATAAGTTCAAAGAACTGATGTACTATTATGTTATCTTAAATCTCGATCACAATTTTATAAGTAGAAAAGACTTAAAAGCTAAAAGGTTAAAAAAGAAATCTAAAAAAAAGTAAAATTAATACTGATATCTTAAAAATTAAGATTTAATTCTTATCAAGATCAACAATCTGTCATTGTTGTTGAGGATCAACTTATTTATGGAGTGGCTCAAAAGTCGTTTCTCGTGCTTTTGAGAAATTTGTTCAGTAGTGCTTTTGATCATCTTGTGCCGTGTTACTTTACCAAAAAAAATGTTCTTGCTCTACTTATTGTTTACTATTTTTTTTCACATATTTTAATTGGTGATTACAGTACACTATAGAGGAAAAGGTCATTGAAAGAGCATATAAGAAGCTTTCACTTGATGCTTTGGTTATTCAACAAGGACGTTTAGATAAGCAAAAGAGTAATCATTTTTTTTATATTATATTTTCATATATGCATACCTCTTTTAGATTTCTATGTGCCTTATCATATATGCATACCTCTATAAAGAAAGATGAGTTGCTACAAATGGTGCGGTTTGGTGCTGAATAGTACAATCATAGATGAAGAAATTGATAGAATCATTGCCAAAGAGGAAGAGGTAAGTGCTAAACTTGATGCTAAGATGAAGAAGTTTAAAGAAGATGCAATTAAGTTTGAGAAATCTGTTCAGTAGTGCTTCTGATCATCTTGTGTTGTGTTACTTTACCAAAAAAATGTTCTTGCTCTATATAGGCTGCCTATTCACGAAAATTCCAAGAAATGCCTGTTCATAAAATACATAATTAGATATTTCAAAAATGAAAAATATATGTATATATATAATTTTGCCGGTTTCAAGTTTGAAACCAGACCGTATCGTTAATACCATACCGTATCGTTTGATTAAAAGTTGCTCTGCTTATTGTTTACTATTTTTTCTCATATTTTAATTGGTGATTGTAGTACACTATAGAGGAAAAGGTGTAACACCTCGTAAAATCACGACCAATATAATAAAGACATGTGTCATGAATTTTTAACGATTAACGAGTTGATTAAGAGGGGCTAAAGTTGTCAAACGAAGAAAGTATGTGTGTAAAAGGATATAAAGTGTTAACATATGAAAATTTTGCCTTTCAACAACCCTACATGATGTTTATACCCTTAAACGAATGAATCATAAAGCGTATGAAACCATTTGTGGAAGAAAGTAAAAGTTTACAAGATGCGAGGGTTAAATGGGTCAACATGTTTAAATTATACCTCTGAGTGACCTTTTAACGAACCCGAAGCTTTATAATGATTAATTATGCTTCCGAGAATAAGTGATAAAAATTTCACAAGGTTTCGATATCATATGAGGAAAATACGTTAACTTTCGTAATTAAAGGGTTAAAAGCGTCAACAGGGCAAAACTGGTGTTTTCGGTAATCATTTAACAAAACCGGACCTAACGGTGTTTGGTTATATCTCATGGATCACAAGAATAAGAGTTAAATGGGCTAAATGTGCTTAAAATGAAAGAATTCATGCTTTATAAGGTCCAGGGGGTGAAAATGTCAGCTTTGGAAACTTGCTGATCTAGTTACCTACATGCTGGCGTCACGCCACCACCATCATCTTCTACCGTCGCGCGACGCGACAGCCTGACCTGGGCAGATTCTCTGCACAGCTACATGTACAGCAGGTTGCACCGCCTTGGAAGCCTTGTATTCGAATTCAGGGGCTGCGCCAGTGGTTTTTCATGTATAGGGACACTTGGAATTCATTAGGGATCACCTATAGACCTTGTTGGATTGATCTCATGAGTTTAAAGTTCCTATATAAGAGTCTTGTTTGCTAGTTCCTGAGCACACTTGCAAAAATCATTCTAAACTTATTCTCTGGAGCTCTCTGGACCTCAAGCAAACTTCCTTAAGTTCCAAGATCGTGCTTAGGACCATTGTAAGTGTCCTTAACCTCCTAATTTCAGTTTAGTTAGTTTATTGACCAAAAGTCAAACTTATCGTAATTAAGGTTTGACTTAGTGATTAATCACTAATGGTCCAGTCATTAGTAAATTAAAAGTAGATATAAGTTGGTAATTATGTAGGTAATAAACCCCTAAGAGGGCACCTACTGATTATCACCCTAACTTGGTCAAATGTCGGGTCAAACCTAATGATAAAAAGTCAACAGAAAGCTATTTTGCAAATAAACACATAATTAATAATGTAGAAGCCATGAAACATGTTTTATCACTTGTATAACTCGGTAATTAATGTAAGAACATGTCTAATCATGTTCGACTAGACAGTTTTGAGTTTAGGCTCGGTTCGGAACCGAAAGTCGCAAAAGTAGACTTTTGCTTTGACTTTCAGTTCTGACCCGATTTAGTTTAGTTTAGACATGCCTTAAAGTTCCATTAGGACCAAGTTATAGGTTAGTATAACCCTCTGAGGTTATACAACTTGGTTCATAATTAATCTGATTCATTTGCATGTTTCCGTTATATGCCTAAATATTGACCATTATGCCCTTTTGACCTTAAAACGATATTTTTGAAAATGTGAGAGGACAAAAACCTTTTTTACTGATTTATAAGCATGTCCTAAAAATTTGACATCAGTTTGAGGTCTAGATTAGGAGTTATGCTCAATAGCGTAAATTGAAAGTCTTTTATTAATTAAACGGCATAATTAGTATAAAGACAATTTAAACCCAAATTTCGACACCAAAATTTTTACCCACTGATGTAATATAATATTTTGTGATTTTTGAAGATTTTTATTTATTTTTAAACTGATCATAACATATGGTTCTAGCTTTGATTCGGTAATTGTCGGTTATACCCTTTTTGCTAATAAAATGAGTTTTACATAACATTTTGATGCCAAACTTTTTGCTACTAATTTTATATAATAAATACAATATTTTGAACCTTATAAACTGATAAAAAAAACTCGGATTTCCTATTTTAACCCGAAAATCGCTTAAAACCGATTTTTACGCGTTTTAAACGCATAGTATGAGTTAAAACTATTTTTAACATATAAGACTTAATACCTACTGATGTTTTAAGTAAATTTTTATACTTTAATAGTAAGCAAAAGTTGTAAACTCAGATTCTAAAATTTAACCTTTAAAGCTTTTGTGAAATTACCAAAATGCCCATACGGTGCATAGTTTGGTTATAAATGATAAATTTCACATATAGGCAATACCCTACTGATATGACCTGCAAAAATAGTTATTTTTACTAATCATATCAAACCTGCACCTCAGATTAATATTTAATCGCTTTTATAACCCTTAAAATGACCAAAATACCCCTACGGGGCTTAAATTGAGTTTAAATTCGTGTTGGCCATAATGGAAGATTTCCTACTGATATCACAACATGTTTAAGGCATATTAACATAGGAAACCTATTCATGACTTATTTGTTTACCCGTTATGCATTTTTCGCGTTCGGAACTGTTTATATAACTAGTTTGCATAAACTAACCGAAAAGGGTCAAACCTTATCATTTTTATCTCAAAATCCAGAATTTGTTTAGTTTACCCATATTATACAAGTCTTCAAACTTGTCGGGTCTAAATCACATTCTAATCCGGTCTACGCTTAATCTTGCGTTTTGAACCGTATATCTTCCTTTAAAAACTAACCAGTCTAAGTTTAGACTTAATTAAGACCCGTTAGGAATCTAATAGGTTATTAAAACCTTCGTTCCAGATTTAGGAGACCAGTAAAAGATACTTTGCACTTGCTGATTTGTACGGCTGGGATAAATTTGAATAATTTGCTCAGGTAAATACTTTTAACTTATTTTCCCTTATACAGGCTTGGGGTACGGTATATAAATTACCGCTTGGTCGGGCATTGAATTTTTAATCATATGAAGGTTAATTTATTGAGATGACCCGTTTAATCTGTTTTGTTTGTTATAAGCCTTTGGAGGGTTAATGACCATGTCCTGGATATCATCGGCTCATTCATTGAAATGGCCACGACTTAAGCACGGGGTGTAGGCATACACCTGCCGGTGCATATATAAAATAATATACCGCCTGTTCGAGAATAACTCGCCGCGGGATATATTATGTGGTGTGTCTATTAATCTTTAACCCGGTATTCAGCCCGGGCTACTGAACGTATAACGAACATATAATTCTTTTAAAATTTTTATTTTTAAATAATTATCCCAAGTTATAAAAGATTATTTGTGCCTTGTGCATCTAAATCAATTTTCTTAAACATTTTCAAAATGAGTCGGTTAATTGTATTTACCAGTGTAAACTGACGTATTTTCCAAAAAGGCTAAGTGCATGTACTAGACGGAATAGGCTGGCTACTCCTAGCATCAATAAAGAGTCTTGCAAGCTTAGATCTTTACAAATCTGTTGAACAATGATCTTTTAACTTTTATCCGCCTGTGGATCCCTTACAACCGTTTCTGTAATTATTGATATTACTTTCATTCGGTTTGTAATGTTTTTATCTTTCGACTTCCGCTGTGTATTAAACTGTGATAAATTGTCTATGATGATATCAACTACGTCACGATATTCCCCACCGGGCCCACCGGTAATACGTGGAAATATCGGGGTGTGACAGGTTGGTATCAGAGCCAACATTGAGTGAATTAAACACTAGCCTTTTGTGTTTAATCTCAATGACACGGTTTACACATTTCTCGACTTCCGAGTCTAGACAAAGAACTTAGGACTAATCCTGATTTATTTATTTTGCTCTTTATTGTTTTTCTTTGTTGTTTTGACAGGCTCAACAAAATACCACCAAGGTTCAGAAGAGGAGGACGAGGCAAGGCGCCATTCACCAGCCATGACCATGAGGCCGGACCTTCCCACCGGTGAACTCCGTCTGCAACAATGAGCACAAGTCCTCAGGAGCATTGGAGGACATATTTGGATCCCGCGAGGCAATCTGTCCCTCTAAGTTCATCTCCCTCCTACCAAGATTCCTTTGGGCCTCAATCGGAGAACGAGCCCAACGATTCTCACCACTCTTATCTACCACTGCAGCGGTCGGGGTCGTACCACGCGTTTCAAGACCCGACCCCATATTTTCAGAGCTGGTTTAACCCGACAAATCAGATTGAAGAACCAATGGGCCATAACCCATTGGGCCCTGAAAACCATTTCCCTGAAGCTCGGGACATGGATATGGATGATGACCCAGATCCTGCCGAACCACCATCATGGTCATCTTTTCATGGATCACCCTATCGTGGTCCCGACAGCTATGAGGTGAGGTTTGCCCAATACGATTGGGTGTTTACTCCCTCCTACCACTCAGCACCTCAGCAGCAGCAGCAGCAGGATCCCTCGAAGGATTCATGTTTCGTAGCGGTCACTCCGCCACCGCCACCGCTGCCAGAGCAGCAACCGCCTCCGGAGCCACCGAGGCGGAGAAGAAACACACGGATGTCCGTGCGAGGGGGAATTCGTATCAGCACCCCCTAACCCACCAGTGGCAGTCATTACCCGCCACTGTATGAAGCCCACAAATGGGTGGGCTTTCAAACCCCGTTTCTGAGGTGGACTCCGCGCCAGTCGCACCACCGTCACCACCACACATGGGATTTAATAACCCAATACCTTCTTACGCTGGTTCAGCAGCGTATAACCCCATTGAACAACCTGCTTACCCAGGTTATAATTACTATGATGCCCCTGCCGTTGACCCGTACATTGAGGCGGCCAACTACAACGCCCTTCACCCCGACGGACCTTTTGGGATTTCGTACCAGCCGGGGTACCTACCGCATGGGTATCAATACCCAATACCTCCTTAACCTCTGCAGCCGCAGCAGCCGCAGCTACCGCAGATCCAGCCGCCACAACAGGAAGAGATTCTACAGAGGTTGAACCGGGTAGAGCGGGAGATTCAAGAAGAGCGTAGGAGCCAACATGGATTTTTGAAGGGTTTGGCAAATCTAATCAAGGGGAAGAGCAAAAAGGATCATTAGAATTCCTTGTCTGTTTATTTATTTATTGTATTGTAATTTCCTTGTTTCAATCAAGTCCCTGCGTGGACATCTATTTATGTACCTAGTCCCTGCGAGGACTTGTATTTTCAGTATTAGCCCCTGCGTGGGCAAGTTATTTCTGTTAAAGTCCCGTTTAGGGCAATTTTGTACTCTTTTAATTTTAGTGGAATGTTGGAATTTAAAATTTCATTTTTGTCATTATATGCATGAATATAAAATATGAAATAAATAAAAAAATATCATTCCTTTTATAAGATCTGCCATTATATATTAAACAAAATCTTAAAGGCAAAACCTAGCCATATGTCATTTTAAGACAGGGTCATGATGGTAGTCCCTTATTAAGATTCAGATCATTGTTAACATCTGAAAACATGTTAACAATCCTGAAAAATGTGATTCAATAAAATCACCTAAGTCATCCTTATATTGGATTCTTTTAAATCATTTCCCTAATTATTTATTAAATAAACATCCGTTAGTGATGTAATGCCTACGGGCCATATTCATTGTCATATAAGACAAAAGACAGTTGTAGTCTACGACTCCCTGTCGAGAAAAGGTAATGAACTACGTTCAAACCTAAATGCATTGATTCTATGAAATCATGGTTTATGAATTTAAGACTGTCCTTGTGACTAGGCCTTTTGTATGCCACTCAATTATCCTTAATAATTAATAACTGGGATAAAATATAATAAAAATTTAAATGAATTAAATTAACCAATATGGTTTATAAGTACCATGGTTGATGAATTGCCATAAAAGACAATTCCATATTAGACTCCTGAATAAATTATTATCATTATTTTATGTAGCAATCAAGCTACATGGCAGAGTCTAAAGAAGTCAACAGTCACCCAGTAGAAAATCATAATACTACCAGGATCAATGTGACCGGTGCGGAACTTCAAGCGTTAATTGATAATGTTGTTACCAAAGCCATGGATAGGCTGTTTAATGAATCAAGCGGGACTCTGAGCAGGACCCTATCCGCACCTCATTCCAAATCTCACCCTAAGACTCATTCTGAGGCTCACAGTAAGCCACCTTCTAAACACCTTGAGTCAAAGAAGGATGATACTCGACACTCCTCAAATCAGCATAATGTTCCATCTAAGAAAATTGTATTTGATAAGGAGCCACGAGCAAGAACCTGTACTTATAAGTATTTCGTCTCCTGCAAGCCCAAGGATTTCACTGGGGAAAAAGGAGCCATCGATTGCATGACGTGGCTAGATGAGATGGACACGGTGGTTGATATTAGTGGATGCACAGAGCGAGATATTGTGAAATATGTGTCGCAATCTTTCAAAGGTGAAGCTCTAGCTTGGTGGAGGTCTTTGATCCAAGCTACCGGAAAGATCCCGTTGTACAACCTGACATGGGATCAGTTTGTTGCCCTTATTAAGGAGAATTACTGTCCTCAACATGAAGTTGAGAAAATCGAGTCCGACTTCTTATCATTGGTTATGGAAAAATGGACTGTCAGGCATACCTCACGAATTTTAATACTATGTCTCGATTGGTTCCATACTTGGTGACACCGGAACCAAAACGTATAGCCCGTTTCATTGGGGGTTTAGCCCCGGAGATCAAAGCTAGTGTGAAGGCATCCCGACCTACTACTTTTAGGTCAGTAGCTAATTTGTCATTGTCTCTTACCCTTGATACGGCCAGGCAGAGATCGCTTAGGAATTCTGATGCTGGGAAGAGAAAACATGAGGATGATAACTCACGCCGTTCAGACAAGAAGCACAAAGGGAACTCTGATCACAAGAAGAGTTCAGGGTTCAAGAAAGAGGACCAACAGCAGGGTGAGAAGCCCAAATGCAAAACCTGCAAGAAACGCCATTTGGGAAAGTGCAGGTATGAATCAAAGTCCCAATCACAGCCAAGAGCTTGTGGGATTTGTAAGTCCTCTGAGCATAAGACATTGGATTGTAAAAAGATTAAGGATGCAACTTGTTACAATTGTAACGAGAAAGGGCATATCAAGTCCAACTGCCCTAAGTAGGCGAAGAAACCCGAAGAAGGCAAAAAGACCAATGCTAGGGTCTTCCAAATGAATGCCCAAGAAGCAATCCAAAATGACAACCTGATAATAGGTACCTTTCTTATTAATGATGTTTATGCAAGAGTACTATTTGATTCGGGAGCAGATAAGTTGTTTGTTGATAATAAGTTTTGTAAATTGCTAAATCTGCCTGTTAAAACCTTAAGCATAAAATATGAAGTAGAACTGGCCGACGGTACCATAGAAACTGCTTCAACTGTGTTAGATGGATGTTTTATATCCATTAGGAACCATTCCTTTCCGTTATCATTGCTTCCTTTGAAATTAGCTGGTTTCGACATAGTGATAGGCATGGATTGGTTATCTCATAACCAAGCCCAGATTGTTTGTGATAAGAAACAAGTGGTTATTAAAACTCCATATGATGAGCCACTTACAATACAAGGAGATACTCAGTATGGGTTGCCTAAGCAAGTGTCTATGCTTAAGGCGTCAAGGTGCATGAAGAAGGGTTGTGTCATCTACATGGCACAAGTAACTATTGATGAACCAAAGCCTAAGATTGAAGACATCCTTGTTATTTCTGAATATCCAGAGGTATTCCCTGAAGAACTACCTGGATTACCACCAGATAGGCAGGTGGAGTTCAGAACGACATCATTCCTGGAGCAGCACCTGTTGCAAGAGCACCTTACAGGTTAGCATCAACGGAGATGAAAGAGTTAAGGACTCAACTGGATGATTTATTGGCAAAGGGATTTATTAGACCTAGCTCATCTCCCTGGGGAGCACCGATCCTGTTTGTGAAGAAGAAGGATGGATCGATGCGTCTATGCATCGATTATCGCGAGCTTAACAATGTTACAATCAAGAATAGATATCCATTGCCCAGGATCGACGATCTGTTCAATCAACTGCAAGGGGCAAGTTACTTCTCCAAGATTGATTTAAGGTCTGGTTACCATCAACTGAAGGTTAGAGATGAAGATGTGCACAAGACTGCATTTAGGACTCGTTATGGTCACTAGGAGTTCTTAGTGATGCCTTTTGGGCTCACTAATGCACCAGCAGCGTTCATGGATCTCATGAATCGCGTTTGCAAACCCTACTTGGACAAGTTTGTCATCGTCTTCATTGATGACATTCTTATTTATTCAGGGAATCAGGCTGATCATGAGAAGCACATTCGTTGTATTCTTAAACTTCTCCAGCATGAGAAGCTCTACGCCAAGTTTTCAAAGTGTGAATTTTGCCTTTGTGAAGTTCAATTCCTTGGACATGTGGTTAGTGAGCATGGTATCCAGGTGGATCCCGCTAAGATTGAAGCTATCATGAATTGGTAAGAGCCGAAGACGCCCACAGAGATTCGTAGTTTCTTGGGTCTGGCAGGATATTACAGGAGATTTATTGAAAACTTCTTAAGGATTGCTGCACCCCTAACTTCGTTGACTCGTAAGAATAGCAAGTTTGACTGGGGTCCTAAGCAACAAGAATCCTTTGATATCCTTAAGTAGAAGTTGAGCAACGCACCTGTGTTGACATTGCCTGAAGGGATTGAAGAATTTGTGGTGTATTGTGATGCATCGCACACAGGTATGGGATGTGTGCTTATGCAGAAGGGCAAAGTTATTGCCTATGCTTCTTGTTGGGATTGAACCCTATCAGAGGAACAGATAATGTAAAGCCAAAACTGGATCAAAGCAGTGGATCCAGAATAAGCAGACGTTTACAGTTGGTTCATGCAAATCTCTCCCCTTGAAAGTGGTTTCATATCTGCTGACCTCCTATCTGCTGATCATACTAAGTGCTGACCTACAACTGCTGCTTTATATCTACTGACCAAAGTCAAAGACTGATGGAATACCAAAGCTCTGTTGACTCTATCTACTGCCTTGGGTCAAGTACTGCTGATCCGGACAAGCACTGCTGGGTTCACAGCAGTGGAAGGATGCAGCAGCAGTTTAAGTGTCTTTTATGTAATGTAATGTAATAGCAGTAGTTTAGTACATCAGTGTTTATAGATCAGTAGTTAGAGTTTGTTAGGAGGTTAGATGTCACTTTCATGGTGACGTCAGCTAAGATGCTCAGTGGTTTGCAAGTGCCTATAAATAGTTCAGTACTTTGTACTGTTCTATTAGCTCTTTTGATCAATCGTCTTCTTTGCACGAACAAACTACTGAGCTCTGGCTGAGGGGGAGTTTGCATTCTTACATTAATCATTGTAATCGTTGTTGAAACAAATTCAATCATTCGGTTCTTTGTGAAAAGGTGTTTGATAAAAGTATTACTCTCTTTTGATTGTATGCAAAGTTTGCTTTCATCTTATTTCCGCTGCACAACTCATTCATTTCCATCTTAAATTGAAGATCATCAGTTTAAACCAAAATGGTCTGATGAGTGTGATATTCTTGAAAATTTCAAGCCAATGGACTTTACATCAATTGATGGTGCTAAAGCTCCAAAAGCTAAAGGCATACCTCTCAAAGATATCCCAGCAGTGGTTAAAACCTCTGCTGCAAAGGAATCTGAAAAGAGAAAGAAGAAAGAAAAAATTGATAACTTGTTTTGTGAATTCTGTGAGAAAAGGAATCATCTAACAAAAGACTGTTTCCACTTAAAAGCTTATGATCTAAACAAAACAAGTGTCATTGTTTCAGCAGAAAGCTGCATTGTTTGTGGGAAAACAAACCACAAAACTCAAGCATGTGTGTACCTCAAAAACTTTGATGTGAAAAAGAATGAGTACATGGCTAAAACATCCTTGAGTCCACCATCATCCTCATCATCTGTCAAATTCACCAAGAAACAACCACTGTTTGTGCCAGTACAAACAGCTGTCACAAAACAGCTGAACCAAACATCTGCCAAAAGAGATGTTCAGGTTACTGATGCACCCCCTGCCAATCAGTTCAAAAAGGGCAGAGAAAAACAGTCTTACCAAAGGATTCCACACGTTTATGAGGCCTACAAAAGGCCTTCTAAACCCAAAGTGAACAGGCATCCTTTTGGTTACCAGCAGATGATTGGTCAGGATCCACAACAGTGGTTAGAGAAACACTATCCTAAAACAGTTCAAACCCCTGACCTAACCACTGTCCATCATCTTGCATCCATTCCAGACACTGTTGAGATCCCATCCAAAGCCTTGTTGGCTTTGGAGACCTTAATGAACTAATCCTTTTACTTCATGTGCAGGGAGCTTCTGCATGCTTTGATAGTCTTTGGTATGTAGATAGTGGAGGCTCCAGGCACATGACAGGATGTAAAGCCCTCCTCAAAGACTTTAAAATCCATGGTGGGGGTGATATATCCTTTGGGAATAATAGTAAAGGGAAGGTTCTGGGGTCTGGTACAGTGCAATCTGGAAATGTAAAGTTTGAAAATGTCAATCTAATAGACAATCTAAAATTCAACCTTCTGAGTGTGTCCCAAATGAGTGACAAGGGATTTGGGTCATTCTTCACAAAAGACTGTTGTAGGATTGTTGGACCAGAAATGGTCAAAAAGATTGAAGCAATAATTAAATCTGGTCATACTAAACTTGTTGCTCAAAGAAGTGGCAATGTTTATGTTGTTGACATGTCAAAAGAGTGTCCCAGAGCTGATGCCTGTCTGTTCTCAGCTGCATCTAACAAAGAGACAGAACTTTGGCACAGAAGGCTGGGACACACAAATCTTAAGACAATCACAGAAATTTCAAAAAATGGTTTGGTGAGAGGCCTACCACAAAAATTGTTTTCATGTCCTGAACATTGCATTTCCTGTTTAAAAGGAAAACAGCATAAAAGTTCTTATAAGTCCATTGAAGAGTCCAAAACAACCCAGTGTCTGCAAATGCTACACATGGATTTGTTTGGCCCAGTTCAAGTCATGAGCCTTAAAAAGAAAAGATATTGTTTGGTTATTGTTGATGACTTTTCTAGGTTCACATGGACTTTCTTCTTGCACTCAAAAGATGAAACTGCAGGCATTTTGCAAGACCTTGTAATACAGGTTGAAAAGCAATTTGACCTTCCAGTAAAAAGCTTCAGGAGTGACAATGGCACAGAATTCAAAAATAGGGAGTTGGATGCCTTCTGTGTGAAGAAAGGGATTGTAAGGCAGTACAGCATCCCAAGAACACCAGAGCAGAATGGGGTAGTGGAAAGGAAGAACAGAACTCTGATTGAGGCTGCCAGAACCATGCTTGCAGATTCAGGTTTGCCTTTAACTTTCTGGGCAGAGGCAGTAAACACTGCTTGCTATGTTCAGAACAGAGTTTTAATAAACCCCAGGCACAAAAAGACTGCCTATGAAATTCTGTATAAAATTAAACCACTGATCTCATATTTCAAAGTGTTTGGCTGCCCATGCTTTATTTTGAATTTAAAAGATTCCATTTCAAAATTTGCAGCCAAAATTGATTGTGGTTATCATCTGGGATACTCAACCACTGCCAAGGCCTACAAAGTGTTTAATACACGGACCAAGGTAGTGGAGGAGACCTTGAATGTTAAGTTCAATGAACTTTCATCAATGAAAATCCCAGCAAATCCTGCAGATCTGTTTGATCTTGAAAAATTCACTTTTGAAAATACTGCTGTCAAGACTAACAGTGCAGGTCCATCAGAGGATACAACACCAGACTATGGGTATGAAATCATCATCCCTCAAAAGTCTGCCACAAAGGGAAAAGCATCAGCTGTTCAAAACAGTTGTCAAAGCTCTACCACTGCTACCTCAACAATTGTTGACCAAAGTAGCCCATCAACCACTGCTTCCACATCCTCAAACACTGCTGACAAAAGTCCTCAAACAGTGGATAAAAGCCAGCAGTTGTCCACCTCATTACCTCCTATTCCACCACCTTTTGAAACCACTGCTGGATCATCAAAGTCCCCAGCAGTGGTTAGCTCAGATGATACACATTTGCAGCCTTCACCAACCAATGCCATCATACCATACCAAGGAGATTTAATCTTCTTGAGATCTCATCCACCTGATCAAATCATTGGCAACATAAATGAAGGGGTGCTCACAAGAAGCCAAACCCAAAACATTTATCTTTTTGCTGGTTTTCTATCACTCCATCAGCCAGTCAAGTACCAAGAGGCACTGAAAGACAACAGCTGGGTAGAAGCTATGCAAGAGGAGCTCCAACAGTTTAAAAGACAACAAGTATGGGAGCTTGTACCACTGCCAGAAGAGGTTAGTCCCATTGGCACAAAGTGGGTCTTCAAGAACAAAACTGATGAAAGGGGTATTGTTGTCAAGAATAAAGCCAGGCTTGTGGTTCAAGGTTACAGACAGGAAGAGGGGATTGATTATGATGAAACATTTGCCCCTGTTGCAAGATTAGAAGCAATTAGACTGTTCCTGGCCTTTGCTGTCAACCACAATATGAAGGTGTTTCAAATGGATATCAAAAGTGCTTTCCTCTATGGTACAATTCAAGAAGAGGTGTATGTTTGTCAACCTCCAGGTTTTGAGGATCCATTTTATCCAGATCATGTCTACAGGCTAAACAAAGCCTTGTATGGCTTGAAACAAGCACCAAGAGCCTGGTATGAAACTCTTTCCAACTTCTTACTCTCAAATGGTTTCAAAAGAGGTACCATTGATAAAACATTGTTTTTAAAATGGAGAGGGAAGGATTTAATGATTGTCCAGATTTATGTGGATGACATTATTTTTGAAAGCACATGTAACTCAATGTGTGAAGAGTTTAGAGAACTCATGACAGCTGAGTTTGAAATGAGTGCAATGGGTGAGCTGCAATGCTTTCTTGGTCTCCAAGTACAGCAATTGCAAAATGGAACTTTCATTCATCAAAGCAAATATGCTAAAGAACTTTTAACCAAATTTGATATGAATGATTGTAAACCATGCAGCACACCCATGGCAACAAATAAGCTGGTCATGTCTGATGAAAAAGATGAGCTGATTGACCAAACACTTTATAGAAGCATGATTGGGTCTTTATTGTACCTAACTGCATCTAGACCAGACATCATGTTTGCAACATGTGTCTGTGCAAGAAGTCAATCAGCTCCCAGAAAATCAAATCTCATTGCTGTAAAAAGGATCTTCAGATACATAAAAGGTGCTCCCACACTTGGTATCTGGTATCCAGCTAATGGGAACATCAAGCTTTCAGGTTTCTCAGACAGTGACTTTGCTGGATGTCACACCACAAGGAAGTCCACATCAGGAGGGTGCCAGTTTCTAGGTGACTGCTTAGTTTCTTGGCAAAGCAAAAAGCAAGCAGCTGTTTCGACATCCACTGCTGAAGCTGAATACATTGCTGCTGCAAGCTGTACAGCCCAACTCCTGTGGCTTCAAAATCAGTTGCTGGATTTTGGTATCACTGCCTTAAAGACACCACTCATGTTGGACAGTCAGGCAGCAGAAAATATCATCAAAAATCCAGTTTCCCACTCAACCACCAAACATATGGACATCAGACATCACTTTGTGAGGGACTGCTATGAAAAAGGTTTGATTTCTCTGCATCATGTCCCAACTAAAGACCAGCTGGCTGATGTACTCACAAAAGCACTTGATACAGCCACTTTTGAAAGTTTGGTCTCTAGGATTGGGATGCTGAACATGGAATAACAAGCAACATCTTGTTTTTCTATGAATAAAAGCAACAAAATGTTTTCAGAAAATCAAAACTCCATCCTTAAAAATAGTTAAAAATGAAGTTTTTTTTTTTCATTAAGTCCTTAAAAGTCTACCACTAACCACTGATTGTTCAAAAGTCTGCTATACTTCAAAAGTCTGTCCACTGCTGAAAGTCAACCCCTGCTCTCTCATTATTTTGATAAACTCTGTTGTTCAAAAGCAGTGTCTTATCTACTGATATGCTATCCACTGATAGTAAAAATCATCCACTGCTTTCATACCACTGCCTTCATCAGTCACTTTCAACAAAAGTACTGTCCTTCACTTTCAACAGGGGTTGTCACGTGGACAGTACATATTGGTCAGACCTTTTGTAACGGCTGCCACCTCAGCATTCACTTTCTTCCCTATAAAATCCCCCACTCACCACCAAAACAGGGTTTTACTGTCGAATTGAATTCTTAAAAATTCTCTTCTCAAAGCAGTTTTTCTTCACATTTCTTCGATCAATCATCCTCAAAATGACAAAATCAAAGAAATCTTCAAAACCCTCATCCAAATCTTCATCGCAAACAGCCTCTCAAAAGGCAATCTCCACTGAAATTCCACACAAACCATCTCACAATCTCCTGGGTATTCTCACAAAACCAGGAACCACAAAAGATTTCGATTCCATCATTGATCTCATGGCAAAATCAAAGTACAAAACCTTGATCACTGCCGATGCACCAATCTATTTGGCGACCCAAAGGGAGTTCTGGAAAAATGCAACCCTTGAAAAACAAGGCGACATTGCAACCACCATAAACTCTTATATAAAGGGTAAAGCTGTCCAAATCACGCCACAATCCATTTCAGAGGTCTTTCAACTCGGTGATCAGGAAGGTAAAATTTCTTTCACTAAAAACGAGTTAAAAATTGACTTCATTGAGCGAGGGTATGAAGCCACAATGATGAAGAAAATAACCTTAGAAAAAGGTTATTTTCCTTCTGCAACCAGATTTTTATTTCATACCCTCCTACTATGTGTTTCAAATAAAACCACTTCTTTTAATGAAATCCCTTTAAAGATTCAAAATCTGGGATATGCTATTCTTCAAGGAGAAAATTTTAACTATTCTCGGGAAATTTTTAAAGATTTGGTTAATAATGTTGAAACAAAATCATTCTTACTGTTTCCAAGGTTTTTAAGTTACTATTTTTCAAAGAAATTCAGTAAGGATGATTTAACTATAATAAATCAGGGTGCTCCTACTCAAATAAACAGTTTAACTACTGAAACTTTTTCAAGGATGTTAGCACCCTGCAAAACACAAGCAGAGGTGCCTGAGCAGATTTTAGTAGTTACAACTGCTCCTCAGGTATCTGCTGCTGAGCCCACTGCTCAAGGTGATCAGAGCAGCAGCACAACTGCTTTGAAACCCACACCTACAATCACCAAAAAGCCAACAAAAAGAAAAACACAAAAACCCCCCCAAAACCCTCAAAAAGGCATCTCTGGAGGATGAGATACCAGAGCTTCTGCCAGTGACAACACAAAAGTCACAAGAAACCATTGCTGCTTCTTCCTCACAGCAGTTGGTACAAATATCTCCACCCATAACCAAAACTCCTCCTGTTTCTTCACAAAAAGAACAGGTTGTACAAATAGGGTCTCCACATCATGATGCTCTGGAAACACTCGTTTCTATCATCCATAGTCCAATGCCCGGGACACATCCTACTTCTACACCAACCATCACATCCACATTTCCCTCACCAATAAAACCACTGTTGGATGCAATTGATTTGAACCAGGCATTATCCAGTCCTTCTCAATCACCTATTAATGAGAATATACCTCAACAACTGACTGGGTCTGATGTATCAATCTTTGCTAACCCACCAACACAACCTGAGGAGGTTACACCCCTTGAGTTACAAGTAACTCTTGGTGGTAATCCAAGTGAAGCAGCCACTACAACTGTTACACCCACTGGGTTACATTTGGACAGTGGTTACATTCATAAGACTTCCTTGGAGGCAATTCCTTTTATAGCACCTATGTCAACCACCAGTGGATTTATTTATCCTACTGGCAACATCAAAAGGTTGTCAAGTGTTGAAGGAAGAAGACCCCAGTACCAAGAAAAAGGGGCATCAGTGGTTAATGTTTGGAGCATATTCCCTACATCTACCACTGATAAAACCACTGCTAGTGGGAAATCAGATGATCCCATTAACTTGGGTGATGGTTTAAAGTACCAGAAATTGACGGATCGTATTGCAAAGCTTGATAACTCTGTTGCAGAACTCAAAGATATGCTACAACAGGTGTTACAAGTTCAGAAGGTACAAACAACTGCTGTTCCACCTCAAGCACATGCTCCACAAAGGACACC
The DNA here is from genome assembly GCA_030545235.1 of Helianthus tuberosus. Lineage (NCBI taxonomy): Eukaryota > Viridiplantae > Streptophyta > Magnoliopsida > Asterales > Asteraceae > Helianthus > Helianthus tuberosus. The sequence goes on from CM060425.1 coordinate 202,617,500, forward strand.
TGCTATAAATGAGCTCTGGAATCTATTTCAATCTTTTCTCCAACAACAAGCACAATTAGCAGATCAGCAACATGAAAAACATGTCCAACAGCTGAGAAATGCAATGGAGTCAAGATTCAAGAACACTCAGGCTGACTTAAAGGCTCTCAAAACTCAGATCTTGCACACCACTGGCACTGCTCCTCCAACTGTACGTTTCATTTATGACCTCCCAGAAGATAATGCCAAAAAGGGGGAGAAAATTAAGGAGTGGAAAAGGAAGGGTATAGAAGATGGTCTTTATCTTGAACCAGAGAATTCAAACATGACCAAAAAGATCCCTTTGCCAGATGGCAGCAAGAAGATTGATGTGACAACAAATGCACTAGCAGAAGCAATTGCAAGTGTGAAGAGAGATAGAGAGGCCAAAAGGAAAGCCAGGGTGGACAGAATGGATCATCCAGATCAGGGTACTTCTGGGTCAAGGGATCATGAAAATCCTGTTGAGGAAAAGAAGAGGCCTACTAGAAAAGTAAGGCAACCCAAATCCATTCCAACCAGACGTTCAAAGTCTGCTAAAAAACCACCGTACAAAACAGCTGATGCAGCAGGAGTTACAAAAACCACTGCTTGCCAAACAGTTGTTCCATCAACACACACCACTTCAACACACACAACATCTACTGCTCTACCATCACCACCACCAAAAACAACACCTGCTGACACACAGCAGAAGACAGCAGATGTTATAACATCTGTTGTAATGACAACAGTGGTTGAAACACCAGTTGTTTCAACAGCTGTTAGTCAATCACAATCCACTGCCTATACATCTACCACCACTGTTCCATCCAAAGCATCATCAGTCCCTCCTACAAAAAGGAGAAGACTAGTTCTCAAAGATGATGACAATTCACCATCACCAACATCTTCAAAATCTTTAGCTCTTGTCACAATACCAAAACCTGTTCCTCTCTCTTCAGTTCCAATGTACAAGCCCTTACCTCCTGCAGGTGTTCAATTTCCTCTTGAACTAGCAGCTGTTAGAGATGAAATAAAATCCTTCTACTATGAGGATGACCCTGCCAAAAGGAGGTTGCCATCAATAAAAGGATATCCTTGGCCTAAAAATGTTGATGAATACCTGGAAATCAAAGCCAAGCAAGCAGAGGATATTTCAAAAAGAAACACACAAGGGAAGTCTGACAAAGAAATTTCAAGAAATTATCAATATTTGCTCACACAAGTCAGATCTCTAGAGCAATTTGCAAAAAATGTTAGTCAACAAATTTCTGAAAGAGCAGCTGAATCTCTGAAGAAAGACTACATTGAAAGCATTATGGCTCACAAAAGGTACAAAGGAGAGAGATATATGTACAAAGAGTGGACTGTTCCTGAGCTTGAAGATGAAGCTGCAAGAATTCAAGACATGATAAAAAGGAAGGTCACTCACACTCCTCCTAACTGGGCAAAATTTAGAAAGAATGTACCTGACAAACAGGAAGAGCTGAAGAGGATGAAAGAGGAATTGGTAGCAGCTGATTATGGTAATAAAAGACAAGTTGCTAGATGGAAAGAAGATATGGTCAGGGCTACTTACAAAAAGTTGGAACAATTAAGAAAGAAAGATCCCACAGTTCCTCAAAAGCCTAACTATCCTGAAGCAGCGGTTTCAAAAAGACCTTCAAAGCTGCAAATCAGGAGATCCACAGCTCCAGTTGGTGCTACCATCTACAAAAGAAGGCCACACAAACAACTGATTGCTGAAACCATCAAAGAGTTAATGGAAGGTGAAGACCTTGGAAAAGAGGGTATAAAGAAAATGATCATGGAAACTCTTGGTTTGGATCAAACTGCAAGTACTGCTCAGCCAGTCATGAATAGGCCAGCCTCTCCAAATACTTCTGCAAATAAACATCTCCCAAGAAACCCACCAGGCTCAAAAATACAAAAGTGGGAAACTGACAAACAGACCTGCGTATTGACTTTGCTCAGGTCTGGTGGAGGAGTGGAGAAAATATCAAGGGAACAAGCTCTTGGCCTGAGTCTTGAAGATTTGCAGGATCTCCTTGATCTTCCACTCAGCAGGGATGATGAAGATACAGATGCCCTTGACTTTGAACTACAATTCAAAGGTCAGATAAGGGAGCTGTTGTTGAGGCAATAAAGATTTCCACAAATAATGAAGAGTTTTGGCATTATCTGTTCCAGGGGGAGATTGTTGGGATTGAACCCTATCAGAGGAACAGATAATGTAAAGCCAAAACTGGATCAAAGCAGTGGATCCAGAATAAGCAGACGTTTACAGTTGGTTCATGCAAATCTCTCCCCTTGAAAGTGGTTTCATATCTGCTGACCTCCTATCTGCTGATCATACTAAGTGCTGACCTACAACTGCTGCTTTATATCTACTGACCAAAGTCAAAGACTGATGGAAGACCAAAGCTCTGTTGACTCTATCTACTGCCTTGGGTCAAGTACTGCTGATCCGGACAAGCACTGCTGGGTTCACAGCAGTGGAAGGATGCAGCAGCAGTTTAAGTGTCTTTTATGTAATGTAATGTAATAGCAGTAGTTTAGTACATCAGTGTTTATAGATCAGTAGTTAGAGTTTGTTAGGAGGTTAGATGTCACTTTCATGGTGACGTCAGCTAAGATGCTCAGTGGTTTGCAAGTGCCTATAAATAGTTCAGTACTTTGTACTGTTCTATTAGCTCTTTTGATCAATCGTCTTCTTTGCACGAACAAACTACTGAGCTCTGGCTGAGGGGGAGTTTGCATTCTTACATTAATCATTGTAATCGTTGTTGAAACAAATTCAATCATTCGGTTCTTTGTGAAAAGATGTTTGATAAAAGTATTACTCTCGTTTGATTGTATGCAAAGTTTGCTTTCATCTTATTTCCGCTGCACAACTCATTCATTTCCATCTTAATTACAAACGAAAAATACAATCAAAAAGAAACTCAGATCCAACACTTCTCGACAATTAAAGGTGCACGATAAGAATTACACCACCCACGACTTGGAGTTGGGTGCCGTTGTGTTTGCACTAAAGCTTTGGAGGCACTATTTGTATGGTTCCAAGTGTGTGATCTACTCTGATCACAAGAGCCTTCAACATCTGTTTAATCAGAAGGATCTGAATATGAGACAGCGTCGATGGATGGAGACATTGAATGATTATGATTGTGAAATCCGATACCATCCAGGCAAGGCGAATGTAGTCGCCGATGCCTTGAGCAGAAAGGAAAGGGTTAAGCCCATTAGAATCAATGCCAAGAGCATTGAATTGAAGAACAGTTTGAATGAAAGATTGTTAGCAACTCAAAAGGAAGCCATACTAGAAGCTAACTATCCCAATGAAAAGTTGGGAGTAACTGTTGAACAATTAGCATATGGCAAGAATGGAATCCTAAGATTGAATGGACGAATATGGGTTCCAATTTATGGAGGACTTCAAGATGTGATTCTTCAAGAAGCCCATAGCTCTAAGTATTCAGTTCATCCTGGGAGTGATAAGATGTACCAGGATTTAAAGGCAAATTACTGGTGGATAGGTTTGAAGAAATCTATAGCCACTTATGTGGCCAAATGTCTGACATGTGCTCAAGTTAAAGCAGAACACCAGAAGCCGTCAGGTTTGCTACAACAGCCTGAACTTCCCACCTGGAAGTGGGAAATGGTAACCATGGATTTTATCACTAAGTTACCAAAAACGAAGCGAGGAAATGATACTATTTGGGTTATAGTTTGTCATACCCCTTTCTGCGGCGGAAGCACGATGTGTGATCATGAAAGGTTCTCATTGCATACGAAAGTTAAACAAACTACATGCTTGTAAAAATAACATCAAATACCAAACATTTCATAATTTGAAAACACAAGTTAGCGTTTACATCGCGAGATAGCATAAAACATTGTCTTAAAAGTTTACAACTTTATTTAAAGATAAACATAAGCGACATCCACAAGCACGGGTAAGGCCGCATGCACATCCACTTCTAGTTACCTGAAATACATGTGAGTTTTGGAAAAACGTCAACATAATGTTGGTGTGAATTCATGCATTTTTTGTATTTCACGTTTGTATACTTTGTATGAAAAAATAGTTTGTGTCATGTATAAAACAAGTTTTCATATATAAATCAAGTATTCATGTGTACCCCACGTACTCATATATAATTCAAGTTTACTTGTGTACCCCACGTACTCAAGTATAAATCAAGTTTTAGTATGGTATGAATCTTATGTAAATAAAGTATTCCTGTAAGTATCAGGATTGTTAATGGGTTGCAAGGACATTAACATGTGACACGACATAGGAAGTCACCAAACCTTAGGCATTTTTTTCGAGTTGGCATATTCTGAGACACAAAAGCACTACTCGGTACTCGTCCTCACCGAGAGTGTGGCTGCCCGGCACCCGTTAGATCTAACCTTTTGTTCTACGGTCTAGGTATATTGTTGATTAATGGTGCTTATGGTACCCTATTCGTGACACGATTTCTCATATCATTTCTCAAAACGCATCATACTCGGTACTCGTTCTCACCAAGCGTGCTTCTTATATTCTTGTATCATACCATTTATAAACATTGTAACATTTATACATGTATTTCACACCCGAAGTTATAAAACTGAAAACAGTTAAAGAAAAGGGGGGGCATGAACTCACAACTTTGCGTTCCTTGCGTCGTAAACTTCACCGGATTTGCTTAATTAACGTCATGACCTATACGTGTTTTCTTATCGTCAGTCACTAGACTTGTTTCGTACAAGCACAAGTCACTATCTTTTGTATTTGTATTGTTGTGTTAAAAATAATTTATATTTTTAACTAAGTATCTTACTTATATTATTTTCTCAAAAATTAATATAAGTATCTTGTATTTTGCACTTTGCACCCGAATTATGTATCTTGTATGTCGTATGTGTATTTTTGTGTTTTTACTTCTCAAGAGTATTTACTGTATTTTCAAGTTCTAATACACTATCAAGTATAATACATACTACATACACTTAGCACAAAATGTGGCGATCAATAAATATATATATTTTCTCAAAAATATATACATACTTAATATCCATTTTTATTCTTGAAGAAATCCTTATTTCTTATCACCAAAAATTAGGGAAACCTTGGTAAATTTTCTAGGCACATTTTTAGGAGATAAGTTCCTCAGAACTTATATTTTTCTAAGTGTCAAAATTTATAGAAATTTCGACAGAGTTTCCCCTAAAAATGAGGTTTCCCATGTTTTCAAAACATGTGTTTATTTTCTATTAAAATCAACAACAATATCAACAACACAATCTTTATTTACCAAACTTGTCAAAACAAGCATATACCACAAACTTATGAACTTGAAAGTTTGTAAAAATATGTAATAAGTTACTAACATGTTTAGTAGGTCTTTTTATCTTTAAAAATAAGTTTAGTTTCGTAAAAGAGTAAACTGCCATTTTGGTCCTTGTGGTTTGGCCAGTTTTGCCATTTTAGTCCAAATCTCAAACTTATTACATCTGGGTCCCTGTGGTTTGCATTTTGTTGCCATTTTGGTCCAAAATTTAAAAACCTTATTTTTTGACTGTTGCAACCTCCTATTTTGTCTTTTAGTTCAGGGGCATTTTGGTCATTTTGCTTTTCATTTAACATTTTCTTAATTCAAAAATTAATATATATATATATATATATATATATATATATATATATATATATTAATAGGGAGCCGCTAGAATGAGAACCACCACGAGTTATGAGAACCACGAGAACCACGTGCCACGGGGGGGCGTTGACCACGATTTTTTTTTACAACTAGATGCTTATATTTTAACAACATTCGTAAAAAAAAATTTCAAACGGCGCGGCCGAGGGGGTAGTTTTTTACACCCAAAGTTTGTAAAAAAAAAAAACAAAAAACAAAAAAAAAAAACACCAAACTTTGGGTGTAAAAAACTACCCCCTCGGCCGCGCCGTTTGAAAATTTTTTTTTTACGAATGTTGTTAAAATATACGCATCTAGTTGTAAAAAAAAATCGTGGTCAACGCCCCCCCGTGGCACGTGGTTCTCGCGGTTCTCATAACTCGTGGTGGTTCTCATTCTAGCGATCCCCTATATTAATATACACACATCACAGATCTGAGTTCATCTTCATCGTCGACCAGCTCTCTCTCTCTCTTCTCTGAACTACCACCACACCACCACCATCGCATCATCCCCACCACCACCTTCCCACTGCCGCCAACACCACCACCACCACCGTGATGAGAACCGACATCGGAAAACGACACCCATCTCTCTCTTTCTCTCTCCAAACACCCATCTCTCTCTTCTCTCTATCGAACACCACCACCACCGTGATGAGAACCGACGACATTATTCCGGTCACACACACCACGACCACTCATCTCCTCCCTCAACCACCCTTTTATCTCTCCACAAACACACCTGAAACAGAGAGAGAGAATCGGAGAAAGGAGGATGGCCGACACCCAGTTTACAGCAATAGTGGCAGCGACGCCTCCGCTCACGGAGGCGGTAGTGGTAGATGGGGGCGGTGGTGGTAGATGGGGGTGGTGGTGGTAGATGGGGGCAGTTAATGGTGAAATATTTGGAAAAAAAGGGAAAACATGTTAGGGTTTTGAGATGGCGGCGCAGGTTAGTCAAGCTCAGGCAGTTAACGGTGGTGGTGGTGCTCAGCAGGTTGTGACGGTGGTCAGGTGGCGGCAGGTGAACTTTTCATTTTTTTTTCTTTTGTTTTGAAATCGGTATTGATAGTTGATCTGATTTTGATTTGATTTAGTGGGCTTGTTTGGAATTTGGATACGGTTATTGGGTTTTGGTCAAGATTTGATTTTGTTTGTGGGTGGTGTTGGAATCTGGGTTTAAATGATGTTCTTGATCTGGGTTTTATTGCAAATATGATATTTGATGATGTTTTGATGATGTTCTTGATTTGGGTTTTGATGATGTTCTGCTGATGGTTTTGATGATGTATGGGTTTTGATGATGTTCGTGTCTGGGTTTTGATGATGTTCTTGATCTGGGTTTTAATGATGATGTTTGGAGTGGCGGTGGTGGTGGTGCTATAGAGAGAGAGAAGAGAGAGAGGGGGGGAGGTGGCGGTGGTGGTGCTGCTGCTGCTATAGAGAGAGAGAGAAGAGAGAGAGAGAAGAGAAAGATGATTATTTTGATTTGGGTTTTATTGAAAAAAAAATGAAATTTAAAAAATGACCAAAATGCCCCTGCACTAAAGGACAAAATAGACAGCTTTTAACAGTTAAAAAGGGGGATTTTTGGATTTTGGACTAAAATGGCAACAAAAACCAAACCACAGGGACCCAGATGTAATAAGTTTGAGATTTGGACTAAAGTGGCAAAACTGGCCAAACCACAGGGACCAAAATGGCAGTTTACTCTTCTTAAAAACTTTATTTTTAAAGGAAGTGCATTTTCACATCTTCTAGTCTTATTTTCCAAAACTATTTCTTTGTGGGATTTTTTTTGTTACACAAGTGTTTATACACTTGTTTACTTACTAAAAATGATTTTAGTTTATACAAGATCCGGGTTTTTAACAATCTAGTATTTTCCACTTGGTTCTTCCGAAAAACCACTTGTAGATCTTTAGATCTACAAGTTTGTAACCTTATTTTCCAAGAAAAATTACATTTATTCAAGTTTCAAGTTCATGGGTGGATGGTTTCATCATCCTTCATATTTCTAGCATTTACATATTGCTAGTTCATGTTCTTAAACATGAACTAGTATGTCTAGATGATGATCCATCCTACTTCTACTAACAAACATCATCAAATAATCATAATTACACAAGATTCACATGATTTACCCATATATCTTCTCTTTATCCACCATTTATCACTTTATGTTTTAGACTTAGCTTATGTTCATTAGAGTTTTCATCATTTAATCATTCTATCATCTATTAACCAACAAAAATATGAAGAGTATGAAGATCTAAGACACTTACTACTAGCTCAAGGCTAGGGGAGTTCAAGAGGACAAATGAAGTGGATAAAAGCAAATGAAGGAGGTCCTTCAACTTCTACAAGCTCCTAGCTTCCTTATATGCCTTCTTACACCTTTGTTTATGCTTAGAATGCTTGGTAATGGATTGGAAACGGAGAGGTAAGGAGGGGGTGTTGGAGCCGTAGCCAAGGGGAGAAGAAAGGAGGATGAAGTTGTTTATGTTTGTGATGAAAGAGAATGGTGATCCAAGGGTTTTTATAAACTAACTTCTCACCATAATTCACCCTTGGATATTATGTCCCCTCTAGTACACTAAGATCTAATAAGATATGAAATTAAAATCCCATGTGGGATTTTGGTCTCCCAACCGTCCAACCATAGGGGGGGGTAAGTGTAACATTTCTAACTACTAGTTAGTGATTAGTTGGAAATCAAATGTTTAGTTAGTGCCTTATGGTGTGTTATTAAATATATAGTGTGTTAGGGTGTTCGGGGACCCTAACTAGCTCAGAAAAATAAAAACAATGCTTCTAGCATTATTTTGGTGTTCCGGGTAATGTCCGGTTGTTCGGTTAGATACCGATTCGTTAAAGTGCTAAATTACACCTTTTAGTGTCTTTTAAGTATCTTTTTGTAACCTTTTCAATTCCCAACACTTGGGGAAGTATTCTGGATAACAAACGTAATTTCTGCATGATATTCATGTGCTAAGAGCTGATTTATTGCTGATTTTACTAAAATGCTGCACTTACAGTGCGTTTCGCGTGCTTTTTAGTGCTTATTTTAGCTTCCGAGTGGTATATATGTAAACCCTTGTATGTACTCTTGGGTTTTAATGTATTCTTGTTGTTGGACCTACACCTAGGCTCCAATTTTATAGTCTGGCTGCTTTTTGCAGAATTGTTGACATAATCTGTCTTACCGGTAAGTTTACTAGTATATCTGACGCAACGCTCTTGTTAATGCATAATGCAATATTTTGTAGTATACAACGTGCATGAATTCACTTGTTTAATATGTGTTCAGACATTGCTGACATTTAAGCACATAATTGCAGTCATTAAATAATAATTAAAGTGTATGAAAATTACCGGTTTGGTGCCAGTTGTCACAGTCTCCCCCCGTTAAAAGAATTTCGTCCCGAAATTCAGGCTGAACTAACTCTCGCAGGAGTCTTCTTGAATAGGTGGGGATACTTTTCTTTGAACTGGTCTTCACGTTCCCATGTGTACTCGGGTCCGTGCTTAGAGTTCCAACGTACTTTGACAAGTTTCACACTGCTCCTCCTGGTCTTGTTGACTTTCCAGTCGGTAACCTCAACGGGTTGTTCTGTAAATCGGAGGGCATCATCAATATGTACTTCATCCACAGGGATGATCACGTTTTCTTGTGTTGGACTCTTCTTGAGGTTGGATACATGGAACGTATCATGTACTCCATTAAGTTCTTCCGGTAATTCCAACTTGTATGCCACGGTACCAATTCTTTCCAAAATTTTGAATGGTCCGATGTATCGCGGATTCAGCTTTCCACGTTTTCCGAATCTTACTACTCCCTTCCAAGGTGAGACTTTTAACAACACTTTGTCTCCCACCTCAAATTCTAATGGTTTTCGTCTCTGATCAACGTAGCTCTTTTGTCGATTTCGAGCCGCCTCAATGCGCGCTCGGATCTGCACGATCTTGTCGGTTGTCTCTTGTACAAGTTCAGGACCAACCATATGTTTATCTCCAGCGTCTGCCCAACATAAGGGCGATCGGCACTTGCGGCCATACAGAGCTTTGAACGGTGCGGCTTTTATGCTTGTATGATAACTGTTATTGTAGGAAAACTCAACTAAAGGTAGGTGAGTATCCCAGCTGCCGCCAAGATCCATGACACATGCACGAAGCATATCTTCTAACGTTTGTATAGTCCGTTCGCTCTGGCCGTCTGTTTGTGGATGGAATGTCGTGCTTAGATCTAACTGAGATCCAAAGGCTTCCTGAAAGGATTGCCAGATTCTTGAGACAAAGCGTCCATCTCTGTCTGAAATGATTGAGGTAGGCACTCCATGACGTGCCACAATTTCCTTTAGGTATATTTCAGCAAGCTTTCCAGTGCTGTCTTTTTCTCGGATCGGTAGGAAGTGCGCAGACTTCGTTAACCGATCTACTATTACCCATATCATATCGTGCCCTCTAGGGGTCCTGGGTAACTTCGTTATGAAGTCCATTGAGATTTGCTCCCACTTCCACATGGGTATCTCTGGTTGTTGTAGTAGGCCGGACGGTTTCTGATATTCAGCCTTAACCTTAGCACAGGTTAGGCATTTTCCAACATAAACAGCAACATCGCTCTTGAGTCTCGGCCACCAATAATATTCTTTCAAGTCTTGATACATTTTGTCTGATCCTGGATGGATCGAATATCTCGATTTGTGGGCTTCATCAAGGATGACTTCTCGAATACCGCCATAGAGTGGAACCCAAATACGCTTCTTAAAGTATAAGGCTCCCTCTTCGTTTGGCACCATGTATTTCAACATACCCCGTAGGTATTCAGCTCTACGATTTTCCATCTTAAGGGCTTCTTGTTGTGCATCACGAATGCGTGTAGTGAGGTTCGTTCGTATGGTCATTTCCAATGCTCGAACCCTTAGGGTCTTAACCCTTTCCTTTCGGCTTAATGCGTCTGCTACAACATTTGCTTTTCCAGGATGGTACTTAATCTCACAGTCATAATCGTTCAGCAGCTCGACCCAACGTCGTTGTCGCATGTTTAGTTCTTTCTGATCAAATATGTGCTGTAGGCTTTTGTGATCTGTGAAGATTGTACATCGGGTACCATATAGATAGTGTCGCCAGATCTTCAAGGCGAATACCACTGCGCCTAGCTCCAGGTCGTGAGTGGTATAGTTTCTTTCATGAACCTTCAATTGTCTTGAAGCGTAAGCGATGACTTTTTGGCGTTGCATAAGCACGCAACCCAAACCTTGTCGTGAAGTGTCGCAATATACCACGAAGTCTTCTGTGCCTTCGTGTAATGATAGTATTGGTGCATCGCATAGCTTGTTCTTGAGTAGCTGGAAGGCTTCTTCTTGTTTAACACCCCAGTCGTACTTCTTGTCTTTCTGCGTAAGGGTCGTTAGCGGTTGAGCTATTTTTGAGAAATTCTCAATAAACTGTCGATAATAGCCCGCTAAGCCCAAAAATTGACGAACTTCAGTTGGGGTTTTGGGGGCCTCCCAATTTTTTATTGCTTCTATCTTGGACGGGTCTACATGAATGCCCTTCTCATTCACAACGTGACCAAGAAATTGTACTTCGCGAATCCAGAATTCGCATTTTGAGAACTTTGCATATAGTTTCTCCTTCTTCAGTAGTTCCAGAATGGTTCTGAGATATTGCTCGTGTTCTTCTTTTGTTCGCGAGTAAATCAGGATATCATCGATAAATACGATCACGAATTTATCGAGATACGGTTTGCATACGCGGTTCATCAGATCCATAAATACCGCTGGCGCGTTTGTCAGTCCGAATGGCATCACAAGAAACTCGTAGTGCCCATAACGCGTTCGAAATGCGGTCTTTAGTATGCTTTCTTCTTGGATTCTTAGCTGATGGTATCCAGATCGAAGATCGATCTTGGAATAGTAGCTTGATCCTTGCAACTGATCAAATAAGCCATCAATCCTCGGTAGTGGATACCGATTCTTGATCGTGAGCTTGTTCAGTTCTCTATAATCGATACACATCCGCAGTGTTCCATCCTTCTTCTTCACGAATAATACTGGAGCTCCCCAGGGCGAGAAGCTTGGCCTTATGAATCCTTTATCCAACAACTCCTGAAGTTGTGTGGACAACTCTTGCATTTCAGATGGTGCAAGCCGATAGGGTGCCTTGGCTACAGGAGCGGCTCCTGGAACCAAGTCTATACGGAATTCGACTTGTCATTGCGGAGGTAGACCTGGCAGATCTTCGGGAAAAACATCATGAAATTCCTTCACCACAGGAATGTCTTCGAGTTTCGGCTCCTCAGCCTTCTTATCTACAACGTGTGCTAGGAAGGCAACACATCCTTTCCTTAAGCACTTCTGTGCCTTCATGCAACTGATGATTCGAAGAGGCGTGTCTCGCTTTTCTTCATGCACGACGAGAGTTTCACCATTCGCTAAAGGGATGCGAATGATTTTCTCATGACAAATAACTTCATCTTTGTTTTTGGACAACCAGTCCATTCCGACCACTACATCAAAGCTACCCAATTGAATAGGTAAGAGGTCGATGCTGAATCTTCGTTCACCAAGTTCTAGTGTGCAGCCTCTAACAACTTCGCCCGATTCAACAAGTTTACCATTGGCTAATTCTATGGAATAAGGAATTTCTAATCTACTAGATTCTATTCCAAGCATGCGTTTAAATTCCACAGACATGAAGCTATAATCGGCGCCAGTGTCAGATAATATGGATGCAAAGTGATTGTTAACGAGAAACGTACCGGTGACCACATTAGGGTCCTCGCGTGCGTTCTTTGCTCCAATCACAAATGCTCGAGCCTGAGCATTGTTTCCCTTTGGGCAGTCCTTCATGAAATGATCATTGCTTCCACAACTGAAGCATCCTTGGTTCCGCCCCTTCCCGTTACCATTCTTGTTACCAGCACCATTTCCATTCCGGTTCTTTCCTTTTCCCCAACAGTCTTCTGTTTTATGACCCAACCTACCACATTTGTCGCACCTTGGAATGCTACAAGCTCCTTCATGATGAAACTTACATTTTTTGCATTTAGGCATGGTGCCTTGGTATCCTTTGGTTGCAAGGGTTTTCGTCTCCTGAGGAGGGTTAGTGTCGCGCTTCTTGCTGAAACCTTTGTTGTTGCGAGTTGCTTGGTTCAGGTTTGCATGTTTCCTTTTCTTGTCGCCGGACGACTCAGCATGCGTCTGGGTCTTTTCTGTTGGGTTCAGTGATAGCTTCTTCATACGAACACAATCTTCAGTAAGGCTGACAGCCAGAGTTACAGCCTCGGTGATTGTTTGAGGTTTGGCCGAAGTTACCATGCCGCGAAACTCTGGGGCCAGTCCCCAAATGTAGTGTTCAACACGCTTAAATTCGGGAGTCACCATGTAAGGAAGCACTCTAGACAGATCGTGGAACCTTCGAGTATAACCATTAATGTCAGCACCTTCCATGGTCAAGTGCCAGAACTCTGTTTCCAGTCTTTGGAGTTCAGCACGAGAGCAATACTTCTCTCTCATTCTTTCCTTCAGTTCATCCCAAGTTAGGCCATAAGCGGCATCATCGCCCAAGGTTTGGGCTTGCAAGTTCCACCAAGTCAGAGCTTCATCGACAAACAACCCAGTAGCAAAAGTGACTTGTTGATCCGCGGTACACTTGCTCATGTGGACAGTAGCTTCAGTCTTCTCCATCCAGCGTACAAATGCTACTGCTCCTCCTGTGCCATCGTAGTTCATCGGCTTGCAGTCGAGAAACTGCTTGAAAGTGCAGCCTGGAATTGATTCAACCAATTCATATGTGAGCAATCAAGGAAATAATGAAACAAAGGTCGTTCATAAATTTCTCCATGCTTAGTACATTGTCTTAAGGTTACCTTGAACTGCGTTGCCTCCAGATGAATCTCCATTCCCATTACGTCTAGCGTTGCTTGGCCCGCCACTGTCTTGGGTTCGGTTTGCCTCGTATTGGGTGATAGCAGCGGAGATCCTTTCTTCCAATAGAGCATTCAGCTCTTCAGCAGTTCTTGGCAGTGGGGGAGGAGGAGGTTGATCATCATTGCGAGCATTCACAGCTTTCCTGGGTGCCATGTTCTGACGGAACATAACACAACAGGGTTAAACATTTGTTTGATATCGTCATACTAGACAGTAGTAGCATATATATTCACAGGTATATACCACATAAGTGACATCAAACAATTATCACTCTTGCAGAGTACTTAGTAGGCTAGCACTGAGGGAATCTACACGTGACAAGACTTGTTGTGGTTTCTGTGCACTGAATTCCATAATTGTGTATGCATCCATAATTACGTAACTCCTTACACGGTCCTCACAGTTCGTTTCATCCTCGTATCTCTTCCTTCAGATGGGCCATCGCTTTCAGGTAATGTCACGTATACTTGTGACATTCTACTTCTAGTATATGCTAATTATCACACACAATTGCGAGTAATTTCTAGTCAACGACAAGTGCTACTCATGTGCACCCTAAGCCTCGTAGTGTCTTTTCCAGACTCTTTGTAAACAGTTTCAGGTAGTGGATGTCGCGGGACGTTTTATGCAATGAAAACTCTTTGAAAAATTGTTTTCGTGAAAGGATCCTAGAGATTGTAGTCTAGACTCGAGAAGGAATCCTGGTTCACTACAATCGCAGCTCTGATACCAATCTGTCACACCCCTTTCTGCGGCGGAAGCACGAGGTGTGATCATGAAAGGTTCTCATTGCATACGAAAGGTAAACAAACTACATGCTCGTAAAAATAACATCAAATACCAAACATTTCATAATTTGAAAACACAATTTAGCGTTTACATCGCGAGATAGCATAAAACATTGTCTTAAAAGTTTACAACTTTATTTAAAGATAAACATAAGCGACATCCACAAGCATGGGTAAGGCCGTGCGCACATCCACTTCTAGTTACCTGAAATACATGTGAGTTTTGGAAAAACGTCAACATAATGTTGGTGTGAATTCATGCATTTTTTGTATTTCACGTTTGTATACTTTGTATGAAAACATAGTTTGTGTCATGTATAAAACAAGTTTTCATATATAAATCAAGTATTCATGTGTACCCCACGTACTCATATATAATTTAAGTTTACTTGTGTACCCCACGTACTCAAGTATAAATCAAGCTTTAGTATGGTATGAATCTTATGTAAATAAAGTATTCTTGTAAGTATCAGGATTGTTAATGGGTTGCAAGGACATTAACATGTGACACGACATAGGAAGTCACCAAACCTTAGGCATTTTTTTCTAGTTGGCATATTCTGAGACACAAAAGCACTACTCGGTACTCGTCCTCACCGAGAGTGTGGCTGCCCGGCACCCATTAGATCTAACCTTTTGTTCTACGGTCTAGGTATATTGTTGATTAATGGTGCTTATGGTACCCTATTCGTGACACGATTTCTCGTATCATTTCTCAAAACGCATCATACTCGGTACTCGTTCTCACCAAGCGTGCTTCTTATATTCTTGTATCATACCATTTATAAACATTGTAACATTTATACATGTATTTCACCCCCGAAGTTATAAAACTGAAAACAGTTAAAGAAAAGGGGGAGCATGAACTCACAACTTTGCGTTCCTTGCGTCGTAAACTTCACCGGATTTGCATAATTAACGCCGTGACCTATACGTGTTTTCTTATCGTCAGTCACTAGACTTGTTTCGTACAAGCACAAGTCACTATCTTTTGTATTTGTATTGTTGTGTTAAAAATAATTTATATTTTTAACTAAGTATCTTACTTATATTATTTTCTCAAAAATTAATATAAGTATCTTGTATTTTGCACTTTGCACCCGAATTATGTATCTTGTATGTCGTATGTGTATTTTTGTGTTTTTACTTCTCAAGAGTATTTACTGTATTTTCAAGTTCTAATACACTATCAAGTATAATACATACTACATACACTTAGCACAAAATGTGGGGATCAATAAATATATAAATTTTTCTCAAAAATATATACATACTTAATATCCATTTTTATTCTTGAAGAAATCCTCATTTCTTATCACCAAAAATTAGGGAAACCTTGGTAAATTTTCTAGGCACATTTTTAGGAGATAAGTTCCTCAGAACTTATATTTTTCTAAGTGTCAAAATTTATAGAAATTTCGACAGAGTTTCCCCTAAAAATGGAGGTTTCCCATGTTTTCAAAACATGTGTTTATTTTCTTTTAAAATCAACAACAATATCAACAGCACAATCTTTATTTACCAAACTTGTCAAAACAAGCATACACCACAAACTTATGAACTTGAAAGTTTGTAAAAATATGTAGTAAGTTACTAACATGTTTAGTAGGTCTTTTTATCTTTAAAAATAAGTTTAGTTTCTTAAAAACTTTATTTTTAAAGGAAGTGCATTTTCACATTTTCACATCTTCTAGTCTTATTTTCCAAAACTATTTCTTTGTGGGATTTTTTTTGTTACACAAGTGTTTATACACTTGTTTACTTACTAAAAATGATTTTAGTTTATACAAGATCCGGGTTTTTAACAATCTAGTATTTTCCACTTGGTTCTTCTGAAAAACCACTTGTAGATCTTTAGATCTACAAGCTTGTAACCTTATTTTCCAAGAAAAATTACATTTATTCAAGTTTCAAGTTCATGGGTGGATGGTTTCATCATCCTTCATATTTCTAGCATTTACATATTGCTAGTTCATGTTCTTAAACATGAACTAGTATGTCTAGATGATGATCCATCCTACTTCTACTAACAAACATCATCAAATAATCATAATTACACAAGATTCACATGATTTACCCATATATCTTCTCTTTATCCACCATTTATCACTTTATGTTCAAGACTTAGCTTATGTTCATTAGAGTTTTCATCATTTAATCATTCTATCATCTATTAACCAACAAAAATATGAAGATCTAAGACACTTACTACTAGCTCAAGGCTAGGGGAGTTCAAGAGGACAAATGAAGTGGATAAAAGCAAATGAAGGAGGTCCTTCAACTTCTTCAAGCTCCTAGCTTCCTTATATGCCTTCTTACACCTTTGTTTATGCTTAGAATGCTTGGTAATGGATTGGAAATGGAGAGGTAAGGAGGGGGTGTTGGAGCCGTAGCCAAGGGGAGAAGAAAGGAGGATGAAGTTGTTTATGTTTGTGATGAAAGAGAATGGTGATCCAAGGGTTTTTATAAACTAACTTCTCACCACAATTCACCCTTGGATATTATGTCCCCTCTAGTACACTAAGATCTAATAAGATATGAAATTAAAATCCCATGTGGGATTTTGGTCTCCCAACCGTCCAACCATAGGGGGGGTAAGTGTAACATTTCTAACTACTAGTTAGTGATTAGTTGGAAATCAAATGTTTAGTTAGTGCCTTATGGTGTGTTATTAAATATATAGTGTGTTAGGGTGTTCGGGGACCCTAACTAGCTCAGAAAAATAAAAACAATGCTTCTAGCATTATTTTGGTGTTCCGGGTGATGTCCGGTTGTTCGGTTAGATACCGATTCGTTAAAGTGCTAAATTACACCTTTTAATGTCTTTTAAGTATCTTTTGTAATCTTTTCAATTCCCAACACTTGGGGAAATATTCTGGATAACAAACGTAATTTCTGCATGATATTCATCTGCTAAGAGCTGATTTATTGCTGATTTTACTAAAATTCTGCACTTACAGTGCGTTTCGGGTGCTTTTTAGTGCTTATTTTAGCTTCCGGATGGTATATATGTAAACCCTTGTGTGTACTCTTGGGTTTTAATGTATTCTTGTTGTTGGACCTACACCTAGGCTCCAATTTTATAGTCTGGCTACTTTCTGCAGAATTGTTGACACAATCTGTCTTACCGGTAAGTTTACTAGTATTTCTGACGCAACGCTCTTGTTAATGCATAATGCAATATTTTGTAGTATACAACGTGCATGAATTCACTTGTTTAGTATGTGTTCAGACATTACTGACATTTAAGCACATAATTGCAGTCATTAAATAATAATTAAAGTGTACGGAAATTACCGGTTTGGTGCCAGTTGTCACATAGTTGACATGTTGACTAAGTCAGCTCACTTCCTACCTATTAAGGAAACACACAGCTCAGATAAGTTAGCTCAACTGTACGTGGACAAGATTGTATCTCTCCACGGAGTGCCAGTGTCTATCATCTCTGATAGGGACACGAGATATACATCGCATTTTTGGAAAAGCTTTCAACAATCCCTAGGCACTCGATTAAACTTCAGCACTGCATATCATCCTCAGACGGATGGTCAAAGTGAACGTACTATACAAACACTCGAGGATATGCTACGAGCTTGTGTTATTGATTTAGGTGGAAGTTGGGATGATCATCTTCCATTGATTGAATTCTCGTATAATAATAGCTATCATTCCAGCATACAAGCTGCACCTTTTGAAGCGTTATATGGAAGAAAGTGCAGGACGCCCGTTTGTTGGGCAGAAGTTGGAGATGTCCAACTTACAGGACCTGATATAGTCCTGGAGACGACAGATAAGATTGTGCAGATAGGCGATCGTCTCAAAGCTGCCAGGGATAGGCAGAAAAGCTACACAGATAAAAGGCGTAAACCTCTAAAATTCGAGGTAGGTGACAAAGTGTTACTTAAGGTATCGCCCTGGAAAGGGGTAATGCGATTTGGAAAGAAAGGCAAGCTAAGCCCCAGATATATAGGACCATTCAAGATCATCGAATGTGTTGGAACAGTGGCTTACAAGTTAAACCTTCCTGAAGAGCTCAGTGGAATCCATAACGTATTTCACATCTGCAATCTAAAGAAGTGTCTAGCTGATGAATCGCTAGTCATATCACATAAAGATGTGCACATTGACGAGAGCTTAAAGTTTGTTGAAAAACCTTTGTCGATCGAGGATCGACAGGTTAAGAAGCTTCTAAAGAAGCATGTACTGATTGTAAAGGTTAAATGGGATGCCCGTAGAGGTCCCGAGTACACGTGGGAGGTAGAGTCCACAATGAAACAGAAGTACCCTCATTTATTTCAGTAAATCTCGAGGTCGAGATTTCTTTTAAGGGGGTGAGGATGTAACACCTCGTAAAATCACGACCAATATAATAAAGACACGTGTCATGAATTTTTAACGATTAGCGAGTTGATTAAGAGGGGCTAAAGTTGTCAAACAAAGAAAGTATGTGTGTAAAAGGATTTAAAGTGTTAAAATATGAAAATTTTGCCTTTCAACAACCCAACATGATGTTTATACCCTTAAACGAATGAATCATAAAGCGTATGAAACCATTTGTGGAAGAAAGTAAAAGTTTACAAGACGCGAGGGTTAAATGTGTCAACATGTTTAAATTATACCTCTGAGTGACCTTTTAACGAACCTGAAGCTTTGTAACGATTAATTATGCTTCCGAGAATAAGTGATAAAAATTTCACAAGGTTTCGATATCATATGAGGAAAATACGTTAACTTTCGTAATTAAAGGGTTAAAAGAGTCAACAGGGAAAACTGGTGTTTTCGGTTATCATTTAACGAAACCGGACCTAACGGTGTTTGGTTATATCTCATGGATCACAAGAATAAGAGTTAAATGGGCTAAATGTGCTTAAAATGAAAGAATTCACGCTTTATAAGGTCCAGGGGTGAAAATGTCAGCTTTGGAAACTTACTGATCTGGTTACCTACATGCTGGCGTCACGCCACCACCATCACCTTCTGCAGTCGCGCGACGCGACGGCCTGACCTGGGCAGATTCTCTGCACAGCTGCATGTACAGCAGGTTGCACCGCCTTGGAAGCCTTGTATTCGAATTCAGGGGCTGCACTAGTGGTTTTTCATGCATAGGGACACTAGGAATTCATCAGGGATCACCTATAGACCTTGTTGGATTGATCTCATGAGTTTAAAGTTCCTATATAAGAGTCTTGTTTGCTAGTTCTTGAGCACACTTGCAAAAATCATTCTAAACTTATTCTTTGGAGCTCTCTGGACGTCAAGCAAACTTCCTTAAGTTCCAAGATCGTGCTTAGGACCATTGTAAGTGTTCTTGACCTCCTAATTTCAGTTTTAATTAGTTTATTGCCCAAAAGTCAAACTTATCGTAATTAAGGTTTGACTTAGTGATTAATCACTAATGGTCCAGTCATTAGTCAAATTAAAAGTTGATATAAGTTGGTAATTATGTAGGTAATAAACCCCTAAGAGGGCACCTACTGATTATCACCCTAACTTGGTCAAATGTCGGGTCAAACCTAATGATAAAAAGTCAACAGAAAGCTATTTTGCAAATAAACACATAATTAACAATGTAGAAGCCATGAAACCTGTTTTATCACTTGTATAATTTGGTAATTAATGTAAGAACATGTCTAAGCATGTTCAACCCGACAATTTTGAGTTTAGGCTCGGTTCGGAACCGAAAGTCGCAAAAGTAGACTTTTGCTCTGACTTTCAGTTCTGACCCGATTTAGTTTAGTTTAGACATGCCTTAAAGTTCCATTAGGACCAGGTTATAGGTTAGTATAACCCTCTGAGGTTATACAACTTGGTTCATAATTAATCCGATTCATTTGCATGTTTCCGTTATATGCCTAAATATTGACCATTATGCCCTTTTGACCTTAAAACAAGATTTTTGAAAATGTGAGAGGACAAAAACCTTTGTTACTGATTTATAAGCATGTCCTAAAAATTTGACATCAGTTGAGGTCTAGATTAGGAGTTATGCTCAATAGCGTAAATTGAAAGCTTTTTATATTATAAAACGCGTAAGATTTTTATTTTAACTCATACTATGCGTTTAAAACGCGTAAAAGTCGGTTTTAAGCGATTTTGATGCCAAAATTTTTGCTACTAATTTTATATAATAAATAAAATATTTTGAACCTTATAAACTAATAAAAAAAAACTCAGATTTCTTATTTTAACCCAAAAATCGCTTAAAACCGACTTTTACGCGTTTTAAACGCATAGTATGAGTTAAAACTATTTTTAACATATAAGACTTAATACCTACTGATGTTTTAAGTAAATTTTTATACTTTAACAATAAGCAAAAGTTGTAAACTCAAATTCTCAAATTTAACCTTTAAAGCTTATGTGAAATTACCAAAATGCCCCTACGGTGCATAGTTTGGTTATAAATGATAAATTTCACATATAGGCAATACTCTACTGATATGACCTGCAAAATTAGTTATTTTTACTAATCATATCATACCTGCACCTCAGATTAATATTTAATCTCTTTTATAACCCTTAAAATGACCAAAATACCCCTACGGGGCTTAAATTGAGTTTAAATTCGTTTTTGGCATAATGGAAGGTATCCTACTGATATCACCATAAGTTTAAGGCATATTAACATAGGAAACCTGTTCATGACTCATTTGTTTACCCGTTATGCATTTTTCGTGTTCGGAACGGTTTATGTAACTAGTTTGCATAAATTAACCGAAACGGGTCAAACCTTATCATTTTTATCTCAAAATCCAGAATGTGTTTAGTTTACCCATATTATAAAAGTCTTCAAACGTGTCGGGTCTAAATCGCATTCTAATCCGGTCTACGCTTAATCTTGCGTTTTGAACCGTATATCTTCCTTTAAAAACTAACTGGTCTAAGTTTAGACTTAATTAAGACCCGTTAGGAATCTAATAGGTTATTAAAACTTTTGTTCCAGATTTAGGAGACCAGTAAAAGATACTTTGCACTTGCTGATTTGTACGGCTGGAATAAATTTGAATAATTTGCTCAGGTAAATACTTTTAACTTATTTTCCCTTATACGGGCTTGGGGTACGGTATATAAAATACCGCTTGGTCGGGCATTGAATTTTTAATCATATGAAGGTTAATTTATTGAGATGACCCGTTGAATCTGTTTTGTTTGTTTTAAGCCTTTGGGGGGTTAATGACCATGTCCTGGATATCCTCGGCTCATTTATTGAAATGGCCACGACTTAAGCACGAGGTGTAGGCATACACCTGCCGGTGCATATATAAAATAATATACCGCCTGTTCGAGAATAACTCGTCGCGAGATATATTATGTGGTGTGTCTATTAATCTTTAACCCGGTATTCAGCCCGGGCTACTGAACGTATAACGAACATATAATTCTTTTACAAGTTTTATTTTTAAATAATTATCCCAAGTTATAAAAGATTATTTGTGCCTTGTGCATCTAAATCAATTTTCTTAAACATTTTCAAAATGAGTCGGTTAATTGTATTTACCAGTGTAAACTGACGTACTTTCCAAAAAGGCTAAGTGCAGGTACTAGACGGAATAGGCTGGCTACTCCTAGCATCAATAAAGAGTCTTGCAAGCTTAGATGTTTACAAATCTGTTGAACAATGATCTTTTAACTTTGATCCGCCTGTGGATCCCTTACAACCGTTTCTGTAATATTTTGATATTACTTTCATTCGGTTTGTAATGTTTTTATCTTTCGATTTCCGCTGTGTATTAAACTGTGATAAATTGTCTATGATGATATCAACTACGTCACGATATTCCCCACCGGGCCCACCGGTATTACGTGGAAATATCGGGGTGTGACAAAAGGTCATTGAAAGAGCATATAAGAAGCTTTCACTTGATGCTTTGGTTATTCAACAAGGACTTTTAGCTGAGCAAAAGAGTAATCATTTTTTTGTATTATATTTTCATATATGCATACCTCTTTTAGATTTCTATGTGCGTTATCATATATGCATACCTCTGTAAACAAAGATGAGTTGCTACAAATGGTGCGGTTTGGTGCTGAAATGGTGTTCAGTTCTAAGGATAGTACAATCATAGATGAAGATATTGATAGAATCATTGCTAAAGAAGAAGAGGTAAGTACTAAACTTGATGCTAAGATGAAGAAGTTTAAAGAGGATGCAATTAAGTTTGAGATGGACAACAGTACGCATATTTATATGCTTATTCTGTGTTAGTGCAGATTTATAGACACCAAACTTAACATATTTTTTAGATAAGAACTGCTGATTTGTATCACTTTGATGATGATAAGGATGAGAACAAAGTTGACTTTAAGAAGATTATCAGTTATAATTGGGTCAAGCCTCCAAAAAGACAGCGAAAGCGAAAGTAATAGTTATTCATTAGATAAGAACTGCTGATTTGTATGACCTGATGAAGATGACCAAGTGGGTTTTGCTGATGAAGATGACAAAGTAGGTTTTGCTCTTCAATTTGTTGTGATGCTCATTATTAGGTGTAGTAGTATATATATTTTTTACAAACTTGATCTTATTAGTTTGTTTAGAATTTGACTAAGTTGGTGTAGATTATTAATTATTATACATGGTTGTGTTTGAGGCATTTATTCCAAACTCAAATGCCTCAAATCAATAAATACGATTATATGTAAACGAATGGAAATTTGAATCCTGTTTATTGATTTGAGTTGATTTAGTTTTGTATTACAGGGTAATCATGTTTTAATGAAATTACATGATTCTTGATTTACATAAATGAACAACAGCAACGTACCAATGCAGCGACGAATCGGGTCGATTACCATCGAATAACATTGGAACCTATGTTAGTAATTTTAGTCGGAATTGCCCTATCACGACATACTACCCTTTAATACGAGTGTTGATATCATGACTTTATATGAATGCATAAATAAATCTGATGAATAGATATGGCCTATTGTAAGAATCTAATGAGATAACTGTTGAATTTCTTATGGAAAATTCTTTAAGAGGTTCTAAAAATGATTACAACCGTTTGCATAGTCAACCTCTGTTACAGCCTGCTAACCTCTGTTAACGGACCCTTTTAACCTCTGTTAACTGACCCTTTTAACCTCTGTTGCCTGATCCCTTTTAACCTCTGTTGACTAACCCTTTTAACCTCTGTTGACTAACCCCATTTTAACCTCTGTTAACTAACCCTTTTAACCTCTGTTGGGTTAAAACAGTGTTTTGTGGAGAAAACAATGGTTGCTTTTTTAAGAACAGTGGTTTGACTTTGGTCAAACAGACTTTGGTCAAACAGACTTTTGAACCACTAAGAATCATAGTTTTGCAAACATTTGTTTGACTTTGGTCAAGCATACTTTTTTTTTTTGTAAACAGTGCTTTGACTTTGGTCAAACGGCGTTACAAGAGTCAAGCCAGGATGAAGTCGAGGTTCAAAGGTTAAACTAAGCCGTCTTGACTGGTATGTTTCCTGAAGTTAGATTTTCTGTTCTTTTTTTTATTATATTCACATGATGTTTTAGTTACTTCTATTTTTGATGAATCTGGCGTTTTGATGATTCAGGATTCGAAATTGATTTCGGATTGATTTGGATTTGAGTTTCTTTGATTAGCATGGAGAAGAACAAATGGAGAAATTCGGGACTCATCTGCTAGCGCTGGCTCATGTTTACTTGGTTCCACAGCTGAAGACGTAGTGTACGAAGGCGTTGATCGGATGGCTGATGGTTGAGAACGTGGTGGATATTCTCCAACTCTCTCAGCTCTGAATAAAACAATGATCCGTATCTCGAACTCGAAATCCTCAAGTTCATTGATGAAGTTGAATTGGTACGTACTCGAATCGTAATTCATATCATCTTATTGTTATTTAATTGTTAGTTATTGTTTTTTCATGTTTTATAATATTAGCACTGGTTGGATCATGTTTTATATTACCATTAGGTTAGAAACCTGTTTATTGCGAATACTCGAATCGAATCGTAATGCATATCATCTGATTGTTAGTTATTATTTTTTCATGTTTTATATTACCACTAAGTTAAAAACCTGTTTGTTGTGACGTTTCACGTCTCTAATATAAGAAATATTAAATAGTTAGTAATCAACATTTTGGAGTTATAAAATGATT
Organism: Helianthus tuberosus; assembly: GCA_030545235.1. Lineage (NCBI taxonomy): Eukaryota > Viridiplantae > Streptophyta > Magnoliopsida > Asterales > Asteraceae > Helianthus > Helianthus tuberosus. Next base: position 202,642,023 of record CM060425.1, read on the forward strand.
TTTGAGATGATATATATACTTGAAAGTACCTATAAGTACTTACTTTAGGTAATAAAGTGGGTGAAATAACAGAAACGAGAAGGAGAATAATCTTACAGAGAATGTGACACGTGACATGGTTGGTTACTTATTTATTTATTAGGTATTGATTAGTTGGCCAATTTTATTGTATTTTCAGCTGAGTGAAGGTATGGATTGTCTACAACACATTTCCACAGAAGCCTCAAACACTCGATTTGTCAGTTTGCGAACTATAAGAAGAGAGTTAATGGAGGTTGTGTTAGGTGTAAACGTATGTGGCAGCTCTTCAAACTCCATTCTTCCATTTGTGAATCACCTGATTCTACTTGCAAAGTTCCCCTCTGCAGGTAATTAACCATTTATCCATTTATCGTATTGGATCTATACTTTTACTGTGGGTTAATTCTGTTGTGTTCAGTTAATTTTATAAATTTGTACATATTTTAATAACAAAACGCGAAACAAACCATGGAACACATTAAGGCGTATCTTGGTTTCGGAAGGATCAGTGAAAATTTGATGTGTCAGCTGACTAGACGCAAATGCGTTTATGTGTTTTTAGTCGTTATCCATATCTTATTGTTGATCTGATTGGAAGTTGAATCCGACAGGCAATTCAAAACAAGAGGGACACAATTGAAAAACAAGAAGCAAGATGGGAATTGCTATAACCAGTTGTAAAATTACTCTTTTATCCTTGTTCTACTTATAAACGTTTAAGTTCATTCATCCATACATACATCTAAAACGCGCCTTTTTGATGAAAAATGTTATAAACAGTTGGGATGCACATTATTTCCGTGTGTGCTTGCTAGGTATGAGATTTATCTATTCTCATTCATTTATAAAAATATATAGCACTAACACATGCTTCTCACACATCCACAACAACCCATATTAAGTGAACGCATGCAAAACAAAAATCTGAAAGCATGCATTCTGTCAAGAAAACTAACTATGATTTGTTAATGACTGAATTTCAGCAGGTTGATAAAGTGGATTGTAGAAGAGGATTGATGCAAGTTATTATGGATATAGAGATGAGGAAGATGTTGTTCCGGGGAAACTGGAAGGGCCTGCTGAGGAACGAATGAAGGCGGACGCAGTGGAGGGAATTTTTAAAGTTGGGATTATTATCGGCCAACATGTGAAACATATAAGAATTTGGTCTCCTCAATAGATTCAATTACACCTAGAGACTCCTTAATTGGTTTAAGTGCACATATGTTAGAAAATGATCAATGGCGGCCAAACTTTTACAAGTTGGGATTATTGGAGAGAATTTTTAAAGTTGGGATTACTATCGGCCAACAGGTGAAACTTAGGATTATTAAAATCTAATAACCCTTTTATTTAATGTTGATGAAGAACCCAATCTGCTTGGCATGATTATTATTATTTTTTACTTAGCAAATTTTGGATGCGTTTTATGTTTTGTTGGAAACTTATGGATGATTCTTAAATGTTATTAGCTAAAAATATATTATTTTAATCAGGTAAACTTCTTATAATTTTTAGTTTGATTTGATAATGCTGTGAGTAATGGTAAATTTTCTTTATTTTGAGGCTGTTTGGCATGGTTATTATTATTTTTTGTTGTGAATAATGACAAATTTTCTTTCTAATGTATATAGCTTTTTTAAATACTTTTCTCAATATATAATAATTATTTATATGCTATTTGTGATATGCATAATATATATGCCTTCATGTACCTTTAGCGCTTATATTTTGCAACTTTAGTTTTTGGAGGTGACAAAATGGGCCCGGCAAGAACTCGACTAAATCGGAACCTATATTGGTATTCGTTTTTTGATTAGTACTGTTATTGTTATTTAATTTATACATTTATGATTAGTTTAAATTAAATTTTCCTGCCCGGGAAGTTCCCGGGTTATAACCTATCCTTTATATATACAAAAAAAAATTACATATAATCATCTTGCTTTTGTATGTTTTTATGGCTCTTTACAACTAGAAAAACTTTAAGAAACCGAATTAAAAATTTGTGGTGGAGATAAGGGAAAGATGATACTTTAGAGGTTAAAAATGTTATTTATATACTTTTATTTATTGTAAATTAAATTTTTCTACCCGAAAAGTTTCCGTGAGTAATATTATTAACTTAAACCATTTGGCCAATTTCTTTCCAAATATGAAAAAAAAAAAAAAAAAAAAACAAACATAATATGGATGATGTTATCTTCTTGTTAAATGAGAGTGTTTTGAAAAAAAAAAAACAAACATAATATAGTAGGGCTTGCTTTCTACATTTCTTACCAAACCAAAATCAAAGTGAGAGAGTGTGTTTGGTTAAAGCCAGAGAGTGTGTGTGTGTGTTAGGTTGAAGCAATTCACGTCTCTCTGTTAATGTTTGGGGATGATGACTCGCTCCTCTTCACGTCTTCATTCTTTCTTCAAACTCAAATGTAATTTCCCTCTTTCGTCTTCCAGATTAGGTTTCGAATTCAGTCCTCACTCCACTTCTTTACCTTCTCTTCTTCACTCCACTTCCTTTTCAAATAATGGGGATCCTCCTCTGTCTAGGTATCAAAAACTTACCAGCTTGGATCATGCCTTTAACCTGTTCGATGAAATGACCCAGAGAAAACCCCTCCCATCTGTTATCAAGTTTAATCAGCTGTTGAATGCTGTTACCAAAATGAACCATTTTTCTTCTTCCCTTCACCTTTTCAAACAAATTTGTGCCATTGGAGTTCCTGTTGATGCCTACTCTATGAATATTGCCACCAAGTGTTGTTGTCAGATGTCTCGCACCAACGACGGCTTTGCACTCCTGGCTTCTTGCTTCAGGCGAGCTGTTGTACCCGATGTCTTCACATTTAGTACACTCTTAGATGGACTCATTCGTGAAGATAGAATTATTGAGGCTGAGAGACTCTTCAAGAAGCTCATCAAGCACAAACTTTGTGAACCTAATGTAGTTACGTATAACACGATGATTAAAGGGCTTTGCAAGTTTGGCAACAATGATATTGCCATTGGTTTGCTTAGGCTCATGGATGAAAGAGGCTGTAGGCCTGATGTTGTTGCATATAGCACAATCATTGATAGTCTCTGCAAGGACAAAATGATGGATGATGCTTTCAACCTTTTCAAAGAAATGGTATTTCACAAAGCCATTCAACCAAATGTCATCACATACACCTCTCTGATTCATGGCCTTTGTAACTTATGTCGTTGGGACGAAGTCGCTAAGCTGCTAAAAGAAATGGAGGAGGATGTAAGGATCTCTCCTAATTTTCAAACCTTTAGCATATTAGTTGATGCATTTTGCAAGGAAGGTAGGGTGGATGAAGCGGAGGCTGTTATAGACATCATGGTTGAGAGAGGTGAGGCTCCTGACATAGTGACATACAATACACTTATAGACGGTTACTGTCTACGAGGTGAAATGATCAAAGCAAGGACGCTTTTTGATTCACTTACTTCTAAAGGTCTCGTCCCTGACGTGTTTTCTTATAACAGTTTATTGAACGGGTATTGCAAGAGTTTGAAAATAGAAGAGGCCATGCATATGTTTCATGAAATAACAAAAAAAGGTTTGAAACCTGATACAGTCACTTACAACACCATGTTACAGGGATTGTTTAGGGTTGGGCGTTGTGGAGAGGCACGCAAACTCTTTGATGAGATGCGATCACAAGGCCTAATTCCAAATGAATGCAACTATAGAATAATATTAGACGGTCTTTGCAACAACCATCAAGTTGAAGATGTGCTCTCTTTGTTTCATTTGGTGGGTGATAGCAAGCTAAACTCTGACATTCAAGTGTACACTATTCTTATTGATGGTATGAGCAAATGTGGGAAGCTTGATATTGCAAGGGATCTTTTCCAAGACCTAACTCTGAAAGGTTTGAAACCTGATGTTCGGACATATAATGTGATGATTAGTGGCCTATGTAGAGAAGGTATGTCAGAGGAAGCAAAGCACTTGTTTCATAAAATGGATGAGAGTGGTTGCCCACCAGATAATGTTACTTACCGTGTTCTTCTCCAAGGATATCTTATAACCCAGCATTACAATGATGTAGAAATGCTTTTACAAGAAATGGATGGAAGAAGGTATTCACTTGATGCTTCAACTTTATCTTTGTTGATAGATCAAATTTCAGCTGGTTTGCTAGATAGAAGTATGCTTAAGTTGATAGGTAAGCTTGTCCCAAAAGAATTGATGGACACTCCTGCATAGATAACAGTCTGCGCAGATAACAACTTGCTGTTCCAAAAAAAAACACAACCTATATTCGTGAATTTAGGTTTGATGTACCACAGTGGGATGAGAAATAAGTGTATACAAAATGTAGAAATAATGAGATCTTAATCAAATTCCAACTGGTCTACATGTGTTTAGCCATTTGGCATTTTTTGATTACATGTTTTATGCTTCTAAATACATGGTGTTTCACATTTCATTGAGTTTAATTGTTAGTTCTAGTTTATTTAATATATATACAAAGTGGATGTCACAGTTTAATATGTATTAGATGATTCAAACATTTTTGGGTGCTATTGTAGCATTGCTTATGTAGATCACACCAGTTTTTTGCAGTTGAGGGAAAATGTCATCGAATTCTGCAGTGGATATTCTGATAGAATCACACCAGTTTTTTGCAGTTGAGGGAAAATGTCAAAATGGGTAATCACATTAGTTTCTAATTAAACATCTGTACACTTACTGAGGGCTCTGTTTTAGGATTTTTCCAAAGAGATCATACATTGATGTCATCACAAAAATGGTGCCATATGTTGTGGACATTTATTGCCACTTTCATGTGCGCATTAATCGTTTGGGTTTGCGTCTTAGTAAAAAGCATATTTCTGGTGAATTTTTTTAGCAATCCCGTATTTCACATAGTATGAGGGCACCTGCATATGATTATTAGTTTCGAATTTAACCTTTTTGATTCAAGTCATTCTTTGGTAAGTTGTCATGCTACTTTATATGCTTCATCTATCAGATATATTGACTCTCCTTTTAAAAAATTATGTGATCAGCACGTCAGATACCTGTTAAACCCGTTAAGACACGATTTGCCGGCTCTTATTTTGGCATGGGTCAAAACGGGGTCCGGTTGGTCTAGAAAACTTTATTTTAGTAACATTAGTCCTAGCTAGTTTATAAACGTCTAGACCTGGCAAACGGGTCGGGTCATGGGTCGGGTCATGGGTCAAGACGGGTTTGGGTCAAAACGGGCCCGGGTCGAAACGGGTCAATTAAAATAAGGGCTGTTTTGGTTCGGGTCAAAACGGGTTCAGGGCGGAACGGTTTCGGGTCGGTTTGGTTTGGTTAAAAATGTTTTTTTAAAGAGAGATTGTACATCAAGTGGATCCATCTTCACCTCTTCATAATATCATCTTTGCATCACTGGGTATTATATCTATCATCTGCAGAGAATATGCATTTCTGGTAAATATGATATATTGAGAAAAAGATTGTTAATGGGTATATTTTTGATAAATTATTAACTTAAAACTGGGTAAATACGAAATTTCAAAATTTTAATCAGTGATTTAATCCTATGAATTGGAGTCCCCAAGTTTAATTCTTTGTGTCGCTTCCTTAAAAAATGCAAGGTATCTCTCTATCTGAAGCAACTAAACACTAAATTTAACAAGTAAGAAGCATACATTATTATGAAAATGAGGTTATCTTCAACAAATCTGAACGTAAAGCCCTGTAACTAGTCACAAAACGAATTTATCACCAGTTCTTCAGTGAATTATACATGAAATTCGTTACCAATTGCGAATTATACACAGAAAGATTACGAGTAGAAAATTACAGATTAGGAATTGAAAATTGTAGATTAAGAGTAAACATCTAAAGGAGTTCTGCATACCCGTTGAGTAATTGTTAACCGGTGAAATCCGCCCGGAAACTTATTGCTCGATATCTGAGTCATCTGATCAACGTGGGATTTTGTTCACCCGTGGTTTGTTTCGCAACCCTAAATTTTTTTTTGAAGGATGACTTTCTATGTACAGGACCTGTCGGTCACCGGGTTCTTGTCAAAGACAATCCCCCGTCAATCCCGTGTTACGGACGCGATGTTCTATCGGGCCCCGGCCGCGTACGGAAACTGACCTTCGCCCGGAAACCATACTGCCCCCACACGGGTAAAACCGCTAGGGTAACAGCTGGGTGAAAACCGGGTTGCCCTCCGGATCGAACCATGCTTCGGTAGGAACGATCCATCATAGGGACGTCCCCCCCAATATGCCGCAGCTGGGAGTCGAACCGGCGACCTCACAAGGAGGAAGCCGACCCAACCACCACATGGGAAACCAACTTGGCTGGAAGGGGTGTTTCGCAACCCTAAATGACCCGTGGATTTAACTTTGCCAACCCAATTTGACCCGTAGATTAGTTTTTGCATCTTTTAAGTGACCCGGTCTAACCCTTTAACTATAAAAGGGTTACCCAAAACCACCCATAACAGTTTATAAAAGACCCATATTAGGGTCAGAATTGCCCCCTAGGCATAATATAGAAGATAGATGGATGCATCATAGTATCCGCATTTTCATCACTTAGTAATGTGGTATTTAGTTTTAACTTTATCATAATATTCATATCATGGGGTAGGAGCTTAATGCAAACACACCAACACCAAATAGATACTATCAACAAGTTACAAATGATCGTGTCTCTCTAGCATGGATTGAGTTGAATTATCAATTAGTACCATCCATAATATCATTGTAGATATTTGTTATGGTTGGTGCAATTTGGAGATTTCAAGAATTTGGTGAAGTGTTTCGAAAATAAGATTTGATATCGCAATATACCCACAACTCCTTTTTACACCGATCGAACATGAGGAGGTTTGAGCTGTTAGCTGTAAAGGTACTACTTGTGTCTCTTTCAGCTAGACATGTGTGCTCTACTAACTATACATCTAAAAACCTTCAACAGGCAGCGCCAACGGGGATACGTGCGCCCTCAAAAGTCAGCTTCACCTATTAAATTTAAACCATAGACAAAATCATAAAATTTGGGTCAAATCCTATTAACTTCTTCCTTTACAATTCCCTGTTTCATCTTTCCGGTTAGGTTTAGCATCTCTTTACTCAACTTTCTTTTCAAGTGGCAACTGTCCTCGATCGAATTTATGATTCCATAGTAAGTTATTTAACTTTATTGAAGGTGTCTTGTGAGAATTACAATCGTATTGGAATCAAGTTTTATAATAAAACAAGCAATTATAATGGAATCCTTACAAACGTGTCGAAACAAATTACTCGAAACCAATATTATTTATTATATGTTTGTATGGAATGAAATTGATAACATCAATGGATTTTTGATTTGAGTTGTTTGAATAATAATATCTTGAAATTAACCATTTGGCTAATTTCTTTCCAAATATGTAAAAAAACATAAGACCCTCCGTACTCACACGTTGTATCGCGCCACACCCCCCCCCCCCCCCCCGTGCGGCGTTATGTGGCGGGTCAGAATGATTTTCGCGAAAAATAAAACGGAAGAATTTGTACTGATATGTGTGTTGACCGTTTTCAAACGGTAACTTTCTTTATTTTTTTAAACTAAAATAAACAATATACATACAACCCAATATCTACATTTTTAAAACCTACATCTTCTACAACCATTCTCTTACTCTATATTTTATAAAAGTCTAAAAATCTCTAGATTTTTATACCACTCTCTTACTTCTACCATGTACCCCTACAACCGTGGTTTTGTTTCTCCTTGTTCTAGCTGCGACCGGAATCAACCGAACGCTCCTAACCAACCCATTGCTCCGGTACCCACTTGACCCACCGCCTATGGAACCGGGTTTGTCGAGTACAATTAACACCAAACCAGCTTCATGAACCTATTGAACCAACCCCTCTCATGGGACCCAAACCTATACGGTTGGAATCCGAACCAAAACATCAGAGGTTTCGCAAATGCTTCACAACCATTTGGCTTGACACAAAGCGAGCCCGACTTCGTCCCGGAGTCACAAACGGAGACTCAACCAGAAATAGAGGAGACACAGCCGACCAACACCAAACGCAACAAACGAACCTCACACAAAAAGAAAAATGCAACCGAGACCCGATTGAGAAAAAAACGTGCAACCTTGGGATGACGAAGAGGAGTATGCGTTAGCTAGATCTTGGATCGACGTATCGGAGGATCCCGAAATAAGTAATATTTTAATTTATATGTTTAATTTGTTTTGTAAAAAAATGTATTTATTTTTTGGGATATTGGCCTCTAATAATCTCAAGTAGTCTTCATTGGCCATTGGCAGTCCCACCTTTTATTTTTAAGTTTTTTTTTTTAAATTACAAACTGACGTTTTAAGGCTTTTGATCAAAACAAGGATACGAGTCTACTGATGTAAAACTTACCTTGAAATAGTGCTCCAGATCAGAACAAGGATACGAGTTTACTTATGTAAAACTTACCTTGAAATAGTACTCCAAACGACGAAAACGGTGTTTTAATTCAAGTGTTTAAACTTTCAATTAACAAAAATCTAGTCGTTTGGAGCACCGTTTCGAGGTAAGTTTTACATCAATAGACTCGTATCCTCGTTCTGATCAAAAGCCCTAAAACATCTGTTTGTAATTCGGAAAAAAACTTAACTCCGTTAAGTTTTTTTAACACAGGACTGATGGAGGAAAAATAGTTGAAAGGTGGGACTGACTGGCAGGGGAATAAAAAAAGGTGGGATCACCAATGGCCAATGACGTCTATTTGGGATTATTAGATGCCAATATCCCTTATTTTTTCGTATCTTCTTTTTAGCAAACAATCAAAATAAACATTTATTTTGGAGAAGAATTCGAGAAGGTTTTTTCGGTCTCATGGGTAAGGGGACGCTTATCGACTACCGGATTCAATATCGGGCAAATGGAACGATATTAACAACAAGTGCACAACTTTTCAATGAATTTATCAACGTCAACGAAACAGTTGGAAAAGCGGCTCGAGCGACAAGGATATAATGCGGTCGGCTTTAGTAGAATATCAAGCGGCCCGAGGGAATTTCCCATACTTGAAGGTTTGGAAAATTCACTTTCTGTTGACTTTTTAAAATTAACTTTGACCCGACAATTGACCTAGTTAGTGTGGGAATCAGAGGGTGCCCTTTTAAGGGTTTATTACCCACATAATTACCAACTCAAAGCTACTTTTAATTCAAGAATTGACTGGACAAAATGTGATTAATCACGAAGTCAGACTCTAATTACGACGGTTTGACTTTAGGCTAATTAACTAAGTAAAAATGAATTAAGAAAGGTTAAGGACACTTACTGAAGTCCTAAGCATGACTAAGAATCCTTGAGAAGTGCTCTTGAGCTCCAGAAATCTTCAGAACAAGAGTTTGGAAGCTTTCCAAGTGAAGTGCTCAAATGTGAGTTCACAAGTTGTAACAAATGGCCTTATTTATAGCCAAGGAAGTTCAAGGAGATGGATACAAGTGTTATGGCAACTCCAGGGATGAATACAAGTGTTTAGGGACGTGTTTCAAGGAGCTAGAGGGTGGCAAACTCGCTGAATCGAGCAAACATGCAAGCTGCCACGTTTAAACAACAATTTCTGAGCTGGCAGTTCGTCGCGCCGCGCGACGGAGATGTGCCTAGGTGTTGGCGCAGCGCCAGCAAGTAGGGGGACCAGCAAACAAGTTTCAGCAAATGACATTTTCACGCCTGGACCTTCAAAAGCGTAATTTCTTCCATTTTAGGCACTTTTAACCCATGAAATTTATATTTCTAGGATCCATGAGATATAACCAATCATCATTTGGTCTGGTTTCGTTAAACGATAACCGAAAACACAATTTTTGCCTCTTTAACGCTTTTAACCCCTTAATTACGAAAGTTAGCATATCTTTCTCATACGATATCGAAACCTTGTGAAATTTTTACCACTTATTCTTGGGAGTATAATTAATTGTTACAAGGCTCCGGGTTCGCTAAAAGGTCACTCAGAGGTATAACTTAAACATGTTGACACATTTAACCCTCGCGTCTTGTAAACTTTCACTTTCTTCCACAAACGGTTTCACACGCTTCATGATACATTCGTTTTAGGGTATAAACATCATGTAGGGTTGTTGAAAGGCAAAATTATCAAATGTTGACACTTTGTATCTTTATAAACATCTACTTTCTTTGTTTGTCAACTTTAGTCCCTCATAATCAATCCGTTACACGTTTAAAGTCCATGACACGTGTTGATATTATATTTGACATGATTTTTGCGAGGTGTTACACTACCCAACGTTGTAGGAGCTTTGTGGAGATCATGGGCAGGAAAAGGTGGAGGTAACCACCACCTGAAAAACCGGCCATAACCTCCGGAAACCGCCACAAGAGCGGTTATATTCGTGAGTTTAAACGGATGAGATTAAATCTTAGTCCGATCCAGCCACAGTTCACAGCCACTTTTTTTTTTGTACATTCTCTAGTCTTTTTTAAATAATTAATGCAATAACATGATTACAAAAATGATTTCGGACATTGAATGCATCAAAAGTAAATACAACTCAAATCGACATGTTCATAAGCAAGGCCGTGACCATATTTACCTGGACTGCTTTAAGGACTTTGATGAGAAACAAAAGAAGACGCTTTAGAAAGCGGTGAATCTTGAGAGGTTGAAACAGTGAGAACCTCGTTAACCCAATGACCCGATTGAGTCTCCACGTATCTGAAAGAATGCATATCAAACCCTTGTCTCCTTCCTTCATGCCAAGCACCCTCATACCGATGACCATTTGCAAAACGCTAAACAACTTTAAACACAAAATATTAATACCCGTCCGGTGGACGGGTTTTTTAGTGTTATAATGACAAACGTTTATATTTACATTTATATGTATAATAAATAAGTTCACACTGACATGTTAATATGCCTAAAAATGACAATCAAGGTTGGAGACAAATTCAATAACTAAAATTGCAGTAAGTCTTTAAATTAATCGTTGACTACTAAAACATAAAAACACAAATAATCAACTGAAATGAAACACCAAGTAACCATGTACGATAAACAAAAGCAAAAATGCGTCGAATGTTTCATGAAACACGCATGCTCTTTAATGAATACTAATTTTCATATTTAAGATTTTGTTTCCTATTATGAGAGATTCGCCTTCAATTGTCGACATCAGCAAACAACATTAGTTAGAGCTAATACAAAATTCTATTTCAAAGCCAAGTGATTTCGACAAACAAAGAATTTAATAACGAAACAAAGGTGCAAAACACTCACCCGAATTCAGAACTCGCCATGCCATACACCGGAGTGGCGTATGGTACATCGCCTTGCAAATGAATGAATGACCCTAAATGCCAACAGTTTTGCTAGGGTAAGATAGTTGGGCAATGGCGTAACCCTATCGCCTTCACTTTCGACCCGTTCTATTTTAAGTGATCTTGCGTGCTTAAGGCCTGTTCAGCCTTGTTACCAGCAGCTTCTTGATGAGATAACTAACACAAAAATATCATAATCAATATCCACTTGATCCAGCACCAAAAGATTCATTATTCATCAAGAAAAGATATTAATATTGAATAATTACTTTGCAGCTTCATGATTTTTTTTGGCAAACATAATAACCATAGTTCTATAGGCATATATCATTTTGTATAGATAAAGCAAACGAAATGACATCAATCGCCTTGATTAGGTAATTTGTGTTTCTGCAAAAAAAAAAAAAAAAAAAAAAAAAAAAAGAAACAGATACAAATAGATTCCCTTGCAAGTTCAAACAATTTAAATATTCACAAAGGCATGTGTATATATGGTAAAACTTACTCACAGATCACACAAGTTTAGCTCTTAAATCAAAAACTTATACCACAATTTTTTATTAAATAAAAGTAATGATACATTGATACGTGACATCAATATACTATAATATTGGTTCTTAGCAGCCCATTTTGGATCTGCAATACCTTCCAAAACAACATCATTATGTATGTAAGAAAAAAATGAAATAAAACTATTATCTCCAACAAAAATTATCAACCCACTTTTGGTCTTATTTGTACACTAAAACCGTAGCTAATGTAGAGCAAAATAGATCAGTTCCCGACCCCTTTTACCTGAAAATTTGAAGAATTTTCATTTCTTTCCTCCATGACTCTTCTAGAATATTCATTGTCAAAAAGAAAAAGGTCAGTTTCAAAACTGCATAAAATGCTATAAAAATAGATGATTATAGACTTACATATATACATATGTTATAAACAATAACCTCAATCCATCCCAAAAGAACCTGATAGTCAGCCTTGATATATCTATCATTCTATCCATGCCTTTTGCATTATTTACTTGTTGTATACCCCTAACATCATCAATACATCCAATTAAGCAATCTACATGAAATAAAAAAAGATCACACAACTCTAGAAAAAATAATTAAAAATAAAAAATAAAAAATTAGAGAGATGCACATTAAGTAATTACTCACGTTAAAAAACCAAATGTAAGTCTTCTATGACATTCCACTCAACCTTATTGAGTCTGCGGATCAAATAGCACTTGCATTAGACAATTATAAGTATTATATACTCACTTTAATCATTGATTAAAGAGTGTCAATTATCAATTGAAAAACCAATAATATTACATTCATGATTCCAATAACATGGATTGATTTTCAAAAATATAATTAACAACAAAAATTGATCAAGAATCTAAACTTGCACACACACACACACACATATTAGCAACAATCTCTAGATTGATGATCGATTTACCGTTATCTCTCTATAGTAGGAAGCATTGAGAGGAAATTAGGTCAAACACATAACAATCAGTGGAGTGAAGTCGATGGAAACTGAAGAAACGAACCAACAGGAGCAAAAAAAGGTAAATCTTACAATTTCGGCACTGGATGAATGTAATTGAAGATAAAAAATGCAATGGAGCTTAGAGGCATTACAGCCGCCTTGTGTCGATTCGGAAAGCCCTAGAAGCACAAGAACATGATTAGAACTATTACAAGCATAATGTATGTTATACAACAGACCTAAATTCTATATGCATCCCATCAATTTCAACATGACCAACAAATTCAAAACATGGCCAGATCAATCAATTGTAACTTAAGGAATTCAGTGGCGTTACCTTAAACAGTTATCAATAGTATGAGGAATTCATCAAAACAAACAAACACCTAACATTCGCTCTAATTAGGGCTTTGAAAAACAGAACACATTACCGAGAGTGTGAGAGATTGATGGTGCTTTAAGCTATGCCAGGGGAACTACTGAAAACGATGAGAATGACAAGCCAAGCAAACGAATTACCAAATTGTGGTCGAATGGCAGTGCCCACTTCTCAAAATCATCAACTGTGGTAGTGGCGGTGGACACCAGTGGCATTAATAAAGGAACGAAGTAACCGTGATAAGAAGAGTGGGTGCTCAACCACAAGAACATGGGAGACAGAGTGTGTAACCAAATACTATTCAACTGAATTGAGGGCAATTGTAGAAGGCTTGAATTACGGAGATAATGGGTAGAAAAAGACGGTGGTAACACCTGTTGAAGAAACCTTTATTGAACTGCCGTCATGGAAGTTATTTTGATGAGTTAAGTGGCTGAGATTTCATTTCAGCAAGAGCTAATGGTGGAGAATGATTTGGAAAACAATTAGACTTAATGGGTTTAATATATATATATATATATATAGGTAGAGGTTCAACTAAGAATTTAATCTTCCCTAAGTTTCCTAAGAAGCAATCTTGAGCTTACATGTGGCAATCTCATTAATTTAGGTGAAAGGGTAATATTGGAAAATGCAAATTTCAAACAGATCTGTACTTAGTTTTAATCACACGATTTTCATTCCTTCTTTCATATTTTTCATTCATTCATTCATTGAGCTTCATCATCTGACCACATCTAATTCAATCGCAAATCTCAATCTCAATCCTGCTGAATCGTTCATCGTTTCATCGATTTGCCGGTACCTGCGAGATTGAGATCAATCCTGCTGAATCGTTCATCGTTTTCATCGATTTGCTGGAACCCTAGCTCCTCTGTTCATTCATTGATTTGCTGATTTATCCTCCTCTATTTTAGTGATGTCTACTACTGTCGATGGTAAAATACCTTCTAGTTTTAATTTCATCTACTTTTTAGGTTTTTAGTTTTGATCTAAGTTGTGCTGGTTTTTATTTAAAAGTGTAGTTCTGAAGTTGTGCTGGTTTTTTGAAGTTGTGCTGATATCTTTATTTTGTGCTAGTTTGCCTGGTAAAGTTGTGCTGGTTTTTATTTAAAAGTGTAGTTCTGAAGTTGTGCTGGTTTTTTGAAGTTGTGCTGGTTTTTTTATATTACATCATATTTTAAAGTGTAGTTTTGTAAAGTTGTGCTGATATCTTTATTTTTGTGCTAGTTTGCCTGGTAAAGTTGAGCTTGTTTTTTGTGCTGGTTATTGTTAAGTTTGTGCTGATATCTTTTATTTGTTCTGGTTTTTTGATTTGTTCAGGAGTTCGTATCTGTCCAACTACTGGTAATCAGTATTATACTCCTATTGTTCCAGATTCTTCCAAACCTGTAGTTGGTATGCATTTCCAGTCAATTGATTCTGCCTTTAATTTCTATAAGAAGTATGCTAAGTTATCTGGGTTTGAGGGTCGAAAGCATACTCAATCTTCAAAAAATGGTGTTGTGATTAGAAAGTACTTTGTTTGTGCGAAAGAGGGTTCAGCGACATCCTGTGCTGTTGACACGGTAAATGATAGTGTTGGTGCTGATAAAAAGTTAAATGACCGAAGGAGGAGACCTTCTAAACGTACCGGATGTAAGGCACACATCCGTTTGTCTTTAACTCCAAAAAATACTTATAGAATTTCTCATGTATTTGAGGAGCATAATCATTCTTTTGTTGATGAAGAGGATTATCATCTTTTAGCTTCGTCTAGAAAGTTGACATTCACTGAAGAGCAACTGCTTTCTGATTTTTCTGAGATGAATATTGGTCCAGTTAGGGCATTCAACCTTATGAGAAAGATTCGTGGTGGATTTGATAAGGTTGGAGTGACGTCTACTGATTGTAAAAATTTTAAAAGAGATATTAATTTGTTCATTGGAGAGTTTGATGTGGACATGGCTGTCCAACGTCTTATGAAGAAGAAGCAGTATTTGCCGAATTTTTCTTGTGAATTTTATTGTGATGAAAAAGGTTCTCTTGCTGGATTATTTTGGGCTGATGAAGAAATGAAACTGAATTATGAGGTCTTTGGGGATGTTATGTCTTTTGATGCTACGTTCCGTACGAACAGGTATTTTATTCATTTTTTGTAGATCATTTGTTCATATTTTTATTAAACTAGCACAATTCAGCAAGCAGTTGTAATATAATCAATTCAATTTTTAGGTATGACTTGGTATTTGTTCCGTTCACTGGAATCGATAATCATCATCACAATGTCACGTTTGCTGGTTCTTTGTTAGCATCTGAAACTGCTGAATCATATAAATGGCTTCTTCAAAGTTTTTTGAAGGCTTTTGGTGTTGCACCTAAGGTGGTTGTGACTGATCAGGACGCTGCAATGAAAATTGCCATCCGAGATGTTTTCCCAGATACCAGACATCGTTTGTGTATGTGGCATATAATGATCAAAGTTTCTGAAAAGGTAACTTTCTTAAACCAGCACAGTTTTACAATGTTATAATTTTTTAAACCATCATAAATTAAACCAGCACACTTTTAGCATATAAACCAGCACACTTTAAACAATCCATTTAAACCAACACACTTTAGCATATAAATCAGCACACTTTTAAACCAGCACACTTTGGCATATAACTCAGCACACTTTTAAACCAGCACACTTTCTTTAAACCATTACAGTTTAAGCATCATAGTTTAAGTTTATACATCAACTAGCACACTTTAACATATAAACCAGCACATTTTAGGATTTTTTTGCTGTTTTAATATACTAATTATTTTTTTTGTTATAGGTTGGTACTGAGCTATCACAAGATGAGGTTTTTAAAGATGATATATGTGCTGTTGTATGGACTGATGCTCTTGAACCAGCACAGTTTGAGACACAATGGTGTGATTTAATGATTAAGTACAACCTTACTAGTAACAGCTGGCTTTCTGATATGTACAACCTCAGATCAGATTGGATTCCTGCATACTATCGTCATGAACATATGTCCGGTCTTATGCGTACAACATCTAGGTCTGAGAGTGAAAATCATTTTTTTGGTCAATTAACCAACACAAAATTGTCATTAGTTGAGTTTTTGAGCCATTTTGATACTGCAATGGAATCTCAGAGGTTTAAGCGCAGCAAACGTGATCATGATACCAGATACACAGAACCTAAAATGAAAACCAATTATGAATTGGAACGGGAAGCTGTAAAGATTTATACTCGGGGGATATTTTTTGATGTTCAAGAAGAAATTCGACTTGCTTGCAAGAATTGTATGTGCAGGCGTGAAGAAGAAGTTGGTGATTCAATTAAGTTTTATATTCTACAGGTCAATCTTCCCGGCCTTCATGAGGTATTTATTTATACCTTTTTAGTAGCACAACATGTTCTGCTTTTTACAATACATTTTAAGTAGCACAGTGATTTATATTTACAATTAGAATTTTACATATATAAACCAGCACACTTTGTTATAAACTAGCACAATATAAAGCATTTGTTATTTGTGTAGGTTCTTTTTACTCCTAAGGATATGGTAATTAAATGCAGCTGCAACCGATATGAGCAGTATGGTTTGCTATGTAGGCATGCCTTTTGTGTTCTTCGTCTTTGTGGTATAAAGGAGTTCCCTAAAAAATATGTTATGCGGCGTTGGACAAGAGATGTTGTTCCAAAAAAGACAAAAGTTTCGAGTTTTGATCAAAATGCTGCTGGTAATCAAGTTGAACGTGCTTCCAGCATTGTGCGTGAGATAATGACTGCAACTGAACATATTGTTAACCGTCTTGTTACAAATATTGACCTGTTATCGATGTATAGAGACCAAGTGATCGAGTCGAAGTTGAAGGTTGATTCTGCTGACCTTCCTGCAGAATCACTTGACAAGAATGCAAGATTAGCTAATATTCTTCGTACTGATCAGCCATGTTCATCGTCTTCTGCTACCATTCTTCCACCTAGTGGTATTAGAAACAAGGGGTGTGGTTCAAACAAACGCTTAAAGTCTTTTCGTGAGGTATCATCTTCAAGAATATCAAAGAAACCTAAAACTAGAGGTTGTTTGATATGTGGAGGTCATGGACATAATAGTCGGACTTGTAAGATGAAGACTACTGTTGCTGATTCCCAGAAGAGCAGTTAGTCGTGTGTCTTTGGAAATCATGATATTTGGATTTGTTATTTTTTTCATTTCAGTTTGGATTTCAGTTTAAACTTCTTCTATGCAATTGTCAAGAATTTGATTTTTCAACTTTCAATATACCGTTTAAAACCAGCACAATTTTAAACTTTGTTCTTTAAAACCAGCACAATTATAAAACCAGCACAATTTTAAACTTCTTCTATGAAACCATCACATATTGTCATAGTGAAACCAGCACAATATTAATTGTAAAACCAGCATAAAATTAACTTTCCTAATATAACTGTTAAAGCAGTACAATGTAATTGTTAAACCAGCACCATATTAATTGTTAAACCAGCACAAAATATTACAGACAACTACCAAACTAATAATTTTAAACTTTGTTGTTTAAAACCAGCACAATTATAAAACCAGCACAATTTTAAACTTCTTCTATGAAACCATCACATATTGTCATAGTGAAACCAGCACAATATTAATTGTAAAACCAGCATAAAATTAACTTTCCTACTATAACTGTTAAAGCAGTACAATGTAATTGTTAAACCAGCACCATATTAGTTGTTAAACCAGCACAAAATATTTACAGACAACTACCAAACTAATGTTATATTGTTCAACCAACACAATCAATATTTGTTGTTCAATCTGTCATTGATTTTCGTTTCCGCATTTTTCTTGCATTCCTCTTTCTTTTCAGGCTCCATCTTCTCATACTTCTCTAACATTTCCATCATTTCACCTTTCGCTAAGTTGATGTCGGATAAAAGTATTTTGCTTAAATACTTGTATCTCAGTTCAACCAACTCTTTGTCTTGTTCCGGTGACTCTTTCGACAGCCCACTATCCCATTCCTTTTTGCTCACATGCTTCCCTGTGTATGTCTCCATGTGTCTCATTGCAAAGACACCACAATCTACAAAGTTCTTTTCCGTTTGCCACGACATTTTCAATATTTCTGGTTCCAAGGGCGACATCTTTGGGTGCATTGTTGGGTATTCAACTTCAAGGTAATCACATACAATTTCTTTCTGTAATTTGAAAATTTTCAAAATCAAAATCAAAATCAGTAAGCATCACAAATATAATTAAAATAAACAGCACAGAATTAATGGGCATCAATATATTACCACTCTTTTAGCACGTGTCATTTTTTGTGCTTTTGCTTTCCCTTTCATGTTGTCTATAATCTTGATGTTTTCTCCCTTGAAATCAAAACATACAATGTAGTAGTGCTTGTTTTGTAGTATTGGAATGAACAACATGTCCACTTTCCTAATACTTTCATACCCGGTATTCATCAATGTCGCGGCAATGTTTTCTCTGAAATTTTGTGTGCAGGTCTTTTTGTTCAGTTTTGGTTTGAAATTGTTTTCTCCCTGCACAGAAACCAGCACAATGTGTTATAAACCAGCACCAGCACAATGTGTTATGAACCAGCACAATAATAGCATTTCATATATTAGACTAACCAGCTATTAATAAAACATTAATATTTCAAAACCAGCACAATGTGTAATAATCCAGCACATTTTGTTAAATGTGCTTTTTCTAATCTGTTATTAAAACCAGCACATATTAGAAAACATACCAGCATGTTGCATGGGCAGAAAACTCTTGCCGGTGAACCTTTGCTTTTGAAGACCTCTTCACTGTTTAGTACCAATGACCAAGCTGTTAGGACTTGGACATGTATGTATAAGTTCGGGTGAAGCGACTCCAGAAATACCCTTGAAAGGTTTGTGCTAAATGCTGTCTCAAATATAAACACCCTGCATTGTTGTAATACACATTAGTTTAAATACTTATTTTTATCCAATTAAGATTTTGTTGGTTTTTATACTTACCAGGGGTCGTCAACTGTCGAGAAGATCCATTCGGCTATCCTTTGTTCAACTTTTTCAGTTTTTGTTTTTATTTGTACAACTCGCTGCATATATGGTGAACATAAAGGTTCGGCAGGTTGAGTTGTACGTTTGCTTTGTCTTTTTTTCTTCTGGTCTCCGGCGTTTAGGTCTTCACCTATGAATTCTTGTTTTTCACTGTCTTTTTTGGTTTCCTTTTCTGGTGTTTTAAAAACCTCTCCTTGCTGTGCTGGTTGACCAGCAGCCTCATTTCCTTCTTTCTTTGCTGGTTGACCAGCAGTGTCACTTTCTCCCTTTTGTGGTTCATTAGCATCTTCACCTCCTTTCTTTGTTGTCTCATTTCCTTCTTTCTTTGCTGGTTGACCAGCAGCCTCATTTCCTTCTTTCTTTGCTGGTTGACCAGCAGTGTCACTTTCTCCCTTTGGTGGTTCATTAGCATCTTCACCTCCTTTCTTTGTTGTTTCCCCATCAGGTTTACCATCTTTAGCCTTTTCTCCACCTGCATCCTTTTCTTCTTCACCACCAACTCCATGATCAGCACCATCTTTTTTGCTGCTTGCTGCTTGTTCTGCCTTTTCTATTTTTTTTATAATCTCTGGCCACATTGAACTGGTGATTCTGAAAGGAGTTGAATCAAATTGTGAGACCACCATTTTTTTTTGTGATTGGGTAAGTTTAACTTCATTCCCTTCTTCCTTTTCATTCCCTCCTTCTGTCTTCTCTCCACTTCCTCCTTTTTTCTTTTCTTCATTCCCTGCTTCTGATTCTTGCTTCTCGAAATTGTACTTTTCACCATATACTACCAATCTTTTTCTCCACTCATCCACAGCATCCACAACCTCCTCACCTCTGTACTTTGTTAAACATTTTGCAATCATTTCGTGTGTTTCTTTGACATGCATGTCCAGCTCTTTTGTTTTGGATTTTATCAGACAAATCCATTCCTGAAAAGATAACCAGCACATTCTTTTTATAAAGTAGCACAAATTGTAAAAGTAGCACATTCTTTTTATAAAGTAGCACAAATTGTAAAAGTAGCACATTTTCCATTTTTATTTTTACATACACATGATAAAAGTTTACAATAAAAGTAGCACATTTCAAACTAGCACAGTTTTACAATCCATTTAAACCAGCACACTTTAGCATATAAATCAGCACAATTTCACATTCCAAATTCTAACATTAAACTAACATATACTAGGTATAAACTAGCACAATTTAACATCCCAAACACTAAATGTCATAAAAGTAGCACATTTTTCAACAAATGTCATAAAAGTAGCACATTTTTTCAATAACCAGCACATTCTTTTTATAAAGTAGCACAAATTGTAAAAGTAGCACATTTTCCATTTTTATTTTTACATACACATGATAAAAGTTTACAATAAAAGTAGCACATTTCAAACTAGCACAGTGTTACAATCCATTTAAACCAGCACACTTTAGCATATAAATCAGCACAATTTCACATTCCAAATTCTAACATTAAACTAACATATTAGGTATAAACTAGCACAATTTAACATCCCAAACACTAAATGTCATAAAAGTAGCACATTTTTTCAATAACCATCTAAACCAGCACTTTTTTCAGTAATACTACAGATAAACACAATAAAATAGAAATTACCACTCCACTTGTTGGATTTGTAGGTGGAATTTGTGAGAGTTTTTCCTGGGATTGTGGAATGTCCAAACTTTGTGTAATGTCTAGAGATTCTGGGAAGTCACTAAAGTAATGATTTCTAGCTTCATCAGTTTCCTTTGAGATTTTTTGATATGTGGATAGAGGTTGTTCAGCTGGTGCTTTTTTCTTCAACTTCAGTTTTACCTTCAAATTCTCTCGTTTTTCATTTTCTTCTGTTTCACCAGTTGTTGCTGCTTTCAAACTTGTTTTCTTCTTACTCTTCACCACCTTTTGAGTAGGTGTTTGTGTTGTCAAGTTGAGTTTCTGTGCTGGTTTCCCATCTTTTTTACTTCTCTTTCTTTTATTGCTTTCCACCACCGGACCAAGCTTTTTAATTGTATCATTTTTATGATACATTACAGCTGGTATCATCTTCTGTGTTGGATTTGTTCTTTGGTATGTATGATGAGCATAAACCAACTGATTGATTTACAAGTTAGTTTTTGTTATTATGTTTGATAAAAAACAATAAATATAGATCATTTTTAGATAACTACAACATACCACTAGAAATGTTATCGGTCCGATGTAGTGTGCTGCTTTAGATTGGAACCAGCTTGTTGTCTTTCTGTTCAAGCAGTCGATCACGTAGCTGCACCAGTCAACATCCTTAATATCTACATCAGGTTGCAATGTTGGAAGGAATTTCATGTTGACGTTGCCACCGTGTGTGAGCTCTGCCATTATTGAGTTGAACATTACAAGAAAGTTCAGTTGAAATAGCCTTCCACTCTCCTTCTGTTCTTTCACAACATGAATAATATGATGCATTTTTGGCAGTTCATCATCAATTTCAAATTGATTTCTAAACTCTGCAACAACTGGATCACTCATTGATGGTTTAGTCTCCGTAACCTTCACTTTACCCATTGGTATGCCAAGAACTTCTTGTACTAGGTTAGGTGTTATCACTACATTATGTGTACCTAGATTCAGTGTGTTGATTGTAGGTTCATAATTGTTAGTGAGCCAGTATCCCAGATTAGTTGGTATTTTTGTTATATCAAAGTTCTTCATGCTTTCAAATCCCATGTTATCTACTTCTGCTTTCTGTTCGTCAGATAACACTTGCATGAATTGAGCAAGGTTTTTTGGGCTGTTCCTGATTCTAATTCTTTTTTTCTTATCAAATTCCTTGAAAAGTGTTGATCGTATAGGTTCAGGGTTTGTGGCAACAACTTTTAGTGCTGTTTTTTGTTTCTTTTCCGGTTGTTCGAAGTCACTGTCTGATGAGCCTGCAAGTAATTTCAGAAGAAACATAGTAACCAGCACAAGTTATAAAGTATACTATATATTAAAAAAACAATAACCAGTACCATTTTGATCATTTAATACATAATAAACCATGATTTTTATAATTCAAAACATCATTGTTACATAAGGTTCAGAAAAACATGATCATAATACATAACAGCATTGATAACATTAGAAAACTAAAACAAACAACATAAACATGATGATCATAGCAGGAGCTGGCTAGATTGCTACTTCCTTCCAAAATTCTTGACTGAGATTATAGGTTTTTCCTAATCTTCTTCATGTTTAGGTTGTAGGATGGGGATCTTTTGTTTTTCATCATCTTCTTCTTTTTTGGGTTGTACAACTGAGATTTCAGGTTTCTCATCAATCTCTTCTTTTATGGGATCTGAAGGTTCACCACCAGAAGTAGGATGATTGGTATAGCTTGGCGCCCAGATTGCTACTTCATTCCAAAATTTCGGACTCATATAATATTCCTTTTTTGTTGGTCTTACAACTTTGAGTGGAATGGGATGCAAAGGTTCATTATCAAAAGTAGGGATTGGTTCTCCTGGTTGTACAATTTGTAGTGGTTTGGGATTGTACAGCTCTGTTTTCACACACAAAAAAGCAACTGAAACTTATATTACTTATCTACTGAATTTAAAAGTAGCACAGTCGGTAAACCAGCTTCTTCTAAAAAACCACTTGTGCTAGTTTCTTCTAAAACACTAAAGTAGCACAGACGGTAAACCAACTAGAATTTGTGCTAGTTTTCTAGAAAACACTAAACCCTTTGTGCTAGTTTCTTCTAAAACAATAAACTAGCACAGATAGTAAACCAGCACAGATTTGGAACCCAAAAAACCAACTTGAACTTTGTGCTAGTTTCTTAAAAAACACTAAACTAGCACGGAAGTTAAACCAGCACCGATTTGAAAACCATAAAACCAACCACAACTTTGTGCTACATATTTCTAAAACACTAAACTAGCACAGACGGTAAACCAACTAGAATTTGTGCTAGTTTCTTCTAAAACAATAAACTAGCACAGATAGTAAACCAGCACAGATTTGGAACCCAAAAAACCAACTTGAACTTTGTGCTAGTTTCTTAAAAAACACTAAACTAGCACGGAAGTTAAACCAGCACCGATTTGAAAACCATAAAACCAACCACAACTTTGTGCTACATATTTCTAAAACACTAAACTAGCACATAGGTTAAACCAGCACAGAAAATAAACCAGCACAGAAAATAAACCAGCACAAAAAACAAACCAGCACTATTTCAATAAAACACAACGATCGATCTGTTTTATAAAATGCAGAACATGAATCAGTTTAGACATATTAAAACCCTAGAAATCTGTTCGTTTACAGATCCTTAACAAACCTTCGAAATCGTCATCAGGTTTTGTTTCTTTATGCTTCTTGCTTCTTGTTGATCTCTTAGAACCTGTGTAATCGATTTGATTTCGAAGAAACTTAGAAAAACCGTACAAAATTGAAACGAATACACCAAAATGCAAAAAAAAAAAAAAAATGGAACGTACTCTCTGAATCCATCGTTGATGCTGTTTTTGTTGTTGTTTTTTCGATTTTCGTCTGTCTGATTGTCGATTTTAGGGACGTTTGTTAGCGATGGGGAAGTTTTGAGAGAGAGTGAAGAAGAACTGTGTTTGAATATTCAATAACTGCTTTGCTTTTTGTCCAGTACTATTTTTTGGTTTATGACGAAAATACCCCCGCGCGTTATATATATATAGGGGGCGGTTCCCCTAAGAAGCCTATTTTGCCTAAGTTGCCTAAGAAGCAATCTACACCATTTTTCTAAACAACCAATGGACCAGATTAGATCCCTAATATTAAACTAGATAAGTAAACAAAATATAACGCGCGGGGGTATTTTCGTCATAAACCAAAAAATAGTACTGGACAAAAAGCAAAGCAGTTATTGAATATTCAAACACAGTTCTTCTTCACTCTCTCTCAAAACTTCCCCATCGCTAACAAACGTCCCTAAAATCGACAATCAGACAGACGAAAATCGAAAAAACAACAACAAAAACAGCATCAACGATGGATTCAGAGAGTACGTTCCATTTTTTTTTTTTTTTTTGCATTTTGGTGTATTCGTTTCAATTTTGTACGGTTTTTCTAAGTTCCTTCGAAATCAAATCGATTACACAGGTTCTAAGAGATCAACAAGAAGCAAGAAGCATAAAGAAACAAAACCTGATGACGATTTCGAAGGTTTGTTAAGGATCTCTAAACGAACAGATTTCTAGGGTTTTAATATGTCTAAACTGATTCATGTTCTGCATTTTATAAAACAGATCGATCGTTGTGTTTTATTGAAATAGTGCTGGTTTGTTTTTTGTGCTGGTTTATTTTCTGTGCTGGTTTATTTTCTGTGCTGGTTTAACCTATGTGCTAGTTTAGTGTTTTAGAAATATGTAGCACAAAGTTGTGGTTGGTTTTATGGTTTTCAAATCGGTGCTGGTTTAACTTCCGTGCTAGTTTAGTGTTTTTTAAGAAACTAGCACAAAGTTCAAGTTGGTTTTTTGGGTTCCAAATCTGTGCTGGTTTACTATCTGTGCTAGTTTATTGTTTTAGAAGAAACTAGCACAAATTCTAGTTGGTTTACCGTCTGTGCTAGTTTAGTGTTTTAGAAATATGTAGCACAAAGTTGTGGTTGGTTTTATGGTTTTCAAATCGGTGCTGGTTTAACTTCCGTGCTAGTTTAGTGTTTTTTAAGAAACTAGCACAAAGTTCAAGTTGGTTTTTTGGGTTCCAAATCTGTGCTGGTTTACTATCTGTGCTAGTTTATTGTTTTAGAAGAAACTAGCACAAAGGGTTTAGTGTTTTCTAGAAAACTAGCACAAATTCTAGTTGGTTTACCGTCTGTGCTACTTTAGTGTTTTAGAAGAAACTAGCACAAGTGGTTTTTTAGAAGAAGCTGGTTTACCGACTGTGCTACTTTTAAATTCAGTAGATAAGTAATATAAGTTTCAGTTGCTTTTTTGTGTGTGAAAACAGAGCTGTACAATCCCAAACCACTACAAATTGTACAACCAGGAGAACCAATCCCTACTTTTGATAATGAACCTTTGCATCCCATTCCACTCAAAGTTGTAAGACCAACAAAAAAGGAATATTATATGAGTCCGAAATTTTGGAATGAAGTAGCAATCTGGGCGCCAAGCTATACCAATCATCCTACTTCTGGTGGTGAACCTTCAGATCCCATAAAAGAAGAGATTGATGAGAAACCTGAAATCTCAGTTGTACAACCCAAAAAAGAAGAAGATGATGAAAAACAAAAGATCCCCATCCTACAACCTAAACATGAAGAAGATTAGGAAAAACCTATAATCTCAGTCAAGAATTTTGGAAGGAAGTAGCAATCTAGCCAGCTCCTGCTATGATCATCATGTTTATGTTGTTTGTTTTAGTTTTCTAATGTTATCAATGCTGTTATGTATTATGATCATGTTTTTCTGAACCTTATGTAACAATGATGTTTTGAATTATAAAAATCATGGTTTATTATGTATTAAATGATCAAAATGGTACTGGTTATTGTTTTTTTAATATATAGTATACTTTATAACTTGTGCTGGTTACTATGTTTCTTCTGAAATTACTTGCAGGCTCATCAGACAGTGACTTCGAACAACCGGAAAAGAAACAAAAAACAGCACTAAAAGTTGTTGCCACAAACCCTGAACCTATACGATCAACACTTTTCAAGGAATTTGATAAGAAAAAAAGAATTAGAATCAGGAACAGCCCAAAAAACCTTGCTCAATTCATGCAAGTGTTATCTGACGAACAGAAAGCAGAAGTAGATAACATGGGATTTGAAAGCATGAAGAACTTTGATATAACAAAAATACCAACTAATCTGGGATACTGGCTCACTAACAATTATGAACCTACAATCAACACACTGAATCTAGGTACACATAATGTAGTGATAACACCTAACCTAGTACAAGAAGTTCTTGGCATACCAATGGGTAAAGTGAAGGTTACGGAGACTAAACCATCAATGAGTGATCCAGTTGTTGCAGAGTTTAGAAATCAATTTGAAATTGATGATGAACTGCCAAAAATGCATCATATTATTCATGTTGTGAAAGAACAGAAGGAGAGTGGAAGGCTATTTCAACTGAACTTTCTTGTAATGTTCAACTCAATAATGGCAGAGCTCACACACGGTGGCAACGTCAACATGAAATTCCTTCCAACATTGCAACCTGATGTAGATATTAAGGATGTTGACTGGTGCAGCTACGTGATCGACTGCTTGAACAGAAAGACAACAAGCTGGTTCCAATCTAAAGCAGCACACTACATCGGACCGATAACATTTCTAGTGGTATGTTGTAGTTATCTAAAAATGATCTATATTTATTGTTTTTTATCAAACATAATAACAAAAACTAACTTGTAAATCAATCAGTTGGTTTATGCTCATCATACATACCAAAGAACAAATCCAACACAGAAGATGATACCAGCTGTAATGTATCATAAAAATGATACAATTAAAAAGCTTGGTCCGGTGGTGGAAAGCAATAAAAGAAAGAGAAGTAAAAAAGATGGGAAACCAGCACAGAAACTCAACTTGACAACACAAACACCTACTCAAAAGGTGGTGAAGAGTAAGAAGAAAACAAGTTTGAAAGCAGCAACAACTGGTGAAACAGAAGAAAATGAAAAACGAGAGAATTTGAAGGTAAAACTGAAGTTGAAGAAAAAAGCACCAGCTGAACAACCTCTATCCACATATCAAAAAATCTCAAAGGAAACTGATGAAGCTAGAAATCATTACTTTAGTGACTTCCCAGAATCTCTAGACATTACACAAAGTTTGGACATTCCACAATCCCAGGAAAAACTCTCACAAATTCCACCTACAAATCCAACAAGTGGAGTGGTAATTTCTATTTTATTGTGTTTATCTGTAGTATTACTGAAAAAAGTGCTGGTTTAGATGGTTATTGAAAAAATGTGCTACTTTTATGACATTTAGTGTTTGGGATGTTAAATTGTGCTAGTTTATACCTAATATGTTAGTTTAATGTTAGAATTTGGAATGTGAAATTGTGCTGATTTATATGCTAAAGTGTGCTGGTTTAAATGGATTGTAACACTGTGCTAGTTTGAAATGTGCTACTTTTATTGTAAACTTTTATCATGTGTATGTAAAAATAAAAATGGAAAATGTGCTACTTTTACAATTTGTGCTACTTTATAAAAAGAATGTGCTGGTTATTGAAAAAATGTGCTACTTTTATGACATTTGTTGAAAAATGTGCTACTTTTATGACATTTAGTGTTTGGGATGTTAAATTGTGCTAGTTTATACCTAGTATATGTTAGTTTAATGTTAGAATTTGGAATGTGAAATTGTGCTGATTTATATGCTAAAGTGTGCTGGTTTAAATGGATTGTAAAACTGTGCTAGTTTGAAATGTGCTACTTTTATTGTAAACTTTTATCATGTGTATGTAAAAATAAAAATGGAAAATGTGCTACTTTTACAATTTGTGCTACTTTATAAAAAGAATGTGCTACTTTTACAATTTGTGCTACTTTATAAAAAGAATGTGCTGGTTATCTTTTCAGGAATGGATTTGTCTGATAAAATCCAAAACAAAAGAGCTGGACATGCATGTCAAAGAAACACACGAAATGATTGCAAAATGTTTAACAAAGTACAGAGGTGAGGAGGTTGTGGATGCTGTGGATGAGTGGAGAAAAAGATTGGTAGTATATGGTGAAAAGTACAATTTCGAGAAGCAAGAATCAGAAGCAGGGAATGAAGAAAAGAAAAAAGGAGGAAGTGGAGAGAAGACAGAAGGAGGGAATGAAAAGGAAGAAGGGAATGAAGTTAAACTTACCCAATCACAAAAAAAAAATGGTGGTCTCACAATTTGATTCAACTCCTTTCAGAATCACCAGTTCAATGTGGCCAGAGATTATAAAAAAATAGAAAAGGCAGAACAAGCAGCAAGCAGCAAAAAAGATGGTGCTGATCATGGAGTTGGTGGTGAAGAAGAAAAGGATGCAGGTGGAGAAAAGGCTAAAGATGGTAAACCTGATGGGGAAACAACAAAGAAAGGAGGTGAAGATGCTAATGAACCACCAAAGGGAGAAAGTGACACTGCTGGTCAACCAGCAAAGAAAGAAGGAAATGAGGCTGCTGGTCAACCAGCAAAGAAAGAAGGAAATGAGACAACAAAGAAAGGAGGTGAAGATGCTAATGAACCACAAAAGGGAGAAAGTGACACTGCTGGTCAACCAGCAAAGAAAGAAGGAAATGAGGCTGCTGGTCAACCAGCACAGCAAGGAGAGGTTTTTAAAACACCAGAAAAGGAAACCAAAAAAGACAGTGAAAAACAAGAATTCATAGGTGAAGACCTAAACGCCGGAGACCAGAAGAAAAAAAGACAAAGCAAACGTACAACTCAACCTGCCGAACCTTTATGTTCACCATATATGCAGCGAGTTGTACAAATAAAAACAAAAACTGAAAAAGTTGAACAAAGGATAGCCGAATGGATCTTCTCGACAGTTGACGACCCCTGGTAAGTATAAAAACCAACAAAATCTTAATTGGATAAAAATAAGTATTTAAACTAATGTGTATTACAACAATGCAGGGTGTTTATATTTGAGACAGCATTTAGCACAAACCTTTCAAGGGTATTTCTGGAGTCGCTTCACCCGAACTTATACATACATGTCCAAGTCCTAACAGCTTGGTCATTGGTACTAAACAGTGAAGAGGTCTTCAAAAGCAAAGGTTCACCGGCAAGAGTTTTCTGCCCATGCAACATGCTGGTATGTTTTCTAATATGTGCTGGTTTTAATAACAGATTAGAAAAAGCACATTTAACAAAATGTGCTGGATTATTACACATTGTGCTGGTTTTGAAATATTAATGTTTTATTAATAGCTGGTTAGTCTAATATATGAAATGCTATTATTGTGCTGGTTCATAACACATTGTGCTGGTGCTGGTTTATAACACATTGTGCTGGTTTCTGTGCAGGGAGAAAACAATTTCAAACCAAAACTGAACAAAAAGACCTGCACACAAAATTTCAGAGAAAACATTGCCGCGACATTGATGAATACCGGGTATGAAAGTATTAGGAAAGTGGACATGTTGTTCATTCCAATACTACAAAACAAGCACTACTACATTGTATGTTTTGATTTCAAGGGAGAAAACATCAAGATTATAGACAACATGAAAGGGAAAGCAAAAGCACAAAAAATGACACGTGCTAAAAGAGTGGTAATATATTGATGCCCATTAATTCTGTGCTGTTTATTTTAATTATATTTGTGATGCTTACTGATTTTGATTTTGAAAATTTTCAAATTACAGAAAGAAATTGTATGTGATTACCTTGAAGTTGAATACCCAACAATGCACCCAAAGATGTCGCCCTTGGAACCAGAAATATTGAAAATGTCGTGGCAAACGGAAAAGAACTTTGTAGATTGTGGTGTCTTTGCAATGAGACACATGGAGACATACACAGGGAAGCATGTGAGCAAAAAGGAATGGGATAGTGGGCTGTCGAAAGAGTCACCGGAACAAGACAAAGAGTTGGTTGAACTGAGATACAAGTATTTAAGCAAAATACTTTTATCCGACATCAACTTAGCGAAAGGTGAAATGATGGAAATGTTAGAGAAGTATGAGAAGATGGAGCCTGAAAAGAAAGAGGAATGCAAGAAAAATGCGGAAACGAAAATCAATGACAGATTGAACAACAAATATTGATTGTGTTGGTTGAACAATATAACATTAGTTTGGTAGTTGTCTGTAAATATTTTGTGCTGGTTTAACAACTAATATGGTGCTGGTTTAACAATTACATTGTACTGCTTTAACAGTTATAGTAGGAAAGTTAATTTTATGCTGGTTTTACAATTAATATTGTGCTGGTTTCACTATGACAATATGTGATGGTTTCATAGAAGAAGTTTAAAATTGTGCTGGTTTTATAATTGTGCTGGTTTTAAACAACAAAGTTTAAAATTATTAGTTTGGTAGTTGTCTGTAATATTTTGTGCTGGTTTAACAATTAATATGGTGCTGGTTTAACAATTACATTGTACTGCTTTAACAGTTATATTAGGAAAGTTAATTTTATGCTGGTTTTACAATTAATATTGTGCTGGTTTCACTATGACAATATGTGATGGTTTCATAGAAGAAGTTTAAAATTGTGCTGGTTTTATAATTGTGCTGGTTTTAAAGAACAAAGTTTAAAATTGTGCTGGTTTTAAACGGTATATTGAAAGTTGAAAAATCAAATTCTTGACAATTGCATAGAAGAAGTTTAAACTGAAATCCAAACTGAAATGAAAAAAATAACAAATCCAAATATCATGATTTCCAAAGACACACGACTAACTGCTCTTCTGGGAATCAGCAACAGTAGTCTTCATCT
The DNA here is from genome assembly GCA_030545235.1 of Helianthus tuberosus. NCBI lineage: Eukaryota > Viridiplantae > Streptophyta > Magnoliopsida > Asterales > Asteraceae > Helianthus > Helianthus tuberosus. Next base: position 202,672,653 of record CM060425.1, read on the forward strand.
TACAAGTCCGACTATTATGTCCATGACCTCCACATATCAAACAACCTCTAGTTTTAGGTTTCTTTGATATTCTTGAAGATGATACCTCACGAAAAGACTTTAAGCGTTTGTTTGAACCACACCCCTTGTTTCTAATACCACTAGGTGGAAGAATGGTAGCAGAAGACGATGAACATGGCTGATCAGTACGAAGAATATTAGCTAATCTTGCATTCTTGTCAAGTGATTCTGCAGGAAGGTCAGCAGAATCAACCTTCAACTTCGACTCGATCACTTGGTCTCTATACATCGATAACAGGTCAATATTTGTAACAAGACGGTTAACAATATGTTCAGTTGCAGTCATTATCTCACGCACAATGCTGGAAGCACGTTCAACTTGATTACCAGCAGCATTTTGATCAAAACTCGAAACTTTTGTCTTTTTTGGAACAACATCTCTTGTCCAACGCCGCATAACATATTTTTTAGGGAACTCCTTTATACCACAAAGACGAAGAACACAAAAGGCATGCCTACATAGCAAACCATACTGCTCATATCGGTTGCAGCTGCATTTAATTACCATATCCTTAGGAGTAAAAAGAACCTACACAAATAACAAATGCTTTATATTGTGCTAGTTTATAACAAAGTGTGCTGGTTTATATATGTAAAATTCTAATTGTAAATATAAATCACTGTGCTACTTAAAATGTATTGTAAAAAGCAGAACATGTTGTGCTACTAAAAAGGTATAAATAAATACCTCATGAAGGCCGGGAAGATTGACCTGTAGAATATAAAACTTAATTGAATCACCAACTTCTTCTTCACGCCTGCACATACAATTCTTGCAAGCAAGTCGAATTTCTTCTTGAACATCAAAAAATATCCCCCGAGTATAAATCTTTACAGCTTCCCGTTCCAATTCATAATTGGTTTTCATTTTAGGTTCTGTGTATCTGGTATCATGATCACGTTTGCTGCGCTTAAACCTCTGAGATTCCATTGCAGTATCAAAATGGCTCAAAAACTCAACTAATGACAATTTTGTGTTGGTTAATTGACCAAAAAAATGATTTTCACTCTCAGACCTAGATGTTGTACGCATAAGACCGGACATATGTTCATGACGATAGTATGCAGGAATCCAATCTGATCTGAGGTTGTACATATCAGAAAGCCAGCTGTTACTAGTAAGGTTGTACTTAATCATTAAATCACACCATTGTGTCTCAAACTGTGCTGGTTCAAGAGCATCAGTCCATACAACAGCACATATATCATCTTTAAAAACCTCATCTTGTGATAGCTCAGTACCAACCTATAACAAAAAAAATAATTAGTATATTAAAACAGCAAAAAAATCCTAAAATGTGCTGGTTTATATGTTAAAGTGTGCTAGTTGATGTATAAACTTAAACTATGATGCTTAAACTGTAATGGTTTAAAGAAAGTGTGCTGGTTTAAAAGTGTGCTGAGTTATATGCCAAAGTGTGCTGGTTTAAAAGTGTGCTGATTTATATGCTAAAGTGTGTTGGTTTAAATGGATTGTTTAAAGTGTGCTGGTTTATATGCTAAAAGTGTGCTGGTTTAATTTATGATGGTTTAAAAAATTATAACATTGTAAAACTGTGCTGGTTTAAGAAAGTTACCTTTTCAGAAACTTTGATCATTATATGCCACATACACAAACGATGTCTGGTATCTGGGAAAACATCTCGGATGGCAATTTTCATTGCAGCGTCCTGATCAGTCACAACCACCTTAGGTGCAACACCAAAAGCCTTCAAAAAACTTTGAAGAAGCCATTTATATGATTCAGCAGTTTCAGATGCTAACAAAGAACCAGCAAACGTGACATTGTGATGATGATTATCGATTCCAGTGAACGGAACAAATACCAAGTCATACCTAAAAATTGAATTGATTATATTACAACTGCTTGCTGAATTGTGCTAGTTTAATAAAAATATGAACAAATGATCTACAAAAAATGAATAAAATACCTGTTCGTACGGAACGTAGCATCAAAAGACATAACATCCCCAAAGACCTCATAATTCAGTTTCATTTCTTCATCAGCCCAAAATAATCCAGCAAGAGAACCTTTTTCATCACAATAAAATTCACAAGAAAAATTCGGCAAATACTGCTTCTTCTTCATAAGACGTTGGACAGCCATGTCCACATCAAACTCTCCAATGAACAAATTAATATCTCTTTTAAAATTTTTACAATCAGTAGACGTCACTCCAACCTTATCAAATCCACCACGAATCTTTCTCATAAGGTTGAATGCCCTAACTGGACCAATATTCATCTCAGAAAAATCAGAAAGCAGTTGCTCTTCAGTGAATGTCAACTTTCTAGACGAAGCTAAAAGATGATAATCCTCTTCATCAACAAAAGAATGATTATGCTCCTCAAATACATGAGAAATTCTATAAGTATTTTTTGGAGTTAAAGACAAACGGATGTGTGCCTTACATCCGGTACGTTTAGAAGGTCTCCTCCTTCGGTCATTTAACTTTTTATCAGCACCAACACTATCATTTACCGTGTCAACAGCACAGGATGTCGCTGAACCCTCTTTCGCACAAACAAAGTACTTTCTAATCACAACACCATTTTTTGAAGATTGAGTATGCTTTCGACCCTCAAACCCAGATAACTTAGCATACTTCTTATAGAAATTAAAGGCAGAATCAATTGACTGGAAATGCATACCAACTACAGGTTTGGAAGAATCTGGAACAATAGGAGTATAATACTGATTACCAGTAGTTGGACAGATACGAACTCCTGAACAAATCAAAAAACCAGAACAAATAAAAGATATCAGCACAAACTTAACAATAACCAGCACAAAAAACAAGCTCAACTTTACCAGGCAAACTAGCACAAAAATAAAGATATCAGCACAACTTTACAAAACTACACTTTAAAATATGATGTAATATAAAAAAACCAGCACAACTTCAAAAAACCAGCACAACTTCAGAACTACACTTTTAAATAAAAACCAGCACAACTTTACCAGGCAAACTAGCACAAAATAAAGATATCAGCACAACTTCAAAAAACCAGCACAACTTCAGAACTACACTTTTAAATAAAAACCAGCACAACTTAGATCAAAACTAAAAACCTAAAAAGTAGATGAAATTAAAACTAGAAGGTATTTTACCATCGACAGTAGTAGACATCACTAAAATAGAGGAGGATAAATCAGCAAATCAATGAATGAACAGAGGAGCTAGGGTTCCAGCAAATCGATGAAAACGATGAACGATTCAGCAGGATTGATCTCAATCTCGCAGGTACCGGCAAATCGATGAAACGATGAACGATTCAGCAGGATTGAGATTGAGATTTGCGATTGAATTAGATGTGGTCAGATGATGAAGCTCAATGAATGAATGAATGAAAAATATGAAAGAAGGAATGAAAATCGTGTGATTAAAACTAAGTACAGATCTGTTTGAAATTTGCATTTTCCAATATTACCCTTTCACCTAAATTAATGAGATTGCCACATGTAAGCTCAAGATTGCTTCTTAGGAAACTTAGGGAAGATTAAATTCTTAGTTGAACCTCTACCTATATATATATATATATTTCATGTCAAATATAAACCAAAATTACGATCCTAAAAAAATTAAAAAGGGGCTCGAATTTTTAATTCGCTTTAGGCCTCCAAAATTCTAGGACCGGCCCTGACAACTACTGATGGTCTAATAGAGGATGATGTTATTTATTTTTATTTTTTTTATGTTATTTTCTAACAGTAAAAAATGAGTTAAATGCTTGGTTGGTCCCTGTGGTTTGCAAAAATTTCAAACTTGGTCCTAGTGGTTTACTAATTACACGCGTGGTCCCAAAAGTTGTCAAAAATGCACTCGGTTGGTCCCCAACCCTAACCTCTGTTAAATTTCTCAGTTAACTATGTGTGAAATGACTATATTACCCTTGAACAATTAAAAGAAATAAAACCCACCATCTTCTTCATCCCATCCCCTGTTCTTACCCCTCTCTTTAAAACCCACCATCTCCACCTTCAATCCATCACCACCACCTCCACCTCCACCGTCACCTTCAACCCAGCCAACCCCCACCCTTTCAGGCACTCACTGTCATACGCAAAATCGCCATTGCAGACTACTGCTCTTCAACTACTTTACACACACACAAAACTCACACAGACACACTGCTGCGAATAGCTCCATAACCGACATTTTCACTGTTTTCTGCTTCTGAAATTCGTCAGCAGGCGATTGAACTGACATTGTTCAACTATCGATCTGCAGAAGAAAGAACAATTTGCACAGATTGATCAAGTTCTAGTTGTGAGGATCTACTTGCTCAGCTTCACCGATCGTTTTCTCGATCTGTCTGCAATTTCAACGGTCCATTACAACTGAAATCGAATTTCTGTTTATTTTATTGAATATTACGTTTTACAGATTACGATGTGGATTTATTTTGTTTTGTAGATTTAAGTGCGAGTTGATAATCATTCATCAGTCAACTCTAATTTCACTGTTATTGTTTTAATTATATTTCAAATTTGAGATTAGATGACAGTGAGTGTCTGAAAGGGTGGGGGTTGGCTGGGTTGAAGGTGACGGTGGAGGTGGTGGTGATGGATTGAAGGTGGAGATGGTGGCTTGGTGGGTTTTAAAGAGAGGGGGAAGTACTGGGAATGGGAGGTTGAAGAAGATGAGTTTTAATTGTTCAAGGGTAATATAGTCATTTCACATATAGTTAACTGAGAAATTTAACAGAGGTTAGGGATGGGGACCAACCGAGTGCATTTTTGACAACTTTTGGGACCACGCGTGTAATTAGTAAACCACTAGGACCAAGTTTGAAATTTTTGCAAACCACAGGGACATTTAACTCGTAAAAAACAATACATTTAACTCGTAAAAAACAATAGGGCTTGCTTTCTAGAGTTTCTACATTTCTAACCAAGCAGAAATCAAAGCGAGAGAGTGAGTGTGTTTGGTTATAGCAATTCACGTCTCCCTGTAACAGAATCATCTACGATCGATAATGACTCCCTCCATTTCCCCAGGTTTCATCAGATTCAAAGGTAATTTTACAACCCCTCTTTCTTCTTCCCGATTAGTAGGTTTACAACTCAGTCCTCTGTCTATGTATCAAAAACTTACCAACTTGGATGATGCCTTTAACCTGTTCGATGAAATGCTGAACACACAACCACTGCCATCTGTTGTTAAGTTTACCCAGTTGTTAAATGCTGTTTCCAAAATGAATCATTTTTCTTCTTCTCTCCACCTTTTTAAACAAATGTATCACCTTTTTAAAATGGGTGAGAGGGGCTGCCCACCAGATAATGTTAGTTACTGTGTTCTTCTCCATGGATATCTTAAGCACCAGCATTTCGATGATGTAGAGATTCTTTTACAGCAAATGGATAGAAGAAGTTACTCACTTGATGCTTCTACTTTATCGTTGTTAAAAGATCGAATCGCAGCTGGTTCATTAGATAGAAGTTTACTTAAGTTGATAGGTATGCTTGTGCCAAAAGAGTTGATGGACAGTTTTACAGGTAGGGAGAAGAAGCTGAATGGTGAGTGTGGGTTATGAATCATTTGTGGGATGAGAAATGAACTTTGTTAGGGGTACTACCTTGCAACATCGCGTGAAATAACGCGACTTGACTATTACAAAAGCGCCTGTTATTCACCACTTCTCAGAGAGCATCTCTGGGGTTATGACAATCCAGTGTTTTGGAAAACAAGACGAGTTTATTAAAGAAAATGTTGTCGTGTCGATGGAAATCTACGAATGGATTTCCTCAACAATGGGTCGAATGGATGGTTAGGATTTCGGATGGAGTTTGTTGGAAGTTTGTTTCTTTGTGTTTCCACTGTTTTCATGATCCTGTTACCCAGCAACGTCATTAAACCCGGTACTATCTCACTTCCTTTAATCCTTATCAAACCCATTTACTTTTAAAAATGTTGATTCGGGTATTTAACAGTTCAAAATAATTATGTAAAATGAATTAAGGCTTCATTGGTTATTTATGCAAAGAATTTACACCATTTGTTTACCATTTAATACCACAAATAAAATGGTGTATACTGGTGTCATCACCTATGCCATCGAGGGTTAAACTAATGGGAGTTTGCTTATATGGTCACAGAGGATGTTGGATTGTCACTTTCATATGGATTATCGCTCAATGGTCTTCTGTTTTGGGTTTTATACACTAGTTGCTTTGTTGAAAACCGAATGGTTTCGGTTGAGAGGATAAAACAGTTTACAAACATACCATCAGAAGCAGAATGGGTGAAGAAAGACAAGTCCCCTCCTCCAAACTGGCCAACTCATGGCAGTTTGGAGCTCAGAAACTTGCAGGTAACCCACAAATTCTATCATCATGTAGAGGTTTTAACGTGTGGGTTTGGGTTATAACGGGTCAAATGGGTAAAATCAAGAAATAATACTAAAAGGATTGGGTCAACGGTGGGTCGAACAAGTTGAAAGATGCCTAAAATGTATTCGTAATGCATTTAGATAGATTTATGCAAATTCTGTACAAAAAGTATTTTGGTTCAACCCAACCCCGAGCTGTTTTCATATACCTGTTTTGACCTGCATGTTAGATATCGTCCAAACACGCCTCTTGTGCTTAAAGGGATATCCCTAAACATTCAAGGGGGCCAAAAGATTGGTGTTGTTGGCAGAACAGGTGGCGGGAAATCAACTTCGATCCAAGTTCTGTTTCGGCTGGTTGAGCCCACTGGTGGAAGTGTTATTATTGATGGTATTGACATCTTAACGCTCGGGCTTCATGATCTTAGGTCCCAATTTGGCATCATTCCCCAAGAACTAGTCCTTTTTGAAGGAACTGTGAGAAGCAACATTGACCCTATTGGTCAACATTCTGTGATGAGATATGGAAGGTAAATGCGAGTTTGTTTGTTTTTTTCTTCTACTCCATTCGGGTAGATCCAGAGGTGGAAATTTCATAAGTCAACTCGGGTTTTGGTTTTCTTTAAATCGGGCCATTCTGACCCATTATGCAACCTGCCTTTAGTAGGACGGGCCCATCTTTTATCAACTTTGAAACACCTAACCTGAGAACCTACTTTGTAGAGTCTCAAACGCTGCCAGCTCAATGATGTTGTAGCTGCAAAACCTGGAAACCTTGATTCCGCAGGTATTTAAAATGGGCCCGGTAACTGTTTTTGGTAAGAAAACTATTTGTCACTTGTTTGTGTTAATTGGTATCTTTGTAGTTGTTGATAATGGCGATAATTGAAGCGTTGGACAAAGACAACTTCTCTGTCTGGGAAGGGTGTTGCTAAAACAAAGCAGATTATTGTTCATGGATGAAGCAACAGCTTCCGTTGATTCACAAACAGATGCGGTAATTCAGGAAATCATAAGAGAAGATTTTGCTGACTCTACTATCATTAGCATTGCTCACAGGATACCTACTGTTATGGACTGTGATCGGGTTCTAGTCATTGATGCAGGTAACTTCTTGTTTATTGGTGGTCACTACGGGCTGGATAGGTAACTGGTCAACTATTCTCTTTCATAACACTAAAAATATCATAGTGATGTTTCAAAGTCCAAAACTTATCATATTTACTCATCTCATGCTAAACAGAATATAACGAGTTATGTACAACGATGTGTTCTGACACAATAAGTAAATAGAACATTATGCGTTGGGCGGATAAACAATAATTATGTTGTTATTGTATTTGGTGAAACAAATCCTTACACTTACTGGTACTAGTGCTTTGAAACGGCAAATATGATACTATAAGGATATATATGAATTTTTAAACTTTTGAGTGCCATTATGGAATTTATCCTGTGTTGTAACACCTGCCATTGAGGTCAAGTTAGTTCCTTTGAAGGTCAGCTAATGACCAACTTATTCTATGTGTTGTAACAGGGTATGCAAAAGAATTTGACGAGCCTTCACGTTTGATTCAGAAGCCCTCTCTTTTTGGGGCGATGGTTTAGAATTACGCAAACCGATCATCTAGGTTATGAACACAAGTTTATACTCCTATAATCAAAGGGTTTAATTTTGTTTGTAATATTATAATCTTGTTTTACAAGAACAGTTTGGTTCAGATCTCATAAAGGTGGTATCCTTTGGATGAGCTGGGCAATATGTCACAGAGACTATGTTGCAGTAGATTACAAACATTTTTGTCACTTTCTTTAAAGTTTATATTATGTTGCTTTTTTTTATATGTGATGACATGCAATTTGTAGGATTTCATATATATTTGCTTGTTGGAATCAAACTTTATAATAAAACAAGCAAATATATATTGAATTTGGAAATCTATATTATGTATCCATGATTCATGTGTTTGTATGGGATGAAATTTATACATTTTAATGGATTTAATTCAAGAATATGTTTGAATAATAAAATTATAAAATTAACCATTTGGCTAATGTTTCCAAATATGAAAAATAATCATACTTATGGAATCTGATTTTTGGAGGTCAAGAAGATGTTCAATGAGACCATATACCATGAGCCTTGAGGTCAAAGTACATTTATATATACTCTAATTTGCAACATTTTTATGCAATAGAACTTGTACCATGTGTTTCATTTGTTGTACCACTTTAGAAGGCTTCATGCTTTTTAGGAATGGCAATGGGCCACTTGTACCATGTGTTTCATTTGTTGTATCACTTTAGAAGGGCTTCATGCTTTTTAGGAATGGCAATGGGCGGGGCTTGGGCCGGGTATTGGTAATCCCAAGTCCGTACCCGGTTGTAATTCTTTGTCCCGTACCTGGCCCGTTACCCGTCGGGTATTTATCGGGTAATTACCCGTTGGTTATCGGGCATACCCACGGGTATCGGGTATACCCGTTAATTTCTTAAAAATATCCGTTGGGACAAATGTGCAATTTTTACTTTGACGTTTATATAATTTACTATTTTAATGACTATAACAAGATTATGACAGAAGATTTTTTTTTGGTAAAGGGTATAACAGAAGATTATGGTATTGTCCCTGACCTCAAACATTATGCTTGTGTAGTTGATTTACTTTTGCGTGCATGGGAAGAAGCTTACATGTTTATTAGAGAAATGCCTATAAAATCAGATTGATCAATATGAATGGATAAATTCCGGGTATTATACACTTTTGTGTAATTTTTATGCTGATAATGGTAAATGGGATGAAGTTGCAAAGTTGAAAATGACAATGAGAGAAAAATGGGTTATAGTTGATCTTGGGTGTGGTTGGGTGAAAGTGAAGGAGAGCATTCATGCATTTTTTACTGCTGATAAGAACCATCCTTAAGGAAAAGAAAAAAAATTCAATTTTGAATGGCTTTTATGAAAAGATGGAAGAAATCACGTAATTTGATCATTCAAAAGCAGATGCTTTGTGTGGCCGTAGTCACAAACTGGCCGTTGGATTTGGGCTTTTAAATACGGCTTTAGGCGTGCCTATATGAGTAACAAAAAATCTTTATATATGGTTGGTGGTTTTATTTTTTACGGTTGTGGTGTTGACGAATGCGATGTTGTGGTGGCTATTGTTGTGATGATTTTGGTGGTTGTGGTCTACCATCTAAAAAACATTTAACATAGTTACATATATCAAAAATCTATGAAGTTGCATGGGAGCCGACAACCACATACACATGTTTAGAAACAAAACGTATACAAATCTTGATTCTCGAACGTATGGGTATGGTCAAGGGTAAATGGACAATGATGGTTTATGGTGCAATAATCTGTACTCAAAGCGGATTTACTATCTTAATGATTGTGCTTAGTAAATATACTTTATAGATCACCCTAATCTAACTTGCCGGAAAAAAAGGACCTGTTAATATATTTTAACATCGCTACATTGACTCGGTTTCGCAACACATCTTCAAGCCCCCGCCGCATCGCGGCGGGGTGCGCTTCTAGTTAATACGAGAACACAAGTCATGAGAAAATTATACACGCTATTATGAGACTTTGAGTAGAGGATTAAATGAGGTATTGAACCTCTTGATAATATATTTAGTTTTAGGGATTATGAGACTTTGAGTAGAGGATTAAATGAGGTATTGAACCTCTTGATAATATATTTAGTTTTAGGGAGGAAGGAGCACTCAAAGATACTTATTCTTGCCCAAGCAATCAACACCCACCATGTCAAATTTGATACAAATAACACATTAACTAGCAAACATTGGCGGCACCTGGCTATGCCATAAACTATATATATATTTTTTAATATTAAGAAAATCAAATACCCCAACCAATCACAAGCCACCAACAAATCTCAAAGTCAACACCCACCTTGAACAACAACATTCTCATGTGGGTATCCCCTCCTAGCTAACCGAACCCGCCTTGCCAACCCTTAGGGGTGGCGGCGGTGTTCTGGCATAGGTAAGTACCCTAGACACCTCTACACGAGGAGTGCCCCGTCCCCCCTTATTAAATCACTAAACGAGGCCTTAAACCTTGGGGATATATTTAGTACTATTAAATGGATAGTAATGATAGTCTATTGCTTGCAATGTTTTTTTAAGAGATTTAGTTACAACAAGATCATAAAGCTGAAACGGTCGTGTAAACCTCCCAATAAGTGATAACTTACAAATCTTGTAAAGCTTTTGTATGTGAGTTTTAGATAAGGTTTCCTCTTTTGTATAAACTAAGGTAAAGAGCAAGGATGTTAGAAAACTTTTTATTTATGACTTACCCTAAACAAGGATGATGACGCATATTTAAAAGGGGATTCTATTGGCATAACGGGATATCTATCTGCACACTTGGACACATCAATACGGATCGTATAAGTCTATACGATCCGTATTGGATAAAGTTAAGACATGACAGACTGTCAGGTGCAGAGGATGTCTGGCGATTGGCTTATACGTATCGTATAGGTCAATACGATGCGTATTAAGGCCCTGATTTTTTGAGGTTTGAATTTTGGTGTGTTGTGTTTGATTTTTGGTGTTTTGGGTTTGGTTATTGGTGTTTATTGTTGGTTTTTTGTTTTAATGAGTTTAAAATCTTTATTTTTTTTTATCGTTACGTATCATATTATAGCGTATCGTATCACATTTTTTACTTTTTAATATTTCATCGTGACGTGTTGTATGATATCATATCATCCTTGTACCGTATCGTGTCGTATCGTAGTTGTATTTTGTATTATTTTTTATGTTGATGTATTCAAGGCGTGTGATATTATACATTATACGTAACCAAGCAAACCAATCTAAACAGTCAAAATAAACAATCACAAATACAAATAAACTGAAACTGCAAATTTAATTACATAGTAAGTCGTATATATACATGACATCGTCCAAAGTACATAAACAGTCAAAATACAAACAAAAAAAAAACAACGATCCTAAACCGCTGGATCCGCATCCGGACCCTCCTGAGTCGCGCCTGAGGGCCCCGCCACTGATTCGCATCCTGTCCAGGGAGAGGCTGCAACGTCGGTATCGGCAATGGGGTCCGAACACGGTCGATAGCCGCCTGTATATCGCCCTGGATCGCCCGCTTGAGAAGGGCCTCAGTACGGATATGACGGGCGTCTATCCGCGCCTGCAGCCGGTCCTCCATCTGCTGTAACACAAACGCCACAGCTGGTGGGAGCTGGTCGTATAGAACGTGATGGCGTTACTGAGGCACCCGTTGTGGTTGCGGCTACGGTGGCGGTGGCGGAGATGGTGGGTGAGCGTGGTCACCATCGGCGTCATCGTCATCGGCATCACTACCTGCCGGCTCTGGCAGCTCCTATGCCAGGTCGGCGGGACAAACAGCTGCCCGTCCGCTCCTATAAATCGAATCCCGAGCCTAGGGAAGTCACGCGTCATGTGCATACCGATCAGCGTTTGTCGTGTCAACCTGGTCGGCTCAACCGTGCCCCCCTCGGTGAACTGTGGGTCATAATGGGGAACAAGGCCCAACAAGTATGCAATACGCGTGATGTACGCCCCCTTGTACAACAGAGACATGTCCTGCCGGTGGCACGCCGCCGCAAACCACTGGGCTAGGCAGCGATGGAGGGCGCACGTCTGTCACGGCCCCCGACCCGGTTTAACCCGTTTCAGGAGCCGCGGGACAGAAAATCCCGTGGTATTTATTTAATTGAGTTAACAGCGGAAGTTTTCTTCAGGATCTTTTTTTAATGCTATAATTTCCCGATTATTTTATTTCACAATTCGGGATAAAACCCCGATAATTTACAATCACAAGATTTTACGGAGAAATCTTTATTTTACAAAACATGTTTCTTTATTTTATATTGAGCCACTTCCTTAAGCTTGTAGTGCTTTACGGCACTTTTCCTGGATCACAACAGATCACCTGAAACATGTTTGAAAAAGGTTTTGTCAGCGGGAAATACTGGTGAATCATTCTTTTTACTAAAACGACACGTTTGTTATAATTTACAGTATTAAGAGGGATTACAATGTTTCCTGATATCAACCAACTACCCACGATATTTGTCACTCGACATTCATCGGTAACCTCATTGTCCAATGGTGTCTGTGACTATGGTCATATCACTCATTGGCTAACCCGTTGTCCAATAGTGACGGTTATCAAGTAATGTATACAAAACCCCACATACCGGCTGTAATATGGTGATTACAAAGACTTAATCCCTGTAATTATAACTTTGAAAATAAACATGCTTTTGTAAACAAGTTTGATAAAAAGAGAATGACTCACATTGGAGATTTAACACGAGCAGAGTCTAGTTTATGAATTAGCCTTGTTAACCTAGTTTAAATAACAATGCACACAAAACTAGGTTAGTAACTAATACAGCATTTACGATAACTCACGAGATCAAACCCTCACAACGAATGACAAAGTTCAATACTTAAACATCCATCGAATTCACAACGAATGACAAAGCATAACCCTAATGTGGGCAGCACTTAAACATCCATTGGATAGTTTCAATCGACCGGACATTGAATCGTAGCAGCGATCGAGTTATTACCCTGTATTGCGGCAGCACTTCGTGAATTGTGTGTGTTTTTAGACTGTTTCTACTATAACTCAGAGTACGAATTGAATTTGAACGTCGAACGAACGTGAAATTTCAAGTGCCAGACTCTACTATTTATACATGAAAAACGGCTCCCTCGCGTGGCGCGAGGGGCCTTCTCGTGGCGCGAGAGACACCAGTCTACCATAGGGTAGCCTCGTGTCCCAGTAGCTTATCTGAGTTGGTCTCGCATGCAAATTCGATTTACACGTTAAACTGTTTAGATAATACCGACTAGGGTTTACCCCCCTGAGTTTTAGGGGCCCTGATCCTGATTCCGATTATTCTGAAAATTTTAGGGTTTATGCAGAATCACTTGGGTTTCTCAATTAGGGTTTCCTATTGGACAATTAAATAATAAATAGGACTTTTTAATAAGAGTTGTCACATTCTCCCCACCTTAATAAAAATCTTGTCCTCGAGATTTACTGGAACAAGTAGGGATACTTTCGCTTCATTTCTGATTCTAACTCCCAAGTGTATTCGGATCCTCTCTTCGAATCCGACTTAACTTTGACCAGTTTTAGTCTTTTGTGCTTGAGAAACTTGATCTTTCTATCTTCTATTTGAAGAGGTTTCTCTACAAATTTCAGCTTTTCATTTACCTCTACATCTTGAAGAGGTACTTCCAGGGATTCATCAGACATACATTTCTTGAGATTGGATATATGAAATACGTCATGTACTCCTTCCAGTTCCTCTGGTAGTTGTAAACGATAAGCAACTGGTCCTATACGTTGGATCACTGAAAATGGTCCTACGTATCGTGGACTTAGCTTTCCTTTCTTACCGAATCGAACTACTCCTTTCCAAGGAGATACTTTTAATAGTACTTTGTCTCCAACTTGGAACTCTAACGGCTTCCTTCTATTGTCTGCATAACTCTTCTGACTAGTCTTTCATTGATTTGTGTAATCTTGTCAGTGGTTTCTTGTACTATTTCCGGTCCTGATAATTGACTTTCTCCTATTTCTGCCCAACAAAATGGAGTTCTACACTTTCTTCCATACAGTGCTTCAAATGGGGCAGTTTCAATGCTTGCATGATAACTATTGTTAGAGGAGAGTTCAATTAATGGTAAGTGATCATCCCAGTTTCCACTAAAATCTATTACACATGCTCGGAGCATGTCTTCCAGAGTTTGGATTGTTCTTTCACTTTGTCCGTCTGTCTGAGGATGATATGCTGTACTTAAATTTAGTCGAGTTCCCATTGCTTTTTGGAAACTGGTCCAAAAATGAGAAGTGAAACGACTATCCCTATCTGAAACAATGGAGAGTGGAACTCCATGTAAGGATACTACTTCATCTACATATAACTTTGCCAACCTTTCCATGCTAAAGGTTTCTTTCATAGGTAGAAAGTGAGCTGATTTGGTTAATCGATCCACAATTATCCAAATCGCATCATTACCTTTTCTGGTTTTGGGTAACTTAGTAACAAAATCCATTGTTATGAGTTCCCATTTCCATACAGGCATTTCTAATTGTTGTAGTAGACCTGAAGGTTTTTGGTGTTCTGCCTTAACTTGTGAACAAGTAAGACACTTAGAAACATATCGAGCTATGTCCTTTTTCATTCTTATCCACCAAAAAATATTTCTTAAATCTTGGTACATCTTATTGTTTCCAGGGTGTATGGTATACCTAGATTTATGAGCTTCTTCTAAAATCTTATTTCTTAATTCTCCCTGCTTAGGTACCCAAATTCTTCTTTGGTGGAATCTCCAAATTCCATCAGCTCCTTGTTCTAATTCTTTTATTCGTCCCTTCATTCCTTCAGTAGCATCCTCTATTGCTGTTTCTTGAACATTCTTCAGTTGCTCCATTAAATCTAATTGTAGATTTAATCTGAGAGCACGAACTCGTCTTTGGTTCTCATGATACTTACGACTTAAGGCATCTGCAACTACATTTGCCTTTCCTTCGTGATACTGAATATCACAGTCGTAGTCACTTAGGATTTCCATCCATCTCCTTTGTCTCATGTTCAACTCTTTTTGCCCAAATATGTACCTTAAACTTTTATGATCTGTATAGATAGTGAATTTACTTCCGTATAGGTAATGTCTCCAAATTTTAAGGGCAAAAATTATTACTCCTAATTCTAGTCATGAGTCGTATAATTCTCCTCGTGCTTTTTCAATTGTCTTGATGCATACGCAATTACCTTCTTGCGTTGCATCAGCACACATCCTAATCCTAATTTTGAAGCATCAAGGTAAACTTCAAAATCTTCGGTTCCTTCTGGCAAGGCTAAGATTGGGGCATTTGTTAAATTCTGCTTCAAGATTCTAAAGGCTTCTTCTTGTTTAGGTCCCCATTCAAACTTAACTGCTTTACATGTTAGTTTAGTTAATGGTACAGCTATCTTGGAAAAATCCTTAATAAACCGTCTATAGTATCCGGCTAAACCTATAAAACTTCTAATTTCCATTGCGGTTTGCGAAACCTTCCATTTTGTAATTGCCTCTATTTTAGAGGGATCTACATGAATACCTTCGTGATTCACCATGTGACCTAAAAATTGCACTTCCTTTAGCCAAAATTCACACTTCGAGTATTTGGCATAAAGCTTTTCTTTTCTTAACAAAGTTAAGAGTGCATGCAAGTGCTGACAATGCTCGTTCTGACTTTTGGAGTAAATAAGTATATCGTCTATAAAAACAATTACAAATTTATCCAAGTACGGTTTACAGATTCTATTCATCATGTCCATGAATGCGGCAGGTGCATTTGTTAACCCAAAGGGCATGACTGTAAACTCGTAATGACCATACCTAGTTCTGAAAGCAGTTTTAGGTATGTCTTCTTCTTCTACCTTCAATTGATGATATCCGGAACGTAAGTCAATCTTAGAAAAATATCTAGCTCCTTGAAGTTGATCGAATAGATCATCAATCCTAGGTAATGGGTATCGATTCTTAATTGTAACCTTATTCAATTCTCTATAATCAATACACATTCTCATCGAACCATCCTTCTTCTTCACAAACAACACTGGTGCTCCCCAAGGGGATGAACTAGGTTGTATGAATCCTTTACTTGTAATTCATCTAACTGCTTTTTCAGTTCTAACATTTCTGTGGGTGCTAACCGATAAGGTGCCTTGGCTATCGGTGTAGTTCCTGGAATTAGATGAATCCTAAATTCTACTTCCCTATCAGGTGGTAATCCTGGTAATTCTTCTGGGAATACATCTGGGTATTCTGAGACTACAGGAATCTCCTTAAGTTCTTTACCCTTAGTACTAATGATTACTGAAATCATATATACTATTCCTTGTTTTCGTTCATAGCTAGCAACTTTCATTACTGATATGAACTTCATGGGTTTACGTGGCTTATCTCCTGTAATCATGATTACTTCTCCGGTAGGTGCCTGAATTTCTATAGAGTTCTTATCACAACGGATTCGAGCATGATTGGCTACTAACCAATCCATTCCTAACACAACATCGAACCCAGCTAGGTTCATTGGTAATAGGTTTGCATGAAATTTATGACCTGAAAGTTCTATATTTTCTTTTTGCAAAACCTTATCTATTTTAATAAAATTCCCATCTGCTGTTTCGACTGTAAAAATCTGCCTAAGGTTGGTTAAGGGTAAGTTAAGAGCTTGGCAGAATGAAGTATTTATAAAACTTTGGTTTGCACCAGAGTCAAATAATACTTTTGCGTATATGTTGTGGACTAAGAACGTACCAGCTATCACGTCAGGAATTAGCTCGGCTTCCTGAGTAGTCAACTGAAAGGCTCGAACATTCTTCTTGGTAGCTCCGTCAGCTGGCTTAACTTTGTTATATGCTGGTTTTACCAATTTAGGGCATTCTGTTTTAAAATGTCCCATTTCTCCACAGTTAAAGCAGACCCTCGTTTTCTTTCTGCAGTCTTCTTCGCGATGTCCTACTGTTTTGCAAAAGTTGCATGTTGCATTACATCTTCCATAATGTTTCTTTCTGCAATTCTTGCAGAACGGCGAAGTTGAAGATTGCCCTGTTCCTCTTCTCTTGAAGTTGCTATTTTTACCCACCCGAAATCCTTGGGTAATTTTCTGAGCCAGTTCCTTTTTCCTATTTTCATCTCTTGTGCGTACCAGTTCATCAGTTAGGGTATTAGCTAATTCCACCGCAACGTCAATAGTGCGAGGTCTCGCAGCTTTAACGATATTACGGATTTCGCTAATCAATCCCCAAATATAGCGATAAATGAGTACCGGTTCTGGCGAAGTCAGTGTTGGTACCACTCTAGCATATGCAAAGAATGTCGAAGTATAACCGCGACAATCTACACCCGTCATACGATGATTTAGGAACTTATTTGCCATTTGATCTTTTTCGTATTCGGGACAGAATTTTCTTTCTATTAAATGCTTAAATTCTTCCCAATTCATGGCTTAGGCCATATTTCTTCCTTTGGCTTGAAGTACCGTGTTCCACCATTCTAGCGCCCCTTCTTTGAAAAGATTTGACGCGTACATAACTTTGTCGTTTTCGGCACATTTACTGATTATAATCACTGCCTCGGTTTTCTCGAACCAACGCAGTGCCGCAGTCGCTCCTTCATTGCCTGCAAATTCAGCGGGTTTACAAGCAAGAAATTCTTTGTAAGTGCAACCAGGTGTTGCAGCTTTCATTTTCTTAGGGAGCGGAGCTTGCCGTGGTTCATTATCATGATTAGTATGATTACCGCCTCCATTTACGCTATTACTGAAGTTATCTTCAGAAATACGTTTGCTGAGAATTATTTGTTGAGGTTCAACAGGTTTCTGTGCAGCAGCAAGTATTGCTGGAATAGCATTAGCTATTCCTTGAGCAACGATATTTTCTATATCTTGCCTAGTCATAAAGTGATCCTCCTGATGTTGCTCAGATTGATTTACTTCATTTACTGGTTCATTACCAATGTTTGCCATCTGATAATTAATTTATATAATTTATTAGTACAAAATAAGAAATAACCAAATATAACAGTTAATCGCACATAATCAAGTAAACAATTATACAAATTTCATAACACATATATATAGTCAAAACTATCGATTTCTCGATTCCCATTTTTATATATATTATGCATCATTACACACCTTTATCTTACAAAGTTTTATTTTATAGTTATTTTACAGACTATATTTTACTTATTTATTTTACAACCACAGTTTCACATTTTCACACCATACTATCTCTCGTCTATTGGTATTTTAGTAACGGCGTTCCCTCTCGTCATACTTCCAGGAGATCTGTTCTCCTACTTCCCTGATCCTATTTCCTGCATCCACCAACTCCTCACCAAAGTGGCGGAGTTCAGCTAGATTTTCATTGCTCATGGGTGGATTTGGTATAGGTTCTAGGTCGAACTGAGGGAGAAAGGAATAAGGACTGTTGAGCAGATTTTGGAACTGCCAATCATTAGTCCACCACTCATCCATTCCTAGAGGTTGGGTATGGATTATTGGTTCTGGAATTGCTGGTTCCAAGTTCATTGGAAGTTGATTCTCAGCAGGATAAGGGTAAAAATTGTTATTGACTGGCCTGACTATATCACAACTCGCCAATGCACGATCTAATTCCTCCTGAAATGGTAACTCCTCGACCTGTCTAGAACTTTCCCCAGTTTCTATCTGTTTTTGCCTAGAACCTTCTCCAATCTCCATTTCCATCTGCCTAGAAATTTCTCCAAACTCTATTTCCATCTTCCTAGAACCTTCCCTGACTTCAATCCCTTTCCCTTTATCTAAAGGATTTTCTATTTTGGGAAGTCTCTTGGCTGGCTTTTTCCTACGTATACGCCTCCCCCATATATATCTCTTTCTTTTCTGAGGTTTTGGCTTTTCCGGAGGTGGAGCATTGAATTCCATAGGTTCTTCTAGATCTGGTATGTACCTATTAAAATCTCTCGAAACCTCTATTTTCACCGGATAGAGATTTAGATTTTGAAGGGCTTCAGACAAGTCGTTCATGCTGTTTAGCAAATATGCAAAATATACACAAAATACTAAGTTAAAATTTTATAACAAAATTTCGTAAATAACCTTTAAATATTATTGCATACCGTGGAACTAAAAAAAAAAACAACTGAAAATTAAAACATACTAGGGTTTACTGTAAACTTATTTATTTACTGGATCAAGTTCCTGATTTGTAGGTGATAAGGGTGCTAAAACTGAAACAAAGTTTTTAAAGATTTGCAGTTACTGCTACAGTAGCTAGCATATAGAGATCTGCCCATTTTTCATCTAACTTGTCTTCCCACGGTGGTTTACTGCCTATTTCTTGATTTTTCTGATTAACTTTCTTTTCTTGGGATTTCTTTAATTTCTCTTGACTTTTCCTAATAATCAAATTTCTTTTATTAGGAGAAAGTGTTTCCTCGTATTGGGCTTTTCGAACAAATATTCCCTCCTCAGTATCTACTGAGTATCTTGAGGATTGGGATGAACTTCCCTTCTCGTTTGATGACCTATCTAATTTAAGATAGATGTTCGAAAGCTTTTGCTTACCCATACTGTAACTAACAAATAGTTAGTTAATAAAACACATAATCACATAATGGTAATCAGGAAAAATTAAGTATTTCAAAATACTTAATTAGCTTAACTCAGTGGCTCTGATACCACCTTTTTCTGTCACGGCCCCCGACCCGGTTTAACCCGTTTCAGGAGCCGTGGGACAGAAAATCGCGTGGTATTTATTTAATTGAGTTAACAGCGGAAGTTTTCGTCAGGATCTTTTTTTTAATGCTATAATTTCCCGATTATTTTATTTCACAATTCGGGATAAAACCCCGATAATTTACAATCACAAGATTTTACGGAGAAATCTTTATTTTACAAAACATGTTTCTTTATTTTATATTGAGCCACTTCCTTAAGCTTGTAGTGCTTTACGGCACTTTTCCTGGATCACAACAGATCACCTGAAACATGTTTGAAAAAGGTTTTGTCAGCGGGAAATACTGGTGAATCATTCTTTTTACTAAAACGACACGTTTGTTATAATTTACAGTATTAAGAGGGATTACAATGTTTCCTGATATCAACCAACTACCCACGATATTTGTCACTCGACATTCATCGGTAACCTCATTGTCCAATGGTGTCTGTGACTATGGTCATATCACTCATTGGCTAACCCGTTGTCCAATAGTGACGGTTATCAAGTAATGTATACAAAACCCCACATACCGGCTGTAATATGGTGATTACAAAGACTTAATCCCTGTAATTATAACTTTGAAAATAAACATGCTTTTGTAAACAAATTTGATAAAAAGAGAATGACTCACATTGGAGATTTAACACGAGCAGAGTCTAGTTTATGAATTAGCCTTGTTAACCTAGTTTAAATAACAATGCACACAAAACTAGGTTAGTAACTAATACAGCATTTACGATAACTCACGAGATCAAACCCTCACAACGAATGACAAAGTGCAATACTTAAACATCCATCGAATTCACGACGAATGTCAAAGCATAACCCTAATGTGGGCAGCACTTAAACAACCATTGGATAGTTTCAATCGATCGGACATTGAATCGTAGCAGCGATCGAGTTATTACTCTGTATTGCGGCAGCACTTCGTGAATTGTGTGTGTTTTTAGACTGTTTCTACTATAACTCAGAGTACGAATTGAATTTGAACGTCGAACGAATGCGAAATTGCAAGTGCCAGACTCTACTATTTATACATGAAAAACGGCTCCCTCGCGTGGCGCGAGGGGCCTTCGCGTGGCGCGAGAGTCACCAGTCTACCATAGGGTAGCCTCGTGTCCCAGTAGCTTATCTGAGTTGGTCTCGCATGCAAATTTGATTTACACGTTAAACTGTTTAGATAATACCGACTAGGGTTTACCCCCCTGAGTTTTAGGGGCCCTGATCCTGATTCCGATTATTCTGAAAATTTTAGGGTTTATGCAGAATCACTTGGGTTTCTCAATTAGGGTTTCCTATTGGACAATTAAATAATAAATAGGACTTTTTAATAAGAGTTGTTACAACGTCTCCCCACATATAAGACAATACATATAAAACAGATCCCCTTGGTTGCACCACTCGCGACTCTGCTCACGTGGTGCAATAGATGTGGCAATTGTCACACCCCAACCGATGGCGGAAACATCGGAGTGAGACGAAAACAAGATTGCTCGTAGCATCATAACACTAATTGTGGCAATATATAATTAAAGTCAATGTGCATAAATTCTAAATGAAATACATTGTTTCAAACAAATACAATCAAATTGTAGCAAAACATGAAACATGAAACTAAATTGTTTATCATTAAGATGAGTATCTATATCCACCCTAATTGTGTTTCTTCATGTCATCGTCTATCAACTTGCAACATGTATTAAAATATGATCAACAAAAATGTCGGTGAGTATACAAGTTTGAATACATATCATAATAGTAAAAATGTTTAATGGTGCTCATATCCAACATAATAAATGTATATTCTATTACTAACATACTACACAAGTGTAAGCTATATGTCAAACCAGAGATTGATGCAATCGTGATTACCCAACATCGTTAAAACGAAGAGGGTGTAATGGTGTTTATTTAACAATACTACAAGAATACGGGCGGGGCGTTAGTCGTATAGCGCTATAATTGTTAAGGTAGGCTTGCAAAGTTAATGAGTATATAGGCACATGTAAACATAGCATGCGAGATTAACAAGTATAAACAGGTCTCATGTTTAATAGTGGATATAGTGTGATTTGTAAACATGTTTAATAGTGTTTTGTATTTTGTATAGTTTTAAATGTTGCTCCCAAAGTGTTTAAAAATGAAAAAGGGATCGAGTATACTCATAGTTTTACGTAGATTTCCATGAAAACCGAGAGTGGATTACACGGGAGCTGGTACACCGAAGTCACCCTGAAATGGGTAAAGAAGGTGTGAGTATTCTGATGTGAAGAGGTTCAGATCAGGCTTTAAAATACGAAATAGTACGAAATAAATCAAGTAACAGACCCTTCGTGCAAATGGGAGCCCTTTCGTGCAAAAGGGTATACCCTTCATGCGAAAGGCAGTCCATTCGGGCGACTGGTCTTGTTTAAATGCGGATTCGTGCGTAAAATTTAATTGTAAACTGTTTTAACATAATACAGTAACTGTAATTGTTATACAAAATAAAAACAGAAAGTAAAATTAGCAAAACAGTCAAGTAAGGACAACCCAGGTGTTCCAACTCAACATAGAAGGTGTGAACCCAGTATTGGAGGCTGGACGGGGTAAACTTACTTTGTGACTAGCAAACTGTTTAGGTAAACTAGAATCAAACAGAAATGAAATCGAAAACGAACACGATAATTAGTTCCTTTCGTGCGAAAGGTGTCTGTTTTGTCGAAAATGTTTGTTTGATCTATCCAGAACAGATCATTACTTGGTGGAAATTAACCCTAATGCAAACCCACAACTATGGACTGAGTTGTGAGTCTGGTTGGGTACCAGATTCCACCATGTTTGTAGAAGAAAATAAAACGAACTGTAAGAACGTGTTTAAGATCAAAGTTTATAATGTTTGAATCTCATTTGTGGTGAGGTTTCAACATCAATTTACCCAAGCAAACTCGTGAAAACCATCCGTGAGATATAATCAAACAATTGGTTTTGTAAAAAATTAAAGAAATGAAACATAAATGCAAGAAAAATGAATGGAAAATGAAAGGAAATCGATACCGAAAGCTTCTGATCGCGAGAGGGAACTTCAGAGTGTTTTGAGAGTGTTTGAGCGACTGAGCGGGTGAAATGAGTGAAGTAGCGTGTCCATTTATAGGTTTAGGGTGATTTTGGGACTCGAGGGAGTTTCAGGTGACTTGAAGTTGGGGCGACAGGCCCTTTCGCACGAAAGGGGTCCTTTTGTGCGAAGGGTGCTTCCCTTCATCTCGAAAGCCCGAGTTTGATTATTTCGTGTGTTTTAGCCGGTTTTACATGTAATGAGCATAAATGTGTATTGTACAAATAGCAAACATGTATAATGGTGTTTAAAACATTGATTTAGAGTATAAATATGTAAACAAGTCTAACATGAATAACATAAATGTGAATAAAATATTGGGATTTTCATTATGATCAGTAGTCTCGGATTACAAAGTTGAAACGAAATAGAATACAATACGAGTGCAAGTTTCCAAAAATAGTATTACAACAATACTTTCTAAATTGGGAAAGTACAGAAAAAGCGAAGCATTACAGCAATAAGCCAGTGCAGGTAACGGAACAGGGGGTCTCTCATATGTGAAACCCTCGACTTCGAGCGGCCAAAGCGACCCCAACCGATCACTTTCTAGAACCTGACAAGTGTTGAATGGGGCAACACATCGACGCCCTCAGTGTAGAGGGGGGGGGGGTGTCTGCCTCCTCCATCAAATAAAGGCCGATGTGCACGACAAACTCTCTCAAAGACATCTCATGCCACTGACCCGCTAAACGAAAACTAACCTCGACCCACGGATCGTCGGGGTCGTCAAGCTCCTCTGGCTGGTCTGCAGGCCTGGGAGCGAACTCGAACGATGCCAAGAATTCGCACACCATGACCCGAAACAATGGCAAGTATGCTAGCTGGAACAACCTATCACACAGTGTGGTTAGTATCCATTTCATATACAAAACAAAGAAATCACAGTAACAAATAGTATACCTGTCCCACGGAGTATCATGTCCGATGTAATCTCGGGCTCTTGCTGCCTAATCCACCTCCTCCAGAGCCATCTAATCGACAGCCGCATGGCTGCAGATCTCCATCCGTCGAAACTTTTCACATCTGTAAGAAGCCTCGGACCCATTCTCGAACGCTAGATAAGGATTATCTAGCAACGGCTCAACATCTGGGCCACCGCGCCCACGTCCACCGGCCACCACCGACCCCGCCCTAGCACGTCCTCCACCACCCCGCCCTCCTCTACCTCCACCTCCACCTCTACCTCTACCATGCCTGACACCTCCACCGCCACCGCCACCTCCACCACCCCGGCCCCGCCCTCGCCCGATAACGTCAGCCATATCAGTCTAAAAAATATAACAATTTTTAATATTAAATATAACATTATTAATTTAATATTAAATATAACCTTGTTATTATATTTAAAAAATATAACAATTTTTAATGATTTTTTAAATGTAACAATAATTTTTAAGTTTTAATATTAAATAACATTTTTAATTTACTTTTTAAAAAATATAACATTTTTTAATGTATTTTTTTTAAATATAACATCAATTTCTATTTAAAAATATAACATTTTTCGAAAAAACTAAGATTTCAATCAGAAAAGAAAAAAATAAGTGTTGTTGGGCCTATACGCGTTGTATATGCCCATACATATCGTATAACACCATAAGTTTCAAAATAAAGGAAGTGTTTTTGAATATATACAATGCGTATAGGCCCATAAGCATCGTATTGATTTGTTGGTCAATGAAAATCCCCAAAATTCTTAGCCTTTAAACCCAAATTACAAACAATTATAAGGTCAAAATCATAAATTGAATACGTATAAATGACGAGGGTTCGGAGATACATACCTTATTTGTCTTTGAACTTGAATACGACACCGTATCTTGACCTTATGTAGATCACCGTATGTGTGTGTATTTATATGTGTTAGAATGTATTGGAATAATACCCCCTGTTAATCAAGGGGTTATATCGTTTTGCCCTTTAATACGCATCGTATAGGCTTATATGATACGTATTACCCCCCCTGAATTTTCAAAGGACGCCATGTTTCTTTGAACTTGATACGATGCGTAAGTTAGGAGCATGGATGGAAACTTTACAAAGTAGGTTGCGAAACAAAGGAATCTCAAGGTGGTTGTTCATTCACTTGGTGTGATTTTCTTCCAAACATTTCTTTATTTGCGTATATTGTTTTAGTACCAAGGTGTCCACCTTTTTCACCAGGGTTTCCAGACTGCATTTCGGTGTAGTGAGTTGTTTCTTTAATTCAGCTTGTGCGCCTTCAGCTCTATTTGTCGTAGTTTGGTAAAATGTTAGCATTTGATTGGTCCATGCTGGTACAAATTTATAACGGGATGTGTTTAACCAGTTATCCCATAAGTAATAAAAAACATCTGAAAAAAATAAAAATATTCAAATTATATATCTATTTAAATGAATGTATTAACTTAAGAGAAAATGTACGTTTACGTTGTTGATTGAGAAGGTGTCTATGAAGGTTGGTGAGCTTATAATCATATAACTCCTCGTTAGCAGAATCACACATTGTTTTCCACTGACTAACAAAGTCCTCCCAATCTGGTTGAGTAAATGAATTCTTGCAGTGCTTTACAATATTTTGTAAGATGTGGAACCTGCAGAGATATCTTCGTGCGGCAGGGAATATTTTTTACACTCGTTTATCAGTGCTTGGTCTCTGTCCGTAAGAATTACACGCGGCTGATGGGTTGGTAAATTTCCAAAGCTTAATGTGTTTAATTATATCAATTTGTGTGAAATTGAATTTTAGAATACCCTACTTTGAGATGGTTTGTATTTTGCAGGCCTTGATAGGTTTAAGGTGTATTTTGTAAGCTTTACGGAGCTTTGGAATGAAGGTAACAAGGAAATGACGCATTTAGGAGCTTACCAGAGCTTAAATGAGTGCATTTCAGTAACTAATTAAGAAATGGGAAGCACATGGAAGCATATGGAAGTAATCGAGATTGGTTTTGAGAAGAAAGGAGAAAACATGGGATGATAATGCAAGTTACTTCATTTGGGACGCAAGAGAGGGCGCATGAAAGTGTGGATTTCAGAGTATGGACACATAATGTGTCCCTAGGGACACATAATGCGTCCCTCATCAGTTACAAATCGTAAAAATACCCTTTTTGACCAAGAAGAGGTATCATTCATTCAATTCTGGACACATACGAATTGGGAGGTTTTGCTAGGTGATTTTGGGAGCTTTTTGGGAGATTCTTGAATATTCAATCTATCTACTATCACATTCCATCACGTTTTGAAGATCAATCATAAACCATGAGTGGCAAATTTCCCTAAGATCGTCCCTGGGTGAAAGATTGTGAGTTTCTAGGGTTTGTTTTTCATGTTTTGGTTTGATACGAACATTTGTTAGTCTTTGATTGAAATTGTGTGAATCATTTGTTGGTATTGCGTTGAACTCGAAATTGTTAAGTTTTCTTGCAGCATTGACGTTGAGAGATGATTCCTACCATTAAGTTTTGATTTATGCTAGGGTTTGGTTTTTGTTCTTGATTAATAAAGCATACTATTATCTCATATTGTGATGGTTATCTTGCACCGGTTGCATATGATAGATGATTGTTGATGTCTAAGATTAGGATTTCAAACTAACAAACTCAAGAAGTCATTGGTGTTCATAACATATTCAAACCATTCATATTGGATAGCTCTAGATACTTATTAATCCAAAACCCGGGTGTGATTATTTTCTAAATAGTGTTCACGAATCCATTTTAATTACCGTTATGATATTCGTCATTCCAAATAACATGATTAAATCGTTTTCTACAAACTAATTGGAATTACATTGTTGGTTCGCATTTTCAAACACAATTTTAAAGATAAAAAACAAGTTTCATAATTGACCCGTTTAATCAATATAAATCTTAACACTAACCACAAACTCTTCGTGGTTCGACACCCTTCTTACCACTAGCTATATATGTCGCAACCCCCGCCCCCTATCTGTCCCGGGAACGGGCGGCCGCGAGACCAGTTTTGGTGGTATCATTATTTATTATTTTGGCAGCGGAAATTTAATCAGGACCGTAGTTAGGAAATATTTATCAGAGTAAAACCACCATATTTTATATTAACAATCACATGGGTAAAACCCAAGTTTCTTATTACAACATATTTATAGGGATAAATCCTATTTTATTTAAAACATCGTCTTTTAGGTAACTTTTATAGCCACATTTTTTCAAGCCGTTAGTGCTCTCCAGCTGGCTTTCTTCTAATTTGGCTTTTACATTTTGTTACCTGAAATGCGTTTTAAAAACATTTGTCAGTAGGAAATACTGGTGAGTGAATCCCAGTTTAATCAAGAAGAGTTTCATCCATTAACAGTATTGAGAGCAATCACATTGTTTATTTCTACACAATTACTCATTCAGTATTGTCAATCCTGACTGGTGGGTCATATTACCCATTGGCTAACTCTTTGTCCAATGGTAACGTGTTCCACATTTTGTATACAAAACTCCAACATACCGGCAGTAATTGAAAAACTACAAAGACTCAATCACTGCTTAATTGCATTGTAAAACATTTAAGGTTTTGTAAAAACAGTTTACAAAAAGGAGATTACTCACAAAAAGGTTTACACAAAAAGAGGATTACTCACATTGCTGACTTAGGTTTCTTCTAAGGTTTCCTGGTGATTATCTATAATTTACACAATGCACACGCGTTAGTATAATAACCCTTTATATTTACATTAGTTATACCTTCCCCGAGACGGCATTCCAAGGACTACGTCGGACAGAACCCTGACAGCCGTTACGGAACCCTGGATCGATCGGGCAGTGTATCTAATACGTAACCGGGGTTATGATACTTACATCAGGGCAGAACTTCGTTAATTAGGGGGGTATTATACCCGAGAATTATGCCTACTATGTGAAAATTGAGAGAAAGGAAAGATTGTGAGCGAGTTTCGACTGAAGGCCCGATGCCCTCTTATATAGGGCCTGATTTTCGTTTTCTCGCGGCCCGCGTAGACCTAAGGGTCTTCTTACTCGGCCCGCGTAGTAGGGGGGTCTAGGTCGTAGCTGATCCGGGTCACGGTATAGGTTCAACACGTGTTGCCACGTGTCACCACCGGGTGAGGCCTCGTTGTTGATCGCTCGCGGCCTGCGTAGGCAGTAGCCAAAGGCTACGCGCCCCGCGACAGCCTTTATTTTCTTGTTTTTATTTTATTTTTAATGCTAGATCGCATTTTGGGCTCGGTTTTCACATACGGGGTGTATTTTAAGACATATGGGAATATTTTAATATATTTTAAGGTGTCAGAAAAATTCAGGAGGGTTGTTATATCCTCCCCACCTTGTTTTAGAGCTCGCCCTCGAGGTCTACTGGAACAAATGTGGATATTTCCTTTGCATTTCTGATTCAAGTTCCCATGTGTATTCTGGTCCTCTTTTGGAGTTCCACTTCACTTTGACTAGAACTAGTCTTTTGTGCTTGAGGTTCTTAACTTTCCTGTCTTCAATTTGTAGAGGCTTCTCTACAAACTTTAATTGTTCATTCACCTCTATATCTTTAAGAGGCATTACTAGCGATTCATCAGCTAAGCATTTCTTGAGATTAGATACATTAAATACATCATGTATTCCTGCCATTTCCTCTGGCAGTTGTAGCTGATAGGCTATTGGTCCTATTCTTCTAATAATCTTAAAGGGTCCAACGTACCTGGGGCTTAGCTTTCCCCTTTTGATGAATCTTACCACTCCTTTCCAAGGAGAGACTTTCAATAACACTTTATCTCCTACTTGAAATTCCAAGGGCTTTCGTCTGTTATCAGCATAACTCTTTTGTCGATCACGTGCTGCTTTCAGTCGTTCCTTGACTTGAATGATTTTGTCTGTTGTTTCTTGTACTATCTCAGGTCCAGATAGTTGCTTTTCTCCAATTTCTGCCCAACAGACTGGCGTTCGGCACTTTCGTCCATAAAGTGCTTCGAATGGTGCAGCATTGATACTTGTGTGACAATTGTTATTATAAGAAAATTCTATCAATGGTAAATGATCATCCCAATTACCTCCGAAATCAATTACACAAGCTCTAATCATGTCTTCCATTGTCTGAATTGTCCTTTCGCTTTGTCCGTCCGTTTGAGGATGATAAACTGTGCTTAGATTCAACTTGGTTCCCATTGCTTTTTGGAAACTTGTCCAAAAATGAGAGGTAAAACGACTATATCTGTCAGAAACAATTGATAGAGGAATTCCATGTAATGAAACTATTTCATTTACATATAATTTAGCTAACTGTTCCATACTGTAAGTTTCTTTCATTGGTAGGAAATGAGCTGACTTGGTTAGTCTGTCTACAATCACCCAGATTGTATCATTACCTTTTCTTGTTTTGGGTAATTTGGTAACAAAATCCATTGTTATCAATTCCCATTTCCATACAGGCATTTCTAACTGTTGCAATAAACCTAAGGATTTCTGATGTTCAGCTTTAACTTACGAACAAGTTAAACACTTTGCAACATGTGCTGCTATATCCTTTTTCATTCCTATCCACCAGAAATTCTGTCTTAAGTCCTGATACATCTTATCATTTCCAGGATGCATCGTATACTTAGACTTATGGGCTTCTTCTAATATACGGTGGCGTAGGTTTCCTAATTTAGGTATCCACATTCGTTTCTTATGGAATCTCCAAGTTCCATCTGTACCTTGTTCTAATTCCTTAATCATTCCTTTTAATTTCTCAGTATCATCCTTGATTACTGATTCTTGTGCTTTTTTAATCTGATCATTTAAATCTACTTGCAGATTTAACTTAAGAGAACGTACTCTTTTTGACTTTTCATGATACTTCCAACATAAAGCATCAGCTACTACATTTGCTTTTCCTGCATGATACTGGATATTACAGTCAAAATCACTAAGTATCTCCATCCAGCGTCTTTGTCTCATATTCAATTCCTTTTGCCCAGAAACATACCTTAAACTCTTATGGTCGGTGAATATGGTAAATTTACTACCGTAAAGGTAATGTCTCCAAATCTTAAGAGCAAAAATTATAGCTCCTAATTCCAAATCATGGGTTGAGTAATTCTCTTCATGATTCTTAAGTTGTCTAGAAGCGTAGGCTATAACCTTTTGACGTTGCATTAACACACATCTATAACCTAACTTGGAAGCGTCACAATAGATTACCAAATCTTCAGTTCATTCTGGTAACGCTAGTATGGGTGCATGGGTTAATCTTTGCTTAAGAATTCTAAAGGCTTCTTCCTGTTTTTGTCCCCATTCAAACTTAACAGATTTACAGGTTAGCTTAGTCAAGGGAATGGCTATTCTAGAAAAATCTCGAATAAATATTCTATAATAACCAGCCAAACCTAAGAAACTTCTAACCTCGGTTGGTGACTCAGGGGTTTTCCACTTGGTTATCGCCTCGATGTTGGTGGGATCTACATGAATTCCTTCATGATTAACTAAATGTCCAAGAAATTGTACCTGTTCTAACCAAAACTCACACTTTGAAAACTTAGCATAAAGCTTTTCTTTTCTTAGTAAACTTAGAAGTGCGTGCAGATGGCTGCATGTTCCTCCTTGCTTTTAGAATAAATAAGAATATCATCTATAAAGACAATTATAAATTTATCCAAATATGGCTTACATATTCGGTTCATCATGTCCATAAATGCAGCTGGGGCATTGGTTAACCCAAATGGCATGACAGTAAATTCATAATGGCCATACCTTGTTCTGAAAGCGGTCTTAGGAATGTCTTCTTCCTGTACCTTTAATTGATAATATCCTGACCTTAAATCAATTTTAGAGAAAAATCGTGCTCCTTGCAATTGATAAAACAGACCATCGATTCTTGGTAATGGATACCGATTCTTAATCGTGACCTTGTTTAATTCACGGTAGTCAATGCACATACGCATTGATCCGTCCTTCTTTTTAACGAATAATATCGGTGCTCCCCATGGCGATGAGCTTGGCTGTATGAATCCCTTCTCCAATAATTCATCTAATTGTTTCTTTAGTTCTTTGTAACACTACTTCCCTGTCTGGAGGTTGGTGCGGTTCCTGGTATTAAGTGGATTCTGAATTCTACTTCCCTGTCTGGAGGTTGCCCGAGTAGCTCTTCTGGAAATATATCTGAAAACTGGGATACTACTGGAATATCCTTTAATTCTTTTCCTTTAGTGTTAGTGTCGCAACCCCCGATCCGAAATCCCCAAGAACGGGCGGCCGCGAACCAGTTTCGGTGGTATCGCGTGTTTGTCTAATTTGGCAGCAGAATTTTTATCAGGACCATAGTTAGAAAATATTGGATCAGAGTAAAATACCACATTTTCATAATATTAAACATATGGGGTAAAACCCAAGTTTGCAGTACACACATTTTCATAGGAATAAATCCCATTTTATTAAACAAAACATCTATTTTTATTTTAGGTAACTTTATTGCCACTTTTCCAAGCCTTCAGTGCTGTCCAGCTGGCTTCTATTTGGCTTTCACAGTTTGTTACCTGAAACGCGTTTAAAAATATTTTGTAAGTGGGAAATACTGGTGAGTGAATCCCAGTTTATTCAAGATTTAATTACAACCATTATACAGTATTGAGGGCGATCGCAATTATATTTGTTTCCAAGTCATATCAATTAACATCCATGGTACTGTCAGACCCGACTTGTGGAAATGTTACTCCTTGACCAGGTGGTAACAAATTTTGTATACAAAACCCCAACATACTCATGATAATTGTATTCTTACAAATACTCAATAACTGCTTAATATATAATTAATTAAGTGAGGTTTTGTAAAAACAATTTGCAAAAAGGAGATTACTCACTTTGCTGTCCTAGATTATCCTTTAGGGTTTCCTGAGAATTATCTATAATTTACACACAAAAGCACACGTGTTAGTATAATAACCCATTTTAACATTAGTAATACCCTCCCCGAGACGGCATTCCAACGACTACGTCGGGCAGAACCACGACAGCCGTTACGAAACCCTAGATCAATCGAGCAGAGCATCTAATACGTATCCAGGGGTTATGATACTTACAACGGAGCAGAACTTCGTTATTTAGGGGGGTATTATACCCGAGTATAATGTATACTACGTAGAAATTGAGAGAAAGAAAGAAAGTTTGAGCGAATTCGACTGAAGGCCCGAGCTCCAGCTTTATAGGAGCTGAGTTCGGGTTCTACGCGGCCCGCGTAAAACAAGACAAGGGCCTACGTGGCCCGCGTCAACATCGGTCAACACTATAGCTGATCCGGGTCATTGACTAGACCTGCCGGGTGTTGGGCCAGGTGGCGGCCCATGGTCGTGCCAGGTTTCACCTTTACGCGGCCCGCATAGGGGTTGAGGTGAGGCTTACGCGGCCCACCTCAAGCCCGAAATTTCATTTTTAATTATTTTTAATAATATTTAAGGTATTCGGGGCCCGTTTTCGCGTATGGGGTGTATTTTTTGACATATTGGGATATTTTAAAATATATCAGTGTGTCGGAAAAATTTACGAGGGTGTTGGTTTAGAGTTGTTATATCCTCCCCACCTTGTTTTAGAGCTCGTCCTCGAGATCTACTGGAACAAGTGTGGATATTTTCTTTGCATTTCTGATTCAAGCTCATATGTGTACTCAGGTCCTCTTTTGGAGTCCCACCTCACTTTGACCAGAACTAATCTCTTATGCTTGAGATTCTTAACTTTCCTGTCTTCAATCTGTAGAGGCCTTTCTATAAACTTGAGTTGTTCATTTACCTCTATGTCTTTTAGAGGTACTACAAGTGATTCATCAGCTAGGCATTTCTTGAGATTAGATACATGAAACACATCATGTATTCCTGCCATTTCCTCAGGCAGTTGTAGCTGATAGGCTACAGATCCTATTTTTCTAATAATCTCAAAAGGTCCAATATACCTGGGACTTAGCTTTCCTCTTTTGATGAACCTTACTACTCCTTTCCAAGGAGAGACTTTCAATAATACTTTGTCTCCTACTTGAAATTCCAATGGTTTGTGTCGGTTGTCAGCATAGCTCTTTTATCGATCACGTGCTGCTTTTAGCCGTTCCTTGACTTGAATAATCTTGTCGGTTGTTTCTTGCACTATCTCATGTCCAGATAGTTGCTTTTCCCGTCCATAAAGTGCTTCGAATGGTGCAGCGTTGATACTTGTGTGATAACTGTTATTATAAGAAAATTATATTAAAGGTAAGTGATCGTCCCAGTTACCTCCGAAATCAATTACACAAGCTCTAAGCATGTCTTTCATTGTCTGAATTGTCCTTTCGCTTTGTCCGTCGGTTTGAGGATGATAATTTGTGCTTAGATTCAACTTGGTTCCCATTGCTTTTTGGAAACTTGACAAAAAATGAGAGGTAAAACGGCTATCCCTATCAGAAACAATTGATAAAGGAATTCCATGTAATGAAACGATTTCATTTACATATAATTTAGCTAACTGTTCCATACTGAAAGTTTCCTTCATTGGTAGGAAATGAGCTGACTTGGTTAGCCTATCTACAACCACCCAGATTGTATCATTACCTTTCTTTGTTTTGGGTAATTTGGTAACAAAATCCATTGTTATCAATTCCCATTTCCACACTGGTATTTCTAACTGTTGTAACAAACCTAAGGGTTTCTGATGTTCAGCTTTAACTTGTGAACAAGTTAAACTTTTTGAAACATAAGCTGCTATATCCTTTTTCATTCCTATCCCCCAGAAATTCTTTCTTAAATCTTGGTACATCTTATCATTTCCTGGATGCATCATATATTTGGACTTATGGCCTTCTTCTAATATACGATGGCGTAGGTTTCCTAATTTAGGTATCCACATTCTCTTCTTATGGAATCTCCAAATTCCATATGTTCCTTGTTCTAATTCTTTAATCATTTCTTTTAATTTTTCAGTATCATTTTTTATTACTGATTCTTGTGCTTTTCTAATTTGATCATTTAAATCTAGTTGTAGATTTAATTTAAGAGAACGTACCCTTTTTGGCTTTTCATGATACTTTCGGCTTAAAGCATCAGCCACCACATTTGCCTTTCCTTCATGATACTGGATATCACAATCATAATCACTAAGCATTTCCATCCTGCGTCTTTGTCTCATATTCAACTCTTTTTGCCCGAAAACATACCTTAAACTTTTATGATCAATGAATATGGTAAACTTACTACCATAAAGGTAATGTCTCCAAATTTTCAAAGCAAAAATTATTGCTCCTAATTCAAGATCATGGGTTGAATAATTCTCTTCATGATTCTTAAGTTGCCTAGACGCATATGCTATAACCTTTTGGCGTTGCATTAATACATATCCATAACCTAGTTTAGAAGCGTCACAATAGACTACCATGTCTTCAGTTCCTTCTGGTAACGCTAGTATGGGTGCATGGGTTAATCTTTTCTTAAGAATTCTAAAAGATTCTTCCTGATTTGGTCCCCATGGTTAACTTAGTTAAAGGAATGGCTATTCTAGAAAAGTCTCGAATAAATCTTCTATAGTAACCGGCCAATCCAAAGAAACTTCTAACCTCGGTTGGTGACTCAGGGGTTTTCCATTTAGTAATTGCCTCAATTTTTATTGGGTTCACATGAATTCCTTCATGATTTACTAAATGTCCAAGAAACTGTACCTGTTCTAACCAAAACTCGCACTTTGAAAATTTAGCGTAAAGCTTTTCTTTTCTTAATAGACTTAAAAGTGCATGCAAATGCTTTGCATGATCTTCTTTACTTTTAGAGTAAATGAGAATATCATCTATAAAAACAATTATGAATTTATCCAAATATGGCTTACATATTCGGTTCATCATGTCCATAAATGCGGCTAGGGCATTGGTTAAACCAAATGGCATGACAGTAAATTCATAATGGCCATACCTTGTTCTGAAGGCGGTCTTAGGAATATCCTCTTCCTGTACCTTTAATTGATGATATCCTGACCTTAAATCGATTTTAGAGAAAAATCGAGCTCCTTGCAGTTGATCGAACAGATCATCGATTCTCGGTAATGGGTACCGATTCTTAATTGTGACTTTGTTCAATTCACGGTAATCAATGCACACACGCATTGATCCGTCCTTCTTTTTAACGAATAAAATTGGCGCTCCCCATGGCGATGGGCTCGGTTGTATGAATCCTTTTTCCAGTAATTCGTCTAATTGTTTCTTCAGTTCCTGCATTTCTGCGGGTGCCAAACGGTAAGGTGCTTTAGCAATAGGTGCCGTTCCTGGTAGCAGGTGAATTCTAAATTCAACTTCTCTGTCTGGCGGTAGCCCTGGTAATTCTTCTGGAAATACATCTGAAAACTGAGATACGACTGGAATGTCTTTTAATTCTTTTCCTTTAGTGTTAGTGATTATAGAAATCAAATACACTATAGATCCTTTTCTTATATAACGTGCAGTTTTTATCACAGAGATGAATTTAGTGGATCTAGAGGGCTTATCTCCTTTAATAGTGATCTTTTCACCTTTTGGTGAATCTACTTGAATTGACTTTTGATCACATCAAATCCTGCCAGATTCATGGGATAAAGGTTTGCAATAAACTTTTGATTTAAAAACTCTACTCTTGCTCCCTGCAAGATTTCAGAAATCCTAACATTTTCTCCATTAGCTGTCTCTACTAAACATTCTTGTGGTAGTTTAGTTAATGACTGATTTAGAAGTTTGCAAAACGAAGTGTTAATAAAACTTTGGTTTGCACCAGAGTCAAATAATACTTTAGCAAAGACATCATTAACTAAAAACGTACCGGCTATCACATCTGGAATCATCTTGGCTTCATCTGCAGTCAGAACGAATGCTCTAGCGTTTTTAGTGTTCTTGTTGTTCGCAGCTGGAGCCAATTTCGGACAGTTTGACTTGATATGACCTTTTTCCCCACAGTTGAAGCACAGTCCATTACTGGATTTTCTTCTGCAATCTTCTCCTTGTGTCCTGGTGCCTTGCAGAAATTGCAGTGAGTGGAGC
Source organism: Helianthus tuberosus (assembly GCA_030545235.1). Lineage (NCBI taxonomy): Eukaryota > Viridiplantae > Streptophyta > Magnoliopsida > Asterales > Asteraceae > Helianthus > Helianthus tuberosus. The sequence continues at coordinate 202,708,394 of CM060425.1, forward strand.
ATTTTCCCGAATGCTTTTTCTTGCAAACCTTGCAGAATGGTGCAGAGGTAGAACCCATATTTCTACGGTTGTAATTCCCAGAACGGAATTCTTGGGTAAATTTTTGAGCTAGGTTTCTCCTCTGGTCTTCTTCTCTAGTACGGATTAATTCATCTGTCAAGGTGTTTGCTAATTCTACAGCTTCTTCTATAGTTTGAGGTCTAGCTGCCTTGACTCCATGTCTAATCTCTCCAATTAATCCCCATATGTAACGGGAGATTAATACTGGTTCAGGTGATGCAAGGGTTGGTACTATTCAAGCATATTCAAAGAATGTGGTAGTATAACCCTTACTATCTACCTGGTCATCCTAAGGTTCAGAAACTTATTTGCTATCTGTTCCTTTTCATTGGGAGGGCATAATTTCCTTTCTACTATATTTTTAAATTCTTCCCATTCCATGTTATATACCCTATCACTTCCTCTTGACTGGAGGATAGTGTTCCACCATTCTAAGGCTGAGTTCTTAAATAAATTAGAAGCAAACATTATCTTGTCTTCTTCAGCACACTTTCTTATTTTTAAGACTGCCTCAGTCTTTTCTATCCAGCGTAGAGCTGCAATGGGTCCTTCATTGCCCGAGAATTCTATTGGTTTGCAGGACCAGAATTCTTTGTAAGAACAACCATAATGCATGGTTCTTCTTCTTTTGGGAATGGGGACTTGAAGTACGGGTCCATTGTTCACGCTGTGTTCTGGTTCAATTGGTCGCTTACTGCTATGTTTACTTTTATTATTCGCTTCTTGAACCGTTTGAATAATAAGTGGCATTGCATCTATGATTCCTTGTGACACTATATGTTGAACGACACTATTATCCATTTGGTTCCCATTGTTATTGATGCTTGGATTCTCATTAACCAAGTTAATGTTACTCTGGTTATTGTTATTCAGATTTTCTTGATTTCCTTCATCGAGCATCTGAATTTTAAACATTTACCATATATTAATATCACAAAATAATATTTAATATAGTTAATCACATGACACACATTTTGGTCAAAAGCGTCGATCATTGCGACTTTACTCTATTCATATAATATGCATCTATTACACACCAGTACTGAAATTAAAATTACAATACCGACTGAAATAAAATTACACTAATAGTAGCAGGCATCCGTACACACATATTTTATTATTATTATTATTTTATTATTATTATTACTATTCCCACCATCACATTCATGGATATGGATTCATCCAGAAATCCATATTGCGCTCGTCATACTTCCGGACAAGTCGCTCTCCCACCTGTCGCATTCTTTCACTACTTTCTAAAATTTCCTCACCAAATGTCCTAAGTTCTTGTACATTGTCTGCACTCATTGGGGGTGAAGGTTCTAGGACTGGGTTCGGAATCTGGGGTGCGGGTTCCTGGTATGGGGGTGTAGGTGCCTGGAATCGGTAAGGATCTTCTAAAATCTCCCTAATGTATTCATCATGGTAATGGGGATCTAAAGGATCCAAACCTGGGTAGGCTCCTATGTTTGGCATGGGCATGTCTTCATGTATCGGGTAACGTTGCACATAGTCCCTATTGTCGTCCCACCAGGGGTCGTAATTTGAGTCTAGGGGGTTTGGTGCTGGTACCCTAGGTATTTCTTCCGGATTGAAGTCATGCATTTCTACTTGATTTTCAGGGTTTTCTATTTCCATTGGTTGGTCAGGGATTGGCAGTTGTGGTTGTGGTTGGGGTGCTATCATTTGTTCTAGATTAGGGTCACCTGCAGTGGTTGCTAGGATGTGGATGTTGGCTAATATCCTGGAAATAGGCATCGGTTTCTCTTTTGGCTGCTGCTAGTTCCCTATTGTCTTGTAACTTTTTCATACGCTTTCTACGCTCGTGTGCCCCTCGACTGAACCATCCCCTCTTTTTCTGAGGAAATGGCTCCTCGGACTGAGCCTTAAACACGAATATTCCTTCTTCCGTATCAGCAGAGTACCCTGAGAGGGCAGGCTAAGAAGAGGAGGTGCCTTCGCTTCTAGGCGAACCAGACAATTGACGATACGCGTCAGATGGTCCTTGGTCGCTCATACTGTAAACTAACAAATAGTCAAATAACACATAACAAGAAATACAATTAGGCACGTATTCCTGTAATTCATTTCCTAACAATTTGAAATTTGATGTCAGCAGAACACTTCTGTGGCTGAATCAGTGGCTTAGCTCTGATACCACCTTCTGTCGCAACCTGTCACGGCCCCCGACCCGGTTTGACCCGTTTCAGGAGCCGCGGGACAGAAATACTGCGGTATTGATTTAATTGAATTTAACAGCGGAAACAGGATCGCTTAAAGCTAAAATTTTTCCCTTTTATTTATTTCACAATTCGGGATAAAACCCCGATAATTTACAATATTATGTTTTTACTATAAAAGCGTGATATTACAAAAGCATTTATTTATTTTATATTGAGCCACTATCTTAAGCTTGAAATGCTCCCCAGCACTTTTCCTGAATTACAACAGATCACCTGAAACATGTTTGAAAAAAGGTTTTGTCAGCGGGAAATACTGAGTGAATCATTCTATTTACTAAAATGACACATTTTGTTATAATATACAGTATTAAGAGCGATTACAATGTTTTTGATATCAATCCAACTACCCACGGTACTTGCCACTCGACCCATTGGCCCATTCGTCCAATGGTGTCTGTGACTATGGTCATATCCCCCACTGGCTGCCCCAATGGTGACGATTATCAAGTAATGTATACAAAACCCCACATACCGGCTGTAACTTGGTGATTACAAAGACTTAATCCCCGTAATTATAACTTTAAAAAAAACATGATTTTGTAAATAGATTTGATAAAAAGAGAGAATGACTCACATTGCTGATTTAATATGGTCAGAGTCTAATCTATGATTTAGCCTTGTTAACCTAATATAAATAATGCACACAAAACTGGGTTAGTAATCAATCCAGCAATTACGATAATTTATGAAATCAAACTATCACAATGAATGTCAAAATGCAATACTTTGTCCATCGATTTAACGATGATCCATTGAATTAACAATGAACGACAAGGTATAATACTTTACCCATCGAATTAACGATGATCCGTTGAATTAACAACGAACGATAAAGTATAATACTTTACCTATCGAATTAACGACAATCCGTCAAATTAATGACGAACGATAAAGTATAACCCTAATGTGGGCGGCATTTAAACATGCATTGGATATCTTGATCGTCGGATAAATGAATCGTAGCAGCGATTGTGCTAATACCCTGTTTTGTAGCAGAATTTCGATACCCGGGGTGTAATTTAAAGTAACAGTTCGTAACACAGTGTATTTGTGAGAATTATTTCGTCGTAAAGTGTTCAGAAATCGAGTGCCAATGTCTGCTATTTATAGGTGAAATTTGGCTAGCTTACGGACCGTAAGCTTGACAATGTTGAGGTCCGTAAGGCACCATACGAACCGTAAGGTTGAGAGTGTTGCGGTCCGTATGGAATCAAAATAGGCTATAGGGTAGCCACGACTGAAACTAGCTTTGCTGAGTTGAAATTTTCGAAATTCAGTAACTTGACAACGAATTTTGAAGATAATTATCAACTAGGGTTTACCCCCCTTGAGTTTTAGGGGCCCTAATCCTGATTCTGAAAATTATGAAAATTTCAGGGTTTGTTCAGAATCACTTGGGTCTCTCAATTAGGGTTTCCTTTTAGACTAATTAATATAATAAGTATGACTTTTGATGAGAGTTGTTACATTCTCCCCACCTTAAGAAAAATCTCGTCCTCGAGATTTACTGGAACAAGTGTGGATACTTTTTCTTCATTTCTGATTCCAGTTCCCAAGTGTATTCAGCTCCCCTCTTTGAATCCCACTTTACTTTGACTAAAACTAGTCGTTTGTGCTTGAGAAATTTGATCTTTCGATCCTCAATTTGAAGAGGTTTCTCAACAAATTTCAACTTTTCGTTTACTTCTATATCTCGAAGAGGTACTACCAGAGATTCATCTGATAAGCATTTCTTGAGATTGGATACATGAAATACATTATGTACTCCAGATAATTCTTCTGGTAATTGTAAACGATAAGCTACTGGTCCTATACGTTGGATCACTGAAAATGGTCCTACGTACCTTGGACTTAGCTTTCCTTTCTTTCCAAATCTGACTACTCCTTTCCAAGGAGAAACTTTCAACAATACTCTGTCTCCAACTTGGAATTCTAATGGCTTGCTTCTATTGTCTGCATAACTCTTCTGACGATCTCGAGCCGTCTTCAGTTTTTCCTTGATTTGAGTAATCTTATCAGTTGTTTCTTGTACTATTTCAGGTCCTGATAACTGACTTTCTCCTATTTCTGCCCAACAAACGGGAGTTCTGCACTTTCTTCCATATAGTGCCTCGAATGGAGCAGTATCAATGCTTGAGTGATAACTATTGTTATAGGAGAATTCAATTAATGGTAAGTGATCATCCCAACTTCCACCAAAGTCTATTACACATGCTCGGAGCATGTCTTCTAGAGTTTGGATCGTCCTTTCACTTTGTCCATCTGTTTGTGGATGATATGCAGTGCTTAGGTTTAGTCGAGTTCCCATTGCTTGCTGGAAACTTTTCCAAAAATGGGAAGTAAAACGACTATCTCTATCCGAAACAATGGAGAGTGGAACTCCATGTAAGGATACAACTTCATCTACATACAATTTAGCCAGTCTTTCCATACTAAAGGTTTCTTTCATAGGTAAAAAGTGAGCTGATTTGGTTAATCGATCCACAATTACCCAAATCGCATCATTACCTTTTCTGGTTTTAGGTAACTTAGTAACAAAATCCATTGTTATAAGTTCCCATTTCCATACTGGCATCTCTAACTGTTGTAGTAATCCTGAAGGTTTCTGATGTTCTGCCTTAACTTGTGAACAAGTAAGACATTTAGAAACATAACTGGCTATGTCCCTTTTCATTCCTATCCACCAGAAATTCTTCCTTAAATCTTGGTACATCTTATTGTTTCCTGGATGCATAGTGTACCTAGATTTATGAGCTTCTTCTAAAATCTTAGATCTTAAGTCACCCTGCTTAGGTACCCAAATTCTACTTTTATGGAATCTCCAAATTCCATCTGCTCCTTGTTCTAATTCTTTGATTCGTCCTTTCATCCCTTCAGCATCATCCTTGATTGCTGTAGTTTGAATATTCTTCAATTGTTCCATTAAATCTATTTGTAGATTTAATCTGAGAGCACGAACCCTTCGTTGTTTCTCATAATACTTACGACTTAAGGCATCTGCAACTACATTCGCCTTTCCTTCGTGATACTGAATATCACAGTCGTAGTCACTTAAAATTTCCATCCATCTCCTTTGCCTCATGTTTAATTCTTTTTGCCCAAAGATATATTTTAAACTCTTATGATCTGTATAGATAGTAAACTTACTTCCGTACAGATAATGTCTCCAAATTTTAAGGGCAAAAATTACGGCTCCTAATTCTAAATCATGAGTCGTATAATTCTCTTCGTGCTTTTTCAACTGCCTTGATGCATACGCAATTACCTTCTTGCGTTGCATAAGCACACATCCATATCCTAATTTTGAAGCATCACAATATACTTCAAAATCTTCAGTTCCTTCTGGTAAGGCTAAGATTGGTGCATTGGTTAATTTCTGTTTCAAAATCCTAAAGGCTTCTTCCTGTTTAGGTCCCCATTCAAACTTAGTGGCTTTACAGGTTAACTTAGTTAATGGTACGGCTATCTTGGAAAAATCCTTAATAAACCGTCTATAATACCCAGCTAAACCTATAAAACTTCTAATTTCCATTGCTGTTTGTGGAACCTTCCATTTGGTAATTGCCTCTATCTTAGCAGGATCTACATGAATACCTTCATGATTCACCATGTGTCCTAAAAATTGTACTTCCTTTAGCCAAAATTCGCATTTTGAGAATTTGGCGTATAACTTTTCTTTTCTTAACAAAGTTAAGAGTGCATGAAGATGTTCACAATGCTCTGTTTGACTTTTGGAATAAATAAGTATATCGTCTATGAAAACAATTACAAATTTATCCAAATACGGTTTACAGATCCTATTCATCATGTCCATGAATGCTGCAGGTGCATTCGTTAATCCGAATGGCATGACTGTAAACTCGTAATGACCATACCTAGTTCTGAAAGCAGTTTTAGGTATGTCTTCTTCTTGTACCTTCAATTGATGATATCCAGAGCGTAAATCTATCTTAGAAAAATATCTAGCCCCCTGAAGTTGATCAAAAAGATCATCAATCCTAGGTAATGGATATCGATTCTTAATTGTAACCTTATTCAATTCCCTATAATCGATACACATTCTCATTGAACCATCCTTTTTCTTCACAAACAACACTGGCGCTCCCCAAGGGGATGAGCTAGGTTGTATGAATCCTTTACTTAGTAATTCATCTAATTGCTTTTTCAATTCTAACATTTCTGTGGGCGCTAACCGATAAGGTGCCTTGGCTATCGGTGTAGTTCCTGGAATTAAATGAATTCTAAATTCTACTTCCCTATCTGGAGGTAATCCTGGTAAATCTTCTGGAAATATATCAGAGTATTCCGATACTACTGGTATTTCCTTTAGATCTTTTCCCTTAGTGCTAATGATTACTGAAATCATATACACTATTCCTTGTTTTCGTTCATAATTAGCAACTTTCATTACTGATATGAACTTCATGGGTTTCCGTGGTTTATCTCCTGTAATCCTAATCACTTCTCCGGTAGGTGATTGAATTTCTATGGAATTCTGATCACAAAGGATTCTAGCATGGTTGGCTACTAACCAATCCATTCCTAATACAACATCAAATTCAGCTAAATTCATCGGCAATAGTCTTGCAGAGAATTTATGTCCTAAAAGTTCTATGTTTCCTTCTTGCAACACTTTGTCTATTTTAACTGAATTTCCGTCTGCGGTTTCAACAGTAAAAATCTGCCTAATATTGGTTAAAGGTAAACTAAGAGCTTGACAGAATGAAGTATTTATAAAACTTTGGTTTGCACCAGAGTCAAATAATACTTTTGCATACACGTTGTGAACTAGAAACGTACCCGCTATCACATCTGGAATGAGTTCTGCTTCTTGGGTGGTCAGCTGAAATGCCCTAGCATTCTTTTTAGTTCCTTCGTTTGTCTTTGGTTTGTTGTCTACTGGTTTGACCAATTTAGGACATTCTGTTTTGTAATGCCCCGCTTCACCACAATTAAAACAGATTACTGTTTTCTTTTTACAGTTCTCTTCACGATGTCCTACAGCTTTGCAAAAATTGCAAGTAATATCGCACCTTCCAAAATGCTTCTTTTTGCATTTTCTGCAGAATGACGGACCTGAAGATTGTCCTGTTCCTTTTCTCTTGAAGCTGTTATTATTGCCCATACGAAATCCTTGGGTAATTTTCTGAGCTAGTGCCTTCTTCCTATCTTCATCTCTTGTGCGCACCAATTCATCGGTCAGAGTGTTGGCTAATTCTACCGCATCATCAATAGTGCGAGGTCTCGCAGCTTTAACAATATTGCGGATTTCGCTAATTAGCCCCCAAATATAGCGAGAAATAAGTACCGGTTCTGGCGAAGCCAATGTTGGTACTACTCTTGCATATTCGAAGAATGTCGAGGTATATCCGCGACAATCCACACTCATCATCCGATGATTTAGAAATTTATTCGCCATCTGTTCCTTCTCATACTCAGGACAGAATTTTCTTTCCACCAAACCCTTAAATTCTTCCCAAGTCATAGCATAAGCTATTGTTCTTCCTTTTGATTGTAACACAGTATTCCACCACTCGAGTGCTCCTTCTTTGAACAGATTGGATGAATACATGACTTGATCATCTTTACCACATTTACTTATTGCAATGACTGCTTCGGTTTTCTCTAACCAACGCAGTGATGCAGTTGCTCCTTCATTGCCTGCAAATTCAGTGGGTTTACAAGCAAGGAATTCTTTGAAAGTGCAACCAGGCGTTGCAGTTTTCATTTTCTTGGTTAATGGAGCTTGATGTGGTTCCTTATTCTGATTAATATGATTATTGCCTCCATTTACACTATTACTGAAATTATCTTCAGTAATCTGTTTACTAGGAACAATTTGTTGTGGTTCGGGTGGATTCTTGATAGCAGCGACGAATGCTGGAATAGCATTGGCTATCCCTTGAGCCACAATGTTTTCGATATCTTGCCGAGTCATATATTGATCTCTTGAATGTTGTTCAGAATGATTAACTTCATTAATAGGTTCATTACCACTGTTTGCCATCTGATAATGTATATATATAAATTTTATTAGTAACTGACAAATAATAATTATATACAAATAATCAGAAAATGGTATAATATAGATATAGTCAAAATAATCGATCTTTCGATTTCATTTATATATCTATTATGCATCATTACTCACAGATATCATACAGAGTTTTATTGATTATTTACAGACTAACTTTATTAGTACTATTTTACAACTACCATTTTATCATCGTTCTAACTCTCGTTACTTGCTGTTCTAAAAACGCATTTCCCTCTCGTCGTATTTCCAAGCAATCTGTCCACCTATTTCCCTCATTCTATTCCCCATATCATATAACTCTTCGCCAAAATGGCGGAGTTCAGCCATGTTTTCATTGCTCATGGGTGGATTAGGTAATGGTTCTGGATCGAATTGTGGAAGAAAAGAGTATGGATCGTTGACAATATTTTGAAATTGCCAATCGTTTGTCCACCATTCGTCCATTCCTATGGGTTGGGAGTGGACTATTGGATCTGGAATTGCTGCTGGTTCCCAATTCATAGGGAATTGGTTTTCAATAGGATAGGTAAAAAGATTTGTCTGGACAGGCTGAATCGTTTCACAGTTTTCCAACAGAAAATCTATCTCATCTTGAAAAGTTCTTTCCTGGGTTGGATTAGAACTCTCCCCGATTTCTCTCTGAGCTGGTATAGACCCTTGCCCAACTTCCATTATTACTTCTTTAGTAATTTCCTCCATTTGTATTTCTACCTCCTTATCCTTCTTTTTGTCTCCAGTTTCCATTTCTTGTGGTTTGGAACTTTCTCCGGTAATAACTTCTTTTCCCTTTTTCAAAGGATTATTTATTTTGGGCAGTTTCTTAGCTGGCTTCTTCTTACGGATTTTCCTCCATCCTACATAAGTTCTTTTCTTTTGTTTCGGCTTGCTCAGGGGTGGAACCTTGAATTCTACTGGTTGTTCAATATCGGGATAGTAGCTAATATATTCTTTGGAAGCTTCGACAGTTACGGGATAAAGATTAAGATTCTGGAAATCTTCGGTTATCTCACTCATGCTGATGTAGCATATATGCAAAATGCATAAAATACTAAGTTAAAATTTACAAATAAACTTTTGTAATTTATTTCATACTGTGTACTAGTTGATTACAAAGATAACTAATAACATACTCAGGTTTCAAATTTTATTTATCACACAAGGTTTCTAGATTTATGAGAATAGGGTGCTAATCTTTAAAGATTTATATTTTCTGCTACGGTGGCTAGCATATATAAATTAGCCCATTTCTCATCTAGTTTATCTTCCCAAGGTGATTTATCAATTAATTCCTGAGTTTCCCGTTTAATCCTCTTTTCTCGGATTTTCTCTTTACTTTTCTTAATAATCATTTCCCTCCTTTGAGGAGAAAGTGATTCCTCGTATTGTGCCTTTCGCACGAATATTCCTTCTTCAGGAATTTCCGACTGACTCGAGGATTTGGTTCGGGATGAATTTCCTTTTTCATTAGATGATTTCTCTAACTTAAGATAGATGCTTGACAGCTTTTTCTTACCCATACTGTAACTAACAAATAATCAAATAATTAGTTAATAATACAAATAATCACATAACAGTAATCAGGAAAAATTAAGTATTTCTACATACTTAATTAGCTTAACCCAGTGGCTGTAATCAGGAAAAATTGAGTATTTCTAAATACTTAATCAGCTTAACCCAGTGGCTGTAATCAGGAAAAATTGAGTATCAGCTTAACCCAGTGGCTCTGATACCACCTTTTTCTGTCACGGCCCCCGACCCGGTTTGACCCGTTTCAGGAGCCGCGGGACAGAAATACTGCGGTATTGATTTAATTGAATTTAACAGCGGAAACAGGATCGCTTAAAGCTAAAATTTTTCCCTTTTATTTATTTCACAATTCGGGATAAAACCCCGATAATTTACAATATTATGTTTTTACTATAAAAGCGTGATATTACAAAAGCATTTATTTATTTTATATTGAGCCACTATCTTAAGCTTGAAATGCTCCCCAGCACTTTTCCTGAATTACAACAGATCACCTGAAACATGTTTGAAAAAGGTTTTGTCAGCGGGAAATACTGAGTGAATCATTCTATTTACTAAAATGACACATTTTGTTATAATATACAGTATTAAGAGCGATTACAATGTTTTTGATATCAATCCAACTACCCACGGTACTTGCCACTCGACCCATTGGCCCATTCGTCCAATGGTGTCTGTGACTATGGTCATATCCCCCACTGGCTGCCCCAATGGTGACGATTATCAAGTAATGTATACAAAACCCCACATACCGGCTGTAACTTGGTGATTACAAAGACTTAATCCCCGTAATTATAACTTTAAAAAAAACATGATTTTGTAAATAGATTTGATAAAAAGAGAGAATGACTCACATTGCTGATTTAATATGGTCAGAGTCTAATCTATGATTTAGCCTTGTTAACCTAATATAAATAATGCACACAAAACTGGGTTAGTAATCAATCCAGCAATTACGATAATTTATGAAATCAAACTATCACAATGAATGTCAAAATGCAATACTTTGTCCATCGATTTAACGATGATCCATTGAATTAACAATGAACGACAAGGTATAATACTTTACCCATCGAATTAACGATGATCCGTTGAATTAACAACGAACGATAAAGTATAATACTTTACCTATCGAATTAACGACAATCCGTCAAATTAATGACGAACGATAAAGTATAACCCTAATGTGGGCGGCATTTAAACATGCATTGGATATCTTGATCGTCGGATAAATGAATCGTAGCAGCGATTGTGCTAATACCCTGTTTTGTAGCAGAATTTCGATACCCGGGGTGTAATTTAAAGTAACAGTTCGTAACACAGTGTATTTGTGAGAATTATTTCGTCGTAAAGTGTTCAGAAATCGAGTGCCAATGTCTGCTATTTATAGGTGAAATTTGGCTAGCTTACGGACCGTAAGCTTGACAATGTTGAGGTCCGTAAGGCACCATACGGACCGTAAGGTTGAGAGTGTTGCGGTCCGTATGGAATCAAAATAGGCTATAGGGTAGCCACGACTGAAACTAGCTTTGCTGAGTTGAAATTTTCGAAATTCAGTAACTTGACAACGAATTTTGAAGATAATTATCAACTAGGGTTTACCCCCCTTGAGTTTTAGGGGCCCTAATCCTGATTCTGAAAATTATGAAAATTTCAGGGTTTGTTCAGAATCACTTGGGTCTCTCAATTAGGGTTTCCTTTTAGACTAATTAATATAATAAGTATGACTTTTGATGAGAGTTGTTACACAACCCCCGATCCCAAATCCCCAGGAACGAGCGGCCGCGAACCAGTTTCGGTGGTATCGCGTGTTTGTCTAATTTGGCAGCAGAATTTTTATCAGGACCGTAGTTAGGAAATATTGGATTAGAGTAAAATACCACATTTTCATAATATTAAACATATGGGATAAAACCCAAGTTTGCAGTACACACATTTTCATAGGAATAAATCCCATTTTATTTAACAAAACATCTATTTTTATTTTAGGTAACTTTATTGCCACTTTTCCAAGCCTTTAGTGCTGTCCAGCTGGCTTCTATTTGGCTTTCACAGTTTGTTACCTGAAACACGTTTAAAAATATTTTGTCAGTGGGAAATACTGGTGAGTGAATCCCAGTTTAATCAAGATTTAATTACAACCATTATACAGTATTGAGGGCGATCTCGCAATTATATTTGTTTCCAATTCATATCAATTAACATCCATGGTGCTGTAAGACCCGACTTGTGGAAATGTTACTCCTTGACCAGGTGGTAACAAATTTTGTATACAAAACCCCAACATACTCATGATAATTGTATTCTTACAAATACTCAATAACTGCTTAATATATAATTAATTAAATGAGGTTTTGTAAAAATAATTTGTAAAAAGGAGATTACTCACTTTGCTGTCTTAGATTATCCTTTAGGGTTTCCTTAGAATTATCTATAATTTACACACAAAAGCAAACGTGTTAGTATAATAACCCATTTTAACATTAGTAATACCCTCCCCGAGACGGCATTCCAACGACTACGTCGGGCAGAACCACGATAGCCGTTACGAAACCCTAGATCAATCGGGCAGAGCATCTAATACGTATCCAGGGGTTATGATACTTACAACGGAGCAGAACTTCGTTATTTAGGGGGGTATTATACCCGAGTATAACGTATACTACGTAGAAATTGAGAGAAAGAAAGAAAGTTTGAGCGAATTCGACTGAAGGCCCGAGCTCCAGCTTTGTAGGAGCTGAGTTCGGGTTCTACGCGGCCCGCGTAAAACAAGACAAGGGCCTACGCAGCCCGCGTCAACATCGATCAACGCTATAGCTGATCCAGGTCATCGACTAGACCTGCCGGGTGTTGGGCCAGGTGGCGGCCCATGGTCGTGCCAGGTTTTACCTTTACGCGGCCCGCGTAGGGGTTGAGGTGAGGCTTACGCGGCCCGCCTCAAACCCAAAATTTCATTTTTAATTATTTTTAATAATATTTAAGGCATTCGGGGCTCGTTTTCGCGTATGGGGTGTATTTTTGGACATATTGGGATATTTTAAAATATATCAGTGTGTCGGAAAAATTTACGAGGGTGTTGGTTTAGAGTTGTTATAGTTAGTGATTATAGAAATCAAATACACTAATGATCATTTCCTTATATAACTTGTTGTTTTCATCACAGAAATGAACTTTGTGGATTTAGAGGTTTTATTTATTTTAATTGTGATCTTTTCACCCCTTGGTGAATTTACTTGAATTGACTTTTGATCACATAAAATACTGGCTTTATTGGCTATTAACCAATCTATTCCTAATACAACATCAAATCTTGCCATATTCATTGGGTAAAGGTTTGCAATAAATTTCTGATTTAAAATTTCTATTCTTGCTCCCTGCAAGATTTCAGAAATCCTAATGGTTTCCCCATTTGCTGTCTCTACTAGACATTCTTGTGGGAGTTTAGTTAATGACTGATTAAGAAGTTTGTAAAATGAAGTATTAATAAAACTTTGGTTTGCACCAGAGTCAAATAATACTTTAGCAAAAACATCATTAACTAAAACCGTACCAGTGATCACATCTGGGATCATCTTTACTTCTTCTGCAGTCAGAACAAATGCTCTAGCATTTTTAGTATTCTTGGGGTTTGTAGCTGGAGCTAATTTTGGACAGTTAGGCTTGATATGACCTTGTTCTCCGCAGTTGTAGCATATCCTGTTGTTAGGCTTTTTCCTGCAGTTTTCCTCCTTGTGTCCAGATATTTTGCAAAAGTTACAGTATATGGAGCATCTTCCTGAATGCTTCCTTTTGCAATATTTACAGTAAGGTGCCGAGGTAGAACCTACATTTCTCCCACGGTTAGAATTTACAGAACGGAATTCCTGGGTAAGCTTCTGGGTTAGGTTCCTCTTTTGATCCTCTTCTCGAGTACGGACTAATTCATCTGTCAAGGTGTTAGCTAGTTCTACAGCTTCTTCTATAGTTTGAGGTCTAGCTGCCTTGACTACATGTCTAATCTCTCCAATTAATCCCCAGATGTAACGGGAGATTAATACTGGTTCAGGTGAAGCAAGGGTTGGTACTATTCGGGCATATTCAAAGAATAATGTAGTATAACCCTTACTATCTACCTCAATCATTCTAAGATTTAGAAATTTGTTTGCTATCTGTTCTTTTTCATTAGGATGGCAGAATTTCCTTTCTACCATGTTTTTAAACTCCTCCCATTCCATACTGAAAGTTCTATCACTTACCCTAGACTGGAGGATAGTGTTCCACCATTCTAATGCTGAATTCTTAAACAGGTTGGAAGCAAACATTATCTTATCCTCTTCTGCGCATTTACTTGTCCTTAAGACTACCTCGGTCTTTTCTATCCAGCGTAGAGATGCAATGGCCACTTCATTGCCCGAGAATTCCATTGGTTTAGAAGACCAGAATCCTTTATAAGAACAACTGTAAAACACGGTTCTTCTTCTTTTGGGAATGGGCACTTGAAGTACGGGTCCATTCTTCACGCTGTTTTCAGGTTCAGAAGGTCGTTTGCTATCATGCTTACTTTTATTTTCCGCTTCCTTAACCGTTTTGATAATATATGGCATAGCATCTATTATCCCTTGTGCCACTATATGTTGCATGGCACTGTTATCCACTTGGTTTCCATTATTGTTGTTGTTCGGGTTTTCATTATCCGGGTTAATGTTACTCTGGTTATCATTATTCTGGTTTTCCTGATTTACTTCGTCGTCCATCTGAATTTTAAACATTTATCAATTATTAATATCACAAAATAATTGATAATTTAGGCAACAACCACACAACATATATATTGGTCAAAAGCATCGAACATTGCGACTTACTCTTTTCTATTATAGTATGCGTCAAATACACACTAATACTGGAATTAAAAATTACAATACTACTATGCATCGCTAACCACAAGGTGGTCTATACTACATCATATATTATTATTACACATATATATTATTATTATTATTATTATTATTATTTTTCATACAAATATATTATATATCATTATATTATTATTACTAGGTTATATACCCGTGAGTTTCACGGGTTATGGGTTGTGTAAAAAAATCTATATCTATAAAATAATAACTTCACATAGTAAGACACATGTTTGACAGACCTTACTGACACATGTTTGACGGGGTATGAGTTGTGTTAAAAAAATATATATCTATAAAATGAATTAATTTAGTTTTATCATGGTGTTGCCTATAGTATATGACGAATTTTGGTACCACTTCATTTTTGTGTAATTATTATACATATGTTTAGCTTGTAATCGTTTATGTGTTATACTATGAAACACTAATCGATTGTAGTAATATGTGTTATGCTATGAAACAATAATATATCAAAACTATGCTTTTGATAACAAAACAAAATACATATAGAAATACCAATACAAATTACAAGTAAGTAAAAACTTCTTTGTATACAACATTAGATGTCCTATTAGTAAGGTTACCATCATTATCAAGAATTGATAATTTGAGTCCGTCTCTGCTCTTGACTCTCGACAAAGCCACGTAAAGTTGACCATGAGAAAATACTGGATTTTTCAAAAACAAACCAACTCTGGATAATGACTGCCCTTGACTTTTATTAATTGTCATAGCGAAGCATAAAGCAACAGGAAACTGTCTTCTTTGGAATCTAAAAGGAACCTTCTTATCCGACGGTATTATACCAATTCTAGGAACAACAATTCGAGCACCAATGTTGCTTCCAGATATCACTTCTGCTTCAATAACGCGATTTCCAAGTGATATTACCTTTAAGCGAGTTCCGTTGCACAACCCATTTTTTTATCAATATTTCGGAGGAGCATGATGGGAACACCGACCTTTAGTACTAATTTGTGATTTGGAACACCTGAGATCTTAAGACCATTTAGTACGTCAGGAGAGTATAAACTTTGATCAAAACCATCCTGTAGATTTTCTGTCTCACAAATACTATCCGAACTTAGGTATTCCTTGGAATCTCCTGGGAACATCAACAACAACTGAGAATTAATTTCATCAACAACTTCATTCGTCGGTGCAAGAATGGCTCTTTCTTGGTAAAAGCCGGAATTTTGGTAATTTTCAAGAAGAGAAGGATAAACAAAATCTATAAGACTTGAAATTGGATCAGCGGAATCCATGATTAAAAGATCATCGGGTATGTCTATAATCGCATCACCATCGTTAGATCCGCCTAGTCTCCCTTCACCCAAATCCAACAACCACTGAGCAAAGATTTGTGTTTGCTCGACATCATGCATTCCACTTCCTGCACTCAATCTCATGTTCTTGGTTAAAGTGAGTACTTTGCAATGGTCCCATATGTACGAAGAAGTCAACAAAGCATTAACAATGTCTTGTCTAGTACCACCTTGAATGACAGGAAGAGTTTGTCGGAAATCTCCACCAAATACGATTGTTTTACCTCCAAATGGACTTTCGGAATTATGAGAACCATCACATTTCAATATGTCTTTTAAAGTTCTATCCAAAGCTTCAAAACCATGTCTGTGTATCATTGTTGCTTCCTCCCATATAATCAATGATGTTTTCTTTAATAGATTTGCAACATCACTGTTAGGGATTATAGGACAAATTGAGTCTTCTGTCAGATTAATCGGAATGAGAAATCGAGAGTGAGCTGTCCTACCTCCTGTAAGAAGCAAAGATGCAATCCCACTTTAGGCAACATTTAAAACAATTTCCCCTTTCGATCTTAGAGATGCAGATAAAGTTTTCCAAAGAAATGTTTTTCTGGTACCTCCATAACCGTAAACAAAAAAAACACCACCTTTGTTGTCTTCAACGGCGTTAATGATATCATTATAAATAAATCTTTGTTCATCGGTTAATGAAACTAAAAGGTTCTCAAACTCCTCTTGAAGATCAATTCTGTCATAATCCAGCTCTTCAGTAATCAAACGATTATTTGAAGTAGAAATCAACTCATGATCAGGGTAAGGCATTGTATTAAAATTTCGTAAGCTGGAATTATTACGAATTAAAATCTTCTCAATCTCGTACAATGTGAGATTTTTAACTTGATCATCAGTAAGGCATAAATCTGAAATAACACATTAAAGATATATTTTTAGATTAACATAATCCAATGTATAAGAAACAAATATTTGTTATAATCTAAAAGAAGTGATTGGATAAAATATAACATTTTAACGTGATTTAAATTTTATTCAAAGAAGTATATATATTATTATATATATAAATATATGTGAATGTGAATTATAAACATAAAGATTATAAATAAACCTAAAAATAGTAATTATTATAAAGTACTTATACCTGGAGCCTTTAAAATAAGTCGTTGTTTATAAAGGATGCCATCTGATAGTAATTCCCATGTTTTTTGCCATACACGTTCCGGCAAAGACAGAGTGTGGCACGTCAACATCGTAGTGTCACACCCCGATATTTCCACATATTACCGGTGGGCCCGACGGGGAGTATCGTGACGTAGTTGATATCATCATAGTCAATACACACAATATATTAGCACAGCGGAAGTCTGGGTGAATAAACTATTACAAACCATACTGTCTGAGTGTTTGAGTTTATGAATGTACAGACTGGAATGTAATAAGATCCACATGCGGATCATAAACAAATACAAAGAAACAAAATGACAGACTGCAGGCATCTTATGGACTTGCAAGATCCTCTAAAGATACCCTATAGCTCCAGCCTATTTCGAGAGGTACCTGTCAATCAGTCTTTAAGAAAATACGTCAGTTTACACTGGTAAATACAATTAACTGACTCTTTTGAAAATGTTTAAGAAAGTTTATTTAGGTGCACATGGCATAAATCTTTTATAACTTGGGACAATTATTTAAATATAATCTTGTATACAGATTTATATGTTTGTCATACAATTGGGGCCGGTCGTGATTAACCGACTCACCACTTATAGAACCCACAAAGGAGTTATCCCCAACGTGTGGGTTATATTTAGCATTTGCATCTGTCAGGTGTATGCCTACACCCCGTGCATAGGTCGTGGCCATTTTCAAATAAAATGAGCCGAGGATATCCAGGACACGGTCGTTAACCCCCAATGCTTATGTTATCAAACAAGACAGATTAAAACGGGTTATGCAATTTATTAATCACAATCCGATTAAATGATTTCATACCCGACCAAGTGGTATTATTATAATACCATATCCCAAGCCCGTATAGGGAAAATAAGTTAAAAGTATTTACCTGATGCTAGCAGTATAATCTTAAAGCTTTTCAAAGGCACCTTCTACCGGATGCTATTTAATCTGTATAGAAGGTTTATTAACCTATTAGGATGCTAACGGGTCTTTAATTAAGTCAATGACTTAGACCGGCTAGCTAGAAAGAAACCTTATGGTTCTAAATGCTAGATTAAGCGGAGACCGGAACAGAATGTGGTTTAGACCCGACAAGCTTGGATACTTGTATAATATGGGTAAACTAAACATATTCTGGAAATTGAGAACTTAATGATAAGGTTTGACCCGTTTCGACTATTTTATGTAAACTAGTCACATAAGCCGATCCGAACGCGTAAACGCGTAACGGGTAACCAAAAAAATTATATACAGGTCTTAATCATTATTATGCTCAAAATATGTTAATACATCAGTAAGTTGTTAACATATATGCCCAAAAAGTAATTTAAACCAAAATAAGTCCCATAAGGGCATTTTGGTAATTTTAATGCCCATAAAAGAGTTTAATTGTGCAACTGAGTTTCAGATCTGATTAAATCAGTAAAAATATGTATTTTTTATAAGTTATAACAGTAGGATAGTTTATACATGTGAAAATTATCTTATATATCCAAATTATGTCCCGTAGGGGTATTTTTGGAAATTTTACATACGCTTTAAAGGTAAAAAATAGACTTCTGAGTTTAGAAACTTTAGCTTACTGTATAATTATATAAATTAACTTAAAACATCAGTGGGTAATGAGTTTTATATGTCCAATATAGTTTTGACCCATACTATGTACTAAAAACGCTTAAAAGTCGGTTTAAAGGGGTATTCGGGTTAAAATAGTAAATCTGAGTTTTTGATCAGTTTACAAAGTTCAAAATACTTTATTTATCATAAGGAATCAGTAGCAAAAGGTTTGACACTAAAAAGTTATATAAAACTTATTTTATGCATGAAAAGGGTAAAACCGAAAATTACCGAAATTAAGCTATAATCCTATGTTATGCTCAGTCTAAAAATAATTAAAAATCTTTAAAATTCCCAAAATAATATTTTACATCAGTAGGTATGAAGTTTGGTGTCAAAAATCGGGTTTAGATAGGCTTTATACTAATTACGCCATTTAAATAATAAAAAGTTCCTTAATTACGTTATTGAGCATAACTCCCATTCTAGACCTCCAATTGGTGTCAAATTTTTAGGACATGTCTAAATATCAGTAGCAAAGGTGTTAATCCAATCACATTGTTAAAAATATCAGTTGTATGTCACAAGGGCGTTTATGGCATTATTAAGCATAATTACGATTAAGCGCATATAATTCAAACCACTAGGTACCATGCAATATAACTCCAGGGGGTTATACTACTAAGTAATGTGGTCCTAATGGAAGCTTAAAACATGGGTGAATTAAGCTTGAACGGGTCAGAACTGGAAGTCAAAGCAAAAGTCAAGCTTTTGCGACTTTCGGTTATAAACTGACCTTAGACCATTAATTGTCGGGTTAGGACTGATAAAACATGTTTTAATAATGTTTACCAAGTCATTAGAATGTTAAAATATAATTTAGAACCTCTGGTTTATTAATTAGAATCATTTTTGTAATTTCTGCCCAGTTTGACTTTTTGTCAAACTTCTTTGACCCGACAATTGACCAGTCAAACGAGATAATTAGGAGGTGCCCTTCTAAGGGTTAATCACCTACACTAATGTGGTCTTATAACCACTTTCAATTTGATCAGTGGTTAAGCCACATGTAATTAAAACGAAAGTCAAACTAATTTTACGATAAGTTTGACTTTAGAGTAATTAAGCTAAATTAAATGACTAAACAAGTAATTAGAGGCTTACTTAAGGTCCTAGCAAACTTTTCTACACTTGATAGTCCTCTTCTAATTGATGGAAGCTCCACAGCAAGTCCCACAAGTGAATGTTGCAATGTGTGTCAAGAACTCATGAACTAAGCTTGCTTATATAGTGAACTCAAGAGCTTAAGATCTTGCCAAAATAGTCTATAGGTGTTGTAAGATCATCCCAGGTGTACCTAAGATGCTAAAAACCGCCTATAGAGTCCCTGATTTTCGAATACTACTGAAATAAGGCGGTGCAACCGGTTATACAGGTAGCTGTCCTGAAAAACGCCCAGATGCAGGCCTTGCGCACCGTAACATTCTGGGTGTTGCGGTGCGTAAGCCTTCTTGCGCACCGTAACATTATGGTTGTTGCGGTGCGTAAGCCTTCGCCAGAGGACAAAAGTTTGTTTTAATTGAGGCTGTGACCATGCAACACTTACATCTCCGAATCTCTTGCATTTAATCAGAATGGGGACCATCTTTTCAGCCATTGCATGTCTAGGCATGCACTTACCATTTTGGCACCTTGTGGGAGGTTTAAGTTGACGGAAATACCAAGAATTTCACATTGGATCCATGTCTAAGGTTGTAACTAATTTAATATTTAGGATGACCAGATTTATAATCATAATTTAGATGCATATCTTGGTTAAGGATTTATTAATAGGTCGCTCAGAGGTATAATTTAACATGTCGACATTTTTAAATCCTACCGTACATCTTTATCTGGATCCGTATTTATAACACGTTTGCATAACATGACACGTGTCTTTATTTTTCTTGGACATGAATTTCCGAGGTGTTACATCCTCACCCCCTTAAAAGAAATCTCGACCCCGAGATTTACTGAAATAAATGAGGGTATTTCTGTTTCATAGTGGACTCGACTTCCCGTGTATACTCAGGACCTCTACGGGCTTCCCATTTGACCTTTACTATAGGTACATGCTTTCTTCGGAGCTTTTTAACCTGTCGATCCTCAATCGCTATAGGTCTTTCCACAAACCTCAAACTTTCATCAATTTGCACGTCCTTATGAGACATTGCTAGAGATTCATCGGCTACGCATTTCTTGAGATTACAAATGTGAAACACATTATGAATCCCACTCAGCTCTTCAGGCAAGTTCAGCTTATAAGCTACACTGCCGACACATTCAATAATCTCGAATGGTCCAATATACCTAGGGCTCAACTTACCCTTCTTACCAAAACGCATCACACCTTTCCAGGGTGATACTTTCAGTAGAACTTTATCGCCTATTTCAAATTTTAAAAACCTTCGTTTCCCATTAGCATAGCTTTTCTGCCTATCCCTGGCAGCTTTTAAGCGATCACGGATCTGGAAAATTTTATCCGTTGTTTCAAGAACTATGTCAGGTCCTGACAACTGAGCTTCTCCTACTTCTGCCCAACAGACGGGCGTTCTGCATTTCCTGCCATATAATGCCTCAAAAGGCGCAGCCTGAATGCTTGTATGGTAGCTATTATTATAGGAGAACTCGATTAAAGGTAGATGATCATCCCAACTACCTCCTAAATCAATGACACATGCTCGAGCATGTCTTCCAATGTTTGAATTGTACGTTCACTCTGTCCATCCGTCTGAGGATGGTAGGCGGTACTAAAGTTCAAACGAGTGCCCAAAGATTGTTGGAAACTTTTCCAAAAATGAGAGGTGTATCTAGTATCTCTATCCGAGATAATAGCCACCGGTACGCCATGTAGAGCCACAATCTTGTCTACATACAACTGGGCTAATTTATCGGAGCTATGAGTCTCTTTGATGGGTAAGAAATGTGCTGACTTAGTCAGTCTATCAACAATAACCCATATTGTATCATTTCCGTGCCTTGTCTTAGGTAACTTGGTTATGAAGTCCATAGTTACCATTTCCCACTTCCATGTAGGAAGTTCTGGTTGTTGAAGTAAACCTGATGGCTTTTGATGCTCGGCTTTAATCTGAGCACAAGTCAGGCATTTAGCTACATATGTGGCAATAGATTTCTTTAAACCTATCCACCAATAATTAGCCTTTAAATCATGATACATCTTGTCACCACCCGGGTGAACTGAGTATTTGGAATTGTGGGCTTCCTGGAGAATTACCTCTCGAAGTCCTCCATGAATAGGAACCCAAATTCTTCCATTCATTCTAAGAATTCCATCCTTCCCAGGTGTTAACTGTTCAGCAGTTATTCCTAACTTTTCATTTGGAAAGTTATCTTCCAATGCAGCATCCTTCTGTGCAGCTAATATTGTTTCATTCAGACTATTCCTCAACTCAATGCTCTTGGCATTGATCCTAATTGGTTTAACTCTTTCCTTTCGGCTTAAAGCATCTGCGACTACATTTGCTTTACCAGGATGGTAGCGAATCTCACAATCATAGTCATTTAAGGTTTCCATCCAACGACGCTGTCTCATATTGAGCTCTTTTTTATTGAACAAATGTTGGAGACTTTTGTGATCCGAGTAGATCACACATTTAGTTCCATATAAATAATGTCTCCACAACTTAAGTGCGAATACCACTGCACCCAATTCCAAATCGTGGGTGGTGTAATTTTTCTCATTCACTTTTAGTTGTCGTGATGCATAGGCAATCACCTTGCCCCGCTGCATGAGCACACAACCCATACCGATGTGTGAAGCATCACAGTATACAACAAATTCTTCAATTCCATCAGGTAGAGTTAATACCGGAGCATTGCTCAACCTTTGCTTAAGAATCTCGAAGGATTCTTGTTGTTTTGGACCCCAATCAAACTTAACCTTCTTACGGGTCAAAGAGGTTAATGGTGCGGCCATCCTTGAGAAGTTTTCGATGAATCTCCTATAATACCCAGCTAAACCCAGAAAGCTACGAATTTCGGTTGGAGTCTTGGGTGCATCCCAATTCATAACAGCTTCTACCTTAGCAGGGTCTACCTGGATGCCTTGCTCACTAACAACATGTCCAAGGAATTGGACTTGGCGAAGCCAAAACTCACACTTGGAGAATTTAGCATACAACTTCTCCTGTCGCAATAATCCTAAAATGCACCGAAGATACTTCTCATGATCATCCTGATTACGAGAATAGATAAGTATATCATCTATGAAGACGATGACAAACTTGTCTAAGTATGGTTTGCAGATTCTATTCATGAGGTCCATGAATGCTGCTGGAGCGTTAGTGAGTCCAAAGGGCATCACTAAGAATTCGAAATGTCCATACCTCGTCCTGAATGCTGTCTTAGACACATCTTCAGTTCTAACCCTAAGTTGATGATACCCGGATCTCAAATCAATCTTCGAAAAGAAGCTCGCTCCTTGAAGCTGATCAAATAAGTTGTCGATCCTGGGTAAAGGATAACGATTCTTAATCGTTACCTTGTTTAGCTCACGGTAATCAATGCATAGGCGCATTGATCCGTCCTTCTTCTTCACAAACAATATTGGAGCTCCCCAAGGGGAAGAACTAGGTTGTATGAAGCCTTTCTCCAATAGTTCATCTAATTGAGTTCTGAGCTCTTTCATTTCTGTAGGCGCTAGGCGATAAGGAGCTCGTGCTATAGGTGCTGATCCTGGAAGAATGTCTATCCTGAACTCTACTTGCCTCTCAGGAGGTAATCCAGGTAATTCGTCAGGAAAGACATCAGGATATTCAGAGATAATTGGAATATCTTCAATTTTAGGCTTAGGATCATTCACAGTCACTTGTGCCATGTAAATGACACACCCACTTTTCATACACTGCGCTAACTTAAGAATAGACACATTGCTAGGCAACCCATATCGCGTATCTCCCTGTATGGTGACTGATTCACCAGAAGGGGTTTTGATAATGACTAGCTTTTTATCACAGGCAATTTGGGCTTGGTTATGCGACAACCAATCTGAAGGGGTAAGGTCCCAAAAACCTCATAATAAGTATTTGAGACCATACCACAAACTGGCCTTTCAACCTTTTAACCTTGCGCGGCCGCGCATTGGTCTTACAAAAGGAAGAAAGTAATCAGCAATCTATAGTCGCGCGCCCAAAGGAAAACATAAATCCTTGCGCCTTCTCCCATTAACAAAGGATTAAAATCCTGAGATCAATACCTCCGCCTAAATATCCAGACTTGGATAATTTAGACTTAGGATTTATTCAGTGGCCTCCACACAGTAAGGTGCCACACTAGGTTACAGCAGTAATCTTCTAGAAAGAAAATGATCGTGCACCACCCAGACGGTTATAACCGTCTGGACACGTGTCATTACCACAGGCACCCCTGAAATCACAACGAAGGCATGCAATTGGAGAATAATCTCCACTTAATCACTTTCCACGTGGCAACTCCCCAGCCATAGATCAAACCACGATCCGTGTGCATTCACATCGGATCGAGACAACTTGACGTCGGATCAAAGAACTTAACGGAAGAAAATGTAACCGCTACGGCGTTAGCATCTTCTGTCATCTTTTCAATAACAGGTTTTCCCTCCCAAACTCCCGGTTATAAATACAAGAACTGTTCAGGTATGAACTCAAGTCACACACACTTCTCAAATACTTTCTCTTCTCCATTACCATTACTTATTCTCACACCGGAGTCGGGTCAAGGAGAGAACCCTCTTCTCCCCTTGGCGAGGCTAACGGTGTTCTTCTCCATTACCATTACTTATTCTCACACCGGAGTCGGGTCAAGGAGAGAACCCTCTTCTCCCCTTGGCGAGGCTAACGGTGTTCTTTTTTGCAGAACCATCGGAGAAAGAGATCGGCTGTAACTGAATCAATCGAGTGAGAGCTAACCCTTTTATGCGGATTCAAACCCCCTAGATATTTCGGTTCCGACCATTTATCTAGTGTTTCTTCATTGGCGCCCACCGTTTTCTCAGTTTTTCTAGTTTCTACCTCGTTTCGATTCAGTTAATTCCATTTTCTGTTTTTGCACATGGCAGAAAATTCGACATCTCACCGGCAACCTGGTCCTCGACCAAACGTCGGAAACAATTTACCAGTAGAAGGGATCGTAGAAGAGGCCTCGGACGATAATGAGGTTCAATCCAATCGAGCAAATGATCCTGTTACTCCAGGAATGTTACCAGCAAACCCTGCTCAATCAATTTTACCACCAGGAGAAACTCCGATATCATGGTATGTCCGGTCCCAAGGGGCATTAAACGCAGTGTACACACAGTTGTGTACTCAAACTGCTCCTCTGACTCAATCACGGAGACCGGGATCTAGAGCTCATGCTTCCCAGCGAGTAGAATCAACTTATGATGATACAGAAGTTCATGCCAGATCCACGTCTCAACGCGAGTACATTCAGTCAGGCAGTTACCAGAGGCAACATCACGGAGAACCACATCCTCGTCGAAGACAATCGGTTCACGATAGGTTGGGTTCCCAACGGGATACCCACACCGATGAATCCGATCCAACATACCGTTTGAGTACAAACAACAGTGTGTTCAACCGACTACAGCCAAACTATAACAAATGCAGACCTCGAGCGGTTTATAACCTTGAGGCAGAACATAACTATGACTTAGTTTATCGCCCTGCAGAAGCGGCGGAAAACTCGAAGTTCATACTGGAGATAGCTCTGGCTCCATTGGAGAAGGCAAAATTACCATCTAACGTTGGGAAATTCAATGGGTTAACTGACCCTGATGATCATCTGAGAGTATTCACCAGTGCAGGGTTGGTTGGTGGTTGGACTCTTCCGCTATGGGGTCATTTGTTTGTACAAACATTAACCGGCCCAGCGCGAATCTGGTTTGATAACCTACCAACGGGACAGATCGAGTCGTGGAAAGATCTGCGTGAAAAGTTTTTAACACACTTCAGCCAACAACGGCGTTCCATGCGTGATACATCCGACGTCATGAACATCTGGCGTCGCGTGTGACAACCCGCACTAAACCAGGTATCCGTACAACTTAATTAATGATTAATTACTACTTGATTACTGTGCTTGTTTGAACTAGCTGATGAACTGCTACTTGAATACTGATACATGAACTTACTTGCATCATACTTTGCTTGCCGTCACACTATATTCTGCTATTAGCACCTTCGTGACAAACTTGATGCACTAAACGCACAGTAGCACAATAAACGGATACACGGCGAACATGCTGATATAACCAGCATCAGGCAGACACTGCCTCTAAGGCCTGTAAGAGCCTGAGAAAGTTACTACACTAGCAGTGAGTGTAGGGATACAAGTATTGTAGAACCGCGTCTCTAGGAATAAGTTACAGTGAACGGATGTGCCTAAAACGTACTTTAAGTACAAAACACAACACTTTAACAATTTAACCAGCTTCTAGCTGACTAATAAAGTGCCAAAATATGGGAAAAATATCACTAGACACTTTCCAAAGTGTTGGAAAAAAAATGTGTCACTAAAAACAACAATAACGACACTTTAAAGCTTTTGTAACGCTTTAACGGATTACTATCCAACCGGACACCCGGACTTTACCCGGAACATGAAAATATTACTATTTTCACTAATTATATTTTTCTGAGCCAGTTAGGGTCCCTGATTACCCTAACACCCGTCATAACACATAACATACAACTAACTAAGTTAAATACTTAGTTAACTTATTTAACCTAGATTATTATAATTGTAATTGTTTAGCATCTTGGGGACATTAAACCCAAGGGGTAATAGCACTTAATCTTCCTATAAATACTAGAGCTCACATAACAAAACTATCACTTCACAAAACTCAACAAAATCTTTCTCTCTTGCCCTCCCTCCATCTCGGCCGAACTCACCACACCCCACCATCATATTTTCGGTTCATGTCTTGCCATTCCATCATCATACACACTTCACAAGTCGCATATTAGGAGCCTCGGAGCAAGCGGAACACGAAGGACCTCTACCGTTAGCTTTTATCCACCTCGTTTTCGTCAAGATTCTTCCCTAGCCCCGAGCTAGAGGTATATTGTTTAAAACTCATTCCTGAACGTATCTAAAGTGGTTAAAAGGAAGTTTGTTGGTTAAATATCGAAAACATGAGTTTTGATGCATTAAAGTCTAGTAAAATCACAATAAGGGTGGATAATAGCTTGTAACTTGTGTAAAAAGTGTAGTACTTGAAATTTGTGATTTTTGAGACCCGATCTATGATGTGGTAGCCCGGATCATCGTTTAACCCGACTTTGTAAGATCATAGATCTTCACATAAGCTCGTTTTGACTAAATACAAGGGTTAAAGATGAAACTCTACCACACCTAAAGCATAAACTTGTGTAAAAATATTTTACTTGTGTAAAAGTGATTTAACATGTAAAAAGGTGTTTAAAACTAGCGGATCTACGTATCTACAAGTGGTATTTTTGAAGAACCACACTTTAAAAGAATCATGTTTTCTAAAGGATAGATCTTACACTAATAAACATGATTTTACAAACCACAAGTGTGTAAACACTTGTGAAATGAAAAGATCTGACAAGAAACTAGTTTTGTCAAATGTGACTAGAAGTTGTAAAGACAAGTTTTCTCTAGAAACGGGGTTTTCACCAAATCGGATTATTTACACACAAGATTCACTAAAAGTAAAGAGATTTACTACTTGTTTTAGACAAATCACAAGTTTGTGTATTTTTACAATTATGTCCATATTTGACTAGTTAAAATGTTGAAAGGTTATTGGAAATTGTTGGGAACAATTGTTGATTTGATTATTAAAAGAAAATGATACGCTTACAAGCGTGGCCACCTCCAGTTACAGAGGAAACTCTGGCGAAATTTTCTTAAAAACCTAACACTTAAACTTATTTACATTACAAGTGTTAGAATCATTTTTTCGTCACGCTTTCGAAACATAAATTTCGCCATGACTTTATTTACTAAATATTCGGAGGAGGGATTTTCACAAAATATTAACGTGATAAATATATATTTTCACACACTGTTTATGATTA
Organism: Helianthus tuberosus; assembly: GCA_030545235.1. Lineage (NCBI taxonomy): Eukaryota > Viridiplantae > Streptophyta > Magnoliopsida > Asterales > Asteraceae > Helianthus > Helianthus tuberosus. The sequence continues at coordinate 202,736,255 of CM060425.1, forward strand.
TTTTGTGAAGTACATAAATATTATTTTAGAGTAAAAATAATATTTACAAGCGTTAACGACTCCAAAATAATACAACGCTTTCACCATAAATATCTAAGTTACACCGGTAATTTTATTACCACTCGTATGTTAAAACGTAACTTACACAATTACGGAAATATTTATGAACGCGTACTTTAACAACGTATTTTGGATAAATACTTATACTTTGGAGTTGGAAATATATAAAGATTAAGTGAGACTTAATGATGAAATTTGTAAGCACATGCATTGAATCCCCCATCCTTGGGAAGGAAAATAACTACCAAGTATATAAAAAATGTAACACGAAATAGTTGTCTAACTATTTCCCGCGAACATAAACTGTAAAGCTAAAGCACGGCCGTCCGTCTAATAGAATTAGCACTTGTAGGTCGTTGCACAGCTTACTGTATTGGAGACGCTTGATAGAGATACGCATTCACTGTGAGTTCATGTCCCCCTTTTCTCTAACTGTTTTCAGTTTACTTAACTGCGGGGGTGAAATACATGTTACTATGATTTACGAGTACTTTACAACGGTATGGTTAGCGTAAGGAGGTGTTATTTCGATCATGTGAGTGGATAGGAACAACATGGGGCCATTAGTCCTCATGGAGGGACCGAGGGACAGGAGCGGTAGATTTATCTGGGTGTAGCGAGCCCAGCCCCCGGCAAAACTAGAAACGGACCGTGGGGTGACTTTGTCCACATACAAATGCCGTGGCGAAATCTGCTAGGTTTGAGTCTCCCTATTTGCACTTTACATATGTCAGTGGCCTTGCAAACCATTGGCGATCACAAGTCCTCTTACACTGCTACATACCACAACTATTTTTATACTCACAAGTGTTTTACATACTCACTTACACATGAACTCGCTCAACATTATTGTTGATTTTTCAACTCACATGTATTTCAGGAAATTAAACGGATCTGGCACGGTATGGAACGTTTTCCGCTGCACATTATCATGAAGTCATCAGGGTTTAGGGGATGTGTCTCTTACCTGGACAAGACACAATCCCTAAATCACGTCTATGTTTATGTTATGAGTTGTAATTTCTTTTGAAACAAGATTATGGTTGTTGAAGTATGTTCACGTTAAACAATGGTACTGTTTGATTTCAAAACTTAATGGATGACTTGCATGGTTTTAAATTCATATAGCTTTGTTATGATTAAGCTATGGTATTAAGAAGTCACACCAAAGTTAACCACGCTTCTGCAAAGCCAGGGTGTGACAGCTTGGTATCAGAGCTCTGATCATAGCGAACTAGGATTCTGTCTCGAGTCTAGACTATGATCACTAGGGCTCTCACGAAAACATTTTTACTGCATACCACTTAAGTCCAGATCCACAACTTTTTACAAACAAATGTTGAGCACATTTTATCCATTATTCTAGGCTCAGTCTGGGAGGCTGAGGCTTGGTCTGAGAGGTCGAGGTAGGAGGCTAGTGGGACTAGGAGTGTTGGCTAGTGGGACTAGGAGTGTTGGCTAGTGGGACTAGGAGTGTTGGCTAGTGGGACTAGGAGTGTTGGCTAGTGGGACTAGGAGTGTTGGCTAGTGGGATTAGGAGGATGATTTGAATGCTTACTTGGTGACTTATGTGAATATTTGATTATATGATTGACAATTTGTACATGTTTGTGTATATGTTACAGACACATGGATTCTACAGGCACTGGTGGTTCAGGCACCACAGGCCCTAGGCCTATCGTTTCAGACGACATTGAGTCATCGGAGCACGAGGTTTATACGTCAGACTTCACCAGCACGGATGATGATGACTTTCAGCCATTCGCCTTACCCGACGGCGTTGATGAGCTCCCAGTTGATCTTCCAGCCGGGGATCTACCACTCGTTGTGATCCCTGCTCCAGTACCCCTTGCATCATACCCTGTTTTACCCATCGACGACGAGGAGGACGACGTCGATATGTTTGAGGAGGAGCCTTTGGAGGATGCTCAGGGCGAGGCCCTACCTGCTGTTGCTCCCTTACTGATCGCAGATGCTCCGGCTGCGGAGTCACCTGCACATTCCCCAGTCCCGGACTCCTTTGAGTCTGTGGCTTCTGTACCCACACATGCTCATAGTGCGCAGCACTTCTCCCATGGGTCCGATTCTGACCAGGCTTTTTCTGTTGCTCCCATACCTGGACTTGTTTTTGACCATGACGACGAGGGGGATTCAGATCCTGTGTTTCCACCAGGATTTGATCCTGACCGTGATTTAGAGTTTGTCCCGATGGACGAGTTGATGGAGGATCCAACAGATCCTATTGACCCTTTTGATCCGATTGATCCCGATTTTGATTTTGACATGGCGTTTGATGACTTGGAGCCTGCCATTGCTCCTGAGCAGGCAGCCGCTCTTGATCCTTTACCAGAGCATGACCCTGTGCATGCTGATGTACCTTTTGAGCCCATTGCTGATGATCACCTCATGGATGTTCCTGTTGATCCCATTGATCCTTTACCCATTGTTGCTGTACCAGTTGACCCCCCTTTCGAGCACTTGGCACCTGATCACCCTGTTGTAGCCCCTTTTCTTGATCCTGTTCTACCAGAGCCCGAGCAGGCTCAGTTTGCAGCCCATATGGATCCACCGGACGAGCCTGCACAGCACGGGTGGATACCGGCTGATGAGGACGTCCCACCGTTACACCCACAGATCCCAGACACTCGACACGTTGACTTTTCGTTTCAGGTTCCCATGTATATACCTCCAGCGGGGCCTGGAGAGGGCTCTTCAGCCCACCCATCAGGGCATGTACCGATGCCCATGCCTTTCATGCCTCAGATGCCGTTTGTTCCACCTACTACTGCTCCTTTTGGTGTGGCACCCTTTGACCCCACACGTGAGCCACTGCTGTGGTCACCGTTTTCCCCCATGCCACCCACTGATCCATACCACAGGTCCTACGTAGGACACACCATCGAGGATGTATTGATGTCGTTTGTATACCAGCATGAGTCGCATGAGCAGTGACTACAGGAGTTGGAGAGAGCCCATCTGCAGCCATGTCAGTGCCATGGCCGGGTACCCTCTCCGTTGCAGCCATCACGACCTTTACCCCCTGACTATGCTGCTCGTCTTACTACCTTGGAGCAGCAGATTGCTTCCATTATTCGCACACAGCAGGCGATGGAGGCAGATTGGCTACAGCTGCGCCGTTTGTTTTATACCCATTTTCCTCCTCCACCACCATCTGCTTAGAGCTCATCGGTGCCACTTGGGTAGGCGAGGTGAGAAGGCGGCGATTGCTTTTTGATTGCACAGCATTTTGGGGAGACTACGTTATGACTTGACTTTTGTTATGTACTTGATGATATTGATGTAGCTTTTGGACGGGGGTGATGTAGCCCCTAGTGATTGATGATTGTATGTATACACTTACGATGTGGTCTCATTTATATGGCAATCGCAGTCTTCTCACCATATTTGGATTCGCTTGATTACTTGTTTATATTTTATGGCATGGGATGTTGTGTGATTGATATTTGTGATGTGTGATAACATGAGATGTTATGTGATTATACTATTACTACCGTTATATACGTACACTATATTACGAACTGATTTACAACGGAGCCTTACTATGGCCTAACCAACTTAAACCATCTTTTAGAAGATGCCGCCCAGACGCGAGACGCGCATGCCCACTAACGAGGCAGAACTACAACAAATCATTGCCGCTGCCATAGCACAGTATGCAGCATCTCAGCCCGGAACGAGCGGAAGTATTAACCAGGGCAACAATAATCCACCACATGGTAATATTTAAGTCATTAAGACATACCATGACCTAAACGGATTTCCTTAGCAAGAAAGCTAATATCTATCATATGTTACAATGAATGTGCAGGGTGCACATACAAGCAGTTCTTAGACTGCAAGCCCACCAACTTCGATGGCACCGGAGGCGCTGTCGCTTTTACTCGTTGGGCCGAGAAGACTGATTCCACCATCCGCATGAGCAAATGTGCGCTCGACCAGCAGGTCACTTATATCTCAGGGCTGTTTCTAGATGGAGCCCTATCTTGGTGGAACTTACAAGTCCAGACGTTAGGCGAAGCTGCCGCCTACGCACTGACCTGGGCAGAGCTGAAAGAGCTTATGCGCAAGAAGTACTGTTCCCGCGCAGAAATTCAGCGATTGGAGACCGAGTTCTGGCACCTAAAAATGGACGGTCCGAAGGTAGCAGAGTACGTTCAGAGGTTTCATGACCTATCTCAAGTGGTTCCTTATATGGTCACGCCTGAATACAAGCGAATTGAGCGCTTCATTTGGGGATTAGCTCCTCAAATCATTAGCATGGTAACCTCCTCCAAACCAGCAACTATCACGGAAGCCATTGATTTGAGCATGGCTCTCACCGAGGAGGCAATTCGTTTAAACAAGTTTGATGAAGTCAAGGCGAAGAAGACAGAGACTCACGTTGAGTCCTCAGGAGATAACAAAAGGAAGTTTTCAAACTTCAAGCAAGGCGTCAGTACGACAGTAAAGAAAGGAAAATCAGCTGGCAGTACCAAGAAAGGAAAAGGGTACCAGGGCACCCAGCCCAAATGCAACAACTGCCAACGCCACCATGCTGGCCATTGTAACGTGAGAGTTTGTGAATCTTGTGGAAAACCGGGCCACTCAAAGGAATCATGTTGGGCTAGTGCGGGCCGGGGAGGCCAGGGAGGATATATGAATAGAAACGATAATCGTGGTGGTTTGGGAAATCGCCCACAAGGGAATAATCAAGGCTACAATGCAAATCAAGCCGGAACTGCCAATCAAAACAACCCGCCAGTTGGGGATGGTGCGGGAAGTGGAAAAAGATTAGGATGTTTTCATTGCGGTGACGTTGGGCACTTCAAGAGGGACTGCCCGGGATTGAACCAAGCCCGGGGAAGAGTGTTCCAAATCGGTGCACGGGAAGCACGCCAGGATCCCAACGTTGTCACTGGTACGTTCCCTGTGAATCAACGCTATGCATCTGTTTTATTTGATACTGGTGCCGACTATAGCTTCGTATCACTAGAATTTAAGAATATACTTGGATTAGCCGCTAATAAGTTAGATGTCCCATACGCAATCGAATTGGCTAATGGAAAGTTAGTGGAAGCCGATGAAGTTATCAGAGGCTGTGTGATCGAACTAGGAGAACGTGAGTTTGCTTTGGATCTACTACCAGTCCAATTGGGAAGTTTCGACATGGTAGTAGGAATGGATTGGTTATCGGGCAATAAAGCTGAGATAGTTTGCCACGAAAAGGTAGTTCGTATTCCAACCGAGGATGGTGAGACCATTGTTGTTCATGGAGAGAAGCGTGAGACGCCGTTGCGGATTATCAGCTGTTTGAAAGCAAGGAAGTGTTTGCAGAAGGGATGTGTTGCTTTTCTGGCGCACATCGTGGACAAGAAGGCTGTCGAGCCAAGGATCGAAGACATCCCTGTCGTAAGGGAGTATCCCGAAGTCTTCCCAGAAGACTTACCTGGACTGCCACCTCAGAGGCAAGTGGAGTTTCACATTGACTTAGTTCCAGGCGCCGCGCCTGTGGCTAAGGCACCGTACAGACTTGCTCCGTCTGAGATGCAGGAATTGTCGACACAACTTCAAGAGTTGTTAGACAAGGGTTTTATCCGACCAAGCTTCTCGCCTTGGGGAGCTCCGGTCTTGTTTGTCAAGAAGAAGGACGGAAGTTTCCGCATGTGTATTGACTACAGAGAATTGAACAAGCTGACGATCAAGAACAGGTATCCTCTGCCTAGAATCGATGATCTGTTCGACCAACTTCAAGGTTCAAGCTGTTACTCTAAGATCGATCTTCGATCTGGATACCATCAACTAAGGATACAGGAGGAAAGTATCCCGAAAACAGCCTTCCGAACTCGTTATGGACACTACGAGTTCCTCGTTATGCCATTTGGTTTGACAAACGCACCTGCAGTCTTTATGGACTTGATGAATAGGGTTTGCAAGCCATACTTAGACAAGTTCGTGATTGTATTCATCGACGACATCTTGATTTATTCAAAGACGAAGGCTGAACACGAGCAGCATCTTAGAACCATATTGGAACTGCTAAAGAAGGAACAGCTGTACGCCAAATTCTCCAAGTGCGAGTTTTGGCTACGCGAAGTCCAGTTTCTTGGACATGTGGTTAATGGGGATGGAATTCATGTTGATCCCACAAAGGTCGAGGCAATCAAGAATTGGGAAACGCCTACAACGCCAACCGAGATTCGACAATTCTTGGGTTTGGCTGGCTACTATCGAAGGTTCATCGAGGATTTCTCGAAAATCGCTCAACCTTTGACGCTCCTCACGCAGAAGGACAAGACGTTTGATTGGGGAATCAAACAGGATGAAGCGTTTCAGATATTGAAGGATAAGCTTTGTAACGCGCCAATCTTAGCTCTACCAGAAGGTACTGATGACTTTGTGGTATACTGCGACGCATCGCGTCAAGGATTGGGTTGTGTGTTGATGCAACGCCAAAAGGTCGTTGCTTACGCATCACGCCAACTGAAAGTGCACGAAAAGAATTATACCACACATGATTTAGAGCTTGGCGCAGTGGTTTTCGCTTTAAAGATCTGGAGACACTACCTGTATGGTACGAAGTGCACAATCTTCACAGATCACAAAAGCCTACAGCACATATTCAACCAGAAGGAGTTGAATATGAGGCAAAGACGATGGGTTGAATTACTGAACGATTACGACTGCGAGATCAAGTATCATCCAGGGAAGGCGAATGTGGTCGCCGATGCCCTTAGTCGAAAGGAAAGAATCAAACCCATAAGGGTTAGAGCTCTAGAAATGATTATACGAACCGATCTTTCCTTGCGCATTCGAGCTGCACAAAAAGAAGCCCTTAAGGAAGGGAATCGTGAGGAAGAATATCTCCTTGGGATGGAGAAGTTACTAGCACCAAACAATGAAGGAACATTATGTTTTGAGAAAAGGATTTGGGTTCCTCTGTTTGGTGGATTAAGGGAAGTTATTTTCGACGAAGCGCACAAGTCACGGTACTCTATCCACCCTGGATCGGATAAGATGTACCAGGATCTTAAAGATTACTATTGGTGGCCTAGGATGAAAGGCGATGTTGCTGTCTACGTGAGCAAATGTTTAACGTGCGCTAAGGTTAAGGCCGAATACCAGAGGCCTTCGGGACTTCTGCAACAACCGGAGATTCCCAAATGGAAGTGGGAACAAATCTCCATGGATTTTGTTACAAAACTGCCAAGAACGCCAAGAGGCCATGACACTATCTGGGTGATAGTGGATCGATTAACAAAGACAGCACACTTCTTGCCTATCAGAGAAAAGGATAACACGAGCAAATTGGCCAAAATATACATGAGAGAGATCGTCGCACGTCATGGAGTGCCTCTCTCAATCATTTCTGATAGAGACGGGAGGTTTGTGTCAAGGATATGGCAATCCTTCCAAGAAGCCTTTGGCTCACAGTTGAATCTGAGCACTGCGTTCCATCCGCAAACTGACGGCCAAAGCGAGCGAACGATACAGACTTTGGAAGACATGCTGAGAGCATGTGCTATGGATTTGGGCGGTAGCTGGGATAAACATTTACCTATGGTCGAATTTTCATACAACAACAGCTACCACACCAGTATTGGTGTCGCGCCATTCGAAGCCCTTTACGGACGCAAGTGCCGATCACCCTTATGTTGGGCTGACGCAGGCGATAGGCAGCTTGCTGGTCCCGAAATCGTCCAAGAGACGACAGACAAGATCGCGCAAATTCTTAAACGCATCGAAGCAGCTCGCCACAGACAAAAGGCCTATGCGGATCCAAACCGAAAACATGTGGATTTTCAAGTTGGAGAAATGGTTTTACTGAAGGTATCACCCTGGAAAGGGGTGGCACGCTTTGGAAAGCGTGGGAAGTTAAATCCACGCTACATTGGTCCCTTTAGAATTCTAGAAAGAATTGGGATGGTAGCATACAAGTTGGACCTACCCGCTGAACTAAATGGCGTTCACGATACATTTCATGTATCCAATCTAAAGAAAAGTCCAACTCAAGTTGACGTTGCCATTCCTATCGACGAGATTCATATTGACGACACGCTCCACTTCGTTGAGGAACCTGTCGAGGTCACAGATTGGAAAGTTAACAAGACCCGCCGGAGCAGTGTCAAGCTCGTCAAGGTTCGTTGGAATGCCAGACATGGTCCTGAATACACCTGGGAACGTGAGGACCGGATGAAAGAGAAATACCCCCACTTATTTCCTAAGAACTCTGCATCTACAAGCAGAACTTAAATTTCGGGACGAAATTTATTTAACGGGGGGAGAATGTGACAACCCGCACTAAACCAGGTATCCGTACAACTTAATTAATGATTAATTACTACTTGATTACTGTGCTTGTTTGAACTAGCTGATGAACTGCTACTTGAATACTGATACATGAACTTACTTGCATCATACTTTGCTTTCCGTCACACTATATTCTGCTATTAGCACCTTCGTGACAAACTTGATGCACTAAACGCATAGTAGCACAATAAACGGATACACGGCGAACATGCTGATATAACCAGCATCAGGCAGACACTGCCTCTAAGGCCTGTAAGAGCCTGAGAAAGTTACTACACTAGCAGTGAGTGTAGGGATACAAGTATTGTAGAACCGCGTCTCTAGGAATAAGTTACAGTGAACGGATGTGCCTAAAACGTACTTTAAGTACAAAACACAGCACTTTAACAATTTAACCAGCTTCTAGCTGACTAATAAAGTGCCAAAATATGGGAAAAATATCACTAGACACTTTCCAAAGTGTTGGAAACAAAATGTGTCACTAAAAACAACAATAACGACACTTTAAAGCTTTTGTAACGCTTTAACGGATTACTATCCAACCGGACACCCGGACTTTACCCGGAACATGAAAATATTACTATTTTCACTAATTATATTTTTCTGAGCCAGTTAGGGTCCCTGATTACCCTAACACCCGTCATAACACATAACATACAACTAACTAAGTTAAATACTTAGTTAACTTATTTAACCTAGATTATTATAATTGTAATTGTTTAGCATCTTGGGGACATTAAACCCAAGGGGTAATAGCACTTAATCTTCCTATAAATACTAGAGCTCACATAACAAAACTATCACTTCACAAAACTCAACAAAATCTTTCTCTCTTGCCCTCCCTCCATCTCGGCCGAACTCACCACACCCCACCATCATATTTTCGGTTCATGTCTTGCCATTCCATCATCATACACACTTCACAAGTCGCATATTAGGAGCCTCGGAGCAAGCGGAACACGAAGGACCTCTACCGTTAGCTTTTATCCACCTCGTTTTCGTCAAGATTCTTCCCTAGCCCCGAGCTAGAGGTATATTGTTTAAAACTCATTCCTGAACGTATCTAAAGTGGTTAAAAGGAAGTTTGTTGGTTAAATATCGAAAACATGAGTTTTGATGCATTAAAGTCTAGTAAAATCACAATAAGGGTGGATAATAGCTTGTAACTTGTGTAAAAAGTGTAGTACTTGAAATTTGTGATTTTTGAGACCCGATCTATGATGTGGTAGCCCGGATCATCGTTTAACCCGACTTTGTAAGATCATAGATCTTCACATAAGCTCGTTTTGACTAAATACAAGGGTTAAAGATGAAACTCTACCACACCTAAAGCATAAACTTGTGTAAAAATATTTTACTTGTGTAAAAGTGATTTAACATGTAAAAAGGTGTTTAAAACTAGCGGATCTACGTATCTACAAGTGGTATTTTTGAAGAACCACACTTTAAAAGAATCATGTTTTCTAAAGGATAGATCTTACACTAATAAACATGATTTTACAAACCACAAGTGTGTAAACACTTGTGAAATGAAAAGATCTGACAAGAAACTAGTTTTGTCAAATGTGACTAGAAGTTGTAAAGACAAGTTTTCTCTAGAAACGGGGTTTTCACCAAATCGGATTATTTACACACAAGATTCACTAAAAGTAAAGAGATTTACTACTTGTTTTAGACAAATCACAAGTTTGTGTATTTTTACAATTATGTCCATATTTGACTAGTTAAAATGTTGAAAGGTTATTGGAAATTGTTGGGAACAATTGTTGATTTGATTATTAAAAGAAAATGATACGCTTACAAGCGTGGCCACCTCCAGTTACAGAGGAAACTCTGGCGAAATTTTCTTAAAAACCTAACACTTAAACTTATTTACATTACAAGTGTTAGAATCATTTTTTCGTCACGCTTTCGAAACATAAATTTCGCCATGACTTTATTTACTAAATATTCGGAGGAGGGATTTTCACAAAATATTAACGTGATAAATATATATTTTCACACACTGTTTATGATTATTTTGTGAAGTACATAAATATTATTTTAGAGTAAAAATAATATTTACAAGCGTTAACGACTCCAAAATAATACAACGCTTTCACCATAAATATCTAAGTTACACCGGTAATTTTATTACCACTCGTATGTTAAAACGTAACTTACACAATTACGGAAATATTTATGAACGCGTACTTTAACAACGTATTTTGGATAAATACTTATACTTTGGAGTTGGAAATATATAAAGATTAAGTGAGACTTAATGATGAAATTTGTAAGCACATGCATTGAATCCCCCATCCTTGGGAAGGAAAATAACTACCAAGTATATACAAAAATGTAACACGAAATAGTTGTCTAACTATTTCCCGCGAACATAAACTGTAAAGCTAAAGCACGGCCGTCCGTCTAATAGAATTAGCACTTGTAGGTCGTTGCACAGCTTACTGTATTGGAGACGCTTGATAGAGATACGCATTCACTGTGAGTTCATGTCCCCCTTTTCTCTAACTGTTTTCAGTTTACTTAACTGCGGGGGTGAAATACATGTTACTATGATTTACGAGTACTTTACAACGGTATGGTTAGCGTAAGGAGGTGTTATTTCGATCATGTGAGTGGATAGGAACAACATGGGGCCATTAGTCCTCATGGAGGGACCGAGGGACAGGAGCGGTAGATCTATCTGGGTGTAGCGAGCCCAGCCCCCGGCCAAACTAGAAACGGACCGTGGGGTGACTTTGTCCACATACAAATGCCGTGGCGAAATCTGCTAGGTTTGAGTCTCCCTATTTGCACTTCACATATGTCAGTGGCCTTGCAAACCATTGGCGAACACAAGTCCTCTTACACTGCTACATACCACAACTATTTTTATACTCACAAGTGTTTTACATACTCACTTACACATGAACTCGCTCAACATTATTGTTGATTTTTCAACTCACATGTATTTCAGGAAATTAAACGGATCTGGCACGGTATGGAACGTTTTCCGCTGCACATTATCATGAAGTCATCAGGGTTTAGGGGATGTGTCTCTTACCTGGACAAGACACAATCCCTAAATCACGTCTATGTTTATGTTATGAGTTGTAATTTCTTTTGAAACAAGATTATGGTTGTTGAAGTATGTTCACGTTAAACAATGGTACTGTTTGATTTCAAAACTTAATGGATGACTTGCATGGTTTTAAATTCATATAGCTTTGTTATGATTAAGCTATGGTATTAAGAAGTCACACCAAAGTTAACCACGCTTCCGCAAAGCCAGGGTGTGACATCGCGATGATGAAAATCTGGAGGATTTTATCACCAGATACAATAAAGAAGTGTTGGAGATTGGCGGTGTTAACGAACAACTAATCCGTGCTCAGTTCAAGTACGCGGTTAGATGTGATGACATGGTTAAGGTATTATCGGGAACATAGGGCCTTCCAAAAAGTTGGGAGAAGATAATGGCGGCGGCCAAGGTTTATGCGCAGACCGAGAAAAACCTTACTACAAACAGGCCACCACCACCACACAACAGGCCCGCAGACTTAAGCGCAACCGGTGAGAGAAGGTTCAAAAAATCATGGCGCGAGTCATCAGGAAGTCGTTCCTCTGAAGATGCCCGCACAACAATTAACAAACTCTCTGCGCAAAGAGAGAACAAACACGAAAATAGGGAGAGGCAGTGGACTCCCCTAACAAAGACCCCGGCGGAGGTTCTGAGTACTGAGGACTATCAATTCAAACCTCCGATCCCGATGAAGAGTAAACGTGGTCAAGACCCGGCGCAATACTGCGAATATCATAAAGACAATGGGCATACCACGAACAACTGCATATCTCTGCGCACGGAAATAGAGAAAGCTCTCAAAAATGGAGAACTTACGCATTTACTCCAGAATATGCGCAAGGAGATTAAGCAGATTACCCGGGGAGAAGAAGGCCCAAGCAAACGGGCCAAAACTTAAGTAATGACTCTACAAGTTTCCCGCAGAAAGACTTGACCCATCAAATACGGCGGAACTATCAGAGAGTAAGTTAAGTTCCATTTAATTATCAGAAAAACTTTGTAAAGCCTCTGAGCTCTATCCATGAATAAAATTACAAAGTTTCTATTATTTTTGTGTTTACAAATTGCATGCAATTTCTTTTTAGTAAGCGCAAAAACATTATGGTAGTATAAAACAAGCTCCATGCGCGGTCATTGATCACGTCACAAACGACCATAAACTCACACATGAGCTTCATACCAACTTCATTCGCCTTACTCAATAAAAGCAATTGTACTCATGCAAAATATTGTAAAGTCATTTAACAAAACAAATAGAAACATACTATTTACAGCGTACAAATACGCCCTAAAGAGTTTCAAACACAGCAGTGTTTAGAATACTTGCGCAACAGCGCACCATCAAAACAGGGATTTACATCCCGCATAAAAAAAATTGTTCAAACACAATTTCATACTACTCTAAATCTTCACCCCCATCCGGAAAGATTTCTTTGAGTTGTGCCACGTGATCGTCCGATTGCAGCGCCACATTTATCAGTTCCATAACTGGAAGTTGCAAGTTATTAAACCCTGTCTTCATAGAAGCAAGCACGGCGGCAGTATTTACGCCAAAGGTCGCAGACTTGCTATCATCCCAGTTAACCTTCAACGCACTGTTCACATGTTGAGAACACTCCGCATAACCTTGCGCGTACCCATCTCGTCGTGCAGCAACCATTAAATTAGCAACGGTTTTATCCAGTTGTTCAGAGTTTAATACAGATTCAGCAAGCTATGAAATCAAGCAAAAATAAGTATCAAAAAAGCGCATATATGATTTCACAACAAAAAAGAGGAAAGAAACTTACACAAGCAATCCCGCGATCCTTCAACCAGGCCATATCATTCTATAAGGGTTCAAGCTCGCTTTCCGCTGAAACCCGCGCCATTTCCGAATTTTCCAGCTTCTCTTCAACCTCAGTCAAACGGCGGGAGGTTTCAGTATTCTCGGAATGCGCAAGCTCCAGATCCTTCTTTAATTGTTCCTGGTCAGAAACCAAAGCAGTAAGTTCCTCTAATTCCTTATCTCTAACGGCAAGAGTGGCTAAAGCTTGTACCTCCCGTTGCTCACTGCGTTCCCTATGAGAACGCGCCTCCGCCAACATAGCTTCCATATCAGCTTTCTCTTTCTTCAATTTTTCTACCTCCGCATCTCGATTCTTCAGATTTTCAACCTCAGCCTTGAGGTTATTAATGATATTACGAAGATTTGCCTTCTCAGCGTTGTCTTTCTCGCAAATTTTCCTCCAATTTTTGCGTTCCTCAGACAGGAGAGCAGCTTCAGCTTCCGCTTTTCTCTTCCAACCAGCAACAGACCATTCCTCAGTCTTGCGCTCAGCTTCAAACTTTGCTCGCTCAGTTTCTAATTTAGCCTTCAACTGAGCTACATGTTTTTCATCTTTAGCAAACTTCTTTTGGGATGCCATGAAAGATGCCTGCTCCTTATGCATACTATACCACTCACGCACTATGCGGTGAGTAGTAGAAACATGAGAAGCAGTTTCTGCAAGATAAGACTGATAGGTCTGTTCATAAGGTTGATTTTCCTGAAACTTAACCTCACCAGGCGGAAGTATCCCCTGCAACCAATCTTGGCATACACGCCAATCCGAGAAGGTATCACCTTTCTTCACATTCCAAACAGGGACATGAGGATCAGAAGCATCTTTTTCCGCATAAGTCCGGTAATAATATTCTCCCAGAGTTTCTTCTAGACGAATTGGAGATTGTTTATCAACACCAGCAGATGAGCCTGTCTCCTCAGTTGTGACCTTCTCAGTATGTTCAGGTATAGCTTCAGAAGGTCTAGGGGAGAAGATTGAATTTTTTCAGCAATTTCCTCTTTCCCCAAATCTTGAACAACAGCTTCTGGGGTCGGTGGATTATCAGCATCATCTACCATGCTCGGTTCAACAATCTTTTCAGCCTCTGTATTAAGGACAACAGGCTTCTCAACCTCAACAGTTTTCTCCACACCTTCCCCAGCAATCTCTGAAGGCTCTAGCGGGTCTGCAACAGCAGCGCGCGGAGGAGTAGAGGGAAGTGCTTCATTAACCACAGATGGTACTTCTGTAAGAACGGGGGAAACAGGAACTTCTGGACAAATAAAAGTCTGTAAGAATTCCGTCCGCTTAAAGAAAACAAGGAAGAGCAACACTTACCAGGAACAGATTCCGAAACAAATGCATCAAGATTTCCTTTTCTGGTAATTTTCTTCCTTTGCACCTTTTTAGGAGGTTGACCCTCCGCGTCAAGATCAGTTTGCTTCTGTTTACCAGCCTTCCGATGCACCAAGTGTTCAGGACTAGAGTCCAGGTCAATAGGCTCATTGGGGTTGGATGGGGGAATATCCGCGGAATCCCTGGGTTCAGGCTTCGGTTCTCGCATAGTCACTGCAGGAGTAAGACCCTCCAAAGAGTCAGAAACCACCACATAATCACACCTGGGGACAGAGGAACGGCGCGTACCTTTCTTCTCTCCAACATTCTTCGCCTTCAAAGTTTGAGCTTTAACAGTCTCACTCCTTTTGGGCAAAGAAGTAGAAGTTGTTGCGCGTTTCTTCTTTTCAGGGCCTATGCCCAAGTTCAACAATTCACCTACAAAAGAGCAAAGCAAAGGTTTACCCACAAAGAATAAAAGGAAAAAAGAAATGCAGAAATAACTTACCAGCATCACCAGCTGGTTGAGCAGATAGATCCGCATCTTGCGGAAGAACAAAATTCCTTACAATACGATGGTACCAAAGCTCCTCTTCAGGTTTCTTTTTGATGGTACCCATCCTTCCGCCTTCCCTCTTGAAGGCAACAACATACAAAGAGACAACTACATCCAAAAAGAAAACAGGTCAAAAAAAAGAGAAAAAAAAAAAGAAGAACAGTGAAAAAGCCCCAAACTTACTATGACCATCCTCTGTGTATACGGGTTTATCATCACGTTCCATCTTCCAGTTCAAACTCATGCCGGCTCTGACAAGAGCTTTCTCCGGCAATGCAATATTGGGCACATCTTTCAGATCTTGGTACCAGTTCTCATCAACAGGAGTCTGAAGCGTTTCAATCGGAACGTCGTCTTTCCCCCTTAAAATCATCTTCACCGGAATCACTCCGGCCTTAATAAAGAAGAATTTTTGCTTCCAATCATCGAAGGATTCTGGGGGTTGCAGTAGAATCTTTTTCGCAGAAGCCCTCTGAACAAACGAATAAAACCCCTGGGTACAATGCATCTGATGAAAAACCCTAAATCGAAGAACAGTCGGTTCAACATGCATCGTCCGGCACACAAATTCAAAATGCCGAACCTTAACCATACCAATAGGGTGAAGTTGGGAAATATGAAGTTTGTAAAATCCGAGAACGTCAAGGAAAAATTTGGTAACAGGCAAGCGAAAGTTACCGTCACAGAAAAAATCCCAAAAGAGGGTAATATACCCAGCCGGAGCATCCGCTGCCGTTTGCCCCTCTTCAGGATACAAAGCACCCCAGTTCTCCGGAAATTTGAGATTCTGAATCAGACCCTCAAAGGACGCCCTTGTCCACTTCAACGGTGGGAGTTCAGTCGTCATTTCTTCAGTAAGATCTTCTTGATGTTCTCCGGTTGACATAAAGAAGGAGCTCCCCTAAGTTGATGATACCCGGATCTCAAATCAATCTTCGAAAAGAAGCTCGCTCCTTGAAGCTGATCAAATAAGTCGTCGATCCTGGGTAAAGGATAACGATTCTTAATCGTTACTTTGTTTAGCTCACGGTAATCAATGCATAGGCGCATTGATCCGTCCTTCTTCTTCACAAATAATATTGGAGCTCCCCAAGGGGAAGAACTAGGTTGTATGAAGCCTTTCTCCAATAGTTCATCTAATTGAGTTCTGAGCTCTTTCATTTCTGTAGGCGCTAGGCGATAAGGAGCTCGTGCTATAGGTGCTGATCCTGGAAGAATGTCTATCCTGAACTCTACTTGCCTCTCAGGAGGTAGTAATTCGTCAGGAAAGACATCAGGATATTCAGAGATAATTGGAATATCTTCAATTTTAGGCTTAGGATCATTCACAGTCACTTGTGCCATGTAAATGACACACCCACTTTTCATACACTGCGCTAACTTGAGAATAGACACATTGCTAGGCAACCCATATTGCGTATCTCCCTGTATGGTGACTGATTCACGAGAAGGGGTTTTGATAATGACTAGCTTTTTATCACAGGCAATTTGGGCTTGGCTATGCGACAACCAATCCATGCCTAAAACTATATCAAACCCAGCCAATTTCATTGGCAAGAGAGATAGCGGAATAGAATGATCTTTAATGGATATAGAACATCCATCAAGAAGAGTGGAAGTTGTTTCTAAGGTACCATCAGCCAGTTCTACCTCGTATTTTATGTCTAGAGTCTTAATAGGCAGATTCAATTATTTACAGAACTTATGGTCTACAAAAGACTTATCAGCATCGGAATCAAATAAGACTCAAGCATAATTATTATTTACGAGGAAGGTACCTGTTATGACATTCTCGTCATTCACTGCTTCCTTTGCTTGCATCTGGAAAACTCTTGCATTGCTTTTCTTTGCCTCCCCGGGCTTCTTTGCATTCTTGGGGCAATTAGTTTTGATGTGCCCCTTTTCATTGCAACCGTAGCAGGTTGCATCTTTTATATTTCGGCACTCAACAGACTTGTGCCCTTTCTTTTAGCAGATCCCACAAGGTTTGGCTTGTGGATCTTGATTGCATTTCCCGAAATGCCTTTTATTACAAGTCTTACACCTGGGCTTGTCACTCGACTGCCCCTTTTTGGAACCAAAGTTCCCTTTGCCCTTTTTGTTTGACTGGGGAGACTTGTCTTCCTCTCGTTTCCTTTTCCCTTCATCGCTCGCCTTCTTTGCCCTACTCCTCACAATATCCAAAGTGAGGGATAAGGATAGATCCACAGCGGACCTATAAGTGGCTGGCTTTGAGGCCTTAACATTTCCCTTTACTTCAGGGGCCAAGCCACCAATGAAACGCGTGATGCGTTTGGGTTCAGGAGTGACTAGATATGGTACCAACCTTGACATTGAGTTGAAACTAGTCACATAGGATCTACAATCTAGATCCTTCATCACTAAGGTGAGGAAATCAGATTCAATCCTCTCAACCTCATGTTGAGGGCAGTAAGTGTCTTTCACAAGATCTACAAACTTCTCCCAAGAAAGATTATATAGATGAACCTTTCCGGTAGACTGCACTAGGGCTTTCCACCAGGTATGTAACAACTCTCACTAAAATTAATACTTAGTAGGTTAATTATCTATTAAGAAAACTCTAATTGAGAAACCCAAGTAATTCTACACTAACCCTAAAATTTTCAGAACAATCGGAATCAGGATCAGGGCCCCTAAAACTCAGGGGGGGTAAACCCTAGTTGGTAATATCTAAACAGTTTAACGTGTAAATTGAATTTTCATTCGAAACCAACTCACCCAAGCTACCTGGAGACGAACCCACCCTATGCTAGACTAGGGTCTCTCGCGCCACGCGACGCGCACAAGAGAACCTTTTGCGTGGCGCGAGGGGGGACATTTTTTGGGTATAAATAGAGGGCAGTGGCACTTGAATTTCGGTGTTAATTCGACATCCAAACTCTAATCTTACACTGAGTTATAGTTCGATTAATACACAACACACACTAATCTTGAAACGCTGCCGCAATCAGGGTAATAACTCAATCGCTATTACGATTCAACGTCCAATCGATTATAACTATCCAACGATTGTTTAAGTGCCGCTCAAATTGAGTTTATACTTTGTTATTCATCGTGATTTCGACTTGAATGTTTGAGTGCTGTTCGAAATCGGACTATACTCTGTCATTCGTTGTGAATCCGCTGAATTATTAAGTATTGCACTTGTAAATCGTTGTGAGGGTTAATCTCGTGAATTGTCGTAACTGCTGTATTAGTTACTAACCTGTTTGTATGTGCATTGTTATTTAAATTAGGTTAATCAAGGCTAATCAGTAGGCTTATACTCTGCTCGTTAAATCTACAATGTGAGTCATTCTCTTTTTATCAAATTTGATTTCAAAAGCATGTTTATTTTCAAGGTTATAATTACAGTGATTAAGTTTATGTAATCACCAAATTACAGCCGGTATGTGGGGTATTGTGCACAGTATTGTTGTTTTATCACTTTAGGTGGGCGAACCTAAAATTAGTGATATTCGTCAATCATTGGGGCAGCCAATGGTGATATGACCACAGTCACCGAAAAGAGTCGAGTGACAAATACTGTGGGTAGTTGGTTTGATATCAGAAACATTGTAATCTCTTAATACTGTGAATTATAACAAACGAGTCGTTTTAGTAAAACTGAATGATTCACTCAGTATTTCCCTGCTGACAAAACCTTTTTCAAACATGTTTCAGGTAATCTGTTGTGAGCAAAGGAAAAGTGCCGTGGAGCACTACAAGCTTAGAAAAGTGGCTCAATGTAAATAAATAAAGAAACATGTTTTGAGAAATAAAGATTTCCCAGTGAAATCACTTTATTGTAAATTATGGGATTTATCCCTATATTATATATAAACAAGCAGTTTTAATATTAATCGATCCTGTTTAAAAAGACTTCCGCTGTTACTAAATCAGATACCATCGGATTTCCTACCTTACGGCTCTGGACTGGGTCAAACCGGGGCCAAGGGCCGTGACAGGAAAAAGGTGGTATCAGAGCCACTGATTTAAGCTTACTATTGATTTTAGCCTACTAAAATAATTGAGAGATATATAGGAAATTTAATTGCTATTCTGTGAAAACATGTTTTATTAACTGATTAATTGTTGAGTTACAGTATGGGTAAACAAAAGATTTCTGCTATCTACCACAAATTAGATACTGCACCCACAGAAAAAGGAACCTCTTCCTCCAAACACCCAGCAGATCTGGAAGAAGGAATTTTTGTCCGTAAAACAAATTATGAAAATCCTCTCACCCAAGATAAAAGAAATTCGATTCTTAGGAGGGGAAAGGAGAAAATAAAGAAAACCCAAGTCAAGAAAGTGAGGTTTAATTCAGAAATCCAGGAATTAGGCAATAGGTCACCTTGGGAAGACACATTAGATGAAAAATGGGCAAACCTTTATATGCTAGCTACCGTAGCAGAGAATGCAAACCTCTAAAATATCAATAAGCCTGGTCTAGTAGAAAATTAATCTCCAGTAAATAAATAAATTATAGTGTGTTCTCTTTCCTATGGTCTTTTGTACAAATCCGTATGCAATAAAACTTTAATGTTTATTTGTAAAACTTTGTTCCAAAGTTTTAACTTAGCATTTTTGTGCATTTTGCATATATGCTATCCAGCATGAATGAGATATCGGAAGCATTTCAGAATCTCAACCTCTACCCAGTACCAATTGAAGTCTCCCACGACTTTACTGGTTATATTGCTGACATAGAGGAACCTCTGGAATTCCAAGCTCCACCGCTGGAAAAAGCAAAACTTAAAAAGAGAAGAAGATATGTAGGATGGAGGAAAGTGCGCAGGAGAAAGCCAGTTACTAGGAAACTCCCCAAAATAGAAAACCCTATAGACAAAGGAAAAGGAATCGAAATCGGAGAAAGTTCTAATCCAGCAGAAATAGAAATCAGGAAAGATTCTAAACAAAAAGGAATAGAAATTGGAGAGAGCTCCAGACAATCTGAAGAAATCACATTTCAAGACGAAATAGACCGTCTACTGGTAAATTGTGATGTCATTAGCCCTATCCATAATAATCTATATCCTTACCTAGCCGAAACCCAACTTCCTATAAATCTGGAACCAGCTATTCCAGACCCACTAATCCACACTCAACCTTTAGGTCAAATGGAAGAATGGTGGACAAATGACTGGCAATTCGAAAATATCATCAACAGTCCTTATTCTTTCCCTCCACAATTTGATCCAGAACCTATCCCCAATCCTCCAATGAGCAACGAAAACTTAGCCGAACTCTGTCAGTTCGGTGAAGAGCTGATAGGTACAGGGAATAGGATCCGGGAAATGGGGGAACAAATTTCCTGGAAATACGACGAAAGGGAGCGTCGCTACTAAACTGCCAGTTGACCAAAGAATAGTGGGGTTGGGAAGAATGTCTGTATAATAATAATAATAGTTAAATATAAATCTGTAAAATGGGATATAAAACATTGTAAGATAAACAGTGTGTATGGATGCCTACATAATATATAAAGCAAAATAGAAGTCGAAACATCGACAATTTTGGATATATATCTGTGTTATAAAATTTTATATGCTTCTGTGTAATTGTTTTATTTACAATCATTTGGATACTAATAAGTTATATCTATAATAATTATCAGATGGAAAACGCTAGTAATGAACCAGTTAATGAAGGAAATCAATCTGAACAAAATCAGGAAAACCAGTATATGACTAGACAAGATATTGAAAACATCATCACTCAAGGGATAGCTAATGCTATTCCAGCATTCATGGCTGCTGCTCAAAAACCTGTTGAACCACAACAAATCATTCCTAGTAAACGTACTGAGGAAGATAATTTTAGTCATAGTGTAAATGGAGGCGGCAATCATGACGATAATAATCCACGACAGGCTTCACCTCCTAAGAAAATGAAAGCCGCAACACCTGGTTGCACTTTCAAAGAATTTCTTGCTTGTAAACCTGCTGAATTTGCAGGCAACGAAGGAGCAACTGCAGTACTGCGTTGGTTAGAGAAAACCGAAGCAGTAATTGCAATAAGTAAGTGTTCCGAAGAAGATCAAGTTATGTATGCGTCAAATTTGTTCAAAGAAGGGACATTAGAATGGTGGAACACCGTATTACAAGCAAAAGGAAGAAGGATGGCTTATGCTATAAACTGGGAAGAATTTAAAATTCTTGTAGAAAGAAAATATTGTCCTGAATATGAAAAGGAACAAATGGCAAATAAGTTCCTAAACCATCGTATGGTAGGCATAGAGTGTCGCGGTTATACTTCGACATTCTTTGAATATGCTAGAGTGGTACCAACACTGGCTTCGCCAGAACCGGTACTCATTTCCCGTTACATTTGGGGATTAATTAGTGAAATTCGTAACATCGTTAAAGCTGCGAGACCTCGCACTATTGACGATGCTGTGGAATTAGCTAATACCCTAACTGATGAACTAGTGCGAACAAGAGAAGAAGATCGAAAGAAGGATTTGGTTCAAAAGATTACCCAAGGATTCCATGTGGGTAATGATAATAATAGGTTCAAGAAAAGAGGAAGGAGACAATCTGCACAACCGCCTTTTTACAGCAATTGCAAAAAGAATCATTTTGGAAAATGCAATGTAAATTGCAACTTCTGCAAAATGGCAGGACATCGTGAAGAAAATTTCAAAAAGAAAACCATAGTCTGCTATAACTGTGGAGAAACCGGACATTACAAAACAGAATGTCCTAAATTAATTAAAACCGCAGACAATAAAGGCAAACCAGCTGATGGAACAACAAAGAAGAATGCCCGAGCATTTCAGCTAACCACTCAGGAAGCCGAACTAATTCCCGATGTTATAGCTGGTACGTTTTTGGTCCACGACGTTTATGCAAAAGTGTTATTTGACCCTGGTGCAAAAAAAAGTTTTATCAATACTTCATTTTGCCAAGCCCTTAACTTACCCTTAACCACCCTTAGGCAAATTTTTACAGTCGAAACGGCAGACGGGAATTCTGTTAACATAAATAAGATTTTGCAAGAAGGAAAGATAGAACTGTTAGGTCATAAGTTTTCTGCAAACCTGTTACCTATGAAGTTAGCCGGATTCGATGTAGTGTTAGGAATGGATTGGTTGATAGCCAACCATGCTCGAATCCTTTGTGATAAGAATTCCGTAGAAATCCGTACTCCCACAGGAGAGGTAATTTTAAATACAGGAGATAAACCACGAAAGCCACTAAAATTCATTTCAGTGATAAAGTTGGCCAGTTATTCAAGAAAACAAGAAATGGTGTATATGATTTCGGTAATCATTAACACTAAAAGTAAGGAACTCCCAGGCATCCCTATAGTCTCAGAATACCCAGACATCTTTCCAGAAGAATTACCTGGGTTACCACCTGATAGAGAAGTAGAATTTAGAATCCATCTAATTCCGGGTACTACACCAATAGCCAAGGCACCTTATCGATTAGCACCCACCGAAATGCTAGAATTGAAAAAGCAGTTAGATGAATTACTAAGCAAAGGATTTATACAACCTAGTTCATCCCCTTGGGGAGCACCAGTGTTGTTTGTGAAAAAGAAAGATGGATCGATGAGAATGTGTATCGATTATAGAGAACTAAATAAAGTTACAATTAAGAATCGATACCCATTACCTAGGATTGACGATCTTTTTGATCAACTTCAAGGCGCTAGGTATTTTTCTAAAATAGATCTAAGATCCGGATATCACCAGTTGAAAGTACAAGAAGAAGACATACCTAAAACTGCTTTCAGAACTAGGTATGGCCATTATGAGTTTACAGTCATGCCCTTTGGACTAACAAATGCCCCAGCAGCATTTATGGACATGATGAATCGGATCTGTAAGCCATACTTGGATAAATTTGTAATCGTATTCATCGACGATATACTTATTTATTCCAAAAGTCAGAAAGAACATTGCGAACACTTGCATGCACTCTTAACTTTGTTAAGAAAGGAAAAACTTTATGCCAAATTCTCGAAGTGTGAATTCTGGCTGCAAGAAGTACAATTTTTAGGTCACATGGTGAATCATGAAGGCATTCACGTAGATCCTGCTAAAATAGAAGCAATCACCAAATGGAAGGTCCCACAAACAGCTATGGAAATTAGAAGTTTTCTAGGCTTAGCTGGATACTATAGACGATTTATTAAGGATTTCTCTAAGATAGCTGTACCTTTGACTAAGTTAACCTGTAAAGCCGCTAAGTTTGAATGGGGACATAAGCAAGAACAAGCTTTTAAGATTTTAAAGCACCGATTGACAAATGCTCCAATTTTAGCATTACCCGAAGGAACAGAAGATTTTGAAGTATATTGTGATGCTTCAAAATTAGGATTTGGATGTGTGTTGATGCAACGCAAGAAGGTAATTGCGTATGCCTCCCGGCAGTTGAAAAAGCACGAGGAGAATTATACGACTCATGACTTAGAATTAGGAGCCGTAATTTTTGCCTTGAAAATTTGGAGACATTATCTGTACGGAAGTAAGTTTACTGTCTATACAGATCATAAAAGTTTAAGGTATATATTTGGGCAGAAAGAGTTAAATATGAGGCAAAGAAGATGGATGGAAGTTCTAAGCGATTACGACTGTGATATTCAATATCACGAAGGAAAGGCAAACGTAGTTGCAGATGCCTTAAGTCGTAAGTATCAGGAAAAACAAAAGCGAGTCCGTGCTCTTAGATTAAATCTACAAGTAGATTTAATGGAACAATTAAAGAAAGTTCAGGAAACAGCAATCAAGGACGATGCTGAAGGAATGAAAGGTTATATAAAGGAACTAGAGCAAGGAAATGATGGAATTTGGAGATTCCACAAGAAACGAATTGGGTACCTAAGCAAGGAGAATTAAGAAATAAGATTTTAGAGGAAGCTCATAAATCTAGGTATACTATGCACCCTGGAAACAATAAGATGTACCAAGATTTAAGAAAGAATTTTTGGTGGATAGGCATGAAGAAAGATATAGCAAGATATGTTTCTAAGTGTCTTACTTGTTCACAAGTAAAGGCTGAACATCAGAAACCTTCAGGACTACTACAACAATTGGAAATGCCTGTATGGAAATGGGAACTTATAACAATGGATTTTGTTACTAAGTTACCCAAAACAAGAAAAGGTAATGATGCAATTTGGGTAATTGTGGATCGATTAACCAAATCAGCTCATTTTCTACCAATGAAGGAAACCTTTAGCATGGAAAGGCTAGCCAAGTTGTACGTAGACGAAGTGGTATCTTTACATGGAGTCCCACTCTCCATTGTATCAGATAGAGATAGTCGTTTCACTTCTCATTTTTGGAAAAGTTTCCAGCAAGCTATGGGAACTCGACTAAATCTGAGTACTGCATATCATCCCCAAACAGACGGACAAAGTGAAAGGACGATACAAACTCTAGAAGACATGCTTAGAGCATGTGTAATAGATTTTGGCGGAAATTGGGACGACCATTTACCATTAATTGAATTCTCCTATAATAATAGTTATCATTCAAGCATTGAAACTGCTCCATTTGAAGCACTATATGGACGTAAGTGTAGAACTCCAGTTTGTTGGGCAGAAATAGGAGAAAGTCAATTATCAGGTCCAGAAATTGTGCAAGAAACTACTAACAAAATAACTCAGATCAAGGAAAGACTGAAAACAGCTAGAGATCGTCAGAAGAGTTATGCAGATAATCGCTGCAAACCGTTAGAATTTCAAGTCGGAGATAAAGTACTCTTGAAAGTTTCTCCTTAGAAAGGAGTTGTTCGATTCGGTAAGAAAGGAAAGCTAAGTCCTAGGTACGTAGGACCATTTTCAGTGATCCAACGTATAGGACCAGTTGCTTATCGTTTACAACTACCCGAAGAATTAGCTGGAGTACATGATGTATTTCATGTATCCAATCTCAAGAAATGCTTATCAGAGGAATCACTGGTAGTACCTCTTCAAGATATAGAGGTAAACGAAAAGCTGAAATTTGTTGAGAAACCTCTTCAAATTGAGGATCGAAAGATTAAGTTTCTCAAACATAAACGACTAGTTTTAGTCAAAGTCAGATGGGATTCAAAGAGAGGACCAGAATACACTTGGGAGCTGGAATCAGAAATGAAGCGAAAATATCCTCATTTATTCCAGTAAATCTCGAGGACGAGATTTTTCTTAAAGTAGGGAGGATGTAACAACTCTCACTAAAATTAATACTTAGTAGGTTAATTATCTATTAAGAAAACCCTAATTGAGAAACCCAAGTAATTCTACACTAACCCTAAAATTTTCAGAACAATCGGAATCAGGATCAGGGCCCCTAAAACTCAGGGGGGTAAACCCTAGTTGGTAATATCTAAACAGTTTAACGTGTAAATTGAATTTTCATTCGAAACCAACTCACCCAAGCTACCTGGACACGAACCCACCCTATGCTAGACTAGGGTCTCTCGCGCCACGCGACGCGCACAAGAGAATCTTTCGCGTGGCGCGAGGGGGGACATTTTTTGGGTATAAATAGAGGGCAGTGGCACTTGAATTTCGGTGTTAATTCGACGTCCAAACTCTAATCTTACACTGAGTTATAGTTCGATTAATACACAACACACACTAATCTCGAAACGCTGCCGCAATCAGGGTAATAACTCAATCGCTATTACAATTCAACGTCCGATCGATTATAACTATCCAACGATTGTTTAAGTGCCGCTCAAATTGAGTTTATACTTTGTTATTCATCGTGATTTCGACTTGAATGTTTGAGTGCTGTTCGAAATCGGACTATACTCTGTCATTCGTTGTGAATCCGCTGAATTATTAAGTATTGCACTTGTAAATCGTTGTGAGGGTTAATCTCGTGAATTGTCATAACTGCTGTATTAGTTACTAACCTGTTTGTATGTGCATTGTTATTTAAATTAGGTTAATCAAGGCTAATCAGTAGGCTTATACTCTGCTCGTTAAATCTACAATGTGAGTCATTCTCTTTTTATCAAATTTGATTTCAAAAGCATGTTTATTTTCAAGGTTATAATTACAGTGATTAAGTTTATGTAATCACCAAATTACAACCGGTATGTGGGGTATTGTGCACAGTATTGCTGTTTTATCACTTTAGGTGGGCGAACCTAAAATTAGTGATATTCGTCATTCATTGGGGCAACCAATGGTGATATGACCACAGTCACCGAAAAGAGTCGAGTGACAAATACTGTGGGTAGTTGGTTTGATATCAGAAACATTGTAATCTCTTAATACTGTGAATTATAACAAACGAGTCGTTTTAGTAAAACTGAATGATTCACTCAGTATTTCCCTGCTGACAAAACCTTTTTCAAACATGTTTCAGGTAATCTGTTGTGAGCAAAGGAAAAGTGCCGTGGAGCACTACAAGCTTAGAAAAGTGGCTCAATGTAAATAAATAAAGAAACATGTTTTGAGAAATAAAGATTTCCCAGTGAAATCACTTTATTGTAAATTATGGGATTTATCCCTACATTATAT
This sequence comes from Helianthus tuberosus, assembly GCA_030545235.1. Classification (NCBI taxonomy): domain Eukaryota; kingdom Viridiplantae; phylum Streptophyta; class Magnoliopsida; order Asterales; family Asteraceae; genus Helianthus; species Helianthus tuberosus. The sequence continues at coordinate 202,762,854 of CM060425.1, forward strand.
ATAAACAAGCCGTTTTAATATTAATCGATCCTGTTTAAAAAGACTTCCGCTGTCACTAAATCAGATACCATTGGATTTCCTGCCTTACGGCTCTGGACCGGGTCAAACCGGGGCCAAGGGCCGTGACAAGGTAAGGGCATCACCCTTAAACGATTGTGATACAAACATAACCACATCCTCCTTAGTACACCCGCTAATGTCTATTACAGTTTCCATCTCATCTAACCATTTCATGCAATCGATTGCATCTTTCTCTCCTGTAAAATCCCTCGGTTTACAGGAGACGAAGTACTTGTAGGTACATCCCTTGTTGTACCTAGGAGTCGGTTTGAGGACTATCTGCCTCTTGGGTTCACTACCCTGGTTAGATGAGTGCTGAGACTCACTTTTCCAATTAGTATGGGGTTAAGAATGAGATTTTGAATGAGTTTGAGACCTAATGACACTAGGTTCTTTAAACTTGGCATCTATCGCTTGTGAAACTGCTGCGGTGATCATTGCTTGCAGATCAGCACCAGTGATATTAATCCTGGTGTTGTTACCTTCTGTAGGATGACTGTTTGCTTCATCCGAGCCAGCCATCTCTGAATACTATATTAAACATAGATGATATATTTAAATTATGCATTAAATCATCATATTGATGATTAGATGGTCATGGTATTATTAAACCATAGAGACCAAAAATTTATAATAATCAAAAGAATAAGCATATATACACCAAGTTCGTTCCGAAGGACATTTAAATAGCTTAGAAAGCTTGTCACAGGAACGATTAAATTATAATCAATGATCCTTTGGATCAGCGATCATTTTAAGGGTCGAACAAGGTTCATCGCCTTTTTGACAAGAAGTTTATAAATAGAACTTTCATTGTCATTACTACACCTTTGCTTATAAGCATACATCTCTAATGGATGTGTGGTTGTTGGTGCATGTTTGTGACAACAGCTTAGATTTGGTCTTTGGATATCTTGTAATTAGTTAAACGATAAACAGTTAGCGGGTTTAGCTTTGTAATAGTTAGTTGTTAGTGTTTGGGCTAAACAAAACCCATATTGGGTGATGGGGGGCGAATTGGGCCTGTCCAATTCGCAGTTCATGATGTTTAACCTTGGCCCAAGTAGTAACCTTGTGCTATATAAACAAGGTTAGGCTTTAGGGTTTAGGGTAATCAGCCAGAACATTGTTTGAGAGCAAATTCGTGAGAGTGCTTAGGCTTGGACGAATTTGGAGTTGGTTAGGGTTTGATTGATTGTAAAACGTTTGTTTGGATAATCAATAGAAACCCGGTTTGAAAGTGTCTTGCTGTTTCTGTTCTTCTACTTGTTTCTGTGATATTCTGATCAAGAGGATTCCGCACTCTTGATTGGGAAGACAATTCTGTTGAAGATCCATACGAATAGGGGACTTACACTTGGTATCAGAGCATTAGGCTCTTGAAGGCTCGGTTCAGAATTGTTCTTGGAGAAACAGGGAGATTTCGAAATTTTTGAAATCTGATAAAATTAGGGTTTTGAAAATTTTCGAAATTCTTGATAAAATTTTCGAATTTGTTTGGTTGTTTTGATCTTCTGGTTTGTTTGTTTGGTGGTTTGCAGGATTTCTGGAAAGATTCGGTTGATTCTGGAAAAGTTTTCGGCTGATAGACTTGAAGATTCGAAGACTGTTCTTCGTGTTCTTCGTGTTTATTCAATCAGTTCTTCATAATTTTCGGTTTTACGTTGCTGATTTGCTTGTTTTGATTTTGCAGATTCGTGTTAGAGAATCAGAAAAATCTTCAAAATTTCAATCAGATCAAGTTTCCAAACTTAACTGGCGAATTTGATTTATTTTGCTGACTGACCAGCGAAATTAACACACTAGCGAATTTGTGACTAAATTACTCGGTGACCGGCGAAGTTAAATCCAAATGCGACTTTGGTAACCGTATAATTTTCCACAGCGAAATTATTACGGTTTTCGGTGACTTTACTGGTCGTCGTAATAGCGAAATTGTTCAGCGAACTTGTCAACAAATTTAATCTGTCAGCGAAATAGACCAGCATAATTAAGTAACAGTACCAGCGAAATTATCAGTAAATTTAAGGACCAGCATATTTAAAGTGGTGGAATTTCAGTTGGCAAGCGTCGATAAAATTTGACTGTTTTGCAAATAGAAATTGATCCGTAGCCCGTTAGACAGAACCGTTTGGACCGTTGAATTCCTTGGATTTTTAGGGCAAAAAAAAAAAAGAAAAAAGAAAAACAGTTTTTCGGATAATATTTGTATCATTGGAATCGAAATTTCGAGACGAATCTAACGGTATAATTTGATAAACACAGTTTTTCGGATAATATTTGTACGGTTTTATCAGTTCGCTTACGGTAAAAGCTCAACAAGGACCAGTAGAGAAGTTAGAATTGGATTTTGACACAGGTTACCAAATTCATTTAAACTTTTACGCTGCGTGATGGCTAAGATGGATAATGGAAGTGAGGTTGTTAAGAACTGGCCAAAGCTTATAAATGTCAATGAATATGCTGAATGGAAAAAGAAGGTTGAGGCATATGTTGAAAGTAAGGATGCGAGAATGTGGAGTTGTATGATAGATGGATACTTTGCTCCCACACGTCGTGTTGATGGTAGAGTAAAAGTAATTTCTTATGAGAAGATGGATGAATCTGAGAAACAGTTGGTTGATGCTGAGAAGAAAGCTTTCGCAGCAATAAAGATGTCCTTGCCTGAGGGTGTTAAACATACTTTCAAGACGTATGGGACTTCTAGAGAGCTGTGGGAAGCTTTAGAAAAACGTTATCAGATTCCTTCAAAAGTAACTACTTGTGATCTAGCATTGGTAGCTGAGCTTGCAGCTGTGAAGATTGAAGAGGAAGCAGATGAGGAAACTGCTGAAAAGAAGGGTGCAGAAGGTTCAAAGGGCTTGAAGGATGTGAACGGACTTATAGCAGAGGTAAAGGTATCATCAAAATCTGTAAGTCATACATGTCTTAATTGCGCTGAACTACAGGTTAAAGTTGACAGACTATCGGAGCAAAACAAAATTCAGTCAGCTGAATTAGAAAAGTTAAAAGAGTCGAATGTTCTTTTGATTAAACGAGAGTCAGATTGTTTAGAAAAACTCAAATCAAATGAACAAGAAATTAGCAGTTTAACAAGCAAAGTCAATGAACTGTTACAGGTCATTGATTTGGCTCGTGAAACTGTGAAAGAAAAGACTAACGAGCTTTCAGAAAAGTGCACAGAATTGGCTGATGCACAAGCCAAAATTGTTGAACTTCAAGGGAAGTTAGATAATTTTGGGAATTCTTCGTTAGTCAGGACTCAAATTCAAAAAGGTTTAAAAAGGAGTAATGATAAAACAGGGGTGGGGTTTACTAAAGCTTCATCTTCTGGAAATCAAGACTACTCTTTTCTATCAAAAGAAGAAGAGCTAATTGATTTTGTAACCACTGCACAAGAGGTAGTGGATCTGATAGCTGTGGACTTGCCAAATAGTCCAGTTTCTTTGAAAGAATCTGTTGGGTCTAACAGTACACCTCATAAAGTGGATGAGGATACTGAAGACAAAAAGGCCAACAGATTTAAAAAGGGATCTAACAGAAAGAAAAGTTATAAGAAGAGATCCTGTTTTAAATGTCACAACAAAGGGCACGTGGCGAGTTGTTGTCCTTTGAAGAAAGGTAAACAAAAGGTTGATGAGGTTAATGAAGGGATTCAGGTAGGGTCAAACAATAGTGTAAAAACAAGTTGTCAGACAAAGAAACCTGAATCTCAATCAAAACCCTCAACTTCGAAAAGATTTGATAGACCAAGAAGTATTTCTCCACAATTTAGTCAATATAGTGGTAAATCAAATCGTTTTCAAAGTCAAAATAGAAATTTTGGATATCAAACTCGATACCAAACTGCTGGTAATCGAAATTTTCAACAAAGAAATGGACATAGGGGTTTTAGTAACTCGAATGTTCAACAACATCCAAAATTTTTTCAAAATTCATGGTATGATTATGGGAGAAGAAGGTATCAAGATAAAAAGTTACCCAAGGATCCACTGAAGTGTGATGGATATTGGATGGATGTTCCAGTAGTTGGTGAATTTGGACGACCCAAGACCATTAAGGCTTGGGTCCCCCAATCTAACTAATTTCTTAGTTGGTGTGTGATTATCAACTTATGTTGATAATGGCTGCTCTAGGCATATGAAGGGGGATGTGAGATTGTTGATATATTTCTATTGATTGATTTAAATTGAAGTTCAAAGTGCTGAGTCGACACACTAGATAACCTGGCAGATCTTTATACTAAAGCTTTTGATAGGGCTCACTTTGAACATTTAGTCGAACTCAACGGGATGAGGAATCCTGAATAACTGGTTTTTCATAAGAATTTTTGTAAATAGTTTACTGTTTTTCTTAAAAATCAAAAATAAAAAAATTTGAAAAATCAAAAACATAAAAAAAATAGAAAATCAAAAATGAGTTCACTGTGTGTAAAAGGAGAAATGATAGTACATTGGCATGTTAGACTATCACACTGAAAATGAAATTAAATTGCTTAAGTGTGATAGCAGCTTCATTATATGATGTACCAGTAGGCAAAAAGCATGAAATAATCAACTTACCAATGTGATATAAACATAAATGAACTGAATATGAGTGGGGAACACATCAGTGGTGTATGGTTTAATGACCTTAAATCTTGTGTTGATAGATTGCCAAAATCTGAAGTTTTGGGTCTTTATACTGATATTTCATCTAGGGATATCTTGACTGTCTTTCTGTTCAGAACTAAAATTGTACATGACCCCAGGAAAGAAAGTCACTTGGAATTAGCTCATTTCTATTTGAATGTCTGTATGTTGTCCCGATACACACAATTTTGATCTGATTCTGAAATCTTCTCTGAAAAAAGTCGTGTACCTCCTCTGCTGCATCCAGATATATGCTGACCTGGAGGTGCTAGGCAACGACAGCTTCTGCTGCATCCAGATACATGCTAACCTAGCTGTACGTTGTCGCGCTATAGATCTAATACACCCGAAAGAGGCCCTCTAGTGCCCAAAAGAAACCCAATAAACCTATATCAAACTGAGAAAACTCATTTGATCTGTATATTATACCATCTCTCCTAAAGATCTATTCTGTTCTCTTCTCAACCTATTCCCAGTTAAGATTTCAGAAATCTGGATTGGAGTTGTGAAATATGTGGTAGGGAAGATGTAACAACTCTCATCAAAAGTCATACTTATTATATTAATTAGTCTAAAAAGAAACCCTAATTGAGAGACCCAAGTGATTCTGAACAAACCCTGAAATTTTCATAATTTTCAGAATCAGGATTAGGGCCCCTAAAACTCAAGGGGGGTAAAACCTAGTTGATAATTATCTTCAAAATTCGTTGTCAAGTTACTGAAATGTGAAAATTTTAACTCAGCAAAGCTAGTTTCAGTCGTGGCTACCCTATAGTCTATTTTGATTCCATACGGACCGCAACACTCTCAACCTTATGGACCGTATGGTGCCTTACGGACCTCAACATTGTCAAGCTTACGGTCCGTAAGCTAGCCAAATTTCACCTATAAATAGCAGACATTGGCACTCGATTTCTGAACACTTTACGACGAAATAATTCTCACAAATACACTGTGTTACGAACTGTTACTTTAAATTACACCCCGGGTATCGAAATTCTGCTACAAAACAGGGTATTAGCACAATCGCTGCTACGATTCATTTATCCGACGATCAAGATATCCAATGCATGTTTAAATGCCGCCCACATTAGGGTTATACTTTATCGTTCGTCATTAATTTGACGGATTGTCGTTAATTCGATAGGTAAAGTATTATACTTTATCGTTCGTTGTTAATTCAACGGATCATCGTTAATTCGATGGGTAAAGTATTATACCTTGTCGTTCATTGTTAATTCAATGGATCATCGTTAATTCGATGGACAAAGTATTGCATTTTGACATTCATTGTGATAATTTGATCTCGTAAATTATCGTAATTGCTGGATTGATTACTAACCCAGTTTTGTGTGCATTATCTATATTAGGTTAACAAGGCTAAATCATAGATTAGACTCTGACCATATTAAATCAGCAATGTGAGTCATTCTCTCTTTTTATCAAATCTATTTACAAAATCATGTTTTATTTAAAGTTATAATTACGGGGATTAAGTCTTTGTAATCACCAAGTTACAGCCGGTATGTGGGGTTTTGTATACATCACTTGATAATCGTCACCATTGGGGCAGCCAGTGGGGGATATGACCATAGTCACAGACACCATTGGACGAATGGGCCAATGGGTCGAGTGGCAAGTACCGTGGGTAGTTGGCTTGATATCAGAAACATTGTAATCGCTCTTAATACTGTAAATTATAACAAATGTGTCATTTTAGTAAATAGAATGATTCACTCAGTATTTCCCGCTGACAAAACCTTTTTCAAACATGTTTCAGGTGATCTGTTGTAATTCAGGAAAAGTGCTGAGGAGCATTTCAAGCTTAAGATAGTGGCTCAATATAAAATAAATAAATGCTTTTGTAATATCACATTTTTATAGTAAAAATATAATATTGTAAATTATCGGGGTTTTATCCCGAATTGTGAAAAAAATAAAAAGGAAAAATTTTAGCTTTAAGCGATCCTGTTTCCGCTGTTAAACTCAATTAAATCAATACCGCAGTATTTCTGTCCCGCGGCTCCTGAAACGGGTCAAACCGGGTCGGGGGCCGTGACAGAAGATACTTGCATGATAGAGTGTGTTGTTTATATTTCCAGGATTTGATTAGTATTTATTTGGGTGTTCATTGTTACGCAATTAAAACATGATAAAACAGATTATATGCAGACCTAGACACTGTCAGGATATCTTAAAGGATGAAATCAGTATACTCACCTACTACGATGAATCTTTGTGCATACCTTGATCGCGGGGGTATATCCTGAAGTGGGACACACTAGTATATCAGTAAATAATATTACCTTAACGTATCATATGGTAATGGTACTTGAAATGTTCATGCATTTTGTTTAAGTGGACAAACATACTGGTAATCGTCTTGGACTGTTTTTCACGAAAAATTAAATAAAGAATTATATAATAGTGTGAAAACAGTTTGTTTGTGCTGATATGATCTTCTTGAAGATTGCTATACATATGCTAAACTGGAGTTTACTCAAACGCTAAAGTTTTGAAGATTTGGTGATTGGATGCATCAGCTTAGGGGGAGTCTGTTGCTGACAGAAGCTATTGAAGCTGAAGCTATCCAAAGACCAAAGACAGTGCAAGAATATATGAAGATTGCATGATGACTGAAGACAAAGTTATTTTATGAAGCTATTGTCAAGGGGGAGTTTGTTGGTGCATGTTTGTGACAACAGCTTAGATTTGGTCTTTGGATATCTTGTAATTAGTTAAACGATAAACAGTTAGCGGGTTTAGCTTTGTAATAGTTAGTTGTTAGTGTTTGGGCTAAACAAAACCCATATTGGGTGATGGGGGGCGAATTGGGCCTGTCCAATTCGCAGTTCATGATGTTTAACCTTGGCCCAAGTAGTAACCTTGTGCTATATAAACAAGGTTAGGCTTTAGGGTTTAGGGTAATCAGCCAGAACATTGTTTGAGAGCAAATTCGTGAGAGTGCTTAGGCTTGGACGAATTTGGAGTTGGTTAGGGTTTGATTGATTGTAAAACGTTTGTTTGGATAATCAATAGAAACCCGGTTTGAAAGTGTCTTGCTGTTTCTGTTCTTCTACTTGTTTCTGTGATATTCTGATCAAGAGGATTCCGCACTCTTGATTGGGAAGACAATTCTGTTGAAGATCCATACGAATAGGGGACTTACAGTGGTGTTTACATCATATTGATGTTTATTAGCCATGATTCATGATGATCATGGGGCTAAAAGTAATGGTTTGGAAAAATCCAACCATATTAGGAAGATTGTGTGATTTCTCGCACTTCACAATACAGGATTGTTAACATGTTTTCAGATGTTAACAGGGAGTCTTTATCTTAAAAAGGTTATACCATCATAGCCATTTAATATTTTGGCTAGGTTATACCTCTAAGAGTTTCTTAGGCGGATTAAATAAAATTTGAAACAAAGTAGTATGGCATAATAAATTACATATTTAAAACCAAAATAACTTCATTAAAATCACGATACGGCTACAACATTGCCCGAAAAGGGACTTTGAGAAAACAACACAACTTTCCCACACAGGGGTTATTGAAAAACATTGCCCACGCAGGGGCCTACTGAAAACCTTTGCCCACGCAGGGGCATACGGAAATAGAAATAAGTCCGCGCAGGGACTTGATACATGGACATGAAATAAACGTCCTCGCAGGGACTTTATTACAAAACAAGCAAAACAACCCAACATCACCCTATTTCTTCTTACCCTTGAGAAGGTTCATAAGGCCCTTAACAAAACCATTGTGCTTTTTCTTATTTTCGTGAGCCTTATGTTCAACCCTCTCTAACCTCTCTAGAATCTCTTGAGTCTGCTGCTGCTGATATGGAGGAGGTTGTTGGTATGGCGGGTATTGAGAATCCTGCGCCGGGTATCCAGTGGGATAGAGTGGTGGGTATGAAGAAGGGTAATGATAATGGTATTGGGCAGCTGTAAGATACGGATCCTGAGTCCCATAGTCGGATGGGTATCTAGACGGGTTATACCCAGATGATCCTGGGTATGTCGGGATATGGTTGTCGAAACCCAACGGTGGTTGAATAGGTGCGTGTGAAACCGGCGGAAGGTTACCTTCCGTCACCGTGAATGATGACTCACCCAACTGAGGGTTTTCTGGGATAGGAGGATACGAACTCGAGCCACGAGGAGATGCAAACTGTGGTCCCCCACGTACGGACATTCTAGCATTCCTTTTTCGCCTTGGAGGCTCAGGAGGCTGTTGAGGTGGATCCTCAACTGGTAAGGGTGGTGGGGTAACCGCTCGAAGCTGTGGTTCATCCAAGGGAGGTTGGCCAGGTGAGCTATGGTATGAAGGTGTGAAAAACCAGCCATATTGGCCCATCTTCTCCTAGAATGAGTCAGGCCTATTGTACGGTGATCCCAGAAATGGGGAACCGCTAGAGATACTTATCGGGTGCCCTGGTGTACCAGTTTGCAAGTCCGGGTCTGGGTCGTCATCCATCTCCATCTCCTGAGAAAAATGATCCTCAGGTCCTAAAGGGTTATAGCCCAAAAAGTCATTAACATAAGCGTTAGGATTGAATTGTGAAGGTGAGTAAGTGGAGTCTGATTGGTGAAAGGGATGAGATTGGTAAGAATGGTATGATTGGTTGGTTTGATGAGTTCCTAACGATAGAGGAGAATGATGGGGTTCAATTGGAATGGGCATCCCAAAATACTGAGGGTCAGACGGTGAGGATCCCAATGAGACAGAATGTCTTGCTGGTTCAGGGTTATGGCTCCAATTATCCTTGGAGTCGGAACCATTAAACGAATCGGATGGAGTGCGCCTGTGAGAAGGTCCGGAGCTACTGGAGGGTCCTCCACGCATGGGTCCCTTTCCTCGTCCTCTTAGTCTCGGTGGCATTTTCCTGTCAAAACAAGTAAATATAATAAAGCAATAAAAGGAAGGTTAAGAGTAAAATCCTAGGTCATTTTCCTAGACTCGAGAGTCTAAGGAATGTGCTTATTGTGTCATTGAGATTAAACACAAAAGGCTAGTGTTTAATTCACTCAATATTGGCTCTGATACCAACCTGTCACACCCCGATATTTCCACATATTACCGGTGGGCCCGGCGGGGAGTATCGTGACGTAGTTGATATCATCATAGTCAATACACACAAAATATTAGCACAGCGGAAGTCTGGGTGAATAAACTATTACAAACCATACTGTCTGAGTGTTTGAGTTTATGAATGTACAGACTGGAATGTAATAAGATCCACAGGCGGATCATAAACAAATACAAAGAAACAAAATGACAGACTGCAGGCATCTTATGGACTTGCAAGATCCTCTAAAGATACCCTATAGCTCCAGCCTATTTCGAGAGGTACTTGTCAATCAGTCTTTAAGAAAATACGTCAGTTTACACTGGTAAATACAATTAACTGACTCTTTTGAAAATGTTTAAGAAAATTTATTTAGGTGCACATGGCAAAAATCTTTTATAACTTGGGACAATTATTTAAATATAATCTTGTATACAGATTTATATGTTTGTCATACAATTGGGGCCGGTTGGAAGCCGGTCGTGATTAACCGACTCACCACTTATAGAACCCACAAAGGAGTTATCCCCAACGTGTGGGTTATATTTAGCATTTGCATCTGTCAGGTGTATGCCTACACCCCGTGCATAGGTCGTGGCCATTTTCAAATAAAATGAGCCGAGGATATCCAGGACACGGTCGTTAACCCCCAATGCTTATGTTATCAAACAAGACAGATTAAAACGGGTTATGCAATTTATTAATCACAATCCGATTAAATGATTTCATACCCGACCAAGTGGTATTATTATAATACCATATCCCAAGCCCGTATAGGGAAAATAAGTTAAGAGTATTTACCTGATGCTAGCAGTATAATCTTAAAGCTTTTCAAAGGCACCTTCTACCGGAAGCTATTTAATCTGTATAGAAGGTTTATTAACCTATTAGGATGCTAACGGGTCTTTAATTAAGTCAAGGACTTAGACCGGCTAGCTAGAAAGAAACCTTATGGTTCTAAACGCTAGATTAAGCGGAGACCGGAACAGAATGTGGTTTAGACTCGACAAGCTTGGATACTTGTATAATATGGGTAAACTAAACATATTCTGGAAATTGAGAACTTAATGATAAGGTTTGACCCGTTTCGACTATTTTATGTAAACTAGTCACATAAGCTGATCCGAACGCGTAAACGCGTAACGGGTAACCAAAAAAATTATATACAGGTCTTAATCATTATTATGCTCAAAATATGTTAATACATCAGTAAGATGTTAACATATATGCCCAAAAAGTAATTTAAACCAAAATAAGTCCAATAAGGGCATTTTGGTAATTTTAATGCCCATAAAAGAGTTTAATTGTGCAACTGAGTTTCAGATCTGATTAAATCAGTAAAAATATGTATTTTTTATAAGTTATAACAGTAGGATAGTTTATACATGTGAAAATTATCTTATATATCCAAATTATGTCCCGTAGGGGTATTTTTGGAAATTTTACATACGCTTTAAAGGTCAAAAATAGACTTCTGAGTTTAGAAACTTTAGCTTACTGTATAATTATATAAATTAACTTAAAACATCAGTGGGTAATGAGTTTTATATGTCCAATATAGTTTTGACCCATACTATGTACTAAAAACGCTTAAAAGTCGGTTTAAAGGGGTATTCGGGTTAAAATAGTAAATCTGAGTTTTTGATCAGTTTACAAAGTTCAAAATAATTTATTTATCATAAGGAATCAGTAGCAAAAGGTTTGACACTAAAAAGTTATATAAAACTTATTTTATGCATGAAAAGGGTAAAACCGAAAATTACCGAAATTAAGCTATAATCCTATGTTATGCTCAGTCTAAAAATAATTAAAAATCTTTAAAATTCCCAAAATAATATTTTACATCAGTAGGTATGAAGTTTGGTGTCAAAAATCGGGTTTAGATAGGCTTTATACTAATTACGCCATTTAAATAATAAAAAGTTCCTTAATTACGTTATTGAGCATAACTCCCATTCTAGACCTCCAATTGGTGTCAAATTTTTAGGACATGTCTAAATATCAGTAGCAAAGGTTTTAATCCAATCACATTGTTAAAAATCTCAGTTGTATGTCACAAGGGCGTTTATGGCATTATTAAGCATAATTACGATTAAGCGCATATAATTCAAACCACTAGGTACCATGCAATATAACTCCAGGGGGTTATACTACTAAGTAATGTGGTCCTAATGGAAGCTTAAAACATGGGTGAATTAAGCTTGAATGGGTCAGAACTGGAAGTCAAAGCAAAAGTCAAGCTTTTGCGACTTTCGGTTATAAACTGACCTTAGACCATTAATTGTCGGGTTAGGACTGATAAAACATGTTTTAATAATGTTTACCAAGTCATTAGAATGTTAAAATATAATTTAGAACCTCTGGTTTATTAATTAGTATCATTTTTGTAATTTCTGCCCAGTTTGACTTTTTGTCAAACTTCTTTGACCCGACAATTGACCAGTCAAACGGGATAATTAGGAGGTGCCCTTCTAAGGGTTAAATAACCTACACTAATGTGGTCTTATAACCACTTTCAATTTGATCAGTGGTTAAGCCACATGTAATTAAAACGAAAGTCAAACTAATTTTACGATAAGTTTGACTTTAGAGTAATTAAGCTAAATTAAATGACTAAACAAGTAATTAGAGGCTTACTTAAGGTCCTAGAAAACTTTTCTACACTTGATAGTCCTCTTCTAACTGATGGAAGCTCCACAGCAAGTCCCACAAGTGAATGTTGCAATGTGTGTCAAGAACTCATGAACTAAGCTTGCTTATATAGTGAACTCAAGAGCTTAAGATCTTGCCAAAATAGTCTATAGGTGTTGTAAGATCATCCCAGGTGTACCTAAGATGCTAAAAACCGCCTATAGAGTCCCTGATTTTCGAATACTACTGAAATAAGGCGGTGCAACCGGTTATACAGGCAGCTGTCCTGAAAAACGCCCAGATGCAGGCCTTGCGCACCGTAACATTCTGGGTGTTGCGGTGCGTAAGCCTTCTTGCGCACCGTAACATTATGGTTGTTGCGGTGCGTAAGCCTTCGCCAGAGGACAAAAGTTTGTTTTAATTGAGGCTGTGACCATGCAACACTTACATCTCTGAATCTCTTGCATTTTAATCAGAATGGGGACCATCTTTTCAGCCATTGCATGTCTAGGCATGCACTTACCATTTTGGCACCTTGTGGGAGGTTTAAGTTGACGGAAATACCAAGAATTTCACATTGGATCCATGTCTAAGGTTGTAACTAATTTAATATTTAGGATGACCAGATTTATAATCATAATTTAGATGCATATCTTGGTTAAGGATTTATTAATAGGTCGCTCAGAGGTATAATTTAACATGTCGACATTTTTAAATCCTACCGTACATCTTTATCGGGATCCGTATTTATAACACGTTTGCATAACATGACACGTGTCTTTATTTTTCTTGGACATGAATTTCCGAGGTGTTACACGTAGCGAACAATGCGCGAAGATAAAAACCGGAGCCTGGATGACTTGCTTCTTGGATAGCTTCTATATATTCCATATCATCATCTAATAGACCGTGAGCATAACATGCTTATCTAAAGGTATTAAATTTACGACCATTTACAGTGAGGATATCATCAAAGGATCGGGGACCTTTAACTTTGTTTAAAAGAATCCTCAAAAAATAAGCCTCGCCAAGAGTAGGAGAAACAGCATGAATTCTTCCAATTGAAAAACAAGTAGTTTTCCTTCGTTTCCAACACCGTTCATCCTTTTTCCACACAAACTTTATAGGGAATTCAACGTAAGTAAGCTCTCGGGCCACGTCATCACTTTGATTACAATCCATCCAAGATGAAAACATTGAAGAATTCATTGACGGCCTGTTGAGGACTTGATCAATATCATCGTCTTCACCATATACGACATTTTGTTGGTTCAGAAGATGAAATGGGAGACGAATAACAGCAGGATACCTATAGTGAACATCATATGCGAATATACGCCATGATGCCTCACATGCAGACAAATATCGACAATCATAGTATTTTTTTTATCTCATCCACCGGCGGGTCAGGTTCGTTTGATGTGTTACTTTCAACAATGGAAACGGTAACCCGATCAGGACCTTTGTTGATATATTTAAACAAATACTTTATAGATCCGGCCTGATTGCACCATTCAACATTGATGTGGGACTGATATCTCTTCAAAAGTGTTTTGTTGTAAGGAACAACACTTCTGTTATCTAACTTAACTCCAGATTTTTCAACAAATGTTCCTGAATCTCTTCTTCTGTAGAGAGGAAAACCATCCCTATCGATAGATGTATGATCACGAAATTTCTTTGGAAAGCCCTTCGAACACTTATTATCTACCATGCATGGACAGTTGATGTTGTCATTACCACAAGGACCATGAATCATGAAATCACTGACAAGAGTATACAACTCTGGATCATCGTTTTTGTCGGGAATTTCAGCGGAAATGAGGGGATCAATGTGTTCAACAGTTGGAAACTTGTGATCGGGATGCATAAATAAACATATATGCGCATGCGGCAACCCACGCTTCTGAAACTCCACAGTATAAACAACTACAAAAATGAAAGAAAATAAGATATTAAATGTTTGTATTAAAATTTTAAATATCCATAAAAAATTAGTCTTCATAGTGAATACCTGCTGACACTTTGCCAAGTAATGACTTCTCCTTCAAGTCTTTAATCAAAGCATTGAGCTTGATTTTAAACAGTCTAGATAGGATATCAGGCCGGTCTTCAGGACTTAAATTGCTGTCCTTAAGAAATCTTTTAATTTTAGGCCATTTCGGATTACATGTTATTGTTATAAAAAAATCTGGATATCCATACCACTTACATAGAGACATTGCATCCAAATAGTTCTGCATCATATACCGAGCACCTCCAGTAAATGACGAAGGCAATATGACAAGCTTTCCAGTGGTGGATACATTTATATTACCATGGTTACGTAAATTGGAAAGGTTCTCATAAGTATCACATCTTAGAACCTTCTGTTGCTGACGTATGTAATTTAGTCTCTCAGTTTCACTCATGGTATACGCATCAACTAAGAATTGTTGAAATAGGCGACGTGAATTTAGAATTAATGAAAACACACCCTGCCTGTCTTGTATCCTGTATGCAAAGAATTCTCTCATAGTGACATATGTTCGTTTGGTTGATGTCGAAGGAGTAACACCTCTATGAGGAATGTCAATTCTGTAGCAATCATCACCATAAGGAAACAAAAGAGGATACTGGAGAGCAAGATACGAGGGATGTAACTCACTAATACGTTGTAGACCACAAGATTTCGTTTCAACAATAATATCTCTATTTTCTAAGGAATCGCCAATGTCACCAACAATTAAAGCTGCCACTTCAGAAGCGGTTGGTAAGTTGTATGTTCTTCCATCTTGTTGCCTTCTTCCAATGAGCTGCAACTTTAGGTCAGCCTGGCAGTTTTCTTTAAAAAATATCTTACAATCCGATATGTTTTAACCAAAACATTCTCTGAGTCTAACATATTCTGTATATGTTGTATAACTTGAAGATCAAGATCCCGAGATGTTGATGAAGAAGCTTTATTAGATTCACTAATAAAATAAACACATTCAGGTTTTATTTCAAAATATAACACATTCTTAACAAATGTAATGGTAACATTGAATACGTACCCAAAAACGACTTGTCTATTTGAAACTTCATTGTCAGTGTCATATATATATAGCTGGGAGAATTTTGGTTTAGATCCATCTTCTGGTAGAAGACTTCCCATTCTATGGTAATTCTGACCACCCAATCTGAATATATAAGGAGCATTGCCTCTATTAATGGTAGAATCAACTTTCCACCAATGGACGTAAATGAGAACATGGAATTGTATCGACGGATGTTCTTCAGGAATGCCTTGCTTTTTGAATCTAAAGAATTAAAAAGACACTGATAACTCGGAGGTGGTTCCTTCATGTTAGGAAGTTGAACTTTACCATATGCACAACACATTGAATAACTTGAATTTAATTGGCTTTTTGTACTCATTCTACGAGCTTCGTCACCCCATAATTTTGCTTGGCATATTTGGCAAGTGACATTCTGATCAAAGTGATCAACGTAATCTGTTGAAAATTATTTTAAAAATACTTGTAATTAGAATTTTTAAAGTTGGACGCAAATTACAATTAATATTAATTGTACACTATATATTAATGTAACATGTACCTTTTGAAATGCCGACGAATTCATCTTTTTTAATATCACTTTCATGAACTTGTTCAAAGGATAAGTCATTCAAATTTCTTTTATCAAAAATACTCTTGCTTAAATTTTGCCTATGTTGACTGTTACAAAAGTCCATGGAATTGTTTCTGTTTCTGTAACCAGCCATATCTATGATAATGAAAATAAAATTACGTTAAGAATATATTTGTACGTGCTGTGGGGAAAGAATTTTAATATCGTACCTGATGTAATGTCAGAGAAAGGGCTTCTCATACTTCCATTTGTACAATTACTAAAAGATAGTGAATTTTTGATGACATTCTCTTTGTTATTAAAAACATGATCTGCAATAGAACAGTTTTTAGCCTGTCTTGAATCCAAATACAGTTTTCGTAACTTTCTCCTTTGCTGACTCTCAGACTTGGTAGTGTCTGTGTTTAAACATATACAAAAAGATAATGTTATAATTATAAGATATAGGAAATTACTTGAAAAAATAATATTATAAATCATTAAAAAAACCGGCCATATCTATGATAATGAAAATAAAATTACGTTAAGAATATATTTGTACGTGCTGCGGGGAAAAGAATTTTAATATAGTACCTGATTTAATGTCAGAGAAAGGGCTTCTCATACTTCCATTGGTACAATTACTAAAAGATAGTGAATTTTTGATGACATTCTCTTTGTTATTAAAAACATGATCTGCAACAGAACAGTTTTTAGCCTTTCTTGAATCCAAATATAGTTTTCGTAATTTTCTCCTGTCTTGACTCTCAGACTTGGTAGTGTCTGTGTTTAAACCTATACAAAAAGATAATATTATAATTATAAGATATAGGAAATTACTTGAAAAAATAATATTATAAATCATTAAACAAATAACTTACGATGAGTGTTAATAGACATTGTAGTAATATTTGACCATGGTGTTGTATTTATGTTGGAATAATGATGCATATCTGTGAAAATAATAAAAAAGTAGTTAATTAAAAAATTATATATCCTAACTTTGAGCAAGAGGAATCATATTAGTAATTAAGGTTTACATTAAAATAGCAATGTTTTAATTTTGAAGATATTATCTTTGAGATTCTAAACTTGTGTTCATTTATTTGGTTGTAGACACCGGAAAAGAATCTATACATGTCAATAATAAAATGAAGGCAAGTTTAGATAATATTGTTCAAAACTCAATTTTTTAGATTTAAAACCTAGGATAAATTTAAATAACCAAATCCAAACATTAAACATTCATTCATACATCTGAGTTAAACAACATAAGTTTCCAAAAATACAGCTGATCTTAAACAAAATACGTTTTCAAAAACAGATAGTAGATATCCTAAACATGGATTAATAAAAGTCTTAACAATAGATAGATATGATCATTTTTCCTTCTTGGGAATCAAAAGTGACTTAGGTCCTTCATTCATAGATAAAGGATCTTTACTTTCAGATTCGTCACAATCAAATTCTTCCGCAAGAGTACGCTTCAGCTCAAGTGGGGTCTTTATCTTTCCTCCCCTTTTGTTACGCAAAGCCATACCACCAGCACTTGAATCCATCAACGAACCCCTTGTATCCATCAGTGAAACCGGGGTCTGATAATCAGTGGTGACTGATATAGAATCCTTCATATCAAGGTAAATAGATTTGTTAATATAGATAAGAGTTTGTATTTTGAAATAGCAATGAGTTTAAAATAAAAAAAAACATAATACCTTCGAGTAAGTAGTATGTTTTCTCGTCTTGCGCTTCTCTTTGCTATAAGTGTTGAAATCTAATTTAAATAGAAAACCTGAATTAGAAATATAGAGTTACAAAATAAAATAAAAAAGACTGATAAAACAATACAAAATGTAGACCTTCATTGCAAGCTAAAGGATCTTTTGTTGCTGATTCGTCATGATCATATGATTCCACAAGATTACGCTTCAGCTCGGAATGTACCCTTATGTTTTCAGCATTTTTTGCAGCAGCAGATAATGATCCAATGCTTGAAGCAATCAATGATATCGGGGTATCATCCTTAATATTGATATGAAGATAATATATTATTGTAAACAATATTTGCTAAAATCGCTAATCACAATCCGTAATATGTAATTCTAAATATGAAAGTAAAAGAATAAATAGGTTTTATCAAATAGTTTGTTTAGAATAAATACCTTCAGATCGACAGTTTCGGTACTTTCAAAATCACCAGATGTGATATTCACCGAGTTTGAAAGGTCAACCTACAGTTGGTAAACAAATAAAGGAGTGTTAAAATTGATGAAGCAAGAATGTAGGTCCAATACGGTATAACTGTAACGACTTAGTATAAAAAAAGGTTAGATAATTACATGGTCAATCCCTAACTTTGATTCAAGCTGGGAAATTATTGCGGGATCATCAGAAAATCTTTTAACAGTGAATGACTTGTAGTTATTATCCACGTTAAAGTGAGAAATCTCAATCTTAAACGCCATCTTTTTGCCAACCAAATTACTAATTTCATCAGGGAGCAAATTATCCATTTCACCCTATATAAAAACAAAAGATATAAAAACAGTGGTAAGGTATGTGAGTTTTTATAAATTAAAAGTAAATGGGAAAACAGTAAAACCAAAACGCATACATCAACAAACTTATCAACCAACTCTTGAGCACTATTTCCAAGTAATTTTCGAGCTACATGGTCTAACAAAGTTAGAGATGCAATACCGGTATCATCTTGTTTCCTAATTTGAAGTTTCAACCTAAAACAGATTAATAAAAGAAGTTAACTTATACATTCTAAAGTATAAAATTGTTAAAGTTATCATAAGGTTACGAATTTACCTGGGAACCACATAAACACCTTTTTCATTGCAAACATCATTTATGCATCGAATGGTCTGTTTGTCCTCACTTAAATCTAATCCATCATCATCATCACTTATAAAATACAAAACAGTAACCTTCTTCATACAATCCTTACAAGAATTGTAATACCACTCAACACCAGGAGAGAAACTTATGATTGTACCAAGCACAATCACATTCTTTTGTTGTTTGATTGTATTAACCTCATCAATGTTTTTGAACTCAGTTTCAAGCAAAAAATCATCATGAATACTTTTGCCAGCTTGAGATAAACCCAAAGGACGGCCTGAAGAACCGAGATCCGATTTTCTTTCAAGTAACCTTGATATGATTAAAAATATAATTGGTCAATAAATTATGAAAACTTAAAAAATTGTGCCATAAAATAATAAAATCAAACAAATAAATTTCCAAAAAAAAATGTATGCATTACCTCTTTTGGAAATCAATTAACTCATCAGTGTTTTCGTTCAGATACAATGTGCTGTTTTGAAAACAACTGGAGACATATGCCTTACGAAGATAGTTAAGAAAAAAAATTATATAAAAACGTTATGCAAACTTATATAGAATCTTAAAGAGCAAGATAAGGTTATTAAATAAGTAAAAAACCTTCATGAAAGGTATATCTTCCAAACTGAAGTATCACAAAAACATCACTCGGTTTGTTTTCCATAAACTTTGACATTTGCACCGCACAATCTCCCCACAAAGTGACATAAACATTAAGGTACCTATTCAAAAAAAATTATAAAACTTGAAGTAATTGATCAATGTATAAAAAAATTCAAAAAGAAATTATATGTAACTCTAAATCACGAAGTTGTAAGCTCATTTTTTTGGTCAGTTTGTCATTTCTGCTTGTATGATCAATATAGGAAACCAACCATCAACGTAACCAATTATATCTATAAAGAAACAAAAAAAATTAGTATAATAGAACGGGAGTAATATAAGTAAAATAGATTTGTTACTAAACATCAAATGAATATTGTGACAACCCTCAATTTACATGTATTCCGTACAATTTATTAGTGATAATTAAAGTGCTTGATGACTGTGCTGAATCATTTAACTGCTCTCTGATTTCTGTGTTATACGTACATGTGCATGTTAGCATACTAGTAGTATACAGAAAAATTACTAAACAGTCTGGTATGCTTTCCTGAGTGTTAGGAATTAACCGTGTTACGAATATATATATAAGACGCTTTACGGAATGATTAAACACTTTAACGGAACAGTATCCGACCGAACAACCGGACATTACCCGAGACACCAAATATTTGTCAAACACATTATGTAATTATTTTTGGCTAGTCATGATCCCCGTACACCATAACACCCACTAAAAAGCAACTAACTAACATATGAAACCACATACTTGGATTTGAACTTGTATCTACCAACTAGCCATCAAATATTACAAATAACCCCCCCCCCCCCCATGTCCCATTTACGGTCCAAAGAAAAGGACCCCACCCCAAGATTTGATTTCCATACTTTATTTAGATATGTTACTTGAGATCCTTGCCAAAATATTAGAATGAGATTTTGGCTAGATATGATAAGATTATGAAGATCTTGCAATATATAATAATCATAACTCACAAACTTCACTCCATCACCCTCACCTCACTCTCTCCTCTCGGCTACTCCTACATCCGCCACCATCACCACCACTAAACCACCACAATCTTCCATTTACAAGTTCCATTCAACCATTAGAAGGTGCTTTATGAAGATAGGAGCTTGAAGGAACTTCATTTCTTACTTCTTCCACCACTTTCCTCATCGTTTTTCATCATCTCGCACTAGAGATTCATCCCTAGCTATAAGCTAGTAGTAAGTCCTTTGTTACCCTCTTGTTAATTTTGTTTCATCTCGTTTCTATGATCAAAGGGTGTAGTATGTTTAAAATCACTAAAGTGTCAAGAACAAATAGATAAATATAAAAAGTTTACTTATGATTGATACATAAAGATGAAAACTTGTTGGTTTAAGGTTAGTTAATGCATATATGATGTTTGATCGTCAAACTTTTGATAAACCCGTTGTTCGGACACTTGTTAATACGTTTTAGTAACATTTAAACCACAAAACAGCAAGCTGAGTAATGATTTCCAGCCGACTTCATCAGGCTGTAAACAGGTCGTAAATTCAACGAAAACCCGATATTTTGAATCTAAAATATGTTATTATAAAATACGGTTCTAATGGCACCGGAATCGTAATTTTTGGACTCCGTTTACTTTTTTTAAAGTGTTAATTTGTAACAGCAGCTTAAGCTGAATTTTGACAGCAATAAATGGGTGTCATGCTTTCAGTCATAACCTGAGTTTTGTGATGAATCGGACCATGAAATTTGCACAGTAGATGAAAACCGATGCATTTGTAATTACCCCACTGAAATTTCGTAAATCGGACACTCGATGAATTTTTAATAAATTGTTCCGTGGACTGTGGTCAGAAATATATAAATCTGAGTTCAGTCCGGAATATGAATTTTTATAAAATATTGGTAATGAACCGGACCCCAATATTTTTACACAATAAAATATGGAATGTTTAAGACATCCTGTAAAAATTTGGGAATTTTTGGAATAATTTAGCTATTTTATTAAAATGTCCGAAAACAGCCGGTTTTGAATATAAATGCTGAAAAGACATAAGTTGTGACTCGCGTGTCTAAATGTCGAGTATGCTATCTGTGAATGATCTAACATGTTATATATATGTTATGTGCATTATCGTATGTTTGATTTTGAGTAGGGAATGGATGGGAAGTATATATGGGCATAAACCGTTAAAGTGATGCATGTTATGTGATAGATACGTGTAGGAACTTTGTGTTCTATTTGAAGTCACTAATAAACTAAGTGGTAATCGTACTAGGACATGATTGACCGACCTTGACTGTTAGCTACTTTTGAGAGTCAAACCGAGCAACCGAGGTGAGTTCACACACTTTCTAAGGCATGGGATTCCCGGTGGGTTGGGAATGGGATTTGAATAACTACTCGTAATATCATTACTATTAAACTACTTTTCACCGTCCTCGGATTGAAGGGCACGTACGTAAAACCTACGTACACTCACACTCGCTACGGTCCTTGGATCAAGAAGGGCACGTACAAACACGACTAGTCGACACATGGGAAGCCCCCACTAATCTTTGCACACATGTTTGGGAAACCGCGATACGGCCACTAATCATCGCACACATGTTTTGGAAATCGCGATCCGGCCACTAATCATCGCAAACATGTTTGGGAAACCGCGATACAGATAACTAAGATACTTGGTTTACGAAATGAACAAATGATTCACGAACACTATAACTAAACAACCAACTGTGAATTCACTCAACTTTGTTGTTGACTCGTTGTTACATGCCTTGCAGGTCGTTAGGTATCTATGGAGCTTGCATCGGAGTGGGAAGAGTCGTTGTGGGACATGGACAACTATGTACCATGCTAAACATTTGAAACGTTTAAACTTATGATTTGGTTTTAAACTTTATGCTTCCGCTTGTAACTTAAACTATGTTTTGTTTAGACACCAATTGTATTGTGTTGGATTTTACAAACTACTTACATGCTTGTTCAATATGATTGGTGGCTTGATCTTGGTCACATCACGCCTCCAAGCGGTGGAACTCCGCATGGTGGATTTTGGGGGTGTGACAGATTGGTATCAGAGCCATTGGTTATAGTGAACTTGGTTTTAAAAAGGGAAAATATTTTTGACAAAACCAGACTATAACCTGTACAGTGCTCAACGATCCACAACGACGCTTCGCTCCACGTGCAAGGCTCAACACACTAGGTGGTATGATTTAAGTTTATATTTCTTACTTGCTAGATTACTTTTGTCTGGAGTGGTGTTTATTGCGTGTTTATTTAGGGTAGTAGCATGCTGTCTATTAGCCCTACTGCGTTCTTTATGACACGCAATTGTTTACTTGAAATTTGACAAGTGGTGGTCAAATTCTTTTCTGATTTCTCGTCACCCCGCTACGACAACTGTTTATGCATTCAATCTAGTTACACGCTTATCTCGACATGACGTCACCATCTGACCCTCCGTACATTCGGCTTGTACGTCAACATTCACGAAGACCAGACCTGGCTCAAACGAACTCGGGTTTAGGAGAACTATACCCACGTATCCCTGCTGACGAACCCCATCATCCCCACTGGTCGTCGTTACCAGAAACGAAGCAGCCACAATTACACGCGTTCGTCGCTTTGCAACTCGCAACCCTACCAACCAAACTCTGTTTTGGACAAGTGATATACTTCCGTGATCGTGATGCAACGAACTTCCCTTTTTGTGTCATGCCGCCACACCTCACTACTAGAATTGCTTCTAAGCAACAGATTACTTGGTTGAATTCTTCCATTAATGGTGGACCCCTGTTTTCGCTCGATTCTTCGCATAAACCTCATTAATTCCCTGTTTCTTTGATTGGCAACTGATTTAATGAAACGCCAACAACCATACTACGATTTTCACCGATCATAAGACTACCTTATTACCCTGTTGGATGGTTTATTAGCTCTCTCGTATACCCAACTCTGCGAATGAATACCATTACTGGTGAAATAGTCTTCAGGACATTTGGGGACGGAGATATGGATCACTCAACCCACCGGTGAACACAATAATTTATACGTTTACCTGACCCACCTTACACTACAAGAAACGTACTTTAACTTCATGATAGTTTTTCTTAAATATGCGGAATCTTTGCACTAGCTTTTGTACCGACACATGATTGTTGATTTATGTTAGGTCTAAATTCTACCATTTGCTTAGACCAAACCGTCATTCTCTTACCACAGTGACATTTCGTTCTCTCTTCTCCATGCGAAGACACTGAAACGAACACCCTCTAGCATAGAGAGTTTGGAAGGCTCGACTCTCGATCCTTGGTGATCACTCCTGGAAACCTTGAGGGTGACGCGAGGAACGATCCCAACATTGTGATGGGTAGGTTTCTTCTGGATGACTTCTTTGTTACTATTTTATTCGATTCAGGTGCCGATGCTAGTTATGTGTCCTTAAAAGTTAGCGCACCCTAACGCTTTTGAACACCAAACTCATGGTAGATCTGGAAAACGGTAAAAGTCTCAAGGCCACACGCATAGTTAAGGGCTGTAACCTCATCTTAGCTGGTCAGACCTTCTCTATTGATCTTATCCCTATTGTACTTGGTAGTTTCGACGTCGATATCGGGATGGATTGGCTATCTCATCATCAAGCGGAGATTGTTTGCAAGGAGAAAATCGTCCGCATTCCTCGTTCTGGTAAAGAACCCCTCGTGATTCATGGCGACAAGAGTGGTGCTGTCGTAGGCATTATCTCTTTTCTTAAGGCCCAGAAGTGTTTGCGAAAGGGCCACACTGCCATTTTAGCACTCATTACTGACACATCAACGGAAGAGAAGAGAATTGAAGACATCCCTATTGTACGTGACTTTCCCGAGGTATTTCCTAAGGAATTACCTGGTCTTCCGCCTCATCGTCAAGTTGAATTTCAAATCGAGCTAGCCCCTGGAGCAGCGCCCATAGCTCGAGCACCTTATCGTCTAGCTCCATCAGAACTTGAAGAATTGTCCATGCAATTACAAGAACTCTTGGAAAAGGGTTTCATACGTCCCAGCTCTTCGCCCTGGGGAGCTCCAGTCTTGTTTATAAAGAAGAAAGACAGTACCTTCAGAATGTGTATTGACTACCGTGAACTCAATAAGGTGACCGTAAAGAATCGTTATCCTCTCTCGCGCATTGATGACTTATTCGACCAGTTGCAAGGGTCGAGCTATTACTCCAAGATTGATTTGAGATCGGGATACCATCAGCTCAGAGTCCAAGAGGAAGACGTCTCCAAAACAGCATTCAGAACTCACTACGGCCATTACGAGTTTCTGGTCATGCCTTTCGGGTTGACGAATGCACCAGCGGTTTTCATGGATCTCCTGAACCGAGTATGCATACCTTACCTGGATAAGCTCGTTATTGTGTTCATCGACGATATCCTGATCTATTCTAAGAGTCAGGAGGAACACGAGCAGCATCTACGACTTATGCTGGAACTTCTTTGAAAAGAGCAGTTGCATGCCAAGTTTTCGAAATGTGACTTCTGGCTTCGCGAAGTCCACTTTCTAGGCCATGTGGTAAACAAGGATGGAATTCATGTAGATCCATCCAAGGTTGATTCGATCAGGAACTGGCCTGCACCCCGTACACCAACAGAAATCCCCCAATTCTTGGGTTTGGCAGGATACTCAAGGATTGCGCAAACTCTCATTTCACTGACTCAGAAGGGTGTTACCTATCGTTGGGGTGATGCACAGGAGTCTGCATTTCAGCACTTGGAAGATAGACTTTGTAGCACGCCTATTCTCTCATTGCCTGAAGGCACAGATGATTTTGTGGTTTATTGCGACGCATCCATACAAGGACTGGGTTGCGTATTGATGCAACGTGACAAGGTCATTGCTTACGCATCGCGCCAACTTAAAGTTCACGAAAGGAATTACACTACGCATGACTTGGAATTGGGAGCAGTGGTTTTCGCGCTTAAGATATGGAGACATTACATGTACGGTACCAAGTGCACCATTTACACCGATCACAGGAGTCTCGAGCATATCTTCAAGCAAAAGGAGTTAAACATGCGACAACGCCGATGGGTCGAGCTCTTGAATGATTATGAATGCGCTGTCAAGTACCATCCGGGCAAAGCCAATGTGTTGGCTGACGCCCTCAGTCGAAAGGATACTATACCTAAGCGTGTACGTGCGTTACAGCTTACCATCCAATCCAACCTTCCCGCTCAGATTCACGATGCTCAGGTTGAAGCATTGAAAGCGGAGAACATCAGAGCTGAATCCTTACGAGGATCGAGGCAGCGCCTAGAACAGAAGGAAGACAGTGCCTACTATGTTAACGGACGCATCTGGGTTCCACTGTATGGAGACCTACGCGAGCTTGTGATGGATGAAGCACACAAGTCTCGTTATTCAGTACATCCTGGTTCGGATAAAATGTACCACGACCTCAAGACAACGTATTGGTGGCCTGGCATGAAAGCCCACATAGCAACCTACGTCCGTAAGTGCTTGACTTGTGCGAGAGTCAAGACCGAATATCAGAAACCATCAGACCTACTTCAACAACCAGAGGTACCTAAATGGAAATGGGAGCAAATTTCCATGGATTTCGTTACTGGCCTGCCTAGATCTCAACGCGAAAATGACACTATTTGGGTAATAGTGGATTGATTGACCAAGTCTGCACATTTTCTGGCTATCAAAGAAACGGATAAGTTTTCTACTCTTGCAGACATTTACCTAAAGGAAGTGGTATCAAGGCACGGAGTGCCAACCTCCATCATTTCTGATCGTGATGCGCGTTTTACTTCCGAACTGTGGCAAGCCATGCACAAGTCCTTTGGCTCACGTCTAGATATGAGCACCGCTTATCACCCACAGACAGATGGGCAATCGGAACGCACCATCCAAACCCTTGAAGACATGCTTAGGGCATGTGTAATCGACTTCAGAAATGGCTGGGAAAAGCACCTCCCGCTAGTGGAGTTTTCATATAACAACAGCTACCACACCAGCTTCCAAGCCGCTCCGTTTGAGGCATTGTACGGACGTAAATGCCAATCACCTCTCTGTTGGGCAGAAGTCGGTGACAGTCAAATCACTGGCCCAGAACTTGTAGTAGATACGACTGCGAGGATTGCTCAGATACGATAACGAATGGCGGCAGCTCGTGACCGTCAGAAAAGCTATGCTGATAAAGAAAGAAAACCACTCGAGTTCCAGGTTGGGGATCGAGTGCTGCTCAAAGTCTCACCTTGGAAAGGTGTAGTCCGCTTTGGCAAACGAGGCAAGCTCAATCTGCGTTATGTCGGACCGTTCGAGATCATTAAGAAAATTGGCAAAGTCGCCTACAGGTTGAATCTACCTGAAGAACTCAGTGGAGTACACAACGTATTCCATGTGTCGAATCTGAAGAAGTGTCTGTCAGATGAGACTCTCATAGTTCCTCTCAAGGAACTCACAATCGACGACCAGCTTCGATTCGTCGAGGAACCAGTAGAGATTACGGATCGAGATGTTAAGATCCTCAAGCGTACCAGGATACATCTGGTCCGAGTTCGTTGGAATGCTCGTCGTGGCCCAGAGTATACCTGGGAACGAGAAGACCAAATGAAACTCAAGTATCCCCTACTGTTTAAAAAAAAACGCAACCACTACTGAGGCTGAAGCTACTGCAGAATTTCGGGACGAAATTCCAAATCAACGGGGGGATGATGTGACACCCCAGGAAAATCAGGAAAACAACGCAACTTAACTAGCTTCCTTAGTAACCACGCGCTAAATTTCGGGACGAAATTCTCTTAACAGGGGGAGAATGTGACAACCCTCAATTTACATGTATTCCGTACAATTTATTAGTGATAATTAAAGTGCTTGATGACTGTGCTGAATCATTTAACTGCTCTCTGATTTCTGTGTTATACGTACATGTGCGTGTTAGCATACTAGTAGTATACAGAAAAATTACTAAACAGTCTGGTATGCTTTCCTGAGTGTTAGGAATTAACCGTGTTACGAATATATATATATATATATATATATAAGACGCTTTACGGAATGATTAAACACTTTAACGGAACAGTATCCGACCGAACAACCGGACATTACCCGGGACACCAAATATTTTTCAAACACATTATGTAATTATTTTTGGCTAGTCATGATCCCCGTACACCATAACACCCACTAAAAAGCAACTAACTAACATATGAAACCACATACTTGGATTTGAACTTGTATCTACCAACTAGCCATCAAATATTACAAATAACCCCCCCCCCCCCCTCATGTCCCATTTACGGTCCAAAGAAAAGGACCCCACCCCAAGATTTGATTTCCATACTTTATTTAGATAGGTTACTTGAGATCCTTGCCAAAATATTAGAATGAGATTTTGGCTAGATATGATAAGATTATGAAGATCTTGCAATATATAATAATCATAACTCACAAACTTCACTCCATCACCCTCACCTCACTCTCTCCTCTCGGCTACTCCTACATCCGCCACCATCACCACCACTAAACCACCACAATCTTCCATTTACAAGTTCCATTCAACCATTAGAAGGTGCTTTATGAAGATAGGAGCTTGAAGGAACTTCATTTCTTACTTCTTCCACCACTTTCCTCATCGTTTTTCATCATCTCGCACTAGAGATTCATCCCTAGCTATAAGCTAGTAGTAAGTCCTTTGTTACCCTCTTGTTAATTTTGTTTCATCTCGTTTCTATGATCAAAGGGTGTAGTATGTTTAAAATCACTAAAGTGTCAAGAACAAATAGATAAATATAAAAAGTTTACTTATGATTGATACATAAAGATGAAAACTTGTTGGTTTAAGGTTAGTTAATGCATATATGATGTTTGATCGTCAAACTTTTGATAAACCCGTTGTTCGGACACTTGTTAATACGTTTTAGTAACATTTAAACCACAAAACAGCAAGCTGAGTAATGATTTCCAGCCGACTTCATCAGGCTGTAAACAGGTCGTAAATTCAACCAAAAACCGATATTTTGAATCTAAAATATGTTATTATAAAATACGGTTCTAATGGGACCGGAATCGTAATTTTTGGACTCCGTTTACTATTTTTAAAGTGTTAATTTGTAACAGCAGCTTAAGCTGAATTTTGACAGCAATAAATGGGTGTCATGCTTTCAGTCATAACCTGAGTTTTGTGATGAATCGGACCATGAAATTTGCACAGTAGATGAAAAACGATGCATTTGTAATTACCCCACTGGAATTTCGTAAATCGGACACTCGATGAATTTTTAATAAATTGTTCCGTGGACTGTGGTCAGAAATATATAAATCTGAGTTCAGTCCGGAATATGAATTTTTATAAAATATTGGTAATGAACCGGACCCCGATATTTTTACACAATAAAATATGGAACGTTTAAGACATCCTGTAAAAATTTGGGAATTTTTGGAATAATTTAGCTATTTTATTAAAATCTCCGAAAACAGCCGGTTTTGAATATAAATGCTGAAAAGACATAAGTTGTGACTCGCGTGTCTAAATGTCGAGTATGCTATCTGTGAATGATCTAACATGTTATATATATGTTATGTGCATTATCGTATGTTTGATTTTGAGTGGGGAATGGATGGGAAGTATATATGGGCATAAACCGTTAAAGTGATGCATGTTATGTGATAGATACGTGTAGGAACTTTGTGTTCTATTTGAAGTCACTAATAAACTAAGTGGTAATCGTACTAGGACGTGATTGACCGACCTTGACTGTTAGCTACTTTTGAGAGTCAAACCGAGCAACCGAGGTGAGTTCATACACTTTCTAAGGCATGGGATTCCCGGTGGGTTGGGAATGGGATTTGAATAACTACTCGTAATATCATTACTATTAAACTACTTTTCACCGTCCTCGGATTGAAGGGCACGTACGTAAAACCTACGTACACTCACACTCGCTACGGTCCTTGGATCAAGAAGGGCACGTACAAACACGACTAGTCGACACATGGGAAGCCCCCACTAATCTTCGCACACATGTTTGGGAAACCGCGATACGGCCACTAATCATCGCACACATGTTTTGGAAACCGCGATCCGGCCACTAATCATCGCAAACATGTTTGGGAAACCGCGATACAGATAACTAAGATACTTGGTTTACGAAATGAACAAATGATTCACGAACACTATAACTAGACAACCAACTGTGAATTCACTCAACTTTGTTGTTGACTCGTTGTTACATGCCTTGCAGGTCGTTAGGTATCTATGGAGCTTGCATCGGAGTGGGAAGAGTCGTTGTGGGACATGGACAACTGTGTACCATGCTAAACATTTGAAACGTTTAAACTTATGATTTAGTTTTAAACTTTATGCTTCCGCTTGTAACTTAAACTATGTTTTGTTTAGACACCAATTGTATTGTGTTGGATTTTACAAACTACTTACATGTTTGTTCAATATGATTGGTGGCTTGTTCTTGGTCACATCACGCCTCCAAGCGGTGGAACTCCGCATGGTGGATTTTGGGGGTGTGACAAATATGCACTTACCAACAGGAGAGTTTTGTGGAATAGCACGATTGCGAAGAACATCAAAAGAAGTAAAAGTGAATCCATGAATTGATCCATCAAAGTCATCACAATTCATGATGTCGGTAGAGAAATTGAAAAACAGTTTATGTGGATGGTTAGTCGGGCGGTACGGAGACAGGTTGTTGCCAATTTCAAACTTAGTAACCAAGACACAACGTTTTTCTTGAAGTAGTTTTCCATACTTTAGGAGATAATTACCAGCCACAGTTGCTTGAATTTTGGAACCCTATCAAAAAAATATAAAGTTTTATGGTGTAACCTACAATATAAAATTAATATAAATGAATGTGTTATAAATTTATAAAGTACCTCCTCATCCATGAGGATCAATTCTACAGCATGAATAGCATTCTTCACTTTAAATGATAGTAGCTTCCAAAGCTTGACTATGCGGACTTTAATAGTCACGTTTGTCTTGGTTACATCCAATTGATTAAGAGATGTAATGGTAGGATCCACCATTGAGCTAGCATAGACACAATCAATTTAACTCAAAATCCATTAATCCATTGAAATTAACCAACCAAAGAGAATTATTTTAATCAAAACACACTAAAAATACGAATACATATAGAAAAGAAAGAAACTACCACTAACTTACACCCTATAAATATGGAATAATAGATAGATAATAAAGTACCACCTACAAAGCAAGATATACAATTAAACAAAGCTTGAAAAACAACTGCATTAACATGAAATAAAAAAGTGGGAATAACTTGATGGTGGTAACAACTTGGGTATCTTTTTAATCTACATGGAATTATATTTTTTAACCTTATTCATGGAGCTCCAACTTGATCCACTTTTTAAACTAATACTCAATCTTGAAACTATACTAACTTGATCTACTTTTTTTCTTTTCTTTTCACTTATTCCCTTTCAAGGGTTTGCTAAAAGAAAGTAAAGCACGATTCTTGTGGTGTGGTGAGTATACTTTTTTATCCATCTATCCAGCTCAAGAAAAGTAGTGGGTTCCTTTTCTTTTCCAACCTAACACTAACTCGACATATTGACTTTGTGAAGAATGCTTTACTTAACCAAACTTACTCCTCTCTAGTCTATTTCATTTTCATACTTATATTATATTATTTTATTATTTATAAAATACAACATTTAAGGTGTTCTTGTAAATTAAAATACAACGTTTGGGCTATTAAGATGGGGCTTAAATATGTGTTTAATAAATATAGATGGGGCTTGCTAGATCTAATGAACGTTTGGGCTGTTCTAGGCCATAAATGAGATGGGGCTTTTAAGTTTGGGCTATTAAGATGCTATTTATTAAAATACAACGTTTAAGGTGTTCTTGTAAATTTGGAGTCTTGACATGTGAAAATATAGATCAGGTATACTTATGATTGTTTTTAATTTTTATGTGTATTCTTTCTAGATGCTGCTACTTGCTAGATCTAATGAACATATGGAGTAATTTTTTTTTTTTTTGGGAAAATATATAGTCAACTGTAGTAGCTAATTAACAGTCAAGTTAGTTTTTATTTATGTTCCCTAAATATCATAAAAGGGTTTTTAAGGGAGAAAGGCAGCGATGTGTGTTATCACGACAACATTATGGAAGACTTGGATATATAGGAATGAAAGGGTTTTTAAGGGAGTATACAAACTCGAGAATCATAGAAGACATTATGGAGAGCACCTACATATGGATCAAAAACAAAACAAAGCCAAAGTGGAGGACTTTTCTTTTTGAAAATTGGTGTAAATTAGGCAATAGTTGGTTAAACAGACGTAATTGCTGTGATATATGTTTTGGTTGCTAACGTAGCCTCTGGCTGGTAGTTTATTAATAAAAAGCCTCCCTTTATGTTAAAAAAACCTAAATATCAAAAAAGCATGTGAGTAGCTAATTGACCATTCATCATTTCTTTCATCATAATCCATTACCCTGCAGCAATATTCTTAGGTTCTATCTATTTTCATTAGTTAATTATTATTTATAGCCAAATTATTTGAGTGAGTTGAATGCAAAAACTTCTTTAAGAGAAACATCAACAACACAATCCACAAAGCTTCTATATGAGCCATTAAAAGAATCTATAAGTTAATCAAGAATTCAGCAGAGGTGTATACGAAACAAAACAGATTGATTTTGGTTCAGATTGTGGACAAACGGGTTCAAGCCGATCATTCTTTCTAACTTAAAATTTGTGTTGGAAAAGGGTCTAGCAGCATCTAAAAAAAATTACTGCATATGTTCATTAGATCTAGCAAGTAGCAGCATCTAGAAAGAATACACATAAAAATTAAAAACAATCATAAGTAGCAAATTAACAGTCAAGTTAGTTTTTATTTATGTTCCCTAAATATCATAAAAGGGTTTTTAAGGGAGAAAGGCAGCGATGTGTGTTATCACGACAACATTATGGAAGACTTGCAGTTATATATACTCTTTGACCTTTCATTGCCTGTTGTTAAATTGAACGCATAAAGATTTCGTTCTAATATAAAAAAAATTAACTATTATTATTAATGTGAATCTATAAAACAGTGAGTTGAGAATAACAAATTTGAGGAGTCCTTGAAATAATACATAATCATATGCTAGTTTTATATGCTATATGTTCCATTCTTTATTGTTATATCATTAATTATGTTATGCTATGTAAATTTTTGTCTAAAGACTTTATAATGTGCAGAATGGGTGGGACACAGTTTGGCCACATAATCCTCGCACAGGAAAGGGATGACAATGGTTTTTAAGACATATGAACATTGTGTAAGATTAAATATATTTTATGTGATATTTAATCTAGTAGCCATTATAATCATTTACATTATATGGATCAAAATATATAACTATCCTATTAAATAATTAGTTGGTAATTGTTGATGGGCCCAATTACCCTTATTAACTAATTAGGGTTTCCTCCTGGGTACTTATATAAGGAGACTAATGTAGAGGTTTCAAGGTTAGACAACCTAATTACTCTCATAACATCAATTGACCTCCTCTCCATAACCGATTCCCTTGTCGGTTTCTCATCATCACTATCATTAGATTGCACCCTAAGGAGGAACCAGACCAAGCTGACAATCATGTCAAACACTGTTGCTGCGTCTCCATCTGGATTCTCTGTTGGCCTGTGCTGATGCAATCAAAGGTATGTTATTTATTCATGTTTTCCCTTATGTTCAAACAGAACTGATCCAACATGTGGTATCAGAGCATATGTTGATTAGTCGGTTCTGTTTTGTATCCATAAATCTGGAATAAAACTGGAAAACAGTTTTGAAAACCTTAATAAAAATCCGTTTTTGCCATCCAAAATCGTCAATACGGATGATTACGGATCTGGGTTTTGTCATCTCGAATGCATCTCGGATCATTACGGATCATTACAGATCTAAGATTTCATCATTACGGATGCATTACGGATGAAAGTTCATTAAATTTTTACTGTTCCGAAATCGATATGCTTAAAATGTGTTATAAAATTTCCAGATTTCGGATGAATATTTAGATATTTTGATTTAGGGTTTATCACATGTTCATGAAAAAAATTCGAAAATTCCCTTAGTTTTTGGAATGAATTTAGGATTTTTTGGGTGTTTGTTCCTGCTTGATTAATTTTATCTGATTAGAATTTTCGAAATCTGTTATTTTATTAATGGATATAATTTTTGAAATAAATAGATAAATATAATTAATATTTAAACAGGAAACTTAATCCCATAATCCCTAAGATTTCGGATTTAAATCTTACCAATAATTAACTGCCTAAATTAAGGATTTTGTAGCTTGAGGAACACATTACGGATGATCATTACGGATGATCATTTCGGACTAAGCGTCTATCACGGATCAATAACTAATTGATCATTCTGGATGAACATTCTGGATGAACATCTGTTCGTCCATTACGGATCAATAATTATCTGATCATTTCGGATGCACATTCCGGATGACCATTCCGGATGAACATATGTTCGTCCATTACGGATCAATAACTGCCTGATTATTACGGACCATCACAGATCATTTCGGACTAAGCATTATCATCCGAAATGATCCGGCTTACGCGTCTTGAACACATCCGAAATCATTCGAAATCACTCATCTCGGACAATCCGAGATCATTCGAAATCATTCATTTCGGATGAATACAAGACATAAACCATCTGAAATCATGAGTGTTCATAAAATTTCAAGACTTATTCGAGATCCTATTATTTTATTAAGCA
The DNA here is from genome assembly GCA_030545235.1 of Helianthus tuberosus. Classification (NCBI taxonomy): domain Eukaryota; kingdom Viridiplantae; phylum Streptophyta; class Magnoliopsida; order Asterales; family Asteraceae; genus Helianthus; species Helianthus tuberosus. The sequence goes on from CM060425.1 coordinate 202,797,088, forward strand.
GTTAATATGAACTAAAATTTAGCTCGGGGCTCCGCCCCGAACCCCGTGCTGGGGGCAAGCTGTTCCCCTGCAACCCCAGCGAACTCACCGTGGAGTTCGATCCGCGCTAACAGGTGGTTTGCTATTAAATGATTGGTTTTGTAAATACTTAGAAAATAAATAAGGATCAAATAATGTTTTACAAAACCAAAATGGCTTAACTTGAATGAGCTTCTGATGTATCACTTCTGGCCAAAGCTGATTTGATGCATCTACTTATCATCCAAGTATTACGAAAGCTATGTTAAGTGTGCATCATAAACATGAATGTCTTAATATCTGGCCAAAGCTGATTTAATTCCTTCATAGATGGCATACTTAACAAGTGCATAACTAAAGTGATTGTCTCAATTTCTGGCCAAAGCTGATTTGTTACAGCTACTTTGCACACATGCTTAAATGATTACACTTCTGGCCAAAGCTGATTTGTTTTCGTTTAAGTAGAACTTTAAATAAGTCTATTATTTTGATGTTAGTAATAGACATATCACAACCTCTTCACACAATGATCCTTAGATTAATGATCCTTAATTAATTTTTATGATCATTTCGTCTGCCTTATTCTTAGTACCCATAATTTTACTCACTATAATTTTCTTCTATAAATCTATATCTCATCCACTCTAATTCCTAAATCTAATATGTTATGCTTAAAGTTTCTATAAGAATTAGCTCTTAAATGAAATCATTGATTATCTTTTAAGACACGATAATCCTATTGCTCTCTTCTGATAAAGCACTACAGAAGAAAAGTAGAGCATGATGATTAGGATAAATCGAACATGATGTCTCTTATGATAATCAAGAACTCTCTAACATAAATGCTATCTCCAAAAGGTTATTCCAGATTAAGTTTTTCCTAAGACTAATCTATTATTGTGGAATAATCACAAGAACTCCTAAAGATGCATGCCTTCATTTAAAATTCTAAACTATAAAGCTAAGTGGTATATGTGAATACATAATAATGTACAATACCATGACCCATAAAGTTAAGGGCTTACGCATGGAAATAAGTACATTTTTCCAGTACATTACATACTAAGATTTTCACTTGTACAATTTGATGCCTTATAAATCAACTATAACACTCAAAAGTACCAAAGTACAATGAGTGTGTTGATAAGCAACATATGTACATAGAAATATAAGTTTGAAACTGGAAAATAAGATGTTATTCACTTTACAACCACTAATACTTTAAAAGAGGATTGTTCTAAGGTCCATAGACAAATTACAAGTAAAAATTCCAACTTTAAGGTTCTTCAAGGGAAAATCTCAGTGCATAATTATGCCATTAGACTAGACATAAGCAACGAGACTATCCATTATTCTAAAGAACAGTTGGATAAATTAATTAGACAGTCACTTACTAATGATATTTAAGTCTGATAATTTTAATATTCCAATTAACACATGATTAGTTGACTCTAGTTCCATACGTTTCCTTACCAGAAGTCAACAAATAACTAACATGAGAGTTAGTGACAAAATTAAATGTTAAGACTATAAGAACCATAATAAGCAGTCTTCTAACAACGCTTTTCGATACCTTATATATTCTGAAGATTAATCAGAATATAGTATCATAATTAAGCAATGTTATGAAGGTTGTGAGGTTTGCTTAGTCAACATAAAGTCACACTTACCTTAAACTCTCATATTATTAGTTCTAAATATCTGGATTGAAACATTACTAAGATAAAACTAGATGATACCTTACATTTTCACAACTTTTGTTATCATGCAAATGAGAATTTGACAAAAGGAAAATGAGACTTATAAATTTCATCCATTACAACCAAAATTCATGAGAAATCATGACATGGTTAATGAGGATGATTTTTTTCATCTAATCTCATTCTAAGTGATTTTAAATCATGACGTTACAGCCCAAAATATTACTTGGCTTAAGGAATAAGTATGGGTCCATCATAAGTCATTCATTGACATTCGTGGAACTTATTCCAAATGGAATATTCAGACATAATTCATTTATCATTTAACAGACTATCAACTTGTATCTAAATTTTGTCGCATATGGCTCACGGTCTTAGAAGAAATCTATTCATATATATATATATACTTAAAAAGATTTCTATTAAATATGTCCCTAAAGTTTCTTATGATATCTGGACATTAAAGAAATCAAATAAAGTCTAATGTATATGTGATAGGTTCCCACGTCACGTAGCTCATTGAAACTTCTCTTGTAGCATTCTCGAGATATTAAAGATCAGTGGGAGCATTAAGTGTCTTAATGATAACTTGCAATAGTTGCAAGAGGTGGGGGAGTAAAAATTTTACATTACTTCAATTTACACCTCTTGTACAAGACACCGCTCCATCTTGACACTGTTATATCATAACTTGTCTCCTTAAAATCTAATGCTACTCTTACAAAAGTTTCATTGTTGCTTAATTATGGGTACACTTAGATTTCTTACCTAAACTAACATAATCCTCAACAAGAGAAATCACAACGACTAACGTCATTAACTTGTTTCTCTATTAGAATTTGTTGGTCGTTAAATATTGACCCTAAGCATGCTGAGTTCCTAAAGATTTCTAAGGTCAGTGGGAGCAGTCAAAGTCCTTATCATGACTTGCAAGGAATACAAGAGGCGGGGGGAAGAGTGTCATTAAATTTCACTCCGAATTTAACTCCGATTACACCTCTTGTACACCATACTGCACCAACTCTTACAAACTTAGAATGAAAATGATAGCAACCTAACCAAGAGCTAATCCATAAAATTGAAACTTTTGAAACCCAATAATCAACTCAGGAGGTCATCTAGGTTTAAAAGCCTACTAACTTTGATGATTACATAACCTCCCTAACTGAAGTTGAAATGGATTTTGGAAATGCTTACTAATCCTATCTCTTCAAATTAAGCCATTAGTGTCAATTAATCTTTTAAATGGAATAAAGCAGTTTTCTAGTAAAACTGATTTTATGTGTTCGTATAACATTTGGGATTTGATTGAATTACCTAAGAGTGTTCATAACTAAACCAAATCCTGATACAAACGTTAAGACACTAAGAAACATGATTGATTGTCAAAGGTTATACTTAGGAAGAGATAAATTATCAAAGTTTTCTTTGAGGATCATCACTGTTCTAGTAGCTTATAATAGTTTAAAGCTACATTAGATGAACATTAAAAACAATTTTCCCTAACAAACTGGCTGACACATTTACATGTTCATAAAACAACCTGAAAGTTCCAAACTGAAGGTTAAAGAACACTTTGTTTGTAAGCCAATTAAATCCATGTATGGGTCAATGCAAACATCATAATGTGATGAAAAGCTAACGTAATTATTTTCATCAAGAATCAAGTGGATTAATGTACCTACCTCAAGATGAGTGGGAGCAACTAAAATAAACTTGTCTATATAGATGACATTCTTTTGACAAGTATATGTTACATAAATCAAAGAATTGTTAACACAAACTTTGATATAATAAATCTCAGAGATATCTCTTACGTGATTGATATCATAACATACTGAGATAGACCCAATGGGATATTAGTTCCGTTCCATAATTTTAACATTAAATGGGTCCTTACATATGTAACAATCAATACTGCTCTCCTTCAGAGGATAATATGGTAAATGAGATTATTTTTATGCTTCATTAATTGGAAGCCTTATGTAAGTTTAAGTCTATACTCGTTTAGATATTACTCACATTGCAACACACTAGATATGTCTAGATTAATGTGAAGCATCTAATGGAGTATTACAATATCTTTAAAAGAAACGAGAAGCTATAATTTGAAGAAGAAGTGAGAATTAAAACCGGTTTATTTCTCTAACTTTGAGATATTCAAAGATGACAAAATGTAAATTTCGGGTATATCTTTATGTCAGAAGACAAAACCTATTTCATGGAGGAGTCATAATGCACTGATATTAACAACCTAAGTTATAACGACATAATATAGTCACTAAATGTTGTTGGAAATTTATCAGTGGACTCATAAGTTTATTAACTCCATATAATTAATGTTTTGAAGACTTAGTGTGATAAAGTCAGCTACCATGACTCCTTGAACAGTAACAGTTCAAGAGGTGTTGCATTAAATTTCGATACACAATTAATTATTCGTTTATGAACGAATTGAGGAAACTAAGTTTTGTATCGAATACATTCATGATATGCTTAAGGACCCTATAACTGAAGGGCTATTACCCATAAGTCTTATTAAGAGAGCTCATAGACGGGTATTAATTAATGGCCGTGCGCAATTGCATATCGTACTATGAATGACTAAGTGTTAGTTAATTTTTCCTCATCAGTTTGATTTTGTATGTCTCTAAGAATATGTCAAGTCGACATAATGGCATATAGACAAATAAAGTTACAAATCAAACAAAGGGCTTATGCATATTTTGATCATAATGATTAGGTTTTAAATTAAGGCTATAGTATGACTAATGGGGGTCCTGAGTCGCATAATGATTCAACGGCTGTATTTCTCTGCTATAGTACTTGTTTAAGGCTAAAATGAGTGTTAACTCCTGATCAGGCTTATCTAATACTCATAGTAAATGATTACTCGGCTAAGTGGGAGAATGTAAGATTAAATATATTTTATGTCATATTTAATCTAGTAGCCATTATAATCATTTACATTATATGGATCAAAATATATAACTATCCTATTAAATAATTAGTTGGTAATTGTTGATGGGCCCAATTACCCTTATTAACTAATTAGGGTTTCCTCCTGGGTGCTTATATAAGAAGACTAATGTAGAGGTTTCAAGGTTAGACAACCTAATTAATCTCATAACATCAATTGACCTCCTCTCCATAACCGATTCCCTTGTCGGTTTCTCATCATCACTATCATTAGATTGCACCCTAAGGAGGAACCAGACCAAGCTGACAATCATGTCAAACACTGTTGCTGCGTCTCAATCTGGATTCTCTGTTGGCCTGTGCTGATGCAATCAAAGGTATGTTATTTATTCATGTTTTCCCTTATGTTCAAACAGAACTGATCCAACACATTGTTTAATTAATAACACCTAATCTTTAAAAACATTTTTCGCTTCGAATGTGGCCATTTTATCCTCAACCTGATCAAGTATTTTTATAAACTAATCCTATTTATTTCGGGTCGGCACAGGTTTCCTCACGGAACGGAACGCAGTTGGTTCGGATCGGATTTCGGGTCGGCACGGGTTTCCTCACGGGACGGGTTTCGGGCCGACATGAGTTTTCGCACGGGGCGAGTTTCTAGTCGGGACGGATTTTAGCACGAGACGGGTTTCAGTTCGATCCTTTATTTTTAGGCTCCAACTCGTTTAATCTCAGCTCGACTCAAGATTGTAGCAAGCCAATCTCATGGTTTGGCTACGTTACTCCCCTATGAGAAACTAACTCCTTATGTTCTATAACAGTTGAAATTTTGGGACTCTCTAAAACAAAATTTAGTATAAAACAGCAATTGGTATCCACTTTTTGGTTTAGCCAGTTCAATTCTAAATCTATGCAGTAACAATTCTCAAACTCCCTACACTTTGTTCTAACTCTAGGGCACAGATAAGGTAAACATCAAGTGAAATGATAATAAAGTCCTGTATTTGTATGTATATGTGTAGAGATAGATGCTTACTTGAACAAATCATGGTGGAATGAGGGAGAGCTATTTAAAAACACACCCGGACCCGGACCCGTTTCAACCCGACAAAATTGCCCCTTGATGTACAATCTCTCTTTAAAAAAACATTTTTTTAACCAAACCGACCCAACCCGACCCAAAACCCGTTCTGACCCGGAACCTTTTCAACCCAAACTCGTTCTGACCCGAACCAAAACAACCCTTTTTGTAACTGACCTGTTTTGACCACTAATCACTCCAAAATCTCTTAAAAAACACTTAATCCTTCAATCCAAACAATCACATCACACATTCCACACAAACTAACACAATCAAACTCCCAAACACTTAAATCAGGTAATGTTGTTTTCACATATCAGTGCTATATTATAAGTTCTATGTGTAGAGAGATCTGAAGCTCTAATTTTTTTGGCTTAACCGTAATTTTGCAGCTGCAAAAACATCTTAGCGCAGAAGGTCACCCATACCACAAGTTAAGTTAGGTTGGCATTTCAAGTTCATTAACTGATTCATAAAACAATAACTGGAACAAAACATCCATGTTCTAGTGTTCATAGCATCCATGTTCTAGTGTTCTTTGGGGAATATTAACTGATTCATAAAACAATAACTGGAACAAAACATTGAAATTCAACCAAAGTCAACCAAAATCATATTATGCTAAATTTACCCTAATAACCGAAACAAACATTCAAATTAAACGAAAATTCAAAAAATACACATATTATACTAAAAATTCAACCAAAATCCTATTATGCTAATTTTGCCCTAATAAGTGAAACAAACATTCAAATTCAACCAAAAATTAGGTGAAAGGTGAAATTGACGAACATGATTTCGTGAAAAAAACAGAAAAACTTCCTTCACTAAACAACCTGTAAATACACTTCAATAATTAACTTGATAAATTACAAAAAATAAAATTTAAAATTAAACATCTATATAAAATACAAAAAAAATACAAGAACTTACCAGAAAAACAAAACCAGATCCTGAAGAAGAGAGAGTATGATGTAGTATGGCTTTATAGACTCCATCACAAGATTAATATGCAAAGATGAACCCAAATTCGAAGGTCGATCCGTGTGAAAGCTAATCTACACCGTCAGATTATGTTTAAAAACCAGGGACAACCGTAGGATCTGTGTTTCTTGTGTGAGATTTGTGTTTCTTGAAAGGGAATTGGCGTTTTATGCAAAGATGGGACTGTGTGATACATATCTCAGAGAAAAAGTGAGATACATAATGGATCTTTTGGGTTTTTTTGAAACCTAGCTGGAAGTGTAATACATACAGAAGGTTGAAGAATGGAAGGAAGAAGAAGAAGAGAAGAAAAGGGAAAGAAGGTTATGAGCGCGTGTGAGGTATTGACCTGCAGGAAAGAGAGAAAGCGACGTATTATCTCCGGTCAAATAAGTATTTAGGGGTTAAAGAAAAAAAACGAGAAGACGACACGTGGGAAGAAGGAATGGGGGGGCTTGTAATGTTGACACGTGTCCACTTAAACTTTTCCTTTATTATATAGGAAGATTATTACCAATTCCACCATCACATTCACTGGTCTGGATTCATCCAGTAATCCATATTGCGCTCGTCGTACTTCCAGACGAGTCGCTCTCCTACCTGCCTCATCTTCTCACTACTCTCTAAAACCTCTTCTCCGAAATTCCGGAGCTCATGCACATTTTCTGCACTCATTGGGGGTGTAGGTGCTGGTACTGGGTCTGGATACTGGAGCAAGGGATTCTCCTGAGGGTACGAATTCTCTAAGATCTCCCTAATGTATTCATCGTTATCGTAGTAGTAGGGATCTAGAGGGTCCAGACCTAGATAAGCTGCTAAGTTTGGCATGGGTTCGTCGTTTAGGTGGTAGCGTGGCACATAATCCCTATGATCATCGAACCATGGATCATAATCTGGATCTAAGGGATTAGGGGCTGGTATCCTAGGTATCTCCTTAGGGTTGAAATCATGCATTTCTACTTGATTTTCGAGGTTGTTCTCTATCTCCATCAGCTGCATGGGGAACAAAGGTAAGGGTTGTGGGGCTACTAGTTGCTCCAGGTTCGGGTCGGCAGCATTTGTTGCTAGGATATAAAAATTGGCTAAGCTCCTATTAAGCATATCCTGTGTATGGGCATCTGACTCTCGCTTAGCGGCTGCTAGGATTCTCTGCTGTTGCAACTTTCGCATTCTTTTCCTACGCTCGAATGCTCCCTTATTGAGCCATCCTCTTTTTTTCTGAGGGAATGACTCTTCAGATTGAGCCTTAAAGACAAACATCCCTTCTTCATTATCAGTGGCATACCCAGAGAGGGCAGGCTGTGAAGAGGTACCTTCACTCCTAGGTGAATCAGACAACTGACGATACGCGTCTGAGGGTCCTTGATCACTCATACTGTAAACTAACAAATAGTCAAATAACACACAACAGTAAAATACAGATATGCACGTATTTCCATAATTAATTTCCTAACAATTTGAATAATATTGGTGTCAGCAGAACACTTCTGTGGCTGAATCAGTGGCTTAGCTCTGATACCACCTTGTGTCGCAACCCCCGCCCCTATCTGTCCCCGGAACGGGCGGCCGCGAGACCAGTTTTGTTGGTATCATTATTTATTATTTTGGCAGTGGAAATTTCATCAGGACCGTAGTTAGGAAATATTTATCAGAGTAAAACCACCATATTTTATATTAATAATCACATGGGTAAAACCCAAGTTTCTTATTACAACATATTTATAGGGATAAACCCTATTTTATTTAAAACATCGTCTTTTAGGTAACTTTTATAGCCACATTTTTTCAAGTCGTTAGTGCTCTCCAGCTGGCTTTCTTCTAATTTGGCTTTCTAAATTGGGAAAGTACAGAAAAAGCAAAGCATTACAACAATAAGCCAGTGCAGGTAACGGAACAGGGGGTCTCTCATATGTGAAACCCTCGACTTCGAGCGGCCAAAGCGACCCCAACCGATCACTTTATAGAACCTGACAAGTGTCGAACGAGGTAACACATCGACGCCCTCAATGTAGAGGGGGGGTGTTTGCCTCCTCCATCAAATAAAGGCCGATGTGCAGGACAAACTCTCTCAAAGACATCTCATGCCACTGACCCGCTAAATGAAAACTAACCTCGACCCACGGATCATCGGGGTCGTCAAGCTCCTCTGGCTGGTCTGCAGGCCTGGGAGCGAACTCGAACGATGCCAAGAATTCGCACACCATGACCCGAAACAATGGCAAGTATGCTAGCTGGAACAACCTGTCACACAGTGTGGTTAGTATCCATTTCATATACAAAACAAAGAAAACACAGTAACAAATAGTATACCTGTCCCACGGAGTATCATGTCCGATGTAATCTCGGGCTCTTGCCGCCTAATCCACCTCCTCCAGAGCCATCTAATCGACAGCCGCATGGCTGCAGATCTCCATCCGTCGAAACTTTTCACATCTGTAAAAATCCTCGGACCCATTCTCGAACGCTAGATAAGGATTATCTAGCAACGGCTCAACATCTGGGCCACCGCGCCCACGCCCACGTCCACCGGCCACCACCGACCCCGCCCTAGCATGTCCTCCACCACCCCGCCCTCCTCTACCTCCACCTCCACCTCTACCTCTACCATGCCTGACACCTCCACCGCCACCTCCACCACCCCGGCCCCGGCCCCGCCCCGCCCTCGCCCGATAACGTCAACCATATCAATCTAAAAAATATAACAATTTTTAACATTAAATATAACATTATTAATTTAATATTAAATATAACCTTTTTATTATATTTAAAAAATATAACAATTTTTAATGTTATTTTAAATGTAACAATAATTTTTAAGTTTTAATATTAAATAACATTTTTAATTTATTTTTTAAAAAATATAACATTTTTTAATGTATTTTTTTTTAAATATAACATCAATTTCTATTTAAAAATATAACATTTTTCGAAAAAACTAAGATTTCAATCAGAAAAGAAAAAAATAAGTGTTGTTGGGCCTATACGCGTCGTATATGCCCATATATATCGTATAACACCATAAGTTTCAAAATAAAGGAAGTGTTTTTGAATATATACAATGCGTATAGGCCCATAAGCATCATATTGATTTGTTGGTCAATGAAAATCCCCAAAATTCTTAGCCTTTAAACCCAAATTACAAACAATTATACGGTCAAAATCATAAATTGAATACGTATAAATGATGAGGGTTCGGAGATACATACCTTATTTGTCTTTGAACTTGAATACGACACCGTATCTTGACCGTATGTAGATCACCGTATATGTGTGTATTTATATGTGTTAGATTGTATTGGAATAATACCCCGTGTTAATCAAGGGGTTATATCGTTTTGCCCTTTAATACGCATCGTGTAGGCTTATATGATACGTATTACCCCCCCCCCCCCTGAATTTTCAAAGGACGCCATCTTTCTTTGAACTTGATACGATGCGTAAGTTAGGAGCATGGATGGAAACTTTACAAAGTAGGTTGCGAAACAAAGGAATCTCAAGGTGGTTGTTCATTCACTTGGTGTGATTTTCTTCCAAACATTTCTTTATTTGCGTATATTGTTTTAGTACCAAGGTGTCCACCTTTTTCACCAGGGTTTCCAGACTGCATTTCGGTGTAGTGAGTTGTTTCTTTAATTCAGCTTGTGCGCCTTCAGCTCTATTTGTCGTAGTTTGGTAAAATGTTAGCATTTTATTGGTCCATGCTGGTACAAATTTATAACGGGATGTGTTTAACCAGTTATCCCATAAGTAATAAAAAACATCTGAAAAAAATAAAAATAAAAATATTCAAATTATATATCTATTTAAATGAATGTATTAACTTAAGAGAAAATGTACGTTTACGTTGTTGATTGAGAAGGTGTCTATGAAGGTTGGTGAGCTTATAATCATATAACTCCTCGTTAGCAGAATCACACACTGTTTTCCACTGACGAACAAAGTCCTCCCAATCTAGTTGAGTAAATGAATTCTTGCAGTGCTTTACAATATTTTGTAAGATGTGGAACCTACAGAGATATCTTCGTGCGGCAGGGAATATTTTTTACACACGTTTATCAGTGCTTGGTCTCTGTCCGTAAGAATTACACGCGGCTGATGGGTTGGTAAATTCCAAAGCTTAATGTGTTTAATTATATCAATTTGTGTGAAATTGAATTTTAGAATACCTACTTTGAGATGGTTTGTATTTTGCAGGCCTTGATAGGTTTAAGGTGTATTTTGTAAGCTTTACGGAGCTTTGGAATGAAGGTAATAAGGAAATGATGCATTTAGGAGCTTACCAGAGCTTAAATGAGTGCATTTCAGTAACTAATTAAGAAATGGGAAGCATATGGAAGCATATGGAAGTAATCAAGATTGGTTTTGAGAAGAAAGGAGAAAACATGGGATGCGAATGCAAGTTACTTCATTTGGGACGCACCAGAGGGCGCATGAAAGTGTGGATTTCAGAGTAGGGACACATAATGTGTCCCTAGGGACACATAATGCATCTCTCATCAGTTACAAATCGTAAAAATACCCTTTTTGATCAAGAAGAGGTATCATTCATTCAATTCTGGACACATACGAATTGGGAGTTTTGCTAGGTGATTTGGGAGCTTTTTGGGAGATTCTTGAAGATTCAATCTATCTACTATCACATTCCATCACGTTTTGAAGATCAATCATAAACCATGAGTGGCAAATTTCCCTAAGATCGTCCCTGGGTGAAAGATTGTGAGTTTCTAGGGTTTGTTTTTCATGTTTTGGTTTGATACGAACATTTGTTAGTCTTTGATTGAAATTGTGTGAATCATTTGTTGGTATTGCGTTGAACTCGAAATTGTTAAGTTTTCTTGCAGCATTGACGTTGAGAGATGATTCCTACCATTAAGTTTTGATTTATGCTAGGGTTTGGTTTTTGTTCTTGATTAATAAAGCATACTATTATCTCATATTGTGATGGTTATCTTGCACCGATTGCATATGATAGATGATTGTTGATGTCTAAGATTAGGATTTCAAACTAACAAACTCAAGAAGTCATTGGTGTTCATAACATAATCAAACCATTCATGTTGGATAGCTCTAGATACTTATTAATCTAAAACCCGGGTGTGATTATTTTCTAAATAGTGTTCACGAATCCATTTTAATTACCGTTATGATATTCGTCATTCCAAATAACATGATTAAATCATTTTCTACAAACCAATTGGAATCGCATTGTTGGTTCGCATTTTCAAACACAATTTTAAAGATAAAAAACAAGTTTCATAATTGACCCGTTTAATCAATATAAATCTTAACACTAACCACAAACTCTTTGTGGTTCGACACCCTTCTTACCACTAGCTATATATGTCGCAACCCCCGCCCCTATCTGTCCCGGGAACGGGCGGCCGCGAGACCAGTTTTGGTGGTATCATTATTTATTATTTTGGCAGCGGAAATTTCATCAGGACCGTAGTTAGGAAATATTTATCAGAGTAAAACCACCATATTTTATATTAATAATCACATGGGTAAAACCCAAGTTTCTTATTACAACATATTTATAGGGATAAACCCTATTTTATTTAAAACATCGTCTTTTAGGTAACTTTTATAGCCACATTTTTTCAAGCCGTTAGTGCTCTCCAGCTGGCTTTCTTCTAATTTGGCTTTTACATTTTGTTACCTGAAACGCGTTTTAAAAACATTGTCAGTGGGAAATACTGGTGAGTGAATCCCAGTTTAATCAAGAAGAGTTTCATCCATTAACAGTATTGAGAGCAATCACATTGTTTATTTCTACACAATTACTCATTCAGTATTGTCAATCCTAACTGGTGGGTCATATTACCCATTGGCTAACTCTTTGTCCAATGGTAACGTGTTTCACATTTTGTATATGAAACCCCAACATACCGACAGTAATTGAAGAACTACAAAGACTCAATCACTGCTTAATTGCATTGTAAAACATTTAAGGTTTTGTAAAAACAGTTTAAAAAAAGTAGATTACTCACAAAAAGGTTTACACGAAAAGAGGATTACTCACATTGCTGACTTAGGTTTCTTCTAAGGTTTCCTGGTGATTATCTATAATTTACACAATGCACACGCGCTAGTATAATAACCCTTTATATTTACATTAGTTATACCTTCCCCGAGACGGCATTCCAACGACTACGTCGGGCAGAACCCTGACAGTCGTTACGGAACCCTTGATCGATCGGGCAGCGTATCTAATACGTAACTGGGGTTATGATACTTACATCGGGGCAGAACTTCGTTAATTAGGGGGTATTATACCCGAGAATTATGCCTACTATATGAAAATTGAGAGAAAGGAAAGATTGTGAGCGAGTTTTGACTGAAGGCCCGATGCCCTCTTATATAGGGCCTGATTTTCATTTTCTCGCGGCCCGTGTAGACCTAAGGGTCTTCTTACGTGGCCCCGCGTAGTAGGGGGTCTAGGCCGTAGCTGATCCGGGTCACGGTATAAGTTCAACACGTGTTGCCATGTGTCACCACCGGGTGAGGCCTCGTTGTTGATCGCTCGCGGCCCGCGTAGGCAGTAGCCAAAGGCTACGCGCCCCGCGACAGCCTTTATTTTCTTGTTTTTATTTTATTTTTAATGCTAGATCGTATTTTGGGCTCGGTTTTCACATATGGGGTGTATTTTAAGATATATGGGAATATTTTAATATATTTTAGGGTGTCAGAAAAATTCAGGAGGGTTGTTATAATATAGCTAAAGGTACTAAGGAACATATTATAAATCTATCTTTGACCGGACCCTCGACATCCGATCAGCGGCTCCATGCACTCTTGCAACATGGACCTGATCCTCTCCAGTACTCAGACGTACGTTACCTCCTGCTCGTTTGAAAGAAATACATGCGCAACACAAAAGGTTTGGATTGTCGACGTAATACCCATAACTTGCAAAAATGGAAGATCGTACATGTTAGTTATGTAGGTCGTGTCGACCATAAGCATATGCGGGAATGCACGCCACATTTCAAAGGACTTGTCGTGACAAATAATATATTATGAACGACATTGGTGGAAGGTTTCGCCTGTATGTAATAGGTCATCTGTTTTTCTTGGAGGATTTGTTTTAGTCTCTGCATGGGAGTCGTTTTTTCATCGAACTTTGTGGCCCTAATCTTTTGGAAAGCGTTGTGTATGTCCTTCGGAACACATTTGTTTTCAGAGTTCTGTTCGGTTACGGCTTTCCAGATTGTATGGGGCTATATGTCTTGATCTGTCAGCTCTTGCACCAGTCTAAACTCATTAGGAGTAAGTCTCCTGGCATACGCGCAACCCTCCAGTTGTTCAGCTGGGCCGTGGTTATGCTTCTTGTTAAAAATTTTAATGCAGATAATCTATCTACCAAGCTCGACGACTTTGGTTGAGATGACCTATCACCATAAAAGGGCATGCACATTTTTTGCTGCCGGTTTTCCTAACCGTGGCCTTACTCTCATGCTCGCCATTACGACAACATTGGAGCCATGTCCAGTGATATCCTTGGACCGTCTAGTAACAATAACGTATCCGTTGGCTAAACCCTTTTTTTACCCAACATTCCAACTCATTATGGGATATAAGATCCCAAGTGAAAAAAAAATATATAACATTTATAGTAATTTTTAACAAAAAAATATAACATTTATAATACATTTTAAAAAATATATAACATTTATAAAAAAAATTTAACAGAAAAAATATAACATTTATAATACATTTTTAAAAATATATAACGTTTATAGTATATTTTTAACAAAATATATATCATTCGTACTTGATCAGTTTTGTACGAAACTTCAGGGTAAGCTAGTTGCTCGTCACCCAATGACTCTTGCGCGTAAGAAGGCTCCCCAACGTCTTGTTGTACGCCCGAGGCACCACTAACGAAGAAGTTATTTATCGTATTCTTCTTATCCATACGAGGCACCGTAACCGGCTTCATAATCCGGAGACCCATAACCATGATCATCGCTAGGCACACTAACCTGAAAAAAAAACCACCGGTTAGATGATAACGGCACATCTAAAATCCTTCTTAATAATAATTAAATATATTTTTACCTCGTTCAGATCTGGCAACAACGGTTGGCGGGGCTCAACAAACTAAAAAAAACCAACGGGTAAAAGGTAATGGTAAACTTAACGCCGAATAGAAAAAAAGTAGATAAATACTTATCTTGTTAAAAATACCACCCACCTATTATCCACTCTATAAATAAGCAACATCTTTATGCTTAGGGTAGTTGTACCCTTGGCTTTGGGTGGGTTTCAAAAAAAAATGAGAATTTTACTTTTCAACCCAATTCTTTCTATTTGTTGCAAATTTAACTTACAAAATTGATTTTGTTCACCTTAAAGCCAAAACTTTTCTTCTTTCACAATTTTACCTCACAATTTTTCTAATTTTCATCTTTCGCAAATTTTCGATTTACGTTTCGTACTAAATTTTACGAGTTACCACGGAGCAACGTGCTTGCGTGGTTCCATGTTTTTACGTTTTGTTCATAATTTTGCGAGTTAACACGGCACAACGTCCATGTGTAGTTCATGGTTTTTACGTCTATTGTTTTTCATCTTACAGGTTCGTCACAATGCGTGGGTCATTGATCAACTTAGTTATTAAAACACTATAAAGAAGCAACATATTTATGCATATATGTGTTGTAATCTTGGCTTTAGGGGTTTTCAAAGAAAAAATGGTTATGTATATGGTTGTTGTAACCTTGGCTTTGGGGGTTTTTCAAAAAAAAATTGATTTTTTTTTTACTTTTAACCCAAAACTTTTTATCTTTTGCAATCTATCCTCACAACTTTTTTTATTTTCAACTTTGGTCCTTTATAGTTTTCATTTTCCGCAAAATTTTCGCTTTATGCTTCGTTCTAAATTTTGTGACTTAACACATCGCAACGTGCGTCTTTGGTTTAACGTTTTTACATTTCGTTCTAAATTTTACGAGTTAACACGACTCAGCGTGCGTGTGTGGGTGAACGTTTTTACATCGTCTATTTTTTCACCGTTTGACAGGTTCAACATAACGTGCGGGTCCTAAATCGACTTAGTTATAACTAAAGAATCCCCGCCGCATTGCGGCGGGTCGTAATTCTAGTTATATATAATAAATGACAATTATTTGGGTCACGTACGTGTGTCAGTAGTAGAAGATGGCTACATTTTTTTTTCTTTTCCCACCCAAACTTCCATCCCCTTTACTTTCTCTCCTGACAAACCCTAAATCTTCTCCTTCTTCTCCTGTACTACTCTTCTAGATATCTCTACTACTGCGCTTCCTCATATCATATTGGATCTTCTCTTCATCTCAATCCACTTCGTCGCTTCCTTCATTCTCGAAGATCAATTGCGTCAATACTTCTTTCCATCATCATCATCATCATCAATGGCAGTCGCATCTTCTTCTTCAATCACTATTAGCATCAGACGTACCCATAAGTTAAGCTATTACGATTTGTAATCATCATCAATGGCAGTCGCATCTTCTTCTCTTCATCTCAATACACACACTTTGTCAGGGGTTCTCTTTCTCTTACTTACACCCGATCTCAAATCCTTAGATCTCTTACTCCAATCCTAGGGTTTCACACCCCTAATTTCATTCTTCTACCATGGTGAGCTTTCAATCTCTACTCACATGTTTATTTACGTTTCTTTTCAGTGTTGTATCTTAGATCCGGTTTCAATCCTTGATGAATTCACATTTGATCATTCTTTATTTGCATTTCTAATCGTTTAATTGTTGTTTTAATGTTGAGTTTTGATTCGAGTGTTTACAGACTGAAATTTGTGGATTTTGTTGTGGTTTTTGCTCCGGTGCAGCCTCTCAGACTCGATATTAAGGTACTGTTAGTGAATAGTGATCTCGATTTAATTAAATGTTTGATGTAAGATGTTAAGTTAATGATGATGATGATGAGATTTTTGGTTTTTTTTTGTGGCAGAGGAAGCTTGCTCAGAGATCGGAAAGAGTAAAGTCGGTTAACTTGCATCCGACCGAACCATGGTAATGATCTGTATTTGTTTTAGTAGTATGTGTGTTGGTGAGTTAATGACTGGTAGTTTGATATGAAATTGGTTGGCATTGGTCGATAACGGTTGTAGGTTACATGTTGCATTAGTTTAGATAAGAATGAGCCTTACTGTAAGGATGCGGGGATGTAAATTGGAGATCAAGTTGTTATATGTCTGTCTTTTTATTGATAAAGACATCTGCTACTATAGCATCATATTTTATGCTTTTTTCTCTTTACAGTTTTCGTTTTTCTGATTTCTTTATGCTAAATTCTTGTAAAATATATCCCCTAAACATGTTCGTGTGGTTTGTAAATGGTCAAAGTTATTTTTGAACAGGTTATCTTTTCGATGATGGAAGGCATGCACTTAGAAGATTAGGAACACTTTGTGAGCAGGTGGATTATTATAACAAAAACACATTTTTGCAAACATATTTGAGTCTATGGAGACTGATCTTGAAGCTGTCATTCGAGATAGAAACAACCCCTGTAAGGTCGCGCGGGACCATAGTCCTTACTCAGCAATTTCCTTGATTGCCAACCTCGCGCGGGCTGCAACAAATCTGTGTAACGCGGCGCGAGGTCCACATAAGAAGTAAACTCCAGTTAGCAACACTTAGCTTTCTAAAAACAACATCTGAAAGCTCATGCCGCGCGCATGATAATAACGTGCTCAGCAAGAATCGTGCGTGACTACGGCGCAAGGCCTTTCCAGATAGTACACAAGGTACAAGTGGCAGAATAAAAGAGCCAATCAGGGTCCTTCTGTTCCTGCGCAATCGTGCTCCACGATCGTCTGACATGCAGGAGACAAAAAGTACTTAAGGACGCCTATGTGGCACCAATCACAGGGCAGAGACAACTGCCCCACGATCTCCACTTACCTGCTGATGGCAGAAGGGCGACCAGGCCGACAACAGTGACACGTGGCTCCAATCACGTTGCGCCAACTCCATAAAGCTCCTAGAAGCCACTAACGGTCGATACCAGTGAGACAAGGAGCATATCCTCCATGTTGTCGCCTTCCGGCCCAAGGCCCATCAGCCCACACCCTCTTACACCTCTCCGGCTATAAATAGAGACCTTCACTTCACAGGTTAATTCATTTCATTCCCTCTACTCTCACTTAATACTTAATTCTCTCCCAAAAGCAGTCGCTAGGAGCTCGGGAAACATCGAGAAGATTAACCATCATGGTAGAAACATAAACCAAACTGATTAGTCCCATAATCAGTTCCGTGTTTCTTCATTGGCGCCCACCGATTTTTTCTACAAACCACTTTCATCTTCTTATTTCCTGAGTTTTTCGTTGTTTTTTCCTTCCTTCGATCATGGCTGGTCAAGGAATCATTCCTGAGTTCGTGGGTCTTGGAGCAAACACTGATGCAGTGTTGGGACCGGATAACCAAAACATCCAACCCCAGCACGTCGAAGAAATCGGCGAAATCGAGATGACCAACACTGGGGGTCCGCGCGGGAGCTTCACCCGCATCGCTCAAGCTACCCCAGGAAACAACGGTGCCGGACCTTCGAACCCAGCTCCACCTCAGAATATCTCAGCGCTATTAGGGCTACCAGAGGGCGAAACCCCAGCCTCATGGTACGCCAAGCAACTCGCCACCATTAACGCGGCATATCAATCCTTGAGCGCGCAACAAGCAGTTCTAACGGCAGAACCTTCCTTGGTTACACCAACCGGCCCAAGTCACGGGCCGCGCCAGATGCCACCACCGCAAAATATCCAAGGAAGAGCCAACAGACCTCCCCCTACCCGAAGACTAAGCGTGCAGGACACACGCGATACACGGGGGGAGACAGAAAGCTACTATGACGAACCGTCAAATTTCCAAAGAGGCCCAGTTCATAGCCGGCTCACGCCGCGCAACATGAACGATGAGTGGGAAGAAACTGACCCGAACGATCCAACCTGGGAGAACGATGACGAATCTTCGGTCTTCAATCGTTTGCAAAGAAATCACGAGTATTACAAACCAAGGCAACACGTTGGTTATACCGAGGAGGCGGAGCGTGACTTTCGCCTCGCCTATCGACCAGAAGAAGCTATAGAGCATTCAAAGTTCATCCCAAAGATAGCACTAGCGCCGCTCAAGAGAGAAAAGTTGCCTCCGACTGTCGGAAAGTTTAACGGATTGACTGATCCAGACGATCACGTCAGAGTGTTTACTAGCGTGGGCTGCATGGGAGGTTGGAACATGCCCATGTGGTGTCATCTGTTTATCCAAACATTAACGGGGGCTGCTCGCGCCTGGTTCGACAGCCTTCCTCCGGGAAAGATAAAATCATGGGTAGATTTCAGAACTCAGTTTTTGAGTCACTTCAGTCAACAAAGACGATACCAGCACGACACAGCGGAAGTTGAAGATATCTGGCGCAGAGATAATGAGGGTCTGGAAGATTTCATTACGCGCTTTAACAAAGAATGTTTGGAGATCGGTGGCGTGAGTGAACAACTCATGCGCTGCCACTTCAAGAAAGCCATCCGCTGCGATAGCCTAATTAGAACCATCACTGGGAAGGATGGAATGCCCAAGGAGTGGGATAAGCTAATGGAAGCCGCGAAGATAGTCGCGCAAACGGAAGAGTCACTCGCGAGAAACAACAGCTATCGTTCTGAGGATAGATTTTCTAAAGGGGGTCATTCGTGTGACGACAACAGACGCAAGAAAGGCAAAAACCCTGGGTGGAAGGCCAACCACTCCAGCGGTTATAGCGACCGACCCCGTTATGAAGAGCGATCCCGCTATAAGGAAGACGCGCGTGATACCATTGACCGCATCGGTTATAAAAAGGCAGTCCGAGATGATAATCGTGAAAAGCATTGGACTCCGCTCATAAAAACACCAAAAGAGGTGCTAATGACGGAGAACCATGATTTTAAGGCTCCCAGGCCTATGACGAACAAAAAGGGACAAGACCCCAATCTGTATTGTGATTTCCACAAGGATACAGGCCACTTAACAGATGATTGTTACAGCTTGCGACAAGAGATCGAGAGAGCACTAAAGAACGGAAAGCTGAGCCACTTAGTGAAGAACGTGCGCAAAGAAACGCGACAGCTCCATCGCCACGATGAAGGAAATCACAAGAAGGTTCGACGCCTGGAGACACACATGGTCAATGGACCAAGGTATAGCGCAAGAGAAAAAGGCAAGAGACCTTATGAGCCTTCATGGCAAGAACAGCAAGTTATTTTCCCGGTGGTGCGCGGGGGTCCCCGAGCCACACGACCCATCGTCATCACCGGTATCATCGGCCATTATGAAACTGAATACGTCTTCATTGACCCGGGGAGTACAGCAGACATCATCTATGAACAATGCTTTAACCAGTTTGACGATGAAGACAAAGCGAGACTTGAACCAGTTGACTACCCACTGTCTGGGTTCTGCAATGAAATGGTCTTCCCGTTAGGCCAAATTAGCTTCCCCGTCACACTCTCTGACGGGAAGCATTCGAGGACAACAAACGTCAACTTCATATGCCTGTTAAGTCAAGACATGATGTGCTGATCGGGAGAGAGACGCAAGGTGAGCTGAATATGATAACTTCCACCCCCCACTCAGCGATTGGTTTCCCAACCAAGACGGGGGTGGCAATCGTTTATGCAAAGAAAGAAGTGATGTCAACAGAAGAGATGCGCCCAACAAAAGCGGCGAAGGTTTCAGCAACCGAGCCCGAAAAATGGGTTTTAAATCGCAAATATCCGGAGCAAACGATAATGATAGGTCACGCCATCTCACCAAACATCAGAACTCGTCTCAAGCAGCTCCTATTCAAGAACATGGATATTTTCGCCTGGACCCCGGCCGACATGACCGGAGTCCCGCGCGACATCACAGAGCACTGTTTAAATACCTACCCCTCGGTTGAGCCGAAAGTCCAAAGAAGGCGCAGCCTAGGGGCAGACAAGACGAAAGCAATGAATGAGCAAGTATGCGAGTTACTTAAAGCCGCCATCCTGCGAGAAGTACGTTATCAGAGTTGGGTTGCTAACCCCGTAATGGTAGAGAAGTCTAGTGGTGGATGGCGAATGTGTGTCGACTATACCGATCTCAACAAGGCATGCCCTAAGGATTGTTATTCTTTGCCTGAGATCGACAAAAAGATAGACTCTCTCGCGCCATACAGATGGAAGTGCTTCTTGGATTGCTACAAGGGGAACCATCAAGTTCAGATGAAGCTCGAGGATGAAGACAAGACGGCTTTTCGCACTGATCTGGGGATTTTTTGCTATACGAAGATGCCATTCGGCCTGAAAAATGCTGGCGCCACATACCAGCGATTGATGGACAAGACCTTCGCGGGTGACATCGGAAAGCATATTGAAGTTTACATCGATGATCTAGTGGTCAAAAGTCCCGAAGAGGACCAAATGTTGAAGGACATCGAGAAAACGTTCAACTCATTGCGCAGCGTAAACATGAAGTTGAATCCAGCCAAATGTTCTTTTGGCATGGAAGAAGGGAAGTTTTTAGGCTTCATAGTCACCAACGGCGGCTTTAAAGTGAATCCGGAAAAAGTCCAGGCAATAGAGCGGATGCCATCGCCGCGAACAATCAAAGAAATGCAACGGTTGGCCGGCCGCCTCGCCGCGCTTAACCGCTTTTTGTCAAATCACACTGCGAAGTCGTACCCTTTTATCAGCACGCTGCGCAATTGTGTGAAGAAGCAAGAGTTCAGATGGACCCCTGAAGCAGAAAAGGCTTTTCAGCAAATGAAAGAATGTTTGATCGAGCTCCCCACCCTGACTGCACCATTTGAAAAAGAACCCCTCATACTGTACTTATCTTCTTCAGATAAGGCAGTAGGATCGGTGTTACTGGTGGAAAGAAATGGAGTTCAAACTCCAATTTATTATGTCAGCAGGGTACTCACTGACCCGGAAACGAGATATTCCACGATGGAAAAATTGGTACTAGCGCTGCTACACGCCTCCAGAAGGCTGCGCAGATATTTTACAGGGCATGTGATCACCGTGCTTACCAATTTCCATATCGGCACGATACTTCAAAAACCAGAAACGTCCGGGCGGTTAGCAAAATGGGCCATCGAACTGGGGGGCCACAACATTCTGTATCGGCCGCGCCCGGCCATCAAGGGTCAAGTCCTAGCGGACTTCATCACAGAAGTCCCAGTTGAGAAAATCAAAGATTGTGAGCTAGTGGAGACTCCCGAAAAAGACACCACAAATGAGACTTGGATGCTTTACACTGATGGGGCCTCAAACGAGGACGGCGCGGGAGCTGGATTGCGCCTAGTAAGCCCTGAAAACCATGAATTCACTTACGCCATCAAGTGGGATTTTAAAAACACCAACAACGAGGCGGAATACGAGGCATTTCTGGCAGGCTTGCGCCTCGCCATCAAAATGGGAGCTAAAAATCTACAAGCACATGTTGATTCACTCTTGATAGCCAGCCAAGTCAACGGTATATACGATGCAAAGGGTGAAGTTATGGCCCTATATCTGGAACAAGCAAAAGAGTTGCTTCAACAGTTCAAGTCTCACAAGGTCATCCACATCAATCGCTCTGAAAACAAACCAGCTAACGCTTTGAGCAAGCTTGCTTCAACATCCTTCCAACATCTTGCCAAAGATGTAAGGATTGAGGTACTCAAGAACCCATCAGTCTTGTTACGACAAGTCAATGTGATCGAGATAGGGCAGCCATCCTGGATGACCCCTATCATTCAGTACTTGAAAGAAGGAATACTCCCAGAGAATAAGGCAGAGGCAAGAAAGATTCAGAACAAAGCTCTGCAGTACGAAATGAATGGTGGTATCTTATACCGCAAGTCCTTCTTGGGGCCACTACTGCGCTGTGTGGACCCCCAAGATGCGAATTATCTGATAAGGGAGATTCACGAAGGAATCTGCGGCATCCATGCAGGACCACGCATGGTTGTTGCTAAGATTATGAACGCCGGATATTACTGGCCAGGGATGCATGTGGATGCCCTGAAGGAGCTGCGCAAGTGCGACTCCTGTCAGCGGCACTCTCCAAAAACCCTGCGCCCCAAGAACGACCTGATCCCCGTATCCACTGCTTGGCCTTTTCAGCAGTGGGGAATTGACATGGTAGGACCCTTCCCAGACGCTCCCAGCGCCGTCAAGTTCATAATAGTGGCCGTCGATTACTTCACAAAATGGGTGGAGGCCAAAGCCCTTGCTTCAACTACAGCCATGATGGTGCGCAAGTTCATTTGGGAACACATCATCTGCAGATTCGGGCTCCCACTCAAGATTGTAACTGACAACGGCACCAACTTTGCGTCTGAAGACCTCCAGAACTGGATGAAGGAGATGAAAATCGAACACACTTTCTCCTCCGTTGCGCATCCTCAAGGCAACGGGCAGGTTGAAAGTGTAAACAAGTGTATTGTCGAAGGGATTAAGGCCCGACTGGGCACGAAGTGAAGAGGCTGGGTGGATGAGCTCCCGAGCATCTTGTGGGCTCACCGAACCATGCCGAAAACAAGTACCGGCGAGACCCCTTTTAGCCTAGTCTATGGCTCAGAAGCGGTTATCCCGGCAGAAGTTGGCCTGCCTTCTCCGCGTTTGACAGCAGTCAACGCAATCGAAAACGAGGCAGAGCGTCGTCTTGACTTGGATTTGCTAGAGGAAAGGCGCGAAATCGCGCGTATCAAAGAAGCCAAGTACAAAACACAACTGGAGAGGTACTACAACGCGCGAGTCCGCATCTGTACCTTCACTCCAGGAGAATATGTCTTTCGAGACAACGAAGCCTCAAACGCCGAACGCCCAGGAAAACTAGCACCCAAATGGGAAGGCCCATACTTGGTTCACGAAGTGCTAGGAAAAGGGGCTTACAAATTGCGCACCCTGGATGGACACATCATCCCGCGCACGTGGAATGCGCAACAACTGCGCAAATGCTATATATGACTATATTAGGCCCTGCGCCTTTATCCATTAATGTCGGCTACGCGCCCTTTACTTTCTTATGTTGGCTACACGCCTTTTATGTTACAAGCAATGTATCTCGGCCTAAGCGCCTACGTAATCAATGAAAGCATACGACATGATCTTTTGTCACTATCCGACTTATTTCGTTACAAATGCATGTTAAACTTCTGATTAGCACGAAAACACTCCAGTCACGCTCGCACAAGAGCCCCTCTTACATTTATTCGCGCTAACTTAACCAAAGTTTCTAACAACAGTGCAATAATTGTAACGGGAACATAAGCAAGAACACTATTTAATAAGCGCAACCGCGCAACAATTATAGAAAAACATTGTCATTCATTAGATAAAAGCGCGCCCGCGCAAAGAGTTACATCAGAAACCTACTGGAATTTTTTACAAGGCACAAAGCCTGTTGACAAACCTATTCAAATTCATCATCTCCACTGTCATCATGCTTATCGCCTTTATCGCCATCGCCGCCAGGCTTACCGTCACCACCATCATTTCCACCATCATTGCCCGCCGCTTCATCTTCGTCAGAGAGTTCTACGTGCTCTGGTGGATCAAGAATGCCCTTCATACGTGCACACCAGTCATCATGTTCCAGAGCCTTCGAGACCAAATCCATCACAGGTAAGGCTAAATGATTATAAGAATTTTCAGCTCGATCCAATTCGGCATCAGCTCCATCAGTTACCGAGCAATGACTGGCATCAAACTCTTGTCCAAACATTTCTGCGGCATGCTGCGCACACTCCATATAACCTCCGCGATGTCCTACGGCGCGAGAGGCATCAATGAGAGCAGCGACAGTCTGATCCAGCTCGCCAGCATTCAGAATCGAGTTAGCCATCTGCATCAAAGTAAGCAAGTAAGGAATTAACTTGGTAAGCAAAACCAAAGTTTAAGATAATACCAGAACTATTCCCCGGCCGCGCAGCCACTCGGCATCAGAGACAAGAGTATCCACGATACCCTGAGCTTCAGCATAATTAGTCTGCGCTACATTAAGAGCTACAGTACTAACATCACGAGCTTCCTCAGCCCTAAGCTTCGCCTCTTCAGCTGAGGCAGCCTTAGACTTTTCAGCCTCCAGATCGATCTCCAAGGATTCACTTTTGTCAACCTGCTCTCGCAGTCGGCGTTTAAGCTCAGCGATCTCGACATCCTTGGCCCGAAGATCCTTGTCCTTGCCCGACAGCTGCACCTTCGCATCAGCAAGCTCAACCTAAAAAGGACAGGACTTAGGATATGTTGCAGACAAAACACAGAAGGAAAAGGTATAAGTTGTACAAACCTCAAGCTGTGCCTTAGCAGCCTTAACAGCTTGCACACCCTCAACCTCCGCCATCAACTCCACAATCTTGGCTTCAAGGTTGACAATCTTGTTACGAGCCGTGGCCGCGCGCTCATTGTCCTTCTCGCAAATGCGCTTGAATTCGGTTTTCTCCTTAGCCAGCTGCTGTTCAGCAGCGTGAAGCTTGTTCTTCAGGCCCTCGCGACCCCAGTCTTCTGCCTTCTTATCAGCATCAAACTTCACCTTCTCTTCATCAAGGGCAGCTTTTGACTTCTCAAATTCACTAATATGCTTCAACATCCGCTCGCGGTACCTCTCCCAATCCGACCGCTCCCTAACCATTGTCCGCCACTCACAGACAATTTGGTGGTTAGCAGCGCGAGCATTCGCCTCCCCGAGCATGTAAGTACGGTACAGCCCTTCATGAGTTTTCGCCTTCTGCCTATTAACCTCACCAGGAGTGAAAGAGTTCAAGAACCAATCGCGGCAAGGGCCGAACTCTTGAAAGGTGTCCTTTTGCCTCAAATTCCAGGGAGCCTGGTGGGGAGCATTACCACGTTCCTCTTCGGTATAACTTTTATAGTAGATATCACCAAGAGTATCCTTCGCCCCGATAGCTTGCGGATTATAACCCCCGGCGCCACCAGAACTCGCGCCACTAGAAACATACGTAGGGCGGGTAGGTCTTTCAACCTCAGGATCTTTCCTTCTCTCTTGATGGGGCTTTGCAGACCCAACGACGCTCAAAACCTCCGGACCCTGCGCTTTCTCTTGAATAGTGATAGCAGCGGCACCGGTATACCTCAAGGAATCATCAATAGGCTTTTCAACAGCCTTTTGCTTCTCCTTCTCCACTTCAGAGGCTTTCTTCCTCGCCTCCTCAGCCTTCCTATCTTCCTCAGCCTTTTTCTTCTTCTCATCCTCCGCTTTTTTCCTCTTATCCTCATCGGCTTTCTTCCTTCGCTCTTCATCAACTTTCCTCTTCTCTTCGACAGCCTTCGCCTTATCACCTTCAGCAACATGTTTGTCTTTGGCAGTCTCAGCGCCAGCAGCCTTGGAAGATTTAACGGTAATCTTTGGCCTCTTTGGCTCTGGCTCCGTAATCACAACACCCTTCTCAGGGGTTTTCTTCTTACCCTCTGCAAAAACCAAGGGATCAAGAAAAGGAGCAACAACAAAGAAGAGCTAAAAACAAACTTACCAGGAGAGAATCTATAAAGTGAGCGCAGATTACTCTGTTTACCAAGCACAAGAGCCCCGCCAACCTTCGACGCAACGGACACGCCAGCAGGCGCCTCGCTCCTCGTTCTTTTTCTGCTGATCAACTTTTCAGCAGCCTCCTCTTGTTCTTCCTCTTCCTCTTCCTCCTCATGCCCAACAGAGGAAGGAGTAGCGCTAGCGTCCGGGTTGCGAGAACCCGCGCTCCCTGAGCCACCAGTTCCAGTCTTCTTTCCGCCTGCGCGCGACAAACCTTCAAGTGAGTCACTAACAATCACGAAATCTCTCAAGTCACTCTGACGGAGGCGAAAAATACCTTTATCCACAGCATCAGTGGTTGCGCGACTAGCCCCAGCACCCTTGCTGGTCACCTCAGCATCCTTCTTCTTCTTCTTCACTGGTTTTTTCTTCTTCTTCTCTTCTGAGTCAATACCCAAGTCGCGCAACACACCTGCAAAGACGTTAGACCACGAACTTAGTTCTCCGTTCAAGGATCCTACAGACTCCTCGCTGGAAAGATAGATAACCTCTTTCCCAGCAGAAGTCACAGAGCGCAAAGGGCGAGGGTTCGGTATGTGCGCACCTTCGTTTGCAGTGGGCGGCGAGGCGAACGCATCAGCAACAGGATACATAAAGTTACCCTTTATTTGGTCATACCAATATTGTTCTCCGTCTTGAAGCGGGCGCACGCCCATCTTACCGCCAAAAGTGGCGAAGGCAGCTTGATACAAACGCACCTCTACAAGATAAATCGTATAAAAAAAAGGAAAAATGCAAGCCCCGAAAGATCAGTAAAAATAAGAAAATTACTAACCTTGGTCATCAATCATTAAGATAGGAACCTCCTTGCTATCAGGCAGCCACTGATCGCTCATCCGCGCCGCTACCAAGACATTCTCCCCAAACACTCGGTTTGGGGTGGCAGTAAGCTCCCGATACCAAGCCTCAGTCTTGGGGATCTCCAAGTCTTCCTTCACGATCGCTTCAGTCCAGGCGCGAAACGTCATGGGTATCGGAACTACCTCCTCCCGAATATAGAAAAACTTTGGTTTCCAGTCATGGAAACTCTTGGGAGGGTTTAACAGTATCTTCTTCGCCGCGCCTCGGCTGGCGAAGGAATAAAAACCCATGTTTCTCTGAAGTTGGTAGAAAACCCGGAACTTATCAACAGTTGGCTCGATGCCATGAGCCCAGCACAGGAACTCGAAATGTCGAACCCGAACCATTCCGGGTGGGCTCATTTGAGATATATGGAACCCATAATACTGAAGAATATGAGCCATGAAATTCGTCGCCGGCAACCGGAAGTTGCCCTGATGAAAGAAGTCTTCGAACAAAGTGATGTACCCCGGTGGTGCATCAGCGGCCATCTGGTGCTGGTCGGGGTACCGGGCATCCCACTCCGGTGGGAACCGGAAACTACGTGAAAGCTGTTCAAAAAGCCCTAAATCCCACCGGAGAACAGGCACAGGACCTTCTTCTCCGGGATTATCTTCATGTTGTTCTTCAGCCATCGATAGGTAAACAAAGGTCTCGAATATTCTGGAAACAAGCTTGATAATCTGCTACGATGTTCTTCAAGAACTTGAAGATCTGCTGTAACCGTGTTCTTCAAACTTTGAAGATTCAAAGAAGTTGAGAGGAAATAAAGGAATAGTAGAAGAGAAAAGTGATAAAACCTCACGTCTCTTCGGATATATATACCCATCGCATTTAATGCGATGGGTAATCGTGCCGAGTTCGCCGCAAGCAAGCCCAACCAGAAAGCGCCACGTAAGGCGTGTTTCCCGGAGTGACGGTTACCACGCGCGCGTGGGCCTCACTCTCCTGACGAAAAGCTGAACCGTCAGCAACAAGTTGATGACAACCGTCAGAGGTCAACTCAGTCGTCACCAACCACGACTTTTGCACCAACCTGTCAGAAAATTCGAATTTCGAGGTTTTTCCCGCCCAAAGTCATTAGAAACTTCATGTTCAAGCTAACAACAAAGCCAACAACAAGCCTGGTAGCCGCGCCGTAGTAACCAACAACTTACACGCGCGCCGTCTACCAAAGCCAAAAGCATTATTCTACTTTATTTTCTTAAGTCCAGAGCTCCAACCACTTGCCTTGCGCATGGTTCAGCACTGGACTGGGGGGACTTGAAGGGGTATGGTCCCAAAAAGCTGCGCAACCCCTGTAAGGTCGCGCGGGACCATACTCCTTACTCAGCAATTTCCTTGATTGCCAACCTCGCGCGGGCTGCAACATATCTGTGTAACGCGGCGCGAGGTCCACATAAGAAGTAAACTCCAGTTAGCAACACTTAGCTTTCTAAAAAGAACATCTGAAAGCTCATGCCGCGCGCATGATAATAACGTGCTCAGCAAGAATCGTGCGTGACTACGGCGCAAGGCCTTTCCAGATAGTACACAAGGTACAAGTGGCAGAATAAAAGAGCCAATCAGGGTCCTTCTGTTCCTGCGCAATCGTGCTCCACGATCGTCTGACATGCAGGAGACAAAAAGTACTTAAGGACACCTATGTGGCACCAATCACAGGGCAGAGACAACTGCCCCACGATCTCCACTTACCTGCTGATGGCAGAAGGGCGACCAGGCCGACAACAGTGACACGTGGCTCCAATCACGTTGCGCCAACTCCATAAAGCTCCTAGAAGCCACTAACGGTCGATACCAGTGAGACAAGGAGCATATCCTCCATGTTGTCGCCTTCCGGCCCAAGGCCCATCAGCCCACACCCTCTTACACCTCTCCGGCTATAAATAGAGACCTTCACTTCACAGGTTAATTCATTTCATTCCCTCTACTCTCACTTAATACTTAATTCTCTCCCAAAAGCAGTCGCTTATTCTCACGTCGGAGCCCGGTTAAGAGGGAAACCCCCACATTCCCCTCTTAACGAGTAACGGTGTTTGGTTTTGCAGATAAACCACGGTCATTAGGAGCTCGGGAAACATCGAGAAGATTAACCATCATGGTAGAAACATAAACCAAACTGATTAGTCCCATAATCAGTTCCGTGTTTCTTCACCCACTGATATAAAGTCTACCTTCAAATGATATTAAAAGGACTTGCCTTTTGCCATGAGAAATGGGTTTTGCATAGGTAACTTGGCACCAAGACATCACTTTTCTGTGAGTGTGAATTACCTTTTTAACCAATATACTTGACTCTTTGAATCAAAATCCAAAACAATCATCGTATTCGGAACAAATTTTCTAAAAAAACCTTATACTTGTAAAATATAAACATTGGCAACCGTAGTACTTGATTTTTAGCTTTACAACAAGTTTAAAATATACGTTCTTCTAAAAGTTTAAAATTCATAATACTTTTAAATTTCTGTAGGAATCCGTTCGTGTAAAATAAATAAAATAATTTATTATAATTTATTAACTTGAAATACAAGAACAATAACAGAAATACAACTGAAAGAAGTACAAATACAACTGAAGAAAAAGGAAAACAAAGACAGAAATCCGAACAGAAAAACTGTTCTTTGGCTGAGGATCGTGTTAGACACGGGTCCCTTAAAACAAATTTCGTGTCTCCCAGGAGAACACGTTTGTTTCCAGGATACAACAGCCGCAAGCAGTTGTACTGCCGGTCTTGACTCCAACCCGAAGGTGTACCTAGTAGCTTGAAGAAGATGATGAAATTCAGAGAAGAGAATGTAGTTGCTGTGTAATTCGGTGTGTCAAACTGGTGAAAGGAGTCTCCTATTTATACACCAGGTCTAGAAGAAACTGAAAAAACGAATTAATGGGAGAATTAAACTGCATTAAACGTCTTTAATGCACTTTAATTCGTCATTAAAATCGCAGTCAAAAGCATTGACTTCGTCAGTTTCGAATGCTGAATGTAACTGCACTGACATAACTGCAGCTGGAAGCTTCTGCGCGCGCGCGCGCGGTGCAGCCTCTTGGCTCACAGCCGTGCGCCGCGCGTCCATGCGCGGTGCGGCCTCTTGGCTCACAGCCGTGCGCCGCGCGCCCATGCGGGTGCGGCCTCACGGCGCGCCCATGCGGGGTGCGGCCTCTTGGCTCGCAGCCGTGCGCGGCGCGCCACGTCACCATGCGCGGTGCGTCCTCTTGGCTCAAGTCCATGCGCGCGTGCGCCACGTCACCTGTGAGCCTATACGAGCGCGCCACACAGTCGCGCCGTATTGACTCACTCTAATGCGCCGCGCACGACACAGCAGGACCCATGCACCATGCGTGCACCCGCGCATGACTGCCACGTCATGCGCCGCATCACCTACCACTTGGTCCTTGCAACCCTTGTGCTCCACCACGCGCACGTGGTCAAAAATACAAAGGCGGCTCTCAAGCGGCTCGCGGCGATGCGAGCGTGCGAAGTGCAAAGTGCGCCATCAAAGCGCCACATTGCGCCTCATCGCCCACGCCACGCGCGCGCGAGCGTGTGCGAGTGCGAGTTAGGGTGCTCCGCACCCTTCGCGAGGACACTAGAGTGTGCTTCCATGAAACAATAAGGATGGAGAGATCCTACTTAAATACCCCTTTAAGTTCCATCTCTCATCCGATGTGGGACAAGGTGCTACTTTCCCACATTTTCAGCATTTCAAGTCTTAAACACCAAACTTTGAGCATCGATATCTCATTCATCTTAGCTCCGTTTTGGACGTGGTTTAGTTCGTTGCGAAGCTCTTCCGACATAGAACACAAACCCACAAATAAATACATAAAACCCGCTCATTTTATTATATTTATTTCTAGTCCAAAATAGGAAAAAATCATTTTCCTATATTTGTGAAAATTGCTATTTTCACAAATTTTCCAACAATCCCCCACATGAATAGAAATCGATCTATCAAGTTTCAACGATACACGTTCAACAGTTGAGTATTGCAAGATAGGTAGGTGTAACCTTTGAACCTCCTTTTGTGAAGCATACTTAGCCTCCTAGGGTCTTGTAGACGCGGTGTCCTTGAACAATCCCCCATTTATGTAGGCGACAATATACATTCACGCAATACTCTCCCTAGTCGAGTTAAGACCTCATGGTTGTGTCCGTTCATGGTCATGGAACACGTTCCTGGTTCTGCGAGAGCTCTAGGATTTGCGCATCCCCACAAATCCATTCGAAGCGACCCCACTTCTCTCTAACATAGGTGATTCCTCTGAATCATTAAAAGCATCATGGTTAATTCGGATTTCCTCAAAATCCTTAACCTCAACATGCTTAACCTTTCCTTCATGTCACTGATTGGAATGGACTAGGAAGTATACAACTCCCTTTATTGATTTTGGGGCACCCCCACAGTGACTCCCTTTGGGTTTATGATTAAGTTTGCCTATTGAACCTAGATCTTGGGATCTCCAGTCAACTAGGTTAGGTTTCCCTCATATTCCCTTCATCTATGGGCTTTAGTCCCATTCCTCTTGACAACCTATATACCTTATCTGTGCTTAAGCCTTTTGTTAACGGGTCCGCAATGTTATCATTTGACCTCACATAGTCAACTGAGATAACACCCGTTGAGATAAGTTGTCGCACCGTGTTGTGTCTACGTCGAATGTGCCTTGATCTGCCATTGTACATCATGTTTTGTGCTCTAGCAAGAGCAGACTGATTGTCACAATGTATGCAGATTGCCGTCAACGGCTTTGGCCATCTTGGAATATCTTCCACAAATTGACGTAGCCACTCCGCTTCTTCACCACTTTTATCTAAAGCGACGAATTCGGATTCCATCGTAGATCTAGCTATAACCGTTTGCTTGGAAGACTTCCAAGCTATAGCCGCGCCAGCAAGTGTAAACACATATCCACTTGTCGATCTATGATCTTTTATATCCGATATCCAGTTCGCATCAGTGAATCCTTCGATCACTGCTGGATCACGGGTATAATGCAATCCATAGTCTCTCGTGTATCTTATGTATCTAAGCACCCTCGTGATAGCTTTCCAATGATCCTCGCTCGGATTACTGGTGTATCTACTTAGCCTGCTCACAGCGTACGCTAAGTCGGGTCTAGTACATGTCATTAGATACATGAGACTACCAATGATCCTTGAGTATTCTAACTGAGAAACACTCTCGCCTCTATTCTTCCTTAGGCGTTGGGTATTATCAATTGGACTTCGAGCTATACTCGTATCGTCCGAATTGAATTTCCCAAGGATCTTGTCCACGTAGTGAGATTGACTCAACACAAGACCATTTTGGGTTCTAGTGATTTTTACTCCAAGAATCACATCCGCGAGACCCATGTCTTTCATGTCAAACCTCGCTTTCAACATGTCTTTCGTTGAGTTGATCATCTTATCATCACTCCCAATGATAAGCATATCATCTACATAAAGACATAGAATCACATAACCTCTTGGTGTGTCTTTAAAATAAACACACTTGTCGCACTCATTTATTTTGAAACCATTGTCAATCATGACATGATCAAACTTTTGATGCCATTGTTTTGGAGCTTGCTTCAAGCCATACAAAGACTTGACCAATTTACATACTTTACCCTTGTTTCCAGGGGCAGAAAAACCCTCAGGTTGTTCCATGTAAATTTCTTCTTCTAAATCGCCATTTAGAAATGCGGTCTTTACATCCATTTGGTGAACTTCCAAATTTCTTAGAGCCGCAATTGCAAGAACCAATCGTATAGAGGTTATTCGCGTTACAGGCGAGTAAGTATCAAAGTAGTCTAGACCCTCCTTTTGTCTAAATCCTTTGATTACTAACCTTGCCTTGTATTTATCAATACTTCCATCGGCTTTCATCTTCCTTTTGAATATCCAACGATATCCAAGTGGTTTACAACCAGGTGGAAGATCTACTAACTCCCAAGTATGATTTTGCAATATAGAATCAATTTCATTCTTAATTGCTTCTTGCCATTGAGGTCCTTCCGTGGAGGTAACCGCTTCGCGGTAGGTATTGGGCTCTCCCTCAACCATGTAGCTCATGAAGTCTGGACCAAAAGATTTTTCAACCCTTTGTCGTTTACTTCGTCTAAGCTCACCCTCCTCGACCTCGGGGCGTTCATGACTTTCATATATCCTTGTAGACGAACTTGGTCCTGCTTCATCTAACCATGTAGACGAACTTGGACCTGCTTCATCAACCGCTCTTGATGAAGGCGCATGTGTTTGTCCTAACATAGGAAACACATTCTCAAAATATGAGACGATATTAGGATTTGCCTCCATGATAGTGTGTTTGTGTACATCGGGATTCTTGGATTCATATACAAGAAAACGATGCGCACTACTTTGATGTGCATATCCAATGAAAATGCAATCAACAGTTTTGGGTCCTATCCTAAGAGCCTTAGGAGGTGGTACAATCACCTTAGCTAGGCACCCCCACACTTTCAAGTATTTGTACGAAGGCTTCCTTTTTCTCCATAACTCATATGGAGTTTCGTCCCTATTTTTCAAAGGTATCTTGTTCAAAAGATAGTTTGCTGAGAGAATGGCGTCCCCCCACATTTCTCGGTTCACTCCCGAGCTTATCAACATGGCGTTCATCATTTCTTTCAATGTGCGGTTCTTACGTTCCGCAACGCCATTTGATTGTGGAGAATAAGGTGGTGTACACTCATGTACAATGCCACTTTTTGCGCATAAATCCGCAAAAGGTGCAACATATTCACCTCCTCGATCGCTTCTCAAAGCTTTTATCTTCTTTTTAAGTTGATTCTCAACTTCGTTTTTGTACAAGATAAACTTCTCAATTGCTTCGTCTTTACTCTTAAGTAAATACACGTAGCAATATTTCGTACAATCATCAATAAACGTGATGAAGTACTTATTTCCTCCACGCGTGGGAACCGCTTTTAAATCACACACATCGGTATGAATTAAATCAAGGGGTTCGGTTATTCGTTCAACCGATTTAAACGATGATCTCGTAAGTTTGGATTCAACACATGTCTCGCATTTGTGATTGGACTCGATATGGAATGTTGGTATTAAGTTTAATTTAATTAAACGTCGTAATGAATTAAAATTTACATGTCCTAGTCTACCATGCCAAACATTAGAAGACTCAACCATGTAAGTAGAAGTAGAATTTTCATTCAAACTTTTGTTTTGGTTTACAACCATTACATTCATTTTAAACATACCATTAAGGGCATAGCCCTTTCCAACAAACATTCCACGTCTAGACAAGACAAAATTGTCCGATTCAAACACTAGACGAAATCCAAACTTGTTGAGCATCCATCCCGACACGAGATTCTTCCGTATCTCTGGGACATAAAGCACATTGGTCAAGGTAAGCTCCTTGCCCGAAGTCATCTTCAAAACGACCGTGCCTTCCCCCTTGATGCTTGCGGTAGCTTTATTCCCCATATAAAGCTTTTCTTCACCCGAAGCTTCCTTGAATGTAGAGAAAAGAGCCTTGTCTCCACAAACATGGCGGGTTGCACCCGTGTCAACGAACCATCCTTTTGGGTTTTCACCCATCGCGTTGACTTCTTCAATCATAGCCGCTTCCTCGGTTATCATTGCAATGAGAGGCATACCATCCTCATCAACCATGTGCGCACGCTCACGCTTAGGTTTCTTGCATTGGTTAGCACGGTGCCCCGTCTCGTTACAATTGTAACAAGTACCTTGGAAAAGCGCAGGCTTCTTTTTCACAGCCCCCTTTTTAGGTCCAAGGTTGCTAACCTTTGCTTTCCCTTTGTTGTCCTTTTTACCCTTGCCTTTCTTGCCCTTTGAGGACTCCCCAACTTCCACCATGTTTGCTTTAGCCGAAGCTTGCAAAATGGTGCCTTTTTGGGCCACCCTGTTTTCTTCTTCTATACGAAGACGAAGAACAAGATCCTCGACCGACATTTCCTTTCGCTTGTGTTTAAGATAATTCTTAAAATCCAACCAAGCAGGAGGTAATTTTTCAATCATGGCTGCCACTTGAAACGTTTCGCTGAGTACCATTCCCTCAGCATGGATGTCATTAAGTATAATTTGCAACTCTTGGACTTGGTTCATAACAGACTTGTTATCAACCATTTTAAAGTCCAAGAAACGGGCGACAACAAATTTCTTTGTTCCCGCATCCTCCGTTTTGTACTTTTTCTCCAAGGACTCCCATAATTCTTTGGAAGTCTTGATATTATAGTACACATTATACAAAGCATCCGAGAGACCGTTGAGTACGTAGCCTCGACATATAAAATCCGAGTGCTTCCACGCCTCTACCGCGCTCAGAGCCTGAGCATCGGTCTCCCCTTCCGCAGGTTGGGGAACGGTCTCCGTCAAGAACCTCGCAAGGTTCATGGTGGTCAAGTAGAAGAACATCTTCTGTTGCCACCTTTTGAAGTGGAGACCCGAGAACTTCTCGGGTCGTTCAGCATGATTCGCCACTGTGGTCGCTCCCACAGTGTTGGCAGGGGTACCGACAACAACGTTGACGTTGGTATTTTCAGTCGAGATTCTGAAAAATTCCACAAAACCAAGTTAATAAACTGTTAGAATAATAAATGTGCTGATTTATTATTTAACTAACAAACTCGATGAGTAAGAAAATCAGCCTCGTAGCTTCTAAGTCCAACTTTGAAGACTACAAGAGAAGATCTTAGAACCCAAAGACGAAGAAGGAGTAGAAACAGAATTCTGTTTTGACAAAGTCGCTACTTTGAATCAAAACAGAGAAAAACCTTTTAAAACACAACCTGCTGTGAGAAAAAAAAAATTGAAATCACAGCAGAGAAGTTTGTGATTCTACACGAACGGTGTTTTAAAATTTGTTTTAAGATTGTAGGAATCCGTTCGTGTAAAATAAATAAAATAATTTATTATAATTTATTAACTTGAAATACAAGAACAATAACAGAAATACAACTGAAAGAAGTACAAATACAACTGAAGAAAAAGGAAAACAAAGACAGAAATCCGAACAGAAAAACTGTTCTTTGGCTGAGGATCGTGTTAGACACGGGTCCCTTAAAACAAATTTCGTGTCTCCCAGGAGAACACGTTTGTTTCCAGGATACAACAGCCGCAAGCAGTTGTACTGCCGGTCTTGACTCCAACCCGAAGGTGTACCTAGTAGCTTGAAGAAGATGATGAAATTCAGAGAAGAGAATGTAGTTGCTGTGTAATTCGGTGTGTCAAACTGGTGAAAGGAGTCTCCTATTTATACACCAGGTCTAGAAGAAACTGAAAAAACGAATTAATGGGAGAATTAAACTGCATTAAACGTCTTTAATGCACTTTAATTCGTCATTAAAATCGCAGTCAAAAGCATTGACTTCGTCAGTTTCGAATGCTGAATGTAACTGCACTGACATAACTGCAGCTGGAAGCTTCTGCGCGCGCGCGCGCGGTGCAGCCTCTTGGCTCACAGCCGTGCGCCGCGCGTCCATGCGCGGTGCGGCCTCTTGGCTCACAGCCGTGCGCCGCGCGCCCATGCGGGTGCGGCCTCTTGGCTCACAGCCGTGCGCGGCGCGCCCATGCGGGGTGCGGCCTCTTGGCTCGCAGCCGTGCGCGGCGCGCCACGTCACCATGCGCGGTGCGTCCTCTTGGCTCAAGTCCATGCGCGCGTGCGCCACGTCACCTGTGAGCCTATACGAGCGCGCCACACAGTCGCGCCGTATTGACTCACTCTAATGCGCCGCGCACGACACAGCAGGACCCATGCACCATGCGTGCACCCGCGCATGACTGCCACGTCATGCGCCGCATCACCTACCACTTGGTCCTTGCAACCCTTGTGCTCCACCACGCGCACGTGGTCAAAAATACAAAGGCGGCTCTCAAGCGGCTCGCGGCGATGCGAGCGTGCGAAGTGCAAAGTGCGCCATCAAAGCGCCACATTGCGCCTCATCGCCCACGCCACGCGCGCGCGAGCGTGTGCGAGTGCGAGTTAGGGTGCTCCGCACCCTTCGCGAGGACACTAGAGTGTGCTTCCATGAAACAATAAGGATGGAGAGATCCTACTTAAATACCCCTTTAAGTTCCATCTCTCATCCGATGTGGGACAAGGTGCTACTTTCCCACATTTTCAGCATTTCAAGTCTTAAACACCAAACTTTGAGCATCGATATCTCATTCATCTTAGCTCCGTTTTGGACGTGGTTTAGTTCGTTGCGAAGCTCTTCCGACAT
This sequence comes from Helianthus tuberosus, assembly GCA_030545235.1. Classification (NCBI taxonomy): domain Eukaryota; kingdom Viridiplantae; phylum Streptophyta; class Magnoliopsida; order Asterales; family Asteraceae; genus Helianthus; species Helianthus tuberosus. The sequence continues at coordinate 202,834,377 of CM060425.1, forward strand.
AGAACACAAACCCACAAATAAATACATAAAACCCGCTCATTTTATTATATTTATTTCTAGTCCAAAATAGGAAAAAATCATTTTCCTATATTTGTGAAAATTGCTATTTTCACAAATTTTCCAACAATCCCCCACATGAATAGAAATCGATCTATCAAGTTTCAACGATACACGTTCAACAGTTGAGTATTGCAAGATAGGTAGGTGTAACCTTTGAACCTCCTTTTGTGAAGCATACTTAGCCTCCTAGGGTCTTGTAGACGCGGTGTCCTTGAACAATCCCCCATTTATGTAGGCGACAATATACATTCACGCAATACTCTCCCTAGTCGAGTTAAGACCTCATGGTTGTGTCCGTTCATGGTCATGGAACACGTTCCTGGTTCTGCGAGAGCTCTAGGATTTGCGCATCCCCACAAATCCATTCGAAGCGACCCCACTTCTCTCTAACATAGGTGATTCCTCTGAATCATTAAAAGCATCATGGTTAATTCGGATTTCCTCAAAATCCTTAACCTCAACATGCTTAACCTTTCCTTCATGTCACTGATTGGAATGGACTAGGAAGTATACAACTCCCTTTATTGATTTTGGGGCACCCCCACAGTGACTCCCTTTGGGTTTATGATTAAGTTTGCCTATTGAACCTAGATCTTGGGATCTCCAGTCAACTAGGTTAGGTTTCCCTCATATTCCCTTCATCTATGGGCTTTAGTCCCATTCCTCTTGACAACCTATATACCTTATCTGTGCTTAAGCCTTTTGTTAACGGGTCCGCAATGTTATCATTTGACCTCACATAGTCAACTGAGATAACACCCGTTGAGATAAGTTGTCGCACCGTGTTGTGTCTACGTCGAATGTGCCTTGATCTGCCATTGTACATCATGTTTTGTGCTCTAGCAAGAGCAGACTGATTGTCACAATGTATGCAGATTGCCGTCAACGGCTTTGGCCATCTTGGAATATCTTCCACAAATTGACGTAGCCACTCCGCTTCTTCACCACTTTTATCTAAAGCGACGAATTCGGATTCCATCGTAGATCTAGCTATAACCGTTTGCTTGGAAGACTTCCAAGCTATAGCCGCGCCAGCAAGTGTAAACACATATCCACTTGTCGATCTATGATCTTTTATATCCGATATCCAGTTCGCATCAGTGAATCCTTCGATCACTGCTGGATCACGGGTATAATGCAATCCATAGTCTCTCGTGTATCTTATGTATCTAAGCACCCTCGTGATAGCTTTCCAATGATCCTCGCTCGGATTACTGGTGTATCTACTTAGCCTGCTCACAGCGTACGCTAAGTCGGGTCTAGTACATGTCATTAGATACATGAGACTACCAATGATCCTTGAGTATTCTAACTGAGAAACACTCTCGCCTCTATTCTTCCTTAGGCGTTGGGTATTATCAATTGGACTTCGAGCTATACTCGTATCGTCCGAATTGAATTTCCCAAGGATCTTGTCCACGTAGTGAGATTGACTCAACACAAGACCATTTTGGGTTCTAGTGATTTTTACTCCAAGAATCACATCCGCGAGACCCATGTCTTTCATGTCAAACCTCGCTTTCAACATGTCTTTCGTTGAGTTGATCATCTTATCATCACTCCCAATGATAAGCATATCATCTACATAAAGACATAGAATCACATAACCTCTTGGTGTGTCTTTAAAATAAACACACTTGTCGCACTCATTTATTTTGAAACCATTGTCAATCATGACATGATCAAACTTTTGATGCCATTGTTTTGGAGCTTGCTTCAAGCCATACAAAGACTTGACCAATTTACATACTTTACCCTTGTTTCCAGGGGCAGAAAAACCCTCAGGTTGTTCCATGTAAATTTCTTCTTCTAAATCGCCATTTAGAAATGCGGTCTTTACATCCATTTGGTGAACTTCCAAATTTCTTAGAGCCGCAATTGCAAGAACCAATCGTATAGAGGTTATTCGCGTTACAGGCGAGTAAGTATCAAAGTAGTCTAGACCCTCCTTTTGTCTAAATCCTTTGATTACTAACCTTGCCTTGTATTTATCAATACTTCCATCGGCTTTCATCTTCCTTTTGAATATCCAACGATATCCAAGTGGTTTACAACCAGGTGGAAGATCTACTAACTCCCAAGTATGATTTTGCAATATAGAATCAATTTCATTCTTAATTGCTTCTTGCCATTGAGGTCCTTCCGTGGAGGTAACCGCTTCGCGGTAGGTATTGGGCTCTCCCTCAACCATGTAGCTCATGAAGTCTGGACCAAAAGATTTTTCAACCCTTTGTCGTTTACTTCGTCTAAGCTCACCCTCCTCGACCTCGGGGCGTTCATGACTTTCATATATCCTTGTAGACGAACTTGGTCCTGCTTCATCTAACCATGTAGACGAACTTGGACCTGCTTCATCAACCGCTCTTGATGAAGGCGCATGTGTTTGTCCTAACATAGGAAACACATTCTCAAAATATGAGACGATATTAGGATTTGCCTCCATGATAGTGTGTTTGTGTACATCGGGATTCTTGGATTCATATACAAGAAAACGATGCGCACTACTTTGATGTGCATATCCAATGAAAATGCAATCAACAGTTTTGGGTCCTATCCTAAGAGCCTTAGGAGGTGGTACAATCACCTTAGCTAGGCACCCCCACACTTTCAAGTATTTGTACGAAGGCTTCCTTTTTCTCCATAACTCATATGGAGTTTCGTCCCTATTTTTCAAAGGTATCTTGTTCAAAAGATAGTTTGCTGAGAGAATGGCGTCCCCCCACATTTCTCGGTTCACTCCCGAGCTTATCAACATGGCGTTCATCATTTCTTTCAATGTGCGGTTCTTACGTTCCGCAACGCCATTTGATTGTGGAGAATAAGGTGGTGTACACTCATGTACAATGCCACTTTTTGCGCATAAATCCGCAAAAGGTGCAACATATTCACCTCCTCGATCGCTTCTCAAAGCTTTTATCTTCTTTTTAAGTTGATTCTCAACTTCGTTTTTGTACAAGATAAACTTCTCAATTGCTTCGTCTTTACTCTTAAGTAAATACACGTAGCAATATTTCGTACAATCATCAATAAACGTGATGAAGTACTTATTTCCTCCACGCGTGGGAACCGCTTTTAAATCACACACATCGGTATGAATTAAATCAAGGGGTTCGGTTATTCGTTCAACCGATTTAAACGATGATCTCGTAAGTTTGGATTCAACACATGTCTCGCATTTGTGATTGGACTCGATATGGAATGTTGGTATTAAGTTTAATTTAATTAAACGTCGTAATGAATTAAAATTTACATGTCCTAGTCTACCATGCCAAACATTAGAAGACTCAACCATGTAAGTAGAAGTAGAATTTTCATTCAAACTTTTGTTTTGGTTTACAACCATTACATTCATTTTAAACATACCATTAAGGGCATAGCCCTTTCCAACAAACATTCCACGTCTAGACAAGACAAAATTGTCCGATTCAAACACTAGACGAAATCCAAACTTGTTGAGCATCCATCCCGACACGAGATTCTTCCGTATCTCTGGGACATAAAGCACATTGGTCAAGGTAAGCTCCTTGCCCGAAGTCATCTTCAAAACGACCGTGCCTTCCCCCTTGATGCTTGCGGTAGCTTTATTCCCCATATAAAGCTTTTCTTCACCCGAAGCTTCCTTGAATGTAGAGAAAAGAGCCTTGTCTCCACAAACATGGCGGGTTGCACCCGTGTCAACGAACCATCCTTTTGGGTTTTCACCCATCGCGTTGACTTCTTCAATCATAGCCGCTTCCTCGGTTATCATTGCAATGAGAGGCATACCATCCTCATCAACCATGTGCGCACGCTCACGCTTAGGTTTCTTGCATTGGTTAGCACGGTGCCCCGTCTCGTTACAATTGTAACAAGTACCTTGGAAAAGCGCAGGCTTCTTTTTCACAGCCCCCTTTTTAGGTCCAAGGTTGCTAACCTTTGCTTTCCCTTTGTTGTCCTTTTTACCCTTGCCTTTCTTGCCCTTTGAGGACTCCCCAACTTCCACCATGTTTGCTTTAGCCGAAGCTTGCAAAATGGTGCCTTTTTGGGCCACCCTGTTTTCTTCTTCTATACGAAGACGAAGAACAAGATCCTCGACCGACATTTCCTTTCGCTTGTGTTTAAGATAATTCTTAAAATCCAACCAAGCAGGAGGTAATTTTTCAATCATGGCTGCCACTTGAAACGTTTCGCTGAGTACCATTCCCTCAGCATGGATGTCATTAAGTATAATTTGCAACTCTTGGACTTGGTTCATAACAGACTTGTTATCAACCATTTTAAAGTCCAAGAAACGGGCGACAACAAATTTCTTTGTTCCCGCATCCTCCGTTTTGTACTTTTTCTCCAAGGACTCCCATAATTCTTTGGAAGTCTTGATATTATAGTACACATTATACAAAGCATCCGAGAGACCGTTGAGTACGTAGCCTCGACATATAAAATCCGAGTGCTTCCACGCCTCTACCGCGCTCAGAGCCTGAGCATCGGTCTCCCCTTCCGCAGGTTGGGGAACGGTCTCCGTCAAGAACCTCGCAAGGTTCATGGTGGTCAAGTAGAAGAACATCTTCTGTTGCCACCTTTTGAAGTGGAGACCCGAGAACTTCTCGGGTCGTTCAGCATGATTCGCCACTGTGGTCGCTCCCACAGTGTTGGCAGGGGTACCGACAACAACGTTGACGTTGGTATTTTCAGTCGAGATTCTGAAAAATTCCACAAAACCAAGTTAATAAACTGTTAGAATAATAAATGTGCTGATTTATTATTTAACTAACAAACTCGATGAGTAAGAAAATCAGCCTCGTAGCTTCTAAGTCCAACTTTGAAGACTACAAGAGAAGATCTTAGAACCCAAAGACGAAGAAGGAGTAGAAACAGAATTCTGTTTTGACAAAGTCGCTACTTTGAATCAAAACAGAGAAAAACCTTTTAAAACACAACCTGCTGTGAGAAAAAAAAAATTGAAATCACAGCAGAGAAGTTTGTGATTCTACACGAACGGTGTTTTAAAATTTGTTTTAAGATTGTAGGAATCCGTTCGTGTAAAATAAATAAAATAATTTATTATAATTTATTAACTTGAAATACAAGAACAATAACAGAAATACAACTGAAAGAAGTACAAATACAACTGAAGAAAAAGGAAAACAAAGACAGAAATCCGAACAGAAAAACTGTTCTTTGGCTGAGGATCGTGTTAGACACGGGTCCCTTAAAACAAATTTCGTGTCTCCCAGGAGAACACGTTTGTTTCCAGGATACAACAGCCGCAAGCAGTTGTACTGCCGGTCTTGACTCCAACCCGAAGGTGTACCTAGTAGCTTGAAGAAGATGATGAAATTCAGAGAAGAGAATGTAGTTGCTGTGTAATTCGGTGTGTCAAACTGGTGAAAGGAGTCTCCTATTTATACACCAGGTCTAGAAGAAACTGAAAAAACGAATTAATGGGAGAATTAAACTGCATTAAACGTCTTTAATGCACTTTAATTCGTCATTAAAATCGCAGTCAAAAGCATTGACTTCGTCAGTTTCGAATGCTGAATGTAACTGCACTGACATAACTGCAGCTGGAAGCTTCTGCGCGCGCGCGCGCGGTGCAGCCTCTTGGCTCACAGCCGTGCGCCGCGCGTCCATGCGCGGTGCGGCCTCTTGGCTCACAGCCGTGCGCCGCGCGCCCATGCGGGTGCGGCCTCTTGGCTCACAGCCGTGCGCGGCGCGCCCATGCGGGGTGCGTCCTCTTGGCTCAAGTCCATGCGCGCGTGCGCCACGTCACCTGTGAGCCTATACGAGCGCGCCACACAGTCGCGCCGTATTGACTCACTCTAATGCGCCGCGCACGACACAGCAGGACCCATGCACCATGCGTGCACCCGCGCATGACTGCCACGTCATGCGCCGCATCACCTACCACTTGGTCCTTGCAACCCTTGTGCTCCACCACGCGCACGTGGTCAAAAATACAAAGGCGGCTCTCAAGCGGCTCGCGGCGATGCGAGCGTGCGAAGTGCAAAGTGCGCCATCAAAGCGCCACATTGCGCCTCATCGCCCACGCCACGCGCGCGCGAGCGTGTGCAAGTGCGAGTTAGGGTGCTCCGCACCCTTCGCGAGGACACTAGAGTGTGCTTCCATGAAACAATAAGGATGGAGAGATCCTACTTAAATACCCCTTTAAGTTCCATCTCTCATCCGATGTGGGACAAGGTGCTACTTTCCCACATTTTCAGCATTTCAAGTCTTAAACACCAAACTTTGAGCATCGATATCTCATTCATCTTAGCTCCGTTTTGGACGTGGTTTAGTTCGTTGCGAAGCTCTTCCGACATAGAACACAAACCCACAAATAAATACATAAAACCCGCTCATTTTATTATATTTATTTCTAGTCCAAAATAGGAAAAAATCATTTTCCTATATTTGTGAAAATTGCTATTTTCACAAATTTTCCAACAATTTCATCACCAATTTATAGTAGTTAAAATATGATCAATTACTTGTATTAGCCTGAAGTAAAAAAAAAATTAAGGTTGTTACTATGCATCATCTCAACGTAGTGTTTACTTTGTTAATTTAGTGAAACAAATTGTTATGTGTAATGATTTAGTTTTATTAACTATGGAGTGGATCAGTGTGATATATTTTATTATTTTTAAAGTGCAACTATGATATCATTATTTTTGGAATGACTTTTTGAAATTTGGCATTGCCCCTTCAAAAAAATACCTATCGTACATGGCAATATTTGGGGATTTTCTTGGAGGTGTATCAAATAAATGTTTCTTTAATACAAATTAAAAGGTGTGAAGCATGATGTTACAAAAGTAATTTGCTTCCTTTTTGTTGATTACACTAATTTGTGTCTTCTTAGTTGCTTGAAAGTTTTTTGTGACAAGTATATGAAACCAAATAATCTTTTGATAGGACCTAATGGACAACTAAAACTTGCAGATTTTGGTCTGGCCCATATATTTAGTAGTCCTGATAGAAGGTTCACTCACCAGGTATTCTTTTCATTTCTTATCTAATTATTAAATGTGATACACTCGTAAACATTCCTATTTAACACAATTTCGGATAAAAAACTTGACATATGTATGTGTGTGTAACTGTATTATTATTATAATACATTTGAGGACGGGATTGTTTTATTACATAAATTTCAGGGGTTTAATGGGGAAATAGAAGCATGCCAACAAATTGCTCAAGAAACAAGTGTGTAGTGGATCTGATATATACTTTGGCAGGATGGGAGTTAGCAATTCAAACAAGAAAGAAAAGCAGGTGCCAAAGTGGTGATGCTTCACAATGGCGGTATGTTTGGCATGTTCGGCTTAGCTCATCGGTACAAGTCTTACTTTTAAAATTTTGTTCTTCATACAGGTGTGTCATATTGACAACAATTATGCGCTTTTCTAATGGGTAGCCTATAATACACAACCATGCTACACATTAGTTAACGTGTGTCATTCTTTATATATAATATAACTGTCACATAGACTTGGTTTGAACATTTGGGCCCAAAAACAAACTTTGCATGGTTAAAAGGCAATATGTAGTGTAGATTTCATTTCCCTTTTTAAACGATGATGACTAGGTGATAAGATGAGTGGGTTGGGTTGGGTAATAGGTCGAACCATTTAATTTTCTAAATTTTTAGAATGGACCGAACTTGCCTGGATGGTTGGGTTGGCATGCGTTTATTTTTTGTCAATTTCTTAAAATACTTTTTAATAAAAAAAATAATGTGTTATATGTGATTTTGAATACTTGTTTTTACAATAGCAATCCAAATTTTTCAATAAATCGTTTGAATACGAATTCAATTTGGGCTACTTTCAACCTAAAATTTGATCTGTTTGAAATAAAATATTAACCCATATCAACCTCTTCTAGGTCAAAATTGCCTCTAATTTTTTACTAACAAAATTAAAACATTTAACTAAAGCTTCTCATAAGTGTTTGATTCTCTCTTCCATATTAGGCTTAAATTATAATTGAAATGGATCATAAACAATAGCCTATTAGGCTATGGTCCATGAACGAAGCTAAAAATGAGATACTACAAACTATAAAAGATAAGATTAATTCAAACTTTATCATATGAGTGTCATCATTCTTATCATATTTAATGGTTTGATTCATTATTTCTTTTATTTTTGATAGTGTGTGTCGTTATCGAGTGAGCTAGGAGCTACGACTCTACATCATGTTGCCGGAATAGGTGAGTTGTTTTAGGTTATATCTTGTTGCCTTTACTGATGGACTACAGGCAGGTGCTAAAGTAAATATTATTGCTGGTGGAGCAACCCCACTACATATCTCTGCTGATATTGGTAACTCAGAATTGATCACATGCTTGCTTAAAGCTGGCGCTGATCCCTTATTTTTAAGTCCCAGCCTCATCCCTAGGCTACTATGCCATCAAATGAATTCATTGATAGGTATTTGCATCTGTAACAATGTATTGTTTGTGTCCAATAATAAGAACAGTAATAAAGGACACTTTGGTATTGGTCACTACTTAGTGTCTGCTATTGGTTGAAAGTCGCTCGATAGTCTATTTTGAATGCATAAATCCTCTAAAGTCATTATATTAAAAAAGTTGGATTATAATTAGACTATATTTGGCATATACTAATTATTTATGAAAATATGAAACCGTTGGGCATAAAGTGTTTCGGGTCAACAGATTTATTCCATATTTGCTTCATTATGTGTTTGCATTCGTCATAATTTTTGGGGTTTGTTGGTTTAGTGTTAGGCTTGCATATTCATTAAAATGGCACTGCTTGGATTCCCAACATAGTTGAAACAATCACAAAAGTCACGTTGACCGAAAGCATATTGGCTAACCAGAAGTTGATTGATAGACCCAACCCAAACAAAAAGGAAAATATATTCATTCCTTTAATCCTAGCGTTTCAAGTAAGTTCTTTAATCTGATATGTTTTCTTGGGCACTATGCGTTTACGCCATCGAAATATATAGTTCATTAGGAATATTATGTACTTAATTTATGGTAATAAATTTGAGATGATTTTTCTCATATGTTTTCTTTAATCCTGAGATGATTTTTCTCATATGGTAATAAATTTTAATATATGCGACATGAAAGATATACTTATAGTTATCCATGATAGGCTTCTTAACAGGTTGTACAAAGTAATAGCACTAGAAAAGGCCTTGAAAGAAGCCATGGTTCCTTCTGATATTGCTAGAAAGGTATGGGTAATTTTTTATTTTGTTGGAGTTCAGAGGGTTGCTCATTACTAATTTCTACTTTGTGTGTTTTTCTTGTAGGCTGATTTTGGAAAGGAAGTATGAGTATCCTAGTGGTTCTTTCGAAGATCTTTGACTTTCAGGTTTGTTCATCTTATCTTGGTTGTTATTTAGGGGATTTTGTGAATGCCAGTAGATTATTTTGTTAAAATGAACTCATTGTCAGAATTTGCCTAATTGAACACCAACAGGCCTTTGTTGTTCTTTTGTAACATGATGTGGTATTCTATGTGTTTCAAATCCGTTACCCTTTATTGTTTGGGATTGTTTGTTGCCACCGATATGATCAATGTGGGAATTTGTAGTTGGTCAGACTACAAATAAACCATTGGAAGGTAATATTCCTTATTTGTTTGAATCCGATCTTTCCTCCTTTATCGTTAGGCTTGTGTATTGATGATTTTCCCGTTTTTACTTTTGCTCAAATGGGTTTTCTTTTGAAATGTTTTTCAGGTGAGTTAATGAGTTGCTGTCCAGAAGGCAAAACCATAGGCAGACGACGTTGAATATCAACTACAAATCTATTGTAATTATACATGTAGTGGCTGTAATGTTTTGTAATAGGTACCAAATTCCCAACGCATGCGCGACATGAAAAGTTTGTAACACACATTCGGTCTTATTAATTGTATTCTTCTAATGATTCAGCTTGCGACTTATATAATTTAAATTGATATAGAAACAATCGGTATGGATTCTTTATACGTATAACTTTTGAAAACATGTCTTTTTATTTTATTTAACGACATAATTCGATTAATATAAATTAACTACAGCACCCTATAATTCATATCCAGCATCTTGTAAGCTTTGGCCTCAACCTTGCAGCCTCAACCTTGTAAGCCATGCTTTTGAGTTTCAGGTAGTTTATTTTTTTATATCAACTAGTGTTATCAAAACTGGCGCGTTGCGCCGGGTTACCCCGGGTTTTTCTTTTGCAATTACTATTAAAAACGTCTTGCTCAAGTTGAGTAAACAAACTATCATGTGCATGTTTTTTTTGTCAAACGCTTTGGCTTTGATTGGACAATTGGGTTGTCATAGCTGTTAGGTTTCGCCACGCCAAAACAACGGCTTATGCCAAACTCAACGTAGCCGTAATGGGAGTTCGAAAACCACATCTTCTAATAACATAGCCGTTTAAAAAAAACACAGCACCATTGCACTATACGTCATAACCCACCAAAGATCTGTGATGTAAACACAAAAGCATAAAAACAACTGGTAACACCTGATGACCTTCAATGTTTCAAGCTAAAACCTGAAAAAAAAGCAGGGATGGGTTAAGTAATAAATAAACATAAAAGTAATTAAATAATCATGAGAAGGATATGAAACCTCAAGTTAGGTATGAGCTAGGGGAGGCAAAATTGATGGGTTGGATAATGGATTGTGCGGGTCGGGTCAGTTTTGTTTAACCCGGGACACTTTTTTTGTCCTGTCTTTATATCTTTATAAATAATTAATATATAGATAATTGATATTTATATTTGTTCTTAACTTATACTAAAAATGTAAAAAGAAAATCCCACCAAACCTTCAAAAATTAGAAAATTCATAAATATAATAATGGTATATTTTAATAATAATAGTACCGATTCAATACCGGTTGAAACCAAGCCTATCTCAGCCCGTGATTCTAAAAAGAAATAATTTAAGTTAAGAACAAATATAAATATCAATTAAACTTTAAAAGTAAAGGAAATAATTATTATTATAACACTATAATAATAAATGTATAAAAAAACTATATATAATACTAGGTTACAACCCCGTGTATTACACGGGTTTAAGCTAATAAAATATTAAATTATTAAATAAGAAAAAAAGTAGAAACATTGGAAAAAGAAATAGTAAATAAATGAAATATTCATAAAGTAAATATTAATAAAGAATAATAAATAGCTAAGAAACAATAAGCGGAAATAATTTCATTTAGTTACTATCAACATTTCTTATTTTAAAATCTTTACCTTAATATTCGACCTTTAAATCTATACATATAATAAAAGAAACCAATTGATGGACACGTGTCGATACGAGAGGCATCTACTTCTTAGTTTTCCCGCCATATATCTGTGTTTATTTTTGTCTTAAAAATTACAAGTTTTAAAATAATTTATCAAGTTATCCCATATTTTAAGTCGACGTTTATCTATAACTATAACTATATCTCTATATTTATGTTTATCTTCTAATATAATCTTCATACTTATCTTTATTTTATTATTTTGAGAGTAAATTGCACAAATCGTCCTTTGTGATTCATCAAACTTGCAGGTTCCAACCTTAATGTTTAAAACTTGCTAAAAAATCCTTTAAGTTTATTTTTGCTGCTGGTTTAATCCTTTATGACTAATCAAGTTAATTATCTCAGTTTATTTCCCTCACATGCCTAACATGTGAACAGAGATGTGGTGCAAACGCAAAACTGCCTGAAACCCAAGCAAAATTGTCTCTGTTTTCAGCGGAGATGTAGCCAAACACAGTTGGATCTCTTAAATTTTTGGGGTCATTCACATGGAGCAAGCCCCTTTTCATTCCGAGCTACCAACATCCACTCGGAGGAGAGATCCAGCTCGCGTTTCGCTGACTAAATGCCAAACAAGCCATATTTGCAGGTTGATAGCCTCACGTTAGTTCTGTATGTGAATTCAAATTGAAAAGTGCATATCATTTTTTGTAATTGTTTTCCTCTTTAGTTTTGATTACTTGATTGAGATTACATGTAATAGGGAAGAATAAAAACTAATATTTAGGTACAAAGCAATGGGTCATGAATGGGGAAAGAAGAAATATGTAGATTTAATGGACTGAATGTATATTTGGGTGCAAAATTTGCGTTTCTTTGAATTGTGAATAGATTCATTTCATACTCAAAAGTCTCTAATGGCGGTGGCTGAGGGCCTGAGGCTTTTTATTTTTTATACTTAATAATAATAACTATTTAATATTTTATTGATCTGACCACATGTAACACACACGTTTTTAACCTGTTAATATATTAAAAAACAACAAAGTATAATGTTATAATTTTTGTAATACACAAGTTTATAACCTAATAATAGAAAAATAAAAAAACAAAGTAAAATGTTCTAATATGTAAATAGTATATCAAAGTTCTTTTTACAAAAAACGTATTTTGACGACTATGTGTGTTAATTGATTACATTATATTTATTCAAGCTGTGTAGTACACGTGCTTATTCAACTCATGTTATACACGGGTAATTAAAGATGTAACTTTTTTATTATATAAAAATATATTTAAATAACCCGTGTAATACACGGGGTACTGTCACACCCCGATATTTCCACGTATTACCGGTGGGCCCGGTGTGGAGTATCGTGACATAGTTGATATCATCATAGTCAAACAACACAATATATAAATGCACAGCGGAAGCAAAAGATAAATATATAACAATCCGAATATAAAGTAATATCAAAGTATTACAACGGAGAGTAAAGTATCCACAGACGGATCTTAAAACATAAACATTGTTCAACAGACTTTAGACGCCTAGAACTTGCAAGATTCCTTATTAATGCCCTGAGCTTCCAGCCAATTACGTTCAGTACCTGTCACTTAACCTTTTTGAAAAATACGTCAGTTTACACTGGTAAATACAATTAACCGACTCATTTTAAAAAAAGAGTTTAAGAAAATTGATTTAGATGCACCATGTACAAAGATATCTTTTATAACTTGGGACAATTATATAAAAATAATCTTGTATACAGATTTACATGTTCGTTGTACGTTCAGGGTCCGATGTAGAAACCGAGTCAAGATTAACAGACACGCCACAAGTATAAGCCCACAAGAGAGTGAGATACCGTTTCCCTTTAAGCAACTTTCAGTGTATGCCTACACCCCGTGCTTAAGACGTGGCCATTTTATAAGACAATGATGTCAAGGATATCCGGGACATGGTCATTAACCCCTAAAGGCTTTTATTTCAAACAATACAGATTAAAGCGGGTTACCTCAATAATTTAATCACAATTCGACTAAACATTCGATACCCGACCAAGCGGTATTATTATAATACCGTATCCCAAGCCCGTATAGGGAAAATAAGTTAAAAGTATTTACCTGAGCTAGCAATGCAATTTATACTCAGCCGTATATTCAAATCAGCAAGCACAAGTACTTCTACTGGGCTCTTAATCTGGAACGAAGGTTTTTAATAACCTATTAGAATCCTAACGGGTCTTTAATTAAGGCTTGACTTAGACCGGTTAGTTTTTCAAAAGGAAGATACGGTTCAATCGCGTGATAAAGCGAAGACCGGATTAGAATGTGGTTTTGACCCGACAAGCTTGTATGCTTGTTTAATATGGGTAACTTAAACACATTCTGGATTTTGAGACAAAAGTGATATGGTTTGACCCGTTTCGGCTAATATATGCAAACTAGTTACATAAGCCGACCCGAACGCGGAAATTGCGTAACGAGTAACCAAATGAATCATATGCAAGTTTCCTAAGTTAATATGCTTTAAACATGTTGTGATATCAGTAAGATACCTTTCACTATGCCCAAAACGAGTTAAATCTTAATTTAAGCCCCGTAGGGGTATTTTGGTCATTTTAAAGGTTATAAAGGAGTTTAAATGAAGTTCTGAGATTCGGGTCCGAATACATCAGTAAAAAAACTTATTTTATTAGGTCATATCATTTGATAATAAGTCTTATGTGACAAAATGGTTTTAAACCCAAACTATGTGTTTTATACGCTTTAAAAGCCATTTTAAGCGATTTCCGGGTTATACAGGAAATCTGAGTTTTCTGATCAGGTTATAAAGTTGAAAATACTTTATTTATTATATAAAATCAGTAGCAATTGGATTGGTGTCAAAATACTATGTAAAACTCATTTTATGACCGAAAAGGGTATATTTGGTATTTACCGAATTAATGCCATAACCTTAGGTTATGAGCAGGTTAAAAATAATTAAAAATCTTTAAAAATCCCAAAATATTATATTACATCAGTGGGTAAAAGGTTTGGTGTCAAAAATTGGGTTTAGATAGGCTTTATGCTAATTGCGCCTTTTAATTACTAAAAGGCGTTATAATTACGCTAATGAGCATAACTCCTAATCTAGACCTCCAACTGATGTAAAATTTTAGGGACAGGTTTATAAATCAGTAACAAAGGTTATTGTCTTTTCACATATTTAAAATTCTCGTTTTATGGTCAAAAGGGCATATTGGTCAACATTTAAGCAATTAACGGAAACATGTAAACGAATCGGATAATCAATGAACCAACCACACAGGGTTATGCTAACATGTAGCCTGGTCCTAAGGAAGCTCTAAGGCATTTCCAAATCATACTAAATCGGGTCAGAACTGAAGTCAAAGTAAAAGTCAAAGTTTTGCGACTTTCGGTTCCGAACCGTGTCTAAACAGAAAATTGTCGGATCAACAAGCTTAGACTAGTTCGTATACTTATTAACAAGTTATAAGAGTGATAAAATAGGTTACATGCCTTCTACATTGTTAATTAGGCGTTGATTCGCAAATTAAGGTTCTGTTGACTTTTTCTAATCAACTTTGACCCGACATTTGATCTAGTTAGAGTGGGAATCAGAGGGAGCCCTTTTAAGGGTTTAATGCCCACATAATTACCAAATTATAACTACCTTCAATTCGACTAATCACTGGACCATTAATGATTAATCGCTAAGTCAACCGTTAATTACGACGGTTTGACTTTTAAGCTAAAACTAAGTAAAAACTCAACTAAGAAAGGTTAAGCATACTTACAGAAGTCCTATGCACGATTAGGAATGACTTGGTTCTGCTTTGGAGCTCCAGAAGTCTTCCAGAAAGCAGATGGAAGGTGTGATCAAATGGTTGCAACATAAGGGCCTTTTATAGTGCTTAAATCTCATTAGATTGTTGACAACTAAGGCTACAACTGATCATGGATCACCCACAAGTGTCCCTAAGTGCCTAGGAATGTTTAGGGGTCGCCCATGGATGAGAAAATATCTTCTTAAGTCGGTTCCAAGGCTGAACAGCCAACTTTCATGATTTTCTGCATCTGGGGGTCTGACGCGGCCCGCGTAAGATCTTAACATGTCTTACGCGGCCCGCGTAAGATCTTAACATGTCTTACGCGGCCCGCCTAAGGCATGGTTTCAGGTTCAAAACCTTTTTCAGTTTGCACCCTTGGCTCTTGGTCCTTCGAAAGGTCATCCCATCTTTATATCTTGCATTTTGAGCCCCTCAACTTGACTTATAAGGGCTTCAAGACTTATACCCACTTTGTTAAGTCCTTGGTCACTTTATGTTTACCCGAAAAGTCATAATTTTCAACGTTGACGCTTTAACCCCTCGCATACGAATTTGATCATAACTTTCTCATACGATAACGAAACTTTATGAAATTTCTATCATGTATTCTAGTGAGCATAATTTACCGTTACAAAGCTTCGGGTTTGCTAAAAGGTCACTCAAAGGTATACTTTAAACATGTTGACATATTTAACCCCTGTAGTTTGTAATCTCTCACTTTCTTACATTTTTAGCTTCGTATGATCCATGATTTATTCGTTTGAAGGTATGAGCATCGTATAGGGTTACTGTAAAGTATATTTATCCATTGTTGACAATTTGAACCCTTATATTCACATACTTTTCATGTTTGTCAACTTTAGTCCTTCTAAAGTATTCTTTCACACGTTCGAGCTTATGACATGTGTCAATACATTATAGGACGTGAATTTTCGAGGTGTTACATCCTCACCCCCTTAAAAGAAATCTCGACCTCGAGATTTGTTAAGATGATGGAAGTACTTTTTGTCGCATAATGGACTTAACTTCTATAACATGTCTGGAGTCTTTCCCAAGCTCCCAAAGTGACCCCTATATTAGGTACATGTATCCTTTTGGGGCTTCTTAACCTGTCGATCCTCAATCGATACAGGATACTCATCACATCATAAATCTACATATCATTATGTGATAGTGCTTCTTGGCTTATTGGCGAAACACATCCTTCTGTCACTAGTGTGCAATGTATTGCGAGCTCCGCCAAGCTCCTTAAATAGGTTTTAACTTACAAGTTACTTGATCTTGATACATTCGATTTCCTTCGAATGATTTCTATATATTCAGAGCTTAACTAGCCTGATAATTTAACAAATTTGGCACACCCTTCCTAGGTGATATCTTTTGTTGAACCTTATCCTTAACAAGAATTTAGGAGGTTTGCTATTTTCATTAATCCTTGATTTTCTGCCGAATACTGGCATCTTACAGATGATTATGGATTTGCGTGATCTTATTTGTTGTTTCTAATGCAACTTTCAGATCCTGATAATTGGACTTACCAATCTATTATCCTATCAACGGACGTTTAACATTCCATCTATACAAGGTCTTCAAAGGAGCAGCCTTGATGCTTATATATCAACTATTATAGAAAAGCTTATCTTAAGGTGGGATGGTTATTCCAACCACTGCTTAACTAATTTTAAGGAATAGCTAATCCTTATAGTTGGTTGAATAACTCAACGATCTTGGGTAGTTGATGGCGATTCTTAATCGTTGTCTAAATAGGGTTGCGGTAATGAATGCATAAGCAAAATGAACCGTCTTTCTTATTTAGCAATATCAAACTCTCAGAATATTAAGTTAGGCTATATGAATCTCTTATCTTAAAATTTACTTAATTAGGGTTTCGATTATTCCATAATCAATCATGGAGTTCTACAACACTCTAACCCAAAGTGGGATGTTAATCTTAACTCTACTTGCCTCTCAGGAGGTAAACAGGGTAGTCTTTGCAGAAGGTAATCAAGACACACGGAGATTACAGAGATGTTTCCAAATCTCGGCCCCAGTTCATTTATCCTTGCCTGTGTCAGATAAGTGGCATATTTATGTTACGAGTCCACAGATTTAATCAGAGACACTTACTTGGACAATTCCATTCTGGATATCTTCTTTGAATACTATTAGTTGACTTTAGTACCATATGATCATTGGGATATCTTTGTGGTTCCATGCATTAAACCTACACACTAATCAGGCATGGAAGCAATCTATGGAACTTATTAAGATACATCAATTTTCATACGGCGGTTTTGTCATACCATTTGGTATTCGTAATCAATAGGGATTTAAAGAGATATCAATTACATGCGAATGCCCTTTATCTATAGAGAGGGTACATTAGAATTTTATGACTTAAAGATTTCTGACAGGAACATAAGAAATGGTTCCTATTATTTTCGCTTTCACTTAATAACTATGGTTCTTAGGAAAGATTTTAAAAGTTTGCTATACTTATAGTTTATGAAGGATTTAGAGTAAGTAGTATTCGGCTCTTTGAACCTTTTTCACGATCCCTTCACAGCTTTTCCAACAGCTGCGTCATATCATAGTTTGAAGAACATCCTTGGACTTTCTAAGGTTTACAATTGTAGTATCATTAGCATGCGTCGCATCATCAATGGCGTGATTGACTGATGTCTTATCCGAGTTTGTCATACTCAAGATTTGGTTCCTATTACTAAATGAATCAATTTCTTGGTTGCGATTCGACAACTGCTATTCCTCATCCTCATGGCCTTATATACTAACCATGGTTTCATTAAACCATACAGGCCAATATAGCATTAACATTCTTAATGAACGTTATTTAATATATATCAATTATACTTAGCCTAGGTCACAAAAGACCATTAATGGCATTTAAAGTTTGGTCCTAATCCATCATCTTTTTGACAGGGAATTAAAATGTCACATCTGTCTTTATTATAAAGGGTAATTGCATGGTACCCCTGACCGCGGAAGGGATCTCCCTTCCCAGTTCACCACCCGACAAGGATCCCTAGCGGCAAATACCCATAGCCATCAAAGAGGGGTAAGAAACATGTTTCGAACCCGAGACCTCGAGTGTCCTCGGTCCGGCTTTAAAGCGGGTGTCGGTGGCCACCAAAGTGGCACTAATGGGAATTGAACTTGGGTCTCCATTGGAGAACCCAAGTCACTCCACCACTAGGCCACTTGTGGTGGTTGAATTTGGATAGCGATGAATTTGGATAGCTTGAAGGCTTGCCATGGGAATTGAACTTGGGTCTCCATGGGAATTGAACTTGGGTCTCCATCTGTCTTTATTATAGTGATGAATTTGGATAGCTTGAAGGCTTGCCATAAGGATATCAGAAAAGAGTGATTCCTAATAGATATAAAATATCAATCTAAGATTTGTTGGAGCATTTTCTATAGTGTCATCGGCCAATTTCTACCTCGCATTAAATGACCGGAGTCCTAATCAGGCGGAGACAACAGTTCTCAACATTTATCGTTCATTAGAGAATCATATGTTCCAGCATCAAATAAATAAGGAAAGGTACCTGCTATGTAATTATCATTCTGCACCATCTCTTGGGCGTTCATCATGCGTTTGTTTTCTTGGCCTCTTCGGGCTTCTTCTGATTCCTAGGGCAGTTGGTCTTGATATGCCCCTTCTCGTTGCAACCATAACAGGTTGCATCTTTCAACTTCTTGCAATCCAGGGTTTTATGTTCCTTAGACTTGCAAATTCCACACGGTAGAGGCTGAGATTCAAATCTGCATTTCCCGAGGTGGTATTTCCTACAGGTTTCGCACCTGGTCTTCTCACCCAACTGCTAGCTGTCTCTCTTAAACCCGGAACTCTTCTTATCATCAGAGTTCCTCTTCCTATCGGAGCGATGATAATTCTCATCCTCCCTCTTACGCTTTCCATCTTCAGAGGCTTTGGCAGCCTTGTTTCTTACTACATCGAGTGTAAGAGATAGCGACAGATCGGCCGCTGACCTGAATGTAGTAGGTCTTGAAGCCTTAACACTGGCTTTGATTTCTGGGGCTAAACCCCCAATGAAGCGAGCAATTCTCTTGGGTTCTGGTGTTACTAGGTAAGGAACCAGTCTGGACAGGGTATTGAAACTGGTGAGGTAAGCTTGACAATATAAGTTTGTCATAACCAATGATAAGAAATCTGACTCAATCCTCTCAACCTCGTGTTGAGGGCAATAGTTCTCCATAATGAGAGCAACAAACTGTTCCCATGACATGTTGTAAAGTGGGATCTTCCCAGCAGCTTGAATGAGAGCCTTCCACCATGCTAGTGCCTCTCCCTTGAACGATTGGGATACATACTTCACTACATCCCTCTCAGCACAACCGCTGATATCGACAACTGTGTCCATTTCATCCAACCAGGTCATACAATCGATTGCCCCTTTCTCCCCAGTGAAATCCCAGGGTTTGCAGGAAACAAAGTATTTATAGGTACAGGACTTGGTATGTGGTTCATTACCGAATACTATCCTCTTGGATGGAACATTGTGTTGAATAGATGAATGTCGATCATCATCCTTCTTTGACTCATCTTTCTTTGAGGGTGGCTTGCTATGAGCCTCAGAATGAGTCTTGGGGACAGACTTAGAGTGGGGTACAGATGAGGCTTTACTATGAGTCCCACTATACTCCCTAAATTGTTCCTCTACAGCTTTAGATACAGCTGTATCAATCAGTGTACGAAGTTCTCCTCTGGTTATATTAATCTTATCATCATCGCGGTTTTCCAGAGGATGACTGTTTATCTCGTCAGAGTCAGCCATGTAGGTAGTTTTAATTGCTACAAAAAGAAAATAAGGGCAAGGTTTATTTAGAAGCCCATACAGTACTATCGTTCTTGACGATTTATTAACCATGGTTTTTAATAACTATTTTGGTTAATTTGTTAAGCATGCATATATTCAGGATCTTTATTACAATTCCTACTTATAATTTAATAATGGCACAAAAAGGCCTAGTCATGTAGACAAGTTTAATTTATAAGCCATGATTTCAGAGAATCGAGGCCTTAAGGTTTGAATCAAAGTTCATTACCTTTTCTTGACAGGGAGTTGTAGGCTACCACTGTCTTTAGTCTCAGAGGACATTAACTATAGCCCGTAGGCACTTCCCTTTTAAGGGATGTTTATAATATGATCCTCTTATAGGATGATATAAGCCATGATTTCAGAGAATCGAGGCATTAAGGTTTGAACATATTTCATTACCTTTTCTTGACAGAGAGTCAATGACTACTACTGTCTTTACTCTCAGAGGACGCTAATTATAGCCCGTAGGCACTTCATCCTTAAGGGATGATTATTTCAAATAAGGGAATTTAGATTAACCCATTTAAGAATGACTTATGTGATTTTATCGTACCACCTTTTGTCAAGCATGTTAACATGCTTTCAGATATTTAACAAGGATTTGAATCTTTTGAATAAGTTTTACCATCTTGGCCATGTCTGCAATGACAATTAGGCTAGGTTTTACCCTTTAGACTCTTTTTAATATTCAACGCAGAACAATCCTACATTGAAATGTTAACAAGGATCTGAATCTAATAATGGATCTACCATCTTGGCCCTGTCCTAATGTGACATATGGCTAGGTTTTGTCCCTTTTTAGATTTTGCCATTTTATTATAATGGTAGATCTTATAATATAGGAATGATATTTTAAATATAATCGTTCCATTAAAATTTAAACAAGTATATGGTTGCCCTAAATGGGACTTCTAATAAAAATGACTTGCCCATGCAAGGGCTAATCAGAAAAATAACAAAGGAATCAAATAATGATAAAATAAAACGAATTAGGATTAGTCCTATGTTCTTGTCTAGACTCGAGAATGTGCAACTGTGTAACTGAGATTAAACACAAAAGGCTAGCGTTTAATTCACTCAGTGTTGGCTCTGATACCAACCTGTCACACCCCGATATTTCCACGTATTACCGGTGGGCCCGGTGGGGAGTATCGTGACGTAGTTGATATCATCATAGTCAAACAACACAATATATAAATGCACAGCGGAAGCAAAAGATAAATATATAACAATCCGAATATAAAGTAATATCAAAGTATTACAACGGAGAGTAAAGTATCCACAGACGGATCTTAAAACATAAACATTGTTCAACAGACTTTAGACGCCTAGAACTTGCAAGATTCCTTATTAATGCCCTGAGCTTCCAGCCAATTACGTTCAGTACCTGTCACTTAACCTTTTTGAAAAATACGTCAGTTTACACTGGTAAATACAATTAACCGACTCATTTTAAAAAAAGAGTTTAAGAAAATTGATTTAGATGCACCATGTACAAAGATATCTTTTATAACTTGGGACAATTATATAAAAATAATCTTGTATACAGATTTACATGTTCGTTGTACGTTCAGGGTCCGATGTAGAAACCGAGTCAAGATTAACAGACACGCCACAAGTATAAGCCCACAAGAGAGTGAGATACCGTTTCCCTTTAAGCAACTTTCAGTGTATGCCTACACCCCGTGCTTAAGACGTGGCCATTTTATAAGACAATGATGTCAAGGATATCCGGGACATGGTCATTAACCCCTAAAGGCTTTTATTTCAAACAATACAGATTAAAGCGGGTTACCTCAATAATTTAATCACAATTCGACTAAACATTCGATACCCGACCAAGCGGTATTATTATAATACCGTATCCCAAGCCCGTATAGGGAAAATAAGTTAAAAGTATTTACCTGAGCTAGCAATGCAATTTATACTCAGCAGTATATTCAAATCAGCAAGCACAAGTACTTCTACTGGGCTCTTAATCTGGAACGAAGGTTTTTAATTACCTATTAGAATCCTAACGGGTCTTTAATTAAGGCTTGACTTAGACCGGTTAGTTTTTCAAAAGGAAGATACGGTTCAATCACGTGATAAAGCGAAGACCGGATTCGAATGTGGTTTTGACCCGACAAGCTTGTATGCTTGTTTAATATGGGTAACTTAAACACATTCTGGATTTTGAGACAAAAGTGATATGGTTTGACCCGTTTCGGCTAATATATGCAAACTAGTTACACAAGCCGATCCGAACGCGAAAATTGCGTAACAAGTAACCAAATGAATCATATGCAAGTTTCCTAAGTTAATATGCTTTAAACATGTTGTGATATCAGTAAGATACCTTTCACTATGCCCAAAACGAGTTAAATCTTAATTTAAGCCCCATAGGGGTATTTTGGTCATTTTAAAGGTTATAAAGGAGTTTAAATGAAGTTCTGAGATTCGGGTCCGAATACATTAGTAAAATAACTTATTTTATTAGGTCATATCAGTTGATAATAAGTCTTATGTGACAAAATGGTTTTAAACCCAAACTATGCGTTTAATACGCTTTAAAAGCCATTTTAAGCGATTTCCGGGTTATACAGGAAATCTGAGTTTTCTGATCAGGTTATAAAGTTGAAAATACTTTATTTATTATATAAAATCAGTAGCAATTGGATTGGTGTCAAAATACTATGTAAAACTCATTTTATGACCGAAAAAGGTATATTCGGTATTTACCGAATTAATGCCATAACCTTAGGTTATGAGCAGGTTAAAAATAATTAAAAATCTTTAAAAATCCCAAAATATTATATTACATCAATGGGTAAAAGGTTTGGTGTCAAAAATTGGGTTTAGATAGGCTTTATGCTAATTGGGCCTTTTAATTACTAAAAGGCGTTATAATTACGCTAATGAGCATAACTCCTAATCTAGACCTCCAACTGATGTAAAATTTTAGAGACATATTTATAAATCAGTAACAAAGGTTATTGTCTTTTCACATATCTAAAATTCTCGTTTTATGGTCAAAAGGGCATATTGGTCAACATTTAAGCAATTAACGGAAACATGTAAACGAATCGGATAATCAATGAACCAACCACAGAGGGTTATGCTAACATGTAGCCTGGTCCTAAGGAAGCTCTAAGGCATTTCCAAATCATACTAAATCGGGTCAGAACTGAAGTCAAAGCAAAAGTCAAAGTTTTGCGACTTTCGGTTCCGAACCGTGTCTAAACAGAAAATTGTCGGATCAACAAGCTTAGACTAGTTCTTATACTTATTAACAAGTTATATGAGTGATAAAATAGGTTACATGCATTCTACATTGTTAATTAGGCGTTGATTCGCAAATTAAGGTTCTGTTGACTTTTTCTAATCAACTTTGACCCGACATATGATCTAGTTAGAATGGGAATCAGAGGGAGCCTTTTTAAGGGTTTAATGCCCACATAATTACCAACTTATAACTACCTTCAATTCTAGTAATCACTGGACCATTAATGATTAATCGCTAAGTCAACCGTTAATTACGACGGTTTGACTTTTAAGCTAAAACTAAGTAAAAACTCAACTAAGAAAGGTTAAGCATACTTACAGAAGTCCTATGCACGATTAGGAATGACTTGGTTCTGCTTTGGAGCTCCAGAAGTCTTCCAGAAAGCAGATGGAAGGTGTGATCAAATGGTTGCAACATAAGGGCCTTTTATAGTGCTTAAATCTCATTAGATTATTGACAACTAAGGCTACAACTGATCATGGATCACCCACAAGTGTCCCTAAGTGCCTAGGAATGTTTAGGGGTCGCCCATGGATGAGAAAATATCTTCTTAAGTCGGTTCCAAGGCTGAACAGCCAACTTTCATGATTTTCTGCATCTGGGGGTCTGACGCGGCCCGCGTAAGATCTTAACATGTCTTACGCGGCCCGCGTAAGATCTTAACATGTCTTACGCGGCCCGCCTAAGGCATGGTTTCAGGTTCAAAACCTTTTTCAGTTTGCACCCTTGGCTCTTGGTCCTTCGAAAGGTCATCCCATCTTTATATCTTGCATTTTGAGCCCCTCAACTTGACTTATAAGGGCTTCAAGACTTATACCCACTTTGTTAAGTCCTTGGTCACTTTATGTTTACCCGAAAAGTCATAATTTTCAACGTTGACGCTTTAACCCCTCGCATACGAATTTGATCATAACTTTCTCATACGATAACGAAACTTTATGAAATTTCTATCATGTATTCTAGTGAGCATAATTTACCGTTACAAAGCTTCGGGTTTGCTAAAAGGTCACTCAGAGGTATACTTTAAACATGTTGACATATTTAACCCCTGTAGTTTGTAATCTCTCACTTTCTTACATTTTTAGCTTCGTATGATCCATGATTTATTCGTTTAAAGGTATGAGCATCGTGTAGGGTTACTGTAAAGTATATTTATCCATTGTTGACAATTTGAACCCTTATATTCACATACTTTTCATGTTTGTCAACTTTAGTCCTTCTAAAGTATTCTTTCACACGTTCGAGCTTATGACACGTGTCAATACATTATAGGACGTGAATTTTCGAGGTGTTACAGGTTCTAACCTAGTATATATGTTAAACTAATCAATATTTTTTATTAGATTAGATCTCTTAAACCTTCTCACAAAATCAACCCATACCTCAAATATATTTTTATTTATAACTTATAATGTTATTTTTTGTTTAAAGCTTACCAAAAATAGATTTTACGAAAGCGTTTTCATATTAGATTTATAATGATGACCATTATTTCATATATAAGCTAATTTTAAGCCTTTAATGATGGAAATTTATTTAAAGTCAGTCCTGAACTATTTAAACATGATTGTTTGTTGTTATTTAAAAAATATAAATAAACAGTTTTCATTTTTGAAACCATTGGATCCATATAATACACAAGACTATAACATAATATTTAATAAAATGACAAAAAAAATTAAAAACCTAACTATATATACAATTTCTTAAAATAAACTAACAAACTATAAGTAAAAAACCTTAATTTAATTATGTCCTCTAGTCATATCGTCCTGTGCGATAGTATTAATTAATAATAATATCATTTTTTTAACGGAAAGAATACTATTTAATTATGCCCTCTAGTCATACCTTAGTGATTTTTTCTACTTAAATCGATAGACAACATATAATTTATGTTATTTAAATATCAAGCAATATGGCTTAGTTTTAGGAATAGAATAACAATAAGATGATTATGATTATTATTTTTTTTATTTATATCGATACACAACATATAATTTATGTTATTTAAATATCTAGGAATATGGCTTATTTTTAGGAATAGAATAACAATAAGATGATTATGATTATTTTATTTTTTTAGATGAGAAACATAAATTAAGAGTGATTGAGAGATTGACATGTGTTCTTAATCAGGTTTCTTTTATTATATGTGTAGATAGAATATAATATTAAAGTTACCATTCATTGACTTCTGTTTTTAATATATAAATAATAATATTCATTTACTTCTGTTTTTAATATATAGATAATTTCCAAATTATGTTCAACTTACGTGCTCCCATCATATGATATTATGGTTTTTTTCTTTAAAAGTTTTAGGGTGACACGTGTGAAATTAGACTTTTTTTTTTTGTAAATATGACAAATAGATTTTGTATGATGTATTCTCACAATATTATGTTTTATATAATATAATAACACATGTATTTCTTTTATTTATAAACTTACGTTTTATGTAAATTAAAACGGTCAAGCCCTTTTGGTACACAGGTTATATATAGTCTATCGTAATAATAAACAAAATGTAATAGTAAACTTTCAGTAATTAATATATGTTTACTTAATTAATATAGCTTTCTTTTTAGTCGATATATGCATTTGTCACGTGTTTATCAATACAGTTCACATCAAGGTTCATGTTTTTTTTTGAACGGTCACATCAAGGTTCATGTTGAAACTTGAAACTTAGTTCATTTGACTAAAGTAGTCAAACTTTATGGAATGTTGACCTCTACAGTCCAAATTTTGAATTTGATATTGTGATTGATTGTATATATAATTTCCCATTCGTAAAGGTTATGCATTTTTCGTATACATGTTCAAGATCACACATCAAGACTTTTGTTGAAATTGAGTTAATTTGACTAAAGTAGTCAAACTTTATGGAATGCGATTAAGAATAGCAGTTGGGACTCTACATTTAAAGAATCGATTCTCCAAAATTAATTGATTTAAAACCCTTACCGTCAAGTTTATGCATTAACAAAAAATAATAATAATATAAGTAACTTTCTCTAGGTGTTTATATGATCAAAATCAGATTACGTGTTCAAAAATCTGCACAAAATCTGCAGATTTTTTATTATATAATCATAGATCAGGTTTTTGATTTTGGCGGGAAGGGTTTTGGAAGTTGCAGGGGGTAATGTTGTGTATTAACACAAAGTACATGGGGTAATAACAAAGGACAAATTAGTAATTTACCAGTGGGGGGTAATTGTGCGACTTAACGGGAATGTTGAGGGGTAAAATGGAAGGGTAATATAGTCATTTCAACTTACAGTCAACATATCTGTTATTGACTTTGACACCGGGGGTAAACATGCGACATAACCCCAAACAGTGGGGGGTAAAAATGCAATTATTTTCTTAGGGGGTAGACATGCCAATGACCCCTAACCTCAAGGGGTAAAATTCAGTTTACTATTTTTTTAATAAATTCAAAATGAGCAGCTTCTTGTCAAATGGCATTTAGGGCATCCTCTCTACGTTTCTTACCAAACCAAAATCAAATCAGCGAGTGAGTGTATCAATTCACGTCTCTCTGTAACGGAATCATCGACGATGATCACTCGATTGAATTCACGTCTTCATTGTTTCATCAAACTCACAGGTAATTTCATCACCACCTCCTTCCTTCTTCCTTCATCTTCCAGATTAGGTTTCGAATTCAGTCCTCACTCCATTTCTTTAGCTTCTCTTCTTCACTCCACTTCCTTTTCAAATAATGGGGATCGTCCCCTGTCTAGGTATCAAAAACTTACCAGCTTGGATCATGCCTTTAAACTGTTCGATGAAATGACACAGAGACGACCCCTCCCATCTGTTGTTAAGTTTACTCAGTTGTTAAATGCTGTTGCCAAAATGAAACATTTTTCTTGCTCTCTTGACCTTTTCAAACAAATGTGTGCCATTGGAGTTCCTGTTGACAAATACTCTATGAGTATTGCCATCAAGTGTTGTTGTCACTTGTATCGCACAAATGACGGTTTTGCACTCTTAGCTTCTTGCTTCCGACGAGCTGTTGTACCAGACGTGTTTGTATTTAGTACACTCTTGGATGGACTCGTCCTAGAAGACAGGATTGTTGATGCCGAGAGATTGTTTAAGAAGCTCATTAAGCACAAACTGTGTGAACCCAATGTAGTTATGTATTCCACAATGATTAAAGGGCTTTGCAAAGTTGGGAATAATGATATTGCTGTTGGTTTGCTTAGGCTCATGGATGAAAGAGGCTGTAAGCCTAATGTTGTTGTATATAGTACTATCATTGATAGTCTTTGCAAGGACAAATTGATAGAGGACGCTTTCAAGCTTTTCAATGAAATGGTATTTGCAAAAGGCATTCAACCAGATGCCATCACATACACCTCTCTGATTTATGGCCTTTGTAACTTGTGTCGTTGGGACGAGGTCTCTAAGCTGCTAAAAGAAATGGAGGAGGATGTAAGGATCTCTCCTGATATTCAAACCTTTAGCATATTAGTTGATGCATTTTGCAAGGAAGGTAGGGTGGATGAAGCGGAGGCTGTTATAGACATCATGGTTGAGAGAGGTGAGGTTCCTGACATAGTGACATACAGTTCACTTGTAGACGGTTACTGTCTGCGAGGTGAGATGACCAAGGCAAGGACACTTTTTGATTCACTTACTTCTAAAGGTCTAGTCCCTGATGTGTTTACTTATAGCAGTTTATTGAATGGGTATTGCAAGAATTTGAAAATAGAAGAAGCCATGCATATGTTTCATGAGATAACAAGAAAAGGTTTGAAACCTGATATAGTCACTTACAACACCATGTTACAGGGATTGTTTAGGGTTGGGCGTTGTGGAGAGGCACGCAAACTCTTTGATGAGATGCGAGCAGCAGGCCAAATTCCAGATGAATACACATATGGAGTAATTTTAGATGGCCTTTGCAACAACCATCAAGTTGAAGAGGCGCTCTCTTTGTTTCATATGGTGGGTGATAGCAAGCTAAATTCTCATATCGTGGTGTACAATATTCTTATTGAAGGTGCAAGCAAATGTGGGAAGCTTGATACTGCGAAGACTCTTTTCCATGACCTAACTTTAAAAGGTTTGCAGCCTAACGTGCGAACATTTAACATAATGATTAGTGGCCTCTGTAGAGAAGGTCAGCTAAAGGAAGCAAAGCTCTTGTTTCTTAAAATGGATGAGAGTGGCTGCCCACCAGAAACTGTTACCTACAATGTTCTTCTCCAAGGATATCTTAGGAACAAGCACTTTGATGATGTAGAGATGCTTTTACATGAAATGGATGGAAGGAGTTACTCACTTGATGCTTCGAGTTTATCTTTGTTGATAGATCAAATCGCAGCTGGTTCACTAGATCGACGTATGATTGCGTTGATAGGTAGGCTTGTGCCAAAAGAAATGATGAACGTTCCTGCCTAGATAACAATCTGGGAGAGAGACTTATATAGTTTTTGTGGTCTTTATTTGTGGCATATTCTACGCAATGATTTTAAACCTATACATATTTGTATTTCATTGATCCCAGCAGTCTCTTTTCATCTAATTTATATATGAGTTCCAGTTTGATATATATAAAGTGGATATGATAGCTTTGAATGATCACAGCCCTGTATTTGAATTTTACTCCTAATTACTCAAAGCCATATTGAACTCTGCATTGGATCTGCCCACAAAGTTACCATAATTTTTCAGGTTTTGCGGTCTGTAAGTTAACTTTAATTTGTCCGAAAATATTACTTTTTTGTACTGTCAGATTATCCTTTTTTGTCAGATTATCCTTTTTTCTCTGAGAGTGAATTGCAAGGATTGTCCTTTATCTTTATACCAATTTGCAGGCGTTGTCCTTTATGTTTAAAATTGACGAGTTTTGTACTTTATGTTTTCAAATTATACATGTTTTGTCCTTTAGCCCTAACCCAGTTAGATTTTTCTATAAAATCTGGTCATGTGCAATGCATATGGGGTAAAATTGTCTTTTCACCCTATTCTTAAAAAATACATAAAAAGAATATTATATATCATATCTCAACTCTCTCTCTCTCAAAACTTGAACAAAAGTCAACCAATGGAGGTTGAAAAGACAATTTTACCCTAATGTGAATCGATCATTTGTGTATTTCAGTGTTTGTGTGTGAGAGAGAAAACCATAATCTGCTTGTAGCGAGAAACCAATCCATCCATTAAATATGTGTGTGCAAGACCTAGAAAAAGTTTGTGAAGAAATAGACCATTTGTGTCTATCAACAGACAATAACAATAATAATATTCATAATCATACCACTCAGTTTGCTGCAAATCAGATCAATCTTTCCACTTCTTTCCCTGTAAGTTAATAAAGATTGTTACTTTCTTGATTTTTGTAGGTTGCAGCTGTAAATTAGCTTTGAATCTGACAAAATTACTTAAATTTCTTCATGGGTTCTTTCTATTTTTGCATATAATCAATAATTCGAACTGGGTTTTGTTTAATTATAGATCTTTTTTTTTTAATTTGCTGTAAGTGAATAAAGATTGCTACTTTCTTATTTTTTTTATAGTTTGCAGCTGTAAATTAGCTTTGAAATTGACCAAATTACTTCAATTTCTTTCATGGGTTTGTTCTTGATTTGCATATAATTGATAATTGGAGCTGGGTTTTGTTAAATTTTGGATTTTTTTTAAAGAATAGGGTGAAAAGACAATTTTACCCTCATGTGAATTGCACATGACCAGATTTGACAGAAAAATCTAATTGGGTTAGAGCTAAAGGACAAAACGTGTATGATTTGAAAACATAAAGTACAAAACTCGTCAATTTTAAACATAAAGGACAGCGCCTGCAAATGGGTATAAAGATAAAGGACAATACTTGCAATTCACTCTTTCTCTGATTTATGTTTGTAATTTAACCTTAAAATTGAGTCATTCTTTGGTAAGTTGTTCACCTATCACAACTTCCGACTTGTAATGCTATTTTATCTGCTTCATCTATCAGGTCAACACATTTTAGAAATCATCATTCTTCCGTTCGCTCCAAAGGTATCACTCACGTCTGTGACTGTTGTAGAAAGTTGCTTTTAGTTTGGTAAGAATCATGATTCACCATGTATCTTGCAAGTGTTTGACTTTTCAAGGTTGACTATCCACAAAACAACTGTTTGACTTTTCAAGGTTGACTATCCACAAAATTTTGGGTACAGGGTAAAATGGGAATTTGACATGGGTCAAAACAGGGTCGAGTTGGTTCGAAAACTTTTTGTTCAATATTATCATCTTTTTTGCTTTTTAAAATATTTGTACGTCTATTATTCTTTTAATGAGTTCAAAACCTTGACATATATGTATTTCGTTGATACTAGAAGTAACATTTCATTGACTTTATATGTTGCTTCCAGTTTTATCGTAGCTTTGATCGCAAGCGTCTTTTAGTTTAATCAGCCGTGTATTATATTTCAACTTGAGATTACAAACATTTTTGGGCTACTAGTGTAGGCTGCAGCATTGCTTTGTTGATCAGCCCTAAAGTCGCGCCTCGGTGAATCTGTCCTCAGAAACAGAATCACCATATTTGCAGTGTTTTGGTAATTTTTAGTAGAAATAGTAAGAGTATGATCAGATGGCAAATGACCGTCTGGAGTTTTGTCCACAACCTGCCTTAGTTTGCCATTATCTAACTTAAGATTTTGTTAGGTTCAGAAGCAAGTCTCAGGTTGGCTACGTAAGATAATTTTATAACTCACAGGTGAATGAACACTTATGATTTAGATAACATTGAATGATTTTCTCTTTTGTATAAATTAACTAGTTTTTGCCCCGCCCGCGTTGCGGGGCACTAAGCCGAATACTTCTCTCTCATAACATTTACGTCTGTGTTTCGGTTACTTGTACATACTACTCATAATACGATCTCAAAAAAAATACATTTAGTCAACCAATTAAAATAAAACACCACTATTCTTTTGCTAAAAAACGAAAACGATGGAAAAACTATAAGAGTAAATTACAAAACTCGTCCTTTATGTATGTCACTTTTTGCAAATCATGTCCTTTGTCTTCAATAATTACTTTTTTCATCCTTAATGTTGACAAATCCTAACATGGTCTGTCCTTTGCCCCAAACAAAGTTAAAAATCTCAGTTAACCTTACTCATGTGGGACCTACCTGAGGGGCATTAATGTCCTTTCACCTACCAAGTCTTTCCCCCCAATAAAACCCCCCATTTAACCCTAATCGCCCTCATTCAATCCCCTGAAATCCCAACTCGTCCCTTAGGTTTATCAGTAGCGAAGATCGATTCCAATGTCTCAATCGGAGGGCTGGTTCATACGCGAAGAGCTTGATAATGATCAAGTGTTGCTTCTATACGGTAATGTACCCTGAATTTTGGTTTTTCGTTTTGTGTTCATCACTGTATTCACCAATACTGATGATGATCAAAACATGTTGAACAATGCAGATGGTTTCCCCAATCTTTTCACACTCAAGATTCATCATGGTGGAAGGTTAACAAAATCTCCAGGTCGAAGTTATGTTGGTGGTAAGATTAACTACGTTGACCTTATTGACATCGACTTGTTCTCAGTGCACGAGGTTTCTTTAATGGTTAACATGTTAGGCTATGCCGGTAATGAACATATATTATACCATTATTGTTATCCTGAAAAAGATTTGGACAATGGTCTTGAAGACCTAAGTTGTGACCAGGATGTTTTAAGGTTAGCTGGTCATGTAGAAAAGCATAAGTTCATTGATATGTATACCACCCATGGCATACAAAACATAAAGGAACACTTCTCCTCACCAACCAAAATACAAAGACAACTCACTATTGTGGAGATTGATGATGATGGACCTTATGCTCTTGTCCCAGCAGGATTAGTCTTTAAAAGTGTGGGTGGATCTAGTGGGGTTGGTCAGTCAAGTAGTGGGGTTGGTCAGTCAAGTAGTGGGGTGTTTGGTCATTCAGGTGAGGCTGGGCAGCCAAGTAGTGGGGTTGGTCAGTCTAGGGCAAGGGAAGAAGTAGACACTGCTGAGTTTGACTTTGATGAAATGTTTTCATATGACTTGGGTGATAATTTGCTTGATGATGGCATAGATAAGGGCTTAGGTGATAATGAGCAGGGTAATGTACAGGATAATATGGTTTGTGATGGCATAGATGATCAGGAAGAAGAGCAGGAAGATGATCAGGAAGAAGAGCAGGAAGATGACAGTGATTTCATATTTGATGATGAAAATGCTATGGCTGATCATGAAGTTGATATGACTGATTATAGGTTGAATGTTGACTTAGAAGTAGAAGACAATATCACTAATCAGCAAGATATAGATTTGGGGGATGAAGTGTTAGACAATGACAAGTTCCAAAGTGGGACAGACTCTGATGATGTGGAGACAAGCATTAGGAGACACCACTTAAGAAGCATTAGAAGGGAAAATGAAAATATTGCACATTTTTACTTAGGTCAGATTTTTGGAACTAAACAAGAAGGGAAGAAACTGATTAAGAAGCATTTTGTTGATACTAGAAGGTGTATTAGAATTGTCAAGGATGATACCACTAGGCTTAGGGCAGAATGTCAGGGTCTTCTACCTGATTTTGATGTAGATGAAAATGGTGTCCATATAGACAAGTGTAAAGGGAAGGAAAAAGTGAAGGGTAAAGGGAAGGAAAAAGTGAAGGGTAAAGGAAAGGAAACAGTGAAGGGTAAAGGAAAGGAAAAAGTGAGTGATAAAGGGAAGGAAAAAGTGAAGGGTTCAAAAGGTAATAACAACAAAGAGAAGGGGGCAGTTGTGGTAAATGTTGGTGGAAGGGGGAAAAGGACAAAACCAGCAGAATATTTATGTCCTTGGACTTTGCTGATATCTAAAGTGAGTGGAACAGAAACTTGGATAGTGAAGACTTTTATTGATGAACATAAATGCCTCCAAACAAGAAGAGTTAGGGCCTGCACTGATAGCTTCTTGTCCGAACAAATGATAGATCAGATAGAAGAAAATCCTGGTATTCCAGTTAAAGCTGTGCAAGATCAGTTTCAAAGGAGATTTGCTCTAGAGGTTTCCCTGATGAAGGCTTACAGGGCAAAGGCTAAAGCAAAGAAACAAGTTGAGGGAGACTATGCCTCACAGTATGCATTGTTAAGGGATTATGCTATTGAACTCCAGGATAAGAATCCAGGTACTACTGTCAAGATACAGGTAGAACCACCAACAAATCCTAGTGAAAAAACAAGGAAATTTAAAAGGATATATGTATGTTTGGGAGCCTTGAAGCAGGGTTTTAAAGCAAAAGGGAGGGATCTGTTGGGCCTGGATGGTGCATTCATGAAGGGTCCTTTCCCAGGTCAAGTACTAACTGCTGTAGGTATTGACCCTAACAATGGTATCTATCCTGTGTGCTATGCAATTGTAGAGGCTGAAAACATCAACTCATGGACGTGGTTTCTAGAACTGTTAGGGGATGACTTGGGATTACATACAAACTCAAACTTCACATTTGTCTCTGATAGACAGAAGGTATACTTTTCTTTTGTATTATGTTTGAGTTCAATTGTTAGCCAATTACTTGTATTATGTACTTACTGTTTCAATTGAACAGGGCATTCTACAAGCTGTTAACAAGTTGTATCCATGTGCTGAGCACAGATACTGTTTGAGGCATATTCATGAGAATATGAAAGTGAGTTTTAAAGGGAGCCTGTACAAGGATATGCTTTGGAAGTGTGCTGGTGCCACTACTGTTCCTGAGTTTAAAATTGCAATGGATGAGTTGAAGGCATTCAATAGGATGGCACATCTGTGGTTGTCAAAAATTTCACCACTGCACTGGGCTAAGTCTCCAGTTCCTACCACCCTCACACCACCCGATCATCATAAGCAAGTGGGAAGGCCCAAGAAGGCAAGGAAGAGGTCTGCATTGGAAGTTGAGGACATGACACACTCTGGAAGGTTGTCGAAGAAACACACCAAAGGAAAGTGTACCAAATGTGGAAAAGTAGGGCATAACGTTAGGACATGCAAGGGTTAATGTAGTGTTTAGGTTTGTGTGAATTGGTCTAGGTTGGTCTTTTGGTGCATGGTTTGTTATGCTAGAACAATTGCATGTATTTTGGTACTTGGAAGGGTCTGTTTTGTTTTTGTGCAATGCTGTTTGAACTAGTCGTTACAGATGTTTATGGCCTATCAAGTTTATGGTATATCTACTTTATTAATGTTTTGTTCTTTGGATGTTGAATGGGTCAACAGGTTCTGCACTTTATATGTTTAGTTTATGCTTTGGTCGTAAACAGGTGCTGCACTTGTTATGTTTGGTTTATGCATTAGTCGTAAACAGGTTCTGCACTTGTTATGTTTGGTCTATGCATTGGTCGTAAACAGGTTCTGCACTTGTTATGTTTGGTTTATGCATTGGTCGTAAACAGGTTCTGCACTTTTGATACTGTAAATACGACACATTTTACCACAATTACATAGTATTTACACTTTTAAAACACCACATTTCATTAGATTGTAGTCAAAATCCATTAATAAACATTACATCATCTTACATTAGTGCATAAACAGACACTACATGTTAAACATACCAAGAGGAACTTTTAAGACATACCAACACTAGATACAGACTCTAAACACAGACTACGTACATCATGAA
Source organism: Helianthus tuberosus (assembly GCA_030545235.1). Classification (NCBI taxonomy): domain Eukaryota; kingdom Viridiplantae; phylum Streptophyta; class Magnoliopsida; order Asterales; family Asteraceae; genus Helianthus; species Helianthus tuberosus. Next base: position 202,869,266 of record CM060425.1, read on the forward strand.
ACAAATCCAGCTAATTATCAACCACCTCTTCAGTTTGCTTGCTTGCAGTTGACTTTCTTTGACCTTGTCTTCAAGCTTGTTCCTTTCAGCTTCAACAAAATTCTTTCCTCTAAGCAGTCCAGGAATGATGTCAACACATCTTTGGCATCTTGTTTTATCAAACCAGCCGATGAAACCACATTCTGAATCCTAATTTAAACACAAAAGTAAACCTCAATAACCAAGTAAGTGAAGAACCCTAATTTAACAATAGTACCTGATCAGGACATGCATAAAAACGCCGACCAGGGTTACGATCGGTCCATGATGTCAAAATTATGGCTTCTTTCCCACATTCGCATATCACCATTGTTGGTTCTGTGTAATTGCAGGAGTGGGTTGTTTGGGAATGAGGGCGATTAGGGTTAAATGGGGGGTTTTATTGGGGGGAAAGACTTGGTAGGTGAAAGGACATTAATGCCCCTCAGGTAGGTCCCACATGAGTAAGGTTAACTGAGATTTTTAACTTTGTTTGGGGCAAAGGACAGACCATGTTAGGATTTGTCAACATTAAGGATGAAAAAAGTAATTATTGAAGACAAAAGACATGATTTGCAAAAAGTGACATACATAAAGGACGAGTTTTGTAATTTACTCAAACTATAATTTTAAACTGGGGGCAAAATAACTTTTCAAGACAAATGAGCGTGTGTCGGGCAGCCGCCTGACACGAATAAAAATTACATCGAGTCAACTAATTAAAACAAAACAGTACCATAGTTTTGTAAAAAAAAAACTAAAATAATGGCATTACGGTAATTTTACACTGGGGGCAAAATCATAATTTGACTGAGAGAACAAACAAAAATGATGGTAAAACTGTAAATTTGAAATGAGTGCAAAATTGTAATTTGGCTGGGAGGGAAAAAAACAAAACTAATGACAAAACTGTAAATTTAAGCTGGGTAAAATCGTAACTTGGCTGGACCAATAGTGAAGTGTCAGGCAGCTGCCTGGCACTATTCCCTTTCATGTAAAATGTATAGTACTAGTTATTGCCCCGCCCACCTTGCGGGGTACTAAGCCGAATATTTCTATCTCATTACATGTATGTCTGTGTTTCGGTTACTTGTACCTACTACTCATAACACGTTCTAAAAAAATTAATTAAAAACACTACGACACTTTTGCGCAAGAAAAAAAAGAAACTAAATCGATGGAAAGACTAAGATTTTAAACTGTGGCAAAATTGTAATTGATCAGGACAAATGAGTGTTTGACAGGCAGCCGCCTAGTACGAATAAAAATTACACCGAGTCTACCAATTAAAACAAAACAATACCATAGTTTTGTCAAAAAAAAAAAAAAAAAAAAAAAAAAGGATGGCATAACTGTAATTTTACACTGGGTCAAATTCGTAATTTAACAGGAAAAAACAAACGATGGCATAACTTTAAATTTGAACGGAGGGCAAATTCGTAATTTGGCTGGGAGGAAAAAAACAAAACCAATGGCTAAACTGTAAATTTATACAAGGCAAAATCGTAATTTAGTTGGACCAATGGAGAAGTGTCAGGCAGCTGCCTGACACTATTCCCAAGAAAAACTAAAACAACGGTATGACTGTAATTTTACACTAGGGGCAAATTCTTAATTTGACAGGAAAAAATAAACAAAACTGATGGCAAAACTGTAAATTTGAACTGAGGCCAAAAACGTAATTTGGCTCGGAGGGGAAAAAACAAAACGAATGGCAAAACGGTAAATTTAAACGGGGCCAAATCGTAATTTGGCTGGACCAATGGGGAAGTGTCAGGTAGCTGCCTGACACTATTAAAAAAACTAAAACGATGGCATGACTTTAATTTTACACTGGGGGCAAATTCGTAATTTGACAGGAAAAAAAACAAAAACTATGGTAAAACTATAAATATGAACTGAGTGCAAAATCGTAATTTGGCTGGGAGGAGAAAAAAAAACCAATAGCAAAACTGTAAATTTAAACAGAAAAAAATCGTAATTTGGGTGGACCAATGGAGAAGTGTCAGGCAGTTGCCTGGCACTATTCCCCTCCATGGGAATTGTATGATACTAGTTTTTGTCCCGCCCGCGTTGCGGGGCACTAAACCGAATATTTTTCTCTCATAACATGTACGTATATGTTTCGGTTACTTGTACAAACTACTCATAAAACGATCTTAAAAAAATTACATCGAGTCAACCAATTAAAACAAAATACTACAATACTTTTGCTTAAAAAAATTAAAACGATGGAAAGACAATAATTTTAAAGTTAGGGAAAAATTGTAACTTTTCAAGATAAATGAGCGTGTGTCAGGAAGCCGTCTGACACGAATAAAAAAATTACCCCGAGTCAACAATTAAAACAAAACACTACCATGGTTTTGTAAAAAAAAAAAAACCTAAAACAATCGCAAGACTGAAAATTTTCATCTGAGGCAAAATCGTAATTTGACAGGGAAAAAAAACAACAACGATGGCAAAACTGTAAATTTGAACTGAGGGCAAAATCATAATTTAGCTAAGAAGGAAAAAACAAAACCAATGGAAAAACTGTAAATTTAAACAGGACAAAATCATAAGGTGGTTGGACCAACGAGGAAGTGCTGCCTGGCACTATTCCCCTCCATGGTGAAAGTTAGGGCAAAATTGTAATTTTCAAGATAAATGAGCGTGTACCGGGCAGCCGCCTAGCACGAATAACAAATTACTCCGAGTCAACAATTAAAACAAAACACTACCTTAGTTTTGTCAAAAAAAAAAAAAAAAAAAAAAAAAAAAAAAAAAAAAAAAAAAAACTAAAACGATCGCATGACTAACTTTTCGCCGGGCGGAAAATTGTAATTTGACACAGGATAAAAAAACAAAAACGATGATAAAACTGTAAATTTAAACTGAGGATTATCCGTGTAATTAACTCTTACCAATTTATTACTAACAGGTCTTATGTATCATAATTAAAAAATATATATTAGGTTTTATACTCGTATTAAAATATACCTCCATCACACATTCTAAAAAAGTATTTTTTATTAGAGTTAATTACATAGGTAGTCTCTGTGGTTTGCACAAAATAACATACTTATGTACTAATAGCTTAAAATCACCTTCTAGGGTATTAACTTTTCATTTTGTAACGTTCGGATGTATTAACTTCTAGGGTATTAACATAGTTAGTCCCTATGGTTTGCACAAAATAACAAACTTAGGTACTAATAGAATGTGATTTTAAAACTACAAATAATGTTAATACCTCCAAACGTTATAAAATGAAAAGTTAATACCCTAGAATGTGATTTTAAACTATTAGTACCTAAGTATGTTATTTTTGCAAACCACAGGGACTAACTATGTAATTAACTCTTTTTATTATTTACTTAATACACTTAACAAATCAAATTTTAGATATGAAGAACTGATAACAAATTAACAATTACTTGATTTGAATTTAAGCTCTAAGTTAGTAAGTGGCCTAATAGATAAGAATGGCTAGAAAACTTTTGTACTTATATTTAACATTATCCTTCGTTTTCTAATGATATTGTCATAAAATAATCAACTGGTAGATTAGATACATAGTTAATTAATATTTAACTAGTGTTTACCCGGACGCACATTGTTGTGGTGAAAATGTCGTATGTACACGAAACTGTTATAACAAAATGTATTCAACACGTCTACATATTAAAAAAAATCAATAAACCAAATCAAACTACAATTTAATATGATGTAAAAATAACATAACTTGGGAAAGAAATATGTATGAGATCTCTTGAAACAATTAAGTTAGAATTTTTGTTTATCGATTGTAGGCCATTGTTCAATCTTCTTATCTAGGATTCTAATACAAAACTATAAGGAATATGAGATATATTATTCCATCCTAATGAACCCCTTGTAGTGATGAGAGCTTAAAAAGTCCAAGAAATTTGAAACACATTTGTCATTCATGTTTGTATGAAATATATATATGTTACTACAAGAAAAGCTCAAAAACCATTTTATTTTTCATTCAAACAGGTTGTATTTTTTTTTTTTTTTCAATTATGTGTATTGTATTGAAATACATTTTACTTTATTATTTGTATATGACTAAATACATTTACATTATTCTTTGTATGACTAATTGTGCTCTTGTCTTTCAAACTATAACAATAGATCATTGAGGCACTTAGTGACATAAGAATTGATATTTTTACAATGTTTTTGTTTTGTATAATTGTTAATCAGGATTTAAGTTAGTTTCAATGAGGTTCAATCCTCAACCGTAAATCAATATTCTTTATGTTAGGATTTATATGTGTAAAACCCAAACCAAACCGAACCCATGGCGAAAACCAAAACCTGAAACCAAACGATTTCACATGTTAAATAAAAAATTTAATTAAAGTAAAGATATAAAAATTTTGATAAGTGAAAAGGAGAGTACAAGTAAAAATATAGGGAGGGTGGTATATTTAACAATATCTTAAATTAGATAACTCTATGTGTGTATCTTACGTGCATTATTTAACGCTCAAAGTTAACCCTGTTAAATTTTGAACCATTTGTGAAAGCAAATATGGTGGTTGGAACTATATAATTTTTAAACCATGGACAAAGTCATAAAATTTGGGTCGGCCCCTTTCAACTTCTTCCTTTACAAATCCCTATTTCATCTTTCCGATTAAGTTTATCATCTCTTCACTTAAATTTCTTTTCAAATGGCAATTGTCGTCGATTGAAGTTATGATTCCATAGTAAGTTATTTAATTTTATTGAATGTTTCTTGTGAGAATTACAATCGTATTTAAATCAAGTTTATAATAAAACAAGCAATTATAGTGGAATCCATATAAACGTGTCGAAAAAAATTACTCGAAAATCAATATTATTGGTTGTGTTTGTATGGAATGAGATTTAGGGGGTGTTTGGGATTCCTTTATTTCCACCTCCTTTTGACTTATTAACTTATATAAGTTAATAAGTTATAACAATAGTGTTTGGCAAACCCACAAGTTCTTTTAAAATAACTTATGGTTTGTATTGTAAGAAGGCAAATTTGAGAAGTCAAGATTTGTAACTTCTCAAATAGCAAAATAGCAAAAGGACTTTTGGAGATTTTATGACCATTACACCCTTCACCTACCCTCCAAACATCTGCCGTCATTTTACATAAATAAGTTAAACCAAACACCTTTTAAAAAAACTACTTATTGACTTATTGGCTCATAAGCTAACCCAAACACTTTTTAAAAAAATAATTTTTAAAAGAGTAAACTGCCATTTTGGTCCCTATGGTTTGGGCAGTTTTGCCATTTTAGTTCAAATCTCAAACTTTTTAAATCTGGGTCCCTGTGGTTTCACTTTTATTGCCATTTTAGTCCAAAAATCAAATTACCTGATATTTGGGTTATAAAGTCTGATTATTTTGTCTTTTTCCCAGGGCAAAATGGCCCGTCTTAATTTATTATAACATATTATTAATTAAATTAAATATCTCTTTACCTTTAATTAAAAGCAGATATATTCATCTTCTTAATCTTCTCCCACACCCAAACCCTAGTCCCTAATCCATCTCTTCTCCCCCTGCAATCGCTTGAGTTACATTACAGTCCAAATAGAAGTCAAATTCTGGTTTAAAAACTTGTGCAGCGATGCACAAGTTGATAAGGCGCTTGACGGTGGCCCAGTCTTTTCTCTTGGCCAAAAACTTGTGCAGCGATGCTCTTCTCGCAATCGGCATATCCGAATCCTTCTATCCTTGACCACCACCAACATATTTCAACTTATTTTTAGATGCCAATTCGGATTTTTCATATCTCTCTGTTCCACCTTCGCTCCCTGAACCCTAACTTACCACCACCGCTCTCTATGCGCGCCCCCACCAATCATCTGCAACATCTGATGTGTGGAACAATCTCCGTCAAGGTAACTAAATACCCCCAAATCTATCTCACACACAATCAAACAAAATTTATACACACATATTTCCCCCTAAATTTATTAGTTAAATTATTCACTAAAAATACCCAATTTCACCTTATCCCCTCTCATATCTTCATCAAAATTGGAACAATTTGTTCCAGTAATCCATTCCCTTTGCTTCCTCACCGTGACATGTGTACATACTGGTGTTTATCAGATTGTTCAGAGGTTATTTGGCTAGCTAAAGTTTCAATCTTTGTGTCAAAAGATCCACTTGTAGAACAGGGCAAACAGTATGGTAGATAGCAGCAGGGATGTTGATGAACAGGTGGATTTTGAAGATGATAACTATGAGGAGATGGATGATGCTGTTGAAGAGCAGTTACATGAAAGACCTGATGATGATAGTGATGACGGCGACGGTGATGGTGACGGAGATGACGGCGGCGGAGGAGAACAAATTATTGTTGAAATTATTGTTGGAAACCAGTTTGAGGTATGAAGAGGAACCCATAACTGCTTCCATTTGTTTCAGTGTAGGTGAAGGTATAGATATAAAAGGGTGATTGGAGGTCTCCCTGAAGATCGACAATGGTTTAGAGAATTTGATGATTAGGGTTTGGGGGAAGATGATGTTGAGCTTTTATATGGTCAGAAAGAGATTATTGGGAAGGGGTATTTATATTTTTAGGGTTTTTAATAAAAAAAAATTTAATGAAAATTAAAAGGACAAAACTACCCCTGCAGATAAAGACAAAAAATGGATGTTGAAACAACAAAAAATGAGAGTTTTTGAGATTTGGACAAAAATGGCAACAAAATGCAAACCACAGGGACCCAGATTTAAAAAGTTTAAGATTTGTACTAAAATGGTAAAACTGCCCAAACCACAGAGACCAAAATGACAATTTACTCTTTTTAAAAAGGAAAAATTACAAGTTCTGTCCTTTATCTTTAGGGTACTTTACAGGAGGTGTCCTTTTTTCAAATGTTGACAGGCGGTGTCCTTTAGTAGGTATTTTGTTACAAGTTTTGTCCTTTCCACCCAACCTGGTTAAAAAACTCAGTTAATTTGTGGCACATGATAAGCACATGAGGGTAATTATGTCTTTTCCAGCCCACCACTTCATTTCCCCCTTTTATAAACCAACACAAACCCTAATTTCCAATGTGCAGTAAAAAGACTTCAACTTTTAGGGATTTCTGAATGTGATCTTGGCGATTAAGCATGGTTATCTGCCAATGTGGGAAAGAGGCTATGATCGTAACATCATGGACTAGGAAGAACCCTGGTCGTCGATTTTATGCATGCCCTGAACCGGTAAGCACTCTGGATTTGAATTGATTGTGATGTAGATCGTTAAGACATGTTATGATGTGTAATATAGGGGAGAAATTGTCGATTTATTGGCTGGTACGATCAGGAAAGGTGTCAAAGATGCATCGATATCATACCTGGTTTGCTAAGGAGGAAGAACGCATTGGAAGAATCTAACAAGTTGCTTAATCAGGCCAACATAGTTGTTGAAGGCAAACTTAAAGAAAGTGAAGCAAAAGCTATAAAATTGAAGAAGATTTTGGTTCTAAGTTGGGTCTTGTTCATAGTTTATGTGTTGTTTGTTTAAGTGCAGTAGTTTTTAATCCAGATGTAAGGACATTATGTAATGTATGTTGTTTTTTTGTGTTAATGAAATACAAATGTATTATGTACTGATGTAAGGGCATGATGAATGTCGAAAACATTACGACCATGTCGAAAACATACATAACCAATGTCGAAAACATTACGACGAATGTCGAAAACATTACGACCAACTTCATTACCAAAGTGCAATGTCCAAAAGTAAACGACCAATTACCAAAACATAACGACCACATGAAAATACCAAAATACCATAAACCTAAACATAATGCTGCATCAGTTTGCATACATAACCATACCACCAAAACATAACGACCACTACATGTTCAAAATACATTAACTGTAACCTTACAAACATGTTCAAAAACACCCAAAACCTGTAACCTTGCAAACATAAAGCCTAGTCTATCAAGCCTTTCCATCCTTTGCAGCCTTCACACCCTTGGCAGCCTTCACACCCTTGCCAGCCTTCACACCCTTGCCAGCCTTCGAACTTGTTCCACTTCCAGCCTTGACACTTGTTCCAGCCGTCGTACTTTTCCCCTTGCAGGTCCTGGAGTTGTGGCCTACCTGCTTACACTTGCTACATGCTCCTTGAGTGTGCTTTTTTGTCAAACTTCCGGACTGTGTCATGTCTTCAATTTCAGCCGCAGACCTCTTCCTTAACTTCTTTGGTCTTCCCACCTGATTATGATGCTTAGGTGGTGTGATAATTGTCGGAAGTTCAATTTTTTTCCACAAAGCCCTGCCATTCAATGGGGTTTATCTTGTGAGAATACACCAGCCTCCATCTTTCCATTGTGTGCACCGGATGAGCCCAACTCTCTATAGCCCCAACCCTTCCTCCATTTGCAGCCATACACCAAAGTGCAGCCACAACATGTCTGCAAGGTAACCCTGTGAAAAAGGCATATACATTATACCATATACCATACACCATACAGTTTGACCCATGAAACTATAGCAAACAGTTTATTACCTGTTATTTCCCAACCCCTGCAACTACATGTTCTTGCATCCAAATTCACCACACGAGCATGATTGGGTTTCCCACTAACCTCATAGTACTCCTGTAACATCCCTATTTTTAATATAAGAATTATTGGTTTGGTTAAATTTATTAACCACTAGTAACTAGTAACTAGTTTATTTTATTATAAATATTCAACCCAAAAAGTTTTTAACACTATTTTATATATAGTTGGTTGAAATATTATATTAATTGGCTTGTATATGGGTAACTTTGTCTAAATAAAATAAAAGTATCTAAGAACTTATACTATTAGACGGGTAACTTACGGGTAGGTTGACCATAAGAAATATGAAGTTTCTAGATGGGCCTAGGAACCGTATAATAAATTAAATTATAAAATACATTGTATTTTGAACCTACTCTATTTTTAATAAAACTTAGACCCAAATGTAGATAAAAATATTCTCATTCGAATGACATATTCATTATTTTGTAGAACGTTATATTTTAAAAGCTATACACGCCAAATAAGTGAAACAGTTAAATTAATTATAATATATATATAATAAAAACTAAATAAATTAAATTTACATGTAAGTAACTGAACGGTTACTTTAAATAAATATAATAATATAAATAGTTAAACTTACAATTTAAAATTTATTTTTACGTATGAAAAGATAAATAATAAACATTAAAATACTTGAAAAACAATTAGGATGGACATATGTCCTAAGAAAAAAGAAAATAGCATTATGAAATTCTTATACTTTACATACATACGTGTCTGCATAAAATGAAATGGAGTGTAAGGCATTTAATGCCCTATTGCTAAATTGTTTACGCGTGTATAGGAGGCAGCTTTCTCTTCAAGTAATTTTTCACTATATATACCAACCAAATAGAGCATGTCTCGTCCTCTTATGAATCTCTTTCTATTTTTCTTTTCTTTTCTTTAAATCTTGTCCTGTTTAAGTGTTTTAACTCCAGATCATCGCTATCCTTTTCGATTGATCTGAGCCCATAGCACATGTCAGGGCTCTGCCCGACTAAGTTCGTTGGGGTTCTGTCTCAGGACATCGGGATAAGGTTGAATTAGGGGTACTATACTTAAATTACAAATATATATTTTTATTTCTACCAAACACACACTAGCTCTAATTCTGCTACGATACAGGGTATTAACTTAATCGCTATTACGATTCATTTTCCGACCGATCAATATATCCAATGGATGTTTAAGTGCCGCCCACACTAGGGTTATACTTTGTCGTTCGTCATTAATTTGACGGATCATCGTTAATTCGATGGATGAAGTATTGCACTTTGTCGTTCATTGTGAGAATTTGATCTCGTGAGTTATCGTAATTATTGTATTAAGTTACCTACCTAGTTCGTATGCACTAGGTTACAAGGAAAAATCAATAGGCTAAGCCCTGCCTGTATAAATCTGCAATATATCAAGGCTTATCTGTAGACTAAACTTTGGCCGTATGAATCTGCATGATTATAGGTGAGTCATTCTCTCTTTTTATCAAATCTATTTACAAAATCATGTTATTTTCAAAGTTATAATTACGGGGATTAAGTCTTTGTAATCACCATGTTACAGCCGGTATGTGGGGTTTTGTATACATTACTTGATAATCGTCACCATTGGGGCAGCCAATGGGGGATATGACCATAGTCACAGACACCATTGGACGAATGGGCCAATGGGTCGAGTGACAAATACCGTGGGTAGTTGGCTTGATATCAGAAACATTGTAATTGCTCTTAATACTGTAAATTATATCAAATGTGTCGTTTTAGTAAATAGAATGATTCACTCAGTATTTCCCGCTGACAAAACCTTTTTCAAACATGTTTCAGGTAATTACAGTAGAGATGGATACGGCACTGAGAGGCATCAAGAAGTGGCTTATTTTATTAATTAAATCAAATTAAGAAATATTGTTTTATGTAATAAAATTTATCTTTATTAAAGCTACCATTGTAAAACATGGGTTTATCCCATCTATTTAAATAAATAAAAATCCGGTGTTTTCTAAACTCTGATATTTTTCCTAACTCACGGTCCTGATGAAATTTCCGCTGCGACGTTTTTAAAAATAATCACCGGTACCACGGGCTGTTCGCGACTCCCGATTCCGTCCAGGGTGGGTCGGGGGTCGTGACAGAAGGTGGTATCAGAGCCACTGCTTCAAGCCTTTAAGTGTTGTAATAAAAATACCTAAATAAAAGAGTTAGGAGATTGCTATTAACTGGTAGCACACGTGATAGCATTTAGACTTGAACTTAAGAAAAGATGCCTTAGTATAAGCTTTGAGATAAGCTATTTACTTTTTGTAAATAAAGTATGATGGGTTTTGATATACCATGAGAATGGTAATTAGAATATTGCAAGATATGATAAATAAACAAGAATTAATAAGTAATTATTGCTTATATTAATTATGTTACGGGAAATACAATTTTCTTTGGTTCTGGATAAAAGCCCTAATAAAAGAGTCACTTTTGAAAAGATACTATTTATGGGAAAGAGAAAATTTTCTCCGGCAAGACTGGGTATGGTGTAGCAGACTCTCCAGTTTGTCCGGATATAATAAGATTACCGCTCCCGCGCGAATCGGATAAGACGGGGTATATAATATGTCAAACAAATGACAAAATTTCCCTAAATAGTATCTTGACCAGATATTTGACTGGTTTTTGAAAATATGAATCTGTTAAATGCATTGACTTTATGAAGGGTATGTGAAATAGATGATTATATAGATAGTTATATCTATAAAGAATTCCAAAAGTCAAATAGGAATAAAGCACAAGTATCTGTGTCTAGATTTCTTTATCAGGAATTTCTTTTCCGATACCAAACATTATTTCGTTTAATCATCTGTCTCGTAGCTCGTGTGATAAAATAAACAATGGAAACCCTTTAAGATAAAACGCCATCAAAAGAATTTCTAACGCGTTACCATAAACTAGTAACGCAACTAAAAAAAAAAACATGTAAAGTTGTGATAATGTACAAGAAAACACATGAAACTTAAATTTTACGTCCACAGACGTTAAAGTATGTCACACACGACTTCTAAAGGCAAGACCTTTGAAAAATATATTTGGGCACAATGGCAACAAGGCTAATCCCGTTAGTGGAAAAGCTACTAAAAAAAAAAGCATTTTGCCACATGATCCTACAAAAAATGAATATCGCTGAGGTACTTTGAAACAAAATTTCACAACAATCGGTGCACAGTCTAATCAGAGTCATAATTATTAGCACTACAAAAGAAGTCACATACTTTATAATTTCCCTATTTCATTTATTCGACATTCCCTAGTAATGTCATTTAGCAACGGTTATCACACGAAAATCCAAATAAAATTCTTAAATTTCTTTTGTAAAATTCTGACCTCGGTGAATAGACTTTTTGCATTGCTACTCTCCTTAATGGTCATCATACCATGAGAATTTTTAATAGTAACGAATATTGATTTATTTCATTTCTTAATAAATCCACACATTACACATGCATTGTTGGTTGCGCATATGGTTCGATTAACTTATGAAACCTACTGGAAGACTTCATTCCAATTTGTTGTTTATCCAAACTCAAATATCATTTCGCTATACTCACTATATACCGCAGTAATGCAAAACAATGACCCTTTTATATTGAGTTAATAAATTTCTTGAGAAACTCATTTTTCTTTGGCATACATGATTTTGTTGTAACCATGTCTGAACTTTCTTATTACATAAACTCATCGTGATTAAACCAAGTTCAATTGCTTGAACTTGTTCGCATTACATATTCATTTCAAATTCCCATATGATGGATTGAAGCTATCATATTTAACATAATCCCAACAAACACTTCAATTCTTTAGAACTATAAAATGCTTATTTGGTCTTCGACTTCACTAAATCATTTCTTTGATCACGGTCACCTTGTACTAACGTTTTCATAAAATTTAAAACTTGCATTAAATCATATACGGATATTTATAAAAGTTATCTTAACACAAATCATGTATTAAGATAATGATACACAAATTCTTGTCATATTTTAATGTATCTCTTAAATGATTTTTACAACATCAATCTAGCCTTTCGTGATAAATTATTATTTTAACATCTTCAATCGAAAAACATTATATAAAATCTATTTTACATATGGAAACTTACATAAGTGATTACCTAATAGTATTACTATATTATTATTAGTCAACATAAGGAGGATAAGTGGGTGACTTATAATAAGAAGTATAGAATTTATTGTACATGTGTTTATATTTAACCAAAATAGAAATTTTCACAAACTAGGCACTTAGCTCGGTTGGCTAGGCACGCGAAAGGGTGTGGCCTAGACCCGGGTTCGATCCTGGGGACGGCTGGTTTCACCATTTTTATTAGAAATTTTTCCATTTAAGTGTATGTTTAGTTATGTAATACTAATATCATTTTTATTAGTAAGAAAATATTAATAATAATAGTATTGGTATTATTTTTACTAGGGTTATTATCAAGGGTAGGTATTGGATAGCCTAGCCTTAATTAGGCATAGACTGATCACCTATGCTTAAATAAGGGAGTACTAACCAATATCCAACCATGATAATGACTAGTTAATATATATAAATTAAGTCATCATACTAATAAATTTTACTTATAAAAATATTTTACTTTGTACTGAAAGGAGAAGATATATTTTCATAAAACAATACAAGAATTAGAGGGACGAATAAAATTATCTAAATAACTGTCTAAGTATTCATGGACAAGATATTTTTCATCTTGTTTAATATTCCACAACTATTAAATACTTATAGAAGTAAAAAAAAAAAAATTTAGTCGTAATGCTTAAATAATAATATGATACCACATTGTTTTAAGTTATATTTATTTATTACAAATAATACCTAAGGTAGTAAATTACAACCTTAATATTTAAAGCACATAGCTTTAATATTCTCGGGTGATATGCAGTCCTAATAAATAGATAACAAAGTCTTAAATACTTAATAACGTGCTTACATTACCACTAGTAATGCTATAAACAAATTATATATATTACATTTGCTTTACAAATATAATATAATGGTTGGTCATGCCAAAACAACTTATTCTTTTTCAATCTCTAGAATATAGTATGAAAAATATGGTCACTAATAGTGTACTAATAATATTATTTCACAATTAAAACAATTTGGAACTCTAAACAATGATACACTAACTTAATATTTGACAAATCGTTTTCATGCTTTTATTTCATTCTAAACCTGTCGATTCTAAGTCTTCCTCAGTTGCCAATCAAAGTAAACTTTCTTTTGACAAAGAATTTTATTAAATCTAAAAGTCCTTCACATTCATTTTAAATATCTATTGATCATATATCTTTTGACTTGAACCTAGTCACTTTAGAAATTATATCATTTCATCTCATTCGTTTGTCATCGATTTCTTGAACTAATTCAGTTAAACCATTTGAATCCTACCTATGGTACAACTCGTATTCACAAAATTTAATATTTTAATTTTGTGTCATCTACCTTAAATTTGTTTTTATTGACTAAAATATAACATAAGTCAAAAAGGAAATATCGTAACTCAAATCTCGAGGACGAGATTTAAAACAAGGTGGGGAGAATGTAACATCCCTATTTTTAATATAAGAATTATTGGTTTGGTTAAATTTATTAACCACTAGTAACTAGTAACTAGTAACTAGTTTATTTTATTATAAATATTCAACCCAAAAAGTTTTTAACACTATTTTATATATAGTTGGTTGAAATATTATATTAATTGGCTTGTATATGGGTAACCTTGTCTAAATAAAATAAAAGTATCTAAGAACTTATACTATTAGACGGGTAACTTACGGGTAGGTTGACCATAAGAAATATGAAGTTTCTAGATGGGCCTAGGAACCGTATAATAAATTAAATTATAAAATACATTGTATTTTGAACCTACTCTATTTTTAATAAAACTTAGACCCAAATGTAGATAAAAATATTCTCATTCGAATGACATATTCATTATTTTGTAGAACGTTATATTTTAAAAGCTATACACGCCAAATAAGTGAAACAGTTAAATTAATTATAATATATATATAATAAAAACTAAATAAATTAAATTTACATGTAAGTAACTGAACGGTTACTTTAAATAAATATAATAATATAAATAGTTAAACTTACAATTTAAAATTTATTTTTACGTATGAAAAGATAAATAATAAACATTAAAATACTTGAAAAACAATTAGGATGGACATATGTCCTAAGAAAAAAGAAAATAGCATTATGAAATTCTTATACTTTACATACATACGTGTCTGCATAAAATGAAATGGAGTGTAAGGCATTTAATGCCCTATTGCTAAATTGTTTACGCGTGTATAGGAGGCAGCTTTCTCTTCAAGTAATTTTTCACTATATATACCAACCAAATAGAGCATGTCTCGTCCTCTTATGAATCTCTTTCTATTTTTCTTTTCTTTTCTTTAAATCTTGTCCTGTTTAAGTGTTTTAACTCCAGATCACCGCTACCCTTTTCGATTGATCTGAGCCCATAGCACATGTCAGGGCTCTGCCCGACTAAGTTCGTTGGGGTTCTGTCTCAGGACATCGGGATAAGGTTGAATTAGGGGTACTATACTTAAATTACAAATATATATTTTTATTTCTACCAAACACACACTAGCTCTAATTCTGCTACGATACAGGGTATTAACTTAATCGCTATTACGATTCATTTTCCGACCGATCAATATATCCAATGGATGTTTAAGTGCCGCCCACACTAGGGTTATACTTTGTCGTTCGTCATTAATTTGACGGATCATCGTTAATTCGATGGATGAAGTATTGCACTTTGTCGTTCATTGTGAGAATTTGATCTCGTGAGTTATCGTAATTATTGTATTAAGTTACCTACCTAGTTCGTATGCACTAGGTTACAAGGAAAAATCAATAGGCTAAGCCCTGCCTGTATAAATCTGCAATATATCAAGGCTTATCTGTAGACTAAACTTTGGCCGTATGAATCTGCATGATTATAGGTGAGTCATTCTCTCTTTTTATCAAATCTATTTACAAAATCATGTTATTTTCAAAGTTATAATTACGGGGATTAAGTCTTTGTAATCACCATGTTACAGCCGGTATGTGGGGTTTTGTATACATTACTTGATAATCGTCACCATTGGGGCAGCCAATGGGGGATATGACCATAGTCACAGACACCATTGGACGAATGGGCCAATGGGTCGAGTGACAAATACCGTGGGTAGTTGGCTTGATATCAGAAACATTGTAATTGCTCTTAATACTGTAAATTATATCAAATGTGTCGTTTTAGTAAATAGAATGATTCACTCAGTATTTCCCGCTGACAAAACCTTTTTCAAACATGTTTCAGGTAATTACAGTAGAGATGGATACGGCACTGAGAGGCATCAAGAAGTGGCTTATTTTATTAATTAAATCAAATTAAGAAATATTGTTTTATGTAATAAAATTTATCTTTATTAAAGCTACCATTGTAAAACATGGGTTTATCCCATCTATTTAAATAAATAAAAATCCGGTGTTTTCTAAACTCTGATATTTTTCCTAACTCACGGTCCTGATGAAATTTCCGCTGCGACGTTTTTAAAAATAATCACCGGTACCACGGGCTGTTCGCGACTCCCGATTCCGTCCAGGGTGGGTCGGGGGTCGTGACAACTCCCCTCCGTTCCACTGAACATGATAGTGACTTGCATCTTTCTTGATCTCCTCTAACATTTCTGTGGCTCTTGGTGTTAGCAATCCATCACACTTTTCTATTACTTTCAAAACCGTCACAATCCTTCTCATAAGATATTCCCTGATGTACTCAAGTGCAGATATTATGGGCTTGTCCCTGCCTTCAATCACCTTGCCATTATAACACTCACACATATTGTTTAACAAAACATCAGATACTGCCCTACCTGTTATATTCGAAAAAATTACTTCAATATACTTCAATATAACATACCTGAATATATATGAATATGTAACTTACCAGAAAAGTGTGATCTTGTCCAATGTAAAGGTGGGATCTTAGACAACCACAAGTGTGCTTTCTTGTTAAAGGCCTTCAACTCATCCATGGCCGTTTGAAATTCAGGAATAGTAGTAGCAGTAGCACAGTTCCATAGCATGTTTTTGTACAGATCTCCTTTAAAGGTTCCCCTCATATTCTCATAGATGTGTCTAAGGCAATATCTGTGCTCAGCACAGGGAAACAACCTTGTCACTGCTTGCAGTATTCCCTGTTTCATAACATACAACCAACATAATCAATAAACTTGAAAGTAATATGAACAGTTTTAACTAAAATAGTTGAAAGTAATAAAGGGCATACCTTTTGTCTATCACTTATGAATGTGAAGTTTGAGTTAATTCCCAAATCAAGATCACTTGCCAAGAGCTCTAAAAACCATGTCCAGGAGCTGAGATTTTCAGATTCGACTATTGCATAAGCAACTGGGTATATTCCATTGTTGCTGTCCACACCGACTGCAGTTAGCATCTGGCCTGGGAATGGCCCTTTCATAAAGCCCCATCCAGCCCCAATAAATCCCTGCCAAGTGCCTTAAAACCCTCTTTTAAAGCTGCCAAACATATATAGATTCTTCTAAACTGTCTTTCTTGGTCCTCAGGATTTTTACCCAACTCAAGCTCTATCTTCACAGTGGTACCTGGGTTTTTGCTTATTAATTCATTGGCATAGTCCCTCAGTAAAGAATATTGACTTGCATGATCTCCTTCAACATTTTTCTTGGCTATTACCTTAGCTCTATAAGCTTTCATCCTAGAAATCCCCACTGAATACTTTCTTTGAAACTGTTCTTGAACTGCCCTCACAGGGATGTCTGGGTTTTCTTCAAGCTGATCTAACATTTCTTGTGATAGAAACTTTGAGGTACAAGCATAATGTTTTCTGGTTGGTACACAAGTGTGGTTGGCATTAAGTGTTTTCACCAACCAAGTCTCAGATTCTTTTTCCTTTGCAATAAAAATGACAAAAGGGCATTGATATTGATGTGGGTTTGTCTTTTTCCCTCTACCACCCACATTTACAGATTCTTTGTCTTGGGCCCCGGATTCTTTTGATTTTTCCAAAACAACCCCTTTAACTTTTTTTTTTCTTTGATTTTGCCCTTGTTTCTCTACTTGTTCCTAAATCAACCTCTTTTCCTTTATTTTTGCATGCAGATGTCTGTGCTTGGCTGGAAACATGCACACCACTATCATCAACCTCAAAGTCTGGCTTTGAACCATGACAATAAGCCCTTACCCTCTTGTTGTCATCCTTGGTTATTCTAATCACTCTTCTGGTCTCTACAGCAAGTTTTTTTTTATCATTTTCTTTGCTTCTTGTTTGGTTCCAAATGCTTGTCCAATATAGAAGTTTGGAAAGTTTTCATTTGATCTCCTAAGTTGGTGCAAAAGGTGTTTCCTTTTGGCAACCTTATCACCTTCAGAATCAGACCCACTGTCAAACCTATCATTATCTAGCACATCCCCATCTTCAGTTGGTTGGTGTGGCTCATCTAAAACATCCTCTACTTCATTGTCAACATGCATCCTATAATCACTCATGTCTACTTCATGATCAGACATGGTATTATCCTTATCTACAATATAATCACTGTCACTATCATCAGTTGCATCCTCTCTTTCACCCTCATCTAAATCATCAACCTCTGTTTCATCTAAACCTACAGCCTCTGTTTCATCTAAACCTTCACCCTCTGTTTCATCTAAACCTGCACCCCCTGTTTCATCTAAATCATCACCCCCACCTTCAACTAGTGTCTCAACCCACTTTGCATTTTCTACAACACCACTAGAAGGCCCAACACCACTAGATGACCCAACATCTATATTCTGATTAACTTGAATACTTATGCTCTGCCCAACATCAAAATTCAGTTTACTAGGGACAATAGCATATGGCCCAGCTTCATCTATTTCTTCAATAGTAATAGAAGGTTTAGGTTTACTTGGTGATGAAAACAATTCTTTCATATTTTTTAAACCATGTGTAGTATAAACATCGATGATCTTATGTTCTCCCATATATTTAGCCAAGTTAAGACAATCCTGATCACTGCTAAGGTGTTCAAGACCATTGTCTAAGTCTTTTTCAGGGTTTAAAAACATATAATACATGGGATTAGTTCTGTTATATCCTAACTGGTCCAACATAAGATCAAGCTCAATAACAGAAAACTTATCAATGTCGATCAAGTCCACAAAATCTACCTTGCCTCCTACATACTCACGTCCTGGAGGTACTGTCAGCCTACCACCATGATGAATCCGAAAACTGAAGATATGGGGAAAACCATCTGCAAATAATCAAACATTCACAGAATTTATCAACTAATACACTACTACATTGCAAAATGCACAATTTTTAGCTCAAAAAATTGAAGTAGGGTTTCAAATTTAAGTTGAAGAACTCACCATATAGATCAACAACCTGTTCGTTGTCAAAATGGTCTCGAATGTACCATCCTTGATCGTCCTACGACATCTTGTTCTTTGATCAGCGATTTTGTGTGGTAGAAACCCTAAGTGTGAAACCTGAGGGACGAATTGGGGGTGAATGATGTTATCAAGAGGGTTTATCAGGGATAATAAATGGGGTAGGTGTAAAGGGATAAGGAAAAGACATAATTACCCTCATGTGCTTATCATGTGCCACAAATTAACTGAGTTTTTTAACCAGGTTGGGTGGAAAGGACAAAACTTGTAACAAAATACCTACTAAAGGACACCGCCTGTCAACATTTGAAAAAAAAGGACACCGCCTGTAAAGTACCCTAAAGATAAAGGACAAAACTTGTAATTTTTCCTTTTAAAAAATCATAAGTTAATAAATCGTTCTCACCAAAATAAAAAAGGAGCAGCTTGTTGTTAAATGAGAGTGAAATAGTAGGGCTTGCTTTCTACATTTCTTAGACCATGTGTAGTGGTAGAAGGTTATAATGCCCCCACCATGGGGCATTATACGACACGTGGCGTCCTAGTCAGCAAGGGGGCATTATAGCAAAAGTGGTGTAGTGGGTATAATGCCCCATAATGCCCCATTCAATCATTTCACAATCATTTCACAATTATTTTTTTTAATTTAAAACATAAAAAAACTTCATTAATTTAAAAATAAAATTACATTACTTGAAATAAAAATAAAAAAAACTGAAAAAAAAAACAGAAAATAAAAAAAAAAACAGAAAAAAAAAACTGAAAAACAGAAAAAAAAAACAGAAAAATAAAAAAACAGAAAATAAAAAAAAAACAGAAAATAAAAAAAAACAGAAAAAATAAAGTTAAAAAAAATAACATGATCTAGAGTCCATATTTTTCTCGAATTTTTTGTTGACGCATTTGCGCAAGGATCAACGCGTCGCCTTGGAGGTGGTCGATCGATTTGGACAAAAACTCAATGTCCTTTTCCATTTGCCTCGCCTCTTGCATCTCGTTAAACTTTTTGGTTTCGGCCACTCGTTCTTGCATAATCTCCCAACGTTTGTAGCCGAGGTCGCGAATGTCTTGGAGACGACGGTTCATCTCCTCGAAATCATCCTTTAACTCGAGATCGGAAGACGACTCGACCGTTTTTTTCCCGGTTCCCTTTCTTCTACCGGTGGGTCGGACCAACTCTTCTTGAATTCCCTCGTCAACGTCCACCGCCTCATTTAAATCAACATTGCGGGCATCCGATGTCGGAGTTGACGGGTCAACGGAGGATGATGTTTTTGACCTTTTAGCCCGACGTCTACTACTAGACGTCATTGGATTAACTACCGCCCACTTTGGACTTTTTCGTAGTAGCTCCCAACACTTATAGTACGTGAAAGGGCATTTTGTCCTCTCGAACTCCTCCAAAGTCTTCGTTAAAACCCAAACGTCACCTTCACCGCTCGGGCGATTATCGTAGTTACGTTGGAAGACTTCTTGGAACGAATGACACTTGTTGTTGATGTCGGTCCATTTGCTAGAAATGGAGTCTTTGTCCCGATGTTCGCCTTGATGTTCGGTCCATTTGAAAGTTTGCTAAAAAAATAAAATAAAATAAGTTGTTTGTTAAAAAATAAAGTAACAAAATAAGTAAAATAATATTTATATAAAATAGTTACCGGTCTCTTCGTCCTCCGAAATGTCGACAAACGCCCGAGTCAACGTGTATTCCTCTTCCTTCGTCCATTTGATGATATTTTTTGTACGCCGCGGTGCGTCCTTATCCTTCTTCTTATGCGACCTTTTGCCGCGTTTCGATGTTTCTTGCACCGGTTCGGGTTGCGTCTCTGGTACGACTTCCACATCGGGTTCGGCTTCGGGTTGTGACGGTTGAGACCCGCCGGCTTGACCATAGCCGAAAGTGGGAGGAACAAACGGAGGGGCGCCACTCAAGTAAGCCGCGTAAGTTAAAAAGCTCGGGTCCATGTCTTGGAAGTTGTACGGGGTTTGCGGTTGGGTTGTGTTCGGGTTTGCGGGTCTAGCGGGGACACCAAAAGGAGGGCGGTATGGATGCATGATTGTATAAAAATTAGAAGAAAGTGGGTTTTTTTTTTTATAAAAGTTAGAAGAAAGTGGGAGAGATAGTGAGTTTTTGTATAAAAAATGGTGTGAATGTGGGGTATATATTTATAGTGGGAATATTTTAAATTAAAAAAAATAAAATAAGGAAAAATTACACTTTTCGTCCTTTATGTTTATAGCTAGTTGCAATGGATGTCCTTTACCTTTAATAATTACAGCCACAGTCCTTTATTTTGAAAACTCGTTACACATTTCGTCCTTTAGCACTAACTTGGTTAAAATTTTCAGTTAAATTTATTTAGTTAAGGGCAGTTTAGTCTTTCTACTTAATTATATTTATATGTATTTATAAACAAAACAAAAACCTAAAAACAAAAAATAAAAAAACATGAATATAAAGACAAACTCACTTCATCAGTTCATCTTCTTTACCTGTTCAACCACTACCCTAGCATCACCATTCACCACCGCCACCACCAGGTCCACCACCGTCGTAAGCACCGCCACCACCCTAGCACCGCCACCGCCGTAAACACCTCCACCGTCTAACATTCTTCATCTCTTTGTCTTTATCCCTCTTTTCTCGCTCGATTGCAGGAGTGGAGAGATGCTAGAGGGGGTGATGAGAAACCGATCGCAGATCTACAAAAATATCTTCTACTCTGTTTCTTGAAATCTTGGCAACAAATTCGATGGATTACTCTGAGAAACCGATCGGACATGTTAGGTTTAAATCCGAGGTTTTAGAGTTTAATCAGGTGAGTTGTTGTTGGATTTGCATTTGTGGTCTCTGATTGTTTGGTTGGTTTTGTTTTTTTAGTTGTGGTCTCCGATATTCATTCAATTTTGACCTAATTTTATGATGTTATGATGATTCGTTTGTAATCGTGTGCGAATCAGATCTGAAATGAAGAAATCTTTGCTTGTTTATAGACTGATTCATGATAGTTGATGTTGATTGTTATTCGTGTTTGTATTTCTGATTGTTTCTCATCTAAGATCTGCAGGTTAAACTTGTTGCAGGTTAAACTGATGGCGGAAGGTTGCAGGTCTGATTCAAGGTGAAAAGGTGTTGCCGGAAAAGGTTGCAGGTCACCTGTGATGAGAGATCTGATGGAGGCGGTGGTGATGGATGAATAGATCTGATGGAGGCGGCAGTGGTGGGTCTTGGTTAGAGAAAGAGAAAGTGAGAGAGAGAGAGAGTGTGTTTAAAGTGAGAGAATGGCAGCTGGTGAAATAGATCCGATGTCTGAAAAATTGGTAGGTGATTGTTGTGGCGGTCGGTGTAGTACCCGACGGTGGTGTGGCGGGGCTGCAATGGTGAAACAGATTCGGTGGTGTGGACAACAAACGGTCGTGATGTTTTGAGTTTAGAGAGAGCAGGAGGTGGTGAGTGGTGGTGCTTTCGGAGATGATGGTGAGTTGGTTGCTGGAGGTGGTAGACTGGTGGCAGGAGGTGATGGCGGCGGCGGTGGTTGAAAACAGGGACAAGCTTCAGACCTAGCGGTGGTGGTTGTTGGTGGGTGGTGGCGGGTTTAGTGGTGGTGGCTTCTGGTTGTTTAGAGAGAGAAAGGTGTGTGTGTGAGAGGGAAGAGAGATAATTGTATTTGTTTTTATAAGATTTTAAATGTTATTTTTTTTATTTATACTATAAATAATTAAGTAAAAAGACTAAAATGCCCTTAAGTGAATAAACTTAACTGGATATTTTAACTTGGTTAGTACTAAAGGACGAAATGTGTAACGAGTTTTCAAAATAAAGGACTATGGCTGTAATTATTAAAGGTAAAGGACATCCATTGCAACTAGCTATCAACATAAAGGACGAAAAGTGTAATTTTTCCATAAAATAATAAAGAATGTTACCGTTTGAGAACGGTCAAATAGTGGGCCCCATGTCAATTTAAGCGTTATATTTAAAACGCCGGGACGATTTTTTTTCGAAAATCACGCCCCAAAACGCCCCCTGTAATGGGGGGCTGGGCGTTTTCGGGCAAAAATTTAAAAAAAAAACGCCCCACTACGGGCGGTCTTCACTATGCCCCATGTCAATTTAGTGTTTGGGGATGATGACTTGCTCCTCTTCACGTCTTCATTCTTTCTTCAAACTCAAATGTAATTTCATCACCAACTCTGTAACCCCTCTTTCGTATTCCCGATTAGGTTTAGGATTCAGTCCTAACTCCACTTCTTTAGCTTCTCTTCTTCACTCCACTTCCTTTTCAAATAATGGGGATCCTCCTCTGTCCAGGTATCAAAAGGTTACCAGCTTGGATCATGCCTTTAAGCTGTTCGATGAAATGATCCAGAGAAAACCCCTCCCATCTGTTGTTAGGTTTACTCAGTTGTTAAATGATGTTGCCAAAATGAAACATTTTTCTTCTTGCCTCCATCTGTTTAAACAAATGTGTCTCATTGGAGTGCCTGTTAACGAGTACTCTATCAGTATTGCAATCAGGTGTTGTTGTCAGATGTCTCGCACCAATGACGGTTTTGCACTCCTAGCTTCTTGCTTCAGGCGTGCTGTTGTACCAAATGTGTTCGTATTTAGTACACTCTTAGATGGACTCATCCTAGAAGATAGAATTATTGAGGCTGAGAGACTCTTCAAGAAGCTCATCAAACGGAAACTATGTGAACCTGATGTAGTTATTTCCACAATGATCAAAGGGCTTTGCAAGTTTGGCAATAATGATATCGCTATTGGTTTGCTTAGGCTCATGGATGAAAGAGGCTGTGAGCCTAAATATTGTTATATAACACCATCATTGATAGTCTCTGCAAGGACAAAATGATCGAAGATGCTTTCAAGCTTTTCAATGAAATGGTATTTGCCAAAGGCATTCAACCAGATGTCATCACATACACCTCTCTAATTTATGGCCTTTGTAACTTGTGTCGTTGGGATCTCTCCTGATATTCAAACCCTTAGCATATTAGTTGATGCATTTTGCAAGGAAGGTAGAGTGGATGAAGCGGAGGCTGTTATAGACATCATGGTTGAGAGAGGTGTGGTTCGTAACATAGTCACATACAATTCACTTATAGACGGTTACTGTCTGTGAGCTGAAATGATCAAAGCAAAGACACTTTTTGATTCACTTACTTCTAAAGGTCTCGTCCCTGATGTTGTTACTTATAGCAGTTTACTGAATGGGTATTGCAAGAGTTTGAAAATAGAAGAGGCCATGCATTTGTTTCCTGAGATAACAAGAAAAGGTTTGAAACCTGATATAGTCAGTTACAGCACCATGTTAAAGGGATTGTTTAGGGTCGGGCGTTGTGGAGAGGCATGCAAACTCTTTGATGAGATGTGATCACAAGGCCTAACTCCAAATGAATGCACCTATAGAATAATTTTAGATGGCCTTTGCAACAACCATCAAGTTGAAGATGTGCTCTCTTTGTTTCATCTGGTGGGTGATAGCAAGCTGAACTCTGACATTCAAGTGTACAATATTCTTATTAATGGTATGAGCAAATGTGGGAAACTTGATATTGCAAGGGATCTTTTCCAAGACCTAACTCTAAAGGGTTTGAAACCTAATGTTCGGACATATAATGTGATGATTAGTGGCCTATGTAGAGAAGGTATGCCAGAGGAAGCAAAGCACTTGTTTCATAAAATGGATGAGAGCGGTTGCCCACCAGATAATGTCACCTACTGTGTTCTTCTCCAAGGATATCTTAAGAATCAGCATTATGATGATGTAGAGATGCTTTTAGAGGAAATGGATGGAAGAAGTTACTCACTTGATGCTTCAACTTTATCGTTGCTGATTGATCGAATCACAGCTGGTTCAGTAGATAGAAGCATGCTTATGTTGATTGGTAGGCTTGTGCGGTTGTGCCAAAAGAATTGATCAACACTATTGCCTTGATGACATTCTCGGAGATAATGAAATGGTGATTGTGGGGTGAGAAAGGAAGACTGTAGCTACAAATTGTGAAAAGTAGATCTTATTAAATTCTAATTGGTTTTCATGTTTGGTCATTTGGCATTTTCCAGTTTCATGGATACTAGCAGTTGCATGTTCTTCCTTGTAATTTATTTTTTGTTAGTTGATCCTTCTATGGTTTAATTCTTGACCAAGAATATGATGTTGTTAATTTGCTGCTAGGTGATAAGGCCAGTTTCAATGTGGATTTCTTCTTCTTTTTGTGATTTGCCTGACAATGCTTTTACTTCTTAAGTCGCAGTGGAAGACTCATAACGTTTGACCTTTAAGTCAAGAAGTTGACTTTAACTAGCTATTAACATCTGTTTATTCTGAGTGACCATGGTGACATGTTGATTGTGCTCGGTTTCTGCAGTAGATCTGCCCACAGAATCACCATATTTCTTCAGATTTTTCCACATTCTTCAGTTTTTTGTTGGGAAATCTCTTATTACTTATTACTTAATGTTAAACTTGAAACTAGTAATCTGTTAATATTAACCAATTTTTATTAACCATATATGAAAAAAGGTTTGAGTGATTTTAATGGAACACCTAGAGAAAACCTCTAAAATTTTCAAAACCATAGTTGACCAACCATGTGTTGACTTTTTAGTCAAACTTAGGATGTAAAACTGTAAAATTGTTCTCTTGTGAAGAAGAGAAGGCTGATGGTGTACTTCCAACGACATTGCGGTAGGGGAATCGCAGCTTCTGCTCTTCACGCTTTCCACCGGTCCGTTTTCTCCGGAATTCTCAGCTTCTGCTCTAACAACAGTGGGCTTTTGTGTTCTATTTTGCTGTCACAGATCACACGTGGGTTTTTGGTTATATAGGATTGTGGACTGGTCTGGATCATTAGAGGCCTTGCTGGGATTTAATGTTGACTCATTATGGGCTGCAGACACACTATTATATTGAACAGCAGATTATGTGTGGAAAGAAGCTGCTTGTTATCCTCTTCTGGGTTATGGGTCTGATCAGCAGCCCCGCGGTTGATTCACAGTGACAGTGCACTCTTTGTAGAGGAGATGGTCCGCTATCTGTAGTGGCGGCTATTATATGCACATAACTCGTGAATAGTTTGTCATTTTTATTGACTTATACTTGTGTATTGGAACTTACTGATTTGTAGAACACACAACAAATTTAAAATCTTTGCTTGCACATTCACCAGTTGGCAGTTACCAAATAAGAGTGAGAAAAATGGGACTTCTATGTATCACTTAACTGATAGCAGCCTTGCATTATTTAGGCGTTACAGCAAACAAATAGCAGCCTTGCATTATTCAAGGAAGAAACTTATCAAGCAAGACATGACTCATGGGGGTATATCTGTCTGTTCTTGTTTAATCATGCTTTTACTATTTTATATTAACAGGCTTTCAGATCCGTTGCAATATCAGTCTATAGTTGATGCAGACTGGAATATCATATACGATAAGTTGGATAACTAAAGAGTGGTGCCAATATTGTTTTGTCGAGTCTGGTTATTGATGATCCGGCGACACAGGTGGCGAATTTTCGATATTTGAACCTTAATAAGTTTTTTTTTTCCTGCAAATTATTCAATAAGAAAATGTCTAACACATTGTGGTAATATTTGAAACCTGACCTGAGTTGCGTTATTTCTTTGTAGTTAGTATTTTGCAGACCGTGATATTTTTTGTGCTGGTCGAGTTGCCGAACATGACCTGCACCGTGTTGCAGCTGCAACCGGGGGTACTGTACAGACATCGGTCAACAACGTTATAGATGAGATCATATATATGCAGTTCTACATAATGGATCATTTTTGTCTAACACACACATTAATTTGAGGTGTTATACTGTTATGATAGTTTATTGAGGACGCTGAGCTGAGCGCAGTTTACATGATGCAATTATGGCTAAGGTTCCAATGACTGAGTACCTTGGTAAGCCTTTTTCAGTTGAATGACTCCCTTTTTGTGTAGATCAGTGATGTCACGGACGTCTGGGTTCTGTTTCAGTGCCTTGCAACTACTACGGCTGCGAGCTTATGGCTATTATGGTAGTGAACGGATGTTCGATTGGCGGATTGGCGGCTCCAACCTGACATGAACCCAAAATATTCGCTGGTTGACCCAAACACGACCCCATATTCGTTGGTTGACCCTAACACGACCCGTTTGACTTTGAATTTTTTAACATTCCATATATTTGTTCTAAGGTTTATAATGGATGATTTGTGGATGAAATTGGCAAATTGAAATATAGGTGATAAGACACTGTCAAAAGTGGAAAGGAGCAACCAACACTATTGAAGGCGGTGGACGTAAAATTAATGAAAACAGTTAAACAGGTTGCTCTCCAGGAAAAAGGTATGATTTTTTTTCCTTTTGTTATTTAAGAATATATTCTATTTGATGAAAGTTAAAATTAGGTATTTGGGCGAAACGAAAAGGAATTTAATGGTAATTTTATCCCCATTGATAGAATGGTTGAAGACATTAAGGAGAACACGTTTCTTTGGATTAGGAGTAGATTCAAATATGAAGATCTTATATGGGAGAGGTGGCGAGATTTTAACATGAGACATAATTTTGTAGTTGTTATTTGTCGTTTGTTTTTCTTGTACTCCGTTTGGGTTTTATAGCATTGCTTGTTGGCACTGTATTCTATAATCATAGACTGTTTCGCTGTTAAAAAAGGTATTTGGGATCAATGTGGGGTGCTATTTGACTTTGATTATTGACCTAAATTCTGAACTGCAATAGGATACTGAAGAACAATTGTATAAGAAACAAACACTAAAGGTGATAAAAGGGAAGAGTGTAATGAACAAGCTTAATCACTTTAGTGGCGGAAGAAATTACAGAAAAAAATGAAACATATATCAACTTGCATACATGAGAACTCGGTTCGCTGAATCGAAATGAACAGGTTTTGAACCAAAAAAGCAAAATTATGTGGCTGTCAAATAGATCAAAAATAACGGAGCTGGAATGGATGATATGCTGGCTTTGTGATGAACCTATTTGTTGTTTCTATAATTTTGAAATGTACCACTGCTGTAACAATTTGCCCAACAACTTGTTGGGCTTAATGAATGGAAGCTTTGTTTTTTCAAAAAAAAAAAAAAAAAGAAAAGAAAAAAAAAAAAAAACTAAGCTGACAATAAATATTTTTTTTTGTGGCCAATGAATGTGTTCAAAAAATGATTATATAAATTTATAAACATGAAATCTTTTAAAAGATAACAAAAAAAAAACCAGTAGTAGTATAAAAAAGACGAGTCCATATTCTAAAAACCAGCTATACACTTTTTTTAGGCAATCAACCACTAAACATTATCTAAACACTTTTTTGGGCAATCAACCACTAAGCATTGAAATTTATCTCTATCCATGAGTTGTATGCAATCTAATTATCAACTTTATCGTAAATTTTATTACAACAAGTATATCATTGTAAATCTTAGCATGATCTCTTTTTCTTGTGTGAGACCCTATATCTTTTTTTATATATTAAATGCCAAGTTACAAGTAACATGTAACATGCAAACAATGAGTTGTTTTCTTTAGTGTTATCTAAATAGCCAATTTTCTTTAGTGAGAGGAAGCCTTTTGGCATTATGTGTTTTAAGATACTATACAACCAATCGAAGGGGTAGGTGAAAGACAATCAAAAGAGGAAAAACATATAACTTGAAAATTATGTTTCATTAACTTGAAAATTGTGTTTAATTAACAAACCTTGAAGTGTTTAAATCATTTCGTAAGTCCTTTCTAACATGTAAGTGGTGTTTTCAAAATTGTATAAAAGATATTTTATTCAAAGGAAAAAATACCGTCCCAAAAAAATAAATAAAAATCCTATGAATTGGACGAGTGGCACACGACGTTTTGGATCTATCAAATTAATCTTGGTATCATATCCAAGTTGACACTTTTAGAAAAACCAAATAAAATACTTTTTACCAACATTAGGTAAAAATGGAGTTTTAAATTTTTTAACGAATTTAAGGTATAGACAACGCCATATGTTTATAATTTTTATTACCATGGTTATAATTGACACATTCTTATTCGTGTGTTCATTTTTTTTAAATTGCTATATTTATTACCGATATTTTCTTATTTGTTATTATTTAATTAAGATTTGTAAGGCTCATGACTTAGATACACTACACCGATGTTACGAATAAGAAAATTAATAAACATAGAATACTATTATGAGATGATTAATAAATCAACAAGAAACGATTACCATGTTGTAAATTGTTGTACATGTCGCATCACGCGAGTTTCTTACTAGTTACTAACAAATCAAGAAGCTAGAGAAATAAAAGATATTGATTTTCATATCATGGTTCACTAAATAAATAAAGAAGCATTAACATATTGTCATAATTTCAATTAAGTATATCACAAACTATAACTTTTTTCCTTCATATACGTTTTAACCACAGTAGTACAAATGTTGTTATTAGTTAGATAAAACAAATATATTTACTAGTGTTCGTTATAATTAGATTATTATTATTATTATTATCTGATGAGGTTCTGGCATCACAAGTAGGTTTTCTAGTGAGACATGAGTGCTTGGTGGTTGATTACAGTGGTGCCGCGCCGGGTTGGCATGTCATGTCAACCCGACCTGTTAAGATACGAACATACCTATTATGAAATATATAAACTTTACTTCCAAGTAATTATTAAATTAGGAGCCTCACATGTTTTTTTATTTAAATTTATAAATATGTCATTAACGGGTCTTAACAGGTTAACATGTATTTAACCTGTTAAGACACGAAATTAAACACCAATAGGGTGGTGGTCCACCGGGCACCGGCAAAGACAAAGTCTTTAAATACCTAGGTTTGGGGGAGAAAAGGTCTTAGGTTCAATTCGTGTCGTATTATCGTGTTTGTGTAGAAATTGTTAGCCCTAGCCTAACCTTGCCACATATGAAAGTCAATTTTCAAATAAATAATTAATTTTTAGAACTTTGTTTAGAACTTTCTTACCAAACCAAAATGTGTGTTAGGTTTTGAAGGAATAAACATCGATTCTGCTTTCTCTGTTGTTGGAGACTCGGACGATGATAATTTCTCATCTTCGTGCTTTCATCAAATTCAAAGGTGACTTCTTTCTTCTTCCTTTACAAAACCCTCTTTCTTCTTCCCGATTCAGTCCTCACGCCACTCTTTTACCTTCTCTTCTTCACTCCAATTCCTTTTCAAATAATGGGGATCCTCCTCTGTCTAGGTATCAAAAACTTACCAACTTGGATCATGCCTTTAACCTGTTCGATGAAATGACACAGAGACGACCACTGCCATCTGTTGTCAAGTTTAATCAACTGTTGAATGCTGTTTCCAAAATGAACCATTTTTCTTGCTCTCTTTACCTTTTTAAACAAATGTGTCTCATTGGAGTGCCTGTTAACGAGTACTCTATCAGTATTGCTATCAGGTGTTGTTGTCAGATGTCTCGCACCAATGACGGTTTTGCCCTCCTAGCTTCTTGCTTCAGGCGAGCTGTTGTCCCAAATGTGTACATATTTAGTACACTCTTAGATGGACTCGTCATAGAAGATAGGATTCTTGAGGCTGAGAATTTTTTTAAGAAGTTAATCAAGCAGAGACTCTGTGAACCGAATGTAGTTATGTATTCCACTATGATCAAAGGCCTTTGCAAGTTTGGTAATAATGATATAGCCATTGGTTTGCTTAGGCTCATGGAGGAAAGAGGCTGTAAGCCTAATGTTGTTGTATATAGTACTATCATTGATAGTCTCTGCAAGGACAAAATGATAGATGATGCTTTCAACCTTTTCAAAGAAATGGTATTTCACAAAGGCATTCCACCAAATGTCATCACATACAACTCTTTGATTCATGGTCTTTGTAACTTATGTCATTGGGACGAGGTCTCTAAGCTGCTAAAAGAAATGGAGGAGGATGTAAGGATCTCTCCTGATATTCAAACCTTTAGCATATTAGTTGATGCATTTTGCAAGGAAGGTAGGGTGGATGAAGCAGAGGCTGTTATAGACATCATGGTTGAGAGATGTGTGGTTCCCAACATAGTGACATACAATACACTTATAGACGGTTACTGTCTACGAGGTGAAATGATCAAAGCAAGGACGCTTTTTGATTCACTTACTTCTAAAGGTCTCATCCCTGATGTGTTTTCTTATAACAGTTTATTGAACGGGTATTGCAAGAGTTTGAAAATAGAAGAGGCCATGCATATGTTTCATGAGATAACAAGAAAAGGTTTGAAACCTGATATAGTCAGTTACAGCACCATGTTACAGGGATTGTTTAGGGTTGGGCGTTGTGGAGAGGCACGCAAACTCTTTGATGAGATGCGAGCAGCAGGCCAAATTCCAGATGAATACACATATGGAGTAATTTTAGATGGCCTTTGCAACAACCATCAAGTAGAAGAGGCGCTCTCTTTGTTTCATTTGGTGGGTGAGAGCAAGCTAAATTATAATATCGTGGTGTACAATATTCTTATTGAAGGTGCAAGCAAATGTGGGAAGCTTGATACTGCGAAGACTCTTTTCCATGACCTAACTTTAAAGGGTTTGCAGCCTAACGTGCGAACATTTACCATAATGATTAGTGGCCTCTGTAGAGAAGGCCAGCTAAAGGAAGCAAAGCTCTTGTTTCTTAAAATGGATGAGAGTGGCTGCCCACCAGATAGTGTTACCTACAATGTTCTTCTCCAAGGATATCTTAGGAACAAGCACTTTGATGATGTAGAGATGCTTTTACATGAAATGGATTACTCACTTGATGCTTCGAGTTTATCTTTGTTGATAGATCAAATCGCAGCTGGTTCACTAGAACGACGTATGATTGAGTTGATAGGTAGGCTTGTGCCAAAAGAAATGATGAACATTCCTGCCTAGATAACAATCTGGGAGAGAGACTTATATAGTTTTCATCTAATTTCTATATGAGTTCCAGTTTGATATATATAAAGTGGATATGATAGCTGTGAATGATCACAGACATTGTTTTGTAAGATCAGCCTTGTATTTGAATTTTACTCCTAATTGCTCAGAACTCTGCATTGGATCATCTTTAATTTGTCCGAAAATATTACTTTTTTGTACTGTCAGATTAGCCTTTTTTCTCTAATTTATGTATGTAATTTAACCTTAAAATTGAGTCATTCTTTGGTAAGTTGTTCACCTATCACAACTTCCGACTTGTCATCCTATTTTATCCGCTTCATCTATCAGATCTGTTGACTATCTCTTCTTAGGAGATTCTGTTGATCCAGGTCAACACATTTTAGAAACCATCATTCTTCCGTTCGCTCCAAAGGTATCACTCGCGTCTGTGACTGTTGTTGAAAGTTGCTTTTAGTTTGGTAAGAATCATGATTCACCATGTATCTTGCAAGTGTTTGACTTTTCAAGGTTGACTATCCACAAAATGTTATATGTAATACGTGGGAATCTTGAGGGGATGGTAATGCCATGTTATTTATCTTGCTTATGCAAATTTAAATTTGAGGTTGTTCATTTTGGGTACAGGGTAAAATGGGAATTTGACATGGGTCAAAACAGGGTCGAGTTGGTTCGAAAACATTTTGTTCAATATTATCATCTTTTTGCTTTTTAAAATATCTGTATGTCTATTATTCTTTTAATGAGTTCAAAACCTTGACATATATGTATTTCATTGATACTAGAAGTAACTTTTATATGTTGTTTCCAGTTTTATATATTGAAAGAATCAAAGGGGATATCTTAGCTTTGATCGCAAGCGTCTTTTAGTTTAATCAGCCCTGTATTATATTTCAACTTGAGATTACAAACATTTTTGGGCTACTAGTGTAGGCTGCAGCATTGCTTTTGCTGATCAGCCCTAAAGTCGCGCCTCGGTGAATCTATCCTCAGAAACAGAATCACCATATCTGCAGTGTTTTGGTAATTTTTTGTAGAAATAGTAAGAGTAGGATCAGATGACAAATGACCGTCTGGAGTTTTGTCCACAACCTGCCTTAGTTTGCCATTATCTAACTTAAGATTTTGTTAGGTTCAGAAGCAAGTCTCAGGTTGGCTACGTAAGATAATTTTATAACTCTCAGGTGAATCATTTTCTGATACGAACCCTTGTGCTGGGTCACACTGGAATGGGCCATGCCCATCTGAAGCAAAATGGAGGGAAACGAGAGGGAGGGAAATCAGATGGAGGGAAAACACGCGGAATTGTAGGGGATGGGGGCTGATCCACGATGTGAAGATGTGGGGAATTGAATACGTAACTGTTCCCACCTCAAATCGGGCCGACTATCGCTTTGTTTCTGTTTTAATCCTATCGAAATTTCAGTTCTTAACATTTTGGTTCCATTGCCGGGAAATACAGATTCAGATACAAAACCAATTTTCGCTATTCCAAATCCAATCCTAGCAGTCTCAAATCCCATCCACCCAATCAATCATCGCTGAGATACGATGGCTCCTCAAACCCGTTGCAGTTCAGACCCACCCCAAACAAACCCTGACCACTTGGCTACCCAATTGGCGGCTATTGCAGCCTCCATGGAATCCCTGCAAACTGAAGTCGCCACTCTCAAAGCGCGCGACAAGAAGAAGGAGAAAATTGGCGGGGATCCCAACAGATTTGATGATGAAGATTCGTCTGGAAGCAATCATCGTCGTTACCGACCTTATAACAAGACTGATTTTCCAACTTACAGTGATGGAGACCCGAGAGGGTGGGTTTTGAAAGCCGAGAAGTACTTCCAGTACTACAATATACCAAAAGATGAGCAGGTGATGTTGCAGCGATGCATCTGGAGGGTGATGCTTTGGATTTCTACTCGTGGGTCTCCGCCGATCAAGCTATTGAGTTTTGGGATGAGTTGGTTCGAGCCCTTCAAAAGAATTTTGGGCCTACGGAGTTTCAAAACCGTGACGAGCATTTATGTAGCATCAAACAAACTGGAACGGTACAGGAAGACCGCCAGGAGTTTGCCAAACGCTCGTCTCGCGTGACTAATTGGCCTGAGCACTGCCTCTTAGGGGTATTTTTGAATGGCCTCAAGGATGATCTCAAGGCCGACGTTCGAATTCACAAACCACGGATTGTTTACAAATCCATGAGTATCGCTATTGAGTTCGAATCCAAAGTTGAAATCTGAAAAAAATGTTTCTTCTTCGGTCCAAACAGAGCTGACCCAGCAGCCTCCAGCACTTTAATTCCGACTGTTGCGGCCCAAAAACCAACAGACACTCGTCTCTTTGATGCTGAAAAACAGGGCCGGTATCTTCGAGGTGAATGCTTTCGATGTGGGGATAAATATGGTCCCGGTCACCGTTGTAAAACGGGGATTTTAAAGCTACTTGAGATAGCTGATGATGGACCAGAAACAACAGTGAACGAGCAGGATCGCACTGATGAACTAGCTAAAATCAGCCTTCACGCGCTTTTTGGTCAATCATCTATAACTACCATGAAACTTCAAGGTACTTTAGGCACGTCTAAAGTATTAATTCTGATTGATTGTGGGTCCACACACAACTTCATTTCAGATAAATTGGTTAGTGATCTAAAGCTCAGCACCCACTCTATTTCTCCTCTCGGTGTCCAAATCGGGAATGGCGATATTCTCCGATGCAGTCAAATTTGCAAGAACATATTGCTGCAAGTCTTTGACCTAAAAGTATCCCAAGATTTCTACCCGTTTGCCTTAGGGGGAGCCGATGTGGTGCTCGGTATCCAATGGCTAGCAACACTTAACACTGTTCAAGCGAACTGGAAAGAGATAATTTTGAAGTTCACTGTCAATGGTAAGGAATACAAGCTACCGGGACTTCCACCGGATCTTTAACAATCTGCCACACTTCACCACCTCACCATTGAACCCTTCGAGACGCACGCTACTGGACCAGGGGCTTCATTTTCTGTTACCCGACTTGAGGGCAAGTCGATTCTCCGAGCAGGTTGCATTTTCTCTTTTGTATAAATTAATTAGTTTTTTGCCCCGCCCTCGTTGCGGGGCACTAAGCCGAATACTTCTCTCTCATAACATCTAAGTTTGTGTTTCGGTTACTTGTACGTACTACTCATAACACGATCTAAAAAAATACATTTAGTCAACCCATTAAAATAAAACACTACAATTCTTTTGCTAATAAAACTAAAAGGATGGAAAAACTATAATTTTAAACTGGGGGCAAAATTGTAACTTTTCAAGACAAATGAGCTTGTGCCAGGCAGCCGTCTGCCCGTCTGACACGAATAAAAATTACACCGAGGTAACCAATTAAAACAAAACAGTACCATAGTTTTGTAAATAAAATAAAATAATGGCATGACTGTAATTTTACACTTGGGCAAATCGTAATTTGAGTGGAAGAACAAACAAAAACAATACTGAAACTGTAAACTTGAACTGAGTGCAAAATTGTAATTTGGCTGGTAGGGAAAAAAACAAAACTAATGACTAAACTGTAAATTTAAGCGGGGTAAAATCGTAATTTGGCTGGACCAATAGTGAAGTGTCAGGCAGCTGTTTGGTATTATTCCCCTTCATGTAAAATGTATAGCACTAGTTATTGCCTGGCCCGCATTGTGGGGCACCAAGCCGAATATTTCTATCTCATAACATGTATGTCTGTGTTTCGGTTACTTATACATACTACTCATAACACGTTCTAAAAAAAAATAAAAAAATATCGAGTCAATCAATTAAAATAAAACAATTCATTATGATGGGATGAAAGTCGGACACGAACTCTTCCGTGTTATGAGTAGTCTAATGTTATCAACGAATCAAGTCAACAAAGTCAACGCAAACAAGTCAAAGTCAACACGCAAGTCGACACGAGAAGATCGAAGAAAGATATGGCGTGTGGAAGTTCGAGATTCGATAGTTATAATGCTTTGGATAATTAAATATATTTTGTTTTAAACAAAATACATTTATTATCATACTTAATTAGTCTTCATGTTTATTGCTACTTTTGGAAGTTTATTATCTCTAAGGACCTAATTGTAAATAGCCTAAGTGTGTTTAGGCTATAAATAGAAAGTGATGATTAGGGTTTTGACAACACACTTTACTAGAGATTTGGGGGCTAACATTGTATTATCATTTGCAAATTAATCTAGTGGGTTTTAAACTATGAAGCACGGGGACGACATCTAACATCGAGTACCCGTCCCGGGGACGACTCGAGGACGGAAACGTGTAGGGGACGGCTCGGGGACGTTTCCCAAACGTACCCGGATGTTGGGGACTTCTACAAAACCGTACCCGATATTGGGTACTTCCAAAATAGTGTATCGGGGACGTTTCCGACGACCATAATGGTGTTCCGAAAAAACAATTCAATTGTAATAGAGAAGAAATGGTGGCTAATCGAAGTTGCTGATCGAATCTTACCTTCCCTGATGAATCGTAGAATGAAAGAAGATTGCCGGCTGATTTTTACCTTTAGAACTTTAGATGGAGTGACCAGGGAAGAGAGAAAAGAGGACGGCTATTTAGTTTAGGGTTAAAATATTTAGGGTTTTAACCAAATATGAAAGATTGTTGGTTGATTTTTAACTTTTTCTTTTTATTTTTACACCCTTTCTTTTAACTAAATTACGATTTCATCCTCCAGTTATAGATTTATCAAAATTGACCCTAGACTTTTACAAATTAGTGCATAAAGATGTATATATAAATTATATATATATTAAATAATAAATAAAGCTTGTTTGTAGCTAAATATTAAGTTTAATGTATTTTTATTTTTTAATATTATTTTTTTGCCGTTCCCGTATCTTGTATTTTTGAGTTTTGCCGTTCCCGGTACCCGTATCGTTCCCGTACCCCAGTCCCGTACCCGTATCCGTGCAACATAGGTTTTAAATCTTGATTTTTAGTGTGTTCATCTTGATTTATTATACAAAATCAGATTTTTTGGCTCGATTTGATCCTACAATTTGGTATCAGAGCTTGGTACTTGAATTTGGGATTTAAAAATCTTCAAGTTCATCATTAAAAATCTGATTTTTGAGTATCTTTTTGAAGTTTTTGGGTTTTAAAAATTTTCAGTTTTTTTTTTCACCAAATCCGATTTGAAAATTGTTTAAACTGATGTTTAGATTGTTCAAGATTGATTAGTAGGTGTTTTGAAACAGTTTGTATAGGATTATAAATCATTTGGTGGCGTTTTTATTTGAATTCGTTTGTTTTTAGGCAAGTTTTTGAGGTTTAAAACAGGTCTGGGCGTTGTTATTCAAATTCTGGGCGTTCTTGTTGAAGATCCAGCGTTTTAACATTCCGGTGACTTTTTTCGGTGTATTTTGCACTTTTCCGGCGAGTTTAATTTTTCCGGCGAGTTTAAATCTTGAACGAGAGTTCAAGTTGCCCGGCGTATTTGGTTAATACGCCGGTAAGCTAACGTTTTTCATCGTTATTATTCCCGCGAATAGATTCCAACCAGCGTATTTAAATGTTTTAGAGAAAGACAGTAGAAAAAGAAGTTTTTTTTTCTCTGAGGTTTCACGTTATCACTGTCGTCATCAGCCATTGTCTACCGGAGAAACACCATTGTCACCAGAACCCCGGTTCCACAACCATCACCACACATCTAACCCACCACTCCCGGTACCCATCACCATACACCTTCGACCACCGCTCCACCACTAAAACTTTCTGCAACAACCAAAATCCACCAGCGAACTCTCACCCTCACCA
The DNA here is from genome assembly GCA_030545235.1 of Helianthus tuberosus. Classification (NCBI taxonomy): domain Eukaryota; kingdom Viridiplantae; phylum Streptophyta; class Magnoliopsida; order Asterales; family Asteraceae; genus Helianthus; species Helianthus tuberosus. The sequence goes on from CM060425.1 coordinate 202,907,012, forward strand.
TCAACTCCATATTACAGATCTGATTTTTGGGTGAACTAAGTTGGTTAGTAGAAATTAGGGGTGTTCATGAGCCGATCCGATCGAGGGTCTGCTCATGCTCGGATTGAATTACAACCGATCCGATCCGATCGGATCGAATTTGCAAAACCGAGCACAAAAGTGATGCTCATGCTCGGATTGAATTTGAATCGATCGGATCGTTTTCGCTCGGTTTTTATCAAATCCAAATTAAATCGAGCGGATCGCTTTCGCTCAATTGAATTATAAGGCTGTGTTCAACAAAAACAAATCCTAATATAATTAAAACATGTCCAACACTTTACTAACAAAAGCAATACATAACTAAAATCATGATTCTAAAAATGTTCTTAACAATATCAAGAAGCACAAAATAAAGTGCGAAATACAAATTGTCATTTAGTTCAAAAGCCATAAACTTCTTATTTAAGCTTGATCATCTCTATCCACAAAATTCAACTTCAATTCAACATATAACTTATAAACACAAGCATTAAACAAAACCATTAAGTTAACTTTTATGGTTTGTTAATTATAAAAATACCTTTCATTTATGAGTATTGTTTTAGGAATTAGGGATTTAGGGTTAGATTTTGATATTAACTATTAAGTTGGGCTAGTATATATTTGGGGCTTTTAATTTTTAAAGTCTGTAATATATATATATAAATTTTTTTTTTGAACGGCCAACGAATCCTCCAAACGGGCTATTGGCGAAATTCACCACATCGGGATACATTCGTCTCTGAACCGGGGAAAACCCTCACCTAGGGCCGAAACCCGTGAACACTCGCCCGAAGGCACGACAGTGCGGTGAGGTAAAACCCGCTCAGTTCAAGGATCGAACTAGCGATCTCCACCTATTCGCCTAGTCTCCCATCATCACCAGGTGCCGCAGAAAATAACAGGGAAGACAGGAATCGAACTTGGGTCCCATAGAACACCAAGACTCTCCCTTACCACTCCACCACCACCTCATTGGCAATATATATATATATATATATATATATATATATATATATATATTAAGTATTAATAAAAATAATTCGAGCGAAACCGAGCGATCGACGAGCGAGCGAACATTTGCTCATGCTTGGATTGAATTTGAATCGAACCGATCCGAGCGGCTCATTTACAAACTGAGCGGGAATCGAACGAGCATTTTTCGAGCGATCCTCGATCGTCGAGCAGTTTGGACAGCCCTAGTAGAAATCATGTTGCTATTGTTGTTCTAACAGGAGAGAGAGTCTTGAAAGATAGGGTAGAGAAAGAGGTGGCGGCTGGATATTTTGAACTAGGGTTTATTTGTGAATGCGTAGAGAGAGAACATGGTGGGTGCAACGGCTGACTTTCAAATTAGGGTTCTAGCCTTCTAGGTTGTTTTAATTAACAATTTTTTATTTATTTATTTTGATAGGTTGTTTTATTAAAAAAAAAAAACGGCGTGCATGTGACTTTGAAATCTGAAAGTCTATTTGACCACATTTTGAATTTTTTAATATACATATATATTTTTTTTATTATAATTTTAGTTCACAATTAAAATTTCGAATCAACAGGACAAATTACATAAGGATAGCGGGTAGACGAGCAACAAACTGCGCCGCCATCCCTTTCTGAATAGAAAACCCTATTCTACTAAAAACAAAGCCTCGCCCCTGAGGGGTCGAAAAGTTGCTGTGAACAACACGCTGAACTCTAGACAAGAACCGAACTGCCTCCGGCGCCAAGGAGCCGAACGTGTCAAACGCCAGGGGGACAAAGACATGCTGATTATCCTCACAAGCTTTCGCGTGCTTTTCCACCTTCTTTGACTCTACTTTCAGTACCGCTTGCCCTGCTACAAACCCACTTTCCCGAAACCCGGCTAATGGGGATACACCTGTGACATCGACACAAGAATATAGAAAACAGTGCAGGTCTCAATTGAATTTAAAAAAAAAAAAACTTTGAAAATGTCAAAGTTGTGAATTAACGTTTGAGCTCCTTTTTAATATTTTAAGTTGGTCTTGGTGATCGGTTAAGTTTTTTTTAAAAGGTTTTCAATTGGCATAGATTTTGAGTGAGCAGTTTGACTAATAAATCAAAATTTGTAGATAGAGTGGGTCGGATTACGAAGTTTGTTGGACCGGTTCGAGTGTGGTTGATATTTGAGAGCTCTTTGGACCGATATAGATTCTAGTTAAACAGATTAGACCGATTTTCGTAGTGGGCCGGGTCTTAAAAAAAAATCATGGGCCTAGAATTTTTTGGGCCTTTTAAAAATTAATTTGTTTTCGCAAAATTGAGTTGGGCCGGGATTTTTAAGTTATTTTTGGGGCTTTTCGAGTTGATACTTTTCGGGTTGATACGTGGTTATTTTCAAAGTAATTTGACCTGAGTTTTGAGCTGATACAAATATATTTTTGGGATTAATAAAAAAAAATGTTTCAAAATCAGTTAACTCGCATTGCACAAGTTGAACATGAAACAGTAACCGCAACCCGACCTCCAAAGTTGAAAGAATCGGCCAATTTCAGCAGTTGGAAAAACCAAATTAAGTCCTTCTTCGAGTATACGGACTATAACTTATGGATCTCGATCACAGTCGGACCTCACGTCCCCATGACCGTTCGTGATGACATGCGTGTAGTCAACAACGATCCCTCGACTTACATAGATAAAGACAAGGCATTGATTCAGCGTGACTGTCAGGCTCATGCTGCTTTAACAATGGCCATATCAACGAACGACTACAACATGTTTGAAGAATACACGACAGCAAATGAACTATGGTTGGTGTTGATTGATTTTTATGAAGGAGACAAGGAATTGATTCGGAACAAAAAGAACATGGTCCAAAAGGAATATGACATGTTCTGCGGTGTTCGCGGGGAAAGCTTATCAGGTTACATCAGCCGATTTTTAAACATGAAGGCAAAAATGAAAAAGGCTGGTAATCCCATCACCAACCGCGCTGCAATCAGTAAACTTTTGAACTCACTTCCAAAAGAGTGGAGCTTAAAATGTATGAAAATTAAACAAAGCTTCTTAAACAACTGGAATCCAATCACGTTATCAGATGTGATCGATGCTCTAGAATCTTTCGAAAGAGATCAAGCCGAACATCCTCATAAATTTGTCCAATCTGCTGATGTGCACAAGAACATGACATCTGTACCCCCAACAACCTCCAACGACTCTAGCTCACAAGCTGCAAACGCGTCAAACTTCAACAATGCTTCCGCAAACTTTGAAAACGCTCCACAATGTGATGAAAAGAATACTGTGGTCGATGATGCTCAAGCTGTGAAGAAAGAAGAAGGGAGCAGTGTAGCAAGTGAAAAGATAGAAGAAAAGATTCCTGAAAAGGCGATGAAAATGGAATCCAACAAAGAAAGGGATGAGGAAGACTTGGCAAACATCATTCCTTACGAGTTTAATGTCAAATTATGTTCCCAACAATGTGTGAACGTCGTGGCACATTACAAATCCCTCAACCGTGACCTAATTAGAGACAAAGAAAAAGTTTTGCTATTTAACAAAGAGTTGAAAGAAAATGAAGCTGCATATCAGAGAAAGTTGAATTCGACTTTAGCTGAAATGCAGACTTTAAAAGAATTTGTTTTCAGAAAAGATTTTGTTATAAACGACTTAACTGAAAGATTAGAAAAATCTCAAAATGAAAACAATAGATTGCAAATCATAATTGATAAATGGAACGTCAGTAAAAAGGCACTGGCTGACATTAAAAATTGCCAACGACTGACATATGTGAAGGATGGGATTGGGTACAAGGACAAGCTCAGAAACGAAAGAAAACTCTTCTTTCCACCACATAGCAAAAACTATGTACCCATGCTATCACCTCATCCTGATAACGATCTGATTGATGAGAATGATCTTGTGGCTGAAGATGTTTCTTGTGAAAATGAAAAGGCTTCTAATCTTTCTGATAATTATGCAGATGTGATAGAACGTGATGAAGATGGATGCGATGACGAATGTGGTGGTTCGAAGATAGGCATAGGCTATTCAGGCGACAGTTATTCCACTGTTAACTGGTTCGCCTGGAATTGTAATAAAGAAAACAATACTTCGTTTCAAAATGACTGTAATGGCCATGTGCCTAAATTTAACATTCGGGATGACCATAATGGCCGTGTGACTACATTTAAAAACCACAACCACGACAATGTGGTGATTGAATGTCGTGATTTAAATTCTACTTTTTGTGATGAAAAAGTTGTATGTGAACCTCCCATGTTTGTTCCAGAATTGAAACAAAACAGATTCGGAAAATTCCTCACCGAGGAAATTCCAGAATTTGTTCCATCTCATACAGGTATGTCAGAGTCTGATAAGGAGCCAAATGAAGAAAGCAGCAGTGAAGACTCAAGCACCACAACTTCAGAAGGTGGCGAAGGAAGCTCAAGTGAGGATCGTGATTCAGATTTTCAGTCATATCAAGAATGGGAAAGGTCAAATGACTCAGAAACTTCAGTAACAGATGCTGATAAAAAGGTTGAAAACCTTGAACCATCGGGTGTTCAAGAACCAACGACCCCAAATGACTCTGCATGTCTTGAAAATCGAGATCCATTGGAAAAAGACTTCCACATTGATGATTGCACGAGTTCAGATGATGAATCAAAGACAAATGAAAGTGTTGGGGAGTCAAAGATCAAAAGATCATCTGAAGTTGTCGAACATCACATCTGTCAACATGCTGAGACAAGCTCAAAGCAATCCCCTCCCCTAGTTGCATCACATGAAACTGCAAAGTCTCAAAAGCCATTCAAGGCTTGTTTTAGGTGTGGAAAAGAAGGTCATGTGCTCAAGCAATGCCCAGAGCGACACGATCCAGACGGTAAAGGCAACCAGTATTGCTTTTCTGAATCAAAAGGTAAAAATCACACATCTTTGAAAGATCAGATGAAAAACTTTTCATCTAGGTCTCCACATGTGAAGCCGGTTTCACATGATTCAAAAATGAAAAGGACCAACACATCAAAACCTCAATCTTTCCCTGCGGGTCTTAAACATAAAATTATTTCAAACTTTAAATCTTTTACAAACAAAATTTTTAAACCAACACAGGTTTGGCGAGTCAAACCAATGGTTGTAAAAGAAACCAATGAGGGAAAAGATTTGGTATATCGGGAGGTTTCTTACTTTGATGAAAGCGGACAACCCAAGACTACGATGGCTTGGGTTCCACTCTCTAACTAGATTTCTTATGAGTGTAGGAACATCCAAGGAGGACTGTTAGTAACACCGGTTATTATCAGTGGTTGTTTCATATACAAGTTCAAAGAAGAAAATCACAGATTTGGTTATGGTATCTAACCTGGTTGCTCACTCAAATGCACTGTAACACACTCATTTTCTCGCTGACATATGTTTTTTTGTGCCTGGTGTGGAAGACTTTATTTTGTAAATACAATTTTTCAGTAAATGATTGTACATAAATAAAATTTTAGGTGGAGTATTAAAATACTTCCTAGACCATGAGATGTGATTATTGCAAAATAATCATGATCTTATATGAGAAATGATAGGAACTAACTTGATTATGTCTTCGCATGAATAGGATCTGATGGAAGATACGGCTCCAAGTTAACGATATGTTGGTAGATACAGCATTTCAGACAAGTAAACTGCATCTTGGTGATAAGATAAAGATCGTATGAAAATGTGGATACCCACCTTGTTGCAGGATTGCACAAACCGATTATGTCCAAAAGGGGTTGCGAGATTAAATTTAGACGTTCAAAAGACACACAATGTTGTGCATATATATATATTGAAAAGACACCAATGTGTGCAACCCAAAAAGAGCAAAAAGACACGCAATGTTAATGTCGTGCAATAGGAATAAAAGATACGCCAAAGCGCATACATATATTAAGTAAATATCTTATTAGTTCTGCTCTCTAATCAGATGATCATCTTCTCTGCTTATGGAAACATAGACCTGAAGAGAGGGTATACTAGAATTTCATGACTGAAGATATCAATTACTTATGATGATGTACTTCATCTGGAGAGAGGGTATACTAGAATTTCATGACTGAAGATTTTTGTCAGGAGCAGAAGAAATGGTTCTTATGATATTTGCCTGTAAGTTTTACCTTACACTTAATATCTAGGGTTCTCATGGAAGACTTTAAGAGTTTGTTATACCCACCATCTATGAAGGATTGATTGGTATCCGAATCAAAGCAGAACTCTTAGCGTTCATTCTACTTCATATTTTATGCTTAAGGTTCTAATAGGCAGATTTAATAACTTACAAAATTTATTCCACAAATGACTTATCTGCACCTGCATCAAACAATACCCTTGCATATACATCATGGATAAGGACGTACCGGTTATAACATTGTCATCTTGTATGGCCTCTTTTGCATCCATCTGAGAGGCCTTAGCGTCAGTCTTCTTATCTGCTTTAAGTTTCTTCGCATACTTTGGGCAATTGGATTTGATATCCCTTTTCTCGTTACAGTTGTAACAAGTCGCATCTCCTATCTTCGGGCATTCCAATGTTTTATGCTCACTGGATTTGCAGATCCCACAAGCCCTCGGCTGTGATTGGGATTTTGGTTCGAACCTGCATTTCCCATAATGGCGCTTCTTGCAGGTCTTGCATACAGGTTTCTGGTTAGACTTTTGTTTGTTCTTCTTTTTAGAGCTCTGGGAGTTATCTTCCTCCATTTTCCTTTTTAGTCCACCCTTTACATTAGAGGCATGAACGAGATCCTCCTTATTAGCGAGGAAATGTGGTCCTAGATAAAATTTGGAGTGAGTAGCATGGGGCTCCTTGAACTTTTTCACTGCCTTCTTCACAGCTTTTCCAACAGCTGCGTCTATCATAGTCTGAAGAACCTCTTTGGAAATTCTAAGGTTCACAATTGTAGTATCATTAACACGTGTCGCATAGTCCATAACACGATCAACGGCTATCTTATCCGAGTTTGTCATACTCGATATTTGGTTCCTAACGCCAAATAAAACAATTAGTTGCAATCCAACATCCGCTATTTATCATCCTGATGACCTAATATACTAACCATGGTATCGTTAAACCATACAGGCTAATATAGTGTGAACATTCTCTATGAATGTCCTATAGATATGTATATATATCTATTATACTTAGCCTAGGCCATAGAAGACCATTAATGGCAATTAAGGTTTGGACCTAGTCCATCACCTTTTTGACAGGGGACCAAAATGTCACATCTGTCTTTATTATATTGATGAATTTTGGATAGCTTGAAAGCTTGTCATAAGGTATCAGAAAAGAGTGATTCCTAATAGATATAAAATATCAATCTAAGATTTGTTGGAGCGTTTTCTCAAGTATCATCGGGCAATTTCTACCTCGCATTGAATGACCGGAGTCCTAATCAGGCGGAGACAACAGTTCTCAACATTTATCATTCATTATAGAATCATATGTGCCAACATCAAATAAATTTCTGCATAAACTGCTTGATAAGGAAAGGTACCTGCTATATAATTATCATTCTGCACCATCTCCTGGGCGTTCATCCTGAAGACTCATGCGTTTGTTCTCTTGGCCTCTTCGGGCTTCTTCTGATTTCTAGGGCAGTTAGTCTTGATATGCCCCTTTTCGTTGCAACCGTAGCAGGTTGCGTCCTTCAACTTCTTGCATTCCAAGGTTTTATGTTCCTTAGACTTGCAAATCCCACAAGGTAGAGGCTGAGATTCAAATATGCATTTCCCGAGGTGGTATTTCTTACAAGTTTCGCACCTGGTCTTCTCACCCGACTGCTGGTTGTCTTTCTTAAACCCGGAACTCTTCTTATCCTCAGAGTTCCTCTTTGTCTTCCTATCGGAGCGATGAAAATTCTCATCCTCCCTTTTACGCTTTCCATCTTCAGAGGCTTTGGCAGCCTTGTTTCTGACTACATCGAGTGTAAGAGATAGCGACAGGTCTGCCGCTGACCTGAATGTAGTAGGTCTCGATGCTTTCACGCTTGCCTTTATTTCTGGGGCTAGACCCCCAATAAAGCGAGCTATTCGCTTTGGTTCCGGTGTGATCAAGTAAGGAACCAATCGAGACATGGTATTGAAACTTGTAAGGTATGCTTGACAATCTAAGTTCTCCATGACTAATGTCAAGAATTCAGTCTCAATTTTCTCAACTTCATGTTGAGGACAATAATTTTCTTTGATAAGAGCAACGAACTGATCCCAAGTCATGTTGTACAAAGGGATCTTCCCCGTAGCTTGGATCAGTGATCTCCACCATGCTAGAGCTTCTCCTTTAAAAGATTGTGAAACAAACTTCACAATGTCTTGCTCTGCACATCCACTGATGTCAACAACAGTGTCCATCTCATCGAGCCATGTCATGCAATCGATGGCCCCTTTTTCTCCTGTAAAGTCTCTGGGCTTGCAGGAGACAAAATATTTATATGAGCAGGTCTTAACTGGTGCCCCTTGATGAAGCACCACCTGTCTAGACGGAACACTCCTTTGATTTGACGAGTTACGAACATCGTCTTCCCTTGACTCATGTGATTTAGAAGGGGGCTTACTACGAGCCACAGATAGAGTCTTAGAGCGTGTACCACTTGATTCATCATACTGTCTGTCGAGAGCTCGTGTAACAGCATTATCTATTAATGCCTGTAGTTCTGCACCAGTTATATTAACTCTGGTAGCATCATCATTCCCCCTCGGGTGGCTGTTGACCTCATCCGATCCAGCCATATAGCTTGATTGCTACATAAATATTAACAATGATTTATTCAGAGGTTATTATGGAATCATCATTTTTGACGATTCATCAACCATGGTAATATAAACCATATTGGTTAATTTGTTAGTTATATTTAATTAGTATTTTCATTATAATTTATCCTAGTTATAAAACATTAAGGATATTAAAGTGGAGCAAAAGGCCTAGTCACAAGGACTGTTTTAAATTCATAAGCCATGATTTCAGAGGATCGAGGCATTAAGGTTTGAACATATTTCATTACCTTTTCTTGACAGAGAGTTAAAGACTTCAACTGTCGTTTGTCCCTTAGGACAATAAGTATTGCCCGTAGGCATTTCATCACTTATGGATGTTTATAATATGACCATCTTCATTTGATGATATTTGTCTAGATCGCATTGATCATACAAACTATTATGTTTGGACGTAGTCCAACATCTTTAGACGGGGGTCAAAGACCACCACTGACGTTGTCTTATCGGACAACAAGTTTGGCCCGTAGGCACCTCATCACTAATGGATGTTTATAATATGATCATCTTCATTTGATGATTTAAGCCATGATTTCTAAATCACTAGGCTAGATAACGGTTTGGAATTTCCCATTATAAAGATGACAAGTGTGATTTTATCGCATCACTGTTGTCAGGAGTGTTAACATGTTTTCGGATGTTAACAAGAATCTGGATCTCTTTTAAACAGGTTTTACCATCATAGCTAGGTCTTTAATGACATTCAAGCTAGGTTTTACCCTTTAAGATTCTTTCAATATATATACTGGTAGATCAATTATGAAAAGGGATAATAATTTGATTTATTTCATATATTATTTTCATAAAAATGATAAAAATGGAATTCAGATAAAATATTCAAATGATTTTTAAAAGGAGTATATAATTGCCCCAAACGGGACTTGAAAGGAATGATGTTGTCATTGAAGGGACTCAAGATAAGCATGTCCTTATAAGGACTACTAAGGAAACGAATTTCAGCAAAAAGGAGTTTTCTTCTTCACTTTATTTCTGAATGCTTTCTCCATAGTTGCACGGTGTACTCTAGCCGCAGTACGAAGCTCGGCAATTCAAGGCTCCGGATGTGGAGAATTTCCATTTCGGCTTCCTGGATTGGAGACATATTCAAAATATATAAATTCGGAAGCAATAGTTTTCAGATTAGGGTTGAGAGTATTCCTATGTTAAGTCTAGACTCAGAAGGTCAAGGAATGTGCTATTGTGTGTCATTGAGATTAAACAAAAAAGGATAGTGTTTAATTCACTCAATGTTGGCTCTGATACCAACCTGTCACACCCCGATATTTCCACGTATTACCGGTGGGCCCGGTGGGGAGTATCGTGACGTAGTTGATATCATCATAGTCAAACAACACAATATATAAATGCACATCGGAAGCAAAAGATAAATATATTACATTCCGAATATAAAGTAATGTCAAAGTATTACAACGGAAAGTAAAGGATCCACAGGCGGATCAAACAAAAGGAAAAAAAAACTGTTCAACAGACTTTAGACGGCTAGAACTTGCAAGATTCCTTATTAACGCCCTGAGCTTCCAGCCAATTACGTTTAGTACCTGTCACTTAACCTTTTTTGGAAAATACGTCAGTTTACACTGGTAAATACAATTAACCGACTCATTTTAAAAAGAGTTTGAAAATTGATTTGAATCCACCAGGCACAAAAATATCCTTTATAACCTGGGACAATTTTATTAATAAAAATATTGTATACAGATTTACATGTTCGTTATACGTTCAGGGCCCGATGTAGAAACCGAGTCAAGATTAACAGACACGCCACAAGTATAGGCCCACAAGAGAGTGAGATACCGTTTCCCTTATGCACTGTCAGATGTATGCCTACATCTCGTGCATAATACGTGGCCATTTTATAATACAATGATGTCACGGATATCCGGGACATGGTTACTAACCCCTAAAGACTTTTATTTCAAACAATACAGATTAAAGCGGGTTACCTCAATAATTTAATCACAAGTCGACTAAACATTCAATACCCGACCAAGCGGTATTATTATAATACCGTATCCCAAGCCCGTATAGGGAAAATAAGTTAAAAGTATTTACCTGAGCTAGCAAATGCAATTTATACTCAGCCGTATATTCTAATCAGCAAGCACAGGTACTTCTACTGGGGCTCTCAATCTGGAATGAAGGTTTTATTAACCTATTAGATTCCTAACGGGTCTTATTTAAGTCGTAACTTAGACCGGTTAGTTTTAAGGAACGGTTCACGGTTCATAACGCATGATTAAGCGAAGACCGGAATAGAATGTGATTTAGACCCGACAAGTTTGGAGACTTGTATAATATGGGTAAACTAAACACCTTCTGGATTTTGAGATAAAAATGATCAGGTTTGACCCGTTTCGGCTAATTTATGCAAACTAGTTACATAAACCGAACCGAACGCGCAAGAGGCGTAACGGGTAACCATATGGGTCCTATACAGGTTTCCTAAGTTAATATGCCTTAAACATGTTGTGATATCAGTAGGAAACCTTCCATTATGCCCAAAACGAGTTTAATCTCAATATAAGCCCCGTAGGGGTATTTTGGTCATTTAAAAGATTATAAAAGATATAAATTTTAATTCCGAGCCTTGGGTCTGAAATAATCAGTAAAACAACTTAATTTAATAGGCTATATCAGTTGGTGATAAGTCTTATATGCCAAAATGGTTTTAAAACCCATACTAGGTGTTTAATAAGCGTAAAAAGCCATTTTAAGCGATTTCCGGGTTATACAAGAAATCTGAGTTTTCTGATCAGGTTATAAAGTTCAAAATACTTCATTTATTATATAAAATCAGTAGCAATTAGATTGGTGTCAAAATATTGTATAAAACTCATTTTATGAACAAAAAGGGTATAATCGGTATTTACCGAATCAAGGTCGTAACCTTAGGTTATGGGCATGTTAAAAATAATTAAAAATCTTTAAAATATCAAAATATTATATTACATCAGTGGGTAAAAGGTTTGGTGTTGAAAATTGGGTTTAGATAGGCTTTATGCTAATGACGCCGTTTAATTACTAAAAGGCGTTATAATTACGCTAATGAGCATAACTCCTAATCTAGACCTCCAACTGATGTGAAATTTTAGGGACATGTTTATAAATCAGTAATAAAGATTATTGTCCTTTCACATATCCAAAATTCTCGTTTTATGGTCAGAAGGGCATATTGGTCAACATTAGGCAATTAACGGAAATGTGTAAACGAATGGGGCAAACAATGAACCAAGCACAGAGGGTTATACCAACATGTAACCTGGTCCTAAGGAAGCCCTATGGCCTTTCTAAACCTATCTAATTCGGGTCAGAACTGAAGTCAAAGCAAAAGTCAAAGTTTTGCGACTTTCGGTTCCGAACCGGGTCTAAACAGAAATTGTCGGATCAAACAAGCTTAGAACAGTTCTTATACTTATTATCAAGTTATATGAATGATAAAATAGGTTACACGCCTTTTACATTGTTAATTATGCGTTAATTCGAAGATTAGCATTCTGTTGACTTTTTCTAATCAACTTTGACCCGACAAATGGTTTAGTTAGAGTGGGAATCAGAGGGTGCCCTTTTTAAGGGTTTATTGCCCACATAATTACCAACTTATGACTACCTTCAATTCGACTAATCACTGGACCATTAATGATTAATCGCTAAGTCAAACGTTAATTACAACGGTTTGACTTTTAGGCTAATAACTAAGTAAAACTCAATTAAGGAAGGTCAAGGGTACTTACCAAAGTCCAATGCACGACTAGGGATGACTTGGGTCTGCTCTTAAGCTCCAGGAAGCTCCAGAAATACAGATGGAATGTATGATGAAAATGTTGCAACATGAGGGCCTTTTATAGTGAATTTGAGGGCTTATGATCATGCCACACAAGTCTAGCATTGTTCCCAGATCATTTACAAGTGCCCCTAAGGCCTAAAAGCATGTATGGGTCGCCCAAGGAAGGGGAAAATCATTTTTAAGTCGGTTGCAAGGCATAACAGGCTGCTACCTGTTATTTCTGTATTTGGGGACCTCACGCGGCCCACGTAAGATTCTAACATGTCTTACGCGGCCCGCCTAAGACTTGTTTTCAGGTTAAAAGTTTTTTAGCTTTTGCAACTTGGCTCTTGGTCCTTCGAAAGGTCACCCAACCTTTATTTCTTGCATTTTGAGCCCCTCAATTTTACTTATAAGGGCTTCAAGACTTATACCCACTTTGTTAAGTCCTTGGTCCCTTTATGTTTACCCGAAAGGTCCTAATTTTCAACGTTGACGCTTTAACCCCTCATATACGAATTTGATCATAACTATCTCATACGATAACGAAACTTTATGAAATTTTTATCACACATTCTAGTGAGAATAATTTACCTTTACAAAGCTCCAGGTTTGCTAAAAGGTCACTCAGAGGTATACTTTAAACATGTTGACACATTTAATCCCTGTAGTTTGAAATCTCTCACTTTCTTTCATATTTAGCTTCGTATGATCCATGATTTATTCGTTTGAAGGTATAAACATTTTGTAGGGTTATTGTGAAGTATATTTATCCATTGTTGACATTTTGAACCCTTCTATTCACATACTTTCCCTGTCTGTCAACTTTAGTCCCTCTAGAGTATTCTTTCACCTGTTCAAGCTTATGACACGTGTCAATACATTATAGGACGTGAATTTTTGAGGTGTTACAGTGTAACTTGAAGTTCATACCTGAATTACTCTCATATTTATAGCCGGGAGTTTGGGCGGGGAAACTTGTTGAAGAAATATTAACGGAAGATGCTAACCCCGTAAGCGGTTACCTTTCCTTCCGTTAATCTTCTTGATCTGACGTGGGTACACACGGATCGCCATTCAGATCCACGGCTGGGGGATTGCCACGTGGAAAGTGGGCAAATGGAGGTTTTCCTCCAATTCCCTGCCATCATCGTGATTTCAGGGAGGCCTGAGATGATGACACGTGTCCCAGACGGTTATAACCGTCTGGTGGTGCACGATTGATCCTTCTAGAAGGTTACTGCCATAATCTGGTGTGGCCCTTTATCGTGTGGCACCAGTTGAGTAAATAATATCCAAGTCTGGGTATTATTAAGCGGAAGTGTTTAAACTAGGATTCTTATCCTTTATTTGTTATGGAGGAAGGCGCAAGGATTTATTAACTTCCCTTTGGCGCGCGGGTGTTACTTGCTGTCTTTCTCCTAAGCTCTCTCTGTAGGACCTGTTGCGCGGCCGCGCAAGGTCAAAAGAGGGTTAAGAGATGAGGTTGTGGTATGGTCCCAAGTACTTGATATGAGGTTTTTGGGACCTTACCCCTTCACCAGTCAAATCAAGGCATGATGTTTTAATTGGGCGAGAAACACAAGAAAAATTGAACATGGTAACCTCTACACCCCACTCAGCCATTAGATTCCCAACTGAGACGGGGATAGCGATTATCTATGCAAAGAAGGAAGTGATGTCAGCAGAGGATGCACGCCCAGTCAAGGCAGCAAAAATTTCAACGACCGAACCAGAGAAATGGGTTTTGAACCGCAAATACCCAGAACAGACGGTGACGATAGGCCACGCAATCTCACCAAACATCAGAACGCACCTCAAGCAACTTCTGTTCAGGAACCTGGACATATTCGCCTGGACTTCGGCTGACATGACCGACGTCCTGTGCGACGTCACTGAACATTGTTTGAACACTTATCCTTCCGTCGAGCCGAAAGTACAAAGAACGCGCAGCCTAGGAGCGGATAAGACCAAAGCCATGAATGAGCAAGTTTGTGAACTGCTAAAGGCAGGCATACTGAGGGAGGTGCGCTATCAAAGTTGGGTTGCAAACCCTGTTATGGTTGAGAAGTCTAATGGAGGATGGCGAATGTGTGTGGATTACACGGATCTCAATAAGGTGTGCCCCGAAGATTGCTATTCACTGCCTGAGATCGACAAGAAAATAGATTCTCTCGCGCCATACAGATGGAAATGTTTTTTGGACTGTTACAAGGGGTATCATCAAGTCCAGATGGCGCTGGAAGATGAAGACAAGACAGCTTTCCGAACCGACATCGGAATCTTCTGTTACACAAAGATGCCATTCGGGCTCAAGAATGCTGGCGCAACCTACCAGCGACTGATGGATACGATATTTGCTGATGACATCTGAAAACATATCGAAGTGTACATTGACGATCTTGTGATTAAAAGTCCCCAGGAGGACCAGATGTTAAAGGACAAAGAGAAGACGTTTAATTCTCTCAGGAGCGTGAACATGAAGCTAAATCCAGCAAAATGTTCTTTTGGCATGGAGGAAGGCAAGTTTTTAGGCTTCGTGGTTACAAACGGCGGTTTCAAAGTTAATCCCTAAAAGTTCAAGCCATCGAGCGGATGCCATCACCGCGCACGATCAAAGAAATGCAAAGGTTGGTCGGCCGCCTAGCCGCGCTTAATTGATTTTTATCAAACCACGCTACAAAATCTTACCCTTTTATCAGTACTCTGCGCAACTGCGTGAAAAAGCAAGAGTTCAAATGGACGCCAGAAGCAGAAGTAGCCTTCCAACAAATGAAGGAGTGTTTGATCAAGCTCCCTACACTAACCGCGCCATTCGAGAAAGAACCACTCATTCTGTACTTGTCTTCTTCGGACAAGGCAGTTGGGTCGGTATTGTTGGTGGAAAGAGATGGAGTTCAGACTCCAATCTACTATGTTAGTTGGGTGCTCATGGATCCGGAAACACGATATTCAACCATGGAAAAGTTAGTGCTCGTGCTGCTACACGCCTACAGGAGGCCGCGCAGGTATTTTACTGGGCATGTAATCACTGTACTCAGTAACTTTCATATTGGCACAATCTTGCAAAAATCAAAGACGTCAGGACGCTTAGCAAAGTGGGCAATCGAGCTGGGGGGCCAAAACATTCTGTACAGGCCGCGCCCAGCCATTAAAGGCCAAGTGTTAGCGGACTTCATCACAGAAGTTCCAGAAGACAAGATCAAAGATTGTGAAGTTGTCGATACTCCCATCAAAGACACATCAGATGGGTTATGGTTGTTATACACTGATGGAGCCTCGAACGAAGACGGCGCAGGAGCTGGATTGCGCCTTGTTAGCCAAGAGAAGCATGAGTTCACCGATGCCATCAAGTTGGATTTCAAAAATACCAACAACGAGGCAGAATATGAAGCGTTTTTGACAGGCTTACGCCTGGCCATCAAAATGGGAGCTCAAAACTTACAATCGCACGTCGACTCTCTTCTGATCGCAAGTCAAATTAATGGGTTGTATGATGCTAAGGGCGAGGTTATGGCCTTGTATTTAGAGCAAGCGAAAGAGTTGCTTCAACAGTTCAAGACATACAAGGTAGTTCATATCAACCGGTCCGAGAATAAACCAGCAGACGCTCTAAGCAAGCTTGCTTCAACAGCTTTCCAACATCTCGCCAAAGATGTAAGAATCGAAGTCTTAAAAAAACCCGTCAGTTTTGTTGCGCCAAGTGAATGTGATTGAGATAGGGCAACCATCTTGGATGACCCCTATCATCCAGTATCTGCAAGAAGAAATTCTCCCTGAAAACAAAGCAGATGCAAGGAAGATACAGAACAAAGCCTTGTTCTATGAGATGAATGGTGGAATTTTGTGTAGAAGATCCTTCTGAGGGCCACTATTGCGCTGTGTGGACCCTCAAGATGCAACTTACCTGATCAGGGAGATTCACGTAGGTACATGCGGCATTCATGCGGGCCCGCGCATGGTCGTAGCAAAGACAATGAATGCTGGATACTATTGGCCAGGGATGCACGTTGATGCTCTAAAGGAGTTGCGCAAATGCGACTCCTGTCAAAGACACCCCCAAAAACCCTACGCCCAAAGAATGATCTTATCCCTGTGTCCACTGCTTGGCCTTTCTAGCAGTGGGGGATTGATATGGTGGGACCTTTCCCTGAAGCGCCTGGAGTCGTGAAGTTCATAATTGTTGCCGTTGATTATTTCACCAAGTGGGTGAAGGCCAAATCTCTCGCTTCAACTACTGCAATGATGATGCGCTAGTTCATATGGGAACACATCATTTGCAGATTTGGTTTTCCACTCAAGATCGTAACCGATAACGACACCAATTTTGCTTCTGAAGACCTTCAAAAGTGGATGAAAGAGATGAACATCGAGCACACTTTCTCTTCCGTTGCACACCCTCAGGGCAACGACCAAGTAGAAAGTGTCAACAAAAGTATCGTCGAAGGGATAAAGGCCCATCCTGGGCACTAAGAGAAGAGGCTGGGTAGATGAGCTCTTGAGCATTCTGTGGGCTTATCGAACCATGCCAAAGACAAGTACTGGCGAAACCCCTTTTAGCCTGGTCTACGGCTCAGAGGCGGTTATCCCAGCTGAGATTGACCTCCCCTCACCGCGCTTGTCAGCGGTCAACAAAATTGATAACGAGGCAGAGCGCCGTCTAGACTTGGACCTGCTCGAAGAAAGGCGTGAAATAGCGCGAATCAAAGAGGCCAAGTACAAGACACAGTTGGAGAGGTACTACAGTGCAAGAGTGTGCATTTGTACCTACACTCCAGCAGAATACGTCTTTAGAGACAATGAAGCCTCCAATGCTGAACACCCCGGAAAACTTGCACCTAAGTGGGAAGGCCCATACTTAATACATGAGGTTCTAGGGAAATGGGCATACAAGTTGCGCACCCTGGATGGACACATCATCCCACGCACATGGAACGCACAACAATTGCGCAAATGTTACATGTGAAAACCCTTGGCCTTGCGCCATTTCACTTAGTCATGTTTGCCGTGCGCCTTTTATCTACTTATGTTGGCTACACGCCTTTTTAATTACTTATGTCGGCTACACGCCTCTTTTTATTTCAATGATGTATGATTGGCCCAACGCATGTTTTCAAGCTATTTAATGTAAGCATTGACTAAGCCTTGTTATTTATCATCATGAAACTACGTTACAAATGCATGTTAAACTTTTGATTAGCACGAAAACACTTCAGTAAATTACGAGCTCTTGAGTCATGCCTCCAAGGTCCTCCACGACCATAGCGCGAGACCGGGCAGTAACACTCACACACGAGCCACACTTACATTTATTCGAGCTAATTTAACCAAAGTTTCTAACAACAATGTAATAATTGTAACTCAACAAATTAAAGGAAAACATAATGCTATATTATAAAAAGCACACGCCAGCGCGATGATTACATAAAAAATAACAAAACATCATCAGTTCGATTCAAAAAGCGCAACCGCGTGAGGAGTCACATTTAACATCTAAAAAGAAAATTACAAGGCACAAACCCTATCAACACTTATCATCTACTCATAACCATCACCATCATCCCCGTCATCATTTCCATCACCATTGCCGTCGCCATCGCCATCACCACCTGCTGTTTCTTCCTCATAAGATAACTCCACAGTCTGTGGAGGGTCTAGGATAGTCTTTAGCCGCGAACACCAGTCATCATGCTTCAGCGCTTCTGCGACCAAATTCATCACAGGCAATGATAAATGGTCATAAGCCCCTTCAGCGCGGGCTAATGCAGCATCAGCCTGATCGGTCACTGAGCAATGACTGACATCAAACTCCTGTCCAAATGCCTCTTCAACATGTTGTGCACACTCTAGATAACCTCCACGATGCCCAACCGTGTGTGAGGCATCTATGAGAGCGGCAACAGCCGCATCCAGTTCAGAAGCATTTAGAATGGAGTTAGCCATCTACAAAAAAAAGACAATGGATAAGAACCAAGACAACAAAAAATAAAGCCTAATTTAAGAGAAGGGAACCGTACCAAGACTACCCCTCTACTACGCAACCATTCGGAGTCGAAAACTAGAGTGTCCACGATTGCTTGAGCTTCAGCGTAATTGTTTTGGGCTATGTTAGTTGTAAATAGTTGTTAGTTCAAGGACCTGGTTGCTATTATATAGGTCCCTGTATGTAATTAGTTATTTCTTTTTAGTCCCTCGTTTTCCCTATAAGTAGAGGGGTTATTTACTCTTGTAAACACACATTCAATCAATACAAGTTCGGTTTTCATACCATTACCATTTACATGGTATCAGAGCTAAAGGTGTTTTAGCTCAAGAATATCCTCATTCGGGTGACCATTTCCGGTTCCATTTCCGGTCACCACGTCTGTCCTAAAAACCCGTTCCAGATCTGTTCAAACACCCAAAACCTCCACAACCCGTCACCTACTTTTTCAGATCTGTTCTGTTTTCCGGCGAGTTAACATACACCGCCACCACCATTGAACTCGTCATCGCCCGATCTACAAAACCCCTCAAACCGCGCCGCTGTCCGCCGCCCCACGCGCCCCCACGCGCCACCCGCCTTCCGCCGCCCTATCCCACGCGCCGCGCGTGACGGCGCGTCTCCGCTCCTCCGGCCGCCGGTTTCTGCCAGTTTGGTCGGAATTACCTCCCCGTCCATCCCGTCAGGTTAATTTTTCGATCCGAGAACTTTTTCGTTTCTGCCTCGTTTAGCGTGTTCGTATTCCAGTTTAGATTTTTCGAGGTTACTGTTCACCAGTCCCAAACCTGTTCCAGATCTGATCAGCCAAGTTTCAGATCTCACCTCCTCAAAACCACCAGTCCCAAACCTGTCCCGGGGTTACTGTTCATCGCAGTACTGTTCATCCGTTACTGTTCCGGTACTGTATTTTTCAGCTTCGTCGGAATTTATTTCCGATCATTTCCGTGAAATCGGTTTTCCGATCTGAGCAACTTTCGTTTTCTGCCTCGGTTCGCGTGTTCGGGTTTCATCTCAGTTTTCCGCCTTTCTGCTTGAACATCTTTTCAAATGGGTGACGAACGAAATCACACCATTACATGCACCAAGGAGGAGTATGATTTGCTTCAACGGTTCCTTGCTTTTTGGTCATCGAGTCCTCAAACCAACTCAGTACAATCAGGTACGTTTTCTGGCTTTGACTTATCCTGGATTATTGATTCTGGAGCTACTCATCACATGACTGCGAATCAAGAAATTCTCACTAGCCTTCATAATACCTCTTGCTCACCAGTTCAACTTGCAGATGGTTCCTCGTGCCCCGTACGCGGCATTGGATCCATTTAGAACCCAGATAGCCTAAACCTGTCTTCTGTTCTTCTTGTTCCTAACTTCCCGGCCAGTCTTTTATCTGTCAGTCAGATTACTAAACGAAATAATTGTTCCGTTACCTTTTATCCTACTCATTGTACCTTTAATGAACTAGGTACTAACCGAGTAATTGGTACCGGCCTCGAATCAGAAGGTCTCTATCGAATGTCCTCATTGTCGCATCCCAAAGCAAACATCTGTGAGTCTAGTATCTTTGAAACTCACTGTCGGTTAGGCCATCCCTCAGCAGCCGTCCTACGGCAAATGAGACCTGACATCTCTATTCCCGATAACTTCCATTGTGAGTCATGCCAGCTCGGTAAACATACTCGACATCCTTATCCTCCAAAAGCGTCAAGCCGAACCGTCTCCATATTTGAACTTGTCCACTCAGATGTATGGGGTCCATGTCCAGTTAAAACTACATTGGGTTTTCAATATTTTGTTACCTTCATTGATGATTACTCTCGTGCTACATGGGTTTACCTATTGAAATCCCGTAGTGAAATCAACTCGATCTTTCGTGAATTCCATGCATATGTCAAGACCCAGTTCAAAACATCCATTCAAACCTTACGCACCGATAATGCTAAAGAATATCTGTCCACCGATTTCTCTACATATCTCAAATCACAAGGTATTATTCACGAGACTTCTTGCGCATATACATCCCAATAGAATGGTGTTGCTGAACGCAAGAACCGCCATCTGTTGGATGTTACTCGCACACTCATGATTCATTCTCATGTTCCTCGTCACTTTTGGGGTGATGCCGTTCTTACTGCGGCTTATCTGATTAATCGTATGCCATCATCCGTTCTTCGTGGTCAAAAACCCCGTTCTCGGTTCTATTTCCTAGAGGAACTCCGTTTCCTCTTGAGCCACAAATTTTTGGATGTGTAGCTTATGTCCATGATCATCGTCCCGGAGTCCCTAAAATCGACCCTCGAGCCATTCGTTGTGTCTTTGTTGGTTACTCGCGTGTCCAAAAAGGTTATCGGTGTTATAGTCCTTCCCTTCGCCGATACTTTACCAGTGCTGACGTCACTTTTGATCCGTTGCGTCCTTTCTTTCCAGAATCTTCCATTCCAGTTTCTGATCTGTTTCCCGATCCTGATATACCTGAGTCTCACATCATCCCCACCTTTCCTGTAACTCCTGTTCCATCTGTCCCTCAGGTCTAAGACACCACAACCCAGGGTCCTACTGCTGAGGACCTACCAAACGATCCCCCGCCATTACTCTTTACATATGCTCGGCGAGGAAAGGATCACACGTCAGCAACCGTTGATCCCCAACCTACCCATACCTCTGGTACATCCGTTCAACCTGCCATGACTGAACCAGATACACCCTTACCAGTTCCTACCCATACTACCTCGGATATCCCTTCGGATACTCCTGCTTATGACCCTCCAGGTGCCCCATATCCCGATATACCTATTGCCTTCCGCAAGGAACCCAGACGCTCCACTCCTTATCCCATTCAGGATTACGTTGCCTACGCTCATCTCTCTACTGAATCTCATGCCTTTACCACTTCCCCGGATTCCTACCCGATTCCCAAGAATGTGATGACAGCTCTGGCTCACCCAGGATGGCGTCAAGCCATGGAAGACGAGATTGGGGCCTTACGGGCCAATCAGACTTGGGATCTTGAACCACTTCCTCCTGGTAAGCGTGTTGTTGGTTGTCGTTGGGTTTTCACAGTAAAACTTAACCCTGATGGTTCGCTACATCGTCTGAAAGCTCGTCTGGTAGCTAAAGGTTATTCTCAAGCTTATGGTATTGATTATGACGAGACTTTCTCCCCGGTTGCCCAGATGCCCTCTGTGCGTATTTGTATTGCTCTTGCTGCCATTCATCATTGGCCGCTCCACCAGCTAGATGTCAAGAACGCCTTTCTCAATGGTGTTCTTGAGGAGGAGGTTTATATGGAGCAGCCACCTGGGTTCATTGTTGAGGAGAAGGCCTCAAAGGTATGCAGACTATGTCGTTCCCTATATGGCCTTAAACAGTCTCCAAGGGCATGGTTTGGACGCTTCTCTAGTGTTATGGGAGAGTTTGGGATGGTTCGTAGTGCATATGATCACTCTGTATTTTTTAGACATCACCAGGGCCGAAGGATTATTCTAGTTGTTTATGTGGATGATATCATAATTACTGGGGATGATGAAGATGGGATTACCAAGCTCAAACAGTTCCTTCAGTCTCAGTTTCAGATTAGCGACTTAGGTCGACTTCGGTACTTCCTTGGCATAGAAGTATCTCGTTCCCCACAAGGAATACTCCTTTCTCAGCGGAAGTATGTCCTTGATATGTTAACTGAGTGTGGCTTATTGGGTTGCAAACCGGTTGATAGTCCTATGCTTCCTACGAGGAAGCTCATTCCAGAGGACGGAAGTCCAATGAAAGATCCTGAGCGATACAGACGATTGGTCGGAAAACTTAACTACTTAACTGTCACCCGACCAGATATCTCCTTTGTCGTTAGTGTCCTAAGTCAATTCATGGCCACTCCATACACAGGACACTGGGATGCTGCTCTCCGTGTCTTAAGATATCTCAAGAGCACACCAGGCCTAGGGATCTTATATTCCGATCAGGGTCATTGTCGTGTAGGTGCTTTCACAGAAGATGGAGATGGACGTATATCTGGATTCTCAGACGCAGATTGGGCAGGCTGTCCTATTTCCCGTCGATCCACCACTGGGTACTGTGTTTTCGTTGGAGGAAATCTTGTTTCCTGGAAGAGTAAGAAACAACACACCGTATCTAGATCAAGTGCCGAATCAGAGTACAGAGCTATGGCAGATGTTACATCAGAGATGATATGGGTTCGTCGTCTTCTCAGAGAACTTGGGGTTATCTCTGAAGACTTGATGCGATTATACTGTGATAATCAATCAGCTATACATATAGCCAAAAATCAAGTATTCCATGAGAGAACTAAACACATTGAGGTTGATTGTCACCTAATCAGAGATCGGATAGTCGGCACTCAAAAGGATCCTCCATCTATTCAGCCAATTCATGTTAAAACGGATCTTCAATTAGCAGATATCTTCACAAAACCACTGCGGAAGACACAAATAGACTTCATATGTAACAAGTTAGGCATGATTAACATCTATGCTCCAACTTGAGGAGGAGTGTTAGTTGTAAATAGTTGTTAGTTCAAGGACCTGGTTGCTATTATATAGGTCCCTGTATGTAATTAGTTATTTCTTTTTAGTCCCTCTTTTTCCCTATAAGTAGAGGGGTTATTTACTCTTATAAACACACATTCAATCAATACAAGTTCGGTTTTCATACCATTACCATTAACAGGCTACATTAAGAGCAGAGGTGCTAATATCTCGCGCCTCATCGGCCTTCTGTTTGGCCTCCTCGACGGTAGCAGCCTTAACCTTTCAGCCTCCAAATCAATCTCCAAGGATTCACTCTTGTCAGTTTGCTCACGCAATCTACGCCTTAACTCTGCAATCTCCACATCCTTGGCATGCAAGTCCTTGTCCCTGCTGGCCACCTGCACTTTTAACTCAGCCTGCGAGTGATGAAATAATGACTTAGTAATATTTTGACAAGTGAAAAACAACATAAAGAAGAAAGGGCTAAAGTTGTTGAACCTCAACACGCTCTTTGTCAGCTTCAACATCCTCAACCTTCTTTGTTAATGTAGCATTTTGGGCCTCAAGGTCGGTAATCTTGGAGCGAGCCGCGTACATGTGCTGATTATCTTTTTTGCACGCCTCTTTCCAGTCAGCACGCTCTTTTGTCAAGAGCTCTTCAGCAGCGCGCAGCTTGCCCCTTAAGCCCTTGCGGCCCCACTCCTCGGATTTTTTCTCCGCTTCAAATGCGGCCTTCTCCTTAGCAAACGTACTCTTCACTTTCTCAAAATCCTTAACTTGTCTCAACAAACGATCGCGGTATTTTTCCCAATCACCTCGCTCTCTAACCATTGTACGCCACTCGCGCACGATTTGGTGGTTAGCAGCGCGGGTGTTGGCTTCTCCAACAATGTAAGCGTGATATAACGCATCATGGGATCGCGCCCTCTGCCGGTTAACTTCTCCAGAAGGGAAAGAATTTAAGAACCAATCACGACATGAAGCAAACTCCAGAAACGTGTCCTTCTGCTTTAAACCCCATGGAGCTTGGTGGGGAGCATCACCGCGAGCCTCCTCGGTGTAATTTTTGTAATAAATATCGCCTAAGGTATCCTTAGGACCAATAGAAGTCTGTGGCATGGACCCTCCAGCACCACGAGCCGCACCTACACCGCCTGCAGTAGTGGTAGTCTCTTTATGCGCAGCAGCAACCGATCCCCCAGCAGCAGAAGTTACTTGAACAGTTTGGGTGGGGGCATCAACCTGCGCAGGCTCGGTTGGCTTAACAACCTCGGGTCCCTTCCCCCGAGTAGTTTCTTTCTTTTTTTCATGAAGGGGCTAGTTAAGCCCCGTAATGTGCACGACGTCCGAACCCTGCGTCTTCTCCTGCGCGGTAGTAGCAGCGGTCTCGGTCTCTTTAGATTTATCACTGACAGGCTTCTCAACCGCCTTCTCTTCTTCTCTTTTTCCTTCTCTTTTTCTTTCTCCTTTTCTTTCTCTCTCTCTTTCTCAGCCTCCAACTCAGCAGACTTAAGAGGCTTGATCACAAACTTGGTTTTCTTCTGCGTCGGTTCTTGGGGGTCCTTAAACTCAACACCCTTCTTTTCATGGGTCTTCTTCTTGGCACTGCAGAAGTCAAGTGTTAAAAAGAAATTGCATTAAAGAAAGCATGAAGGAAGTCATAAAACTAACCCAGAGAGAATGTGTAGAGAGAGCGCAGACTGCTCTGTTTGCCTATTACTGGGGCTCCCCCAGTCTTCTGCGCCACCTGCACACCCACAACAGTCTCCTCTCTGCTTCTCTTTCGGCTTATCAACTTGACAACAGGTTCCTCTTCTTCTTCCTCTTCTTCATCCAGCGCGATGGACAAAGGAGTAGCGCCAGCATTTCGGTTCCTTGAACCCGCGCTCCTCGAATGTAACACCCCAACCGATGACGGAAATATCGGGATGAGACGAAGTGTGTAGATTGCTCGAGACTTCATAACGCTTATTCGTGTCAAATATTTAATGTTTACATTTTACATGGTTTGATCTAGAATATAACAATTTAAATTAAATAATGCACAATAAGTATTCAAATAATTATGTTTCATTTCATTAATAAGGATTTATTACAAGTATTAGAACCAGAATACAACAGGATTGAAAGTAAATTACAATACAACGAGCAATAAAGTTTAAATGCGTCTCTAGGCAATCCTACTGGATTCATCTGTCACAATCCTACAACATGTATTAAAAGCATGGATCAGTACAAAAGCACTGGCGAGCATACAAGTTTGAATATAAATATACGTATAAAAGTGTGTCTCAAATCCACATAGCATTTATTATTCACGTCGAAATGAGCATACATAAACAGCTTAAACATAGCAAATAGAATGAAGTTATGAATTTTAAACTAGCGCGCATGAACAGCCTAAGCATAACAATATCATGGGAAAGCAAATTGAAACTAACAAGCATAAACAACCTAAGCATAACATTCAACGTGTTCGATGGTTTGAGTATTTAATTATATAATTGATTTCGTAAAGTGAATTTTGTATGCATGTTGCACCCAAAAATGCTTTAAATCGTAAAAAGGGTCGAGTATGCTCATTGTTTTGCAAAGCTTCCTTTGGTGATCCCGTGACGAGTTGAAGAGTTGGAGGATGGGACTCCGAGGTCACCTTTTAGTTCTTGAGGAATTCGAGTCGAGTCTTGCAAATGCAAAGAATTAGAGAGCGTTTGGTGATAATAGGAGTGACAACTTCATAAATATCCGTTTATATTTACTTTTATAAACTCCGTTAGGGATTCGATACGTTTCCATTAGTGTTTCGAATATAAAGTATGTATATAGATTTTTAACAAAAATTGGGCAAAGTCTCCTCTGTTTTTAGACAATCCCAACAACACAAGTTGTCAATATAATCTCAAAACTCAACAATTATTCAAAACATATATCTATATCTTTGCTAGGTTGTTGTTTACTAATCAAAACGCAATAAATAATCAAGGAAATATCAAAATATATAAAACATTTCCATCGATGTGTCAAAACATAATAAATCAATAAGTGTATCGTATCGAACTCGGTTTTAAACTAGATAACATGTACAAACAATATAATTAACTTAATAAAATTTACGTCGTTAAAAGTTTACCGAGTTCGCGTTGAATGAGTTTGACCTCAGCTGACTGGAGTTGACTGAGCGGGAACCGACATGACTCGAATCTGTCCGTTGGCCTGCTTGACCGGGACTGACCAGCTGACCGGGTCTGACCCGAACTGACTGAACCGAGCAACCTGACCTTGAATCATCTCGAACCAAACCAAACCGAAGTTGAGTCTGACCCGTAACCCCCAAGCCAAACTCGAAACGTGGCTGACCCGAAACCCGAATTACTCGTACTCGAACCGAAACTGAGTTGAGCCGTGATGTGTTGACCCGAAATGTAGAGTTGGAGCTTCTTCAGTTGGAACTAAAAAATGGTTATGTTCTAGATATTAATAATAATATGTTACTAACACCATTAAATATAAGTTTACAGTGAATTTACTTAAGAATGGGAAGTGAACTGTCCTCACAGTCAAAACGATGTAGTAGTCTTTCGGTCTTGGTATATGGATTGGTTAACTGAGTTATAACCAGACGAACCGAACCCACCGCGAACCCGAACCAACCACATCACCGCCACTGCTGTCGCCGCCGTGGCTCAGGCGGCCGCGCCGCCGTCAGCCACCACATCATCAATCATCCTTTACGTTCCGAAACAACACAAAACAACCGAACTTTTTTTTTTTGGGATTTAACGGGTTTGAGATGAAGATGAAATTAGGAGTCAAAAACTTACTGGAACCGTGTCATCAACAGAAATGAAGCGGCCGGAGCCGATTCCAACCAGATCTGACCCGATTCATTATCTGCGAACCCCACCTTCCGCCGCCGTGCACGGCGGTGCTGATGCCGGAGTCGTCGCCGTCTCTCTCCTTCTCTCTCTTTCTAAAAAAAGTCTTCGGGTTTACGCTGTCTTGTGCCGCTGTGTACCGTCCGATTAGGGTGTGGATGTGTGGTTGTCGGAGAAGGAGGGGCTGGGTTGTTGTCGGTCGATCATGAACGAGAGGGAGAAGAAGGGGTGTTATGGCCTGTTGTCTTTAAAAGAGGAATGAGGGAGTGGCAGTTGTCTCTTATGTGTGTGCTTAAAGATGGAGCTTGGGAATTAGGGTTTCTCTCATAAGGAGATGAAGTGTAGAGATTTTCATTGTGTGCGTGCTCTTATATGAGTTTTCAAATGGGGATTAGGAATATCACTACACTTATATAACTAGGGTTTCTCTAATGGGCTTGGGCTTAATGCCCATTAGCGGCCCAATTGCGTTTCAAGACTCGTTTACGCACCCGACTTCATAAAATGCGTCGTATTATATTATTTAAAGCTGAAGCTACGTAAAATGGTGCCGGTATTCGATATTAGTCGCGTCCGTTTGTCGGTTGCGTTAAAAACGCGTAACGCGCGTCGCTTGTCGTTTTTTTATTCTGTTTTTCGTTCCGGTTTCGACTGTGGTTCTAAGAATAGAAACTGAACACAAATTTTATAAAAACATGAAATTACGAAAATACGAGGCGTTACATCGAACTCTTTGAACCAGCAGCGCTGGCCTTCTTCTCACCTATACGGGACAAACCCTCAAGTGAGTCACTTGCAACAACGTAATCGTCTAGGTTACTCTGCCGGAATCGGTGAGTACCTTTATCAGAGACACCACCAGTTGCACGGCTACTCCCGCCCTTCTTACTGGATGGTTCAGGATCGATTGTAATCACCTTCTTCTTCTTCTTCTTCTTCTTGTTTGGCTTCTTCTTCTTCTCCTCTGGATCAATCCCAAGGTCGCGCAACACACCTGCAAAGATGTTAGACTAGGAACTTAGCTCCCCATTTGAAGACCCTACAGACTCCTCGCTGGAAAGATAAAGAATCTCTTTTACAGCGGAAGTCAGAGCTCGCAAGGGCCTGGGGTTGGGTAGATGCGCACCTTCGGTTGCAGTGGGAGGATTGGCAAAAGCTCCAGCAGGAGGATACAGAAAATGACCTTTGATCCGCTCATACCAGTATTACTCACTTGGTTCCAGCGGGCGCACGCCCATGGATCCACCAAAGGTGGGGAAAGCAGCTTGATAAAGGTGCGGCTCTGCATTCAAAATCAACAATTAGGCGCAACAGAATCACAAAAGGAGGAAGTAATCAAAGAAGTAACTAACCTCTATCTTGAAACTTTAACACAGGCACCTCATTGCTATCCTCCGGCCAGTGGTCACTCATCTGCGCCGCGACCAGGACGTTCTCACCAAAAACTCGATTAGGTGTGGCAGTGAGCTTCAAGCACCAGTCTTCTTTCTTAGGAATCGCCAGTTCTTCTTTCTCAATTGTGTCTGGCGCACGGAAGATCATTGCAATCGGAATAACCTCCTCTCTGATGAAGAAAAACTTCTTATTCCAATCATGAACGCTCTTGGGAGGATTCAGCAGAATCTTCTTGGCTGAACCATGGTTGCCAAAGGAATAGAACCCCATATTCCTAATCAACTGATAGAAAACCCTGAACCTCTCCACTGTGGGTTCTATGTCATGAGACCGACACAAGAACTCGAAATGTCGCACCCTCACCATACCGGGTGGACTCATTTGTGATATATGAAACCCATAGTGATGAAGAATATGGGCCATGAACTCCGTCGCCGGCAACCAGAAGTTGCCTTGTAAAAAGAAATCTTCAAAGAGGGTAATATACTCCGGCGGCGCGTCGGCGGCTGTTTGGTTTTGACCGGGATATCGTGCATCCCACTCCGGTGGAAACCGGAATCCTCTGGTAATTTTTTCAAACAATCCCTGGTCCTATTTGAGGACACGGAGGGGACCTTCGTCACCGGGGTTCTCTTCTTCAGCCATAGATATTCAGATAGAAGATTCGAATATTTTCTGGAAAACTTGAATATTCAAAGAAAAACTTGAAGATCTGCTAGTGCAACTGATGAAGATTTGAAGAAGTTTCGAATGCTTCAGAGAGAATAGGAGAAAGCAAAGAAGGATTTGTGATTTCCTCTCTCCCCTCGTTGACTACATATACTCATCACATTTAATGCGATGAGTAGACGTGTCAGATTAACCGCGCGCGTAACCAATCAAGAGCTGCCACGTATGGCGGATTTCCCAGAGTGACGGTTACCAGGCGCGCGTGGGCCTCACTCGACTGACGGAAAGCCGAACCGTCAGTGACAACATTATGACGGCCGTGTCAGTAGTCAACTCAAACGTCGTCGTCAGCGACATTTTGCACCAACCTGTCAGAATTCAAATTTCGAGGTTTTTCCCGCTCAAATTTACTACAACCTTCATGCAGAAGTTATACATGCCGTGTAGCATTCACAATTCTCCAATGAACCTGCGCGCTTACACTCAGAAGCAGAAGATTATCAACAGACAAATCTGGTAGTCGCGCCGTAGTAACTAACAAACAATTACACGCGCGCGGCTTACCAAGATCTAGTAGACATTTTTCTAACCTAGCACTTCCTTTTTTCTAAGTCCAGAGCTCCAACCACATACTTCGCGTATGGTACAGCACTGGACTGGGGGGACTTGAAGGGGTATGGTCCCAAAAAAGCCGCGCAGACCATTCAGGTCGCGCGTTGGACCATACTCATTAATCAATTTGGTGACCAATCTTTAGACCCGCGCGGGATACTCAAGCAGAGCCTGACCTCGCGCGAGGTCCAAACAAGAGATAACATCAATTTCTATACTTAGCGTTCTGAATAAGAGCCTTCAGCTCCTGCAACCCTGCGTGGGCTACTTACGTGCTCAGCAAAGGTCGCGCAGGAGCCAAAGCACAAGGCCACTTCAGAAAGTACCAAAGGTACAAGTGGCAGAAGAATAAGCCAATCAGCGTCCTCCAGGCTGTGCTCTATCGCGCTCCACGATCGTCTGACGTGCAGGAGACAGAAAGTACACAAGGACGCCTACGTGGCACCAATCAGGGGGCGGCGACACCTGCCCCATGATCTCCACTTACCTGCTGATGGCAGGGGGACAACAAGGCCGACAACTGAGATACGTGGCTCCAATCACGGTGCGCCAGCACCAGAGATCTTCTAGAAGACACTAATGGTCGATACCAGTGAGACAAATAACATATTCTCTAGTTGTCGCCTTCCGGCCCAAGGCCCATCAGCCCACCTCCTCTTACACCTCTCCGGCTATAAATAGAGACCACCATGCACAGGTTAAACATTCCATTCCCTCTACTCTCACTCTTAACATACACTTATTTCCTCAAAGCAGATACTTATTCTCACACCGGTGTCTGGTTAAGAGGGAAACCCCCTGTAACACCCCGTTTTTTCGCAAGTGAAAGTCAGAGTCAAGGTCAAAGTCAACGACCGATTTCGCGCAACTTGACTGGTAGAAATGTCTTTATTTTATTTGTATTATGTGGAGTAAGTGTCGTTCATTGCAATAATCGAATCATGTTAATCGTATTTCAATCGGCCTACGACTGTGAATTTTAGGCAGTAACAATGCGATAAAGTTAATCAACTAATAATCAAGCTATGTTAATCAAATCGACATCGAATCGCAACTCGAACTATGTATTTTATTTATTGCATATACGTGTGTGTGTGACTTACGTGTACCTGCGCATGCTTATTTATGTTATGTTGTGGTAATCATGCGAACTCAATCGAAACTCGAAAGCTAACTCGAATATAATCGAACTCGAACCTGAATTCCGAACCGAACCATGTATATACGAAGTAGTTGGGACTCAAAGTAATTTGACTAGGAAACCCTATCGAACCACTCGCAGTCAAAACCGAAAACGTCAAAAGATCGTCGCACCGAACGCACCATTCAGGCGTCATCCGCACGGATTGTCCATCCGCACGGACAGTCAATCCGCACGGATAGCCCATCCGCACGGACAGGCCATCCGCACGGATAACCAATCCGGACGACGTGCAATCCGCACGGACGACCCTTTCCCCTTTTGGCATCCTATAAATACACGGGTCACTCTCCAAACTTTCCACTTTTGGCAAGTGACGTCCGACCAGCCCACTTTCTTCACCTTTTCTTCGATTTCTCTCAATCCAGGTAAGATCTCGCCCTAAATCTTGTACATTCTTGATCTACACACACTTCTACACCTTCCTATATTTCAAATCTTAACTTTTAACCGTGAAATCATCAAGATTTGAGGTATTCTAGGGTTATGTTGTCATCATGAAGTTCTCATGAACTTCAAGTGTGACCTCATTCCACCAAGAATAACTCAGATCTGAACGATTTCCACAAGGTTTCACAACAACTTCACCTAAATCTGAACTTTTCTAAAGGATAAAAGAGTTGAAAGAAATAAACACAAGTTTTCCTCTTCTTTTACCCTAAAAAACGGTTAGAATTGGATCAGTTCTAGTCTTCTACTCGATGTTAGTGAAGCACTAGTCCTAGATCCGGGTTTTACCTACAAGACATCTGATTTCGGGTTAAACCAGAATGACCATTCTAAGCCGCTGATCGGTCAAGCTAGGGTGACTCCTGGCCGGCTTAGTCATACGGGTAAGAATACAGTTCCGAATGGTTGTCACGTAATCAGGACGTCTCGATAGAACGACAAAGGCGACCAAGGGTAGACGAACGGACAACCAGAACGAGATGCTGTCCGCACGAGGACGTTGTCCGCACGGACAGGATGTCCGCACGGACGGATTATCCGGACGGGTTGTCATCCGGGCGAACTACACTTGGGACCCACATTCAAAACAAGGTTTGAGTATCGACGAATGAGTAATCCGCACGGACGACCCTCTGAATGGATTACTCTTCGGATCATGAGATACTAAGACCTTAAACGATTTCCAACATGATCATCCGCACGGACAAGCTGTCCGCACGAACAGACTATCCGGACGGATTGTCATTGTCCGCACGGACAGGCCATCCGGACGAATTGTCGATTGTCCGCACGGACTGTTATCCGGACGGATTCCACCCAACTCACCAAGTGACTCACTCTTAAGGTCGTTGTTCGCACGGACAACCATCCGTACGGACTGTCGTCCGCGCGACCGGCTTGAAGGGTAGAGATACTTAAATGTTTTCTAAATGCTACAACGAAAACTTCAAAGGACAAGCCATCATACACAAACACATCCTTAGAATAGGAAGAAACAATCCACTCGAATAGTTATCCACACGGACAAGTTATCCGCACGAGTAACTAATCCGGGCGGATTACCATCCGCACGGATGACTTATCCGGACGGATCACCATCCGCACGGATTGCTAATCCGCACGAATAACCAGTCCGCACGAATAACTAGTCCGCACGAATGACTAATCCACACGATCAGTCATCCTACCCACTCCCACTCTGTACTGTTTTACGTGCCACTTATCGTTACGCTATCGAATCTATTCAGGCTAACCGTACTCGCTAAGCGCTCCCTTCAATCCAACAATCGCTGTGAGTATACTCGATCCCTTTTTTCTTTAAGCACTTTTGGGTGTTACATACGTTACAAATATTCAACTACAACTATCAAACTACTCAAACTATTTGAACGCTAACCGTTAATGCATGTTATACGTGGCTTATGAATGCTTGTTTGTTATGTTTACACATGGAATGCTGTCTACCTGCCTTAGCAACGATAGTACTATAGTTTGGACTCAGCACCCGTTCACACGGGGGTTGTTAAGGATCTTTTACTTGCATGGATTACGGTGGTAATCATGTATTGCGAACTGCCTCAGGCAGTCAACCCGCAGTCATTGGTATCGATGGATCTATGTCGATAACTAACGTGCTTCATTTCACTATGTGTACGTGCTGGTTATGCGTAAACGAATTCGAACTCTATATACTATTATCAAACTTGTATGCTCACCTTTACATTATATGTATTGACCTTATTTTAACGTATGTGACAGGAGCTAAGGTTGTTTTTGTGCTTAGCTTGCTGGTGATGAAATTGAGGCTAGGGATGGAGTCCTAGAAACCAACAAATAAATTAGTTATGTTTAAATCTGAGTTGTCGGAACAGAATCTTTGTCTTGATGTTTGTCTGTAATAATTGTTTAACTATTTGAGATACGGTATGGGACGTATTATTTAAATCGAATGGTAATGATAGTTGTTATGGAAACTTCTGGACAATCTGTTTCGCTCAGTGCCATGCCCCGATGATTCCGCCATCGGTTGGGGTGTGACAGATTGGTATCAGAGCCATAACTATAGGGAATTAGGCAAGACTCGACCTAGTCCGGGTCGAAGTCTTAGAGACCTAGTCTATAGTTAAGAACCAACAGACCACTGGTTTGACTCTATCGAGGTTACTCTGCGACAAAGTGGTTGCCCTGATGACCTTCGAACTCTGAACGCTACCGGCGTCTTTCAGTCCCGTGCTCTAGACTGGTGGACGGCCGAGAGGAACAAGCGAGGGAATGATGCAGCCTACGGTCTGTCATGGGACGAGCTCAAGGAAGTCATGCTGGAGGAATTCTGCCCTCCTCACGAACGTCAAAAGATGGAAGATGAATTTTGGCACATACATCAGAAGGATGGTGACAATGCTGGTCTCACTGCTCGTTTCAAGCAGCTCAGCATTATCTGTCCCGACCAGGTCAAGACTCCAGAGATCACCATCAAGAAGTACATCCGAGCTTTGCCCGACTGCGTTGCTGATTTCGTGCAAGCGGCTAAGACTACAACGATCGAGGAAACCTATATGTTGGCCGCTGAAATCAATGACAAATGGGTTAAAGCTGGTGTCTGGGATAAGACCTCGAAGC
The DNA here is from genome assembly GCA_030545235.1 of Helianthus tuberosus. NCBI lineage: Eukaryota > Viridiplantae > Streptophyta > Magnoliopsida > Asterales > Asteraceae > Helianthus > Helianthus tuberosus. The sequence continues at coordinate 202,940,862 of CM060425.1, forward strand.
ATCTGCATCAAGCTACCGCTACCGCACCAACTGCTGAACCCACCTCATCGAGCAACAAGAGAATGAACAAGAGAAAGAACAGCTCCACCAACAAGAACTGTGCGATTACTGCTGCACCAATTCAAGCTGTAACTGCCCAACAGCGTCAAGTAGCGGCGCCTGTGGCCAATGCACCACCTGCAAAGCGTGCATACACTGGGCCACACCCGCTCTGCCCTACTTGCACCTACCATCACCCGATTGCTATTCAATGCCGCTTCTGTACTCATTGCAACGTATACGGCCACTTCACTGCCAACTGCCGTATTCGTCAAGCTCCTGCCAATCAAGCTCTACTCACTGCCCCGCAGGGTCAACAAGCTCCTCCGGCACCCGCAGTCAAAGCCAGAGCCTGCTTCTCATGTGGCGACTCGAACCATTTCGCCAACGTGTGCCCAAACAGGGTTGTGAAACAAGAGCCTCAGCAACAACAGCCACAGCAGCAACAACAACAGCAGCAGCAACAACAGGCCGCACACGCCAGAACTTTCAATCTCAACGTACGTCAAGCCAGACCGACAACAACGTGGTCAATGGTACGTTCCTTGTGAATGGTATTTATGCTTCATGTTTGTTTGATACTGGAGCCGATAATTGCTTTGTGTCGCTCGAATTTGAGAAACTCCTTAGTCGTAAACGTTCCCAACTATCCTCGAAGTTCGACGTAGAAGTCGCTACCGGAAGAACCATCGCTGTTAATTCTGTTATCCGTGATTGTACTCTTGAGCTCAACAATCACATCTTCCCTATCGACCTTATTCCGATGCAACTCGGAAGCTTTGACGTCATAGTAGGCATGGACTTTCTTCGAGAAAACCATGCTGAAGTTGTGTGCTTCGACAAAATGATTCTTTTTTCGCTCGCGAACGGTGATTTATTGTGTGTTTATGGTGATACTACTTCGACAAGTCTCAAACTTATGTCATGCCTCCAAGCTAGCAAGTATCTCCGCAAGGAATACAGAGCTTTCTTGGCTAACGTCGTAGCAACGGAGAAGGAAAAGAAAGAGAAGAAGGAAATGAAAGACGTTCCTGTGGTTCGTGAATTCCCTCAAGTTTTTCCAGAGGACCTTCCCGGACTACCGCCAAGTCGTGATATCGACTTTCGTATTGACCTCATCCCTGGAGCAAATCCTATTGCCAAAGCTCCTTACCGACTCGCACCGTCAGAAATGCGCGAACTCTCAACCCAACTCCAGGAATTACTTGAAAAAGGCTTCATTCGCCCGAGCACCTCTCCTTGGGGCGCGCCAGTCCTTTTCATCAAAAAGAAGGATGGGTCGTTCCGGATGTGCATCGACTACCGGGAATTGAATAAGTTGACTATCAAGAACCGCTACCCTCTGCCTCGTATCGACGATTTGTTTGATCAACTACAGGGTGCTACGTGTTTCTCGAAAATCGATCTACGTTCAGGATATCATCAGCTACATATTCAGGAAGAGGATATACCCAAAACCGCATTTCGAACTCGTTACGGCCATTATGAATTCGTTGTCATGCCTTTTGGCCTAACCAACGCACCAGCGGTTTTCATGGATCTGATGAATCGCGTGTGTAAACCATATCTCGACCGTTTCGTCATCGTATTCATCGACGATGTCTTGATCTATTCCAAATCGAGAGCCGAACATGCGCAACATCTACGTTTGGTTCTCGAGTTACTCCAGGGGAACCAACTCTATGCCAAGTTCTCCGAGTGCGAATTCTGGTTGGAGAAGGTCCAATTTCTGGGTCACATTGTTAATAGTCAAGGTATCCACGTCGATCCTGCGAAGATTGAAGCTGTCAAGAGCTGGGTTACACCTAAGAACCCGTCTGAAGTCCGCTCCTTTCTCGGACTAGCGGGCTATTATGGCCGCTTCATCGAAGGATTCTCGAAGATTGCTGTACCACTAACCTCTCTTACACATAAAGACCAGCCTTTTATCTGGGGAACTAAACAAGAGTCTGCCTTTCGAACCCTTAAACACATACTTTGCAATGCTCCTGTTCTCACATTGCCCGACGGAAACAACGATTTCATTGTCTACTGTGATGCTTCCAACCTTGGTCTCGGTTGCGTCCTCATGCAACGGGACAAGGTCATAGCTTACGCATCTCGTCAGCTCAAAATCCACGAGAAGAACTATACAACTCATGATCTCGAGCTAGGCGCGGTTTTTTTTGCATTAAAGATTTGGCGACACTACCTGTATGGTACTAAGTGTACGATCTTCACCGATCATAGGAGCCTACAGCATATCTTTAATCAGAAGGAACTTAATATGCGTCAACGCCGATGGGTAGAACTTCTCAACGATTACGACTGTGAGATTCGTTATCACCCAGGCAAAGAAAATGTTGTTGACGACGCACTTAGCAGACGGAGCTACCTGCTTAGCACTCGTAATGTTCAAGCCCAGCACAACCTCGAAACTCTCATCCGCGACGCCCAACATGCGTGTTTCAACGAACGCACTTTGAAGAAGGAACGAATCTACCACGATGGAGCCCAGCTTGTGAGCAAATCAAATGGGATATTCCACTTTTTAGACCGAATTTGGATTCCCAAGCGAACCAATTTGCGACAGATTATCATGGACGAAGCCCATAAATCCCGCTACTCAGTTCACCCCGGTGCTGACAAAATGTACCAGGATCTTCGTTACAAGTACTGGTGGCCGGGTATGAAAAGGGATATTGCCCTCTACGTCGGAAAATGCTTAACTTGTGCTAGGGTCAAGGCTGAACATCAAAGACCCTCTGGCTTGCTCGAACAACCACCAATTCCCATGTGGAAGTGGGAGAGCATAGCTATGGATTTCGTAACCAAGCTACCACACACGTCATCAGGTCACGACAGCATCTGGGTTGTAGTCGACCGATTGACCAAATCAGCTCACTTTTTGCCAATACGAGAAGACTACAAGGTGGAACGATTAGCCCGAATCTACACCGACGAAATCATTTGTAGACATGGGACGCCTCGTGATATCATTTCTGACCGTGATGCTCGGTTTACTTCACGATTGTGGGAAACGTTTCAAACGGCACTCGGTACAACGCTTAATCTAAGTACCGCTTTCCACCCACAAACCGACGGTCAGACTGAAAGAACGATTCGTACTCTTGAAGACATGCTCCGTTCGTGTGTTCTAGACTTCGGTGGTAATTGGGATAAACACCTTCCGTTGGTCGAATTCTCGTATAACAACAGCTACCAGGCTAGCATCCAGATGGCACCTTTCGAGGCCTTATACGGAAGAAGATGTCGATCGCCTATTGTGTGGCACGAGATCGGTCACTCGCAATTAACCGGTCCGGAGCTACTACAAGAAACGACAGACAAAATTTTCCAAATTTGAGACAACCTAGCGAAAGCTCGGGATCAACAGAAAGTTTACGCCGATAAAAAGCGCAAGCCCCGTGAATTTGGCGTTGGTGACCACGTACTCCTAAAGGTATCCCCTTGGAAGGGTGTGGTCCGATTCGGCAAGAAAGGGAAACTCGCGCCTCGATATGTTGGACCTTTTAAGATTCTGGAAAGGATCGGAAAAGTCGCCTACAGACTCGAATTACCGGAGGAACTTAGCAACGTCCATCCGACTTTCCACGTATTAAACCTACGAAAGTGCATCGCCGACCACGATTTACATGTCTCTCTAGACGATCTACAAGTGAACGAAACATTACACTTCGTGGAAAAGCCTGTCGAAATCATGGATCGCCAAACCAAGCAGCTCAGGCGCTCGCGCATTCCTATTGTGAAGGTCCGATGGGAAGGCAAACGAGGCGCGGAGTTCACTTGGGAATAGGGTTGTTCATGAGCCGAACCGAACCGAACGGAGGTCTGCTCGTGCTCGGTTCGGTTTGAAACCGAGCCGCTCGGTTCGGTTCGGTTCGGATTTAGGAAATCGAGCGGAAATCTTATGCTCGTGCTCGGTTCTGTTTAGAACCGAGCCGCTCGGTTCGGTTCGGTTCGCTTTTGCTCAGTTTTATTTAGCATTCCTACGCAGTCATTCATTCCCCAAAATTCACCAACTTATATGTCTCACGCACACTTTAACAATTTAACAAAATACAAACATAAAAAGTCCCACAAAAATAAACACAAAATGTTATCCAAATGTTTAATGTTTAAGAACATCTAAAATGCAAAATAACTTCCAAAACACGCGTTGAACTGAAGATAAGAAGACGTGATGATTCTAGGGGCTGGATATGCTACATGTTTATTATATTTAATAAATATAATATATATATATAATAATAATAATAATAATAAATTCGATCGAAACCGAACGAGCGACGAGCGAGCGTACCTATGCTCGTGCTCGGTTCGTTTTTAAACCGAACCGAGCTGCTCGGCTCGGTTTTAACCGAGCAAGGAATCGAACGAGCAAATTTCCGAACTTTTTCGAACGATTGTCGAACGATCTTCGAACGCCGAGCAGTTTGGACACCCCTACTTGGGAACTCGAAAGCGATATGAAGGCTAAGTGCCCACAGTTGTTCAAAGAGTGAGGCTAGAGAAAGAAAGTAGTATTGTGACTCTAGTGTTTCGACCGTAGAAACCTGTTCAATTTGACGAAAATCAGTTAAAAACGTGAATAGATGAAAAGTGAAGAAATTTTGACAAATCTGTATGAATTTGGCTCTGAATTTGATCAATTCTTGTACGACTCTGTGCGTTTGATCTTCGCAACCAAGAACCTGCTCAGATACCACTTGTAGGTCCCGGTTTTCAACTCCGTCACGATTGCATATGACCCGTTACACGTTCGGTTCACAATCGTTTCAGACAAAAGTTCTCACACGTGATTCACGGTTTTGTTACGGCTTCCAGCTTAATTTCGGGACGAAATTCCCTAAACAAGAGGAGGCTGTAACACCCCGTGTTTTCGCAAGTGAAAGTCAGAGTCAAGGTCAAAGTCAACGACCGATTTCGCGCAACTTGACTGGTAGAAATGTCTTTATTTTATTTGTATTATGTGGAGTAAGTGTCGTTCATTGCAATAATCGAATCATGTTAATCGTATTTCAATCGGCCTTCGACTGTGAATTTTAGGCAGTAACAATGCGATAAAGTTAATCAACTAATAATCAAGCTATGTTAATCAAATCGACATCGAATCGCAACTCGAACTATGTATTTTATTTATTGCATATACGTGTGTGTGTGACTTACGTGTTACCTGCGCATGCTTATTTATGTTATGTTGTGGTAATCAAGCGAACTCAATCGAAACTCGAAACTAGCTCGAATATAATCGAACTCGAACCTGAATTCTGAACCGAACCATGTATATACGAAGTAGTTGGGACTCAAAGTAATTTGACTAGGAAACCCTATCGAACCACTCGCAGTCGAAACCAAAAACGTCAAAAGATCGTCGCACCGAACGCACCATTCAGGCGTCATCCGCACGGATTGTCCATCCGCACGGACAGTCAATCCGCACGGATAGCCCATCCGCACGGACAAGCCATCCGCACGGATAACCAATCCGGACGACGTGCAATCCGCACGGACGACCCTTTCCCCTTTTGGCATCCTATAAATACACGGGTCACTCTCCAAACTTTCCACTTTTGGCAAGTGACGTCCGACCAGCCCACTTTCTTCACCTTTTCTTCGATTTCTCTCAATCCAGGTAAGATCTCGCCCTAAATCTTGTACATTCTTGATCTACACACACTTCTACACCTTCCTATCTTTCAAATCTTAACTTTTAACCGTGAAATCATCAAGATTTGAGGTATTCTAGGGTTATGTTGTCATCATGAAGTTCTCATGAACTTCAAGTGTGACCTCATTCCACCAAGAATAACTCAGATCTGAACGATTTCCACAAGGTTTCACAACAACTTCACCTAAATCTGAACTTTTCTAAAGGATAAAAGAGTTGAAAGAAATAAACACAAGTTTTCCTCTTCTTTTACCCTAAAAAACGGTTAGAATTGGATCAGTTCTAGTCTTCTACTCGATGTTAGTGAAGCACTAGTCCTAGATCCGGGTTTTACCTACAAGACATCTGATTTCGGGTTAAACCAGAATGACCATTCTAAGCCGCTGATCGGTCAAGCTAGGGTGACTCCTGGCCGGCTTAGTCATACGGGTAAGAATACAGTTCCGAATGGTTGTCACGTAATCAGGACGTCTCGATAGAACGACAAAGGCGACCAAGGGTAGACGAACGGACAACCAGAACGAGATGCTGTCCGCACGAGGACGTTGTCCGCACGGACAGGATGTCCGCACGGACGGATTATCCGGACGGGTTGTCATCCGGGCGAACTACACTTGGGACCCACATTCAAAACAAGGTTTGAGTATCGACGAATAAGTAATCCGCACGGACGATCCTCTGAATGGATTACTCTTTGGATCATGAGATACTAAGACCTTAAACGATTTCCAACATGATCATCCGCACGGACAAGCTGTCCGCACGAACAGACTATCCGGACGGATTGTCGTTGTCCGCACGGACAGGCTATCCGGACGAATTGTCGATTGTCTGCACGGACTGTTATCCGGACGGATTCCACCCAACTCACCAAGTGACTCACTCTTAAGGTCGTTGTTCGCACGGACAACCATCCGGACGGACTGTCGTCCGCGCGACCGGCTTGAAGGGTAGAGATACTTAAATGTTTTCTAAATGCTACAACGAAAACTTCAAAGGACAAGCCATCATACACAAACACATCCTTAGAATAGGAAGAAACAATCCACTCGAATAGTTATCCACACGGACAAGTTATCCGCACGAGTAACTAATCTAGACGGATTACCATCCGCACGGATGACTTATCCGGACGGATCACCATCCGCACGGATTGCTAATCCGCACGAATAACCAGTCCGCACGAATGACTAATCCGCACGATCAGTCATCCTACCCACTCCCACTCTGTACTGTTTTATGTGCCACTTATCGTTACGCTATCGAATCTATTCAGGCTAACCGTACTCGCTAAGTGCTCCCTTCAATCCAACAATCGCTGTGAGTATACTCGATCCCGTTTTGCTTTAAGCACTTTTGGGTGTTACATACGTTACAAATATTCAACTACAACTATCACACTACTCAAACTATTTGAACGCTAACCGTTAATGCATGTTATACGTGGCTTATGAATGCTTGTTTGTTATGTTTACACATGGAATGCTGTCTACCTGCCTTAGCAACGATAGTACTATAGTTTGGACTCAGCACCCGTTCACACGGGGGTTGTTAAGGATCTTTTACTTGCATGGATTACGGTGGTAATCATGTATTGCGAACTGCCTTAGGCAGTCAACCCGCAGTCATTGGTATCGATGGATCTATGTCGATAACTAACGTGCTTCATTTCACTATGTGTACGTGCTGGTTATGCGTAAACGAATTCGAACTCTATATACTATTATCAAACTTGTATGCTCACCTTTACATTATATGTATTGACCTTATTTTAACGTATGTGACAGGAGCTAAGGTTGTTTTTGTGCTTAGCTTGCTGGTGATGAAATTGAGGCTAGGGATGGAGTCCTAGAAACCAACAAATAAATTAGTTATGTTTAAATCTGAGTTGTCGGAACAGAATCTTTGTCTTGATGTTTGTCTGTAATAATTGTTTAACTATTTGAGATACGGTATGGGACGTATTATTTAAATCGAATGGTAATGATAGTTGTTATGGAAACTTCTGGACAATCTGTTTCGCTCAGTGCCATGCCCCGATGATTCCGCCATCGGTTGGGGTGTGACAGATTGGTATCAGAGCCATAACTATAGGGAATTAGGCAAGACTCGACCTAGTCCGGGTCGAAGTCTTAGAGACCTAGTCTAGAGTTAAGAACCAACAGACCACTGGTTTGACTCTATCGAGGTTACTCTGCGACAAAGTGGTTGCCCTAATGACCTTCGAACTCTGAACGCTACCGGCGTCTTTCAGTCCCGTGCTCTAGACTGGTGGACGGCCGAGAGGAACAAGCGAGGGAATGATGCAGCCTACGGTCTGTCATGGGACGAGCTCAAGGAAGTCATGCTGGAGGAATTCTGCCCTCCTCACGAACGTCAAAAGATGGAAGATGAATTTTGGCACATACATCAGAAGGATGGTGACAATGCTGGTCTCACTGCTCGTTTCAAGCAGCTCAGCATTATCTGTCCCGACCAGGTCAAGACTCCAGAGATCACCATCAAGAAGTACATCCGAGCTTTGCCCGACTGCGTTGCTGATTTCAGCAAGTGAGTGTTTGGTTGAAGCATCAATTCACGTCTCTCTGTGACGGAATCATCGACGATGATCACTCGATTGAATGCACGTCTCCATTGTTTCATCAGTAATTTCATCACCACCTCCTTCCTTCTTCCTTCATCTTCCCCATTAGGTTTACAATTCACTCCTCACTCCACTTCTTTAGCTTCTCTTCTTCACTCCACTTCCTTTTCAAATAATGGGGATCGTCCCCAATCTAGGTATCAAAAGGTTACCAACTTGGATCATGCCTTTAAGCTGTTCGTTGAAATGACACAGAGATGACCCCTCCCATCTGTTATCAAGTTTAATCAGTTGTTAAATGCTGTTGCCAAAATGAAACATTTTTCTTGCTCTCTTGACCTTTTCAAACAAATGTGTGCCATTGGACTTCCTGTTGACAAATACTCTATGAGTATTGCCATCAAGTGTTGTTGTCAGATGTCTCGCACCAACGACGGCTTTGCACTCCTGGGCTGTTGCTTCAGGCGAGCTGTTGTACCCGATGTCTTCTGATGCGTGTGAAGTGTTATATATATTAGGTGTATATTTTCAGCCCCTTTGACACTTTTTTAGCCAAGTTTTAAATTTATAAAACACGATATTTTACTAACACTAAACACACATATGGGCAAGTGCACCCATCGTGAGCGTAGTATAGCGTTGGTAAGATACCGAGGTCGTCCAAGGACACAAGAGCTTTTAGTACCGGTTTATCCTCAACGTCTAATCAAAATAAAAAGTTTAGAAAAATGTTTTAAACTAAGAAAAAAAAATAAAAACTAACTAAAATGATGAAAATAAAAATAAAAAGAAAAACAGATAGACAAGATGAATCACTTGGTTCTGACTCGTATCTAGTATAACCTTTGATTATTTCCGCACTTTTGCACATATTTAAGAGATTATCTTAGTTATTGTAGTAGGCCCCTCTTTTGAAGGTGACGTTACCCTCACCCCAGTAGTTTGAGTCAGCAAGGATACAATCCTAAAATGGTGGATTATTGGAAGATAATTAATTAAGTTATTAATGCAAATTATGGTAGGCCCCTCTTTTGGAGGTGACGTTACCCTCGATTAAGTAGTCTGAGTCAGCAGGGATACAGTCCTAAATAGTCGGGTTATAGTATTAATAGTAGTTAACTTATGAGGGGATCAAAGAGTTTGGACCCCCGCCATCCAATACCGTGAAGCATTGAAGAAGGTCCTACTAAATTTGACCCAGGTCCATTGCAGGACCTCTAAACGCTGAACAATGGCAAGACCTTTACCAAACCGTTCCCTTAACCCCCGACCTGGTAGCCAACATACCTCCATATAGACCGTGGAGATATGAATGGTGAAAATCTTTTATTTTATATAGACAGTAAAATAATGCCAAGACACCACGGACAAACGATAAGGAAAGATCACCTTCAACATAAGTAACTAGTTATTAAAGTCATTAATACAAAACCAATAAAAAGTGCAAAAGATTAGAAATAAAAAGTATTATACTAGACACTTTGTCTTCACCAAGTGATGTAAGAGACTTAGGCAAACATGGCCTTGATTGTCAAGAACTCTTACGATCAATCTTGGATCCCGAGACGACTCACACACTCTACGATGGACAATGGATGATGGTGGTGGATGATGGTGTTGTGATGGTGGTGGGTGGTGGATGAAGTGTGAGAGAGGTGGTGTGCCAAGGGATGAGTTGAAATGAAACCAAGCACTCCTATTTATAGGCTGAACAGAAGGCTGGGCACGGCCTCGTGTCCGCTGGACACGCCCCCGTGCCTGTCTGACACTCTCTCTCTTCATTAATTGTAATTCGCAATTACAATTAATGCGCCTGCTGTACTTTCGCCACGCCCCCGTGTTCACTGGACACTGCCCCGTGGTGGGCAATAGAAGCTTCTATAGGTTTGTCTTTTCTGCTGCTTCTTGGGCACGGCCCCGTGCTGGCTGAGCACGGGGCGTGTTCAGTCTTCTGCCTTCTCTATTTTGCTTGGGAAGATGCCGTTGAGGGGTCGGGCAGTCCACTTATGTTCCTTTTCTTGTATTTATGTTGGATTTAGCTGTCTTTTTGCTTCTTTTGTGATTTTGAGCTCATTTAATCCTGAAAATACAAAAGGAAGACAAAAACACTCTTTTTCCAACATTAGTACTTAAAAAGGGTTAGTTTTATGCCTCATTTGATGTAATTTATATGTTGCATTTTACACACATCAAATACCCCCACACTTGAACTTTTGTTTGTCCTCAAGCAAAAACTCTTTAATATGTGGCTTACACTCCCAAATGGAATGGGTAGAAGAGAAGGTTTTGGCTTGTCATAGAGTGTTGGGAATCCAAGATCGTTTTGGGTTTTATTTTTATCTATTTACAATCCTATTCGTTATGATTTGTTTAGAACGTTTCATAGGAGAAATTACTTATTTGGGCATAACATGCCTTTTTAAAATTCCATTTATATACAAGTTCACATACCTCACGGGAGAAATCACTCACACTCGGCCGAAGGTGTATTTTTAGTGAATCACTCGAGAGCGGCATGGAACTTACTCCTACCATAGGCTTGCCAAGCAATCAATCCTCCTCCTTTTTAACTTTTATACCTTTTGTAAATATCAAGAGGACTTTGTGGGTGAAGGGTTAGGCTTGGGTTAAAGGTAGGTGGTTGGGATAGTGGTTAGTGGTTAGTAGAAAAAGGGTGAAAAGCGTAACAAGTGTCGGTTTTCGTAGGACTTTCTATTTTTGTAACTTTTATTTTTATGAAGCTATTATTCAAACAAAGTTATTTTTGATGAACTTGTTTGTTTATCTTTTGCTTCATCATCAACACATTTTTTTTTGAACGATCATACGAAAAACCGAACTTGTTACTAAAACAAAGGGTTAAAAATAAAAAAACTTTTGGTGGGTAAAAGGGTGTTTGGTTTGGGTTATGAAATGAAAAGGTTTAGGCTCAAAGGGGCTAACTAGGGGGATTTTTGGGTAGGTGGTAAAAGAAAAAGAAAAATAATGGTGTAGAAATAAAAAGGGTTAGTCCTAATGCCTCCATCATTTACTTACTCGGGTTTAAGTTGATAAGGACCGGGAATGTATCGTCATGGCAAGTTCTAGGGTCGTAAGATCCAAACGGCTATTCACACAAGAAACGAAAAATGAGCATTTAGTTTAATGATATGTAATTGTATGCTCAATAAAGGCTCAAAACTCACTTTTGTGGGAATGAGTTTTTATGTGATCAATCAAATTTTAACTAAGTTTGCCATGCCTTTTCATAATTTTCTTATGTTGGTTCTTTTTATCACTACGCTATCGGTTGTAAATTCGTAAAAATATAACCTTTTTGAGAACTTGAATTTCCCGAGTTAAACCTAGACAAGTAAAAAAATGAAATTTTTGAAAAAAATTTGGGGTGATTAGCGGTTCCAATAGAGTTTTGTGTAAGGCTTGTATTTAGGACTTGCAAGATTCAAGGTTTTAGCATCCCCCCCACACTTAAATTACACATTGTCCTCAATGTGTCCCAAAAATAAATTTTTAGGTTGATTAGATGTGTAAAATGATGTTAAAAGCAAAGATTTATGTTACTGGTAGTCTGGACACGGCCCCGTGGGGACCGGACACGGCCCCGTGTTCAGGTGCCAGTAACAGAAATTAAAGAAAAGAAACAGAAGCCTGGACACGGGGGCGTGTCTGGTGAACACGGCCCGTGTCCAGTTACCTGAACTGGGCATTTTTCTGCAGGGGGTTCAGCACGGGGCCGTGTTGGTTGGACACGGCCCGTGCCGAGCTTACTGTAATGGAGAGATTGATGCCGGGTTGCCTTGTTCTTATGCATGGGGTCATTTTTCTCGTTCCCCTTTTCATCCCTTACCACCATGAGTGTGTTTTATTTATTAAGAACCATCCAAACTTTAAAAACCATCATTTCATTGCACTCATAGAGAGACCTTACATAATCCTAAATTTATATTAAACTAGATATGAAAACAAAGAAATATTAAACCATGGAGTTCTAGCCTCTACTTTATTTTAATTAGCAAAATTTCCAAGAAGCTACTGATCTTGGTTAGACAAGGCCTTTTAGAACTCCTTCTTCCGGGTGCGGCTTTCCTCACATGTCGGCGAGCCACTCTTCCACCTCCCTTGGAAGGAGAAAAGAAGGCTCATTGGCATTAGTTTGAGGAGTTTCGATTTCCACCGGGATCTCTTGTTGGTGTTCCACGGGAGGTTCCGCCGGAAAGTCTTCCCACCCGGTAGGGTTGTTAATTCCGAGTGCCAGGTTCCAATCCTGTTGAGGGAGGACTGGTTCCATCGGGGGTGCTACAAGAATATTTAACCTCTGGTGCAAGAGGTTAATTTCTTGGAAGCTGCTTTCGAGTCCCACCGTAAGATCGTTAATACGGTCGATTAGGACCTCCTCTACTGATGTCATTTCGTCGAGAGCCTCCCTTAATGCTATCACATAGTGCACAAGTGTAGCTTCAACGGAGGGCCTCCTTCCTCTTCGGCTGTTTGATGAATGCACAGAAGATGTTTCGCTGTTTTCACTCGACATTCTACGAAAAATAAACTGAAAAATAGTTTATTTGATGAAACAGTGACCAGATACGGCCCCGTGCCATTGAGCACGGCCCCATGTTCATCTTTCTGCAGAATTTTGGAGCAAGGAAACTTGAAATTTTAAGTTATTTTCTGAACTTGTGGGATCTTTTTAGACATTAATAACTTAAAACAATGTTACATAACATATTTTTACCAAGATTCCTTGAACAAAACTCATTAATCCCTACCACAAAGTTGGAAGAATTCAAACTTTTAATGGTAGTTCTTGGAGAAAGATGGAGAAGAAGGAAATGGCTAAAAGAGGAAAGGACAAGATGGGTTGTTGGAACCTTCTTTTAGACTTACCTAAGATAGTTGAGAGAAGATTCCTTCAAATCTCTGTCCCAAGTTGGTCCAACTGTGCAGAATTCTTGGCTGCATTTATAGAAAACGACAGCATCCTGGACACGGCCCCGTGTCTATTGGACACGGCCTCCTGTGCAGGTGGAGTTCTGACACAGTTTGTCCGTATTCTGACGTACTGATCAGAAGGGAATCTTTTGGTGAACACGGGGTGTGTTGGATGGACACGGCCCCGTGTCGAGGGACTGTTTTATGAAGTTGTCTAGTTTTTTAAGGAACTCACTAGTATCGGGTGGCTCCGGATTGGTTGGAACAACCCCAAAGTGCCTAAGATACCTTAATTGTCCTAAACTAAGGTGAGAACGCAAGAGGTTGTCGGTGAGGGTAATTCCTATTTTCATTCTAGGTGGACAAGTCCAACCCTTTCCCGGGCTCTCGTTAAAGAAGGTGTATGCCGAATCGCTCAGGTCTATGTATGCACCGAACGAAGTCGATGGAGAGTCCTTCACGGCACAATCGGCACAGGGACGACTATCGTCCAAGTCTTTGCTAGGTATGAAGGTATTTTTGGGAGCAACGAGGTTGTCGGAATGCGGTTCCAACATTTCATTATGGTCATCGTCTTGGGGTGGATCAATAAAGTCCTTCCTAAGCTCTTTTGACCAATTTAGAATTAGCTTTTCTAGTTGAAATAACTCGTCAAGGAGCATTTCCCCTAGAATATCTGGCTGGGCGCATTCGAGGGAGAGATAGGGCTTATTTTTACTTTCGCCCCTCTTAAGGTTATAAGAAATCGGTGGGTCCATGTAGTGGGGCCTATAATTTAGAAAGTAACATTCTAATTCTCTATGTTCGCCTCCACATAATTGACACCACGTACCATAAGAGTGCCGAAAGTAAAAACAATTACTATCACTCATGTTTATGTCAGAAATTACCAACCGCCGGGATCTAACTGTGACAACCCTCACTAAACCAGGTATCCGTACGACTTAATTAATAATTAATTACTGCTTAATTACTGTGCTTACTTGAACTTGTGGATAAACTGCTACTTGAATACTGATACATGTAATTACTTGCATCATACTTTACTTGCTGTCACTCCATGTTTTGCTTACAGCACCTTTGTGACAACCTTGATGCACCAAAAGCACAGTAGCACAATGAATGGATAACCTATTAAACGTGCTGTCATAACTAGCACCAGGCAGGTACTGCCTCTAAGGCCTATAAGAGCCTGAGATAGTTTGCTACACTAGTGGTGAGTGTAGGGATATAAGGGTTGTAGAACTGCGTCACTAGGAATGAGATTACAGTGACCGGATGTGCCTAAAACGTACTTTAAGTACAAAATTCAACACTTTAATTAAAATTCAGCATCTAGCTAACTAATAAAGTGCCAAAACATGAGAAAAATGTTACTAGACACTTTCCAAAGTGTCGGGAATAAGTTGTGTCACTAAAAATAATAATAACGACACTTTAAAGCTTTGTTAAGCACTTTAACGGATCTCTATCCAACCGGACAACCGGACTTTACCCGGAACATAAAAATATTGCCATATACATTGCTTTTCTTTTTCTGAACCAGTTAGGGTCCCCGAATACCCTAACACCCGCTATAATGCACAACACACTATTAACCGAGTTAACCTCCTAATCATTTAACTTAACTTAACTAATGTCCTAACTATCTAGTTGGAAACTAACCGAATACCCCCCCCCCCCCTAACCGAACTCGTCCCCAAGGGGACACCCTTTGTACTTTGATGATTATTTAAATCATCTTTGTCTAATATCAATTAGACATTTGATCCTTTGGTTAATGATCATGTGAATTGCCTATAAGTTCAAGACATAACACACTTAACCTTTCCATCACTCAACTCACAACACTCACTCTCTCCCTCTCCTTGCAAGCTCTCGGCCGAACATCCCCTTTACCATCCATCCATCTTTCAATTTCCATCAAGCTATTACAAGAGTATACAAGTGTTAAGGATCTCATACGAGGAGGCTTAGTGCATTCGGAACGCGAAGGACCTCACCTCATTGCTTTTATCCACCCAATCTTCGACTAGTTTCTTCCCTAGCCTCGAGCTAGTAGTAAGTTGCTATAAACACACTCTCGATCTATTTTAAAGTGGTTAAAAAGAACTTTGTCGGTTAAAATCTATGAACATACAAGAAGACATGCTAAAAGTTTACTAAAATGTTAAAAATGTTGGATAAAAGCTATGTTGTTGTGTAAATCTTGTAAGACTTATCTTGTTATAATTATTTAGTGCCGATCTATGTTGTGGTAGCTCGGATCATCATCTAACCCGGATTAGTCGTGATCATGGATCATGACATAGAGTTTGTTTAAATGTACAAAGGGTTAAATGATGAAACTCTACCACACATTAAACATGAACTTGTGTAAAATCGATTTTACTTATGAAATAGTGTTCAAAACTAGTAGATCTACGGATCTACAAACGGTATTTTCAAAGGACCACGTGTCAAGAGAAAACATACTTTTAAAGACGGATCTTTCATAAACAAGAATGATTTTAGCAAACACACAAGTGTGTAAATACTTGTGTAACACTAAGTTTCGACAAAGAACTAGTATTGTCAAATTCTACAAGAAGTTGTAAAGATGAAATTCCTTTAAAAACGAGACTTTCAAGAAACGAAGTTGATTTATATAAAGATCCACTAAAAATAGTGGGATTTATCACGCATTTTTGGATAAACCACAAGTTCATGTAATTTATGCGATTTATATATATATTTTGACTAATTTTGGAAAGTTGTTATTGGTTGAATGAGAAAATTGTTGATTTGAATTATAAAAGAAAATGATACGCTTGAAAGCGTGGCCACCTCCAGTTACAGGGGAAACTCTGGCGAAATTTTTCTAAAAATCTAACACTTGGGAATATTTTCACTACAAGTGTTGTAAATCTACTTTTGACTTGTTTTCAAAACGTAAGTTTCGCCACGACTTTATTTACGAAACATCGGAGGTGGGGTTTTTACAAAATGAAACGGGGTAAATATATATTTGATATATATATATATATATATTTTTTTTTATAGCGTCACTTGTAAAATGTTTATGATTACTTTGTGAAATATACGGATATTATTTTTAGAGCAAAAATAATATTACCAAGTACTAATGATTACAGAAATAATGCATACGCCTTCATAATCAATAATAAGTTACAACGGTATAATTATTACCACCTGATCTTTAAAACGTAACTTACGCATCTTAAGAAAATATTTATGAGCGCGTATTTTTGTCAAAGTATTATTTTGGGAAGAATATTTATATTTTGAAGTAAGAAATAAAATATATTAAGTGAGACTTAATAATGTATTTCGAATTTTACGAACACGCATGTATTAAATCCCCCATCCTTGGGAAGGAGAATAATTACCAAGTATTTACAAAAAATATAAACACGAAATAGTTGTCTAACTATTTCCCAAAAACTTAAACCTTAAGCTAAGGCACGGCCGTCCGTCTAATAGACTTAGTACGTGTAGGTCGTCGCACAGCTGCTTGATCAGGAGATATACTTGGTAGAGACGCACCACTGTGAGTTCATGTCCCCCTTTTCTCTAACTGTTTTCAGTTTTCTAAACTGCGGGGGTGAAATACATGTTACTATGATTACGAATAATTCTTACATGGTATGGTTAGTGTAAGGAGGGTTATTATTCAGATCATGTGAGTGGGTAGGCGGAAACTTGAGGCCATTAATCCTCAAGGTAGGACCGAGGGGCAGGAGCGGTAGATCTATCTGGGTGTAGCGAGCCCAGCCCCAGGCCCAAACAGAACGGACCTCGGGGTGACTTTGTACCCAACGCATAAATCTGCTAGGTTTGAGTCTTCCTACTTGCACTTCACACATATCAATGGCCTTGCAAACCATTGGTGATCTCTTTTTCCTTATTTGCTACATACCAGGGTTTTTATACATACAAAGGTTTATTTACTCACTTATACATGAACTCGCTCAACATTATTGTTGATTTTTCAACTTACATGTATTTCAGGGAATTAAAGATCTGGCGCGGTATGTTGTGTTTTCCCGCTGCATATGGGTTCCGAGGTCATCCCGGTTTAGGAAATGTGACTTTTTCCTGGACGAGTCACAAATCTTAAACTGCGTTTTATTCATGTTGATGTTTATGTCTTTCAAAACAATGTTTTATGTTATGGTGTTGTAGTCCCTAAGACAATGTTATGTTACTTCGGTTTTAAAACTTAAATCTATGGATGATCTTGCATGGTTTTATTATCATATAGCTTTGTTATGATTAAGCTATGGTATTAAGAAGTCACACCAAATTAACCACGCTTCCGCAAAGCCAGGGTGTGACACTAACGGTTCTGTTTTCAGTAAGTGAATCTTGGGCACGGGGGCGTGTTGAGTGAGCACGGCCCCATGTTCAGCTTACTGTCTGACTTAAAACAGGATTGCCAGTTCCAAAGATTTAGCACGGGGGCGTGTTCAGCGGGCACGGCCCGTGCTGAGCTCTGCAGAAGCTGAAAAACTAAGAAAATCCTAAAAAATTAAAAAGAAAAATAAAAATATGATTAGGCCGTTGATTCCTAACTTTCTTAAAATCCTTGTGTCCCCGGCAACGGCGCCAAAAACTTGATGCGTGTGAAGTGTTATATATATTAGGTGTATATTTTAAGCCCCTTTAACACTTTTTTAGCCAAGTTTTAAATTTATAAAACACAATATTTTACTAACACTAAACACACATATGGGCAAGTGCACCCATCGTGAGCGTAGTATAGCGTTGGTAAGATACCGAGGTCGTCCAAGGACACAAGAGCTTTTAGTACCGGTTTATCCTCAACGTCTAATCAAAATAAAAAGTTTAGAAAAATGTTTTAAACTAAGAAAAAAATAAAAACTAACTAAAATGCTGAAAATAAAAATAAAAAGAAAAACAGATAGACAAGATGAATCACTTGGTTCCGACTCGTATCTAGTATAACCTTTGACTATTTTCGCACTTTTGCACATATTTAAGAGATTATCTTAGTTATTGTAGTAGGCCCCTCTTTTGAAGGTGACGTTACCCTCACCCCAGTAGTTTGAGTCAGCAAGGATACAATCCTAAAAGGGTGGATTATTGGAAGATAATTAATTAAGTTATTAATGCAAATTATGGTAGGCCCCTCTTTTGGAGGTGACGTTACCCTCGACTAAGTAGTCTGAGTCAGCAGGGATACAGTCCTAAATAGCCGGGTTATAGTATTAATAGTAGTTAACTTATGAGGGGATCAAAGAGTTTGGACCCCCGCCATACAATACCGTGAAGCATTGAAGGAGGTCCTACTAAATTTGACCCAGGTCCATTGCAGGACCTCTAAACGCTGAACAATGGCAAGACCTTTACCAAACCGTTCCCTTAACCCCCGACCAGGTAGCCAACATACCTCCATATAGACCGTGGAGATATGAATGGTGAAAATCTTTTATTTTATATAGACAGTAAAATAATGCCAAGACACCACGGACAAACGATAAGGAAAGATCACCTTCAACATAAGTAACTAGTTATTAAAGTCATTAATACAAAACCAAATAAAAAGTGCAAAAGATTAGAAATAAAAAGTATTATACTAGACACTTTGTCTTCACCAAGTGATGTAAGAGACTTAGGCAAACATGGCCTTGATTGTCAAGAACTCTTACGATCAATCTTGGATCCCGAGACGACTCACACACTCTACGATGGACAATGGATGATGGTGGTGGATGATGGTGTTGTGATGGTGGTGGGTGGTGGATGAAGTGTGAGAGAGGTGGTGTGCCAAGGGATGAGTTGAAATGAAACCAAGCACTCCTATTTATAGGCTGAACAGAAGGCTGGGCACGGCCTCGTGTCCGCTGGACACGCCCCCGTGCCTGTCTGACACTCTCTCTCTTCATTAATTGTAATTCGCAATTACAATTAATGCGCTTGCTGTACTTTCGCCACGCCCCCGTGTTCACTGGACACGGCCCCGTGGTGGGCAATAGAAGCTTCTATAGGTTTGTCTTTTCTGCTGCTTCTTGGGCACGGCCCCGTGCTGGCTGAGCACGGGGCGTGTTCAGTCTTCTGCCTTCTCTATTTTGCTTGGGAAGATGCCGTTGAGGGTTCGGGCAGTCCACTTATGTTCCTTTTCTTGTATTTATGTTGGATTTAGCTGTCTTTTTGCTTCTTTTGTGATTTTGAGCTCATTTAATCCTGAAAATACAAAAGGAAGACAAAAACACTCTTTTTCCAACATTAGTACTTAAAAAGGGTTAGTTTTATGCCTCATTTGATGTAATTTATATGTTGCATTTTACACACATCATCTTCACATTTAGTACGCTCTTAGATGGACTCATTCGTGAAGATAGGATTCTTGAGGCTGAGAGACTCTTCAAGAAGCTCATCAAACAGAAACTATGTGAACCCGATGTAGTTACGTATAACACGATGATTAAAGGGCTTTGCAAGTTTGGCAACAATGATATTGCCATTGGTTTGCTTAGGCTCATGGATGAAAGAGGCTGTAAGCCTGATATTTATGCATATAATACTATCATTGATAGTCTTTGCAAGGACAAAATGATAGAGAATGCTTTCAAGCTTTTCAATGAAATGGTATTTGCCAAAGGCATTCTACCAGATGTCATCACATACACCTCTCTGATTTATGGCCTTTGTAACTTGTGTCGTTGGGACGAGGTCTCTAAGCTGCTAAAAGAAATGGAGGATTTAAGGATCTCTCCTAGTTTGCGAACCTTTAACATATTAGTTGATGCATTTTGCAAGGAAGGTAGGGTGGATGAAGCGGAGGCTGTTATAGACATCATGGTTGAGAGAGGCGAGGTTCCTGACATAGTGACGTATAATTCACTGATAGATGGTTACTGTCTAAGAGGTGAAATGACTAAAGCAAGGGCGCTTTTTTGATTCACTTACTTCTAAAGGTCTCGTCCCTAATGTTGTTACTTATAGCAGTTTATTGAATGGGTATTGCAAGAGTTTCAAAGTAGAAGAGGCCATGCATATGTTTTATGAGATAACAAGAAAAGGTTTGAAACCTGATATAGTCACTTACAACACCATGTTACAGGGTTTGTTTCGGGTCGAACGTTGTGGAGCTGCACGCAAACTCTTTGATGAGATGCGATCACAAGGCCTAATTCCAAATGAATGCACCTATAGAATAATATTAGACGGTCTTTGCAACAACCATAAAGTTGATGAGGCGCTCTCTTTGTTCCACTTGGTAGGTGATAGCAAGCAAAACTCTGACATTCAAGTGTACAATATTCTTATTGATGGTATGGGCAAACATGGGAAGCTTGATACTGCAAGGGATCTTTTTCATGACCTAACTTTAAAAGGTTTGCAACCTAATATTCGGACATATAATGTGATGATTAGTGGCCTATGTAGGGAAGGTATGCTGAAGGAAGCAAAACACTTGTTTCTTACAATGGATGAGAGTGGCTGCCTGCCAGATAATGTTACTTACCGTGTTCTTCTGCAAGGATATCTTAAGAAGAAGCATTACGATGATGTAGAGATGCTTTTAGAGGAAATGGATGGAAGAAGTTACTCACTTGATGCAACATCTTTATCGTTGTTGATTGATGACATCGCAGCTGGTTCATTAGACAGAAGCATGCTTCAGCTGATTGGTAGGCTTGTGCCAAAAGAATTGATCAACACTCCCGCCCCTATAACAGCCTTGGAGCGACACTGAAATAGTGATCATGACTGGCTTCTAATTTCATGGTTGCTACCAGTTACATGTTTGATATACACAAAGTAAATATCACAGCTTTGACCACAAGTGGTTCTTTTGTAGAATCAGCCATGTATTAGATATAAATCCCATATTCAAAGCCTTATTCTTAGCCCTAAAGTCGTGCCATCGTTTTCTGCACTGGATCTGTCTACTGAATCACCATATTCTTCTATTTTTCTGGCGTTACAATGCAGGTGTGTCTAAACTCTACCATCACTTGTAAAAGGTGTTGCCTACATGGATGCCTATGCCTATGTGGACCTACATGTAGGCTGAAACAGGATGAGTTTCCATCAATATGACAGCACAACATATGTGTGGAGATAATACCATTTGAGAGAATGTTGATTTTCTTTAGTAAAAGGATTGTGTGATTTTGTTGGAAGATTATAATCAAGGAAAATTGGTTTAATTAGAAGTCAAAACAAAAGTCAAACCTGTGTTTATGAAAAGTCAAAATTGGACAGAAAAGTTAAACATTGTGTCTGTTAGTTTAGGATTGTATTGATTAGTTTAAGTAGTTAAATAACCGTCGATGTATGGCCATACAAGCCCTCATATGTACAGAATCACCGTATTTTTCCAGTTTCTGCATATTCTTTCGGCCTAACAATTGAGCGTAATCACACCAGTTTCTATTTCTACATGTATATACATATACATATAGGGCTGCACATATACGCACAAGCATTATGAATCTGCAAATGGTTGTTTATTTCTTTCTTTCAGTTAGATCTTCATGGATATCCCGACCAAGAAATTTGACTTTTTAATTTCCTGATTGACTTCGAGAATTAACTTCCTGCTGGGTGGTGATGCCAATTGGAGGGTTTGTATATGGATTGCTTCTCCTTTTGCAATTTACTATCCTTATGGTTGTAAATGAACACCGTCATGATTAGTGGCTGCCCACCCCACCAGATAATGTTACTTACAATGTTCTTCTCCAAGGATATCTTAAGAAGAAGAAATACGATGATGTAGAGAAGCTTCTACAGGAAATGTATGGAAGAAAGTAAAATACAGCAACCAAGGTAGGGTCTAAGGAGGGTAAGATGTAGATAGTCTTACCTCTACACCGTAGAAATAAAGAGCATGCTTCCAGTGAGACCCCGCTCGATAGTAGTTTTGCATCAAGCCTTGGACATAAGACACAAAACACTCAGCAATTGGGACAAAGTCAAAAACCAATTAGTGCATGTACCCCCTGTCTTTCGGCTATCAACGCCACCACATGATGCATGATTAACCGTCCCGCGCTTTTTAACATTATTTTCTATGAAATTAGTAAAATAACGGAAATTAACCGACCCAAACATATATTACTACTTATTATTATTATAAATAATGCTTTTGTACAACCATTGAATGCACAAAACACCAACATAGCATGGTGTACAACTTTTAATGATGTCTGTAAAGTAACTTTCATATTGAGTCATTCTTTGGTGAGGTGTCAAAATGAGATTTTTATCCATTAAAAATGTACTTTAGGCGACTTTTGATCCACTTCTAATCCCAAAGAGCCACCTCTACGTTTTATCCATTAAAAATGTACTTTAGGCGACTTTTGATCCACTTCTAATCCTAAAGAGCCACCTCTATCGTAACTATATAAAAGTATCGATTGTTTTCCTCTTGTTTTATGCTATAGGGACCACAACCATAGTTCAGTTTTGCACATTCTTCAGCTTCTTCTTTATAGAGCTGTATACATGTAGGCACCATTTAATAGACTCAGTATAAAACTTAACCATTCGGAGGTCTAAACCATTAAGAGGTAAACAAACAACCCCTTAATGATTCAGACCTCTTACTGGTTCAGCCTTTAACCATTCAGAAGTTGTCAAACAGCCCCTTAGATAACATTGAATGATTTTCTTTTTTGTATAAATTAACTAGTTTTTGCCCCGCCCGCGTTGCGGGACACTAAGCCGAATACTTCTCTCTCATAACATCTACGTCTCTGTTTCGGATAATTGTACATACTACTCATAACATCTCAAAAAAAATACATTTAGTCAACCAATTAAAATAAAACACCACCATTCTTTTGATAAAAAAATTAAAACGATGGAAAAACTATAAATTTAAGAGTGAAATTACAAGTTTTGTCCTTTATCTTTATATCAAATTTCAGGCGGTGTCCTTTATCTTTAAAATTGACAAGTTTTGTATTTAATGTTTCAAAATCTTACACGTTTTGTCCTTTGGCCCTAACCCAATTAATTTTTACTGTTAAGTGAAGGGCACATTGGTCATTTTACTTATTTATTTTAAAAACCATTTTAATAATTATAACAAAATAAATTATGAACGTATATACAAACAAACACACTCTCCCTCTCTAAAAAACACAGAGACTCCTCTCTCTCTCCCTCTCTCTCTCTCTAGGGTGTTACCCTCACCATCATCTGCCGCCACCCTCACCACTCCCACCCCACCCCCACACCACCCCGACTGTTGTTAATTAAACATATACACACCATTAATACCTTTCAAGAACAGAAGTTAAGGTTAAGCATCAATCATTTCCTCTTCTTACGGTTTAGGATCCGTCGGAAGCTCCATAGCAATAAACCAATGTTCATAATCACAACCATCGCGCAAAAGTGTCTCTTTTGGCTGGTGGTTTCTCCAGTTCGGAGATGAATCGTTCAGCGGAGGGTAACCCGGCCCGGATGATTTGAGTTGAATAGGAATTTGTGGACCGAGTTGGGGCGATTGATAGTGGTGATCGAGGAGAGAGAGAGAGAGAGTGTGTGTGTGTGAATCAAGAACCAGAAGAGGTGGGTAAGGATTGTGATGAAGGAGAATGCGAGAAAAATGAGAGGTTAGGGTTCGTCTGGTGGTGAAAATCGCCATCGAATGAGCTTGTTTTTTTTTAATGAAAATGGAAGTTTAGCTTGTTTTGTTCGTCTGGTGGTGAAAATCTTTGGATAAGACGCTGAAATTGGTGCATTTCGGTGAAGAAGAAAGGTGTACCCACACCAATTTGGGATTTTGAGTTAGGGCCAATATTATCAGTTTCTTTTAAAAAGTGCAGTTGGCATACCTAAATTACCTAATTCAAGGAAACTTGAGGTTCTGTTTGTTAGACCACCATCACTTGCAGTTTGAAAATCCCCATCACTTAGAAATCCCCTTTGAGAGGATGGAGTGTTGCAGGTCTTGAAATTGAAAAAGTTGCAGGTCTTGAAATCGAAAAAGTTGATGGAGAATGAGGGATGGTGGTGATGAAGGGTGGTGGCAGGTTGGTGGTGGTGGGAGGTGGTGGTGGGTGAAGGTTGTGTGAGATATATATGTATTTGGTATATATCTTACTATACTAATAAATAAAAATCTTTCTGGGACACATGTCACTTTCTCATACCTCTTGCCTTTATTTTTCAATTTTTTTATTTCCTATTAAATAATAAGTTTTAACCTTATCTCCTATGTTTAATAATAATTATATTAAAATTAAATTAAAATAAAAAAATATCAAAGATATCAATAGTGATCATCAACCACCATATGAATATTTTAAAAAGAATTTTAAGATTACGTTACACTATTTTAGTTAAAAAATATAGAGTTAATTACATAGTTAGTCCCTGTGGTTTCCACAAAATAACATACTTAGGTACTAATAGTTTAAAATCACCTTCTAGGGTATTAACTTTTCATTTTGTAAGGTTTGGAGGTATTAACTTCTAGGGTATTAACATAGTTAGTCCCTGTGGTTTGCGCAAAATAACATACTTAGGTACTAATAAAATGTGATTTTAAACCTTCAAATAACGTTAATACCCCCAAACGTTACAAAATGAAAAGTTAATACCCTAGAATGTGATTTTAAACTATTAGTACCTAAGTATGTTAATTTGTGCAAACCACATGGACTAACTATGTAATTAACTCAAAATTATATCTAAAAACAATTTGTGGCATTAATTTAAATTTAAATTAATTAGAAAAACAAAATCACACATATTTAATTTATATCCGTCTAGATTTATCAATAGCATAGTTTTTAGCATGTGATTGTTAACATGTTCTATTGTATCTAGGTTAATTAATAGAACAATTTTTAGTATATGATTCTAACATATTCTATTGTATTTTTTTCTCTTATAATTAGGCGAAGAGGTAAAGAGGTAAAAACCTAAAATAGTCTAAGACTAGCTAATCTTGCACTATGAGATACTCTACTTTAAATACCCTAAAATCACAAATAATTAAACAATTAAATACCAAATCCTGCACTGTTACATTAAATCTACCTTAAAGTATCCTAAAAGCACTAGAGGCACATACGCTAGAGTATCTCGGAACTTTTTTCTAACATAAAATAAATTAAACATATAAATACCAAATAAACATAATTCAGCTATATATATAAATTATTGAACATAATACAAAATAAAAATAAACTATTCCTCGTCTGAATCTTCTAAATAATGTAGATCTTAAATTGCAATATTTGGCACAAGATCAAGGCGAAGTCGGAAATGCATATGTGGATCCATAATCTCACCAAGGGCATCATTGTCCAAAACGGGTTAAACTAAAGAATCCCTTATGTGGACTGGTGAGAAGGCATGCCCGTCGTCCTTGAAAATCATGTTGTACAAATCATGCACGCATATGTCATGCTCCTAATCCTGTCAACATTTGTGGTCCGCATGGGTCGTCTAAGTATGTCTCATTTTTCCTTTAGAACACCAAAAGCGTGTTCCAGATCTTTTTTTTTTGTCCCTTGCAATTTCTTAAGCTTCTTTGCAACTGTATCGGTTGGACATGGAAACATTTTCATAAACGTTGACTAGGCAGGCTATATCCCATTGGTTAAATAGTACCCACGTTTGTATAAGTGCCCGTTGAATTAAATACCGAGATCATCGTTTGAGAAATTAGTCTTAAATAAAAATGGGTATTTGAGAATATGGTGGAAGGTTTGATAGTTTGTGAATGCTATAAAAATAAAAATAAAAATGGTGAGATAGGTATTTATAATGATTTAAAATAAATAAGTTAACTTTTTCAATAAATTTAACAATCATATGATTGTTAAAAGGTCACAAACCCCCCACTTCACCTTCAATAAAGAGTTGTCGAGCTTCCCTAGCCATTCGCCTACCCGGATGAGGGGGTGGCAAGGGTGTTTCACATGTGGCTTCGAAGGTGAGCACCCTTAACCGAGGATGCCCCTTTCCCCCTTATAGCCGACAGTATTCAAGTAATTAATATTTATTTTCTAATTCGATTTATATCATGGCTTATTTTTTCTCTTTGCATATGTTTATTTATGTATTGTAGATGTGATAACTTCAACTAATTTTTTGTACGAATAGATTTATTTCAGTTATGTGTGATCTCTAGGGGGTCAAATGTTAAAAACGCTTATTTTTTTCAACTATTTATGAATATTTCATTTATTTAATTATTATTTTTAAACTACGGCGTATATTTTTCCGGCTTATTAATACCTATTTAATAATTTATTGATCAAACCCCGTGTAATACACGGGTTTTTTAACCTAGTTATATAATATAAAATGATTCATCTTGTTTTAGTTTTTAAAATTATTACAATAGTTTTATTAAATAAATGGGTAAAAAGACCAATTTGCCCATTACTTAATGATTAAAATTAACTGGGTTACTCTTAAAGGACATAACGTGTAAGATTTTGAAACATTAAGTACAAAACTCGTTAATTTTAAAGATAAAAGACACTGCCTGAAATTTGTTATAAAGATAAAGGACAAAACTTGTAATTCACTCTAATTTTAAACTGGGGGCAAACTTGTAACTTTTCAAGACAAATGAGCATGTGCCAGGCAGCCGCCTGAGACGAACAAAAATTACACCGATTCAACCAATTAAAACAAAACAATACCATAGTTTTGTAAAAAAAAAACTAAAATAATGGGATGACTCTAATTTTACACTGGGGGCAAAATCGTGATTTGACTCGGAGAACAAACAAAAACAATGGTAAAACTGTAAATTTTAACTGAGTGCAAAATTGTAATTTTGCTGGGAGGGAAAAAAACAAAACTAATGACCAAACTGTAAATCTAAGCGGGGTAAAATCGAAATTTGGCCGGCCCAACAGTGAAGTGCCAGGCAGCTGCCTGACACTATTCCCCTACATGTAAAATGTACAGTACTAGTTATTGCCCCGCCGCCCGCATTGCAGGGCACTAAGCCGAATATTTCTATCTCATAACATGTATGTTTGTGTTTCGGTAACTTGTACCTACTACTCATAACACGTTCTCAAAAAACTTACATCGATTCAATCAATTAAAAACACTGCGATACTTTTGCAAAGGAAAAAAAAAATTAAAACGATGGAAAGACTAAATTTTTAAACTGTGGCAAAATTGTAATTGATCAGGACAAATGAGTGTTTGTCAGGCAACCGCCTAGCACGAATAAATATTATACTGTGTCTATAAATTAAAACAAAACAATACCATAGTTTTGTCAAAAAAAACAATGGCATGACTGTAATTTTACACTGTGGTCAAATTCGTAATTTGATAGGGAAAAAAACAAACGATGACAGAACTTCAAATTTGAACTGAGGGCAAATTCGTAATTTGGCTGGGAGGAAAAAAAACAAAACTAATGGCAAAACTGTAAATTTATACGGGGCAAAATCGTAATTTAGTTGGACCAATGGAGAAGTGGCATGCAGCTGCCTGGCACTATTCCCAAGAAAAAAACTAAAACAACGGCATGACTGTCATTTTACACTTGGGGCAAATTCTTAATTTGACAAGAAAAATAAACAAAAACGATGGTAAAACTGTAAATTTGAACTGAGGCAAAAAACGTAATTTGGCTCGGAGGGAAAAAACAAAACGAATGGCAAAACGGTAAATTTAAACGGGACCAATGGGGAAGTGCCAGGCAGCGCTGTCTGACACTATTAAAAAACTGCTACGATGGCATGACTGTAATTTTACATTGGGGCAAATTCGTAATTTGACAGGAAAAAAACAAAAACTATGACAAAACTATAAATTTGAACTGAGGGCAAAATCATAATTTGCCTAGGAGAAGAAAAAAAACAAAACCAATAGCAAAACCGTAATTTTAAACGGAACAAAATCGTAATTTGGGTGGACTAATGGAGAAGTGTCAGGCAGCTGCCTGGCACTATTCCCCTCCATGGGAATTGTATGATACTAGTCTTTGCCCCGCCCGCGTTGTGGGGCACTAAGCCGAATATTTTTCTCTCATAACATGTACGTATGTGTTTCAGTTACTTGTACAAACTACTCATAAAACGATTTTAAAAAAATTACATCAAGTCAACCAATTAAAACAAAATACTACAATACTTTTGCTAAAAAAAACGATGGAAAGACAATAATTTTAAAGTTAGGGCAAAGTTGTAACTTTTCAAGATAAATGAGCGTGTGTCAGGAAGCTGCCTGGCACGAATAAAAAATTACCCCGAGTCAACAATTAAACCAAAACACTATCATAGTTTTGAAAAAAAAAAACTAAAACGATCGTAAGACTGAAAATTGTCATCTGGGGCAAAATCGTAATTTGACAGGGAAAAAAATAAAAACGATGGCAAAACTGTAAATTTAAACTCAGCTGTTCCAGCTCAAGCACCTGCACAACCTGCACCTGCTGCAAATGAGCTATGGAGTGTTTTCCACCCCCTGCTTGAAAAACAAAAACAAATGGCTCATCAGCAGCATGCAATACATGTACAAATGCTGACAAACATGGTGGAGTCAAGGTTCAAAGATACTCAAGCAGACATCAAGGCTATAAAGGCCAGCATCCAGAACACCACTGGCAAAGCTCCTCCCACTGTACTATTCATTGATAACCCCCTTCCAGATAATGCCAAGAAGGGGGAGAAAATCAAGCAGTGGAGGAAGAAGGGAATAGAAGATGGCATTTATGTTGAACCAGAAAAAGAAAAGCAGATTTCAAAAACTGCTAGCCAAACAGCTGCCATCTCTTCAACACACACCACTATAACACACACTACAACCACTGCTCTACCTCCACCTAAAATCACCTCACCACCAAAAGTCATCACTTCAACTACATCACCAGCCATCGAATCAACCCCTGCTCAAAAGCAGAAGACATGTACTGACACATCAGTAGTTGTAATGACAACAGAGGTTGAAACACCTGTTGTTTCAACAACTGTTTGCCAGTCATCCACCACTGCTCTCATCAATGTCACATCACCACCATCACCTCCTGCGAAAAAGCAGAAGACATCAGATGTTACAACATCTATTGTAATAACAACAGTAGTTGAAACACCAGTTGTTTCAACAACTGTCAGTCAGCCACAATCCACCACTGCCCTCACTTCACTTCAAGCCATCTTTACTTCAATTAATAAATCACCCAAAAGCACTCCTTCACTAGAGAAAAGTTACACCAGAAAAAGAAAAACAACTCAGGCAACTGATGACAAATATGATCCTAATGCTGCAAAATATCCACTGGAACTGAAAGCTATAAAAAATGAGATGAGACAATTCTACACTGTGGATGACCCTTCGAAAAGAAGATTTCCTTCTCTCATAGGCTTCATAGTCCCAGAAAATATGATGAATATCTCGAGCTCAAAGCAAGGCAGGCTAAGATAAGAGCCAAACTTGAATGCAAAGATCAAGGTGATGAAGCCATTTCTGAAAGAATGGAATTCTTCCCCACCAAAGTCAAACAGATGGAAGACTATGCACGAGATCTAAGCAAAGAAATGTCAAACTTACCACCCGAAGCAGATCTACGAAAAGAAATGAGAAAAGAATATGTTGCATACATCATGAAAGAAAAATTTTATCCAGCTGAAGAAAAACAATTCGAAGAATGGCCAATAGTTGCATTAAAGCATGAGGCAAACAAAATTGAAAGAATTAAAAATGATCCAAGCAAGAAGAGGACAGCTCCAAACTAGAACAAATACAAAAAGCTCATAGCTGAGCTTACATCTGAGTACAAAAGAAAGAAGCAGGAGCTGGTGGATGCAAAGGTGGATACTGCCAATGCCATAGCAAAATGGACTAAGCAGCAAACAGATGAGGCTTATGAAAGGCTTAAGAAAAGGAGGATGACAGTTTCTGACACTCCAAACAAGCCTGACTACAAAAAGCCAAAGCAGCAGATCAAAACTTCTGAATCACTGATCACCTCTACAGATACCTCTGTCACTGTGATTGACCAAGAAAAAAGTAAACAACTGACTGTTGCAGAAGAAAAGGAAAAGGAAGCTGAGTATTTTGAAGAAGCCATCAAGAAAATGGCTTTAGATAAAGATAGATCAGCAAAGGAAGCTGAGTATTTTGAAGAAGCCATCAAGCACTGACCCTTGGTGTTGAAGATCTACAAGATCTCCTTGAACTTTCATTGTGCAGGGATGAGGATGACTCAAGTTCCAAAGATTTTGAAGCAGAATTTAAAAGACAAGCTAGGGAACTTCTGATGAGAGAATAAAGATCCAAAATAACGAAGAGTTTTGGCATTATCTGTTCCAGGGGGAGATTGTTGGAATTGAACCCTACCAGAGGAACAGATAATGAAAGCCAAAACTGGGCCACAACAGTGGATTAACAATAAGCAGTAGTTTACAACAGGCTTTCCCCTTGAAAGTACTTATAACATCTGATACCCTCCATCCACTGTCCACATACAACTGCTGCTGCCCTTTAAACTGCTGATACAGCCCTGAAGAAGGAAACACTGCTGGTTAAATCTACTGATGCTAAAAGACTGCCCACTCAAAGACTGATCAACTTTGAGGAAAGCACTGTTGAAAGAAGAAAGCAGTAGTTCAGTGTTTTACTTGTATTGTATAGAATCAGTGGTTAGGATTAGCAGGGTTTGTATAAGAACAGTGTTTACAGGTTGTTAGGTTGTTAGACGTCGCTTTCATGGTGACGTCAGCTGAGATGCCTCAGTGGTTTGGTTTGTCTATTTTCCTCCTTGATTGTGTTTATAAAGTTTGTGTTCATTTTCGCTGCATAAATCATTGAATCATATTCATTAATTGTTCATCTATTACAAAAAACACAATCAATTTAACAATCAATTCATCTATTACAAAAAAACACAATCATGACGACATCTGAGCAGCAGATGTACAAAACAGATGTTAAAGCTCATCCACTGATATACCAACAGTTGCTGATCAAATTAAACTTCAAATCCACTAAAAGACAGAAAGTTGGGTAGTGTCATATAAGAGGAGCTTCAACAGTCCAGGGAAAACAAGTTTGAAAACTTGCACACTTACCAAAGGATGAGAATCTTTTGGGCAAAAAGTGGACCCTCAAAAACATTGTATATGTTGGAGTATAGTTGTCAAGATTTATACTCATCAAACTAAGCACAAACAGCAGATGTTTCCACAACCACTGTTTTGAAGAAGACTATGTTGCTGCTGCATATTGAGAAAATCAAAGTCTGTCGTAACCACTGATTGGTTCAAACATCTGTTGGTTTGTAGCTATCCACTCTTGAAAGTCAACCTCTGTTCCATCATTTTCATTGTTTTCCACTGTTACCAAACTTCAGTGCTTTAAACCACTGACACAGCTATCCACTGATAGTTAAAGTTACCCACTGTCCTCATTTTCATTTGTAATCCACTGATATTCATCCATCAGTGGTTTCCTTAACAACAACTGTCTTCCATTATCCTTCATTTCATCAGAGGTTGTCATATGGTCAGTTCTTATCCGTCAGATCTTTGTAACCGTTGCCACGTCAGCAATTACCTTTTTCCCTATAAAACCCTGATCAAAAACCCCAAACAGGGGTTTTACTGTCGATTCGAATTCACAAAAAAACTGTTCTCAAAGCAGTTTCCATCTTCTTATCTCAAATTCATTCTTCGATTTTCTTCATCAAAATGACGAAATCAAAGCTATCTGCAACATCCACTTCGAAATCATCTAAAAAGGCCTCTCAAAAGGCTACTACACCCATCGAAATCCCATACAAATCCCCTCACAATTATCTGGGTATTCTTACAAAACCAGGCAGCACCGATGTTTTCGATTCCATCATTGATACCATGACTGCATCAAAGTACAAAACTTTGTTAATAGCAGATGCTCCGATTTACCAGAAAACCCAGAGAGAATTTTGGGAAAATGCCACTCTTGACAAACAAGGAGAAGACATCATAGCCATTAATTCCTCCTTAATGGGTAAACCAGTCAAAATCACACCACACTCCATCTCGGAAGTCTTTGAACTCAGTGATCAGCAAGGTAAAACTTCTTTTTCCAAAAATGAGTTAAAAACTGATTTCCTTGAAAGGGGGTATGCTGAACAAATAAAGAGGGATACATTAGAAAAAGGTTATTTCCCTCCTGCAACAAGATTTTTATTTCATACCCTGTTAATGTGTGTTTCAAATAAAACAACTGCCTTCAATAAGATACCATTAAAGATTCAATCCCTGGGGTTTGCTATTTTACAAAATGAAGATTTTAATTATTCCTATGAAATCTTTGATGATTTGGCCAAAAATGTTTTAACAAAATCTTTTCTATTATTTCCAAGGTTTTTAAGTTATTACTTTACAAAGAAATTTGCAAAGGATGATGTTCATGTATACTAACAAGGTGAATCTTTTCAAATTAAAAGTTTAACAGCTGCAACTTTCACTAGAATGTCAGCACCTTGCAAAACACAAGCAGAGGTGCCTGAGCAGAATTTAGCAGCTACCACTGCTCCTCAGGTATCTGCTGCTGAGCCCACTGCTCCAGGTGATCATAGTAGCACAACCACTGCAATGAAACCCACACCTGCCATTACCAAAAAGACCAAAAAGAAATCATCCAAAAAGCCACCCAAACCCAGTAAAATGGCAACTCTGGAAGATGAGATCCCAAAGCAATTGCCAGTGACAAAACAAAAGTCACCAATAACCACTGCTGCTACTTCCTCACAGCAGATGGAAGAAAGATCTCCACCATTGCCTCAAACTCCTCCGACATCCTCACAAAAGGATTCGGTTGTAAACACAGGGACCCAAGATTATGAAGTTCTGGATCCAATCGGCTCCATCTTCCTCAGTCCTGATCCAAAGGACATGTCTCTTTCTACACCTATTCCTTCACCCATCACATTACCACAATCAATGTTACCTTTGTTGCATGCAGTTGCTATAGCTCAGACACAAACCAGTTCCTCTCAATCACCTATCACTGAGAGTATACTCCCACAAGTGACTGGGTCTAATGTCCATACCTCAGCTAGCCCAGCAACAACTGGGGAGGTTACACTGCAGGAGTTACCAGTAATTCCTGTCAGTAGTTCAAGTGGAGCAGCAACTACTAATGTTGGACCCACTGGTCTACATTGGGTCAGTTGTTCCATAAATAAGACTCCCTTGAAGGCAATTTCTTCAGAGACAACCAAGGCAACCACTGGTGTGTTTACTTTAACAACTGGTGAGTTGTTCAAGGTGTCCACAAATGAAGAAAGAAGTCCCCAGTACCAAGAAAAAGGGGCATCAGTATATGACTTTTGTGACATATTCCCTAAGTCTGCTGCTGATACAACCACTGTTGGTGGGAAATCAGATGATCCCACTAAGTTGGGTGATGGTTTAAAATACCAAGAACTGATGGACAGAATTGACACACTTGACACATTTGTTGCTGAACTAAAAAATATGATGCAACAGCTGTTGGAAATTCAAAAGGTACCACCCACTGTTGTTCCAGCTCAAGCACCTGCACAACCTGCACCTGCTGCAAATAAGTTATGGAACTTATTTCAACCCCTGCTCCAACAACAAAGACAGTTGACTGATCAGTAGCTTGACATAGATGTCCAAAAGCTGAGGAACATGATGGAGTCCAGATTTAAAGACACCCAAGCTGACATCAAGGCCATAAAGGGCCATATCTTGAACACCACTGGCAAAGCACCTCCTACTGTTCTCTTCCTTGATAATCCACCACCAGATAATGCCAAAAAAGGGGAGAAGATCAACCTGTGGAAGAAGAAAGGGATTGAAGATGGTCTCTACATTGAGCCACAAAAAGATTGTATGACTAAAGACATTCCCTTGCCAGATGGGAGCAAAAAGATTGATTTTACCACAAATGCACTTGCTGAAGCAAAAGCAAGTGTAAAAAGGGATAGAGAGGCAAAGGATAAATCAAGGTGGAATGAGGAGAAGAGAGCTTACATGGAGCTGGATGCACATGGTTGTTCTGAGCCAAAGGATGTTAAAAATCCTGACCCAAAAAGAAAAAATCCCACTAGAAAAGTGAGGGAACCCAAATCCACACCATCCATACTCACAAAGCATACTCCAAAACCACCATCTAAAAGCCCTCAACATTAACTTCCACCCAAACAGCTGTTGTATCAACAACTGTTGATACCTCAGTGGTTTCAGCAGTTGTTAAACCAACAACCACCACCTCAATGACAACAACTGCTACTTCAACATACACCACTCAAACACCTGATCTCACTAAATCATCCACCACCACTTCAACCACATCATCAACCATCAAATCATCACCTGCCACTGTGCAGAAGACTTCTACTGACACATCAGTAGTTGTAATGACACCTCAATCTTCCACCCAAACAGCTGTTGTAACTCCTGTTGTATCAACAACTGTTGGTACCTCAGTGGTTTCAGCAGTTGTTAAACCAACAACCGCCACCTCAATCACAACAACTGCTACTTCAACACACACCACTCAAACACCTGATTTGACTAAATCATCCACCACCACTACAACCACATCACCAACCATCAAATCACCACCTGCCACTGTGCAGAAGACTTCTACTGACACATCAAGAGTTGTAATGACAACAGTGGTTGAAACACCTGTTGTTTCAACAACTGTTAGTCAAACACTTCTCACTTCAAACACAACCACTAATCCACCCAAAACATCATCAGTCTCTCCTCAACCAAAAAGGAGAAGGTTAATTTTGATTGATGATGAGCCTTCACCTTCACCAACATCTTCACAACCTCTACCACTTGTCACTTTACTAAACCCTGTACCTCTCTCTTCAATACAGATACAAAATCCAATCACTGATATTGCTCCTTCAGGTGTTCAATTTCCTCTAGAACTTGTTGCTGTCAGATAAGAGATCAAATCCTTCTACTATGAGGATGATCCTGCAAAAAGGAGTTTACCATCTGTTGAAGGATATCCTAGGCCTAATAATACTGATGAATATTTAAAATTAAAGGCCAAACAAGCAGAGGATATTGCTAAAAGAGAATCAGCAGGGAAGACTGACAAAGAATATCAAAGGCACTACCAATTTTTGCTTACTCAAGTCAGTTCCCTGGAACAATTTGCAAAGAATGTTTGTCAAAAATTATCAGAAAGAGCAGATGAATCTCTGAGAAAAGACTATGTTGAGAATATCATGGCTCACAAGAAGTATAAGGGAGAGAAGCATATGTACAAAGATTGGACCATTCCTGAGCTTGAAAGTGAAGCAGCCAGGATCCAAGAGATGCTTAAAAATAAGGTTAAACACACTCCTCCTGACTGGAAAAAATTCAAAAAGAATGTACCTGACAAGGCTTTAGAGTTAAAGAGAATGAAAGAGGAGCTGATAGCAGCTGACTATGGGTCAAAGAATTCAATGTCAAAGTGGAGAGAAGATAGGGTCAGGGCCACTTACAAAATGTTGGAGGAACTAAGGAAGAAAGATCCAAATGTTTCACAAAAACCTGACTATCCTAAAACTGAAGGTTCAAAAAGACCACCAAAGTTACAAATCAAGAGATGCACTGATCCAGCAGGTGCTGCTATTTATCAAAGAAAAAGACAAAAGCAGATGGATACTGAAACCTTGAAGGAACTTATGGCTGGTGATGAACTTGTAAAAGAAGGTATCAAGAGAATGGTGATAGAAAGGCTTGAAGTGAATCAATCTGCAGGCACAGATCAGATCTAATGGTGATGTGATTTTCCTTGATCTTCAACTGTGTAGGAATAAGGAAGATACAGATTCTGTTTAGCCAATTCTACTTTTTTACTATATAGTTTTTTTTTTCTTTTTGAGGTTGAATTACATGTTAAACTCACAAAAAATTATTAGTTGGTTTTCAATGTTGATGACACTGATGGCCAGGTACATTATGTTATCATGACGATAACTGGAATAGGTTGATCAATTCTTCTTTTTTTGCTTTTTGTAAATTTTTATCATTTAATTATGTTGTATAGAAAAGTAAAATATGCTAAAGCTTTTTGCTAATAAAGTAGAGCTAAAACAAAAGTTTCATTGAAAATTAAAATTATAGATTTGATCGGTTTGCGGATATTATTAGACATAGATGATTTATTGAAAATGTGTATTACCAAGATCGGTAGGCAAAGTACCAGTATTGAGATGTACCGAGTTTGTGGTTGGGACTTTTAAATGTATACTTAACTAAAATGCGAATGTGAATTCATCAAATATTTGTTCACATGATAGTTTACATATTTACATAGACAAAAACTTTTATCATTATAGTTATTATAATACTAACACATACTGTCTTTAACATTATTTTATAAAGATATAGATCTAAAGACCAAAATTTAAATGATATATTATAATCTGTTTTTTAGTATTTGATTTCGATCATTACTAAACCTACCCGTGTGGTTACACGGGTCCTACACCTAGTACTAATAAATAAAAATCTTTCTGGGACACATGTCACTTTCTCATACCTCTTGCCTTTATTTTTCAATTTTTTATTTCCTATTAAATAATAAGTTTTAACCTTATCTCCTATGTTTAATAATAATGATATTAAAATTAAATTAAAATAAAAAAATATCAAAGATATCAATAGTGATCATCAACCACCACATGAATATTTTAAAAAGAATTTTAAGATTACGTTACACTATTTTAGTTAAAAAAATATATCTAAAAACAATTTGTGGCATTAATTTAAATTTAAATTAATTAGAAAAACAAAATCACACATATTTAATTTATATTCGTCTAGATTTATCAATAACATAGTTTTTAGCATGTGATTTTTAACATGTTCTATTGTATCTAGGTTAATTAATAGAACAATTTTTAGTATATGATTCTAACATATTCTATTGTATTTTTTTCTCTTATAATTAGGCGAAGAGGTAAAGAGGTAAAAACCTAAAATAGTCTAAGACTAGCTAATCTTGCACTGTGAGATACTCTACCTTAAATATCCTAAAATCACAAATAATTAAACAATTAAATACCAAATCCTGCACTGTTACATTAAATCTACCTTAAAGTATCCTAAAAGCACTAGAGGCACATACGCTAGAGTATCTCGGAACTTTTTTCTAACATAAAATAAATTAAGCATATAAATACCAAATTGTCACACCCCCTAAATTCCACGTGTCACCGGTGGGCCCGGTGGGGAGTATCGTGACGTGGTTGGCAACATAATAGTCAAACAACACAATATTTAATATGCACAGCGGAAGCAAATGAAAGATATATTTCAACCGAATAAAATATTGTAATATCGTGTATCACAAACAGTTGAAAGTTTATCCACAGACGGATCAAAATAAATAGGAAACAGTAGTTCAACAGACGATAGGCATCTTAAGCTTGCGAGACTCTTTATTGATGCTAAGGAGAGAATCCAGCCTATTACGCTTAGTACCTGCATTTAATCTTTTTGGGAAAATACGCCAGTTTACACTGGTAAATACAATCAACCGACTCATTTTAAAAATGATTAAAAATTGATTTGGATGCACATGGCACAAACATTTTATAACTTGGGATATTTATTTAAATATATAAACTTGTAAAAGAATTACATGTTCCTTATGCGTTCAGTAGCCCGGATTGTGCCGGGTTAAAGATCAATAGACACACCACATAATCTATTTATGCACTGACGAGTGTACGCCTACACTCCGCGCTTAGGTCGTGGCCATTTCGTAAAATGATGCCAAGGATATCCGGGACATGGTCATTAACCTCCCAAAGGCTTTAAGTAAACAAAACATAATTTAAACGGGCCGATTAAAATATCAATTAACCACCAAACGATGGAAGATTTAATGCCCGACCAAGCGGTATTTTATATACCGTACCCCAAGCCCGTATAGGGAAAATAAGTTAAAAGTATTTACCTGAGCAAAGTAATAATCACAATAAGAAAATGCAAGTAGCTTTTACTGGTCCTCCTAATCTGGAAGGAAGGTTTATAATAACCTATTAGAATCCTAACGGGTCTTTAGTTAAGCTTAAGCTTAGACCGGTTAGTTTCAAAGATACGGTTCGTACGCATGATTAAGCGAAGACCGGATAGAATGTGATTTAGACCCGACAAGTTTGAAGACTTTCTTAATATGGGTATTTCATACACATTCTGGATTTTGAGATAAAACCGATAAGGTTTGACCCGTTTCGGCTAATTTATGCAAACTAGTTACATAAACCGAACCGAACGCGTAATAAGCGTAACGGGTATTCATGAGGGTCCTAACCAGGTTTCCTAAGTTAATATGCCTCAAATATGTTGTGACATAAGTAAGATGTCTTTTATTATGCCCGAAACGAATTTAAACACAAACTATGCCCCGTAGGGGTAGTTTGGTCATTTTCAAGGTTATAAAAGAGTTTAAGTGTTTACCTGAGTTACAGGTCTGATGTAATCAGTAAACATACTCAATTTAATAAGTTATAACAGTAGGGTAAAGTATATATGTGAAATTTATCAATTATAACCAAACTATGCACCGTAGGGGCATTTTGGTAATTTCACATAAGCCGTAAAGCTCAAAACTGAAGTCTGAGTTTAACAACCTTTGCTTACTGTTAAAATATTATAATTTACCTAAAATATCAGTAGGTATCAACCCTTGTATGTTTAAAATAGTTCTGGTACATACTATGCGTTAAAAACGCTTAAAAAGGCGATTAAAAGCCATTTCCGGGTTCCATACATAAAGCTGATATTTTTACTATTCCAGAAGGCTTAAAATAATTTATTTATCATATGTAATCAGTAGCAAAAGGTTTGGAGTCAATCAGATATGTAAAACTCATTTTATAGCCCGAAAGGGCAAAACCGACAATTACCGGATTAAGCCTATGACTATGAGTTATGCTCAGCCAAAAATTTATTAAAAATCTTAAAAAATCCCAAAATAATATATTACGTCAGTGGGTAAGAAGTTTGATATCAAAAAGTGAGTTTAAATAGGCTATACGCTAATTACGCCGTTTAATTAACATAAAGCTTTCAATTTACGCTAATGAGCATAACTCTCAAACTACACCTCAAACTGATGTCAAACTTTGGGTACAAGTTTATATATCAGTGACTAAGGTTTCTACCCTTTTACATTTCCAAAAATCACGTTTTATGGTGAAAATGGCATAATGGTCAACATATAGGCAATTAACGGAATCATGCGTATTAATCGGATAACTAATGATCCGAGGTGTATAATCTCAGAGGGTTATACTAGCATGTAACCTGGTCCTATTAGAGCTCTAGGGCATTTCTAAAACATGCTTAAACGGGTCAGAACTGAAAGTCAAAGCAAAAGTCAAATTATGCGACTTTCGGTTCCGAACCGGGTCTCTACTGAAAATTGTCGGGTTGAACATGTTTAGACATGTTCTTACATTCATTACCAAGTTATATTAATGATCAAACAGGTTGTATGGGTTCTACATTGCTAATTATGCATAAATTAGAATTTAAGCATTCTGTTGACTTTTCAATAACAAGTTTGACCCGACATTTGACCTAGTTAGAGTGGGAATCAGAGGGTGCCCTTTTAAGGGCTTATTGCCCACATATTTACCAACTTATAACTACTTTCAATTTGACTAATCACTGGACCATTAGTGATTAATCGTTAAGTAAACCGTTAATTACAACAGTTTGACTTTTAAGCTAAAACTAAGCAAAAACTTAACTAAGAAAGGTTAAGCAAACTTACTGAAGTCCTATGCATGATTTGTGATCACTTGAGCCTGCTTTGGAGCTCCAGAAATGATCAGGAATGCAAGAGAAAGGTGTGAAGAAATGGTTGCAACCTTGGCCCTTTATATAGTGCTCAAGAACTCATGGATCATTGACACACAAGTCTAACCATGGCCTTGGATCACTTCCAGATGTCCCTAAGTGTCTAGGGGTTGCCTAGGGGTCGCCCAAGATGAGAAAACTCGGATTAAAGTCGGTTACAAGGGCTATGGCAGACAAGAACCCAACAAAATCGGAACAGAAGGCCCCTCGCGTGGCGCGTAGACCCCCCCAGGGGCCTCGCGTGGCGCGACGCCCTATCTGATCAAATCTTATATTTTTGATTTTTTTGTGTTTTGATCCTTGGCTCTTCAAGACTTTGCTACGACATTATTTCTTGCACTTTGAACCCTATAAATTGACATATAAGGGCTTTAAGACATTTACCCACTTTGTTTAGTCCTCGGTTAACTTTATTGTTACTCAAAAAGTCATAACTTTCAACGTTGACGCTTTTAACCCCTCACGTACGAATTTGATCATAACTTTCTCATATGATAACGAAACTTTATGAAATTTATATCGTGCATTCTAGTGAGCATAATTAACCGTTACAAAGCTTTGGGTTTGTCAAAAGGTCACTCAGAGGTATAACTTAAACATGTTGACACATTTAACCCCTGTAGTTTGTAATCTCTCACTTTCTTCCATATTTAGCTTCGTATGATCCATGATTTATTCGTTTGAAGGTATGAGCATCATGTAGGGTTAATGTACTATATATTTATTCACTGTTGACATTTAGAACTCGTATATTCACATACTTTCCATGATTGTCAACTTTAATCCTTCTATAAACATATGACACGTGTCAACACATTATAGGACGTGAATTTTCGAGGTGTTACACAAATAAACATAATTCAACTATATATATAAATTATTGAACATAATACAAAATAAAAATAAACTATTCCTCGTCTGAATCATCTAAATAATGTAGATCTTAAATTGCAATATTTGGCACAAGATCAATGCGAAGTCGGAAATGCATATGTGGATCCATAATCTCACCAAGGGCATCATTGTCCAAAACGGGTTAAACTAAAGAATCCCTTATGTGGACTAGTGAGAAGGCATGCCCGTCGTCTTTGAAAATCATGTTGTACAAATCATGCACGCATATGTCATGCTCCTAATCCTGTCAACATTTGTGGTCCGCATAGGTCGTCTAAGTATGTCTCATTTTTCCTTTAGAACACCAAAAGCGTGTTCCAGATCTTTTTTTTGTCCCTTCTTGCAATTTCTTAAGCTTCTTTGCAACTGTATCGGTTGGACATGGAAACATTTTCATAAACGTTGACTAGGCAGGCTATATCCCATTGGTTAAATAGTACCCACGTTTGTATAAGTGCCCGTTGAATTAAATACCGAGATCATCGTTTGAGAAATTAGTCATAAATAAAAATGGGTATTTGAGAATATGGTGGAAGGTTTGATAGTTTGTGAATGCTATAAAAATAAAAATAAAAATGGTGAGATA
The DNA here is from genome assembly GCA_030545235.1 of Helianthus tuberosus. Taxonomy (NCBI): domain Eukaryota; kingdom Viridiplantae; phylum Streptophyta; class Magnoliopsida; order Asterales; family Asteraceae; genus Helianthus; species Helianthus tuberosus. The sequence continues at coordinate 202,982,381 of CM060425.1, forward strand.
GGTATTTATAATGATTTAAAATAAATAAATTAACTTTTTCAATAAATTTAATAATCATATGATTGTTAAAAGGTCACAAACCCCCCACTTCACCTTCAATAAAGAGTTGTCGAGCTTCCCTAGCCATTCGCCTACCCGAATGAGGGGGTGGCAAGGGTGTTTCACATGTGGCTTCGAAGCTGAGCACCCTTAACCGAGGATGCCCCTTTCCCCCTTATAGCCGAAAAGTATTCAAGTAATTAATATTTATTTTCTAATTCGATTTATATCATGGCTTATTTTTTCTCTTTGCATATGTTTATATATGTATTGTAGATGTGATAACTTCAACTAATTTTTTGTACGAATAGATTTATTTCAGTTATGTTTGATCTCTAGGGGGTCAAATGTTAAAAAACGCTTATTTTTTTCAACTATTTATGAATATTTCATTTATTTAATTATTATTTTTAAACTACGGCGTATATTTTTCCGGCTTATTAATACCTATTTAATAATTTATTGATCAAACCCCGTGTAATACACGGGTTTTTTAACCTAGTTATATAATATAAAATGATTCATCTTGTTTTAGTTTTTAAAATTATTATAATAGTTTTATTAAATAAATGGGTAAAAAGACCAATTTGCCCATTACTTAATGATTAAAATTAACTGGGTTACTCTTAAAGGACATAACGTGTAAGATTTTGAAACATTAAGTACAAAACTCGTTAATTTTAAAGATAAAAGACACTGCCTGAAATTTGTTATAAAGATAAAGGACAAAACTTGTAATTCACTCTAATTTTAAACTGGGGGCAAAATTGTAACTTTTCAAGACAAATGAGCGTGTGCCAGGCAGCCGCCTGAGACGAATAAAAATTACACCGATTCAACCAATTAAAACAAAACAATACCATAGTTTTGTAAAAAAAAAAAACTAAAATAATGGGATGACTGTAATTTTACACTGGGTCAAAATCGTGATTTGACTCGGAGAACAAACAAAAACAATGGTAAAACTGTAAATTTTAACTGAGTGCACAATTGTAATTTGGCTGGGAGGGAAAAAACAAAACTAATGACAAAACTGTAAATCTAAGCGGGGTAAAATCGAAATTTGGCTGCACCAATAGTGAAGTGCCAGGCAGCTGCCTGGCACTATTCCCCTACATGTAAAATGTATAGTACTAGTTATTGCCCCGCCGCCCGCATTGCGGGGCACTAAGCCGAATATTTCTATCTCATAACATGTATGTTTGTGTTTCGGTTACTTGTACCTACTACTCATAACACGTTCTCAAAAAAATTACATCGATCCAATCAATTAAAAACACTGCGATACTTTTGCAAAAGAAAAGAAAAAGAAATTAAAACAATGGAAAGACTAAATTTTTAAACTGTGGTAAAATTGTAATTGATCAGGACAAATGAGTGTTTGTCAGGCAACCGCCTAGCACGAATAAAAATTATACCGTGTCTACAAATTAAAACAAAACAATACCATAGTTTTGTCAAAAAAAAAAAAAACTAAAACGATGGCATGACTGTAATTTTACATTGTGGTCAAATTCGTAATTTGACAGGGAAAAAAACAAACGATGACAGAACTTCAAATTTGAACTGAGGGCAAATTCGTAATTTGACTGGGAGGAAAAAAACAAAACTAATGGCAAAACTGTAAATTTGTACGGGGCAAAATCGTAATTTAGTTGGACCAATGGAGAAGTGGCAGGCAGCTGCCTGACACTATTTCCAAGAAAAAACTAAAACAACGGCATGACTGTCATTTTACACTTGGGGCAAATTCTTATTTTGACAAGAAAAATAAACAAAAATGATGGTAAAACTGTAAATTTGAACTGAGGCAAAAAACGTAATTTGGCTCGGAGGGAAAAAAAACAAAACGTATGGCAAAACGGTAAATTTTAACGGGGCCAAATCGTAATTTGGTTGGACCAATGGGGAAGTGTCAGGCAGCTGTTTAACACTATTAAAAAAACTGCTACGATGGCATGACTGTAATTTTACATTAGGGCAAATTCGTAATTTGACAGGAAAAAAACAAAAACTATGACAAAACTATAAATTTGAACTGAGGGCAAAATCATAATTTGCCTAGGAGAAGAAAAAAAACAAAACCAATAGCAAAACCGTAATTTTAAACGGAACAAAATCGTAATTTGGGTGGACTAACGGAGAAGTGTCAGGCAGCTGCCTGGCACTATTCCCCTCCATGGGAATTGTATGATACTAGTTTTTGCCCCGCCCGCGTTGCGGGGCACTAAGCCGAATATTTTTCTCTAATAACATGTACGTATGTGTTTCAGTTACTTGTACAAACTACTCATAAAACGATTTTAAAAAAATTACATCAAGTCAACCAATTAAAACAAAATACTACAATATTTTTGCTAAAAAAATAAAACGATGGAAAGACAATAATTTTAAAGTTAGGGCAAAGTTGTAACTTTTCAAGATAAATGAGCGTGTGTCAGGAAGCCGCCTGGCACGAATAAAAAATTACCCCGAGTCAACAATTAAACCAAAACACTATCATAGTTTTGAAAAAAAAAACTAAAACGATCGTAAGACTGAAAATTGTCATCTGGGGCAAAATCGTAATTTGACAGGGAAAAAAATAAAAACGATGCCAAAACTGTAAATTTAAACTCAGGGCAAAAACATAATTAAGCTAAGAAGGAAAAAAACAAAACCAATGACAAAACTGTAAATTTAAACGAGACAAAATCATAAGGTGGTTGAACCAATGAGGAAGTAGTGCCTGGCACTATTCTCCTCCATGGTGAAAGTTAGGGCAAACTTGTAACTTTTCAAGATAAATGAGCGTGTATCGGGCAGCCGCCTGACACGAATAAAAAATTACCCCGAGTCAACAATTAAAACAAAACACTGCCATAGTTTTGTCAAAAAAAAAAAAAAAACCTAAAACAATCGCATGACTAACTTTTAACCAGTGAAAAAATCGTAATTTGACACGGAAAAAAAAACAAAAACGATGATAAAACTGTAAATTTAAACTGGGGATTATCCGCATGGCCGACCCTAAGGGTGGGTGGGGAGGGCCACCGGATAGGGCCCGATACTTCGAAGGCCATGTTATTTAAAAAAAATCCGATATGTAAATGTAAAAATAAATTAATTAATAGGGTATACTCATACAAACACCAACATTGGCTCATTTACAAAACTATTTTTATGGTTTAGATGAGTTATTAGCCCATTGTCATTAGGTTTAAACCTTTAATGATCCCAATACCCAATTTCATTAAGGACTAAGGGCACGTTTTTTCGAGCTCGAACATGATACATGAATTCTCAGGGCCGACCCTGATTATCCATGTAATTAACTCTTACCAATTTATTACTATCAGGTGTTATGTATCATAATTAAAAAAATATATAAGGTTTTATACTCGTATTAAAATATACCTTCATGACACATTCTAAAAAGTATTTTTGTTATTTACTTAATACACTTAACAAATCAAATTTTAGATATGAAGAACTCATAACAAATTAACTATTACTTGATTTGAATTTAAGCTCTAAGTTAGTAGGTGGCCTAATAGATAAGAATGGCTAGAAAACATAATTGAATACTTTTGTACTTATATTTAACATTACCTTTTGTTTTCTAACGATATTGTCATAAAATAAATCAAACGGTAGATTAGATACATTGTTAATTAATATTTAACTAGTGTTTACCCGACGAGCATTGTAGTGAAAATGTCGTATGTACATGAAACTGTTATAACAAAATCTATACTATATAATAAAAGAAACTATTTTGAGGACACTTGTCATCATATTATGTTTTATAGATAAGTATTATTTTAATTTAATTTTTTCTAATTAATTATAGATAATCCTTCTACTAAAGTCCAAAGGTTTTATAATACACAGGGTTTATAAAGATATAACTTTTTATTGATTGGTATATAAATTACATGTGCTCAACCCATATAATACATAAGGTTCTTAAAAATGAAACTTTTTTCATTATTTAATATATAAAATTAAATTTACTTAACCCATACAATACACGGTGTTCTTAAAGATATAACTTTTTTATTATTTAATATATAAAATTACATTTATTCAACCTATGTAATAAACAAGATTTCTAAAGATATATTGTTTTATTATTTGGTATATAAAATTACATTTATTCAACCCGTGTTTAGGCCATGTTTTATAGATAAGTATTATTTTAATTTAATTTTTTCTAATTAATTATAGATAATCCTTCTACTAAATATTATTTAGTTTAATTTTTTATGGATAATTATTATTTAGTTTAATCTCCTTCTCATTTATAATTATTTAGTTTAATTTTTTATGGATAATTATTATTTCGTTTAATCTCCTTCTCATTTATAATATTATTTATTTAACTAATAGAGTAAATACGATTTTGGCCCCTGTGGTTATATCACTTTTACTCTTTTAGCCCAAAAAGAATTTTTAACATCTGAACCACCAACGTCTTTTTTTCTAATCTTTTTGGCCCCTAACGTCTTTTTTCTAACCCTTTTGACCCCTAACATTTAATGGATGAGGTTAGTGTTAGGGGCCAAAAGGGTTAGAAAAAAAGACGTTGTGGGATCAGATGTTAAAAAAAATTCTTTTTTGGGCTAAAAGGGTAAAAGTGATATAACCACAGGGGCTAAAATCGTAATTTACTCTAACTAATATTATTTATCATTTATACATTTACGGAGTTTTAAATAATGGGTTAAATTTATTGAGACTTCGTTAACAAATTTTGCTACAACAAAACAATCTATTTATATCAATCTAAATTTTTATCTATAATCTATACTATATAATAAAACATTAATGTGTGACACATGTCGTTCATTGTAGGTATTTGTTTTATGATTTTCTCGTCTTACTTCCAAACTTATCTTATATTAATTAAATAAATAATGAGCTAATATTAAATTTTATCCTACTTTAAATTTCAAATACCATTTTTCTATTTTTCTAATAAAATATTATCCGAAATTGTAAATTGTAAATTGTTAATTTAAAACATTTTAAATAAAAAAAATTTATTTGGTATATAAAATTACATTAATTCAACCCGTATAATATGGTTCTTATATATATAACTTTTTATTATTTAATATATACAATTATTTTTATTCAATCCGTGCAATAAAGGAAGTTTTTAAAGATATAATATTTTATTATTTAGTATGTAAATTTATTTACTCAACCCGTGTAATACACGGGGTTATAATCTAGTGTATACATATTAAAAAAATCTATAAACCAAATCAAACTACAATTTAATATGATGTAAAAATAACATAACTTGGGAAAGAAATATGTATGAGATCTCTTGAAACAATTAAGTTAGAATTTTTGCTTACTGATTGTTGGCCATTGTTCAATCTTCTTATCTAGGATTCTAAATACAAAACTATAAGAGTAAACTGCAATTTTACCCCTGGGGTTTGGGGTGATTGGCATGTCTACCCCCCTAAGGAAATAATTGCAATTTTACCTCCCAACGTTTGCTCTTATGTCGCAACTTTACCCCCCGGCGTTAATTTGGCTAACTGATCTGTTAGATTTAATATGAAATGACTATTTTACCCCCCAACATTCCTGTTATGTTGCATAATTACCCCCCACAGGTAAATTACTAAAATGCCCTTTCTTATTCCCCCCATACTTTCTGTTAAGAAGCAATTTTACCCCCTGGGACATCCAAATCCCTTCCCGCCACCACCCATATTCGATTATTATAAACCCCTGCTCTTAATAATCAACCCATTGATAACTTATGATGCATAATCAACCCATTGATAACTTAATAATCGAAAACACATCAACACCATTAATAAACTCACATATTGATTCAATTCATTTGCAGCAACTGCATATATAATCTATCAGCAGCAACTGTAATGCAAATGCATATGAAAGGCACATACCTGACCCAAACTGTCATTTTAGCATCAGTATCCATTGTGGACTTATGCCCAAACTGTCATCTTCAGGACTTATGCCCCAACTGTAATGCAAATGCACATGAAAGGCACATACCTGACCCAAACTGTCTGCTGATCAATCTGATTAACTGGACTTATGCCTACAATCTGATTAACTGGACTTATGCCTAGCATATGTATGATCATATGGGTAGCAGGTTACTAGCCTACAACCTGAAATATACATCATAAATAGTTTCTGTTTTTTGTGACAAAAGGAAAGGAAAGTGGATACTTACACCTTTGCCCTCCAACATAATGTCAAGAATCTGGGCCAAAAATGGGTCAGTGTGTGTTATTTACATTAGACAACAGATTAAATAAGTGAAAATGTCAACAAAAAGGAACTTGGACTTATTTCTTATTCATAGTTAAATACAAACTCTCATGCTACATCATTCTAACCTGTGTATGATCATCAAATGGACAAAATGTAATCCTAATCAACAACTAACATGCTGCCCATTTTGATCAAACATAATGTCAAGAATCTGGGCAAAAAACATTATTCCATGTTTCCATGATATTTTTCTGCATCATAGCTTCTATAATACCTGCACATAAAACCTGCTGCGGGGAAGTTCAAACATACCTGCTGATCAATCTGCTAATCAATCTGCTGTTCTTATAACTAGGCACATTATAGGCACATCAATCTGCTGATCAAGCTACCAACATTGACCCGGATTAGCTAAGTACTTGGTAACCAAGCTAACAACATACCCATAATCATCATTTTACACAAAATGCATAAAGGATTCCAACAACATTGCATAAAGGTAACCAAGCTAACAACATACCCAAAATCATCATCATCATTTTAGACAAAATGCATGTTTAACCTACATATACATAAAGGCTTCGATTAAGTTAAGTTAACCTACATATTACATAAAAGCTAAATAACTACTAGAGTAAACATCCGCTCAACTCTCCGGTGGATAATGAAAGTTGAGGACAGGCCTCCCAAACATAGAGACCACCAGGTGGACCACCAATGATGAGCTTGATAAGCTCATCGTCAGGTCAGCTGTAAAAAAACCAACAGTGAACCAAATCAGACCCTAACCCTGTTTATAACATGATAATGACTAAATCTGACCCTGATTAACTAACATTGGCCGATTATACCTGTGGTACGGCGGATGAGATAGTGGATTAGCCAACAAACAACCGGCATTTTGTAAGGTCTGAAGATAGCGGAGGAGTTGTTGTCGCCGGAGGACCGGATGTCGCCGGAGGAGAAGCCTGATCGAAGGACCTGATGTCGCCGGAGGAGAAGCCGGAGAAGGTGATCGCAGGTTCGAAGGAGGATGGTGGAAAGGTGTGGGGGGGGGTAATTCTGCTTTGATATGTTACTTATAGGGGTGTTGTAGAGAAGAAGCTTCACAATAATAGCAAAATGACATATTTACCCTTTGACCATCAGCTTCTTATGTTGATTGTTAAGCCAAATTAACGCCGGGGGGTAAAGTTGCGACATAAGAGCAAACGTTGGGGGGTAAAATTACAATTATTTCCTTGGGGGGGGGGGGGTAGACATGCCAATCACCCCAAACCCCAGGGGGTAAAATTGCAGTTTACTCAAACTATAAATTGTTCAATCTTCTTATCTAGGATTCTAATACAAAACTATAAGGAATATGAGATATATTAGAGTAAATTACGTTTTTGGCCCCTGTGGTTATATCACTTTTACTATATTAGCCCAAAATAAGAATTTTTAACATATCTGCCTCCATGGTCTCTATAACTAACCATTTTGACCCTTAAGTCTAGAGATCATGGGGCCAAAATGGTTAGTTATAGAGACCACGGGGGCCAAAATGGTTAGACTTAGGGGCCAAAATGGTTAGTTATAGAGACCATGGGGACATATTTGTTAAAAATCCTTATTTTGGGCTAATATAGTAAAAGTGATATAACCACAGAGGCAAAAAATGTAATTTACTCGATATATTTTCAACACATACAAAAAGAAGATAGGCGGTAACAGTTGTGGCCATTTATTGGCTGAATTGGGCGGCAAGGGTAGTAGTGACAGGCAGTTGTCTGGCACTCCCCTATTGGCCCAACAAATTTACACTTTTACCACACTTTAAAATTACGATTTTGCAATCAGTTTAAAAATATGTCTTTGTCCCTACATAAAAATAAATTTACGTTTTTGTTCCCAGCTAAATATTAAAAATTTTCCCTCGGTTCAAAATTACGATTTTGTCCCGTTTAAATTTACACTTTTGCAATTAGTTTTTTTCCCTTAAAATTACGATCTTGCCATCAGTTCAAAGTTATGTTTTTACCCCCACTTAAAAATAAATTAACGCTTTTGCTCCCAGCTAAAAAATTCAATTTTGTCATCGGATCAAAATTAGGATTTTGACCCATTTAAATTTACAGATTTGCCCTTAGGTTTTTTCTCACAACTACGTTACGATTTTACCATCAACTTAAATTTACATTTTCTCCATCGTTTTTTGTTTGTTTTCCTGGTTAAATTACAATTTTTCCCCCAATGTAAAATTACAGTGTCACACCCCGATATTTCCACATATCACCGGTGGGCCCGGTGGGGTATCGTGACGTAGTTGATATCATCATGGTCAAACACACACAGAATAGCACAGCGGAAGTCTTGGAATATAAAATATTATTACAAACTCAAATGTCTGAAAATATCAAAATATTTATTATAGACGAGTCTGTAATATCAAATCCACAGAAGGATCATTACAAAATGTTTAAAATGAAGCTTAGCAGACTTTATGGCATCTTTAAGGATTTGCAAGATCCTCTTTTTCGACACCGAGCAACTCCCAGCCTATTACGAGTAGTACCTGCCACTTAGCCTTTTGAAAATACGTCAGTTTTCACTGGTAAATACAATTTAACCGACTCATTTGAAAAGAGTTTATGAAAATTGATTTAAGTGCACAAGGCACAAAACCTTTTATATCTTGGGACAATTCTTAATAAAATCTTGTATACTGAATTACATGTTTACCGTACATCTGGGGCCCAGTACAGAGACTGAGACATGATTAAACGACACACCACATTTAAAACCCATAAAGGAGTTATCCCCAACTTGTGGGTAATTAATAATTTATTATTGGCATCTTTTCGGCGTATGCCTACACCCTGCGCATAAGTCGTGGCCATTTACAAATGAATGAGCCAAGGATATATCCAGGACATGGTCGTTAACCCCCCAATGTTTAAGTCATCAACAGAACAGTATCAAAACAGGTTTTGTGGATTTACTAACCACAATCCGGCATTTGATTGATCCACACCCGACCAAGCGGTATTAATCTACCGTATCCCAAGCCCGTATAAGGGAAAATAAGTTAAAAGTATTTACCTGAGCTAATACTTGATTCATAGCAAAATAACTCAGCCGTATCCAATCTATCTAAATGCAGGTAGCTTTTACCGGGTGGCTCTAGTCTGGAGTGATGGTAATATATAACCAATTCAGAATGCTAACGGTCTTCATTTAAGTCGTAGACTTAAACCGGCTAGCTTAAAGTATCTAAAGCGGTACGACACGCTTAGATCTAGCGATGACCGGAATAGAATGTTATTTAGACCCAACAAGTTTGGATACTTGTATAATATGGGTAAATTAAACACATTCCGGGTTTTGAGACAAAAACGATAAGGTTAAACCCGTTTCGGCAAACATACGTAAACTAGTTACATAAACCGATCCGAACGCGTAGAATGCGTAACGGGTAACCAAATGAATCATATACAAGTTCCATATGTTATTATGCTTAGAATATGTTAATACATCAGTAGGATGTCAACATATATGCCCAAAAAGTATTTAAAACCATTTTAAGTCCTGTAAGGGCATTTTGGTAATTTTAATACTTATAAAAGAGATTTTATGACAAACTGTAGTTCTGGTCCTTTCTAATCAGTAAAAATATTTAATTTATCTCATTACATCAGTAAGATATCATACATATGTGAGGTTTACCATTTATGGCCAAACTATGCCCCGAAAGGGTATTTTGGTCATTTCACATATGCTTTTACGGACATTTTTGGAAGTCTGAGTTTACGACTTATACCTACTGTAATAATATTAAAATTTGTTTAGAAATTCAGTAGGTAACAAGTCTTAGGTGTTAATTATGGTTTAAAACCATACTATGCACCTAAATAGCGTAAAAATCGCTAATTGACGATAATTAAGATATTATAGAAATCTGAGATTTTGATCAGTTTTGAATCCTCAAAATAATTTATTTAATATATGAAATCAGTAGGAAAAGGTTTGGCATTCAAATCATTTGTAAATCTCATTTTATGCATGAAAAGGGTATTATCGTCATTTACCGAATAATACAAGAACTCTATGACATGATCAGTTTATAATCTGATCAATAACTCCAAAAATCCCTAAAAATAATATCTTAACAGTAGGTAATGAGTTTTGGGTCAAAATCCAAGTTTAAACATGCTTTATACAAGATATCGCAATTTACTTAGTTAAAAGCTTCTAATTACGATATCGAGCATAACTCCTATTTGGGACCAAGAACTGATGTCAAATTTTCGGGACAAGCTTATATATCAGTAACAAAGGTTTTTGTCCTCCCACATTTCTAAAAATCTCATTCTTATGTCAAAAGGGCAAAATGGGCGTTTATAAGCATAATAGCGGAAACTAGTGTATAATTCAAACCACAAGGAACCATGCAATATAACTCCAGAGGGTTATACTACTGAATAATATGGTCCTAATGGAAGCTTAAAACATGGAAGAATCAAGCTTAATCGGGTCAGAACTGAAAAGTCAAAGCAAGGTCAAGCTCTTGCGACTTTCGGTTGTGAATCGACCCTAAACTTAGAATTGTCGAGTTGGACCAGCTTAGACATGTTTTAATAATCATTACCAAGTTATTAGAGTGTTAAAATATAATTTATAACCTCTGCATCTATGGTTTAATTGATATGTACAAATCTGCCAAGTTTGACTTTTTGTCAAACTAGTTTGACCCGACAATTAACTAAGCAAACGAAGGAATTAGGAGGTGCCCTTTCAGGGGTTAATCACCTACCTAACTATGGTCTTATACCCACTTTCAATTTGGTTAGTGGCTAGACCATGAGAGTTTAGTTCGAAAGTCAAAGTTATTACATGATAACTTGACTTTTCGGTTATTAAAATATAAATCTGAACTATAAGGTGGGCTAGGATACTTACTAATGGTCCATGCTATCTTTTCTACAAGAATACAAGTCCCATTCAGATCCTAAAGCTCCAGATTTGAGTTTAGAGAATGAAGGAATGAAAAGTGTGAAGAAAATGAATGAAGCTTCATGTATTTATAGGTTTTGGGTGAGAATTGGGATCAAGACATGTGTATAGAGGGTTAATCAGATCATTACACATGTTATAACAGCTGTCCTAATTGGTTTGGGGCCCAAGGGATCGAATATGATTGGTTTAAAAGGGTTTGAGTGGGCTGCAAGCAAAAATTCATATCTGGCAGTTGGCTTGCGCATCGTAAGTTCCACAGTGCTACGATGCGCAAGGACCTGGTCAGCATGCATGAAGTTTCAACAGTTGACAGTTTTGACCCCTACACGCGTATCGTTGAGTTTTGGCACATCTAACACCCGTTAACCCCATTTCTAAGCTATATAAGGAAGTTAAAGTATATTTAACTTCAACCATGCTTAAAAACATGTCGGATGTCGGTTCGTTTGGTCGTACGGTCACGTTGTTCGTCTAATTACGACGAAACACGGACGGACGTGAAAAACGATCCAAACGACGCGACGAATGGAATTTTATCATGCCACACACTAAAATAAAATATTTTAGTGCTTTCATAAATTTTTGGGTGTCCGGGGATATTCAGAATGTGAGATATGCGCGAAAGTGCAAACTTGTGCACTTTTTGACACTTTTAGTCCCTGCATGACATAAAAGTTTATTTTTGCGCACCTAACACCTCTAAGCCTATATCTAAGCTATATAAAGGATAAATAAGGTATGTTTAGCTCGTGGACATATTCCAGAAGGTCCGTTATCAAACGATTCGACCTATATTTGTAGTTTGACGCAATTAGTCCTTTAATTGTACTAGGTAGTGCGAAAGGCCGTTTAATGACATCCAAGCCTTCCATAGTCCATAATGGGCATCCCCGAATGTATGTCCTATTATTACAATGCTCCGGTTCGCTTAAAAGGTCCCTGAGAGGTGTAGATTCAAAAGTTGACGCTTTTGGTCCCTCTAATGCGCAAATTTGCGCATGTCATCGTTTAATAGCATCGAAACCTTATCTAGTCTATGTTAGGCATCCTTGTGAGTATTATAATACATCACGATGCTTCGGGTTTGTTAAAAGGTCACTCAGAGGTATGAATTAACATGTTGACGCTTTTAACCCTTCATTGCGCAACTTTCAAATAATTACGCAAACGGCTCCTCTCGTCCAACAAGTGGCTTGTCTGAGAATACGGACATCGTATAAGGTCACTCAGAGGCCTAGATTAGGCATGTTGACACTTTCAGTCCTTCTATATTCATAGTTTTCGATTTTGACGAAATTAGTCCCTCATAGTCAACGTTTGACTTTATTAGGGTTCATTACACGTGTCACCACATCCTTGGACACGATTTTACGAGGTGTTACATCCTCACCCCCTTAAAAGAAATCTCGACCCCGAGATTTGATCAAAAAGATGGAAGTACTTTCTGTCGTAAACTGAACTTAACTTCCACAGTCATTTAAGGAACTTTACGGGTATTCCCGTTGACCTATCCAATAGGTGCATGCTCCTTTTCGGAGTTTCTTAGCCTGTCGATCCTTGATCGATAGAGGTCTTTCCATAACCTCAGGCTTTTATCAATCTATACGTTTTCACGAGACATTGCTAGCGATTTATCAACTAGACTTTTCTTTAAGTTAGAAATGTGGGACACATCGTGAATTTTACTGAGCTCCCTAGGCAGGTTTAGCTTATGAGCTATACTGCTGTCACATTCGATGATCTTGAATGATTTATATATCCAAGGCTTAACTTGCCCTATATACCGAAACATATGGTACTCTTTCATGTTTGATATTTTCGATAGAGCCTAGTTCCCCATTTGGAACTTTAAGAGATTTACGCCTCTTGTTCGTATTCCTCTTCTGCCGATTACTGGCAGTTTTCAGATGATTACGGATTCATAATATCCTATCCATCATCTTTATAACAAATCTCAGATCCTGATAATTGGGCTTTTTCCAATTTCCTACCCAGCAAATGGGCGTTGGCTATTTCTCCCAAACAAGGTCTCCAAAGGAGCAGCCTTGATGCTTATATAACGCTTTTGGTTAAAAGAACTTATTCAGGGTGAGGTAGTTATTCTAACTACTACCTGAATCATTCTTAAGGAATTAATTACCCTCATGGTTAGTCGAACAAGTCGACGATCCTTGGCAGCTAATAACGATTTTTAATCGTTTCTTAGTTAGATTGCAACAATCTATGCACAAGCGTATTACCTTACGCTTTCTTTTGTCAATCATAATCAGAGCTCTTAATATGATGAGCTAGGCTGTACTAGCCTCTCTCCAAAAACCCATCTAGTTAGTTCTCGGTTCTTCCATTTCCGTTGATACTGACCGATATAGAGCTTCTTCAATAGATACAGCTCTTGATAGGATGTATATCTTAATCCCACCTCGTCTCATAAGAGATCAAACAGGGAATTTCTATGGAGAAGAAATCAAGTTATCCAAACATGATAGAAGTAGCTTCAATCTCCGACCTTGGTTCACTTACCGTTGCCTGTGCTAAGCAAATGACACATTTGATTTACGAGTGCACGGATGCCTTAAGTAGAGACGCCTACTTAGGCATTTTCTATTATGGATATCTCCATTGAATACCACTAGCTGACTTTAGTACAATATGACCATTGAAATATCTTGGTGGCCCCATGCATTAAACTTCCATACTGATCAGGCATGGACATAATCTATGGGACGCACCGGGATACACAAATCCTCATATGGCGCTTTTGTCAATCACAGTTGGCACTCGCAGTTGATAAAATCAATGAGAAAAGAAAGTAATTTAAAATAACATATATTGTCGTACTCTATTCAAGGAAAGAGTACTTTTAGATTATACAGAAAGATTATTGCCGATAATAGAAGAATCGGTCTCTCAGATTTCATTGGTAAGTTCTACCTGACTTAGAATCTGAAGTTCTTATGAATACTATCATAAGTTTGCCGAGCTTATGGTCTATGAAAGACTTATTATTGCCTGTATTTAAAACAGGATACTTGGCAGAAATTATCATTGTCCAAATGATAAGAAAAGTACTGGATAACATCATGTACTCTCTCTTGACATTCATCAGGTGAGTTTAGGCATTTCCTTTCTTAGCCTTTCCAGACTTAGCTGCGCCTCTTTGGCAGCTTTATGGCATTTAGTCCTAATATGGCCTTTCTTACCACAGTCGTAACAGACTGTATTCTTTCTGTCCCTACATTCATGGGACTGATGACCAGTTTCTTTGCGAATGCACACTGCTTTGGTCTTTGCTCTATTTGACACTGTCCTTAGTGTCTTTTATAGCAATTCTTACATATAGGCTTCTTGTTGAACTTATGATAGTTCTTATTAAGCCCGTAATTTGCTCTTTCTCTTTGATTTCTGGGAGTTATCCTCCTCCCTTGGTTCATCCTTCTCATTTGAAGTGTGAACTATGCTCTCTTTTCATGAGCAATTGAGTGTAGCTCTGAATGAGCTTTAGAGCGAGAAGTATTCGGTTCTTTGAATTGTTTCATGACCTTTTCCATGGCCTTTCAAACTGCTGCGTCAATCACAGTTTGGAGATTAACTCCATTAATATTGAGGCTTACATTTGTAGCATTATTAGCTTTTGTCGCCTTAATAGTATCGCGACTGCTACTCACCTCATTCGAGTTTTCCATACTCGAAACTTGGTATTAACCACTATGTTAAGCAATTTCTAGTCATCATCTTGATGACCTGGTATAGATCAGCCACGGCATCCAAAAACCGTAGAGGCTATTACTTTCCAAGCATTCCTAATGAATGTTATTTGAATGTATATTCATTACATTCAGCCTAGGTCACCAAAGGACCATTAATGGCACTTAAGGTTTAGAGCGAGTCCATTACCTGTTCGACAGAGGATCATAATGTCACTACTGTCTTTGTCACAAGGACGATTATGAATAGCTCGAAGGCAAGCCTTACATGACTTTCATTATATATATACATATGGCATAGAAGCCCGTCGCGAGGGACGTAAAAAAAATATGTCATAAAGTCTAGTCATGAAGGACGTAAAGGATTATATGGCACGAAGGCCTTGTCGCAAAGGACATTTAGATATGGCTCAAAGTGGCCTCGTCACAACGACGTTATAAAATATGGCACCAAAGCCTGTCACAGAGGACATTTATCAATGCTGGCACAAAAGCCTGTGACTAGAAATGTTAACACTGAATATGTTAACTTGTCACGAACGACAAATTATAGCACCTTGGCTTGTCATTGATGAGTTTAAAACATCACTCATTGATTTGTCACCAAGGACATTAATTTATAAGTCGTAATCTTATTGAATTAGAGGCTTCCAGGCTTGAACATAGTTCTTCGCCTTCGGACAAGGAGTCATAAACTACATCTGTCATTGTCTCTAAAGACGACTTATTTGGCACAAAGGCAACCCACTTGACATCACTAATGGATGTTCATATATCATCATTGCATTTGATGATGTTAGTCATGATCACACTGATCATATCGACTGCTAGGGTTGGGTATAACCCACCACTTTGGATAGGGGATTTTTAAGGATCACCACTATCTTTGTCTTATTGACAATAGAGTAAAGTGTAGCCCGTAGGCATTTCATCACAAGGGATGTTATTATTATGATCATCATATTGATGATACTAGTCAAGATCGCAATGATCATACAGACTATGGGATTTGAGCATAGCTCGCCCCCTTGGGCAAAGAATCACAAAAGATTACATTTGCCTGGTCTCAGATGGACAATATAATATAGCCCTTAGGCCAAACATCATTAAGGATGTCAGATTTAATCATCGCATTGATGATTTTAGTCATGATCGCATTGACCACGTAGACTATTAGGCTTGAGCACAGCTCATTACCTTGGACAGGGGATCATAAAGATCACAATGTCAATGCCATTGAGACGTCCTCTTATAGCGCAAGGCTTGTCTCGAAGGGCAGTTAGATGGCACAAAAGGCCTTGTCACAAGGACAATTTAAAACAAAATCAACGATCTCTTGGATCAGTGATCTTTAAGGGTCGAACATAGTTCATCGCCTTTTGACAAGAAGTTTATAAGATAAAACTATCATTGTCATGTATACACCTTCGCCCACAGGCATTCATCTTAACTGGATGTTTGGATGTATACATCATATTGTTGTTTAATAGCCATGATTTGTATTGATCATATAGGCTATGAAAGTGGCTTGGAAAAATCCAAGTACTTTTGGAAGCTAGTGTGGTCTCTCAAGTCACACAGCCAGGAATGTTAACATGTTCTTAGATGTTAACAAGGATTTATTATCTTAAGAGGGTTTTACCATCATAGCCATGTTCTTAGACATATAGGCTAGGTTATACCATTAAGAGGATCTTTTTGAAATATTTCAGCTGATCGATAAAGTTCGAGTAAATTCAGAACTATTGTTGGATAAGGGACGAAATGAATACCTACATAAAATTTTCAAAACTTTCCTAGATTATTAGGAATTTACAATAGTGCCTTAAACAGGACTTTTAGTAATATATTTGTCCACAGAGGACTTAAAGAAAAATATAAGTCCGTATAAGGACTATAAAAATATTACAAATCCAATTATGGATTATAATGAAATATCAATGTCCTCAAAAGGGACTAATTCAAAATAGCGTATCCCCAAAGGGATCTTAATGAAATAACATGTCCATAAAAGGACTATATTGGTACAGCATGCACACAAAAGGGCTTTGCTATACAGGTGTCCTCACAGGGACTTTTAAATAACTCTAGTCCACACAGGGACTAAAAGGGAAATATAAGTCCGAAAAGGAACTTTATAATACGTCCGTATAAGGACTTTTATGATATAACATGTCCATGAAGGGACTTCAATAAGCAATTGCCCTTGAAGGGACTTTATGTCGAAAGGTACGTCCTCAGTGAGACTTATTAATGAAACAATATATCCTTGAAAGGATTATAATAGAATATCATATCCACAAGGGATCTTAATAGATTAATATGTCCAAAAAGGGACTATAATGAATTATTATGTCCGCCAGGGGACTCTGATAAATAATATGTCTATGAAAAGACTTTTAATAAAATACTATGTCCATGGAAGGACTATGAAGGAATATAATGTCCATGAGAGGACTATATCGAAATATCAAGTCCATGAAAGGCCTATATTGAAATATCAAGTCCATGAGAGGACTATTTTAAAATAGTGTATCCACAAAAGGGATTTTAATAAATTCATACGTCCATGAAAGGATTGTATTAAAATAGTATGTCCACCAGGGACTTTATTGAAAATATAATGTCCACAAGGGAATATATTGGAAGATAATGTCCATAAAAGGACTAAATAGCAAATGCCCATAAGGGGTCTTAAGTCGAAAAAGGTATGTCCTCGCGGGGACTAAATAGAAGAGATAGGTCCTTATAAGGACTTAAGAGAATTCATGAAAGAAGGATTCTCTAACGCTTTCCTTACTCCATTCGATTGTTTCTATTCTGGGTTTACTATACACGGTGAAGGTACAAAAGACCTCAGTGAATAATGTAGATATTCCAATCAGGATCCGTTACAGAAGTAGAATTCAAGGATTCAATGGTTAAAGAATGATATGGATCACGGATTGGGTTTTGCCTGATATAATCCAAGTCTGGGATTCCAAACTTGAAGGTAAGAAACAAGGGTCATTGGCAAAAACGGGAGTCTCAGGGACCACCTGGTATGGACTCCACTGGTACAGACTTTAAAATTTGAGCCTTAGGGACCTCCGGTATGGACTCTGAAGTCTGATTCCAAATCAAATGGGTTTGGTTTTGGGAATGAATCCATAAAGATCTTCCTCCAAACCGGTCGCACGCTTATTCTAGCCATATGGTGAAGCTTTGGTATTCCTTGGCTTCGGATGAGGAAAATCTCTATCCAACGGCTTCCTTGCTTGGCGACTTATTTAAAATACACAAAATCGAAAACAATGTTTACTAAATAGGGATGAGAACATTCCTATGTTAAGTCTAGACTCAAAAGGTCTAAGGAACATGCTACTGTGTCATTGAGATTAAACACAAAAGACTAGTGTTTAATTCACTCAATGTTGGCTCTGATACCAACCTGTCACACCCCGATATTTCCACATATCACCGGTGGGCCCGGTGGGGTATCGTGACGTAGTTGATATCATCATGGTCAAACACACACAGAATAGCACATCGGAAGTCTTGGAATATAAAATATTATTACAAACTCAAATGTCTGAAAATATCAAAATATTTATTATAGACGAGTCTGTAATATCAAATCCACAGGAGGATCATTACAAAATGTTTAAAATGAAGCTTAGCAGACTTTATGGCATCTTTAAGGATTTGCAAGATCCTCTTTTTCGACACCGAGCAACTCCCAGCCTATTACGAGTAGTACCTGCCACTTAGCCTTTTGAAAATACGTCAGTTTTCACTGGTAAATACAATTTAACCGACTCATTTGAAAAGAGTTTATGAAAATTGATTTAAGTGCACAAGGCACAAAACCTTTTATATCTTGGTACAATTCTTAATAAAATCTTGTATACTGAATTACATGTTTACCGTAATACAATTTAACCGACTCATTTGAAAAGAGTTTATGAAAATTGATTTAAGTGCACAAGGCACAAAACCTTTTATATCTTGGGACAATTCTTAATAAAATCTTGTATACTGAATTACATGTTTACCGTACATCTGGGGCCCAGTACAGAGACTGAGACATGATTAAACGACACACCACATTTAAAACCCATAAAGGAGTTATCCCCAACTTGTGGGTAATTAATAATTTATTATTGGCATCTTTTCGGCGTATGCCTACACCCTGCGCATAAGTCGTGGCCATTTACAAATGAATGAGCCAAGGATATATCCAGGACATGGTCGTTAACCCCCCAATGTTTAAGTCATCAACAGAACAGTATCAAAACAGGTTTTGTGGATTTACTAACCACAATCCGGCATTTGATTGATCCACACCCGACCAAGCGGTATTAATCTACCGTATCCCAAGCCCGTATAAGGGAAAATAAGTTAAAAGTATTTACCTGAGCTAATACTTGATTCACAGCAAAATAACTCAGCCGTATCCAATCTATCTAAATGCAGGTAGCTTTTACCGGGTGGCTCTAGTCTGGAGTGATGGTAATATATAACCAATTCAGAATGCTAACGGTCTTCATTTAAGTCGTAGACTTAAACCGGCTAGCTTAAAGTATCTAAAGCGGTACGACACGCTTAGATCTAGCGATGACCGGAATAGAATGTTATTTAGACCCAACAAGTTTGGATACTTGTATAATATGGGTAAATTAAACACATTCCGGGTTTTGAGACAAAAACGATAAGGTTAAACCCGTTTCGGCAAACATACGTAAACTAGTTACATAAACCGATCCGAACGCGTAGAATGCGTAACGGGTAACCAAATGAATCATATACAAGTTCCATATGTTATTATGCTTAGAATATGTTAATACATCAGTAGGATGTCAACATATATGCCCAAAAAGTATTTAAAACCATTTTAAGTCCTGTAAGGGCATTTTGGTAATTTTAATACTTATAAAAGAGATTTTATGACAAACTGTAGTTCTGGTCCTTTCTAATCAGTAAAAATATTTAATTTATCTCATTACATCAGTAAGATATCATACATATGTGAGGTTTAACATTTATGGCCAAACTATGCCCCGAAAGGGTATTTTGGTCATTTCACATATGCTTTTACGGACATTTTTGGAAGTCTGAGTTCACGACTTATACCTACTGTAATAATATTAAAATTTGTTTAGAAATTCAGTAGGTAACAAGTCTTAGGTGTTAATTATGGTTTAAAACCATACTATGCACCTAAATAGCGTAAAAATCGCTAATTGACGATAATTAAGATATTATAGAAATCTGAGATTTTGATCAGTTTTGAATGCTCAAAATAATTTATTTAATATATGAAATCAGTAGGAAAAGGTTTGGCATTCAAATCATTTGTAAATCTCATTTTATGCATGAAAAGGGTATTATCGTCATTTACCGAATAATACAAGAACTCTATGACATGATCAGTTTATAATCTGATCAATAACTCCAACAATCCCTAAAAATAATATCTTAACAGTAGGTAATGAGTTTTGGGTCAAAATCCAAGTTTAAACATGCTTTATACAAGATATCGCAATTTACTTAGTTAAAAGCTTCTAATTACGATATCGAGCATAACTCCTATTTGGGACCAAGAACTGATGTCAAATTTTCGGGACAAGCTTATATATCAGTAACAAAGGTTTTTGTCCTCCTACATTTCTAAAAATCTCATTCTTATGTCAAAAGGGCAAAATGGGCGTTTATAAGCATAATAGCGGAAACTAGTGTATAATTCAAACCACAAGGAACCATGCAATATAACTCCAGAGGGTTATACTACTGAATAATATGGTCCTAATGGAAGCTTAAAACATGGAAGCATCAAGCTTAATCGGGTCAGAACTGAAAAGTCAAAGCAAGGTCAAGCTCTTGCGACTTTCGGTTGTGAATCGACCCTAAACTTAGAATTGTCGAGTTGGACCAGCTTAGACATGTTTTAATAATCATTACCAAGTTATTAGAGTGTTAAAATATAATTTATAACCTCTGCATCTATGGTTTAATTGATATGTACAAATCTGCCAAGTTTGACTTTTTGTCAAACTAGTTTGACCCGACAATTAACTAAGCAAACGAAGGAATTAGGAGGTGCCCTTTCAGGGGTTAATCACCTACCTAACTATGGTCTTATACCCACTTTCAATTTGGTTAGTGGCTGGACCATGAGAGTTTAGTTCGAAAGTCAAAGTTATTACATGATAACTTGACTTTTCGGTTATTAAAATATAAATCTGAACTATAAGGTGGGCTAGGATACTTACTAATGGTCCATGCTATCTTTTCTACAAGAATACAAGTCCCATTCAGATCCTAAAGCTCCAGATTTGAGTTTAGAGAATGAAGGAATGAAAAGTGTGAAGAAAATGAATGAAGCTTCAGGTATTTATAGGTTTTGGGTGAGAATTGGGATCAAGACATGTGTATAGAGGGTTAATCAGATCATTACACATGTTATAACAGCTGTCCTAATTGGTTTGGAGCCCAAGGGATCGAATATGATTGGTTTAAAAGGGTTTGAGTGGGCTGCAAGCAAAAATTCATATATGGCAGTTGGCTTGCGCATCGTAAGGTCCACAGTGCTACGATGCGCAAGGACCTGGTCAGCATGCATGAAGTTTCAACAGTTGACAGTTTTGACCCCTGCACGCGTATCGTTGAGTTTTGGCACATCTAACACCCGTTAACCCCATTTCTAAGCTATATAAGGAAGTTAAAGTATATTTAACTTCAACCATGCTTAAAAACATGTCGGATGTCGGTTCGTTTGGTCGTACGGTCACGTTGTTCGTCTAATTACGACGAAACACGGACGGACGCGAAAAACGATCCAAACGACGCGACGAATGGAATTTTATCATGCTACACACTAAAATAAAATATTTTAGTGCTTACATAAATTTTTGGGTGTCCGGGGATATTCAGAATGTGAGATATGCGCGAAAGTGCAAACTTGTGCACTTTTTGACACTTTTAGTCCCTGCATGACATAAAAGTTTATTTTTGCGCACCAAACACCTCTAAGCCTATATCTAAGCTATATAAAGGATAAATAAGGTATGTTTAGCTCGTGGGCATATTCCAGAAGGTCCGTTATCAAACGATTCGACCTATATTTGTAGTTTGACGCAATTAGTCCTTTAATTGTGCTAGGTAGTGCGAAAGGCCGTTTAATGACATCCAAGCCTTCCATAGTCCATAATGGGCATCCCCGAATGTATGTCCTATTATTACAATGCTCCGGTTCGCTTAAAAGGTCCCCGAGAGGTGTAGATTCAAAAGTTGACGCTTTTGGTCCCTCTAATGCGCAAATTTGCGCATGTCATCGTTTAATAGCATCGAAACCTTATCTAGTCTATGTTAGGCATCCTTGTGAGTATTATAATACATCACGATGCTTCGGGTTTGTTAAAAGGTCACTCAGAGGTATGAATTAACATGTTGACGCTTTTAACCCTTCATTGCGCAACTTTCAAATAATTACGCAAACGGCTCCTCTCGTCCAACAAGTGGCTTGTCTGAGAATACGGACATCGTATAAGGTCACTCAGAGGCCTAGATTAGGCATGTTGACACTTTCAGTCCTTCTATATTCATAGTTTTCGATTTTGACGAAATTAGTCCCTCATAGTCAACGTTTGACTTTATTAGGGTTCATTACACGTGTCACCACATCCTTGGACACGATTTTACGAGGTGTTACATACAGTCACGCCGTCAGTTGCCTGGCACTCCCCCATTGGTCCATTTAATTTACGATTTTATCCCTGAAATAAAATTATGATTTCGCCCTCAGTTAAAAATTACGTTTTTCCCATCGTTGTAGTTTTTTTAGCAAAACTATAAAAGTTTTTTGTTTTCATTGGTTAACTCCATTTAATTTTTTCCCGTGTCAAGGAGCTGCCTAACACTCGCTCATTAGTCCTGAAAAATTACTGTTTTGCCCTGAGCAGAAAATTACGATCTTATCATCGTTTTAGTTTTTTTTCCTAGCAAAATTATAGTAGTGTTTTTTTAATTGATTGAGAATTATTCGGCCATCGCCCCGCAACGCGGGCGAGGCAACTACTATACATTTACCATGTTGGGGGAATATAGTGCCAGGCAACTGCCTGGCACTCCCCCATTTGACCAACCTTTTTTTAATTTAATTTTATTTCCAGTTTAAAATTACGCTTTCGTCCTTCGTTTAAAAATACGTTTTTGCCCCCAGCTCAAAATAAAATTATAATTTTGCCCCTAGCTCAAAATTACGCTTTTGCCCTCGGTTCAAAAACTCATTTTTAATTTTGTTCTCACTTTAAAATTACGGTTTCGCCCTTCGTTTAAAATTACGGTTTTGCCCCCAGTTCAAAATAAAATTTTGGTTTTCCCTCTACCTGAAAATTACGATTTTGCCCTCAGCTCAAAATTACGTTCTCGCCCACAGTTCAAAATAAAATTAAGATCCCCCCCCCCCCCCCCCCCAGCTCAAAATTATGATTTTGATCTCAATTTAAATTTATGATTTCGCCTTCAGCTCAAAATATAATTACGATTTTGCCCTCTATACAGACATACATGTTATGAGAGAGAAATATTCGGTTTATTGCCCCACAATGCGGGCGGGGCAAAAACTAGTTATTAACATAACCATTTGGCCAATTTCTTTCCAAATATAAAAAAAACAAACATAATATGGATGATGTTATCTTCTTGCTTTCTACATTTCTTACCAAAATCAAAGAAGACTAGCAGACCAGACTGTGTGTTTGGTTGAAGCAATTCACGTCTCTCTGTTAGTGTTTGGGGATGATGACTCGCTCCTCTTCACGTCTTCATTCTTTCTTCAGACTCAAATGTAATTTCATCACCAACTCTGTAACCCCTCTTTCGTCTTCCCGATTAGGTTTAGGATTCAGTCCTAACTCCACTTCTTTAGCTTCTCTTCTTCACTCCACTTCCTTTTCAAATAATGGGGATCGTCCTCTATCTAGGTATCAAAAAGTTACCAAATTGGATGATGCCTTTAACCTGTTCGATGAAATGATCCAGAGAAAACCCCTCCCATCTGTTGTTAAGTTTAATCAGTTGTACCCGATGTCTTCACATTTAGTACACTCTTAGATGGACTCATTCGTGAAGATAGGATTCTTGAGGCTGAGAGGCTCTTCAAGAAGCTCATCAAACAGAAACTATGTGAACCTGATGTAGTTATGTATTCCACAATGATCAAAGGGCTTTGCAAGTTTGGCAATAATGATATTGCCATTGGTTTGCTTAGGCTCATGGATGAAAGAGGTTGTGAGCCTAATGTTGTTGTATATAGCACAATCATTGATAGTCTCTGCAAGGACAAAATGATGGATGATGCTTTCAAGCTTTTCAAAGAAATGGTATTTCACAAAGGCATTCTACCAAATGTCATCACATACACCTCTCTGATTTATGGCCTTTGTAACTTGTGTCGTTGGGACGAGGTCTCTAAGCTGCTAACAGAAATGGAGGAGGATGTAAGGATCTCTCCTGATATTCAAACCTTTAGCATATTAGTTGATGCATTTTGCAAGGAAGGTAGGGTGGATGAAGCGGAGGCTGTTATAGACATCATGGTTGAGAGAGGTGAGGTTCCTGACATAGTGACATACAGTTCACTTGTAGATGGTTACTGTCTGCGAGGTGAGATGACCAAGGCAAGGACACTTTTTGATTCACTTACGTCTAAAGGTCTAGTCCCTAATGTTGTTACTTACAGCAGTTTACTGAATGGGTATTGCAAGAGTTTGAAAATAGAAGAGGCCATGCATTTGTTCCATGAAATAACAAGAAAAGGTTTGAAACCTGATATAGTCAGTCACAACACCATGTTACAGGGATTGTTTAGGGTTGGGCGTTGTGGAGAGGCACGCAAACTCTTTGATGAGATGCGATCACAAGGCCTAACTCCAAATGAATGCACCTATAGAATAATATTAGACGGTCTTTGCAACAACCATCAAGTTGAAGATGTGCTCTCTTTGTTTCATTTGGTGGGTGATAGCAAGCTAAACTCTGACATTCAAGTGTACACTATTCTTATTGATGGTATGAGCAAATGTGGGAAGCTTGATATTGCAAGGGATCTTTTCCAAGACCTAACTCTAAAAGGTTTGCAACCTGATGTTCGGACATATACCGTGATGGTTAGTGGCTTGTGTGGGGAAGGTTTACTAAAGGAAGCAAAGCACTTGTTTCGTAAAATGTGTGAGAGTGGCTGCCCACCAGATGGTGTTACTTACAATGTTCTTCTCCAGGGATATTTTAAGAACCAGAATTACGATGATGTTGAGATGCTTTTACAGGAAATGGATGGAAGAAGGTACTCACTTGATGCTTCAACTTTATCGATGTTGATTGATGAAATCGCAGCTGGTTCAGTAGATAGAAGTATGCTTAAATTGATAGGTAAGCTTGTCCCAAAAGAAATGATGGATACTACTGCCTAGATAACAATCTGGGAAAGAGACTGAACTAGTTATTGTTGGTTTGAGCTATTTGTACTTTTGTAGGATGAGAAATTAAAATCGGAAATTTGTATCGAATTAGTTCTGGTCTTTACTTGTGGTATATTCTATCTAATGAGTTTATTGTTCAACATATTTGTATTTTTTTATACTAGCAGTCACATTTCATCGACTTTATATATGACAGCGTTGATCACAAGCAATGTTTTGTAAAAATCAGTCCTGTATTAGAACTCATCTCCATATTACTCAAAACATTACTGAATTCTGCAGTGGATGTGCAATCAATATTGATATAACAGAACCAAAACCAGTTTCCCTTTTCATCAAAGATGCAATCAATATAACTAGGATTTTGATATAACTGGAATTAGATTTTGAAGAACTTTACAAGATACATCAGATTTTCATATATCTAGGATTTCCATTGTAATCAACAAACAACAACCTGTGTGGCAACATAAGAAAAAAGTAATTGAAAATATAAGTTTTTTCTAAAGAGCACAAGGGTTACAGGACTTGTTAAATTCTCATAATAGCATAAACAGCTTCCGGTGCACATGTTCTTCAGTTGAACCTGTATGGGTATGTCCTTCATGATCATGGAAAATAAGTGTCAAGATTCTAACTAAACAGAGTACAGATCCGACTAGAAGTCCGTTTGTGTTCGTTCGTTTATTCAACAAACGAACACGAACAATAAATTCCGTTCGTTTAGTTAAATGAACGAACATGAACAGAGGCCGCATTCGTTCATTTGTGTTCGTGAACGTTAGGTAATGTGTTCGTTCGTTTGTATTCGATAGTTTATTAGTGTTTGTAGTTCAAATAGAACGGGGAAAATGGTCAGTTAGGCTAATCAAAACATGTGTAGTACAGAGCAAATTGAGAGCAAGAAAGAAGACTTACCTTTTAGCCGTGCATGACAACTGCTCGACCTTTTAGCCGTGCATGACAACTGCTCGAGGCCTTGAGTGGGTGATTGCCTTCAAACTAATCCAAATACAAAAATATGAGATTGAAGGAGATCTGTAATACAATATAATAACTCTTAATCGGTAATAGTTACTAGATCTGAGCTATTCATGGTTAAATGAGATTGTTATAAAAACATGTGGAAATCACTTAGATCTGAGCTATTCATGGTTAAATGAGGTCATACCTTGAAGTTCATAAGAATTCTTGATGACATCATCTTAGAACACCTCAAATCAGTAGATTTCATGGCTAAAAGTCGAGATTTAAAAGATAGAAAGGTGTAGTATTGCGTGTAGATCATAAAAGTACAAGAATTTGAGTGAAATCTTACAAGAATCGCGAGAAATCGAGAGAAAAGGACTTCAAGGCGTGCTAGTCGAGTGAGAGCTCCACATCAGAGAAAATGATGGGAGGGTGGGGGTATTTATAGGCAAGAGAGGAGAGAAAGGAGAGTGTGGCCGTCCGTTCGGCTGGCCCATCCGATCGGCTGGCCTATCCATTCGGCTGGCCTAGCCATTCGGCTGGCCCATCCGTCCGGATGGCCTGTCCGTTCGGATGTCCTTCGGCGAGCTACATTTTGGCGTTCCGTTTTATTCGTTAAACATCGCGATAGTTTGATTACACATTCTCATCCACATTTCCATATATTTATTATAATTAATCACAAAAGGTCGTATATACGTATCCATACTTTCAAATATTCGGTGCGATAATCGAGTTGCGCGTGGTCGCGGGTGCGCTTTCGAGTTTGCGATGTGTTGTGCCACAATGACTGACGGGGTACTACTTGCTCGTATTGCCATCATCGTCACGACGGCTGGAGGGATAGTACTCACCCAAAAGTCTTTGTTAGCGTTAATTGTTTGCGTTGTGACACATCACGACTATCGAGGAGGGTAGAATAGATCCTCACCCAATGTCATCGTGAGTGTTAGTATGTGTGATCCGATGTGTTATAGCGATATAGTATGCGTAATATGCGAAAATACTGCGAAATAGCGATGTATGCGATATAGTTATATTATGATCCAAACCTCTGGTGCTAGGCGTAACGTGTGTAGCGAGTAGTATCAATGCACGAAAGTGCGGGTTGTTACAGTCTCCCCTACTTTAGGAAATTTCGTCCCGAAATTAATCCATAAGAAGGGTTGCGAGGATCAATGCGAGTGGGAGTAGCGATTATGAGCGTCAAAATAAGCGAGCGATTGATTGAAATTCGACAAGCGAGAGTGTTGCGATGACTGGCGATGGCAGCGAGTAAAGCGATTCGGATACGAAAGATGGTAACACACACAAAAAGCGATCCAAAAACGTCCTGAATTCTCAAAAAATTGATTAACTCGAAAAGGTTTGAAGAAACTTGTTTATGCAAAAATCCTCCCATAGTGCGGTGTTAAACTGTTTCGATGTTCACACCAGCGCTATGAGTGGGGTTTTATTAGGTTACTAAAAGATTTTAGGGTGTAAAAACTCGTTTTACGAGATTTTCTCGTCACGCGGCAATAACTTGAGTCGATTGTCACACCAGTGTTATAAGAAAATCTCGTTTCGTACAAAGGTTTTTAGAAAATTTTATAAGGGAAAATCTTTGTTTTCACAAAGGTTTTAAATAATATCAAGATTTTAAAATTTGAAGTCGGCCCCGCATGGCACCTTCCCACGAAAGTTCGACAATATGGCTAAAACACTTATATATAGGAAGTACCAGCGGCGTATCCACCATGTTTTAGCCACTTGGTTTCCGTCCCGTGAGTCAGTGTCATGTGTGTCGACACAGTACCGATAGAGCTCGATTCCCTCGGTCCAAGCGAAAGAGGCTCGGGCCAAGTGTAAGAGAAAGATTGAGCGAACTGAGCGATGAGGTCGTTTACGAACTCAGTCCAGCAATGCAAGCGAGAGGGATGGTGGTATGCGATAAGCGAAAAGCAAAAAGCGATGAGCGATAGCGACAACCGTCGAGCGATAAGCGACGATTGTTGCGATGCCAACGATGGTGATATGCGCGATTAATGCGATTCGATTGGATTGATCAACACCACAAAATTTAACTAACATTAGACCCCACA
Source organism: Helianthus tuberosus (assembly GCA_030545235.1). Classification (NCBI taxonomy): domain Eukaryota; kingdom Viridiplantae; phylum Streptophyta; class Magnoliopsida; order Asterales; family Asteraceae; genus Helianthus; species Helianthus tuberosus. The sequence continues at coordinate 203,010,887 of CM060425.1, forward strand.
TGGCCTTTTTCCACGAAAGTCTGCTGATATGGTTAAATCACTTATATATAGGAAGTACCAGCGGCGTATCCACCATGCTTTAACCATATGAGTTTCATCCCGTGAAGCGAGGTCATGTGTGGTAACTTTAATACAGATAACACAGATAACGGTAAGCAATAGTGATAGTGTAACACCTCGAAAATTCACGTCCCATAATGTGTAGACACGTGTCATATGTTTGAACATGTGAAAGAATGTTATAAAGGGACTAAAGTTGACAAACTTGAAAAGTATATGAAAAATACGAGTTCAAAATGTCAACAGTGAATAAATATACTTCATAATAACCCTACATGATGTTTATACCATCACACGAATAAATCATGGATCATACGAAGCTAAAAGTGAGAGATTACAAACTACAGGGGTTAAATGTGTCAACATGTTTAAGTTATACCTCTGAGTGACCTTTTGACAAACCCGAAGCTTTGTAACGGTTAATTATGCTCACTAGAATGCACGATATAAATTTCATAAAGTTTCGTTATCGTATGAGAAAGTTATGATCAAATCCGTATGCGAGGGGTAAAGCGTTAACGTTGAAAGTTATGACTTTTCGGGTTAACCGGAAATGTCCAGGGACTTGGCAAAGTGGGTATAAGTCCTAAAGCCTTTTTAGGTAAATAAGAAGGGGTCAAATTGCAAGAAATAAGTCGGTTGCCCTTTCGAATGCTTGAAAGGCCAAGCTTTTGCATTCTGCCTATTTGTTGCGCACCGCAACAAATATTTGTTACGGTGCGCAAGCATGTTGCCAGCGACAGAAAGTTGTTGTTTGCTATTTTAAATGCATTCTTGACCTTTTAAACGGTTTTCCTCATATCCCTTGGCCCCTAAACAACCCCTAAACACTTAGGGACACTTGTTAATCAGTTGTGGGCACTTATAGACTTGTGTGTCAACTTCTTATGGTGATTACATTCACTATATAAGGCCATGAGTTGCAACTCTTTCCTCATCCATTCCATCTGCATTCTTGAGGACTTCTGGAGCTCCAAAGCAGACCCAAGTCATCTCTAATAGTGCATAGGACCTTGGTAAGTTTGCTAATCCTTCCTTAGTTAAGTTTTTACTTAGTTTAAGCTTAGAAGTCAAACCGTCGTAATTAACGGTTGACTTTAAGATTAATCACTAATGGTCCAGTGATTAGTCGAATCAAAGGTAGTTATAAGTTGGTAATTATGTGGGCTTTAAACCCTTAAAAGGGCATCCACTGATTCCCATCCTAACTAGGTCATTTGTCGAGTCAAAGATGATTAGAAAAAGTCAACAGAAATGTAATCTTTCGTTTAACGCATAATTAACGATGTAAAAGGCGTGTAACCTATTTTATCATTCATATAACTTGATAATAAGCATAAGAACTTGTCTAAACTTGCTTGATTCGACAACTTTCTGTTTTGAACCGATTCGGAACCGAAAGTCGCAAAGCTTTGACTTTTGCTTTGACTTCAGTTCTGACCCGCTTTGGTATGATTTGGAAATGCCTTAGAGCTTCCTTAGGACCAGGCTACCTGTTAGCATAACCCTCTGTGGTTGGTTCATTGATTGACCCATTCGTTTACGCGTTTCCGTTAATTGCTCATATGTTGACCATTATGCCCTTATTACCTTAAAACGTGATTTTTGGAAATGTGAAAGAGTAGAAACTTTAAATACTGATATTTAAACTTGTATGCAAAATCTGACATCAGTTTGAGGTGTAGGTTAAGAGTTATGCTCGTTAGCGTAAAATTAAAGCTTTATGTTAATTTAATGGCGTATTTAGCGTATAGCCCACTTAAACATACTTTTTGATATCAAATCTTTTACCCACTGATGTAATATATTATTTTGGGATTTTTAAAGATTTTTAATAAATTTTAGGCTGAGCATAACTAGTAGTCGTATGCTTAATCCGGTAATTGTCGGTTTTGCCCTTACGGACTATAAAATGAGTTTTACATATCTAAACGACTCCAAACCTTTTGCTACTGATCACATATGTTAAATAAATTATTTTAAGCCTTCTGGAAATATAAAAATATCAGATTTAAGTATCGAACCCGGAAATGGCCTATAATCGCCTTTTTAAGCGTTTTTAACGCATAGTATGTACTAAAACTATTTTAAACATACAAGGGTTGATACCTACTGATATTGAGGCAAATTATAATATTTTAACAGTAAGCAAAGGTTGATAAACTCAGACTTCAGTTTTGAGCTTTACGGCTCATGTGAAATTACCAAAATGCCCTTCGGTGCATAGTTTGGCTATAATTGATAAATTTCACATATATACTTTATCCTACTGTTATAACTTATCAAAATAAGTATTTTTACTAATTATACCAGACCTGTAACTCAGGTAAATACTTAAACTCTTTTATAACCTCTTAAATGACCAAACTACCCCTACGAGGCCTAGTTTGTGTTTAAATACGTTTTGGGCATAATGAAAGACATCTTTCTGATGTCACAACATATTTGAGGCATAATTAACTTAGGAAACCTGTATATGACTCTCATGATTACCCGTCATGCGTTATTCGCGTTCGGTTCGGTTTATGTAACTAGTTTGCATAAATTAGCCGAAACGGGTCAAACGTTATCGTTTTTATCTCAAAATCCAGAATGTGTTTAGTTTACCCATATTATACAAGTCTCCAAACTTGTCGGGTCTAAATCACATCCTATTCCGGTCTTCGCTTAATCATGCGTTTTGAACCGTAAACCTTTCCTTAAAACTAACCGGTCTAAGTTACGACTTAAATAAGACCCGTTAGGAATTTAATAGGTTAATAAAACCTTTGTTCCAGATTGAGAGCCCCAGTAGAAGTACTTGTGCTTGCTGATTAGAATATACGGCTGAGTATAAATTACATTGCTAGCTCAGGTAAATACTTTTAACTTATTTTCCCTTATACGGGCTTGGGATACGGTATTATAAAAATACCGCTTGGTCGGGTGTAGAAACCTTTTAATCGGAGATGATTAAATTGCATAATCCCGTTTTAATCTGTATTGATTGATAACAAATAACATTGGGGGTTAATGACCGTGTCCTGGATATCCTTGGCTCATTTTAAAAAGTGAATGGCCACGACGTAAGCACAAGGTGTAGGCAAAACACCTCCTGTTGCATATGTATAACGTATACTCACTCGTAAGGGTATCTTCTTGTGAGATTATATTTGTGGTGTGTCGATTAATCTTGTCCGGCTTGTATTGTATAATCACCGGCCCTAAATGTTGGACAACCATGTAAATCGGATACAAGATTTTTATTAATAAATTTGTCCCAAGTATAAAAGATTAATTTTGCCTCTGTGCATTTTAATCCAGTTATAAAAGATATTTTGTGCCTCGTGCATTCAAATCAATTTTTAAACTCTTTTCCAAAATGAGTCAGTTAATTGTATTTACCAGTGTAAACTGACGTATTTTCCAAAAGGTTAAGTGACAGGTACTATGCGTAATTGGCTGGGAGCTCAGGGCGTCACTAGGGAATCTTGCAAGATCTAGATGCCTAAAGTCTGTTGAACAGTTTTCTTTTATTAATCCGCCTGTGGATCCTTTACCTTCCGTTGTAATACTTTGACATTACTTATATTCGGAATGTAATATATTTATCTTTTGCTTCCGCTGTGCATTTATATATTGTGTTGTTTGACTATGATGATATCAACTACGTCACGATACTCCCCTACCGGGCCCACCGGTGAAACGTGGAAATATCGGGGTGTGACAGATAGGCGACGAGCGATTGAGCAATACACAGCAAGCGATACAACGATGCACACAATAAGCGATAGCAATTCACATAGTAGGCGATAGCGATTGCCAGATAGATTTTAGCGGTAAAGCGATTTAATTAGCTTCGGATAGAATCACAAGTTTTAACTATCGTTGCGCCCCACATGGCACATTTCCACGAAAGTTTGCTAATATGGCTAAAACACTTATATATAGGAAGTACCAGCAGCGTATCCACCATGTTTTATCCATACTAGATCCATTTCGTGAATCGATGCCATGCGTGCCAACATACACAAGTAGCGATAAGCATTAGAAGCGATAAGCGATGCGAGTATCGAAGTGATGAGATTGATAGATGCGTTGAGCGTTAAAGTGTTACGAGGGTGATGTGCGTTAGATTCCAGCGAAATTGCGATTGAGTTGCAATTAAAGACTTACGACCAGTCTTGCGTCGATGCAATTGCCCTGCGGGGGTAGACTCTCCAGAGTCCATCGATGAGGCATGTGCATTGCGTTTGCAGACTTACGACAAGTCTTGCGATGATACGATGTAATTGTTATGCCTTGCGAATGAGTGTAGTGTGTCGAAAATTACCTTAATAGTATAGGTCTAAATAACGTTCAACTCCACGTGGCACTTTCTTCACGAGACTTCGGTAGTATTGTCAAAGCCCCTCCTTCCCGGTTTGACCCGGTACAGGAGCCGCGGGGCAGGAAACTAGCGTGGTATTGATTTAATTGATGCGACAACGGAAGATTTTTAACAGGATCTTTTTAAACTTGAAATGCCCGATTATTTTATTTAATAATGCAGGATAAACCTCGTAATTTACAATAGAGGAATTTCACAAGTAAATTCCCTGATTTATAAAACATGTTTATTCATTTTATTGAGCCACCTCTTCAAGCTGCTTAGTGCTCCGTAGCACGTTTTCCTTGATTTACAGCAGGTCGCCTGAAACATGTTTTAAAAATATTTTATCAGCGGGGAAATGCTGGCGAGTCATTCAGGTTATACAAAATGACACATTAGTTATCAATTACAGCATAAGAGCGATTACAATGGCTTCTATCTTATTTATATCTGGCGCCGTGTCACCTGCTGACGATGGTCATACCACTATTGGGTCTTTCCCCAAGTAGTGACGTTTATCACTGTTAGGATTTATTAGCCGAACCGTGAGAAATTAGTAATGTGCACAATACCCCAATTAGCCAGTGATTCAAGATAACCATGACTTAATCCCTGTAATTATAACATTTGAAAATAATTGGATTATTGTAAAATACTTTTGATAAAAGAGAATGACTCACATTGCAAGTTTATACGGGCAGAGTTTAGCCTACTGATTAGCCTTGTAACCTAATTTAAATAACAATGCACACGAACTAGGTTAGCAACTAATACAGCATTTACGATAACTCACGAGATTAAAATCCTCACAACGAATGACAAAGTGCGATACTTAAACATCCATCGAATTCACGACGAATGACAAAGCATAACCCTAATTTGGGCAGCACTTAAACATCCATTGGATTGATTTCAATCGATCGGACATTGAATCGTAGCAGCGATCGAGTTATTACCCTGTTTTGCGGCAGAATTCGAGCTTATGTGTGTGTTTTGTAGTAAAAAGACTATAACTCAGTGTATATAAAGAATTTTTTTGTCGAACAAGTGCCAGAATTCAAGTCCCACACCCCTCTATTTATACTGAAAATTTGGCACCCTCGCGTGACGCGAGGGGTTACGTAGGTGCGTCGCATGACGCGAGGGGTCTCACTCTACCATAGGGTAGCCACGTCCCTAACTAGCTTAGCTGAGTTGACAGAATGTCAAAATTCGATTTTGACAGCAAATTATGTGGATAATCGTCAATAGGGAATCGCCCCCCCCCCCCGAGTTTTAGGGGCCCTGATCCTGATTCTGATTGTTCTGAAAATTTTAGGGTTTATGTAGGATCACTTGGGGGTCTCAATTAGGGTTTCCTATTGGACTAAATATAATAAGAAATAATAGTTTTGGTGAGAGTTGTTACATCCTCCCCACCTTAATAAAAATCTCATCCTCGAGATTTATTGAAATAAGTAGGGGTACTTTCATTTCATCTCCGATTCCAGTTTCCAAGTGTATTCAGATCCTCTCCTTGAATCCCACTTGACTTTGACTAGCACTAGTCGCTTATGTTTGAGAAACTTGACCTTTCTGTCTTCTATTTGTAGTGGCTTCTCAACAAATTTTAACTTTTCATTTACCTCTACATCTTGAAGAGGTATTACCAGAGATTCGTCAGATAAACATTTCTTGAGATTGGATGCATGAAATACATCATGTACCCCAGCTAGCTCCTCTGGTAGTTGTAAGCGATAGGCACCTGGTCCTATACGTTGGATCACTGGAAATGGTCCTATATATCTTGGACTCAATTTTCCTTTCTTACCAAATCGTACTACTCCTTTCCAAGGAGAAACTTTCAAGAGTACCTTGTCTCCAACTTGGAACTCTAATGGCTTACATCGATTATCTGCATAACTTTTCTGGCGATCTCGAGCCGTTTTTAGTCTTTCCTTGATTTGAGTGATCTTGTCAGTGGTTTCTTGCACAATCTCAGGACCTGATAATTGGTTTTCTCTATTTCTGCCCAACAAACTGGAGTTCTACACTTACGTCCGTACAGTGCTTCGAATGGGGCAGCTTCAATACTTGAATGATAACTATTGTTATAGGAGAATTCAATTAAAGGTAGGTGGTCATCCCAGTTTCCACCAAAATCTATCACACATGCTCTAAGCATGTCTTCCAGGGTTTGGATCGTCCTTTCACTTTGTCCGTCTGTCTGAGGATGATATGCAGTACTTAGATTTAGTCGGGTTCCCATTGCTTCCTGGAAACTTGTCCAAAAATGGGAAGTGAAACAACTATCTCTATCCGATACAATGGAGAGTGGGACTCCATGTAAGGATACTATTTCATCTACATACAATTTGGCTAACCTTTCCATGCTAAAGGTTTCTTTCATGGGTAGGAAATGAGCTGATTTGGTTAATCGATCCACAATTACCCAAATTGCATCGTTACCTTTTCTGGTTTTGGGCAACTTAGTAACGAAATCCATGGTTATAAGTTCCCATTTTCACACAGGCATTTCTAATTGCTGTAGTAGACCTGAAGGTTTCTGGTGTTCTGCCTTAACTTGTGAACAAGTAAGACATTTAGAAACATATCTAGCTATATCCTTTTTCATTCCTATCCACCAGAAATTATTTCTTAAATCTAGATACATTTTGTTGTTACCAGGATGCATGGTATACCTAGATTTATGAGCTTCCTCCAAAATCTTATTTCTTAACTCTCCTTGTTTAGGTACCCAAATTCGTTTCCTGTGGAATCTCCAAATTCCATCATTTCCTTGTTCTAGTTCCTTTATTCTTCATTTCATTCCTTCTGCATCATCCTTGATTGTTGTTTCTTGAATGCTTTTCAGTTGTTCCATTAAATCTAACTATAGATTTAATCTAAGAGCACGAACTCGCTTTTGCTTTTCGTGATATTTACGACTTAAGGCATCTGCAACTACGTTTGCCTTTCCTTCGTGATATTGAATATCACAGTCGTAATCACTTAGGATTTCCATCCATCTCCTTTGCCTCATGTTCAATTCTTTTTGCCCAAATATGTATCTTAAACTTTTATGATCTGTATAGACAGTAAATTTACTCCCATACAGATAGTGTCTCCAAATCTTTAGGGCAAAAATTATGGCTCCAAATTCTAAGTCATGAGTCGTATAGTTTTCTTCGTGCTTTTTCAATTGCCTTGAGGCATACGCAATTACCTTCTTGCGTTGCATTAGTACACAACCTAATCCTAGCTTAGAAGCATCACAGTATACTTCAAAATCTTCTGTTCCTTCTGGCAAGGCTAGAATTGGGGTGTTTGTTAGCTTCTGCTTCAAAATTCTAAAGGCTTCTTCTTGCCTAGGTCCCTATTCAAACTTAGCTGCTTTACATGTTAACTTAGTTAATGGTACAACTATCTTGGAAAAATCCTTAATGAATCGTCTATAGTAACCAGCTAATCCTAGAAAACTTCTAATTTCCATAGCTGATTGCGGGACTTTCCATTTAGTGATCGCTTCTATCTTAGCAGGATCTACGTGAATACCTTCGTGATTCACCATGTGTCCTAAAAATTGCACTTCTTGGGCATAAAGTTGTTCATTTCTTAACAATGTCAAGAGTGCATGCAGGTGCTCACAATGCTCCTCCTGGCTTTTGGAATAAATAAGTATATCGTCAATAAAGAGAATTACAAATTTATCCAAGTACGGTTTACAGATCCTATTCATCATGTCCATAAATGCTGCTGGAGCATTTGTTAACCCAAAGGGCATGACTGTAAACTCGTAATGACCATACCTAGTTCTGAAAGCAGTTTTAGGTATGTCTTCTTCTTGTACCTTCAATTGATGATATCCAGAGCGTAAATCTATCTTACAAAAGTATCTAGCCCCTTGAAGCTGATCGAAAAGATCATCAATTCTAGGTAATGGGTATCAATTCTTAATTGTAACCTTATTCAATTCTCTATAATCGATACACATTCGCATCGAACCATCCTTTTTCTTTACAAACAACACTGGAGCTCCCCACGAGGATGAACTAGGTTGTATAAAGCCTTTATTGAGTAATTCATCTAATTGCTTTTTCAGTTCTAACATTTCGGTGGGTGCTAATCGGTAAGGTGCTTTAGCTACGGGTGTAGTTCCAGGAATTAAATGAATTCTAAATTCTACCTCCCGATCTGGTGGTAATCCTGGTAGTTCTTCAGGGAATACATCCGAGTATTCTGATACTACCGGAATTTCCTTAAGTTCCTTACCCTTAGTGCTAATGATTACCGAAATCATATATACTACTCCTTGCTTTCGTTCATAACTAGCAATTTTCATTACTGAAATGAACTTTATTGGTTTATGCGGCTTATCTCCTGTAACCACAATTACTTCTCCGTTGGGTGCACGAATTTCTAAGGAATTTTTATCACATAAGATTCGAGCATGATTGGTTACTAACCAATCCATTCCTAACACAACATCAAATCTGGCTAAAGTCATAGGTAACAGATTTGCCGAAAATTTATGACCTGAAAGTTCTATCTTTCCTTCTCGCACAACCTTATTTATTTTAACAGAATTCCCATCTGCCGTTTCGACTGTAAAAATCTGCCTAAGGTTGGTTAATGGTAGGTTAAGAGCTTGGCATAATGAAGTATTTATAAAACTTTGGTTTGCACCAGAGTCAAATAATACTTTTGCATAGACGTTGTGAACTAGGAACGTACCAGCTATCACGTCAGGGATTAGCTCGGCTTCCTGAGTAGTCAACTGGAAGGCTCTTGCATTTCTCTTCGTAGCTCCTTTTGCAGGTTTGGCTTTGTTATCAGCTGGTTTGACCAGTTTTGGGCAGTCTGGTCTAAAGTGTCCAATTTCTCCACAGTTGTAGCAGACTGTTGTTCTCTTTTTCCTGCAGTCTTCTTCTTGGTGCCCCGGGATTTTGCAGAAATTGCAATACCCTTTGCATCTCCCAAAATGCTTTCTTTTGCAGGCATTGCAAAATGGAGCATTGGAAGATTGCCCGGTTCCTTTTCTCTTAAAATTACTACGATTACCCATACGGAATCCTTGGGTAATCTTTTGGGCTACTTCCTTTTTCCTGGTTTCTTCTCGTGTACGTACCAGCCCGTCGGTTAGGGTGTTAGCTAATTCCACTGCATCGTCAATAGTGCGAGGTCTCGCAGCTTTGACAATATCATGGATTTCACCAATCAATCCCCAAATTTAGCGGGAAATAAGCACCGGTTTTGGCGAAGCCAGAGTAGGCACTACTCTCGCATACTCAAAGAATATTGAAGTATACCCTCGACAGTCTACGTCCACCATCCGGTGGTTCAGGAATTTATTTGCCATTTGTTCTTTCTCATATCCGGGACAGAATTTTCTTTCCATTAGACTTTTAAATTCTTCCCAATTCATGGCATAAGCCACATTTCTTCCTTTGGCTTGAAGTACTGTATTCCACCATTCTAGCGCCCCTTCTTTGAAAAGATGTGACGCGTACATGACCTTGTCGTCCTCAGCACATTTACTTATTGTAATTACTGCTTCGGTTTTCTCTAACCAACGCAGTGCCGCAGTCGCCCCTTCATTACCTGCAAACTCAGCCGGTTTACAGGCAAGAAATTCCTTATAAGTGCAACCAGGTGTTGCAGCTTTCGTTCTTTTAAAAGTTGGGGCTTGCAGTATATTATCATTATTATTATTGTTGTTGCCGCCTCTGTTTACGCTATTACTGAAGTTATCTTCATGAGTGCGTTTACTAGGAATAATCTGTTGAGGTTCAACTGGATTTCGAGCAGCAGCAAGGATTACTGGAATAGCATTGGCTATTCCCTAAGCAACGATATTTTTGATATCTTGCCTATTTAGAAATTGATCCTCATTGTTGTGCTCGAATTGATTACCTTCGTTAATTTGTTCATTACCAGCGTTTGCCATCTGGTAATTATTTTATACAAGTGATTAGCACAAAATAATTATTATTCAAATATAACAAAATAATTGCACATAATCATGTAGACAAAATATAGCCAAAATCGTCGATTTTTTGACTTTCGATCTTTTATATATATTATATTAGGCATCCGTACAAACTGGTTATCTTACAAAGTTTTATTGTTTATTTTACACGTTTTATTTTGATTATTGTATTATTATTAAACATATGCTTCCACCATTCCACATTATCCCATCAGTTGGCGTTTTCAGAAACGACGCTCCCTCTCGTCGTACTTCCAGGAGATCTATTCTCCTACCTCTCTAATTCTATTCCCTGCATCCACCAGCTCCTCGCCAAAGTGGCGGAGTTCAGCTAAATTCTCATTGCTCTTTGGTGGGGTTGGTACAGGTTCTGGGTCGAACTGAGGGAAAAGGTATAAGGGTTATTTAGAAGGTTCTAAAACTGCTAGTCGTTGGTCCACCATTCGTCCATTCCTAGAGGTTGAGTGTGGATCAGAGGTTCTAGGATAGTTGGTTCTAAGTTTATTGGAAGTTGGGTTTCAACAGGATAGGTAAAAATGTTTTCATTGACAGGCTTAATGGTATCACAGCTTGCCAGTATGAAATCTAGCTCTTCTTGCAATGTCATTTCCTCAGCTTGCTTGGAGCTTTCTCCAATCTCTTGCTTGGAGCTTTCTCCAATTTCTATTCCTTTTCCTTTATCTATAGGATTTTCTATCTTGGGAATTTTCCTAGTTGCTGGTTTCCTTCTGCGCACACGCCTCCATCCCACAAATCTTCTCATTTTCTTAGGCTTTTGTTTCTCCGGAGGTGGAGCTTGGAATTCCATAGGTTCCTCAACATCGGCTATGTAACCAGTAAAGTCTCTGGAAACTTCTATTTTGACGGGATAAAGATTGAGATTCTGAAGGGCTTCAGATAACTCATTCATGCTGTTTAGCATTTAAGAAGAAACACACAAAATCTTAGGTTAAAATTTTGTAAATTAAATTTTCACAGAATCACAGAATAAAAACAGAAAATCTAATAAACCATTTTATTGAAACAAAATATTTGTAGTCTATATTTATTACAACTAAAATTCGAAATATACTAGTGGTTATTTATAGATTAAAGTTTCTGATTGATGGATAATATGGGTGATGATACTGATTTGGTGATTTAATTATAAGTTAGCATTTACTGCTGTAGTAGCTAACGTGTAGAGATTTGACCATTTTCATCTAACTCATATTCCCATGGTGGGTTGATACCTACTCCTTTTGGTTGTGACTTCTTCATTTTCTCTTGACTTTTCCTAATAATCAAACTTCTTTTATTAGGGGTAAGTGGTTTCTCATAGTGTGCTTTATGAACAAATATTCGCTCCTCAGTATCTGCTGAGTATCTGGAGGAATTTGATTGGGATGAAGTCCCCTTAACTTTTGGTGAACTATCTAATTTAAGATGGATATCCGAGATTCTTTGCTTACTCATACTGTAACTAACAAATAGTCAGTTAAAAAGCACATAATCCACAAAATGATAATCAGGAAAATTAAGTATTTTAAATACTTAATAGGCTTAAATCAGTGGCTCTGATACCACCTTTTTCCTGTCACGGCCCCTCCTTCCCGGTTTGACCCGGTTCAGGAGCCGCGGGGCAGGAAACTCGCGTGGTATTGATTTAATTGATGCGACAGCGGAAGATTTCTAACAGGATCTTTTTAAACTTGAAATGCCCGATTATTTTATTTAATAATGCGGGATAAACCCCGTAATTTACAATAGAGGAATTTCACAAGTAAATTCCCGGATTTATAAAACATGTTTATTCATTTTATTGAGCCACCTCTTCAAGCTGCTTAGTGCTCCGTAGCACGTTTTCCTTGATTTATAGCAGGTCGCCTGAAACATGTTTTAAAAATATTTTATCAGCGGGGAAATGCTGGCTAGTCATTCAGGTTATACAAAATGACACATTAGTTATCAATTACAGCATAAGAGCGATTACAATGGCTTCTATCTTATTTTTATCTGGCGCCGTGTCACCTGGTGACGATGGTCATACCACTATTGGGTCTTTCCCCAAGTAGTGACGTTTATCACTGTTAAGATTTATTAGCCTAACCATGAGAAATTAGTAATGTGCACAATACCCCAATTAGCCAGTGATTCAAGATAACCATGACTTAATCCCTGTAATTATAACATTTGAAAATAATTGGATTATTGTAAAATACTTTTGATAAAAGAGAATGACTCACATTGCAAGTTTATACGGGCAGAGTTTAGCCTACTGATTAGCCTTGTAACCTAATTTAAATAACAATGCACACGAACTAGGTTAGTAACTAATACAGCATTTACGATAACTCACGAGATTAAAATCCTCACAACGAATGACAAAGTGCGATACTTAAACATCCATCGAATTCACGACGAATGACAAAGCATAACCTTAATTTGGGCAGCACTTAAACATCCATTGGATTGATTTCAATCGACCGGACATTGAATCGTAGCAGCGATCGAGTTATTACCCTGTTTTGCGGCAGAATTCGAGCTTATGTGTGTGTTTTGTAGTAAAAAGACTATAACTCAGTGTATATAACGAATTTTTTCGTCGAACAAGTGCCAGAATTCAAGTCCCACGCCCCTCTATTTATACTGAAAATTTGGCACCCTCGCGTGACGCGAGGGGTTACGTAGGTGCGTCGCGTGACGCGAGGGGTCTCACTCTACCATAGGGTAGCCACGTCCCTAACTAGCTTAGCTGAGTTGACGGAATGTCAAAATTTGATTTTGACAGCAAATTATGTGGATAATCGTCAATAGGGAATACCCCCCCCCCCCCTGAGTTTTAGGGGCCCTGATCCTGATTCTGATTGTTCTGAAAATTTTAGGGTTTATGTAGGATCACTTGGGGGTCTTAATTAGGGTTTCCTATTGGACTAAATATAATAAGAAATAATAGTTTTGGAGAGAGTTGTTACAAGTATGGCAAAGTACACCTTGCTTTACCCCTACTACTTGCATCCCGTGAATAGATGTTGCACTTTGTTGACATGGTCAAGACGCTTATATATAGGAAGTACCAGCGGCGTATCCACCACGCTCAACCATGCTTTTAACGTTATGGCACCTTTAGAACTCACTACGATCTCCGTGCACTGACCAAAATAATCCCGTGTGCACCGGTGATTAGTTGTTCCTTGCACGTTTATCGTACCTTATTGTAACACCTCGAAAAATTCACGTCCTATAATGTGTAGACACGTGTCATATGTTTAAAACGTGTGAAAGAATATTATAGAAGGACTAAAGTTGACAAACATGGAAAGTATGTGAATATACGGGTTCTAAGTGTCAACAGTGAATAAATATATTGTACATTAACCCTACATGATGTTTATAACGTCAAACGAATAAATCATGGATCATACGAAGCTAAAAGTGAGAGATTACAAACCACATGGGCTAAATGTGTCAACATGTTTAAGTTAAACCTCTGAGTGACCTTTTGACAAACCCGAAGCTTTGGAACGGTTAATTATGCTCACTAGAATGCACGATAAAAATTTCATAAAGTTTCGTTATCGTATGAGAAAGTTATGATCAAATTCGTGTGCAAGGGGTTAAAGCGTCAACGTTGAAAATTAGGCCTTTTCGGGTAACAATAAAGTTAACCGAGGACTAAACAAAGTGAGTAAATGTCTTAAAGCCCTTATAAATCAATTTAGAGGGCTCATGGTGCAAAACAAGACGCGAAAGCGACCTTTAGAAGGACCAGGGACCAAAACTGCAATTAATGAAAGTTGGTTTGGCTGGAGCATACATGCTCGCGTAGCGTGAGCCCTAACACTATATGCAGTCGCGCTACGCGACTGCCTTATCTGGACAGAAAGCCTAAATTCTTGGATTTTCATGGATTCTTTGTCTGCCATAGCCTTTGTGCTCGACCCTTAACCGATTTTCCACATCTTTCTTGGCCCCTAGACACCCCCTAAGCACTAGGAACATGTGTTGATCAGTTGTGGTGGGTTGTAGACTCATGTGTCAAAGAATTATGGTGGATTAAACACTATATAAAGGCCATGATATGCACCATTGTTCTTCACACCTTCCTCTTGCAATCTGATCATTTCTGGAGCTCCAAGGCACTCTCAAGTGATCACTAATCAAGCTTAGGACTTTTGTAAGTTTGCTAATCCTTCTTTAATTAAGTTTAGCTTAGTTATTTAGCTAAAAGTCAAACCATCGTAATTACGGTTTGAATTCGAGATTAATTAATAATAGCTCAGTCAAATCTCGAATTAAGAGTACCTCTAAGTAGGTAATTATGTGGGTACTAAAACCTCAAAAGGGTTCCCCCTGATTCCCACTCTAACTAGGTCTAATGTCGGGTCAAACGTGTAATTAAAAAGTCAACAGAATGTTTAAATTGCAATTTATGCATGATTAGCAATGTAGAGCACATACAACCTGTTTGATCATTAATATAACTTGGTAATTAGTGTAAAGACATGTCTAAACATGTTCAACCCGACAATTTCCTGTTTAGACCCGGTTCGGAACCGAAAGTCGCATAGTTTGACTTATACTTTGACTTTCAGTTCTGACCCGTTATGGTATGTTTTAGAAATGCCTTAGAGCTTTATTTGGACCAGGTTACATGCTAGTATAACCGTCTGGGATTATACACCTCGGATCATTAGTTATCCAATTAATATGCATGATTCCGTTAATTGCTCATATGTTGACCATTATGCTCTTTTCACTTTAAAACATGATTTTTGGAAATGTATAAGAGTAGAAACCTTAATTGCTGATATATAAACTTGCATACAAAATTTGACATCAGTTTGAGGTGTAGGTTAAGAGTTATGCTCGTTAGCGTAAAATTAAAGCTTTAAGTTAATTAAACGGCGTATTTAGCGTATAGCCTACTTAAACATACTTTTGATATCAAACTCTTTACCCACTGATGTAATATATTATTTTGGGATTTTTATAGATTTTTAATTAATTTTAGGCTGAGCATAACTCATAGTCGTAGGCTTAATCCGGTAATTGTCGGTTTTGCCCTTACGGGCTATAAAATGAGTTTTACATATCTAAACGACTCCAAACCTTTTGCTACTGATCACATATGATAAATAAATTATTTTAAGCCTTCTGGAAATATAAAAATATCAGATTTAAGTATCGAACCCGGAAACGGCTTCTAATCGCCTTTTTAAGCGTTTTTAACGCATAGTATGTACTAAAACTATTTTAAACATACAAGGGTTGATACCTACTGATATTTGAGGCAAATTATAATATTTTAATAGTAAGCAAGGGTTGATAAACTCAGACTTCAGTTTTGAGCTTTTCGGCTTAGGTGAAATTACCGAAATACCCCTACGGGGCATAGTTTGGTTATAATTGATAAATTTCACTTATATACTTTAACCTACTGATATAACTTAGCAAATTGAGTATATTTGCTGATTACATCAGGCCTGTAACTCAGGTTGACACTTAAACTCTTTTACAACCTTTAAAATGACCAAACTACCCCTACGGGGCATAGTTTGTGATTAAATTCATTCCGGGCATAATAAAAGACATATTACTGATGTCACAACATATATGAAGCATATTAACTTAGGAAACCTGTAAATGGCTCTCATTACTACCCGTTACGCTTCTTACGCGTTCGGTTCGGTTTATGTAACTGGTTTACATAAACTAGCCTAAACGGGTCAAACCTTATCGGTTTTATCTCAAAATCCAGAATGTGTATGAAATACCCATATTAAACAAGTCTCTAAACTTGTCGGGTCTAAATCACATTCTATCCGGTCTTCGCTTAATCGTGCGTACGAACCGTGTCTTTGAAACTAACCGGCCTAAGCTTAAGCTTAACTAAAGACCCGTTAGCATTCTAATAGGTTATTATAAACCTTCGTTCCAGATTAGGAGGACCAGTAAAAGCTACTTGCAATTTGCTTATTGTGAATTATACTTTGCTCAGGTAAATACTTTTAACTTATTTTCCCTATACAGGCTTGGGTTACGGTATATAGCATACCGCTTGATCGGGCATCAAATCCTCCACCGTTGAGTGGGTAATTGAATAATTTGATCGGCTCGTTTAAACAGTCTTGTTACTTAAAGCCTTTGGGGGGTTAATGACCGTGTCCCGGATATCCTTGGCACCATTTTACGAAATGGCCACGACTTAAGCGCGGGGTATAGGCGTACACCCGTCAGTGCACAAAAGAACATTGTGGTGTGTCTATTGATCTTTAACCCGGACAAGATCCGGGCTACTGAACGTACAAGGAACATGTAATTCGTTCACAAGATTATATATTTGAATAATTCTCCCAAGTTAAATAAAATATTTATGCCACGTGCATCCAAACCAATTTTTAATCATTTTTCCAAAATGAGTCAGTTGATTGTATTTACCAGTGTAAACTGACGTATTTTCCAAAAAGATTAAATGCAGGTACTAAGCGTAATTGGCTGGGATTTCTCCTTAGCATCATTAGAAGTCTCGCAAGCTTAAGATGCCTGAAGTCTGTTGAACTATTGTTTCCATTTTGTTTACCGATCCATCTGTGGATAAACTTCCGAATATTGTGACATTTGATATTACAATATTAAATTCGGTTGTATTATATCTTTTAAATTGCTTCCGCTGTGCATATTAAATATTGTGTTGTTTGACTATTATGTTGCCAACCACGTCACGATACTCCCCCACCGGGCCCACCGGTGACACGTGGAAATCTGGGTGTGACAGGTTGGTATCAGAGCCAACACTGAGTGAATTAAACACTAGCCTTTTGTGTTTAATCTCAGTTACACAATTGCACAATTCTAAACTTTCGAGTCTAGATATATAACATAAGACAAATTCCACTTTGATTGTGTTGTCCTTTATTTTTGCATATATTTTGTTTTGTTATCTCATGCCATATTGACAGGAATTAAAAATGACGCCAAGATTCTTCAGGAGAAGAGGAAGAGGCAAGGGGCCAATCACAGCCCCCAATGATAATGAAGCTGGACCTTCGAATGCGCGAGCTCCATCTACCACGGAGAGTGACGATCCCCGGCAGAACCGGAGAAACCTCTTCGAGCCGGCTAGACGGTCGGTCTCACACAGTTCGACACCTCCTGTGCATAACTCATATGGGCCATACTCGGAAAATGAGCCCAACAACCCTCAACCTTCATATATACCCTTACAGCGATCTTTATCGCACAACTCTTTTGGTGACCCTACACCAGTGTTTCGGGGCCGGTTTAACCCGGCCAATTATATACAAGAACCAGTGGGTTTTAACCCATTGGGCCCGGAGGACCACTTCTCGGGAGACAACGCGGAGGATATGGACGAGGACATGGATCCCGTCGAGCCCGCCAGGGGTACACCGAACCACCCGATCGAGATTTCGGATGGATCTTCGTTCCACGGATCACCCTATGTTGGTCCAGATAGCTTCCAAGCTATGTTCACCAGGCACGAATGGTACTATACACCTCCTCACCATTCGTCGCCCCAGCAGCAGCAACAACAGGATCCCTCTGTGGATTCAAGATTTGTGGCAGTCACGCCACCACCTCCACCGCCGCCAGTGCAGCCGGCACCTCCACAACCGCCAAGGCGTAGGAGAACCGGTGCACGCATGTCTGGACGAGCAGGAGATTTTCATTTCAGCTCCCCTCGTCAATCCAGTGGCAGTCACTATCCGCCACACCAGGAGGACCCACAAATGGGTGGACCTTCTAACCCAGCTGTACCGCAGCCACCGCCGATGGGTTTTGATAACCCAATTCCAGCAAATACGGGTTCTATGGCATACAATCCGTTCGAGCCACCGGTCCACAACAACTACGGTTACGCGGAGGCCGACCCTTACATGGTAGCGGCAAATTACAACGCCCTGAACCCGGAAGGACCGTACGGAGCTCCATGGGGAGTAGGTTACCCAACACATGGGTACCAGATACCTCCCAGACTTATTATACGGACGCAATCGCAGCCGCCACGGTTTTCTCCCCCAAAAAGGGAGGAAATTCTACAGAGGCTGGACCATGTAGAGCGAGAATATCACAGGGAACGAAGGGAGCGACAAACCTTCTTCCAAGGATTGGCAAGCCTGATCAAGGGGAAGGGCAAGAAGGACCGTTGAATCCTTCTACTGTTGTTGAAACTTCCTTGTAACAATCGAGCCCCTGCGTGGGCATATCTTACTGTATTAGCCCTGTGTGGGTATGTATGTTGTTTATTTTGACCCCTGCGAGGGTGTGTGATTGTTCAAGTCCCTACGTGGACTATTATGTTTGTTATTTAAGCCCCTGCGCGGGTATGTGTATTTATTAAGCCCCTGCGTGGGTAAGTTTGTTTATTTGAAAAGACCCGTTTAGGGCAACATGTAATCTTTTGAAAATTAATGGAATATTTGTTTTATAAATTTCATGTTTGCTGTTATATGCATAAATATTGTATATGAAATAAATAAATCAAAAATCATTCCTTTTAAATAATTATCTGCCTATGTAAATTTTTAAATAAGGATCTTAAAGTGTGAAACCTAGCCTTCGGGTCACTATAAGGCCGGGCCAAGATGGTAAGACCTGTTAAAAAGATTCAAATCCCTGTTAACATCTGAAAACATGTTAACACTCCTGGCAGATGTGATTCATTTGAAATCACACACGTTATTATATTATATAAGGATCTTTCAAAGATTCCAAACCCAATTAAATGATCTCTGAATCATGGGGTAAATCATCAATTAAGATGATCATACTTTTACCATACGTGGTAATACGTGCCTACGGGCCCTGCTCATTTCTATATGAGCCAAAGGACAGTGGTAGCTATGACTCCCTGTCCGATAAAGGTAATGAACTAGGTTCAAACCTCAAATGCTTTGATTCTCTGAAACCCTAGCATATAATTTATAAATGTCCTTGTGACTAGGCCTATTGTGCCAGCAAACCTTCATGTTTTTGATTCTCTGAAATCATAACTTATAAACTAAATTGTCCATGTGACTAGGCCTTTTGTGCCACAAATAAAACTGTTATTGTTTTATAATTAGGATAAATTATTATAGAAATCCTAAATAAATATGATTAATAAATTAACCAAATATGGTCTCTGTTTACCATGGTTAATGAATTACCCTAAGGGGCAATTCCATAATAAACTCCCAAATAAACTATTGTCCTTGTTTTCTGTAACAGTTCAATTAAAATGGCTAACTCAGACGAGATAAATAGTCATCCAGTGGAGAACATTGATAACGCCCGGATTAACTTAACGGGTGATGAATTAAAAGCGTTGGTCGACGACGCGGTTACAAAGGCTTTGGAAAGGCAGTACGAAGAGTATAGTGGGACTCGTAGTAGGACCCTATCTACACAGCCTTCAAAGCCACCGTCCAAGAAGGACGACCCGAAGAAAGATGATGATCGGCACTCCTCGAACCACAGTGCTCCATCTCAGCAGGTTATACTAAACCAGGGACCCCGTGACAAGGGTTGCTCTTATAAATATTTCGTTTCCTGCAAACCCCGGGATTTCACTGGGGAGAAAGGAGCCATTGACTGTATGACGTGGCTGGATGAGATGGATACGGTTGTGGATATCAGTGGATGCGCTGAGAGAGACGTGGTCAAGTTTGTGTCGCAGTCTTTTAAGGGTGAAGCTTTAGCATGGTGGAGATCTCTGATTCAAGCCACCGGAAAAATCCCATTGTACAACATGTCGTGGGATCAATTTGTTGCCCTTATCAAGGAAAATTACTGCCCCCAGCATGAGGTGGAGAAGATAGAGTCTGATTTTCTATCATTGGTGAGGACAAACCTTGACTGTTAAGCTTACCTAACGAGCTTCAACACGATGTCCCGGTTGGTTCCTTATCTAGTAACCCCGGAACCAAAAAGAATAACTCGTTTTATTGGTGGTTTAGCCCCGGAAATCAAGGCAAGCGTAAAGGCTTCTCGGCCAGCTACTTTTAGGTCTGTAGCTGACATATCTTTATCCCTTACTTTGGATGCGGTCAGGCAGAGATCGCTGAGGAATAAGGAGGCTGAGAAGAGGAAACGTGAAGATGATAGTTCACGCAGATCAAACAAGAAGCACCGTGGGAGCGGTGACAACAAGAAAGGATTAGAGTCAAGGAAAGATGGGCATCATTCTGGTGAGAAGCCCAAATGCAAAATTTGCAAGAAGCAGCACTTTGGAAAGTGCAGACTTGAGTCGAACTCACAGACTTAGTCAAAAACCTATGCTTGAGGTATATGCAAGTCCACGGATCACAAAACCTTGGATTGCAAGAAGATGAAAGACGCAACGTGCTACCGTTGCAATGAAAAGGGGCACATTAAGAACAACTGCCCTAAATACACCAAGAAGCCTGAAGAGGCCAAGAAGACTAATGCTAGAGTCTTCAGAATGGATGCCAAGGAGACGGTTCTAGACGACAACGTTATTACAGGTACCTTCCTTGTAAATGACGTCTATGCTAGAGTACTATTTGATTCAGGCGCTGATAAGTCTTTCGTAGATCATAAATTTTGTGAATTGCTGAAATTACCTGTCAAAACCTTAAAAGTGAATTATGAGGTAGAGTTAGCAGATGGCACCTTAGAAGCCGTCTCAACTGTGTTAGATAGGTGTGTTATATCCATTAAGAACCATTCTTTTCCTCTGTCTCTGCTTCCCTTTAAGTTGGCCGGTTTTGACATAGTTCTGGGTATGGACTGGTTATCTCATAAACAGGCCCAAATTGTCTGTAACAAGAAACAAGTGGTAATAAAGACTCCGTCTGGTGAATCCCTTACCATTCGGGGAGATACCCAGTATGGACTGCCTGAGCAGGTGACTATGCTTAAGGCTTCCAAATGTTTAAAGAAGGGTTGTGTCATCTACATGGCACAAGTGATTATTGATGAACCTAGACCGAAGATAGAAGACATCCCTGTCATTTCTGAATATCCCGAAGTTTTTCCAGAAGAACTACCTGGTTTGCCACCAGATAGGTAGGTGGAATTCAGGATAGATATCATCCCCGGAGCAGCACCAGTTGCTAGAGCACCTTATAGGTTGGCGCCCACAGAGATGAAAGAATTGAGCACACAGCTAGACGAATTGCTAGCCAAGGGTTTCATTAAACCTAGTTCGTCTCCTTGGGGAGCGCCAGTCCTATTTGTCAAAAAGAAGGATGGATCGATGCGTCTGTGCATCGACTATCATGAGCTTAATAAGGTCACAATAAAGAATAGATATCCTTTGCCCAGGATCGACGATTTGTTCGATCAGTTACAAAGGGCCAGTTATTTCTCGAAGATTGATTTGAGGTCAGGCTACCATCAACTGAAGGTTAGAGATGAAGACATGCATAAAACTGCATTTAGGACTCGTTATGGTCATTACGAGTTCCTAGTGATGCCGTTTGGACTCACTAATGCACCGGCCGCATTCATGGATCTCATGAATCGCGTTTGCAAGCCGCACTTAGATAAATTCGTCATCGTCTTCATTGACGACATTCTCATTTACTCCAAGAGCCAAGCTGATCATGAGAAACATCTTCGATGTATTCTCAAACTTTTACATCACGAGAAACTCTATGCCAAATTCTCTAAGTGCGAGTTCTGGCTTCGAGAAGTCCAATTTCTTGGACATGTGGGCAGTGAGCGTGGTATCCAAGTGGATCCCGCTAAAGTAGAAGTTGTTATGAATTGGCAAGAGCCAAAGACGCCTACGGAGATTCGTAGCTTCCTGGGATTGGCAGGATATTATAGGCGTTTCATTGAAAATTTTTCAAGGATTGCTGCACCCCTAACTTCCTTGACTAAGAAGAAAGTAAAGTTCGTTTGGGGCCCTAAGCAACAAGAGTCCTTTGATATTTTGAAACAGAAGTTGAGCAACGCTCCTGTGCTGACATTACCTGAAGGCACTGAAGAATTCGTAGTTTACTGTGATGCATCTCACACTGGCATGGGGTGTGTGCTTATGCAGAAAGGCAAAGTTATTGCCTATGCATCACGACAATTAAAGGTGCATGAAAAGAATTACACCACCCATGACTTGGAGTTGGGTGCCGTTGTATTCACACTAAAACTGTGGAGGCATTACCTATATGGAATCAAGTGTGTGATCTATTCTGATCACAAGAGCCTCCAGCACCTGTTTAATCAGAAAGAGTTAAACATGAGGCAACGCCGTTGGATGGAGACTTTGAATGATTATGATTGTGAAATCAAGTACCATCCCGGCAAGGCGAATGTAGTCGCCGATGCCTTGAGTCGAAAGGAAAGGATGAAACCCATCCGAATCAATGCCAAGCGCATGGAGATAAAGAATAATTTGATGGAAAGGTTGTTAGCTGCACAGAAGGAAGCTGTGTTAGAAGCTAACTATCCTAACGAGAAACTAGGAGTAACTGAGGAGCAGTTAACTCTTAGCAAGGACGGAATTCTAAGATTAAATGGACGAATATGGGTTCCAATTTATGGAGGACTTCGAGATGTCATCCTCCAGGAAGCCCATAGTTCCAAATACTCCGTTCATCCTGGAGCTGACAAGATGTACCAGGATCTAAGGGCAAATTATTGGTGGATAGGCTTGAAAAAGTCTGTAGCCGCCCATGTAGCAAAATGCTTGACATGTGCACAAGTCAAAGCCGAGCTTCAAAAGCCGTCAGGTTTGCTACAACAGCCTGAACTTCCCACGTGGAAGTGGGAAATGGTAACTATGGATTTTATTACCAAGTTACCCAAGACAAGGAAAGGAAATGATACAATATGGGTTATAGTTGACAGACTGACTAAGTCAGCACATTTCCTACCCATCTAGGAGACTTATAGCTCCGACATGTTAGCCCAGTTGTACGTTGATAAGATTGTAGCCTTACATGGCATACCTGTGTCTATTATTTCTGACAGAGATACTAGATACACGTCACATTTTTGGAAGAGTTTCCAACAATCTTTGGGCACACGCTTGAATTTTAGTACGGCTTATCATCCTCAGACTGACGGTCAGAGTGAGCGTACTATCCAACCGTTGGAAGACATGCTACGTGCATGTGCGATCGATTTGGGTGGTAGTTGGGATAAGAACCTACCATTAATCGACTTCTCCTACAACAATAGCTACCATACCAGCATAAAGGCTGTGCCTTTTGAGGCATTATATGGTAGAAAGTGTAGATCGCCCGTGTGTTGGGCAGAAGTTGGAGATGTCCAATTATCAGGACCAGAGATAGTCTTTGAAACGACGGACAAGATTGTCCAGATTCGTGACCGTCTCAAAGCTGCCCGAGATAGGCAGAAGAGTTACGCTGATCCAAAGCGTAAGGCTTTTCACTTCGAAGTAGGTGATAAAGTGTTGCTTAAAGTATCACCCTGGAAGGGGGTGATGCGATTTGGTAAGAAAGGCAAGCTAAGCCAGAGATACATAGGACCTTTCGAGGTTATCGAACGTGTCAGATCAGTTGCCTATAAGTTAAACTTACCAGAAGAGCTCAGTGGAATTCACAATGTGTTCCACATCTGCAATCTGAAGAAGTGCTTCGCTGATGAATCACTGGTAATACCGCATTCAGATGTGCATATAGATGAGAGCTTAAAATTTGTGGAAAAACCTTTGTCGATTGAAGATCGACAGGTAAAGAAGCTTCGAAGGAAGCATGTGTCTATTGTAAAGGTCAAATGGGATGCCCGTAGAGGTCCCGAATATACGTGGGAGGTTGAATCCACGATGAAAGAGAAGTACCCTTATTTATTTCAGTAAATCTCGGGTCGAGATTTATTTTAAGGGGGCGAGGATGTAACACCTCGAAAAATTCACGTCCTATAATGTGTAGACACGTGTCATATGTTTAAAACGTGTGAAAGAATATTATAGAAGGACTAAAGTTGACAAACATGGAAAGTATGTGAATATACGGGTTCTAAGTGTCAACAGTGAATAAATATATTGTACATTAACCCTACATGATGTTTATAACGTCAAACGAATAAATCATGGATCATACGAAGCTAAAAGTGAGAGATTACAAACCACAGGGGCTAAATGTGTCAACATGTTTAAGTTATACCTCTGAGTGACCTTTTGACAAACCTGAAGCTTTGGAACGGTTAATTATGCACACTAGAATGCACGATAAAAATTTCATAAAGTTTCGTTATCGTATGAGAAAGTTATGATCAAATTCGTGTGCAAGGGGTTAAAACGTCAACGTTGAAAATTAGGCCTTTTCGGGTAACAATAAAGTTAACCGAGGACTAAACAAAGTGGGTAAATGTCTTAAAGCCCTTATAAATCAATTTAGAGGGCTCATGGTGCAAAACAAGACGCGAAAGCGACCTTTAGAAGGACCAGGGACCAAAACTGCAATTAATGAAAGTTGGTTTGGCTGGAGCATACATGCTCGCGTAGCGCGAGCCCTAACACTATATGCAGCCGCGCTACGCGACTGCCTTATCTGGACAGAAAGCCTAAATTCTTGGATTTTCATGGATTCTTTGTCTGCCATAGCCTTTGTGCTCGACCCTTAACCGGTTTTCCACATCTTTCTTGGCCCCTAGACACCCCCTAAGCACTAGGAACATGTGTTGATCAGTTGTGGTGGGTTGTAGACTCATGTGTCAAAGAATTGTGGTGGATTAAACACTATATAAAGGCCATGATATGCACCATTGTTCTTCACACCTTCCTCTTGCAATCTGATCATTTCTGGAGCTCCAAGGCACTCACAAGTGATCACTAATCAAGCTTAGGACTTTTGTAAGTTTGCTAATCCTTCTTTAATTAAGTTTAGCTTAGTTATTTAGCTAAAAGTCAAACCATCGTAATTACGGTTTGACTTCGAGATTAATTAATAATAGCTCAGTCAAATCCTGAATTAAGAGTACCTCTAAGTAGGTAATTATGTGGGTAATAAAACCTCAAAAGGGTTCCCCCTGATTCCCACTCTAACTAGGTCTAATGTCGGGTCAAACGTGTAATTAAAAAGTCAACAGAATGTTTAAATTGCAATTTATGCATGATTAGCAATGTAGAGCACATACAACCTGTTTGATCATTAATATAACTTGGTAATTAGTGTAAGGACATGTCTAAACATGTTCAACCCGACAATTTCCTGTTTAGACCCGGTTCGGAACCGAAAGTCGCATAGTTTGACTTATACTTTGACTTTCAGTTCTGACCCGTTATGGTATGTTTTAGAAATTCCTTAGAGCTTTATTTGGACCAGGTTACATGCTAGTATAACCGTCTGTGATTATACACCTCGGATCATTAGTTATCCAATTAATATGCATGATTCCGTTAATTGCTCATATGTTGACCATTATGCCCTTTTCACTTTAAAACGTGATTTTTGGAAATGTAAAAGAGTAGAAACCTTAATTGCTGATATATAAACTTGCATACAAAATTTGACATCAGTTTGAGGTGTAAGTTAATTAAACGGCGTATTTAGCGTATAGCCTACTTAAACATACTTTTGATATCAAACTCTTTACCCACTGATGTAATATATTATTTTGGGATTTTTAAATATTTTTAATTAATTTTAGGCTGAGCATAACTCATAGTCGTAGGCTTAATCCGGTAATTGTCGGTTTTGCCCTTACGGGCTATAAAATGAGTTTTACATATCTAAACGACTCCAAACCTTTTGCTACTGATCACATATGATAAATAAATTATTTTAACCCTTCCGGAAATATAAAAATATCAGATTTAAGTATCGAACCCAGAAACGGCTTCTAATCGCCTTTTTAAGCGTTTTTAACGCATAGTATGTACTAAAACTATTTTAAACATACAAGGGTTGATACCTACTGATATTTGAGGCAAATTATAATATTTTAACAGTAAGCAAGGGTTTATAAACTCAGACTTCAGTTTTGAGCTTTTCGGCTTAGGTGAAATTACCAAAATACCCCTACGGGGCATAGTTTGGTTATAATTGATAAATTTCACTTATATACTTTAACCTACTGATATAACTTAGCAAATTGAGTATATTTGCTGATTACATCAGGCCTGTAACTCAGGTTGACACTTAAACTCTTTTACAACCTTTAAAATGACCAAACTACCCCTACGGGGCATAGTTTGTGATTAAATTCATTCCGGGCATAATAAAAGACATATTACTGATGTCACAACATATATGAAGCATATTAACTTAGGAAACCTATAAATGGCTCTCATTACTACCCGTTACGCTTCTTACGCGTTCGGTTCGGTTTATGTAACTGGTTTACATAAACTAGCCTAAACGGGTCAAACCTTATCGGTTTTATCTCAAAATCCAGAATGTGTATGAAATACCCATATTAAACAAGTCTCTAAACTTGTCGGGTCTAAATCACATTCTATCCGGTCTTCGCTTAATCGTGCGTACGAACCGTGTCTTTGAAACTAACCGGCCTAAGCTTAAGCTTAACTAAAGACCCGTTAGCATTCTAATAGGTTATTATAAACCTTCGTTCCAGATTAGGAGGACCAGTAAAAGCTACTTGCAATTTGCTTATTGTGAATTATACTTTGCTCAGGTAAATACTTTTAACTTATTTTCCCTATACAGGCTTGGGTTATGGTATATAGCATACCGCTTGATCGGGCATCAAATCCTCCACCGTTGAGTGGGTAATTGAATAATTTGATCGGCTCGTTTAAACAGTCTTGTTACTTAAAGCCTTTGGGGGGTTAATGACCGTGTCCCGGATATCCTTGGCATCATTTTACGAAATGGCCACGACTTAAGCGCGGGGTATAGGCGTACACCCGTCAGTGCACAAAAGAACATTGTGGTGTGTCTATTGATCTTTAACCCGGACAAGAACCGGGCTACTGAACACACAAGGAACATGTAATTCGTTCACAAGATTATATATTTGAATAATTCTCCCAAGTTAAATAAAATATTTATGCCACGTGCATCCAAACCAATTTTTAATCATTTTTTCAAAATGAGTCAGTTGATTGTATTTACCAGTGTAAACTGACGTTTTTTCCAAAAAGATTAAATGCAGGTACTAAGCGTAATTGGCTGGGATTTCTCCTTAGCATCATTAGAAGTCTCGCAAGCTTAAGATGCCTGAAGTCTGTTGAACTATTGTTTCCATTTTGTTTACCGATCCATCTGTGGATAAACTTCCGAATATTGTGACATTTGATATTACAATATTAAATTCGGTTGTATTATATCTTTTAAATTGCTTCCGCTGTGCATATTAAATATTGTGTTGTTTGACTATTATGTTGCTAACCACGTCACGATACTCCCCCACCGGTGACACGTGGAAATCAGGGTGTGACACTTATTCTAAGAGTGTAGTGAGGGTAAAAGACATTATATCGTGATATAATATATAGCATGTGTGTGATTCCAGATTAAGTGCGAAAACAGGAGAGAAAGCGAAAGATAAATAGAGTCCACACTGTGTCGAGAAATAGAACAAATCCAACACACAAAAGAAATAACGGCGAAAATCGTAGCATTACTACAACACTGGAAGCATGACAAATGTTGCTGTGGAGGACTTTTGTGGAGTCTGCGATCATTGCTGAGATTCTTCAAGTCTGCGGCCCCGTGCGGAAGTGCTGGGTAAGATGACCATACCAGTTGCAATTTGCACAATAGCGACAGTTAGTTTCTGGCGGGTGATGATACGTACATACGAGACACAGGGGATGAGTTCCGTTGTAGTCGCGCTTCGTGTGAATTGGAATTGCTTGGAGAGGTTCTGGCTGTGACAGTTCGGTGGTTGAAGAGTTTGGGCTCATGGTCTTTCGTTTGCGGTTGGACTGAGCTTCCTGAAGCGGTGCGTTGGCGTCAGAGGATTCGTCCGAAGACCCACCTGAAGAATCGTTGGTAGAATCATCGGAGGAATCATCGGAGGAATTGTCGGAAGAGTCGATGACGATTGCTTGATGAGCTTGTTTGACAGGATTCTTCTTGGAGAAAAATCCATCCAAGACTCGTTTGTCATTGATTTCTGCGGCCAAGCGGTAGGTTTCTTTAATTGTAGCAGGTCTTGCAGCTTTGACAAAATCACCCACACACTCAGGCAAGCCGCGAATGTACTTTGTGATGGATTTTTCTAAAGTGTTGACTTGACTTGGGCAGATTACGCTAAGCTATTTAAACCTTGTCGTGTAGCCAGCATTGTCACTTTCGACTTGCTTGATTTCCCAAAATTCGTCTTCTAGCTTCTGGACTTCGTGGGGAGGGCAGTACTCTTTCTTCATGAGCTCTTTCAGCTCATCCCAAGAGAGAGCGCAAGCTGCGGAGATCCCACGTTTGTTATGTTCGGCTGTCCACCACTGGAGTAGTTGGGACACACCTCCTTCACCCGTGAACTCCATCGGGTCACAGGCTTTGAAGTGTTTGTAGAGGAAAGCAGATTGCGGCGCTTCAGTCTTAGAGTCTTCCGGGTTTCGAGAGTTGCTGAGAGAGTGCACTTGAGTGACAATTTGAGGAATGACCTTGGCCACTTCCTTGGCCACGAGCGAGGCAATCCTCTTATCGGCGTTTCGTTTGGCTCTTCTCCTAGCTGTTCGTCTCAAGGTAGAGTCGTTTGAAGACATCTAGACAGAGAGTGATTTGGAGTGAGATTCGATCATAATGATTTTTGAGTTTTGCGATTGAGCGCGATCAAAACTTGTTGTGAGTAATATAATAGATTTCACATAGGAGCCACATAGGAGACACGAGAGTCCTAGATTCCCACACAATTGATTTGTTTGTATATATTTAATTAGTTGTAGCTTATACTCGTACACATACATGTCGGTATAGAATGCGCGAGGACGCGATGCAGAGAGTGAGAGTGGATAGCGAGTAATTAGACATTAGTTTTGTTGCGAACATTCGGTTTTCGTTTCAGATTGCGATGGTTGTGCGAGTTGTGCGTTTTTGTATAACAGGAAGCGAAAACTGATAAATCCAGAAATCGGTAAAGCGTAAAATAACATCTAATGTGTAATTCAGCTTAACAAAGTGTAAAACCAGCGAGTCGTAGGCTTAGTAAAGTAATCGGAGTGCCTTGGGTGTTTAGGCGTCGACTACCCAAGGTAGCCCAACTATACCCAACAAGCTCATGCACGCGCGTTGACCTAGAAGACTCACGCTTCCACTGGGATGCAGCTCATGGCATTCATCCTCCCAGTCATTGCGTGGCTCGAGTTGTGGTTACAGTCAAGTCCTCGGTGAGAGCTTTTTGAAAAACCGTTTTTATAGAGTGGAGCGGTTCGTTAAGGTATGGGTTTCACCCCTGAATTAACAACTTCGCTCCTAATTGTGGTTGTGCTCTTCGAATAAATTCGAGAGTTCCACTAGATTTCGAATTGGAGATTTCCATCGAGATTTGGATGTCACTCCAGACTCAGCAGAAAGTTCTCGTGCTAAAGTAATGCGCTGAGTGAGCGATCTTATCGAGAGTTCTTGGTTTTCACACCTGGTCTCGACTGGATCACTCGATTGTATTATGCGAATATTTTCGAAAATGTGTGTATTATGTCAGCCTTAGGAAAGGCTAAGTAGTATTCCAGCCTTAGGAAATGCTCTTCGTGCGGAGCTGTAGTATGCGGTGTCCACACAAAGTTGTAATTTTAGTAGATCCAAACAAGAGTATCAAGTAGGCCCATACAAACCCTACTGGGTTCGTACGAGTCGGCCTGTTGGTACTTAGACTATGGACTAGGTCAATTTCTAAGACAACAAACCCGGACTAGGTTGTGTCACAAAATTTTACCTAATTCCCTATAGTTATGGCTCTGATACCAATCTATCACACCCTAACCGATGGCGGAATCATCGGGGCGCGGCACTAGGCTAATCAGATTGCTCAAGAGAATCCATAACAACTATGTTGCGACAGTATTTATTACATTTGTTATCCCATACTAACAATCACTACAATCACATAAGTTATCACAGATTTCCTGTCCTCTCGAACAATGCAAATCCGACAACCTAGATTTTAGGTGAGTTTCTAGACTTCCTAGCTTGATTTGATGTAGACTGCGACTAAACCTGCAACATACATTAAAATAATGTCAATACAAAAGTATTGGCGAGTATACTGGTTTGATATGTAATAGTATAATAGATAAAAGTTGCGAATTTCCACATACATAAATGTAATACACGACATATATACACACAAAACTGATACTACTGGCTAAGTCCTCGAGCTTCGATCGCGATTGCTAAACTAGACCCCGTCGGGTGTAATAGTACTATACTAGTCATGGTGGGACGTCGCGAGTATAAGTCCTAGCACATATGTAACTAGCATCACGTATAACTATGCACGTAAGTCATTCGCAAGTGATAAGTAATTTAAGCATTTGATGTGATTCGATTTGATATCAACGTATGTTACACCCAAAAGTGCAAAAGCAAAAAGGGTCAAGTATACTCACAGTCGGTGTTCAGCAAGTAAACACAACTTGGTTGGATTAAAGGGAGCGCGTCCGAGATTAGCCTGATTATAGATTGATAGTGTGAGCGTTGGTTAGCACGTTAAATGGTGGCGAAAGGACCAAGGTTTGGAGGATAATCCGATCGGATGCCGGCCCGTTCGGATGGGTTGCTGTCCGATCGGATGGGCTGCTGCCCGATCGGATGGGCTGCTTCCCGATCGGATGGCAGCCTGTCCTATCGGCTGGCAGCCTGTCCGATCGACTGACCGCCTGTCCGATCGGCTGACCGCCTGTCCGATCGGACGGCGACCCGTCCAACTGATATTCGACAAATTTTGAAGCTTCTTCAGCGGTTTTGATCGGGACGGTGTGCCTTCGTGCTAAACAACTGAAATTCCATCAAGTCCGACTTGTTCTAACGGCCGGGAACCACCCCGTTCCATCAGATCTGACCGTTTTTTGATGGTTTTTCCCTTGTTTAATCCGAAATCACATGTTCTTTGATTAGGTAACCTAGATTTAGGTGAGATTGTTATAAAAACATGTGGAAATCACTTAGATTTGAGCTATTCATGGTTAAATGAGGTCATACCTTGAAGTTCATAAGAACTCTTGATGACATCATCTTAGAACACCTCAAATCAGTAGATTTCATGGTTAAAAGTCGAGATTTAAAAGATAGAAAGGTGTAGAATTGCGTGTAGATCATAAAAGTACAAGAATTTGAGTGAAATCTTACAAGAATCGCAAGAAATCGAGAGAAAAGGACTTCAAGGCGTGCTGGTCGAATGAGAGCTCCACATCAGAGAAAATGATGGGAGGGTGGGGGTATTTATAGGCAGGAGAGGAGAGAAAGGAGAGTGTGGCCATCCATTCGGCTGGCCCATCCGATCGCCTGGCCTAGCCGTTCGGCTGGCCCATCCGTTCGGATGTCCTTCGGCGAGCTACGTTTTGGCGTTCCGTTTTATTCGTTAAACATCGCGATAGTTTGATTACACATTCTCATCCACATTTCCATATATTTATTATAATTAATCACAAAAGTCGTATATACGTATCCATACTTTCAAATATTCGGTGCGATAATCGAGTTGCGCGTGGTCGCGGGTGCGCTTTCGAGTTTGCGATGTGTTGTGCCACAATGACTGACGAGGTACTACTTGCTCGTATTGCCATCATCGTCACGACGGCTGGAGGGATAGTACTCACCCGAAAGTCTTTGTTAGCGTTAATTGTTTGCGTTGCGACACATCACGGCTATCGAGGAGGGTAGAATAGGTCCTCACCCAATGTCATCGTGAGTGTTAGTATGTGCGATGCGATGTGTTATAGCGATATAGTATGCGTAATATGCGAAATAGCGATGTATGCGATATAGTTACATTATGATCCGAACCTCTGGTGCTAGGCGTAACGAGTGTAGCGAGTAGTAACAATGCACGAAAGTGCGGGTTGTTACATGGCTCGAGTTTGGGTTTGCTTTGGATTTGGTGAAGGTGGTGACGGAGGCTGTTTGACGTGGTTGAGTGGCCGGTGGTGGTGGTGGTAGTGGCGATGATGAAGATGATGACGCCGGTGATGAGGGTTTGTGGTTTGTGTCGCAACCCCCGCCCCCTATCTGTCCCGGGAACGGGTGGCCGCGAACTCAGTTTCGGTGGTATCGGTGTTTATCAATTTGGCAGCGGAATTATACATCAGGACTGTAGTTAGGAAATATTTTATCAGAGTAAAACACCTTCATTTATATAAATAAATATAATTGGGATAAAACCCAAGTTTTCATTACAAACTGATTT
Source organism: Helianthus tuberosus (assembly GCA_030545235.1). Taxonomy (NCBI): domain Eukaryota; kingdom Viridiplantae; phylum Streptophyta; class Magnoliopsida; order Asterales; family Asteraceae; genus Helianthus; species Helianthus tuberosus. Next base: position 203,043,490 of record CM060425.1, read on the forward strand.
ATAGGGGTAAACCCTATTTTATTGAAATAAAACATCTTCTTTATTTAGGTAACTTTTATAGCCACTTTTTCCAAGCCCTCAGTGCTGTCCAGCTGGCTTCTAATTGGCTTTCACATTTTGTTACCTGAAAACGCATTTAAAAACATTTTGTTAGTGGGAAATACTGGTGAGTGAATCCTAGTTTAATCAAGAAGACTTTTATTAATTTTCACAGTACTGAGAGCGATTACAATGTTTATATCTTCACAATTACTCATTCAGTACTGTCAATCCTGACTGGTGGGTCATATTACACATTTGCTAACTCTTTGTCCAATGGTAACGTGTTCCACATTTTGTATACAAAACCCCAACATACCGGCAGTAATTGAAGACTACAAGACTCAATCACTGCTAATTGTAAATTAAATAAATAAAGGTTTTGTAAAATAGTTTGCAAAAACATTTACAAAAAAGGAGATTACTCACAAAAAGGTTTACACAAAAATAAGGATTACTCACATTGTTGTCTTAGGTTTTCTTTAAGGGTTTCCTGGTGATAATCTATAATTTACACAAATGCACACGTGTTAGTATAATAACCCAATATTTACATTAGCAATACCCTCCCCGAGACGGCATTCCAACGACTACGTCGGGTAGAACCTCGACAACCGTTACAGAACCCTGGATCAATCGGGCAGCGTATCTAATACGTAACCGGGGTTATGATACTTACAACGGAGCAGAACTTCATTATTTAGGGGGTATTATGCCCTAAAATTATGCCTACTACTCAGAAATTCGAGAGAGAAAGAAGTGTGTGAGCGAATTCGACTGAAGGCCCGAGCTCCCAATTTATAGGGCAGAAATTTAACTTCGTCTCGCCCCGCGTAAGCTTCGGCCAATGTCTATGCGGCCCGCGAGGGCTTCTAGACTAGGTCGTAGCCTTGCTGCGTCGACACGTAGCCTCAACACGAGTCTGACACGTGGCGGCCTGGGGACTCGCCTGAGATTGGAGCTGTCGTGGCCCGCGTAGGTCTAGGGGGCGGCTTACGCGCCCCGCGAGAGACCACTAAAATTCGTTTTTAATTAATTTTTATAAAAATAAAGGTATTCGGGGTCCGTTTTCATGTATGGAGTGTATTTTAGGACATATTGGGATATTTTAAAATATATTAGGGGTGTCGAAAGATTATTTAGGAGGGTTGTTATAGTTTGGGAGGGTTTGGGTCTGAACTTTGAAGAAGATGATGTGTTTTAGATATTAATATGTTATAATAAAATTAAAATGACCAAAATGCCCCTGAACTAAAAGGCAAAATAGGCATGCTGCAACAGTCAAAAAAGAGGGTTTTTGAGTTTTGGACCAAAATGGCAACAAAAACGAAACCACACGGACCCAGATTTAAAAAGTTTGAGATTTGGACTAAAATGGCAAAAGTGCCCAAGCCACAGGGACCAAAATGGCAGTTTACCCTAAAGCCTAATATTAAAAGACTTTAAAATTCAAAGGTGGCCCACATTCAAATTCCAAAAGGTCTGCCATCAAACCACTGCCTATCTCCAAACTTCAACCTATGTTATAAATTAAAACCTCTGTAATCAAAACTACTGCCGATTCAAAATTTTGGCTCCAGATTCAAAATTTAAACATGGCTCCAGATTCAAAATTTAAACAAAATCTCTGTTTCTCTATGCGAGAATTTGTAACCTGCAACTCCATTTTCTCTAGAACCCTCTCACTCGCGTACCTTTTCTGCTTCAACAATGGCGACTGTTATGCAGAAGATCAACAATCGAACAAGGTAAATCCTTAGGATCCTTATTTGATTTCATTTTTGCATAAAGTAATACACCAATTTTCAAACAGATGACTTCTAGGTATACTATTATTGGATATCACTTGGTGCTTTGTTTGGTTTTGTACTTCTATTTAACAGAGGCTTCGTCTTCGCTTTAAGCTACTTAAAGGGTAAATTCATCTTTTTCATTGTAAGTCAATTTTGAACATAAGAGTGCCCTGTTATGCTATCTTAAATTTCAATCACAATTTGATAAGTTCAAAGAACAGATGTACTATTATGTTATCTTAAATCTCGATCACAATTTTATAAGTAGAAAAGACTTAAAAGCTAAAAGGTTAAAAAAGAAATCTAAAAAAAAAGTAAAATTAATACTGATATCTTAAAATTTAAGATTTAATTCTTATCAAGATCAACAATCTGTCATTGTTGTTGAGGATCAACTTATTTATGGAGTGGCTCAAAAGTCGTTTCTCGTGCTTTTGAGAAATTTGTTCAGTAGTGCTTTTGATCATCTTGTGCCGTGTTACTTTACCAAAAAAAATGTTCTTGCTCTACTTATTGTTTACTATTTTTTTCACATATTTTAATTGGTGATTACAGTACACTATAGAGGAAAAGGTCATTGAAAGAGCATATAAGAAGCTTTCACTTGATGCTTTGGTTATTCAACAAGGACGTTTAGATAAGCAAAAGAGTAATCATTTTTTTATATTATATTTTCATATATGCATACCTCTTTTAGATTTCTATGTGCCTTATCATATATGCATACCTCTATAAAGAAAGATGAGTTGCTACATGGTGCGGTTTGGTGCTGAATAGTACAATCATAGATGAAGATATTGATAGAATCATTGCCAAAGAGGAAGAGGTAAGTGCTAAACTTGATGCTAAGATGAAGAAGTTTAAAGAAGATGCAATTAAGTTTGAGAAATCTGTTCAGTAGTGCTTCTGATCATCTTGTGTTGTGTTACTTTACCAAAAAAATGTTCTTGCTCTATATAGGCTGCCTATTCACGAAAATTCCAAGAAATGCCTGTTCATAAAATACATAATTAGATATTTCAAAAATGAAAAATATATGTATATATATAATTTTGCCTGTTTCAAGTTTGAAACCAGACCGTATCGTTAAAACCATACAGTATCGTTTGATTAAAAGTTGCTCTGCTTATTGTTTACTATTTTTTCACATATTTTAATCGGTGATTGTAGTACACTATAGAGGAAAAGGTGTAACACCTCGTAAAATCACGACCAATATAATAAAGACACGTGTCATGAATTTTTAACGATTAACGAGTTGATTAAGAGGGGCTAAAGTTGTCAAACAAAGAAAGTATGTGTGTAAAAGGATATAAAGTGTTAACATATGAAAATTTTGCATTTCAACAACCCTACATGATGTTTATACCCTTAAACGAATGAATCATAAAGCGTATGAAACCATTTGTGGAAGAAAGTAAAAGTTTACAAGATGCGAGGGTTAAATGTGTCAACATGTTTAAATTATACCTCTGAGTGACCTTTTAACAAACCCGAAGCTTTATAACGATTAATTATGCTTCCAAGAATAAGTGATAAAAATTTCACAAGGTTTCGATATCATATGAGGAAAATACGTTAACTTTCGTAATTAAAGGGTTAAAAGCGTCAACAGGGCAAAACTGGTGTTTTCGGTAATCATTTAACAAAACCGGACCTAACGGTGTTTGGTTATATCTCATGGATCACAAGAATAAGAGTTAAATGGGCTAAATGTGCTTAAAATGAAAGAATTCACGCTTTATAAGGTCCAGGGGGTGAAAATGTCAGCTTTGGAAACTTGTTGATCTGGTTACCTACATGCTGGCGTCACGCCACCACCATCATCTTCAACCGTCGCGCGACGCGACGGGCTGACCTGGGCAGATTCTCTGCACAGCTACATGTACAGCAGGTTGCACCGCCTTGGAAGCCTTGTATTCGAATTCAGGGGCTACGCCAGTGGTTTTTCATGTATAGGGACACTTGGAATTCATTAGGGATCACCTATAGACCTTGTTGGATTGATCTCATGAGTTTAAAGTTCCTATATAAGAGTCTTGTTTGCTAGTTCCTGAGCACACTTGCAAAAATCATTCTAAACTTGTTCTCTGGAGCTCTCTGGACCTCAAGCAAACTTCCTTAAGTTCCAAGATCGTGCTTAGGACCATTGTAAGTGTCCTTAACCTCCTAATTTCAGTTTAGTTAGTTTATTGACCAAAAGTCAAACTTATCGTAATTAAGGTTTGACTTAGTGATTAATCACTAATGGTCCAGTCATTAGTAAATTAAAAGTAGATATAAGTTGGTAATTATGTAGGTAATAAACCCCTAAGAGGGCACCTACTGATTATCACCCTAACTTGGTCAAATGTCAGGTCAAACCTAATGATAAAAAGTCAACAGAAAGCTATTTTGCAAATAAACACATAATTAATAATGTAGAAGCCATGAAACATGTTTTATCACTTGTATAACTTGGTAATTAATGTAAGAACATGTCTAATCATGTTCAACTAGACAGTTTTGAGTTTAGGCTCGGTTCGGAACCGAAAGTCGCAAAAGTAGACTTTTGCTTTGACTTTCAGTTCTGACCCGATTTAGTTTAGTTTAGACATGCCTTAAAGTTCCATTAGGACCAAGTTATAGGTTAGTATAACCCTCTGAGGTTATACAACTTGGTTCATAATTAATCTGATTTATTTGCATGTTTCCGTTATATGCCTAAATATTGACCATTATGCCCTTTTGACCTTAAAACGAGATTTTTGAAAATGTGAGAGGACAAAAACCTTTTTTACTGATTTATAAGCATGTCCTAAAAATTTGACATCAGTTTGAGGTCTAGATTAGGAGTTATGCTCAATAGCGTAAATTGAAAGTCTTTTATTAATTAAACGGCATAATTAGTATAAAGACAATTTAAACCCAAATTTCGACACCAAACTTTTTACCCACTGATGTAATATAATACTTTGTGATTTTTGAAGATTTTTTTTTATTTTTAAACTGATCATAACATAAGGTTCTAGCTTTGATTCGGTAATTGCCGGTTATACCCTTTTTGCTAATAAAATGAGTTTTACATAACATTTTGATGCCAAACTTTTTGCTACTAATTTTATATAATAAATACAATATTTTGAACCTTATAAACTGATAAAAAAAACTCAGATTTCCTATTTTAACCTGAAAATCGCTTAAAACCGATTTTTACGCGTTTTAAACGCATAGTATGAGTTAAAACTATTTTTAACATATAAGACTTAATACCTACTGATGTTTTAAGTAAATTTTTATACTTTAATAGTAAGCAAAAGTTGTAAACTCATATTCTAAAATTTAACCTTTAAAGCTTATGTGAAATTACCAAAATGCCCCTACGGTGCATAGTTTGGTTATAAATGATAAATTTCACATATAGGCAATACCCTTCTTTTATGACCTGCAAAAATAGTTATTTTTACTAATCATATCAGACCTGCACCTCAGATTAATATTTAATCGCTTTTATAACCCTTAAAATGACCAAAATACCCCTACGGGGCCTTAAATTGAGTTTAAATTCGTGTTGGCCATAATGGAAGGTATCCTACTGATATCACAACATGTTTAAGGCATATTAACATAGGAAACCTATTCATGACTTATTTGTTTACCCGTTATGCATTTTTCGCGTTCGGAACTGTTTATGTAACTAGTTTGCATAAATTAACCGAAAAGGGTCAAACCTTATCATTTTTATCTCAAAATCCAGAATTTGTTTAGTTTACCCATATTATACAAGTCTTCAAACTTGTCGGGTCTAAATCACATTCTAATCCGGTCTACGCTTAATCTTGCGTTTTGAACCGTATATCTTCCTTTAAAAACTAACCGGTCTAAGTTTAGACTTAATTAAGACCCGTTAGGAATCTAATAGGTTATTAAAACCTTCGTTCCAGATTTAGGAGACCAGTAAAAGATACTTTGCACTTGCTGATTTGTACGGCTGGGATAAATTTGAATAATTTGCTCAGGTAAATACTTTTAACTTATTTTCCCTTATACGGGCTTGGGGTACGGTATATAAAATACCGCTTGGTCGGGCATTGAATTTTTAATCATATGAAGGTTAATTTATTGAGATGACCCGTTTAATATGTTTTGTTTGTTTTAAGCCTTTGGAGGGTTAATGACCATGTCCTGGATATCATCGGCTCATTCATTGAAATGGCCACGACTTAAGCACGGGGTGTAGGCATACACCTGCCGGTGCATATATAAAATAATATACCGCCTGTTCGAGAATAACTCGCCGCGGGATATATTATGTGGTGTGTCTATTAATCTTTAACCCGGTATTCAGCCCGGGCTACTGAATGTATAACGAACATATAATTCTTTTAAAAGTTTTATTTTTAAATAATTATCCCAAGTTATAAAAGATTATTTGTGCCTTGTGCATCTAAATCAATTTTCTTAAACATTTTCAAAATGAGTCGGTTAATTGTATTTACCAGTGTAAACTGACGTATTTTCCAAAAAGGCTAAGTGTAGGTACTAGACGGAATAGGTTGGCTACTCCTAGCATCAATAATGAGTCTTGCAAGCTTAGATCTTTACAAATCTGTTGAACAATGATCTTTTAACTTTGATCCGCCTGTGGATCCCTTACAACCGTTTCTGTAATAATTGATATTACTTTCATTCGGTTTGTAATGTTTTTATCTTTCGACTTCCGCTGTGTATTAAACTGTGATAAATTGTCTATGATGATATCAACTACGTCACGATATTCCCCACCGGGCCCACCGGTAATACGTGGAAATATCGGGGTGTGACAGGTTGGTATCAGAGCCAACATTGAGTGAATTAAACACTAGCCTTTTGTGTTTAATCTCAATGACACGGTTTGCACATTTCTCGACTTCCGAGTCTAGACAAAGAACTTAGGACTAATCCTGATTTATTTATTTTGCTCTTTATTGTTTTTCTTTGTTGTTTTGACAGGCTCAACAAAATGCCACCAAGGTTCAGAAGAGGAGGACGAGGCAAGGCGCCATTCACCAGCCATGACCATGAGGCCGGACCTTCCCACTGGTGAACTTCGTCTGCAACAATGAGCACAAGTCCCCAGGAGCATTGGAGGACATATTTGGATCCCGCGAGGCGATCTGTCTCGCTAAGTTCATCACCCTCCTACCAACATTCCTTTGGGCCGCAATCGGAGAACGAGCCCAACGATTCTCACCACTCTTATCTACCACTGCAGCGGTCGGGGTCGTACCACGCGTTTCAAGACCCGACCCCATATTTTCAGAGCTGGTTTAACCCGACAAATCAGATTGAAGAACCAATGGGCCATAACCCATTGGGCCCTGAAAACCATTTCCCTGAAGCTCAGGACATGGATATGGATGATGACCCAGATCCTGCCGAACCACCATCATGGTCATCTTTTCATGGATCACCCTATCGTGGTCCCGACAGCTATGAGGTGAGGTTTGCCCAATACGATTGGGTGTTTACTCCCTCCTACCACTCAGCACCTTAGCAGCAGCAGTAGCAGGATCCCTCGAAGGATTCATGTTTCGTAGCGGTCACTCCGCCACCGCCACCGCCGCCAGAGCAGCAACCGCCTCCGGAGCCATCGAGGCGGAGAAGAAACACACGGATGTCCGTGCGAGGGGGAATTCGTATCAGCACCCCCTAACCCACCAGTGGCAGTCATTACCCGCCACTGTATGAAGCCCATAAATGGGTGGGCCTTCAAACCCCATTTCTGAGGTGGACTCCGCGCCAGTCGCACCACCGTCACCACCACACATGGGATTTAATAACCCAATACCTTCTTACGCCGGTTCAGCGGCGTATAACCCCATTGAACAACCTGCTTACCCAGGTTATAATTACTATGATGCCCCTGACGTTGACCCGTACATTGAGGTGGCCAACTACAACGCCCTTCACCCCGAAGGACCTTTTGGGATTTCGTACCAGCCGGGGTACCTACCGCATGGGTATCAATACCCAATACCTCCTTAACCTCTGCAGCCGCAGCAGCCGCAGCCACCGCAGATCCAGCCGCCACAACAGGAAGAGATTCTACAGAGGTTGAACCGGGTAGAGCGGGAGATTCAAGAAGAGCGTAGGAGCCAAGAGGGATTTTTGAAGGGTTTGGCAAATCTAATCAAGGGGAAGAGCAAAAAGGATCATTAGAATTCCTTGTCTGTTTATTTATTGTATTGTAATTTCCTTGTTTCAATCAAGTCCCTGCGTGGACATCTATTTATGTACCTAGTCCCTGCGAGGACTTGTATTTTCAGTATTAGCCCCTGCGTGGGCAAGTTATTTCTGTTAAAGTCCCGTTTAGGGCAATTTTGTACTCTTTTAATTTTGGTGGAATGTTGGAATTTAAAATTTCATTTTTGTCATTATATGCATGAATATAAAATATGAAATAAATAAAAAAATATCATTCCTTTTATAAGATCTGCCATTATATATTAAACAAAATCTTAAAGGCAAAACCTAGCCATATGTCATTTTAAGACAGGGTCATGATGGTAGTCCCTTATTAAGATTCAGATCATTGTTAACATCTGAAAACATGTTAACAATCCTGACAAATGTGATTCAATAAAATCACCTAAGTCATCCTTATATTGGATTCTTTTAAATCCTTTCCCTAATTATTTATTAAATAAACATCCGTTAGTGATGTAATGCCTATGGGCCATATTCATTGTCCTATAAGACAAAAGACAGTTGTAGTCTACGACTCCCTGTCGAGAAAAGGTAATGAACTACGTTCAAACCTAAATGCATTGATTCTATGAAATCATGGTTTATGAATTTAAGATTGTCCTTGTGACTAGGCCTTTTGTATGCCACTCAATTATCCTTAATAATTAATAACTGGGATAAAATATAATAAAAATTTAAATGAATTAAATTAACCAATATGGTTTATAAGTACCATGGTTGATGAATTGCCATAAAAGACAATTCCATATTAGACTCCTGAATAAATTATTATCATTATTTTATGTAGCAATCAAGCTACATGGCAGAGTCTAAAGAAGTCAACAGTCACCCAGTAGAAAATCATAATACTACCAGGATCAATGTGACCGGTGCGGAACTTCAAGCGTTAATTGATAATGCTGTTACCAAAGCCATGGATAGGCAGTTTAATGAATCAAGCGGGACTCGGAGCAGGACCCTATCCGCACCTCATTCCAAATCTCACCCTAAGACTCATTCTGAGGCTCACAGTAAGCCACCTTCTAAACATCTTGAGTCAAAGAAGGATGATACTCGACACTCCTCAAATCAGCATAATGTTCCATCTAAGAAAATTGTATTTGATAAGGAGCCACGAGCAAGAACCTGTACTTATAAGTATTTTGTCTCCTGCAAGCCCAAGGATTTCACTGGGGAAAAATGAGCCATCGATTGCATGACGTGGCTAGATGAGATGGACACGGTGGTTGATATTAGTGGATGCACAGAGCGAGATATTGTGAAATATGTGTCGCAATCTTTCAAAGGTGAAGCTCTAGCTTGGTGGAGGTCTTTGATCCAAGCTACCGGAAAGATCCCGTTGTACAACCTGACATGGGATCAGTTTGTTGCCCATATTAAGGAGAATTACTGTCCTCAACATGAAGTTGAGAAAATCGAGTCCGACTTCTTATCATTGGTTATGGAAAAATGGACTGTCAGGCATACCTCACGAGTTTTAATACTATGTCTCGATTGGTTCCATACTTGGTGACACCGGAACCAAAACGTATAGCCCGTTTCATTGGGGGTTTAGCCCCAGAGATCAAAGCTAGTGTGAAGGCATCCCGACCTACTACTTTTAGGTCAGTAGCTGATTTGTCATTGTCTCTTACCCTTGATGCGGTCAGGCAGAGATCGCTTAGGAATTCTGATGCTGGGAAGAGAAAACATGAGGATGATAACTCACGCCGTTCAGACAAGAAGCACAAAGGGAACTCTGATCACAAGAAGAGTTCAGGGTTCAAGAAAGAGGACCAACAGCAGGGTGAGAAGCCCAAATGCAAAACCTGCAAGAAACGCCATTTGGGAAAATGCAGGTATGAATCAAAGTCCCAATCACAGCCAAGAGCTTGTGGGATTTGTAAGTCCTCTGAGCATAAGACATTGGATTGTAAAAAGATTAAGGATGCAACTTGTTACAATTGTAACGAGAAAGGGCATATCAAGTCCAACTGCCCTAAGTACGCGAAGAAACCCGAAGAAGGCAAAAAGACCAATGCTAGTGTCTTCCAAATGAATGCCCAAGAAGCAATCCAAAATGACAACGTGATAACAGGTACCTTTCTTATTAATGATGTTTATGCAAGAGTACTATTTGATTCGGGAGCAGATAAGTTGTTTGTTGATAATAAGTTTTGTAAATTGCTAAATCTGCCTGTTAAATTCTTAAGCATAAAATATGAAGTAGAACTGGCCGACGGTACCATAGAAACTGCTTCAACTGTGTTAGATGGATGTTTTATATCCATTAGGAACCATTCCTTTCCGTTATCATTGCTTCCTTTGAAATTAGCTGGTTTCGACATAGTGATAGGCATGGATTGGTTATCTCATAACCAAGCCCAGATTGTTTGTGACAAGAAACAAGTGGTTATTAAAACTCCATATGATGAGCCACTTACAATACAAGGAGATACTCAGTATGGGTTGCCTAAGCAAGTGTCTATGCTTAAGGCGTCAAGGTGCATGAAGAAGGGTTGTGTCATCTACATGGCACAAGTAACTATTGATGAACCAAAGCCGAAGATTGAAGACATCCTTGTTATTTCTGAATATCCAGAGGTATTCCCTGAAGAACTACCTGGATTACCACCAGATAGGCAGGTGGAGTTCAGAACGACATCATTCCTGGAGCAGCACCTGTTGCAAGAGCACCTTACAGGTTAGCACCAACGGAGATGAAAGAGTTAAGGACTCAACTGGATGATTTATTGGCAAAGGGATTTATTAGACCTAGCTCATCTCCCTGGGGAGCCCCGATCCTGTTTGTGAAGAAGAAGGATGGATCGATGCGTCTATGCTTCGATTATCGCGAGCTTAACAAGGTTACAATCAAGAATAGATATCCATTGCCCAGGATCAACGATCTGTTCAATCAACTGCAAGGGGCAAGTTACTTCTCCAAGATTGATTTAAGGTCTGGTTACCATCAACTGAAGGTTAGAGATGAAGATGTGCACAAGACTGCATTTAGGACTCGTTATGGTCACTACGAGTTCTTAGTGATGCCTTTTGGGCTCACTAATGCACCAGCAGCGTTCATGGATCTCATGAATCGCGTTTGCAAACCCTACTTGGACAACTTTGTCATCATATTCATTGATGACATTCTTATTTATTCAAAGAATCAGGCTGATCATGAGAAGCACATTCGTTGTATTCTTAAACTTCTCCAGCATGAGAAGCTCTACGCCAAGTTTTCAAAGTGTGAATTTTGCCTTTGTGAAGTCCAATTCCTTGGACATGTGGTTAGTGAGCATGGTATCCAGGTGGATCCCGCTAAGATTGAAGCTATCATGAATTGGTAAGAGCCAAAGACGCCCACAGAGATTCGTAGTTTCTTGGGTCTGGCAGGATATTACAGGAGATTTATTGAAAACTTCTCAAGGATTGCTGCACCCCTAACTTCGTTGACTCGTAAGAATAGCAAGTTTGACTGGGTTCCTAAGCAACAAGAATCCTTTGATATCCTTAAGTAGAAGTTGAGCAATGCACCTGTGTTGACATTGCCTGAAGGGATTGAAGAATTTGTGGTGTATTGTGATGCATCGCACACAGGTATGGGATGTGTGCTTATGCAGAAGGGCAAAGTTATTGCCTATGCTTCTCGACAATTAAAGGTGCACGAAAAGAATTACACCACCCACGACTTGGAGTTGGGTGCCGTTGTGTTTGCACTAAAGCTTTGGAGGCACTATTTGTATGGTACCAAGTGTGTGATCTACTCTGATCACAAGAGCCTTCAACATCTGTTTAATCAGAAGGATCTGAATATGAGACAGCGTCGATGGATGGAGACATTGAATGATTATGATTGTGAAATCTGATACCATCCAGGCAAGGCGAATGTAGTCGCCGATTCCTTGAGCAGAAAGGAAAGGGTTAAGCCCATTAGAATCAATGCCAAGAGCATTGAATTGAAGAACAGTTTGAATGAAAGATTGTTAGCAACTCAGAAGGAAGCCATACTAGAAGCTAACTATCCCAATGAAAAGTTGGGAGTAACTGTTGAACAATTAGCATATGGCAAGGATGGAATCCTAAGCTTGAATGGACGAATATGGGTTCCAATTTATGGAGGACTTCAAGATGTGATTCTTCAAGAAGCCCATAGCTCTAAGTATTCAGTTCATCCTGGGAGTGATAAGATGTACCAGGATTTAAAGGCAAATTACTGGTGGATAGGTTTGAAGAAATCTATAGCCACTTATGTGGCCAAATGTCTGACATGTGCTCAAGTTAAAGCAGAACACCAGAAGCCGTCAGGTTTGCTACAACAGCCTGAACTTCCCACCTGGAAGTGGGAAATGGTAACCATGGATTTTATCACTAAGTTACCAAAAACGAAGCAAGGAAATGATACTATTTGGGTTGTTGTTTGTCATACCCCTTTCTGCGGCGGAAGCACGAGGTGTGATCATGAAAGGTTCTCATTGCATACGAAAGGTAAACAAACTACATGCTCGTAAAAATAACATCAAATACCAAACATTTCATAATTTGAAAACACAAGTTTGCGTTTACATCGCGAGATAGCATAAAACATTGTCTTAAAAGTTTAAAACTTTATTTAAAGATAAACATAAGCGACATCCACAAGCATGGGTAAGGCCGCGCGCACATCCACTTCTAGTTACCTGAAATACATGTGAGTTTTGGAAAAACGTCAACATAATGTTGGTGTGAATTCATGCATTTTTTGTATTTCATGTTTGTATACTTTGTATGAAAAAATAGTTTGTGTCATGTATAAAACAAGTTTTCATATATAAATCAAGTATTCATGTGTACCCCACGTACTCATATATAATTCAAGTTTACTTGTGTACCCCACGTACTCAAGTATAAATCAAGTTTTAGTATGGTATGAATCTTATGTAAATAAAGTATTCCTGTAAGTATCAGGATTGTTAATGGGTTGCAAGGACATTAACATGTGACACGACATAGGAAGTCACCAAACCTTAGGCATTTTTTTCTAGTTGGCATATTCTGAGACACAAAAGCACTACTCGGTACTCGTCCTCACCGAGAGTGTGGCTGTCCGGCACCCGTTAGATCTAACCTTTTGTTCTACGGTCTAGGTATATTGTTGATTAATGGTGCTTATGGTACCCTATTCGTGACACGATTTCTCGTATCATTTCTCAAAACGCATCATACTCGGTACTCGTTCTCACCAAGCGTGCTTCTTATATTCTTGTATCATACCATTTATAAACATTGTAACATTATACATGTAGTTCACACCCGAAGTTATAAAACTGAAAACAGTTAAAGAAAAGGGGGAGCATGAACTCACAACTTTGCGTTCCTTGCGTCGTAAACTTCACCGGATTTGCTTAATTAACGTCGTGACCTATACGTGTTTTCTTATCGTCAGTCACTAGACTTGTTTCGTACAAGCACAAGTCACTATCTTTTGTATTTGTATTGTTGTGTTAAAAATAATTTATATTTTTAACTAAGTATCTTACTTATATTATTTTCTCAAAAATTAATATAAGTATCTTGTATTTTGCACTTTGCACCCGAATTATGTATCTCGTATGTCGTATGTGTATTTTTTTGTTTTTACTTCTCAAGAGTATTTAGTGTATTTTCAACTTCTAATACACTATCAAGTATAATACATACTACATACACTTAGCACAAAATGTGGCGATCAATAAATATATATATTTTCTCAAAAATATATACATACTTAATATCCATTTTTATTCTTGAAGAAATCCTCATTTCTTATCACCAAAAATTAGGGAAACCTTGGTAAATTTTCTAGGCACATTTTTAGGAGATAAGTTCCTCAGAACTTATATTTTTCTAAGTGTCAAAATTTATAGAAATTTCGACAGAGTTTCCCCTAAAAATGAGGTTTCCCATGTTTTCAAAACATGTGTTTATTTTCTATTAAAATCAACAACAATATCAACAACACAATCTTTATTTACCAAACTTGTCAAAACAAGCATATACCACAAACTTATGAACTTGAAAGTTTGTAAAAATATGTAATAAGTTACCAACATGTTTAGTAGGTCTTTTTATCTTTAAAAATAAGTTTAGTTTCGTAAAAGAGTAAACTGCCATTTTGGTCCTTGTGGTTTGGCCAGTTTTGCCACTTTAGTCCAAATCTCAAACTTATTACATCTGGGTCCCTGTGGTTTGCATTTTGTTGCCGTTTTGGTCCAAAATTTAAAAACCTTATTTTTTGACTGTTGCAACCTCCTATTTTGTCTTTTAGTTCAGGGGCATTTTGGTCATTTTGCTTTTCATTTAACATTTTCTTAATTCAAAAATTAATATATATATATATATATATATATATATATTAATATACACACATCACAGATCTGAGTTCATCTTCATCATCGACCAGCTCTCTCTCTCTCTCTTCTCTGAACTATCACCACACCACCACCATCGCATCATCCCCACCACCACCTTCCCACTGCCGCCAACACCACCACCACCACCACCGTGATGAGAACCGACATCGGAAAACGACACCCATCTCTCTCTTTCTCTCTCCAAACAACCATCTCTCTCTTCTCTCTCCTCTCTGTCGAACACCACCACCACCACCGTGATGAGAACCGACGACATTATCCCGGTCACACACACCACGACCACTCATCTCCTCCCTCAACCACCCTTTTATCTCTCCACAAACACACCTGAAACAGAGAGAGAGAATCGGAGAAAGGAGGATGGCCGACACCCAGTTTACAGCAACAGTGGCAGCGACGCCTCCGCTCACGGAGGCGGTAGTGGTAGATGGGGGCGGTGGTGGTAGATGGGGGTGGTGGTAGTAGATGGGGGCAGTTAATGGTGAAATATTTGGAAAAAAGGGAAAACATGTTAGGGTTTTGAGATGGCGGCGCAGGTTAGTCAAGCTCAGGCAGTTAACGGTGGTGGTGGTGCTCAGCAGGTTGTGACGGTGGTCAGGTGGCGGCAGGTGAACGTTTCATTTTTTTTTCTTTTGTTTTGAAATCGGTATTGATAGTTGATCTGATTTCGATTTTATTTAGTAGGCTTGTTTGGAATTTGGATACGGTTATTGGGTTTTGATCAAGATTTGATTTTGTTTGTGGGTGGTGTTGGAATCTGGGTTTAAATGATGTCCTTGATCTGGGTTTTATTGCAAATATGATATTTGATGATGTTTTGATGATGTTCTTGATTTGGGTTTTGATGATGTTCTGCTGATGGTTTTGATGATATATGGGTTTTGATGATGTTTTGATGATGTTCGTGTCTGGGTTTTGATGATGTTCTTGATCTGGGTTTTAATGATGATGTTTGGAGTGGCGGTGGTGGTGGTGCTATAGAGAGAGAGAAGAGAGAGATAGGGGGAGGTGGCGGTGGTGGTGTTGCTGCTGCTATAGAGAGAGAGAGAAGAGAGAGAGAGAAGAGAAAGATGATTATTTTGATTTGGGTTTTATTGAAAAAAAATGAAATTTAAAAAATGACCAAAATGCCCCTACACTAAAGGACAAAATAGACAGCTTTTAACAGTTAAAAAGGGGGATTTTTGGATTTTGGACTAAAATGGCAACAAAAACCAAACCACAGGGACCCAGATGTAATAAGTTTGAGATTTGGACTAAATTGGCAAAACTGGCCAAACCACAGGGACCAAAATGGCAGTTTACTCTTCTTAAAAACTTTATTTTTAAAGGAAGTGCATTTTCACATCTTCTAGTCTTATTTTCCAAAACTATTTCTTTGTGGGATTTTTTTGTTACACAAGTGTTTATACACCTGTTTACTTACTAAAAATGATTTTAGTTTATACAAGATCCGGGTTTTTAACAATCTAGTATTTTCCACTTGGTTCTTCCGAAAAACCACTTGTAGATCTTTAGATCTACAAGTTTGTAACCTTATTTTCCAAGAAAAATTACATTTATTCAAGTTTCAAGTTCATGGGTGGATGGTTTCATCATCCTTCATATTTCTAGCATTTACATATTGCTAGTTCATGTTCTTAAACATGAACTAGTATGTCTAGATGATGATCCATCCTACTTCTACTAACAAACATCATCAAATAATCATAATTACACAAGATTCACATGATTTACCCATATATCTTCTCTTTATCCACCATTTATCACTTTATGTTTTAGACTTAGCTTATGTTCATTAGAGTTTTCATCATTTAATCATTCTATCATCTATTAACCAACAAAAATATGAAGAGTATGAAGATCTAAGACACTTACTACTAGCTCAAGGCTACGGGAGTTCAAGAGGACAAATGAAGTGGATAAAAGCAAATGAAGGAGGTCCTTCAACTTCTACAAGCTCCTAGCTTCCTTATATGCCTTCTTACACCTTTGTTTATGCTTAGAATGCTTGGTAATGGATTGGAAATGGAGAGGTAAGGAGGGGGTGTTGGAGCCGTAGCCAAGGGGAGAAGAAAGGAGGATGAAGTTGTTTATGTTTGTGATGAAAGAGAATGGTGATCCAAGGGTTTTTATAAACTAACTTCTCACCATAATTCACCCTTGGATATTATGTCCCCTCTAGTACACTAAGATCTAATAAGATATGAAATTAAAATCCCATGTGGGATTTTGGTCTCCCAACCGTCCAACCATAGGGGGGGGGGGGGGTAAGTGTAACATTTCTAACTACTAGTTAGTGATTAGTTGGAAATCAAATGTTTAGTTAGTGCCTTATGGTGTGTTATTAAATATATAGTGTGTTAGGGTGTTCGGGGACCCTAACTAGCTCAGAAAAATAAAAACAATGCTTCTAGCATTATTTTGGTGTTCCGGGTAATGTCCGGTTGTTCGGTTAGATACCGATTCGTTAAAGTGCTAAATTACACCTTTTAGTGTCTTTTAAGTATCTTTTTGTAACCTTTTCAATTCCCAACACTTGGGGAAGTATTCTGGATAACAAACGTAATTTCTGCATGATATTCATGTGCTAAGAGCTGATTTATTGCTGATTTTACTAAAATGCTGCACTTGCAGTGCATTTCGCGTGCTTTTTATTGCTTATTTTAGCTTCCGGATGGTATATATGTAAACCCTTGTATGTACTCTTGGGTTTTAATGTATTCTTGTTGTTGGACCTACACCTAGGCTCCAATTTTATAGTCTGGCTGCTTTTTGCAGAATTGTTGACACAATCTGTCTTACCGGTAAGTTTACTAGTATTTCTGACGCAACGCTCTTGTTAATGCATAATGCAATATTTTGTAGTATACAACGTGCATGAATTCACTTGTTTAATATGTGTTCAGACATTGCTGACATTTAAGCACATAATTGCAGTCATTAAATAATAATTTAAGTGTATGAAAATTACCGGTTTGGTGCCAGTTGTCACAGTCTCCCCCCATTAAAAGAATTTCGTCCCGAAATTCAGGCTGAACTAACTCTCGCAGGAGTCTTCTTGAATAGGTGGGGATACTTTTCTTTGAACTGGTCTTCACGTTCCCATGTGTACTCGGGTCCGTGCTTAGAGTTCCAACGTACTTTGACAAGTTTCACACTGCTCCTCCTGGTCTTGTTGACTTTCCAGTCGGTAACCTCAACGGGTTGTTCTGTAAATCGGAGGGCATCATCAATATGTACATCATCCACAGGGATGATCACGTTTTCTTGTGTTAGACTCTTCTTGAGGTTGGATACATGGAACGTATCATGTACTCCATTAAGTTCTTCCGGTAATTCCAACTTGTATGCCACGGTACCAATTCTTTCCAAAATTTTGAATGGTCCGATGTATCGCGGATTCAGCTTTCCACGTTTTCCTAATCTTACTACTCCCTTCCAAGGTGAGACTTTTAACAACACTTTGTCTCCCACCTCGAATTCTAATGGTTTTCGTCTCTGATCAACGTAGCTCTTTTGTCGATTTCGAGCCGCCTCAATGCGCGCTCGGATCTGCACGATCTTGTCGGTTGTCTCTCGTACAAGTTCAGGACCAACCATATGTTTATCTCCATCGTCTGCCCAACATAAGGGCGATCGGCACTTGCGGCCATACAGAGCTTTGAACGGTGCGGCTTTTATGCTTGTATGATAACTGTTATTGTAGGAAAACTCAACTAAAGGTAGGTGAGTATCCCAGCTGCCGCCAAGATCCATGACACATGCACGAAGCATATCTTCTAACGTTTGTATAGTCCGTTCGCTCTGGCCGTCTGTTTGTGGATGGAATGTCGTGCTTAGATCTAACTGAGATCCAAAGGCTTCCTGAAAGGATTGCCAGATTCTTGAGACAAAGCGTCCATCTCTGTCTGAAATGATTGAGGTAGGCACTCCATGACGTGCCACAATTTCCTTTAGGTATATTTCAGCAAGCTTTCCAGTGCGGTCTTTTTCTCGGATCGGTAGGAAGTGCGCAGACTTCGTTAACCGATCTACTATTACCCATATCATATCGTGCCCTCTAGGGGTCCTGGGTAACTTCGTTATGAAGTCCATTGAGATTTGCTCCCACTTCCACATGGGTATCTCTGGTTGTTGTAGTAGGCCGGACGGTTTCTGATATTCAGCCTTAACCTTAGCACAGGTTAGGCATTTTCCAACATAAACAGCAACATCGCTCTTGAGTCTCGGCCACCAATAAT
This sequence comes from Helianthus tuberosus, assembly GCA_030545235.1. Classification (NCBI taxonomy): domain Eukaryota; kingdom Viridiplantae; phylum Streptophyta; class Magnoliopsida; order Asterales; family Asteraceae; genus Helianthus; species Helianthus tuberosus. The sequence goes on from CM060425.1 coordinate 203,062,165, forward strand.
ATTCTTTCAAGTCTTGATACATTTTGTCTGATCCTGGATGGATCGAATATCTCGATTTGTGGGCTTCATCAAGGATGACTTCTCGAATACCGCCATAGAGTGGAACCCAAATACGCTTCTTGAAGTATAAGGCTCCCTCTTCGTTTGGCACCATGTATTTCAACATACCCCGTAGGTATTCAGCTCTACGATTTTCCATCTTAAGGGCTTCTTGTTGTGCATCACGAATGCGTGTAGTGAGGTTCGTTCGTATGGTCATTTCCAATGCTCGAACCCTTAGGGTCTTAACCCTTTCCTTTCAGCTTAATGCGTCTGCTACAACATTTGCTTTTCCAGGATGGTACTTAATCTCACAGTCATAATCGTTCAGCAGCTCGACCCAATGTCGTTGTCGCATGTTTAGTTCTTTCTGATCAAATATGTGCTGTAGGCTTTTGTGATCTGTGAAGATTGTACATCGGGTACCATACAGATAGTGTCGCCAGATCTTCAAGGCGAATACCACTGCGCCTAGCTCCAGGTCGTGAGTGGTATAGTTTCTTTCATGAACCTTCAATTGTCTTGAAGCGTAAGCGATGACTTTTTGGCGTTGCATAAGCACGCAACCCAAACCTTGTTGTGAAGCGTCGCAGTATACCACGAAGTCTTCTGTGCCTTCGTGTAATGATAGTATTGGTGCATCGCATAGCTTGTTCTTGAGTAGCTGGAAGGCTTCTTCTTGTTTAACACCCCAGTCGTACTTCTTGTCTTTCTGCGTAAGGGTCGTTAGCGGTTGAGCTATTTTTGAGAAATTCTCAATAAACTGTTGATAATAGCCCGCTAAGCCCAAAAATTGACGAACTTCAGTTGGGGTTTTGGGGGCCTCCCAATTTTTTATTGCTTCTATCTTGGACGGGTCTACATGAATGCCTTTCTCATTCACAACGTGACCAAGAAATTGTACTTCGCGAATCCAGAATTCGCATTTTGAGAACTTTGCATATAGTTTCTCCTTCTTCAGTAGTTCCAGAATGGTTCTGAGATGTTGCTCATGTTCTTCTTTTGTTCGCGAGTAAATTAGGATATCATCGATAAATACGATCACGAATTTATCGAGATATGGTTTGCATACGCGGTTCATCAGATCCATAAATACCGCTGGCGCGTTTGTTAGTCCGAATGGCATCACAAGAAACTCGTAGTGCCTATAACGCGTTCGAAATGCGGTCTTTGGTATGCTTTCTTCTTGGATTCTTAGCTGATGGTATCCAGATCGAAGATCGATCTTGGAATAGTAGCTTGATCCTTGCAACTGATCAAATAAGTCATCAATCCTCGGTAGTGGATACCGATTCTTGATCGTGAGCTTGTTCAGTTCTCTGTAATCGATACACATCCGCAGTGTTCCATCCTTCTTCTTCACGAATAATACTAGAGCTCCCTAGGGCGAGAAGCTTGGCCTTATGAATCCTTTATCTAACAACTCCTGAAGTTGTGTAGACAACTCTTGCATTTCAGATGGTGCAAGCTGATAGGGTGCCTTGGCTACAGGAGCGGCTCCTGGAACCAAGTCTATACGGAATTCGACTTGTCATTGCGGAGGTAGTCCTGGCAGATCTTCGGGAAAAACATCATGAAATTCCTTCACCACAGGAATGTCTTCGAGTTTCGGCTCCTCAGCCTTCTTATCTATAACGTGTGCTAGGAAGGCAACACATCCTTTCCTTAAGCACTTCTGTGCCTTCATGCAACTGATGATTCGAAGAGGCGCGTCTCACTTTTCTTCATGCACGACGAGAGTTTCACCATTCGCTAAAGGGATGCGAATGATTTTCTCATGACAAATAACTTCATCTTTGTTTTTGGACAACCAGTCCATTCCGACCACTACATCAAAGCTACCCAATTGAATAGGTAAGAGGTCGATGCTGAATCTTCGTTCACCAAGTTCTAGTGTGTAGCCTCTAATAACTTCGCCTGATTCAACAAGTTTACCATTGGCTAATTCTATGGAATAAGGAATTTCTAATCTACTAGATTCTATTCCAAGCATGCGTTTAAATTCCACAGACATGAAGCAATAATCGGCGCCAGTGTCAAATAATATGGATGCAAAGTGATTGTTAACGAGAAACGTACCGGTGACCACATTAGGGTCCTCGCGTGTGTTCTTTGCTCCAATCACAAATGCTCGAGCCTGAGCATTGTTTCCCTTTGGGCAGTCCTTCATGAAATGATCATTGCTTCCACAACTGAAGCATCCTTGGTTCCGCCCCTTCCCGTTACCATTCTTGTTACCAGCACCATTTCCATTCCGGTTCTTTCCTTTTCCCCAACAGTCTTCTGTTTTATGACCCAAGCTACCACATTTGTCGCACCTTTGAATGCTACAAGCTCCTTCATGATGAAACTTACATTTTTGGAATTTAGGCATGGTGCCTTGGTATCCTTTGGCTGCAAGGGTTTTCGTCTCCTGAGGCGGGTTAGTGTCGCGCTTCTTGCTGAAACCTTTGTTGTTGCAAGTTGCTTGGTTCAGGTTTGCATGTTTCCTTTTCTTGTCGTCGGACGACTCAGCATGCGTCTCGGTCTTTTCTGTTGGGTTCAGTGATAGCTTCTTCATACGACACAATCTTCAGTAAGGCTGACAGCCAGAGTTACAGCCTCGGTGATTGTTTGAGGTTTGGCCGAAGTTACCATGCCGCGAAACTCTGGGGCCAGTCCCCAAATGTAGCGTTCAACACGCTTAAATTCGGGAGTCACCATGTAAGGAAGCACTCTAGACAGATCGTGGAACCTTCGAGTATAACCATTAATGTCAGCACCTTCCATGGTCAAGTGCCAGAACTCCGTTTCCAGTCTTTGGAGTTCAGCACGAGAGCAATACTTCTCTCTCATTCTTTCCTTCAGTTCATCCCAAGTTAGGCCATAAGCGGCATCCTCGCCCAAGGTTTGGGCTTGCAAGTTCCACCAAGTCAGAGCTTCATCGACAAACAACCCAGTAGCAAAAGTGACTTGTTGATCCGCGGTACACTTGCTCATGTGGACAGTAGCTTCAGTCTTCTCCGTCCAGCGTATAAATGCTACTGCTCCTCCTGTGCCATCGTAGTTCATCGGCTTGCAGTCGAGAAACTGCTTGAAAGTGCAGCCTGGAATTGATTCAACCAATTCACATGTGAGCAATCAAAGAAATAATGAAACAAAGGCCGTTCATAAATTTCTCCATGCTTAGTACATTGTCTTAAGGTTACCTTGAACTGCGTTGCCTCCAGATGAATCTCCATTCCCATTACGTCTAGCGTTGCTTGGCCCGCCACTGTCTTGGGTTCGGTTTGCCTCGTATTGGGCGATAGCAGCGGAGATCCTTTCTTCCAATAGAGCATTCAGCTCTTCAGCAGTTCTTGGTAGTGGGGGAGCAGGAGGTTGATCATCATTGCGAGCATTCACAACTTTCCTGGGTGCCATGTTCTGACGGAACATAACACAACAGGGTTAAACATTTGTTTGATATCGTCATACTAGACAGTAGTAGCATATATATTCACAGGTATATACCACATAAGTGACATCAAACAATTATCACTCTAGCAGAGTACTTAGTAGGCTAGTACTGAGGGAATCTACACGTGACAAGACTTGCTGTGGTTTCTGTGCACTGAATTCCATAATTGTGTATGCATCCATAATTACGTAACTCCTTGCACGGTCCTCACAGTTCGTTTCATCCTCGTATCTCTTCCTTCAGATGGGCCATCGCTTTCAAGTAATGTCACGTATACTTGTGACATTCTACTTCTAGTATATGCTAATTATCACACACAATTGCGAGTAATTTCTAGTCAACGACAAGTGCTACTCATGTGCACCCTAAGCCTCGTAGTGTCTTTTCCAGACTCTTTGTAAACAGTTTCAGGTAGTGGATGTCGCGGGACGTTTTATGCAATGAAAACTCTTTGAAAAATTGTTTTCGAGAAAGGATCCTAGAGATTGTAGTCTAGACTCGAGAAGGAATCCTGGTTCACTACAATCGCAGCTCTGATACCAATCTGTCACACCCCTTTATGCGGTGGAAGCACGAGGTGTGATCATGAAAGGTTCTCATTGCATACGAAAGGTAAACAAACTACATGCTCGTAAAAATAACATCAAATACCAAACATTTCATAATTTGAAAACACAATTTAGCGTTTACATCGCGAGATAGCATAAAACATTGTCTTAAAAGTTTACAACTTTATTTAAAGATAAACATAAGCGACATCCACAAGCATGGGTAAGGCCGCGCGCACATCCACTTCTAGTTACCTGAAATACATGTGAGTTTTGGAAAAACGTCAACATAATGTTGGTGTGAATTCATGCATTTTTTGTATTTCACGTTTGTATACTTTGTATGATAACATAGTTTGTGTCATGTATAAAGCAAGTTTTCATATATAAATCAAGTATTCATGTGTACCCCACGTACTCATATATAATTTAAGTTTACTTGTGTACCCCACGTACTCAAGTATAAATCAAGTTTTAGTATGGTATGAATCTTATGTAAATAAAGTTTTCCTGTAAGTATCAGGATTGTTAATGGGTTGCAAGGACATTAACATGTGACACGACATAGGAAGTCACCAAACCTTAGGCATTTTTTTCTAGTTGGCATATTCTGAGACACAAAAGCACTACTCGGTACTCGTCCTCACCGAGAGTGTGGCTGCCCGGCACCCGTTAGATCTAACCTTTTGTTCTACGGTCTAGGGATATTGTTGATTAATGGTGCTTATGGTACCCTATCCGTGACACGATTTCTCGTATCATTTCTCAAAACGCATCATACTCGGTACTCGTTCTCACCAAGCGTGCTTCTTATATTCTTGTATCATACCATTTATAAACATTGTAACATTTATACATGTATTTCACCCCCGAAGTTATAAAACTGAAAACAGTTAAAGAAAAGGGGGAGCATGAACTCACAACTTTGCGTTCCTTGCGTCGTAAACTTCACCGGATTTGCATAATTAACGCCGTGACCTATACGTGTTTTCTTATCGTCAGTCACTAGACTTGTTTCGTACAAGCACAAGTCACTATCTTTTGTATTTGTATTGTTGTGTTAAAAATAATTTATATTTTTAACTAAGTATCTTACTTATATTATTTTCTCAAAAATTAATATAAGTATCTTGTATTTTGCACTTTGCACCCGAATTATGTATCTTGTATGTCGTATGTGTATTTTTGTGTTTTTACTTCTCAAGAGTATTTACTGTATTTTCAAGTTCTAATACACTATCAAGTATAATACATACTACATACACTTAGCACAAAATGTGGGGATCAATAAATATATAATTTTTTCTCAAAAATATATACATACTTAATATCCATTTTTATTCTTGAAGAAATCCTCATTTCTTATCACCAAAAATTAGGGAAACCTTGGTAAATTTTCTAGGCACATTTTTAGGAGATAAGTTCCTCAGAACTTATATTTTTCTAAGTGTCAAAATTTATAGAAATTTCGACAGAGTTTCCCCTAAAAATTGAGGTTTCCCATGTTTTCAAAACATGTGTTTATTTTCTTTTAAAATCAACAACAATATCAACAACACAATCTATATTTACCAAACTTGTCAAAACAAGCATATACCACAAACTTATGAACTTGAAAGTTTGTAAAAATATGTAGTAAGTTACTAACATGTTTAGTAGGTCTTTTTATCTTTAAAAATAAGTTTAGTTTCTTAAAAACTTTATTTTTAAAGGAAGTGCATTTTCACATCTTCTAGTCTTATTTTCCAAAACTATTTCTTTGTGGGATTTTTTTTGTTACACAAGTGTTTATACACTTGTTTACTTACTAAAAATGATTTTAGTTTATACAAGATCCGGGCTTTTAACAATCTAGTATTTTCCACTTGGTCTTCTGAAAAACCACTTGTAGATCTTTAGATCTACAAGCTTGTAACCTTATTTTCCAAGAAAAATTACATTTATTCAAGTTTCAAGTTCATGGGTGGATGGTTTCATCATCCTTCATATTTCTAGCATTTACATATTGCTAGTTCATGTTCTTAAACATGAACTAGTATGTCTAGATGATGATCCATCCTACTTCTACTAACAAACATCATCAAATAATCATAATTACACAAGATTCACATGATTTACCCATATATCTTCTCTTTATCCACCATTTATCACTTTATGTTCAAGACTTAGCTTATGTTCATTAGAGTTTTCATCATTTAATCATTCTATCATCTATTAACCAACAAAAATATGAAGATCTAAGACACTTACTACTAGCTCAAGGCTAGGGGCGTTCAAGAGGACAAATGAAGTGGATAAAAGCAAATGAAGGAGGTCCTTCAACTTCTTCAAGCTCCTAGCTTCCTTATATGCCTTCTTACACCTTTGTTTATGCTTAGAATGCTTGGTAATGGATTGGAAATGGAGAGGTAAGGAGGGGGTGTTGGATCCGTAGCCAAGGGGAGAAGAAAGGAGGATGAAGTTGTTTATGTTTGTGATGAAAGATAATGGTGATCCAAGGGTTTTTATAAACTAACTTCTCACCACAATTCACCCTTGGATATTATGTCCCCTCTAGTACACTAAGATCTAATAAGATATGAAATTAAAATCCCATGTGGGATTTTGGTCTCCCAACCGTCCAACCATAGGGGGGTAAGTGTAACATTTCTAACTACTAGTTAGTGATTAGTTGGAAATCAAATGTTTAGTTAGTGCCTTATGGTGTGTTATTAAATATATAGTGTGTTAGGGTGTTCGGGGACCCTAACTAGCTCAGAAAAATAAAAACAATGCTTCTAGCATTATTTTGGTGTTCCGGGTAATGTCCGGTTGTTCGGTTAGATACCGATTCGTTAAAGTGCTAAATTACACCTTTTAATGTCTTTTAAGTATCTTTTTGTAATCTTTTCAATTCCCAACACTTGGGGAAATATTCTGGATAACAAACGTAATTTCTGCATGATATTCATCTGCTAAGAGCTGACTTATTGCTGATTTTACTAAAATTCTGCACTTACAGTGCGTTTCGGGTGCTTTTTTGTGCTTATTTTAGCTTCCGGATGGTATATATGTAAACCCTTGTGTGTACTCTTGGGTTTTAATGTATTCTTGTTGTTGGACCTACACCTAGGCTCCAATTTTATAGTCTGGCTGCTTTCTGCAGAACTGTTGACACAATCTGTCTTACCGGTAAGTTTACTAGTATTTCTGACGCAACGCTCTTGTTAATGCATAATGCAATATTTTGTAGTATACAACGTGCATGAATTCACTTGTTTAGTATGTGTTCAGACATTACTGACATTTAAGCACATAATTGCAGTCATTAAATAATAATTAAAGTGTACGGAAATTACCGGTTTGGTGCCAGTTGTTACATAGTTGACAGGTTGACTAAGTCAGCTCACTTCCTACCTATAAAGGAAACACACAGCTCAGATAAGTTAGCTCAACTGTACGTGGACAAGATTGTATCTCTCCACGGAGTGCCAGTGTGTATCATCTCTGATAGGGACACGAGATATACATCGCATTTTTGGAAAAGCTTTCAACAATCCCTAGGCACTCGATTAAACTTCAGCACTGCATATCATCCTCAGACGGATGGTCAAAGTGAACGTACTATACAAACACTCGAGGATATGCTACGAGCTTGTGTTATTGATTTAGGTGGAAGATGGGATGATCATCTTCCATTGATTGAATTCTCGTATAATAATAGCTATCATTCCAGCATACAAGCTGCACCTTTTGAAGCGTTATATGGAAGAAAGTGCAGGACGCCCGTTTGTTGGGCAGAAGTTGGAGATGTCCAACTTACAGGACCTGATATAGTCCTGGAGACGACAGATAAGATTGTGCAGATAGGCGATCGTCTCAAAGCTGCCAGGGATAGGCAGAAAAGCTCCACAGATAAAAGGCGTAAACCTCTAAAATTCGAGGTAGGTGACAAAGTGTTACTTAAGGTATCGCCCTGGAAAGGGGTAATGCGATTTGGAAAGAAAGGCAAGCTAAGCCCCAGATATATAGGACCATTCGAGATCATCGAATGTGTTGGAACAGTGGCTTACAAGTTAAACCTGCCTGAAGAGCTCAGTGGAATCCATAACGTATTTCACATCTGCAATCTAAAGAAGTGTCTAGCTGATGAATCGCTAGTCATATCACATAAAGATGTGCACATTGGCGAGAGCTTAAAGTTTGTTGAAAAACCTTTGTCGATCGAGGATCGACAGGTTAAGAAGCTTCGAAAGAAGCATGTACTGATTGTAAAGGTTAAATGGGATGCCCGTAGAGGTCCCGAGTACACGTGGGAGGTAGAGTCCACAATGAAACAGAAGTACCCTCATTTATTTCAGTAAATCTCGAGGTCGAGATTTCTTTTAAGGGGGTGAGGATGTGACAACTGGCCCAAACCGGTAATTTCCGTACACATTAATTATTGCTTAATGACTGCAATTATGAGTTTAATTGTCAGCAATGTCTGAACACATGATTAAACAAGTGAATTCATGCACGTTGTATACTACAAAATATTGCTTTATGCATAAACAAGAGCGTTGCGTCAAAAAAAAATACTAAGTAAACTCACCGGTAAGACACTATGTGTCAACGGAACTGCAGAAAGCAGCCAGACAATAGAATTGAGGCCTAGGTGTAGGTCCAACAACAAGAATGCATTAAAACCCAAGAGTACATACAAGGGTTAGTATATATGCAATACGAAAGCAAAAATAAGCACTAAAAAGCACCCGAAACGCACTTTAAGTGCAGAATTTATACAAATCAGCAATAATTCAGCATTTAGACATATAAACATTATGCAGAAATGTCGTTTTATTACCCAGAATATTTCCCTAAGTGTTGGGAATTGAAAGAGTACAAGAAAGGTACTTAAACGACACTAAAAAGTGTAATTTAGCACTTTAACGAATCGGTATGTAACCGAACAACCGGAGATTACCCGGAACATAAAAATAATGTCAATGACATTGTTTTTATCTTTTCTGAGCCAGTTAGGGTCCCTGATTACCCTAACACCCGCTAAAATACACTACACACTAAGTAACCGGGTTAGGTACTTAACTAACCTATTTAACATAACTATTAACCTAACTATCTACTTGAGATCGAACTAGATACCCCCCCCCCATTATGATCGGCCTAACCAAGGGGAGACATGGTTAGTACCCTTTTGATTATTTAAATCCTAATGTCTAGTATCTACACAACATATTACCCTTTGGATAAACATGATTTAACTTCCTATAAATACTAGAGTTCACTTAACATAATTCTCATCACACAACACAACTTACTCACTCTCTCTAGCCCTCCCTTCACCTTCGGCCGAACCCCACTCCACCCACCATCATACTTTCGGTTCTTGTTCTTGACATTCCATCATCATACACACTTCAAGGATCGCGTATTAGGAGCTTTGGTGCACTCGGAACGCGAAGGACCACTTCCGTTAGCTTTTATCCACCCATTTTCCGTCAGGATTCTTCCCTAGCCCCGAGCTAGAGGTATATCACTTAAAACTCACTCTTGAACGTATCTAAGGTGGTTAAAAGGAATTTTGTCGGTTAAATATCGATAACATACGTTTTGAAGCATTAAAGTCTAGTAAAAACACTAAAATGGTGGTTAATAGCACATAAGTTGTGTAAAAGTTGTAGTATTTGAAATATATGGCTATCTAGACCCGATCTATGATGTGGTAGCTCGGATCATCGTTTAACCCGGTTTGGTAAGATCATGGATCTTAACATAAAGCTATTTTAGAAGTAACAAGGGTTAAAAGGTGAAACCCTACCACGCATAAACCATGAACTTGTGTAAAAATGTTTTAACTTGTACAAAAGTGTTTAAAACTAGTAGATCTATGTGTCTACAAGTGGTATTTTCAAAAGACCAAGCATCAAAAGAAATCACATGTTCTAAACCGGATCTTACACAAACAAAAGTGGTTTTTGTGAACAAACAAGTGTATGGACACTTGTGTAACATGAGTTTTAACAAAGAAATAATTTGCGTAAAAACCGACTAGAAGTTGTGAAACTTCATATTCTTTAAAAATAAAGTTTTTAAGAAACTAAATTTATTTTTAAAGATAACAAGACTTACTAAATGTGCTAGTAAGTTACTACACATTTTTGTAAATATTCAAGTTCATGAAATGGAGAAATTAGTGATTATTGTTGATGATGATTGTTGATAATTGTTGTTGATGATTATTGATGATTGATGATGATTTAAAAGAAAATAAACACACGTTTTGAAAACGTGGGAAACCTCCATTTTTAGGGGAAACTCTGTCAAAATTTTTATAAATTTTGACACTTAGAAAAATATAAGTTTTTGAGAAACTTATTCCCTAAAAATGTGTTTAGAAGTATTACTAGGGTTTCCCTAATTTTTGGTGATAAGAAATGAGGATTTCTTCAAGAATAAAAATGGATACTATGTATATATGTCACACCCCGACTTTCCACGTGTCACCGGTGGGCCCGGTGGGGAGTATCGTGACGTGGTTGGCAACGTAATAGTCAAACAACACAATATATATGAATGCACAGCGGAAGCAAAAGATAATTATTATTACTTTTCCGAATATGAAGTAATATTCAGTATTACAACGGAAGTAAAGGATCCACAGGCGGATCTTAAAACATATCATTTGTTCAACAGACTTTAGACACCTAGAACTTGCAAGATTCCTTATTAGCGCCCTGAGCTTCCAGCCAATTACGTTCAGTACCTGTCACTTAACCCTTTTGGAAAATACGTCAGTTTTCACTGGTAAATACACTCAACCGACTCATTTTGAAAAGAGTTTGTAAATTTGTTTGAATGCACTTGGCACAAAATATATCGACACTTTGATTAAAATGCACAGAGGCAAAATTAATCTTTTATACTTGAAACAATTATATTTATAACCTTGTATACAGATTTACATGTTCGTTGTACGTTCAGGGCCCGATGTAGAAACCGAGTCAGATTAACAGACACGCCACAAGTATAGGCCCACAAGAGAGTGAGATACCGTTATTACTTAGTAACTGTCAGGTGTATGCCTACACCCCGTACCTAAGACGTGGCCATTTTATAATACAATGATGTCAAGGATATCCGGGACATGGTCATTAACCCCTAAGGCTTTTATTTCAAACAATACAGATTAAACCGGGTTACCTCAATAATTTAACCTTCATTAAGATTAAATATTCAATACCCGACCAAGCGGTATCATTATACCGTATTCCAAGCCCGTATAGGGAAAATAAGTTAAGAGTATTTACCTGAGCTAGCTCCTGTCCTTAATAGCAAGAATTAATAACTCAGCCGTATTCACTTAAGTATGCGTAGGTACAATTTACCGGAAGGCTCTAGTCTGGAATGATGGTATAAATAACCAATTAGAATGCTAACGGGTCTTTAATTAAGCCTAAGCTTAGACCGATTAGTCTTAAGGAAATATACGGTTCAAACGCATGATTAAGCGAAGACCGGAATAGAATGTGTTTTAGACCCGACAAGTTTGAAGACTTGTCTAACATGGGTATTTGATACACACTCTGAATTTTGAGATAAAACCGATAAGGTTTGACCCGTTTCGGCTAACTTATATAATCTAGTTATATAAACCGATCCGAACGCGAATAACGCGTAACGGGTAACCGAATAGGTCGCGAACAGGTTTCCTAGGTTAATATGCTTAAATTATGTTGTGATATCATAATGATACCTTCCATAATGCCCAAAACGAGTTAAATCCTTAATTATGCCCCGTAGGGGTATTTTGGTCATTTTAACGTTTATAAAAGGGATTTAACGTAACCCTGATGTTCGGGACTGAAGTAATCAGTATAATTACCTATTTTAATATGTTATATCAGTAGGTATTTAGTCTTACGTGGCAAAATGGTTTTAAACGCAAACTACGCGTATAATACGCGTATAAAGCCGTTTTAAGCGACGTACGGGTTCAAATATGATTCTAAGTGTTCTAATCAGTTTCAAAGGTTCAAAACACTACATTTATTATTTAAAATCAGTAGCAATTGGATTGGCGTCAAACGGACTTGTAAAACTCATTTTATGGCTTAAAAGGGCATATTCGGTATTTACCGAATTAAGGCGGTAAACCTAGTTTATGATCAATTTAAAAATAATTAAAAATCTTCAAAAATCCCAAAATATTATTTAACATCAGTGGGGAAAAGTTTTGGTGCCGAAAATCGGGTTTAGATAGGCTATGCGCTAATCGCGCCGATTAATTAATAAAAAGCTTATTATTTACGCTAATGCGCATATCTCCTAATCTAGACCTCCGATTGACGTGAAAATTTACGTACATGTTTAATAATCAGTAACTAAGATTATTGTACTTCCACATTTTCAAAATTCTCGTTGTAAGGTCATAAGGGCATTATGGTCCAATTTAAGCGATTAACGGAACGTGTACATGCATCGGATAATCAACGAAACAAGTACCGAGACTTATACTATCATGTAACCCAACCCTAATGAAGCACTAAGGCAATACCGAATCAAATTAAAACGGGTCAGAACCGAAGTCAATGCAAAAGTCAAAGTTTTGCGTCTTTCGGTTCCGAACCGGGTTTAAACAGAAATTTGTCGAGTCGGACAAGCGTAGACAAGTTTTTATACTTATTACCAGGTTATATTAAGTTTAAAACAGGTTACACGCCTCGCGGATTGCTAATCGTGCATTAAATCGCATTTTGTAATTCTGTTGACTTTTTCGGTCAACGTTTGACCCGACAAACGACCTAGTTAGGTCTGGATTCGGTACGTGCCCTTATAAGGGTTTAATACCCACATAAATACCTATCTAACGGTACTTTTAATTTGCGATACGACTGAGCTATCATTAATCAATCGCGAAGTCAAACCGAAGTTACGTCGGTTTGACTTTTAAGCTAATTACTAAGCTAGAATTAATTTAGAAGGGATTAGCAAACTTACTAGTGTTGAATGATGATTAGGGAGGCCTTGTAATCAGTTTGGAAGCCCCACCATGATCAGAATTGAGAATGTGAATGGAATGATCAAAGAGGCCTTTATATAGTGGGTTTACACACCACAATATATTGACACAAGGGTCTACAATCCTCCACAAATGATCAACACATGTTACTAGTGTTTAGGGGTGTCTAGGGGACCTTCACATGCAAGGAAAACCGGCTAAGGGGGTCACAATTGCATAAAACAGGCTACTGCCCATTTTCTGATGCTGGGGGTTGCTTTACGGACCTCAAGGTCCCCAGCTTTGAGGTCCTCAAAGCAGACATCAGCACATGCACATTTTCAAATAATTGCAGTTTTGGTCCCCGCACTTCCAAACTTGATTTTTCCTTTATTTCTTGCACTTTGGGCCCTCTTAATTGAATTCTAAGGGCTTCAAGACTTATACCAACTTTGTTAAGTCCTTGGTTAACTTTTGACTACCCGAAAAGTCATAGATTTCAACGTTGACGCTTTTAACCCCTCATACACGAATTTTATCATAACTTTCTCATACGATAACGAAACTTGGTGAAATTTTAATCGTGCTTTCTAGTGAGCATAATTAACCGTTACAAAGCTTCGGGTTTGCTAAAAGATCACTCAGAGGTATATCTTTAACATGTTGACACATTTAACCCCTGTAGTTTGTAATCCCTCACTTTTAGCTTCGTATGATTCATGATTTATTCGTTTGAAGGTATGAGCATCATGTAGGGCTAATGTGCAATACATTTATTCACTGTTGACATTTAGAACTCGTATATTTACATACTTTCCATGATTGTCAACTTTAGTCCTTCTAGAACATTATTTCACACGTTCAAACATATGACACGTGTCAACACATTATAGGACGTGAATTTTCGAGGTGTTACATCCTCACCCCCTTAAAATAAATCTCGGCCCGAGATTTACCGAAATAAAGGAAGTATTCTCTGCCTAATAATGGCAACTTACAGATGATTAGGAATTTGTATGATCTTGTTCGTTGCTTCCAATGCAACTTTCAAATCCAGATAATTGGACTTACCAATCTATTGTCCTAATCAATAGATTGTTTAATATTTCATCTATACAAGGTTTTCAAGGGAGTAGCCTTGATACTTATATATCAAATATTATAGAGAAGCTTATCTTAAGGTGAGATGGTTATTCCAACCATCATTTAATTAATATTAAGGAATAGCTAATCCTTGTCGTTAGTCGAACAATTCGACGATCCTGGTTAGCTGATGGCAAATTCTTAATCGTTGCCTAATTAGGATTGCGGTATTTAATACGTAAGTAATATGAACCGTCTTCCTTATTTAACAGTATAAAACCCTCAGAAGATTGAGTCAGGCTATATGTGCCTATATCTTAAAACTTACTAATTCAGGGTTTCGATTTTTCCATATTCGATATGGAGTTTTCATAATACCCCAGCCCACAGCGGGATGTTAATCTTAGTTCTACCTGTCTTCCAGGAGGTAAGCAGGGAAACTTATGAGAAGATAATTAAGATACAGGGAGGCTACAGAGATTTTCCATATCTCAGGCTTCAGTTCATCCATCATTGTTCGTGTCAAATGAGTGACACCTTTAAGTTTTAAGTCCACGAATTCCTTAATCGGGAACATTTACTTGGGAAAAAAAAATTCCATTTTTGGATATCTTCTTTGAATACTACTAGTCGACTTTAGTACAATATGATCATTGGGATATCTTAGGGTTCCATGTATTAAACCTCCATGCTGATCAGACATGGAATTAATCTATGGGACACACTAGGATACGTCAATCCTCATATGACACTTTTATCAAACATAGTTTGGCATTCGCAGGCGATAGAAAATAATGAGAAAAATAATTAAAATAACATATGTTGTCGTACTCTATGCGAAGAAAGAGTACTCTTAGATTTTCGGAAGTATTCCTTGCCGATACTAGAAGCATCGTTTACTATGGTTTCCTTGGTAAGTTATACCTTGTGGATGATAATAAAAATTTTGCTAAGTTTATGGTTCATGAAGATTTATTATTGCCTGTATTAAAAACAGGACACTTAGCAGAATTTATTATTGATAAATGATAAGGAAGTTTATTGTACAAGTGCTTATATTTAATTAGAATGGAGATTTTCACAAACTAGGCACCTAGCTCAGTTGGTTAGGCGCGCGAAAGGGTGCGGCCGGCCTAGACCCAGGTTCGAATCCGGGGACGGCCAGTTCCACCATTTTTTTATGTTTAATATTAATCACTCGTACAGATACCTGTACTTATGAGAGTTGTCTCTTAAGGAGTCTTGATAATTAATTGCTTCTTATCACCCACGATATGGGCTTGATTTTTCGAGGCAACCATCGATTTTTATCACTATATTGAGTCCTTATGTATGCAACCAAAAGTTTGCTATAAGGGTATTAGAAAGAGTGATTTCTAATAGATATTAAATATCAATATAGGATTTGTTGGAGCATTTTCTAAAGTAACATCGGTCACTTCCTACCGTGCATTAAATGACCGGAGTCTTAATCAGGTGGAGACAACAGTTCTCAACCTTTATCATTCATAATATATTTATATGTGCCAATATCAAATAAGTTTCTGCATAACTGTTTGATAAGGAAAGGTACATATTATACTATTTTTATTCTGCACCATCTCTTGGCGTTCATCCTGATAACTCGTGCATTTGTTCTCTTGGCCTACTCGGGCTTCTTCTGATTCCTAGGGCAGTTGGTCTTGATATGCCCCTTCTCGTTGCAACCATAACAGGTTGCATCTTTCAACTTCTTGCAATCCAGGGTTTTATGTTCCCTAGACTTGCAAATTCCACACGGTAGAGGCTGAGATTCAAATCTGCATTTCCCAAGATGGTATTTCTTATAGGTTTCGCACCTGGTCTTCTCTCCCGACTGCTGGCTGTTTCTCTTAAACCCGGAACTCTTCTTATCTTCAGAGTTCCTCTTCCTATCGGAGTGATGGGAATTCTCATCCTCCCTTTTACGCTTTCCGTCTTCCGAGACTTTGGCAGCCTTGTTTCTAACCACATCGAGTGTGAGAGATAGCGACAGATCTGCCACTGACCTGAATGTAGTAGGTCTTGAAGCCTTAACACTGGCTTTTATTTCTGGGGCTAAACCCCCTATGAAGCGAGCAATTCTCTTGGGTTCCGGTGTGATCAAATAAGGAACCAATCGAGACTTGGTATTGAAATTTGTAAGGTATGCTTGACAATCTAAGTTCTCCATGACTAATGTCAAGAATTCAGTCTCAATCTTCTCAACTTCATGTTGAGGACAGTAATTTTCTTTGATAAGAGCAACGAACTGATCCCAAGTCATCTCGTACAAAGGGATCTTCCCCGTAGCTTGAATGAGAGACTTCCACCATGCTAGTGCCTCTCCCTTGAATGATTGGGATGCATACTTCACTACATCCCTCTCAGCGCATCCGCTGATATCCACAATAGTATCCATCTCGTCCAGCCATGTCATACAGTCAATGGCTCCTTTCTCCCCTATAAAATCCCGGGGTTTACATGACACAAAGTACTTGTAGGAGCAACCCTTATCACGGGGTCCTTTATTCAGTATGATTTGTTGAGACGGATCACTGTGATGGTTCGAGGAGCGACGATCGTCATCTCCATTCTTGGGATCATCTTTCTTGGGAGGTGGCTTGCTGTGAGCTTCAGAGTGTGTTTTAGGCTTTGAAGGCTGGGTGGATAGGGTCCTACTATACTCTTCATACTGTCGCTCCAGCGCCTGTGTAACAGCGCCGTCAACTATAGCCTTTAATTCAGCACCCGTTAACGTAATCTGGGCGTTCACATTTGGCTCCACTGGATGGCTATTACCCTCGTCTGAGTTAGCCATTACAATTTAACTGTTGCAGAAAACAAGGGCAATAGTTTATTTGGGAGTTTATTATGGAATTGCCCCTTAGGGAAATTCGTTAACCATGGTAAACAGAGACCACATTTGGTTAATTTATTTATCATGTTTATTTAGGATTTCTATAATAATTTATCCTAATTATAAAACAATAACAGTTTTTATTTGTGGCACAAAAGGCCTAGTCTCATGGACATTTTTATTTAACCTATGATTTCAAGGAATCATAACATTAAGGTATACTGGCACAATAGGCCTGGTCACAAGGACATTTATTAATTTTGCTCTATGATTTCAGAGAATCGAGGCATTAAGGTTTTAATAATAGCACAAATGGCCTAGTCGCGTAGACAAGTTTAATTTATAAGCCATGATTACAGAGAATCAAAGCCTGGAGGTTTGAACCTAGTTCATTACCTTTTTCTGACAGGGAGTCATTGTTACCACTGTACTTTGGCTCATGTAGAAATGAGCAAGGCCCGTAGGCATTTTATTACCACGTATGGTTAAAATATGATCATTTTAATTGATGATGTAAACCCAGGATTTAGGGATCATTAAACTGGGTTAGGAATCTTTTGAAGAATCCTTAATTACGTGTGTGATTCCCAACGAATCACATCTGTCAGGAGTGTTAACATATTTATAGATGTTAACAGGGATTCGAATCTTTTAAACAGGTCTTACCATCTTGGCCCGGTCTTAAAATGACCCGAAGGCTAGGTTTCACTTTTAAGATTTTTATTAATATTTAACGCAGAAAAAAAAAATTTCTGAATTGAACTGTTAATAGGGATCTGAATCTACATTGAGGAACTGCCATCTTGGCCGGTCTTTAATATGACCCGAAGCTAGGTCTTGTCCTTTTAGATTTTTGCCCCTTTATTATAATGGTAGATCTTGCAAAAGGAATGTTATTAAGGATCAAAATCTAAATTGAGGAACTGCCATCTTGGCCGGTCTTAATATGACCCGAAGCTAGGTCTTGTCCTTTTAGATTTTGCCATTTTATTATAATGGTAGATCTTATAATATAGGAATGATATTTTTAAACTTAATCGTCCCTTTGAAATTTAAACAAATATAGAGTTGCCCTAAATGGGACTTCAAAAGAATAATGTCGTCCTCGGAGGGACTGAATGATAAATATGTCCTTATAAGGACTATATACGGAAACGTTCTTCAGCAAAAGGAGTTTCTTCTTCATTCAATTCCTGAATGCTTTCTCCGTGGTTGCACGTTTCATCCTGGTCGCGGTACAAAGCTCAGCATTTCCAGGCTCCAGATGTGGAGAATTTTTATTACAGCTTCTTTGCTTGGCGACGTATCCAATAAAAATTTGAAGTGAAATTTCCAGATTAGGATTGAGATTATTCCTATGTTAAGTCTAGACTCAGAAGTTTAGATATGTGCAATTGTGTAACTGAGATTAAACACAAAAGGCTAGTGTTTAATTCACTCAGTGTTGGCTCTGATACCAACCTTTCACACCCCGACTTTCCACGTGTCACCGGTGGGCCCGGTGGGGAGTATCGTGACGTGGTTGGCAACGTAATAGTCAAACAACACAATATATATGAATGCACAGCGGAAGCAAAAGATAATTATTATTACTTTTTCGAATATGAAGTAATATTCAGTATTACAACGGAAGTAAAGGATCCACAGGCGGATCTTAAAACATATCATTTGTTCAACAGACTTTAGACACCTAGAACTTGCAAGATTCCTTATTAGCGCCCTGAGCTTCCAGCCAATTACGTTCAGTACCTGTCACTTAACCCTTTTGGAAAATACGTCAGTTTTCACTGGTAAATACACTCAACCGACTCATTTTGAAAAGAGTTTGTAAATTTGTTTGAATGCACTTGGCACAAAATATATCGACACTTTGATTAAAATGCACAGAGGCAAAATTAATCTTTTATACTTGAAACAATTATATTTATAACCTTGTATACAGATTTACATGTTCGTTGTACGTTCAGGGCCCGATGTAGAAACCGAGTCAGATTAACAGACACGCCACAAGTATAGGCCCACAAGAGAGTGAGATACCGTTATTACTTAGTAACTGTCAGGTGTATGCCTACACCCCGTACCTAAGACGTGGCCATTTTATAATACAATGATGTCAAGGATATCCGGGACATGGTCATTAACCCCTAAGGCTTTTATTTCAAACAATACAGATTAAACCGGGTTACCTCAATAATTTAACCTTCATTAAGATTAAATATTCAATACCCGACCAAGCGGTATCATTATACCGTATTCCAAGCCCGTATAGGGAAAATAAGTTAAGAGTATTTACCTGAGCTAGCTCCTGTCCTTAATAGCAAGAATTAATAACTCAGCCGTATTCACTTAAGTATGCGTAGGTACAATTTACCGGAAGGCTCTAGTCTGGAATGATGGTATAAATAACCAATTAGAATGCTAACGGGTCTTTAATTAAGCCTAAGCTTAGACCGATTAGTCTTAAGGAAATATACGGTTCAAACGCATGATTAAGCGAAGACCGGAATAGAATGTGTTTTAGACCCGACAAGTTTGAAGACTTGTCTAACATGGGTATTTGATACACACTCTGAATTTTGAGATAAAACCGATAAGGTTTGACCCGTTTCGGCTAACTTATATAATCTAGTTATATAAACCGATCCGAACGCGAATAACGCGTAACGGGTAACCGAATAGGTCGCGAACAGGTTTCCTAGGTTAATATGCTTAAATTATGTTGTGATATCATAATGATACCTTCCATAATGCCCAAAACGAGTTAAATCCTTAATTATGCCCCGTAGGGGTATTTTGGTCATTTTAACGTTTATAAAAGGGATTTAACGTAACCCTGATGTTCGGGACTGAAGTAATCAGTATAATTACCTATTTTAATATGTTATATCAGTAGGTATTTAGTCTTACGTGGCAAAATGGTTTTAAACGCAAACTACGCGTATAATACGCGTATAAAGCCGTTTTAAGCGACGTACGGGTTCAAATATGATTCTAAGTGTTCTAATCAGTTTCAAAGGTTCAAAACACTACATTTATTATTTAAAATCAGTAGCAATTGGATTGGCGTCAAACGGACTTGTAAAACTCATTTTATGGCTTAAAAGGGCATATTCGGTATTTACCGAATTAAGGCGGTAAACCTAGTTTATGATCAGTTTAAAAATAATTAAAAATCTTCAAAAATCCCAAAATATTATTTAACATCAGTGGGGAAAAGTTTTGGTGCCGAAAATCGGGTTTAGATAGGCTATGCGCTAATCGCGCCGATTAATTAATAAAAAGCTTATTATTTACGCTAATGCGCATATCTCCTAATCTAGACCTCCGATTGACGTGAAAATTTACGTACATGTTTAATAATCAGTAACTAAGATTATTGTACTTCCACATTTTCAAAATTCTCGTTGTAAGGTCATAAGGGCATTATGGTCCAATTTAAGCGATTAACGGAACGTGTACATGCATCGGATAATCAACGAAACAAGTACCGAGACTTATACTATCATGTAACCCAACCCTAATGAAGCACTAAGGCAATACCGAATCAAATTAAAACGGGTCAGAACCGAAGTCAATGCAAAAGTCAAAGTTTTGCGTCTTTCGGTTCCGAACCGGGTTTAAACAGAAATTTGTCGAGTCGGACAAGCGTAGACAAGTTTTTATACTTATTACCAGGTTATATTAAGTTTAAAACAGGTTACACGCCTCGCGGATTGCTAATCGTGCATTAAATCGCATTTTGTAATTCTGTTGACTTTTTCGGTCAACGTTTGACCCGACAAACGACCTAGTTAGGTCTGGATTCGGTACGTGCCCTTATAAGGGTTTAATACCCACATAAATACCTATCTAACGGTACTTTTAATTTGCGATACGACTGAGCTATCATTAATCAATCGCGAAGTCAAACCGAAGTTACGTCGGTTTGACTTTTAAGCTAATTACTAAGCTAGAATTAATTTAGAAGGGATTAGCAAACTTACTAGTGTTGAATGATGATTAGGGAGGCCTTGTAATCAGTTTGGAAGCCCCACCATGATCAGAATTGAGAATGTGAATGGAATGATCAAAGAGGCCTTTATATAGTGGGTTTACACACCACAATATATTGACACAAGGGTCTACAATCCTCCACAAATGATCAACACATGTTACTAGTGTTTAGGGGTGTCTAGGGGACCTTCACATGCAAGGAAAACCGGCTAAGGGGGTCACAATTGCATAAAACAGGCTACTGCCCATTTTCTGATGCTGGGGGTTGCTTTACGGACCTCAAGGTCCCCAGCTTTGAGGTCCTCAAAGCAGACATCAGCACATGCACATTTTCAAATAATTGCAGTTTTGGTCCCCGCACTTCCAAACTTGATTTTTCCTTTATTTCTTGCACTTTGGGCCCTCTTAATTGAATTCTAAGGGCTTCAAGACTTATACCAACTTTGTTAAGTCCTTGGTTAACTTTTGACTACCCGAAAAGTCATAGATTTCAACGTTGACGCTTTTAACCCCTCATACACGAATTTTATCATAACTTTCTCATACGATAACGAAACTTGGTGAAATTTTAATCGTGCTTTCTAGTGAGCATAATTAACCGTTACAAAGCTTCGGGTTTGCTAAAAGATCACTCAGAGGTATATCTTTAACATGTTGACACATTTAACCCCTGTAGTTTGTAATCCCTCACTTTTAGCTTCGTATGATTCATGATTTATTCGTTTGAAGGTATGAGCATCATGTAGGGCTAATGTGCAATACATTTATTCACTGTTGACATTTAGAACTCGTATATTTACATACTTTCCATGATTGTCAACTTTAGTCCTTCTAGAACATTATTTCACACGTTCAAACATATGACACGTGTCAACACATTATAGGACGTGAATTTTCGAGGTGTTACAATATATATTTTTGAGAGAAAAATATATATTATTTTATCACCAACTTTTGTGCTAAGTGTATATAGTATGTGTTATACGTGCTAGTGTATTAAGACTTAAAAATACACTAAATACTCATGAGGAGTATAAACATAAAAATACACATACAAAATACAAGATACATAATTCGGGTGCAAAGTGCAAAACATAAAAGACTTATATTTATTTTTGGAGAAAATAATATAAGTAAGATACGTAGTTAAAAATATAGAATATTTTTAACACAAGAATATATACACAAGAGAGTAACTGTACTTGTGCGACGCAAGTCTAGTGACTAACGTTAAGAAAACGCGTATAGGTTACGACGTTAATTAAGCAAATCCGGTGGAGTTTACGACGCTAGGAACGCAAAGTTGTGAGTTCATGCTCCCCCTTTTCTCTTTAACTGTTTTCAGTTTTTATAACTTCGGGGGTGAAATACATGTACAAAGGTACAAAAATTTATAATTGGTATGATATAAATACAAGAAGTACACTTGGTGAGAACGAGAACCAAGTGTGACGAAATATAAGAATACAAGGAGTACACTTGGTGAGAACGAGAACCAAGTGTGATGAAATATAAGAATATGAGAAGCGCACTTGGTGAGAACGAGAACCAAGTATGAGGCGCTATGAGTAATGATAACAAGAAACGCGCTTGGTGAGAACGAGAACCAAGTAGGAGGCGTTATGAGAAATAGTGTCACGAATAGGGTACAGAAGCACCATTAATCGTATACATACTTGACCGTAGAACAAAAGGTTAGATCTAACGGGTGCCTGGCAGCCACACTCCCGGTCGGGGCGAGAGCCGAGGAGTGCTTTTGTGTCTCAGAATATACCAATTAAATGCCTTAGGTTTGGTGACTTCCTATGACGTGTCACATGTTAATGGCCTTGCAACCCATTAACAATCCTGATATTTACAGGAATATTTTAATTACATGAAATTCATACCATACTAAAAATTGATGAATACTTGAGTACGTGGGGTACTCAAGAAAAGATTGAATTATACTTGAAGTACGTGGGGTACTCAAGAAAATGAGAATTATACTTGAGTACGTGGGGTACTCAAGAAGAAATTGAATTATACATGTGTACGTGGTGTACACGTGAAACTGGATTTATATATGAAAACTTGATTTTTACATGACGTAAACTATGTTTTCATACAAAGTATACAAACGTGAAAAACTAAAACTGCATGAATTCACACCAACTTTATGTTGACGTTTTTCCAAAACTCACATGTATTTCAGGTAATTAGAAGTGGATGTGCGCGCGGTCTTACCCATGCTCGTGGATGTCGCTTATGTTTATCTATAAATAAAGTTGTAAACTTTTAAGACAATGCTTTATGCGACTTAGCGATGTAAACGCTAACGTATGTTTTCAAATTATGGTATTTGAAGTTATTTTCTTGAGCATGTAGTATGTTTACTCTTCGTATGCAATGAGAACCTTTCATGATCACACCTCGTGCTTCCGCCGCAGAAAGGGGTGTGACAGAGGATGTAACACCTCATAAAATCACGACCAATATAATAAAGACACGTGTCATGAATTTTTAACAATTAGCGAGTTGATTAAGAGGGGCTAAAGTTGTCAAACGAAGAAAGTATGTGTGTAAAAGGATTTAAAGTGTTAACATATGAAAATTTTGCCTTTCAACAACCCTACATGATATTTATACCCTTAAACGAATGAATCATAAAGCGTATGAAACCATTTGTGGAAGAAAGTAAAAGTTTACAAGACGCGAGGGTTAAATGTGTCAACATGTTTAAATTATACCTCTGAGTGACCTTTTAACGAACTTGAAGCTTTGTAACGATTAATTATGCTTCCGAGAATAAGTGATAAAAATTTCACAAGGTTTCGATATCATATGAGGAAAATACGTTAACTTTCGTAATTAAAGGGTTAAAAGAGTCAACAGGGAAAACTGGTGTTTTCGGTTATCGTTTAACGAAACCGGACCTAACGGTGTTTGGTTATATCTCATGGATCACAAGAATAAGAGTTAAATGGGCTAAATGTGCTTAAAATGAAAGAATTCACGCTTTATAAGGTCCAGGGGGTGAAAATGTCAGCTTTGGAAACTTGCTGATCTGGTTACCTACATGCTGGCGTCACGCCACCACCATCACCTTCTGCAGTCGCGCGACGCGACGGCCTGACCTGGGCAGATTCTCTGCACAGCTGCATGTACAGCAGGTTGCACCGCCTTGGAAGCCTTGTATTAGAATTCAGGGGCTGCACTAGTGGTTTTTCATGCATAGGGACACTAGGAATTCATCAGGGATCACCTATAGACCTTGTTGGATTGATCTCATGAGTTTAGAGTTCCTATAAAAGAGTCTTGTTTGCTAGTTCTTGAGCACACTTGCAAAAATCATTCTAAACTTATTCTCTGGAGCTCTCTGGACCTCAAGCAAACTTCCTTAAGTTCCAAGATCGTGCTTAGGACCATTGTAAGTGTTCTTAACCTCCTAATTTCAGTTTTAATTAGTTTATTGACCAAAAGTCAAACTTATCGTAATTAAGGTTTGACTTAGTGATTAATCACTAATGGTCCAGTCATTAGTCATATTAAAAGTTGATATAAGTTGGTAATTATGTAGGTAATAAACCCCTAAGAGGGCACCTACTGATTATCACCCTAACTTGGTCAAATGTCGAGTCAAACCTAATGATAAAAAGTCAACAGAAAGCTATTTTGCAAATAAACACATAATTAACAATGTAGAAGCCATGAAACCTGTTTTATCACTTGTATAATTTGGTAATTAATGTAAGAACATGTCTAAGCATGTTCAACCGGACAATTTTGAGTTTAGGCTCGGTTCGGAACCGAAAGTCGCAAAAGTAGACTTTTGCTCTGACTTTCAGTTCTGACCCGATTTAGTTTAGTTTAGACATGCCTTAAAGTTCCATTAGGACCAGGTTATAGGTTAGTATAACCCTCTGAGGTTATACAACTTGGTTCATAATTAATCCGATTCATTTGCATGTTTCCGTCATATGCCTAAATATTGACCATTATGCCCTTTTGACCTTAAAACAAGATTTTTGAAAATGTGAGAGGACAAAAACTTTTGTTACTAATTTATAAGCATGTCCTAAAAATTTGACATCAGTTGAGGTCTAGATTAGGAGTTATGCTCAATAGCGTAAATTGAAAGCTTTTTATGTTATAAAACGCGTAAGATTTTTATTTTAACTCATACTATGCGTTTAAAACGCGTAAAAGTCGGTTTTAAGCGATTTTGATGCCAAACTTTTTGCTATTGATTTTATATAATAAATAAAATATTTTGAACCTTATAAACTAATAAAAAAAACTCAGATTTCTTATTTTAACCCGAAAATCGCTTAAAACCGACTTTTACGCGTTTTAAACGCATAGTATGAGTTAAAACTATTTTTAACATATAAGACTTAATACCTACTGATGTTTTAAGTAAATTTTTATACTTTAACAGTAAGCAAAAGTTGTAAACTCACATTCTCAAATTTAACCTTTAAAGCTTATGTGAAATTACCAAAATGCCCCTACGGTGCATAGTTTGGTTATAAATGATAAATTTCACATATAGGCAATACCCTACTGATATGACCTGCAAAATTAGTTATTTTTACTAATCATATCATACCTGCACCTCAGATTAATATTTAATCTCTTTTATAACCCTTAAAATGACCAAAATACCCCTACGGGGCTTAAATTGAGTTTAAATTCGTTTTGGGCATAATGGAAGGTATCCTACTGATATCACCATAAGTTTAAGGCATATTAACATAGGAAACCTGTTCATGACTCATTTGTTTACCCGTTATGCATTTTTCGTGTTCGGAACGGTTTATGTAACTAGTTTGCATAAATTAACCGAAACGGGTCAAACCTTATCATTTTTATCTCAAAATCCAGAATGTATTTAGTTTACCCATATTATAAAAGTCTTCAAACGTGTCGGGTCTAAATCACATTCTAATCCGGTCTACGCTTAATCTTGCGTTTTGAACCGTATATCTTCCTTTAAAAACTAACTGGTCTAAGTTTAGACTTAATTAAGACCCGTTAGGAATCTAATAGGTTATTAAAACCTTCGTTCCAGATTTAGAAGACCAGTAAAAGATACTTTGCACTTGCTGATTTGTACGGCTGGAATAAATTTGAATAATTTGCTCAGGTAAATACTTTTAACTTATTTTCCCTTATACGGGCTTGGGGTACGGTATATAAAATACCGCTTGGTCGGGCATTGAATTTTTAATCATATGAAGGTTAATTTATTGAGATGGCCCGTTTAATCTGTTTTGTTTGTTTTAAGCCTTTGGGGGTTAATGACCATGTCCTGGATATCCTCGGCTCATTCATTGAAATGGCCACGACTTAAGCACGAGGTGTAGGCATACACCTGCCGGTGCATATATAAAATAATATACCGCCTGTTCGAGAATAACTCGTCGCGAGATATATTATGTGGTGTGTCTATTAATCTTTAACCCGGTATTCAGCCCGGGCTACTGAACGTATAACGAACATATAATTCTTTTACAAGTTTTATTTTTAAATAATTATCCCAAGTTATAAAAGATTATTTGTGCCTTGTGCATCTAAATCAATTTTCTTAAACATTTTCAAAATGAGTCGGTTAATTGTATTTACCAGTGTAAACTGACGTATTTTCCAAAAAGGCTAAGTGCAGGTACTAGACGGAATAGGCTGGCTACTCCTAGCATCAATAAAGAGTCTTGCAAGCTTAGATGTTTACAAATCTGTTGAACAATGATCTTTTAACTTTGATCCGCCTGTGGATCCCTTACAACCGTTTCTGTAATATTTTGATATTACTTTCATTCGGTTTGTAATGTTTTTATCTTTCGATTTCCGCTGTGTATTAAACTGTGATAAATTGTCTATGATGATATCAACTACGTCACGATATTCCCCACCGGGTCCACCGGTAATACGTGGAAATATCGGGGTGTGACAAAAGGTCATTGAAAGAGCATATAAGAAGCTTTCACTTGATGCTTTGGTTATTCAACAAGGACTTTTAGCTGAGCAAAAGAGTAATCATTTTTTTGTATTATATTTTCATATATGCATACCTCTTTTAGATTTCTATGTGCGTTATCATATATGCGTACCTCTGTAAACAAAGATGAGTTGCTACAAATGGTGCGGTTTGGTGCTGAAATGGTGTTCAGTTCTAAGGATAGTACAATCATAGATGAAGATATTGATAGAATCATTGCCAAAGAAGAAGAGGTAAGTGCTAAACTTGATGCTAAGATGAAGAAGTTTAAAGAGGATGCAATTAAGTTTGAGATGGACAACAGTACGCATATTTATATGCTTATTCTGTGTTAGTGCAGATTTATAGACACCAAACTTAACATATTTTTTAGATAAGAACTGCTGATTTGTATCACTTTGATGATGATAAGGATGAGAACAAAGTTGACTTTAAGAAGATTATCAGTTATAATTGGGTCAAGCCTCCAAAAAGACAGCGAAAGCGAAAGTAATAGTTATTCATTAGATAAGAACTGCTGATTTGTATGACCTGATGAAGATGACCAAGTGGGTTTTGCTGATGAAGATGACAAAGTAGGTTTTGCTCTTCAATTTGTTGTGATGCTCATTATTAGGTGTAGTAGTATATATATTTTTTACAAACTTGATCTTATTAGTTTGTTTAGAATTTGACTAAGTTGATGTAGATTATTAATTATTATACATGGTTGTGTTTGAGGCATTTATTCCAAACTCAAATGCCTCAAATCAATAAATACGATTATATGTAAACGAATGGAAATTTGAATCCTGTTTATTGATCTGAGTTGATTTAGTTTTGTATTACAGGGTAATCATGTTTTAATGAAATTACATGATTCTTGATTTACATAAATGAACAACAGCAACGTACCAATGCAGCGACGAATCGGGTCGATTACCATCGAATAACATTGGAACCTGTGTTAGTAATTTTAGTCGGAATTGCCCTATCACGACATACTACCCTTTAATACGAGTGTTGATATCATGACTTTATATGAATGCATAAATAAATCTGATGAATAGATATGGCCTATTGTAAGAATCTAATGAGATAACTGTTGAATTTCTTATGGAAAATTCTTTAAGAGGTTCTAAAAATGATTACAACTGTTTGCATAGTCAACCTCTGTTACAGCCTGCTAACCTCTGTTAACGGACCCTTTTAACCTCTGTTAACTGACCCTTTTAACCTCTATTGCCTGATCCCTTTTAACCTCTGTTGACTAACCCTTTTAACCTCTGTTGACTAACCCCATTTTAACCTCTGTTAACTAACCCTTTTAACCTCTGTTGACTAACCCCATTTTAACCTCTGTTAACTAACCCTTTTAACCTCTGTTGGGTTAAAACAGTGTTTTGTGGAGAAAACAATGGTTGCTTTTTTAAGAACAGTGGTTTGACTTTGGTCAAACAGACTTTGGTCAAACAGACTTTTGAACCACTAAGAATCATAGTTTTGCAAACAGTTGTTTGACTTTGGTCAAGCATACTTTTTTTTGTAAACAGTGCTTTGACTTTGGTCAAACAGCGTTACAAGAGTCAAGCCAGGATGAAGTCGAGCTCAGGTTCAAAGGTTAAACTAAGCCGTCTTGACTGGTATGTTTCCTGAAGTTAGATTTTCTGTTCTTTTTTTTATTATATTCACATGATGTTTTAGTTACTTCTATTTTTGATGAATCTGGCGTTTTGATGATTCAGGATTCGAAATTGATTTCGGATTGATTTGGATTTGAGTTTCTTCGATTAGCATGGAGAAGAACAAATGGAGAAATTCGGGACTCATCTGCTAGCGCTGGCTCATGTTTACTTGGTTCCACAGCTGAAGACGTAGTGTACGAAGGCGTTGATCGGATGGCTGATGGTTGAGAACGTGGTGGATATTCTCCAACTCTCTCAGCTCTGAATAAAACAATGATCCGTATCTCGAACTCGAAATCCTCAAGTTCATTGATGAAGTTGAATTGGTACGTACTCGAATAGTAATTCATATCATCTTATTGTTATTTAATTGTTAGTTATTGTTTTTTCATGTTTTATAATATTAGCACTGGTTGGATCATGTTTAATATTACCATTAGGTTAGAAACCTGTTTATTGCGAATACTCGAATCGAATCGTAATGCATATCATCTGATTGTTAGTTATTATTTTTTCATGTTTTATATTACCACTAAGTTAAAAACCTGTTTGTTGTGACGTTTCACGTCTCTAATATAAGAAATATTAAATAGTTAGTAATCAACATTTTGGAGTTATAAAATGATTTTTGAGATGATATATATACTTGAAATTACCTATAAGTACTTACTTTAGGTAATAAAGTGGGTGAAATAACAGAAACGAGAAGGAGAATAATCTTACAGAGAATGTGACACGTGACATGGTTGGTTACTTATTTATTAGGTATTGATTAGTTGGCCAATTTTATTGTATTTTCAGCTGAGTGAAGGTATGGATTGTCTACAACACATTTCCACAGAAGGTTGCACACGTGTAGGACCGTATGACAGAAAACCGAGCAAGAACAGAGAACCTTGCAGCAAATTTGCGATATGCAAAAGCCTCAAACACTCGATTTGTCAGTTTGCGAACTATAAGAAGAGAGTTAATGGAGGTTGTGTTAGGTGTAAACGTATGTGGCAGCTCTTCAAACTCCATTCTTCCATTTGTGAATCACCTGATTCTACTTGCAAAGTTCCCCTCTGGAGGTAATTAACCATTTATCCATTTATCGTATTGGATCTATACTTTTACTGTGGGTTAATTCTGTTGTGTTCAGTTAATTTTATAAATTTGTACATATTTTAATAACAAAACGCGAAACAAACCATGGAACACATTAAGGCGTATCCTGGTTTCGGAAGGATCAGTGAAAATTTGATGTGTCAGCTGACTAGACGCAAATGCGTTTATGTGTTTTTAGTCGTTATCCATATCTTATTGTTGATCTGATTGGAAGTTGAATCCGACAGGCAATTCAAAACAAGAGGGACACAATTGAAAAACAAGAAGCAAGATGGGAAATGCTATAACCAGTTGTAAAATTACTGTTTTATCCTTGTTCTACTTATAAACGTTTAAGTTCATTCATCCATACACACATCTAAAACGCGCCTTTTTGATGAAAAATGTTATAAACAGTTGGGATGCACATTCTTTCCGTGTGTGCTTGCTAGGTATGAGATTTATCTATTCTCATTCATTTATAAAAATATATAGCACTAACACATGCTTCTCACACATCCACAACAACCCATATTAAGTGAACGCATGCAAAACAAAAATCTGAAAGCATGCATTCTGTCAAGAAAACTAACTATGATTTGTTAATGACTGAATTTCAGCAGGTTGATAAAGTGGATTGTAGAAGAGGATTGATGCAAGTTATTATGGATATAGAGATGAGGAAGATGCTGTTCCGGGGAAACTGGAAGGGCCTGCTGAGGAACGAATGAAGGCGGACGCAGTGGAGGGAATTTTTAAAGTTGGGATTATTATCGGCCAACATGTGAAACATATAAGAATTTGGTCTCCTCAATAGATTCAATTACACCTAGAGACTCCTTAATTGGTTTAAGTGCACATATGTTAGAAAATGATCAATGGCGGCCAAACTTTTACAAGTTGGGATTATTGGAGAGAATTTTTAAAGTTGGGATTATTATCGGCCAACAGGTGAAACTTAGGATTATTAAAATCTAATAACCCTTTTATTTAGGGGCTGTTTGGCTAAGCTTTTCAAAATGACTTATTTGCTTATTTGCTTTCAAAATGGCCAGCTCAATGATGTTGTAGCTGCAAAACCTGGAAAACTTGATTCCGCAGGTATTTAAAATGGGCCAGGTAACTGTTTTTGGTAAGAAAACTATTTGTCACTTATGTGTTAATTGGTATCTTTGTAGTTGTTGATAATGGCGATAATTGGAGCGTTGGACAAAGACAACTTCTC
This sequence comes from Helianthus tuberosus, assembly GCA_030545235.1. Taxonomy (NCBI): domain Eukaryota; kingdom Viridiplantae; phylum Streptophyta; class Magnoliopsida; order Asterales; family Asteraceae; genus Helianthus; species Helianthus tuberosus. The sequence goes on from CM060425.1 coordinate 203,093,059, forward strand.
TGTCTGGGAAGGGTGTTGTTGAAACAAAGCAGATTATTGTTCATGGATGAAGCAACGGCTTCCGTTGATTCACAAACAGATGCGGTAATTTGGAAAATCATAAGAGAAGATTTTGCTGACTCTACTATCACTAGCATTGCTCACGCGGTAATTTGGAAAATCATAAGAGAAGATTTTGCTGACTCTACTATCATTAGCATTGCTCAGAGGATACACTTACTGATACTAGTGCTTTGAAACGGCAAATATGATACTATAAGGATATATATGAAATTTTGAACTTTTGAGTGCCATTATGGAATTTATCCTGTGTTATAACACCTGCCATTGAGGTCAAGTTAGTTCCTTTGAAGGTCAGCTAATGACCAACTTATTCTATGTGTTGTAACAGGGTATGCAAAAGAATTTGACGAGAGCCTTCACCTTTGATTCAGAAGCCCTCTCTTTTTGGGGCGTTGGTTCAGAATTAAGTAAACCGATCATCTAGGTTATGAACACATGTTTATACTCCTATAATCATCTTGTTTTACAAGAACAGTTTGGTTCAGATCTCATAAAGGTGGTATCAGTTTGGATGAGCTGGGTAATATGTCACAGAGACTATATGTTGCAGTAGATTACAAACATTTTTGTCACTTTCCTTAAAGTTTATATTATGTTGCTTTTTTTATATGTGATGACATGCAATTTGTAGGATTTCATATATATTTGCTTGTTGGAATCAAACTTTATAATAAAACAAGCAAATATATATTGAAATCCTTACAAACCTTTCAAACACAGAGAATTTGGAAATCTATATTATGTATCATGTGTTTGTATGGGATGAAATTTATACATTTTAATGGATTTAATTCAAGAATATGTTTGAATAATAAAATTATAAAATCAACCATGTGGCTAATGTTTCCAAATACGAAAAATAATCATACTTATGGAATCGATTTTTGGAGGTCAAGAAGATGTTCAATGAGAACATGAGCCTTGAGGTCAAAGTACATTAATACGAGACCACAAGTCATGAGAACATTATACACGCTATTATGAGACTTTGAGTGGAGGATTAAACGAAGTATTGAACCTCAGGAGAATATATTTAGTAGTAGGGAGGACCGAGCACACAAGGGTATTTATTCTAGCCCCAACCAAGCAAAATCTGCCATGTCAAATTTGATACAAATTACTCATTAATTAGTAAACATTGGCGGCACCTACCTATGCAATAAACTATATATATTTTTTAATATTAATAAAATCAAATATCACAACCAATCACAAGCCACCAACAAATCTCAAAGTCAACACCCACCTTGAACAACAACATTCTCATGCGGGTACCCCCTCCTGGCTAACCAAACCCGCCTTACCAACCCTTAGGGTTTGTTTGGTATGGGGTAATGGAATGGATGGGGGAATAGAATAGACGAGGTAATGGAATGGATGAGGTAATGGAATTGATCATTATCATTCCATCTCTTGTTTGGTTACCAAATGAGAATGGAGTGAACCATTGCTTTTTGTTGTTTGGTATGCGAGAAAAGACGAAGGAATAAAATCGGATGGCGGTGGTCAATGATGGGTGGTGATAGGTGGCAGTTGTAGCGGTGGCGGTGGTGGTGGGTGGAGACGACGGCGATTTGAGACAACGACGGGTGGTGACAGCGGTGGTGGTGGTGGGTGACGGCGAAGGTGGGTGGCGACGATGGTCAAAGGTGGTAGCGGTGGCGACGGTGGTGGCGGTGGTGGCAGTGGCGGAGGTGGGCGGCAGCGACGGTGATCGGAGGTGGCAACGACAATGGTGGCGGTGATCGGAGGTGGCAACGGTGATGGTGGGTGGCGGCGACGGCGGTGGCGATGGCGGGGATGGAGGTGGGTGGAGACAACGACGGTGGCGGGTGACGACAGTGGCGGCGAAGGTGGGTGACGGCGGCTGTTGACAGTGGTGGTGGGTGGTGGCAACGGTAGTAGGTTGTGCTGTTGTTAATGAAGGGTGAAGAGGGAATGGGAAATAAACAGGGGGAGGAATGGAATGCATTTTGGAATGGGCGATTCCATTCCATCGACCAACCAAACACTCTTTTCTTCATTCCCTCTCAATGATTCATTTCATTCCACCTCTCATTCTTGCATACCAAACCCTACCTTAAGGGTGGCGGCGGTGTTCTGGCATAGGTAAATACCCTAGACATCTCTACTCGAGGAGTGCTCCGTCCCCCCTTATTAAATCACTAAACGAGGCCTTGAAGCTCGGGGATATATTTAGTACTATTAAATGGATAGTAATGATAGTGTATTTCTTGCAATGTTTTTTTATTTTTATTTATTTTTTGTAATTTTAAGAGATTTAGTTACAACAAGATTATAAAGCTGAAACGGTCGTGTAAACCTCGCAATAAGTGATAACTTACAAATCTTGTAAAGCTTTTGTATATGAGTTTTAGATAAGGTTTCCTCTTTTCTATAATGTGACAACTCGTATTTCCGAACCTTTTGTACATTTTGAAGTAACCGGTGTGAGTGCTATGTGATTAACTATTGTGATTGTTTGCAATAAAATGTTATAATTTAATTATGTGATAAGTGTTATGAAATTGTAGCGTGTTATGTATATACTCGTAACATATGTGGATCGCACAATGTATACCCGATTTGCAAAATACACCCCGAGTCGCACAACACTCTTTAAATTATCTTGGGCTAGCCCTCGGCCCAAACGAAACCTGAAGTTGTTGGGCTCGGCTCACATTCAGTGAATATAACCCTCTCATTAAGTTAGTATTTGACAAAATCACAAAACCCTAAAGCTCATACTCTCTCCTTGAGATCGTGCGGCAACTGGAGAAACCCCCCCCCCCCCTCGTCGTGATCGCCATCATCATCCTCTTCTTAATCTCAGTGAGTGTTTCTTGTGTTGTTTAACTTGTTGACCGAATTGATTATGATGTGATCTAGGGATGGCTTTTGTGCAAATAACATGAATATAGTATTGAACCTCCTGTCATACATGTGTAGCATCGACTGTTGTGATTAAATCATGATTGTGTTTGCCATGCATATAACACCTCGAAAATTCACGTCCTATAATGAGTTGACATGATTGTATGATTGTTGTGATTAAATCATGATTGTATAATGAGCATCGACTGTTGTGATTAAATCATGATTGTTGTGATTAAATCATGATTGTATATAGCATACCGCTTGATCGGGCATCAAATTCTCCACCGTTGAGTGGGTAGTTAAATAAATTTGATTGGCTTGTTTAAACAGTCTTGTTACTTAAAGCCTTTGGGGGCCGGATATCCATGGCATCATTCGAAGTAATAGCCACGACTTAAGCGCGGGGTGTAGGCATACACCTGTCAGCGCACAAAAGAATAATGTGGTGTGTCTATTGATCTTTAACCCGGACAAGATCATGGCTACTGAACGCACAAGGAACATGTAATTCGTTCACAAGATTATAATATTAAACAATTCTCCCAAGTTAAAAAGATTAATTTTGCCTCTGTGCATTTTAATCAAATTATAAAAGATATTTTGTGCCACGTGCATCCAAATCAATTTTCTTAAACCATTTTCAAAATGAGTCGGTTAATTGTATTTACCAGTGTAAACTGACGTATTTTCCAAAAAGGCTAAATGCAGGTACTATACGAAATTGGCTGGATATTTCTCCTTAGCATCAATAGAAGTCTCGCAAGCTTAAGATGCCTAAAAGTCTGTTGAACTATTGTTTCCATTTTATTTTCGATCCGCCTGTGGATCCTTTACATTCCGTTGTAATATTTGACATTACATTTAAATCGGATTGTAATATATTTATCTTTTGCTTCCGCTGTGCATTTAAATATTGTGTTGTTTGACTATGATGATATCAACTACGTCACGATACTCCCCACCGGGCCCACCGGTGACACGTGGAAAGTCGGGGTGTGACAGGTTGGTATCAGAGCCAACATTGAGTGAATTAAACACTAGCCTTTTGTGTTTAATCTCAATGACACAGTAGCACATTCTTTGACCTTCTGAGTCTAGACTTAACATAGGATTATCCTCAATCCTAATCTGAAAATGGATGCGTCGCCAAGCGAAGAAGCTGTAATAAAAATTCTCCACGTTCGGAGCCCTGAAATGCTGAGCTTCGTACCGCGACCAGGATGAAACGTGCAACCAAGGAGAAAGCATTCAGGAAATGAATGAAGAAGAAACTCCTCTTGCTGAAGATCGTTTCCTTAATAAGTCCTTATAAGGACACAATTATCTTTCAGTCCCTACGAGGACAACATTATTCCTTTCAAGTCCCGCTTAGGGCAACTTTATATTTTTATTTTTGTATAGTGGAATGATTAAGTTTAAACTTTCATTCTAGACATGAAATATTAAATAAATGGAAAATAACATTTCCTTTTGCAAGATCTACCATTATAATAAAATGGCAAAATCTAAAAGGACAAGACCTAGCTTCGGGTCATATTAAGACCGGCCAAGATGGCAGTTCCTCAATTTAGATTCAGATCCTTATTAACATTTCAATTTAGAAATTGTTCTGCGTTAATCTTAAGAGTGAAACCTAGCCTGAGTGTCATTATAAAGACCTGGCCAAGATGGTAAGACCTGTTTAAAAGATTCCTAACCCAGTTTAATGATCTCTAAATCCTGGGTTTACATCATCAATTAAGATGATCATATTTTAACCATACGTGGTAACATAATGCCTACGGGCCCTGCTCATTTCCATATGAGCCAAAAGACAGTGGTAGCGATGACTTCCTGTCAGATAAAGGTAATGAACTAGGTTCAAACCTCAAATGCTTTGATTCTCTGAAATCATAGCATATAATTTATAATTGTCCTTGTGACTAGGCCTATTGTGCCAGTATACCTTCATGCTTTGATTCTCTGAAATCATAGCTTATAATTTAAAAAGTGTCCATGTGACCAGGCCAATGGATGCCACTAATAAAACTGTTAATGTTTTATAATTAGGATAAATTAAAATAGAAATCCTAAATAAATATGATTAATAAATTAACCAAATATGGTCTCTGCTTACCATGGTTAATAAATTTCCCTAAGGGGCAATTCCGTAATAAACATCCCTTAAAAGGGAAGTGCCTACGGGCTATAGTTGATGTCCTCTGAGACTAAAGACAGTGGTAGCCTATAGCTCCCTGTCAGGAAAAGGTGATGAACTTTGATTCAAACCTTAATGCCGCGATTCTCTGAAATCATGGCTTATAAATTAAACTTGTCTACGCGACTAGGCCATTTGTGCTATTATTAACTTATAAATTAGGATTTATGATAAAAATCCTGAATAAAATAAATATCCTTCCTTCCCTGCCAGTATGCATTTTAAAAAGAATCTTAAAGGTGAAACCTAGCCTACGCGGCCAAGATGGTGAAACCTACTCAAGGGATTCAGATCCTTGTTAACACCTAAGAACGTGTTAGCACTCCTGACAAATGTGATTCGATAAAATCACAACAGTCATCCCTATATTGGAATTTTTTTTATTCCTAATTTGCCTTATGATCTAGAAATCATGGCTTATATTATCTTATAAGATGATCATATTATAAACATCCGTGAGTGATGAAGTGCCTACGGGCTAAACTTATTGTCCAATAAGACAACGACAGTGGTGGTCTTTTGACCTCCTGTCTAAAATGTTGGACTATGTCCAAACATAATAGTCTATATGATCAATGCGATCATGACTAATATCATCTAATACGATGATCATATTATTTAACATCCTTTAGTGATGATTTGCCTACGGGCTATAATATATTGTCCATTTGAGACATTGACGTTGTTATCTTTATGATTACTTGTCTGAGGTGGTGAGCTATGCTCAAGCCAAATAGTCAATATGATTAATGCAATCATGACTTATATCATCTAATGGGATGAACCTATTATAAACATCCATTTGTGATGTTTCGCCTATGGGCCATATTATATCGTCCATGTGTGACAAAAACATTGTGATCTTTACAATTCCCTGTCCAAGGTAGTGAGCTATGCTCAAGCCTAATAATCTATATGATCAATGCCATCATGACAAAAATCATCAATACGATGATTAAAAATTTTAACATCCTTAATGATGTTTGGCCTGAGGGCTATATTATATTATCCAATTGAGACAAGGCAATTGTAATCTTTTGTGATTCTTTGCCCAAGGGGGTGAGCTATACTCAAATCCAATAGTCTATACTGTCATTGCGATCCTGACTAGTATCATCGGTATGATGATCATAATATTAACATCCCTCGTGATGAAATGCCTACGGGCTATACTTTATTCTAGTGTCGGTAAGACAAAGATAGTAGTGATCTTTATGATCCCCTGTTCAAAATGGTGTGATTATACCCAAACCTAATAGTCAATATGATCGATGTGATCATGACTAATATCATTAGATACGATGGCTATATATAAACATCCATTAGTGATGTTGATTGGCTTATTTTTTCTGCCAAATGAATCGTCTTTCAAGACGATGACAGTTGTAGTCTATGACTCCCTGTCCAAAGGTGAAGAACCACGTTCAAACCTTGAAGCCCTAATCTAATAAGATTGCGGCTAATAAATTAAGGACCTTGGTGGTAGACCATCGAGTTATGTTTTAAAGTCATTCATGACAAGCCTATGTGCCATAATTTGTCATTCGTGACAAGCTAACATACTAAATGTTAACATTCCTGGTGACATGCTTGTCCTTATGACAAGGCCGTTTGTGCCATATCTAAATGACCTTTACGACAAGGCCTTCATGCCGTATAATCATTTATATCCTTCATGACTGGGCTTTATGCCATATCTTTCTACGTCCATCGGGACAGGCTTCTATGCCATATATGTATATATATAATAAAAGTCTTGTAAGGCAAGCCTTTGAGCTATTTATAATCGTCCTTGTGACAAAGACAGTTGTGACATTATGGTCCCCTGTCAAGCAGGTATTGGACTAGCTCCAAACCTTAAATGCCATTGATAGTCCTTTTGTGACCTAAGCTAAATGTTATAGATATACATTCAAATAGCATTCATTAAGAATGTTCAGAACAGAATAGCCCATACGGTTTATTAATGCCGTGGCTAATCTAAGGTAGGTCATCAGAATGATGACTAATAATTGCTAAACCTTGGTGATTGGTACCAAGTTTCGAGTATGGAAAACTCGGATGAGGTAGACGACAGTCGCAATACTATTAATGCGACGAAAGTTAATAAAACTACAAACGTAAACCTCAATATTAATGGAGTTAATCTCCAGGCTGTGGTTGACGCAGCAGTTGGAAGGACCATAGAAAGTTCATGAAACAATCCAAGGGCCGAATGCTCCTCGCTCTGAATTTCATTCAAAACCATGTTCAATTGCTCATAAGAAGAGTTTGGTTCACACTTCGTATATGAAGGATGAACCAAAGGAGGAAGATAACTCCCAGAAATCTAAGAAAGAGAGCAAGTACAGGCTTAATAAAAAGCAACGAAAGTTTAGTAAGAGCCTGTATGTAAGAATTGCTATAAAAGACACTAGGAACAGTGTCGATTTGAACAAAGACCAAAGCAGTGTGGCATCTGCTAAGGAAACTTGTCATCATTCCCATGAATGTAGGGACATAAAGACTGCAGTCTATTACGGCTGTGGTGAGCAAGGCCGCATCAGAACTAGATTCCATAAAGCTGCCAAAGAAGGTACTGCCAAGCCTGGAAAGGCTAAAGGAAGAAATGCCTGAACTCGCCTGATGAATGCCAAGAGGCAGTTCACGATGTCATCAAGTACATCCCTTATCATTTACCAATGATAACTTCTGCTAAGTGTCCTGATTTAATTCAGGAAATAATAAATCTTCATAAACCATAAGCTTAGCAAACCTTTATATTATCCACAAGGTATAATTTACCAAGGAAACCATAGTAACCGATTCTTCTAGTATCGGCAAGGAATCCTTCCGAAAAACCTAAGAGTACCCTTTCTTCGCATAGAGTACGACAACATATGTTATTTTAACTATTTTCTCATTGTTTCTCTATCGCCTGCGAATGCCAAACTATGTTTGATAAAAGTGCCATATGAGGATTGGCGTATCCTAGTGTGTCCCATAGATTACTTCCATGCCTGATCAGTATGGAGGTTTAATACATGGAACCCCTGAGATATCCCAATGGTCATATTGTACTAATGTCGACTAGTAGTATTCAAAGGAGATATCCAGAATGGAATTGTCCAAGTAAATGTTCCCGATTAAGGAATTCGTGGACTTATAACATAAATGTGTCACTTATTTGACACGAGCAATGATGGATTAACTGGAGCCTGAGATATGGAAAATCTCTGTAGCCTCCTTGCATCTTGATTATCTTCTCATAAGTTTTCCCTGCTTACCTCCTGAAAGGCAGGTAGAATTAAGATTTATATCCCATTTAAGGCTGTATTATTATGAAATCTCCAAGACGGCTAGTACCATCATTGGAAGAATCGAAACCCTGATTTACTAAGTTTTAAAATAGAGGGTTCATATAGCCTAACTAGATATTCCGAAAGTTTGATATTGTTAAATAAGAAAGACGGTTCATTTTGCTTATGCATTATTTACCGCAACCCTAATTAGGCAACAATTAAGAATTTGCCATCAGCTACTCTGAATCGTCGATTTGTTCAACTAACTACAAGGATCAACTAATCCTTAAAATTTGTTAAGTAGTGGTTGGAATAACCATCTCACCTTAAGATAAGCTTGTCTATGATGGTTGATATGTAAGCATCAAGGCTGCTCCCTTGGAGACCCTGTAAAGATAGAATGATAAACACCTATTGTAGGGGAAATAGATTGGTAAGTTCAATTACCAGGATCTAAGGGCAATTTATTGGTGGATAGGCTTGAAGAAGTCTGTAGCCACTCATGTAGCTAAATGCTTGACATGTGCGCAAGTCAAAGCCGAGCATCAGAAACAGTCAGGTTTGCTACAACAGCCTGAACTTCCTACTTGGAAGTGGGAAATGGTAACTATGGACTTTATTACCAAGTTACCCAAGATAAGGAAAGGAAATGATACAATATGGGTTATAGTTGACAGACTGACTAAGTCAGCACATTTCTTACCCATCAAGGAGACTTACAGCTCCGACATGTTAGCCCAGTTATACGTTGATAAGATTGTAGCCTCACATGGCATACCTGTGTCTATTATCTCTGACCGAGATACTAGATACATGTCACATTTTTGGAAAAGCTTCCGACAATCTTTGGGCACACGTTTGAATTTTAGTACGACTTACCATCCTCAGACAGACGGTCAGAGCGAGCGTACTATTCAAACGTTGGAAGACATGCTACGTGCATGTGCGATCGATTTGGGTGGTAGTTGGGATAAGAACTTACCATTAATCGAATTCTCCTACAACAATAGCTACCACACCAGCATAAAGGCTGCGCCTTTTGAGGCATTATACGGTAGAAAGTGTAGATCGCCAGTTTGTTGGGCGGAAGTTGGAGATGTCCAATTATCTGGACCAGAGATAGTGTTCGAGATGACGGACAAGATTGTCCAGATTCGTGACCGTCTCAAAGCTTCCCGTGATAGGCAGAAGAGCTACGCAGATCCGAAGCGTAAAGCTTTTCACTTCGAAGTAGGTGATAAAGTGTTGCTTAAAGTGTCACCCTGGAAGGGAGTGATGCGATTTGGTAAGAAAGGCAAGCTAAGCCTGAGATACATAGGACCTTTCGAGGCTATCGAACGTGTCGGGTCAGTAGCCTATAAGTTAAACTTACCGGAAGAGCTCAGTGAAATTCACAATGTGTTCCACATCTGCAATCTGAAGAAGTGTTTCGCTGACGAATCACTGGTAATACCGCATACAGATGTGCATATAGATGAGAGCTTGAAATTCGTGGAAAAACCTTTGTCGATTGAAGATCGACAGGTAAAGAAGCTTCGAAGGAAGCATGTACCTATTGTAAAGGTCAAATGGGATGCCCGTAGAGGTCCCGAATTCACGTGGGAGGTTGAATCCACGATGAAAGAAAAGTACCCTTACTTATTTCAGTAAATCTCGAGGTCGAGATTTCTTTTAAGGGGGTGAGGATGTAACACCTCGAAAATTCACGTCCTATAATGAGTTAACACGTGTCATATGATTGAACGTGAGAAAGAATGTTCTTGAAGGACTAAAGTTGACAAACCTGGAAAGTATGCGAATATACGGGTTTTAACTGTCAACAGTGAATAAATATATTGTACATTAACCCTACATGATGCCCATACCTTCAAACGAATAAATCATGGATCATACGAAGCTAAAAGTGAGAGATTACAAACTACAGGGGCTAAATGTGTCAACATGTTTAAATTATACCTCTGAGTGAGCTTTTAGCGAACCCAAAGCTTTGTAAAGATTAATTATGCTCACTAGAATGCACGATATAAATTTGATAAAGTTTTGTTGTCGTATGAGAAAGTTATGATCAAACTCGTGTGCGAGGGGTTAAAGTGTTAACGTTAAAAGTTAGGACTTTTCGGGTAATAACCGAGTGATCAAGGACCAAATAAAGTGGGTACAAGTCCTAAAGCCCTTGTAGTTAAATAAGAAGGGGTCAAATTGCAATATATAAAGGTTACTTGACCTTTCGGAAGGGCCAAGAGTCATTTATGCAAAGAATGGAAAATTATGGAGGCTGATCAGAAGCCTTGCGCACCTCAACAACCACATCGTTGCGGTGCGCAAGGGATGCCCAGATGCAGCAGATTGGCTGTTGGCTGTCTTAAACGTTGCAACTGATCTTTAATCGATTTTCCTCATCCTTCTTGGCCCCTAAACAACCCCTAAACATATAGGGACACATGTAAATGATTTGTGGGCACTTGTAGACTTGTGTGTCAAATTCTTATGGTGATTTAAAACACTATATAAAGGCCATGAGTTGCAACAAGTCCCTTACACCTTCATTCTGCAATTGAGGAGCCTTCTGGAGCTTCAAAGCAGACCCAAGTCCTTCCTAATCAAGCTTAGGACTTCAGTAAGTGTTCTAATCCTTTCTTAATTAAGTTTTAGCTTAGTTTTAGCTTAAAAGTCAAACCGTCATAATTAACGGTTGACTTTAAGATTAATCACTAATGGTCCAGTGATTAGTCGAATCAGAAGTAGTTATAAGTTGGTAATTATGTGGGTAATAAAACCTCAAAAGGGTTCCCCCTGATTACCATTCTAACCAGGTCAAAAGTCGGGTCAAACTTGCTAAGAAAAAGTCAACAGGATACTTAAAATACAATTTATGCATAATTAGCAATGTAGATCATATACAACCTATTTGATCATTGTTATAACTTAGTAATAAGTGTAAGAACATGTCTAAACATGTTCAACCCGACAGTTTCCTGTAAATACCCGGTTCGGAACCGAAAGTCACATAGTTTGACTTTCCCTTTGACTTTCAGTTCTGACCCGTTTAGGCATGATTTAGAAATGCCTTAGAGCTTTATTTGGACCAGGTTACATGCTAGGATAACCCTCTGTGATTATACACCTCGGATCATTAGTTATCCAATTAATACGCATGATTCCGTTAATTGCTCATATGTTGACCATTATGCCCTTATTACCTTAAAACATGATTTTTGGAAATGTAAAAGAGTAGAAACCTTACATACTGATATATAAACTTGTATGAAAAATTTGAGATCAGTTTGAGGTGTAGATTGAGAGTTATGCTCATTATCGCAAACTGAAAGCTTTATGTTAATAAAATGGCGTAATTAGCGTATAGCCTACTTAAACATACTTTTTGATATCAAATCTTTTACCCACTGATGTAATATATTATTTTTGGATTTTTAAGGATTTTTAATTAATTTTAGGCTGAGCATAACTAGTAGTCGTAGGCTTAGTCCGGTAATTGTCGGTTTTGCCCTTAAGGGCCATAAAATGAGTTTTACATATCTAAACGACTCCAAACCTTTTTCTACTGATCACATATGATAAATAAATTATTTTAAGCCTTCTGAAAATATAAAAATATCAGATTTAAGTATCAAACCCGGAAATGGCCTTTAATCGCCTTTTTAAGCGTTTTTAACGCCTATTATGTACTAGAAGTATTTTAAACATACAAGGGTTGATACCTACTGATATTTGAGGCAAATTATAATATTTTAACAGTAAGCAAAGATTTTTAAAATCAGACTTCAGTTTTGAGCTTTTCAGCTTATGTGAAATTACCAAAATACCCCTACGGGGCATAGTTTGGTTATAATTGATAAATTTCACATATGTACTTTATCCTACTGTTATAACTCATTAATTTGAGTATGTTTACTGATTACATCAGACCTGTAACTCAGTTAAACACTTAAACCCTTTTACAACCTTTAAAATGACCAAACTACCCCCACGGGGCCTAGTTTGTGTTTAAACACGTTTCGGGCATAATGAAAGACATCTTACTGATGTCACAACATATTTGAGGCATAATTAACTTAGGAAACCTGTCTATAGCTCTCATGAATACCCGTCACGCTTATTACGCGTACGGTTCGGTTTATGTAACAAGTTTACATAAATTAGCCGAAACGGGTCAAACCTTAACGGTTTTATCTCAAAATCCAGAATGTGAATAATAAACCCATATTAAACAAGTCTTCAAACTTGTCGGGTCTAAATCACATTCTATCCGGTCTTCGCTTAATCGTGCGTACGAACCGTATCTTGAAACTAGCCGGTCTAAGCCCAAGCTTAATTAAAGGCCCGCTAGGATTCTAATAGGTTATTATAAAACCTTCGTTCCAGATTAGGAGGACCAGTAAAAGCTACGTGCATTTTGCTTATTGTGATATATACATTGCTCAGGTAAATACTTTTAACTTATTTTCCCTATACGGGCTTGGGTTACGGTATATAGCATACCGCTTGATCGGGCATCAAATTCTCCACCGTTGAGTGGGTAGTTGAATAAATTTGATTGGCTTGTTTAAACAGTCTTGTTACTTAAAGCCTTTGGGGGGGTTAATGACCATGTCCCGGATATCCATGGCATCATTCGAAGTAATGGCCACGACTTAAGCGCGGGGTGTAGGCGTACACCTGTCAGCGCACAAAAGAATAATGTGGTGTGTCTATTGATCTTTAACCCGGACAAGATCCTGGCTACTGAACGCACAAGGAACATGTAATTCGTTCACAAGATTATAATATTAAATAATTCTCCCAAGTTAAAAAGATTAATTTTGCCTCTGTGCATTTTAATCAAATTATAAAAGATATTTTGTGCCACGTGCATCCAAATCAATTTTCTTAAACCATTTTCAAAATGAGTCGGTTAATTGTATTTACCAGTGTAAACTGACGTATTTTCCAAAAAGGCTAAATGCAGGTACTATACGAAATTGGCTGGATATTTCTCCTTAGCATCAATAGAAGTATCGCAAGCTTAAGATGCCTAAAAGTCTGTTGAACTATTGTTTCCATTTTATTTTCGATCCGCCTGTGGATCCTTTACATTCCGTTGTAATATTTGACATTACATTTAAATCGGATTGTAATATATTTATCTTTTGCTTCCGCTGTGCATTTAAATATTGTGTTGTTTGACTATGATGATATCAACTACGTCACGATACTCCCCACCGGGCCCACCGGTGACACGTGGAAAGTCGGGGTGTGACAGGTTGGTATCAGAGCCAACATTGAGTGAATTAAACACTAGCCTTTTGTGTTTAATCTCAATGACACAGTAGCACATTCTTTGACCTTCTGAGTCTAGACTTAACATAGGATTATCCTCAATCCTAATCTGAAAATGGATGCGTCGCCAAGCGAAGAAGCTGTAATAAAAATTCTCCACGTTCGGAGCCCTGAAATGCTGAGCTTCGTACCGCGACCAGGATGAAACGTGCAACCAAGGAGAAAGCATTCAGGAAATGAATGAAGAAGAAACTCCTCTTGCTGAAGATCGTTTCCTTAATAAGTCCTTATAAGGACACAATTATCTTTCAGTCCCTACGAGGACAACATTATTCCTTTCAAGTCCCGCTTAGGGCAACTTTATATTTTTATTTTTGTATAGTGGAATGATTAAGTTTAAACTTTCATTCTAGACATGAAATATTAAATAAATGGAAAATAACATTTCCTTTTGCAAGATCTACCATTATAATAAAATGGCAAAATCTAAAAGGACAAGACCTAGCTTCGGGTCATATTAAGACCGGCCAAGATGGCAGTTCCTCAATTTAGATTCAGATCCTTATTAACATTTCAATTTAGAAATTGTTCTGCGTTAATCTTAAGAGTGAAACCTAGCCTGAGTGTCATTATAAAGACCTGGCCAAGATGGTAAGACCTGTTTAAAAGATTCCTAACCCAGTTTAATGATCTCTAAATCCTGGGTTTACATCATCAATTAAGATGATCATATTTTAACCATACGTGGTAACATAATGCCTACGGGCCCTGCTCATTTCCATATGAGCCAAAAGACAGTGGTAGCGATGACTTCCTGTCAGATAAAGGTAATGAACTAGGTTCAAACCTCAAATGCTTTGATTCTCTGAAATCATAGCATATAATTTATAATTGTCCTTGTGACTAGGCCTATTGTGCCAGTATACCTTCATGCTTTGATTCTCTGAAATCATAGCTTATAATTTAAAAAGTGTCCATGTGACCAGGCCAATGGATGCCACTAATAAAACTGTTAATGTTTTATAATTAGGATAAATTAAAATAGAAATCCTAAATAAATATGATTAATAAATTAACCAAATATGGTCTCTGCTTACCATGGTTAATAAATTTCCCTAAGGGGCAATTCCGTAATAAACATCCCTTAAAAGGGAAGTGCCTACGGGCTATAGTTGATGTCCTCTGAGACTAAAGACAGTGGTAGCCTATAGCTCCCTGTCAGGAAAAGGTGATGAACTTTGATTCAAACCTTAATGCCGCGATTCTCTGATTATAATATTAAATAACTCTCCCAAGTTAAAAAGATTAATTTTGCCTCTGTGCATTTTAATCAAATTATAAAAGATATTTTGTGCCACGTGCATCCAAATCAATTTTCTTAAACCATTTTCAAAATGAGTTGGTTAATTGTATTTACCAGTGTAAACTGACGTATTTTCCAAAAAGGCTAAATGCAGGTACTATACGAAATTGGCTGGATATTTCTCCTTAGCATCAATAGAAGTCTCGCAAGCTTAAGATGCCTAAAAGTCTGTTGAACTATTGTTTCCATTTTATTTTCGATCCGCCTGTGGATCCTTTACATTCCGTTGTCATATTTGACATTACATTTAAATCGGATTGTAATATATTTATCTTTTGCTTCCGCTGTGCATTTAAATATTGTGTTGTTTGACTATGATGATATCAACTACGTCACTATACTCCCCACCGGGCCCACCGGTGACACGTGGAAAGTCGGGGTGTGACATCGGCCCAAACGAAACCCGAAGTTGTTGGGCTCGGCTCACATTCAGTGAATATAACCCTCTCATTAAGTTAGTATTTGACAAAATCACAAAACCCTAAAGCTCATACTCTCTCCTTGAGATCGTACGGCAACTGGAGAAACCCCCCCCCCTCGTCGTGATCGCCATCATCATCCTCTTCTTAATCTCGGTGAGTGTTTCTTGTGTTGTTTAACTTGTTGACCGAATTGATTATGATGTGATCTAGGGATGGCTTTTGTGCAAATAACATGAATATAGTATTGAACCTCCTGCCATACATGTGTAGCATCGAATGTTGTGATTAAATCATGATTGTGTTTGTCATGCATGTGAGATTTAGATAGCCATCACCTCCTTGTCGGCCACTATGCTTAAAATTGCATGAGATTTCATAGTGTATGCATGAAAATTGGGGGTCATTATTGTCTTATGTGCATGTGATTGTCAAATAAACAAGTAATTATTATGTGCCTATAGATTAGATATAACATGCTATTGTGTGGCCATGTGATGATAGTAGAAAACAATGATGATATGAAATGAGTCATGTGCATGTGCATGTAATCAGACTTTAATCGGCCCAATTATGTTGTTGCATTCTATAGAATTGTAATAGGATTGATGTTTGGTCAAATAGCCACATGAAATCTATCTACATTTGTCGGCCATGGTGGATTATTTTAATGATGATTGTAAGACCGAATGATAAGTTATTTGTTATGATTAGATGATTAGTTGGGGATCGTGAGAAGAAATTTATAAATTCCTTGATTTGATCGATTTAATGCTAAATGGTAACTGTTGATATTGATTGCTAAAAATCAAAGGTGTAACGGTTTGATTGTTGACTAAATCGAATATGGAAACAATATAACTAAATAGCAAAATATTCGGATAATAAAAACCAATCGCACAAGACACCTTGGTCGCACAAGATGTCTTCAGTCGCACAAGACGTATTGGATCGCACAAGCTGTTTATTCGTTTACTTGTTTGGGCCGTATGTATGTTGGATCGGCTTGTTATTTGGGCCGGGTGTTTAACTGAATCGCACAACATGTTGTGCATCGCACAAGACTGTGCTGAACGCACAACATGTTGGGCCGCCTGTTTATTGGGCTTTACCTTTGGATCGTACAAGTATCAGATGTTATGTAATTGACTGCTAATATGTTAACGTGCATTGTGTGTTTGCCATGATCTATATGTGTTAATCACCTGCTAGCTTATGTGAGAATTATGTGCACTACTTGAAACCAAAACCTGACTTGTATGGTAACCATGTTAGGACGTGGTTGACCATTAGCAGCTAGACTTGACCTTTCTGTGTATCTGCCGAGCAAACCAAGGTGAGTTCACACTAGCCAAGGCATGGGATTCCCAGGGGTTGGGAATGGGATTGAATAACTACTCGTACAACTATTTCTATTAAACAAATTATTACTGTCCTCGGTTGAAGGGCACGTACGTAAAACCTACGTACAGTTATACTTACTACTGTCCTCGGATTGAAGGGCACGTACGTAAAGCCTACGTACACGATCTTAAGACCATCACCTCTATCAAAGGAAGTCCCTCAATTATCGACTTAATCGCCGAGGCCTAGGGCGGGCGGGTCATTAGTTAATAGCGCTATTAGGTTTAACAAACCTCACACCGTGCCAGTCGGACGGGCGTGTACTAATGGACTATGGGCAAAGGGTCAATGCTGATAGACATTGACTTAGGGCACCTCTTACATTTTCGTAGCAGTCGATACACGTGGTCTTGTAACACATGGGAAGCCCCCACTAAACATCGCACATATGCCTGGACTGGCCGCGATAAGGATTAATTCGATACATGGTTTACAAAACGATCATACGATTTACGAAATGAATACTTTAACCAGACAACCAACTGTGAACTCGCTCAACTTTGTTGTTGATTCGTTGCTACATGCCTTGCAGGTCATTAGGTACCATGGAGCTTGCACAGGGAGGAACAGTCGTTGTGGGACATGGCAGTGCGTGCCATGCCATGCTTAAAACAATACTTTATTTCATACTTAATACTTGCTATCGGTTTTACAATTATGCTTCCGCTAAACACTTAACTATGCTTTGGTTTTTTAACACCTTTCATATGATTGGTGGCTTGATCCTGGTCAGTCACGCCTCCAAGCGGTGATACTCCGCGTGTGGATTTTGAGGGTGTGACATGTAAACTAGCGTAAAGAGCAAGGATGTTAATTTTTTTATTTTTTTATTTATGACTTACCCTAAACAAGGATGATGACACATATTAAAAATATAAATAAAAATCATAATATAGATGACTAGGTTATAACCCCGTGTATTACACGGGTTAAGTAAATGAAATATCAAATAGTTAATAACGAAGATTTAACAATTATAAAACGATATTTTATATGAAAGCATTTGAACCATCGATTAGAAGACAAACTGTATCATCGACTTTCTCACGACCTGAACCCAAATTTTATTTAAATAACGGTGGTATTAATTTATTAGTTCTAAAAATGTTATTGAAATGTTTAGATTAGGCATATAGCAATTAGCCAATTAGGTAAACTTATAGCTACAAAATAATATTTACATTAATTAGATAAGTATGAACTATCGGTAATTATTAAGTTATATAACTTTAAAATTTAAATATATGGACTTGAGTTGCATCTTAAAAGGATGATTGTTTTTGGATAAATTTATTAGTATGATAAATGTAGTTATTATTCTTCTTGTATTTTAAATATATTAAATAAATAAATTATTTGTTAAGCAAGAAAATCGTTCCCTCCACCCTCGTTATGAAAATGCTCAATACTTGTTTCATTTATTAAGATACTAGTCTAAGTCCCCGTGTAATACACGGGTGGCTAAAAAACAAAAAAAATATACTTTAATACGTAAATACTTTATTACATCATGATGATATTGAGTTATAAGAGAGTAACTGAGTGCTTCTCTTTGACATCCTGAAGTTATGTATATTTATCGTAAACATAATTTTACCTTGGATATAAAATAAATAATGATCCAACCTCGAATTAGTGCTGAAGGCCTTCCACATTACATAAGCAATGATTCCCCTAATAGTATAAATAAAAAGGCCCCAACATTGTATCTAGTTGCAACATTCGATGATCGGAGTTGTGTTTGCGTGTCAACCCAACCCGACTCATCCTATATCATAAAAAAATCAAGGAAGTCTATTTACAAAGAAAACATCAAATTAGGCATGCAACTAAAGTAATTAATTCAATCTTTTGTTTTTCTAAACAGGGACGACACCCCGTCAAAACTTTATTAATAAAATAAAAAAATAATAGTTACACCTAAAGAGCATTGGGTCTTCCGAGACATACCCCAAGAACACCAACCTCAAAAACGCCTAAGGCCTTACAGAACGGGTTTTAACAAACCCCTACCCCAACCACTCTAACCAATAACAATTACTACTTCTAACTCTACTCGCGACCACACACAACCCAAGTATTACAAACATAAAACCTATTCAAAATCAAAACAAAAAACAAACGAAAACAACCAATATCAAGACAAAATACAGTTCAAACAAAAAAACATCAATCTTCAAAACTATATTGGCTTTCATAGGCATCAGCAACAAACTTCAAGCTTCTAGCCATCATCCAAGTCAAACCCAAGTCCAATAACCTGCACTTACCACCAAACCCAGCAATACCTACCAGCAAATAAACATTCAATGTGATTTAATCCCAAGTCCCCATATTTCATGCCAAAAACTAAACAATTGGTCGAAACTTCAAGTGATTTCATTTACAAAATAAATCATGAATCAAAGTAGAAAGCTATAGGAAAACCGAAAATGCATAAACATATAATATCTATCGGCATTGAAGCCAATGTAGATCATCATTTTTGTTCTAGACCTTTCCAAAGTTGGGCTTCACGTCTAAGGGTCGCCGGATAGATACATTCTGCACCAAATATTAAAGCACCAAACAAAACTTTAGAATGATAACAATATGCTTTCTACATAGTCACTACATTATGGTTATCCTCAACTGGAAAACTAATTATAACGGGTCAAATTATTTGAAAAAAGAAGATCATCCAACCAGCTTGCACGATGCCTTTAATGCAAATATATATTATAACGGGTCAACTGGATTGAATAGGTCACGAACCTGACTCAACCCATCTTGATCTTTTACCAAGCCCAACAAAAATGATATGAAATGATATAAGAAATCAACTTACCTCCATGAAAAGCGATGAATATGAGAGCCCGTTAACTCCCCTAAACAACCACCAATATGTGTAGCTCCATAAAATTACCTACAAAACGTTTAATGCTAACTGATGTTAGCATCTTTAATTGACAAAAAGCAAGAAAATTAAAACATAGCAAATAATCACTGTAAAAGATCACAAAGGGTCCAAGAATTCATGCTAACTGATGTTAGCACCTTTAATTGACCAAAAGCAAGAAAATTAAAACATAGCAAATAACCACTATAAAAGATCCACCTTAGAGGATATCTTTCATTTTTTTTTGTTAGTATTTTATTGCATTATGGCATAACTTTGTTATAACTAAATACAAAACTTGGAAATATTCTACAAAATGAATATTTTGATTTACCTCAAAATCTCCCAAAGTATAATCTACCTTATGGAGGATGGTTGTTCCTTGATTATTTGCATTCTTTAGCATGTCCTCCTAAGGCTAGATAAGGAAAAGATCAAAAGACAGATTAAAAAAACTGAGTCGAAACTATACTATTAATGTTTTAATGCAACCAAAAATATAATTTGTCAATACAATTGATTAACCACCGCTCTTCAAAGAGATCGGCTTGACGTATAATCAAATAAACGCGGCTAAAGAGTCGGAACCAAACCTAATATAGTTCTGTCCCGTATGGTCAGCCGCCTTCACTGGCGACTCCGCTGCCAAAAATCGCCCAACACAAGGATCATAACAACAAATTGAAAAATATAAATTTTATAAAGTAAACCCACTATATCACTTACCACTTTCCTATGAATTGACAATGTACCGTTAATATCTTTAATATCTGATGAATTTTGCTGGCAATAAAAAATAGAGATAAGTTTATCAAATCGTTCAAGTAACAAAAATGATTATTCTACGGCTACTCAGCTAGGTGTACTCTTATAGAGACTTTCAAGTGGTTTCCTATTCAGTTAAAGCTTTTACCTAAAACCGTTAAACTAATTAGACATACAACGTAACTTAAGTCAACACTTTTGTAGGTATACAGGTTAAAAATCTCACCTCTAAAATGTACATCACAAAGACGTGCCACTCCTAACTCCGAAAGAGTTATTGAGTGTAAGTCTTCAGCCTGAAACAAAGAACACATGATAAATGTAAAGCATATAACCTGGATGTAAAGGTCGGTCACTCACCACCAACTGAACGGTCAAAGACGTGCCACTCCTTTCAAATTCCAACTCGACATTTTGCCACACGCTATCATCAAGTAAAGTCTCCAACTTCAGAAGCTAACTCGACATTCTACTCCAATGCACAATGCTTTACAATGGCTTCAAGTATATCATGTTACACCTTCATAAGTGAGATAAGAAAAATAACCACTCGACCCGCTTAACATACTCTGAATTTCGAGGGCATGTCTTCATAGCAATCTCTGCTGAACACTCGATGCACTTAGCAGTTAAGTTTAGAATAATATAAGGAGCCAACTACACTAAGATACGATGAACAAAAAAAACTTAAATATGATTATTTCAAGAAAAATAAATAAATAAACAAATATATTATTCAAATTTGTTGCAGCATTGATGAATCAAGACCCCAAAATAACCATATAATATATAATTAGAAGTAGAAATTACATATCCAGATGTTATATTTATTATTTAGATTTCTTGGGCATTTAGGTTTAATAAACCAAAACATAGTGTAGTCAGAAAGAAAAGGGTTTATTAACTTGTGATATTCAAGAAACTCTATCTAATGTGATCTAAATTATTAAGATTCATGAAATGTGTACGGTGATTTTCAATTCAAGTCACAAATTAAAATATGTACTTGTATTAGACTTGGTCCCACAATAAAAAACAAAACTACTAATATATATAAAAAGAAGTTGGACAAATTGTTTAAGAATGCTACTAACAACAGTAACTACACTTGTATTACTTAAGTTTTATAATTAAGCATGAATAGGTGAATAACTTATCTTATTGAGTACATAACAAACTATAATATATCTCATAATCTAAAGAATAAACCAATGAACACACAACATCATAAAATTAAATTTGCACATATACCTTTGCTACATAATCTTGTTACATTGCTCTGCATGCTACAACTTGGGCTACAACTTTCATAAATCCTTCAACTTTATACAAAAGATCATACATATACTCCATACGACCTGGACTCCAACTTTGAACCGTTTATCTTGTCTTCATTTCCTTACCTCCGTAAATGTTTCTTCTAGAATTGAATAATGAAAAAAATAGAAAAGTAAGAAGTATTAAAACCTATATAATAAGTTACATAAACATTAAGAAACGGGTTTAAGGTTTAAGACAAAAATATAAAAGGATGAAAAGCGATGAAAAGGATACGTGGTAATGTAACAAAAAGCGATGAAAAAATAAGTCGTACCTAAAGTTTTAGTTGTTAGGCTTGCAATTTGAGTTACTTTGATGTCTGCAAAAAAAATGAACATAAGTTCAAGCGACCTGAAGTTTAAAGTGAAAACAAAAGAGGATAACCTGAAGATGCTAGCACCCTCCAATCTACAGCCAATATAAATCTACCAAAACAGAAATTAATGGCATTACACAAATATAAACGACCTAATTTTTTTTCTTAAGCATCACTTTCACTTAAACTATGAAGTTACATATGTCAAGAAGCTTAGAAGCATCAGAATAGTCGTCGTCGAGTTTTTATTTCCCATAATGGCTAGCAAAACACTTCACCATCCCATCGTCTTGTGCACCATCAATCAGCTCATACTTGTAGTTCGCTTTCAAGGTCTCACTCTGCTGTTTATGCACCTTCTCTCTGCTGCAAGTTGTTGCTGCACAACCGGAATAAACTTCAATTCACAATTATACCATACAATGTTTCACAAGTTCAACCAAAATAGCAAATTGTATTTACCTCAACCGGCGTTTTAGCCTCTTCCTTCAATCATGTCATCTCTAACATCGTCTCACCTGCAATCGGTCCAAGTGTTATGTACCATATAGCCCATATCGAAAGCATCTCTCTTGTTGCATCGAACACATGTCATGCTATGTCAAATGCACATAATATATCAAAAAAAATTCAAATCCTCTACAAACACATATTAACTTCTAATACATAAAAGCACAAAAATCAAAGATGTGCATTCTAGTTATCCTCCACCTCCAATTTTGGTGCCCATCTATCGTTGTCATCACCATCGCCAATAACTATTGCTTCCCGGGTCACTTGTACCTTATCAACCTATACAATTAGACATGATAAATGTTCAAAACAATACATTTTCTTGGCAAAATGATCTATCAATTATTTGTAAATGGTAAAATGACAGTGAAAAACAAATGAAATGACAATAGTAAAATGTGTTGTGGCATGGGAATGAGCAAATGGCACCAAGTACCGGTTTCGAATTTCCCGAACCGATTTGATTTTTAGTATACCGACATTAAGCGTTATCGGTATCGCTTTTTACCTTAAAAACCGGTCTGCACCGGTACTGACCGTACCGGGTATTTTCGGTACCCGTACCCATTTTTTGGAATTTTTGGCACCGGTTGGTACCGAGCTCATACCTATTTGTGGCATATCTTTTATTAAAAGAAATAAATAATCTATCTAATGAGAAAATTTGAGCTCAGTTCCCAACAATTATGTTGTTCTTTAAAAAATCAATAGTGGATGTTTAACATTTGCTATTTGAATATGAATAAGTAAGCAAACGCTAATTGACAATTATAAGAAATATCATACACCTGCACTCGTGTAAAAAGAAAGACCAGCTTATTTCAAAAATACATATGAAAAAAAAATTATATGCTTTGAAGTTTCAAAACACAACCATTTCAAAATTCAAATCCAACATACTAAAGTGATACAATTAACTCAAATTATATGAAACATCAAAGTTTCAAGAACTATGCTTAAATAAATTTCAAGACACACACATACAGATATGTCATATGAATAATAAGAAAAAAAAAATGCTTCCTGAATTTGTTCATTGGTTTAACAAATACCCAACTCTGCATCATCACATGATTAGAATTCCCAAAATTAATCATAAACAAAATCCTTTTAAATATTGTATTAATTTAATTTAACCCCAATTCCACTTTTATGGCAAAACAAAAGAACTTACAATCCAAGAGACTGAAGCTGATTAGTTTCATTGCCATCAAGAAACGCCAAAGAAGACTCGACGGTGGCGGCGGCGAGGCGGCGACAATGAAAAAGGCGGTCACGGTGGGTCATGGCAGCATAATAATCGACTGAACCCATCTGAGGCAAATCTGAATCAAGAGCAACAACATAAAAATCATACAACGAAATTAGGGTTTTCTTATAACAACTATAAAATCACAAACAGAGATGGAATCCAACTTACAGATGCTTCACTTTCAAAGGATGATGAAGATAAAACAAAGCAGGCGACTTGAATGATCCTTTGAATCCTCCGATTAAAAGCAGTAAATTGTATATAAGCCTTAAAATTGGAAACGCTTCCATAATTTAGCAACAGATCTTATGGCAATTGATGAATCGTTCAACTTTCCATATATAATTTATGAAGCGTTTCAAAGAAGAAGGAAGGAATTGTGAGCGCTAAGGAGAATTCAGAGAATTGATAGAAATGGCGCCTAAAAACCAATTATCTGGCTAAAGACCATTGCCACATCATGGTCAAATAGTCAACCTTTATTTTGCTTTAGTATAATAGATAGATAATTTCTAACATAGTAATTAATATAAATAAGAAAATCGTTCCCTCTACCCTCGTTATAAAAATGCTCAATATTTGTTTCAATTTTTAGGATATAATTTCTAACCTAGTAATTAATATAGATAAATAATAATATGTGCAATACACGGGTTTTTAAGATATAAATATTTTTATTACTTAATATATAAAATTATATTTAATCAACCTGTGTACACATCTAATTAACTCATAAAGACATCCCTTACGTGACATTAGTCACTACATTTACTTTTAATATACATCAAAATATTCACTCTTCACGGGTAGACCACAACTTCATGTGAGATTTAGTTGTTATCTTTAGTAATTTAAATTAAATAAGTAAGATTAAATGGTCTAGAATAATAACCTAGTAATTAATATTAATAAATAATAAGATAATTTATGGAATTTTATCTGTAATTTTTTTAAATGTTTGAAACATATATTAAATTTAATAATTTAAATTAAATAATAATTATCTACAATTAAGTAATAGTAAATTAGATAATTTATGGAATTTTATCCGTAATTTTTTTAAATGTTTGAAACATATATTAAATTTAATAATTTAAATTAAATAATAATTATCTACAATTAAGTAACAGTAGATTAAATATTATTATTATTAATATTATTAATAATTTTAATCAATTAAATGAGATAATGACAAGTGTCCCAAAACAGGTTTATTTTATTATATAGTATAGATGTGATGTTATTTTGTTATTTTTTTAGAGTTAATTACACAGTTAGTCCCTATGGTTTATGGAAAGTAACAACCTCATGTAGTAATAGTTCAAAGTAACAATCTAAGGTTTTAACTTTTGATTTTATTACATCCTAGGGCCTTAAGGCTAACGACCGTTAAAAACTAACTGAGAACTTAGTAGGGGTGAGCAGAAAACCGAAATAACCGAACCGTAACCAAATAATCGAAAAATCTGGACCGAAAAAACCGAACCGAAACAAAAACCGACGGTTCGGTTTTCGGATAATCATTTTCATTAACCGAAATTAACCGAATCGAACCGATAAGTCGCACCACCGAATTATTGCACCACCCAACACCGTCGTATCATCATGTTGTACCACCACCGTACCGTGGAACCACCACCGACACCGTGTCATGGAACCACCATCGGCATCGTGTCGTGGAACCATGAAACCATTTTTTGGTGACCACCATGCACATGAGAATTTAGTTCTTGATGGATATAAAGCGATGAATGGATGAGAATAAAGATATGCTAAACTTCATAGAAATTTAGTTCAAACTAAATTGTGATGAATGGATGGGTATATGATGGATATAAACTTCATATTTGCTTTATTGCTTGATGATACCTTCAAACTATACTTCATATTGATCAACCATGTGCAGTTTTTTTAATAAAGTTGAATTTAGTTCTTGATGGATATAAACTTTATTTTTTTACTAAATTTGAATTATGTGTAAAAAGACTTAGAATTAAAAGTGACTTATTACATGGTTTCGAGAAGTTTCTTTATAACTCATATTGACCATTTTGGATTTTATAAATTAGCGTGCTTTGGTTTGTCCTCATTTTTTATATTTTTTAGTTAAATAATAAAAAAAACTTAGTTAAAGAAAATGAGAAAAAAATAAAATTTGTGTTTTAAATACTATCAGAGTTAGTTGCGGGGTTAGTCCATGTGGTTTCTCCAAAGTAACAAGGTTGTGTACTAAGTTCTTAGTTGACAAAAATACCATAAGTTTTCAGTTAGTATTTAACCTGTTAGTTTTAAGGACCTAGAATGTTACAAAATAAAAAGTTAAAACCTTAGGCTGTTACTTTAAGAGTTAAATGCTTGGTTGGTCCCTGTGGTTTGCAAAAATTTCAAACTTAGTCCTAGTGGTTTACTAATTACACGCGTGGTCCCAAAAGTTGTCAAAAATGCACTCGGTTGGTCCCCAACCCTAACCTCTGTTAAATTTCTCAGTTAACTATGTGTGAAATTACTATATTACCCTTGAACAATTAAAAGAAATAAAACCCACCATCTTCTTCATCCCATCCCCTGTTCTTACCCCTCTCTTTAAAACCCACCATCTCCACCTTCAATCCATCACCACCACCTCCACCATCACCTTCAACCCAGGCGATTGAACTGACATTGTTCAACTATTGATCTGCAGAAGAAAGAAGAATTTGCACAGATTGATCAGGTTCTAGTTGTGAGGATATACTTGCTCAGCTTCACCGATCGTTTTCTCGATCTGTATGCAATTTCAACGGTCCGTTACAACTGAAATCGAATTTCTGTTTATTTTATTGAATATTACGTTTTACAGATTACGATGTGGATTTATTTTGTTTTGTAGATTTAAGTGCGAGTTGGTAATCTTTCATCAGTCAACTCTAATTTCACTGTTATTATTTTAATTATATTTCCCCAAATTTGAGATTAGATGACAGTGACTTCACATTTTATAAAAACGAAACAAGAATAACTGAAATAAGATATCGGGCATGTATTTACACTTGTGAAGATGGGGGTGGCACTGCTATTTGTGGTGTTGCACCAACTGACGATGTATGTTGATCGCTTGAAGATGAAATTCTAGCAAAACAATCCTTCCCCATACTATCTGCTTCTATACACACAGGTAGCAAACATACACAAATTAAAAATCTTGATTCAAAGAAAGTAAATGATATAAAGTCTTATAATACTTAACATGTCTAAACAGAATAGTACAAGCAGGTTCATTGACTTATAAAGTCAAACGTGGTAATAAACTGTAATCCAGTTTCCATTCTTTATTAAAATTATAACAAAGTATTTATTTTTAAAGTAAAAAAGGTACAATTCTTGACAACCCAGACAGGGCCGTCCCCGAGAATGAGAAAAATCTTTTGGGCCCCGGCAACATAAAAAAAATTGGGCCCAAACTTATAATATAAACTCATCAATTATATATCAAGAAATCACTATACGACGATCATTGTTATAAAATAAACAAAACAAAAGTAACGTAACAAAATGATCGAATTTACTTAAGTGAATCGTGCCGCTCTCTTAGCGTTTTTTGAAGCAAAACTCTCGATCAAGTCTTTATATTCCATACCTTCTAATATTCGTTATGAAACTATATATTAACTGAAGTCTTCACTCAACGTTATGAAACTATATTAACTGAACCATAGAAGCTAATGATAGCTACATATTTTATACCTTTGCTGAAGTGATTTTACTTTTTCCAACATAAAGATAGAGTCTTCAACGAATGCACTATCAACTAAGAAGACTCCATCAATATAAAACAACATTATCCTACTAAACTATTTGTTTGATTATCATATCAATTATTAATTATTAATATTTTTCTTAACTACTAGTTCTTTCTATTAATTAAAAAGGCACAATCGTTTGTTCTGTTGGTCATCTACTTTAACCACACTTTTAAGAATTGGAGTTGGGGCATGGGTCGTTTGTTGATGTAAAACATTAAAACAAGTCTCAAAATCAACTATATGTCCAGCTAATAAAAAGAAACTGAGAAACATAATAAGTTTGATTTACCTTTTATGTGATATTGAAACCCTAGTGATTTTGAGTTGTTTCTTAGATTGATTGAAAGAATATAGAAACCCTAGTCACTCAGATTGTTGTTGATGTCGATTTCAAGATGACGCCGTGTTTTTTTGCACTCAACTATCAGATTCAGAGATGAATATATGAATGGGATTGCTGTTGTTCGTTGTTGTTGTTCGCTTACTTCCGTGTTTTCCTTTTTGCGCTCCAGCATTCCCCAAGGCCCAACATATATACTAAAATAGTTTTTTTAATTTTGGGCCCCTTAAAGCTTTTGGGCCCTGGCTTTAGCCCGGGCTGCCCAGCCCAATAGCCGGCACTGAACCCAGATAAGCTAATTGGATCTTTCTCAACATTTATTCATACTCAGTTCCACACATTGACTTATAGAGTCAAAACTGGTATAATTCTCTTAAAGTTCCAATCTTTGGACTGAAAAAGTATAATTCTTAACATCCCAAAAACAGTAACCGGATCTTTTTCAAGTTCACATGCAAATACAACTACAAAAACCAATTCATAAACAACAAAAAAAGACAAAGAATTACCATTTGATTTGCTGATTGCTCGTGGGGTTGAAATTGAATTTGAAGATTTGGAATTGAAGATTGAACCACTTCTTTTGGGGATTTTGAAGGAACAAAACAATGGTTTGTTGGAGATTATAGCATCAGTTCGAGGGTTTTGCTGTAAAACCCAAAACTGGTTTTTGAGAAGAAGCATTAAGGGCTAAGTTATCCATTAATTGCAGGGTGTTTAAGACAATAGAAAACTAAATTAGGTGTGAATTAGGGTTTTTTCTAGTGGTAACAGGTATGAAGAAGCCGGAGCTGAGAATTAGGGTTTTTTTCTAGTGGTAACAGGTATGAAGAAGCCGGAGCTGAAAGGGTGGGGGTTGGCTGGGTTGAAGGTGACGGTGGAGGTGGAGGTGGAGGTGGAGTTGGAGGTGGTGGTGATGGATTGAGGGTGGAGATGGTGGGTTTTAAAGAGAGGGGTAAGAACAGGGGATGGGATGAAGAAGATGGTGGGTTTTATTTCTTTTAATTGTTCAAGGGTAATATAGTAATTTCACACATAGTTAACTGAGAAATTTAACAGAGGTTAGGGTTGGGGACCAACCGAGTGCATTTTTGACAACTTTTGGGACCACGCGTGTAATTAGTAAACCACTAGGACCAAGTTTGAAATTTTTGCAAACCACAGGGACCAACCAAGCATTTAACTCTTACTTTAAACTATTAGGTTACAGGGTGTGGTATAAAGCCCCTAGGGACTTTATCACGTCACCTCCGCGTCACGTCAACCTCACGTCACACATGGGCTTTAAAGCCTCTTTCTTTAACTTGCAAGGTGTGGTATAAAGCCCCCCCTTTAACCTATAGTGCCCCCCTTTAAACAAAAATTAACCAAACATTCATCGATCTCCTCATAGCGGCTCGTTAGCACCATGGCGGAAGGGGTATAGCCCAAACCCCCCCCCCCCCCTTTAGCAGCGGCGGTATGGAGGTTGGCGCCCCGGGGCGCTAAAAATGCTAAGGTGGCGGGGTGGCGCCATGCCACACCCACCGACCTTAGTATCTAATGATGTTACTTTTCATAAACCACATAGACTAACGGTGTAATTAGCTTTTTCTTTTATATAAAATCAACGTTATATATTTTTATGTCACCCTTAAAGTCAAAGGGTTCATATATTTAATCTCTGCCATTAGATCAATCTTATATGTAATCTCAACAGTTTAAAATAAGAAAAATGTTCTAGAAGCAGAAGTTACCTACAGTTTCATATTTGACCAGCCTTCCTAAATTTTGGGAAGACTAGGTGCTTCCACCCCACGTCTCTCCCCCTAATTTATCTTCAGAACCTCTGCATGCATCGCCCCCATTATAAACACCCCACCATCACTACTTATTAAATTTGATTATAGATCGATACTTTGGGATTGAATATGATTTGATGTTGTTTTTTTGCAGAAGTTTAATCAACCATAGCTAATTTTACAGAAGGATAGTTCAACAAATGCTGAACTTTAACATGCAAGAAGCCAACCCAGGCCTCCAAGGTCTTATGCTTTAAAAGGTATGGTTGCAATCTACTCACTGATTTCATTGAACCTGTCCATCGTGTTGGATCTTTACAGATATTTGATGATTTGTATATTTGTAATATCATAGTTTTTAAGTTTTTGAAGTTGATTTAGTTTTTGTTGGTTATAGGTATGAATCAAATAGTCCCCTACTTTGTGGAGTCCTAGCCCAGTAAGTAAATATGTTCTTTCTTTGCTTTTGATTCATTACTTAATTATTAATCTAGTCACAATTTGAAGATTTAAATATGTTTGAATAGATGGGTTAAGCAGAAAACTTGCTTGAATATATCTATATGTTTCTTTTATGACGGGCTTTAATAGACTATAGGACTGCTTAGGTGTTTTTTATCCACATTATGCGTTTGTACTTCACAAATAAACATTGCAAAACAGGTGGTCTGTCGGGTAAAAATGTGTGGTTTTATATAAGTTCAATTTGGTCTGGGTCATAGTTATTAAAGCGAGGGCCCAAGGCGCCTAGGCGCATATAAAGCCTCGGGTCCTACAAATCGCTCCGAGTGTGCCTCGCGCCATTAATAACTGTGGTTCATGTCATAGTTATAAAAGCGAGCGCCTAAGCGCAAATAAAGCCCCAGGCCCAACTAATCGCCCTGAGTGTGTCCCGCGCCTTTAATAACTATGGTTTGGGTTAAAACGAGTTCTAGAAAAGAGAGAATAAAAATCGGGTTCATTCGCTACATTTGTTTTTGTGCAAGTAGTGGCGGCAACTATAGAGACAGTGGTTGTTGTGTTTATATGTTGGGAGAATTAAGAAAAAAGTGAGCTTATAAGTATCAGTTGTAGGATTTTGCCCGCCGCGCGTTGCGGCGGCGCGCGGCGGGTGGAAACATATAGTAAGACAAAACACGATTCGTAAAACGCAGTGCGTAAAAGACAATTACAAAAAAAAGTGTAAGTCACAAAGGTAGACACAAAGTGTACAACACAATGCATAAGACATTTCGTAAAACACAATGCATTGGCATTTGCAAAAGTAGGAGTTGTAGTCTATGGGTTACAATTGCAATTTTTTAAAAGTTGGGTGGGGGTAAAAATGGAGTAATAGTGCAAGGGGTAAAAAAGCAAAGTCTAAAAAAGACAAAGTTTAAAAGTATAGGGGTGGTAGTGGAAATGTGTAAAAGATGAGGGGGAGGTTTAGGAACTAAATTTGTCATTTTGTGAAAGTTTGAAGATGCCAAAGTCAAAGGGCTAAAATTGCAACATCGTGAAAGTACAGGGACAGGGAGGCAAAGCCGGTGGGAAACCCACCGACGTTCTCCTTTAAGATTGTAGTAGTATTTTGCCCGCCACGCGTTGCGGCCGCGTGCGACGGGTGAAAACATATAATAAGACAAAACATGATTCGTAGAACGCAGTGCATAAAAGACAATTAAAAAAGATGTAAAACATAAAGGTAGACACAAAATTTAAAACACAATGCCTAAGACATTTCGTAAAACACATTGAATTAGCATTTGCAAAAGTAGGAGTTATAGTTTAGGGGGTTACAATTGCAATTTTTTAAACGTTGGGCATGTGTAAAAACGGAGTAATAGTCCAATGGGTAAAAAAACAAAGTCTAAAAAAACAAAGTGTAAAAGTTTAGGGGTGGTGGTGGAAATGTGTAAAAGATGAGGGGGTGTTGGTAGAAATGTAAAAGAAGATGGTTGGTGGCGTAACTATGTAAGAGCTAAAGGGTTGATGGTGAAAAACCAAAGTAGAGGGTTGGTGCTGGTAAAGTTTGAAAGATGTGGTTGTGGTTTTAGAAATTCAAGTAGGAGGTTTAGAGGCTAAATTTGTTATTTTATAAAAGTTTAAAGACAAAGTAAAGGGCTAAAATAGCAAAATTATTAAAGTGAGGGGGGCATGGAACAAAGACAAAGTAAAGGGCAAAAATTGCAAAATTATTAAAATGAGGGGGGCATGGAGCAAAGCCGGTGGGATTTCCCACCGACTTTGTCTTTTAAGTCTTTAGGGTAATAATAAATATATACTATAGTTTTACCACCAGACGGTATAAAACTTTTGGGATTTCTTCTCAAAACTCCATTTTCACTTCTATTTCACTGTTCACAGGGCCGTCTCCGAAAATCACATAAATATTTTTGGCCCTGTGCAAGATAAAAAAATTTGGGCCCTGTTCATTAATATTACCATTGTGTTTGTTTATTGATTTGGGCCAAGTCATTAATTCATTACACACTAAAGCAGCTGGACTTCTGAATTTGATTGGCAAAAATAGTTGGGCTTCGAAACAGTTGGGCTTTAATGCGTTTGGTTCATAAATCTAGGCCCTTTAAATGATCTATGTAAATGGTTAAATGAGAAAAAAAAACTTACAAATTTAATCAACAAAACATGTAAACTTTTTCTATATAAATGGTTAAATGAGAAAAAAAAGAACTTACAAATCGAAGGAAGCCCAAATTTAAATGTGAAAACTTATAAATTTAATCAAGAAAATATGTAAATAAAATTATGTAAATGATTAAATGAGAAAAAAAAGTCACAAACTGATAGAGGCTTTGAAAATTCCAAGCTATGGGCTAAAAAACAAGTTTTATGAGGCCTTTCACCTTCTTAATATAATATGCCAAATACCTAAATCAACACCTTGAGGCCCAAACAAAACATGGAACAACCCAAGAAAAACAAAAAGGAAAAAACTTTTGGGATTTCTTCTCAAAACTCCATTTTCACTTCTATTTCACTGTTCTCTGTTCAACAAGTTAATAAGTTAGAATTTCTAATTTATTGACTTCTACACTCACATACATGCAATCCCCAAACACCTTAAAAAGTCCTTTTTCACTGTTCAACAGGTTAATAAAGTTAAAATGTTCGAAAATAAGGAATCCCAAACACCCACCAAAATGAGCAGCTTCTTGTCAAATGGCATTTAGGGCATGCTCACCAAACCAAAATCAGAGCAGGGAGTGTTTGGTTTAAGCATCAATTCACGTCTCTCTGTAACGGAATCATCGATGATGACTCACTTGAATTCACGTCTTCATGCTTTCATCAAACTCACAGGTAGTTTCATCACAAACCCCTTCCTTCCTCCTTTAAAATACCCTCTCTCATCTTCCCGATTAGGTTTCCAATTCAGTCCTAACTCCACTTCTTTAGCTTCTCTTCTTCACTCCACTTCCTTTTCAAATAATGGGGATCCTCCCCTGTCTAGGTATCAAAAACTTACCAGCTTGGATCATGCCTTTAACCTGTTCGATGAAATGCTACACACACGACCACTGCCATCTGTGGTTAAGTTTACTCAATTGTTAAATGCTGTTGCCAAAATGAAACATTTTTCTTGCTCTCTTGACCTTTTCAAACAAATGTGTGCCATTGGAGTTCCTGTTGACAAATACTCTATGAGTATTGCCATCAAGTGTTGTTGTCACTTGTATCGCACAAATGACGGTTTTGCACTCTTAGCTTCTTGCTTCAGACGAGCTGTTGTACCAGACGTGTTTGTATTTAGTACACTCTTGGATGGACTCATTCTTGAAGATAGGATTATTGAGGCTGAGAGACTCTTCAAGAAGCTCATTAAGCACAGACTTTGTGAACCTAACGTAGTTACGTATAACACGATGATTAAAGGACTTTGCAAGTTTGGCAACAATGATATTGCCATTGGTTTGCTTAGGCTCATGGATGAAAGAGGCTGTAAGCCTGATATTTATGCATATAGTACTATCATCGATAGTCTCTGCAAGGACAAAATGATAGAGGATGCTTTCAAGCTTTTCAATGAAATGGTATTTGCCAAAGGCATTCAACCAGATGTCATCACATACACCTCTCTCATTCATGGCCTTTGTAACTTATGTCGTTGGAACGAGGTCTCTAAGCTGCTAAAAGAAATGGAGGAGGATCTAAGGATCTCTCCTGATATTCAAACCTTTAGCATATTAGTTGATGCATTTTGCAAGGAAGGTAGGGTGGATGAAGCGGAGGCTGTTATAGACATCATGGTTGAGAGAGGTGAGGTTCCTAACATCGTGACATACAATTCACTTATAGATGGTTACTGTCTACGAGGTGAAATGACCAAAGCAAGGTCCATTTTTGATTCACTTACTTCTAAAGGTCTAGTCCCTGATGTTGTTACTTACAGCAGTTTAGTGAACGGGTATTGCAAGAGTTTGAAAATAGAAGAAGCCATGCATATGTTTCATGAGATAACAAGAAAAGGTTTGAAACCTGATATAGTCAGTTACAGCACCATGTTACAGGGATTGTTTAGGGTTGCACGCTGTGGAGATGCACGAAAGCTCTTTGATGAGATGCGAGCAGCAGGCCAGATTCCAAATGAATACACATATGGAGTAATTTTAGATGGCCTTTGCAACAACCATCAAGTAGAAGAGGCGCTCTCTTGGTTTCATTTGGTGGGTGAGAGTAAGCTAAATTATAATATCGTGGTGTACCATATTCTTATTGAAGGTGCAAGCAAATGTGGGAAGCTTGATACTGCGAAGACTCTTTTCCATGGCCTAACTTTAAAAGGTTTGCAGCCTAACGTGCGAACATTTAACATAATGATTAGTGGCCTCTGTAGAGAAGGTCAGCTAAAGGAAGCAAAGCTCTTGTTTCTTAAAATGGATGAGAGTGGCTGCCCACCAGATAGTGTTACCTACAATGTTCTTCTCCAAGGATATCTTAGGAACAAGCACTTCGATGATGTAGAGATGCTTTTACATGAAATGAATGGAAGGAGTTACTCACTTGATGCTTCGAGTTTATCTTTGTTGATAGATCAAACCTCAGCTGGTTCACTAGATCGACGTATGATTGAGTTGATAGGTAGGCTTGTGCCAAAAGAAATGATGAACATTCCTGCCTAGATAACAATCTGGGAGAGAGACTTATATAGTTTTTGTGGTCTTTATTTGTGGCATATTCTACCCAATGATTTTAAACCTATACATATTTGTATTTCATTGATCCCAGCAGTCTCTTTTTCATCTAATTTATATATGGGTTCCAGTTTGATACATATAAAGTGGATATGATAGCTTTGAATGATCACAGGCATTGTTTTGTAAGATCAGCCCTGTATTTGAATTTTACTCCTAATTACTCAAGCCATATTGAACTCTGCATTGGATCTGCCCACAAAATTACCATAATTTTTCAGGTTTTGCGGTCTGTAAGTTAACTTTAATTTGTCCGAAAATATTACTTTTTTGTACTGTCAGATTAACCTTTTTTCTCTGATTTATGTTTGTAATTTAACCTTAAAATTGAGTCATTCTTTGGTAAGTTGTTCACCTATCACAACTTCCGACTTGTCATGCTATTTTATCTGCTTCATCTATCAGATCTGTTGACTATCTCTTCTTAGGAGATTCTGTTGATCCAGGTCAACACATTTTAGAAACCATCATTCTTCCGTTCGCTCCAAAGGTATCACTCGCGTCTGTGACTGTTATAGAAAGTTGCTTTTAGTTTGGTAAGAATCATGATTCACCATGTATCTTGCAAGTGTTTGACTTTTCAAGGTTGACTATCCACAAAACAACTGTTTGACTTTTCAAGGTTGACTATCCACAAAATGTTATATGTAATACATGGGAATCTTGAGGGGATGGTAATGCCATATTATTTATATTGCTTATGCAAATTTAAATATGAGGTTGTTCATTTTGGTTACAGGGTAAAATGGGAATTTGACATGGGTCAAAACAGGGTCGAGTTGGTTCGAAAACTTTTTGTTCAATATTATCATCTTTTTTGCTTTTTAAAATATTTTAATGAGTTCAAAACCTTGATATATATGTATTTCATTGATACTAGAAGTAACATTTCATTGACTTTAGTTTAATCAGCCCTGTATTATATTTCAACTTGAGATTACAAACATTTTTGGGCTACTAATGTAGGCTGTAGCATTGCTTTTGTTGATCAGCCCAAAGTCGCGCCTCGGTGAATCTGTCCTCAGAAACAGAATCACCATATTTGCAGTGTTTTGGTAAATTTTTAGTAGAAATAGTAAGAGTAAGATCAGATGACAAATGACCGTCTGGAGTTTTGTCCACAACCTGCCTTAGTTTGCCATTATCTAACTTAAGATTTTGTTAGGTTCAGAAGCAAGTCTCAGGTTGAATGATTTTCTCTTTTGTATAAATTAACTAGTTTTTGCCCCCCCGCGTTGCGGGACGCTAAGCCGAATACTTCTCTCTCATTACATCTACGCCTGTGTTTCGGATACTTGTACATACTACTCATAACACGATCTCAAAAAAATACATTTAGTCTTTTTTTTTTTTTTTGAAGAGTGACTTTCTATGTACTTGACTTAGATGTCACCAGGAGTTTGTCAAAGACAAACCCCCGTCAGCCCCGCACTTGAGGACGCGATGTTCTATCGGGCCCCGGCCCCCGCGCAAGCTGATCTCCCCCCCGGAAACCATACTGCCCCCACACGAGAGACTCGTTGGGGTAACAACTGGGTAAAACCGGGTGTGCCCTCAGGATCGCACCATG
Organism: Helianthus tuberosus; assembly: GCA_030545235.1. Taxonomy (NCBI): domain Eukaryota; kingdom Viridiplantae; phylum Streptophyta; class Magnoliopsida; order Asterales; family Asteraceae; genus Helianthus; species Helianthus tuberosus. Next base: position 203,129,652 of record CM060425.1, read on the forward strand.
CCTCGGTAGGTCCCCCCCCCCCCCCCCCCAAGATGCCGCAGCCGGGAGTCGAACCGGCAACCTCACAAGGAGGAAAACCGGCCCAACCAACCACATGGGAACCAACTGGGCTAGGGGAGGGGATAAAAAAAATACATTTAGTCAACCAATTAAAATAAAACACCACCATTCGTTTGATAAAAAAATTAAAACGATGGAAAAACTATAATTTTAAACTGGGGGCAAAATTGTAACTTTTCAAGACAAATGAGCGTGTGTCAGGCAGCCGCCTGACACGAATAAAAATTACACTGAGTCAACCAATTAAAACAAAACAGTACCATAGGTTTGTAAAAAAAACTAAAATAATGGCATGACTGTAATTTTACACTGGGGACAAAATCGTAATTTGACTCGGAGAACAAACAAAAACGATGGTAAGACTGTAAATTCTAACTGAGTGCAAAATTGTAATTTAGCTGGGATGGAAAAAACAAAACTAATGACAAAACTGTAAATCTAAGTGGGGTAAAATCGTAATCTGGCTGGACCAATAGTGAAGTGCCAGGCAGCTGCCTGGCACTATTCCCCTTCATGTAAAATGTATAGTACTAGTTATTGCCCCACCGCCCGCATTGTGGGGCACTAAGCCGAATATTTCTATCTCATAACATGTATGTATGTGTTTCTCAAAAAAAATTACATCGATTCAATCAATTAAAAACACTGCGATGCTTTTGCAAAAGAAAAAAAAAGAAATTAAAACGATGGAAAGACTAAATTTTTAAACTGTGGCAAAATTGTAATTGATCAGGACAAATGAATGTTTGTCAGGCAACCGCCTAGCACGAATAAAAATTACACTGTGTCTACCAATTAAAACAAAACAATACCATAGTTTTGTCAAAAAAAAAAAAAAGTAAAACGATGGCATGACTGTAATTTTACACTGTGGTCAAATTCGTAATTTGATAGGGAAAAAAACAAACGATGACAGAACTTCAAATTTGAACTGAGGGCAAATTCGTAATTTGGCTGGGAGGAAAAAAACAAAACTAATGGCAAAACTGTAAATTTATACCGGGCAAAATCGTAATTTAGTTGGACCAATGGAGAAATGTCAGGCAGCTACCTGGCACTATTCCCAAGAAAAAACTAAAACAACGGCATGACTGTAATTTTACACTAGGGGCAAATTCGTAATTTGACAGGAAAAAATAAACAAAACCGATGGTAAAACTGTAAATTTGAACTGAGGCCAAAAACGTAATTTGGCTTGGAGGGAAACAAGCAAAACAAATGGCAAAACGGTAAATTTAAACGGGGCCAAATCGTAATTTGGCTGGACCAATGGGGAAGTGCCAGGCAGCTGCCTGGCACTATTCCCCTCCATGGGAATTGTATGATACTAGTGGATCCCCGCCCGCGTTGCGGGGCGATAGCCGAATAATTCTCAATCAATTACAAAAAGACTACTATAATTTTGCTATGAAAAAAAAATGATGATATGACCGTAATTTTGGGCTTCTCTCTCATGACATGTATGTCTGTACAGAGGGCAAAATCGTAATTATATTTTGCACCAGAGGCGAAATCATAATTTTAAACTGATAACAAAATAATAATTTCTAGCTAGGGAGAAAAACATATTTTCATTTTGAACGGTAGGCAAAAGCGTAATCTTGAGCTGAGGGCAGAATCGTCATTTTGAGCAAGAGGAAAAAAACAACATTTTATTTTTAGTTGGGGGCAAAAACGTAATTTTAAACGGAAGGCGAAACCATAATTTTAAACTGGGAACAAAATGAAAAGTGAGTTTTTAAACCGAGGGCAAAAGCGTAAATTTAAGCTAGCGGCAAAATTATAATTTTATTTTTAGTTGGGGGCAAAATCGTAATTTTAAACAAAGGACGAAAGCATAATTTTAAACTGGGAATAAAATTAAATTAAAACTGGGCTGGTCCGATAGGGAAGTGCCAGACAAATTTTGTGCTGGGGGCAAAAACGTAATTTTAAACGGAGGGCGAAACCGTAATTTTAAACTGGGAACAAAAGTAAAAGTGAGGTTTTGAACCGAGGGCAAAAGCGTAATTTTGAGCTAGGGGCAAGATTATAATTTTATTTTGCGCTGGGGGCAAAAACGTAATTTTAAACAAAGGACGAAAGCGTAATTTTAAACTGGGAATAAAATTAATTTAAAAAAAAGTTGGTTAAAAGTGAGGTTTTGAACCGACGGCAAAAGCGTAATTTTGAGCTAGGGGCAAGATTATAATTTTATTTTGCGCTGGGGGCAAAAATGTAATTTTAAACAAAGGACGAAAGCGTAATTTTAAACTGGGAAAAAAAGTTGGTTAAAAGTGAGGTTTTGAACCGAGGGCAAAAACGTAATTTTGAGCTAGAGGCAAGATTATAATTTTATTTTGCGCTGAGGCAAAAACGTAATTTTAAACAAAGGACGAAAGCGTAATTTTAAACTGAGAATAAAATTAATTTAAAAAAAAGTTGGTCCAATAGGGTAGTGCCAGGCAGGTGCCCTGGCACTATTCCCCCACATGAACTTTGTAGTTGTAGGTAACTAGTTTTTGCCCCGCCCGCGTTGCGGGGCACTAAGCCGAATATTTTTCTCTCATAACATGTACGTATCTGTTTCAGTTACTTGTACAAACTACTCATAAAACAATCTTAAAAAAATTACATCAAGTCAATCAATTAAAACAAAATACTACAATACTTTTGCTAAAAAAATAAAACGTTGGAAAGACAATAATTTTAAAGTTAGGGCAAAGTTGTAACTTTTCAAGATAAATGAGTGTGTGTCAAGAAGCCGCCTGGCACGAATAAAAAATTACCCCGAGTCAACAATTAAAACAAAACACAATCATAGTTTTGAAAAAAAAAACTAAAACGATCGCAAGACTGAAAATTGTCATCTAGGGCAAAATCGTAATTTGACAGGAAAAAACAAGAACAATGGCAAAACTGTAAATTTGAAATGAGGGCAAAATCATAATTAAGCTAAGAAGGAAAAAAAACAAAACCAATGGCAAAATTGTAAATTTAAACGGGACAAAATCATAAGGTGGTTGAACCAATGAGGAAGTGTTGCCTGGCACTATTCTCCTCCATGGTGAAAGTTAGGGCAAAATTGTAACTTTTCAAGATAAATGAGCGTGTACCGGGCAGCCGCCTGACACGAATAAAAAATTACTCCGAGTCAACAATTAAAACAAACACTGCCATAGTTTTGTAAAAAAAAAAAACTAAAACGATCGCATGACTAACTTTTAACCAGTGGAAAAATCGTAATTTGACACGGGAAAAAAACGAAACGATGATAAAACTGTAAATTTAAACTGGGGATTATCCGCATGGCCGACCCTAAGGGTGAGCGGGGAGGACCACCGGCTAGAGCCCGATACTTCGAAGGACACGTTATTTAAAAAAAATCCGATATGTAAATGTAAAACTAAATAAATTAATAGGATATACTCATACAAACACCAACATTGGCTCACTTACAAAACTATTTTTATGGTTTAGATTAGTTATTAGCCCATTGTCATTAGGTTTAAACATTTAATGAACCCAATACCCAATTTCATTAAGGACTAAGGGTACGTTTTTTCGAGCTCGAACAAGATACATGAATTCTCAGGGCCGGCCCTGATTATTCGTGTAATTAACTCGTACCAATTTATTACTAACAGGTGTTATGTATCATAATTAAAAAAATATATTAGGTTTTATACTCGTATTGAAATATACCTTCATGACACATTCTAAAAAGTATTTTTATTATTTACTTAATACACTTAACAAATCAAATTTTAGATATGAAGAACTGATAACAAATTAACTATTACTTGATTTGAATTTAAGCTCTAAGGTAGTAGGTGGCCTAATAGATAAGAATGGCTAGAAAACATAATTGAATACTTTTGTACTTATATTTAACATTACCTTTTGTTTTCTAATGATATTGTCATAAAATAAATCAAACGGTAGATTAGATACATTGTTAATTAATGTTTAACTAGTGTTTACCCGACGCGCATTGTGGTGAAAATGCGGTATGTACATGAAACTGTTATAACAAAATGTATACATATTTAAATACTATAAATAAGCAATACTTTTATGCATAGAGGTGTTGTAATATAGGCTTAGGGGAGTTTTCAAAAAAAAAATCATATTATACTTTTAGTCCAAAACTATTTTATTGTTTACTATTAACCCAAAAGTTTTTATATTTTCCAGTTTAACCTCACAACTTTTTTACTTTCAACTTTGGTCTCCTATACTTTTCATATTCCGCAAATTTTTTGTTTTACGTTTCGTTCTAAATTTTGTGAGTTAACACGGCGCAACGTTCTTGTGTGGTTCAACGTTTTTACGTTTCATTTTACGTTTCGTTCTAATTTTTTTCGAGTAAACATGGCGCAGCGTGCATGTGTGATTCAACATTTTTATATCATCTATTTATTCCCGTTTTACAAGTTCGTCACGATGTGCGGGTCTTAAATCGTCTTAGTTATTACTTTCTATGTTTTACGTTTCGGTATAATTTTCTTCGCATTAACACGCCACAACTTTAGTGTTGGCTGTTGCTGACGATGGTGTGACATTAGTGCTATTTATCATGGTCTTACGCCCCCACCGCAACGCGGGGGGCCTTGATACTAATTATCCTATATATTAAAAAACAAAGCTAATGAATAGTAGTTGTCACATCATAATGAATAGTAAACTTTCCTTATTGGTTGTCATGAATAGTAAATATACATAACTTCAAGTCATCTTTTGTTGACTTTTTTCCCCTATACCCTTTTTAAGTGTGTATATATATCAATTTCTTCAAAGTTAGGTAGATTATTCATCATGGTGGAGTGGTTTTGTGGTTGTATGTGTTTTAAAGAGACTCAAGTTCAAATCATGGGGTCTTTTTTTTTTTTTTCCATTTTATGCTTACATAACTTCACGTCATCTTCCTTTTTCTCCTATTTCACACGTTTTTCTGATTGTATTTATACAATTCTTATTCCTTATTTGTTGGGTTAGTGGATGCTTAGACATCGCAATAGTCGCCATCGCCAGGAGTTACTAACTCGCTTGCTACCAACGGCTCTGTTGTATGAAAACTCCACTTGTCAACTTAAAAATAAGACACTAAATAGCACAGCTTTAATAACAACCAAGTATTTAGTCGCAATAAATAGTTTTACAATGACTTAGTTTTGTCGCGCCCCGCAGCATTAAAACCTAGTTAAAGAAAATGTGGTATGTACATGAAACTGTTATAACAAAATGTATACATATTAAAAAAAAGAGTAAATTGCCATTTTAGTCCCTGTGGTTTGGACCATTTTGTCAGTTTAGTCCAAATGTTTCATTTTTAACATCTGGATCCAAAAAGGTTTCATCGTTACCATTTTGGTCCAACTGACTTAACTACATCCATATCTGTTAAAGCTGCCAAGGGCATTTTTGTCAATTAAGAAAAAATGGTTAATAAAAAGAAAAATGAAATGACAAAAATGCCCTTGGCAGCTTTAACAGATATGGATGAAGTTACGTCAGTTGGACCAAAATGACAACGATGAAACCTTTTTGGATCCAGATGTTAAAAATGAAACCTTTGGACTAAACTGGCAAATTGGCCCAAACCACAGGGACTAAAATGGCAATTAACTCTAAAAAAAATCTATAAACCAAATCAAACTACAATTTAATCTATACATCTATATAAAGTATTTCCTATGGACATAAAAGTAATTTACCTTTACAATTTTAAGACGGCAGACTAAGGGCCTTCATCCTTCCTGATGTTTCATCCTTTTCTACCAACTAGTAGGAGACCCGCGCGTTGCGGCGGAATCGATAATACCACCAAGTCGCGAGGGTGAAGGTTAAAAGGGTTGTGGGAGTACGAAAGTTTTGCATAACTCACCCGTGTTACCGAGTTGGCCAGAGATGGTCATGTAATCATCTCCTGTAATGCTTGTATTGAATGCAAGACATCCTGGTTTAGGCGATGGTATTTTACAAAGGTGCGGTTACGAAGATGAATTAGAGGTTGCACAATGGTTGAGTTGGGTAATCGGTGGAATCCCGTTGGCGTAGATTGACACAATTCAAAAAAACCTCGGATCAAATAGGTTACCGTGCTGAATAATATGTTATCTTGGGATATTCTAACCAAAAAAGGTTATAACCTGAGGTTAGATCGAAAATAATACTTTTTTCTAGAGATGTTAAATTTATGAATTGGTATTTCCTTTTATAATGATAATACACTCAAATTGTTTTTTGACATTTACGATTCACAAGAGGCTGAAGCTTCCGATGGTGTAAATTCTCAAGAGACCGAATTTGAAGGTGTAAATCTGGATTGTAATATACAAAATGTTGTTTACATACTTTGTTTCAATAGCGTGCACTGGTGGTCAAGCGACTAAGGGTATATAGTTATGTTTGCAAACACTAATCTACAATTGTTTTATGCTATAGCGGGTCAAATGGGTAAACATTCCATTCGCTCAACCTATCTATTTACATTCTAGCCAAAAACACTTTCCATTTTAGTTATTTTTCCGTAGTTACCCGCTATGCTACCCGAATCTACAATTCATAAGTACTAAGGGTCAATATTATGACAAAAATATGAAGATGTTTAGACAGTCCGGGGCTGGTTCAAACTTCCAGGGAGAATAATCTGCAAAAAACACAACCACAATTAGCAAAAACTTTTATAAAACTAAATAAACCCACTACAACAAAGGAATAACAAACAAAGCACCTATCTTCTTTGAGTTATCATCAATGTCTCATTTCGACCTCCCTCGCACCGTCCCATTTTTGACCCGCGTTGTCCCAATGTCTCGTTTCGACCTCCCTCGCACCGTCCCATTTTTGACCCGCGTTGTCCCATATCATACATAGGGATGAGCATTTGGTACCAGGTACCGGTACCGAACCGTACCGGGTATATTCGGTACCGGTACCCACTCTTCGTTTTTCGGTACCGGTACCGCCAAGTCTCGAACCCAAACTCAAGTATTCGAGTCTCGGTGTGTCATGATCCTATGGATCAATGCGCGAGTTTAGCATAAAGATAAGTAACACCGGTTTGATTTGGTGCAAATACACACAAATGACAAGTTTCTTTTCTTTTTTTTTAAACCATTTGCAATCAATCTAGTATCATCACAGAAATCTTCATAACTCTCAAGAGATTGCTATAACTTAGCCTACAAGCTGTCCCTTATGAGTGTGTAGCCTGATTTCTTCAATAAACAACTTCAAATTTAACTGAGATGAACCCTCTTATTCTAGTGTTTGTGCAGCCATTTGTTTCAAATATTTAGCCTTTCCTCTTCTTTCTTCTCCTTCTCTTCCTTCATCCATTGCCATCTTTACAGCTTTGCAAACATCCCCCCTTTTCACTTGAATTGCGTCTCTATTATCGTCGTCTAGATGCATCACTCTTTGAGCCTCAACTCCCACACCAGTTCCCAACACTTGTACAACCAATCTTTCATTAAAAAACTGTTCAGCAAACTGTAGCCATGTGATCATCGAGACACCCGCGCAAACCCCTTCAATAGTCGAGTTCCATCCACAATGTGTCAAGAACGCACCCACAGCTGGGTGTGATAGGATCAAAACTTGTGAAGCCCACCCGCGTATCAAAACACCTCTACCTTTTACTCGTGAATCGAACCCTCGTTGGAATCTATCGATTTTCTTCTCCCATGACTGCCGCCTGAGAGTCTTTAAAATAAAGTTCTTCACAATTTCAGGTTCACCGTTCATTAGGAATGCTAAAGCACTTGGAACGAAATCTCTCACAAACACCTAACACAGAAACTACCAACAAACATGAGTAAAACTGACCATAAACATTGTACTTCCAAAATAAGTTGTTCGTATAACGCGGCGTACCTGATCATAATTTAACTTTTCATCAGAATTATCGAGTGCTGCAATAGTCCCCACTGGTTGACCACGAAAGTACACCATTGTCTTCCTTAATGCATCCCAAGCCTCAACAAACATCAGATGTGGTTCAAGCCCATACTGAGCATTACATGAATTGAATGATGATCTCTTACTTGGTGAAAAAACATTCTCGAAATCCATATGCCGGCCATTTTCTGCGATCAAAGGGTGACGGGGCGATGCCTCAACAAGCGACTTCTCATCCAAAGATCTTTGTCTCTCTATGTTCACGTGTCTAGGCTTATCTAGCAGGTTTGAGAAATCGATATTATCATCCCTATCCACGCTTTTCACACTGTCGTTTTGAGTCAGATCCACCGATGCAACTGACAATCTTAAATCTAATGCTGATCTGCATTTGTTTAAAAATAGTCCAATTATATCATCAAACACCTTGACTACAAAGTACATTGTACAATAATTAACAACACTATATATGATTAAATGCATAATAGCTTGGAAACATAACAAGATTCAAGATATTTTTCAAATATATCGAAACGAATGAATACGTTTCATCAAACAAATTCCCTACAGCAACTGAACATCCATGAATTACTGCCCAAACGAGAGAACGATTAACTAATTATATCACATTAACATAACCACATGAGATTGAATGACTAACAGGCATTAAAATCAAATAATACCCTTACAATACATCAAAATTAAAAACTTATTATTTAAATTTATTAAAGAAATTGCAGAGGCATATCATCAAACAAGTTGAGTACAAAAAAACTTAAACAATCTTTGCCACTTTAACCCTCGGTCTTTCTTACACAGGAAACCAAAAGGCATTGACCTAGATCTACAAATTCAATAGTCATTCATATATATAATAAATAAACACACACAGACACATTAAGATATGATAATAAACCAAAAATAATAATAATTATACTAATAATAGTAATAAAAATAACAAAATATGTAAAGATTTTCCCAAACACAAACAAATAACTTATACAAATTATCAAATCTGGCATTATGTAGGGAAATTTTAATTACAAAAGCTCGAGCTCGGCTCGGCTCGACTCGAGCCATCTTGAGAACAACCTCAAACGAGCTAAAAGCTCGGCTCAAGCTCGCTTCAATATCGCTTAAACAAGCCAAAGCTCAGCTCGAGCTCAGCTTGCCAATGTTATCATCATTATTATTATATTACATATATAAAAACTAAAAATTTGTTTGGGCTCGTTTAGGCTAGCGAGCCTAAACGAGCTTTGTATTTCAGGCTCAAACTCGCGCTCGATAACTAAACGAACTCTATTTCAGACTCGAGCTCGGGCTCGAGCTCGTTAAGGCTCGGCTCGTTCGAGCTTTTAGCCGAGCCGATCTCGAATAGTAAAAAATATAGCAGAAAAGTATGACGAAAAGAAAAAAAGTACCAAGAGAACAGAACAAGTAAAAATATATTAGAATAATCTGACTACCTGGTAAAAGCTGTCCAGAATCCAGATATAGATCGTGATACTTCACCACTTTTCTCGGTAATGTCAGAACTGCACACGTATAAAACAAATTATTATTGACAATCAAAACATATATTCCAAGGGAACTACGATAGTAATAGTATATTTCCCATTGCATAAAGTTTAAAATGATAAAGGAGGCATAAACAAGAACCAAAGGTTGTGAAATCAGAAATCTTGGTTCCTAGAAGTTGCATCTCAGAAATACTATGTTGTTAAATTCAGAATACTGTGTTTTTAACTCTGATAACAGACCTAATGGTCCATGTCTGGAGATTTCTTTTATGAAGCATTTACCTGTCAATAACTCCAATTCCCGCTGACGTTTGTCGTTTCCCTGTTTAGCTGATAGCATTAAGACCGCTGACCACCTCTTGATCAATCCATGGCCGATTTCAAAACCTTGTTTACATTTCCCTCGCAAGCACACAAAAAACGGTTCTAGACAAAAGTGAAACGGTGCATCAAACTTGATAATCCTATGTATCATTCAGTAATGAACGGACACTCCCAAACCCCCACATTCTTGCTTTCTACGCCATCTTCCTCCTCAATCTCCGCCATGTTTCAGCCCATATACCCCCAAATTCACCTTCACCCATCACTCTCCAATGGCTTCTTCACCTCTCACTCACTCAATAAACTCCCCACAACCCCCAATTTTAAAACAAACCCCTGACACCTTGTGATTAACATACAATAGTACAATCAATCGGTGAAGCATAGATTAACATCACTGACTAAACACAATCATCGGGGATCAAACAGAATAATACAAAATTGGAAAAGGAAAACTGAAGGATCATGAAATTTACCTGTAGAGAAAGCTCCGAATATGTAAACCGACGCCGCACCAAATCTGCAATCCTTCCACCTTCTTCATCATCTTCCATAAAAACAAAACCAAAGTTGCAAATCCCTTCCTCTCCTCGCCGATTCTCGTTTCCCCTTATTCTATTTCTGGCAATTTATTCCCGATTCTCTCCCTATTTGTATAAATTGAACATGAATAAAATTAGGATCGAAGGAATTGAATCGATCTGTAACCTAAGCATTCAATCATCCATATAGGAAGAAATCCCCCAATTAGCCTCTAGTGTCTTAAAACTTTGGGTGAAATACATATAATATAGAGTTAATAGCCAAAATGGTCCTTGAGGTTTGCTCACTTTTGCCACTTTAGTCCAAAATCCAAATTTTTTACATCTGGGTCCCTGGGTTTGCATTTTGTTGCCATTTTGGTCCAAATCTCAAATCAGATCAGATTTTCAAAAAAAGCCCTGCTATTTTGTCTTTATGCTCAGGGGTATTTTAGTCATTTTACCTCTCTCTCTTGAATAAAAATCCTTCTTCTTCTTTGCAACAAACAACCTGTTCAAGTCTCTCTCTCTCTCAGTTCTCTCTCTCCCTCTCTCACTAAAACACAGCCATCCCCACCACCAACCCCACCACCGCATCATCCTCACCACCACCATCCTACTGCCACCAACACCACCATCCCACTGCCATCATCTCTCTCTCTCTTTAAACCCTAAATCGAAGTGTCAACCACATGTTCCACCACCCTCCACCAACCCACCAGACCCCCCCTCTCTCTCTCTCTCTCAAGAACACCACACCAACCCGCCGGCATCCCCCTCTCTCTCCTGTACAACACCACCAAGAGCCACCAAAATCGGAGGTTTCCACCTATCCAAAACCGTCACAGACTCACAATCACCGGATGTTTCACCGCAAAGCTTCACTGAAGGGTTTTTCGATTTCGTTTTCCTCTCAAATGTTACCAAATCTGTGAAAATCGATGATGATTTTTGTGAATCGGATGTTGAATGAGTGACCGCAAGCTGCTCTATCTTTAGTCTGTGGTGATTGTGGTGGAGGAGGTGGTGTTGGTGAAATATGCAGAGATTGATGGGGGGTTTGTGGTTGAGTGAAGAATTGGGTTGATTATGGATATGTACAGCCAGATCAGAACCATTATGCAGAGATTGATGGGGGGTTTCTTTTGATTTGTGGTGGTTGGTTGTGGTGGTTGCGGAAGAGAGAGAGGGAGAAGAGAGAGAGACAGAGATGGTTGCGGTGGTGGAGGTGCTGTGGCGATGGTGGTGGTGGCGGTGCGGTGGTGGTGGTGGTGGTGTTCGACAGAGATGAGAGAGAGAAGAGAAAGAAGGGTGTTTGGAGAGAGAGAGTGTGTGTGTGCAGAGTGATTTTAGGGGTGTTTGGGTATATTAATACTTAAAATGACTAAAATACCCCTGAGCATAAAGACAAAATAGCAGGGCTTTTTTTGAAAATCTGACCTGATTTGAGATTTGGACCAAAATGGCAACAAAATGCAAACCTCAGGGACCCAGATGTAAAAAATTTGGATTTTGGACTAAAGTGGCAAAAGTGAGCAAACCTCATGGACCATTTTGGCTATTAACTCTATAATATATAGGTAAAAGATCAAATAAAAATAATATTAACGTACGAACGTACGCATTGAGGGAAAAAACAAAAAGTGGCGGTGTCATTTTGGTAATTATCAGCAACTTCTAAATTACTGGGGAAAAAGCAAAAAGGGTCTTCTGTAGAGTAATTTTGAGCATCTGTAGAGTAATTTTGGGAAATGTAGGGTAATTATCAAATTACTCTAGTAGAGTAATTTTGACTTCTGTAGAGTAATTTTGGAAAATGTCTTGTAGAGTAATTTTGTTAGCATTTAGTTATGGGGTTTAGCTTTATGGTTAGCTTTTAGTTGGGGGGGGGGGGGGGGGGGGGGGGGGGTGTTTAGGTTTTTGGGGGGTGGGGGTGGTTTAGGTTTTTGGGAGCCGGATACACCGGGACGGAAGCAGGGGGCGGTGTGGGGGACCGACGCCGGGCCTAAGCCGGCCCCCATACCGCTTAGTCTTATTGTGCTTTGAGTTCATATATTTAGCAGCAATAGGAACTTCTAAGTTTTCAACAGTTTCTTTAGATTTCCATTTATGCCATGCGGACATTGAATCGAAACCTCTTACTTGATTAAAATGATCATTAAAAACATTTATAACTTGATTTAAAGCACCAAATCCATGTTGATCATTCTCATATGTAGCAATATCAGAATCAATCAAATAATTATCCTTATTATTACGAGCCCTTTTCCACATCAACACCACATCATGTTCATGTGTTTCATTCTATTTTGTATCATTTCTACTAAACAATTCTTGAATTTCTAAAACCTCAACAACAGTTGTTTCTTAAAAATATCATTCCAATTATTCGATTCGCCCATTGTTTCTTGAATCTCTTTTTTACTCCTAATGTTAAACCTAGATCTATTTACAAATAAAGAAAACACATGGTATCAATTTAAATATAAGAAATATCATAATAAAAGGGGTTTACATATTACCTCCATTAACAGAACCCTGTGAACATCTTGATGAAGCAAACACTTACTGCAATATACTTGATAAACACATTTAACCTTATAAATGGAGTAACTGATAACTGATTTAACAAAACCAACACAAAATAAACAGATCATATGATGAAAAGACTGTTAGGGATATATCACACAATTAACAAGAACAAACACACACAAAAGCTCACTCACACACACACTCTAAATCACAAGAACAAGAACACATGATATATAGTGGTTCGATCAAGCTTGATCTACGTCCACTCTCCACAACTAGTTCTATCTTTGTATTAGGTGCTCAAAAGTTACAGTACATGAATGAGAAGTATTTATAGGGGATACATAGGGTATGTTTGGCATGGAGCTTTTAGGAGCTTCTAGCTTTAAGCTTTTAAGAAAAAGCTCCTACTCAATAAAAAGTCTTGTTTGGTTGAAGGAGCTTTAAGCTTTTAGGTTAGGAGCTTGAAGCTTTTGGTTGAACGCTACTACTAGTAGCGTTTAGAAGGAGCTACAAGCTTTTAGGGGAAAAATGACTATTTTAACCTCTAAAAATAGGAAACTTTTTAATGCATCAACTTTCTAAAATTTTAGTTATGTCCATTTTGGTCATTTTATACATTTTATTAAAAGCTCCAGCTACTCTACCAAACACCAAATATATCTAAAAAGCTACAGCTACTAACTACCAGCTACAGCTACCAGCTTCCAGCCACCAGCTACCAGCTTACAGCTTCCAGCTAGTAGCCACCAGCTACTTTTGCCAAACATACCCATATTAGGGTTGTTGACTTTAAGCTACAGTGACAAATAAAACCTCTGCTCCGGCTAAAACTTCACAACCCACATCTGGGTTATCTGTTGCCACAACCCAGACGAGTTATTTGGGCATCTGGGTTATCAGTTGTAGCTAAGGCATAACCCAGACGAGTTGTCTGGTCATCTGGGTTATCAGTTGCTTCTGAGGCATAACCCAGACAAGTTAACGTGGTCATCTGGGTTATCACTCTAGTCAAATCCTCCACAACCCAACAATCTCCCACTTGGAGGCTTTGACGACTTCAAACTGCACTCCATGCAACTTCATATTCATAAGTACCTCTGTAACCTCTTCATCTTTACTAGTTGTGGACGACCTTCTCATCAGTTAACCTGAAGGCCAGTTGAAGCTACGCAAAGCTTCAAGTTCTCTAAGGTGACAACCTTAGTCAACATATCAGCTGGATTCTCAGTTCCTTTGATCTTCTTTAACTTCAGATTGCCATCACTGACTTGATCTCTGATAAAGTGATATCTCAACTGTATATGTTTAGTCTTCGAATGGAAGACAAGGTTCTTTGCAAGGTGTATTGTACTTTGATTGTCACAGAACAATGCACAATCAACTTGTTCCTTGCCAAGCTCTTTGAGAAAATTCTTCAACCAAATAAGCTCTTTGCTTGCTTCAGCAACTGCCATATATTCCGCTTCTGTAGTTGATAGGGCAACACTTTTCTGAAGTTTGGACATCCAACTTACAGCAGTGCCTCCCACTGTAAAGACATACCCCGTGGTACTTTTGAATGACTCTTTACACCCACCAAGGTCAGCATCCGCGAAACCCTTCGGAATAGCATCTTTCCCCTTAAGCTGCAATGCCACTTTGGAAGTTCCCTTTAAATATCTTAGCAGCCATTTAACTGCTTCCCAATGTTCTCTTCCCGGATTGGACATAAACCGACTAACAACTCCCACTGCATGAGCAATGTCTGGTCTCGTGCATACCATTGCATACATGAGGCTACCAACTGCAGATGCATACGGAACTTTAGCCATTTTTTCTTTGTCTTCGTCTGATTTGGGTGACTGAACTTTAGAAAGCTTAAAGTGACTTCCCAAAGGTGTGCTTCTGATCTTGGCATCTTTAAGGCTGAATCTCTCTAACACTTTCTCAATGTACTTCTCTTATGATAGTGTCAAAGAACCAGCTTCTTTGTTTCTGAAAATACTCATCCCGAGTATTTGGTTTGCAGCTCCTAAGTCTTTCATCTTAAATTCTTCAAACATTTGTTTCTTTAACTTCTTGATCTCTGTCATGTCTATACCGACAATTAACATATCATCCACATAGAGTAGTAGAATGATATAAGAACCCTTAAACTTCTTGATGTAACAACAATGGTCATTGTCACATCTCTTGTAACCAACTCTTCCCATGAAGTTATCAAACTTCAAGTACCATTGTCTGGGCGCTTGTTTCAGACCATACAAGCTCTTCTTCAATTTGCACACTGTCACACCCCAACCGATGGCGGAAACATCAGAGTGAGACGAAATAGATTGCAAGAGACTTCATAACACTATTTGTGACAAGTATTTAAATAATAAATTTCCATTTCATTTCTAAAGAGTCAATTACAAGATTTTGAAACAAATACAACAATATGAATAATGAAATACAATACAATAAGGGTACAAAATTTAAAGTGTGTATCTAAGCATCCTACTAAATTCCATGCATCATCAACATCATCGCTAAACCTGCAACATGTTTTAAAAGTGTAGTTCAATACAAAAAGTATTGGCGAGCATACAAGCTTGGTGCGTAATATATAGGTATAAAATAATAAGGAACAATCCACATGGAAAACCTAGTTATCAAGATTAACGTATAAACTGGCATGCGATTTACAAGTCAACCTTCTGTTTACGCAAGTATAAATGAAAATTTAACATGACCACTAGTCTACGGGCGGTGCGTTACTCCTATAGCGCTATACATGTTAAATGGAGGCTCGTACGAAGCTAATGACAAGTTCATCACATAAGTATGGTCCAGAAAACACGAATCAAGCATAACAAATAGTAAGCATGTATTAGATTGTTGGTTTATGTATTTGCATAAGAATATGTATAATAAGTGTGTTTTGTATATAAACATGTTACACCCAAAAGTGTGAAAACGGTAAAATGGGTCAAGTATACTCACAGTTTTGCGTATGGTGTACACTTAAACCGCGAGTGGGGTTGGTGGAGTCTCGAGATCACAAGTTTTGCATATAGAGATTCTTTGAAAGTAACGCGCGAAGAAGATGGAGAATTCCAAGGGGGCGAACACAATTACCCTAAACGTGAAAGTACCATACAACGATCTCGTTAAAATATGAATCCTGATGTTTATAGTTTACAAATTAATTGCATTCCTATTTAGTTAAAAGTTTAACTAAATGTTTTGTATATAAGGAGATATCTCGCATAAAGCGTACATCATTTGAATTTCATTGTTATATTTAAAAGTATTAATTAAAAACAGAAAAAGAATTATATATTTTGCATTAATCAATACAGTAATTGATTTAACTTTTAAAAGTGTTAAGTAAAATAGGAAATGAATTATTAATTAAAAACATTAAAAATGAACTTAACTTTTAAAAGTTTTGAAAAAAAATCGAAAGTGATGTAAGTATGAAATATTAATTAAAAATAGAAAAAGAATGAGTTAACTTTTAACAGTTCTAATGAGAATGGAAAATGGATTAAGCACTAAAACAATAAACTAGTGTTTCTTGAGTAGAATTCATTGGATTTAACTACCTGCTCGATTTACATCCCACCCGTTTTAGATTTGTAACAAAAGAATTAAAGAAACGTATAAATGGATTCGGACAGGAGGTATACCGAGTTGAATGTTACGCGATTCCCGTCGTGACTCCGAATGTCTCCGTATCTGAACGAGCCCAAACAACAACAAAAATTAATGAACTCGAACCAGGTTTGAGTCGTGACTAAACCGAATACACCATACTCGTACCTGACTCGAAATGAACAGGAATTGGACCGATTGAAATGCGATGAAACCGGCTGAACGAGACTGGACTTGAGTTGTACCGAGTTTGACGAACCCAAGCCGTGAATCACCACCTCTGTCTCTGTCGTCCACCGCCGCAGGCAAAAAAGAAAGTGTGGGTGTCTAATGATTTTAGTTGCAGACAAATGACCGTGAATCACCACCTCATGGAGATAAATGAAAGTGTGTGTGTCTAATGATTTTAGTTGCAGACAAAAGTTGGGAGAGGCTCATGAAGGTAACGGCTGAACAACAAATGAGGGTTAGGGTTTTTCTAGTTATTTATACTAGGTTATAGTTAGTGGGCTTTGGGCTTGGACCCAAGGCCCACAAGCCCAATCCATGTGTTTAAATGGCCCGTAACTTCCTACGAGACCCGTTATCAAAACCTGAACGTCGTAAAAGTGTCGTAATTTATTGTTCTAAAATAAGAAGACGTAACACAGCGTCGGTAGTCGCGTTTAACGCGTTTTTCGCCAATTGCGTTAAAATCGCGAAAGTGGCGTCGTTGTAGTTTCTAGTCAGTTTCTCGCTCTGATTTCGAGTGTGTTAAAAATAAATAAATAAATAAAAAGCGAACATGTATTTCCTAATAAAATATATAAATGCGGAAATACGAGGCGTCACAGTCTCCCCTCCTTTAGGAAATTTCGTCCCGGAATTTATTCAGAAGGAAGACTTGAATGGGTTTTGGCAAAACGAAGATGATTGTTTAAAATTGAGGCCTTGAAGTTTGAGACGTTTTGAAAAGTATGAAATTTTGAAGAACGAAGAGTTAGGTTTGTAAAGGAGTTTGTTTGACCGAAAATGAGTCGAGATATTTAGCATAAGTAAAAACGTGTACGTGTGTGTATAGGAAAAATGAGTTTAAACAATTTTGAATAAATCAAATTGGAGACGTATTAAAAATGTACCGCATTTAAGAGGGAAAATTTAGTATAAAATGGTTTTGGAGGTAGATTAGAATTCGAACGTTTAAACAGACTTGATTGTGAACGGGGTTCGTATAAAGATGAAGAATAATGGGGAATAAGGGGGAGTATAAAAGTGAACGATTTACTCTTAGTAACGAATGCAAGTATACGAATGGCATAAGTATTGGATAGATGGAAGTAGCGTGCTAAGAACGGAGTCTCGTCATGGATAATCGGATATAGTGCGTTTGTGAGCTATTTAAAGTTTGTATTAGGTCAAAAAAGGTCTATAAAACACCGAATTTCTCATGGCACGTTTTACGAAAGTTTGGTAACGTGGTGAAATCACTTATATATAGGAAGTGTCAGCGGCGTATCCACCATGTTTTAACCATGTTACTTTCATTTCGTATTCGGTGTCATGTTACGTTCCGTGTCTTACCATACATAGTAGTACACTCTATGGTTCTCATACGCCTATCATTATAATCCCGTGTGCACCCGTGATTATATTGATTGTCGCATGATCCGCATAGCTTGTACTAGTTGCGTATGTGTTAAGTAAGGTATACGCAAATTCTGAAAATAAGATTGCGTGTGTAAAGAAATGTATCATATAAGCATGTTGCGTTCCAAATAGTATAAGACCAACGTAAGCGAGTCCCTCGGGTCTCGCTCGCGTACAGGTGCGAATGTATTAATTTTGAGCATGAATAACAGCATAAGCATAGTATAAATTTAAATATGAATACGCATGTGAGCATAAACACAAAACGTATGACAAGAATGTGGGCACATGTAACACCCCGAAATTTATAAAACTTTATATTAAAATAATATAAAGTTAAAAATAAATAAAATAATAATAAATAAATGAGAATGAACTAACTAGGAAATAAATAACCTAGTTAGTTAGTTGGCATGTTTTAAAGCATAAATGAATTTAAAATGCCAAAGATATAAACTAGTTAGAAGTGGAGGGACCTATGTTGTTAAATTTGAAACTTGATAACATGAAACACAAATTAAAACAAACCAAACACCCACTTTGGGGCTGTCTGGTCGAACAAGAAGCAGGGGGCGACAAGAGGCTCCTCACCCAACCCCAATCTTCACAAAAACCACAAATTGAAGGCTTAAATCATGTCCAAATCGATTTTCAAGCATAAATTAATGATCACCTAGTTGAGGGGATCATAAGGTATGTAAAATCTTGATGTTTCGATTCATCTCAAGTTCTAGGTTAATTATGAAAGATCGAAATTTAGCTTGATTGTGTCATGCATGAATGAGATTAGAAGAAATATGGTGTCTAGGGATGAACCCTAGGTGAAATCTTGTTAAAAGATTTCATGATAATTATAGAGTTTATAACCACCATTGTAGGTGATTAATGAACTTGAAGAAAACTTGATAAGCCCTAGAATTGTGATCTTGTTCTAACATAAATCTGAATTTAAGGATAAATTTCAGAAGCATTGATGTTAAGACATGTGTAGAATTGACTAATTAAAGTTAGTTTAGATAATAATTACAAGTCATGAACTTGGTTTTGTTTATATAAAAATCTGACCCGCTAGGTGCTTGACGGAACGCCTAAGTGAGGGTTAATATGTTAAAAGTTAGGTAAAAACGCAGATTTGATCATTGTAGAGGATTATGCGTTAAAGCTTGTGAAAGAATTCTAAACTTATTGTGAATTGAACTCTTTAGGCAAAGAATCCGGAACGTCAAGCGGACACGCTGGGGGAGATACGCGCTTGAAGGGCGTGCTCTAAAGGTACGCGACTTGTTGTCTCGTTACATTTATGTAGATAAGCAAGCCTAGTCGTAAATATGCCTAATGTTGTTATAGCGAAAATAGTTGCGTTTGGTGAGTCTAAGAAGTGATGGAATTCACTAGATGAAGAATGTGTTAAAATAATGGTCGAAATGATAGTGTTTGGAGTGACTCGAACGTCACTCATTAAATTGAGTTATAAAAGCAGAAACCATGGATTAGAAGGGATACGCTAAGGTCGACAAGCCCGGGAATGGGTAATTATGGTTAGAAAGCAATGTCGACGAATTATGAAGGTATGTAACTTGACCCGTTACATTAAACGAATTATTGTTGAATTATGCGAAGTTTCATTGTAGGATAATTATGGTGTTGATTATAGCGACCATGATCGTTACTTACATTAATAGGCTAAGAGTGATAAGAAATCGTTTGGTAGTCGTCATATTGGAGGATTCCACAAGATGAGCCAAACGGGTCGGTTAGTTGTGTAAATTATTGTACTAGTGTTTTAGAGAGTTAAAATGGCGATGACAATCACAAGAGCATTAAGCCATGAGATTGGTAAAGAAATGCGGGTGATAATAAGCCCCGGATGTTGGGTATAAAGTGTCATAAATTTACTAGCAAGATGGTAGTTAATTGTGTGAAGTTGAAATGGGTCGAATAATGTCATAAGTGACTTTTAGTTGTTCAGCCCGTAAGTTAAACTTTTGGTATGAAAATTGTAATAGGCACGTTGGTAATGAATTTACAGACGTATAGGAAAAAGAATCGCTAAAAACGGACCTACGAATCAAAAGTTATGCCAATTTTAAGTTGGGATTTGAATAAACATTGAGCTGGGTATGTACAGCAACAGATAAGCAAACATTCTGTGAAAAAGAGGGCTACGCGTCACGCGAGGCCACTAGGCGTCACACGGCGCCCCCCCCCCCCCCCCAGTTCCAGAAAAATGTTATTTTTTTTGTTGTTTGACTCTTGGAACTTGTTTATATCCATTCTAACATTATCAAAACTGACATCTGATGGCCATAGGTGGCAATAGAGATCTTACGGATGGCGGTCAAGCATATTTTGAAGAACCGAATACACACTTTTGAAGCTTCCGCAATTATCTAGTTTTGTTTTGTAAAAAGTGGAATATGTAGACTTTTCGAACTATGTTTTAGAATGTTGTGAACATGTGTAAACACTCAAGATGTAAAAGTTTTTTATAAGTGGCATTTCCTCATAAAATGCTTACTTTAATTCTATATATTAACGTTAAATTAGTATGGGTGTTACAAGGGCACAAGTATAAGCATAGCGTGTATGAAAAAAAAATGACTATAAAATGTGAGTACAAACATGAGTAAAACACAAAGCGTATGAGTATGAATACGAGTATTAGTGTGAACATAAGTGAAGGCATAAAATGTACAAGTATGGATGTAGGAAATAATGATTTTTTTATAGTATAAATCGAAATACACGAGTTTATGCGCGCAAAAGATTAAAAGTTTTGAGTATGAAAGGAAAAGGGAATGAGTGACACGCGTGAGATTGTTGTGAGATATTGACTAAAACGAGTAAAATGATATGCATATATAGTTGTTGCGCAAAACATGAAGTTAAAATAGATTGAGTTGTCACGAAATATAGACTCTAGTTTGTGAGTGTAAAGAGAGTATAAAACCTATTGGTTATGTGAAAATGTACTTTGTAATGGAATGGAAATGCTATTATGGTTTTTGAAGAATTGATATAGTTGAAAATTATTGGTTCCTTATGAAGTTTCCTTGCCCACTGATGTGTAGTTGGTGTTATAGATTTTTTATGTATATTTTTAGCCCTTTTTTAACCACTTTAGTCAAGTTTTAAATTTATAAAACACGATATTTACTAACACCAAACACACATATGGGCAAGTGCACCCATCGTGAGCGTAGTATAGTGTTGGTAAGATACCGAGGTCGTCCAAGGACACAAGAGTTTTTAATACCGGTTTATCTTCAACATCTAATCAAATCAAAAAGTTAGAAAAAGGTTTTAAACTAGAAAATAAAAACTAAAATGCTGAAAATAAAAATAAAATAAAAAGAGATAGACAAGATGAATCACTTGGATCTGACTCGCCTTTAGTGTAACCTTTGATTATTTACGCACTTTTGCACTTTTTAAGAGATTATCTTAGTTATTGTAGTAGGCCCCTCTTTTGATGGTGACGTTACCCTCAACGCAGTAGTTTGAGTCAGCAAGGATACAATCCTAAAGGGTCGGATTATTGAAAGATAATTAATTAAGTTATTAATGCGTAATGTGGTAGGCCCCTCTTTTGAAGGTGACGTTACCCTCGGCTAAGTAGTCTGAGTTAGCAGGGATACAGTCCTAAGTAGTCAGGTTAATATATTAATAGCAGTTTACATATGAGGGGATCAAGAAATTCGGACCCCCGCCATCCAATAGCAGTGGGTATTGAAGGAGATCCTACTAAGCTTGACCCAGGTCCTTGCAGGATCTATACACTGAACAAGGCAAGACTCTTACCAAACCATTCCCTTAACCCCCGACCAGGTAGACAACATATCTCCATATAGACCGTGGATATATGAATGGTGTAAATCTTTTATTTTATATAGTCAGTAAAATAACGCCAAGAGACCACAGACAAATGATAAGGAAGACTCACCTTCAACATAAGAAACTAGTTATTAAAGTCATTAATACATAACCAAATAAAAAGTGCGAAAAGATTAAAAATAAAAAGTATTACACTAAATACTTGTCTTCACCAAGTGATGTAAGAGACTTAGGCAAACATGGCCTTTGATTGTCAAGAACTCTTACGATCAATCTTGGATCCCGAGACTACTACACACACTCTATGATGGATGATGGTGTTGTGGTAGTGGTGGAGTGTGAGTGAAGTGTGAGAGAGGTGGTTTGTCAAGGGATGATTTGCAAGTGAGCCAAGCACCCCCTATTTATAGCCTGCACAGAAGCCCGGACACGGCCCCGTGTCCATCCATCTTCTCTTTCTTCATTAGTTGCAGTTTGTCTGCATTAGTTGACCACACCCCCGTGTCCGCTGGGCACGACCCTGTGTGCAGAAACGTATCTGTACTATCAAGATTTCCCCAGATTCTGCGAATCTTAGAGTTGAGCACGGCCCCGTGTCCGCTGGGCACGCCCCCGTGGTGGGTGATAGAAGCTTCTACAGCTTTGTCTTTTCTGCAGACACTTGGGCACGCCCCCGTGCTCATTGAGCACGGGGCGTGTTCAGCCTTCTGTTTTCTTGTTCTTGCTTGGGAGGATGCTGTCGAGGGGTCGGGCATGCCACGTTTATTCCTTTTCTTGTATTTATGTTAGATTTAGCTGCATTTTTGCTTCTTTTGTTCATTTGAGCTCATTTAATCCTGAAAATACAAAAGGAAGACAAAAGCATACTTTTTCCAACATTAGTACTAAAAAAAGGTTAGTTTTATGCCACAATTGATGTAATTTATATGTTGCATTTTGCACACATCAAATACCCCCACACTTGAATCTTTGTTTGTCCTCAAGCAAAACTCTTTAGGATGTGGCTTTACATTCCCAAATGGAATGGGTAGAAGAGAAGGTTTTCGGGCTTGTCATAGAGTGTTGGGATTCCAAGATTTTTATTAGGTTTTATTTTTATTTTATTTACAACCCTATTCGTCATGATTTATTTAAAACATTACATAAGATAAATTACTTATTTGGGCATAACATGCCTCTTTAAAATTCCATTTATATACAGGTTCACATACCTCACGGGAGATCACTCAACACTCAGCCGAAGATGTATTTTTGTGAAACACTCAAGAGCGGCATGGAACTTACTTCTACCATATGCTTTCCAAGCAATCAATCCTCCTCCTTTTTAACTATAACCCTTTGTAGATATCAAGAGGACTTTGGGTAAGGGTTAGGCTTGGGTTAAAGGTAGGTGGTTGGGTTAGTGGTTAGTAGAAAAAGGGCGAAAAGGCGTAAAAAGCGTCGGTTTTCACAAGACTTTTATTTTTTCTATAACTTTTTAATTTAATGAAGCAATTCTTTAAACAAATGTTTTGTGGGTTAAGAAATGAAAATGTTTAGGCTCAAAGGGGTTAACTAGGGGGATTTTGGGTAGGTGGTAAAAAAAAGAGAAAAATAATGGTGTAGAAATAAAAAGGGTTAGTCTTAATGCCTCCATCATTTACTTACTCAGGTTTAAGTTGGTAAGGACCGGGAATGACTCGTCGTGGCAAGTTCTAGAGTTGTAAGAAACCAAGCGGCTATTCACACAAGAAACGAAAAATGAGCATTTAGTTTAAAGATGTGTATGTGTATGCTCAATAAAGGCTCAAAACTCACTTTTTGTGAGAATGAGTTTTTATGTGATCAAGTATATATAATCAAATTTTAACTAGATTTGTCATGCCGTTTCACAATTTTCTTATGTTGGCTCTTTTTATCACGACGCTATCGGTTGTAAATTTGTAAAAATATAACCTTTTTAAAACTTGTAATTCCCAAATTAAACAAAGACAAGTAAAAAAATGAAAATTTTTGAAAAAATTTGGGGTGATTAGCGGTTCCAATAGAGTTTTATGTAAGGCTTGTGATTAGGATTTGCAAAAATTCAAGGTTTAGCATCCCCCCCCCCCCCCACACTTAAATTACACATTTTCCTCAATGTGTCCCAAAAATAAGTTTTTAGGTTGATTGAATGTGTAAAAGTGTGTTTAAAAACAAATTTTAATGTTACTGGGCGTCTGGACACGGGCCCGTGGTGACCGGGCACGGCCCCGTGTTCAGATTGCCAGTAACAGAAATCTTTTAAAAAGAAACAGAGTCTGGGCACGGGGGCGTGTTCAGCGAACACGCCCCGTGTCCAGTTACCTGAACTGGGCAATTTCCTGCAGATTGTGCAGCACGGGGCCGTGTTGGGTGGGAACGGCCCGTGCTGAACTTGTTGTAACGAAGAAAAACTGTCGGGAGATTCTGTTTTTGTGCATGGGGTGCTGGTTCAAGTTTCCCTTGGTGTCCTTCACCATCTTGAGTGTGTTTTATTCATGAAAATTAAAACTAGACTAGAAAACATAAAAATTAATCTAAGCTAAACTAAGGATAGTTCCGCGGAATGCCTCCGTGGTGCGCCACGTTTATAAGGGTCCTTGGCTAGACCCAAAGCTAGTCATATGTTACCCGAGTGGGATGTTTTGCATCCCATGTTGCACCATCGGAGAGCATAATCCAAACTTGAGTTTATGACCTTCATGTAATTGACCGGGTCGTCGTCCTCTACTCTCTTCCCAACTCCGAACTTCATCTCCTTGTTCCCAATCCTCAATGTTAGTGTTCCACCATTCATGTCTACTACTGCATGGGCCGTAGCTAGGAAGGATCTTCCTAAGATGAGTGGTACTTCGGTATCTTCCTCCATATCTAGTATGACAAAGTCGGCTGGGAAGACGAATTCGCCGACTTTGACTAATAGATTTTCAGCGATACCTTGTGGATATTTTACGGACCTACGGCGAGTTGTATGCTCATTTTTGTAGGGCTTGTCTTTCCTAGGCCGAGTCGGTTGAACATTGATGTGGGCATGAAGTTTATGCTAACCCCGAGGTCGGCTAGTGCATTGCGAATGGGGGATTTCCCAATCGAACAAGGGATTGTGAAGCTTCCAGGATCGATCTTCTTTTGCGGGAGTTTGTTGAGTAGCAAGGCGGAGCATTCTTCGCTTAAATTAACTAATTGCAATGATTCAATTTTCCTTTTGTTAGTGAGGAAGTCCCTCATAAATTTTGAATATTTAGGCATTTGGGTTAGGACTTCAATAAATGGAATATTAACATGCAATTGTTTTAGCAATTTTTCGAACTTTGTGAATTGCTCATCGGTCTTCTGACGGATTAACCGACCGGGGTATGGAATCAGAGGATTCTTGGTCGGCTCTTGGTTTGGTGGAGGAGCCGTCTCTTGTTGGAGCGTTGGCGAAGTTGTGGACTGGCTAGACCGGCTCGTTTCAGTTGAAGGTAATGGGGCTTCCTCGGGACCCACGGTACGGTTTCTCAATGTGATGAGATGTACTTGTGCCTTTGGGTTGGTTTCGGTGTTACTTGGTAACGCGCCTTGTGGTCTCTCGGAGAAATTTTGAGCTATTTGACTTAATTGTTTTTCAATGTTTTGAATACTAGCTTGTTGAGTTTTAAAATTCGATTCCAATTGTTGAAATCGATCCGAGTTTTTCTTTTCGATGTCGGAGATGAGGCGAGATATGGTATCTTTAAGCCTCTCTCGTCCCCCTTGTTGTTGATAGAAATTTTGTGACTCGTTTCTTGGTTGCTGAAAGTTAGTTCGTTGGTTTAGATTTTGTTGGTTACTACTATTGCTGGGTTCTCTCCAACCAAGGTTAGGGTGGTTACGCCATCCTTGGTTGTAGGTACCCGCTGGAGGACCCGACGGCCTAGGTCTATTATCAATGTAGTTTACCGTTTCTGTTTGACCATCCAATTCTTTCATACAACTCCAATTTTCATGTGGCCCACCACACCCTTCACAAGCCATAACCGAGGTTGTTTTTGCCATTTTAACTTTTTGATTTTTGAAGAAAGGGCCTCGATTTGAGCTTGTAAAGAAGTGCTTTTGTCAACCTTATGGGAGTCCGGAGCAATAGATTTATTGCCTCGGGGAGTGTGCCACTGAAAATTGGTTTGAGCAATTTTCTCAATTTGATTATAAATTTCATTTGGGCGACGATTACCTAAAAGTCCCCCGGAGCTAGAGTCAAGTGTTTGTCTTGTGTGTGGCAACAATCCATTGTAGAAAGTGGATACTTGTTGCCAAACCGCAAGACCATGATGAGGACACTTTCTTAGTAGCTCCTTGAACCTTTCCCAAGTTTCATATTGTAACACCTCGAAAATTCACGTCCTGTAATGTATTGACACGTGTCATAAGCTTGAACGTGTGAAATAATACTCTACAGGGACTAAAGTTGACAAACAAGAAAAGTGTGTGAATATAAGGGTTCAAAATGTCAACATGGGATAAATATACTTTACAATAACCCTACACAATGTTTATACCTTCAAACGAATAAATCATGGATCATACAGAGCTAAATATGAAAGAAAGTGAGAAATTACAAACTACAGGGGTTAAATGTGTCAACATGTTTAAAGTATACCTCTGAGTGACCTTTTAGCAAACCCGAAGCTTTGTAACGGTTAATTATGCTCACTAGAATACATGATAAAAATTTCATAAAGTTTCGTAATCGTATGAGAAAGTTATGATCAAGTTCGTATGCGAGGGGTTAAAAGCGACAACGATGAAGTTTACGACTTTTCGGGTAAACACAAAGCAAACCAAGGACTTAACAAAATGGGAATAAGTCTTGGAGCCCTTATATGTAAATTTGAAGGGCTCATAATGCAAAATACAAAGTAGAATGCCCTTTCGAAGAGCCAAGAGCCAAGATGTAATAATGGAAAAGTTTAAAAACTGACAGCATGCCTCAGGCGGGCCGCGTAAAGCTTAACATAGCTTTACGCGGGCCGCGTCAGACGCCCAGATGCAGAAATAACAGGCAGCAGCCTGTTCAGCCATGTAACCGACTTATAAGGGATATTATTACAACATGGATGACCCCTACATGCTTTTTAGACCTTAGGGACACTTGTGGATGATCCATGATCAGTTGTAGCCTTGTTTGTCAACAATCTAATGAGATTTAAGCACTATATAAAGGCCCTCATGTTGCAACTTTGATCATTCACCCACAACTCATCTTCTG
This sequence comes from Helianthus tuberosus, assembly GCA_030545235.1. NCBI lineage: Eukaryota > Viridiplantae > Streptophyta > Magnoliopsida > Asterales > Asteraceae > Helianthus > Helianthus tuberosus. Next base: position 203,156,804 of record CM060425.1, read on the forward strand.
ATCATCTCTGGAGCTCAAGAGCCTTCTCTAAGCATCCCTGGTCGTGCATTAGACTTTGGTAAGTACCCTTGGCCTTCCTTAATTGAGTTTTGCTTAGTTATTAGCTTAAAAGTCAAACTGTCGTAATTAACGTTTGACTTAGCGATTAATCTTTAATGGTTCAGCGTTTAGTCGAATCAAAGGTAGTTATAAGTTGGTAATTATGTGGGCAATAAACCCTTAAAAGGGCACCCTCTGATTCCCGCTCTAACTAGATCAAATGTCGGGTCAAAGTTGTTTATAAAAAAAGTCAACAGAAACTTAATTTGCGAATTAACATGTAATTAGCAATGTAGAAGGCATGTAACCTATTTTATCACTCATATAACTCAGTAATAAGTGTAAGGACATGTCTAAGCATGTTCGACCCGACAATTTTCTATTTAGACCCGGTTCGGAACCGAAAGTCGCAAAACTTTGAATTTTGCTTTGACTTCAGTTCTGACCCGATTTAGTATGATTTGAAAATGCCTTAGAGCTTCCTTAGGACCAGGCTACATGTTGGTATAACCCTCTGTGGTTGGTTCGTTGATTGTCCGATTCTTTTACATATTTCCGTTAATTGCCTAATGTTGACCAATATGCCCTTTTGACCATAAAACGAGAATTTTGGATATGTAAGAGGACAATAACCTTTGTTATTGATTTATAAACATGTCCTTAAAAGTTTCATATCAGTTCGAGGTACAGAATAGGAGTTATGCTAAATAGCGCAATTAAGAAGCTTTTTGTTAATTAAACGGCGCAATTAGCATAAAGCCTATCTAAACCCAATTTTGACACCAAACCTTTTACACACTGATGTAATATAATATTTTGGGATTTATGAAGATTTTTAATTATTTTTAACCTGCTCATAACCTAAGGTTATGGCGTTGATTCGGTAAATACCGATTTTACCCTTTTTGGTTATAAAATGAGTTCTACATAATATTTTGACGCCAATCCAATTGCTACTGATTTTAAATAATAAATGAAGTATTTTGAACTTTATAACCTGATCAGAAAACTCAGATTTCCTGTATAACCCGGAAATCGCTTAAAATGGCTTTTTAAGCGTATTAAACGCATAGTTTGGGTTTAAAACCATTTTGACATATAAGACTTATCACCAACTGATATGACCTATCAAAATAAGTTATTTTACTGATGTATTCGGACCCGAATCTCAGAATTTCATTTAATCTTATTTATAACCTTTAAAATGACCAAAATACCCCTACGGGGCTTAAATTAAGATTAAACTCGTTTTGGGCATAATGGAAGGTATCCTACTGATATCACAACATATTTAAGGCATATTAACTTAGGAAACCTGTAAATGACTCTTATGGCTACCCGTTACGCCTCTTGCGCGTTCGGTTCGGTTTATGTAACTAGTTTGCATAAATTAGCCGAAACGGGCCCAAACCTTATCGTTTTTGTCTCAAAATTCAGAATGTGATTAGATTACCCATATTATACAAGTCTTCAAACTTGTCGGGTCTAAATCATATTCTATTATGTTCTTTGGTTATTCACGCGTTATAACCGTATCTTTCCTTAAAACTAACCGGTCTAAGTTTAGGCTTAATTAAAGACCCGTTAGGATTCTAATAGGTTATTATAAACCTTCGTTCCAGAATAGGAGACCTGGTAAAAGCTACACGCACTTGCTATTTGTGATTGATACTTGCAAAGGTAAATACTTTTAACTTATTTTCCCTATACGGGCTTGGGGTACGGTATATAAAATATCGCTTGGTTCGGGCATTGAATCTTTAATCGAATAGAGGTTAAACCATTCATATGCTCCATTTTGAAATGTTTTGTTTGCTTAAAGCCTTTGGGGGGTTAATGACCATGTCCTGGATATCCTTGGCATCATCTTACGAGATGGCCACGACATAAGCACGGGGTGTGGTGTGTCTATTGATCTTTAACCCGGTCTACGGATCAGGCTACTAAACGCATAAGAAACATGTAATTCGTTTACAAGTATTATATTTAAATAATTATATATCAAGTTATAAAGAGTTTGTGCCACGTGGATTCAAATCAATTTTATTAAACCTTTTCTAAATGAGTCAGTTGATTGCATTTACCAGTGTAAACTGACATATTTTCCCAAAAAGGTTAAGTGCAGGTACTAAGCGAACTAGGTTGCCTTTCTCCTAGCGTCCACAATAAGTCTCGCAAGCTTGGATGTCAAAACTGTTGAACAATGTTTCCTATTTATTTTTGATCCACCTGTGGATTATTTTCAACTGTTTGTGATACTTGATATTACAATTATATTCGGTTGAAATATATCTTTCATTTGCTTCCGCTGTGCATATTAAATATTGTGTTGTTTGAGTGTAATGTTACCAACTACGTCACGATACTCCCCACCGGGCCCACCGGTCAAACGTGGAAATCTCGGGGTGTGACACATATAAGGATTCCCCATCTTCTTGTGAGTATGTATTAATTTCAGTCATTAATTTAGTCGTTTTAGCAGGAGGGAAATACTTATATAAAAACTTTTGGGCTAGTTCATCCCAGGTGTTTACCGAGCCAACTAGGAGGGCATTAAGCCAAGCCTTAGCTCGGTCTTTTAATGAAAATGGAAACATTCGAAGACAGATGGCGTCATTTGATGCTCCGTTGATCCGAAAGGTATCACATATTTCCAAAAAGTTTGTAATATGCAAATGGGGATTGATAGCAGCGCCAAAGATTACCAACGGTGGGCCGCAGGTAATCCATGAGGGTACGTTGGTCCGCCATCGGAAGTAGGTCCCCCGAAACTTTCTCTTGGTTTTTAGCTTTACGTATTTTTCTTAGAAAGCGTTCGGGTTCGTCTAGAGGCTCTTTTATGTCTCTGCTGGAACTGGAGCTCATACACTACGTAGAGGGTTCAGGTGTGGCGCCTGGGTTCCAAGTTCTGCAATAAAAACAAAAAAGAGAAAGTTGGTCAGAAGGTTCACCACGGCCCCGTGCTCAGATGAACACGGCCCGTGGTCAGAGATACATTAATTGTTTCCCGGATCCCTGTTACTGGGGAGTTCGACACAGCCCCGTGTTGCACCGACACGACCCCGTGCTCAGCTCTCTGTAACTCGAAAAATAAAAACTGCCAGTAACAATGCTGGGCACGGCCCATGTCCGACCAGGCACGACCCGTGCTGAGCTCCGCAGAAACTGAAAAATTAAGAAAAATCCTAAAAAAACGATTAGGCCGTTGATTTTAAGCTTTCTTAAAATCCTTGTGTCCCCGACAACGGCGCCAAAAACTTGATGCGTAGTTGGTGTTATAGATTTTTTATGTATATTTTTAGCCCTTTTTAACCACTTTGGTCAAGTTTTAAATTTATAAAACACGATATTTACTAACACCAAACACACATATGGGCAAGTGCACCCATCGTAAGCGTAGTATAGTGTTGGTAAGATACCGAGGTCGTCCAAGGACACAAGAGCTTTTAATACTGGTTTATCCTCAACGTCTATTCAAATCAAAAAGTTAGAAAAAGGTTTTAAACTAGAAAATAAAAACTAAAATGCTGAAAATAAAAATAAAATAAAAACAGATAGACAAGATGAATCACTTGGATCTGACTCGCCTTTAGTGTAACCTTTGATTATTTTCGCACCTTTTCACTTTTTAAGAGATTATCTTAGTTATTGTAGTGGGCCCCTCTTTTGAAGGTGACGTTACCCGCAAACAGTAGTTTGAGTCAGCAAGGATACAATCCTAAAGGGTCGGATTATTGAAAGATAATTAATTAAGTTATTAATGCGTAATGTGGTAGGCCCCTCTTTTGAAGGTGACGTTACCCTCGGCTAAGTAGTCTGAGTCAGCAGGGATACAGTCCTAAGTAGCCGGGTTAATATATTAATAGTAGTTTACATATGAGGGGATCAAGAAATTCAGACCCCCGCCATCTAATACCTGTGGGTATTGAAGGAGATCCTACTAAGCTTGACCCATGTCCTTGCAGGATCTATACACTGAACAAGGCAAGACTCTTACCAAACCATTCCCTTAACCCCCGACCAGGTAGCCAACATATCTCCATATAGACCGTGGAGATATGAATGGTGTAAATCTTTTATTTTATATAGACAGTAAAATAACGCCAAGACACAACGGACAAATGAAAAGGACGACTCACCTTCAACATAAGAAACTAGTTATTAAAGTCATTAATACATAACCAAATAAAAAGTGCGAAAAGATTAAAAATAAAAAGTATTACACTAAATGCTTGTCTTCACCAAGTGATGTAAGAGACTTAGGCAAACATGGCCTTTGATTGTCAAGAACTCATACGATCAATCTTGGATCCCGAGACTACTACACATACTCTATGATGGATGATGGATGATGGTGGATGATGGTGTTGTGGTGGTGGTGGAGTGTGGGTGAAGTGTGAGAGAGGTGGTTTGCCAATGGATGATTTGCAAGTGAGCCAAACACCCCTATTTATAGCCTGCACAGAAGCCCGGACACGGCCCCGTGTCCATTGGGCACGACCCCGTGTCCATCCATCTTCTCTTTCTTCATTAATTGCAGTTTGTCTTCATTAGTTGACCACGCTCCCGTGTCCGCTGGGCACGACCCCGTGTGCAGAAGCGTATCTGTACTATCAAGATTTCCTCAGATTCTGTGAATCTTAGATTTGACCATGGCCCCATGTCCGCTGGGCACGCCCCTGTGGTGGGTGATAGAAGCTTCTACAGCTTTGTCTTTTCTGTAGACACTTGGGCACGCCCCCGTGCTCATTGAGCACGGGGCGTGTTCAGCCTTCTGTTTCTTATTCTTGCTTGGGAGGATGCTGTCGAGTGGTCGGGCATGCCACGTTTATTCCTTTTCTTGTATTTATGTTAGATTTAGCTGCATTTTTGCTTCTTTTATTCATTTGAGCTCATTTAATCCTGAAAATACAAAAGGACGACAAAAGCATACTTTTTCCAACATTAGTACTAAAAAAGGGTTAGTTTTATGCCACAATTGATGTAATTTATATGTTGCATTTTGCACACATCACCCACGTGTTTTGAATTTAATTGACGTATCGAGTGAGGTTTTGAAAAGTTCTAGAGATTAATAAGGTTGCATCGTTTTAAGTAACCTTGTATTAGAAAGTTTTGAAACTTACAGATTCTTGTGAAAAAGTTGATCCTTAGAAAAAGGAATTTGGTATATGAACTTAGTGATTGTTGAAAAGCGTCTTTTAATAAAATGTTTTATAGCTTTTGAGAGAAGTTTTAGTAAATGTTGAATAATAGTTGTAATATTTTATAGTTGTGTACAAAAAGTTGGTTTGATTCTCAATTAAAATAGAAAATCTCTAGTTTAATGATATGTGATGAGCTTGTTTCAGTAGTTACGTTGAATACAAAATTTCGTGGGCAATGGATTTGTTAGACCGACTAAGTTGACGAGTAGCATTTCGTGAAATTTTGAACATTGAGGAACAAGCGTCTACGAAAAAGTTACAAATTTCATGTGTGTGAGCTATATGAAAATAGATTGTAGGATAAGAAGTTCGTTCATATAAACAATGCATTTTGAAATAATTAGGCATTTGACTAATGATAAACGATTTAGATATAAACATGGTTGTGTTTACGTAATATAGTTTGTTAAAGAAGGTATTGGTAACGATCACCTAGGTAAGGAAATCACCCCTAATCCGTTGATGAGGTCGTTGTATAATGAGAAAAGAACCGGAGTTAATCATCAAGGTAAGGAAATCACTCCTATCTTGATGATTTGTCTCCACTCGCTGTTACAAAAGTGTAAATAAAATCACGTGAAATTATGTATGCTAATAATGTATAATCGTATGAAAAGTATTAGTATGATGTGTGCGTAAAAGTGAAATCTCAAAAATGGTTCAAAATTGACAAGAGAGAATTTTTATCATAAAAGATCGAAAATAATAAAGCGTAAGTTCGAATGAAACTTGGATGGTTCCAAAAGGAACATTGACTAACCAAAGTGGTCGAAAGATCTTTTGAAATTGAGAAGCATACTTTGGCCTAATAGGTGGTATACTCTCGCCGATAAGTCGGTTAACGGTATTCACCCTCCCGGTTACTACATGCCCCAATTCAATCGAAAATTCGAGACTTGGTGGGATTTATAAAATCAAGGAGTGGGACTAGTCGACAAGGTGCGGGTTTCACCCCTAACTTGACGACTTCGTAACCTAAGTGTAGTTGGCACTCGTCGGGTCAAATTGAATTTCGACACGTTGACGAGCGTTCACTAGAATTTAAATTTGAAATTTCCATTAAGATGTGGATTTCACTCCTAACTTAATGGTGAATTTCGTGCGAAAGATAGAATCGAGCGGGATGAGAGTTGTTTACCAAATTGTGGGTTTCACGCCTATTTTGGTAGACTCGTCTCGTTTGTATAATATGAGTGTTGTCGGATTTAGAATAATCGAGTAAAATGTATGAGGAAAAGTGTATGTTAAAGATTAGACGAACAAGTATAAACATGTCAAGAATAGCACATAAAGAACGGAATAATGAAACAATTATTAACACATAAAAAGTATGTCGAGAATAACACATAAAGGATAGAATGGTGAAACAAGTAATAACACATAATAAAACAAGTATAGCATGTCAACTGTTAACACATAAGTGACATATACGCTTAAAAGATCAAAAGAGAATAAATAAAAGCAAATAAAGTAGCATGCAAGTAGTTTCAAGCAAAACATAAGAATAAAGTTCTAAAACTATAGACTAGGTTAAAGCATTCCTACTTTTCCTAACCCCCTATAGTTATGGCTCTGATACCAATCTGTCACACCCCAACCGATGGCGGAAACATCGGAGTGAGACGAAATAGATTGCAAGAGACTTCATAACACTATTTGTGACAAGTATTTAAATAATAAATTTCCATTTCATTTCTAAAGAGTCAATTACAAGATTTTGAAACAAATACAACAATATGAATAATGAAATACAATACAATAAGGGTACAAAATTTAAAGTGTGTATCTAAGCATCCTACTAGATTCCATGCATCATCAACATCATCGCTAAACCTGCAACATGTTTTAAAAGTGTAGTTTAATACAAAAAGTATTGTCGAGCATACAAGCTTGGTGTGTAATATATAGGTACAAAATAATAAGGAACAATCCACATGGCAAACCTAGTTATCAAGATTAACGTATAAACTGGCATGCGATTTACAAGTCAACCATCTGTTTACGCAAGTATAAATGAAAATTTAACATGACCACTAGTCTACGGGCGGTGCGTTACTCCTATAGCGCTATACATGTTAAATGGAGGCTCGTACGAAGCTAATGACAAGTTCATCACATAAGTATGGTCCAGAAAACACGAATCAAGCATAACAAATAGTAAGCATGTATTAGATTATTGGTTTATGTATTTGCATAAGAATATGTATAATAAGTGTGTTTTGTATATAAACATGTTACACCCAAAAGTGTGAAAACGGTAAAATGGGTCAAGTATACTCAGGGGCGGACCCACATTGGTGCCACCGGGGTCCCCGGACCCCAATCTTTTTAAAAAAAATAGTAGATTCGGTATATTAAATTGTATATGGACCCCATAAATACAATTAGGTGGACACCATAGAAATAAAAAGAAAGTTGGTGTAGTGGTAAATCTCCCTCTTTTCCACCAAGAGGTCATGGGTTCAATCCTTGATAAGCTCATTTTTCTTATTTTTTAAAAAAATCTAGTTCAAACCTCACTTTAACTCGACCCGAACGAGGACCGACCTGAAAATGGACCCCATTGAAATAAAATCCTGGGTCCGCCACTGAGTATACTCACAGTTTTGCGTATGGTGTACACTTAAACCGCGAGTGGGGTTGGTGGAGTCTCGAGATCACAAGTTTTGCATATAGAGATTCTTTGAAAGTAACGCGCAAAGAAGATGGAGAATTCCAAGGGGGCGAACACGATTACCCTAAACGTGAAAGTACCATACAACGATCTCGTTAAAATATGAATCCTAATGTTTATAGTTTACAAATTAATTGCATTCCTATTTAGTTAAAAGTTTAACTAAATGTTTTGTATATAAGGAGATATCTCGCATAAAGCGTACATCATTTGAATTTCATTGTTATATTTAAAAGTATTAATTAAAAACAGAAAAAGAATTATATATTTTGCATTAATCAATACAGTAATTGATTTAACTTTTAAAAGTGTTAAGTAAAATAGGAAATGAATTATTAATTAAAAACATTAAAAATGAACTTAACTTTTAAAAGTTTTGAAAAAAAAATCGAAAGTGATGTAAGTATGAAATATTAATTAAAAATAGAAAAAGAATGAGTTAACTTTTAACAGTTCTAATGAGAATGGAAAATGGATTAAGCACTAAAACAATAAACTAGTGTTTCTTGAGTAGAATTCATTGGATTTAACTACCTGCTCGATTTACATCCCACCCGTTTTAGATTTGTAACAAAAGAATTAAAGAAACGTATAAATGGATTCGGACAGGAGGTATACCGAGTTGAATGTTACGCGATTCCCGTCGTGACTCCAAATGTCTCCGGATCTGAACGAGCCCAAACAACAACAAAAATTAATGAACTCGAACCAGGTTTGAGTCGCGACTAAACCGAATACACCATACTCGTACCTGACTCGAAATGAACAGGAATTGGACCGATTGAAATGCGATGAAACCGGCTGAACGAGACTGGACTTGAGTTGTACCGAGTTTGACGAACCCAAGCCGTGAATCACCACCTCTGTGTGTGTGTGTCTAATGATTTTAGTTGCAGACAAATGACCGTGAATCACCACCTCATGGAGATAAATGAAAGTGTGTGTGTCTAATGATTTTAGTTGCAGACAAAAGTTGGGAAAGGCTCATGAAGGTAACGGCTGAACAACAAATGAGGGTTAGGGTTTTTCTAGTTATTTATACTAGGTTATAGTTAGTGGGCTTTGGGTTTGGACCCAAGGCCCACAAGCCCAATCCCTGTGTTTAAATGGCCCGTAACTTCCTACGAGACCCGTTATCAAAACCTGAACGTCGTAAAAGTGTCGTAATTTATTGTTCTAAAATAAGAAGACGTAACACAGCGTCGGTAGTCGCGTTTAACGCGTTTTGCGCTAATTGCGTTAAAATCGCAAAAGTGGCGTCGTTGTAGTTTCTAGTCAGTTTCTCGCTCTGATTTCGAGTGTGTTAAAAATAAATAAATAAATAAAAAGCGAACATGTATTTCCTAATAAAATATATAAATGCGGAAATACGAGGCGTCACAGTCTCCCCTCCTTTAGGAAATTTCATCCCGGAATTTATTCAGAAGGAAGACTTGAATGGGTTTTGGCAAAACGAAGATGATTGTTTAAAATTGAGGCCTTGAAGTTTGAGACGTTTTGAAAAGTATGAAATTTTGAAGAACGAAGAGTTAGGTTTGTAAAGGAGTTTGTTTGACCGAAAATGAGTCGAGATATTTAGCATAAGTAAAAACGTGTACGTGTGTGTATAGGAAAAATGAGTTTAAACAATTTTGAATAAATCAAATTGGAGACGTATTAAAAATGTACCGCATTTAAGAGGGAAAATTTAGTATAAAATGGTTTTGGAGGTAGATTAGAATTCGAACGTTTAAACAGACTTGATTGTGAACGGGGTTCGTATAAAGATGAAGAATAATGGGGAATAAGGGGGAGTATAAAAGTGAACGATTTACTCTTAGTAACGAATGCAAGTATAAGAATGACATAAGTATTGGATAGATGGAAGTAGCGTGCTAAGAACGGAGTCTCGTCATGGATAATCGGATATAGTGCGTTTGTGAGCTATTTAAAGTTTGTATTAGGTCAAAAAAGGTCTACAAAACACCGAATTTCTCATGGCACGTTTTACGAAAGTTTGGTAACGTGGTGAAATCACTTATATATAGGAAGTGTCAGCGGCGTATCCACCATGTTTTAACCATGTTACTTTCATTTCGTATTCGGTGTCATGTTACGTTCCGTGTCTTACCATACATAGTAGTACACTCTATGGTTCTCATACGCCTATCATTATAATCCCGTGTGCACCCGTGATTATATTGATTGTCGCATGATCCGCATAGCTTGTACTAGTTGCGTATGTGTTAAGTAAGGTATACGCAAATTCTGAAAATAAGATTGCGTGTGTAAAGAAATGTATCATATAAGCATGTTGCGTTCCAAATAGTATAAGACCAACGTAAGCGAGTCCCTCGGGTCTCGCTCGCGTACAGGTGCGAATGTATTAATTTTGAGCATGAATAACAGCATAAGCATAGTATAAATTTAAATATGAATACGCATGTGAGCATAAACACAAAACGTATGACAAGAATGTGGGCACATGTAACACCCCGAAATTTATAAAACTTTATATTAAAATAATATAAAGTTAAAAATAAATAAAATAATAATAAATAAATGAGAATGAACTAACTAGGAAATAAATAACCTAGTTAGTTAGTTGGCATGTTTTAAAGCATAAATGAATTTAAAATGCCAAAGATATAAACTAGTTAGAAGTGGAGGGACCTATGTTGTTAAATTTGAAACTTGATAACATGAAACACAAATTAAAACAAACCAAACACCCACTTTGGGGCTGTCTGGTCGAACAAGAAGCAGGGGGCGACAAGAGGCTCCTCACCCAACCCCAATCTTCACAAAAACCACAAATTGAAGGCTTAAATCATGTCCAAATCGATTTTCAAGCATAAATTAATGATCACCTAGTTGAGGGGATCATAAGGTATGTAAAATCTTGATGTTTCGATTCATCTCAAGTTCTAGGTTAATTATGAAAGATCGAAATTTAGCTTGATTGTGTCATGCATGAATGAGATTAGAAGAAATATGGTGTCTAGGGATGAACCCTAGGTGAAATCTTGTTAAAAGATTTCATGATAATTATAGAGTTTATAACCACCATTGTAGGTGATTAATGAACTTGAAGAAAACTTGATAAGCCCTAGAATTGTGATCTTGTTCTAACATAAATCTGAATTTAAGGATAAATTTCAGAAGCATTGATGTTAAGACATGTGTAGAATTGACTAATTAAAGTTAGTTTAGATAATAATTACAAGTCATGAACTTGGTTTTGTTTATATAAAAATCTGACCCGCTAGGTGCTTGACGGAACGCCTAAGTGAGGGTTAATATGTTAAAAGTTAGGTAAAAACGCAGATTTGATCATTGTAGAGGATTATGCGTTAAAGCTTGTGAAAGAATTCTAAACTTATTGTGAATTGAACTCTTTAGGCAAAGAATCCGGAACGTCAAGCGGACACGCTGGGGGAGATACGCGCTTGAAGGGCGTGCTCTAAAGGTACGCGACTTGTTGTCTCGTTACATTTATGTAGATAAGCAAGCCTAGTCGTAAATATGCCTAATGTTGTTATAGCGAAAATAGTTGCGTTTGGTGAGTCTAAGAAGTGATGGAATTCACTAGATGAAGAATGTGTTAAAATAATGGTCGAAATGATAGTGTTTGGAGTGACTCGAACGTCACTCATTAAATTGAGTTATAAAAGCAGAAACCATGGATTAGAAGGGATACGCTAAGGTCGACAAGCCCGGGAATGGGTAATTATGGTTAGAAAGCAATGTCGACGAATTATGAAGGTATGTAACTTGACCCGTTACATTAAACGAATTATTGTTGAATTATGCGAAGTTTCATTGTAGGATAATTATGGTGTTGATTATAGCGACCATGATCGTTACTTACATTAATAGGCTAAGAGTGATAAGAAATCGTTTGGTAGTCGTCATATTGGAGGATTCCACAAGACGAGCCAAACGGGTCGGTTAGTTGTGTAAATTATTGTACTAGTGTTTTAGAGAGTTAAAATGGCGATGACAATCACAAGAGCATTAAGCCATGAGATTGGTAAAGAAATGCGGGTGATAATAAGCCCCGGATGTTGGGTATAAAGTGTCATAAATTTACTAGCAAGATGGTAGTTAATTGTGTGAAGTTGAAATGGGTCGAATAATGTCATAAGTGACTTTTAGTTGTTCAGCCCGTAAGTTAAACTTTTGGTATGAAAATTGTAATAGGCACGTTGGTAATGAATTTACAGACGTATAGGAAAAAGAATCGCTAAAAACGGACCTACGAATCAAAAGTTATGCCAATTTTAAGTTGGGATTTGAATAAACATTGAGCTGGGTATGTACAGCAACAGATAAGCAAACATTCTGTGAAAAAGAGGGCTACGCGTCACGCGAGGCCACTAGGCGTCACACAGCGCCCCCCCCCCCCCCCCCAGTTCCAGAAAAATGTTATTTTTTTGTTGTTTGACTCTTGGAACTTGTTTATATCCATTCTAACATTATCAAAACTGACATCTGATGGCCATAGGTGGCAATAGAGATCTTACGGATGGCGGTCAAGCATATTTTGAAGAACCGAATACACACTTTTGAAGCTTCCGCAATTATCTAGTTTTGTTTTGTAAAAAGTGGAATATGTAGACTTTTCGAACTATGTTTTAGAATGTTGTGAACATGTGTAAACACTCAAGATGTAAAAGTTTTTTATAAGTGGCATTTCCTCATAAAATGCTTACTTTAATTCTATATATTAACGTTAAATTAGTATGGGTGTTACAAGGGCACAAGTATAAGCATAGCGTGTATGAAAAAAAATGACTATAAAATGTGAGTACAAACATGAGTAAAACACAAAGCGTATGAGTATGAATACGAGTATTAGTGTGAACATAAGTGAAGGCATAAAATGTACAAGTATGGATGTAGGAAATAATGATTTTTTTATAGTATAAATCGAAATACACGAGTTTATGCGCGTAAAAGATTAAAAGTTTTGAGTATGAAAGGAAAAGGGAATGAGTGACACGCGTGAGATTGTTGTGAGATATTGACTAAAACGAGTAAAATGATATGCATATATAGTTGTTGCGCAAAACATGAAGTTAAAATAGATTGAGTTGTCACGAAATATAGACTCTAGTTTGTGAGTGTAAAGAGAGTATAAAACCTATTGGTTATGTGAAAATGTACTTTGTAATGGAATGGAAATGCTATTATGGTTTTTGAAGAATTGATATAGTTGAAAATTATTGGTTCCTTATGAAGTTTCCTTGCCCACTGATGCGTAGTTGGTGTTATAGATTTTTTATGTATATTTTTAGCCCTTTTTAACCACTTTAGTCAAGTTTTAAATTTATAAAACACGATATTTACTAACACCAAACACACATATGGGCAAGTGCACCCATCGTGAGCGTAGTATAGTGTTGGTAAGATACCGAGGTCGTCCAAGGACACAAGAGTTTTTAATACCGGTTTATCTTCAACATCTAATCAAATCAAAAAGTTAGAAAAAGGTTTTAAACTAGAAAATAAAAACTAAAATGCTGAAAATAAAAATAAAATAAAAACAGATAGACAAGATGAATCACTTGGATCTGACTCGCCTTTAGTGTAACCTTTGATTATTTACGCACTTTTGCACTTTTTAAGAGATTATCTTAGTTATTGTAGTAGGCCCCTCTTTTGATGGTGACGTTACCCTCAACGCAGTAGTTTGAGTCAGCAAGGATACAATCCTAAAGGGTCGGATTATTGAAAGATAATTAATTAAGTTATTAATGCGTAATGTGGTAGGCCCCTCTTTTGAAGGTGACGTTACCCTCGGCTAAGTAGTCTGAGTTAGCAGGGATACAGTCCTAAATAGTCGGGTTAATATATTAATAGTAGTTTACATATGAGGGGATCAAGAAATTCGGACCCCCGCCATCCAATAGCAGTGGGTATTGAAGGAGATCCTACTAAGCTTGACCCAGGTCCTTGCAGGATCTATACACTGAACAAGGCAAGACTCTTACCAAACCATTCCCTTAACCCCCGACCAGGTAGACAACATATCTCCATATAGACCGTGGATATATGAATGGTGTAAATCTTTTATTTTATATAGACAGTAAAATAACGCCAAGAGACCACAGACAAATGATAAGGAAGACTCACCTTCAACATAAGAAACTAGTTATTAAAGTCATTAATACATAACCAAATAAAAATTGCGAAAAGATTAAAAATAAAAAGTATTACACTAAATACTTGTCTTCACCAAGTGATGTAAGAGACAAATGCTAAGGAAGACTCACCCCCTATTTATAGCCTGCACAGAAGCCCGGACACGGCCCCGTGTCCATCCATCTTCTCTTTCTTCATTAGTTGCAGTTTGTCTGCATTAGTTGACCACACCCCCGTGTCCGCTGGGCACGACCCCGTGTGCAGAAACGTATCTGTACTATCAAGATTTCCCCAGATTCTGCGAATCTTAGAGTTGAGCACGGCCCCGTGTCCGCTGGGCACGCCCCCGTGGTGGGTGATAGAAGCTTCTACAGCTTTGTCTTTTCTGCAGACACTTGGGCACGCCCCCGTGCTCATTGAGCACGGGGCGTGTTCAACCTTCTGTTTTCTTGTTCTTGCTTGGGAGGATGCTGTCGAGGGGTCGGGCATGCCACGTTTATTCCTTTTCTTGTATTTATGTTAGATTTAGCTGCATTTTTGCTTCTTTTGTTCATTTGAGCTCATTTAATCCTGAAAATACAAAAGGAAGACAAAAGCATACTTTTTCCAACATTAGTACTAAAAAAAGGTTAGTTTTATGCCACAATTGATGTAATTTATATGTTGCATTTTGCACACATCAAATACCCCCACACTTGAATCTTTGTTTGTCCTCAAGCAAAACTCTTTAGGATGTGGCTTTACATTCCCAAATGGAATGGGTAGAAGAGAAGGTTTTCGGGCTTGTCATAGAGTGTTGGGATTCCAAGATTTTTATTAGGTTTTATTTTTATTTTATTTACAATCCTATTCGTCATGATTTATTTAAAACATTACATAATATAAATTACTTATTTGGGCATAACATGCCTCTTTAAAATTCCATTTATATACAGGTTCACATACCTCACGGGAGATCACTCAACACTCGGCCGAAGATGTATTTTTGTGAAACACTCAAGAGCGGCATGGAACTTACTTCTACCATATGCTTGCCAAGCAATCAATCCTCCTCCTTTTTAACTATAACCCTTTGTAGATATCAAGAGGACTTTGGGGAAGTGTTAGGCTTGGGTTAAAGGTAGGTGGTTGGGTTAGTGGTTAGTAGAAAAAGGGCGAAAAGGCGTAAAAAGCGTCGGTTTTCACAAGACTTTTATTCTTTCTATAACTTTTTAATTTAATGAAGCAATTCTTTAAACAAATGTTTTGTGGGTTAAGAAATGAAAATGTTTAGGCTCAAAGGGGTTAACTAGGGGGATTTTGGGTAGGTGGTAAAAAAAAGAGAAAAATAATGGTGTAGAAATAAAAAGGGTTAGTCCTAATACCTCCATCATTTACTTACTCAGGTTTAAGTTGGTAAGGACCGGGAATGACTCCCGTCGTGGCAAGTTCTAGAGTTGTAAGAAACCAAGCGGCTATTCACACAAGAAACGAAAAATGACCATTTAGTTTAAAGATGTGTATGTGTATGCTCAATAAAGGCTCAAAACTCACTTTTTGTGAGAATGAGTTTTTATGTGATCAAGTATATATAATCAAATTTTAACTAGATTTGTCATGCCGTTTCATAATTTTGTTATGTTGGCTCTTTTTATCACGACGCTATCGGTTGTAAATTTGTAAAAATATAACCTTTTTAAAACTTGTAATTCCCAAATTAAACAAAGACAAGTAAAAAAATGAAAATTTTTGAAAAAATTTGGGGTGATTAGCGGTTCCAATAGAGTTTTATGTAAGGCTTGTGATTAGGATTTGCAAAAATTCAAGGTTTAGCACCCCCCCCCCCACACACTTAAATTACACATTGTCCTCAATGTGTCCCAAAAATAAGTTTTTAGGTTGATTGAATGTGTAAAAGTGTGTTTAAAAACAAATTTTAATGTTACTGGGTGTCTGGACACGGGCCCGTGGTGACCGGGCACGGCCCCGTGTTCAGATTGCCAGTAACAGAAATCTTTTAAAAAGAAACAGAGTCTGGGCACGGGGGCGTGTTCAGCGAACACGCCCCGTGTCCAGTTACCTGAACTGGGCAATTTCCTGCAGATTGTGCAGCACGGGGCCGTGTTGGGTGGGCACGACCCGTGCTGAACTTGTTGTAACGAAGAAAAACTGTCGGGAGATTCTGTTTTTGTGCATGGGGTGCTGGTTCAAGTTTCCCTTGGTGTCCTTCACCATCTTGAGTGTGTTTTATTCATGAAAATTAAAACTAGACTAGAAAACATAAAAATTAATCTAAGCTAAACTAAGGATAGTTCCGCGGAATGCCTCCGTGGTGCGCCACGTTTATAAGGGTCCTTGGCTAGACCCAAAGCTAGTCATATGTTACCCGAGTGGGATGTTTTGCATCCCATGTTGCACCATCGGAGAGCATCATCCAAAATTAAGTTTATGACCTTCATGTAATTGACCGGGTCGTCGTCCTCTACTCTCTTCCCAACTCCGAACTTCATCTCCTTGTTCCCAATCCTCAATGTTAGTGTTCCACCATTCATGTCTACTACTGCATGGGCCGTAGCTAGGAAGGATCTTCCTAAGATGAGTGGTACTTCGGTATCTTCCTCCATATCTAGTATGACAAAGTCGGCTGGGAAGACGAATTCGCCGACTTTGACTAATAGATTTTCAGCGATACCTTGTGGATATTTTACGGACCTACGGCGAGTTGTATGCTCATTTTTGTAGGGCTTGTCTTTCCTAGGCCGAGTCGGTTGAACATTGATGTGGGCATGAAGTTTATGCTAACCCCGAGGTCGGCTAGTGCATTGCGAATGGGGGATTTCCCAATCGAACAAGGGATTGTGAAGCTTCCAGGATCGATCTTCTTTTGCGGGAGTTTGTTGAGTAGCAAGGCGGAGCATTCTTCGCTTAAATTAACTAATTGCAATGATTCAATTTTCCTTTTGTTAGTGAGGAAGTCCCTCATAAATTTTGAATATTTAGGCATTTGGGTTAGGACTTCAATAAATGGAATATTAACATGCAATTGTTTTAGCAATTTTTCGAACTTTGTGAATTGCTCATCGGTCTTCTGACGGATTAACCGACCGGGGTATGGAATCGGAGGATTCTTGGTCGGCTCTTGGTTTGGTGGAGGAGCCGTCTCTTGTTGGAGCGTTGGCGAAGTTGTGGACTGGCTAGACCGGCTCGTTTCAGTTGAAGGTAATGGGGCTTCCTCGGGACCCACGGTACGGTTTCTCAATGTGATGAGATGTACTTGTGCCTTTGGGTTGGTTTCGGTGTTACTTGGTAACGCGCCTTGTGGTCACTCGGAGAAATTTTGAGCTATTTGACTTAATTGTTTTTCAATGTTTTGAATACTAGCTTGTTGAGTTTTAAAATTCGATTCCAATTGTTGAAATCGATCCGAGTTTTTCTTTTCGATGTCGGAGATGAGGCGAGATATGGTATCTTTAAGCCTCTCTCGTCCCCCTTGTTGTTGATAGAAATTTTGTGACTCGTTTCTTGGTTGCTGAAAGTTAGTTCGTTGGTTTAGATTTTGTTGGTTACTACTATTGCTGGGTTCTCTCCAACCAAGGTTAGGGTGGTTACGCCATCCTTGGTTGTAGGTACCCGCTGGAGGACCCGACGGCCTAGGTCTATTATCAATGTAGTTTACCGTTTCTGTTTGACCATCCAATTCTTTCATACAACTCCAATTTTCATGTGGCCCACCACACCCTTCACAAGCCATAACCGAGGTTGTTTTTGCCATTTTAACTTTTTGATTTTTGAAGAAAGGGCCTCGATTTGAGCTTGTAAAGAAGTGCTTTCGTCAACCTTATGGGCGTCCGGAGCAATAGATTTATTGCCTCGGGGAGTGTGCCACTGAAAATTGGTTTGAGCAATTTCCTCAATTTGATTATAAATTTCATTTGGGCGACGATTACCTAAAAGTCCCCCGGAGCTAGAGTCAAGTGTTTGTCTTGTGTGTGGCAACAATCCATTGTAGAAAGTGGATACTTGTTGCCAAACCGCAAGACCATGATGAGGACACTTTCTTAGTACCTCCTTGAACCTTTCCCAAGTTTCATATTGTAACACCTCGAAAATTCACGTCCTGTAATGTATTGACACGTGTTATAAGCTTGAACGTGTGAAATAATACTCTACAGGGACTAAAGTTGACAAACAAGAAAAGTGTGTGAATATAAGGGTTCAAAATGTCAACAAGGGATAAATATACTTTACAATAACCCTACACAATGTTTATACCTTCAAACGAATAAATCATGGATCATACGGAGCTAAATATGAAAGAAAGTGAGAAATTACAAACTACAGGGGTTAAATGTGTCAACATGTTTAAAGTATACCTCTGAGTGACCTTTTAGCAAACCCGAAGCTTTGTAACGGTTAATTATGCTCACTAGAATACATGATAAAAATTTCATAAAGTTTCGTAATCGTATGAGAAAGTTATGATCAAGTTCGTATGCGAGGGGTTAAAAGCGACAACGATGAAGTTTACGACTTTTCGGGTAAACACAAAGCAAACCAAGGACTTAACAAAATGGGAATAAGTCTTGGAGCCCTTATATGTAAATTTGAAGGGCTCATAATGCAAAATACAAAGTAGAATGCCCCTTTGAAGAGCCAAGAGCCAAGATGTAATAATGGAAAAGTTTAAAAACTGACAGCATGCCTCAGGCGGGCCGCGTAAAGCTTAACATAGCTTTACGCGGGCCGCGTCAGACGCCCAGATGCAGAAATAACAGGCAGCAGCCTGTTCAGCCATGTAACCGACTTATAAGGGATATTATTACAACATGGACGACCCCTACATGCTTTTTAGACCTTAGGGACACTTGTGGATGATCCATGATCAGTTGTAGCCTTGTTTGTCAACAATCTAATGAGATTTAAGCACTATATAAAGGCCCTCATGTTGCAACTTTGATCATTCACCCACAACTCATCTTCCGATCATCTCTGGAGCTCAAGAGCCTTCTCTAAGCATCCCTGGTCGTGCATTAGAATTTGGTAAGTACCCTTGGCCTTCCTTAATTGAGTTTTGCTTAGTTATTAGCTTAAAAGTCAAACCGTCGTAATTAACGTTTGACTTAGCGATTAATCTTTAATGGTTCAGCGTTTAGTCGAATCAAAGGTAGTTATAAGTTGGTAATTATGTGGGCAATAAACCCTTAAAAGGGCACCCTCTGATTCCCGCTCTAACTAGATCAAATATCGGGTCAAAGTTGTTTATAAAAAAAGTAAACAGAAACTTAATTTGCGAATTAACATGTAATTAGCAATGTAGAAGGCATGTAACCTATTTTATCACTCATATAACTCAGTAATAAGTGTAAGGACATGTCTAAGCATGTTCGACCCGACAATTTTCTATTTAGACCCGGTTCGGAACCGAAAGTCGCAAAACTTTGAATTTTGCTTTGACTTCAGTTCTGACCTGATTTAGTATGATTTGAAAATGCCTTAGAGCTTCCTTAGGACCAGGCTACATGTTGGTATAACCCTCTGTGGTTGGTTCGTTGATTGTCCGATTCTTTTACATATTTCCGTTAATTGCCTAATGTTGACCAATATGCCCTTTTGACCATAAAACGATAATTTTGGATATGTAAGAGGACAATAACCTTTGTTATTGATTTATAAACATGTCCCTAAAAGTTTCATATCAGTTCGAGGTACAGAATAGGAGTTATGCTAAATAGCGCAATTAAGAAGCTTTTTGTTAATTAAACGGCGCAATTAGCATAAAGCCTATCTAAACCCAATTTCGACACCAAACCTTTTACACACTGATGTAATATAATATTTTGGGATTTATGAAGATTTTTAATTATTTTTAACCTGCTCATAACCTAAGGTTATGGCGTTGATTCGGTAAATACCGATTTTACCCTTTTTGGTTATAAAATGAGTTCTACATAATATTTTGATGCCAATCCAATTGCTACTGATTTTAAATAATAAATGAAGTATTTTTAACTTTATAACCTGATCAGAAAACTCAGATTTCCTGTATAACCCGGAAATCGCTTAAAATGGCTTTTTAAGCGTATTAAACGCATAGTTTGGGTTTAAAACCATTTTGACATATAAGACTTATCACCAACTGATATGACCTATCAAAATAAGTTATTTTACTGATGTATTCGGACCCGAATCTCAGAATTTCATTTAATCTTATTTATAACCTTTAAATTGACCAAAATACCCCTACGGGGCTTAAATTAAGATTAAACTCGTTTTGGGCATAATGGAAGGTATCCTACTGATATCACAACATATTTAAGGCATATTAACTTAGGAAACCTGTAAATGACTCTTATGGCTACCCGTTACGCCTCTTGCGCGTTCGGTTCGGTTTATGTAACTAGTTTGCATAAATTAGCCGAAGGGCCCAAACCTTATCGTTTTTGTCTCAAAATTCAGAATGTGATTAGATTACCCATATTATACAAGTATTCAAACTTGTCGGGTCTAAATCATATTCTATTATGTTCTTTGGTTATTCACGCGTTATAACCGTATCTTTCCTTAAAACTAACCGGTCTAAGTTTAGGCTTAATTAAAGACCCGTTAGGATTCTAATAGGTTATTATAAACCTTCGTTCCAGAATAGGAGACCTGGTAAAAGCTACACGCACTTGCTATTTGTGATTGATACTTGCAAAGGTAAATACTTTTAACTTATTTTCCCTATACGGGCTTGGGGTACGGTATATAAAATACCGCTTGGTTCGGGCATTGAATCTTTAATCGAATAGAGGTTAAACCATTGATATGCTCCATTTTGAAATGTTTTGTTTGCTTAAAGCCTTTGGGGGGTTAATGACCATGTCCTGGATATCCTTGGCATCATCTTACGAGATGGCCACGACCTAAGCACGGGGTGTAGGCGTACTCCCGTCAGTGACAAAAATAATAATGTGGTGTGTCTATTGATCTTTAACCCGGTCTACGGATCAGGCTACTAAACGCATAAGAAACATGTAATTCGTTTACAAGTATTATATTCAAATAATTATATATCAAGTTATAAAGAGTTTGTGCCACGTGCATTCAAATCAATTTTATTAAACCTTTTCTAAATGAGTCAGTTGATTGCATTTACCAGTGTAAACTGACGTATTTTCCCAAAAAGGTTAAGTGCAGGTACTAAGCGAACTAGGTTGCCTTTCTCCTAGCGTCCACAATAAGTCTCGCAAGCTTGGATGTCAAAACTGTTGAACAATGTTTCCTATTTATTTTTGATCCACCTGTGGATTATTTTCAACTGTTTGTGATACTTGATATTACAATTATATTCGGTTGAAATATATCTTTCATTTGCTTCCGCTGTGCATATTAAATATTGTGTTGTTTGAGTGTAATGTTACCAACTACGTCACGATACTCCCCACCGGGCCCACCGGTCAAACGTGGAAATCTCGGGGTGTGACACATATAAGGATTCCCCATCTTCTTGTGAGTATGTATTAATTTCAGTCATTAATTTAGTCGTTTTAGCAGGAGGGAAATACTTATATAAAAACTTTTGGGCTAGTTCATCCCAGGTGTTTACCGAGCCAACTAGGAGGGCATTAAGCCAAGCCTTAGCTCGGTCTTTTAATGAAAATGGAAACATTCGAAGACGGATGGCGTCATTTGATGCTCCGTTGATCCGAAAGGTATCACATATTTCCAAAAAGTTTGTAATATGCAAATGGGGATTGATAGCAGGGCCAAAGATTACCAACGGTGGGCCGCAGGTAATCCATGAGGGTACGTTGGTCCGCCATCGGAAGTAGGTCCCCCGAAACTTTCTCTTGGTTTTTAGCTTTACGTATTTTTCTTAGAAAGCGTTCGGGTTCGTCTAGAGGCTCTTTTATGTCTCTGCTGGAACTGGAGCTAATACACTACGTAGAGGGTTCAGGTGTGGCGCCTGGGTTCCAAGTTCTGCAATAAAAACAAAAAAGAGAAAGTTGGTCAGAAGGTTCACCACGGCCCCGTGCTCAGATGAACACGGCCCGGGATCAGAGATACATTAATTGTTTCCCGGATCCCTGTTACTGGGGAGTTCGACACGGCCCCGTGTTGCACCGACACGACCCCGTGCTCAGCTCTCTGTAACTCGAAAAATAAAAACTGCCAGTAACAATGCTGGGCACGGCCCGTGTCCGACCAGGCACGGCCCGTGCTGAGCTCCGCAGAAACTGAAAAATTAAGAAAAATCCTAAAAAAACGATTAGGCCGTTGATTTTAAGCTTTCTTAAAATCCTTGTGTCCCCGGCAACGGCGCCAAAAACTTGATGCGTAGTTGGTGTTATAGATTTTTTATGTATATTTTTAGCCCTTTTTAACCACTTTAGTCAAGTTTTAAATTTATAAAACACGGTATTTACTAACACCAAACACACATATGGGCAAGTGTACCCATCGTAAGCGTAGTATAGTGTTGGTAAGATACCGAGGTCGTCCAAGGACACAAGAGCTTTTAATACTGGTTTATCCTCAACGTCTATTCAAATCAAAAAGTTAGAAAAAGGTTTTAAACTAGAAAATAAAAACTAAAATGCTGAAAATAAAAATAAAATAAAAACAGATAGACAAGATGAATCACTTGGATCTGACTCGCCTTTAGTGTAACCTTTGATTATTTTCGCACGTTTTCTCTTTTTAAGAGATTATCTTAGTTATTGTAGTGGGCCCCTCTTTTGAAGGTGACGTTACCCGCAAACAGTAGTTTGAGTCAGCAAGGATACAATCCTAAAGGGTCGGATTATTGAAAGATAATTAATTAAGTTATTAATGCGTAATGTGGTAGGCCCCTCTTTTGAAGGTGACGTTACCCTCGGCTAAGTAGTCTGAGTCAGCAGGGATACAGTCCTAAGTAGCCGGGTTAATATATTAATAGAAGTTTACATATGAGGGGATCAAGAAATTCGGACCCCCGCCATCTAATACCAGTGGGTATTGAAGGAGATCCTACTAAGCTTGACCCATGTCCTTTGCAGGATCTATACACTGAACAAGGCAAGACTCTTACCAAACCATTCCCTTAACCCCCCGACCAGGTAGCCAACATATCTCCATATAGACCGTGGAGATATGAATGGTGTAAATCTTTTATTTTATATAGACAGTAAAATAACGCCAAGACACAACGGACAAATGAAAAGGACGACTCACCTTCAACATAAGAAACTAGTTATTAAAGTCATTAATACATAACCAAATAAAAAGTGCGAAAAGATTAAAAATAAAAAGTATTACACTAAATGCTTGTCTTCACCAAGTGATGTAAGAGACTTAGGCAAACATGGCCTTTGATTGTCAAGAACTCTTGCGATCAATCTTGGATCCCGAGACTACTACACATACTCTATGATGGATGATGGATGATGGTGGATGATGGTGGATGATGGTGTTGTGGTGGTGGTGGAGTGTGGGTGAAGTGTGAGAGAGGTGGTTTGCCAATGGATGATTTTCAAGTGAGCCAAACACCCCTATTTATAGCCTGCACAGAAGCCCGGACACGGCCCCGTGTCCATTGGGCACGACCCCGTGTCCATCCATCTTCTATTTCTTCATTAATTGCAGTTTGTCTGCATTAGTTGACCACGCTCCCGTGTCCGCTGGGCACGACCCCGTGTGCAGAAGCGTATCTGTACTATCAAGATTTCCTCAGATTCTGTGAATCTTAGATTTGACCATGGCCCCATGTCCGCTGGGCACGCCCCCGTGGTGGGTGATAGAAGCTTCTACAGCTTTGTCTTTTCTGTAGACACTTGGGCACGCCCCCATGCTCATTGAGCACGGGGCGTGTTCAGCCTTCTGTTTTCTTATTCTTGCTTGGGAGGATGCTGTCGAGTGGTCGGGCATGCCACGTTTATTCCTTTTCTTGTATTTATGTTAGATTTAGCTGCATTTTTGCTTCTTTTAATCATTTGAGCTCATTTAATCCTGAAAATACAAAAGGACGACAAAAGCATACTTTTTCCAACATTAGTACTAAAAAAAGGCTAGTTTTATGCCACAATTGATGTAATTTATATGTTGCATTTTGCACACATCACCCACGTGTTTTGAATTTAATTGACGTATCGAGTGAGGTTTTGAAAAGTTCTAGAGATTAATAAGGTTGCATCGTTTTAAGTAACCTTGTATTAGAAAGTTTTGAAACTTACAGATTCTTGTGAAAAAGTTGATCCTTAGAAAAAGGAATTTGGTATATGAACTTAGTGATTGTTGAAAAGCGTCTTTTAATAAAATGTTTTATAGCTTTTGAGAGAAGTTTTAGTAAATGTTGAATAATAGTTGTAATATTTTATAGTTGTGTACAAAAAGTTGGTTTGATTCTCAATTAAAATAGAAAATCTCTAGTTTAATGATATGTGATGAGCTTGTTTCAGTAGTTACGTTGAATACAAAATTTCGTGGGCAATGGATTTGTTAGACCGACTAAGTTGACGAGTAGCATTTCGTGAAATTTTGAACATTGAGGAACAAGCGTCTACGAAAAAGTTACAAATTTCATGTGTGTGAGCTATATGAAAATAGATTGTAGGATAAGAAGTTCGTTCATATAAACAATGCATTTTGAAATAATTAGGCATTTGACTAATGATAAACGATTTAGATATAAACATGGTTGTGTTTACGTAATATAGTTTGTTAAAGAAGGTATTGGTAACGATAACCTAGGTATGGAAATCACCCCTAATCCGTTGATGAGGTCGTTGTATAATGAGAAAAGAACCGGAGTTAATCATCAAGGTAAGGAAATCACTCCTATCTTGATGATTTGTCTCCACTCGTTGTTACAAAAGTGTAAATAAAATCACGTGAAATTATGTATGCTAATAATGTATAATCGTATGAAAAGTATTAGTATGATGTGTGCGTAAAAGTGAAATCTCAAAAATGGTTCAAAATTGACAAGAGAGAATTTTTATCATAAAAGATCGAAAATAATAAAGCGTAAGTTCGAATGAAACTTGGATGGTTCCAAAAGGAACATTGACTAACCAAAGTGGTCGAAAGATCTTTTGAAATTGAGAAGCATACTTTGGCCTAATAGGTGGTATACTCTCGCCGATAAGTCGGTTAACGGTATTCACCCTCCCGGTTACTACATGCCCCAATTCAATCGAAAATTCGAGATTTGGTGGGATTTATAAAATCAAGGAGTGGGACTAGTCGACAAGGTGCGGGTTTCACCCCTAACTTGACGACTTCGTAACCTAAGTGTAGTTGGCACTCGTCGGGTCAAATTGAATTTCGACACGTTGACGAGCGTTCACTAGAATTTAAATTTGAAATTTCCATTAAGATGTGGATTTCACTCCTAACTTAATGGTGAATTTCGTGCGAAAGATAGAATCGAGCGGGATGAGAGTCGTTTACCAAATTGTGGGTTTCACGCCTATTTTGGTAGACTCGTCTCGTTTGTATAATATGAGTGTTGTCGGATTTAGAATAATCGAGTAAAATGTATGAGGAAAAGTGTATGTTAAAGATTAGATGAACAAGTATAAACATGTCAAGAATAGCACATAAAGAACGGAATAATGACACAATTATTAACACATAAAAAGTATGTCGAGAATAACACATAAAGGATAGAATGGTGAAACAAGTAATAACACATAATAAAACAAGTATAGCATGTCAACTGTTAACACATAAGTGACATATACGCTTAAAAGATCAAAAGAGAATAAATAAAAGCAAATAAAGTAGCATGCAAGTAGTTTCAAGCAAAACATAAGAATAAAGTTCTAAAACTATAGACTAGGTTAAAGCATTCCTACTTTTCCTAACCCCCTATAGTTATGGCTCTGATACCAATCTGTCACACCCCAACCGATGGCGGAAACATCGGAGTGAGACGAAATAGATTGCAAGAGACTTCATAACACTATTTGTGACAAGTATTTAAATAATAAATTTCCATTTCATTTCTAAAGAGTCAATTACAAGATTTTGAAACAAATACAACAATATGAATAATGAAATACAATACAATAAGGGTACAAAATTTAAAGTGTGTATCTAAGCATCCTACTAGATTCCATGCATCATCAACATCATCGCTAAACCTGCAACATGTTTTAAAAGTGTAGTTTAATACAAAAAGTATTGTCGAGCATACAAGCTTGGTGTGTAATATATAGGTACAAAATAATATGGAACAATCCACATGGCAAACCTAGTTATCAAGATTAACGTATAAACTGGCATGCGATTTACAAGTCAACCATCTGTTTACGCAAGTATAAATGAAAATTTAACATGACCACTAGTCTACGGGCGGTGCGTTACTCCTATAGCGCTATACATGTTAAATGGAGGCTCGTACGAAGCTAATGACAAGTTCATCACATAAGTATGGTCCAGAAAACACGAATCAAGCATAACAAATAGTAAGCATGTATTAGATTATTGGTTTATGTATTTGCATAAGAATATGTATAATAAGTGTGTTTTGTATATAAACATGTTACACCCAAAAGTGTGAAAACGGTAAAATGGGTCAAGTATACTCAGGGGCGGACCCACATTGGTGCCACCGGGGTCCCCGGACCCCAATCTTTAAAAAAAAAATAGTAGATTCGGTATATTAAATTGTATATGGACCCCATAAATACAATTAGGTGGACACCATTGAAATAAAAAGAAAGTTGGTGTAGTGGTAAATCTCCCTCTTTTCCACCAAGAGGTCATGGGTTCAATCCTTGATAAGCTCATTTTTCTTATTTTTAAAAAAAATCTAGTTCAAACCTCACTTTAACTCGACCCGAACGAGGACCGACCTGAAAATGGACCCCATTGAAATAAAATCCTGGGTCCGCCACTGAGTATACTCACAGTTTTGCGTATGGTGTACACTTAAACCGCGAGTGGGGTTGGTGGAGTCTCGAGATCACAAGTTTTGCATATAGAGATTCTTTGAAAGTAACGCGCGAAGAAGATGGAGAATTCCAAGGGGGCGAACACGATTACCCTAAACGTGAAAGTACCATACAACGATCTCGTTAAAATATGAATCCTAATGTTTATAGTTTACAAATTAATTGCATTCCTATTTAGTTAAAAGTTTAACTAAATGTTTTGTATATAAGGAGATATCTCGCATAAAGCGTACATCATTTGAATTTCATTGTTATATTTAAAAGTATTAATTAAAAACAGAAAAAGAATTATACATTTTGCATTAATCAATACAGTAATTGATTTAACTTTTAAAAGTGTTAAGTAAAATAGGAAATGAATTATTAATTAAAAACATTAAAAATGAACTTAACTTTTAAAAGTTTTGAAAAAAAAATCGAAGGTGATGTAAGTATGAAATATTAATTAAAAATAGAAAAAGAATGCGTTAACTTTTAACAGTTCTAATGAGAATGGAAAATGGATTAAGCACTAAAACAATAAACTAGTGTTTCTTGAGTAGAATTCATTGGATTTAACTACCTGCTCGATTTACATCCCACCCGTTTTAGATTTGTAACAAAAGAATTAAAGAAACGTATAAATGGATTCGGACAGGAGGTATACCGAGTTGAATGTTACGCGATTCCCGTCGTGACTCCGAATGTCTCCGGATCTGAACGAGCCCAAACAACAACAAAAATTAATGAACTCGAACCAGGTTTGAGTCGCGACTAAACCGAATACACCATACTCGTACCTGACTCGAAATGAACAGGAATTGGACCGATTGAAATGCGATGAAACAGGCTGAACGAGACTGGACTTGAGTTGTACCGAGTTTGACGAACCCAAGCCGTGAATCACCACCTCTGTCTCTGTCGTCCACCGCCGCAGGCAAAAATGAAAGTGTGGGTGTCTAATGATTTTAGTTGCAGACAAATGACCGTGAATCACCACCACATGGAGATAAATGAAAGTGTGTGTGTCTAATGATTTTAGTTGCAGACAAAAGTTGGGAAAGGCTCATGAAGGTAACGGCTGAACAACAAATGAGGGTTAGGGTTTTTCTAGTTATTTATACTAGGTTATAGTTAGTGGGCTTTGGGTTTGGACCCAAGGCCCACAAGCCCAATCCCTGTGTTTAAATGGCCCGTAACTTCCTACGAGACCCGTTATCAAAACCTGAACGTCGTAAAAGTGTCGTAATTTATTGTTCTAAAATAAGAAGACGTAACACAGCGTCGGTAGTCGCGTTTAACGCGTTTTTCGCCAATTGCGTTAAAATCGCGAAAGTGGCGTCGTTGTAGTTTCTAGTCAGTTTCTCGCTCTGATTTCGAGTGTGTTAAAAATAAATAAATAAATAAATAAAAAGCGAACATGTATTTCCTAATAAAATATATAAATGCGGAAATACGAGGCGTCACAGTCTCCCCTCCTTTAGGAAATTTCGTCCCGGAATTTATTCAGAAGGAAGACTTGAATGGGTTTTGGCAAAACGAAGATGATTGTTTAAAATTGAGGCCTTGAAGTTTGAGACGTTTTGAAAAGTATGAAATTTTGAAGAACGAAGAGTTAGGTTTGTAAAGGAGTTTGTTTGACCGAAAATGAGTCGAGATATTTAGCATAAGTAAAAACGTGTACGTGTGTGTATAGGAAAAATGAGTTTAAACAATTTTGAATAAATCAAATTGGAGACGTATTAAAAATGTACCGCATTTAAGAGGGAAAATTTAGTATAAAATGGTTTTGGAGGTAGATTAGAATTCGAACGTTTAAACAGACTTGATTGTGAACGGGGTTCGTATAAAGATGAAGAATAATGGGGAATAAGGGGGAGTATAAAAGTGAACGATTTACTCTTAGTAACGAATGCAAGTATAAGAATGGCATAAGTATTGGATAGATGGAAGTAGCGTGCTAAGAACGGAGTCTCGTCATGGATAATCGGATATAGTGCGTTTGTGAGCTATTTAAAGTTTGTATTAGGTCAAAAAGGTCTACAAAACACCGAATTTCTCATGGCACGTTTTACGAAAGTTTGGTAACGTGGTGAAATCACTTATATATAGGAAGTGTCAGCGGCGTATCCACCATGTTTTAACCATGTTACTTTCATTTCGTATTCGGTGTCATGTTACGTTCCGTGTCTTACCATACATAGTAGTACACTCTATGGTTCTCATACGCCTATCATTATAATCCCGTGTGCACCCGTGATTATATTGATTGTCGCATGATCCGCATAGCTTGTACTAGTTGCGTATGTGTTAAGTAAGGTATACGCAAATTCTGAAAATAAGATTGCGTGTGTAAAGAAATGTATCATATAAGCATGTTGCGTTCCAAATAGTATAAGACAAACGTAAGTGAGTCCCTCGGGTCTCGCTCGCGTACAGGTGCGAATGTATTAATTTTGAGCATGAATAACAGCATAAGCATAATATAAATTTAAATATGAATACGCATGTGAGCATAAACACAAAACGTATGACAAGAATGTGGGCACATGTAACACCCCGAAATTTATAAAACTTTATATTAAAATAATATAAAGTTAAAAATAAATAAAATAATAATAAATAAATGAGAATGAACTAACTAGGAAATAAATAACCTAGTTAGTTAGTTGGCATGTTTTAAAGCATAAATGAATTTAAAATGCCAAAGATATAAACTAGTTAGAAGTGGAGGGACCTATGTTGTTAAATTTGAAACTTGATAACATGAAACACAAATTAAAACAAACCAAACACCCACTTTGGGGCTGTCTGGTCGAACAAGAAGCAGGGGGCGACAAGAGGCTCCTCACCCAACCCCAATCTTCACAAAAACCACAAATTGAAGGCTTAAATCATGTCCAAATCGATTTTCAAGCATAAATTAATGATCACCTAGTTGAGGGGATCATAAGGTATGTAAAATCTTGATGTTTCGATTCATCTCAAGTTCTAGGTTAATTATGAAAGATCGAAATTTAGCTTGATTGTGTCATGCATGAATGAGATTAGAAGAAATATGGTGTCTAGGGATGAACCCTAGGTGAAATCTTGTTAAAAGATTTCATGATAATTATAGAGTTTATAACCACCATTGTAGGTGATTAATGAACTTGAAGAAAACTTGATAAGCCCTAGAATTGTGATCTTGTTCTAACATAAATCTGAATTTAAGGATAAATTTCAGAAGCATTGATGTTAAGACATGTGTGGAATTGACTAATTAAAGTTAGTTTAGATAATAATTACAAGTCATGAACTTGGTTTTGTTTATATAAAAATCTGACCCGCTAGGTGCTTGACGGAACGCCTAAGTGAGGGTTAATATGTTAAAAGTTAGGTAAAAACGCAGATTTGATCATTGTAGAGGATTATGCGTTAAAGCTTGTGAAAGAATTCTAAACTTATTGTGAATTGAACTCTTTAGGCAAAGAATCCGGAACGTCAAGCGGACACGCCGGGGAAGATACGCGCTTGAAGGGCGTGCTCTAAAGGTACGCGACTTGTTGTCTCGTTACATTTATGTAGATAAGCCTAGTCGTAAATATGCCTAATGTTGTTATAGCGAAAATAGTTGCGTTTGGTGAGTCTAAGAAGTGATGGAATTCACTAGATGAAGAATGTGTTAAAATAATGGTCGAAATGATAGTGTTTGGAGTGACTCGAATGTCACTCATTAAATTGAGTTATAAAAGCAGAAACCATGGATTAGAAGGGATACGCTAAGGTCGACAAGCCCGGGAATGGGTAATTATGGTTAGAAAGCAATGTCGACGAATTATGAAGGTATGTAACTTGACCCGTTACATTAAACGAATTATTGTTAAATTATGCGAAGTTTCATTGTAGGATAATTATGGTGTTGATTGTAGCGACCATGATCGTTACTTACATTAATAGGCTAAGAGTGATAAGAAATCGTTTGGTAGTCGTCATATTGGAGGATTCCACAAGACGAGCCAAACGGGTCGGTTAGTTGTGTAAATTATTGTACTAGTGTTTTAGAGAGTTAAAATGGCGATGACAATCACAAGAGCATTAAGCCATGAGATTGGTAAAGAAATGCGGGTGATAATAAGCCCCGGATGTTGGGTATAAAGTGTCATAAATTTACTAGCAAGATGGTAGTTAATTGTGTGAAGTTGAAATGGGTCGAATAATGTCATAAGTGACTTTTAGTTGTTCAGCCCGTAAGTTAAACTTTTGGTATGAAAATTGTAATAGGCACGTTGGTAATGAATTTACAGACGTATAGGAAAAAGAATCGCTAAAAACGGACCTACGAATCAAAAGTTATGCCAATTTTAAGTTGGGATTTGAATAAACATTGAGCTGGGTATGTACAGCAACAGATAAGCAAACATTCTGTGAAAAAGAGGGCTACGCGTCACGCGAGGCCACTAGGCGTCACACGGCGCCCCCCCCCCCCCCCAGTTCCAGAAAAATGTTATTTTTTTGTTGTTTGACTCTTGGAACTTGTTTATATCCATTCTAACATTATCAAAACTGACATCTGATGGCCATAGGTGGCAATAGAGATCTTACGGATGGCGGTCAAGCATATTTTGAAGAACCGAATACACACTTTTGAAGCTTCCGCAATTATCTAGTTTTGTTTTGTAAAAAGTGGAATATGTAGACTTTTCGAACTATGTTTTAGAATGTTGTGAACATGTGTAAACACTCAAGATGTAAAAGTTTTTTATAAGTGGCATTTCCTCATAAAATGCTTACTTTAATTCTATATATTAACGTTAAATTAGTATGGGTGTTACAAGGGCACAAGTATAAGCATAGCGTGTATGAAAAAAAATGACTATAAAATGTGAGTACAAACATGAGTAAAACACAAAGCGTATGAGTATGAATACGAGTATTAGTGTGAACATAAGTGAAGGCATAAAATGTACAAGTATGGATGTAGGAAATAATGATTTTTTTATAGTATAAATCGAAATACACGAGTTTATGCGCGTAAAAGATTAAAAGTTTTGAGTATGAAAGGAAAAGGGAATGAGTGACACGCGTGAGATTGTTGTGAGATATTGACTAAAACGAGTAAAATGATATGCATATATAGTTGTTGCGCAAAACATGAAGTTAAAATAGATTGAGTTGTCACGAAATATAGACTCTAGTTTGTGAGTGTAAAGAGAGTATAAAACGTCTATTGGTTATGTGAAAATGTACTTTGTAATGGAATGGAAATGCTATTATGATTTTTGAAGAATTGATATAGTTGAAAATTATTGGTTCCTTATGAAGTTTCCTTGCCCACTGATGCGTAGTTGGTGTTATAGATTTTTTATGTATATTTTTAGCCCTTTTTAACCACTTTAGTCAAGTTTTAAATTTATAAAACACGATATTTACTAACACCAAACACACATATGGGCAAGTGCACCCATCGTGAGCGTAGTATAGTGTTGGTAAGATACCGAGGTCGTCCAAGGACACAAGAGTTTTTAATACCGGTTTATCTTCAACATCTAATCAAATCAAAAAGTTAGAAAAAGGTTTTAAACTAGAAAATAAAAACTAAAATGCTGAAAATAAAAATAAAATAAAAACAGATAGACAAGATGAATCACTTGGATCTGACTCGCCTTTAGTGTAACCTTTGATTATTTACGCACTTTTGCACTTTTTAAGAGATTATCTTAGTTATTGTAGTAGGCCCCTCTTTTGATGGTGACGTTACCCTCAACGCAGTAGTTTGAGTCAGCAAGGATACAATCCTAAAGGGTCGGATTATTGAAAGATAATTAATTAAGTTATTAATGCATAATGTGGTAGGCCCCTCTTTTGAAGGTGACATTACCCTCGGCTAAGTAGTCTGAGTTAGCAGGGATACAGTCCTAAGTAGTCGGGTTAATATATTAATAGCAGTTTACATATGAGGGGATCAAGAAATTCGGATCCCCGCCATCCAATAGCAGTGGGTAATGAAGGAGATCCTACTAAGCTTGGCTCAGGTCCTTGCAGGATCTATACACTGAACAAGGCAAGACTCTTACCAAACCATTCCCTTAACCCCCGACCAGGTAGACAACATATCTCTATATAGACCGTGGATATATGAATGGTGTAAATCTTTTGTTTTATATAGACAGTAAAATAACGCCAAGAGACCACAGACAAATGATAAGGAAGACTCACCTTCAACATAAGAAACTAGTTATTAAAGTCATTAATACATAACCAAATAAAAAGTGCGAAAAGATTAAAAATAAAAAGTATTACACTAAATACTTGTCTTCACCAAGTGATGTAAGAGACTTAGGCAAACATGGCCTTTGATTGTCAAGAACTCTTACGATCAATCTTGGATCCCGAGACTACTACACACACTCTATGATGGATGATGGTGGTGGATGATGGTGTTGTGGTAGTGGTGGAGTGTGAGTGAAGTGTGAGAGAGGTGGTTTGCCAAGGGATGATTTGCAAGTGAGCCAAGCACCCCCTATTTATAGCCTGCACAGAAGCCCGGACACGGCCCCGTGTCCATCCATCTTCTCTTTCTTCATTAGTTGCAGTTTGTCTGCATTAGTTGACCACACCCCCGTGTCCGCTGGGCACGACCCCGTGTGCAGAAACGTATCTGTACTATCAAGATTTCCCCAGATTCTGCGAATCTTAGAGTTGACCACGGCCCCGTGTCCGCTGGGCACGCCCCCGTGGTGGGTGATAGAAGCTTCTACAGCTTTGTCTTTTCTGCAGACACTTGGGCACGCCCCCGTGCTCATTGAGCACGGGGCGTGTTCAGCCTTCTGTTTTCTTGTTCTTGCTTGGGAGGATGCTGTCGAGGGGTCGGGCATGCCACGTTTATTCCTTTTCTTGTATTTATGTTAGATTTAGCTGCATTTTTGCTTCTTTTGTTCATTTGAGCTCATTTAATCCTGAAAATACAAAAGGAAGACAAAAGCATACTTTTTCCAACATTAGTACTAAAAAAAGGTTAGTTTTATGCCACAATTGTTGTAATTTATATGTTGCATTTTGCACACATCAAATACCCCCACACTTGAATCTTTGTTTGTCCTCAAGCAAAACTCTTTAGGATGTGGCTTTACATTCCCAAATGGAATGGGTAGAAGAGAAGGTTTTCGGGCTTGTCATAGAGTGTTGGGATTCCAAGATTTTTATTAGGTTTTATTTTTATTTTATTTACAATTCTATTCGTCATGATTTATTTAAAACATTACATAAGATAAATTACTTATTTGGGCATAACATGCCTCTTTAAAATTCCATTTATATACAGGTTCACATACCTCACGGGAGATCACTCAACACTCGGCCGAAGATGTATTTTTGTGAAACACTCAAGAGCGGCATGGAACTTACTTCTACCATATGCTTGCCAAGCAATCAATCCTCCTCCTTTTTAACTATAACCCTTTGTAGATATCAAGAGGACTTTGGGGAAGGGTTAGGCTTGGGTTAAAGGTAGGTGGTTGGGTTAGTGGTTAGTAGAAAAAGGGCGAAAAGGCGTAAAAAGCGTCGGTTTTCACAAGACTTTTATTTTTTCTATAACTTTTTAATTTAATGAAGCAATTCTTTAAACAAATGTTTTGTGGGTTAAGAAATGAAAATGTTTAGGCTCAAAGGGGTTAACTAGGGGGATTTTGGGTAGGTGGTAAAAAAAAGAGAAAAATAATGGTGTAGAAATAAAAAGGGTTAGTCCTAATGCCTCCATCATTTACTTACTCAGGTTTAAGTTGGTAAGGACCGGGAATGACTCCCGTCGTGGCAAGTTCTAGAGTTGTAAGAAACCAAGCGGCTATTCACACAAGAAACGAAAAATGAGCATTTAGTTTAAAGATGTGTATGTGTATGCTCAATAAAGGCTCAAAACTCACTTTTTGTGAGAATGAGTTTTTATGTGATCAAGTATATATAATCAAATTTTAACTAGATTTGTCATGCCGTTTCATAATTTTCTTATGTTGGCTCTTTTTATCACGACGCTATCGGTTGTAAATTTGTAAAAATATAACCTTTTTAAAACTTGTAATTCCCAAATTAAACAAAGACAAGTAAAAAAATGAAAATTTTTGAAAAAATTTGGGGTGATTAGCGGTTCCAATAGAGTTTTATGTAAGGCTTGTGATTAGGATTTGCAAAAATTCAAGGTTTAGCACCCCCCCCCCACACACTTAAATTACACATTGTCCTCAATGTGTCCCAAAAATAAGTTTTTAGGTTGATTGAATGTGTAAAAGTGTGTTTAAAAACAAATTTTAATGTTACTGGGTGTCTGGACACGGGCCCGTGGTGACCGGGCACGGCCCCGTGTTCAGATTGCCAGTAACAGAAATCTTTTAAAAAGAAACAGAGTCTGGGCACGGGGGCGTGTTCAGCGAACACGCCCCGTGTCCAGTTACCTGAACTGGGCAATTTCCTGCAGATTGTGCAGCACGGGGCCGTGTTGGGTGGGCACGACCCGTGCTGAACTTGTTGTAACGAAGAAAAACTGTCGGGAGATTCTGTTTTTGTGCATGGGGTGCTGGTTCAAGTTTCCCTTGGTGTCCTTCACCATCTTGAGTGTGTTTTATTCATGAAAATTAAAACTAGACTAGAAAACATAAAAATTAATCTAAGCTAAACTAAGGATAGTTCCGCGGAATGCCTCCGTGGTGCGCCACGTTTATAAGGGTCCTTGGCTAGACCCAAAGCTAGTCATATGTTACCCGAGTGGGATGTTTTGCATCCCATGTTGCACCATCGGAGAGCATCATCCAAAATTAAGTTTATGACCTTCATGTAATTGACCGGGTCGTCGTCCTCTACTCTCTTCCCAACTCCGAACTTCATCTCCTTGTTCCCAATCCTCAATGTTAGTGTTCCACCATTCATGTCTACTACTGCATGGGCCGTAGCTAGGAAGGATCTTCCTAAGATGAGTGGTACTTCGGTATCTTCCTCCATATCTAGTATGACAAAGTCGGCTGGGAAGACGAATTCGCCGACTTTGACTAATAGATTTTCAGCGATACCTTGTGGATATTTTACGGACCTACGGCGAGTTGTATGCTCATTTTTGTAGGGCTTGTCTTTCCTAGGCCGAGTCGGTTGAACATTGATGTGGGCATGAAGTTTATGCTAACCCCGAGGTCGGCTAGTGCATTGCGAATGGGGGATTTCCCAATCGAACAAGGGATTGTGAAGCTTCCAGGATCGATCTTCTTTTGCGGGAGTTTGTTGAGTAGCAAGGCGGAGCATTCTTCGCTTAAATTAACTAATTGCAATGATTCAATTTTCCTTTTGTTAGTGAGGAAGTCCCTCATAAATTTTGAATATTTAGGCATTTGGGTTAGGACTTCAATAAATGGAATATTAACATGCAATTGTTTTAGCAATTTTTCGAACTTTGTGAATTGCTCATCGGTCTTCTGACGGATTAACCGACCGGGGTATGGAATCGGAGGATTCTTGGTCGGCTCTTGGTTTGGTGGAGGAGCCGTCTCTTGTTGGAGCGTTGGCGAAGTTGTGGACTGGCTAGACCGGCTCGTTTCAGTTGAAGGTAATGGGGCTTCCTCGGGACCCACGGTACGGTTTCTCAATGTGATGAGATGTACTTGTGCCTTTGGGTTGGTTTCGGTGTTACTTGGTAACGCGCCTTGTGGTCTCTCGGAGAAATTTTGAGCTATTTGACTTAATTGTTTTTCAATGTTTTGAATACTAGCTTGTTGAGTTTTAAAATTCGATTCCAATTGTTGAAATCGATCCGAGTTTTTCTTTTCGATGACGGAGATGAGGCGAGATATGGTATCTTTAAGCCTCTCTCGTCCCCCTTGTTGTTGATAGAAATTTTGTGACTCGTTTCTTGGTTGCTGAAAGTTAGTTCGTTGGTTTAGATCTTGTTGGTTACTACTATTGCTGGGTTCTCTCCAACCAAGGTTAGGGTGGTTACGCCATCCTTGGTTGTAGGTGTAACGACTCTCATCAAAAGTCATAATTATTAAATTAATTTGACCAATAGGAAACCCTAATTGAGACACCCAAGTAATTCTGTGCAAACCCTAAGATTTTCATAATTTTCAGAATCAGGATTAGGGCCCCTAAAACCCAGGGGGGTATTCCCTAGTTGATGATTATCTAATTTTGCGTGTTCAGAAAGTTGAAATTTATGAAATCGTCGACTCAGCAGGCCTACTCCCACGCGTGGCTACCCTATAGTGATTTGCTGTCCCATACGGACCGTAACAATGACAACCTTACGGACCGTAAGCTATCATACGGACCGTAACATTGGCAGCCTTACGGTCCGTAAGCTAGGCAGATTTCGTGTATAAATAGCAGGCTGTGGCACTTGATTTCTGGTGTTCAAACGACGAAAGAATTCGTCCAATTCTTCGATATATCGTCTGTTTACTTCAATTAACACACACGAATCTTCAATTAAGTATAGCGGGGTGCTGCAGAACAGGGTATTAACTTAATCGCTATTACGATTCATTGTCCGATCGATCCATATATCCAATGGATGTTTAAGTGCCGCCCACATTAGGGTTATACTTTATCATTCGTCATTAATTTGACGGATTGTCGTTAATTCGATAGGTAAAGTATTATACTTTGTCGTTCGTCGTTAATTCGACGGATCATCGTTAATTCGATGTATGAAGTATTGCACTTTGTCATTCGTTGTGAGAATATGATCTCGTGAGTTATCGTAAGATGCTATATTAAGTTACTTACCTAGTTCATGTGCATTAGGTTAAAAAAAAAGTTAATCAATAGGCTAAGCTCTGCTCAAATTAAATCTGCAATATATCAAGGATTATCTGTAGACTAAGCTTTGCCCATAAAAATCTGCAATGTGAGTTCATTTCTCTTTTCTCACAGTTTGTGAGTCCATTATATTTTCTCACAGTTTTTTTGTGAAACAATTATATTTACAAAGATTTTACAGAATCCTAAATGATTACCAGTTATACTTACAGTGATTAAGTTTTTATATTAACTACTGGTATAAAAGATCTATATATTATTTGATTCTCATTATTATTTGCCAGAAAGTTAGGTAATATTATCATGATTATAAATAACAGTGGAAATTATGCATTTTACTAAGATTATATTTTAGTCTTAGTCACGTTAAAATATTAAATAATGATATTACAATTATTTAATTAACATATTTAATAAGTATAGTAATTTGACATAAATTGAGATATGTCATTTTCTGGATTAAATGGTTTTATGCCAAAAGTAATATATTTGATAAAGAAATGTCACGGGACATCATTATGTCTGAAGACACGAGTTGAGAGAATGATCAACAGTGTTATGAATAGAAATTACTAGTTGAAAGAATGATCAACAGTAATATAATCTAAGTTACTAGTTGAAAGAATGATCAACAGTGACATGACCGAAAGCACTAGTTGAAAGAATGATCAACAGTGTTATAGAATCACTAGTTGAAAGAATGATCAACAGTGATATGACCAGAATCATTAATTGAAAGAATAATCAATAATTGATATGATTATAGTCACAGGAATCGCCTAGTGACAGATAAATTGAATAATAGTCAAATACATTTATTTGATGAATTCACTATCGGACTAAAGTGAAGTCAATAATTGATATGATTACTGTCACATTGGAACTGTCATTATTTGACAAATACTGAGTGAATTGGGTAAATATAAAAACCTTAATACTGTAAGGTATAACAATATATTTATAAAAATGGAATGAATTCACTCAGTGTTATCGCTGACAAAACCTTTTTAAAACATTTTTCAGGTAAGTGGAATAAGAGCTGGATACGACACTGAAAGGCTTCAAGAAGTGGCTTATTTTATTTAAATCAAATTAAGAAATATTGTAAACAAAATTCACTTTATAAAACATGGGTTTATCCCATCTCTTTTAAATAAAATCCGGTGTTTTCTAAACTCTGATATTTTTCCTAACTCACGGTCCTGATGAAATTTCCGCTGCAACGTTTTTAAAAAACCGGTACCGCTGGACTGTTCATGGCACCCGATTCCGTCCAGGGTGGGTCGGGGGTCGTGACAGAAGGTGGTATCAGAGCCAAACTCAAAAAGCCACTTGTTTAAGCTAATTAGGTGTTCTTTTTAATACCTAAACTTAAACAATAAAGTTAGGAAACTGATACAAATTAACATATGTGTTATATATGAATATATATATATGTTAATATGCACAGATAATATCCTGGAAGTATTGTTTGTTTTCTGTGATGTTAATATGTGAAAATGTTTACAATTCAGATGTCGAATGAAGTACCACATAATCCAGAAGTTCATGCTAATAATGAAAATCCTTTGGATAAAAATGCTATAGAAAATTTAATAGCTCAAGGAATAGCTAATGCTTTACCTTCAATAATTAAAGCTGTTAAAAATACCATAGAACCTACCAAAGTTGTGAGTAGCAAGCATACTCGTGACAATGGTTTTAGCCATAGTGTCAATGGAGGTAATGATGATATTATCAAAACCCCATTTCCCAAGAAAAAGAAGGCGATGACTCTCGGGTGTACCTACAAAGAATTTCTAGCTTGTAAACCAACTGAGTTCGCCGGCAGTGAAGGAGCTACAGCTGCTCTACGATGGTTGGAAAAGACGGAAGCTGTTCTTACAATCAGCAAATGTGCCGAAGAAGATAAGGTGATGTATGCATCTAATCTCTTTAAGGAAGAAGCCTTAGAATGGTGGAATACAATTCTTCAGGCAAAAGGAAGCGACATGGCTTATGCCATGAATTGGGAAAAATTCAAGGAAATGACAGAAAGGAAATTCTGTCCTCCTTATGAAAAGGAAAGAATAGCTAACAAGTTCCTAAATCATAAAATGATAGATGTGAATTGTCGTGAATATACGACTACGTTCTTCGAATATGCAAGAATGGTACCAACTCTGGCTTCGCCAGAACCTGTACTAATTTCTCGTTATATTTGGGGATTAGTTAGCGAAATTCGAGACATAGTTAGGGCCACTAGACCACAGACTATCGAAGAAGCAGTCGAACTAGCTAACATGCTGACAGATGGACTAATCCGCACAAGAGAAGAAAATAAGAAGAAAGAGTTAGCCCAGAAAATTTCCCAAGAATTCTACAAGAAGACAGGAACTGAACAGTCATTGGAGCAACCTATCTGCAGAAGCTGTAACAAAAAGCACTCAGGAAAATGCCGTTTTAGGAAAACATTCTACTGTAACTTCTGCAAGATGACCGGACATACAGAGGAAGAGTGTAGAAGGAAAACTACTGTTTGTTTCAATTGCGGAGAAACAGGACACATCAAACCATATTGCCC
Organism: Helianthus tuberosus; assembly: GCA_030545235.1. Classification (NCBI taxonomy): domain Eukaryota; kingdom Viridiplantae; phylum Streptophyta; class Magnoliopsida; order Asterales; family Asteraceae; genus Helianthus; species Helianthus tuberosus. The sequence continues at coordinate 203,197,067 of CM060425.1, forward strand.
TAAACTAACCAAAACACTTGACAACAAGGCCAGAACCACAAACGAAGCTAAAAAGAACGAGCGAGCATTCGTACTTACTACACAAAAAGCAGAAATGATTCAAGACGTAGTCGCTGATATGTAGTATCTAAGTTAAGTTATTATTTGACCTTAGTACAAGTAAAAGTTTATAAATAAATATATTCTGTCAAAGAATTTCATCTATTCAAAACCATAACAGAATTGTTTGGTCTTCACTTTCACTGAATCATTTATTTGGTCACGTTCACCTTGCGGTGACGTTTTCACAAAATTTGAAGCTTGTGCTAATCTCGTTGCATACGGGTTTAATTATTCACTTCTATTGAATCCGTTTTGTTGGTTTATTCTATAAAATCAATCTTAACACAATCATGTGCTAAGATAATGATACACAATTTCATTTCATATTTCAGTGTATCTCTTAAAAGATTTTTTATCAACAAATCGAGCGTTTGTTTTATTATCTTTGATCGAAAAACATTACTCAAGTATTTCGATTTCAATTCTACTCGATTTATTCGAAACATTCGGATTTACTTCATTTGATTTAAAGCAAGGTGAAATTCGTTTCATTCATCACTATTATTTTCAATTCCTATGACACCTTGTGGTGGCATTTTCTTTAAATTTGAATCTTGAGATAATCTCATTTTCACTCCTGATGAACGAATTTTAATTTCTGTTGGTTCATCATCTTAAAACAGTCTTAATACAATTATGTGTTAAGATAAGTGTACACAAATTCATATCATATTCCGGTGTACCTCTTAACGTTTCTTTCATCATTTATCGAAAATTCTATACTATTCATTTGTTCTTTTCATTTGAAAATCCTATTTGAACTGAATATCCAAAATTACTTCATTAAAGCTTTCAGTTGATTTCACGGTGAAATTGTTCAGTCACCGTAATTATTGAATTATTTCAATCCTTACGACACCTTGTGGAGTCGTTATAAACTTGTAGCTTGAGCTAATCATAAGCATACGAATCTTTCAAAATCACGTATGTATTTCGTTTGACTCATCATTCGAAAGTAGTCTTGATGCAATTATATATTAAGACAATGATACACTAAACTCTATTGTATTCCAGTGTATCCTTGCAAATTCAACACACTGATTTTTCTATTATGATTCGATAGTTGACTAAATAATTTCGTGCTTCTATTTCATTTTGAACTTGTTGATTCAGAATCTTCTTCAGTTGCCAATCAAAGTAAGCTTTCTTTTGACAAAAGAATTTTTATTTGATTCTAAAAGTTCTTCATATTCATTCTAAATATCTATTGATCATATATCTTTTGGCTTGAAAATAGTCACATTGGAAATTATATCATTTCATCTCATTCGTTTGACATTGATTTCTTGAACGAATTCAGTTGACCCTTTGAAAATCCTACCTATTGTACAAAATTCGATTCTGTGTCATCTACCTTAATATTGTTTTTATTAATTAGAATATGACATAAGTCTAAAAGAAATATCATAACCCAAATACACTTGGAAGCTGGAACCTGAGATGAAGAAAACATATTCCTACTTATTCCAGCAAATCTCGAGGACGAGATTTTTATTAAGGTGGGGAGAATGTAACGACTCTCATCAAAAGTCATAATTATTAAATTAATTTGACCAGAATCATTAATTGAAAGAATACTCAATAATTGATATGATTATAGTCACAGGAATCGCCTAGTGACAGATAAATTGAATAATAGTCAAATACATTTATTTGATGAATTCACTATCGGACTAAAGTGAAGTCAATAATTGATATGATTACTGTCACATTGGAACTGTCATTATTTGACAAATACTGAGTGAATTGGGTAAATATAAAAACCTTAATACTGTAAGGTATAACAATATATTTATAAAAATGGAATGAATTCACTCAGTGTTATCGCTGACAAAACCTTTTTAAAACATTTTTCAGGTAAGTGGAATAAGAGCTGGATACGACACTGAAAGGCTTCAAGAAGTGGCTTATTTTATTTAAATCAAATTAAGAAATATTGTAAACAAAATTCACTTTATAAAACATGGGTTTATCCCATCTCTTTTAAATAAAATCCGGTGTTTTCTAAACTCTGATATTTTTCCTAACTCACGGTCCTGATGAAATTTCCGCTGCAACGTTTTTAAAAAACCGGTACCGCTGGACTGTTCATGGCACCCGATTCCGTCCAGGGTGGGTCGGGGGTCGTGACAGTAGGTACCCGCTGGAGGACCCGACGGCCTAGGTCTATTATCAATGTAGTTTACCGTTTCTGTTTGACCATCCAATTCTTTCATACAACTCCAATTTTCATGTGGCCCACCACACCCTTCACAAGCCATAACCGAGGTTGTTTTTGCCATTTTAACTTTTTGATTTTTGAAGAAAGGGCCTCGATTTGAGCTTGTAAAGAAGTGCTTTCGTCAACCTTATGGGCGTCCGGAGCAATAGATTTATTGCCTCGGGGAGTGTGCCACTGAAAATTGGTTTGAGCAATTTCCTCAATTTGATTATAAATTTCATTTGGGCGACGATTACCTAAAAGTCCCCCGGAGCTAGAGTCAAGTGTTTGTCTTGTGTGTGGCAACAATCCATTGTAGAAAGTGGATACTTGTTGCCAAACCACAAGACCATGATGAGGACACTTTCTTAGTAGCTCCTTGAACCTTTCCCAAGTTTCATATTGTAACACCTCGAAAATTCACGTCCTGTAATGTATTGACACGTGTCATAAGCTTGAACGTGTGAAATAATACTCTAGAGGGACTAAAGTTGAAAAACAAGAAAAGTGTGTGAATATAAGGGTTCAAAATGTCAACAAGGGATAAATATACTTTACAATAACCCTACACAATGTTTATACCTTCAAACGAATAAATCATGGATCATACGGAGCTAAATATGAAAGAAAGTGAGAAATTACAAACTACAGGGGTTAAATGTGTCAACATGTTTAAAGTATACCTCTGAGTGACCTTTTAGCAAACCCGTAGCTTTATAACGGTTAATTATGCTCACTAGAATACATGATAAAAATTTCATAAAGTTTCGTAATCGTATGAGAAAGTTATGATCAAGTTCGTATGCGAGGGGTTAAAAGCGACAACGATGAAGTTTACGACTTTTCGGGTAAACACAAAGCAAACCAAGGACTTAACAAAATGGGAATAAGTCTTGGAGCCCTTATATGTAAATTTGAAGGGCTCATAATGCAAAATACAAAGTCGAATGCCCTTTCGAAGAGCCAAGAGCCAAGATGTAATAATGGAAAAGTTTAAAAACTGACAGCATGCCTCAGGCGGGCCGCGTAAAGCTTAACATAGCTTTACGCGGGCTGCGTAAGACGCCCAGATGCAGAAATAACAGGCAGCAGCCTGTTCAGCCATGTAACCGACTTATAAGGGATATTATTACAACATGGACGACCCCTACATGCTTTTTAGACCTTAGGGACACTTGTGGATGATCCATGATCAGTTGTAGCCTTGTTTGTCAACAATCTAATGAGATTTAAGCACTATATAAAGGCCCTCATGTTGCAACTTTGATCATTCACCCACAACTCATCTTCTGATCATCTCTGGAGCTCAAGAGCCTTCTCTAAGCATCCCTGGTCGTGCATTAGACTTTGGTAAGTACCCTTGGCCTTCCTTAATTGAGTTTTGCTTAGTTATTAGCTTAAAAGTCAAACCGTCGTAATTAACGTTTGACTTAGCGATTAATCTTTAATGGTTCAGCGTTTAGTCGAATCAAAGATAGTTATAAGTTGGTAATTATGTGGGCAATAAACCCTTAAAAGGGCACCCTCTGATTCCCGCTCTAACTAGATCAAATGTCGGGTCAAAGTTGTTTATAAAAAAAGTCAACAGAAACTTAATTTGCGAATTAACATGTAATTAGCAATGTAGAAGGCATGTAACCTATTTTATCACTCATATAACTCAGTAATAAGTGTAAGGACATGTCTAAGCATGTTCGACCCGACAATTTTCTATTTAGACCCGGTTCGGAACCGAAAGTCGCGAAACTTTGAATTTTGCTTTGACTTCAGTTCTGACCCGATTTAGTATGATTTGAAAATTCCTTAGAGCTTCCTTAGGACCAGGCTACATGTTGGTATAACCCTCTGTGGTTGGTTCGTTGATTGTCCGATTCTTTTACATATTTCCGTTAATTGCCTAATGTTGACCAATATGCCCTTTTGACCATAAAACGAGAATTTTGGATATGTAAGAGGACAATAACCTTTGTTATTGATTTATAAACATGTCCCTAAAAGTTTCATATCAGTTCGAGGTACAGAATAGGAGTTATGCTAAATAGCGCAATTAAGAAGCTTTTTGTTAATTAAACGGCGCAATTAGCATAAAGACTATCTAAACCCAATTTCGACACCAAACCTTTTACACACTGATGTAATATAATATTTTGGGATTTATGAAGATTTTTAATTATTTTTAACCTGCTCATAACCTAAGGTTATGGCGTTGATTCGGTAAATACCGATTTTACCCTTTTTGGTTATAAAATGAGTTCTACATAATATTTTGACGCCAATCCAATTGCTACTGATTTTAAATAATAAATGAAGTATTTTGAACTATATAACCTGATCAGAAAACTCAGATTTCCTGTATAACCCGGAAATCGCTTAAAATGGCTTTTTAAGCGTATTAAACGCATAGTTTGGGTTTAAAACCATTTTGACATATAAGACTTATCACCAACTGATATGACCTATCAAAATAAGTTATTTTACTGATGTATTCGGACCCGAATCTCATAATTTCATTTAATCTTATTTATAACCTTTAAAATGACCAAAATACCCCTACGGGGCTTAAATTAAGATTAAACTCGTTTTGGGCATAATGGAAGGTATCCTACTGATATCACAACATATTTAAGGCATATTAACTTAGGAAACCTGTAAATGACTCTTATGGCTACCCGTTACGCCTCTTGCGCGTTCGGTTCGGTTTATGTAACTAGTTTGCATAAATTAGCCGAAACGGGCCCAAACCTTATCGTTTTTGTCTCAAAATTCAGAATGTGATTAGATTACCCATATTATACAAGTCTTCAAACTTTTCGGGTCTAAATCATATTCTATTATGTTCTTTGGTTATTCACGCGTTATAACCGTATCTTTCCTTAAAACTAACCGGTCTAAGTTTAGGCTTAATTAAAGACCCGTTAGGATTCTAATAGGTTATTATAAACCTTCGTTCCAGAATAGGAGACCTGGTAAAAGCTACACGCACTTGCTATTTGTGATTGATACTTGCAAAGGTAAATACTTTTAACTTATTTTCCCTATACAGGCTTGGGGTACGGTATATAAAATACCGCTTGGTTCGGGCATTGAATCTTTAATCGAATAGAGGTTAAACCATTGATATGCTCCATTTTGAAATGTTTTGTTTGCTTAAAGCCTTTGGGGGGTTAATGACCATGTCCTGGATATCCTTGGCATCATCTTACGAGATGGCCACGACCTAAGCACGGGGTGTAGGCGTACTCCCGTCAGTGACAAAAATAATAATGTGGTGTGTCTATTGATCTTTAACCCGGTCTACGGATCAGGCTACTAAACGCATAAGAAACATGTAATTCGTTTACAAGTATTATATTCAAATAATTATATATCAAGTTATAAAGAGTTTGTGCCACGTGCATTCAAATCAATTTTATTAAACCTTTTCTAAATGAGTCAGTTGATTGCATTTACCAGTGTAAACTAACGTATTTTCCCAAAAAGGTTAAGTGCAGGTACTAAGCGAACTAGGTTGCCTTTCTCCTAGCGTCCACAATAAGTCTCGCAAGCTTGGATGTCAAAACTGTTGAACAATGTTTCCTATTTATTTTTGATCCACCTGTGGATTATTTTCAACTGTTTGTGATACTTGATATTACAATTATATTCGGTTGAAATATATCTTTCATTTGCTTCCGCTGTGCATATTAAATATTGTGTTGTTTGACTGTAATGTTACCAACTACGTCACGATACTCCCCACCGGGCCCACCGGTCAAACGTGGAAATCTCGGGGTGTGACACATGTAAGGATTCCCCATCTTCTTGTGAGTATGTATTAATTTCAGTCATTAATTTAGTCGTTTTAGCAGGAGGGAAATACTTATATAAAAACTTTTGGGCTAGTTCATCCCAGGTGTTTACCGAGCCAACTAGGAGGGCATTAAGCCAAGCCTTAGCTTGGTCTTTTAATGAAAATGGAAACATTCGAATACGGATGGCGTCATTTGATGCTCTGTTGATCCGAAAGGTATCACATATTTCCAAAAAGTTTGTAATATGCAAATGGGGATTGATAGCAGCGCCAAAGATTACCAACGGTGGGCCGCAGGTAATCCATGAGGGTACGTTGGTCCGCCATCGGAAGTAGGTCCCCCGAAACTTTCTCTTGGTTTTTAGCTTTACGTCTTTTTCTTAGAAAGCGTTCGGGTTCGTCTAGAGGCTCTTTTATGTCTCTGCTGGAACTGGAGCTCATACACTACGTAGAGGGTTCAGGTGTGGCGCCTGGGTTCCAAGTTCTGCAATAAAAACAAAAAAGAGAAAGTTGGTCAGAAGGTTCACCACGGCCCCGTGCTCAGATGAACACGGCCCGTGGTCAGAGATACATTAATTGTTTCCCGGATCCCTGTTACTGGGGAGTTCGACACGGCCCCGTGTTGCACCGACACGACCCCGTGCTCAGCTCTCTGTAACTCAAAAAATAAAAACTGCCAGTAACAATGCTGGGCACGGCCCGTGTCCGACCAGGCACGGCCCGTGCTGAGCTCCGCAGAAACTGAAAAATTAAGAAAAATCCTAAAAAAACGATTAGGCCGTTGATTTTAAGCTTTCTTAAAATCCTTGTGTCCCCGGCAACGGCGCCAAAAACTTGATGCGTAGTTGGTGTTATAGATTTTTTATGTATATTTTTAGCCCTTTTTAACAACTTTAGTCAAGTTTTAAATTTATAAAACACGATATTTACTAACACCAAACACACATATGGGCAAGTGCACCCATCGTAAGCGTAGTATAGTGTTGGTAAGATACCGAGGTCGTCCAAGGACACAAGAGCTTTTAATACTGGTTTATCCTCAACGTCTATTCAAATCAAAAAGTTAGAAAAAGGTTTTAAACTAGAAAATAAAAACTAAAATGCTGAAAATAAAAATAAAATAAAAACAGATATACAAGAAGAATCACTTGGATCTGACTCGCCTTTAGTGTGACCTTTGATTATTTTCGCACTTTTGCACTTTTTAAGAGATTATCTTAGTTATTGTAGTAGGCCCCTCTTTTGATGGTGACGTTACCCTCAACGCAGTAGTTTGAGTCAGCAAGGATACAATCCTAAAGGGTCGGATTATTGAAAGATAATTAATTAAGTTATTAATGCGTAATGTGGTAGGCCCCTCTTTTGAAGGTGACGTTACCCTCGGCTAAGTAGTCTGAGTTAGCAGGGATACAGTCCTAAGTAGTCGGGTTAATATATTAATAGCAGTTTACATATGAGGGGATCAAGAAATTCGGACCCCCGCCATCCAATAGCAGTGGGTATTGAAGGAGATCCTACTAAGCTTGACCCAGGTCCTTGCAGGATCTATACACTGAACAAGGCAAGACTCTTACCAAACCATTCCCTTAACCCCCGACCAGGTAGCCAACATATCTCCATATAGACCGTGGAGATATGAATGGTGTAAATCTTTTATTTTATATAGACAGTAAAATAACGCCAAGACACAACGGACAAATGAAAAGGACGACTCACCTTCAACATAAGAAACTAGTTATTAAAGTCATTAATACATAACCAAATAAAAAGTGCGAAAAGATTAAAAATAAAAAGTATTACACTAAATGCTTGTCTTCACCAAGTGATGTAAGAGACTTAGGCAAACATGGCCTTTGATTGTCAAGAACTCTTACGATCAATCTTGGATCCCGAGACTACTACACATATTCTATGATGGATGATGGTGGATGATGGTGTTGTGGTGGTGGTGGAGTGTGGGTGAAGTGTGAGAGAGGTGGTTTGCCAAGGGATGATTTGCAAGTGAGCCAAACACCCCTATTTATAGCCTGCACAGAAGCCCGGACACGGCCCCGTGTCCATTGGGCACGACCCCGTGTCCATCCATCTTCTCTTTCTTCATTAATTGCAGTTTGTCTGCATTAGTTGACCACGCTCCCGCGTCCGCTGGGCACGACCCCGTGTGCAGAAGCGTATCTGTACTATCAAGATTTCCTCAGATTCTGTGAATCTTAGATTTGACCATGGCCCCATGTCCGCTGGGCACGCCCCCGTGGTGGGTGATAGAAGCTTCTACAGCTTTGTCTTTTCTGTAGACACTTGGGCACGCCCCCGTGCTCATTGAGCACGGGGCGTGTTCAGCCTTCTGTTTTCTTATTCTTGCTTGGGAGGATGCTGTCGAGTGGTCGGGCATGCCACGTTTATTCCTTTTCTTGTATTTATGTTAGATTTAGCTGCATTTTTGCTTCTTTTATTCATTTGAGCTCATTTAATCCTGAAAATACAAAAGGACGACAAAAGCATACTTTTTCCAACATTAGTACTAAAAAGGGTTAGTTTTATGCCACAATTGATGTAATTTATATGTTGCATTTTGCACACATCACCCACGTGTTTTGAATTTAATTGACGTATCGAGTGAGGTTTTGAAAAGTTCTAGAGATTAATAAGGTTGCATCGTTTTAAGTAACCTTGTATTAGAAAGTTTTGAAACTTACAGATTCTTGTGAAAAAGTTGATCCTTAGAAAAAGGAATTTGGTATATGAACTTAGTGATTGTTGAAAAGCGTCTTTTAATAAAATGTTTTATAGCTTTTGAGAGAAGTTTTAGTAAATGTTGAATAATAGTTGTAATATTTTATAGTTGTGTACAAAAAGTTGGTTTGATTCTCAATTAAAATAGAAAATCTCTAGTTTAATGATATGTGATGAGCTTGTTTCAGTAATTACGTTGAATACAAAATTTCATGGGCAATGGATTTGTTAGACCGACTAAGTTGACGAGTAGCATTTCGTGAAATTTTGAACATTGAGGAACAAGCGTCTACGAAAAAGTTACAAATTTCATGTGTGTGAGCTATATGAAAATAGATTGTAGGATAAGAAGTTCGTTCATATAAACAATGCATTTTGAAATAATTAGGCATTTGACTAATGATAAACGATTTAGATATAAACATGGTTGTGTTTACGTAATATAGTTTGTTAAAGAAGGTATTGGTAACGATCACCTAGGTAAGGAAATCACCCCTAATCCGTTGATGAGGTCGTTGTATAATGAGAAAAGAACCGGAGTTAATCATCAAGGTAAGGAAATCACTCCTATCTTGATGATTTGTCTCCACTCGTTGTTACAAAAGTGTCAATAAAATCACGTGAAATTATGTATGCTAATAATGTATAATCGTATGAAAAGTATTAGTATGATGTGTGCGTAAAAGTGAAATCTCAAAAATGGTTCAAAATTGACAAGAGAGAATTTTTATCATAAAAGATCGAAAATAATAAAGCGTAAGTTCGAATGAAACTTGGATGGTTCCAAAAGGAACATTGACTAACCAAAGTGGTCGAAAGATCTTTTGAAATTGAGAAGCATACGTTGGCCTAATAGGTGGTATACTCTCGCCGATAAGTCGGTTAACGGTATTCACCCTCCCGGTTACTACATGCCCCAATTCAATCGAAAATTCGAGACTTGGTGGGATTTATAAAATCAAGGAGTGGGACTAGTCGACAAGGTGCGGGTTTCACCCCTAACTTGACGACTTCGTAACCTAAGTGTAGTTGGCACTCGTCGGGTCAAATTGAATTTCGACACGTTGACGAGCGTTCACTAGAATTTAAACTTGAAATTTCCATTAAGATGTGGATTTCACTCCTAACTTAATGGTGAATTTCGTGCGAAAGATAGAATCGAGCGGGATGAGAGTCGTTTACCAAATTGTGGGTTTCACGCCTATTTTGGTAGACTCGTCTCGTTTGTATAATATGAGTGTTGTCGGATTTAGAATAATCGAGTAAAATGTATGAGGAAAAGTGTATGTTAAAGATTAGACGAACAAGTATAAACATGTCAAGAATAGCACATAAAGAACGGAATAATGAAACAATTATTAACACATAAAAAGTATGTCGAGAATAACACATAAAGGATAGAATGGTGAAACAAGTAATAACACATAATAAAACAAGTATAGCATGTCAACTGTTAACACATAAGTGACATATACGCTTAAAAGATCAAAAGAGAATAAATAAAAGCAAATAAAGTAGCATGCAAGTAGTTTCAAGCAAAACATAAGAATAAAGTTCTAAAACTATAGACTAGGTTAAAGCATTCCTACTTTTCCTAACTCCCTATAGTTATGGCTCAGATACCAATCTGTCACACCCCAACCGATGGCGGAAACATCGGAGTGAGACGAAATAGATTGCAAGAGACTTCATAACACTATTTGTGACAAGTATTTAAATAATAAATTTCCATTTCATTTCTAAAGAGTCAATTACAAGATTTTGAAACAAATACAACAATATGAATAATGAAATACAATACAATAAGGGTACAAAATTTAAAGTGTGTATCTAAGCATCCTACTAGATTCCATGCATCATCAACATCATCGCTAAACCTGCAACATGTTTTAAAAGTGTAGTTTAATACAAAAAGTATTGTCGAGCATACAAGCTTGGTGTGTAATATATAGGTACAAAATAATAAGGAACAATCCACATGGCAAACCTAGTTATCAAGATTAACGTATAAACTGACATGCGATTTACAAGTCAACCATCTGTTTACGCAAGTATAAATGAAAATTTAACATGACCACTAGTCTACGGGCGGTGCGTTACTCCTATAGCGCTATACATGTTAAATGGAGGCTCGTACGAAGCTAATGACAAGTTCATCACATAAGTATGGTCCAGAAAACACGAATTATATATTTTGCATTAATCAATACAGTAATTGATTTAACTTTTAAAAGTGTTAAGTAAAATAGGAAATGAATTATTAATTAAAAACATTAAAAATGAACTTAACTTTTAAAAGTTTTGAAAAAAAAAATCGAAAGTGATGTAAGTATGAAATATTAATTAAAAATAGAAAAAGAATGAGTTAACTTTTAACAGTTCTAATGAGAATGGAAAATGGATTAAGCACTAAAACAATAAACTAGTGTTTCTTGAGTAGAATTCATTGGATTTAACTACCTGCTCGATTTACATCCCACCCGTTTTAGATTTGTAACAAAAGAATTAAAGAAACGTATAAATGGATTCGGACAGGAGGTATACCGAGTTGAATGTTACGCGATTCCCGTCGTGACTCCGAATGTCTCCGGATCTGAACGAGCCCAAACAACAACAAAAATTAATGAACTCGAACCAGGTTTGAGTCGCGACTAAACCGAATACACCATACTCGTACCTAACTCGAAATGAACAGGAATTGGACCGATTGAAATGCGATGAAACCGGCTGAACGAGACTGGACTTGAGTTGTACCGAGTTTGACGAACCCAAGCCGTGACTCACCACCTCTATCTCTGTCGTCCACCGCCGCATGCAAAAATGAAAGTGTGGGTGTCTAATGATTTTAGTTGCAGACAAATGACCGTGAATCACAACCTCATGGAGATAAATGAAAGTGTGTGTGTCTAATGATTTTAGTTGCAGACAAAAGTTGGGAGAGGCTCATGAAGGTAACGGCTGAACAACAAATGAGGGTTAGGGTTTTTCTAGTTATTTATACTAGGTTATAGTTAGTGGGCTTTGGGCTTGGACCCAAGGCCCACAAGCCCAATCCATGTGTTTAAATGACCCGTAACTTCCTACGAGACCCGTTATCAAAACCTGAACGTCGTAAAAGTGTCGTAATTTATTGTTCTAAAATAAGAAGACGTAACACAGCGTCGGTAGTCGCGTTTAAAGCGTTTTTCGCCAATTGCGTTAAAATCGCGAAAGTGGCGTCGTTGTAGTTTCTAGTCAGTTTCCCGCTCTGATTTTGACTGTGATAAAAATAAATAAATAAATAAATAAATAAAAAGCGAACATGTATTTCCTAAAAAAATATATAAATGCGGAAATACAAGGCGTTACACACACCAAGTTTTCTTTGCCTTTAACCTGAAAACCTTCTGGTTGTGTCATGTAGATGTCTTCTTCTAGGTCACCATGTAGAAAAGCTGTCTTGACATCTAGCTGCTCTAGATGCAAGCCTTCTGCTGCTAAAATACTGAGAACAAGTCTGGTGGTAGTCATCTTCACCACTGGAGAGAATATTTCATTGAAATCAATTCCCTCTTTTTGTTGAAATCCCTTGACTACTAATCTTGCTTTATACCGTTTGGTACCATCATGTTCATCCTTAACCCTGAAAACCCATTTGTTCTGAAGAGCCTTCTTCCCAGATGGAAGCTTTGTCAAGTGTCAGGTCTTGTTCTTCTCAAGCGACTTCATTTCATCTTTCATTGCAAGTTCCCACTGCAATGAATCTTTCAACCCCATAGCTTCAGAGTAACACTGGGGTTCACCATTTTCTGTGAAAAGTATGTAGTTGACTGATGGTGAGTACCTGTTTGGAGGTCTAGTGGCTCTAGACGACCTTCTTGGTTGAACTTGAGGTGTTTCTGGGGAGTTTGGAGTTGAAGGAGTAACTTCTTCATCCGAATCATTACTAGAATCATCCCCTAAGCTCCCACTGTCGCTTGACTCATCCCCATTTTCTGGAATGTCGACTGAAGCTTCTTTTCTTGTCTCACCACTTTCGAATTCAACATATTCTTTTTGAACTTCTGGCCCTTTGGTGTTTCTGTCTTTGTACAATTCGTTTTCATTGAAGATGACATTTTTGCTTCTGATTACTTTTCTGCCTTCATTATCCCAAAGCCTGTAACCCATTTTTTCTGACCCAAAACCAATGAATATGCACTTCTTGGACTTTGAGTCTAACTTATCCCTGTCACCATCTTCTAACAAATCGTAAGCACTACAACCAAAGACTCTTAAGTGTTCGAGACTTACCTCATTTCCTTGCCACATTTCTTCTTGCAATTTGAAACCCAAGGGAACGGATGGTGAACGGTTGATCAAGTAGGCTGCAATGTTAACTGCATCTGCCCAGAATGTTTTGGGCATCCCTGCATTCAACCTCATGCTTCTTGCCCTCTTATTTAGTGTTCTGTTCATTCTCTCAGCTACACCATTATGTTGAGGAGTTCCAGGAACCGTCTTGATCATCTTTATCCCTTTCTTGGCACAGTAGTCAGTGAACTGCTTGCTTATGTATTCACCACCATTGTCCGACTTTAAGCACTTTACCTTCAAATTAGTTTCATTTTCAACAGCAGATTTCAATATCTTAAAGCATCAAATACATCAGATTTATGTTTAAGAAAATAGACCCATACCTTGCGCGTTGAATCATCAATGAAGGTAACATAGTATCTCGAGCCCCCTAGAGATGAAACTGATGTTGGTCCATATACATCCGAGTGAACAAGCTCCAGCTTCTGAGCTTTCGGTGTCTTCCCCGTCTTCACAAAAGTGACTCTCTTTTGTTTACCAAGGACACAAGATTCACAGAATTCAGTTTCCACTTTCTTCAAGTCTGGAAACTTCCCTTTCTGAGCCAACATCTTCAATCCCTTCTCGCTCATGTGTCCGAGTCGATTGTGCCATAAAGTGGATGGACTCGGACTGGTGGTCATGGCATGAAAACCTTTGGCATGAATCTCTGCCATGTATAGAGTGCCTTGCTTCTTTCCTTTGGCAATCACTAAGTTGCCTTTGATCACTTTCCCTTGTCCACCCCCCAAGTGAACATTAAACCCTTCATCGTCCAATTTACCAACTTAAATCAACTTTCTCCTCAAATTAGGAATAACCCTGGCATCTTTCAATGTCCATATAGTTCCCAATGAGGTCTTCAAGTCTACATCTCCAATACCCGTAATATCAAGCATTTGGTCATCGTCTAAACGAACTTTACCAAAGTTACCTGTTCGTAGATTCTTGACCATATCTGGGCATGAGATAGCATGGAAAGAAGCACCAGAATCCATAATCCAGGATTCCACTGAATTCTCAACACAACATATGAGAGCATCTCCTAATTCTTCAGAAGATAAATTGTTTACTTCTTTCTTTGCAGCTGGTTTTGTACATTGGCTTCTAAAGTGGCCTTTTTCTTTACAGTTCCAACATTCAATGTCTTTTATGTTCTTTGACTGCCCCCTTTTTCTGGACTTTGATCTACCTCGATTAGTTCCTCTATCGTTTCTTCTTCCTCTACTTTCTGTGTGCAATAAAGAACTTGAACTGGAAGTTTCATTATTGCCTCTCCGTCTGATATCTTCATTTATAATCAAGTCACGAATACTCTCAAAAGTGAGTTTGGTAGTGCCGGATGCACTACTAACAGCTGTGATTGTACCTGACCAACTGTCAGGCAAAGATGATAGAAGGAGGAGCGCTTGTACTTTATTTCAACTGAGGCTAAACGCGAGATAATCGAGTTAAACTCGTTTATGTGAGAGGTAAACGACATGCCTTCTATAACAACCCTAACGTAAACCGACACCCTCATAATTTTTCCGACACCCTAAAAATATTTAAAAATATCCCAATATGTCCCTAAAAACACCCCATACGTGAAAGCGGACCCCGAATACCCTAAATATTATCAAAAATAATTAAAAATTAATATTGTGGGGTTGTCGCGGGCCGCGTAGAACCTTTAAGGATCTTAACGCGGGCCGCTAGAGATCAAGAATGTGGCGCAGCCTGGTGTTGACACGTGTCCGACTAGTGTTGAACCTATATGCTGACCCGGATCACCTACGCCGTTGACCGAAGTTGACGCGGGCCGCGTGAAAGTCAAAGTGAAGCCCTATAAGTAGCAGGCCTCAGATCTTCAGTCGACTCGCTCAATTCTTTTCTTTCTAATCGAATTTCCACATAGTAGAAGCTATACTCGGGTCTAATACCCCCTAAATAGCGAGGTTCTGCTCCGATGTAAGTATCATAACCCCTGGAGACGTATTAGATACTCTGCCCGATTGATCTAGGGTTCCGTAAGGGCTGTCGTGGTTCTGCCCGACGTAGTCGTTGGAATGCCATCTCAGGGAGGGTATTACTAATGTTAAAATGGGTTATTATACTAACACGTGTGCATTTGTGTAATTTATAGATTGTCACCAGGAAACCCTAAAGGATAATCTAAGACAGCAATGTGAGTAAGCTCCTTTTTGTAAACAAGTTTTTACAAAACCTTAAATGTTTTACAATGCAATTTAGCAGTGATTGAGTCTTTGTAATTCTTCAATTACTGCCGGTATTATGGGGTTTTGTATACATTACTTGATAACCTTCACAATTGGACAACGGGTTAGCCAATGTGTGATATGACCATAGCCACAGATCCGGTCGAGTGGCAAGTACTGAATGAGTAATTGTGTAGATGTAAATATTGTAATCACTCTCAATACTGTTTAAATTAATAACACTTTTCTTGATTGAACTGGGATTCACTCACCAGTATTTTCCACTGACAAAATGTTTTTAAACGCGTTTCAGGTAACACAATGTGAAAGCCAATTAGAATCCTGCTGGACATCACTGAAGGCTTGGAAAAATGGCTATAAAAGTTACCTAAATAAAGAAGGCTTTTAATTTCAATAAAATGGGATTTATCCCTATAAATCAGTTTGTAATGAAAACTTGGGTTTTAACCCCATGTGTTTATTTATATAAAATATGGTGTTTTACTCTGATAAAATAATTTCCTAACTACGATCCTGATGTAATTTCCGCTGCCAAATTGATAAACACCGATACCACCGATACTGAGTTCGCGGCCGCCCGTTCCCAGGCAATTAGGGGGCGGGGGTTGTGACAGGAGGTGGTATCAGAGCTAAGCCACTGATTCAGCCATAGAAGTGTTCTGCTGACACCAAAATTCAATCTGTTAGGAAATAAATTACGGAACTACGTGCATAATTGTATTTTCTTGTTATGTGTTATCTGACTATTTGTTATAGTTTACAGTATGAGCGACCAAGGACTATCTGACGCGTATCGTCAATTGTCTGGTTCGCCTAGAAGCGAAGGTGCCTCTTCTCAGCCTGCCCTCTCGGGGTACTCTGCTGATATGGAAGAAGGAATATTCGTATTTAAGGCTCAATCTGAAGAGCCATTTCCTCAGAAAAAGAAGGGGATGGTTCAGTAGGGGTGCACACGAGCGTAGAAAGCGTATGAAAAAGTTGCAAGACCAGAGAGTGTTAGCAGCAGCAAAAAGGGAAACCGATGCCCATGCTCAAGATATGCTTAATAGAAGCCTAGCCAATTTCCATATCTTAGCAACCACTGCAGCACCCCAACCACAACCACAAATTCTTGACCAACCAATGGAGATAGAAAACCCTGAAAATCAAGTAGAAATGCATGATTTCAACCCGGAAGAGATCCCCTAGACCCAGATTATGACCCCTGGTGGGATGACGTTAGGGACTATGTGCAATGCTACCCGATACACGAAGATTTGCCCATGCCCAATCTAGGAGCCTACCCAGGTTTGGACCCTCTAGATCCCTATTACGATAACGATGCATTCATTAGGGAGGTTTTAGAGAATCCTTACCCATACCAGGCCCCTATACCCCCATACCAGGAACCCGCACCCCAAATTCCGAACCCAGTCCTAGAACCTGCACCCCCAATGAGTGCAGAAAACGTACAAGAGCTTAGGACATTTGGTGAGGAAATCTTAGAAAGCAGTGAAAGGATGAGGCAGGTGGGAGAGCGACTCGTCTGGAAGTACGACGAGCGCAATATGGATTTCTGGATGAATCCATATCCGTAGGAGTGATGGTGAAGAAGGTTATAATAATAATAATATAATATAATAATGTATAATATGTGTGTTTGAAAAAAAAACTACGGATGCCTACTACTATTAGTGTAACTTTAAATTTCAGTCGGTATTATAATTTTAATTTAAGTACTGGTGTGTAATAGATGCATACTATAAGAAAAAGTAAAATCGCAATGCTCGACGTTTTTTATCAACCTGTGTGTTGTGTGATTGGTTGTATTAAATATTATTTTGTGATATTAATATGTGGTAAATGTTTAAAATCCAGATGGACAACGAAGTGAATCAGGAAAACCAGAACGATAATATCCAGAATGAGAATAACCCGAATAATGAGAATCCGAACAACAATAACAATGGAAACCAAGTGGATAATAGTGTTATCCAACACATAGTGGCACAAGGAATAATAGATGCAATGTCATTTATTATCCAAACTGTCAAAGAAGCTGATAATAAAAGTAAACATAGCAGTAAGCGACCAACTGAACCTGAACACAGCGTGAACAATGGACCCGTACTTCAAGCGCCCATTCCCAAAAGAAGAAGAACCATATCTTATGGTTGTTCTTACAAAGAATTTTGGTCCTGCATACCAATAGAATTCTCGGGCAATGAAGGACCCATTGCAACTCTACGCTGGATAGAAAAGACTGAGGCTGTCTTAAAAATAAGCAAGTGCGCTGATGAAGATAAGATAATGTTTGCCTCAAATATGTTTAAGAACTCAGCCTTAGAATGGTGGAACACTATCCTCCATTCGAGAGGAAGTGATAGGGTGTACAACATAGAACGAGAGGAATTTAAAAACACGGTAGAAAGGAAATTTTGCCCTCCTAATGAAAAAGAACAGATAGCGAATAAATTTCTGAATCTTAGGATGACCGGGGTAGATAGTAAGGGCTATACTGCCACATTCTTTGAATATGCTAGAATAGTACCAACCCTTGCATCACCTGAACCGGTATTAATCTCCCGTTATATCTGGGGATTAATTGGAGAGATTAGGCATGTAGTCAAGGCAGCTAGACCTCAAACCATAGAAGAAGCTGTAGAACTAGCAAATACCTTGACAGATGAACTAATCCATACTAGAGAAGAAGACCAAAGGAGAAACCTAGCTCAAAGGCTTAACCAAGAATTCCGATCTAGAAATTCCAACCGTGGGAAAAGTGTAGGTTCTACATCTGCACCATATTGCAGGTATTGCAAAAGAAAGCATTCTGGAAGATGCTCCATATATTGCAATTTCTGCAAAATATCGGGACACAAGGAAGAAGACTGCAGGAAGAAAGCCAACAGGATATGCTACAACTGTGGAGAATAAGGTCATATTAAGCCAAACTGTCCGAAATTAGCTGCAGCTGCAAACGACAAGAACACTAAAAATGCTAGAGCATTTGTTCTAACTGCAGATGAAGCCAAGATGATTCCGGACGTGATAGCCGGTACGTTTTTAGTTAATGATGTTTTTGCTAAAGTATTATTTGACTCTTGTGCAAACCAAAGTTTTATCAATACTTCGTTTTGCAAACTTCTAAATCAATCATTAACTAAACTCCCACAAGAATGTCTAGTAGAGACAGCAAATGGAGAAACCGTTAGGATTTCTAAATTATTGAAAGGAGCAAGAATAGAAATTTTAAATCAAAAATTTATTGCAAACCTTTACCCAATGAATCTGGCAGGATTTGATATTGTATTAGGAATGGATTGGTTAATAGCCAATAAAGCCAATATTTTATGTGATCAAAAGTCAATTCAAGTAAATTCACCAAGGGGTGAAAAGATCACAATTAAAGGAGATAAGCCATCTAGATCCACAAAATTCATCTCTGTGATGAAAATTGCAAGTTGTATAAGAAAAGGATCTATAGTGTATTTGATTTCTATAATCACTAACACTAAAGGAAAAGAGCTAAAAGACATTACAGTAGTGTCTCAGTTTTCATATGTATTTCCAGAAGAATTGCCAAGATTACCACCAGACAGAGAAGTTGAATTCAGAATCCATCTGCTACCAGGGTCAGCACCGATTGCCAAAGCACCTTACCGTTTGGCACCCGCCGAAATGCAGGAACTGAAGAAACAGTTAGACGAATTGTTAGAGAAAGGATTCATACAGCCAAGCTCATCGCCATGGGGAGCACCGATCTTATTCGTCAAAAAGAAGGACGGATCAATGCGTATGTGTATTGACTACCGTGAATTGAACAAGGTCACGATTAAGAATCGGTATCCATTACCAAGGATCGATGATCTGTTCGATCAACTTCAAGGAGCTCGATTTTTCTCTAAAATCGATTTAAGATCGGGATATCATCAATTAAAGGTACAAGAAGATGACATTCCTAAAACCGCATTCAGAACAAGGTATGGCCATTATGAATTTACTGTCATGTCATTTGGTTTAACCAATGCCCCAGCTGCATTTATGGACATGATGAACCGAATATGTAAGCTATATTTGGATAAATTCATAATTGTTTTTATTGATGATATTCTCATATATTCTAAAAGTAAAGAGGATCATGCAAAGCATTTGCACGCACTTCTAAGTTTATTAAGAAAATAAAAGCTTTATGCTAAATTTTCAAAGTGCGAATTTTGGTTTGAACAGGTACAGTTTCTTGGACACTTAGTTGATCATGAAGGAATTCATGTGGACCCAACAAAAATCGAGGCAATTACCAAATGGAAAACCCCTGAGTCACCAACCGAGGTTAGAAGTTTCTTAGGATTGGCCGGTTATTATAGAAGATTTATTCGAAATTTTTCCAGAATAGCCATTCCCTTAACTAAGTTAACCTGTAAATCTGTTAAGTTTGAATGGGGACCAAAACAGGAAGAAGCCTTTAGAATTCTTAAGCAAAGACTAACCCATGCACCCATACTAGCGTTACCAGAAGGAACTGAAGACTTTGTAGTCTATTGTGACGCTTCTAAGTTAGGTTGTGGATGTGTATTAATGAAACGTCAAAAGGTTATAGCTTATGCATCTAGGCAACTTAAGAATCATGAAGGAAATTATTCAACCCATGATTTGGAATTAGGAGCCATAATTTTTGCCCTTAAGATTTGGAGACATTATCTTTATGGTAGTAAGTTTACCATTTTTATTGATCATAAAAGTCTAAGGTATGTTTTTGGGCAAAAGGAACTAAATATGAGACAAAGACGCTGGATGGAGATTCTTAGTGATTATGATTGTGATATCCAGTATCATGTAGGAAAGGCCAATGTAGTGGCTGATGCTTTAAGCCGAAAATATCACGAAAAGCCAAAAAGGGTACGTTCTCTTAAATTAAATCTACAAGTAGATTTAAATGAACAGATTAGAAAAGCACAAGAATCAGTAATCAAGGAAGATACTGAAAAATTAAAAGGAATGATTAAGGAATTAGAACAAGGAACAGACGGAATTTGGAGATTCCATAAGAAAAGAATATGGATACCTAAAATAGGAAACCTGCGTCACCGTATATTAGAAGAAGCCCATAAGTCTAAGTATACAATGCA
This sequence comes from Helianthus tuberosus, assembly GCA_030545235.1. NCBI lineage: Eukaryota > Viridiplantae > Streptophyta > Magnoliopsida > Asterales > Asteraceae > Helianthus > Helianthus tuberosus. The sequence continues at coordinate 203,217,533 of CM060425.1, forward strand.
TCTTGGAAGTGATAAGATGTATCAGGATTTAAAAAAGAATTTCTGGTGGATAGGAATGAAAAAGTGTTTAACATGTTCGCAAGTCAAAGCTGAACATCAGAAACCCTTAGGATTATTACAACAGTTAGAAATGCCAGTTTGGAAATGGGAATTGATAACAATGGATTTTGTTACCAAATTACCTAAAACAAGAAAAGGTAATGATACAATCTGGGTGATTGTAGACAGGCTAACTAAATCAGCTCATTTCCTACCAATGAAGGAAACTTTTAGTATGGAACAATTAGCCAAATTGTATGTAAATGAAATTGTTTCATTACATAGAATTCCTTTATCAATTTTTTCTGATAGGGATAGCCGTTTTACCTCTCATTTTTGGTCAAGTTTCCAAAAAGCAATGGGAACCAAGTTAAATCTAAGCACCGCTTATCATCCTCAAACGGACGGAGAAAGCGAAAGGACAATTCAGATAATGGAATATATGCTTAGAGCTTGTGTAATTGATTTCAGAGGTAATTGGGCCGATCACTTACCATTAATAGAATTTTCCTATAATAACAGTTATCACTCAAGTATCAATGCCGCACCATTCGAAGCACTTTATGGACGAAAGTGCAGAACCCCAGTCTGTTGGGCAGAAATTGGGGAAAAGCAACTATCTGGACCTGAAATAGTGCAGGAAACAACCAACAAGATCATTCAAGTCAAGGAACGACTAAAAGTAGCACGTGATCGACAAAAGAGCTATGCTGATAACCGACGTAAACCATTGGAATTTCAAGTAGGAGATAAAGTATTGTTAAAAGTCTCTCCCTGGAAAGGAGTAGCATGATTCATCAAAAGAGGGAAGCTAAGTCCCAGGTATGTTGGACCTTTTGAGATTATTAGAAGAATAGGACCTGTAGTGTCACAACCCCCGATCCCTGTTCCCCGGGAACGGGCGGACGTGATCACAGAGTTTGGTGGTATCAGGTTTAATTTAGTCTCGCAGCGGAATTTACATCAGGACCGTAGTTAGGAAATGATTATCAGAGTAAAACCACCCTGCTTGATATTAATAGATACATGGGCAAAACCCAAGTTTCTTATTACATTACTTTTATAGGGACAAACCCTATTTATTTAATTTAAAACATTGTTTCTTAGATAACTTTTATAGCCACTTATTTTCCAAGCCTTCAGTGCTCTCGAGCTGGCTTTATCCCAGTTGGCTTTCACATTGTGTTACCTGAAACATGTTTTAAAAATATTTTGTCAGCGGGAAATACTGGTGAGTGAATCTCAGTTTAATCAAGAAATAGTTTATCAATTAACACAGTATTGAGGGCGATCACATTGTTTATTTCTACCCAATTACTCAATCAGTACTGTCAATCCTTGACTTGTGGGTCATATTACGCATTGGCTAACTCGTTGTCCAATGGTAACGTACTGTCGTCCCGACTTATTACTCGCAAGTAATAATTTTGTATACAAAACCCCAAATACCGGCAGTAATGGAAGAACTACAAAGACTCACATACTGCTTAATCGCATTGTAAAACATTTAAGGTTTTGTAAAAACTGTTAACAAAAAGAAGATTACTCACATTGCTGTCTTAGGCTTTTCGTAAGGGTTTCCTGGTTATAATCTATAATTTATACAAATGTACATTGATTAGTACCATAACCCTTTGAAATTATTAATAATACCCTCCCCGAGACGGCATTCCAACAACTACGTCGGGCAGAACCACGACAGTTGTTACGGAACCCTAAATCAATCGGGCAGCGTAACTATTATGAAACCGGGGTTATAATACTTACAATGAAGCAGAACCTCGCTAATTAGGGGTATAATACCCAAAATATTACTACCAATATCAGAGATTTCGAGATTGAGAATGAAATGTGAGCGACGGAAACTGAAATCTGATGCTGGCTATTTATAGTTGTGAAATCTGATCCTCACGCGGCCCGCGTTCGAAAACGCTAAACCTAAAGCGGGCCGCGTCAACATAAGTCAACGCGGTAGCTTAGCTGAGTCGTTTACTAGACTTGACACGATTACGACACGTGTCGACCTCTGGTGCAATCGCGTAACCAAGTCACTCGCGGCCCGCTTCAACTTAACTAAAACCTAAAGCGGCCCGCTTTGACTAGAAAAGTCAGCGAAGTCAACACCTGGTCCTAATTCGGCCCGCGTGAGATTGAGGTGGGATCCTACGCGGCCCGCCTCAGCTCTATTTTTCTTGTTTTTATTTTATTTAATAATTATAACATAACTAGGGCTCGGTTTTCACATACGGGGTATAATATAAAACATATTGAGACATTTTATAGTATATTTAGAGAGTCGGAATATTATAAGGGTTTTGGTTTTACCGAGGGTTGTTACATGTAGCCTATCAGCTACAACTGCCAGAGGAAATGGCAGGAATACATGATGTATTTCATGTATCAAATCTCAAGAAATGCTTAGCTGACGAATCACTGATGGTACCTCTTAAGGATATAGAGGTAAATGAACAACTCAAATTTGTAGAAAGGCCTCTACAGATTGAAGACAGAAAGATTAAGAATCTCAAGCATAAGAGATTAGTTCTGGTCAAAGTAAAGCGGGACTCCAAAAGAGGACCAGAATACACATGGGAGCTTGAATCAGAAATGCAAAGGAAATATCCACACTTGTTCCAGTAGACCTCGAGGACGAGCTCTAAAACAAGGTGGGGAGGATATAATAACCCTAACGTAAACCGACACCCTCATAATTTTTCCGACACCCTAAAAATATTTAAAAATATCCCAATATGTTCCTAAAAACACCCCATACGTGAAAGCGGGCCCCGAATACCCTAAATATTATCAAAAATAATTAAAAATTAATATTTTGGGGTTGTCGCGGGCCGCGTAGAACCTTTAAGGATCTTACGCTGGCCGCTAGAGATCAAGAATGTGGCGCAGCCCGGTGTTGACACGTGTCCGCCTCGTGTTGAACCTATATGCTGACCCGGATCACCTACGCCGTTGACCGAAGTTGACGCGGGCCGCGTAGGCCCTTGCCTATGTTTACGCGGGCCGCGTGAAAGTCAAAGTGAAGCCCTATAAGTAGCAGGCCTCAGATCTTCAGTCGACTCGCTCAATTCTTTTATTTCTAATCGAATTTCCACATAGTAGAAGCTATACTCGGGTCTAATACCCCCTAAATAGCGAGGTTCTGCTCCGATGTAAGTATCATAACCCCCGGAGACATATTAGATACTCTGTCCGATTGATCTAGGGTTCCGTAACGGCTGTCGTGGTTCTGCCCGACGTAGTCGTTGGAATGTCTTCTCGGGGAGGGTATTACTAATGTTAAAATGGGTTATTATACTAACACGTGTGCATTTGTGTAATTTATAGATTGTCACCAGGAAACCCTAAAGGATAATCTAAGACAGCTATGTGAGTAATCTCCTTTTTGTAAACAGTTTTTACAAAACCTTAAATGTTTTACAATGCAATTTAGTAGTGATTGAGTCTTTGTAATTCTTCAATTACTGCCGGTATTATGGGGTTTTGTATACATTACTTGATAACCTTCACAATTGGACAACGGGTTAGCCAATGTGTGATATGACCATAGCCACAGATCCGGTCGAGTGGCAAGTACTGAATGAGTAATTGTGTAGATGTAAAGATTGTAATCGCTCTCAATACTGTTTAAATTAATAACACTTTTCTTGATTGAACTGGGATTCACTCACCAGTATTTTCCACTGACAAAATGTTTTTAAACGCGTTTCAGGTAACACAATGTGAAAGCCAATTAGAAGCCAGCTGGACAGCACTGAAGGCTTGGAAAAGTGGCTATAAAAGTTACCTAAATAAAGAAGGAGTTTAATTTCAATAAAATGGGATTTATCCCTATAAATCAGTTTGTAATGAAAACTTGGGTTTTAACCCCATGTGTTTATTTATATAAAATATGATGTTTTACTCTGATAAAATAATTTCCTAACTACGATCCTAATGTAATTTCCGCTGCCAAATTGATAAACACCGATAGCACCGATACTGAGTTCGCGGCCGCCCATTCCCAAGCAATTAGGTGGCGGGGGTTGTGACACCTTCCTTCATCTTGGTGTTAACCAATTGTCGGATGAGGAATACTTTTTTTGAAGCAGATGGTTTTTCATACTTGTTGGACAAAGCTTTCAATACACCGTAAGTAGTTGTTTCATTGAAAATGTTTTACGCAACACTCTTTGCCAAAGAAAGCCTAACCACACCCAAAGCTTGTCTATCCAACAACTTCCATTCTTCATCATACATGTCATCTGGTTGTTGTCCCAACATAGGCAAATGCAAACCCTTTTGATATAACAAATCTTCTATTTGCATTCTCCAAAATCCATAATCACTACCATCAAACTTGTCAATCTTGATTTTACTATCTTCTGCCATTTTTTAACAAATAATTATCAACTGCTACAAACTAAACGAGTTCGTACTGCTAAGGGATAATTATACTAGCGGAAGCAACAAACGAAAACAAATACTTATCTGTTTCAAGCTTTAAATGGTGATTGAACAAATAATGATAGGTGATGAGATCCTTGTCAAAGTTGGGGGTTCTTCTAGCAAATAAGGGAAACTAGATTCCCTTAACAAGACAAAAAAAGAACGTATGGTTCTTCTTCTTCCTGCCTGCGACCTGCTCTCACAGAACAACAAAAAACTTCTTTCTCCTTCTGAAATCCAACGAATCCCAAGAAAAATCGAAACCCTAGACCTTCGATTTTGAAACCCTAGATGCGATAATCAGCAAGGATGGTCTCTAATTTGGAACCCTAGGCGGCGGATGTGCTAGCGGCGGGAAGATAAACAACGGCGGCAATGGCTACTGGGTTTGTGAAACCCTAGTCGCGATTTGCAGGTATCTTCCTCTTCACCTCTGTTTGTTACTAGTTTGTGTGAATCAATCGAGAGCCCGAGCTCTGATACCAGTTGTTAGGGATATATCACACAATTAACAAGAACAAACACACACAAAAGCTCACTCACACACACACTCTAAATCATAAGAACAAGAACACAGGATTTATAGTGGTTCGATCAAGCTTGATCTACGTCCACTCTCCACAACTAGTTATATCTTTGTATTAGGTGCTCAAAAGTTACAGTAATGAATGAGAAGTATTTATAGGGGATACATATTAGGGTTGTTGACTTTAAGCTACAGTGACAAATAAAACCTCTGATCTGGCTAAAACTTCACAACCCACATCTGGGTTATCTGTTGCCACAACCCAGACGAGTTATTTGGGCATCTGGGTTATCAGTTGTAGCTAAGGCATAATCCAGACGAGTTGTCTGGTCATCTGGGTTATCAGTTGTTTCTGAGGCATAACCCAGACAAGTTAACTTGGTCATCTGGGTTATCACTCTAGTCAAATCCTCCATAACCCAACAAAGACAGGTATTAAAAAAACATACTGTATTCGTTCAAGAAAAATTAGGGTTTGAAACCAAGCATGTTGACGAAAGACTACGCTGTCTGTCGCTAATGTTGTGGTAGTGGTGGCTATGCCACCGTAGACTGGTTGTCGGAACCACCGACCGGATCCCTCGTATTCTCTTTCTCCGTCTGTAGCTCCATCTCTCTGCTTTTCAAACTCCACCATCTGTTTGGCTTTTTCGTGTTGATTTGGATTCTAATCTTTATAAGGTAGACACAATTACTAAAAGAAATAAATACCAGTAATAGTTTTGTGAGTAGAGAAAGAGTCAAAAGGGTAAAGATGGAATGAAATCTAGATTTTTACTATAGGAGCATGATTAATTTACTATTATATCCTTCTAGTGTCTTAATAATTAATGTTATTTACTATTATATCTCTCTCAATATGTTGTTTTTATTTGTACATATTGCTTTTAAAGTTGTATGTGATGTAAAATTACATCCATATCCATCACATTTCCTTTATATAGTATATATAATAGATAATAGATTTTGCCCTCAATCAATGTACGTTGCCCACAAAGAAGTCTCCAACTGAATGCGACAATTGAATCGTTTCGCATCCAAGCCTTAAACCGTCAGAGTTGCACTTGAAATTGATGAATGGGAGTTCAAATCGATTAATGGTAGTTAGATTCGAGAAAAGTTGAAGAACCGTCGTTCTAGGGTTCCAACCACTTGATGGTCTCCGACAATGGTGGCACTCGGCAGTAAATATTTTAAGGAACTCTGGTTGTTCATATCATATTTTGGTTTAAACTCGAACAAAACACAGCTATGGAGTATGTGCTCTTCTTCTATTTGCCACCATGATCGATTCTTTCATCTTTGCATCTCAACGCAGGTAAATCTAATTTGAAATGTTGGTATGAGTATTTTTTTTCTTTTTATATTTTAATTGATTTAATTTGTGTGAACTGATTTTTGTGAATGGTTTGAATCGTTTTCAGATGCTCAAACTGGAACTTTTAAATCAAGTGAATAATATAGCTCAAGAAATGTTAAAATTAACCATTTATTAGTTTATATATTGAAATAAGTTATGTATACTTTCGGGTTCTGTTGTGTGTGATGATATACGATTGTTCTTCGACTCACAAAACCATCGATTTGGGTTTTCTGCAGATGGACGGGTTTGACCAGACAGTAAATGTTAAGGTTATTACGGCAACTAACCGTGCTGATACTTTGGATCTGATTGTTCTCCCTTGTAGGCTTGATCGCAAGATTGAATTTTGTTTGCCTAATAGGTGACAAAAAAGATTTGTTTTTGAGGTTATTTACTTCTCATAATCATATCTTTATATTCTAAATAGTTTGTTGAAATAATATGCAGTTTACACTTCATTTTAGTTTGTTGTTTAACCCGTCAAAATGGGGATGTCTACCGTTTGGAGGCCAGTTGGGTAATATGCAAAAAGCAGGATTTCTTCTCAGGCCAATTGTCTCCTAACCACGTCTTCAGATTGCACCAAGAGAAAAAGGGAGTTACTGGAAATTGAGAGGGATGAATTTTAAAGAGAGATAGAAGATGATGAAATGCAACAATGTAAGTAATTATATTTTATCTCTGACTTTAGATGTAGATGATCAGTTACTCCTGGTGCGAACCATCTGCGAAGTGTTTATTCAGTCGGTCTCTCTTTCGGAGGCTAAGTTCAGCATGTAAATTATTGGTTTTCTTGTAGGCTGCTCTGCTCTGTTGTGGCAGAGGGTTTTGGTTTTATGGTTCGGTGTGCAATGAAAGTTAAGTTTCAAAAAAATAGGGATTTTTACATATTTCCCCCTCCTAAACTGGTTTATTACGTATTTCCCCATATAAAAAAAACAATTAAATATTTCCCCTTCCTAACCCATATATATTACATATTTCCCCTTTTCATTAAAAACTCTTATTAAATGACTATTTTACCCTTAATGAACTATTAAATGAATATTTACATATTTCTCATTTCTAATATCATCAATCAATTACATATCTCCCCAATTCATGTAGTATTTTACTAATTCTTCTACTTGCTACTATTCTCAAACAATACCATAATAATATTAATAAAAATCCAAAGAATGCATGAAGAAATACCTGAATATTATTAAAGCATGTTTAGATATAGCCAAGTATTTTTCTCTGGAAGAATCTTAAAGGTTGACACGTCTGAACTTGCTGCCCTTCGTTTAGGACTTTTGGGAACTTATATTTAACTAAACAATTCAGATTTAGTTATTAAATTCGGAATAAGAACATATCCGCAAAGCAAATTAATAGTTTTTTTTAACTAAACTAAGTTTAAACAAACCCTTGTAGATACTTAAAGATTTAGAAAATGGCATCATCGTTGACCAACAATTACAACTGATTTCAATAATCATCAATCAGCAAAAAGATTTTAAGAGAAGCATACATTCATGTATATGTATTGATGTCATTAAGCTTTCATATATTGGTAAATTTGTTTTCTAATAAGATGAAAGGCCAATAACTGTTTATGAATGAAGGCTCAAAAATGTCATATAATACTATGTTTGAAGAAGTTATGGCGTTCTGTTATCCCTTGGATTATGTAATTGAACACTGTATCTCAGGGTTGTACTCTAGCTTCTCGCCTGGTCCATTTTACTTCTAAAATTTTTCATTGTTGAAAAAATACGGTTTTTATATTGATAGAATAAAGGGTCAGGTCTACACACCTTAAGCTTAATTGCAAGTAGGAAAGTAGGTTCTGTTGAGTTCTCTGTGGACGACCTTGCGCCTACAGATTTGGAGAAGAACGCTAAAACTGGTTGATGAGACACTAAGACCAGTGTTATTTTGTCTAATTTATGTAGCTTCTAAATTGGGGAGATATGTAATTGATTGATGATATTAGAAATGAGAAATATGTAAATATTCATTTAATAGCTCATTAAGGGTAAAATAGTCATTTAATAAGAGTTTTTAATGAAAAGGGGAAATATGTAATATATATGGGTTAGGGAGGGGAAATATGTAATTGTTTTTTTTATTTGGGGAAATACGTAATAAGCCAGCTTAGGAGGGGGAAATATGTAAAAATCCCAAAAAAATATATATATATATTATGAAATAATATATACATTGTTATGGAGTATGTCTCTCTTTGTTTATGTTACTCAACCTGACTGGCACACCCGATTTGTCTCAACCTAAATCAGTTTTGACATGTTACTCAGCCTGACTGGCACACCCATCTTTCTACATATATTATTGTTTGTTTATGTTTGTTAATCGGGAAATAAGATGAGATTTTCTAATAATTTGACTGTATTTAATCGGGAAATAAGATGAGATTTCTAATAATTTGACTGTATTTATATCATTTTCATACGCTGCCACTGTTTCCAAGTTTGATGATATGCTTATGTCCAAATGAGGCTGGGATTTTTTAGTCTATTGGTGAGGCAATTGATTTTTATTACAATTGCTTTGCTATGGCATGGTAACCTGTTAGTATGCAGTCTTCAACTCAAATAAGTTTTTACATATACAAATCGCTTTCAGACTTCAAACTTTAAACAAAGAAAACACCAGGAGCTGACCAGAATTTGTTAACAGTTGCAGAGCTACTACTAGCTAAAAAAAGTCATGAAACCAAAGCAAAACCGCTACACCTACTTAGCAAAAGTCAAGGCAATCCACACAAATCGCAGCGGGTATTACTTTCTGTGTCCTAAATGCCCAAAAAAGATGCTCAAATAAAACTGTTTTACTTCAGAATCCAAAATTTGTAAGGATATTAGAAATTTAGAACTGCTATCTACTAAATAGGTTATTCCTAGAATTTATAGCACATTGCTTTTTTTGGTATACGACTATTAAGTTATAGCCATTTTTACCTACCTGTAGTTGTATTTGAAATCCCCAACTTGTTAGTGGATAGTATGAATTTACAGTACCTATTTCTATTTTGTTGAATGGATCTTAAATAACTGTTTCATTCGGTTTATTTTAATACAAAGTGTAAATGATATTCACCTCAGTATCCTTACTTTTTAGGTTCCTTTGGTTTAACTTTTTATATAGCAGCTTATGATGTTCCGTTCTATAGTTTTTGCAACATTGGATAGACATAACTTACTTTTATATATTAGTTTACAATAATAATAATAATAATAATAATAATAATAATAATAATAATAATAATAATACAAAATATCTCTAAAAGATCACAACAAAGATCTGTCAATAGATCATATTGTCATAACACAAATATGCTATTTACATACTGTTAGGCTGGGTGGTGTGGAATAAATCCTCTAGAGGGCTTTATCACACCACATCAGTGCCACGTAGATGACACATAAGCGGGGGGCTTTATCGTTAATTTGCACAATATGGAATACAAACCCCTTATAAGGCTCCTTTAACTATATTAAAAAAATTAAATAAAAACCAAATCTGATTGGTTTATGCAGGTGCACCCTATGGTTTTTTTTTCTCACTCCCCTATGGATTTGGCGAAGGCCAAGGATAACGCCCCACTTGGCGAAGTCGGGGTGGTGTTGGGGGTGTTGCCCCACACCGTCCAGTTGATGTTGTATGTCTATTTGTTAAATGTTTGTTTACAATTAAAGTATGTTGCCTTTTTTTGGTTAAATTGTCTATTAATGTTAATATGATTGTTTAATTCATGTTATAGAAAAATATGACCTTACTAATCTTACTAATTGTTTTCAAAAGATGATAATAGATAGAGGAAATTAATCATTAGACATAGTTTGATGCAATTATTCTTTATTTGAGATGAGAATACATATATAGCATGTTCTTACAAATTTACTATAACTAGTGTTTTTCAATGACGCGCGTTGCGCGAAAGGCATTGGTGTTTTCGACCGACATCATTCTTCAAACGATTCGAGATAAACGATGCGTAACCAACCATATCCGGCATCGTGGAGTGTATTAAAAAGGGAGCAATTGGACGATTGAATGCTGGGCTAGGTGTTTCTTGGAATGCCCACGGATTGTTCGGGTCAAAACCACGATTATGAGGATTCATTTTTCGTATTGTGGTTGGATGAGATTTTTTTTTTAAATAAGATAGAGATGATTATAGAAGAAGTGGAGTAGTTGTGGTAAAAAAATGAATAGAAGTGTGAGTATTTATAGTGAAAAATATTTTTTTTAAACACATAGTCGTTGGCCAACGGCTAGCCCAACGAATAGAAGTGTGAGTATTTATAGTGAAAAATAATTTTTTTTAAACACATAGTCGTTGGCCAACGGCTAGCCCAACGATCAAGACATGTGATCTTGATAGCCCCGCCCAACGCCCGGCTAAAACCCCCGGCCAAGGGGTGACGCCGAAATCCAAGCCTAACCGGAATGGTGACTTGGGCGTTTGTACCCAACTCACGCCACAACCCCCACCCCATACCTTATATTCTAATATACCCTAGGTGATCACTGTTCATTAACTACTGTTCATTGACTTTCCTTTTTATTATATATAGATTTTTAGTCTCGCCGCAAAGCGCGGGTTCCCCACTAGTATGATGTAAAAATAACATAACTTGGGAAAGAAATATGTATGAGATCTCTTTAAACAATTAAGTTAGAATTTTTGTTTACTGATTGTTGGCCATTGTTCAATCTAGGGATGAGTATTTGGTATCAAATCCCGATCCTGAAAATACCGTACCGAATTTTTTCGGTACCGGAAACGGTATCCACTTTTTGACATTTTTGGTATCGGTAGCGGTACGATATCGGTAAAATACCGAATTTTACCTTCAAATACCGCTACCGTACCGACATATTTCGGTATCGGTACCCAATTTTGGCGAAATTCTGGATCGGGATTTTCGGGATCGAGACGGGATCGGGATTTGCTCATCCCTAGTTCAATCTTCTTATCTAGGATTCTAGTACAAAACTATAAATTGTTCAATCTTCTTATCTAGGATTCTAATACAAAACTAATAAGGAATATGAGATATATTATTCCATCCTAATGAACCCCTTGTAGTGACGAGAGCTGAAAAAGTCCAAGAAATTTGAAACACATTTGTCATTCATGTTTGTATGAAGTATATGCTACTACAAGAAAAGCTCAAAAGCCATTTTATTTTTAATTCATACAGGTTGTGTTATTTTTTTTTTTCAATTATGTTTATTCTATTGAAATACATTTTACTTTATTCTTTGTATGACTAAATACATTTACATTATTCTTTGTATGACTAATGGTGCTCATGTCTTTCAAACTATAAGAATAGATCATTGAGGCACTTAGTGACATAAGAATTGATATTTTTACAATGTTTTTGTTTTGTATAATTGTTAATCAGGATTTAAGTTGGTCTGAATCATTAAGTGCTGAACCAGTAAGAGGTCTGAACCATTAAGAGCTTGTATAATGCTTAACCGTTCAGAGGCAAATGTTTGATCAATTCAGATTAGAGGTCTTAACCATTCAGACTCTGTATAAATCTTAACCATTCAGAGGCAAATGTCTGAATCATTCAGACATCTACTCGTGAAACAAACAGTCTGAACCATTAAGTGCTGAATTAGTAAGAGGTTTGAACCATTAAGAGGTAAACAAACAGCCACTCACTGACTTAACCATTTGGCCAATTTCTTTTCAAATATGAAAAAAACAAACAAACATAATATGGATGATGATGTTATCTTCTTAAGGGCATGTTTGGCTAAGCTTTTTGAAAACAACTTATTGACTTATTGGCTTTTTGGAAAAGTATGGAGTGACTTTTTGGAAAAGTCATTTTTTCCCTCACATACAACCTGGTTGCCAAACATCATTTTGGAGCTTATGACTTTTCAAAAAGCCAATAAATTAATAAGTTGTTTCAAAAAGCTTAGCCAAACATGCGCTAAATAAAAATTAAAAAGGAGCAGCTTCTTGTTAAATGAGAGTGAAATAGTAGGGCTTACTTTCTACATTTCTTACCAAACCAAAATCAAAGCAGACTACCAGAGCAGACTGTGTGTTTGGTTAAAGCCAGAGAGAGAGTGTATGTGTGTGTTTGGTGAAAGCCAGAGAGAGAGAGAGAGTGTGTGTGTGTGTGTTAGGTTGAAGCGATTCACGTCTCTCTGTTGGTGTTTGGGGATGATGACTCGCTCCTCTTCACGTCTTCACTCTTTCATCAAACTCAAATGTAATTTCATCACCAACTCTGTAACAACCCCTCTTTCATCTTCCCGATTAGGTTTAGATTTCAGTCCTCACTCCACTTCTTTAGCTTCTCTTCTTCACTCCACTTCCTTTTCAAATAATGGGGATCGTCCCCAATCTAGGTATCAAAAAGTTACCAAATTGGATGATGCCTTTAACCTGTTCGATGAAATGATCCAGAGAAAACCCCTCCCATCTGTTGTTAAGTTTACTCAGTTGTTAAATGCTGTTGCCAAAATGAAACATTTTTCTTCTTGTCTCCATCTTTTTAAACAAATGTGTGCCATTGGAGTTCCTGTTGACAAATACTCTATCAGTATTGCAATCAAGTGTTGCTGTCAGATGTCTCGCACCAATGACGGTTTTGCCCTCCTAGCTTCTTGCTTCAGGCGTGCTGTTGTACCAAATGTGTTCGTATTTAGTACACTCTTAGATGGACTCATCCTAGAAGATAGAATTATTGAGGCAGAGAGACTATTCAAGAAGCTCATCAAACAGAAACTATGCGAACCTGATGTAGTTATGTATTCCACAATGATCAAAGGGCTTTGCAAGTTTGGCAATAATGATATTGCCATTGGTTTGCTTAGGCTCATGGATGAAAGAGGCTGTGAGCCTAATGTTGTTGTATATAGCACAATCATTGATAGTCTCTGCAAGGACAAAATGATGGATGAAGCTTTCAACCTTTTCAAAGAAATGGTATTTCACAAAGGCATTCAACCAAATGTCATCACATACACCTCTCTGATTCGTGGCCTTTGTAACTTGTGTCGTTGGGACGAGGTCTCTAAGCTGCTAAAAGAAATGGAGGATCTAAGGATCTCTCCTAATTTTCAAACCTTTAGCATATTAGTTGATGCATTTTGCAAGGAAGGTAGGGTGGATGAAGCAGAGGCTGTTATAGACATCATGGTTGAGAGAGGTGAGGTTCCTAACATCGTGACATACAATTCACTTATAGACGGTTACTGTCTACGAGGTGAGATGACCAAGGCAAGGACACTTTTTGATTCACTTACTTCGAAAGGTCTAGTCCCTAATATTGTTACTTACAACAGTTTATTGAACGGGTATTGCAAGCGTTTGAAAGTAGAAGAGGCCATGCATATGTTCCATGAAATAACAAGAAAAGGTTTGAAACCTAATATAGTCAGTTACAGCACCATGTTACAGGGATTGTTTAGGGTTGGGCGTTGTGGAGAGGCACGCAAACTCTTTGATGAGATGCGATCACAAGGCCTAACTCCAAATGAGTGCACCTATAGAATAATATTAGACGGTCTTTGCAACAACCATCAAGTTGAAGATGTGCTCTCTTTGTTTCATCTGGTGGGTGATAGCAAGCTGAACTCTGACATTCAAGTGTACAATATTCTTATTGATGGTATGAGCAAATGTGGGAAGCTTGATATTGCAAGGGATCTTTTCCAAGACCTAACTCTAAAAGGTTTGAAACCTAATGTTCGGACATATACCGTGATGATTAGTGGCCTATGTAGAGAAGGTATGCCCGAGGAAGCAAAGCACTTGTTTCATAAAATGGATGAGAGTGGTTGCCCACCAGATAATGTCACCTACTGTGTTCTTCTCCAAGGATATCTTAAGAATCAGCATTATGATGATGTAGAGATGCTTTTAGAGGAAATGGATGGAAGAAGTTACTCACTTGATGCTTCAACTTTATCGTTGCTGATTGATCGAATCGCAGCTGGTTCAGTAGATAGAAGCATGCTTATGTTGATTGGTAGGCTTATGCCAAAAGAATTGATCAACACTATTGCCTTGATGACATTCTCGGAGATAATGAAATGGTGATTGTGGGGTGAGAAAGGAAGACTGTAGCTACAAATTGTGGAAAGTAGATCTTATTAAATTCTAATTGGTTTTCATGTTTGGTCATCAGGCATTTTCCAGTTTCATGGATACTAGCAGTTGCATGTTGTTCCTTGTAATTTATTTTATGTTAGTTAATCCTTCTGTGGTTTAATTCTTGACCAAGAATATGATGTTGTTAATTTGCTGCTAGGTGATAAGGCCAGTTTTAATGTGGATTTCTTCTTCTTTTTGTGATTTGCCTGACAATGCTTTTACTTCTTAAGTCGAAGTGGAAGACTCATAACGTTTGACCTTTAAGTCAAGAAGTTGACTTTAACTGGCTATTAACAGCAGATTGAACAGCAGACACGCTGTTGTATTGAACAGCAGATTGCGTGTGGGAAGAAGCTGCTTGTTATCCTCTTCTGGGTTATGGGTCTGATCAGCAGCCACGCGGTTGATTCACAGTGATAGTGCACTGTTTGTAGAAAAGATGGTCCGCTATCTGTAGTGGCGGCTATTATATGCACATAACTCATGAATAGTTTGTCATTTTTATTGACTTATACTTGTGTATTGGAACTTACTGATTTGTAGAACACACGACAAATTTAAAATCTTTGCTTGCACATTCACCAGTTGGCAGTTACCAAATAAGAGTGAGAAAAATGGGACTTCTATGTATCACTTAACTGATAGCAGCCTTGCATTATTTAGGCGTTACAGCAAACAAATAGCAGCCTTGCATTATTCAAGGAAGAAACTTATCAAGCAAGACATGACTCATGGGGGTATATCTGTCTGTTCTTGTTTAATCATGCTTTTACTATTTTATATTAACAGACTTTCAGATCCGTTGCAATATCAGTCTATAGTTGATGCAGACTGGAATATCATATACGATAAGTTGGATAAGTAAAGAGTGGTGCCAAAATTGTTTGGTCGCGTCTGGTTATTGATGATCCGGCGACACAGGTGGCGAATTTTCGATATTTGAACCTTAATAAGTTTTTTTTTTCCTGCAAATTTTCTTTGTAGTTAGTATATTTTGCAGACCGTGATATTTTTTGTGCTGGTCGAGTTGCCGAACATGACCTGCACCGTGTTGCAGCTGAAACCGGCGGTACTGTACAGACATCGGTCAACAACGTTATAGATGAGATCATATATATGCAGTTCTACATAATGGATCATTTTTGTCTAACACACACATTAATTTGAAACACATGATAGTTTATTGTGGACGCTGAGCTGAGCGCAGTTTACATGATGCAATTATGGCTAAGGTTCCAGTGACTGAGTACCTTGGTAAGCCTTTTTCAGTTGAATGACTCCCTTTTTGTGTAGATCAGTGATGTCACGGACGTTTGGGTTCTGTTTCAGTGCCTTGCGACTACTACGGCTGCGAGCTTATGGCTATTATGGTAGTGAACGGATGTTCGATTCCGGTGAATAGGTGAGCCCAGATGACCATTAGCACGGCGTAGTGAATTTAAAATAAGAATATCCATGAGCAAACATGTCGAAAGAATATCCATGAGCGGATAACTGTTGTTTCTAGTCCAGTACTCAATCATTCTATTTTAAGTGGTTAGTCAATGGTCAGTCAATGACCTTCTATGTTGCCTATGACATGAAAAGCAACCGAACTAATTGTTTAGTTAATCAAGTTTTGAAACCGGTGCTTTTTATGTTGAAAATGGCAAAGAAAAACTTTTCACTATAACTAACACATGTTCTGTTTAGTAAATGCTAATAATTGCATCGTGACTCAACAAGAGATGTCACTTGCTTAACATTTCGATGTTGAGCAAGAAGTGGGTTCTTCAAGTTATCACATTTTCGGGTTTAATGGTATTTAAAAGTTCGCTCACATAGACACATCAAATGGGAAAAAAAGGTAGCTTAAAAGCGAATGGGTAGAAAGTCGCCAACGTGAAAACCTTTACATACACTAAAATTGACGGTGTGTTACTCACATGAGCTTGGGCTATCTATTCAGTATTGAGATATATCAAATTTATGCCCATACTAAGTATTGGAATCAGTCCATGAATGATGTAGAAACATGAGCAAATTGGATGATTTTTAGACCATTAGTTGTTGCGGTTTCAATCTATCATTTATATGAAGTTGTAAGACTACTTTGTTCTCTAATATAGTAATATCTAAGGGAGATAAAAGTAGGGGTGCTAAACAGGTCGTGTTCGCGGATTGGTGGCTCCAACCTGACATGAACCCAAAATATTCGCTGGTTGACCCAAACACGACCCCATATTCATTGGTTGACTCTAACACGACCCGTTTGACTTTGAATTTTTTAACATTCCATATATTTGTTCTAAGGTTTATAATGAATAATTTGTGGATGAAATTGGCAAATTGAAATATAGGTGAGAAGACACTGTCAAAAGTGGAAAAGAGAAACCAACACTATTGAAGGCGGTGGGCGTAAGATTAATGAAAACAGTTAAACAGGTTGCTCTCCAGGAAAAAGGTATGATTTTTTTCCTTTTGTTATTTAAGAATATATTCTATTTGATGAAAGTTAAAATTAGGTATTTGGGCAAAACGAAAAGGAATTTAATGGTAATTTTATCCCCATTGATAGAATGGTTGAAGACATTAAGGAGAACACGTTTCTTTGGATTAGGAGTAGATTCAAATATGAAGATCTTATATAGGAGAGGTGGCGAGATTTTAATATGAGAGACATAATTTTGTAGTTGTTATTTGTCGTTTGTTTTTCTTGTACTCCGTTTGGGTTTTATAGCATTGCTTGTTGGCACTGTATTCTATAATCATAGACTGTTTCGCTATTAAAAAAGGTATTTGGGATCAATGTGGGGTGCTATTTGACTTTGACTATTGACCTAAATTCTAAACTGCAATAGGATACTGAAGAACAATTGTATAAGAAACAAACACTATAGGTGATAAAGGGAAAGAGTGTAATGAACAAGCTTAATCACTTTAGTGGCGGAAGAAATTACAGAAAAAAATGAAACATATATCAACTTGCATACATGAGAACTCGGTTCGCTGAATCGAAATGAAAAGGTTTACAACCAAAAAAGCAAAATTATGGGGGATGTAAAAGAACTGGCACTATTTGCTGCTTCTATAATTTGCCCAGCAACTTGTTGGGCTTAATGAATGGAAGCTTTGTTTTTTCACAAAAAAAAAAAAAAACACTAAGCTGACAATAAATATTTTTTTTTTGTGGCCAATGAATGTGTTCAAAAAATGATTATATAAATTTATAAACATGAAATCTTTTAAAACATAATAAAAAAAGCAGTAGTAGTATAAAACAAAACGAGTCCATATTCTAAGAAGCATCTATACACTTTTTTAGGCAATCAACCACTAAACATTATCTAAACACTTTTTTGGGCAATCAACCACTAAGCATTGAAATTTAACTCTATCCATGAATTGTATGCAATCTAATTATCAACTGTATCGTAAATTTTATTACAACAAGTATATCATTGTAAATCTTAGCATGATCTCTTTTTCTTGTGTGAGACCCTATATCTTTTTTTATATATTAAATGCGAAGTTACAAGTAACATGTATGTTGGTCAGTTCTGTTTTATGCATAATGGAAAACATGAAAACATACCTGATTGCAGCAGTACAGGCCAGCAGAGAATCCAGATAGAGACGCAGCAATAAGGTTTGACATGAGTGTCAGCTTGGTCCGGTTCCTCCTTAGGGTGCAATCTAATGATGGTGATGAAGAAACCGATAAAGGGGAATCGATTAGGAGAGGAGGTCGATTGATGTTATGAGAGTAATTAGATTGTGTGAAAGTCTAACTCTTTAACCTCCACATTATTCTCCTTATATATGCACCCAAGAGGAAACCCTAATTAGTTAATAAGGGTAATAAGGCCCATCAACTATTACCAACTAATTATTTAATAGGTTGTTATATATTTCGATCTATATAATGTAAATGATTATAATGGCTACTAGATTAGATATTACATCATAATATATTTAATCTTACATTCTCCCACTTAGCCGAGTAATCATTTACTATGAGTATTAGATAAGCCTGATCAGGAGTTAACACTCATTTTAGCCTTAAACAAGTACTATAACAGAGAAATACAGCCGTTGAATCATTATGCGACTCAGGACCCCCATTAGTCATACTATAGCCTTAATTTAAAACCTAATCGTTATGATCAAAATACGCATAAGCCCTTTGTTTGATTTGTAACTTTATTTGTCTATATGCCATTATGCCGGCTTGACATATTCTTAGAGACATACAAAAATCAAACTGATGAGGAAAATTAACTAATGCTTAGTCATTCATAGTACGATATGCAGTTGCGTACGACCATCAATTAATACCCGTCTATGAGCTCTCTTAATAAGACTTATGGGTAATAGCCCTTCAGTTATAGGATCCTTAAGCATATCATGAATGTTTTCGATACAAAACTTAGTTTCCTCAATTCGTTCATAAACGAATAATTAATTGCGTATCGAAACTTAATGCAGCACCTCTCGAACTGTTACTGTTCAAGGAGTCATGGTAGCTGACTTTATCACACTAAGTCTTCAAAACATTAATTATATGGAGTTAATAAACTTATGAGTCCACTGATAAATTTCCAACAACATTTAGTGACTATATTATGTCGTTATAACTTAGGTTGTTGTTATCAGTTTATTATGACTCCTCCATGAGATAGATTTTGTCTGCTGACATAAAGATATACCTGAAATTACATTTTGTCATCTTTGAATATTACAAAGTTAAAGTAATAAACCGGTTTGAGTTCTCACTTCTTCTTTAAATTGTAGCCTCTCGTTTCTTTCAAAGATATTGTAATACTCCATTAGATGCTTCACATTAATCTAGACATATCTAGTGTGTTGCAATGTGAGTAATATCTAAACGAGTATAGACTTGAACTTACATAAGACTTCTAATTAATGAAGCATAAGTAAACAATCTCATTTATCCTATTATCCTCTAAAGGAAGAGCAGTATTGTTTGTTACATATGTAAGGACCCATTTAAGGTTAAACTTATGGAACGAAACTAATATCCCATTGGGTCAATCTCAGTATGTTATGATATCTATCACGTAAGAGATATATCTGAGATCTATTATATCAAAGTTTGTGTTAACAATGCTTTGACTTATGTAACATATACATGTCAAAAGAATATCATCTATATAAACAAGTTTATCTTAGTTGCTCCCACTCATTTTGAGGTAGGTATATTAATCCACTTGGTTCTTGATGAAAAATAATTATCTTAAGATTTCATCACATTATGATGTTTGCATTAACCCATACATAGATTTTATTGGCTTATAGACAAACTGTTCTTTAACCATAAGTTTAGAACTTTTAGGTTGTCTTATGAACATGTAAATATGTCAGCCAGTTGTTAGGGAAAATTATTTTTAATGTTCGTCTAATGTAGCTTAAAACTATTATAAGCTACTAGAACAGTGATGATCCCCAAAGAAATCTTTTGTTAGATATGTAATGAAGATTCTTTAATAATTTATCTCTTCCCGAGTACAACCTTTGACAATCAATCCTGCCTTAACGCTTATATTAGGATTTGGTTTAGTTATGAACACTCTTAGGTAATTCAATCAAATCCCAAACGTTATACGAACACATAAAACCAGTTTTACTAGAAAACAGTTTTATTCCATTCAGAGGATTAATTGACACTAATGGCTTAATTTTGAAGAGATAGGATCAGTAAACATTTCCAAAATCCATTTCAACTTCAGTTAGGGAGGTTATGTAATCATCAAAGTTAGTAGGTTTTCAAACCTAGATGACCTCCTGAGTTGATTATTGGGTTCATTAGAAGTTTCAGTTTTATGGATTAGCTCTTGTTTAGGTTGCTATCATTTTCAGGATTCTAAGTTTGTAAGAGTTGGTGCAGTATGGTGTACAAGAGGTGTAATCGGAGTTAAATTCGGAGTGAACTTTAATGACACTCTTCCCCCCGCCTCTTGTATTCCTTGCAAATCATGATAAGGACTTTGACTGCTCCCACTGACCTTAGAAAACTTTAGGAACTCAGCATGCTTAGGGTCAATTTTTAACGACCAACAAATTTTAATAGAGAAACAAGTTAATGACGTTAGTCGTTGTGATTTCTCTTGTTGAGGATTATGTTAGTTTAGGTAAGAAATCTAAGTATGCCCACAATTAAGCAACAATGAAACTTTTGTAAGAGTAGCATTAGATTTTAAGGAGACAAGTTATTATAGAACAGTGTCAAGATGGAGCAGTGTCTTGTACAAGAGGTGTAAATTTAGGTAATGTAAAATTTTCACTCCCCCACCTCTTGCAACTATTGCAAGTTATTATTAAGACACTTAATGCTCCCACTGATCTTTAATATCTCTAGAATGCTACATGAGAAGTTTCAATGAGCTACGTGACGTGGGAACCTATCATATATATGTTAGACTTTATTTGATTTCTTTAGTGTCCAGATGTCATAAGAAAACTCAGGGACATATCTAATAGAAATCTTATTAAACATATGTATGAATAGATTTCTTTTAAGACCGTGGGCCATATGCGACAAAATTTAGATACAAGTTGATAGTCTTTTAAATGATAAATGAATTATGTCTGAATATTCCATTTGGAATAAGTTCCATGAATGCCAATGAATAAGTTGATAGTCTTTTAAGACCCATACTTATTCCTTAAGCCAAGTAATATTTAGGGCTGTAACGTCATGATTTAAAATCACTTAGAATGAGATTAGATAAAAAATCATCCTCATTAACCATGTCATGATTTCTCATGAATTTCAGTTATAATGGATGAAATTTATTGGTCTCATTTTCCTTTTGTCAAATTCTCATTTGCATGATAACAAAAGTTGTGAAAGTGTAAGGTATCATCTAGTTTTATCTTAGTAATGTTTCAATCCAGATATTTAGAACAAATAAAATGAGAGTTTAAGATAAGTGTGACTTTATGTTGGTTATGCAAACCTCACAACCTTCATGACATGGCCTAAGTAATGATACTATATTCTGATTAATCTTCAGAATATGTAAGGTATCGAAAAGCTTTGTTAGAAGACTGCTTATTATGGTTCTTATAGCCTTAACAATTAATTTTGTCACTAACTCTCATATTAGTTATTTGTCGACTTCTGGTAAGGAAACATATGGAACTAGAGTCAACTAATCATGTGTTAATAGGAATATTAAAATTGGCAGACGTAAATATCATTAGTAAGTGACTACCTAATTAACTTATCCAACTGTTCTTTAGAATAATGGATAGTCTCGTTGCTTATGCCTAGTCTAATGGCATAATTATGCTGTGAGATTCTCCCTTGAAGAACCGTAGAGTTGGAATTTTGTACTTGTATTTTGACTATGGACCTTAGAACAATCCTCTTTTAAAGTTTAAGTGGTTGTAAGGTGAATAACATCTTATTTTCCAGTTTCAAACATTTATTTCTTTGTACATATGTTGCTTATCAACACACCCATTATACTTTGGTACTTTTGAGTGTTATAGTTGATTTATAAGGCATCAAATTGTACAAGTGAAAATCTTAGTATGTAATGTACTAGAAAAAATGTAGTTATTTCCATGCGTAAGCCTTTAACTTTATGGGTCATGGTATTGTACATTATTATGTATTCACATATACCACTTAGCTTTATAGTTTAGAATTTTAAATTAAGGCATGCATCTTAGGAATTCTTGTGATTATTCCACAGATAATAGATTAGTCTTAGGAAAGACTTAATTTGGAATAACCTTTTAGTGATAGCATTTATGTTAGAGAGTTCTTGATTATCATAGGAGACATCATGTTCGATTTATCCTAATCATCATGCTATACTTTTCTTCTGTAGTGCTTTATCAGAAGAGAGCAGTAGGATTATCGTGTCTTAAGAGATAATCAAGGATTTAATTTAAGAGCTAATCTTATAGAAACTTTAAATAAAGCAAAACATTTTAGGTTTAAGAATTAGAGTGGATGAGATATAGATTTATAGAAGAAAACTACAGTGAGTAAGATTATGGATACTAAAAAAATAAGGCAGACGAAATTATCATAAAATTAATGAAGGATCATTAATATAAGGATCATTATGTGAAGAGGTTGTGATATGTCTATTACTAACATCAAAATAATAAATTCATTTAAAGTTCTACTTAAACGAAGACAAATCAGCTTTGGCCAGAAGTGTAATCATTTAAGCATGTGTGCAAAGTAATCGTGACAAATCAGCTTTGGCCAGAAATGAGACAATCACTTTAGTTATGCACTTGTTAAGTATGCTATACATGAATGAATTAAATCAGCTTTGGCCAGATATTAAGACATTCACGTTTGTAATGCATACTCAACATAGCTTTCGTAATACTTGAACGATAAGTAGATGTATCAAATCAGCTTTGGCCAGAAATGATTCACCAGAAGCTCATTCAAGTAAAGCCATTTTGGTTTTGTAAAACATTATTTGATCCTTATTAATTAACTAAGTATTTTACAAAACCAATCATTTAATAGCAAACCACCTGTTAAATAGGAGCCCCGAGCTAAATTTTAGTTCACATTAACTGCTTAATAAAGTAATAGGATTTCGAATAAGTCTTGAAATTTTATGAACACTCATGATTTCGGATGATCTCAGATGGTTTCGGATGATTTCGGATGTGTCCAAGACGCGTGATTTCGGATGAATTATGTCTTGGATTCATCCGAGATGGTGATGCTTAGTCCGAGACGATCCGAGCTCAAAGAAGTAGGCTCGAACCGAGCAAAGCTCGAACACGAGCTTCATAAAAACATAACGAGCCGAGCTCGGGCTCGGCCCAGCTCGTTTACACCCCTAATCATATCCAAGTTGACACTTTTAGAAAAACCAAATAAAATATTTTTTATACCAACATTAGGTAAAAATGGAGTTTTAAATTTTTTAACGAATTTAAGGTATAGACAACGCCGGTTCCAACGCCGCTGGAATATATTTAGGGTTTAGGGGTTATGATTTTAAACCCTAAACCCTAAAGCTAAACCCTAAACCCTAAAGCTAAACCATAAAGTTAAACCCTACGGCTAAACCCTAAAGCTAAACCTTAAAAGTCAAACCCTAATATATTTAGGGTTTAGGGGTTATGATTTAGGGTTTATGATTAAGAGATCCTCGTTAGGGTTCGACAAGCCGGTTCCAACGCCGCTGGAATGAGTCCAATCGGAGTTCGTTTGAGTCGGTTCCCCACCGTTCCCCACTTTTTTAGTGTTTCCCAATGAACCTCACACTAGTTAGATAAAACAAATATATTTACTAGTGTTCGTTATAATTAGATTATTATTATTATTATTATTATTATTATTATTATCTGATGAGGTTCTGGCATCACAGGTAGGTTT
Organism: Helianthus tuberosus; assembly: GCA_030545235.1. NCBI lineage: Eukaryota > Viridiplantae > Streptophyta > Magnoliopsida > Asterales > Asteraceae > Helianthus > Helianthus tuberosus. Next base: position 203,241,411 of record CM060425.1, read on the forward strand.
TCTAGTGAGACATGAGTGCTTGGTGGTTGATTACAGTGGTGCCGCGCCGGGTTGGCATGTCGTGTCAACCCGACCTGTTAAGATACAAACATACCTATTATTAAATATATAAACTTTACTTCCAAGTAATTATTAAAGTAGGAGCCTCACATGTTTTTTTATTTAAATTTATAAATAAGTCATTAACGGGTCTTAACAGGTTAACATGTATTTAACCTGTTAAGACACGAAATTAAACACCAATAGGGTGGTGGTCCACCGGCAAAGACAAAGTCTTTAAATACCTAGATTTGAGGGAGAAAAGGTCTTAGGTTCAATTCGTGTCGTATTATCGTGTTTGTGTAGAAATTGTTAGCCCTAGCCTAGCCTAGCCCAACCTTGCCACATATGAAAGTCAATTTTCAAATAAATAATTAATTTTTAGAACTTTGTTTAGAACTTTCTTACCAAACCAAAATGTGTGTTAGGTTTTGAAGGAATAAACATCGATTCTGCTTTCTCTGTTGGAGACTCGGACGATGATGCCTCCCACAATTTCTCATCTTCGTGCTTTCATCAAATTCAAAGGTGACTTCTTTCTTCTTCCTTTACAAAACCCTCTTTCTTCTTCCCGATTCAGTCCTCACGCCACTCTTTTACCTTCTCTTCTTCACTCCAATTCCTTTTCAAATAATGGGGATCCTCCTCTGTCTAGGTATCAAAAACTTACCAACTTGGATCATGCCTTTAACCTGTTCGATGAAATGACACAGAGACGACCACTGCCATCTGTTGTCAAGTTTAATCAACTGTTGAATGCTGTTTCCAAAATGAACCATTTTTCTTGCTCTCTTTACCTTTTTAAACAAATGTGTCTCATTGGAGTGCCTGTTGACAAATACTCTATGAGTATTGCCATCAAGTGTTGTTGTCAGATGTCTCGCACCAATGACGGTTTCGCCCTCCTAGCTTCTTGCTTCAGGCGAGCTGTTGTCCCAAATGTCTTCATATTTAGTACACTCTTAGATGGACTCGTCATAGAAGATAGGATTCTTGAGGCAGAGAATTTTTTTAAGAAGTTAATCAAGCAGAGACTCTGTGAACCGAATGTAGTTATGTATTCCACAATGATCAAAGGGCTTTGCAAGGTTGGGAATAACGATATTGCCATTGGTTTGCTTAGGCTCATGGAGGAAAGAGGCTGTAAGCCTAATGTTGTTGTATATAGTACTATCATTGATAGTCTCTGCAAGGACAAAATGATAGATGATGCTTTCAAGCTTTTCAAAGAAATGGTATTTCACAAAGGCATTCCACCAAATGTCATCACATACAACTCTTTGATTCATGGCCTTTGTAACTTATGTCGTTGGGACGAGGTCTCTAAGCTGCTAAAAGAAATGGAGGAGGATCTAAGGATCTCTCCTGATATTCAAACCTTTACCATATTAGTTGATGCATTTTGCAAGGAAGGTAGGGTGGATGAAGCGGAGGCTGTTATAGACATCATGGTTGAGAGAGGTGTGGTTCCTGACATAGTGACATACAATACACTTATAGACGGTTACTGTCTACGAGGTGAAATGACCAAAGCAAGGGCGCTTTTTGATTCACTTACTTCTAAAGGTCTAGTCCCTAATGTTGTTACTTACAACAGTTTACTGAATGGGTGTTGCAAGAGTTTGAAAATCGAGGAGGCCATGCATATGTTTTATGAGATAACAAGAAAAGGTTTGAAACCTGATATCGTCACTTACAACACCATGATACAGGGATTGTTTCGCGTTGGACGTTGTGGAGATGCACAGAAATTCTTTGATGAGATGCGAGCAGCAGGCCAAATTCCAAATGAATACACGTATGGAGTAATTTTAGATGGCCTTTGCAACAACCATAAAGTAGGAGAGGCGCTCTCTTTGTTTCATTTGGTGGGTGAGAGCAAGCTAAATTATAATATCGTCATGTACACAATCCTTATTGAAGGTGCAAGCAAATGTGGGAAGCTTGATACTGCGAAGACTCTTTTCCATGATCTAACTTTAAAAGGTTTGCAGCCTAACGTGCGAACATTTAACATAATGATCAGTGGCCTCTGTAGAGAAGGTCAGCTAAAGGAAGCAAAGCTATTGTTTTTTAAAATGGATGAGAGTGGCTGCCCACCAGATACTGTTACCTACAATGTTCTTCTCCAAGGATATCTTAGGAACAAGCACTTTGATGATGTAGAGATGCTTTTACATGAAATGGATGGAAGGAGTTACTCACTTGATGCTTCGAGTTTATCTTTGTTGATAGATCAAATTGCAGCTGGTTCACTAGATCGACGTATGATTGAGTTGATAGGTAGGCTTGTGCCAAAAGAAATGATGAACATTCCTGCCTAGATCTGTTGGTAAGTTGTTCACCTATCACAATTTCCGACTTGTCATGCTATTTTATCTGCTTCATCTATCAGATCTGTTGACTATCTCTTCTTAGGAGATTCTGTTGATCCAGGTCAACACATTTTAGAAACCATCATTTTCTGTTCGCTCCAAAGGTATCACTCGCGTATGTGACTGTTGTAGAGAGTTGCTTTTAGTTTGGTAAGAATCATGATTCACCATGTATCTTGCAAGTGTTTGACTTTTCAAGGTTGACTATCCACAAAACAACTGTTTGACTTTTCAAGGTTGACTATGCACAAAATGTTATATTTCATTTAAATCTTGCTTATGCAAATTTAAATCTGAGGTTGTTCATTTTGGGTACAGGGTAAAATGGAAATTTTACATGGGTCAAAACAGGCCTGTATTATATTTCATTGATACTAGAAGTAACATTTCGTTGACTTTATATGTTGCTTCCTGTTTTACATTTCAACTTGAGATTACAAACATTTTTTGGCTACTAGTGTAGGCTGTAGCATTGCTTTTGCTGATCAGCCCTAAAGTCGTGCCTCGGTGAATCTGTCCTCAGAAACAGAATCACCATATTTGCAGTGTTTTGGTAATTTTTAGTAGAAATAGTAAGAGTAGGATCAGATGGCAAATGACCGTCTGGAGTTTTGTCCACAACCTGCCTTAGTTTGCCATTATCTACCTTGAGATTTTGTTAGGTTTAGAAGCAAGTCTCAGGTTGGCTACGTAAGATAATTTTATAACTCACAGATTTAGATAACATTGAATGATTTTCTCGTTTGTATAAATTAATAACTAGTTTTTGCCCCGCCCGCGTTGTGGTGCACTAAGCCGAATACTTCTCTCTCATAACATCTACGTTTGTGTTTCGGTTACTTGTACATACTACTCATAACACGATCTCAAAAAAAATACATTTAGTCAACCAATTAAAATAAAACACCACCATTCTTTTGCTAAAAAAACAAAAACGATGGAAAAACTATAATTTTAAACTGGGGGCAAAATTGTAACTTTTCAAGACAAATGAGCGTGTGCCAGGCAGCCGCCTGACACGAATAAAAATTACACCGAGTCAACTAATTAAAATAAAACAGTACCATATTTTTGTAAAAAAAATAATGGTATGACTGTAATTTTACACTGGGGGTAAAATCGTAATTTGACTGGGAGAACAAACAAAAACGATGGTAGAACTGTAAATTTGAAATGAGTGCAAAATTGTAATTTGGCTGGAAGGAAAAAACAAAACTAATGACAAAACTGTAAATTTAAGCGGGGTAAAATCGTAATTTGGCTGGACCAATAGTGAAGTGTCAGGCAGCTGCCTGGCACTATTCCCCTTCATGTAAAATGTATAGTACTAGTTAAGTTATTGCCCCGCCCACATTGTGGGGGTACTAAGCCGAATATTTCTATCTCATAACATGTATGTCAGTACCTACTACTCATAACACGTTCTAAAAAAAATTACATCGAGTCAATCAATTAAAAACACTGCGATACTGCAAAAGAAAAAAAAAGGAAGAGTAAAGTCCTATTTGAGTCCTTGTGGTTTGTGCAATTTAACCATTTGAATCCAAAACCAAAACTGTCTTGATTTGAGTCCCTGTGGTTTCTAATTTTAACCATTTGAATCCAAAAGTAAACAACATCCAAATCAGAAACATTTTGTTTTTGGATTCAAATGGTTAAAATTAGAGACCACAGGGACTCAAATTGTTAAAATTAGAGACCACAGGGACTCAAATCAAGACAGTTTTGGTTTTTGGATTCAAATGGTTAAACTGTACAAACCACAAGGACTCAAATAGGACTTTACTCAAAAAGGAAACTAAAACGATGGAAAGACTAAATTCGTAATTTGGCTTGGAGGAAAAAAAAACAAAACCAATGACAAAACTGTAAATTTATATGGGGCAAAATCGTAATTTAGTTGGACCAATGGAGAAGTGACAGGCAGTTGCCTGGCACTATTCCCAAGAAAAAAACTAACACAACGGCATGACTGTAATTTTACACTAGGGGCAAATTCGTAATTTGTCAGGAAAAAATAAACAAAACCGATGGCACAACTGTAAATTTGAACTGAGGCCAAAAACGTAATTTGGCTCGGAAGGAAGAAAACAAAACGAATGGCAAAACGATAAATTTAAACGGGACCAAATCGTAATTTGGCTAGACCAATGGGAAAGTGCCAGGCAGCTGCCTGACATTATTAAAAAAAAAAACTAAAACGATGGCATGACTGTAATTTTATACTAGGGGCAAATTCGTAATTTGACAGGAAAAAAACAAAAACTATGGCAAAACTATAAATTTGAACTGAGTGCAAAATCGTAATTTGGCTGGGAAGAGAAAAAAACAAAACCAATAGAAAAACCATAAATTTAAACGGAACAAAATCGTAATTTGGGTGGACCAATGGAGAAGTGTCAGGCAGCTGTCTGGCACTATTCCCCACCATGGGAATTGTATGATACTAGTTTTTGCCCCTCCCGCGTTGCAGGGCACTAAGCCGAATATTTTTCTCTCATAACATGTACGTATGTGTTTCGGTTACTTATACAAACTACTCATAAAACGATCTTAAAAAAAATTACATCAAGTCAACCAATTAAAACAAAATACTGCAATACTTTTGCTAAAAAAAATTAAAACGATGGAAAAACAATAATTTTAAAGTTAGGGCAAAATTGTAATTTTTCAAGATAAATGAGCGTGTGTCAGGACTCAGGAAGCCGCCTGGCACGAATAAAAAATTACCCCGAGTTAACAATTAAAACAAAACACTATCATAGTTTTGTAAAAAAAAAAAAAACTAAAACGATCGCAAGTCTGAAAATTTTCATCTGGGGCAAAATCATAATTTGACAGGGAAAAAAACAAAAACGATGGCAAAACTGTAATTTTGAACTGAGCGCAAAATCATAATTTAGCCAAGAAGGAAAAAAACAAAACCAATGGACAAAACTGTAAATTTAAACGGGACAAAATCATAAGGTGGTTGGACCAATGAGGAAGTGCTGCCTGGCACTATTCCCCTCAATGGTGAAAGTTAGGGCAAAATTGTAACTTTTCAAGATAAATGAGCGTGTACCGGGTAGCCGCCTGACACGAATAAAAAATTTCTCCGAATCAATAATTAAAACAAAACATTACCATAGTTTTGTCAAAAAAAAAAAAAAAAAAAAAAAAAAAAAACTAAAACAATCGCATGACTAACTTTTCACCGGGGGAAAATCGTAATTTGACAGAAAAAAAAACGATGATAAAACTGTAAATTTAAACTGGGGATTATCCGTGTAATTAACTCTTACCAATTTATTACTAACAGGTCTTATGTATCATAATTAAAAAAATATATTAGGTTTTATACTCGTATTAAAATATACCTTCATGACACATTCTAAAAAGTATTTTTATTATTTACTTAATACACTTAACAAATCAAATTTTAGATATGAAGAACTGATAAGAAATTAACTATTATTTGATTTGAATTTAAGCTCTAAGTTAGTAAGTGGCCTAATAGATAAGGATGGCTAGAAACATAATTGAATACTTTTGTACTTATATTTAACATTGCTTTTCGTTTCGTTTTCTAATGATATTGTCATAAAATAAATCAATTGGTAGATTAGATACATTGTTAATTAATATTTAACTAGTGTTTACCCGGCCACGCATTGTGGTGAAAATGCCGTATGTACACAAAACTGTTATAACAAAATGTATACATATTAAAAAAAAATCTATAAACCAAATCAAACTACAATTTAATATGATGTAAAAATAACATAACTTGGGAAAGAAATATGTATAAGATCTCTTAAAACAATTAAGTTAGAATTTTTGTTTACTGATTGTTGGCCATTGTTCAATCTTCTTATCTAGGATTCTAGTACAAAACTATAAATTGTTCAATCTTTTTATCTAGGATTCTAGTACAAAACTATAAATTGTTCAATCTTCTTATCTAGGATTCTAATACAAAACTATAAGGAATATGAGATATATTATTCCATCTGTCACACCCTGAATTCCACGTGTCACCGGTAGGCCCGGTGGGGAGTATCGTGACGTGGTTGGCAACATAATAGTCAAACAACACAATATTTAATATGCACAGCGGAAACAAATAAAAGATAAGTTTCAATCGAATATAATATTGTAATATCAAGTATCACAACAGTCGATTGTTTATCCACAGACGGATCGAAAATAAAATAGAAACAGTAGTTCAACAGACGATAGGCATCTTAAGCTTGCGAGACTCTTTATTGATGCTAAGGAGACAATCCAGCCTATTACGCTTAATACCTGCATTTAATCTTTTTGGGAAAATACGTCAGTTTACACTGGTAAATACAATCAACTGACTCATTTTAAAAATGATTAAAAATTGATTTGGATGCACGTGGCATAAACATTTTATAACTTGGGATAATTATTTAAATATATAATCTCGTAACAGAATTACATGTTCCTTATGCGTTCAGTAGCCCGGATCGTGCCGGGTTAAAGATCAATAGACACACCACGTTATTTATTTGGCAACTGACAGGTGTACGCCTACACCCCGTGCTTAGGTCGTGGCCATTTCGTAAAATGATGCCAAGGATATCCGGGACATGGTCATTAACCCCGCAAAGGCTTTAAGTAAACAAAACATATTTAAACGGGCCGATCAAATTATTCAATTAACCATCAAACGATGTAAGATTTGATGCCCGACCAAGCGGTATTTTATATACCGTAACCCAAGCCCGTATAGGGAAAATAAGTTAAAAGTATTTACCTGAGCAAAGTAATAATCACAATAAGCAAATGCAAGTAGCTTTTACTGGTCCTCCTAATCTGGAACGAAGGTTTTTAATAACCTATTAGAATCCTAACGGGTCTTTAGTTAAGCTTAAGCTTAGACCGGTTAGTTTTAAAGTTACGGTTCGTACGCACGATTAAGCGAAGACCGGAATAGAATGTGATTTAGACCCGACAAGTTTGGAGACTTGCTTAATATGGGTATTTCATACACTGTCACACCCCAACCGATGGCGGAATCATCGGGGCGCGGCACTAGGCGAATCAGATTGCTCAAGAGAATCCATAACAACTATATTGCGATAATATTTAATACATTCGTTATCCCATACTAACAATCAATACAATCACATAAGTTATCACAGATTTCTTGTCCTCTCGAACAATACAATCCGACAACCTAGATTTTAGTTGAGTTTCTAGACTTCCTAGCTTGATTTGATATAGTCTGCGATTTAACCTGCAACATACGTAAAATATATTTCAATACAAAGTATTGGCGAGTATACAGGTTTGATAAGTATAGCATAATAGGTTAAAAGAGCTGCGAATTTCCACATGCATAAACGTAATACACGACATATATACTCACAAACTGATACTACCAACTAAGTCCTCGATGCTCGAATGTACGATGGCATAACTAGACCCCGTCGGGCGCAATAGTACTATACTAGTCGTGGTGGGACGTCGCGAGTATAAGCCCTAGCACATATGCAACTAGAATCACGTATATCTATGCATAACAGTTATTCGCAAGTGATAATTCGATTGATTGAATATTTCGTTTGATGAGTTCGATTTGTTAGAAACGTATGTTACACCCAAGATTCGATTAAAAAGGGTTCAAGTATACTCACAGTGCGTAATCGGTAAGTAAACACAGCTTGATTTGGGTTGCGTCTGAGTTAGCCTGATCGAATGAGAGTGCGTTAAACGGTGTCGGGTACAACAGGTGACTATTGACCATTCGTTTGAAGTGATAAGGTTCAGTGACTATCCGGTCAGATGGCAATCCGGCCGGATGGCCATTCGTGCGTGTCAGTGATTATCCGATCGGATGGAAATCCGGTCGGATGGTCATTCGCTTGAATGATGAGTGGTCCAGTCGTATGGTGTTCATCCGTGCGGATGACATGTATTCGTGCGGATGACCTGTTACCCGTGCGGATGACATGTTACCCGTGCGGACATGTTACCCGTGCGGACATGTTACCCGTGCGGACATGTTACCCGTGCGGACATGTTGTCCGTCCGGATGACATGTGATTCGTGCGGATGACACGTCTGCTTCGCATTCTGAACACTGTTTCTGAGTGTTTATCGGAGGGAATACATGTAGAGTTACCGGGACAGTGTAATCTCGCAGTAACCACTTGAATTTCCATCAATTCCGACCCGCTCTGACGGCCGGGAACCACCCCGCTCCATCAGATCTGGCCGTTCTTGACGGTTTCTCGTGGTTAACTCAGAATCGCACAGTTCCTTGGCTAGGTACACAGATCATTTAGGTGAGGTTTGTTATCAGAACACGTGGAAATCACCCAGATCTGAGTCGGATAAGGTCACAACTTAAAGTTCATAAGAACTCTTGGTGACATCACCTCAAAACGCCTCAAATCAGTAGATTCCACGGTAAGAAATGGTGTTTTGAAAGATAGAATGATGTAGAATGGAGTGTAGATCATAGAAGTACAAGTTTCTAGGTTGAAATCTTACCGGAATCACGAGGAATCGAGAGAAAAGGGTCTTGAAGCGTGTCTGGTCGAGTGGGAGCTGTCACATCACTTGAACAGTGATGTGGCATGCTATTTATAGGCAGAAGAGGCTGAAGGGAGTGGCTGGTCCGGATGACTTATCCGTGCGGATAGCCCATCCGTGCGGATTGCTATCCGTCCGGATGGCCCATCCGTCCGGATGGCTATCCGTCCGGATGGCTATCCGTCCGGATGGCTATCCCGACGCGATAGATTTCTCCGTTTTCGATCGTTTTGATAGTTTTCGAAGTACGTGCTTTCCATATTTAAGTTATATTATGTATATATATAACTAAGGGTCGTATTTACGTATACATATTTCAAAGTTTCGATAATTAACAATCGGTTTTCGTTTCGGGTATGCGATTATAAGCGACGTTTCACGGCCATCAAGAAGGGTAGTATAGGTCCTCACTCAACGTCATCGTGATCGTTATTGCGAGTTGTGCCACAAGGACTGACGGGGTACCATTTACTCGTATTGTCATCATCGTTACGACGACTGGAGTTATAGCACTCACCCGAGAGTCTTTGTTAGCGTTAATTGTCTGCGTTCGACACATCACGGCCACTGAGGAGGGTAGAATAGGTCCTCACTCAATGCCTCCGTGAGTGTTAGTGTTCGTGATAATAGTGTATAGTATGGCAATATTGTATTTCGAAAATATGTGATTATCCTTCGAATAGCGATATATACGATATAGTTACATTATGATCTGAATCTCTAGTGCTAGACGTAACGAGTATAACGAGTAGTAACAACGCACAAAAGTGCGGGTTGTTACAGTCTCCCCTACTTTAGGAAATTTCGTCCCGATATTAATCCAACAGGTAGACTTCTGAGGGTTGATCTTGTACAAGTAGCAATACGGCGAGCGGTTTGACCGTGAGTTGACGAGCAAGAGTGCTTTGAATAAGAGGGATCGATTGTGATAACGGGAAGGCGGCGTAAGACAAAAATAATAACCCACGAGTTGGCGTTCCAAAGTACCTCGTGTTGTGAAGAATCCGTTAGCTCGATGCGATCGCAATTTTGAAGGACTTGAAAAGGTTTCTCATGACGTAGAATTAACTGAGTCGATCGTTAACCATCGTTACAAGAAACGTTTATTTTAGATATTTAAAAGGAGTTTAGGATGAAAATCTTTGAAAATTTTCCTTTTAACGTGAGGTCAACAGAGTCGATGTTAACCGATGTTGCAAGGAAGTTTAAGTTTTTGAACATTTTAAGGAATTCGAAGATGAAAACAAGGGTTACGAAAACTCTCCTATGACATGGGTTCAAGCTGAACTCGATGTCGAACCAGTGTCTTAAGAAGGATTTTGTTTTGACGTTGTAAAAGTTTAAGGAAAAACTGGGCTTATGAAACTTTTCTTGGATATGGAGTTAAGCTGATTCGATGTTAACTCCTCGTCGTGAGAAAATTTCACTTGTCCACCGGTTTTAAATCAAAATTTTATAAAAAGACGTTTTAATCAGTACAAAAGGTAGTTAATCACCGAGCCCCACTTGGCACTTTCCCACGAAGGTTTGTTAATATGTTTAAAACACTTATATATAGGAAGTACCAGCGGCGTATCCACCATGCTTTGCCCATATTACTTCCGTTTCGTGAGGCAGTGTCAGGTGTGCCGATATGACACAGATAGAATTGCGTTCAATCGATAGAAAGTCGGACCGAGCATAGGATAGAATCGAATAGGTTAATCCGGCGAGTTGATAAGCGAGAACCGAATAACGCGTTTTCGATTAGATTCCACATTAAACCCACATGGCACGTTTCCACGAGAGTTTGCTAACATGGCGAAACACCATGCTTAACCAGGTTAGTTTTGCCTCGTGAAGCGGTGTCATGTATACTAACACCACATAGACTGCAATGAACACCAAGCGAGCGATAAGTGGTACGCGAATAAGCGGTAGACTATACACGATATGCGATAAGCGATTAGGTGATTAAGCAGATCACATAACACCACACTAGTAACGACGGCGATGATAAACGAATTACGATAAGCGGCAGTTGTTGCGTTGCAAGCGATGAAGGTATGCGGTTCGATTTTGATTGATTAACACCACATAGTTTGACTAACATTAGACCCTACATGGCCTTTTTCCACGAAAGGTCGCTGATATGACCGAACACCCTGTTTTAACCATATGAGCTTCATCTCGTGAAGCGAGGTCATGCGTGCCAACTTAACACGAATATCACAGCTAAAGGTATGTCGATAGATTGATACACAGCAAACGATATAGATCCATATAATAAGCGATAGAGATTGCGAGATACACATGATAAACGATTGCGATTAGTCGAGTTTTGTTCCGAATAAGCTTAACGTTACGTTGCGACGCATCACGGTTATCGAGGAGGGTAGAATAGGTCCTCACCCGACAACATTGTGGGCGTTAATGTGCTTGATGAGATTGATTGCTTTTAGACTTACGACCAGTCTTGCGTTGATGCAATTATCCTGCGAGGTAGACTCTCCAGAGTCCATCGATGAGGCGATTGCATTGCGTTCGCAGACTTACGACAAGTCTTGCGATGATGCAATTTCAGTTGTTACGCCTTGCGATTGAGTGTAGTGTGTCGAAAGTAATCACAATAGTATAATAGGTCTAACAACGTTCAACTCCACGTGGCACTTTCTTCACGGAATTTTGGTAGTATGATAAAGCACACCTTGCTTGACCCCTACTACTTTCATCCCGTGATTTGGTGTCACCTTTTGTCAAAACGCTATGGCAACTTAGAATTCACTACGATCTCCGTGCACTGACCCAAATAATCCCGTGTGCACCCGTGATTAATCGTTCCTTGCACGTTTATCGTACCTCGTTCTAAGAGTGTAGTGAGGGTAAAACACATTATTTCGTGATATAGTATTCAGTTTGTGCGTGATTCTAGTCTAAGTGCGATGATTAGAGTGTGATTGGGATAATGAGAACGAGAGTTAATGTTACGCATAGTGGCGACAACGAGTAATAGAGTAGGTTCAATACTAAGAAATAAACGTCGAAAATCGTATCATTACAACTTTATCCTACGCTTGCTAGATGTCTGATGCTGAAGACTTTTGCTGGAGCTGCTGTTGTTGTGCTCAAGTTCACGGTTCGATACGGCAGTTGCGGGTGAAGTGATCGTCACGGTTGCAGTTATTGCAATAGCGACAGTCAGCCCCAACTGGATGATGATAGGTGCATGAGTAACACTGAGAATGAGCTCCAGTGTAGGCTCGTTTTGGAAACATCGGTACTGCTCGAAGAGGTTCCGGTTGCAGCAGTTCAGTTGTTGATGAGCTCGGGCTTGAAGTCTTTCGTTTACGGCTGGGTTTGTCGGTGTCTTGCGAAGAGGTGTCGTCGTTGGAGGATTCGTCTGAAGACTCACTTGCAGAGTCTTTGGCTGATTTGTCGGAAGATCCGTCGGCAGATTTGTCAGAAGAATCGGCAGCAGATCCGTCCGAAGAATCGTTAGCAGATTCGTTGGAAGAATCGTTAGCTGGTTCGTTAGAAGAATCGCCAGCAGATTTGTCAGTGGATTCATCAGAAGATTCGTCAACATGTTTGCCTGACGGATTACCGGCGATTGCTTGATGAGCTTGCTTGACAGGATTCCTTGAGAATAATCCTTCCAGGAGTCCTTTGTTATTGATTTCTGCGGCTAAGCGGTAGGTTTCTTCGATAGTGGCAGGTCTTGCAGCTTCGAAAAAATCACCCACACACTCAGGCAAGCCACGAATGTACTTCGTGATGGCTTTCTCTGGAGTGTTGACTTGACTTGGGCAGATTATGCTAAGCTGTTTGAACCTTGCGGTGTAGCCAGCATTGTCACCTTCGGTTTGCTTGATTTCCCAAAATTCGTTTTCTAGCTTCTGGATTTCGTGAGGGGGGCAGTACTCTTTCTTCATGAGCTCTTTCAGCTCATCCCAAGAGAGAGCGTAAGCTGCAGAGATCCCACGTTTGTTACGTTCAGTGGTCCACCAGTCGAGTGCTCGTGACTGAAATACTCCGGTAGCGCAAGTAGTACGGAAACTATCGGGACACCCACTTTGACGAAGGGTAACTTCGATAGAATCGAACCACTGGAGTAGTTGTGTCACACCTCCTTCACCTGTGAATTCCATCGGGTCACAGGCTTTGAAGTATTTGTAAAGAAATGTAGATTGCGGCTCTTCTGTCTTAACGTCTTCCGAAGTTTGAGAGTTGATAAGAGAGTGAACTCGTGTGGCAATCTGAGGAATGACCTTGACCACTTCCCAGGTCACAAGTGAAGCAATCCTCTTTTCGCTCCTTCGTTTGGCTCGTCTCTTTGCTAACATTCTCGAAGTAGAGTTGTTGGAAGGCATCTAGACAGAAGGAGACTTGGAGTGAGATTCGATCATAATGATTTTTGAGTTTGCGTTGCGAGTTGAGCGCGTTCAAACTTGATGCGATAGCATAATAGTAATACGAATCACATAGGAGCCACATAGGAGACACGAACTTCCTAAGTTCTCACACAATGACTTGTTGTTTATATGTATATATCGGTATTTATATAGCTGAAATTAGTATTCATACACATACAGGTCGGTTTAGAATATGCGAGGTCGCGTTGAGGTGAGATAACGAGAGCGAAAATGATAGATTATGCATTAATTTTGTTGCGAACGTTCGGGTTTCGTTTTAGATTGCGATGGCTGTGCGAATTGTGCGTTTATAAAGTAGGGAGTGAAAATCGTTAAATCGAGAAATCGATAACGCGTAAAGTTTCAAAACGTAAATAAGTTCCAGCCAGTTGTAAAATTGGTTGTTCGTACGATAGAGTGCCTTGGGTGTTTAGGCGTCGACTACCCAAGGTAACCCAACTATATCTAACAAGCTCGTGCACGGGCGTTGACTTAGAAGACTCGATGCTTCCACTGGGATGCAACTCATGGCATTCGTCTTCCTAGGCCTCGCGTGGCTCGAGTTATCGTGATAGTCGAGTCCTTGGTGAGAGCTTTTTGAAAACCAGTTTATAGGGAGTGGAACGGCTTTTTAAGGTACGGGTTTCACCCCTGACTTAATAGTTTCGTTCCTAATTGTGGTTATGCTCTTCGAATAAATTCGTGAGTTCCACTAGATTTCGAAATGGAGACTTTCGTCGAAATGTGGATGTCACTCCTAACTCGATGAAAGGTTCTCGTGCTAGAAAATGCGCTGAGTGAGCAATCCTATCGAGAGTTCTTGGTTTTCACACCTGATCTCGACTGGATCGCTCGGTTTTGTTATGCGAGTATTTTTGAAAACATGTGTATTGTGTCGGCCTTAGGAAAGGCTAAGTAGTATTTCAGCCTTAGGAAAGGCTTCTTCGTGTGAAGTTGTAGTACGCGGTGTTCACACAAAGTTGTAGCTTTTAGCAATTTCGATCGAGAGTATCAAATAGGCCCGGTACAAACCCTTACTGGTTCGTACGAGTCGGCCTGTTGGTACTTAGACTATAGACTAGGTCAATTTCTAAGACGTCGACCCGGACTAGATCGAGTCTGGCCTAATTCCCTATAGTTATGGCTCTGATACCAATCTGTCACACCCCAACCGATGGCGGAATCATCAGGGCGCGGCACTAGGCGAATCAGATTGCTCAAGAGAATCCATAACAACTATATTGCGATAATATTTAATACATTCGTTATCCCATACTAACAATCAATACAATCACATAAGTTATCACAGATTTCTTGTCCTCTCGAACAATACAATCCGACAACCTAGATTTTAGTTGAGTTTCTAGACTTCCTAGCTTGATTTGATATAGTCTGCGATTTAACCTGCAACATACGTAAAATATTTGTCAATACAAAGTATTGGCGAGTATACAGGTTTGATAAGTATAGCATAATAGGTTAAAAGAGCTGCGAATTTCCACATGCATAAACGTAATACACGACATATATACTCACAAACTGATACTACCAACTAAGTCCTCGATGCTCGAATGTACGATGGCATAACTAGACCCCGTCGGGCGCAATAGTACTATACTAGTCGTGGTGGGACGTCGCGAGTATAAGCCCTAGCACATATGCAACTAGCATCACGTATATCTATGCATAACAGTTATTCGCAAATGATAATTCAATTGATTGAATATTTCGTTTGATGAGTTCGATTTGTTAGAAACGTATGTTACACCCAAGATTCGATTAAAAAGGGTTCAAGTAAACTCACAGTGCATAATCTGTAAGTAAACACAGCTTGATTTGGGTTGCGTCTGAGTTAGCCTGATCGAATGAGAGTGCGTTAAACGGTGTCGGGTACAACAGGTGACTATTGACCATTCGTTTGAAGTGATAAGGTTTAGTGACTATCCGGTCGGATGGCAATCCGGCCGGATGGCCATTCGTGCGTGTCAGTGATTATCCGATCGGATGGAAATCCGGTCGGATGGTCATTCGCTTGAATGATGAGTGGTCCAGTCGTATGGTGTTCATCCGTGCGGATGACATGTATTCGTGCGGATGACTTGTTATCCGTGCGAATGACATGTTAGCCGTGCGGACATGTTAGCCGTGCGGACATGTTATCCGTGCGGACATGTTATCCGTGCGGACATGTTATCCGTGCGGACATGTTGTCCGTCCGGATGACATGTGATTCGTGCGGATGACACGTCTGCTTCGCATTCTGAACACTATTTCTGAGTGTTTATCGGAGGGAATACGTGTAGAGTTACCGGGACAGTGTAATCTCGCACTAACCACTTGAATTTCCATCAATTCCGACCCGCTCTGACGGCCGGGAACCACCCCGCTCCATCAGAACTGGCCGTTCTTGACGGTTTCTCGTGGTTAACTCGGAATCGCACAGTTCCTTGGCTAGGTACACAGATTTAGGTGAGGTTTGTTATCAGAACACGTGGAAATCACCCAGATCTGAGTCGGATAAGGTCACAACTTAAAGTTCATAAGAACTCTTGGTGACATCACCCAAAACGCCTCAAATTAGTAGATTCCACGGTTAGAAATGGTGTTTTGAAAGATAGAATGATGTAGAATGGAGTGTAGATCATAGAAGTACAAGTTTCTAGGTTGAAATCTTACCGGAATCGCGAGGAATCGAGAGAAAAGGGTCTTGAAGCATGTCTGGTCGAGTGGGAGCTGTCACATCACTTGAAAAGTGATGTGGCAGGCTATTTATAGGCAGAAGAGGCTGAAGGGAGTGGCTGGTCCGGATGACTTATCCGTGCGGATTGCTATCCGTCCGGATGGCCCATCCGTCCGGATGGCTATCCCGACGCGATAGATTTCTCCGTTTTCGATCGTTTTGATAGTTTTCGAAGTACGTGCTTTCCATATTTAAGTTATATTATGTATATATATAACTAAGGGTCGTATTTACTTATACATATTTCAAAGATTCGATAATTAACAATCGGTTTTCGTTTCGGGTATGCGATTATAAGCGACGTTTTACGGCCATCAAGGTGGGTAGTATAGGTCCTCACTCGACGTCATCGTGATCGTTATTGCGAGTTGTGCCACAAGGACTGACGGGCTACCATTTACTCGTATTGTCATCATCGTTACGACGACTGGAGTTATAGCACTCACCCGAGAGTCTTTGTTAGCGTTAATTGTCTGCGTTCGACACATCACGGCCACTGAGGAGGGTAGAATAGGTCCTCACTCAATGCCTCCCTGAGTGTTAGTGTTCATGATAATAGTGTATAGTATAGCAATATTGTATTTCGAAAATATGCGATTATCCTTCAAATAGCGATATATACGATATAGTTACATTATGATCCGAATCTCTAGTGCTAGACGTAACGAGTATAACGAGTAGTAACAACGCACAAAAGTGCGGGTTGTTACATACACATTCTGGATTTTGAGGTAAAACCGATAATGTTTGACCCGTTTCGGCTAATTTATGCAAACTAGTTACATAAACCGAACCGAACGCGTAATAAGCGTAACGGGTATTCATGAGAGCCATATACAGGTTTCCTAAGTTAATATGCTTCAAATATGTTGTGACATCAGTGAGATGTCTTTTATTATGCCCGAAACAAATTTAAACACAAACTATGCCCCGTAGGGGTAGTTTGGTCATTTACAAGGTTATAAAAGGGGTAAATTACTTTTTGAGTCCCTGTGTTTTAGTGGTTTTAACCACTTGAGTCCGAAAGCAAAAAGTTTAACGACCTGAGTCCCTATAAGCATTTTCTTTAACCATTTGAGTCCAAATTTCTAACACTGTTAGAATTATTTTGTTAAAGTTTGTTAAATGACCAAATTACCCCTATAATTAAAAAATAAATAAAAAACTAATTTATATTTCTCTTTCTCCCTCTTCTCTCTCATTTATTTACCATAGATCTGAATTCCAGTCATCACCAAAGTATACACACACCAGAGAGTTTTCACCGGTGAACTAGGGTTTCAACTTTCACCACCTCCATAACCGCCACCGTGATGGCCGGAGTTGAAGTGAAGCAAGAATAATCGAAGCAAGAGATCTAGGGTTTTAGCGGTATCAACAACAATTACACTAAACGAACAGATGATTCGGAGATTGCGGTGATCGATCTCGATAGTTCAGATGACGACGATTCAGGTGACAGAATTCGTAATGGCAAGAGATCTAGGGTTTCGAGTGGTGGAGATGATTTTAGCGGTGATTGTTCAGCCCCAAATGGGGTTTTATCTGACGCCGCCCAACCTGGTGGTGGATGTAGTTTTCTCAAATCTTGGGTCATATGAGGGTGTGCGGGTTTTCACTAAAGCGATTAAAGATCAGGGGGTCATCATTCAGCGTAAAAAAGTTCAGGTGCATAAATTTCGACCCTTGAATTCGCTACTCATGTGGCCATTACAAAGACTGGTGATGGTTCTTGATGGTTCGAATAACTTAACGGGTCGAATAACTTGAGTGAACCTGTTGGAATTTTCTGCTGCAAACAATTATGTTATAGGGTAATCTGATTCCAAACGGCTCGGTGGTTCTATTCCGGCCGCAAACAATTTGTTCTGGTTTGCTCAGGTTGTGGTGTGAAATGTTAGTGTTTTTGCTCAGGTTGTGTGTGTAAAGAGAGAGGGAAAAGATTTTACATCTATGATTCATTGGCCTTTGTTGATAGATTCATGAGATCTAAATGAACCGATGATGCGTGTGAAGTGTTATATATACTAGGTGTATATTTTAAGCCCCTTTAACACTTATTTTTAGCCAAGTTTTAAATTTATAAAACACGATATTTTACTAACACTAGACACACATATGGGCAAGTGCACCCATCGTGAGCGTAGTATAGTGTTGGCAAGATACCGAGGTCGTCCAAGGACACAAGAGCTTTTAGTACCGGTTTATCCTCAACGTCTAATCAAATCAAAAGGTTTAGAAAAATGTTTTAAACTAAGAAAAATAAAAACTAACTAAAATGCTGAAAATAAAATAAATATAAAAACAGATAGACAAGATGAATCACTTGGTTCCGACTCGTATCTAGTGTAACCTTTGATTATTTCCGCACTTTTGCACTATTTTAAGAGATTATCTTAGTTATTGTAGTAGGCCCCTCTTTTGAAGGTGACGTTACCCTCACCCCAGTAGTTTGAGTCAGCAAGGATACAATCCTAAAAGGGTGGATTATTGGAAGATAATTAATTAAGTTATTAATGCAAATTATGGTAGGCCCCTCTTTTGGAGGTGACGTTACCCTCGACTAAGTAGTCTGAGTCAGCAGGGATACAGTCCTAAATAGCCGGGTTATAGTATTAATAGTAGTTAACTTATGAGGGGATCAAAGAGTTTGGACCCCCGCCATCCAATACCGTTAAGTATTGAAGGAGGTCCTACTAAATTTGACCCAGGTCCATTGCAGGACCTCTAAACGCTGAACAATGGCAAGACCTTTACCAAACCGTTCCCTTAACCCCCGACCAGGTAGCCAACATACCTCCATATAGACCGTGGAGATATGAATGGTGAAAATCTTTTATTTTATATAGACAGTAAAATAATGCCAAGACACCACGGACAAACGATAAGGAAAGATCACCTTCAACATAAGCTACTAGTTATTAAAGTCATTAATACAAAACCAAATAAAAAGTGCGAAAAGATTAGAAATAAAAAGTTTTACACTAGACACTTTGTCTTCACCAAGTGATGTAAGAGACTTAGGCAAACATGGCCTTGATTGTCAAGAACTCTTACGATCAATCTTGGATCCCGAGATGACTCACACACTCTACGATGGACAATGGATGATGGTGGTGGATGATGGTGTTATGGTGGTGGTGGGTGGTGGGTGAAGTGTGAGAGAGGTGGTGTGCCAAGGGATGGTTTGAGCTTGAGCCAAGCACTCCTATTTATAGGCTGAACAGAAGCTCGGGCACGGCCCCGTGTCCAGTGGGCACGACCCCGTGTCCACATCCTCTCTTTCTTCATTTAATGCAGCTTTGTCTTATTAGTTGACCACGCCCCCGTGTCCGCTGAGCACGACCCCGTGGTGCAGAAGAATCTTTGTACTATGCAGATTTGCTGGATTGTGCGAATCTTATAGTTGACCACGGCCCCGTGTCCGCTGACCACGGCCCCGTGGTGGGCAATAGAAGCTTCTACCACTTTGTCTTTTCTGCTGACACTTGGGCACGCCCCCGTGCTGGCTGAGCACGGGGCGTGTTCAGTCTTCTGAAGTCTTGTTTTGCTTGGGAAGTTGCTGTCGTGGGGTCGGGCATGTCACGTCTTGTTCCTTTTCTTGTATTTATGTTAGATTTTGATGTCTTTTTGCTTCTTTTGTTAATTTGAGCTCATTTAATCCTGAAAATACAAAAGGAAGACAAAAGCACACTTTTTCCAACATTAGTACTAAAAAAGGGTTAGTTTTATGCCACAATTGATGAAATTTATATGTTGCATTTTGACTACATCAAATACCCCCACACTTGAATCTTTGCTTGTCCTCAAGCAAAACTCTTTAATATGTGGCTATTACACTCCCAAATGGAATGGGTAGAGAAGAAGGTTTTTGGGCTTGTCGTAGAGTGTCGGGATTTCCAAGATTCTTTATTTAATTTTATTTTTATTTATTTACAATCCTATTCGTCATGATTTATTTAAAACTTTTCATAAGATAAATTACTTATTAGGGCATAACATGCCTTTGTAAAATTCTATTTATATACAAGTTCACATACCTCACGGGGATCACTCAACACTCGGCCAAAAATGTATTTTTGTGGATCACTCGAGAGCGGCATGGAACTTACTCCTACCATAGGCTTGCCAAGCAATCAATCCTCCTCCTTTTTAACTTATATACCTTTGTAAATATCAAGAGGACTTTGTGGGTGAAGGGTTAGGATTGGGTTAAAGGTAGGTGGTTGGGTTGGTGGTTAGTAGAAAAAAGGGCGAAAAGCGTAACAAGTGTCGGTTTTCGTAAGACTTTCTATTTTTGTAACTTTTATTTTGATGAAGCTATTATTCAAACAAAGTTATTTTTGATGAACTTGTTTGTTTTATTTTCTTTTGCTTCATCATCATCACAAAATTTTTTTTTTTTTTTTTGAAAAGTCATATGAAAAATCGAACTTGTTACTAAAACAAAGGGGTAAAAATAAAAAGGTTTTGGTGGGTAAAAGGGTGTTTGGTTTGGGTTATGAAATGAAAAGGTTTAGGCTCAAAGAGGCTAACTAGGGGGATTTTGGGTAGGTGGTAAAAAAAAGAAAAAATAATGGTGTAGAAATAAAAAGGGGTTAGTCCTAATGCCTCCATCATTTACTTACTCGGGTTTAAGTTGGTAAGGACCGGGAATGTATCGTCATGGCAAGTTCTAGAGTTGTAAGAAGTAAGAACCAAGCGGCTATTCACACAAGAAACGAAAATGAGCATTTAGTCAAATGATATGTAAGTGTTTGCTAAATAAAGGCTCAAAACTCACTTTTGTGGGAATGGGTTTTTATGTGATCAAGTATATATAATTAAGTTTTAACTAAGCTTGTCATGCCTTTTCATAATTTTCTTATGTTGGTTCTTTTTATCACGACGCTATCGGTTGTAAATTTGTAAAAATATAACCTTTTTGAGAACTTGAATTTCCCGAGTTAAACCTAGACAAGTAAAAAAATGAAAATTTTTGAAAAAATTTGGGGTGACTAGCGGTTCCAATAGAGTTTTGTGTAAGGCTTGTATTTAGGACTTGCAAGATTCAAGGTTTTAGCATCCCCCTACACTTAAATTACACATTGTCCTCAATGTGTCCCAAAAATAAGTTTTTAGGTTGATTGAATGTGTAAAAGGTGTGAAAAAGCAAAAATTTTTGTGTTACTGGGCGCTGAACACGGCCCCGTGTTATCCGGGCACGGCCCCGTGTTCAAGTGCCAGTAACAAAATTAATGTCACACCCCGAAATTATCAGAGTTTGGCGTGACTGGACTGGTATCGTCATTGCACAGCGGAAGCAAATAATCTAAGTCTTTTAGAGTGTGAACGCCCATTAAGTACTCGACTCTTCATGGTTCTCCTATTCCAACCGTGCCTTGTTTTAGAAATGCAACCTGAGAAAGAACATGCGAGAAAAATCAACATAATGTTGAGCGAGTTCATAGTTTGTTTGTAAAAGATTTGAAATAAATCTTTTGAGTTGTGAAAGGTTTGGAATAACCCTTTGGAAAAACCGGTTTTTGAAATAGTATTGAGAAAATGAGTTTAAAAATCATTTTCAACGTTGTGTTTGTAACACGTTATGTTTATAAAACCATGTATTTGTAAAGCCTTGTATTTGTAATGTTTATATAACCGTCAATGTCCACCCTGACTTTGACTCCATACCCGAATAATGCTTTGAATTTGTATAAAACATGGTATTTTAATTTGTATGAACAAGTAGTTTCGTAAATATAAAGGTCCCTGGTATGTAGCAAATAAGGAAAAAGAGATCACCAATGGTTTGCAAGGCCATTGATATGTGTGAAGTGCAAGTACGAAGACTCAAACCTAGCAGATTTTGCGTTGGGTACAAAGTCACCCCGAGGTCCGCATTGTTGGACCTGGAGTTGGGCTCGCTACACCCAGATAGATCTACCGCTTACATCCCTCGGTCCTATAATGAGGATTAATGGCCTCCAGTTCCCGCCTACCCACTCACATGATCTAAGTAATAACCCTCCTTACGCTAACCATACCATGTATAAAATAAATCCCTGGTCACCCTGACCAGATTTCCTGGTCACCCTAACCAAATATCCCTGGTTACCCTAACCAAATCCCCGGTCACCCTGGCCAAATATCATTCACATTTCGAAAATAAGCATTTATTTTTGTAAAAACCGGTATGTTTAGTATAAACCTTTCGTAAATCATTTTTGTTCCTCGAAATCCCTTCGTAATATGATGTAGAAATACGAGTTTTGCGTTAGTTCAAAACTTTGTATGTTTTTGCAAAATGTGCATGACTTTCCACCCCGAAAACATTTATAAAAATGTAAAATAGTAAAAAGTGGGGGTTATGAACTCGCCTGAATATTCCTGTGCAAAGCTAGCTAATTACGACTTTGTGACGTCGTTTCCAAGACTTGATTCGCTAGCGTGCATTCTACAATATTCCTAACACGGAATATCTAATAAGTTTCTAAATAAACGCAGTATCTAAACTACGTGTCATCGAGCTCTACCGAATCGTTAATCGAACGATTTGACGGTAAATAGTTAACTTAATGAAAATGACTAAGTTAAACTACCGCGAGAAGTCGTTTGAGTATGTAGGAATATTCGTATGAAAGTATTATATAATAAACTTGTATTATATATATTGCGTCTTGTGTATATTTGCCAAAAATATACGTATGTGCCGTCTAGGCGTATAAAATAAATATAACAGTTATATTTATTTTGTAAAAGAATCGTCGACTTATATTGGAAAATAAATATATAACTATATTTATTTATAAAAGGATTCGGTCGTTTGAAATAAATATAATAATAACTATATTTATTTTTGTTGTCGAAATATTTTTCGTATCGTTGTTTTCGTAAGTTGTAAGTTGTTGATAAAGAAACTTTATATTTGTATCTCTTTTTATAAAAGTCGCTTTATAACAATAATTGTCGCTTTACAAGAAAAGCACGTTTTTATAATAAAACTCGTTTTGTTTTACGGGTTTTCTCGAAAAACGGGCAGAGTTTCCTCTGTTTTTGGACGCCCCGACAACACAAGTTGTCATTATTTTTCAAAACCAATCAATAATCAAACAACGAAATCAATATTTATGTAAATCTTGTCGAATATTTTGAGATGTGAACTATATATAATCGATTCGAGCTCGTTTTTCACGTAATGTTAATATTATGAAAAATAACAAAATAAATGTGTCGCTAATATTTACCAAGTCTTCGCGTCGGGTTGTTGACCGAGTCAACTGAGTTGACCAGGTTTGACCGAGTTGACTCGGTTTGACCGAGTCAACTGAACCTAGTTGTCTGACCGAACCGAGCCGTCTGACCGAAGATGTTGACCGCAGTTGACCTGTTTTGACTTGCTGAGTTGACCGAGTCAACTCGCCGAGTTGACCGAGTGAAATCTGACCCGTCCGATCCGCGCTTGACCCGAACCAAACTCGACCACTGTTGACCCGAACCATTGACTGAGTTGACTCGGTTTGACCGAGTTAAACCAAATCAATACTAACTCTCGTTGACTGCACTTGCATCTTGACCCGAACATCGCCCGGGTCCCGAGCCGAAACCAAAACCAGGTTGAACCAAATCGCCTGAAACATGAGACACTGGACAGCCACCACCATCATCATCTACTCGAAAACATCACTGTCCGATAACACTCGGAACAAAAATAAAAGAAACAGGGTGGTGGGTGTTTACCGGAAAATTAACGGATAAAGGCGAAGACCGACGGTCCGTGGCTCCGACCGCCGGTCCGTGGCTCCGACCGCCTGGTCCGCTGGTTCTCTCCTCTCCGCAGCTCTCTCTCTCTTCTCCGCAGCTCTCTCTCTCTTCGTTCCTTCCTGTTGTAGTCGCCACACGCCACCACCATCTGGTGGTGGCTGCCGACAAGTAGAAGACAGAAAAGGGGGGGGGGGGGTCGTCGGACACATCATCGCCGGCCGGTTAACCGGCGTCGGCAGTGTCTTCGTCGGAGGGAGAGAAGGGAATCGAGAGGGTGAGGAGCTGGGGTTGGGTGAGAGAGTTTTGTGTGAAGAAACCGATTTTTCTGTGTTTTGGTTGGGTTTGGTTATGATCGAGAGAGGTAAAAGAGACAGATTATAAGTCTGTGTGTTTGTGTAGTGAGAAGAAAAGGGAGGGGGGGGTTTCATTTATAGAACACAACATGATTTATGTCTATTGTGCAAACAAATGACATTCAGGTCATTTGTTTTATTTTTAGGGTGAAAATCTTTTGTAGAGATTTACTAAGATTTGATGAGATTTTGGTAAATATTTTGCTTAGATTTGTAGAGGTATCTAGAGATCTCACAAGATCTAATTTATTGTGCAGGTATAGGCTTGTGTGTTTTGGGCTTGGGCCCAGGGCCTACAAGCCCATCTCATGTGTAAGTAGTCCGTAATTCCTACGAGACCCGATATCGCGACCCAAACTCCATGAGCATAAAATATTCGTGTAACATCCATATTTGGCGGTGTCGTCAGTATTTCGTACGGTTCCAGTCCGTTGTCATTTGATGTTTCGCAGATTCCACGCGAATCTTCATACGCGTACTGTATAGCTGAACAAACGTTCATGGGTACTCCAAGGGCCTAGTTAAGTTAATCTTCGACTTAATCACTATTTATTATCGCGTTAATCGCATGTTAATCACGTAATTAGGTGCCGTAAATCACGGGTTGTCAC
Source organism: Helianthus tuberosus (assembly GCA_030545235.1). Classification (NCBI taxonomy): domain Eukaryota; kingdom Viridiplantae; phylum Streptophyta; class Magnoliopsida; order Asterales; family Asteraceae; genus Helianthus; species Helianthus tuberosus. The sequence continues at coordinate 203,266,212 of CM060425.1, forward strand.
ATTCTCCCCCTGTTACAGAAATTTCGTCCTCGAAATTTAGACTATGTTATCCCCTCAGAATTGTGTTATTCGCAGGTAAGTCCTAATAATAACAAAGTGAATGACCGCGTAATCGAAACAAGACTTATTCGAATCATGTGAATTTAATGACATTCCTCCACAATAGGAATCCCAACGGTTTAAAAGAAATGTGTCTCAGTAATTGATGTCAACAGAAACGAGACGTATAGGTACAGTCACTAATGTGACTAAGTTAACAGGAATTTCAACGATGAACAGGAACTTCGACCAATCGAATTCCATATGAACGTTTACAACTTGTAAATGAGTTCTAGAAGCAAATACATCCACTGGATGAACTTAGAATCAACAATCTCAAATGTAATAGTTTGCATGAAACGTTCGCTCGTGATCAGCGCAAGCTGCAAGTAATACCGACGCCACAAGGTGTCGTAATGAATGAAACAATCTAATAATAGAGGTGATTGAACAAGTATCACCTGTGTTTTGCATAAAACGCTCAATCATAATTAGCCCAAGCTACAAGTTTGTACTGACACCACAAGGGTCGTAGTGATTTAAATAATTCAATAATAGCGGTGATCAAACAATTCCACCGTGTTTGAAGTCAAATGAAAGCGTAATAAGGTGAATCCGAAAGTTTGTTTCAAATGACATCATAGAATTTTCAATTGAAATTTGAACATCAAAGAAATAATGTTTTCGATCGAAGATGAAGAAGCAATGAATATCGCAAAGCATTCGATCGATGTTGAAAGAACCATTATGAGGTACACCGGAATACGAAATGAATTTGTGTACCATTGTCTTAACACACTATTGTATTAAGGCCGCTTCGATATAATAAATCGAAGTGGATTGGATAACAATCAATAAATAAATATTTAGATCCGTGCATAAGATGCGTAAACGAGTTTAGCGCAAGCTTCAAATTAATGAAAATCACCATCACATGGTGTCGGAATCAACAAACAATTTAACGGAGTCGAATGCCAAACAAGTTTACTTCGACTCGGAACAAATGAAACACTTGTTAAAACGAATTTTGAATATGATGTCTTCAATACATCATATGGTACCTTGAATCGAATATGTGTAATGAACAAGTTCAAACAATTGAACTTGGTTTTAGCGCGATCCGACAATAAACATATGTATCGACAAGAAAACTTTCGGCATGGTCACAACGAAAACCATGTATGTAACTTGTAAAGAAATGATCGTGACACAATGACCATTAAGAGGAGTAGAGATACGAAAATCTACTCAGTAAGTGTGAAATTCGAAATTTCAATAAAAGAAATTTGAGGACTTTACCTGGGGTTTCGTGTGACGACCAATTGTTAGGTGACATTACCATGGAATGTCGAACATAGCGTATTTCGTCGTTAGTTAGGTAGGGGGGGATGCGGAGACAATCGTCTTCTCCCTGACGTGATTTGTGTCGTTGCAGGATCGCGTGACAAGTTGTCGTTTCCTGATTGTTAGTTCTCCTGCTGACAGGGATCTAGCGTCGTCGTTAGATTTGTGTCATCGTTCCTTCTCAAAGGCCTCGCCTCGATAGTCGTATGTGTCGTACTTCAACCTTAAGTTTCACGTATACCTGTGCACTAGCGTTACGTTCTGCGTAGAATGTGATGTACTTCGACATCCGTTGATGTAAAGTTTGAGTTTCATGTATTGTCGTGCACTAGCGTTGTGTGCCGCGTAGAAGGTGATGTACCCCGACATCCGTTGGCGTAAAATTTGAGTTCTATGTATTCTCATGCGCTAGCGTTTTGTTATGCGTAGGATGCCTGCTCGGGAAGTTAAAATATCATAGACAATATGGATAATAGTGTGTGCCCGAGTTAATATTCGCGGTTCCTACGTGATGACCTTTAATAAACACACACATGCGCAAATAATCAATCATATAATCAAATAGTCCTCCTAGTCCCACTAGCCTCTCAGACTGAATCTCCTAGTCCCACTAGACTATCCTCCCAGCCTCTCAGACTGAATCTCCTAGTCCCACTAGACTATCCTCCCAGCCTCTCAGACTGAATCTCCTAGTCCCACTAGCCTCCCAGCCTCTCAGACTGAATCTCCTAGTCCCACTAGACTATCCTCCCAGCCTCCCAGACTGAATCTCCTAGTCCCACTAGCCTCCCAGCCTCCCAGACTGAATCTCCTAGTCCCACTAGCCTCCCAGCCTCCCAGACTGAATCTCCTAGTCCCACTAGCCTCCCAGCCTCCCAGACTGAATCTCCTAGTCCCACTATCCTCCCAGCCTCCCAGACTGAATCTCCTAGTCCCACTAGCCTCCTAGCCTCCCAGCCTCCCAGACTGAATCTCCTAGTCCCACTAGCCTCCCAGCCTCCCAGACTGAATCCCTGTTCCGAAGGTCTTAAATGCATGTTTCCTGAACTCTTAGATTTTCGTGTACTGTATGTAATTGTTTTGTGTACCGTGTATAAAACATCGCAATAGCGTATGTTTGAAAACAAAATTTTGACTGTTTGCTTTTCGGCAACGGTTGGAGACCATATTCGAGTACTAGGCGTTCTGTATGTATTCAACGTCTTAATAGTCTAAGTCCCAGAGAAAAGTGAGGTTAGAGCCTAGGTATCACAACAGGAACCTAATTCGCTGTAACCTATAGCTCTGATACCAATCTGTCACACCCCGAAATTATCAGAGCTTGGCGTGACTGGACTGGTATCGTCATTGCACAGCGGAAGCAAATAATCTAAGTCTTTTAGAGTGTGAACGCCCATTAAGTACTCGACTCTTCATGGTTCTCCTATTCCAACCGTGCCTTGTTTTAGAAATGCAACCTGAGAAAGAACATGCGAGAAAAATCAACATAATGTTGAGCGAGTTCATAGTTTGTTTGTAAAAGATTTGAAATAAATCTTTTGAGTTGTGAAAGGTTTGGAATAACCCTTCGGAAAAACCGGTTTTTGAAATAGTATTGAGAAAATGAGTTTAAAAATCATTTTCAACGTTGTGTTTGTAACACGTTATGTTCATAAAACCATGTATTTGTAAAGCCTTGTATTTGTAATGTTTATATAACCGTCAATGTCCACCCTGACTTTGACTCCATACCCGCATAATGCTTTGAATTTGTATAAAACATGGTATTTTAATTTGTATGAACAAGTAGTTTCGTAAATATAAAGGTCCCTGGTATGTAGCAAATAAGGAAAAAGAGATCACCAATGGTTTGCAAGGCCATTGATATGTGTGAAGTGCAAGTAGGAAGACTCAAACCTAGCAGATTTTGCGTTGGGTACAAAGTCACCCCGAGGTCCGCATTGTTGGACCTGGAGTTGGGCTCGCTACACCCAGATAGATCTACCGCTTACGTCCCTCGGTCCTATAATGAGGATTAATGGCCTCCAGTTCCCGCCTACCCACTCACATGATCTAAGTAATAACCCTCCTTACGCTAACCATACCATGTATAAAATAAATCCCTGGTCACCCTGACCAGATTTCCTGGTCACCCTAACCAAATATCCCTGGTTACCCTAACCAAATCCCCGGTCACCCTGGCCAAATATCATTCACATTTCGAAAATAAGCATTTATTTTTGTAAAAACCGGTATGTTTAGTATAAACCTTTCGTAAATCATTTGTGTTCCTCGAAATCCCTTCGTAATATGATGTAGAAATACGAGTTTTGCGTTAGTTCAAAACTTTGTATGTTTTTGCAAAATGTGCATGACTTTCCACCCCGAAAACATTTATAAAAATGTAAAATAGTAAAAAGTGGGGGTTATGAACTCGCCTGAATATTCCTGTGCAAAGCTAGCTAATTACGACTTTGTGACGTCGTTTCCAAGACTTGATTCGCTAGCGTGCATTCTACAATATTCCTAACACGGAATATCTAATAAGTTTCTAAATAAACGCAGTATCTAAACTACGTGTCATCGAGCTCTACCGAATCGTTAATCGAACGATTTGACGGTAAATAGTTAACTTAATGAAAATGACTAAGTTAAACTACCGCGAGAAGTCGTTTGAGTATGTAGGAATATTCGTATGAAAGTATTATATAATAAACTTGTATTATATATATTGCGTCTTGTGTATATTTGCCAAAAATATACGTATGTGCCGTCTAGGCGTATAAAATAAATATAACAGTTATATTTATTTTGTAAAAGAATCGTCGACTTGTATTGGAAAATAAATATATAACTATATTTATTTATAAAAGGATTCGGTCGTTTGAAATAAATATAATAATAACTATATTTATTTTTGTTGTCGAAATATTTTTCGTATCGTTGTTTTCGTAAGTTGTAAGTTGTTGATAAAGAAACTTTATATTTGTATCTCTTTTTATAAAAGTCGCTTTATAACAATAATTGTCGCTTTACAAGAAAAGCACGTTTTTATAATAAAACTCGTTTTGTTTTACGGGTTTTCTCGAAAAACGGGCAGAGTTTCCTCTGTTTTTGGACGCCCCGACAACACAAGTTGTCATTATTTTTCAAAACCAATCAATAATCAAACAACGAAATCAATATTTATGTAAATCTTGTCGAATATTTTGAGATGTGAACTATATATAATCGATTCGAGCTCGTTTTTCACGTAATGTTAATATTATGAAAAATAACAAAATAAACGTGTCGCTAATATTTACCAAGTCTTCGCGTCGGGTTGTTGACCGAGTCAACTGAGTTGACCAGGTTTGACCGAGTTGACTCGGTTTGACCGAGTCAACTGAACCTAGTTGTCTGACCGAACCGAGCCGTCTGACCGAAGATGTTGACCGCAGTTGACCTGTTTTGACTTGCTGAGTTGACCGAGTCAACTCGCCGAGTTGACCGAGTGAAATCTGACCCGTCCGATCCGCGCTTGACCCGAACCAAACTCGACCACTGTTGACCCGAACCATTGACTGAGTTGACTCGGTTTGACCGAGTCAAACCAAATCAATACTAACTCTCGTTGACTGCACTTGCATCTTGACCCGAACATCGCCCGGGTCCCGAGCCGAAACCAAAACCAGGTTGAACCAAATCGCCTGAAACATGAGACACTGGACAGCCACCACCATCATCATCTACTCGAAAACATCACTGTCCGATAACACTCGGAACAAAAATAAAAGAAACAGGGTGGTGGGTGTTTACCGGAAAATTAACGGATAAAGGCGAAGACCGACGGTCCGTGGCTCCGATCGCAGGTCCGTGGCTCCGACCGCCTGGTCCGTTGGTTCTCTCCTCTCCGCAGCTCTCTCTCTCTTCTCTGCAGCTCTCTCTCTCTTCTCCGCAGCTCTCTCTCTCTTCGTTCCTTCCTGTTGCAGTCGCCACACGCCACTACCATCTGGTGGTGGCTGCCGACAAGTAGAAGACAGAAAAGGGGGGGGGTCGTCAGACACATCATCGTCGGCCGGTTAACCGGCGTCGGCAGTGTCTTCGTCGGAGGGAGAGAAGGGAATCGAGAGGGTGAGGAGCTGGGGGTTGGGTGAGAGAGTTTTGTGTGAAGAAACTGATTTTTCTGTGTTTTGGTTGGGTTTGGTTGTGATCGAGAGAGGTAAAAGAGACAGATTATAAGTCTGTGTGTTTGTGTAGTGAGAAGAAAAGGGAGGGGGGGGGGGGGGGGGGGGGTTCATTTATAGAACACAACATGATTTATGGGCATGTTTGGCTTAACTTATTTGCAATTCTTCAAAAGGACTTCTGAGAAAAAAAAGTCAGGAATACCTGACTTTTGCCTTAGCAAAAGGACTTTTGGCTTAAAAAAGGAAAAGCAAACACTTAAAAAAAGGACTTTTAGGCTTAAAAAAGGACTTTTTCTTTGAAAATAAGGAACCCCAAACACCCACTATGTCTATTGTGCAAACAAATGACATTCAGGTCATTTGTTTTATTTTTAGGGTGAAAATCTTTTGTAGAGATTTACTAAGATTTGATGAGATTTTGGTAAATATTTTGCTTAGATTTGTAGAGGTATCTAGAGATCTCACAAGATCTAATTTATTGTGCAGGTATAGGCTTGTGTGTTTTGGGCTTGGGCCCAGGGCCTACAAGCCCATCGCATGTGTAAGTAGTCCGTAATTCCTACGAGACCCGATATCGCGACCCAAACTCCATGAGCATAAAATATTCGTGTAACATCCATATTTGGCGGTGTCGTCAGTATTTCGTACGGTTCCAGTCCGTTGTCATTTGATGTTTCGCAGATTCCACGCGAATCTTCATACGCGTACTGTATAGCTGAACAAACGTTCCTGGGCACTCCAAGGGCCTAGTTAAGTCAATCTTCGACTTAATCACTATTTATTATCGTGTTAATCGCCTGTTAATCACGTAATTAGGTGCCGTAAATCACGGGTTGTCACAATTAAATCAAGAGAAATAGAAGCCCGGACACGGGGGCATGTTGGGTGAACACGGCCCGTGTCCAGTTACCTGAACTGGGTCTTTTTCTGCAGACTGTGCAGCACGGGGCCGTGTTGGGCGGACACGGCCCGTGCCGAACTTACTGTAAATGAAGAAATTTGTCGGACGGTTCTGAAGTGCTGGTTCAAGTTCCCCTTGCATCCTTTGCCATCTCAAGTGTGTTTTATTCATTTCAACACCATCCAAAACACCAAATTAACTAAAACCATCATTCATTAATCAAAGAGAGAATTACATAATAGTCCTAAAAATTAAAATATTAGCTAGTTAGGTCAACGAAACACAAGAAATCAAATCCCAGAAGTTTCTAGCCTACTATTTATTCTACTAGCAAAATTTCCGAAAAGATAGATCTCTCGGTTAAAAGTGGCTTGACAACTTCTTCCTCCGGTTATGGGCTCCTCATACATCGGCAAGCCACTCTTCGATCTCCCTAGGGAGAAGAAAAGCGGGCTCATGAGCATTGGGTTGAGGAGGTGTAACTTCCACCGGGATTTCTTGGAGTTCTTCAAGAGGAGGTTCCGCCGGAATGTCGTCCCAACCGGTAGGATTTTGGATTCCAAGTGCGAGGTTCCAATCCTCTTGAGGGAGGATTGGTTCCACAGGAGGTGTTACCAGAATGTTTAACCTCTGGTGCAAGAGGTTTATTTCCTGGAAACTGTTTTCCAACCCCACCGAGAGATAGTTTATACGGTCAATCAGGACCTCCTCCACTGAAGTCATCTCGTCAAGTGCTTCACGTAGCGCCATTACGTATCTTACGAGAGTTGCTTCAATCGATGGCCTCCTTTCCCGTCGACTGTTCCTTGAGTGTGCAGAAGAGGTTCCGCTGTTTTGGCTAGACATTCTATGAAAACAAACCAGAAAATAGTTTATTTTAATGAAACAGTACCACGGGCACGGCCCCGTTTTCAACTTTCTGCAGATTTTTAGAACAAGGAATCTTGGGGTTTCAAATTATTTTCTTGACTTATGAAGCTTTTTGAGCAGAAATAACTTAAAACAATGTTGTGTAACTTATTTTTAACAAGATTCCTTGAACAAAAATTCAATAAACATCACAACAAAGCTTGAAATCAAGCTTTAATGGAGTTTTTTTTTGTGCAAGAAAGATGAAGAAGAAGGCAATAGATAAAAAAGGAAAGGACAAGATGCTTGCAAGAACCTTTTTTTAGAACATACCTAGGATGGTAAGTCAGAAAATCCTTTCAAATCTCTGTCCCTGGATGGTCCAAATGTGCAGGGTTCTTGGCTGCATTTATAGAAAACGACAGTGTGCTGGACATGGCCCTGTGTCGGCTGGACACGGCCCCGTGTGCAGGCAAGATCCTGACACGTTTTGTCCGTATTCTGACAAAAGTCAGAAGGGAATCTTTTGGTGGACACGGGGGCGTGTTGACCTGGGCACGACCCCGTGTCGGAAGGCTGTTTATAAAGTGCGTCTATTTTTAAGGAACTTTTCCAGATCGGGCGGTTCCTTACTGGATGGAACAACCCCAAAGTGCCTAAGATACCTTAATTGTTCTAGATTAAGACGAGAATGCAAGAGGTTGTCGGTGAGGGTGATTCCTATGCTATATGTAGGTGGACAAGTCCAACCCTTTCCCGGGCTCTCGTTAAAGAAGGTGTATGTCGAATCGCTCAGGTCTATGTATGCATCAAACGAAGTTGATGGGGAGTCCTTCATGGCACAATCGACACAGGGAAGACTATCGCTCAAGTCCTCACTAGAGTTAGAAGTATCATTGGAAACAATGAAGTTGTTTGAATGCGTTTCCAACCTCTCTTCTTGGTTATCGTCTTGGAAAAGATTATTGAAATCTTCCCTAAGTTCTTTTAACCAATTAATAATTAGATCTTCTAGTTGAAATAATTCATCGAGAAGCATTTCTCCTAGAATATCTGGTTGGGCGCATTCGAGGGAGAGATAGGGATTATTTTACTTTCGCCCCTCTTAAGGATACTAGGAAATGATGGGTCTATATAGTGGGGTTTATAATTTAGAAAAAAGCATTTTAATTCTTTATGGTTACCACCACATAATTGACACCACATAGTACCATAAGAGTGCCGAAAGTAAAAAGTATCAGTATCACTCATGTTTGTGTCAGAAATTACCAACCGTCGGGATCTTACGGTTCTGTTTTTAGTAACTGAAACTTGGGCATGGGGGCGTGTTGAGTGGGCCCCGTGTTCAGCCTACTGTCTGACTTAAAACAGACTTGCCAGTTCCAATGATTGGGCACGGGGCGTGTTCAGCGGGCACGGCCCGTGCTGGGTTCTGCAGAAGCTGAAAAACTAAAAAAAATATCCTAAAAAAATGAAAAATAAGAAAAACGATTAGGCCGTTGATTCCTAACTTTCTTAAAATCCTTGTGTCCCCGGCAACGGCGCCAAAAACTTGATGCGTGTGAAGTGTTATATATATTAGGTGTATATTTTAAGCCCCTTTAACACTTATTTTTAGCCAAGTTTTCAATTTATAAAACACGATATTTTACTAACACTAGACACACATATGGGCAAGTGCACCCATCGTGAGCGTAGTATAGTGTTGGCAAGATACCGAGGTCGTCCAAGGACACAAGAGCTTTTAGTACCGGTTTATCCTCAACGTCTAATCAAATCAAAAGGTTTAGAAAAATGTTTTAAACTAAGAAAAATAAAAACTAACTAAAATGCTGAAAATAAAATAAAAATAAAAACAGATAGACAAGATGAATCACTTGGTTCCGACTCGTATCTAGTGTAACCTTTGATTATTTCCGCACTTTTGCACTATTTTAAGAGATTATCTTAGTTATTGTAGTAGGCCCCTCTTTTGAAGGTGACGTTACCCTCACCCCAGTAGTTTGAGTCAGCAAGGATACAATCCTAAAAGGGTGGATTATTGGAAGATAATTAATTAAGTTATTAATGCAAATTATGGTAGGCCCCTCTTTTGGAGGTGACGTTACCCTCGACTAAGTAGTCTGAGTCAGCAGGGATACAGTCCTAAATAGCCGGGTTATAGTATTAATAGTAGTTAACTTATGAGGGGATCAAAGAGTTTGGACCCCCGCCATCCAATAGCATTAAGTATTGAAGGAGGTCCTACTAAATTTGACCCAGGTCCATTGCAGGACCTCTAAACGCTGAACAATGGCAAGACCTTTACCAAACCGTTCCCTTAACCCCCGACCAGGTAGCCAACATACCTCCATATAGACCGTGGAGATATGAATGGTGAAAGTCTTTTATTTTATATAGACAGTAAAATAATGCCAAGACACCACGGACAAACGATAAGGAAAGATCACCTTCAACATAAGCAACTAGTTATTAAAGTCATTAATACAAAACCAAATAAAAAGTGCGAAAAGATTAGAAATAAAAAGTTTTACACTAGAAACTTTGTCTTCACCAAGTGATGTAAGAGACTTAGGCAAACATGGCCTTGATTGTCAAGAACTATTATGATCAATCTTGGATCCCGAGACGACTCACACACTCTACGATGGACAATGGATGATGGTGGTGGATGATGGTGTTATGGTGGTGGTGGGTGGTGGGTGAAGTTTTTAAGTGTGAGAGAGGTGGTGTGCCAAGGGATGGTTTGAGCTTGAGCCAAGCACTCCTATTTATAGGCTGAACAGAAGCTCGGGCACGGCCCCGTGTCCACATCCTCTCTTTCTTCATTTAATGCAGCTTTGTCTTATTAGTTGACCACGCCCCCGTGTCCGCTGAGCACGACCCCGTGGTGCAGAAGAATCTTTGTACTATGCAGATTTGCTGGATTGTGCGAATCTTATAGTTGACCACGGCCCCGTGTCCGCTGAGCACGGCCCCGTGGTGGGCAATAGAAGCTTCTACCACTTTGTCTTTTCTGCTGACACTTGGGCACGCCCCCGTGCTGGCTGAGCAAGGGGCGTGTTCAGTCTTCCGAAGTCTTGTTTTGCTTGGGAAGTTGCTGTCGTGCGGTCGGGCATGTCACGTCTTGTTCCTTTTCTTGTATTTATGTTAGATTTTGATGTCTTTTTGCTTCTTTTGTTAATTTGAGCTCATTTAATCCTGAAAATACAAAAGGAAGACAAAATCACACTTTTTCCAACATTAGTACTAAAAAAGGGTTAGTTTTATGTCACAATTGATGAAATTTATATATTGCATTTTGAACACATCAACCGACTATGATGAAAGGGATGGGGAGGGGGTGTTTGGATTTGAATGAACTGAAAGCTGGATTCAGGTATGGTGCAGTGTGGTGGTGGAGGTGGTGCAGTGCGGTGGTAGTCTGATTAGAGAGGTGGGTGTTGATGGAGAGAGAGGGATGAGAGAGAGAGTTAAAGAGAAATTGCATTTGGTGTATAAATACATATAAATATAAAAAGATCAAATAATATCTTGTGCATAAAGTGTTGTACCTTATGTGTAATTGACTAAAATGCCCTCATAGTTAACAGACTTGATGGATGGTGTTAGAAATTTGGACTCAAATGGTTAAAGAAAATGCTTATAGGGACTCAGGTCGTTAAACTTTTTGCTTTTGGACTCAAGTGGTTAAAACCACTAAAACAAAGGGACTCAAAAAGTAATTTACCCTTATAAAAGAGTTTAAGTATTAACCTGAGTTATAGGTCTGATATAATCAGCAAAAATACTTATTTTAATAAGTTATAACAGTAGGGTAAAGTATATATGTGAAATTTATCAATTATAACCAAACTATACTTATTTTAATAAGTTATAACAGTAGGGTAAAGTATATATGTGAAATTTATCAATTATAACCAAACTATGCACCGTAGGGGCATTTTGGTAATTTCACATAAGCCGAAAAGCTCAAAACTGAAGTCTGAGTTAAACAACTTTTTCTTACTTTTAAAATATTATAATTTACCTAAGATATCAGTAGGTATCAACCCTTGTATGTTTAAAATAGTTTTAGTACATACTATGCGTTAAAAACGCTTAAAAAGGCGATTAGGAGCCGTTTCCGGGTTCCACATACAAAGCTGATATTTTTATTATTCTAGAAGGTTTAAAATAATTTATTTATCATATATAATCAGTAGCAAAAGGTTTCTACACTTTTACATTTTCAAAAATCACGTTTTAAGGTGAAAAGGGCATAATGGTCAACATATGGGCAATTAACGGAATCATGCATATTAATTGGTTAACTAATGAACCATGGTGTATAATCACAGAGGGTTATACTAGCATGTAACCTGGTCTAATTAAAGCTCTAAGGCATTTCTAAAACATGCTTAAACGGGTCAGAACTGAATTCAAAGCAAAAGTCAAAGTATGCGACTTTCGGTTCCGAACCGGGTCTCTACTGAAAATTGTCGGGTTGAACATGTTTAGACATGTTCTTACACTAATTACCAAGTTATAATAATGATCAAACAGGTTGTATGTGTTCTACATTGCTAATTATGCATAAATTGAAAATTAAGTATCCTATTGACTTTTTAATAACAAGTTTGACCCGACATTTGACCTAGTTAGAGTGGGAATCAGGGGGAACCCTTTTAAGGGTTTATTACCCACATAATTACCAACTTATAACTACTTTCAATTTGACTAATCAATGGATCATCAATGATTAATCGCTAAGTCAACCGTTAATTACGACGGTTTGACTTTTAAGCTAAAACTAAGCAAAAACTTAACTAAGAAAGGTTAAGCATACTTACTGAAGTCCTATGCTTGATTAGTGATCACTTGAGCCTGCTTTGGAGATCCAGAAATGATCAGAAAAGCTGAAGGAAGGTGTGAAGAATTGGTTGCAACCTTGGCCCTTTATATAGTGTTCAAGAACTCATAGATTGTTGACAAACAACTCTAGCAATGTTCCCTGATTACTAACACATGTCCCTAGTGTCTAGGAGCCATTTAGGGGTCGTCCAAATATGAGGAAAATCGATTAAAGTCGGTTTATGCGTGAGAAACGGATGTTGTCCAAACTTTCTGCATCTGGGCGGGCCAGGCGGCCCGCGTAAGCTGTTGTTGATGGTTACGCGGCCCGCTTGGGCCTTGAGATCAGATTTTTCATTTTCCATTTGTTGCATACTTGTCTCTTGGCCCTTCCGAATGGTCAACCAACTTATTTCTTGCAATTTGACCCCTTCACATTTACTTATAAGGGCTTCAAGACTTGTACCCCATTTTCTAAGTCCTTGGTCACTTCATGTTAACCCGAAAAGTCATAATTTTCAATGTTAACGCTTTAACCCCTTGTATACGAATTTGATCATAACTTTCTCATACGATAACGAAACTTTGTGAAATTTTTATCGTGCTATCTAGTGAGCATAATTAACCGTTACAAAGCTTCAGGTTTGCTAAAAGGTCACTCAGAGGTATAACTTAAACATGTTGACACATTTAACCCCTGTAGTTTGTAATCTCTCACTTTCTTTCATATTTAGCTTCGTATGATCCATGATTTATTCGTTTGAAGATATAAACATCATGTAGGGTTATTGTGAAGTATATTTATTCACTGTTGACATTTTGAACACGTATATTCACATACTTTCCATGTGTGTCAACTTTAGTCCTTCTAGAACATCCTTTCACACGTTCAACCACATGACACGTGTCAACACATTATAGGACGTGAATTTTCGAGGTGTTACACCATCCTAATGAACCCTTGTAGTGATGAGAGCTGAAAAAGTCCAAGAAATTTGAAACACATTTAATGGTAATTTGGGCGAAACGAAAAGGAGTTTAATATGGTAATTTCATCCCCATTGATAGAATGGTTGAAGACATTAAGGCGAACACGTTTCTTTGGATTAGAAGTAGATCAAAATATGAAGATGGGAGAGGTGGCGAGATTTTAATATGAGAGACATAATTTTGTATTATTTTTTTTTTCAATTATGTGTATTGTATTGAAATACATTTCACTTTATTCTTTGTATGACTAAATACATTTACATTATTCTTTGTATGACTAATGGTGCTCGTGTCTTTCAAACTATAACACTAGATCACTGAGGCACTTAGTGACATAAGAATTGATATTTTTACAATGTTTTTGTTTTGTATAATTGTTAAATTAGGATTTAAGTTGGTTTCAATGAGGTTCAATCCTCAACCGTGAATCAATATTCTTTATGTTAGGATTTACATGTGTAAAACCCAAACCAAACCAAACCAAACCGAACCCAAGGCGAAAACCAAAACCTGAAACCAAACGATTTCATTGTTGATCAGTTCTGTTTAAACATAATGGAAAACATGAAAACATACCTTTGATTGCATCAGCACAAGCCAGCAGAGAATCCAGATGGAGACGCAGCAACAATGTTTGACATGATTGTCAGCTTGGTCTGGTTCCTCCTTAGGGTGCAATCTAATGATGGTGATTATGAAAACCGAATAAGGGAGTTCGGCTATGGAGATGGAGGTCGATATTGATGTTATGATTATTAGGTTATGAGTCTAACCCTAGAACCTCTACATAAGTCTCCTTATATATGCACTTAGGAGGAAACCCTAATTAGTTAATAAGGGTAATTTGGCCCATCAACAATTACCAACTAATTATTTAATAGGATTGTTATATATTTTGATCCATATAATGTAAATGATTATAATGGCTACTAGATTAAATATAATATAAAAATATATTTAATCTTACATTCTCCCACTTAGCAGAGTAATCATTTACTATGAGTATTAGATAAGCCTGATCAGGAGTTAACACTCATTTTAGCCTTAAACAAGAACTATAGCAGAGAAATACAGCCGTTGAATCATTATGCGACTCAGGACCCCCATTAGTCATACTATAGCCTTAATTTAAAACCTAATTGTCATGATCAAAATATGCATAAGCTCTTTGTTTGATTTGTAACTTTATTTGTCTATATGCCATTATGTCGACTTGGCATATTCTTAGAGACATACAAAATCAAACTGATGAGGAAAATTAACTAATACTTAGTCATTCATAGTACGAATATACAATTTTGCATGGCCATTAATTAATACCCGTCTATGAGCTCTCTTAATAAGACTTAAGGGTAATAGCCCTTCAGTTATAGGATCCTTAAGCATATCATGAATGTATTCGATACAAAACTTAGTTTCCTCAGTTCGTTCATAAACGAATAATTAATTGCGTATCGAAATTTAATGCAGCACCTCTTGAACTGTTATTGTTCAAGGAGTCATGGTAGCTGACTTTATCACACTAAGTCTTCAAAACATTAATTATATGGAGTTAATAAACTTATGAGTCCACTGATAAATTTCCAACAACATTTAGTGACTATATTATGTCGTTATAACTTGGGTTGTTGATATCAGTCCATTATGACTCCTCCATGAGATAGGTTTTGTCTGCTGACATAAAGATATACCCGACATTACATTTTGTCATCTTTTAACATTACAAAGTTAAAGTAATAAACCGGTTTGAGTTCTCACTTCTTCTTCAAATCGTAGCCTCTCGTTTCTTTTAAAGATATTGTAATACTCCATTAGATGCTTCACATTAATCTAGACATATCTAGTGTGTTGCAATGTGAGTAATATCTAAACGAGTATAGACTTGAACTTACATAAGGCTTCCAATTAATGAAGCGTAAGGAAATAATCTCACTTACCCTATTATCCTCTAAAGGAGAGCAGTATTGTTTGTTACATATGTAAGGACCCATTTAATGTTAAACTTATGGAACGGAACTAATGTCCCATTGGGTATATCTCAGTATGTTATGATATCTATCACTTAAGAGATATCTCTGAGATCTATTTTATCAAAGTTTGTGTTAACAATGCTTTGACTTATGTAACATATACATGTCAAAAGAATATCATCTATATATACAAGTTTATTTTAGTTGCTCCCACTCATTTTGAGGTAGGTACATTAATCCACTTGGTTCTTGATGAAAAATAACTACGTTAAGATTTCATCATATTATGATGTTTGCATTAACCCATACATGGATTTTATTGGCTTACAAATAAAATGTTCTTTAACCTTCAGTTTGGAACTTTCAGGTTGTTTTATGAACATGTAAATATGCCAGCCAGTTATTTGGGAAAATTGTTGTTAATGTTCATCTAATGTAGCTTTAAACTATTATAAGCTACTAGAACAGTGATGATCCTCAAAGAAAACTTTTGTTAGATATGTAATAAAGATTCTTTAATAATTTATCTCTTCCTAAGTATAACCTTTGACAATCAATCATGCCTCTTTGTGTCTTAACGCTTATATTAGGATTTGGTTTAGTTATGAACACTCTTAGGTAATTCAATCAAATCCCAAACGTTATACGAACACATAAAATCAGTTTTACTAGAAAACAGTTTTATTCCATTCAGAGGATTGATTGACGCTAATGGCTTAATTTGAAGAGATAGGATCAGTAAACTTTTCCAAAATCCATTTCAACTTCAATTAGGGAGGTTATGTAATCATCAAAGTTAGTAGGTTTTTAAACCTAGATGACCTCCTAAGTTGATTATTGGGTTTATTAGAAGTTTCAGTTTTATGGATTAGCTCTTGGTTAGGTTGCTATCATTTTTAGAATTCTAAGTTTGTAAGAGTTGGTGCAGTATGGTGTACAAGAGGTGTAATCGGAGTTAAATTCGGAGTGAAATTTAATGACACTCTTCCCCCCGCCTCTTGTATTCCTTGCAAGTCATGATAAGAACTTTGACTGCTCCCACTAACCTTAGAAATCTTTAGGAACTCAGCATGCTTAGGGTCAATATTTAACTACCAACAAATTCTAATAGAGAAACAAGTTAATGACGTCAGTCGTTGTAGTTTCTCTTGTTGAGGATTATGTTAGTTTAGGTAAGAAATCTAAGTGTGCCCACAATTAAGCAACAATGAAACTTTTGTAAGAGTAGCATTTTAGATTTAAGGAGACAAGTTTTGATAGAACAGTGTCATAATGGAGCAGTGTCTTGTACAAGAGGTGTAAATTTAAGTAATATAAAATTTTCACTCCCCCACCTCTTGCAACTATTGCAAGTTATTATTAAGACACTTAATGCTCCCACTGATCTTTAATATCTCTAGAATGCTACAAGAGAAGTTTTAGTGAGGTACGTGATGTGGGAACCTATCATATATATGTTAGACTTTATTTGATTTCTTTAATGTCCAGATATCATAAGAAACTTTAGGGACATATCTAATAGAAATCTTATTAAGTATATATATGAATAGATTTCTTCTAAGACCATGGGCCATATGCGACAAAAATTAGATGCAAGTTGATAGTCTTTTAAATGATAAATGAATTATGTCTGAATATTCCATTTGGAATAAGTTCCACAAATGTCAATGAATGACTTATGATGGACCCATACTTATTCCTTAAGCCAAGTCATATTTTAGGGCTTTAACGTCATGATTTAAAATCACTTAGAATGAGATTAGTTGAATAATCATCCTCATTAACCATGTCATGATTTCTCATGAATTTTGGTTATAATGGATGAAATTTATAAGTCTCATTTTTCCTTTTGTCAAATTCTCATTTGCATGATGACAAAAGTTGTGAAAGTGTTAGGTATCATCTAGTTTTATCTTAGTAATGTTTCAATCCAGATATTTGGAACAAGTCAGATGAGAGTTTAAGGTAAGTGTGACTTTATGTTGACTATGCAAACCTCACAACCTTCATAACATTGCTTAATTATGATACCATATTCTGACTAATCTTTAGAATATATAAGGTATCGAAAGGCGTTGTTAGAAGAGTGATTATTATGGTTCTTATAGCCTTAACATTTAATTTTGTCACTAACTCTCATGTTAGTTATTTGTTGACTTCTGGCAAGGAAACATATGGAACTAGAGTCAACTAATCATGTGTTAATTGGAATATTAAAATTACCAGACTTAAATATCATTAGTAAGTGGCTATCTAATTAGCTTATCCAACTATTCTTTAGAGTAATGGATAGTCTCGCTGCTTATGCCTAGTCTAATGGCATAATTATGCAGTGAGATTTTCCCTTGAAGAACCTTAGAGTTGGGATTTTGTACTTGTATTTTGTCTATGGACCTTAGAACAATCCTCTTTTAAAGTTTAAGTGGTTGTAAGGTGAGTAACAACTTATTTTCCAGCTTCAAACATTTATTTCTTTGTACATATGTTGCTTATCAACACACTCATTATACTTTGGTATTTTTGAGTGTTATAGTTTATTTATAAGACATCAAATTGTACAAGTGAAAATCTTAGTATGTAATGTACTGGAAAAATGTACTTATTTCCATGCGTAAGCCCTTAACTTTATGGGTCATGGTATTGTACATTATTATGTATTCACATATACCACTTAGCTTTATAGTTTATAATTTTAAATGAAGGCATGCATCTTAGGAATTCTTGTGATTATTCCACAATAATAGATTAGTTTTAGGAAAAACTTAATCTTGAATAACCTTTTAGTGATAGCATTTATGTTTAGAGAGTTCTTGATTATCATAAGAGACATCATGTTCGATTTATCCTAATCATCATGCTCTACTTTTCTTCTGTAGTGCTTTATCAGAAGAGAGCTATAGGATTATCGTGCCTTAAGAGATAATCAAGGATTTAATTTAAGAGCTAATTCTTATAGAAACTTTAAATAAAGCAAAACATTTTAGGCTTAAGAATTAGAGTGGATGAGATTTAGATTTATAGAAGAAAATTATAGTGAGTAAAATTATGGGTACTAAGAAATAAGGCAGACGAAATGATCATAAAATAAAAATAAAGGATCATTAATCTAAGGATCATTATGTGAAGAGGTTGTGATATGTCTATTACTAACATCAAAATAATAGACTTATTTAGAGTTCTACTTAAACGAAAACAAATCAGCTTTGGCCAGAAGTGTAATCATTTAAGCATGTGTGCAAAGTATTTGTGACAAATCAGCTTTGGCCAGAATTGAAACAATCACTTTAGTTATGCACTCGTTAAGTATGCCATCTACGAAGGAATTAAATCAGCTTTGGCCAGATATTAAGACATTCATGTTTATGATGCACACTTAACATAGCTTTCGTAATACTTGAACGATAAGTAGATGCATCAAATCAGCTTTGGGCAGAAGTGATACATCATAAGCTCATTCAAGTTAAGCCATTTTGGTTTTGCGAAACATTATTTGATCCTTATTAATTAACTAAGTATTTACAAAACCAATCATTTAATAGCAAACCACCTGTTAGCGCGGATCAAACTCCGCAGTGAGTTCGCTGGGGGGTGCAGGGGGACAGCGTGCCCCCGCCCGGGGTTCGGGGCGGAGCCCCGAGCTAAATATTAGTTCACATTAAACAGCCTAAAATAATGAGGTTTCAGATGAGATCTCGACTCAATTATGAGGTCTCGAGTCAAGTCTCAACTCATCTTGCAACATTATGAGGTCTCGACTCATTAATGGTCTCGAGTCGCAACCTCAGTGTCTCGAGTCGTAATCATGGTCTCGACTACCGAGTTTTATGAGATCTCGGGTGCTTGATGAGATCTCGAGTCGCAACCATGGTCTCGAGTTGTGAAGATTGAAGCCCTTAGTCGAAACCTCAGTGGTCTCGAGTCGAGACCCTGTGGTCTCGAGTCGAAATCGTTGTCTCGAGTTGTGAAGATTTGAGAACACTTATGATTTCGAGTAGAGTCCTTATGGTCTCGAGTAGAGACCTTATGGTCTCGAGTAGAGACCTTATGGTCTCGAGTCGTTAAACAAATGATCTCAAAACTCCTATTAACAGCTGTTAGTGTGATAAGTTTGAAATTCGAATTTTAAGGGATTTAGTATATTTTATTTCATGTTTTAAAAGATATTTTATATTTATCCAATAATTTCGAAAATTATATCTAATAACATTAACAGATTTTTCGAAATCTTAAGGGATAAAAATTAATCAAATACAGGAAAAACACCTTTTAATCCTTAATTCATTCCAAAATAAGGGAATTTATTCGAATTTCACTAAGAACATGAAGAACCCTAATAAATAAAATAATAATTATGGAACCCGAAACCTGAATTTTGAAGAGTTTTATACAGATTTCGGACAGTTAAGATTTACCATTATGATTCCGAGTCATTAAAAAAAACAATCTTTTCCCCGAAACAGTGGACTCGGGTTATGTGACTCGAAACTGGCTATGAATTTAATTAGGCTTTCAAAATTCCGTTTTCCAGATTTCAATAGCAGAATTAATGGATACGAAAACAGAACTGATTTATCAACATATGCTCTGATACCACATGTTGATCAGTTCTGTTTAAACATAATGGAAAACATGAAAACATACCTTTGCTTGCATCAGCACAAGCCAGCAGAGAATCCAGATGGAGACGCAGCAACAGTGTTTGACATGATTGTCAGCTTGGTCTGGTTCCTCCTTAGGGTGCAATCTAATGATGGTGATTATGAAAACCGAATAAGGGAGTTCGGCTATGGAGATGGAGGTCGATATTGATGTTATGATTATTAGGTTATGTGTCTAAACCTAGAACCTCTACATAAGTCTCCTTATATATGCACCTAGGAGGAAACCCTAATTAGTTAATAAGGGTAATTTGGCCCATCAACAATTACCAACTAATTATTTAATAGGATTGTTATATATTTTGATCCATATAATGTAAATGATTATAATGGCTACTAGATTAAATATAATATAAAAATATATTTAATCTTACATTCATATGTTAAATAAAAAATTTAAAGTAAAGATATAAAAATTTTGATAAGTGAAAAGGATAGTACAAGTAAAAATATAGGGAGGGTGGTATATTTAACAATATCTTAAATTAGATACCTCTGTGTGTGTATCTTACGTGCATTATTTAACGCTCAAAGTTAACCCTGTTAAATTTTGAACCATTTGTGAAAGCAAATAAGGTGGCTGGAACTATATAATTTTTAAACCATGGACAAAGTCATAAAATTTGGGTCGACTCCTATTAACTTCTTCCTTTACAAATCCCTATTTCATCTTTCCCATTAAGTTTAGCATCTCTTCACTTAAATTTCTTTTCAAATGGCAGTTGTGGTCGATTGAAGTTATGATTCCATAGTAAGTTATTTAACTTTATTGAATGTGTCTTGTGAGAATTACAATCGTATTGAAATAAAGTTTTATAATAAAACAAGTAATTATAGTGGAATCCATACAAATGTGCCAAAACAAATTGCTCGAAAATCAATATTATTAGTTGTGGTTGTATGGAATGAGATTTAATGGATTTTTGATTCGAGTTGTTTGAGTGATAAAATTATTAACTTAAACCATTTGGCTAATTTCTTTCCAAATATAAAAAAAAACAAACATAATTTGGATGATGTTATCTGCTTAAATCATAATTAAAAAGGAGCAGCTTCTCGTTAAATGAGAGTGAAATAGTAGGTTTGAAACCTAATGTTCGGACATATAATGTGATGATTAGTGGCCTATGTAGGGAAGGTATGCTTAAGGAAGCAAAGCACTTGTTTCTTACAATGGATGAGAGTGGCTGCCCGCCAGATAATGTTACTTACCGTGTTCTTCTGCAAGGATATCTTAAGAAGAAGCATTATGATGATGTAGAGATGCTTTTAGAGGAAATGGATGGAACAAGTTACTCACTTGATGCAACATCTTTATCGTTTTTTATTGATGACATCGCAGCTGGTTCAGTAGACAGAAGCATGCTTGAGCTGATTGGTAGGCTTGTGCCAAAAGAATTGATCAACACTCCCGCCCTGTTAACAGCCTTGGAGCGACACCGAAATAGTGATCATGACTGGCTTCTTTTTTATGTATTTGGGGAATGAGAAATGAAGATTGTACCTACAAAATGTAGGAAGTATGAGATCTATAACAATTGGGCAGGTTTTAATTAATGAGTTGAAAACTTTTAACATATTTGCATTTTCTAATTTCATGGTTGCTACCAGTTACATGTTTGATATACACAAATTAAATATCACAGCTTTGACCACAAGTGGTTCTTTTGTAGAATTAGCCATGTATTAGATATAAATCCCATATTCAAAGCCTGTTATTCTTAGCCCTAAAGTTGTGCCATCGTTTTCTGCACTGGATCTGTCTACCGAATCACCATGTTCTTCTATTTTTCTGGCGTTACAATGCAGGTGTGTCTAAACTCTACCATCACTTGTAAAAGGTGTTGCTTACATGGATGCCTATTATATTACATCATTGGGTAAAAGGTTTGGTGTAAAAATTTGGGTTTAAATAGTTTTTATGTCGAAAATGCCGTTTAATTAATAAAAAGGCTTTAATTTACGATATTGAGCATAACTCCTAATTTAGACCTCAAACTTATGTCAAATTTTTAGGACATGTTTATAATTCAGTAATAAAGGTTTTTGTCCTTTCACATTTTCAAAAATCTCGTTTTAATATCAAAAGGGCATAACAGTCAACTTTTAGGCATTTAACGGAAACATGCAATGAACTAGGATTTCTATGGAACCATGTTGTATAACCTCATAGGGTTATACTAATCTATAATATGGTCCTAAAGGAATCCTAAGGCATATCTAAAACAAGCTAAATCGGGTCAGAACTGAAAGTCAAAGCAAAAGTCAACTTTTGCGACTTTCGGTTGTGAACCGAGCCTAAACTCATAATTGTCGGGTTGAACATGTCTAAACATGTTCTTACATTAATTACCAAGTTATTTAAGGGTTAAAACATGTTCCATAACTTCTGAATTATTAGTTATGAATTAATTAGTAAAAACTGACTCGTTTGAATTTTTATTAAGAAGTTTGACCCGACAATAGACTGAGTAAACGTGGTAATTAGGAAGTGCCCTTTTGAGGGTTTAATACCTTCCTAATTACGATCACATAGCCATGTTCGTTGCGAACAATGGCTCGACTGTTTAAAAGTCAAAGCGTTTATCGTAGACGCTTGACTTTTCGGCTATAAACGCCAAACAATTGAACTAAGCATGAAAGGAAGACTTACGAGTGGTCCTTAGGACTGAAGGAGGTTCCCAAGATGGTTAGGATCCTCTCAAATCAGAGAGCAAGAGCAGAAATGCAAGAAATGTGAGTTGCAAAGGAAGTGGGGAAGGGTATTTATAGATTTTTCAAGACCGTTAAGATCGTTCCTCAATAAACGAGCTTTGATCTGGACCGTACATGTAATACTCACTGATTTAGCAATCTATGGGTGCCCAAAAACCAGCTCCTAGTTTGATAAAACAATGTACAACACCAGAAACCAGCTGTGGTAAGTGAAAGACTGGTTTTCAGCAGGTCTGATGGGTCTTGCGCCCCGCGTAGGAATCCCAGGGGGGTTTACGCGGCCCGCCTGACTTCTGGTTCTGATTCAAGGTTTGGCAGATTTACATAATCAGTCCCTGTATATGTTAAAAGACCCTTTCTGACACGTATAAGGCCCGTTAGCCTCATTTCAAGGCTCTACAATAATGCCTAAACATAGGGGACATGAAACATGCTCAAAAACATGTCGGATGTCGGTTTGTTTGGTCGTACTGTCACGTTGTTCGACTAATTACGACGAAACATGAACGGACGTGAAAAACGATCCAGATTACGCGACGAATGGAATTTTATCATGCCGATCACTAAAATAAAATATTTTAATGATTACATAAATTGTTGGATGTCCGGATATATTCAAAACGTAAGATATGCGCGAAAATGCAAACTTGTGCACTTTTTGACACTTTTAGTCCCTGCTTGACCTAAAAGTTTATTTTTGCGCACCGAACACCTCTAAGCCTATATCTGAGCTATATAAAGGATATTTAGGGCATGTTTAACTTACGAACATATTCCGGAAGGTTCGATACCATACGAATCGACAGACTTTTGCAGTTTGACGCAAATAGTCCTTTAATCGCACAAAGTAGCGCGAAATGTCGTTTAATAATATCCAAGCCTTCCATGGCCCATAATGGGTATTCCTAAGCATGTGTTTAAATTTTACTACGCCCTCGTTCGCTTAAATGATCACCAAAAGGCGTAGATTCAAAAGTTGACGCTTTAGGTCCCTCTAATGCGCAAACTTGCGCATATCATCGTTTAATAGAATTGAAGCCTTATCTAATCCATATTAGGCATTCATGGAAGTATTATTAACCATCACGATGCTTCGGGTTCGTTAAAAGGTCATTCAGAGGTATAATTAAACATATTGACGCTTTTAACCCCTTAAACTTGCATAGTTGCACATAACGTCACTTAAAGGCATAAAAACCTTAGACGGCCAATACTTGGCATTCCCGAGAGTATAATCAAATATCATGAAGTTCCCGGTTTGTCAAAAGGTCACTCAGAGGTAAGAATTAACATGTTGACACTTTTAACCCTTCATTGCGCAAACTTTCAGTTAATTACGCAAACGGCTACTCTTGAGCAACAAATGGCTCATATGTGAATAGGAACAGCGTGTAACGTCATTCAAATGCTTATACTAAGCGCGTTGACACTTTTAGTCCTTTCGCATTTCAAGTTTTCGATTTTCCGAAAAATTTAGTCCCTTAAATTCAACGTTTGACTTTATTAGGGTTTATTACACGTGTCAATACATCATTGGACGTTATTTTACGAGGTGTTACATACTGACTGTTTGGAGAGAGAAAGACGTTTTAGGATTTATATATATTATTAATTTTTTTTTTGTTTATTTAAGATATAAGTTTAAAATAAAAGGTTAAAAGGACCATATTGCCCTCATGTGCCTTGCACATGACACAACTCAACGTTTAAAATTAACTGAGTTAGGGGCTAAAGGACATAACGTGTAAGAGTTTGCAAACATCGAGTACGTTTTTTGTAATTTTTGAAAACAAAGTACACACTTTGCAATTTAGTGTCAACATAAACGACGATTTTTGTAATGTACTCATTTTCAAATAAATAATTAATGAGAAAAGTGCCCGGATAGTCCCTGTGGTTTGCCCAGATTTCACCTATAGTCCCTACATTTTTAAAATTACAGCTATAGTCCTCAAGTTTTACAAATTCGTTCTCGGATGGTCCCTGGAGTAGATGAGGGTTAGTTTTCACAGTTAAGTGGGTGTGAAATGACAAGAATGCCCTTATTATTTATTTATTTAAATATAAAATCCTAACTAGATTTCAACACTTCTGCCCAGATTCCGGCGAATCGCCACTTCTGCCCAGATTCCGGCGAACACATAACTTCCGGCACCTCATAAAACCACCACCGTACACATCTCCGGCTAACCCGTAACTTCCGGCGAACCCACAGTTCCATGAGATGTTCAAAACCGAGCATATCACGTTTTAGATCTGAATTGTTACGTCGATTGATAGGTTTTTTTCCCTATTTTGTGTTGCTACATCTGATTTGAAGATTCTGTCGGAGTGAGTAGTGACCGACACACCACCTTTCCTATCCGCTCCCATCGCTCGCTGGTAAGCATCTTCCGTATTTACAGATTCACGAAGTTTAGATTGTAAAGAAAATACAAGTGATTCACAAGGAGCAAGATGAAATAGTAAATACACATTCATTTTATTAAAAAAAACACAAATCACACAATCACATGATTAACGGAGATGGATATGTGTTGCAGGCTCGTGGAAGGAAAGAAAAGGTAGAAAGACCAAGACCAACAAGTTATGTTTTAAATATTTTGTTTTACAGTAAGGGTATTTCGGTCATTTCACACTCACTTAACTAAGAAAACTAACCCCTATCCACGCCAAGGACCATCCAAGAACGAATTTGCAAAACTTAGGGACTATAGCTGTAATTTTAAAAATGTAAGGACTATAGATGAAATCCGTTCGATGAAATGACACAGAGACGACGACTGCCATCTGTTGTTCACTTTACTTGGTTGTTAAATGCTGTTGCCAAAATGAACCATTTTTCTTGCTCTCTCAACCTTTTTAAACAAATGCGTCTCTTTTGTATAAATTAACTAGTTTTTGCACCGCCCTCGTTGCGGGGCACTAAGCCGAATACTTCTCTCTCATAACATCTAAGTTTGTGTTTCGGTTACTTGTACATACTACTCATAACATGATATAAAAAAATACATTTAGTCAACCCATTAAAGAAAACACTACCATTCTTTTGCTAATAAAACTAAAAGGATGGAAAAACTATAATTTTAAACTGGGGGCAAAATTGTAACTTTTCAAGACAAATGAGCTTGTGCCAGGCAGCCGCCTGACACGAATAAAAATTACACCGAGGTAACCAATTAAAACAAAACAGTACCATAGTTTTGTAAATAAAATAAAATAAAATAAAATAATGGTATGACTGTAATTTTACACTGGGGCAAATCGTAATTTGACTGGGAGAACAAACAAAAACAATACTGAAACTGTAAACTTGAATTGAGTGCAAAATTTTAATTTGGCTGGTAGGGAAAAAAACAAAACTAATGACAAAACTGTAAATTTAAGCGGGGTAAAATCTTAATTTGGCTGGACCAATAGTGAAGTGCCAGGCAGCTGCTTGGTATTATTCCCCTTCATGTAAAATGTATAGTACTAGTTATTGCCTTGCCCGCATTGCGGGGCACCAAGCCGAATATTTCTATCTCATAACATGTATGTCTGTGTTTCGGTTACTTATACCTACTACTCATAACACGTTCTCAAAAAAAAATTATATCGAGTCAATCAATTAAAATAAAACATTGCAAAAGAAAAAAAAATCGAAACTAAAATGATGGAAAGACTAAATTTTTAAACTGGGGAAAAATTGTAATTGATCAGGACAAATGAGTGTTTGCCAGGCAGCCGCATAGCATGAATAAAAATTACACCATGTCTACCGATTAAAACAAAACACTACCATAGTTTTGTAAAAAAAAATTAAAACGATGGCATGACTGTAATTTTACACCAGGGTCAATTTCGTAATTTGACAGGGAAAAAAACAAACGATGGCAGAATTTAAAATTTTAACTTATGGCAAATTCGTAATTTGGCTGGGAGAAAAAAAAAACAAAACCAATGGCAAAACTGTAAATTTAAACAGGGTAAAATCGTAATTTAGCTGGACCAGTTGCTCGTCACCCAATGACTCTTGCGCGTAAGAAGGCTCACCAGCGTCTTGTTGTACGCCAAATGCACCACTAACGAAAAAGTTATTGTCGTATTCTTCTTGTCCATATGAGGCACCATAACCGGCTTCATAATCCGGAGACCCATAACCATGATCATCGCTAGGCACAATAACCTGAAAAAAACCAACGGTTAAATGATAACGGCACATCTAAAAGCCTTCTTAATAATAAGTATATTTTTACCTCGTTCAGATCTGGCAACAACGGTTGGCGAGGCTCAACAAACTAAAAAAAACAACAGGTAAAAGGTAATGGTAAATTTAACGCCGAATAGAAAAAAGTAAATATTTCATAAAAAAAAAACAAAACAAGTTAAAAAAATGCTATACCACACTGCTTTCCGGAATAAACGTGCTCGTGTTTGTGTCAGACGACTCGCCGAAAATGTAATTAAGGTTGAACC
This sequence comes from Helianthus tuberosus, assembly GCA_030545235.1. NCBI lineage: Eukaryota > Viridiplantae > Streptophyta > Magnoliopsida > Asterales > Asteraceae > Helianthus > Helianthus tuberosus. The sequence continues at coordinate 203,293,117 of CM060425.1, forward strand.
AAGACATGGTGGAATCGAATATAAAGAAAAAACAAAGACAATGTGAATCGTCTTCATCTTCCTCGTTTATAAAGGCCAAGCAGAATGCAAACTCACAGACCAATACAGGTCGTATATAGAATATAGATGATGTGATCTTATTTTGTTGTTTTTTAATAAAATCAAAATTCAAAATGAGCAGCTTCTTGTAAATTGGCATTTAGGGCATGCTCTCTACATTTCTTACCAAACCAAAATCAAATAAGCAAGTGAGTGTTTGGTTGAAGCATCAATTCACGTCTCTCTGTGACGGAATCATCGACGATGATCACTCGATTGAATTCACGTCTCCATTGTTTCATCAGTAATTTCATCACCACCTCCTTCCTTCCTCCTTCATCTTCCCGATTAGGTTTACAATTCAGTCCTCACTCCACTTCTTTAGCTTCTCTTCTTCACTCCACTTCGGGCATGTTTGGGTAAGCTTTTTGAAACAACTTATTGACTTATTGGCTTTTTGAAAAGTCATAAGCTCTAAAATGATGTTTGGCAAAGAGGGTGTATGTGAGGGGAAAAAGCCAATAAGTCAATAAGTCACAAAATCCTGACTTTTCCAAGAAGCCAATAAGTCAATAAGTTGTTTTAAAAAGCTTACCCAAACATGCCCTTCCTTATCAAGTTTAATCAGTTGTTGAGTGCTCTTACCAAATTGAACCATTTTTCTTCTTCCCTTCACCTTTTCAAACAAATGTGCGTCGTTGGAGTTCCTTTTGATGCCTACTCTATGAATATTGCCATCAAGTGTTGTTGTCAGATGTCTCGCACCAACGACGGCTTTGCACTCCTGGGCTGTTGTTTCAGGCGAGCTGTTATACCCGATGTCTTCACATTTAATACGCTCTTAGATGGACTCATTCGTGAAGATAGGATTCTTGAGGCTGAGAGACTCTTCAAGAAGCTCATCAAACAGAAACTATGTGAACCCGATGTAGTTACGTATAACACGATGATTAAAGGGCTTTGCAAGTTTGGCAACAATGATATTGCCATTGGTTTGCTTAGGCTCATGGATGAAAGAGGCTGTAAGCCTGATATTTATGCATATAATACCATCATTGATAGTCTTTGCAAGGACAAAATGATAGAGGATGCTTTCAAGCTTTTCAATGAAATGGTATTTGCCAAAGGCATTCTACCAGATGTCATCACATACACCTCTCTGATTTATGGCCTTTGTAACTTGTGTCGTTGGGACGAGGTCTCTAAGCTGCTAAAAGAAATGGAGGATTTAAGGATCTCTCCTAGTTTGCGAACCTTTAACATATTAGTTGATGCATTTTGCAAGGAAGGTAGGGTGGATGAAGCGGAGGCTGTTATAGACATCATGGTTGAGAGAGGCGAGGTTCCTGACATAGTGACGTATAATTCACTGATAGATGGTTACTGTCTAAGAGGTGAAATGACCAAAGCAAGGGCGCTTTTTGATTCACTTACTTCTAAAGGTCTCGTCCCTAATGTTGTTACTTATAGCAGTTTATTGAATGGGTATTGCAAGAGTTTCAAAGTAGAAGAGGCCATGCATATGTTTTATGAGATAACAAGAAAAGGTTTGAAACCTAATATAGTCACTTACAACACCATGTTACAGGGTTTGTTTCGGGTCGAACGTTGTGGAGCTGCACGCAAACTCTTTGATGAGATGCGATCACAAGGCCTAATTCCAAATGAATGCACCTATAGAATAATATTAGACGGTCTTTGCAACAACCATAAAGTTGATGAGGCGCTCTCTTTGTTCCACTTGGTAGGTGATAGCAAGCTAAACTCTGACATTCAAGTGTACAATATCTTATTGATGGTATGGGCAAACATGGGAAGCTTGATACTGCAAGGGATCTTTTTCATGACCTAACTTTAAAAGGTTTGCAACCTAATGTTCGGACATATAATGTGATGATTAGTGGCCTATGTAGGGAAGGTATGCTGAAGGAAGCAAAACACTTGTTTCTTACAATGGATGAGAGTGGCTGCCCGCCAGATAATGTTACTTATCGTGTTCTTCTGCAAGGATATCTTAAGAAGAAGCATTACGATGATGTAGAGATGCTTTTAGAGGAAATGGATGGAAGAAGTTACTCACTTGATGCAACATCTTTATCGTTGTTGATTGATGACATCGCAGCTGGTTCAGTAGACAGAAGCATGCTTCAGCTGATTGGTAGGCTTGTGCCAAAAGAATTGATCAACACTCCCGCCCCGATAACAGCCTTGGAGCGATACTGAAATAGTGATCATGACTGGCTTCTTTTTTATGTATTTGGGGAATGAGAAATGAAGACTGTACCTACAAAATGTAGGAAGTAGGAGATCTGTAACAATTGGGCAGGTTCTAATTAATGAGTTGAAAACTTTTAACAGATTTGCATTTTCTAATTTCATGGTTGCGAGCGGTTACATGTTTGATATAACACAAAGTAAATATCACAGCTTTGACCACAAGTGGTTCTTTTGTAGAATCAGCCATGTATTAGATATAAATCTCATATTCAAAGCCTGTTATTCTTAGCCCTAAAGTCGTGCCATCGTTTTCTGCACTGGATCTGTCTACCGAATCACCATATTCTTCTATTTTTCTGGCGTTACAATGCAGGTGTGTCTAAACTCTACCATCACTTGTAAAAGGTGTTGCTTACATGGATGCCTATGCCTATGTGGACCTACATGTAGGCTGAAACAGGATGAGTCATCATCTCTACCTACACAAATCGATCAGGTTCCAACCCTATTTAGATGTGAGAAATTTTTTGGTTCCCTACTTTAGCGACCAAGTTTCCATCAATATGACAGCACAACATATGTGTGGAGATAATACCATTTGAGAGAATGTTGATTTTCTTTAGTAAAAGGATTGTGTGATTTTGTTGGAAGATTATAATCAAGGAAAATTGGTTTAATTAGAAGTCAAAACAAAAGTCAAACCTGTGTTTATGAAAAGTCAAAATTAGACAGAATAGTTAAACATTGTGTCTGTTAGTTTAGGATTGTATCGATTAGTTTAAGTAGTTAAATAACCGTCGATGTATGGCCATACAAGACCTCATATGTACAGAATCACCGTATCTATTTCAACATGTATATACATATAGGGCTGCTCATATACGCACAAGCATTATGAATCTGCAAATGGTTGTTTATTTCTTTCAGTTAGACCTTCATGGATATCTTGACCAAGAAATTTGACTTTTTAATTTCTTGATTTTTTTTTAATAATTTGGAAATACTTATTAAGCTAATTCTTCAAACAAAGCAACTTACATCAATATCGCAGGTAAGCGAGCAACAAGCTGCGCCGCTACCCCTTTCTGGATAGCAAACCCTAGCCTATTAAAGACAAACTCCTGCCCCCCTGTTGATGAGCCACTGCTGTGGACAACCTGTTGGACCCTAGTCAGCAAACGGATAGCTTCTGGAGCTAGGGGAGCTAGGGATCCAAAGGTGTCGAAGGGGAAGGGGACAAATGCATGTTGGTTATCAGCACATGCTTTAGCGTGTTTATCCACCTTTTTAGATTCTGCTTTCTTTACCGCTTGTCCTGCTACAAACCCGTTTTCCCTTAAACCAGCTAAGGGGGAGACTCCTGTGAGATCTACACAAGCATGTTTCCCTCCCGCCCAGCCAAAGACGAGCAGGTCCACTGGTCTCAATGTAGATCTCCCTTCCATGGGGTCTGTAAGGAAATTCACAGGGGCCTCCTTCTTGGCAGAAATCCCCGCTCTCCTCAAGATGTCCCCCAAAACATCCCTCACCCAGTCATGCCGGTATTTGAAACCGGGGAGCTCCTTGCAATGAACAGCATGCTCCCCGTATTTATCCATGCAGGCTTTACGGCAGATTGGGCAGGTTTCGTCTTCTGGATACATAGGGATCATCAGCCGATATTTGAGGATAGCCCTGTACAGATATTTGAGGATAGCCCTGTACTCAACAGCCGACATGCATTGCCCCAGCCCCTCGATCGGGATAACAGTCAAAAAGTCTTGCGCATGGGGGCCTTTCAAGCACTCAATCACCGCCTTCTGGCGGGGGGACAAATCAAGTGTTTCTCCCAGATTCCGAGCGATTTTCTCAAATAGAGCATTCGCCAAAGTTTTTTGTGGCTTGGGGGGGGGGGGGTGTCCATATTAGAGAAACCGCCAATGTCAAAGTCTGGAAGAGAGACACTTAAATACTCGAGGGCCTGTTGGTAGTCTACGTCAAGCTTAACAACCCCATTGTTCCGAATGATGTGGTCTTGCAATACACACGACTCAGCTCTAGATGCCACAAAAGCATAAACTCCAACATCCCGAGCTGAGAGGAGGCCCAAACCACCCAGGCGCATCGGCAAAGATGCCAAACGCCACTGAAGTTCACCAAAGTAGGGCCCCCCGCAAACAACAATGTCTTCAATAGCCTTTCGGAGACCATCGTTAAAACAGGATACCGCATTTGCCATCAAGTGAGGTTGACAGGTCCGCAGCCCAAACAGAAACTTAGCTACCCCCTTGTCTTCAATAGCCTTTCTTGATTGACTTCGACAATTAACTTCCTGCTGGGTGATGATGCCAATTGGAGGGTTTGTATATGGATTGCTTCTCCTTTTGCAATTTACTATCCTTATGGTTGTAAATGAACAAAGTTAATAGAGCCATTTTCAATGTTAACGAGATGTGTGAAGATTGAAGAATCACATCAAATGAGAACAACTTTATTTTAAAGGTTTGTAAATTGCCCTTTAATATGTCCGAGAATGTTACTTCTTTTACTGTTAGATTAGCCTTTTCTCTCTGACCTGTGATTGTCAATAAACCTTAATATTGACTGTTTCTTGAACCTACACCACTGCCACCATCATATTCCGTATCCAACCACTATAAAAGAGGTGCTTTTTAGTATTATCAAGATACCTGCACTTGGTTCGCAAAAGGGTTCTCAAAGTTTTGACCTTTTTGTGAATTGGGTCAGAATTCTTGACGTATTACAGTCAGATCTTCAGGAAATAGTCAGTTTCTTGGTTCTTTCTTGGTTTTATGAGACACCCAGCTCTTGTTTCTTGAATTTTAGGGTTTTGATTAAAACTTTTGGTTTGTAATTGTTACGGATTTGTGTTTTCTAGCTTAAAAATTGTGCAAGATTGGTATTTTTTTTATCTGGTCGGTTGTTTGACTTTTCAAGGTTGACTATTCACAAAATGTTGCATTTAACTCGCGGGAATCATGAAGCTGCTGATAGTAAGGCACTTGTTGTATTCTGAATCGAGTGCATAGGGAATGGTATGAGATCAAAATTGGGAATTTTGCATGGGTCAAAACAGGGTCAGGTTAGTTTGAAAACTTTTTGTTCAATATTATAAATTGTTCAATCTTCTTATCTAGGATTCTAATACAAAACTATAAGGAATATGAGATATATTATTCCATCCTAATGAACCCTTGTAGTGATGAGAGCTGAAAAAGTCCAAGAAATTTGAAACACATTTAATGGTAATTTGGGCGAAACGAAAAGGAGTTTAATATGATAATTTCATCCCCATTGATAGAATGGTTGAAGACATTAAGGCGAACACGTTTCTTTGGATTAGGAGTAGATCCAAATATGAAGATGGGAGAGGTGGCGAGATTTTAATATGAGAGACATAATTTTGTAGTTGTTATTTCTCGTTTGTATTTCTTGTACTCCGTTTGGGTTTTATAGCCTTGCTTGCTGGCACCGTATTCTATAATCATAGACTGTTTCGCTGTTAAAAAAAGTATTTGGGATCAATGTGGGGTGCTATTTGACTTTGATTATTGACCTAAATTCTGAAGTGCAATAGGATACTGAAGAACAATTGTATAAGAAACAAACACTATAGGTGATAAAAGGAAAGAGTGTAATGAACAAGCTTAATCACTTTAGTGGCGGAAGAAATTACAGAAAAAAATGAAACATATATCAACTTGCATACATGAGAACTCGGTTAGGTTTTCCAGTGAGACATGAGTGCTTGGTGGTTGATTACAGTGATGCCGCGCCTAGGGTTGGCATGTCGTGTCAACCGGACCTGTTAAGACATGAACATACCTATTGTTAAATATATAAACTTTACTTCCAAGTAATTATTAAATTAGGAGCCTCACATGCTTTTTCTTATTTAAATTTAAAAATATGTCATTAACGGGTCTTAACAAGTTAACATGTATTTAACATGTTAAGACACGAAATTAAACATCTATGGGGTGGTGGTCCACCGGCAAAGACAAAGCCTTTAAGCACCTAGGTTTGAGGGATGAAAGGTCTTAGGTTTAATTCGTATCGTATTATCGTGTTTGTGTAGAAATTGTTGGCCCTAGCCCAACCTTGCCATGTATGAAAGTCAATTTTCAAAGAAATAATTAATTTTTAGAACTTTGTTTAGAGATGCTTTCTAACGTTTCTTGCCGAACCAAAATGTGTGTTAGGTTTTGAAGGATTAAACATCGATTCTGCTTTTCTCTGTTGTTGGGGACTCGGACGATGATAGCTCGCACAATTTCTCATCTTCGTGCTTTCATCAAATTCAAAGGTGACTCCTTTCTTCCTCCTTTACAAAACCCTCTTTCTTCTTCCCGATTCAGTCCTCACTCCACTCTTTTACCTTCTCTTCTTCACTCCAATTCCTTTTCAAATAATGGGGATCCTCCTCTGTCTAGGTATCAAAAACTTACCAACTTGGATCATGCCTTTGACCTGTTCGATGAAATGACACAGAGACGACCACTGCCATCTGTTGTCAAGTTTAATCAACTGTTGAATGCTGTTGCCAAAATGAACCATTTTTCTTGCTCTCTTGACCTTTTTAAACAAATGTGTCTCATTGGAGTGCCTCTTAACGAGTACTCTATCAGTATTGCAATCAAGTGTTGTTGTCAGATGTCTCGCACCAATGAAGGTTTTGCCCTCCTAGCTTCTTGCTTCAGGCGAGCTGTTGTCCCAAATGTCTTCGTATTTAACACACTCTTAGATGGACTCGTCATAGAAAATAGGATTGCTGAGGCAGAGAGACTGTTCAAGAAGCTCATTAAGCAGAAAATTTGTGAACCTGATGTTGTTACATATTCCACAATGATTAAAGGGCTTTGCAAGTTTGGTAATAATGATATAGCCATTGGCTTGCTAAGGCTCATGGATGAAAGAGGCTGTAAGCCTAATGTTGTTGTATATAGTACTATCATTGATAGTCTCTGCAAGGACAAAATGATAGATGATGCTTTCAAGCTTTTCAAAGAAATGGTATTTCACAAAGGCATTCCACCAAATGTCATCACATACAACTCTTTGATTCATGGCCTTTGTAACTTATGTCGTTGGGACGAGGTCTCTAAGCTGCTAAAAGAAATGGAGGCGGATGTAAGGATCTCTCCTAATTTTCAAACCTTTAGCATATTAGTTGATGCATTTTGCAAGGAAGGTAGGGTGAATGAAGCGGAGGCTGTTATAGACATCATGGTTGAGAGAGGTGAGGTTCCTAACATCGTGACATACAGTTCACTTGTAGATGGTTACTGTCTGCGAGGTGAGATGACCAAGGCAAGGACACTTTTTGATTCACTTACTTCGAAAGGTCTAGTCCCTAATGTTGTTACTTACAACAGTTTATTGAACGGGTATTGCAAGAGTATGAAAGTAGAAGAGGCCATGCATATGTTCCATGATATAACAAGAAAAGGTCTGAAACCCAATATAGTCAGTTACAGCACCATGTTACAGGGATTGTTTAGGGTTGGGCGTTGTGGAGATGCACGCAAATTCTTCGATGAGATGCGATCACAAGGCCAAATTCCAAATGAATGCACCTATAGAATAATATTAGACGGTCTTTGCAACAACCATCAAGTTGAAGATGTGCTCTCTTTGTTTCATTTGGTGGGTGATAGCAAGCTGAACTCTGACATTCAAGTGTACAATATTCTTATTGATGGTATGGGCAAATGTGGGAAGCTTGATATTGCAAGGGATCTTTTCCAAGACCTAACTCTAAAAGGTTTGAAACCTGATGTTCGGACATATAATGTAATGATTAGTGGCCTATGTAGAGAAGGTATGCCAGAGGAAGCAAAGCACTTGTTTCATAAAATGGATGAGAGTGGTTGCCCACCAGATAATGTTACTTACCGTGTTCTTCTCCAAGGATATCTTATAACCCAGCATTACAATGATGTAGAAATGCTTTTACAAGAAATGGATGGAAGAAGGTATTCACTTGATGCTTCAACTTTAACTTTGTTGATAGATAAAATCGCAGTTGGTTTGCTAGATAGAAGTATGCTTAAGTTGATAGGTAAGCTTGTCCCAAAAGAACTGATGGACACTCCTGCATAGATAACAGTCTGCGCAGATAACAACTTGCTGTTCCAAAAAAAAAAAAAAAAACACAACCTATATTCGTGAATTTAGGTTTGATGTATTTGTGGGATGAGAAATAAGTGTATACAAAAAGTAGAAATAATGAGATCTTTATCAAATTCCAACTGGTCTACATGTGTTTAGCCATTTGGCATTTTTTGATTATATGTTTTATGCTTCTAAATACATGATGTTTCACATTTCATTGAGTTTAATTGTTAGTTCTAGTTTATTTAATATATATACAAAGTGGATGTCACAGTTTAATATGTCTTAGATGATTCAATTGAACATCTGCAGTGATGCCATCGAATTCTGCAGTGGATATTCTGACAGAATCACACCAGTTTTTTGCAGTTGAGGGAAAATGGGTAATCACATTAGTTTCTAATTAAACATCTGTACACATGTAGGACTGCGTATATACGGGACCAGTTGAACCTTTTTGAATTTAACCTTTTAGCAATCCCGTATTTCACATAGCATGAGGGCACCTGCATATGATTATTAATTTTGAATTTAACCTTTTTGATTTAAGTCATTCTTTGGTAAGTTGTCATGCTACTTTGTATGCTTCATCTATCAGATATATTGACTCTCCTTTTAAACAATTATGTTGACCAGGTCAGCACGTCAGATACCTGTTAAACCCGTTAAGACACGATTTGCCAGCTCTTATTTTGGCATGGGTCAAAACGGGGTCCAGTTGGTCTAGAAAACTTTATTTTAGTAACATTAGTCCTAGCTAACTTATAAACGTGAACTAGACCTGGCAAACGGGTCGGGTCGGGTTGGGTTGGGTCATGGGTCAAGACGGGTTCGGGTCAAAATGGGTTCGGGTCAAAACGGGTCAATTAAAATAAGGGTTGTTTTGGTTCGGGTCAAAACGGGTCGGATTGAAACGGGTCCGGGTCAGAACGGGGTTCGGGTTGGGTCGGTTTGGTTAAAAAATGCTTTTTTTTTAAAAAAAAAGAGAGATTGTTCATCATGTTGATCCATCTTCACCTCTTCATAATATCATCTTTGCATCAGTGATGAAATTTCCACTATAAATTCACTGCAAAGTTCACATCTTGCAATGATTAGAAAAAAGCTTATGAAACTTTATTATATCCATCATCTGTAGAGAATATGCATTTCTGGTAAATATGATATATTGAGAAAAAGATTGTTAATGGGTATATTTTTGAAAAATTATTATCTTAAAACGGGGTAAATACGAAATTTCAAAATTTTAATCAGTGATTTAATCATATGAATTGGAGTCCCCAAGTTTAATTCTTTGTGTCGCTTCCTTAAAAAATGCAAGGTATCTCTCTATCTGAAGCAACTAAACACTAAATTTAACCGGTAAGAAGCACACATTATTAAGAAAATGAGGTTATCTTCAAGAAATCTGTTTTTTTTTTTTTTTTGAATTGGAGTCCCCAAGTTTAATTCTGTGTCGCTTCCTTAAAAAATGCAAGGTATCTCTCTATCTGAAGCAACTAAACACTAAATTTAACCGGTAAGAAGCACACATTATTAAGAAAATGAGGTTATCTTCAAGAAATCTGTTTTTTTTTTTTTTTTTTTTTTTTTGAATTGGAGTCCCCAAGTTTAATTCTTTGTGTCGCTTCCTTAAAAAATGCAAGGTATCTCTCTATCTGAAGCAACTAAACACTAAATTTAACCGGTAAGAAGCACACATTATTAAGAAAATGAGGTTATCTTCAAGAAATCTGTTTTATTTTATTTATTTATTATTTTTTTTGAATTGGAGTCCCCAAGTTTAATTCTTTGTGTCGCTTCCTTAAAAAATGCAAGGTATCTCTCTATCTGAAACAACTAAACACTAAATTTAACCGGTAAGAAGCACACATTATTAAGAAAATGAGGTTATCTTCAAGAAATCTGTTTTTTTTTTTTTTTTTTTTTTTTTTTTTGAATTGGAGTCCCCAAGTTTAATTCTTTGTGTCGCTTCCTTAAAAAATGCAAGGTATCTCTCTATCTAAAGCAACTAAACACTAAATTTAACCGGTAAGAAGCACACATTATTAAGAAAATGAGGTTATCTTCAAGAAATCTGTTTTTTTTTTTTTTTTTTTTTTTTTAATTGGAGTCCCCAAGTTTAATTCTTTGTGTCGCTTCCTTAAAAAATGCAAGGTATCTCTCTATCTGAAGCAACTAAACACTAAATTTAACCGGTAAGAAGCACACATTATTAAGAAAATGAGGTTATCTCTAGGAAGCACGGAAACGGCTGGTAGGTGCCGTCTCCCGTCCCGGGGACTGCAAGGGGACGGAAACGCGACGGAAACGCCATGGGGACGTCCCCCAAACGTTTCCGGGAATAAGGGGACGGCATCGAAACGCTTCCGGGAAATTGGGGACGGGAGTTCGACGTTTCTGGGACGTTTCCTTCAGGGCCGGCCCTGAGATGCGAGTTGAAAGAAACATAGAAGAATGAAGGTAACGTACTGTATTTTTCTCCGGCCAACATCGACGGCTCCTCTGGTGGCCGGTGGGCAATGGCGGAACAAATTCCGGCTAAACTTTCAGTTAGCGAACAAGTTTTTTTTGGGTGCTTCGAGTTTTGACCCTCTAAGTTTCGTTCTGTATTCTTAAAAGTGAAGAGAGAATAGCAAATTTTGTTTAATGCAGAGAAACAATGGTGGAAAGAATGGTTTATTTTTGGAGAAGGAAGAAGATAAAATATTAAAAAATTTTAGTTTGTATTAAATAAAGTCAATTTTACCCATCTTATCCTCTGACAAAACAGTCAAAAGTATACCTATAGTCTATTCCTCTTACCTATTGTTTTAATTCGTATTGTTGTAGTATTGTTAATTAAATACATTATTTTATTATTTCATAATGGAATTAGTCCTAGTGTTTTAATTCATGTAGTCTTAGTATCAATGTTAGGGTTTGTTTAATATATTTTTATTTTTTATATTTTTTTCGTAATTTTTACGTACCCGTATCTTGAATATTTATTTTTTATATATTTTTATTCCCGTACCCGTCCCGTCCCCGCTTCTTGAATTTTTTAGTTTTGCCGTTTCCCGTTCCCGTACCCGTCCCCGTTTCCCGTTCCCATACCCGTCCCAGTGCAACATAGGGTTATCTTCAAGAAATCTTTTTTTTTTTTTTTTTTTGAATTGGAGTCCCCAAGTTTAATTCTTTGTGTCGCTTCCTTAAAAAATGCAAGGTATCTCTCTATCTGAAGCAACTAAACACTAAATTTAACCGGTAAGAAGCACACATTATTACGAAAATGAGGTTATCTTCAAGAAATCTGAATGCAAAGCCCTGTAATTAGTCAAAAACGAATTTATCACCAGTTCTTCAGTGAATTATACTCGAAATTCGTTACCAATTGCGAATTATACACAGGAAGATTACGAGTAGAAAATTACAGATTACGAATTGAAAATTGCAGATTAAGAGTAAACATCTAAAGGAGTTCCGCATACCCGTTGAGTAATTGTTGACCGGTAAATCCGCCAGGAAACTTATTGCTCGATATCTGAATCATCTGATCAACGTGGGATTTTGTTCACCCGTGGTTTGTTTCGCAACCCTAAATGACCCGTGGATTTAACTTTGCCAACCCAATTTGACCAGTAGATTAGTTTTTGCATCTTTTAAGTGACCCGGTCTAACCCTTTGACCATAAAACGGTTACCCAAAACCACCCATAACAGTTTATAAAAGACCCATATTAGGGTCAGGATTGCCCCCCAGTCATAATATAGAAGATAGATGGATGCATCATAGTATCCGCATTTTCATCACTTAGTAATATGGTATTTAGTTTTAACTTTATCATAATATTCATATCATGGGGTAGGAGCTTAATGCAAACACACCATCAACACCAAATAGATACCATCAACAAGTTACAAATGATCGTGTCTCTCTAGCATGGATTGAGTTGAATTATCAATTAGTACCATCCATAATATCATTGTAGATATTTGTTATGGTTGGTGCAATTTGGAGATTTCAAGAATTTGGTGAAGTATTTCGAAAATAAGATTTGATATCGCAATATACCCACAACTCCTTTTTACACCGATCGAACATGAGGAGGTTTGAGTTGTTAGCTGTAAAGGTACTATTTGTGTCTCTTTCAGCTAGACATGTGCGCTCTACTAACTATACATCTAAAAACCTTCAACAGGCAGTGCCAACGGGGATATGTGTGCCCTCAAAAGTCAGCTTCACCTATTAAATGTAAACCATAGACAAAATCATAAAATTTGGGTCAAATCCTATTAACTTCTTCCTTTACAATTCCCTATTTCATCTTTCCGGTTAGGTTTAGCATCTCTTTACTCAACTTTCTTTTCAAGTGGCAATTGTCCTCGATCGAAGTTATGATTCCATAGTAAGTTATTTAACTTTATTGAAGGTGTCTTGTGAGAATTACAATCGTATTGGAATCAAGTTTTATAATAAAACAAGCAATTATAATGGAATCCTTACAAACGTGTCGAAACAAATTACTCGAAACCAATATTATTTATTATATGTTTGTATGGAATGAAATTGATAACATCAATGGATTTTTTATTTGAGTTGTTTGAATAATAATATCTTGAAATTAACCATTTGGCCAATTTCTTTCCAAATATGTAAAAAAAAACATAAGACCCTCCGTACTCACGTGTTGTATCGCGCCACACCCCCACATGGCGCCTTATCACGTTGGGGAACACTGCCCCATGCGGCGTTATGTGGCGGGTCAGAATGACTTTCGCGAAAAATAAAACGGGAGAATTTGCATTGATATGTGTGTTGACCATTTTCAAACGTACCTTTCTTTATTTTTTTAAACCAAAATAAACAATATAAATACATCCCAATATCTACATTTTTAAAACCTACATCTTCTACAACCATTCTCTTACTCTATATTTTATAAAAATCTACCACTCTCTTACTTCTACCATATACTCCTACAACCGTGGTTTTGTTCCTCCTTGTTCTAGCGGCGCCTGGAATCAACCGAACGCTCCTAACCAACCCGTTGCTCCGGTTCCCACTTGACCCACCGCCTATGGAACCGGGTTTCTCGAGTACATTAACACCAAACCAGCTTCATGAACCTATTGAACCAACCCCTCTCATGTAACACTCATCTTATAAATCCATTGTTTTATTATAAAGGGTTTCGGGAAGGGTGGTGAAGGTTCCGTCACTGTTAATCCAGAAGAGGTTTATGTGCTGGATTGGAGGGTCACAGTTGGTGACAGCTTCAAGCCTTCATCTGTTTGTGAGGATGTTCTTACCCATTTTGCTCCTCCTACTGTTCGAGGTTCTTGCTCGTCTGTGTACAATGAACTGATGATTTCGAAAATGATGATGGGTGCTTGCTACCTTGCTTCTTGAGGGTGTATCCCGATTTCGAAAATGATGCAAGAATATGAAGTCTTTTCGAAGAAGAGGGATGAGATGAAATCTTCAATGGTTGCTTTGAAAGAAGCTGAGGGCTACGCTAAGAAGGAGAAAGCATTGTTGTTTGAAGATTTTTAGGAGTTTTCTTCCCGCACAAGACTGATATGGTTGAATTGGAAAAACTCTTGGAGGCTGACAAGGTTCAAGTCAGGGTCGATAAGGCTGCCTTGGAGCTTCAGAAAAAAGCCTTATTAGAGGAGAAAGAAGGGTTAAAGGCTTCACTTGCCCAGGCAACTAGTGATAATAAATGGCTCATTGAGCATGGATTTCAGCAAGTGGTTACCTATCTTCTCCATTCGTCGGAATTCAACAAAGTCTTGGGTGATGTGTACACCGAGCTTCTTGCTCATGGGAGACACCAAGGTTTATTTGCTGGTTACAAAGCTTTGTGAACCTGGGGAGCCTCAGGAAAAGTCTTCTCTTTTTCAACCCAAAGCCTTCGAAGTCTTCAAGGAAACTGTTTTGAAGGTAGGGCATATTATTTACCTTTATGTGGGTGAAGTCTTCAAGTGTTTTGGGAAACCTTTGTCTGTCTTGCAGGAGCTAAAACCCAAGGGCCTTAATGAGGCTGTTTGTAACGAAGTGTTGAAGTCCCTTTCGAAGAAACATTCTTGCTTCGGAGATAGCGAGGAAACGTGTTCTGAAGGTGGTGAGGGCTCAAAGGGTTCAAGCCTTGAAGCCTCCGAGGTAGCGGGTGCAGTAAGGAGGAAAAAAAGGAAGGCTAAAGAGACCCAAGATGATTGAGGTTCGAAGAAGGATGATGCATCAAAGTCTACCATCCATGACGTTGCTAAGTGAAGAAGAACCCTTAATTCATAGCTTTCTTAGCATGTCGAACAATGTTATGGGTTGTTTGTTTGAACATCTTTTTATTTTAAAGGAATCGTCTAGATCCCTTGGTGGTTAAAGCGTTGAAGGCTTGTGGACAATGTTTTATGTTTGATGGCCAATATGGCCCTTGCTATCTTTAACTTATCTTGCTATGTTGTTCTATTTATTCCCTTGCGTTTTCATTGATTTTGCATGTTGTCTTTGTTTTGGGTGGTGCATCTTATGTTATTTATACCTTAAAGGGTTCAGTGCTGCAGTCACTTAGCCTTAGGATATTTTTAACAAGAAGATACAACCTCTATCCTATGTATGACTTTCACTTAGAGTCTTTTTGGTTCGTAAGCCAATGTTGGGGCTTAAGGAACATTTGGTGTAGGCTGTTCAAACCCGTCTATGAGACATGATTTTTAAGATTTCTCTGAGTCTCATGGAGTTGTATTGATTTAGGAACTCACCCCTTATATAGGTCCATTCAACCGTTGAACCTATTGAGAGATGTGGCCTGGGAGCTCATCCCCTTACATGGCCCTTGCCATGGAGTTTCTTGCTAGGTTCTCAACCTGATTATAGGATAGAAAGACAAATTTTGATTCATCGTTCATTCATTTCAAAGTACTTTGATTAATAGGGGAATAGAACAACTTTTTGGAACTATTTGTAACACGTTGTGGTTAAACATGGAACCTTTTAAGGTTTTTGCCATTCCAATGGCGGGGAAGCTTTTTGCCTTGCGGACCTGCCAGCTTGTATGATCCCCCTTTGTGGGCTTTAAGGATAGTGTATGGCCCTTCCTACTTAGGGCCGAGCTTTCCTTGGCTTTCTTTCTTGCAGGCCTCATTATTTCGAAGCACAAGGTCCCCAGGCTTGAAGCGTTCATGCTTCACCCGTGTATTGTAATACAATTCCATGTTTTGCTTGTACCTTGCTTTTTGTATGGCTGCTTGATCACGAGCCTATTCGAGTTGTTCCAAGTTCAACATCATCTCTTTCTTATTTGGCTCGAGGTCGATGTTAAATGTTCTTTGTGTTGTTACTCCGATTTCAGCTAGGATTACAGCCTCTGATCCAAACACTAGGCTGTAGGGTGTTTTCTTGTGGCTCGTTTTCTTGGTTGTTCGAATTTCCAATAGCACATTGGGAAGCTATTCGAGCCAGTTGTTGTCGTATCTTCCCAATCGAGATTTAATCCTTTCAACAATGTTGTTGTTTGTCCTATTAACTTGGCCATTGGATTGTGGGTGAGCTACCGAGCTGAATACTTGGGTTATTCTGAACTCCTTACACCAGGAGCTAGAAGGCTTCTCGGAAAACTACTTCCCGTTATCCGTGACTAGTACCCCTGAGAGCCCAAAACGATAGATTATGTTTTCCTAAACGAAATCAATGACCTATTTCCCTGAGATTTTTGCCAATGGTTTTACTTCTGGCCACTTGGTGAAGTAATCCACGACTACCAATAAGAACTTGACTCCTCTTTTGGCTGGTGGGAATGGTTCAACAATATTCATTCCCCGCTTGCGAAATGGCCAAGCCGAGGAGGTGGGAATGGTGTCATGTTTGGGGCTTTTGGTTACCGGAGCATGTAACTTATAAGCTTCACATTTTCGCAGTTGTTCGAAGGTATCTCGATGCATGGAAGGCCAAAAGTATATGTGGTTCATCAGCTTTGACACTACCGATCTTGGGCCACAATGAGCCCCACATATCCCTTCGTGAACCTCTTTGATCAGATATTGGCTTTGTTTTGGGTCAACGCATCATAGTAGTGGTGCAAGGTATCCTTTTTTGTAAAGGATATCTCCTTGTAGCACATACTGCCTTGACTTGATACGAACCATTTTAGCCTTAGTCTGGTCATTAGGTAATTCACCATTTTTGAGGAACTTTTCAATGGGAGTCATCCAATTTGGCCCTTCTTTAGTGATCACATCTTGAACCTCAAGTTTTTTGGATGGATGGGGTTTTTAATACCTCAATTAGTACCTTCTTGGTGAGGTGGGCAAAAGTAAGAGATACAAGCTTGCTTAATGTATCAGTTCTCTTGTTTTGAGATCTTGGAACTTTTTTGATGGAACATATTTGAAATGTGTTCATCAATTCCTTTGATTTCTCTCGGTACTAATACATGTTGGGTTCTTTTGCTATGTAGGTGTAATTGTCTTAGCTTGAGAGAGTCTGTGAGGGCTTGAAGCTTTTGAATCCCTATTTCTTTGGCTATGTAGTTGTCAAATACTTGGTATGAAACAAGCAATTAGTCTGTGAAGACTTGAAGCCTTTTGACACCCATATTTTTTGCAAGCTTGAGCCCGGTAATCAATGCTTCATACTCAGCTTCGTTGTTTGTAGTCTGCAATTCAAGACGAAAGGCATACGTGAATTCCAATTCGTTAGGATCAATTAAAACAAGCCCTGCTCCTAACCCTTCAATGCTGGAAGCTTCGTCGGTAAAGAGCTTCCAAGTATGGGGGTCGGAGGGTTCAGTGGAGACTGTATCGACTTTCGTTGTGACTTCTTTAGGGACTTCTATGATGAAGTCAGCTGAGACTTGGGCTTTGACAGCTTTTCTCGGGACATAGGTGATTTTTCAAGCACATTCTTAATAGGTTAGTCAGTGACCACTTGTATCAGGTGTGACTGAAAGTACCTTCGAAGCCTTCAAGCCGTTTGGACTAGGGCTAGAGCAAGTTTTTCCGAAGAAGAATATTTGATTTCTGCTAATTTTGAAGTTTTGAAAAAGTAAACGGGTATCTGAACTTTGTTTCGTTCAATGATCAGAGCCGTACTTATGGTCTTTTCAGCAATCGATAGGTAGGTAGAGGTCGTTCCTGTGACAACTCGAAATTTAGAACCTTTCGTGTATCTTAGTGTAACCTACTTGAAACATTATGTGACTAGTTGACGTATTGGTGTAATGATATATGTGAACACCCTATGTGATTACGTGTTACGTTTATGTGTTGTAATTATATGAATGCGTGTATGTATATGAACCGAGACAACAAGGACCCGACTCGAGACCATGCGGTCTCGAGTGAACAATGAAACAATGGGCCGGATGGGCCATACACCTCATTTAACCCAACCGAAAGCCCATTAGGGTGCATTACTTGGAACGGATATATAAACTTGGTGGATAGCCATGTTGCCATTTTCTTTGGATAACACACACACTCTCCTACTGATTTCCACGTGTCACCGGTGGGCCCGGTGGGGGAGTATCGTGACGTGGTTGGCAACGTAATAGTCAAACAACACAATATAATAATGCACAGCGGAAGCAATTGAAAATATAATACAGCCGAATTTATTTATTGTAAACAAAGTCACAATATCCGGTGTTTATCCACAGAACGGATCGAAACAAAATAACATTTAATTGTTCAACAGACTTCTGGCATCCTAAGCTTGCGAGACTTTTATTGATGCTTAGGAGACAATCCAGCCAAATTACGTTTAGTACCTGCATTCAGTCTTTTTGGGAAAATACGTCAGTTTACACTGGTAAATACATTCAACTGACTCATTTTGGAAAATGATTAAAAATTGGTTTGGATGCGCGTGGCATAAATCATTTTATTTAACTTGGGAGAATTATTTTAATAATATAATAATCTTGTGAACGAATTACATGTTACTTATGCGTTCAGTAGCCCGGAACGTATCCGGGTTAAGGATCAATAGACACACCACTTTAAGTGAGTTATACACGGGAGTACGCCTACACCCCGTGCTCAGGTCGTGGCCATCTCGTAAGATGATGCCAGGGATATCCGGGACATGGTCATTAACCCCCCAAAGGCTGTAAAGTAAACAAATCTG
Source organism: Helianthus tuberosus (assembly GCA_030545235.1). Classification (NCBI taxonomy): domain Eukaryota; kingdom Viridiplantae; phylum Streptophyta; class Magnoliopsida; order Asterales; family Asteraceae; genus Helianthus; species Helianthus tuberosus. Next base: position 203,311,594 of record CM060425.1, read on the forward strand.
TTTAAAATGAGCCGATCAAATTATTCAACTACCCACTAAGCGTGGAGATTTGATGCCCGATCAAGCGGTACGCTATGTACCGTAACCTAAGCCCGTATAGGGAAAATAAGTTAAAAGTATTTACCTTGATGCAAAGTATAGTCACAATAATCAAATAGCAGGTAGCTTTTACTGTTTCTCCTAATCTGGAACGAAGGTTAAATATAACCTATTAGAATCCTAGCGGGTCTTTAATTATGCTTAAGCTTAGACCGGCTAGTTTCGATGATACGGTTCGTACGCACGATTAAGCGAAGACCGGATAGAATGTGATTCAGACCCGACAAGTTTGAGGACTTGTTTAACATGGGTTTATTATTCACATTCTGGATTTTGAGATAAAACCGTTAAGGTTTGACCCGTTTCGGCTAATTTATGTAAACTTGTTACATAAACCGAACCGTACGCGTAATAAGCGTGACGGGTAGTCATGAGAGCTATATACAGATTTCCTAAGTTAATATACTTCAAATATGTTGTAACATCAGTAGGATGTCTTTCGTTATGCCCCGAACTAATTTAAACACAAACTATGCCCCGTAGGGGTAGTTTGGTCATTTTAAAGTTTGTAAAAGAGTTTAATTGTTTAACTAAGTTACAGGTCTGATGTAAACAGCAAACATACTCATTTTGATGGGTTATAACAGTAGGCTAAGGCATGTATGTGAAATTTATCATATTTAACCAAACTATGCCCCGTAGGGGTATTTTGGTAATTTCACATAAGCCGAAAAGCTCAAAAACGAAGTCTGAGTTTATCAACCTTTGCTTACTGTTAAAATATGATAATTTTCTTCTTATATCAGTAGGTATCAACCCGGGTATGTCCAATATGATTCTAAGACATACTATGCGTTAAAAACGCTAATTATGGCGATTAAAGGCCATTTCCGGGTTCTATACTTAAATCTGATATTTTTATATTTCCAGAAGGCTTAAAATAATTTATTAATCATAACTAATCAGTGGCAAAAGGTTTGGAGTCGTTTAGTTGTGTAAAACTCATTTTATGGCCCGTAAGGGCAAAACCGACAATTACCGATTTAAGCCTACGACTATGAGTTATGCTCAGCCTAAAATTAATTAAAAATATTTAGAATTCCCAAAATAATATATTACATCAGTGGGTAATTCGTTTGATACCAAAAAGTATGTTTAATTAGGCTATACGCTAATTACGCCACTTTATTAACATAAAGCACCGTAATTACGCTAATGAGCATAACTCTTAATCTACAAGTCAAACTGATGTCAAATTTTGCATACAAGTTTATATATCAATATTCAAGGTTTCTACACTTTTACATTTTCATAAATCATGTTTTAAGGTAATAAGGGCATAACGGTCAACATATGAACAATTAACGGAAACTTGCATATTAATTGGATAACTAATGAACCGAGGTGCACAATCACAGAGGGTTGTTCTAACATGTATCCTAGTCCAATTAAAGCTCTGAGGCATTTCTAAAATATGCCCAAACGGGTCAGAACTGAAAGTCAAAGTGAAAGTCAAACTATGCGACTTTCGGTTCCGAACCGGGTCTAAACAGGAAATAGTCGGGTTGAACAGGTTTGGACATGTTCTTACACTAATTACTAAGTTATAACAATAATCAAACAGGTTATACATGGTCTAGATAGCTAATTATGCATAAATGACCTTTTAAGAATTCTGTTGACTTTTTAAGTATATGTTTGACCCGACTTTTGAACTAGTTAAAGTGGTGATCAGGGGAAACCCTTTTGGGGTTTTATTACCCACATAAATACCAACTTATAACTACTTTTGATTCGAGATTTGACTGAGCCATTATTGACTAATCTCGAAGTCAAACCGTAATTACGACGGTTTGACTTTTAGCTAATTAACTAAGCTAAACTCAAACAAGAAAGGATTAGAACACTTACAAGGGTCCTATGCACGACTTATGATCAGTTGGGAGAGTTCCTTAGCTCCAGAAAGGCTCCAGATGATCAAATGAAGGTGTGAGAAAAATGGTGAACTTGGATGGCTATTTATAATGGTTCCACACACCATAAATCATTGACAACTGAGTCTAGGAGTGCCCACAATCGATTGACATGTGTCCTAGGGGCTTAGGGGACGTTTTAGGGGCCAGGAGAAGTGGAAAAACAAGTTGGGGTCGCGAAATTACGTAAAGGCAGACCAACAGCGAATTTCTCGGAGCTGGGCACACCCTTGCGTAGCGTGAGGGTGCCGTCGCGCAGCGCGACCCCCTACCAGATCAGTTTGTTGATTTTGTTTGCGATTCAGCCCTTGTCCCTTCAAAACTCGAATGGTTACTGATTTATTGCACTTTAAACCTTCACAATTTATCTACTAAGGCCTTAAATCATATACCCACTTTACCAAGTCCCCGGGTAACTTTATTTTCACCCGAAAAGTCCTAACTTTCGACGTTTACGCTTTAACGCTTCGCACACGAATTTGATCATATCTTTCTCATACGTTAACGAAACTTTATGAAATTTTTAGGGTGTATTCTCATGAGCATAATTAATATTTACAAAGCTTTGGGTTTGTCAAAAGGTCACTCAGAGGTATAAATTAAACATGTTGACACATTTGGTCCCTGTAGTTTGAAATCACTCACATTTAGCTTCGTATGATCCATGATTTATTCGTTTGAAGGTATGAGCATCGTGTAGGGTTAATATACATTGTATTTATTCACAGTTGACACTTAGAATACGTATATTCATATACTTTCAACGTTTGTCAACTTTAGTCCTTCCATAATATTTCTTTCACACGTTTAAACTTTATGACACGTGTCAACATATTATAGGACGTGAATTTCCGAGGTGTTACATCCTCACCCCCTTAAAATAAATCTCGACCCGAGATTTACTGAAATAAGTAAGGGTACTTTTCTTTCATCGTGGATTCAACCTCCCACGTGTATTCGGGACCTCTACGGGCATCCCATTTGACCTTTACAAAAGGTATATGCTTTCTTCGAAGCTTCCTTACCTGTCGATCTTCAATCGACAAAGGTTTTTCCACAAACGTTAAGCTCTTATCTATTTGCACATCTGTATGTGGCATGACATGTGAATCGTCAGCGGAACACTTCTTTAGATTGCAGATGTGGAACACATTGTGAATTCCACTGAGCTCTTCTGGTAAGTTCAATTTGTAGGCGACTGACCCGACACGTTCGATAACCTCGAAAGGTCCTATGTATCTCGGGCTTAGTTTTCCTTTCTTACCAAATCGCATCACCCCTTTCCACGGTGACACTTTAAGTAGGACTTTGTCACCTACTTCGAAGTGAAAATCCTTACGACTTGGATCCGCGTAACTCTTCTGCCTATTCCGGGCAGCTTGGAGATTGTTACGGATCTGGACAATCTTGTCCGTCGTTTCGAACACGATCTCTGGTCCTGATAACTGGACTTCTCCCACTTCCGCCCAACAAACTGGCGACCTACACTTTCTACCGTATAATGCCTCAAAAGGCGCAGCCTTTATGCTGGTATGGTAGCTATTGTTGTAGGAGAATTCGATCAATGGTAGGTTCTTATCCCAGCTACCTTCCAATTCGATCGCACATGCACGTAGCATGTCCTCCAACGTTTGAATAGTACGCTCACTCTGACCGTCAGTCTGAGGATGGTAAGCCATACTAAAGTTCAAACGTGTGCCCAAAGATTGCTGGAAACTCTTCCAAAAATGTGACGTGTACCTAGTATCCCTGTCAGAGATAATAGCTACAGGTATGCCATGTAAGGCCACAATCTTATCAACGTATAACTGGGCTAACATGTCGGAGCTATAAGTCTCCTTGATGGGTAGAAAATGAGCTGACTTAGTCAGTCTGTCAACTATAACCCATATTGTATCATTGCCTTTCCTTGTCTTGGGTAACTTGGTAATAAAATCCATAGTTACCATTTCCCACTTCCACGTAGGAAGTTCAGGCTGTTGTAGCAAACCCGACGGTTTCTGATGCTCAGCTTTGACTTGCGCACATGTCAAGCATTTTGCTACATGGGCAGCTACAGACTTTTTCAAGCCTATCCACCAATAATTTGCCTTTAAATCCTGGTACATCTTATCAGCTCCAGGATGAACGGAGTATTTGGAACTATGGGCCTCTTGGAGGATGACATCACGAAGTCCTCCAAAAATTGGAACCCATATTCGTCCGTTTAACCGTAAAATTCCGTCTTTGCTAAGAGTTAACTGCTCCTCAGTTACTCCTAACTTTTCATTAGGATAGTTAGCTTCCAACACAGCTTCTTTCTGTGCAGCTAACACCCTTTCTATCAAACTGTTCTTTATCTCCATACGCTTGGCGTTAATTCGAATGGGTTTAACCCTTTCCTTTCTGCTCAAGGCATCAGCGACTACATTCGCTTTACCGGGATGGTATTTGATTTCACAATCATAATCATTTAAAGTTTCCATCCAACGGCGTTGCCTCATGTTTAATTCTTTCTGGTTAAACAGATGCTGGAGGCTCTTGTGATCAGAAAAGATCACAAACTTGATTCCATAAAGATAATGCCTCCACAGTTTTAGTGCGAACACAACGGCACCCAATTCCAAGTCATGGGTGGTGTAATTCTTTTCGTGCACCTTTAACTGTCGTGATGCATAGGCAATAACCTTGCCTTTCTGCATAAGCACACACCCCATGCCAGTGTGTGATGCATCACAATAAACTACAAATTCTTCAGCGCCTTCAGGTAATGTAAGCACAGGAGCGTTGCTCAACTTTTGTCTCAAAACATCAAAGGACTCTTGCTGCTTAGGGCCCCAAACGAACTTTACTTTCTTCTTGGTCAGGGAAGTTAGGGGTGCAGCAATCCTTGAAAAATTTTCAATGAAGCGCCTGTAATATCCTGCCAATCCCAGGAAGCTACGAATCTCCGTAGGTGTCTTTGGCTCTTGCCAATTCATAACAGCTTCAACTTTAGCGGGATCCACCTGGATACCACGCTCACTGACCACATGTCCAAGGAATTGGACTTCTCGTAGCCAAAATTCACACTTAGAGAATTTGGCATAGAGCTTCTCCCGATGTAGGAGTTTGAGAATACAACGAAGGTGTTTCTCATGGTCAGCTTGATTCTTAGAATAAATAAGGATGTCATCGATGAAGACGATAACAAATTTATCTAAGTAAGGCTTGCAGACGCGATTCATGAGATCCATGAACGCGGCTGGTGCATTAGTGAGCCCAAAAGGCATCACTAGGAACTCGTAGTGACCGTAACGAGTCCTAAATGCAGTCTTGTGAACGTCTTCATCCTTGACCTTCAACTGATGGTAGCCTGACCTCAGATCAATCTTTGAGAAATAACTTGCCCCCTGCAGCTGATCGAACAAATCGTCGATCCTGGGCAATGGATATCTATTCTTGATCGTGACTTTATTAAGCTCGCGATAGTCGATGCACAGACGCATCGACCCATCCTTCTTCTTGACAAACAGGATTGGCGCTCCCCAAGGAGATGAACTAGGTCGAATGAAACCCTTAGCTAGCAATTCATCTAGCTGCGTCCGCAATTCCTTCATTTCCGTGGGTGCCAATCTGTATGGAGCTCTAGCAACAGGTGCTGCTCCGGGGATGATATCGATCCTGAACTCCACTTGTCTATCTGGTGGCAAACCAGGTAGATCTTCAGGAAACACTTCTGGGTATTCAGAGATGACAGGGATGTCTTCTAACTTCGGTTTGGGCTCATCAATAATTACCTGTGCCATGTAGATGACACACCCCTTCTTCAAACACTTGGAAGCCTTGAGCATAGTCACGTGCTCAGGTAGTCCATACTGGGTATCTCCCCGAATGGTAAGTGACTCACCAGACGGAGTCTTTATCACTACTTGCTTCATGTTACAGACGATTTGGGCCTGGTTATGAGATAACCAGTCCATACCCAGAACTATGTCAAAACCGGCTAACTTAAAGGGAAGTAGAGATAGAGGAAAAGAATGGTTCTTAATGGATATAACACATCCATCTAACACAGTAGAGACGGTTTCTATGGTACCATCTGCTAACTCTACCTCATAATTCACTTTTAGGGTTTTGACAGGTAAATTCAACAATTTACAAAATTTATGATCTACGAAAGACTTATCTGCGCCTGAATCAAAAAGTACTCTTGCAAAAACATCATTTACAAGGAAAGTACCTGTTATGACGTTATCATCATGCACAGCTTCTTTCGCATCCATCCTGAAGACTCTGGCATTAGTCTTCTTAGCCTCCTCAGGCTTCTTGTTGTACTTAGGGCAGTTAGTCTTTATGTGGCCCTTTTCATTGCAACGGTAGCACGTTGCATCTTTCATCTTCTTGCAATCCAAGGTTTTGTGTTCCTTGGACTTGCACAAACCACAAGCAAAAGACCTTGACTCGTGATTCGAGTTTGATTCGAGTCTGCACTTTCCAAAGTGCTGGTTCTTGCAAGTTTTGCATGTGGGCTTCTCTCCAGAACGATGCCCATCTTTCTTTGATTCCGATCCCTTCTTGTGATCACCGCTCCTACGGTGCTTCTTGTTCGATCTACGCGAACCGTCATCATCATGCTTCCTCTTCTCGGCCGCCTTATTCCTCTGCGATCTCTGCCGGACCGCATCCAGTGTGAGGGATAAGGAAAGGTCAGTTACAGACCTGAAGGTAACTGGCCGAGAAGCTTTTACACTGGCCTTGATCTCGGGTTCTAATCCACCAATAAAACGAGCGATCCTTTTAGGCTCCGGGGTTACCAGATAAGGTACCAACCGGGATAGTGTATTGAAGCTTGTCAGATAAGCTTGACAATCGAGGTTCTTCATTACCAGTGATAGAAAGTCATATTCTATCTTTTCCACCTCGTGTTGAGGGCAAAAATTTTCCTTGATCAAGGCGATGAATTGATCCCACGACATATTGTACAACGGGATCTTTCCAGAGGCCTCCATTAGAGATCTCCACCAAGCTAACGCCTCACCCTTGAAGGACTGTGAGACAAATTTAACCACATCACCTTCAGCGCATCCGCTGATGTCCACGACCGTGTCCATTTCATCCAGCCACGTCATGCAGTCTACGGCTCCTTTCTCTCCCGTAAAATCCCTGGGTTTACAAGACACAAAGTACTTATATGTGCAACCCTTGTTACGGTGTCCCTGATGCAGTACCAACTGCTGAGATGGATTACTTTGGTGGTTGGTGGACTGGCGATCATCACCGTTTTTCTTTGGTTCATCCTTTTTGGGAGGAGGCTTGTTATGAGCCTCTGAGTGTGTCCTTGGCTTTGAATGTGATACAGAGTGGGTCCTACTCCGAGTACCACTGTATTCCTCATACTGTCTATCCAAAGCTTGAGTAACAGCGCCGTCTATGATTGCTTTTAACTCGGCACCCGTTAATGTAATCTGAGCGTTCTCATTTGGCTCTACTGGATGGCTGTTTACTTCATTGGAGTCAGCCATTTGTATTGAACTGTTGCAGAAAACAAGGTCAATATTTTTATTTGGGATTTTATTATGGAATTACCCCTTAGGGTAATTCGTTAACCATGGTAAACAGAGACCATATTTGGTTAACTTATTAATCGCATTAATTTAGGATTTTAATTAAAATTTATCCTAAACATAAACAATAACAATATATATATTAGCACATAAGGCTTGGTCACATGGACAATTTCATAAACTATGATTTCAGAGAATCAAGACTTTTAAGGTTTGAACCTAGTTCATTACCCTTATTTGGCAGGGAGTCAATGCTACCACTGTCTTTTGGCTCATGTAGAAATGAGCAAGGCCCGTAGGCACTATATTACCACGTATGGTTAAATATGATCATCTTAATTGATGATGTAAATCCAGGATTCAGAGATCATTAAACTGGATTAGGAATCTTCTAAAGAATCCTTATTCATTTAAGAATGACATGTGATTTTTAACGAATCACTTCTGCCAGGAGTGTTAACATGTTTTAAGATGTTAACAGGGATTTGAATCTTTTAAACCGGTCTTACCATTTTGGCCCGGTCTTATATTTGACACGAGGCTAGGTTTCATACTTAAAGATTCTTAATTAAATAATTACTTAGGCAGATTAAAAGGAATGATTTTAATTTATTTATTTCATTTATAATTTATTTATGCACAAATGGCAAACATGAAATTTATAAAAATAACACTCCATTAATTTATCACTATATTACATATCGCCCTAAACGGGTCTTTTACACATGAAATTTGCCCACGCAGGAGCTAAAACATACCAACATGCCCACGCAGGGGTCTTACAGAAGACATGCCCACGTAGGGGTCTTACAGAAAGGCACAAGTCCTCGTAGGGACTAACAAACATAAGTCCACGCAGGGACTAAACATACAACATACCCTCGTAGGGGTTTATGGAAAGATAGACCCACATAGGGGTCAATACACACAACAAACATACATACCCACGTAGGGGCTTAACAACAAGATATGCCCACGCAGGAGCTAATACATCAGCAATGGAAGAATTCAACGATCCTTCTTGTTCTTCCCCTTGATCAGACCCATCAGTCCTTGGAAGAAGGTTTGCCTTTCCCTACGATCCTCGTGAGCTTCCCGTTCAACTTGCTGCAACCTATGTAGAATTTCCTCCCGTTCTGGGGGAGAAAATCGTGGTGGCTGCGACTGCGTTCTAATGATAGGCCTGGGAGGTATTGGGTACCCCTGATTCGGGTAGCTTACCCCCCATGGATCTCCGTAGGGTCCTTGGGCATTGAGGGCGTTATAATTTGCTGTTCCCATATAAGGATCTGCCTCAGCGTATCCGTAGTTGTGGTAACCTGGTGGTTCAAACGGGTTGTAATTACTTGGACCCGTGTACGCTGGGATTGGGTTATCAAAACCCATGTGCGGTGGCTGTTGAAAAGCCGGCTGCGAAGGCCCACCCATTTGTGGGTCCTCATAGTGTGGTGGGTAGTGACTAGCATTAGACTGTCGTGGGGAATCGAAAGTGAAGCCCCCTGGTCGCACCGACATACGGGCACCGGTTCTCCTACGCCTTGGCGGTTGAGGAGGTGGCGGTTGAACTGGTGGCGGTGGAGGTGGTGGCGTAACTGCCACAAAGCGATGATCCTCTGAAGAATCTTGATGATGCGGCTGTGGTTGTGGCTCCTGGTGCTGCTGAGAATGCTGCTGCTGATGCTGCCCATGTGACGACGAGTGGTGTGATGGTGTATAATACCACTGGTGTCGATCGAACAGGGCTTGAAAACTATCTGGACCACCGTAGGGTGATCCGTGGAAGGATGATCCATCAGAAATTTCGATGGGGTGGTTCGGAGTACCACTCGCTGGCATGACGGGGTCCGTATCCTCGTCCATATCATCCGCGTGATCCCCGGAAAAGTGGTCCTCGGGACCCAGTGGGTTAAAACCCACGGGTTCTTGTAAGTAATCGGCCGGATTAAACTGGCCTCTAAAGATAGGTGTGGGGTCCCCATAGGAATGATGGGAAAAAGACCTCTGAAGTGGTATGTATGAGGGCAGAGGGTTATTAGGCTCGTCTTCCGATTGAGGTCCATATGAGTTTCGGACCGGAGGGGTAGAACTGTGCGAAACAGATCTCCTTGCTGGTTCGAACAGGTTTCTCCTGTTCCGTCTTGGATTCTCGCTTTCCGTCGCAGCTGGAGCTCGTGTATTAGACGGCCCTGCTTCATGGTCATTGGGGCGGCTACCAGCCCCTTTCCGCGTCCTCGCGTGCGCAAGAATCTTGGAGGCATCTTTGTTATTCCTGTCAATAAAGCATGAGATAACAATAACAAAAATATAAAAATTAAAGGACAAAACAAAAACCGAAAAGGTGGAATTTGTCCTAAGTTATAAGTCTAGACTCGAAGGTTTAGATATGTGCAATTGTGTAACTGAGATTAAACACAAAAGGCTAGTGTTTAATTCACTCAGTGTTGGCTCTGATACCAACCTGTCACACCCCGATTTCCACGTGTCACCGGTGGGCCCGGTGGGGGAGTATCGTGACGTGGTTGGCAACGTAATAGTCAAACAACACAATATAATAATGCACAGCGGAAGCAATTGAAAATATAATACATCCGAATTTATTTATTGTAAACAAAGTCACAATATCCGGTGTTTATCCACAGAACGGATCGAAACAAAATAACATTTAATTGTTCAACAGACTTCTGGCATCCTAAGCTTGCGAGACTTTTATTGATCCTTAGGAGACAATCCAGCCAAATTACGTTTAGTACCTGCATTCAGTCTTTTTGGGAAAATACGTCAGTTTACACTGGTAAATACATTCAACTGACTCATTTTGGAAAATGATTAAAAATTGGTTTGGATGCGCGTGGCATAAATCATTTTATTTAACTTGGGAGAATTATTTTAATAATATAATAATCTTGTGAACGAATTACATGTTACTTATGCGTTCAGTAGCCCGGAACGTATCCGGGTTAAGGATCAATAGACACACCACTTTAAGTGAGTTATACACGGGAGTACGCCTACACCCCGTGCTCAGGTCGTGGCCATCTCGTAAGATGATGCCAGGGATATCCGGGACATGGTCATTAACCCCCCAAAGGCTGTAAAGTAAACAAATCTGTTTAAAACGAGCCGATCAAATTATTCAACTACCCACTAAGCGTGGAGATTTGATGCCCGATCAAGCGGTACGCTATGTACCGTAACCCAAGCCCGTATAGGGAAAATAAGTTAAAAGTATTTACCTTGATGCAAAGTATAGTCACAATAATCAAATAGCAGGTAGCTTTTACTGTTTCTCCTAATCTGGAACGAAGGTTAAATATAACCTATTAGAATCCTAGCTGGTCTTTAATTATGCTTAAGCTTAGACCGGCTAGTTTCGATGATACGGTTCGTACGCACGATTAAGCGAAGACCGGATAGAATGTGATTCAGACCCGACAAGTTTGAGGACTTGTTTAATATGGGTTTATTATTCACATTCTGGATTTTGAGATAAAACCGTTAAGGTTTGACCCGTTTCGGCTAATTTATGTAAACTTGTTACATAAACCGAACCGTACGCGTAATAATCGTGACGGGTAGTCATGAGAGCTATATACAGATTTCCTAAGTTAATATACTTCAAATATGTTGTAACATCAGTAGGATGTCTTTCGTTATGCCCCGAACTAATTTAAACACAAACTATGCCCCGTAGGGGTAGTTTGGTCATTTTAAAGTTTGTAAAAGAGTTTAATTGTTTAACTAAGTTACAGGTCTGATGTAAACAGCAAACATACTCATTTTGATGGGTTATAACAGTAGGCTAAGGCATGTATGTGAAATTTATCATATTTAACCAAACTATGCCCCGTAGGGGTATTTTGGTAATTTCACATAAGCCGAAAAGCTCAAAAACGAAGTCTGAGTTTATCAACCTTTGCTTACTGTTAAAATATGATAATTTTCTTCTTATATCAGTAGGTATCAACCCGGGTATGTCCAATATGATTCTAAGACATACTATGCGTTAAAAACGCTAATTATGGCGATTAAAGGCCATTTCCGGGTTCTATACTTAAATCTGATATTTTTATATTTCCAGAAGGCTTAAAATAATTTATTAATCATAACTAATCAGTGGCAAAAGGTTTGGAGTCGTTTAGTTGTGTAAAACTCATTTTATGGCCCGTAAGGGCAAAACCGACAATTACCGATTTAAGCCTACGACTATGAGTTATGCTCAGCCTAAAATTAATTAAAAATATTTAGAATTCCCAAAATAATATATTACATCAGTGGGTAATTCGTTTGATACCAAAAAGTATGTTTAATTAGGCTATACGCTAATTACGCCACTTTATTAACATAAAGCACCGTAATTACGCTAATGAGCATAACTCTTAATCTACAAGTCAAACTGATGTCAAATTTTGCATACAAGTTTATATATCAATATTCAAGGTTTCTACACTTTTACATTTTCATAAATCATGTTTTAAGGTAATAAGGGCATAACGGTCAACATATGAACAATTAACGGAAACTTGCATATTAATTGGATAACTAATGAACCGAGGTGCACAATCACAGAGGGTTGTTCTAACATGTATCCTAGTCCAATTAAAGCTCTGAGGCATTTCTAAAATATGCCCAAACGGGTCAGAACTGAAAGTCAAAGTGAAAGTCAAACTATGCGACTTTCGGTTCCGAACCGGGTCTAAACAGGAAATAGTCGGGTTGAACAGGTTTGGACATTTTCTTACACTAATTACTAAGTTATAACAATAATCAAACAGGTTATACATGGTCTAGATAGCTAATTATGCATAAATGACCTTTTAAGAATTCTGTTGACTTTTTAAGTATATGTTTGACCCGACTTTTGAACTAGTTAAAGTGGTGATCAGGGGAAACCCTTTTGGGGTTTTATTACCCACATAAATACCAACTTATAACTACTTTTGATTCGAGATTTGACTGAGCCATTATTGACTAATCTCGAAGTCAAACCGTAATTACGACGGTTTGACTTTTAGCTAATTAACTAAGCTAAACTCAAACAAGAAAGGATTAGAACACTTACAAGGGTCCTATGCACGACTTATGATCAGTTGGGAGAGTTCCTTAGCTCCAGAAAGGCTCCAGATGATCAAATGAAGGTGTGAGAAAAATGGTGAACTTGGATGGCTATTTATAATGGTTCCACACACCATAAATCATTGACAACTGAGTCTAGGAGTGCCCACAATCGATTGACATGTGTCCTAGGGGCTTAGGGGACGTTTTAGGGGCCAGGAGAAGTGGAAAAACAAGTTGGGGTCGCGAAATTACGTAAAGGCAGACCAACAGCGAATTTCTCGGAGCTGGGCACACGCTCGCGTAGCGCGAGGGTGCCGTCGCGCAGCGCGACCCCCTACCAGATCAGTTTGTTGATTTTGTTTGCGATTCAGCCCTTGTCCCTTCAAAACTCGAATGGTTACTGATTTATTGCACTTTAAACCTTCACAATTTATCTACTAAGGCCTTAAATCATATACCCACTTTACCAAGTCCCCGGGTAACTTTATTTTCACCCGAAAAGTCCTAACTTTCGACGTTTACGCTTTAACGCTTCGCACACGAATTTGATCATATCTTTCTCATACGTTAACGAAACTTTATGAAATTTTTAGGGTGTATTCTCATGAGCATAATTAATATTTACAAAGCTTCGGGTTTGTCAAAAGGTCACTCAGAGGTATAAATTAAACATGTTGACACATTTGGTCCCTGTAGTTTGAAATCACTCACATTTAGCTTCGTATGATCCATGATTTATTCGTTTGAAGGTATGAGCATCGTGTAGGGTTAATATACATTGTATTTATTCACAGTTGACACTTAGAATACGTATATTCACATACTTTCAATGTTTGTCAACTTTAGTCCTTCCATAATATTTCTTTCACACGTTTAAACTTTATGACACGTGTCAACATATTATAGGACGTGAATTTCCGAGGTGTTACACCTACTCCCTCTCACTAAAACCCTAGACACCAAACATCACATTTCTTCTCCTTCTTCTCGGATCAAACCGGTGACACTAGGAGCTCTCGGATCGGCTCACACACACACACCCATTTGGGAAGCTTCATACTCACCTTTGAAACCCATCAATCGGTTAGTGTCTTTATGATGTTTGTTGATTAAAATGATAGTATGACTAATATGCTCTAACTAGTATAGTTGAGTGCTTGATGATGAGTTTTGTGAATCGGATGTGTATGTTGTTGATAATCGGCTAACAGGTTTTGATTTTGGATATATTGAACAATGAACCCATGATGTCTTGTGTCTAAATGTGATTCAAACCATTAAAGTGGGTGTTCATGAAACCGGCTTGCATATGTGTAGTACCATGATGAATCGGATTAGTGTAGAGTTGATTTCGAGATGTTATGTGATGATTTGAACCCTTTAGATGAGTATGTTCAAGTGTGTTGATTTGTTGTTCATGATTATGGTTGTGATTGATGCTAAAATATGATGAACAAGTTTGAATGATCAACATGAACATGATATGAATATGTGAAGAACTTCTTGAATATGATATGAAGATGCCTTGAATATTTGAATATTGATATGGTCGATCCATTTTTAGTAAATTGCTAGACAAGAAACATGTTTAAGGATTGTGGTTGGATAGTACATTGTGTCATGAAATCAAATTCCCATTGGATAGTACAACTGTGCAGAATCAGCAATTGTTGGGGGTCGAGACCCCTGGTCTCGACTCGAGGCCACCAAATGTCAACTCGAGATCCCCGGTTTCGACACTAGTTGCGAGTCGAGAGCCTACAGTCTCGACTCGAGACCCCACTTGATCAACACCCAAACATCTTGACTCGAGACCACGTTTGCGAGTCCAGTTGCGACTCGAGACCACTACATGCATGACCCGAGACTACCTTAGTGGCGACTCGAAATCTTGTGGACTACAACTCGGGACCGCACAGTCTCGATAAGAGACCGCACAGTCTCGACTCGAGACTATATGCATGAACACGCTGACTTGAACTTGCACACTACTACGGGCCTAAGTAATTGGGCCGAACGTATGGGCCTTATGTGTTACTGTTGAATGTGAATGTTGTTTGGGCTGCCATGAATGATACTTGAATGCAATGTGCTAGAAACATACGTGTACTACTTGAATACGAACCTGATTTGTATGATACAACTATGATAGGACGTGAGTGACCACAATATTGCTTGATTGACCTTTCTGTGTATCTGCCGAGCAAACCAAGGTGAGTTCACACCCTCTACAAAGCATGGGATTCCCAGGGGTCGGGAATTGGGGTTAAGGAACATGGGTTCCTCGTCCTCCTTGGGTAGGACAGCAATGGTTCAGGAATGTAATTCCTCGTCCTAACGGACAGATAACTCGTACTAGACCAAAACTCTATCACGAAGTCCCTCCTTTTTATATCGACTTAATCGCCGGGCCAATGGCGAGCGGGTCATTAGTTAGATAGCGCTATTTAGGTCTGACAAACCTCACACCGTGCCGCAGAGGACGGGCGTGAACTAATGGATCTGGGGCACGTCAATGATGATAGACATTGACAGTTTCAGGGCACTTAAACATGACTACAGTCAGCAGTCGATATGGTAACGAGTCTAGTATATACATGGGGTAGCCCCCACGGCCGAAATGCCAGATAACTAACACGGGGTAGCCCCCACGGCTGGATTGCCAGAGTAATCGGGAATAAACAAGTCACGTTTTAACTATGGGGTAACCCCCACGGCAGGATGCCAGATAAAGGAAACGGTTTTCGAAACAACTTAAAACGAACACCCAACCGTGAACTCACTCAACTTGTTGTTGACTCGTTACTACATGCTTTGCAGGTCCTTAGGTACTTAGCTGGAGCTTGCATGGAGGAGGATCGTTGTGGGACATGGACGGCTGTGTGCCATGTTAAACTTGAAACAATTAAACTTATGTTTTGGCTTTAAGACTTATGCTTCCGCTTACAACTTAAACTATGTTTTGTTTGAACACCAATTGTATTGGTTGGATTTTATAACTACTTATATGCTTGTTCGATATGATTGGTGGCTGGATCCTGGTCAGTCACGCCTCCAAGCGGTAGTACTCCGCAGGTGGATTTTGGGGGTGTGACAGATTGGTTTCAGAGCCATTGGTTATAGTGAACTTGGTTTTAATAAAGGAGAAACGTTTTGTTAAAACCAGACTATAACCCGTACAGTGCTCTACGATCCACAACGACGCTTCACTCCACATGCAAGGCTCGACATTCTAGGTGATATGATCTATGTATATATTGCCTACTTGTTAGTTACATAGTACATTGCTCATGGTATGCTTGGTTAGTATAACTACTGTTGCTTGAACACGTGTGTATTTGCTCACTTCTGTCCTCGCATTTTCGCGAACCCCTCTCACTCACGTTCTTCTTGATATGAAGATCATGTCCGGACGCGTTAACCTGACACAAGCCCAGTTGACGGCTCTGATTAACGAACGAGTTGCTGCGGCACTTGCAGCTGCACACGCAGGAGGTATATCCTGCAGTTCTAACTCAATTTAGGATCTGTAGATCCTACTCTCGTGAACCAACCTTTGTGTTAAACTCTGTCTTTCTTTCGCCCACAATAGGTCAGCATGCTCAGCCACCCGTGTGCACTTTTAAAACTTTCATGGACTGCCGACCCACTACTTTTAGCGGCACTGAAGGAGCTGTAGGTCTCCTCCACTGGTTTGAGAAGCTCGAGTCAGTCTTCGAAATGTGTGAATGCCCTGCGGCGCGCAGAGTGAAGTATGCTACCGGTACTCTCGAGGGTTTAGCCCTCACATGGTGGAACGCTCAGGTTCAAATGCTGGGGTTGGTTGCTGCCAACGCCACCCCATGGGAAACTTTTAAGGAAATGATCAAGGAAGAATACTGCAGTCGTGATGACATTCATAAGCTGGAAGTCGAGTTCTTCAACCTCAAGATGACGGGGTCAGAGATTGAGGCGTACACTAAGAGATCGAATGAGCTTGCCTTACTGTGTCCCACTATGGTGGACCCTCCATTTAAGCGTATTGAACTCTTTCTCAAGGGCTTGGTGCCAGAAATCCAAAGCCATGTGACTTCAGCAAACCTCGCGACTATCCAGCAGGTTGTTCAGTTGGCTCACCGTCTTACTGATCAAGCGGTGGAGCAGAACAAGTTACCAAAGCGCATAGGTGCTGCAACTACTTCTGGTACCTCTAGTGACAACAAACGGAAATGGGATGGAACTTCAAGTAAGGGGTCGACTTCTGTTCAGTCCCAGTCTCAGCAGAGAAAAACTGATGACTACAAGAGTCCTAGTCAGCAATCATCTGGTGGTCAAAGCCATGGTGGGTACAAAGGGAATCACCCCAAATGCAATCGCTGCAGCCTGCATCACAGCGGGCCATGCACCAGGGGCAACTGTCATCGGTGCAACAAGCCTGGTCACGCTGCAAAGGATTGCAGGAGCTTATATCCCGCCAATCAGAATCGTCAGCAAGCTCAACAGAACCAGCGCCAGCAGCAGCAACAGGGTGATAACAGAGGGTGCTTTCAGTGTGGAGCTGAAGGCCACTTCAAGAGAGATTGTCCCCAACTGAACAGGAACCAGAACAACAACAACAACAACAACAATCAGGGGAATGGTAACAATGGGAACAACAACAACAATGGCGCCAGGGGGCGAGCGTTCGTGATTGGCCAAGGTGAAGCAAGGAACGACCCCAATGTTGTGGCGGGTAAGTTCCTTCTCGACGACTTTTATGTTTCAGTATTATTTGATTCGGGTGCCGATACTAGCTACATGTCACTAGAAGTTAGTCGAATGCTTAAGCGTATTCCAACACCTTTGAACAACAAGCACACTGTAGAGCTAGCGAATGGTAAGAGTTTAGAAGCCACACACGTAGTCAAGGGTTGTAAACTTATTCTCGCTGACCAGACCTTCTCTATCGACCTTATTCCTATCGTCTTGGGTAGTTTCGACGTTGTCATTGGGATGGATTGGTTATCCCAACACCGAGCAGAGATTCTTTGCAACAAGAAGGTTGTCCGTATTCTAGGTTCCGGTGGTGAACCTCTCATGATTCGTGGCGACAAGAGGAGTGCTGTTGAGAACGTCATTTCTCTCCTTAAGGCCCAAAAGTGCTTGCGAAAGGGCCACACTGCCATTTTGGCTCTCGTTACTGACACCTCAGAAAAAGAGAAGAAGATCGAAGATTACTCGTATCATATTCATATCGCCGCAGTCACACTCCAGTCTTCAATCTTCATTCTCCGGTCCAAAGTCACACTCACACACATCGTCGGACAATCTTCATTCCCAGTCTTCATTCGTCGCTCTGCCTGCAACAGTCTTCATTCTTCATTCCCAGTCTTGTGTTTGGTCAAAGCCAGAGAGAGTGTGTGTTTGGTTAAAGCCAGAGAGAGAGTGTGTTAGGTTGAAGCAATTCTCGTCTCTCTGTTAGTGTTTGGGGATGATGACTCGCTCCTCTTCACGTCTTCACTCTTTCTTCAGACTCAAACGTAATTTCATCACCAACTCTGTAACAACCCCTCTTTCGTCTTCCCGATTCACTCCTCACTCCACTTCTTTAGCTTCTCTTCTTCACTCCAATTCCTTTTCAAATAATGGGGATCGTCCTCTATCTAGGTATCAAAAAGTTACCAAATTGGATGATGCCTTTAACCTGTTCGATGAAATGATCCAGAGAAAACCCCTCCCATCTGTTATCAAGTTTAATCAGCTGTTGAATGCTCTTACCAAAATGAACCATTTTTCTTGCTCTATTGACCTTTTCAAACAAATGTGTGCCATTGGAGTTCCTGTTGACAAATACTCTATGAGTATTGCCATCAAGTGTTGTTGTCAGATGTCTCGCACCAACATGGCCGTCTCCGAAAATCACAAAAAAAAAAATTTGGCCCTGTTCGAGATAAAAAATTTGGGCCCTATTCGCAAATCTTCATATAATATAAACTCATCAATCATTCAATCAAATAACCCGTAATACTACGATAATTGTTATCAAATAGATAAAACAAATTAACAAAAATAGTGTAGCAAAAATATCAAGTTATAGAACGTACTTGCTAAGCGAAAAGTGTGGTTCTTCTAGCGTTTTTCGAAGCAAAGCTCTCGATTAACAAAAAAAAAACATTCATTCAATATTTTAATCACATTCACAAGACATCAGTTAACATATGAAATCAGGCAATCAACGACTGATATTAACATACCTCCGATGACCGATTCCGAAAGTCTGAATGTCTGATGATAATTGCGACTGATATACCTCCGATTCCGAAATCCGAATCACTTGATATGAGGAACAAAAACTGAAATCCTGACTTGTGAAATCAAAAAGAAAAAGATATTCATTGATTCAATCAAAAAACGAAATAAAAAAGACAAAATCACAAAAAAACATATGAAATCTTATCACGCAATCAGCGACTGTTGACTGATATGGCCCTGAACATACCTCAGAACTGATGATAATTGCCGATTGCAACTGATCAGCGTGATAATTTCCGAAATCCGAATGACCGAATCACTTGATATACTCCGATTCCGAAATCCGAATGATAATTGCCGATTGCGACTGATAATTGCCGTCGACCTTTTTGTCTCCTGTGCGTGCAATTTGATCAGCGACTTTTTGTTTCCCAAATACCACTTTCCCTCGTCCCTCCTGTGCGTGCAATTTGTCCTGTGCGTGAAGTTTCAATCATTTGGGCCTTATTGTTTGTATTAAAATTTGCAATACCAATCAGAATTTTCGTTTGGGCCAACAATTTGCAATACTAATCAGAATTTTCGTTTGGGCCCCATGCTGGTTTGGGCCTTGTGCACAGGCCTATCCTGCACATGGGCTTAGCCGGCCCTGCGCACCAATGACGGTTTCGCCCTCCTAGCTTCTTGCTTCAGGCGAGCTGTTGTCCCAAATGTCTACATATTTAATACACTCTTAGATGGACTCGTCATAGAAAATAGGATTGCTGAGGCAGAGAGACTGTTCAAGAAGCTCATTAAGCAGAAAATTTGTGAACCTGATGTTGTTACATATTCCACAATGATTAAAGGGCTTTGCAAGTTTGGTAATAATGATATAGCCATTGGTTTGCTTAGGCTCATGGATGAAAGAGGCTGTGAGCCTAATGTTGTTGTATATAGTACTATCATTGATAGTCTCTGCAAGGACAAAATGATAGATGATGCTTTCAAGCTTTTCAAAGAAATGGTATTTCACAAAGGCATTCTACCAAATGTCATCACATACACCTCTCTGATTTATGGCCTTTGTAACTTGTGTCGTTGGGACGAGGTCTCTAAGCTGCTAAAAGAAATGGAGGAGGATGTAAGGATCTCTCCTAATTTTCAAACCTTTAGCATATTAGTTGATGCATTTTGCAAGGAAGGTAGGGTGGATGAAGCGGAGGCTGTTATAGACATCATGGTTGAGAGAGGTGAGGTTCCTAACATAGTGACATACAGTTCACTTATAGACGGTTACTGTCTGCGAGGTGAGATGACCAAGGCAAGGACACTTTTTGATTCACTTACTTCGAAAGGTCTAGTCCCTAATGTTGTTACTTACAACAGTTTATTGAACGGGTATTGCAAGAGTTTGAAAGTAGAAGAGGCCATGCATACGTTCCATGAAATAACAAGAAAAGGTTTGAAACCTGATATAGTCAGTTACAGCACCATGTTACAGGGATTGTTTAGGGTTGGGCGTTGTGGAGATGCACGAAAGCTCTTTGATGAGATGCGAGCAGGAGGCCAGATTCCAAATGAATACACATATGGAGTAATTTTAGATGGCCTTTGCAACAACCATCAAGTAGAAGAGGCGCTCTCTTTGTTTCATTTGGTGGGTGAGAGCAAGCTAAATTATAATATTGTGGTGTACAATATTCTTATTGAAGGTGCAAGCAAATGTGGGAAGCTTGATACTGCGAAGACTCTTTTCCATGACCTGACTTTAAAAGGTTTGCAGCCTAACGTGCGAACATTTACCATAATGATTAGTGGCCTCTGTAGAGAAGGTCAGCTAAAGGAAGCAAAGCTCTTGTTTCTTAAAATGGATGAGAGTGGCTGCCCACCAGATAGTGTTACCTACAATGTTCTTCTCCAAGGATATCTTAGGAACAAGCACTTTGATGATGTAGAGATGCTTTTACATGAAATGAATGGAAGGAGTTACTCACTTGATGCTTCAAGTTTATCTTTGTTGATAGATCAAACCTCAGCTGGTTCACTTGATCGACGTATGATTGAGTTGATAGGTAGGCTTGTGCCAAAAGAAATGATGAACATTCCTGCCTAGATAACTATCTGGGAGAGAGACTTATATAGTTTTTGTGGTCTTTATTTGTGGCATATTCTACGCAATGATTTTAAACCTATACATATTTGTATTTCATTGATCCCAGCAGTCTCTTTTTCATCTAATTTATATATGGGTTCCAGTTTGATTTATATAAAGTGGATATGATAGCTTTGAATGATCACAGGCATTGTTTTGTAAGATCAGCCCTGTATTTGAATTTTACTCCTAATTACTCAAGCCATATTGAACTCTGCATTGGATCTGCCCACAAAATTACCATAATTTCAGTTTTTGCCGTCTGTAAGTTAACTTTAATTTGTCCGAAAATATTACTTTTTTGTACTGTCAGATTAACCTTTTTTCTTTGATTTATGTTTGTAATTTAACCTTAAAATTGAGTCATTCTTTGGTAAGTTGTTCACCTATCACAACTTCCGACTTGTCATGCTATTTTATCTGCTTCATCTATCAGATCTGTTGACTATCTCTTCTTAGGAGATTCTGTTGATCCAGGTCAACACATTTTAGAAACCATCATTCTTCCGTTCGCTCCAAAGGTATCACTCGCGTCTGTGACTGTTGTAGAAAGTTGCTTTTAGTTTGGTAAGAATCATGATTCACCATGTATCTTGCAAGTGTTTGACTTTTCAAGGATGACTATCCACAAAACAACTGTTTGACTTTCAAGGTTGACTATCCACAAAATGTTATATGTAAATCTAAATCTGAGGTTGTTCATTTTGGGTACAGGGTAAAATGGGAATTTGACATATTATTTATCTTGCTTATGCAAATCTAAATCTAAGGTTGTTCATTTTGGGTACAGGGTAAAATGGGAATTTGACATGGGTCAAAACAGGGTTGAGTTGGTTCAAAAACTTTTTGTTCAATATTATCATCTTTTTTGCTTTTTAAAATATTTGTACGTCTATTACTCTTTTAATGAGTTCAAAACCTTGACATATATGTATTTCATTGACTTTATATGTTGCTTCCAGTTTTATATGTTTAAAGAATCAAAGGGGATATCGTAGCTTTGATCGCAAGCGTCTTTTAGTTTCAACATGAGATTACAAACATTTTTGGGCTACTAGTGTAGGCTGCAGCATTGCTTTTGTTGATCAGCCCTAAAGTCGCGCCTCAGTGAATCTGTCCTCAGAAACAGAATCACCATATTTGCAGTGTTTTGGTAATTTTTAGTAGAAATAGTAAGAGTAGGATCAGATGACAAATGACCGTCTGGAGTTTTGTCCACAACCTGCCTTAGTTTGCCATTATCTAACTTAGAACTATACACATGTGATGAAATTTGTGTGGTTTTGTCATGTTGTTCTTCTTGTTTGACCTTCGGTGCAGACTTAGCTTGTGCTAACGGGTTTTATATATGTTTACTTGTAGGGAAAGATAATATGTAGTTAGGTTCAGAAGCAAGTCTCAGGTTGGCTACGTAAGATAATTTTATAACTCACAGGTGAATAAATACTTATGATTTAGATAACATTGAATGATTTTCTGATACGAACCCTTGTGCTGGGTCACACTGGAATGGGCCAGGCCCATCTGAAGCAAAATGGAGGGAAAACACGCGGAGTTGTAGGGGATGGGGGCTGATCCACGATGTGAAGATGTGGGGAATTGAATACGTAACTGTTCCAACCTCAATTTTAGTATAAGTATTTGTCTTCTACGTTTGTTTGTTTTTTCTGTCTGGTTTTTATTTTCAGAATTAGGGTTTGTTAACCTTGTAATTGGAGAATAGCCCATCTCAAATCGGGCCGACTATCGCTTTGTTTCTGTTTTAATCCTATCAAAATTTCAGTTCTTAACATTTTGGTTCCATTGCCGGGAAATACAGATTCAGATCCAAAACCAATCTTCGCTATTCCAAATTTAATCCTGGCAATCTCAAATCCCATCCTCCCAATCAAATTGGGAATGGCAATATTCTCCGATGCAGTCAAATTTGCAAGAACATATTGCTGCAAGTCTGAAGTCTCTGACCTAAAAGTAGCCCAAGATTTCTACCCGTTTGCCTTAGGGGGAGCCGATGTGGTGCTCGGTATCCAATGGCTAGCAACACTTAACACTGTTCAAGCGAACTGGAAAGATATGTTTTTGAAGTTCACTGTCAACGGTAAGGAATACAGGCTACCGGGACTTCCACCGGATCTTCAACAATCTGCCACACTTCACCAATCACCACCTCACCATTGAACCCTTCGAGACGCCCACTACTGGACCAGGGGCTCCGTTTTCTGTTACCCGACTTGAGGGCAAGTCGATTCTCCGGGCAGGTTGCATTTTCTTTTTTGTATTAATTTACTAGTTTTTGTCCCGCCCGCTTTGCGGGGCACTAAGCCGAATACTTCTCTCTCATAACTTCTACGTTTGTGTTTCAGTTACTTGTGTACATACTACTCATAACACGATCTAAAAAAATACATTTAGTCAACCAATTAAAATAAAACACCACCATTCTTTTGCTAATAAAACTGAAACGATGAAAAAACTATAATTTTAAACTGGGGGCAAAATTGTAACTTTTCAAGACAAATGAGCTTGTGCCAGGCAGCCGCCTGACACGAATAAAAATTACACTGAGTCAACCAATTAAAAGAAAACAGTACACAGTTTTGTAAATAAAATAAAATAATGGCATGACTGTAATTTTACACCGGGGCAAATTCGTAATTTGACTGGGAGAACAAACAAAAACAATACTAAAACTGTAAATTTGAACGGAGTGCAAAATTGTAATTTGGCTGGCAGGGAAAAAAACAAAACTAATGACAAAACTGTAAATTTAAGCGGGGTAAAATCGTAATTTGACTGGACCAATAGTGAAGTGCCAGGCAGCTGCCTGGTATTATTCCCCTTCATGTAAAATGTATAGTACTAGTTATTGCCCCGCCCGCATTGCGGGGCACCAAGCCGAATATTTCTATCTCATAACATATATGTCTTTGTTTCGGTTACTTGTACCTATTACTCATAACACGTTCTCAAAAAAATTATATCGAGTCAATCAATTAAAATAAAACACTGCGATACTTTTGCAAAAGAAAAAAACTAGAAAATAAAACGATAGAAATACTAAATTTTTAAACTGGGGCAAATTGTAATTGATCAGGACAAATGAGTGTTGGCTAGGCAACCGCATAGCACGAATAAAAATTACACCAAGTCTACCAATTAAAACAAAACACTACCATAGTTTTGTAAAAAAAAAAAACTAAAATGATAGCATGACTGTAATTTTACACTAGGGTCAAATTCGTAATTTGACAGGGAAAAAACAAACGAAGGCGGAACTTAAAACTTAAACTGAGGCAAAATTCGTAATTTTCCTGTTAGGAAAAAAAACAAAACCAATGGCAAAACTGTAAATTTAAACGGGACAAAATCGTAATTTAGCTGGACCAATGCGGAAGTGCCAGGCAAGTGCCTGACACTATTCCCAAGAAAAAACTAAAACGATGACATGACTGTAATTTTACACTAGGGGCAAGGGGTCGGGGGTTGTGACAGAAGGTGGTATCAGAGCTATGCCACAGGTTTAAGCCCTTTAGGTGTTCTTCCAATACCTAAACCATTAACTATTTGTGTTAGGAAATTAATATTTTATATGTTATCCTGTGAATATAAAATTTTAATATGTTATTATAATTTTTATTTTATTTCATGAATCTTGAATTCCTAATATGTGTTACATATATCTGTATCTTACAGTTATGCTAGGATGATATATATATATATATATATATATGGTAGGGCTATATAGAAAACCCTATCTATATAAAAAACCCTAGAAAACCCAACCTCCCGACATTTTTTTTTTGAAAAAAATAAAACATGTAATATATACATGTTTTTAAGAGTTTTTGGCCAAAAAAATCAAAAAAGCGCCGAAGGGATAATTTAAAAAAAAATCAGCAATTTATGTCTTTTGTGCCTAACACATGTTAGGCACTGAAATTTGTTTATTTTTTTTTTTAAAATCCCTTCGGCGCTTTTTTGTTTTTTTTGGCCCAAAACACTCTAAAACATGTATATTACATGTGTTATTTAAAAAAAAAATGTCGGGAGGTTGGGTAAAAATGGGGGGAGATTTGGGTTTCCAGAGTTTTCTACCTAAAGAGGGTTTTCTGTCTAGCATTGTCCTATATATATATATATATATGGAAAGTCTATTTTTCCTAGAAAGTCTAGGAAGGAATAAGAATTGGACATGTGTCATTGAGGGATTTTAAGTAGAAGGGCTATCATGTAATTTCATATTTTAATTTTATTTTTGGAATGTATCTTCATTAACTAAAATTCCATGATTTTCGGAATTTTTATTATTTTCGAATTCAAATCTGGAAGTCAATGTGTTTATCTGAAAACTATCAGCATGTTCTTAGTGATGTGTGTTACCAGTCAGAGAGGTTGAAGTCAGTGTGTTTTAACACTCTGAAGTCAATATATAATCAGGTTGTGTTTTAACAGTTCTTTTGCATTTTAACAATCTGAATGTGTTTTATGTTATTGTCTATGTCACATTACATCGCATATTCCATTGTTCAGAAGATTACTGGAATTTATCAGCATGTTCTTGGTGCTGTGTTTTAACAGTTTACAGGGCTAAAGTCAATTTTTTTTATAGATCCCACAATATAAAGATGGTAAAACACAGGGTATGAATCTGATTGATGTTAAAACACAATTGTATGAATCTGAATGCTAAAACACAACTGTATGAATCTGATTGCTGTTAAAACACAACTGTATGAATCTGAATGCTAAAACACAAGTGTATAAATATGCTTGCTATTAAAACACAACTATATGAATCTGTTTGCTGTTAAAACACAACTGTATGAATCTGAATGCTAAAACACAACTGTATGAATCTGCTTGCTGTTAAAACACATCTGTATGAATCTGGATGCTAAAACACAACTGTATGAATCTGAATGCTAAAACACAACTGTATGAATCTGCTTGCTGTTAAAACACATCTGTATGAATCTGCTTGTTGTTAAAACACAACTGTATGAATCTGTTTGCTGTTAAAACACATCTGTATGAATCTGAATGCTAAAACACAACTGTATGAATCTGCTTGCCGTTAAAACACATCTGTATGAATCTGGATGCTAAACCACAACTGTATGAATCTGCTTGTTGTTAAAACACAACTGTATGAATCTACTTGCTGTTAAAACACATCTGTATGAATCTGGATACTAAACCACAACTGTATGAATTTGCTTGCTGCTAAAACACAAGTGTATTAATTTGCTTGCTGTTAAAACACATCGTCAAGAAAACGGAGATGATAAGAACAATATTTGAACGATGATGATGAACTCGGAGATGGTGGAGATGGAGAAGTGTTTTAATTTGATCCGGTGCTCTCCATCGTTTCTAAAGTTATCTTCTTCCATGATTGTAGTTATTTTTGGTAGGGATTGGGGTTTCCAAGATGGGTTTGGAGAGAGAGAGGGAAAATCGCTTGAAATTAGGAACTGGGCGGTTATCTAATTGATTTAAAACACAGCCATTGACAAAATTGCCCCTACTCATTTAAAACAATCAATTAATTAAACTCAAATATTACAAGATTGCCATTGATTTAATCTCAACCCTTAAACACACCAATCGGATGGACCAGATCGCTTCCTACACTTTCTAGGAAAAACACACTTTCCGTGTGAACCCTACTCATATATATATATATATAGGGAGAAGATCATGCGAGAACCACCTCTTATTGCGAGAACCGCGAGAACCAATGTGAACACAACCAAAAAAGCTTAAAAATAGCTAAAAATCAAACAAAAATTTTATTTTTTTAATATTTTTTATATAAAAATCGCTACTTGTCGAAGCAAAAAAAAAAAAAAAATTTGGCCACTAAAAGTAGCGATTTGAGCATAAAAAATATTAAAAAAAAATTAGATTTTTTTTAGGTTTTTTGGGGGTTTAGTTTTTAGCATTTTAGCTTGGGGTGGGGGGGGTTTAGGTTTGGGGGGGGGGGGGTTAGGTTTTTTTAGCTATTTTAGGTTGTGTTCACATTGGTTCTCGCGGTTCTCGCAATAAGGGTGGTTCTCGCATGAACTCCTCCCTATATATATATATATATATATATTAGAAATCTCATGTCTTAATAAATTTTGTGATATCTTATATCTCCTTCACATCTATATATATATATATATATAAGAGGGAGCATAATGCCATATAAATTTTATAATAAATGTTAATATTAATATTTTAATATTAATATAAGATAAATGCAATTCATATATGATACTTTGAAAATGTCATAATATGAATATTTAGATAATATGTATTATACCTAAAAGATTTTATATCTTTTAAAATTCTCAGGATGTGTAACCTCTATTTGTAGTATCTTATGCTATAAATATATTTAGAAGATATAATGATAATATATTTTGTGGTATATACCATACCCATATATTTATGTGAATACAATTCGAAATAAATTATAATAATATTAATATTAATATTAATATTTTAAATAAAAATGTAAAATCATACCCTTAGGTATGATATCACTGAAATATCATAATATAAAATATTATTCGTGGGAAGCAATATATTCTATGATTTATGATATAATCCAAAGATTTTACTCGATTTAAAAATATGTATTTGTAAAAATTTTGATAAAACGTATAATTATATTAATTTTGTTAAAATATAATGTTTTAGCATTGTTTAGATACGATAATTAAATTATTTTGTCAATCACTTTATAATTCTTTATCGTATTAATAAATATTAAATATGTAGATTATTCATCAAAATTTGATAAATTAAGTAATATTCAAAAATTTTGTGTATAGTCAATATTAATGATAATTAACATGCTAGAGAAAATTCTTAATACACAAGCGCTCTCTAAGAAAAATCTTTAATATATATGGTTATTATGTATCATCATAAAATATTTTTGGAAAAATAAAATATTTGGCCCTTGAATAAAGTTATGTTAAAAGAATTTATAAACATAATTCTTAATTTACAAGAATTTTTACAGTTCATAATTCATAGTTTGACGATTCTAAAATTTAAACACATATACAATGGAATATATAAAATATGAAATAGAAAAATGTATAACAACTTGGTATTGTATATGACTTTAAATACATAATACCTATATCTCGATAGGAAATAGCTTAAACTTATTTCTTAGATTATGTATAAGTCAGATATATATATATTTTATATATGATTGATATCAATCTTATAAATAAGATTTCATCCATGCAATAAATATATGTACGAAAACAATTAGTACGGTATAACTATATGATTTAAAATATGTATATATATATAGAAGACACAATTTTATCATTTGAGAAGTTTAATACATTTCTTAAAACTATATTTAAGTCATACGTATATACATTCTGATATAAGAATAATACTTCATTACTTAAGGATAATAAGAATCAAATTTAGAAACACCAGACTTTGTGTTATCTGTTTTGACTCTTTAAATAAACAGATAAAATAAAATTTGGAATTAAGTCCTAAAGTATGTTGAATCAACCTGTCATCTAAAAGATTTAAATTGTTCAAAAAGAATCCAGAAAATTTACATCTTTATTAAATATATTCCTTTTGATGAATTTCTTTTTCATTCGAAAATATTATGTTCAATAAATCTAATAAAAATTATTTTGTTAATATAAAGGAATAAACAAAATTATGGGATAACTAATACAAATTAGTTATGAAATTGAAATTCTATGAATTAATATTATATGCATGGATTACAGAAAATTTTAAAACTTTATATTGATATATATATATATATATATATATATATATATATATATATATATATATATATATATATATATATATATGCAAAACACGATTTTCTTGATAGTATCTACAATCAAATATCTTCTATAAAAGGACAAGCTTTTATATAAAGAAGCAAACCTATATGTTTATTCAAAATTTATTTTGATACCTAGCTTTAATTCAGGAAATACCTTAAGAATATCTGTACTAGCACCACCTCTTAAAAGAATAATAATGGGTCAATGAAGGAGAATCTCAGAATTTTATATAAAGCTTTTACCTTTATTTTTTTCTAAATACCTATCCAGTCATAAGTTTTGGAAAAATAGTTAAATTAAGGCAATATAGAGAAAAGCCATTACACTAAAGGAAGAAACAATAAATATAATATATACATTCTCCTTATATTTCGATAAAATGTATCGCGGAGGAAACGGTTAAAATATAATGTGAATGTATGAATATATCTATCAACACGTAACACTGATAGGTATGACTATAATTGTGCTAAACATGATATGAACAACAAAACATGCTTGTGTAATTGTTTAATTTTGTGATAATTATATCTGAACATGTTTGTAAATCAGATGCCAACGGAAATAGCATGTGATCAAGAAGTTCATATTAGTAATGAAAATTCTTTGGATAAAAATACTATAGAAAATATAATAGCTCAAGGAATATCAAATGCCATACCCTCGATCATACTATACACTGTAAGCATACCCATCACTTCAAACCTAACCCTAGTTCCAAGGGAAGTCATGATATTCGTATCAAAACTCCATTTTCCAAACGAAAGAAAACCACAACCTATGGCTACTCTTATAAGGAATTCCGCTCCGACAAATCATGTAAAGACCAAGAAATGGAACCAGAAATCGTGCAGCCTACCTGCAACAACAAAAAGCATTCAAGAAAACGCTATTCTAGGAAGACACTTCGCTGTAATTTCTGCAAGAAGGCCGGACACGCAGAGGAAAAATGTAGAAAGAAAACTAATGTATGTTACAAATGCGGAGAACCAGGTCACATCCGTTCCTACTGCCCGAAACTATCTAAGGCACCCGAAAACGAAGACCAAAATCCCGAGGAAGCTAAGGAGAACGCATAAATATTTACAACACCAGAGGCAATAGCAAATTTTAATAAACACCCTTAGGTTTTGTCAATGCTGCCGTATTAATTGACTTTTAATTCCGATCAAATTCTATAAATAAAAAGGGTCTTTATTTTTTTTATAGAGCCAACTCTCAGTTGCCTCATCTCTTGACAAATTCCTATGTTATACGTGCATTGCCTGTCATACATGTGAATTCATTTCAAACGCTCATTTATTCGTGAGTTTTAATACATATTTCGTTATACTTACTCTGGTAATCTATATGACCGCCTAATGTTGACTTTTGATAATCGAGTCAACAACTTTCTTGGAAAACTCCTTTTCAAAGTTACTTACCAGATTTTCATTGAAATCATTTCCTGTCAAAAACATATATCCATTGGTGGAATATGTCCAAATCGAGCTCAATTGTTTGAACTTGTTCACAAATATACATTCAATTCAAAATCCCATATGATGAATTGAGATCATCATATTCAAGGTAATTTCGTTATTTGAACTTGTTTAAAGTCTTCAATTTTGATTTATTATTTGTTAAAACGCGACACCTTGCGGTGACGATTTCTTTGAAACTTGAATTCATTTTATGTTCACATCTGAGGTACTAATTTATCTATTCATTATCCTAAACCAGTCTTAATACAATTTTGTGTTAAGATGAAGGTACCTAAATTCTTAATCCAACGTACCTCCAATATTTCTTTCATTTTTGAATTGA
This sequence comes from Helianthus tuberosus, assembly GCA_030545235.1. NCBI lineage: Eukaryota > Viridiplantae > Streptophyta > Magnoliopsida > Asterales > Asteraceae > Helianthus > Helianthus tuberosus. Next base: position 203,342,168 of record CM060425.1, read on the forward strand.
TCCTATAATATTTATTTCTTTTGAACATCCTATCTTTTGAATATCCAGATTCACTTCATTTGAAACTTTCAGTTAATTTCGAAAACGGTGAATTCATTTGGTCACCGTAATCATTGAATTCCTTCAGTCATTACAGCACCTTGCGGTGTCTGTGTAAATTTGTAGCCTCTGCTAATAGTAAACGCTAATCATACGTCATTCGTTTGACTCGTCATTCAAATAATCTTGATACAATTATGTGTTAAGACCATGATACACTAAATTCTATTGTATTGTCCAGTGTATCCTTGCCATTTAAATAAACGTTATTGATTTCTGGATTGATTATTGACAAATCATTTTTCATACTTCTATCTTCAATTGAGATTTTTGATTCAGAGTCTTTCAAACAAACAAAGTAAGTTCTCTTTTGAACCCTATTTTCCCTAAAGGTCGTTTATATTCAATTCCTATGTCCCTATTGATCTTATTCAGTTAATAATTCCTGGAACTAATTGTCTTCTATGTCCCCAGAAAAATCTCACTAAGGATCCATCTACTAAGTGTTTTTGTAAGATTCCATACAGTTGTAGCCGATAAGCTACAGGTCCTACTTGTCTAATATAAAAAAAAGATCCAACATAACTGGAACTTGACTCCCTCTGTTAACAAATCTGACTACCCTTTCCATAAAGAAACTTTTAACGAAACTACTTGAAGAATTTTCATCGGTTATCTACATAACTCTTTTAACAATCTCGTATTGCTTTAACTTGAATCATCTTGTTTATTATTCTTGCACTATCTCAAAGACCAGATAAGTTGTTTTTCTGCTCAAAAGACAGTGGTTCGGAACTATCGTCCACTAGATGCTTCCCAAGACGTTTTGACACTACTATTGCTAGTTACAAAGACTGGATGTACCTCCAAAGAAAGATAGTAGCCCAAATCTCGAGGACGAGATTTAAAATAAGGTGGGGAGGATATAACAACCCTCCTAAAATATTTCCGACACCCCTAATATGTTTAGAATGTCCCTAAATGTCCTAAAATACACCCCGTATACGAAAACCGGTCCCAAATACCTTTATATAATTAAAAATAAAATAAAAACCAAAATTATGTGGAGCTCCCGGGCCGCGAAGTCATAGCCTTCGGCTTACGCGGGCCGCGACAGCTAAGAGATCAGGCAGCACCACAATCCGCCACGTGTCGATGACTCAGCGACCCTTTGCCGCCCTAGGGGCCCTCGCGGGGCGCGTAAACCCTTCCTTTCTCTTACGCGGGCCGCGTAGAACTTGAAATCAGGCCCTATATAAAGAGGGCATCGACAGTTCATTTTCCTCGCTCAAATTTCGTGAATCTCTCTCAATTTCTGTAGTGTAGGCCCTCCCCGGGCATTATACCCCCTAAATAGCGAAGCTCTGCCTCGTTGTAAGTATCATAACCCCTGGATACGTTTTAGATATGCTGCCCGATTGATCTAGGGTTCCGTAACGGCTGTCGTGGTTCTGCCCGACGTAGTCATTGGAATGTCGTCTCGGGGAGGGTATTACTAATGTTAAAATGGGTTATTATACTAACGCGTGTGCATTTGTGTAAATTATAGATAATCACCAGGAAACCCTTCCAGAGAACTTAAGACAGCAATGTGAGTAATTCTTCTTTTTGTGTAAACCTTTTTGTGAGTAATCTCCTTTTTGCAAATTGTTTTTTTTTTCAAAACCTCACACGGTTAATTATATATTAAACAGTTATTGAGTGTAAGGATACAATTATCGTCGGTATATTTGGGGTTTTGTATACAAAATTTGTTACTGCCTTGCGAGGAGTAACATGACCATAAGTCGAGAACGACAGTACCGTGGGTGTTAATTGATATGACTTGGAAACAAATGTAATTGCGCGACCGCCCTCGATACTGTACAATGGTCTTTATTAAACTTGATTAAACTGGGATTCACTCACCAGTATTTCCTGCTGATAAAATATTTTAAACACGTGTTTCAGGTAACTTAGTGTGAAGCCAATAAAAGCCAGCTGGAGAGCACTGAAGGCTTAGAAAAGTGGCAATAAAAGTTACCTAATTAAAAAGGAGAATTGTTTTCAATAATTGGGATTATCCCTATAAATGTATCAAAATGAAAAATCGGGTTTTGTCCCACTTATAAATATATAATCAGAGAAACTTGGGTTTTATCCCATTTCTTTAATTTAAATATTTTTGGTGTTTAGCTCTGATAACATATTACCTAACTACGATCCTGATGAAATTTCCGCTGCCAAATTGATAAACACCGATACCACTTAAACTGGCTCACAGCCGTCCGCTCCCTGGAAAGGGGTCGGGGGTTGTGACAATGGTGGTGGCAGACGGTGGTTGTGGGTGATAGTGATGGTGATGGTGCCATGTAAGCTTCCACGTCAGCATTTAACCAGGTTGCGTGCCACATAAGCTGCCACGTATGCAAAACACTAACTGGGCTATAACCTAGTTAGTAAAGGCTTGGTGGAGAAAAATAGCTTGAAAGTTGGGACTGGAAGGAGGAATTTTTTTAGTTGAGATTATTGCCGGCCAATTGTTCAAAGTTTGGAATATTAAAATCCAATAACCCATATTTTTTAAACTTCCATAAAAATAGTTTTTTATAAACTTTTTTGTTTTTAGTTATTTTTATTTAAGTTACACATATATTTCATTAGGGATGCTAAACGGGTTGTGGGTTCGATCCGAAACTGACCCAACCAATTAACTTTATGACATAAAGCACATATCAAGAAATTAAACAAAAAGAGTTTTCGATAACCCAGATGCCTAAAACGCAATAGATAAAAAAACAAAAAAAATGATTTTTTTTCTAAAACGCAATAGACTAAAAATAAAAAATAAAGTGTTCTTTTTAAAAACCAATGGACAAAAAACACAAAAGAAAAGTGTTTTTTTCCTAAAACGCAATGGATCAAAAACACAAAACTAAATGTTCTTTCAAAAAACACAATAGACTAAAAACACAAAAGAAAGTGTTCCTTCTAAAATGCAATGCACTAAAACACAAAAGAAAGTATTTTTTTTCTAAAATGCAATGGACTAAAAACACATAAAAATGTGTTTTACCTAAAACGCAATGGACTAAAAACACTTCAAAATGTGTTTTTTCTAAAACGCAATGGATTAAAAACATAAAAGAAAGTGTTCTTTCTAAAATGCAATGGACAAAAAACACAAAAGAATGATTTTTTTTCTAAAACGCAATGCACTAAAAACACAAACGAAAGTGTTTTTGCCTAAAACGCAATGGACTAAAAACACATAAAAATGTGTTTTACCTAAAATGGAATGGACTAAAAACACTTCAAAATGTGTTTTTCTAAAACGCAGTGAACCAAAAAACACATAAAAATGTGTTTTTCCTAAAACACAATAGACCCAAAAAAAAACAAAAGAAAGTGTTTTTTTTTAAATGCAATGGATAAAAACACATAAAAATGTGTTTTACCTAAAACGCAATGGACTAAAAACACTTCAAAATGTGTTTTTCTAAAATGCAATGACCAAAAAACACATAAAATCTGTAACGCAATAGAAAAAAAGTGTTTTTTTCTAAAACGCAATGGACTAAAAACACCTCAAAATGTGGTTTTCTAAAACGCATTGGACCAAAAAACACATAAAAATGTATTTTTCCTAAAACACAATTGACTAAAAACACATAAAAATGTGTTTTTACCTAAAACGCAATGGACTAAAAACACAATAAAACATGTTTTTTCTAAAACGCAATGGACTGAAAATACAAAAAAAATGTGTTTTTTCATTCCTTTGTAAAACGCAATGACTCAATTCAAAACCCAGATCGTAAAAATACAATTCAAAATTTTCTTACATAGATCGAAGCCGATTTCTTCAGATTTCTTCAGCGATTGACGAAATTTGAATGCTAGAAACACTTATCAGCGATCGAATCGAACGAATCGAGTGATTCGTTTCAAAATCACAGGAAAAAATGAGATATAGTATGAAATTAAACTGGGTTTCTTCAAAAAAGTTGAAGAACACGTTGATTGGGTGTTTGAATAATTGATTGGTGATGAAAATCGCACTATAAGGTAGTTAGGGATGCAAACGAACCGAACGAACACGAACAAGAACAAGACCTTGTTCTTGTTCGTTTGTTAAGAGATATATGTGTTCGCGAACCGTTCATGAACACTTATCGAACGAGATTTTATGTTTGTGTTCATTTGTTAAGGAAATGAACTTGTTCGTGTTCGTTTGTGTTTGTTTGTTAATTTTAGGCAACGAACATTGACGAACACAAATGAGCACAAACTAATGTTCATGAACACAAATGGAAACAAATGAACACAAACAATCGTTCATGAACAGAATATATAATAAACAATCGTTCATGAACAGAATATATAATACACCGACACTTATTAGATATTTAATTTGTCGGAATTTTGAAGTATTTAAATAAATATAAAAACTAAAAACACTAATGAACTATCGAACACAAACGAACACGTTAACGAACGTTCACGAACATAAACAAACGAACACGACCTCTGTTCATGTTTGTTCATTTAACTAAACGAACGAAATTTCTTGTTCGTGTTCGTTTGTTTAATAAACGAACGAACACAAGCGAACTTCCCGCCTAACGGTTCACGAACTGTTCGCCGAACGTTTGGTTCGTTTGCAGCCTTAAATGTAGTGATTATTGAGATAGAAAGTGAAGAAAAGTTGAAGATGGTGGGTTTTGAAAATTGTGGGTTTTAAAATTACAGGGAGAGAAGAAAGGAAAAGATTCAATAAAATTGACTAAAATACCCATTCCCCTTTATTTTTAAATTTTGCCACATGTTATAATCCTATTGCTTCTTATCCTTCCTAGTCAAACTAAACTTCCTATTTGATTTTTTTTTTAACGGCAGAAATTCTATGATAATAGAACGAGGGCCAGCATTGGTTGTGAAACCCCAAAAAGTACAAAAAAAAAACGAAATACAAACAAAAATCAACGTATTATATCTCTTATATTAAACTCTGCCCATCTCTACCACAACAAGTCCTTCTTCGACCTTGCTTTGATCCATAAAACGACAGAGCTTTTATTTCTTCCACCGTTTTTGTAACCGGAATGACATTATTATTAAACTCCTTCTCGTTTCTTACCTTCCATATCTGCCACATTGTAATTTGGAGGATTGCACCAATCGTTTTCTTCCACGTCTGTGACCCGGTTACAGTGGATACCATGCTTAGCACACCTTCACAAGATTCAATGTAATTGCTTGGAAGTTTCAGCCACACCATTACGTTCCACCATACCATTTTCGCTAATAAACAAGTTACCAAAGTATGTTTGACCGTTTCTTCTTCAATTCCACATCTCGGGCAGGTTGTATCAAGGATCGGCACCCCACCTTTGCTTAGTTCAACCTTTACTGCGACCCTATTCCTTACGGCCCTCCAACAAAAATAGTTAACCTTAGGTGACACCCAATTATTCCAGTATGGCCACTCTACGTCGTCATCTGATACACAAGATTTCATGTTTGTATGAAATATATATGTTACTACAAGAAAAGCTCAAAAACCATTTTATTTTTAATTCAAACAGGTTGTATTTTTTTTTTCAATTATGTGTATTGTATTGAAATACATTTACTTTATTCTTTGTATATGTAAGGACCTTCAAAAATGTCCCAAAACGACCCGTAAGTGAAAACCCGGACCCCTGAAACCCTACTGTGCATGAAAAACCAAGAAAACAGATTTTTGGGATTCACACGGGCCGCGTAAGAGTAAGCCTAGGCTTACACGGGCCGCGACAGATCATAAAATCTCCGGATCAGCTTGCCAGGCCATGTGTCACACACGTGGCAGGCCTACCGATGACACGCTAGCCCTAGTCTACGATTAGCTGGCCCTCGCGGGCAGCGTAAGATCAAGAGGGGGCTTACGCGGGCCGCATAAACCCCATTTTTCAGCTATAAATTGATCCGATCATGAGCAGTTCAACTGTGTCAAAAACTTTTCTCAAAAACAAAGTTCTACTGCTCAAAATCATAATTTCCATTAGGGAGGCGCTGCTACGATACAGGGTATTAACTCGATCGCTGCTACGATTCAATGTCCGATCGATTGAAACTATCCAATGGATATTTAACTGCTGCCCAAATTAGGGCCATACTTTGTCATTCGTCGTAAATTCGATGGATGTTTGAGTATTGCACTTTGTCATTCGTTGTGAGGGTTTTTATCTCGTGAGTTATCGTAAATGCTGTATTAGTTACAAACCTAGTTCGTGTGATTTGTTATTTAAATTGGTTACAAGGCTAATCAGTAGGCTAAACTCTGCCCGTTTAAATCTGCAATGTGAGTCATTCTCTTTTTATCAAATTGCTTTACAAAACCCTAAATGCTTTCAAGGTTATAATTACAGCGATTAAGTCTTTGTAATCTTCAATTACTGCCGGTATGTGGGGTTTTGTATACATTACTTGTTTCCCGTCACCATTGGACAACGAGTTAGCCAATGGGTGATCTGACCATAGTCACAGATACAGTCGAGTGACAAATACCGATTTGGGGTAATTGGTTGATATAAACAATGTAATCACCCTTAATACTGTATATTATAACAATGTGTCGTTTTGTGCAACTTGAATGACTTGCCAGTATTTCTCTGCTGATAAAACTTTTTTTTTAAAACATGTTTCAGGTGATCTGCTGTGATCAAGGAAAAAGTGCCGCGTAGCACTACAAGCTTGAAGAAGTGGCTCAATAAAATAAAGAAACATGTTTTTGTAAAAACAGGGGATTTCCGTGAAAAATCACCCTTATTGTAATTTACGGGGTTTATCCCGAATTGTGAAATAAAATAATCGAAAAATTTTCAAGTTTTAAACGATCCTGTTAATTATTCCGCTGCCAATTAAGTATTTAGAAATACTTGATTTTCTGATTGTTATTTTGTGATTATGTGTTTTTGTGTTATTTGACTATTGGTTAGTTTACAATATGGGTAAGCAAAGAATTTCGGACATCTATCGTCAATTAGATAGTTCACCAAAAGATAAGGAAACCTCATTCCAATCAAATTCCTCAAGATACTCCGCAGATACTGAGGAAGGAATATTTATTCGTAAGGCACAGTTTGAGAAACCACTTACCATCAGGAAAACAAGTTGGATTATTAGAAAAAGTCGAGAGAAAATGAGGAAGTCACAAACAAAAGGAGTGATAATTAATAAGGAGACCCAGGAAATAGGTAATAACCCGCCATGGGAAGATGAATTAGACGAACAATGGGAAAATCTCTACATGTTAACCACTACAGCAGTAAATGTTAACTTATAGTTGAATCGCCAAACCAGTACCAGCATCTATGTCACCTACGAGCCAGAAACTTTAAAAAGAACTTCATCCATTAGATAACAACCTAGTAGAAGAAAGAGACATGATAAACTTTACATAAACACATGTTGAGAATAATACTCCAATAACCTAGCTAGACTAAAATAATTTACGGATGCATAACCACTAGTATATTTCGAATTTCAGTTGTAATTTGTAATAGATATATATAAAAATCGCAATATTTCGTTTTAATCAATCTGTTTGTATAATTGTATTAGATATTTGTAATTAATTTTTCTGATTGCCATTCTGTGATTATGTGGAAATTCAAGTTACAAAATTTTAACCTATAATTTTGTGTGTTTCTTCATATCTGCTAAACAGCATGAATGAATTGTCTGAAGCTCTTCAGAATCTCAATCTCTATTCTGTTAATGTGGAAGTTTCCAGAGACTTTACCGGTTATTGTGCCGACATGGAGGAACCTATGGAATTTCAAGCCCAACCCCCGGAGAAACCCAAGCCAAAGAAGAGAAGAAGACTTGTAGGCTGGAGGCGTGTGCGTAGGAAGAAACCAACGACACGGAAAGTTATAAAGACTGAGGATCCCAAAGATAAAGGCAAAGGAATAGAGATTGGGGAAAGTTCCAGGCAAGACCAGAAAATGTCATCCTGGGAGGACCTGGATCATAAACTGGCACTTAGTGACCTCATCGGACCTGCCGGTGAAAACCTCTTTAATTACCCAGCGGAAGCACAACTTCCAGTTGACCTAGAGCCTGAAATCCCAGATCCTATTATCCACTCCCAACCTTTACCAGCAGAACTAGAAGAGTGGTGGACCACCGACTGGCAGTTTCAGAATCTCCTAAACAACCCTAATACCTTTTTCCCCCAATTTGACCCTGAACCCCCACTACATCCACCAATGAGCACCGAGAACTTAGCTGAACTCCGCCATTATGGCGAGGAGCTGGTGGACGTAGGGAATAGAATCCGGGAAGTAGGGGAGAGGATCTCCTGGAAATACGACGAGAGGGAACGTCGTTTCTAAAATGCCAGCTGATAGGGATCATATGGGGTTGTGGGAATGCGTGTTTAATAATAATATAATAATAAAAATATAATCATGTGAAATAACTTAAAAATAAAACTTTTGTAAGATAACTTGTGTGTACGGATGCCTATTATAATATATAAAATATTGAATGTCGAAAAATCGACAATTTTGGCTATACATGTTGATGTAATTATGTACGACTGTTTTGTTATGTTTGGTTGTTAATTATTTTCTGGTAATCACTTATATATATTAATTACCAGATGGAACACGCTGGTAATGAACCCGTTAACGAAGTTAACCAATCTGAACAAAACCATGAAGATCAATTTCTGAATAGGCAAGATATCGAGAATATCGTTGCTCAGGGAATAGCCAATGCTATTCCAGCAATCCTTGCTGCTGCTCGAAATCCAGTTGAACCTCAACAAATAATTCCTAGCAAACGTACTTATGAAGACAACTTCAGTAATAGCGTAAATGGAGGCGGTAACATTAATAATAATGATAATAATATACTGCAGTCCCCAATTTTCAAAAGAATGAAAGCTGCAACGCCTGGTTGCACTTACAAGGAATTCCTTGCCTGTAAACCTGTTGAGTTCGCAGGCAATGAAGGGGCGACTGCGGCGCTGCGTTGGTTGGAGAAAACCGAGGCAGTAACCAAAATAAGTAAATGTGCCGAGGAGGATAAAGTCATGTATGCTTCTCACCTTTTTAAGGAAAAAGCATTAGAATGGTGGAATATGGTATTACAAGCCAAGGGAAGTGACATGGCCTATGCCATGAGTTGGGAGGAGTTTAAGCGTCTGGTGGAAAGAAAATTCTGCCCAGAATATGAAAAAGAGCAGATGGCGAACAAATTCCTGAGCCACCGAATGGTGGATGTTAATTGCAGAGGGTATACCTCGAAGTTTTTCGAATATGCTCGAATTGTGCCTACTTTGGCTTCGCCAGAGCCGGTACTTATTTCTCGCTACATTTGGTGTTTAATTAGCGAAATCCGTGATATTGTCAAAGCTGCAAGGCCTCGCACGATCGATGATGCAGTGGAATTAGCCAACACTTTGACTGACGGACTGATGCGTACGCGAGAAGAAAATAGGAAGAAGGAATTGGCTCAGAAAATTACCCAAGGATTCCGTGTGGGTAATAATAGCAATTTCAAGAAAAGAAGAACTGGGCAATATTCCACTCTGCCGTTCTGCAGAAACTGTAAAAAGAAGCATTTTGGCAAATGTAATGAAACCTGCAACTTCTGCAAAGCGATATGACATCGTGAAGAAGATTGCAGAAAGAAAACAAGGGTCTGCTATAACTGTGGAGAGGCTGGGCATTTCAAACCAGAATGCCCTAAGTTGGTCAAACCAGCAGATAACAAGGCTAAACCTGCAGAAGGAACTACCAAGAAAAACGCAAGAGCCTTCCAGTTGACTACTCAGGAAGCAGAGCTAATCCCTGACATGATAACTGGTACGTTCCTAGTCCACAACATTTATGCAAAAGTATTATTTGACTCTGGTGCAAACCAAAGTTTTATAAATACTTCATTCTGTCAAGCTCTTAACCTACCTTTAACCAAACTTAGGCAAATTTTTACGGTAGAAACGGCAGATGGGAATTCTGTTAACATAGATAAGGTTTTGCAAGAGGGAAAGATAGAACTCTTAGGCCATAAGTTTTCTGCAAACCTGTTATCTATGAATTTAGCTGGATTTGATGTTGTATTAGGAATGGAGTGGTTAGTAGCCAACCATGCCCGAATTCTTTGTGATAAGAATTCCATAGAAATACATACACCCACAGGAGAATTAGTGGTGATTACAGGAGATAAGCCACGTAAGCCAATGAAATTCATTTCAGTAATGAAATTGGCCAGTTATTCAAGAAAACAAGAAATAGTGTATATGATTTCAACAATCATCAACACTAAAGGTAAGGAACTTAAAGAAATTCCAGTAGTAGCAGAATACCCAGATGTATTCCCAGAAGAACTACCTGGACTACCACCTGATAGGGAAGTAGAATTTAGAATTCATCTAATTCCTGGAACTACACCGATAGCCAAGGCACCTTATCGGTTAGCACCCACCGAAATGCTAGAATTGAAAAAGCAGTTAGATGAATTGCTAAGTAAAGGATTTATACAACCTAGTTCATCCCCTTGGGGAGCACCAGTGTTGTTCGTAAAGAAGAAAGATGGGTCAATGCGAATGTGTATCGATTATAGGGAATTGAATAAGGTTACAATTAAGAATCGATACCCATTACCTAGGATTGATGATCTCTTTGATCAACTTCAAGGAGCTAGATATTTTTCTAAGATAGATTTACGCTCCGGATATCATCAATTAAAAGTACAAGAAGAGGACATACCTAAAACTGCTTTCAGAACTAGGTATGGTCATTATGAGTTTACAGTCATGCCCTTTGGACTAACAAATGTTCCTGCAGCATTTATGGGCATGATGAATAGGATCTGTAAACCGTACTTGGATAAATTTGTAATTGTCTTCATCGACGATATACTCATTTATTCCAAAAGTCAAGACGAACATTGTGAGCACCTGCATGCACTCTTAACTTTGTTAAGAAAGGAAAAGCTTTACGCCAAATTATCGAAGTGTGAATTTTGGCTACAGGAGGTGCAATTTTTAGGTCACATGGTGAATCATGAAGGTATTCATGTAGATCCTGCTAAGATAGAAGCAATCACCAAATGGAAAGTCTCGCAATCAGCTATAGAAATTAGGAGTTTTCTAGGGTTAGCCGGATACTATAGACAATTCATTAAGGATTTTTCTAAAATAGATGTGCCATTAACTAAGCTAACCGGTAAAGCAGTTAAGTTTGAATGGGGACCTAGGCAAGAAGAGGCTTTTAGGATTTTAAAACAAAGGTTAACAAACGGCCCAATTCTTGCCTTACCAGAAGGGACAGAAGATTTTGAAGTTTATTGTGATGCTTCTAAGCTAGGATTGGGATGTGTGCTAATGCAACGCAAGAAGGTAATTGCATATGCCTCAAGGCAATTGAAAAAGCACGAGGAAAATTATACGACGCATGACTTAGAGTTAGGAGCCATAATTTTTGCCCTTAAGATTTGGAGACACTATCTGTATGGAAGTAAGTTTACTGTCTATACAGATCATAAAAGCTTAAGGTACATATTTGGGCAAAAAGAATTAAACATGAGGCAAAGAAGATGGATGGAAATTTTAAGTGACTATGACTGTGATATTCAATATCACGAAGGAAAGGCAAATGTAGTTGCAGATACCTTAAGTCGTAAGTATCATGAGAAACAACGACGAGTTCGTGCTCTTAGACTAAGTCTACAATTAGACTTAATGGAACAATTGAAAAATATTCAAGAAACAGCAATCAAGGATGATGTTGAAGGAATGAAAGGATGAATAAAAGAATTAGAACAAGGAAGTGATGGAATTTGGAGATTCCATGAGAAAAGGATTTGGGTACCTAAGCAAGGAAACTTAAGAAATAAGATTTTAGAGGAAGCCCATAAATCTAGGTATACCATGCATCCTGGTAACAATAAGATGTACCAAGATTTAAGAAATGATTTCTGGTGGATAGGAATGAAAAAGGATATAGCTAGATATGTATCTAAGTGTCTAACTTGTTCACAAGTTAAGGCAGAACACCAGAAACCTTCAGGATTACTCCAACAGTTAGAAATGCCTGTTTGGAAATGGGAACTAATAACCATGGATTTTGTTACTAAGTTGCCCAAAACCAAAAAAGGTAATGATGATATTTGGGTAATTGTCGATCGATTAACCAAATCAGCCCATTTTCTACCCATGAAGGAAACCTTCAGCATGGAAAGGTTAGCAAAGTTGTATGTGGACGAGATAGTATCCTTACATGGAGTCCCACTCTCCATTGTGTCGGATAGGGATAGTCGTTTCACTTCCCATTTCTGGACAAGTTTCCAAGGAGCAATGGGAACCCGACTAAACTTAAGCACTGCATATCATCCTCAAACAGACGGACAAAGTGAAAGGACGATCCAAACCCTGGAGGACATGTTCAGGGCATGTGTGATAGATTTTGGTGGAAATTGGGATGACCACCTACCCTTAATTGAATTCTCCTATAACAATAGTTATCATGCAAGCATCGAAGTTGCCCCGTTCGAAGCACTATATGGACGGAAGTGTAGAACTCCAGTTTGTTGGGCAGAAATAGGAGAAAGTCAATTATCAGGTCCTGAAATAGTACAAGAAACTACCGACAAGATCACTCAAATCAAGGAACGACTGAAAACGGCTCGAGATCGCCAGAAAAGCTATGCAGACAATCGACGCAAGCCGTTAGAATTCCAGATTGGAGACAGAGTACTATTGAAAGTTTCTCCTTGGAAAGGAGTAGTTCGGTTCGGTAAGAAAGGAAAGCTGAGTCCAAGGTACGTAGGACCATTCCCAGTAATCCAGCGAATAGGACCAGTCGCCTATCGCTTACAACTACCCGAAGAGCTAGCAGGGGTACATGATGTATTTCATATATCCAACCTCAAGAAATGTCTATCTGACGGATCCCTGGTAGTACATCTTCAAGATGTAGAGGTAAATGAAAAGTTAAAATTTGTTGAGAAGCCACTGCAAATAGAAGACAGAAAGGTCAAATTTCTCAAGCACAAAAAACTAGTGCTGGTCAAAGTCAAATGGGATTCAAAGAGAGGACCTGAATACACTTGGGAGCTGGAATCGGAAATGAAGCGAAAATATCCTCACTTATTCTAGTAAATCTCGAGGACGAGATTTTAAATAAGGTGGGGAGGATGTAAGGACCTTCAAAAATGTCCCAAAACGACTCGTAAGTGAAAACCCGGACCCCTGAAACCCTACTGTGCATGAAAAACCAAGAAAAACATATTTTTGGGATTCACGCGGGCCGCGTAAGAGTAATCCTAGGCTTACGCGGGCCGCGACAGATCATAAAATCTCCGAATCAGCTTGCCAGGCCACGTGTCACACACGTGGCAGGCCTACCGATGACACGCTAGCCCTAGTCTACGATTAGCTGGCCCTCGCGGGCCGTGTAAGATCAAGATGGGGCTTACGTGGGCCGCGTAAACCCCATTTTTCAGCTATAAATTGATCCGATCATGAGCAGTTCAACTGTGTCGAAAACTTTTCTCAAAAACGAAGTTCTACTGCTCAAAATCATAATTTCCATTAGGGAGGCGCTGCAACGATATAGGGTATTAACTCGATCGCTGCTACAATTCAATGTCCGATCGATTGAAACTATCCAATGGATGTTTAAGTGCTGCCCAAATTAGGGCCATACTTTGTCATTCGTCGTAAATTCGATGGATGTTTGAGTATTGCACTTTGTCATTCGTTGTAAGGGTTTTTATCTTGTGAGTTATCATAAATGATGTATTAGTTACTAACCTAGTTCGTGTACATTGTTATTTAAATAAGGTTACAAGGCTAATCAGTTGGCTAAACTCTGCCCGTTTAAATCTGCAATGTGAGTCATTCTCTTTTTATCAAATTGCTTTACAAAACCCTAAATGCTTTCAAGGTTATAATTACAGGGATTAAGTCTTTGTAATCTTCAATTACTGCCGGTATATGGGGTTTTGTATACATTACTTGTTTCCCGTCACCATTGGACAACGAGTTAGCCAATGGGTGATCTGACCATAGTCACAGATACAGTCGAGTGACAAATACCGATTTGGGGTAATTGGTTGATATAAACAATGTAATCACCCTTAATACTGTATATTATAACAATGTGTCGTTTTGTGCAACTGGAATGACTCGCCAGTATTTCCCTGCTGATAATTTTTTTTTTTTTAAACATGTTTCAGGTGATCTGCTGTGATCAAGGAAAAAGTGCCGCGTAGCACTACAAGCTTGAAGAAGTGGCTCAATAAAATAAAGAAACATGTTTTTTGTAAAAACAGGGGATTTCCGTGAAAAATCACCCTTATTGTAATTTACGGGGTTTATCCCGAATTGTGAAATAAAATAATCGGCAAATTTTCAAGTTTTAAACGATCCTGTTAATTATTCCGCTGCCAATTTAAATAAATACCACGGGGTTTCTGTCCCGCGGCTTCTGGACCGGGTCAAACCGGACCAGGGGCCGTGACAGTATATGACTAAATACATTTACATTATTCTTTGTATGACTAATTGTGCTTGTGTCTTTCAAACTATAACAATAGATCATTGAGGCACTTAGTGACATAAGAATTGATATTTTTACAATGTTTTTGTTTTGTATAGTTGTTAATCAGGATTTAAGTTAGTTTCAATGAGGTTCAATCCTCAACCGTAAATCAATATTCTTTATGTTAGGATTTATATGTGTAAAACCCAAACCAAACCGAACCCATGGCGAAAACCAAAACCTGAAACCAAACGATTTCATATGTTAAATAAAAAATTTAAAGTAAAGATATAAAAAATTTGATAAGTGAAAAGGAGAGTACAAGTAAAAATATTGGGAGGGTGGTACATTTAACAATATCTTAAATTAGATACCTCTGTGTGTATCTTACGTGCATTATTTAACGCTCAAAGTTAACCTTGTTAAATTTTGAACCATTTGTGAAAGCAAATAAGGTGGCTGGAACTATATAATTTTTAAACCATGGACGAAGTCATAAAATTTGGGTCGACCCCTATCAACTTCTGCCTTTACAAATCCCTATTTCATCTTTCCGATTAAGTTTATCATCTCTTCACTTAAATTTCTTTTCAAATGGCAATTGTCGTCGATTGAAGTTATGATTCCATAGTAAGTTATTTAATTTTATTGAATGTTTCTTGTAAGAATTACAATCATATTGAAATCAAGTTTTATAATAAAACAAGCAATTATAGTGGAATCCATACAAACGTGTCGAAACAAATTACTCGAAAATCAATAGCATTGGTTGTGTTTGTATGGAATGAGATTTAGGGGGTGTTTGGGATTCCTTTATTTCCACCTCCTTTTGACTTATTAACTTATATAAGTTAATAAGTTATAACAATAGTGTTTGGCAAACCCACAAGTCCTTTTAAAATAACTTATGGTTTGTATTGTAAGAAGGCAAATTTGAGAAGTCAAAATTTGTAACTTCTCAAATAGCAAAAAGACTTTTGAAGATTTTATGACCATTACACCCTTCACCTACCCCTCCAAACATCTGTCGTCGTCATTTTACATGAATAAGTTAAACCAAACACCTTTTAAAAAACTACTTATTGACTTATTGGCTTATAAGCTAACCCAAACACTTTTTTTAAAAGTCTTTTTTAAAAAGTCACAAGTTAATAAGTCATTCTCACAAAAAGTCTTTTTTAACTTACCCAAACACCCCCTTAATGGTTTTTTTATTTGAGTTGTTTGAGTAATAAAATTATTAACTTAAACCATTTGGCCAATTTTGAGTAAACTGCCATTTTGGTCCCTGTGATTGGGCACTTTTGTCATTTTAGTCCAAATCTCAAACTTTTTAAATCTGGGTCCCTGTGGTTTCAATTTTGTTGTCATTTTAGTCCAAATTTCAAATTTGGCCAGATTCCCTAATTTAAAACCCCCTGTTTTGTCCTTTTGCTCAGGGGTATTTTCGTCATTTTGGTCATTAAAAAAATTATATAAATAAAATCCCAAAACACCATATCTGCACTCTCTCTCAACACCTCCTTTCTCTCTCTTCTCTCCCCCACCCCTTCTCACCACCGCCACCTCCTCCCCCTCCATTAACACCACCACTGCACCACCACCACTGCACCACCACCACCCCCACCGGACCACCACTGCACCACATCATCTTCCCCCCTCCATGTTAGACGGTGATTACCATGGTCCATGGCGACGACATCGTTAAGGAATTTAAAGGTCGTGACGGCTAGGGTTTCAAAGAGGATGTTGACTGCGAGCTACGGTTCAGGCACTCGGCGGCGACGTAGGGTGTTTAGATGACGGAGAAGAGAGTTCAACAGTGAATAGACGACGATGGTCGGATTCGTAGCTCCGATTCCGACCCGAGGTTCCAGTCACGGTTCAGGCACTCGGCGGCGACGTAGGGTGTTTAGATGATGGATGTACCGGTCCATTTGGGTACTCACATTTGAAGTATCCCTACGATTTGCTTCTGTACTTGTTTTTTTCTTGCTTCACAACTGCAACACCAGATTAGATTTTTATTAGTTTTTAATTAATTACTGGATGGTAGTTAAATAGAGATTAACAAAGGGGTCAAAAGATTTTCATAAATAGACGTACGAGTTTGGTTCTGTTGTGAATCTTTCTCTGTTGGTTCAACTTTCAGTTATCTTCTATTTATTTTTCCTTTGCTGGTATCTCATTCCCATTTTGTCAAAACCCGTTTTGTCAAGAACCGAAATGGCTATTTTTAAAACGACCCGTTCTGTTAGATGATGGATGTTAAGGCTGGTGAGTTTAAAGAGAGAGAGAGAGGGAGAGAGGAGAGAGAGACTGAGCTTCAGATTTGGGGTTGAAGATGATGTAAATTGGGAAAGGAGAATTAATAAGGGTATTTAATTTAGTTTTATAATTAACAAAATGTTAAATGAAAAGCACTTGGACAAAAATACACTTGCACAAAAAGACAAAATAGACATTTTGAAACAGTCAAAAATGAGAGTTTTTGAATTTTGCACCAAAATGGCAATAAAAGTGAAACCACATGGACCCAGATTTAAAAAGTTTGAGATTTGGACTAAAATTGTAAAAGTGCCCAAACCACAGGGATCAAAATGGCAGTTTACTTGCCAATTTCTTTCCAAATATGAAAAAAAACAAACAAACATAATATGGATGATGATGATGATGATGATGATGTTATCTTCTTAAATAAAAATTAAAAAAGAGCAGCTTCTTGTTAAATGAGAGTGAAATAGTAGGGCTTTGCTTTCTGCATTTCTTACCAAACCAAAATCAAAGCAGACTGTGTGTTTGGTCAAAGCCAGAGAGAGAGAGAGAGTCTGTGTTTGGTGAAAGAGAGAGAGAGAGTGTGTGTGTGTGTGTGTGTGTGTTAGGTTGAAGCGATTCACGTCTCTCTGTTGGTGTTTGGGGATGATGACTCGCTCCTCTTCACGTCTTCATTCTTTCATCAAACTCAAATGTAATTTCATCACCAACTCTGTAACAACCCCTCTTTCGTCTTCCCGATTAGGTTTAGATTTCAGTCCTCACTCCACTTCTTTAGCTTCTCTTCTTCACTCCACTTCCTTTTCAAATAATGGGGATCGTCCACTGTTATCTAGGTATCAAAAAGTTACCAGCTTGGATCATGCCTTTAACCTGTTCGATGAAATGACACAGAGACGACCCCTCCCATCTGTTATCAAGTTTACTCAGTTGTTAAATGTTGTTGCCAAAATGAAACATTTTTCTTGCTCTCTTGACCTTTTCAAACAAATGTGCGCCGTTGGAGTTCCTGTTGATGCCTACTCTATGAATATTGCCATCAAGTGTTGTTGTCAGATGTCTCGCACCAACGACGGCTTTGCACTCCTGGGCTGTTGCTTCAGGCGAGCTGTTGTACCCGATGTCTTCACATTTAATACACTCTTAGATGGACTCGTCATAGAAAATAGGATTGCTGAGGCAGAGAGACTGTTCAAGAAGCTCATTAAGCAGAAAATTTGTGAACCTGATGTTGTTACATATTCCACAATGATTAAAGGGCTTTGCAAGGTTGGAAATAATGATATTGCCATTGGCTTGCTAAGGCTCATGGATGAAAGAGGCTGTAAGCCTAATACTGTAGTATATAATACCATCATTGATAGTCTCTGCAAGGACAAACTGATAGATGATGCTTTCAAGCTTTTCAATGAAATGGTATTTGCCAAAGGCATTCAACCAGATGTCATCACATACAACTCTCTCATTCATGGCCTTTGTAACTTGTGTCGTTGGGACGAGGTCTCTAAGCTGCTAAAAGAAATGGAGGATCTAAGGATCTCTCCTAGTTTGCGAACCTTTAACATATTAGTCGATGCGTTTTGCAAGGAAGGTAAGGTGAATGAAGCGGAGGCTGTTATAGACATCATGGTTGAGAGACGTGTGGTTCCTGACATCGTAACATACAATTCACTTGTAGATGGTTACTGTCTGCGAGGTGAGATGACCAAGGCAAGGACACTTTTTGATTCACTTACTTCTAAAGGTCTAGTCCCTAATGTTGTTACTTACAACAGTTTATTGAACGGGTATTGCAAGAGTTTGAAAGTAGAAGAGGCCATGCATATGTTTCATGATATAACAAGAAAAGGTCTGAAACCTGATATAGTCACTTACAACACGATGATACAGGGATTGTTTCGGGTTGGATGTTGTGGAGATGCACGAAAACTCTTTGATGAGATGCGAGCACAAGGCCTTATTCCAGATGAATGCACCTATAGAATAATATTAGATGGCCTTTGCAACAACCGTCAAGTTGAAGAAGCGCTCTCTTTGTTTCATCTGGTTGGTGATAGCAACCTAAATTCTAATATCGTGGTGTACACAATACTTATTGAAGGTGCAAGCAAATGTGGGAAGCTTGATATTGCAAGTGCTCTTTTCCATGACCTTACTGTAAAAGGCTTGCAACCTGATGTTCACACATATGCTGTGATGATTAGTGGCTTATGTAGGGAAGGTTTACTTAAGGAAGCAAAACACTTGTTTTGTAAAATGGATGAGAGTGGCTGCCCACCAAATAGTGTTATTTACAATGTTTTTCTCCAAGGATATCTTAAGAACCAGAATTGCGATGATGTGGAGATGCTTTTACAGGAAATGGATAGAAGAAGTTACTCACTTGATGCTTCTACTTTATCATTGTTAATAGATCAAATCTCGGCTGGTTCACTAGGCAGAAGTATGCTTAAATTGATTGGTAAGCTTGTCCCAAAAGAAATCATGGACACTCTTGCCTAGATAACAATCTGGGAGAGAGACTGAATTAGTTATTGTCGGTTTGAGCTATTTGTAGCATGAGAAATTAAAATAGGAAATTTGTATCGAGTTCCTACTAGTCTTTACTTGTCTAATGAGTTTAATGTTTTAACATATTTGTATTTTCTATACTAGCAGTCACATTTCATTGACTTTATATGAGTTCCAGTTTGATATGTACAAAGTGGATATCATAACTTTGATCACAAGCATTATTAGTATCAACAGAGGGTTTAGGGTCATTGTAAATAAAATGTGGTCTTTGTTCGTAATAAGAGTTGAACCGTAACTAGTGATTGGTTACATAAAACCGTGGGTGTTATTCAAGTTTGCTTGATCCAATATTCCAACACCGACTTCAAACAGAACCAAAACCAGTTACCCTTTTCATCAAATTTGACAACTTCTTGATGCAATCAATAAATCTTCCCAATCAAAAACATTACAGTAGAATCAGATTTTAAGGAGCTTTACAAGATGCATCAGATTTTCCTATAACTAAGATTTCCATTGTAATCAACAAACAACAACCTGTGTGGCAACATAAGAAAAAAAGTAATTGAAAATATAAGTTTTTTTCTAAAGAGCACAAGGGTTACAGGACTTGTTAAATTCTCATAGCATAAACAGCTTCCGGTGCACATGTTCTTCACTTGAACCTGTATGGGTATGTCCTTCATGATCATGGAAAATAAGTGTCAAGATTCCAACTAAACAGAGTACAGATCCTACTAGAAGCTTGTCATAACGTTCCATCCAGTGAAACTTGAGCTGACTAGCACCATAGAACGATAGAGCCACCAATGACGTCATCACAGTTATCGTGCTGCAAGTCCAAAAATAAAAACATAGGTCGTCCCTTTTTGTAAGTGCGAAATACTTTGCCGTATTTAGGGCTGCAAACGAACCGAATGTTCAACAAACAGTTCGTGAACCGTTCGGCAGGAAGTTCGTTTGTGTTCGTTCGTTTATTAAACAAACGAATACGGACAAGAATTTTTGTTTGTTTAGTTAAATGAACGAACATGAACAGAGGCAGCGTTCGTTCATTTGTGTTCGTGAACGTGTTCGTTTGTATTTGATAGTTCATTAATGTTTTTAGTTTTTATATTTATTTAAATACTTCAAAATTCCGACAAATAAAATATTTAATAAGTGTCGGTGTATTATAATATTTTGTTCATCAACGCTCTTTGTGTTCGTTTGCTTCCATTTGTGTTCATGAACATTAGTTTATGCTCAATCGTGTTCATCAACGTTCGTTTTCGTTCATTGCCTAAAATTAACAAAACACAAACGAACACGCACATAAAATCTCGTTCGGTAAGTGTTCATGAACACATATATTTTCTTAACAGACGAACACGAACAAGGTCTTGTCCGTATTCGTTCGGTTCATTTGCAGCCCTAGCCGTATTCAAAAGAATGACTAAATCTACCTGAATAACAACACAATAATAGCAAGTACCATCATCGATGATGAATTTCCAACAGCAAGAAACACGGGAAGTGTGGTTGCACAAGGAGACAACGCGGGAACAAGAACAAGCCCAGCAACCGCCATTTTTTCCATCGGTTGATTGTGGGTGTGGGTGTGACCACCTTTTCCACACATGAATAACAATATGTAACTACCGCCGAGTACAACTAGTAACAATGATGCAAGTTTGTGCACGGTTTCTTCACCGGCAATGGTGTTTGATATGGTGATTGCTGTAATTCCTAGAAGAGATGTAGATAAGACATGCAATACAGCTCCAAATGCAGCTGTAGAAGATAAGAAGACAGTTAATTCATAATAAGCATGATCAATATATTAATATTATTGCCGTCCTTTACATCTTATGAGGGTGTGTGAATACAAACTTATCTATCTTAATCAATCATGTTTGACCATGATATATTTGCAATGCATCGGAAACATTGTTAACGCGTTAAAAGTTAGTATTCTAGTTTATATAGCTTATTAGGTTTCTCATTCAACAATATTCTAACGCACTAGAGGTCCATGATTAACATCAAAACCATTACAACGTGACTGCTGATGTCAAACAAACGGCTTTTAAACTTCAAAACTGAACATATCTTCTTAATGATAACAAGTAAACTATAAACCCTAGAGTACTCCGTTTGGCTCAGTGGGTGCCCCGAGAGTGGTTGGGATTGATTTTGTTGGCCGTTCAAAAAAAAATCTTCTTAGTGATAACAAGTAAACTATAAACCCTAGACTTCATTCAACAACACCACTTCCCCCAAACTTTTGAGAAACCACAAATTTAGCTTAAACTAAAACATCATTGCTCACCGTCACGTATTTCACATTTAATCTCTAGTAAACAAAAACCTTTTTACTGACTTATTACAGCTCAATCAAGCAACCGACGGTGGAGATCGTAACAACAACGACATAATTACACTGTTGCATACACGTAAATTGTAAACCCTAAGACTTCATTCAACAACAAATTAGCTTAAACTAAACTATATATCTCGCATTCAATCTCTACTAAACAAAAACCTATTTCTAAACTTCTTATTAACCTTCTACAGCTCAATCAAGCAACCAATGGCAATCCGAACAACGATACAACAATATAATCACACTATTTACATACACGCTAGCTAGATCTGATCAAAATCAACAGAATAACACACACAGATAACAAATTCTACGAAATAAAGAGAGAAAACTTACTGACGAGAAGAGTACGAGAGAGAGTCCACTTTTGAGCACGGCCAACAATGGAGAAAGGAAGCCAGTGAGTTGGAATGAAAGAATGCAACAAGGAGACAGTAGCAATACCTCCGATTGTTGATAGATCTTCAGCAGTAAACCCTCCGGACTCCATGTTTAGGGTTGATTTATGGGAATTTGGCTTCGATTTCACGGATCTGGGAGGGTTATACGCATTTTTTGGTAATTGGTGTGGGGTTTGTTGGCGGGTGTGTGTACAGGGGTGTAAGGTGATATTAATATGAAATGTGGGGATTTGATTTGAGGAAGGTGGTAAGTGTGGGGGGTGATATTAATGTGAAATCTGATATTAGTGTGGGGGTGAAGAATCTAAGATTAGTTTACCAGACTTTTTGGAACCGGAAAAGGGACTAAAAAGAAAGGGTCATTATATTCCCACCCCCCCTAATTACTAATTACACCCCCCCTATTAAAAACATCACATCCATCAATCATTTGGTTTTTGTTTTTAGCCTGTTTTGTCTTTTTGTTGTCTTTTTTATTCATTTATTTAAGGGTATTTAATTAGTTAGTATTATTATTATTATTAATTAGTACTAGGTTATAAACCCGTGTATTACACGGGGTTGAATAAATAAATTTTATATACTAAATAATAAAAATAATATATCTTTAACCTCATTTATTGTACAGGTTGAATAAATATAATTTTATATATTAATTAATAAAAAGTTATATCTATAAGAACTATATTGTACGGGTTGAATAAATGTAATTTTATATACCAAATAAAAAAGTTATATATTTAAAACCACGTGTATTACACGGGTTGAATAAATGTAATATTGTTTTACCAAATGATAAAATAATAAATCTTTAAAAAACCTCATTTATAACACGGGTTGAATAAATGTAATTTTATATACCAAATAATAAAAAAGTTACATCTTTAAAAATATGCGCATTACACGGTTTGAATAAATGTAATTTTCTGTACTAAATAATAAAAAATATATATCATTAAAAAACTCTGTGTATTGTACGAATTGGATAAATCTAATTTTGTATATGAAATAACAAATTTATATCTTAAAAAACCTCATGTATTACATGGGTCGAGTAAATGTAATTTTGTATAGTGAAAATAAAATAAATTAATATATTAATACAAAGTTTGGTTTTCGTGATAAAAATAGATTATTCTGTTGTTGCAAAATTTGTTAATAAAGTCTCAATAAATTTACCCTTTATTTAAAACTCCGTAAATGTATAAATGATAAATAATATTAGTTAATTTTATTTTAAGTTTCGTAAAATCTATTTGATATCAAATTAAACAAAACGTTCAAATATAATTAATACAAATAAATAATATTATAAATGAGGAGGCGATTAAACTAAATAATAATTATCCATAAGATATTAAACTAATAATATTTAGTAGGAGGATTATTCATATTAAAATAAATAATAGTTAGTAGGAGGGTTATCTATAATTAATTATTAGAATAGACTAAAATAAAATTATAATTATCTATAAGATGTTTGCTAATATGATGACAAGTGTCCCTAAAGTGATTTCTTTTATTATATCTTTAAGGGTGTAAATAAAAATATGATGAAAATCACAATTCAATCCTTTTTTCAACTTAAAAATTTAGATTTTCCATTATTTTCCTGTTACAAAAATAAAATTCTAATAACTTCCTCACTTTGAATTTAAATGTCATTTCACAGAATCATAGCATTTGGCACAACCCAATTAGCTAAAGATATTAATGTAAAACATATCTCATTTGATAGTTACCGTGGACCTTTTAAGAGAAATAAAATAAGTTTATATTTCTAACTTTTTGTTTGTAACATTAACGATACTATCTAATACTCTTAAAAGTATTTAGAACTAAAATTATAATTATCTATAAGAGATTGGCTAATATAATGACAAGTGTCCCTAAAGTGTTTTCTTTTATTATATAGTATACTAGTGGGAAACCCGCGCTACGCGGCGGGATCATAATTTTTGCTGATACGTATTGTAGACACTGCGCATATGATTTTTTAATTTGAATTATTTGAACAATTTGGATTATTCTTAGTTTCTTCCCTTCTATGTGTGCATTCTAATAGTACTCCGGAAAACAAATGTAGCGTGCTGAAAAGTAACAATGTTATATTTATTACCAAAAGGAAAATCGTTTTCGTGTAAATACACTGGAGCAAATGTAGTTTTGATGTTGAATTAGTAGCTAAGGTATATTTCGGTATACATGTTGTCTCCTCCGTTGGTGAACTCCAAGATTTGTAGTATATGGGACATGAGGTTAGTATTGTATGGTTTGCAATAAATGAAGAATGTTATTATGTTTTGGAAATAAAATAAAATGTTCCGGATAAGAGTAGCAAATGATGGTATATGTTAGGTTAAAGTGATGTACCTTTGTTTTTAGTCGTGTAAAACCTCTTGGTACACGACATTTGAGGTGAAAACCCCGTTTCTATATGCATTATTAAAAAGGTAAAAATTATGAGATGAAAATCTGATATAAAAAATAATTAAATAGAATGGCAGTCATAGGAAGTGTTAGTATTTTGTTTCGAATGTTACATCCAAGTGTGTGTACATCTGATGGCAAAAGCACTTAAACAAAGGTGATGTTGGATATCTTTGTTTTGAATAAGCTATTCACATAGTGAGGCATAAATTTTAAAGCTATTATTATCACTGAAGCATAAATTGATTATAAATCAATACTGAAGTGAAACATAAAATCAAGATTTTTGTTAAACTAAAGGATGAATTAAACATATATTTCATTACATCATCTCACGCATAATAGAAGCTATGAATGGAGGTATATAAGAAAGAGTTGTGTCATTTACAAACCATAATCAACGACTACCTTTCTGGTTGAGCCTCCTGAGTCTGATACAGTTTGAGAACGACTGAAACAACAATGTAGCAAATGATGAGCAGACGCAACGCAACGTTGGCAATGGATGTCTCATGTACTGAAGGCGGATGTGAGCGAACCTCCTGATTTCGGTACAATTTGAGTGGGAGATAGAGAGGCAATAGAGTTTTGGTTTATTTTTCCAAGAATACAGTGGTACTAACTAAAATATAATAAGCTAGCAAATCATTTAATGGTAGGTTTCAAAATTTCTTATAATGACTATTTAATTAACTCTCATTTCATTTATTTGTTTCAGTTACTTGTGCAAATGATTTGTTTTAGTTACTTGTGCAACTGATTGTTCATTGAGATAAGGTGTTTATTTCAAATCCCTCTCTATTTATTTTGGGCGATTAAGCATCATTTCATTTATGGATTTCAGTTATTTTGCCACATGATTTGAATTACATGAATACTAATGGATTTCAGTTATTTTGCCACATGATTTGAATTACATGAATACTACCATCTTAACTTATTATATCATTTTTTGGTATCTTTTTGTTGTGTTAATTATTATTATATAGATTAAACGTATGCATCACCCAATTTGCTCATGTTGTTGATATGTTTGATTTATTAATTATGGTTACAATAAAAACAACTTATTTGAATAAAAATTTTGCAAATAAAAAAAATGAAAGGATTAATTTATTTACTTAGAAGGCAAAAAAGTGGAGTTAGGGTGAACGGAGTGGGCGCCAATGACTTTACCGATCACATGTTACGGATTTGTTTAAACGCATGCATGTCTTAGTGTTTTATTAACTGATGAAGTTTAATAAACAGAGTTATAGATAATGTCTTATGTTTTATTAAATGAAGGTTAATAAATAGAGATTATTGAATGAAGTTGTTAGATTGAGTTGTAAAATTCCAATTGTATCCTTTCAATATGTATTATATAGTAGTATATAGATAGATAGATTATATAGTATAGATATAGATAGATATAGATGCTCGCAAGACACTTGATCCATTATTTTGATCATAAATTCTTGATATATCATGTTTTTATTATATTTTCTGTTACATTCGAGTAAATATCTAACTACATGATGTGTGTATATAATATTCATGCTCACAAGACTCTTGATCCATTATTTTGATTATAAATTTTTTGATATATTAAGGTTTTATATTTTTTTTGTTACATTCGAATAAATCTATTTATATGGTGTCTATATAATATTCATTCTCACATGGACCATTTTCATTAATTAAAAGTTAAAACGGTGGATTAGGCTTCGGAAGAAAAATAACACATTTTAAAAAGCTTGCAATAATAAGAATTTGAATTAATTTAGATTAAATATTGGTATTATTAATAATTTTAATCAATTAAATGAGAGAATGACAAGTGTCCCAAAACAGGTTTCGTTAAAAGGATTTATTCAATACATGTAGAACATATATATTTTTTATACATGTATTTAGAATCCTATTTCTAATAAAGGATCCCATTATTCCGTTTTACACTCCAATGAAATAATAATATTAAATCACAATATCCAGCTTATCTCTTGTATATTTATCATTTTTTACTAAAATATTTCTTTTCTTTTTTTCTGCTGATTATCCAACATCAGGTAACACGTAAGTTTCTAACCTAATAATAAATAAAAGAAAGTAAAATGTTATAAACCATGTAATACACAACTCTCTAACCTAATAAAAAATAAAGTGAGATGTTACAATAAGTAAATAGTACCTAAAAGTTCCTTTTGTTAGAAAACGCAGCTTGATGACTAAATGTTTTAACGGATTACATTATTCGTGTAAGACATGTGTTTATTCAAATCGTGCAATACACGAGTTTTTAAAAGATTTAACTATTTTATTACTTAGTATATAAAATTATATTTATTCAACCCGTGTAATACACGGGGTTCTAACCTAGTTTGTTAATCTAATCTAATCCAATCTAACTTATAATAAACAATATCAGTGTAAACCTTATATAATCTCTAAAAACTCATTTTTAAACAAAGTTAATTCATTATTATTTTTATATCGGATTAATATATTTTTTATATTTCTTGAACCTCACTTTTGTGAGATTTGTCACACGTATGGTATCTCCACTAATTAAACTTGTTTTTGGATATAATTATTTAATATTAATATTATTATTAGTATTATTAATAATTTTAATCAATTAAATGAGAGAATGACAAGTGTCCCAAAACAGGTTTCTTTTATTATATAGTATAGATTTGTTTATTATTTAATTAGTTAGTATTATTATTATTATATTTATTATTATTATATTTATTATTATTAGTAGTAATGATATAGTATTTATTATTAGTTTTTATTGTTATAATTTATCAAATTATATTTATAGCTGTAACAAAAGCTATATAAAAATAAGTATTTTTTTACAAAATTATTATCATTTAATAATTTACATACAGAGGTTTAATCGATACACCCCCCAAATGTAGCAGGTTGTGCTATCCAAGACTTATACATATTTTGACGTGATTCAAATATATTCTCCCAGCCAGCTGCATCATTTTCTCTCATTAATTTCCATAGGTTGTTTGTGCTGGCAATTGGATACTCTCCTTGCAATTCTACCATTATAAAATGGTTACCATTCACGTGTGCAATTGTAATTATTTTTTTTTCTGGGAACTCGTGAGGGCCTCTCCAAAGCGAAAAACAAGTAGAACTGTTTCTTTTTTCTTGAGATAAAAAATGAACGATCACATTAAACTTGTTTGCAATCAAGAATCCTGCCTCTGGCATAATCATCTAGTGTTTTTCAGGTGCAAACCCCGATCCTGACCAAGCCAAGGACGTGAACACATCTTTGAATGAGCCTAAGAAAGCCTTAGTGTACTTATTTCTAAACTCGAGTAGCTCTTCCAACAGTGATCTCCGGATAAATAACCATTCATCTTCACCGTACCCGAGAGCAGAAGCTGTCGCCCGAAACCCACAATTTCCATCACCTAACACGTTATGTATGCGTGTAACATACGCATGGAAGATTTCTGGAATTAGATGAATATAGTTGTGTATCACCTGTGATGCTTGATCTTGGTTCAACCCCATGAAGTCATAGCCTGGCGCACTTGTAGAGTTGGCGAAAGAACTTTGTCCGACAATATCTTGGTTCAACCCCATGAAATCATATCCCGGTGTGTTTAAAAGGTTGGTAAAAAAACCTTGTCCGTCTGTATCTTGTGTCATGAACGGACTTGGTTCACCAGGATCGTCCTTGAATGGTTTTTTTCCGTAAATATCTTGATTTATGAACGAACTTGTTTCACCAGGCACTTGATAGTTCACGTCTGGACTGATGTAACCAACATAATCAGCAGTCTCTAGATACCCAAATGAACTATGTCTCCAAGGCTCTTGAGTGTAATCATGATCTTGGGAGTTCACAAATGAACTATGCCTTGCAGGTTCTTGAGTGTAATCCTGCTCTTGATAGTTCGTAAATGAACTATGCCTTCCAGGTTCTTGAGTGTAATCCTGCTCTTGATAGTTCGTAAACGGACTGTGCCTTGGAGGCTTCTGAGAGTAGCTTCGTTGAGGGGGCGGTTTAGCAATTGCAGGGTTCGGTATTGTTTGTTGTTTGGATTTTGTAGTTGGTCGTCCACGAGTATTTTTTTTAACATCAGGTTCTTCAACAAAAGGTATACTTGGATTGGTTAATGCTTTTAACTTTTGTAGTAAACTTTTCTTTCCAGGCTTGGATCGATTATCGAAGGCTTGTTTAAAACTTTCCAACTCGACGTCACAAGTAATATCCTCACAATATACTGGTAACTCGAGTTTCCTCCAAAATTCATCGACCGAATCTAAAGGAATAGATTGACCTACATTAAAACATAAGTTGTCAGCTTTTAAATATTACCAAGCACATCGACCGAATCTTAGTTTAATACACTGACCTGCTTTCTTATACTTTGAGATTTCACAAGCACATGGTAATCCATAACACTTACGAGCTTGACAACGACAATGTGAACGCTTTAAATGACGCTCTTCTATTATTATATCAAGTGCTTCATGAGAAACAGAGCCATGTAATAGCTTCAACATTGGTAGGTTGTGTTTATGCATTAGAACAGTTCTACTTTTTTCGAAGCTATCTTTAACAATTGTATATTGCGAGTTCACTACTTCATCAATGTGACGAACAATCTTATCTAAGGTACAATTTGCTGAATTCAAGAATTTTTTTAGCTTGGCATGTTGGCTTTCAGCTCTGTTAGTTGTCTGATTTCCGAAATGTAAGCATTCGTTAGTCCATACGGACACAAACATTTCTTTATACTTGTTTTCGTCCTTTTGACTTGATATTTATGTTGTGTATGTTTGACGAATAACCAAATAACTGTAAACTGTGTACCTTATTCTTTTTTTTTTACAAACTTTGGGTGTAAAAAACTACCCCCTCGGGAACCACGTGCCACGGAGGGGCGTTGACCACGATTTTTTTTTACAACTAGATCCGTATATTTTAACAACATTCGTAAAAAAAAAATTTCAAACGGCGCGCCCGAGGGGGTAGTTTTTTACACCCAAAGTTTGGTGTTTTTATTATTTTTTTGTTTTTTCTTTTTTTTTTTTACAAATTTTGGGTGTAAAAAACTACCCCCTCGGGAACCACGTGCCACGGAGGGGCGTTGACCACGATTTTTTTTTTACAACTAGATCCGTATATTTTAACAACATTCGTAAAAAAAAAAATTCAAACGGCGCGCCCGAGGGGATAGTTTTTTACACCCAAAGTTTTGTTTTTTTACAAACTTTGGTTCTCATTCTAGCGGTCCCCTAATAATAATAATAACAAAAAAACACTAAACTCATTCTAGCGGTCCCCTAATAATAATAATAACAAAAAAACACTAAAATATACTAAAAAGACAACAAAAAGACAAAAAAAACAAAAAAAAAAGCAAATGATTGATTGATGGATTGATGGATGTGATGTTTTTGTAGGGGGTGGTGTAATCAGGAATTAGGGGGGGTGGGAATAGTATCACCCAAAAGAAATTAACAAAAGAGGCAAGGACTACATTTACGGACCACATTTGTAGATATTTATAGAAGAAAACGGACCACATTTGTAGATATTTATAGAAGAAAAGGTGAATCAAACGTCTGCAGTCTACAAAAAGAAGGTTGTTTGTTTTTTAATGTATTGACTTCTAAAATAAATTGGTGGTGGTGTACGGATGATGGTGGTGGGTAGTGGGTGGTGGACGGTGGTGGTGGTGGACAGTGGTGGTGGTGGACGTTGGTGGTGAACTGTGTTGGTGGTGGTGGTGGTGATGGATGGTGGTGGTGAGTGGTGGTGTTTAACTCTCTGCAGATCTTAGAAGATCTTAGAAGTGGCTGGGCTACGTCTGCACCAAGAAGAGCTCGCGCAGACGTTTTTTAATGAAATGTCTTCGGAAAAACAAACAGTCTGCGCGTGATCTACGCAGCGCAAACAGAAGAGCTTGCGCATAGCTTTTCAAAAAAACAAACAGCACCTAAAAGTTTTCAAAAAATAAAACAAACAAACATAAATTTTTAGGCAGCATTTAAAAGTGCACGTTTAACTGGCATTTTTATAGCCATCTCAGCCAAAAGAATGGGCTACATCTTAGCTGCTAGGTAGGGGCGTTCAAAAAAATCCGAATCCGAAACCGAATCCGAATCCGAAATATCCGAAATTTCGGATATCCGAAAATCGGATAATCCGAAAATTCGGGTTCAGATTCGGATGTTAGTTTTGAAAATTTTCGGATATTCGCATTATCCGAATCCAAAATCTTATAAATAAAAAATAGATTTGTATTAATATATTAAAGCCATTATTATTAACCTATAAAGAAGCAACATATATATGCATACATGTGTTGTAACCTTTGCTTAGGGAGTTTTTCAAAAAAAAAATATCATTTTCCTTTTTAACCCTAAAGTTTTAATCTTTGACAATTTAAGTTTAAAGCTTAAATCTTTGGTAATTTAACTCATTTGATTAATTTGATTTTTCACTTCTAATTCAAAAGTTTTCATCTTATACAATTTAACCTCTTTGATTAATTTGATTTTTCACTTATAATTCAAAAGTTTTCATCTTTTGCGATTTAACCACTTTGATTTTTTTTACTTATGTGTTGTAATATTGGCTTTGGGGGGTTTTTCAAACAAAAAAAAGGTTATGCATATGGCTGTTGTAATCTTGGCTTTGGGGGTTTTTCAAAAAAAATTGATTTTTTTAATTTTCACCCAAATGTATTTCATAAATTATTTTTAACCCAAAACTATTTTTTGTGGTGGTTTGAAACTTTAAACTGTTTAAGCTTAAACTTTATTATGGATTTATTGAATGTTTTAGATGTTATAAACTGGGAAATTTTGATATGTTGGATATGGGTTTGCACTGTAAAAAGGTTTGGTTTTGATCTACTTAGAAAACAATTTTTTTGGTTTTTTTTTTAATTCGGATATCCGAATTCGGATATCCAAAATTTTCGGATTTTCGAAAACCGGATAATCCGATCTTGAACACCCTACTGCTAGGGCTATTTGGCAACCTTTTACTGAGTTGTTAAGAGGTTTGGTCAATTAAAAGGCAACCACTGAATCGATAAACATGTTTTTAAAATTTACCCATTTAAAAGGTTCATGAACCACTAAGTGGTGTTTTTTTAATGAACTAAACGCACCATATGTGATCAATTCAGTAGATGCTATCTTTTTTTTTTTTTTTGAAAGGCCAACAAATTTATTATCATTCACCAAAAGCTAGAGAGGATACTAGCCATCATATGTACAGCAAGTTCTGCAGACACAAATCCACCACTACATGCACACCAAAATTACATGAAGCACTACCACCCCACATGATGCAGGTTAAAACCACACCAAACTTCCCAGCCCAAACCTCCCCGTTTAGATCTAGCCTTGACCCAGTTGAAACTTAAAGTCTTGACATCACCTGCAATCTTCTGGACCGACCATCTATCTTGATTAAATACTGCCTCGTTACGTGATTTCCAGATACACCATATTGCCGTGAGGCATACCGCATGGACAACTTTCTTCGCATTTGTCGATCCATCCACGTACTTGTGCAAATCCAGAATATCTCTTAACCCAAATGCAAAGATAGGCTGCACTTTGCACCAAAGAGACACCATCTGCCATAAGAGCTAAATTTACATGTATAATTTTTAAACTTTTGGTCAACTAACACACTAAATTTACATGTCTATTTTAGTTATTTTCCTATAAAATAAGTAATGTATTTTTCTTCTATCTTTTTTATTTAGGGTGTGTTTGGTATATAGTTTTATGAGCTTTTAGTAGCTTTTAGCTTTAAGGTTTTAAGAAAAAGCTACTAATCAATAAAAAGCTTTGTTTGGTTGAAGGAGCTTGAAACTTTTAGAGCTTGAAACTTTTGGTTGAACGCTTGTTTGACAAAACTAGCTGGTGGCTGGTAGTTGGAGGCTGGAGGCTGGTGGTTGGTGGCTGGAAGCTGTTAGCTGTAGCTAGTAGCTGGTAGTTGTAGCTTTTTTGATATTAAGGTGTTTTGTAACACCCTTATTATTATTTAACGATTTTCGTATAATTTACGAAAATAAACGGGTAATTAGAATTTCAATACATTGAAAATACGGGTTTCATTAAACTTTATTTACAGAAATAAAACTATACAAAATAACATGTTTGAGTTCGTCATTTAACAAAACAACGATACATAGTGCGGAAGCTTATTTCTTGATCGTGTTCGGTTCTTCGTTGTGCTTGATCGTCCGCCGGTGCTAAAATAATACCTGAAACTCATAAAACATGAGTTGGATTAGTAATACGTAACTTAGAACGTATTTAAATGAGTCCGGGAAACGAAACTGATTAAAATAAAAAAATTTCGCCAAAACAGGGCTCCGTCGCGCCACGCGACGGCGCCACGTTGCTCCCTCGCGCCACGCGGAGGAGACCAGTTTCCAGCAGGCTGCAGCTCAGTTCAGCTATGCCAGTTTTTACGGAAACGGCCATAACTTCTTCGTTATTGATCCGTTTTACCCGATTCTTTTTCCTACGCGCCCGTAATTTAATCCTCCATCTTATGGAGTTAAAATCCTACATCCAACATAAGAAATTTTGTGACTTCTAAGCCTTTGACTCGTTACCTTTTTACCGAATTTTAACCCGTTTATGCATTTTATCAAACAAACGTATTTGTTTGATTCCTATATCACATACACTTCTTAAAATTAATGTTACCTACCATATTATGTTCTAATCATAGGTTTATTACACAATTTAAACCCATTTTCGCTCGTATGCTTATTTTGACCCGTTAAGGGTATTTAAGCACTTTCGAGCCTAAAATCGCTTTCATTTTTATCTAACTTTATATTTTCACATTTCTTACCAAGTAGTCTTCCACCACAACTATATTTGTGGTGGATTTAATATGGAGATACATATATTCCGAGTTTTATTCCTCGGACTATCATTTTACGGCAAAGACCCATATTGAGTCATTTGACCCAAGATTTACCCTTTTCATTCTTTATACTTATTTAAAGTATTTGCTTGATCATATAACTTGTTTTTAAACGACTCTTAAGGTTCATTTACTCGATTTTGCTTACGAGGGCGTTTTGGTCATCTTAAACCCTTTCTTTACAACAAAGGACTTTTCATGTCGTAATTGACCAAAATTCCACTTTTTAAACTAGGATCTTGTTTAAATAGCCATCATGTTTTTAAAACACAATGACAATAACTTAAATCATTCAGTTTACTTAAAAGATAACCCAATGTCCATTTTAACTTGTTTAGCCCTCATTGAACTTCAAGTTCTAATGATGATTTGACCAATTATACATACCTGGCTCGAATCAATATATTGACCCGTTTTGATACCTTGCCTTAGTAGCCGCTAAGTAATAGCGATGACAACATTCAATCGATATTTATTCCTGTAATCATGCAACTCGACAAAACATTAGCCGATATTGTCAAAGGGTGATATTTTCACTTTTTGACCCGTTTGGTCTATATGACCATTTACTTTTGCGAGATGGATTTATTATCATCTCGTCTACATAACTTGTACCGGTTTACACCATACGGTCAATTTACTTATAAATTTATTTCTTGATTATTTTGACCCCTTTATATCTTACGCCATAAAGTGTCCTTCAAAACTAACGGTTATCGTCAACAAGTGACTACATTGCTGTTTTACCCTTATTAATTGTATTGATTTACCTTATAAGGTAAATCACTCAAAACTCGTTATTTATTAGTCATTACATGACTAAATGACCTTATTAGCTCTTTTTAACCATTCAACATGGTTTATCATTATTGTCTTTTGTTTCGAACCTCGCACGTCGGGTCGAAACATCATAAGTCAAAATGTGACTTTTGATTATTCAAAATCTATAAAACCAATAGATATCAAACAAAAGGTGTAAGTTTTAACTTACCTCGCATCCCGAATACGCCTTTCTTCTCATTGATTCGTTTGACCCGCTCACTCATCAAGCTTCCACCTAGCTCGTTAAGCGTCAAACTATCATCATAATTCATAAGATTGTTAGATTAGTCATTATCAATTATGACTACTCCATCTAACGGGTCTTATGTCGACTTTATCACTCGATTAAATCATTGGTTAGTTTGACTTCCTAAAAGTCAATTGATCTATCGACATATCCAAATGCACACTTCACATGGAATTTCAACATTTTAGCTTCGTTTAGGCATTTTAACAAACACCTAGTGGGCATACTTTTACACATTTACAAACTAGTTCATAACTAGTTATTTTTACCAAGATTAACATCAAATTTACCACAATCACTTATGATCAAATACTCAAAATTGAAATTTGTTTAAGTATTTCCCGATTACTTAACATGCATGATGATTCTAATCATAATCATATCATCAATTCCACCTTATGACTAATACCCACTTAGCCTAGTGTGGGAATTCATTCAATCATTCAATTCATAGCATGTTAGGTATGATTTTCACTTAGGGTTTCGTTCCTAAGCAAGTATACATCACTTATCAAGCCATAGCTTCTCTAATTCATGCCTAATTCGCGATTAGGATGACTATCAAATTTTTACAACTTCACAAATGTTAGAAATTCAACATACCTCACGATCCCCTTGACTTGGTGATCACGAATTTGTGTTCATGCATTGATTTGGCTCTTGATTTGGGCTTCAATTTGATCAATTTGTTGAAGTTAGGGTTTGAGCTCTCCTGAGCTTTCTCCTGGTCGACCAGAACACGCACACACACACCTAGTGTGTGTGTTGTGTTTAATTTTAATAAATCAAGTTTCAATTCTTCCCTTTTTAGCCCCTCTAGTTTGTAGCTTTATAATAAGGGTTATTTCCCAAGTTTCCTTCTTTGTTTTAAGGCACATATTTAACTAGGTTGATATTCCTAGTTACTTCGTGGGTTCGGGGAAATTATAACCCGTTTTTTTTTAAGTCCCGTTAACTCGGGCCTTTTATAAACTTATTTCCTTAAAAGTATTCATTCACGTTTTATTAAATATTAGGTTTATTTATTTAAATCCTAATATTTACCGGGTTACTTCTACCGCTAACGGTACTTTACCCGTCTTTTAGTATTAACGGGGTTTGATTACCAAACCCGTTTTCGGGGTGTTACAAGTCTACCCCCCTTAAAGAGGTTTCGTCCTCGAAACCTTTTCT
Organism: Helianthus tuberosus; assembly: GCA_030545235.1. Classification (NCBI taxonomy): domain Eukaryota; kingdom Viridiplantae; phylum Streptophyta; class Magnoliopsida; order Asterales; family Asteraceae; genus Helianthus; species Helianthus tuberosus. Next base: position 203,377,887 of record CM060425.1, read on the forward strand.
TACATAATTCATTGAGTTTAAACTCAATGTATTCGATCCGAGAAATATTTTAAACATTACTTATACTTTTTAACCAATCGTTAGTATTACCCGAAAAGTACGGTAACATCTTTTTGGTTACTAATTGTCTACATATCTCATACGACATAGTGTAACTTCGAAATAACGTAATCTCGTTATTTCCACTAGTTTAGTTAACCTAGCGATATCCATCGCTTTCATATACTATCGAATTTCCTTATGAATCCGTTACTTTGACCCGTTTAAAGGTCTTTAGTGAAATCTTTCACTTTTAGCAACAATTTCTTTTGTTTTCAAATTCATTTATTCGGTTCAGTTATACCGAATCCACCGCTTACAAGCAACCAACTTACTTAAATGACCTTAACCGGTCTCACTAATTAGACTTATTAGTCCAGTTGCTTTTTACCGCTCGCTTGGTGATAATGTGATTCCACTTCACATTGCATTTCTTGATCGTGATCGTGTCACGTCATGTTTAATTTATATCAACCTTTCATTTTCGAAAATACCATTTTTTCGAATATATCGTCTTGCACCTATCGATGTTAAGACCCATACTCTTTGATATTTGTTATTTCCAAATTTGTCTTATAGTATTCATATTTGTTAAAACGTTGTTTCTTACTAAAACTGAATTTTAGTTTAACGTTTTTCCTTTTAACTATGTCAATTACTCATATTAAGAAAATTGACAACCCATAATTTATTCTTTTCCGTTCTCATTTTACGCGGGGAATCATAACTAGTTCCCTTGCTTTACACTATTGACCCGTAGGTTCTTTCACTTAGCCTCATAGGCTATTTCTTTAAATTTTTTACCTTTTTAAGGTGAGACATTAACAACTCGTTTCCTTCTCTTTATGACCCGAGGGTCTTTTTGGTCCCGTAGACCTTAACACTGTGTTTAATCCCGTAGGTTATGATGATCCCGTAGATCATCTTTTATTCTTGTCTATATTCAAATGTATATATACATACATAGCTTCAAGGCATCTCTTATTATGTTTGGAATCGTTTATTTTCGCTCTTGAACTTCAATTGACCTTGACCGTAGTCTAAGGCTTCATTTGTTTACTTTCGGACTAATCCTCCGACTTTATGACTTCTGACGTTATTTACGCGTCAGTTTGTTCTACGCTTACCGTTTCCCGGTTCATACTTATACTTCTATACAACCCATTACCCGGGTTCTTTTATCTTTACGTTCTTAACGCCCATAACCCTTTACATAGGTTAGTTAACATCTCACACTTTTACTTATTCAGTCCGCGCCTACTTACATTAGCAAGCGTCATCATTTATTTAATTCGTTTGACTTGTTCGTGTGAAATTTCATCACTAGTGAACGTCAAATTTCATTCTTTGTTCGACCCGTTCGACTTTTAACTAGTCGAACGTAATTTTTTTATCAAAATTTATGTTTGCGAAAATTCTTGTCATCTTTTAGTCATGACTCATATTCCGAGTCTTTTGACTTTCTATTTCGCGTTCCTGTTTCTCAGTCTACGCATGCGTTTAAATCCTTACCCACCAACCGGGTGTTTTACCGAAGTCGTTATTATTGCAACCCTTACGGTATGCATTATGACTTCGTTTCGCTTTTATATTCCTACTTTGTTCTCAAATTTGGTGTTTTACAAAATCGACCCGTTAAGAGTCATATTTGCATTCTCCGGGTTCGAGTGTAAGCACACCCCTCCCAATTGCATACCTTAATCCTTTTACATTAATCTTTGTCCCTTCACTCGGGCTCATCATCCTAATGTAATACGCTTCCGTCACCCGGTTGTGCGTTTACATTATTATCAAATATTTTGCTCATTTGATTCATTTGGGTACTTTTAAGTTAGTCCCATTCACCCCGCCCTTACTACATCGTATGTAAACGTGTCCGCCATAAGAAGTTCGTGGTATCATATGCCACTACTTACTAGATAACAAGATTTGCATATATTTGTATTTATTGTAATTTATTATATTTCCTTTATTTTGTAATCTCCTCTCCTCAATCACAGGAGATATTATTGTAATTGTTCCCTATTAATATACGCTCGATCCCTCATTGATTGGTGAGGTTGATTTCAATCCTTCCACATGGTATCAGCCTAAATTCCCACTTCCTTGTTCCTTTTTTTTTCTTTCGTCTCCTGGAACCTCTCCCACCATCTCTCATGGCTACTTCAAATGATTCACTTTCTTCCATGCCCACTGTTCCTCATCTTTCCCCCATCAAACTATCTGCATCCAACTATCTTGTTTGGCGTAATCATATGTCTCTTCTAATTGCTCTCCACGGTTTTTCGGACCACATCGATGGTAAAGCCTCTTCACCCTCTGAAACTATCATGGTGAATGAAAAATCCACAGCCAATCCAGACTTTGCTTCCTGGACTACAGCTGATCAGAAGGCTGCCCTTCTCATTCTCTCATCCTTAACCGAGGAGGCGGCCGCGGAGATTCTCGGTCTTACCAATGCAAGACAGATCTGGCTTGCTTTGGAAAATGCGTACAGTAACGCGTCCGTTGAACGCGTACAGTCTCTCCGGGATTCTCTTCGCCAACTAACCAAAGGTACGTCCATAGTTACAGAATTCTCTCGTCGCTTCAAGATTCTATGCGAACAACTTGCAGCAATCGGGCATCCGGTTGCGGAGATTGATAAATTGCATTGGTTCCTTTGTGGCCTTGGCCCCTCATATGAAGTTTTTTCTACTGCTATACGGGCCACGAAACCCGCACCTCAATTCCGTGATCTTGTAGCACAGGCCGAAAGCCATGAAATGTTTTTGCAATCCTTACATGGCACTACCACTCCTCCGGCGGCGTTTCACGTTCAGCACACACGTGAATCTTCAACGCCAAGTCGAGGCCGTGGTTCTTCTAATCGTGTTTCACATGGCAGGGGCCGTGGCAACAACCGTAGACCACCTCACTGTCAATTGTGTCGCACCAACGGGCACTATGCTACGGAGTGTCCGAACCTTCATACCTTTGCTACAAAGGCAACTTCATCAGATGATTCTCTAGCCAAGGCTTTTCACGCGCAATGCCATGTTACAACTAATGATCCGGATTGGACTGCCGATTCGGGAGCTACTGATTATATGGCACCAAACCAAGAAAGTCTTCACCAATCTACTCCTTACAAAGGTAATCATAAGGTTTCTGTTGGTAATGGTCAGCAACTCCCCATTACTCACACAGGAACCTCCAAAATCTCTCATAATATCTTATTGCGTAATGTACTTGTTGTGCCCAATCTCACTAAAAAGTTATTATCCATAAGCAAATTAACTGCGGACCATCCTGTTGATGTATTATTCTCTCAACACTTCTTTCACATCCAGGATCGGAAAACCAAGCAGGTACTCGCTAGAGGCATTTGTGAAGACGGACTTTATGTGCTCAAGGCCGGACCTCGAGCTTATGTTGCTGATTTTTCAAATAAGGCTTCCTACGAGTTGTGGCATGCTCGTTTGGGCCATGTGTCCTTTGATGTTATTTCAATTTTGAACAAGTTTGGTGTTTTGAATGTTACTTCTTTATTGCCTAAACCTACTATTTGCACCTCTTGTCAGCTTGCAAAAGGATACAAATTACCTTTTATTAGTAATGCTAAACGTGCTTCATTTCCATTGGATTTGGTTCACTGTGACTTGTGGGGTCCGGCTCCCATTCCTTCTACGGATGGATACCGGTATTATGTTATTTTTATAGATGATTACTCAAGGTTTACGTGGTTTTATCCACTCAAAACAAAAACAGGTTTTTATGCGGTTTTACCCGCATTTATTAAACTTGTTCAAACTCAATGTTCAAGGAAAATTAAAATCTTTCAAAGCGACGGTGGCACTGAGTTTGTGAATCACACGGTCCGCAAAATTTTTGAAGAAAATGGAACTTTTCATAGATATTCATGTCCATATACGCCTCAGCAAAATGGGCGTGCGGAGCGAAAGCATCGTCATCTTGTGGAAACCGGTTTAGCCATGCTATTCAACGCTCATGTTCCGGCTCAATTTTGGGTTGACGCTTTTATTTCGGCTACCTTTATTATCAATCGTGTGCCATCTCCTCTTCTCGATAACAAGTCTCCATTTCAGCTTCTCTTTAAACAAATGCCGCAATATTCCACTTTTCGGGTCTATGGATGCCAAGTCTTTCCCTACTTGCGTGACTACGCCAAACACAAGCTTGAACCACGCAGTCTCCCATGTGTTTTCATTGGCTATAGTCCACAATACAAGGGACACCGTTACCTCGATCCAACCACTAAGCGGATTTTTATTTCACGCCATGCTTGGTTCAATGAATCATCTTTTCCATTTAAAAGCTCCACGGGTTCTGTTGATTTACATAACTTGGAACTTACAACTTTTTATGATGATGCTTCTGGCCCTATCATCTTACCGCCTCAAGATTCCGGCCCTGAACCAAATCCACCCGCTAGCCCACATTCAAATCCACTGCATCCATTAGACTCTTGCCCCCTTTGCCCTCCTAATGTTGGCCCAACACATATTATGCCAACTACACCCGACCCAGTCACCTCTCATTCAGACCCGGTCACTCATCCTGGCCCAGCTTCTTCTACAGGCTCGGTCACTCCTGACCCTGCCCCATCATCCTCCCACACCGCACCTCAGCCCAACATTTCAACCTATACCCTGGCCACCCACTCTTCTGAGTTCGCTGAGCCGACCGACGACACTACAAATGTTGTTAACTCGGACCATGCTTCCATCTCAAATTCTCATCCAATGGTGACACGTGCCAAGGCAGGTATTTTTAAACCAAAATATCAAGTTAATCTTGCCTCACTCAACTCCTATGCTCTACATGTTGCCATATCATCTGTTATTGAGCCTCGCGGTTTCAAATCTGCGGCCAAGGATCCCAACTGGATGGCCGCCATGGTCGACGAAATAGAGGCCTTAAAACAGAACCATACATGGACACTAGTACCTCGTCCATCCTCTACCAATATAGTTGGGTCCAAGTGGGTGTTTCGTGTTAAATATCATTCGGATGGGACAATAGAACGATATAAGGCACGCTTGGTGGCTCAAGGTTTTACACAAGTACCAGGTTTGGACTACTCGCACACTTTCAGTCCTGTGGTTAAAGCCTCCACGGTTCGAATTGTGCTATCCCTTGCCGTTCTTCACAACTGGAAGTTGCATCAACTTGACGTGAAAAATGCTTTCTTGAATGGCAACTTAAATGAGACTGTTTTCATGGAGCAACCGCCTGGTTTTGTTCATCCACAGTATCCAAACCATGTCTGTAAGCTATCCAAGGCTCTCTATGGCCTGAAGCAGGCTCCTCGTGCTTGGTTCCATCGTTTAAGCACATTTCTCCTTTCATATGGGTTTACATGCAGTCGTGCAGACACGTCTCTATTTGTCTTTAGAAAAGCCTCATGCATCATGTATCTTCTTGTCTATGTGGATGACCTTATACTCACAGGAAATGATGAAAATCTCATCCACATCTTCATTTCCCAACTTAATCAAGAGTTTTCCATCAAAGATCTTGGGGACTTAAATTATTTCTTAGGTCTTGAAGTTGTTTACACAGACTCTGGTCTTTTTCTAACACAGGCAAAATATGCTAAGGACATTCTCATACGTGCTCAACTTCTTGATTCTAAACCTGTTAGCACCCTTCTCCCTCCACATGAATCCTTTACGGGTGCTGGTTTGCCGTACTCTGATCCCACTCTTTACCGCTCTTTAGTTGGTGCCTTGCAGTACTTGACGATTACCAGACCAGATCTATCGTATGCAGTGAACCAACTATCTCAGTTTCTACACAGCCCAACCATTGATCATTTTAGAGCGGTTAAACGTCTTCTCCGCTATGTCAAAGGCACTCTTTCCTTTGGTCTCACCTACAGCCGTCCACACAAACAATCAATTCTTGGGTACTCTGATGCAGACTGGGCACGTTGTCTGGATACAAGACGTTCCACGTATGGCTACTCTATCTTTCTTGGCGGCAATCTTGTGTCTTGGAGCGCAAAAAAGCAACCTACGGTGTCTCGCTCGAGTTGTGAGTCTGAATATCGAGCCATGGCGAACACTGCCGCTGAACTTGTCTGGATCACTCATCTATTACGAGAACTGCATGCCCTACCACCCGATCTGTAACAACTCTCATCAAAATTCATAATTATTAAATTAATTAGTCCAAAAGGAAACCCTAATTGAGACACCCAAGTGATTCTGAACAAACCCTAAAATTTTCAGAATTTTCAGAATCAGGATTAGGGCCCCTAAAACTCAGGGGGGGATAAACCTTATGGACGATTATCCACTTTAAACGTTGGCAACAAGGAATTTTTGAAAATTTTCAACTCAGCAAGGCTAGTGCCAACCGTGGCAACCCTAGGCCTAAAAGTAGGTCTTACGCGGGCCGCGTAATGTTAAGCTTAAATCTCACGCGGGCCGCGTAAGGGTCAAAAGTTACCTATAAATAGAGGGCAGTGGGACTTGAATTCAGAAAGAAAAACGATGTAAGAATTCACTATACACACTGAGTTACGTTCGAATTACTACACAAACACACACGAATTCAGAATCGCTGCTGCAAAACAGGGTATTAGCACAATCGCTACTACGATTCATTTTCCGACGATCAATATATCCAATGGATGTTTAAGTGCCGCCCACATTAGGGTTATACTTTGTCGTTCGTCGTTAATTCGACGGATCGTCGTTAATTCGATGGATGAAGTATCGGATTTTGTCATTCGTTGTGAGAATTTGATCTCGTGAGTTATCGTAATTGCTGGATTGATTACTAACCCAGTTTTGTGTGCATTGTTATTTAAATTAGGTTAACAAGGCTAAATCATAGACTAGACTCTGTCCGTATTAAATCAGCACTGTGAGTCATTCTCTTTTTATCAAATTACTTTACAAAACCCTATTTATTTCAAAGTTATAATTACAGGGATTAAGTTTATGTAATCACCATATTACAGCCGGTATATGGGGTTTTGTATACATTACTTGATAATCTTCACCATTGGGGCAGCCAATGGGTGATATGACCATAGTCACAGACACCATTGGACGGAAGGGCCAATGGGTCGAGTGACAAAGTACTGTGGGTAATTGGTTTGATATCAGAAACATTGTAATCTTCCTTAATACTGTAAATTATAACAAATGTGTCATTTTAGTAAATAGAATGATTCACTCAGTATTTCCTGCTGACAAAACCTTTTTCAAATATGTTTCAGGTGATCTGTTGTAATTCAGGAAAAGTGTTGGGGAGCATTTCAAGCTTAAGATAGTGGCTCATTATAAAATAAAGAAATAAATTTTTCTATATCACGATTTCATAATAAAAGCATAATATTGTAAATTATCGGGGTTTTATCCCGAATTGTGAAATAAAATAAATCGGGAAAATTTTAGCTTTAAACGATCCTGATGTTAAACTTCCGCTGTTAAATAAATACCACGAGATTTCTGTCCCGCAGCTCCTGAGACGGGTCAAACCAGGTCGGGGGCCGTGACAGAAAAAGGTGGTATCAGAGCCACTGAGTTAAGCTAATTAAGTATTTATAAATACTTATTTTTTCCTGATTACTATTATGTGATTATTTGTGTTATTAACTGATTATTTGTTAGTTACAGTATGGGTAAGCAAAAGCTGTCAAGTATCTATCTTAAATTAGATAGATCATCCAATGAGAAGGGAAGTTCATCCCGAACCAAATCCTCGAATCAGGCTGAAATTCCTGAAGAAGGAATATTTGTGCGAAAGGCACAATACGAGGAATCACTTTCTCCTAGAAAAAGGGAGATGATTATTAAGAAAAGTAAAGAGAAAATCCGAGAAAAGAATATTAAACGGGAAACCCAGGAATTAATTGATAAATCACCTTGGGAAGATAAGCTAGATGAGAAATGGACAAACTTATATATGCTAGCCACAGTAGCAGAAAATATAAATCTTTAAAAATTTTAAAGTTTAGCACCTTACCCTTACAAATCTAGAAACCCTGTGCAATAAATAAAATTTCAAAACCTAAGTGTGTTTTCCAGTTATCTTTGTAATAAATTAGTACACAGTATGTAGTAAATAAAAAGTTTTTTTTTTATGAAATTTTAACTTAGTATTTTACGCATTTTGCATATATGCTACATCAGCATGAGTGAGATATTTGAAGCCTTTCAGAACCTTAATCTTTACCCAGTGAATATTGAAGTTTCCAAAGAATATACTGGATACTTTCCTGATATAGAACAACCAGTAGAATTCAAGGCTCCTCCTGTGAACAAGCCAAAACGAAAGAAAAGAAAGAATTACGTGTGGGGAAGTCGTATACGTAAGAAAAAGCCAGTTACAAAACTTCCCAAAATAAATAATCCTTTGAAAAAGGGAAAAGAAATTATAACCGGAGAAAGTTCGGAACAGCAGGAAATGGAAACTGAAAACAAGGAAGAGGTTAAGGAAATAGGAATACAGATGGAGGAAGGTACTAAAGAAATAGTAATGGAAATTGGGCAAGGCTCTAAACCAACTCAGATAGAAATCGGAGAGAGCTCCAATCCAAACCAGGAAAGGACTTTTCAAGATGAGATAGATTTCCTATTGGCAAGCTGTGAAACTATTCAGCCTGTCAATAATAATAATAATATTTTTACTTATCCTCTTGAAAACCAACTCCCTATGAATTGGGAACCAGTAATCCCAGACCCAATAGTCCACTCCCAACCCATAGGAATGGACGAATGGTGGACGAACGATTGGCAATTTCAAAATATTGTCAACGATCCTTATTCCTTTCTTCCACAATTCGATCCAGAACCCCTACCTAATCCACCCATGAGTAATGAAAACATGGCTGAACTTCGCCACTTTGGTGAAGAGTTGTTTGATGCTGGAACTAGAATCAGGGAAATAGGGGGACAAATTGCCTGGAAGTACGATGAGAGAGAACTGCGTTTTTAGAACGGCAAGTGACGAGAGATAGTAGGATGGTAAAACGGTGTTTGTATAATAGTAATAGTAAAGTTAGTCTGTAAATAACGAATAAAACTCTTTGCGAGTAATGATGCATACTATACTAGATATAAAATGAAATCGAGAAATCGATTGTTTTGACTATACCTGTATTGTAAAAATTCTGATTGTTTGTATATAATTGTTATTTAGCAGATACTAATAAAATTTATATATATTATCAGATGGCAAACAGTGGTAATGAACATATAAATGAAGTTAATCAGTCTGAGCCACATTCAAGAGATCAATATATGACTCGGCAAGATATCGAAAACATTGTTGCTCAAGGGATAGCCAATGCTATTCCAGCATTCGTCGCTGCTATAAAGAATCCAATCGAACCACAACAAATTGTCCCTAGTAAACAGATTACTGAAGATAACTTCAGTAATAGTGTAAATGGAGGCAATAATCATGTTAATCATAATAGGGAACCACATCAAGCTCTATTACCCAAGAAAATGAAAACTGCAACATCTGGTTGCACTTTCAAAGAATTTCTTGCTTGTAAACCCACCGAATTTGCAGGCAATGAAGGAGCAACTGCATCACTGCGTTGGTTAGAGAAAACCGAAGCAGTCATTGCAATAAGTAAATGTGGTAAAGATGATCAGGTCATGTATGCATCAAATCTCTTCAAAGTAGGAGCACTCGAATGGTGGAACACTGTGTTACAATCAAAAGGAAGAGTAATAGCTTATGCTATGACTTGGGAAGAATTTAAGGGTTTGGTGGAAAGAAAATTCTGTCCCGAGTATGAAAAGGAACAGATGGCGAATAAGTTTCTAAATCATCGGATGATGGGTGTGGATTGTCGCAGTTATACCTCGACATTCTTTGAATATGCTAGAGTGGTACCAACACTGGCTTCGCCAGAACCGGTACTCATTTCTCGCTATATTTGGGGGCTAATTAGCGAAATCCGCAATATTGTTAAAGCTGCGAGACCACGCACTATTGATGATGCGGTAGAATTAGCCAATACTCTAACCGATGAATTGGTGCGTACAAGCGATGAAGATAGGAAAAAGGAACTAGCTCAGAAGATTACCCAAGGATTTAGGCCGGGTAATAGTAATAATTTCAAGAAAAGAGGAACAGGGCAATATTCAAATCCACCTTTCTGTATAAATTGCAAAAGAAAGCATTACGGAAAATGTAATTTAACCTGCAACCTTTGCAAGGGTATAGGACACCGTGAAGAAAACTGCAGAAAGAAAACCGTAATCTGTTTTAACTGTGGAGAAACAGGGCATTATAAAACAGAATGTCCTAAATTGGTTAAACCAGTAGACAACAAACCTAAGACGACGGAAGGAACTACTAAGAAGAATGCCAGGGCATTTCAGCTGACCACTCAAGAAGCAGAACTCATTCCGGATGTGATAACGGGTACGTTCTTAGTTCACAACGTGTACGCAAAAGTATTATTTGACTCTGGTGCAAACCAAAGTTTTATAAATACTTCATTTTGCCAAGCTCTTAGTTTACCTTTAACCAATATTAGGCAGATTTTTACAGTTGAAACAGCAGGCGGAAATTCAGTTAAGATAGATAAAGTTTTGCAAGAAGGAAACATAGAATTTTTAGGACATAAATTCTCTGCAAAACTATTTCCAATGAATTTAGCTGAATTTGATGTTGTATTAGGAATGGATTGGTTAGTAGCCAACCATGCTAGAATCCTTTGTGATCAGAATTCCATAGAAATTCAATCACCCACCGGAGAAGTGATTAGGATTACAGGAGATAAACCACGTAAGCCCATGAAGTTCATATCAGTAATGAAAGTTGCTAATTATGAACGAAAACAAGGAATAGTGTATATGATTTCGGTAATCATTAGCACTAAGGGTAAAGATCTTAAGGAAATACCAGTAGTCTCAGAATATCCTGATGTATTTCCAGAAGATTTACCGGGATTACCTCCAGACAGGGAAGTAGAATTTAGGATTCATCTAATTCCAGGAACTACACCGATAGCCAAGGCACCTTATCAGTTAGCACCCACAGAAATGTTAGAACTGAAAAAGAAACTAGATGAATTACTAAGTAAAGGATTCATACAACCTAGCTCATCCCCTTGGGGAGCGCCAGTGTTGTTTGTAAAGAAAAAGGATGGTTCAATGAGAATGTGTATCGATTATAGAGAATTGAATAAGGTTACAATTAAGAATCGATACCCATTACCTAGGATTGATGATCTTTTTGATCAACTTCAGGGGGCTAGATATTTTTCTAAGATAGATTTATACTCCGGATATCATCAATTAAAGGTACAAGAAGAAGACATACCTAAGACTGCTTTCAGAACTAGGTATGGTCATTACGAGTTTACAGTCATGCCCTTCGGATTAACAAATGCACCTGCAGCATTTATGGACATGATGAATAGGATCTGTAAACCGTACTTAGATAAATTTGTAATTGTCTTCATAGACGATATACTTATTTATTCCAAAAGTCAGGACGAGCATTGTCAGCATTTGCATGCACTCTTAACTTTGTTAAGAAAAGAAAAGTTGTACGCCAAATTCTCGAAATGTGAATTTTGGTTACAAGAAGTGCAATTCTTAGGACACATGGTGAATCACGAAGGTATTCACGTAGATCCTGCTAAGATAAAGGCAATTACCAAGTGGAAGGTTCCACAAACAGCAATGGAAATAAGAAGTTTTATAGGATTAGCTGGGTATTATAGACCGTTTATTAAGGATTTTTCCAAGATAGCTGTACCATTAACTAAGCTAACTTGTAAAGCTACTAAGTTTGAATGGGGACCCAAACAAGAAGAAGCCTTTAGGATTTTGAAACAGAAATTAACAAATGCTCCAATCTTAGCCTTACCAGAAGGAACTGAAGATTTTGAAGTATATTGTGATGCTTCAAAATTAGGTTTTGGATGTGTGCTTATGCAACGCAAGAAGGTAATAGCGTACGCATCAAGGCAATTGAAAAAGCACGAAGAGAATTATACGACTCATGATTTAGAATTAGGAGCCGTAATTTTTGCCCTTAAAATTTGGAGACATTATTTGTACGGAAGTAAGTTTACTATCTATACAGATCATAAAAGTTTAAGATATATATTTGGGCAAAAAGAGTTAAACATGAGGCAAAGAAGATGGATGGAAATCTTAAGCGACTACGACTGTGATATTCAATATCATGAGGGAAAAGCAAATGTAGTTGCAGATGCCTTAAGTCGTAAGTATTATGAGAAACAACGACGGGTTCGTGCTCTCAGATTAAATCTACAAATAGATTTAATGGAACAATTGAAGAATGTTCAAACTACAGCAATCAAGGATGATGCTGAAGGAATGAAAGGACGAATGAAGGAATTAGAACAAGGAGCAGATGGAAATTGGAGATTCCATAAAAATAGAATTTGGGTACCTAAGCAGGGAGACTTAAGACCTAAGATTTTAGAAGAAGCTCATAAATCTAGGTACACTATGCACCCAGGAAACAATAAAATGTACCAAGATTTAAGAAAGAACTTTTGGTGGATAGGAATGAAAAAGGATATAGCGCGATATGTTTCTAAATGTCTTACTTGTTCACAAGTTAAGGCAGAACATCAGAAACCTTCAGGACTACTACAACAGTTAGAGATGCCAGTGTGGAAATGGGAACTTATAACAATGGATTTTGTTACTAAGTTACCCAAAACCAGAAAAGGTAGTGATGCAATTTGGGTAATTGTGGATCGATTAACCAAATCAGCTCACTTTTTACCAATGAAAGAAACCTTTAGAATGGAAAGACTGGCTAAATTGTATGTAGATGAAGTTGTATCCTTACATGGAGTTCCACTCTCCATTGTTTCGGATAGGGATAGTCGTTTTACTTCCCATTTCTAGAAAAGTTTCCAGCAAGCTATGGGAACTCGACTAAACCTAAGCACTGCATATCATCCCCAAACAGATGGACAAAGTGAAAGGACAATCCAAACTCTTGAAGACATGCTCCGAGCATGTGTGATAGATTTTGGTGGGAATTGGGATTATCACTTACCATTAATTGAATTCTCCTATAACAATAGTTATCATTCAAGCATTGAAACTGCCCCATTTGAAGCATTATATGGAAGAAAGTGTAGAACTCCAGTTTGTTGGGCAGAAATGGGAGAAAGTCAATTATCAGGTCCTGAAATTGTGCAAGAAACGACTTATAAGATTACTCAAATTAAAGAAAGGCTGAAGACGGCTCGAGATCGTCAGAAAAGTTATGCAGACAATAGATGCAAGCCGTTAGAATTCCAAGTTGGAGACAGAGTACTGTTGAAAGTTTCTCCTTGGAAAGGAGTTGTGAGATTCGGAAAGAAAGGAAAGTTAAGTCCAAGGTACGTAGGACCATTTCCAGTAATCCAACGTATAGGACCAGTAGCTTATCGTTTACAACTACCAGAAGAATTAGCTGGAGTACATGATGTATTTCATGTATCCAATCTCAAGAAATGTTTAGCAGATGAATCTCTGGTAGTACCTCTTCAAGACATAGAGGTAAACGAAAAGTTAAAATTTGTGGAGAAACCTCTTCAGATAGAAGACAGAAAAGTGAAGTTTCTCAAGCACAAACGACTAGTGCTAGTAAAAGTAAAATGGGATTCAAGGAGAGGACCTGAATACACTTGGGAGCTAAAATCAGAAATAAAGAAAAAGTATCCTCAATTATTCCAATAAATCTCGAGGACGAGATTTTTATTAAGGTGGGGAGAATGTAACAACTCTCATCAAAAGTCATAATTATTAAATTAATTAGTCCAAAAGGAAACCCTAATTGAGACACCCAAGTGATTCTGAACAAACCCTAAAATTTTCAGAATTTTCAGAATCAGGATTAGGGCCCCTAAAACTCAGGGGGGGATAAACCTTATGGACGATTATCCACTTTAAACGTTGGCAACAAGGAATTTTCAAAAAATTTCAACTCAGCAAGGCTAGTGCCAACCGTGGCAACCCTAGGCCTAAAAGTAGGTCTTACGCGGGCCGCGTAATGTTAAGCTTAAATCTCACGCGGGCCGCGTAAGGGTCAAAAGTTACCTATAAATAGAGGGCAGTGGGACTTGAATTCAGAAAGAAAAACGACGTAAGAATTCACTATACACACTGAGTTACGTTCGAATTACTACACAAACACACACGAATTCAGAATCGCTGCTACAAAACAGGGTATTAGCACAATCGCTACTACGATTCATTTTCCGACGATCAATATATCCAATGGATGTTTAAGTGCCGCCCACATTAGGGTTATACTTTGTCGTTCGTCGTTAATTCGATGGATCGTCGTTAATTCGATGGATGAAGTATCGCATTTTGTCATTCGTTGTGAGAATTTGATCTCGTGAGTTATCGTAATTGCTGGATTGATTACTAACCCAGTTTTGTGTGCATTGTTATTTAAATTAGGTTAACAAGGCTAAATCATAGACTAGACTCTGTCCGTATTAAATCAGCAATGTGAGTCATTCTCTTTTTATCAAATTACTTTACAAAACCCTATTTATTTCAAAGTTATAATTACATGGATTAAGTTTATGTAATCACAATATTACAGCCGGTATGTGGGGTTTTGTATACATTACTTGATAATCTTCACCATTGGGGCAACCAATGGGTGATATGACCATAGTCACAGACACCATTGGACGGAAGGGCCAATGGGTCGAGTGACAAAGTACTGTGGGTAATTGGTTTGATATCAGAAACATTGTAATCTTCCTTAATACTGTAAATTATAACAAATGTGTCATTTTAGTAAATAGAATGATTCACTCAGTATTTCCCGCTGACAAAACCTTTTTCAAATATGTTTCAGGTGATCTGTTGTAATTCAGGAAAAGTGCTGGGGAGCATTTCAAGCTTAAGATAGTGGCTCATTATAAAATAAAGAAATAAATTTTGTAATATCACGATTTCATAATAAAAACATAATATTGTGAATTATCGGGGTTTTATCCCGAATTGTGAAATAAAATAAATCGGGAAAATTTTAGCTTTAAACGATCCTGATGTTAAACTTCCGCTGTTAAATAAATACCACGGGATTTCTGTCCCGCAGCTCCTGAGACGGGTCAAACCAGGTCGGGGGCCGTGACACGATCGCCCTACCCTGTTATGCGATAACAAAAGTGCGTTATTCATGACTCAAAATCCAGGTTCACACAAGCGAACTAAACACATTGACTTGGATTATCACTTTATTCGTGAACTGGTTCATTCGGGTAAACTCTATACCAAGTTTGTACCAACCAATCTTCAGGTGGCTGACATTTTCACCAAGAGTCTTCCGCGCGCACAGTTTGAAGCTTTCAGAACAATGCTTCGTCTTGGACCGCCACCATTTCGATTGACGGGGGATATTAGATAACAAGATTTGCATATATTTGTATTTATTGTAATTTATTATATTTCCTTTATTTTGTAATCTCCTCTCCTCAATCACAGGAGATATTATTGTAATTGTTCCCTATTAATATACGCTCGATCCCTCATTGATTGGTGAGGTTGATTTCAATCCTTCTACACTTGGCCAGAGTAAGCGATTAACACATGACACACATGACCTTTTTATAGTTTTCACATCACGCCCTATGTAAGTAACGCCTCTATTTGTTTCTCTTGGAAACAATATCCCGAATACATTTTCTATTCGGGTTTTTCCAAGTTTTTAATCTACATATGAAACTTTCAATTTCTACTTATTTGTTGCATATTACTATTTGTGCGGTTATTTAAAATGTGCACATGGTAATGTTTGCCCCGACGGGCATTCCTTGCCATTAACCTTGTTCACAGTCGTTACGCGATTTAGTCCTCGGTGAGCATGCTCCTCTTGTCATACTTCGGACCATTCCATCATCATATCCACAATTCGTTTGACTCTCGTCGTCTTCAAACGCGAGTGTCCTTCAATTAAAACATTCACAAAAGTTAGTAACGTCAACTTCAATAATCGCCCGTATTATAATACAAGGCTTTTTCTACTATACGCGTCAACGCGCGTATTTTCGTCAACTATATCAATCATTTTAATTGGGGTAACGTGTATCACACGATAGCCCTATGTGTTGTTTACAACACCTTAGCATGCTAAACTATTAACATACATGTACTTACCGGATTTGCGATCAAGCCTCGAACCGAACACAATTGTCAACAACCTTGAGCTCTGATTACCAACTTGTAACACCCTTATTATTATTTAACGATTTTCGTATAATTTACGAAAATAAACGGGTAATTAGAATTTCAATACATTGAAAATACGAGTTTCATTAAACTTTATTTACAGAATTAAAACTATACAAAATAACATGTTTGAGTTCGTCATTTAACAAAACAACGATACATAGTGCGGAAGCTTATTTCTTGATCGTGTTCGGTTCTTCGTTGTGCTTGATCGTCCGCCGGTGCTAAAATAATACCTGAAACTCATAAAACATGAGTTGGATTAGTCATACGTAACTTAGAACGTATTTAAACGAGTCCGGGAAACGAAACTGATTAAAATAAAAAAATTTCGCCAAAACAGGGCTCCATCGCGCCACGCGACGGCGCCACGTTACTCCCTCGCGCCACGCGGGGGAGACCAGTTTCCAGCAGGCTGCAGCTCAGTTCAGCTATGCCTGTTTTTACGGAAACGGCCATAACTTCTTCGTTATTGGTCCGTTTTACCCGATTCTTTTTCCTACGCATCCGTAATTTAATCCTCCATCTTATGGAGTTAAAATCCTACATCCAACATAAGAAATTTTGAGACTTCTAAGCCTTTGACTCGTTACCTTTTTACCGAATTTTAACCCGTTTATGCATTTTATCAAACAAACGTATTTGTTTGATTCCTATATCACATACACTTCTTCAAATTAATGTTACCTACCATATTAGGTTCTAATCATAGGTTTATTACACAATTTAAACCCGTTTTCGCTCGTATGCTTATTTTGACCCGTTAAGGGTATTTAAGCACTTTCGAGCCTAAAATCGCTTTCATTTGTATCTAACTTTATATTTTCACATTTCTTACCAAGTAGTCTTCCACCACAACTATATTTGTGGTGGATTTAATATGGAGATACATATATTACGAGTTTTATCCCTCGGACTATCATTTTACGGCAAAGACCCATATTGAGTCATTTGACCCAAGATTTACCCTTTTCATTCTTTATACTTATTCAAAGTATTTGCTTGATCATATAACTTGTTTTTAAACGACTCTTAAGGTTCATTTACTCGATTTTGCTTACGAGGGCGTTTTGGTCATCTTAAACCCTTTCTTTACAACAAAGGACTTTTCATGTCGTAATTGACCAAAATTCCACTTTTTAAACTAGGATCTTGTTTAAATAGCCATCATGTTTTTAAAACACAATGACAATAACTTAAATCATTCAGTTTACTTAAAAGATAACCCAATGTCCATTTTAACTTGTTTAGCCCTCATTGAACTTCAAGTTCTAATGATGATTTGACCAATTATACATACTTGGCTCGAATCAATATATTGACCCGTTTTGATACCTTGCCTTAGTAGCCGCTAAGTAATAGCGATGACAACATTCAATCGATATTTATTCCTGTAATCATGCAACTCGACAAAACATTAGCCGATATTGTCAAAGGGTGATATTTTCACCTTTTGACCCGTTTGGTCTATATGACCATTTACTTTTGCGAGATGGATTTATTATCATCTCGTCTACATAACTTGTACCGGTTTACACCATACGGTCAATTTACTTATAAATTTATTTCTTGATTATTTTGACCCCTTTATATCTTACGCCATAAAGTGCCCTTCAAAACTAACGGTTATCGTCAACAAGTGACTACATTGCCGTTTTACCCTTATTAATTGTATTGATTTACCTTATAAGGTAAATCACTCAAAACTCGTTATTTATTAGTCATTACATGACTAAATGACCTTATTAGCTCTTTTTAACCATTCAACATGGTTTATCATTATTGTCTTTTGTTTCGAACCTCGCACGTCGGGTCGAAACATCATAAGTCAAAATGTGACTTTTGATTATTCAAAATCTATAAAACCAATAGATATCAAACAAAAGGTGTAAGTTTTAACTTACCTCGCATCCCGAATACGCCTTTCTTCTCACTTGATTCGTTTGACCCGCTCACTCATCAAGCTTCCACCTAGCTCGTTAAGCGTCAAACTATCATCATAATTCATAAGATGGTTAGATTAGTCATTATCAATTATGACTACTCCATCTAACGGGTCTTATGTCGACTTTATCACTCGATTAAATCATTGGTTAGTTTGACTTCCTAAAAGTCAATTGATCTATCGACATATCCAAATGCACACTTCACATGGAATTTCAACATTTTTGCTTCGTTTAGGCATTTTAACAAACACCTAGTGGGCATACTTTTACACATTTACAAACTAGTTCATAACTAGTTATTTTTACCAAGATTAACATCAAATTTACCACTATCACTTATGATCAAATACTCAAAATTGAAATTTGTTTAAGTATTTCCCGATTACTTAACATGCATGATGATTCTAATCATAATCATATCATCAATTCCACCTTATGACTAATACCCACTTAGCCTAGTGTGGGAAATCATTCAATCATTCAATTCATAGCATGTTAGGTATGATTTTCACTTAGGGTTTCGTTCCTAAGCAAGTATACATCACTTATCAAGCCATAGCTTCTCTAATTCATGCCTAATTCGCGATTAGGATGACTATCAAATTTTTACAACTTCACAAATGTTAGAAATTCAACATACCTCACGATCCCCTTGACTTGGTGATCACGAATTTGTGTTCATGCATTGATTTGGCTCTTGATTTGGGCTTCAATTTGATCAATTTGTTGAAGTTAGGGTTTGAGCTCTCCTGAGCTTTCTCCTGGTCGACCAGAACACGCACACACACACCTAGTGTGTGTGTTGTGTTTAATTTTAATAAATCAAGTTTCAATTCTTCCCTTTTTAGCCCCTCTAGTTTGTAGCTTTATAATAAGGGTTATTTCCCAAGTTTCCTTCTTTGTTTTAAGGCACATATTTAACTAGGTTGATATTCCTAGTTACTTGGTGGGTTCGGGGAAATTATAACCCATTTTATTTTATTTTTTAAGTCCCGTTAACTCGGGCCTTTTATAAACTTATTTCCTTAAAAGTATTCATTCACGTTTTATTAAATATTAGGTTTATTTATTTAAATCCTAATATTTACCGGGTTACTTCTACCGCTAACGGTACTTTACCCGTCTTTTAGTATTAACGGGGTTTGATTACCAAACCCATTTTCGGGGTGTTACAAGTCTACCCCCCTTAAAGAGGTTTCGTCCTCGAATTACGTATATAGTTATGCAATGCAAATGTAGCCATGATAACATCAATTTGTGTTTGCACGCTATACTTGGGCATTTTACCAAGTATCTTAAATCGTTTCTTCAAAATTCCAAATGACCTCTCAATATGACTTCGTAAAGATGAATGTGAATGGTTGAAAGCTTCTTGCATATTATTTGGGGGCTCTCTTTGAAATTGTGATTGATGGTATCTTGTCTTGGAATATGGAATATGGAACAAGGTATCCTTTTCTATCTGGATATCCTTTATCAACCAAATAATATTTACCTGATAAAGGAGTTGAAAAACAAAAGGCGCTGGAAATTATTAAAAGTAACATGAACAATTCCAAATATATGTGTAAGTAATTCGAAATATTACCTTCAGGTGGTTGTGGGAAGTTGAATTTACTATTTTGGGTCGCGTTAATGAAAACACGCGTGTCATTTGTTGATCCTTTTCATCCGATCGATACGAATGTGAAACACATATCGAAATCACATGTTGCCATTACGTTGAAAGTTGGTACCCCTTTTCTACCAATATAAGGTAGTTGCTGACTCTCTGGGATGCAGGCCCCTATGTGTGTACCGTCAATACATTCAATACAATCCTATATATAATTTGAACATTAGTCAAGTAACAGAGTACACAAGTAAGAATGACATTAATCAATTTAATACCTTGAAATACGGCATGTATCTTTTATCATTCAAGATTTGAGGTGGTACGAATTTAAAAGTTGGATCTTTTGGTTTTATAATGTCACGTGCTAAACCTTGAAAACCTTTACCTCTACCAGCTATTGCCTCTAGAACTTCATGAAAGGCTCTACTAATAGTCTCCCCAGAACGTTGAAAACACTCCCCAACATCCCTGTTAGATAAACCCAATGCCAATGTATACAAAAATATCCCCACCTTCTCACAAGTTGACATTCTATCACTCGACTGTAATCCATAGTTTGATTCAAGCTCTCTACATAATTTCGTAAACACATTTGGATGCATTCTGAATGCATTTACACATCGTATAGGATTGCCATTTAAAACTTCCATCATCCAAGCCTGTCCCGTTTGAGGTGATGTCATGCATGGTTCCTTGTATATATGCTTATAATAGTATGCAGCAACTAGGTCACATGTATAGGTTGAATCCAACAAAACGTTATAACAATGCAGTTTGTGCTTCTTCTTACTTGTTTCATTATTCATTGTAACCCTACTAATAAATTCAATATCAGCTTAACATACAAACAACTTAATAGCTAAAATATAAATGAATAAATAGCTTAACATATAGTCATGTCACTAAAACATCAAGGTAAAAAACAATAAATCAATCCAAAAGCAATAAAGTTCAAACAAATAGAAACAATAATGTCTTCGTAACATATCCTCAAAGAAAACTTTAGTTGGTGAGCCTTTGCTTTCGTTGCAGCCACGCTAACCTACCATGATCATGTGGCACATTTATAAACATTTCTCTTTTCACAAGATCTTCAAATAAATCCATTGCAAATAACCACAACTCCTCATCTTCTCTCATTAATCCTGCACTACCATCCGGCTAAGCAAACCCATAGCAGCTTCAATACTAAACTTAGTACTTTGACTGAGTTTGGAAGAATCTGATTCTAATATTTCTAGAGCACGTTGTTGATTCATATTACTTTGAGTTAAATGTTCTTTAAGTATTGAAGCTCCCAATGATTCTCTCCCTTTACATTTCATCTTAACTGATTTAGGCTTAGTGTTTACTTTAGTAGACTTTTCAAAAAAAATTGCAACCTCACTTGGGCTTAATGTTGATGCATCATGTTGACTTACTTCATTCAAAAAGTCACTAAAAAAATTTTCACCTCCCTCAACATTGTTATCCTCAAGGTTCTCAACATTGTCATCCTCAAGGTTCTCAACATGCACCTCATTGAATGTAGTTGGATCCATAGAGGGTGCCACACAATTTTCCCCACTAGGAACTACATCTCCAAATAACGGATCCCACTCTTCTTGTAGTTGTGTAGATGGTTGGTCATTTTGAATTCCTAGAACTTTTAGGTTTTCCTACAAAATATAATGGTGAATATTTAGTTATCATTCAGACTGGAATATTATATGGTATTTAAATTTGGAATGAGTTATATTATGTCACCTGAATTTTTCTTTTCCACCATTCATCAGAACAACTAAGTTGCTTGGTACTTTCATTCCAACCTAGACCAATCTCTCCATTTTTAAGTGACTTCCAAAGGTTATACTCTTTTCTCATACTGTCATACTTGTTCTTCATAGCTTTGTCACTGGCGAATTTATGATTTATAACTTTTTCAAACTCTGGCTGAAGAGTGGCCCATTTGAATGGGGAAGTTCGACCATGTTTCATGATATATTTGTTTAGGAACCGACATAATTCTAAAACCATTTCTTTTGGCCAAATTTCTCTTTTCCCTTTCTCTTTTTTAGAATCCATCTAGCAACCATGCATACATACCAGTGTTAACCAACATATGATTCTGATATCACTTACAACAATGCTGCATCAAAACCAGACATAAATAAAATAAATGAGTTAAAACAGTGTTAACTAGTACTAATAGAACTTTATAACATGTAGCTGGGCAATTGTTTAGTTTGCAATGCTGATATCACCCGGATTATTAGTATTTAGTTGTTATTAAGCAAGTGGGCTGTTGTAGTCAGAAGAATAAAGAGGTACTGAAAAAGGTAGTTAAATTCTCTAAGTATGACAACTAGTAGCTGAGTAGCAATTGATGAGGATTAATCATGCATGTTGTTGTTGGCCATTGTACAGGGATTTAGTGTAAACAAGTTGAGTTTATTATCTCATGAGCTTAGAGTTAGAGAAGGAAACTTGATATGGAGTCAATTACTGTAAGTTGTACAAACATTGGCATCTTCATTACATTGGTTTTGTAAATGCAGTATCATTTTTTTTTTCAAGACAAGACATGTTCTGCTGCACTTAGTTTTCCAACTACTAACCTAACCAAACAAAAAATTCATTACTTCTAGAGTTATCTTCTCAAGGGTTATCACCCCGCCACATCGACAACAATAGCGCCCCGGGGCGCCATCGACCACCCCATCGCCGCTAAGAGGGGGCGCTATGGCCCTTCCGCCATCGTGCTAATGGGCGTTTTTTGGCTTGATCGAGGCATTCGGTCAAGATAAGGGGGCGCTATGGCATTGAGGGGGCTTTATACCACACCCTACAAGTTAAAGGAAGGGGTGTTAGAGCCCCCTGTGTAACATGGCGTTGACGTGGCGCTGAGGTGGCATGATAAAGCCCCTAGGGGCTTTATACCACACCTTGTAGCCTAACCATAAAAAACAATTTGTTCTTGTTATCTGAGGTTGTTATTGTATGAGGTTCACCTAGAATCATGATGAAATAGTGTGTTTTTTCCATTTTGCATACTTTTATGTTGTTGTCAGTTTTCGAAAATGTTTGTTATATTCAAGAATCAAGATTATTTAAGATAATATGCCCCTTTAATATTAAATCCTTTTGTATCCATTGCTAACAGAGTATTCTTCTTTCATGGTTCTTATGGTAACATCTAAACTCCACTAACTCATATTTTATTTCAATAATCATGTTGTGGCATTAAAAAGTCAATCAAACTCCACTAAGTCATATTTTGTCGCAATAATCAGATTGTGATCTTGTCTTTATATGATTAATTGAAAAAGGGCATACATAAAAACCGTATTGACAGTGATGATGAACATTTAAAGGGTTATACACATTAATTGACAATGATGATGAACATTTAAAGCAGCGAAAGTATAGAATGGCAGTGACGATGAACATTTAAAGGGTTATACACATGAATTGATATGCAAGGCATGTGAAAATCAAAGTGAAATTGTGAAATTTGATGTCTAATTAATGAAGTTGAACATACCTTTGCTGCCTTTTACTTGCGATCGGATGCGTTCTTCCAGTTCTGGGATCGATTGTAGGATATTAAAGTAATTTTAACCCTAAAAGCTTGTAGGGGTTTTAAACGCTACTTCCACCAGCGTTTCAAAAAGAGCTTTTCAACTAATCTAAAAGCCTTAAGCATGTTTCAACCAAACAAGGCTTTTATTGGGCCTGGAGCTTTTTCTTAAAAGCTTGAAGCTCCTAAAAGCCCGTTGCCAAACATACCCCTACTAGTAGCGTTTAGAAGGAGCTACAAGCTTTTAGAGAAAAATTACTATTTTAACCTCTAAAGATAATGAACTTTTTAATGCACAAACTTTTTAAATTTTTAGTTATCTCAATTTTGTTCATTTTATTAAATGATCCAGCTACTCTGTCAAACACCAAATATATCTAGAAACCTACAGCTACCAGCTACCAGCTTTCTTTAATATAAGTATGAATATATTGTATTATTTTAGTATGAAACTTTTATATAAGTCTGAATATACCTTAAGTTATCAGAAACTAAATTAATGTGGTATTTGTTCTTCGTAGAAGGTTTTAGGGGTGTCAAAAGAATGTCATTTTTAAAGTGATGTTTAGCAATTTTACATATAGTAACATTTTGTTTTGTATTTTTAAGTTTCAAATCTCCCCATACATGTTGTGTGCAAAATGCAACATATAAATTACATCAAATAAGACATAAAACTAACCCTTTTTTAGTACTAATGTTGGAAAAAGTGTGTTTTTGTCTTCCTTTTGTATTTTCAGGGTTAAAAGAGCTTAAATGAACAAAAGAAGCAAAAAATGCAGCTAAATCTAACAATAATACAAGAAAAGGAATAAACGTGGCATGTCCGACCCCTCAACAACATCTCCCCAAGCAAAAACAAGAGAACAGAAGGCTGAACACGCCCCGTGCTCATTGAGCACGGGGGCGTGCCCGAGTGTCTGCAGAAAAGACAAAGTTGTAGAAGCTTCTATTTCCCAACACGGGGGCGTGGCCAGCGGACACGGGGCCGTGGTCAATGCTAAGGTTCGCATAATCTAGGTAAATCTTGATAGTACATATGCGCTTCTGCACACGGGGCCGTGCCCAGCGGACACGGGGGCGTGGTCAACTAATGCAGACAAACTGCAATTAATGAAGAAATAGAAGATGGGTGGACACGAGGCCGTGCACAATGGACACGGGGCCGTGTCCGGGCTTCTATGCAGGCTATAAATAGGGGTGCTTGGCTCACTTGCAAACCATCCCTTGGCAAACCACCTCTCTCACACTTCACCCACTCACCACCACCATCACAACCCACATCCACCACCATCATCCATCATCAATCATAAAGTGTGTGTAGTAGTCTCGGGATCCAAGATTGATCGTAAGAGTTCTTGACAATCAAAGGCCATGTTTGCCTAAGTCTCTTAGATCACTTGGTGAAGACAAGCATTTAGTGTGATACTTTTTATTTTTAATCTTTTTGGCACTTTTTATTTGGTTATGTATTAATGACTTTAGTAACTAGTTTCTTATGTTGAAGTATCTTGGCGTTATTTTATTGTCTATATAAAATAAAAGATTTACACCATTCATATCTCCACGGTCTATATGGAGATATGTTGGCTACCTGGTCGGGGGTTAAGGGAATGGCTTGGTAAGCGTCTTGCTTTGTTCAGTGTATAGATCCTGCAAGGACCTGGGTCAAGCTTAGTAGGACCTCCTTCAATACCCACTGGTATTGGATGGCGGGGGTTCGAATTTCTTGATCCCCTCATATGTAAACTACTATTAAAGCATTAACCCGGCTACTTAAGATTGTATCCCTGCTGACTCAAACTACTTAGCCGAGGGTAATGTCACCTTCAAAAGAGGGGCCTACCACATTACGCATTAATAACTTAATTAATTATCTTTCAATAATCCAACCCTTTAGGATTGTATCCTTGCTGACTCAAACTACTGGGTTGAGGGTAACGTCACCTTCAAAAGAGGGGCCTACTACTATAACTAAGATAATCTCTTAAAAAGTGCAAAAGAGCGGAAAACATCAAAGGTTACACTAAAGGCGAGTAGGGATGAGATTTTTTACCGAAATACCGGTACCGTACCGGTATCGTACCGATACCGTACTGTACCGATCATAAACGGTACCGGTATCGGTAATAGATTTTTTTGAAATTCGGTATCGGTAAAAAACGGTATCGGTATAGGTATTTTTCGGTAAATACCGGTTTTAATACCGAATTTAATAATGAATTCCAATGGGTTTTTAGGTTGGATTACGAAGAGTCCAAGTCCAACTAATCTTATTGGCTACTACAATATACTGAACTAATATAACAAAACTAAACATAAAATCCAAAGGAAGGATCGTCTGAACTAATATAACACAACAACTCACGTTTTCTCTGGTTCCCGCTACCATTCGATTCGACCAAAGTCACGGTAATTATGCCGAAAGGTAGATTAACCTTTAGTTTGCTGTTTTGTTTGTACGGTGATTTCGGAAACAAACACACTGTTATTCAAAGTAACACACAATCTATTGTTGTTTATTTTAATTGTTTCAGATTTGATTTATTAGTGACTTACAGTTATTCAAATTTTTGTGTGTTTTAGCTAATTTTGTTTGCTGTTGTGCTTCATTTCACATATCGAGGGTTCAACATAGGAATTATATTATGTAATTGCATATCCGTTAGCTATTTCGTGTGGTGTATTGTTATTGACTAATAAGTTTCAGCCTAGTTACATGATCATATTGTCCTTCACATATTTACATTTGAAAAAAAAAAGAGTACGGATGGATGGGTTGCACATGATATTTTTTAGGTAAAACAATGGATGACACCAAATCGGTACCAATGTGGTAAATTACCGAAATACCGGTACCGATACTGGTACCGAATCTATAAATACGGTACGGTAATCGGTATCCACATTTTCTCAATTTCGGTAACGGTATTTACGGTATCGGTACCGGTATCGTACCGATCTCATCCCTAAAGGCGAGTCGGATCCAAGTGATTCATCTTGTCTATCTGTTTTTTATTTTTATTTTTATTTTTCAGCATTTTTAGTTAGCTTTATTTTCTTGTTTAAACCTTTTTTTCTAAATTTTGATTTGATTAGACGTTGAGGATAAACCGGTACTAAAAGCTCTTGTGTCCTTTGACGACCTCGGTATCTTACCAACACTATACTACGCTCACGATGGGTGCACTTGCCCATATGTGTGTTTAGTGTTAGTAAATATCATGTTTTATAAATTTAAAACTTGACGAAAGTGTTTAAAAGGGCTTAAAATATACTTAAAAACTATATAACGCTACACACGCATCAAGTTTTTGGCGCCGTTGCCGGGGACACAAGGATTTTAAGAAAGTTAGGAATCAACGGCTTAATCGTTTTTCTTATTTTTCTGTTTTTTTTTAGGATTTTTCTTAAATTTTCAGCTTCTGCAGAGCTCAACACGGGTCGTGCCTGGTCGGACATGGGCCGTGCCCAGCATTGTTACTGACAATTTTTATTTTCCGATTTACAGAGAGCTGAGCACGGGGCCGTGTTGGTGAAGCACGGGGCCGTGTCGAGCTCCCCATTAACAGGGATAAGGAAAACAATTACTGTATCTCCGACCACGGGCCGTGTTCATCTGAGCACGGGGTCGTGGTGAAACTTCTGACCAACGTTCTTTTTTTGTTTTTATTGCAGGACTTGGAACCCAGGCACCACATCTGAACTTTCTACGCAGTGTATGAGCTCCAGTTCCAGTAGGGAATAAAAAAACCTCTAGACGAACCCGAATGCTTTCTAAGAAAAAAGACTTAAAAATAAAAACCAAGAGAAAGTTTTGGGGGACCCACTTCCAATGGCGGATCAACGTACCCTCATGGATTACCTACGGCCCACCGCAGGTAATCTTGGCGCCGCTATCACTGCATCGAATGTCGAGGCCAACAACTTCGAACTTCTGCTGCATTTGATACAAATGATCCAAAACTCCGCAACCTTCCACGGGCTTGCGGACGAAGATCCCCATTTACATATTACTAACTTCTTGGAAATATGTGATACTTTTCGGATCAATGGAGCATCAAACAACGCCATCCGCCTTCGAATGTTTCCATTTTCGCTAAAAGACCGAGCTAAGGCTTGGCTTAATACCCTCCCAGTTGGTTCGGTAAACACCTGGGATGAACTAGGCCAAAAGTTTCTATATAAGTATTTCCCTCCTGCTAAAACGGCTAAATTAATGACTGAAATTAACACATATTCACAAGAGGAAGGGGAATCCTTATATTAAACTTGGGAAAGGTTCAAGGAGCTACTAAGAAAGTGTCCTCGTCATAGTCTTGCGGTATGGCAACAAGTATCCACTTTCTATAATGGGTTGTTGCCACACACAAGACAAACACTTGACTCTAGCTCCGGGGGACTTTTAGGTAATCGTCGCCCAAATGAAATTTATAATCAAATTGAGGAAATTGCTCAAACCAATTTTCAGTGGCACACTCCCCGAGTGTCGCAACCCCCGATCCCTTATCTGTCCCGGGAACAGGCGGACGCGAACTCAGAGTTTTGGTGGTATCAATTGGTTAATTTGGCTGTGGAAATTACATCAGGATCGTAGTTAGGAAATATTTATCAGAGTAAAACCACCACATTTAATATTAATAATCACATGGGTAAAACCCAAGTTTCTTATTACGATACATTTATAGGGATAAACCCTATTTTATTGAATTTAAAACATCGATTATTAGGTAACTTTTATAGCCACATTTTCCCAACCCTTCAGTGCTCTCCAGCTGGCTTTTTACTAATTGGCTGTCACATTGTGTTACCTGAAACACGTTTTAAAAACATTTGTCAGTGGGAAATTCTGGTGAGTGAATCCCAGTTTAATCTAGAAACATTTTATCAATTAAAATAGTATTGAGAGCGATCACATTGTTTATTTCTACACAATTACTCATTCAGTACTGCCAATCCTGACTTGCGGGTCATATTACACATTGGCTAACTCATTGTCCAATGGTAACGTACTGTCGTCCCGACTTACTACTCGCAGTAGTAAATTTTGTATACAAAACCCCAACATACCGGCAGTAATTGAAGAACTACAAAGACTCAATCACCGCTTAATCACATTGTAAAACAATTAAGGTTTTGTAAGATATTACAAAAAGGTTATAAAAAAAAGGATAAACTCACATTGCTATCTTAGACTTCGCGTAAGGGTTTCCTGGGAATAATCTATAATTTACACAAATGTACCTAGGTTAGTATCATAACCCTTTGAAAATATTAATGATACCCTCCCCGAGACGGTATTCCAACAACTACGTCGGGCAGAACCACGACAGTTGTTACGGAACCCTAAATCAATCGGGCAGCGTATCTATTACGAAACTGGGGTTATAATACTTACAACGGGGCAGAACCTTGCTAATTAGGGGGTATAATACTTGAATATTATGCCTATATCTTCAGAAATTCGCTTAAGAAAGAAAAGAAATGAACGAGGAATACTGAAACCCGATGCCTGCTTACATAGTTGCTGAAACTGACTCTCACGCCCGCGTAAGAGTAGGCAAGAGCCTACGCGGCCCGCGTCAACCATGATCAACAGGGTAGCTTGTCCGGGTCATCTACTAGGCTCGACACGATGATGACACGTGTCATCACCGGGCTGCGCCACATTTTGGGACACTCGCGGCCCGCGTTAACTAAACGGGGTCTTACGCGGCCCGCCTGAACTAAAGGAATCAACGAAATTAGTTTTACAACCTCTATACCGCCCGCGTAAGTTTTGAGCTGGGTCTACGCGACCCGCCTCAACTTAACTTTCAGATTTTTAATTATTTTTAATACTATTTAATATACTTGAGGTCCGTTTTCACGTATGGAGTGTAATTTGGGACATTTTGGGACATTTTAAAATATTATGAGGGTGTCGGTTTTATTTGAGGATCGTTACATCCTCCCCACCTTGTTTTAGAGCTCGTCCTCGAGATCTACTGGAACAAATGCGGATTTTTCCTTTGCATTTCAGATTCAAGCTCCCATGTGTATTCAGGTCCTCTTTTGGAGTTCCACTTCACCTTGACCAAAACTAATATCTTGTGTTTGAGATTCTTGACTTTCCTGTCTTCAATCTATAAAGGCCTTTCTACAAACTTGAGTTGTTCATTTACCTCTATATCCTTAAGAGGTACTATCGGTGATTCATCAGCTAAACACTTTTTTAGATTAGATACATGAAATACATCATGTATTCCTGCCATTTCCTCTGGCAGTTGTAGCTCATAGGCTACAGGTCCTATTCTTCTAATAATCTCAAAAGGTCCAATATACCTGGGACTTAGCTTTCCCCGTTTGATGAATCTTACTATTCCTTTCCAAGGAGAGACCTTTAATAATACTTTATCTCCTACTTGAAATTCCAATGGCTTGTGTCGGTCATCGGCATAACTTTTCTGTCGATCACGTGCTGCTTTCAATCGTTCCTTGACTTGAATAATCTTGTCAGTTGTTTCTTGCACTATCTCAGGTCCAGATAGTTGCTTTTCCCCAATTTCTGCCCAACAGACTGGGGTTCGGCACTTTCGTCCATAAAGTGCTTCGAATGGTGCAGCATTGATACTTGTGTGATAACTATTATTATAAGAAAATTATATTAAAGGTAAGTGATCGTCCCAATTACCTCCGAAATCAATTACACAAGCTCTAAGCATGTCCTCCATTGTCTGAATTGTCCTTTCACTTTGTCCATCCGTTTGAGGATGATAAGCCGTGCTCAAATTTAACTTGGTTCCCATTGCCTTTTGAAAGCTTGACAAAAAATGAGAGGTAAATCGGCTATCCCTATCAGAAACAATTGATAAAGGAATTCCATGTAAAGAAACAATTTCATTTACATACAATTTGGCTAATTGTTCCATACTGAAAGTTTCTTTTATTGGTAGAAAATGAGCTGACCTGGTTAGCCTATCTACAATCACCCAGATTGTATCATTGCCTTTCTTTGTTTTAGGTAATTTAGTAACAAAATCCATTGTTATTAATTCCCATTTCCACACCGGCATCTCTAATTGTTGTAATAGACCTGAGGGTTTCTGGTGTTCAGCTTTGACTTGTGAACAGGTTAAACATTTAGAAACATAGGCTGCTATGTCCTTTTTCATTCCTATCCACCAAAAATTATTTCTTAAATCTTGGTACATTTTATCATTTCCTGGATGCATCGTATATTTAGACTTATGGGCTTCTTCTAATATACGATGGCGTAGGTTTCCTAATTTAGGTATTCACATTCTCGTTTTATGAAATCTTCAAATTCTATCTGTTCATTGTTCTAATTCTTTTAGCATACCTTTTAATTTTTCAGTATCTTCCTTGATTACTGATTCTTGTGCTTCTCTTATTTGATCATTTAAATCTACTTGCAGATTTAATTTAAGAGAACATATCCTTTTTGGCTTTTCATGATACTTTCGGCTTAAAGCATCTGCCACTATATTTGTTTTCCTTCGTGATACTGGATATCACAATCATAGTCACTAAGCATTTCCATCCAGCGTCTTTGCCGCATATTCAACTCTTTTTGCTTGAAAATATACCTTAAACTCTTATGATCAGTAAATACAGTAAATTTACTACCATATAAGTAATGTCTCCAAATCTTAAGAGCAAAAATTATAGCTCCTAATTCTAAATCATGGGTTGAGTAATTCTCTTCATGATTCTTAAGTTGTCTAGATGCGTAAGCTATAACCTTTTGACGTTGCATCAACACACATCCATAACCTAATTTAGAAGCGTCACAATAGACTACAAAGTCTTCAGCTCCTTCTGGTAATGCTAGTATGGGTGTATGGGTTAATCTTTGCTTAAGAATTCTAAAGGTTTTTTCTTGTTTTACTCCCCATTTAAACTTAACAGATTTACAGGTT
Source organism: Helianthus tuberosus (assembly GCA_030545235.1). Classification (NCBI taxonomy): domain Eukaryota; kingdom Viridiplantae; phylum Streptophyta; class Magnoliopsida; order Asterales; family Asteraceae; genus Helianthus; species Helianthus tuberosus. The sequence continues at coordinate 203,409,176 of CM060425.1, forward strand.
AGCTTAGTTAAGGGAATGACTATTCTAGAGAAATCTTGAATAAATCTTCTATAATAACCGGCCAATCCTAAGAAACTTCTAACCTCGGTTAGTGATTCAGGGGTTTTCCATTTAGTGATTGCCTCGATCTTTGTGGGATCCACATGAATTCCTTCATGGTTGACTAGGTGTCCGAGAAACTGTACATGTTCTAACCAAAATTCGCACTTGGAAAATTTAGCATAAAGCTTTTCCTTTCTTAATAAACTTAAAAGTGTGTGCAAATGTTTTGCATGATCCTCTTTATTCTTAGAATAAATGAGAATATCATCTATGAAGACAATTATGAATTTATCCAAATATGGCTTACATATTCGGTTCATCATGTCCATAAATGCAGTTGGGGCATTGGTTAAACCAAATGGCATGACAGTAAATTCATAATGACCATACCTCGTTCTGAAAGCGGTTTTAGGAATGTCCTCTTCCTGTACCTTAATTGATGATATCCTGACCTTAAATCAATTTTAGAGAAAAATCGAGCTCCTTGTAGTTGATCAACAGATCATCGATTCTCGGTAATGGGTACCAGGTTTTTAATCGTAACCTTGTTTAATTCACGGTAGTCAATGCACATACGCATTGATCTGTCCTTCTTTTTAACAAACAATATCGGCGCTCCCCATGGTGATGAACTTGGCTGTATAAATCCTTTTTCTAACAATTCATCCAATTGTTTCTTCAGTTCCTGCATTTCAGCTGGTGCCAAACGGTAAGGTGCTTTGGCAATCGGTCCTGTTCCTGGTAGTAGGTGAATTCTGAATTCCACTTCTCTGTCCGGTGGTAGTCCTAGTAATTCTTCTGGAAATACTTCTGAAAACTGAGATACTACTGGAATGTCTTTTAAATCCTTTCCTTTAGTGTTAGTGATTATGGAAATCAAATACACTATAGAACCTTTTCTTATATAACTTGCAGTTTTCATCACAAAGATGAATTTTGTGGATCTAGATGGTTTATTTCCTTTAATTGTGATCGTTTTACCTTTTGGTGAATTTACTTGAATTGACTTTTGATCACGTAAAATACTGGCTTTATTAGCTATTAACCAATCCATTCCTAAAACAACATCAAATCCTGCCAGATTCATGGGATAAAGATTTGCAATAAATTTCTGATTTAAAATTTCTATGCTTGCTCCCTGCAAGATTTCAGAAATCCTAACGGTTTCTTCATTGGCTGTCTCTACTAAGCATTCTTGTGGTAGTTTAGTTAATGACTGATTTAGAATTTTGCAAAATGACGTATTAATAAAACTTTGGTTTGCACCAGAGTCAAATAATACTTTAGCAAAGATATCATTAACTAAAAACGTACCAGCTATGACATCTGGAATCATCTTGGCTTCATCTGCAGTTAAAACAAATGCTCTAGCATTTTTAGTATTCTTGTTGTCTGGAGCTGGAGCTAATTTCGGGCAATTAGGCTTGATATGACCTTGTTCTCCACAGTTGTAACATATCCTGTTGTTAGCTTTCTTCCTGCAGTTTTCTTCCTTGTGTCCCGATATTTTGCAAAAGTTACAGTATATAGAGCATCTTCCTGAATGCTTTCTTTTGCAATACCTACAGTAGGGTGCAGAGGTAGAACCTATATTTTTCCCACGATTAAAATTTCCAGAACGAAATTCTTGTGTGAGCTTCTGGGTTAGGTTCCTCCTTTGATCCTCTTCTCGGGTACGGACTAATTCATATGTCAAGGTATTTGCTAGTTCTACAGCTTCTTCTATGGTTTGAGGTCTAGCTGCCTTGACTACGTGTCTTATTTCCCCGATTAATCCCCAGATATAACGGGAAATTAACACTGGCTCTGGTGAAGTAAGAGTTGGCACTATTCTAGCATATTCGAAGAATAATTTAGTGTATCCCTTACTATCCACACCAGTCATCCTAAGGTTTAGGAATTTGTTTGCTATCTGTTCCTTTTCATTGGGTGGGCAGAATTTCCTTTCTACCTTGTTCTTAAATTCTTCCCATTCCATATTGTAGGTTCTATCACTTCCTCTTGATTGGAGGATAGTGTTCCACCATTCTAGTGCTGCATTCTTAAACAGATTAGAAGCATACAATATCTTATCTTCTTCAGCACACTTGCTTATTCTTAAGACTGCCTCAGTCTTCTCTATCCAACGTAGGGTTGCAATGGCCCCTTCGTTGCCCGAGAATTCCATTGGTTTACAAGACCATAATTCTTTATAAGAATAACCGTAAGACACGGTTCTTCTCCTTTTGGGAATGGGCAATTGAAGTACAGGTCCATTTGTAACATCTGTGCTTGTAATCATTATGAACAGTACCATTATCAATAAAACAATGTCATTTGATCCCAATGTTTGTTTGGTTACTCTATATCACTTTCTAGAGAGTTATACGCAAACTGGTGCGTAAACGTAGCCAGTTTAATGCGACAAATACTCCGGAACATCAACATATACTAACATACCTTAAATAACCCTTACATAACTTAGAAATAAGTTTTGAAGGCTTTGGTATGGCAAAAACAAGTTAATTCGCTTACAGGGACTAAACTTGACAAACTGCGAAAGTATGCCAATTTGAACTGTAACGAACATTCCGGAACATGACCATAAGTTAAACATACCATAAATATCCTTTACATAGCTTATAAATAGGCTTTGAGGGGTTCGGTATGCTAAAATAAACTTTTGGGGTCATTCAGGGACTAAAAGCGTCAAAAAGTGCACAAGTTTGCATTTCCGCGCCTAACTTACGTTCTGAATACATCCGGACATCCAAAATTTATGTAAGCACTAAAATATTTTATTTTAGTGTTTGGCATAAGAAAAATCCATTCGTCACGCCATTTGGATCATTTTTCGCGCTTATGATCATTCCGTCGTAATTAACCGAACAACGTAACCGTACGGCTAAACGAACCGACACCCGAGATATTTTTTAACACATTTTAAGTTCCCTATACTTTAACTTCATTTTAGAGCTTCGAAATGGGGTTAACGGGGCTTAAACGTGTCAAAAAACGCATCGAAAACCAAGTTTTGAGGTTGCAGGGACTGAAACTGTAAATCTGCCAAACTAGGTCCGTAAGTAGGGGCCAGATGCAGCAAAACGTTTTTTTTCAGCTGTTAACAGCCCTTAACACTCTCCAAAGGCCAAGTGCCAAGTGTCAAACTCTTATGGTGGATGGCAAATGAGTTACCACAACTTTCCAACAAGTGTACGGCTTAGATCGTGCCCCCTTTTCCAAGAAATGATCCTAACGGTGAACCGAAAACTATAAATACCCACCTCCACCCTTCACTTTTCCTCACAAGAATCTGATCTAATATGCTCTAAGTTTAAACCTTTGTTTCATACCTGAGCTATTTTGATCTAGATTAGCATTCGGGGACCCTTCGTAAGTGTTCCTTCGTTCTTTTATTTCTTTTCGAGTCCGAAAGTCAAACTTTGTTCGACTTTCTGCGTTGACCAGTTTATGGTCAATGCGAAGTTCGTTTGAACTTCACAACGTGATTGTAATCACGATGGTTATAGTCCCTTGTGACTATGCCTACTGATTACCACGTTGTCTAGGGTCGTAAGGGTAAGCGATCTGATAAATCGTTTATACCTTCGAACCCGACCCATTTGGTCGATCATTAGGATCCGACCAAACACATTAGGTGACCATAGTATATAGGGAATAACCTTCCGAGGTTATACCTTATGGTCGCTTCGTTTAAGTAGTTGTATGATAGGTAGTTTATATGCCTTAGGTAAATTACCAAAATACCCCTTTGATGCCAAAATTCATTTTTAACATATGTAACATAACTTTTGACATCTAAACTGATTTGACAACAATATTAGACATGTTAAGGCATATGTTACTTGTCATAGGACTAGTTAAGCGGTCCAAACGCGTTTCACTCGAACGACGCGTTAAAGTAGCATAAGCTACCTAAACGGGTCGTAATGGGTCGTAAGCACTTAAGTTAGGTTTAATTTAGTATGTAGGCTTTGTTAAACCATATGGCACGAGTCTCCATACTCGTTTGGTTTACGAACCCTCATTCTATCTAAATCCTCCGATTTAGGTCCGGTTTATTAACATAGTTACCTATAATAGGTGCCGTTTGATTCCGTGATCTCTAGCATTGCTTGGTGGTTATCTTAGGACTTCTGAGCAATCTCAAGTGAGTACATAGACCCCTCTTTTACTGTTTTCAAACTGTTTTGGGGTGAAACACATGTGCCTACTTGTTACTTTCATGCTTTTCATGCTTTCATATCATATACCTGTTATGTTCGTTAGTACATTATAGTACATGATTTCATTACATTTCATGCTATGTATGCCCATTGTGTGCATACTTAGTACATTGTTTTACATTACATTTCATGCTATATATGCCCATTGTGTGCATACTTAGTACATTGTTTTACATTACATTTCATGCTATGTATGCCCATTGTGTGCGTATTTAGTACATTGTTTTACATTACATTTCATGCTATGTATGCCCATTGTGTGCGTACTTAGTACATTGTTTTACATTACATTTCATGCTATGTATGCCCATTGTGTGCGTACTTAGTACATTGTTTTACATTACATTTCATGCTATGTATGCCCATTGTGTGCGTACTTAGTACATTGTTTTACATTACATTTCATGCTATGTATGTCCATTGTGTGCATACTTAGTACAGTCGTTTTCATCACATGTTTACATTTTGGTATGACATTTGGGCTGTTTACAATGGAACAATACATTCATTAACATTAGCTACGCCGTTCGTTAGTAGGTAGTGGTACCATAGGAATTGACAACTCCCGTTCCTGAAATCCTGGGTTTGTTTGGATTGGAAGGAATGACCGAATTCGATGTACATAACTTAGATAAACCTTTAATTTGTTTAAGGGTTTATCGCCACAGTCTCAAGGCTTGGATGTATGCATTTTCACAATACCGCATAAATGTTTGTATCAGTAAAGCATGCATTTGTTCCACAAAACATAACTTTGATTTAAACCATGTTTTACTTCAATACCTTGTTTTTGCGCATTTTACATATGGTTTAGTTGATATATTTCACATACCATACATGACATTTTTGGATACACATTACATGATTTACATTAGACATAAACATTTTGACATTGATATACACAACTCATGATTTACATTAAACACAGACATTTGATATGGTTTACACAATAACATTTTGACATTTGATTATACATAAACAATTTACATTGGTGGTTTGGTTCGAGTAAGGGATTTAAGTAACGAGGCATGTGTAATATGATACAAGCATGGTGGATACGACGCTGGTACTTCCTATATATAAGTGTTTGTATGGTATTACATATCGTAGCGTTATTTAAATCATTTCAATTTATGACATATATACAAATAACATACTTTTTACAAGACACTGTTTACAAACAACTTATCTTACACAAACCCATTTTTACATGGTTATTCATTTAACCTTACATTTATTTATACATATCATCTGAACTTTTTGTTTTTCAAACGATTTACAAAACAAAGCAAATTACAAGGTTCATGACTAAACATTTTCTTAAACACAAGTCATGAATCATATTTTTACAAAACCTATGTATCTCACAGGCATTTTTATGCTGACGTACCTATTTTCACATGTGTTTTCAGGAGCTTTTCCGTAGGATGATGATCGTGACACTAGGGCGGACCTGTGCCTTAGAGACATAAAATGAAGATAGACTTAGTTTAATTATGTTCTGAACTCTTTATTTCCTGTTTAAGACAATGTAACTCTTATGTTTATAAATAAAATTATAACTTTGGATGCCATGGTTATGAAACAATTAATTCTGTTACAACACTCCCCGACGTTTTCCGCCACGTTTTGTATGTTATACGTGGTCGGGGTGTGACACCATTGTTTACGCTGTTTTCTGGTTCGATTGGTCGCTTACTGCTATGCTTACTTTTATTATTCGCTTGTTGAATCGTTTGAATAATAAATGGCATTGCATCTATGATTCCTTGTGCCGCTATATGTTGAACAACACTATTATCCATTTGGTTTCCATTGTTATTGACGCTTGGATTCTCATTAACCACGTTAATGTTACTCTAGTTATCATTATTCAGATTTCCTTGATTTCCTTCATCGGCCATCTGAATTTTAAACATTTACCCCATATTAATATCACAAGATAATATTTAATATAGTTAATCACATGATACGCAATCTAGCCAAAAATGTCGATCATTGCGACTTTTACTCTATTTCCATATACTATTATGCATCTATTACACACTAGTACTGAAATAAAAATTACAATACCAACAGAAATAGAATCACACTAATAGTAATATGCATCCGTACACACATATTTTATTTTATTATATTATATTATTATTATTATTATTATTATTATTATTATTATTATTATTATTATTATTACTGTTTCCTTCATCACATCACGGATATGGATTTATCCAAAAATCCATATTGCGCTCATCGTATTTCCATACGAGACGCTATCCCACCTGTCGCATTCGCTCACTACTCTCTAAAATTTCCTCACCGAAAGTCCTAAGTTCTTGGACGTTTTCTGCACTCATTGGGGGTGCAGGTTCTAGGACTGGGTTTGGAATCTGGGGTGCGAGTTCCTGATATGGGGGTGAAAGTGCCTGAAATCGGTAAGGATCTTATAAGATTTCCCTAATGTAGTTATCATGGTAATAGGAATCTAAAGGGTCCATACCTGGATAGGCTCTTATGTTCTGTATGGGTGTGTCTTCATGTATCGGGTAACGTTGCACAAAGTCCCTATTATCGTCCCACCAGGGGTCGTAATTTGGGTCTAGGGGATTTGGTGCAGGTACCCTAGGGATTTCTTCTGGGTTAAAGTCATGCATCTCCACTTGGTTTTCAGGGTTTTCTATCTCCATGGGTTGGTCTGGGATTAGTGGTTGTGGGGCTACTAGTTGTTCCAGACTTGGGTCAACAGCAGTTGTAGCTAGGATATGGAAATTGACTAGGCTTCTATTAAGCATATCCTGTGTATGAGCATCTGTCTTTCGCTTAGCAGCTGCTAAAACTCTTTGCTGTTGCAACTTTCGCATTCTTTTCCTACTTGCAAAGGCTTCCTTAGTGAACCATCCTCTTTTCTTATAAGGGAATGGCTCTTCCGACTGAGCTTTAAAGGCAAACATCCCTTCTTCCTGATCAGCAGAATACCCAGAAAGGGCAGGCTGTGAAGAGGTACCTTCACTCCTAGGTGAATCAGACAACTGACGACTCATGTCTGAGGGTCCTTGATCACTCATGCTGTAAACTAACAAATAGTCAAATAACACATAACACATAACAAATAATTACAGTTATGCACGTATTTCCGTAATTTATTTCCTAACACAAAATTTAGAATTTAAGTGTCAGCAGAACACTTCTTTGGCTCAGATCAGTGGCTAGGCTCTGATACCACCTTCTGTCGCAACCCCAGATCCCTTATCTGTCCCGGGAACGGGTGGACGCAAACTCAGAGTTTTGGTGGTATCAACTGGTTAATTTGGCAGCGGAAATTACATCAGGACCGTAGTTAGGAAATATTTATCAGAGTAAAACCACCACATTTAATATTAATAATCACATGGGTAAAACCCAAATTTCTTATTACAATACATTTATAGGGATAAACCCTATTTTATTGAATTTAAAACATCGTTTATTAGGTAACTTTTATAGCCACATTTTTCCCAAACATTCAGTGCTCTCCAGCTGGCTTTTTACTAATTGGCTGTCACATTGTGTTACCTGAAACACGTTTTAAAAACATTTGTCAGTGGGAAATACTGGTGAGTGAATCCCAGTTTAATCAAGAAACATTTTATCAATTAAAAAAGTATTGAGAGCAATCACATTGTTTATTTCTACACAATTACTCATTCAGTACTGTCAATCCTGACTTGCGGGTCATATTACACATTGGCTAACTCATTGTCCAATGGTAACGTACTGTCGTCCCGACTTACTACTCGCAGTAGTAAGTTTTGTATACAAAACCCCAACATACCGGCAGTAATTAAAGAACTACAAAGACTCAATCACCGCTTAATCACATTGTAAAACAATTAAGGTTTTGTAAAATATTACAAAAAGGTTAAAAAAAAGGATAAACTCACATTGCTATCTTAGACTTCGCGTAAGGGTTTCCTGGGGATAATCTATAATTTACACAAATGAACCTAGGTTAGTATCATAACCCTTTGAAAATATTAACGATACCCTCCCCGAGACGGTATTCCAACAACTACGTCGGGCAGAACCACGACAGTTGTTACAGAACCCTAAATCAATCGGGCAGCGTATCTAGTACGAAACTGGGGTTATAATACTTACAACAGGGCAGAACCTTGCTAATTAGGGGGTATTATACTTGAATATTATGCCTATATCTTCAGAAATTCGCTTAAGAAAGAAAAGAAATGAACTAGGAATACTGAAACCCGATGCCTGCTTATATAGTTGCTGAAACTGACTCTCACGCGGCCCGCGTAAGAGTAGGCAAGAGCCTACGCGGCCCGCGTCAACCCTGGTCAACAGGGTAGCTTGTCCGGGTCATATACTAGGCTCGACACGATGATGACACGTGTCATCACCGGGTTGCGCCACATTTTGGGACACTCGCGGCCTGCGTTAACTAAACAAGGTCTTACGCGGCCCGCCTGAACTAAAGGAATCAACGAAATCAGTTTTACAACCTCTATACCGCCCGCGTAAGTTTTGAGGTGGGTCTACGCGGCCCGCCTCAACTTAACTTTCAGATTTTTAATTATTTTTAATACTATTTAATATACTTGAGGCCCGTTTTCACGTATGGAGTGTAATTTGGGACATTTTGGGACATTTTAAAATATTATGAGGGTGTCGGTTTTATTTGAGGATCGTTACACCGAGGCACAAAATCTATTGCCCCGGGCGCCCATAAGGTTGACGAAAGCACTTCCTTGCAAGCCCAAATCGAGGCGCCCTTTCTTCAAAAATCAAAAAGCTAGAAATGGCAAAAACGGCCTTGGTTATGGCTTGTGAGGGATGTGGTGGACCACATGAAAATTGGAGTTGTATGAAAGAAATGGATAATCAAACAGAAACGGTAAACTACATTGATAATAGACCTAGACCGTCGGGTCCTCCAACGAGTACCTACAACCAAGGATGGCGTAAGCACCCTAACCTTGGTTGGAGAGAACCCGACAATAGTAGTAACCAGCAAAATGTAAACCAATGGACAAACTTTCAACAACCAAGAAACGAGTCACAAAATTTCTCTCAACCACAACAAGGGGGACGAGAGAGGCTTGAGGATACCATCTCTCGCCTCATCTCCGACACCGAAACGAAAAACTCGGATCGATTTCAACAACTGGAATCGAACTTTAGAAATCAACAAGCTAGTATTCAAAACATTGAAAAACAAATAAATCAACTAGCTCAAAATTTCTCTGAGAGACCACAAGGTGCGTTACCAAGCAATACCGAAACCAACCCAAAGGCGCAAGTGTATCTCATCACGTTGAGAAACCGTACCGTAGGTCCCGAGGAGGCTCTGCTACCTCCAACTGAAAAGAGCCGATCTAGCCAAACCACAACTTCGGCGACGCCCCAACAAGTGACGGCTCCTCCACCAAATCAAGAGCCCACCAAGAATCCTCCGGTAACGTACCCCGGTCGGTTACTTCGCCAAAAGACCGATGAGAAATTCACAAACTTCGTAAATTTATTAAAACAATTGCATGTTAATATTCCATTTGTCGAAGTCCTAACTCAAATGCCTAAATATTCAAAATTTATGAGGGACTTCCTCACTCACAAAAGGAAAATCGAACCATTGCAATTAGTTAATTTAAGCGAAGAATGCTCCACCTTGCTACTTAACAAACTCCCGCAAAAGAAAATCGATCCCGGAAGCTTTACCATCCCTTGTTCAACTGGAGAATCACTCATACGCAATGCACTAGCTGATCTCGGGGCTAGCATCAACCTCATGCCCGTATCAATGTTCGACCGACTCGGCCTAGGAAAAACAAGCCCTACAAAAATGAGCATACAACTCGCCGATAGGTCTATTAAATATCCACAAGGTGTCGCCGAAAATCTATTGGTTAAAGTCGGGGAGTTTGTCTTCCCGGCCGACTTTGTCATATTAGATATGGAGGAGGATACCGAAGTACCACTCATACTAGGAAGACCATTCCAGGCCACGGCTCACGCAATGGTGGACATGAATGGTGGAACACTAACATTGAGGGTTGGGGACAAGGAGATGACGTTTGGGGTTGGGAAAAGAGTAGAAGATGACGACCCGGTCAATTACATGAAAGTCATAGACTCAAACCTGGATGATGCTCTCCGACGGTGCAACATGGGATGCAAACCATCCCACTTGGGTAACATATGACTGGCTTTGGGTCTAGCCAAGGACCCTTATAAATGTGGCGCACCACGGAGGCATTATGCGGAACTATCCGTAGTTTAGTTTAGATTAACCTTTATGTTTTCTAGTTTAGTTTTTAATTTTCAGAAATAAAAACACTCAAGATGGTGAAGGATACTAAGGGAAACTTGAACTAACACCCCATGCACAAAAACAGAGCCTCCCGAACATTTTTCTTCATTACAGCAAGTTCAGCACGGGTCGTGCCCAGCCAACACGACCCCGTGCTCAAGGGTATGTAGGAAAATGCCTAGTTTAGGTAACTGGACACGGGGCGTGTTCATTGAACACGCCCCGTGCCCAGCCTTCTGTTTCTTTTTGTTACTTTCTGTTACTGGCAATCTGAACACGGGGCCGTGCCCGGACACCACGGCCCGTGTCCAGATGCCCAGTAACATAAATTTTTTTGTTTAACACACCTTTTTACACATTCAATCAACATAAAAACTTAATTTTGGGACACATTGAGGACAATGTGTAATTTAAGTATGGGGGGATGCTAAAATCTTGAATTTTGCAAGTCCTAATTACAAGCCTTACACAAAACTCTATTGAAACCGCTAAACACCCCAAATTTTTTTCAAAAACTTTTCATTTTTTTTACTTGTCTTGGTTTAAATTGGGAATAACAAGTTCTAAAAAGGTTATATTTTTACAAATTTACAACCGATAGCGTCGTGATAAAAAGAACCAACATAAGAAAATTATGAAACGACATGACAAATCTAGTTAAAATTTGATTATATATACTTGATCACATTAAAAAACCCATTCCCACAAAAAAGTGAGTTTTGAGCCTTTAATTGAGCATACAAATACACATCTTTAGACTAAATGCTCATCTTTCATTTCTTGTGTGAATAGCCGCTTGGTTTCTTATGACTTTAGAACTTGCCATGACAATACATTCCCGGTCCTTACCAACTCAAACCCAAGTAAGTAAATGATGGAGGCATTAGGACTAACCCTTTTTATTTCAACACCATTATTTTTCTTTTTTTTTACCACCTTCCAAAATCCTCCTAGTTAACCCCTTTGAGCCTAAACCTTTTAATTTCTAAACCTAAAACAAACACTCTTTACCCACCAAAAACCCTTTTTATTTTAAACCCTTTATTTAAGTAAAAAGCTCGGTTTTCTTGTGACATCCTTATAAAAAAAATGATGAAGACTAGCAATAAACAAACAAGTTCATCAAAAGAAACTTTGTTTGAAAAATGCTTCATTGGAATAAAAAGTCACAAAAACAAAATGTTTTACGAAAACCAACGCTTCTTACGCCTTTTCGCCCTTTTCTACTAACCACTAACCCAAAACCACCTACCTTTAACCCAAGCCTAACCCTTCCCCAAAGTCCTCTTGATAATTACAAAGGTTTATAGTTAAAAAGGATGAGGATTGATTGCTTGGCAAGCATATGGTAGAAGTAAGTTTCATGCCGGTCTCGAGTGTTTCACAAAAATACATCTTCGGCCGAGTGTTGAGTGATCCTCCGTGAGCTATGTGAACTTCTATATAAATGGAATTTTAAAGAGGCATGTTATGCCCAAATAAGTAATTTCTCTTATATAATGTTCTAAATAAATCATAACGAATAGGATTGTAAATAACATAAAAATAAAACCTAAATAAAGATCCTGGAATCCCGACACTCTAAACAAGTCCAAAACTTCTCTTCTACCCATTCCATTTGGGTGTGTAAGCCACATTATAAAGAGTTTTGGTTGAGGACAAGCAAAGATTCAAGTGTGGGGGTATTTGATGTGTGTAAAATGCAACATATAAATTACATCAAATGAGGCATAAAACTAACCTTTTTTTAGTACTAATGTTGGAAAAAAGTGTGCTTTTGTCTTCCTTTTGTATTTTCAGGATCAAATGAGCATAAATGAACAAAAGAAACAAAAATACAGCTAAATCTAACACAAATACAAGAAAAGGAATAAACGTGGCATGCCCGACCCCTCGACAGCATCTTCCCAAGCAAAAATAAAACATCAGAAGGCTGAACACGCCCCGTGTCCAGCGGACACTGGGGCGTGCCCAAGTGTCTGCAGAAAAGACAAAAGCGTAGAAGCTTCTATTTCCCAACACGGGGGTGTGCCCAGCTCCACACGGTCGTGGTCAACGCTAAGATTCGCATAATCCAAGCAAATCTTGATAGTACGGATACGCTTATGCACATGGGCCGTGCCCAGCGGACACGGGGGCGTGGTCAACTAATACAGACAAACTGCATTAAATGAAGAAAAAGAAAGTCCAATAATCCAACCCTTTAGGATTATATCCTTGCTGACCCAAACTACTGGGTTGAGGATAACGTCACCTTCAAAAGAGGGGCCTACTACTATAACTAAGATAATCTCTTAAAAAGTGCAAAAGTGCGGAAATGCAGTTTAATGCAGTTTGTCTGTATTAGTTGACCACGCCCTCGTGTCCATCCACTTTATCTTTCTTCATTTAATGCAGTTTGTCTGTATTAGTTGACCACGCCCCCGTGTCCGCTGGGCACGGCCCCGTGTGCAGAAGCGTATCTGTACTATCAAGATTTGCTTAGATTCTGTGAATCGTGCGTTGACCACGGCCGTGTGGAGCTGGGCACGCCCCCGTGTTGGGAAATAGAAGCTTCTACGCTTTTATCTTTTCTACAAACACTTGGGCACGCCCCCGTGTCCGCTGGACACGGGGCGTGTTCATCCTTCTGATATTTTGTTTTTGCCTGGGAAGATGTTGTCAAGGGGTCGGGCATGCCACGTTTATTCCTTTTCTTGTATTTGTTTTAGATTTAGCTGTATTTTTGCTTCTTTTGTTCATTTATGCTCGTTTGATCCTGAAAATACAAAAGGAAGACAAAAACACACTTTTCCAACATTAGTACTAAAAAAATGTTAGTTTTATGCCTCATTTGATGTAATTTATATGTTGCATTTTACACACATCAACCTCCCATTAACCCAACTTATAATTCTACTTAAGACCAAATACAAATTGGCATGTCTCAGTATTTTCCCTTGATAACCTAACTTAATCTCCATTCGAAATATCTATGCAAGAATTCACTTCGATACATCACGACCTTTTCAAGCCATAGTGGCTTCACCTACTAAAATTCTTAACATTGTTGTCACCTCCATGACAATAGCTATACCTAGTTACTAGGCGGTGTGCTATTCCATACTATTCGTGAAAAAGGGAACTGGACCACCAAACCTTAACACCATGATACCATCTTGAAATTGTGTCACTTCTTTACTTTTGTGTATACTTACATTGTAAGTAACTGTAACACCTCGAAAATTCACGTCCTATAATGTGTTGACACGTGTCATAAAGTTTGAACGTGTGAAAGAATGTTATAAAAGGACTAAAGTTGACAAACATGGAAAGTATGTGATTATACGGGTTCTAAATGTCAACAGTGAATAAATATACTTCATAATAACCCTACATGATGTTTATAACATCAAACGAATGAATAATGGATCATGCGAAGCTAAAAGTGAGAGATTACAAACTACAGGGGTTAAATGTGTCAACATGTTTAAAGATATACCTCTGAGTGACCTTTTGACAAACCCGAAGCTTTGTAACTGTTAATTATGCTCACTAGAATGCGCGATATAAATTTCATAAAGTTTCGTTATCGTATGAGAAAATTATGATCAAATTCGTGTGCGAGGGGTTAAAGCGTTAACATTGAAAGTTATGACTTTTCGGGTTAACCGGAAGTGTACAAGGACTTGGCAAAGTGGGTATAAGTCCTAAAGCCCTTGTAGATAAATATAAAGGGGTCAAATTGCAAGAAAAATAGTTGGTTGCCCTTTCGAAGAGCCAAGAGACATTTATGCAAAAACTTGAAAATGTTAAAGTTGATCTCAAGGCCTAGGCGGGCCGCGTCAAGGTTGGTTAACCTTTACGCGGGCCGCGTTAACCGCCCAGAAGCAGAATCAGCGAACAGCAGCCTGGAAATGCGCAGAACCGGCCTTTAATCGATATTTTTGCATTGTGGGTGACCCCTAAACTATTCTAGGCACTTAGGGACACATGTTGGTGGGTTGTGGTCAGTGATAGAGTTGTGTGTCAACTTCTTGTGGTGAAAAATTCACTATATAAAGGCCATAAGTTGCAACTCATTGATCACACCTTTATCTGCACATTTGGAGCATTTCTGGAGCTAAGGATCTTTCTCTAAGCATCACATTTCGTGCATAGGACTTCAGTAAGTTTGCTAATCCTTTCTTAATTAAGTTTTAGCTTAGTTTTAGCTTAAAAGTCAAACCGTCGTAATTAACGGTTGACTTTAAGATTAATCACTAATGGTCCAGTGATTTGTCGAATCAAAAGTAGTTATAAGTTGGTAATTATGTGGGTAATAAACTCTCAAAAGGGTTCCCCCTGATTCCCACTCTAACTAGGTCTAATGTCGGGTCAAATGTGTAATTAAAAAGTCAACAGAAAGTTTAAATTGCAATTTATGCATGATTAGCAATGTAGAACACATATAACCTGTTTGATCATTAATATAACTTGGTAATTAGTGTAAGGACATGTCTAAACATATTCAACCCGACAATTTCCTGTTTAGACCCGGTTCGGAACCCAAAGTCGCATAGTTTGACTTATACTTTGACTTTCAGCTCTGACCCGTTTTGGTATGATTTAGAAATACCTAAGAGCTTTATTTGGACCAGGTTACATGCTAGTATAACCCTCTGTGCTTATACACCATGGTTCATTAGTTAACCGATTAATTTGCATGATTCCGTTAATTGCTCATATGTTGACCATTATGCCCTTATTACCTTAAAACGTGATTTTTGGAAATGTAAAAGAGTAGAAACTTTATTTACTGATATATAAACTTGAATACAAAATTTGACATCAGTTTGAGGTGTAGGTTAAGAGTTATGCTCGTTAGCGTAAAATTAAAGCTTTATGTTAATTAAACGGCGTAATTAGCGTATAGCCTAGTTAAACATACTTTTTGACATCAAACTCATTACCCACTGATGTAATATATTATTTTGGGATTTTTGAAGATTTTTAATTAATTTTAGGCTGAGCATAACTCATAGTCGTAGGCTTAATCCGGTAATTGTCGGTTTTGCCCTTATGGGCTATAAAATGAGTTTTACATATCTAAACGACTCCAAACCTTTTGCTACTAATCACATATGATAAATAAATTATTTTAAGCCTCCTGGAAATATAAAAATATCAGATTCATGTATCAAACCCGGAAATGGCCTCTAATCGCCTTTTTAAGCGTTTTTAACGCATAGTATGTACTAGAAGTATTTTAAACATACCAAGGGTGATACCTACTGATATTTGAGGCAAATTATAATATTTTAACAGTAAGCAAAGGTTGTTAAACTCAGACTGCAGTTTTGAGCTTTTCGGCTTATGTGAAATTACCAAAATACCCCTACGGGGCATAGTTTGGTTATAATTACTAAATTTCACTTATATACTTTAACCTACTGATATAACTTAGAAAATTGAGTATATTTGCTGATTACATCAGGCCTGTAACTCAGGTTGACACTTAAACCCTTTTACGACCTTTAAAATGACCAAACTACCCCTACGGGGCATAGTTTGTGATTTAATTCATTTCGGGCATAATAAAAGACATCTTACTGATGTCACAACATATATGAAGCATATTAACTTAGGAAACCTGTAAATAGCTCTCATGAATACCCGTTATGCTTATTACGCGTTCGGTTTGGTTTATGTAACTAGTTTACATAAACTAGCCTAAACGGGTCAAACCTTATCGGTTTTATATCAAAATCCAGAATGTGTATGAAATACCCATATTAAACAAGTCTCTAAACTTGTCGGGTATAAATCACATTCTATCCGGTCTTCGCTTAATCGTGCGTACGAACCGTGTCTTTGAAACTAACCGGTCTAAGCTTAAGCTTAACTAAAGACCCGTTAGGATTCTAATAGGTTATTATAAACCTTCGTTCCAGATTAGGAGGACCAGTAAAAGCTACGTCCATTTTGCTTATTGTGAATTATACTTTGCTCAGGTAAATACTTTTAACTTATTTTCCCTATACGGGCTTGGGTTACGGTATATAGTATACCGCTTGATCGGGCATCAAATCCTCCACCGTTGGGTGGGTAATTGAATAATTTGATCGACTCGTTTAAACAGTCTTGTTACTTAAAGCCTTTGGGGGGTTAATGACCATGTCCCGGATATCCTTGGCATCATTTTACGAAATGGCCACGACTTAAGCGCGGGGTGTAGGCGTACACCCGTCAGTGCACAAAAGAATATTGTGGTGTGTCTATTGATCTTTAACCCGGACAAGATCCGGGCTACTGAACGCACAAGGAACATGTAATTCGTCCACAAGATTATATATTTAAAATAATTCTCCCAAGTTAAATAAAATGTTTATGCCATGTGCATCCAAACAAATTTTCAATCATTTTCCAAAATGAGTCAGTTGATTGTATTTACCAGTGTAAACTGACGTATTTTCCCAAAAAGATTAAATGCAGGTACTAAGCGTAATTGGCTGGGATTTCTCCTTAGCATCATTAGAAGTCTCGCAAGCTTAAGATGCCTGAAGTCTGTTGAACTATTGTTTTATATTTTACTTTCGATCCTTCTGTGGATAAACTTCTGAATATTGTGACATTTATATTACAATATTAAATTCGGTTGTATTATATCTTTTAAATTGCTTCTGCTGTGCATATTAAATATTGTGTTGTTTGACTATTATGTTGCCAACCACGTCACGATAATCCCCCACCGGGCCCACCGGCGACACGTGGAAATCGGGGTGTGACAGTAACTCCCTATGACTATTGATAGTCGCATTTATGTGCACCTACTCTTGCTGAAGTCGATTCGTTGCTTTGACAATTTACTATACTGTACCTATATATAATCCCTTGCAACTTGTTCGGATGAACAATTGAACCTCATATGTCACCAACGGTCATCTTAATTATGTAGTCTGATTTTATCTCACCTCGTTGTACCGTCAAATTCTTGTTGCTCTCCTTAGCAATGAACTCTCAAACCGAGGTCCTAAAAATATCCTAATCTAAATTTTTGGGACGGAAATTCTTCCAATAAGGGGATGATGTGACCCTCGACATTTCAAACACCGTTAACACAAACTCTATTATCTCATGCATTCATTTATTCATTACACTTGATTAGGGTTAATTAAGTGTGTCGGTTATTACACAAACACTTGCATAACGATAATTCGAGAATTACGGAATCGCACGAGTATGTACTCGAACATTGGCAAACAACCTGAATTATGTGAAATTACATGTTATGTGATTTACATGTTATTTTGTAAACTTACGTGAAACCGCGTATATTTACGCGTAACGTGTTATTGACGAATCCATAAATGGGGTATAGAGTATACCTTAATTATCAGAAAAAGGGTACATATTCTAAAGTATCATAATATTATTATTATTATTATTATTTATAAATAATTATATAATACGTGTTATCTTGCTTAACGTGTAAGTTATAACATAGACTGAATTTTCGGGACGAAATTCTTTCAACGGGGGATGATGTGACAGCCTGGGGAAAAACCTTACACTTTCTTAACGACTTAACTTATACTTACTCAATTTTTGGGACGAAAATTCTTTCAACATGGGGATGATGTGACATCCCGGAAAATCAGGTATCCTTCCTGGTTCGGGTCTCATCATGTTTATAACTTAGTTGCATTGTTATTTATAAAAATTAAAAATAATTAAATTAGTGTGTGCCGCGAGTATTTAGTAGCGTGTTATTATTATTCTATAATGATATTACTTTATAATAATAGTGCCCGACCCTTGAACTCGAAACATTATTATACTAACTTATGCAAAACCCGACCCCGTAACCTAACCTGTTTGCGGCCCAAGCTAAACCGAACCCACCTCACTTCTTTGCCCTCCTTCCCCTCTTTGTGGCCCAGCATAGTCCTAGCCCAAACTCCTTAAACTTTTGTCCCAACTCAACTCCCTAAACTAAATTTGCAAATGTGTGTGTGTGTGTGTGCGTACGTGAAAGGTATGCATGCAACAATCAGTAAACCCTGACTGCCTTCATCCATCTCACCACCTCTTTTTCAGGTTAACTCCGTTAACGCAACTTCGTTATCTTTAACACGATTTAAAACATCCATTGTAAGTTTTATAACATTTCACTTCATATTGGTTGGTTAAGTGTGATATTAGTACACGAACAATCACGTAACAATAATTCTGCGAATCAACCGAATTACCAAACTACACACAAGTCTGACCCCGAACGTTGGTGAAACATGGATACAATATTGCAAACATATAAATAATAATCTAATTGAGTGTAATTATATGTTATCCGATTACATGGACTACTAGGTAGTTGTTTCTCGTAATTGCGAACAATGTGCGTTTTTTTTATGTGACCTAGCGTTATAAAAATATTTTTTATAAACAAACTAGTGGGTTTTATTTTTATGGACTTGGGCTATTAAAAATTGGTAAGAATGGTTTGGTGAGCTTGTTTTAGATAGAAAGAGCCACCAAAAGTTACAAAAGCCCACCAAAAGGCCCACCCATGGGTTTTAATTAGTTAAAAAAAATACATAACCCAACCCTAAACCCCCAAATACGTATGGCAGCCCCACCTCCATCATAGTTTCAACCTTGTGCCTTCAAAACACCATTCCACTTTGATTTGTTGCTTGGATCTTGCAATTGGTGGCTTTCTTGATCGATTTCAATACCCTTTAACGCTTACAAGTAAGTTTTGTTGATCAATTTTGATGTTTCTTATGATTTAAATATTAGGGTTTTTGATTATAACTTGATGTTGATGATACTTGATTGTTGAATCTGATGTATTTATGATTATGTATGATATACGAGCCGGATTTAGGTTAAACAAGGTCATAAACACGTTTTTATGAAGAGCTGAAAGTAAACAGATTATGTCTGAATCTTTACAGCCGACTTGTGTCGATTGTAACCGGATCAAAACTGAACGAAAACAAGTGTTTCTTGAGTCTATGATGTAGTTCCGGGAAAACCCTTTCAAACCCAACTGGAATTGCATTTTTTCGACTAAAATTGAACGTTTTATGGATTTTTTCGTATCGAAGGTTCAGGCTGCGTTTTCTGGCAGAATTTGCAGCCCATTACGAATGTTATAACTCAATGTAGCAATTGAGTTAAGATCACAAATTTTAACTGTAGGTAGTTATAGGAGGTCACAAAAATCTCCAACTAGAATTTTGTAAAAAGAATAAACGAGGATTTTTAAATGAAGTTTTTCGTAAGTTGCATTCAGAAAGTGACGAATCTCGCCACTGCATAGTAAATGATTTTTCCAAATTTTTCGTAAAGAGCTAGGCCTCAAAAATTTAACACAAGGACAACCCCACCGTGGGGTACGTCCCATAAAAAAAGATCAAAATTTTTGCAACATCATAAGTATGGTAAACGATCTTCCTAAAACAACCCAATTTCAGTGAATTTGCTATGCATGATTGATAAACTTATAAGATTCGAAATTGTTATTTTAAGTGCCCACACTTGGTTAGTGATTGTGTAAATGATATTTAACATGTCATAGGTTATATTATGAACATGTGCATGAAAACCACATGGTAAATATCTTGTGACAACTTGTTCGCGTGCTATGCGTGCTAGATGAGTGTAGAACTTATGAGCTTTGCATAAACACACTAATAACCCTATGGGTATCATACTAGGTCGTGGTTGATCGAATTCTCGTACAACAAAAGTTACCATGCGAGTATTCAAATGGCACCTTTCGAGGCATTGTATGGTCGTAAGTGTCGTTCGCTTATTTGTTGGCACGAGATCGGAGAAGCTCAAATCACCGGTCCCAAGCTTATACAAGAGACGACGGACAATATTTTACAGATTCGAGACAACTTGATTAAAGTCAGGAGCCGACAAAAGAGTTACGCTGACAAGCGTCGTAAACCCTTGGAATTCAATGTTGGTGACTTTGTACTTCTCAAGGTATATCCCCTTAGAAGGGTGTAGTTCGATTTGGTAAGAAAGAGAAACTCACACCTACGTAGGTCCTTTCAAGATTCTCGAAAGAATTGGCAAGGTAGCGTATCAACTGGACCTACCTCAAGAGCTCAATAATGTCCACCCAACCTTCCACGTCTCAAACTTGAAGAAATGTCTAGCTGAAGAAGGACTTCAAGTTCCACTCGAAAATCTTCAAATCAACGAGACTTTGTACTTCATGGAGAAACCTGTCGAGATCATGGATCGAGGTGTTAAGCAATTAAGGCGCAGTCGAATTCACATAGTTAAGGTACGATGGGAATGAAAACGTGGCGCTGAATTTACTTGGGAACTCGAAAGTGAGATGAAGACTAAGCATCTGCATTTGTTCGTTACACCTTCATCTTGAATAAATTTCGGGATGAAATTTCCTAAAGGAGGGGAGAATGTAACGCTTCGCTTTTTGTAACTTTCCTTAATTAGAAACGTTGTCTGTATTTCTATTTTTGGAAACTTGTATTCTCTTTGTATTCGTATTTCCTTTCAATCATTGTAATCCGAGACTTGAATCATAATAAAAGCTTGATTTTTATACATTTTGATATACTTAATTTGTAAATACTTGTTATACATTCATATACATGCATATTTGATACAATTATACCCAAATCCATGCTTATTTATACATGCAAGATCCATTTATACATTCATTTATTTATACATTACACTTATGCATTGCACTTACACGTTTAAAACGCTTAAAACCGACAAAACCCACAAACTGTCAAACTTAAAACTTCGTGCAAAAGGGAATGCCCCTTTCGCACGAGAGGCCCTGTCGCTCGAAGTCCCAGTCGTCCCAAACTCCACTCCAGCCTATAAATACACACTCACTTCTTCATTTCTCACATTCCACAACTTCGAAAATTCTCTTAACTTACTGATTTCGCACTATTCTTTCCGAGCTACTTCCAGAACTATTCTAAGTGAGTTTACAACTCACAAACCCTATAATTTCTTCTATCTTTCTTCTACTTTCTAAACTTTTATACACTTCTTCAATCATTTAAACTTGGTTTCTCAGATTCGTATTGGCACTCTGATATTAACTCACAGCTTGTTGAGGATCAACTTAAAAATTGTATATTGATCTTCCAAACTTTTTTATAAAACAAACTTTCTGTTACTAAACTTGGCCGAATCAGAGACTCACCGAGCTCACAAGCTAAGTTCATGGCTGTGGGTTAGTGTTAGAGTCGATTCTAGCCAAGAAGATGGACAGTTCAACCAAAACCGAGCTGTTTTCATCTCGAAACAGAGCCTCTCGCACGAAAGACAGTCGTGTCGCACGAAAGGTATTGTTTCACTTGTTCCGATATTTTCTAAGTGTTGTATGTTAATCAGATCCTCATCTTCGATATGAGCGATTATAATATAACAGTGTATGAACCGTGGAAGCCTTGGCTTCCAATCTAGTTCCACCACCTTACTTGAACTTGTAAAACGAACACCCAAACAATCTCCTAGACCTAGAATAAGTTAACCCCGTTTAGCCTCCAACACTTAATTAATTCTTTCCATGTTGAGACGGCACACCCGTGTTGTTCTTGTTCGGTTGTTTGATTATTTACCTTCTGTCATTTACATTCCGTATTCATGACCAACCGGTTAGTTAACTTTGTTAACTAACCTGTGCTTTGGTGAATTATAGCGAGGTTAATACCTCCATGCATAACTTCTATGAACTCCTTGAACATTCTGGACTATTATACTATATCTAATAACTTAACTGAACTCACAAACGTAGCCAAATAATGGTTAAAACATTCGAATAAAGTTCGGTTCACACCAAACAGAGCCCTGTCGCACAAAAGGATACCCCCTTTCGCGCGAAAAGGCTCCACGTCGTACGAATTGTCCAGTCGCCCGAACAATTTGCGTAAATTCAGTTTCCGTTTATTCTGTTTTTGCGTTCCTCGTTACTGATTCTGACGGGCAAATCAGGACCCGTGAAATCATAGAAACTCAGTGTCGTGACAATTGCCTTGACAGAATATATTTTCTGTTTAATTATACTTTCATACTTAAATACGTGTGTACTTTAATTCCGAATCCAAATCCTCTGTTCAATCTCCAACAACTTACGCCTCCGTTTACCCCCTGTAGGGTAACCTTGGCGTTCATGTGCTCGTCAACAACTCAATTCTCGCGGGATTAACTAAAGAAGATTTAGCAAAACCGTGAGTATACTCGAACGGCCTTTTTCTATTTGACACTTTGGGTGCAATATGTTTACTATTAAACCTACACAGTTACACTTAGAATTTTATTCAAATGCACAAACAATCCAATACATGCATGCTAATATGTTATACTTGATCCGTGTTTCTGGAATACTCTATGTGATAAACTTGTTATTGAATTCGTATGGGCCCCCCCTTAACATGTATAGCGCTATAGGAGTAACGCACCGCCCGTAGTCTTGTGGTCATGTTAAGTTTAATATTTGCGGTAATTAAAGGATTGACTTGAATGTTCGCACGCCAGTTTTACGTTAATCTTGATAACTTAGTTTGCCATGTGGATTCCTTTAAATCATTTAATACTTATGTTATGTATTAAACTTGTATACTCGTCAATACTTTTGTATTGAACCATGTATTTTAAACATGTTGCAGGTTGATGATATTGAGGATGATAATTTCTAGTAGGGATACTTTAGATACCCATTTTGAAATACTAGATTAGGTTGTTGTATTTTATGTACCTCGTTTGAACAATGTTGTATTTTATTTCTTGTATTGTTGTTGTATCTTTGAAACAATGTTGTACTTGATTTCTTATGTTGTAATATGACAATTTACTATCAATGAATGAAATCAACTTTGTATTAAATATTGTTGCAATAGTGTTATGAAGTCTCGAGCAATCTCGTTCATCTCACTACGATGTTTTCGCTATCGGTTGGGGTGTGATATTTGAGTTGAAATGCAACCGATTTTAGGGTTTTTATTAAGTATACATGGGTTGCTTAATGGGTGAGTACACATATCCATGCCAACTCAGAACTCCCTTGACACATAGGATTAAAAACAAACTGAGTTAGTAATTATTTAACGAAGGGGTGACACAACAACCTAAATGTTAAGTAGAAGGTGGTAAGAGTCAAAATGAAAGTTGAGAGTGACAGCGATCAATTTTGATTAGCTTGGGTTATAAAATCCATTTCCATGATTATTTATGTTATCCCCTAATTACACATGGCCAATTGGCCAGGCTCTTTTAAATGAAATTTGTATCTATTTTACACAAGATACCAGTCACACCTCCGGTTCTAGGGTTTCGAATTTTCACATCTCAACCGATGGCTGAAGTGACAACCATGCCGGTGGACGAAATCGACCGTGGTAGCAGCCGTGACCGGAAAGACGACGGCGGCGTTGGTGACGGAAACGCCAATGGTGACGGTGAAGATAACAACAAATCCACCGCAACCGAAAATCCCGACGCATCTCCTCCTCCACCACCACCACCGCCTCCTTCACGGCGCCATGACCGAGATTCTAGAGAGAGAAGGAACGATGACAGAGACACTGATCGTCCACCTAATCGCCGTTCTGATTACTACGAACATCGTAATCGTTCTCCTACTGGTCCGGTTCATAGAGATTACAAACGGCGTGCTTCTAGCCCTATCTCTCCTCCGCCTCCGTACCGTGACCGCCGTGGTGGCTGTGGTCACTCTCCTCCGAGAAGGTCGCCTCCGTATCACTCGTTTAAGAGATCTCGTAGAGATGACGGTGGTTATGACGGTCGCCGTGGAAGTCCTCGTGGAGGTTTTGGACATGGTGATAGAAGGTTTGTTATTTAATTTAATTTTTGCTGTTTATTTACTTTTTTTTATGTCATTTATTGGAAAACTGTTGGTATGGCTAATAGCAATATAAATGATCACCATACCTATTATATATGATGCTGACTTTAGGTTATCAGTCATTGTTTTGTGTATATTGGTTGATTAGGAAGCTAATGCGTCTGGAAATTGCTTTTATTATTTATGTTTTGTGAACAGAAGTTTGTGATGTTTGATTGTGTTTGTGTTAGTATTGCTTTGTTCTTCAGGGTTGAGCTTATTGTAGGGGTGTTATGGCATTGTTATGCATCTCTCAGTCCTCTCCCTCTTGAGTAGTGTGTAGACTCTGCAACCGATTTGAAGAGATGCGGCAGTTTGATCATTGTGCAGCAGAGTGTGATAGAGAGTGTTACACCATTACTGAATAATTGGTGGCGAGTGAGTATTATTTCGTTTGTTCTAAACACTTGATTGCTAGTGAGAGTGTTATTTCATTTGTTCCAAACACTTGATTGTGAGTGAGAGTGTTATTTTATCTGTTCCAAACACTTGACTGTGAGTGAGAGTGTTATTCCATCTGTTCCAAACACTTTATTGTGAGTGAGAGTGTGATTTCATCTGTTTAGACACTTGATTGTGAATGAGAGTGTTATTATGCTATCTGTTCCAACTTCCAGATACTTGACTGTGAGCGAGTGTTATTTCATTCAATAAAAAATATTGATTTTGAGATAGAGAATTACTCCATCTTTTCTAAATTACAGAAGCACTTTCCTGGTTCCATCATGTTAGTACATAGGAAAGTGTTTTTATAATTTGGAGAGAGGGAGTATATATTGGAGGAGAGACTAGAAGTTGCAAGAGGAGGGACTGATGCATGATGATGTTTAGAAGATTTGAAACAAAGCAGAAGGTGCAATATTGAGTTTTTATTCATTGAACTGAATCTGGCTCCAATTTTAATCTTAAGTGTGGGATGACAAACTTGATAGCCTACACTCAGAACCAATCACAAACTCATCAAAAACAATGGATATTTAATACTTAATAGCTCTAAGATATTCTATATTTTGGAGGTGTTAATGGTGATTTGTACCAGGCTGCTTCACTGAATTGAAATTAGTCCATGTTTCTCCTAGAGATCACTTAAAGAGACAGATTGTGAAGCATGTTTACATCTTGGTTTTAAAAAGCGCGCCTTAGGCGCGCCTAAGCGCAAAGCGACCTAAGGCGCGAAGGGGATCACCTTGAGTGACATAAGGCGAGCTGTGTACGAAAAGCGAGCGCCTTTGTCGCTTTTTCAGGTGAAATCGAAGGCGCAAAGCGTGCGATTTATGTATAAAGACGTGAAATTGAGGTTTTATGCTCAAGAATGGTGATGAAGATGAAAAAAATAAACCTTACCTGCGATGATGATGAAGAACCCTAGTGAAAATGGAGCAGACGATAGAGATGGAGGCTGTAGATGATAGAGATGGAGGCTGTAGATACTGACGGTTGCTTTTCTTTCCCTCTATTTTAACCTAAAATTCTTTTATTTACATATTTTATCCTCAATGTTTTTGTTTTCATAAATTTTAACCTAAATCTTTTTTTATTAAGTTACATATTTCATCCTCAGACCTTAATGTTTTTACTTTTTTTTCAATTTTAACCTAAAACGTTTTTTAATTGTTTATTTTTTTTTCTTATTTTACTAAGAGTTGGTGCTTCTTTAATTTGTGCATTTAGCTTTTTATGTTGTAAATAGAGGTTACTTAAGATTAAATGATATACATCTTTTATTTATCTAAAGTTTTATTGTAAAACGATTAATATAATAGTAAATATTATATAAATCTAATTTAAAAATGCTATATTAATACTTTGCGCCTCGCGTACGAAAATCCCGTCGCTTTTGCTCTTCGGTTTTAGACCTTGTCGCTTTTGTGCGCTTCACGCTTGTTAAAACCAAGGTTGACATTGCATTTCTGCTTAGCAGTTAGCATTTCGATATATATATACAGATACATTTGTAGTTTGTACATACATTGCAGCTACACATCTGCTGCTGTCACAGGTTTTTGTTGTTTGTGTGATTGATGCATTGTGATAAATTTTTTTGGAGAAGTGTCTGTGTGCCACCATATTTATGATAATAATGTTTCCAATCTTGGTGGGGTGAATCATATATTTTAAAAGAGTAATCTTTTAATTCTTACTTTTGGAATTATGTAGTTTCAGTGTTCCACACCTGTTTGGTGTACCAACACAGACTTTATTTATAGTGTAGGTGTTTTTTTGGAGGACAACTTACTATAGGTGCAAGTGAAAAGAGCAAAGTTGGCAATTAATTGTATAAATATCAAATTAAGATGTTTCCAGTCATGTTATTTGATTAGTCTTATGGCATAGGTGTTTAGTGAGTTGATTCTGGTAGGACAAGAATATGCAGATATTGCAAGATAGGACGGCTAGGCGGCCAACATCTGAATATATGTACGAAGTTTGCACTTTGCAACGTGTACCAGTTAACTATTCTTGAAGTACACCATTTGATTTTAGGCCTAAACTCTTTTATGTAGGAACTTTGAAAAATATTTGCACTTAACATGCTTCTCTAAGAGATTTCCTGCATGTCAAGTTGTCAACCTGGCTATGCTGATAATAAACACATACATGTTTACTTGGTGAAAGTGAAACATATTGAACTTTTAATTTTTAGCTGTAAGCCCATAGAAAGGGGCCAACACGAGAAGCTAGACTGAGGAGTAACATAGTTCAAACGTGTTCATCTTGGTCAAATATGGTTCATGGGAAATGGTGTGATGGCTTGAGGTATCCTCTATTCAGCTATAATTGTAAACAGAACTGAAACCTTAATATGCTCTTTGAGTTCTTTTTACAGTATAGATCTATTTATGAGGAATTACATGTTTTATTTTTGTTTCGTTTCTTGAGCTCTGAGTTCTTGTTACATTATCGATCTATTTTTGTTATAAGCATGTCTTCCCTCCTGTCTCCATTGCCTAAGCTCTAGTCCTAGATTCTAGAACTCGATCGAAGGCCAAACTTGGGACTCAAATGTATCTTTAACATATATGCAGGTGCTGAGTTTTTTCTACTGCATGCAGGCTTGCTACTTTAGCTCCTTTTATTTATTGTGGGTTTTGTACTGATCATTTTCTTCTAGAAGTCTTGTACCATGTGCATCATTAGATTTGGTATTCTTTTTCTGGCTTATGACTATTGGGGCTTAAGGGCATTGGTGTTATCTTCATTTTTTGCTATTCATTGTGCTGTTGTAATAACTTTGCGTCTGTTACTGGTCAAAAGAATACAGATTTCTTTTATGATTTGTAGTCTTTAGATTTCCAATACCATTAACCTATTAGAGGTATTTTTATTCTGGCCACAGATTGAATTGTGTTTCATTATATGCTGGATGGAAGGGGTGGCATTCAAAGCCTTTCTGCATCTTTCTTGAATCTGTAGTATGTGTGGTCTTTCATTATATAGAGTCTTTATTTATAGTAGGGTAACATATACCAAGTGGTGAATGGAATTGACATTAAGTAGTTAGGGGTTTTCCTGGTAAAATATGTATACATATCATACCAAGTGGTGAATGGAATTGACATTAAGTAGTTAGGGGTTTTCCTGGTAAAATATCAAATATGTATACATATCATACTTTTGTTCATGTAGCAGCTTATTGTTAAAAAAAATTGTAGCAAAGATTTTTTTTTTCCCAAAATCTTTGTTTGTATTTTATAATGTTGTTTATTGCTCTGATGCAGGTTTGGATATGATTACCCTGGTGGCTATGATCGTGATATGGGCGGCAGGCCTGGCTATCCTGATGATAGGCCTCGTGGAAGGTATGGTGGCCGTGGGTACCAAGGTGGTCCGTCTGGTAAGCATCAATTTCTTCTGTACGCAATTATTTCAAGGTTATTGAAGAATAAGTAAGTTGAAAAAGATTCGCTGGGTATTTTCTATTTGGTTTTAAAAGCTGCTGGCTGTGTGTTCAGCAGTAGTATACTAATATTTCATTTGGTTTTAAGGAATGATAGGTCGCTTTAAGTTGTTTCATTGTTTTGTTTAGTTTCATTCTTATTGAAAGGACTGGATTAGAAACCCGCATATTATACGTGTTGAATAAAATAGGCAGTAATGAAGATTTACGAATTATAAAACGATATTTGATATTGCAACAAAAAAGAATATTTGAAATTTTATTTGATATCGTTGGATAATAGCTTTAACAAAGGAAATGAAATCAAGAACCATTTTTGTTACTTTTTTTCTAAACCCACACAATGTCCCGTTATTTATTATAAATACTGTTGAATTGAAGATAACCATGATTCTATATGGAGTTTCTTTAGGTTTGAAAAAAGATCTATTTTTATTTTTATTTTTTAAATTTGTAAAACTGGTTGTGTTGGATGAGAGATAAGATCCTGTAAAGTTTTGCTCTAAATTCTTAATCAAATAGGAGAGACATGTGGCACATAGAGATTCTTATTTATTAAGTAGTACAGACTATAGAGTATAGATTTAAGGTTAAGACTAAGGAGAAAGATGCTATAGTTTATGTTCTTGTAGTTCATTACTTCATTACACATGTAGTGTTTACTACAAGCAATGTATCACATTTGCTTAAGGAACAAACACACTGATTATTCATTAATGTTTTTTTCTAGATAAATTATCGATGACTTTTCATAATGTTTTTTAATGTGATGGATGTCTCACGGGTGGTTGGGACTGCTGCTTATAGTTTTATTAGTTTTTGGAATAAGCAATATTGAGCTGCACACTCAAAACTGCTTCCCACTCAGATTATTAGATAACCAATCTCAAACTGCCGTATCAGAACATAATAGTAGATAACCCATTTTGATGAGCACTCTTGAACACCCTCTTCATTTACCTTTGTACATATTTTAAGTTTAGATGAAGATATTAGTGATCTTTAGTTTTATAAACAAGTTAATATTGTATTATGTATAGTACTTTCAGATTTGTCTTGTTTTTGTTAAGTTTTACCAGCATCTATCTGCTTTTGCAGATTGGGAATCAGCTCGTGGAAACTACAATGATCATGCCAATACGCATAGGTGGGTATTCTGTTCAAGCTTTTATAGATGGCGATTCATCATGTTTTGGCCTCCAAAATGCTGTTCGTTTTATGCGTTTGAAAAAATAAATTTCTTGCATAGACAGTAGTGTAGATAGCATTGTTGCTATATACATGTGAATTTGATCTGTCATTTTGAATTTCAGAGAAGGGTTGATGTCTTATAAGCAGTTCATTCAGGAGCTTGAAGATGATGTTCTGCCATCAGAAGCTGAACGAAGGTATACTAACTATTAAGGTTACTTCACTAAAAGTTTTTTGGGCCATTTCATGCCCTGGTTTGTTGATTCTTGAACCCTTTGCTACACAGGTATCAAGAATACAAGTCAGAATATATATCAACTCAGAAACGAGCTTATTTTGATGCCCATAAAGGCGAAGATTGGTATTTTTTTGCATTCTCTTTACATAACTTTTGGTAATTATAGTTTTTTCTCTTCTAATCCTTGTTATCGTTTTTAGGTTGAAAGATAAATATCACCCTACGAATCTCCTTGCTGTTATTGAAAGGTGTGTTCTTTTGTATTTTGTGATCTTACTCTTATTATTCAGCTAGTTATTCTCGTAAGTTGGTTGATTTGGGTTGCGTTCTATTTCAAACGGATTGAAAGTCTGTTTTTAGTGCTTAAAGTCTACTAGTTTGTTTCAGTATTTGTATTATTGTTGTAACAATAATTTTTTTTTGTAATTAAGAACAACACATTAATTAATTTCTTAAAGAATGGATGACAAAGTGTTTGACCCGTTACCCGACCCACTCATCTTGCCATCTTCATTTATTGCCATTTCTTTTTTGTTATATTACTTCTATTTTATAATTACTCGCGAGATTTAAGATATATTCATAAAACTTTTTGTTTTCAGGAGAAATGAATCTGCACGAAAGCTGGCTAAGGAATTCTTGCTTGATTTGCAAAACGGGTCTTTAGATTTGTAAGAGACTATGCTTTGATATCTCCTACAACATCTCTTTTACAGTTTCACCTAGGGGTGTGCACGGTTTGGTTCAGTTATTAGCATTAACCATAACCGAAATCATCGGTTAATCGGTTTGGTTTATTCAGTTAATTTGTCGGTTTTCGATTCGGTTAATTTCTGTTAATAACCAAACCAAACATGGGCTAAAAGTTCTGTTTAGAAATACATGTAATGGAGGTATAATCACATGAAATGGATGTATAAATACATGAATTGGATGTATAAATAAAGAAAATGGAGGTATAAATACATAAAATGGAGGTACAAAACATGAAATACATGAAATGGAGGTATAAAAGCTTGAAATATATGAATATTTAAATGATTCAGTTTGGTTAATTTCGGTTAACCGATGGTACACAAAAAACCGATTACCGATTTTCGGTTAATTCGGTTTCGGTTCGGTTTTGTTGGTTTTGTCGGTTTTCGGTTCGGTTTCGGTTAATGGTTCGGTTATTGCTCACCCTCACTATTTTTACTTTTACGCTTTTACCCTTTGAATAACAAACCACTAACATATTACTTTAACACAAAACAGAGGACCCGGCGTCACGGCTTCAACGTTAAACAAGTCAGGGAAAACAAGTAATCCCAATTCTGAAGATGAATCCGATTTTGGCGGCAAAAACAGACGTCGCGTTTCAAAAGAAACCGATTCATTTTCAGCAGCCCCGAAAGCTCATCCAATCAGTTCTGAACACCGGCGGATTCAAACCGACATCGAGCAAACACAAGCACTTGTTAAGAAACTCGACCTTGAAAAAGGGATAGACGATAATATCTTATCTAGGGCTGATAACGAAAGATCACACCGGGATAAGTCTCACGGTGGGTCCAGTGGTCCAGTTGTAATTATACGCGGGTCAACATCGGTCAAAGGTCTCGAAGGTGTTGAGTTACTTGATACACTCATTACTTACCTCTGGCGGGTTCACGGGCTAGATTATTACGGAATGTCAGAAAAAACCGACGCTAAGGGTTTCCGCCATGTGAGGGCTGAATCTAAAAATTCCGATGCGAAAAACAACGGGAGCGAGTGGGAAAAGAAGTTAGATACGCGTTGGCAGGAAAGGTTGAAAAGTCAAGATCCGTTGGAGATAATGACTGCAAAGGAAAAGATTGATGCTGCTGCAGCTGAGTCTTTGGATCCGTACGTCAGAAAAATTCGCGATGAAAAGTACGGGTGGAAGTACGGTTGTGGGGCCAAGGGTTGCACGAAGCTGTTTCATGCTGCTGAGTTTGTTCATAAACATTTAAAGCTGAAACACCCTGAACTTTCAATGGAGGCGACTTCTAAAGTTCGTGAAGATATGTATTTCCAAAACTATATGAAGTAAGTGCATCTGTGATTCTGTTCACGACCTTTCTATTTGTTTAGAGTAAAATGTCATTTTTCATCCCTAAGGTTTGGCCACTTTTGCGACTTCCGTCCAAAGGTTTATTTTTTCGCATCTGGATCCAAAAGGTTTGAAATCTTTCCATTTTCATCCAACTCGTTAACCCGATCATTTTTTCTCCGTTAAATGAGGGACATTTTCGTCTTTATAGACACTATAAGAAATAAAGATTCACCCCTGTTGACTTTCTCCCTACCTACACCCTTTAATTCTCACAAAAAATGTCTAAAAAGACGAAAATACGCCCGACTTAACGTTAAAAAATGGATGGATTTAATGCGTTGGATGAAAATGGCAAGATTTCTAACCTTTTGGATCCAGAGGCGGAAAAACAATCTTTTAGACGAAATTCGCAAAAGTAGCCAAACCTCGGGGACAAAAATGGCATTTTACTCTTTTGTTTATCTATCACATTGGAATGGTGTCGATCGTAATCTAAAATATTTGATATTTACAGCGATGAGGATGCACCTGGTGGGATACCTATTATGCAGCCGTCATTACTGGTAAACCTCAACTTCTGTTATATTTGTGGTTTTACCTTATGCTAGTTCTCCAGACTCCACTCACTGATGTTTCTCTTTGAGACTGATTTATTGCATTAATTGATTATGCTCCCTCTGTTTTTGTGACTATCCTCTTGGTGTAATTATATTAAAGTTGGTGAAAGTTATTATTCTTTGGCAAGCAACAGTTGAAAAGTTGAATAAAATGTACACTATTTTTTTTATCCTACGTGGTTCTAGCATAGCATTAGTAATTATGGCAAACTGTAAATTTAGAATCAAAGTCTACTATTTCATGATTTTAGCAACCAAGATTAAAGTAGGCGCAAAGTAGAAACCAACTTACAAGTTATTACTGACTTTGGTGAACGGCTTTAACTAAATGACTTTTCTTATAAATTGCTGATGTGACACCATAGTTGTTAATAGCGCTCATAGCTGGCGCTATGGCGAGGCGAAGCTCACATGTGTCGCTATCTGATTTTGGCGCCTCCTAGCGGGTAAATAGCGATTTTTGGGGTTTTTTTCTCTTTTAATATAAATAACGGGATTTTATAGGTAGAAATTAGCGGGATTTTAGGTTTTTTGGTTTAATATGCTTAAAAAACAGTGTATAAAATAGCATATTTGGATATAATAATAATATACATATAAAATATTTCTAAAATATTTTCTAGTGTGGCGCTGAACATAAAATAGCCCCCGCTGAACATAAAATAGCCCCTGCTATTTCATCGCTATCGCTAAGTAGCGTATAGGTAGCTTGTTGGCATCGTCAGCTATTCACTATTAAGTATTAACAACCATGTGTGACACTGGCTGATACTATGCCTGGCGCTGTTTGCAAAAAATGCTTATGTTAAAAGAACATGAAATTTAGCTACGAGTTTGAAACTTAGAATATTATATTATTTTTATATTTGTATTTAGAAGTAAATATTAAATGTAGCATTACACGTCACAATGGCGTATACATACACACTAGAAGGACAAATAGAATTATATATCATAATTTTGAAAAATCAGCAAAAACAGGACCTGTTACTGGTTTAACATGGTTGCCAAAATTGTTAATTAAAAGTAAGCTGGTTTCTGTTTTGTGCCTATAGCTAAAAGCTGGTTGCTAAAATTGTTTAACTCATGTAGTTTGTATTCTTACATCATTTGTTTCATAATAGTAGTAATGCCTCATAATAACATACATACTGCTTCAGCTTCCAACTTTTGTCAAATTTTTATACTAATTGGACCGTCAAATATCATATTATATGCTATTTTCATATTGCTGATAAATGCTTGTATCTAATTATCTATTTATAGAGGGATAGGCCCCAAAGGCATAGGCCTGGTATTGGTGCCCGGTTGAAAGATAACCGCAGAGAACCTGATGGCAGAAACAATGGCGGTGAAAGATTCGACAGGGGTGAGAATCCCGAGAACGATGGTGGTGATGACGATCAGATGTTCGACTCTTTTGGTGGTCAAGGCCTTCACGCACCGTTCCCTTCAGACATTCCTCCGCCACCTGTATTAATGCCTGTACCTGGTGCTGGGTGAGCTCACTCACCATTCGGTTGCATGACTACTGTTTATTTATTCTCGATGTGTTTTGTAACATGTATAATATTGTAAATTTGCAGCCCATTGGGACCTTTTGTCCCTGCCCCCCCTGAAGTTGCAATGCGGATGTTGCGAGACCAAGGTGGGCCCTCCCCTTTTGAAGGAGGTGGTAGAAATGGGCGGAGTGGGCCCCAGATGAGTGGTCCCGCTCCAATAATTGCTTTACCTCCGTCATTCAGACAGGATCCTCGTCGTTTACGAAGGCAAGTTCTTATTCTTGTTATATAATATATTAATATTACTAGGTTACAAACCCGTGTACTACACGGGATTAATAAAATATTAAGTAGTTGTTAATGAACGGAAAAATAATGGAAATTATCCAATACACTAAGTCAAATGATATTTTTATTTATTGTTGTAACTACAGGATATTCCATATATCTTATATGTAGTATATAGTGTATATTTATACACTACTATATACAGTTGTAAGTACATAGTTTAAGAATAAGAAAGAAGAGAATAAAAGATGAAACATGTGTATAGCATAAGGGCATATGGTGTGGGAGCGGCAAACCCACCTTTTGCCGTTCGGTGACCACCGCCAAGTTTTTGCCGATTTCATTTTACCGATTGTTGGTTGCTTTTTCGGTGAACCTTCACCGAATCGGTGAAGGTGAAGGAAAGGGGGAGAGGTTGTGAGGTGGGGTCCAATTCTTCTCAACCAATCACACATTTTTCGTTTCTTTTTTGTTTTAAAATAGTTTACCTAAACCCCATTAGGTAAACCACCGCCAACGTTTTTGAGCATTAGGTAAACAATTGATATGGCGCTATGTGATTGGGTGATTTGGGAGTTTACCTATTCAAAGTGTCTTAACCACTCCCTACACCCTAAGTGGATGTTAAAAAAATTGATGTTATTTTCACACCTGATCTTCAATGGGATGATTTAACACAATCTTAAAGTCTTTGTTTTTAGTTTGACAACTTTTTAATATTTTTAACTAATAATTTTAAACAATGGGACGATTTAACACAATCTTAAAGTCTTTCTTTTTACTTTGACAACTTTTTAATATTTTTAACTAATACTTTTAAATATTATAATTTTAAGCAACTAGTTATTATAATTTTAATGTACTGCATTATCCGTGGTTGAGAATTCTTAAACTGAGTAATTTATTTTAATGCATTATCTCCCAATAATGGGACACAATACGTGGTTGAGTATTCTTTGTTAGGGTATTATTTTATATATATAATAAAAAAAATAATAGTAATAATTAATAATATTAAAATTGGAGAAAAGATTTATATATAATATTAAAATTGGAAAAAGAGATTTGATGCTGAGGATAAGGATAAGGGTTAGATATTAGATATTAAACTAATATATTAGTCAATAATATTTACAATATTCTTACTAAATCAATGGTCAGAATGCCACGTGACATTAACAATTAACTAGAAGCCTTTATTAGAAGTTAGATTTATTTGATATGTTTCTTGGTCTTCTGTCTATGTGGTCGAAGTGGCCTCCACATACATTCTAGTACTAGTTTTTAGTTAATTGACATAGTAGTTGTAAGCATTTAAGACAATCAATATATGTTTTTTCCTTTTGTATTTTTATTACTACAAAACTATATATATATTTTTTAAATTGATATGTGCAGCTATCAAGACCTTGATGCTCCAGAGGATGAGGTCACTGTCATAGATTACAGGAGCCTGTAGACTCTTCTTTAAAGGAGTAAAAGGAGCATGGCCCGGTCTGAACCATACCCGGTCCAATGCTCGCTAAAGCAGTCTTTTTTTTTTTTCTTAAGATGACTCAAAGCTATTGACCTACTTTCGTTCTCATCATTTACCACCATTGCAAACCCAGAAAAATGACGAACAAAAAGGTATTTATGTTTTCGTTTCGGTAGTTTGGCAATGGAATCATATTCGTGGATGTAAAATTTGGTTTTTTCAGACCCTTTATCTTGAAAATGTCATGCTATTTTTTAATTGTTTTTGCAAAACCAGAAAAATGATGTCATGCACCATAGATTGATGAATGTGACAATTGACAATACTATGTGTTATAAATCATGTACGTTTTTCCTACAAAGCCTGATATGTTGATTGTCTTCTAAGTGGTTAGTGTACGTAAAGCAGAAATTGACTTTATAAATTGTTGTCATAGTGGACATTTTTTATATCGTTTCATAGTAGATAAGAGAAACAAAAGATTTATATACCAATTACGTTATGCTTGAGGTTGTGTCCAAAATGATAATTTCATGGGTTTATGTAATTGTACACATTGAAGGTTTCTACTTAATGACATCACAAGTCTTCAATCTTCAACAATACAAAGTCAAATACAAGTATAGAAAACTAAGCATAATGTGATTATGTGAGGATCAGATACTGTGAAATTGACAAATGAGGCGACCAGATTATTAACTATGCGTATTACCAAATCCGCAAAGTTCGTTAAACTGTTGACAAAATGAATCATCATCATTACTTGGTAAATCCCACAAATAGCAAAGCTAAGGTAGGGTCTGAGGAGGGTAAGACCCACAAATAGCAAAGCTAAGGTAGGGTCTGAGGAGGGTAAGATGTAGACAGCCTTACCTCTACCCCTGTAGGA
Organism: Helianthus tuberosus; assembly: GCA_030545235.1. Classification (NCBI taxonomy): domain Eukaryota; kingdom Viridiplantae; phylum Streptophyta; class Magnoliopsida; order Asterales; family Asteraceae; genus Helianthus; species Helianthus tuberosus. Next base: position 203,445,771 of record CM060425.1, read on the forward strand.
TAGAGAGGCTGCTTCCAGTGAGACCTTCGACTCGATTGTATCTTTGCATCAAACCTTAGACATAAGACACATAACACTTAGCAATCGGGACAAAGACCGATTGCTGCATGTACCCCCTTGTCTTTTGGCTATCAACGCCACTACATGATGCATGATTAACCGTCTGTCGCTTTTAACATTATTTTCACGAAATTAGTAAAATAACATTAAAATTAGTGCAATTTCACTCTTGCTCCCTAAGCGCCCACACATATATACATGAGTAAATTACAAGTTTTGTCCTTTATGTTTGTCCCAAATTTCAGGCGCTGTCCTTTACCTTTAAAATTGATGAGTTTTGTCCTTAATGTTTCCAAATCCTGCACGTTATGTCATTTAGGCCAAACCCAGTTATTTTTTTGTGTTAAATCAGATCATGTGCGAGGCACATGAGGGTATTCTTGTCTTTTTCACCTATTATTTAAAAAATTTAAAGAAAAAAACACCCTCCCCTTCTCTCTCTACTCTCTCTTATCTCTGTCACCCACAGACCTACCCTCTTCCCCACACAACCAATCCAAAAAACCCTAATTTCCTAATAAAATCCATGTAGTCTGTTATCAATCGATTAATCATGTGTGTTTTGTACGTTTGGCTCTTCGAATCTAGATCTAGAAGCGTTGAGGCGGTTATGGTGGTTGATGATCGGTTCACAGTGGTGGAGTTTGATGGAGTAAAAAAAAACTCACTCTCTCTCCCTTCTCTCTAAACTCATCTCTCTTTCTCCCTTCTCTCTTTCTCTCTTTGTCGCTATCTCATACACACACACGAGGTGGTGTTAGACGGTGGGTGGGTGGGGCGGCGATGAAGGTGTTGCAGGTGGCTGGCGGCTGGGTGGTTGTGATGGGTTTGGTTGCAGGTGGGTGGGGCGGCGATGAAGTATTGGGCTTTAGGGCAGAATTGGGATTTAGGGGTTGTTCTTGGAGGGAATTGAAATGTGGGTATGGGTATGAGTTAAGTAAATTGGGATCCTTGTAGAAAGAAGGAGCATAAAAAATTAGGGGTTGTTGAAATATGACAAGTGTAGTGTGGTTTCGAAGAGATTTGAGGGTAGAAGATAATCCTGCTTTAGCTGTTGGTGTAAGATGAGGTAGGGGCTGTTTGGCAACATCTGAATCAATAAGTGCTGAATGAATAAGAGGTCTGAATGGGTAAGAGGCTCTGAACCAGTAAGTGCTGAACCAGTAAAGTGCTGTTTGGTTGCACATCTGAATGACCCTGTGAAATTACATTTTTACCCCTCTACACAAAAACAAAAAAAACATAAAAATGTCTACATTTTTACACTACAAAACTCAAGAAAATCACAAACACACTGGACTTTCAAAACTCAAAAGCTCTCAAACCCCTTCCTCTGCTCTCTCTCTCTCTAGAACACCGGAGCTCCGGCAAGAACACCGGGGGAGCCGACGGTGGTCGGTGACCCCCTTTCTTCTCTTTCTTCTTCGATTACAGCCGCACACAGACCTCTCCTCTCTAATTAAACGAACGGCGGCAGCAGCGGTGATGGTGGTGTTACGAGACGATGATGCCGCTGTTGAAGATGATGATGATTACGATGGGGTGGGGGTGACGCAGCTCCGCCGCACCGCTAATGCCGTTACCCAGCTCCGCGTTTGATGCTGCTAATGCCGTTACCCAGCTCCGCCGCACCGCCGCCGTACATGGTGGTGGTCGGCTGTATGCAAGAGGGGAGAGGGTTTCAGGGGTGTGGGTGTCTAGCCGGACAGAAGAAAGGGGAGCCGGAATCACGGCTCCGGTCGCCGGGAATTCTGATCGAGAGAGAGGTAAAGGGACGAGGGAAGGTGAAAGGGGGTAACACATGTCTTTTTTTTCATTCAGCATGTTCTAGTTGCTGAATGATTCAGCACTGAATCATTAAGAGGTTTGCCATTAAGAGGCACAACCAAACAGCTAACCTCTGTCCGAATAAGAGGTCCAACCTCTTAATGATTCATTAAGAGGCTTGCCAAACAGCCCCGTAATGTGATAGCAGTATTTGTATGGGCACTTGAAGAAGAAGGTCATTATGATTATGAAGAAGGTCAGTATTTGTAAGATGAGCTTTCTTTTTATTCAATATGATTATGAATTTCTTTCCCCTTTTGTTATGAGTTTTTGGATAATCTAGGAGATGTATTTATTATTAACTGTTATTCGTGGCAGGTGGGTGGCAACTGGGTGGTTTTGGGGGTTTTTAGGTAGGGAGTTGATTTGGAGATGGTGGTGGAGGGTGGTGGTGATGGTGATGGTTGTTGTAGATGATGAAGGGTGGTGGTGGTGGTGATGACGGCGGTTGTTGATTTGGAGATGGTGGTGGTGGTGGGTGGATGAATGGTGGCTATTGATTTCTATATAAATATATACAGTTATAAAAGTAATAATATTTTTTAAAATTATTTTGTTTTTTTTAATAATACTAAGTAAACACGGTAAAAAGACTAAAATACCCCTGGGTGACCAGATTTAACCAAAAAAATCTAACTGGGTTTGGCCTAAAGGACATAACGTGCAAGATTTGAAAACATTAAGGACAAAACTCATCAATTTTAAAGGTAAAGGACATCGCCTGAAATTTGGGACAAACATAAAAGACAAAACTTGTAATTTACTCTATATACATTATATGTGCACACCTCAAGCGGGACGTCTTTTGACGACATGAATATCAAATATAAATACAAGATCATACGAGTATAAAAGAGCGATTATAAATCTACAACTAGGTTTTTTCAACCTGGCGCGCGTTGCGGCGCCGTTTATAGTAAATTTAAGCATGGCATCTTGCCGTTTAACACTGAAACCAACACGCACTGTTTATAGTAAATTTAAGCATGGCATCTTTCCGTTCAACACTGAAACCGGTTTAGTTAGGTTCGGATCTTCCAAATAACCTTTATACTATATGACTTTCATGGATTTGATAGCAATAACAACCAGGGCAAATAAATGAATACTAATAAAGACTAATAGCCTCTAGATGCTTAAAAATTGAGGCTAGCTAAGCTTCATGTGGCATCACAGGATAGCTATGATTACTCATAAAATGTTATCTAAAACATAATTTCCTTTAAACCCATGTTTCATATTGATTACTTTTAAGTTTTAACCAAATCACAGTACCCATTACAAATGCTCATAAGTCATAATTGACTTCCCTTCTGGCAAGGGTTGGGTCTCCCTGAAAAAAAAATGGATCCTCTGATCTCTACTGCTCGGATCTCACTTAAAAGGCTTTCATAGACCGACCGCCCTCCCTTTCTCTTCTCACATTCCTGGTCCGCTCACGTCCATAGAGAAGGATTTTTCACAATGTGCTCACCACATCCTACCACGCCACATCCTACCAACCCGTTTCTCTACAACAACGATGGACCTTCATGTGCGCCACGTTAGAGAAGGTGTTATACTTATTTTCCACTCATGTTTAACGTTAACCTGTCACTGCCCTTGCTTCCAATACAGTTCACCATAAATGGCTACCATTTCAAACAAAGATGACCGTAATAACTCTACAAAAATGCGATCGGGCAACCATGATCAACCGTAAGATAAAGAATAACTATACAAATATGATAGCCTGATCGAACTATCTCTCGGCCTCGAGCCACAGACTTCATTAAGTAGACGATCAGTTTTAAACAGGTTCTCAAAAGTCTACCCAGAAAATAGTAAAAAGAATCATTTGAAAGCACAAAAACAACACATACAGAATGACTTCACTTGAAGTACCAATTGTTAAGCAAAGGCTAGCAGAAAGCTTCGTCAAAAGAGACTGTAAGCTATCACGTCTGGTCCCAATACTGTATTTTTTTCTCTGGAGCATGGATCTTTGGAAGACGCCACTTATCTGTAACACAAACAACAAAACCGTAACACATCGATCATTTCTTATGTAATATTATGTTTTTGTTACTGTTTTCATTTTGTTTTATTATATTTCGTCAATAACATGCTAGAAATCTCAAATAGATACATGCTAGAAATCCAGTTATGGGTCAGAATTCCAGTTATGGTTCATACAGTGCTTATCATCATAATCATCATCACCCCTTTCCTGAATATTCAAATGAGCGCGAGCATAAAAAAACTGGAAAAAGTGGCAACACGTAGCAATGGAGAACACGTGTGGCTTTAGCATCAGATTTCATCCCTAAATCAAATTTCACATTTTTATAAATAAATAAGTAAACTATATATGGTGTATCTTCATTTTTCAACACGTAGCAACGTTGTAATTGTGAACTTACATCACTGGTGAGTAATGAAAACCAAGTTTCGTACTGTCTAAAAGTGTGGAACCCAGCTTCTTCATATTCTGACTTCTATAGGGGTCTCCCTGAACGCGAGATTAAGGTGGAATTTCAGGCTCCATTTGTACATACTTCACTTTCCACAATAGTCTGAAATATCACAGAAAGCATAAATTATTTGCACAATTTGGTAAAAAGTTTAGAAAAAGGGCATATTAATTGTCAATATTAAAAGTGTTGTGTTTGGTCTAAAAATTATGGTTGGTTATGGTAGCGTTTATACAGTAAGCAATGATGATATCTCATCACATTTCCCCTACTTCCGTGCATAAACACAAAGGCTCGCGCACTCGCGCAGTACTAAAAATAATGTTAAAACAAAGACTTGCGCAGAAACACAAAGGGCTGCAGTACTAAACATAATGTTAAACACAAGGTGCATTGTTTTTCAAATAGGCCAAACGACAATATAACAAGTCTATCTAGACCTAACATACATTGTTGTATAGGTATCTGATAACACAAATGCAGCTCTTGAATTTGTGGGTATGCACTTGAAAAACTTGAATGATTTTTGTGTGGTTTTGCTAGGCACAAAAGAGGTTTATACAGATTTACCCCTTGCCAACGGAGTCTGAGCTCTACTATGTGGATGCAAAAAGCTTAAGACGTTTGCCCTCTATCTTCGACTCGGAGGAGTGACTGGTGTGTGTTTGACATATAACGGTCAAAACAGTCAAAATATAAGATGGATGCTGCTTGGTTATCTTGTAGAATCTGAGAGTACACCATAAACTTATATCATCGTTTGTCACAGGAAATATTGTAGGGTACACCTCATTAACCTTATCATAAAACATACACTTCAACAAAAGAGCTCAAAAGTAAAAAAGTTAAGCTTTTAAGCAGGTGGCTTGTTCGTTTTGATGAATATGGAGCAAACTCCAATTAGTTCTTGGAGTTTATCTTCAGCAAAATAATATATAACATTATCAATTTTCTTTTACATACCTAGTTTGAATATATTAATTTCTATTCTGCATCATTTTTGCAAATCCTACACATTCGCAACAACTTTCGAATTGAATTATATGAACACATTAAAGTTGCTCCACCCAAATAGGAGCCGAAGAAGAACAATCAAATCTGAAAACATTAACCTAAAAAAAATAATGTTTGTGAAGCTGATTACTGAGACAGGAGTGTTAAAAGTTTACCAGAAAGCAACGGGGAAAGGATTCACGGTGTTTGCACCGCCGGTTGAAGCGTTTAAGGCCGCCGATGTACGGATCTAATTCGGTAAATCTCCTGCTTTCAGCACCCTCATTTTCACCGGCTTCTGCGCCGGCATCGGATGTTTTATCTCTTAAACCTACAACGCCACCTTCACCGTTGCTTTCTCCTTCGACTTCAGCTCCTACAGGCGATCTCCGTCAGATGGCCCTACTTCTTCGACGGTGAAACCCTTGCCCTAACAGTCGCCTCTCTCTACTCTATTTCTCTCCTCTCCAGACGTATCTCTCTACCCTATCCGTGACTGGTTTCCACCACGTCCCTACCACCACCACCGTTGTAAACCACAACCATGACCCGATCTGACTATAAAGGGTACATGCATACCTGGTTCAGGTCACCAGGTTCTCACCGGAACCCTAGAAATCCCCGGTCTCTCACCGCCAGAGAACCCGGCACCGGGTTCTCACCCATTCCGACGGTTTAACCACCGTCTCTGCCGCCGGAGACGTGGAAGCAACCCACCCTGCCTCTCTGTCTACTGTGTCGCTGATCTCTCTCTGTCTAGCAGAACCCCTTCTCTCACTTTCAGGTCTGTGTCCATCTGATTGATACAATTAGGAGGTTGGAAATTAGGGGAAGCAAGCCCCCTTAACATGTGTGTAAGAAGCAAGGTGGCACACACATCAAATGCCACGAGAGCTTCATATGTGGCTGAATGAACAGGTGGTCTTTGGCACTGTTCATTCAACTTCCCTATTATCATATATTAATAATTAATTTCCAAGATCACATATAAATACAAGATCATACAAGTATTGAAGAGCATATACAAATCAAATAACGGTAGATTAACAAAATTAAGGGTGAAGAATCATATACATATACGTTGAAGACAACTAGAAAGTCTAGAAAACCAATACAAGATGCAATGCGGACTTAAGATCAATGCTTGAGCAGCAACTACAGACTAGAGATGAAACACAATGGATTATCAAATCATGATGCAAGGCCATTGAAAACAAAGAATTGTCTAAATTTTAAAAAGAGTAATAATGGCAACCAAGTAAGGTATAATTATTCAAGAGCTATTGGAAAATGGAATTCTATTCTAAACACTATAAACATGTACAAATTAATATGGATATTTTATAATCTAACTTTTATGTATAAGATGGGTAACAAGACAAAAACAACTTAAAACGATTGTGTCGGGCTGGACCGCCTCATCAACAATTCAACACGTTTTAGTCCATGATGTGAATCAATAATGCGTTGAATGTTATTTTATAACTTTTTATGTATAAGATGTAGTTGTGTTATAAGTGTAATTAACAAACATTGCGTAATTTAATAATATTTTTGACTCAAACAACTAAATTTATATTACAACCATCTCCTCCAAATATGCATTTTGTATTTTGAAGTGACTAATTTCCTATCATAACCTCTCAAAGGTCATCGGTCTAGCACAAGTTGTGATTTACCTGATCCCATTGGTTAGCATGATATTAAAAGGTTACATGAGTGTTCTAGTTTGTTCTCTTGAGGTTATCAAGATGAAAAAAATATCAAAAGTATCTTGAAAGGTCATTAGTCTAGCACAAGTTGTGATTTACCTGATCCCATTGGTTAGCATGATATTAAGGGGTTATATAAGTGTTCTAGTTTGTTTTCTTGAGGTTACCAAGATGAAAAAAATATCAAAAATATCTTGAAGTATCGACGTTTCATATTTTAACAGGGGTGTAGACAAGCCGAAGCCAAACCCAAGCTCGCCTAAACTCGAGCTCAAGCTCGGCCGGTTTATTAGATGATTTTATATACATCTACCATGTATATAGGGAGGATTAAATAAAAACTATGTATATTATTATAACTTGCGAGACATCTAAATAATTTATATATGTATGATATCAAGTAATTAATCACGCCAGTTAATTAATTCCTCTTTCATTTTCTCTTTAAATTCCTCTTAACAAATTTTGTATGGATGTGTAAATGGTAAAAACTTACACATGTATATTTTTTATAATATATGTAAATTAAACGTATAGTATCATATAACAATGTTATATTTTAATAATCATGCTAGTTTATTAGATAAAAAAAGTACTTTTTGTGTTTTTTATGAGTTATCGTAAAATTTATAATTTTTTTTATCCTTTCTATGTGCATAGGAGGGGAAGAGAGAATTTAATTTTTTTTTATATATAATATGATACTAGTGGGGTGGTGATTTTAGGGGCGTGCAGGGTGTGATGCAGTTCGGTTTTGAGCCATAACCAAAACCAACTCATGCCGGGTCGAGTAACGGGTGGCATAAATAACTTCCAAAAACATGAATAAAAACCTTAAAAATGCCAAAACATGTGTGCCAAGTAATGAATCATAATGTTTAAACGTTTTAATTTTTCTATAAATAAGCAATGTGTTAAAAGTGATTACAAATATATAAAAAACATTTTTTTAATATTATTATAACTAAACAATGTGTTAAAAATGCTTACAAAATAATAAAAAAAAATCTTGTAAATATTACCTTTGAACTTGTGAAGAATGAAACTGAACGAAATTTTATTATCAGACGGAGAGTAAATTACAGTGTTAGAAGGCGAGAAAAGCAAATCAGTCCTAGCTTGATCAAGAAGCATGAGATCAAACTCGTTTATTAAACAAACATATTTTTAGGCTCGAGCTCATGTAAGCTCGTCTAGATTCGTGTTTCTACCAAGTTAATCTCATGTAACTCACGAGTGGCTTAACTCGTTTACACCTCTAATTTTTAAAGTTATATATTTTCTGAAAAACTACAAACTTTAAATCATTATGTCTTCAAACGAAAATTTGAAACCTAACAGGTCTCGATGAGCAATTAACTTTTTAAATATTACTTTCCCTAACAAATTTAAAAAAGAGTAAACTTTCGTTTTGCTCTCTGTGGTTTGGTCGTTTTAATGATTTTGCCCCGATCCTTTAAAAGTAGTCATTTTACTCCAATAGTTTACCATGTTTTTTTTTTCCTTTTGCTCCCCGACTCTTAACTCAGTTAAATGATTCAACTAAGGGTAGGGGTATTTCAGTAATTATTTTAAAGACAAGCTCAAGGGTGCAAAAATGTATGTTTCCGATACACAGATTCAAAACATGCCAGTTTAAGTTAACGAGATCACCACCAGCCCCCAATTTAGTACACATACAACAGCTTCTGCATTGCATAACAATGCATAGCGCCAACAAAACACGAGTCGGGCTAATCCGTTGCAACTGTTGAATCGCTCAAAAGGATTTCTTTTCATAAGACACGAGCCCGTGAACTCCTCCTTCAACCTGGGCAGCTCCTGTCCGTACCTGAAAGGTCAAACAAAAAAACAAATTCAATACAAAAAGGACAATGGATGTGCATTACGCCCCGCTTGCGGTATGCGCATATAATGTATATATGTGTGGGCCATTGGGGGGCAAAAGTGAAAGTGCACTAATTTTAACGTTATTTTACTAATTTCGTGAAAATAACGTTAAAAGCTGAGGACGGTTAATCATGCATCATGTGGTGGCGTTGATAGCTGAAAGACAAAAGGGTACATGCACTAATCGGTCTTTGTCCCGATTGCTATGTCATTAGATGCACGTCCAAGGAATCTCTGTTTCGGTTAATAGCTTTAGTACTAAAGGGGTTTGATAGCATGCTGGAATGAAAACGGGAATGGATTCTAAACCAAATTTACGGGTATCAACCTCATTCCTTCAAATATATATCCATCATATACCAAAGAAGCGCTATCAAACCCATACCATCAAAACCAAACACCCCGTAAAAGAATAATACGTACCTCCAGCCTCAGAGTCCCAGACCTCAACATATCATGAGCTGATTGCAGCGAAGAAGCGCCCAGATCTTGGAAACCCTGTTTAACCGCTTGCATTGTATACGGAATGAACTTCAACACGGAGCCTTTATCCGCAACTGCTCCAACAACCCCTTGAGCAATCTTCATTTTAGCCGTATCACCAAGATACCGAGCATCACTTCCTTTTGTCATTGCTTCTAGAGACCCCATCCCCCGATATTTTTTAACCCGACGACCATCCTACGATTATTTAAAAAAACATATGGCCATTCAAATACTATACATTTTCGTATCATCAAAAGCATAACACATCATGAAAGTAACAAAACTGTTCACGTGAACTTAGAATTGGACAGGTTACCTGGTACACATAAGCTCCGGGAGCTTCTGTACTTCCTGCTAAGAAGCTTCCCATCATGACAGTTGATGCACCCAGGGTCAAAGCTTTGACGATGTGTCCGGAATTCGAAATGCCACCATCGGCAATGATGGGAATGCCACTGTGAGCGGCAACAGATGACACCTTGTACACGGCAGTCGCCTACGTGGCAGTGAAACAAAGATTTTGATTTAGAGTGTTAGTTATATGTCAAAAGGCACAACCAGTGGCAGTAGCCATATGAATAAAGACACATTGTTGCGATTCAGCTATTATAACGCAATGTAATGCGCTACTACAAGACACAGTGGGCTTCATATTGTTTGATGTTTTTTTTGTTCTACCTGTTGCAGTGTTGCTCATATATTTAGTTTTTCATATTCAAACTGACAGTATCTTGTTGTTCAATGTAAGACTTTTATAGCAGGGGCGTTACACCTTCATTGACGGGCTCAAACACTGTTTCTCTAAAGTAATCAATTTTGAAAAAGTTGACTATAAAGTTGAAGTCAAATAAAAGTCATTACTTTAGTCAAAGTACACCAATCAATGATTACAAACAAAATTAAATGAAGATAATATCGACCAATAATAACTACGCTAAGTTTGTATTCATTTCGTCTCTAATATACGAAATATAGCAAATGATTATAGATTAAATTATTGTCAGCAGGCGTGTATACATAGGGGTGTTCAAAAAGCTCGAAGCTCGAGGCTAGCTCGAAGAAAGTTAGAAAATAGCTCGCTCGAAAGAAGCTCGTTTTGTTTTCGAGCCGAGCCAGCTCGTTTTGTAATCGAGCCGAGTTCGAGCCAGGGGTGCTTGGCTCGATGGCTCGTATGTGTGTGTATATATATATGTTTTTTTAAATGTGTGTTAATTTTTCTTTGTTATCAATATTTGTAAAAATAATTTGTTAAGGAATTAAAAAAAATTAACAAACCGGCTTGATTGGGCTTGAGCTGGCTCGAAATTTTACGAGCCAAGCTTGAGCTCAACTTTTCAGCTCAAAAAAATAAACGAGCCGAGCTGAGCTGGCTTGTTTAAGTTCGAGCTCGAGCCCAGCCTGGCTCGGCTCAATTACAACCCTATGTATACAGTGTCTCTGATTTAGTTCTGTTTGAAAAAAAAAAACTACTGGTTTGACCGAGCAAAATATTACTAAAAGACTACACAGAAACACAACCACACAAAAGCAGCAAAGCTAATACTTTTATAAAGTACCTGCCCGCGGCCCACAGCACAAACCTCCTGCGTAGTACAAATCGAACCAGACCCCATTCCAACTCGCAACCCATCAACTCCAGCCTGAATCAAGTTCTGCGCCTGGTACATCGTAACCACATTACCACCGATCACATCCAAATCCGGAAACATCCTTTTCGCATGCTTAATCATCTCAATCTGATAAATCGAATTCCCTTGAGAACTATCAATCACAACCACATTAACCCCAGCCTCCACCAACTCCCCCAACCGCTCCTTATCACTCTCCCTCGTCCCAATCGACGCTCCAACCAAAAACTCACCATCAGGCCCCACAGACGGCAGCCCTACCTTCGGAAACCCCCTAATCCGCTCCACATCCGCCTTACTCACCACATCCACCACATCCCCTTCCTTACTCACCAACGACACAAAATTGACATCCTTGGCGGTTAAATAACCAGCAACATCTTCGAAACTACATGTATTCGGCATCGTTACAACGTTTTTCTCCATGTAACTACTAACCCTAGCCTCCTTATCACCTAACTTCTCCCAATTTCCCCTATCTACAAACCCTAACAACATATTATCGGTTTTACAACCATTTTTCGTAACGAAAACACACGGAGAGCTATCGAAAACGTCACCGGATGAAATGGTGTCATCCGGTGAGACGAATTGAATTTCTGTACATGCAAATGGAATACGGTGCGATTTAGCGGATCGGATTAACGATACCTGTTCGGAAACGGTGTTGTTGGAGTGGATGATGCCGATACCGCCTAACGCCGCCATGGAAACTGCCATGGAGGATTCTGTTACGGTGTCCATCGGTGAGGCGACGCATGGTACGGAGAGGTTTATGTTGCGAGTTAGGTTTGTGGATAGGTTGACGGAGTCTGTGGGGAAATCGATGTAGTGAGGGAGGAAGATGACGTCGTCGTAGGTGTAGGAGTAGCCATGGTTGAAGAGTTTGGTCGCTGGAAAGCCGTCGTTGAGGTCTGCGGTGGTGGGCATGGTGGTTTGTGGTGGTTGTTAGGGTTTTAGGAGGTGGTTAGAGGATATTGGGTTGAAGAATAGAGAAGATGAAGCAGTTTTACTGTTTTAGGTGGTGTTTGCCCAGATTTTTTTTTTTTTTTTGTCTATGCATATACTAGCTTAAACCCCGTGTATTACACGGGTTAAATGACGAAAAAATTGGAAGATGAAAACATATTGATATTGACATAAATTTAAAATTGGAAGAAAATATTGAACACGTGTATTACACGACTTAAGTAAATATAATGTTTTATACTTAATAGCAAAAAAAAATATGTCTTTTGAAAACCATTTAGTGTTCGCTTCAAAGATAATTTGGTACTTTATTTAGATAATCCGCTTGTAATTTTAGTCTTCTAAGTTATATACTATAAGTACTTGTACATGTGATTTGATACTTTATTAGTAATTATTGTTTATATCCAAATAGTATATTTTATCTAAACAAATATATATGGTTAGGGTAAAATGAAAATTTCTATAAGTTGTGAGAACTTAGAGAACTCGGCCTTACAAAAGGTTTTTTGATTTTTTTACATGGGGTGTGAATTAGCGGTTAGAGACTCAGGGTGTTAAACTTTTTGATTTTGAATTCAAGTGGTTAAAACCACTAAAACATAGGGACTCAAAAAGTAATTTACTATTAATTAAATTTAAAATTATACGTTTGATCTCTAACTATATTAAATAATATTATACTTATTATATTATTTGATACATTTATATTTGTTATAGATAATTTATATATACTCTAATTTGTAACATATATAGGCATTAGTTGGTTGTACTGTCTGCATAATCAGTTTTCTTGGCGCATTGAACTTGTACGTTCCTTTGCTTTTGTTGTACTCTTTTGTATTCATTACAAGATTAGGTTTACTCTCTCAAAACACAATCGCTCCTCAAGAGAGGGGGGAAGTTCAGATGAAATAGGGGAGAAAGCAAGAGATGGAAAGAGACTGGAGGAAGGAGACGATGTAAAGGACAAGGAGGCCGACCACCGTTGTTAGGGGTGGCTTGGCATTGGCATCATCGTCATCCACACGCTTGGGCTGGCTGTATTCCGATGAACCTAGGGTTCTGCCGTGACTTACGACGGTGGTGGATAGGGTCAAATCAACCACCAAACCCGGCGGCGACTAGGGTTTCGTGGTGTAAGGAGTTGCTGATGAGATTCAGATCCCACTCAGGCAGTTCTTTGTTGAGTTTCTTGAGAGGTACTGTACACTTCTTCTTCGTCAAACAAGAAACATCCAAGTTTGAAGGTACCTAAGTACACCAAGTTTGATTCAGCAATTGGAGTGAAGTCACCTAAATACACCAAGTTTGAAGGTACAAGTTTTTTTAATTGTAGATTATTGATGCTGATGATGATTATGCTTATTAGTAGTTTTTAAATCAAGTGGCCATTTATTTCTGAACAGTAGTAAGTATTTGTTGACTTTTTTTGGATAAAGGGTGTTAAACTTTGTATTCTTAAGTTCTTATTAAAATTTGAAGTTGACTTTGATTCCTTTAGTTGGGAAAGAGTTAAGTTTATTTACTGAGCCGTTAGTGAGTCAACATGTTGTTAAACACGATAACTTTTGTGGTGGTTTGATCGGTGGATGTGGCATTTACAAGATTTTAGTTTTCATGGAGAGATTCCGAGTATCACAAGGAAACTTTGGTTAGGCCATGATCAAGTAACTGTGTTGTATGTTCTTTCTTCTTTCCTTTTAACTTACTTCACTTGATCATCTTAAAGTAGCTATGTGTTTTTATCTTAATTACATTAAAATTGCTTCCAGGCAATGCTCGATACAGTTGACGCTGAGATGCAGATTGTGAGTAAGAGTGAGAGGGCCATATCTCTTCTACGTAACAATGAAACTGTGAAAATTTGTAGCTCTGTAAGTTTTGGTACCTTTATTTAATGTGATAGATAGTATACCATAAAACCCATAACATTTCTTGAAGTTTTGCACTCTGGTACACCTATATGATCCTGCCACATATGTGTGTGGTCTTAGTTTTAGTTCTAAACCCTTTTTAGTGGCCCTTGTTATTAATTAAATTTGAATTTATACGTTTATCTCTAAGTATATTAATTAATATTATATTATATTTTGTGTATAAAAATTAATATGTAATACTATTATTAAAAGGGAGGAGGCACCAGAGAGTGACACGTGTACAAAAAGATTTTCGTTTATAAGTATAGGAAATTTTATTTTAAGGGCTTGGTTGGCTAAGTTTATTTAAGGAAAAATTACAAGTTTTGTCCTTTATCTTTATAGTACTTTACAGGCGGTGTCATTTTTTTTCAAATGTTGACAGGCGGTGTCCTTTATGGGGAATTTTGTTGCAAGTTTTGTCCTTTGAGCCTAACCCAGTTAGTTTTTTTTGTTAAATCTGATTACCTAAGGGTATTTTAGTCTTTTTACTTATTTAAAGGACAAAACTTGTAATTTATTCTTTAAATATCATGTAATTTATTCTTTAAAAAATATTTCAAAAAAAATATATATACATATATATATGTGTATGACAATGAACACAGATATTTATCCCCCCTCCCCCTCTCTCTCCCTCCACCAGTTCACCTACCACCACCACCACCATATGTTGCCACCACCACCGTCTTCATCAACACCACCATATGCCGCCGCCACCACCGTCTTCGCCACCACCTCCTCAATTCATCCCCAAATCTCCTCAATACATGTGTGTCATACCGATTAGCAAAACATGCATATCCAAACACCAGCAAATTTACATACTCATAAAACACCGGCACTCCACCACCATATCCGCCGAAAGCAGCCCCTTTTCCGTGTTCGCTGGAGCATTATTCCGGTGAAAACTATCTTTTTCCGATGTGGGTTTTTTTAGAAAAGAATGAATTGCAACAACCCATAAGATTTGGGGATGAATTGAGGAGGTGGGGGTGAAGACAATAGCGGCGAAGACGGTGGTGGATTTGAGATGAATTGAAACAGGGGCCCAATTTCCCACCACAACCATCCGCCATCCTTCTCTACCATCATCCACCACCACTTCCCACCACAACCATCTGCTGTCGCCCACACTTCTACCACCAACATCATCTCCCACCTCCCACCACCACCACCACCACCACAACAACCATCCGCCGTCGCCCACACATCTCCCACCTCCCATCCCAACCACAACCATCTGTCGCTGCCCACACATCTACCACCAACATCATCTCCCACCTTCCACCACAACCATCCGCCGCCGCCCACACATCAACCACCATCATCATCTCCCACCTCCGAACACCACCACAACCACACCATCCGTCGTCGCCGTACCCACCCCAACCCTAACCAAACACCACCACAACCACACCATCCGTCGCCGCCGCACCCACCCCAACCCTAACCAAACATCAGAGTTCACCCTCATCAAAATTAACATCATCAACCAGTGCAAGATTCAAATTCGAGTGTGTAGAGATTACCTTGTTTGGATCTGTATGCGGTTTCGATTGTGCAGGGATTCGAAAGGGTTGACTTGAAGGTATGGTGTGTGATTTTGAACATTTTTGATGATGGTGGTGCAGGTGAGTAGGAGATTCGATTCCACAGCAGATCGAGCTCACAACATTTGAGTGTGCAGATCGAATGAAAGGGATTTGATTTCTTTCTGCATTTGAGTGTGCAGATCGAATGAAAGGGTTGCATTTTTTATGATGGTGGTGCAGTGGATTTGATTTCTTTCTGCATTTGAGTGTTTAGGGAAATGAAGTGGTGGGGTGGGGTGGAAAGGGCATAATTACGCTCATGTGCTTATCATGTGCCACAAATTAACTGAGTTTTTTTAACCAGGTTGGGTGGAAAGGACAAAACTTGTAACAAAATACCTACTAAAGGACACCGCCTGTCAACATTTGAAAAAAAGGACACCGCCTGTAAAGTACTTTAAAGATAAAGGACAAAACTTGTAATTTTTCCTTTATTTAACTCAAAATGAGTTTTCTATTAAAAGGACTTATGATTTGTAACTTTTTGAGAAAGAGTTTTTAAAAAAAGTGTTTGGCTTAGCTTACGGGGTGGGGAAAACCAGTAAGTCAATAAGTTTTTTTTTTAAAAAGTGTTTGGCTTAGCTTATTCATGTATAATGACTAAAAGAGGTGGGAAAAGCCAATAAGTCATAAGCAGCTTCAAAAAGTCACTTCTAAGGGGCTGTTTGGCTAAACTTTTCAAAATGACTTATTTGCTTATTTGCTTTTCTGAAAAGCAAATAAGTCAATAAGCTGTTTTGAAAAGCTTTAAAATGGAGCTTTTCAAAATGACTTATTTGCTTATTTGCTTTTCAGAAAGCAAATAAGCAAATAAGTCATTTTGAAAAGCTTAGCCAAACAGTCCCTAACTAACTTTTCAAAACTAACTTTTCCTATTTATACAAAAAGTTATTTTGAAAAGTGGTTATGAGTTTGTCAACACTTTTTCTCCTTATTAACTTTTTATAAAAGTCAATAAGTTACAAAGAGGTGTTGAAAAACTTAGCCAAACACCCCCTTAAGTAGGGTATGGTTAAATGCATCTCCATTTTTACTGTTTATACCTCTATTTCCAAAAATATCATTTTTATAATTTTTTAAATTTCACCCTTGTATTTTCTATTTTTTAAAAATAAATCCTTATGTTCTTCATTCAATCCCTTTAAATATTATTTTAGATATTCAAGTAGTATTCAAATAACTTTATAAAATTACCAATCAAATAATACAAATAAGATTGAAGAATGTGCGACAAATTCCTATTTCAAGATATTTTTTTATTTTCTAAAGAAAAGAAGATAAACAAGCACACATTATTTTCTATGCGGTTAACATGTCTGGCTTATCTTGGTTATTATCATCATTTGATTTACCTATTATTTTATCTATACACTGAAATTTAAAAAGGGTGAAAATTGTATTTTCTATTTTTTTTAAATAAGATCAAACAAAAATCCGACCCTTTTTTCTTTCTGGTGGTCGAAAACATGGCCAGAGAAGCAGCGCCTTTGATGCTATTACGTCACAAAAAATAAGATTAAGACTATGATGAGTTCGTTACGTTTAAAACAAATGAGTAACACATTAAAAAACAAATGAAGTTTAACCAAAACAAATTACAACTGAAGTTTAACCAACATATTGTACAGTTCGGTCTGGATTAGGATTTTTTAGCTCCTTATACCGGTTTATACGAGAACTGTACATAACTTCACAATCTACTGCAGCGTCACTTCTGTTGCTACTCCAAAGACTGTTCGGTAGAGGCGTCGGATAGTCTCTTCTAATCTAACATGGATGAAATGGTTCCATGAACATGAACAAGCGACACTACTTGATGAGGGCTACGAATTTGGTTTGGAGCAGTCAATAGCGGGAAGAAAGTTTGATTGCTGGCGATGCTTAAAAGGTGAACAATCACACCAAATCTTTGAGCAATGAGGAGTCCAGTGTGGGGCATATCCATCCAATGGTCAGCGCTTGCAAATCCTTTTCCTTGAAAATCTATGTTGTGACATAGACGATTATACTCTCTGGTGACAACTGTGTCAAAAATTTGCCTCCAATTTTTTGAGTTAATGTCCATCTCTTGTGCAAATTCAGTTCGAATAAAACTCCACAAGTTTTCATCCATCTCCAACCCCACAGCGACAGATTGAAACCCACAATTACCATCGGGGTCGACATTTTTTATACATGAAATGTACGGGTGAAAGATGCTTGGGATTTCTTTCATTAGTGGCTCAGAATCATTTGCGTAGGAAGTATGTCTTGGAGGCGATGGTTTCAAATCCATAAAATTATATTCAACCACAATACCTTTTTTTTGTTGTTGTTTCTTTAAGCTTGGTCGTCAACGAGTTTTTTTTCTTAACAACAGATTCTTTCATTAATGGCTCAGAATTGTTTGCTTCTAAACTATGTCTCGGAGGTGATGATTTCAAGTCCATAAAATTGTATTCAACAACATTTGACGTGGTTGAACGACTACGTTTATAGGAATGTTGAGGATTGGCTCGAGTTTTTTGTTGTTGTTTCTTTAAGCTTGGCTGTCCATGAGTATTTTTTTTGAACTGTAGGTTCTTCAAATGATGTTTTACTTGGATCAGTTATTTCTTTTAGCTTTTCTTGTTAGGATTTGAGTTTGATAAGATTGTGCTTGTTTGATAATTATGAAGATGAATTAGTAATAAGTGCAGCGGAAATAAGATGAAACAAACTTTCAACACAATCAAAGAGATAATTGTTTTAAGCAAACATGTTTAACATGAAATCGAATGATTATATTTATTACAATCTTCAATAACAATGCATGCATGCATACAATCTCCCCCTCAGCCTGAGCTCACAGATGGTTTGTTCGTACAGAATGACTTGTGGAAAGAGAGAGCTAACAGAACATTACATGGTACTCTTCTATTTATAGTACAGAACAAACCACTGAAGCATCTTTGCTGACGTCACCATGAAAGTGACATCTAACCTCCTAACAACCTAAAACCACTGCCTATTACAAACACTGCTTTCTAACTACTGATTACAATACAATAAGGAAGGTAAACTACTGCTTCTCATTCCACTGTTATACTCCTAGCAGTGCTTTGGGTCTTCAGCAGCACTTGAACCATGACAGTAGATTGAGCATCAGTGCTTAGTCTTCAACTGTCTTTTAAGTCTTCATCAGTTGTTGAAGATCAGCAGTTGTTTGTGAAGGGCAGTACTTATAAGTCATCAGATGTTAGGCCACATTCAAGGAGGAAGACTAATGCAAACAACTGCTTGTTCTGAATCCACTGATCTGATCCAGTTTTGGCTTTATCAACTGTTCCTTTGGTAGGGTTCAACCCCAACAATCTCCCTCTGGAATAGATGATGCCAAAACTCTTCATTATTTTGGATCTTTATTGCCTCATCAAAAATTCACTGACTTGTCCTTTGAATTGTAATTCAAAGTCCATGGAGTTTGTATCATTCTCATCCCTGCACAGTGGAAGCTCAAGGAGATCATGCAGATCTTCAACACCCAGGCCAAGTGCTTGTTCCCTTGATATGTGCTTCACCTCACCATTGGATTTGAGCAGAGTCAATACGTGGGTCAGTTTATCAAATTTCCACTTTAGTATCTTTGAATCCAATGGGTTTCTTGGGAGAGTTTTTATTGCAGATGAGTTTGGAGATTGAGGCCTGGTGATGACAACTTTGGCAGGGTCTTGGGATTGTGTTGAGTCTTGTTTTTCTGCCATAAGTGTCTGAAGAACCATCTTTATAATATATTCTTCTGAAGCCTAGTCTTCTTTTGATACTGCTGCATCCATCTGCTTTTGTTTCTTTCTTTGATAAAAGATTGCATCAGTTGAAACAATAGATTTCCTGATTTTTAAGCTTTTGTGGTTTGACTGGAACCACTGCTTCTGGATAATCAGGCTTTTGAGGAGCAGTGGGATCTCTTTTCCTCAACTCTTCCAACTTTTTATAAGTGGCTAACACTTTATCCTCTGACCACCTTGAAACCTGGTTCCTTGACCCATAATCAGCAGTTATCAGTTCTTCTTTCATTCTTTTCAGCCTTAGGGTCCTTTCTGGTACATTTTTCTTGTACTCGGCCCATACTGGAGGAGTCTGCTTTACCTTGTTTTTAATCATTTCTTGAATTCTGCCTGTCTCCTTTTCTAGTTCACTGATGGTCCATTCCTTGTACTGGTGCTTTTCTGCCCTGCACTTCTTGTATGCCATGATATATTTAAGATAGTATTTCCTCATACTTTCATCATCTCTTTCAGACAGTTTTTGACAAAGGTCTTTTGAGAACTGTTCTAAAGTTCTGACCTTGGTGAGCAGATATTGCAGATTTCTCTGAATCTTATTGTCAGACTTTCCCTCTGTATCTCTTTTAGACATATCTTCTGCTTGTTGAGCTTTTACTTTGAGATATTCTTCAATATTTCTTGGGAAAGGATAACCTTGAATGGAAGGAAGTTTCCTTTTTGCAGGGTCATCTTCAGAGTAAAATGATTTTATCACCTCTTTGACTGCTGGAAGATCCAATGGGTATTGTAATCCCACAGGAACAATAGCAGTGTTTGAATTCAGAACTTGAGCTGATGATAATGGAACAGGGTTTAGAATGGTTACAAGGGTCAGTGGTTGTGTAGATGTTGGAGTTGGAGTTGGGGAAGTGTCATCTTCCAGTACAATGTTGGTTACCCTTATCCTTTTGTGCTTAGGAGAGGTTGGTGGTGTATTTGTAGGTTGAGTGGTGGTGATTGAGGTGGTAGGTATCTGACTAACAGCTGTTGAAACAACTGGTGTTTCAACCACTGTTGTCACTACAACAGTTGATGTATCAACTGTTGTCTTCTGCTTTTTGGCAGGTGGTGTTGGTGGTAGTAAGGTTGTTTTTGGTGGGGCAGTGGATTGAATGTGAGTTGATGTAGTAGTGATGGCAGTTGTTGGGTTAACATCTGTTGAAACCACTGAGGTACCAACAACTGTTGATACAACAGGTGTCTCAACATCTGTTGGTTTGGAGGTTTGATGAGAGGAATTTTTGGGTATTTGGGGAGTTTGTTTGATGGTTTTGGAAGGTGTGGTTTTGGGTTGGCTTGCTTTTCTAGTAGGCTTTCTTCTTTTTGGCTTAGGAATAACCTGCTCTTCCTTAGGCTCAGAAGTACCCTGCTCTTCCCTTTCCATCAAGACTTTCTTCTCCTGCTCAAACCTTTTAGACCCTTTTATTTCCAATGACTCTTTCATGCCTGTTTTTAAATCAGCAAAAGCATTTTGAGTCTCATCAACCTTTTTGGAACCATCTGGCCTAGGGATTTCTACAACCCGTTTTGACAATGGATCTGGTTTTATATATAGGCCATCTTCATATCCCTTCTTTTTTTTCTCCCCCTTTTTGGCATCATCAGGAGGATTGTCAACAAAGATGATTGAAGGAGGAGCAATGCCAGTGGTTTGTATTAAATGGGCCTTAATTGCCTTGATATCTACTTGTGTATCCTTGAACCTAGCTTCCATCAAATTTCTGATCTTTTGAATTTGAACTTCATGTTGTTGATCCGCATATTGTCTTTGTTTATGAAGCAGATGTTGAAATAATTCCCAAAGCTCAGTGGGAGTAGGAGCAAATGATGGAGCAGATGTTGCAGATGTTACAACAATGGGTGTTGCCTTTTGAGTTTGTAACAACTGTTGCAGCATAGATTTGATTTCTGCAACAGATGTGTCAATTTTGTCAACCCTCTCCGTCAATTCTTTGTATTTTAAACCATCACCCAAGTTAATGGGATCATCTGATTTCCCACCAGTGGTGGTTGTATCAGTGGTTGACTTAGGAAAAGTTTCCCAAAAATCATCCACTGATGCCCCTTTTTTTCTTGATACTGGGGACTTCTTTCTTCATCAGAGGTTACCATTTTAAGTGTACCAGTGTATAATGGAAACACACCAGTGGACACTATGGTTCCCAAAGAAGAAATTGCCTTCAAGGGAGTCTGACTTATGAAACTACTGTCCAAGTGTAAACCAGTGGGTTCAACACTTGTAGTAGCTGCTCCACTTGAACTACTGACAGGAATTACAGGTAATTCCTGCAGTGTAACCTCCTCAGTTATTGGTGGGTTAGCAGAAATAGGGAGCTCAGACTCAGTCACTTGTTGAGGTATATTGTCATTGACAGGTGGTTGAGAAGAACTGATTTATGTCTGAGTTATATCAAGTGCATCCAATAAAGGTAGCATTGATGGTGGAAGTTGGGCAGTGAGTATGGGTGTAGAAAGAGAATTTACCCAGGGAGCTAGGTTATGGATGATGGAATCAAGTGATTCCAGAGCATCATAATGTGGTGTCCCTGTTGATACAACCTGTTCTTTTTTAGAAGAAGCAGGAGGAGTTTGAGGCTCAGGTTGAGATCTTTCATCTAATTGCTGTGAGGAAGTAGCAGCAATGGTTATTCATGACTTTTGTGTTGTCACAGGTATAATCTCTGGGATCTCATCTTGCAGAGTTACCTTTTTAGTGGGTTTGGGGGGCTTTTGGATATTTTTCTTTTTGGGTCTTTTGGTGATTTTAGGTGTGGGTTTCACAGCAGTGGTTGTGCTGCTGTGATCACCTTAAGCAGTGGGCTCAACAGTAGTAACCTGAGGAGCAGTTGTTGCTGCTAAATTCTGCTCAGGCTCCTTTGTTTGTGTTTTGGAAGGTTTTGACAGCCTAGTAAATGTTTCAAAAGAAAGGCTGTTTATTTGAGAAGGATTTCCTTGGATTAGCACATGGGCATTATCCTTGGAAAATTCTTTTGTAAGTAAAAACTTAAAAACCTTGGAAATAAGAGAAATGGTTTCTTATTATCTTTAATATTATTAATATTTTTGACCATTTCATTGAAAATTTCCTGGGAGTAGTTAAAATTTTCTTCATTCATTATAGCATAACCCATATATTGAATTTTCAATGGTATCTCATTGAAAGCAGTAGTTTTATTTGACACACACATGAGGAGAGTATGGAATAAAAACCTCATTGCAGGAGAAAAATTGCCTTTTTGTAAAGTGCCTTTTTTTCATTTCCTCTTCATACCCTCTTTCAAGAAAATCAGTTTGGTACTATGTTTTTGGAAAAGAGCTTTTACCTGTAATATCATTGAGTTCAAAGACCTCTGAAAGAGGTTGAGGTGTGATGGTAACTGGAATACCCCGGATTGATGAATTTATTGCTAAGGGCTTTTTGTCCTTAACATCAAATTTAGCATTTTTCCATAATTCTCTTTGGGTATCCAGGAAGATAGGAGCATTACAGGTCAACAAAGTTTTGTACTTTGTGGTCGAAAGAGTATCAATGACGGAATTGAAGGTAGTGCTTTGACTTAGTTTTTCCAGTATGTACAGGTAGTTGTGAGGAGTTTTGTATGGAAGAGCCATGATGATTTGAGTGTGATTGCGAGAGGAAGAAGACGATGAAGGATTTGAGAGAAATAGATGGTAACTGCTTTGAGAAAGAAATTTTGAATTCGATTCGACAGTGGAAACCCTGTTTAGGGTTTTGATCAGGGTTTTATAGGGTGGAAAAGTGAATGCTGACGTGGCAGCGGTTACACAAGATCTAACGGATAAGTACTGTCCACGTGCCAACCTCTGATGAGAATGGAAGACAGTTGTTTAGGAAACCACTGATGGATCAAGTATTAGTGGTTTACAGTGGTAACAAGAAAACATTGGCTGACTTTTAACTATTAGTGGATAGCCATCAGTGGGTTAAAACACTGAGTTTGAACAATAGTGATTAACAAGGAAATGAGGAAACAGAGGTTGACTTTCAGCAGTGGACAGTAATCATCAGAACAGATGTTTGAACCAAAACAGTGGTTATGGCAGACTTTTAAGGATTAATGAAAATTTCATTTTTAGCTATTTTTAAGGATGGAATTTTGATTTTCAGAAAACATTTTAATGCTTTTATTCATAGAAAAACAGGATTTTACCTGTTATTCCATGTTCAGCATACCAATCCTAGAGATCAAGCTTTCAAAGATAGATGTGTCTAATGCTTTTGTTAGCACATCTGCCAGCTGATCTTTAGTTGGAACATGGTGCAGAGAAATCAAACATTTTTCATAGCAATCCCTCACAAAGTGATGTCTGATATCAATGTGCTTGGTGGTTGAATGGGAGACTGGATTTTTGATGATATTTTCTGCTGCCTGACTGTCCAACATGAGAGGTGTGTTTAAGGCAGTGATACCAAAATCCAGCAATTGATTTTGAAGCCATACAGTTGGGCTGTACAGCTTGCAGCAGCTATGTACTCTGCCTTAGAAGTGGATGTTGAAACATCTGCTTGCTTTTTGCTTTGCCAAGACACTAAGCAACTGCCTAGGAATTGGCACCCTCCTGAAGTGGACTTCCTTGTTGTATTACATCCAGGAAAGTCACTATCTGAGAACCTGAAAGCTTGATATTTCCATTAGCAGGATACCAGATACCAAGTGCTTTTAGATATCTGAATATCCTTTTTTACAGCAATAAGGTTTGACTTTCTAGGGGGTGCTTGGGATCTTGCATAAACACATGTTGCAAACATGATGTCTGGCCTAGATGCAGTCAGGTACAATAAAGACCCAATCATGCTTCTATAAAGTGTTTGATCAACCAAATCATCCTTTTCATCAGACATGACTACTTTTGTGGTTGCTATGGGTGTACTACATGGCTTGCAATCATCCATCTCAAATTTCTTTAAAAGTTCTTTGGCATATTTGCCTTGATGGATGAAAGTGCCATTTTGCAGTTGCTTTACTTAGAGATCAAGAAAGCACTGGAGTTCACCCATTGCACTCATCTCAAACTCAACTATCATGAGTTGTCTGAACTCTTCACACATTTTAGAACATGTGCTTCCAAAAATGATATCATCCACATAGATCTGGACAATCATCAAATCTTTCCCTCTCCATTTTAAAACAATGTTTTATCAATTTTACCTCTAGTGAACCCAATGGAAAGAAGAAAGGTGGAAAGAGTTTTATACCAGGCTCTAGGTGCTTGTTTCAAGCCATACAAAGCTTTATATAGCTTGTAGACATGATTTGGATTAAATGGATCCTCAAAACCTGGAGGTTGACAAACATATACCTCTTCTTGTATTTTACCATAGAGGAATGTACATTTAATGCCCATTTGATACACCTTTATGTTGTGGTTGACAGCAAAGGCCAGGAATAATCTGATAGCTTCCAATCTTGCTACAGGGGTAAAAGTTTCATCATAATCAATACCCTCTTCCTGTCTGAACCCTTGAACCACGAGCCTAGCTTTATTCTTGACAACAATACCCCTTTCATCAGTTTTATTTTTAAAGACCCACTTTGTTCCAATAGGACTCACACTCTCTGGCAGTGGTACAAGTTCCCATACTTGTTGTCTTTTAAACTGTTGGAGCTCCTCTTGCATGGCTTCTACACAGGTGTTATCTTTTAGTGCCTCTTGGTACTTAACTGGCTGATGAAGTGATAGGAAACCAACAAAAAGATAGATGTTTTGGGATTGGCTTCTTGTTAGCACCCCTTCACTGATGTTGCCAATGATTTGGTCAGGTGGATGAGACTTCAAGAAGATTAAATCTCCTTTGTATGGAACAATGGCATTTAAGGGTGAGGGCTGCAGATGTGAATCATCTGAGCTAACCACTGTTGGTGACTTTGATGATCCAACAGTGGCTTGAAATGGAGGTGGAGGAATAGGAGGAAGTGGTGTGAAAGCATGCTAATTTTTATCCACTGTTTGGGGATTTTTATCAATAGTTCTTGAGGATGTGGAAGCAGGGGTTAATGGGCTACTTTGGTCAACAACTGTTGAGGTAGCAATGGTTGAGCTTTGACAGCTGTTTTAAACATCTGCTACTCTACCAATTGATGCAGATTTTTGTTGTGGAATGATGACTTCATATCCATAGTCTGATAGAGGAATTTGAGATGGACCTGCACTGTTAGTCTTGACAGAAACATTTTCAAAGGTAAATTTATCAAGATCAAATAATTCTGCAGGATTTGCAGGGATTTTCATTGAAGAGAGTTCATTGAACTTCACATTCAAAGTCTCTTCCACTGTCTTAGTCCTAGTGTTGAACACTTTGTAGGCCTTAGCAGTGGTTGAGTATCCCAAATGATAACCATAATCAATTTTGGCTGCAAACTTTGAAATAGAATCTTTTAAGTTTAAAATAAAGCATGGGCAGCCAAAAACTTTAAAATATGAGATCAGTGGTTTGATTTTATACAGAATTTCATAGGAAGTCTTTTGATGCCTGGGGTTTATTAACACTCTGTTCTGGACATAGCAGGCAGTGTTTACAGCCTCTGCCCAGAAAGTTAATGGCAAACCTGAATCAGCAAGCATGGTCCTGGCAGCCTCTATCAAAGTTCTGTTCTTTCTTTCAACTACCCCATTTTGTTCTGGTGTCCTGGGAATGTTGTACTGCCTTACAATTCCTTTGGACACACAAAACTCATCCAACTCCCTATTTCTGAACTCCGTGTCGTTGTCACTCCTGAAGATTTTTACTGGCAAGTCAAACTGCTTTTCAACCTGTATGACAAAGTCTTGCAGAATGCATGCAGTCTCATCTTTGGAATGTAAGAAATAAGTCCATGTCAACCTAGAAAAGTCATCTACAATTACCAAACAATATCTTTTTTTCTAAGACTCATGACTTTAACTGGGCCAAACAAATCCATGTGAAGCATTTGCAAGCACTTGGTTGTTTTGAACTCTTCAATGGACTTAAATGAGCTTTTATGTTGTTTTCCTTTTAAGCAGGAAACACAATGCTCAGGACAGGTGAACAGTTTTTGAGGAAGACCTCTTACTAACCCCTGTTTTGACAAAGCAGTGATTGTCTTGAGATTTGTGTGCCCCAATCTCCTATGCCAAAGTTCTGTCTTTTTGTTAGAGGTAGCTGAGAACAGACATGCATCAGTTCTTGGGTTCTCTTTTGACAAATCAACTACATAAACATTGCCACTTCTTTGAGCAACAAGTTTAGTTATTCCATTTTTTATTATTTCTTCAATCTTTTCAACCATTTCTGGTCCAACAATCCTACAACACTCCTTAGTAAAGAAAGAACCATAACCTTTGTCACTCATTTGAGAGACACTAAGGAGGTTGAATTTTAGATTGTCTATCAGATTGACATTTTACAAACTTAACATTTCCAGACTGTACTATACCAGAACCCATCACCTTCCCTTTACTATTATTACCAAAAGATATATCAACCCCTCCATGAGTTTTGAATTCTTTGAGTAGGGCTCTACATCCAGTCATGTGCCTAGAGCCTCCACTATCTACATACCAAAGACTATCTAAGCATGCAGAAGCTCCCTGCACATCAAGTAAATAATTAATTCAGGAGGGTCTCCAAAGCCAATAAGGCTTTGGATGGGGTCTCAACAGTGTCTATGTTAAGTTCAGGAAGATGGACAGTGGCTAGATCAGGGGATTGATTAATTTTTGCAGCTTGTTTCTCTAACCACTATTGGGGGCCATTTCCAATCAATTCTTGATATCCATAGGGATGCCTGTTCACTCTTGGTTTAGAAGGCCTTTTATAGGCTTCATAAACATGTGGGACCCTAGGATATGGTGGTAGACCTTTAGCTCTATGGTATTGGTTAGCAGGGGGTGCATCAGTTACCTGAACATCTTTTTTAACAGAGGTTTGGTTCAGCTGTTTTGTAACAGCTGTTTGAACTGGCACAAACAGTGGTTGTTTCTTGATTGGTGGTTTTGATGAACTCATGGATGTTTTTGAAGTGTACTCATTCTTTTTTACATCAAAGGATTTGAGATACACACATCCCTGAGTGAGGTGGTTTGTTTTACCACAGATGGTGCGGCTCTGAGAAGGCACAATTATGCTTGTTTTGTTAATATCATATGCTTTAAGATGAAAACAATCTTTGGTCAGATGATTTTTCTTTTCACAGAAATCACAAAACAAGTTTTTAACCTTTTCTTTTCTTTTCTTCTTTTTAGACTCCTTTGCAACAGAGCTTTGAACTACTGTTGGGATATCCTTAAGAGGAATGACCTTTGCCTTAGGAGCTTTGACACCATCCACAATTGTGAAGTCCATGGGTTTAAAGTTTTCAAGAATGACACACTCATCAGACCATGTGGGTTTGAATTGGTATTTCTCAATCTCCTCAAAAGTTGAGGACCCCATAGATCTTTCCAAAGTGATTTTGTTACCAAGTTTATCAGTTATTTTACCTTCTTGGCCATTCTTGTTTGTGGGTATGATTTCAACAGAACCAGTTTGATTTGTAGCAATGTTTTCAACTTGGTCATTTTTTCTAAACCCTATGCCAAATTTTACATTACTTTCATGCTGTTTTTCAAGCATAATCTCATAACCTTTGTAGGATTCCACCCATTTGGGTGGCTTCCAACTCCTTTTTGCAGACATGATATTTTTCTATCATGGTTTGAAGTTGGTCCTTGGTTATGCTATGCTCTTGTTTGATGCTGCAAATTTCATTTTCCTTTTCACTCAATTTGTTTTTCAGTTCTTTTAAAGACTTTTCAAATTGAACTTCACCAGTTAATAACCTATCTCTAAGTTTTTCATTCACCTCCTTAATGTTTGCAAATGCTATGATGCATTTGTCTGAACAAAGGTTTTTGAGAACCTGGGGTGATACCTTAGTTGCAGCCATCATGGCACAAATACACGTATGGTCACTTTCTTCTTGAGCTTTCTCTTCTTTTTCACCTTCTTTCTTATTTTCTTCTTCTTCAGACCAGGGGTCTGACAGTGGTTCCAACAGGGGTTCTGAACTTTCTCCCAGCAGTATTTCATCAGCAACAACTGTAACCACTGCTTCAACAATTTTGTCCATTGTTTCATCACTTGACTGTCCTTCTTCAGTTTCCAGCCCTTCTGGTATAGACTCCAATGCTACAAAACAAACATCATCACTAGAAACATTATTTTGAGCATAGAGTGCAAAATTTTCATCTCCTAACTCTTCAGGTAAGCTGCTCCAGTCAACAATGCATTGGGTAAAAAAGCTTTGCTGATTTGGTTGAACCACTGCTGGTGCAGCTTGTTGAGGTGCAGCTTGTTGCACCTGAACCTGAGGAGCTGGGGCCTGGACATACTGTATCTGAGGGACAGTGGTTTGAACATAATGCACAGGAACAGGGGTTGCAGGGTGTGCATAGTGAGCAGTGCTTACATGAGCAGCAGGGGCATATTGGGCATAATGCACAGTGTTTTGGTTATTTTGTGGTCTAGGGTTTGAGCTAGGATGTGTAATAATTGGTCCATTGGTTTGACTCTTGCATTCCCTAGAAAAATGACCTAACCTATTACACTTATAGCATTTAATCTTTGACTTATCCAGCCCCACTTTTAGGTTCCCATGTAACCCTGGAAATTTTCTCCATGTCCTTTTGTAAAACTTGCTGGTTCTAACACTCAGCAGTGCAAGTTGGTGCAAAATGTCCATTTCCTCTAAGTCAGTTGGATCAAAATGCTGCAAATCATTGAGTTCAAAGCACATATTGTCAGAATTCTGGTTTTCACTACTAGCTGTGAAGGCATAGTTGTTTGAGTAAGAATCAGAGTTGTTAAAGGCTCCACAAGTAGTTATGTCAATATAATGATTATAACTCTGATCCTTACTACTACCAGATTCTTCTTGACCCAAAAGAGCTGTGCTTCCAAATGAATAATCATCTGCAACTTTTCCAGACTCTTGTAACTTCTTTTACTGGTTTAACTCCCTTTTATAGGTCAGGAGTCTTCCATGAAGTTGGGTCAGGGTCAGATCTTTGAACTCAACAGAGTTTTTGGTTACAAAAGCAATTGTGTCCCATTTTTCAGGAAGTGACCTTAAAAACCTGTTGTTTACAGTTGATTTAGGAAATTCAGTTTTAACAAACTGTTGTGTTAATGTTTCACCCTTAATGTGACAAAAGGTTTCATACTGTTGGTTCAAAATTTCCCTGTTATTTTCAATTACTTCTTCAGTCCCCCCAAATTGTTCCTTAAGTGCATCCCACAATTCCTTGGCACTGTTACAGTGTAACAGTCCAGCATAAATCTCATTTAGTAGTGCAGATGCAACGATGCTAAATGCCTTGGCATCCAGTTCAATTTTCTGAAAATCCTGATCAGTATAGTTCTCAACTTTCTTAGGTTCAAAAACTTTTGGATCCTCAGCACTCGGCACCATTGGAACATGTGGTCCAAAGATAACCGACTTCCAACATCCAGTGTTCTGTTGAGCTAAGATGTGACCCATCATTCGCTCCCATATGTTGTATTCATTTCTCTTCAACATAGGTGGTTTGAAGAGAGAACCAATGTTATTGTTCATATCTTATGATTGTGACGTCATTCTGGTTGTTTTACAGGTACTAATTAATCAACTTTGCTCGTGATTAAACCTTACTCTGTTTTTCAACGAAACGAACAATTAAAAGTATCAACGATTTTGAGCTGAAATTTTACGTCAAAATGATTGTTAGATCAAGTTTGACTGTCCAAGCTCTGATACCAATTGTTAGGCTCTAAGTTTGATAAGATTGTGCTTGTTTGATAATTATGAAGATGAATTAGTAATAAGTGCAGCGGAAATAAGATGGAATAAACTTTCAACACAATCAAAGAGAGAATTGTTTTAAGCAAACATGTTTAACATGAAATCGAATGATTATATTTATTACAATCTTCAATAACAATGCATGCATGCATACAATCTCCCCCTCAGCCTGAGCTCACAGATGGTTTGTTCGTATAGAATGACTTGTGGAAAGAGAGAGCTAATAGAACAGTACAGGGTACTGTTCTATTTATAGTACAGAACAAACCACTGAAGCATCTTTGCTGACGTCACCATGAAAGTGACATCTAACCTCCTAACAACCTAAAACCACTGCCTATTACAAACACTGCTTTCTAACTATCGATTACAATACAATACAATAGGGAAGGTAAACTATTGCTTCTCATTCCACTGTTATACTCCTAGCAGTGCTTTGGGTCTTCAGCAGTACTTGAACCATGACAGTAGATTGAGCATCAGTGCTTAGTCTTCAACAATCTTTTAAGTCTTCATCAGTTGTCGAAGATCAGTAGTTGTTTGTGAAGGGCAGTACTTATAAGTCATCAAATGTTAGGCCACATTCAAGGAGGAAGATTGATGCAAACAACTGCTTATTATGAATCCACTGAACTGATCCAGTTTTGGCTTTATCAACTGTTCCTTTGGTAGGGTTCAATCCCAACATTTCTAGCATCACTTTCTTCCCCGGCTTGGACTGCTTGTCAAAGAGTTCTTCAAACATTATTAATTCAGCATCATAAGTAATGTCACCATTTTCCTCATGTTTTAACGGCTATATATCAAGTTTCCTCCAAAATATGTCGATCAAATCCAATGGAATACACCGCTCTGCGTACAAAAAAATCAACTTATTATTTTTTTTGTTATATTGGAATAGAGAATATATATTTAAAAATAAATCAAGTTATGTGGTATTATTGACTAACCTTCTTTCACATGCGTTGAAACTACGCAAGCACATGGTAATTTACAACTCTTACGAACTTGACAACCACAATTAGAAGAGTTTAATTTGCTCTCTTCCACTATTATAACCAATGCGTTATGAGAAACATAACCACGTAGTAGTTTCAAGACTGGTAAAGTATGTTTACGCTTTAGTGTATTCTTACTCTTTTTGAAACTTGCTTTAATTGATGTATATTGTGAATTCACAATGTCATCAATGCATCCAACAAACTTATATAAGCTAGAATTTGTTAAATTCAAGTATACCTTTAGCTTTGCATGTTGGCTCTCAACTCTGTTGGTTGTCTGGTTTCTAAAATGTAAGCATTCATCAGTCCAAACCAAGACAAATAGTTCTTTGTGATTATCCAACCAAGTATTTTCCAGGTAATGTAAGACACCTGTAAGATGATGACAAGGACACTAATAAATAAAACACTACCGACAACAACAAGAATAATAATAAAAATGATAATTAATACCTGGATGTTTGGTCAACATTGATTGAAGTTCTTTGTATTTTTCCTTGTATGATTTCAAAGTTTGAGACTCAGTTAGTGAACTCCACATTCTAGTAAAAGACTCCCACTTACGTTGCGACTTGAAATGTGACTTGCAATTCCTAAATATGCTTTGAGAAACGTGAAATCTACAAAGTAATCGGGTAGCATTCGGAAAAAATTGTTGACATGTGAAATCTACAAGTAATCTGTAACTATAACGCGTGGTTGCATGCAGTTATCTAGAATTGACTTTAAGCAGTTTAATACCCACAAGTAGACATCCTTTGTTTCTTTATGCATAAATGCAAAAGCTATAGAAAATGTCTTGCTGGTAGAAGTTACACCAACAATTTCAAGAAAAGGTATATTATACTTGTTTGTCTTATACGTGGCATCCATAAGCATCACATCTGGGAATGCACGCAATAAGTCTAACGATGTCGGATGAGTGAAGAATAATATTTCCTACTCATTTGCAATACTATTGGTAGAAGTATAATAAGTATAAGATTTTTCATGTAAATGAGACATAACAACCTGCATTGGACTTTTTCCTTTATGGGTTGTCTTTCGAATTTTATTGTGTGCATTGTATACACTTTTAAGCGTGGAGACATTATCTTCATTCTGCTCCTTTATGATACCGATAATATCTCGTGGCGCCACATGCTTCTTCGTCAAATCTGCCACTAATTGAAACTCGTTACATGACAATCGCTCTACATATGCATGCCCCTCCATATGTTGTGCAGGTAGATGATTATGTTCATCGCGTATCACATTTAACTTCCAAGAATCGTTCTCTTTTGTATATGCCCTGATCAATTCAAATGGACAATCAATTTTTTGGTGCCATTTGCTTTACTTGTACCTTTAACGTGCCTATACGCTCCACCACGTTCACACATTAGTATGACTTTACAATAGCCGCTTGGCTTTTTTTTTATCTTTTAATGACGATAACATGGCTAACAGCACGTGCGGTGTTTTGAACCCATTTAATTATCTCTTCACAAGACTTGAATGCCTAATAATAAAAAATATTAGAGTTGGGACATATGACTACAAACATTATGTAAATAAAAATACAAGCTTATAATCCTTTATATAAAACGTATACCTGATTCGTAGAAAATGCAGACGTCTTTTTGTATACCTCTTGTTGTCGAACTGTGATAAACCGTATCAGAGACAAACCCGAAAGCAATTTCCAACATATAAATAAATAATCACTTTATGATGTATTAAGAATTAAAATTTAATATTTTTAAGTGTACTGTTGATGAGGAACTTTACAATGTACGAAAACTTTTGTTGAATTAAAAGTAATATGGATGTTTTGTGTATGTTCACGTGAAGTTTAAAAAAACAATTAATGAAATCAAAGCTGAATTACACAATACGAACTTTTGAAGAAATTCACAGTACGAAAACTTTTTGGTAGAGGAACTTTACAAAGTACAAACACTTTTGATGAAATTTTTGAAAAGATGATGAACACTTTTAGTTAGAATACATACCAAGAACAATTATGATGAAAATCAAAGTTGAAAAAAATTGTTTCTTTAAGCTCTCTCTTAATCTCCTTCTTTCAATTAGTGCAAGTTTTTTTCTTCTTCTTCCATAGAATCGTACGTATATACCTAAATATTCAAACTATGGCAACTAGATAAACCCCTAGAAAAAATAGGGATATTTCCTAATACAAATTTTCAAAAATTAGAAAATACAAGGGTTGATTGTATTTATTTACAAACTTCAGGAGGGGGGGGGGGTTGCAACCTGTAAAAAAAATGAGAGTACATTTAGCAACACCCTTTAAAGTAGCTTATAGCTTATTTTCTATCATTTGATAAGCTCTTAAGTGTTTAGATTAGCTTATATTCTACAAGTTGATAAACTCCTTTTAAGTGTTTGTGTTAGTTTTTTTTGAACGGCCATCGAGTCCTTCAAATGGTCTACTGGCGAAATTCACCACATGGGGATACACTCGTCCCCGAACCGGGGAAAACCCTCACCTAGGGCCGAAGCCTATGAACACTCGCCCGAAGGCACGACAGTGCGGTAAGGTAAAACCCGCTCAGTTCAAGGGTCAAACTAACGATTGTGTTAGGTTTTTTTTTATTTAGCTTATGCTAGTAAAATGACCAAAAGGGGCATGGTTACATATTATCACATAACTTATATTTTATATGTATCTACTTTGTTTTTATGAGTTATACCATCATTTTTGGATAAATTTATATCGAGGATGACGTAAAACTTCTACAAAAATACATTAATATTCAATAAACATTCATCTTGCTTTGGTTAGATCTCCTGCAATCATACCTCTAACTGCACTCATGTATAAATCATGTATTCTACATTGTGTACTTGTGTCTTCATTTATTTCATAAATGTCACTAGATCCTCGACTATCAATACCATGATTTGGAGTGTAAGATTCTTGTTGCGCCTTGTTAAATCCTTCATCACATGTATCTATTTTTCTGGGTATAATGGATTTTAATAATCCTAACTATTAGCCATTGGCTGACAACGGTCCCAACTTCAAAAATCACCAGTGGTGGTCCCACCTTTTCATATATTGTAAAGCAATGGACCTTTACTAAACTGAAAAAGAAAAGGGGACAAAATCAAATTAAGGTTATGTTAGTAAAGGTCCATTAGTTTACAATATGAGAAAAGATGGGACCACTACTGGTTATTTTTGAAGTTGGGATCGTTGCCGACCAACGACTAATAGTTTGGATTATTAAAATCCATTATTCCATTTTTCTAATATAATTATGAATTGCCATAGATGCTAGCACGATCTTCACTTGTGTCTCGTAGGTGTAATTGACATGCATATGTTGTAATATCTCCCATCTAGCCTTCCATACTCCAAATGTTCATTCAATGACATTTCTCATTGATGGATGATGGTAGTTAAATATCTCTTTAGGTCCCCTGGGAGCACGACTAGCAACCGTTTTTCCACGACGAAGATCTTGTATACGATAACGAATGTTGGTTCCTTTATATGGAGCAAGATAACCTCCAGTATTTAGATATCCAGCATCAACAACGTAATATTTATATATAATGAATAAAATAAATAGTATTACTT
This sequence comes from Helianthus tuberosus, assembly GCA_030545235.1. Classification (NCBI taxonomy): domain Eukaryota; kingdom Viridiplantae; phylum Streptophyta; class Magnoliopsida; order Asterales; family Asteraceae; genus Helianthus; species Helianthus tuberosus. The sequence continues at coordinate 203,480,480 of CM060425.1, forward strand.
ATATAAAAAGTTAAGCAAAACATAAGGTTTAAGCAAACATGGAATGGTACTAACCACCTATTGGACGTGGAAAATTAACTTCGGGCCTACGCAATGCTTCATTGAAAATTCTAGTATCATGTGCTGTCCCATCCCATCCAGCCCATGCAAACTTAAAACACATGTTAAAATCACATGTCGCCATTATGTTTTGCGTCACGTATCCTTTTCTACCAAGATATTTTAGTTGCTCGTGTTCTCGAACAGATGCCCTCACATGTGTCCCATCGATAGCTCCAATGCAATCCTACATAGAGAAACATAGATGGTTCATTATTTCAAGATATACTTTAAATATGTAACATATGATATGGACTACCTTGAACATCGGGTAATAACTAGAATTTAAAATTTGTGATGGTACTTCTTCATTGTAATTTGCACTAGGCTTTATAATGTCTTTACTTAACTTAAGTACCGTATTTAAAACAAGATGAAAATGCATATGAATAGTTTCTCCCAGATAATTAAATGTTTCTTGGACCAATCTATTTCCAAGTCCATGTGCTAAAGTCATCAAGAAAATCCCAACTGACTCGTAAACATAAATATTGTGTGTTTGTTTCAACCCGTAATGCGTTGAAAGATCCGAACATAACATTTTTAATACCGGTACGTGAAGCCTAAAAACTTCATAACAACGTTTCGGATGACCATTAAGTATTTCTTGAATAAAGACATTGCCCGTGCGGGAAGATGTGTGACAAAGCATACGTGGATTATTCAATTTATGACTGATTATTATCCCCTCAATGGCTAAACCACATAATAAGAGCCAATTTTTCTCTTCCTCTGCCTCGTTTTCTTCATCTTTATCACAATCAGTTTCGTCACTATCCGTATCCATCCTATTAAAAAACACACATATAAATAAACACAACTAAGATTAAAATAAGACTACACATACAGTTCAATAATAAATGAGAAGTAATTTTTCCAATAGAAATTTTAACCACTAAGGAAACACACAACTATATAAGCCTAAAAACATAATCATTTATCCATTAAATATTTTAAAAACTCCATCTTTGCCACATTATTTGTTGGAACCATGAAATTTTCAAGAGCTTGCTTTTTCAAGAAAATGTCTAGTGCGTGACAATACTTCCTTGAACCTTCTTCAAAACTAGAAAAGGCTAACACAATATCCATGCACTCTTTTGTGGAAGGTGACAGGTTTTGCGGTGGATACGATTGTGAGCTTCTCGATGATAGTGCCTGCATAACATTAGCAAGTTTGTCCTCAAATGCAAAAGTTATTGAAGTCTTTCTCTTAGTTGAACGAGAAGAGGCAACATTCTTAGACTTCTTCCTTTTGGTTGAACTATTTTCGGAAAAAATAGGTTCTTGGTCATCACTGGACACATTTATCTCGTCACTATCACCTTTCCCTTCAATTAACTCTTCATCTTTATCGACCATGTTCTCAAAATCAGAAGGAGTCTTAGGGGCTGTTTGTTTAGCTCTTAATGTGGCTTTTAATGGTTCAGACCTCTTACTGGTTCAGCACTTAATGGTTTAGACTATTTGTTTCGCAAGCAGATGTCTGAATGGTTCATACATTTGCCTCTGAATGGTTAAGCATTATACTGAGTCTGAATGGTTAAGACTTATAATCTGAATTGGTTAGACATTTGCCTCTGAACGGTTAAACAGTATACTGGCTCTTAATGGTTCAGACCTCTTACTGGTTCAACACTTAATGGTTCAGACCTCTTATTGGTTCAATACTTAATCATTCAGAAGTTTCCAAACAACCCCTTAGTGTTATCTCCAACTGCAACACAGTCTCGAAATAAAGGCTCGTAATACATATTATACATCTCTAAATTTTGCCCTCTTAGCTTGGCAAGGTCCTTATCCCCGTACAAATAAAAATATATAATTTGTAAGCTAAAAAATATTTTATAAACTACATTTTACTAAAATGATTTTAACGAGCTATAGGAAAAAACTAAAAAAACAAAATATTACCTTTATTTTTTCATCCCACCATTCATCCGATGCATCAATCGTCTTTCTCAAGTGATCCCATTCAATTCCAGATTCAAGTCTCATTAAACGATCATACAACTTCCATTCTTTCTTCATACTTTCCCAATGATTTTTAATTTGCTTGTGGTCGAAAGTTCTCCCAGTACGCTCTTTCATGTACTTTTCCAAATTCTCATACCCAAATTTATTAAAGTAACCAGTTGGCTTGTTCCCAACTCTAACCTCATTCAAGCATAACTCAAGAAATATCATATGAGTATCATCCGTCCATAGTGATCTTAGTTTCTTTTTCTTAGTTTTCATGACAACAATGTCATTATCATGGTTCAAGTACATGACTTGAAAATTAAAACAAAGAGAAAACAATTCAATAAGTAAAAAACGAAGAGAACAAATTACCTCAGTATATGAAAACAGGTTAGTGTTACTCCACTTCAAGCAAATTTTTTGAATGCTTGATAAATGGTCGATGGGTGTTTGATAAATAGGATTTTTTAAGGTAAGAGTTAATGGTTTAAGAAATGGTAGATTGATGGTAAGAGTTGATCTTTTCTCCCTATGGCTTGAGAATAGCTCTCCACTAATACCTTTGCATTTTGATGAGAAAATGAATAAATATTTGCTTCAATCTTCTGCAGTTTTCACGAGAATGGCTTCTTGGAGACGTTGACTTCTTTTAATTTGCTTCAATAATTATCACCAACTTCTGCACAAGTTGGCTTGTTACAGTGTATAGCATTAAAGCCATTATGTGTATTATTAATCTACCAACAATGTCTTGCCTCTTCCGCCAACTTATTAAATAGGGACCAAAAAATGTAGATGGATATTTAATTAATAGTCGATCTTCCACCAACATATTAATTTGTATCCACCAACTTGCCTCTTCTCCGAAAATCCACCATTTGTCTGTTATTAGTTATACGTCAATAAGTTGTTAAATTGTTACAGTAATAAGTTGCCTCTTATTAATTATCCACCATTTATCTCTTATTAATTATGCTTCTTAATAAGTTGTTAAATCCACCATTCTTTAATTTGTTACAATAAAAAGTTGCTTCAATTAGGGATGAGCATTTGGTACTGGGTACCGTTACCGTACCGGTGCTGGTACCGACTTTCCCGTACCAAATTTTTTCGGTACCGATACCCACTATTTGGCATTTTCAGTATCGGTACTTTCGGTATCGGTACTGGTTCGGTACCGGTAAAATACCGAATTTTACCTTCAAATACGGTACAATTACTCAATTTTGACGAATTTCGGTATCGGTATCTTCAGTACCTGTACCAGTTCGGTACGGTACCGGTACCACGCTCATCCCTAGCTTCAATAATTATTAATCCACCGTCATTTGAGGGCAAATGAGTAACTTACACCCTTACACAAATAAGTTTCTACAAATGAGCTAAAAACCATCTTCAAATAAGCTTCTTCAATTAGCTTATATAAGGGGAGTGGGGGTGGTTACTGGTGATAGAATTCCATCACTCACAAGCATTCAATCAACTCCTGCCATGTCATCAGCCACTATTCTATCACTCACAAGCATTTTGTAGTGGCGGTGGTCACTAATGATAGAATTCCATCACTCACAATTTTTTTTTATTTTTTTTAAATTAGAAATTAACAATAAAACACTAAATTATAAATTTCATTAAAATTAAAAAATAAATTACACAGCAAAATAAATAACAACTAAACATTGGAAAAAAAACTTAAATTAAACGAGTGGCATCTCCCAAACCCACCTTTCGCAAATCTCGTGCTTTTGTTGAATTACAACCGACTTAAACGGTTCGTCAAGATGGCCGTGCGGCTCACACAAGATTTTTAAATCATTTTGTCTTTCTACCGTTTTCAAGTGTCCCATGTACGCCTGCTCGCGTTCAACTTTTACGGACATAATTTTTTCTTTTCTTTGTTTGGCGTCGTTGTATTGCGCCAATTTCGCCTCTTCGATTCTGAAGATCGACTCCGCCACCGCTTCCTTTCCTTTGCTTGACGATTCACCACTTCTCCTACGGCGTGGCCTTGTAGGTGTATCTTCTTCAACGGGGTCGTCAACGGGTTGATCAGGTTCGTCAAGGGGGTCTTCGTTTAAATTCATTTGGGGCAAGTTATCCGACGCGGAAGTCATGTAGTCCCCCGAATCGAATGTCTTTGATCTTTTCGGGCCTCCTCTTTTTTTGGAGCCGTAGGACCACGCATGTCGACCAACTCAACCGGGACCCACTTCGGGTGACGTCTCGCAACGTCCCATGCCGCCACGTGTGGAAAACTCCTCTTTTGTAGAGTTCGCAATACTCTTCGGTGGCTTGTTGCATGATTGTCGCCTAGCTCGCTCCACTTTGCGGAGTTCAGTTCTACAAAAAATATAAAAAGTTATGTATTTAAAAAAAATTATGTTTTCTGTTTTTTAAAAAATAAATAACTGTTTCTGTTTTAAAAAAAAAATAATTGTTTCTGTATTTGATAAAAAAAACTGTTTTCTGTTTAAAAAAACTGTTTCTGTTTAAAAAAAACTGTTTTCTGTTTTTTTTAAATTGTTTCTGTTTTTTTTTAAATAACAGCTTTCTGTATTTAAAAAAAACTGTTTTCTGTACTTAAAAAAACTTTTTTTTTTAAATATAGGAGTTTAAAAAAAGATTTAAACTTTATAAAAACATACCTTTTGAATGAAACAACCGTTGAACTTACTAATTTTCCCGTTCAAATCCGTCCATTTCGACGTCATTTGGTCCATGTTTTGTTCCTTTGCACCGGGAAGTCGGCTAAAATGATCCTTCTCCAAAACATATCCTTTCTTAGCTCGTTGGCATGTTTCTTGTTCTCGGAGATGTGCAAGTATGCCTTCACCAAGGCCACCTCCTCCTCACTCGTCCAATGTTTTCGAATGGTTGGGACAATTTCTTAAACGTCATCATTTTCTTCTTCTTCCTCTTCCTTTTCTTCTTTTTCTTCTTCTTCTTCTTCTTGTTCTTGTTCTTGTTCTTGAACGTAATCATCATCTTCATCATCGTCGAGACTTGGTTGTGGTTCACGATAGGCATTTGCAAATTGACGGATGAGGGTGTTATCTTCTAGTAGTGGGTCGAGTTGTTTGGGTTGGGTTTGAAAGTGTGGAAACGATTGGGGTTGAAATTGGTGAGGCTGAAACGGTGGAACGAACGGTTGGTTTTGATACGTTTGAGATTGAAAGGGTGGATATTGTTGGGTTTGAAGGGGTGGATATTGTTGGGTTTGAAAATGTGGGACTTGCTCGGGTTCGTCTTGCAACCTAAAGCGCGTTGGCTCGCCAAGATTCGCTCGAACCTTTGGTCTTACGGGATTTTTCTTCGTACCCGAACCTCTTTTTTTCGAACCCCCACCTCTCTTGCTTGAACCTTCCATGTTTGTTGTAAAATTATTTTTGAAATCAAATGGAGAATTGTTTTATTTTTTGAAATGAGTTGGATAATTTTTGATATGAAATGGATTGGGTTTGATGGATTTTATATAAACATTAAAAAAAAAAAAATACCCCAACGTTCAAAAAACCCCCCAAACGGTCACAGCCCAATGTTCCTTTTTTGATTTTACCACGCGTGATACATTAGGCGGCGGCGGTGTGTGATGTGCGCAAAATGCAACATATAAATTACATCAAATGTGGCATTAAACTAACCCTTTTTTAGTACTAATGTTGGAAAAAGTGTGTTTTTGTCTTCCTTTTGTATTTTCAGGATTAAATGAGCTCAAATGAACAAAAGAATAAAAAAGGCAGCTAAATCTAACATAAATATAAGAAAAGGAATAAACATGGCATGCCCGTCCCCTCGACAACATCTTCCTAAGCAAAACAAGAGAACAGAAGGCTGAACACGCCCCGTGCTCAATGAGCATGGGGGCGTGCCCAAGTGTCTGCAGAAAAGACAAAGATGTAGAAGCTTCTATCACCCACCACGGGGGCGTGCCCAACGGACACGGGGCCGTGGTCAACTCTAAGATTCGCAGAATCTGAGGAAATCTTGATAGTACAGATACGCTTCTGCACACGGGGCTGTGGTCAACTAATGCAGACAAACTGCATTTAATGAAGAAAGAGAAGACGGGTGGACACGGGGCCGTGTCCAATGGACATGGGGTCGTGTCCGGGCATCTGTGCAGGCAATAAATAGGGGTGCTTGGCTCATTTGCAAACCATCCCTTGGCAAACCACCTCTCTCACACTCCATCACCACCACAACACCATCATCCACCACCATCATCCATCATCCATCATAGAGTGTGTGAGTAGTCTCGGGATCCAAGATTGATCGTAAGAGTTCTTGACAATCAAAGGCCATGTTTGCCTAAGTCTCTTACATCACTTGGTGAAGACAAGTGTCTAGTGTAATACTTTTTATTTTTAATCTTTTCGTACTTTTTATTTGGTTATGTATTAATGACTTTAATAACTAGTTTCTTATGTTGAATGTGAGTCTTCCTTATGGTTTGTCCGTGGTGTCTTGGCATTATTTTACCGTCTATATAAAATAAAAGATTTTCACCATTCATATCTCCACGGTCTATATGGAGGTATGTTGGCTACCTGGTCGGGGGTTAAGGAAACGGTTTGGTAAGAGTCTTGCCTTGTTCAGTGTATAGATCCTGCAAGGACCTGGGTCAACTTTAGTAAGACCTCTTTCAATACCCACTGGTATTTGATGGCGGGGGTCCTAACTCCTTGATCCCCTCATATGTAAACTACTGTTAAAACTTTAACCCAACTACTTAGGACTGTATCCCTGCTGACTCAGACTACTTAACCGAGGGTAACGTCACCTCCAGAAGAGGGGCCTACCACAATATGCATTAATAACTTAATTAATTATCTTTCAATAATCCAACCCTTTAGGATTGTATCCTTGCTGACTCAAACTATTGGGTTGAGGGTAACGTCACCTTCAGAAGAGGGGCCTACTACAATAACTAAGATAATCTCTTAAAAAGTGCAAAAGTGCGGAAATAATCAAATGTTACACTAAACACGAGTCGGATCCAAGTGATTCATCTTGTCTATCTGTTTCTATTTTTATTTTATTTTTCAGCATTTTAGTTAGTTTTATTTTTTTTTAGTTTAAAACCTTTTTCTAAACTTTTGATTTGATTAGACGTTGAGGATAAACCGGTATTAAAAGCTCTTGTGTCCTTGGACGACCTCGGTATCTTACCAACACTATACTACGCTCACGATGGGTGCACTTGCCCATATGTGTGTTTAGTCTTAGTAAATATCATGTTTTATAAATTTAAAACTTGGCTAAAAAGTGTTAAAGGGCTTAAAATATACATTAAAATCTATAACACTAGACGCGCATCAAGTTTTTGGCGCCGTTGCCGGGGACACAAGGATTTTAAGAAAGTTAGGAATCAACGGCCTAATCGTTTTTTCTTATTTATTTTTATTTTTTTAGGATTTTTTTTTAATTTCCAGCTTCTGCAGAACTCAGCACGGGGCGTGCCCGCTGAACACGCCCCCGTGCCCGCTGAACACGCCCCCGTGCCCAATCTTTGGTACTGTCAATCCTGTTTTAAGTCAGACAGTAAGCTGAACACGGGGCCGTGCCCACTCAACACGCCCCGTGCCCAAGTTTCAGTTACTGAAAACAGAACCGTAAGATCCCGACGGTTGGTAATTTCTGACACAAACATGAGTGATACTGATATTTTTTACTTTCGGCACTCTTATGGTACGTGGTGTCAAATATGTGGTGGCCCTCATAAAGATTTAGAATGTTATTTTCTAAATTATAAGCCCCATTATATAGACCCATTGTTTTCTTGTAGCCTTAAGAGGGGCGAAAGTAAAAATAATCCCTATCACTCCCTCGAATGCTCCTAATCGAATCTTCTAGGAGAAATGCTTCTTGACGAATTATTTCAAATGGAGGATTTAATTCTTAATTGGGTAAAGGAACTTGAAATGGATTCCATTAATTCACCTCAAGAAGATACCCAAGAAGAATTATTGGGATCGCATTCGAATAAAAACAACTTCGTTGTTCCCGAAATCACCTCTAACTCTAACGAAGACTTGAGCGATAGTCGTCCCTGTGTCGATTGTGCCGTGAAGGACTCCCCATCGACTTCGTTCGATGCATACATAGACCTGAGTGATTCGGCATACACCTTCTTTAACGAGAGCCCGGGAAAGGGTTGGACTTGTCCTCCTACATATAGCATAGTAATCACCCTCACCGACAACCTCTTGCGTTCTCGTCTTAGTCTAGAGAAATTAAGGTATCTCAGGCACTTTGGGGTTGTTCCATCCAGTAAGGAACCACCCGATCAGGATGAATTCCTTAAAAATAGAAGAAACTTCATAAACAGCCTCTAGACACGGGGCCGTGTCCAGGTCAGCACGCCCCCCGTGTCCACCCAAAGATTCCTGTCCGATTTCGTGTCAGAATACGGACAAAATGTGTCAGGATCTTGCATGCACACGGGGCCGTGTCCAGCCGACACGGGGCCGTGTGCAGCGTGCTGTCATTTTCTATAAATGGAACAAGATTCCTGCAAATTTGGACCACTCCAAAGACAAAAATCTGGTGGATCTTCACACATACCATCCTAGGTATATTCTAAAGAAGGTTCCCAACTACCATCTTGTCTTTTCCACTTTTATCCATTACCTTCTTCTTCAATTTTTCCGTAATACCTCCATTAGAGCTTGAAATCTCCATAATTCCAAGCTTTATTGATATGTTTGTTAGATTTTTATTCAAGAAATCTTGTTAAAAATAAGTTCTACAACATTGTTTTAAGTTGTTTCTGCTTAAAAACGTTTTAAAATCACGAAAACAAATTAAAACTCCAAGGTTCCTTGTTCCAAAAATCTGCAGACATCTGAACACGGGGCCGTGTCCGAGGTACTGTTTCCATAAAATTGAACTCTTTTCGGTATGTTTTCTCAGAATGGAGAGCAGAACTAGCGGAACATCTTCATTGCACTCCAGAAACAACCGACAAGGGAGAAGGTCATCAACGGTTGAAGATTCTCTTGTAAACTACGTTTACGCTTTAATAGAAGCTATTGATGAAATGACGGGAGTGGAAGAAGCATTGGTCGACCGTATCAATCATTTGACGGTGGGACTAGAGGGATGTCTTCGAGAAGTCAACCTTTTGCACCAAAGGTTGAACATTCTCGCTTCTCCTCCTTTGGTGCCAATTTCACCCAAAGGGCATGGAATGTGGTACCAGAAGTTATCATACCTGCCGAATGGTACACCATACACTCGAAGCCCCCTCGAGACATACTACAAGGGGTTCCGGTTGGTGTCACTCCCCCTACGCAAGATGTTGAGGAAAACGAGCCCGGCTTCTTCCTCCCAAGAGAGATAGAAGAATGGCTTTAACCACATCTAGGGAATACCCCTTGGTCTAAAAGTTCTACGAGGCTTTTAAATACCGGAAAGCTATTTCCGGAATCTTGATTCTTATTAAAGTAGAACTCCTTAGGATGATTTTATGTACCATTTGACCCATCTATCTTAGGACCTTTAGTTTTTATTTTTCTGCCTTGTCTTTAAATTCTCTAGGACCTTATGAATAGTTTTAATGAATAATGGTTTTAATTAATTTGGTGTTTGGATGATGATGTAATGGAAAAAACACACTTGGGATGGTGAAGGATACCAAGGGAAACTTGCACCAGTACCCTATGCACAAAAACAGAGCCTCCCACCGATTTTTCTTCATTACAGCAAGTTCAGCACGGGGCCGTGCTCAGCCAACACGCCCCGTTCTCAACCATCTGCAGAAAAAATGCCCAGTTCAGGTACCTGGACACGGGGCGTGCTCACTGAACACGCCCCCGTGTCCAGCCTTCTATTACTTTACTTTCTTTTCTGTTACTGGCGATCTGAACACGGGGCCGTGCCCGAACACCACAGGGCCGTGTCCAGACGCCCAGTAACATAAAATTTTGCTTTTTCACATCTTTTTACACATTCAATCAACCTAAAAACTTATTTTTGGGATACATTGAGGACAATGTGTAATTTAAGTGTGGGGGGGATGTTAAAACCTTGAATTTTGCAAGTCCTAATTACAAGCCTTACACAAAACTCTATTGGAACCGCTAAACACCCCAAATTTTTAAATTTTTTTTTTCATTTTTTACTTGTCTAGGTTTAATTTAGGAATTTCAAATTCTAAAAAGCTGATATTTTTACAAATTTACAACCGATAGCGTCGTGATAAAAAGAACCAACATAAGAAAATTATGAAACGGCATAACAAATCTAGTTAAAATTTGATTATATATACTTGATCACATAAAAACCCATTCCCACAAAAAGTGAGTTTTGAGCCTTTATTGAGCATACAAATACACATCTTTAAACTAAATGCTCATTTTTCGTCTCTTGTGTGAATAGCCGCTTGGTTCTTACGACTCTAGAACTTGCCATGACGATACATTCCCGGTCCTTACCTACTTAAACCCGAGTAAGTAAATGATGGAGGCATTAGGACTAACTTTTTTTTTTATTTCTACACCATTATTTTTCTTTTTTTACCACCTACCCAAAATCCCCCTAGTTAACCCCTTTGAGCCTAAACATTTTCATTTCTTAACCCAAAACAAACACCCTTTTACCCACCAAAACCCTTTTTCATTTTAAACCCTTTATTTTAGTAACAAAGCTCGGTTTTTCTTATGACTTCTTCTTCAAAAAAAAAAAATTATGATGAAGCCAAAAGAAATAAACAAACAAGTTTATCAAAAAGAACTTTGTTTGAAGAATTGTTTCATCAAAATAAAAAGTTACCAAAAATAAAAAAGTCTTACGAAAACCGACGCTTTTTACGCATTTCGCCCTTTTCTACTAACCACTAACCCAACCACCTACCTTTAACCCAAGCTTAACCCTTCCCCAAAGTCCTCTTGATATTTACAAAGGTATATAGTTAAAAAGGAGGAGGATTGATTGCTTAGCAAGCTTATGGTAGAAGTAAGTTCCATGCCGCTCTCGAGAGTTTTCACAAAAATACACATTCGGCAGAGTGTTGAGTGATCCCCCGAGAGGTATGTGAACTTGTATATAAATGGAATTTTAAAAAGGCATGTTATGCCCTAATAAGTAATTTATCTTATGTAATGTTTTAAATAAATCATGACGAATAGGATTGTAAATAAATAAAAAATAAAACGTAATCAAGAATCTTGGAAATCCCGACACTCCGTGACAAGCCCAAAACCTTCTCTTCTACCCATTCCATTTGGGAGTGTAAGAGTTTTGCTTGAGGACAAGCAAAGATTCAAGTGTGGGGGTATTTGATGTGCGCAAAATGCAACATATAAATTACATCAAATGTGGCATTAAACTAACCCTTTTTAGTACTATTGTTGGAAAAAGTGTGTTTTTGTCTTCCTGTTGTATTTTCAGGATTAAATGAGCTCAAATGAACAAAAGAAGCAAAAAGGCAGCTAAATCTAACATAAATACAAGAAAAGGAATAAACGTGGCATGCCCGACCCCTCGACAGCATCTTCCCAAGCAAAACAAGAGAACAGAAGGCTGAACACGCCCCGTGCTCAATGAGCACGGGGGCGTGCCCAAGTGTCTGCAGAAAAGACAAAGTTGTAGAAGCTTCTATCACCCACCACGGGGGCGTGCCCACCGGACACGGGGCGGTGGTCAACTCTAAGATTCGCAGAATCTGAGGAAATCTTGATAGTACAGATACGCTTCTGCGCACTGGGCCGTGCCCAGCGGACACGGGGGCGTGGTCAACTAATGCAGACAAACTGCATTTAATGAAGAAAGAGAAGACGGGTGGACACGGGGCCGTGTCCGGGCTTCTGTGCAGGCTATAAATAGGGGTGCTTGGCTCATTTGCAAACCATCTCTTGGCAAACCACCTCTCTCACACTTCACCCACACTCCACACTCTACCACCACCACAACACCATCATCCAGCACCATCATCCATCATCCATCATAGAGTGTGTGAGTAGTCTCGGGATCCAAGATTGATTGTAAGAGTTCTTGACAATCAAAGGCCATGTTTGCCTAAGTCTCTAACATCACTTAGTGAAGACAAGTGTCTAGTGTAATACTTTTTATTTTTAATCTTTTCGCACTTTTTATTTGGTTATGTATTAATGACTTTAATAACTAGTTTCTTATGTTGAAGGCGAGTCTTCCTTATCGTTTGTCCATGGTGTCTTGGCATTATTTTACTGTCTATATAAAATAAAAGATTTTCACCATTCATATCTCCACGGTCTATATGGAGGTATGTTGGCTACCTGGTCGGGGGTTAAGGAAACGGTTTGGTAAGAGTCTTGCCTTGTTCAGTGTATAGATCCTGCAAGGATCTGGGTCAACTTTAGTAGGACCTCCTTCAATACCCACTGGTATTGGATGGCGGGGGTCCGAACTCCTTGATCCCCTCATGTGTAAACTACTATTAAAACTTTAAACCGGCTACTTAGGACTGTATCCCTGCTGACTCAGGATAATGTTTCTAAGAGAAGTTTAATAGAAACATGCGTTATTCACGATAATGAATATCAAAGCTATAATAGAAATAGTTCATGTGAAAACTTGGACGGGGGGTAATTATCCAAGTGGAAAAACTCTCAATATAATGCTATTGAGAAAAGTAGCGATCACATTAACAAATGTGATTATATAATAGTTCGATAGAAAAAAAACATTTTATATGTTCAAATGTAAAACTAGTAAAACTAATGATTGTTGTTTTTCAATTAAATATACTAAATGAAATCAGAGATATGAAATAAATAGAGGCATTACTTACATAGGGTGTGATGTGAAAGCTATAAAAAGGTCATGTGTATCATGTGTTGATCGCTTACTCTAGCCAAGTAAGTAGTGGCATATGACACCATGAACTTCTTGTAGCGGACACATTTACGTCCGATGTAGTAAGGGCGGGGTGAATGGGACTAACTTAAAAAGGTACCCAAATAAATCAAATAAGCAAGATGTTTGATAATAAACGTAGACGCAAGTCGGATGACGGAAGCGTATTACGTTAGAATGAAGAGCCCGAGAGAAAGGACAAGGATTAAAGTAAATGAAAATACAGATCAACTAATGAGAATGCTAAGGCATAAAGATAAAGTTTGACTGTCATAAGTGATGAAATTCACACAGACAAGTCAAAGGGGTAGAATAAATGAATAAAAGACTTGACTAAATAAAATGAATGGATTTCGCTAAGATGATCAAATAAATTAAGATGGTGTCTAAAACCATATAAGAATGGATACATGATGATAACTTCGGTAAAGATACCCGATAGATGGGTAGGATTTTGAAAGCATGCGTAAACCAAGAGACGGGTACGCGAAATAGAAAGTCAAAGGACTCGGATTAAGAGTCATGACTAAAAGACGATGAGAATTTGCAAACATAAATTTTGATAACTACGTTCAACTATTCTAAAGTTGAACGGGTCGAATAAAGAATGAGGTTTGACGTTCATGAGTAATTAAATCTCACACGAATAAGTCAAACGGGATAATAAAAATATATAAAAGCTTGGTAGTGCAAGTAAGCGCAACCGAATAATGGAAGCGCGAAATAATAAAGAACCCGGGTAACGGGTCGTAAAGAAGTATAATTATGAACCGGGGAAACAGTGAGCGTAGAACAAACCGACGTGTAAATGACATAAAGAGTCATAAAGTCGGAAGATTAGTCCAAGAGTAAACGAACGAAGCTTTAGACTACGGTCAAGGCCAACTAAAGTTCAAAAGCGAAAAATAAACGATTCCAAACATAATAAAGATGCTTTGGCGCTATATATGTATATATGCGTTTGAATATAGACATGGATAAAAGACGAACTACGAGATCATCATAACCTACGGGATTATAAATAGTGTTAAAGTCTACAGGACCAAAAAGACCTTCGGGTCACAAACAGAAAGAAACGAATTGTTGGGGTTCTCACCTTAAAAAGGTGAAAATCTAAAGAAAAAGCTTACGAGGCAAAGTAAAAGAACTTGTGGGTCACTTGGATAAAGCGTGGAAAACTAGTTACAATTCTCCATGTAAAATAATAATGGTCAGGAATAAAACTTAGACAGAAATTCCTAGACATGAGGAAAAGACATAAGACAGAGAAAACGTAAACTAAAAATTTAGTTTTTAGTCAAAAGCAATGTTTTAACAAACATAAGTAGTATAAGGCGGTTTAGAAAATCTTAAACACACATAAGGCCAGTGATGGCAAAATAATATACCCGGGTGACGGGGTATGAAGTGATGGCGACTAATTGGTCTAGCCGGTAAAACTTTTCAAAGTCAAGAAAATGTTATGACAAATACAAAGAGCTTGTTAATATAAAACAAGCGCGGAATAAACTTGTTAACAGATTGATGAGACTAAGTGGTCAAGTGACAACTCAGTCAATAAGGATAATGCATATAAGCTAAAAATAACGGCCCACGAGGCCTTACACATGAAAGACCTACGCATCAATATAAATGAAAACGTTAGATCGAAAAGAACGAGTGAATGTCTTGAAAACGAAACTAAGTTCGTTTAATCCAAATTAAAAGAAATACGTAAATAAGGTTTCGGGGACGAAACCTCTTTAAGGGGGTAGACTTGTAACACCCCGAGTACGGGTTTGGTAATCAAACTCCGTTAATACTAAAAGACGGGTAAAGTACCGTTAGCGGCAAAAGTAACCCGATAAATATTAGAATTAAAAAAAATCCTAATATTAATTAAAAGGCGGATAAGAACTTTCAAGGAATAAAAGGGATAAAAGGCCCGAGTTAACGGAACTTAAATAAGACGGGTTATAACTCCCGGAATCCAATAAGTTAACTAGGAATAATAATAACCTAGTTAGAAGAGAAGTCTTGTAGTGACATACTAGTGGGTTAAAACTTTATAACTAGGAAAATATAAAACTTTATATTAAAATTATAAAGTTTTAAATAAACAAGGACAAACTAACTAGGACAAAATAGCCTAGTTAGTTATAAGACTTGTGTTAACTCAAAAGTGAGTTAAAAGCACCTAAATATGAACTAAAAGAAATTAGAGGGGCTAAAAGTGTTTAATTAGAAACTAACTATAATAAAAACAATTTATTAAACATAATACACACATTTGTGTGTACTGGAGATCGATCGAACACAGGGGGCGACCCAAGCTTCCCCATAACCCTAGTTCTTGACAAATCCTCCAAATTGAAGGTCGAAATCAAGTCCAAAACGAAATCCGAGCATAGACTAGTGATCCCCATTGCAAGGAGATCATAAGGTATGTAAAATTTGATAAAAATTCCTTACTTGAAATTCTCATGAATTTAGGGAATTCGAAATCTGAGGATGCATGAATGATATGTAGATGAAATAGAAACATTTAAATGCCTAGGAGTAAACCCTAGACAAGTATGTATTGAAATTATGCTTAGCTCAAGTAAATTCAGATTTTTGTTGATGCTAAATTCATGTATGAGATGTTTTTAGGGTTTTGATTGCTAAAAATAGTGTTATGATTTCAAGAACATGCTTAAATTGAAAGCTGAATCCAAAGTACAACTCCTTATCAGAATTTACAGCCCACTTGTATTGGCTGTAACCTGAACAAAACATGACAAAAACATGTGTTTCTTGAGTCTAAAATGTAATTCCAGGAAATATCTTTAAAACCCCACTGAAATCGCATTTTTTCGATGAAAATTGAGCGTTTTATGAATTTTTCCGTATCAAAGGTTCAAGCTGCGTTTTCTGGCAGAATTTGCAGCCCATTATGAATGTCATAACTCAATTTAGGAATTGAGTTATGATCTCAAATTCTTACTGTAGAAATTTTTAAGTGATTAAAAGAATCGCCAATTGAAATTTCGCCAATCGGATAAACGAGGAATTTTAAATGAATTTTTCCGTAAGCTGCAGTCAGAAGTGACGAATCTGATTGCAGCTTAGTAAATGAATTTTTATGAATTTTTGGTAAAGAGTTAGATCTTGAAATTTTAACACAAGGCCTAACCCTCCGAGAGGTATGCCACACAAAAAAATCATAATTTTTGAAGACTTGTAAACAGGTTAAACAAGTCACCAAAAACAGCCCATTTTCAATGATATGAAATGCATAAATTAAATCACGGTCTACTTGGTTGTGTGTAAAATTTGATTTCATTAAGAGTTCCGATGAAATATGCCTAAGTGAGTTAAATGAACCAAATGTGCATTTGAACATGTTGATAAGTCAATTGACTTTTAAAAAGTCAAACCGACCAATGATTAGATCGAATGATAATTTTGATATGGTCGAATGATAAATTCGACATAAAACCCGTAGGATGGAATAGTCGTAAACGATTATGACTAATCTAACCGTCTTACGAAGTGTGATGTTGATAGTTTGACTCTAGACAAGCTAGATGAGGACTTGGGAAAAGAAGCGGGTCAAACAGATCGAGTAAGCGGAAAAAGGACATAACCGGATGCAAGGTAAGTGAAACTTACACTTCTTGGTAGAATACGTATTAATTCTATAAGTTATGAATACGAGAAGATTAATATTCGAAATACGGGTTCCGACGCGTAATGATACGGGTCGGAACAAATATAAATGATAGAAACCATGGTTTATGAGAAAGAGGGTAAAAAATGGAAATATAGTCAAGCGTCGACTAATGTAAATTTAACTTAAAAAGGATCTTGAGTTAAAATCCGAAATGGGTCGGATGTGAGAGTGAGAACTTGAAAACCATGTTTTAATAACCTATGCAAATGTTGGTCATACAGTCCAAACGGGTCAAATGGTGGTGAAAACACCATTTGACAATATCGGCTAATGATTGTTGTCAAGTCATATGTTAACAGGAGCAATTAGCAATTTGGTAGATTGTGACGCCATATAATATCAGTTAGTTAAAGCAAGGTATAAAATGGGTCTATATATTGACTCGATCCAGGTACGCGTATATATAGATTTATAGTTAAAAGGACAATGTTGGTCAAATACATTAGCAAAGGGCCTTTGTTGTAAAAGGAGGGACTAAATTGACCAAAACGCCCTTGTTGGGTAAATCGGGCAAACGACCCTTAGAGGCCGTTTAGAGACTTGTATTGTAATTATGTAACCCTTAGATGCATGTAAGAGTTGTAGGCGTAAACTCCGTAGTTCAAATGCCGAAAAATGGTCATTTGCGTGAAATGACTAGTTGAAGGGTAAAATTTGGGAAGAAGGGGTTCATTATGTTAAATCCACCACAAAATAGTTATGGTGGATTATATGTAGTTATTTAGATATGAAATTTTGTAGTGTCGAAAGAAAAGGGCAAGTTTTAGACTAAATTGCTTAAATTCCCTAAACGGGTCAAAAACAGTTTATGCACATAGCCTACGAACTAGTCGCGCAATTTATAAAAAAAATGTATTATGAACCCGAGCTAAAGATTTTGGGTTAAAATACACTAGCGTATGTATTTCGGTTGTTTAAGACATCAAAGTTGGAAATAAATATTTTGTTTGATTATTCGTTGATTAGAACTTGTTTAGACTTATATTTAAGTTATCAAAACTAACTTTTATGTTGGTTTTGATCATAGGTGGATATCAAGAGTACCCGGATGAAGATCAAGCGGCGAGAAAGAACCGAACACATGAAAAAGAAGCTTCCGCATGGTGTGTCGTCGTAACTTTCAAACGACGACTAAACTACATTATGTTGTATTATTTTTAAATTGTAAAAGTTTTAATTAAATAGAAAATTTGAATGCACTTGTAATCATTGTTACCAGTTTGTTTTTTTGAAATCTATACGAGAACCTTTAAAATAATAGCAAGGGTGTTACAGGTTTAAAAACAATTCCTTGTAATTCTCAGATTTGGTTTTTTTTTCTTTGGTTGAATGCATTTACGTTTTGGAGAGTCTCCAATCATGTTCTTCGTGGTTGACATAGATCACCAATTTTTGTTACCATCACGCTACCAAGTGGCATCAGAGCCATGACGGATCATTACCGACATCATCGTCGATTCGCCGACCGAGTCAATAGTGAGTATAGCCGTGATCCGAGAGACAACGACATTGAAGTGCTGCGACAACAACTTTTGGCCGCCGGGTTACAGCCTGCCGTTGATCGCCGCCCACCGGAACTTGTGTAACACCCGTCTAATTACTATTCGACTTTTTTAAAGATTCATATGATTTTATATAAAGTGCGTCTAAATTAAAACATAGTTTACCAAAAGTCATCATCTAACTAGGTTAGTGTCATTCCTAGTTAGTTTTTGTTACTAATTTATTTGCAACCTAATTGTAATTTAAGAATTTGTATTTTCGGGATGTTACAAGTCCACCCCCATTAAAAGGGTTTCGTCCCCGAAACCAGAGTACGTACCGAATAATGTAGGGTAGAGACGTCGCATCTCTTCTTTGGACTCCCACGTAGTGTCCGAACCTTTCCTATGCTCCCACTTGATCTTGACTTGATCGATTTGTTTGTTTCGCAAGTGCTTGACCTTTCGATCTAAAATCTCCAATGGCCTTACCACATAATTCAGGCTATCATCCACCTCGATATCGTCGTAATGGATATAAGTTGTTTCCTCCGCTAGACATTTCCACAATTGCTACACATGAAACGTGCCATGTATCCAACTCAACTCTACCGGTAGCTCGAGGAGATAAGCCACCTTGCCAACTCGTTCGATGATTTTAAATGGCCCGATAAACCTCGGGCTTAGTTTCCCCCTTTTTCTGAATCTGATAACGCCCTTCCATGGGGAAACCTTTAACATAACCATGTCGCCTATCTGAAATTCAATCGGTCTTCGTCTTTTGTCGGCATAAGACTTTTGCCTATCTTGGGCTGCTTTTAAATGGGCTCGCACCACTTCAATTTTCTCATTAGTGGCCTGAACTATGTCCTTATGTGCCAATTCACGCGGACCCACTTCACCCCAACACACCGGGGTTCTGCATTTTCTACCATATAGCATCTCGTAAGGTGCCATGCCAATACTCGAATGGTAACTATTGTTATATGAAAATTCGGCCAAAGGTAGATAAACATCCCAACTTCCACCGAAGTCGATGATACATGCCCGTAACATATCCTCTAGCGTTTGTATTGTTCTTTCACTCTGCCCATCCGTCTGAGGATGGTAGGCGGTGCTAATGA
Organism: Helianthus tuberosus; assembly: GCA_030545235.1. Classification (NCBI taxonomy): domain Eukaryota; kingdom Viridiplantae; phylum Streptophyta; class Magnoliopsida; order Asterales; family Asteraceae; genus Helianthus; species Helianthus tuberosus. The sequence continues at coordinate 203,499,676 of CM060425.1, forward strand.
AGAGTTTCGTTCCCATCAGTTCTTTAAAATCTCGCAAAAATTTGAAGTAAACCGGGTATCTCTATCCGACACAATGGATACCGGTACTCCGTGACGTGCCACTATTTCGTTTGTATAAACCTCGGACATCTTTTCCGAAGTATATGTTTCGCGTATAGGAATAAAATGTGCACTCTTCGTCAATCTATCCACAACCACCCATATAGCATCGAATCCCCGAATCGTTTTAGGTAGTTTGGTCAATAGGTCCATAGTGATATGTTCCCATTTCCAAACCGGGATCTCCAAGGGTTGCAGTTTTCCATATGGTTTCTGGTGTTCCGCCTTGACTTGTAAGCAAGTCAAGCACTTCTCCACGTATTTCACCACATCCCTCTTTATTCCGGGCCACCAATAATTTTGTTTCAGATCGTTATACATCTTAGTCGCACCCGGATGAATAGAATATCGAGATTTATGAGCTTCATTGAGTAGAAGCGCCTTAACCCCACAAGTATTTGGAACCCATATTCTTCCAGATCGAGTCTTCATCCCGTCCTTTCCATCCAGCAAATCTTTTAACTGGCCGATTATTCTTTCCTTCTTCCAGTTCTCCTCTTTCACTGCTTCTACTTGCGCTTCTCGGATACGTTCAAGTATACCCGAGGTCACCACAAGCTGCATCGACCTCACTCGTATTAGGACATAGTCCGCCTTTCTGCTCAGAGCATCCGCCACCACATTTGCCTTTCCAGGATGGTAGTGTATTTCACAGTCGAAATCCTTCACCGTTTCTAACCATCGCCTCTGTCGCATATTTAACTCCTTCTGATCAAAGAAGTATTTTAAGCTCTTGTGATCGGTGAATATGGTGCACTTTACCCCATACAAATAGTGTCTCCATATTTTTAACGCAAACACCAACGCAGCTAATTCGAGATCATGCGTGGGATATTTCTTTTCATGTATCTTCAATTGCCTCGAGGCATAAGCTATAACTTTGCCCCGTTGCATCAGAACACATCCTAGCCCCGATAATGAGGCATCCGAATAAACCACCAAGTCCTCGACTCCGTCCGGCAATGTTAATACCGGAGCTTGAGTTAACTTCTCTTTTAGCGTTTGAAACGCTCTTTCTTGTTCGACACCCCAAATGTATTTCTCCTCTTTCCGAGTTAACTTAGTTAATGGTGACGCAATCATGGAGAAGTCTTGAATGAATCTCCTGTAATATCCCGCAAGCCCTAAGAAGCTTCTAATTTCTGAAGGGTTCTTGTTAGTGCATATGTATATTGACTTCGTCTTGTATCGAGTCTTGTAATCAGATAGGATAAACCAGTGCTTGATAGGTTAGAATATCAGATTTGGGTATGTATTGGCTATTTCGTACGAAATAGACTGAAGTCATTTCGTGCGAAATACCTAGGCCTATACATAGGGGATCATGGTTTGTCATTTGTAACTTTTGGAAATCGGTAGCGAAGCTGTAGGATCGAATTACGACCTGAATGAGTTGTTCGGAAGAGCTCTAGTCCATTTCAGAGGCGGAAACTAAGAAACGAATGTAAAAACAGCTTGAATATCACTTTAAACGTCTTGTGTATTGATTTAATAGCAATTACAATCACAAGGAATACCGGCAACACTTCGGTATCAAATCTGGAATTCTTACAAATGAAAAGCTCTCATGCCTATTTATAGTGTTCCTGGTTTCTATTGAAAACACACATGTCAACTTCAATAGAAACCTTTCAATAGAAACCTATAAGTCCCACTTTCAATAGAAACCTCCAAGTTCCACTTTCAATAGAAACCTCCAAGTTCCACTTTCAAGAGAAACCTACATATTTGACTTTATGCACGAACAGAACCGCAACAAGTCCAAGACTCGATATAAGACGAAGACGACAGATGTGTGCACTAACAGACTCCCCCTCAGATGTTGACGAGTCTTAAGTGTCGAGTCTTTGCATCTTCAGTCTTGATCAGTCTTTGAGCTTCATTCTTTTTCTCAAAATTAACAGACTCCCCCTTGCAATGTGCTGGCATTCCGTTAGTTCTTCAGCATCATCTGCTTCAGGATCGTAATCTGGCTGGTTCTTTCTGAGGTTGTCCCAAGATCGTAACCTGGCTCTCATCCAGCTCAGGATCATCAATCCAGCTCATACTTAAACCTGCACAAACTCACTCTACCTAACAGTAAATTTCACACATTTAACAATTCAACGTATGCACTAATACTGACTCTCTCTAAAAAATAACTCAATAAACTTGATGAATCATTTTAAAATTTGATCATTTTTCTTTTCAAAAACACATTTTCCCAAACCATTTGTTCATCATGTCTAGCACTTGGAATTTTGACAATCAGCTCTCCAACATCAGTTGTCGAAAATCTTTTTGAGTTTTACAAAATTTATGCTAAAACACAACGAAAATCTTTTTGTATTTTTGAATGTAAAGAAATACAGTAAAGAAATATTTACAGACAACATTTTTGTGAGTTTGTGTAAGAGGATCATATCAGTTTTTGACAAGTCACGAGTACCGTTGAGCTTAGTTACACAGTAAGAATTAAAACAATTCACTTAGATTGCCGATATACTGATCCACTTAAATTCTCACACAAATTTCAACTAATTCAGGATATGAGTTAGGTGTTTTAAGGACTTAAACTCATTCATGTGTCCCACCTCTTGAATATACTCCCGTATCCAGATCCCAATATTCAGTCTTACAGGTGAGTATACCACAGATGATATCTGTAAGGGGTTAATAAATTATGAAGAATCATGAGAGCTCAGGTCAGAACTACCGTTCAGCAGAGAGATCATGACTCGACTTTTGGGTGTGTCCCCTTTAGAGGATCTTTTGCATTACAACAGCAGCGACTATCAATTTTATTGTTTCATCAGCTTGCTGAGGGCGATGCTATGTTTCAAGCATTTGCAGAAAGCATTATCCAGGGACTAGGTCAGAACTTCCATTCAGCAGAAGTCCCAGGATAATACCCCAGATATCACTGAGCATAAAGACCTAGTATCTCAGAAAGAGGGACCTTTCAAACGAGATTTCAGGGGTTACCTATATATCCAAGTAATGTTCCCCACGAAATAAGCAAGTTTGAATTTAAGTTTATATCCCGAAAAAGCTTACTAAATGTGTAAAAACCTATCGGCATATCATCAGTGAGACCGTTTAACACTATTTAAACAATACAATTCTTTAGCATACTGTGACTGTCTACTGATGTACTATCATTTCCTCTTTTTTGACACAAAAACTCATTTTTGATTTTATCATGTTTTTGCCTTTTTCAAATTTTCTAATGTTTTTGGATTTTCTGAAATTTTCTACTCCCCCTAAAATGCAAACACATGAAAGGAAATTTGAAAATAAACTGTACAACAAACTTGACAACCGGTATCAAATCGCTTCAAATCGCCATCCACTTGGCATAAACAATCAGAACTCCCCCTTTCACAAAACTATTTTCTCATTATGATTTCAAAACACTTAAGTTTGTTTTAACCAAAATGATTTTTCCGAAAAATACGTTTTGTTGATTTTAAACCAATTGTAGGTTAGGGGTTTGGTTCATCACATTGTCTTTCAACCACTTGTAGGAAAATGCAAGTACAACTTAATGTCCTTGATTTTACCACTTGTAAGTGGAAACCTTCATCAACCACTTGTAAAAATATTCACAACACATAAGCCTATGTAGGAATAAACCCTCTACACAAACCATTTTACCAATCAAGATGCCGATTCCTGCTTCACACTTACCAACCTGGAAGCTCCGGCACATCCTGCAGTATGAATTGCCAAAATTTATCAATTATAAAATTCATTCACAAACTCAATTATCAAGAAAGATGCCGATTCCTGATCCGCGATTACAAACTTGGGATCTCCGGCATAGTCCTAAGACTTCAAGGAAAACAAACTTCCATCCAAGTCTTCTCAGACTTGATGGCTTTCAGTTCTTGCGCAGTAGGGTTGTAAGTTACCTTTTTAGTTGCATAAAAATCTTTAACCCCCTTAACTTTCCCATTTAACATTTTTCCAAAAATTTTCTTAACACTCCTATTGAATGTTTTCTCAACATCAAATTCAGTTTTCTCAGAATAAAACTGATCTGATATCTCAACCTTACCAACTTTCTGTTTAACTTCTTCAAATTTCAGTGATGGAAACTCATCATCATTCACTGAAATTTTCACCTCAACCTGTGGCTCCTCTGGCTTTGTGGAACCAAATTCATCGCCGACTTTCTCATCAAACTTTTTAACAACCCATACTTGATTGTCTTTTGCATACTTTTTGTACAAATTCTTTTTAGAACACTCACCAACCTCATAAGTTGAATTTTCAAAAATTTTAAGTCTGTCGGTTGGTGGTTCAACATCAACAACCTTTTCTTTCAATTTCTGAGAAACTCCCTGTTTTGTTTTGGCATTTTTCTGACAGTTCCATGCAATGTGACCAGTTTCATTGCACTTGTAACAGGTACGAGTCTCTCTTTGATAAAACAATTCAGTTCCATTCTTCTTCTTTTCAGCAAGAAACTCTTGATTTGATTGTCTCCAGAATGGTTTCTTCTGTTCTTCTTCTGCACTTCCACCTGACACAAATTCTGTTTTTGTTTTAGAATTTTTCAAATTTTTATGATTTTCTGGCGGAATAAATCCAAGACCTTTCTTTTTGTAGCTACGATTTTGGTTTTGTTTCTTTTGAAAACCAGAACCAGAATTGTAACCCTTTTTCTTGCTTAACCGTTGTTGAACTCTTGAAGTGTACTTTTTAGGTTTTTCAGTAAGATTTAAATCTTTTATTTCAGAAATATTAATTTCTGTCATTTTGAAAACCTTTTTGATCATATCAAAACGAACACTTCTTATTGGAAACTCTTTGTCATAGTATAATTTGTCCGAATCATTTAAAGTGTATGCGACTTCAAATGTTTCATCATCCAAATTTGCTTTTGATAACAAAAATTCTTTACTATAAGACCGTTTAACCGACGACTTTGGACTGTTGATTGACGAACTCGAACTTTTGACTGACGAACTTGAACACCCAGACTCGGACTTTGACTCAGACTCCTCCTCAGTATCCAACACCTGATCGACCACCTTTTTGATTAACTCAGACTCATGATCAGTATCGGACGAGGTAAACGTGACATCAATGTTATCTGGTAAAACGTCAGTTGTGTCGGTTTTTAGCTTTATATTGACTGCTTTTTCAAGTTGCTCCTCGTTTGGTTTTCTAGGAGAATACCCTTCCCAAATTGGAGGCGGACACTTGTTATAGCTAACAGTCGGTTTCTTACCACTATCTTTCTTTTTCTTCGGCTTCTCGTCTTGAAAAGCTTCCATACCTGCAACAGTTGGGTAAATACGATCAATAAGATAATCAGAACTAGAATAACTTTGCAATAAACGTCTAATTCTCTCATTCTAGATCTTTTCTGTCTCCAACTCTTGTTTCCATTTAGCACTCTCTTCGATGTAAAAATTGATGGCTTTCTGCTTTGTCATCATAACAGCATTCATCATCGTCAGTGCTTGTTCTCTTTCTGAATTTGTCTTTTGAAGACCAGTTACTGTTTTGTTCAAGACATCATAAGATTCTTTCACATAATTAAGGTTGAACAGTAACTGCTCTTTCTTCTTCTCATATTCAGCAATGATCTCGTCTTTTGCTGCACAACCCTTGCATGCTTCCAAACACTTCTCGCAAGGCTTTACAACTTCAACAATCTTCTCAATCTCGATTGTCTTTATCACTTCAACGACTTTTTCTTCTTCTTTCACTCGCTCAGTTTCAACATTCTTCTCAGCAACACTTTCAACATTTTCTTTCTGAACACCATCTTCAGATTTCTTTAGTTGTTGTTCTTTAGCAGCTCGTTTCTCCTTTAGTTTCTCCATGCGATCTGCAAAATAGAAATGAAAACTTTCAGGAGAAAGATGAGTTTTAGCAACATTAATATGTTTCTCTTCCTCATCATCATTGCTACTATCAACTGGTGTTTGATCAAACCCTACATTTTTTTTCAGAATCAGCATCTGATACACAAGAATCAGACGGTGTTTGATCAAATACAACTTCTTTTTCTGAAGTAACAACATTTTGAACACTCTCATCTGAACTTAGCGAATCTTCATCAGCACTTTCTGAACTTTCTTCAGATGTAACAGACTGTTCCTTCACACTTTTCACTGTTTCACCAATAGATTTCATCCACATGGCAAACATGTCTGGTTCTCTAACAATCTTAGCGATGAAAGCTTTGAAATCACCCTTTTCATCAACAAACATATTCCAGCTGAAACCTTCAGGTAGTTGTTCATCATCTTGATCAACTAAACATGCTTTGCTATCAGGAGATATGTAGTTGCTCCAGTTGAAATCTACCAAACATCCTCTCTTGGAATCCTCAATCTTTCTACCATGAGCCGTCTGTGAGTCTTGTGATTGACCAACTTGCTGATAAATGGCTTTCCGGTAGTAATCATCTTTTCCAAATGGATTCTGAGCGCCACTAGCTTCTCTGTTCTTGCACTCCCGCTTGAAATGGCCTTTCTCCCTGCAACGAAAACAAGTAACTTTAGATTTTTCAAAACCTAAAGTAGATACATGAGCATCAAGAAAGTCATTTCTCCCGGTAATTGTTTTGAACTTTTCAGCACGTCTAAGAACACTCGCAAGACACCATTTGATATCCATCAGTTCCATCTCTTCGGCGTCTATCTGATCGTAATCCTCCTTTGTGAGCATAGGATTTCCGATTCGACCAGCCACTAGACCTTCATACGAGATAAGCACGGAACCAAGTAATGCCATGTGATCTTTCGCAACCTCCTCAGAAAAACTTTGTCCATCTGGAAGATTCAAGGCAATATTACATTGTATCACACAACCATTTCCCATTTTTGAGCTTTGATGCTGAAAACTTTCTGATGAACTCTTTGGATTGACACTTGGATATAATGAGAAACCACTGCTGCTTTTGTTTGAACTTTGATCAATCTTTTCTGTAGAATCCCCAGCACTATACGCAGTCTGGATTTTCGAACTTCTCTCAACTTCTGGAACCGGAATGCTACCTTTGTGGTACATCTTCACATCCTGTTGACCACTTGGACTGTTCATCCTCGCAATCTTCTGTTGTTCCAAATCTTGACCCTCAATCTTTTCAATAAACTCACCAATTGATAACCCATCATAAACCCCTGTGTTTTTCAGAATCATCAAATAAGTTCCCCACTCTTTTTGCGGTAACGCATCAGCTAATTTGTCTACCCACTCTTCAGAATCTTTTTTTATACTAAGCATTGACATGGATCGCACTAAGTGGCAGTATCTTTCGATCAGCTTCTTTGTATCTTCCCCGGGCAAACTTGTAAACAAATCAAATTCTTTCTTGGCAGTGCCTTCTTACTTTTGATCATATTCTCGCTACCCTCAAATTTGACTTTAAGTGCATCCCAGATTGACTTTGCAGTTTTGTCATGCTGTAGCAGTATGAAAATGTCTTCTTTGATAGCCTGCTGAAGTAAACTGATCATCATTTTTTCAGATCTATACATATCTCGTTCTTCATTAGTAAATTCAGATATTTTTTATCAACTTTCATATCAGTCTGTGGCAAAACATATTTCTTCAAGATACATTCCCATGACCTAAGATGATTAGCCTGAACCCAGTTCTCAAATCTATCTTTCCACCCGTAGTATTCTTCGATACTCATCAATTTCGGGGGCTTTTGGGTGGTTCCCGTCTCGTTTTCCAAATTCATGTTCTGAGCAATGGAAGATGAACTCGACGGTGTTGCAAACGCGTTGTAGAAATCTTCACTCATTTTTCAAATTCAAAGATTCTTATTAACAACTTTCAAACGAACTCCCAATATTACACTTCAAGTGAAAGCAGTATTATATGTACTGTTCAAGAGAAAGCTCTGTTCAAAAGAAAGCTCTGTTCAAAAGAAAGCTCTGTTCAAGAGAAAGCTCTGTTCAAGAGAAAGCTCTGTTCAATAGAAAGCTCTGTTTCAAACGAAACCTATCAATTTTAAACGAAACCTGTAGTGTTCGTTCAATAGAAACCTGTGATTTCAAACGAAACCTAGACCAGTTTCAATAGAAACCTGACGTTTTCAAAAGAAAGCTGGATGATGTCAGCAAATGTCGAACGAATTTCAATATAAACCTCCGAAAAAATCAAGTTTTAGATCGATTTTAATGATGAAACTTTCCAGAATTCGTTAAAACATGATTACGCATAATATGTGTGAATTTGAACCAATTTTAACCGTGAAAAAATGTTCGATTGAAGAAAGAAGGTGTAGAAAACAGATTTTCAAGCTGAATATGGCAAGAACTCCTCGTCCTGAGCTCTGATACCACTTGTAGGATCGAATTACGACCTGAATGAGTTGTTCGGAAGAGCTCTAGTCCATTTCAGAGGCGGAAACTAAGAAACGGATGTAAAAACAGCTTGAATATCACTTTAAACGTCTTGTGTATTGATTTAATAGCAATTACAATCACAAGGAATACCGGCAACACTTCGGTATCAAATCTGGAATTCTTACAAATGAATAGCTCTCATACCTATTTATAGTGTTCCTGGTTTCTATTGAAAACACACATGTCAACTTCAATAGAAACCTTTCAATAGAAACCTACAAGTCCCACTTTCAATAGAAACCTCCAAGTTCCACTTTCAATAGAAACCTCCAAGTTCCACTTTCAAGAGAAACCTACATATTTGACTTTATGCACGAACAGAACCGCAACAAGTCCAAGACTCGATATAAGACGAAGACGACAGATGTGTGCACTAATAGAAGCTCTGCCGGATTGTCTCCAGGTGCTGTAAGACTATTATATCAATACAAGAGACATTATAATTGAATCAAGCTGTATACAAGTCCGTTTCTATGAATTCCGCCTTTGAATCGTATCCAAACTCTTCTAAACGACTCATTCAGGTCGCACAACGATCGTACAAGTGGTATCAGAGCTCAGGAGGAAGAGTTCTTACAGAATTCAGCTTGATTTCATCAGATTTCTGACTTCTACACCTTCTTTTTCAAAATTAACAAGTTTTTACGGACAAAATGGATTGATTTTCATACATTATACGCAAAATACAATTTTAACTAATCCTTGAAAGAATTGGACCTTAATTCAGCTTAAAACCAGATCATTTTGACAAAATGGTGACCGGAATGATGATGTCAGCATAATTTCGTACGAATCAGTAACATTCATTCCGCACGAAATCAACATCCAGATCCTCATTTCGTACGAAATCAATTGTATGGACCTCATTTCGCACGAAATCAACTTGTCATTTCGCACGGATTCCCATTTCGCTTGGAGAGTGTCATTTCGTGTGACCATTTCGCACCGAGTTATCATTTCGTTTGAAACTGATTTCATTTGAAGACTTCAATTCGTTTGAAAGTGGTCATTTCGCTCGAAAGTCATTTCGTGTCAAGATCATTTCACAGCAACTGAATACCATTTCAATTCAGGTAATTGATTAGTGATTAAACTGATTTTGTGTGTTTGATTGTTTTGTTTCCAAGAAATTCAAAAAGAATTTACAATCATGGCTGAAGAGTTCTACAACACGTTCTACAATGCATTTGCATCCGAGTCTTCCGAAACTTCAACTGTTACACCAAAAACCATAACAAAAGCGATAAATGAGAACATTAAACATGATAACTTCAACGGAACATATTCAAAACCACCAACGCTTGAAAGTATTGAAGATTACACTTGGTGGAAAGAACGTTTCATCAATTGGGCAAAAGCTTACGCTCATGAGAGTTGGTTCTGTTTGGAATTTGGTTATAAAAGGCCGACAGATGATAAAGGAGAAGAAACCCCACTCAAAATCTTATCCAAAGAAGACAAATCTGAATTTGCAGCTGAACAGAGAATGATTTCTTTAATTCAATCATCAATTAGAAACGACATGTTTGCTTTACTACAACATGACGGTTCATCAAAATCTGTTTGGGAAGCTTTACGGGTTAAAGCTGAGGGGGTAAACAAATCAAAAAGAATAAAATTGCTTTGTTAAAGAAAGAATTTGATTTGTTTGATAGCCTTAAAGGAGAGTCGGTGAGACAAATGATAGAGAGATTTGGTCATTTAAAAATTGAACTTGATCGTTTTGGAATTGTCAAAACTCGAGAAGAAATAATCGATAAAATCATAGAAGCGTTACCACGAGCTGATCAGTGGCAAACGTTTATGTTTATCTTGAAAAATGATGTTTTATATGATACAATTTCTCTCGATGCATTAATTGAAAAGATTGAAACTCATGAGCTTGAATTGCAGAAGCAAAACAAGATGAGTAGTTCTTCACATCAATAGAATGTTGGTCTTTATTACAAAGGAAATATACCCTCGGTGAAAGTGAATGAGTCACCAAAGACAAAATTCAGTGGTGAGAAGACAAAGGAACCTCAGACAAGCTCATCAAGCTACAATCCAGGATATCATTCATCGTCTTCAAAAACAAATCCTGATGAATCAGAGGAGATACTGTGCAACATTGCTCTTAAGTTGAAAAATTCTCCTGCAATGAGCATCAACTCTGCTAAGCAGCAAATGAGCTTCCTTGCATCGATTCTGGAATCATATGAAGGTCTTGTGGCTGGTAAAATTGGAAATTCTGAATTGACCAAAGAAGACTATGACCAGATTGATCCGGAAGAAATGGAACTCATAGACATTCGCTGGTGTTTGGCAAGTTGCATCCGTAGAGCTCAAAGATACATGGAGATTACTGGGAAACAGACAATTGGTGGACCATCAACAAAACTTGGATTTGATAAATCCAAAGTTACCTGCTTCAAGTGCAAACAAAAAGGTCATTTCAAGAGAGAATGTAACAATTCTGCAGTCGATGGAAATGAACATCCTTTCAATAATGATTATTATCGAAAGGCAATTTACCATCGAAGCAAAGAAGAGCAAAAAATGATCGAAAATAATCCCAAAGAGAAGTCAAGAGCATGTGCTGTAATTCATCATGATGAAGGGTATGATTGGAGTGAAATTCTTCCAGAAGAAAATCGTGTTGAAATAGCTCATGGCAGAACAACTTCAAAAAGCAAACATTATGTTTTTGTTGCTGAAATTAAAGAGGAAACCAGAAAAGAAAACGTTATAGTTGAAATCAAAGGAAAAACCAGAGAAGAGATCCTGAGTGAGAAAACATACAGAGAAAGAAACATTGCTGAAAACAGAATTGATGAAATGCAAGAAGAGTATGAAAGTGCAGTGAGCAATAAAAAATGGGATAAGAAGCGAGAGTGCTATGTCAACAGAGAAGGTGAACCTGTTGTTCCCAAGAAGGACATAATTTTTTATGATGTTCTTCTCATAATTCCACGATCTGTCGAATATTATACAAATGTTGGAAAAGATAAAACATATGCGAAAAGGCTTGAAAAAGACATAAGATATGTCATGACATCGAGTTTGAGGAAGAGGGATGAAGAGAGAATTAAGGAAAATGTTGAGAAGTTGGTTGATGAATTGAAGAAGGTTGCTGAAGAAGTTAAAGTCGAAACTGTTAAAGTTGAGAATGTGATGGTAGAAGAAAAAGTTGTTGAAGAAACAGGGGTTGTGAAAGAAGAAGTTGTTGCTGAAGAACAGCAAGTTGGTGATGAAAAGAAGGTTGAAGCTGAGCAGAAGTAGATAGAAATAAACACCGAGGTGCCAATCACTGAGGTAAATTCTAATTCTAAAAACTTAAATGAAAATGTTGAACAGTGCAAGAAATGCATGGAACCATGCAGTGCTTGTACTGAAAAGGATGAAAAATTCAGAACAAGAGATCTCGAATTCACCAAAATCGAAGAAGTTTTTAAAAATAAATATAAAGAAATGTTAGAAAACGAAATTTTTTTAAAAGATAATGATGAAAAACTTTCAGAAAAATGTAAAAAAATAGAAAAAGAAAATGAAGTTTTGAAAGAAAATATTTTGAAAATGACAGAAGAATGTGATAAAAAAGAAAATACTTTTCAAGAAATGAAAAAAGAATATGATTCAATAAAATTGGCTTATCACATTACTAAAGAGTCATATGAAGATGTGAAAAGTCAAATGAAACTTGTTCAATCAAGATTAAGATACTGTTCTGAAACAACTGATATGTTTAAGCGACAGTATGAAATAAAGCAACAAGTTGTAAATTCTTACATTGAGGATGTTGCTAAACTTAAGTGTCAGATTGCTGAGTTAGAACAGGATAATAACAAGTTAAAAAGTTATCACGCGTCATCATATGTGCTTGAACGTATTTTCAATATAAAACCAGGAGATGGTGATTCTGAGAAAAACAAGAAAGGTATTGGCTCAGAGTTTCATCAAGTTCCACCACCGGAAAAGTTTGCATTTTATGACGATGAAAAGGTCGAAAAAGTTTTCAACATGGTAGATCAATTGCCAGATAACATTGATGTAACCTATTCCAAATCTGATGATTCTAGTGATTCAGAGGTGGTAGGTAAGGTCGTTGAAAGTGTGTTGAAAGAAGAGTCGGTTGAAACAGGTAAATCTGAATCACAGGATGGAAATGAAGGTAGTTTTCATGAAGAATATCAGAAAAACTCAAAATCTGAGAAAAATTTGAATGATGATTCAAAAGGATTGGTTTATACCATGATTGGATCAGACAAATTATTCTTAGATATTGTATTTCCAATTCAGAATGTGATTTTAGAAAAGATTGATAAAGTTTTCAAGATGGTTGAGATTGAAAAGTCTGAGATTTCAAAATTTGCTGGAAAATGTCACAAAACTTTTTATAACAAACCTGGTTACAAGAAGAAAAACATGAAGGCTGGGTTGGGTTATAAGAAGAAACAAAATTGGAACAAAAATGAAAAGCCAAATTTTCAGACAAAAATAAGGTTTGTTCATGGAACAAGTTCTGAAGAAGAGAAAGAACTCCAATTTAGGCGTCAGTCTAATGAAGAGTTCTATGCTCAAAAGAAAACGCAACAACCACAGGTCAAATATGTCTCAAAGATAACATGTTTCAAATGTGATCAAACAGGACATCTTGCTCGCAAGTGTCCAAATCTGAAACCTGTTGATGTTGAGTCGAAAAAGAAATCTGATAATGTTCAAAAACAGAAATCTGAGAATGTGAAACAAAGGTCAACCAGATTTGATTCAAAACAAACTTGGAGGTACAACACAAACAAGTTTGTTTCGAATCAAACTTGGAAATCAAACCTGAAAAGGTTCGATTCAAGACAAACCTGGAATTCTCACATACCCAGATTAAGAACAACACAAAGTTGGAAAACAACTGGCGATGCAACAAAACCAAACGAGTTTTGGAAACCAACTGTTGTTCAAAATCAAAATGTTCAAAAAGAGTCACATTTTTACAAACGAGGTACTCCAAAAGGTCAAACATGGACAGTTAAGAAACAAATGACTTCGGTAAATGATGAAAAAGTTGAAGTCAAAATTGAAAAAGTCTTTGTACAAAATGACAAAGATTTTCCGAAGTTGAATGAAGCATATCGTGTTGAAATGCCTAAGGTCAAACAGACCTGGGCTAAATTGTTCAAATAATTGAGTAATTGTAAATGTGCAGGTGCTCAAGAAAATTGAAGATTGTAAGAATGGAAATTGGAGTAGCCTGGCACGAGGGGAAGAGGAGGCTGCTGAACCCTGTGTTGGTTGAAACAGGGAGTTTGTTTGACTTCTGTACATAAATAAACAATATTTCAAAAACCCTAAAAACTGAAAAATTTAAAAATAAAAAATATGTTTGTTTTTAAAATTTGTCAAAAATCAAAAAGTACAAAAATTTGTTACTTGAATACGCCGAAACCCTCACGGCTGAACAAACATGATTAATTTCACAATATTGAAAAACGGTTTTCAAACTGTAAAATATTAATGTGTTATAAATAATGGGGGTACGTTATATTTTCTGCAAATCAGTGCATGAGAAGCAGAAAATGGATGGCGAGACAAAGCTATCAGTATCGGTTTGTCAAATTTTCTTTTAATGATTTTGCATTTTAGGGGGAGTAAGAATTTTCAGAAAATCCAAAAACATTAGAAAGTTTGAAAAAGCCAAAAACATGATAAAAATAAAAAAGAGTTTTTGTGTAAAAAGAGGAAATGATAGTACATCAGTAGACAGTTACAGTATGCTAAAGAAATGTAATGATTTAATAGTGTTAAACGGTCTTACCGATGATATGCCGATAGGTTTTTATACATTTAGTAAACTTTTTTGGGATATAAACATAAATTTCATACTTGCTTATTTCATGGGGAACACTACTTGGATATATAGGTAACCCCTGAAATCTCGTTTGAAGGACCCCTCTTTCTGAGATACTAGGTCTTTATGCTTAGTGATATCTGGGGTATTATCCCGGGACTTCTGATAATGCGGAAGCAATGGCCTAGTCCCCGTATAATACTTTCTGTATGCTTGAAATAAAAGCACACCCTCAGCATAAAAAATGATGAAACATTGCAAAATGCTAATCATGTGCTATTGAAGAAATTATTCTCTAAAGGGAACACACCTAAAGTCGAACCGTCATCTCTCTGATTTTGCGGAAGCAATAGCCTGAGCTCTCACGGTCTCGCATTTAACCCTTTACAGATATCATCTAGGTATACTCACCTGTAAGACTGAATATTGGGATCTGGATACGGGAGTATATTCAAGAGGTGGGACACATGAATGATTTTAAGTCTTTAATACACCTAATTCGTATCCTGAATCAGTTGAAATTTGTGTGAGAATTTAAGTGGATCAGTATATCGACAATCTAAGTGAACTGTTTAATTCATAATGTGTAACTAAGCTAAACGGTACTTGTGACTTGTCAAAAACTGATATGATCCTCTGACGCAAACTCAAACAAAAATATTGTCTGTAAATATGTTTGTAAATATTTCTTTACTGTTTTATGTTTTAGAAAAATACAAAAAGATTTTGATTTCTGCTTTATTTTCGACAACTGATGTTTGAATGCTAAGTTTCAAAATCTGAGTATGCTGATTATGTTTCTGAAAATAAACAAGTTCATTAAGTTGAAACTTGAAGTTTTTAAAATCAAAAATCAAAAACAGTTTGTGATATCTCCAAGGTCATTAATTTGGACTTGGATGATTAACTGTGAGGGAGTTGGATTCTTAGATTGTTAAATTTTGTTAAGAAAGCCAGGATTTTAGTTGTTGTATGTTCAAAACACTGTTACTTATAAATGTTTAAGTATTGCAGATGTGATTCCAGATTACGATCCCGATAGCTGAGTCTAAGGGGGAGTCTGAAGACAAGCTCAATGCAAGGAGGAGCTTGTAACCAGAAAGCAAGGTGTCGATCCCAAAAGCACGGAAGCTTAACAAAAGGGGGAGTCTGAAGACAGTGTTTTTGATAGAGAGAAGAAGATAAAGATTGATGGATGCTTACAGTGTTAGACAATTTGGAAAGAGAAAAAAGACTGATCAAGACTGACGATGTGTCATGCTAAAGACTCGACACTGAAGACTTCGTTAACATCCAAGGGGGAGTCTGTTAGTGCATATGTCTATTGACTTCGTCTTGTATCGAGTCTTGTAATCAGATAGGATAAACCAGTGCTCGATAGGTTAGAATATCAGATTTGTGTATGTATTGGCTATTTCGCACGAAATGACAAAAGGTCAATTCGTACGAAATGAAACATATCTATTTCGTACGAAATAGACTGAAGTCATTTCGTGCGAAATACCTAGTCCTATATATAAGGGAGCATGGTTTGTCATTTGTAACTTTTGGAAATCGGTAGCGAAGCTCTGCCGGATTGTCTCCAGGTGCTGTAAGACTATTATATCAATACAAGAGACATTATAATTGAATCAAGCTGTATACAAGTTCGTTTCTCTGAATTCCGCCTTTGAATCAGATCCAAACTCTTCTGAACGACTCGTTCAGGTCGCACAACGATCCTACAGTTCTTCGCGGGATTCCATTTTGACACGACCTCTATCTTTCACGGATCTACTAATATTCCATTGGCACTTATGATGTGGCCAATGAATTGCACCTCTCGTAACCAAAAGGCACACTTAGAGAATTTCGCATACAACCTTTCTCGTCTAAGTGTCTCTAACACCTCTTGTAAGTGGTGTGCATGTTCAGCTTCACTTTTCGAATACACCAAAATATCATCGATAAATACGATGACCGATTCATCCAGCATTGGCTTGCAAACCCGGTTCATGAGGTCCATGAAAGCCGCGGGTGCATTTGTCAGCCCAAATGACATCACGAGGAACTCGTAATGTCCATATTGCGTGCGGAAAGCCATCTTCGGCACATCTTCCTCCTTGACCTTTAGTTGGTGATACCCAGATCTAAGGTCAATTTTTGAAAACCAGTTCGCACCTTGTAATTGGTCGAATAGATCATCTATCCTCGGAAACGGGTATCGATTCTTTACCGTGAGTTTGTTTAACTCCCGGTAATCGATACATATGCGCATGCTTCCGTCTTTCTTTTTCACGAACAGTACCGGTGTGCCCCAAGGAGACACACTCGGCCGTATGAATCCCTTGTCGAGAAGGTCTTGAATCTATGACATCAACTCTTGTAATTCCGATGGTGCGAGTCGGTACGGTGCTTTAGCTACGGGTTTTGCGCCCGAAATCAATTCGATTCCGAACTCTACTTCCCGTTCTGGCGGTATCCCTGGTAAATCTTCCGGAAACACATCTTCGTAGTCCCGTACTACCGGTACATCTTCAATCTTCAGTGATTCTTTCTCGGGTTCATTTGCGTATATCATAAATGCCTTACACCCTTGCCTTATGAGCTTGTGAGCCTTCAACATCGAGCATATTATGGGGTTACCTCCTTTTTCGCCATAGATAGTGACGTGTTTCCCGCTCGGAGATGTTAGCTTTATCTCTTTACGAAAACACACGACCTTTGCGTGGTGCTGAGATAGCCAATCCATCCCAACGACTATTTGAAACTCCCCCATTGACATCAGGATTAGGTCTATCAAGTATTCTTCATCATCGATGCTTAATTTTCAGCCTCGACAAATATCACAAACTATAAAACTTTTGTTGTCCCCTATTTTAACTTCTAAGGGCACAGATAATTTCGTCAATACAAATGAAGGATGTCGAATAAATCCATGTGAAATGAAGGATTTATTCGCACCCGTATCAAACAATACACGTGCAAGAATTTAGTTAATTGTGAATATACCTGAGACCACATCGGGTTCTGTCTTTTCTTCAGCCGCGGTAAGTTGGAAGGACCTAGCCTTCGCCTTAGGAGCTTCTGCTGGAGATTCTTTAAATTCTCTCCTTCCAACTAAGTCTGGGCATTCAGACTTTTTGTGGCCGGGCTGATAACATTTATAACAAACGGAAACCTTTCCCGGACATAACGATGCGGTGTGTCCCGTCTTCCCACATATGGGACACGGCTTGTCTTTGAAGCGGCATTTTCCCTTGTGCCCTTTACCACACACTTTACAACTTGGTGACCCACCTTTAGCATCAACCTTCTTTCCCGATTCCCCAGTTCGAGCTTTCTTTGTAGGGCTTGGATTCACATCATGTGCCCTTCGTTCACCCCTTTCAACTTGTTTCTTCAATTCAATTTCCTGTTCCCGAGCAACGCTTATGATCTCGGTAAAGGTCTCGTATTTTGAAGGAGTCATAAACTCCCTGTACTCGGCGCTCAACATGTTATAGTAGTAGTATATCTTCTGTTCTTCATTCGTCACCAATTCATTGCAAAACTTCATCTTATCCATAAACGTCGCCGTTATCTTGTCTATGGTCTCACCCTTGTTCCTAAGTTGCATGAACTCTTCCTTGATTCTATTAATGACCGCCTTGGGACTATGATGTTTAAGAAACGGCGTCTTAAACTCCTCCCATGTCATTGCCCTTGCCACTTCGGCTCCTATTTCCTTCTTTTTATTGTCCCACCAATCTTTGGCTTGACCCCTCAACTGACCCGTTCCGTAAGCAACAAAGTCACTTTCGTCATAATGGGTCCTTTCAAATACCCCTTCTACGTCACTTAGCCATCTTTGGCATATTATCGGGTCGACCTCCCCGTTGTAGATTGGCGGTTTACACGCCATGAACTCCTTATATGAACATCCTTTACGTTCTCCGGATTTCTCTCTCATGAGGTTGACATTATCTTCCAACCTTTTAACTCGTTCTTCAACCAATGATAACACCGTGTTTTGTATTTTGTCTATAAACCCAGATAGACTACTCTCAATTGCCTTTCCCACTTCTTCGGAAATTAACTCTTTCATTTGTTCGGTGCTTGTCGGCACCGGATCATCATCGTTTCTTTCCGACATCTTGAAACTGAAATTTTTACATTAAACATTAAACATTTCATTTGTAACATAACTTTATTTGCTTTGGTTTAGCCAAGTGCGTGACTTGCTTTAACCGTTCACATTTGGTGCACTTTCCGGGTTTGAGTGTGTTAACACGCTCTTCCCATGCACATTAATTCGCATCTCATTTCTTACATAAGATAAGGTCTACTAAAATAATTAATTAATTCTTATCGGACGAATCGATCAAGCTTGAACCGAACACTTTGTTGACAACCTTAAGCTCTGATACCAACTTGTAACACCCGTCTAATTACTATTCGACTTTTTTAAAGATTCATATGATTTTATATAAAGTGCGTCTAAATTAAAACATAGGTTACCAAAACCAAGTTCTAAGTAATCCATAAAACAAGTCAACTACTAAATAGCTTGAACATTCATGACATGATTAACAAGTTGTTTACATTCAAAAAAAAAAAAAAACATTTTCTAATAAAGTTATGATATCGCGGAAGCTTTAAAAGTTGTGTTCGGTTCTTCAAAACTTGCTTGACCGCCATCCGTAAGATCCCCATCGTAACCTAAAGTCAAAACCACTTAAATAGTTAGTTTTGACATTGAAATAGATCATAATAACAAGTTCCAGCATCAACCATAAAAAAATAACAAAATTTCAAATTTGGTCCTGCCGCGTGTCGCGGCAAAACCCACCACCACCTGTCGCGTATCGCGACGGTTTCCGCGTGTCGTGGGGGATCAAAAGGATCCTGCCGCGTGGCGCGGGGGAAACGTTTTTCCAGCAAGTGCAGGTTTTCAACCCGCATTTGCTGCCAGCTCCGGAAATTCAGATTTTTAACTTCGATCGACCATAACTTTCGACTCGTAAGTCCATTTTAGGTGATTCTTTTTCCTATACGTCTGTAAATTCATTACCAAAGTATCTATTACAATTATGATACCGAAAATTTAACTTACGAACCGAACGGCTAAAAATCACTATGCAATTATTCGACCCATTCTAACTTCACTCAATTAGCTAACATTTAACTAGTAATCCTATGGCGCCTTATACCCAACATCCGGGGCTTATCATCACCCGCATTTCTTTACCAATCTTATGGCTTAATGCTCTTGTGATTATTGTCACCATTGCTAACTATTAAAACACAATTACTTCAATTTACACTACTAATCGACCCATTGTCATCTTGTGGAATCCTCCAATGTGATGACTACCAAACGGTTTCTTGTCGACTCTAAGCCTATTATTTCAAGTAACGATCATGGTCGCTATAATCAATGCAATTTCTATCCTACAATGCAACTATACATAATTTATCATCAATTCACTTAATGTAACGGGTCAAGTTACATACCTTCAAAGCACGCCCTTCAAACGCAAGTCGCCACCGACTTGTCCACTCGACGCTCCGGTATCTTTTCCTATAGAGTTCAATCATTATACATTTAGAACTCCTTTTCAATCATATGTCGCATAATTTACCTAAACATCACAATTATGCGTTTTAACTTTAAATTTCAGTTTCAAGCCTTCTTTGAGGCATTTCTACGAACACTTTGTCACACCCCAATATTTCCACGTATTACCGGTGGGCCCGGTGGGGAGTATCGTGACGTAGTTGATATCATCATAGTCAAACAACACAATATAAATGCACAGCGGAAGCAAAAGATAAATATATTACAATCCGAATATAAAGTAATGTCAAAGTATTACAACGGAAAGTAAAGGATCCATAGGCGGATCAAATAAAAGGAAAAATTGTTCAACAGACTTTAGACGCCTAGAACTTGCAAGATTTCCTTATTAACGCCCTGAGCTTCCAGCCAATTACGTTCAGTACCTGTCACTTAATCTTTTTGGAAAATACGTCAGTTTACACTGGTAAATACAATTAACAGACTCATTTTGGAAAAGAGTTTGAAAATTGATTTGAATGCATGAGGCACAAAACTTTTTATAACTTGGGACAATCTTATTAATAAAAATCTTGTATCCGATTTACATGTTTATCCAACATTTAGGGCCGGTGATTATACAATACAAGCCGGTCAAGATTAATCGACACACCATAAATATAACTCACAAGAAGACACCCTTACGAGTGAGTATATCTTTTACATACGCAACAAGAGGTGTTATGCCTACACCTTGTGCTTAAGTTATGGCCATTCACTTTTTAAATGAGCCAAGGATATCCAGGACACGGTCATTAACCCCTAATGTTATTTGTTATCAATCAATACAGATTAAAACGGGATTATGCAATTTAATCATCTCCGATTAAAAGGTTTCTACACCCGACCAAGCGATATTTTTTATAATACCGTATCCCAAGCCCGTATAAGGGAAAATAAGTTAAAAGTATTTACCTGAGCTAGCAATGCAATTTATACTCAGCCGTATATTCTAATCAGCAAGCACAAGTACTTCTACTGGGGCTCTTAATCTGGAACGAAGGTTTTATTAACCTATTAGATTCCTAACGGGTCTTATTTAAGTCGTAACTTAGACCGATTAGTTTTAAGGAAAGGTTTACGGTTCAAAACGCATGATGAATAGAATGTGATTTAGACCCGACAAGTTTGGAGACTTGTATAATATGGGTAAACTAAACACATTCTGGATTTTGAGATAAAAACGATAACGTTTGACCCGTTTCGGCTAATTTATGCAAACTAGTTACATAAACCGAACCGAACGCGAATAACACATAACGGGTAACCGAATGAGTCATGAACAGGTTTCCTAAGTTAATATGCTTTAAATATGTTGTGATATCAGTAAGATACCTTCAATTATGCCCAAAACGAGTTTAATCTCAATATAAGCCCCGTAGGGGTATTTCGGTCATTTAAAAGATTATAAAAGAGATCAATTTTAATTCTGAGACTCGGGTCTGAAATAATCAGTAAAAAATTTAATTTATTAGGTTATATCATTTGGTGATAAGTCTTATATGCCAAAATGGTTTTAAACCCATACTAGGTGTTTAATATGCGTAAAAAGCCGTTTTAAGCGATTTCCGAGTTATACAGGAAATCTGAGTTTTCTGACCAGGTTATATAGTTCAAAATACTTCATTTATTATATTAAATTAGTAGCAATTGGATTGGTGTCAAAATACCATGTAGAACTCATTTTATAAACAAAAAGGGTATAATCGGTATTTACTGAATCAAGGCGATAACCTTAGGTTATGATCAGTTTAAAATAATTAAAAATCCTAAAAAATCTCAAAATATTATATTACATCAGTGGGTACAAGGTTTGGTGTCAAAAATTGGGTTTAGATAGGCTTTACGCTAATGACGCCGTTTAATTAATAAAAAGCGTTCTAATTACGCCATTGAGCATAACTCCTAATCTAGACCTCAAACTGATGTGAAAATTTAGGGACATGTTTATAAATCAGTAATAAAGATCTTGGTCCTTTTACATTTCCAAAATTCTCGTTTTATGGTCAAAAGGGCATTATGGTCAACTTTAAGCAATTAACGGAAACATGTAAACGAATCGGACAATCAACGAACCAACCACAGAGGATTATACTATCATGTAGTCTGGTCCTAAGGAAGTATTAAGGCATTTCTAAACCCATCTAAATCGGGTCAGAACTGAATTCAAAGCAAAAGTCAAAGTTTTGCGACTTTCGGTTCCGAACCGAGCCTAAACAGAAAATTGTCGGATCAAACAAGCGTAGACCAGTTCTTATACTTATTACCAAGTTATATGAGTGATAAAATAGGTTGCACACCTTCTACATTGCTAATTATGTGTTAATTCGCAAATTAAGTTTCTGTTGACTTTTTATAACAAACTTTGACCCGACAAATGATCTAGTTAGAGCGGGAATCAGAGGGTGCCCTTTTAAGGGTTTATTGTCCACATAATTACCAACTTATAACTACTTTCAATTTGACTAATCACTGGACCATTAGTGATTAATCGATAAGTCAAACCATAATTACGACTGTTTGACTTCAAAGCTAATAACTAAGCAAAACTCAATTAAGGAAGGTCAAGGATACTTACCAAGGTCTAATGCACGATTAGAGATGCTTAGGGAAAGGCCTTGAGCTCCAGAATTGATTAGAAGTGGAGTTGTGAATGAATGATCAAAATGGCCAACATGAGGGTCCTTATATAGTGTTTGTGATTGCTCAAGATTGTGCCAAACAAGCCTACATTGGATCCCTGATGTTAAACATGTGTCCCTAATGCCTAAGAATTAATTTAGGCAGCCCTTGGTGGTGAAAAAGGGCAATATATGTCGTTTACATGGGCTGAACAACCAACTGATCGAGTTTCTGCATCTGGGCATGGCTTACGGACCGTAAGGGTCCAGCCATACGGTCCGTAAGGACCGGCCAGCTCACCAGAACTTTTAAAAACTAACACATTTGGCCCCTGATCCTTCCAAACTTGATTTTAAGATGCTTTCTTGCACTTGTAACCCCCAAACTTGACTTTTAAGGACTCCAAGTCATAAACCAACTTTGTTAGGTCACCGGTTATTCATACGATCACCGAAAAGTCTTAAATTTCGACGTTGACGCTTTTAACCCCTCGTATACGAATTCTATCATAACTTTCTCATACGATAACGAAACTTGATGAAATTTTTATCACGCAGACTAGTGAGTAAAATTAATCGTTACAAAGCTTCGGGTTTGCTAAAAGGTCACTCAGAGGTACACTTTAAACATGTTGACACATTTAACCCCTGTAGTTTGTAATCTCTCACTTTCTTTCACAATTAGCTTCGTATGACCCATGAATCATTCGTTTAAGGGTATAAACATCATGTATGGTTATTGTAAAGTATATTTATCCATTGTTGACATTCTGAACCCTTATATTCACATACTTTCCTTGTTTGTCAACTCTAGTCCTTCTAAGGTAATCCTTTACACGTTTAAAGTTTATGACACGTGTCAATACATTATTGGACATGAATTTTCGAGGTGTTACACACTTTAAGGGCAAAAATTTACATGATTATATAACAAGTCCCTAACTTATCATTTAGCCCGAATTTACATCAATCAAGCTTATATATATATATATAATTTAACATTCATATTTCAGTAATCTCTTTCTATGAACCATATTACACTAGAATAAAGCTCAAACCCCTAGTGTTTATCAATTTCTCAAAAAAACCCATGAATCACCTTCAATGTGTTCATGAAATTTCCACAATTTAGACATGATTTCACATGTTGTTGTCTAGGTTTTACTCCTAGACACTATATCATCCCTATTCTATCCAAATAACAAACATGCATCATCAAATTTCGGATTTCCCCAAATTCATGAGAATTTCAAGTAGAGAATTTTCATCAAATTTTACATACCTTATAACCCTCTTGCAATGAGGATCACTAATCTCAGCTCGGATTTTGTTTTGGATCAGATTTGAACCTTCAATTTAGGAGTTTTGTGGAATTTAGGGTTTTGAAGAGCTTGGTCGCCCCCTCCCTCTTGTCTGGTCGATCTCACACACACAAGTGTGTTTGAGATTTTAATTTTTTTTTGTTTTATTAAAATTAATTTCAATTTAAGCACTTTTGGCCCCTCAACTTTCGTTTTTATTTTGTTTTAACTCCTTAACTACTCATAAGTCATCATCTAACTAGGTTAGTGCCATTCCTAGTTAGTTTATGTTACTAATTTATTTGCAACCTAATTGCAATTTAAGAATTTGTATTTTCGGGATGTTACAACTTGACTCGGAACAAACTGAATCCGAGGCTTGTGATTTCGGAGACGGCTTTGAAGGCAACCCTTTCGGCCGACCACCTAGGGCTCCACAGCCTCCACAGCCGTTGGTAGACCCACTGCGATCCCTCAGGTTTCGCTTTGATATACCTGATTTTGAAGAAGGTGTGGCACCGGACGATTTTCTGGATTTGATCCATACCGTCGAGCGGGTTTTTGACCTCCGCGAGGTTCCTGATCATTTGAAGGTGAAGCTAGTCCCCATGAAATTAAAGAAGCACGCTTCTTTGTGGTGGGAGCACCTGAAAAGAAAACGTCTACAGGAGGGTAAAAGACGGGTGGAAACGTGGGAGAAAATGAAGCGGTTACTACACAAAAAGTTCCGTCTGGTAAATCATCGCCAAGACGTTTTCTTGGAGTATAATGGCCTCAAACAAGGTTCTTTGTCTATTTCTGATTTTATTTTGGATTTTGAACGCCTACGAATGTGTTGCGGTGCGGACGAGGATGAGGAACAAGTTATTGCCCGGTTTTTGGGATCTTTACGCACTGATATTTCTGAGGTAATACAGTTACACCCGTATTATTGTTTTGATGATGTTTGCAGGCTTGCTAGTAAGGTGGAAAAACAATCGGCGGCCCGATCTCGATATTCCACTCCTTGGCCCAATCAAAGCCGAGGCCCTATTGTTCCAACACCGCCGCCGACCACTTCGGCCCAACCGACCTCTTCTGCTCCAGCCCAAAAACCACCGGCCTCAAACCCGGCTATGGGGGCGATACGGTGTTTTAAATGTCAAGGGTTGGGTCATCGGCAACGTAACTGTCCCAACACTCAAACAGTAGCTTTGCTTGATGATTCCGCACCTATTTTTTGATGACGAACCAACTGAGGATGATGATTTTAAAGATGCGGAAGTTATTTACCCCAATCGGGGTGAAACCTTAATTTCTCAACGTGTTCTTAATGCGTCTGTTGCTTCAGATGGGGACGATACATCATGGCTGCGTAATAACATATTTCGCGCAAAATGTACTACTAAGGGAAAGGTTTGTGATATTGTTGTAGATGGTGGCAGTTGCGATAACATGATAGCGACAACGGCCGTCGAAAAGTTGGGTTTAACAGTCCAAACTCACCCGGACCCGTATCAGTTGTCTTGGTTAAAAAAAGGGGAATACAATTAAAGTCACGCAACAGTGCTTGGTTTCTTTTTCCATTGGTAACAAGTACACGGACGTGCTTTTGTGTGAGGTAATCCTGATGGACGCTTGTCATATACTTCTGGGCCGCCTGTGGTTGTATGACCGTCGCGTCAAACACGACGGCTATCGCAACACTTACAGTTTTTGAAAGGACGGCTTGAATATTAATTTGGCGCCTTTTAACCCAAAAGCCTCACAAACATAAGCCTATATTCTCTCCCGTTCGGAATTTTTGGGTTGTGCGTTAAAGTCGGAACCACCGTGGATTTACGCCCTTCTAGTGGTCGAAGAGAACCAACCCGCCCCAACACCACCCGCGGCCGTACAGCCCCTTCTACATGACTTTCGGGATCTTTTTCCAGAGGAAATCCCACCGGGCCTTCCGTTAGAGCGGGAAATTCAACATTGTATTGACTTCCAACCGGATGCTTCCATTCCGAACAAACCAGCGTACCGAATGAACCCAAAGGAGTATACCGAATTACAACGCCAAGTTACCGAGTTATTGGAAAAAGGCTTTATACGGGAAAGCAAAAGTCCGTGCGCTGTACCAGCTTTACTCGTCCCTAAACCCGGAGGCGCCTATCGCATGTGCATTGATAGTAGGGCCGTCAACAAAATAACGGTCAAATACCGCTTCCCGATCCCTCGTTTTGAAGATTTATTGGATCAATTGCACGGGTCTAGCATTTTTTTCGAAAATTGATCTTCGAAGCGGTTATCATCATATTCGAATGCGAAAAGGGGATGAGTGGAAGACCGCTTTTAAAACGCGGGATGGGTTATACGAGTGGATGGTTATGCCATTCGGTTTGTCAAACGCACCGAGCACTTTTATGCGCCTTATGAATCATGTTTTCCGTGGGCTTATTGGTCTTTTTGTCGTCGTTTATTTCAACGATATTCTTATTTTTAGTAAAACATTGGAGGCACACTTGCAACATCTGTGGGCCGTTTTCACTATTTTACGGGAGCAACGTTTATTTACTAACGGAAAAAAATGTCATTTTCTTACACGGGAGGTCGTATTTTTAGGACATTTGGTGTCGGGCGCAGGTATTCGTATGGATGAAACCAAAGTGTCGACAATTACGTCGAGGCCAACTCCAAAAACGTTACATGATGTTCGCAGTTTTCACGGGTTAGCCTCTTTTTACCGCCATTTCATCTGGAATTTTAGCACCATTGTTGCTCCAATGACCGAGTTGTTGAAGAGTTCTAAGTTTGTGTGGACACCCGGAGCACAAAAGTCCTTTGACGTTTTGAAGGACCTTGTCACCAAAGCTCCAATACTGGCACTTCCCAATTTTGATGATGTTTTTCAGGTTGAATGTGACGCCTCAGGAGTTGGTATTGGCGGCGTTTTGAGTCAAAGTGGCCACCCGGTTGCATTTTTTAGTGAGAAATTGAATGATGTTCGTCGCCCTACAACACGTATGACAAAGAGTTTTACGCCATCATTCGTAGTCTCGACTATTGGCGTCACTATTTGCTCCCCAATGACTTCATTCTTTTTTCGGATCATCAAGCGTTAAAATATATCCAAGGGCGGGTTAAATTAAATCCACGTCATGCAAAGTGGGTCGAAAATTTGCAAGAGTACTCTATCACTATTTGACACAAAGCGGGGTCTTCTAATACGGTCGCGGATGCTTTAAGTCGTCGCCCGTCCTTGCTTACTACGTTCGCTCTCTCGGTTCCCGGGTTTATTACTTGGCAGCGGCTTTACGAGGATGACCCGGACTTCGGGGAGCCTTGGATGCGCACAGCGAGTTCCGCATGGGGTTTTTTTTCTAGACACGGCGGTTTTCTTTTTCGGGGTGGCCGCTTGTGTGTTCCGCAATCGTCGTTCCAGGAACATATGATTTTGGAGTGTCATAAGGGGGGGTCTCGCCGGACACTTTGGACGTGACAAGACTATTGTGCATGTTCGAGAACAATTTTTTTGGCCACAACTAGAAGCCGATGTGGTCCGTTTACTTCGCCGATGCCATGTGTGCCACATCGCGAAGACGACACACACCAACCAAGGCCTCTATACCCCCTTACCGGTTCCTCGTTCACCTTGGGAGGACGTCAGTTTAGACTTTGTCCTTGGATTGCCACGAACGCAACGACAGAAAGATTCAATTATGGTCGTTGTCGATCATTTCTCCAAAATGGCACATTTTGTGGCTTGTGCTAAAACGTTCGACGCATCACAGGTGGCTCATTTATATTTTGCTGAAATAGTTCGTTTACATGGGGTCCCCAAGACGATCACCTCGGATCGTGATGTTAAGTTTGTTGGACATTTTTGGCGTACGTTGTGGAAAAGGTTGGGCTCAAAGTTGCAATTTTCTAGTTCTCATCACCCACAGACGGACGGCCAAACGGAGGTAACTAATCGAAGTTTGGGTAATTTACTTCGTACTTTAGTTGGTGATAAGCCGAAACAGTGGGACTTGGTCTTGCCTCAGGCGGAGTTTGCATATAATCGTTCCTGTCATAAGTCTACCGGGAAAAGCCCATTTTTTATTGTTTACGGCAGCAATCCGTTTACTCCTCTTGATTTGGCGCCACCTACCGATATGTCTCATCTTAGTACCGATGGTGAAATTAGAGCGGCGCAAATGCAAGACATTCACCAACAGGTTCATGCTCAGATTGCTAAGCATAATTTGCAATATCAGGCGGCCACTAACAAACATCGCCGTGCAATAATCTTCCACCCGGGAGATTTAGTTTGGGTCCATTTACGACGCGATCGTTTCCACAGGGACTATTTGGGAAGTTACATCCTCGGGCGGACGGACCGTTTCGAGTTCTCGAGCGTATTAATGACAACGCATATAAGATTGACTTGCCGGGCCACTACAAGGTATCTGCAACTTTTAACGTCGCTGACTTGTCTCCGTACGAGGGGGATTTAGATGATGATGATGACTCGGGGATGAGTTCTTTTCTACCCGGGGAGGATGATGGCGAGGGGAACGAGCAGGTGACATCGGGTTTCGGGGTTCGTAAACCGATTCCAACCGAAAGTGGCTAGACGGGTTCCCGCGAGTTCGAGGGTCGGTCCAAGATCTCTCCTATTGAGCCGGCGCCTTCTATCTTTTATTTTTATATTATATTTGTTTTCAAATTTTAAGTTATCTGGTTTCCTTTTTATCTTTTGGTTGGGTTTAAAAACAATTCCTTGTAATTCTCAGATTTGTTTTTTTTTCTTTGGTTGAATCCATTTACGTTTTGGAGAGTCTCCAATCGTGTTCTTCGTGGTTGACATAGATCACCAGTTTTTGTTACCATCACGCTACCAAGATGATTTTTTTTCTTTTCTGATAACTTATATAGTGGATTTTTTACCCTTTTATATTATATATACTATTTACTAGGGGCGGTAATTCTTGACACGACTCGTTAATCCGACACTTTAAAAACAGGTTTTGGTCGACTAACACGATCCGTTTAAAAAACAGGTCGGGTTCGGGTTGACCCATATTGAAAACAGGTCTCACCCATTAACCCGTTTAACTATTTAGAACTTTTTTTTTATGTTTCTCCTTTTTTATTTTACATGGTTAGTTATAATAATATTAGTTTTGACACATTATATTGTTTATTGGTCACACTCATACTCATCATTAAACATGTTATTAATAAACCTCTTAAATTTCAACTACTCGTTTATAAATCGTCAACTTGTATGACTCGTTTAAAGATACGGGTTAAACGGGTTGGGTTCGGGTTGACCCAAATTTTATGGGTCAGGTTAGGGTTGAAATCTTTGACCGGAATAATAATATGGGTCGGGATCGGGTTAAACATTTCAACCCACTAATTCTTCAACCCGCTAACCCATCAACCGAACACAATTGACAGTTACACCCCACTATTTTAGAAGTATGACGTAGCAAAGTACAACTTTACCTTCAATGGCCATTTCCATCTCTTTACCAACTGACCTCCCTTAAAGGTAGAAGCTTTAGATTTCCACCGTTACATCTCTCGTATGAAATCCCTGCCTAGAAGTCTAGAACATTAAGGGTATGTTTGGCAATTTCTGAATGATTAAGTACTGAACCAAAAAGATCCGAACTATTAAGAGCCAGTATAATATTTAACCATTTAGAGGCAAATGTTTGACCAATTCAGATTAGAGGTCTTAACTATTCAAACTCTATAATGCTTAACCATTCAGAGGCAAATGTCTGAACCATTTAGACATCAGCTCGCGAAACAAACAATCTGAACCATCAAGTGCTGAACTAGTAAGAGGTCTGAACCATTAAAAGACTCATTAAGAGATAAACAAACAACCCCTACGTAAATCGAAATTGATTCTTCATCAAGTGAACTTTAACCCTAAATGGATGACTATCAAATCGTTGACTCTAAAATCGCTTGAATGTAAATGGATTCATCATTTGCGGTACCCGTGATGTCCCCTCCTTGACCAATGAACCATAAATCGCTAACCCCAAATTCAAAATTAAAGCATTCATGACTTATGTGTAGGATTTTTTAACATGACCTTTGGTAACATGTAATACCATTTTTGTCAATTTTTAGTCAATGAAAATGTACATTTATACTTTCTTATTTATCAGAAACTTATACATCAAGAGCAGGGCCGTTCCAACATTTTTAGAGACCCTAAGCGAACTACGAAGTGGAGGGCCCTAATTTAACACATAAACTCTCCTCCAATCCCGATGGACCGTTGCCATGGGTAATTACGGTTGCTTTTTTTGCCTAGTGATATTCGACAACTTAGAAATTGAAAGCAAGTTGCGATGGGAAGTGGGAACGGTGATTGCGGTTGTATTTTAGGGGCTTTAGGTCGCTGAATAAGGATGATTAGGTCGATGATTGTTCTGTTGTAATAGTTGGAAATTAATGCGAACTAGGCCTTGAAACTAGGCTTTTTTTTTGCTTAACAATATTTACTTTGGGCTCATTCAATAAAAAAAATAGTTTAGTTTTGAAATAAACGTATTTATTTGGGCCCGGTATATATACTATATATAAAATCTTTCTAAAAACTTGGAGGTCTTTATTTTTTTGGTGGCCCTAGACTCGTGCCTAGGTTGGCAAGCTTATGGAGCCGGCCCTGATCAAGAGTTTTATACACTTGAAGTGTTATATGATAAAATTTATACCGGTTTAAAGAGTAACATGATTTTTTTTTAAAATCACATGTACCTGTGTTTTAACAAGTGTAGGGTTTAATATGGTCAAATTAGGTTTCCTATTTCTTATAACATAAGAAAAGTATGTTATATTTTTTGGTATGGCCCACGGGCCATAGTTTATAATATGTAGCATTTGATTTGGCTACAAATATATTGTTTTGTCTGGTATACTACACAAGGTATATCATTTTTTTTTTTTTTTGCTTTTCAATGGATCTTGGATCTTTTAACACAATTTAGATTAAAGTTCATTTGAACATTATAATAGTTTTAACATTTATGTAACACCTCAGCACCCTGACTTCTTCCCTTCCATGTGCCCACACCCCACCGCCTAAGTGTGAGGGGCTGTTTGGCAACTTCTGAATGGTTAAGTGTTGAACCAGTAAGAGGTCTGAACCATTAAGAGCCAGTATAATGTTTAACTGTTCAGAGGCAAATGTCTGACCAATTCAGATTAGAGGTCTTAACCATTCAAACTCTGTATATTTCTTAACCATTCAGGGGCAAATATCTGAACCATTCAGACATTTGCTCGCGAAACAAACAGTCTAAACCATTAAGTGTTGAATTAGTAAGAGGTCTGAACCATTAAGAACCTAATTCAGAGGTAAACAAACAGCCCCTGAGTCTTTGAAGATTATGTATGCTTAAGGCAACTAATAGTCTATAATCATTAGAACCTGTTGGAAGCATTTGGTTTTTATGTGTTGTTTAAACCAAACACTTGGTATATGAATTCTTGCTGAAATTGACCTCAAGTTAGAATTGAGTAAAGTTATGTTATGACCATGATTAATTCATAAAAAATGATATAAGACCATGAATTTTCATTGGATGACAATCCAAGTAACATTGCATAAAAAGAAAAAAGAAAAAAAAAAAGACAATTTTGGCTAAAGTTTATCAAAAAATGGCAACTTGGTGAATTGATTTGATTAATGATAGTGCTAAATTGTATATTATAAGTCGATAAGCGTGTTTGAGCTAAAACACCGGATATAAAAGATGATCAAATGTCAATGGATTTTGAAATAGTAGCATTAACTTAGGTTGTAATGTAACTAACTAAGCTCAAAACCATAATTAGGTGTTACGACTTGATTAAATGGATTCCTAAGTTGATTTATGACATTCAAAGTTAAGTTGGTCATGTAACCAACTAAACTATTCAGTAGGTAAGTTGGTTGTTCATTCTTATTCTTCACTTATCAATTATATTATATATATTATAATATATTATATAAGTCAAAGCCTTATGTTAAAGAATACCCTAGTTGGGCTTTAGTTTACTTTTTAGGTAGTTAATCGTCTTTGGACTATGACTAGCAATTTAGGGGCTTATATTGTCGGTGGGAGTACATAAAGCTTTCTAACTTATACATAAAATTGTTCATTTTAAGAATAAATATAAACTAGTAATAAGACCCGCACGCGTTGCGGCGCAGGTACGTCGCAAATATCGAACGGATTAGTCCAAACGTTATGCATATGAAACACACGTTTTGACGCATCCGAATTAACTCAATGTATCATATAGTTGCATTGCGATTGGATCAAAACGTAACGTAAATCGAATTTATATCGTACAAAATAACGCATTATACGCGACCCGACTAACTCGAATTTATATCGTCAAGCCAAAAAACTCTTGTGGGGGTCAAAGTGGCATTTACAAAGTTCATAAAAAGTTAAATGGTTAAAAATTGCATTTCCTAAACTTAAGGGCTAAGAAAGGGTAAAGATAAAATTTGATAAAGTTTTGAGGTAATAAGGAAACTATAACAAAGTTTGGGCTGAAAAAAAAAACTACCACAAAGTTGGGGTGTCAAAAACAAACTATTTATAAAATAGAGTTGTAGTTTAGGCACTAAATTTGCCATCTTATAAAACTTTGAAGGTATCAAAGTCAAGGGACTAAAATTGCAACATCGTAAAAATATAAGGAAGGGGGAGGCAAAGCCGGTGGGGTTTCCACCAACTTTGTCTTTTAACAATATTAGTAATATGTTTGAGGTTTCCTAACTACTTATTTTTATTATTATTATAATAACCCATTTGATAATTTGATCGGTGTTTAGTACAATGTGTGCCTATCTAAACTTGAACAACAGGCCAAATGCCAATTCAATAGACTATATAGTATGAGACCACAATTTCACAAAAAAAGGCGATGGAGAACCATGATTTTTAATTTATACATTAAATTGTTCATTTTAAGAATATTTGAAGTTTCCTAACTGCTTTTTTTATTAAGTTAACCAGTTTGATAATTTGGTCGGTGTTTGAATATACAATGTGTGCCTATCAAAACTTGAACAACATGCCAAATTCTCATTGAATAGACTAATACAACTTCACTAAACAAAGGTAACCGGGAACTAATGAACTATGATTTTTAAAGAGGGCAACCAAGAACCATGATTTTCGCGTATGTTTATTGTGGACGTGGATTTTCATAAAAATTGAATTGAGAACCTTGATTATTACAATGTCGAGTTGATGTCTTTGATCCTCAAAGTACAATTGAAAACTGAGTTTTCCATGGGGATTATATTTACGTGTGACTTGTATGTTACTTTAAATTCGGTAAAGTTCACATTTAGTTACAAATATTAAGATCTTTTAATGATATATAATAGCTTCTTTTTTTTTTTTTTTTGAACGGCAAATTTCATTGAACCAATCCCCGCTAACAAGAAGCTAGACGAGGGACCAAACAAACAAACAAACAGGAAAGGAAATTACAAATCAAAAGAGATCCATCTATTCCACTCGACATTTATCCTTTTAGCCCTATACTTAACCCAAAGGAAGCTGGACGATTTGACTTCGCCTTTAATGCCATCCACTTTAAACGAACCGTTGTTGAAAATGATGTTGTTTCGGGTTTTCCATAATGTCCAGCATGTCGTCGAAATGATAGCGTGGATCACTTGACGTTTATAACTTGAACCGGCCACTGAACGGTGAATCTCGAAGATATCACGAACCGAGGAGACATTAATCGGATCCAACCCACACCATGTACTTACCGCGTTCCAGATCACCGAAGCCACGTAACAGGACGCAAAAATATGGTCCGCAGATTCGGTCGCCATATAATAGCTATCATATTGTATTTGTTTTCTAAGACTATGATTTTCATGATGTTAATCGCCGAGTTGACATATATGTATATAGTAGGTTAGAATCTCGTGTATTACACGAGTTGAATAAATGTAATTTTATATACCAAATAAAAAAATATATCTTTAAAAATCTCGTTTATTACACGTGCTGAATAAATGTAATTTTATATACCAAATAATAAAACAATATATATTTAAAAATGTCGTTTATTACATGGGTTGAATAAATGTAATTTTATATATTAAATAATAAAAAAATGATATCTTTGAGAACCCCGTATATTGTACGGGTTGAGTAAATTTTATTTTATATATTAAATAATGAAAAAAGTTACATTTTTAAGATTATATACCAAATGATAAAAAATATAATTAAAATCTTGTTTATTATATGGGTTGAATAAATGTAATTTTTTTATATTAAATAATAAAAAAGTTATATCTTTGAGAACCCCGTGTATTGTACGGGTTGAGTAAATTTAATTTTTTATATTAAACAATGAAAAAAGTTACATTTTTAAGAAACCTATGTGTTATATGGGTTGAGCACATGTAATTTAATATACCAAACAATAAAAAGTTATATCTTTATAAACTCTATGTATTATATGGATTGAATAAATCTAGTTTTATATACTACATAATAAAAAAAAGTTATATTTTTTAAAAACCCCGTGTATTACACGAGTTGCATAAATGTAATTTTGCATAGTAAAAAAATAAAAATGTTATATCTTTAAAAACCTCGTTAATTACACGGGTTGAATGAATCTAATAAAAATTTATATCTTAAAAAAAACTAACGGATATACTCGATATACGATGGATGGGGTGATTGCGGTGATGGTTCTTATAAATGTCACGTAAACATAGTGATTACCGTATTTGAGTTGAGAATCGAACACGAAAATAAAAGTATAGAACCAATAAACATTGATTAATATTTTTGTTTACCCCTTATAAACATTTTTGAAATGCATTCCACCCTTAACTACTTTAGTTTAATAAATAAATAAATTATTTACATTATATTAATTTATATTTAGCGTACATCTTTTGTTAATTTCAGGATAAATAATGTTGAAATCTGATAAATATTTTAAAATATTATATTATCTCCTATACGAATTGTTTAAATTCATATTAAATTTAATTTTATAATTATCTTTTAACTTACGCTAATTATCTATAAAATGGATGGCTTCAATGAATGACATGTGTCCTTCCATTGGTTTCTTTTATTATATAGTATAGATTTTTTTTTATGAAATTAAGATGGTTTTCCAAATTTTTTTGGCTCTATGGAGGGCTGTCTTCGAAAATCACAATTTTTTTTGGGCCTTTGTGCGAGATAGAAATTCGAGCTCTATTCATTAATCCGTTATGTTTGTTTATTGATTTGGGCAAAGTCATTAATCCATTACACACTAAAACAATCGGGCTTTTAAATTTGATTGACAAAAACAGTTAGACTTCGAAACAGTTGGGCTTTAACGTTTTGGGTTTATAAATACAGGCCCTTTAAGTGTTTTTCTTTAAAAACATACAGGTTTTTTTTAAATATATATATAGAGAGGCCAGTTAACGTACAATACGGCTTAACGTACATCACGTACGACAGATAATTACGCACGTTCATTTGAAAATCACACACGTTATAAACTAAAAAACCCAAATTACGCATGTTAGAAAACATTAATCATGCATGATGAAAACATTAATCATGCACGTTATACACATAATCACGCATGTTGTCGTATGTGATGTACGATAAGCCGTAATGTATTTTACACTTTTCCTCTCTCTCTCTCTCTCTCTCTCTCTATATATATATATATATATAGGGTGAGTATCAAATAGAAAGTTTATTTTGGCTAGGAAAGATAGGAAGCAATAGGATTATGACATGTGGCAAAATTTAAAATAAAGAGGAAGGGTATTTTAGCCAATTTTACCCAATCTTCTCCCTTCTTCTTATCTCTGTAACTTCAAAACCCATCATCTTCAACATTTTCTTCATTTTCTATCTCAATAATCACAACATTATAGTGCGATTTTCGTCACCAATCAATGGTTCAAACACCCAATCAACGTGTTCTTCAACTTTTTTGAAGAAACCCAGTTTAATTTCATATAATATCTCATTTTTTCCCTGTGATTTTGAAGTGAATCACTCGATTCGTTCGACTCGGTCGCTGATAAGTGTTTCTAACATTCAAATTTCGTCAATCAGTGAAGAAATCGGCTTTGATCTATGTAAGAAAATTTTTAATTGCATTTTTATGATCTGAGTTTTTGAATTGAGTCATTGCGTTTTACGATCTTGGCGGGGGTCCGGGGGCAGCGCCCCTAGGAGCAGGGTCCAAGGGGCGGCAGCCCCTGGCGGTGTCCAAGGGGCAGAGCCCTTGGCTGGGGTCGAGCTGCATCAGAAAATTTAATTTTCTGGAAATTACCTCATTTTCGTAGACAGTTTTTGATCTCCTACTTCCTGGTTCAGAGAGAACACTTTCTTTTGTGTTTTTAGGCCATTGCGTTTTATAAATAAGAATTTTTATGTGTTTTTCAGCAACTGCGTTTTAGAAAAAACACATTTTTGAAGTGTTTTTAGTCATTGCGTTTTAGGTAAAACACATTTTTATGTGTTTTCAGTCAATTGCGTCTTAGAGATAACACTTTCTTTTCTGTTTTTAGGCCACTGCGTTTAGAATAAGACATTTTAAGTGTTTTATGGCCATTGCGTTTTAGAAAAGCACATTTTTGAAGTGTTTTTAGTCCATTGCGTTTTAGGTAAAACACATTTTTATGTGTTTTCAATTCATTGCGTTTTAGAGAAAAGACATTTTTAAGTGTTTTATGGCCATTGCGTTTTAGAAATAAGACATTTCTTTGTGTTTTTGGTGCATTGCGTTTTAGGTAAAACACACTTTTATGTGTTTTCCGTCTATTGCGTTTTAAAAAGTACACTTTCTTTTGTGTTTTTAGGCTATTGCGTTTTAGAAATAAGACATTTCTTTGTGTTTTCTGACAATTGCGTTTTAGAAATAAGACATTTCTTTGTGTTTTTTGTGCATTGCGTTTTAGTAAAAGGCATTGTTTACATTTTTTTTCCATTCCGTTTTACGCAACTAAGTTTTTTTCCATTGCGTTTTACGTAACTGGGTTTTCGATTTTTTTTCGAAAATATAGCAATAGTATACTTGTTTTAAAGATAAAAAAACGCTCGTTTTTTTGGTGCGATTTTTATAAAAAATAATGTCGTATGAAAAGGTTATTAACGTTTAAAAAATGGGGGGGAATTGGAGGAGAGAGAAACTATTGTCCTGCATTGACTAGAATGCCCTTACACAAACCCATGCGCCTCTTTTTTTCTCTTCAATTTTACCCATTTAATCTTAACCCTTGATTAAATCAATTGATGGTCAAGATTACTTCCTAGTCTGCTTGGATTTGTTAGACGAGGAATTTGCAACTCCTTCACTTAAGCCATTAGTCTGATAAACTTCTCTTGTATATAGTGATCCGCCTGTGGATTATTACATACTCGTCTGTACTTATTATTTTGGTATTTTCAGACAATTGAGTATGTAATAATATTTTGTATTCCATAGACTTCCGCTGTGCTATTCTGTGTATGTTTGACTATGACGATACCAATCTTACGTCACGATACTCCCCACCGGGCTGAGCTGTAAATATCGGGGTGTGACATATACCTTTCTTTGTCCAGCCTTTTATCAAAAGCAATTGTCTCTTTAGTTATTCGTTAACACTCCAAATTGTACTCGGATAGAATGATCTTACTGATATATATGTGTCTCAGGAGATGAAGTTGTGAATTATGTCTCTTATTTACTTCATTTTCATTCACAAACCCAGACAACCACGGTGTTTTCCCCTTGTATGTTTCCATATGACGCATACAGTCTATACCGTTAGTAAGTGTTCTCCATTCCATCTCTTTTCTTTCTATCTCTGATTCTTCAAGTGCTTTTATAGCTGGTGTTGGTTTTATGGCCTTTTGTTGGTGTAAAACCAGTACCCTTCTCTGTAATATAGCAACATTGTGTCAGTAGCTTTACATAAATATAACATGTATATGAAGAAGTTTGGTATTACCAGTGTGTCTAGAAGCCCTTTCTATCTATCCTTAAAATCTTGTTTAATTGTTGGATTGTCAATCAACTCAATTTTGCCGATTTTCAAGTGGAAGCACAAGACATAGAAGTGGTCACCTTTAAGTACCAGACTAAACACGAGGTCAACCGGTTCAAGTTTTTTTACCTCATATTTCAGTAATATGTCTTCAAAATTTGAGGCAAAAACGTTTAGCCGTTGGTTGTCTGTGTAAGTATCCTTGTACAAGGCATCCGTCTGTATGTTAAGTAATTACAAGCAATGTTAAGTAATGTATTACAAGGTAATTATATATGCGAAATTATTACATGCAAAATAATGTCTGAAAATATTTCACATGCGAATTGCTTATATATTGTATGCGAAATGTTATTTTTTGTTCACAGGAAATGTCTCAACTGTTTTACATGCGATTTACTTATATTTAGTATGCGAAATCACTGAATATGCAGTTTTTGTTTGATATCAAATGCGAAAATGTTTAAACAAACATATCATCATTGTGCTAAACAAGAAGAGTCTGTATGGTGATGATTTTCTATCCCTCTTCTTCTCTTCAAGGTTGCGAACATCCACAAATGAATCGATTTCGTTTGATGCTACGTACTGACCTCTGAAGAAGCTTTCGAAGATACCTTTGATGGTGAACACCCTAGTTTTTTATCAGTAAAATACTTCTCTGCCAGGCAAACATTAAATAGTTAAATATTTTGAGTATATATATAGATGTTTTTAGTTGATCTAATTGTTTACTTACTCTATTCCTATAAATGTAGCAAATGTGTATCGGATCAAACTCAATTCACGATCTAAGAATGCTTCGTGCATGTTAACCACTCTATTGGCGGAAGGGGAACAAAATTCTTCTCCAAGTTCTGCATACCTTTTCTCATTTCGAAGCTTTACCATTTCTATTGTCTTATAAAGGAGTTCATTAAACCCCTTTGGTTCCACCTTTTTTTGTACTCTACCTTCTTCTTTACCGGATTTTTGTTTTGCAGCCGGTTATTTTTGAACTGGTTTTGAGTTTTTCCCCCTACCTGGGTTCTTTCCCTTATGTACTACCAGGATTTGTGCCAGGCTCAAAAGTGACTCAACCGATTGCAATTCTTCAGCTGTCACCTCAGGGTATACCACTTTTGGCTCCTTTTTAATTTCGATACCTGAATTGGTTTGTTGTGGGTCCTTCTGTGTAGTTTCTCCTAAAGTAACTGCTCACTTTAGTTTCAGATTTATCCTCATTGTTTGGCCCAGAATCTGCAAGTGTGTTTCGAATGCTTTTAGTAAAAAAATGTCAAAAGTTTATCCTTTTTAAGCTAAGTAGATTTGTTGTACCTGTGGAAATATTTTTTTCTTGAACTTTTTCGGGATGTTTTTGTGTAGATTCGGCTAAGTTCAGTGCTGCTTCCATCCCAGTTTCAGTTTCACCACTTTCTGCAGGCTAGTTTAAGTTAAAAAATATAAGATTTTGTTCTTTTATTTTATTTTCTAATATAAAGTGTTTTTAACTTGGACAGATGGTTTGTAAGCGTATACACCCGTTTCCACAGTTTGAATATTTGCAATAAGGGTGTCTGTTACTCCTCCATCATCTTTATTTGTCAATCCTTCATCATCTGGCTGTAGTACCCCTATACACACAAATTATTGAATTTTAATAACTCAGAATCAAAATCGCATGCTATACATGACATGGCATGCGAAATCAAAAATCAATTGTATGCATGAAATCGCATGTGTATAGGAAATCCAATGTTTATATAAAATCGCACGTGTTAATTTGAAATCGCATGTTTACCTTCTGATTCCATTTGTCTGACAGTGTCCACAACATTGGATATTATTTGTTGAGCTTCTTCATTCTCTCTACATTCTTTATTTGTTTTATCTTCTTGATGAACACTAGAATGTGCAGTTTCAGGCTCTTGAACCGAATCAGGCGGCACACAAACCGGATTATTCCGAAGTGTGCCATCCCACTGCTTACAGGCCTTCATAATCTCCGGATCCCAAAAACACTTGGTTTTTGTATCTGAAACTAAGTTGTTTATATCTTGAACCATTTCAATGTATTTTTTGACATTGATCGTCATTCTTTTCAACAGATTCTGTAATATTTATAAGTTAAAATACTATCAATTTAAATGTTAAAATAAATGGATTAAATGAAATTAATATTTGATGGGCTTACTTTTTTTATGGTTAAAGCCGCTCGATTTTGTTGCTGGTCTGAACCGTAGACTACGGTGGGTTAAAGTGGAACAAGAGTGCTGCAATAGTCTAGCATTTTCTGTGTTTGTGTCCCAACTCCCATCACAAGGTTCAACCTAGACATTTTCGGGATGTCAAAACTGAAATCCATCATATCATCAGTGTGCTCGTTAAGGTCCTCCTCGGTTTCTACGTTTTCTACTGCACGTGCAGTTCTTCTTCTATAGCTTTTTGTGTTGTCAACGGGTCGTATTGTATACTCCTCCGTTGAATGACCCTGTTCATTTTCATTTTCACTTTCATTTGTCCACAGAGATCCGCTATCCGAAATATGTTCCTCGACTTTATCAATCTCCGTAGATGTGATATAACGAATAACCGGTATCTCCATGACTTTCTCGAACAGATGAAGCCTCTTGTTGTACTCATGTGTGTATAGAAGCTGTATAAATATAAAAAGGAGTTTATTTTTACTTAGAATATGTATTTATTTTATCTTTTTATATATATGTTAACAAATGTAGTAAAAGATACCGTAAGAAAGGCAACAGGTCCCACGTACTGTATTTTTGTGTTCTTCCAGCCCGTTCTTGTACGACGTAACGTGTCTAGTAGATATGAGCACCAATCTAGATGCGGTATATCCTCAACAACCTCTACCCCAAGCAAACATCTATCATTTGCAGTTGTAGCTTTTGTAATCTCCGTAAAAAAATGTCATCCAGTACACTAGGAAATTGATTCTAAACAGGCTTCCCCCATCTCTTTATCTCTTTGATTTTCCATTGCTGTTGCAATTAAGCCATGGGTAATTCTCACGTTGTCCCCCCATTGACTCATAAATTTATCCATAACACTATCTCCACTTTTGGGTTCTTTACTCTTTTCAATCTTCTCAACCTTTTTAACTTTTCTTTTATCGACTATTATGACAACTGGCTTAGGTCCTTTTGGTATTCCAAATGCCCCATAAACTGTGTTCGATGTAATTTTGATTTGATGTTTACCTATGTTTAGCTTATTGAACATCTCGTCAAAGTTTCTGGCTAGCCAATATCCCAAATGTGTCGAAATATGGTTGATATTCATATCTAGAATAGCCCCAAAGCCCATATTTTTCACCTCATCAACTTGTTCGTTTTGAAAAAAGTTTCACGGTATCCATATATGATGTAGGTTGACATCTCAACAGTATTGCTTCGTTGTTGTATTCAAAGAAAGCCCTAGGTTATGTTCTAGGTGGTTTAGGCTGGCTTGCTTTTTTTCCCTGTCCCACTTTTTTTGAAGGTTTACTTTTTTTTTTTGTATTTTAGATCTCTTGTCCTCTTTCTTCTTTTTTGGAAGTGGCTCAACAAAGTCATCATCCTCAGAACTTCCTTCTACAACCCTTCTTTTTTTGTTTTTGTTTACGTTTTTCAATGTTGATATGGGATCTTCAAAGTCATCATCAGACTCTATTTCAACAAAATCGCATGCTATCAGACAAAAACCTTATAAAATCGCATGTATCAGTTAACCATTTACCAAAACTCACCAATCTGATAAAATCGCATGAATGAGTTATAAATTTGCATGTATCAACTAACCATTACCAAAACTACCTAATCTTATAAAATCGCATGCCTCAGACAAAAAACCTTATAAAATCGCATGTATCGGTTAACC
This sequence comes from Helianthus tuberosus, assembly GCA_030545235.1. Classification (NCBI taxonomy): domain Eukaryota; kingdom Viridiplantae; phylum Streptophyta; class Magnoliopsida; order Asterales; family Asteraceae; genus Helianthus; species Helianthus tuberosus. The sequence goes on from CM060425.1 coordinate 203,541,322, forward strand.
ATTCACCAAAACTCACTAATCTTATAAAATCGCATGAATGAGTTATAAATTCGCATGTATCACCTAAGCATTACCAAAACTACCTAATCTTATAAAATCGCATGCCTCAGATAAAAAACCTTATAAAATAGTATGTATCAGTTAACCATTTACCAAAACTCACTAATCTTATAAAATCGCATGAACGAGTTATAAATTCGCATGTATCACCTAACCATTACCAAAACTACCTAATCTTATAAAATCGCATGCCTCAGACAAAAAACCTTACCAAACAGGGCTAATCATATAAAATCGCATATGTCATACAAAACCCTTACAAAACCCACTATAAAACCCTTAATCTTATAAAATCGGCATGTACCAAACAAAAACCTACCAAAATCGCAGATAACCATTACCAAAACAATACCTAATCTTATAAAATCATATGTATCAGACAAAAACCTTACCAAACAAAGCTAACTATACAAAATCGCATATGTCATTCAAAACCACTATAAAACCCATCATAAAATCGCATATATAAGCAAATACCTGGATTCATCTTCTTTGACTGCGGTCTATCGTTGTTGGCCTTGCTCTGTTTCTCAAAACTCATCAATCCTCGTTGAATCGCACCGGTAAAGTCGAACGAAACTTGGGGGGAAGAAGAATGCAATGTTTTGAATTTTGGTTTTACGGTATGATTGTGAGTATCTTTGCTGATTATCAGGGATTATGATTTCGCAATTAACGATTTTAACATTGGCAGTTTGATATATATATATATATATATTTTTTAATTTGATTAATTTAGTGACGTAAATTAGTTAAGCCCGGGGTTTAAATGAGATGATCCGACGGTTGTGGTTATAGCGTTGAAGGGGTAAGGTCCCAAAAACCTTGCTTCAAGTACTTGGGACCATACCATAACCTCGTCAACAAACCCTCTCTAGACCTTGCGCGGTCGCACACTGGTCCTATAAAGATAACTTAAAAAGAAAACGATGGTCAAACACCTGCGCGCCAAAAGGAGACTAACGAATCCTTGCACCAATCTCCATAGCAAACAAGATTAAAATCCTAACAAAACACTTCCGCATAATTAATATCCAGACTTGGATAAAAATAACTTCTCTGATACCATACAATGGACATAAAGAAGAGCCACACAGGATTACAGTTGTATTCTTCTAGAAGCTCCATCGTGCACCACCAGTCCGTTATAACCGAATGGCCACGTGGCCTCATCCCAGGCCCTCTCAAAGTCACGATGATGGCACGGAATTGAAGAGAAATCTGCACTTGCCCACTTTCCATATGGCAATACCCCAGCCGTTGATTGAGATCACGATCCGTGTGCTCACACACTCGTTAGTGATTAACGGTGGAAAAAATAACCGCTTACGGAAAAAGCAGTTTCCGTCAACTTTTCATCAACAGGTTTTCCCGCCCAAACTTCGGCTATAAATAGAAGGATAATTCAGGTATAATTCTCAAGTTACATTCACTTCACTTTCACTTCTTCTTCATCAAAACCTGTACTTATTCTTACGCCAGAGGGTGGTCACGGAGAGAACCCCTATTCTCCCTGTGGCGAGTCTAACGGCTGTTGTTTTGTAGTGATTGTTAGAGGAAGAAGATCATTCACTCACGAGTCGAACGAGAAGATTTAACCCCTTTTATGCAGATTCAAACCCCCTGGTTCAGTTGATTCCGGTCAATTAAACTTGTGTCTCTTCATTGGCGCCCACCGATTTCTCAGTTTTATTCATCTCTTCTCGTTTCGATTCACGTTTTCATCTCCGTTTTTTAAATGGAGGAAACCCCGACAAACCATCAATCCGGCCATCGGCCAAATTTCGCTCATAATACCCAAGTCGAAGGGATTGTGGAAGAGGCTTCGGATGATAATGAAGTTCAATACAATGATAATCATCCGAATGATCCTGTCACTCCAGGAATGCAGCCTGAAATTCCAATAAGCTCAATTTTACCTCCCGGAGAAACCCCCATCTCCTGGTATGTCAGATCTCAAGGAGCAATAAATGTTGTGTATGCACAACTCTGTGCACAGACTGCTCTTCCCACTCAGTCACGAAGACCTGCATCTCGCACACAAGCACCATCTATACCTCATGTTTCCCATCATGAAGCACCATCACGAGTTCAGGTAGAAGACACGGAAGTTTACTCTAGATCTCCTGCACGGTATGAGTCTACTCATTCCGAAAATCGACGAAGAGAGTACAATGATGAATCTCATTCCCACCGAAGGTAATCGGTTTACTCCAGGATGGTCCCGCGTTCTCACTGATGTGTGTAAAATGCAACATATAAATTACATCAAACGTGGCATAAAACTAACCCTTTTTAGTACTAATGTTGGAAAAATTGTGCTTTTGTTTTCCTTTTGTATTTTCAGGGTTAAATGAGCTTAAATGAACAAAAGAAGCAAAAATGCAGCTAAAACTAACATTAATACAAGAAAAGGAATAAACGTGGCATGCCCGACCCCTCGACAACATCTTCCCAAGCAAAAACAAGAGATCAGAAAGCTGAACACGCCCCGTGCTCATTGAACACGGGGGCGTGCCCAAGTGTCTGCAGAAAATAGTAGAAGCTTCGATTTCCCAACACGGGGGCGTGCCCAGCGGACACGGGGCCGTGGTCAACGCCAAGATTCGCAGAATCCAAACAAATCTTGATAGTACAGATACGCTTCTGCACACGGGGCCGTGCCCAGCAGACACGGGGCGTGGTCAACTAATGCAGACAAACTGCATTTAATGAAGAAAGAGAAGATGGATGGACACGGGGCAGTGCCCAATGGACACGAGGCCGTGTCCGGGCTTCTGTGCAGGCTATAAATAGAGGTGCTTGGTTCACTTCAAAGACATCCCTTGGCAAACCACCTCTCTCACACTTCACCCACCCACCACCACCATCATCCATCATCCATCATAGAGTGTGTGTAGTAGTCTCGGGATCCAAGATTGATAGTTAGAGCTCTTGACAATCAGGGGAAATGTTTGCCTAAGTCTCTTACATCACTTGGTGAAGACAAGCATTTAGTGTAATACGTTTTATTTTTAATCTTTTCGCACTTTTTATTTGGTTATGTATTAATGACTTTAATAACTCGTTTCTTATGTTGAAGGTGAAACTTCCTTATCATTTGTCTGTGGTGTCTTGGTGTTATTTTACTGTCTATATAAAATAAAAGATTTACACCATTCATATCTCCACGGTCTATATGGAGATATGTTGGCTACCTGGTCGGGGGTTAAGGGAATGGTTTAGTAAGCGTCTTGCCTTATTCAGTGTATAGATCCTGCAAGGACCTGGGTCAAGCTTAGTAGGACCTCCTTCAATACCCACTGGTATTGGATGGCGGGGGTTCAAATTTCTTGATCCCCTCATATGTAAACTACTATTAAAACATTAACCCGGCTACTTAGGATTGTATCCCTGCTGACTCAAACTACTTAGCCGAGGGTAACGTCACATTCAAAAGAGTGGCCTACCACATTACGCATTAATAACTTAATAAATTATCTTTCAATAATCCAACCCTTTAGGATTGTATCCTTGCTGACTCAAACTACTGGGTTGAGGGTAACATCACCTTCAAAAGAGGGGCCCTACTACTATAACTAAGATAATCTCTTAAAAAGTGCAAAATGCGAAAATAATCAAAGGTTACACTAAAGGCGAGTCGGATCCAAGTGATTCATCTTGTCTATCTGTTTTTATTTTCAGCATTTTTAGTTTTTATTTTCATGTTTAAACCTTTTTTTAAATTTTGATTTGATTAGACGTTGAGGATAAACCGGTACTAAAAGCTCTTGTGTCCTTGGACGACCTCGGTATCTTACCAACGCTATACTACGCTCACGATGGGTGCACTTGCCCATATGTGTGTTTAGTGTTAGTAAAATATCGTGTTTTATAAATTTAAAACTTGACTAAAGTGTAAAAAAGGCTAAAAATATACATAAAAACGTATAACACACCGCACACATCAAGTTTTTGGCGCCGTTGCCGGGGACACAAGGATTTTAAAAAAGTTAGGAATCAATGGCCTAATCGTTTTTCTTATTTTTCTGTTTTTTTTTTAGGATTTTTCGTAAATTTTCAGCTTCTGCAGAGCTCAGCACGGGCTGTGCCTGGTCGGACACGGGCCGTGCCCAATGGACACGGGGCCCTGTCTGGGCTTCTATGCAGGCTATAAATAGAGGTGCTTGGTTCACTTCAAAGGCATCCCTTGGCAAACCACCTCTCTCACACTTCACCCACCCACCACCACCATCACAACCCACATCCACCACCATCATCCATCATCCATCATAGAGTGTGTGTAGTAGTCTCGGGATGTAAGATTGATAGTAAGAGTTCTTGACAATCAAAGGCCATGTTTACCTAAGTCTCTTACATCACTTGGTGAAGACAAGCATTTAGTGTAATACTTTTTATTTTTAATCTTTTCGCACTTTTTATTTGGTTATGTATTAATGACTTTAATAACTAGTTTCTTATGTTGAAGGTGAAACTTTCTTATCATTTATCCGTGGTGTCTTGGCGTTATTTTACTTTCTATATAAAATAAAAGATTTACACCATTCATATCTCCACGGTCTATATGGAGATATGTTGGCTACCTGGTCGGGGGTTAAGGGAATGGTTTGGTAAGCATCTTGCCTTGTTCAGTGTATAGATCCTGCAAGGACCTGGGTCAAGCTTAGTAGGACCTCCTTCAATACCCACTGGTATTGGATGGCGGGGGTTTGAATTTCTTGATCCCCTCATATGTAAACTACTATTAAAACATTAACCCGGCTACTTAGGATTGTATCCCTGCTGACTCAAACTACTTAGCCGAGGGTAACGTCACCTTAAAAAGGGGGGCCTACCACATTACGCATTAATAACTTAATAAATTATCTTTCAATAATCCAACCCTTTAGGATTGTATCCTTGCTGACTCAAATTACTGGGTTGAGGGTAACGCCACCTTCAAAAGAGGGGTCTGCTACTATAACTAAGATAATCTCTTAAAAAGTGCAAAAGTGCGGAAATAATCAAAGGTTACACTAAAGGCGAGTCGGATCCAAGTGATTCATCTTGTCTATCTGTTTTTTATTTATTTTTATTTTCAGCATTTTTAGTTTTTATTTTCATGTTTAAACCTTTTTCTAAAATTTTGATTTGATTAGACGTTGAGGATAAACCGGTACTAAAAGCTCTTGTGTCCTTGGACGACCTCGATATCTTACCAACGCTATACTACACTCACGATGGGTGCACTTGCCCATATGTGTGTTTAGTGTTAGTAAAATATCGTGTTTTATAAATTTAAAACTTGACTAGAGTGTAAAAAAGGGCTAAAAATATACATAAAAACGTATAACACACCGCACACATCACTCACCAGAGGCGGGACACCCACACCAGTGAGTATGACAGTATATACCATGAGGGAGACAACACAAGTGTGTTCAATCGATTGCAACCGAATTAAAAAAGTTGTAAGCCTCGCGCGGTTTATAATACAGAAGCAGAGCACGACTACAATTTAATCTACCGCCCGGCGGAGGCAGAAGAGAACTCCAAGTTTATTAGTGAGATCGCTTTAGCTCCGTTGGCAAATTCAATGGCATGACAGATCCAGATGATCACCTTCGTGTTTTCGCTAGTGCAGGTCTGGTAGGAGGATGGACCTTGCCAATGTGGTGTCATCTATTCATCAAGACTCTCACCGGTGCCGCGCGACTATGGTTCGATAACCTACCCGTCGGGAAGATAACATCATGGGTAGATCTGTGAGAAAAATTTCTAGTGCATTTCAGCCAACAGAGAAGGTCTATCCGAGATACTGCAGACGTGATGAATATTTGGAGGCGCGATGACAAGAGCTTAGAAGATTTTATCACACGCTACAACAAGGAAATGCTCGAGATCATAGATGTCCATGAACACTTGATCAGAGCACAGTTTAAGTATGCCCTCCGCTGCGATGACATGATCAAGGTTTTGTCTGGAATAGAAGGGCTACCAAAGAGCTGGGAGAAGCTGATGGCGGTAGCTAAGGTGTACGCCTAGACAGAGAAAAACCTCAGCACTAACAGACCACCACCACCACCGCACAGCTGCCCGCAAGATATGAGCGCGGGTAGTGGAAAAAAGTTCAAAAAGCATTGGCGTGACTCAAATTCTGGAACGTACTCATCCGAAGACGCGCGAGCTACCATAAACAAGCTCGCAGCACAAAGAGAGACAAAGCACGAAAGTAGGGAGCGGCAGTGGACCCCCCTAACGAAAACTCCGGCGGAGGTGCTCAGTACAGAAGACTGTCTGTTTAAAACACCTCCGCCAATGAAGAATAAGAGGGGCCAAGATCCGAACCAATATTGTGACTATCACAAGGATAATGGTCATACGACAAACAATTGTATCTCTCTCCGCACCGAGATTGAAAAAGCGCTCAAAAGTGGTGAACTCACCACTTGTTGCAGAATGTGCGATATAAAGCAAATTACTCGCGGCGAGTAAGGCCCGAGTAAGAAGGCGAAGAACTAAGCAACATACAATAGTCTCCTCACATGTTGGTCAAGTTCTGTGGCTTACCAATCCATGGCGAGGACTATAGTATGAGTAAGTTAAGTTTCATGTAATTATCCTAAAATAGACTACTTTGTACCACGGCCTCGGTGCCCTATCATGAATCAAAACAAAGTTCTATTATTTCTATGTTTATTACAAATTGCATGCAATTCCTTTTGGTAAGCGCAAAAACATTATGGTAGATATAACACAAGTCTCATGAACGGTCAGCGATTATACATATCGTGCAAGGCCCAGCCTTACGTTCACAAATGAGCTTTATACCACCTTTATTCGCCTTACCTAGCCAAAGTAATTGTACTCATGCAAAACAATGCAAGTCAAAACACATTCCATAATAGTTACTGGCGTACCACACGCCTTGACAAAAAATAATATACATACACGGCAGTGTATTAAACAAGTTACTTGCGCAACAGCGCATTCACAAACTGGGATCCAGTCCCAAAACCTACAGTTAAGTGTCCGTACAATCACAATGAAAACCTAAGCTAGGTCTTCATCTTCATCTTCTTCTCTGTCTGGGAAGATTTCTTTCAACTACGCCACATGATCTTCAGACTGCAACGCGACATTAATAAGATCCATAACGGGGAGATGTAAATTATTAAATTGCGTCTTCGCAGCAGCAAGGGCAGCTCCAGTATTAACACCATGGGTAGCAGACTTGCTAGTGACCCAATCAACCTTCAAAGTGTTAACCACATGATGTGAACACTCTACATACCCTTGGGCGTAACTGTCATTCCGTGTAGCAACCAGCAGATAAGCAACCGTCTTATCTAGTTCTTTAGAGTTAAGAACCGATTCAACAACCTACACAAAGGGAAGAAATATGAATTACAAGGCGCACAAATATCACTAAATGTTATCAGGGATAAAGATAAACTTACGCTCGCAATCCCATGCTCTTTCAACCACAGCATGTCACTCTTCAACAGTTCAAGCTCACTCCCGGTCGTTGCTCGTGCAGTTTCAGAGTTCTCCAACTTGTCTTCTATTTTAGTAAGACAGCGGGAAGTTTCTGCTTGTTTGGTCCATTCAAAATTTAAATCCTTTTTAGCAGCCTCAACCTCCGCTTTAAGTTGTTCCTGCTCAGATAATAAAGCAATAAGTTCTTCTATCTCCTTATCTCTAAGAGCAAGAGTAGCGCAGGTATGTACCTCTCTATGTTCACTCCTTTCCCTATGGGAACGCGCCTCATCCCGCACGACCTCAGCTTCAGCTTTTTCTTTCTTCAATTTTTCGATCTCCGCATCTTGTTTCTTCAATTTCTCAACTTCAGCTTTAAGATTGTTGATAACATTGCGAAGACCTATTTTCTCAGCATTGTCTTTCTCACAAATCTCTTTCCAATTTTTGTGCTCCTTGGAAAGAAGGGCAGCTTCAGCTTCCGCTTTTCTCTTCCATCCCGCAACTGACCATTCCTCAGTTTTTCGGTCATTTTGAAATTTGACCTGATCAGCTTCTAGTTTAGCCTTCAACAGAGCAACTCGAGCCTCATCCTCAGCAGCCTTCTTCTTGGACGCTTTAAAAGCAGCCCATTCCTTATGCATGCTATGCCACTCGCGCAAGATGCTGTGCGTAGTAGACGTATAAGTGGCAGCCTCTTCAAGATAGGCATGATAGATCTACTCGTGAAGGTGCCCCTCCTGAAATTTAATCTCCCCAGGCAGAAAGGTTCCCTGTAACCAGTCTCGGCACACACGCCAGTCTGAAAAGGTGTCACCCTTCTTCAAATTCCAAACAGGAACATGAATTTCAGAGGCGTTCTTCTCTGAGTAGGTTCTATAATAACAATCCCCCAGAGTTTCATCCGGGCGGATAGGGGAATTTTTATCAACATCAGAAAAAGAACCTTGGTCCTCAGCGGAGATCTTCTCAATATTCTCAGGCATAAAACCAGAAGCGACAGAAGGAGAAGTTGTTATAGGAACCTCTTGAGCAGATTTCCCTTTTTCCAGAACTCGAGCAACAAATTCAGGAGTTTGCAGATGACCAGCACCAACGTCCACAGCCTCCGGGCTTAGTAATTTTCTCCGAATCCACAGCAACATCAGCAGACTTTTCAGCCTCAGGGTTCTCTGCCCCAGCAGTCTTCTCCGCCTCATTATCAGCAGCCTCAGTACTCTCTAACTGATCGTTAGCAGGGGGTAAGGAGGAGAAGGCGGAAGCTTCTCATTAACCACGGATGATGGTTCAGCGGGAACATGAGAACTTGGCTTTTCTGTAGAGCAAAATATATGTTACAAACATTTGACGCGCATAAAAAAGAAACAAGAGGGAAACACCTACCAAGAACCGGGTTTGCAAAAAAGGCATCCAAATTGCCTCTTCTGGTGATTTTCTTCTTCTGAACCTTCTTGGCCGGTTGACCATCAGCATCAGCACCAGCTTGTTTCCTTTTTCCTGCTTTCTTCCTCACTAAATGCTCAGGACTTGACTCTAAATCAATAGGGTCACCGGGGTTTGACGGAGGAATATCGACACTATCCCTAGGTTCTGGCTTGGGTTTCTTCATAACTGCAGGCGCAAGACCCTCCAATGAGTCAGATACCACCACATAATCACACCACGAGTTAGAGGAACGGTGCATACCTTTCTTCTCTCCTCTCACATTCTTTACCTTGGAAGATTGAGTTTCTCCCATGTCACTTTTCTTTGACGCGACGGCAGCAGCAGGCGCGCGCTTCTTCTTTTCAGAGCCAATGCCCAGGTTAGTCAACTCACCTACTCAAACAAGAACACCGCAATGTTACCCACGCGCAAGGAATAATACGGCAACATAAAAACAAAGATAAATACTCACCAACATCACTTGAGGGCTGCGCAGACAGATCCTCATCGCGCGGGAAAACAAAATTCCTTGAGATGCGATGATACCAGAGCTCCTCATCAGGTTTCTTAGAAACAGTAGCCATCTTCCCACCTTCTCTCTCAAAAGCAACAACATACAAAGAAACGACTGCACAAAAAAAGAAGAGAAGACAAGTTCAAAAAAAAAAAAAACAACACACAAAACATAGGAAGAGTAGATCCAGAATCTTACTGTTGGGATTGAACCCTATCAAAGGAACAGTTGATTAAAGCCAAAACCGGATCAGAGCAGTGGGTCCAGAATAAGCAGATGTTTGTACACAAGTTTTCCCCTTGATAATGGCTCTAACAACTGATGGACACAACTACTGCCTTTCCTAACTGCTGTTGATTCCAAAGGACTGATAAAGACCAAAATGCTGATGACTCAAACAACTGCATTGTTTCAAGTACTGCTGAAGACTAGAAGCACTGCTAAAGACTAAGTAGTGGAATGAAGAATCAGTAGTTTAGTTTATTTCTATGTAATGTATTGTAATCAGTTGTTTGCTATCAGTAGTTGTAATGAGAGCAGTAGTTAGAGTTTGTTAGGAGGTTAGATGTCACTATCATGGTGACGTTAGCAAAGATGCCACAGTGGTTTGTTCGTGCCTATAAATAGAACAGTACCCTGTACTGTTCTATTAGCTCTTCATCACTTTTCTTCCTGTACGAACAAACATTGTGAGCTCAGGCTGAGGGGGAGTTTGTTACATGCATGCATATTGTAATTAAATCTTGGAATAAATTTAAGCTTTCGGTTCAATGATAAAATTGTGTGTTAAAAGCATTTCTCCTGTTTGATTGTGTGCAAAGTTTAATTCCATTTTAATTCCGCTGCATTACTTGTTCATCTTCATTATTACTTAAACAAAAACACAATAAAAAAGAAACTCAGATCCTAACAATTGGTATCAGAGCTCGGACAGTCAAATTTGATCTAATAATCATTTTTGACATAAATAGTTCAGCTCACAATCGTTGATACTGATAGTTGTTCGTTTTGTTGAAAAACAGAGTAAGGTTTAATCATGTTCAAAGTTGATTAATCAGTGCCTGTAAAACAACCAGGATGACGTCACAATCACAAGATGATAAAAATAACATCGGTTCACTTTTCAAACCACCCATGTTGAAATGAAATGAATACAACATATGGGAGAGAAGGATGGGTCACATCCTTGCTCAACAGAATATTGGATGTTGGAGATCTGTTGTTTTTGGACCACATGTTCCCATGGTTCCAAGTGCTGAGGACACAAAGAAGTTCGAACCTAAGAAACCTGAAAACTATACTGAAACTGATTTTCAAAAATTCAAACTCGATGCCAAAGCATTTAGCATCATTGCATCTGCACTACCCAATGAAATTTATGTTGGGCTGTTACACTGTAACAGTGCCAAGGAATTATGGGATGCACTTTGGGGGAACAGAAGAAGTAATTGAAAATAACAGGGAAATTGTGAATCAGCAGTATGAAACCTTTTGTCACATTAAGGGTGAATCATTGACTCAAAATTTTGAGCGATTCAATTGTCTCATTAGTGAGCTAAGACTTGTTAAAGGTGTATTTCCCAATTCTACACAAAATAGCAGGTTTCTTAGATCACTACCTGAAAAATAGGATACAATTTCCTTTGTAACTAGAAACTCTGCTGAGTTCAAAGATCTGACATTGACCCAACTTCATGGTAGACTCCTGACCTATGAAAGGGAGTTAAACCAGAAAAAGAAGTTGCAAGAGTCTGGCAAAGTTGCAGATGATTATTCATTTGGCAGCACAGCACTTCTGGGTCAAGAAGAGTCTGGCAGTAGTAATGATCAGAGTTGTGACACCTGTGTCACTTCAACCATCATACAAATACCAAACCAATGAAATATTGTGTTCATACTTTGGATTTTTATAAATATGTGTATCGTTTGCACATATCAATTCTTGTTCGATTTCGAGCCCTAAATCACTTTCTGGAAGGTTATACGCGATCTAATGCGTAAATATAACTAGTTTAAATGCAACAAACACTCCAGAATAGTGAAATAGGCTTAACATACCTTAAATAACCTTTACATAACTTAGAAATAAGTTTGGAAGGTTTGGTGTGGCGAAATCAAGTTTATTTAATCACAGGGACTATTTGCGTCAACTTGCAAAAGTCTGCCATTTCGTAAGGCAACGTATAGTCCGGAACTTGATCATAAGCTAAACAAACCATAAATAACCTAAACATAGCTTATAAATAAGCTTTGATAGGTTCGGTGTGCCAAAATATGCTTATTTGATCTTACAGGGACTAAAAGTGTCAAAAACGGTGTAAGTTTGCATTTTCGCGCATATCTTACGTTCTGACCACATCTGGAGATCCAAATTTTTTGTACACACTAAAATATTTTTATTTTAGTGATCGGCATGCAAAAACTTCATTCGTTTCGCAATTGGGATCGTTTTCGCATCCGTTACGATTTCCGTTGTAATTAAACGAACAACGTAACCGTACAGCCAAACGAACCAACATCCATCATATTTTTGAGCATGTTTCATGTTCCCTATACCTTAACTTCTTTATGGAGCTTAAAAATGGGCTTGACGGGCGTTAGAAGTGCCAATACGTGACGAAACAAGCTCAGGGGCCAAAACTGTCAAAAAGTGAAACTTGCTGGTCTGCAGATAGCTTACGGACCGTATGACCATACCCTTACGGTCCGTAAGGAAGGTCCAACGATCAGAAATGGGTTTCAGCAAACTGTTTGATCTTTAGGGGCTGTTGTGGTAACTTCTTTGTGTGATGGGCAAGTTTGTGTGATCACCAAGGTTTCCAATCAGTTTTTAACAATTGTAGGGTCAAGATTCTTGCTTGATCACCACACAAAATGATCCTAATGGCTCTTGATTCCTATAAATAGCAAGGCCATTTAACTCATTTCTTGCTCATTCCTTCTCATTCTCCTTTCTAATCTGCTTGGGAGCTCTCTCAACTAAATTGGAAAGCTTATTCTTTGTAGAAAAGATAGCAAGGACCCTTAGTGAGCATTCTTTCATTCTATTCTTTATGTTAGTGTAGAAAGTCAAACAGTTTGGCTAACAGTTTGACTTTCGGTTTTGACCATCAATTGGTCAAGTCAAAGTTCAATTGAACTTTGTAACGTGATTGTAATCATGTTGGTTCCTTAGTGATTATACCTACTGATTACCACGTTAACTAGGCTTAGTGACGAGTCAAAGTTTCGGTCAAAATGCGTTTTAGCACGCATTTTGCAACGGAATTACTTTTAGGTATCAAAACACTTTGTTTTGGTACCAAATCAGTAAGTTAAACATGCTTTGACATGTTTAACTCGTCACTATTAGTTTGGTGCTTGTTTAGGGTCGTTAGTTAAGCGGTCTAAACAACCGCTTTGACTTTCGAACCCGACCCGTTTGGTCGATCTTTAGGATCCGACCAAGCTTGCTTAGTGATCATAGTTTCATAGGAAATAACCCCTGAGGTTATACCTTATGATCACATAGGATTGGTTAGCTATTCGTTAAATGGTTTACATGCCCATAGGAAATGACCAAAATGCCCTTTTGAAGCATAAATCCATAATGTGCATATGTGAACATATTTTTGACATCTAATCTAATTTAGTAACATGTTTAGGTATAATTGGGTATGTAAAACTTGACATAGCTCATAGATAACCATCCGAGCATAGTTTTGCGCAACCAACGCGTTATAGTAGCTTATACTACCATAATGGGTCGAAACGGGTCAAAAGCACTTAGGTAGACTTTCAAATTAGAATGTGGGGACTATTAAATCATACCATATGAGTTTAAATACTCATTTGATTTATAGAACCTCGTTCTATCCTATCTCCCGATTTAGGAGCCGATTATTAACATAGTTACCTATACTAGGTGCCGATTGATTCCGTGATACTTGGAGCTTAAATTGGTCTTATTCTCAAGACTAATTAGCAACCTCAAGTGAGTACATAGTCCCCTCTTTTACTGTTTTCAATTGTTTTGGGGTGAAATATGTGTACCTATTTGTTATGTTCACGATTTCAAAGTATAATTGATTATACATATTAGTACCTATCTTTTGACAAACCAAATGATTATTTATGATCTAAACACTGATTTTTCAAAGATTATAAAATTAATTGTTGGATAGTACATATTTTGTTCACCAGACCGATTGGTAGTATGATATAGCGCTATAGGATTTGACACCCCATTCCTGTTGTCATGGAATGTCTGAAACCAATTTGTTTCTCCATCCAAATAGGGATTGCCTTTGTGGTATCCCTATAGTCTCAAAGGTGTATTTTGATGCACTAGGTCTGATTGAATTCTTAAATCACATTTTTATTGTATATTTTATTATACTCCCAAAAGTATAGTTTGATATACTCTCATGTGTGATATTGTACGAAACAACAAATATTTTATTAACTACCAAAACATATTCTAAATATGTTATTTATTCAACCAAAACATAGTTTAATATGTTATACATAAATCCAAAGTATACTTTTGATATACTATCAAAAACGATTAATTTAACAACCAAAGTATATTTAATATACTATCTATTTAACGATTTTGGAACCAAAATATATTTTGATATATTACCTAATCGACTTTCTTAAAAACCAAAGTATATTTTTATATATATACTACAAACCTTTTTATCAAAACATTATTTTACAAACTTATTTTACTTAAACATTTATTTATACATCTTTCTTTAAATCAGATTTCTTATCACTTGTTTATAAAAGAAAACATTTTTAAGGATTCATGACTATTTTGTTAAAACATTCTTTTTAAATTAACAAATCATGAATCTTGCATAAACAAAACCTATGTATCTTACATGCATTTTTATGCTGACGTACCTATTTTTACACATGTTTCAGGTACCGCTTGTGATGATTGTTGATAAATGCTATACATAGGATGGACTCGTGCCTTAGCGACTTTAAAACTTGAAAGATACTAATTGTATTTATTTGATTTGTAATAAACAATGAGTTCAATAATTCAATAAAACGAAATTATTTAATCCATGGTTGTGAAACAATGATTCTGTTACAACACTCCCCGACGTTTCCGCCACGTTTTGTTGTTTTACGTGGTCGGGGTGTGACAAGAGTTATGATCATTTTATTGACATAACAGCTGGTGGTAATTTCAATTCTGATCCTCACTCAACCAACTTTGCATTCACAGCAAATGGAGAAAGCCAGAACTCTGATAATCTGTGCTTTGAACTCAATGACTTACAGCACTTTGATCCAACTGATCTTGAAGAAATGGACATTTTGCATCAGTTGGCTTTGCTTAGTGTAAGAACAAGCAAATTTTATAAAAGGACAGGGAGAAAATTCCCTGGGTTGCATGGGAATTTAAAAGTGGGGTTGGATAAGTCAAAGATCAAGTGCTATAAGTGCAATAGGCTAGGTCATTTTTCTAGGGAATGTAGGAGTCAAACCACTGGTCCAATTATTACTCATCCCAGCTCAAACCCTAGACCACAAAACCCAAGCACTGTGCACTATTCCCATTATACCCCTGCTACCCATATAAACACTGCTCACTATGCAAACCCTGTTCATGTGCATTATGTTCAAACCACTGTCCCTCAAATTCAATATGTCCAAGCTCCTGTACCTCAAGTTCAAGCGCAACCAGTTGCACCACAACAAGCTGCACCACCAACAGTGGTTCAACCAGATTAGCAAAGCTTTTTCACCCAAGGCTTTGTTGACTGGAGCAGTATGCCTGATGAACTTGGTGATGAAAATTTTGCACTCTATGCTACTAATGATGCTTCTAATGATGAATTTTATCTTATGGCATTAGAGTCAATACCAGAAGAGCTGGATGCTGAAAAGGAACAGCCAAGTGCTGAAACAGTGGATGAAGTTGCTGAAGCAGTGGTTACTGTTGTTGCTGGTGAAATTCTGCTGGGAGAAAATTCAGAACCCCTGATAGAACCACTGTTTGACCCCTGGTCCAAAGAAGAAGAAAAAGAAGAAAAGAAAGAAGGTGAGAAAGAAGAAAGAGCTGATGAAGAAAATGATCATCAATGTGATTGTTCCATGATGGCTGCTGCTAAGGTATCATCTCAGGTTCTTGAAAATCTGTGTTCAGACAAATGCATCATAGCATTTTCTAACATTAAAGAGGTGAATGAAAACCTTAGGGATAAAGTGTTGAATGATGAAGTCAAATTTGAAAAGTCTTGAAAATAACTTAAAAAGAAATTGGCTGAAAAAGATAAAGAAATCTGCAGTCTAAAAGAAGAGCAGAGCATAACCAAGAACCAACTCTAAACAATGGTAGAAAAATATCAAGTTTATAAAAAGGAGTTGGAATCCACCCAGATCACTTGTGAAAGATGGGTGAAATCTTGCAAAGGTTATGAGGTCATGCTTGAAAAACAGCTTGAAAGCAATGTAAAATTTGGCATAGGGTTTAGAAAATATGATGAAATTGAAAACACTGCTGCAAAAAAAGCTGGTTCAGTTGAAATAACACCAACCAACAAGAATGGCCAAGAAGTTAAGATAACTGACAAACTTGGTAACAAAATCACTCTGGAAAGATCTGTGGGATCCTCAACCTTTGAGGAAATTGAGAAATACCAATTTAAACCCACATGGTCTGATGAGTGTGACATTCTTGAAAATTTTAAACCAATGGACTTCTCAACCACTGATGTGTAAAAGCTCCTAAAGCAAAGGTCATTCCTCTCAAAGACATCCCAACAGTGGTTCAAAACTCTGTTGCTAAGGAGTCTGAGAAGAAGAAAAGAAGAGAAAAAGTTAAAAACCTGTTTTGTGATTTCTGTGAAAAGAAGAACCATCTAACAAAAGGCTGTTTTCATCTAAAAGCATATGATATCAACAAAACAAGTGTAATTGTACCTGCTGAGAGCTGCACCATCTGTGGTAAATCTAATCACAAAACTCAGGAATGTGTGTATCTCAAATCCTTTGATGTAAAAAAGAATGAGTACACTGCAAAAACATCCTTGAGTTCATCAACACCATCTGTCAAATTCACCAAGAATCAACCACTGTTTATGCCAGTTCAAACAGCTGTTACAAAATAGCTGAACCAAACCTCTGTAAAAAGAGATGTTCAGGTGACTGATGCACCCCCTGCCAATCAATACAGAAGAGGTAAGGGACAACCACCATACCAAAGGATCCCACATGTTTATGAGGTTTACAAAAAGCCTTCTAAACCAAGAGTGAACATGTATCCTTTTGGTTATTAGCAGATCATTGGGCAAGACCCCCAACAGTGGTTAGAGAAAAACAGTTCCATAACTGTCCAAACCCCTGACCTAACCACTTCCCATCCACCTGAACTTAACCTAGACACTGCTGAGACCCCATCCAAAGCCTTATTGGCTTTGGAGACCCTAATGAACTAATCGTTTACTACATGTGCAGGGAGCTTCTGCATGCTTAGATAGTCTTTGGTATGTAGATAGTGGAGGCTCCAGGCACATGACAGGATGTAGAGCCATTCTCAAATATTTCAAAACTCATGGCGGGGGTGATATATCCTTTGGCAATAATAGTAAAGGGAAGGTTCTGGGGTCTGGTACTGTTCAGTCTGGTAAAGTTAAGTTTGAAAATATCAATCTAATACACAATCTAAAATTCAACCTCTTAAGTGTTTCTCAAATGAGTGATAAGGGCTATGGCTCATTCTTTACAAATGAGTGTTGTAGGATTGTTGGACCAGAAATGGTTGAAAAGATTGAAGCAATAATAAAAAAATGGAAAAATCCAACTTGTTGCTCAAAGAAGTGGCAATGTTTATGCGGTGGATGTGTCAAAAGAGAGCCCCAGGACTGATGCATGTCTGTTCTCAGCTGCCTCAAACAAAGAGACAAAATTATGGCACAGGAGATTGGGGCACACAAATCTCAAGACAATCACTGCTATATCCAAACAGGGGTTAGTAAGAGGTTTACCTCAAAAACTATTCACCTGTTCTGAGCATTGTGTTTCCTGCCTAAAAGGAAAACAACATAAAAGCTCATTCAAAACATTTGAAGAGTCTAAAACAACCAAGTGCTTGCAAATGCTTCACATGGATTTGTTTGGCCCAGTTAAAGTGTAAGGACCTTCAAATATGTCCTAAAACGACCTATAAATAGAAACCCGGACCCCCAAAACCGTTATCCATATCAAAAATCAAGAAAATGAAATTTCTGGTCTTTAGACGGGCCGCGTAAAGGTAAGCTTAACCTTACGCGGGTCGCGTCAAAGTAAGGTTTGACCGGATAAGCGTCCAGATCCATGTGTCATCCACGTGGCATGCCTACCCGTGACACGGATGCCCTAATCTACGAACTAGACCTCCACGCTGGCCGCGTAAGGGTCAAGTAAAGGTTCACGCGGGCCGCGTGAGAACCAAATTTCAGCTATAAATAGATTCGATCATGGTCTGTTCATCTGTGTCGAAACCAATTCACAAAAACGAAGTTTCACTGCTCAAATTCGAAATTTAAGATAGCGAGGCACTGCTACTGTCACGTCCCCCGACCCGGTTTGACCCGTTTCAGGAGCCGCGGGACAGAAATCCCGTGGTATTTATTTAATTGAGTTTAACAGCGGAAGTTTATCATCAGGATCGTTGTAAAGCTAAAATTTTCCCGATTATTTTATTTCACAATTCGGGAAAAACCCCGGTAATTTACAATACTATAATTTCACGGAGAAATCTTTATTTTACAAAACACATTTCTTTATTTTATAATGAGCCACTTTCTTAAGCTTGTAGTGCTCCACATCACTTTTCCTGAATCACAACAGGTCACCTGAAACATGTTTGAAAAAAAAGTTTTGTCAGCGGGAAATACTGAGTGAATCATTCTTTTATAAAAACGACTCATTTATTATAATTCACAGTATTAAGAGAGATTACAATGTTTATTTCAACCAACTACCCACAGTATTTGTCACCGACTCGTTTCGGTGACTGTGGTCATATTACTATTGAGTCCGTTCACCCAATAGTAACGAGTATCATTAATTAGGTACGCCCACCTAAAGTGATAAAAACAGTAATGTGCACAATACCCCACATACCGGCTGTAATTTGGTGACTACATATACTTAATCACTATAATTATAATCTTGAAAATAAACATACTTTCAAAAGTAATTTGATAAAAAAAGAATGACTCACATTGCAGATTTAACACGGACAGAGTCTAGTCTATGGATTAGCCTTGTTAACCTAATTTAAATAATAATGCACACAAAACTGGGTTAGTAATCAATACAGCATTTACGATAACTCACGAGATCAACCCTCACAACGAATGACAAAGTGTTATGCTTAAACATCCATCGAATTAACGGCTAATGACAAAGCATCACCCTAATGTGGGCAGCACTTAAACATCCATTGAGTACATTGATCGATCGGAAAATGAATCGTAATAGCGATCGAGTTATTACCATGTTTTGTGGCAGCAATTCGAGATTCGTGTGTGTTTTTGTAGTATTCTGATCATAACTCAGTGCATGTAGCGAGAATTTACGTCGTTTTAATTCCAGAAATCAAGTGCCAAACCCTGCTATTTATACATGAAATTTGACTAGCTTACGGACCGTAAGACTCAACCCTTACGGTCCGTAAGGGTCACAGAATCTTTATAGGGTTGCCACGACTGGGACTAGCTTTGCTGACTTAACTGTTTTGTAAATTCGATTTTTGACAACGAGAATTTAAGATAATCGTAACTAGGGTTTACCCCCCCTGAGTTTTAGGAGCCCTGATCCTGATTCCGATTGTTCTGAAAATTTTAGGGTTTGTGCAGAATCACTTGAGTGTCTCAATTAGGGTTTCCTATGGGACAATTTTAATTTAATAAATATGACTTTCGATGAGAGTTGTTACATTTTCCCCACCTTAATAAAATCTCGTCCTCGAGATTTACTGGAATAAGTGTGGATACTTTCGCTTCATTTCTGATTCCAGCTCCCAAGTGTATTCAGCTCCTCTCTTTGAATCACACTTTACTTTAACTAGCACTAGTCGTTTGTGCTTGAGAAACTTCACTTTTCTATCTTCTATCTGAAGAGGTTTCTCAACAAATTTTAACTTTTCGTTTACCTCTATGTCTTGAAGAGGTACTACCAGAGATTCGTCTGCTAGACATTTCTTAAGATTAGATACATGAAATACATCATGTACTCCAGCTAATTCCTCTAGTAATTTTAAACGATAAGCAACTGGTCCTATACGTTGGATCAGTGGAAATGGTCCTACGTATCTTGGACTTAGCTTTCCTTTCTTACCAAATCTAATCACTCCTTTCCAAGGAGAAACTTTCAACAGTACTATGTCTCCAACTTGAAATTCTAACGGCTTACATCTATTGTCTGCATAACTCTTCTGGCGATCTCGAGCAGTCTTCAGCCTTTCCTTGATTTGAGTAATCTTGTCGGTCGTCTCTTGCACTATTTCTGGACCTGATAATTGACTGTCTCCTATTTCTGCCCAACATACTGGAGTTCTGCACTTTCTTCCATACAATGCCTCGAATGGGGCAGTTTCAATACTTGAATGATAACTATTGTTATAGGAGAATTCAATTAATGGTAAGTGATCATCCCAATTTCCACCAAAATCTATTACACATGCTCGAAGCATGTCTTCTAGAGTTTGGATCGTCCTTTCACTTTGCCCGTCTGTTTGTGGATGATATGCCGTGCTTAAGTTTAGTCGAGTTCCCATTGCTTCTTGGAAGCTTTTCCAAAAATGAGAAGTGAAACGACTATCTCTATCTGATACAATGGAGAGTGGAACTCCATGTAGAGATACAACTTTATCTACATACAACTTTGCCAATCTTTCCATGCTAAAGGTTTCTTTCATTGATAGAAAGTGAGCAGATTTGGTTAATCGATCCACAATTACCCAAATCGCGTCATTACCTTTTCTGGTTTTGGGTAACTTAGTAACAAAATCCATTGTTATGAGTTCCCATTTCCATACTGGCATTTCTAATTGTTGGAGTAGACCTGAAGGTTTCTGATGTTCTGCCTTAACTTGTGAACAAGTAAGACACTTAGAAACATATCTAGCTATATCCTTCTTCATACCTATCCACCAGAAATTATTTCTTAAATCTTGGTACATCTTATTATTTCCAGGGTGTATGGTATACCTAGATTTATGAGCTTCCTCTAAAATCTTATTTCTTAATTCTCCCTTCTTTGGCACCCAGATCCTTTTCTTATGGAATCTCCAAATTCCATCAGCTCCTTGTTCTAAATCTTTTATTCGTCCCTTCATTCCTTCAGCAACATCTTCTATTGCTATTTCTTGAAAATACTTCAATTGTTCCATTAAATCTAACTGTAGATTTAATCTGAGAGCACGAACCCGTCGTTGTTTCTCATAGTATTTACGACTTAAGGCATCTGCAACTACATTTGCCTTTCATTCGTGATACTGAATATCACAGTCGTAATCACTTAAAATTTCCATCCATCTTCTTTGCCTCATGTTTAACTCTTTTTGCCCAAATATATATCTTAAACTTTTGTGGTCTGTATAGACAGTAAATTTACTTCCGTAAAGATAATGTCTCCAAATCTTAAGGGCAAAAATTATGGAGCCTAACTCTAAATCATGAGTTGTATAATTTTCTTCGTGTTTTTTCAACTGTCTTGAAGCATACGCAATTACCTTCTTGCGTTGCATAAGCACACATCCAAATCCTAGTTTTGAAGCATCACAATATACTTCAAAATCTTCAGTTCCTTCTGGTAAGGCTAAGATTGGAGCATTGGTTAATTTCTGCTTCAAGATTCTAAAGGCTTCTTCTTGTTTAGGTCCCCATTCAAACTTAATAGCTTTACAGGTTAGCTTAGTTAATGGTACAACTATCTTGGAAAAATCCTTAATAAACCGTCTATAATACCCAGCTAAACCTATAAAACTTCTAATTTCCATTGCGTTTTGCGGAACCTTCCAATTGGTAATTGCCTCTATCTTAGTAGGATCTACATGAATCCCTTCGTGATTCACCATGTGTCCTAAAAATTGTACTTCTTGCAACCAAAATTCACACTTTGAGAATTTGGCGTACAACTTTTCTTTTCTTAACAAAGTTAAGAGTGCATGCAGGTGCTGACAATGTTCGTCGTGACTTTTTGAATAAATAAGTATATCATCTATGAAGAAAATTACAAATTTATCCAAATATGGTTTACAGATCCTATTCATCATGTCCATGAATGTTGCAGGTGCATTCGTTAATCCGAAAGGCATGACTGTAAACTCGTAATGACCATACCTAGTTCTAAAAGCAGTCTTAGGTATGTCCTCTTCTTGTACCTTTAATTGATGATATCCGGAGCGTAAATCTATCTTAGAAAAATATCTAGCTCCTTGAAGTTGATCAAAAAGATCATCAATCCTAGGTAATGGGTATCTATTCTTAATTGTAACTTTATTCAATTCTCTATAATCAATACACATTCTCATCGAACCATCCTTCTTCTTTACAAACAACACTGGAGCTCCCCAAGGGGATGAGCTAGGTTGTATGAATCCTTTACTTAGTAATTCATCTAATTGCTTCTTTAGTTCTAACATTTCGGTAGGAGCTAACCGATAAGGTGCCTTGGCTATCGGTGTAGTTCCAGGAATTAAATGAATCCTAAATTCTACTTCCCTATCTGGTGGTAACCCTGGTAACTCTTCTGGGAATATATCTGAGTATTCTGAGACTACAGGAATTTCCTTAAGTTCTTTACCCTTAGTACTAATGATTACTGAAATCATATATACTATTCCTTGTTTTCGTTCATAACTAGCAACTTTCATTACTGATATAAACTTTATGGGTTTACGCGGTTTATCTCCTGTAATCATGATTACTTCTCCAGTAGGTGCTTGAATTTCTATAGAGTTTTTATCACAAATGATTTGAGCATGGTTGGCTATTAACCAATCCATACCTAACACAACATCAAATTCAGCTAATTTTATAGGTAACAGATTTGCAGCAAATTTATGACCTGAAAGTTCTATTTCTACTTTTTGCAAAACCTGATCTATTTTAACTGAATTCCCATCTGCGGTTTCGACTGTAAAAATCTGCCTAACATTGGTTAGAGGTAACTTAAGATCTTGACAGAATAAAGTATTGATAAAACTTTGGTTTGCACCAGAGTCAAATAATACTTTTGCGTATACGTTGTGAACTAAGAACGTACCAGCTATTACATCTAGAATGAGTTCTGCTTCTTGAGTAGTTAGCTGGAATGCTCTGACATTCTTCTTTGTAGCTCCGTCAGCTGGTTTAGCTTTGTTGTCTGCTGGTTTGTTCAATTTAGGACATTCTGTTTTGAAATGTCCTGTTTCTCCACAATTGTAACAAATTGTGAATTTCTTCCTGCAGTTTTCTTCCCGATGTCCTACGACTTTGCAAAAATTGCAGGTTATATTACATCTTCCATAATGTTGCTTTTTGCAATTCTTGCAGAAAGGTGGATTTGAAGATTGCCCTGCTCCTCTTTTCTTGAAATTATTACTATTACCCACACGAAATCCTTGGGTAATTTTCTGAGCCAGTTCCTTTTTCCTGGTTTCATCTCTTGTGCGTACCAGTTCATCAGTTAGGGTGTTGGCTAGTTCCACTGCATCGTCAATAGTGCGAGGTCTCGCAACTTTAACGATATTGCGGATTTCGCTAATTAATCCCCAAATATAGCGAGAAATGAGTACCGGTTCTGGCGAAGCCAGTGTTGGTACCACCCTAGCATATTCGAAGAATGTCGAAGTATATCCTCAACAGTCCACATTAACCATCCGATGGTTTAGGAACTTATTTGCCATTTGATCTTTTTCATATTCGGGACAGAATTTTCTTTCTACAAGACTCTTAAATTCTTCCCAGTTCATGGCATAGGCCACAATCCTTCTTTTAGCTTGTAATACTGTGTTCCACCATTCTAATGCCCCTTCTTTAAAAAGATTGGAAGCATACATAACTTGATCTTCCTCAACACATTTACTTATAGCAATTACTGCCTCAGTTTTCTCTAACCAACGTAATGCTGCAATAGCCCCTTCATTACCTGAAAACTCAGTTGGTTTACAGGCAAGGAATTAAAAAGTGTAAATAAAATTACGTGAAGTCATGCATGCTAATAATGTATAATCTTATGAAAAGTAAGAATATGATGTGTGCGCAAAAATGAAATCTCGAAAAAAAATTGTTCTAAATTGACAAAAGATCGAAAGTAATAAAGCTTAACTCGTGTAAAACTTAGATGGTTCCAAACGGAACATTGACTAACCAAAGTAGTCGAAAGATCTTTTGAAATTGAGAAACATGCTTTGGCCTAATAGGTGGAATACTCTCGCCGATACCTCGGCTAACGGTACTCACCCTTCCAGTTACTACATGTTCCCAAATCCATCAAAAATTCGAGACTTGGCGGGACTTTTGAAAATCAAGGAGCGGAACTAGTCGACAAGGTGCGGGTTTCACCCCGAACTTGACGATTTCGTACCCTAAATGTGGTTGGTACTCGTCGGGTCAAGATTTAATTTCGACTTGTTGACGAGGGTCCACGAGAATTTGAAATTTTGAAATTCTCCATCAAGGTGAGGATTTCACTCCTAACTTGGTGGTAAATTTCGTGTAAGAAAAGAAAAGTAGAAGGATTGAGAGTCATTCACCAAATTGTGGGTTTCACGCCTATTTTGGTGAAGTCGTCTCGTTTGTGTATTATGAGTGTTTTCGGATTTAGAAATATCGAGTAAAATGCATGAGGGAAGTGTATGTCAAATGAATACACAAACAAGTATGAACACATAAGAAAGAATGGTACATAAATAATGAAATGATAAAACAAGTATTAACACATAGAGAAGTACGTCAGGAATGACACATAAAGAATCGAACAATGATAAAACAAGTATTGACACATAATAAAACAAGCATTAATGCATAAGAATAACATGTCAAATATTACACATGAGTGATATACATGTTTAAAAGAGCATAAATAAGAAACAAATAAAGTATCATGTAGTTGTTCAAGCAAAACATACGAATAAGGCTATAAAACTATAGACTAGGTAAAAGCATTCCTACTTTTCCTAATTCCCTATAGTTATGGCTCTGATACCAATCTGTCACACCCCAACCAATGGCGGAAACATCGGGATGAGACGAAGTGTGAAGATTGCTAGAGACATCATAACGCTATTTGTGACGATAATTAAATAATTCCCATTTCATTTCATAACTTCAAATTGTCAACATTACATAAACTCAAATAACAACAAGTTCAAAAGAAATACATAACAACATAAGCAAAATTGATACAACATATTAAACCTACACGTGTCTATATGTGTATCTAGGCATCAACGCTACTTCTTTTCATAGCATCGTCATCATCAACCTGTAACATGTTTAAAATACAATACAATTCAATGCAAAAGCAAAGGCGAGTATACAAGTTTGGTACGTACATAACAAGAGATAAGTTTTAAACAATTCCTCATAGCAAGCATGTGATTCAAGATAAACAATAAATATGGCATGTGTCTAACATATCAAACCAAAGGAAACGCAACATGCTCATGACATAACCACAAGTTTACGGGCGGGTCGTTAATCCTATAGCGCTACATATGTCACGGTTAGGCTCGTACGAAGTTAATGATAAGTTCAACACATAAGTTTCACCCAAGTTTAAAGTATCAAGCATTCACGTATACAAGCATGTTATAGGAATGTTCATGTGTTTAAGCAAAATGTTCATGTGTAAGTTTTTGATAAGTAAACATGTTACACCCCAAAAGTGGTAAAAGTAAAGAGGGGAATACGAGTATACTCACAATATTGCAATTTCTCCCGATTATCCAAGTGTTGACGAGCGTAAGAGATTAGGAGGATGGAACACCGAGGTCACCCTATATGGGTAAACGATGGTGCATGAGTAAACGGAATTATGACAGAGGATTCGAAGTGGGATTTAAAGTATATCTAGTTGATATAAATGTGCATATATATATATATATATATATATATGGTGCAAGAGATTTTAAAAGCTCAAAAAGCTTGAAGATTCAGTTGCTGAAATTAAAGATATGGTGCAAGAGATTTTAAAAGCTCAAAAAGCACAAGCTACTGTTGTTCCTGCTCAAGCACCTGCACAACATGCATTTGCTGCAAATGAGCTTTGGAATATTTTTCAACCCATGCTTGAAAAACAGCAACATATGGCTGATCAAAAGCATGCTATTCATGTACAAATGCTGACCAACATGGTGGAATCAAGGTTTAAAGACACTCAAGCAGATATCAAGGCTATAAAGGCTAGCATTCAAAGCGCCTCTGGCAAAGTTCCTTCTTCCCTATCATTTCTTGTTAACCCCCCTTCAGATAATGCCAAAAAGGGGGAGAATATCAAGCTGTTGAGAAAAATGAATAAGATGGGAATAGAACATGGCCTTTATATTGAGCCTGAAAAAGAAAAAGAAAAGCAGGTCTCAAAACCTGTTAGCCAAACAGCTGATACAGCAGTGGTTACAAAAACTGCTGTCAGTAGCCAAACAGCTGCCATCTCTTCAACACACACCACTCCATCACACACCACCAAAACCACTGCCCTCACATCATCATCTACAATCATATCACCACCACTGCCTCCTGCCATAAAGCAGAAGACAACAGATGTTACAACATCTGCTGTAATGACAACAGTGATTGAAACACCAGTTGTTTCAACCACTGTCAGTCAATCACAATCACAAACCACTGCTATCCAATCTCAAACCACTGATTCACCCAAAACATCATCAGCCTCTCCTACATTAAAAAGGAGAAGGGTTTTCATTTCTGATGATGAGTCACCACCACCATCACCACCATCAAAAACCCCTGCTCAAAAGCAGAAGACATCTGCTGATACATCAGCAGTTGTAATGACAACAGCGGTTGAGACACCAGTTGTTTCAACCACTGTTAGTCAAACATCCACCACTGATCTCATCATTCCTACACCACAACCTCCAAAGCCTCACAAAAGAAAAAGAGAAACAACACAGGCTACTGATGAAAAGTATGATCCTGTTGCTGCTAAATATCCATTGGAATTAGAAGCTGTGAAAAATGAGATGAAACAATTTTACACTGAAGATGATCCTTCAATAAGGAAATTTCCTTCTCTCATAGGTTTCATAATTCCAGAAAACATGGATGAATATCTCGAAATAAAAGCAAGACAAGCAAGGATAAGAGCCAAAGTTGAATGCAAGGATCAAGGTGATGAAGCCATTTTGGAAAGAAGGGAATTCCTGCTCAACAAAGTCAAACAAATAGAAGAATATGCAAGTGATCTGAACAAAGAAATGTCAAGCTTATCCCCTGAAGCAGATCAACGAAATGAATTGAGAAAAGAATATCTTGCATGCATAATGAAAGAAAAGTTCTATCCTGCTGAAGAAAAAGAATTCAAAGATTGGCCAATAGTTGCACTAAAGCATGAGGCTAACAGAATTGAAAAGATTAAACTTGATCCACGGAAGAAAAAGACAGCTCCAAATTGGAACAAATACAAGAAATTCATAGCTGATCTTATTTCCGAGCATAAAAGAAAGAAGCAGGAGTTGGTGGATGGAAAGGTGGATACTGCCGATGCCATAGCAAAATGGTCAAAGCAGCAAACTGATGAAGCTTATGAAAGGCTTGAGAAACAGAGGATGAAATTTTCCAACACTCCTAAAAAGTCTGACTATAAAAGGCTAAAGGAGAAGGTCAAGATATTTGAAACACAAATCAGTACAGCAGAAGCCTTTGTTACAACGTTGAGAAAAGAAAGGAAGGAAAAGCTGACTGTTGGTGAAGGAAAGCATAAAGAAGATGACCTGATTGAAGAAGCTACCAAGAAATTGGCTTCAGATAAAGAAAAATTAGCAAAACTACAAGACCTTGCCAAAAAGGTCAAAGTAGTAAGCCAAAAATCATCAGCAGATGTCACAAACAGTGAGCTGACTGACAAAGAAGTTGAAGCAGACATAGCTGAAGCTAATGAGATTATTGAAAAAGCTTTCACACGAATTTCTGAAGCTCATGATACTGCTCTACACTTCTTCTCTAGGCCAAACACTTTAAGTTCATCAGACAATAAACCTCTCCCAATAAACCCATTTGGTTTAAAAATACTAAAGTGGCTCTCTGATCAAAAGACCCACGTATTGACTCTGATCAGAATCAATGGAGAAGTGAGGCATATATCAAGGAATCAAGCACTAGGCCTGAGTGTTGAAGATCTACAAGATCTCCTTGAGCTTTCACTGTGCAGGGATGAGGCTGATTCAAGTTCCAAGGAGTTTGAGGAAGAATTTAAAAGAAAAGCAAAGGAACTTCTGATGAAGAATAAAAATCCAGAATAATGAAGGGTTTTGGCATTATCTGTTCCAGGGGGAGATTGTTGGGATTGAACCCTACCAGAGGAACAGATAATGTAAAGCCAAAACCTGTTCACAACAGTGGATTCACAATAAGCAGACGTTTACACTAAGCTCTCCCCTTGACAGTGGTTACCTATCTGCTGATACACTCTAAGTACTGCTCTGAAGAACAACTGATGAACCAAACACTGATGAAACAACTAAAGACTGCTAAAAGGCAAACACTGAGCTCTATCTACTGCTGTCTCTTAAGTACTGCTGAAGACCCAAGCACTGCTCATTCAAAGACTGATCACCTTTTGAAGAAAGCACTGATGCTCAAACAATCAGTGCTTAGGCTATAACAGTGGAACGTGAACAGTGTTAGACTTGTTTTGTATTTTATTATCAATCAGTTGTTAGACATCAGTAGTTTTGCATAGATCAGTGTTTATAGGTTGTTAGGCTGTTAGATGTCACTATCATGGTGACGTCAGCTGAGGTACATCAGTGGTTGGGTTTGCCTATAAATATGACAGTACTCTGTACTGTTATATTTGATTCGTTTTGAGTGAGTTCTTCTCCTCAATTCAATCCTTTCATCTTGTGCAACCAACCCTTGAGTATCAGGCTGAGGGGGAGTTTAGTCTGTAAGCTTGCATTGTAACCTTTTGCTTTTGATGTAATCTTTCGACTCTATGAAAAAGCAATTGTTTATCAAACTATATTCTCCTTTGATTGTGTTTACAAAGTTTGTTATCCATTTCCGCTGCACTTAAAACTGCTCATATCTATTCGATTTGTTCAAACATCACAAACAAACATAATCATGTGAGCCTCAGATCCTAACAGTGGTTATCTTGAATCACTGGCTAGTGGGGTATTGTGCACATTACTAATTTCTCACGGTTAGGCTAATAAATCCTAACAGTGATAATCATCACTACTTGGGGAAATAGACCCAATAGTGGTATGACCATCGTCACCAGGAGGTGACACGGCGCCAGATAAAAATAAGATAGAAGCCATTGTAATCGCTCTTATGTTGTAATTTATAACTATGTGTCGTTTTATCAAATTTGAATGACTCGCCAGTATTTCCCCGCTGATAAAATATTTTTCAAAACATGTTTCAGGTGACTACTGTGAACCAAGGAATAGTGCTACGGAGCACTAACAAAGCTTGAAGTAGTGGCTCAATTAAATAAATAAACATGTTTTGTAAATCAGGGAATTTACTTGTGAAATTTCTCTTTTGTAAATTGCGGGGTTTATCCCGAATTATGAAATAAAATAATCAGGCATTTCAAGTTTTAAAAGATCTTGTAAAATCTTCCGTTGTCAACTCAATTAATAAATACCACGGGTTCCTGTCCCGCGGCTCCTGAACCGGGTCAAACCGGGACGGAGGGGCCGTGACATAAAGTCATGAGTCTTAGGAAGAAAAGATATTGTTTGGTTATTGTTGATGACTTTTCTAGGTTTACATGGACTTACTTTTTACACTCAAAAGATGAGACTGCAGGCATTCTGCAAGACTTTGTAAAACAGGTTGAAAAGCAGTTTGACCTGCCAGTAAAAATCTTCAGAAGTGATAATGGCACAGAGTTCAGAAATAAGGAGTTAGATGAGTTCTGTGTGTCAAAAGGAATTGTGAGGCAGTACAACATTCCAAGAACACCAGAACAAAATGGGGTTGTTGAGAGAAAGAACAGGACTTTGATTGAGGCTGCCAGAACCATGCTTGCTGATTCAGGTTTGCCCTTAACTTTTTGGGCAGAAGCAGTAAACACTGCTTGCTATGTCCAAAACAGAGTTTTAATCAACCCTAGGCATCAAAAGACTGCCTATGAACTGCTGTATAAAATAAAGCCATTGATTTCATATTTCAAAGTTTTTGGCTGCCCATGCTTCATTTTAAACTTAAAAGATTCCATTTCAAAGTTTGCAGCCAAAATTGATTGTGGTTATCATCTGGGATACTCAACCACTGCTAAGGCCTACAAAGTGTTTAACACAAGGACTAAGACAGTGGAAGAGACTTTGAATGTAAAGTTCAATGAACTTTCATCAATGAAAATCCCAGCAAACCCTGCAGAATTGTTTGATCTTGATAAATTTACTTTTGAAAATACTGCTGTCAAGACTAACAATGCAGGTCCATCAGAAAGTTCATCATCAGACTATGGATATGAAGTCATCATTCCACAACAAAAGTCTGCATCAAATGGTAGAGCAGCTGATGTTCAAAACAGCTATCAAAGTTCAACCACTGCTACCTCAACAGTTGTTGACCAAAGTAGCCCATCAACCCCTGCTTCCACATCATCAAACACTGTTGACAAAAGTCCCCAAACAGTGGATAAAAGTCAGCATGTGTCCACACCATTACCTCCTATTCCACCACCCTTTGAAGCCACTGCTGGATCATCAAAGTCACCAGCAGTGGTTTGCCCAGATGATTCACATCTGCAGCCTTCACCACTTAATGCCATTGTTCCATACCAAGGAGATCTTATCTTCTTGAAATCTCATCCACCTGACCAAATCATTGGCAACATCAATGAAGGGGTGCTCACAAGAAGTCAATCCCAAAACATTTGTCTTTTTGCTGGTTTCCTATCTCTCCATCAGCCAGTCAAGTACCAAGAGGTACTAAAAGACAACAGCTGGGTAGAAGCCATGCAAGAGAAGCTCCAACAGTTCCAAAGACAACAATTTTGGGAGCTTGTACCACTGCTAGAGGGTGTAAGTCCTATTGGCACAAAGTGGGTCATCAAAAATAAAACTGATGAAAGGGGCATTGTTCTCAAGAATAAAGCTAGGCTTGTGGTTCAAGGGTTCAGACAGGAAGAGGGCATTGACTATGATGAAACATTTGCCCCTGTAGCAAGACTTGAAGCTATCAGATTATTCCTGGCCTTTGCTGTCAACCACAACATCAAGGTGTATCAAATGGATATCAAATGTGCATTCCTCTATGGTAAGATTCAAGAAGAGGTTTATGTTTGTCAACCTCCAGGCTTTAAGGATCCATTTAATCCAAATCATGTCTACAAGCTAAATAAAGCTTTGTATGGCTTGAAACAAGCACCAAGAGCCTGGTATGAAACTCTTTCCACCTTTCTACTTTCCATTGGTTTCACAAGAGGTAAAATAGACAAAACACTGTTTCTGAAATGGAGAGGAAAGGATTTGATGATTGTCCAGATTTATGTGGATGACATCATCTTTGGAAGCACATGTAACAAAATGTGTGAAGAGTTTAGGCAACTCATGACAGCTGAGTTTGAAATGAGTGCAATGGCTGAACTCTAGTGCTTTCTTGGTCTTTAAGTAAGGCAACTGCAAAATGACACCTTTATCCATCAAGGCAAATATGCCAAAGAACTTTTAAAGAAATTTGAGATGGATGATTGTAAGCCATGCAGTACACCCATTGCAACCAATAAAATAGTCATGTCTGTTGAAAATGATGATTTGGTTGATCAAACTCTATATAGAAGCACGATTGGGTCCTTATTGTACCTAACTGCATCTAGGCCAGACATCATGTTTGCAACATGTGTTTGTGCAAGATCCCAATCAGCCCCTCGAAAGTCAAACCTTATTGCTGTAAAAAGGATATTCAGATACCTAAAAGGTGCTCCCACACTTGGTATCTGGTATCCAGCTGATGGAAATATCAAGCTTTCAGGTTTCTCAGATAGTGACTTTGCTGGATGTGACAAGACAAGGAAGTCCACTTCAGGAGGGTGCCAAATCCTAGGCAGTTGCTTAGTGTCTTGGCAAAGCAAAAAGCAAGCAGCTGTTTCCACATCCACTGCTGAGGCAGAGTACATAGCTGCTGCAAGCTGTACAGCCCAACTGCTTTGGCTTCAAAATCAGTTGCTGGATTTTGGTATCACTGCCCTAAAGACACCTCTCATGTTGGACAGTCAGGCAGCAGAAAATATCATCAAAAATCCAGTTTCCCACTCAACCACCAAGCACATTGACATCAGACATCACTTTGTGAGGGATTGCTATGAAAAAGGTTTGATTTCTCTGCACCATGTTCCAACTAAAGATCAGCTGGCAGATGTGCTAACCAAAGCATTAGACACATCCACCTTTGAAAGCTTGATCTCTAGGATTGGCATGCTAAACATGGAATAACAAGCAAAATCTTGTTTTTCTATGAATAAAAGCATTAAAATGTTTTCAAAAAATCAAAAATCCATCCTTAAAAATAGCTAAAAATGAATTTTTCATTAAAATCCTTAAAAGTCTGTTATAACCACTGATTTGTTCAAACATCTGTTCCACTAAATGCTGTGCACTGCTGAAAGTCAACCCCTGTTCTCTCATTTCCTTGGTAATCACTGTTGTTCAAAATCAGTGTTTTATCCACTGATAGGCTATCCACTGATAGTTAAAGTCTCCCACTGCTTTCATTATAACCGTTACAACCACTGATATTGCTCCATCAGTGGTTTCATAAAACAACTGTCCTCCATTATTCATCAGGGGTTGGCATGTGGACAGTACATAGTGGTCAGATCTTTTGTAACTGCTGCCACGTCAGAATTCATTTTTTCCTTTATAAAACCCTGATCAAAACCCCCAAACAGGGTTTTACACTGTCGAATTGAATTCTAAAATTCCTTTCTCAAAGCAGTTTCCATCTTTCTCTCTCAAATCCCTCATCATCTTTTTCATCTTGCACCCTACTCATGTCTTCTTACGTTCCAAAATCATCATCTTCATCTTCTAAAAAGGCCACTCAAATGGCTACCACACCCATCGAAATTCCATACAAAGCTCCTCACAATTATTTGGGTCTACTCACAAAACCCACTCAAACTGAAACCTTCAATTCCATCATTGACACTCTTTCGTCTTCAAAATACAAAACTTTGTTGACTGCTGATGCTCCAATTTACCTAAAAACCCAGAGAGAATTTTGGAAAAATGCCACACTTGAGACCCAAGGTGAGACGATCATAGCCATTAATTCCTCAATAAAGGGTAAAAAGGTCAACATTACACCACAATCCATTTCAGAAGTATTTGAACTCGATGATCAGCAAGGTAAAACTTCTTTTCCCAAAAAAGAGTATCAAACTGATTTTCTTGAGAGGGGGTATGCTGAAGAAATGAGAAAAGACACCTTACAAAAGGGTAACTTTCCTCCTGCAACAAGATTTTTATTCCATACCCTCTTGATGTGTGTTTCAAATAAAACAATTGCTTTTAATGAGATACCATTAAAGATCCAATACCTGGGATATGCTATTTTACAAAACGAAAATTTTAACTACTCCCAGGAGATCTTTGATGACTTGGTCAAAAATGTTACTGCAAAATCATTTTTATTATTTCCAAGGTTCTTACGTTTTTACTTTCAAAAGAAATTTGGAAAGGATGATGCTCATGTGCTCATCCAAGGTGACTATTTTCAAATAAATGGCTTATAAACTGAAATATTTACAAGATTATCAAAGCCTTCTAAAACAAAAGTAGAGGCTCCTGAGCAGAATTTAGCAGCTACCACTGCTCCTCAGGCACCTGCTGCTGAGCCCACTACTCTAGGTGATCACAGCAGCAAAACCATTGTTGTGAAACCCACACCTAAAACAACCAGAAAACCAAGACAAAAGAAAACTCAAAAGCCCCCTAAACCCAAAACAAAGGCAACTCTGGAAGATGAGATCCCATAGCAACTGCCAGTGACAACACCAAAGTCACTAGAAACCACTGCTGCTACTTCCTCACAGCAGATGGTAGAAAGATCTCAACCCATGCCTCAAACTCCTCCTGCTTCTTCTCAAAGAGAACAGGTTGTACACATAGGGACACCACAATATGATGCTCTGGAATCAATTGCTTCCATCATCCACAGCCCATTGCCCAGGGCAAATTCACTTTCTACACCCATACTTACAACCATAATTCCCCCACAAACAAAACTCTTATTGGATGCTCTTGATTTAAACCAGACACAAACCAGTCCTTCTCACTCACCTGTTAATGAGAATATACCTCAACAAGTGACTGGGTCTGGTGTTTCAATCATTTCTAACCCACCAACAACACCTGAGGAGGTTACACCCCTTGAGTTACAAGTAACTCTTGGTGGTAGTTCAAGTGAAGCAGCCACTACAAGTGCTGAACCCACTGGTTTGCATTTGGACAGTGGTTTCATTAATAAGACTTCCTTGAAGGCAATTTCTTCTCTGGAAACTCTTATGTATCAAGTGTTCACTGGTTCACTAAAAAGTGTTTCTCATTTTGAAGGAAGAGGTCCCCAGTACCAAGACAAAGGGGCATCAGTGGATGACTTTTGGGATACATTTCCTGAGTCAACCACTGTTATAACCACTACTAGTGGGAAATCAGATTATCCCATTAAGTTGGGTGATGGTTTAATGTACCGAGAATTGATGGGTAGAATTGATAAACTGGACACTTCTGTTGCAGAAATCAAAGAAATGCTGCAACAGTTGTTGAAAGTTCAAAAGGTACCACCCACTGCTGCACCAACTCCAACAGCTGCTCCATCATCTGCTCCTACTACAGATGAGCTGTGGAGTTTGTTTCAACCACTGCTCCATCAACAAAGAGAATTAGCTGATCAGCAACATGAGATTCAAGTTCAAAAGATCAGAAATCTCATGGAGTCAAGGTTTAAAGACACTCAGGCTGATATCAAGGCTATCAAGGGCCATTTGCTGAACACCACTGGCACTGCTCCTCCCTCTATCATCTTTGTGGATGAACCACCACCAGCTGCTGCCAAAAAGGGGGAGAAAATAAAGCAGTGGAAGAAAAAGGGTCATGAGGATGGTTTATATATTGCTCCAGACAATTCTAGCATGCTTGCAGACATACCCTTACCAGATGGTTCTAAAAAGATTGATGTTACCACAAATGCCATAGCTGATGCTAAAAAGGATAAAGAGGCTAAGGATAAAGTCAGGTGGGAACAGGAGAAAAGAGCTTTTATGGAGCTGAATGAGCAGGGTACTTCTGAGCCTAAGGATGATGAAAATCGTGTGCCAAAAAGAAAGCAGCCCACTAGAAAAGTGAGGCAACCCAAACACACACCATCCAGACCCACAAAGCAAACTCCCAAACCTACCAAAAGCTCCAAACATCAATCTCCCAAACCAACAGTTGTTAAAACTCCTGTTGTATCAACAACTGTTGATACTTCAGTGGTCTCAACAACTGCTAGCCAAACAACTGCCACCACTTCAACACACACCACAACAACTACCTTACCACCACCACCAAAAATACCATCACCACCACAAACAACTACAAAACCACCATCACCTCCTGCCAAAAAGCAGAAGACAGCTGATGACACATCATCAGTTGTAATGACAACAGTGGTTGAAACACCAGTTGTTTCAACAACTGTTAGTCAACCACCTTCCACTACAACAACCACCACTCAAATCACCACCACTGAACCAACCAACACACCACAAGCCTATCCTAAACCAAAAAGGAGAAGGATAATTTTGAAAGATGATGATTCTCCACCACCACTAACATCTTCACAACCTTTGTCACTTGTTACTATTCCAAACCCTATTCCTCTCTCTTCAGCCCAAGTTGAAAAACCAACCACTGCCATTGTTTCAGCATCTGTTCAGTATCCTTTAGAGCTCATAGAAGTCAGAGAAGAGATCAAATCTTTTTATTCTGAAGATGATCCTGCTAAAACAAACCTACCATCTGTCCAAGGATATCCAAGGCCAAATAATATTGAAGAATATTTGAAGATAAAAGCTCAACAAGCTGAGGATATCTCTAAGAGAAATTCACAAGGAAAAACTGATAAAGAAATTCAAAGGCACTATCAATTTTTGCTCACACAAGTCAGAACTTTAGAGCAGTTTTCAAAAGATTTGTGTCAAAAGCTTTCAGAAAGAGATGATGAAACTTTAAGAAAAGTTACATTGAGCACATCATGGCCTTCAAAAGGTACAAAGGTGACAAAGCTCAATATAAAGAATGGATAGTGTGTGAACTCAAAGAGGAGTTGGAAAGAATTGAAAAAATGAATAAAGACAAAGTGAAACACACTCCTCCTATCTGGTCAAAGTACATGAAGAATGTACAAGACAAAGTGTTAGAGCTGAAGAGGATGAAAGAGGAACTAATCACTGCTGATTTTGGGTCAAGAAATCAGGTGACAAGGTGGAAAGAAGACAAAGTCAGGGCCAGCTACAAAAGGTTGGAAGAACTAAGAAAGACAAATCCAAATATTCCACAAAAACCTGACTATCCGGAAGCAGTGGTTTCTACAAGATCACCAAAACTGCAAGTCAGGAAAGCCACTGCTCCACCTGGTGCCATCCTTTATCAAAGAAGGAGGCAAAAACAGATGGATGCAGAAACAACAGAGGATATAGCAGCAGGTAATGAAGTTACAAAAATGGTCCTCAAGCAAATGACAGCTGATATTCCTGAGCTTGCTCAAGCTCAAAGCACTGCTCAGTCAGTTATCACCAGTCCACCATCTCCCAACTCATCATCTAATAAAAATCTCCTAAGAAACCCACTGGATTCAAAAATACTAAAGTGGAAAACTGACAAACAGACCCACGTATTGACTTTGATCAAATCCAGTGGAGAAGTGAAGAAAATATCAAGGGAACAAGCACTAGGCCTGAGTGTTGAAGATCTGCAGGATCTCCTTGATCTTACACTTTGCAAGGATGAAGATGACACAGATTCCCTAGACTTTGAGTTACAACGTAAAGGTCAGATAAGGGAACTGCTAATGAGACAATAAAGTTCCACAATAATGAAGGGTTTTGGCATCATCTGTTCCAGGGGTAGATTGTTGGGATTGAACCCTATCAAAGGAATAGTTGATTAAAGCCAAAACCGAATCAGAGCAGTGGATCTAGAATAAGCAGATGTTTCTACACAAGCTTTCCCCTTGATAATGGCTCCAACAACTGATGGACACAACTACTGCCTTTCCTAACTGCTGTTGATTCCAAAGGACTGATGAAGACCAAAATGCTGATGACTCAAACAACTGCCTTGTTTCAAGTACTGCTGAAGACTAGAAGCACTGCTGAAAACTAAGCAGTGGAATGAAGAATCAGTAGTTTAGTTAATTTCTATGTAATGTATTGTAATCAGTTGTTTGCTATCAGTAGTTGTAATGAGGGCAGTAGTTAGAGTTTGTTAGGAGGTTAGATGTCACTATCATGGTGACGTCAGCAAAGATGCCACAGTGGTTTGTTCGTGCCTATAAATAGAACAGTACCCTTTACTGTTCTATTAGCTCTTCATCACTTTTCTTCCTGTACGAACAAACATTGTGAGCTCAGGCTGAGGGGGAGTTTGTTACATGCATGCATATTGTAATTGAATCTTGGAATAAATTCAAGCTTTCGGGTCAATGATAAACTTGTGTGTTAAAAGCATTTCTCCTGTTTGATTGTGTGCAAAGTTTAATTCCATTTTAATTCCGCCGCATTAATTGTTCATCTTCATTATTACTTAAATAAAAACACAATAAAAAAGAAACTCAGATCCTAACACTTACTCTTATCGCCCTTCATGTATACCGGTTTGTCCTCTCTATTCATCCGCCAACAGAGGCTCATAGCAGCACCGACCAAGGCTTTCTCCGGCAAGGAAATCAAAGGAACATCCTTTAGATCTTGGTACCAATTCTCTGAAAGAGGAGTTTGTATCGTCTCTGTTGCAGCCTCCTCTTTACCCCTAAATACCATTTTCATCGGAATCACTCCGAACTTAATAAAGAAAAACTTCTGTTTCCAGTCATGAAACGACTTTGGGGGTTGCATCAAGATCTTCTTTGTAGATGCCCTTTGCATAAATGAGTAAAAACCTTGAGAACAGTGCATCTGATGAAATACTCGAGATCGAGTAACCGTCGGTTCAATGTGCATCGTACGACAGACAAACTCAAAATGCCGAACCTTAACCATCCCAATAGGGTGCATCTGAGAAATATGGAACTTGTAATAATCAATAATTTCAAGAAAAAACTTCGTCACAGGCAATCGAAAATTGCCTAGGGAAAAGAAATCCCAGAACAAAGTGATATAACCGGCCGAAGCATCCGCCGCTGTTTGACCCTCATCAGGGTACCGAGCATCCCAACTTTCCGGAAATCTAAAATTTCGAATCAGACCATCAAAGGTTTCCCTAGACCACTTCAATGGTGGAAGTTCGACAACCATCTCTTCAGTAGAATCTTCATGATGGTCTCCGGTTGACATAGAAGGGAAAAAGTACAAAATTCTCTCAAGAAACTGACAAAGGAGACGAAGAAGAAAAGGTTTTTCGAAAAAGAAATGATTGACAAAAATAGGCAATTGCGGAATTTATATACCCACCGCCTTAAAAACCTAAATAACTGCAATAAACACCTTTATCAGAGTTGACATGGTTATCAAAGCATCAAAGGGGAGTGGGAATAAGCAGCGACTTAAGTTCACGCGCGCGTAAGAACCACGTTCAGCAAACATACAACTGACAGCGACAGCCTGTCACACGTCAACAGTCATCCCTGTACCTTTTCACCTGCCAAAGTCAAGATTTTCAAAATCAAAATCATGAGCAAAGTATCTTTTCCAAAAAGATTCTCTACTTTCGTGCCAAAGAACTCCACCTCAAGAGCACCCATATCTCATAGTGCAGTGCTCCACTTATTTGCATAAGAGCAACACTAGACTGGGGGGACTTGAAGGGGTAAGGTCCCAAAAACCTTGCTTCAAGTACTTGGGACCGTACCATAACCTCGTCAACAAACACTCTCTAGACCTTGCACGGCCGCGCACTGGTCCTACAAAGAGATCTTAAAAAGAAAACGACGGTCAAACACCTGCGCCCAAAATGAGACTAACGAATCCTTGCGCCAATCTCCATAGCAAACAGGATTAAAATCCTAACAAAACACTTCCGCATAATTAATATCCAGACTTGGATAAAAATAACTTCTCTGATACCATACAATGGACATAAAGAAGAGCCACACAGGATTACAACTGTATTCTTCTAGAAAGCTCCATCGTGCACCACTGGTCGGTTATAACCGAATGGCCACGTGACATCATCCCATGCCCTCTCAAAGTCACGATGATGGCACGGAATTGAAGAGAAATCTGCACTTGCCCACTTTCCACATGGCAATACCCCAGCCGTTGATCGAGATCACGATCCGTGTGCTCACACACTCGTTAATGATTAACGGTGGAAAAAATAACCGCTTACGGAAAAAGCACTTTCCGTCAACTTTTCATCAACAGGGTTTCCCGCCCAAACTTCGGCTATAAATAAAAGGATAATTCAGGTATAATTCTTAAGTTACATTCACTTCACTTTCACTTCTTCTTCTTCTTATCAAAACCTGTACTTATTCTCACGCCGGAGGGTGGTCACGGAGAGAACCCCCATTCTCCCCGTGGCGAGTCTAATGGCTGTTGTTTTGCAGTGATTATTAGAGGAAGAAGATCATTCACTCACAAGTTGAACGAGAAGATTTAACCCCTTTTATGCAGATTCAAACCCCCTGGTTCAGTTGATTCCGGTCAATTAAACCAGTGTTTCTTCAAGCGTACATAATGTTCGATTAGGGCTATTGTACAATAACAGGGCTATATATATATATATATATATAAACGGGATCAGGAGAGAACGGTGAAAAGTGTGAGAATGGTGAGAACGGATCCTGGCCCAACACGTGGCAGGGAGCGCTAATTGTTATACGGGGGTACGATTGTCATTGCCCACTTCCCGCTAAACAATGGCGTTATGATTCCTTTGCCCAAAAAAATTAAATATAAATGGCGTTTTCATCTTTATGCTAGTTTTACATGGCGTTTTTTAAAAAGTATATTTTTTTTACGAATGACGTTTATTTTTTAATGGCGTTTTCATCTTTATGCTAGTTTTACATGTCGTTTTTTTAAAGTATTTTTTTTAACAACGACGTTTATGTTTTAATGGCGTTTTCATCTTTATGCTAGTTTTACATGGCGTTTTTTAAAAAGTATTTTTTTTACGAATGGCGTTTATGTTTTAATGGCGTTCTATTGATATCCAATAGATATGGCGTTTTTGTGTTTTCTACTTGTTTTAATTTAGTTTTTTTAACCCTTTTTTTAATGTTGTTTATGTTTTAAGAGGTTACTATTTGTTAATTATTCTAATCAGGGCGTTTTGTTTGATTTGCACAAATACGATAGAAAATCACACAACCAAACATGTAGATGTAATAATATAAAGAGTAAAACACAATAGTCAACATTAAAATTGTACAATCCATTACGTTTAGCTAATCTATAAAATCTTCCATTCTTTGTGCTATTCTCTCGTCTGCTATGTCAAACAATTCACGTATTTTTTGTCCCCCTAAAGCCAAGAATGTTCTTACACAATTTGTCAATTGTTTTCTGTTTTCATTTTCGCTATGAAGCAGGATTTTTCCAATGTATTTTACCCTTAGTTCATTTAGTTGTCTTTGCTGGAGTTGATTTAGGGCATCTTCTTTTGCCAAACCACTTCTCCAACGAGCTATATCCCCCATGTATGTTTCTGTTAGGATCGGAGGCTCTCATGATTGTATTTGTTTGTATGTTTAGAATGATTTGTAAACATGAAGACATGTAAAGTGCAGCGGAAATGAAAACAAACTTTGTAAACACAATCAAATGGAGAAATAGTTTGATAAACAATTGCTTCTCATAGAGTCAAAAGATTTACAAATCAAAGCAAAAGATTACAGATAGGCTTACAAACTAAACTCCCCCTCAGCCTGATGCCCCAAGGTTGGTTGCACACAAGATGAAAGGATTAGACATGAGGAGAAGAACTCGCTCAGTCAAATCAAATGTAACAGTACAGGGTACTGTTACATTTATAGGCAAACAAAACCACTGAGGTATCTCAGCTGACGTCACCATGAAAGCGACGTCTAACAGCCTAACAACCTGTATCTACTGTCCTTACACAAACACTGATGTCTAACAACTGATTGTAATTAAAATACAAATTATGAGGAAACAACTGCTTCACATTCCAATGTTGTAGCCTAAGCCCTGATGCTCAACAACAACATCAGTGCTTTCTTCAAAGGTGATCAGTCCTTGAATGAGCAGTGTTTGTGTCTTCAGCAACACTTAAAAGACAGCAGTAGATAGAGCGACATAGTTTATCTTCAGCAGTCTTTAGGATTACATCAGCGTTTGGATCATCAGTTGTTCTTTTGAGCAGTACTTAAGGTTTATCAGCTGATAGATATCCACTATCAAGGGGAAAGCAAAGTGTAAACTACTGCTTATTGTGAATCCACTGATGTGACCTGGTTTTGGCTTTACATTATCTGTTCCTCTGGTAGGGTTCAATCCCAACAATCTCCCCCTGGAACAGATAATGCCAAAACCTGTCATTATTCAGGACCTTTATTACTCATCAAGAGTGCCTTAGCTTGTTCTTTGAATTCAGCTTCAAATTCCTTTGCACTCTGGTCATCCTCATCCCTACACAGTGAAAGTTCAAGGAGATCCTGCAAATCTTGAACACTAAGGCCTAGTGCTTCTTTCCTTGATATGTACTTCACATTTCCAATGGATCTGACAATAGTCAATACATGGGTCTTTTGGTCAGACATCCACTTTAGTACTTTCGAACCCAATGGATTTCTTGGGAGAGATTTATTTGATGATGAGTTGAGGGATAATGGCCTTGAAAACACCTGCAGACTTTCAGACATTCTTTTGAAAGCTTCTTCAATGACTTTGTCTGCTGCAGCTATATCTTCTGCAGTTTCTTGTTCAATAAGTTCTTGTCTTTCAGCTTCT
Source organism: Helianthus tuberosus (assembly GCA_030545235.1). Classification (NCBI taxonomy): domain Eukaryota; kingdom Viridiplantae; phylum Streptophyta; class Magnoliopsida; order Asterales; family Asteraceae; genus Helianthus; species Helianthus tuberosus. The sequence continues at coordinate 203,583,077 of CM060425.1, forward strand.
GTCTTGTCTTTAGCAGTGTTTGGAGACGCAGGTTTGTTTAATGCCTTAAAAAGGCTTTGAAGCTTTGTTGAAGTTTCTTCTTTTAGACCCATTTTCATGATGGTATCTTTGAAGAACTCTGCTTCTTTTTCTATTACCTCTTCTTCAGTCAACTGTTCTCCCTCTTCTTGATTTGTTACAAAAGTAGACCGGAACAGTGTGTCGAGGTTTCCCATCTTCTTTTCAAGCTTCATCATTTGTTCTTGCTTCTTAGAAGTGCCTAAAACAGTTATCTTTCTTTTCTTCAGCCTTTCGTAGGCTTCATCAGTCTGCTGTCTTGACCATTTTGATATGGCTTCAGCAGTATCCATTTTTGCATCCACCAGCTCTTTTTTCTTTCTTTTATACTCAGCAGTGAAGTCAGCAATGAGCTTTTTGAATTTGTTCCAGTTTGGAGCATTTTTCTTCTTTGTAGGATCATTCTTAATTCTATCAATCCTCTCAGCTTCATGCTTTAGAGCGATTATTGGCCATTCTTCAAACTGTTTTTCTTCAGCAGGATAGAATTTTTCTTTCATAATGTAGGCAAGATATTGTTTTCTTAACTCTTTGCGTTGTTCAGCCTTTTCTTTGATTAGTTCATGTGCGAATTCTTCCATCTGCTTTACCTTTTCAAGGAAGAAATCCAGTCTTTTAGCAATGCCTTCTTCGCTTAGATGTTCACGTTCACTTTCAAATTTAGCTCTTGCTTTAGCCTGCCTTGCCTTGAGTTTGAGGTAATCATCCATATCCTCTGGTGGCATGTAGCCTATGAGTGAGGAGAATCTTCTTTTTGAAGGATCCTCTTCTGTATAGAATTGCCTCATCTCATTTTTGATAGCTTCAAGTTCCAGTGGATATTTTGCAGCATTAGGATCATGTATACCCTCATCGGCAGTTATTGGCTTTCTTTTTCTGTTGAAGAGCTTTCGCTGTGATGTAGAAAGAGTGAGAGCAGTGGTGGATGACTGACTAACAGTTGTTGAAACAACTGGTGTCTCAACATCTGTTGTCATTACAACTGCTGATATGTCAGCAGTTGTCTTCTGCTTTTGAGCAGGAGATGGAAGTGGTGAGGTAGTTTTTGATGGTGGTGAAGAATCATCATCTGATATGAGATTCCTTCTCCTTTTTAATGAAGAAGGAGCAGATGATGTTTTGGGTGGATCAGTGGTGGTAGATTGGATAGCAGTGGTTTGTGGCAGTGATTGACTGACAGTGGTTGAAACAACTTGTGTTTCAATCACTGTTGTCATTACATCTGTTGTCTTCTGTTTTATGACAGGAGGCAGTGGTGATGGTATGATTGTAGATGATGATGGTGGAGCAGTAGTTGTAGTGGTGTGTGGTAGAGTGGTGTGTGTTGATAACATAGCAGCTGTTTGGCTACTGACAGCAGTTTTTGTAACTACTGCTGTATCAGCTGTTTGGCTAACAGGTTTTGAGACCTGCTTTTCTTTTTCTTTTTCAGGCTCAATATGGAGGCCATGCTCTATTCCCTTCGTATTCATTTTTCTCAACAGCTTGATATTCTCCCCCTTTTTGGCATTATCTGTAGGGAGGTTATCAAGGAATGATATGGAAGAAGGAGCTTTGCCAGAGACACTTTGAATGCTTGCCTTTATAGCTTTGATATCTGCTTGAGTGTCCTTGAACCTTGATTCAACCATGTTGGTCAGCATTTGTACTTGAATAGCATGCTTTTTGTCAGCCATAAGTTGCTGTGCTTCAAGCATGGGTTGAAAAATATTCCAAAGCTCATTTTCAGCAAATGCATGTTGTGCAGGTGCTTGAGCAGGAATAGCAGTGGCTTGTGCTTTCTGAGCTTTTAAAATCTCTTGCACCATCTCCTTTATTTCAGCAACTGATTCTTCAAGTTTGTCAACTCTGCCCGTCAATTCCTGATATTTTGAATCATCACCTACTTTAGTAGGATCATCTGAATCCCCACTAGCAGTGGTTATATCAATGTGTGTCTTAGGAACAGAGTCCCAAAAATCACCCATTGATGCCCCTTGTTCTCGGTACTGGGGACTTCTTTCTTCAGCACTTGATAAACCTTTGATGTTACTAGTGGTCAAAATAGGCTCACTAGTGGTTAACGGTGGTGCTATTGAAGAAATTGCCTTCAAGGGAGTCTTACTTATGAAACAACTGTCCAACTGAGAATCTGTTGATCCACCAGTTGTAGTTGCTGCTCCACTTGAACTACCACCGAGAGTTATTTGTAACTCAGGGGGTGTAACCTCCTCAATTGTTGCTGGGATAGCAGGAGTAGTAGCATCAAACCCAGTCACCTGTGGGGGTATACTCTCAGTGACAGGTGATAGAGAGGAACTGGTTTGTGTCTGAGCTATAGCAGCTGCATGCAACAAAGGTAGCATGGATTGTGGCATTATTATTGGTGAGGGTATGGGGGTTGAAAGAGACATGTCCTTGGGATCAGGACTGAGGAAGATGGATCCAAGTGGATTCAGAGCTTCATATTGTGGTGTCCCTGTGCTTACAACCTGATCCTTTTGTGAGGATGCAGGAGGAGTTTTAGGCATGGGTTGAGATCTTTCTTCCAACTGCTGTGAGGAAGTAGCAGCAGTGGTTTGTGGTGACTTTTGTGTTGTCACAGGCATTTCCTCTGGGATCTCATCTTCCAGAGTTGCCTTTGTTTTGGGTTTGGTGGGTTTTCTGGATGTTTTTCTTTTGGTCTTTTTGGTTATGTCAGGTGTGGGTTTCAAAGCAGTGGTTGTGCTGCTATGATCACCTGGAGCAGTGGGCTCAGCAGCTGATACCTGAGGAGCAGTTGTAACCACTAAAATCTGCTCAGGTACCCCTGCTTTTGTTTTTATTGGTGCCATCATCCTTGAAAATGTTTCTTTTGTTAAGCTTTTTATTTGACAATGAACACCTTGTTTTAGCAAATTTAAATTTTCCTTTTCAAATTTTTGTTCAAAATAGTAACTCAAAAATCTTGGAAAAAGTAAAAATGCTTTACTTTCAACGTTTTTCACCATGTCATTGAAAATCTCCTGGGAGTAGTTGTAGTCCTTATTATTCAAAATAGCGTAACCCAGGCATTGAATTTTCAATGGTATTTCGTTAAAAGATGTTGTTTTATTCGAAGCACACATCAGAAGTGTGTGAAATAAAAATCTTGGAGCAGAAGGAAAATAACCTTTTTGTAAGGTATCAACCTTTGATTGTTCTGCATACCCCCTGTTTACGAAATCAGTTTTCATCTCGGCTTTCTCAAAAGAGAGTTTACCTTTCTGATCGTTGAGATTAAAGACTTCGGAGATCGACTGTGGGGTTATTTGAACTGCTTTACCCTGTATTAAGGAGTTAATGGCTATGACTTTTCCGTCTTGTTTTTCAAGCGACGCCTTTTTCCAAAACTCTCTCTGGGTTTGCAGATAGATGGGAGCATTTGCTGTCAACAAAGTTTTGTACTTTGATGCAGATAATGTATCAATGATGGTGTCAAAGGTGTGATTATCAGTAGGTTTTGTGAGTAAACCCAGATAGTTGTGAGATTGTTTGAATGGTATTTCGATGGGTTCTTCGGCCGTTTGAGTGACCTCTTTGGAAGGTGATGGTGATTTAGGTTTTGATTTTGATTTTGTCATTGTTGCGGAGAAGAACGAAGGAGGATTTTGGAGATTTTGAGAAGAAGGGTTGGAAACTGCTATGAGAAGAGAATTTTGGAATTCAATTCGACAGTGTAAAACCCTGTTTGGGGTTTAGGGCAGGGTTTTATTTTAAAAAAAAATGATCGCTGATGGGGTAGCGGTTATTAAGATCTGAGGGCTAAAAACTGACCACGTGTCAAACACTGATGAAGTGGATAAAGTATGGAGAACAGTTGTTTTAAGGTCCACTGACGTATCAAGCATCAGTGGTTACAACGGTAAAAATTATGGGCAGTGGATGATTTTTACTATCAGTGGATAGCATATCAGTGGATAAGACACTAATTTTGAGCATCAGTGCTTTTCAAGAAAATGAGGGATCAGTGATTAACTTTCAGCAGTGGACAGTGTTTAGAGATCAGACGTTGGAACAAAATAGTGGTTAGGGTAAATGGTACAATTCTGAAGGACAGGTGTTTCAGCAACAGTTTTGAAAATTTTCATTCAAGGTTTTGCCACATGTCAATTTTGAAGGACAGTGGTTTAGTACCCCAGATGATGAAAACTTTTTTGCTAAGGCAACTCATTTTTGTTTAATATTCAATTAACACATGAGTACCCTAGTAATTTAAACACAGTTCACAATCAACCTTTGATAAAAATTTAGGATCAAACCTGAGAATGACATGATTTTGACATAAGTACCATTTCCTTTTGACCCATTTATGAGGACAATAATACCAACAACAAAAATAAGGTATTACATCCTGTCAGGAGCTGAAACTATTGCCAACAAAAACAAGCAAAAGTTCCAAAAACATTCTAAAAAAATGAATGATATATCCTGGTTATTCGAGAAAATCCTTTGAACACAACAAAAAAATGGTTAAAGAATTTTCTAAGAACAGTATCAAAAAGATCCGGTATAATTTCAAAAGAGAATATAATCACATCACTCACAAGTTTTTGGAAAAATGGTCAGTAGTTTGACAACAATGGTACGAAACTTTTGGAATACATTTTGACCACTGTTAGGTACCATTTTCTTTGTCAGTTGATTGCAAACATGAGGACACATGGATAAATTTTTGAACATTTGTCTAGTCCTCTTTGGAGTTCATTCACCGGAATCAAAACCTTTTCCTGAACAGATAAATGCACATAGTTGCTTAATGACCATTATTACCCTAAACTTTGACTCATAAGTGTTTTATGTTTATACTCTTTTCTTTTGACTTCAAGAGTTTTGAGATAAACACACTTTTGAGTTTTTGTGAATTTTAGTCCAAAATCATTTTGCAGTAATGTTTTGAGAGACTTGGTCATGTTTTCACAAGTTTTCCAGCTAATCTCACACTACATATGATACGGACTATGTTAACCCCTGTTTTCTTAATGTATTTGAACATAGTTGATTTTGTCCTTTTGAGGAACTCAACCTGTTTTCAACACATAAGATTTGAATGACTAAAGTTTTAATTCCCCTCTTTTTAAGTTAACAAAAACACTAATGTTTTATGAACATAGGTTTTTGTTAATCTGAGGTTCATACTTCAGCATTTTAATAAGGTAACATCACAATTTTCATAACAGCAATTGAAATCAATTTTGAAAACATGAAATAATCGCATAGTTTAACAAATATGTTTTCAGATTTGAAAACTATGAGTGATTTGTGCATGAATTCACTTGTTGTGTGAAATTTGTGTGTCATATGACATCTTGGTTGATTTACAGAGTTTTTGAATAATCATTTTGAACATGATTTAATCGATACTCTGTTTTTCAACAAAATACAACCAACCTTAGTATCAATGAATATTGAGCCGAACTGTTATGTCAAATTGATTGTTAGATCGAATTTGACTGTCCAAGCTCTGATACCAATTGTTAGGATCGGAGGCTCTCATAATTATATTTGTTTGTATGTTTAGAATGATTTGTAAACATGAAGACATGTAAAGTGCAGCGGAAATGAAAACAAACTTTGTAAACACAATCAAATGGAGAAATAGTTTGATAAACAATTGCTTCTCATAGAGTCAAAAGATTTACAAATCAAAGCAAAAGATTACAGATAGGCTTACAAACTAAACTCCCCCTCAGCCTGATGCCCCAAGGTTGGTTGCACACAAGATGAAAGGATTAGACATGAGGAGAAGAACTCGCTCAGTCAAATCAAATGTAACAGTACAGGGTACTGTTACATTTATAGGCAAACCAAACCACTGAGGTATCTCAGCTGACGTCACCATGAAAGCGACGTCTAACAGCCTAACAACCTGTATCTACTGTCCTTACACAAACACTGATGTCTAACAACTGATTGTAATTAAAATACAAATTATGAGGAAACAACTGCTTCACGTTCCACTGTTGTAGCCTAAGCCCTGATGCTTAACAACAACATCAGTGCTTTCTTCAAAGGTGATCAGTCCTTGAATGAGCAGTGTTTGTGTCTTCAGCAGCACTTAAAAGACAGCAGTAGATAGAGCGACAGAGTTTATCTTCAGCAGTCTTTAGGATTACATCAGCGTTTGGATCATCAGTTGTTCTTTTGAGCAGTACTTAAGGTTTATCAGCTGATAGATATCCACTATCAAGGGGAAAGCAAAGTGTAAACTACTGCTTATTGTGAATCCACTGATGTGACCTGGTTTTGGCTTTACATTATATGTTCCTCTGGTAGGGTTCAATCCCAACAGTTTCCATATGCCTCATTGCGATAATCCCACAGTCGAGCATGTTAGACGTCCTCCAATCCATCTATTGTCTGACAATCTTCGCCTTGCTCATGATCTTATGCTTTGGGTGTTTTTTAATACACAAGTAGTTTGCAAAAGCTCTGTGTTGCAGTTTCACATTTTTCGCATATATTAGTTTGGCGTTTTGTCAACATAGTTCCTATATACAAAGTTTTTAAGATACTTACCAATCTTTCCACCCATCCTTCATACTTGTCCTCAATGCTGACGTCATCCCCTTCACCGCTGTTGTCCAATACATCAATTCTTTCGTGTTTTATGTTGAAACAGACAACATAGAATAGTGAGAATGATTTTCAACCATAGGATCTTTGTGATTTGTGGCTAAGATGATGCGGTGACATTTTTGTAAATAATGGGAACCTTATAACTACCAAGAGGGGTAAGATTGGAAGATCCAAACAAGGGTGCACATGCTAATCACATGCCATTTTTCCCCATCATATTTAAACGACAATAACTTTTTTATACGTGATTATTTTTCTAAAAAAAACACACCATAAAGCTCAGCGTTTTTTTTATCTTTCCAACGAGTATACTATTAATATACTTTTCAAAAAAAAAATGAACTGAGTTTTTATGGCGTTTTTTGAACTGAGTGTTTTATAGTGTTTTAGACTAGGTATTTTCATAGCGTTTTTCTGAACTATGCGTTTTTATGGCGTTTTAACTAGGTATTTTCATAACGTTTTTCTGAACTGAGTGTTTATGGCGTTTTCAACTGAGTTTTTCATGGTGTTTTTCTGAACTGGGTATTTTCATGGCGTTTTTCTGATCTGTGTGTTTTTATGGCGTTTTGTTTGAACACTCAGTTAATGTGAGTGAGTTTTTTGACAATATTACCCCTTAGTGTAATTTAATATCAATGCCACATATCAACACCAAAATCGTTCTCACCGTTCTCACACTTTTCACTGTTTTTCCTAAATCTTGACCCTATATATATATATATATATATATATATATATATATATATATATATATATATATATATTAAATTCAGTTATTTAATAGTCTTTGTATTAATTTACTTATTATTTATTATGGTTGATGTAATATGGTAAATTGCCACGTGACATTTTGGTGAAATATTTTATTACAAGAAACTGTCATGTGCCATTAAAATGACTCTTTTGTTAGGTGTGAAGGTGCTCCACTTTCCATTACTCATCACATCCAATCATGTTCCGTCACGCCATCAAACTTGGTTCCATCACTAGTGATGGGTTTTAGTGAGAGTGCTCATCAATAGTATTAACATGTGTTATCCTATTTAAACTTGAAACATCCCCAACGATAATCCATCTCAACAACGCATGGTCACCACAACGCGTGGTCACAAGAACCAGCGGCGGTATTCCATGCGTGGTCATCCACACACAACGCTCCGTCACGGGACACCCCCACTCCCCTTAGATTCCTACAAGTCTTCAAGCTGAAGTCGGGTTTGGATTCGGGCATGGTCGTGGTTATCGAATCGAGTCTGGGTCAAACCAAAATTCGGGTAAAAAGTAGAAAGTTGTGGCTCCTCATTCCAACTTTTACAAAACCTAATCGATCCAGAGAGAAGAGAGAGAAACAAACAACGAGAGAGAACAAGGCAAAGACGGAAAGTACGTTCGCAATTTCCAACTTACAAAACCTAATCGATCCAGAAGCTTACACCAAACCATCAATCGAGTCACAAAACCCTAACAATTCATCACATCACATCGTTGTTTTCGCCCTAAACTTTCCTCATTCCGATTCAACCCTAGCGGTGGTAAGTCAATCGATTCATTTCGTCCATTTCTGCCGTTTTTTGGCTTTTAATTCATGTTTTTTGTATGAATTTGGCGTCGATTTGAAGAGATGTATGTGTTTGTTTGGTGAATTGTGGATTTTTGTGTTGTGATGTTTGGAGTGTTGATATTTGATTTGTTTTAGATGTGGATGTGGTAAATTGGTGTTGGAAATGGTTGAAGATTGGCGTGGTGAATGGATTTGATGGTGTTTTGTTTGTGTTTAACCTAATTTGTTGAATTTTGGAGGAAATAGGGATTTTAACCTAAAATTTACAATGTCAAATTAGTTATATATGTTAATTACTTTCTCATAAGTCTCACAATAATATATTGTTATGACATAAATCTCTTTTTTGACATGTTAAAGTGTGGTTACTAGCTTTTGATAATGTGTGTTGTTTTTGCTATTAAGTTATTTAGAAAATGATGAATTGTTTAGCAGTTAGATATCAGGGTTGCTAATGGAATGTTTTTGAGTAATGAGGAATGACTACTAGTTATTCAACATGCTCTTAAATTTGCCTCTCAATTTTTGGTCGGCAGTGCTAATCTTTGTATGCGAGGGTTAGATCTATCACATCACTTGAAGAGAGAAATACTGACACATGCCTGTATTTTGTTAAACCGTGTGGCTCTCTAGCTATGTCTGGTTTGTAATTTTTAATTTTTTACTAGTTTTATAATTGTTCCAATCTTTGGATATTGGAGTGTTGTGTTTATTACATGTATTAGAGTGTTGTTTTTAATCTTTCTCTCTACAACCATTAACATGAGGTTTTGCTATTTTGTTTAAGATTCGATACCAACAACCTTTAATGGTGCATTTGATGTTAATTTATTTGCTTGAAAAACATTTAATGGTGCGACAACAACCTTCACAGAGCTAATTTGACATCATGAAAACACCACACAACTGTATCTAGCATATTTCAACAAGATTTTATAAATCATAAGATGACTAGAACTCTGATCTTTCAAAACTTGGTCAACCAAACTTCATTCTCTTATTAAACAGGAATCCAGATTACTTTTTTGCAATTTGAGAAGGTTCCTCGGCTGCGTATATAAATGCACCGTGTGTTTTTGTTGTTATGTATCTGTCCATCCGTTCATAGTACATACATGTAATTGTTAGACGTGTTCTGAATCAGTGCTCTGTTTGGCTGAAAATTGTCTGCGTCGGTTAGGGAATCACTGTTTTTGTTCTGCATGCAAACAACTTCTCGTGTAACATCTGTGTATCAGCGCAGATTTTTTCTTTCTGCTACAGCCTACAATACATGAGCAGATTACATGCATAGGAGAACTGTTGGTCAGATAATTTTTCACTAAGTTTTGTTTCTTCGTTCCATTACATTTAGTGTTCTTGTTGGTCAGAAATCATGTGACCTTAGCATATATGCATGTTTTGAGTAACCAATATGGTCAAAGTGATCCTGCATGTTTTGAGTAACCAATATGGTCAAAGTGATCCTGATTTAAGAGTTTCAACTATGTTCAATGATGGAAATTATCATTTAAGTTCATTGTTAATGTAACAGTGCAACGATAAAAACATCATCTGACTAGCAAATTTCTTGGTATTATAGAAAGCTGGAACTTACAATGTCTCCTGTATCCAAGTCAAAGTCAAAGGACAAAAGGGCTTCCGTCAAGGATCCACAAAAGTCAACCAAACCCACATCCAATGCTAACGCAGGTGTTCCTGGAAGCGGTTACAATCCACTTTTAGGAACCTTTCATTCACTTGATACTACGCCTGTGTCTGCTATAAATGTGCGTTCTCGTAATGTCGATGATACAGAGGACCATAACGGAAACTCTGTTACTGGGATGGAATACGATTCTGTATCCAACAACGGGAGCTGGTCGGGTGAATCCGAAGATCACAAAGACAAAGTATCTCAAACATCCAACCGGCATGACACAATTCTGGGGGTTGATAATGATAAACGAGAAAAAATCCGTCAAAAAAACGAAAAGAAACATCAACGCCAAAAAGAAAGACGGGCTCAAGAACTTCATGAAAGATGCAGCGGTTATCTAATGTCAAGAAAGCTAGAATCACTTGCTCAACAGCTTGTGGCGATGGGGTTTTCATCGGAACGTGCTACAATGGCTCTTATATTAAACGAAGGTAAAGTTGAACAATCGGTTGCATGGTTGTTTGAAGGCGGTGAAGATTCAAACAACCACCAGGAGCATAATAACATTGACGGTGGCGGTAATTTGAAAATCGACATATCAGAGGAACTCGCTCAAATTACCGAAATGGAAATAACGTTTAAATGTTCAAAACAGGAGGTCGAACGCGCTATCGTTGCTTGTGAAGGTGATCTTGTTCAGGCGGCAGAAACCTTAAAAGTTCAGAAACAGGAACAACCTCCTGCCGCCACCACCACCGCCGCTGCCATGCCGCCAACTCTTAGTAATGGTAAGGTTTCATCAACCTCAAGAACATTGTTAAAAGCTATACCTATACACCAGAAAACCGATGAAAAGGATCTAAACTACAATTACACAAAATCGGCTGTTACGGTAGGACCCACATCAACAGACCCCGGGATCAAAACCTTGCAGTTGCTGAAAAAAATTCCACCGAATTCCGATTGGACAAAACAGCAACATGTCGGTAACGGTACTCCGTCTGTAGAGAAGCGGTGGCCCGTGGCAGTAGGTGGTTCGAATTCAAACCCTTCTGTCTCATATTCTTTAGCTTCTTCAGTACCGGCGGCATCGGCACCGGCTAGAACCGATCCTCGATATTCAAATATAGCGACGGAGTTAAAGAATCTACAGTTGGGGTCGGTTCGGGAACCAGTTATTGTGATGCAACGGCCAAAACCGAAGAACATACCCATGAGTGTAAGCTCGTCATCGACTGATTGGCATCCGAATGTTGTTGATCCTGTAATGAATATGAATTTGAATGCGACGTCAAACGGGTTTTCACATGGACCTACTACCACAAGAAGCTTTAACGGTTCAAATGGGTTTTCACATGGGGCTACGGTTAATAATTCCCATATGTATGACCAGCTTCATTATCAGCAACAACAGCCGGTTACGCAGCAGCAGTATGCATCAAGCAGTGGCCCGTTTGACCATTTTAGTCAACAGGGTTCCATGAACCATTTCAACAACGGTGGTATGTGGAGCAGAACAGTGGGTATCGCCACCACTCCTACATTAGCAGCCGCTTCTTCTCTCGGGCTTTTCTCTGGGTTGGGCTCAAACGGGTCGTCAGGCCCGTCATCTCCAGTGGACTGGAACGCGTGCGACTCGTTGCAGTTTGACTACACAAACATAGACTGGAGTCTAGACCGGCTTCCTCTTCCACCTAGCATCCCGTCAATACCCAACAGTATGTGGTTGGGTACAGGTAAGACTGCGACGAGACCGCCAACGGGTGCTCTATCGAACGGGAATAACGGGCTTTCAATCGGTTTGCGTACAGATGGGGTAGGTGCGGTGGGTTCTGAAGCATCTGCAGGTGGTTCTCGTGACTGGGCTTCGCCTTTTGAAGAGAAAGAGTTGTTCAGTTTCCCCAGACAGTTTGTTACGTCTCCTTCTCTTTAGTGAAGGAAGAAAACCATGAAGACACAATAAGATGATAGGGGACGAAAAAACAACAAAAAAATCAGAACTTCGAAACATATGTTGTTGGGATCTAATGTTTTTCTTGTTTCTTAAAATCTTGCTTGATGCCTTGCTTCTTGTTTATGTTTTGCTTTGTTTATGTTTTCCTTTTTTGGTAGCCGAAATATACAATCCAACTTGCATCCAAAGAGCAAATGCTGTTGTAGTGACATGTTCATGCATCAATCGCTCTGGAAATGGACTTTTAAGCGGTTTTCATTTTCTATATTATAGGATTTTATTACGTAATGATCTTTTATCAAGGAGAACTCACGGAAGTATGAAAAACAGTTAATGTGACACCTATCGTAAATCGTAACACACTAGGCAAATTCTACATTGACCATGAACCGAGAGATGCTTAGGCTTATAGGAATACTTGACCTTAAAAACATCAATGCGTTTGTTGGGGTGGGGGTAACTCAAAGATTTGTGACTGGATAATATTGATTGATATGGGTGGGGGTAACTCAAAGATTTGTGTTTGGATAAATATTGATTGATACGAGGAGTCAGATGTCACACATATAGCTAAAAGATCATACATATTTCAAAAACAAAAATTTTGATAACATACCGGTGTTTGATGTTTAAACGTGGTTTTTCATAAAAATGAAGGAATATTATTGTATTTCATAGTATCTAATTCTTCAATATTGGTGTTTAGTGTTTGATCATAGTAGCTAATTCTTCAATATTGGTGTTTAGTGTTTGAAAGTGGCAGCGGATGATTGGTATCTTGTGCTAAAAAGTTTGTATCTTGAATATGTAAGATGAAGAAAATGGATGAAAAGGTATAGTGATTCTGTTGAAGAAGTTGACCATAAAATAGCACAGGTTCATTGAATGATCAAGTCCATCCACTTCGGATGGATTCATTATTTTACTAATTCTAACGTTATTTTACTAATTTCGTGAAAATAACGTTAAAAGAGGCGGATGGTTAATCATGGATCATGTGGTGGCGTTGATAGCCGAAAGACAAGGGGTACATGCACTAATCGTGATTTGTCTCAATTGCTGAGTGTTATGTGCCTTATATCTAAGGCTTGATGCAAAACTACAATCGAGCCGAAGCAGCCTCTCTATTCCTACGGAGTAGAGCATCTTACCCTTCTCAGACCCTACCTTAGCTTTACTATTGGTGGGATTTACTGAGTATGATGATGATGACGACTTGGGATTGATGTATTGAATGATTAAGTCAATCCACTTAAGAATAGCTTGGTGACGTTGGTGAGTTAAATAGACTTTACGGTAGTAGGAGATTACTATGATTTATAAGTTTAGCCATTAAAAAAAAATGTTCAAGTCAGAATTGGACAAAAATCAGATTTGGTAAAGCTAATTTTTACATGAATGGTCATTTTGATTAGAAGTTTTAGATAAAAATATTTTTGACTAAGTTTGTTTTTTCTTAAAAATAATGATCATTCTACCATAGTAAAATTATTACACATACACACGAATTTTAATCCAATAAGCACATCAAACCGAAGAACCACTTGTATGCATGGAATGACATGGCCGCACAATTTAGCCAATAGGGAGATGACACACAATAGCGCAAATGAGGATTTTCAAAGGTTTTAAGCCCAAATATAAAGATGACATATGACAGCATCAATAACATTTTTTTAAGAGAGGTAGGCGCGTTCTCGGGTAGGGTGTTTCGGGTACCCCTACCCAATCGGGATCACCGCCACCGGTGGTTAAGGTAGGGTAAATCGGGTAGCGAGAGCGGCTGATGGTTACCGAGCCATTAAGGGGGTATGACTAGATCAATATGACTGTTCAACCGTTTTTTAACCTCGGGTGTTTAAGCCATTAGAGGATGAACCTTCAACCAATTCTGATTGATCCTTTGATTTCATCGGATGTCTTTAGTGTTTTTTATTTTATGTGTAAATTTTGGTTAACTAGTATTAAGTACCCTGCGTTGCGGCGGGGGCGTAAAACTTGACACGGTTTTACGAACATTTTTAACCTATTAAATTTTTTATTAATATTTTGTTTCGTTTTATCCCTACACGTTCTTTACTTAAAAATTATTTTTTACATGCATATTTTATGTACGGGTAGGTATATAAATATGATTTGTTCTACATTCCGATGTAAACTTTATTTATAGACGAGTCAGGTCAAATATAATACGTTTCGTTTAAAAAACCATTTTTACGTGCATATTTTTATGTACGTTTTGGTATAAATTCAAGTTGTTCTACGTTTCGACGTATGTATAAATTTATAATGTTTTCACTTTGCATTTTTGTCTAAAGTGTACAAACCACCATTAAAGCATGAAGTACAATCACATTAAGTCTACCTATGTTACAAACTAATAGTTATATTATATAATATAATATGTAATATTTTTGTAGGCTTAATGTTTTATTTCCACGTATTTTTTTTGCTTATGTTTCCTATTTTGATGTTTTTTAATCATGTAATATCTACATGTTTTTTACATTTAATTTTATTTGTGTGTTTAAATGTATAATTTATGTTTAATACAAAAAAAAAAGGTTATAGAGTAGTGTTGCCAAGTTTTTTTTTAACGGCCAACAAAATGGACAAGTATCCTAGGATGCCCTCAATCGAGCAAATGCATCCTCTCTTCCATAACGGTCAGAGTTGGATGCATACTTGAGCCACCAAGCCACCAGTTCAGGGGAAAACCCGCCGCCCGAAGGTCCACTACGATAAACCCCGGTTCGGCTCGGTTTCGAACTGGCGAAACTTCATTGCCACCACCAATGTCCTTCAAAGTGATGCTAGTGGGAGTTGAACTTAAGACCTCAAGGAAAGAAACCAAATGACTAACTTGTCAGGACAGTACTGTTGCCAAGTATTAAGGTATTTTAACAGTGTAGGATTAATGAAATTCAAGGTATTTTCATTGAGCACCCCTTTTTCTCTAAAGCCCAAAACACCGGTGACTATGTCTATATAAACATGATTGAGTTACTTTTTATACAATCAAGTTTAACGATAAAGTAATTACATCTTTGTCTCTACATAATTGATAAAATTACTATTTCAGTACAATAGCTATTCAAAATGACTACACTACCCTCCTAATTTTCCATTTATTAAAAAAATACTACAATAAAGCTGAATTTAGTCAAGCATCATCCATTCTATTACGTTGGTTGTGTAAACCTGTATTGGGTTGTTTTTGTGTGGGGCATTTGTGTTTTTATAAAAGCTGCCTTTAAAAATGTAAAGAAAGTTGAGGGGCCAAAATATAATTTAACAATACAATCATTTATTGTTTACTATTGTTAATTGTTAAATGATTATTAAGTGTAAAGTGCCCATAACATTATAGCTTAGTGACGTAGTGATATAAGGCTTAGGAACCTTTAGATCATGTGTTCGATTCGCACTAAGGGTGTTCATGAGTTTGGTTTATGGTTTAATTGGTTCGGTTTATTCGGTTTTCAAAATTTTGTACCCCAAACCAAAAACCGAATCAAACTAAACTAGGAATATGCAAACCGAACCAAACCAAACCAAATTCAATTCGGTTTGGTTTAGTTAAAAACCAAATAAACCAAATTCTATCTACGTACTTTTTTTCCTATTTATATTTATGTTTGTGTTCTAACTTCCAAACATCAAGTCAACAACTAATTAAACCTAACAATATATAAATAAAAGATATAGCAAAATATAATAAACATATGTGTAGGTCCCTCGGAGGTTGAGGTTAAACCTTATCCTTGTTATGTTTAACACACTAGCAAGTGCGGAATCCAAGCTAGAATGCAAACCGGTAGTTTATATGAGAACACAAGCTACAAAGAGAAAGGTAGACACACAAGATATCAAAGTTTTCTCTTGTATTTCAGTGGACACGGTTACAGCCCTTGACCAAACTGAAAATACGCTCTCTACAAGACTAAGTTCACTCACATACTGAAGTGAACACATTACATGAGTATATATATCCATCACAGGTCGTCTGGTCGAAGGATCAGATAGTCAGATCGAAAGATCATCTATCGAACTGAAAACTATCGAAAGATCCACATGTACCTCGAAGGATGATATCCTTCGAGGTCCATCTATATCCATCGAAGGTTTATCCTTCGAGCTCATCGAAGGATATAAACAATCCTTCGATGACTCATCCTTCGACACAGACAACTTACAACCATGTTCTAACTGTTTGGTCAAGTCAAACCAGGAGGATGGTTGACTTGGTCAAACTTACATCAAAACACATATTAACAACATAAGACGTAAACAAGACTAACAAGAGACATCGTTTTATATCATAACAAAATACAGACAAAGTACAGACACAAGTGCACAAAGTAAATAAAGTAAAGACATGTTTTTGTATTTTTGCGGTTTTTCAATGTTTTTGTATTTTCCTTGAAACTTTCTCCCCCTAAAATTCAAAAATAAAGAAAGTAAAGTCACAATTTTTTTTTTTTTTTTAATAAAAATATTTACAAAAACGATTTTCCGATGTCAGTTACTCTTGCTTCACCTTTATGCCGTTTACCAAAAGTAAATAATCGAATCTTGATTTATCAAATGCTTTGGTAAAAAGGTCGGCACGTTGGTGATCGGTATGAATGTGAACCACATCGATAAGTCTCTTTTCAAAGCAATCACGTATGAAGTGATATTTAATATCGATGTGCTTCGTTTTTTAGTGCTGTACAGGATTTCTAGTGATCTGTAGAGCAGCTTCATTATCAACATAAATAGGAGTAGTTAGAAATTCAAAACCGTAGTCCCGCATCTGTTGTTGGATCCATAGAACCTGGGAGCAGCAACTAGACGCAGCAATGTATTCCGCTTCACATGTAGACGTAGCCACACATGTCTGCTTCTTGCACTGCCAAGTGACTAGGCGATTGCCTAAGAACTGACATCCTGCTGTAGTTGATTTTCCATCTTTCTTGCAGCCGCCGAAATCAGAATCACTGTAAGCCTTGAGATCGAAGTTATCATCCTTAGGGTACCATAACCCGGTGTCAGGGCAACCCTTCAGATAACGAAAAATCCTTTTGACAGCAGCATAGTGAGAGACCTTCGGATTCGCTTGGTATCTAGCGAGAAGACATGTTGGATACATAATGTCGGGTCTTGATGCGGTGAGATACATTAAAGATCCAATCATAGCACGATAAAGTGAAGAGTCCACAGCTTCCCCTTTTTCATCCGGAGTAATCCCGTGATTCTGCGGAAGAGGAGTAGAAATTGGCTTCGAATCGGACATCTGGAACCGGCTCAAGATGTCTCCGACGTACTTGGTTTGATGGATAAAAATTCCAGATTCGGACTGATTAACTTGCAAACCCAAGAAGAACGTCATTTCACCCATCGCACTCATCTCGAATCGATCTTGCATCACCTTCTCAAATTCCTTGCATAAATTATCATCGGTAGAACCAAAGATAATGTCATCGACGTATACCTGTACCAACAGAAGATTTTCACCTTTTTCTTTGATGAAGAGGGTACAATCGATCAAACCCCGTCTAAACCCGTTGTTCAGCAGGTAGGTAGACAGTGTCTCATACCAGGCTCGAGGTGCTTGATGAAGACCATATAACGCTTTGTTAAGTAGTAAAACTCTGTCAGGATGTAATGGATCTTCAAACCCCGGTGGTTGCTCGACATATACTTCCTCTTCGACTACTCCGTGAAGAAATGCACTTTTAACATCCATCTGGTACACCTTGAATTTCTTGAAGGATGCGTAGGCTAGAAAGATTCTAATAGCCTCCAGACGTGCAACAGGTGCATACACTTCATTGTAGTCAATACCTTCTATCTGACTGAAGCCTTGAACAACTAACCTTGCTTTGTTTCGAACAACAATCCCACGGTCGTCCTTCTTGCACTTAAACACCCAACGAGTTCCGATCTTCTTGTAGTTGTCGGGCCTATCAACCAATTTCCATACGCCCAACTTCTCGAACTGCTGAAGTTCTTCTTGCATGGCTTCCACCCAGGAATCATCTTTCAATGCCTCCTTCCAAGATCTAGGCTCTTCTTGGCTAACATAGCAGGCGAAAGACCAATCATTTTGTTGTCCCGATTCTCGTATCTCAGCATACAAGCCAACATTTTCGTTATTTCTGATTTGATTTCTTGTCCTTACACCACTGAGAACATCACCTATAATATTCTGCTAAGGATGAATGTTATGAATTCGGGTTTCAGGAACTAGAGGAATTTCAACATTGGTCCTCAAGTTATTGATATTTAAATTCCCGATATCATTCTGAAGCTGTTGAGTTGTAGAAGATGATGCATTTTCTTCTTGGACAATTGGCGCAGACACTGGATCCGTTGCTTCGGAAGTACCTTGAACCGGACCCCGTGCTTCACCATCATTTGCATCAACATACTCCTCATCTTCCGATGACAAATTATAGTCGACAGCATCATTAAACACCTCATTTGAAACGAGATTGTTGACAGAAGAAGATGCTTGTGAGTCAACAATGATTGGGCGAGCTAACTGAGAGCCAGTCGCATTCTCGCTTTCAGACAACATTTGAGCAATTGCATTGTCATCATCAAATGTCGGCAGATTGAATGAGTTGAAAAGACCATCATAATCGAACATCCATGGATCTCCAGAAGGCTTCGGTGGATTAGAATATCTTTGAACTCTTACTTCACCCCACTCTTCAATCTTCTTGGTAGTTAGGTTCCATACTCGCAGATTAGGAGTAGCATACCCAAGGAAGTAACCTTCGATAGCTTTGGCACCAAACTTCCCGTCAGGCTCAATCATGGTACATGGTGCACCAAAAGGTTCTAGATATTCCAAGTCAGGAGTCTTCTTGTGTAGGAGTTCAAAGCACGTTTTGCCATGTCTTTTCACTGTGAGAACCCTGTTTAACGTGTAGCAAGCCGAGGCAACAGCTTCAGTCCAGAATCGAACTGGAAGCTGAGACTCAACCAACATGGTTCTTGCAGTCTCAATTAAGGTTCTGTTCTTTCTTTCAGCGACTCCGTTTTGTTGGGGCGTGTACCGAGAGCTGTATTCATGAAGGATTCCTTTTGCAGTGCAAAATTCATCCATAACCCTGTTTTTGAACTCGGTTCCGTTGTCGCTTCGAATTCGCCTCACCTTTAGATTATAAAGATTTTCCAACAAGGTGATCAAATTCTTTAGAATTTCTGGAGTCTCGCTCTTGTGGACCATGAAATCAACCCATGAAAATCTTGAATAGTCATCAGTGACTACCAAGCAGAAAACTTCCCCGTGCACACTCTTGTGTTTGACTGGGCCGAAAAGATCCATATGCAGACGTTCGAGTGGCATGTTTACAGTGTTAACCTTCTTCAATGGATGTGATTTCTTGATCTGCTTCCCTTTCTGACACGGCACACAGACATCTTGAAGTTGAAAATTCTTCACATTGACACCTCTCACCAGATTGTTTTTGACAAGGTGATTCATTTTTCTGAGGTGAATATGACCCATCCGTCTGTGCCAAGAGATCGTCTCCTTTTCAGTGGCTTTTGAAATAAAGCAAGTAACTTGTTTGGACTTGGTTATTGCTTGGCTCATATCGAGGACATACAAATCATTAACTCTTGGTGCTGATAAGAGAATCCATTCTTCGGGAATCTTGAATCCTGGCTTCAGCACATAACAACCGGCATCATCAAAATGCACGGTGAACTTCTTGTCGCAGATCTGAGAAACACTCAGGAGATTGTGATCCAACTGTTGCACATAATTGATTTTGTCGAAACTCACAACTCCATTTGAAATCATTCCCTCGCCGGTGATATACCCTCCTTTGTCTCCAGCAAACGCAACATATCCTCCTCTTATACTTCGCACATCAAAAAGAAGACGATAGTCGCCCGTCATGTGCCTGGAAGCCCCACTATCAACAATCCAATGACTATTAATAGTTCCTCCTGGAGCCGCCTGCACACGCAGTTAACTTATCAGTTTGAGAGGGGGACCCAAGCCTTTGTGGACTTGGGTCGTCCTTGATCATCAAGGAAAGTGATTTCAATCACTTGATGATTAGGAAAAAGAACCTGTGGTGCTCCCCCTGATTGAATTACCTGCTTTTGCTTCCAAGCTGTTTGTCCTTTACCAGTATTTGAATTTATTGTTTTAGCATTTACTGGTTTTACAGTTTCATATTTTGCTTGTACAGGTTTTTCTTCTTTGACCTCTGATTTTAAGGCCTTTTCAATTACCTTTTGATTCTTTTGCTTTAACTTCTTTTCCTTTTCTTTCAAGACACGTGGGTCTTGTTTCGGGGAAACTGATCGTTTTCGGTAATCGATTTCTTGGGGAGCACTCGTTTTTTACTTCAGCTTTTGCACGTGTGGGCAATATCTTACAATATGCCCAACTGTCCCACATTCAAAACATGTTCTCCGCTCTACAAACTTCGAAGAACCATGTTGATGACCAGACGGAGACCCAGACAATGAACTTTGTGATCTAGACGTGCTTGGACCTAAATCACATCCGTTGGTGTGTTGGGTGTAATTATTCTGATCATTTCGTTTTAAAATTCTAACTTGTTTTACAAAATCAACGTTAGATTTATCCTGAAATGTTTCAAGTTTGTCTGAACCCGTGGATCCAACAAAGTTCATTTTCGGTTCTCGTTTCTTAACAGGAGCTCTTTTGTTTTGCACCTTTTGTTGTTGAACCTTAGGTTGCTCAACCTTTGATTGTTGAATTTTAGGTTGTGCAGCCTTAGGTTGAGTAGCCTTAGACTGTTCAACTTTAGGTTGTTGAACCTTTGGTTGTTCAGTCTTAGGCTGCTGAGCTTTAGGTGCTTGAACATTCTTGTCCTGAGGCTTCTTTCCCTGTACCTTACCCTTTCCGGAATTGACTTGTTGTTTTCGCTCAATTGGTAGTTTTTGGTTTCCGTATTGTTTTCTAATTTGTTCACACGGAATTGGATCACATTGAGTGACGGTAACTTTGCCACTTTTGTTTCCCAAAAACTTATCAGTGCATCCTTCAAAAATTTGCTCAATTAAATCTTGATTTACATTTTTAATTGGAAAATCTTTGTTAGAGTAGATTTTGCTATCTCCTTTGAGCGTGTACAACAAATTATTCTCTTCACGGTTAGATACAAGGGACTCCATTGCTTTTGACATTTCAGTCTTACTCGGTTTCACTGATGGATCACACAGGATGTGATTCTCGATTGGAATATCTGTTGTAACCGAGTTAGACTGTTGTTTCACAATTTCTTCAGATTCATCATCCGAAGAATCAGCATCCTCAACAATGGGAGGACTCTGTTCCTTAACACTCGATGAATCTGTCACACTCTCAGATTCTGATTGACCCGAGGATGATGTACCAGTTGTGAACCCGAGGCCTGCTGCAAAGTCATCTAGACCGAGTGGCACAGTAGGTTCAAAACGGGGCATATCCTCGTCATCAGGCAATTTGGAGTAATTGTGATTCATTGGGGGAGGACATGATTTGAATCCAACACATTTTGCATCCCCCTTTCTCCTTTGAACGTCAATGATGTGATCCAATACATAGCGGGAATTGGAATAGCTTTCCAGTTTCTGCTTAATTGTCTCACATTCACATCGAGCTGTTGTCAACTCTACCATTTGCTTTTCAATTGTGTCAATAAGATTATTGTTAGCATGTTGTTTTCGCAAAACAGCCTTTTGTAATTCTGAAACATCATGTCTTAATGACGCAATTGTTGCTTTAAATTCCTTTTAATTTCTGGTTAAAAACAAGTTAGCTTCAGTTGCTTTAGAAAGATCTACAATCAATTCTTGATTGTGTTTGTATGTGATTTCAAACTGACTTTCCTTTTCAGCATATTGTAAACACTTTGCACATTCAATAGGAACAGAAATAGAGTCAGAATTAGTATCACATACCTGAGAAGTCTGACCTTCTACGTGAGCCATAAAGGCTGTATGAAAAGAAAAAGATCCATCTTCAGAGAAAAACTGAGCAAGCTTCTCGGAAGTTCCAGCAGATTTCTGGCATAGAATAGATCTCCTCTTACATAATGCTTCAGCTTCAGCCAAAAACTCATCAACTTCCAAATCTAAAGCATCACTTGATAAATCACCAGCATCAAGTGATTCCCCATCCATGCTCCCACTATAACCCGAACTATCTTCATCTTCTGAAGATTCACCAGCAGACACGGGTTCTACTACCTTCTCAATCACTTTAGCATAACATGCTGTTCCACCATTTCCTCCTTCTCCAAGCTGAAGATTCCAATTGCAGATTTCATCAGCTTGAACAACCAATCCTCTGTGGGGATTAGTGTTTGTGGATCCAGATGCATTTCCTCCAACGGGAACTATTGATCTGTCAGAATTGTTGTTCGGTTGCTGTTGTGGCTGTCCTTGATTCCTGAAGGGATTCTGATTTCCTTGCTTAGGTGGCTTCTGACACTCCCGCTTGAAATGACCCTTTTCACCACAATTGAAGCAAGTGACAGCATTCTTATCAAAACCATACTTGGTGTTGTTGTTGCTATTCAAGTTGGTTCTCCACGTCCTTTCCATAAACTCCTTTGCTCTTCGAATTGCACTAGCAAGAGCCCATTTGATATCCATCATTTCAAACTCTTCTCTATCCACTTGCTGGTAATCTTCATTGGTTAGATTGATATTCCCAATCTGACCTGCGACCAATCCACAATAAGCACTAACCAAGGTGTTCAACATCTCCATATGCTCCTTGGCTATTTCGACACTGACTTTGGAAAAGTTGGAAGTGTCTAATCTGACTGTGTTCGGATTGGAAGTGGCTTGAAAGTTTGAAGAGCTTCCATAAAACCCTTGCTGTTGCGGTTGTTGCTGCTGAGCTCTGCTTGGGTCTAAGAAAGGCGGTGGTGTGAATTGCTGAGCTGTCGGTTGGACATCCTGTTGTAGAGAAGAAGAATCTGGTCTTGAATACATCGTGTATGCTGAAGGATCAAACTGATTTATTGTGGAAGGTCCGGTGTTTGAGATGAAGGCTGTTTGAAGCTTCGCATGTTGAGAGACTGGTTTTTCTCCACTGATACCTCCTGCGATCCCATAGTACATCTCTGGATTTTGAGGAGTTAGTGTTCTTTTTGCCTTAAGCTTTTCTTCTACATCCTTGTTCTCCAATTTTTGAATTAACTCATAAACGGTGATTGTGTCTAGAACACCATTTTCTTTGAGAATTTCAAGATAACTGCTCCACTTTGCTGGTAAGCTATCAGCGAATCTCTTCACCATTTCTTGTGGAGTGGCAGTGACTTCTAAAAGCAAACATCTCGCTCAACAAGTGATGGAACCTTGTAGATAACTCTGCCAAAGTCTCATTCTCCATACACGTGAATCCTTCAAACTCTTTCTTTAGTAATTCTTGCTTGATCTTTCTAGATTGAGCATTTCCTTCACATCGTAACGTGAGCATATCCCACAAGCTTTTAGTAGTCGTGCAGTAAACAAACTGGTGGTAAATGTCTCTGTGAAGAGCTTGTGTGAGAATCATGAATGCTTTCTTTTCTAACTCAAATTTCTTCTTATCATCTTCAGACATAGTGCTGTAAGTTTGTGGATTAGATCCTGCAACTTCCAAATCATTGTCAAATGCGGTGAAGAAGCACATCCATAGATCTTGACCTTGCCCCTGAACATAAGTTCTCAGCCTTTCTTTCCACCATCCCCAATCATTGATGTGATTTAGCTTTGGCGGTTTTGTGCTTGTACCAGTTTCACTGTCGTTCTGCATCATAGCTTGAATGCTGCTGCTTTGATTTGTGACCAATGCCCATTGATTTGCAGTTATCATTGCAGCTTGAGGTGGGGCAATAGCCTGCATCCATGCAGTTTTGTTGAAATCTGACGCAGATTGCGTAGCTGATGATTGCGTAGCTGATGATTGTGGAGTCAAAGTTGTTTGAGTCCACGCAGTTGGATCCCACTGACCGTTTGTTCCCATTTTGTAAAGAAAATTAATATATTAAGTGAAAATTGATTTAAAATTTGAAAACAAGTTTTTTTTTTTATTTAATTTTCACAAACTATGTTACTATCTCGAATGATAACAACCAGCCGAAGGATCCTTGATCGAAAGACCTGAAAAACACAAACTTGTTAAACTTAAACAGACTAAAATCGAAGGAACAGAACTTGTTCGAAGGATCAACAGTGTTCGAAAGATCACTGTTGAGTTTCGAACAATGATTTCGAAAGACTCTCCAATCGAAGGATCCTTATCTTTCGAATAAGACCTGTAGATCGACAGATATATCCTTCGAAAAGATTCCTTGGATCGAAGGATAAGTCACAGACTTCGAAGGATGTTCGAAGGATGATTATCTATCGAACCTCCTTTGATCGAAAGATGATCTTTCGACTTCGAAGGATATCCTTCGATCTGCACTGACACAGTTGACAAAAGTTGACAGGTTGGTGAAAAGGTGATTGGTTGGTAGAAAGTT
The DNA here is from genome assembly GCA_030545235.1 of Helianthus tuberosus. NCBI lineage: Eukaryota > Viridiplantae > Streptophyta > Magnoliopsida > Asterales > Asteraceae > Helianthus > Helianthus tuberosus. The sequence goes on from CM060425.1 coordinate 203,607,346, forward strand.
TTCGGCAGAAGGTATGTTCAGACCATACTTTCTGCCAACCCAGATTTGACCAATAAAATATTGCCTAAAAAGAAGGTTCTTATCCAGAAACCGGTCACCGGAGTAAGCCGGAAATTGGCCGGAAATGACCAAACTTCTTAAAAACAAGGTTTTAAGTTACCCAACCCGTCCTTTAACTCACCCGGTTAGTTTAGAACACGTTTTTACGTCTAGAAATGTGAGAAAAACACTAAAAACAGGTGCTAAACCATGTGAGTTTTTGTCCAAACACTCCAAAGTCTTGTATAAACTCGGTTTTTAACAAGGAAAAGAGCCACGGCTCTGATACCACTTGTAGGTCCCTCGGAGGTTGAGGTTAAACCTTATCCTTGTTATGTTTAACACACTAGCAAGTGCGGAATCCAAGCTAGAATGCAAACCGGTAGTTTATATGAGAACACAAGCTACAAAGAGAAAGGTAGACACACAAGATATCAAAGTTTTCTCTTGTATTTCAGTGGACACGGTTACAGCCCTTGACCAAACTGAAAATACGCTCTCTACAAGACTAAGTTCACTCACATACTGAAGTGAACACATTACATGAGTATATATATCCATCACAGGTCGTCTGGTCGAAGGATCAGATAGTCAGATCGAAAGATCATCTATCAAACTGAAAACTATCGAAAGATCCACATGTACCTCGAAGGATGATATCCTTCGAGGTCCATCTATATCCATCGAAGGTTTATCCTTCGAGCTCATCGAAGGATATAAACAATCCTTCGATGACTCATCCTTCGACACAGACAACTTACAACCATGTTCTAACTGTTTGGTCAAGTCAAACCAGGAGGATGGTTGACTTGGTCAAACTTACATCAAAACACATATTAACAACATAAGACGTAAACAAGACTAACAAGAGACATCGTTTTATATCATAACAAAATACAGACAAAGTACAGACACAAGTGCACCAACAATATGTCGTACACACAACTACAAAGTTACAACTTCAAACATAGATCATAATAACTATAAATAGTCAACAAGTCTAATGACAAAAAATATAAAAAATATCCAAACATGAGTCTTTCTCCAACTCGAATGAACTTGCATACATCAAATGAACAAAATTTAATAAATAAACATGTATTTTGATCGACATTTTATGCAACCATGGGGAAACATATACTTAAATATTAAACTTAGGGGCCGTTTGTTTACCTCTTAATGAGGCTCTGAGTGGTTCAGACCTCTTACTGGTTCAGCACTTAATGGTTCAGACTGTTTGTTTCACGAGCAGATGTCTGAATGGTTAAGACATTTGCCTCTTAATGGTTAAGATTTATACAGAGTCTGAATGGTTAAGACCTCTAATCTGAATTGGTCAGGCATTTGCCTCTGAACAGTTAAGCATTATACATGCGCTTAATGGTTCAGACCTCTTACTGGTTCAACACTTAATGGTTCAGACCTCTTACTGGTTCAGCACTTAACCATTCAGATGTTGCCAAACAGCCCCTTGGTATTTTGGGCTAATAAATTGTATATAGTTTACTAAACGTTATTATTTTTATTTAATAATTAATTAAACTTATATACTGTGTCACTTACGAAATTAAAGTTCTATTATTTCAATAATAATTCACATTTTAAATAAAACTAGTACTAAGACCCCCCGCATTGCTGCGGGGGTGTAAACTGTGCTAAGTAGCACCAATGCTATATTACTGTCAACAACCAGCAACACCGAAAAATGGGTAAAAACAAATAACAAAAAGGAAAAAATAATACCGAACGAAAATCATACGTAAAATCGTTGAACCATGCATGCCTGTTGCGTTGTGTTAATGCGAAAAAATAGACTAAAACGTAAAACATAAAAAAACTAAGTCGATCTAGGACCCCGCTCGTTGCGACGAACCTGTCAAACAGGGAAATAAAGACATATTGCGACGGACATGTCAAATGGAAAAAAATAGACGAAAAAACATTAAACCCACACGCATGTTGCGGCGTATTCACTCGCAAAATTTAGAACGAACATAAAACGAAAAATTTTAAAAAGATGAAAAGTATGGGGGATCAAAGTTGAAAACAAAAAAATATTAAGGGTTAACTTGCAAAATTTGAAAAGTTTGGGGGAAAGTGAAAAAAATAAAATTAAAGAGGTTAAAAACGCAAAAGAATGAAAACCTTTAAATTAGAAGTGAAAAGACAACCTTGTTTTTTTTTTTTGAAAAACTCACAATACTTGGAGTACAATTTCATGTAGCACCAACATGTTATTAATTTATAGTATGAAAATGTTTAAGAGCTTTTATGCATTTATAAGAGTACACTTTGGGTGACTTTCGATCCCTTTTGTTTTCTTTTTAGCTTACATTTCTTATGTTATCCATCTAACTCGTTAAAAAAAAAAAGATAACCTGAATTGATCACTTCATAAGTAAATGAAATGGTTAATTATAACTCTATTTTTGTAATTGCAGCGAGAGAGTGTTTACACCAATGGGAGTTGTAGAGAAAGCGGAAGGGGTATGTTTAGAGGCGAAGCTTGAGATTTATGACCGGGGGCGAAAGTTACCGGACCTTAAAATTTCTATAAAACCGGGAGGTCAAAAACGTATATACCCAAAAATTTCTATACGAAAACTACATACTCTCAAATACTGAGCGAAAAGTTCGGGGGGTCGGTTGCCCCTTAAAAGCTTCGCCCATGTGTAGAATGTCACACCCCAACCGATGGCGGAAACATCGGAGTGAGACGAAGATAGATTGTTCATCACACATAACGCTAATTGTGACAATAGAATTAAAGATAAACTGATTTCATTCATAAAAAAAGTGTTACAATACATGGAGCTTGAAATACAACATGTTCAATACAAGAAAAACAATACAACAAACAAGTACAAAATTGATACAACGTATTATAACCTAAGACGTCTATATGTGTATCTAAGCATGATCACTACTTCAGTTTCAAGCATCGTCATCCTCAACCTGTAACATGTTTAAAATAAAGTTCAACACAATAATGCATTGGCGAGTATACAGGTTTTCATACATAGCATAAAAAGATAATTTTAAACAACTCCACATGGCAAGCTAGTCGAGACAAGATAAACAATAAAACCGGCATGTGCTTAAGTGCTTAACTAATCAAACCGAGATGAAACGCAATAAGCTCTTAACATAACCCAACGTTCACAGGCGGTGCGTTAATCCTATAGCGCTATATATGTCAAGAATAGGCTCGTACGAAGTTAATGATAAGTCTAACACAAAACGTTCAAACCCAGATTTAAAGTATCAAGTAGTCAACATATGCATGCATGTATAAGGAATGTCTGTGCATTTAGGAATACAGTTTAAGTGTAAGTTCGTAGTTCAACATGTTACACCCCAAAATGTGATAAACGAAAAAGGGAGTTTCAAGTATACTCACATTTTTGTGTTAAGTTGGAGTTGGAATCGTACAGAATTTACGGACATAGTATAAGTAAAGTTAACAGTGGAAAACAGAAGTATATTCTGACTAACAGCGATGAATAATGCTGAATCAAAATACAAATCAGAACCTCGAACAATTCATAAACAGTGGCTTCGTACGAAGGCACTTGTGGCTTCGTACAAAGAGACTGTTCGTTAGTCAACCATTGTGTCTTGAACTTTTAACTATTTATAAGTTTTGTTCGATGATTCTATCAGTCTGTTGTTAAAGTTAAACGTATATTATAAGTCAGAAGTGTCATAGAAGTCATGCATGGATGTTATTTCACCTCGTTATTTAACACCAAAGCACAAATCAGTAGAACTGATCGGTTGGTCATGTTTACAGGAAGGAAGTTTACAGAAATATAAAGGTTAGTTGTGTCCAGAATTAACAACATCAAATGTATTAACAGTTGATGATGAAATTCATAGTTTAATATGCATCGTATAGGCCTATACGATGCATATTAATCGACGAAATTACTGAAATACCCCCTGTTTTTTTATAAATTCAGGGGTATTTTTGAGAAAAATCAAAGTTTAATACGCATCGTATAGGCCTATACGATGCTTATTAAGCCGATATACGATACAACATAGACCTATACGATCGTATATGGCATAATTTGAAATTTAGTTTTATCGTGTTTTCCTCGGTTTGACGCGTATATGTAACACCTCGTAAAATCACGACCAATGATGCGTTGACACGTGTACTAAACCCTAATGAAGTCAAACGTTGACTATTAGGGACTAATTTTGCAAAAAATCAAAAACTTAGAATGTGGAAGGACTGAAAGTGTTAACATGCTTAAACTAAGCCTCTGAATAACAACACGCGGTATTCATAATTATATTTGAGCCACTTGTTGATCGAAAGGAACCGTTTACATAATTAATTAAAAGTTTGCGCAACGAAGGGTTAAAAGCGTCAACATGTTTAATTATACCTCTGAGTGACCTTTTAACAAACCCGGAGTGTTATAATATCTGATTGTATTCTGGGGAATACATAATATTGGCCATATAGGGCTTTAATGCCGATAAATGATAATACGCACTAGTTTGTGCGTTAAAAGGGTTAAAAGTGTCAACATGTTAATTCTTGCCTCTGAGTGACCTTTTAACGAACCCGAAGCATCGTGATGTTTGATAATACTCACGGCAATGCCTAATATTGGCCGTTTAAGGCTTTGATGCCATTAAACGATAATACGCACAAGTTTGAGCATTAAAAGTACTAAAAGCGTCAACGTGTAAATCTACATCTTTGAGAGACCTTTTAAATGAACCGGGAACTCCGTGATGCTCGGTCATACTCCCGGGTGTGCCTAATATTGGTCACAATGGGCATATTTTATTATTATTATTATTATTATTATTACTATTATTATTACTATTATTATTATTATTATTATTATTACATAACTAAAACCATTTGATGAATCTATGGACTTGTTAATGGTTTTAAAAACCTAGTATAACACTTGTAATCATCTCATGATTTCCCTTAACACATGGCATGATCTTATCCTTTCTCAAAAACTATATAAAGGCCTTGAAATTTCATTTTCAAAGTGCACCATTCATTCTTTCTTTCTATCTTCTCATCTTGGAGGATCCTAAGCAATTGGGAACCACCTTTGAGTTTTCTTCAATCCATAGGATCACTTGTAAGTGTTCCTTTCATGGCTAGTTCTTTTATTTGGCTTAAAAAGCCGAAAAGTCAAGTGTTTACGATAAACGCTTTGACTTCTAGTTAGACCGTAAACGGTCAAGCCATTGTTCGCAACGAACATGGCTACGTGATTGTAATTAGGTAGGTGTTAAACCCTCAAAAGGGCACCTTCTAAGAATCACGTTTCCTTGGTCAATTGACGAGTCAACGTAATATTATTTTAAAAAGTCAACGGGTCAGTTTTTGAAATAATTGTGATATGAGTTTAGAAATGTTCTAAAATACGTTTTATCACTTAAACAACTTGGTAATAATTATTAGAACATGTGTAAACATGTTCGGCTCGTCAATTCCAGTTTTAGGGTCGGTTCGCAACCGAAAGTCGCGAAGTTTGACTTCTGCGTTGACTTTCGATTATGAACCGAATTAGATTAGTTTGCTACTGATTATAGGTTCCGTTATGATCGTAATATAATGTAGCATAACCCTATAAGGTTATATTACACGATCATATTAGAAATCTGAGTTTTTGCACATGTTCCGTTAATATGCCGTACTTGACTATTATGCCCTTTTTAGCAAAAATAAGGTTTTAGACATCAATAAGCTTTCAAACAACTTAGGTACTGATATGTTAACATGTTTAACATATTTTGATGTTACAAATCTGATCATAAACTGAGTTTGCATATAATATCGTAAATTATGCTTTAAATTGACCAAAATGCCCTTTATGCGCGTAGATCGGTTTTAAGCATAATTTTTCATACCAAACTCATTGTGTAATATCATAATTAGGATAATTTGGGATGTTCATTCAGTTTACAAGCTGAGTTCACGCATACGTTCTTGAATTACGTCCTTAAATGACAATAATGCCCTTTTACACCTAAAATGATTTAAAAGCACAATTTTCATACAAAACCTTTTTATTACTAATATATTATATTAATTAACATATTTTGGTCAAATAAACCTGATCATAACATTAGTTTTCCTAAAAGATCGCAAATATCGTCATTTAACGACTTTAACGTCGTTTCGACGCATAGTAAGATTTTAAACCATAACTACCAATCAAGACTTGTTACCTACTGATTTTATAAATCATTTTAAATATTTTTACAGTAGGTAGATATTATAAACTCAGATTCCCAAATTAGTGTAACACCCCAAAACTATAGATCTATATTATAAATTAAATGACGGTGATAATCAAGATAAGATAACTAGGAAATAAATAACCTAGTTGGTTAGTGTCTTGACATAATAGAACAAACATGGTTAAAACACCTCTTATAAAAACATGAGTAAAGTTGAGGGACTAAAATTGGTAAAATGAAAAATGATTTTTTATTTATTAAAAACCAAAACACCAAAACACACACCATTGTGTGTGTTTTGGTCGTACAAACCACAGAGCCAAGAAGAGCTCTCAAGCTCAAACCCTAGTTTTACAAAATTGACCAAATCAAGAAGGAAATTCAAGCCTAAATCGAAAACTGAGCTCACATTAGTGACCACCCGAGTGAAGGGATCTCTAGGTATGTCGAATTTCATCTTCTATTTACATCTTGAATTCTTGCTTAAACATATGAAATCGAAATTTGGGCTTGCATGCTCGGTGTTTAGATGAAATTGGGATGAAATCATGCCTAGGAGTAAACCCTAGCCTTTAGTTTGTTGAATTGTGTTCATCATTATGAAATTCATAATCACCAACATGGGTGTTTAATGGGTTTTGTAGAAATAAGATAAACACTAAGATTATAATTGTTAATCTAGTGTATTTGAGCTCCATAAAGTAAGGCTAGGATATTGATTGTGAAAAATAGACATATGAACTCATGGAAGATGTTAAAAGTGGCTAAACGAATAGTTTTGAAACTTGATTATTGATTTTGTAAAGGTGATGCCTTTTAGGTGTTTGTTGAAATGCCTAAAAGAAAGTTAAACATTGATTTTGAACAAAAACGCATATTGGAATGTTAAGACGAATTATGCGTAGTATGATATAATAAGAGTTCTAAATAAATCGTTGGTTGAACTCTATAGGCGAGGGAATTGAATCCTCAAGCGGACAAGCCGGAGCGGACACGTGCTTGAAGGAAAAGCTCTAAAGGTACGTAACTACGGTTTCGTTACGTTATGTTTGTTTATGTATTTTATTAGTAGACCTTGAATTTAGCATAATATATGAATTTGGGTTTTTAGTAGAAGTGACGAAGTTCACTAGATAAACAAACGGGTCAAATATTGGTTAAGATAAGTTTGGTGTGTCGTGAAGTGGTGGTTTCCATTAGACAACCAAACGGGTCAAATAATGGATAAAATGGTAGTGTTGAAGTGATTTGATAGTCACTAGTTGATTTTGAATTATGAAAGCATAGTCCGTTGAACGGACGCGCCAAGAGCGTAGCTTTTCTTAAAAGAACCCATGACATGGGTAAAAAGAAAAGAATCATAATTTGTTGGTTAGTAATAATGTTCATGGTTGAAATCGTTCTTAACAAGCACGACATACCGTGTGCGTAAATCTTGGGAAGGGTAGTGAAACGCCAATGTTGACAAGCCCGGGGAAGGGGGTATTTTGTTTAGAAACCATTAACAATGAATTATGTAAGGTTTGACATATAACCAAACGGGTCAAATAAATAAAAAGGGGATTTTTAGGCGATCAGCCTATAAAGGAGATTTTTATGCAAATAATGATAATAAACGGGCCCGTATTTAAATTACGGACACGTGGGAAAAAGAATTACGTAAAACGGACAAGTAGAACGAAAGTTATGAAGTTCTTAAGTTAGGATTTTGGAAAAATGATAGCTGGGGCCTGGGAATGTGCATCAACATTTTAAGCAACTTGATGTCAAAAAAGGGGCTAGGTGTAGCGTCTAGCCCCTAGACGTAGCGTCTAGCCCCCTGATTCCGAAAATTGTTTAATTTTTGATGTTTTGACTCATGGGACTTGTTTATACCCATTCTAACATTATCAAAACTAACATTTGATGTGGTTTTGACCTTAGGTGATATTGGGGACATTCCGGATGGTGATCAGGTATGTTTGAAGAACCGAACACGAACTTTTGAAGCTTCCGCGATTACTTAAATATGTTTAAAACAATGTCTATGTAGTTAATACTTAAATACTTGTTTTGGGGTTGTTAAACTAGTAGTACTTATCTAGAATGTTAACTTGGTTAAAATTTCCTTATGTTTGATATAAAAATCAAGGTTTTGGTTTACTAAGGCTTTGTTTATAATAAAATATTATGAAAACGAGTAGAGTGTTACAAGTTGGTATCAGAGCTTAAGGTTGTCAACAAAGTGTTCGGTTCAAGCTTGATTGATCATCCGGTAAGAATTAATTAATTATTTTAGAAGATTTTATCTTATGTAAGAAACAAGATGTGAATTAATGTGCATGGGAAGAGCGTGTTAACACACTCAAACCCGGAAAGTGCACTAAATGTGAACGGTTAAAGCAAGTTACGAACTTGGCTAAACTGAAGCAAATAAAGCTATCTTATAAATGAAATGTTTAATAATTGATGTAAACATTTCAGTTTCAAGATGACAGAAAGAAACGATGATGATCCGGTGCCGACAAGCACCGAACAAATGAAAGAGTTAATTGCCGAAGAAGTGGGGAAGGCAATTGAGGGTAGTCTATCCGGTTTCATAGAAAAAATTCAAAACACGGTGTTATCATTAGTTGAAGAACGAGTTAAAAGGTTGGAAGATAATGTCAACCTTATGAGAGAAAAATCCGGAGAACGCAAAGGGTGTTCGTATAAGGAGTTTATGGCGTGTAAGCCGCCAATTTACAATGGGGAGGTCGACCCGATAATATGCCAAAGATGGCTAAGTGATGTAGAAGGGGTATTTGAAAGGACCCACTGTGACGTAAGCGATTATGTGGCTTACGGAACAGGTCAATTAAGGGGTCAAGCCAAGGATTGGTGGGATAACAAAAAGAAGGAGATTGGAGCCGAAGCGGCAAGGGTTATGACATGGGACGAGTTTAAGGTACCATTCCTTAAACACCACAGTCCTGTAACACCCCAAAAACGTGTTTGGTAATCAAACCACGTTAATATTAATGACGGGTAAAATACCGTTAGTGGTAAAAATTAACCACCCGGTGAATATTATGATTTAAATAAATAAATCTAATATTAATTAAAAAGGAGAATAAATGATTTGGGAAAACAAAGTTTATGGGAAACTCGAGTTAATGGGACTTAAAATAAAACGAGTTATAACCTCCCAGAATTCACTAAGTCAACTAGGAATGTATAACCTAGTTAGTAAGGAGAAATATTGTTGGAATTAAATAGGTTGTGATCTACTTAAATAACTAACTAAACATAAGGGACCAAAGTGGGAAAAACTTGGAAGTTTAATTATTAAAAGAAAAATTAAAACAAAACACACACATCAAGTGTGTGTTCTGGATCGACCAGAGCAGAAGGCTCTAGAGCCAAAACCCTAACTCCAACAAATCCATCTGATTGAAGGGCCAAACGAAGCTCAAATTCACAACCGAACGCGAATTAATGATCACCCAACCTAGGGGATCATAAAGTATGTAAAAATTTGATGATTCGTGAAGTTGCAAAATTTGAGTTAGCATCATAATTCGCGAATTATGTAAGGATTAAAGGAGCTATGGCTAAATTAGTGATGTATACATGCTTAGGAACTAAACCCTAAGTGAAAATCATACATATGATGCTATGACTTGAATGATTTGGTGATTACCTATATGTGTGCTAAGTGGGTTTTATATTATTGTAATGAACATATGAATATGTATTTAAATTGTGAGAAAAACTGATGTTATGATGTAAGATAGTGATAATGTTCACGAATATTGGACCGAGGGCTTGATTTTGATAATATAAATTAGGTTAAAAGCTAGTAATGAACTAGCTAAAAGTAGTACAATAATCTTGCCCGTAAGGTGTTTGTTAAAATGCCTAAACAATATTCATATGTTGAAATTGTGAATGAAACGCGTGATTACCTAATTTGATTTATCCCGTGTGATATGGGGTAATACGAGTTCTAATCATGATGTTGATTTAATTTAAATGGTACTTGTCATATGAATAACGGTAGTTAACTTTTAGAAACTTAAACTAACCAATGATGAAGTCGAATAATAGATTCGACATAAAATATGTAAGACGAAATAGTCGTAGCTAATGATGACTAAACTAACCGTCTTACGAATTATGATGATAGTTTGACTCTTGACAAGCTAGATGGAGGCTTGGGAGGAAGCGGGTCAAACGGAGCAAGTACGAAAAGAAAGCGTTGGTTGGATGCGAGGTAAGTAAAACTTACACCCTTTTTGTAGGACACGTGTTTATTTTATAAACTATAATGCGACTAATGTAATATCCGAAATAAAGGTTCCGACACGATTGATACAAGTTGGAACAAATATGAATGATGAAAACCATGGTTTATGGTAAACGGGGCGAAACGGTAAATTAGTCATAGAATGACTAAGAATTTATGAATTTTCGTTAAGATTACCTTATAGTGTAATTAATAATGAGAAAAGAAACTAAGAGAAAAAGGATTTAGTGGTAAAAATCCGAAATGGGTCGGATGGGTGAATTAGAAATTAAAACCATGTTTTCATTCCAATTTATGTAAATGTTTGGTCTTATAGTCCAAACGGGTCAAATGGTGATGATAACATCATTTGACAATATCGACTAATGTGGTTGTCAAGTCGTATGTAACAGGAGCGGATAGCAATTTGGATAATTGTTACGCCATGGAATATTGGTTAATTAACGCGAGGTATAAAACGGGTCTATAGGTGAACTCGAGCCAGGTACGCATATATATAGATTTATAGTTAAAAATGCAAAGTTGGTCAAATATCGTAACAAAGGACCTTTGTCGTAAAAGGAGGAAATAAGTTGACCAAAATACCCTTGATAGGTAAATCGGGAAAACGACCCTTAGAGGTCGTTTAGAAACTAGTATTATGACTAGGTAACTCTTAGATACATGTAAGAGTTGTAGGCATAAACCTTGTGGGTCAAATGCCTATTAGCGGATCATTTACGTAAAATGACTATTCTAAGGGTAAAATTTAGGGTAACGTTCCGTTATGTTAAATCCACCACAAAGTAGTTGTGGTGGAATATAAAGAGGCTATTTGAAAATGAGAATACGAAGTGTAGAAAGAAAAGAGCGAGTTTGACGCTTAAATGCATATGAGTCACTTTGAACGGGTCAAAGCGAATACGTATGCAAAACGGGTTAAGGTTGCTTAATAAACCCGTAATTTGAACTTTGAAAATTTGTAAATTGATATAACATGATGTCCATAGTATTATTAAGGTAACCAACAAGCTTGTTTGATTAAAACACAAACGGGTCAAAAAGTGTTAAAATTGAATTTCAAGCCGAGAGCTTGAAATCTAAAATTTTGTGAAATCGAATGTCGGGTTTTTACTCCATGAGATGGAGAATTAAATTACGATCACGTAGGAAAAAGAATCGCGTAAAACGGATCAATAACGAATGAGTTATGTCCGTTTTCGTGAAACTTGGGTTGGCTGGGAATTCTGCAGCAGCAAATAAACAACTTGCTGTCAAAAAGGGGGCTAGGTGTAGCGCAACGCCCCTAGGTGTAGCGTCTAGCCCCCCTAATTTCGAGAATTGTATATTTTGAACTCTGGACTCGTTTAAACTTGTTTTTAAGTTATCAAAACTAACTTTTGAGTTGGTTTTGATCATAGGTAAATGTCAAGGGTTCCCGGATGAAGATCAAGCTCAACGAAGAACCGAACACGACCAAGATACAAGCTTCCGCACAACGTTTCGTCGTAACTTTTAAATGACGAATTCAATTACATTAAGTTGTATATTCTTTTAAATTGTAAAAGTTTTAATTAACCTGTATTTACAATGTATATGAAACTATAATTACATGTATATTTTCGTAAAATGAACGAAAACTATAAATTAATAGTAAGGATGTTACAAGTCCCAAGGCGGTCATCAACAGAATCAAGGAGGAATTCATCCAGTTAAGGCAAAAGGGTGAAACGATTGATAAAATCACGGGTATTTTCATGGATAAGCTGAGATTCTGCGATGAGCTAGTGACTAACGAGGAGCAGAAAATATATTATTATTATAATATGTTAAGTGCAGAATATCGGGAGTTTATGACTCCTTCCAAGTATGAGACGCTCACCGAGATCATAAATACGGCTCGGGAAAGAGAAATTGAACTCAAGAAGCAAATTGAACGAGGCGAACGAAGGGCGATGGATGTCAACTCGAGCCCTATAAAGAAGGCTCGAACAACTGAGACAGTAAAGGAGACAGATGCGAAGGGTGGAACACCGAGTTGCAAAGTTTGTGGAAAGGGGCACAAGGGCGAATGCCGCTTTAAAGACAAATCATGCCCCATATGCGGAAAGACAGGGCATACGGCCGCGCTATGTCCCGGGAAAGTTTCGGTGTGCTATAAGTGCTATCAGCCGGGCCACAAAAAGTCGGAGTGCCCGGAATTGGACGGGAAAATGAATGAGAAGGATGTGCAGATGGAGGCACAAAAGGCAAGGGCAAGATCCTTCCAATTAACCGCAACCGAAGTAAAGATACAACATGATGTCGTTTCGGGTATGTTTCTTGTGAATTTAATTTTAACACAAATTTTATTCGATTCGAGTGCGAAATATTACTGAATCTATGCGATAGGTCGTAAAAGTGTATGGGAAGGAAAATGTAAAACCAATGAAACCGAAGTGTTAAAAACATTAAGATAAGTAACGCGGGTAAGGAATTGAAGGGAAATAGGGGCGTACATCAAATAACGGTATGAGTAAGATAAACTGACGCGAAAATGACGTAATAAGTCATAGAGTCGGAAAGGTAATCCGAAAGGAAATGAGTGTAGCTTTAGACTACGGTCAAGGTCGAATGAACTTCAAAATAGAAAATTTATTGTTCTAAATATAAAACGGGGGTGCCTTGATTCCATATGTATACATATGCAATTAAATGAAGACATGAGTAGAAGATGATCTACGGGATCACCATAACCTTCAGGTTATAAACAATGCAAAGGTCTACGGGACCAAAATGACCATCGGGTCCCAAACACAAGGAAACAAACTATAGGGTCTCACCCTAAAAAGGTGAAGATCTAATAAAAATAGCCTACGAGGCTAAATGAAGGAACCTACGGGTCGATAATGTAAAGCGTGGGGACCAGTTATGATTCCCCCGCGTAAAATAATAACGGAAAAGGATAATTCTTGTCATCAATTTCTCGATATGATTAATTGACATGTGTTAAAGAGAAAAAAAACATTAAACTAAAATTTAGTTTTAGTAAGAAACGACGTTCTAACAAATATAAATATTATGAGGGAAATTTGAAAATGGTTAATACTAAAGGGTGTAGGTCTTAACGTCGATAGGTGTAAGACGATGCGTTCAAAAGAAAGATTCATAATAATGAAAAGCTGACATAAACATAAACATGACGTGATGTGACCATAAACATAAAAAAGTGATATATAATACAACCACGTTGTAATATGAGTTACTAGATATGAAATTATAAGCATGCAAAAGGCCGATGACGGCAATATAGTATACCCGAATGACGAGGTATGAGGTAAAATGGTGACTAATCAGTCAAGGCGATAAAACAAATTATGATCAAAGTAATGCTGTGACCTATGTAAGGCGATTATGAACCGAATTAGATTAGTTTGCTACTGATTATAGGTTCCGTTATGATTGTAATATAATGTAGCATAACCCTATAAGGTTATATTACACGATCATATTAGAAATATGAGTTTTTGCACATGTTCCGTTAATATGCCGTACTTTGACTATTATGCCCTTTTTTAGCAAAAATAAGGTTTTAGACATCAATAAGCTTTCAAACAACTTAGGTACTGATATGTTAACATGTTTAACATATTTTGATGTTACAAATCTGATCATAAACTGAGTTTGCATATAATATCGTAAATTATGCTTTAAATTGACCAAAATGCCCTTTATGCGCGTAGATCGGTTTTAAGCATAATTTTTCATACCAAACTCATTGTGTAATATCATAATTAGGATAATTTGGGATGTTCATTCAGTTTACAAGCTGAGTTCACGCATACGTTCTTGAATTACGTCCTTAAATGACAATAATGCCCTTTTACACCTAAAATGATTTAAAAGCACAATTTTCATACAAAACCTTTTTATTACTAATATGTTATATTAATTAACATATTTTGGTCAAATAAACCTGATCATAACATTAGTTTTCCTAAAAGATCGCAAATATCGTCATTTAACGACTTTAACGTCGTTTCGACGCATAGTAAGATTTTAAACCATAACTACCAATCAAGACTTGTTACCTACTGATTTTATAAATCATTTTAAATATTTTTACAGTAGGTAGATATTATAAACTCAGATTCCCAAATTAGTGTAACACCCCAAAACTATAGATCTATATTATAAATTAAATGACGGTGATAATCAAGATAAGATAACTAGGAAATAAATAACCTAGTTGGTTAGTGTCTTGACATAATAGAACAAACATGGTTAAAACACCTCTTATAAAAACATGAGTAAAGTTGAGGGACTAAAATTGGTAAAATGAAAAATGAATTTTTATTTATTAAAAGCCAAAACACCAAAACACACACCATTGTGTGTGTTCTGGTCGTACAAACCACAGAGCCAAGAAGAGCTCTCAAGCTCAAACCCTAGTTTTGCAAAATTGACCAAATCAAGAAGGAAATTCAAGTCTAAATCGAAAACTGAGCTCACATTAGTGACCACCCGAGTGAAGGGATCTCTAGGTATGTCGAATTTCATCTTCTATTTACATCTTGAATTCTTGCTTAAACATATGAAATCGAAATTTGGGCTTGCATGCTCGGTGTTTAGATGAAATTGGGATGAAATCATGTCTAGGAGTAAACGCTAGCCTTTAGTTTGTTGAATTGTGTTCATCATTATGAAATTCATAATCACCAACATGGGTGTTTAATGGGTTTTGTAGAAATAAGATAAACACTAAGATTATAATTGTTAATCTAGTGTATTTGAGCTCCATAAAGTAAGGCTAGGATATTGATTGTGAAAAATAGACATATGAACTCATGGAAGATGTTAAAAGTGGCTAAACGAATAGTTTTGAAACTTGATTATTGATTTTGTAAAGGTGATGCCTTTTAGGTGTTTGTTGAAATGCCTAAAAGAAAGTTAAACATTGATTTTGAACAAAAACGCATATTGGAATGTTAAGACGAATTATGCGTAGTATGATATAATAAGAGTTCTAAATAAATCGTTGGTTGAACTCTATAGGCGAGGGAATTGAATCCTCAAGCGGACAAGCAGGAACGGACACGCGCTTGAAGGAAAAGCTCTAAAGGTACGTAACTACGGTTTCGTTACGTTATGTTTGTTTATGTATTTTATTAGTAGACCTTGAATTTAGCATAATATATGAATTTGGGTATTTAGTAGAAGTGACGAAGTTCACTAGATAAACAAACGGGTCAAATATTGGTTAAGATAAGTTTGGTGTGTCGTGAAGTGGTGGTTTCCATTAGACAACCAAACGGGTCAAATAATGGATAAAATGGTAGTGTTGAAGTGATTTGATAGTCACTAGTTGATTTTGAATTATGAAAGCATAGTCCGTTGAACGGACGCGCCAAGAGCGTAGCTTTTCTTAAAAGAACCCATGACATGGGTCAAAAGAAAAGAATCATAATTTGTTGGTTAGTAATAATGTTCATGGTTGAAATCGTTCTTAACAAGCACGACATACCGTGTGCGTAAATCTTGGGAAGGGTAGTGAAACGCCAATGTTGACAAGCCCGGGGAAGGGGGTATTTTGTTTAGAAACCATTAACAATGAATTATGTAAGGTTTGACATATAACCAAACGGGTCAAATAAATAAAAAGGGGATTTTTAGGCGATCAGCCTATAAAGGAGATTTTTATGCAAATAATGATAATAAACGGGCCCGTATTTAAATTACGAACACGTGGGAAAAAGAATTACGTAAAACGGACTAGTAGAACGAAAGTTATGAAGTTCTTAAGTTAGGATTTTGGAAAAATGATAGCTGGGGCCTGGGAATGTGCATCAACATTTTAAGCAACTTGATGTCAAAAAAGGGGCTAGGTGTAGCGTCTAGTCCCAAGACGTAGCGTCTAGCCCCCTGATTCCGAAAATTGTTTAATTTTTGATGTTTTGACTCATGGGACTTGTTTATACCCATTCTAACATTATCAAAACTAACATTTGATGTGGTTTTGACCTTAGGTGATATTGGGGACATTCCGGATGGTGATCAGGTATGTTTGAAGAACCGAACACGAACTTTTAAAGCTTCCGCGATTACTTAAATATGTTTAAAACAATGTCTATGTAGTTAACATTTAAATACTTGTTTTGGGGTTGTTAAACTAGTAGTACTTATCTAGAATGTTAATTTGGTTAAAATTTCCTTATGTTTGATATAAAAATCAAGGTTTTGGTTTACTAAGGCTTTGTTTATAATAAAATATTATGAAAACGAGTAGAATGTTACAAGTTGGTATCAGAGCTTAAGGTTGTCAACAAAGTGTTCGGTTCAAGCTTGATTGATCATCCGGTAAGAATTAATTAATTATTTTAGAAGATTTTATCTTATGTAAGAAACAAGATGTGAATTAATGTGCATGGGAAGAAGAAAAGAATCATAATTTGTTGGTTACTAATAATGTTCATGGTTGAAATCGTTCTTAACAAGCACGACATACCGTGTGCGTAAATCTTGGGAAGGGTAGTGAAACGCCAATGTTGACAAGCCCGGGGAAGGGGTATTTTGTTTAGAAACCATTAACAATGAATTATGTAAGGTTTGACATATAACCAAACGGGTCAAATAAATAAAAAGGGAATTTTTATGCAAATAATGATAATAAACGGGCCCGTATTTAAATTACGGACACGTGGGAAAAAGAATTACGTAAAACGGACAAGTAGAACGAAAGTTATGAAGTTCTTAAGTTAGGATTTTGGAAAAATGATAGCTGGGAATGTGCAGCAACATTTTAAGCATCTTGCTGTCAAAAAAGGGGCTAGGTGTAGTGTCTAGCCCCTGATTCCGAAAATTGTTTTATTTTTGATGTTTTGACTCATGGGACTTGTTTATACCCATTCTAACATTATCAAAACTAACATTTGATGTGGTTTTGACCTTAGGTGATATTGGGGACATTCCGGATGGTGATCAGGTATGTTTGAAGAACCGAACACGAACTTTTAAAGCTTCCGCGATTACTTAAATATGTTTAAAACAATGTCTATGTAGTTAACATTTAAATACTTGTTTTGGGGTTGTTAAACTAGTAGTACTTATCTAGAATGTTAATTTGGTTAAAATTTCCTTATGTTTGATATAAAAATCAAGGTTTTGGTTTACTAAGGCTTTGTTTATAATAAAATATTATGAAAACGAGTAGAATGTTACAAGTTGGTATCAGAGCTTAAGGTTGTCAACAAAGTGTTCGGTTCAAGCTTGATTGATCATCCGGTACGAATTAATTAATTATTTTAGAAGATTTTATCTTATGTAAGAAACAAGATGTGAATTAATGTGCATGGGAAGAAGAAAAGAATCATAATTTGTTGGTTACTAATAATGTTCATGGTTGAAATCGTTCTTAACAAGCACGACATACCGTGTGCGTAAATCTTGGGAAGGGTAGTGAAACGCCAATGTTGACAAGCCCGGGGAAGGGGTATTTTGTTTAGAAACCATTAACAATGAATTATGTAAGGTTTGACATATAACCAAACGGGTCAAATAAATAAAAAGGGAATTTTTATGCAAATAATGATAATAAACGGGCCCGTATTTAAATTACGGACACGTGGGAAAAAGAATTACGTAAAACGGACAAGTAGAACGAAAGTTATGAAGTTCTTAAGTTAGGATTTTGGAAAAATGATAGCTGGGAATGTGCAGCAACATTTTAAGCATCTTGCTGTCAAAAAAGGGGCTAGGTGTAGTGTCTAGCCCCTGATTCCGAAAATTGTTTTATTTTTGATGTTTTGACTCATGGGACTTGTTTATACCCATTCTAACATTATCAAAACTAACATTTGATGTGGTTTTGACCTTAGGTGATATTGGGGACATTCCGGATGGTGATCAGGTATGTTTGAAGAACCGAACACGAACTTTTAAAGCTTCCGCGATTACTTAAATATGTTTAAAACAATGTCTATGTAGTTAACATTTAAATACTTGTTTTGGGGTTGTTAAACTAGTAGTACTTATCTAGAATGTTAATTTGGTTAAAATTTCCTTATGTTTGATATAAAAATCAAGGTTTTGGTTTACTAAGGCTTTGTTTATAATAAAATATTATGAAAACGAGTAGAATGTTACAAGTTGGTATCAGAGCTTAAGGTTGTCAACAAAGTGTTCGGTTCAAGCTTGATTGATCATCCGGTAAGAATTAATTAATTATTTTAGAAGATTTTATCTTATGTAAGAAACAAGATGTGAATTAATGTGCATGGGAAGAAGAAAAGAATCATAATTTGTTGGTTACTAATAATGTTCATGGTTGAAATCGTTCTTAACAAGCACGACATACCGTGTGCGTAAATCTTGGGAAGGGTAGTGAAACGCCAATGTTGACAAGCCCGGGGAAGGGGTATTTTGTTTAGAAACCATTAACAATGAATTATGTAAGGTTTGACATATAACCAAACGGGTCAAATAAATAAAAAGGGAATTTTTATGCAAATAATGATAATAAACGGGCCCGTATTTAAATTACGGACACGTGGGAAAAAGAATTACGTAAAACGGACAAGTAGAACGAAAGTTATGAAGTTCTTAAGTTAGGATTTTGGAAAAATGATAGCTGGGAATGTGCAGCAACATTTTAAGCATCTTGCTGTCAAAAAAGGGGCTAGGTGTAGTGTCTAGCCCCTGATTCCGAAAATTGTTTTATTTTTGATGTTTTGACTCATGAGACTTGTTTATACCCATTCTAACATTATCAAAACTAACATTTGATGTGGTTTTGACCTTAGGTGATATTGGGGACATTCCGGATGGTGATCAAGTATGTTTGAAGAACCGAACACGAACTTTTGAAGCTTCCGCGATTACTTAAATATGTTTAAAACAATGTCTATGTAGTTAACACTTAAATACTTGTTTTGGGGTTGTTAAACTAGTAGTA
The DNA here is from genome assembly GCA_030545235.1 of Helianthus tuberosus. NCBI lineage: Eukaryota > Viridiplantae > Streptophyta > Magnoliopsida > Asterales > Asteraceae > Helianthus > Helianthus tuberosus. The sequence continues at coordinate 203,626,788 of CM060425.1, forward strand.
CTTATCTAGAATGTTAACTTGGTTAAAATTTCCTTATGTTTGATATAAAAATCAAGGTTTTGGTTTACTAAGGCTTTGTTTATAATAAAATATTATGAAAAGGAGTATAGTGTTACAATTAGCCTTCAAAACTATGTGTGAAATTACCAAAATGCCCCTACGGAGCATAGTTTGGTTTTAAACTATAAAACACACATATGTTTGATATCATACTGATATTATATCATAAATAAAGTGTTTTCAAATATTGTTTTTGATCGCAACATCAGTTTGTGCTCAACTTTCTTTTATACGTCTTAAAATGACCAAAACGCCTATGAGGCATAGTTTGATTTTAAAACCTTAACGGGCATACGAGTTGATATCCTACTGATATTATGACTTGTCTAAAGCATATCGGCAAATGGAACTTGTTCATGACTTATCCGGTTACTCGTTATCGCATATACGCGTACGGTTAGACTTATGTAACTGGTTTGCGTAAGTTTACCGAAGTGGGTTAAACCTTATCATTTTTACTTTAAAATCCAGAATGTATTTAGTTTACCCATATTATACAAGTATTCATACTTGTTGGGTCTAAATTACATTCCATTCATCGCTTAATCTAGCGTATCGTACCGTTTCTAATACTTTAAGTTAACCGGTCTGGGTCTATGACCTAAACAAGACTCGTTAGCATTCTAATTGGTTAATTATACCATCATTCCAGACTAGAGCCTTCCGGTAAATTGTACCTACGCTTACTTAATTGAATACGGCTGAGTTATTATAAATCTTGCAATTTAAGACATGAGCTAGATCAGGTAAATACTCTTAACCTATTTTCCCTTATACGGGCTTGGGATACGGTAATATAATTACCGCTTGGTCAGGTATGGGATTCGAAGACCAATAAGTCATGAAATTCAAATAACCTGTTTTAATTCGTATTGCTTGACTGAAACATTGGGGGTTAATGCGACCGTTTCCTGGATATCCTTGACTCATTAATTGCAAATGGCCACGACCTAAGCACGGGGTGTAGGCATACACCCGACAGATGCAATATGGTTTATTAAATAATTTTATACCCAATATGGGTTTCCCAATAAGGGAATAAGTGGTGTGTCGGTTAATCATGAACCGGCATAGTACCGGGCCCCGTATGTAGAGCAAGTTATGTAAAACTGATAACATGAGATGTAGTTTGTCCCAAGTATAAAATATTCCGTGCCTTGTGCACCTAAACAAATTTTCATAAACATTTTCAAATGTGTCGGTTGATTGTATTTACCAGTGAAAACTGACGTATTTTCAAAAGTCTAAGTGACAGGTACAAATACGTAAATAGGCTGGAAGCTGCTCAGGATTGTTAGACGAGGAACTTGCAACTCCTTCGCTTAAGCCATTAGTCTGATAAACTTCTTTTGTTATAATGATCCGCCTGTGGATTATTACAAGTTGTCTGCACTTAATATTTTTATATTTTCTGACATTTGGGTTTGTAATAATATTTTATATTCCAAGACTTCCGCTGTGCTATTATGTGTATGTTTGACCATGACGATACCAATCTTACGTCACGATACTCCTCACCGGGCCCACCGGGCTGAGCTGTAAATATCGGGGTGTGACAGTATACGTGTTGTTTTTTGACGAACTTTCACATATTTTGTCATTTTATGACGTATACCTTCAGCATACGTCGTTTTGGTGATGTTCTGTTGCGTGCGATTATCGTATTCTATGATTATGTACAGTTTTGTTTGAAATCCACTTGTATTGTATAGTGGCGTGATATATGTATACGCGTGTGAAAATATCATTAGTCGCGTATTTTGACGTATTTTTGCCTATTTTGACGTATTCTAACATATTGTTGCGTATTTTATATTATTTTTGACGTATTTGGGCGTATTCTAACGTATTTTAGCTTATTTTAACCTATTTTAGGTTATTTTTACGTATTTCGGCGTATTTTAACGTATATTGACGTATTTTAGCGTAATATGACGTATATTAACATATTGCAGCGTTTTTTAGCATATTTTCATGTATTTTAGCGTATTTTTGTGTATTTTAGCATATTTTAGGGTATTTTAGCGTATTTTTGCCTATTTTAGAGTTTTTTTCCTCGTATTTTAGAGTATTTTAGCGTATGTTGAAGGATAATGCAAACAAGTTCTCCACAGTTTGTTATTCAGATCTTTATTCGGTCATCTTTCCAAACTACAACACACGATAAGTTTAAACTTTAATTTGTGTGAAACACAAGTTTTCTTTTTGAGCTTGATGGATGTCCGTTATCTCAACGCTTCTCCTTACATTACTGATCTGGAATTGGAGAACCGTTGTGTATTTGCTTATTGATTATTGAAAAGATTTTTTGAAATCGAAGAAAAGAGTAAAAAAGATGAAATAAGGTGTGCATTGTTTAAATCTGAATCAGATTCTCAAACAAACACTACTAAAGATGAGTTGGTATTGAACCAAGAATATGAAGATCATGGTGTAGACACGTGGAAAGAAAGTCATTGGGCTGCCGCAGATGAAGTCAAATGTGATCAAACTTGGACATCAGACGTAAATCTTGAAGCAAATATGTGGTTCCCAATTTGCGAAACATAATCCCAGATTGTCTAGAGAATCGCTTTTATCATGTGTCATATGGTAACAAGAGTATGCTGTTCCAAGATCAATTCCAATTGCAGCTGATGAAACCGGAGCTGTTATCTCAGTTGTTCAGTACTTTCGTGATAAATACAATATTTATCTTCGTTATCCTTTGGTTTCTGCAATTCAAGCAGACACGGATGCTAAACGTATTGTTATTACATCCGAGACGATTCAAGTGAGTCCTTTGAAGCAAGTGTCTGTCTATTCAATTGAGAGGAATCATTGCACTAAATCCCCGTTGAAAAACAAAATCGATAAATTTAGGGAAAATGGGTTGAAAGATGATAACCCAACAGTGGAGGATCTCATTCTACAGCTTCGATAAATTCAGGGATATTCTAAAATAATCTTTCCTAGATGTTTGAAGATCAACAAAAGTCCAAAGTGCTGCTTCTTCGTTCGCGTGACGGAAAGCTACCGCGTGACAGAAAACTACCTTGCAAAATTAAAAAAAATAAATCGACACCTTCAATACGCATCGTATAGGCCTATACGATGCATATAACTTTTTGATAAGGGGACATTGTTAGCCTTTGACTGACATAAAAGTTTGAACCAACCTCAATACGCATCGTATAGACCTATACGTTGCGTATTGAGGGTGTCGATTTAATTCCCAATGTGTGCCAATAATACGATAAAAAAAAGACACTATTTAATATTCATACAAGTCTTCAAGCTGGAGTCGGGTTTGGATTCGGGCATGGTCGTGGTTACCGAGTCGAGTCCGGGTTAAACCAAAATTCGGGTAAAAAGTAGAATGTTGTGGTGAGAGACAAACAAGAGAGAGAGAGAGAGAGAGAGAGAGAGGGAGAGAGAACAAGGCAAAGACGGAAAGTACGTTCGCAATTTCCAACTTACAAAACCTAATCGATCCAGAAGCTACACCAAACCATCAATCGTGTCACAAAACCCTAACAATTCATCACATCACATCGTTGTTTTCGCCCCTAACTTTCCCCATTCCGATTCAACCCTAGCGGTGGTAAGTCAATCGATTCATTTCGTCCATTTCTGCCGTTTTTTGGCTTTTAATTCATGTTTTTGTGTGTTTTTGTATGAATTTGGTGTCAATTTGAAGAGACGTATGTGTTTGTTTGGTGAATTGTGGAGTTTTGTGTTGTGATGTTTGGAGTGTTGATATTTGATTTGTTTTAGATGTGGATGTGGTAAATTGGTGTTGGAGAATGGATTTGATGGTGTTTTGTTTGTGTTTAACCTAATTTGTTGAATTATGGAGGAAATAGGGATTTTAACCTAAAATTTACAATGTCAAATTAGTTATGTATGCTAATTAATTTGTCATAAGTCTCACAATAAAATATTGTTATGACATTAATTCTCTTTTTTGACAAGTTAAAGTGTGGTTACTAGCTTTTGATAATGTGTGTTGTTTTTGTTATTAAGTTATTTAGAAAATGATGAATTGTTTAGCAGTTAGGTATTAGGGTTGCTAATGGAATGTTTTTGAGTAAGAAGTAATGATGAGTTTTGCCTCTCAATCTTCGGTCAGCAGTGCTAGTCATTTTTAATGGTGTCATGTTGTTGACCAGCTTGTTGTATGCGACACGTGCCTGTATTTTGTAGCTCTCTAGCTATGTCCTGTTTGTAACTTTTGATTTTGTACTAGTTTTATTATTGTTCCATCTTTGGATCTTGGAAGGATGTGTTTATGATTAGGTTGTCGTTTCAATCTTTCACTCTGCAACAGTTAATTTGAGCGCTTGTTGTTTTGTTACTTTTTTAGGAGTCGATACCATTGTAATTTTAAAGATTCAAGGGCTTGTTTATTTTGCATTTGATGTTATTTTATTTTGTTGAGAAACATTTAATGGTGCTCCAACAACCTTCACATAGCTAATCTGGCATCATGAAAACACCACACAACCGTATCTAGCACATTTCAACAAGATTTTATAAACCGTAAGATGACTTGAACTCTGATCTTTCAAAACTTGGTCAACCAAACTTCATTCTGTTATTAAACAGGAATCCGGATCACTTTTTTGCAATTTGAAAAGGTTCCTCGGCTGCGTATATAAATGCACCGTGTGTTTTTGTTGATATGTATCTGTCCATCCATTCATAGAACATATATGTAATTGTTAGACGTGTTCTGAATCAGTACTCTGTTTGGCTGAAAATTGTCTGCATCGGTTAAGGAATCACTGTTTTTGTTCTGCATGCAAACAACTTCTCGTGTAACATCTGTGTATCACTGCAGATTTTTTTCTTTCTGCTACAGCCTACAAGACATGAGCAGATTACATGCATAGGACAATAGGAGAACTGTTGGCTAGATAATTTTTCACTAAGTTTTGTTTCTTCGCTCCATTTAGTGTTCTTGTTGGTCAGAAATCATGTGACCTTAGCATATATGCATGTTTGAGTAACCAATATGGTCAAAGTGATCCTGATTTAGAGTTTCAACTATGTTCAATGATGGAAATTATCATTTAAGTTCATTGTTAATGTAACGGTACAACAATAAAAACATCATCTGACTAGCAAATTTCTTGGTATTATAGAAAGCTGGAACTTACAATGTCTTCTGCATCCAAGTCAAAGTCAAAGGACAAAAGGGCTTCCGTCAAGGATCCACAAAAGTCAACCAAAACCACATCCAATGCTAACGCAGGTGTTCCCGGAAGCGGTTACAATCCGCTTTTAGGAACCTTTCATTCACTTGATACTACGCCTGTGTCTACTATAAATGTGCGTTCTCGTAATGTTGATGATACAGAGGACCATAACGGAAACTCTGTTACGGGGATGGAATACGATTCTGTATCCAACAACGGGAGCTGGTCGGGTGAATCTGAAGATCACAAAGACAGAGTATCTCAAACATCCAACCGGCATGACACAATTCCGGGGGTTGATAATGATAAACGTGAAAAAATCCGTCAAAAAAACGAAAAGAAACATCAACGCCAAAAAGAAAGACGGGCTCAAGAACTTCATGAAAGATGCAGCGGTTATCTAATGTCGAGAAAGCTAGAATCACTTGCTCAACAGCTTGTGTCGATGGGGTTTTCATCGGAACGTGCTACAATGGCTCTTATATTAAACGAAGGTAAAGTTGAACAATCGGTTGCATGGTTGTTTGAAGGCGGTGAAGATTCAAACAACCACCAGGAGCATAATAACATTGATGGTGGCGGTAATTTGAAAATCGACATATCAGAGGAGCTCGCTCAAATTACCGAAATGGAAATAAAGTTTAAATGCTCAAAACAGGATGTTGAACGCGCTATTGTTGCTTGTGAAGGTGATCTTGTTCAGGCGGCAGAAACATTAAAAGTTCAGAAACAGGAACAACCTCCTGCCGCCACCGCCATGCTGCCAACTCTCGATAATGGTAAGGTTTCATCAACCTCAAGAACAATGTCAAAAGCTATACCTATACACCAGAAAACCGATGAAAAGGATCTAAACTACAATTACACAAAATCGGCTGTTACAGTAGGACCCACATCAACAGACCCCGGGATCAAAACCTTGCAGTTGCTGAAAAAAATTCCACCGAATTCCGATTGGACAAAACAGCAACATGTCGGTAACGGTACTCCGTCTGTAGAGAAGCGGTGGCCTGTGGCGGTAGGTGGTTTGAATTCAAACCCTTCTGTCTCGTATTCTTTAGCTTCTTCAGTACCAGCGGCATCGGCACCGGCTAGAACCGATCCTCGATATTCAAATATAGCGACGGAGTTAAAGAATCTACAGTTAGGGTCGGTTCGGGAACCAGTTATTGTGATGCAACGGCCAAAACCGAAGAACATACCCATGAGTGTAAGCTCGTCATCGACTGATTGGCATCCGAATGTTGTTGATCCTGTAATGAATATGAATTTGAATGCGACGTCAAATGGGTTTTCACATGGGCCTACTACCACAAGAAGCTTTAACGGTTCAAACGGGTTTTCACATGGGGTTACGGTTTATAAATCCCATATGTATGACCAGCTTCATTATCAGCAACAACAGCCGGTTACTCAGCAGCAGTATGCGTCAAGCAGTGGCCCGTTTGACCATTTTAGTCAACAGGGTTCCATGAACCATTTCAACAACGGTGGTATGTGGAACAGAACAGTGGGTACAGCCACCACTCCTACCATAGCGGCCGCTTCTTCTCTCGGGCTTTTCTCCGGGTTGGGTTCAAACGGGTTGTCAGGCCCATCATCTCCTGTGGACTGGAATGCATGTGACTCGTTGCAGTTTGATTACACAAACATAGACTGGAGTCTAGACCGGCTTCCTCTTCCACCTAGCAGCCCGTCAATACCCAACAGTATGTTGTTGGGTATGGCTAAGACTGCAACGAGACCGGCAACGGGTGCTCTATCGAACGGGAATAACGGGCTTTCGATCGGTTTGCATACAGATGGTGTAGGTGCGGTGGGTTCTGAAGCATCTGCAGGTGGTTCTCGTGATTGGGCTTCGCCTTTTGAAGAGAAAGAGTTGTTCAGTTTCCCGAGACAGTTTGTTACGTCTCCTTCTCTTTAGTGAAGGAAGAAAAACTTGGAACAAACAATAAGATGATAGGGGACGAAAAAACAATAAAAAAAAAAAAAACAGAACTTCAAAACATATGTTGTTGGGATCTAATGTTTTTCTTGTTTCTTAAAATCATGCTTGATGCCTTGCTTCTTGTTTATGTTTAGCTTTGCTTTGCATTTTGATATCGGTAGGGACAATGGTGATCGACTAGTCGTCCTTTCTCAGTAGCCGAAATATACAATCCAACTACTATCCAAGAGCTGATATTGATGTAGTGACATGTTCATGCAGCAAAGGCTGTGCAGATGTACATGTTTAGGCTCTGGAAACGGGCTGCTTTTTTCTGGTTTTCATTTTCTATTTTATAAGTTTTTATGACGTAAAAATGATATTTTATCAAGGAGAACTCATGAAAGCATGAAAAACAGTTAATGTGACACCTGTCATAAATCGTAACATACTTGGGAAATTCTACATTGGCCATGAACCGAGGGATGCTGAGGCTTACAGATGAACCGAGAGATGCTGAGGCTTACAGGAATGTTTGACCTTAAAGACATTAATTAATGTGTTTTGTTCGAGTGGGGGTAACTCAAAGATTTGTGACTGGATAAAAACAATGATTTTTAATTTTTAACTAGTGGGAATGCCCGTGCGTTACGACGGGTGTCCCGAACAAGGCTTAACTCAACCAACTGTTCCATCGCGTTCCATGTTGTTTTCAACTTACTCAAAAACAATCTATACATCAACAGGCCAATTGTGTTATAAAAGCCAAACTTTCACCAACTCTACTTCCTGCGACAATTAAACAGGGCAATTGTGTTATAAAAATTCAGGTTTCATTAAATTGATAAGTGTGGTTAAACATGTAAAATACGAATAAAAAAAGAATATCGAAGGAAAGGCGTTGAATTTAATGAATGGATTTAAGGGTGAAAAGTCATATAAAAAGCTAATTCAGGTCTGCATATTATTCACATGTAATATATGAAGAAAAATATACAAGAACTTTGAAGGAATCACGTTGTATGGATTAAATGGTCAAAGGTCACCTAAAAGGTAGTCTGAGTTACCTATAGTACTTAAAAAGGGTAAGATCATTAGTTTATAAATATTGTTACCAACATTATCTTTAATGCATTATTTTATTTAAAAAGAGACAACAAATGTTTGAGAGATCTACCCAGCTTGAAACAAACTTGAAGATCAATCATTATCAGTGGCGGATCTAGAAAATCCTTATAGGGGTAACGTTTCAATAAAATGGGTAATGAAATAGAAAAAACGTCAAATTTTTCCAAAATTTACACTACCGTCGGATCGTCAAGGGGTAGCGGAGGCTACCCCTTAATACAAGGTATGTCCGCCACTAATCATTATGACCTCAACTGATTTTGACCCGTCATCCAAACCGCATTAATCAAACTACTACTTTGAAAAGGGTTGAATTTGATGCGATCGGATTGGTTATCGAAGTTGCTACCCTGCGAATTTAATTTCATCTAAAAACACATCATCACCATTTTCCTAGATCAGCTAGCAAACACTTCCGTCTGTATATATCGAGATGTCCCAAATTCAAATTTTATAATCTATAAAATATGTCTGGCCACTGAACCGGGTCATACACACCAACCGACCGCTCCTGCCAGTATTGGTTCAACACATGCCCCCATAATCAAGTAGGAGTATGACTGTTCAAATAGCTCGTAGCTTAAAGCTCGCTCAGAAAAAACATAGGTTAGAAATCACACTTAATATTCCAAGATCATTCATAAGCGGCATCCCTCAAAGCTTCCAATTCATGGATTTGGAAGAACCTCCTTCTTGCGGCTTCGGTAAGGTCGAGGTTAACGGTTTTCAATGCCCACAAAGCTCTATGTTCTAACTCTACCGGGAGATGGCATGCTTTGCCATACACAATCATGAAGGGTGTCGTTCCTAACGGTGTTTTATAGGCGGTGCGGAATGCCCACAACGCGTCGTCGATCTTTTCCGACCAATCCTTTCTACTTTTTCCTACCGTTTTCTCTAAGATTCTCTTCACCCCTCAGTTAGCATTCTCTACTTGGCCACTCGTTTGCGGGTGGTATGCGGTAGAAAGACGGTGAGTGACAACGTAGCGAGCAAGTGCCTTTTCCATGGCGGAATTGCAAAAATGCGTACCACGATCACTTATTATAGCTTTAGGAACTCCAAAACGTGTGAATAACTTTTTAAGGAATCTCACCACCACTCGGGCATCATTAGTGGGCAAAGCTTGAGCTTCCACCACTTTGAGACATAGTCAATGGCCACGAGGATGTACCTATTCCCACTCGATGAGGGGAAAGGTCCCATGAAATCAATGCCCCAAACGTCAAATACTTCAAGAACTTGGATGGGATTTTGGGGCATTTCATCCTTGGATGAGATGTTGCCGGTACGTTGGCAACGGTCACATGTCCTAACAAACTCTATGGCATCTTTAACTACCGTTGGCCAATAGAAGCCACTATCAAAAACCTTTTATGCCGTCACATTTGGCCCGTGATGGCCTCCCGTTAAGCCCTCGTGCACATGTCTAAGGATGTCTAACATATCCTCTTTTGAAACACACCTCCTAAGCATTCTATCTCCACCTATCCTAAATAGGTATGGGTCATCCCAAATGTACTTCTTAGCATCCCTAAGAAGCTTTTTCCTTTGTTGGTAAGACATACCCCTCACAAGATCACCGGTTGCTAAATAATTTGCCAAGTCCGAAAACCATGGCAAACCCTCTACCTCGGCACTAACAAAGTCTATTGTTTCGTGAGGAAAAGTGTCTCCTATGGAATCCTCACGAACTTCCTCTCTCTTAGGATCCTCTAAATGTGACAAATGGTCGGCGACCACGTTTTCCGCTCCCTTTTTTATCCTTAATTTCAATATCGAACTCGGAGAGTAAAAGAATCCATCTAATGAGACACGGCTTCGCGTCTTTCTTTTGGAATAGAAATCGCAAAGCGGCATGGTCGGTGAACACGGTGGTTTTGGAAAGCACGAGATATGAGCGAAACTTATCAAACGCAAACACTACGGCTAAGAGCTCCTTTTCCGTGGTGGTATAGTTCTCTTGAGCATCATTTAAAGTTTTGCTCGCGTAATAGATTGGATGAAAGTGTTTGTCAACTCTTTGACCTAAGACCGCACCTACGGCATAATCACTTGCATCGCACATGAGCTCGAAAGGCAAGCTCCAATCGGGCGAAACAAGGATAGGGGCACTAACGAGTTTCTCTTTCAAAAAATCAAAAGCCTTGATGCACTCTTCGTCGAAGACGAAAGGTACATCTTTCTCTAAAAGTCGGGTCATGGGGTGCGTAATCTTAGAAAAATCCTTTATGAAACGCCTATAAAAGCCCACATGCCCTAGGAAGCTTCGAACGGACTTGGCACTAGTAGGTGGAGGCAATCTACTTATGGTATCTATCTTGGCCCTATCCACCTCTATCCCCTCTCTAGACACCTTATGTCCTAACATTATCCCCTCCGTCACCATAAAGTGACATTTCTCCCAATTCAACATAAGATTTGTCTCTATGCACCTCTTAAGCATCCTATCAAGATTTAGAAGACATTGATCGAAAGTGGTACCATAGACCGAGAAGTCATCCATGAAAACCTCCATAGAGGTCTCAAGTATGTCTTGGAATATAGCAACCATGCATCTTTGAAAAGTAGCAGGAGCGTTGCATAACCCAAATGGCATTCGGCGATACGCATAAGTGCCGTAAGGGCATGTGAATGTCGTTTTATCTTGATCCTCCGGGCGATTGGGATCTGAAAATAACCCGAAAATCCATCAAGAAAACAATAGTATTGTTGACCCGCTAGACGCTCCGACATTTGGTCAATGAATGGCAAGGGGAAATGGTCTTTCCGGGTGGCGTCATTTAACTTTCGGTAGTCTATGCATACACGCCAACCGGTAACGGTACGAGAAGGGATTAATTCATTCTTTTCGTTCATGATCACCGTCATCCCACCCTTCTTTGGGACCACTTGGGTCGGGCTAACCCAAGGTGAATCGGAAATAGGGTATATCACCCCGGCATCTAACAACTTTAGCACTTCTTTCTTAACAACCTCTTGCATGTTCGGATTTAGGCGCCGTTGAGGTTGCACCACCGGCTTATAGTCATCTTCCATGAGTATCCGGTGGGTACAATAGGCGGGGCTTATGCCCTTGATATCCGAAAGTCGTCATGCAATGGCTTCCCTATTCTCTCTCAACACCTCTAACAACCTACCCTTCTCTCCCTCCTCTAACTCGGATGAAATAATGACGGGAAAATCGGACCCCTCACCTAAGAAAGCGTACTCTAAGTGGGATGGGAGAACTTTAAGTTCTAATGGGGTGGGTTTCTCTAATGGTGTGCTCTCAACCTCACTTTTTACCTCACACAACTCTAGCACTTCAGGGACCCACTCGGTCTCCTCTACTTCCTCACTCTCACTCACCACCTCCTCTACCTTCTTAACTACCTCATCTAACTTACTCTCAACTATATCGGCTCCACTAATATAGTCAAAGCAATGGTCGTGTCACGGCCCTTGACCCGGTTTGACCCGTTTCAGGAGCCGCGGGACAGAAATCCCGTGGTATTTATTTAATTGAGTTTAACAGCGGAAGTTTATCATCAGGATCTTTTTCAAGCTAAAATTTTCCCAATTATTTTATTTCACAATTTGGGATAAAATCCCAGTAATTTACAATACTATGATTTCACGGAGAAATCTTTATTTTACAAAACATATTTCTTTATTTTAATGGGAGCCACTTTCTTAAGCTTGCAGTGCTTTCTGGCACCTTTCCTGAATCACAATAGATCACCTGAAACATGTTTGAAAAAGGTTTTGTCAGTGGAAAATACTGAGTGAATCATTCTAGTTACTAAAACAGACATGTTTGTTATAATTTACAGTATTAAGGGTGATTACATTGTTTCTATATCAACCAACTACCCACAGTATTTGTCACCCGACTTATTTCTGTGACTATGGTCAGACCACCCATTGGCTAACTCGTTGTCCAATGGTGGCGGGAAAAAGTAATGTATACAATACCCCACATACCGGCTGTAATTTGGTGACTACAAAAACTTAATCCCTGTAATTATAAATTTGAAATAAACATGCTTTTGTAAATAAATTTGATAAAAAGAGAATAACTCACATTGCAGATTTAATATGGATAGAGTTTACTCTACGGATTAGCCTTGTTAACCTAATTTAAATAACAATGCACACAAAACTGGGTTAGTAATCAATACAACATTTACGATAACTCACGAGATCAACCCTCACAACGAATGACAAAGTGCTATGCTTAAACATCCATCGATTTAACGACTAATGACAAAGCATCACCCTAATGTGGGCAGCACTTAAACATCCATTGAGTACATTGATCAATCGGACAATGAATCGTAATAGCGATCGAGTTATTACCCTGTTTTGCGGCAGCAATTAGTGATCGTGTGTGTTTTGATAGTGTTTCTGCTATAACTCAGCGTATACTTTGAATTTTTACGTCGTTTCAGTGCCCAGAATCAAGTCCCAAACTCTAGTATTTATACTGAAAATTTGACCCAGTGGCGTAGCGCGACTGGGTACCCCTATAGTCGTCGCGCTACGCGACTGCCAACCTAGTTTCATAGGGTAGCTACGTGCATGGGTAGGCTTGCTGAGTCGACAGTTTCATAAATTTCGAATTTGACAGAGAGTTATTTGGATAATCGTAACTAGGGTTTTACCCCCCCTGAGTTTTAGGGGCCCTAATCCTGATTCTGAAAATTCTGAAAATTTTAGGGTTTGTGTAGAATCACTTGGGTGTCTCAATTAGAGTTTCCTTTTGGACAAATTAATATAATTAATATGACTTTTAATAAGAGTTGTTACAGGTCGACACATAATAAGAAAGACTCTATGAAATAGACCGAATGACAAGGACTACTAAGATCATCGGAACCACTAGGGTGTTCCATGGAGCATGCTATCTCGAAAGTAACTCTTTCCTCACTGACTTGGAGTGTGATCTTTCCGTCGAAGACATCGATGATAGCCTTGGCGATACACAAGAATGGGCGTCCTAAAATGATAGGAACCTTTTCGTCGGGTTCCATATCAAGAACGACAAAGTCTACGGGAAAGACGAATTTATCCACTTTGACTAGAAGGTTTTCAATTATACCACGTGGATACTTCACTGATCTATTGGCTAGAGATAGAGACATACGTGTAGGGGATAACTCTCCTAGACCTAACCTCTCATACATGGAATATGGCATTAGGTTTATACTCGCTCCTAAATAGGCTAAGGCCCTACACTCGGTATCACTCCCAAACAAACATGGAATGGTAAAAAGGCCCGGATCCGTTAATTTTTCCGGGACCTTGTTCAAGACTACGGATGAGCACCCTCCACTAAGGGGAATGTTAGAAACCTCTCCTTACGTTTTAGAAGGTCCTTTAAAAATTTTGCATATTTAGGCATCGATTGAAGGGCTTCTATGAAAGGAAGGTTGATTCTAAGCTGCTTAAAGATTTCTAAAAATTTCCCGCACTCTTTAGAATAAGTTTGGTTGTTAAGACGGGAAGGAAATGGAGCACGGGAAAGATCAACAGTGGGTGATGGAGTGTCACACCCCTATTTCCACGTGTCACCGGTGGGCCCGGTGGGGGAGTATCGTGACGTGGTTGGCAACGTAATAGTCAAACAACACAATATAATAATGCACAGCGGAAGCAAATTTAAATAAGATACAACCGAATTTATTTATTGTAAACAAAGTCACAATTATCCGGTGTTTATCCACAGTAGGATCGAATAATAAAAATATTGTTTATGGTTCAACAGACATCGGCATCTTAAGTTTGCGAGACTTCTAGTGATGCTTAGGAGACTCCCAGCCTATTTCGCCTAGTACCTGCATTTAATCTTTTTGGGAAAATACGTCAGTTTACACTGGTAAATACATTCAACTGACTCATTTTATAAAATGATTGAAAATTGGTTTGGATGCACTTGGCATAAACATTTTGTTTAACTTGGGAGAATTATTTTGATATATAATAATCTTGTTAACGATTTACATGTTACTTATGCGTTCAGTAGCCCGGACGTATCCGGGTTAAAGATCAATAGACACACCACTGTAAGTGAGTTATACACGGGAGTACGCCTACACCCCGTGCTCAGGTCGTGGCAATCTCGTAAGATAATGCCGAGGATATCCGGGACATGGTCATTAACCCCCCAAAGGCTGTAAAGTAAACACATCTGTTTAAAACGAGTTGATCAAATTATTCAATTAACCACTAAGCGTGGAAGATTTGATGCCCGATCAAGCGGTACGCTATGTACCGTAACCCAAGCCCGTATAGGGAAAATAAGTTAAAAGTATTTACCTTGATGCAAAGTATAGTCACAATAATCAAATAGCAGGTAGCTTTTACTGTTTCTCCTAATCTGGAACGAAGGTTAAATATAACCTATTAGAATCCTAGCGGGTCTTTAATTATGCTTAAGCTTAGACCGGCTAGTTTCAAAGATGCGGTTCGTACGCACGATTAAGCGAAGACCGGATAGAATGTGATTTAGACCCGACAAGTTTGAAGACTTGTTTAATATGGGTTTACTACTCACATTCTGGATTTTGAGATGAAAATGATATCGTTTGGCCCGTTTCGGCTAGTTTATGCAAACTATTTACATAAACCGAACCGAACGCGTAAAATGCATAACGGGTAACCGAAAGGGTCGTGAACAGGTTTCCTAAGTTAATACGCTTTAAATATGTTGTGATATCATTATGATATCTTCCATAATGCCCGTAACGAGTTTATTCCCTAATTATGCCCCGTAGGGGTATTTTGGTCATTTTAAAGGTTATAAAAGAGACTTATAATACTTCTGAGGTATGGGTCTGATTAAATCAGAAAAATATCTTAATTTAACAGGTTATGTCTATTGGTATTAAGTCTTACGTGTCAAAATGGTTTTAATACCAAACTACGCGTTTAATACGTGTATAAAGCCGTTTTAAGCGACGTACGGGTTAAAATACCAATCTGAGTTTTCTGATCAGTAAAACAGGCTCAAAATCCTATATTTATTATTTTAAATCAGTGGCAATTGGATTGGTATCAAACGGATTCGTAAAACTCGTTTTATGGCCTAAAAGGGCGTATTCGGTATTAACCGAATCAATGCGATAAGCCTAGCTTAAGATCAGTTTAAAAATAATTAAAAATCTTCAAAAATCCCAAAATATTATTTAACATCAGTGGGTAAAAGTTTTGGTACCGAAAATCGGGTTTAGATAGGCTATGCGCTAATCGCGCCGTTTAATTAATAAAAAGCTTAATATTTACGCTAATGCGCATATCTCATAATCTAGACCTCCGATTGACGTGAAAATTTACGTGCATGTTTAATAATCAGTAACTAAGATTATAGTACTTCCACATTTTCAAAATTCTCGTTGTAGGGTCATAAGGGCGTTATGGTCCAATTTAAGCGATTAACGGAAACGTGCGCATGCATCGGATAATCAATGAAACAAGTACAGAGACTTATACTAGCATGTAACCCAACCCTAATGAGACTTTAAGGCATGTCTAATTCAATTTAAAACGGGTCAGAACCGAAGTCAACGCAAAAGTCAAAGTTTTGCGCCTTTCGGTTCCGAATCGGGTTTAAACAGAAAGTTGTCGAGTCGGGCAAGCGTAAACAAGTTTTTATACTTATTACCAAGTTATATTAAGTTTAAAACAGGTTGCACGCCTCGCGGATTGCTAGTCGTGCATTAAATCGCATATTGTAATTCTGTTGACTTTTTCGGTCAACGTTTGACCCGACAAACGACCTAGTTAGGTCTGGATTTGGTACTTGCCCTTATAAGGGTTTAATACCTATATAATTACCTATCTAATGGTACTTTTAATTCGACACACGACTGAGCTATCGCTATTTAATCGCGAAGTCAAACCGTAGTTACGTCGGTTTGACTTTTAAGCTAATTACTAAGCTAGAATTAATTTAGAAAGGTTAGGCAACTTACTAGATGGTTAATGAATGATTAGAAAGGCTCTTGATCAGTTTGCAAGCTCCCCAAATAATCAGAATGCTTGAAATTGGATGTGTGAATGAATTGCACTTGAAGGTCCTTTATATAGTGGGTTTACACACCACAATCAATTGACACAAGAGTCTATGCCCTTCCACAATTGTTCAACACATGTCTTCTAGTGTCTAGGGGAGTCTAAGGTTCATGCACATGCAAGAAAAACCGGTTTGATGGGTTACAAGTGCACCAAACAGGCTACTGCCTGTTTTCTGGTCGCTGGGCAACCCCTGCGCATCGTAGGGGCATTATGCCTACGATGCGTAGGGCTTCATCAGAAGCCAAAATGTTGTTGTTTGTTGAAGGTTTGAAAGGGCAGCCGTTATAAACGACTTGTGGACCTCAATTTTCATTCAGGGGCCTTCATAAAGTGTCTTACACATTGACATACCCTACCATTTGCAATTGCTTCACTTGAATCCTAAAACAAGACCCGTAAATTAAGGACTTCCATTCTTTTATTTCGTAGAATCCTATCACGCATTTCCAAATTCCATTGTTGGCAATAAATTCCTGAATTGAGGGTATAATAGATGTATATAATATTAAATCGGGTCTTGGGATTTATAATTGAGGTGTTCAGAGGTAATATTTAACATGACGCCACTTTAAATCCTACCGAAAACATCTTTATTAAATCCGGGTTTTCAACGCGTTTTTGTTTGACATGACACGTGTCGTTTTAATATTAAACCCGAAATTTTGCGAGGTGTTACATCCTCACCCCCTTAAAATAAATCTCGACCCGAGATTTACTGAAACAAATAAGGGTATTTTTCCTTCATGGTGGATTCTAACTCCCATGTGAAATCGGGACCTCTACGGGCATCCCATTTGACCTTCACAAAAGGTATATGCTTTCTCCGAAGCTTCCTTACCTGTCGATCTTCAATCGACAAAGGTTTTTCAACAAATGTTAAGCTCTTATCTATTTGCACATCTGTATGTGGCATGACATGTGTATCGTCAGCGGAACACTTCTTTAGATTGCAGATGTGGAACACATTGTGAATTCCACTGAGCTCTTCTGGTAAGTTCAATTTGTAGGCAACTGACCCGACACGTTCGATAACCTCGAAAGGTCCTATGTATCTCGGGCTTAGTTTACCTTTCTTACCAAATCGCATCACCCCTTTCCATGGTGATACTTTAAGTAGGACTTTGTCACCTACCTCGAAGTGAAAATCCTTACGACTTGGATCCGCGTAACTCTTCTGCCTATTCCGGGCAGCTTGGAGGTTGTTACGAATCTGGACAATCTTGTCCGTCGTTTCAAACACGATCTCTGGTCCTGATAACTGGACTTCTCCCACTTCCGCCCAACAAACTGGCGATCTACATTTTCTACCGTATAATTGTCACACCCCGAATTTTCCACGTGTCACCGGTGGGCCCGGTGGGGGAGTATCGTGACGTGGTTGGCAACATCATGGTCAAACAACACAATATATAAATGCACAGCGGAAGCAAAAGATAAATATATTACATTCCGAATATAAGTAATGTCAAATTATTACAACGGAAGGTAAAGGATCCACAGGCGGATCAAACAAAAGATACTAAAACTGTTCAACAGACTTCAGGCATCTAGAACTTGCAAGATTCCCTAATGACACCCTGAGCTCCCAGCCAATTATGCGTAGTACCTGTCACTTAACCTTTTGGAAAATACGTCAGTTTACACTGGTAAATACAATTAACTGACTCATTTTGGAAAAAGAGTTTGAAAAGTGATTCGAGTGCAAACGGCACAAAATATCTTGACACATTGATTAACATGCACAGAGGCAAAATTAATCTTTTATAACTTGGGACAATTTTATTAATAAAAATTCTTGTATCCGATTTACATGGTTGTCCAACATTTAGGGCCGGTGATTATACAAGCCGGACAAGATTAATCGACACACCACAAATATAATCTCACAAGAAGTTACCCTTACGAGTGAGTATACGTTATACATATGCAACCGGAGGTGTTATGTCTACACCTTGTGCTTACGTCGTGGCCATTCACTTTTTAAAATGAGCCAAGGATATCCAGGACACGGTCATTAACCCCCAATGTTATTTGTTATCAATCAATACAGATTAAAACGGGATTATGCAATTTAATCATCTCCGATTAAAAGGTTTCTACACCCGACCAAGCGGTATTTTTATAATACCGTATCCCAAGCCCGTATAAGGGAAAATAAGTTAAAAGTATTTACCTGAGCTAGCAATGCAATTTATACTCAGCCGTATATTCTAATCAGCAAGCACGAGTACTTCTACTGGGGCTCTCAATCTGGAACGAAGGTTTTATTAACCTATTAGATTCCTAACGGGTCTTATTTAAGTCGTAACTTAGACCGGTTAGTTTTAAGGAAAGGTTTACGGTTCAAACGCATGATTAAGCGGAGACCGGAATAGAACGTGATTTAGACCCGACAAGTTTGAAGACTTGTATAATATGGGTAAACTAAACACATTCTGGATTTTGAGATAAAACCGCTAAGGTTTGACCCGTTTCGGCTAATTTATATAAACTAGTTATATAAACCGAACCGAACGCGAATAATGCGTAACGGGTAACCGAATGAATCACGAACAGGTTTCCTAAGTTAATATGCTTTAAATATGTTGTGATATCATAATGATACCTTCCATAATGCCCAAAACGAGATTAATCATTAATTATGCCCCGTAGGGGTATTTTGGTCAATTTAGAGATTATAAAAGGGATTTAACGTAACCCCGATGTTCGGGACTGAAATAATCAGTAAACAACTTATTTTTAACAGATTATATTAGTTGGTAATAATCCTTATATGTCAAAATGGTTTTAAGCCTAAACGACGCGTATAATACGCGTATAAACCCGTTTTAAGCGACGTACGTTTAAAAATACGATTCTGGGTTTTCTGATTAGTTAAACAGGCTCAAAACATTATATTTATTATTTAATATCAGTAGCAATTGGATTCGCGTCAAAACTCCTTGTAGAAATCATTTTATGACCGAAAAGGGTAAATTCGGTATTAACCGAATTAAGGCGATAAGCCTAGCTTAAGACCAGTTTAAAAATAATTAAAAATATTCAAAAATCCCAAATATTATTTAACATTAGTGGGTAAAAGTTTTGGTACCGAAAATCGGGTTTAGATAGGCTATACGCTAATCGCGCCGATTAATTTATAAAAGTTTATTATTTACGCTAATGCGCATATCTCCTAATCTAGACCTCCGATTGACGTGAAAATTTACAGACATGATTAATAATCAGTAACTAAGATTATTTTATTTTAATATCTCCAAAAATCTCGTTTTATGTTCGTAAGGGCATTACGGTCAATATTTAGGCGTTTAACGGAAACATCGGACGATTAGGGATTCGAGTGGTATAAACGCAGAGGCTTATACACACATGTAACTAGGTCCTAATGGAACCTTAAGGCATGTCTAAACCTATATAAATCAGGTCAGAACCGAGGTCAACGCAAAAGTCAAACTTTTGCGTCTTTCGGCTCCGAATCGGTTCAATACATAAAGTTGTCGAATCAAACAAGCGTAGACAAGTTATTATACTTATTTTTAAGTTATATGAGTGTTAAAACAGATTATACGCCTTCTGGATCATTAAATATGCGATTATCATTTCTGTTGACTTTTCGGGTAACCTTTGACTCGACAAACGACGTGGTTTAGATTGGAATCAGAGGGTGACTTTTTAGGGGTTTAATACCCATATAAATACCAACTTATAATGACTTTCGATTCGACAAATCTCTGGACCGATTGTGATTTATCGCGAAGTCAAACCGTAGTTACGACGGTTTGATTTCTAGGCTATAAACTAAGCATAACTCAAACAAGAAGGATCAAAGACACTTACACACGACAAATGGATGATTTGGAATGCTTGTGGCTTGCTTGAATGATCCAGAAGTGCTCAGGAGTGATAGATGATCAATGTTGCATAAATGGGTCTTTATATATAACTTCTAACACTCTTAGATGATCAACACATAAGCCTAGGGGTGTTGTATTATCATCCACAAGTTCCCTATAGGCTAAAAACCATCTTAGCAAGCCCATAGAATCGAATACTTGCTCCTTAAGTCGGTTAAATGGCTGAAACAGCCATCTGTCATGAATCTGGTCGCTGTGCAGTCCTAGCGCACCGCTACGCTTATGGTGTAGCGCCCCGCTACGCTGGTAGCGCACCGCTACGCTTCTGGTGTAGCGCCCCGCTAGCCTGACATCAGCCTTGAAAATTTTGCAATTTAGTCCCTGGTCCCCCGAAAGATCGCTTTCTCATGTTTTCTTGCATTTTGGGACTTTGTTATTAACATATAGGGGCTTTAAAACTTATACCCACTTTGTGAAGCCCTCGGCCACTTCGGGTTTACCCGAAAAACCTAAATTTCAACGTTGGCACTTATAACCCTCGTACACGAATTTTATCACAACTTGCTCATATGATATCGAAACTTCATGAAATTTTTGTGGTACATTCTAGTGAGCATAATTAATCGTTACAAAGCTTCGGGTTTGTTAAAAGGTCACTCAGAGGTATAACTTAAACATGTTGGCACATTTAACCCCTGTAGTTTGTAATCTCTCACTTTCTTTCACAATTCGCTTCGTATGATCCATGATCTATTTATGTAAGGTTATAAACATCATGTAGAGTTATTGCAAAGTCTAATTATTCATTGTTGACACTTTGAACCCTTATAATTACACAGTTTCACTGTTTGTCAACTTTAGTCCTTCAAGAACATTCCTTCACACGTTCAAACCTATGACACGTGTCAACACCTTATAGGACGTAAATTTTCGGGGTGTTACATCCTCACCCCCTTAAAAGAAATCTCGACCCGAGATTTACTGAAACAAGTAAGGGTACTTTTCTTTCATCGTGGATTCAACCTCCTACGTGAATTCAGGACCTCTTCGGTCATCCCATTTGACCTTTACAAAAGGTATATGCTTCCTTCGAAGCTTCGTAACCTGTCGATCCTCAATCGATATAGGATGTTGATCACCTTGTAAATCCATATACCACTTTGTGATAGTGCTCCTTGACTTATTGGCGGAACACCTCCTTCAGTCACTAGTGTGCAATGTATTTCGAGCTCCGCAAAACTCCTTAAATAGGTTTTAGTTTACAAGCTACTTGATCTTGATACATTCGATTTCCTTCGAATGATTTCCATACATTCAAAGCTTAACTAGCCTGAAAATTTCACAAATTTGGTACACCCTTCCTGGTGATATCTTTTGTTAAACCATATTCCTTAACAAGAACTTAGGAAGTTTGCTATTTTCATAACTCCTCGATTTCTTGCCATATACTGGCAACCTAAAATCGATTATGGATTTGTATAATCTTATTTGTTGTTCCCCAGGCAACTTTCAGATCTTGATAATTGGACTTACCAATTCTCTATCTAATACTAAACATTTAACATTTCATCTATACAAGGTCTCCAAAGGAGTAGCCTTATTACTTACATATCCATTATTATAGAAAAACATAATCTTAAGGTGAGATGGTTATTCCAACCACTGCTTAGCTAATGTTTAGGGAATAGCTAATCCTTGCCGTTAGTCGAACAGATCGACTATCCTGTGCAGTTGATGGCAATTTCTTAATCGTTACCTAATTAGGGTGACGGTGATAATGCATAAGCAAAATGAACCGTCTTTCATATCTAACTATACCGAACTCTCAGAACATTGTGTTAGGCTATATGAATCTATATCTTACAACTTATTTGACCAGGGTTTTCAATCCTGTCAAAAATGGTACTAGCTGTCTTGGAGATCTCATAATAATGCAGTCCCAACTGGAATATAACCCTTAACTCTACCTGCCTCTCTGGGGTAAACAGGATAATCTTAGAAGAAGATGATCAAGATATTAGGAGGTTACAGAGATTTCCTTATCTCAGGCTCCAGTTCGCTCATCAACGCTTGTCTCTAATAAGTGACACATTCATGTTACAAGTCCACGGATTTCTTGATCTGCTACATTTACTTGGATAATTCCATTCAGGATATCTCCTTTGAATACTACTAGTCGACATTAGTACAATATGACCATTGGGATATCTCAGGGGTTCCATGCATTAAACCTCCATACTGATCAGGCATGGAAGCAATCTATGGAATTTATTAAGATACCCAATCCTCATATGATGCTTTTATCAAACATAGTTTGGCATTCGCAGGCGGAAAAAAAAACAATGAGAAAATAATAAAATAAAGTAATATATATTGTCGTACTCGATTCGAAGAAAAAGTACTCTCAGATTTTTCAGAAGGATCCCTTGCCGATACTCAGAAGAATCGGTTACTATGGTTTCCTTGGTAAGTTATACCTTGTGGATGATATAAAAGTTTGCTAAGCTTATGGTTTATGAAGATTTATTATTGCATGTATTAAATCAGGACACTTAGCAGAAATTATCATTGGTAAATGATAAGGAAGTGTACCTGCTATGTAATTATCCTTCTGCACCATCTCCTGGCGTTCATCGGAAGACTCATGCGTTTGTTTTCCTGACTTCTCCGGGCTTCTTTATAAGCTTTGAGCAGTTGGTTTTGATGTGCCCGACCTCGTTACAATTGTAACATGTGGCGTTCTTCATCCCCATGCAATCTAAGGTTTTGTGACCCTTGGTCTTGCAAATTCCACACAATTTAGCACGTGGGTCGATTGTACATTTTCCAAAATGTTGCTTTTTGCAGTTACTGCATTTGGGTCTGTTATCAGACTGACTCGAGTTCTTCCTAACCTCGGAATCCTTCCCGAGCTCCGAGCTTCCCTTCTTCATCTTGTTAGTTTGACGAGAGTTTTCCTCCTCTCTTTCCCTTTTTCTCTCGCCAGAAGCCTTAACAGACTTAATTCTGATTGCGTCTAAGGTGAGAGATAAGGATAAGTCCACTGCGGACCTATATGTGGTTGGCCTAGATGCTTTAACATTTCCTTTTATCTCTGGTGCTAGGCCTCCAATGAAACGTGCTATGCGTTTAGGTTCAGGGGTGACTAAATAAGGAACTAGGCGGGACATAGTGTTGAAACTTGTCACATATGCCTGGCAATCCAAATTCTCCATGACCAGAGTCAAGAAGTCTGATTCTATCTCTTCTACTTCATGCTGAGGGCAATAGTTTTCCTTGACCAATGCAACAAATTGCTCCCAAGATAAGTTGTAGAGTAGAACCTTTCCCGTGGCTTGGAGCAATGATCTCCACCATGCCAACGCTTCTCCTTTGAATGATTGTGAAACAAATTTCACAATATCTTGCTTCGCACAACTGCTGATGTCAACAACAGCGTCCATCTCATCGAGCCATGTCATGCAATCGATGGCCCCTTTTTCTCCTGTAAAGTCTCTGGGCTTGCAGGAGACAAAATATTTATATGAACAGGTCTTAACTGGTGCCTCTTGATGATACACAACCTGCCCAGGCGGAATACTCCTTTGATTTGACAAGTCATGAACATCGTCCTCCCTCAACTCATGTGTGTTAGAAGGGGGCTTACTACGAGCCACAGATAGAGCCTTAGAATGGGTATCATTCGACTCATCATACTGCCGATCCAGAGCTCGAGTAACAGCATAATCTATTATTGCCTGTAGTTCTGCTCCAGTTACATTAATTCTGGTAGTATCATTGTCCTCTTTCATGTGGCTGTTAACTTCATCTAATCCAGCCATGTAGCTTGATGTCTACATAAACATTGACAATGATTTATTCAAGGTTATTATGGAATCATCATCCTTGACGATTCATCAACCATGGTAATATAAACCATATTGGTTAATTTGTTAGTTATATATAATTTGTATTTTTTTATTATAATTTATCCTAGTTACAAAACATCAAGGATATTAAAATGGCGCGAAAAGGCCTAGTCACTAGGACAAATTTTAAATTTATTAGCCATGATTTCAGAGAATCAAGGCATTTAGGTTCGAACATATTTCATTACATTTTCTTGACAGAGAGCTAAAAACTTCTACTGTCTTTTGTCTTTTAGGACAATAGATATAGCCCGTGGGCATTTCCCTTCTGAGGGATGGTTATAATATGATCATCTTCTCAGATGCTATTAGTCGAGATCGTATGGATCCTACCGACTATTAAGCTTGGACCTGGTCCAATACTTTTAGACAGGAGGTCACTGACCACCACTGTCGTTGTCTTATCGGACAACAAGTTTAGCCCGTAGGCACTTCATCACTTCAGGATGTTTATAATGTGATCATCTTATAGGATGACACAAGCCATGATTTCTAAATCAATAGGCTAGATAAGGAAATTGGAAGAATCTAATATAAAGATGACTGTTGTGATTTTATCGAATCACATTTGTCAGGAGTGCTAACACGTTCTTAGGTGTTAACAAGGATTTGAATCTCTTGAGTAGGTTTCACCATCTTGGCCGCATAGGCTAGATTTCACCCTTAAGATTCTTTTTAAAATGCCTACTGGCAGGGAAGGAAGGATATTATTTTATTCAGGATTTTTATCATAAATCCTAATTTATAATTTAATAATAGCACAAATGGCCTAGTCGCGTAGACAAGTTTAATTTATAAGCCAAGATTTCAGAGAATCAGGGCAATTTATGAATTAGTAATGGCACAAAAGGCCTAGTCACGTGGACAAGTTTAATTTATAAGCCAAGATCGTCTGGGATCGAGGCATTCAGTAATAGCACAAAAGGCTTAGTCACGTGGACAAGTTTAATTTATAAGCCATGATCGTTTGGGATCGAGGCATTTAGGTGTGAATCAAAGTTCATTACCTTTTCTTGACAGGGAGCTGTAGGCTACCACCGTCTTTAGTCTCAGAGGACGTTAATTATAGCCCGTAGGCACTTCCCTTCTAAGGGATGTTATTTTCCATTCAATTCCGATTTCAAGTTTAGAATGAAAACTAAATTTAATCAATTTATTATATGAAAATAGAAGTACAGAGTTGCCCTAAGCGGGTCTTTGAAGGGATAATGTGTCCTTAAAGGGACTGAAAGATAAATATGTCCTTATGAGGACTATTAAGGAAACGATCTTCAGCAAAAGAAGTTTCTTCTTCAAGTTATTTCTGAATGCTCTCTCCTTGGATGCTCGTTTCATTTCAGCCGCGCTACGAAGCTCAGCATTTCAGGGCTCCGGGTGTGGAGAACTCCTATTATGGCTTCTTCGCTTGGCGACGTATCCAAATAAAATTTTGGAAGTAAAATTTTCCAGATTAGGATTGAGAATATTCCTATGTTAAGTCTAGACTCAGAAGGTTTAGGAATGTGCAATTGTGTCATTGAGATTAAACACAAAAAGTTAGTGTTTAATTCACTCAATGTTGGCTCTGATACCAACCTGTCACACCCCGAATTTTCCACGTGTCACCGGTGGGCCCGGTGGGGGAGTATCGTGACGTGGTTGGCAACATCATGGTCAAACAACACAATATATAAATGCACAGCGGAAGCAAAAGATAAATATATTACATTCCGAATATAAGTAATGTCAAATTATTACAACGGAAGGTAAAGGATCCACAGGCGGATCAAACAAAAGATACTAAAACTGTTCAACAGACTTCAGGCATCTAGAACTTGCAAGATTCCCTAATGACACCCTGAGCTCCCAGCCAATTATGCGTAGTACCTGTCACTTAACCTTTTGGAAAATACGTCAGTTTACACTGGTAAATACAATTAACTGACTCATTTTGGAAAAAGAGTTTGAAAAGTGATTCGAGTGCAAACGGCACAAAATATCTTGACACATTGATTAACATGCACAGAGGCAAAATTAATCTTTTATAACTTGGGACAATTTTATTAATAAAAATTCTTGTATCCGATTTACATGGTTGTCCAACATTTAGGGCCGGTGATTATACAAGCCGGACAAGATTAATCGACACACCACAAATATAATCTCACAAGAAGTTACCCTTACGAGTGAGTATACGTTATACATATGCAACCGGAGGTGTTATGTCTACACCTTGTGCTTACGTCGTGGCCATTCACTTTTTAAAATGAGCCAAGGATATCCAGGACACGGTCATTAACCCCCAATGTTATTTGTTATCAATCAATACAGATTAAAACGGGATTATGCAATTTAATCATCTCCGATTAAAAGGTTTCTACACCCGACCAAGCGGTATTTTTATAATACCGTATCCCAAGCCCGTATAAGGGAAAATAAGTTAAAAGTATTTACCTGAGCTAGCAATGCAATTTATACTCAGCCGTATATTCTAATCAGCAAGCACGAGTACTTCTACTGGGGCTCTCAATCTGGAACGAAGGTTTTATTAACCTATTAGATTCCTAACGGGTCTTATTTAAGTCGTAACTTAGACCGGTTAGTTTTAAGGAAAGGTTTACGGTTCAAACGCATGATTAAGCGGAGACCGGAATAGAACGTGATTTAGACCCGACAAGTTTGAAGACTTGTATAATATGGGTAAACTAAACACATTCTGGATTTTGAGATAAAACCGCTAAGGTTTGACCCGTTTCGGCTAATTTATATAAACTAGTTATATAAACCGAACCGAACGCGAATAATGCGTAACGGGTAACCGAATGAATCACGAACAGGTTTCCTAAGTTAATATGCTTTAAATATGTTGTGATATCATAATGATACCTTCCATAATGCCCAAAACGAGATTAATCATTAATTATGCCCCGTAGGGGTATTTTGGTCAATTTAGAGATTATAAAAGGGATTTAACGTAACCCCGATGTTCGGGACTGAAATAATCAGTAAACAACTTATTTTTAACAGATTATATTAGTTGGTAATAATCCTTATATGTCAAAATGGTTTTAAGCCTAAACGACGCGTATAATACGCGTATAAACCCGTTTTAAGCGACGTACGTTTAAAAATACGATTCTGGGTTTTCTGATTAGTTAAACAGGCTCAAAACATTATATTTATTATTTAATATCAGTAGCAATTGGATTCGCGTCAAAACTCCTTGTAGAAATCATTTTATGACCGAAAAGGGTAAACTCGGTATTAACCGAATTAAGGCGATAAGCCTAGCTTAAGACCAGTTTAAAAATAATTAAAAATATTCAAAAATCCCAAATATTATTTAACATTAGTGGGTAAAAGTTTTGGTACCGAAAATCGGGTTTAGATAGGCTATACGCTAATCGCGCCGATTAATTTATAAAAGTTTATTATTTACGCTAATGCGCATATCTCCTAATCTAGACCTCCGATTGACGTGAAAATTTACAGACATGATTAATAATCAGTAACTAAGATTATTTTATTTTAATATCTCCAAAAATCTCGTTTTATGTTCGTAAGGGCATTACGGTCAATATTTAGGCGTTTAACGGAAACATCGGACGATTAGGGATTCGAGTGGTATAAACGCAGAGGCTTATACACACATGTAACTAGGTCCTAATGGAACCTTAAGGCATGTCTAAACCTATATAAATCAGGTCAGAACCGAGGTCAACGCAAAAGTCAAACTTTTGCGTCTTTCGGCTCCGAATCGGTTCAATACATAAAGTTGTCGAATCAAACAAGCGTAGACAAGTTATTATACTTATTTTTAAGTTATATGAGTGTTAAAACAGATTATACGCCTTCTGGATCATTAAATATGCGATTATCATTTCTGTTGACTTTTCGGGTAACCTTTGACTCGACAAACGACGTGGTTTAGATTGGAATCAGAGGGTGACTTTTTAGGGGTTTAATACCCATATAAATACCAACTTATAATGACTTTCGATTCGACAAATCTCTGGACCGATTGTGATTTATCGCGAAGTCAAACCGTAGTTACGACGGTTTGATTTCTAGGCTATAAACTAAGCATAACTCAAACAAGAAGGATCAAAGACACTTACACACGACAAATGGATGATTTGGAATGCTTGTGGCTTGCTTGAATGATCCAGAAGTGCTCAGGAGTGATAGATGATCAATGTTGCATAAATGGGTCTTTATATATAACTTCTAACACTCTTAGATGATCAACACATAAGCCTAGGGGTGTTGTATTATCATCCACAAGTTCCCTATAGGCTAAAAACCATCTTAGCAAGCCCATAGAATCGAATACTTGCTCCTTAAGTCGGTTAAATGGCTGAAACAGCCATCTGTCATGAATCTGGTCGCTGTGCAGTCCTAGCGCACCGCTACGCTTATGGTGTAGCGCCCCGCTACGCTGGTAGCGCACCGCTACGCTTCTGGTGTAGCGCCCCGCTAGCCTGACATCAGCCTTGAAAATTTTGCAATTTAGTCCCTGGTCCCCCGAAAGATCGCTTTCTCATGTTTTCTTGCATTTTGGGACTTTGTTATTAACATATAGGGGCTTTAAAACTTATACCCACTTTGTGAAGCCCTCGGCCACTTCGGGTTTACCCGAAAAACCTAAATTTCAACGTTGGCACTTATAACCCTCGTACACGAATTTTATCACAACTTGCTCATATGATATCGAAACTTCATGAAATTTTTGTGGTACATTCTAGTGAGCATAATTAATCGTTACAAAGCTTCGGGTTTGTTAAAAGGTCACTCAGAGGTATAACTTAAACATGTTGGCACATTTAACCCCTGTAGTTTGTAATCTCTCACTTTCTTTCACAATTCGCTTCGTATGATCCATGATCTATTTATGTAAGGTTATAAACATCATGTAGAGTTATTGCAAAGTCTAATTATTCATTGTTGACACTTTGAACCCTTATAATTACACAGTTTCACTGTTTGTCAACTTTAGTCCTTCAAGAACATTCCTTCACACGTTCAAACCTATGACACGTGTCAACACCTTATAGGACGTAAATTTTCGGGGTGTTACAATAATGCCTCAAAAGGCGCAGCCTTTATGCTGGTATGGTAGCTATTGTTGTAGGAGAATTCGATCAAGGGTAGGTTCTTATCCCAGCTACCTCCCAGATCGATCGCACATGCACGCAGCATGTCTTCCAACGTTTGAATAGTACGCTCACTCTGACCGTCAGTCTGAGGATGGTAAGCCGTACTAAAGTTCAAACGTGTGCCCAAAGATTGCTGGAAGCTCTTCCAAAAATGTGACGTGTACCTAGTATCCCGGTCAGAGATAATAGCTACAGGTATGCCGTGTAGGGCTACAATCTTGTCAACGTATAACTGGGCTAACATATCGGAGCTATAAGTCTCCTTGATGGGTAAGAAATGAGCTGACTTAGTCAGTCGGTCAACTATAACCCATATCGTATCATTGCCTTTTCTTGTCTTGGGTAACTTGGTAATAAAATCCATAGTTACCATTTCCCACTTCCACGTAGGAAGTTCAGGCTGTTGTAGCAAACCTGACGGTTTCTGATGCTCGGCTTTGACTTGCGCACATGTCAAGCATTTTGCTACATGGGCGGCCACAGACTTTTTCAAGCCTATCCACCAATAATTTGCCTTTAAATCCTGGTACATCTTATCAGCTCCAGGATGAACGGAGTATTTGGAACTATGGGCTTCTTGGAGGATGACATCACGAAGTCCTCCAAAAATTGGAACCCATATTCGTCCGTTTAACCGCAAGATTCCGTCCTTGCTAAGAGTCAACTGCTCCTCAGTCACTCCTAACTTTTCATTAGGATAGTTAGCTTCCAACACAGCTTCCTTCTGTGCAGCTAACACCCTTTCTATCAAACTGTTCTTTATCTCCATACGCTTGGCGTTAATGCGTATGGGTTTAACCCTTTCCTTTCTGCTCAAGGCATCAGCGACTACATTCGCTTTGCCGGGATGGTATTTGATTTCACAATCATAATCATTCAAAGTTTCCATCCAACGGCGTTGCCTCATGTTTAATTCTTTCTGGTTAAACAGATGCTGGAGGCTCTTGTGATCAGAAAAGATCACAAACTTGATTCCATAAAGATAATGCCTCCACAGTTTTAGTGCGAACACAACGGCACCCAATTCCAAGTCGTGGGTGGTGTAATTCTTTTCGTGCACCTTTAACTGTCGTGATGCATAGGCAATCACCTTGCCTTTCTGCATAAGCACACACCCCATGCCAGTGTGTGATGCATCACAATAAACTACAAATTCTTCAGCACCTTCAGGTAAGGTAAGCACAGGAGCGTTGCTCAACTTTTGTTTCAAAACATCGAAGGACTCTTGCTGCTTAGGACCCCAAACGAACTTTACTTTCTTCTTGGTCAGGGAAGTTAGGGGTGCAGCAATCCTTGAAAAATTTTCAATGAAGCGTCTGTAATATCCTGCCAACCCTAGGAAGCTACGGATTTCTGTTGGCGTCTTTGGCTCTTGCCAGTTCATTACTGCTTCAACCTTAGCGGGATCCACCTGGATACCACACTCACTGACCACATGTCCAAGAAATTGGACTTCCCTAAGCCAAAATTCACACTTGGAGAATTTGGCATAGAGCTTTTCCTTATGCAGAAGTTTGAGAATACATCGAAGATGTTTCTCGTGGTCAGCTTTGTTCTTAGAATAAATGAGAATGTCGTCGATGAAAACGATGACGAATTTATCTAAGTGCGGCTTGCAAACGCGATTCATGAGATCCATGAACGCAGCCGGTGCATTGGTGAGCCCAAAAGGCATCACTAGAAACTCGTAGTGACCGTAACGAGTCCTAAATGCAGTCTTGTGAACGTCTTCATCCTTAACCTTCAACTGATGGTATCCAGACCTCAAATCAATCTTTGAGAAGTAACTTGCCCCTTGAAGCTGATCGAACAAATCGTCGATTCTGGGCAATGGATACCTATTCTTGATCGTGACCTTGTTAAGCTCGCGATAGTCGATGCATAGACGCATCGATCCATCCTTCTTCTTGACAAACAGGATTGGCGCTCCCCAAGGAGATGAACTAGGTCGAATGAAACCCTTAGCCAGCAGTTCATCTAGCTGCGTTCGCAACTCCTTCATTTCGGTGGGTGCCAATCTGTATGGTGCTCTGGCAACTGGTGCCGCTCCGGGAATGATATCGATCCTGAATTCGACTTGTCTATCTGGTGGTAGGCCAGGTAGATCTTCAGGAAACACTCCTGGGTATTCAGAAATGACAGGGATGTCTTCTAACTTCGGTTTAGGTTCCTCCAAAATCACTTGCGCCATGTAAATGACACATCCCCTCTTTAAACACTTGGAAGCCTTGAGCATAGTCACCTGCTCAGGCAGTCCGTACTGGGTATCTCCCCGAATGGTAAGTGACTCACCAGACGGAGTCTTTATTACAACCTGTTTCTGTTTACAGACGATTTGGGCCTGGTTATGAGATAACCAGTCCATACCCAGCACTATGTCAAAACCAGCTAATTTAAACGGAAGTAGAGACAGAGGAAAAGAATGGTTCTTAATGGATATAGTACATCCATCTAACACAGTAGAGACGGTTTCTATGGTACCATCTGCTAACTCTACCTCATAGTTTACGCTTAGGGTTTTGACAGGTAAATTCAACAATTTACAAAACTTCTGATCCACAAAAGACTTATCTGCACCGGAATCAAAAAGTACTCTTGCAAAGACATCATTTACAAGGAATGTACCTGTTATGACGTTATCATCTTGCACAGCCTCCTGCGCATCCATCCTGAAGACTCTGGCGTTAGTCTTCTTAGCCTCCTCAGGCTTCTTATTATTCTTGGGGCAGTTAGTCTTTATGTGGCCCTTCTCATTGCAACGATAGCACGTCGCATCTTTCATCTTCTTGCAGTCCAAGGTTTTGTGTTCCTTGGATTTGCACTAACCACAAGCAAAAGACCTTGACTCGTTATTCGAGTTTGATCCAAATCTGCACTTTCCAAAGTGCTTTTTCTTGCAAGTTTTGCACGTGGGCTTCTCATCAGAACGATGCCCATCTTTCTTCGACTCCGATCCCTTCTTTCGATCACCGTTCCCACGGTGTTTCTTGTTCGACCTACGCGAACCATCATCTTCTCGCTTCCTCTTCTCAGTATCCTTATTCCTCAGCGATCTCTGACGGACCGCATCAAGTGTGAGGGATAAGGAAAGGTCAGTTACAGACCTGAAGGTAACTGGCCGAGAAGCTTTAACACTGGCCTTGATCTCGGGTTCCAACCCGCCAATAAAACGAGCGATCCTCTTTGGCTCGGGGGTTACCAGGTAGGGAACCAACCTGGACAGCGTATTGAAGCTTGTCAGGTAAGCTTGGCAGTCGAGGTTCTTCATTACCAATGACAGAAAGTCATATTCAATCTTTTCCACCTCGTGTTGAGGGCAGTAATTGTCTTTGATCAAGGCAATGAATTGATCCCACGTCATGCTATACAACGGGATCTTTACGGAGGCCTCCATCAGAGATCTCCACCAGACCAATGCTTCACCTTTGAAGGACTGTGACACAAACTTCACTATATCCCGTTCAGCGCACCCGCTTATGTCCACCACTGTGTCCATTTCATCCAGCCACGTCATGCAATCAACGGCCCCCTTTTCCCCTGTAAAATCCCGGGGCTTGCAAGACACGAAGTATTTGTAAGTGCAACCCTTGTTACGGGGTCCTTGATGCAGTACCAAGTGCTGGGATGGGTCACTTTGATTGTTGGTGGACTGACGGTCATCACCGTCTTTCTTTGGTCCGTTCTTCTTGGGAGGAGGCTTGTTATGAGCCTCAGAATGTGTTCTTGGCTTTGAGTGTGATACGGAGTGGGTCCTACTCCTGGTACCACTGTATTCTTCA
This sequence comes from Helianthus tuberosus, assembly GCA_030545235.1. Lineage (NCBI taxonomy): Eukaryota > Viridiplantae > Streptophyta > Magnoliopsida > Asterales > Asteraceae > Helianthus > Helianthus tuberosus. The sequence continues at coordinate 203,659,817 of CM060425.1, forward strand.
TATTGCCTATCCAAGGCTTGAGTGACAGCACCATCAATGATAGCTTTTAGTTCGGCGCCCGTCAATGTAATCTGGGCGTTTTCATTTGGCGCCGCTGTAGGGCTATTGACTTCATTAGAATTTGCCATTCGTATTGAACTGTTACAGAAACAAGAACAATATTTTATTTGAAAGTTTATTATAGAATTACCCCCTTAGGGTAACTCGTTAACCATGGTAACAGAGACCCTACTTGGTTAACTCATTAATCGTATTAATTTAGGATTTCAATTAAATTTATCCTAAACATATAACAATAACAATATATATATTAGCACATAAGGCTTGGTCACATGGACAATTTAATATACTATGATTTCTGAGAATCAAGACTTTTAAGGTTTGAACCTAGTTCATTACCTTTATTAGACAGGGAGTCCTAGCTACCACCGTCTTTTGGCTTATATAAAAAATGAGGATGGCCCGTAGGCGCTATTTTACCACGTATGGTTGAATATGATCACCTTAATTGATGATGTAAATCCAGGATTCAGAGATCATTATACTGGATTAGGAAACTTCTAAAGAATCCTTATTCATTTTAAAAAAAATGACATGTGATTTTTAACGAATCACTTCTGCCAGGAGTGTTAACATGTTTTAAGATGTTAACAAGAATTTGAATCTTTTAAACCGGTATTACCATTTTGGCCCGGTCTTATATTTGACACGAGGCTAGGTTCCACACTTTAAGATTCTTAATTAAATAATTACTTAGGCAGATTAAAAGGAATGATTTTAATTTATTTCATTTATAATTATTATATATGCACAAATGGCAACATGAAATTTATAAAACAACACTCCAATAATTTATAACAACATTACATATCGCCCTAAACGGGTCTTTCACACATGAAATTTGCCCACGTAGGAGCTACAACATAACAACATGCCCACGCAGGGGTCTTACAGAAGACATGCCCACGTAGGGGTTAACATACTAACAATTGTCCACGTAGGGACATAAACAAACATAAGTCCACGCAGGGACTAAACATACAACTTACCCTCGTAGGGGTTTATGGAAAGATAGACCCACGTAGGGGTCAATACACACAACAAACATACACACATAAATGTCCACGCAGGGACTTAATTTTAAAGTAGACATATACACATAAAGGATTTACTGATCCTTTTTGCTCTTTCCCTTGATTAGGTTCGTCAAGGTTTTGAACATTCCCTGGTTGCGCCGTCGATCTTCCCGTGCCTCATGTCGCACCTCTCTAATACTTTGCAGGATCTCCTGATGCAGTGGTGGCGACATTTGTAGAGACGGTGGGGGTTGTTGGTAAAACGGGGGTTGTGTAGGCATCTGGTACCCCTGGACTGGGTACCCTACTCCCCAAGGACCCCCATACGGTCCATCAGGGTTAAGAGCGTTGTAATTAGCAGCTACTAGGTATGGGTCGGCTTCAGCGTAACCGGGGTTAGTGTGGGTCGGTAGCTCAAACGGGTTATACATCGAAGGACCCGTGTATGCTGGTATCTGATTATCGAAACCCATTGGTGGCGGTTGCTGCGCGAAGGGGTTTGATGGTCCACCCATTTGTGGATCTTCTGGAAGCGGCTGATAATTTCTGCCACTTGATTGTAGAGGAGAGCTGAAATGAAACTCTTCTCTTCGTGTGGACATCCGGGCTCCGGTTCTCCTATGTCTTTGCGGTTGCGGAGGCGCCGGTTGAACTGGTGGCGGAGGAGGTGGTGGCGTAACTGCCACAAACTGGTGATTCCCAGAGGAATCTTGATGATGCTGCTGCTGCTCATGAGGCGAAGAATAGCGCGGCTGCTGCTGCTGATGCGGCGACGAATGGTGTGAAGGCGTATAGTACCATTCGTGCTGAGTAAAGATAGCCTGGAAGCTATCTGGACCACTATAGGGTGGCCCGTGATAAATGGAACTATCCGAGACCTCGATTGGGTGGTTGGGAGTTCCTGATGCGGGTTCTTCTGGGTCGTCTTCCTCATCCATATCGTTTCCTCCAGAAAAATGGTCCTCCGGCCCCAATGGGTTAAAACCCACTGGTTCTTGTATATAATCCGCCGGGTTAAACTGGCCTTGAAAGATTGGAGTGAGGTCTCCAAAAGGGCGGTGCGACATAGATCGCTGTAACGGTATGTGCGAATGGTGGGGGTCTCTAGGCTCATTTTCTGATTGTGGCCCGTATGAGTCTTGAGCGGGAGTCGTAGAGCTGTTTGAAACCGACCGTCTTGCCGGTTGAAAGAGACCTCTCTGGTTCCGCCGAGTACCGTCACTCTCGGCAGGTGTAGGAGCTCGTGTATTGGACGGCCCAGCTTCATGGTCGTTGGGGGCGGTGGTCGGCCCCTTTCCTCCTCGTCCTCGCATACGTAAAAATCTCGGAGGCATCTTTTGTTATTCCTGTCAATAAAACATAAGATAACAATAACAAAAATATAAAGTTTTAAAGGACAAAACAAAAACCGAATAAGGTGGAATTTGTCCTATGTTATAAGTCTAGACTCGAAAGTTTAAATATGTGCAATTGTGTAACTGAGATTAAACACAAAAAAGGCTAGTGTTTAATTCACTCAGAGTTGGCTCTGATACCAACCTGTCACACCCCTATTTCCACGTGTCACCGGTGGGCCCGGTGGGGGAGTATCGTGACGTGGTTGGCAACGTAATAGTCAAACAACACAATATAATAATGCACAGCGGAAGCAAATTTAAATAAGATACAACCGAATTTATTTATTGTAAACAAAGTCACAATTATCCGGTGTTTATCCACAGTAGGATCGAATAATAAAAATATTGTTTATGGTTCAACAGACATCGGCATCTTAAGTTTGCGAGACTTCTAGTGATGCTTAGGAGACTCCCAGCCTATTTCGCCTAGTACCTGCATTTAATCTTTTTGGGAAAATACGTCAGTTTACACTGGTAAATACATTCAACTGACTCATTTTATAAAATGATTGAAAATTGGTTTGGATGCACTTGGCATAAACATTTTGTTTAACTTGGGAGAATTATTTTGATATATAATAATCTTGTTAACGATTTACATGTTACTTATGCGTTCAGTAGCCCGGACGTATCCAGGTTAAAGATCAATAGACACACCACTGTAAGTGAGTTATACACGGGAGTACGCCTACACCCCGTGCTCAGGTCGTGGCAATCTCGTAAGATAATGCCGAGGATATCCGGGACATGGTCATTAACCCCCCAAAGGCTGTAAAGTAAACACATCTGTTTAAAACGAGCCGATCAAATTATTCAATTAACCACTAAGCGTGGAAGATTTGATGCCCGATCAAGCGGTACGCTATGTACCGTAACCCAAGCCCGTATAGGGAAAATAAGTTAAAAGTATTTACCTTGATGCAAAGTATAGTCACAATAATCAAATAGCAGGTAGCTTTTACTGTTTCTCCTAATCTGGAACGAAGGTTAAATATAACCTATTAGAATCCTAGCGGGTCTTTAATTATGCTTAAGCTTAGACCGGCTAGTTTCAAAGATGCGGTTCGTACGCACGATTAAGCGAAGACCGGATAGAATGTGATTTAGACCCGACAAGTTTGAAGACTTGTTTAATATGGGTTTACTACTCACATTCTGGATTTTGAGATGAAAATGATATCGTTTGACCCGTTTCGGCTAGTTTATGCAAACTATTTACATAAACCGAACCGAACGCGTAAAATGCATAACGGGTAACCGAAAGGGTCGTGAACAGGTTTCCTAAGTTAATACGCTTTAAATATGTTGTGATATCATTATGATATCTTCCATAATGCCCGTAACGAGTTTATTCCCTAATTATGCCCCGTAGGGGTATTTTGGTCATTTTAAAGGTTATAAAAGAGACTTATAATACTTCTGAGGTATGGGTCTGATTAAATCAGAAAAATATCTTAATTTAACAGGTTATGTCTATTGGTATTAAGTCTTACGTGTCAAAATGGTTTTAATACCAAACTACGCGTTTAATACGTGTATAAAGCCGTTTTAAGCGACGTACGGGTTAAAATACCAATCTGAGTTTTCTGATCAGTAAAACAGGCTCAAAATCCTATATTTATTATTTTAAATCAGTGGCAATTGGATTGGTATCAAACGGATTCATAAAACTCGTTTTATGGCCTAAAAGGGCGTATTCGGTATTAACCGAATCAATGCGATAAGCCTAGCTTAAGATCAGTTTAAAAATAATTAAAAATCTTCAAAAATCCCAAAATATTATTTAACATCAGTGGGTAAAAGTTTTGGTACCGAAAATCGGGTTTAGATAGGCTATGCGCTAATCGCGCCGTTTAATTAATAAAAAGCTTAATATTTACGCTAATGCGCATATCTCATAATCTAGACCTCCGATTGACGTGAAAATTTACGTGCATGTTTAATAATCAGTAACTAAGATTATAGTACTTCCACATTTTCAAAATTCTCGTTGTAGGGTCATAAGGGCGTTATGGTCCAATTTAAGCGATTAACGGAAACGTGCGCATGCATCGGATAATCAATGAAACAAGTACAGAGACTTATACTAGCATGTAACCCAACCCTAATGAGACTTTAAGGCATGTCTAATTCAATTTAAAACGGGTCAGAACCGAAGTCAACGCAAAAGTCAAAGTTTTACGCCTTTCGGTTCCGAATCGGGTTTAAACAGAAAGTTGTCGAGTCGGGCAAGCGTAAACAAGTTTTTATACTTATTACCAAGTTATATTAAGTTTAAAACAGGTTGCACTCCTCGCGGATTGCTAGTCGTGCATTAAATCGCATATTGTAATTCTGTTGACTTTTTCGGTCAACGTTTGACCCGACAAACGACCTAGTTAGGTCTGGATTTGGTACTTGCCCTTATAAGGGTTTAATACCTATATAATTACCTATCTAATGGTACTTTTAATTCGACACACGACTGAGCTATCGCTATTTAATCGCGAAGTCAAACCGTAGTTACGTCGGTTTGACTTTTAAGCTAATTACTAAGCTAGAATTAATTTAGAAAGGTTAGGCAACTTACTAGATGGTTAATGAATGATTAGAAAGGCTCTTGATCAGTTTGCAAGCTCCCCAAATAATCAGAATGCTTGAAATTGGATGTGTGAATGAATTGCACTTGAAGGTCCTTTATATAGTGGGTTTACACACCACAATCAATTGACACAAGAGTCTATGCCCTTCCACAATTGTTCAACACATGTCTTCTAGTGTCTAGGGGAGTCTAAGGTTCATGCACATGCAAGAAAAACCGGTTTGATGGGTTACAAGTGCACCAAACAGGCTACTGCCTGTTTTCTGGTCGCTGGGCAACCCCTGCGCATCGTAGGGGCATTATGCCTACGATGCGTAGGGCTTCATCAGAAGCCAAAATGTTGTTGTTTGTTGAAGGTTTGAAAGGGCAGCCGTTATAAACGACTTGTGGACCTCAATTTTCATTCAGGGGCCTTCATAAAGTGTCTTACACATTGACATACCCTACCATTTGCAATTGCTTCACTTGAATCCTAAAACAAGACCCGTAAATTAAGGACTTCCATTCTTTTATTTCGTAGAATCCTATCACGCATTTCCAAATTCCATTGTTGGCAATAAATTCCTGAATTGAGGGTATAATAGATGTATATAATATTAAATCGGGTCTTGGGATTTATAATTGAGGTGTTCAGAGGTAATATTTAACATGACGCCACTTTAAATCCTACCGAAAACATCTTTATTAAATCCGGGTTTTCAACGCGTTTTTGTTTGACATGACACGTGTCGTTTTAATATTAAACCCGAAATTTTGCGAGGTGTTACATGGAGCAACTTGTATCGACCTCTTTCCTATACTTTTCTCACTTGAAGGCCCCCCGGTGTGTGCGGTACTTGCTGGGATTAACCTAGGTTGCACTTTACCGGGTGCCTCCATTTCAATCTCCTCATCTACGGGGTCCTCATCTTCTACCTCGACACTCTCGGGTCTCACTACCTGTCCTAAGGTCCTACCACTACGGGTCGAAATTGCCTTTAAAGTACCAGATGGGTTGGGCTTTGTATTTCCCGAAAACTGACCGGGAGGTCGTTCTTGCAACTGGCGTGCAATATCCCCAACTTGCCTTTGAAGATCTAAGAAATTTGAGTGATTATTCTTTAGGAATGTAGCGTGTTCTTCTAAGGTACGTTGGGTAGCCTAATCCTTAACCACTAGTTGGGTAAGAAGGTCCTCTATCCTAGATATACTACTATTTGACCCCTCATTCTTAGGTTGAACCTCTTGGTGTGACCCCTCACCTCTGAACTGCCCCCCCTGAACTTGAACTAGCAAATTGACCTGTTTGACCCGACCCCCCACTAGAATAGAAACATGGCCCCTGCTTTGATATTGACCTGATGGAAAACCATGGGGGTTACCTGAAGAGCGATAACTATTAGCACGCCAATTGGAGTTACTATTATTGAACGGGTTCGTTGGACCCCTATTTTGACCTGCTATGTACTCTACCTGTTCTAGGGTGAGTGTTGGGCAATCTACAGTGTCATGACCACCTCTACAAACTTCGCACCTATCGACTTTCTTCTTAATTTCTAGCAACTCTTTGGTGATATAGTCAAGCTGAGATGCTACCTTTGAGTCTGAGACGACTTGGTTTACTCCTCGAGAAGATGAGGAAGTATTCACAGGATTGGAATTCCTGCTGGTAGCACTATGATCTATATCAGTATGAACGAAGCTCTCAAAGAGATCATTGCAGTCTGCCACAATTTTCTTTCCCATTAGATGGCCTCCTGCAGATGTGTCGAATCGGGCCTTACACTCAGGGGTGAGACCATTGTAAAACTTTTCTACTAAAGCCCAATCCGACAGCCCATGTCGGGAACAACGCGAGAGTAAAGTTTGAAACATCTCCTGTCACACCCCGAATTTCCACGTGTCACCGGTGGGCCCGGTAGGGGAGTATCGTGACGTGGTTGGCAACATAATAGTCAAACAACACAATATTTAAATGCACAGCGGAAGCAAAGTATAGATTTAATTCAACCAAACGATATTGTAATATTAAGTATCACAAATAGTCGAATATAAATCCACAGGTAGATCCAAATAAAAGGAAAACAAATGTTCAACAGTTTATGACATCCAAGCTGGCGAGACTTAATGTGGATGCTAGGAGACAAGCCAGCCTATTTCGCGTAGTACCTGCACTTAACCTTTTAAGAAAATACGTCAGTTTACACTGGTAAATACAATCAACCGACTCATTTTGAAAAGAGTTTAAGAACAAGCATTTAAGGCACAAGGCACAAATAATATTTTATAACTTGGGATACTTATTTAAATGTATAAACTTGTACAGGATTTACATGTTTCTTATGCGTTCAGTAGCCCGGTTCGAGCCGGGTTAAAGATCAATTAACACACCACTTTAGTTATGAGACACTGACAGGTGTACGCCTACACCTGAGTGCTAAGGTCGTGGCCATTTTGTAAAATGATGCCAGGGATATCCGGGACACGGTCATTAACCCCCCAAAGGCTTTAAGCAACAAAACAAATTAAACGGAGACATCTCAATCATTTAACCATAATAAGATTAAATATTCAACGCCCGACCAAGCGGTATTTTATATACCGTACCCAAGCCCGTATAGGGAAATAAGTTAAAAGTATTTACCTGAGCAAGTATAGTTCAAAATCAGCAAGTGCAAGTATCTTTTACTGGTTCTCCTAATCTGGAACGAAGGTTTATAATAACCTATTAGAATCCTAACGGGTCTTTAGTTAAGCTTACGCTTAGACCAATTAGTTTTAATGATACGGTTCGTACGCACGATTAAGCGAAGACCGGATAGAATGTGATTTAAACCCGACAAGACTTGCTTAATATGGGTATATGATACACATTCTGGATTTTGAGACAAAACCGATAAGGTTTGACCCGTTTCGGCTAATTTATGTAAACTAGTTACATAAACCGAACCGAACGCGCATGAAGCGTAACGGGTATCCGTAAGAGTCCTAAACAGGTTTCCTAAGTTAACATGCCTTAAATAAGTTGTGATATCAGTAGGATATCACCCGTGACGCCCCAAACGAGTTTAATCTCTTTATAAGCCCCGTAGGGGTATTTTGGTCATTTTAAAGATTATAAAAGGGTTTAATTAGACACCTGTGATCCGGGTCTGAGTTGATCAGTAAAATGGCCTATTTTAACAGGTTATAACATTTGGTAATAAGTCTTATATATTAAAATAGTTTTAAACCCAAACTATGCGTTAAATATGCGTATAAAGTCGTTTTAAGCGACGTACGGTTTAAAATACGATTCTGAGTTTCCAGGTCAGTTTAACAGGCTCAAAATACTATAATTATTATTTAAAATCAGTAGCAATTGGATTGGCGCCATTTGGATTTGTAAAACTCGTTTTATGGCCTAAAAGGGCATATTCGGTATTTACCGAATTAAGGCGCTAATCCAAGCTTATGATCAGTCTAAAAATAATTAAAAATCTTTAAAAATCCTAAAATATTATATTACATCAGTGAGTAAAAGGTTTGGTGTCAAAAATGGGGTTTAGATAGGCTTTACGCTAATGACGTCATTTATTTATTAAGAATTGCTATAATTACGTCATTAAGCATAAGTCCTAATCTAGACCTCCGATTAACGTGAAATTTTCGGGACATGCATAATAATCAGTAACTAAGATTATGGCATTTCCACTTTTCCCAAAATCTCGTTTTATGGTCATAAGGGCATTACGGTCAATATTTAGGCGATTAACGGAAACATCGGACGATTAGGGATTTGAGTGGTATAAACGCAGAGGCTTATACACACATGTAACTAGGTCCTAATGGAACCTTAAGGCATGTCTAAACCTATATAAATCAGGTCAGAACCAAGGTCAACGCAAAAGTCAAACTTTTGCGTCTTTCGGCTCCGAATCGGTTCTAAATAGCAAGTTGTCGAATCAAACAAGCGTAGACAAGTTTTTATACTTATTTTCAGTTTATATGAGTGTTAGAACAGATTATACGCCTTCTGGATCATTAAATTTGCATTAAACGATTCTGTTGACTTTTTCGGAACATGTTTGACTCGTCAAACGACATAGTTAGGATTAAAATCAGTGAGAGCCCTTTTAGGGGTTTAATACTCATATAATTACCAACTCGTAACAACTTTCGTTTCGACAAATCTCTGGACCATTTGTGATTTATCGCCAAGTCAAACCGTAGTTACGACGGTTTGATTTCTAGGCTATAAACGATGTAAAACTGAATCGAGAAGGATCAAGAGCACTTACACACGTCTAATGGATGATATGGAAGTCTTGTGAATGACCCGTATGCTCCTTTGATGTCCAGAAGTTGATATGTGTTTGTATGTTGAACACGAGACTTTTAACAAGGACTTTGATCTTTCTTATTTGATCCCAAATGAGTGTAGGATGATCAAGATGAATGTATATGGCTTTTATAAGATGTATACTAGTATATACCAGCCCATAGAATCGAAAAACCATGTTTAAAGTCGGTTAGATGGCACGAACAGGCAGCTGTCCATGCATCAGGTTGTTTTCTGCATCTGGGGTCCTCAAGCGGCCCGCTTTAGTTTTTGTTAATCCTCAGGCGGGCCGCCTGAGGCTTCTGATCAGGTTAAAAATGTTTTTCTTATTTGCACTTTGGTCCCTAGTCCCCCGAAAGGTCGTTTTCAAGTCCAATCTTGCATAAGAAGCTTTGATATTTAATATTTGGGCTTTAAGACTTATACCCACTTTGTCAAGTCCTCGGGTAACTTTGTGATCACCCGAAAAGCCCTAAATTTCAATGTTGACGATTCTAACCCTCACACACGAATTTTTATCACAACTTGCTCATACGATAACGAAACTTGGTGAAATTTTTATGGTACATTCTAGTGAGCATAATTAATCGTTACAAGGCTTCGGGTTTGTCAAAAGGTCACTCAGAGGTATATCTTTATCATGTTGACACAATTAACCCCTGTAGTTTGTAATCTCTCACTTTCCTTCACAATTCGCTTCGTATGATCCGTGATCTATTCGTTTTAGGTTATAAACATTATGTAGGGTTATTGCAAAGTATATTTATTCATTGTTGACACTTTGAACCCTTCTATTTTCACAGTTTCACTGTTTGTCAACTTTAGTCCTTCAAGAACATTCTTTCACACGTTCAAACCTATGACACGTGTCAACACTTTATAGGACGTAAATTTTTGAGGTGTTACATCCTCACCCCCTTAAAAGAAATCTCGACCCGAGATTTACTGAAATAAGTAAGGGTATTTTTCTTTCATCGTGGATTCAACCTCCCACGTGAATTCGGGACCTCTACGGGCATCCCATTTGACCTTTACAAAAGGTATATGCTTCCTTCGAAGCTTCCTCACCTGTCGATCTTCGATCGACACAGGTTTTTCCACAAATTTCAAGCTCTCATCAATCTGCACATCTGTATAGGGTTTAACCACTGATTCGTCAGCGGAGTCAGTGAAACACTTCTTCAGATTGCAGATGTGGAACACATTGTGTATACTACTGAGCTCTTCAGGTAAGTTTAGCTTGTAGGCAACTGACCCGACACGTTCGATAACCTCGAAAGGTCCTATGTATCTCGGGCTTAGTTTGCCTTTCTTACCAAATCGCATCACTCCTTTCCAGGGTGACACTTTAAGTAGGACTTTTTCACCTACTTCGAAGTGAAAATCCTTACGATTTGGATCAGCGTAAATCTTTTGCCTATTCCGGGCAGCTTGGAGGTTGTTTCGAATCTGGACAATCTTGTCCGTCGTTTCGAACACGATTTCTGGTCCTGATAACTGGACTTCTCCAACTTCCGCCCAACAAACTGGTGACCTACACTTTCTACCGTATAATGCCTCAAAAGGCGCAGCCTTAATGCTGGTATGGTAGCTATTGTTGTAGGAGAATTCGATCAATGGCAGGTTCTTATCCCAGCTACCTCCCAAATCGATTGCACATGCACGTAGCATGTCTTCCAACGTTTGAATAGTACGCTCACTTTGACCGTCTGTCTGTGGATGGTAAGCCGTACTAAAGTTCAAACGTGTGCCCAAAGATTGTTGGAAACTTTTCCAAAAATGTGATGTGTATCTAGTATCTCGGTCAGAGATAATAGCTACAGGTATGCCATGTAGAGCTACAATCTTATCAACGTACAGTTGGGCTAACATATCGGAGCTGTAGGTCTCCTTAATAGGTAGGAAATGTGCTGACTTAGTCAGTCGGTCAACTATCACCCAGATGGTGTCATTTCCTTTCCTGGTTTTGGGTAACTTGGTGATAAAATCCATAGTTACCATTTCCCACTTCCAAGTAGGAAGTTCAGGCTGTTGTAGCAAACCCGACGGTTTTTTATGTTCTGCCTTGACTTGCGCACACGTCAAGCATTTAGCTACATAGGTAGCTACAGACTTCTTCAAGCCTATCCACCAATAATTTGCCCTAAGATCATGGTACATTTTATCAGCTCCAGGATGAACAGAGTATTTAGAGCTGTGGGCTTCCTGGAGGATAACATCTCGGAGTCCTCCATAAATTGGAACCCATATTCTTCCGTTCAATCTGAGAATTCCATCCTTACTAAGAGATAACTGCTCCTCAGTTACTCCTAGTTTTTCGTTAGGATAGTTAGCTTCCAACACAGCTTCCTTCTGGGCAGCTAACAACCTTTCTATCAAGCTGTTCTTTAATTCCATGCTCTTGGCATTGATTCGGATGGGTTTCACTCTTTCTTTCCGACTCAAGGCATCGGCGACTACATTCGCCTTGCCGGGATGGTATCTTATTTCACAATCGTAATCATTAAGAGTTTCCATCCAACGACGTTGCCTCATGTTCAAGTCCTTCTGGTTGAACAGATGTTGAAGGCTTTTGTGATCAGAATAGATCACACATTTGATTCCATATAAGTAGTGCCTCCACAGTTTTAGTGCAAATACAACGGCACCCAACTCCAGGTCGTGGGTGGTGTAATTCTTTTCGTGCACCTTTAACTGACGTGAAGCATAGGCAATGACTTTGCCTTTCTGCATAAGCACACATCCCATCCCGGTGTGTGATGCATCACAATAAACTACAAACTCCTCTATTCCATCAGGCAATGTTAGTACCGGAGCATTGCTCAACTTTTGTTTCAGAATATCGAAGGATTCCTGCTGCTTAGGACCCCAGTCAAACTTAATCTTCTTACGTGTCAGCGAAGTCAGGGGTGCAGCAATCCTTGAAAAGTTTTCTATGAATCGCCTATAGTATCCTGCCAAACCTAGAAAGCTACGTATTTCTGTAGGCGTCTTTGGCTCGTGCCAATTCATGACTGCTTCAACTTTAGCAGGATCTACTTGGATACCATGCTCACTAACAACATGCCCAAGAAATTGGACTGCTCGAAGCCAGAATTCACACTTCGAGAACTTGGCATAGAGTTTTTCTTTATGAAGTAGTTCCAAAATGCAGTGAAGGTGCTTCTCGTGGTCAGCTTGGTTCTTTGAGTAGATGAGAATGTCGTCGATGAAGACGATGACGAATTTATCTAAGTGCGGCTTGCAAACGCGATTCATGAGATCCATGAATGCGGCCGGTGCATTAGTGAGCCCAAAAGGCATCACTAGGAACTCGTAATGACCATAACGAGTCCTAAATGCTGTTTTGTGCACGTCTTCATCTCTAACCTTCAATTGATGGTAGCCTGACCTTAAGTCAATCTTTGAGAAGAAACTCGCCCCTTGAAGTTGATCGAACAGATCGTCAATTCTGGGCAAAGGATACCTATTCTTGATAGTAACCTTATTAAGCTCGCGGTAGTCGATGCACAGACGCATCGACCCATCCTTCTTCTTAACAAATAAAACCGGTGCTCCCCAAGGAGACGAACTAGGTTTGATGAAACCTTTGTCTAGCAAATCATCTAGCTGCGTTCTCAATTCCTTCATCTCTGTTGGTGCTAATCTATAAGGCGCCCTTGCAACTGGTGCTGATCCAGGAATAATGTCAATTCTGAATTCTACTTGTCTCTCTGGTGGCAAACCAGGAAGTTCTTCAGGAAAAACATCAGGGTATTCAGAAACGACGGGTATATCCCCAATCTTGGGCTTCGGCTCATCTATAATCACTTGCGCCATGTAGATGACACAACCTTTCTTTAAACACTTAGAGTCCTTAAGTATAGACATTTTCTCGGGTAGCCCAAACTGGGTATCTCCCTGAATAGTAAGTGATTCACCAGACGGAGTCTTGATCATCACTTGCTTCTTATTGCATACAATCTGGGCCTGGTTATGCGATAACCAGTCCATACCCAATACTATGTCAAAGCCGGCTAACTTAAAGGGAAGTAAGGACAAAGGAAAAGAGTGATCCCTAATAGATATAAAACATCCATCTAATAAGGTTGAAGCGGTTTCTAAAGTGCCATCTGCTAGTTCCACCTCATACTTCACACTTAAAGTTCTAACAGGTAGTTTCAACAATTCACAAAACTTATTATCTACAAACGACTTATCAGCGCCCGAATCAAATAACACTCTCGCATAAACATCATTTACGAGAAAGGTACCTGTTATCACTTTATCGTCCTTGACGGCTTCCTTAGCATCCATTCTGAAGACCCTAGCATTGGTCTTCTTCCCCTCTTCATTCTTCTTTGCAAATTTTGGGCAGTTGGACTTGATATGCCCCTTTTCATTGCAACCATAGCAGGTCGCATCCTTTATCTTCTTGCAATCCACGGTTTTGTGCTCCCTGGATTTGCATAACCCACATGCAAAAGGCTTCGATTGAGTTTGTGAGTTGGATTCAAACCTGCACTTTCCAAAGTGCTGCCTCTTGCAGATTTTGCATTTGGGTTTTTCACCCGACTGCTGACCATCTCTCTTGAATCCTGACCCCTTCTTTTGGTCATTATTTCCCTTCTGCTTCTTATCTGAACGCCGTGAGTTGTCATCCTCACGCTTTCTTTTCTCCGTATCAGTTTTCCTCAGTGACCTCAGCCTGACAGCATCTGAGGTCAGAGATAACGATATGTCCGTTACTGACCGAAAAGTGGTTGGTCTGGAAGCTTTTACACTTGCTTTGATCTCCGGTTCCAAACCCCCGATAAAACGAGCTATACGTTTAGGCTCCGGAGTCACCAAATAAGGGACCAACCTTGACAAAGTATTGAAAGTAGTAAGGTAGGCCTGACAGTCCAAATTTTTCATAACCAGTGCCAGGAAATCAGATTCAATTCTCTCAACCTCGTGTTGAGGGCATAAATTTTCCTTGATTAGTGCCATGAACTCTTCCCATGTCATGTTGTATAACGGGACTTTCCCTGTGGCTTGGATCAAAGATCTCCACCAGGCTAAGGCTTCCCCTTTGAAAGACTGCGAGACAAACTTCACAATGTCCCTATTATGGCAACCACTAATATCCACCACAGTATCCATTTCATCCATCCAAGTCATGCAATCAACAGCTCCATTTTCCCCATTGAAGTCTCTGGGTTTGCACGACACAAAGTATTTATAGGTGCAACCCCTATTACGAGGTTCTTGGTGCTGAACTGCTCTTTGGGATGGATTACTCCTTTGATTCGAGGAGTGGTGAGAATTACTGTTGTGGGCAGTGTGGGTCCTGGAGGGTGTTCTAGTGTGTGATGCAGAATGGGTCCTCGTATGGGTACCACTTGATCCATGATGCTGTCTACCCATAGCTATATTAACCGCATTATTTATCATAGCTTGCAACTCTGGACCTGCTACGTTAACTTGGGCATTTTCATTCACTATCCCGGGGTGACTGTTGACCTCATTTGAGTCTGCCATGTATCTAGAACTGTCACATATCGACAACAATTTATTGGTGAGTTTATTATAAAATTGTCTTTTATGGCAATTTGTTAACCGTGGTAAACGTAGACCAAATATGGTTAATTTATTACTCACATAAATTTAGGATTTCTAATATAATTTATCCTAATTATAAAACAATAACAGTTTTATTAGCACATAAGGCTTAGTCACTGGGACAATTTAGGTTATAAGCTATGATTTCAGAGAATTAAAGCATAAAGGTTTGAACAAGGTTCATTACCTTTATCAGACAGGGTCATAGAACAAGGATTTGAATCTTTTTAACTAGCTTTACCATCTAGGCCAGGTCTTAAAATGACATGCAGGCTAGGTTATACTTTTAAGATCCTTAAAAATAACTTAGGCAGATTGACTTTTAAAAGGAATGATTTTGATTTATTTATTTCATATATCAATTAATTATGCATAACATAGCAAAGATGAAATTTATAAACTTACATTCCATTAAACTAAAAGTAGTACATTTTGCCCTAAACGGGACTTTTCACAGAAACAGATGCCCACGCAGGAGCTATACATATAATACATGTCCTCACAGGGACGGTCTACAAAAGTAAATGTCCACGCAGGGACTACTAGAGATAAGTCCACGTAGGGACTACGTACAAAGATAGATGTCCGCGCAGGGACTACATACACACATAAATAAATGTCCACGTAGGGACTTGATTTAAACAAGGAACTACAACAATATATATATGGGGATTTAACGATCCCTTTTCTTCTTCCCCTTCAGCAAATCTGCTAAACCACTCATGAATCCTTGGTTCTTCTTACGCTCTCTCTGGAGGTCTCGCTCAACCCGATCCAACCTATGACGGAGCTCAACCTGCTCAGGAGGAGGAACCCGTGGCGGCTGATGCTGAAATGGTGGCTGAGTAGGTACTTGATACCCATGAGCTGGATGTCCCATTCCCCAAGGGGTTCCATATGGTCCCTCAGGGTTTTGGGTATAGTAGTTTGCAGCCACTAGGTAGGGGTCGGCCTCGGCATAGTTATAATTATGGTATGCTGGTGGTCCATATGGGTTGTAAGCTGCCGGAGCAGTATAAGCAGGGATTGGGTGGCCAAAACCCGGTGATGGCGGTACAATAGGTGCCGAGTTCACCTCTGAAACTGGAACAGAAGGTCCACCCATCTGTGGGACCTCATGAGTAGGTGGGTAATGGCTACCGCTAGAGTGTTGAGGAGTGGTGATATGAACTCCCACTGGTCGTACTGACATCCGCGGGCCAGTCCTCCTACGTCTCGGCGGTTCTGGAGGCTCTACATAAACTGGCGGCGGTGGAGGCGGTGGCGTGACTGCCTCGAACTGGGGATCCCCAGAGGGATCTTGTTGCTGCTGTTGCTGATGAGATGCTGAATGAGACGGTGTATGGTGAGACGGTGTATGGTGAGACGGTGTATGGTGAGATGGTGTATGGTGAGACGATGAGTGTTCAGATGGGGTATAATACCACTCACACCGTTCGAACCGTGCCATGTGACTATCCGGACCTTCGTAGGGTGGTCCGTGGTAAGATGAACCATCAGAGATTGAAAAAGGATGGTTCCGGGATCCGGTTGAAGCTTCGACAGGATCTGTGTCCTCGTCCATATCTTGATCACCAGAAAAGTGATCCTCCGGCCCTAGTGGGTTAAAGCCCACGTTTTCGGGTAGGTACTCTGCTGGGTTAAACTGACCCTGAAATACAGGAGTAGGGTCGCCGAAGAAATGTTGCGGGTTGTGGGGTTCGTTCTCTGACTGAGGCCCATAGGAGTCATGATATGGAGGCGTTGAGGCGTGCGAAAAAGATCGTCTGGCATCGTCTTCATAGGTCCTCCATAGCTCCCTCGTTTCATCATTCCTTGTAGAAGAAGTTCGTCGATATGAAGGCCCTGCCTCATGGTCGTTAGGGGCTCTAGCTGGCTCCTTTCCTCGACTACCTCGTCTAATTCTTGGCGGCATTATTGTACCTATTAAAATACACAAGGTAATAACAAGGAAAAATAAAGGACAAAAATTTAATTAAATAAAAATTTGAACAATTTGGATTATTCCTAAGTTCTTTGTCTAGACTCGAAGATTTATGAATGTGCAATTGTGTAACTGAGATTAAACACAAAAGATTAGTGTTTAATTCACTCAGAGAAGCTCTAATACCAACCTGTCACACCCCGAATTTCCACGTGTCACCGGTGGGCCCGGTAGGGGAGTATCGTGACGTGGTTGGCAACATAATAGTCAAACAACACAATATTTAAATGCACAGCGGAAGCAAAGTATAGATTTAATTCAACCAAACGATATTGTAATATTAAGTATCACAAATAGTCGAATATAAATCCACAGGTAGATCCAAATAAAAGGAAAACAAATGTTCAACAGTTTATGACATCCAAGCTGGCGAGACTTAATGTGGATGCTAGGAGACAAGCCAGCCTATTTCGCGTAGTACCTGCACTTAACCTTTTAAGAAAATACGTCAGTTTACACTGGTAAATACAATCAACCGACTCATTTTGAAAAGAGTTTAAGAACAAGCATTTAAGGCACAAGACACAAATAATATTTTATAACTTGGGATACTTATTTAAATGTATAAACTTGTACAGGATTTACATGTTTCTTATGCGTTCAGTAGCCCGGTTCGAGCCGGGTTAAAGATCAATTAACACACCACTTTAGTTATGAGACACTGACAGGTGTACGCCTACACCTGAGTGCTAAGGTCGTGGCCATTTTGTAAAATGATGCCAGGGATATCCGGGACACGGTCATTAACCCCCCAAAGGCTTTAAGCAACAAAACAAATTAAACGGAGACATCTCAATCATTTAACCATAATAAGATTAAATATTCAACGCCCGACCAAGCGGTATTTTATATACCGTACCCAAGCCCGTATAGGGAAATAAGTTAAAAGTATTTACCTGAGCAAGTATAGTTCAAAATCAGCAAGTGCAAGTATCTTTTACTGGTTCTCCTAATCTGGAACGAAGGTTTATAATAACCTATTAGAATCCTAACGGGTCTTTAGTTAAGCTTACGCTTAGACCAATTAGTTTTAATGATACGGTTCGTACGCACGATTAAGCGAAGACCGGATAGAATGTGATTTAAACCCGACAAGTTTGAAGACTTGCTTAATATGGGTATATGATACACATTCTGGATTTTGAGACAAAACCGATAAGGTTTGACCCGTTTCGACTAATTTATGTAAACTAGTTACATAAACCGAACCGAACGCGCATGAAGCGTAACGGGTATCCGTAAGAGTCCTAAACAGGTTTCCTAAGTTAACATGCCTTAAATAAGTTGTGATATCAGTAGGATATCACCCGTGACGCCCCAAACGAGTTTAATCTCTTTATAAGCCCCGTAGGGGTATTTTGGTCATTTTAAAGATTATAAAAGGGTTTAATTAGACACCTGTGATCCGGGTCTGAGTTGATCAGTAAAATGGCCTATTTTAACAGGTTATAACATTTGGTAATAAGTCTTATATATTAAAATAGTTTTAAACCCAAACTATGCGTTAAATATGCGTATAAAGTCGTTTTAAGCGACGTACGGTTTAAAATACGATTCTGAGTTTCCAGGTCAGTTTAACAGGCTCAAAATACTATAATTATTATTTAAAATCAGTAGCAATTGGATTGGCGCCATTTGGATTTGTAAAACTCGTTTTATGGCCTAAAAGGGCATATTCGGTATTTACCGAATTAAGGCGCTAATCCAAGCTTATGATCAGTCTAAAAATAATTAAAAATCTTTAAAAATCCTAAAATATTATATTACATCAGTGAGTAAAAGGTTTGGTGTCAAAAATGGGGTTTAGATAGGCTTTACGCTAATGACGTCATTTATTTATTAAGAATTGCTATAATTACGTCATTAAGCATAAGTCCTAATCTAGACCTCCGATTAACGTGAAATTTTCGGGACATGCATAATAATCAGTAACTAAGATTATGGCATTTCCACTTTTCCCAAAATCTCGTTTTATGGTCATAAGGGCATTACGGTCAATATTTAGGCGATTAACGGAAACATCGGACGATTAGGGATTTGAGTGGTATAAACGCAGAGGCTTATACACACATGTAACTAGGTCCTAATGGAACCTTAAGGCATGTCTAAACCTATATAAATCAGGTCAGAACCAAGGTCAACGCAAAAGTCAAACTTTTGCGTCTTTCGGCTCCGAATCGGTTCTAAATAGCAAGTTGTCGAATCAAACAAGCGTAGACAAGTTTTTATACTTATTTTCAGTTTATATGAGTGTTAGAACAGATTATACGCCTTCTGGATCATTAAATTTGCATTAAACGATTCTGTTGACTTTTTCGGAACATGTTTGACTCGTCAAACGACATAGTTAGGATTAAAATCAGTGAGAGCCCTTTTAGGGGTTTAATACTCATATAATTACCAACTCGTAACAACTTTCGTTTCGACAAATCTCTGGACCATTTGTGATTTATCGCCAAGTCAAACCGTAGTTACGACGGTTTGATTTCTAGGCTATAAACGATGTAAAACTGAATCGAGAAGGATCAAGAGCACTTACACACGTCTAATGGATGATATGGAAGTCTTGTGAATGACCCGTATGCTCCTTTGATGTCCAGAAGTTGATATGTGTTTGTATGTTGAACACGAGACTTTTAACAAGGACTTTGATCTTTCTTATTTGATCCCAAATGAGTGTAGGATGATCAAGATGAATGTATATGGCTTTTATAAGATGTATACTAGTATATACCAGCCCATAGAATCGAAAAACCATGTTTAAAGTCGGTTAGATGGCACGAACAGGCAGCTGTCCATGCATCAGGTTGTTTTCTGCATCTGGGGTCCTCAAGCGGCCCGCTTTAGTTTTTGTTAATCCTCAGGCGGGCCGCCTGAGGCTTCTGATCAGGTTAAAAATGTTTTTCTTATTTGCACTTTGGTCCCTAGTCCCCCGAAAGGTCGTTTTCAAGTCCAATCTTGCATAAGAAGCTTTGATATTTAATATTTGGGCTTTAAGACTTATACCCACTTTGTCAAGTCCTCGGGTAACTTTGTGATCACCCGAAAAGCCCTAAATTTCAATGTTGACGATTCTAACCCTCACACACGAATTTTTATCACAACTTGCTCATACGATAACGAAACTTGGTGAAATTTTTATGGTACATTCTAGTGAGCATAATTAATCGTTACAAGGCTTCGGGTTTGTCAAAAGGTCACTCAGAGGTATATCTTTATCATGTTGACACAATTAACCCCTGTAGTTTGTAATCTCTCACTTTCCTTCACAATTCGCTTCGTATGATCCGTGATCTATTCGTTTTAGGTTATAAACATTATGTAGGGTTATTGCAAAGTATATTTATTCATTGTTGACACTTTGAACCCTTCTATTTTCACAGTTTCACTGTTTGTCAACTTTAGTCCTTCAAGAACATTCTTTCACACGTTCAAACCTATGACACGTGTCAACACTTTATAGGACGTAAATTTTTGAGGTGTTACATCCTCACCCCCTTAAAAGAAATCTCGACCCGAGATTTACTGAAATAAGTAAGGGTATTTTTCTTTCATCGTGGATTCAACCTCCCACGTGAATTCGGGACCTCTACGGGCATCCCATTTGACCTTTACAAAAGGTATATGCTTCCTTCGAAGCTTCCTCACCTGTCGATCTTCGATCGACACAGGTTTTTCCACAAATTTCAAGCTCTCATCAATCTGCACATCTGTATAGGGTTTAACCACTGATTCGTCAGCGGAGTCAGTGAAACACTTCTTCAGATTGCAGATGTGGAACACATTGTGTATACTACTGAGCTCTTCAGGTAAGTTTAGCTTGTAGGCAACTGACCCGACACGTTCGATAACCTCGAAAGGTCCTATGTATCTCGGGCTTAGTTTGCCTTTCTTACCAAATCGCATCACTCCTTTCCAGGGTGACACTTTAAGTAGGACTTTTTCACCTACTTCGAAGTGAAAATCCTTACGATTTGGATCAGCGTAAATCTTTTGCCTATTCCGGGCAGCTTGGAGGTTGTTTCGAATCTGGACAATCTTGTCCGTCGTTTCGAACACGATTTCTGGTCCTGATAACTGGACTTCTCCAACTTCCGCCCAACAAACTGGTGACCTACACTTTCTACCGTATAATGCCTCAAAAGGCGCAGCCTTAATGCTGGTATGGTAGCTATTGTTGTAGGAGAATTCGATCAATGGCAGGTTCTTATCCCAGCTACCTCCCAAATCGATTGCACATGCACGTAGCATGTCTTCCAACGTTTGAATAGTACGCTCACTTTGACCGTCTGTCTGTGGATGGTAAGCCGTACTAAAGTTCAAACGTGTGCCCAAAGATTGTTGGAAACTTTTCCAAAAATGTGATGTGTATCTAGTATCTCGGTCAGAGATAATAGCTACAGGTATGCCATGTAGAGCTACAATCTTATCAACGTACAGTTGGGCTAACATATCGGAGCTGTAGGTCTCCTTAATAGGTAGGAAATGTGCTGACTTAGTCAGTCGGTCAACTATCACCCAGATGGTGTCATTTCCTTTCCTGGTTTTGGGTAACTTGGTGATAAAATCCATAGTTACCATTTCCCACTTCCAAGTAGGAAGTTCAGGCTGTTGTAGCAAACCCGACGGTTTTTTATGTTCTGCCTTGACTTGCGCACACGTCAAGCATTTAGCTACATAGGTAGCTACAGACTTCTTCAAGCCTATCCACCAATAATTTGCCCTAAGATCATGGTACATTTTATCAGCTCCAGGATGAACAGAGTATTTAGAGCTGTGGGCTTCCTGGAGGATAACATCTCGGAGTCCTCCATAAATTGGAACCCATATTCTTCCGTTCAATCTGAGAATTCCATCCTTACTAAGAGATAACTGCTCCTCAGTTACTCCTAGTTTTTCGTTAGGATAGTTAGCTTCCAACACAGCTTCCTTCTGGGCAGCTAACAACCTTTCTATCAAGCTGTTCTTTAATTCCATGCTCTTGGCATTGATTCGGATGGGTTTCACTCTTTCTTTCCGACTCAAGGCATCGGCGACTACATTCGCCTTGCCGGGATGGTATCTTATTTCACAATCGTAATCATTAAGAGTTTCCATCCAACGACGTTGCCTCATGTTCAAGTCCTTCTGGTTGAACAGATGTTGAAGGCTTTTGTGATCAGAATAGATCACACATTTGATTCCATATAAGTAGTGCCTCCACAGTTTTAGTGCAAATACAACGGCACCCAACTCCAGGTCGTGGGTGGTGTAATTCTTTTCGTGCACCTTTAACTGACGTGAAGCATAGGCAATGACTTTGCCTTTCTGCATAAGCACACATCCCATCCCGGTGTGTGATGCATCACAATAAACTACAAACTCCTCTATTCCATCAGGCAATGTTAGTACCGGAGCATTGCTCAACTTTTGTTTCAGAATATCGAAGGATTCCTGCTGCTTAGGACCCCAGTCAAACTTAATCTTCTTACGTATCAGCGAAGTCAGGGGTGCAACAATCCTTGAAAAGTTTTCTATGAATCGCCTATAGTATCCTGCCAAACCTAGAAAGCTACGTATTTCTGTAGGCGTCTTTGGCTCGTGCCAATTCATGACTGCTTCAACTTTAGCAGGATCTACTTGGATACCATGCTCACTAACAACATGCCCAAGAAATTGGACTGCTCGAAGCCAGAATTCACACTTCGAGAACTTGGCATAGAGTTTTTCTTTATGAAGTAGTTCCAAAATGCAGTGAAGGTGCTTCTCGTGGTCAGCTTGGTTCTTTGAGTAGATGAGAATGTCGTCGATGAAGACGATGACGAATTTATCTAAGTGCGGCTTGCAAACGCGATTCATGAGATCCATGAATGCGGCCGGTGCATTAGTGAGCCCAAAAGGCATCACTAGGAACTCGTAATGACCATAACGAGTCCTAAATGCTGTTTTGTGCACGTCTTCATCTCTAACCTTCAATTGATGGTAGCCTGACCTTAAGTCAATCTTTGAGAAGAAACTCGCCCCTTGAAGTTGATCGAACAGATCGTCAATTCTGGGCAAAGGATACCTATTCTTGATAGTAACCTTATTAAGCTCGCGGTAGTCGATGCACAGACGCATCGACCCATCCTTCTTCTTAACAAATAAAACCGGTGCTCCCCAAGGAGACGAACTAGGTTTGATGAAACCTTTGTCTAGCAAATCATCTAGCTGCGTTCTCAATTCCTTCATCTCTGTTGGTGCTAATCTATAAGGCGCCCTTGCAACTGGTGCTGATCCAGGAATAATGTCAATTCTGAATTCTACTTGTCTCTCTGGTGGCAAACCAGGAAGTTCTTCAGGAAAAACATCAGGGTATTCAGAAACGACGGGTATATCCCCAATCTTGGGCTTCGGCTCATCTATAATCACTTGCGCCATGTAGATGACACAACCTTTCTTTAAACACTTAGAGTCCTTAAGTATAGACATTTTCTCGGGTAGCCCAAACTGGGTATCTCCCTGAATAGTAAGTGATTCACCAGACGGAGTCTTGATCATCACTTGCTTCTTATTGCATACAATCTGGGCCTGGTTATGCGATAACCAGTCCATACCCAATACTATGTCAAAGCCGGCTAACTTAAAGGGAAGTAAGGACAAAGGAAAAGAGTGATCCCTAATAGATATAAAACATCCATCTAATAAGGTTGAAGCGGTTTCTAAAGTGCCATCTGCTAGTTCCACCTCATACTTCACACTTAAAGTTCTAACAGGTAGTTTCAACAATTCACAAAACTTATTATCTACAAACGACTTATCAGCGCCCGAATCAAATAACACTCTCGCATAAACATCATTTACGAGAAAGGTACCTGTTATCACTTTATCGTCCTTGACGGCTTCCTTAGCATCCATTCTGAAGACCCTAGCATTGGTCTTCTTCCCCTCTTCATTCTTCTTTGCAAATTTTGGGCAGTTGGACTTGATATGCCCCTTTTCATTGCAACCATAGCAGGTCGCATCCTTTATCTTCTTGCAATCCACGGTTTTGTGCTCCCTGGATTTGCATAACCCACATGCAAAAGGCTTCGATTGAGTTTGTGAGTTGGATTCAAACCTGCACTTTCCAAAGTGCTGCCTCTTGCAGATTTTGCATTTGGGTTTTTCACCCGACTGCTGACCATCTCTCTTGAATCCTGACCCCTTCTTTTGGTCATTATTTCCCTTCTGCTTCTTATCTGAACGCCGTGAGTTGTCATCCTCACGCTTTCTTTTCTCCGTATCAGTTTTCCTCAGTGACCTCAGCCTGACAGCATCTGAGGTCAGAGATAACGATATGTCCGTTACTGACCGAAAAGTGGTTGGTCTGGAAGCTTTTACACTTGCTTTGATCTCCGGTTCCAAACCCCCGATAAAACGAGCTATACGTTTAGGCTCCGGAGTCACCAAATAAGGGACCAACCTTGACAAAGTATTGAAAGTAGTAAGGTAGGCCTGACAGTCCAAATTTTTCATAACCAGTGCCAGGAAATCAGATTCAATTCTCTCAACCTCGTGTTGAGGGCATAAATTTTCCTTGATTAGTGCCATGAACTCTTCCCATGTCATGTTGTATAACGGGACTTTCCCTGTGGCTTGGATCAAAGATCTCCACCAGGCTAAGGCTTCCCCTTTGAAAGACTGCGAGACAAACTTCACAATGTCCCTATTATGGCAACCACTAATATCCACCACAGTATCCATTTCATCCATCCAAGTCATGCAATCAACAGCTCCATTTTCCCCATTGAAGTCTCTGGGTTTGCACGACACAAAGTATTTATAGGTGCAACCCCTATTACGAGGTTCTTGGTGCTGAACTGCTCTTTGGGATGGATTACTCCTTTGATTCGAGGAGTGGTGAGAATTACTGTTGTGGGCAGTGTGGGTCCTGGAGGGTGTTCTAGTGTGTGATGCAGAATGGGTCCTCGTATGGGTACCACTTGATCCATGATGCTGTCTACCCATAGCTATATTAACCGCATTATTTATCATAGCTTGCAACTCTGGACCTGCTACGTTAACTTGGGCATTTTCATTCACTATCCCGGGGTGACTGTTGACCTCATTTGAGTCTGCCATGTATCTAGAACTGTCACATATCGACAACAATTTATTGGTGAGTTTATTATAAAATTGTCTTTTATGGCAATTTGTTAACCGTGGTAAACGTAGACCAAATATGGTTAATTTATTACTCACATAAATTTAGGATTTCTAATATAATTTATCCTAATTATAAAACAATAACAGTTTTATTAGCACATAAGGCTTAGTCACTGGGACAATTTAGGTTATAAGCTATGATTTCAGAGAATTAAAGCATAAAGGTTTGAACAAGGTTCATTACCTTTATCAGACAGGGTCATAGAACAAGGATTTGAATCTTTTTAACTAGCTTTACCATCTAGGCCAGGTCTTAAAATGACATGCAGGCTAGGTTATACTTTTAAGATCCTTAAAAATAACTTAGGCAGATTGACTTTTAAAAGGAATGATTTTGATTTATTTATTTCATATATCAATTAATTATGCATAACATAGCAAAGATGAAATTTATAAACTTACATTCCATTAAACTAAAAGTAGTACATTTTGCCCTAAACGGGACTTTTCACAGAAACAGATGCCCACGCAGGAGCTATACATATAATACATGTCCTCACAGGGACGGTCTACAAAAGTAAATGTCCACGCAGGGACTACTAGAGATAAGTCCACGTAGGGACTACGTACAAAGATAGATGTCCGCGCAGGGACTACATACACACATAAATAAATGTCCACGTAGGGACTTGATTTAAACAAGGAACTACAACAATATATATATGGGGATTTAACGATCCCTTTTCTTCTTCCCCTTCAGCAAATCTGCTAAACCACTCATGAATCCTTGGTTCTTCTTACGCTCTCTCTGGAGGTCTCGCTCAACCCGATCCAACCTATGACGGAGCTCAACCTGCTCAGGAGGAGGAACCCGTGGCGGCTGATGCTGAAATGGTGGCTGAGTAGGTACTTGATACCCATGAGCTGGATGTCCCATTCCCCAAGGGGTTCCATATGGTCCCTCAGGGTTTTGGGTATAGTAGTTTGCAGCCACTAGGTAGGGGTCGGCCTCGGCATAGTTATAATTATGGTATGCTGGTGGTCCATATGGGTTGTAAGCTGCCGGAGCAGTATAAGCAGGGATTGGGTGGCCAAAACCCGGTGATGGCGGTACAATAGGTGCCGAGTTCACCTCTGAAACTGGAACAGAAGGTCCACCCATCTGTGGGACCTCATGAGTAGGTGGGTAATGGCTACCGCTAGAGTGTTGAGGAGTGGTGATATGAACTCCCACTGGTCGTACTGACATCCGCGGGCCAGTCCTCCTACGTCTCGGCGGTTCTGGAGGCTCTACATAAACTGGCGGCGGTGGAGGCGGTGGCGTGACTGCCTCGAACTGGGGATCCCCAGAGGGATCTTGTTGCTGCTGTTGCTGATGAGATGCTGAATGAGACGGTGTATGGTGAGACGGTGTATGGTGAGACGGTGTATGGTGAGATGGTGTATGGTGAGACGATGAGTGTTCAGATGGGGTATAATACCACTCACACCGTTCGAACCGTGCCATGTGACTATCCGGACCTTCGTAGGGTGGTCCGTGGTAAGATGAACCATCAGAGATTGAAAAAGGATGGTTCCGGGATCCGGTTGAAGCTTCGACAGGATCTGTGTCCTCGTCCATATCTTGATCACCAGAAAAGTGATCCTCCGGCCCTAGTGGGTTAAAGCCCACGTTTTCGGGTAGGTACTCTGCTGGGTTAAACTGACCCTGAAATACAGGAGTAGGGTCGCCGAAGAAATGTTGCGGGTTGTGGGGTTCGTTCTCTGACTGAGGCCCATAGGAGTCATGATATGGAGGCGTTGAGGCGTGCGAAAAAGATCGTCTGGCATCGTCTTCATAGGTCCTCCATAGCTCCCTCGTTTCATCATTCCTTGTAGAAGAAGTTCGTCGATATGAAGGCCCTGCCTCATGGTCGTTAGGGGCTCTAGCTGGCTCCTTTCCTCGACTACCTCGTCTAATTCTTGGCGGCATTATTGTACCTATTAAAATACACAAGGTAATAACAAGGAAAAATAAAGGACAAAAATTTAATTAAATAAAAATTTGAACAATTTGGATTATTCCTAAGTTCTTTGTCTAGACTCGAAGATTTATGAATGTGCAATTGTGTAACTGAGATTAAACACAAAAGATTAGTGTTTAATTCACTCAGAGAAGCTCTGATACCAACCTGTCACACCCCGAATTTCCACGTGTCACCGGTGGGCCCGGTAGGGGAGTATCGTGACGTGGTTGGCAACATAATAGTCAAACAACACAATATTTAAATGCACAGCGGAAGCAAAGTATAGATTTAATTCAACCAAACGATATTGTAATATTAAGTATCACAAATAGTCGAATATAAATCCACAGGTAGATCCAAATAAAAGGAAAACAAATGTTCAACAGTTTATGACATCCAAGCTGGCGAGACTTAATGTGGATGCTAGGAGACAAGCCAGCCTATTTCGCGTAGTACCTGCACTTAACCTTTTAAGAAAATACGTCAGTTTACACTGGTAAATACAATCAACCGACTCATTTTGAAAAGAGTTTAAGAACAAGCATTTAAGGCACAAGACACAAATAATATTTTATAACTTGGGATACTTATTTAAATGTATAAACTTGTACAGGATTTACATGTTTCTTATGCGTTCAGTAGCCCGGTTCGAGCCGGGTTAAAGATCAATTAACACACCACTTTAGTTATGAGACACTGACAGGTGTACGCCTACACCTGAGTGCTAAGGTCGTGGCCATTTTGTAAAATGATGCCAGGGATATCCGGGACACGGTCATTAACCCCCCAAAGGCTTTAAGCAACAAAACAAATTAAACGGAGACATCTCAATCATTTAACCATAATAAGATTAAATATTCAACGCCCGACCAAGCGGTATTTTATATACCGTACCCAAGCCCGTATAGGGAAATAAGTTAAAAGTATTTACCTGAGCAAGTATAGTTCAAAATCAGCAAGTGCAAGTATCTTTTACTGGTTCTCCTAATCTGGAACGAAGGTTTATAATAACCTATTAGAATCCTAACGGGTCTTTAGTTAAGCTTACGCTTAGACCAATTAGTTTTAATGATACGGTTCGTACGCACGATTAAGCGAAGACCGGATAGAATGTGATTTAAACCCGACAAGTTTGAAGACTTGCTTAATATGGGTATATGATACACATTCTGGATTTTGAGACAAAACCGATAAGGTTTGACCCGTTTCGGCTAATTTATGTAAACTAGTTACATAAACCGAACCGAACGCGCATGAAGCGTAACGGGTATCCGTAAGAGTCCTAAACAGGTTTCCTAAGTTAACATGCCTTAAATAAGTTGTGATATCAGTAGGATATCACCCGTGACGCCCCAAACGAGTTTAATCTCTTTATAAGCCCCGTAGGGGTATTTTGGTCATTTTAAAGATTATAAAAGGGTTTAATTAGACACCTGTGATCCGGGTCTGAGTTGATCAGTAAAATGGCCTATTTTAACAGGTTATAACATTTGGTAATAAGTCTTATATATTAAAATAGTTTTAAACCCAAACTATGCGTTAAATATGCGTATAAAGTCGTTTTAAGCGACGTACGGTTTAAAATACGATTCTGAGTTTCCAGGTCAGTTTAACAGGCTCAAAATACTATAATTATTATTTAAAATCAGTAGCAATTGGATTGGCGCCATTTGGATTTGTAAAACTCGTTTTATGGCCTAAAAGGGCATATTCGGTATTTACCGAATTAAGGCGCTAATCCAAGCTTATGATCAGTCTAAAAATAATTAAAAATCTTTAAAAATCCTAAAATATTATATTACATCAGTGAGTAAAAGGTTTGGTGTCAAAAATGGGGTTTAGATAGGCTTTACGCTAATGACGTCATTTATTTATTAAGAATTGCTATAATTACGTCATTAAGCATAAGTCCTAATCTAGACCTCCGATTAACGTGAAATTTTCGGGACATGCATAATAATCAGTAACTAAGATTATGGCATTTCCACTTTTCCCAAAATCTCGTTTTATGGTCATAAGGGCATTACGGTCAATATTTAGGCGATTAACGGAAACATCGGACGATTAGGGATTTGAGTGGTATAAACGCAGAGGCTTATACACACATGTAACTAGGTCCTAATGGAACCTTAAGGCATGTCTAAACCTATATAAATCAGGTCAGAACCAAGGTCAACGCAAAAGTCAAACTTTTGCGTCTTTCGGCTCCGAATCGGTTCTAAATAGCAAGTTGTCGAATCAAACAAGCGTAGACAAGTTTTTATACTTATTTTCAGTTTATATGAGTGTTAGAACAGATTATACGCCTTCTGGATCATTAAATTTGCATTAAACGATTCTGTTGACTTTTTCGGAACATGTTTGACTCGTCAAACGACATAGTTAGGATTAAAATCAGTGAGAGCCCTTTTAGGGGTTTAATACTCATATAATTACCAACTCGTAACAACTTTCGTTTCGACAAATCTCTGGACCATTTGTGATTTATCGCCAAGTCAAACCGTAGTTACGACGGTTTGATTTCTAGGCTATAAACGATGTAAAACTGAATCGAGAAGGATCAAGAGCACTTACACACGTCTAATGGATGATATGGAAGTCTTGTGAATGACCCGTATGCTCCTTTGATGTCCAGAAGTTGATATGTGTTTGTATGTTGAACACGAGACTTTTAACAAGGACTTTGATCTTTCTTATTTGATCCCAAATGAGTGTAGGATGATCAAGATGAATGTATATGGCTTTTATAAGATGTATACTAGTATATACCAGCCCATAGAATCGAAAAACCATGTTTAAAGTCGGTTAGATGGCACGAACAGGCAGCTGTCCATGCATCAGGTTGTTTTCTGCATCTGGGGTCCTCAAGCGGCCCGCTTTAGTTTTTGTTAATCCTCAGGCGGGCCGCCTGAGGCTTCTGATCAGGTTAAAAATGTTTTTCTTATTTGCACTTTGGTCCCTAGTCCCCCGAAAGGTCGTTTTCAAGTCCAATCTTGCATAAGAAGCTTTGATATTTAATATTTGGGCTTTAAGACTTATACCCACTTTGTCAAGTCCTCGGGTAACTTTGTGATCACCCGAAAAGCCCTAAATTTCAATGTTGACGATTCTAACCCTCACACACGAATTTTTATCACAACTTGCTCATACGATAACGAAACTTGGTGAAATTTTTATGGTACATTCTAGTGAGCATAATTAATCGTTACAAGGCTTCGGGTTTGTCAAAAGGTCACTCAGAGGTATATCTTTATCATGTTGACACAATTAACCCCTGTAGTTTGTAATCTCTCACTTTCCTTCACAATTCGCTTCGTATGATCCGTGATCTATTCGTTTTAGGTTATAAACATTATGTAGGGTTATTGCAAAGTATATTTATTCATTGTTGACACTTTGAAC
Source organism: Helianthus tuberosus (assembly GCA_030545235.1). Classification (NCBI taxonomy): domain Eukaryota; kingdom Viridiplantae; phylum Streptophyta; class Magnoliopsida; order Asterales; family Asteraceae; genus Helianthus; species Helianthus tuberosus. Next base: position 203,690,252 of record CM060425.1, read on the forward strand.
CCTTCTATTTTCACAGTTTCACTGTTTGTCAACTTTAGTCCTTCAAGAACATTCTTTCACACGTTCAAACCTATGACACGTGTCAACACTTTATAGGACGTAAATTTTTGAGGTGTTACATCTCCCATGCTAAGTGATATGGTTCGTCAGGCTCCATTCTGAATGAATGGATCTGATCTCGAAGGCGAGAGGCCTTCGTAGGTGGGAAATACTTAGCAAGGAAGGCATCCCTAAGTCCAGCCCAAGTAGTACAAGTACCTGCTGGCTGCGAATCGAGCCATGTGGATGCGCGGCCAGCAAGCGAAAATGGGAAGACTTGGAGAAAGCGGACATCAAGATTAACACCTTCGATGCCGAAGGTGCAACACAGACGGGTGAGACGGTTGATATGTGCAGGCGCATCCTCATCATCACGACCGTGGAACTGACAAGAGTTGTTAATGGCGGTCATGATGTATGAGGGAATTTACCAGGACTTGTCAATGGTGATTTCAGGGATGGTGATGGGTGAATTTGTGGTAAAACCTGAGGTGGAACGCTGGTGGACAGTTTGGTTATCGGCCATTTGGTGAACTGGTGGTGGACTATGGTGACGGGAGGGTGGTGGGGAGTTGTGGGGTGATGACTTCAGGGTGAAGTCGTAGTTCGGTGGTTTAGATTGCAGTGTAGAGTAGAGTAAGAAGGGGCTGTAGATGAAGTTGAAGATTTTCTAACTTGAAAACTGGGTGTGGAGAAGGAAGACTTGTCGATCGGCGACTTCACAGGTCCTTGAGAACGCGTGTGGGGCATTAACTGCAAAACCGAAAACAAACAAGTAAGACGACTCCAACAAAAGACTCTAAAAATAAGAAAAAGACACTAAAATTACTTGGACTCATACGACTCACAAACACACAAAAAGCACGTATAGATATCAGTTGAAATCCAAACAAAGTAATTAACGCAATTGCCAAGAGTCCCCGACAACGGCGCCAAAAACTTGATGTGGAATAAGTAGTTCAAATAAATAAACTAAAATAACCCTAAATTTAGACTCAAGTAATAATAATCTAGACTCTCTAACTTGACTAAACTACTCACCGGCAAGTGAACCGGTCGACTCTAGCAAAGAAAAGCAAGTCCGGATGTCGAACCCACAAGGACTCTAATTAATTACGTTAAAGACTTTATTTAGACTAGACACTGACGCTACTTAACTATTGTTGTGTTTTAAGGGGGGGGGGGTTTACTAAAATCCTAAAATTGAAATTAAAATGAAACTAGACTAAGACACGAATAAGAACTAAGGTTTGATTCAGATGAGATTAACGACTACCTAGGCTTGAATCCAGTTTAACTATGATTGGACTTCTAACGATATTATTGTTGTATGAAATCGGGATCGTGAAGTACTAAACCCTAAGGTATTTCAAGCTAAGACTTCCCGACCCTTCTCAGGAAGAAACCTAGGAAACCCTACAAGGCTGTTGTGAACACCGATTGTTAGACTTCCTCTCAGTCCTCTAACGACTCTGAAAGTGCCCTAATACGACTATCTACCTCTCAGCGCGATAATCTAAGGCAATCCTAGATTCTAACTTGGTTTATTAGACACAAATGCAATTAGGGAACTAAAACCGACTTCTCTCAAAACCTGTCTTAGCTATATATTGCACTGAGACCTAAGAACTAACTCGAGCCTCTCAGCGACAAGTTAAGCAGAATACCTAATTCTAATTGTATTTTAATTACTGTTTCTAAGGCTATTGGCCAATTTACCCAAAGATCACCCGAACCCGCAAGGATACAAATAATCAACACAAATTTATTATGTGAAAGACATTCACCAAAATCTATGTGAAACAGCAAGTAATCAACAATCAAAAGTAAATACGCATATGCACCAAACCAGAAATTCTAGAATAATTTACTTTCAAAGATCAATCCATAACAAAACAATAAAAACCGTTAAAAATCCAAACTTGATTAAACTATCATCTTGCCTAGGTAGTAACGAAGGTTTTAGCCACTAAACATGATGTCTAAAATAAACGAAACAAGTTCAAAACAAGAATTCATCGGAAAAGTATTGAAACACAAAAATAAAGAAAACCGGGAGATAAGACCCGAACAATCTTCGTTCCTACGATCCAAGCTTCAACCGAATGATTCCCGCAAGCTAAAGCACTCCAAAATACTTGAAATCTGCTCCAAAATTCGCCTAGGGTTTCTTTGTTTCGTAAGTCCTTAACGATGATGATTACTCTTCATTATATACGAAACCCTAAAGAAAAACGAATTAAACTCGCCAGCTATGCCCGTCGCGTCGCGCGACGGGGGAAGACAGACACGGTGGCGCGACGCCACCATGGTTAATTTCATATTTTATTCGTTAAGTGCTGGCGCTACGCGACTGGATCACTTGTTAGCCGTGGCGCGACGCCACCATCAATTTTTCACAGAATGGTGAGTCCAAAACTCAACTTTACACCCAAAACTCTTCAAGAATTATTCTAACTCTTTTAGACTTGTTCCAAGACTCAATGTTTCAGCATTTCAGCTCGTTTTTGCTCCTTTATCAGCAACTTTATGTATCGAGACCTGGAAAACGCAAATATGATCAATAGGACGTAATTCTAAATAAAACTAAACTATAAATAACGATAAATTGTACAAACTATACACGATATAAGGATGTATTTTGCAATACATCAGTTATTTTTATAGGTAGGCTAAATGCGCTTCCTTTTTTACTTTTTACACCCATTTTCTAAAAAAAATAATTTTAATGTTGTCAAATTCTACCACTATATAAATTTTGAATTTTTAACTAGTGGGAATGCCCGCGCGTTATGACGGGTGTCCCGAACAAGGCTTAACTCAACCAACTGTTCCATCGCGTTCCATGTTGTTTTCAACTTACTAAAAAACAATCTATTCATCAACAGGCCAATTGTGTTATAAAAGCCAAACTTTCACCAACTCTACTTCCTGCGACAATTAAACATGCCAATTGTGTTATAAAAATTGAGGCAATTTAGGTTTCATTAAATTGATAAGTGTGGTTAAACATGTAAAATATGAAGAAAAAAAGAATATCCAAGGAAAGGCTTTGAATTTAATGAATGGATTGAAGGGTGAAAAGTCATATAAAAAGTTAATTCAGGTTTGCATGTTATTCACATGTAATATATGAAGAAAAATATACGGAATCACGTTGTATGGATTAAATGGGGTCCTAATATTAACACATGGGAAAACTTATTTACACATGGTGTATATGGGCCGTATACTGTTATACGGCCCGTATAGAATAAAAACAACTGACAAAGTCTGCTGGCACAGACTTTGTCAAGTTGTTTTTATTTTATACGGGCCGTATAACAGTATACGGCCCGTATAACAGTATACGGCCCGTATACACCATGTGTAAATAAGTTTGCCTGGTCGTATACAATGTATACGAACGTGTATATGGGCCGTATACTGTTATACGGCCCGTATGGAACGAAATTTTGATTTTTAAAATATTTTAGAGTGGTGAGGTGCTCAAAACTTTCTAAAAGTAGAAAAAAATAAAACATCAACAAGTAACAAAGATTGAAGAACAATAAAACGTGTCGTATGACTAATAAAACGGAAGCTATCAACGCGGGATTACGGGCATGGTGTTATTCTTTATTTAATATTTATATAATAAAAGGAAGAGTGAGGCATTTGATGAGAGTTGTAAGGAGTCTGAATAAAACGGAAGCTATCAACGCGGGATTACGGACATGCGTTTAATTCCCAACATATTTGTTTTGTCACGTACATTTCGTAAGAAACTTTTCGTGCACTGAACCTTCACCTCCAATCATTTCCTGGTCAAATCACACACTATAAAGTTTAAACTTATCGTGTGTTGTAGTTTGGAAAGATGACCGAACAGAGATCTGAATAACAAACTGTGGAGAACTTGTTTGCGTTATCCACCAACAATCCGTTCATTATCTGTTGTTGTCTAAAACAATATCAATTAACGTTCGGTTGAGATAACGGACATCCATCAAGCTCAATCCTTCCAACTTTCAAAATTCAAATCAAACTAACACGAAGTATCTCGAAGGTATCATATTCTTGGTTCAATACCATGTGAAAAAAGATTCTTGCCAGCAGACTTTTGTTGGTTTGTTTCCAGGTAGGGTTTAGAATGTTTGAAGGAATGTCGGTTTTTCAGTATTCGGATTTTGTTGGTTCAATACAAATTCATCACCGGTTTCTACAGCACAAGCAATTTTCCAACTGCTCGAAATCCCTTTCGTAAGAAACTTTTCATCACCGGTTTCTACAGCACAAGCACATACACAGGGAGAATGTTCTCGAAATTGAGTCGTCGGGAAAACTTTTCCTCAGGGGAGGGTGAGTAGTATGAGTCTGAGTCCATTGTGGTTCGTGAATGTTGGAAGAACCCGACACGTCTTCTGCTGCCTCTTCGGTTGGTAAAATACATAGGATGGCTTCTAATACAGGCTCTTTGTCAGTTGTGGTTGATTTATAGGAGGAGGTTATGAAACGAATATATGTTTATGCGAACATCCTTATTTTGTCACGTACATGCGTTTAATTCCCAACATCCTTATTGTATCAGACTCTCTCGCCTCCTGATGCAATTTTCACAGTGGTACCAATGTCCTGCTACTACAATCCTTCCAACGATCCTTGTCTTGAAAGACAAGAATACAACGTTCATGTATCACAAGGAATGCCCGATCTAAGGCAGAGAACCTGATTTAGATACACAAATTCATCACCGGTTTCTACAGCACAAGCACATATGCAATGAAGTATTAAAAGATGTTAGTTTCTTGACAGTATGGTTTCTCGACAAATGAAGTATTATCTGTCCTTGCTGCCTCTTCGGTTGATAAAAGACATAGGATGATTTCTCTATTACAGCACTCTTCTGAAAGACAAGAATACAACGTTCATGTATCACAAGGAATGACCAAGGATGTTTACCATATGTATACGGGCCGTATACCGTTTATACGGCCGTATACTCTTGGTAAAAAACAAATTTACCGATCGTATACAATGTATACGATGATTGTATACGGGCCGTATATTCTGATACGGCTCGTATACTATGGTAAAAAATGGTAAAAAAATGGTTTATTCTCTTTAATCTCTTAGAACGATCCTTGTATTGAGAACCTGATTCTGGTTTAAACAATGAAATTTGTGATTCAACAGAAATAATTGAAAATAACTCGCCATTCTCTTGCACCTGTATACGTTGCAACAAATGAAGTATTATTTGACATCATCTGTTCATCATTGTTCTTGAAGATGAAGATGAAGAAACGAGAGTTTGTTTTGAGAAATTTACAAGGTAAACCTGAATTTTTAGATTTTTAGACACTTACTTGAACATGAGTCTGAGTCCATTGTGGTTCGTGAATGCTTCGATTTCAACAAATCTTTCAAGGTCTTAAGTGATGGACAACTGGTTAAAAGATGTAGAAGAGTTTGTGTAGAGATCTTTACGTACAAATCTGCATCATCCTTACAGTTACAAATGAAGCGTTGGGATTCAAGGGTTTATGAGTAAAATACCAATGTTGTCATTTTCAAGTGTGAGATTAGCCAAACGAGGATGAAAGATACTCAAACCATCTGATCCCGTTGTTGCAAACTCCTTTAATGTGAGATTCTTCAAGTTTGCACATTTTGAGAAAATACCAATGTGTTTGTCAGCTTCGTCAATACACAACTTAACAAGATAAGCAACTAAAAAGTTAACATTCTGATTCAGATTCAGAAAGCAGATGTTTAGTAGTGTTTGAGACAATTAATTTCTCTTGCGGTTACCAGACCTATCATCTCCGTCTACGTTTGGTTTCCTCAACTACAGTAACAGTATACGGTAACAAACTGAACCACAACCTATTACAGCACTGTATGAACATGCGTTTTGAAAATAGGCTTTGTTCTTCGTTTATTGGATCGTTCTAATAGATTAAAGAGGTTTTTTACCATTTTTTACCATATGTATACGAGTCGTATACGGTTTATACGGCCGTATACCATTGGTAAAAAATATTTTTACCGATCGTATACAATGTATACGATGGTTGTATACGGGCCGTATATTATTATACGGCTCGTATACTATGGGTAAAAAATGGTAAAAAAGGGGTTATTCTCTTTAATCTATTAGAATGATCCTTGTCGTGATGATTCGAAACATTTACGAACCACAATGGACTCAGACTCATACTACTAGCAGTAGAACCCGACACGTCTTCTGTGATGATTCGAAACATTCCGAATAACTAGCAGAAAAACCCGTACCGGTGATTGTTTATCCATACTATTCTTCATAGCCATATTCCCACTCACAATTTGTTGATACATATCGTCCGTTCAACTTGAGTATTTTTCTAACTTTATGCTTGCATCCACCACAGTGAATATTAACTTTGTGTGAAAGAGTTTGGAAACCGGACGAAATCTATGAAGAAACTGTTGGAATTTGTGGATTTCGGTTGGTTCAGAAACTTAACAAGAGAAGCAACTAAAAAAATACAATTGATTTCTCTTCCGGTTACCAGGCCTATCATCTCCGTCTACGTTTGGTTTCCTCAACGAAGAACCATCAGCCATTACCATCCCTTTTTTCCTTTGGTTTCTGGTTGATTTTTGAGGGTGAGGGTTTTGAATTGAGTACTGAACAACCGAGATAACAGCTCCGGTATTTTTCACCAACCCATATTTGGTAGTGTTTGTTTGAGAACCTGATTCAGATACACAACGGTCTCTTTGCTTCGTCCACTAGAACTATTTGTGTATGCATTCTTTTGGTAGTTAACAACGCTAATTAGAAAAAAAATCTGAAAAAATTAATCATATCGATTGCAATAACAGGATGGATGTGACACACATAGATAGATAAAATGTGACAGTTGTCAAGACTGTTTGTCGGGTTTCCAATGCTCACACAGGGTGATAAACAACGCTGATACACGTAACATCTAGTTATATTCAGATTTAAACAATGCCCGCCTCAATCTTCAATACTTCAATAAAATACCACTAGTAGAAGAACCCGACACGTCTTCATGTAACAGAGAATGTTTTAGAAATTGAAGGAAAATGAAAAGATTTGTGGAAATCGAATTTGACAACTATGACAGCTTATTAAAAGTATCGTGTGTTGTAGTTTGGAAAGATGACCGAACAGAGATCTGAATAACAAACTGTGGAGAACTTGTTTGTGGCAGGTTCTTCTACTAGTTACTCGGAATCGATAAATAACCAACACGAAGATCTCTGCGATCGCTAAGGTTTTCATCAACGGACTGCTCGGTAACGTTACTCTACCTGTGCTCCGATTTTTGAGTTTTGGTGACTAATTGTTCATCATATTATGATTCATTGAAAGGAAAAGCACATGGTGGATTACGCAATTAACATATTAGCAGATGGTCAATGATTTAGGCAATCAACATACCAACAATTGATTACCAGATTTCCTAAAGGATGATTGTTATCCATGAACATCCCGCGATAAAGTTTAGTCAGCTTGGATTTTTGCAATGAACATCGATAATGTGAACTGTAATTAACACTAGGGATCCTCATCGAATTGAATATCAAATTGCTTGAATGGAATTTTTTTAAGAATTTATTTTTTTGCTTGATCAACGTTTATCGACATTGTTAAAGGTGATGAAGAGTTTTTAGAAACCCTAGAATGATTGTGTTTTTACGGGAATAAAACGTGATACTTGAAAAAACGCCAATATATACGGCCCGTATATAGTTATACGGCCCGTATACATGTGCTAACATCAAAAACCCACAAAAATAAATCAATTGAGCCGTATACGTTTTACAAATCGTATACACATGTATACGACTCGTATAACTGTATACGGGCCGTATATAATAAAACCAAAAAAACATTCTCTGCGCATTTACCTATTCAAAAACATTCTATACGGGCCGTATAATTGTATACGACCCGTATACAATAGGGGATGTGAAAATAAGATATAGGGTATGTGGGAATAAGGCACCCCTTAAATGGTCAAAGGTCACCTAAAAGGTAGTCTGAGTTACCTATACTACTTAGACCACCCGTAGTGGTGAACAAAAATAATGCCCCCACCATGGGGCATTATCCGACACGTGGCATCCTAGTCAGCGTTGGGCATTATAGCAAAAGAGGTGTAGTGGGGCATTATTCCAATAACGCCTATATTATTTTTAATGAAAAAAAAAACACACGAAATGTGGGTAGGTCAAAAAGTTGTCAGAGACATGTGGAGTGGCTCAAATGTCGTTGGTGGACAAAAGTGATTGTCAGAAGTGATTGGCCCGGTCAAATGTGCAAAGCGTTTTAATTAAAACGCCAATTTGATTTTTTTTCCAAAATAACGCCCGGAAACGCCGGGTGTAATGGGGTGGGGGGCGTTTTCCGGCGTTTTTTTTTTGAATTAAAAAAAAAAAACGCCCCACTACGGGTGGTTGGGTAAGATCATTAGTTTATAAATATTGTTTTTTTTTTGAAGGGTAGTTTATAAATATTGTTACCAACATTATCTTTAATGCATTATTATTTATTTAAAAAGAGACAACAAATGTTTGAGAGATCTACCCAGCTTGAACCAAACTTGAAGTTCAATCATTATGACCTCAACTGATTTTGACCCGTCATCCAAACCGCATTAATCAAACTACTACTTTGAAAGGGGTTGAATTTGATGCGAGATTGCGACTCGCAACCGCACTCATCACAACTCGAGACTAAGATTGCGACTCACAACCACAATCATCACAACTCGAGACTAAGATTGCGACTCGCAACCGCACTCATCACAACTCGAGACTGAGATTGCGACTCGCAACCATAATCATCACAACTCGAGACTGAGATTGCGACTCGAAACTAAGATTGCGACTCGAGACCTCATTTTTATGCTGTTTAATGTGACCTAAATACTTGGTTTTGTTTATACTTAATTAATTAATAAGGATCAAATAATGTTTTACAAAACCAAACTAGCTTAACTTGAATGAGCTTCTGATGTATTAATTCTGGCCAAAGCTGATTTAATACATCTATTTATTGTTCAAGTATTATAAAAAGCTATGTTAAGTATGCATTACAAACGTGAAATGTCTTAATTCTGGCCAAAGCTGATTTAATTCATTTATGTTTAGCATGCTTGACAAGTGCATAACTAAAGTGATTGTCTCATTTCTGGCCAAAGCTGATTTGTCACGATTACTTTGCACACATACTTAAATGATTACACTTCTGGCCAAAGCTGATTTGTCTTTGTTTAAGTAGAATTTTACTAAGTCTATTATTTTGATGTTAGTAATAGACATATCACAATTTCTTCACATAATGATCCTTATATTAATGATCCTTAATTAATTTTATGATCATTTCGTCTGTCTTATTTTATAGTACCCATAATTTTCACTCACTGTAATTTACTTCTACATATATCTCATCCACTTTAATTCCCAAACCTAAAATGTTTGCTTTATTTAAAGTTTCTATTAGAATTAGCTCTTAAATTAAATCCTTGATTATTTCTTAAGACACGATAATCCTATTGCTCTCTTCTGATAAAGATTATAAAGAAGAAAATTAGAGCATGATGATTAGGACAAATCGAACATGATGTCTCTTATGATAATCAAGAACTCTCTCACATAATGCTATCACTAAAGTTATTTCAGATTAAGTCTTTCCTAAGGCAAATCTCTTATATATGGAATAATCACTAGAACTCCTAAGATGCATGCCTTAATTTGAAACTATAAAGTTAAGTGGTATATGTGAATACATTATAATGTACAAAACCATGACCCATAATGTTAAGGGCTTATGCATGGAAATAAGTACATTTTCCAGTACATTACATATTAAGATTTTCACTTGTACAATTTGATGCCTTATAAATCAACTATAACACTCAAAAATACCAAAGTATAATGAGTGTGTTGATAAGCAACATATGTACAAAGAAATAAATGTTTGAAGCTGGAAAAATAAGTTGTTACTCACCTTACAACCACTTAAAACCTTAAAAGAGGATTGTTCTAAAGTCCATAGACAATTTACAACTGTTAATTCCACCTCTAAGGTTCTTCAAGGGAAAATCTCACTGCATCATTATGTCATTAGACTAGACATAAGCAACGAGACTATCCATTATTCTGAAGAACAGTTGGATGAATTAATTAGATAATCACTTATTAAAGATATTTAAGTCTACTAATTGTAATATTCCAATTAACACATGATTAGTTGACTCTAGTTCCATACGTTTCCTTACCAGAACTTGACAAATAACTAACATGAGAGTTAGTGACAAAATTAAATGTTAAGGCTATAAGAACTATAATAGGCAGTCTTCTAACAAAGCTATTCGATACCTTACAAATTCTGAATATTAATCAGAATATAGTATCATAATTAAGCAATGTTATGAAGGTTGTGAGGTTTGCATAGTCAACATAAAGTCACACTTACCTTAAACTCTCATTTTATTTGTTCTAAACATCTGGATTGAAACATTATTAAGATAAAACTAGATGATACCTTACACTTTCACAACTTTTGTCATCATGAAAATGAGAATTTGACAAAAGGAAAATGAGACTTATAAATTTCATCCATTATAACCAAAATTCATGAGAAATCATGACATGGTTAATGAGGATGATTTTTCTTCTAATCTCATTCTAAGTGATTTTAAATCATGACGTTATAGTCCTAAATATTACTTGGCTTAAGGAATAAGTATGGGTCCATCATAAGTCATTCATTGACATTCATGGAACTTATTTCAAATGGAATATTCAGACACAATTCATTTATCATTTAAAAGACTATCAACTTGTATCTAAATTTTGTTGCATATGGCCCATGGTCTTAAAGAAATCTACTCATATATGTGCTTAACATGATTTCTATTAAATATGTCCCTAAGTTTTTGTGACATCTGGACATTAAGAAAATCAAGTAAAGTCTAACATATATATATGATAGGTTCCCACGTCACATACCTAATTGAAACTTCTCTTGTAGCATTTTAGAGATATTAAAAGATCAGTGGGAGCATTAAGTGTTTTAGAACATCTTGCAATAGTTGCAAGAGGTGGGGGAGTGAAAATTTCACATTACCTCAATTTGCACCTCTTGTACAAGACACCGCTCCATCACGACACTGTTCCATCAATACTTGTCTCCTTAAAATCTAATGCTACTATTACAAAAGTTTCATTGTTGCTTAATTGTGGGCACACTTGGATTTCTTATCCAAACTAACATAATCCTTAACAAGAGAAACTACAATGACTAACGTCATTAATATGTTCATTAAGATGTTTTCTCTATTTAGAATTTGTTTGGTCGTTAAATATTGACCCTAAGCATGCTGAGTTCCTAAAGTTTTCTAAGGTCAGTGGGAGCAGTCAAAGTTCTTATCACGACTTGCAAGGAATACAAGAGGCGGGGGGAAGAGTGTCATTAAATTTTACTCCGAATTTAACTCCGATTACACCTCTTGTACACCATACTGCACCAACTCTTACAAACTTAGAATGAAAATGATAGCAACCTAACCAAGAGCTAATCCATAAAACTGAAACTTCTAACTAACCCAATAATCAACTAAGGAGGTCATCTAGGTTTAAAGCCTACTAACTTTGATGATTACACAACCTCCCTAACTGAAGTTGAAATGGATTTTGGAAAAGTTTACTGATCCTATCTCTTCTAATTAAGCCATTAGTGTCAATCAATCTTCTGAATAGAATAAAACTGTTTTCTAGTAAAACTAATTTTATGTGTTCGCATAACGTTTGGGATTTGATTGAATTACTTAAGAATGTTCATAACTAAACCAAATCCTAATATATAAACGTTAAGACACAAAGAAGCATGATTGATTGTCAAAGGTTATACTCAGGAAGAGATATATTATTAAAGAATCTTTCTTACATATCTAACAAAAGATTTCTTTTAGGATCATCACTGTTCTAGTAGCTTATAATAGTTTAAAGCTACATTAGATGAACATTAAAACAATTTTCCCTAACAACTGGCTGACATATTTACATGTTCATAAAACAACCTGAAAGTTCTAAACTTAAGGTTAAAGATCAGTTTGTCTATAAGCCAATAAAATCCATGTATGGTTTAATGCAAACATTATAATGTGATGAAATCTTAACGCAATTATTTTCATCAACAACCAAGTGGAATAATGTACCTACCTCAAGATGAGTGGGAGCAACTAAGATAAACTTGTCTATATAGATGATATTCTTTTGACAAGTAGATGTTACATAAGTCAAAGCATTGTTAACACAAACTTTGATATAATAGATCTCAGAGATATCTCTTACATAATAGATATCATAACATGTTGAGATAGACCAAATGGAACATTACTTCCGTTCCATAAGTTTAACATTAAATTGGTCCTTACATATGTAACAAACAATACTGCTCTTCTTTAGAGGATAATAGGATAAATGAGATTATTTCTTACGCTTCATTAATTAGAAGTCTTATGTAAATTTAAGTCTATACTCGTTTAGATATTACTCACATTGCAACACACTAGATATGTCTAGATTAATGTGAAGCATTTAATAGAGTATTACAATATCCTTAAAAGAAACGAGAGGCTATATTTTTAAAGAAGAAGTGAGAACTCAAACCGGTTTATTACTCTAACTTTGAGATATTCAAAGATGACAAAATGTAATTTCGGGTATATCTTTATGTCAGCAGACAAAACCCATTTCATGGAGGAGTCATAATAAACTGATAACAACATAAGTTATAACGACATAATATATTGTTGATCACAAAGCAATAGTTACTAAAAGTTGTTGGAAATTTATCAGTGGACTCATGAGTTTATTAACTCCATATAATTAATATATTGAAGACTTGTTGTGATAAAGTCAGCTACCATGTCTCCTTGAACAGTAACAGTTCGAGAGGTGCTGCATTAAATTTTCGATACGCACTTAATTATTCGTTTATGAACGAATTGAGGAAACTAAATCTTTGTATCGAATGCATTCATGATATGCTTAAGGATCCTATAACTAAAAGTCTATCACCCATAACTATTATGTAAGCGCTTATAATAATCACGGGTATATTGATGACTATGTACAACTGCATATCGTACTATGAATGATTAACTTTTAATATTCCTCATCAGTTTGATTTTGTATGTCTCTAACATATGTTCTGCCGGTGTAATGACATATAGACAAATATAAATACAAATCAAACGCTAAAGGGCTTGTTAGTATTTTGATCATAACTGTTAGGTTTTAAATTGAGGCTGTAGTATGACTAATGGGGGTCCTGAGTCGCATAATGATTCAACGGCTGTATTTCTCTGCTACGGTTCTTGGTTTAAAGCTAAAATGAGTATTAACTTCTGATCAGACTAATCTAATACTCATGATAAATGATTATTCGGCTAAGTGGGAGAATGTAAGATTAAATATTTATTTATTTATATTTAATCTTGTAGCCATCATTATCATTTATATAATATAGATCAAAATATATTAATAACCTATTAATAATTAGTTGGTAATTGTTGATGGACCATATTACCCTTATTAACTAATTGGGTTTCCTCTTGGGTGTATAAATAAGGAGCTTATTAGAGAGTTAAAGGGTTAGACAAGTTACACAATCACAAAAAACCCTCACTAACATCAATTTCGTATCTCTCTCTCCCTCAACCGATTCTGCCCTAGTCTCGGTTCATCACCATCATCACTTTACACCCTAAGAAGGAACCAGATCAAACTGACAACTATGTCGAACTCCGTTGCTACGTCTCTGACTGGATTCTCTACTGATGCAATCAAAGGTATGTTATTTCATGTTTTCCATTATGTTTAAACAGAACTGATCAGCATCAGATTGGTTATCGAAGTTGCTACCCTGCGAATTTAATTTCATCTAAAAACACATCATCACCATTTTCCTAGATCAGCTAGCAAACACTTCCGTCCTTATATATCGAGATGTCCCAAATTCAAATTTTATTATCTATAAAATATGTCTGGCCACTGAACCGGGTCATACACACCAACCGACCGCTCCTGCCAGTATCGGTTCAACACATGCCCCCATAATCAAGTAGGAGTATGACTGTTCAAATAGCTCGTAGCTTAAAGCTCGCTCAGAATAAACATAGGTTAGAAATCACACTTAATCATTTTTTAATCAGAACAGAAAAGACAATAGGCAAAATAAACTTTTTTAGTGGTTTAGAAAATTGTCGGTGCAATTTCCATCATAAAATCATTTTGCTAGCATTGTCAAAGGCAGCTAAACATATTTCATGGCCTCAAAAATAAAGACGTGAGCCACTTAAATCTTTGAATAGTTAGAATAGAGTTGGTGATCACCATCAAGGGCTCAAGCAAATTGTCCTGTCTACATCCTTTGCTTAACAACCTTCATAAGACAAGGAAAAAGAGGATCAACACAAGAAAATAGAAATAATAAGAGAAAATGGTGTGTACTTCTAGCACCTGCCACCACTCAAGCTAGGGATGGGCGTGGTACCGGTATTGAAAATACCGGTACCGAAATTTGTCAAAACTGGGTACCGGTACCGAAATATTCGGTACGGTACGGTACCTATATTTGAAGGTAAAATTCGGTATTTTACCGGTACCGTACCGAACCGGTACCGATACCAAAAATGCCAAAAAGTGGGTACCGGTACCGAAAAACTTCGTTACAGGAAATTCGGTACTCGTACCAGTACGGTACCAGTACCCAGTACCAAATACTCATCCCGGGTGTTGCTAAGGGCAACTGTGGGGCTGCTGGTGCTTATTCAAACAAGAGGAATAGAAATAGAAATATATTTTTCTTTTATGCTTTGACAGTACATAACTTATACACTTCTAGCAGTATATATGAAATACCTCTGTTGGTACATGTATAATAGAAAAAGTATAGGGCCAGGGCCGGCTCAACCATTTTGGTGGTCTAAGGCGAAGTAAAAGCTTGTGGCCTTTTTCCCAAAAAAACGTATGTAATTGAAAGTTAAACTTGAAGGGCCCAAGTGTAATTATTTGAAAGATTGTGTTAAAATTTAAAAACAAGAAAAAAAATGGAAGAAAATGGTGAACCAGGAATTCAAACCCGGGTCTCACCAACATCCATACATACACAAAACCACTACACTACCCACCATCAATCTGTTGATAACCCACATCGGCACATCCTAAAGCTTTTAT
Organism: Helianthus tuberosus; assembly: GCA_030545235.1. Classification (NCBI taxonomy): domain Eukaryota; kingdom Viridiplantae; phylum Streptophyta; class Magnoliopsida; order Asterales; family Asteraceae; genus Helianthus; species Helianthus tuberosus. The sequence continues at coordinate 203,705,537 of CM060425.1, forward strand.
AAATGGACTGTGGTTTTATCAAATCGTGGAGGCCGTATAGTTTTGGTGGCCCAAGGCCCAAGCCTCATTTGACTTGGGCTTGAGCCGGCCCTGCATAGGGCATACAAGCTCATGTATATTGTGAGTTTTTGTAAGTACTACTACTATATAATTTGAATGATCGCCTAAATCCCATTTTGGCCTATGGATTTTTATAAATAAATAACACATAATAGTAATAGTAGATTTAGGCCTAAATAAATAACACATAATAGTAATAACAGTATTAACCCTCCAAGTAATTGAATAATGCACGGACTACATAAAAGAAAAACAAGCACGAAGAAAATATGAAATTTAGTATATTACCTGAGTAGACAATAAATCAAAACTATAAGGGTATGTTAGATCTCTAGCAGGTTAAAATATGCGAAATTAAGAAAATAGCTAAAACTATGTTGTCAAAGACGCAAAGCACACAGTCCGAGCCGGAAGCCTAGGCACTTAAAAGGCGAGGGTTTTTTTATGCTAGGCACATAGTATAAAATACCATTTTTAGGGGTTTTAGACATGCTTTTTAAGTTCCAGGCTCGGCCTATGCGCCTTGCATCTTTAACAACATAGCTATGAACAACTAACGGACCCTGTATCATAGGGAACACCGAACACTTGCTAAACTTAGCAAGATATCTTATTTATAAAGAATCTGCTAGTTGTTATGATACGAATCGAGACAAGTTAACAACACACTCATTTAACAGAATCAAAACACATCTTAACGGAATATGAATTGTTGTGTGAATAACTATTATACATTTTTCCCGTGTTTCTTCATCAGCATCCTCTTTCACAGGAACATGGTCAACTTTCACAGGAATCGGGTCAACTTTCACAGGCAACAGGCCTTGTGGGTTGCCAAATACCGTGGTCAATGTCTGTGTATGGAATTCGTCACAAAAGTAGTAGGTGAAATTTGCTTCATAAAGGAGCTTATGCACCATTGCCCCCGGTAGAACCCAATGCACATATTCACTCATTGATGATGGCACCACCCTATCTTCCAACCCCTGTTAATATTTGATTAAAAATACAAAAAAGATTTTTATCCGATTGGTTAACTCCATCCATTTTCTCTGTTAACTACAAGGGAAAATTGGTCTTTTTTACTTGACATACAAATTCTAGAGCACCGTGTACAAGTTCTTAATCACCTCCACTTGCGGCTATGAACGAACCGAACGTCAGTTACCAGTTCGTGAACCGTTCGACGGGAGGTTTGTTTAGTTAATGAACGAACATGAACAAGAAATTACCTTTGATTAGTTAAATGAACGAACACGAACAGATGTCCCGTTCGTTCAATTGCGGTTCGTGAACGTTCAATAATGTGTTCGTGAACGTTTAGTAATGTTTTCATGAACATTCGTTCATGTTTGTTTGTTTGTTTGTTTATGTTGTTCATTAAATATTTTTTAGCATTCACTTATTTTATCTAAACTTTTTATATTCCTTAATTCTTATTTATCTCATTACCCGAACAAATAAAATAGGAAACCATACCACCACCTTGTTTATGCATCGTTCCATTTCCTTTTCATTATTCACATCGAAAAATACTATTGAACTTCGTCAATTTTATCTGTATTCGTTTGTGTTCGTGAACCGTTTATGAACACGTTCCTTTGCTTAATGAACGAATACGAACAAAAAGTCTCGTTCAGTAAGTGTTCAAGAATTCATTATATCCTTAACGAACGAACACGAACAAGGCCTTGTTCGTGTTTGTTCGGTTCGTTTACAGGCCTCTCCACTACATCCACCACCACCGGTTAAACCCTAATTTCAACCACCTGAGGTTTGGTGAGACGGAAATGCCCCTCATTTAACGGAGAAAAATGGATGGAGTTAACGAGTCGGCTGAAAATGTCAAGATTTCAAACCTTTTGGATCCAGTTGCGGAAAAACAAACCTTTGGACGAATGTCGCAAAACTGGCCTAACCTCAGGCACAAAATTGGCATTTTATTCTTGTTTAAAGGAATAAATGAAGAATAGACTCACAACTTAGAGAATGCGATATGGAGGTGTTAATAATAAATAGATTTGACTTAGTTTTTTTTGGACCATAAGGTCAGGGGCTGAACCCGTACCCAAAAAAAAAAGTTTGTGTTATATATAGGTGTATTTTGACATCGCACATGTAGAAATTTCGCCATCGAACCCGTAGAATCCTTTAAATCGAATCCTGGAAAATTTACGAAGCCGCAGGAAAAAATTTCTGACTACGCCCCTGCATCATTCTTATGCTCTCATCATCATATTAGCTGCTGCATCATTGTTGTGTGGGTTTATTGACTAACATGAATCGTCAATAACTGTGAAACGCTTGCATGATCTTGTTCCAAATTGACCGTTAGTTTTATACTTTTAATGTTTGAATTCGACCAACCGTTTTAACCGATACAACTATGTCTTCGTTTATGTATCTTGCTTATTTCTACCAAAAATGGTATTTGGTGAACCGTTTTTCGGTTTACGTAAGGACACTCTCCTTTGACTCCCACATGGGGTATCTCTTAATATGCGATATTTAAAGTTGAGGTGGCAAAACGAGCGGGTCAATCTTCAAGGCAGGTAATTTTGGTACTGATCGACCCGGAACACTTTTTGTTCAAAATTTCTTCTATGCATTTAGAGTACACTTTGTGTTAGATATTTTGATACCAAAATCAACACACAAGAATAATACACAAAAGCAAACTGTCTCTTCGTTTTATAACATCAACTTTTTCGCCCGTACATATCAACAACGGCAACTTTATTTCGCCGGTAAAACAACCGGAGACCACTTGTCTCGCTCTTTTCTTGCAGGTACAACCACCGGCGACTACTTTTCTCTCTGGAAGCAGCCTCTCTATCCATATGGATAGAGGCAAGGTCTGTCTACATCCCACCCTCCCCAGACCCTATAAGTAGCTTTGCTATTTGTGGGATTTACTGGGTATGGTTGTTGTTGTTGTTGTTTGTGTTAGATATTTTAGTGTAATCGGGGATTGACTTGGTGATCAAAGCGAATAATAATACACATCAAGCAAGTTAGGAGGTGCGGGAGTGCACGCTTGTCTGAGTTATTATTATTCGGAATGTACGGGCGAAGCCCGTACCCTACGGGGGTTCCAAGGGGGCAGCGCCCCTGGGAGCAGGGTCCAAGGGGCGGCAGCCCCTGGCGGGGTCCAAGGGGCAGAGCCCCTGGCTTGGAAAATTTTTATTTTAATTAAATTGCTTTATGGAAAATGCCTTAGAAAAATTATTTTGTGAAAAATCGTCCTAATTTTTAGACAAAAATTAAGGCATGTTTTAATGCAATTTTAATTAAAAATTAGAAGATAACTGCCAGAGGCAGTTATCTGCAAACCCCCCCAATCTCGAAAACACAGTTTTTGGTCACAATTCTCTGGTTCTATCAATTCACGCAAAAAACACATACTCAGGTTCAATTTCTCGAAATCAGAGTTGTATCCGATTGAATTATTCGGGTGAACCACCGAAATAATTTGATCTGAGAGTGATTACACGCCTCTCTGATCGTCCGGTAAACTGAAATTCCCCAACACTTTGGGGGGCTTTCGATCCGTTCAAACTTGTTTTCTTTCTAGCTTACATTTTTTATGTTACGCGTTTGACTTTTGAATTGACCAATTCATAAGCAAATTATGAAATGGCTCGAAATCTCCACCATTAATTATATCTTTATTTTTGTAATTACAGCCAGAAACGAGAGCGGACGCAACAGCATTTGGTTACGACGTTAAACAAGACGATATTATCTTTTTTTTTTGGAAGAAAAACCAAAAGCAACAAAATACGGTCAAAGTTAAACATGCAACAAAATAGTTGCCAATTTTGGCATGCAATCCCAAAAGCAATTTCTATTTTATTTGATTTTTTTCCTTAATTTTAATAGATTATATTTTCTTAAATTACTTGTATTTTATTTACATTTAATGTGAAGATCAACTATTATATTGGGGACAAGAAAAAGACTATCAAATTCTGAGGTTGAATATATGATATGTTTTCTAGCATACACACCAAAGGACATAAACTTGTACCATATTACAAGAAATGTTTAGTATTAAGTTAAAAAAAATATTTTTACATTTGAAGTTGTTTTGCCTTAGCACGCGCGTCGTGCGTCATGAAATATACGACTTGATCAAAACACTAACAAGCTTGTAACATAACAAGTCATGCCAATTGTCTTAAATACAATGGTATCATTTATATTTTAGACCCTCTTGAAATAACACACCTAGTTATTTAATTAAACTGTATAATTATCATTTATATGTAACATGTTATGCGTTCTTAAACCTTAGTAGACATTACTATTCCTATATATTCATGCATACCGTATAGTTTTATTTCACGATTTGTTAGAATTTTTTTTTTCTGAAAGAATACATGACTCACTTTTTACTTGCAATACAAAAATTCCTTTTAGGAAAGTATGTTTTAAAATCCTGAGAAAATAAGAACCATTAAAAAGAAGTTTAAGTCAAGTATTTTATTTTAGAAAAAAAAAATTATGACAAATAGAAAAGTTTACCACGAATTCTTTTCACGATTTTTATGTATATTTGTCTTTGATTGGACTAAAAACGTGAACACGTGACGCCGGCCCAAACACCCGTCACATATATTGTTTTAGGAGTTTTTCACCGAGAAGTACAATCCTCTCTCTCTCACGTCCATCTCATCCCTCTCTCCTCCACGCCATCCCTATCTCTCCCTTGAAAACAACAAAAACCACACAATTGGTTGTGCTCTTACTATAATAATAATTTGATTTATGATTTTACATTTTTTTTTCAAAAAAAAAAAAAAATTTATCAGTTGCCATATGGAGTTAAGGTGAGGTGGCAGCATCAAACAAGTTTGAGTTCCTGCAATTCCTTGAAATTCTCCCATGGCTTAACCCACACCTTGGCTTCATAAGTTTTCTTCTCACCACCATCATTTGCTTCCAATTTGATATAATACATGATACCTTGTACCACCTGCTCCTTTGTTTCTATTACTTTCACAAACTCCAGAGCAGCATTCTACATAAACATTATCCATCACTAATTGTTATAAGAGTTAACTCATATTTTCGTCTATGTGGTTTGGTGAAAAAATGCTACTTCAGTCCAAAAAAAATTGCACCAATTTCGTCCTTAACATTTTTGAGACGTGACATTTCAGTCCAAAAAGATGACACGCCGTTAAAAACGTTGAGGACGGAACTGGCGCAAGGCGTTATCTTTTTGGGCTGAAGTGACACGTTTCAAAAATGTTGAGGACGGAACTGATGCAAATTTGTTTTTTGGACTGAAGTGTCATTTTCTACCAAACCCCATGAACGAAAATGGCGGTTATTATCTTACTACCTTTAATAAATCAATTATATATTCTTACATAATTGGTCTTCAATAAAATGATCCTTAAACTACAAACACCCATCCTAAAACATATATATTTACTTGAACCAGTCACATCCTAATAATTATTCCCCTACAAAAGTCTCTCAAAAACATCCTATATATACCAAACCAATTTTAAGCAAAATACTGCGATAACTGCATAAACACGTATATCTCTTGTTTTGTTAACCTGGCATATAAGTCAGTTATGTAATTTCGTAAGTGTCTCTCTATCTATCTCCCCGGAAATTTCTAAAGCACTATATACAATTGCTTATGCGATAAGAGTCAATTATAGTGTTTTCATCAAATACGTCTCAAGTCCAAAAATCAATTAATTGCAAATCTTCAAACATACTCATGAAGAAAAAAAATTAGGCTAGGACTTTAGGCCCAAAGTTTTAAAGAACAAAAATGATGAATTTATTTGTTATCATTTATTTGTATATACACATATATATATAAAAATTAAAATATAAATTTTAACCCCTCCAACTGCAAACTTTTTAATTTATTGTTGTCGAACTAATTCGAATAAAGGAGGAGGGTTGACAGCTTCGGACTCTTATTTATGAGAAAAAAGGCCAAAAGCATCAAGTTTGAATTTCATTGTATGCCTCAGAATAAATTGAGCCGCCTCTATCATAATTTTTTTTGAACAGCTAATGTTACCCCATTTACATCAGTAATTCTAAATTATATTCCTTTGTATAGGTTTGAACCTAGAAGCTCTCCTATAAGAGTCATGTACCTCTACCAAATGGGTTATCCCACATTGGCTCTATCATAATTATTAGAATGGGACGATCAAGTCTATACAAGCAATAGATGGATCATCGTACATGTATCGATATGCACACTATTCGAAAACCTAGACTTTGAAATGAAAATGATGTTGGAAATTTCGACTAGCCTAACTTGGCGTGCAAGGCTCAAATTAGGAGTGGATAATTTCGATTCCTCTAATACCGATACCAATACAGAGAGGATTGAGGATATGAACATGTACCTCCTTCTTGTTGTGTTCCGCGATTGCGAATTTAGCAAGGTCGTCGAAATCGACACCGTTATCATTGCCCTTACATTCGGAAATTCCTCCAACAACCGCCATTTTTGTTTTGCATGGAAAAACCTACGACTTCAACATCTTAACGAGGTACAAGGTATCGACAAAAGAACGTGAGCCAAGGAGATGTTTACACGTGGCTACTAGAAGCAAGACCTAAATCAACGGGTGATTTGAGTGGTCAGAAAGATGTTGCATGTGAGTAGAAGAAAGACCTGAATCAACGGATGATTTGAGTGGTCAGAAAGATGTTGCATGTGCTCTTAATTATTTTTTGAATTCCTTTCTTCCTTTCGTATTATTAATTGGTTAGTAGTGTGAGGTTCAATTTCATAGCAATGCGAGGAAATGACAAACGTAAATCCTTGAATTATTTATTGTTAATGGTTAATTGAGCTGGAATTATTTGTTTATAGAATATTGGATTTAGACAACCATTACTCTTACATTATTTATGGGTAGATCAAGGTTTAATTCTTGGGAGATGTAAGTATTTAAATGAAAAAAATTAGCCGTTAAAAAAAATAAAAAAATAACCATTACTTTCACAGTTTCACCAATTAGCCAATAACATTTTTAACTTTTGATTTGTACCACATCATTTCAAACTTTCAACTTATTTTCCTCTTATACTTCCAAACTAACTCGACCCTAACCCATTTAGCTGACTCAGATGCCACGTGATCAAACATGTGCCACATTAGATGTTGCGTCACCAAATAAGTGCCACATCAACAAAAAAACGCCATGTAAGATGTCATGTCACTAAACAAAGTGCCACATTAGCAAAAAACTAACTGGTGTAAGGTTCAATTAGTTTGGGAGTGACAAAGAAAAATTAGTTGAAAGTTGAATGGTTTGGTACAAATAAAAATTTGAGAGTGTTATTAACCAATTGGTGAAAGTTGAGGTTATTAAAATCCAACGTCTCTTTATTTTTTACCTAAAGATTTGTATCTTATGTGTAGCCATGTAGGTAAGTAATATGAGCTATATATGAAGTGCACATGTGTAGGTTATGTAAATAAACAAAAGTTATTCATATTTTTCTTTTAAATTTTAAGAGAGATGAATACTGATTCCATTTAAAGTATTTTATAATATTTGTTTCAAAAATTTTGATTGAACAAATAAGTGATTTATTTTGTTATTCTAGTTAAAAATGTGTCTAAAACCCTCTTGTTGATTAGTAATGGTTTAAAAACTTCGTGTATGTAAACTTTATGCTTTCTTCATGTTATATGATATAGCACTTCCTCATATGATACAATTGGTGGTGTGTAGAAACCCGAATTAATTGATGAAATCGAATCATACAAAAAACCGGTGGGTCAGGTTAATAAATCAAAAAAACTGGCAACTGCAGGTCGGTGTTATGATGAACAAGATCTTCATATCCACCAAAACCGAACCAAATTTATTATATATATTTTTTTAATATAATAGATTATATGCATTTTTAATGCTATGTAATATACTAACATATACAAATGTTTAATAGCAATTTATTTCATGGTCAAAAAGTTGCAAGCTCAAACTTTGAGCCCAAATAACTGTCCTGTTATAATCTTCAAAACCAGTTAACCGAAACTGCCATAACCTATCAGTTATGGTTATCCATTAACTGCCATCTTAGTTATGGTTTTGAGTCAAACCGACTCATACACACCTAGATATGATATACCATGCTCTTATCCAAATGGTGAAGCTTGGAGGGGTACACCTTTTGTGCATAGTTATTGATAATTTTGAGCTATAACTTTTTAACTTTCTTCATAACCATACTATCTCCAACTAAGACCGTCACCAAGCTTTTGGCAAGGTGTATGATACATATCATACACAAATGCCATATTAAACGCGTGAACATGAAAGCATGGCGTATTTTGGGGCTACGAGCATAATTACTTCAATTCGCAGTTAAGTACATTTGATATAGAGTAATATCATGATGTGTCTTGAACGTTCTTGTTTGTTAAAAGAAAAATAAAGTGAATCACACAAGAACTAGGAATTTAGAGTCTCCAAAAATAAAACAGTTTAATAACTTAAATAAATAAATAGGGCCATTATTAAACACATGATATGAATGAACTCGTTTGACTATGTTGTTATTATAAACCAAAGCACACAAATACAATTTTATTATAAACCATAGCATACAAATACAATAACTTTAACAATCTATTTATGTTATACTCAATCTAATCCTAACACAACTTAAAATTTAGAGTAAACTGTCATTTTATTTCCTCAGGTTTGACCAAAATTACCACTTTAGTCTAAATAGATTTTTTCTTGCCATTTTAATCCAAATAGTTTTGTTTTCTGCTATTTTAATCCCTGATTTTTGTCATTTTCATTGACCACCACCACCACCACCTCCCCCCACCCACCTCATCACAACCTGCATCGTCACCACCCACCCACCCCATCACCATCACCATCACCATCACCACCCATCATTTCCACCACCACCATCGACCACTTTTCCGCCACCCACGTCATCAACCAACACCACCGCCATCATCGTGAAACCAACAACCACCACCATCATCTTCACTGTAAACCAGCACAACACCATCCCCATACTATCGCACCTGCAAAGAAAGAAAAAAATGTGGTTTGACAAAAATTCACCTAAGTTAACTAAATTTTTGAATGGAGTTAGTGAGTTGGATGAAAATGGCAAAAAAATGACAAAAGTCATGGACTAAAATGACAGAAAACAAAACTATTTGGACTAAAATGACAAGAAAAAAACTATTTGGACTAAAGTAGCAATTTTGGTCAAACATCAGGAACTAAAATAACAATTTACTCTAAACTTTATTTTAAGAATCAAATAAACCAGCTATATTTATCATAAAACCATTTGAATTATCCTTGACACATTTAAACTTTTTGAATAATCATTAAAATCAAAATTATCCCTACAGTTATTATTTATGTATAGAATGTTTTTTAAAATCTTAATTCTTAGAATTTTTTTAAAGGGAAAATTTGGATCATTGACAGACCACTAGAGTATCATCGTGTCACGAGCTGAACAACTCATTCATATCTATCCCCACTAGCCTATAAATTAATTCAGGAGAAAACTCAATAAATATAAGAAAAACTCTCTTGTGAGAATAAAACCTAAGACCTCAGGATCCCTAAGACCTCAGGATCCCTAAGCCTTATCACACCATCAAAATACCACCAGACTATAATTCTTAGATAATTACAAAGTGTACGACATCCCCCGAAAAGTACAATGTAAGGTTTGTACATCTATGTGTATTCATAAATCTTCTCTTGATTTTTAATTCTTTTTATAAAAATACACATGAAAAAGACTTGTATAAGCTTACAAAAATAACATACATATAGATGTATTCATGCTTTTTCTTGTATAATTACAATTAATAAATCTATTCATCAATATGGCATATTCTGTTTTCTAAACTCAAAACGGTAGAATTTAATACTTCTCCTTCAAGATAGAATATGAAAAAAAAAGCATCTCAAGTAAAAATATGACCGTTAAAGCCCAAAATTACATCCCCACACGCGCACACATCTAACGGTTATTATTCAAATTCAAAAAACTAGACCGTTATAAAACGGTAAGGCGCCTCATCTTCATTCTTTACTCTTCATAACCAAATTAAAACCCTCTGAAACCCTAAAACTGATCACTGTACAAAACTGCTAACAACATCACACGATCGAAACAGATTTGAAGAGCGAAACCAATCACGGTGGCGGACCGAAACACAGAAGAAGAAGGGGAGGCAAACAACAGCCGTCTCCAGTCGTTCTTTTCGTCGCTTTTGACGAGTATTGGAGGTGTTTTCGGGCATACTCAAGAACAAGAAGTGGTGGATATGACTTCGAATGAGTGTGTTGTTCCGGTTCCACCGCCGAATAGAGGTTTGTGGTTTTGAATTTTGGTTATTTGTTAGATTTGAGATCTAGGGTTTCAGAAACCCCCAAATTGATTTTTGGGCATTATGAATTAACCACTGTGATATGATTCATGACAGTTTTTTTTTTGTTTATAGTTCATGATGAAAGCCTTAGAATTGAGATTTGAGAATTAGGGTTTTGTAACTCACCAAATTGAATTTTTTTTTAATTGTGTATTGTAGTGAATATGCCTTTGAATTAACAACATATATTTGATTTATTAGAGGCTTTTGTTTGTTTTTTGTACTCATGATGAAAGTGTTCATTGTTTTATGATGATTCCTCTATGAAAATTTGAGAATTAGGGTTTTATAAATCGAGATATTTTTAGTTTGTTGGTTTCTTCTGAAGCAATGAATTTTAGTAAATTATATCTTTAAACTAATTTATAATTTTAAACAATTTTTAGTTTGTTGGTTTCTTGAAAGAGTATGATTTTAGGGAATTATTTCTATGTACTGATCAGTAGTTGAAAAATTCTAAAGTTTGGAGTTCTTTGTTTTATGTTTTTGTGCTAGATTTCGACTATTTTTTCGTTGTTTGTTAACAGGGCCTGACTTTTATGTTGCAGATGTGAAGCAGAACAATGATGGACAAATCGAAAGAAGGAATCGGCGAGCCCTGGTTGATATAGGCAATCTTGCACCCACTGTCGTTGAAATCGGAAAACCTAATCCGATATCTCGCCCTGTTACAAGGTCACTGAAACCTCAAGACGAAACCCCAAGAAGAAGATCAAGAAAGCCTTCAAAGTCGCTAACAACCGTCCTCACTGCTCGTAGTAAAGTTAGTTTGTTAGTTAAACCGTTTATATTTATAATCTTTGTATTGCTTCTTCCATACCCTTATGACCAAATTTGAATATTTTCTTCAGGTTGCTTGTGGAATCACAACAAGACCTAAAGATCCAGTGGTTAACATAGATGAAGCTGACATCAACAACGAACTAGCCGAAGTTGAATACGTTGAAGACATTTACACGTTCTACAAGCTCTCAGAAACCGAAGGAGGTTTACAGGATTACATGAATTCAACTTCACAACCTGATCTCAATGCTAAAATGAGAGCTATTTTAATAGATTGGTTGATTGAAGTTCACCGGAAGTTCGAGCTGATGCCGGAGAGTCTTTATCTGACCATCAACATAGTTGACCGGTATCTCTCGGTGAGAAAAGTTCCCCGTAGGGAACTTCAATTGGTCGGCATCAGCGCGTTGCTCATTGCATGTAAATACGAAGAAATCTGGCCTCCGGAAGTCACTGATTTGATTGCGATTTCGGACAATGCGTTCCCAAGAGAGCAGATTCTGACCATGGAGAAAGCCATTCTTGGTCATTTGGGTTGGTTTTTAACGGTTCCGACACCGTACGTGTTTCTTGTTCGATACACCAAAGCTTCGGTTCCTTTTGACAGTGAGGTACCTTACTTAAATTCTTTTAGCTTTTTACTGTTTTAATAAAAGAATTAAGGCTGAAACTGAGGTTTTTTTTGTGGATTTAGATGGAGAATATGGTGTTCTTCTTGACCGAACTTGGTTTGATTCACTACTCGATTGTTATAACCAACAGCCCTTCAAAGCTTGCTGCTTCGGCTGTTTATGCAGCCCGGTGCACCCTTAAAAAGACCCCAGCTTGGACTGAAACACTTAAACATCACACCGGGTACTATGAAGATGAACTAAGGTGAGTTCTTTTGTGATTTCTCACAAGGGTATGGAATCTGTCTTCAAGTTTTGGTCTCTGACTTGATATTTTGGTATTAAATTTTGGTGTTTTTGTTTTGAAACAGGGAATGTGCAAAGACTTTGGTGACTTTTCATGACTGTGCTAGTGAAACCAAGTTAAAGGCTGTTTATAGGAAGTATGTGAATCCAGAGAAGGGCGCGGTGGCTCTTTTTCCTCCAGCAAGAGATCTTATGGCGGAGGTTGGTGGCGGCGAATAGATATGATAAGACTGGTGGCGTGTGGTGGCGTGTGGCGTGTGATGTGTGGATAGTTTAATTAAGATCATTTGGTTTTATTATGATCTTGTTTTTATGAATCGTTATTATAGACTGATTAGGAAGTATTTTGTTGCTGACTTGATTGATTTGTTACTGGCGAATGCGTATTATTATTATTATTCGTTGGTTTTGTCGAATATATAAGTAGATGTTAAAATAGTGTGACCAAAATCTTTAACTTCTTTTGTGAATTATATGAGAAGAAAATAATAACAAGATTTATGATATTTTTACTTAATCCGATTGTATTGTTTTAAATGATATCATGTCTAGGGATGAGCAAAACAATTGTCATAACTGATGGTTATGGTTTATATGCATTGGTTAACCGACCAATCGGTTATGGACTGTTTTTAAAGCTTTGATTAACTGCCATGACTGAAACCGATGCCAGAGCTTAGTTTAACAACACAACTTGTGTTTAACAGATCAAAGACAACTTGCACCTAGAACACAAAAAGAAACATTATGGATTAACCGAAACTAATCGCAAGCGAACCATCATAGGCATAACCGAAAATGTCAGGTAAACATGGGAACAAAATAACCTTAAACAAAGAAACACAAGTTTTCTTGTATGGCACCCGGGGTCAGCTTCTGTTCCCAAAACCTTAGGAGTTTCCAATTATGGTATGACATACATAAGACCAAAGGCATAAAGCTGATTCTTGATGGCATGGTAAGTAACCTAGTTCGTATAGACTTTTTATTTAAACGGGAACTTATGTTTTATCTTGTTAATATTCATTTTAATGAATTGATGCGAGGTGACAACGGGCTGCTACATAATATGACTCCTTGGTTTATCAAGTTTAATCATGAGGCTATTTCAACATTTACAAGAGTCAGCACAAGTTTAACAATGCACGGGTGTTAGCTATGGGAAAACAGCAGGACCGGATTCAAATTTGATTATCGAGAACATGGTTTTCAAATTAGAGCCTTTGAGAAATCTTAAATGGTATGATTTCTGTTTAGTGACAACTTCTGGTAAAATTGTGACGTGTCAATGAACTCAAGCCTGTTTTGAAATCGGCCCAAAAGGCGAATGCTTTAGTTCTTGTGAACATAGATCATACATCAAAGATGTTTACCCCGAAACTTATAGTGTCATTTTGCAAGACTTGACGTTAGGAACTATATCTTTGTGGGCCCCGGCTCTCATTTCTTGCTTGATCTTGCAAGGCGTGGGCATCCAGTGGTTAATGTTGATTTGTTTCTTAACAACTTGAAGGAATGAACACAAATCGATTAAATTCGGGAAGGAGATTATTGTAAAGGCTTATGTAACTAAAAAAGCATTGGAAATGAAGTATGACACATGGGTGTAGATCATGACATGGTTCCAGTAAAAGTTGACTTTTTTCTTTGACCCGGTCAAACTTGATTCCACAGTTGACTTTTATGTCTAGGAGAAAAAAAGTCAACTGTGGACTCAAGTTTGAACTGGTCAGGAAAAAAGTCAACTTTTCCATGAGTTCAGGATTTGGATTTGGAATGATCGGTTTGTGAACGGGATGACTCTAATGGTGGGCCCCAAGATGTGTACATATGGTTGCGGTTTTGGGTTTTTGGCGGGGAAGTTGTTGGAGACGAAAGGTGGCAAGTTACAAAGGGCAAATGAGGCTCGCTTTAGTGTTAAGATCGATGAAACTAACGATAGAGGAATGCAGTTGATGAGTGACATAAATGGCTTATCAACTCTGCAGTTTTCAACTGCCGAGCTCCATTCACAGAAAGGATTTAATTACCCCTCCTGCAAATGACACTTGTCCTCCTCTCTTAATCACGTATGCTTTGTACGTAACTTTAGTCTTGTACGTGATCCAGACACATATTTTTTTTTTAAATAAGTAGTATTCGATTGGGACGTTTTGGTTGTTATGAATTATGCTAACAAACATCTCAATTACAAACATCTCAAAAGTAGTTGACGTTAGTTAGTTGTAGTAGTTTGGATTTTACTTAAGATCTGTTAACAATTCAAGAAAGGATCATGTCAGTTGTAATAATTTTGGTCCCTATCTTTCTTGTTTTTCTTAAAAAAAGTTAAGGAACTCAGATAGGAATATTACTATCAATGTTGTATTAAACAACATGACATAGGGGCGGAGAGAAAAATGGTGTATGGGTGAGACACTCTCCGCCCATAATTTTTTGGTGAAACCGAAATCTGAATGACACACATGAAATTTTTTGACTAATAACTTAAAGAGAAGATATACTTTTTTTTTTAATTTTACAAATACTTATTGTAAAATAAATTAAAAAGATATTACTAAAATTAAACCAACAACTTATAAATAAATTAACAAATATCGTTATAAACCTATTAGTCTATTGGACCATCACTTAATATAATCAATCTTTCAAGAATCAAGCAACCCGTTTTAAGCCCAATACCGAATGGTGATATTTCCGAGGATGTGAAGAAGAAGAAATGTAGAATTTTTACACCCTGTGTTGGGCCACGAACTTAACTACTTAAGTAAACACACATTTTTCTTGCTTTGGCCCACGCTCATTGGATTCTTGGCCCACGAACTTAACTACTTAAGTAAACCCACATTTTTCTTGCTTTGGCCCAAAAATTAATAATTAATAAATTGTTTAAGTTAAAAAAAAAGTAACTTTTAGTGTTGTAAAAATCGGGACTGGTTGACGATTAATCGCTAGTCCGCCGGTCACTGAGTAATTTTTCATTAATCGGTAGTCGGCCCTAGTCGGGCCTAGTCGGCAATTCCGGCTTGGCCAAAAAACTGTAAATTCCGGATAGTTTTCAACCAAACCATGTCGATTTTGGCAATTAATCATGTATACTTAAAAAATGGGTCGAGGATGGGTTAAAATTTGTCAACTTAAAATATTTATCTATAAAAATATGTATATGTATACATAAAACTTAAAATATTTACCAATAAAAATGTGTATATGGGTAAAAAGACTAAAATACCCTTGGGTGACAAGATTTAACAAGAAAATCTAACTAGGTTAAGCCTAAAGGACAATGTGCAACAAAATTCCTTGTAAAGAGCAAAACTTGTCAAAATTCGTTAAAAAGGACACCGCCTGATAAGTGGTATTAAGATAAAGGACAAAACTTGTAATTTTTCCGAAAAATCTCAATCCGATTAATCCTGATTAATCGCTAGACGTACCCCAGCGTCCTCCGACTAGCGCCTAGTGATATTTACAACCATCGTTGTGACTTGTGACCTCTCAATTCTATTATTTGGATCGTGTGTTACAATCGTTTTATAATGAAAATATTTTGATCAAGATGTGAGATATATGTACAAATTCTGCTTTATAGGTTGTACACTATAAAGCTTTTTTTTTTGTTTGTCAAAGATACCCTTTCAATAAAAACGACCCCTCTTAACAGAATTCAAAGTCAACTTAATAAAATATCTAGAGGAAGTAGGCAGGCCGGCAAGACAGGTACCACACAGGATGGTGATCTCATATCTATTGACTATGCAAAACAATAATTGAAACCTTGAACATATATCACCTGTTTCTTGTACAACCTCACCAATAATAATAATCAATGGCTGAAATCGTGCTTTCTGCCTTCCTCAATGTGCTCTTTGAGAAGCTGGCCTCTGCAGCTTTGAAAAGCATTGCCAGCTACAAGGGAATTGATTCCGAGATCAAGAAATGGCACAGATCGTTAAAGCAGATCCAACGTGTGCTTGCCGATGCTTCCCGGAAGGAGATAACTGATGAGGCTGTGAAAGGATGGCTCAATGATCTCCAGCATCTGGCTTATGACATAGATGATGTCCTCGACGACTTGGCAACCGAAGCTATGCACCGTGAGTTCAACCACGAGCCAGAAGCTATCTCCAACAAGGTAAGAAGGCTAATCCCAACTTGTTGCACAAATTTCTCACGAAGTACTAGCATGCATGACAAGTTAGATAGTATTACTGCCAAACTAAAAGATCTAGTTGAGGAGAAAGCTGCTCTTGGTTTGACGGTGGGAGAGGAAACTAGGCCAAAAGTTATAAGTAGAAGATTACAAACCTCTATGGTAGATGCATCTAGTATTATCGGGCGGCAAGTTGAGAAAGAGGCGTTGGTCCACCGCTTATTGGAGGATGAACCCTGTGATCAAAACTTGAGCATTCTTCCCATAGTTGGTATGGGCGGGGTGGGTAAAACTACTCTAGCAAAACTATTGTACAATGAAAAGCAAGTCAAGGATCGGTTTGAACTCAAGGCTTGGGTATGTGTGTCAGGTGAGTTTGATAGCTTTGGTATAAGCAAAGTTATCTATCAATCTGTAGCTGGGGTACACAAGTATTAGATAAGTTTACATAACTAGTGTACCTTATTGTAATTTGTATTTATTCTTTGGCCCTTATCCATGCCTATATATTGTATCATTCTCTTTAGTAATATTCATTCAATCATCTCATTATAATATGGTATCAGCCATTCCACTGAGTGGTTGAAGTTCTCCCTCCCATCCTTTCCCCTTCACCCCTTCATTTCTCCTTCCTTTTCTGTTCGTATCTTTCAGTTTCCAACCATCCATATTCTTCTGTGTTCTCTTCTTCCCTATCCTCATGGCTTCTTCTTCCTCTGACTCAAACCCGATGCCCAGTATCGCCCCTATGATGGCATTAAAACTTTCTTCCACAAACTATCTATATTGGCGCCTTCAAATGAAACCCTTGTTAACATATCATCAGGTCTTTTCACATGTCGATGGCACCATGTCTGCCCCTCCTCCCACCATCACAACCAATGACAAGACTACTGTTAATTCTGAATATGCCGATTGGGTTCAAGCTGAGCAGAAAGCTATTATAATCCTTACTGCATCTCTCACAGAAGAGGCACTTGCTGTTATTGTTGGGTTAACAACAGCCCGAGAGATCTGGCTTGCCCTTGAGGCAACGTTTTGTAATGCCTCGGTCGAACGTATCCAAAATCTCTGTGATAATCTTCGGTTATCTCAGAAAGGAGACAAGTCTGTCTCTGAATTTGGGCGTGATTTTAAGGCTGTTTGCGATCAGTTGAGTGCTATTGGTCACCCGGTTGACCCTATAGACCAGCTTCATTGGTTCCTTTGTGGCCTCGGACCGGCCTTTGAAACCTTTTCTACAACTATTCGCTCCACTCGACCTGCCCCTACCTTTGCTGACCTTCTGACCCGTGCTGAGAGCCATGAACTTTTTGTTCGGGCTATTCATGGCCCCAACATCTCAGCGATGGCCCTCACAGCTCTCTCCTCATCCCCTCAACGACCCACCAGACCTCGCGGTTCTCATAATCATGCCGCTCAATCTCGCCCAGCCCGTTATTCACACAACAGTCACAATAGGGGTTCTTATCGCCCTAATAACCCAAACAATCGATCTCGTCGACCACCTACTTGTCAACTTTGTCGAAATTCTGGACATTATGCCACTCAATGTTCAAAACTTCAGACATTTGCCTCCTCTGCCAGTCCTTCAGAGGAACAACTTGCTCAGGCCTTTCTTGCTCAGTGTCAACTTAATAACAATATCCCAGATTGGACATGTGATACGGGAGCCTCGGACCATATGCTTCCCAACACTCATGGGGTAACTAATCCATCTCCCACTCAAGGTAATAAACGTGTTTTTTTTGGTAATGGACAATCGCTGCCAATATCTCACACGGGTAATGCTAAATTATGTGGTTCTCTTGATCTTAATAATGTTTTAGTTGTTCCACAACTTACTAGAAACCTGCTTTCAGTAAGTAAATTAACAGAGGATAATTCGGTTGATGTTGTCTTCTCACATCCTCATTTTTTTATTCAGGATCGGCTAACCAAGCAAGTCCTCGCCCGGGGTTGCCGTGAAGACGGCCTTTACGTTCTAAATAATACTCATGAAGCGCTCGTTGCGTCTTCGTCATGTCCCAAAGCGTCTTTTGAAGTTTGGCATTCCCGTCTTGGGCATGTCAGTTTTGACACTATTAATATGTTAAAAAATCGTGGTCAATTATCGTTTACTTCCTTATTACCTAAACCGGGAACTTGCTCCCCGTGTGAGCTAGCTAAGTCTAAGCGACTACCTTTTGATAATAATATTAAACGTGCCACCAAACCTCTTGAATTGATCCATTGTGATTTATGGGGCCCTTCACCGGTAAAATCGGTTGAAAACTTCTTATATTATGTGGCTTTCATTGACGACTTCTCTCGGTTCACATGGATGTTTCCTCTACGAACCAAAGCTGAATTTTTTGATGCCTTGACTATATTCGTGCCATTTGTCCAAACTCAATTTGAATCAAAAATTAAAATATTCCAAAGTGATGGGGGCACGGAATTCACCAACCATAAAGTTCGAAAATTATTTGAAAACAATGGTACTTTGCATCGCATGTCTTGCCCATACACCCCCCAACAAAATGGAAGGGTGGAACGCAAACATCGACACATTGTCGAAACAGGTTTAGCAATGCTTTTTAATGCTAAAATATCTTCTACCTATTGGGTTGAAGCTTTTTCCTCGGCGGTTTACATCATTAATCGCTTACCCACCCCCATCCTTGACGGTAAATCCCCGTTTGAGTTGTTATATAATCAACCACCTCAATATGCAAATTTTCGCACGTTTGGTTGTCGGGTATATCCCTACCTACGTGACTATGCTCCAAATAAACTTGCACCAAGGAGTATACCATGTATTTTCATTGGTTATAGCTCCAAATATAAAGGATATAGATGTTTGGATCCTACTACCTCCCGCATTTATATTACGCGACATGCTCGCTTTGACGAGACATACTATCCACTTGACACTAATACCACGGAAAAACCAACTAACACTCTTGATTTGTCATCTTTTTTAGATACTTCTCCCATTCCAACCAATAACATACAACAACCAAATAATACCCCTCTTACACAACATAATAAAATTCCTACTGTTGACCAAAATACTCACCCTTTTATCCCTTCTACGCAACCACTTGGACCTATACCCTATTTCCCCTCTACCACACCTCTCGGTTCAAACATACCAAACTCTCCTCCATCATCTACTACATCCCCTGCCATGTCTCCCATCACCACTCCCATACCGACCCCTCCAAACTCACCTTTGTCGCACCCTTCCTCTGGTACCGATAGTCCCAGCTCAACACCTCCTCCCCCACCTCCTCCTCCCACTCATCCGATGATAACCCGTGCAAAAGCTGGAATTTTCAAACCTCGCCATTATGCCGACCTGGCTCACACAGAAAACCTTCCACTTCATCATGCCTTGTTTGCATCATCTGATCCTAAGTCCTATCAAACTGCATCAAAGGATACCAAATGGGTCCAAGCGATGAAAAATGAATATGATGCTCTTATTCGCAATCAAACATGGTCTCTCATCCCTCGACCCTCAACATCCAATGTTGTTGGATCAAAATGGCTTTATCGTACTAAGTTTCATTCTGATGGTAGAGTTGAACGCCATAAAGCTCGTCTTGTGGCGCAAGGCTACACTCAAGTTCCAGGCCTTGACTTCTCACATACTTTTAGTCCTGTCGTTAAGGCTGCCACTATTCGCACTGTGTTAGCCTTAGCCGTTATCAATCAATGGAAACTACATCAATTAGACGTTAACAATGCTTTTTTGCATGGCAATCTAACCGAATGTGTCTTCATGGAGCAACCCCCAGGTTTTCTCAATCCTCAATTTCCTGATTATGTATGTAAGTTGAACAAAGCAATCTATGGTTTAAAACAAGCCCCTAGGGCTTGGTTTCAGCGCCTGAGCTCTTTCTTAACCAAAAATGGTTTTTTGTGTAGTCGTGCGGATCCATCTCTTTTTATCCTAAAAAGGGAATCTTGTGTCATGTATCTTCTTGTCTATGTTGATGATCTAATCCTCACCGGTAATCAACCAAGTGCTCTCACTTCGTTTATCGACTGTCTTCATAAAGAATTTGCCATCAAAGATCTGGGAGAACTCAACTACTTCCTTGGACTGGAGGTTACCTACACAAAAAACGGATTATTCTTAAATCAATCCAAATATACTTATGATATCCTAACACGTGCAAAGATGTTGGATGCTAAACCAGCTCCAACACCTTTAAGCGCGAATGTTTCTTTTGTGTCTACAGGTGACCCATTCTCGGATGCTACTCATTATCGGTCAATTGTAGGGGCCCTCCAGTACTTGACGATCACCAGGCCTGACATCGCGTATGCTGTAAATCAAGTCAGCCAATTTTTGCATGCGCCAACCATTACTCACTATCAGGAGGTTAAAAGAATTCTTCGTTATCTTAAAGGCACACTTGCATTTGGTCTACACTACAGTCGTCCCAATCACACATCTTTATTGGGCTACTCCGACGCTGACTGGGCCAGATGTTTAGAAACACGCCGGTCAACTTATGGATATTCTATATTTTTAGGGGGCAATCTCATCTCTTGGAGCGCCAAAAAGCAACCTACTGTTGCTCGCTCAAGTTGTGAGTCTGAGTATAGGGCCATGGCCAACACTGCTGCAGAAATGGTTTGGATCACCCACCTTCTTCATGAACTTCACTCCCTACCGGCAGACTGTCCAACAATTTTGTGTGACAATCAAAGTGCTTTGTTTCTTACTCAAAATCCAGTTTCTCATAAACGTGCTAAACATATTGATCTTGATTATCACTTTTTACGAGAACTGGTTGCTTCAGGGAAGTTAGTTACGAAGTTTGTTCCAACCAAGCTTCAAGTGGCGGACATCTTTACCAAGAGTCTTCCCAAACCTCAGTTCATCAACTTTCGTCAGATTCTTCGGATTGGACCGCCACCGTTTCGCTTGCGGGGGGATATTAGATAAGTTTACATAACTAGTGTACCTTATTGTAATTTGTATTTATTCTTTGGCCCTTATCCATGCCTATATATTGTATCATTCTCTTTAGTAATATTCATTCAATCATCTCATTATAATAACAAGGAATTTGCTGATTTAAATCTGCTACAAGTAGATCTTGTTAAACACTTGAGGGGGAAAAGATTTCTCTTGGTGTTAGATGACGTGTGGAGTGAGAGTTATGAGGATTGGAAAACCCTGGTGGGCCCGTTTCATGCATGTGCTCCTGGAAGTAAAGTCATCATAACAACACGGAAGGAGCAATTGCTCAAAAGATTGGGTTACGGCCATCTAAACCAACTACGGAGCTTGTCACATGACGATGCTTTGTCTTTGTTTGCTCTACATGCGTTAGGTGTAGATAATTTTGATTCACATGTGTCACTCAAACCTCATGGTGAAGCGATTGTGAAAAAATGTGATGGATTGCCTTTGGCTTTGATCACACTTGGGACATCACTGAGGACAAAAGAAGATGAAGACTCGTGGAAGAAAGTATTAGAAAGTGAGATATGGGAATTACCGGTTGAAGGTGAAATCATCCCAGCCCTTAAACTAAGCTACCATGATCTTTCTGCACCTTTGAAGCGGTTATTTGTATATTGCTCTTTGTTTCCCAAGGACTTTCTGTTTGACAAGGAGCAACTGGTTTTATTATGGATGGCAGAAGGGTTTTTGCAGCAGCCAACTCCAAGCGATTCAACAGAAGAGAGCCTGGGTCATGAATATTTTGACGAGTTGTTTTCAAGGTCATTTTTTCAACATGCACCTAATCATGAATCGTTTTTTGTCATGCATGACTTGATGAATGACTTGGCGACATCAGTTGCTACCGAGTTTTTTGTAAGGTTAGACAATGAGGCGGAGAAGAATATTAGGAAGGAGATGCTAGAAAAGTACCGTCATATGTCATTTGTTCGTGAGCCATATGTAACTTACAAGAAGTTCGAGGAATTAAAAATATCTACAAGTTTGAGAACGTTCTTGGCAACGTCTGTTGGGGTGATAGAGAGCTGGCAACATTTCTACTTATCAAATAGGGTTCTAGTTGACTTACTTCATGAGTTACCCTTGTTAAGGGTTCTATGTTTGAGTAATTTTGAAATAAGTGAGGTACCAAGTACCATTGGTACTTTGAGGCACTTGCGGTATCTTAATCTATCTCGAACTAGAATCACACATTTACCGGAAAATTTATGCAACCTCTATAATTTACAGACATTGATTGTAGTTGGTTGTCGTAATTTAGCTAAGTTGCCAAACAACTTCTTAAAGCTTAAAAACCTGCGACATCTTGATATTAGGGACACTCCGCTCTTGGATAAGATGCCCTTGGGGATTAGTGAGTTGAAAAGCCTACGAACTCTTTCGAAGATCATCATCGGAGGTAAAAGCAGGTTTGAAGTAACCAAACTTGAAGGCTTAGAGAATTTATGTGGGAAAGTTTCCATTGTTGGTTTGGATAAAGTTCAAAATGCAAGAGATGCAAGGGTGGCAAACTTTTCACAAAAGACGCTTAGTGAGTTAGAGGTTGTATGGACTAATGTGTCGGATAATTCAAGAAACGAAATTCTTGAAAAGGAGGTCCTAAATGAGCTTAAGCCCCGTAATGACAAGTTAATCCAACTCAAAATTAGGTCATACGGGGGATTAGAGTTTCCTAATTGGGTTGGGAATCCCTCGTTTCTTCATTTGAGGCATGTGTCGATACTTGGTTGTAAAAAGTGTACATCACTACCGGCGTTTGGGCAACTACCATCACTTAAACAGTTGTTTATCAAAGGACTGGATGGGGTGAGAGTTGTGGGTATGGAGCTACTAGGGTCAGGTCGTGCATTCCCTTCACTTGAAATTTTAAGTTTTAAACAGATGCCTGGGTGGGAGAAATGGGCAACCGATACTAGTGATGTGTTTCCATGCTTGAAAAAGCTTCTTATAAGAGAATGCCATAATTTGGTTCAAGTCAAGCTTGAAGCATTACCTTCATTGAATGTTTTAGAAATATATGGTTGCCCTAATCTGGTTGACGTCACACTTCAAGCACTACCTTCATTGAACGTTCTAAAAATAGTTAGATGTGATAATTGTGTGCTTAGAAGGTTGGTTGAAATAGCTAATGCACTTACCAAGTTGGAAATACAATGTATATCAGGGCTTAATGATGTGGTGTGGAGAGGTGCTATAGAGTATCTTGGTGCAATTGAAGACTTAAGCATATGTGAGTGTAATGAAATAAGATATTTGTGGGAATCAGAAGCAATTGTGAGTAAAGTTCTTGTGAATTTAAGGAAATTGATAGTGTCATGTTGTAATAATTTGGTGAGTTTAGGAGAGAAAGAGGAGGATAATTACAGGAGCAACCTCCTGACATCTCTTAGGATGCTGCTGGTAACTTATTGTGACAATATGAAGCGTTGTATTTGTCCAGATAACATTGAGACGTTGGGTGTGGTTGCTTGTAGTTCAATTACAACTATCTCCTTACCAACAGGAGGGCAGAAGCTCAAGTCGCTTAACATTTTGTATTGTAATAAACTATCGGAAAGAGAGTGGGGAGGACAAAAAATGAACAACAACGAGAGCAGCATGCTTGAATATGTACATATAAGTTGTTGGCCAAATCTGAAATCAATCATCGAGCTGAAATATTTGGTTCACCTCACTGAGTTGAGAATAATAAATTGTGAAACTCTGGAGTCGTTTCCTGATAATGAGTTGGCTAATATGACATCGCTACAGAAATTGGAAATAAGAAATTGTCCAAGTATGGATGCGTGTTTTCCTCGTGGTGTTTGGCCTCCCAATCTGGATACTCTAGAAATCGGGAAGTTGAATAAGCCCATCTCATAGTGGGGCCCACAGAATTTTCCAACCTCACTCGTGAAACTATACTTATACGGTGGTGACGATGGAGTGAGTAGTTGTAGTCAATTTTCTCATCTTCTTCCGCCATCTCTTATTTATCTCAAAATAGATGAATTTAACAAATTGGAATTAGTTTCAACGGGACTGCAACACCTCACCTCCCTCGAACATCTTCATTTAGACGATTGCCCTAATCTGAACAAAGTGTCGCATCTCCAACACCTCACCTCCCTCCGACATCTGTCTTTTGACAACTGTCCTAATCTGAATAACTTATCGCATTCCCAGCAGCTCACGTCTCTCAAACATCTTAGCTTTTACGATTGCCCAAAAATGATGGATCTACTAGAAACGTTGTTGCCGTCACTTTTGAGTTTAACGATCTTGGGTGATTGCCCAAAACTGAAAGAAAGATGCAGTAAACGAGGCTGCTACTGGCCCCTCATCTGGCATATCCCCTATATCCGCATATGAAGGTCCCTCGATCATGAAGTTAATGCGAAGGTCTCTATCTTTCTCCCTTACTCCCTTTAGTGATTATAAATAAATAGCAGACTTTTTTTTATTATTTTTTATTTTTTTACAAACAGTTCTAAAAATAATCTCAATATCTGGTTGTTACTATGGACATGCTTACTGATTATTCCCTTTTTTTAATATTTTTTAAACCATGTGTTACTAATCAAATTCATATGTCATCTCTTGGGTTTTATTTGCACAGAATACCATTTTTTTAATGTAGTTTTGTTAATCCAGTATGTCATGCAATTAATATTTATACCATGTTTACAACAGATTCTTGTCCTGTTTAGCCAATGTATCAAAGACTAAATGTACAACTTTCCTGATAACTAGTCAAGTGGCATAAAAAAGTAGGGGAAAGTTATTGTACAAATAAAGTATTCCGTTCAAAAAATCTGTTTGGTTGGTTAAGGAAGGAATTTGAATTCATTCCAATGAATTCACTAACTTATCGGAATTTAGCTTTCCTTCACCATCTCAATGGAACGTTTAGATGACAAAAAAATTTATGGTATTCGACTAGAATACCCCAAAACATTATCATATTTCTTTCTAATCAACTAAGATGAAACAGGCACTTGAGTCGAGAACAAGAATCGTTCGAGTCAAGAACACAGAATGGAGAACACAAAATCAAGCAGTGGTGAGTACTGATTTCGATTGTTCCAGTTCGTTCTATCCAATATCGAGCAGTGATGAATCCAGCAGGGAGCAAAACCTTGGAGTTGACTGGAAGTTTTTTGTTGAACTCCGATTACTTAAAACAGAAATTTACCTATGTTTGTTCTAGCTCTAAATGGTGTTTATCTACATGTACAAATGATGATGTGGTTCCATGTATATGTCTTGTCAGCCTCTGATTACAATAACAATCTGAAGATTTTTAGCTTTTTTTTTGAAGTTTTGTTGGCCTATAATTGTGTGATCAAAGTTTGGGTGAAGTTATGGTCAAAATTGTAATTACTATAGAAAGTTAAGTTTTTTGAGGCAATTTTGTATTTATATTTAGTCCAAGGGTCTTTGTGTACATAATGGAATTTAGAAACTGTTTAGAATGAAAAACGACGCATCTATTCCTTCATTGCCAATATAGGGCAGATTACTGTTGGAAAATCAGGTCCTTGAACAAACACAATGAACATGAGATTGAACGAACACCGCTCTAACTCTTTTCATCATAAACCAAAAGCACACTGATAACAATAATCTTATCCATTTATTTATACTATACTAAACCCAAACCTACTATAACTCAAAAGCCAATTAAATAATTATTAGACCCAGACTAGATAAATATATCTATTAAATAATATACTAATATTCATCGAGACCAGTAACTAAATAATAACATATAAATCAAACTTTAACTTCAACCTTTTAAATTAGAGTTAAATGCTTGGTTGGTCCCTGTGGTTTGCGAAAATTGCAGACTTGGTCCTAATGGTTTACTAATTACATACTTGGTCCCAGTGATTGTAATTTTTGAACACGGGTGGTCCTTAACACTAACCTTTGTTAAATTTTTCAGTTATGTATTTATGAAATGACTAAATTGTCCCTGAACATTAAAAAAAATTATAAAGATGACCAATCCTTATCTTCTTCTTCTTCTCTCTGAAACTCACCATCACCACTTCCACCACCACCACCTCCACTTTCAATCCACCACCTCCACCGTAACTATTGTTAACAGTAAATCCCAAATTTCAAACCAAATTATAGTCTGATCTGATGTGATCAAGAATTCAAGATATTGAAAAAGGATTAATATACTCAAAATAATAAGAATTACCTCACCAATAGCAATCCCAACAACAAGCCCAGTTGAAATTGGCGGAGAATTAGAATTAGCTGGCGAAGATGATGTCGCCGGAGATCCACAATTCACAATCAACGGTAACATCGCAACAATTCACAACCAGCGGTGCCTTCTCCGTCGCCTTCTAAGGAGAAATTCGAACAGGTGGTGCCTTCTCCGTCGCAGATCCGGTGAGTAACTGAGGCTCCGTTGAAGCTGAACTCACGATGCGATGTTGGTGTTGAACGCGACGGTCCGTACGCCGACGGAGAATGCGGAGTTGATTGAGATATGGTTGGATTTGAAAACTGATCCGGTGAAAGAAGCAGATGCGGCAGCCATGAGCACACCTTTTATTTGTTCAAATTGTGTGCTGTTTGTTAAGTGGATGAGATTGAATGGTTACTTTAGAAGTGTTGACAGTGGATGTGGAGGAGGTGTTGGTGGTGGGTTGAAGGTGGAGGAGGAGGAAGTGGTGGTGGTTGTGGGTTAGAGAGGGATGGGGGGAAGAAGATAAGGGGTGGGCTATATTGTTTTAGTTTTTTATTTTTTATTTTTTAATCTTCAGGGATAATTTAGTCATTTCACAAATACTTAACTGAAAAATTTAACAAAGGTTACTGTTAAGGACCAACCGAGTTAAAAAATTACAACCACTGGGACCAACTTTGTAATTAGTAAACTCTTAGGACCAAGTCTGCAATTTTCACAAACCACAGGAACCAACCAAGCATTTAACTCTTTAAATTATCTTAAACCCACTTCAACTTCAATTAGAATTAGGGGCTGTTTGGCAACATCTGAACCAATAAGTGCTGAATGAATAAGAGGTCTGAATGACTAAGAGGCTCTGAATCATTAAGTGCTGAACCAGTATCCTTTAATCACAAAGTTGATGGGATAGGTATATATAAGCCTACCACATTCGCTTGGAATGTTTTCTCAATTACACTTTCAATCTCTTCTCCACTCCATTATTTTATGTCAAATTAATCTCATTTAAGTTTTTCTCCTTAAAAAAAAAAAAAAAAAAAACACAAACAAAAGTCCGAACTCAATATATTTAGACCATGCGTAATCATTTGATGAATAATGCCCCCACCCTGGGGCATTTTCTGCCATGTGGCAGTCCAGTATGGGGGCATTATTGGGCGTTTTTACAAAAGTGACGTAGTGAGAATAATGCCCAATAACGCCCATCCAATCATTACACAATTGTTTATTTTTTTTAAAATTAGAAACTTAAAATACTTCATTAAATTAAAAAAAATTTACAATACTAGAAATTAAAAAAATAAAAACCGACTAAAAATAGAAATAAAAAAAGATAAAGTTAAAAAAAAAAGATGATGATCTAAAGTCCGTATTTTTCCCGAAGTTTTTGGCGGTGCATTTGCGCAACGATCAACGCGTTGCCTTGGAGGTGGTCGATCGGTTTGGACAAAAACTTTATGTCCTTTTTCGTTTGTCTCGCCGCTTGCATCTCGTTAAACTTTTTTTGTTTTCGGTGACTCGTTCTTTTATAGTCTCCTAACGTTTGTGGCCAGGGTCTCGAATGTCTTGGAGACGACGGTTCATCTCCTCGAAATCTTCCTTTAACTCGAGATCGGAAGACGACTCCACCGGTTTTTTCCCGGTTCGCTTATCTTTTCTTCTACCGGGCGGTCGAGCCAACTCTTCAACTTCCTCGTCATCGTCCACAACAACATTTAGATCGACGTTGTGGGCATCGAAAGTTGGTGTTTCAGGGTCAACGGAGGATGACGTTTTCGACCGTTTAGCTTTACGTCTACTACTGGACGTCATGGTCGGTACGCCAGCCCACTTTGGACTTTTTCTTAGTAGATCCCAACATTTATAGTACGTGAAAACGCCTTTCATCTTCTCGTACTCTTCCATAGCCTTCGTTAAACACCGACGTCACCTTCTCCGCTCGGCCGATTATCGTAGTTTCGTTGATAAACTTCTTGGAAGGCGTGACACTTGTTGTTGATATTGGTCCATTTGCTAGAGATGGAATCCTTGTTACGATGTTCACCCTTTCCCCACGTGCTATAAAAAAGCTTACGAATCCTATTCCAAAATTCGGGAGCGGTTTGAAAGTTTGCTACAAATAGAAAAAAAAAGTTGTACGTTAAAAATAAAAAAAAAATCAACGTGTAGGAAAAAAATAAGTAAAAAAAATAACACTTACCAACATCGGGGTCCTCCGAAACATTGACCCACGACCGAACCAACGTGTATTCCTCGTCCTTCGTCCAAATAACGTAAGTATGCTTACGATGAGGTTGGTTCGGTTCCTTCTTTTTATGCGACCTTTTACCGCGTTTCGATGTCTCTCGCTCCGGTTCGGGTTGCGTCTCCGGCACGATATCCACCTTGGGTTCGGGTTGTTGTTGGGATGGTTGCGAGCCGCCGGGTTGGGCAAAGCCGAAAGTGGGTGGCATGTAAGGAGTAGAGCCACTCAAGTAAGCCGCGTACGATAACATGTTCGGGTCCATGTCTTGAAGGTTAAAGTTTTGTTGCGGTTGGGTGGTGTCCGGGTTCCCGGGTCTTGACGGAACACCAAAAGGGGGTCGGAATGGATTCATGGTTTTATAAAATGTAAAAGAAGTAGAGAGAGTTTGATTGAGAGTGATTTTTTTATATAAAGTTGGATGTCAAGTGGGGTTTTTATACAATTAAATTGGAATAAAAAAATAAACATTTAAAGAATGTTACCGTTTGAACGGTAAACTCAAGCCCCAATGCACATTTTTGGCATGTTTTAAACCACGCCGATCGATTTTTTTTTCACGAAAAACGCTACAAAACGCCGAGGGGGTGGAGTCGGGGCGGGATTGAGCGTGTTTGGGGCTGGATTTGAAAACCAAACGCCTGGTGTTCTTAGGAAAAAGCAAGCAGGGTAGAATCAGTTTATTTTCATATAATATATTATTGGGTAAATTACACTTTTCGTCCTTTATGTTTGTAGCGGGTTTCAATGGACAGCCTTTAACTTCAATAATTACAGTCTCAATCCTTTATTCGTTAAACTCATTGCACCATAGGTCCTTTAACACTAACTCAGTTAAAATTTTTAGTTAAAGCTGGTCATGTGACTTGCACATGAGGGTATATCGGTAAATTTACTTATTTAGTTAAAAAATAAAAAAAAAGGTAAATTACATATATAAATAAAACTCACTTTGTTCCATCTCTTCTCTCTGCTCAATCAAGAACAACAAACCATGGCTGCCGGCCACCCTCAAATCATGGTCGCCGGCCACCCTTAACCATCATTGACCAGCCACCCTCAACCATCACTGATCGCCGACCTCTCTCTCTCTAAACGCACACACATACAAAGTCTCTTTCTCATATTCGACCACTACCTTCACAGATTTAGGGTTATCAGAACCTGTCAGCCATTATCTTTCTCTTTAAACCTATGTCGGTCATTCTCTCGTTCTAGCTCTCCCCAAAATTCTCGATTCCCTCCTCTACCTCCAAATCCGAGTTTGGGCGGCGAGGTTTTAACTGTTAACCCTAGATGGCTAGATCTACCACTATCGCACTGGTAGTGGTCGGAATTTTGGGTGGAGTAAACAACTGAAAACCCATCAGGAATTTGAGACAGAAAGGAGAGAAAGAGATCGGTCCTGGGATGTGGGTTTTGCAAAGTTAAAGTTATTTACTTTGATAATGAGCAGGTTTTGAAAAATTGAAAGATAAGCTATGGTGGGTTGGTGGTGGCGGGTGCTGATATGAGCAGATTTTGAAAATTTCACAAGCGATTTTACAAATCAGATTCAAATGAAGGAACTGATTGGAGTGGAGCTTGGTTGTCGTCGGATATGAGGAACTGATTGGAGTAGTTTCAGGTGACGGTGGTTTTATGCGGTGGTGGAGATGGCAACACGGTGGTGGCGGCTCATAGAAAAAGGAAGTTCAGGGGATCGTTTATATTTAAAGTTAGTTTTTGTTTTGTTTAATTATCTAAATTATTAAGTTTTTAAATATAGCTTTTGTTTTATTCTTTTGATTATTAAATACTATAATAATTAAGTAAAAAGACTAAACTATCTCTATATGAATAAACTTAACTGAAAGTTTTAACTCAGTTAGTGGTAAAGGACGTAGAGTGTAATGAGTTTTACAAATAAAGGACTGTGACTGTAATTATTGAAGTTAAAGGTTATCCATTGCAATCTGATATAAACATAAAGAGTTAATTACTTTTTTCGTCCCTGAGGTTTGTAAAAAATAACGGTTTCAGTCCATTAGTTTAAAAATTGCGATTTCAGTCCATTAGTTTCATTTTCGTAACCATTTCAGTCCACTAACTTAACTCCATCCATTTATTTTGTTAACTTTAAGTTAACTAACTAATTCAGGGACGGTTTGCGTCAGTTTTAGAAACACAGGGACTTAAGTGTAAACTCTAAAACATTAAAACAAAAAAAATAGTAAATTCCAAAAAATAAAAAGAATTCCAAAAAACCAAACAAATTCCAAAAAATTCTAAAAAATCATAAAAATTCTAAAAAATCCAAAAAATCCGTTTCGGCGCGAACTGTTTCGAACCCGAACCGTTTCGAGCTGAACCATTTCGACGCGAACCGTTTCGACCCGAACCGTTTCGAGCTGAACCATCCGTACCGTTTCGACCCGAACAGTTTTGAGCTGAAACGTTTCGACGCGAACTGTTTGGACCCGTACCGTTTCGAGCAGAACCGTTTCGACCTGTGCCGTTTCGAAGCCGAACCGTTTCGACCCGTACCGTTTCGACCCGAAACGGCACGGTTCGGTTCGAAACACCGTTTCGACCCGTACCGTTTCGAAGCTGAACCGTTTCAAGCCGTACCGTTTCGACCCGAACCGTCCGTACCGTTTCGACCCGAACCGTTTCGACCTGAACCGTTTCGACGCGAACCGGTTCGACCCGTACTGTTTCGACCCGAACCGTTTTGAGCTGAACCATCCGTACCGTTTCGACCCGAACCGTTTTGAGCTGAACCGTTTCGACGCGAACCGTTTCGACCCGTACCGTTTCGAGCCGAACCGTTTCGACCCGTACCGTTTCGACCCGAAACGGCACGGTTCGGTTCAAAACGACACGGTTCGGTTCGAAACGGCACGGTTCGGTTCGAAACTGTACGACTTGAAACGGTTCGGCTTCGAAACGGTACGGGTCGAAACGGTTCGGTTCGAAACGGTTCAGCTCGAAACGGTTCGGCTTCGAAACGGTACGGGTCGAAACGGTTCGGCTCGTAACGGTACGGGTCGAAACGGTTCGCGTCGAAACGGTTCAGCTCGAAACGGTTCGGGTCGAAACGGTACGGACGGTTCAGCTCGAAACGGTTCGGGTCGAAACGGTACGACTTGAAACGGTTCGGCTTCGAAACGGTACGGTCGAAACGGTACGGGTCGAAACGGTTCGGCTTGAAACGGTACGGGTCGAAACGGTTCGGCTTCGAAACGGCACGGGTCGAAACGGTTCGGCTCGAAACGGTACGGGTCGAAACGGTTCGCGTCGAAACGGTACGGGTCGAAACGGTTCGCGTCGAAACGGTACGGACGGTTCAGCTCGAAACGGTTCGGGTCGAAACGGTTCGCGTCGAAACGGTTCAGCTCGAAACGGTTCGGGTTCGAAACAGTTCGCGCTGAAACGGATTTTTTGGATTTTTTAGAATTTTTAGAATTTTTATTATTTTTTAGAATTTTTTGGAATTTGTTTGGTTTTTTGGAATTTTTTTTAGTTTTTGGAATTTACTATTTTTTTTGTTTTAATGTTTTAGAGTTTACACTTAAGTCCCTGTGTTTCTAAAACTGACGCAAACCGGCCCTGAATTAGTTAGTTAACTCAAAGTTAACAAAATAAATGGATGGAGTTAAGTTAGTGGACTGAAATGGTTACGAAAATGAAACTAATGGACTGAAATCGCAATTTTTAAACTAATGGACTGAAACCGTTATTTTTGACAAACCTTAGGGACGAAAACAGTAATTAACTCAAACATAAATGACGAAAAGTGTAATTTATCCTATATTATTCCCTTCCAAAATGTCCAAAATCAATATATTAAAATATTTAGGAGACAGCCCGCAGGGTAGGTACCGCCCCTGTATACTGATTGGTGATCGATCATCTGACTCCAAATCAATAATTGAACTGACGTTGACCATTAACCTGAATGAACCACTGTTCACTTTTCTTCAACCTCAAGTCTTCACCACAACTATAATCCGTTTCATATACAATACTCTCACCACCGTAAGCAATCAATGGCTGAACTGGTGCTTTCTGCCCTCCTCCCTGTGCTCTTTGAGAAGCTGACCTCTGCAACTTTGAAAAGCATTGCTCGCTACAGAGGAGTTGATGCTGAGATCAAGAAATGGCACAGATCCTTGACCCAGATCCAAGGTGTGCTTACTGATGCTTCTCAGAAAGAGATAACCAGTGCGCCTGTGAAACGATGGCTCAATGATCTCCAGCATCTGGCTTATGACATCGATGACGTCCTCGATGGTTGGCTGACCGAAGCTATGCATCGTGAGTCCACCCACGACTCAGAAGGAGTCACCAGCAAGGTAAGAAAGCTAATCACCCCAACTTGTTGCACTAATTTTTCACGGAGTACTACTACGATGCTTGCCGAGTTAGATCGTATTTCCACCAAACTACAAGATCTAGTTAAGGAGAAAGCTGATCTTGGTTTGAGAGTGGAAGAGGCTCAAAGTAGGCCAAGAAATAATAATAGAAGATTTCAAACCTCTGTTGTCGATCCATCTAGTATTGTTGGACGACAAGCTGAGAAAGAGGCATTGCTCCAACAGTTATTGTTACCCGCGGATGAACCATGTGATCAAAACTATAGCATTGTTCCCATAGTTGGTATGGGCGGGGTTGGTAAAACTACTCTGGCTAGACTTTTGTATCATGAAAAACAAGTCAAGGATCACTTCGAACTCAAGGCGTGGGTTTGCGTCTCGGATGAGTTTGATAGCTTTCGTATAAGTAAAGAGATCTTTGAAGCTATGGCAAAGGTAAACGAGAATCTTACAAATCTGAACCTTCTTCAAGAAGCCCTTGGAGATCACCTAAGGGGTAAAAAATTTCTGTTGGTACTAGATGATGTGTGGACCGAAAGTTATGCAGATTGGGAAACCCTTGTCAGACCGTTTTATACATGTGCTCCTGGAAGTAAAGTCATCGTAACAACACGAAAGGATCAATTGCTTAAACAGTTGGTTTACAATCCTCTAAACAAGCAGCTACACAGCCTCTCAGATAATGACGCTTTGTCTTTAGTTGCTCGACATGCATTAAGTGTAGATAACTTTGATTCACATTTGTCTCTCAAACCATATGCTGAAGGTATTGTGAAAAAGTGTGGTGGTTTACCTTTGGCTTTGACAGTGCTTGGTAGACTGTTGAGAACAAAAAAAGAAGTAGAGCACTGGGTGAAAGTGTTAAACAGTGAGATATGGAGATTAAAAGATGAAGGTGGAATTCTCCCAGCCCTTCGACTAAGCTACCAAGATCTTTCTGCAACTTTGAAGCAGTTGTTTGCTTACTGCTCCTTGTTTCCCAAGGACTTCCTGTTTGACAAGGAGAATCTGGTTTTATTATGGATGGCCGAAGGGTTCTTGCACCAACCAACTACAAGCAATTCAACAGAAGAACACTTGGGTCATGATTTCTTTGACGAGCTGTTGTCAAGATCATTTTTTCAACAGGCACCTAATAATGAATCATTATTTGTGATGCATGACCTCATGAATGACAAGGCGACGTCGATTGCTACCGAGTTTTATTTAAGGTTAGACAATGAGTCAGAGAAAAATATTAGGACGGAGCTGCTGGAAAAGTACCGCCATATGTCATTTGCTCGTGAAGAATATGTAGCTTACACGAAATTTGAGGCATTCACAAAAGCCAAAAGTTTGAGGACATTCTTGGCAACATACGTTGGGGAGGTAGAAAGCTGGAGAAACTTCTTTTTATCTAATAAGATTCTCACTGATTTGCTTCTTGAGTTACCGTTGTTAAGGGTTCTAAATTTGAGCGGCTTTGTAATAAGTGAGGTACCGGAGTCCATTGGTACTTTGAGGCACTTGAGATATCTTAATTTATCTCGGACTCGTATCACACATCTACCGGAAAAAGTTTGCAATCTCTACAATTTACAAACATTGATCCTTTTTGGTTGTGATAAATTAGCTAAGTTGCCCAACAACTTCCTAAAGCTTAAAAACCTGCGACATCTTGACGTTAGGGACACCCCACTTTTGTTTCAGATGCTGTTAGAGATTGGCAAGTTGAAAAGGCTACAAATTACTCTCTCGAAAATTGATATCGAAAGTGAAAGCGGAATTGAAATAGCCAAACTTAAAGACTTTAAGAATCTATATGAAAAACTTTCGGTTGTAGGTTTGGAAAAAGTGCAAAATGCAACCTATGCACATGAGGCGAACTTTTCACAAAAGGAGCTAAGTGAGTTAGAGCTTGTATGGAGTGATGAGCTACGTGATTTACAAAATGAAATTCTTGAAAAAGCAGTCCTAAATGAGTTGAAGCCCTGTGATGATAAGTTAATACAACTGGAGATTAGGTCATACAGGGGACTAGAATTTCCCAGTTGGGTTGGGGATCCTTCGTTTCTTCATTTGAAGCATGTGTCAATAAGTGGTTGTAAGAGGTGTACATCTTTACCGCCACTCGCACAACTACCATCTCTTAAGGAGTTGTTTATTGAAAGCTTATATATGATGGAAGTTGTGGATTTTGAGTTATTTGGGGCTGGTTGCGCATTTCCTTCACTTGAAATTCTCGGTTTAAGTGATATGCGTGGGTGGAAGAAATGGTCCGGTGTTGCGTTTCCACGCTTACAAACGCTTATAATAAG
Organism: Helianthus tuberosus; assembly: GCA_030545235.1. Taxonomy (NCBI): domain Eukaryota; kingdom Viridiplantae; phylum Streptophyta; class Magnoliopsida; order Asterales; family Asteraceae; genus Helianthus; species Helianthus tuberosus. The sequence continues at coordinate 203,740,933 of CM060425.1, forward strand.
TGATTGTCCTAATTTGGTTGAAGTCACACCTGAAGCTCTACCTTCATTGAATGTTCTTCGAATAGATAGTTGTCCTAGTTTGGTTAAAGTCACACCTAAAGCTCTACCTTCATTGAATGATCTATCTATACATGGATGTCCTAAATTGGTTGAAGTCACAGTTGAAGCACTACCTTCATTGAAACTACTAATACTATCTAAGTGTGATAGTGGTCTGTTAAGAAATCTAGTTGAAGTAGCTTCAGCAGTCACCGAGTTGAAAATAACTTCTATTTCCGGGCTTAATGATGTGGTGTGGAGAGGTGTCATAAAGTTTCTTGGGGAAATTGAAGATTTAAGCATAAAGAAGTGTAATGAAATAAGATACCTGGTGAAATCAGATGCAGCTGCAAGTAAGATTCTTGTGAAGCTGAGGAAATTGCAAGTGTGGAATTGTGACAATTTGGTGAGCTTAGGAGAGAAAGAGGAGGATAGTTGTAGTAGCAACCTCCTCACATATCTTAGGATTTTGTACATATTCAGTTGTAAGAATATGGAGCGTTGCACTTGTCCAGATGGCATTGAGAAGCTGATTGTCGATGGTTGTAGTTCAATTACAGTTGTCTGCTTTCCAAAAGGAGGACTGGAGAAGCTCAGAAAACTTAGAATTAATGAATGCATGAAACTATTGGAAAGAGGGTGGGGAGGACAAAACGTGGACAACAGAAGCAGCATGTCGATGCCTGAAGATGTATGGATAAGTGATTGGCCAAGTCTGAAATCAATCATTGAAATGAATTGCTGGGTTCACCTCACTAAATTGAGAATAGAAGATTGTGAAAGTCTTGAGACATTTCCAAACAATTTGACATCACTGGAGAATCTAAAAATAATAAATTGTCCCAGATTGGATGTTCCTTTTCCTGGTTGGGTTTGGCCTCCCAATTTGCGTTCCTTAGAAGTAGGGAAGTTGAAGAAGCCCATCTCAGGGTGGGGCCCACAGAATATTCCAACCTCGCTTGTTGAATTGAAGTTATATGGTGCCGAAGATGGCTTGAGTAGTTGTAGTGAATTTTCTCATCTTCTTCCTTCGTCTCTTACTTCTCTTTACATATATGATTTTGAGAAATTGGAAGCCGTTTCAGTGGGACTCCAACACCTCACCTCCCTCCAACGTCTCTCTTTTTCCAGTTGCCCCAATCTGAAGAAAGTGTCGAATCCCCAACACCTCACCTCCCTCCAGCATCTCACTTTTGAACACTGCCCTAAGATGATGGATATACCAGAAATGTTGTTGCCTTCACTCTTGAGATTAAACATCAGCGGTTGCCCAAATCTGAAAGAAAGATACCGTAAAAATGGGAGTCACTGGCTCCTCATCTCCCATATCTCCTGTATCATTATGTCATTATCCATGACGGAGGACTTTTGCATTGTTTCCGAGTTTGCTTAAGGAGAGAAAAGAACAGAAGTGGAAGGAAAGAAAAGCTTAATTTAAAGGTCTCTCTCCCTCTACCTGTAATGGTTTAAACTTAAATAACTGATGTATTTTTTTCCAACAAACGCTTTTAAATGTAATCTCAAATATATTGTTAGACTGTTTTCTTTTTTAAAATTTGTTCAAGTTAATAATGTTTGTACTCATATGGTAATGCCAATTAATATTATGTGTGTCTTAGCTTTTAACTCATTACAATTTATTTAATTCCAAATGGATAATAGTGGATTAAATTTCAATGAAATATGTTGATTTTAAACATGTGTTTATACATCACTTGAAATTCTAAGTTTTAAACATATATATGGGTGGAAGAAATGGTCAACGAATAGTGGAATTGTGTTTCCTTGCCTGAAACAGCTTCTTATAGGGCATTGCCCTAATTTGGGTGAAGTCACACTTGAATCCCTACCTTCATTGAGTGTTCTAGACATACATTATTTTTCATAATTTGGTTGAAGTCCTACTTGAAGCACTACCTTCATTGAAAGTTTTGAATATAGTTACCATGTAATATATAATAAGGGTCTTATTTTTGTAATGTTGCACCTAAAGATGAAGAAGTGCGAGCATCATGAAAGAACCCGTCAACCAAACATTGATGGAGCAGACGAGTGTTACGGAAAACAGGTAAATGGTTTGAAAGAATGTTTTTTCTGATAAGATGGGAATACATAAGAGGAAGGAACAACCGGGAAACCGACTATCAAGGTACATTTTGTTCACATATGATTTAATAGTTACAGTCTACTAAAATCTTATGTTTTTATGGTTTCAAAATAAGTAATATTTGCTGGTTGTGTTTTTTTTTTATAGGAAAAATGGTTGTTGAAATGGAATGATAGACATGACAGAAGACCATTCTTTCATACTTCTATGATAGAATGTTGTACTTATGATTTGAGAAAGTTAAGATGGGTGTTATTATTTAGATGTAACTGTAGAATCAGATTACTGTCTTATTTGAAAATGGTAACAATTATAGAATTTCAAAGAAATTTATGTGTGAATGACGTAATTAAAACTAGTTGTGTAATCAAAGTACAACTAAACAATATTTGCTGTGAAGAAATATAATGTTATAAATCTAATAAAAAGTTCATATCTCTTTAAACGTTTTACAGAAGCTAATTCTACAGTTTGATGCTCATAATATCCTGTGGTAGGGTAATCCGTACATTAAGCTTAAATCATCAAAATCTGCAGCTCCATTTTTCAGTATAAAACATTGACTTTAAAAGTCAATGTAGCATGATTTACGACTCGAAAATGGAAAGAATTGTTGCAGATTAAATACAAGTTTTGAAAATTGTAGGTATCAAGGTACATGGCATGGATACAATTTTATATAACTGCATCAATTTCATACCAGTAAACCATCAAAAGCTGTTAAGTCCTATATTCCAGTAACAAAGATCGACTGCCAATATCTAATGGACTAATTTGCAACTCCGAAAATGAAATGAAATTTGGTGTTTAATTAATTATTAGCAACAAATTTTCATGCTATACATTTCTACAACCCCCACTGACCCACCTAGTTCATGCTGCACATACATTTTTCAAGTCAACGAATTTTCAACGTATTAAAAAAAAGAGTAAACTGCCATTTTGGTCCCTGTGGTTTGGCCAGTTTTGCCACTTTAGTCCAAATCTCAAACTTATTACATCCAGGGCCCTGTGGTTTGCATTTTGTTGCCATTTTAGTCCAAAATCCAAAAAACCCCATTTTTAACTGTTGAGAGCTGCCTATTTTGTCCTTTAGTGCAGGGGTATTTTGGTCATTTATGTTTTATTTACAGCAATTCATTATAAAAAACCCCAAAATATAAAACCCCCCAGATCTTCATCATCTTCAACCTCAACCCCCTCAACCTCAACCCCTGATCATCATCATCTTCAACCTCATCATCTTCAACCACCACCACCCCCCTCTCGCCGCCAAGTACCACCACCTGCCACCACCTAATTTGAAATGAAAAAACTAATTTGAAACAAAACCTAATTTGAAAAAACTGAAACAAAATACCGAATTTGAAATGAAAACATCAGAAACAATCAAACAATCAAACAACATCAGAATACCGAATCAATCAAACTGCCTCTCTCTCTTCTCTCTCTCCTCTTTCGATCAAAATATTTCGATTTCGATTCAGATCTGAAACAAAATGAAACAAAATACCGATTTCGATTTCAATCAAACTCAAACAATCAAACAACATCAGAATACCGATTTCGATTTCAATCAAACTGAAACAAACTGCCTCTCTCTCTTCTCTCTCTCCTCTTTCGATCAAACTGCAATACCGATTTCGATTTCAATCAAACTCAAATAATCAAACAACATCAGAATACCGATTTCGATTTCAATCAAACTGAAACAAACTGCCTCTCTCTCTTCTCTCTCTCCTCTTTCGATCAAACTGCCTCTCTCTCAAAAAACTGAAACAAAATACCGATTTCGATTCAGATCTGAAACTCAAAGCTCAAAACCCTAACTGACTCTCTCTCTTCTCTCTCTCCTCTTTCGATCAAAATATTTCGATTCAGATCTGAAACTCAAACTCAAAACTCAAAGCTGAAACTCAAAGCTCAAACCCCTGATTTCGATTCAGATATGAAACTGCCATGGTGATGAAGATGAGATGATGGTGATGAAGATGGAGGCGACGGTGGTGTTGGCGACGGTGGTGTTGGCGAAGATGGTGATGAAGATGAGATGATGGTGATGAAGATGAGATGTTGGCGGCGACGGTGGTGAGATGATGGTGATGATGATGGTGATGAAGATGGCGGGGACGGTGATGTTGATGATGAAGATGAGATGATGGTGATGAAGATGGAGTAGACTGATGATGGTGATGAAGAAAGAGAGAACAGTGGAGAGAGAGAGAGATGTCTGTTGTTGAAGATGATGATATGTTGAAGATGATGATAATCAGGCATTATATTTATTAAATTTGAGATATAATATTACAAAATACCAAAAATACCCCTGAGGATAAGGACAAAACAGGGGGGTCAAAAGTGGGAAATCTGGTCAAATTTGAGTTTTGGACTAAAATGGCAACAAAATGCAAACCACAGGGCCCTGGATGTAATAAGTTTGAGATTTGGACTAAAGTGGCAAAACTGGCCAAACCACAGGGACCAAAATGGCAGTTTACTCTAAAAAAAGTCAACTTTAAGGTCAACTGATTGCCTGATAATCTCCTCTGTATAGATTAACAGCCTTGCCATGTGCCAATAACATGTTATGCATAACAACTATAGGCTCAACATCAGAATTTCCAGCTGGACAATCGCCAAATGCTTGTGAACAAGCAGGTGGATATCTTCCATTCTGGTAAGCCAATGTGTAAACAAGTTTGGTTCATTCATAGTGGTCCAATACTTCACTCGATATTAACACAGAAAGCAAATAAAACGTTTCAAGAAAAACAAAACATAAGTAATTAGTTGACCCAAACCTGTTTTTTCGTGTCGGGTCAAGAATTGTCGCCCCTAGTTGGGGGGTGAGGTGGGTTTTATATAAAATAAATATATTTTTTTTTTTTTGTAATTGCCAAAATGGCCCCTGAGGTCAGAAATGACAATTTTGCCCCTGAGTTAACAGACCTTAATTAACACCATGTTAAAAAGTGGGCCAACATGGCACTTTTAAACCTTCCAAGGGGCCACAGTGATTAAAAAAGAAAACTTTTCTGTCTAAAGCGGCAAATCTAGCCAAACCTCAGGGGCCATTTTGGCAGTTTACTCTTAGAAAAAAGTTAAATGACAAGATTTCCTAAAACTACATGTTACTTACGTATATTTAAGGGAAGAACAAAACTAATGTATGGTTCTGTTTTAAAATGGGTTCAGTCCCAAACCAGACCATAAACCGAGAACAAAACTAACATAGTTTCATTGGTCAACGAAGTTTGACAAATAAATAATACGATTTTATAAACCTGAGCAGTATTGTTGATACATAGGTCATGTTACAGTATTGTTTCTCCAGGGTTATTGTTTAGCAGATCCAAACACTAGCTTAACAACAAGGATCTGACAATAAATTTACAATAATGCCACACACAAGCATCATGTGGAGCCTCATGATTTCAGTCAACATTACCTCTTCTTTTCTTCCTTGTGAAGCCCTTTTTCATCTTCCTTTTTTCATAAAAATCTATATCTATAATATACATTAAACTAGAGTCAATAATCGAGCCCAAAAAACAGATTACTAAGAGATATTTGAAAAGAGATGATGAATTACCTCACAGAAAAAGAAGCTCATGTAAGATGTAAGCACAACTGGACATTTATGCATCCCCTTGTGTTGTGTAGATGAATTTACACAAAACCTTACGGTTCCGTTAATCCCAATTCAACAATTAATCCTATCATGACCGTAAAATTTTGGCCAAACGTATTTTTGACTGAAGCTTTCTTGCTTCTGAGTATAAACCCGAAGAATGAAGACCTTTCACAACAACCCTTTGTGTCGGTCGAAACACCTTCATTCCCTGTTTCAAACAAACTAACAAAACCTGTGACGCTTTCAAAAATCTCCTTTCTTCGCAAAGGTTATGCACCAATGAGGTGTAAGTAATAGAATCTCTTATATCCATCGTGTCAAAAATCCTCAAAGCCTTATTAATGTAACCGGCTTTACATAACCGATCAACCATGCAATTATATGCAACTAGATTAGAATCGAAACCTAATGTATCCATATATCTCAGATGTTTTAACGCGCCGTCAACATTACCTGCTCTGCATAGCCCGTCAATTAACGTAGTATGTGTATATTCATCACATTTTAATCCCGCTTGTTCAATTTCATTCAACAGGTTATAAACTTCTTCCCACCTGCCTTGTATGCAATACATGTTAACCAAGATATTGTAACACACAATATCAAGCTCGATACCTTTTTCGATCATTAATTCATAACATTTATGCGCTTCTTCTAATCTGCCGGTTTTAGCAAATGCACTGCTGACTGTACAGTACGAAAACGCGTCATAAGTGTATCCTTTATTTTTCATTTCGTAAAAAACCTCAATACCTTCTTCGAATTTGCCTGCTCGAAAACAATATTTCATAACGGTAGTGTAAGTACTAGCATTAGGTTCGAGATTCGATTCCTCAAGCTCCTTCAGGACCCGTCTTGCAGCCCGTAACCGGCCCGATTTACAAAGCCCGTCAATCAATATGTTGTATGTGATTAATTGAGGAATGAACCCGTTTTGCTTTAACGACCGGAATAACTTTAACGCGTCACTGGTATACCCGTTCTTGCAGAGACCGTTAAACATGGTGTTAAAAGTGGTTGAACAAGGAGATAATTTCGGCATAATTTTCTCGCGTAAAACCCTTTTAGCTTCCTCGGGTTCTTTCAATTTAAAAAAGCAATGCATTAACGTATTATAACTCCAAACATCAGGTGGAATTCCGAGCATCGTCATTTCATCGAAAAGATCAAAGCATCTCGAGAATAACGAACGGTTGGAAGCGCCAGCAATTAAGGAGTTATATGTAATAACATTTGGATATATGTCTGCTTCTCTCATTCTATTGAGGATTGAATAGCCTGCATCAAGATCAACAAACCGACAATATGCAGCAACTAATGTGTTGTATGTAACAACATCCGGTAGTGTTCCTAACCTTATAGCATCAATTATAACAGCTTCCGCTTTTTCCAGTTGTTGGACTTTACACAATGAAGCTACACATATATTCATGAGCCTTGTTGATAATTTACAAACCATTGCTTATCAACTCTGCAGTATTCAACTCTCGACCTCCATTCGCACCAACATGATGACACTGTAAAAAAGTTAATATTTATATAATTATAAGAAAGTAATAATGTGAATATGTGATACTAACTAAGGATTATCACGACTTATAAAAGAGAGAATGTTCATGTAAAACTGTTCAAGGTACTCGTATCACAAAATTGATTGATTACCGGTATTTGACCCATCATCGATCAAATGCATACCTCAAAATTTGACATATATTTTGAGAACAAATGTTGATTTAAATAAGCCCTTTGTGCTTTGAGAAATTTATGAAAAATCAAGGGACCATGAAATTGCAACAACTCAACAAATCACACTACATGTAGTTTTTCTATTTTGTAACATATTGCATACCAATCAACAAGGATAAATAAACGGCAACCTTTTTTTTTTATCAAAAGCAAATATCATACACAATTATTACCAACAACAGTCAAATAGGCAAGTGAAGATTTTAAAATGCTAAGAAAAAGAAGTGTCAACTGTACAAGACATCCTAGAATAAGATGCACACTTGGAATTTCTAGTGCCATTATAATAGTAAAGTATACCCATTTATGCTCAATAACAAACAAGGTATTCACAGAAAGTTCCAAAAATTTACAAATTGCAAATAAACACATCTCATAGGCATTTCATCGAACACCTGGTGTGCATCACACTTACAACCATAGTCCCATAATTCGCTGGTCATGGCACGATTTTCGTTTTGGTTCGTCCGATCCAATTCGCGGTACGAACAGGATCCCTCCATAATGGCAACAATTCAAATGTAATAGAGAAGAAATGGTGGCTAATCGAAGCTTACCTGCTTGCTGGCTGGCTGATTGAACCCTCCCTGCTGAATCGTAGAAAGAAGATCGGTCAGTCGGCTGTTTGTTTTTTAGGTTTAGAACATGGAGGAGCGAACAGGGAGATAGACAATAGGACGGCTGCTTTTGCTTCAGTTTAGGAATTTTATTTCTATTTTTATTTTAACTATATATTATTAGCTAATGAATGGTAAAAGAAATTTAATTTATTTTTTACCTATCATATATCTTTGTTGTTAACGTGATTTTCATTTTTTATCCAGTATACTTAAATTATTTTGAGCTTTTTTAAATAATCTTTTTTTTGTTGTTAACATATTTTTCATGCCACATGTCTTCTTCTTTTTCTAGATAACCATGGCTAATGAATAGTGTCATGGTAAAAAAATATTAATTTATTTTTTACCTAGCATAGTTAAATTATTTTAAGCTTTTTTTATTTACTCTCTCTTTGTTGTTACATTGATTTTCATTTTTTACCTAGCATAGTTAAATTAATTTGAGTTTTTTTTACCTGCTCTCTTTTTTGTTGTTAACATGGTTTTCATGCCACGTGTCTTCTTCTTTTTCTAAGATCAAACACATTTCTCTATCATCTTTCTCATTAGTTCCAGAATGTTATTTTATCATAAAAACTCACCATCTGCCCAACTCCTTCTGCTTTTTGCAAAACATGGCTTCCGTAAGCCACTTCTTTCTTCAGATGAAGTTCTTATTTCCATAAAGCGTTGTATGTTATTTTTATTACTTGAGCGTAACCTACTCATAATTTATCTGCAAAGGTTTTAAATTTTTTGAAGTATAGGCCCTTAGAGAAGCTAAAGACAAGCTGGAGAAGCGTGGTGAAGAGCTAACATGGAGATTAGACTTTTACCTATTTAGTACCCCGTACAAGTGCTTAAAAACTATATAAAAACAAAATGGTACCAAAGCGGGTACTGTATCGAAAATACCCATACCCGTACGCTACCTATATATTTGGTACGGTATTTGGTACTCAGTTTTGTTCAAATTCGGTATCAGTATCTTCGGTACCGGTACGGGTATGGGTATGGGTACGGGTACGATACCAATCCCATCCCTAGTGGCGGTGGTGGTGGGAGGTGGACATGGATGATGGGTGGTGGTGGTGGACGAGGGTGGTGGACGGTGGTGATGGTGATGGACGGTGGTGGTGTTTAATCCTCTGCAGACCTTAGAATATCTTAAAAGTGGTTGGTCCAAGTCTGCACCAACAAGAGCTCGCGAAAATGTTTTTTAATGACATCTTTGAAAAAACAAACAGTCTGCAGATGGCAATGTCTGCGTGGAACATACAGAAAAGCATATGCAGATATTTTTTAGAAAAACAAACACCATCTTAAAATAAGATGTAGACAAAAACTAATGATTAATTAAGAACACACTAACATTGAAAAACCTTATTAGTGTATAGGAAAACATAGACTCAACCGAAAATATAACTCAAGACAAATGTTTGACTCTCTTTTTTAAACTTTATGATTAAGAAAGAAATTGTATCTTTACGATTTAAAAGATAGCATTTAGGAGAGATACACCGTGTTTTGACGTGTATACGGTCAACACTGCGCATGGGATAACAAGAATTCGTGCGTTAATCGTAATAAATATGTTTAGAATACTTATGTATTATTGAAAAAATATGTTTATAAGTTACAGTAACTTTCGGGTCATTGAAACGGCAAGAATCAGCAAGCAGATCAACTTACGCGATTTCAACACGTAGCCATATCAGCAAAATACTAATATTTTGAGCATAAGAATAATTATTTTAATTTATAAACTAATTTGTATTGAAATTTACGCAAGAAAACGAGAATTCTGACGCAAGAACAAGCTGAAACGGAGTTGTGCGCAGATAATGGTGGGTTGAAGAAGTATGAGTTTGGCTGATGGGCTTCGAAGTTCAAACTCACTCCACCAAACCTTAGGTATATAAACCCATATATACCTCCACATCCTTCATTATTCACAAACACTTTATCCCTCTGCCTCATTTCTCTCTAACCTTTCTCTAGAACACAAGATCCGTCGACCGGAATCCAGCCACCACACGGCGGGGTCGTGGCGGCGGCGGTAGCCGACCACGGTGGCACATGCCGGCGGCGGTTTTCCGGCGAACCTTTCGGCGACCGTTTTCCGGCCAAAGGTACACTTTTTCTACTAATTTCGACGTTCCGAACACCATGGTGAGGTCCATTTTCTCTAGTTCAGAGCGGTTTGAGCCGTAAAGAAACTCTGAAGAGAATCCAGCCAAATTCTGTCAAGTTTGTTTTCAAGTTTTCTCTTCATGCATGTCAAGATCTTGCTTTAAAGGATGTTGGTATTGCTTATCCAAACTATGTCAAGATCTTGCTTTTAAGAGCCTCCAACTTATTTATAGTTAACTTCAACATGTACATCATACCATATTATATGGTAAATCGTACCGAAGCGATCAGAAATGAGCCTACCCCCGCTCGTTCGAATTTTAGAGACCTAACGAATTGCGACCCCGTTTCACGTTCCCGTACCAGAGCATACCACGAACCATGTGACTATGCTTACAACTTTCTACCTACAACAAAAACTCAAACAAATAACCCACCATATCGTCAACCTAACTAATACCCATTCACCAATCGTTAATTTGACCAGTTACAACCATGATTTTGATCAATGCCACAAGATTTAGCACTTGTATTGAACAATATGCGAAGTCGAACGATGTTCGTTCAAATTGATTGGAGATTTGAACATTGAAATAGAAACAAAAGGTACATGATTTAAGTTAAGGATCACCGGGAACATACACGAATCGGAGATGAGTGAAGTAAGCTTCAACGAGGACGTGGGTTTTGATGTTTTGGGGGTTTTTGGAAGAATGGGTTAAAACTTAAAAACTCAAAATTAACCACTAGATGGACGGATGAGAGGTGTATAGGAAAACCGGGTTTAGGACCAAAACTTGAAAAAAATTGAAACCCGTTTTTTTTAAATGGGTTTTAACCTAAATCGAACCTGCAGTTTGTATACTAGTTAGTGTTTTTGAACTTTGAAACCGGGTTTTAAAAAATTGTTTTTTTTTTTGCTTAAATCGGTTAAGTTTTTAACCAAACTGAATCGATTTGTACCAGTTCGGGTTCTCAGCTATAGTTTTGTAATTATAGTTGGCACATTAGTTGTCTATAAAAGATGTAAAATAAGTGCTTCGGGTCGACTTGATCGTTTTTAACCTGCACTAAAAGTTACATTGGAATAGGGGATCAACTGCCAATCCAGAAAGAAGCCATCTTGGAATGGAACCAACATGTATCCTTCTTCAGCTTTGCTTAGTCAAGATAAAGACGAGTCAATTGTAGCTTTACTCATCGATGAAGTCATAGAAAAAGTCTATGATTTTGCGGTTGTTTTCCCAGGTTATTTTTCCGCATTTCAACTAATCAAGTCTAAAACGACATGGGTCAAATTGGCATCTATTTATTTAGTTGATTCTTTTTCCTCTCGGCACACACACTACTTATAGTATGTTACTATCACAGCCTTGCAAAGGAAATGTTTTCCCAAGTACGTTTTTCCCATTTCAATTGATCTGGTCTAAATATTGTGTTTTTAAACTACTAGTTGGAAACCCGCGCGATGCGGCGGTGACTATTTACAACGCGATACTCGCCTTCTGTTAGTTTATCAATCCGCTCGTGATATATTGTACAGTGGTAAAGCTTGAACGAAAATTCAGGGGAGGTGGACTCTCAAAATCCAAATTAGCGGGCTGGACTCTCAAAATCCAATATGTTACACTACAAAATAAAATTTTAAAAATTTCGGTAAAATTAACACTACAAAGCGAAAAGGGGACGCCCCTTTCCCCAATGAAGTTTCGCCCATGATATTGTATAGCTCTTCTATATAGGAAACAAACAAAATCTTGTACAAACGCATCTATGATTTTATGATATAAAATAAATTCTATACAAACACGTCTATGTTTAATTTTATCACTTCTCATGTATGCCAAAATCTAGCCTGGTTATATTGTATCACTTAAAGAAACAAATAAACCAATTTGAAACAAGTGATAAGATTGATGTCACACCCCAACCGATGGCAGAAACATCGGGATGAGACGAACAAATCGCTCAAAGCGTCATAACACTATTGTGACAATATAATTTAAATTCAATTTCGTAGAAATGCTAAAATGTCATACATGATTCAAACATGAACAAAATTGTTTCAAACATAGCATCAAATAATTGTTTATTCTAGGTGTGTTTCTAAGTCCACCTAAATCTCGTTTATTCACTAGCATCATCTCGTCTATCAACCTGCAACATGTATTGTGACACCTGTGCCTCTGCGACCATCAAACAAATACCAAATTAATAAAATATTGTGTTTCATTACTTGGAATTTGTAAAAATATGTGTATCATTTGCACATATCAATTCTTGTTCGATTTCGAGCTTTAAATCGATTTCTGGAAGGTTATACGCGAACTGATGTGTAAATATAACCAGTTTAATGCAACAAACACTACGGAACAGTGAAATAGGCTTAACATATCTTAAATAACCTTTACATAACTTAGAAATAAGTTTTGGAGGGTTTGGTATGCCGAAATCAAGTTTATTCGCTTACAGGGACTAACTTCGACAAACTGCGAAAGTATGCCGATTCGTACTGTAACGAACATTCCAGAACTTGATCTTAAGTTATATATGCCCTAAATATCCTTTACATAGCTTCGAAATAGGCTTTAACGTGTTTGGTGCGCTAAAATAAACTTTCTGGATCAATAGGGACTAAAAGCGTCAAAAAGTGCATAAGTTTGCATTTTCGCGCATATCTTACGTTCTGAATACATCCGGACATCCAAAATTTTATTTAATCATTAAAATATTTTATTTTAGTGATTGGCATGATAAAATTCCATTCGTCGCTTAATTTGGATCGTTTTTGCGTTCGTTACGACTTCCGTCGTAATTAACCGAACAACGCAACCGTACGACCAAACGAACCGACATCCGAGATGTTTTTGAGCATATTTTAAGTTCCCTATAATTTAACATCATTTTAGAGCTTTGAAATGGGGTTAACGGGGCTTAAAAGTGCCAAAAATAAAGTTTTGCCAGTGCAGGGACCATTTTTGAAATTTCTGACCAGATTCAATGAACCTAGTCCAATTTTGAAGTGTTGATGGTTTTAATGGCTGGTTTTGGATGCTATAGGCTCAAATTTGTTGGTTTTAAACATTCCCATGGTTTTGAAAACCATGAGCCCAAGTGGAGGGCCAAGATCAAAGCACAAAATGCGAGGAACGATCCTAACGGTTTACCGAATCCTATATAAACCCATGCCTTCACTTCATTTCAACTCACACTTTGGTTCAATCAGCTCTAAGTTGAAGTTATTACTTCATACCTGAGTTGTTTGCATCAAAACTTCCTAGCTTGTGTAAGGACCCTCAAAAATGTCCCAATACGACTCGTAAGTGAAAACCCTGACCCCTGAAACCATACTCTGCATGAAAAATCAAGAAATTCATAATTATGGTCTTCAGGCGGGCCACGTAAGGGTTAAGCATACCTTACGCGGGCCGCGTCAACCCTAGGTTTGACCGGATAAGCATCCGGATCCACGTGTCACACGCGTGGCAAGTCTAGTGGTGACACGCTAGCCCTAATCTACGTATAGAGTGCCCTCGTGGGCCGCGTAAGGGACGAGAGGAAGTTCTCACGGGCCGCGTGAACCTCAAAAATCTGCTATAAATAGCTTGGGTTACGAGCAGTTCAGAAATGTCGAAATCACTTTACAAAAACGAAATTAGACTGCTCTGAAGTCGAAATTACTTTCAATATTAGCGAGGCGCTGCTCCGATACTGGGTATTAACTCGATCGCTGCTACGATTCAATGTCCGATCGATTGAAACTATCCAATGGATGTTTAAGTGCTGCCCACATTAGGGTTATGCTTTGTCATTCGTCGTGAATTCGATGGATGTTTAAGTATCGCACTTTGTCATTCGTTGTGAGGGTTTAATCTCGTGAGTTATCGTAAATGTTGTATTAGTTACTAACCTAGTTCGTGTGCATGTTGTTTAAATTTAGGTTAAAAGGCTAATCAGTAAGCTAAACTCTGCCCGTATAAATCTGCAATGTGAGTCATTCTATTTTTATCAACTGTTTTACAATACCTCAAATTATTTTCAAAAGTTATAATTACAGGGAGTAAGTCGTGGATATCTTGAATCACTGGCTAGTGGGGTATTGTGCACATTACTAATTTTCTCCCGGTTAGGTTCATTGACCTAACAGGGATAATCATCACTACTTGGGTGACAGGATCCAATAGTGGTATGACCATCGTCACACAATGTGACACGGCGCCAGATAAAAATAAGATAGAAGCCATTGTAATCGCTCTTATGTTGTAATTGATAACTATGTGTCGTTTTATCAAATTTGAGTGACTCGCCAGCATTTCCCCGCTAATAAAATATTTTTAAAACATGTTTCAGGCGACCTGCTGTAAATCAAGGAAACATGCTAGGGAGCACTAACAAGCTGGAAGAGGTGGCTCAGTTAAAAATGAATAAACATGTTTTAATAAATCAGGGAATTTCCTAGTTAAATTCCTCTATTGTAAATTACGGGGTTTATCCCAAAATTATGGAATAAAATAATTGGGCATTTTGAGTTTTAAAAGATCCTGTTGAAAATCTTCCGCTGTCGCATCATCGATACCACGGGTTCCTGTCCCACGGCTCCTGACCCGGTCAAACTGGGGCTGGGGCCGTGACAGGAAAAGGTGGTATCAGAGCTACTGAACGAGCCACTGATTTAAGCCTATTAAGTATTTAAAAATACTTAATTCTCCTAATTGTCATTTTGTGACTATGTGATTTTCTATTTGACTATCTGTTAATTACAGTAAGGGTAAGCAAAGACTTTCGGACATCTATCATAAATTAGATAGTTCACCGAAAGAAAAGGGAAGTTCATCCCAAACAAATTCCTCAAGATACTCAGCAGATACTGAGGAGGGAATATTTGTCCGTAAAGCACAGTTTGAAAATCCACTTACCCCTAGTAAAAGAAGCTGGATTCTTAGAAAAAGTCAAGAGAAAATGAAAAAGTCCGAGGAAACCCAGAAAATAGGCAGTAACCCACCTTGGGAAGATGAATTAGACGAAAAATGGGCAAATCTCTACATGTTAGCTACTGTAGCAGTAAATGCTAACTTATAAGTTAAATCACAAAACCAGTTTTAACACCTGAGACACTTACAAGCCAGAAACGTTAAACTATTAAATAAACCGCTAGTATAATTCGGAAGTTCAGTTGTAATAAATATCTAGCAATAGTTCGTTTTAAATAAATTTTAAAGTTTTCTAAATTACCATTTTGTGATTTTGTGAATTACAAAAATTTTAACTTAGAATGTTGTGTGTTTCTTCATAAATGCTAAACAGGATGAGTGAATTATCTGAAGCCCTAGAGAATCTCAACCTCTACCCTGTGAAAATAGAAGTTTCCAAAGATTTTACTGGTTACTTGGCTGATGTGGAACAACCTATGGAATTTCAAGCTCCACCTCTGGAGAAATCAAAACCTAAGAAAAGAAGAAGATTTGTAGGCTGGAGACGTGTACGCAGAAGGAAACCAGCAACTAGGAGAATTCCCAAGATAGAGAATCCCATGGATAAAGGAAAAGGGATCGAGATTGAGGGAGATTCGAGGCAAGCAGAGATGGAAATTGGGGAAAGTTCTAGACAAGTTGAGGAATTGCCATTTCAGGAGGAACTGGATCAAGTACTGGCAAGCTGTGATATCCTTAGGCCTATCAATACAAATCTTTTTCCTTATCCTGCTGAAACCCAACTTCCAATAAACCTAGAACCAGCTATCCCAGAACCTTTAATTCACACCCAACCTCAAATGGACGAATGGTGGACCAACGATTGGGAGTTTCAAAACCTCCTAAATAATCCTTATACCTTTTTCCCTCAATTCGACCCAGAACCTGTGCCAAATCCACCAATGAGTAATGAAAACTTAGCTGAACTCCGCCATTTCGGCGAGGAGTTGATGGATGCAGGGAATAGGATCCGGGAGATAGGAGGACAAATCTCCTGGAAATACGATGAGAGGGAACATCACTTTTAAAATGCTAGTTGACAAGGGAGAAGTGGGGTTGTGAATCTATGTTTGTATAATAGAAATAATAGTAATCAAGATATAAGTATGTGTAATAATCTAAAAATAAAACGGTTGTAAGATAACAGTGTGTACTGATGCATAATATAATATATAAAAATGGAAGTCGAGAAATCGACAACTTTTGGCTATACGTGTTAATGTGATTATGTGAAATTATTTTAATTATGTTAATTATTAACTATTTTATGCTAATCACTTATATAAATTAATTACCAGATGGCAAACGTTGGTAATGAACCAGTTAATGAAGTAAATCAATATGAGCAAAATCAGGAAAAGCAATTGCTGAATAGGCAAGATATCGAGGATATCGTTGCTCAAGGAATAGCCAATGCTATTCCAGCAATACTTGCTGCTGCTCGAATTCCAGTTGAACCACAAATTATTCCTAGCAAACGTACTCATGAGGACAACTTCAGTAATAGTGTAAACGGAGGCGGCAACAACAACAATAACAATAACGATAATGTTCTGCAAGTCCCGATTCTCAAGAAAATGAAAGCTGCAATGCCTGGTTGCACTTACAAAGAATTTCTTGCCTGTAAACCAGCTGAGTTTGCAGGTAATGAAGGGGCGACTGCAGCACTGCGTTGGTTAGAGAAAACTGAGGCAGTAATTACCATAAGTAAATGCGCTGAGGAAGACCAGGTCATGTATGCGTCAAATCTTTTTAAAGAAGGGGCGCTAGAATGGTGGAATACGGTTCTACAAGCAAAAGGAAGAACGGTGGCGTATGCTATGAACTGGGAAGAATTTAAGAATCTTGTAGAAAGAAAATTATGTCCCGAGTATGAAAAGGAACAAATGACAAATAAGTTCCTGACACATCGGATGGTGGATGTAGACAGTCGAGGGTATACTTCGACATTCTTCGAGTATGCGAGAGTAGTACCAACCCTGGCTTCGCCAGAACCAGTACTTATTTCCCGCTATATTTGGGGATTGATTGGCGAAATCCGTAATATCGTCAAAGCTGCGAAACCCCGCACGATCGATGATGCGGTGGATTTAGCCAATACTTTGACTGATGAACTGGTACGGACGCGAGAAGAAAATAGAAAGAAGGAAGTAGCCCAAAATATTACCCAAGGATTTCGTATGGGTAATCGTAACAATTTCAAAAGAAGGGGGACTGGACAATCTTCCACTGGTCCATTTTGCAATTCTTGGAAAAGGAAGCATTTTGGAAGATGCAAGGGATATTACAATTTTTGCAAAATTCCGGGGCATCAAGAGGAAGACTGCGGGAAGAAGAAATTCACAGTATGCTACAACTGTGGAGAAGCTGGACATATTAGGCCAGACTGCCCTAAATTAGTTAAACCAGCTGACAACAAAGCTAAACCTGCAGAAGGAACTAACAAGAAGAACGTAAGAGCCTTCCAACTGACTACTCAGGAAGCAGAGCTAATCCCGGATGTGATAGCTGGTACGTTCCTAGTTCACAACGTATATGCAAAAGTATTATTTGACTCTGGTGCAAACCAAAGTTTTATAAATACTTCATTCTGCCAAGCACTTAATTTACCCTTAACCCAACTTAGGCAGATTTTTACAGTCGAAACGGCAGACGGAAATTCTGTCAACATAGATAAGGTTTTACAAGAAGGAAAGATAGAACTCTTAGGACATAATTTTTCTGCAAACCTGTTACCTATGAAATTAGCCGGATTCGATGTGGTGTTAGGAATGGATTGGTTAGTAGCCAACCATGCTCGAATTCTTTGTGATAAGAATTCCATAGAAATTCATACACCCACAGGAGAATTAGTGGTGATTACAGGAGATAAGCCACGTAAGCCAATGAAATTCATTTCAAAAATGAAATTGGCCAGTTATTCAAGAAAACAAGAAATGGTGTACATGACTTCAGTAATCATTAACACTAAGAGTAAGGAACTTAAGGAAATTCCAGTAGTATCAGAATACTCGGATGTATTCCCAGAAGAACTACCTGGATTACCACCTGATAGGGAAGTAGAATTTAGAATTCATCTAATCCCTGGAACTACACCGATAGCTAAAGCACCTTATCGGTTAGCACCCACCGAAATGCTAGAATTGAAAAAGCAGTTAGATGAATTACTAAGCAAAGGATTCATACAACCTAGTTCATCCCCATGGGGAGCACCAGTGTTGTTTGTGAAAAAGAAAGATGGTTCGATGCGAATGTGTATCGATTATAGGGAATTGAATAAAGTTACAATTAAGAATCGATACCCATTACCTAGAATTGACGATCTTTTTGATCAACTTCAGGGAGCTAGATATTTTTCTAAGATCGACTTACGCTCTGGATATCATCAATTGAAGGTACAAGAAGAAGACATACCTAAAACGGCTTTTAGAACTAGGTATGGTCATTACGAGTTTACAGTCATGCCCTTTGGTTTAACAAATGCTCCTGCAGCATTTATGGACATGATGAATAGAATCTGTAAACCGTATTTGGATAAATTTGTAATTGTCTTCATCGACGGTATACTTATTTATTCCAAAAGTCAGGAGGAACATTGTAAACATCTGCACCTACTCTTAACTTTGTTAAGAAAAGAAAAGCTTTACGCCAAATTCTCAAAATGTGAATTTTGGCTGCAAGAAGTGCAATTCTTAGGACACATGGTGAATCACGAAGGCATTCACGTAGATCCTGCTAAGATAGAAGCGATCACTAAATGGAAGGTTCCGCAATCAGCAATGGAAATTAGAAGTTTTATAGGTTTAGCCGGATATTATAGACGGTTTATTAAGGATTTTTCCAAAATAGCTGTACCATTAACTAAGCTAACCTGTAAAGCAGTTAAGTTTGAGTGGGGACCTAGACAAGAAGAAGCTTTTAAGATTTTAAAGCAAAGGTTAAACAATGCTCCAATTCTAGCCTTACCAGAAGGAACAGAAGATTTTGAAGTATATTGTGATGCTTCAAAGCTAGGATTAGGATGTGTGCTTATGCAACGCAAGAAGGTAATTGCGTATGCATCAAGGCAATTGAAAAAGCACGAGGAAAATTATACAACCCATGACTTAGAGTTAGGAGCCATAATTTTTGCCCTTAAGATTTGGAGACACTATCTGTACGGAAGTAAGTTTACTGTCTATACAGATCATAAAAGCTTAAGATATATATTTGGGCAAAAAGAGTTAAACATGAGGCAAAGGAGATGGATGGAGATCTTAAGTGACTACGACTGTGATATTCAATATCACGAAGGAAAAGCAAACGTAGTTGCTGACGCTTTAAGTCGTAAGTATCATGAGAAACAACGAAGAGTTCGTACTCTTAGATTAAGTTTACAATTAGACTTAATAAATCAACTGAAAAGTATTCAAGAAAAAGCAATCAAGGGTGATGCTGAAGGAATGAAAGGACGAATAAAGGAACTAGGACAAGGTAGTGATGGAATTTGGAGATTTCATAAGAAAAGAATTTGGGTACCTAAACAAGGAGAATTAAGAAACAAGATTTTAGAGGAAGCTCATAAATCTAGATATACCATGCATCCTGGTAACAATAAAATGTACCAAGATTTAAGAAATAACTTCTGGTGGATAGGAATGAAAAAGGACATAGCTAGATATGTTTCTAAGTGTCTTACTTGTTCACAAGTAAAAGCAGAACACCAGAAACCTTCAGGTTTACTACAACAATTAGAAATGCCTGTATGGAAATGGGAACTTATAACTATGGATTTTGTTACTAAGTTACCCAAAACCAGAAAAGGTAATAATACGATTTGGGTAATTGTGGATCGATTAACCAAATCTGCTCATTTTCTACCCATGAAAGAAACCTTTAGCATGGAAAGATTGGAAAAATTGTATGTAGATGAAGTAGTATCCTTACATGGAGTCCCACTCTCCATTGTATCGGATAGGGATAGTCGTTTCACTTCCCATTTCTGGAAAAGTTTCCAGGAAGCAATGGGAACCCGACTAAATTTAAGTACTGCATATCATCCTCAAACAGACGGACAAAGTGAAAGGACGATCCAAACCTTGGAAGACATGCTTAGGGCATGTGTGATAGATTTTGGTGGAAACTGGGATAACCATTTACCTTTAATTGAATTCTCCTATAACAATAGTTATCATTCAAGCATTGAAGCTGCCCCGTTCGAAGCACTGTACGGACGTAAGTGTAGAACTCCAGTTTGTTGGGCAGAGATAGGAGAGAATCAATTATCAGGCCCTGAAATTGTGCAAGAAACTACCGACAAGATTACTCAAATCAAAGCAAGATTAAAGACGGCTCGAGATCGCCAGAAGAGCTATGCCGACAATCGACGCAAGCCACTCGAGTTTCAAGTTGGAGACAAAGTACTTTTAAAAGTATCTCCTTGGAAAGGAGTAGTCCGGTTCGGAAAGAAAGGAAAGCTAAGTCCAAGATACGTAGGACCATTCCCAGTAATCCGACGTGTAGGACCAGTTGCTTATCGTTTACAACTACCAGAAGAGTTGGCTGGAGTGCATGACGTATTTCATGTATCCAATCTCAAGAAATGTCTATCTGACGAATCTTTGGTAGTACCTCTCCAAGATATAGAGGTAAATGAGAAATTGAAGTTCGTTGAAAAACCACTTCAAATCAAAGATCGAAAGATCAAATTTCTTAAGCACAAGCGTTTAGTACTTGTCAAGGTCAAGTGGGATTCCAGAAGAGGACCCGAGTACACTTGGGAGCTGGAATCGGAAATGAAGCGAAAGTATCCTCACTTATTCCAGTAAATCTCGAGGACGAGATTTTAATTAAGGTGGGGAGGATGTAAGGACCCTCAAAAATGTCCCAATACGACTCGTAAGTGAAAACCCTGACCCCTGAAACCATACTCTGCATGAAAAATCAAGAAATTCATAATTATGGTCTTCAGGCGGGCCGCATAAGGGTTAAGCATACCTTACGCGGGCCGCGTCAACCCTAGGTTTGACCGGATAAGCATCCGGATCCACGGTCACACGCGTGGCAAGTCTAGTGGTGACACGCTAGCCCTAATCTACGTATAGAGTGCCCTCGCGGGCCGCGTAAGGGACGAGAGGAAGTTCACGCGGGCCGCGTGAACCTCAAAAATCTGCTATAAATAGCTTGGGTTACGAGCAGTTCAGGAATGTCGAAATCACTTTACAAAAACGAAATTAGACTGCTCTGAAGTCGAAATTACTTTCAATATTAGCGAGGCGCTGCTCCGATACCGGGTATTAACTCGATCGCTGCTACGATTCAATGTCCGATCGATTAAAACTATCCAATGGATGTTTAAGTGCTGCCCACATTAGGGTTATGCTTTGTCATTCGTCGTGAATTTGATGGATGTTTAAGTATCGCACTATTCGTTGTGAGGGTTTAATCTTGTGAGTTATCGTAAATGCTGTATTAGTTACTAACCTAGTTCGTGTACATGTTGTTTAAATTTAGGTTAAAAGGCTAATCAGTAGGCTAAACTCTGCTCGTATAAATCTGCAATGTGAGTCATTCTCTTTTTATCAACTGTTTTACAATACCTCAAATTATTTTCAAAAGTTATAATTACAGGGAGTAAGTCGTGGATATCTTGAATCACTGGCTAGTGGGGTATTGTGCACATTACTAATTTTCTCCCGGTTAGGTTCATTGACCTAACAGGGATAATCATCACTACTTGGGTGACAGGACCCAATAGTGGTATGACCATCGTCACACAGTGTGACACGGCGCTAGATAAAAATAAGATAGAAGCCATTGTAATCGCTCTTATGCTGTAATTGATAACTATGTGTCGTTTTATCAAATTTGAGTGACTCGCCAGCATTTCCCTGCTGATAAAATATTTTTAAAACATGTTTCAGGCAACCTGCTGTAAATCAAGGAAACGTGCTAGGGAGCACTAACAAGCTTGAAGAGGTGGCTCAGTTAAAAATGAATAAACATGTTTTAATAAATCAGGGAATTTCCTAGTTAAATTCCTCTATTGTAAATTACGGGGTTTATCCCAAAATTATGGAATAAAATAATTGGGCATTTTGAGTTTTAAAAGATCCTGTTAAAAATCTTCCGCTGTCGCATCATCGATACCACGGGTTCCTGTCCCGCGGCTCCTGACCGGGTCAAACTGGGGCTGGGGCCGTGACAGCTTGGACCCTTTGTAAGTCTCTTTCGTGCTTTTTATGCGTTTTTAGCACGAAAGTCAAATAGTGTTTAACTTTCTGCTTTGACCACGAGTTGGTCAACACGAAGTTCGTTTGAACTTCATAACGTGAGCGTAATCACGATGGTTATAGTCCCTAGTGACTATACCTACTGATTACCACGTTATTTAGGCATAGTGACGAGTCGTAGTTTCGGCCAAAATGCGTATTCTTGCGTATTTTGTAACCAAACCTGTTTTCAAACCTCGTTAAACATGTTTTAACATGTTTAGCTCGTCACTTTAGGTTTAGTGCTTATATAGGGTCGTAAGGTAAGCGATCTAAACAATCGCTTAGACTTTCGAACCTGACCCGTTTGGTCAATCAATAGGATTCGACCAAACTCATTAGGTGACCATAGTTGTATAGGGAATAACCTTCCGAGGTTATACCTTATGGTCAATTCGTTTAGTTAGTTGTATGATAGGTAATTTATATGCCTTAGGAAAATGACCAAAATGCCCTTTTTGCGCATAAATTCATTTTAAGCATATGTAACCTAAATTTTGACATCTAAACTGATTAGGCAACATTATTAGACATGTTAAGGCATATATTACTTATCATAGGACTAGTTAGGCGGTTCTAATGCGTTTTACGCGAACGACGTGTTAAAGTAGCGTAAGCTACCTAAACGGGTCGTAATGCGTCGTAAGCACTTAGGTTAGGTTTCGTTTTAGTATGTAGGCTTTGTTAAACCATGTCATATGAGTTCCAATACTCATTTGGTTTACGAAACGTCATCCTATCTGATCTTCCGATTTAGGTCCGGTTATTAATGTAGTTACCTATATTAGATGCCGTTTGATTTCCGTGATCCCTCTAGCTTTGCTTGGTTGTTATTCAAGACTCCTAAGAATCCTCAAGTGAGTACATAGTACCCTCTTTTACTGTTTTCAAACTGTTTTGGGGTGGAACACATGTGCCTACTTGTTACTTTCGTGTTTTCCATGTTTTCATATCATATACTTGCTATGTTCATTAGTACACTATTAGTACATGATTTCATTATGTTTTGCTATGTATGTTCACTTAACATGCTAGCGCAATTGTTTTACGTTTTGAACCATTTGTAATCGTTGGATGTATGTGAACCATTTGAAATCGTTGGATGTATGTGAACCATTTGTAACCATTTGATGTATGAGAACCATTTGTAATCCTTTGATGTATGTGAACCATTTGTAACCGTTTGATTTATGTGAACCGTTTGTAACCATTTGATTTATGTGAACCATTTGTAACTGTTAGAACCATTGGGTTAGGGAAGTGATTAGGTAACGGGGTGGGTGTAATGTGTTAAAAGCATGGTGGATACGCCGCTGGTACTTCCTATATATAAGTGCTTTTAACACATTATATATCGTTGCGTTATCTAGATCACTTGGGTAAACGATTTTGAAACGATGCTACACAATGATGTTTTCTGAATAATATAAACCATACGAGTTTTATTAATGAGTTTCTATGAGATGTTTTACAATTTGATTTAATAAAACAAATGTTTTGGAGTTATGAATCATGGCTATGAGATTTTATAAATTATAACCAACTTGATTTGAGTTGGTTAATTATGTCGCAATACTATACTTTTCAAAAACAAGGTTTTTAATTAAGTATTGCAACATGTAAACTAGCCATGAATCCGACACTCATATAAAACCTATGTACTCGCCGACATTTTTATGCTGACGTATTTTCACATGTGTTTCAGGTACAATAGTTGATGATGTTTAATGATGATATTGGTGTATGCTCACATAGGAATGGACGAGGCCTTAGTGACTTAATAACAATAAAAGTCTATTTGTTCATGTTTTGTTTCTAATTCCAATGTAATGTAATACATTTAATTCAATAAAACGAAACTGGTTAATCCATGGTTGTGAAACAATGATTCTGTTACAACACCCCCCGACGTTTCCGCCACGATTTGTTGTTTTATCGTGGTCTGGGTGTGACAGAAAAGTTGGTATCAGAGCCAATGGTTATAGGGAATTAGGTTATTTGTAATTCTTTGACCTAGACTATAACCTTCCTAGGACCCTAACACAAGTTATCTTGTGTTTAGATTTTAAAACAATACCGTCACTTGTCCTAAGGTGACAACCACAATAAGAACACAAATTTCAAATCCGCTTTGAAAACTAATCATCTGTTCTAGGATGATTGATTACTAGGTTTTGAACCTCCTAAGTTTTCAAAATCTCGTCAAAGTTTGGGTCTAAATAATGTGAACACGTGCAAACTGGAAGGGTGGGTGCCTGTACCCTGAGTCTTCTGTCTAAGGCTAGAGTGTTCGTACAAATCCGCAGTATCGGACCAGTCACTCTTACCTGGTAACTCTTGGGGTGAGTGTCCACTTATAGGCGAGCATGTCTTCGCAATACATTATGAGGACCTATTTACTTTGATTCAGCCTTTGTGTATCGTTTGTTTGCTTCGTGGTTCAAACAAATGACCATCACCCATGATTTTGGTCGGTAATTGTAACATCCTATTCTTACCCAATGCCATTTCATTTGTTTTCTCTCTTGTTTCCCCTTTTTAGAATGCCTCCACGACGCGAAAATCAGGTACCTAATGAAGAGATGACAGCTATCATTACGCAGCAAATGACTGCTGCAATCCCGAACATCGTTGCTCAATGTAACCAAGCTCTCAACAACAATAATGCCCCCTGCAACTTCAAGACGTTCAACTCGGCTAAGCCATCAAAGTTTTCTGGGTCTCAAGGAGCGACTGCACTTCTGCAATGGTTCGAGAGTCTAGAGAGCACCTTCAGGCATGTTCAATGCCCAAATGAGCGAAAGGTAGAATTCGCATCTAGTGTCTTTGAGAAACGAGCTTTGACATGGTGGAATGGTGTGATGAGAGATAGGGGTTCTGATGTGGCACTGGCTCAAACGTGGGAAGAGCTTCGAGCTCTGATGATGAAGGAATTCTGTCCTCGTCACGAGATTAGGGCCTTGGAAAGGGAATTCGACGATCTTAAGCAAGATAGCGGTGAGCATCGAGCCTACACGGACCGTTATGAGGAGTTAAGTCTGTTATGCCCAAATATGGTCACGCCTTTGGATAAGGCAATCGAAAAGTACATTGATGGCCTCCCTGACCCAGTACAAGACATTGTGACTGGTAGTAACCCCACTACAGTTAGGCAGGCCATTGAGCTATCTGCTACCTTGACTGAATCTCAAATCAGGAAAGATAAACTTTTCCGAAAAGGTGATAAGAAACCAATCGAGGAATCGAAACCCAAAGATGAACAGACTGGATCCTCCAAGAAGTCAAAGAAGCGAAAGGCTTCCCAGAACTTCGCTATGGTTGCTCACAATGATCAAGCTGCCCTCAACCAACCAGCTCAACTCCCTGCTAGGAAGCCATACAACGGAACTGCACCCTTGTGCAACCAATGTAACCTTCATCATCATGCTAGTGTGAAGTGCCACAAATGCCAAATTTGTGGACTTATAGGTCATACAGCAAGTGTTTGCCGAGCTGCAGTTGCACCAAATCAAGCTGACAAGCTCAATCTCGTTTTCCACCTGGTTCTTGCTACAACTGTGGCGAGATGGGTCATTTCCGAAGAAATTACCCAAAGCTTGCTAATGCAAATCCAACACAGGGATGAGCATCTGACCGACTAGAAGACAACACCGTTTAGAAATAATCACGTCTTATGTATTATTTTCTTTTGTTGTCAAGGTCCATGAAACAGTTGTTATCGTTGTTTATAAATAAATCTTTTATTTACATTGCAATGTATTTATGTGGTTGCATGTATAAACAACATATCCCCTACAATACCGACAATCAGGGAATTGTATTCCTTAAAGAACAGACTACCCCCAAAATTCTTCCATTTTATGATCTCTTGCGTTTTCCACGAAAATCCTAAGTACCCGTTTATTTACATTGCAATGTATTCATCAATGCACAAGTTGTCATGAGACAACAAGGATGGTCATGAATGGATTATTATTATGGAAATGAAATACACACTAGCTAATAAGGAAAACATCAAGTGATGTGTGGATTTGTAAGTAGGATAGCCCAAGCTATCCAAATAATCACACATTTTCAAGTTCAAGACTTGTTCATCACTTGTGGGTTAAAACCCTTTTAAAACAGAAAGTTTTGAGGCTTAAAACCTCTGGATTTATATGTTACAACCTTGTTTTTAAGTACACATAATCATAGTCTTGATTAGTGGCATAAGGACATAGGAATGCATGAGGAAATCACAAGTTTAAACATGTTTATCAAAGTGTTTGTACAAAACATAAACTTTCTTGCATTTTTACCTTATTTGGTTTATGTTCTAGCCTTGGTTTTCCATGGAAACCCTATGGAAACTGTAACACCCCAACCCGGATAGGGCTGACGTGTCACTATTACAGATATCAAAAACCAAACACAATCCATTTAACGAAGGAAAGTTGAGTCCGAAAGTTAAACAAAAGTCTTAAAACAGACCAAGAAATCCTAAGTCTTAATTAATTTGAATACTGAAATAAATAAAAGTCTTTATTCTTGAACTGCATTTTACTCTCATCAACTCTGGTTCCCCAAGTTCCCTCGATTACCTGACAACACAAAGACAACACAACAAAGAAAACTACGGCTGAGCCAAAGGTTGCTCAGTAACGGAGAAAACAACAGTAAAAGTAAAGAACATGCATAAAAAAGTATGAAAACCAAACAGACTTTATTTTAGACTTGAAACCAAACTTCTACGGAAACAAAACTGAACAGGGTCCGAGGTATAACCCAATACTTGACTGGAACATAAACGAACACATATCGAAACATATCAAACGTATATAGATGTCACACTACGTGACTACACTTAAAATAACTTAAGTCACATCAGACGGAAGCACCCACGAGCCTAAATAACCAAACAGGTACACAGCTAGCTAGTCCATGCACCTATGAGACGGGGAGTACAGTGTGCACCCATTGTTCCATCTCCACAAACCAAACCAAACCAAACCAAACCAAACCGAACCGAACCGAACCAAACCAAACCAAACCAAACCAAACCAAACATGCTCGGGTGACAGAGTACAAAAACTAAAGCCATTCGCAGGCAATTGAACATAATGCTAACGAGAACATGCAACAATGATTACAATTGCTAAAGTCTATTGCATGCTACTATGAACTTATCAAATAATAATTGTGAAATGAAACAACTAACGGAAACAGACAAAATCCGTACTCCAAAGTAACGGATATGATAAAAAAAAATACTCTGATAAGAAGACCAAAGAATCCGTACCAAGAGTAACGAAAATAAAATTATACTATGATGTAAACTAAACAGAATCCGTACCTTGTTAGCAAGCAAAGTAAAAATCCACAGATAAAGTCGTCCTCAAAATTTATGCAAACCTAAACCCCGTATTTACGAGATCAGATTATATTTTATCAAATATTTGAGTTCGTTCGCTAACTTCCTCCAGCGACCGCAAACTAAGTAAACTCATAATAACTTATTAAAGACGATTTATTAATTAATACTTAGGATTCTTGGTTTGTTTTAGGACTTTGTTTATCTTTCGAATTCAATTTTTCTTCGTTAAATGGATTGTGTTTGGTTTTTGATATCTATAATAGTGACACGTCAGCCCTATCCGGGTTGGGGTGTTACAGAAACATACCTAAGGTTGCTCCAAGTGCTAAGAAGAAAGAATGAATGAAAAAGATGAAGTATAAGTGAAGTTATGCTCACTTTTGTAACTCGGTATGATTCTGCCTTTTGCTACTGTTTTGCAACTGATTTGGAGTGTTTGAGAGTGAGATTAGTGAGTTTGTAAAGTGGGAGAAGTGTGGGAATGAGTTGGGGTTTATAGGGAAGGATTAGGGTTAAGTTAGGTGTCCATTTAATGCAAGAAACACAACAAAACACTCATTTTTGCCCAATCCGCGAGATGGTTGAGGGAATATGCGGATCAGACTACCTGGTAGCGCGCGATCGTGATGGGGGATGGGGTCGCGGGCCGCGAGCCAGTGTGGACTGGTGATTTGTTTGTTTCTTTTTTTTTGACATTTTCGGCCCTTATACTTTCATATATCATTGTTTTAAGGTGTTATAAGGTGTTTTATGTATAAAGGGCCATGTATAAGGGTATGTAATGTAATTAAATCATAAAAACAAATATAAAACGAGTACAAATAAGTATGGATGTCGAGAATATGTATCGTATTTGCATGAATTGAGCATGTATGACAAGTTTAACACGTTTTGCATGAATCATGGATAAAGTATCACATGTGTGATTAATCCGAGCGTATGAACATGTATGAATATGTATAACATGAATTTAGAGAAATACGAATTTTATTTATGATCAAAGTCTCGGATTTTACAATGATTACAACGAAAAGACGATTACAAGAATACAAGACTTCCAAAAATAGAAATACAAACAACGCTTTCTAATTATGAAAAGTACGAAGAAGTAGGGCGTTACAGTCTCCCCTTCTTTAGGAAATTTCGTCCCGAAATTTAGGAAGAAGTAACGAAAAGTTGCGGATACTTAGTCTTCATATCACTTTCGAGTTCCCAAGTAAACTCAGCGCCATGTTTTCCTTCCCAACGAACCTTGACGATAGGAATTCGACTGCGCCTCAATTGCTTGACTCCTCGGTCCATGATCTCGACAGGTTTCTCCATAAAGTGTAGAGTTTCGTTGATTTGAAGATCTTCGGGTGGAACTTGGAGTCCTTCTTCAGCTAGACACTTCTTGAGGTTCGAGACATGAAACGTTGGATGAACGTTGTTGAGTTCTTGAGGTAAATCGAGTCGATAAGCCACTTTACTAATCCTTTCGAGTATCTTGAAAGGACCGACGTAGCGAGGTGCGAGTTTTCCCTTTTTATCAAAACGAACTACTCCTTTCCAAGGAGATACCTTGAGTAGTACATGATCACCAACATTAAACTCCAAAGGTTTGCGTTTCTTGTTGGCATAACTCTTTTGTTGGCTTCTAGCCTTTAGTAGATTGTTTCGAATATGGAGAATCTTATCCGTTGTTTCATGTATGAGTTCAGGGCCAGTAAATTGTTTATCACCAATCTCGTGCCAGCTGATGGGAGATCGCCACTTGCGACCATATAATGCCTCGAAAGGATCCATTTGAATACTGGAGTGGTAGCTATTCTTGTACGAGAACTCGATCAATGGTAAATGCACATCCCAACTACCACCAAAGTCGATGACACAAGAGCGAAGCATGTCCTCTAGGGTTTGGATAGTACGTTTAGTCTGTCCATCCGTTTAAGGATGAAAGGCCGTACTAAGATTCAAGTATGAACCCATAGCAGACTGGAAAGTTTGCCACAGACGTGAAGTGAAACGACCATCGCGGTCAAAGATGATGTCAATGGGTATACCATGACGACATATGATTTCATCAGTATAGACTCGAGCAAGTTTCTCAACCTTGAATCTTCACGAATAGGAAGAAAATGAGCTGATTTGGTCAAACGATCGATGATTACCCAAATGCTTTCGTGACCAGAAGGGGTGCGAGGAAGTTTGGTTATGAAGTCCATGGCAATGCTATCCCACTCCCAAACAGGGATTTCAGGTTGTTCGAGTAGTCCAGAAGGGCGTTGATGCTCAGCTTTGACATTCGAGCAAGTGAGGCATTTAGATCCTCATGGTGGTGATTTCACTGATGAGGATGATTTTGAATACGGCAGGGGTAAGGTAGACTACGTTGATAATGTGAATTCTAATATGTTTTCATTGATATTTATGAATGATATGTTGTTAGCATTAGGTTATTCAGAAGAGGATGTTGTGGTTTACCATTTTAGGGTTCCAGGGGAAGATTTAGTGGTAGGTTTAAGGCCTCTAGGCACTGACAGTAATATATTGAGAATGATTAGTTATGTTGAAACAAACAAAGTGCTAGATGTGTATATTCAACATGTTAGCAGGTTTTCTAAAAAGGATATTGAAAAGAACCTAAATATGTAGACCTGAGTGATGATGGAAGTTATGAGGATAGTGATCAGCAGGATGAAGATAGTGAAAGTGATAGTGTTGATGGTAGTTATGAGGGATGTTGTGAAGGTAGTGCAAGTGAGGGTGAAAAGGCAGAAGGTGTACAGACCACCCCTAGCAAACGTGTAAAGTCATTTCATAGGAAAAGTGTAAAGGCTAAGAGTAGGAAAGATAGAATTGATAAGGTGGGTCAGGATGAGGATTATGAAGATCCAGACTACATATTTGAGATAGACAATTTTGCCCCTGAACAAAAAGACAAAATAACCAGCTTTTAATAGTCAAATAAGAGGTGATTTGATTTTTGGACTAAAATGGCAATAAAAGTGAAACCACAGGGACCCAGATTTAAAAGGTTTGAGATTTGGACTAAAATGGCAAAAGTGACCAAACCTCAGGGGACTAAAATGGCAGTTTACTCTATTGTTTTTAAAAATTTTACTTAACATATATAATTTTCTGAGTAATTACTAATAGAGTTAAGTTCAGGTACAAAGAGCCTTATCATACAAAACGTACGAAAGACATGAAAAAGGAAAAAAAAAAAAAAAGAAACGCGATGACATTTTTGTAATTATTTGTTCATAGGGTAATTATCAAAATTACTCTGCAAATGGTCTTGTAGGGTAATTTTGATCTTGTAGGGTAATTTTGAAAAATAATCTTGTATGGTAATTATCAAAATTACTCTACAAGTGTGTTAAAATTACAGTTCAAAGTTACTCTGCAAGATCAAAATTACCTTATAAGATCAAAATTACCATACAAGATCATTTGTAGAGTAATTATGATACCCTACAAAATTACCCTACAAGATCAAAATTACCATACAAGGTCATTTTACAAAATTACCCTACAAGACCATTTGTAGGATAATTTTGATAATTACTCTACGAGTAAATAATTACGAAAATGCCACCGTGTTTTTTAACATTTTCATGCCTTTCGTACGTTTTGTTTTGTATGATAAGGCTATTTGTATTTGATATTTTGCCAAACTAATATAAGATTTTTGGTTGTATTTATATTAACTTTTGCAAGTATAATAACTTAGCTGTTATTCTATAGAAATTAATATAGTTTTAGTATGGACTTGATGAAATTGTTATATGTACAAACTACCTTCAATAGTTTAGCACATTTTTCACTTATTCTACAACCATGTGCATCTAAAGCAGAGTTATGCATCAACCTGACCCGTGTATTAAATTTCAGACATGTGCATCATTCCTGTTCATCAAACCCTGTTAACATGCATTTTTTTTTTTTTTTTAATATGATGAAGATTTGTGTTCTAAAAACATGATAAGAAGAATGTAACATCATTTTCTTGGCTACTCCCTCAAGCCATCACTAATATCAGTGACGCACAAATCGCCACAACTAACATTAGTGATGCATAAATCACTAATAGAGTAGTATGTATACACACACAATAGTACAATACGATAGGCAGTTTGACCCATTACCAATAAAACAAATCTGCAATTCTGATCCATTTCCAACAAAATACAACCTGCAATCTGATCCATTTCCAACAAAATACAACCTGCAATCTGATCCATTATCAACAAAATAGAATCTGCAATCGATTCCATTTCCAACATAATACGATCTGCAATCTGATCCACTATCAACAAAATACAATCTGATTCATCAGGTTCTTCCTTCAATACTCGAATGTTGAAATCACCACAACTACCATCAATGACGCACAAATCTCAAATAGGTATGCCGACAAAAATGGGACTTGAACATAATAATCTCTAGTAGAAAGTGTAAAATGCTTCCCATCACAACTGAGTCTGCACCATAAATCAGACACGGATATAATTATGGTCAGTTTCCTCATAGATCAACTTGTCCAATTAATAACAAGGCTAAAAATAGACAGAATAGTAATTAACAATGTCGGCAACAAGCATAATTCAAGTGCTTCGTGATTTCTTCTTATTCATATATTTGGAACTATGCCAAATGTGAGTCAAAAGGTAGGAAATAACTAAACAATAAATCAATAATTCATGAATTTAATGAAATCATTGAATAAATTGTCAAAATAAATGAGTTCAGATATGGATTTGCCAAATAAAGAAAGAGAGTGATAATTATCACATAAACTCAAGAAACAAATGCTACATGCTCCCTTTTCTATCCGAAATGGACTCCAAAAATAACTTAATTAGACGTCAATAATCAACACAAGATTTAAACAGAATGTTACATGTTCCCTTCTTTATGCCACATTCAAGTTTGACTTTCTCAAACCACAGTCACATACCAATACGGTTTGATATTAACTGCAAATCTAATTGGATTAAAAACTATATTCAGAATACTATTCTATGCAAGTGAAACCAAAGAGAAGCCATGTGAAATTGATTAGCAGAACAATCACATAATTAAATCAATTCCGGTACAAAAAAGATTTTTTTAATGAAATTTTGTAAAACACATGCTTAAGAATTAACATATTTCATGGAAATTCAATCCACGAAACCCATTTGAATTTAAAAAGGTTGTAATGGGTTTATAGGTACAATATTGTTCAGTTGGTAATTTTAGTGTTACCGACATGTTTTGGTGATATTGGATTAACTTGTCGACTAAGTTAATCTTGTTAATTTTCAATGAGTTAGGAGATGCGGGAGTGCATGCTCCTATGATATTAATAAGGTTTGGCATATTTATCGGTTTTGATTTTATAATTAAATTACAAATAAAATACATAAATATACATAACATTTATGTTATGGGTTTATCAATCACAATGGGCTGTTAAATTAACTAATTAATTGGGCCTTATATGTGGGTTTTGGAAACATGGAAACTAGATCCGATTGTTTTCAATTAATGGATTTGGCCAATCAATAAATCAAGTTTTAGAAAAGGAAAAAGGCATCTGGTGGTTTTGGTGGAGATGTCTAAAACAAAGAAAAAAACCCATGGCTGTTATCTTTTTACATACAGAGAATGCAAAAAGAAAACTGGTAGAAAAAAAAAGAGAACGGCACAGTTACTTCTCAAAATTCAACATCAAATTGGTTCTTGAAGACTAAGTTTAATACGTTCAAACTTTTGATTGTACCGATCAAATAGTTTCAAATAGTTTGTTCTGATAGTGATTACACGACTCTTAGTCTAATCCAAGTGATTTCCATATAATTTCGGCTTCGGTTACGATCTCTTTCGTTGGCAAATCGGGTAAGTTTCCAACATATTCTTCGTACACATAATAACAACAGGCATCACCTTATGAGTACACACGTTAATTTCCATATAAAGTTGAACAATTTAATAGACAAATTTCGCAGGAAAATAATAAAGTAAACCATATATTTGAGATTACATTTAAAATTGTCTGTTTGGGGAAATAAGGCAAAACAAATCAGTTAATCAACTTTAAACCATACAAGGGGGAGAGAGAGACCTTCATATTAGCTTCTTGATCGAGGGACAGGTATCAGGATACAGGGGATATGGGAGATGAGGGGCCAGTAACTCCCCTTTTTACTGCATCTTTCTTTCAGACCTCCTCCTCCTGGGCAATCACACTCCATGATTCTTAAACTCAAGAGTGAAGGCAACAACATTTCTGGTAGATCCGTCATCTTAGGGCATTGGAAAAAAGAGAGATGGTGGAGGGAGGTGAGGTGTTGGGTATGAGAAGACACTTTCTTCAGATTAGGGCAACTGGAAAAAGAGAGACATTGGAGGTGTTGGAGTCCCACTGAAAAAGATTCCAATTTCTCAAATCCATTTATCTCAAGAGAAGTAAGAGATGAAGGAAGAAGATGTGAAAATTCACTACTACTCACTTCATCTTTACCACCACTGTATAACTTTAGTTCCACAAGTGAGGTTGGAAAACTTTGTGGGCCCCACTTGGAGAAGGGCTTCTTCAACTTCTCAATTATTAAGATTTGCAAATTGGGAGGCCAAACCCAACCAGGTAAAGAAGCATCCATTCTTGGACAATTTCTTATTTCCAGTTTCTTCAATGATGTCAAATTGTCACCAGGAAAGGAAACATCCAATTTGGGACAATTGATTATTTCTAGTCTCTCCAACGATATCAAATTGTCACCAAGACTGGAAACATCCAATTTGGGACAATTTCTTATTTCCAGTTTCTTTAACGATGTTAAAGTGTCTGGAAATGACTCAAGGTTTTCACAGCTGGATATAATCAATTCAGTGAGGTGAACATAGTCATTCAGCTCAATTATTGATTTCAGATTTGGCCAATCTCTTATAGATACATGTTCAAGCATGGGCATGCTGCTGCTTCTGTTGTTGTTCATTTTTTGTCCTCCCCACTCCCACTCCTTTTCCAATAGGTTCCTGCAATTCGATATGCTAAGTGACCTGAGCTTCTCCTGTCCTCCTTTTGGAAAGGACACAACTGTCATTGAACTACAATCCCATACAGTCAACTCCTCAACGCCATCTGGACAACTGCAACGCTCCATATTCTCACAATCAGACACATCCAACGTCCTAAGAGATGGTAGGAGGTTGCTCCTACAATTATCCTCCTCTTCTTTCTCTCCTATACTCACCAAATTACCACAATTCCCCACTTCCAGTTTCCTCAGCTTCACAAGAATCTTACTTGCATCTGCATCTGATTTCACCAGGTACCTTATTTCATTACATAACAATATCCTTAATTCTTCAACTCCCCCAAGAGACTCTATAACACCTCCCCACACCTCATCATTAAGCCCTGAAATATCACTTATTCTGAACTTTGTGACTGCTGATGCTACTTCAACCAGCCTTCTCAACACACCACTATCACACTTATATAACTTTAGAACATTCAATGAAGGCATTGCTTCAAGTGTGACTTCAACCAAATTAGGACAATCTTCTATTTCAAGATTTTGCAAGCGTGGAAACACAGCCCCTGACCATTTCTTCCACCCACTCATATCATCAAAACTCAGAATTTCAAGTGAAGGAAATGCTTGACCAGTCCCAAATAACTCAGAACCCACAGCTTCCACCCCATATAAGCCTTCTATAACCAACTTCTTGAGAGACGGTAGCTGCCCAAGTGGCGGTAGAGATGTACATCTCTTACAACCCCTTATTGACACATGCTTCAAGTGAAGAAACGAGGGATCCCCAACCCAATTTGGAAATGCTAGTCCCCCATATGACCTAATTCCCAGTTGTATTAACTTATCATCACAAGGCTTCAACTCATTTAAAACTGCTTTTTCAAGCATTTCATTTCGTGAATCATGTAGCCAATCACTCCAAACAAGCTCTAACTCACTAAGCTTCTTTTGTGAAAAGTTCGCCTCATGCGCATAGGTTGCATTTTGCACCTTTTCCAAACCTACAATGGAAATTTTTTCATATAGATTCTTAAAGTCTTTAAGTTTGGCTATTTCACTTCCGCTTTCACTTGCGATATTGATTTTTGAGAGAGTAATTTGTAGGCTTTTCAACTCGCCAGTTCCTGGCAGCATTTGAAACAAAAGCGGAGTGTCCCTAACATCAAGATGCCTCAGGTTTTTAAGCTTTAAGAAGTTGTTGGGCAACATAGTTAATCTATCACAACCAAATAGGATCAATGTTTGTAGATTATAGAGATTGCAAACTTTTTCCGGTAGATGTGTGATAAGAGTTCGAGATAGATTAAGATATCTCAAGTGCCTCAAAGTACCAATGGACTCCGGTACCTCACTTATTCTAAAGCCGCTCAAACTTAGAACCCTGAGTAGTGGTACCTCAGGAAGCAAGTCGGTGAGAATCTTATTGGATAAGTAGAAACGTCGCCAACTTTCTACCTCCCCAACATACGTTGCCAAGAATGTCCTCAAACTTTTGGCTCTTTCAAATGCCTCGAACTTCTTGTAAGCTACAAATTCCTCAAGAACAAATGACATGTGTCGGTACTTTTCCAACATTTCCTTCCTAATATTCTTCTCGTTCTCATTATCTAACCTTAAAAAGAACTCAACAGAAACAGATGTTGCCAAATCATTCATGAGGTCATGCATCACAAACAACGATTCATTATTTGGTGCATGTTGAAAAAATGACCTTGACAACAACTCGTCAAAGAATTCATGACCCAAGTGTTCTTCTGTTGAATCACATCGAGTTGGCTGGTGCAAGAACCCTTCTGCCATCCATAACTTAACCAGTTCCTCCTTGTCAAACAGGAAATCCTTGGGAAACAAGGAGCAGTATGCAAACAACTGCTTCAAAGGTCCAGAAAGATCATGGTAGCTTAGTCTTAGGGCTGGGATAATTTCATCTTCAACCGGTAATTTCCATATCTCACTTTCTAACACTTCCTTCCATGAATCTTCATCTTCTTTTGTCCTCAGTGATGTCCCAAGTGCGATTAATGCCAAAGGTAACCCATTACATTTTTTCACAATGCCTTCACCATGAGGTTTAAGTAACAAATTTGAATCAAAATTTCTTACGCCTAATGCATGAACAGCAAACAATGACAAAGCATCATCATATGACAGGCTCTTCAGCTGCTTGTTAAGAGGATTGTAACCCAAATTTTTGAGCAATTTGTCCTTCCGTGTAGTTATGATGATTTTACTTCCAGGAGCACATGTATAAAATGGCCTGACGAGGGTCTCCCAATCATCACGTCTCTCACTCCACACATCATCTAACACCAACAAAAATCTTTTCCCGGTTAGGTGATCTCTAAGAGCTTCTTGAAGCTGATTAAAATCTGAAATTTCCTTTTTTACCTCGCTTGGCATAGATTGAAAGATGACTTTGCTTATAGCAAAGCTATCAAACTCATCTGAAACACAAACCCATGCCTTTAATTCAAAGTGAACCTTGACTTGTTTGTCGCCATACAAAAGTCTTGCTAGAGTAGTTTTCCCAACCCCACCGATACCAACTATGGGAACAATGCTATAGTTTTGATCACATGGTTCATCCGCCGGTAACAGTAACTGTTGGAGCAACGCCTCTTTCTCAGCTTGGCGTCCAACAATCCTAGATGGATCAACAACAGAGGTTTGAAATCTTCTATTCATATTATTTCTTGGCCTACTTTGATCCACTTTCACAGTCAAACCAAGGTCAGTTTTCTCCTTAACTAGATCTTGTAGTTTGGTGGAGATATCATCTAACTGGGCACGCATAGTATTACTCCGTGAGAAACTTGTGCAACAAGTTGGGGTGATTAGGTTTCTTACCTTGCTGGTGATGCCTTCTGACTCATGGGTTGACTCACGTTGCATGTCTTCGGTCAGCCAACCATCGAGGACATCATCTATGTCGTAAGCCAGATGCTGGAGATCATTCAGCCAACGTTTCACAGGTGCACTGGTTATGTCCTTCTGAGAAGCATCAACAAGCACACCTTGGATCTGGGTCAACGATCTCTTCCATTTCTTGATCTCAGCATCAAATCCCTTGTAGCTAGCAATGTTTTTCAAAGCTGCAGAGGTCAGCTTCTCAAAGAGCACACCGAGAAAGGCAGAAAGTACCAGTTCAGCCATTGATTATGATGAGAATATGAGATTGTAGAGGTATAGAAGAAATGGTTGATGTTGTGGGGCGTTGTTTACAGTGGATTCACTTTATCTTCAATTTGTTAACTTCTCAATTATTGTAAAGGCAGCACCAAACTTTGGATTTTTGTGCCGAAATGAAACCCACTATCATTATAATATAATTTTGCATTATTATCTTTTTCTTTCCAATATGATCAGAGGTATTGAAGAAATGGCTAATGTTGTGAGGCGTTTGTTTACAGTGGATTCACTCATTCATAGTCATTCTGTTCATTAGTTAACGTTTCAATTACTGTAAAGGCAGCACAAAGGAAATCCACTACAGATATAAGGGTATAGGGAGTGGTGTAAACTCCCAAATCACCCAATCATATAGCGCTATGTCAATTGTTTACCTAATGCTAAAAAACGTTGGCGGTGATTAGATACTTTGGAATAGGTAAACTATTTTTCTTTAAAAAAAAGGAAAAATATGTGATTGGTTGAGAAGGCATGGAACCCACCACACACCCCTCTCTCTCTCTCTCTCCTTCCCTCCCTTCACCGCGTCGGTATACCCTCACCTAATTTCCCCTCCGTTTCGGTAAACCTTCATGCGGCAAATGGTTGGCGGTGGCTGATATGCGGTGCCGAGTGGGTTTACCACCCCACTCCAGACACCCTAATATATTTTAAATTATCTTTTTCTTTCAAATTAGGGGGTGTTTGGACTAGCTTTTATTTTTTGGCTTATGCTTATATTTTAAAGTAGCTTATAGCTTATTTTCTATCATTTGATAAGCTATTTTTAAGTGTTTGGATTAGCTTATAGCTTATTTTCTATCATTTGTCCTTACATAAATAAGCTTCTTCAAATAAGCTAAAAAACCATCTTCAAATAGGCTTCTTCAAATTAGCTTATATAAGCTAATAAGCATAAGTTTAAAAAACTCAACCAAACACCAAGTTAAGCTTATATTGTAAAAAAAAAAAAAAAAACAAAAAAAAAAAAGCTATAAGCTTTGTTAAAAAAGCTAGGCCAAACACCCCCTTAGATGCCCTTTGTTATTAAATAATAATTGGTACTCTTTTCCTTTTCTATATTTAAAAAAGGAGTAAACTGCCATTTTGGTCCCTGTGGTTTGGCCAGTTTTGCCACTTTAGTCTAAATCTCAAACTTTTTACATCTGGGTCCCTGTGGTTTCACTTTTGTTGCCATTTTAGTCCAAAATTCAAATTACTCCTTATTTGACTGTTTAAGGCTGCCTATTTTGTCTTCTTGTTTAGGGGCAAATTGATCATTTTATGAGTTATTATAACAAATAAAAAAAAAACAACCTCAAAACACATCTCTCTCTCTAAACTCTCTGCACACACACTCTCTCTCTCTAAACACACCTTTGACTCTCTCTCTCTTCTCTCTCTCTCTCTCTATAACACCACCCGATCTTGCTGCATCTTGTTTCTTGAAACAAACCCAGATCAAAACAAACCTAGATCAAAGCAAAACCCAGATACAAGCAAAACCCAAATCAAAAGCAAAACCCAGATCAAAACACACCTCTGACTCTCTCTCTTCTCTTTCTCTACTGCATCTTGCCACACCCCTCTCGCACCACCACCCCAACCACCACCTGCCACCACCCTCTCGCACCAGCACCACCACCTGCCGCCGTCATTTATATCCTAAACAAATACAGACCTCTCAACCAGTCCGCCACCCCCATCTCCACTAAATGCAGATGACCACCACCACCACCCCTCTCGCACCACCACCCCCACAACATCGTATCCGGCGACCACCGCACCACCCCCATCTCCACTATCGCCGACCTAACCACCACTATATATTTTCCCCCTTTCATGATAAACCCTAAAATCACACAATCACCCTTCGGTGAAGCTTTGCGGTGAAACGTCCGCAACCACCACCGACGCTCTGATTAACCACCACCGCTGCAAAATCCAACAAACAAACAACCCCTGCCACCATCTCAGATATGCACCATCTGTCTCTACCTTTCTTTCAGATCGGTGGTGGTAGGTTTAGGGTTTACGAGTGGCGACGGTGGTGGCATTTAATGGGTACAGTGACGGTTGTGGTTGTTGACGGTGACGGTGGTGGGTGTGACTGACGGGGGTGATGATGGTGGTTGTTGATGATGTTGCGGTGATTATAGAGGAGATTGATGGTGGTTTGTGGGTGTGACTGACTTAGGTTAGAGTTATGAGAGAGATAGATGGTTTGGTTTGAGCTTTGCATATCTGTATTTATTTATAAAATATAAATAACCATTTTGCCCCTAAGGATAAAGACAAAATAGGCAGCCTTAAACAGTCAAATAAGGGGTAATTTGAATTTTGGACTAAAATGGCAACAAAAGTGAAACCACAGGGACCCAGATGTAAAAAGTTTGAGATTTGGACTAAAGTGGCAAAACTGGCCAAACCACAGGAACCAAAATGGCGGTTTACTCTTAAAAAAGAGAATGATTAGCTAAACTTTTAGATCCACTTGGAAAAAAAAAAAAAAAAAACTTGACAATTTTGTTTTATACTTAGTTTATTCACTTTAGGCCCAAAGAAAAACAAATAAAATACCAGCCCAAAGCAAAGAACTTATGGGTTTGTTTATTTTGTTGGGCTAAGGAATGAAAGGGGCGTGAACGTAATTCGGCCCAAATTACAGAGGATCTTTTCGGTAGGTGTATGTCATTCAATTTAGGCAGATGAAAACAAACAAATAAATATAAGAGGGGAAAAGGTTGGTAAAGTTTACCTGAGATTGAAGGTATCGAGAGGTGGATAGTATTGTTAGGGTTCTTTTCATCATCTGGGATTGAATCTTGAGAACTGATTTGACCATCTGTGAAGTGGGTTATCGGTCAAATAGTCCCAAACCTATGTGGGGTTTTAAGAAACTTGCCAACTTCGATGGAAGCGTTCAAATCTTCATTTGTATTTTAACTCTTTTTATGAAAAGAAAAAAGTAATATTACATAGGATCAGGTCAGTAAAACCCACTTTTCTAAAAAAAGAAAAAACTGGGAGTTGGAGTAAATGTTAATGGGTAACGGGTTTATAGGTGGGCTTGGTTTGGGTTATAGTGGGGTAATGGTAATAGGTTTAAGGTATTGGTTAATTTATCTAATAGGTTATTGGATTATTTTTATTAATTTTTTGATTTGTTATTTTACAAAATATGTATAAATTCCAAAAAAAAAAGTTAAGTACTTTTTTAGTTATTAGTAAAAAAAATTTATGGGCATTGTTCGGATTTTGATTTCACAAAAATAAAATAAAAAAAGTTTATCACTGGGCTTTTTCCAACATTTGTTTTTTGTGACAAATGCGTCGCAAATTCAAATTTGCAACGCGTTTGTGACGGAAAAATACGTTGAAAAGTTTCATTTTTCTGGTAGTGTGGTGGCTTACCAGGTCGTCTGCGTTCTTTTCTTCACATAAATCACACATGCGACGCAAGTTCGAAGATCGTTTCTTTTGTTTCTATCACTTTTCTATTTTGTTTTAGGAATATTGGATTTTAATAATTTCAACTATTTGTCGTTGGCCCCTAACAGTCTCAACTTTAAAAATAACCACTGATAGTCACAACTATTAACATATTGGCATTCAATAGACCCTGACTAACATAACCCTAAAGCCGTTAGTCTCCGGTCGCCAGAAAAACGTTTTGACCGGAAAACACAATTTTTTTGTCCCAAACCTCTTTGTAAGCTTATTACAGGCCTTTAGGAACCTTTTTCTAATAAAAGCCCCAATTATTAA
This sequence comes from Helianthus tuberosus, assembly GCA_030545235.1. Classification (NCBI taxonomy): domain Eukaryota; kingdom Viridiplantae; phylum Streptophyta; class Magnoliopsida; order Asterales; family Asteraceae; genus Helianthus; species Helianthus tuberosus. The sequence continues at coordinate 203,782,710 of CM060425.1, forward strand.
AGTCGCCGGAAAACTTATTTTTGGCCGGAAAACTCAACTTTTTAGCCGGAAAACTCAACATTTTTGTCCAAAACCTTTTTGTAAACTTAGATCGGACTTTTAGAAATCTTTTTTTCTAAACAAAAACGGTTTTCCGGCGACCGGGGACTAACAGCGTTAGGGTTCTGTTAGTCAGGGTCCATTGATGGCCAATATGTCAATAGTTGAACTGCCAGTGGTTATTTTTGAAGCTGGAACTGTTGACGAACAACAACGAATAGTTGAATTATTAAAATCCAATATTCCTTTGTTTTTTCATACCAGTCTACCCTATCTGAGAGTCTGAACCTCATATCTGGTCCAGACCCACTTTGTTTACATTTTTTGTATTTTTTGTAGTTACACTTTTCACTTGGGCACAATATATCTACGTTTTTTTTTTATATAGTTTCCAGTTTTTACATTTTTCATTCCAGTTCATAAATGATTTTTTTTAAAATCAACTTTTCTTTTTCAAAAGTATTTATGTTTAAAAACTCTTTTAATATTTAACTAAATACGTTCTTTAAAGCATTTATGGTTTATATTTTTAATTGTACATGTTTCTCAATGCTCATTTTTACGACTTTATGATGTAGCTTTTTTTATTTAAATTTATACACTTGCATTCAAAACTACATATATAGCAACTAGCAACGATAATGCCACCACCATAATGTGTGACCCCCACCAACAAGTTAAATTTAAAAGCTAAAACATATTTGTCTTTTAGCCCAATTACCTAGTCCAATTAAACATTTAAACCCAATTAATCCTAGTTAAGTACATATAGAATTTCTGAGTTTCATGTATAATACTTATCTGAGTTTCTTGTATAAAGCTTGCTCCGAGTTTTAAATGAACATAGTGTTTCCGAGTTTGTTGCGGGCTTTTGGGATAGTCCGAGTTTATTAGGGAACAAGGGAGTCCGGGTTTTCTTTGGGGGAATCCGGGTATATGTATAAATATGTATGTAATCAGAGTTTAGTTATTTATTCTTGTTCTGAGTCTAAGTGTACGGCGGATAAGGGGTGTGTGGCCGATGTAACATTTGCAAAATTTCAACCGTTGTACACTTTCGATCGTTTTCGTATTTAATAAAAGTTTATATTTTATTTACAAAAAAAAAAAGTAATCCTACAATCGAGCGAAACGGTATTCACGACATTTTCGGAACAAAATCCAAGTTACATATGCCTTTATACCCTTCATATAGCTTAAAAATTAAGTTAGAATGGTTAAAAATGGTAAAAATGTGATAATATAAGTCCAGGGGCCAAAACTGTCAAAAAGTGAAACTTATTTACCAGAAGGCCTTACAGATCGTAAGACCTGAGCCATATGGTCCGTAAGACATGCCCAGTAGCAAAAAAAAAATGCTTGTTTATCAAGCATTGCCACCTATGCTCAATTTTTGCCACCTAACACCGAATTTACCACCATTGCTCCTCCTTGTGACACCTTAGGTGACACTAATCAGCTCTTAAAAGCTCCGGGCAACACTTGTCATGATTTTAGAGCACTTTGATTAGTATAAATAGGTGATCAAGTTCACCATTTGAACTTGCACCATTCTTTTCTTCATCTCTAAATCACTTTGGACTGCTTCTCTTATTAGATGCCTCCTCCCTGAAGTTCTAAACTTCTCTTGAAACACAAGTAAGTATTTCACCTACTCTATTTCATTTCTTTTGGTTAGTTATGAGCCAAAAGTCAAGCAAATTGACTTTTGCTTTGACTTTCGGTTCTAACCATTTTGGTCGATTCAAAGTTCAAATTGAACTTGGCTACATCATCGTAATGATGAAGGTGTTAATCCCTTGCGATTACACCATCTAATCATCACGTTTAGTAGGCGAAATGACGAGTCAAACTTTTACGAAATAAAAGTAAAAAATGCATAAAAATGCATTTTTACGACAAAAGAGTTTTCGGGTATTAAAACTTAAAGTTTTGACACCAAATCAGTTTTATAACATTATTAGACATGTTTCTAGACATGTTCGAACATGTCTAGCTCGTCATTTTCTAATTTAGTGCTTATTCCTTAGTCAAAAGTCGAGCGGTTTGAATTCTGCTTTGACTTTCGAATCACCCATTTGGTCACCCTTAGGATGCGACCAAGCCCATTTATATGAACATAGTAATATAGGGAATAACCCTCTGAGGTTATACCTTATGGTCATGTCGTTTGGTTATGATAATTCTTTTTGACTTAAATACTTTTAAAATGTCTAAAATACCTTTTTTTCGCATAAAATAGTTTTTAACATATATGATCATTGTTTTGACTTATAAACTGATCATACAACATTAGTAAACATGTTTTGACATGTCGAACTCGTCATAGGACTCATTCGACCATTCGAACCCGTATTTACGCATACGACACGTTAAAGTGTCGTAAACCACTTTAACAAGTCGTAACGGGTCAAAACACCTTTAGACATCATCTAATCAGAATGTAAGGTATTATGAACCATATTACACGGGATCCTTCACTTGTTTGGTTAATAAACCTTATTCTATCCATTCTTCTGCTTAAGTTACTATCACACTAACTATACAACAATCCGATACACTAGGAAACATTTGAGCTTGCATACACGATTGAACATGACATCTACGCAAATCTATGAGTACATAGCCCCCTCTTTTACGTTTTCTAAATGTTTTGGGGTGATTCGTATGTGCCTACTATCACTTTTCCAAGTTTACGAAATTCTATTATATATGGTTTGTATATATAACAATATACATAAGACAACATGCTTACATTGTACGAAACTTGTTGGTGCATTATCTATGATACGAGAACAATCATTAACTTTAGACAAGCCGACTGATAGTATATTATAGCGCTATAGGTGTAAAAACCCGATCCCGCTTCCGATAGTATTTTAGGAAGAACCCACTGGGGAATGAGCGCTATAGGTTTAACAACCCATTCCCGCTTCCGATATTGATATTATTTGAGGAAGTACCCACTGGGGAATGATAGAACATGTGAAACTATGGACAAACCCTTTGATGGTTTGTCCGACCAACTATACATGACGATTGGTTTACACACATATATAAAGATTGGTTTAAATATACATAACGATTGGTTTTAAACACGACAACTGATTTATACAAAACATGATCATGGCTTTTCAAGTGTGTGTATGTATATATATATATATATATATATATAAACTATACAATTTACAAGAAAACATTTTGGGTTACTTACCCATTTTCACAAAGAAACATTTTTGCCTTACTATATAGCTTTAGGACTTAGGTTTATACTTTAGGGTTTAGGATTTAGGATTTAGGGTTAAAAGATCCTAGTTAAGGTTCGACGAGCCGGTTCCAATACCGTTGGAATGAGTCCAATCGGAGTTCGCTTGAGTTGGTTCCCCACTTTTAGAGGACCCCAATGAACCCTCCGCTACACACAGATAACTTTAGTTAGCGCTATAGTATAAACTAATCTACAAATTTAATCTAAGTCTTAAAATAGCCCATTACCAAGCCTAAGTAGCAATAACGAATTAATGAATTTAAATCAAAATGAATTTATCCAAATTCGCATTCCTGCAAAAAAAATGATGTTGGGATTGAACCCTACCAGAGGAACAGATAATGTAAAGCCAAAACCTGGTCACAACAGTGGATTCACAATAAGCAGTTGTTTACACTAAGTCTTCTCCCTTGAAAGTGATTACTGACGTGACCGTGTCGTCCCGATCAGTCAAAAACCCAATTAAACCTAGGTAGCTAGGGTAAGTCGGGTATCGAATCCACGAAGAGCCGGTGGTCAGTATTGCACGACCCGTTCGATTAGTTAGACTATTTACAACTAATGTACAAGATGATTATGAAGATTGCTATTTTTATTTGTTTGGTTTTTAAAGTAAATCGGAATGAACTGACAAATTGATGTTATTGAAAACAATGATTTATTAACTAAACTTGTAAACTAAACTACTTAATTGAAAACAGGAATTAAGAATACGGATCACACCCCGGTTTCGGTAATTATAAGTCCTAGGGTTCCTACATGTTTTAATTCAACTCAATTACATACGATTAGCGGATTTAGTGTACCGTGACTTAGGTGCCAATAACTATCAACGTCCCGAAGAACGGACAAGAATGCACTTTGTAATCAACACAAGTAAATCCTAACCACGACAACGCATAACTACACATAACCATTTCGCAAAGTCATAACTTTTAACATCGTTCGACAATTTACGAATACGAAACAAATGTAAACTATTGTCAATGGTTTCAAAAATCAATACAAGTTGTCACAAAGTCGAATCAAAGAACGAATGCATAAACCCTAGAAAATACAACTACCTACACCAGGGTGAAACCGAAGAGACTAGCCGCTCATGGTTGGGTGGACACGATCACCGTCTGAGATCGTGATGAAGACATGATTGGTTGGCTAATTGTAGATGATCGATGATGATGATGTGTGATGAGTTCGAGAGCCAAAGGGTGATGTGCGGCTGCCTCCTTCTCGTAACCGTCACTCTCCAGTAATTGTCGTCCAACTCTCGTGGATCCAGCCCAAAAAATAATAAAGATTGCTGCTTATATTTCGTGGATAATGGGCTGCCAATATTCGATGAATTAGATGATAATATATGAGCCTAAAAAGTCATCCAACACTAACAAAAGACCACGTGCCATCTTCCATGTTCACATTCAAAGTGATGATGATGATTATTGTTGACTTGGTGTGTGATGCCTCCAAGGCTCGGCCCACTATGGCTGATGTGAATGATGATGCTATTGAGCCAAAGTCCATGTGACTTTCTTTTATTGCCGCCTCCAATCCCCCAATATGATGATTGTGTTTGTTGGATGACATTCTCTAATTTCGTGCCTCCCAATGCCATCAAAAATAGTCCACAAGCTCACATGTGCACATGTGTTCTTTTACTAGTCCAATGATGTGATGATGATAATTGCTGTTGACTTTGTGATGTTGATTGTATGGAAACCAAAAGCCCCCTCCAACAAATATCACGTGAATCTTTGTCATGTTTATATCTCCTTGCATGTGCCCCAAAAATTCTTGTATGGCAGCACCTATGTTTATCATCTTTTGGTGTTCCGCTTCATTTCTAACCACTCTAACTTCACCATATTACACGTTTTACCTGTGAAATAACAAACACCCGTAGTTAACATATTCGAGACGCGTAATCACTTAAAACACAACAAGATACGTAATTTAACACACTTAACGCTCGTGTTTTGCACTCTCCATCACATCCCAACACTTGTCGTTTGCTTGCCCTCAAGCAAATCTGTCTTTCACTTTCACGTGGGTCGAACGAGAAACACACTTCCCATTCCCGAGACAAAGGTTAAGGTCTAATGTCATACCCAGTTCAAACCTTTTACAATTTACAAAATATCAAACGGTAAAGTGAATAATCACATATAAAATGGTTAACCAAGATTAATCCGCCCGTAAAACTAACAAGTCATGCACATCCCTCACAATGTTCTCTCCACTCGGTTTAAAATTGGCTAATAGTTGATGCATTAGCGCTTTTGAAATAATCACTCAAACCGATTAGAACACGTACCCGCATAGGCTTGCAACTCAATCGTTCTCCACCACCGAACACGAATACTAAAAACAAGTCATAAGGTCTTTGGAGGGTTGTAACGGGGCTAGGTTAAGGGTATGGAATAAGATTTTTTTTTTTATGTGGCTACGGTGATGAAAAATTCGATTTTTATTACAAACGACTACTCTAAACAAAATTAAACTATAAACATCAACTACAAGGCAACAACTTTAGCCTTTTATTCAACAACTACTAACTTCATATTTTTGTGCTTTTCTTAACAATTTTTTTCTTCTTTTTCACAATTTTTCTGCATATTTTTTTTTTTGCAAATATAAACCACAACTATACAAACAAATAATCCTAAAATCGAATTTCCATCACACGGGTTTAAAAGAAAAGGTTTAACGGTTATGGGCTAAACGGGTTGTCAAACGAAAGGTTTAGGCTCAAAGTGGGCGACTAGGGGATTTGTTTGGGTAAGGATAAATAATTGGTTTTAAAGGAAAAGGTTCACCTAATGCCTTAATCATTCTCGTGCTTGTATTCGGTCTATGGTCTCGAACGTATCAAAAGATGCAAGTTCTACAATACATGACTAATGGTCCACTCAAACAAAGAAACATAAATATGTAATTCTATGATGTAAAAGTGGCTCAAAACCTCACATATATGAAGGGTATGGTATGTGACATGCATGATATGCTAGTTTAATAGGCGGATTATTCCCAAATAACCACCCGTTAAATACCCGTCATGTTATTAATTTGAACTTGACTATGACAAAAGACCAAATGGGTTGTGACATCCCTCGTTGATTTAGTTACTTGTGCTTTAAGATCGCTTTTGAAACAAGATATTTTTGAAAAAATTTTGAAATTTTCCCTCATCCCCACACTTGAGGTAAACATTGTCCTCAATGTGTAGTATTTAAATGAACGAGTCAAAATCGAAAACTTTTACTACTCCCCCATCCCCACACTTGAGGTAAACATTGTCCTCAATGTGTAAGAACTAGAGTTTTAAAACGCACAAGGGACGTGACACGGCTAACCTTCCCAAAATTTCACCCCGGAAAAAAATAAAATACAAAATACAATCCACTTATTATTAAACTAATAATCGAAGTAAAAAGGAAACGCATGCACCTGATTTTTTGTCGCTTGATGCTCACATCTTCCTCTTCTCTTCATAAAAACGGTTGTCCCGCGAACATGTTGTACCTACAAATTCTAATCCTTGTGTAGAAGCATGCTTCTCACAACCATCAAAATTTGTTAGTTACCTAGTTCTACCCTTTTTATGAACACATTACCAAGCCATGTGTTATTTCACTTCGATTTGTGTGGAAAATAATTTACAACAATAACAAACCTAACTCACTTTCGTAGGAATCACGGTTGCATTTAGCTTATGCAACAAGCCCTTTTAAACCCCCCAATAGCTTGGGAGGACGAGAGGTCTCGTGAGGGTTATATAGGGAACACACCCACAAAGTTCATTTAACTAAGAAAAATAAAATAAAACGAATAATAGTACAAACTCTACAACAATCATACCTGATTTTCCTCTCATGGTGGTCGAAGTGCACATTTGCCTACCGAGTTTCCAACATACGCTCGGTAATTAGCATGCCGAATCCATACTCTTTTTATTATATTCGGCATACCCAATGTACAACTTCGGGGTCGTCTCTTAACAACATGGCCAATGTCTTTCAACGCCACCTTTCGAATCCTTATGCCCGAACCCGCATCCCCAACTTTGTTGGTTGGAGTGATAAGTTTGGGAGAAGGATGAATATGAATGTGAGCTTCTTTCGAATCCGATTCGTCTTGCGGTGTCATATCTTCCGCTCGGTTCAAACATTCAATTTCTTGCTCCGAAAGATCTCTAACCTCTTCCACCACATCACCATCCACCATTGTGCCCTTAGCCAAAACCTCTTGGTCTCGTTTAAGTTGGGCTAATTCCTCCGCTAATTGACCCACTTGCACCACCAATGCTTCATGGGCTTTATCTCTCACTTCATTCGCTTTCTTCATATCTTTGATATCCTGGTGATCTTCTTTCATCATGTTGTGATCTTCTTTCATCATGTTCATGAGAGCATCAAGCTTGGAATGCATCGACTCTTGAGGTTCCTCGTATACCGGTTGAGGGTATTCATTATCATAATCATCATAATCCTCCCGGTAACTTGAGAAGTGTGGCAATTCGGGCTCATAGTAGTATTCTTGATAATGTGGTGGTAGTGGATTATCATATGGATAATATGAGGATGGACCACTGAAATCTTCATAATCCGCCCTCCTATAATCATATAATCCGCTAAGGTAGTCTTCCCGATCCCTATTGGCTTGAACTTTTGCGTGGAAAACAGAGCAATCTTCTAAATAATGCTCTCCGCTTCCGCAACACTCACACGGATCATCATCTACCCAATTCATTTTGAAAGATGTACCTGCAAAACATGTACCTGCACAGACAAGCTCGACCACCCGAAGTAAAATCACAAATATACAAGAAAAAGGAAAGAAAATAAACTAAACTAAAATCGAACAAGCAATGAAATACTAAGCGCACTAGCTCCCCGGCAACGGCGCCATTTTGACGTGACCGTGTCGTCCCGATTAGTAAAAAACCCAATTAAACCTAGGTAGCTAGGGTAAGTCGGGTATAGAATCCACGAAGAGCCGGTGGTCAGTATTGCACGACCCGTTCGATTAGTTAGACTATTTACAACTAATGTACAAGATGATTATGAAGATTGCTATTTTTATTTATTTGTTTGGTTTTTAAAATAAATCGGAATGAACTGACAAATTGATGTTATCGAAAACAATGATTTATTAACTAAACTTGTAAACTAAACTACTTAATTGAAAACAGGAATTAAGAATACAGATCACACCCCGGTTTCGGTAATTATAAGTCCTAGGGTTCCTACATGTTTTAATTCAACTCAATTACATACGATTAGCGGATTTAGTGTACCGTGACTTAGGTGCCAATAACTATCAACGTCCCGAAGAACGGACAAGAATGCACTTTGTAATCAACACAAGTAAATCCTAACCACGACAACGCATAACTACACATAACCATTTCGCAAAGTCATAACTTTTAACATCGTTCGACAATTTACGAATACGAAACAAATGTAAACTATTGTCAATGGTTTCAAAAATCAATACAAGTTGTCACAAAGTCGAATCAAAGAACGAATGCATAAACCCTAGAAAATACAACTACCTACATCAGGGTGAAACCGAAGAGACTAGCCGCTCATGGTTGGGTGGACGCGATCACCGGCTGAGATCGTGATGAAGACATGATTGGTTGGCTAGTTGTAGATGATCGATGATGATGATGTGTGATGAGTTCGAGAGCCAAAGGGTGATGTGCGGCTGCCTCCTTCTCGTAACCGTCACTCTCCAGTAATTGTCGTCCAACTCTCGTGGATCCAGCCCAAAAAATAATAAAGATTGCTGCTTATATTTCGTGGATAATGGGCTGCCAATATTCGATGAATTAGATGATAACATATGAGCCTAAAAAGTCATCCAACACTAACAAAAGACCACGTGCCATCTTCCATGTTCACATTCAAAATGATGATGATGATTATTGTTGACTTGGTGTGTGATGCCTCCAAGGCTCGGCCCACTATGGCTGATGTGAATGATGATGCTATTGAGCCAAAGTCCATGTGACTTTCTTTTATTGCCGCCTCCAATCCCCCAATATGATGATTGTGTTTGTTGGATGACATTCTCTAATTTCGTGCCTCCCAATGCCATCAAAAATAGTCCACAAGCTCACATGTGCACATGTGTTCTTTTACTAGTCCAATGATGTGATGATGATAATTGCTGTTGACTTTGTGATGTTGATTGTATGGAAACCAAAAGCCCCCTCCAACAAATATCACGTGAATCTTTGTCATGTTTATATCTCCTTGCATGTGCCCCAAAAAGTCTTGTATGGCAGCACCTATGTTTATCATCTTTTGCTGTTCCGCTTCATTTCTAACCACTCTAACTTCACCAAATTACACGTTTTACCTGTGAAATAACAAACACCCGTAGTTAACATATTCGAGACGCGTAATCACTTAAAACACAACAAGATACGTAATTTAACACACTTAACGCTCGTGTTTTGCACTCTCCATCAATTACAACAGCTGATGGTCTCATATCCACTGCCCAGATACAACTGCTGCTCTGCATAACTGCTGATGAAGCCTAGAAGACCGCTGGAAACTAAGCACTGCTGGAACAAACTGCTGATTACAAAGCACTGCCCAATCAAGGACTTATCAACCTTGAGGAAAGCACTGGTGATTAGAGAGAGCAGTAGTTTAGTATATCATATGTCTTATGAATTGTCAGTTGTTAGGTTTAGCAGTGTTTGTATAAGAACAGTAGATACAGGTTGTTAGTCTGCTAGACGTCGCTTTCATGGTGACGTCAGCTGAGATGCCTCAGCGGTTTGGTTTGTCTATAAATGGAGCAGTATTCTGTACTGTTACATTTGTTTCGTTTTGAGAGAGTTCTTCTCCTCAATTCAATCATTTCATCTTGTACAATCCAACCTTGGGGCATCTGGCTGAGGGGGAGCTTAGTATGTAAGCATATCTGTAATCATTTGATTCTTATTGTAAATCTTTTGACTAAATGAATTGCATATGCTTTCTCAAAACTATTTTCTCCTTGATTGTGTTTACAAAGTTTGTTATTCATTTCCGCTGCACTTAAACTCTGTTCATCTCTATTGATTATACAATTTACACAAACAAACACTATCATGAGGGCCTCCGATCCTAACAATTGGTATCAGAGCCTGGACAGTCAAATTCGATCTGACAATCAATTTGACATAACAGTTCGGCTCAAAATTCATTGATACTAAGGTTGGTTGTATTTAGTTGAAAAACAGAGTATCGAGTAAATCATGTTCAAAGTGGTTATTCAAAAACTCTGTAAATCAACCAAGATGTCATATGACACACAAATTTCACACAACAAGTGAATTCATGCACAAGACACTCATGGTTTCTGGATCTGAAAACATATCTGTTAAACTGTGGGATTATCTCTTATTTTCAAAATTGATTTCAACTGTTGTTATGAAAATTGTGATGTCACCCTTTTTAAATGCTAGAATATGAACCTCAGATTAACAAAACCTATGCTTATAAAAACATTGGTGTTTTGCTAACATAAAAAGAGGGAAAGTAAAACTTTAGTCATTCAGATCTTATGTGTTGAAAACAGGTTGAGATCCTCAAAAGGACAAAATCAACTATGTTAAAATACATTAAGAAAATCAGGAGTCAAAAATGTCCAGATCATAGGTAATGAGAAGGTTGGCATAAGCATGTGCAGAAATGACCAAATCTCTCAAAACATTACTGCAAAATGATTTTGGAACAAGTATTCCTTCAATAAATACCCCTCAGTAAGTATTTCAATACTTGTGTTTGGGAAGGGTAAAAAGGGAAGAAGAAATTCACAAAATCTCAAAAGTGTGTTCATCTCAAAACTTCTGAAGTCAGAAGAAAAGAGTATAAACATAAGACACTGAAGAGTCAGAGTTTAGGGTAATAAGGGTCATTAAGCAACTGTGTGCATTCATCTGTTCACGAAAAGGTTTAGGAAAAAATGGAAATTCCGGTGAATGAACTTTAAAGAGGATTAGACAAATCTTCAAAATCATCACATGGTTCTCAAAAACTCATGTGTACATGTATCCTCAATTCTGTTGCCAATCAATTAACTAGAAAATGGTACCAAACAGTGGTCAAAATGTATTCAAAATTTTCCTACCACTGTTGTCAAACCACTGACCATTTTCAATAACTTGAGAATGATATTATTATGTACTCTATTGAAATTATACCAGATCCTTTTTTATGCTGTTCTCAGAAAATCCTTTAATTTTTTTTATAAAGGATTTTCTCGAATAACCAGGATGTATTGTTCATTTTTTTTGGGGATAATATATTTTGAACTTTTGCTTGTTTTTATTGGCATTAGGTTCATTTACCTGTCAGGATATAGTACCTTATTTTTGTTGGTATTTTTGTCCTCATAAATGGGTCAAAAGGAAATGGTGCATATGTCAAGATCATGTCATACTCAGGGTTGTTTTTAACACAAATCAAAGGTTGATTGGTAAACAGTGTTTAAACTACTGGGTCACTCATGTTTTAATTTGGATATTAAACGAAAATGAGTTGCCTTAGTAAAAAGTTCTCATCATCCGGGTTACAAAACCACTATCAGTAATTCATAAGAATTTCAAGAGAAATTTTGACATGTGGCAAAACCTTGAATGAAAATCTCTGCAAAAAAAAATTGCTGAATATGAACCCTCAAACCATTGCCCTTATTTTAACCCTAACCACTGTTTTGCTCAAACGTCTGTTTCCTAATTACTATCCACTGCTGAAAGTCAACCACTGATCCTCATTTTGCTTGGCAAGCACCGATGCTCAAAATCAGTGTCTTAACCACTGATATACTATCCACTGATAGTAAAAATCTTCCACTGTTTTCACTTTATTACCGTTGTAACTACTGATGCTTGGTACATCAGTGGTACCTAAAACAACTGTTCTCCACCCTTCATCCATTTCATCAGTGTTTGACACGTGGTCAGTTCTTAGCCTTCAGATCATAATAACCGCTACCACATCAGCGATCACTTTTTCCCTAAATAAAACCCTGATCAAAACCCCAAACAGGGTTTTACACTGTCGAATTGAATTCCAAAGTTCTCTTCACAAAGCAGTTTCCAACCTTTCTTTCTCAAATCACTCTCCGATTCTTCTTCATCAAAATGACGAAATCAAAGTCAAAATCAAAATCAAAACCAAAATCACCACCACCCTCCAAAGAGGTCGCTCAAACGGCCGAAGAATCCATCGAAATCCCATACAAATCACCGCACAACTACTTGGGTCTCCTCATAAAACCCACAAACAACCATACTTTCGATTCCATTCTCGACACCATATCTACATCAAAGTACAAAACTTTGTTGACAGTAGACGCCCCCATATATCTGCAAACCCAGAGAGAGTTCTGGAAAAACGTTGTGCTTGAAAAACAAGATGACAAGACAGTAGCCATTAACTCCTCGATACAGGGTAAAGCGATCAAAATCGCACCGCATTCAATATCAGAAGTCTTCAAACTCGATGATCAGAAAGGTAAAACTTCCTTTGACAAAAACGAGTTAAAAGCTGATTTTCTGAAAAGGGGTTATGCAGAACAATCAAAGGTAGATACCCTACAAAAAGGTTATTTCCCATCTGCACCCAGATTTTTATTTCACACACTTTTAAGTTGTGTTTCTAATAAAACAACAGCATTCAACGAAATACCATTAAAGATTCAATGCCTGGATTACGCTATTTTAAATAATAAAGACTACAACTACTCCCAGGAGATCTTCAATGACATGGTGAAAAACGTTGAAAGTAAAGCATTTTTGCTGTTTCCAAGATTTTTAAGCTACTATTTTTTACAAAAATTTGAAAAAGAACATGAAAATCTGCTAAAACAAGGTGTTTATTTTCAAATAAAAAGTTTAACACCGAAAACATTCACTAGAATGTTGGCACCAATAAAAACAAAAGCAGGGGTACCTGAGCAGATTTTAGCGGTTACAACTGCTCCTCAGGTATCAGCTGCTGAGCCCACTGCTCCAGGTGATCATGGCAGCACTACCACTGCCTTGAAACCCACACCTGACATTACCAAAAAGACCAAAAGAAAAACATCCAGAAAACCCACCAAACCCAAAACAAGGCAACTCTGGAAGATGAGATCCCAGAGCAACTGTCAGTGACAAAACAAATGTCACCACAAACCACTGCTGCTACTTCCTCACAGCAGTTGGTAGAAAGATCTCAACCATTGCCTAAAACTCCTCCTGCATCCTCACAAAAGGATCAGGTTGTAAGCTCAGGGACCCCACAATATGAAGCTCTGGATTCAATCGGATCCATCTTCCTCAGTCCTGATCCCAAGGACATGTCTCTTTCAACTCCTATACCCTCACCAATCATACTACCACAATCCATGCTACCCTTGTTGCATGCAGCTGCTATAGCTCAGACACAAACCAGTTCCTCTCTATCACCTATCACTGAGAGTATACCTCCACAAGTGACTGGGTCTGATGCTACTACTCCTGCTATCCCAGCAATAATTGAGGAGGCTACACCCCCTGAGTTACAAGTAACTCTCGGTGGTAGTTCAAGTGGAGCAGCAACTACAACTAGTGGATCAACAGGTCTCCAGTTGGCTAGTTGTTTCATTAATCAGACTCTCTTGAAGGCAATTTCTTCCATAGCACCACTGGCAACCACTAGTGAGTTAGTTTTGACCACTGGTAAAATAACAAGGTTATCAAGTGCTGAAGAAAGAAGTCCCTAGTACCAAGAACAAGGGGCATCAATAAGTGATTTTTGGGACTCAGTTCCTAAGTCACACATTGATACAACCACTGCTGGTGGGGATTCAGATGATCCTACTAAAGTAGGTGATGATTCAAAATATCAGGAATTGACGGGCAGAGTTGAAAAACTTGAAGATTCAGTTGCTGAAATAAAGGATATGGTGCAAGAGATTTTGAAAGCTCAGAAAGCACAATCCTCTGCTATTCCACCTCAGGCACCTGTTCAACCACAAGCATTTGCTGAAAATGAGCTCTGGAATATTTTCCAGCCTTTACTTGAAAAACAAAAACAGATGGCTGATCAGCAGCATGAAATACATGTGAAAATGCTGACCAACATGGTAGAGTCAAGATTTAAAGATACTCAAGCAGACATCAAAGCTATCAAGGCTCATCTCCAAAGCACTCCTGGAAAAGTTCCCTCAACTATCCTTTTCATGGATAACCCCCTTGCAGATAATGCCAAAAAGGGGGAGAATGTCAAAAAGTTGAAGAAAAAGGGAATTGAAGATGGTCTGTATGTTGAACCAGAACAAGGAAAACAGTCATCAAAATCCTCAACAGGGTCAAAATCTCCTACTTCCATTCAAACAGCTGATACAGCAGTGGTTACAAAAACTGATGTCAGTAGCCAAACAGCTGCCATCCCTTCAACACACACCACTTCATCACACACCATCAAAACCACTGCCCTCACATCATCGTTATTACCTCCTGCCATAAAGCAGAAGACAGCAGATGTTACAACATCTGTTGTAATGACAACAGTGATTGGAACACCAGTTGTTTCAACCACTGTCAGTCAATCACAAACCACTGCTACTCATACCACCACAACTGATCCACCCAAGACATCATCAACCTCTCCTACAACAAAAAGGAGAAGGATTTTCATATCTGATGATTCACCATCACCACCATCTAAAACTATCTCACCACCTTCATCCCCTGCTCAAAAGCAGAAGACATCTACTGACACATCAGTAGTTGTGATGACAACAGCAGTTGAAACACCAGTTGTTTCAACAACTGTTAGTCAACCATCCACCACTGCTCTCATCATTCCTACATCACAACCTCCAAAGCTTCACAAAAGAAAAAGAGAAACAACTCAGGCTACTGATGAAAAGTATGATCCTGTTGCTGCTAAATATCCACTGGAATTAGATGCTGTGAAAAATGAGTTGAAACAATTCTATACTGAGGATGATCCTTCAAAAAGGAAATTTCCTTCACTCATAGGCTTCATAATTCCAGAAAACATGGATGAATATCTTGAAATGAAAGCACGACAAGCAAGGATAAGAGCCAAAGTTGAATGCAAGGATCAAGGTGATGAAGCCATTTTGGAAAGAAGGGAGTTCCTGCTCAACAAAGTCAAGCAAATAGAAGAATATGCAAGTGATCTGAACAAAGAAATGTCAAGCCTATCTCCTGAAGCAGATCAACGAAATGAATTGAGAAAAGAATACCTTGCATGCATAATGAAAGAAAAGTTATATCCTGCTGAAGAAACAGAATTCAAAGAATGGCCAATAGTTGCATTAAAGCATGAGGCTAAAAGAATTGAAAAGGTTAAAAATGACCCAAGAAAGAAAAAGACAGCTCCAAATTGGAACAAATACAGAAAGCTCATAGCTGATCTTACTTCTGAATATAAAAGAAAGAAGCAGGAGCTGGTGGATGCAAAGGTGGATTCTACAAATGCCATAGCAAAATGAACTAAGCAGCAAACAGATGAAGCTTATGAAAGGCTTAAGAAAAGGAGGGACACTCCTAAAAAGTCTGATTACAAAAAGCTAAAGGAGCAGATCAAGACTCTTGAAACTCAGATCAATGCAGCAGAAACCTCTGTCACAATGTTGAGAAAAGAAAAGAGGGAACAACTGACTGTTGGAGAAGAAAAAGAAAACGAAATTGATCACTTTGAAGAAGCCATCAAGAAAATGGCTTTAGATAAAGAAAAATTAGCAAAGCTACAAGACCTTGCCAAAAAGGTCTTGAGCTAACCATCATCAGCAGATATCACAGACAGTGAGCTTGATCAACAACAGAAACAAGAGCTGCTTGACAAAGAAGTTGCAGAAGATATAGCTGCAGCAAATGAAGTCATAGAAGAAGCTTTTAAAAGAATGTCTGAAGTTCAAGATACTGCTTTACAGTTTTTCTCAAGGCCAAAAACCTTAAGCTCATCTGCAAATAAATCTCTCCCAAGAAACCCATTTGGTTTAAAAATACTAAAGCGACTCTCTGATCAAAAGACCCATGTATTGACTCTGGTCAGAACCAATGGAGAAGTGAGGCATATATCAAGGAATCAAGCACTAGGCCTGGGTGTTGAAGATCAACTAGATCTCCTTGAGCTTTCACTGTGCAGGGATGAAGATGACACAAGTTCCAAAGAATTTGAAGAAGAATTTAAAAGAAAAGCAAGGGAACTTCTGATGAGTAATAAAGATCCAGAATAATGAATGGTTTTGGCATTATCTGTTCCAGGGGGAGATTGTTGGGATTGAACCCTACCAGAGGAACAGATAATGTAAAGCCAAAACCTGGTCACAACAGTGGATTCACAATAAGCAGTTGTTTACACTAAGTCTTCTCCCTTGAAAGTGATTACAACAGCTGATGGTCTCATATCCACTGCCCAGATACAACTGCTGCTCTGCATAACTACTGATGAAGCCTAGAAGACCGTTGGAAACTAAGCACTGCTGGAACAAACTGCTGATGACAAAGCACTGCCCAATCAAGGACTGATCAACCATGAGGAAAGCACTGATGATTAGAGAGAGTAGTAGTTTAGTATATCATCTTTCTTATGAATTGTCAGTTGTTAGGTTTAGCAGTGTTCGTATAAGAACAGTAGATACAGGTTGTTAGTCTGTTAGACGTCGCTTTCATGGTGACGTCAGCTGAGATGCCTCAGCGGTTTGGTTTGTCTATAAATGGAGCAGTATTCTGTACTGTTACATTTGTTTCGTTTCGTTTTGAGAGAGTTCTTCTCCTCAATTCAATCCTTTCATCTTGTACAATCCAACCTTGGGGCATCTGGCTGAGGGGGAGCTTAGTATGTAAGCATATCTGTAATCATTTGATTCTTATTGTAAATCTTTTGACTAAATGAATTGCATATGCTTTCTCAAAACTATTTTCTCCTTGATTGTGTTTACAAAGTTTGTTATTCATTTCCACTGCACTTAAACTCTGTTCATCTCTATTGATTATACAATTTACACAAACAAACACTATCATGAGGGCCTCCGATCCTAACAAATGATCTGAAAAGGTATAGGATTGACCTACAAGAACAAATAATCTCCACCCTATATCCTTAATTCACTCAAGAACAACTATTTTAAGACTTGTGCGTCCAACCCCTTAAAGTATTTAGCACTTATTCACCTTATTGTATAACCCTGTACTGTTTTTTCTTTAGTGTGAAATAAATGACACTGTATTGAAACCACTAATTCAGAGTTAAGCATCAACCCAACCTGTGTATCAATTCTTTTAGGGCCTAACCCCTCCCTCAACCCATCACCAGCAATATAAGATTTAAGTCAACCCAACATAATACAATCTGAGTCAACACATTCTTTTGTACAAGAAAGTTGTAATTGCCCGAATCAACTTAACATCAGTGATGCACCTATCACTAACAGAGTGATAGGTATCCACACAAAATACAATCTGCAAGCTGACCCATTACCAACATAATACAATCTGAGTCAACACATTCTTTTATTCACTACATAATACACCAGAACATCATCTTTGTCCATGCGGATCACAGACACCATTTAAAAATAGAAAACTTAAAAGAAATCTCACATTGTCATGGTAATTATCTGCTCTGGAAAATCTCTAGCAGAATGCTTCCCTTCACAATTGGTCCTGCACCATCGAATCAGCAGGGGTATAACCACGGTCAGTTTCCTCATAGATAACTTGTCAAATTTTAAAAGAAAGCTAAAAGATCATTCTAAAATTTAAGATTAGGCAACGTAGTAATTGTTTCGCAACCCCCGATCCCACATCCCCGGGAACGGGTGGCCGCGAGCAAGTTTCGGTGGTATCTCGTATTGTCTAATTTGGCAGCGGAATTTTTCTTCAGGACCGTAGTTAGGAAATATTGGATCAGAGTAAAATACCACATTTTTATAACATTAAACAAATGGGTTAAAACCCAATTTCATAGTACACACGTTTTCATAGGAATAAATCATATTTTATTTATTAAAATGTAACACACGTCATTTACTTTTCATTATTTAATCATAAGAAAAGTGGTAATTGTGATAAAAGAAGATTTTTAACTAACAAAAACTTAGTTAGTTAACTATAACATACTTCATCATAGTATTTAACATAGTAAAATATCTGGTTTCAAACATACGTAATTCAGTAGTGTTTACAATACTACATGGATCAACTAGATTAGATTAGTGCGGAAGCATCCAAAAGTTTCGTGTTCGGTTCTTGAAACATCAACTTGATCATCGTCAACATACTTGCAATACCTACAAACTGAAATTTTGACAAATATTAGTTTTAGGGTTCTTAGAAAACTTGCATAATCGAAGCAACGCTCAGAAACGGATTCGATTAACTATAAATGCAGAAACTTAACAAAATTTTCTGGACTCTACCGTAACTTACGGTATCTACCGTAAGTTACGGTAGACACTGCATGATCATGGTCTGCCGTAAGGCAGTAATGAACCATCGTAACTTTTTGTTCTCCACCGTAAGTTACGGTCTTACGGTGGGTTCTGCAAGTTTGTTGTTTGACCCATTTGTTCAATTCACCCAAATTTTTCAGTTTTAAAATCAGTTTATCTTTATTTTGGCTCTTTATTTATTCGACGCATTTGCCTACAAGTTTCAACATCTTGTTTCATTGTCGTCTCATGTTTACAACCGATTTACTCAATCTCGGTTTACCCATTACAACTTTTCGCTCCCTTAAAAGGGGCACTTACACAATAATCATCAAGCTTGTTTTCTAAGGGTTTAAGCATGCTATTTCTCAGACATTTGACAAGTAAAAATTTAGAACTTTAATCCCTCTACAAGGGTTCACATTTTTACAACAAGTTAGCGTGTTCGCTTCACAGCTTACGCTTTAACAACATGCATTGTTTTCGAGGATTTTAACATGCTCCTCCTATCAATTTGACATGCATCTTTATCTAAAAGTTTCGCTTCACGGCTTTCGCTTTAAGTATATATATATATATATATATATACTTGACCAATCACAAAAGATGGTTATTAATTTCTATATTCGTAACTCAACTTGTTTTAACCCGTTTGGATGCCGAATGGGTATCAACATTACAAGACACATCCAAGCTCTATTTCTAGCATATGTTTTGGCCCGTTTTTCTTGTCTAAGACACCCTGTCACTACCGTGACTTAACGGGTTTTCCTTGTTTACCAAATTTCAGTATAACAAAGTAAGACTAACAATTAAACCTAATGTAGCGAAACTATAAATCACGTACCTTTAAAGCGCATCCTTCAAGCGTGTTTCACCTCCGGCTTGTCCACTTGACGATCCGGACGCTTTCCCTAAAGAGTTCCATTCATCATCAATTTAGAACTCTTATAAAATCAATAACGGACATTTTTTTTTGATAATCAAATCTGTGTTTTTGTCCGATTTAACATTTTATTCCTTATTTAGGCGTTTCAACAAACACCTAGCGGGTCAAATTCTTACATAATCATTACTAGCTTCTTTACATGTTATTTCCTCTATATTCACTTCAATTGGGATATTTGCAACAAGCTTCAACATCAATATTTTACTGAATTTAACACATAATTTCAGTTTCACTACATAGAATTTCATAATCTCAGTGTTTGTCTAACTTCTACAATCATATTAATCATTCATCATGAAAATCACAAACCCTACAGGTATGATGCAAGGTTTTCACAAGAATCATCTAGGGTTTAACTCTAGACATCATATTACTTCAAGATTCATTCATGCATGACATTAAAGCTCAATTTCAGTTTCTCACAATTAACCTAGAATTTATGATAATTCAAAACATCACAATTTTACATACCTTATGATCCTTTCAACTAGGTGATCATGAATTTGTGCTCGAAACTTGATTTAGACTTGATTTAGGCTTCTAATTTTGAGCTTTTGTGAGGATTTGAGTTTGCAAGGAAAACCCTGGTCGCCCCCTCTTGTTCTGTTCGACCAGACACTCACGTATGTGGGTGTTTGGTATGTTAATTTCTTATTTCAACATTCCACTTTCAATCTTTGCAAGTTTGGTCCCTTAGCTTTGTTAAATTTATAATCTTAGTGTTTTAACCTTATTATATGCCACTACAAGACTCGTAGCTGACTGGGTTATGATTTCCTAGTTAGCTGGTTCCAGTTTAATCAACACTTTGTAATTCTGATTTAGAGTCTTATAAATTCCGGGTTGTTACAAGTCCACCCTCCTTAAAAGGGGTTTCGTCTCCAAACCTAATTACGTACCGAATAGTGCAGGGTAGAGTCGTTGCATCTCCCCCTCGGATTCCCATGTGGTATCCGAACCCTTCCGGTGTTCCCATTTGACCTTTATTTGATTGATTTCTTTATTTCTTAAGATTTTTACCTTACGATCCAAAATCTCAATGGGCTTCACCACATAGTTAAGTCTATCATCCACCTCGATGTCATCGTAGTAGATATAGGTTGTTTCATCCGCTAAACATTTTCGAAGATGTGATACGTGGAATGTGCTATGTATTCCATTCAACTTTTCGGGTAATTCGAGACGGTATGCTATCTTACTAATCCTTTCGAAAATTCTAAATGGCTCAATAAACCTTGGGCTTAACATTGCTTGACTGTAAATTACTTTGCCGTCTAGACTAATTAGTCACCGTTTTACCTCTTACCTCGACTTTCGGGTGTACTATTTTGCAGTCACTAGCCCTTTGTGTGCTTATAATTTCATATCTAGTCATTCACGCTATAATGTGATTGTATTCTATGTTACTTTTTGTGTCCGTGATCACATCACGTCATGTTTAGTTTTACATCGGCTTTTCATTATTAAGAATCTTTGCTTCGAATGCATCGCCTTACATCTTTCGGCGTTAAGACCTATATTCTTTAGCATTAACCATTTTCTAATTTCTCTCATAGTATTTATATGTGTTAGAACATCGTTTCTTAGTTTAATGTTTTTCTCTTAAACACATGCCAATCAATCATATCAAAATTTGACGACAAGAATTATTCTTCTCCGTTATCATTTTACGTGGAAAATCATAACTGGTTCCCACGCTTCTATATTGTCGACCCGTAGGTTCCTTTACTTAGCCCCATAGACCATTTTATTAGATCTTCGCCCCCCTTTTTTTTATTTAGAATAATTCATTTTCGCTTTTGAAACTTGCTTGACCTTGACCGTAGTCTAAGACTATACTCATTTTCTTTCGGATTATCTTTTCGACTCTATGACTTCTTACATAGTTTTTCACGTCGGTTTATCCCACTCATTCTGTTATTTAGTTTATGCCCCTACTTCCTTTCAACCCGTTACCCGGGTTCTTGATCTTGATGTTTTTACCACTTCGGTTTCATTGGTTTGCATTTTCTCATCCATACTCTTTCATGACCTATCACATAGATTCAATAACATTTCGCACTTTCATTATTCCGGTTGCGCTTACCTGGGATATCAACTATTATACTTTATTCAGCCCGTCCAACATTAAGGTAGTTGAACATGACTATCGAAATTTCTATTTTTGTAAAATTTTATGGTCTTCTTAGTCGTAACTCTTAATCCGAGTCTTTTGACTTTTACTTCGCGTTCTCGACTGTTGGTTACACATATATCTGAAAACATACCTATCAACTGGGTATTTTACCGAAATTATTTTCATAGCAACCTTTCCGGCATTCATTGAGACTTTGTTTCTCGATTTATTTGGTCGTATTAGCAAAATCCACCGCTTTTACTCAACCAAGTCCTTAATTCTTTCACTCGTCTCGTTTGACTTGTTCATGTGAGTTCCATCACTTATGACAGTCATCTTTATTCTTATGCATTGGCACTCTAAATTTTCGATTTATATTTTTGTTTACTTTGATTTCTTATCCCTTCCCTTGGGCTCATTATCTTAATGTAATATGCTCCCATTATCCGGCTTCCGTTTACCTTTATTATCAAGCACTTTACTTATTTAATCCGAACACCACATTTCTTTTGTTAGCGACCCTTAGGTCTGTTTCTTTTACTAATGTCCCGAAGGCCCATTTCTCAAGTCTTATTTGGTAGACTACTGCTATTGTTATTCAGCTTTCTGGGGTTTACCCGCTCTTATTCTAATGCTTTCATAACGTTTATCGTACTAATTCTTTTGTATAATCACCCCCATCAATGTGATTATCGTTCTTCCTCAGGAGGGTTTTATTAATAACATGTTACTTGGGTATCTACCCATACCCGGGCTTGTAAATCCGAATTTATTGGTATTTCATTATTTACAACAATGAATAGTACATATTACCCATTTAATTTCTTTCTCGAGGATATTCCTATCCAAATCTTAGTCTCTCGATTTTTGACCTTAATCACTGTTACACTAACAATTCTATTCATTCCATGTTATTGTTTCACCTTGTTGTATGGCATTTATCCACATCGTTTGTTGACATAGACGATGTTTCTATATGTTTCATTTGGCTTGGCTTAATCTATAACCATGTCCTTGTCATCTATTACTATTGCAAACTCCCCCGGTTCGGGCGTTATTACACTTCTCTCCATTATGACGCTTATCTTTCATTAAGTTCTCAGGTTCGAGTGTGCACGCACCCCTTCCCATGGCAATATTGATCTTGATTACTTTTGGCTCGATCTTTACTTGATCACTTTTGTTCATGCTTATATACAATATATAAATATGTATATTTCTTTCACAAGGTTTACTCGTCTCACTAGTCATATACGTCCATCTATAACTATTATTCGCACTCGTATCGAAATGATCTTTGTGCTAAACTTTAATTTACAAGAAACATACCTAAAGTGATATCAGGTTCAGCTTTAGCCTCTGCGGCTGTCATGTAAGAAGACCTTGCCTTCTCTTTTGGAGTATCAAGCTTTGATTTCTTTACAGGTCTTGGGTCCACATCCGACTCACTCCGGTCATCTTTTTCTTTTGAGAGACTATCTTTTAATTCGGTTATCATATCCTCTACTGCTAGCAAAATTGTGGTTTGTAGTCTCTCGGCGAACTGCGGTAGACTGGCTTCTATTGCCTTTCCGACTTCCTCGGAAACTTTAGCTTCTATCTCTTCAGTTAATTGAGATGCTGATTCGCCCCCGATTACACCGGACATTTCTTTCATCTGTTCGGTGACTATCGGCACCGTATCATTATTGCCTTCATCGGCCATCTTGAATCTGAAATGTTTGTGCTAATTATTAAACATTTCATTTTATATCTTTCGCACCTTTAGTTTTGGTTTTGCCAAGTTTGCAACTTGCTTAAACCATTCATGTTTGGTGCACTTTCCGGGTTTGAGTGTATTACGCACTCTTCCCCTGCACATCCAATCGTATTCATTTTCTAATGTTTTAATGAAATCTACAAAAATAATTAATTAATTCTTACCGGATGATTGATCAAGCTTGAACCGAACACTTTGTTGACAACCTTAAGCTTTGATACCAACTTGTACACCCGTCTTTTACTTTTCATTATTTAATCATAAGAAAAGTGGTAATTGTGATAAAAGAAGATTTTTAACTAACAAAAACTTAGTTAGTTAACCATAACATACTTCATCATAGTATTTAACATAGTAAAATATCTGGTTTCAAACATAGGTAATTCAGTAGTGTTTACAATACTACATGGATCAACTAGATTAGATTAGTGCGGAAGCATCCAAAAGTTTCGTGTTCGGTTCTTGAAACATCAACTTGATCATCGTCCACATACTTGCAATACCTACAAACTGAAATTTTGACAAATATTAGTTTTAGGGTTCTTAGAAAACTTGCATAATCGAAGCAACGCTCAGAAACGGATTCGGTTAACTACAAATGCAGAAACTTAACAAAATTTTCTGGACTCTACCGTAACTTACGGTATCTACCGTAAGTTACGGTAGACACTGCATGATCATGGTCTGCCGTAAGGCAGTAATGAACCACCGTAACTTTTTGTTCTCCACCGTAAGTTACGGCAGAGATCGTAACTTACGGTGGGTTCTGTAAGTTTGTTGTTTGACCCATTTGTTCAATTCACCCAAATTTTTCAGTTTTAAAATCAGTTTATCTTTATTTTGGCACTTTATTTATTCGACCCATTTGCCTACAAGTTTCAACATCTTGTTTCATTGTCGTCTCATGTTTACAACCGATTTACTTAATCTTGGTTTACCTACTACAACGTTTCGCTCCCTTAAAAGGGGCACTTACACAATAATCATCATGCTTGTTTTCTAAGGGTTTAAGCATGCTATTTCTCGGACATTTGACAAGTAAAAATTTAGAACTTTAATCCCTCTACAAGGGTACACATTTTTACAACAAGTTAGCGTGTTCGCTTCACAGCTTACGCTTTAACAACATGCATTGTTTTCGAGGATTTTAACATGCTCCTCCTATCAATTTGACATGCATCTTTATCCCCACGCTATGGGTTTGTTTATAACAAGTTTAGCGTATCCGCCTCACGGCTTTCGCTTTAAGTATATATATATATATATATATATATATATATATACCTGAACAAACACAAAAGATGGTTATTAATTTCTATATTCGTAACTCAACTTGTTTTAACCCGTTTGGATGCCGAATGGGTATCAACATTACAAGACACATCCAAGCTCTATTTCTAGCATATGTTTTGACCCGTTTTTCTTGTCTAAGACACCCTTTCACTACCGTGACTTAACGGGTTTTCCTTGTTTACCAAATTTCAGTATAACAAAGTAAGACTAACAATTAAACCTAATGTAGAGAAACTATAAATCGCGTACCTTTAAAGCGCATCCTTCAAGCGTGTTTCACCTCCGGCTTGTCCACTTGACGATCCGGACGCTTTCCCTAAAGAGTTCCATTCATCATCAGTTTAGAACTCTTATAAAATCAATAACGGACAATTTATTTTGATAATCAAATCTGCGTTTTTGTCCGATTTAACATTTTATTCCTTATTTAGGCGTTTCAACAAAACCTAGCGGGTCAAATTCTTACATAATCATTACTAGCTTCTTTACATGTTATTTCCTCTATATTCGCTTCAATTGGGAAATTTGCAACAAGCTTCAACATCAATATTTTACTGAATAATTTAACACATAATTTCAGTTTCACTACATAGAATTTCATAATCTCAGTGTTTGTCTAACTTCTACAATCATATTAATCATTCATCATGAAAATCACAAACCCTACAAGTATGATGCAAGGTTTTCACAAGAATCATCTAGGGTTTAACTCTAGACATCATATTACTTCAAGATTCATTCATGCATGACATATTAAAGCTCAATTTCAGTTTCTCACAATTAACCTAGAATTTATGATGATTCAAAACATCACAATTTTACATACCTTATGATCCTTTCAACTAGGTGATCATGAATTTGTGCTCGAAACTTGATTTAGACTTGATTTAGGCTTCTAATTTTGAGCTTTTGTGAGGATTTGAGTTTGCAAGGAAAACCCTGGTCGCCCCCTCTTGTTCTGTTCGACCAGACACTCACGTATGTGGGTGTTTGGTATGTTAATTTCTTATTTCAACATTCCACTTTCAATATTTGCAAGTTTGGTCCCTTAGCTTTGTTAAATTTATAATCTTAGTGTTTTAACCTTATTATATGCCACTACAAGACTCGTAACTGACTGGGTTATGATTTCCTAGTTAGCTGGTTCCAGTTTAATCAACACTTTATAATTCTGATTTAGAGTTTTATAAATTCCGGGTTGTTACAAGTCCACCCTCCTTAAAAGGGGTTTCGTCCCCGAAACCTAATTACGTACCGTATAGTGTAGGGTAGAGTCGTTGCATCTCCCCCTCGGATTCCCATGTGGTATCCGAACCCTTCCGGTGTTCCCATTTGACCTTTATTTGATTGATTTCTTTATTTCTTAAGATTTTTACCTTACGATCCAAAATCTCAATGGGCTTCACCACATAGTTAAGTCTATCATCAACCTCGATGTCATCGTAGTGGATATAGGTTGTTTCATCCGCTAAACATTTTCGGAGATGTGATACGTGGAATGTGCTATGTATTCCACTCAACTTTTCGGGTAATTCAAGACGGTATGCTATCTTACTAATCCTTTCGAAAATTCTAAATGGCTCAATAAACCTTGGGCTTAACATTGCTTGACTGTAAATTACTTTGCCGTCTAGACTAATTAGTCACTATTTTACCTCTTACCTCGACTTTCGGGTGTACTATTTTGTAGTCACTAGCCCTTTGTGTGCTTATAATTTTATATCTAGTCTTTCACGCTACAATGTGATTGTATTCTATGTTACTTTTTGTGTCCGTGATCACATCACGTCATGTTTAGTTTTACATCGGCTTTTCATTATTAAGAATCTTTGCTTCGAATGCATCGCCTTACATCTTTCGGCGTTAAGACCTATATTCTTTAGCATTAACCATTTTCTAATTTCTCTCATAGTATTTATATGTGTTAGAACATCGTTTCTTACTAGTTTAGTGTTTTTTTCTTAAACACATGCCAATCAATCATATCAAAATTTGACGACAAGAATTATTCTTCTCCGTTATCATTTTACGTGGAAAATCATAACTGGTTCCCACGCTTCTATATTGTCGACCCGTAGGTTCCTTTACTTAGCCCCATAGACCATTTTATTAGATCTTCGCCCCCCCCTTTTTTTGTTTAGAATAATTCATTTTCGCTTTTGAAACTTGCTTGACCTTGACCGTAGTCTAAGACTATACTCATTTTCTTTTGGATTATCTTTTCGACTCTATGACTTCTTACATAGTTTTTCGCGTCGGTTTATCCCACTCATTCTGTTATTTAGTTTATGCCCCTACTTCCTTTCAACCCGTTACCCGGGTTCTTGATCTTGATGTTTTTAACACTTCGGTTTCATTGGTTTGCATTTTCTCATCCATACTCTTTCATGACCTATCACATAGATTCAATAACATTTCGCACTTTCATTATTCGGGTTGCGCTTACCTGGGATTTCAACTATTATACTTTATTCAGCCCGTCCAACATTAAGGTAGTTGAACATGACTATCGAAATTTCTATTTTTGTAAAATTTTATGGTCTTCTTAGTCGTAACTCTTAATCCGAGTCTTTTGACTTTTACTTCGCGTTCTCGACTGTTGGTTACACATATATCTGAAAACATACCTATCAACTGGGTATTTTACCGAAATTATTTTCATAGCAACCTTTCCGGCATTCATTGAGACTTTGTTTCTCGATTTATTTGGTCGTATTAGCAAAATCCACCGCTTTTACTCAACCAAGTCCTTAATTCTTTCACTCGTCTCGTTTGACTTGTTCATGTGAGTTCCATCTGTAACGCCCGGCTCTTTTGTACTTTCCATTTATAGAAAGTTTTGTTCGTATTTCTATTTTTGGAAACCTTGTATTCTTGTAATCGTTCTTTCTTCGTAATCGTTGTAAAACCGAGACTTGGATCATTAATGAAACTCGTATTTTGTTACAATTATATTATACACACTCTATATATGCTCGTATGTTCAATTTTGTGAATCGATTGATGTTTGAACGTTATTCTCGGAAACTATGTGCTAAACTTGTAATTTAGCTAAACTTATGCATAAAACGTGTTTCGATCATAAACGATACTTGAATACGACCTTCATACGCTAAATTATACTTTGATTATGATCCCCATGCTTTTTCTCTGAGGCCTTCCTCTTATATAAATTTCGGGACGAAATTTTCTAAAGTAGGGGAGACTGTAACGCCTCGTATTTTCATAGTTGTATTTTACTTTTCGAGGCGTTAATCTTAATGGTAATACATTTTTTTATCACATTGTTAATGGATAAACACAAGATTTTTATACGAAACCGAAAAACTATACAAATATATTTTTCTAATAAATTTTAGCATAAAACTTTACAAAAGGATTTTTAATAATTTTTAGAATTTTTTTTAGCATAGGTCTCTTTTATAAAAAGTGTTTGCTTTAATCCATAGTATTTAAAAAAAAAACGGGTGAATAGTGTGAACAGTGCCCTGCAGACACTATTCATTCAGCAACTTCTTTTGAACGTAATTAACTCGTTTTTGACTTCTAGACGGGATTTGAGCAGTCATTTCACCTCTACACCAACCCCAAACTCATCCCCTATAAATCCACACCTTCCCCAAGGCTTTAGACTCTTGCTCAACTCTCAAATCTCTCCAAGATCACTCTCAAAGCTCTTGCAATTCAGAAATTCAGGCAGATTCACCCTTGCTTACAAAAGTGAGCATAACTTGCTCAAAACTCAACCAAATCACTTGATTCTTCTTTCTAATTTCTTGGATAATCATGGGGTTTGATTCCTTGATCTCTCCTTGGAGAAATCAGACCTGGAATTTCCCTGAAAATGTCCATAAACTTTCTATTATGTTTTGAAACTTCTTAAACTCTTGTATACTTCAAACAAACTTGTGTTCTTATGCTTCTAGTCTATTGTATGATTAGTAAAGCCAAACCAAGGTTGTTTTACACTTAATAAGAGTGTCTAAACACTCTAAACTTTCTGTTTTAATTGAGTTATTGATGTGTGAAAATGTGTTTATTAAATTCGAACAAGTTTTAAAAATGGAATCACAACCTAAACCACACACAATCGGCAAGTGCACCGGTCGCAGTGTAGTGTAGATGGCAAGACCGGATATCAATCCGTGGACACTATATGCAAACTCTAGATAATGAACCTCTATCGAATAAGTAGTCAAATTTTAGAATTGTTTTGAAGTGATTTTTTTTTAATAATTAAATAATAACTAAATTAAATAAGAAAATGTAGGAAACAAAACAAGCAAAACGAAGCAGACACGAGAGCAAATTGTGATCAAATATATATGAGATAAGGACTACCTAGGTATCGAATCCCTAGAATCATGCAATGCTAGTGTGACAATGATAACGGTTAAATATCTATTTCCCTCGATTGACCCCCCGCTAGAGATGTCCCAAACAAAAGAGCAAGACTAAATGTGAAGTGCTAGAACGAACAGGCTCGAGCTATCGATACCAAATCCTACAAAAATAGAATCCTTTTGACCTCAGAGACAGTTATGTTAAGAGAAGATCCCAAAATCGCAAAGCAAACCCAACTTTGATAATTGAAATCCTAGGAAACCTTAATTACGATGCAATAAACGAGCCCGAGCTATCGGTCACCCAATCTACCCACCAATAATTAGCTAACAACCTAGCTCACCCTAATCGTCTTTCGAGTCACAAGATGAGGATGCAAGTTTTAATATAGTGATTTTAATTATTAGTCAACTTGGTCAATTTCTCAACACAATACCTAACCCGAAAATCCTAAGATAACCGAATTAAATTAAATTCTAAGTCTAGGGGGAATTTCTTCGTGCCTAAACCGCTGAATTTATTGACTAATAAAATAACCAAAACATACCAACATGCAATATCAAAATCAATATCAAAGAAAACTTATGTAAATCACATCAAATAACCGAAAACATGTCACAAACGCATTACAATCCTCTAGTTCATCAAAACCTAGGTAGTTATGAAGTTTAGCTACTCATAATATTCAAAAGCATAACAAATTCAGTTGTGAAAATCAAATAAGACATGAGTTCAACGCAAAAGATTAGAAAAATAGACGTGATATCAAACCCGCAATGCTCCAAACGCGAACCGACTATTTTTTTTCCTCTTCTTGCGACAACACAACCAGCCGTACTCCTTATTCTTTCGTCAAAACCAAAGCCGACCTCCACTGATGTCGAATCTTCTTAGCCAATCAATCCTCCTCTTGCTTTTTGTTACTTTTCGAAAATAATAATGATGGCCACCAATTGCTGTTGACCTTTTGTCGCCTGCTGCTTTCTTCGAAAAACAATCAAAATATGATGCCACCCCCCTTCACGTTTTATATATATTTAGATATAATGGCATTAGGGTTTTTTTTATCAATCCACCAACTTCTTGTTTCAAAAGCCCAAAAGAAACAAACAATATCCCAAACTAGTGTCGTGAGCATGCATGGTGGAATTCTTTTTGACATTTGCGGCCCACTAGCATTTCCTTCAACACTTTGACCCATCCAAGCTTCTTTTATTTTTTTTTCTTTGTTTTAGACACCTGTGTAAGACAAAATCCACAAGAATTTAATAATGACTACTAAAAGCAATTTATACAAGGTTCCTTTCACTTGTACGAGTGATATAAAAAAGAATTCCAACTATATATAAAGCCCGTTATTTTTTTTCACTCGACGTTCTCAAGTTTTGTAAAAATAATCCATTTTAGCTCGTTATCTCTAAAAATCATCAAACTTCAACCCCGAACCAACGATGAGTGGATTTTAATCAAAAACAACCATAAAGCCACTCAAAAGTGTAGGAATAATGATATAAAATATGTATATTTTAGACCACATCAGTTATTAACTCACAAGTGGTGTCAAGTCTTGAACTTGAAGATGGTGTGACTACTTGGTTAGCATAGGCTAACTTACATACAAGTCCACTCATCACTTGATGTTTTGTTTAGTATAATTGTACCTTTAATTCTTGACCATACCTATGAGGTTCCTAAGTGGAAGGTTCAACCTCCCGCCTCTTACATGACCTATATATATTATTATGTATATATATTATAAACCGAACCTTTGATAGTGATTATATAAATCTACTATCAAGTTAATAAGTTTCTCTCTATGTGTGTAGTTCCTTGTCACGATTCTAATAGGTCTTGAACCTATAAAATCACAAACAATCCTTAGGGATTACCATAGTGTCAAGACAAGTGCTAATACCATAGTGAATATTTTCCTAATACATACTTTGTCACTCTTTGAATCTTAAGTCCGAATATCCCTTCATTCTTCCGAATTACTCATACACCTTAACTTTCCTCTTGTAGGATAACTTGGTGTTCTCTCCATTAATCAACTCTTCACGGATTTAAGTAGGAAAGCTTGCAAACTGTGAGTATACTCGATCCCTTTTACCCTTTACCATTTTGGGATACAACATGAATATTATACAAATGACTCTTAAACTCATTTAAACATACTCTATCCATACTTACATGAAACTACATGTGATTACTTGTTATTCTCGTATGCTATGTGAACGCTTTGGAACGTTATATGCTCATTAACTTTGCTCGCCCACCTTAACAATTATGGTACTATGCATATGCTATAGGATTAACGCCCCACCCGCTATTCTCTTGGGTATTGTTAAGTTAAACATTACCACCCCGCTAAACTCTTGGGATTAGGCTCTTTTATGCGTTGTATTCTCGGGTTTGATCATATTGTACGCCAAAATTGCATACTAGTAATCACATATTATGAATCATGTTGGATATGAGCATTTTTATTCTATTATGCTATGTAACAAACTTGTATACTCGCCTTTGCTTTTGCATTGAAACTCTATTTTAATACATGTTGCAGGTTGATTGTTGAAGTATGGATGAATGATGAAACAAGTTTAGGGTGGACTAGATACACACCTTTAATCTATTTATCTTTTGATGTTATGTTGAAATTTGAACAATGTTGTTATTTCTATTTTAAATGTTGTATGACAATTTAGCACTTGCAATGAAATTTGAATTTAATTAAATATTGTCACATAGTGTTATGAAGTCTCGAGCAATCTATACACACTTCGTCTCATCTCGATGTTTCCGCCATCGGTTGGGGTGTGACACCATCACTTATGACAGTCATCTTTATTCTTATGCCTTGGCACTCTAAATTTTCGATTTATATTTTTGTTTACTTTGATTTCTTATCCCTTCCCTTGGGCTCATTATCTTAATGTAATATGCTCCCATTATCCGGCTTCCGTTTACCTTTATTATCAAGCACTTTACTTATTTAATCCGAACACCACCTTTCTTTTGTTAGCGACCCTTAGGTCTGCTTCTTTTACTAATGTCCCGAAGGCCCATTTCTCAAGTCTTATTTGGTAGACTACTGCTATTGTTATTCAGCTTTCTGGGGTTTACCCGCTCTTATTCTAATGCTTTCATAACGTTTATCGTACTAATTCTTTTGTATAATCACCCCCATCAATGTGATTATCGTTCTTCCTCAGGAGGGTTTTATTAATAACATGTTACTTGGGTATCTACCCATACCCGGGCTTGTAAATCCGAATTTATTGGTATTTCATTATTTACAACAATGAATAGTACATATTACCCATTTAATTTCTTTCTCGAGGATATTCCTATCCAAATCTTAGTCTCTCGATTTTTGACCTTAATCACTGTTACACTAACAATTCTATTCATTCCATGTTATTGTTTCACCTTTTTGTATGGCATTTATCCACATCGTTTGTTGACATAGACGATGTTTCTATATGTTTCATTTGGTTTGGCTTAATCTATAACCATGTCCTTGTCATCTATTACTATTGCAAACTCCCCCGGTTCGGGCGTTATTACACTTCTCTCCATTATGACGCTTATCTTTCATTACGATCTCGGGTTCGAGTGTGCACGCACCCCTTCCCATGGCAATATTTATCTTGATTACTTTTGGCTCGATCTTTACTTGATCACTTCTGTTCATGCTTATATACATATATATATATATATGTATATTTCTTTCACAAGGTTTACTCGTCTCACTAGTCATATACGTCCATCTATAACTATTATTCGCACTCGTATCAAAATGATCTTTGTGCTAAACTTTAATTTAAAAGAAACATACCTGAAATGATATCAGGTTCAGCTTTAGCCTCTGTGGCTGTTGATACGTGGTTGAAAACCGGTGCTTGTAATCGTATAACTTTATGTTTTTATACGAGTTTTAATCTTGAACGGCCTACTTTTAATTAGATTTGTGTTTATGCAGGTTTGATGGAGTTTAAGGGCTTTTCGGGAGCGTTACAAGCCACCGGGTCGAAAACCGGAGTACCGGAACGCATTACGGATCAAAAGGGAGCAAACAAGAAAAAAAATAGAAAAGGCAGGCTGGAGAGCCCGTCGCCGACGGGTCCCAAGCCGTCGGCGACGGGTTGTGGATTTCACCGTCGGCTGAAGTTACCCGTAACCAGACAGATAGCTCGTCGGCCCCATTTCCGTTTTTGGGAGCCCGTCGGCGACGGGGTGGGACCCGTCGGCGACGGGTAGTAGTTTTCTGAAACGCGAAAGTTGAAGTGTTGGGGGTTAATTTCGATCTCTATTGGTCCTCTTGCATTTAAGTCGTAAGTTACACACTGGGGGGAGTTTGAACTTGTATCTTGGAGCCTAATTGGGATATCTTTCACCTACCATTCCATCTCTAACATCAAGAACATCTACAACAACCGAATCATCATCCATTTTACACAATCAATTCATCCATTCAAACCCTAGTTCTCCATATCATCAATCATCAATCCTACCACCATCATCCTTCACCAATCCATCATCATTCACCATTAATTCATCCATCAAAGCTTCAAGATGTCTTCACTCGCGTTCCAAACATCCGGTGATCAAGCTTCTTCAACCATGAGCGGCTAATCATCTCGGTTTCACCCCGGTGTAGGTAGTTGTTAATTTTAGGGTTTTGAATTGTTCTTGTTCAACTTAGTGACAATTTGTATTTGGTTTTTGAAACTCTTGATAATAGTATTACATTTGTTGCGAATTCGTGAATTGTCGAGCGATGTTAAAAGTTATGACTTTGCGAAACGGTGATATGTAATTGTGCATTATCATTGTTAGGATTTACTTGTGTTGATTACAAAGTGTCTTTTTGTCCGTTCTTCGGGACGTTGATAGCTAGTAGTACCTAAGTCACGGTACACTAAATCCGTTAATCGAATGCGTTTGAGTTGAAACTAAAACTTGTAGAAACCCTAGGTTAACAATTACCGAAACCGGGCGTGATTCCTTTTTATTATTATTGTTCTAGTAACCATTTTCTCGTAATCGTTAATCATTAGTTGTTCATCAATTTAATCAATTCAATTAGTCTAAACTCACATCTCTTAATTAAACAAAAATACAAAATTATTCTAGCAAGCTTCATATATCGTGACAATTGTTTTAATTCATTCGAATCCATACACAAACCACATACTCTTCGTGGTTCGACCCCTTACTACCACTAACACATTGTTAAGGGTAATTTGGGATTATAAATATTATCTTTGACCGGAGCGCGACACTCCGATCAAATTTTGGCGCCGCTGCCGGGGAGTGTGTGCGCTTTGTGTTTGGATATTGTTTGAATTTGCGTGATTAACTGTTTAAATTGTTTAGCTTTCTTTTTGCACTTTGTCTTTTTCCTTGTTACGCGGGTGTGTTACTTGTGCAGGTTACAGGTAGTGCATGCATACGCGGAACTCCGGGAGGACTTCACCTTTAGTCTACGAACCGGAAATCGAAAGGGTAGCAAGAAGAAACCTAGCAAGCCGGTTAGAAGCAACACTTGCTTCTAATCAAACCAACCAAACACCACAACATACACCATCCATTGAAACCGATTCAATGGCGAACCAAAACTCAAACCAAAACCTTAACTCGAACCAATTTCAATACCGAAGCAACTTCAATCCCGCCCCAAATGTTCAACCTATGCCTCAAGAGCGACCGGGTGGTAACAACAACAACGGACCACCCACACCACCGTTTCAAAACCAAAATCACAATAACACCCAACGAACACCCCAACAACAAAACCTTCATAGACACAATTCCCTACCCATCAACCTAGATGATCGGAATGTCAATTCCGACCGTCGGGGAAATCATGATCGCAGCAATCCCGCAAATGAAGACCCATTCTTCAACATCGATGACTTGAGGAATGCAATCCCTGATGATGAACCGTATAGTGTTCCCGGTTATCAATCGCCGGAACATGTGAGTGTTCATACGGAAAATTCGGATGACGGGGGATACTATGATGATAGAGCTAATGATGATGAAGATTGGGGCTACGTGAATAGGGGAAACGTCTACAATGCTAGAAGGTATGATGATGAGGAATTTGGCTACCAACATGCCAATTACGTTGGGGACGACGAATACGGTTACGGAGGTGGAAGAAATGATGGTTATGGGAACAACCGTCAACCACGAAACAATGACCAACGGAACCGGAATGATGGGTTTTATAATAACAACAACAATGCAAACCCTAACCGGATTCCTCGTTTCGTGGGAGGTGGTAACCCAAGGGATAATAGAAGAGAGGATCGAAGAGATGATCGAAGAGGTGAAAGACGGGATAATAGAAGACCGGTCGATCAAGAAGTTAACGGTCCACATCGTCGTCAACGACCTCCATGGGGAGTGAATGATCGTTTCAGGCCGGTTGTCACCGAGAATGACTCACCAATTGTTTGTGAGAGGAGGATGTTTGATTGTAAACCACATTACATCAACATACTTCCCCATTTTAATGGAAGATCTAACGACGAACCGTACACACATTTGACAGAGTTTTCTTCCATTTGCGGCACTATCGGGGGGCATAACTTTGCATTAGATGAGGTTAAACTTCGTTTGTTCCAATTCTCATTGAAAGACAAAGCGAAGCAATGGTTCCTTACACTCCCGGCCAATAGCATCCGCACATGGGGAGAAATGCAACAAGCTTTTCTAGATGAATACTATTCTATGGCGAAGACCGATGATGCTCGTGATGAAATTAGGTCTTTTCACCAATTATCGGGCGAGCCGTTGCATGAGGCTTTTACAAGATTTAAAGAAATGATGCGAAGATGCCCACATCATCAAATCGAGAAGTGGGAATTGGTTAAGTGTTTTGTACGGGGTTTAGATGACAACACATGGAACCGACTTGAATCAACGAGCAATGGGACCCTTCTAAGCAACCATGAAGATGATGATTGGGAATTCTTGGAACGGATGAGTAAACGTTCGAAAGAGAAAGAATCGGCCGATAGAGCCAAGAAGCATCCCATTTCACGGTCACTTCCCGATCTTGACTCTAAAGATCAGATTTCCACCTTAGAGCGGGAAATGGCTCGAATGAAGAAAAAGGAAGTAAATGCGGTTCAATTCGAGGTATGTGAAGGTTGTGGTGATATTGGACATAGAGCGGAACAATGTCCAACGGGGCCGAGTGACTATACGGAGGAAGTCAATCAAGTGTATGGAGATAGGAAGCAATATGACATGAACTCCAACACTTATCATCCGGGTTTGAGAAATCACCCTAACTTCCGATATGGTAATGCTTCAAATCAAATGAACCCGAATTTTCAATCGGGCAACCAAGGAGGTCAAAGCGGAGCATCATATCAAAACCGTCAAGGTGGTAACCAAGGAGGTTATCAACGAAATTACAACCAAGGGTACCAAGGTAGGGACAATAATTACCAAGGTGGGTACCAAAGGAATTACAACAACCACGGCGGTAATGGAAGCGGGTCGAACAATCAAACCGGTGGCGATGATTTGAGTGCCAAAATGGATGCCTTGTTGAATATGCAAAAAGAATCCCAAAATAATATAAAAGAATCTCACCATGATATCAAGGAGATAAAGAAGACAAACGAGATTCGGGATAAAGCACATGAGGCATTGGCAAAGCAAGTGGGCCAACTCGCGGAAGAAATGGCTCAAATGAGAGGAAGCACGGGAAGACTCCCAAGTGACACCGCGGTGAACCCTAAGCATCAAGGGTCGAACTCAAGGAACACACGTGAGGTACCAATTAATAAAATTACTTTACGTAGTGGTCGAGTCGTTGATAATGGTGTCAAAACACCATCACCCCAGTTTGTTGAAGGGGTGGTGGAAGATGCTAGTGAGGATGAGAATGAGAATGGTCAAATGGGTCAAAATAAAAATGACTTGAAAAAGAACAATGATACTCCCGTTGTGATCATCCCCGTCCCCAAGGCTAAGGAAAAGGGTGTGGAGGCTAATACCGCCCCTTATCCCGAAGCATTGAAGGGACCCATAAAGAAAATTGTAAACAAAAGAGGTCCACAACAAGAAGAGTTGTTGGAAATTTTTAAACAAGTCAAAATAAATTTACCTCTTTTGGATGCAATTAAACAAGTACCGTCGTATGCTAAGTACTTGAAAGATTTGTGTACCCAAAAACGCACTCACAAATTTCCAAAAAAGTTAGATTTAACCGAAAATGTGAGTTCGATTCTTTCGGGTGCACTTCCACCTAAGCTCCAAGATCCGGGTGCGCCTATCATTTCAATTCAAGTAGGCGATTTTAAAATCAACCGGGCACTTCTAGATCTTGGTGCTAGCGTGAGCATTCTACCGGGTAGTTTGTATGACCAATACGAGTTTGGTCCACTTCAATCGAAACACCACCATGGTGTTAGCCGATTTGACACCCAAACTACCCCGTGGAATTGTCTCGAATGTGATAGTAAAAATCGAGGATTTTTACTATCCGGTGGACTTTCTAGTACTTGATTACGTGGCCAAGGACCCAACCAAGCAACCTACGGTGATTTTGGGTCGACCGTTCTTAGCAACCGCAAATTCTCAAATTGATTGCAAAACGGGAACGGTTGACATGAAATTTGGAAACCGAAGGTTGAGGTTGCATGTTTTTTCCGGACTTATGAACCCTCCAGTTGATGATGAATGCTACATGGCGGACGTCGTTGACACGTGTATACCTCTTTGCGACACACTCGTAGATGGGGAAAACACAATGGAGGATTGTTATATGTTTGACAGGTCACAGGTGGAGATGGATAAGAGCATCGACGAGGAAGTGAAGAGTTTGGAGGTGCTTGCGGTTAGAGAGGGAAAACCGACATGGACGCACCAAGTTGAGAGTTTACCGGAGAGCATCGACACCAAGTTGAAGCCGTCATTAGTAGAGCCTCCGGAGGTTGAATTGAAAGCGTTGCCTAAGCATCTCAAATATGCTTATGTTGGTGAAGGCAATACGCTCCCGGTTATTATTGCATCGAACTTAACTGTGGAGCAAGAGGATAAATTGATGGATGTTTTGGTCACTAATCGGGCGGCGATTGGATGGACCATTGCTGATTTGAAGGGTATTAGTCCCTCGGTGGTGATGCACAAAATCATCACGGAAGAGAATGTGACTCCCGTTCGAGATGCACAACGGAGATTAAATCCGAACATGCGGGAGGTAGTGAAGAAGGAAGTGCTGAAATGGCTAGATGCGGGTATCATTTACCCGATCTCGGATAGCCAATGGGTGAGCCCAACACAGACAGTTCCCAAGAAAGCGGGCATACAAGTCGTCAAAAATGACGCAGGTGAAGAGGTAGCCACTCGGCCGGTAACCGGGTGGCGAATTTGTATTGATTATAGGAAGTTGAATACCGCAACTTCCAAAGATCATTTTCCTTTACCGTTCATTGATCAAATAATTGAGAAATTGTCGGGGCAAAAATTTTATTGCTTCTTAGATGGCTATTCTGGTTATAACCAAATCGCCATCCATCCGGAAGACCAAGCAAAGACCACGTTTACTTGTCCCTACGGCACTTTCGCATTTAGGCGAATGCCGTTTGGATTATGTAACGCCCCCGCCACCTTCCAAAGGTGTATGATGAGTATCTTTTCAGATATGGTGGGGAAGTCTTTGGAAATCTTCATGGATGATTTCTCAATTTTTGGGTCATCTTTTGAGGCTTGTTTGGACCAACTAGATAAAGTGTTAAGAAGGTGTGTCGAAACTAGTTTGGTCTTAAGTTGGGAAAAGAGCCATTTTATGGTTCAAGAGGGAATAGTGTTGGGACACGTGGTGTCAAGTCGTGGGATAGAGGTTGATCGTGCAAAGGTACAAGTCATATCTACTTTACCGTATCCCACGACCGTTAAAGGTGTTAGGTCATTTCTAGGTCATGCGGGTTTTTACCGGCGGTTTATTAAGGGTTTTAGTGACATAACCAAGCCTTTATGTAACTTATTGTTAAAAGATCAACCGTTTGATTTTAATGAAAATTGTCAAAACGCTTTTAACAAGTTAAAAGAGAAGTTAGTTGAGGCCCCAATCTTGCAATCGCCAAATTGGTCTTTTCCTTTTGAAATTATGTGCGATGCGAGTGATTATGCGGTGGGGGCCGTGTTGGGACAACGGGTTGAAAAGAAACCCGTTGCCATATACTACGCAAGTAAGACTCTTTCGGATACACAATTAAATTACACCACTACCGAAAAAGAGCTACTCGCGGTGGTGTATGCATTGGATAAATTTCGGGCATATATATGGGGTAGTAAAGTGATTATCTATTCTGATCACACTGCAGTTAGGTACCTCATGGAGAAGAAAGATGCAAAACCGGGGTTAATCCGATGGGTGTTGTTGCTCCAAGAGTTTGATTTGGAGATACGGGACAAAAAGGGTATCGAAAATGTTGTGGCGGACCATTTGTCCCGGTTGATGGTTGAAGAAGATCCTACAACTGTAGAGATCAATGAGTCTTTCCCAGATGAGCACATAATGAAATTAGATAAATTGCCATGGTATGCTAACATTGTCAATTATCTTGTTACAGGTGATATGCCGGCACATTGGGATAGACGGAAGAGGCAACACTTCATGTCCCAAATAAAGTACTATCGGTTGGAAGAACCGCATCTGTGGAAGGAGTGTGCGGATCAAGTGATAAGAAGATGCATAGATGATGAAGAAATTCCAAGCGTGTTGCATCATCTACATTCGTTTGCATGTGGTGGCCATTTTAGTGGCCACAAAACGGGTCATAAAGTGTTGAACAGTGGTCTTTATTGGCCAACTATCTTTAAAGACGCAAATGAATTTTCTAGAAATTGTGTAGAGTGCCAAAAACTAGGGGGTATTTCAAAAAGGGATGAGATGCCCATGCAACCAATCCTTGTAGTTGACATTTTTTACGTATGGGGAATTGATTTCATGGGCCCATTCCCAAATTCTTATGGCAATTTGTACATCTTGGTGTCCGTTGACTATGTGTCAAAGTGGGTTGAAGCAATAGCCACCAAGACGAACGACCATTCCGTAGTGTGTAATTTCGTTCAAACTAATATTTTCTCAAGGTTTGGGATTCCTCGTGTCATCATAAGTGATGGAGGATCTCATTTTAAAAATTTTCGGTTTGGGAAACTTCTAAAACGGTTTGGTGTTGACCATAGGATTGCTACCCCCTATCACCCGCAAATAAGCGGGCAAGTTGAGGTGTCAAATAGGCAAATCAAAGAGATTTTGCAATAGACCGTGCGGGCGGACCGTAAGGATTGGTCAATTAAATTGAACGATGCTTTATGGGCCTACCGTACGGCACATAAGACA
The DNA here is from genome assembly GCA_030545235.1 of Helianthus tuberosus. Classification (NCBI taxonomy): domain Eukaryota; kingdom Viridiplantae; phylum Streptophyta; class Magnoliopsida; order Asterales; family Asteraceae; genus Helianthus; species Helianthus tuberosus. Next base: position 203,823,287 of record CM060425.1, read on the forward strand.
CATATTGGCACTACACCTTACCGGTTGGTTTATGGGAAAAATTGTCATTTACCGGTGGAACTTGTGCACAAATCGTTATGGGCTATTAAAGAAGTTAATGTTCAATATGACGATGCAGGTAAGGAAAGGAAACTCAAGCTATGTGAGTTGGAGGAGCTAAGGGAAACGGCATATGAATGCGCGTCTAAATACAAGGACGGGATGAAGAAGGCGCATGATGCCAAGTTGAAAAAGAAAGAGTTCGAGATGGGGCAAAAGGTGTGGCTCTACAATTCGAAACTCAGATTCTTTCCCGGAAAGCTCCGAAGCAAATGGATGGGACCCTATGTGATCACCCGGGTCGGACAATTGGGTGATGTTACAATCGAGGACCCGAAGGATGGGATACGGCAAACGGTTAATGGTCACCGACTAAAACCGTTCCTCGACGGTAACGGAAAAGTGGACGAAAACAAGGAATTGGTGAGCTTTGTGGTAAGCACACCGATTTACGAGGTCGACTAACAAGGACCGGTAACGTTTTGTGTAAAGTTATGTACAAATTATTTATTTGTTTGTGTGTTTTTGTGTTAATCGTTTCGTTTCATACTAATCTCTCTTGAGTGTGTGAAGTCCGGACATCATAAAACGGGTCATGAAGACACAAGGTATGTTTTTAGGCTTTGTTATGTGCATTGAGGACAATACACGAATTTTCGGGGGGTGGTAGGGCCGTTAACGGTTTTCGTGTTTAAAAAAAAATTAACTTATAAAAATTTACAAAAAGATTTTTTAGAATTTTTAGGATTTTTAAATGTATATAGGCCCTTTATTAAAAATTCATAAAATTTTCTCTTTTTTTCAAAAAAAAATTTACTGAAAAATTAAAAGCCGTCGGCACACAATGCCCGTAACCAGGAGCTTAAGCCGTCAGATGATTTTGTGCAAACCGCAACCCGTCGGCGGCAAGGTTGCAGCCGTCGGCGATGGGCTCTTGTTTCTTGTCGATGGCTGGTTCGTTGTTATGCATTAAAACCGAACCCAACTCGTTTAAAACCTCATAAAACACAACCTAAACTCCAAATTGACCACATACTCGACCCACAAACATCCTTTATCAGTTATTACTCATTCCAAACTCCTATTCTCTCTCTCTAACACTCACCTACCATCATCTTCTTCCTCATTCTCCACCAAGAACCCTAATCCTTCTAGTCTTCATAACTCTCTCAATTCTCCACCAAATAACCTGATTTTTGGGTCCATCTTGCGTGATTTTTCGAGAGGAACAAAACCCCCAACACGGTTTTCATTAATTCTTGCTAGTTTGCAAGATTTCTGGGTGTGTAATTTCGGGTTTTTGAAAGGGTGTTCATCAAGTTGCTTGCTTTACATCTTTTTCTTAGTTCTTCTTGTCTAAGAACATCAAAGGTATGGATTTTCCTTAATTTTATGCATGATTATCATATGTTAGTGTTTTTCTTCCGAAATTTTAAACTTTTTAGTTTAAGAGTAGGTTGTTTAGACAATGTATGTTGTTCTAGCATGATTTTGAGTAAGATTAGTTGTTTTGGATGGAATTTGAGCACGTTTTAACCATAGTGAAGTGATTACATTTGTTATGAACATGATTGAACATGAAGGTGATGTTGAGTATATTGTTGAAATTATAAGAAATTGTGAGATTAACAAGAAAATTGATAAGTTTATGATAAAGTGAGCGACTTTGGAAGTTTAAAGAGGCGATTTTACATTCACTTGTTAATTAAAATGTCAACATCACACATCATGTTCAAAGTTTGAGAAATTAGTAAAGGTTTGGGTTTATATTGATGTTTTGTTTGTTTGTGATTGTAGTTATGGCCGGTGGTAAACAACAAAAGACTACAGGTCAAGCTTCATCATCAGGAGTCGGTTCTTCTTCCGGTTTAATACCGAGGAAGTGGGAGCAATTAAGCTCCATCGCAGAGGGTGATGCAAGACTATACAGACAAGATTGGGCGTGGGCAAAGTTTAGGGATAGCAAAAGCGCCGAAGTTTGGGATGAGGAGAAGAGAAAACCTTTATCGGAATATCAAGATAGGAAGTTAGAGGCCAAGCTCTGGAAATGGAAAATGGTCAACAACGTGAGTACCTCAGTTCCGGAAAGGAGTTTATGTGAAAGAGTGGTGAATGTCGAAGAGTTCAAACAAATCGGAATAACACAAATGTTTGAGAGGTTGGGATGGGAGAGAGTGCTTGATTGGTGCGAAGATAACACTTCGCGGATTTATTTGTCGGAGGTATGTGAATGGTTGTCGACACTGAGGTTTGTGAATAAGGATAGCTCTCCCGAGGAATGGAATTTGGTCGGGAAGACAACTCGAGGGACAATGAAGATGTCTTTCGAAACCATCAACCGCATTGCACGCTTTGATTCTTTGGGGGTGCAAGCATATGACTATCCAACCATGCAACAATTTTTGGATACTCATGCGAATGATGGTGATCCGGAGCAGATGACCGCAGTAGTTTTACCTTATCATGATGGGGGAGAGGCAAAGAGAAAGCACATGACGATTGAGGGAAAGATTCTCCAAGGGATTAATGTTGAGAACATTTTGGTGCGGTTTGGTGATCGTGGAAGTGTTAAAGCGGGTGACTGTAGGGTGGTGCATTCTTTGCTATATGGGACCCCGACATTGTCATGGAGACACATAGTGATGATGAATACGTGGGTTACTCGGGAGTGGTTCCAGAGGCGTTTTATTCCATACGCACGCCTCATTAGTGCCTTGATTGTTCAACAAAATTGCTTACCCCAGGAATCACTATGGGTAACTAAACCGTTGGAAGAACTTAACAAGGCCTCCATGAAGAAGAACTGGAATATAGAAGTTAAACTCTCGGGGAACAAGTATGTTGTGACCGACAAGTTGGGTCATAAGTATGAGTTCCTTACTTCAGGGGCACCACCGGAATCGGAAGAAGATGAAGAGATGGGGGATGAAGAGGAGGAAGCTGGACCCTCCGGTCCACAAAGACCACGACAAAGATACATGAGGCCGCATAGAGAAATTAATGCAGATGTGGCGAGCTTTGTGACCACTAGACGGGTGCCCTCCTACAAAAATTTTGATCGGGGACAGCAAGAGATATATGACAATGTCTCTGCATGCATAGGTGAAGGCCGAGAGTATAACCGAAGGAGGGAAGCATATGAGGAGGCACAGGGACCTCAAATGCAGGAGTTTTGGGCAGTTCAAGCAGCCCATCGGGAGAGAATGGATAAGTTTATGGAAGAGCAACAACTGTTCCAAGCAATGCAGAGGTCACACATGGAACAGTTGGCGAAGAGGCAAGAGGATGAGGAAGCCCGAAGATGGGCATGGGAAGAAGATGAGGTTAGGCGTCAAGATGAAGCAAGAGAATTGGAACGACGCCGATGGAGTGCTTTGGCTGTCTCTCACCAAATGGCGATTAACAACACCAAGATACTCCACGATCAGGAGCGCCATCAAAGAGACCTTCAAGCCGGTCTCCCGTACGCCGAACACTTAGGGTGGACTGATTACCCCAATCTTCCTCATCCACTAGGTCCATCCGATCCCACCCCTCATTGGCCCGAGGCAGTCGGTTCTAGCTTTATCCCGATTCCGTACCAACCGCCGCCTCAAGGGGAGCAGAGTCCCCTCGATAACTATAGGGAGATGTTCAAGTCCCTCACTGGTTATCAATACCAGCCCAACCCGCCAGTGGATCCAAACGAGCGATATCAGCGGTAGAGGTATGGTATGTTTTTGTTGTTGTTGTTGTATATTATTTTGTTTCCGTTATTTTTATTTCATGTTATTTATTTTCGCCTAGTTAAATGAACGTTGTGGGTGTGTTCCCTATATAACCCTCACGAGACCTCTCGTCCTCCCAAGCTATTGGGGGGGTTTAAAAGGGCTTGTTGCATAAGCTAAATGCAACCGTGATTCCTACGAAAGTGAGTTAGGTTTATTGTTGTTGTAAATTATTATCCACATAAATCGAAGTGAAATAACACATGGCTTGGTAATATGTTTCATAAAAAGGGTAGAACTAGGTAACTAACAAATGTTGATGGTTGTGAGAAGCATGCTTCTACACAAGGATCAGAATTTGTAGGTACAACATGTTCGCGGTACAATCGTTTTTATGAAGAAGCGAAGGAGATATGAGTATCAAGCGACAAAAAATCAGGTGCATGTGTTTCCTTTTACTTTGATTCTTAGTTAGGAATAAGTGGATTGTACATTGTATTTTATTTTCCGGGGTGAGATTTTGGGAAGGTTAGACGTGTCACATCCCTTGTGCGTTTTTAAAACTCTAGTTCTTGCACATTGAGGACAATGTTTACCTCAAGTGTGGGGATGGGGGAGTAGTAAAAATTTTCGATTTTGACCCGTTCATTTAAATACTACACATTGAGGACAATGTTTACCTCAAGTGTGGGGATGAGGGAAAATTTCAAAAATTTTTCAAAAATATCTTGTTTCAAAAGCGATCTTAAAGCACAAGTAACTAAATCAACGAGGGATGTCACAACCCATTTGGTCTTTTGTCATGGTCAAGTTCAAATTAATAACATGACGGGTATTTAACGGGTGGTTATTTGGGAATAATCCGCCTAAGAAACTAGCATATCATGCATGTCACATACCATACCCTTCATATATGTGAGGTTTTGAGCCACTTTTACATCATAGAATTATATATTTATGTTTCTTTGTTTGAGTGGACCATTAGTCATGTATTGTAGAACTTGCATCTTTTGATACGTTCGAGACCATAGACCGAATACAAGCATGAGAATGATTAAGGCATTAGGTAAACCTTTTCCTTTTACACCATTTTTATATCCTTACCCAAAAATTATCCCTTAGTAGCCAACTTTGAGCCTAATCCTTTCGTTTGACCACCCTATAGCCCATAACCTTAAACCTTTTTCTTTTAAACCCGTGTGATGAAAATTCGATTGTAGGAGTATATGTTTGTATAGTTGTGATTTATTTATTCAAAAAAAAAAAATCAGAAAAGTTATGAAAAAAAAAATTGAAAAAGCGTTGAGAAAAACACAAAAAGATGTGTTAGTAGTTGTTGAATAAAAGGCGAAGGTTGTTGCCTCATAGTTGATGTTTATTTTTAGTTTTGTTTAGTTTAGTGGTTTGTAATAAAAATTGAATTTTCATCACCTTAGCCACTTTAAAATATCCAATTTCCTACCCTTAGCCTAGCCCCGTTACAACCCGTATAAAGACCTTATGACTTGTGCTTAGTATTCGTGATCGGTGGTGGAGAATGATTGAGTTGCAAGCCTATGCGGGTACGTGTTCTAATCGGTTTTGAGTGATTAATTGTTGAAGTGCTAATACATTATACAAGTTAGCCAATTTTAAGCCGAGTGGAGAGCACATTGTGAGGGATATGCATGAGTTGTTAGTTTTACGGGCGGGTTATTCTTGGATAACCATTATTATATGTGATTATTCACTTTACCGATAAATATGTGGAAATTGTAAAGAATGTGAACTTTTGTATGACAATAGACCTTAACCTTTGTCTCGGGAATGGGATGTGTATTCGTTGTTCGACCCACGTGAAAGTGAAAAACAGATTTGCTTGAGGGCAAGCAAAAGACAAGTGTGGGGATGTGATACGTGGTTGAAAACCGGTGCTTGTAATCGTATAACTTTATGTTTTTATACGAGTTTTAATCTTGAACGGCCTACTTTTAATTAGATTTGTGTTTATGCATGTTTGATGGAGTTTAAGGGCTTTTCGGGAGCGTTACAAGCCACCGGGTCGAAAACCGGAGTACCGGAACGCATTACGGATCAAAAGGGAGCAAACAAGAAAAAAAAATAGAAAAGGCAGGCTGGAGAGCCCGTCGCAGACGGGTCCCAAGCCGTCGGCGACGGGTTGTGGATTTCACCGTCGGCTGAAGTTGCCCGTAACCAGACAGATAGCTCGTCGGCCCCATTTCCATTTTTGGGAGCCCGTCGGCGACGGGGTGGGACCCGTCGGCGACGGGTAGTAGTTTTCTGAAACGCGAAGGTTGAAGTGTTGGGGGTTAATTTCGATCTCTATTGGTCCTCTTGCATTCAAGTCGTAAGTTACACACTGGGGGGAGTTTGAACTTGTATCTTGGAGCCTAATTGGGATATCTTTCACCTACCATTCCATCTCTAACATCAAGAACATCTACAACAACCGAATCATCATCCATTTTACACAATCAATTCATCCATTCAAACCCTAGTTCTCCATATCATCAATCATCAATCCTACCACCATCATCCTTCACCAATCCATCATCATTCACCATTAATTCATCCATCAAAGCTTCAAGATGTCTTCACTCGCGTTCCAAACATCCGGTGATCAAGCTTCTTCAACCATGAGCGGCTAATCATCTCGGTTTCACCCCGGTGTAGGTAGTTGTTAATTTTAGGGTTTTGAATTGTTCTTGTTCAACTTAGTGACAATTTGTATTTGGTTTTTGAAACTCTTGATAATAGTATTACATTTGTTGCGAATTCGTGAATTGTCGAGCGATGTTAAAAGTTATGACTTTGCGAAACGGTGATATGTAATTGTGCATTATCATTGTTAGGATTTACTTGTGTTGATTACAAAGTGTCTTTTTGTCCGTTCTTCGGGACGTTGATAGCTAGTAGCACCTAAGTCACGGTACACTAAATCCGTTAATCGAATGCATTTGAGTTGAAACTAAAACTTGTAGAAACCCTAGGTTAACAATTACCGAAACCGGGCGTGATTCCTTTTTATTATTATTGTTCTAGTAACCATTTTCTCGTAATCGTTAATCATTAGTTGTTCATCAATTTAATCAATTCAATTAGTCTAAACTCACATCTCTTAATTAAATAAAAATACAAAATTATTCTAGCAAGCTTCATATATCGTGACAATTGTTTTAATTCATTCGAATCCATACACAAACCACATAATCTTCGTGGTTCGACCCCTTACTACCACTAACACATTGTTAAGGGTAATTTGGGCTTATAAATATTATCTTTGACCGGAGCGCGACACTCCGATCAGCTGTCATGTAAGAAGACCTTGCCTTCTCTTTTGGAGTATCAAGCTTTGATTTCTTTACAGGTCTTGGGTCCACATCCGACTCACTCCCGTCATCTTTTTCTTGTGAGAGACTATCTTTTAATTCGGTTATCATATCCTCTACTGCTAGCAAAATTGTGGTTTGTAGTCTCTCGGCGAACTGCGATAGCCTGGCTTCTATTGTCTTTCCGACTTCCTCGGAAATTTTAGCTTCTATCTCTTCAGTTAATTGAGATGCTGATTCGCCCCCGATTACACCAGACATTTCTTTCATCTGTTCGGTGACTATCGGCACCGTATCATTATTTCCTTCATCGGCCATCTTGAATCTGAAATGTTTGTGCTAATTATTAAACATTTCATTTTATATCTTTCGCACCTTTAGTTTTGGTTTAGCCAAGTTTGCAACTTTCTTAAGCCATTCATGTTTGGTGCACTTTCCGGGTTTGAGTGTATTACGTACTCTTCCCCTGCACATCCAATCGTATTCATTTTCTAATGTTTTAATGAAATCTACTAAAATAATTAATTAATTCTTACCGGATGATTGATCAAGCTTGAACCGAACACTTTGTTGACAACCTTAAGCTCTGATACCAACTTGTAACACCCGTCTTTTACTTTTCATTATTTAATCATAAGAAAAGTGGTAATTGTGATAAAAGAAGATTTTTAACTAACAAAAACTTAGTTAGTTAACTATAACATACTTCATCATAGTATTTAACATAGTAAAATATCTGGTTTCAAACATAGGTAATTCAGTAGTGTTTACAATACTACATGGATCAACTAGATTAGATTAGTGCGGAAGCATCCAAAAGTTTCGTGTTCGGTTCTTGAAACATCAACTTGATCATCGTCCACATACTTGCAATACCTACAAACTGAAATTTTGACAAATATTAGTTTTAGGGTTCTTAGAAAACTTGCATAATCGAAGCAACGCTCAGAAACAGATTCGATTAACTAAAAATGCAGAAACTTAACAAAATTTTCTGGACTCTACCGTAACTTACGGTATCTACCGTAAGTTACGGTAGACACTGCATGATCATGGTCTGCCGTAAGGCAGTAATGAACCACCGTAACGTTTTGTTCTCCACCGTAAGCTACGGTAGAGACCGTAACTTACGGTGGGTTCTGTAAGTTTGTTGTTTGACCCATTTGTTCAATTCACCCAAATTTTTCAGTTTTAAAATCAGTTTATCTTTATTTATTCGACCCATTTGCCTACAAGTTTCAACATCTTGTTTCATTGTCGTCTCATGTTTACAACCCATTTGCTATTTAGGGGGGTATAATACCCGCTTATATTGCCTATAATTCAGAATTGAGAAAGACATTTCGAGTTTAAACGAATTCTGATTGAAACCCGATGGCTCCTTTATATAGTGCTGATTTCTCACTTTGTCGCGGCCCGCGTAGATGTAAGCGAAGCTTTACGCGGCCCGCGTCAAACCAGGTCAACGCGTAGCTGGGCTGGGTCAGCAACTAGACCTGCTGGGTGTTGGGCCACGTGGCCACACCGGGCTGCGCCACATCTTGGGCCTCTAGCGGCCCGCGTAGAGGTTGAGGTGGGGTTTACGCGGCCCGCCTCAACTTAAAAATTTAGATTTTTAATTATTTTAATAATATTTAATGTATTTGGGTCCCGTTTTCACATATGGGGTGTATTTTGGGACATATTGGGATATTTAAAATATATTAGGGTGTCAGAAAAATTATGAGGGTGTCAGTTTTATTGAGGATTGTTATATCCTCCCCACCTTGTTTTAGAGCTCGTCCTCGAGATCCACTAGAACAAGTGTGGATATTTCCTTTGCATTTCAGATTCAAGCTCCCATGTGTACTCATGTCCTCTTTTGGAGTCCCACTTCACTTTGACCAGAACTAATCTCTTATGTTTGAGATTCTTGACTTTTCTATCTTCACTCTGTAGAGGCCTTTCTACAAACCCGAGTTGTTCATTTTCCTCTATATCATTAAGAGGTACTACCAGTGATTCATCGGCTAAGCATTTCTTGAGATTAGATACATGAAATACATCATGTATTCCTGCCATTTCCTCTGGCAATTGTAGCTGATAGGCTACAGGTCCTATTTTTCTAATAATCTCAAAAGGTCCAACATACCTGGGACTTAGCTATCCTCTTTTGATGAATCTTACCACTCCTTTCCAAGGAGAGACTTTTAACAATACTTTATCTCCTACTTGAAATTCCAATGGTTTGCGTCGGTTATCAGCATAGCTCTTTTGTCGATCACTTGCTGCTTTCAGTCGTTCCTTGACTTGAATAATCTTGTCGGTTGTTTCTTGCACTATTTCAGGTCCAGATAGTTGCTTTTCCCAATTTCTTCCCAACAGACTGGGGTTCGGCACTTTCGTCCATAAAGTGCTTCGAATGGTGCAGCATTTATACTTGTGTGATAACTATTATTATAAGAAAATTCTATTAAAGGTAAGTGATCGTCCCAATTACCTCCGAAATCAATTACACAAGCTCTAAGCATGTCCTCCATTGTCTGAATTGTCCTTTCGCTTTGTCCGTCTGTTTGAGGATGATAAGCTGTGCTCAGATTTAACTTTGTTCCCATTGCCTTTTGGAAACTTGACCAAAAATGAGAGGTAAATCGGCTATCCCTATGAGAAACGATTGATAAAGGAATTCCATGTAATGAAACAATTTCATTTACATACAATTTGGCTAGCTATTCCATACTGAAAGTTTCTTTCATTGGTAGGAAATGAGCTGACTTGGTTAGCCTATCTACAATCACCCAGATTGTATCATTACCTTTCCTTGTTTTGGGTAATTTGGTAACAAAATCCATTGTTATCAATTCTCATTTCCATACTGGCATTTCTAGCTGTTGTAACAAACCTGAGGGTTTCTGGTGTTCAGCTTTAACTTGTGAACAAGTTAAACATTTAGAAACATAGGCTGCTATGTCCTTTTTCATTCCTATCCACCAGAAATTCTTTCTTAAATCCTGATACATTTTATCATTTCCTGGATGCATCGTATATTTGGACTTATGGGCTTCTTCTAATATATGATGACGTAGGTTTCCTAATTTAGGTATCCACATTCTCTTTTCATGGAGTCTCCAAATTCCATCTGTTCCTTGTTCTAATTCCTTAATCATACCTTTTAATTTTTCAGTATCATCCTTGATTACTGATTCTTGTGCTTTTTCTGATTTGATCATTTAAATCTACTTGTAGATTTAATTTAAGAGAACGTACCCTTTTTGGCTTTTCATGATACTTTCGACTTAAAGCATATGCCACTACATTTGCCTTTCCTTCATGATACTGGATATCACAATCATAATCACTAAGCATCTCCATCCAGCGTCTTTGTCTCATATTCAACTCCTTTTGCCCGAAAACATACCTTAAAATCTTATGATCGGTGAATATGGTAACCTTACTACCATAAAGGTAATGTCTCCAAATCTTAAGGGCAAAAATTATAGCTCCTAATTCCAAGTCATGGGTTGAATAATTCTCTTCATGATTCTTAAGTTGTCTAGATGTGTAAGCTATAACTTTTTGGCGTTGCATTAACACACATCCATAACCTAATTTAGAAGCGTCACAATAGACTACAAAGTCTTCAGTTCCTTCTGGTAACGCTAATATGGGTGCATGGGTTAATCTATGCTTAAGAATTCTAAAAGCTTCTTCCTGTTTTGGTCCCCATTCAAACTTAATGGATTTACAGGTTAACTTAGTTAAAGGAATGGCTATTCTAGAAAAATCTCGAATAAATCTCCTATAATAACCGGCCAATCCTAAGAAACTTCTAACCTCAGTTGGTGACTCAGGGGTTTTTCATTTGATAATCTCCTCGATCTTTGTTGGATCCACATGAATTCCTTTATGGTTCACTAAGTGTCTAAGAAATTGTACATGTTCTAGCCAAAACTCGCACTTTGAAAATTTAGCATAAAGCTTTTCCTTTCTTAATAGACTTAAAAGTGCGTGCAAATGCTTTGCATGATCTTCCTTATTTTTAGAATAAATGAGAATATCATCTGTGAAGACGATTATGAATTTATCCAAATATGGCTTACATATTCGGTTCATCATGTCCATAAATGCGGCTGGGGCATTGGTTAAACCAAATGGCATGACAGTAAATTCATAATGGCCATACCTTGTTCTGAATGCGGTCTTAGGAATGTCCTCTTCCTGTACCTTTAATTGATGATATCCTGACCTTAAATCGATTTTAGAGAAAAATCGAGCTCCTTGCAGTTGATCAAACAGATCATCGATTCTCGGTAGTGGGTACCGGTTCTTAATCGTGACCTTGTTTAATTCACGGTAGTCAATGCACATACGCATCGATCCGTCCTTCTTTTTGACGAATAAAATTGGTGCTCCACAAGGCGATGAACTTGGTTGTATGAATCCTTTTTCCAACAATTCATCTAATTGTTTCTTTAGTTCCTGCATTTCTGCGGGTGCCAATCGGTAGGGTGCTTTGGTAATTGGTGCTGTTCCTGGTAGCAGATGGATTCTGAATTCAACTTCTCTATCTGGCGGTAGTCCTGATAATTCTTCTGGAAATACATTTGAAAACTGAGACACTACTGGAATGTCTTTTAGTTCTTTTCCTTTAGTGTTAGTGATTATAGAAATCAAATACACTATAGACCCTTTTCTTATATAGCTTGCAGTTTTCATCACAGAGATGAATTTAGTGGACTTAGAGGGTTTATCTCCTTTTATGGTGATCTTTCACCTTTTGGTGAATTTACTTGAATTGACTTTGATCACATAAAATACTAGCTTTATTGGCTATTAACCAATCAATTCCTAAAACAATATCAAATTCTACCAGATTCATTGGGTAAAGGTTTGCAATAAAATTTTGATTTAAAATTTCTACTCTTGCTCCCTGCAAGAATTCAGAAATCCTAACTGTTTCTCCATTAGCTGTCTCTACTAGACATTCTTGTGGTTGTTTAGTTAATGACTGATTTAGAAGTTTGCAAAACGAAGTATTAATAAAACTTTGGTTTGCACCAGAGTCAAATAATACTTTAGCAAATACATCATTAACTAAAAACGTACCAGCTATCACGTCTGGAATCATCTTGGCTTCATCTGTAGTTAGAACAAATGCTCTAGCATTTTTAGTGTTCCTGTTGTTCACATCTGGAGCCAATTTTGGACAATTCAGCTTGATGTGACCTTTTTCTCCACAGTTGTAGCATAGTCTATTACTGGATTTCCTCCTGCAATCTTCTTCCTTGTGGCCTGGCATTTTGCAAAAATTGCAAAGAGTGGAGCATTTTCCTGAATGCTTTTTCTTGCAGGCCTTGCAGAATGGTGCAGCGGTAGAACCCATATTCCTACGGTTGTAATTCCCAGAACGGAATTCTTGAGTAAGCTTTTGGGTTAGGTTTCTCCTCTGTGTCTTCTTCTCTAGTACGAATTAATTCATCTGTTAAGGTATTGGCTAGTTCTACAGCTTCTTCTATGGTTTGAGGTCTAGCTGCCTTGACTACATGTCTAATCTCCCCAATTAATCCCCAGATATAATGGGAGATTAATACCGGTTCAGGTGATGCAAGGGTTGGTACTATTCTAGCATATTCAAAGAATGTGGTAGTATAACCCTTACTATCTACTCCGGTCATTCTTAAGTTTAGGAACTTATTAGCTATCTGTTCCTTTTCATTAGGAGGGCATAATTTCCTTTCTACCGTATTTTTAAATTCCTCCCATTCCATGTTGTATACCCTATCACTTCCTGTTGACTGGAGGATAGTGTTCCACCATTCTAAGGCTGAGTTCTTAAACAGATTAGAAGCAAACATTATTTTATCTTCTTCAGCACATTTGCTTATTTTTAAAACAGCCTCAGTTTTCTCTATCCAGCGTAGGGCTGCAATGGGTCCTTCATTGCCCAAGAATTCTATTGGTTTACAAGACTAGAATTCTTTGTAAGAACAACCATAAGGCATGGTTCTTCTTCTTTTGGGAATGGGCACTTGAAGTACGGGTCCATTGTTCACGCTGTTTTCTGGTTCGATTGGTCGCTTACTGCTATGCTTACTTTTATTATTCGCTTCTTGAATCGTTTGAATAATAAATGGCATTGCATCTATGATTCCTTGTGCCACTATATGTTGAACAGCACTATTATCCATTTGGTTTCCATTGTTATTGATGCTCGGATTCTCATTAACCACGTTAATGTTACTCTGGTTATCATTATTCAGATTTCCTTGATTTCCTTCGTCGGCCATCTGAATTTTAAACATTTACCCCGTATTAATATCACAAAATAATAGCTGATATAGTCAATCACATGACATGCAATTTAGCCAAAAGCGTCGATCATTGCGACTTTACTCTATTTATCTACTATGTATCTATTACACACCAGTACTGAAATAAAATTACAATACCAACTGAAATAAATAATAGTAGGCATCCGTACACACATATTTTATTATTTTTTATTATTATTACTATTACCGTCTCCATTCTCACATTCACGGATATGGATTCATCCAAAAATCCATATTGCGCTCGTCGTACTTCCAGACGAGTCGCTCTCCCACCTGTCTCATTCTCTCACTGCTCTCTAAAATTTCCTCCCCAAAAGTCCTTAGTTCTTGTACGTTTTCTACACTCATTGGGGGTGCATGTTCTAGGACTGGGTTCGGAATCTGGGGTGCGGGTTCCTGGTATGGGGGTGTAGGTGCCTGGAATCGGTAAGGATCTTCTAAGATCTCCCTAATGTATTCATCGTGGTAATAGGGATCTAAAGGGTGCATACCTGGATAGGATCCTATGTTCTGCATGGGTGTGTCTTCATGTATCGGGTAGCGTTGCATATAGTCCTTAACTTCATCCCACCAGGGATCGTAATTTGGGTCTAGGGGGTTTGGTGCTGGTACCCTAGGGATTTCTTCTGGATTGAAGTCATGCATCTCTACATGGTTTTCAGGGTTTTCTATCTCCATCGGTTGGTCAGGGATTAGTGGTTGGGGTTGGGGTGCTATTATTTGCTCCAGATTAGGGTCAGCTGCAGTGGTTGCTAAGATATGGATGTTGGCTATACCCCTATTTATCATATCATGGGCATAGGCATATGTTTCTCTCTTGGTTGCGGCTAGTACTCTCTGGTCTTGTAACTTTTTTCATACGTTTTCTAAGCTTGTGTGCCCCTCTATTGAACCATCCCCTCTTTTTCTGAGGAAATGGCTCTTCTGACTGGGCTTTAAACACAAAGATTCCTTCTTCCGTATCAGCAGAGTACCCTGAGAGGGCAGGCTGAGAAGAGGAGGTGCCTTCGCTTCTAGGCGAACCAGACAATTGACGGTACGCGTCAGATGGTCCTTGGTCGCTCATACTATAAACTAACAAATAGTCAAATAACACATAGCAGTAAAATACAGTTATGCACATATTTCCATAATTTATTTCCTAACGGGTTGAATTTTGATGTCAGCAGAACACTTCTGTGGCTGAATCAGTGGCTTACTTCTTTCGCAACCCTCGATCCCACATCCCCGGGAACGGGCGGCCGCGAGCCAGTTTCGGTGGTATCTCGTATTGTCTAATTTGGCAGCGGAATTTTTCTTAAGGACCGTAGTTAGGAAATATTGGATCAGAGTAAAATACCACATTTTTATAACATTAAACAAATGGGTTAAAACCCAAGTTCATAGTACACACATTTTCATAGGAATAAATCATATTTTATTTATTAAAAACATCTATTTTATTTTAGGTAACTTTATTGCAACTTTTCCAAGCCTCTAGTGCTGTCCAGCTGGCATCTATTTGGCTTTCACATTTTGTTACCTGAAACGCGTTTTAAAAACATTTGTTAGTGGGAAATACTGGTGAGTGAATCCCAGTTTAATCAAGTTTAATAAAAACCCAGTGTACAGTATTGAGGGCGATCTCGCAATTATATTTGTTTCCAAGATATATCAATTAACATCCATGGTACTGTTAGACCCGACTTGTGGAAATGTTACTCCTTGACCAGGTGGTAACAAATTTTGTATACAAAACCCCAACATACTCATGATAATTGTATTCTTACAAATACTCAATAACTGTTATTCGCATGGAAAAGTATTTAAGGTTTTGTAAAAACAGTTAACAAAAAGGTTTACAAAAAGTGGATCAACTCACATTGCTGTTTTAGATTTTCCGTAAGGGTTTCCTGATGACAATCTATAATTTACACAATTGCACACGCGTTAGTATAATAACCCATTTTAACATTAGTAATACCCTCCCAGAGACGGCATTCTAACGACTACGTCGGGCAGAACCACGACAGCCGTTACGGAACCCTAGATCAATCGGGCAGCGTATCTAATACGTATCCAGGGGTTATAATACTTACAACGGAGCAGAACTTCGATATTTAGGGGGGTATAATACCCGCTTATATTGCCTATAATTCAGAATTGAGAAAGAGATTTCGAGTTTGAACGAATTCTGATTGAAACCCGATGGCTCCTTTATATAGTGCTGATTTCTCACTTTGTCGTGGCCCGCGTAGATGTAAGCGAAGCCTTACGCGGCCCGCGTCAAACCAGGTCAACGCGTAGCTGGGCTGGGTCAGCAACTAGACCTGCCGGGTGTTGGGCCACGTGGCCACACCGGGCTGCGCCACATCTTGGGCCTCTAGCGGCCCGCGTAGAGGTTGAGGTGGGGTTTACGCGGCCCGCCTCAACTTAAAAATTCAGATTTTTAATTATTTTAATAATATTTAATGTATTTGGGACCCGTTTTCACGTATGGGGTGTATTTTGGGACATATTGGGATATTTAAAATATATTAGGGTGTCGGAAAAATTATGAGGGTGTCGGTTTTATTGAGGATTGTTATAAATTGGCATCGTCATATGGATGTAACCATGGTCAGTTTCCTCATAGATCAGCTTATCAAATAAAGATCTTACTATTTTGTCTATAGATAAACAAAATAGTAACTGGCATTGTCGTATGGAGTACAAACATAATTCAACTGATTGGTGATTTCAACATTTTCATACATCTGGATTGCTTCAATTGTAATATAGTCTTGTTAAATATATATATACACACATACATGCTTAAGAATCAGCATATTTCAAGGGAAACAATCCACTAAACCCATTTGAATTTAAATAAGTTGTAATGGGTTTAAGGTTAGAGTGCTATTCCTCATGCACTTAATATTAATTGGCATTATTATAGGAGCACACACAATAATTTCAATATTAATTTGAACAACTTAATAGGCAATTTTCAAAAAAAGATAAACAGTTAACCACATATATTTGAGATTACATTTAAAATTGTTAGTTTGAAAAAAAGGCAAAATAAATCAGTTATATAACTCTAAATCATTAAAGGTAGAGGGAGAGATACCTTCATATTAGCTTCATGATATGTGGATACAGGGAATATGGGAGATGAGGGGCCAGTAACAGCCTCTTTTACTGCATCTTTCCTTCAGATTTGGGCACTGCCAGATGCATAATCTCATGAGTGAAGGCAACAACAGCTCTGGTAGATCCATCATCTTGGGGCAATCTTCAAAAGTGAGATGGTGGAGGGAGGTGAGGTATTCGAGCCCCGTTGAAAATGATTCCAATTTCTCAAATTCATGTATTTCAAGAGAAGTAAGAGATGAAGGAAGAAGATGAGAAAATTCACTACAACTACTCACTTCATCTTCACCCTCTAACCGTAAATCCACAAGTGAGGTTGACAATTTCTTTGGCCCCCACTTTGAAATGGGCTTTTTTAAAATCCCTATTTCTAAAGATTTCAAATTAGGAGGCCAAGGATTTCAAGATATGCACTAATCACTAATAGAGTAATAGGTATACACACAAAATACAATTTAGAGTCTAACCCATTCCAACAAGATACAATCCGCAATCTGATCCATTATCAACAAAATACAATCTAATTCATCAGCTTCCTCCACACTAGATTGTTGGCATCACTACAACTACCATTAGTGATGCATAATCTTCAAATCAAATCCAAAGTTTTTCTATCTGCTGTGAATGTTAGTAAATCTCTTGTAGAAAGTGTAAATTGTTTCCCATCACAACAGAATCTGCACCATGAGAGCAGACACAGATATGATTATGGTCAGTTTCCTCATAGATCAACTTGTGAGTTAAATAAGAAAGCTAAAATGTCGTATCAAATTTAAGGTATCCATCTCTTATATTAAAGCAAAATAGTGTTGACTATTTGACTTTGATGTGGCTATTCTCTTTGGCCAGAGAATTGTGTTTTTATGCGTCATTCTCCTCTTCTCTCTATTTTCCTTCAATTCTCTTGGCCGCCTCTTTCTTCATTCAATGTGTCTTTTGATTATATATGGTAGGTTGAAAACTGAATCAATTATCGGAAGTTTTTTAGGAAATTATGGAACCGTTTCCCATTCTACGGCCGATATACAAATTATTGCTTTTAATCGGATGTTTCAAACGACGACTGAAAAGCCTGCTCTCTTTTATCTTCATCATCAGACTTCGAAATTCAAGCATCTGTAAGTTGGATTCCACCTCTGTATGTGATTTTATTGTTGTTATTAGAAAACCCTAATTTTGTTGTATGATTTCTATGTTGTTGTTGATGTCAACAGATCCGCTAATTCTTTGAAGCCCCG
Organism: Helianthus tuberosus; assembly: GCA_030545235.1. NCBI lineage: Eukaryota > Viridiplantae > Streptophyta > Magnoliopsida > Asterales > Asteraceae > Helianthus > Helianthus tuberosus. The sequence continues at coordinate 203,841,025 of CM060425.1, forward strand.
TTTTATTTACCGTTTTGAAGGTTTAATCTGGATCTGTTTATATCTCAAACCCTAAATTCGCATATTCCGTCTTAAACCATGATTCTGATTCAATCGTGATTTCGGATTCAAGCGATCTTCTCCGATTCAAGCTTTGCTGATCGAAGGTATTGTGTTTTGATTTCTTCATAATCCATTTAACATTTTCGGGTTTGATTAGGATTTATTTTTATTTAGATTTCGTTTTTTTACAAATTAGTTTCAGTTATGGCATTTTTTTTACTAATTTATTACATTGATTTGTTCAGACTAGGGTTTGTTTTTTATCAAATGATTTCATTGATTTGATTTGATTTTTGATGTTTATCTTACAGTTCAATTCCTCTCCATCAATTTAGATGTGTAGCAATTCATCATCTACTACAATTATAGAAGCTCGTGGCTTAGATGACAAGATTTATGGCTGCGATCACCATCTTGGCAATCAGGGACGGTCAGTGTTTCAAATTTCCTTTTTATTATAGATGTCATCGCATATGCTATCTGATAAGGGATGATGATGAATTTACGCAGTCTTCAAATCATTCGATTCATCGGCTTTTGTTTCATATATTAGCGATTCATCTTAAAGTCGGTAATTTTCTGTCCTATATCCTTATAATTTTTCTATCAAATCGTCTATTTGTATTTCTTAGATGAGATTTGTTTATGTGTACTGCGATTTCATCTATTTTGTTGTTTATGTTGTACGGAAATCCTAATTTTGTGGTTTTTGTTAAAGATTATAAACCCTGATTTGTATCAGTTCATCTCTAATTGAATATGAAATGTACCAGTTCAATGAGTTTTCAGTAATTTTTTATTCGAGTTTTATGTATGTCGGACTGATCAGTTGGATGAATTTGAACCAGAACTGAATATTAGTTTTTGTAACTGTCATATTTCATCTATTTCAGTTGTTAACTCACACAAAAACAATAATAAAACATGAGATCGAAATTTGAGTTGATTATGAATCGATTTTAGACATTACTTGGATAAAGGATGGGGACATTATTTCTCTGTGAGTTGATTATGAATCAAAATTTGAGTTGATTATGAATCGATTTCAGTTCTTCAAGGATAGACATTACTTGGATAAAGAATGGGGACATTATTTCTCTGTGAGTGTGCAGAGTATTTGCTTATCTCTTATTTAAGTTTTATGATAGTTTATAATGTATATGTGTGCGTATAATCGTATATATAAGGGTATGCTAATACATTAGTGGTTTTAAGTTTTAAGTAGAGTATGAGGACCGTATTAGCATTTGTACGTAACGGATGGAAGATAATCACATGTAGTGGGAGAGAGAAAGAGAGGTGGTTAAAAAATCGTCTTATGTATTACATTTAAAGCAACAAGGTGTCTTAGGACCAGTTTTAAGTAGAGAACCGCATAAACACTTGTGCCTATTGCTTTAACTGTGATACATAAGACGATTATGTAGCCGCATAACCGCCCTACTTTCTCTGTTCCAAATTATTTGACAAGCACTATGTACAAGTGCTTATGCGGTTACTTAATATTGGTTTTGTATTACACGATCTGAACCACGAAAGTTTTGAGAACCGTTATAAATAAGTTGAACACACCCTAAATGAATTATACTAAAGAGTTAGTTAATTTGCTCAGAGGAATAAAGCTTAGGATTATATCTAACCATTTGATCATCTGATTTGGTTTCGTTGCCTAATATGCTTGATTAGTCATTAGACAATGGTGATAGAGATGATAATGGTGTTGCTACTGTTGTTTCTTTTAATAAGTTGTGACTGTGAGTGTGCTTATGGTTTTCGATTTCATTTACTTTTTGTGAAGCTTTTTTGTTATTGTTGTTTCTGTGAGTGTGCTTATGGAATCAGTGTACATGTGTTTCAATTTTATGCATCTGTGGAGGAATCTGTATGTATTATTGTGTGATGTAGGTGTGTTTTCTTCATAAAGTTTACCATCAGACTCTAAATTCTAACTGGAGATCTGATTTGTTTATCACCATGCCCTTCATATTTGGTACACTCTTTCTTCTACAATTTATTTTAAAAAAAAATGCATAAAGGCTTCATGTGTTGATTTTTAAAGGTGTTTGTGTAGCAAATGAGTCGTGTGAGAGGCTGGCTATGGCCGGCTAAAGTTGTTTATTACTAAAGTTGGCTGGCTAAAGTTTTTTAGTTAACAGGCTAAAAAATGTCATTTTTAAAGTTGAGGGGCTAAACATGTCATTCTTAATATTGAGGGGCTAAACATGTCATTGTTAAAGTTGAGGGGCTAAAGTTGTTTAGTTAAGGGGCTAAACATGTCATTCTTAAAGTTGAGAGGCTAAAGTTGTTTTAGTTAAGGGGCTAATCATGTCATGACCAAAGTTGTGGGGCTAAACATGTCATTGTTAAAGTTGAGGGACTAAAGTTGGTTAATGCCAAAGTTGGTTGACGTGACAAAATAGCATATTTATAATATATATGCAAAGAAATATATATATATATATATATATATATATAATGTGTTGATTCAGGTTAATGTGTAGAAACGGGTCAAACACGTAAAACACAAAAAATAGCTTAAAGTTTAGTCTGTTGAAAGTCGCTCAAAGTGTGTTTCAAAGCATATAACCTTCGAAGATAAACATTTTTTATAAGTAAAAATGTTTTTATAATTATATTTGACACACTAATTGTTTTTATTTTGTTTCACATTAATAAATGTACCTTTCTGTTTTTTATAGCTGTAATATGTTTCATGTAGACAAAATCTCAAGCTAGGATAATGTGGTTTTGGCTTATGAGCCAGTCTGGGCTATTGGAACCGGAAAGGTTGCAAGTCCGGCCCAGGATCAAGAAGTAAGTGTTCTAAATTAGTTTCTACATTCTAATTACTTGCATATATACTGATGTTCATATTCAAAACCAATTTCAAGTAGAAGATCACAAATATACACTTATACCAATTGCAACTTCCAACGTAACAGGTACATGCAGGACTAAAGAAATGGTTCGAGGAAAACATCAGTGCTGAAGTTGCTGCTACAACCAGGATTATCTATGGAGGTATCTTTATACTTATTTCAAAAAAGAAAAGTACGAGTTTTACACCATCATAATGGTTCATGTGATTGAATGTTCACATAACAATTAATATGTTGTGTTAAAAACCTGTTAGAAGTATTCAAATTTAATGTATGACACTCAACCATTACAATATTTTTTCTAGAATTATTTGTTAACAATGTCTCAAATTAACTGTGAAAAATGGGTATGAAAGTTTCTACGAGAAATTCTCGGTTTGTTTATGAACTCTTAATGGCATTGCAGGATCTGTGAGTGGTTCCAATTACAAGGAATTGGCAGGGTAACCAGATGTTGATGGTTTCTTGGTTGGTTGGGCTTCTCTCAAGGTAATTTTGGTCCAAACAATTAAAATTTTAATAGTAATCTATTTTTTTACTAAAATATTTGAGAAGTTTTTATGTATAAATTCACTAAAAATGTGAATTTAACACATTTGGGAGAAATACAACATGAAAGGCTCATTTGTAGCCACTTGGTCGACTTAAAGGTGACATTTTTGTAATCATCATATTAATTATTCAAAAAAGTCAAAATATGCAAGACAAAATGGTGTTGGTGATCTAATACCCGGGGATCATTTCACATTCCCGCTCAAAACTAATGTGTTTTTAAACTACGTTTAGAATGTTTTATGTGTTTAGTTGGTGTTAAGCCACCCGCGAAACTCACGGGTTCTTAGATTAAGAGATTATCTAATTATAAAAACATGTTTAGTTGGGGGTGTCGGGCGATGGGCCGATTATATTTTTCATTCCATCACGGAATTGAGAGAAAATTACATTTTAACTCGACTGATTAATATAATCTTAAAATTAAAATTTTTATTATTAATAATCTCAATTGGCTTTTTAATGCGGTTTTGTTGGATTCAGCTTTTATGAATGACTGTATAAAGTTTATACTGTACTCTTTCCATTCTAGCAAACCAAACAGTTTTTTTAGTCCATAAAGTTCAAAAAAAATTTCATCCTTTGTGAAGTGGATAAAATGTTAGTTACAAAAGCAAGGTTGATTTTTTTATATTTCTTTTGATATAGATTACTTGGATTTTATTTGTTTTTAGGCTACTGCAGGTTGCTCTGAAAACATAAAGGATGATTTGAGAGGGATTGACAAAGCTATTGGTGTTGTACTAGGGGAGCAGACCATTGAACGCAACCAACTGTTGGTTAGCTTAGGATAATTTTTTTATACTTGGCCCGGGCCCATAATTTTTTATACTTGGTTTCTATTGATTGAGTTATTTTTGGTTTCTATTGAATTTTTTATTGATTAGGTTAATTTTGGTTTCAAAAAGTCAACTGGTTATTTGTTTTTATCATATACTTAATGTCGTATGTTATACATTAATATAATATATAATTTATTCAACGGGTTCTTTATATTAATGTATATCTTATTAGAAACTTTCAGAGATAAAGTAAGTATATTGATGATCTTTATATTTTAGGGCTAACCATCAAACCATCCCTCAGTTTAACCGGCAACCCATCACCATACGTCTTGCTTGGCGATGAAGGTAACCATTGTACTCCCTTTTGATATATCTTTCACAATTATTGATGGTTTTTATTTTGTCAATGAAGGTGGGGTTATTCTAAATCAAGGTGCTTTTGGGTCTCAGTTATGCAGGTCTCTCTGTGTCTACATATCATGTTCCAAGTTGGGGTTTCTCTTAAAAACTAATTTTATCGCCTGAATAGTTGGATTACTATCACTTAATCAATTCGAACACTTTACTATGATTGTTATATTGTGTTTGTTTAAGATGAATCATTGATGATTTACTATTAGTTTAACATATTGTTTAATTTCAGTTGGGTCTTGTGTGAATAAGACGTAGCCCCTTACAAGCATGAAGGTAGCATTGCAAAAAGAGATGTGTGGTGTATTTATGTTACCTTTTCATTCTAAAGTTTTGTTTGGTGCTTTAATATTTGGTCTAGAAGGTATCAATCCGGCGACCCTTAGACGTGAAGCCTAACTTTGGAAAGGTCTAGAACAAAAATGATGATCTACATGGGCTTCCATGCCAGTAGATATTATATGTTTGTGTTAAGCCACCCGCGAAATTCGCAGGATCTTAGACTAGTTAGTCTATAAATAAACAGAATAGTAATTGGCAATCAATGTCATATGGATAAACACAATTCAGGTGCTTCATGATTTCTACATATTCGTTCGGAACTCTGCAATTGTAAGTCACAAGCTGGGGGATATAACTAAATAATAATTCAATAATGCGTACATTTGATAAAATCAATAAATTGTCAAAAAAAAAAATACGAGTACAGATCTTGATTTACTAAACAAAGAAAGAGAGTAAAGATAATTACATAAACTCAAGAAACGAATGTTACATTTTTTTTTTTTTTTGAAAGTTAGAAACGAATGTTACATGTTCAGTTGTTCACTTTCAAGTTGACTTTATCAAACCACCGATCAATATGGTATAAATATTAAATGCAAGCCTAACTGAATTAACAAAACTATATTCAAAATAGTATTCCAAGCAAATGAAACCAAAGAGAAGCCATATGGATTTAGTAGTAACTAGCACTACTAGAAAAGTGACAGTTTGCTACGGGATTTTCTGACGGAAAAAAACGCGTTGCAAATTTCGACCAAATTGTGACGGATTTCTGACGACAGAAAAAACCTTAATTTTTAAGCAAATTTGTGACGCAATAGTGACAAAAACAATAAAAGCACCATAATTTTGAACACTTTTGTTGCAAGTTTGTCAGAAACATATTAATTAGATTAGATTTTAAAACTACATATATAGCAACTAGCAACGATAATGCCACCACTACAATGTGTGACTGTGTGACCCCCACCAACTAGTTAAATTTAAAAGCTAAAACATATTTGTCTTTTAGCCCAATTACCTAGTCCAATTAAACATTTAAACCCAATTAAAAATTAGGAAAATATCACAACAGCGGTACCCGAGGGCCCATTTTTTATATATAGGACTCATTTTTTTTTTCCAAAAACAAAATGACATACAATTTTTAAGAAACATCTTAGCATTTCTTGATATGGAGGTGTGGGGAGTTTAACCTGGTTTGATACAGGCGTGATGGAGAGTCATCATGCTTTGATAAACAAATTCATTATAAAACATATCAATTGGTAATTAACACTTAATAGAATAGTCATCATCATCATCATCATCATCATCATCATCATCATCATACTCAGTAAATCCCACCAATAGCAAAGGAGGGTAAGATGTAGATAACTTTTTCTCTACCCGTAGGAATAGATAGGTTGCTGCTTCCAGTGGCCCCTGGCTCCATAGTAGTTTCGCATCAAGTCTTCGACCTAAGGCACATAACACTCAGCAGTTGGAACAAAGGCCGATTAGTGAATGTACCCCTTGTCTTTTGGCTAGCAACGTCACCACATGATGCATGTTTAACCGTCCCCAGCTTTTAACGTTTTTAACGTTATTTTCACGAAATTAGTAATTTAACGTTAAAATTAGTGCACTCACTTTTGCCCCCGAGAGCCCACGCATAAATACGTTATACCGCAAGCGGGGCGTCACTTAATAGAATAGTATACCTGGTAAAACAGGTGAGGCGGGTCAGGCGGGGTGGTGGGCCAGGACAGGTCACTTAGAAAAATGGTCATTTTTTGTTTGGGGTTTGACAGAAATGGGTATGGATCGAAACAGGGCCTTTTGAAAACGAAAGAGATTTTAAGCAAACATCACAATTATGTTTCTATCCCTACAAGAAGAACAAAATATATATACACAATCATCAATTTGAAGTCAATTTTGTATACATAAACATTACAAATCTGTTTTACGATGCAGCAAGTGGATATAAAATAAAATATTGGTACACAGTCTGATGAATCATTCGGCAGATGCAGAACACAACTAAGATGCGGCAACACCTTACCAGCAAAATACAATATTGGTACACAGTCTGATGAATCATTCAGCAGATGCAGAACACAACTAAGATGCAGCAACACTTTACCAGCAAAATACATCCGATTCTTTTATAATAGAATGCTTCCTGTCACAATTGAGTCTGCAGCACCAAATCAGCGATGGTCAGTTTACTCATAGATCAACTTGTGATATTAAATATGAAAGTTAAAAGATCATAACAAAATTAAAGTATTAGACTACAAAGAAACAAAATAGTAACTGGGACTGCCATAAGGGTACAAACATAATTCAAGTGTTTCATAATTTCTACAAATTAAAATATTTGAAACTCTGCAGTTCAGAGTCACAGGATGGGATACATAACTAAATTCATTTGATGAAATTATTGAATAAAGTGTTAAAAGAAATGAGTTCAGATTTTGTTTTACCAAATAAAGAAAGAGAATGAAGATAATCAAATAAACTCATAAAACAAATGCTACATGCTCCCTTTTCTATCTGAAATGGACTCTAAAAAAGATAACGAAATTTAATGTCAATAATCTACAGATGTGACATTTCCCCTTTTTATCCCCCTTTCAAGTGTGACTTTATCATACCACTGACCAACATGGGATAATATTAAATGCAAGTCTTATTAGATTCACAAAACTTTGTTCAAAATAGTATTTGATTAGTAATAAGTCTTGATTAAAATCAAATATTGTTCAAAAAAATATATTTTTAATAAAATATTTAGATAAACAGATGCTTAAAAGTGGATCATATTTCATGGAAATTCCATCCAATAAACCGATTTGAATTTAAACAACATTATCATACCAGTACAAACAATACTTACATATTAAGTTGAAGAAATTAGTAGACAATTTTCACAAAAGAAAGCAGTAAAGCACATATATGAGATACATTTAAAAGCGTTTGTTTGAAAAAAAAAAAAAAAGCAAAATAAATAAGTTATTTAACTTTTAATCATAAAGGCAGAGGGAGAGAGACCTTCATTGTATGTCAATACAGGGGATGTGGGAGATTAGGTGCCAGTATCTGCCTCTTTTACTGCATCTTTCTTTCAGACCTCCTCCTAGGCAATCACCCTCCCTGATGTGTAAACTCAAGAGTGAAGGAAACAACATTTCTGGTAGATCCATCATCTTAGGGCATCTGTGAAAAGTGAGATGGTGGAGGGAGGTGAGGAGTTGGGGATGCGAAGACACTTTCTTCAGATTAGGGCAATTGTAAAAAGAGAGACGTTGGAGGTGTTGGAGTCCCACTGAAAAAGATTCCAATTTCTCAAATCCTTCTATTATAAGAGAAGTAAGAGACGAAGGAAGAATATGAGAAAATTGATTACAACTACCACCACCGTATAACTTGAGTTTCACAAGTGAGGTTGGGAATGTCTGTGGACCCCACTCTGAGAAGGGCTTCTTCAACTTTCCTATTTCTAAGGAACGCAAATTGGGAGGCCAAACCCAACTTAAAAAAGGAGAATCCATACTTGAACAATTGATTATTATTAGTTCCTCCAACGACGTCAAATTTTCACCAAGAAAGGAAACATCCAATTTGGGACAATTGAATATTTCCAGTTTCTCTAACGACGTCAAATTGTCACCAAGAAAGCAAACTTCCAATTTGGGACAATTACTGATTACCAGTTTCTTTAACGATGTTAAAGTGTCTGGAAATGACTCAAGGTTTTCACAATCTTCTATTCTCAATTCAGTGAGGTGAACCAAGCAATTCAGTTCAATGAGTGATTTCAGATTTGGCCAACCAATTATCAATACATGTTCAAGCATCGGCATGCTACTTCTGTTGTTGTTCATTTTTTGTCCTCCCCACTCCCACTCCTTTTCCAATAGGTTCCTGCAATCCCATATTCTAAGTGACCTCAGCTTCTCCTGTCCTCCTTTTGGAAAGGAGACATCTGTCATTGAACTACAAGAATTGACCTCCAACTCCTCAATGCCATCTGGACAGCTGCAACGCTCCATATTCTTACAAACAAACACTTCCAACGTCCTAAGAGATGTTAGGATGTTGCTCCTACAATTATCCTCCTCCTCTTCTTTCTCTCCTATACTCACCAAATTATCACAACTAAACACTTTCAGTTTCCTCAGCCTCACAAGAATCTTACTTGCATCTGCATCTGATTTCACCAGGTATCTTATTTCATTACAGTCCTGTATCCTTAATTCTTCAACTGCCCCAAGATACTCTATAACACCTCTCCACACCACATCATTAAGCCCTGAAATACCTTCTATATACAACTTGGTGACTGCTGATGCTACTTCAACCAGACTTCTCAACACACCACTATCACAGTTACTTATTCTTAGATCACTCAATGAAGGCAGTGCTTCAAGTGTGACTTCAACCAAATTAGGACAATCTCTTATTATAAGGTGTTGAAGGCATGGAAACACAGCCCTTGACCATTTCTTCCACCCACGCATGCTATCAAAACTCAGAAATTCAAGTGAAGGAAATGCTTGACCAGTCCCAAATAACTCAGAACCCACAGCTTCCACCCCATATAAGCCTTTTATAACCAACTTCTTGAGAGACGGTAGCTGCCCAAGTGGCGGTAGAGATGTACATCTCTTACAACCCCATATAAACACATGCTTCAAATGAAGAAACGAGGGATCCCCAACCCAATTTGGAAATTCTTTTCCCCCGTATGACCTAATCTCCAGTTGTATTAACTTATCATCACAAGGCTTCAACTCATTTAGGACCGCCTTTTCAAGCATTTCATTTCGTGACTCATGTAGCTCATCACTCCAAACAAGCTCTAACTCACTAAGCTTCTTTTGTGAAAAGTTCACCTCATGTGCATAGGTTGCGTTTTGCACTTTTTCCAAACCTACAACAGAAAATTTTTCATATAGATTCTTAAAGTCTTTAAGTTTGGCTATTTCACTTCCGCTTTCACTTTCAATTTTGATTTTGATTTTCGAGAGAGTAATTTTTAGGCTTTCCATCTTGCCAATCTCTAACAGCATCTGAAACAAAAGCGGGGTGTCCTTAACGTCAAGATGCCGCAGATTTGTAAGCTTTCGGAAACTGTTGGGAAACTTAGTTAAGTTATTACAACCAAACAAGATCAATGTTTGTAAATTATAGAGATTGCCAACTGTTTCCGGTAAATGATTGATGCAGGTACGAGATAGATTAAGATATCTCAAGTGCCTCAAAGTACCAATGGACTCCGGTAACTCACTAATTTGAAAGCCGCTCAAACTTAGAACCCTTAGTAGTGGTACCTCGGGAAGCAAGTCGGTGAGAATCTTATTGGATAAGTAGAAATGTCGCCAGCTTTCTACCTCCCCAACATACGTTGCCAAGAATGTCCTCAAACATTTGGCTCTTTCAAATGCCTCGAACTTCTTGTAAGCTACATATCCCTCACGAACAAATGACACGTGTCGATACTTTTCCAACGTTTCCTTCCTAATATTCTTCTCGTTCTCATTATCTAACCTTAAAAAAAACTCGGTGGAAACAGACGTTGCCAAGTCATTCATGAGGTCATGCATCACAAACAACGATTCATTATTAGGTGCATGTTGAAAAAACGACCTTGACAACAACTCGTCAAAGAATTCATGACCCAAGCGTTCTTCTGTTGAGTCACTTGGAGTTGGATGGTGCAAGAAACCTTCAGCCATCCATAACAAAACGAGTTCCTTCTTGTCAAAGAGGAAGTCCTTGGGAAACAAGGAGCAGTATGCAAACAACTGCTTCAAAGGTCCCGAAAGATCATGGTAGCTTAGTCTTAGGGCGGGGATGATTTCATCTTCAACCGGTAATTTCCATATCTCACTTTCTAACACTTCCTTCCATGAATCTTCATCTTCTTTTGTCCTCAGTGATGTCCCAAGTGCGATCAATGCCAAAGGCAACCCATTACATTTTTTCACAATGCCTTCACCATGTGGTTTAAGTGACAAATGTGAATCAAAATTTCTTACGCCTAAAGCATGAACAGCAAACAAGGACAAAGCATCATCATATGACAGGCTCCCCAGCTGCTTGTTTAGAGGATTGTAACCCAGAATTTTGAGCAATTTATCCTTCCGTGTTGTTACAATGATTTTACTTCCTGGAGCACACGTGTAAAACGGCCTGACGAGGGTTTCCCAATCCTCACGTCTCTCACTCCACACATCGTCCAACACCAGTAAAAATCTTTTCCCCCTTAGGTGATTTACAAGATCTTCTTGAAGCAGATTTAAGTCTGCAAATGCCTTGTTTACCCCTGCCATAGATTGGAAGATAACTTTGCTTATAGCAAAGCTATCAAACTCATCTGAAACACAAACCCATGCCTTTAATTCAAAGTGAGCCTTGACTTGTTTGTCGCCATACAAAAGTCTTGCTAGAGTAGTTTTCCCAACCCCACCCATACCAAGTATGGGAACAATGCTATAGTTTTGATCACATGGTTCATCGGCCTGTAAGAGTAACTGTTGAAGCAACGCCTCTTGCTCAGCTTGGCGTCCAACAATCCTAGATGGATCAACAACAGAGGTTTGAAATCTTCTATTCATATTATTAATTCTTGGCCTACTTTGATCCTCTTTCACAATCAAACCAAGGTCAGATTTCTCCTTAACTAGATCTTGTAGTTTGGTGGAGATATCATCTAACAGTGCACGCATAGTATTACTCCGTGAGAAAGTTGTGCAACAAGTTGGGGTGATTAGCTTTCTTACCTTGCTGGTGATGCCTTCTGACTCATGGGTTGACTCACGTTGCATGTCTTCGGTCAGCCAACCATCGAGGACATCATCTATGTCATAAGCCAGATGCTGGAGATCATTCAGCCAACGTTTCACAGGTGCACTGGTTATGTCCTTCTGAGAAGCATCAACAAGCACACCTTGGATCTGGGTCAACGATCTCTTCCATTTCTTGATCTCAGCATCAAATCCCTTGTAGCTAGCAATGTTTTTCAAAGCTGCAGAGGTCAGCTTCTCAAAGAGCACACCGAGAAAGGCAGAAAGCACCAGTTCAGCCATTGATTATGATGAGATTGTTGAAATTGGTGTAGATGAAATTGTTGTTAATTGTTGTGTTGTTGATAGTGGTTTAATTCATTCCTTGGTAGCTGAAGGTTTGTATTATTGTTTTGGACCATGCAAATCAGCAAAGACAGGGAGGAGTGGATAAGCTTATCTCTTCCATGTGGTATCATTTTATTTTCAGTTTTAATAGAAAAGTCGTATGAAATAATGACTTTGCATATAAACCTCAAACCAATCTTATCTAGATGGTTGGACCTCAACAGGCCACGAGAATTGGGTGGTCAACTTTTGAAACTGGTTTTCAGAACTAGTTCTAAATATTATTAATCTTGTCTCATAACTCTTTGTAATCCATGTAATAACTAATCAATTAGGGGTCGTTTGGTTTGTGGAATTATTTTTAACGGAATTGGAGTTTGAATTGTAATTGGCATGTGGGGTGAATTGGAATTAATTCCTCTGTAAATTTATAAATTGTTTGGTTTGTGAAGTTATAAATGGAATTGGAAAGTTAGAAAAGGAATTTTGAGTAATGTTTTATGGGAGGGTATTTTAATAATTTACAAACATTCCAAAGGAAAGTTTCCATCACCAATAACTTTTTGTCTCTCCAAAAATAATTAAACTTTAATTTAGTGTTCTAATGTATATAATTACCAGGTTATCAGGTTACCATTTTTTTCTTGTACCAGGTTTCAACAGTTACCCCTTTGCTATGTAATTTAGTGTTCCTATGAATTTAACAAACCAAACGGCCCCTTAGTTATTTAAGTAATTATCAAGTGTAAGATTTCAAACTTGTTACTGTTGTGTTAACGTATAATAATCACATGTGTTGTTATTAGAGGTTGCAAAACAGAGGGGTTAGATAATTGTTCAAAAAAATTTGGTTTAAGACACGTAATTCTTTTGCGCCTGTAAACTGGTATTAAAATAAAGGACAAAACTTATAATTTTTCCAAAAATAAAAATGTAATTTTATGCATAAGAGATAGACCAAAAAACCACCATCAAAAGGTCCATAAAAACAAGTCATATAAGAGCATTCACATCCAAACCATCAAATTATACATACATTCCACTAAAAAACAACTCCTATATCAATATATTTCCACTAAAAACAAATACCTTTTCTCTCTCCTTTCAATTAAATAATATTATCATTACATTTTTCTCTCACTTTCACTCACAACCACTTTCAAAATATATTAAAAAATTATAACGGGTGAACAGTGTCCCCCCAAATATACAGATGAACAGTAACATTTTCTCTCTCCTCTACTCACAACCATTTTTTATACCCTTTATAATATAACCCCCCCCCCCCCCCCCCTCACGTAATATAATGGTTTGGATGTGAATGCTCTAAGTATACCATTTAAGTTGGTAAATTTGATTAAACTAGTGGGTTACCACCCGTGCTCTGCAGCGGGTTTGAAACGTAGATAAAAATAAGCGAATCGCGAGAGTTAATGTTGTTTGATATTTAGTTACACTACAAGAAACGGACACCTTTAGCGGCGCCACGTGTCGCCGCTATTGCTCTATTTTGTCGCCACTATTAACCTTTAGCGGCGACGTGTGGCCGCTAAAGGGTCGTCGGTATTGATGGGTCGGTATTGCCCAATGTGTCGCCGGTAAAGTTCTATGTCGTCGCTATTGCCTGTGTCGGAGACTTCGCCGGAAACTTTGCCGGAGATGGATTTCCATATTTTTTACCACAAAACACGATTAACTCGCATGATATTTTGTTATTAACCAAGTTGAAGTCAATAATCGAACAAAACACCAATAATTTTCATTAAAATATGTTTACATGATTTCTACAAATTCAACATGTTTACATGCCTACATTACAAAATTTGTCATCACGCCGGAGATGGTGGTCACATGCCGGTGGAGCTTGACAGTGGTGGTGGTCCGGTGGAGCTTGACAGTGGTGATGGTCCGGTGGAGCTTGACGGTGGTGGTGGTGGTACCGTGCAGTGCCGGAGATGCTTGCTGGGTGGTGAACGGTGAAGATGCTCGCTGATGACGGTGACGAAGATGCTCGCTGATGACGGTGACGAAGATGCTTGCTGGGTGGTGAACGGTGGAGTGCCGGAGGTCGATGGTGGCGGTTGGCGGCTGAAGGTGGTGATTATTGCTTGGTGGTGAATGGTGGAGTTTGATGAACGAAGATGAAGGTTGAGCAGGAGGTTGATGATGGTGTTGAGATGGGTTTGTGTTTTAGGAGGATAAGGTAGGGGTGTGTGTTTGTTTGAGCAGAAGGTTGATGGTGGCCATTGGATCAATTTTTAATCAATGATCAGCAACAAATCTGGAAGAAGCACACGGATTGAGCCCTCTAGCGGCGACGGCAATAGCGGCGACAAAGAGCCTTTAGCGGCGACGCATGTCTAGGTCGTCGCTATTGCTCTTGTCGCCGCTATTGCCGTCGCCGCTAAAAGTGGTAGTTTCTTGTAGTGTTAAGGGGCTAAACATGCCATTATTAAAGTTAAGGGGCTAAAGTTGTTTATTATTAAAGTTGAGGGGCTAAACATATCATTATTAAAGTTGAGAAGCTAAAGTTGTTTTAGTTAAGGGGATAAACATGTCATTACCAAAGTTGAGGGGCTAAACATGTCATTATCAAAGTTGAGATGCTAAACATGTCATTATTAAAGTTGAGGGGCTAAAGTTGATTAATGTCAAAGTTGAGAGACCAAAGTTGGTTGATGTGATAAAATAGCATATTGATTATATATATTAATTCATATTCATAACATATTAATGAATAGTGTCTATTTTGTTTTTTATTACTTCTTTTTGGTTATTTTTCTTTTTTGGGTTTTGTTATTTTTACCTTAACTTTTAATTTTGAGACTTATAGCTCCTCAACTTTTCAAAAACTTTGTAAAATGTCATTTTTACTCCCTGGCGTTTTACTTGTTTTCTTTTATCTATGTGTCGGTATAAATATAAATTGGTTTACGTTTCAACATAGATTTTTTCCTGAGTTCCGTCGGGTCAAATATAATATGTTTTCGTCCTTATATTTATGTATGTTTTTAGTTGATCATTTGGTGTTATAAATTCGTGTATTTATAGTATATATAATTTGGACACGCAGACAATGCAAAGGATACAGGATACTACAGGTCGGAATTCCCACCAATTTACTTACTAGCGAATCGATTTAGGTTGCAATTTATCTCAAACAAGTCAAGTAAAAATAATAAGCTAAAAAAGAAAGGAGTTAAATGGGACAAGCAGGTCAAAAGTTACATAAAGTCAATTTTTAATAGAAACAACCTACCAAATCGTTTTTTTTTTTTTTTTTTTTGTTTAAGAACAAGACTATTATTGAATAACCAATAATAGTATTTTTTAACCATAATTAAAGCATAACCTTTTTGTTAAAAATTTAAAATACAAAATTGTGTGCGAGTCAAACCGACCTAACCCGTTCCAACACGTACTAAAATGACCCAATGCATGAAGCACCAGCCCACCCATCTAGCACCCTCTTAGTATTTCATTGTGAGCATTAGCATGTGGCTCATGAATTTTTTTCTTATGTAACTAGAATATTGCGTGAAAAAATATAAATGACCACTTAGATATTTACCAAAAGATCGATGAAATGTCATAAGAAAAAGTTGTGAATTAGGACAACTCACCACTCCTTTAGATGGTCTGGCGTGTTCTGAGCATCGGTGTCTTGAGTAATCACCATGCAAACCAGTACGCCTAGCAAATGACTCCACCGTGCCTGAGAATCTATCTCTAACCTCGGGTTTCACTAAAACATATAAATATAATAAGGGTTAACTTTGTAGAATAGTAACCAAGTTTCAAGAGTGTTCTAATTAGGTCACTCATAATTTTTTTTGTTCCAATTAGGTCATTCAAGTTTCATTTAATGTTTCAATCCTAGATATTTTACCTAAATAGAAGGTCATCCATCCTACATGGCATTTATTTAGGTTTTTTATTTAAAAAAATTTGTTGACATGGCACATAAATGCCAAATGGATTAGAAAAAAATGCGAAATAGGTTAAATTTTTTTTAAAT
Organism: Helianthus tuberosus; assembly: GCA_030545235.1. Classification (NCBI taxonomy): domain Eukaryota; kingdom Viridiplantae; phylum Streptophyta; class Magnoliopsida; order Asterales; family Asteraceae; genus Helianthus; species Helianthus tuberosus. The sequence goes on from CM060425.1 coordinate 203,857,121, forward strand.
TGTAGAAAAGTTAAAAAAAAATGCGAAAAAAAATTAAAAAAATTGATTTTTTTTTTCAAAATATCTAAAAAGTTATAAATGAAGATAAACAACGGCCTGGTCTATTCGCACACGGCCATAGTCTATTTGCACATCCAAAGCGCCGCGCTATGGCCAAAGCGCGGCGCTTTGGTGTAAAGTCAACCGACAAGAACTGAGCTTGTCAGGCCTTGTCTGTTGACTTTACACCAAAGCGCCGCGCTTTGGCCATAGCGCTGCGCTTTGGTTTTTTTTTTTTTTTACATTTTGGGCAAAGCGCCCCTCTTAGGTCAAAGCGCTGCGCTTAGGGCCTTTTTTAATTTTTTTAAAATTGTTTTTAATTCACAAACGCGTCGATAACAGTCTAAATTTTACGCTTTTTCCATTATACATCATTTTTTAATATATATGGACTATACTGCAAGTTCCGGATCAAATCGGTTACGTGTGATGTCGTATTCCATTATATCGTATCATTTTGGTTTGAAAGCACAAGTGCTCCTATGAGTAGTGTTATGTGTATCAGCTGGCTACCGTACATGTACATGACGTATTTTTTCATTAATTGTAGTATTATGATGTATATTGTCATTTTGGGTCGTACAAGTGCGTATTGAATCTGATTGGGTCGTGTCGGTGACATTCGGTTTTTAACGTGATGTAACGCATATATTGAACAAACACAAACGTACTCTTGGATTGTAAAAGAATTAACGTAATTATTATTAAACACATTTAACATACATCTTGAACATATGGGGTTACATCCACCTTCATCGTTTATCACCCTCACGAGACTCGTATCTTCACGTCGGAGCTCGAAGACGACACCGCAATCCTCACCGGAAGCCGACGAAGTTCGCTACATCCGAAGTTCACGACGGTAACACGTCGGAACTCGACCCGTTACGTTTTCGGTATACATTTTATTGTTCCAGTTGTTTCATTTAATCTACTGTTGATAATGTCTCCTTCCAACTCCATGCTTTGTTCAATCAAATAAATCTTTGAGGTTGTACCAACAGTTATGATCGGTTGGTTGCTTTTGTAACAAAGATGACAATCGAAATCGGCTTTTAAATGAATTAAAACTCTTCTCAACAAGTGTAGTCGTCCAGTTAATATCGTTTAAACCTTCTGTTGAAATTATATAACTATATATTTAAATTAATTTAATATTATTAGATGTTTAATATTGTATTTGTATTTAAACGTGCAGGGATGGATTTCGATCACGAGGAGGAGGAGGAGATTGAGCAGGGATAAGGTCATCAATCGTGCCGCGGGGTACCAGCAGGGATAAGGTCAACCTCAGTGACCTTTTCTTTCTATACTGCCTACTTCGCGGCCAGACCTGCGATCTAGCAGCCTGCCTGGCAGATTACTTTGCAGGTGCATACCACCGGCAGCTCCGTGGGAAGCTGCACGGTGGCTCATACATCACTGCCATTGCACGCTCGCTAGGGCTCGTGCCCGAGAGTGATCCGGAGCTGTCCGCGCCGATCCCGTCAACTAGGTTGGGCCGCGCGTCAGTATCTAGCATGCAGATCACCCGTACCTTTGATGTTGGTCTGAGGTTTAGGGGCCGTGACGGGCAAATTTGGCATGCGGAGGCGTTGCCGGAGGTTATCCCGGTTGTTATTGAGGTGAGGGATGGAGTGTTAGCCCCTGCTCATGTTCAGGAGGCCGCTCGGCAGGCTCAGCTACAAGCTCTGGGCCTCGATCAGCCTCAGGCTCAGCCTGTATTCGAGGATCCGGCTCAGGAGGAGCATGTCGAGGAGATCCCGGTACCACCAGTTCAGCCAGCTCCTGAGCTGCCGCAGTACCCGCAACACGTTTACGCTGACCTGCCTCCGGCAGCGCGTGAGGTGGCTCGGGACTTCGACCGCCGCCTCAGACGCCAGGGCGCACTCATTGACTGGATGGTCGAGACGCTCGTTGCTCTACGAGAGCTCGCCGGGTTGCCTCCACTTCCCCTACCACCGTCCCCACCGCACGAGGATTAGTACCTTAGTTTGTTTGTATAGTGTTTTGTTATGTATTATGTACTCAGTTGTACCTTTTTGTTTTGTATGTACAAACTGATATATATATATATATATTGCAGTTAATTCTTTTTACAATCACGTTAATTCTTTTTACAATCCAAGAGTACGTTTGTGTTTGTTCAATATATGCGTTACATCACGTTAAAAACCGAATGTCACCGACACGACCCAATCAGATTCAATACGCACTTGTACGACCCAAAATGACAATATACATCATAACACTACAATTAATGAAAAAATACGTCATGTACATGTACGGTAGCCAGCTGATACACATAACACTACTCATAGGAGCACTTGTGCTTTCAAACCAAAATGATACGATATAATGGAATACGACATCAAACGTCACCGATTTGATCCGGAACTTGCAGTATAGTCCATATATATTAAAAAATGATGTATAATGGAAAAAGCGTAAAATTTAGACTGTTATCGACGCGTTTGTGAATTAAAAACAATTTTAAAAAATTTAAAAAAGGCCCTAAGCGCAGCGCTTTGACCTAAGAGGGGCGCTTTGCCCAAAATGTAAAAAAAAAAAAAAAAAAAAAAAAAAAAACCAAAGCGCAGCGCTATGGCCAAAGCGCGGCGCTTTGGTGTAAAGTCAACAGACAAGGCCTGACAGGCTCAGTTCTTGTCGGTTGACTTTACACCAAAGCGCCGCGCTTTGGCCATAGCGCGACGCTTTGGGGTGTGAAAATAATTTTGTGCGTGTGTAAATAGCATGACCCTAAACAACTAAGGATAAATTTCAACGATTTGTAATATTTGATCCTTTTGGGTTTTGATTTTGTTTTGATTTATTATATTTCTTTTTTTTTTATTCCATGTCATCATGTTTTAAAAAAAAAGTTAAATAAATGCCATGTAGGACTAGGACCTGCTATTCAGGTAAAATCTCTAGCATTAGAACACCAAAATAAAGTAGAATGATCTAATTGGAACAATAAATTTTATCAATGACCTAATTGGAACACTCCTAAAACTTCATTACTATTCTGTGACATATTCCCATATAAAAATGTATAGATTATCACCAAAATTTCCAGCCTACTTTGCCAATATCTTATAATCATTATAAAAATACATACCATAAAGAATCTTGACATGGTATACATACATACACACTCCTACAGACAGTTACACATGGACGTAAAAAGTAGAGTAGAAAATAAAGAGAAAAGCATACCTGGGGTTTTATCCACTCTTTCTGCTGAAGGCCCGGGATTCAGTGGTAACTTGCCAACCGTCTGATTTTGTAGTGAATGTTTATAATTAGAGGAAGCAAATCCTAAAAGAAAAATAGAAAGTATGTAAGAGCGGAATAAATACTTACCCGCCCTCTAGAACTGGAACTGGAACCTGAACCAATTTAGGGATACTTCAAAACGGCCCAGTCAAACACATAGTCAAACTGATAACCTGAAACACAAACACAGCACATAAATCTATGTCAAAAGAATAAAAGATAATAACAACAGCAATGGTGGTGACATTACTGACATCCACTGCTGTTAGTAGCGAGCATAGCGTCCGCTATAGTGTTTAGTGTAGCAGTGCGTCAATAGGTCACAATCTGATTTTGGCGCCTCCATAGCGTGAAAATAGCAGGATTATAGGCTTTTTTTAATGTAAATAGCGATAAAATATACTTATAAAATGGCGGGATTTTAGTTTGTTATAAATATACATAAGGATGAGCAATTGGTACTTGGTACCAGTAACGAATTTCCGGTACCGAAATTTTTTTGGTACGGATTCAGTCCCCACTTTTTGGTGTTTTCGTTACCGGTATTTTCGGTTCGATATCGGTTTGGTACGGTACCCGTATTTTACATACAAATACCGATACCGTACCAAATATTTTCGGTACCGATACCCATATTTGGAGATTTCCGGTACCGATCTCATCCCTAAATATACATACAAAACAGCGTATTTTGATAAAATATACCTATAAAATATTTCTAAAATTTTCTTCTAGTGCATTGCTAAACAGAAAATAGCGTCCGCTATTTCATTGCTATTGCTACGTAACGTGACGGTGTTGCTATCGTTTGCTATTAACAACTAGGTGACATCATATAAATGAGGAAGAAAAAAAAACAAAACTATATAAAACATTTTCAGGTTTTCACCTTCTCGAATGTAAAGGTCCCGGAAAAGCCTTTTCAAATATGAATAATCTGGTTTGTCATCAAACCGCAACGATCGACAATTATGAAAATACGATGTGAATTCAGTTGAATAAGACTTGCATAGCACCTGCAGGTTTTGTTCATTTACAAACACTTTATTAAAAGGTTACAATGAACATTAATCGTATCATATTTTATATCTTAAAAATACCTCTATAAGAGTAAGCATCTTCTTTTCACTAATTTTATCGTATTTTTACTTCTTAGTGCCAGCTTTCAACCCCTGCCAAAGAAGACTACAACCACATAATAAGTTGAAAAAACAATTAAATAACGTGGTGATATATTCAACCTTCCTCTCAAAAAATACATGAGCACATAACCAAGAGACTCCAGATCATCCCTCCTGCTTTGCTCTACAACTAAAAATAAACAAAAACCATATAATTTGAGCTCGTGTGAATTGTTATAGAAAAGATTTCACCAAGATAACATATCAGTTGTGATACCAAAACAGCAACAAAGATAAAAAAACAATGATATCGTTTTTAATCGAGTTTTTGCATAATCAATTCTAAATACCTGTACGGTTTATGCTTGTGTGTCTGAGCATCCCTATACTTTTTTGCAAAACCATAATCTATAATGTAAACCTATTTTAATAAAAACAAACAAAAAATATGATGATAATCAGAATCTCTCAGCAATCATCTTCCAAATTTCAATTCTGTATTTTCCATCCAACATAATATATCAAATAAAACTTTTAACACATTAGATTATAAATACCAGAAATTTGAATTAAATTTCTATTATGCGCATCATACTTTTGGAGGCTAGGTGTTGTGTCTAATTTCTCTGATACAAAAGTGCCTCAAATAATATAACAATAAAGCCATCAAATTACATAGTAACTTCCAACCCAGTTGTCACAATGTCACAAACATAAAATAAGTTGAAAAAAAAAACCAACACATTTGAGATAACGGATTCATTAAACGACAACGGAATCCCACCTGAAATCCGATTCATAGACAGTTTCAAACTTTTTTTCATATCCAATTAACAAATTCTACACAGACATTTCATCGAACACCTAGAGTGCGTCTCTGATGACCCGACAAATCACAAAGATTAAGCTTCACAACACATACTACATGCTTGTATCTCTACAAATACATACTAAGAACAAAACTATAACTAAAAACACATACTTGATTATCAAAACAATAATCATATCATCACATTACTGAGAAACCTAATCGACAAGAAGAACAAAAAGATTATTCAGAAAATAGTCAAAAAAAAAAAAAAAACTCAGAATACCTCCTCAGAAACGCTGATCAACGAATGCATTGATGCTTAATCTGAGAAATTTACAATAGCAATGTGAAAACGAAGAAGCTGAACTGGAGACGAATGTATTGATGGATCGATTGGAGAAAGGGTTAATGGGTTAACAAATTATGGGTAATGGGCTTACTTACAGGTGGACTTGATTTTTAAAGGATTGGTTGTATGTAGTGTCTAACTTATTGATACCCATAGGTTTATAAGGTTGATACTAGTAATATGACCCGCGGGCGATGCGCCGCGGGCCGTTGCAAACATCAAATAGATTATCCAAGCATTATGTCATGTGTTAACCATATGAAAACATATGTTTCAACGTACTCGATTCAACCACGTGTAACCTATATAAGTATTGCGGTCAAATCAAAACGTAATGTAAATCGAATTTATGTCGTACAGTTATAACGTAACGCACCAAAGAAATATCAAGTGTGAATAGAAACCACAAAGGGAAAAAAGAAAACATATTCGCATTAAGGGTAACCATAAGTGTTTTGTAAGTGAAAGGACCAAAGTTGGAAGGTGTAAACGTCAACAACTTCGGTCTTTAGCATTGATGTATAATAATAATATAATTGTAAATTTACTTGTCTTGCGTCACGTGAGGTTGAAACATAGAGTAACTCGAGTATATACCGTCAAATGATAATGTATTATATTTAACCCCGCTTGAGCTGGAACAAAATTTACGTCAAAACGTACACCAACTGCGTACATAAAATAAAGTATTTATTTTATTTTATTTTATCCTTCTCAAGTACTACTGTTATTGTATTCTTCATATGAACCTTTAATTCTTTAAGACACACAAACATACATCTATCAACTTCAAAACCAGTCCATGGTTTTGTATAAACCACCATACAATACTTAAAGCATTAGGTACAACTATGTAAATAAATAAATCATATCATTTTTTAATTCATACAACTAATGAACCAAAAAAGAAAGTATTTTGTTAAATGGAATTAAATATCCGGACGTGAGGCATTTTGTTAATTAAAATTAAATTAAAAATAAATTAAATTAAATTAAATTAAAATTAAATTAAAATTAAATTAAAATTAAAATAATAATAATAATAAATATATTAATTAAGAAACCTTATGAATAGTAAGATATAAGGCTTCACGTCATTTATCTTTTCCCCTTCTTTCACATGTTCTTTTTATTGTATTTATACATTCTTATTCCTTCTTTGTTGCATTAGTTCCTTTAGTGCACTGGGTTTTTTTTCCGCTGAATCCCCATTCCACTCAAGTTCGATTCTTAGCCCTAATATTTTCTCATGCGTTTTTCCTTCGTAATGCTTCACACGTGTCCTACAGAGGTTTCATTTCAGGACACCTGTTGTCCACCTCATTGCTTCTCTTATATCAGAGTTCCAAGACTTCGATTGCATCAGATTGTTGCTTCTCTTAGTGTTTTCTGTTTCTTTCTTCAAAGGTTCGCACATATTTGATTGGTTGTCTACTTCAGTGCCGGTTTTGGATTTTTTGTTGATTGTGTTGTTGTTGATGTGTAACAGGTGCTACTGGACCTACTGGTAGAAGATTTCATTCTCATCTTTTATGCAGGTAAATTTCTTCTTTTGTTGAGAAGGTATTATGTTGTCAGTGTGTTGTGTCTCTATTAAAATTAATAATTCATACAACTTTGTCTCTCTCTCTCCCTCAAAACCTTTGCACAGCCTCTCAAAGTCTCTAATCTCTCAACATCACCACCAGTAACCTCGCCACCACACCCATACCCACCGTTCCGACAATCCGACATCCAGAAAGATCGTCTTCTACGGCATGGATGATGAAGGTGTTATAGCGCCATTATCCGACCTCAACAGATCGTCTTCACCGGCAGACGTGCTCGGATCGTCTTTCTCCACACCAAACCATCACCACACAACCGTCATCACCTCCGATCACCGCCAATCACCACTTTCGCCCCCAGTTCGGTACGCCGGCCACCACTTTACATTTGCGAAGCAAATCCATAAGCTGATGACTACTCTCAACTCAAGAAACTCACCCTTGTTTCACGTTTCTCTCTCTACTCCTTTGTTTCTCTCTCTAGAAGATGTCTACTTAAAAGCCATCCTTCAGGCCAAAATTACGACCAGGGGAGAAGAGATGTAAAAGGGTGAAGTTATGCGGCAGGTTTTTTGACGGAGATCCGACATGTAATTGTCGGTGGCGGTGGAATTGAAGACCGGTGGGTTTTTTGACGGTGGAGGTGGAAGTGAATTCATGAATTGTATATATAGAATAGAATAATAATATGGCCCTACTTTGGAAATGCAATAAGACAAAAAGGAGGAATTGGTCGGTGGCTGAAGCCACCGACTTTGTGCTTTAAGACTTTAGGGTAATTTGTTGAAGTATATTTATAAGTTATTTGTTTATTTTTATTAATATTTCTTATTTATTATAAAATTCAAAAAAAATTGTTTTAAGTTATTAGTTAGAAAAAAGTTTCATAGTGTTGTTCGGATTTTGATTTCACAAAAAATCATGAGCGTAGGGTGTCACCCATACACCTTTCTTCGGTCCGCCCCTGTGTCAATGTAGTGTTTACAAATGCTTGTTAGTAGTTTCTTGAACCTTTTGCTTTTGAGTTAAGTTGTCGATCTTTGATCGACGAATTTAGGGTTGTCCTCGAGAGCTTGAGGGTCGGCCCTAGGGGTCCTTGTGCGAATAAAAAAAAGAAAAAATTACACCGTTGGTTTTTGTGGTTTCTGCCAAATTTCAATGTTCGGTACTAATAGATTTTTTGTTGCAAAACCAAGTATTAACGTTCTAATTTGTCACAATGTTGAGTACTAAGGCCAAACATTGTCACAATGTTAAGTAATAAGGCCAAACCTTATTAATTTTTTTGTTAAGTTTTACTAAAATGACTAAAATGCTCTTTAATATTTAAAGTTTTTAGCCATTTTGTAAAACTTAGAAACCGCAATGACTATATGTGTTAAATAACCAAACTTGTTAAATCAAACAAAAATAAAGCCCGCCTTTTAGGGGGTCTTCTTCGGCAAAGTCGCCAGATTCGAGCCATATCGGATCCGTAAAAATTGTCCATTTAACTCGTTTTTTTTTTTCGTTAATGTTTATCTCCATCATAATCAAAACTAACAACCCGTTTGTGTCACGTATAATGTCACACCCCAACCGATGCTTGTCTGTAAACATTATTGTGAATTTGTTGTCAGATCCTTGATGCTAAGCTACTGCCCGGATCTACTGAACAATAATCCTGGAGAAAATACTGTAACGTGGTATCAAGAGTACTGCTAAAGTTTACAAAATCATATTATTTATTTGTCAATAAACTAGTGATCCATTTTTTATTTTTACAGTTAAAATGAATGAGAACAAGTTGAGTGTTCATTTGTAGAATTAGCTTGTGTAAAATAGAGAGAAACAATAACTTCCTTTTTTATGCTAAGAGTAAATTACAAGTTTTGTCCTTTATGTTTGTCCCAAATTTCAGGCGCTGTCATTTACCTTTAAATTGATGAGTTTTGTACTTAATGTTTGAAAATGTTGCACGTTACGTCCTTTATGGCAAACTCAGTTATATTTTTAAGTTAAATGAATTCATGTGCAGGGCACATGAGGGTAGAAATGTAATTGCACCTGCCATTTGTCTTTCCCCTTTAATTATAACAACATCTGCCCCCATTCGTTCACCTGCTTCACATTGATCATCCCTCATCTTTCATTTCTAGGGTTTTAGACACTGAAAAAAGACGATAAGGATTTCGATGTTGCAGGATGAAGAAGGCTGGTATGTCAGGGATAATCTTGACACTGAAAGTGTCGTCCAACTGTATGGTAAGTTACAAACCCTAGCTTCGATTTTGGGATAAAATGCTGTGGTTTTTGTTGATCATCAGTTGATTAATAACATAAATGTTGAAAATTTGCAGATGGTTTTCCCAATTTCTATAGCATTTGCTTTCATCATGGTGGTAGGCTAACATCACCTCCTGGACGCACATGTGTAGGAGGCAAGATCAATTATGTTTACTTGATAGATATTGATAAGTTTTCCATTCATGAAGTCGATCTTATGCTTGATCAGATAGGGTATAATAGCTTGAACCCAATGTGTTACCAGTTTTTGAATCCTGAAAAAACCCTAGATGATGGTCTTGAACACCTAAGCAGTGATCAAGACTGTCTGAACTTGGCTAGGTATGTTGAAATGCACAAGATGATCAATGTATATACCACTCATGGCTTGAAAAACATGAAGGAACTGTTTAGCTCACCTAGTAAACCTCCTAAACCTAGCATCACCATTGAAGAGATAGATGAAATTGGACCATATGCCATAGTTCCTATGAAGGAAAATGCAAATGTTGGACATAATATTGGCTATGGGGAATCCAGCAGTAAGGTGCCAGTTAGTCCAGCATTTGTTGAGACTGAAGTGAATGTTAATGAGGATAGGGATGTTAGTGAGGATAGGGATGTTACTGATGATAGGGATGTTACTGATGATAGGGATGGTAGTGAAGGTAGGAGCGATAATGATAGTGATTACATAGTGGATGAATTGAATAATATGAGTGATCATGAAGTGGACATGAGTGACTATAGGGCTAATGTTGATATGGAAGTTGAGGACAATATTAATGAACATATGAATGTTGATGAAGACATGGAAGGGGATGTATTAGATAATGACAAGTTTAACAGTGGTTCTAAATCTGATGATAATCATACAGGCACCAGGAAACATTTGCTGCACAAAATAAGAAGATCAAATGAGAATTTGGTAAACCTTTACCTTGGGCAAGTGTTTGGCAGCAAGCAAGAAGCTAAAAAGCTGATTAAAAAACATGCTGTTGAAACTAGAAGGATTATAAAGATTATCAAAGATGATCACAGTAGGGTTAGGGTAGTCTGTCAAGGCTCAAAACCAGACTTTGAGGTAGATGACAATGGGGTGCATGTCAGCCAAGCAAAAGGTAAAGAAAAAAGTGCTGAGATGGAAAAAAGTGAAGACAAGGGGAAAAAAGGTAAGAAAAAAAGGGGAAGGGGGTTTCTGTTGAAAAGAATAAAGACACAGGACCAATCAGCAAAAAGGTGAAATAAATGTGGGTGGTAGGGGGAATAAGACAAACCCCCATCAATATCAATGTCCTTGGGTCTTGTTGATTTCAAAAGAAAAAAAATGTTGAATCCTGGGTGGTCAAAACCCTAATTACTGACCACACATGTATTACAACCCGAAAGCATTATGCATGTACTTCAAAGTTCCTGTCACAAGAAATGCTAGAGTAGATTGAAGAGAACCCATAAATACCAATTAAGGCTGTACAAGAACAGTTTCAAAGGAGGTTTTCAGTTGGAATTTCAAGAATGAAGGCATATAGGGCTAAGTTCATAGCCAAGAAGCATGTAGAAGGAGACTATGCTGAACAGTATACACTGTTGAGGGATTATGCTAATGAACTCGTCCAACAAAATCCAGGTACCACTGTTAAGATTGAGGTTGATGCTAATCCGGATCTAGGGAATAATACCAGACAGTTTAGAAGGATATATGTGTGTTTGGCTGCATTAAAGCAGGGGTTCAAAGCAATTGGAAGGGATTTCTTAGGTAGATGGTTCATTCATGAAAGGACCATTCCCAGGGCAACTGTTAAGTGCAGTGGGTGTTGACTGCAACAATGGGATCTACCCTGTTGCTTATGCAATTGTGGAATCTGAAAACAAAGAGTCGTGGACTTGGTTCTTAGAGAGTTTAGGTGATGATCTTGGTTTAGGCACTTACTCAAATTTCACTTTCATAAGTGATAGACAAAAGGTACTGTCTTTTACTTTATTAACTGTCTTTTACTTTGTTAACTGTCTTTTAATGCAATATATTGTGCAGGGGATACTTCCTGCAATCTCAAAACTGTTTCCTTGTGCTGAGCATCGATACTATCTTCGCCACATACATGAAAACATGAAAGTTAGTTTCAAAGGAGATCTTTACAAGGATAAGCTTTGGAACTATGCTTCTGCAACAACAGTCCAAGAATTATCAGTTGCTATGGATGACTTGAAGGCTTTCAACAAGAAAGCTCACTTATGGTTGTCAAAGATTCCTCCTTTACATTGGTCAAGGTCTTATTTTTCAAGTATTTTTTTTTTTTTGTTTTTCAAGCTCACTTATGTATTCATTTGTTCACTTATGTATTCATTTGTTCCTACTTTTGGCACAGGGAGGGCTGTTTCTGATATAGTGCTTAATAACATGTGTGAGGTTTTCAATGGAAAGATAGTAGAAGGCAGGGACAAGCCTATCATATCAGCCCTTGAATACATAAGGGAGTATCTAATGAGAAGAATAGTAATTGTGTTGAACGTAATGGAGAGAAGTGAAGGCTTGCTTACACCCAAGGCAACAGAAGTTTTTGAAGGGATCAAAAGCGATGCAACCGCTTACCATGTTCAGTGGAATGGGGGGGATTTCTATCAGGTTAGTGGAAAGACAAATCATGCTCGTGTAGTGAATTTGACTGCAAGGACATGTAGTTGCAGAGCCTGGGAAATAACAGGTAACTCACTCTTCATTTTTTGAATTTGTTAACTGGATGTTTGTCTAAAGGTTGAATATGTTTTATAGGAATGCCATGCAGACATGCTGTGGCTGCAATTTGGGAGAAAGTTGCTAATGGGGGCAGGGTGGGTGCTTTGGAGAGTTGGGTACATCTGGTTTATACAATGGAGAGGTGGAAACAGGTGTACTCTTTTAGGGTGAACCCTATCAATGGTAGGACTTTATGGACAAGGGTACATGCTCCTACAACGATTACACCCCCAAAACATCATACCCAGGTTGGTAGACCAAAGAAATTGAGGAAAAGATCTGCAGTGGAGCATGAAGAGATGACCCAATCAGGAAGGCTGTCCAAAAAGCACACTAAAGGAGCATGTTCAAAGTGTAAGAAGATTGGACATAATTCCAGGACTTGCAAGGGTCAAGGTGAAGCTGTCAAGACTGGCAAATCAGGGAAGAGTGGCAAGGCAGAGAAGAAAAGGAAGGCAGCAGCAAACTGAACCTGTTTTATGTCTTTTGAAATTGTTTTATGTCTTTTGGAAATGTTGGTTGCTACTATTTAGATGTTTGTGAACTTTTGGGTAGTTACTTTTGGTGTTTATAAACTGCTGGTAGTTTTTGGAACATGAATCAAGTTTGGTTATAGTATGGTAAGTAGTTATTTGTGTTTACACTTTGTTTTGGTTTGAATGGTTTGATTTGGTTTGAATGGGTCAGCTTGTTTAGATGTCCATTTGCTGCACATGGTTTGATTTGGTTTGAACTAGAATTAGTACCCGCTGCATTTGCGGCGGGGCACTAAAGCTAGCTACATGTTGTACAAAAGTTGCTAAATCAAATGCTATGTTTACAAGTTATGTTACTACAATTTGACCAAAAAGCAACAAACAAAACTCAACATGCTGAAGCAAAAATGCATGCTGCAATATTCCGTATTACTGACAAACTTATCATGAAATGGCTATATGTTCATGAAATGGCTATATGTTCTACTTTGTTGACATATCGATAACAATCAGGGGCTGCAGCAGGAGACACTTGGCTTTATAGCTTCCAAAGCTTTGCATAAAAAAACTTTATGAAATTATGCATGAACATCTGGAATTATGGTATACAACAGACACAACTATTAGTAAATTAAAGTAATACCAACTGATTAAGCATCAATATAATGAATATGGTGTCCATGTGTATTGCAATATTTTTATAACAATAAACAGGAAGAGGTTAACTTTATAAACCTCGTGCATGCCCATACCTCCAATTACACTCTCGAGCGACACTACTCACCTTCAGTAAGTGTGCAAAGTCGAATACAAAATCAATCAGTAGCCACGAAAATTATACAAAACGGCGCAGACAAATCATCATAGCCACGAAATTATCTACAAATGAAGTTCAGATGTACATCATAGAGGCTCAGATCTCCGACAACAAAGGTTGTCTTTACTCCGATAATCACAGCCTCAAGTATCAACAATCACCGCCAGCCAGAATTTAAACATAAAAAACAAATTTAAAGACAATCGCTGCATGAAAGTATAAAAAAGAAATAAAATACACAACAAAGAAAATTTAAAAGATAACAGCAACAACTGAAATTTTCTACTTGCAAAACAAATAGACTCAGATGCAAAACTCATCATCGCCATCATCAAGAAAGGACGGCTCCGTGCCGCCACGGCTGCAACCGAAGTTGCAACGCCAAGTAGGAAGCAACCATCATAGCCAGGTTAAACTCACAACAAAGAGAGACTATTAAAGTGGTACAAAAACCATTCGCATTCCAGACTTGGTGACATAGGCTTTGGGTTTGAGCTATTAAAAACCCGAAACACGCTAACCAAACCGACCAGTGGATTCTCAAAAACCACCGTAAAGAACTTTATACAACAAAGAACATTACAAAACAATGTACAGACATGGTTTATAAATATAGATACCGATAAATCGGCATGTCGTATGTCCAAAGAAACCCTAGTCGTCATGCCGGAGGCGATGGCTAGGCATTCCAAATCAGCTTTAATGCTGATTCCCGACCATCAACCATCAACAGCCGATTTGGGAATCAATATTTGATAACATATGCCACAAAGGAAGCTAATAGAGTTAGGAAATACAAAAGTTTTCAATACCGTTATACCGTTAGATAGATCACCAATAACCTTAATTAAAACTCCAAGTTACCATAAACTTTAAAACTTAAAGAAACTTCGATGATGCTAAGTTCAATCCAAACCATAATCGACAGTTTGTTCAAAGTACATCGATAACTGATTATTACACATGAAGTTCTATTTTTGGTAAAAATTGCCTAAGAAGAAATACTCCATAGTTCTGATTAAGCTACATAACCCTAGTAGTAAAAAAGGAGGGAAGCCTACTTAGGCTCTGACTTCTGATAAACATACACTGAACCAAGAGAAACCAAACCAAAAGTCTTTTCAAGATTTGAAAGTAACCTAAGCTGTGTGAGGCTCCTCTTGACCGTGGTTTTCTCTTAGTAGCACCATCGCTTTCACTACCACTGGGGTTGAAGGGCTTTATGCCGATACCGCCATTGTTTAGCATATCGTGACTCCTTCCCGGATCTAATCCAGCCTCGATTCACCATCTACAACCATCACGGATCTAATCAACAGCCTTCGGACGAAATTAGGTCATGGAAAAAACAAAGTAACCAGAAAATGAACTCAAACGTAATCAGATATTACCTAATACATGGAAGACTAAGGATAACCCATTACCACCGCTGATATGCCCTAAATTCGACCGCATAACACCAGATCTATTTTTCTAACTCATCTTCATCGACATCAAAGTTCATAACCTTCGCCGTCGTGGAGCTATTTACTATCAATGTCGGAACCCTAAGTCACCGGAACGACCGCAACTGCCCCCGTCGCTGCTGCTGGAAACATGGATGTAGTGGTTCACCCCGTCTTCCTCTCCTTCATTCAGAGTTTTAAGAGAGAGAAATGGCAGTGGTATTGTGACTATGGAGATATAGGGTTTCAGAAAGCAAACAAATGCCCCTGTCATTATTAATCAATTGATAAATGTCTATTATAATTGAGAGAGGAGTACCACAAAGTAAACACAAAATACAACTTCAATATGCCAATAAAACATGTTATGCATATGATACAAACACCTAATGCTTAGAGGTGTTACAAATTAGACTATATATAAATGGGTCAGCTTGTTTACATGTCCATTTGCTGCACATGGTTTGTTTTAGGTATGTTTTTGGTCATTTTGTTTTGGTTTGGTCATTACAGGTTATGGTCAGTTTACTTTATGGTCTGTTTTTGGTCACTTTGTTTTGTTTTGGGTCTGTTTTTGGTCACTTTGGTTTGAATGGGTCAGCTTGTTTAGATGTCAATTGTTGAACTTTGTTTTGGTCAATTTACATCTGAACATAACATATAACAAACTAAAAAGGCATAACATACATCACAAACATAGATCTTGTCTTTCAAAACTAGATCTTGTCATTTTACACATACTGCACATGTCACGGCCCCAGCCCCGGTTTGACCCGGTCAGGAGCCGCGGAACAGGAACCCGTGGTATCTATGATGCGACAGCGGAAGATTTTACAGGACCCTTTTTAAACTCAAAATGCCCGATTATTTTATTTCATAATTCGGGATAAACCCCGTATTTTACAATAGAGGAATTTCACAAGTAAATTCCCTGATTTATTAAAACATGTTTATTCATTTTAACTGAGCCACCTCTTCAAGCTTGTTAGTGCTCCGTAGCACGTTTTCCTTGATTTACAGCAGGTTGCCTGAAACATGTTTTAAAAATATTTTATCAGTGGGGAAATGCTGGCGAGTCATTCAAGTATGTAAAACGACACATTAGTTATCAATTACAACATAAGAGCGATTACAATGGCTTCTATCTTATTTTTTTATCTGGCGCCGTGTCACCTGGTGACGATGGTCATACCACTATTGGGTCTTTCCCCAAGTAGTGACGTTTATCACTGTTAGGATTTATTAGCCTAACCCGTGAGAAATTAGTAATGTGCACAATACCCCACTAGCCAGTGATTAAGATAACCACGACTTACTCCCTGTAATTATAACATTTGAAAATGGAGTATTGTAAAATACTTTTGATAAAAGAGAATGACTCACTTTGCAGATTTATACGGGCAGAGTTTAGCCTACTGATTAGCCTTGTAATCTAATTTAAATAACATGCACACGAACTAGGTCAGTAACTAATACAGCATTTACGATAACTCACGAGATTAAACCCTCACAATGAATGACAAAGTGCGATACTTAAACATCCATCGAATTCACGACGAATGACAAAGCATAACCCTAATGCGGGCAGCACTTAAACATCCATTGGATAGTTTTAATCGATCGGACATTGAATCGTAGCAGCGATTGAGTTAATACCCTGTATCGTAGCAGCGCCTCGCTATTATAATTGAATTTTCGACTTTGGAGCAGTATACTTTCGTTTTTGAAAGTTGATTTCGACACCAGAAGACTGCTCATGATTCAACCTATTTATAGCAGAAATTTGGGTCTCACGCGGCCCGCGTGAGCCCTAAGTCAAACTTTACGCGGCCCGCGAGGCCGCCTAGTCTACGCGTTTGCTGGGTCATGAGTTAGGGTTGCCAGATGGGTTATACGTGGCCCGGATGCTTATCCGGTCAAACCTAGGGTTGACGCGGCCCGCGTAAGGGTCCACTTATCTTTACGCGGCCCGCCTGAAGACCAAAAACCTTGATTTCTTTATTTTTTATATGGATTAAGGTTTCAGGGGTCCGGGTTTCTATTTACAAGTCGTTCTGGGACATTTTTGGAGGTCCTTACATCCTCCCCACCTTATTTAAAATCTCGTCCTCGAGATTTACTGAAATAAGTGAGGATACTTTCTTTTCATCTCTGATTCCAACTCCCAAGTGTACTCGGGTCCTCTCTTTGAATCCCATTTGACTTTGACAAGCACTAGTCGCTTGTGTTTGAGAAATTTGATCTTTCTGTCTTTCTATCTGAAGAGGTTTCTCAACAAATTTTAACTTTTTGTTTACCTTTATATCTCGAAGAGGTACTACCAATGATTTGTCAGATAGACATTTCTTGAGATTGGATACATGAAACACGTCATGTATTCCAGCTAGCTCCTCTGGTAGTTGTAAGCGATAGGCAACTGGTCCTATACGTTGGATTACTGAAAATGGTCCTACGTATCTTGGACTCAGCTTTCCTTTCTTACCAAACCGCATAACTCCTTTCCAAGGAGAAACTTTTAATAATACCTTGTCTCCAACTTGAAACTCTAAAGGCTTACGCCTATTGTCTGCATAACTCTTCTGGCGATCTCGAGCCGTCTTGAGTCTTTCCTTGATTTGAGTGATCTTGTCGGTAGTCTCTTGCACAATTTTAGGACCTGACAATTGACTTTCTCCTATCTCTGCCCAACATACTGGAGTTCTACACTTACGTCCATACAGTGCTTCAAACGGGGCAGCGTCAATGCTTGAATGATAACTATTATTATAGGAGAATTCAATTAAGGGTAAATGGTTGTCCCAATTCCCACCAAAATCTATCACACATGCCCTAAGCATGTCTTCCAGGGTTTGGATTGTCCTTTCACTTTGTCCATCGGTTTGAGGATGGTATGCAGTGCTTAATTTTAGTCGGGTTCCCATTGCTTCTTGAAAACTTGTCCAGAAGTGGGAAGTGAAACGACTATCCCTATCCGATACAATGGAGAGTGGAACTCCATGTAAGGATACAACTTCATCTACATACAACTTGGCTAACCTTTCCATGCTAAAGGTTTCTTTCATAGGTAGAAAATGAGCTGATTTGGTTAATCGATCCACAATCACCCAAATCGCATCATTCCCTTTTCTGGTTTTGGGTAATTTAGTAACAAAATCCATTGTTATGAGACCCCATTTCCATACAGGCATTTCTAATTGTTGTAGTAGACCTGAAGGTTTCTGGTGTTCTGCCTTAACTTGTGAACAAGTTAGACATTTAGAAACATATCTAGCTATGTCCTTTTTCATTCCTATCCACCAAAAGTTATTCCTTAAATCTTGGTACATCTTATTGTTACCTGGATGCATGATATACCTAGATTTATGAGCTTCTTCTAAAATCTTATCTCTTAATTCTCCTTGCTTAGGTACCCAAATTCTATTCTTATGGAATCTCTAAATTCCATCATTTCCTTGCTCTAATTCTTTTATCCGTCCTTTCATTCCTTCAGCAACATCCTGGATTGCTGTTTCCTGAACATCCTTTAATTGTTCCATTAAATCTAACTGTAGATTTAATCTAAGAGCACGAACTCGCTTTTGCTTTTCATGATACTTACGACTTAAGGCATCTGCAACTATGTTTGCTTTTCCTTCGTGATATTGAATATCACAGTCATAGTCACTTAGGATTTCCATCCATCTCCTTTGCCTCATGTTTAATTCTTTTTGCCCAAATATATATCTTAAACTTTTATGATCTGTATAGGTAGTGAACTTACTTCCATACAGATAATGTCTCCAAATCTTAAGAGCAAAAATTATGGCGCCTAATTCCAAATCATGAGTCGTATAGTTTTCCTCGTGCTTTTTCAATTGCCTTGATGCATACGCAATTACCTTCTTGCGTTGCATCAGCACACATCCTAATCCTAGTTTTGAAGCATCACAGTATACTTCAAAATCTTCTATTCCTTCCGGTAAGGCTAGAATTGGAGCATTTGTTAACTTCTGCTTTAAAATCCTAAAGGCTTCTTCTTGCCTAGGTCCCCATTCAAATTTAACTGCTTTACAGGTTAGCTTAGTTAATGGTACAACTATCTTGGAAAATCCTTAATAAACCGTCTATAGTATCCAGCTAAACCTATAAAACTTCTAATTTCCATAGCTGACTGTGGGACCTTCCATTTGGTGATTGCTTCTATCTTAGCAGGATCTACGTGAATACCTTCGTGATTCACCATGTGTCCTAAAAATTGCACTTCTTGCAGCCAAAATTCACACTTCGAGAATTTGGCGTAAAGCTTCTCTTTTCTTAACAAGGTTAAGAGTGCATGCAGGTGCTGACAATGCTCATCTTGACTTTTGGAATAAATAAGTATATCGTCGATGAAGACAATTACAAATTTATCCAAATACGGTTTACAGATTCTATTCATCATGTCCATGAATGCTGCAGGAGCATTTGTTAACCCGAAGGGCATGACCGTAAACTCGTAATGACCATACCTAGTTCTGAAAGCAGTTTTAGGTATCTCTTCTTCTTGTACCTTTAATTGATGATATCTGGAGCGTAAATCTATCTTAGAAAAGTATCTCGCTCCTTGGAGTTGATCAAAAAGATCATCAATCCTAGGTAATGGGTATCGATTCTTAATTGTAACTTTATTCAATTCTCTATAATCGATACACATTCGCATCGAACCATCTTTCTTCTTCACAAACAACACTGGAGCTCCCCAAGGGGATGAACTAGGTTGTATGAATCCTTTGCTTAGTAGTTCATCTAATTGCTTTTTCAATTCTAACATTTCTGTGGGTGCTAACCAATAGGGTGCCTTGGCTATCGGTGTAGTTCCAGGAATTAGATGAATTCTAAATTCGACTTCCCTATCAGGTGGTAATCCAGGTAGTTCTTCTGGGAATACCTCTGGGTATTCTGATACTACTGGAATTTCTTTGAGTTCCTTACCCTTAGTGTTAATGATTACTGAAATCATATACACTATTCCTTGCTTTCGTTCATAACTAGCAACTTTCATTACTGAAATGAACTTTAGTGGCTTACGTGGTTGATCTCCTGTAATCACCACTAATTCTCCTGTGGGTGTATGAATTTCTATGGAATTCTTATCATAAAGAATTCGAGCATGGTTGGATACCAACCAATCCATTCCTCACACCACATCAAATCCGGCTAAATTCATAGGTAACAGGTTTGCAGAGAATTTATGGCCTAACAGTTCTATCTTTACTTCTCGCACAACCTTATCTATTTTAACAGAATTCCCATCTGCTGTTTCGACTGTAAAAATCTGCCTAAGTTTGGTTAAGGGTAAATTAAGTGCTTGGCAGAATGAAGTATTTATAAAACTTTGGTTTGCACCAGAGTCAAATAATACTTTTGCGTAAACGTCGTGAACTAGAAACGTACCAGCTATCATATCAGGGATTAGCTCGGCTTCCTGAGTAGTCAGCTGGAAGGCTCTTACGTTCTTCTTGTTAGTTCCTTCTGCAGTTTTGGCTTTGTTATCAGCTGGTTTGACCAATTTTGGACAGTCTGGCCTAATATGTCCAGCTTCTCCACAGTTGTAACAGACTGTGGTTTTCTTCTTCCTGCAGTCTTCTTCTTGATACCCCGGAATTTTGCAAAAATTGCAATATCCCTTGCATCTTCCAAAATGCTTCCTTTTACAGGAATTGCAAAATGGAACAGTGGAAGATTGCCCAGTTCTCCTTCCTTTGAAATTACTACGGTTACCCACACAGAATCCCTGGGTAATCTTTTGGGCTACTTCCTTCTTCCGGTTTTCTTCTCTTGTGCGTACCAGTTCGTCAGTCAGAGTGTTAGCTAACTCTACCTCATCATCGATCGTGCGGGGTCTCATAGCCTTGACAATATTAAAAATCTCGCCAATTAATCCCCAAATGTAACGAGATATAAGTACCGGTTCTGGCGAAGCCAGGGTTGGTACCATTCTAGCGTATTCGAAGAATGTCGAAGTATACCCTCGACAATCAACGCCTACCATCTGATGATTTAGGAATTTATTGGTCATTTGTTCCTTTTCATACTCGGGACAGAATTTTCTTTCTACAAGACTTTTAAATTCTTCCCAATTCATAGCATAAGCCACACTCCTTCCTTTGGCTTGAAGTACCGTATTCCACCATTCTAGCGCCCCTTCTTTAAAAAGATGCGACGCGTACATGACCTTGTCGTCCTCAGCACATTTACTTATCATAATTACTGCCTCGGTTTTCTCTAACCAACGCAGTGCAGCAGTTGCCCCTTCGTTACCTGCAAACTCAGCCGGTTTGCAGGCAATAAACTCCTTATAAGTGCAACCAGGTGTTGCAGCTTTCATTTTCTTAAGGAGTGGAGCTTGTATCCCCTCATTGTCGTTATTAATATGGTTGCCGCCTCCGTTTACACTATTACTGAAATTATCACCGTGTGTGCGTTTACTAGGAATAATTTGTTAAGATGCAATTGGATTTCGAGCAGCATCAAGGATTTCTGGAATAGCATTGGCTATTCCCTGAGCAACAATATTCTCGATATCTTGCCTATTTAGAAATTGATCCTCCTGGTGTTGCTCAGATTGATTACCCTCGTTAATTTGTTCATTACCAGCGTTTGCCATCTGGTAATTAATTTATATAAGTGATTAGCATAAAATAATTAAACAAAATAAACAATATCACATAATCACATTTAACACGTATAGCCAAAATTGTTGATTTCTCAACTTCCATTTTTATATATTATATTATGCATCCGTACACACTGTTATCTTACAAAAAATTTTATTTTTAGGTTATTATACATACTTATATTTTTATTACTATTATTATTATACAAACATAGTTTCACAACCATACTCCCTCTAGTCCGCTGGCCTTTCAGAAATGATGTTCCCTTTCATCGTATTTCCAGGAGATTTGTTCTCCTATCTCCCGAATCTTATTCCCTGCATCCATTAGTTCTTCGCCAAAATGGCGAAGTTCAACTAAGTTTTCATTACTCATTGGTGGGTTTGGCGCAGGTTCTGGGTCGAACTGAGGGAAAAAGGTATAGGGATTATTTAGAAGGTTTTGGAATTGCCAATCGTTGGTCCACCATTCGTCCATTCCTTGTGGTTGGGTGTGAATTAAAGGTTCTGGGATGGCTGGTTCCAGGTTTATTGGAAGTTGGGTTTCAGCAGGACAAGTAAAAAAGTTTTCATTGACAGGCTTAAGAGTATCACAGCTTGCCAGTATGAAATCTAGCTCTTCCTGTAATGTCATTTCCTTGGTTTGCTTGGAGCTTTACCCAATTTCCATTCCTCCTTATCCAAAACTTTCCCCGATCTCAATCCATTTTCCTTTATCCATGGGATTTTCTATCTTGGGAATTTTCCTAGTTGCTGGTTTTCTTCTGCGCACACGTCTCCAACCCACAAATCTTCTTCTTTTCTTAGGTTTTGATTTCTCCGGAGGTGGAGCTTGAAATTCCATAGGTTCTTCCACATCGGCCAAGTAACAAGTAAAATCTCTGGAAACTTCTATTTTTACGGGATAGAGATTGAGATTTTCTAGAGCTTCAGATAATTCATTTATGCTGTTTAGCATTTATGAAGAAACATACAAAATTTTAGGTTAAAAGTTTGTAAATTAAATTTTCACAGAATCCCAAAAATGGAATCAGAATTTTAATATTAATTACAAGTATCTAATAAACCATTTTATTGAAACAAAATATTTATTTTTAGTATAACTAATATTATTTTAAAGTTTCTGGCTAATAGATAATATGGGTACTAATATTGGGTCAGGGTGTTGATAGTCTAAAGGTTAGCATTTACTGCTATTGTAGCTAACATATAAAGATTTGCCCATTTTTCATCTAATTTATCTTCCCATGGTGGGTTGTTGCCTATTTCCTAGGTCTCTTTTATTATCATCTCTTTGGTTTGTATCTTCCTCATTTTCTCTTAACTTTTTCTAATAATCAAACTTCTTTTATTAGGGGAAAGTGGTTTCTCATACTGTGCCTTTCGAACAAATATTCCCTCCTCAGTGTCTGATGAGTATCTTGAGGAATTTGATTGGGATGAGGATCCCTTATCTTTTGGTACACTATCTAATTTAAGATAGATATCCGACATTTTCTGCTTACCCATACTGTAACTAACAAGTAGTCAGTTAATATAGCACATAATCACAAAACGGTAATCAGAAAAATTAAGTATATTTAAATACTTAACAGGCTTAAATCAGTGGCTCTTTCAGTTGCTCTGATACCACATTTTCCTGTCACGGCCCCAGCCCCGGTTTGACCCGGTTAGGAGCCGCGGAATAGGAACCCGTGGTATCTATGATGCGACAGCGGAAGATTTTACAGGACCCTTTTTAAACTCAAAATGCCCGATTATTTTATTTCATAATTCGGGATAAACCCCGTATTTTACAATAGAGGAATTTCACAAGTAAATTCCCTGATTTATTAAAACATGTTTATTCATTTTAACTGAGCCACCTCTTCAAGCTTGTTAGTGCTCCGTAGCACGTTTTCCTTGATTTACAGCAGGTTGCCTGAAACATGTTTTAAAAATATTTTATTAGCGGGGAAATGCTGGCGAGTCATTCAAGTATGTAAAACGACACATTAGTTATCAATTACAGCATAAGAGCGATTACAATGGCTTCTATCTTATTTTTTTATCTGGCGCCGTGTCACCTGGTGACGATGGTCATACCACTATTGGGTCTTTCCCCAAGTAGTGACGTTTATCACTGTTAGGATTTATTAGCCTAACCCGTGAGAAATTAGTAATGTGCACAATACCCCACTAGCCAGTGATTAAGATAACCACGACTTACTCCCTGTAATTATAACATTTGAAAATGGAGTATTGTAAAATACTTCTGATAAAAGAGAATGACTCACTTTGCAGATTTATACGGGCAGAGTTTAGCCTACTGATTAGCCTTGTAACCTAATTTAAATAACATGCAGACGAACTAGGTCAGTAACTAATACAGCATTTACGATAACTCACGAGATTAAACCCTCACAATGAATGACAAAGTGCGATACTTAAACATCCATCGAATTCACGACGAATGACAAAGCATAACCCTAATGCGGGCAGCACTTAAACATCCATTGGATAGTTTTAATCGATCGGACATTGAATCGTAGCAGCGATTGAGTTAATACCCTGTATCGTAGCAGCGCCTCGCTATTATAATTGAATTTTCGACTTTGGAGCAGTATACTTTCGTTTTTGAAAGTTGATTTCGACACCAGAAGACTGCTCATGATTCAACCTATTTATAGCAGAAATTTGGGTCTCACGCGGCCCGCATGAGCCCTAAGTCAAACTTTACGCGGCCCGCGAGGCCGCCTAGTCTACGCGTAGGTTTGCTGGGTCACGAGTTAGGGTTGCCAGATGGGTTATACGTGGCCCGGATGCTTATCCGGTCAAACCTAGGGTTGACGCGGCCCGCGTAAGGGTCCGCTTATCTTTACGCGGCCTGCCTGAAGACCAAAAACCTTGATTTCTTGATTTTTTATATGGATTAAGGTTTCAGGGGTCCGGGTTTCTATTTACAAGTCATTTTGGGACATTTTTTGAGGTCCTTACATCACATCATGTATAACACCCTAAAATTCCAGAACATACATCACAAAACAGATCCAACTGCAAACCAAATACTTTTTCAATTTTCTTGACTTTGCTTCAACTTTCATGTTCTCTTGTTGCAGCTTAATGTTCTCTTCTTCCAGAATCATGTTCTCTAGTTGCAGCTGCATCTTATCTGATTCCAAGTTGTTCTTAGCCCTAAGCAATCCAGGTATGATATCTATGCACCTTTGGCACCTTTGCTGATCGAACCATCCAATAAATGGACAATTTGAACCCTACATTTTACCAAATCAAAACATTAAACTCACAAACGACATTACCTTATCTAATCGAACCATTACCTGGACAGGACAAGAATAAAAACAGTGACCAGGATTCTTCTTTGTCCATGAAGTTTGTATAATAGCTTCCCTTCCACAATGGCAGTTGACCATGGCGAAGATGAACCCTAAATTGCAATTCTGATGAACCCTAATTTTGAAGAAGATGAAAGATGAAAGGAATTAGGGCATGTAGGTTATAAATAAAGGAGAAAGACAAGTGGCAGGTGCAATTACTTTTCTACCCTCATGTGCCCTGCACATGACTTCATTTAACTGAAAAATATAACTGGGTTTGCCATAAAGGACATAACGTTAACGTGCAACATTTTCAAACATTAAGTACAAAACTCATCAATTTTAAAGGTAAAGGACAGCGCCTGAAATTTGGGACAAACATAAAGGACAAAACTTATAATTTACTCTTATGCTAAAATTGAACTTTGAATCCTATTGATGCTCAAAGTGTTTGGTTTCATGCATTAGGAAAAATCAGACTTTATGTTACCTTTTGATAATATTTGCCCAAAGAGAAGTCTCATAAAACTCTATATACATGATTTATACTCCCAACAGTTCACTAATATATAAAAGTGATGTTTTGAATGGCCAAAATCCTAAAATTTGATGGAATGCCATCCACTTCACCAATTTGACTTTAAATAGGTTGTAATGGGCTTAAAACTGGAGAATTGTTCCTAGACAAACATAATATTGTTCAGCATTTTCATAATTCAATATTACAAACAAAACACTAACCGAAAAGCAACATATTAAAGTACTATACCCTACACATAAACAAAATAGTAATTAGCATTGCCATACCATATGGGTGCAAACATAAATCAAGTGATCTATTATTTCTACATATTCATATAAATTTCGATTCAACCCAGCTTTTGTGGAAGGAAGGTTGAGATAGCCACAAGTAACATCAGTGATGCACCAATCAGTAACAGAGAAATAGGTATACACACCAAATACAATATGCAATCTGACCCATTACCAACAAAACAAAATCTGTAATCTGATCCATTATCAACAAAATACAGTCTGATTCATCAGGTTTTTCCATACTAGAATGTTGAAATCACCACGACTACCATTAACGATGCTCAAATCACAATTAGGTATCCACAAAAAAGGAATCCGACAACATAATCTTCCAGTCAAATCTAAGGTTGTGCTCCATGCTGTGAAGGCTGCCAAATCTGTAGTAGAAAGTATAAAATGCATCTCAACACAATTAAGCCTGGAGCATTAAATCAGTCAACGATATAAATATAGTCAGTTTCCTCATAGATAAACTTGTCAAATTAAAAAGAAAGCTTAAAGATCATTCTGTTTTGTCTATGCATGAACAAAATAGTAATTGGCATTGTCATATGGGTAGAAACATAATTCAAGTAATCCGTGATTTCTACATTTTCATACATCGGCAGGGCTTCAATTATGAGTCACAAGATGGAAAATATAACTATATAATAACGTGTTTATTTGATAAAATCATCCAATAAATTATCAAAATAAACGAGTCACGTTCATTATTTACAAATAGAAAAAGAGAGAGCTGAATAATGAATCATATGCATTAAAGTGGAAACGCCCCACTTGCGGTATGCGCATATAATGTATATATGTGTGGGCCATCGGGGGCAAACGTGAAATTGTACTAATTTTAACGTTATTTTACTAATTTCGTGAAAATAACGTTAAAAGCTGAGGACGGTTAATCATGCATCATGTGGTGGCGTTGATAGCTAAAAAGACAAAAAGGATAGATGCACTAATCGGACTTTGTCCTGATTGTTGAGTGTTATGTGCCTTACGTCTAAGGCTTGATGCAAAACTACTATCGAGCCGGGGGCCTCACTGGAAGCAGTCTCTCTATTCCTACGGGTTAGAGATAAGGCTGTCTACATCTTACTCTCCTCGGACCCTACCTTTGTTTTTCTATTGGTGAGATTTACTGAGTATGACGATGATGATGCATTAAAGTGGAAATCAAGAAGAATATCTAATAAAAGTGAAGGTAATCACATAAATTCAAGAAACAAATGTCGTACAATCCGAAATGGACTCTAAAATAATTCAATTTAATGTCAATAACCAACACCAGACCAACATGGTATCAATAATCTATAATACTATATAATACATCTCCTATGTACTGAAATGTAAATTCACCTTGAAATTTTAAGACAGCAGATGAAGAGTCATGCCTTCTTCCCTGTTCTTTCATCATCTTCTCCCAATTTTACCCTCAATTCAGTGTATACAAGTCGTACCATAATCTATAATACTATATAAATGAAATGTGATGTACAAATATGTAATTTTACATCGTGTCCAACACTTTAAGCAATATGTATAACTAATGAATGCTTGTTCTGTAAGGGTAGAATTGTAAAAAGTACAAAATTTTAAGACACTAGGAGGGTATAACAGTAATTGCACGTGCACCCCATACTCACACGCTCAACAACATTTCCTCCCATGCCCTCAAGAAACCCAACAGACATCTCATAATCAAATCAAAGAGTGAATGCAGCAAATGAAACGGTGGAAGCATTGAATATGAATGAGAATTGTATAATTGGTTATGGTTTTTTTTTTCTTGATTGAAATTCCCCATTCAATAGCCTCAATTAACTACATCATTGATGACCACCTTAACATCTTTGTTTCGTTTTCTCTTTTGTACTCTGTTCCCGAGTCTCATTTAACAGGGGGAGGGAGGGAAAAGAGATGAAAATATGAAAAACCATGTTCCTGAGTTTCATTTAACAGGGGGAGGGGGGAGAAAAGGAGGGAAAAGGGAAGAAAATATGACCAAATATGACCATATATTCATCCTCCCAAATTGGAGAGATTATGAGAGAAAATTTTCACATCAAATGGGCTAAAACCCATATTTCATTTATAATGTATTTGTAGGGATAAACCCTAACTTGCTGAAAATATAACTTCTTCTTTTATTCAGGTAATTTATAGCCACTTTATTTAAGCATTCGGTGCTCCATAGCTGGCTTCTAATAGCTTCACATCAAATTACCTGAAACGCGTTTAAAAATATTTTATCAGCAAGAAATACTGGCGAGTACATTCCAATTTTTGTAAAAGACACATTGTTATATTTTACAGTATCAAGATGGAGATTACAATGTTTATATCTAACAAATTCTCCAAAGTACTTGTCACTCGACGGATCTGTGACTATGGTCATATCACATATTGGCTAACCCATTGTCCATTTGTGAAGGTTATCAAGTAATGTATACAAAACCCTATAATACTTGCAGTAATTTGTAGAATACAAAGACTCGATCACTGTAAGTATAACTGAAAAACATTTAGAGTTTTGTAAAGCATTTTAAATATGGCTCACAATAATGTGAGAAAAGGAGAATGACTCACTTTGTAAACTTAGGTTTTACTACAGGCTTCCTGGTGATATTTTCTGATAATTTTCTTGAGTTCCTATTAAAAATATACAATGCACGCGTGTTAGTATAATAACCAAATTCAACTTTATCAATACATCATGAGACATATCCCCAACTTAGTTTACAAAGCATAGCCTTTATCAAGCAGCGCTTTGGCATCAGTTGATGGGTTCAAGATCGATCGGACAGAGTATCGAATCAGTGATCAGGGGTTAAAACACTTACAACGGGGCAATGCTTCGTGATATTAGGTGTATATTTTCGAGCTATAAAGCTTTGAGAGAGAAAGAGAATTGAACGGTTTGGAAAGGCAGACAGACTGCTCTATTTATACGTGAAATAAGACTTCATCGCGCCCCGCGACAGCCTAGGGCTTCGCCCATCGTGGGCCGCCATCCCCTCTAGCTAGGGTTTAGCCTTGACTGGTCATAGACGTAGGTTTGACACGTTATACGACACGTGTCATCAAAAGTGTCCGGCAAGTTAGAGGGCGTCGCGCGCCGCAAAGGGTTCTCCTTCGTCTGCCGCGGGCCGCGACAGGCACATAAACCTTATTTTGTTTATTTTTTCAATTAAAAGTAATGTTATACGGGTTTAGTTTTTCCATTACGGAGCGTTTTAGGTCATTTTTAAGGGTTATTATATTAGGTATGATTAATGTAATTATTGAAGATAAAGGACATGATTTGCAATAACATACATACATACATAAATGACGAGTTTTTTAATTTACTCTAGAGTAAATTGCCATTTTCGTTCCTAAGGTATATCTAAAATCGACACTTTAGTCCAAATAGTTTTTTTCTTGCCATATTAGTCCAAATAGTTTTGTTTTCTGACCTTTTAGTCCCTGACTTTTGCCATTTTCATCGACCACCACCACCACCTCCCACCACTCACCCCATCACAACCTTCTATCATCACCACCACCTGCCTGCACCGTCACCACTCATCCACCCACCCCACCACCATCACCACCCTCCATTTCCACCACCACCGGCCACTTTTCTACCACCCACGTCATTAACCAACACCGCCGCCATCATCGTAAAACCAAAAACCACCGCCATCATCTTCACTGTAAAACGGCATAACACCATCCCTATACCATTGCACCTGCAGAAAAAGAAAGAAAAATGTGGTTCGGCCAAAATTCACCTAAGGTGTTGTTTGTTTTTTTGTTAAAAGAGCTTCAGGACCTCTTTTGTCTTCACCAAGCAGACCACGCACAGACATAGGGGTCTGCAGCTTGTTTGTTTTTCATAAGACAATTCATTAAAAAAACCTCTTCAGTGGCTCTTCCTCGAGCAGATCCTATCTTACCTCTTCACATACCTCTTCAACCTCTTCCAAACACAAAACTCTCAAAACCCTAGTTCCTTTCTCCATTCCACAGCCGACCTCCCCTGCTCCTCCACCTCCATCCACCGCCATGCTGCTCTCCACCCCTCCAGCAGTCGTTCCACCTCTCCCCGCAGTCGTTCTCCACCGCCGAGCACCACCCCCTTCCACAGCCGCAACCCCCGTCGTTCTCCACCCCATCTGAACCTCTCCAGCAGTCGTGCTCCACCCCCTGGTCCAGCGCAGCCCTAGATCTCCACCCCCTCCACCGCCGCAGACCTTGTATCTCCACTCCTCCTCTAACATCTAAGGTAATTTCATTGTAATAGTTTGTGTAGTTTTATAACTGGTAATCGATAGTAATGGTAATTGGTGCTACTTATTTGACAGATAATCATGTCTTTATTCATGATTTTAGCTCTTGCCATTAGTTTTTGTTATGTACCTACTTTAATAGTAATGGTAATTGGTGCTACTTATTTAAACTATTTATGTTGTATAGAACTATAAGTTGATTGAATAGCAACTTCCTTTACGATTTGTAAATGTTAGTTTGAAAATATTAGTTCCTCAAACACATTTTGTAACTGATGAATGCCTGTTTGTAAGTTCATTGAATGAATTGAGAGATTACTATTATATTTAAGAAATGGAACTATTAGAAGAGCTCTACAATTCAATTAAAATAGTTTGACTTTTGACTCTTTTGAATGTATGCAGCCCCTAAACCATTTTGTTTTCCAAATATTTGGATCACTATTATAAAAATATTTGGTTCGCTTCGCTTATGTTTTGGAATATAGATGTTGGGTGTTTTGGAATATTTCGCTTCGCTTATGCTTATTGATGAATCGTTTAATTAAGGATTTTTGTTTGTTTGAATATAATTTTCGCTTTCGCTTCGCTTCGCTTATGTTTTGGAATATAGATGTTGGGTGTTTTGGAATATTTCGCTTCGTTTATGCTTATTGATGAGTCGTTTAATTAAGGATTTTTGTTTGTTTGAATATAATTTTCGCTTATGCTTAGTAGAAATGGGAGAGAAAGAACAATGGTCAAACGACCATCTAAAATGCTTATTAGAGACTTGCATTGAAGAGATACACACGGTGGGTAGAAAAGGCTTGAGTTTGCATAAAGACTCGTGGAATAAATTAGGAAAGGTTCTTAAGGAAAAGTTTGGCTTGGATTTAACACAAAAACAAATGAAGAATGCATATGATAATCTAAAAGCCAAATACGTAGGTTGGGTGTATTTGAAAAACAAAACCGGCAACATATACAACCCTCAAACAAATACTTTTAGCTTAACGAACGAGGAATGGGAAGAATTTAAGAAGATATGTTCATTTATATAAATTTTAAACATAATCCTAAAAAAAAGTTTATAACACTATTTTTTTTACTTTGGGTTTAGGGGCATCCGAAGGCTGCATCATTGAAGACAGTTCCATTGCCTTTTCCAGAACTTTGTGCAGAATTGTTTGATGGAAATACTGCCACTGGAAATTGCAAGTGGACCTCAACCCAAACAACATCCGGGGTTGGATCTTCTTGTCATCGTGTCCAATCGCTTAAGATTATGGACACCCATTATCATGACACACAAGATGATGTCGGCACCTCTGAGGCTACTCCAGAGCCTACTCCAGAGCCCACTTCTGAGCCTACTTCCGAGCCCACTTCTGAGCCTAATCCAAACAAAAGGGCCAAAACCTCAAAATCATCTATTAACCATGATGATTTAGCACGTGATATGCAGAAGGCTCTACAGGTTTTGATTAAAGGCAAAGAAGGGCCAACAGTTCGTGAGTGTTCTGAGAAGTTAAAGTTGGTTGGTTTAGACCCGGTAGATCCTATATTCTTAGCTGTTTTTCACATTTTTGGGGTGTCCTCCGACATGAGAGAGGCGTGGATGGCATTGCCAGAAATTCCCGAGGTCTTAAGAGGGTGGATCGGAATGATGGCAAAAAGTTTAGGCCTGATAAAGTAGTGAAGATCTTATATGCTTAACACGACTGCTAGGTTTATGTTTGAGACATTGATTGCTTTTGTTTATGTTTGAGACATTTTATGCTTTTGATTTATGTTTGACAATGTATGCTTTTCGTTTATGTTTGAGACATTTTATGCTTTTGGTTTATGCTTATGCTTTTGGTTGTTTGTAATTGTTAAAACAGGTTCATAATGGATTATAATAAGAAATTACTTCTCGTTATTCTTATGTACTTGTATGTCCGGTTTTTTTGGAAGAGAGGTTTAAAACGAGTGCGAGACAATGATTCGCGTATGACAGGACATAAATACACGTTAGAGTTATTGACAGGAAATCCCAAACAATGCATTGATCTTCTACGTATGTCTCGTGAATCATTTGTCCGACTATGTGCACATTTTAGAGTAAATTATTCGTTAGAGGATAGTAAACATGTATCGGTTGAGGAGAAGATGGCTATGTTTTTTATGATAATCGGTCATAATCAACGATATGTAGTTATCAAGCGTAGATTTCAACACTCAAAGCAAACAATTGATAAATATTTTTATGAAGTGTTGGATAAAATGATGCTTTTTGCCAAAGAAATGATAGTACCAACTTCTTTCAATCCTAATCCAAACATACCGGGTCATAACAAGAGACTACGACGGGTTTTTAAAAGAGCGGTTGGTGCACTAGATGGAACTTTAATACATGTTGTTGTCCCTACTAGTAAACAAGATTTATATAAAGGAAGAGGAAAAGGAAATTGTTATCAAAACGTATTAGCAATTTGTGACTTCAACATGATTTTTACGTTCGTCGTGGCCGGCTGGGAAGGTGTAGCACATGATGCAAGAATATCATCAGAGGCATTATCAGATCCAGATGCACCATTCCCGTTTCCACCACAAGGTATGTTTATGTTCTTTTAGATATTTATCACTTGGTTTACTTTTCTAAAATAATTGTATATCTTTACAAACAAGTATTATCTTTGTGATGCCGCGTATGCACACATACGGGGATTTATGGCTCCATATCGTAATGTGAGGTATTGGCTAGGAGATTTTCGCCGAAGACGTGCATTGACTAATAAAGAGAAATTTAACCATGCTCATGCAAGACTTCGGAACGTAATTGAGCGTGCTTTTGGTGTCTTGAAAGCAAGATTCCCTATTTTGAAGAGGATGGCACCATTTCCATTAGTTACATAAAGGAACATTACCATTGCATGTTTCGCGCTACATAATTTTATAAGGAAAGAGGGTTTGAGCGATGATTTGTTTACAGAATACGATCAACCCATGTTTCGGTGCATAATAGGCAAGTGCACGTTAATGCTGATGAAGACGAGGTTGAAGCACATGGTACTGCATCGGATCGAGAATATATGAATCAGTTACGAGATGAGATTGCTGAGCAGTTAATGCAAAGAACGGATACAATGATTTAAAAAAAATGTTATTGTCTTTTTTATGAATATTATTTAAGTATTGTATAACTATTATTTAAGTTTGAATGTTGAAAAACTCTTTTAAGTTTAATAAATCAGTTTATTTATATTTCAGTTTATTTCAGCAGTTTGTAGAAGTAAAAAAAAAACAGTCTTCTTCTTGCAGACTGCAGACATTTGGTCCAGCAATTCTGCTACAGATGTCTGCAGATGTGGTCCGCAGACTGCAGACGTTTTACCTCAGAAAAAACAAACAGCACCTAAGTTAACTAAATTTTTTTAATGGAGTTAGTGAGTTGGATGAAAATGGCAAAAAAATGACAAAAGTCAGGGACTAAAATGACAGAAAACAAAACTATTTGAACTAAAATGGTAAGTAAAAAACTATTTGAACTAAAGTGGCAATTTTGGTCAAGCCTCAAGGACTAAAATGGTAATTTACTCAAAAAGTATATGTGGGGATGCGCAATGTACAAGACCCTAAGCACTAACATGAAACCGTTGGCAAATAGTAAATAATACCTGGCTGAATAATTTCCATACTTTGATTTTGAATAAATACACACAGCCCCATTCATCTAGAGATTTATTTATATAAGAGTTAATTGCTCGGATGGTCCTTATGGTTTGCCATTTTTTTACATTTAGTCTCCACCTTTTCAAAATAGCATGTATGTTCCCTATGGTTTAATTGTTTGTTACTCGGATGGTCCTCAGAGTGGATGGTTGTTAGTTTGCTCTGTTAACTACATGTAAAATGTCATTTTTGCCCTTAATGATAAACATACAAATAAAAAAAATAAATAAAATAAAAGAAAGTGGGTCCACTTAATAGTCATCACCCTTCACTTCAACTTCCCCATATATCTATCATCCCCTCTGGCGAAGTGAAACAATGGTATTCCGATCAAACGGCAGCAAGACCAGTGATACTCCGATCAAACGATGGTGGTGTCAACCATTCCATTAACCGATCCGCAGGTGGTGCGTCGGAAGATGGGGAGCAACGGATCCGGTCCGCAGTGTCTTAAAACGAAGAACAAGTGTCACCCACTGCCGGTAAATCGTCACTTTTATAACTGATTGTATGTGTATATGATTTACAAATCTGTTAAAGTTCTGTTCTTAGATCAACAAATCTTTCATTTGTTTTTTATTATATAATAGTCTACAAACCAATCTTTAGTATATCTGCATTTGCGTAATGTATGATTAATAATAATTACTAAAATTTCATTTCCTTACTTCTCTATACATGTTTTCGTACATGAATGATTTTGTATGTGGGGTATCTAAGGAACAGTGTTGCCTAAAAAGAATAACAAGAATTACTGGAAAACATTGCCTGATAAACAGTTTTGATTCGACAATTGATTCGCCTAGTATACGAAGAACCTTTGAACCAAATCATTGAAAAACCTTCTGAACCAGTATACGACAAGACCGATGCTTGCACAGGGTTGAATCGAGGCCGTTATGGTCGGTATTTTGTTTTCCGGCAACCACAACTTACCCAACTGGTTCGGGTTTTGGGGGAAATCAAACTGGAGAACAAAGGTTTCGCTAGTGATCATCGGAGTTGTTTGCAAGTTTCGCAAATCCTTGATGTTCACCTGGAACTTCGTTTTTCCGGCGAGGGTGGGGGAGGTTTCACCGGAGAAGAAAGGGCGGGAGGGTGGTGTTGGTCGCCGACTCATTTGTCGGAAAAGAGATGAAAGGTGTGGGTTGAGGTTAGTTTATTAATGTTTAATTTTTATAATTTTATAATAAGTGGGCCCAACAAATAATATATAATACTTATTCAATTTATTTTGTTTTATCATTAAGGGCAGTTTAGTCATTTTACATATACTTAACTGAGCAAACTAACAACCATCCACTCTAGGGACCATCCGAGTAACAAATGATTAAACCACAGGGAACATACATGCTATTTTGAAAAGGTGAGGACTAAATGTAAAAAAATGGGAAACCACAGGGACTATCCAGGCAATTAACTCTTTATATAATCTTAAAGAGCATGGTTGGTGCAACAGTACACCGACATAATTACAAAAATATCCTTCATATTCACGCACAACAGTTGTCTTCTTTCTCTGTCTAGGGTTACACAGAAATCTAAACGTGTTTCTCTTCTTCTGCACTAAACCTAAATGTACGTTCCTTTATCCTTGCATTAGCCTCTACAAATCAGGAACGACGAAAAATTCAGTCTTAGGTTTGTGAAAATCAGCATCGGATCATGGAGATGGAGCGTATTACCGTCTTTTCGATGAGTACTGTTCACATTGGACCGAGAAAACTACAACGATTTGCCTGGACATTGTTCATAGGGCAACTAAGGTATTAGATCTGTTTCGTTTCATGCATATTTCTCAAATTTTGTTGTCTTTCTATTTTCATTCTCTTTGTTTTGGTGGATTCAATAGAAATCTGAAGCGGTAAGGTCAAAACAAGGTTTTTTCTTTATTTTGATTGAATTGGATTGCAATTCTTTAGGGTTGTAATTAGCTGGTTAGATATGTCTTTTTTTCTCTGTATTTCTAAGCAGATTTTGGAAGTTTATGATGATAGCTTTAGTTGTAGTTTCCTTTGATGATCTACTAATCGTTTTCACCATCAAAGTTAGGCTGCAATAGCTTACATGTTATGTCAATTCAAACTTGCTCTATCTGTTCAATTGCGACCTTATAATGCGTTTTGCAAGGTACTACAGAATTAACATTTGGGCACAACACTTCCATTCCATATATTTGCTTTGTTCAGTAAGCAACTATCATATATATATATATAGAGTTAGGATCCTGTAAAAAAGGCCCAAAGTGTGAGAAAGGTAAGAAAGAATCTCAGCCATTAGATCTTTTGATCTAATGGTTGAGATCAATAGGGACCAAATTGTAAAATATTTTTCTTAATTTGGACTGAATTGAAATATCTAGGGCCAATTGTGTCTTTTTATCCCCATTTTGTAAATCAAAATCCCTGCAATTTCGTTCTCTCTCTATCATACGCTCGCAATTTCTCTCTCTCTTTCTTCTTCCATGTTCAATCAATCGGAAGATCCAACAGCACAACTCCAAGACCACCACGAATCGGAAGATCAAACATCAATCGGAAGCCGGTGTCGGAGTGCGAAGAGGGTGCGCGACGGTTGTTGAAGATGATCGGCGTATGGAGATGGAAGAGTAGCGGTTGTTGAAGACTATCGGAGTCGGAGAAAACGAGATTTTACTGTCGGGTGGTTGGGTTCGACGACGGCGGTGGCGGACCGGCAGTGGTGGTGCCGGCAGCGGAGAAGAAGATGATACAGAGATGTAAGGATTATTGAATGGTGTTATTTTTCTTTTCATTAATGGTGTTATTTTCTTTTCTTAATGGTGTTTTTTTTTCTTTTCTGAATGGTGTTATTTTCTTCTCTGAATGGTGTTATTTTTCTTTTCATTAATGGTGTTATTTTCCTTAATGGTGTTTTTTTCTTTTCTAAATGGTGTTATTTTTCTTTTCTTAATGGTGTTATTCTCTTTTTTCTGAATGGTGTTATTCTCTTTTTCTGAATGGTGTTATATTCTTGTACTGAATGGTGTTATATTATTTACTGAATGGTGTTATTTTGTTTACTGAATGGTGTTATTTTGTTTCTGAATGATGTTATTTTGTTTACTGAATGGTGTTATTTTTTGTTTACTGAATGGTGTTATATTATTTACTGAATGGTGTTATTTTTTGTTTACTGAATGGTGTTATATCTTGTACTGAATGTTGTTATTTTGTGTACTGAATGGTGTTATATTTTGTTTACTGAATGGTGTTATATTATTTTGTAAAAACACCATGAATTGAACTATGAATTTATTTAAAACACCATGTCATAAACATGCTCTGATTTTGTGAATGATGCAAAAAAAAATTTAAAATGAAGTAGGAATGATGTTATGGACGGTTATCAAGTCCTTAAATCAATGATTTTCTCTCTCCAAATCCTTAAATCAAGGATTACCATATTTGAATTTGTTAATGCATTTACAATTATACCCTTAAGTCTAAATTTTAATTAGTGCCACATGTCCTCACCATATTCCTTCTTACACTTCTCACAAAAACCACCTTTTTCACAATAACCTCACCCTATATATATATATATATATATATATATATATATATATATATATATATATATATATATATATATATATATATATATATATATATTTTATGAAATAACTCCAATAATAAATAAGAATCTTCTCCAATAATATTTTGTTAATCTATAATAATGCCTTATAAACAATGTCGTGATGAGATGACCCATGATAAAAGACCTGACTTTTGGTCATTTTGAACATGGGTCAAACTTACAAGCCCAAATTAGAGTAGTTAAACACTCTTTATAGCTAAATACAAAACACACACAGACAATGAAGGATTCAATATTCAAGTGGAAAAGAAACAAAATCAGATTCAATTTAAAATAGTCAAAACCAGTGCAGATTGCTTCTGTTCTGATATAAAAAAACACCAGAGAACACACTAAACTGACTTAAAAAAAACCCTTCTCAATATTTTAGAGAGTAAGAACTTGAGCAAAAGAGCCACTGTTCATATGAAATCATTGAGGCACGTATGTAAAAGTAAGGTTAAATGATCCTCGCTTTGGATTAAATCCGTATCTTCTATGACCAGCCAGTTAGGTTACATGATATGAATTAGGTTCCTTTCTTTGCCGTTCATATGTTCAAGGTTTCAAACAAAATCGACAGCCCTAGCTGTTAACATGTTGATTATTTCTGATGTAACAGGTTAGAATGTGATGGCTCAGAAGAGCAACAACAAGGAAACTGAGAATGTGATGGCTGGTGGAGGCGGTGGCGTTTGTGAAGTGGACCTCAAATTGTATGAGTTATCAACAACTATCTGATGCTTTGGCCGTGACGTTTAGTTCATGGCTTCATGCACCATGGGTTTGTCTGTCTTTCCTTCAATAATTTTTGAATTTGCAGCTTAGAAAGTTTCTCAAGCCAATGTATTTCTGCGTATGATGCTTATTTTGGGATTCACTAAATGCATTATACTAATTCAAAGTAATATGGATTGAGATACTATACAACCCCAGAAGACACTAAGGATTTTGGGATCATAGATGAAGTTTTGCACGTGAGACCAATAACTTTGGTGGCTGATGGTGAGAGTGATGGAAATGGGAAAGTCTCATAGGAGAATTTAATATAAGTTTGTTGATGTGGTGCATGTTGGGAGAAAATTTTGATTTTCACACATTTCAGGGACAAAGGTAAACTCTATGCCTTCAACTTTTGACACTTTGGTCATTTTCAACTTACTCATGTTTTTTTCTTACCATTCTCGGTAAGTTTTATTTCTCAGGTAATCTCTTGAGTTTCTTTGTGATTTTATTATATTTATCAACAGATTTAGTTCTATTAATGAACCTTAATTTTTTTTCCAGCAAGAATATGAATGAATATATTTGGGATTTATACCTCCAAGCGGACTTGAACGAAACTGAGGTTATCTACTTCTTGGCGGGGCAATCCGGATGGTAATGTCAAGGAAAAACTGATTCTCTCACATTGTAACCGGTCTGGATGGTAATGTCAAGGCACAACTAGATCTCTCACAATGCAACCAGTTGCTTTGTAGGCACAACTATTGCTGGAAGTACAATTACACCAAAGTTATTTAGGTTGCAACTTAGATTTTTTTTGTTATCTAAAAGTTGAAGGAACATCCGAATTACTTTTTTTTGTTGTTTTGTACTTTTGTATATATATCTCAACTCCCAATATTAGATTATCGCTATAACAAAAACAAATTGTAACAGATGGGTTAACAGGAAGATTATAAGATTTATAAATTTGGTTTTGTTGCCATAACAGAAAAGTCAAAACCTACCCGTCACGGAGCATGGACATTATACATATATACTAATAGAAATCACCGTGGTCTTGGGTTTTCTTTTTTTTTTTTTACTCTCAAGTTTATAGACTTTATCACACCTTTATGTCATCATCGTCACGCGTGTAACAAAGTCATAAACGTGACGTTGCCGCCGCAACGCGCGGCACGGGTAAAAATCTAGTTTCTCTTATAATTGATTGAATA
Source organism: Helianthus tuberosus (assembly GCA_030545235.1). NCBI lineage: Eukaryota > Viridiplantae > Streptophyta > Magnoliopsida > Asterales > Asteraceae > Helianthus > Helianthus tuberosus. The sequence goes on from CM060425.1 coordinate 203,896,275, forward strand.
TTTGCTACTCGGATTTGAGCCTATGAGAAATGGAAATTTCTATGTTTCATCTAAGGGAATAGGATAAAGCCCAAAGTTAATAAATATATTAGCGTTTAAAAATTAATGATAGCCCAATTGACCGGAAGGAAGCCCAAAAAAATACAAGTATGGGCTTAATAGGAAAGTTACTAGAGTGCAGTGGGTTTGTATTGTAGGCGGGATGTTATTATAATTGGGTCAATACCTTATGGTCTGGGATTGGTGGAAAATAAATTGGGCCACATATGCAAGTGATAATTTGATAAACAGCAGAAGGTGGCTTGGTCTAAACACATATAAAAAAAAGTCAAAGGTGGCAAACTAGCAGTCAACAAAGGTGGCTTGGTCGAAACACATCGTAAATCAACAAGTCTCCAATACCAATTTGAACTTTTCACACGTGGCTTGTTTGAGCTATGCTTTAGGATGTGTATTTTTTTCCACTGTAATGAAGTATTGTCCATTCTCTTGGGCTATTCAAAAGACCAAAACTAACCCATGGCTTTATAGCCTAGTGGTATTTTGGGGGGGGGGGGGGGGGGGGGGATAAGACTTTGGACTAATAGGTCTTGGGTTCGATTCCCACAAGGAGGTTTTCCCATATTTATTGGGTTTTCTCCTGAATTGGTGTATAAGCATTATGCCTATTGGAGATGGATATGATCGGGTGGTTCCGCTGGTGGCACGATGATACTCCAATGGTCCGTCAGTGATCCAAATTTGCCGTTCAAAAAAAAAAGACCAAAATTAATAATAAGAATGAGACGTATACATGTTGGGTCAGTCGGTCGGGTATCAACCCTATTTGTATAGGACCCGTTTGAGTAGGTGGAGTGTGGGTTTGGGCTCAACTACAGGGGGTTTTGGACTAATTGGTGGAGTAGGGGGGGGGGGGGGGGGGGATAAGACTTTGGACTAATAGGTCTTGGGTTCGATTCCCACAAGGAGGTTTTCCCATATTTATTGGGTTTTCTCCTGAATTGGTGTATAAGCATTATGCCTATTGGAGATGGATATGATCGGGTGGTTCCGCTGGTGGCACGATGATACTCCAATGGTCCGTCAGTGATCCAAATTTGCCGTTCAAAAAAAAAAAGACCAAAATTAATAATAAGAATGAGACGTATACATGTTGGGTCAGTCGGTCGGGTATCAACCCTATTTGTATAGGACCCGTTTGAGTAGGTGGAGTGTGGGTTTGGGCTCAACTACAGGGAATGTCCTAACTAAGTTTAAATTCCATTTATTCATTGTAATTTTTTCATTAAATTTATAAAATTTACCGGGGTATTAACCCTTAACCAAAAAAAAAAAAGTCATATTGTCATAACTAGGCTACATATTTCATATGGTTGGTACCACTTGTGAGTTTTATTGGCTCAAGTTCACACTTAAGGATCTTAGTGTCCTCATTCGGGTTTCATGTTACTTTATCTTGACAAGGGCCCAAACCCTTATGAAAGACGATGACTTGGGCTTGAACCCGGCTTGAGAGTGGAGCCGGTTAAAGAATAGTCAAACTTACTAACCTGTTACTATTACATATTTTTTTGCAAACGAACCACGTAACTAATAAACTTTATGAGTGTAGTTAAATTGATTCAAAATTTACCGGGGTATTAACCCTTAACCAAAAAAAAAAAAAGTCATATTGTCATAACTAGGCTACATATTTCATATGGTTGGTACCACTTGTGAGTTTTATTGGCTCAAGTTCACACTTAAGGATCTTAGTGTCCTCATTCGGGTTTCATGTTACTTTATCTTGACAAGGGCCCAAACCCTTATGAAAGACGATGACTTGGGCTTGAACCCGGCTTGAGAGTGGAGCCGGTTAAAGAATAGTCAAACTTACTAACCTGTTACTATTACATATTTTTTTGCAAACGAACCACGTAACTAATAAACTTTATGAGTGTAGTTAAATTGATTCAAAATGTTTTGACATAAGAAAACTGTGAACACAAAATATACCTTACGAATAAGTTGACTTTGTTACAATGTGAAGGATGTCTTGCAGTAGCGTGCATCCGAGCTCGTGCAGCTCTATCTGCAGCTGACCAAAGCGTTGTTTACTAGGCGACAAGACCAGTTGTTCCAGAAACAAAATGACATACAATTTTAAGAAACATCTTAGCATTTCTTGATATGGAGGTGTGGAGAGGTTAACATGGTTTGATACAGGCATGATGGAGAGTCATCATGGTCTGATAAACAAATTCATTATAAAAAATATCAATTAGTTAACACTTAATAGAATAGCATACCTGGTACAACAGGCGAGGCGGGCCAGGCGGAGTGGTGGGCCAGGACGGGTCACTTAAAAAAATGGTCATTTTTTGTTTGGGTTTCGACATAAATGGGTACGGGTCGAAACAGGGCCTTTTGAAAACGAAGGATATTTTAAGCAAACATCACAATTATGTTTCTATCCGTACATGAAGAACAAAATATATATACACAATCATCAATTTGAAGTTAATTTTGTATACATAAACATTACAAATCAGTTTTACGATTCAGCAAGTGGATATCAAATACAATATCGGTACACAGTATGATGAATCATTCATTAGATGCAGAACACAACTAAGATGCAGCAACACTTTACCAGCAAAATACATCCGATTCTTTTATAATAGAATGCTTCATGTCACAATTGAGCCTGCAGCACCAAATCAGCGATGGTCAGTTTACTCATAGATCAACTTGTGATATTGAAAAAGGAAAGCTAAAAGATCATAACAAAATTAAAGTATTAGACTACAGAGAAACAAAATAGTAACTGGGACTGCCATAAGGGTACAAACATAATTCAAGTGTTTCATAATTTCTACATATTAAAATATTTGGAACTCTGCAGTTCAGAGTCACAGGATGGGATATATAACTAAATAATAATTCACTCATGTGATGAAATTATTGAAAAAAGTGTTAAAAAGAAATGAGTTCAGATTTTGTTTTACCAAATAAAGAAAGAAAGAGAATGAAGATAATCACATAAACTCATAAAACAAATGCTACATGCTCCCTTCTCTATCTGAAATGGACTTAAAAAACTAACGAAAATTAATGTCAATAATTAACAGATGTTACATTTCCCCTTTTTATCCCACTTTCAAGTGTGACTTTATCATACCAAAGACCAATATGGGATAATATTAAATCCATGTCTTATTAGATTTACAAAACTTTGTTCAAAATAGTATTTGATTAGTAATAGGTCTTGATTAAAATCAAATATTGTTCAAAAAAATATATTTTTAATAAAATATTTAGATAAACAGATGCTTAAAAGTGGATCATATTTCATGGAAATTCCATCCAATAAACCGATTTGAATTTAAACAACATTATCATACCAGTACAAACAATACTTACATATTAAGTTGAAGAAATTAGTAGACAATTTTCACAAAAGAAAGCAGTAAAGCACATATATGAGATACATTTAAAAGCGTTTGATTGAAAAAAAAAAAAAAGCAAAATAAATAAGTGATTTAACTTTTAATCATAAAGGCAGAGGGAGAGAGACCTTCATTGTATGTAGATACAGGGGATATGGGAGACTTGGGGCCAGTATCTGCCTCTTTTACTGCATCTTTCTTTTAGATTTGGGCAATAACTAATTCCTAATCTCAAGAGTGAAGGCAACAACATTTCTGGCAGATCCATCATCTTAGGGCAATACCAAAAGGAGAGATGGTGGAGGGAGGTGAGGTGTTGGGGATGTGAAGACACTTTCTTCAGATTAGGGCATTTGTAAAAAGTGAGACGTTGGAGGTGTTGGAGTCCCACTGAAAAAGATTCCAATTTCTCAAATCCATTAATTTCAAGTGAAGTAAGAGATGAATGAAGAAGATGAGACAATTCAGTACTACTACTCACTCCATCTTCACCACCACCGTGTAACTCTAGTTCCACAAGTGAGGTTGGGAATGTCTGTGGACCCCACTCTGAGAAGGGCTTCTTCAACTTCTCAATTATTAAGATTTGCAAATTGGGAGGCCAAACCCAACCAGGTAAAGAAGCATCCATTCTTGGACACTCTCTTATGCTCAGTTCCTTTAATGATGGTAAATTGTCACCAAGACTGGAAACATCCAATTTGGGACAATTTCTTATTTCCAGTTTCTTTAAGGATGTTAAAGTGTCTGGAAATGACTCAAGGTTTTCACAGTTGCGTATCAGCAATGTGGTGAGGTGAACCAAGCAGTTCAATTCAATGATTGATTTCAGATTTGGCCAATTAATTATCAATACATGTTCAAGCATGGGCATGCTGCTGCTTCTGTTGTTGTTCATTTTTTGTCCTCCCCACTCCCACTCCTTTTCCAATAGGTTCCTGCAATATTCTATTCTAAGTGACCTGAGCTTCTCCTGTCCTCCTTTTGGAAAGGACACAACTGTCATTGAACTACAATTCCATACTCTCAACTCCTCAATGCCATTTGGACAACTGCAGCACTTCATATTCTTACAACCGAATACATCCAACGTCCTAAGAGATGTTAGGAGGTTGCTCCTACAATTATCCTCCTCCTCTTCTTTCTCTCCTATACTCACCAAATTATCACAACCATCCACTTCCAATGTCCTCAGCTTCACAAGAATCTTACTTGCAGCTGCATCTGATTTCACCAGGTATCTTATTTCATTACAAAACACTAACTTTAATTCTTCAACTCCCCCAAGAGACTCTATAACACCTCCCCACACCACATCATTAAGCCCTGAAATACGTCTTATTTCCAACTTGGTGACTGCTGATGCTACTTCAACCAGACTTCTCAACAGACCACTATCACATTTACTTATGCTTAGATCATTCAATGAAGGCAGTGCTTCAAGTGTGACTTCAACCAAATTAGGACAATCTTTTATTTCAAGCTTTTGCAAGCGTGGAAACACAGCCCCTGACCATTTCTTCCACCCACGCATACTATCAAAACTCAAAATTTCAAGTGAAGGAAATGCTTGACCAGTCCCAAATAACTCAGAACCCACAGCTTCCACCCCATATAAGCCTTCTATAACCAACTTCTTGAGAGACGGTAGCTGCCCAAGTGGCGGTAGAGATGTACATCTCTTACAACCCCTTATTGACACATGCTTTAAATGAAGAAACAAGGGATCCCCAACCCAATTTGGAAATTCTTTTCCCCCGTATGACCTGATTTGCAGTTGTATTAACTTATCATCACAAGGCTTCAACTCATTTAGGACCGCCTTTTCAAGCATTTCATTTCGTGAATCATGTAGCTCATCACTCCAAACAAGCTCTAACTCACTAAGCTTCTTTTGTGAAAAGTTCACCTCATGTGCATAGGTTGCGTTTTGCACTTTTTCCAAACCTACAACAGAAAATTTTTCATATAGATTCTTAAAGTCTTTAAGTTTGGCTATTTCACTTCCGCTTTCACTTTCAATTTTGATTTTCGAGAGAGTAATTTTTAGGCTTTCCATCTTGCCAATCTCTAACAGCATCTGAAACAAAAGCGGGGTGTCCTTAACGTCAAGATGCCGCAGATTTGTAAGCTTTCGGAAACTGTTGGGCAACTTAGTTAAGTAATAACAACCAAACAAGATCAATGTTTGTAAATTATAGAGATTGCCAACAGTTTCCGGTAAATGATTGATCCAAGTACGAGATAGATTAAGATATCTCACGTGCCTCAAAGTACCAATAGACTCCGGTACCTCACTTATTCTAAAGCCGCTCAAACTTAGAACCCTTAGTAGTGGTACCTTAGGAAGCAAGTCGGTGAGAATCTTATTGGAAAAGTAGAAATCCTGCCAACTTCCTACCTCCCCAACTGACGTTGCCAAAAATGTCCTCAAACATTTAGCTCTTTCAAATGCCTCGAACTTCTTGAAAGCTATATATTTCTCCCGAACAAATGACATGTGTCGGTACTTTTCCAATATTTCCTTCCTAATATTCTTCTCGTTCTCATTGTCTAACCTTAATAAAAACTGGGTAGAAACAGACATTGCCAAGTCATTCATGAGGTCATGCATCACAAACAACGATTCATTATTAGGTGCATGTTGAAAAAATGACCTTGACAGCAACTCGTCAAAGAATTCATGACCCAAGTGTTCCTCTGTTGAATCACTTGCAGTTAAGTGGTGCAAGAACCCTTCAGCCATCCATAACAAAACCAGTTCCTTCTTGTCAAACAGGAAATCCTTGGGAAACAAGGAGCAGTATGCAAATAACTGCTTCAAAGGTCCAGAAAGATCATGGTAGCTTAGTCTTAGGGCTGGGATAATTTCATCTTCAACAGGTAATTTCCATATCTCACTTTCTAACACTTCCTTCCATGAATCTTCATCTTCTTTTGTCCTCAGTGATGTCCCAAGTGCAATCAATGCCAAAGGCAACCCATTACATTTTTTCACAATGCCTTCACCGTGTGGTTTAAGAGACAAATGTGAATCAAAAGTTCTTACACCTAATGCATGAACAGCAAACAAGGACAAAGCATCATCATATGACAGGCTCTTCAGCTGCTTGTTAAGAGGATTGTAACCCAAATTTTTGAGCAATTTGTCCTTCCGTGTTGTTATGATGATTTTACTTCCATGAGCACATGTATAAAATGGCCTGACGAGGGTCTCCCAATCTTCACGTCTCTCACTCCACACATCATCTAACACCAATAAAAATCTCTTCCCCCTTAGGTGATTTACAAGATCTTCTTGAAGCAGATTTAAGTCTGCAAATGCCTTGTTTACCCCTACCATAGATTGGAAGATAACTTTGCTTATAGCAAAGCTATCAAATTCATCTGACACACAAACCCATGCCTTTAGCTCGAAGTGATCCTTGACTTGCTCTTCGTTATATAAAAGTCTAGCGAGAGTAGTTTTCCCAACCCCACCCATACCAAGTATGGGAACAATGCTATAGTTTCGATCACATGGTTCTTCCGCTGGTAACAGTAACTGTTGGAGCAATGCCTCTTTTTCAGCTTGGCGTCCAACAATACTAGATGGATCAACAACAGAGGATTGAAATCTTCTATTATTATTTTTTGGCCTAGCTTCCTCTTTCTGAATCTCAATCAAACCAAGAGATGCTTTATCCCCTACGAGAGCTTCTAATTTGGTGGTGATATCAGTTAACTTGTTGTTCTTAGGCATGATACTCCTTAGTGGATTATACTTTGAGAGAGTTGATAAAATCTTTCTTACCTTGACGGGGCGGGTTTCTTCTTCGTCGGTCAGCTCACGGTGCATAGCATCAGTTGCTAGACCGTCAAGTAGGTCATCTATGTCGTAAGCCAAATGCTGGAGATCATTCAGCCATCGTTTCACAGAACGATTGGTTATCTCCTTCTGAGAAGCATCAGCAAGCAGATCTTGGATCTGGATCAGTGACCGCTGCAATTTCTCGATCTCAGAAGGATCAATTTCATTGTAAGGAGTAAGTTTTTCTAAGCTGGCAGAGGCAGCAGAAGCCAGCTTATCAGAGATCATAGAGAAGATGGCAGAAAGCACGATTTCAGACATTGATTTTGATGAGATTGTTATAGATGAAATGGGTGAAGTTGTGATGAGTTGTTTACGGTTGTTTCGGTCGTTTGATTTGTTATGGTCTAAGGTTTTGATTATGGTCTTGGTCAACAATGCAAATCCTCATCGGCCAATCAGAAAAAGGAATGAGTTGATAAGGTTATCTCTTTTGTCCAAGTGTGGATGACAATTACCGGTTTTATGAAAAGTCTTTTCATATTTAACAAATATATTTTAAACTAACACATTCTATTTTATTTATATGATCTTCTTCGCGACCGGTACCGGTTTTTTTTATTTATTTATTTTTTTTTTTGAAAATTAACTTTCATTGAACAAAAGGCGAAACGTGTTGCTTCCAAGTCAAAAACAACACGCCCCCAACCAAACAATTACATCAATTCAAACTTACACCATTTCTCCCAATCATTCGCGACCAGTACCGGTTTGATATTGTATCAGCATTTTGGTCGATATACTGGGGAAATACCGGTTGTATCGGTACCTGTTATTGCCATTTTTCAGTACTGGTACTCGTTGGTACTGATCCGGTACATGCTTATCCCTGCATACAACCTCATTCATTGGGCCTTTGAGAAATGGAAAAAATGTATGTTTTCATAAAGAGGATAAGATAAAGCCCAAAGTTCAAAAATGGAGTAATCGGTTCTGGCCTGAGCTATAGAAAATTTACGTATATATGGATCAAGTTCGGTATTTGTAGTGGGCTGGAATTTTATTTTGTTTGGGATTATTGGGCTTTCGAATGGCGACAACTGTTCCACCGTAAAATGAGGAGCTATTGTAAAGGGTCGTATTATTGTCACACCTTGGGGGATTAAATCGACACCCTCAATACGCATCGTATAGGCTTATACGATGCGTATTGAGGTGGGTTCAAACTTCTATGTCTGCCAAAGGCTGCCAAAGTCCCCTTACCAAAAAGTAATAAGCATGGTATATGCCTATACGATGCGTATTGAAGGTGTCGGTTTATTTTTTTAATTTTTGCAAGGTAGCTTCTTGTCACGCGGTAGCTTTCCGTCACGCGAACCAAGAATCAGCACTTTGGACATTTGTCGGTCTTCAAACATCTAGGAAACATTATTTGAGAATACCCCTGAATTTATCGAAGTTGTAGAATGAGATCCTACACTGTTGGGTTTTCATCTTTCAACCCCATTTTCCCTAAATTTATCGATTCTGTTTTTTCAACAGGGATGTAATGCTATGAGTCCTCTCAATTGAATAGACCGACACTTGCTTCATAGGACTCACTTGAATCATCTCGGATGTAATAACAGTACGTTTAGCATCTGTGCCTGCTTGAATTGTAGAAAGCAAAGGATAACAAAGATGAACATTGTATTTATCACGAACGTACTGAACAACCGAGATAACAGCTCCGGTTTCATCAGCTGCATTTGGAACAGGAGAGTTGAAAAAACTGCAATTGGAATTGATCTTGGAATAGCACCTCTTGTTACCATACGACACATGATAAAAGCGCTTCTCTAAACAATCTGGGATTATGTTCCGCAAATTGGGAACCACATATTTGCTTCAAGATTTACGTCTGATGTCCATGTTTATCACATTTGACTTCATCGAAGCTGTAGAATGAGATCCTCCACTGTTGGGTTATCATCTTTCAACCCTATTTTCTCAAAATTTATCGATTCTGTTTTTCAACAGGGATGTAATGCAATGATTCCTATCAATTGAATAAACCGACACTTGCTTCATAGGACTCACTTGAATCGTCTCGGATGTAATAACAGTATGTTTAGTATCCGTGCCTGCTTGAATTGCAAAAAGCAAAGGATAAAGGATAACGAAGATGAACATTGTATTTATCACGAAATTACTGAACAACCGAGATAGCAGCTCCGGTTTCATCAGCTGTATTTGGAACAGGAGAGTTGAAAAAACTGCAATTGGAATTGATCTTGGAACAACATACTCTTGTTACCATATGACACATGATAAAAGCGCTTCTCTAGACAATCTGGGATTATGTTCCGCAAATTGGGAAGCGCATATTGCTTCAAGATTTACGTCTGATGTCCATGTTTGATCACATTTGACTTCATCTGCGGTAGTCCACTGACTTTCTTCCCCCGTGTCTAAACCGTGATCTTCATATTCTTGGTTTAACACCAACTCATCTTTAGTAGTGTTTGTTTGAAAACCTGATTCAGATATATAACGGTACTCCAATTCCAGATCAGCAAGCAAATATACAACGGTTCTCCAATTCCAGATCAGTAATGTAAGGAGAAGTGTTGATATAACGGACATCCATCAAGCTCAAAAAGAAAACTTGTGTTTCCCATAGTCACAAACGATTGCGGCTTGTATTTCCCATAGCCAACGTTCCCATAATCAAAAACGGTTGCGGTTTGCACATTCAATCTTCATTGCTTCATTAAAATTAACATGGCGGTCTCTTTGCTTCGTTGTAAGACCCTTACATGTCTTTCCGTACTTCTTACAATTTATCATGCATTTTAATTTCATTTATTATACAAACATCAACTAAACGACATTTATATAAGGTTCAAACCTTCAAAATACTTTTACTAAAGATTTGAACCATATTGTCATAACAACACATACTTAACTTTCGAAATATTTAAACAACATTTACACAAGTTAAACATCACAAGGGTGGTTATACTTATTAAACATAAGTTTAGTGACCCCAAAAGACACGATTTATTTAGCGGAAGCTTCATCATGTGTGCGTGTTCGGTCCTCTAACAAGCTTGATATTCATCCGCAAGTTTCTACTGTTACATATGACAAAAAATCATTCAAAACATCATTTATATGAGTTTATAATATGATTAAACAGGTCCTAAATGTCAAACTATGTCAAAAAAACTAATTTTTCCAGCTCTGGGAGGATATCGCGGTCCGCGACAGAGAAGGCCCTAGCCTTCACGGGCCGCAAGGCCCGTCGCGTGCCGCGAGGATATACTGGGTCGCCGTCGCGTAGCGCGACCGCATGATTTTCCAGCGAGTTTGGTTTACAAACCTGCATTTTCCCAGCTATGATCCATTTTACGAAAATGTTCATAACTTGTTTGTTATTGATCCGAATTAGGACCCGTTTCTTCCTACGTGACCGTAATTCGATATTCTATAACTTAGAATCAAAATCCAACATCTAACATGAATAATTTTCTAAAGTTTAAGCCCTAGGCTTATACAATCCTCATAATTCTTCTAGCCGTTCACAAGTAGGATCAATTTACACTTGGTTTTTAACCCCAAACTTCTATACGACTAACAAGTATAACATTTCTGAAATGACGGGCATTATACATGCGTTTTATGAGATCTTGTTTGTATTAATATGTTTATTCGACCCGTTTAACTATAATTAGTTAAACAATCTTAACACAAATCCTATATTGAATTCATGCATCTTTTAGTAATATTCACTACTGATTTTGGAATTATATTCAGTGTTACCCTTTCTCAGTTAATGGCTATAATGTTTATTAATTAAAATCCGGCATCATTTCGACATCTTTAAACATGCAACCTTTCAAGTTTGCATCAAGACATCATTTGACCAGATTATCTTATATTAGGAAATCCTTCGCTTCATTTCATCAAATCTTTATTACTTTGGCTGTTTTGACCCGTTTGGTTTCATTGGCGACATCATCGCTTTATCTTACCAAACACTCATCGATTGAGTCAAGTTGACCCATTCGACTATTATAGTGATATCCATCACTTTATATATCTTCTAACTTGTCGTTAGAAATTAAGTAAACCGTTTGGTTTGGTCAACGAATTCTATCGCTTTCACACAACCAAACATGTATGATTCGGATCACTTTGACCCGGTTCAACCTTAAAGTGGAATCCACCAATTCCATGTTTTTATTTAGCACTATACGCTAGTTATTTCAACCGGTTAATACATACGGAATACTCCGTTTCAGTAATAACCAAACTTCATATCGATTTAATCATTATTCAAATAACTAACATAAGATAATAACGATAATCTACGAATCGCATACCACGTACCTTTAGAGCATTCCTTTCAACCGATTATCCGCTCCGCCTTGGTTACTAGACGATCCACCCAAATTGCCTATCAAATCCATTTCGGACATATCGCTTAGTATTCCGTAATTCTATATTCAACTTCAAATGTTTTCAACTAATCAAATAAGTGATTATTTCATAATTCTCACTTGTTTCAAATTCATTCAAGCATTTTATCAAACATCTTGTGTGCATAATTAGTATCCTAACATTATCATGTTCATGATTACTAACTTTAACCATGTTTAAGCATAGTAGTTCGATTCTTATATCAAGAATAGCATAACCACACTTAAACTTACTTCCAAACATTAAAGTAACACTAAATCATCCTTACAATTTAGGTGTTCTTCATTCTATTCAAAAACCCATATAATCATACATAGGATAACATTGAATTCAATAGATTATAACATAAAACTATCAAATTGTTGTCTAAGACTTGTTCTTATGATTATTATCATCCTAATTTAGTAATAACATCCATCAATTTACCACTAATTTCTGTTATAAGAATTCAAGAATCATCAAGACATATTCACATATCAAAATTAAGCATACCTTTCGATCCCCTAGTGTTAGTGATCAAGATTTTAGCTTAAGATTGACTCCTGATTGAATTATTCTTTGATTTTTAAGAGATTTATGTGAAATTAGGGTTTTGAACCAAAGTTTTGCTCCTGGTTGTGTTTTGGCCAAACAGGGGATAGCACACACACTGAGTGTGTGTTTTGAATACTTATCCAATGTTTTAAAACAATTTTCCATCATTACACAATTGGTCCCTCAAGTCTCTAAATTTTATAAACGGTTAAAATGCTTTGATTTCCCCTTTTTATGACAAGATTTTAACTAGGTTTAATATTCCTAGTTTTATTCTCACCATTTTATTATAAGTATTATTACGTATACATGTACACAAACATATATAGTTTAATAAATTAGGGGTGTTACAAGTCTACCCCCCCCCCCCTAAAGAGGATTTCTTCCTCGAAATCGTAATACTTATAAGGAAGGGTATAAGTGTCTCATTTCCTCTTCGGACTCCCAAGTGGTGTTCGATCCCTTCCGATGTTCCCATTTAACTTTAACTTGATTGATTTCTTTGTTTGTTGAGCTTTTTACCTTTCGATCAAGAATTGCGATAGGCTTTACGACATAATTCAGTTTATCGTCAACTTCAATGTCGTCATTGCTTATATAAGCTGTTTCATCAGCTAAGCATTTCCGTATATATGAAACATAGAAAGTGCTATATATATATACTGTTTAATTCTTCTGGTAATTCGAGTCGGTAAGCTATCTTACCCACACGTTCCACGATTTGAATGGTCCAAAAATTTTGGACTCAATTTCTCCCAAATCGGATAACCCCTTCCCACAGGGATATTTTGAATGTAACTATATCACTAACATAAAACTTGATTGGTCTTAGTCTTTTAGTCACGTAAGACTTTTATCGATCTTGAGCAGGATCACTTAAATCTTTTTATTAGTGCTCCTGACTATATATTTGTGGGCTAAATCTAATGGACCCACTTCATCCCAACACCCCGGGGTTTAATCCTTTTTTTTCGTAAAGCATTCCGCACTGAAACATTCCAATACTGGAATGGTAGTCATTATTATATGAAAATTCAACTAGTGGTAGATAGACATCCCACCTACCGCCAAACTCACTAATACATGCTCGTAGCATGTCTTCGAGCGTTTAAATTGATCTTTCGCTTTGCCCATAGGTATGCGAATGATATGTGGTACTAACGAAGAACTTAGTACCCATTTGCTTTTGAAAATCGCATCAAAAGTTTGAAGTGAACCGTGTATCTCTATCCAATACGATAGATATCGGCTGTAACCACCTTGGTTTTCACACTTGTATTTGTTTTGACTTGCATTGTAACAATTACCGTATCGGGAATGAAACTTATTTGATCCTACTTGCTTTGTGCTCATACCGATACAAACACGTGAAACAATTTCAAATTTGTTGAGTATTTATGCTATTAAACATGGTTATATAAACTATAAAGGTTTATTGTGACTACTTGTGAAACTACTAGTTGAGGGACCTATTTGACATTCTTTAAAACCTGCTTGAAATCTATTACTTTTTAAGTTCAAGGACTAAAACCGTAATTATTTGAAAGTACAAGTCCATGGGCTAAATTGTCATTTTTGAAACTATATATGTACAAGGGTTAAAAGTGTAATTTTGCAAACTACAAGTTTAGGGTCCTTTGTATCATTTTTGAAACTTATTTTATAAAAGAAATAAAGATATATAAATTGTTTTAAAAAAGTCTAGGGTTCAAATGGTCATTTTCTTAAACTTAAACTGTAGGGACCAAAACTGTTATTTTTAAACTTATATAAACTGAAAACCCTAACTGTGTTAGTCCTTTTATAAAGGTTTCCTTCTTTAAACATTAACTCAGTTAGCATACTTAACTGAACAGTACAGGGACTATTTGTGTCAATTTTTGAAACTTCAGGGACCAAACTGTAAATATTCAAAAATTCGGTAAAAAGGGGGTCTTCTTTAAAGAACCGGCCCCTGTGGGATTCGAACTTGTGATCTCTCGTTTAGAACCCTAACGTCTTAACCAGTTTATCCTCCTAATAAGAGCTGATAGATTATAGTTTTTAATTCTTTTATACACTTATTAGGATTATTATAATTATTAATTAAATTCAGAAATTAAAAAGGTTTTAATTCCATTGAACCGGACAAGGACGGGACTCGAACCCACGCCTTCCCACAACCAAAGCACGAGCACAAACCAACTGGTCTACCAGTTGGGATGTGTTATAATATAGATTACATTATATATATACATATACTCATTAAAACAGATCTGTATATATATATACAGAACAACAGGTCGTGGATCTCGACCAAAACCCATCAAATCTGACCAAAATCGAATTTTTCCACTTTCTTCATCACTTTTAATCTGAACCATTATGATTATAATTCTTTTCCTTAAACAATTCGCACTTAGAACGCATTAAACGGAAAATAACCAAGATATATTTTAAAAATTAAAAGTAGTACAATCCACTATTGTTTGTCGAATCTGAGATCGAATTGGAATGCTATATAAGTCCCTCAGACTCCCACGAACCTCCTACACCCATCACATTCCTCTAATACTTCGAAACAAGTCGTCTGCAACTTCGCCGGAGTTTACAGTCGCAGGAATTAACCGATAAACCATTTCAGTCGATACCGGTTAGTTTTTATCTAGTCAATTTGTTCAATTATGCTTGTACAATGATTTCTTAAAGTTAATTTCGATACAACCTAGGAATGCCCGTTAATTTTGATGGTTGACTTTTCTGTTTGACTCTGATTGTATAATTGGGGAAGATGACCAATTTCATTTATGTATTTATTCTATTTAAACTAAAACTAAACATAACCACCTGGCTTGGCCTTGTGGTTATGTCTATTTGTTGCAACCAGGTTAACCCGGGTTCGAATCCGGGGACAACCAAACCTTTTTATTCCTTTTATTTTTAATACTTTTAACATTTCAATAATTTTTATAACATTATTAGACACTGTTACTTTTATTAAAAATATAAAGTTAGTCAATTTATTTATAAAACTAATTTTTATGATATTAAAACCGTTTATTATTAAATAATTCATAATAAATCAATTTTTAGGAAATAAATACTGAAACTTTTATGTTAATTATTTTAAATGGTGAATTTTACAAAAATAAAATTGTTACTGATATTTTATATAATTTTGATATTTATATAATTAAATCAGTTTTAATACTTATGAATATAATTTAATTTAGTGTAATTAAATTATATAACTATATAATTTATATCCAAAATTATTTTAGACTTATTACTGAGTTTATATAAACTTAGAATCTAAATTTTTATTATATTTAATTATTTAGATAATTAAACTTATATGAACTTATTCATTGATATTTTAAACAAATTAATTCATTTTAATTATTTAAAATGATTCCAGGACCATAATAATTATTTTAAATCAGTGATATTCAAGTTCAATAATTAAAAATGTTATTTTTAATTATTCAGATTTAATATAATTAATTTGATAATTAGTTATATAATTATCATATTAATTCTTTTAAACAAAATATTTATCATTTATCAAATAATATATATTTTAAACCATCTAAACTAATTTATAATTTTTATAAATTAATTATATCACTTGTACAATATTTTGTCAATGATCATTATATTCGATTATGATTATTTAATTATACAAGTTAATGATATTTGATTTATTATTACAAATGTTATATTAAATCAATTATATATTTTACAATTATATTATTTATGTTAAATAAATATTTTTCATAAATAATTCCTTTATATCATATTCATTTTCCAAGTCCTCTTGTTAGGTTATCCAAACCACATAGTTACCGTTTAGACAAAACCCTACCGAATCCTATAGATTTAGGATTTTCGCCTATTCAATTAAACATTATTGTTGATACACATTCTATATTGTTGCATGTTCAATCAATTAGAGTGACGTGGAATCTTGTTTCCAAAAACTCTTACAATTACATACGTGTTTGGACTTACCCGCAATCAAGGTGAGTTCATAGTCCCTTTTCACATTATTTTTGGGATGAAACATATGATACAATGTGATACAAACTTATCTGCTATTTATGGATATCCCGATTGTCCTTGCATTTGCTTAATACTTGTTGTTGTTGCTTTAACGCGTTTACGTTCATTAACTTGCAAAAGCCCAACGGTTATATTATAGCGCTATAGGTGTGACGCCCCATCTCACTTCAAGTGAAACTATTTGTTGCAATTGTTGTTGTTGATACTCATGTGAAACTTTTTGGAAGTGTGGTGATAGACCCGTGTTACGTCATAACGAAGGTTTGAATGTACCACCAAGTGACTACTTGTATTACTCTTTTGCTTAAAGACATATCACATGCCACAGTGTTAAACCATTTTCATATAACATTGTTATTTTTGCCTAACAAAACCTATGAATTCACTCAATCGTTTGTTTAAGCATAGTATTTCATAATTCTCACTTGTTTCAAATTCATTCAATCATTTTATCAAACATCTTGTGTGCATAATTAGTATCCTAACATTATCATGTTCATGATTACTAACTTTAACCATGTTTAAGCATAGTAGTTCGATTCTTATATCAAGAATAGCATAAACACACTTAAACTTACTTCCAAACATTAAAGTAACACTAAATCATCCTTACAATTTAAGTGTTCTTCATTTTATTCAAAAACCCATATAATCATACATAGGATAACATTAAATTCAATAGATTATAACACAAAACTATCAAATTCTTGTGTAAGACTTGTTCTTAGGATTATTATCATCCTAATTTAGTCATAACATCCATCAATTTACCACTAATTTTTGTTATAAGAATTCAAGAATCAAAAAGACATCTTCACATATCAAAATTAAGCATACCTTTCGATCCCCTAGTGTTAGTGATCAAGATTTTAGCTTAAGATTGACTCCTGATTGAATTATTCTTTGATTTTTGAAGACATTTATGTGAAATTAGGGTTTTGAACCAAAGTTTTGCTCCTGGTTATGTTTTGGTCGAACAGGGGATAGCATACACACAGAGTGTGTGTTTTGAATACTTATCAAATGTTTTAAAACAACTTTCCATCATTACACAATTGGTCCCTCAAGTCTCTAAATTTTATAAAGGTTAAAATGCTTTGATTTCCCCTTTTTATGACAAGATTTTAACTAGGTTAATTATTCCTAGTTTTATTCTCACCATTTTATTATAAGTATTAATACGTATACATGTACACAAACATACATAGTTTAATAAATTTGGGGTGTTACATTTGTCCACTAGAACTAGTCGTGTATGCATTCTTTTGGTAGTTAGCAGCGCTAAAGAGGCGCCATTAGAAGAAATACCCAAATATTCGGTCGAATAATGGCCAATAAGAAACAAATCTGTAAAATTAAACAATATCGATTGCTATAACAGGATGGATGTGACACACACAGATAGATAATATCTGATTGTTTCAGTTTTTTTCTGATGGTTGCAGTTATGATTCAATAAATAATATCTGATTGAGAAACACTAAATTAACAACGGTTCTCCAATTCCATATCAGTAATGTAAGGAGAAGCTTTGAGATAACGGACATCCATCAAGCTCAAAAATAAAACTTGTGTTTCCCATAGTCACAAACGATTGCGGTTTGTATTTCGCATAGCCATCGTTTCCGTAGTAAAAAACAGTTGCGGTTTGTAGATTCAATCTTCAATACTTCATTAAAATACCACTAGCAGAAGAACCCGACACGTTTTCATGTTACGGAGAATGTTCTCGAAATTGAAGGAAAAGGAAAAGATTTGTTGAAATCGAAGAAAAGAGTAAAAAAGATGAATTGAGGCGTGCATTGTTTAAATCTGAATCAGTTGGTATGTGTTCATATCAGCGTTGTTTATCACCCTGTGTGAGCATTGGAAGCCCGACAAACAGTCTTGCAATTATATCGTGTCAAGATGTTTCAGTTTGCACACATTCTCACTCAACGAATGTTAGGGTTTCGTTTCTTCATGCTCCAATTAAACCCTTGAATCCCAATGCTTCTCTAAAAATATTCATTGCTTCATTGCACATTCAATATTCACAGTTGCATTTGGAACAAGAAGTCCAACAATCCGTTTATTATCTGTTGTTGTCTAAACAATATGAATGCATGCAACGAATTTGACAACTGTGACAGCTTATTAAAAGTATAAATCACCTCCAATCCTTTCCAGGTCAAATCACACACTATAAAGTTTAAACTTATCGTGTGTTTTAGTTTGGAAAGATGACCGAATAGACATCTGAATAACAAACTGTGGAGAACTTGTTTGCGTTATCCTTCAACATCAACTAAAATACGCTAAAATACGAAAAAATACGTTAAAATACGCTCAAATACACCAAAATACACCAAAAGACGTTAAAATATGCTAAAATACGCCGAAATACGTAAAAATACCCTAAAATAGGTTAAAATACGCTAAAATACGCTAAAATACGATAGAATATGCTACAATACGCCAAAGTACGTTAAAATACGTTCAAATACGCTAAAATATGCTAAAATACGTTACAATACACCGAAATACGTAAAAACACCCTAAAATAGGCTAAAATAAGCTAAAATACGTTAGAATACGCTCAAATACGTTAGAATACGCTCAAATACGTCAAAAGTACTATTAAATACGCAACAATATGTTAGAACACGTCAAAATACGCAAAAATACGTCAAAATACGTGACTGTTGATATTTCCACACACGTATACATATAACACGACACTATGGAGTACAAGTGGATTCCAAACAAAACTGTATGTAATCATAGAATACGATATTCGCACGCAATCAAACGGCACCGAAACGACTTATGTTGAAGGTATACGTCATAAAACGACAAAATATGCGAAAGTTCGCCAAAAAACAAGTCGTATACGCGTCGAACCGAGGGAAATACGATAAAACTAAATTTGAAATAATGCCATATACGATCGTATAGGCCTATGTCGTATCGTATATCAGCTTAATACGCATCGTATAGGCCTATACGATGCGTATTAAACTTTGAATTTTCTCAAAAATACCCCTGAATTTATCAGGAAAACAGGGGTATTTCAGTAAATTCATCAATTAATACGCATCGTATAGGCCTATACGATGCGTATTGAACCATAAATTTCTCAAAAATGATTTTCAACTTAAGGGTTCCATCATTACAACCGGTTGTTTTCAACGGGGATGTAATGCAATGATTCCTCTCAATTGAAAAGACAAACACTTGCTTCATAGGGCTCAATTGAATCGTCTCGGAAGTACTGAACAACAGAAATAACAACTTCGGTTTCATCAGCTGCATCGTTTACCGTGTAATGCATCCTTATTTTTGCAAATTGCACAATCAGGCATGCCTTGAACGAGTCTAGAACACTCGTAATCCTCAACCGGCTTTGAAACCGGACGGAATCTGTTAAGAAATTGTTCGATTTCACGGTGAGTGGAGAAATTAGCGACGGAGAAACTGTTCGACACAAACATGCATCAGGAATGAAGCGTATAATGATTCCTCTCAATTGAATAGACAGACACTTGCTTCATAGGGCTCACTTGAATCGTCTCGGAAGTACTGAACAACAGAAATAACAACTTCGGTTTCATTAGCTGCATCGTTTACCGTGGAATGCATCCTTATTAAAATTAACAAATGACTGCGTCTTTCAAATTCAACGGAGATAGCATTGTTTAATAGCAAGATAAGAAGGATGAGATATCGGCAGTTAGCTTGAAGAAGTTTCTCTCGATCATTCAACACGTGTGATCCAGAGGTCGATCTCGGGTGGGCATAAGATCCGTGGGCCCTATTGTCAGATCTATGACACCATGGAAAATGTGATTAAGGTAAGCGTGCCATAAAGTTGCACCTGTTAACAATGTCATGTTAATTGTTTCAGTTGACATGCTTGGTAATTCTGTTTTATTTTTTTATACTTTTAGAAAGGTTTGATGTTGGACGGAATATATGGATGGAAGCCCGCATAGTTTGTTTTTTTTTTTATAATTTTACAGACGATTTAGAGAACCAGAGAATACGTTACGAGATTCTTCGAGAATTAGAAAAGGAGAAAATACGGAATGACAAGGGTGCTGGTCTTTTTTCCCACGTGTGATCCAAAGGTCGGTCTCGGGTGGGCAAAAGATCCGTGGGCGCTATTGTCGGATCAGTACCTCCATGAAAGATGTTATTAAGGTAAGCGTGTCGTATCATGTGTCATAAAATGGAACATAATCCCAGATTGTCTAAAGAAGCGCTTTTATCATGTGTCATATTAGAGTAGTATGAGTCTGAGTCCATCGTGGTTTGTGAATGTTTCGAATCATCATAGAAGACGTGTCGGGTTTGTATTTCGCATAGCCACCGTTTCCGTAGTAAAAAACGGTTACGATTTGCACATTCAATCTTCATTGCTTCATTATAATTAAAAATGCGGTCTCGATTGAAGATGTAATTGCAAGACTGTTTGTCGGGCTTTCAATGCTCACACAGGGTGATAAACTACTAGTTTGTTTTTTTAATAATTTTATAGACGATTTAGAGAAACAGAGAATACGTTACGAGATTTTTCGAGAATTAGAAAAGGAGAAGATCTGTGGGCCCTATTGTCGGATCTGTGACTCCATGGAAGATGTGATTAATGTAAGCGTGCCGTATCATGTGTCATGTGTCATAAAACGGAACATAATCCCAGATTGTCTAGAGAAGCGCTATTATCATGTGTGATCCAGAGGTCGGTCTCGGGTGAGTTGTGGTTGATTTATAGGAGGAGGTTATGAAACGAATATATGTTTATGCGAATTTAAAGGACAATACTAACAGGGGTGCTGGTCTTTTCTCCCACTGTGCAACCTTGAAAAATCTCACCATAACACATTGTAGACTGGTGGGCTTGAATGGTTTTAATATATTTCATCCTGGACTATCTAGAAAAGAAGAAAATACGGAACGACAAGGGTGCTGGTCTTTTCTCCCACGTATTTGATGAAATGAACTGTCACGTGTGATTGTCACGTGTGATTGGCACGTGTGATTATCAAATGATAACTTGAGGGGTCTAGTCCTAGTTAGTTTCTCCCACGTGATACGCATCTAATATGACACATGATAAAAGTGCTTCTTTAGACAATATGGGATTATGTTCCGCAAATTGGGAACCACATATTCGTGTGTAAAAGCTTGGAAAGATGACCGAATAGAGATCTGCATACACCCTTGGTATTTGTTTACCACATGACACATGATAAAAGCGCTTCTTTAGACAATCTGTGATTATGTTCCGCAAATTGGGAACCACATATTCGTGTGTAAAAGCTTGGAAAGATGACCGAATACATATCCGTATACATCCTTGGTATTTGTTTACCACATGACACATGATAAAAGCGCTTCTTTAGACAATCTGGGATTATGTTCCGCAAATTGGGAACCACTTTTTACACTGGTGGGCTTGAATGGTTTTAATAATACTTGAAAATGGATATGATCGTGTCAAGATCTTTATCTATCATGTCATCGACCAACTGCTAGAAATCCCTTTCGTTTCTCGGGTTCGCATTCGACACAACACAACAAAAAATAAACTTCAAAAAAACAGTGGCCTGATACGCATCGTATAGGCCTATACAATGCGTATCAAGCCCGCTGCCAAACATAACCTGTACCTGTTAGTCTGCCATGTCTTTTACTTTATTTCAATACGCATCGCATAGGCCTATACGATGCGTATTGAATTGAAAAAGTGTGCGGATAGACAGGGGGTGTGCCATTAGAAAATCCTATTGTAAAAGAGAAAGGTACTATAATGATATCTGGGGCCTGTTGGATTGTAATTAGTGTTGGCAAATTAATGATAGCCCAGTTGACTAAAAATATGCCCAAAAGAGATGAGGCAACTGGATCAAGTTGAACATGGTACAAGTATAGGTTGAATAGGAATATTAATATAGTGCAGTGGGCTTGGTCTAAGTGGGATATTATATGGGCCAATAATAATCGGGGTAGTTATCTTATGGTTTGGGATTGGAGAATAAGTCGGGCCAACATATGCTAGTGACAATTTAATAGAGAGAATTAATGGTTAGAATACACAGCACCAATCAAACCCTTTTTTAGGTCAAATTGGTTTTGAACCCGATCCAAGTCGGTTTGAGTGGGTTGGAATTTTCAACTCTAAATCGGTTTTCAACGTGAATTGGTATGGGAAAGCTAGTTTGAGCCAAATAGAGGTGGCAAAATGGGTGGGTTGGGTAGGTTTGGGTAATGGGTTAGGATGGGTATGGGTTAGGATGGGTTTGGGTTAGAATGGGTTTATTAAGAAATGGGTTAGGATGGGTTTAGGTCATAGTGGGTTTCGGTCATGATAGGCTAAAAATTTAAAAAAATCAGAAAAATAAAAAAAATTCAAAATTTTTTTTAAAAATCAGAAAAATTAAAAAAAATCAAAAAAAAAAAAAAAAAGATGAGCTCTGAACGAAGCTGCAGCCGAACGTGCACAAACAGTTCAATAAACGATCTGATCGTTTACAACCCTATAAAATAATGACTAACGAGTAGAATTCAACAAATCACAGTCTCATAGATCGTGTTCATCTGCTAGGTTTTCCAAATCCAAATCTATCCTAAAACAGAACAATCAAATAACTTTTTAATTTCAATTTTCTGAGCGATAGAGCGGATAATTGATGCCCTCATCTCTGGAACCCTAAACCTAAAAAACACAGTAACACCTCAAGATACCCAAATCAGAATTTATTAACCTAATCGAAGAGTATCAGAGCAAAATTAACAATAGACCTGACCACTCTAAACATCAATCAAAGATTATTAACAAGATAATCTATACGAACAAGACTCAACGCAGACCCTAAAATTTAGATTCAAGATGAACTGCAAAACCCTAACCGCTTGTGTGGGAGAGAGAGAGAGATGACTAAGGATATTTTCTCGAACCCTCCTGCCTCTCCTTTTATATTTGTGAAAATGATGCCTCCGCTGTGAGAAGTGGAGAACCCCATCTGGATCGGATCGGTGGAAGAAGACTCAATCGGTGTTTTGCGTCAATTCCAGAGCCGTTGGACGACGAACCCCATCACAACTTTGACGGTTTCCAGTATGCCAACAATAGCTCCGGCCACCGCCGCCGATCTAACATCGGCACCGTCTTATCAAGCAGTCCGGTCATCTCAAATCGCCGATCTATGTATTGAGTTGTGGTGTGACTTTTTAAGAGAGAGGAAGAAAAAGGGTGAAGAACTGAGGAGGCGGTGGTGCATTTAAGATAATTAAAAATCCATTATGACCCATGTTAAAATTTAGATGGGTATTTTAAAACCCATTCTAACCCATCTTGACTAAATTCCCAGCCCATTCTAACTTATTTCCTTTTTTAGAGAGGCCCAAAATAACCCAAAATATCATAGTTGGGTTTTTGTTGCCACCCCTAGAGCCAAAGGTTAAAAAACAGACCGGCTTACAACTCGAAACGGTTAAGGCCCAAACTGGATTTTGTACACCTGTATAGTTTGGTTAGTTAAACGGTTTGAGAGTGGCACATGGGAGTAGAGATGAACATTTGGTACCGGTGCCCATTTTTCTCATTTTTCAGTATGGTACTATGGTACTGGTATTTACCGGTAAATCAACCAAAATACCACTACCGGACCGGTTATATTTGGTACCAGTACTGGTGCCTATTTTTTCCCATTTTCCGGTACTTTTGGTACCGGTACTTGCTCATCCCTACATGGGAGTCAAAGCCTCAAAGGTGGGAGTCATCAAAGGTGGCTTGGTCAAAACGCTTATAATAAAGTAAACAGGGTCTCCAATTCCATTTGAAATGCTTGTTCAGCCTACGTGTTGGGATGTGTATTTTTTTTCCATTGGTAATAAAGTCTATACGTGGTCGTTTCTCCTGGGCTATTCAAAAGCCCAAATTGAATAATAAGAATAAGATGTATAGATGTTGGGTCAACCGGTCACGTATCAACCCCCTTTGAGTAAGTGGAGTGTGAGTTTGGGCTTAACTTGAGCGAATGTGCTAAGTCTAAGTTCCATTTGTACTTGTTATTCTTTCATAAAATTTATAAATAATAATAACAATAATGAAAGGGTCATAACCAGGCTCGTACCTCATAGGCTGGTACTACTTGTGAGTTTCATTGGCTCAAGCTTACACTTAAGGATCTTAGTGTCCTCATTCGGGTTTCATGTTACATTATTTTGATGAGGGTACAACCCGTGTGAAAGAAGATAACTTGGACTCGAACGCAGGTTGAAAGTGAAGCGTTTGAGTGGATGATATGCTAGCGCTGCCGGAACCTAGTGATAAGGTTTCAGATTGTTCAGCTCAAGATTGTTATTACAATGGTTGAACTGGCTTAACGTTCAGAAGAACCAGATTGTTATGGTTCTTAAGAGTTGGTTAAGAAAGTTGTTGAGAAGAGTTTAGGGGAGAAAGTTGTTATTATTTCAATTGATACTTTTACACTCTGTAGACTCTGCATTTATAAGCTCACACTATACAATTGACTATTTGACTTAACTACTTAACAGACTACTAACAACTATTTAACTGCCACTAATTCTGTTAAGTCTTCAGCTACACATCCGTTGAGTACATATCACCTAGCCGGTTTGACCGGCTCTCGCTGGGCTCGCAAGATGAGCTTGGTCTGCTGCTTGATATAACTGCTCTTTTTAAAGTACTACTGGTTCGTGATGCGAGCTCTATCTGATAGGGTTAAAACCTTGGGGAAGAAGAAAGCTAAGAGATAGAAGGAAATTTGACTCAAATTCTGACTGATTTGCATTCCATACGTAAACCAATTAAATAAACAAGACACTTACACAAGACACCCCCAAACTAAACCAAAATAACATCCTAATCCCTTGACTTAACAATAGTAATAAAACTAAAATATAAAATAAATAAGATACGTAACAATACTCCCCCCTTAACCTACTTTTTGCCCTCAAAAAGTAAGCTCTTCAATTAACCATTGTCGTCTTGTTCAATTTCCTCATCGCCTTCCACATTAATCACAAAAAGTTGTTTCTTTTTGCACTTGTGTCCTGGAACGAACTTTTCAGTGCACCAAAAGCATTCTCCTTTTGACCTTTTTAACTCTAGTTCCTCACCTGACAAGCGCTTCGCGTTAATAGTTGCTGGTTTATAAGCTGGTGGCCCAGGGACTCCTGTTGGATTTGGAAGCAACGAAAGTTTTGAAGCGTTAACCGGAGGTGTTATTTTGACATCTTCGGGTTGCAGCCCATCCTCCACATCTTCACCTGAAAACCGAGGAAACTCAACCTTCCCGACCCGCATAGGCCGAGTACCCGTCCGCGAATCATCGCTAAACAGCCCCTTATCAGGGCCGCCTTCGCCGCCGCTAAATCTGCCACCGCTTGAATGCTCCTTGAGTGCTCGTAAGATCTCTTCTTGTTGTTTCATCGATTGTTCTTGTTGTTTCAACATGGTGGCTAGGGTTTCTTGGAGATTTGAGATTGCCTTGCCATGTTCCTTGAGAGTGCAGTCAATTTCTTGATTGCGAGTGTTAGTCATGGTAATCGAAAGTAATTCCGACCGGAGATCGGAACGGCTCTGATACCCTTGATAGGGTTAAAACCTTGGGGAAGAAGAAAGCTAAGAGATAGAAGGAAATTTGACTCAAATTCTGACTGATTTGCATTCCATACGTAAACCAATTAAATAAACAAGACACTTACACAAGACACCCCCAAACTAAACCAAAATAACATCCTAATCCCTTGACTTAACAATAGTAATAAAACTAAAATATAAAATAAATAAGATACGTAACACTATCTGAGCCAACATCAAACATTCTCTACACTTTTGTCAGATTCCTAGATTCCTGAATAAAATTGGGTGGCCTCCTTATGCAGTATCCCTTATGATAACTACACTATTTTCACCCAATATTGATAGAGCTAACTAACCTAGATCATCCATCAATCACGGATTAGAAGATTAACGTATTTTTGGTTTGTCCCTGTTCTCTTGTCTGAAGTATACCATTTTAGGTAGGTAAATTTGATTAAGTTAGGGATATTAGAGTTCGGGATTCCCACCAATTTACTTATTAGTTGATCAATTTAGGTTGTGATTTATATCAAACAGGTCAAAAAATGAGTTAGATGGGTCAAGCAGGTCAAAAGTTGCACAAAGTCTATAGTGCAAACCATAGTTATCGATAGTACAAATTACCTATACGCTACGTAGCGATGACATTTTTTTAGAACGGCACGTAGCGATGAAATAGCGGGTGCTATTTCATGTATAGCAATACGCTAGAAGAAATTTTAGAGATATTTTACATGTAAATTTTACAAAAAAAATCTGGTAAATGTGGAAGAATATACGCTCCTCTTTTCAATCCTGTAACAAGAAACCCTACAAATACGCTTATTTTTTTCAGTGGCCACTTGTATTTATTAAAAAGAAAAAAAACTATATTCCCGCTATTTCCTAGCTTTTTAGGCACTAACAATTAGATAGCCGCATAATATCACATTGCTACGCTCTTCGCTATAGCAGGTGCTATGCTCACTATTAACTGTGGTGCAAATAACCTCCTAAATCATTTTATTCAAAAAATTAAACTATCATTGTAATAACTAATAATACTAAATTTTATATCATTACTAACACATAAATACTTGTTAAAAAAATCTAAAATGGTTCACACTAACGTGGCCTGTTTCAACACGTACCAAAATGACCCGTTACTATATGCGCCAAGCCCATCCCAAATAGCAATCTTTTAGTATTTTCATTGTGATTATTAGCATGTGGCCCACAAATTCCTACATACAGAGTTACACGTGCACATAATTAGTAGAGTAGAAAATAAAGATAAAAACATACCGGGGGTTTTATCCACTCCTTCTACCGAAGGCCCGAGATTCAGTGGTAAGTTGCCAACCGTCTGATTTAAATGTTTATAATTAGAGGAAGCAAACCCTTTGAAAAAACAAAAGAAAAATAGGAAGTTTGTAAGAGTAGAAGAGTTACTTACCCACTCTCTAGAACTGGAACCTAAACATAGTCAAACTCGTAACCTGAAAAACAAACACAACACGTAAATTTATTTCAAAAGAATAAAATTTAAGTCACACATTCAATTATAAAATCATGTCCCATGTCTATCAGGTAGTCGCTACTTAATAACGATTGGGTTCAGTGGGTGTATCAACGAGCATCGGGTGTATATGTTTATTGTCTTATGTGATTAAAATTACCTGTTAGGATGATTATTTGACAATCAAATGTAGGACCATTATTTCATAGTTTCTAGCTTTCACAACCTCCCAAAATCAGTAATTCACATTTCAATCCTTAACTATTGGCATTCTGAGAATGATTTTTCTTAGAAAGTGTAGTACAAATGTTTATTTGAAGACACAAGATAAACTTGCACTTCCAATGGGTTAAAATAGTATATCAATCAGTTTGAATCCATATCAATCATTTATCAAAATATACAAAATATTTTAGAAATAAAAACATTACTTCATCAAAATATACAAAATATTTTAGAAATAAAAACATTACTTCAAAGTCTCTTAATATTTATAAGACAGATATGCATCAATTCTCCATCCACATAAGCACTTGCAAACTAAAAGGGCTTGTGTGGCCCACGTGGATTCCCAAACCCTAGGAACTCAAACTCAGTATATTAAGTTCAAGCTTGAGTTTGTTTATTAAACAAACTAGGTTAAAATCTCGTGTATTACTTGAATTGAATAAATTTAATTTTATATATTAAATAATAAATAAAAATTTAAATCTTTAAGAACCACGTGAATTGTACGGGTTGAATAAATGTAATTTTATATACCAAATAATAAAAATAGTTATACCTTTAAAAAAACCACGTGTATTACATAGTTGAATAAATGTAATTTTGTATACTAAATAACGAAAAAGTTATATCTTTAAAAAAACTCGTGTATTGCACGGGTTGAATATATCTAATTTAATATAGCAAATAAAAAAAATTATATTTAAAAAAACTAACGGATATACTCGATACGCAATGTATATGGTGATTGTGGAGATGGTTCTTCAAAAGCAGATACAATGGTGGGATACGTTATTCAAGAAGGAGATTAGTAATCATTTAAGTAGTAAAATGTAATACATGAGTTGAATAAGTCTAATTTTATATATCAAATAATATTGCAAGTTATATACAATTTGATTAATAAATAATGTAATAAAATGGATATAATAACTTTTTTAAATAATGAAAATAAAAATATATAATCTGATAGAAATCTTTAATATTTTTTGTTATAATAATATAAATAATTTAATAGTAGATTATCTATTTATTTATTATGATTGTGATAAGATTGTAAAACAGCATTTACGTTTTTCAAAGTGATTTTCCTAATTTGAAATTATAAACTTGTCTTTATTATAAAATATCTTGTTTATAAACATAAAACTCTGCATTCTAAATAAAATAAAGTATGGCATATTCTTTTATCTTATTAATTGTTAAGTTAATAATTTAAATATAAGGATAATATTTAGAAAGGAGAGGCGGGAAAACCCAAAAGTAGATGCTTTCAATTAATGACACATACCACTATACCACACATTAATTTACTTTAATATATAGTATAGATTGTATTTTAGGTTTAAACTCAGTTTGACTTTAACTTTATTTGAGTTTTAAGCGAGTGAATCGAATAGCTCATGAAAGATTACAAGACATGAGGTTTGATTTTCGAGAACTCCTTTGCATATGTGATCGTGTACACAAAATATGGTTGAGGTTCACAAGGTAGTATATGTTTCTCTCCTATCGTGCATTGTAACGATTATGGAGTATAAAATGTAATTTTGAATTGTTTAGTGGATTTCCTTACTATATTTTCTTTTTTATGTCCAATATGGGAAATGGGTTATGATTCCACGAATCAATTTCAAGTTTTGTAAAACAACCTTATTTACAAATATATAAATAATAATTAAATAATGAAAAACAAGAAAAAAATCATATACGGGAGATGAATCATTATTTCTTTTCGCCTTTTCTTTTCTTTCTTCTTTCTCTATGATTAGTATGATATGAAAGAGGCTGTTGTAGAATTAAACAATTCGGCCGGCCTATATCCTTGAGCCCAAATTTTCAAAAGTGATCTGCTTCAATTGGGCTATATAACCTCACAAAAATTGGGCTTTATTGGAAGATGCCCACATTTGAATGCCCCATCATTTCCATAGTTCGTTTACATTTTACAAACATGAGTTCATAATCAGTATTTATCATTATCTTCACCTCATATAAGTCGATTATTTCATATCTGTGTGATTCAAATATATTGTTTTTTACTTCAGTTTAGTTACATACGATGATGATAACTATAGGTATGTGATATGGGAAATTCATCAAAATGAACAATTGACTTCAAAACAAACATTTACTTTTTACTTTTCACAAATAAACATGGACCGAATGAACCGCTCAGGAAATGACATGTGGACATCTTTGGGCAATGAGTGCACCATACACCAACCATGTGGACAGACCAAACCGTGTCACGTGGCATCTTTCGGAAAATATGCCGCCGGCCCCATCTTATAGGTGAAATACGTCGGCAGCTAGAAAATAGTCATTTTTCAAATTAAAGAATATATGTATTTTGTGAAGTCTCAAGAATCGGAGAAGGAAGAAGCTGTTATTATTGATGTTATATGGTTAGGAACACTACCACCATATGTTGTTACATACAACACCTTGGTGAAGAGAAGCAAATAAGAGAGGCAAACATATATCTAAATGTCATTCATGGTAGTAAAAATCTCGACTAGGCGCCGATTAATCATTGATTAATCGCCGATTAATCATTGATTAATCGCCGATTAATCTCGATTAATTTCTGACTAATTATAATTAATCGCGATTATTCCTCGGTTAATCGCGATTAATCGCTAGTCCCCACCCCAACGGCCGACTAGCGACTAGCGATTTCTACAACCATGATGTCATTACATATAATTCTTAAATAGCTGTCCTTTCCAACCATTCCTTATCATCAAGATACTCTGATCTTATTCATGAAATGATTATGCTAGGAATCTCACCAGATGTTTGTATGTGGCATTATTATATATTTGTTGCAAGATCCTAACTAAACAAGGATATTAAGCTAGTGTTTGGATCTGCTAAACACTAACCCTGGAGCAACAATGATGTAACAATTAACAATGACATGTATCATCAATACTTCTCTTGTTTATAAAATCATTTTTTTTGTTTGTCAAACATGACACAGGATTAGTGAAAGAAACTGGTTCCAGTTTGAATGGCACTTTGTGTATCAAATTAACTAACTCGGAGTTATGCATCAACCAACTCATGTATCGAATTTCAAACGTGTGCACCATTCCATTTCATCAAACCTTCTTAAAAATGTACTTTAAAAAGAATAAGATGACGAAAACTTTTTTTATATAATAAATAAAATATAAATAAAAAACATGATAAGGAGAAGAGCATGTAACTTCCTTTTCTTGGCTAATCCATCATGTGTTGGTTAGAAGTTAAAAGGATTTAGTCTGGTAATGAGTCAACCCAGCTTATATACAAAAGGTTGAAATCACCACAGCTAACATGAGTGATATATGCACCAATCACTAAAAGAGTAGTAGCTAATAGGTATACACACAAAATACAGTCTGCAGTCTGACCCATTGCCAACAAAATAAAATCTGCAATCTGATCCATTTCCAACATAATACAATCTACAATCTGATTCATTTTCACAAAAACTACACAGTAAACCATAGTTATTTAACTTTAAACCATTAAAAGGGGAGAGAGACCTTGATATTAACTCTATAAATACGATAATATGCTGATGCTGGGGATATGGGAAATGAGTGGCCAGTAACAGCCTCTTTTACTGCATCGTTCTTCCAGATTTTGGCAATACCAGATGTCTAATCTCAAGAGTGACGGCAACACCATTTCTGGTAGATCCATCATGTCACGACAATCTTCAAAAGTGAGATGCTGAAGGGAGGAGAGGTGGGGAAGCGACACTTTCTTTAGATTACGGCATTTGGAAAAAGAAAGACGTTGGAGGGAGGTGAGGTGTTGGAGTCCCATTATAACTGATTTCAATTTCTCAAATTCAATTATTTCAAGAGAAGTAAGAGATGAAGGAAGAAGATGAGAAAATTCACTACAACTACCAGCTCCATCTTCACCACCACCGTATAACTTGAGTTTCACAAGTGAGGTTGGGAATGTCTGTGGACCCCACTCTGAGAAGGGCTTCTTCAACTTCCCTATTACCATGGAACGCAAATTGGGAGGCCAAACCCAACCAGGAAAAAAAGCATCCATACTTGGGCAATTTCTTATTTCCAGTTCCTCTAATGAGGTCAAACTGTCACGAAGAAAAGAAACGTTCAATTTGGGACAATCAAGTATCGTCAGTTTCTTTAACGATGCCAAATTGTCAGGAAATGACTCATGACTTTCACAATTTGTTATTATCAATTCAGTGAGGTGAACCAAGCAATTCAGTTCAATGATTGATTTCAGATTTGGCCATTCACCAATCTCTACATACTCAAGCTTCGTCATGCTGCTTCTGTTGTTCATTTTTTGTCCTCCCCACTCCCTTTCCATTAGTTTCCTGCAATTTTTTATTCTAACTGATCTGAACTTCTCCTGTCCTCCTTTTGGAAAGGACACAACTGTCATTGAACTACAATCAACGACACTCAACTCCTCAATGCCATCTGGACAGCTGCAACGCTCCATATTCTCACAATTGGATACCTTCAAAATCCTAAGAGATGTTAGGAGGTTGCTCCTACAATTATCCTCCTCCTCTTTCTCTCTTAAACTCACCAAATTATCACAATCCCCCACTACCAATGTCCTCAGCTTCACAAGAATCTTAACTGCATCTGATTTCACTAGGTATCTTATTTCATTACAATAGTGTATGCTTAATTCTTCAACTGCCCTAAGATACTCTATAACACTTCTCCACACCACATCATTAAGCCCTAACATATGTCTTATTTCCAACTTAGTGACTGCTGAAGCTACTTTAACCAGCCTTCTCAACACACCACTGTCACAATTACTTATTCTTAGATCATTCAACGAAGGTAGTGCTTCAAGTGTGACTTCAACCAAGTTAGGACAACCACATATTTGTAGAACATTCAATGAAGGTTGTTCTTC
Source organism: Helianthus tuberosus (assembly GCA_030545235.1). Classification (NCBI taxonomy): domain Eukaryota; kingdom Viridiplantae; phylum Streptophyta; class Magnoliopsida; order Asterales; family Asteraceae; genus Helianthus; species Helianthus tuberosus. The sequence goes on from CM060425.1 coordinate 203,928,764, forward strand.
AAGTGTGACTTCAACCAAGTTAGGACAATCATCTATTTTAAGCTTTTGCAAGCGTGGAAGCACAACCCTGACCATTTCTGCAACCCCCACATATTATTAAAACTCAGAACTTCAAGTGAAGGAAATGCGTGAACAGCCCCAAATAACTCAAAATCCACAACGTTTACCCTATGTAAGCTTTGAATGAACAGCTCCTTAAGTGACGGTAGCTGAGCAAGTAGTGGTAGAGATGTACATCTATGACAATCACTTATCGACACATGCTTCAAATTAAGAAACAGGGGTTCTCCAACCCACTTTGGAAACTCTAATCCCCCATATGACCTAATTTTGAGTTTTGTTAACTTATCATGACAAGGCTTCAGCTCATTCAGTACCTCTTTTTCAAGCATTTCATTTCGTGAATCACTCCATACATGCTCATCACTCCATACAAGCTCTAACTCACTAAGCCTCTTATGTGAAAACTTCGCCTCACGTGCATAATTTGCATTTTGCACTTTTTCCAAACCTACAATTGAAAATTTCCCACATAGATTCTTAAAGTCATTAAGTTTGGCTATTTCAATTCCGCTATCACTTTTGATATCGAATTTTGAGAGAGTAATTTGTAGGCTTTTCAACTCACCAATCTCTAACAGCATCTGGAACAAAAGCCGGGTGTTCCTAACATCAAGATTGATAGGGTTAAACCAGAGTAAGAGAGAAACTAGGGGTGAAGAAGATTGATAATACCTCTGAATGATTTATTAATACGTAGAAACAATTATAAATACCGTCATGAGTTACAAGGAGACCCCTTAACTAATGACAAAAGACATAATAATACCAAATGTTTAGTTATTAATAAATACCATAACAATACCCCATTCTTAACCACTTTTTGACCTCAATAAGTGAAATCTGGGAACCGAATCTTCATTTCATCCAAATACTCCCAAGTTGCCTCTTGAACTGTTTGATCTTTCCAACGAATTAATACCTTCATTGCCGCCTTACTTCCACGCTTTACTAACTTCCTCTCGAGCACTTCTTCAGGCCGTAAGCGAAACCGTGAATCCACCGGAATGGGCAGAATCTTGTCGGGTGGACCCAGAGCTGGTTTTAGGAGTGACACATGAAACACCGGATGAATTTGCGCCTCGTCAGGAAGGTCCAACTGATAGGCTACCTGACCAATATTTTCCACCACCAAGAACGGTCCAAAATACTTCGGGGTGAGTTTGGAGTGCTTATGAACACGCATAGAGTTTTGCATATATGGGCGCAGTTTAAGATACACCCAAGTGCCCACCTCAAGTTCACGTTCTGATGTGTGCTAAACAGACTATTAAAATAAACTAAACTAGACTCTCTATTCTAGACACTAAAAAGCTTTAATTCTAGACTCGACCTAAAACCACACAATCGGCAAGTGTACAAATCATTGTAGTATAACCTAGGAAGTCCGGATATCGAGCCACGAGACTCTATGTATCACGTAAACTAGACTCTAATAGACACTGACGGACACGACTTGAACTTGTTTAATTGTTTTTTTTTTTTTTGGGTGGGGGGGGGGGGGGGTTTACGGAAAAAACTAAGGAAATCTATATTAAACTACTAAATTAAACTAAAGCTAGACTAAATACGAAATAAGGCTAAAGGGCTTTTCTTATATGGAGAACAAGACCACCTAGACAAGAATCCTGGATTGCTATTAAAGACTTACCTATTAAGTTAACTGCACGACTTATGGAACCGAGATCTTAAAGTACTAAACCTATTAAGAACCAACTAAGCCCCTCGACCCTTCTCAAGGAGAAACCTATGGAACTACCTAGGTTGTTAATCCTACCGGTTATTAGACGCCTTTCCAGTTGTCTAATTATTGTGTAAGTACCCTAATGTTGACCTACTCTTTTCCAATCATAGATCTAGGGTAGTTTGAATTAATTAACTTGACTTGATAGACTAATAAAATCGACAGGTCAACTAAGACACGACCTTTTCCAAGGACTATCTAAAGCAATTTGTCGGGTAAGACCTACCAATAGCCCCTCACTTTCCAGGTATTAGGACTAGTAGAACACTAAGACTTAGTAAATTAATATCAATTACTTCTAGGGGTTATCGGCTGATTATCCCTAAAGAGTTAAGATTTCTTACGTGATATAGACACTCACCAAAATCCTAAACCCTAGTATGACTCTATGTTGTGATATAGACCGTCACTAAGAATCATACGAAGCAAATGACAATAATAAACCAAATTAAAGTACGCATGTGCATCAAATCAATAAAACAAACTTCTTACTAAACACAATCAATCCATAACATTCATGCAAATAACGAAAACCGTAAAAACTTTATTCAATCCATTCAACTAAGTCTAGGTGGCTTAAAAGTTTATTCAATCCATAACATTCATGCAAATAACGAAAACCGTAAAAACTTTATTCAATCCATTCAACTAAGTCTAGGTGGTTTACGGAAAAAACTAAGGAAATCTATATTAAACTACTAAATTAAACTAAAGCTAGACTAAATACGAAATAAGGCTAAAGGGCTTTTCTTATATGGAGAACAAGACCACCTAGACAAGAATCCTGGATTGCTATTAAAGACTTACCTATTAAGTTAACTGCACGACTTATGGAACCGAGATCTTAAAGTACTAAACCTATTAAGAACCAACTAAGCCCCTCGACCCTTCTCAAGGAGAAACCTGTGGAACTACCTAGGTTGTTAATCCTACCGGTTATTAGACGCCTTTCCAGTTGTCTAATTATTGTGTAAGTACCCTAATGTTGACCTACTCTTTTCCAATCATAGATCTAGGGTAGTTTGAATTAATTAACTTGACTTGATAGACTAATAAAACCGACAGGTCAACTAAGACACGACCTTTTCCAAGGACTATCTAAAGCAATTTGTCGGGTAAGACCTACCAATAGCCCCTCACTTTCCAGGTATTAGGACTAGTAGAACACTAAGACTTAGTAAATTAATATCAATTACTTCTAGGGGTTATCGGCTGATTATCCCTAAAGAGTTAAGATTTCTTACGTGATATAGACACTCACCAAAATCCTAAACCCTAGTATGACTCTATGTTGTGATATAGACCGTCACTAAGAATCATACGAAGCAAATGACAATAATAAACCAAATTAAAGTACGCATGTGCATCAAATCAATAAAACAAACTTCTTACTAAACACAATCAATCCATAACATTCATGCAAATAACGAAAACCGTAAAAACTTTATTCAATCCATTCAACTAAGTCTAGGTGGCTTAAAAGTTTAGCCAAGCATGATAGTCTTAAAAACAATCAAACAAGGTTTAGAACGAGAATTCATTAGAATAAAAACAAGAAGACTAGAAAATAAAAGAAACCGAATAATAAAACCCGGTAGTTCCTTGTTCTCCAAGCTTCCCGCTCAATCCCGATGATTCCGTAGCCTTGAACCTGATGCTTCACAATTCGTCCCTTGCTCTTGCCTTGCGTCTGATATTCTGATGTCGACTGTTCGTAATATTCAGCCCTTCACCACTTTTGTATGCCTCCAAAGAATATTAATAAAAGGCCACCTTCTTCGTCTGATATTGTCGAATATCCCCAAATAAATGGGCTTCGGCCCAACAAGCAAAAATAGCCGGCTCCCTTTTAATGTGCGGCTGAGTTAATTTTCTTCCAATGTGTTCTTAGAATTTTGTCTAACTAGTATTTTGCCCGACGCGCCTTGCGGCGGCGCACGACGGGTGGAAACATATAGTAAGACAAAACACGGTTCGTAAAACGCAGTGCGTGAAAGACAATTACAAAAAAATCTGTAAAACACAAAGGTAGACATAAAGTGTAAAACACAATGCCTAAGACATTTCGTAAAACACAATGCATTGGCATTTGGAAAAGTAGGAGTTGTAGTCTAGGGGTTACAATTGCAATTTTTTTTAAAGTTGGACGGGTGTAAAAATGGAGTAATAGTGCAGGAGGTAAAAAAACAAAGTCTAAAAAAGACAGTGTAAAAGTATAGGGGTGGTGGCGAAAATGTGTAAAAGATGAGGGTGTTGGTGGAAATATAAAAGAAGAGGGTTGGTGGCGTAACTGTGTAAGAGCTAAGGTGGTAATGGTGGAAAACCAAAGTAGAGGGTTGGTGCTGGCAAAGTTTGAAAGATGAAACGTAAAGTTAAAAAGTAGATGAAAACTGTAAATTGCAAAAGAAGTTAGTATTTAAGAAACAACACACAAAGTATAAGGGCCGAAAACGTAAATTAAGAAAAAAAGAAAAAAAAGAGAAATCAAATGTTGGTAGGAAAAGAAAAAAAATTAAAAAAAAGGGCAATCACCGACATAGCCTTTTAATAGTATGTATAATGTGCTTTCCGAATTGTGTATAACTACAATTGAGACCCGCCGCAATGCGGCGGGGATTATTTAGTTATGACTAAGTCGATCTAGGACCTGCACGTTATGTTAAACCTGTCAAACGGGGAAAATAGACAATATAAAAACGTTCACCCACACACGCACGTGCGTCATGTTAACTCGCAAAATTTAGAACGATACGTAAAAAAGTTAAACCAAAGACCCACGTTGCGATGTGTTAAGTCACAAAATTTAGAACCAAGCATAAAGCGAAAAATCTGCGGAAAATGAAAACTTTAAAGGACCAAAGTTTAAAGTAAAAAAAGTTGTGAGAATAGATTGCAAAAGATAAAATGTTTTGGGCTAAAAGTAAAAAAAACAAATAGTTTTGGGTTAAAAGTAATTTATGAAATACTTTTGGCTGAAAAGTAAAAAAAATCAATTTTTTTTGGAAACCCCCAAAGCCAATGTTACGACAACCATATGCATAACTATTTTTTCTTCGGAAAACCCCCAAAGCACACGCCGCGTTGCGGCGGGGCATAAAACGGTGTCAAATAATACTAATGTCACACAACCGTTATTGACCACCAACACTGACTCGACCTAGGATCTGCGTGTTGCAACAAACCTGTCAAACATGAAAAAATAGAGGTAAAAACGTTGAACCACACATGTACGTTGCGTCGTATTAACTTGCAAAATTTGAAACAAAACATCAAAAAGTTGAACCACACTTGTACGTTGCGTCGTATTAACTCGAAAAATTAAGAACTATACGTACCGAAAATTTGCCAAATATGAAAAGTATAAATGACAAAAGTTGTCAAGTTAAATTGCAAATAATGAAAAGCTTTATGTTAAAGTTAAAAAAACAAATTATGTAGGGTTAAAATTGCAAAAGGTAAAAACCTTTGGGTTAAAAGTAATGAAAAGTTTGGGTTAAAGTTAAAAAAACAAATTATGTAGGGTTAAAATTGCAAAAAGGTAAAAACATTTGGGTTAAAATTAAAAAAATCAAGTTTTTTTTTTTTTTTGAAAAACTCTCAAAGCACAAGTTACAAATAGTTATGCACAAAAAATTTGCTTATTTATATATATATGGAATGGAATATATATCATGTATATATTTTATTTCCTAGTAGTAGCCACCAATCAAATTCATTCAAGAATCCTTGTCAACCTTTACGTACAAGATTAATATGATTCCTTCCTTTTATTTTTATATTGTGGCACCCTTTAATAATATAAAATAGAGATAGTGGGTTCTGGCCCACTCACTGAAAATAGCTGCAATTTTAATTCGGTCTCTGGCACCTCACCCTGCCCAACTGGCTGGTTATTTCTTTAGTACTCGTTTTTGCTCCATTTGCACCAGTACCTGGCAAAACACAAAATAATGTAATACAATACTAAAACTAAATAAAAACAAATAAAACCTATACAAAAAATATACACTTTACACGGAACAAATATGTATATTTTACCCTACATCAAATATCCCTACACTTAAGCTTTTTTCGTCCTCGAAAAAGAATTATGCAACGGAATCAGATATGGATAAATACTCGGGTCAAAAACTTATTTATGTTTTATTAAAACCAACGCTTGCATTAGCCGCGATTGCGAATATACTTGTCCATTTAAACACAAATCCGGTCTCAAGCCCTTATCATGTGAATTTAATTTAAGTGCGGTCAATCTACCTAGGGTCTCACACTAGAATCTACGGTCCATCTAATCCCGCCTCAAGCTTATAGAACTAAAGGAACGATCACTGGACCAATTCCCAACCGTCTTATATCAAAACCAAGAGAATTTACAATCAATTTTTTTTCCTTTTTTCATTCATTTTTTTCATTACTTTTCATTCTTTTTTTTTCCTTTTCTATGAGCGTAGAGGTTGCTTTCCCTAACCAAGAGGCAATCCGGCTGTATAGTCGCTATCCCCAACTCGGATTACTTAGGCTTCGGTACTTTTTTTCTTTTCTTTGCAAGGTCGATTTCACACATCCTAGCGGTAATCCGGTTGTAAAGTCACTATCACCAACCCAGACTACATAGAAATGCGCTACTTTCATTCAGTTTCTAGCTCATTATTTTATTTTTTTTCTATTTTTGCATGATCACAAACTCTAACGGTTTTAACTTATAACGGTGCCCCTTATACTCTTATTGGCAGTTTCAATTTCCCATATTTCTCAGGCGAAAACCCACTAGTAGACCGACAATTAAGGTAATATTAAATCAAAGATACCTAAAACCAAACCGGGCCTATTCACATATCCCAAACTAGACACAAGCTCAACTTAATTAATCTCATATTATCATTATTTGAACCCGAACAAAAACCCATCTTTTCTATCATTTTCCGTATTAATTTTGCAAACTTCTTTATTCAAAAGACATTTTCTGATTTTTTTTAATTTTTTTGGATTTTCTATTTTTTTTATTTTTCGACTTTTTGACTCAAACGACACACTAACTAGACACTAAACGATAGTTTCCTATCCCCACACTTAAACTCTACATTGCCCTCAATGTAGGATGGAAACCGACTCAAAAGACTAAAATAAATAAGAATTAAAAATACTAAGGGCATAATTGGAAAGGACTTAGCTGCTTAATTATCGCATAAGCTCCAAAACTCTTGTCCAATCCAGCTCGGTTGTATAGCATTTCGTTCGCGATCTGCTTTGACACTGACTGGTATACTTGGTAGATGCCTGATATTCGAAAAGCAGCTCCAAAATCACCCTAATGGAGATTGAGTACGGGTGGTACATATCAAACCTGCTAAACAAAAACAAGCAAAAACTAAAGCAGTATCGACTCTAAAAAAATGACTCAAAACTACTAACTTAGAGTCATAGTACAAATTAAATGACTTAACGCCACAAACTACCGAAAATACACCGAATATATATATATATATAAAATTTACAAAACTCTACAAACCTCCCCACACTTGAATTTAATCTGGAGGCTTCTCTTCGATCTGAACCCGGTCTAACCCATTTAATTCCACCCGGTCTTTATATATACTTAAAAATTTAATGGTGGAATCGAAAAACAAAGTAAAGCTTTTTATAAAATTGAAAAACATTGTAAAACATTCAATCAGGTCAGACCACCAATATTTAAACTTACCTGGAATGGACCGGATGCGTGGCATGTAACGATAAGAGCGGTCGTGGTTGCACTTTAATTGCTCCATTTTCTGTTTCGCCCATCTTCCGACCCGGAACCATCTCCGGTTTCCAGGTTCTTTCTTTCTTGCCCTCTCCCGTGGCCTTGAATATTCAGTTACCCCTACCACGGGCTAGCTATGATGTTCTTCATCTTCCACCATTCCCTCTACTTCCTTGGGAAGATCCCCACACTTAATTTCTACGTGCGGTGTGGGTTCACTTATTTTCTCGGGTTTACCTTCTAGTAGGGCTTCTAAATTTGCTAAATCACCTAATGGATCAAATTCCCCTACTTGTTCAGATTCTGATAAACCTTCTAACTCCCCTAAAAACTCATCTTCCCAACTTAACACTTTTTTCTCTACCTCAACATCAAACATACTCTCCAAAGAATCACCTAAATCTAATTCCTCTTCAACATCTACTTCCTTAACTAATGATTCTTGGTAGATTCGCCACTCTTCTTGTTCTTCCTCGTCATCTGAATCACTCTCTCACACTATCCCGCAATTAGGCACCTGCATCGTAATCTCATCATCTTCACAGCCAAAACCAATGATGCCCTTCTTCTCCATTTCTTCTACTTCTTCTAATCTCATAGACATTTCTTCTATTGAACATCGAATGTCTGAGAGTATAGACTGGTGATTTTGAAACAGGACTTCATGTTCTTGAATCATTTTCTGAGTAGTCTCATCCGTAGCTACTAGTTGAACTAACAACCCCGTTATCCTATCCAGCTGGTCCTGCACATAGACTTCAGAATTTTGCTGTTGGGGCTGGTGATACGGTTCCTCATACTGGTACGAGGAATACCCCTGTGAAAAATATGACTGCGGCTGCACATAGGGGTTAGCATAATAATATGCAGAGAACCTCAGGAAATATGGACAAAATATAGAGATGTGAGGTACACCACAATCTTGACACATAACTGACACTAAGACTCAAGAAAAAGAAATGACACAGACAAGTAGACTCCTACGACTCAATATACAAAATATACAAGTAGCACAGATATGTCAGATAAGATCAGTCAAAGAAATTAATGCAATTACCAAGAGTCCCCGGCAACGGCGCCAAAAACTTGATGTGTGCTAAACAGACTATTAAAATAAACTAAACTAGACTCTCTATTCTAGACACTAAAAAGCTTTAATTCTAGACTCGACCTAAAACCACACAATCGGCAAGTGTACCGATCAATGTAGTATACCCTAGGAATTCCGGATATCGAACCACGAGACTCTATGTATCACGTAAACTAGACTCTGATAGACACTGACGGACGCGACTTGAACTTGTTTAATTGTTTTGGGGGGGGGGGGTTACGGAAAAAGTAAGGAAATCTATATTAAACTACTAAATTAAACTAAAGCTAGACTAAATACGAAATAAGGCTAAAGGGCTTTTCTTATATGGAGAACAAGACCACCTAGACAAGAATCCTGGATTGCTATTAAAGACTTACCTATTAAGTTAACTGCACGACTTATGGAACCGGGATCTTAAAGTACTAAACCTATTAAGAACCAACTAAGCCCCTCGACCCTTCTCAAGGAGAAACCTGTGGAACTACCTAGGTTGTTAATCCTACCGGTTATTAGACGCCTTTCCAGTTGTCTAATTATTGTATAAGTACCCTAATGTTGACCTACTCTTTTCCAATCATAGATCTAGGGTAGTTTGAATTAATTAATTAACTTGACTTGATAGACTAATAAAACCGACAGGTCAACTAAGACACGACCTTTTCCAAGGACTATCTAAAGCAATTTGTCGGGTAAAACCTACCAATAGCCCCTCACTTTCCAGGTATTAGGACAAGCAGAACACTAAGACTTAGTAAATTAATATCAATTACTTCTAGGGGTTATCGGCCGATTATCCCTAAAGAGTTAAGATTTCTTACGTGATATAGACACTCACCAAAATCCTAAACCATAGTATGACTCTATGTTGTGATATAGACCGTCACTAAGAATCATACGAAGCAAATGACAATAATAAACCAAATTAAAGTACGCATGTGCATCAAATCAATAAAACAAACTTCTTACTATACACAATCAATCCATAACATTCATGCAAATAACGAAAACCGTAAAAACTTTATTCAATCCATTCAACTAAGTCTAGGTGGCTTAAAAGTTTAGCCAAGCATGATAATCTTAAAAACAATCAAACAAGGTTTAGAACAAGAATTCATTAGAATAAAAACAAGAAGACTAGAAAATAAAAGAAACCGAATAATAAAACCCGGTAGTTCCTTGTTCTCCAAGCTTCCCGCTCGATCCCGATGATTCCGTAGCCTTGAACCTGATGCTTCACAATTCGTCCCTTACTCCTGCCTTGCGTCTGATATTCTGATGTCGACTGTTCGTAATATTCAGCCCTTCACCACTTTTGTATGCCTCCAAAGAATATTAATAAAAGGCCACCCTCTTCGTCTGATGTTGTCGAATATCCCCAAATAAATGGGCTTCGGCTCAACAAGCAAAATAGCCGGCTCCCTATTAATGTGCGGCTGAATTAATTTTCTTCGAATGTGTTCTTAGAATTTTGTCTAATGTGCTTTCCCAATTGTGTATAATATATATCATGTATATATTTTATTTCCTAGTAGTAGCCACCAATCAAATTCATTCAAGAATCCTTGTCCACCTTTACGTACAAGATTAATATGATTCCTTCCTTTTATTTTTATATTATGGCACCCTTTGATAATATAAAATAGAGATAGTGGGTTCTGGCCCACTCACTGAAAATAGCTGCAATTTTAATTCGGTCTCTGGCACCTCACTCTGCCCAACTGGCTGGTTATTTCTTTAGTACTCGTTTTCGCTCCATTTGCACCGGTACCTGGCAAAACACAAAATAATGTAATACAATACTAAAACTAAATAAAAACAAATAAAACCTATACAAAAAATATACACTTTACACGGCACAAATATGTGTATTTTACCCTACATCACGTTCTGAACGTTTTTAATCCGCTTGTTGTTTCATTCTGTTTTGAGCTTTGGTCAAGGATTGTTTTAGCAACCTTATTGTTGCTTCTTTATCCATTAAAAACTCATCGAGCTCCCCATTACCTGCATCTTTTTTAATATAAGGAATATAGAGTGGGGGCGGATACCCTTATAAAGCTTCAAACGGAGTCATGTTGATCGATGAATGGAAAGTAGTATTGTACCACCACTCGGCTAACGGAACCCACTTAGCCCATGTGTACGGTCGCCCCATCACCATGCAACGTAAATAACCCTCCAAGCACCTGTTAACCACCTCGGTCTGGCCATCAGATTGAGGATGGTAAGCTGTTGATAGGTTAGCTGCAATACCCTGTAATGATACGAATTCCTTCCAAAAAGTACTCATGAATATCGGGTCTTGATGGGTAGTGTGAAACATGAGCCTTATGTGTATTAGATTGTATGATTTAATGCGGTTTATGTCATTATATTCGTTGAATATGTTAACTACGAAAGTTTGTGGTTTTACAGATTAAGCGTGTAACACGGTGAAGTTAGAGAGCGTAACCTACGGTCCATGCATGTTAAACAACAATGTTCCAACAACATAGAAACAAATTGTCTAGAAGGGGGTTGGCATCGTGGGCGTTGTGAAAAGAGAACAAGAAACAGAAGATTATGAGCGTAACCTACGGTCAATAACCGTAGGCTACGAAATAAATACACTTCAGCATAAATATGGGGATGGCATTTAATATGTTTTAAAGGAAAAAGGTTTGACCAAAACCCTAAAGTGGACGTGACTTGAGGGGGAGTTGATTATTTACTTCATAAACAATTAGTGGGGACATGATTAACATGAAACATCATCATCATCACGGCAGTCAAGAAGGGGTGCACATGAGGGTTAATTAAAAGAGAGGAATATCTCATCCATCATATTATTACTTGACGGTGGATTTGAGACAAGAAGGAGAAGCAGATTCACTTTTGTGAATTGGGCCGCACATGGACTTAAAGGTGGGCCGCCAACATGAAGCAGACATCACGTAGTGGACCTCTGGGACGGCAGAAAAGACACACGCATACACTTTTGGGCCGATCACATCACATGACTATTGAATCCACACACGCACATGTGGGCTTGGGCTTGATTCGACGGCAACATTTATGGAACATCATACATCATCTTTAACGGCGGAGAGGAGAGGATAGAGAAGGCTATGAAGATCAATCAACCGACATGAGCGGCTAAATCTCTAGTGGACACTTCGGGTGAATGATTGTGTAAGACACTATTGATTTGGTTTATTGTTTTATGTATTGAGTTTGGATTGTAACCGTGTGACAGACGGTCTTTACTTGCGTTTTTATAATTCGTTTGACAAACGAATCCTGTGTTAGACAGAGATATAAATACGTTTAAATCTGATTATACTTTGTTGGTTGAATAATTATTCATTGCATGAATAGTTGATAATTATATCGTTTAACCAATAGTATCCAATATGACAATCAGCTAAGTTATTAGTTAATCACACAATCTGAATCCCGGAGTGATCACCTCTCCTTATCATTGTTTATTACAACTCAACCTTTTTCTTAGTTTTTATTTGTTAATTTAGATAATTCTCACAATCAAACAAACTGATTTTCCAATTCTGTAATAGTTAATTAAAAATTTTCATTACAACACTTTCCACAATCCTCCTCTGGTTCGATATCCGACTTACTCTAGCTACTAGTTTATTTCGGTTTTTGCATGTCACTAACGACAGACATCAAAATGGCGCCGTTGCTGGGGAGGCGTGCGCAAAGTGTTTAGTGTTAAGTTTTAGTTAAAAAAAAAAACCTAAAAATTTTTTGTTTTTATTTTGTTATCTTATTTGTTTGTGATTCACGTGGGTAGTTGAACTGTGTTTGTGCAGGATGACAGATCTTACTATATTTTGCGGCTCTTCTACATGCATTTTGTGCGGTGAACCACTTCACCCGTGTATCGGTTGCCACGAGGCCCGATTTAGACGGGAAAAAGCGAAATGGGAAGAACCACAGATGCCTTACTATGATAATCCTTCCCCTCCACCATATTTCTATGATTCTGATACAACGGTGGAGGATGGTTATTACTCTGACGGATGGGATCGGGACGAGGATGCTTATTATGATCCAAGGACGGATGGACAATGTTTCTGTTGCGGTCGTAATCATACTTCTATTTATGATGATGTGTGCGCGGTGTATTTGGAAAATCCAGAGTATTGGAATAAAAAAATGATGGATGCGTACATCTCAACACCGTATCAGGGATACCGACAGTATCATCCCGAGGAATATCCTGAGCCCGAGGGTGTCTATACTTATTAGACCGAGGAGGAGAAAGAGCTTGCTGTGTTGGAAGTGACTTTGTCCAAACTCAAGCAGTATTTATCAGCACCCAACCTTTCCAATGAAGATCGAATCAGCTGTTTAGTTTCTAAGTGTCAGAATTTAAAAAAGAATATAGAAATAGAAGAGCGTCTCTCACCATTACCTGATGATATTAGAGATTATTCTCACATGGAGGAGGAAGTTGTGGAGGATAATACCACACCAATGAATCCTTTATCTGATGAAGAGTCACTGGTGGATCAGATGGTGTGTGAAGATGATGAGGCAGAGCAGACTGATGAGATGAGTGTGTGTACCGAACCTCTTTCCATATCAATCATTCCAATTAACAAGTGTGGGGAAGAGGGTTCGAGGAAGAAGATGAAAAGGGTGAAGCTACAAGACATCGGTGTATATCTCGTGAAGTGGATCAGCGAAACCCGCAGGTGCTTTCGAAACATGCCAATTATACCGACGAACTTATGGAGATGGCATGTAAATTTCCGGGCATTCATTGGAAATGCAGTGGGTAAGTGTGCATTGAGACCACCATAACACATATCAGGTATGGTCTGGCTGAAGACCTTTAAACTTAGCGCTCTCGGGAGGCAGCCCGAGGATGTAGAGTATTGTATTTGTTCTTTTGTTTTGGTGTTGGTTATGTTTTGGCAGGTTACTACGTTTAATTCCCGCGGATGCAATGATTCAAGTGTGGGGATGTTTGGCAACATCCCCGATGAGATATCAGAGAATCCAAGAGATGTTTACGGCCTTGTCCGATCATAGCAGCCGCTCCGCTACAGACACTTGCTGATTGAATTATCAGGTTCATGTGTCTCTCTATCATTTTGTTTTTATTTTTATTTGTACATTTGGTGGTGTGAATCTTTGTGTTGGGAATGGTTTTATGTGTCGAGTCGTCTAGTTGTTAGCCGTTCATGGTTTGTTAGGTGGTATCTCTCGATTTTAGATTATAAATTGCACCATACATTGGGGACAATGTATCCCAAGTGTTGGGATGCGGTAACTCGAGAAAGGGTTGGTATGACTGTTGATATTAAATGCTTGAAAGGGTTGAATTTGCTTAAAATTGATAAAATTTTGAAAATTTTTGTTTCTCAAGTATGCTTGAACTACATGAAAACCAACATTTTCAATTGCTAAAGGGTTTCTTGCTGATATTAAACTAACTTAGATCCCTAGTCATGGTTGTCCCTTTAAGTTTCATGAGAGTATTTCTGACAGGTTTTTTATAAAATAGTTGAGAAGAGATGCCTAACTAGGGGTAACATGCTTTAGGAATTACACATGCTACGTGTCGGTAACCCTTATTCCTTTTGTTCGGTGAGATATTTGAGCCTACTAGATTGTTAGTTGAATTGCAATAAATGTTCATTTGATGAGTGTAGTCCATATGTTGCTTTGTATTAGAACTTGTGTGGTTTGATACGTGCCGAGACTGTGGTTAGCGTATACACATAGATGATAAAGGCATTAGGATCCTTTCATTGTTTCGTATGTTGATTATTTATCCATCCCACTTTAGTTAACCATGTTGAGCCTTTCACCTTTGGTTTGTTACACCTTGTTTGACCCGTTTGATTACCAACCATGAATGACAATTACGTGTTTAGAAGTCTGTTAAAAAAAAACTAAAAAAAAAGAATGAAAAAAAAAGAGAAAAGGAAAAATAGTGAAAAATCATTATTATGTTCGTGTTAAATAAATGGGTCGAAAATACCCAAAGTGTTAGTAGTATTGTGAATAAAGTTATCATGGTTTGGTATTTGTTTGTGTTCGCCATATAAAAAAATGCCAAAAATATATCCCTACCTTTACCCTTAACCCAAAACCCGAAAAGTCCTTTTGATATGTGTTACGTTATTTGATACGGTGGAGGTTTGATTGCTATACAAGCTTATGATTGCAAAGTAGCATATTTGGTTTTGAGAGAAATATATACTAGCTCATTACACGTTAGTCTTGATTAAACCGGGAGGAGTGATCATTGTGAGGGGCGTGTGGCATGTGTGTAGTATCATAAGCATGTTAGTTTTAGTTAGGCAAGTCTTACATTGTTTTAAATGCGTATCATTTATTTGTCAGATTGTCAATCTCGATTGTGTCAGTCTATGGGACGGGTATGACCTGGGACCTTAAATTGCTAATTCGGTAAGGGATTTAATAGTGATTTGTTAATAAGGTAAGTAATGTTTGTAATGGTTGCTTGAGGACAATCAAGGATAAGTGTGGGGATGTGCTGGGTAGTGTGAAACATGAGCCTTAAGTGTATTAGATTGTATGATTTAATTCGGTTTATGTCATTATATTCGTTGAATATGTTAACTACGAAAGTTTGTGGTTTTACAGATTAAACGTGTAACACGGTGAAGTTAGAGAGCGTAACCTACGGTCCATGCATGTTAAACAACAATGTTCCAACAACATAGAAACAAATTGTCTAGAAGGGGGTTGGCATCGTGGGCGTTGTGAAAAGAGAACAAGAAACAGAAGATTATGAGCGTAACCTACGGTCAATAACCGTAGGCTATGAAATAAATACACTTCAGCATAAATATGGGGATGGCATTTAATATGTTTTAAAGGAAAAAGGTTTGACCAAAACCCTAAAGTGAACGTGACTTGAGGGGGAGTTGATTATTTACTTCATCAACAATTAGTGGGGACATGATTAACATGAAACATCATCATCATCACGGCAGTCAAGAAGGGGTGCACATGAGGGTTAATTAAAAGAGAGGAATATCTCATCCATCATATTATTACTTGACAGTGGATTTGAGACAAGAAGGAGAAGCAGATTCACTTTTGTGAATTGGGCCGCACATGGACTTAAAGGTGGGCCGCCAACATGAAGCAGACATCACGTAGTGGACCTCTGGGACGGCAGAAAAGACACACGCATACACTTTTGGGCCGATCACATTACATGACTATTGAATCCACACACGCACATGTGGGCTTGGGCTTGATTCGACGGCAACATTAAGGGAACATCATACATCATCTTTGACGGCGGAGAGGAGAGGATAGAGAAGGCTATGAAGATCAATCAACCGACATGAGCGGCTAAATCTCTTGTGGACACTTCGGGTGAATGATTGTGTAAGACACTATTGATTTGGTTTATTGTTTTATGTATTGAGTTTGGATTGTAACCGTGTGACAGACGGTCTTTACTTGCGTTTTTATAATTCGTTTGTCAAACGAATCCTGTGTTAGACAGAGACATAAATACGTTTAAATCCGATTATACTTTGTTGGTTGAATAATTATTCATTGCATGAATAGTTGATAATTATATCGTTTAACCAATAGTATCCAATATGACAATCAGCTAAGTTATTAGTTAATCACACAATCTAAATCCCGGAGTGATCACCTCTCCTTGTCATTGTTTATTACAACTCAACCTTTTTCTTAGTATTTGTTAATTTAGATAATTCTCACAATCAAACAAACTGATTTTCCAATTCTATAATAGTTAATTAAAAATTTTCATTACAACACTTTCCACAATCCTCCTCTGGTTCGATATCCGACTTACTCTAGCTACTAGTTTATGTCGGTTTTTGCATGTCACTAACGACAGACATCAAAATGGCGCCGTTGCCGGGGAGGCGTGCGCAAAGTGTTTAGTGTTAAGTTTTAGTTAAAAAAAAAACCTAAAATTTTTTTGTTTTTATTTTGTTATCTTATTTGTTTGTGATTCACGTGGGTAGTTGAACTGTGTTTGTGCAGGATGACAGATCTTACTATATTTTGCGGCTCTTCTAAATGCATTTTGTGCGGTGAACCACTTCACCCGTGTATCGGTTGCCACGAGGCCCGATTTAGACGGGAAAAAGCGAAATGGGAAGAACCACCGATGCCTTGCTATGATAATCCTTCCCCTCCACCATATTTCTATGATTCTGATACAACGGTGGAGGATGGTTATTACTCTGACGGATGGGATCGGGACGAGGATGCTTATTATGATCCAAGGACGGATGGACAATGTTTCTGTTGCGGTCGTAATCATACTTCTATTTATGATGATGTGTGCGCGGTGTATTTGGAAAATCCAGAGTATTGGAATAAAAAAATGATGGATGCGTACATCTCAACACCGTATCAGGGATACCGACAGTATCATCCCGAGGAATATCCTAAGCCCGAGGGTGTGTATACTTATCAGACCGAGGAGGAGAAAGAGCTTGCTGTGTTGGAAGTGACTTTGTCCAAACTCGAGCAGTATTTATCAGCACCCAACCTTTCCAATGAAGATCGAATCAGCTGTTTAGTTTCTAAGTGTCAGAATTTAAAAAAGAAGATAGAAATAGAAGAGCGTCTCTCACCATTACCTGATGATATTAGAGATTATTCTCACATGGATGAGGAAGTTGTGGAGGATAATACCACACCAATGAATCCTTTATCTGATGAAGAGTCACTGGTGGATCAGATGGTGTGTGAAGATGATGAGGCAGAGCAGACTGATGAGATGAGTGTGTGTACCGAACCTCTTTCCATATCAATCATTCCAATTAACAAGTGTGGGGAAGAGGGTTCGAGGAAGAAGATGAAAAGGGTGAAGCTACAAGACATCGGTGTATATCTCGTGAAGTGGATCAGCGAAACCCGCAGGTGCTTTCGAAACATGCCAATTATACCGACGAACTTATGGAGATGGCATGTAAATTTCCGGGCATTCATTGGAAATGCAGTGGGTAAGTGTGCATTGAGACCACCATAACGCATATCAGGTATGGTCTGGCTGAAGACCTTTAAACTTAGCGCTCTCGGGAGGCAGCCCGAGGATGTAGAGTATTGTATTTGTTCTTTTGTTTTGGTGTTGGTTATGTTTTGGCAGGTTACTACGTTTAATTCCCGCGGATGCAATGATTCAAGTGTGGGGATGTTTGGCAACATCCCCAATGAGATATTAGAGAATCCAAGAGATGTTTACGGCCTTGTCCGATCATAGCAGCCGCTCCGCTACAGACACTTGCTGATTGAATTATCAGGTTCATGTGTCTCTCTATCATTTTGTTTTTATTTTTATTTGTACATTTGGTGGTGTGAATCTTTGTGTTGGGAATGGTTTTATGTGTCGAGTCGTCTAGTTGTTAGCCGTTCATGGTTTGTTAGGTGGTATCTCTCGATTTTAGATTATAAATTGCACCATACATTGGGGACAATGTATCCCAAGTGTGGGGATGCGGTAACTCGAGAAAGGGTTGGTATGACTGTTGATATTAAATGCTTGAAAGGGTTGAATTTGCTTAAAATTGATAAAATTTTGAAAATTTTTGTTTCTCAAGTATGCTTGAACTACATGAAAACCAACATTTTCAATTGCTAAAGGGTTTCTTGCTGATATTAAACTAACTTAGATCCCTAGTCATGGTTGTCCCTTTAAGTTTCATGAGAGTATTTCTGACAGGTTTTTTATAAAATAGTTGAGAAGAGATGCCTAACTAGGGGTAACATGCTTTAGGAATTACACATGCTACGTGTCGGTAACCCTTATTCCTTTTGTTCGGTGAGATATTTGAGCCTACTAGATTGTTAGTTGAATTGCAATAAATGTTCATTTGATGAGTGTAGGCCATATGTTGCTTTGTATTAGAACTTGTGTGGTTTGATACTTGCCGAGACTGTGGTTAGCGTATACACATAGATGATAAAGGCATTAGGATCCTTTCATTGTTTCGTATGTTGATTATTTATCCATCCCACTTTAGTTAACCATGTTGAGCCTTTCACCTTTGGTTTGTTACACCTTGTTTGACCCATTTGATTAACAACCATGAATGACAATTATGTGTTTAGAAGTCTGTTAAAAAAAACTAAAAAAAAAGAATGAAAAAAAAAAGAGAAAAGGAAAAATAATGAAAAATCATTATTATGTTCGTGTTAAATAAATGGGTCGAAAATACCCAAAGTGTTAGTAGTATTGTGAATAAAGTTATCATGGTTTGGTATTCGTTTGTGTTCGCCATATAAAAAAAATGCCAAAAATATATCCCTACCTTTACCCTTAACCCAAAACCCGAAAAGTCCTTTTGATATGTGTTACGTTATTTGATACGGTGGAGGTTTGATTGCTATACAAGCTTATGATTGCAAAGTAGCATATTTGGTTTTGAGAGAAATATATACTAGCTCATTACACGTTAGTCTTGATTAAACCGAGAGGAGTGATCATTGTGAGGGGAGTGTGGCATGTGTGTAGTATCATAAGCATGTTAGTTTTAGTTAGGCAAGTCTTACATTGTTTTAAATGCGTATCATTTACTTGTCAGATTGTCAATCTCGATTGTGTCAGTCTATGGGACGGGTATGACCTGGGACCTTAAATTGCTAATTCGGTAAGGGATTTAATAGTGATTTGTTAATAAGGTAAGTAATGTTTGTAATGGTTGCTTGAGGACAATCAAGGATAAGTGTGGGGATGTGATGGGTAGTGTGAAACATGAGCCTTAAGTGTATTAGATTGTATGATTTAATGCGGTTTATGTCATTATATTCGTTGAATATGTTAACTACGAAAGTTTGTGGTTTTACAGATTAAGCGTGTAACACGGTGAAGTTAGAGAGCGTAACCTACGGTCCATGCATGTTAAACAACAATGTTCCAACAACATAGAAACAAATTGTCTAGAAGGGGGTTGGCATCGTGGACGTTGTGAAAAGAGAACAAGAAACAGAAGATTATGAGCGTAACCTACGGTCAATAACCGTAGGCTACGAAATAAATACACTTCAGCATAAATATGGGGATGGCATTTAATATGTATTAAAGGAAAAAGGTTTGACCAAAACCCTAAAGTGGACGTGACTTGAGGGGGAGTTGATTATTTACTTCATCAACAATTAGTGGGGACATGATTAACATGAAACATCATCATCATCACGGTAGTCAAGAAGGGGTGCACATGAGGGTTAATTAAAAGAGAGGAATATCTCATCCATCATATTATTACTTGACGGTGGATTTGAGACAAGAAGGAGAAGCAGATTCACTTTTGTGAATTGGGCCGCACATGGACTTAAAGGTGGGCCGCCAACATGAAGCAGACATCACGTAGTGGACCTCTGGGACGGCAGAAAAGACACACGCATACACTTTTGGGCCGATCACATCACATGACTATTGAATCCACACACGCACATGTGGGCTTGGGCTTGATTCGACGACAACATTTATGGAACATCATACATCATCTTTGACGGCGGAGAGGAGAGGATAGAGAAGGCTATGAAGATCAATCAACCGACATGAGCGGCTAAATCTCTTGTGGACACTTCGGGTGAATGATTGTGTAAGACACTATTGATTTGGTTTATTGTTTTATGTATTGAGTTTGGATTGTAACCGTGTGACAGACGGTCTTTACTTGCGTTTTTATAATTCGTTTGACAAACGAATCCTGTGTTAGACAGAGACATAAATACGTTTAAATCCGATTATACTTTGTTGGTTGAATAATTATTCATTGCATGAATAGTTGATAATTATATCGTTTAACCAATAGTATCCAATATGACAATCAGCTAAGTTATTAGTTAATCACACAATCTGAATCCCGGAGTGATCACCTCTCCTTATCATTGTTTATTACAACTCAACCTTTTTCTTAGTTTTTATTTGTTAATTTAGATAATTCTCACAATCAAACAAACTGATTTTCCAATTCTGTAATAGTTAATTAAAACTTTTCATTACAACACTTTCCACAATCCTCCTCTGGTTCGATATCCGACTTACTCTAGCTACTAGTTTATTTTGGTTTTTGCATGTCACTAACGACAGACATCAGGTCTCGGTCACACACGATAGAACTAGGACACCCGTGGAGCTTGTACACATTATCAATGAACACTTGAGCCACATCAGCCGTTGAAAACGGATGTCGAAGCAATATAAAGTGGCTATACTTGGTAAGTCGGTTGACTACCACCAATACCGTATCCTTACCGTTAGACTTGGGAAGCCCTCCGATAAAGTCCATAGAGATGTTGGTAAAAATCGTGTTAGGTATGGGAAGCGGTTGTAGTAATCCTGGCAACGCCACATTCTCGTGCTTGGCTCTCATGCACACGTCACAACCGCGTATAAACTGTCGAACCATCTTTGTGATTCCCTTCCAAAAGAACATGCCCTTTACCCGTTGCGTTATTGCATGAATTCCCGAATGGCCCCCAATTGGCGAGCTATGGCACAAGTTCAAAATATCTTCACGAAGTTGTCTGTCCCTTCCTACTACCTGTTTGCCCCGTTTTGTCAACCATTCCCCATTCCATTTAATGTTGGCTACCACCTCACCATTTTTTAATTTGGTCACTATTTCCTGGAGTTGGTCATCTTTTTGTTGACAAGTGATGATTCGTTTCATGAGAACAGGTTCAAAGGAGTTTATAGATGTGGTGAAAAGTGATACCCCATGCACCCGAGATAATGCGTCAGCCGCTACGTTCTCTTTTCCTTTTTTATAATCTATAGAATAATTGTAACCCATCAGTTTGGCGAGCCACTTATGTTGGAGAGGCGTCGTCACCTTCTGAGTTAGCAAATGCTTTAAACTTTGCTGATCAGTACGAATGAGGAATTACCCGGTTACAAGATAATAGTGCCACTGTTTTACCGCCATTAGAATCGCTAATAACTCCTTTTCGTAGACCAATAAGACTTGTTGTTTAGGAGATAATGCCTTGCTAATAAAGGATATTGGGTGTTTGTCTTGCATCAATACCACCCCTAGTCCATAAGTTGATGCATCAGTTTCGATAACAAACTGCTTCGATAACGCTGTTTTGTGGATGTCCTCCGAACACATGCGTACCTGATGATAACCCGAGCGCAAGTCGAGTTTAGGGAACACCGCTGCACCCCCGAGCTCATCCAATAACTCTTCAATCAGGGGAATCGGAAATTTATTTTTTACCGTTGCTTCATTTAACCTCCGGTAATCCATACACATCCTCCACTGGCCATCCTTCTTTTTAACCAAGACAACCGGTGCAGCAAAGTCACTTTGGCTATTGCGTATGATATCCGCTTCCAAAAGTTCGCGGGTTGTTTTCTCGATAACATCCTTTTGTACCGTTGGGTACCAGTACGGACGTTGACTGATCGGCATTGTACCTTCCTTCAAAACTATACGGTGGTCAAACTTGCGCTCTAGCGGTAAACTAATGGGCGTTTGGAACACATCACTAAACTCAGTTAAAAGGGACTGCCATATGTACTCATCCTTCCCTGGTACTATCTTGGATTCAAAACAAGGTACATGAGGTTGTATAAGTTGTAAACTGAACAACTGTGAAGAATTTGCCTTAGATTGTTTATGTATTATGGACCCCATTTTTCCCCAGAACACACCAAGAACTTGTTATTCTCAATCCCCTTAAGCTCACAAGACACCCCATCTATCTTGAATTTCATGGTCATCTTTTGAAAATTCCATAAAATATCCTCTAGGGGAAATAACCACTGAACTCCCAGAATCATGTCATAATTTTCTAAATTGATAAGGAGTACCTCGGTCGTGTACCATCTTCCTTCCATCGTCCACTGAAACTCAGGACAAACCTGAGTACAGTGAAGTTGTTTGCCATCGGCCACACCTACCTTAATCGGTGGGATGTCCTTTACTGGACATTGAAGTCTATTAGCCAACCTGCTGTCAATAAAATTATGTGTCGAACCCGAATTTATGAGGATATGGAGTTTTCGTGTCCCCATTGATCCCATAACCCTCATTGTCGAGTACGAAGGTAACCCGGTTAACGCGTGTATTGAAATCTGAGGATCTGATTCTTGTTCTTCAGTAGTCGGCGTGACATCCTCTCTGTCCACATCGTCGTCCACCTCAATAATAAAAAGCTGATTTCTGGTACACTTATGGCCCGGTACAAACTTTTCGGTGCACCAAAAACACTCACCTTTTGATCTTTTTCGTTCCAATTCCTTACTGGTTAGGCGGCGTGGATTGTTGGTAATAGGTTTAGTAGGTTTCGAATATGGAGCAGGTAGTAGAGGTAATTTATTTGCATTCATAGGTGGTGTAATACGCGTTGCCTCTTGGGTTTTCTGCGGTGCCCCTTTACCGGTAACGATGGAGTTCATCAGGTTTTTGTTGTTAATGTTTTGAATTCTCGCCAACCCGTATGCCTCATGCAGGGTTCGAGGCTTGAACATCTTCACCGGGACCTTAATCTCCTGTTTCAGCCCCTTCAAGTAGAGGCTTACCGCTTGTTCTTCACTAATCGTAACCTTGTTAAGTAGCCTGTCAAAATTCGAGTTATATTCTTGCAAGTCATCTTCCTGGTTGAGAGATGCTAACTCTTCCATAGCATCCTCGAACATTGCATTAGAGAAATGGGCTGTGATGGCTCGTACATAGTCCTCCCAAGGTAACTCGGTTATGGGCATCCCCCTGATTTTCATGTAGGCTTGGTGCCATTGAATCGCGTCCCCCTCGAAGTGGACGACGGCACACTTGACTTTCAAGTTCGCTGGTGTCTCGTCAATCGAGAAAAAGTGCTCACACCGGTATACCCAACCCTCGACATCTTCACCCTTGAATTTGGGAAATTCGATTTTACCCACTCTCATCGGCCGATTGTTGTTGTTTTGGTCATTGTCGCTAAACGCACCCGAGTAGTTGTCCGAACCAGAGTTCTCGTTCGACTTCTTCAAGAGTTGTTCCTGTTGGTTCATCATAGCCGCAAGAGAAGCCTGAAGTTCAATGATGGCCTTCTCATGCTCCTTGATCGATTTGTCTATGTCTTGGTTCCTTGTGTTGGCCATGGTTGAAGTTGAATCCGAAAGGGATCGATAGAGAGCTCTGATACCCTTGATAGGGTTAAACCAGAGTAAGAGAGAAACTAGGGGTGAAGAAGATTGATAATATCTCTGAATGGTTTATTAATATGCAGAAATAATTATAAATACCGTCATGAGTTACAAGGAGCCCCCTTAACTAATGACAAAAGACATAATAATACCAATTGTTTAATTATTAATAAATACCATAACAAAGATGCCTCAGGTTTTTAAGTTTTAGGAAGCTGTAGGGCAACTTAGTTAATCTATCACAACCAGATAGGATCAATGTTTGTAAATTATATAGATTGCCAACAGTTTTCGATAAATGATTGATGCTAGTTCGAGATAGATTAAGATATCTCAAGCGCCTCAAAGTACCAGTGGACTCCGGTACCTCACTTATATAAGAGCGACCCAAATACAAAACCCTTCACAATGGTAACTCAGGAAGCAAGTCGGTGAGTATCTTATTGGATAAGTAGAAACCCTGCCAACTTTGTGCCTCCACAACAGACGTTGCCAAAAATGTCCTCAAACATTTGGCTCTTTTAAATGCCTCGAACTTCTTGTAAGCTACGTAATTCTCACGATCAAATGACATATGGCGGTATTTTTGCAACATCTCCATCCTAATATTCTTCTCCGACTCATTGTCTAACCTTAAAAAAAATCGGTAGAAACAGATGTCGCCAAGTCATTCATGAGGTCATGCATCACAAATAATGATTCATTATTAGGCGCTTGTTGGAAAAATGACCTCGACAACAACTCGTCAAAGAATTCTTGACCCACGTGTTCTTTTGTTGAATCGCTTTGGAAGAACCCATCTGCCATCCATAGTAAAACCAGTTCCTCCTTATCAAACAGGAAGTCCTTGGGGAACAAGGAGCAGTATGCAAACAATTGTTTCAAAGTTGCAGAAAGATCTTGGTAACTTAGTCTAAGGGCGGGGAGAATTCCACCTTTATATTTTAATCTCCATATTGTTAGAAAATTAACCACTGATCAGATCCACTGATCAATTTAAACCAAACCACTGATCAGTTTAAACCAAACCACTGATCTGAAAAACCACTGACCAGTGTAACCACTGATCAGTTTAACCAAACCACTGATTAAAAGCACTGATCTGGAAAACCACTGATCAGTTTAACCACTGACCAATTTAACCGAACCACTGATCAGTTTAAGTCTGTTCAAACGTGAACAGAACCCACTGATCAGAACAGTGGTTAGAAAAAGCTGCAATAAGATGAAGAAAAGAAACAGTAAACGTTTGAACCGGGCTTGTGTTTAACACAATTCCCTTAAATAGTTCGTCGTCTGTTCCCAGGGTACGCCGGTTCGAAGCAGCACCGTGCACTGCCGGACTTGATCACTTGCCTGAAAAGAAAAGGAGAATGCTGTAGAGAGATCGAGAGAAGAGATGTTATCTGGTCTGTCAAACTGTGTTGGTCTGGTCTAGTTTTATAGTCACAGAATTCATAACCGAATTCTGGACATTATTGCAATGAATAGAGAACCGTTTAAAACTGATAATGGTCATTAGTACAGTTTTAAAACTGATAATAAAAACCATTTAACACAATAATGATCATCATAATACTGAATAATCATTTCAGTTTAAAACTCATTAAACTAGCCCAACCGTTACACTTTTAAAGACTAATTAAAAAATAATTAGTCAGTCTCGAGTGCAAAAACCGTCACCCGCGAGCCCGGGTTTTCGGAGCTGCATTCGTGTCCGCAGGACGTGCGGGCGTACACGAGTTCAACTAAATCCGATTCCATTTTTTGCACCCCCCTGCGCGCGCGCGGGTAGGACTTGTGGTAAAACATGTCATAAGACTTCAAAGGCTTCATTAAGGTTTCACCTTATAAATAGCCTATCTTTTCACTCCCACACCGATGTGGGACAAGGTGAATTACCAACTTGAGACTTTCATTCACACTAAACTTCCAAAAATCCCCCACATGAATGGAGGTCGATCTTAGAAACAACATAATTCCTTGTTACATTTCAGCAGTTGAGTTTTGCATACGATAGGTAGGTGTTACCCTTTGAACCTTCGCTCATGAAATGCACTTAGCCCACTAGCTCTGAGTAGAACTCGATGTCTTTGAACTCGTCTGCCGTTTGTGTAGACGACAATGCACTTCACACAAGACTCTCCCTGACAAAGTCAAGTCCTCATAGTTATGTTCGTTATGGTCATGAACATAATGCCTGGTTCTGTGAGAGCCGTTAAGTATTGTGCCCCAACAATACCCTTCGAAGCGACCCCACTTCTCTCTCACATAGGTGATTCACTATGTATGTTTACTTTAGTCGAATCATTAAAAGCCATAGGCTTAGCCTCACACTTGTCACTTTTAGGAATGGACTAGGAAGTTTATAAAACTTTATAATAAACTACCTTATTAAATGCGTAGGGTTATCCCCCCACAGTGACCTTGCTTATTCATACAATTAGGTTTTCCTATTGAACTCAATTCTTGGGATCTCCGGTCTATTGAGTTAGGTTTCCATCATATGAACTTCATTTTTCAAGGGCTTCAGTCCCATTCCCACGGACGACTTCTGTACTAACTCTCTACTTAGGCCTTTTGTCAGCGGATCCGCAATATTATCCTTTGACCTCACGTAGTCAACAGTGATAATTCCTGTAGAGATTAGTTGTCGTATCGTATTATGTCTACGTCTGATATGTCTGTTCCTACCATTATACATTGTGCTACGAGCTCTGCCAAGTGCCGATTGGCTATCACAATGTATACAAATGGCCATTGCCGGCTTAGGCCGTCTTGGTATATCCTCAACAAATTGACGTAGCCATTCTGCCTCTTCACCTGCTTTATCTAAAGCGATGAACTCAGATTCCATCGTGGATCTAGCAATAACCGTTTGTTTTGATGATTTCCATGATATCGCTGCACCTCCAAGTGTGAATACATACCCACTTGTTGCTCTGGAATCATTCGTGTCAGATATCCAATTTGCATCGAAGTGTCCTTCTATAACTGCTGGATATCTGTTATAATGCAACCCGTATTCCCGAGTGTATCTTAAGTAGCGAAGCAACCGAGTGATACAGTTCCAATGCATTGAACTTGGGTTGCTTGTGTATCTACTTAGCTTGCTCACAGCAAATGCTATGTCTGGCCTAGTACAACTCATAAGATACATCAAGCTACCAATAATTCTTGAGTATTCCAACTGGTTGACGGGTTCACCTCTATTCTTGGCTAGATGTTGACTTGTGTCAAGTGGAGTTCTAGCTTCATTAGAGTCATTTGCATTGAACTTCTCAAGAATTTTGTTCACATAGTGGGATTGACTTAAAACGAGTCCACTTTGGGTTCGTGTGATTTTGACCCCCAAAATCACATCCGCAAGACCCATGTCTTTCATGTCAAATCTTGCTTTTAGCATGTTCTTTGTAGATTTTATGATTTTGTTATCGCTTCCAGCAATGAGCATATCATCTACATATAGACACAAAATGACACATCCATCAGATGTGTCCTTCACGTACACACACTTGTCACATTCATTGATTTTGAACCCAGCATCAAGCATGACATGATCAAACTTTTGATGCCATTGTTTTGGAGCTTGTTTCAATCCATACAGGGATTTCACAAGTTTACACACTTTCTTTTCTTGCCCAATAGCTGTGAAGCCTTCGGGTTGCTCCATGTAGATTTCTTCCTCTAGAATTCCATTCAAGAAAGCTGTTTTCACATCCATTTGGTGAACTTCCAAATTTCTAATGGCGGCAATGGCAAGCACCAACCTGATGGATGTTATTCGCGTAACTGGCGAATATGTATCAAAGTAGTCTAAACCTTCTCGCTGTTTATATCCTTTGATCACCAACCTTGCTTTGTACTTATCGATGGTTCCATCTGGTTTTATCTTCTTCTTGAAGATCCATCGATATCCTAGTGGTTTACATCCTTGAGGAAGATCCACTAGTTCCCAGGTATGGTTCTGTAAGATAGAGTCTATCTCACTTTTGATTGCCTCCCTCCACTGAGGTCCTTCTGAGGAATGTACCGCTTGTTGGTACGTTTGAGGTTCATCTTCTACCATATAGGTAAGAAACTCAGGTCCAAAGGATTTTTCAGTCCTTTGTCGTTTACTTTTCCTGATTTCAACTTCCTCAGATTGTTCTCGAGGTTCATCGTTTTCAACTTCACCCTCGGGAACAATTTCCTCAACCGGTCTAGAAGAACTCGGTTCACTTTTATCTAAGCATGGGAACACATGTTCAAACCATGATGCATCCTTAGATTCGATTATGGTGCCTTTGCATATTCCAGGGTTCTTGGAATCATGCACAATAAAACGATAAGGACCATAAGGACGGGTGTATCCTATAAATACACAATCCACCGTTTTGGGACCTATTATTAGCCGCTTAGGTGGTGTGACCACCACCTTAGCTAGACACCCCCACACTTTCAAGGATTTATATGGTGCTTTCTTTCCCATCCATAATTCGTAAGGCGTTACATTCTTTTTCTTATTGGGTATCATGTTCATCACATAATTCGCCGATAAGATTGCTTCCCCCCACATGTTTTGGTTTACACCAGAACTTATCATCATGGCATTCATCATTTCTTTCAAGGTGCGATTTTTCCGTTCTGCTATGCCATTTGATTGAGGGGGGTAAGGAGCTGTGAGTTCGTGGATGATTCCACTTTTTGCACATACGTCAATAAAAGGTGAAACATATTCACCTCCTCGGTCGATCCTTACAATTTTGATTTTCCGATTTAGTTGATTCTCAACTTCGGCTTTGAACAAGATAAACTTGTCAATAGCCTCGTCCTTACTCTTAAGTAAGTACACATAGCAATACCTTGTACTATCATCAATGAACGTGATGAAGTATTTGTTCCCACCACGAGTAGGAATTGCTTTTAGATCACACACATCAGTGTGGATCATCTCGAGGGGTTCGGTGATTCGTTCCACCTTTTTGAATGACGATTTCGTTTGTTTTGCTTCTACGCAAGTTTCACATTTATTAATTGAGTCGATATCGAATGTTGGTATGCAATCAAGTTTGATTAAATGACGAATGGAATTATAATTTACGTGACCTAGTCTACCATGCCATAAATTAGAAGACTCAATCAAGTAAGTAGAACTAGTAGCGTTTTCTTTCATTGCATTCACGACAATTACATTGAGTTTAAACATTCCATTTAGGGCATAGCCCTTACCAACATACACACCATTTTTGGTCAACACGACCTTATCCGACTCAATCACTATTTTGAACCCAAACTTGTTCAATTGCCACCCCGAAACAAGGTTCTTACGAATTTCTGGAACATACAACACATTGGACAATGTGAGTTCTTTTCCAGAAGTCATCTTCAAAACAACGTTACCCTCGCCTTTTATTTCCGCCGTGACAGAATTTCCCATGAAAACCTTTTCTCCATTAGTCACCTCCTTGAAGGTGTTGAAAACGCTTTTGTCAAAGCACACATGTCGAGTAGCCCCCGTATCGACCCACCAATCCTTGTTATTTTGCCCAACTATGTTCACTTCCGTGACCAAAATAGAGAGGTCCGTGACCATGGCAACAAGCTTATAGACTTCATCTACCATGTTCACTTGTTGAGTATTTTCCTTCTTCTTGGGAAGCTTGCATTCGCTAGCCTTGTGCCCTTGCTTTTGACAATTGTAACAAGTTCCAAGGAACTTCTTTTTCCCAACTCCCCCCTTAGGACCAAGGTTGGAGCGTTTCCCATGACTTTTCTTTCCGCCCTTTCCACTGTTTTTTCCCTTCGAAGATTGCCCATGTTCAACAAGATTGGCCTTCACAGTTTCAGGACCATCAATCCGTTTCAAAGCCAACTTGTTATCTTCTTCAATACGAAGACGAACAACGAGATCTTCAATGGTCATCTCCTTTCGCTTATGCTTGAGATAGTTCTTGAAATCAACCCAACTTGGTGGCAGTTTTTCAATCATTGCCGCAACTTGGAATGTCTCGCTGAGGACCATTCCTTCCGCATGAATATCATGAAGAATAACTTGCAATTCTTGGACTTGGCTCATGACAGTTTTAGCATCTATCATTTTAAAGTCCAAGAACTTAGCCACCACGAATTTCTTAGTGCCCGCATCTTCTGTTTTGTATTTGCGATCCAACGACTCCCATAATTCTTTGGCAGTCTTGGCTTTGCAATACACATTATACAATGTGTCCACCAAACCATTCAAGATAAAGTTGCGGCACAGGAAATCCGAATGATTCCAAGCATGCATCGCGCTCACATTTTGAGCATCCATTTCCCCTTCATCAACATGGGGTTTAGGTTCAGTCAAGAACCTTGCCAGATTCAGCGTGGTCAGATAAAAGAACATCTTTTGCTGCCACTGTTTGAAATTCACACCATTGAATTTCTCTGGTTTTTCAGCATGCGAAACTGCATTAGGCAGCGGTGCAACCAGACCGGTAGTGACAGAAACAGCAGAAGTCATGACCGCAGAAACAACAGTAGTCATCGGCTGGGATTCCATTCTGAAAAGTAACATAATGCAGGAACAAATCAGTAATAGAATCTGTTTAAGTTTGTTAGAAAATTAACCACTGATTAGATCCACTGATCAGTTTAAACCAAACCACTGATCAGTTTAGACCAAACCACTGATCTGAAAAACCACTGACCAGTGTAACCACTGATCAGTTTAACCAAACCACTAATCAAAAGCACTGATCTGGAAAACCACTGATCAGTTTAACCACTGACCAATTTAACCGAACCACTGATCAGTTTAAGTCTGTTCAAACAGTGGCACGTTTGAACTGAACCCACTGATCAGAACAGTGGTTAGAAAAAGCTGCAATAAGATGAAGAAAAGAAACAGTAAACGTTTGAACCGGGCTTGTGTTTAACACAATTCCCTTAAACAGATTTGTCGTCTGTTCCCAGGGTACGCCGGTTCGAAGCAGCACCATGCACTGCCGGACTTGATCACTTGCCTGAAAAGAAAAGGAGAATGCTGTAGAGAGATCGAGAGAAGAGATGTTATCTGGTCTGTCAAACTGTGTTGGTCTGGTCTAGTTTTATAGTCACAGAATTCATAACCGAATTCTGGACATTATTGCAATGAATAGAGAACCGTTTAAAACTGATAATGGTCATTAGTAAAGTTTTAAAACTGATAATAAAAACCATTTAACACAATAATGATCATCATAATACTGAATAATCATTTCAGTTTAAAACTCATTAAACTAGTCCAACCGTTACAGTTTTAAAGACTAATTAAAAAATAATTAGTCAGTCTCGAGTGCAAAAACCGTCTCCCGCGAGCCCGGGTTTTCGGAGCTGCATTGGTGTCTGCAGGACGTGCGGGCGTACACGAGTTCAACTAAATCCGGTTCCATTTTTTGCACCCCCCCAGCGCGCGCGGGGGTAGGACTTGTGGTAAAACATGTCATAAGACTTCAAAGGCTTCATTAAGGTTTCACCTTATAAATAGCCTATCTTTTCACTCCCACACCGATGTGGGACAAGGTGAATTACCAACTTGAGACTTTCATTCACACTAAACTTCCAACACATATCTCACTGTTTAACACTTCCTTCCAGTGCTCTACTTCATCTTTTTTTGTTCTCAACAGTCTACCCAGTGCTCTCAAAGCCAAAGGTAATCCATCACATTTTTTCATAATAACTTATGTATATGGTTTGAGTGACAAATGTGACTCGAAGTTATTTACACCTAATGCATGTAGAGCAAATAAAGACAAGGCGTTGTCATATGAGAGACTGTCTAACTGCTTGATCAGAGGATTGTGAACTAGTTGTTTGAGCAATTGATCCTTCCGTGTTGTTATGACTATTTTACTTCCAGGGGCGCATGTATAAAACGGTCTGACCAGGGTTTCCCAATCTTCATAGCTTTCAGTCCACACATCATCTAGTACCAAAAGAAACTCTTTCTCCTTTAGGTGTGTTTTAAGCTCTTCTTGAAGCAAATTTAAATCTGCAAATTTCTTGTTTACCCATGCCACAGTTTGAAAGATGACTTCGCTTATACCAAAGCTATCAAATTCATTGGAAATACAAACCCATGCTTTGAGTTGGGAGTGATCCTTGACTTGTTGTTCATCATACACAAGTCTAGCGAGAGTAGTTTTCCCAACTCCACCCATACCAAGTATGGGAACAATGCTATAGTTTTGGTCACATGGTTCATCTTCCGGTAACATTAACTGTTGGACCAATGCCTCTTTCGCATCTTGGCGTCCAACAATCCTAGATGGATCAACAACAGAGGACTGTAATCTTCTATTATTATATTTTGGCTTAGTTTCCCCTCCTACACTCAAACCAAAATCATCTCTTTGCTTAACTAGACGTTCTAATTTGGCGTTAATACGATCTAACTTGTCATGCATCTTAATAGTTGGTGAGAAGTTTATGCAACAACTTGGAATCAGCTTTGTTACCTTGCTAGCTATTGATTCTGAGTCATGGGTGAACTCATCCTGCATAGCTTCAGTTGCCCAGCCATCGAGTACGTCATCTATGCCATAAGCGAGATGCTGAAGATTATCCAGCCATCCTTTCACAGATTGATTGGTTATCTCCTTCTCAGAAGCATCAGCAAGCACATCTTGGATTAGTTTTAACGAGTCCTGACATTTCTCAATCTCAGCACCCATCCCCTTGTAGCGAGCAATGTTTCTCGAAGCTTCGTTTATCAGCTTATCAATGATCATAGGGAGGAGGGCAGAGAGCATGGGTTCAACCATTGATTATAGAGGTGAGATTGTAGTTGAAATGGCCGGGTGATAACGAGTGAAGAGTTAGTTGTGTATAGTGGTTTCAGTTAGATTCATGGTCAACGGTTTCAAGTACTGTTTTGCACACTCAGATCAGATCTGAGGACTGAGATCACCAATCACCATCCAGGGGCGGTACCTTACCTACCCTGCCATCCTGGCCCCAGTTTTTATATTTTAATATACTGATAGTGATTTTGGAGTCTTTTGCTTGATTAAATTTAGGCTCCCTTTATTCCCACATACCCTATATCTTATTTTCACACCCCCTATTGTATACGGGCCGTATACAGTTATACGGCTCGTATGGAATGTTTTTTAATAGGAAAATGCGCAGGGAATGTTTTTGATTTTATTATATACGGCCCGTATATAGTTATACGAGCCATATACATGTGTATACGACTTGTAAAACGTATACAGCTCAATGGATTTATTTTGTGAGGTTTTTGATGTTACCACATGTATACGGGCCGTATAACTGTATACGGGCCGTATATAATGGTGTTTTTTCAAGTATCACGTTTTTTCCAGTAAAAACACAATCATTCTAGGGTTTCTAAACTCTTCAACACCTTTAACGATGTCGATAAACGTTGATCGGAACATGCCGCTTAAATCGGAGCACGGGTAGAGTAACGTTACCGATCAGTCCGTTGATGGAACCCTTAGCGATCGCAGAGATCTTCGTGTTGGTTATTTATCGATTCCGAATAACTAACAT
Source organism: Helianthus tuberosus (assembly GCA_030545235.1). Lineage (NCBI taxonomy): Eukaryota > Viridiplantae > Streptophyta > Magnoliopsida > Asterales > Asteraceae > Helianthus > Helianthus tuberosus. The sequence goes on from CM060425.1 coordinate 203,962,047, forward strand.
GGGTGATTATGGATTGGTTACAGAAACCACTAGCAGAAGAACCCGACACGTCTTCTATGATGATCCGAAACATTCCGAATAACTAGCAGAAGAACCTGATACAAACAAGTTCTCCATAGTTTGTTATTCAGATCTCTATTCGGTCATCTTTCCAAACTACAACACACGATAACTTTAAACTTTATATTGTGTGATTTGACCAGGAAATGATTGGAGGTGATTGCTACTTATAATAAACGGATTGTTGGACTTCTTGTTCCAAATGCACGCCTAAATTCATCTTTTTTACTATTTTCTTCGATTTCAACAAATCTTTTCCTTTTCCTTCAATTTCTAGAACATTCTCCGTAACATGAAGACGTGTCGGGTTCTTCTACTAGTGGTATTTTAATGAAGTATTGAAGATTGAATGTGCAAACCGCAACCGTTTTTTACTACGGAAACGGTGGCTATACGAAATACAAACCGCAACCGTTTTTTACTACGGTAACGGTGGCTATGCGAAATACAAACCGCAACCGTTTTTTAGTACGGAAACGGTGGCTATGCGAAATACAAACCGCAATCGTTTGTGACTATGGGAAACACAAGTTTTCTTTTTGAGCTTGATGGATGTCCGTTATCTCAGTTGAGGCGTGCATTGTTTAAAATGCAGCTGTAGTACCGGGATCACTGGACCAGACACATGCCACATAGTTTGTCAGTGATCAAAAGATATAGATGTAGGAATATAACTAGATGTTACGTGTAGCTTCATTAAACCAAGAACAAGCCTATTTCAAAACACATGTAGATGAAGTCAAATGTGATCAAACTTGGACATCAGACGTAAATCTTAAAGCAAATATGTGGTTCCAAATTGGTTAACAAAACCACTAGCAGAAGAACCCAACACGTCTTCTATCTAGTCTAAAACTTGAAAATGGATAAGATCGTGTCAAGATCTTTATCTATCATGTCATCGACCAACTGCTCGAAATCTCTTTTGTTTCTCATGTTAGGGAGAATGTTCTCGAAATTGAAGGAAAAGGAAACGGATGCGGTTTGCATATTCAATCTTCATTGCTTCATTAAAATTACAACTGTCACACCCCGATATTTCCACATATGACCGGTGGGACCTGTGGGGAGTATCGTGACGTAGTTGATATCATCATAGTCAAATATACACAATTTAGTGCACAGCAGAAGTCTAGGAAGAAAATATTAATACAAACCGAAATGCAAAGTATAATAAACTATTATACAAACGGTTGTGAGTGGATCCACATGCGGATCTAAAGTAGAATACACATTATTGTTCAACAGACTTTAAGCACTAAGAATTTGCAAGTTTCCTTAATTAGAGCTCAGGAGCTTCCAGCCAATTTCGAGTGGTACCTGCCACTTAGTCTTTTGAAAATACGCCAGTTTACACTGGTAAATACAATTAACTGACTCCTTTGAAAAGTGTTTATAAAATTGGTTTGGATGCACAGGGCATAAAATCTTTTATAACTTGGGACAATTATTTAAAAATAATCTTGTATACAGATTTATATGTTTGTCGTCAGTTTAGGATTCGGTTAGAAGAGGCAAGTCAAGATTAATAGACACGCCACAAGTATAGGCCCACAAGAGAGTGAGATACCGTTTATACATACGCAACTGTCAGGTGTATGCCTACACCCCGTGCTAAAGCCGTGGCCATTTCAAATGAATGAGCCGAGGATATCCAGGACATGTTCATTAACCCCCCCAAAGGCATTGCATCAAACAAAACAGATTAAAACGGGTTATCTCAATGATTTAACCACTAATCGATTAAATATTCAATACCCAACCAAGCGGTAATAATTTACCGTATCCCAAGCCCGTATAGGGAAAATAAGTTCAAAGTATTTACCTGAGCAAAAATGTAATTTATTCTCAGCCGTATATTCTAATCAGCAAGTGTAGGTAGCTTTTACTGGGCTCCTAATCTGGAACGAATGCTTTAATAACCTATTAGATTCCTAACGGGTCTTATTTAAGTTGTAACTTAGTCCGGCTAGTTTTTAGGAAAGGTTTACGGTACAAAATGCAAGATTAAGCGAAGACCGGATTAGAATGTGATTTAGACCCAACAAGTATGAAGACTTCTATAAAATGGGTAAACTAAATACATTCTGGATTTTGAAGTAAAAATGATAAGGTTTGACCCGTTTCGGTTAATTTATGCAAGCTAGTTACATAAACCGTACCGAACTCGTATATGCATAACAGGTAACCAAATGAGTCATGTACAAGTTCCATAAGTTATCATGCTTAAAATATGTTGTGATATCAGTAGGATATCTTCCATTATGTCGAAAACGAATTTAAAACCCATTTAAGCCCCGTAGGGGTATTTTGGTCATTTTAAAGTTTATAAAAGTGGTTAAATAGTAATATGAGGTTTTGGTCTAAAACAATCAGTTAAAATATTTATTTTAACAAGTTACATCAGCAAGATATCATATATATGTGAAATTTATCATTTATGGCCAAACTATGCATCGTAGGGGCATTTTGGTCATTTCACATATGCTTTAAGGGTCAAATTTGGAAATCTGAGTTCAAGACTTAAACTTACTGTTAAAGTATAAAAATTTATTTTTAAAATCAGTAGGTAATAAGTCTTAGGTGCTAAATATGGTTTTAAACCATACTTATGCGCCTATTTCGCATAAAAGTCGGTATTTGACGATATTCGGGTTGTTTAAGGAAGTCTGAGATTTTAATCAGTCTCAAGTGTTTAAAATATCTCATTTAATATTAAAATCAGTAGAAAGAGGTTTGACATGTAATTGATGTGTAGAACTCATTTTATTAGCGAAAATGGCAATATCGTCAATTACCGAGCCTATGCAAGAACTCTATGCTATGGTCAGTATAAAATTTGACAAAAATTTCAAAAAATCCCTAAATATTATATCATAACAGTAGGTAGCAAGTTTGGTGCCAAAAATTGGGTCTAAATATGATTTAAGCTAAAAATGCCATTTAATTAATAAAAATCTTTTGTTTTACGATATCGTGGATAACTTTCATTTTAGACCAGAAATGGATGTCAAATTTTTAGGACATACTTATAAATCAGTAATGAAGATTTTTGTCCTCTCATATTTCCAAAAATTTCGTTTTTATATCAAAAGGGCATAATGGTCAACTTTTAAGCATTTAACAGAAACATGCAATGAACTAGGATTTCTATGGAACCATGTTGTATAACCTCAGAGGGTTATACTAACCTATAATATGGTCCTCAAGGAACCCTAAGGCATAACTAAACTAAGCTAAATCGGGTCAGAACTGAAAGTCAAAGCAAAAGTCTACTTTTGCGACTTTCGGTTGCGAACCGAGCCTAAACTCAGAGTTGTCGGGTTGAACATGCCTAGACATGTTCAATTAATATTTACCAAGTTATTTAAGTGACAAAACTGATTTTATAGCTTCTACATTATTAGTTATGAATTTTATTTAAAAACAGACCCGTTTGACTTTTATTTTAATTACTTTGACCCGACAATTAACTAAGTAAACGTGATAATTAGGAGGTGCCCTTTTGAGGGTTTAACACCTACCTAATTACGATCACGTAGCCATGTTCGTTGCGAACAATGGCTTGACCGTTTATGGTCTAGCAAAAAGTCAAAGCGTTTATCATAAACGCTTGACTTTTCGGCTTTTTAAGCCAAATGAAATAAATTTATCACGAAATGACACTTACATATGGTCCTTAGGACTGAAAGGAGGTTCCCAAAAGTTTAGGATCCTCTTAGATTGAGAGATATAGAAGATTTGAATGAAGTGTGAGTTTTTGAGCAAAAACCCACCTCTATTTATAGAGTTTGGAGGATGATTAGATGATCAACAAGTGTTGGAAGGGGCCATGAGATGATAACAGGTGTCTTACCAGATTTTAATACCATCAAAGAGCCCATAGATTCGAAATATGAGTTCATGGATTTAATATAAATGGAAGACAGCAAGAAAAACAATTAAAAAAAATAAAAAGCTGCAGATACGGGCTCTTGCGGCCCGCGTAATAGTTGGCCAGATCGTACGCGGCCCGCCACTGAAAGGCCCAGTCCAAAAGGTTTGGCATATTTACGGTTTCAGTCCCTGTCTTTTATAATCAGCTTTTTAAACTCATATTTCTTATAAAAATGACGTAACTGGTCCCTTGAACTTTTATATTAGATGCATTCAAGTTTAAAACAACTTTGAAGGTTGACGAGAACAGTCCTTCACACCTTTATTTGTTATTTCACTTTCAAAGTTTATGATATCGACATAATATTTTCTAGTTTAATATGACATGCTAATACAAGGCATAAAGACCTCTAGTAAACATTCTTAGGCATCCTGGGAGCTCGACCGAGCATTTCGAAGTCCTTGGTTTGTTTAAAAGATCCTCAAAGGCGTAGCTTCGCTTATTGCCGCTTTTAGTCCTTTAATCGCACAATGTAGCGCGTAATGTCGTTTAACAAGGTCTAAGCCTTTCGTGGCCCATGTTGAGTATTCCTGAGCATAAGCTTAATATTACGATGCTCCCGTTCGCTTAAATGGTCACCAAAAGGTGCAGTTTTAAAAGTTGACGCTTTTGGTCCCTCTAACGCGCAAACTTACGCGTATCATTGTTTAATAGCATCAAAGCCCTATCTAATACATATTAGGCATTCTTGAGAGTATTATTAATAAACATCACGATGCTTCGGGTTCGTTAAAAGGTCACTCAGAGGTAAGAATTAACATGTTGACGCTTTTAACCCTTCGTCTCGAAAACTTTCAATTAATTACGCAAACGGCTACTCTCAACCAATAAGTGGCTCATTTGTAAATATGTATACCGTGTAACGTCTTTTAGAGGCTTAGTTTAAGCATGTTGACACTTTTAGTCCTTTCACATTCAAAGTTTTTTTATTTTTCGCAAAAATAGTCCCTCAAATTCAACGTTTGGCTTTATTAGGGCTTAGTACACGTGTCAACATATCATTGGTCGTGATTTTACGAGGTGTTACATCCTCACCCCCTTAAAAGAAATCTCGACCTCGAGATTTGCTAAAATAATGGAAGTACTTTTTGTCGTATAATGGACTTAACCTCCACAATATATTTGGGCCTCTAAGGGCACCCCAATTGACCTTTATAATAGGTACATGTTTTCCTCTAGAGCTTTTAACCCTGTCGATCCTTAACCGATTCTGGTTTCTCATAAAACCATAAGTTTTCATTAATCTGCATGTCATTATGCTATGGACTTAATGGCTTGACATATCCTTAAATCACCAGTGTAGAACACATTGTGACTACCATCAAGTTCCTTAGGTAAGTTTTAGCTATGGACTTAACGGCTTGACATATCCTTAAATCACCAGTGTAGAACACATTGTGACTACCATCAAGTTCCTTAGGTAAGTTTTAGCTTATAGGCTACTGATCTTGATATATTCGATTTTCTCGAATGATCCTATATATCTAGAGCTTAGATAGCCCAATAAATTAAAATTCAGCACACCCTTCTAAGGTGATACTTTCAGTTGAATCTTATTCCTTATTAAGAACTTTAGAGGTTTGCGACTTTCATCAATCGTTGATTTTCTGCCGATTACTGGCAGCTTTCAGACGATCACAGATTTGTATAATCTTATCCATTGTCTTCAGGGTAGCTTCAGATTCTGATAATTGGGCTTACCAAACTTCTGTCCATCAAACGGACGTTCGACATTCCATCTATACAAGGTCTCCAAGGAACAGCCTTGATACTTATATAACAACTATTAGTTATAGGAAAGCTTATTTAAGGTGAGATGGTTATTCCAACTACTGCTTAAACCAATCTCAAGGAATAGCTAACCTCACAGTTAGTCCAACAGATCGACGATCCTGGGTAGCTGATGGCGATTCTTAATTGTTGCCTAAATAGGGTTGCGGTAAACAATGCATAAGCATAATGAACCGTTTTTTTAATTAATAAACCGGAGCTCTCAGGATGATGAGCTAGGCTTTATGAGATCTTCTCTAAAAGCTTTTATGATTGACTCTTAGTCCTTATTTCCGTTGGTACAAACCGATATGGAGTTCTTACAATAAATGCAGCCCTAAGCGAGATATTATTCTTAGCTCTATTTGCCTCTCAAGAGGTAAACAGGGTAGTTCTATGGAGAAGACAATCGAGATTCACAGAGATAACAGAGATATCCTAGATCTCAGGCTTCAGTTCATCTTATCGTTATTCGTGCCATATAAATGACATATTACTTTACGAATACATGGATGCCCTAATTAGCGACACCTATTTGGACATTTCTATACTGGATATCTTCTTTAAGTACCATTAGCTGACTTTTAGTACAAAATGACCATTGGAATATCTCAGTGGTTCCATGCATTAAACCTCCATACTGATCAGGCATGAAAGCAATCTACGGGACACACTAGGATACACCAATCCTCATATGGCGCTTTTATCAGGCATAATCTGGCATTCGCAGTTGATAGAAATCCATGAGATATCAAAAATAAAATAACATATATTGTCGTACTCCATCTGAAGATAGAGTATTCTAGATCTTATGAATGAAGATTTTCGATAAGAATAGAAGAAATAGTTCCTATGATTTTCGTCGGTAGGTTTTACTTAATATCTGGAGTTCTTATGGGGAATTTTGAAAGTTTGCTAAGCTTATGATCTATGAAAGACTTATTATTCCCTGAATTAAATCAAGACACTTAGCAGAAATTTTCGTTGATAATGATAAAGAATGTACCTGATGATATTATTGATATGTACTGTCTCTGGCATTTATTCGGTAATTCAGGCGTTTCCTTCCTTAGCCTTTCCAAGCTTAGCTATTCCCTTTTTGACAGTTTTAGAGCAGTTAGTCTTGATGTGGCCTTTCTCGCCACAGCCGTAACAGACTGCATTCTTTATGTCCCTACACTCGAGGGACTGATGACCAGTTCTTTTACAGACGCCACACTGCTTTGGCCTTTGTTTCTTTTGACACCGTCCCCAGTGCCTTTTTTGGCAGGTCTTGCATACAGGTTTCTTATTGGACTTTTGTTGGTTCTTATTGAGCTCAATCTTACCCTTTTTCTTAGAAATCTAGGAGTTACCTTCCTCCCTTTTCCTTTTTGGTTCCTTCTTTGCATTCGAGGTATGAGCAAGATCTTTCTCGTGAGTAAAGAAGTGTGGTTTTAAATGGGATTCAAAGCAAGTTGCATTGGGCTTTTTAAACTTCTTCATAACCTTTCTCATAGCTTTTCCAACAGCTGCGTCAATCATAGCTTGGAGGTTATCTCTGTTAATTTTGAGGTTCACAATTGTAGCATCATCAATGACGCGAATGTTGGTTGTCTTATCCGAGTTTGCCATACTCGAGACTGGGTCCCTAACACCAAATGAAACAATTACTTAGTTGTACCACAACAACTAGTCATCATCCTGATGACCTAACATACACTAACCATGGTATCATTAAACCCTATAGGCTAATAGGGTATGAACATTCCTAATGAATGTTATTTGATTGTATATCATTTACATTTAGCCTAGGTCATGAAAGGACCATCAATGGCATTTAGGGTTTGGACCGAGTCCATTTCCTTGTGGACAGGGGATCACAATGTCACAACTGTCTTTGTTATACTGACGATTTTTTTAGATAGTTCGAAAGCTTGCCATAAGAAATTTTTAAAGTTGTAACATAAGTCCGTCACGTAGGACATGAAAGTGTAGTACATAAGCTTGTCACAGAAGGTATATAATGTGGCGCATAGATTTGTCACGAAGGACATGAATAGCAGAAGGCCTTGTCGCAAAGGATATATAAGAGATGGCACATAAGGCATCGTCACAAGGGCATTAAAATATAAGCCGCAATCTTATTTGATCAGGGATCTTAAGGTTTGAACATAGTTCTTCACCTTTGGGCAGAGAGTCATAGACTACAACTGCATACCTTTGGGCGATTTATTTTGCCACATAGGCAAATCAATGGACATCACCAATGGATGTTTATATGTATATGTATATACAATTATCGTATTTGAGGATATTAGTCACGATCTTATCGATCTTATAGACTATAAGGCTTGGGCATTGCCCGTCACCTTTGACGGTGAACATAACGGTCACAATTGTCAACGTCACTAGTGGACAATATAGTATATAGCCCGTAGGCGAATCATCACTAAAGGATGTTAAATAGTATGATCATCGTATCAGATGATATTAGTCATGATCGCATTGATCATATATCGACTATTAGGCATGAGCATATCTCACTACCTTCGACGGGGGATTATAAAGATCACAATGTCAATGTCACTAATGGACAATATATTATAGCCCGTAGGCACTTCATCACAAATGGATGTTTATATTTTGATCATCACATTGATGATACTTGTCATGATCTAATTCGATTATATAGACTTTAAGGCTTGGACAGAGTCCAAATACCTTGATTGCTGATGTGGTCTCTCAAGTCACACGGCCAGGAGTGTTAACATGTTTTTAGATGTTAACAAGGATTAATTGTCTCAAGAGGGTCTTACCATTATAGCATGCATGTTATTGACATATTGGCTAGGTTATACCATTAAGAAGATCTTTTGAAATTATTTAGCTGATCGGTAAAATTCGAATAAAATTGATACTATTGCTTGATAAAGGACGAAATGAGTACCTATATAAAATTTTCAAATCTTCCCATAAATTATTAAGAAATCTACAATAGTGCCTTAATCAGGACTTTCAGTATCATATTTGTCCATAGAGGACTTAGAAGGAAATTACAAGTCCGTATGGGGACTATTTAAAATAGTATAAGTCCGTATAGGGACTATATCGAAACAACTTGCCCACGAAGGGTTTATAATGAAATGTCATGTCCGCTAAGGGACTATAGTGAACTCTCATGTCCACCAGGGACTATTTCAAAATAGTATATCCCCAAAGGGATTTTAATAAAATAACATGTTCATTGATACAGCGTGCACACTAAAAGGCTTTGCTGAATAGATGTCCTCACAGGGACTTAAATTGAAAGATACGTTCATATCGGGATTATAACAAAAAAATGTCCCTACTGGGACTTATATATAAAAATAGGTCCTAATAGGGATTTTGAAGCGATACAGATTATATGGGAATTGAAAGGAAAATATAAGTCCTTATGGGGACTATAAGTTATATTAACAATTGGGATTATAGTGCAATAATATGTCCTCGAAAGGACTATTATGAATTATTATATTCGAAAGGGGACTTTGACAATATAACATGTCTACAAAAGATTTTTAATGAAATAATAAGTTTACAAAAAGATTTTTATTGAATTATCACGTCCATGTAAGGACTATATAGCAAATGCCCATACAGGGTCTTAAGTCAAAAGGTATGTCCACACAGGGACTATTTAAATAGTGTATTCACAAAAGGGATTTTTAATAAAATCACTTGTCCATGAAAGGACTATATTGAAATAGCATGCCCACCGAGGGACTTTATTGGATTATAAGGTCCACAAAGGGACTATATTGAAATATAATGTCCATGAAAGGACTATTTTGAAATATCAAGTCTACGAAGGGACTATATAGAATTATGACGTCCACTAAGGGATTTTATTGTAATATAATGTCCATGAAGGGACTACTATAGCATACGTATATACAAAGTTTTATCAGGAGACGTAGGTCCACAAGGATTATGATGAAATAATATGTCCACAAAGGACTTTAGTAATCAAATGCCCATACAGGGACTTAAAGGTAAAAATTTTAAATGTGATGGAAGAAAGGTTTCTAAGGTTTTCCTTACTTTATTCTGATTGTTTTTTCTTCTTTATTTATCGTGCACAGTAGCGACTCTGAAGATTTTAGTGAATAAAGTAATATTTCAAATCAGGATCCATTGCAGAAGTAGAATCCAAGGATTCAATGATTAAAGAAATGACATGGATCACGGATTAGGTTTTGACCGGTATAGTCTAAGTCCGAAATTCCAAAATTCGGAGGTAAGAAATAGGGATTAATAACATCCACATGTATCATCTTCAATGTGGGAGCCTCAGGGACCTTCTAGTATGGACTCCGTAGTCTGGATAAGGGTTTAAACAAGTTTGGTTTTGGGAATATGTCCCTAAAGGTCTTTCCTTCATCGGTTGCACGCTTATCCTAGCCGCGGTACGAAGCTCGGCATTTCTAGGCTTCGGATGTGGAGAATTTCCATCACGGTTTCTTTTCCTGGTGACATATTCAAAATACATGAAATCGAAAACATTGTTTTACTTAAAAGGGATGCGAGTATTCCTATGTTAAGTCTAGACTCAGAAGGTCTAAGGACTATGCTACTGTGTCATTTGAGATTAAACATTAAAGGCTAGTGTTTAATTCACTCAAACGATGGCTCTGATACCAACCTGTCACACCCCGATATTTCCACATATGACCCGTGGGCCTGGTGGGGAGTATCGTGATGTAGTTGATATCATCATAGTCAAATATACACAATTTAGTGCACAGCGGAAGTGTAGGAAGAAAATATTAATACACACCGAAATGCAAAGTATAAAAAACTATTATACAAATGGTTGTGAGTGGATCCACAGGCGGATCTAAAGTAGAATACACATTATTGTTCAACAGACTTTAAGCACTAAGAATTTGCAAGATTCCTTAATTAGAGCTCAGGAGCTTCCAGCCAATTTCGCGTAGTACCTGCCACTTAGTCTTTTGAAAATACGTCAGTTTACACTGGTAAATACAATTAACTGACTCCTTTGAAAAGTGTTTATAAAATTGGTTTGGATGCACAGGGCATAAAATCTTTTATAACTTGGGACAATTATTTAAAAATAATCTTGTATACAGATTTATATGTTTGTCGTCCGTTTAGGATTCGGTTAGAAGAGGCGAGTCAAGATTAATAGACACGCCAAAAGTATAGGCCCACAAGAGAGTGAGATACCGTTTATACATATGCAACTGTCAGGTGTATGCCTACAGCCCGTGCATAAGCCGTGGCCATTTCAAACGAATGAGCCGAGGACATCCAGGACATGGTCATTAACCCCCTCCCCAAAGGCATTGCATCAAACAAAACAGATTAAAACGGGTTATCTCAATGATTTAACCACTAATCGATTAAATATTCAATACCTGACCAAGCGGTAATAATTTACCGTATCCCAAGCCCGTATAGGGAAAATAAGTTCAAAGTATTTACCTGAGGAAAAATGTAATTTATTCTCAGCCGTATATTCTAATCAGCAAGTGTAGGTAGCTTTTACTGGGCTCCTAATCTGGAACGAATGTTTTAATAACCTATTAGATTCCTAACGGGTCTTATTTAAGTTATAACTTAGACCGGTTAGTTTTTAGGAAAGGTTTACGGTACAAAACGCAAGATTAAGCGAAGACCAGATTAGAATGTGATTTAGACCCAACAAGTATGAAGACTTGTATAAAATGGGTAAACTAAATACATTCTGGATTTTGAAGTAAAAAATGATAAGGTTTGACCCGTTTCGGTTAATTTATGCAAACTAGTTACATAAACCGTACCGAACTCGTATATGCATAACAGGTAACCAAATGAGTCATGTAAAAGTTCCATAAGTTATCATGCTTAAAATCTGTTGTGATATTAGTAGGATATCTTCCATTATGTCCAAAACGAATTTAAAACCCATTTAAGCCCCGTAGGGGTATTTTGGTCATTTTAAAGTTTATAAAAGTGGTTAAATAGTAATATGAGGTTCTGGTCTAAAACAATCAGTTAAAATATTTATTTTAACAAGTTACATCATCAAGATATCATATATATGTGAAATTTATCATTTATGGCCAAACTATGCATCGTAGGGGCATTTTGGTCATTTCACATATGCTTTAAGGGTCAAATTTGGAAATCTGAGTTCAAGACTTAAACTTACTGTTAAAGTATAAAAATTTATTTTTAAAATCAGTAGGTAATAAGTCTTAGGTGCTAAATATGGTTTTAAACCATACTTATGCGCCTATTTCGCATAAAAGTCGGTATTTGACGATATTCGGGTTGTTTAAGGAAGTCTGAGATTGTAATCAGTCTCAAGTGTTTAAAATATCTCATTTAATATTAAAATCAGTAGAAAGAGGTTTGACATGTAATTGATGTGTAGAACTCATTTTATTAGCGAAAATGGCATTATCGTCAATTACCGAGCCTATGCAAGAACTCTATGCTATGGTCAGTATAAAATTTGACAAAAATTTCAAAAAATCCCTAAATATTATATCATAACAGTAGGTAGCAAGTTTGGTGCCAAAAATTGGGTCTAAATATGATTTAAGCTAAAAATGCCATTTAATTAATAAAAAACTTTTGTTTTACGATATCGTGCATAACTTTCATTTTAGACCAGAAATGGATGTCAAATTTTTAGGACATACTTATAAATCAGTAATGAAGATTTTTGTCCACTCATATTTCCAAAAATTTCATTTTTATATCAAAAGGGCATAATGGTCAACTTTTAAGCATTTAACAGAAATATGCAATGATCTAGGATTTCTACGGAACCATGTTGTATAACCTCAGATGGTTATACTAACCTATAATATGGTCCTAAAGGAACCCTAAGGCATAACTAAACTAAGCTAAATCGGGTCAGAATTGAAAGTCAAAGCAAAAGTCTACTTTTGCGACTTTTGGTTGCGAACCGAGCCTAAACTCAGAGTTGTCGGGTTGAACATTCCTAGACATGTTCAATTAATATTTACCAAGTTATTTAAGTGACAAAACTAGTTTTATAGCTTCTACATTATTAGTTATGAATTTTATTTAAAAACTGACCCGTTTGACTTTTATTTTAATTACTTTGACCCTACAATTAACTAAGTAAACGTGATAATTATGAGGTGCCCTTTTGAGGGTTTAACACCTACCTAATTACGATCACGTAGCCATGTTCGTTGCGAACAATGGCTTGGCCATTTATGGTCTAGCAAAAAGTCAAAGCGTTTATCGTAAACGCTTGACTTTTCGGCTTTTTAAGCCAAATGAAATAAATTTGTCATGAAAGGACTCTTACATATGGTCCTTAGGACTGAAAGGAGGTTCCCAAAAGTTCAGGATCTTCTTAGATTGAGAGATATAGCAGATTTGAATGAAGTGTGAGTTTTTGAGCAAAAACCCACCTCTATTTATAGAGTTTGGAGGATGATTAGATGATCAACAAGTGTTTGAAGGGGCCATGAGATGATAACAGGTGTCTTTAGCAGGTTTTAATACCATCAAAGAGCCCATAGATTCGAAATATGAGTGCATGGATTTAATATAAATGGAAGACAGCAAGAAAAACAATTAAAAAAATAAAAAGCTGTAGATACGGGCTCTCGCGGCCAGCGTAATAGTTTGCCAGATCGTACGCGGCCCGCCACCGAAATGCCCAGTCCAAAAGGTTTGGCATATTTACGGTTTCAGTCCCTGTCTTTTATAATCAGCTTTTTAAACTCATATTTCTTATAAAAATGACATAACTGGTCCCTTGAACTTTTATATTAGATGCATTCAAGTTTAAAACAACTTTGAAGGTTGACGAGAACAGTCCTTCACACCTTTATTTGTTATTTCACTTTCAAAGTTTATGATATCGACATAATATTTTCTAGTTTAATATGCCATGCTAATACAAGGTACAAAGACCTCTAGTAAACATTCTTAGGCATCTCAGGAGCTCGACCGAGCATTGCGAAGTCCTTGGTTTGTTTAAAAGATCCTCAAAGGCGTAGCTTCGCTTATTGCTGCTTTTAGTCCTTTAATCGCACAAATTTAGCGCGTAATGTCGTTTAACAAGGTCTAAGCCTTTCGTGGCCCATATAGAGTATTCCTGAGCATAAGCTTAATATTACGACGCTCCGGTTCGCTTAAATGGTCACCAAAAGGTGCAGTTTTAAAAGTTGATGCTTTTGGTCCCTCTAACGCGCAAACTTGCGCGTATCATTGTTTAATAACATCAAAGCCCTATCTAATCCATATTAGGCATTCTTGAGAGCATTATTAAACATCACGATGCTTCGGGTTCATTAAAAGGTCACTCAGAGGTAAGAATTAACATGTTGACGCTTTTAACCCTTCGTCTCGAAAACTTTCAATTAATTACGCAAACGGCTACTCTCGACCAATAAGTGGCTCATTTGTAAATATGTATACCATGTAACGTCTTTCAGAGGCTTAGTTTAAGCGTGTTGACACTTTTAGTCCTTTCGCATTCAAATTTTTTGATTTTTCGCAAAAATTGTCCCTCAAATTCAACGTTTGGCTTTATTAGGGCTTAGTACACATGTCAACATATCATTGGTCATGATTTTACGAGGTGTTACAACAACACACGATAAGTTTACACTTTTTAGTGTGTGATTTGACCGATTGTCAAATTCGTACTTACAGGTCTCTCTAAAATGCTTGGAAAATTGCATCAACTCTCCTATATCAACATACTCTTCTCCAGACGCTTAGTTAACTTTCAGATTCAGATTCAGGAAGCAGATGATTTTTCAAAATACATGGTCAATGTAGTAAAATGTGAGCTTTTACACCAACCATATCGAGATACTTTGTGTTAGTTTGATTTGAATTTTGAAAGTTTGAAAGATGTATTCGATGGATGTCCGTTATCTCAACGCTTCTCCTTACATTACTGATCTGGAATTGGACAACCACAACCGTTTTAGTGCTTCTCAATCAGATATTATTTATTGAATCATAACTGAAACAGTCGAAAAATAACTAAACCGAACCAACATAATTGAATGTGCAAGAGAATGGCGAGTAATCAGTTGTATTTTTAATGATTTGTTTCTTATTGGCCATTATAAGACCGAGTAATCAGTTGTATTAATAGATTCCGAAGCTTTTATTTCAGTTATTTCTGTTGATTCAGTACTTCAAGGCATGCCTAATGCAAGGATCTGAACCAACCGATAGGGGTGTGCATGGGTCGGTTTGGGTCGGTTTTGATCAAAAACCATAACCGCGATGTCGGTTATTGGATAACCATAACCATAACCGATCGGTTATGGTGGTTATGGTTATTCGGTTTTGATGGTTATAGCGGGTCGGTTATGGGTGGTTAACCGTGTATTTAGCTTAGCAAAAAATAACTTAACTTTTTTAACATGGAATATTGGCCGGTGGCTAGAAGAGACATAATCGTGGTGGATTGCGGTGGTTTGGGTCTAGGGTTGTCAGAGAGAGAAAAGGAGGGGGAGAGAGTCTGAGACCATGGTCTAGGGTTCACAAAACAAGGATCTTTCTAATAGATTAAAAAGAATAAACCATTTTTATACCGGTTTCAACATCAATGGTTGTTTTTCACCCTGTGTGAGCATTGGAAGCCCGACCACTAGCAGAAGAACCCGACACGTCTTCTACGATGCAGCTGATGGAACCGAAGCTGTTATTTCGGTTGTTCAGTACTTCCGAGACGATTCAAGTGAGTCCTACGAAGCAAGTGTCTGTCTATTCAATTTAGAGGAATCATTGCATTACATCCCCGTTGAAAACAAGTGGTTGTAATGACAGGGCCCTTGATTTGAAACGAAATCGTTTGTGACTATAGGAAACACAAGTTTCCTTCAAACATTCTAAACCCTACCTGGAAACAAACCCACAAAATCCTGATAGTGAAAAACATCAGCAACCATTTTTTCTTTTCCTTCAATTTCGAGAACATTCTCCCTATGTATGTGCTTGTGCTGTAGAAACCGGTGACCAATTTGTGTACACAACTGAATGTTCATTACTGATCTGGAATTGGAGAACCGTTGTGTATTTGCTTACTCTGGAATTGGAGAACCATTGTTTATCTGAATCAGGTTCTCAAACAAACACTACTAAAGATGAGTTGGTATTGAACCAACATTCCTTCAAACATTCTAAACCCTTCCTGGAAATCGGTGTATATGCTTGGGCTGTAGAAACCGGTGGTGAATTTGCGTACACAACTGAATTTTAGGTTCAGTGCACGAAAGTTTCTTACGAAATGTACGTGACAAAACAAGGATGTTGGGAATTAAACGCATGTACGTGACAAAACAAGGATCGTTCTAATAGATTAAAGAGAATAAACCAAGTACAAATCATGTGATTTCTGAATCTGAATGTTAACTTTGACTCATAAACCCTTGAATCCCAACGCTTCTCTAAAAAAATTCGTTTCTTTCCTTTTCATGAGGTAAAACCGGTTTCAACATCACGGGTTGTTTTTCACCCTGTGTGAGCATTCGAAACCCGACAAACAGTCTTGCAATTACGTCTTCAATGAAGACCGCATTGTTAATTTTAACGATGATTCGAAACATTCCAAATAACTAGCAGAAGAACCCGACACGTCTTCTATGATGATTCGAAACATTCACGAACCACAATGAACTCAGACTCATACTACTCACCCTCCCCTGAGGAAAAGTTTTCCCGACGACTCAAGATAAAACAATGGACTCAGACTCATTGTTGTGAATTTGGTTTCTTCGGTACAGGCTGATGAAACCGAAGCTGTTAGTTCGGTTGTTCAGTACTTTCGAGACAATTCAAGTGAGTCCTATGAAGCAAGTGTCTGTCTATTCAATTGAGAGGGAAACACAAATTTTCTTTTTGAGCTTGATGGATGTCCGTTATCTCAACACTTCTCCTTACAACTCTCATCAAATGCCTCACCCTTCCTTTTATTCTGTAAATATTAAATAAAGAATAACACCAGGCCAGTAACCCCGCGTTGATAGCTTCCATTTTATTACAGTCATACGACGCGACTTTTTGTTCTTCAATCTTTGTTACTTGTTAATGTTTTATTTTTTTCTACTTTTAGAAAGGTTTGACCACCTCACCACTGTAAAATGTCTCGTGTGATTGGCACCTTAAATCCCTTAAATACTTTGAGAAAATCTAATTTTCGAAGAATACGGGCCGTATAACAGTATATTTCCCGTATACAGCGTTCGTATACATTGTATACGGCCAGGTAAATTATTTACACATGGTGTATACGGGTCGTATAATGTTATAGGACTCGTATGGAATTAAAAAAGCTGACAAAGTCTGCTAGCACAGACTTTGTTAGTTTTTTAAATTCCATACGGGTCGTATAACATTATACGGCCCGTATACACCATGTGTAAATAAGTTTTTTCCATGTGTTAATATTAGGACCCTTAAATTTATTGGATTTGGAAAAACTTAGCCCAGACATTAAAAAATTGGATTTTTTTTATCAAAACTGGTCAGTGACTCTTTGTAATCCATGTGTATTATTCTAGTTCTAGTAATTATTAAGTGTAAGATTCCAAACTTGGTACTGTAGTATCAATGTATAATAATTACATGTATCGCTATTAGAGGTTACAAAAGGGATGGGTTAGATAATGGTTCAAACAAGTTTGGTTTAAAACACGATTCTTATAGGGATTTTCTAATGACACACCCCCTGTCTATTCGTACACTTTTCAATTCAATACGCATCGTATAGGCCTATACGATGCGTATAGAAATAAAGTAAAAGACATGGCAGACTGACAGGTGCAGGTTATGTCTGGCGGCGGGCTTGATACGCATCATATAGGCCTATACGATGCGTATCAAGGCAGTGATTTTTTGAAGTTTATTTTTTGTTGTGTTGTGTCGAATCCGAACCCAAAAAACGAAAGGGATTTTGAGCAGTTGGTCGATGACATGATAGATAAAGATCTTGACACGATCATATCCATTTTCAAGTATTAGAATAGATAGTCCAGGGTGAAATATATTAAAACCATTCAAGCCCACCAGTCTACATTGTGTTATGGTGACAAGAGTATGTTGTTCCAACTCACCCGAGACCGACCTCTGGATCACACATGATAAAAGAGCTTCTCTAGACAATCTGGGATTATGTTCCATTTTATCACACATGACACATGATAGGGCATGCTTACCTTAATCACATCTTCCATGGAATCACAGATCCGACAATATGGCCCACAGATCTTATGCCCACCCGAGACCGACCTCTGGATCACACGTGGGAGAAAAGACCAGCACCCTTGTCGTTCCATATTTTCTCCTTTTCTAATTCTCGAAGAATCTCGTAACGTATTCTCTGTTTCTCTAAATCATCTGTAAAATTATAAAAAAACCAACCTATGCGGGCTTTCGATCCATATATTCTGTCCAACATATGACACATGATAAAAGCGCTACTCTAGACAATCTGGGATTATGTTCCGTTTTATTACAGTCGTGAGGTGGTCAAACCTTTCTAAAAGTAGAAAAAAATAAAACAGAAGAAAGTGTTTCTCTTTGTTACCAAGCATGTCATCTGAAACAATTAACAGGACATTGTTAACAGGGGGAATCTATTGGAACACATGATTGAGAGATATTTCTTCGAGCTAAATGCCGATATCTCATCCTTCTTATCTTGCTATTAAACGAGGTATAATAGCTAATAAAATATGTCTAACTTTTGAAGGTTCTTTATATGTTTCTTTCCCGATGCAAATCTGTGTCGAACAGTTTCTTAATAGATTCCATCCGGTTTCAAAGCCGGTTGAGGATTACGAGTGTTCTAGACTCGTTCAAGGCATGCTTGTTTATGCGATTTACAAAAATAAGGATGCATTCCACGGTAAATGATGCAGCTGATGAAACCGAAGCTGTTATTTCTGTTGTTCAGTACTTCCAAGACGATTCAAGTGAGTCATATGAAGCAAGTGTCTGTCTATTCAATTGAGAGAAATCATTGCATTACATCCCCGTTGAAAACAAGTGGTTGTAATGATGGAACCCTTGATTTGAAAAACATTTTTGAGAAATTTATAGTTCAATACGCATCGTATAGGCCTATACGATGCGTATTAATCGATGAATTTATTGAAATACCCTGTTTTTCTGATAAATTCAGGGGTATTTTTTAGAAAAATGAAAGCTTAATACGCATGTATATTATGCTGATATACGATACGACATAGGCCTATACGATCGTATATGGCATTATTTCAAATTTAGTTTTATCGTGTTTCCCTCGGTTCGACGCGTATATGTGTCTTTTTTGCCGAACTTTCACATATTTTGTCGTTTTATGACGTATACCTTCAACATAAGTCGTTTCGGTGTCGTTCGGTTGCGTGCGAATATCGTATTCTATGATTACGTACAGTTTTGTTTGAAATCCACTTGTACTCCATAGTGTCGTGTTATATGTATACGTGACATGTAATTATGGCATTTTGAAAAGATAAATAAATTCAATTACCCATGGAGTGGCTTTTAATATAATAAATGTTAGTAATAAAGTTTTTGTTGCTTCAGTTTACTGTTTGCTTCAGCTTCATCTGTTTATGGCTGTAACACGTCCCATCTTTTTTAGATTTTGGCGTTTTGTATTTTTAATGGTGTTTAGATAAAGATGGCACTTTGTGTGTATTCTCTTGCACATTGTTTTATACATTTTTTTGAGTTTTTAATGATACTTGTCCAAAGTAATTTTATTATAGTTTGGGAGTTTGGCGTTTGTGGCATGATGGCGTTTCACAATCATTTTTTTAGAGAATTAATGTATTTGTTCTTAGCTGAAAATTACATAACAAACCACAGAAAAAAAAATAGAAGGAAAAAAAATTAAAATTAAAAATCCAAATCCAATTTATCTTCCAAATCTTCACTGTAATCAGTCTCTTTCCTCTTTTGAAACTACAAGAATTGTCACAAATAAATGGCGTTTGGTTTTGGTGTGGTTTTTTGTTGTTCGTGTGTTGAAGTGGCTTTGTGGATCTTGGAGAAATAGATCGACGCCGTCTGGGTGGATGCTAGTTGTCCGTCATCTTCATTATCATCATGGAGTCCAAAATAGCATTTACACTGGGATCCGTCTCTTCTCCTCATCCAAGCCTTCTTCAAGAACAAAGAAGACAAAATGACATATGACTGTCATCAATCTCTTTTTCTTGAAGATTTGTCTATCTCATGCAGCAAAATCTTACACCCCTCATCTAACAAACCATTTAGTGAAACTTCACGCAGAAAAATACTGAATATCAAAGCAAACATCGTTGATTTTTTTTTACTTTTTGGCGTTTTACAGTGAGTGGTATTTAGGAACCATGGTGTTTGTTTTTTTGGTGTGATCAATGGAAGGTGCTGAGACGTTTCTCTTTATAGGATGTTTTTGGCGCGTAGTTTAGGCGGGATATTATTGTAATAGTAAATGCAATTAATAAAGTATCTGGTTTTGCTCAGCTTTATCTGTTAAGTCTGTAACACGTCCTATCTTTCAAGCTTGGCATTTATATTTTATGGCGTTTTATATTTTATAGTGTTTTTGTAGGCCAAGACGTTAACTAAAAACAGAAAAAACTATGCAGTAATAAAATTGGCGTTTTGTATTTTGTTGGCGTTTTATATTTAATGGTGTTTTTTTGTAAGAAAGGATGTTTACCCTTTTACCCTTAATGAAACACGTTTAAGTAATAAAATTGATGTTATTTACAAAAACACCACCGCGCCAATCTAGTCTAAAGATTGTTTTGATCTGACGATCCATAAGTGTTCTCGCCATTTTCCCTAAATCCTGACCCTATATATATATACATACATATATATATAACATACAGGGGGGTTATCTTGAGAACGCTAAATATTGAAAGAATTGTGAGAACGAATGAAAAAACCAATCAAAACCGAATTTTTATTAATACAAACCTCATTGAAATTAAAATACAACATCAAAAAAATAATTTACAACATCATATAATTCATTTCTTCTATCAAAATCACTCTTACTAGATTTTTTACGCATGTGTAAATATAACAAATTTACACATGTGTAAATGACAAACTTACACGTGTAAAAATTTTCTTTGCTTACGAATTCACATAAATTTAAATGTGTAAATTTAATTTCTAACATTGTATTCGAACAATAATAATAAGTGTAAAAAGAAATTTTGAATTTGAATTGTTTTTGACCAAGTTCTGGTGGTTTTTTCATTCATTCTCACGGTTCTCGTGATATTTAGCATTCTCATTTATACTCTCCCCTATATATATATATATATATATATATATATATATAGGTCGTATAACATTATACGGCCCGTATAAAGATCTTAAAAACCCAAAATTTCAGATTAAACCTCACAAAAATTATACAATTTGGCCGTATAACATTATATTGCACGAGCAATATAATGTTATATGACCTGTATACATGTAAAACAAAAAAAAAGATTCCACTGCATCTATTTTTGGACAACATCATTCTATACGGGCCGTATAAGGTTATACGACCCGTATACATCTAGGGATGTGAAAATAAGAAAATAGGTATGTGAGAATAGAAACACCCGTTTACAAATCCTAACATGTTATATCCTTTACCCCAAACCCATTTAATTTTCTCAGTTAATTGTAGTCACGTGGGGCCCACATGAGGGCATTAATGTCTTTTAACCTACCCATCTGTTTCCCCCCATTTAAAACCTCAAATAAATTAATAAAATAAAACCAATCCCACCAGACCACCTGATGTGTACAAAATGCAACATATAAATCGCATCAAATGAGGCATAAAACTAACCCTTTTTAATACTAATGTTGGAAAAAGCGTGTTTCTTTCTTCCTTTTGAATTTACAGGACCAAACAAGCTTAAAAGAACAAAAGGAGCAAATAAGCAGCCAAAACCAACATAAATACAAAAGGAAGGAATAAACGTGTCATGCCCAACCCCTCGGCAGCATCTCCCAAAGCAAAAACAAGGCAACAGATCCTGACCACAGGGCCATGCCCAGCTGGGCATGGGGCGTGGTCAGGAGTCTGCACAACAAGACAAACTTGTAGAAGCTTCCACGCCCACCACGGGGGCGTGCCCAGCTCAACACGGGGCATGGTCAACGCTAAGATATGCAGAATCTTGATAGTACAACAAAAAGTTGACCACGGGGCTGTGCCTAGTAGACACGGGGTCGTGTGGGGCCCTTTGCTGACACTTGCAATTAATGAAGGAAGAGAAGAAGCTGGCCACGGGGCCGTGGCCAGGGCTCTGTTCAGGCTATAACTAGGCGTGCTTGGTTCACTTGAAAGGCATCCCTTGGCAAACCACAACTCTCCCACTTTGCCACCACTCCACCACCACCACAACACCAACACCCACCACCATCATCCATTATCCATCTTTAGAGTGTGTAGTAGTCTCGGAATCCAAGATTGATTGTAAGGTTTCTTGCCAATCAAAGGCCATGTTTGGTTAAGCCTCTTACATCACTTGGTGAAGATAAGTCTTTTATGTATTACTTTTGATTTTTAATCTTCCGGCACTTTTTATTTGGGTTTGTATTAATGACTTTAATAACTATTTTCTTATGTTGAAGGTGAATTTTCCTTATCATTTTCTTGTGGTGTCTTGAGGTTACTTTACTGTCTATATAAAGTAAATGATGTCATCATTCGTGTCTTTGCGGTCTATATAAAGCGCGTTGACTACCTGGTCGGGGGTTAGGGGGATGGTTTGGTAAAGTTCTTGTCTCGTTCAGTGTATAGATCCTGCGAGGACCTGGTTCAAGCTTACTAGGACCTCCTTCAATACCCAATGGTATTGGATGGCAGGGGTGCGAATAACTTGAACCCCTCATATGTAAACTACTATTAATACTTTAAACCGGCTTCTTGGGATTGTATCCTTGCTGACTCAAACAACTTAGCCGAGGGTAACGTCACCTTCAAAAGAGGGGCCTACCAATTTTCGCATTAATAACTAACTTAATTGTCTTTCAATATTCCTACCCTTTGGGATTGTATCCCTGCTGACTCAAACCACTGGGTTGAGGGTAACGTCACCTTCAAAAGAGGGGCCTACTACTATAACTAAGATAATCTCTTAAAAAGTCCGAAAGTGCGAAAATCATCAAAGGATACATTAAAGACGAGTTGGATCCAAGTGATTCTATCTTGTCTATCTGTTTTTATTTTTATTTATCTTTGCATTTTTAGTTTTTATTTTTATGTTTCAAAACTTTTCTCAAAAATTTAGATCGATTAGACGTTGAGGATAAACCGATATTAAAAGCTCTTGTGTCCTTGGACGACCTCGGTATCTTACGAACACTATAATACGCTCACGATGGGTGCACTTGCCCAAGTGTGTGTTTAGTGTTAGTATAATATCGTGTTTTATAAATTTAAAACTTGACTAATGCGTAAAATGGGCTCAAAATATTAATAAAAACATATCACGCTTCGCACACACCACCACCCCTACCCAAGATCATCGGCCAGCCGACCCCACCCAATCCCAACTCCGACACCATCCCAACCCCCACCATCATCACAATAATACTAATGTTGAACAAGTTCCCTGGTAACATATACTAATCTTGCACACAAGAAAATTCAATCCACTCTGTCTAAGCAAATGGAAGCTGTAACTAAAAAAGTTTTTTGCACCTTTTGATTAAACTTACAACTAATCTGATGAAACTTGCTTAGTTGTTTATAATCGAATTTGAGTTTAATTTTAATTTTATTGCATTTGAATCTGATGACGTCGTAGGTTAGAACACTACCAAACATTAATCCAACGAACAAGATATCATAAATTATTAAATTCCACCATAATCTACATACCCATAAGAACAATTCCAAAAACAAAAAACAGAGCATGACAATGCAAGCTTAATTTCTTAAACCCACTGGTATCAAGGGAAAGTGATAATCTTTATTAAATAACAAAGCTACTCACATACAAACGAAACACACGTTAGATCCCGTCGGAACCTTAGAACTGTCGTTGGTACAACCGCAAACCACCACAACCCTAAAGACCTACCTGCATCGTCATTCAACACTTCCAAATCTATTGCTTGCAACCATTCATAACCCTTCACAACCCCAAGCGAACCCTCACGGCCACTGTCACCACAGATTAAACCCACTTCGACACCCTCCACCTTCCATTTTATCATAAACCACAAGAGCCGGTCGGACCTGAGTTTGTTCCGCCGCGTGTCTCGCCTTCCGAGTAACCGTTATCACTACTCGGTTGAGACCCACCGTCGCCGGCCACACTGTGCGATAATTTCGCCGAAGATAGATTGGTAAGGTGAAGGCAGATGGGTAGGTTAAAAGACATTAATTCCCTCACGTGGGCCCCACGTGAATACAATTAACTGAGAAAATTAACTGGGTTTGGAGTAATGGATATAACATGTTAGGATTTGTAAACATTAGGTATGAATTATGTAATTATTGAAAATAAATGACATGATTTGCAATAACATACATACATAAAGGACGAGTTTTGTAATTTACTCTAGAGTAAATTGCCATTTTAGTCCTTGAAGTTTGACTAAAATTGACACTTTAGTCCAAATAGTTTTTTTCTTGCCATTTTAGTTCAAATAGTTTTTTTTTTTTTTTTTTGCCATTTTAGTCCCTGACTTTTGTCATTTTTTGCCATTTTCATCGACCACCACCACCTCCCACCACTCACCCCATCACAACCTTCTATCATCGCCACCACATGCCTGCACCGTCACCACCCACCCCACCACCATCACCACCCACCATTTCCACCACCACCGGCCACTTTTCCGCCACCCACATCATTAACCAACACCGCCACCATCATCGTAAAACTAACAACCACCGCCATCATCTTCACTGTAAACCAGCACAACACCATCCCCAAACCATCGCACCTGCAAAAAAAAAATTGTGGTTCGGCCAAAATTCACCTAAGTTAACTAAATTTTTTGAATGGAGTTAGTGGGTTGGATGAAAATGACAAAAAAAATGACAATAGCCAGGGACTAAAATGGTAGAAAAGAAAACTATTTAGATTAAAATGGCAAAAAAAAATTATTTGAACAAAAGTGACAATTTTAGTTAAACCTCAGGGACTAAAATGATAATTTACTCAAAAAGTATATGTGGGGATGCACAATTTACAAGACCCAAAGCACTAACATGAGACCTTTGGCAAATAGTAAATAATACCCAGCTGAATAATTTCCATACTTTGATTTGGAATAAATACATACAGCCCCATTCATCTCGAGATTTCTCTTATAATTGATTGAATACTAGGATTTGAGCCTATGACAAAATGGAAATTTCTATGTTTCATAAAGGGATAGGATAAAGCGCAAAGTTAATAAATATATTAGCGTTTAAGAATTAACTAGCAATAATGCCCGCGCGCGTTGCAGCGCGGGTACATCGCAAACATCGAATGGATTAGTCCAAGCATTATGTGTTGCATTAACCACACGAAAACGCGTGTTTCGACGCATCCGATTGATCTTAATGTAACCTACATAAGCATTGCGATTTGATCCAAGCGTTATGTGTTGCCTTAACTACACAAAATCAAATTTGAAAAATCAGAAATGTTACACTTTTAACCGAAACATTAGGGGAGAGGGGCGGGTGCACCTCCCGTCCCTTAAAACCTACGTCCCAGTCTAATGTAATCTAATGATGATGGTTTGAATAGGTGACATGTGGTTTTGTATGGTGGTGGCTCATAATTGTTGGACATTGTTCATGGCAGTGGAGGCGGTTACCTTTTAGTGCTTTATGCCATAGGTTAAAAAACTTGGGGGTGGTCGGTGGCTTTTGCCATCGACTTTCTCTTTTAAGAGATAGCTAATAATTCGACCCGCGTGCATTACGACGTGGGTACATGTAGGACCTAACGTATAACGTTTTCATTAATTAAGAGAGTCGATTGCTAAAGCTGACTGAAGGCCAACCATGTCATGTTTTTCTTGTAAGTAGAAATTTATCACTGCATGTATATTTAAGAAAAATCATTCAAAAAGTTGCACGAAAAATAACTGTTATGAAAGCTCCAAAGTAGTTTGTACAAGCAACTGTCATTCAATGTCTATGATATCCAAGTAATGTGAATATGTAAAGTTAAATGAATATAAAATTAGACTAACTTGGAAGCAGTGATGTAAAGTACTAACCATTCATCTTGTTTAACTTTTATGATCGTCTTGCATGCCCTTATTAAGGGAGGAGACATTGTTTCCACATGTCTGCCACGCTAGGAGAACGCAATGTAAGAAGAAGCAAGTTGACGAAGGTTGGGAGGAGTCAGTGAACGCAACGTGTGGATACCTGGTGGTGATGATAACAGTGATGCGTGTCTGGGAAAAGTGTATATGTTTGAGCACATCTTGAAACTACAAAATACTTCATATACACATTACTGGACAAAGACCACCCTGCGAAGGTAAAGTACCAAAATACAAATTTGACATGGTTGTAGAGTATTAAAAAAAATCAGCAGGACTTTTATTCTAGGATTTCTCATATCAACATCTAGAAATTCAACAATATGTCTGTTGGTTCAGTTCTGTTTGAACATAAAGGAAAACATGAAAAACATACCTTTGGTTGCATCAGCACAGGTTAGCAGAGAATCCAGCAATGGAGACGCAGCATTAGTGTTCGACATGATTGTCATCTTGGTCTGGTTCCTCCTTAGGGTGCTGACTGATGATGGTGGCTAAGAGAAACCGATAAGGGAATCGGTATAGGAGAGGAGGTCGAAATTGATGTTATTGACTAATGGGGTGTGTCTGATTGTGTAACTGAGTAACCCTCTAACCTCCACATAATTCTCCTTATATAAGCACCCAGGAGGAAACCCTAATTAGTTAATAAGGGTAATATGGTCCATCAACAATTACCAACTAATTATTTAATAGGATTGTTATATATTTTGATCTATATAATGTAAATGATTATATGGCTACTAGATTAAATATTAATACATAATATATTTAATCTTACATTCTCCCACTTAGCCGAGTAATCATTTACTATGAGTATTAGATAAGCCTGATCAGGAGTTAACACTCATTTTAGCCTTAAACAAGTACTATAGCAGAAAAATACAGCCGTAGAATCATTATGCGACTCAGGACCCCCATTAATCATACTATAGCCTTAATTTAAAACCTAATCGTCATGATCAAAATACGCGTAAGCCCTTTGTTTGATTTGTAACTTTATTTGTCTTATATGCCATTATGTCGACTTAACATATTCTTATAGACGTACAAAATCAAACTGATGAGGAAAAAATTAACTAATACTTAGTCATTCATAGTACGATATGCAGTTGCGCATGGCCATCAATTAATACCCGTCTCTGAGCTTTCTTAATAAGACTTATGGGTAGTGGCCCTTCAGTTATAGGATCCTTAAGCATATCATGAATGAATTCGATACAAAACTTAGTTTCCTCAATTCGTTCATAAACGAATAATTAATTGCGTATCGAAACTTAATGCAGCACCTCTTGAACTGTTACTGTTCAAGGAGTCATGGTAGCTGACTTTATCACACTAAGTCTTCAAAACATTAATTATATGGAGTTAATAAACTTATGAGTCCACTGATAAATTTTCAACAACATTTAGTGACTATATTATGTCGTTATAACTTAAGTTGTCAATATCAGTGCATTATGACTCCTCCATGAGATATGTTTTGTCTGCTGACATAAGAATGTACCCGAAATTACATTTTATCATCTTTGAATATCACAAAGTTATAGTAATAAACCGGTTTTAATTCTCACTTCTTCTTTAAATTATAGTCTCTCGTTTCCTTTTAAAGATATTATAATACTCCATTAGATGCTTCACAATAATCTAGACATATCTAGTGTGTTGCAATGTGAGTAATATCTAAACGAGTATAGACTTAAACTTACATAAGGCTTCTAATTTAATGAAGCGTAAATAAATAATCTCACTTATCCTATTATCCTCTAAAGGAGAGCAGTATTGTTTGTTACATACGTAAGGACCCATTTAATGTTAAACTTATGGAACAGAACTAATGTCCCATTGAGTCTATCTCGGCACGTTATGATATCAATCACGTAAGAGATATCTCTGAGATTTATTATATCAAAGTTTGTGTTAACAATACTTTGACTTATGTAACACATACTTGTCAAAAGAATGTCATCTATATAGACAAGTTTATCTTAGTTGCTCCCACTCATTTTGAGGTAGGTACATTAATCCACTTGGTTCTTGATGAAAATAATTACGTTAAGATTTCATCACATTATGATGTTTGCATTAACCCATACATGGATATTATTGGCTTACAAATAAAAGTGTTCTTTAACCTTCAGTTTGAAACTTTAGGTTGTTATCTAATGAACATGTAAATGTGTCAGCCATTTGTTATGGAAAATTGTCTATAATGTTCATCTAATGTAGCTTTAAACTATTATAAGCCACTAGAACAGTGATGATCCTCAAAGAAATCTTCTTGTAAGATAGGTAAGAAGGACTCTTTCATAATTTATCTCTTCCTGAGTATAACCTTTGACAATCAAGCATGCTTCTTAGTGTCTTAACGTTTATATTAGGATTTGATTTAGTTATGAATACTCTTAGGTAATTCAATCAAATCTCAAACGTTATACGAACACATAAAATCAGTTTTACTAGAAAACTGTTTTATTCCATTAAGAATATTGATTGACACTAATGGCTTAATTTTAAGAGATAGGATCAGTAAACATTTCCAAAATCCATTTCAACTTTAGTTAGGGAGGTTATGTAATCATCAAAATTAGTAGGCTTTTAAACCTAGATGACCTCCTGAGTTGATTATTGGGTTTGTTAGAAGTTTCAGTTTTATGGATTAGCTCTTGGTTAGGTTGCTATCATTTTCAAGATTCTAAGTTTGTAAGAGTTGGTGCAGCATGGTGTACAAGAGGTGTAATCGGAGTTAAATTTGGAAGTGAAATTTAATGACATTCTTCCCCCCGCCTCTTGTATTCCTTGCAAATCATAATAAGGACTTTAACTGCTCCCACTGACCTTAGGAATCTTTAGGAACTCAGCATGCTTAGGGTCAATGCTTAACGACCAACAAATTCTAATAGAGAAAATAAATTAATGACGTTAGTCGTTGTGATTTCTCTTGTTGAGGATTATGTTAACTTAGGTAAGAAATCTAAGTGTGCCCACAATTAAACAACAATGAAACTTTTGTAAGAGTAGCATTAGATTTAAGGAGATAAGTTATGATAGAACAGTGTCATTATGGAGCAGTGTCTTGTACAAGAGGTGTGAATTGAAGTAATGTAAAATTTTTACTCCCCACCTCTTGCAACTATTGCAAGTTATTAATAAGACACTTAATGCTCCCACTGATCTTTAATATCTCTAGAATGCTACAAGAGAAATTTCAATGAGCTACGTGACGTGGGAACCTATCACATATACGTTAGACTTTATTTGATTTCTTTAATGTCCAAATATCATAAGAAACTTTAGGGACATATCTAATAGAAATCTAATTAAGTATATATATGAATAGATTTCTTCTAAGACCGTGTGCCATATGCGACAAAATTTAGATGCAAATTTATAGTCTGTTAAATGATAAATGAATTATGTCTGAATATTCCATTTGGAATAAGTTCCACGGATGTCAAAAAATGACTTATGATGGACCCATACTTATTCCTTAAGCCAAGTCATACTTAGGGCTTTAACGTCATGATTTAAAATCACTTAGAATGAGATTAGATGGAAAATCATCCTCATTAACCATGTCATGATTACTCATAAATTTTGGTTATAATGGATGAAATTTATAAGTCTCATTTTCCTTTTGTCAAGTTCTCATTTGCATGATAACAAAAGTTGTGAAAATGTAAGGTATCATCTAGTTTCATTTTAATAATGTTTCTATCCAGATATTTAGAACAAATAAGATGAGAGTTTAAGATAAGTGTGACTTTATGTTGACTATGCAAACCTCACAACCTTCATGACATAGCCTAAGTAATGATACTGTACTCTGATTAATAATCAGAACATGTAATGTATCGAAAAGCTTTGTTAGAAGACTGCTTATTATGGTTCTTATAGCCTTAACATTTAATTTTGTCACTAACTCTCATATTAGTTATTTGTCGAGTTCTGGTAAGGAAACGTATGGAACTAGAGTCAACTAATCATGTGTTAATTGGAATATTGAAATTATCAGACTTAAATATCATTAATAAGTGACTATCTAATTAATTTACCCAACTGTTCTTTAGAATAATGGATAGTCTCGTTGCTTATGTCTAGTCTAATGACATAAATATGCAGTGAGATTTTCCCTTGAAGAACCTTAATGTTGGAATTAGCACTTGTAATTTGTCTATGGACCTTAGAACAATCCTCTTTTAAACTATTAGTGGTTGTAAGGTGAATAACAACTTATTTTCCAGCTTTAAACATTTATTTCTTTGTACATATGTTGCTTATCAACACACTCGTTATACTTTGGTATTTCTTGAGTGTTGTAGTTGATTTATAATGCATCAAATTGTACAAGTGAAAATCTTAGTATGTAATGTACTGGAAAAATGTACTTATTTCCATGCGTAAGCCCTTAACTTTATGGGTCATGGTTTTGTACATTATAATGTATTCACATATACCAGTTAACTTTATAGTTTAGAGTTTCAAATTAAGGCATGCATCTTAGGAGTTCTAGTGATTATTCCATAAATAAAGATTAGTCTCAGGAAAGACTTAATCTGGAATAACTTTAGTGATAGCATTTACGTTAGAGAGTTCTTGATTATCATAATAGACATCATGTTCGATTTGTCCTATTCATCATGCTCTAACTTTCTTCTTTATAATCTTTATCAGAAGAGAGCAATAGGATTATCGTGTCTTAGGAAATAATCAAGGATTTAATTTAAGAGCTAATTCTAATAGAAACTTTAAATACTTTAAATAAAGCAAACATTTTAGGTTTAAAAATTTAGAGTGGATGAGATATTGATATAAAGAAGAAAAATTATAGTGAGTAACATTATGGGTAATAAGAACAAGGCAGACGAAATGATCATAAAAAAAAAAACTAATTAAGGATCATTAAGCTAAGGATCATTAAGTGAAGAGATTGTGATATGTCTATTACTAACATCAAAATAATAGACTTAGCTAAAAAATTCTACTTAAACGAAGACAAAACAGCTTTGGCCAGAAGTGTAATCATTTAAGCATATGTGCAAAGTAGTTGTAACAAATCAGCTTTGGCCAGAATTGAAACAATCACTTTAGTTATGCACTTGTTGAGTATGCCATCTATGAATGAATTAAATCAGCTTTGGCCAGAAATTAAGACATTCATGCTTATGATGCATACACAACATAGCTTTCGTAATACTTGAATGACAAGTAGATGTATCAAGTCAGCTTTGGCCAGAAATGATATATCAGAAGCTCATTCAAGTTAAGCTATTTTGGTTTTGTAAAACATTATTTGATCCTTATAAATTAATTAAGTATAAACAAAACCAAGTATTTAATAGCAAACCACCCGTTAGCGCGGATCGAACTCCGCGGTGAGTTCGCTGGGGGTGCGGGGGGCAGCGCGCCCCCGCCCGGGGTTCGGGGCGGGAGCCCCGAAAAATAATGAGATTGAAATAAAATAATGAGATTTAAATAGCTTAAAATAATGAGATTGCGAGTCGCAACCACGATCTCGACTAATGACGTTATGGTTGCGAGTCGCAACTACGGTCTCGACTAATCACGTTATGGTTGCGAGTCGCAACTATGGCCTCGACTAATCACGTTATGGTTGCGAGTAGCAACCTCATGGTCTCGAGTGATGACGTAATGGTTGCGAGTGATGACGTTATGGTTGCGATTAGCAACCTCATGGTTGCGAGTAGCAACCTCGCTAACAGCTGTTAATTGTGATAACATAATTGAAATTCGAAATCTAAGGGATTAGAAGATATTGTTTCCTGTTTTAAGATGATCTAATTTTATCAACATATTTCGAAAATTATGATATGTTTATCTAATAACACTTTTTCGAAAATCTATTGAGGACAAAATAGATCAAAAACAGAAAAAACACTTCATAATCCAAATCATATTCCAAATCATAACAGAATTTTCGAATTTCCTAAGAACATGTGATGAACCCTAAGAAAATAAGAACATAATCTGGAAATCCGAAACCTGATTTTAATGGTTTCTTAAACAGATTTCGGTTATAATATTATCCAGTTGATTTCGACCAAACATATAAGTGATCTTTTATCCGAAAACAGGGATTTCGGTCTAAGATCCAAAACATCAGTTATGTTTACGAAATTAATTAAAAAATTCTGTTTTCATGATTTCTATTCCAGAATTATGGATACGAAAACAGAACTGACTAATCAACATATGCTCTGATACCACATGTTGGTTCAGTTCTGTTTGAACATAAAGGAAAACATGAAAAACATACCTTTGGTTGCATCAGCACAGGTTAGCAGAGAATCCAGCAATGGAGACGCAGCATTAGTGTTCGACATGATTGTCATCTTGGTCTGGTTCCTCCTTAGGGTGCTGACTGATGATGGTGGCTAAGAGAAACCGATAAGGGAATCGGTATAGGAGAGGAGGTCGAAATTGATGTTATTGACTAATGGGGTGTGTCTGATTGTGTAACTGAGTAACCCTCTAACCTCCACATAATTCTCCTTATATAAGCACCCAGGAGGAAACCCTAATTAGTTAATAAGGGTAATATGGTCCATCAACAATTACCAACTAATTATTTAATAGGATTGTTATATATTTTGATCTATATAATGTAAATGATTATATGGCTACTAGATTAAATATTAATACATAATATATTTAATCTTACAATGTCATCTTGAAACTACAATAATTTCATTGCCAGCTTGTAATTATTCCCTTCTGCAGAAGTCATACAATTACATGTATACCATTTGTTTTAGATTGTGGCTATTCCTTTGTGGAATGGAAAACCCTACAATTAAAGTTGCGGGATGTTCATCTTTGATAATTAACTAAAGCGTCTAGCCAATCATCTATTTTTACTGAAAATATATTCATTTTAAATATGGATATTAGATCTAGAATATTAAAAATGAGTTTCATAAAGATTAACAAAAACTACATTATACCAGCATCTTGAACCCCACATTAAATTTTTGGACAAATAATTCAAGATAACTAAAGGAGGTCACACAAATGAATAGATTGCTAATTTACTCTTAATAACAAACTCTTAGGAGTAGCAAATAGCACAAACTAATACCATAAACCGAAGACGTATTACTTTTTAAAGATTAACACCCAATATTATGCGGATAACTGATCCCACTACGAAATTTAAATCGAGTATAATATTGAAAGGCATAACACAAAGAAAATCCATCAAAGGGTAAAAACATTAAGAACTAAGGCAGCATATACGTAGCAACAATAAACACCAATGCGTAAACTAACCGGAGAAGTGTAACAGTTTAATACGGTAACACAAAGATATCCTAGCCACCAATTCTTTGGCTGCCAAACTTTAAAGTGTTCACATCAAAATTCATATAGATACTATAGACTGAATAAATTCATATATTCAAAATTCAAAGCTAGCAATCTTGCATCGATTGTATAAAAATTCATAGCAAATGATCCTTATAATCATTCAAAACTCATAGCAAAAGATATTCGTGATAATTAATTTGGAGTAACATAATGATTCACAACAATAAGATTCGCCAATTAAAGCCACAAAGTTCATACCATCAAACGTCCAGTGACCAACGCTCGGACATTGCGGCTAGCCTTCAAACCTCGTTGACACCGCTTCCCATTTTTGCCGCCGGCTACCACATCTTCGTCGGAAAGAGGCAATCGATAGGGGAGGCCATTGCCTCTTAATTTCTCACCGGAGTTCGCCTGAATTTAACCGCAAGTTGCATCAACCAATCAGACATCATTGACTGCGGATCTAACTGAAAAGTAACATGCAGGGGAAAGAAACTTACCGGATCTTCGCCATAACCCTAGCCTTTGCCGTAATATGTTTCTATTTTTTCCGGCGCCTGGTTCTTCGTCACAGCTACCGTCGGAACCCTAGGGGTTCATCAGAGTTTGAAGTTTTTTAGAGAGAGAACGGAAACGTTGATATTGATGGTTTTAGTGTTGTGTTGTGGCGGTGATTGGAGGAGGTGGTTGAACTTAGGGTCTTGATGAACAAAGCTAATCCGACCATCTCTCGTTCCCTGCCTCTGTAGAAACTGATTTGGAGATGGATTTCATGTGAAGGCGAGACGTGGACCAGTAAGACTGAAGAAGGTGGTTTGGTTGGTGGCGAAGGCACCGACTTTGTGCTTTAAGATTATGTATAATATAATGATATCCCAGTTGACTAGAAGGAAGCCCAAATAAAATACAAGTATGGGCTTAATAGGAAAGTTACTAGAGTACAGTGGGCTTAAACTAGGTGGGATATTATTATATGGGCCAATAATAATTGGCGTCAATACCTTATGGTCTGGGATTGGTGGAAACTAAATTGGGCCACATGCAAGTGATAATTTGATAGACAGAAGAAGGATGCTTGGTCGAAAAGTGAAAAACATATAAAAAAAGTCAAAGGTGGCAAACTGGCAGTCAACAAAAGTGGCTTGGTCAAAACACACATAATAAAGTCAAACAAGTCTCCAATACCAATTTGAACTTTTCACATGTGGCTTGTTTGAGCTATGCTTTGGGATGTGTATTTTTTTTCCATTGTAATGAAGTATTGTCCCTGTTGTTTGCTCTTTTTTCATCTTTAGTCCCTAACTTTCTAAAATTACAGCTATAATCTTCAACTTTTGCAATTTCGTTCCCAGATAGTCCCTAGGCCTAATATCGGTTACTTTTTCTCAGTTAAGAGGGTGTGAAATGACATAAATACCCTTTACATGTCTAATTAAAAGAAAGTGGGACCCATCTTACACCCACCCTCACCCCACCCCACCCCACTTCACTTTTCTCTTTTGCTTTCTCTGAAACCATCATCCCTATCTTCTCATCCCCAATCACCCCATCACAACAACCAACATCACCATCATCACCGTTCTTTCGAGTTCCGACCACTACCTGCAACAACCATCACCTGTCTACCTCCACCTACAACTACCCACCATCAAACACCTAAACAATTAATCAGTACAGTACACAATAGATCCGTGGATTCAACTATTCAACCGTGAAAGCATCTACAACACATTTAAATCAACAAATTAATAAGTTAACCTAAATTCAAACACACAATTGACATATACAGTGCAGGATTATCAAAAGCCCTAATTTCAGTATATACATGAAGTGACGTAAGAACGGTTACCGTTAGTGAGACGATCGATTGCAGAAGAAAGCTGATCTTGACTACGAGAAGTGTGTTGAGCTTGTGTATCAAAATCTCTAATTATAGTTGATATTGTGTAAGATAGGCCATTGGCCATTTGAGAGGACGTTGAAGAGTTATTATTGTTGTTACTGTCATCGTCGGCGGTTGTAACGGTGGTGGTAGGCTCCGCCGGAAGGTCGTCGACGGTGGCGGAACCTTTGTTGTTAGATTAGTTGAATCAACGGATGGGGTGCTTGGTGATGGTTTTATGAAAGCAACTTTGAATGCCAAATTCGGTTTTATGAAAGCAACTTTGAATGCAACAATGTACTAAAGTCGAGTAACAAATGTGACTTTTTAATGAAATACTGCGATCTGGATTCTTAGATGCAAAGGAAGGTATTCTATATTATATTGTTCCTGTTGTTAGTAACCGTCATTTGGGCTAATTACAGCCGTTCAAAGTCATCAACTTTTAATCTCAACCGTATAAAGTCTCTAAATTCCTTCTAGAAGCAGCAGTTCACGGCAGTTCAGCACTCTCTCACCCATGATCTTGCGGTTTCCTGCAGTTTATCAAGATGCACCAATCAGAAATGCAGGTTGTAATGCAGTTTAAAATGTGTTCCTTATTTTCAGGGAGTTAGTGGGGTAGTGGACACTTAAATGCATATTTTGCTGGCTATATAATACCAGTTCAGGTAGTGTAATCTTCTGTCTTTTTTTCGCTTTTCCTGTATTCATACAGCAAGACATCTGCAGCAATGGATATCTCGGATGACTTCATGGACATTTATGAAGCCGACGAGCCTGCAATGAAAGTAAGTAGGAATGTAAATTGTTAGTAACCAAAGCATACAGGAAGATTGAAATGTTAAGAATTCTAAGCTTTTTTTGCAGTTGAGTTCCAATGCAACAGCCAAAAAGATTGATATTGAAATGTTTAGCCCAGAGAAAGATTCTTCTATGGTACCTTTTTTTATAGTGCATATTTATTTTAGCTATCTAAATGTGGATGGTTTCTAATCGTTTGTGAATTGCACCAAATATTTATTATTCTAATATATGGTAGCAATTGTAATTTTTTCAGCTGGGTTTTAATGCAATGACACCGAAGAAGAATCAAATATGCAGCCCAATGAAAGATTCTCCGAAGGTATCGTTTTAAGTCACAGCTAATGTATAATTTTTTTTTTTGATATTTAGTCTGATTTGTTAAATTCTATGAATTTATTGTTTCAGACGGACAGTGGAAGTGTAGAGATCATTTCATATGGACAGTATTTTAGTCCATTCAAATCTGAAATGCATAGGGAGGTTATTGAATAGGTGGTGTTTTTTTAAAATAAAGTTATAATTGCAGAAGTGTATCATGATTGTTTCACACCTATATTTTTTTTTTAATGTATTATACTAATGTTTTTAGTTCTTGTAGTTTCAGATCATAGAAAAACAAGCTAAAAGAAAGCATGCGCTCCTAACTTGGAAATGGGATGAGGTCATTGATATTACCCAAAGTGAAGATTCGAATGGTCAGAAAGATGATTTTAAGGCAAAACAAGAAGATGATTTGGAGTCTGAGCTAAGTGATACAGCAGACTCTTTGGATGGTCCATTGAAAAGATCGAAGATTCCACGTATAACTAAAAATTGCAACGATCATGTTGGATGGGTTGAAGTTTAAGTTTACTCAGTTTAAGTCATGTTTTGTCATGGTCATCTTTTATGTTTTGCCTTTCAAGTCTGTGTTTGTTAAGGTTTGTTTGTTCAACTATTTTTAGTTTAAATGTAGTTTCCTCTTTTCAGTTGATTTTTCTATGTTTTATATGTTAACTATATTACATATTACATAATGTGTTAACAACAAAATCAACCAATCAGTTAGATTAAGTTTTCCTAACACATAATTGGTATACAATTTTAGTAACACACAAAACAATTTAACACGTAACAACTTATTGTTTTATTGACTATTATAATAAATTATAGCATATATGTTGATGATTAATTGTTTATTTAATAATAAACATTACTGTTATGAAAAAAAAGGAAGGTGTAAGTAGCGGTTTTCACCAATTCGTATGTGTGTTTATAAAGGTTTTATGTTCTTTTATTTTCAAAATAATTGAAAAAAAAGTCCAGATATGCATATAACTAAAACAGTTATATAAGTAGTTACCTATAATACATAGAAAAACAAACTAGAAAATTAAGTAGCCAATAATATCCTGTTTCATGTTAACAAATTCCGTGTGACATTTTGTTTTTGTAGTGTGTGTGTTCTCAAACAAGAGGCCTATTTAGGTATTTAAAAAATATTTAGTCCTTTATAGGTTTTTTTAAAATAATAAGTTTTCTATTATTTAGAGCGAAAATACAAAATAGCATTCAGTTATATAAATAACAACGGGAAAAGAATAAGATATTTTGAAAAGAAAAAAAAACCTATAAAAAACGACGGTTATACTGAATTAATGTCGAAGTCAGCCTTCTTACTCACGTTACCATGATCATCGGGCCACTAAGCCATGATCAAGTAACTACCTTAGGTTTTTAGAAATTAATATAATCATTCGGTTATGTTAAGTTTATTTCTAAGTCAGTCCACTTACCCACTTGTCATGATCCTTGCTCACTAACCCATGATTGAATAACTACCTAAGTTTTACTCAATAAATGAACTGTTTTCATGAAAATTCGGACATGTAGCTCTATATAAGATATCACTAATGTTTTGGTAAAAAATTACCGAAGCAATTAAGTGATCAAATTAGTTAAGTGAGGTAGTGTGCTAGAAATATGTGTTGAAAATATGCTGATTAAGTTGTTTGTAAAAACAGTTTTCAGGATACGACTCAGGATATAGAGCTGTATCTATGATCAAACAATGAGCAAAAAATGTAAGGGGTGACACGAGATATACGAGGAAAGCCCTTGATCAATCTAGATCGCCGGCACAAAACCTCGGGAGCTGACAATCACAGCTGCCTTGTTCTTCTATTACTTCGAATATCAGGATACAGTGCAGGATGTGATGCGGATCAACTAGGTGTTACAAGGTAATTCGAGTACAAGTGTTTGTGTGTAGTGATTGCTAGTAGCTAGAGAAAAAGAGTATGAGTGAAAAATTGCGTGCCTTAATCTGATCCGACCCATCTATTTATAGTAAAAGAAATTCAACAAACTACCCTATTAAACCGGGATTCGGCGGATATTCCCCATACGAACGTTGTAGACCTGGTCTTTCGAGTTCAACGTCTCTCATATAACTGGTTTGCCCGAGTCTTAAGGAGAAGAGGTCCACTTGACCGTTAGTGACCCACAGCTTCTAACCTGCACGTGGTTAATTCAATTAATACCAGGATATCGCACCAGGATGTTACCAATATCCTGATCCGGTATCCTGATCACAAGTAAACGATCAAAAGCAGAATATTAGTCAGGATATATATGCTCAGAAAATGACCCATAACAATTGTCCCCAAAATATACCTGTTGGAATTCTGAATTCAAACAAA
Source organism: Helianthus tuberosus (assembly GCA_030545235.1). Taxonomy (NCBI): domain Eukaryota; kingdom Viridiplantae; phylum Streptophyta; class Magnoliopsida; order Asterales; family Asteraceae; genus Helianthus; species Helianthus tuberosus. The sequence continues at coordinate 204,000,793 of CM060425.1, forward strand.
TATATTTTAAACTTTTTCACCTGGATCGAGGCAATCAATACTACGAGACTTTTGAAATGACAACGTGCAACTTCCAAGGCATTATTTACTCTTTACCCCCTATCCTTTAGCCTATAATTAGCCAAAATACTTTGCATTATGATCATCTCTATCTCCAAGCGAATTTCAGGTACTTTTTCTCTCTCTTCCCTATTTTCCCTGTTTAAATCCGCTATTCTCCGGTTATGACCCTCCATGGCTACCCGTACTAGATCCCAAACGGCGGACTCCATTCCCCTTTTTCACAGACAAAACCTGCTTAAGGAACCTTCGAAAGAGGTATGTTCTTTCGATAATGCCGATATTACGGCTTTACGAGCTTCCGGCGCCTTTCCCGCCGGTACAATTTTCCGTCCCTTCGACCGAGAGGTCCGATCGGATTTTTGTTCTGACGAGTGGGTATGCTTCTTCGCTTATCCTTTCTCCATAGGGCTGCAGTATCCGTTTTCCCCTTTTATCTCTCGTTTCTTCGAGCTCACAGTCCTTAGCTTCGCCCAAATCATGCCCATGGTTTGGCGCGTGTTAGTCACCTTGGAGCGGATTAAGGCTCGTCATATGCCCAACCTTTGCATCGAAGATCTGCCGATGGCCTATCGCTTAAGATCTCATGGATCCAACCGGTTCCTTCTATTTTCTATCTCCAAAGATCCTCTCATTCTTAAGGCTACCAAGAACGAGGATAAATGGACAAGAAAATTTTTCTTTGTAAAAAGGGATTCCATTGATAGGGGTTTTGACCTTCCTAGGAGATGGTTGACTTCTGGTAGGATTTAGGGTTTTAGGAATATCCCCAATCGTATCCCAAGACTACATCTTGAACTGATATCCTGATATGTTTATTCCTTTTTTGCAGCAAACTTCAAGGAATTAGCTCCCCCAAGTGCCGAATCAGAAGGGAGGATAAAAGAAATCTACAAGCTTCCGGAAAGTGAAAGGTCCTTTACCCTGCTACTCACAAGTCAAAGTCAAAGATCAAGTTCAAACATGTCTGGTAAGCACAAGATTATAGTGAATATAAAGTATAAGTGTTACAAACTAAATATTTCTTCCCTTGTGCAGTGCCGGTCATTAACCTTGAAGGCTTCCAGCTTGACGAGTTGGACAGTTACTCTAGCCTCGCACCGCCCAAGCAAGAATCCAATCAGAAGTCATATTTCACTCCGAAGCCTACTAGTTCAAAGACTACTTCTGCTCCTAAAGTTCCTCCAGCATCCACGACCCGGGCCTCTAGCTCCCGGAAGAGAAAGGAAGTTGAGCCCCCCGCTACACCCCATGTGTTCCCATTCGAGAACCACGGGTTTACGGAATCCAGCAAATTCATGACCGGCTTCCTCAACCAGGTTGGTATCCTGATCCATATCCTGCAACATATGCTAGTTAATAAAGTCAACTAAAGTCAATACCTGATTTCTTTGTAGGGTCTCGAACGTCTGGTTCATTTATATCAAGAATCTTGTGGGCTCAACAAGACGCTTGAATCCAAGTTGAAGAAAGCCGAGGTTACCATCTCCGATCGAGGTATGATTGCAGCCGCCAAATCTCGGCATTACGAGGACAAGTTCAAGGCTATGACCCAAGAACACCAGGCCGCCCTCAACAAAGCTGCTCTCCAGGCCCAAGCCGATCTTGATGCTGCCCATGCTCAACACGAACAGGATATGATCAGCTACCGGGAAAGCTTTAAAAGTTCCGTCATCACTTCCCTTCTCCAGGCCAGGCTAAAGATGGCCCACGAAGCCAAAGCACTGGGCTTCGAATGTCCTTCTTGGGACGTCAATGCCTGGGAAACAAAGCTAAAGAGTCTTGGCGGCACCTCTGCTAAACCTGCAGCTGAAGGATCTTCAAAGGCAGTCGAAAAACCAACTGATGCTGAGAGGGACGCTCAGGTTGATCCCGAGACGGATGCTGCTGAAAATGCCACGAACGAAGAAGGCGCTGCCTCCTAAAACTTATTTCCCTTAAATTTGAGAGTTACGCTTATTTGAACAATTTTATTTTCTTTATCCTTTGAACCATTTTATTTCCTGTATTAAAAAATTTTGATAACCAAGGGTGGATGGGTCCTAGGTTTTAGGACGAAGCCTTTGGTTATCGGCTGGCATCGTTTATTTTTAAATAATACAACCTTCTGACTTATTTGTTGTTGCCTTCTAATTCCTGTCATGCATTTCTTAGTTTAGATTTTAGCTTTGCAAAATTTGTGCAAACATCCTTTGAAAATATCCTGATCAATATACTCAGTGATATCTTATAAAGACCTTTATCAAATAAAATTTCTCAAAATCCAATCAATTTTAGACTAAATTTCTAAAGAATAAAAGATAGTCTAGTTTCCAAAACCTGTTTTGATAACACTTGTTTGATCAGAGTATTAATTTTCAATCCAAGTATCATCTCCCAAATATTCCAATCAAATATCCCAAAACGTATCCCAAAAACACATTTTGAAGACATATCCTAAAGATATATCCTTCTCAGCATACTTTGAGCCTTAAACAGAGTTAAACAATTCATGTAAGGTTCACAAAGGAAAGATCATACCAGGAATTAAGTGTAACCCTAGTATTAAACTCCAACCCCTTTTGCGACTTCTCCACTAAGATGTCCCCAGTCCGAGACACTTAGCCCAATATTGATCTTTTGAGCTTCACACAATTGCTTTAGAAGGAATGTCCCTTGTGCATGAAGTCTATAAACACTTAGAAAATATTTGAATATCAGTTCCAACTGTTTAGACAATTCTTGTGTTACAGGGGTAAAACCCAAAAATATACCGGAGATAAATCCTTAGTACCCTGGGGAAAATCCCAAATTTTCATGCGCTACAGCGGGAGTGTATGAACTCCAAGACTTAGAAAGGTGATAACCTTTAAACCTTAGAGAGTATGAAAATACCCTTGCGTGAGAGAGGGTGATCAATCCTCATATACCTTTAGGATTCTGGATATAGCCAATAGTAACGAAATTGTCAGCCACTTTTACATGAACTGGTCCTGCCACCTTGAACTATTCTCAAATAACTTGCGCTCCAGGCGGGGTGTTTAAACCCAATTCGGAAGAAATGTGAATACCTTTAAACCTATGAAGGGATCAGGATCCCTTAGACGTGAGAGAGGGGGCCAATCCTCTAATCTTCTGAAGTATCCTGAATGTATATCCTGGAGCTATATCTCGAAGCATATACTGCAAAACAACTGTAAGCTAAGGTGGGTGTTAGCCTGGCTAACACCCCTCCGATGCTTAAGTTAGTAATGGGTTCAAAATAGTAAATAATATTAAAATTTAATAAAAGAGACAGAATCCATACCATCCTGAGTTAGAATTTAAATTCCATACTCACTTGAAATAGAGTTTTAGATGTATAGCATTCCAGGATCTCGGTAGCATATCCCCCTCCATATTCTTGAGTCGGTATGCTCCTTTTCTTGATTCTGATTCAACCTCATAGGGTCCTTCCCATTTTGGAGCCAACTTTCCATCAGCAGGATTAGTAGTATTCTGAAAAGCCTTTCTCAATACCCAATCTCCAACTTGAAATCTTCTAGTCCTTATATTCTTGTTATATGCTTTAGACATCCTCTGTTGATATGCTGCCATCCTTAGCCTTGCTGCGTCTCCTGTCTCATCAATAGTATCCAGTTCCTGGCATAGGACTTCAGGATTCTTCTCAGGATCCCGGAGGTTGGATCTTGCTGTAGGTATTACCATCTTTGTCGGGATTACTACCTCTGCTCCAAATACTAAGGAAAATGGGGTTTGCCCAGTAGCATTCCTCACGGTTGTTCTATCAGCCCATAGGACAAATGGTAGTTCTTCTGCCCATCTTCCCTTCTTAGCTCCAAGTCTTTTCTTCAAATTGTTGACAATTATCTTGTTTGAGGATTCTGCCTGCCCATTTGCTTGAGGATGTACCGGTGTGGATGTAATCATTTTGATTCCCCAACTCTTGCAAAAGTCAGTAGTCCTTTTACTTATAAATTGAGATCCATTGTCACAAATTATCTCAGCTGGTACACCAAACCTAGTCAGTATATTCCTTTTTATGAAGGATACTACTTCTTGGTCTCTAACTTGAACAAATGCTTCAGCTTCAACCCACTTAGAGAAATAATCAGTCATTGCCAGCATAAAGACTTTTCCTCCTGGAGCTTTTGGTAATTTCCCTACTATGTCCATCCCCCATTTCATGAATGGCCAAGGGGAAGCTATAGGATATAGTGGTTCAGCTGGTTGATGTAGTATGTTACTGTTCCTTTGACATGCATCACATCTTCGAGCATATTCTGTAGCATCTTTCTTCATTGTCGGCCAATAGTATCCTATTCTTAATACTTTTGAGAACAATGACCTGCCCCCAGTATGGTTACCACAATCCCCTTCGTGTATATCCTGAAGCACTTCCTTAGTTTCGGGATCCTCTAAGCACCTCAGATATGGTCCTGCAAGAGATTTCTTATACAAGACATTATTTATAATAGTGAATCGTGATACCTTCATTCTGAAAGCCTTAGGATTCTCATCCTTTGGGATGTGTCCTTCCTTGAGATATCTTATAATTAGAACCATCCAGGACTTGGGATCCTTCTCAGAATACTCATCAGGATCCTGAATACTTAGTACTTCCTTATCCTGAGGATTCGTCGTAGGATATAAGATATGTAACATTGGTATTCGGGTTCCTTCCGGTATCCTGACTGATGATCCTAAATTCGCCAAGGCATCAGCTTCAGCATTATCCTCTCTTGGTACCTGTTCAAGTGTGAAAATATCGAAATATCCTGCTAATTTTTTGAGAATTTCGAGATACTCGATTAATTTCTCGCCTTTAACTGCATATGATCCCTTAAAATGATTAGTAATTAACAAGGAATCGACATATACTTGCAAATTTTTAATATTCATATTTTTAGCCAACTCTAATCCTGCAATTAAAGCCTCATATTCTGCTTCATTATTAGTAGCAGGAATTCACATCTAATAGCCTGGGGTAATATGTCCCCCTGTGGCGATTTTAGTAGTATACCTAAACCTACACCTCTTACATTAGATGCACCATCAGTATATAATGTCCAAGATTCTAAGTTTTCTCCTAGCTGCTGTACTTCTAAGTCTACTTCATTTTGAATGTCACTACTGAAATCAGCCACAAAGTCAGCTAAAGCCTGAGACTTTATGGCATTTCTAGGCTCATAAACTAAATCATAGGCACTTAATTTTACTGACCACTTAGCCATCCTGCCCGACATCTCGGGTTTCCTAAGCACATTCTTAACAGGATAATTAGTTTTAACATGAATCCTATGTGTCTCAAAATAATGTCTAAGTTTGGTTGATGCCATAACTAAGGCTAATATCAATTTTTCTAGATGAGAATATCTAGTTTCAGCATCTAATAAACTTTTACTAACATAATAGACAGGATATTGCTGACCTTCATGGTCCTTTATAAGAACGACACTTACAGCATTCCCTGATACTGCTTGGTATAGGGACAGTGGTTCACCATTTTCAGGCTTCATCAATAGAGGTGCAGTTGAGAGATACTGCTTCAAATCCTGTAGGGCTGCTTCATGCTTATCTTTCCATTCGAACTTCTTGTTTTTCTTCAGGATATCATAAAATTTCTTGCATTTCTCGGAGGATCTTGAGATAAATTTGTTCAATGCTGCTACTCGCCCTGTTAACCGTTGAACATCCTTCATATTTGAAGGTGATTTGATATCCAAGATAGCTTTAATCTGCTCCGGGCTTGCCTCTATTCCTCTTTTAGTCACCATGTATCCTAGAAACTTTCCTGCCCCCACTCCAAAATGGCACTTGGCAGGATTTAGTTTCATATTGTACTGGTCCAGGATATCAAATGCTCCTTTAATATCCTGGAGATGATCCTTAGCCTTCTTGGATTTGACTACCATATCATCAATGTACACCTCCATGGTGTCCCCCAGTTTGTCTTTAAACATCATGTTCACCAATATCTGGTACGTTGCACCTGCATTTTTTCAAACCAAAAGGCATAGCAGTATAACAGTAAATACCTGTTGGTGTCATGAAAGCAGTATCCTCCTGGTCTGAAGGTTCCATTTGGATCTGCTGGAATCCTGAGGATGCATCCATGAAGGTTAACATCTCATGACCGGCAGTGGCATCCACCATCGAGTCTATATGAGGCAGAAGGAATGGGTCTTTAGGACATGCTTTGTTCAAGTCTGTGTAATCTACACAAACTCTCCATTTCCCATTCTTCTTTTGAACCACAACATTTGCTAGCCTCTTGGGAAATTTGACTTCCCTGATCATCTTGGACTTCAATAGTCTTTCAACCTCTTCTTGAATAATTGTGTTTGGTTCCGGAGCAAACTTCCTTCTCTTTTGCTGGATAGGCTTGAAAGACCTGTCAATTCCAAGTTTGTGAGTTATAATATCCTTGGAAATACTTGTCATATCCTCGTGCTTCCACGCGAACGTCGACATCCTGCATTTTAGAAAATTAGTCAATTGATTTTCAATATCCTGAGGGATATTGGTTCCTACGAGCACCGAGATATCCGGATTATCCTGATCCAGGATAACTTTCTTTACATCATGTTCCGAAGCCTCCATGATATCATGGGCCCGCATCTTTAATTGCTATGCTGCATTAGGCTTTGTTGAGGATTTCATTGAGGATGAGTAACATTCCTTCGCCTCCTGCTGATCACTATCAACCTTGACAACCCCCCAAGGGGTAGGGATCTTGATGCACTGATGATAAGTCGATGGCACAGCCTTCATATCATGGATGCATGGCCTGCCTAGTATGATGTTATAGCAGGATAGGGAGTCCATCACACAGAAACGTTGTATTGAGTTGACCCCTTCAACATATACTGGTAACTTTATCTCTCCCACTGTGTTCCTGGCCTCTCCACTGAACCCAACAAGCACGGTGGATTTTGAAGTAATATCCATTGGAGATACATTCATTCTTTTCAAAGTTTCTAGTTGGATTATGTTGACGGAGCTGCCATTATCCACCAATATCCTGCGCACAAAATGGTTAGCCACGTATAATGTTATTACGAGAGCATCATGGTGAGGATCCTGGATAGTATCTCTGTCATCACTGTCGAAAGTGATCACTTTATCAGTTGTGAGGGTAGTCATCCTGGCTGGTTTACCTCCCTTCTCGGCCTTAGCTTCCTTTGCATGTCTCTTGGCCGCAGAATATGAAGTCCCACAAATGTCGGATCCTCCTGAAATAAAGTTGATTATCTTGGCATCCGCAGGAGGTGATGCTGCTCGTTCAGGATCCTTCTCAGTATCCTGACCCTTATTCTTCTTTCTTCCTAGGAGATCCTTCAGATATCCCTTGCTTAGAAGATAACTTATTTCCTTTCTTAGATCAATGCAATCCTCAGTTACATGTCCGAAATCTTCATGGAAGGCACACCATTTGGATTTATCCTTCCAATCAGCTTTTTGTTGATTCTTTCGAGGCCACCTAGATTTGTCTCCTAAACCCTGCATAGCATACATTAACTCAGGTATGTTAACAGAAAAGCAATATTCAGATAATTCAGGATATTCTTCAGGATCCTCGTCTTCAACAGCATTCACTTTCTTGTTGTCATTTCTGCCATATGGCTTAGAGCGATATGGTTTATACGAGGATTCTGATTTCCTATTGGTTGATTCATAGGTTGAGGTGGAATTCATCCTCTCTTGCATCTTCTTATCATCCTCCAAGCGAATATATCTCAAGGCCCTGTTACGAGCTTCGTCGAGATTCCTGCAGGGATTCATTACAAGATCCTGATAAAACTGAGAATCTTTTTGTAATCCCATCTTAAAAGCCTGCACAGCTGTTGCAACATCAAGATGTGGGATATCCAAGGATTCCCGACTAAACTTGTTCACATAATCCCTCAAGGATTCCTGAGGCCCTTGAGTTATCCTGTAAAGATCACTGGTTAGTTTCTCAAAACTCCGGCTGCAAGAAAACTGACTATTAAATAAATTAACCAAATGAGCAAACGAAGTAATTGAGTGAGGAGGAACATTTAACAGCCATTTTAAGGCTGATCCTGTCAAGGTAGAACCAAAACCCTTGCAGAGACATGCTTCCTTGAGATCTGGAGGGATAGGGTTGATCTCCATCCTTTCCCTATACTGGGTGATATGCTCTTCAGGATCCGTGGTTTCGTCATAAAGTTTCATGTTGGGGGTTTGAAATCTTTTCGGGATTTCAGCATCACAGATAGGATGTGCAAACCGGGATATCCTGTGACTGTCTTGGGACACTTCTGGAATCAGCTGGACCACCCCAGGCACACGTGATATCATGTCTTTCAGCTTTTGGAGTTCTCTGAAAAATGCCGATGTCATACTTGCATCCTGCTAAGTTCCAACACCATTAGTAGCAAGAGTGTTATTATTATTAGATACATTACCAGTCTGGGGATTCTGGCCATATCCTGAAGCATATCCTGAGCTTCTCACGGTTAATACTCTTATTGAAGAGGGTATCTCAGGAGTATGATTCTGGGAATGACTTGGCACGATATTCCCCCGGTTATCCTCAGTGTAAACTGCAGAACTGAAGTTCAAAGCCCTGGGTTGCAAGGGAGTGACAGTTTCTTCAGCAGACCTACTTGGGCCGGATTTCAAGAGTTGTATCTCTCTCATCAGCATCTGATTAGTTTCCTGCTGCTGCCTCATCTGTTCCTGTACACAACCAAACAAATTCAGAATTTCGTCATTAGAAGCCAAAACAGGACCAGATCCCTGGGCACTGGGAGCGGGGATAACATCCCGAGCCACATGACTTTCAGCTCCTTGTGAAGAGGCTTGCATTCTTGGAGGAGGAGGTGGAAGCACCTAACCAATTGTTGCAGAGGTTATAGCAGACATGGTGGAAGAGCTCATGTTTGATCTCGAGGCCATTGAAAACAATGTAGCAAAAAGTTTTGACAATAGAAAACCGAGTAATGATTTTACTAAAGTTTTTAGTAAAAATAGCACCACTTGCCCCACGGTGGGCGCCAAATTGTTTTGGTAAAAAATTACCGAAGCAATTAAGTGATCAAATTAGTTAAGTGAGGTAGTGTGCTAGAAATATGTGTTGAAAATATGCTGATTAAGTTGTTTGTAAAAACAGTTTTCAGGATACGGCTCAGGATATAGAGCTGTATCTATGATCAAACAATGAGCAAAAAATGTAAGGGGTGACACGAGATATACGAGGAAAGCCCTTGATCAATCTAGATCACCGGCACAAAACCTCGGGAGCTGACAATCGCAGCTGCCTTGTTCTTCTATTACTTCGAATATCAGGATACAGTGCAGGATGTGATGCGGATCAACTAGGTGTTACAAGGTAATTCGAGTACAAGTGTTTGTGTGTAGTGATTGCTAGTAGCTAGAGAAAAAGAGTATGAGTGAAAAATTGTGTGCCTTAATCTGATCCGACCCATCTATTTATACTAAAAGAAATTCAACAAACTACCCTATTAAACCGGGATTCGGCGGATATTCCCCATACGAACGTTGTAGACCTGGTCTTTTGGGTTCAACGTCTCTCATATAACTGGTTTGCCCGAGTCTTAAGGAGAAGAGGTCCACTTGACCGTTAGTGACCCACAGCTTCTAACATGCACGTGGTTAATTCAGTTAATACCAGGATATCGCACCAGGATGTTACCAATATCCTGATCCGGTATCTTGATCACAAGTAAACGATCAAAAGCAGAATATTAGTCAGGATATATATGCTCAGAAAATGATCCATAACAACTAATATCACTAAAATTCGTGTATTACTGTATTTCTAGATTCTAATATTCGTAACTAACGAGTTATGAAAAAGTTGAAGGGGTGCCTCTACTCAACCTCTGAGTCGAACACTGAGTTGCCTGACCTTGGTCCTAACTTAATAATGTCAGAGATACTGCCAAGACTTCCTGCAAAATGTGTAGGTCGTGCAAAGAAGGTATGTAAAGAATGGTTGTCATGTATATCGTCGAAGGAGTTTTTCATGATGCACTGTAGACATATGTGTAAGGGGTCTAGACAAAAAATTGTTAGTATTGGACAGGAATCATGCTTTATTCGCAGCACGGGTGTTGATTTAGTCGATGAGAAAACCATGATTACCCTACCGTTTCATGTTCGTCCTTCTGATGTGTAGATTTTATCAAGCTTGAATGGGCTCTTATGTGTTTGTTTACGTAATACGTTTGAAATGTTTATTTGGAATCCGTTGATCCGTAGCTGCATCAACATATTTGATTCTAAGTCTTATGGTTTTTTTTAAATCTATTCCGATGCTGTTGGCCTATACATCGATTCCTCTAATGATTACAGAGTTTTACATATAAAACGTGGTCGTTTTACAGTTGATGTTATGGCTTATTCAAGGAGGAGCAGTCATTGGAGGAGAATACAGTTTTTTTACAAAAAAAGCATTACCATACTAATGGTTATGTGTGGTTGGGGGGTACTTTTTGTGAGGATGGTTTATATTTTACTGTATTCCAGTTTTGGCTTGCTGGTGATATTGTCATAATTCGATTTGATGTGAATACAGAGACGTTTTCAGAAATAGGATTTCCATATGTTGGCAATGGTGAAACATGCCAGGGGAACTTGGTTAATATGAATAACAAACTTCACGTGTTTGTTAGTCATGGGTTTATAGATATGGTTGTGGATCTGTGGCGTTATGAAGGTGAGTATTGGACGAAGGTCATGTCGTTTCCAAAGATCAGTTATATTCCAACGCCAGTTTGGTGCTCAATTACACATGTTAGTTCAGAAGAAAAGTGTTTTGTGATGACAGATTGGGGTGAGGTTTATGAAATAGATTTGAACAAGAAGACATGTGACATTTTCATACCAAGCGATTGGAATCATGCTATACGCACAGCAATGTATGTGGAAACTATTGTCCCGGCAAGTCTTCAGTAATACATGTTGTTTGCTAATACTTTTTTTTCTTTTTGCTTTGAAATGTTTGTTGAATTTTGAAAAAATTCCTTCATCGGATGTCATGTACTTTTTTAGTTAATGTTTGCTTTTATTCTACTATTTATTTATATATTATTTGTTTATAAAGAATTGCTTATATATTATGTTTAGATAAATATAAAATTATATTTTTAATTGTTATTGTATTCCAATGTCAGTTCACATAAAGGTTTTTAATAAATATGTCTTCAGTAGTGGAAAAAATAACTTATATCAAATAGTTTAATATTTTTGTTGATACGTTTAAAAAAGTTCAGCTTTGTTTATAAAAAATTCAAATGAAAACTTAGCTGGTATATAAAACTTATAGGTTTAGTAACTGATTATGCAGTTATTTTAAAAATATTATCAGCTTAGCCCACTTTCCCACTATCCCATGATTTATTAACTGTCTGAATTAATATTAACTTCCATGAGAAAAATTCGGATACTAGCTCTATAAAATGTAGTTCTATGACCTTACAGTGTCGCTTTCTTTCTTCCAATCTTCTTTACCATAAAAATCATCATATTGAGTAGCTTTGGAGAGCCAGTTGGAGAATTAAGGTATGTTTTCCTAATCTCTTTAGTTTATGTTTTTACTACAAATCGGTTTGTATGTGTGTTTGCTTTTTTAGTTTAAACAATGCAATCAAAACCATTTAGGTGTTTGATATGTGTTCTAATACATGTAGACCGATTTCTTATCAAATGTGAACAATCTACCAATGTCAGATCAAAACTAAGTACACTTAAGTGTTATATCTAAAACACGGTCTATAACATATATGAAAAACAAGAATTGTGCAAATTATACCCTTAAATTCAAACAATTTTTTATTAAAGCAAACACATAGGCATAATAAGAAGTATGAATCAGTGGTTAGATAGACTTACAGTGCCATAATTTTTTATTAAGACCATGAGTTGCAAGATGCAGAATATGTCCGTAAGTTGATTCAAACTCTCAAGGATAAGCCTAGCTTCTGTCTTTCATATGATCCCTCTTGTTAGCACATTAAAACAGACAAAACCTTACTAATTGATTCAATGATGAAGTCATAAACATAAAAAATAAAACTTACAAAGTGTCTGGCAAGTTTTGGATCCAGCTCAGCCCCCATTTGTTAATGTTCTAGAGCTTATCTAGGCCATGTCTTTAACTCGGTGGTAACATATTTAGGACAACGAAAAATCCTAAGCCCATCAATCTACCGAAACACAGATCTGACATGTTTGCATAACTGAAGCCCTAAATTCCGAATAACTCTAATCGAATATGAATAAGCATAATAACATCAATCCACAACCGTTAATCCTAAAATTGCCGTAATACAGATCTGACATGTTTGAATAACTGAAACCCTAAAATCCGAAGGGTATTTATCGAATATGAAGATCCGAATCCATTAACCCTAATCGATCATCAAAGAAGGTGTTAATCGAATATGAAGAACCCTAATCGAACAAAATAGTATGATGTATAATACGGTAGGGTTTAGAGAGGTAAATACCTTGAAATTTTGAATCGACTGAACTGATGATACGTATGACGGAGAAGAATGGAGTGTACACAAGTATAACCATCGTGAATGGCCATGGAAACTGTTGATGTCGATGAATACGGGATGCAGAGAGGAGCAACTTGGACAAGAAAGAGGGCTGGATTCATCGCATATGTGGCTAGGGTTGAGTTAACTGTCGTTATGTAGTATCTGTTTCTTAATTTGGATTATCCGTGTGCTGTATCCAAACAGGCCCATCTCATGTTTACCTGATCCGGTTTGATAACCTGGCCCAAAAAGCAAATGTGATATATCTGGCCCATATTGATACAAATTCATAGTTTAGTTTGTAAATTGTAATAATTGTTTTATTGTTATTAGTTAACATATTTTTGTTGATTTATTTTTTATTTTTAATATTTTTATTAGTCTATCTTTCATTGTGATAATACATGTTTTATTTTTTAGTTATAATATTATATAAATATTCAAGACTTATTATTAGTATTTATCTTATGTTTGAAGCTTACGATGATTTAATTTATTTTTCTTTGTAAATTGTGTTTTTAGATAAAAGCGGTATGTCGTGCCTTCCATTTTTATTAGTTATGTTGGACATGTTAGTGCATACATCTGTCGTCTTCGTCTTATGTCGAGTCTCGGGTTCGTTGCGGGTTTGATCAAGCATGATGTCATCATATCCAATGATGACATCATAATGGTGACATCAATGTTGACATCATCACATGACAACATCACGTGAAATTGCATACAAAGTCAAATCAGAATGTTGAAGACATGTGTTTCGCTTGAATAGTTTATTGTTAGGTTTCGCTTGAAACTTTATATGGAAGTTTCGCTTGAACTCTTTCTGTCATCTTCAAGCGAAAGGTTGACTACTATATATAGGGTAGTGGTATATTCATTTGTAACAGTTCGAGATTTCCATACCGAGGTGCTGCTGGTGTGAAGACTGATTGTAAACGATATAATATCAATATAATCAGTGTTTAAAGTGATATTCAAGCTGTTTCGACGTCGGTTTCTTAGTTTCCGCCTCTGAAACTGATAAAATATCTTCTAAACGACTCGTTTGGGTTGCAAACCGATCCTACAAGTGGTATCAGAGCTCAGGAGGAAGAGATCTTGCCAAAACAACCTGTTTTCATCACTTTTTCTGATTTCTACACCATTCTTTCACAAAATTAAAAAAATTTCACGGTTAAAATCTGTTCAAATTCACATATATTGTGCGTAAACATGTATTAACAAATCCTGTAAAGTTTCAGATCGAAAATCGACTTAAAAACTGGTTAAAATTGAACTTTCGCTTGAAATTGGTTCGACATTTGCTGACATCATCAGGCTTTCGCTTGAAAAGTTCAGTTTTAGTTTGAATCTGGGCTTTCGCTTGAGTTTACATCGTAAGTCTTGCTTGAAACTGACACACCGCTTGAAAACGTGATGACCGCTTGAAAAATAGCTTCGTGTATTGTGATTCATTAATCAAGGTTGTCAGTTTGGTTGGGATATGAAATCATGTGTCGTGTGTTAGTTTACACGAGTTGATCAGAACACAAGTCATGTGATATTGTCTTTTCGAGGTCTCGTAAATTGAAGTTCAGGTTGTCTAATTTGATAATAGTTGTCGGTTACTGTTTGCAACTTATGTGGTGATTATGTCGATTGCAAGTGAATGTTTTTAGTTGTCCAATGAGAATTGACTAAGTGAAGTGGTTGTCTCGAAACTATAAATCACGTGAACTCTGATTTCATTTTTATGCATTAAAAACTTTAGCCCATGTGATTGAGAATATTGTTCGAAGTTGCGGCCCAATGAGATTTGAGAGGTGATCACAAATTGTCGGCCACATTGCACTAGATATTGTTTTGAAAGATATTGAAAGATATTCACAATTTAAAAATCTATGTGATTAATAGTGGCCCAATCATACTTGTTTGAATATTAATATTGATCAGCCCATGTGACTTGGATTAGTGTTGTGGGATTCAAAGTTCTCAGCCTAATCAGGTCTAAGTGATTGGTATTTTTAAAAGGTGATCTATCTTGGAGTTAATATTTCGCTTAACGGGATTGTCTTGATAAACGTGTTTCCGAATCATGGATATAAATGTCTTTAATATGACTAGTGAAATTTTTAATAGAATAAATGTACTAAAGAAAGAGTTTGATTCGTTTTCAGGTTGTCCAGGAGAAAATACAAAGAGTATCATTGAGAGGTATAGCCATCTTGTTCGTTCATTGTCTGAGAAGGGTATTAAGAAAAGTCCAAATGAATGGGTTGAAAAATTGGCCAATGCCATACCTCAACAAGAGTGGGGTACATATCTTTTGGATTTAAAAAAAAAAAACTGGAGAATACTCTGAATTGACAATTGGTCAATTCATTAAGAAACTTGAAGAACAGATGGAGAGAAATGCTGAGAAGAAGAAAAGTCAAAGTGAAAAATCAATATTAAAGAAGAGCAAGAGTAAAGGTGTTCAAGTGGGAGAGGAACAGACTGAAGAAATTTCAGTTTTGAAAGACGAGAAGAAAGCTGATGAGAAACAGATTTTTGATTTAAGGGAAAATTGTGAGAAGTTGAAATCAGAAAATGACAAACTGTTAAGAGATTTGAACAGTTTGGCATTGAAAAACGAGATTTTGAAAGAAAAGGAAAAAGAATTTGAAAATGAAAAATTAAAATTTGAAAAAGATTTTCAAAGTCAAATGAAGATTTTAGAAGATGAGAAATCTGCTATTTTTAAAAATAATCTTGAAAAACAGATTGAAATAAACTCTCATCTTTAGAAAATCATTCGACTTGAAAATGAAGCTGAAAAAGCTCGGATTAAAATCAAAGAGCTTGAAGAGAAATTGATAGGTTTTGAGACTTTGTCATCAACACCAGATTATCCATGTCCAAAACCGATCAATTCTGTTCCAATAAGTGACAATGTCACAAACTTTGACAATGTCAAAGTTGAAGATTGTGATGAGAAAACTGATGATGATGAGAAAAAGAAAACATTTTTGAAATTAAAAGAAATGTTTAAAGAAAATGTTCTACATTCTACTGAGAAAGGTGAATGCTCAAAGCAAAAACCTGTAAAGAAGAATATGGAACAAAAACAAAAAGATAAAAAACCGAAAAATTTTCAAAAAGAAAATAAAAGTTCATCAGTTCAATCATCCAATCAAAACAAAAATTTAAACAAATTGAAAAATGAAAACTCTAAAATAGTTGGCAATAAGTGGTGCAGGTTGGACCACAGTGCTCAAAAGCCAAATCCAGCAAACATGAGGAAGGAATATCACCAAGCCAAACAATGCTATGATTTGAGCATTTGGGCTTAAAATGGTGATTGGTACGATAACAGAGTGTGTTACCGATGTGGTTATCAAGGACACATTGCTGTAAACTGCCAAAGTTGGAATTATGAGACGAGAAGATGCTTTAACTGCAACATCAGAGGTCACATTGCCAGAGATTGCCCAAGGAGATCGAATGACGGATTGAGGGCTAATTCTCAAAAATTGGCAAAGATTCCAGTCAATGTCAAGCCCCATGAACAGAAGGTTCTAAAACCTAAAGTTCAAGAACAGACAATTCAAGAAAAGAAAGTTAAACTTTCACAGGGGCAGAAAGACAGACTGAGGAAGAAGAGGAAGAAGGCAAGAGAGTACCTCGAGAAGATTTTGTCCTCGGGTTCATCTGTTGGTAAAAATAAGAGTTCTAATGAATTGACTCCCTCGATGGCAAAGTCAAGCAAGACGAATTCATTGGATACAAATCTGAGGACGAAAGAAGAAAAGAGGAAGAAGAAAATGGTCGGCGATGAATCTGACATGTTAAAGTCAGACAAGCCACCTTCAGGCGATGAATCTGGCTCATCAAAGTCAGACAAGCCACATTCAGGCAATGATTCTGGTTCGTTAAAACCAGAGGAGCCATTTGTTGAGGTAAAAGTTGAGAATTCTAGTCTAACAATGGATGATGCAAATTTTCCACCATTGTTGAACAAGAATTCAAAATCACCCAAGGACCGTCAGGCTTGGGTGAATCTGTTTAAATGAAAAACCTGACTTGCCGGAGTTCCCAGGTTGGTAAGCGTGGAACATGAATCGGCATATTTCTATTTCGATTTAAAAGTGGTAAATCAGGGACATTAAATTGTACTTGATTTTCTACAAGTGATGTTTGTGGATTGATCTTACAAATGTCAGAATTTACAAGTGGTTGAAGAGAACAAGGTGATGAAACCCCATGTTTGAGAAATGACTCACAAAACTTATTTTCCGGAAAAACCATTTTGATTAAAACAAACTTAAGTGTTTTGAAATCACTATGGGAAAATAGTTTGTTGTCAGGGGGAGTTCTGATTGTTCAAGCCAAGTGAATGGAGAATTGAAGTGATTCTCATCATGTTGTCACGTTTCTTGTATAGTTTGTTTTCAAATTTCCTAAAATGTGTTTGGATTTTAGGGGGAGTAAGAAATTTCTGAAAATCCAAAAACATTAGAAAATTTGAAAAAGACAAAAACATGATAAAATGAAAAATGAGTTTTGTTGTGAAAAAGAGGAAATGATAGTAGATCAGTTGGACTGTCACAGCATGCTAAAGAAATGGAGAGATAAAATGTGATAAACGATCTCACTAAAGATGTGACGATAGGCTCAGCTAGACTAGTAGATTTGCGATAACGATACAAACCTAAATGAAAAAGCCTAGTTCTAGTGGGAAACATGATTGAAAGCATAGTACTTAGTTTTGTCCTTCTTGATTGTGTGCCTACTCAGTAATCGCTGATTGTCGAAAGACATAAAACTGGTTAAGTTTGTGAACTTTCACAACTTTGCTGAAAAGTCACTGTGATTGTGCATTTTATTTTGCAAAGATTTAAACTTGTTTTATTTCTTTATTTTGTTTAAGCATCGGACATCCTCTGCGTATACGTGAGTATCGACCTGGATGTTGTTGCCTAAACGTTCTGCTTTATTTTCTTTGGTGTTTCGTTTAAGCTTTGGACCTCCTCTGCGTATATGGGAGTATCGACC
This sequence comes from Helianthus tuberosus, assembly GCA_030545235.1. Taxonomy (NCBI): domain Eukaryota; kingdom Viridiplantae; phylum Streptophyta; class Magnoliopsida; order Asterales; family Asteraceae; genus Helianthus; species Helianthus tuberosus. Next base: position 204,018,384 of record CM060425.1, read on the forward strand.
TGGTGATTAAAGCCTAAACAACTTCAACTTGTTTTATTTTTCTTATTTTGTTCAAACATTGAACTTTCTCTGCGTATACGGAAGTATCGACCTGATTGTTAATGTTTAAACATTCTGCTTTGTTTTCGCACAAATCACAGTTGATAAAAGTTTAAAGGCATTACTTGAGATAGTGTATTGCATGATGAGGGGATATGCTGAGATCGTGGGGTCCATAAGAATTTAGTGCTATCTAAATATACCTTTAACGTATCGGTAAGCATTTCGAAAGTTTTTAGATTGAGTTTAAGTGGACAACAATATCGTCAATCCATGTGAATCGTTTAGAACTTAAAATGTTTAAAGCTTAACGGTGCTAGTGATTGGTCACATAAACTGATATGATCCTCTTACACAAACTCACAAAAATAGTGTCTGTAAATATTTTGTTACTGCATTTCATTACATTCAAATATTCCAAAAAGATTTTCGGTGTGTTTTAGCATAATTTTTGAAAAATCCAAAAATATTTTCGACGACTGATGTTGGAGAGCTGATATTCAAAATTTGAAGTGCTGAACATGATGAACAGGTTTGGGAGTGAGTGAGTGCTTAAATGAAGAAATTTTGACTTTGAGAAAGAAATTTTGATTAGTTAATCAGGGTCATTAATTTGAACTTGATGTAACTATTTCTAGTAAGTTTCTCTTTTTGATTTAAGTAAAAACTTATGTTTTGGTGAGAAGTGTGCAGGAAATGAGCTAAAACAGAATTAAAGCCAGGGATTGATCTCAAGGTGATAGCTAATTCCAGACGGCGATCCCATCATGATGAGAGGGGGAGTCTGATGAGGTTAGAGCCAAAGAGAAGATCTTGGTACATGCTGAAGAAGAGAAGGAGATAAAGTTTGAGGATGCTTACACTGTGAGAGATATGTCAGAGAGCATTCAGACTGATAAAGACTGAAGATGCAAAGACTCGACACTTAAGACTCGTCAACATCTGAGGGGGAGTCTGTTAGTGCATACATCTGTCGTCTTCGTCTTATGTCGAGTCTCGGGTTCGTTGCGGGTTTGATCAAGCATGATGTCATCATATCCAATGATGACATCATAATGGTGACATCAATGTTGACATCATCACATGACAACATCACGTGAAATTGCATACAAAGTCAAATCAGAATGTTGAAGACACGTGTTTCGCTTGAATAGTTTATTGTTAGGTTTCGCTTGAAACTTTATATGGAGGTTTCGCTTGAACTCTTTCTGTCATCTTCAAGCGAAAGGTTGACTACTATATATAGGGTAGTGGTATATTCATTTGTAACAGTTTGAGATTTCCATACCGAGGTGCTGCCGGTGTGAAGACTGATTGTAAACGATATAATATCAATATAATCAGTGTTTAAAGTGATATTCAAGCTGTTTCGACGTCGGTTTCTTAATTTCCGCCTCTGAAACTGATAAAATCTCTTCTAAACGACTCGTTTGGGTCGCAAACCGATCCTACAGGACATAATTGCAAGACTTCCACCAAAAAATGTCGCTCAATGTAAGCTTGTCTGCAAGGAGTGGTTAGCTTTCATTTTAGAACGTAAGTTTGTAAGGGCTCATTGTCATTACATGCGTGCATCGGCTGATCAAAAATTGTTGATGTTGGTTGGAAGACTATCGAAGTACATTCCTTGAATTATAAGTCCCCGGGATTTATTTTACCAAGAGATGTTACCCGCCCATTCTATGTTCATCCGCCTAGAATGTTTTTTTTGGCAAGTTTGGATGGTATGTTGTGTGTTTGTCTCCAAAACACTTGTGAATTGGTTGTTTGGAATCCATTGACGACTAAGTTCAAGAAGTTGGCAAATTCTAATTCGCAAGGTTTCTACAAGGTTGATAGTGATGCTCTAGGTTTTTTTGTTGACTCTTCTGCTGATTACAACATTTTACATATTAAGCGTAGACGAGGTACATTGACCGTTTACAATTATTCGATGGGGCTAAATTCATGGAGTACTGTACGCTTCCTAAAACACTGCCCGTACCACCATTATACCTACATTTGGTCGCCAGCAACTTTGTGTGGTGGTGGTTTATATTTTGTCGTTACCCAATGCCATGGTCTTTCAGATGGATTGACGGTTATTCGTTTTGATGTGAATTCAAAGTCGTTTTCTGAATTATGTTTCCCCAATGTATATGACGATGAAGTTAGTGGAAGTTTAGTTAACATAAACGAGGATCTTCATATGTATGTTTGTATCGGAAACTACGACTATAGACGAGAAATTGTATTGTGGAGGCTTAAAAATAAAACTTGGATGAAGGTTTTTGCATATCCTTATAAGTTGTGGATGCCATTATCAACTATGTGTTCTTTCACATACTACAATTTTCCAGGGACATGTCTTGTGATAACGAAGTTTGGAAAAGTGATTGAAATTGATTTGCAGCGGGATCATCTAGGTTATTTATGCCGTATGTTTTTCTATAGGCAAATGCATGGTGCGGTTTACACAGAGACCATAGCTTCCCCGGATTATTAGTTTAAGAAAGTTTCATCTTGTAATTTTCGTAACTTTGAGTTTAAGTGGTACCTTGTAGTTGTCACAATGTTTCTTATGTTGTTGCTTCTATTTTGGTAATTTCATGTTGCAGTTTTTAAAGTTTTAGTTGTGCTTGAGATATTGTATATGTTACTAGCATTTTATGTTTTGTGTGACATTATAATTGACTCTTGTCATGCTTTTCTAAAGATATATGTATCAGAAGGTGTTGATATGAGTGCACCTATATTAACTGATTCCGGTTCAATCTCTTCGGCCCCTTCGCATGAAACGTCAGCATCTACACGTGTTGAATGTCGTAGGGGCAGTGGTCGTATGGGCCGTCCTCGATTGCGGGAGCGACTTCCTGTTGTGACGCCTGATGTTGCATCCTCACAACGGTGTTCTTACGGTGTGGTTATCTATGTTCTTGTATTTCTTATGATTTTTTCATATGCTAACACCCCTTATTTTTTGTTTGTTATGGGGTTTGCATGTTTATATTTACCATGTAAACCCTTTAAAACTGTTAGTACTACTGTTGCTGTGTATGCAGTTGGTAGTTCTAGCAGAAATGGGGTACGATATATGCGTATGCCAAATGAAAATGTGCAACCTCCTCCGATCACTTCAATTTCGGATTCATTTGCGGGTATAAGTACCACTCAGGAAAATATATCTTCTAATGCAACAACTGAAGTTAGGCGTAGACGGAAGGGCCAAATGGACCGTCCTCGATTACGTGATCGCCCTTCTGATCTAACGTGTGAGGTTACAAGTACTCAAAGACGTTGCAATGGTACGCTTGATTGAGTTCTCGTGTTTGTTATGTGTTTTCACACAATAGCACCCATGAGTTTATATTATGTGGGTTAAGCCTTTTAAATTGAATAGTTTTATTGTTATCTTTGCTTTTTTTAGTTGATCGTATCAACAGAGGCGTTGTGCATTATACCAGTAGAACAAATGGAGCTGTACAATCTTCATTAGCTTCAACGGTTTCACAAACATCTGGATGTCTACATTCGAATCAGGTGGAAGTACCTTCCCGTGCAAACGTCTTTCAAGACGAAAACAGACATCGTAAACATCATATTTTTTCTTGTGATACTTCGTATATATGAACACCGTATATGACATTGATAGTGTTTGCTTACACTTTACTTACCTTTTTTAGGGCGATGTACGTCGTATTGGGATTGCGGTGATCCAAACCATGTATGTGTTCATTGTGGAGCTATGCTTTGGTATGAGGAACGAACTCTTAAAAGTTTAACTCCTCGTGTTCCAAGTTTTTCGTTATGTTGTAGTGAAGGAAAGGTTTGCTTGCCATTTCTTCGACGTCCTCCTCAAACATTGGGTCGTCTTCTTGATTACAATGGGGAATCACGATCTTGAGTGTTTAGAGAAAACATAAAGCTTTTAAATGCGATGTTTGCATTTACCTCAACCGGTGGGAGAATATCTACGGATTTAAATGATGGTCGTGGGCCTTATACATTCCGTTTGAATGGCCACAACCATCATAATATTGGATCATTGTTGCCTATGCATCCTGATGGACGCCCTAGATTTGCTCAATTGTATGTTTATGACACGGAAAAGGAGATTGATAATCGCTTTTATGCTTTGCGAAATTGTGTGTCACCAACGTCTGATCAAGTCATCCTACGCACATTGGTCAATGACTTGCTGTTGATGCTTGATGCGAACAATGCATTGGTGTAGGCTTTTAGGATGGCACGTGAAAGGTTTAATGACAACTCAATGCAACGTCTTATGCTTCGCTTGCTTGGTACGTGAAATAGAAGAGAAGGACAATATTCTTTGCCTACTGTTCCTGAAGTGGCTGCATTGATTCCAGGTGACGGAAATCCTACAGACTTGCGTGATATTATTATTGAAGAACGTGGTAGTCGTAGTGCAAAGCGTATATCTGAATTGCACCCAAGTTTTATGGCGTTGCAGTATCCTTTGTTGTTTCCGTATGGAGAAGATGGATTCCATCTTAATATTCCTCTACGTAATATATCTGCATCAAATAGGCGACAAACGGTTTCATTAAGAGAATATTATTCTTATCGTTTACAACTTAGGAGGAATGAAGGTAAGACACTGCACAAATCTGGCCGTTTATTTCAGACGTATGTTGTGGACTGTTATTCAGCTATCCTTGAACATGAGATGAATTGGTTTAAACAAAACCAAAACACTATTCGTTCGGATTTGTATAATGCTTTATATGATCGTATCGCTGATGGTGAAACAAGTTGTCAAGCAGTTGGTCGACGTGTTATCCTGCCAGCAACATTTGCCGGTGGGCCAAGATATATGATTCAACAGTATCAGGATGCAATGGCTGTTTGTCGTTGGGCCGGGGCTCCGGACCTTTTTATTACTATGACATGCAATTCAAAATGGCCGAAAATTACCCGACACATTCAAGCAACAACCCCTGGTATGAGTGCATCCGACCGCCCGTACATTGTTGCCCGTGTTTTCAAAATTAAACTTGATGAACTTATCAAAGACATAAGGAAAAGGAATATTTTTGGACACACGAAAGCAGGTTTGTTACTAGCATTTCCATTGTTTAAATATTATACAATTTTTTTTATTCGTTAGCCAGGTGTCATATTTTGTTTTTGTGACACCCTGACACGGAGGCAGAAACGTCGAGGGTATCACGAAATATGATAGAATGCATATGAGCACATGGTGATTAAATTAAAGTTGAAATATAGTTAAATTGATTGGTAGGATTGCATTCACATCCAAACTAGTACAAAACAAATACAACACATTGTCCACAAAGGTCTTTGTTTTTATTTTAAGCTAAGGCACTTGTCTTGAGCAATCCTATGTGATCCTTGCAAAGCTAACTTCAACCATTTTCACCTGAAACATATGTTAAAAACAATTTGGGTCAACAAACGGTTGAGTGAGTTCATAGTTTTTGGTTAGTTTGGTAGTAAACAAATAATGTGATAATGAAATAAAATGTTTAACAAAGTGGCATTTGATATGTTTTAAACAATTGAATGAAACAAGTCCCGCTTGGTAAACATTCAAACCTTTGTAGACTGAACACGGTATTGAGCATCCAAACTTCCGCATTGAATAACATGAACAACAACAACAACAACAACAATAGAGCTGAACTGGAAGTTGGATGGGGCGTCACACCTATAGCGCTATAATATTACCGTTCGGCTTGTACGGAGTTAATGAATGTAATGTTTTAGCATCAAGTAATCAAACAATTGCAAGAAAACGATCAAGATAGCCACAAAAATGCAAATGAGTTTGTATCACATTATTACATATGTTTCATCCCGAAAATATAGTAAAACAGAAAATGGGAACTATGAACTCACCTTGTTTGCGAAATAAATCCCAAACAAGTATATAGATAAGAGTTTGCAGGAACAAGTCTTTCCACGCTATTCTATAAACATGCATGAAACAAACACATATGGAAAATAGCATTAACAAGGGAAACACTGTGATTTTGTATAAACGGGTGACAAGGTTTTGTGTTGTACGGTTTGACAATCTGTTTGGGGAGCATTTGGTAACTTGATAACTTTGTGAAATATTTATATATAAAATACTAGGTTATACAAATAATAAGTAAAATATTATTATTTGTATATTTAAACAACTAATATATAAATAATTATACCTTTAAGTCTATTTTTATATATATATATTAACTTATAAAAATTATGTACACAGTTTGTATAATTTAAGAATTTAAAAGAAATATAATCCAAAGGTTCAAGTTTATCTATAGAATTTATAAATTATTTTCTGTATTATCAAAACATATGTATTTTCAGAATAATATGATAATTATACAATTTAATCATCTAATAATTAATTTAGGGCAGAATAATTAAAAATGACATTTTAATTATATAACAAGCATAAATCAGATTAGAAATAATTATCATGGCAGAAAATAAATACATTTTAAATAAACAGTTTAATTATTTGTTAAAATGAAATAACTGAATAATTGTGCAGTTAAATATCTAAATAATTATTTAAAACAGAAAAATTAAGAATAATATTTTTAGATAATGACATGCAATAATACAGATTTAAAATAAATAATATGGCCTTTGATAAATATAATATTCTGGAATTAAAGAATAATTTCACAAAAAATTGTTTTTATAAAGTTTATTATATAGAAATAACATGCAAAATAATTAAACATGGTTTCTGATTTTTAATAATCTCAATATAACATGCATAAAATTATAAAAATAAATTTGGATATAAATCACAACTCAGAATAATTAAATTAATGTAATTAACTCTATAAAATATGAGATTTAACTGTTTTAATTATAAAAATATCAAAAGAGTTTCAGATATTTTATAAAAATTTATTTTTACAAAATATACTGTTCAATATAATTAACATAAAAATTTCATTATTAAACTCCAAAAATTCGAATTTATATAAATATTTAAATTCAAAACAGTTTTTAATCAGAATAAAATAGGTTTATAAAAATTTTGCAAACTTTTATATTTTATTAAATACATCAATACATGTATGAATCATGGTAAAAATTTCAGAATTTATAAAGGTAACATCGAATTAATATGAATTTATTTGTAAACTGATTAAAAATAAAAATTAAAATTACAATAAAATTCATCATCTTCCCCAAATCCTAAGTCAACAGAAGGTCAACCCGTTCAATTACCCCATCAAACATGAATCAAATATAAATTAAAGTTGCAGGAACGATGTGTGGGTGAAAATGTACCGAATGGTCGAAGAAAAGGAATCCGGTATCGTCTAGAACGAGCTTCCGGCTAGGTCCGGCGAACTGAATTTCCAACGAAGAAACAGAAATAAACCAGAGATGTTTTACGTAGTTTCTGTGTGAATTGAAGGGTGCAGTAGGTTCGTGAAGCTTACAGGAATGTTATAACAACATCAATTGATCCTCAAACATATGGAAACAGACAATTCGGATTCCCCACTACGAATTTTATAACATTTTGAATACCGGGAACAACATTGCATGTTTAGGTGGAATTGAGGTGTTTGGACGGTTCAAGATGTCGAGAAGAATAAGCAGGTGGGTACATTGATCAGTGAGTTTTGTTGGTTTGCGATTTGGATCAACTTCCGGCGAAGTAAACGGTGTAAAACCGTTTGAAATGAAGTTTCGAGATCGGTCCCTGATGTTTCTGTTTAGTTTTAACAGGTCCCTCAAATTATAACTATAAAGTCTAACTAAGTTAGTGTTTAAAACTGGATTCCTTAATAATAAGTCTAACTGAGTTATTAAATCCGGTTAAATAAATTTTTAAAACGTCAAGATTGGCCCCTGTATTTGTTAACTGAACATGTTAACTGGGTTAGTGTTTAAACATGGATCCCTTTTATAAAATCTAACCCAGTTAGGGTTTTTAACTGAAAATCAGTTTTAAAAATGGCAAGAATGATCCCTAGACTTCAAGTTTAATAAAATGACCCAATGGTCCTTGGACTTTAATTTCAAAAATACATGTTTATTTATTTTATAAAAATATAAGTTTCCAAAATTGCATTTTAGACCCTAAACTTTTAAAAGTTTTAAAACTTATATTTTTATTCATAAAACTAGTTTCAAAAATGTCATAAAGGACCCTAAACTTTATGTTTTACCAATTTTACGTTTTTAATCCAAACATTTAAGTTTCGAAAGTTACAATTTTAGTCCCCGAATTTTATATTTTGTAAAATAGTGAGGGTTTTTAAAAATACCGATTTAATATCAAATATTTTAAACAAGTTTCAGGGAATGACAAAGGAGTCCTTTAACTTATATTTCCACAAAATGACACGTTTGGCCCTTGTAATTAGTGTGGCCTTGTTTACAAGTATGAAACTATAACAAATTGAAATTATTCACGTGTTTGGGTCGGCAAAACATGTAGCAACAATAAAACTAAACATGTATAAAACAAATTGCATCTCAAAATATGATATGTGTATCAAACAAGTACGTGTTTGAAAATCAAGGTTGTTACAGTTTTGCTCTTTTTTGTTTAGTTATCTATACAATCGAGTTTCAGAAACGAGGACTTCCACACTCTCATATTCTGTTTTTTTTACAACCTGAAGATAAGATTAATACGGTTGACAATATCGATAAATATATATCTGCTGAGCTTCCTTCGGAGGTGGAAGACCCTATAGCTTTCGGTATTGTTCGTACGCAAATGATGCATGGTCCATGTGGTTTGCTCAACCCTTCAAGTCCTTGTATGCATAACGGTGTACGTAGTAAAGGGTACCCAAAGAATTATTGTGAGGAGACATTTATCCGAAATGATGGTTGGCCATGTTATAAGAGGCCCAATAATTCAAGAGTTGTTAAAGTTGGTTCTCAAGATATTAAGCTTGAAAATCGGTATGTTGTTCCTGATAACCGTGAATTGTTGGTGAAATATGGTTGTCACATTAATGTTGAGTGGTGCAACCAAGGGATGTTAGTCAAGTATATTTTTACTTATATAAACAAAGGCCCAGATCGTGCAACTGTGGTTTTGGAAGGTGCTCAAAATAGGACAACGTTTGCGTCCTTATTACATAATGAAAATGAAATTGAGGAATATTTAAATTGTCGGTATATATCTTCTATTGAGGCATGTTGGAAGATTTTTGAATTTGAAATGAAGTACCGTGATGTTGCTGTTGAGCGATTACCTTTTCATGAGGAAGGGTGTAATAGAGTGTATTTTCATGATAATGATGATGTTGAGGAAGTTGCCCAACGTGCTACGGCTAGCATGTCAAAATTTACTGAATGGATGCGTGCAAATGAAAGGTTTCCACATGGTCGTTCTTTGACATATGTAGAGTTTCCATCAAAGTTCACTTGGCATGAAAAGGAGAAGGAGTGGTTGCCACGACATAGGACGGTGTGTATTGGCCACATTTATTATGTGAGCCCATCGATGGGTGAAAAGTATTACCTCCGTATGTTATTAAATGTTCAACGTGGGCCATTAAGCTTTAAAGACATTCGTACGGTTGATGGTGTTGAGCATCCAACTTATATGTCTGCTTGCAACGCGTTGGGTTTGTTAGGAGATGATGTTGAGTGGGTAGATTCAATACGTGAAGCTTCTCAATGGCAGTTGGGGAATCAACTTCGTGATTTATTTGTCTGCATTCTATTGTTTTGTACAGTTAGTGATCAACGGAGGTTATTTTTTTATTGTCTACCTTACTTATCAGATGATATAGCTTACAATCGACGCACAATACTACAGAATGATGATGTGGTATTCACAGATGAAGAGATTCTCAATTATACTTTGATTGAGATTGAAAGAGTTATTAAATCCGGTTAAATAAATTTTTAAAACGTCAAGATTGGCCCCTGTATTTGTTAACTGAACATGTTAACTGGGTTAGTGTTTAAACATGGATCCCTTTTATAAAATCTAACCCAGTTAGGGTTTTTAACTGAAAATCAGTTTTAAAAATGGCAAGAATGATCCCTAGACTTCAAGTTTAATAAAATGACCCAATGGTCCTTGGACTTTAATTTCAAAAATACATGTTTATTTATTTTATAAAAATATAAGTTTCCAAAATTGCATTTTAGACCCTAAACTTTTAAAAGTTTTAAAACTTATATTTTTATTCATAAAACTAGTTTCAAAAATGTCATAAAGGACCCTAAACTTTATGTTTTACCAATTTTACGTTTTTAATCCAAACATTTAAGTTTCGAAAGTTACAATTTTAGTCCCCGAATTTTATATTTTGTAAAATAGTGAGGGTTTTTAAAAATACCGATTTAATATCAAATATTTTAAACAAGTTTCAGGGAATGACAAAGGAGTCCTTTAACTTATATTTCCACAAAATGACACGTTTGGCCCTTGTAATTAGTGTGGCCTTGTTTACAAGTATGAAACTAGAACAAATTGAAATTATTCACGTGTTTGGGTCGGCAAAACATGTAGCAACAAAAAAACTAAACATGTATAAAACAAATTGCATCTCAAAATATGATATGTGTATCAAACAAGTACGTGTTTGAAAATCAAGGTTGTTACAGTCTCCCCTACTTTAGAAAATTTCGTCCCGAAATTTATTCGAAAGAGACCGTAGAATGTAATTGCAATGATAATCAAGTCATTGTTTGGTGCTGCAAATTCCGAGGAATTTACGAGGATCATTGTATAAAAATTGTTTTGTGTGGCACCATGCTATGCTAGATATGTAATGTAAATGTTATGCAAACAAATGTGTATACAAATAAGCAAGTAATGGATAATTCATTTCCCAGTGGATATTTCTTCAGAAGCGAAAATGAGTGGGTAATTCATTTTCCAGTGGATACTTCATCAGAAACGGAAATGAAGGATTTAAACAAACGGATACTCATTTCCCAACGGATATTTCTTCAGAAGCGAAAAATGAGTAGCTAGTTCATTTTTCCAATGGATACTTCATCAGAGACGGAAATGAATATTTATGAAAAGCTTTTGATTCTTGTTTAAGTTAACACAAATGGGTCTGGGATAACATAAAATCCTCAAGTGACTTGGATAACGCTACGACAAATAATACAATAAGAACACTTATATATAGGAAGTACCAACGGCGTATCCACCATGTTCTTATGATATTACAATCGCCTCGTTATCTAATCACTCTAGATTTTATGCCATCACACTTAACGGAACTCACTATGGTTTCCATGCATCGAATCTCATAATTATGTGTGCACCCATAATTACTTGACTCGTTGCACAGTCTGCATAGTTTATCTTGCCAAGTGATAAATTATGGTCATGGTCAAAGAAAGATGCTTTGTTTCAACAATTGCAATAGTATGTGTGTATGAACTCTGAATATGAATAAGAGCATAGTATAAGTTTAAATCAAGTAAGCATCAATATAACACAACATTAATTGAATCAAAACATATTTCACATTAGTAATGATAACATTGTTTGTTTTGCATACAACGAAAGCAGGTGTTTTGTTCAAGTGAAATGTTAATATGTATCACTTGTAGTTAAAACACAAAATACGATAGAATGTATGTGTTGAATAATTTAATCACAAAGAGAATCTAATATGATGTAAACAATTTACATTTGAAATAAGTCATGAAATGGATCAAATTCAGGCTCAAAATTATCAGGTAGTACCTTTGGATATCTTGCTTATTCGAGGGTATGGAAGATTCTACGAGGATTTGGATAACATAATTTGGACCACACAAATACATAAAAGGGAACACATAAGCACTTAATCACATAACAACAAAAGTTTTATTTATAAACAACATCAACAACTGTTTCATGGACCATGACAACAAAAGAAAATAATACATAAGGCTTGATTATTTCTAAACGGTGTTGTCTTCCAATTTATCAGATGCTCATCCATGCGTCGGATTCGCATTAGCAAGCTTTGGGCATTCCCTTTTGAAGTGGTTTGGGTCCCCATAGTTGAAACATGTACCCAAGGGAAATCGAGGAGCTTCCACAGGAGCTGGAGGAGGAGCAGCTTGGTTCGGTGCAGGAAGTGAATGGCAAGTAGCTGCTAAATGACCCGATTTTCCGCATCTTGTACACTTTTGGAAAGGAAAACGGGCAGAGTGATGATAATTGCAGAGATTGCAAAGGGGTGCCTTGCCATTGTAGGGTCGTTTTGCTGGCGGAAGAGGAGGAGCTGGGCCAGCAGGGGCAGGTGTAGCAATAGCGAAATTCTGAGCTGCCTCTCGCTTTTTAGCATTCCCTGACGATTGAGCCTTGGCGTTAGCCGCTTTGGTTGAGTTGGATGAATCCTTCGACGACGTGTTACCATCACCCTTACGAGTTAAGACCTTATCCTTGACCATAGCATCGGTAAAAATAGCAGAGAGTTCGTACGCATCACGGATCGTGGTTGGTTTACTCCCAGTCATAATGTGTTTGATGCAGCTAGGTAAACCATCAATGAACTTCTCAACGGTATGCTTAGGGGTCGTCAATAGGTAGGGGCAGAGAATACACAATTCTTCAAAACGGTCAATGTAGGCTCGGTTCTCCCCACTATTTTGCTTTAGGTTATAAAATTCTTCCTCGAGTGCTCGCATCTCATTGCGAGGACAAAACTCTCTCATCATAAGAGTTCTCAAATCATCCCAAGATAAAGCCAAAGCAACGTTGGCACCTCGATCCCTCGTAACCCCGTTCCACCATGTTAAGGCTCGCTTTTGGAAACAGCTGGTCGCAAACTCGACCTTGCGGGCCTCTGTGCACTAACTGTGACGGAACGTATTTTCAATGCTTTCGAACCATTGAAGAAGAGTGGTGGCACCTTCACTCCCAGTGTACTTAGCAGGGTTGCAAGAGTTGAATTGCTTGAATGTGCAAGGGGGGTTGTTGTTTTGGGCAGCCTGATTGAACTGGGCAAAGACATTTGGCAGTTGTGCAGCAAACTGCTGAGCAATAAGGGCAGCTAACTCAACAGTTTGATCATTATTCTGAGGCTGAGGACGTGGAGGCATCTATAAGAAGGAAAACATCTGATCAGAACAGGATTTAAATAAATAAAATCAATTTAAAATCAATGAAGGCGAAAGAAAATACACAACAAGATGGACATCGTTTATTCCACGAATAAACAATATCAGTGACTAATCAAAGTGGTTGGGTCCTTATAACTTAATGAAGTCATGCTTTAGCCTATAAGTGGACACTCATCCCGAGAATTCCCAGGTAAGCACAACTGGTCTCGCGTCTGATGAGATATATAAGAAGTGCTTGCCTAGACAGAAAACTCATAATACAGGCACCCACCCTTCCAGATTGCACGAGTTCGTTATTAGAGCCCAAGACTTTGACGAGAATAAAAATAAAGGAGGTTTTGAAAAAGATTTTTAAATCACCTGAGGACAGATGATGAACAACTTGTGTAGCCTAAAAGTTTAAACGAGAGAAATCCGTCGTGACGAGGTTTTGGTTTCAAGAGTAAGAATAGGGATAAGGACAAAGAAATGGACAGAGTATCTAGTGGATAGGTGTCCTAGGTAAGTTATAGTCTAGGTTCAAGCATTGCTAATAACCTAATTCCCTATAACCATGGCTCTGATACCATCCTGTGACACCCTAACACGGAGGCGGAAACGTCGAGGGTATCACGAAACATGATAGAATGCATATGAGCACATGGTGATTAAATTAAAGTTGAAATATAGTTAAATTGATTGGTAGGATTGCATTCACATCCAAACTAGTACAAAACAAATACAACACATTGTCCACAAAGGTCTTTGTTTTTATTTTAAGCTAAGGCACTTGTCTTGAGCAATCCTATGTGATCCTTGCAAAGCTAACTTCAACCATTTTCACCTGAAACATATGTTAAAAACAATTTGGGTCAACAAACGGTTGAGTGAGTTTATAGTTTTTGGTTAGTTTGGTAGTAAACAAATAATGTGATAATGAAATAAAATGTATAACAAAGTGGCATTTGATATGTTTTAAACAATTGAATGAAACAAGTCCCGCTTGGTGAACATTCAAACCTTTGTAGACTGAACACGGTATTGATCATCCAAACTTCCGCATTGAATAACATGAACAACAACAACAACAATAGAGCTGAACTGGAAGTTGGAAGGGGCGTCACACCTATAGCGCTATAATATTACCGTTCGGCTTGTACGTTGTTAATGAATGTAATGTTTAAGCATCAAGTAATCAAACAATTGCAAGAAAACGATCAAGATAGCCACAAAAATGCAAATGAGTTTGTATCACATTATTACATATGTTTCATCCCGAAAATATTGTAAAACAGAAAATGGGAACTATGAACTCACCTTGTTTGCGAAATAAATCCCAAACAAGTATATAGATAAGAGTTTGCAGGAACAAGTCTTTCCACGCTATTCTATAAACATGCATGAAACAAACACATATGGAAAATAGCATTAACAAGGGAAACACTGTGATTTTGTATAAACGGGTGACAAGGTTTTGTGTTGTACGGTTTGACAATCTGTTTGGGGAGCATTTGGTAACTTGATAACTTTGTGAAATATTTATATATAAAATACTAGGTTATACAAATAATAAGTAAAATATTATTATTTGTATATTTAAACAACTAATATATAAATAATTATACCTTTAAGTCTATTTTTATATATATATATATTAACTTATAAAAATTATGTACACAGTTTGTATAATTTAAGAATTTAAAAGAAATATAATCCAAAGGTTCAAGTTTATCTATAGAATTTATAAATTATTTTCTGTATTATCAAAACATATGTATTTTCAGAATAATATGATAATTATACAATTTAATCATCTAATAATTAATTTAGGGCAGAATAATTAAAAATGACATTTTAGTTATATAACAAGCATAAATCAGATTAGAAATAATTATCATGGCAGAAAATAAATACATTTTAAATAAACAGTTTAATTATTTGTTAAAATGAAATAACTGAATAATTGTGCAGTTAAATATCTAAATAATTATTTAAAACAGAAAAATTAAGAATAATATTTTTAGATAATGACATGCAATAATACAGATTTAAAATAAATAATATGGCCTTTGATAAATATAATATTCTGGAATTAAAGAATAATTTCACAAAAAATTGTTTTTATAAAGTTTATTATATAGAAATAACATGCAAAATAATTAAACATGGTTTCTGATTTTTAATAATCTCAATATAACATGCATAAAATTATAAAAATAAATTTGGATATAAATCACAACTCAGAATAATTAAATTAATGTAATTAACTCTATAAAATATGAGATTTAACTGTTTTAATTATAAAAATATCAAAAGAGTTTCAGATATTTTATAAAAATTTATTTTTAAAAGATATACTGTTCAATATAATTAACATAAAAATTTCATTATTAAACTCCAAAAATTCGAATTTATATAAATATTTAAATTCAAAACAGTTTTTAATCAGAATAAAATAGGTTTATAAAAATTTTGCAAACTTTTATATTTTATTAAATACATCAATACATGTATGAATCATGGTAAAAATTTCAGAATTTATAAAGGTAACATCGAATTAATATGAATTTATTTGTAAACTGATTAAAAATAAAAATTAAAATTACAATAAAATTCATCATCTTCCCCAAATCCTAAGTCAACAGAAGGTCAACCCGTTCAATTACCCCATCAAACATGAATCAAATATAAATTAAAGTTGCAGGAACGATGTGTGGGTGAAAATGTACCGAATGGTCGAAGAAAAGGAATCCGGTATCGTCTAGAACGAGCTTCCGGCTAGGTCCGGCGAACTGAATTTCCAACGAAGAAACAGAAATAAACCAGAGATGTTTTACGTAGTTTCTGTGTGAATTGAAGGGTGCAGTAGGTTCGTGAAGCTTACAGGAATGTTATAACAACATCAATTGATCCTCAAACATATGGAAACAGACAATTCGGATTCCCCACTACGAATTTTATAACATTTTGAATACCGGGAACAACATTGCATGTTTAGGTGGAATTGAGGTGTTTGGACGGTTCAAGATGTCGAGAAGAATAAGCAGGTGGGTACATTGATCAGTGAGTTTTGTTGGTTTGCGATTTGGATCAACTTCCGGCGAAGTAAACGGTGTAAAACCGTTTGAAATGAAGTTTCGAGATCGGTCCCTGATGTTTCTGTTTAGTTTTAACAGGTCCCTCAAATTATAACTATAAAGTCTAACTAAGTTAGTGTTTAAAACTGGATTCCTTAATAATAAGTCTAACTGAGTTATTAAATCCGGTTAAATAAATTTTTAAAACGTCAAGATTGGCCCCTGTATTTGTTAACTGAACATGTTAACTGGGTTAGTGTTTAAACATGGATCCCTTTTATAAAATCTAACCCAGTTAGGGTTTTTAACTGAAAATCAGTTTTAAAAATGGCAAGAATGATCCCTAGACTTCAAGTTTAATAAAATGACCCAATGGTCCTTGGACTTTAATTTCAAAAATACATGTTTATTTATTTTATAAAAATATAAGTTTCCAAAATTGCATTTTAGACCCTAAACTTTTAAAAGTTTTAAAACTTATATTTTTATTCATAAAACTAGTTTCAAAAATGTCATAAAGGACCCTAAACTTTATGTTTTACCAATTTTACGTTTTTAATCCAAACATTTAAGTTTCGAAAGTTACAATTTTAGTCCCCGAATTTTATATTTTGTAAAATAGTGAGGGTTTTTAAAAATACCGATTTAATATCAAATATTTTAAACAAGTTTCAGGGAATGACAAAGGAGTCCTTTAACTTATATTTCCACAAAATGACACGTTTGGCCCTTGTAATTAGTGTGGCCTTGTTTACAAGTATGAAACTAGAACAAATTGAAATTATTCACGTGTTTGGGTCGGCAAAACATGTAGCAACAATAAAACTAAACATGTATAAAACAAATTGCATCTCAAAATATGACATGTGTATCAAACAAGTACGTGTTTGAAAATCAAGGTTGTTACAGTTTTGCTCTTTTTTGTTTAGTTATCTATACAATCGAGTTTCAGAAACGAGGACTTCCACACTCTCATATTCTGTTTTTTTTACAACCTGAAGATAAGATTAATACGGTTGACAATATCGATAAATATATATCTGCTGAGCTTCCTTCGGAGGTGGAAGACCCTATAGCTTTCGGTATTGTTCGTACGCAAATGATGCATGGTCCATGTGGTTTGCTCAACCCTTCAAGTCCTTGTATGCATAACGGTGTACGTAGTAAAGGGTACCCAAAGAATTATTGTGAGGAGACATTTATCCGAAATGATGGTTGGCCATGTTATAAGAGGCCCAATAATTCAAGAGTTGTTAAAGTTGGTTCTCAAGATATTAAGCTTGAAAATCGGTATGTTGTTCCTGATAACCGTGAATTGTTGGTGAAATATGGTTGTCACATTAATGTTGAGTGGTGCAACCAAGGGATGTTAGTCAAGTATATTTTTACTTATATAAACAAAGGCCCAGATCGTGCAACTGTGGTTTTGGAAGGTGCTCAAAATAGGACAACGTTTGCGTCCTTATTACATAATGAAAATGAAATTGAGGAATATTTAAATTGTCGGTATATATCTTCTATTGAGGCATGTTGGAAGATTTTTGAATTTGAAATGAAGTACCGTGATGTTGCTGTTGAGCGATTACCTTTTCATGAGGAAGGGTGTAATAGAGTGTATTTTCATGATAATGATGAGGTTGAGGAAGTTGCCCAACGTGCTACGGCTAGCATGTCAAAATTTACTGAATGGATGCGTGCAAATGAAAGGTTTCCACATGGTCGTTCTTTGACATATGTAGAGTTTCCATCAAAGTTCACTTGGCATGAAAAGGAGAAGGAGTGGTTGCCACGACATAGGACGGTGTGTATTGGCCACATTTATTATGTGAGCCCATCGATGGGTGAAAAGTATTACCTCCGTATGTTATTAAATGTTCAACGTGGGCCATTAAGCTTTAAAGACATTCGTACGGTTGATGGTGTTGAGCATCCAACTTATATGTCTGCTTGCAACGCGTTGGGTTTGTTAGGAGATGATGTTGAGTGGGTAGATTCAATACGTGAAGCTTCTCAATGGCAGTTGGGGAATCAACTTCGTGATTTATTTGTCTGCATTCTATTGTTTTGTACAGTTAGTGATCAACGGAGGTTATTTTTTGATTGTCTACCTTACTTATCAGATGATATAGCTTACAATCGACGCACAATACTACAGAATGATGATGTGGTATTCACAGATGAAGAGATTCTCAATTATACTTTGATTGAGATTGTAAGAGTTTTAATTAGTCATGGTAAAAGTTTATTAGATTTTCCTAATTTGCCTCAAATTGATCGTCAATTGATTGATACTATGGAAAATCGGTTGATTATGGCTGAGCGCACCTTCAATATTGAAGAAGAAATGACGCTTTTTCATGATCTATTTCGTGGATTGAATGCTGAACAAAGGGAGGTGTTTGATTATGTATGTGATTGTGTTGATAGACGGACGGGTGGTGTTGTTTTTGTTTTTGGTAGTGGAGGGACGGGAAAAATGTATTTATGGAAGACTCTCATTTCCTGTTTTCGTTCACGTGGCCAAATCGTCTTGTATGTTGCTTCTTCTGGGATTGCCTCTCTTCTACTACCTGGTGGTCGTACAGCGCATTCGCGTTTTAAGATTCCCTTTGAACTTGATAAGGATTCTTGCTGCTCGATTGATGTTGGGACGGATCTTGCTGGGCTGATTAATGATGATGCGCTTATAATATGGGATGAGGCACTGCTACAACATCGTTATGCATTTGAAGCGGTTGACCGTACTTTTAGAGATATTTGTCGAAATAATATACCTGGTGCAGACCGTCGAGTATTTGGAGGGAAATGTGTCGCTCTTGGAGGAGATTTTCGACAAATTCTTCCTGTAATTCCGCTTGCTCCGCGTAATGAGATTGTTGCTTCGGTTGTGAATAAGTCATCGACTATATGGGGTGCATGTAAGGTGTTTTCTTTAACGATTAATATGCGGTTGAATAGTTCAAGTGTTAATGACGATGTTGTAATACAGCATCGAGATTTCAATAAGTGGATTTTAGATATGGGGTCTGGTTGTCTTCCTGCAATTTCGCTAGACGGGGAAGATGAGAGAACTTGGATTAATATACCTCGCGATCTATTGATTCCTGTTTCAGATAATCCTAATGAATCAGTTGTTTCAGATACATTTCCTAATATAGAAGAACGATTCACTGATGTTTCTTACCTACAGGAGCGCTGTATTTTATCATCGACTAACAATGAGGTTGATACGATTAATCTACATGTTCTTGATAAGTTACCAGGTGACAATCATGAGTTATTTAGTGTCGATTCCATTTGTGCAAGTACGAATAATATTGAAGAAATACAGGCTATGTATCCTACGGAGTTTCTTAATACTTTACAGTTTTCTGGCATACCGAATCACATATTAAAGTTGAAGGTTGGGGCACCAATCATATTGCTAGGTAACTTGAATCTCAAGAAAGGATTGTGTAATGGGACCCGTTTAGTGGTTACTCAAATAAGTCGGCGTGCTATTGAGGGCGTTATTATTACGGGTACGCATGTTGGAGAAAGAGCTTTTATTTCTAGAATCGATATGACTCCAACTTCTACATGTTGGCCTTTCCACTTTAAGAGAAGACAGTTTCCCGTGAAACTATGTTTTGCTATGACAATTAATAAAAGTCAGGGCCAAACATTTAAAAATGTTTGTGGTTACTTGGTAAAGCCTGTTTTTTCACATGGTCAACTTTATGTGATTGCCTCCCGTGTTACATCTCGAGCTGGTCTACGATTTTATGTTGATAATGATGGCAAATGTTCTAACCAATTAACAAGGAATGTTGTTTATAAGGAAGTTTTTTATAACTTACCTTTGATGTCAAGTGATGCATTGGTCTGAGTGTTTTGTATGTTGTTATTGAGAAGTGGAATTGCTACCATGTACGCTTCTATAAAGGTAGCATATTATGTCTCTCTTATTTGAACACTTGTATTTAATGTTTACTTAGTTTATATACTGGTTTGGTTGACTAAATATGCCATTTGTAATTACGTTGTTTTGCATGTGGTGTTTATGTGTTTGGTTGTTATATATAGATATATATTTCCTTTACGTATATTTTGTTATTAATATAAGTTTTCCATAACATTTTTTGTTTCCATGTTTTAGGTTCACATAATATAGAATGGGACATCGGTATATTTCAGACTTGATGCCTGGTATTACTGACCAATGGCAAGTCACTATAATGGTCACACGTTCTTGCACAACATACATTCCTAGCTCAAATCGTATACTGTCATTTGATGTCATCCTTTCAGATGAACGCGTAAGGCATTTTTTTAATTAATTAAAAAAACTATAATATATATGTTTTGTAATGCTGCATGTTTTCCTTGCAGGATTGTTCAATTCATGCAAAAATTCCTTTTCATTTGATGCATCTTTTTACTAATCGTTTGGAGGATGGTTGCGTATATAGGCTATATGGTTTTGAGGTTCTTGTATACGACTCATGGTATCGTCCGTTGAAACGTGATTGCTATATTAAGTTTATGCGATGTACGTCAATTAGTCCATCAAGAGTTCAACCGAGCTTATTTAGACGTCATGTTTTTGAGCCGATGCCTTTTAACATGCTTGGATCACGCTTGAAGAATGACATATATCTAACAGGTTTAGTTGTTGTTTTTCTCTTTGCGTCTTCATGTCTATATATAACTATATTTTTTATGTAGATGTTGTGGGTGTTCTTCGTGTGTGGGGTTATCTTGATACTGATTTGTGGTCTTCACAATCAAATAATCAGGAAGTACGACGAATTGTTTTATCCGATGAAGTGTAAGTTTTTTAGATTGTTTTTGTGGCGCGTTCTATCTTTTTTATTTTTATTTTTTTTGTTTTGCTTATTTTGGAATGGTTGTGTTTTTATTAAATATAGTGGTAATGATCTCAATGCTTCTATATGGGGCCAACTTGCACTTAAGTATACTGATGAGGACATGGGGCGTCATGCCACTAATACAGTTGTTGTTGTATTAACATCTTGCAAGGTTCGATTGTTTCAAGGTATGTGTAATGTAATAGATGAAATATTTGTATGTATATTTTTAATATATATACTTGATCCATTGGTGTTTTTTTTTTTTTTTTTTTGTTAGGTGCTCCTTGTGTGATGTCAACAGTTGCATCTCAATTATATATTAACTTGTCATCACTAGTTTGTGATGTCTTCAAGACAATGTATATTATTCCTTGTATTAAATCTTATTTATGTTTCAAAGCATAGTATGTTTTAATGCAAGTTATTTTACGTCCTTTGAAGGTTACCGGTACCTGTTTTATTTAAAGCTAACACACCACAAAATGAAGACTTGCACGTTGTTAGTATTGCTGATGTTTATCGATCTATTTAGGCAGGAGTTTGTAAGGTATTGGCTTTTAATCTATCTTATATCTTTTGTTTTTGGTGTAGATCAATTATTTTTAATAACGTTTAACTTGCTTTTGCAATGTTTTTAATTGATACCATATATTTTTTTGCTTTACAGGGCACATTTTATAACATCTTTGGTACTATAATTGATGTTGATTTGTTTAATGATTGGAAGTATGTTAAATGTTCTAAATGTCGAAAGAAGGTGCAGTTCATGGATGCTACCTATTATTGTGTATCATGTCAACAAAATGTTCTCAATCCACAGATAGCGTAAGTCTTTACACATTGTTGTATTTCTATATTGTTTACTTAATTATATTATTTCGACAGTTTCAAGTTGGTTGTCTGCGTGGTTGATAATGATGTTGAGATGACGTGCGTTATTTTTGATGATGTTGTGATTGCACTTATTGGCATTACTGCGGAGGGGTTGCTTTCTAAAAGTTTGTCTGAGGTTTAAACCAAATATTTCGTTAATATCTTATTTTATATGGATGAATGATTTGATTTATTTGCTAATGTTTGTCTATGTCAATAATAATGTTATTCTGTTTCTGCAGGGTGTTAATGATCCTTTATGGGCTCACACATATTTGGTTGATTCTTTATGTGCTAGGAGTGTTACATTTCGGATCAAGATTGATGAATATAACTTGGCACCTCACTATTCTTATCGCTTTACTGTGTCAAAGTTCATTAAGGATTATATCGAATCGCATGCGAATAACATTAGTTTATCTACGATTAGTACTTGCACGGATGATATAGATCATGTTTTTGAAGACAATGAAGATGAATGTGCAGAGTTTTTTTCAAGAATCTCAACTGAAGAAATGGATATGGCTGATGAATTGTTATGGGGACCAATCATTTCATCAGTCTCGTCTAATGAAACACCATTGGTATGTTATTCTTTTTTAATCTTCACTTATTGCATTGATTCTAATTTGCTTGATTGCATTGAATTTTTTTTCTTTGCAAGTACAGTCGTTTGATTATGAAGCGGATAATGATTCTATCAATAATACAAGAAAGTCGAATACTGGGGATGTTACAACTGCTACCACATATGTTGTTGAGTGTTCCAATGAGCGTGATCAACAAGTGAGGCCTAAACGAGCAAGACGAAAGCCAAAGAAATATACTGATTAGATAATATGTGTTTTTATGAATCATTATATATGTTTTTTTGTTGCTTTTTGTGATAAGACTTTTGTTGCTTTCTATGTTACTTATGTGAACCAGTTGCAAACTAATAAACTTGATTTGGTGCCCTATTGATTTGGTGGCCAAAGCCCAAGCATCAAAAAGCTTGGACTTGGGCTGGCCCTGTTTGTAACATAGCCCAAGACAATTGACATAGATATTTCAGTTATATATTTTAGACATCCCGAACCAAAATTACGATAACATCATAATGGGATGTGACTGTTAAAGTTCTACATGCAGTTACAAAAGGAAAGTTGTCCATCAAACATAACAAAAACATAAACCATTGAATCCAAAAAAGTTGTCCGAATTGATTTCAACAAACTTCGAAGTAGACCTTATCACCTGCCACGCTTTTTTCTCCCACCAGCTCAAACCTCATCACTTTGTCCTTAGTCATCCCCGCTTCGTCCAGGATATGCTGCCAGTCCGCATACATTATGACATGGTTCTCATCATCCACTTTTCTTGGATATGTCCTTACACGTAGCGGTACCAGAAACTTAACATGGCCAAATGAAAGCATAGCATTACAGTAGCTATTGATTTGGTGATCCCGAACAAAGTTCCTCGGTATCGTCTGTAAAAATAAATTATTGGTTTTGTTATTCAATCTCCAACATTATAATGAAAATAAAGTATATTAATAGTTAGTTTTTAATTACCAGCATGTGTGTTTCTATGGCATGGTGTTCAAATTGTTTCTGGTAGCTGGGGCGGCTGTTGTGGTGGCGGTGCTTGGTGCGGTTGCATTGATGTGTAGTGGCTGCGTGAAGTCCAATGCCATCTTTGTTAAATATCAGGACATTGAAGTTAAAGTTCTCTTGTGGAGTGCTTCCCATCCATTGAAAGAGCAGTTGGTAGTCCTCTTCAATGTCATTTTCAACACAAAAGGTGGTCCAACCTAACCCCATGAAACCGACAGCTATTCCTTTTTCATTTCCGGGAGGGAAAGCATAACACACATTAACCTTGCAACTTTTCTTAGGGCCGTGTACTTTAGCAAACAAGTTGTCGATTTTTAAGCGCCTCTCGGACAGCAGCCACAGCAAACCATGCGGTAAATCCTATAATTCATACATTTCAGAAATGTGAGATTAGATTTTATTCAAAACAGAGAATATAAATTAGCAGATTCTCTTTCAGAAATTAAAGACAATAATATATAAAACAAGGTAGCAAAGTTCTACCTGTTGATGGTATATTTCGGCTTTAGCTTGTACCAAACAGCCATGAATGTAATCTCTTCCTGAGGAATGCTTTCTAATTTCCAAACCGTCAGTGTTCAAAAGAAGTATCTCAAATTTAAGTTCTTTCAATCTTTTGAAACATAGTTTGTCTATATTCTTATGTTTTATAGATTGAAAAAACCTCATCCATTCGGGCCCGTGTAGTGTTTTTCTTCTTCGACCCAAGCTTTCGACTGCAACCTTGTATTTCATTCCCGTATAATCAACAAGTTTGTTTATTTCACAGTTTTTAGGAAGCTGGTTGCTCAATATTTTTGGGAGTTCCTATATATACAATATTTTTTTATTTCAAACACAGATGTTAGGATAAAAATCAAATACTTAAAAGAGATGAAACCAGATTCGAGTTAGGATGTATCTTACCAGTCGGTCTTGCAGGTCGTTGCAATCAGCTACTTTGATTAGTATTGTAAACTCCATCAGAATGTTTACAAAAAATAAAAATCACATACTTAAAAGAGTCAAAATCAGGATTGGGTCAGGTTGGTATGGATGAGTTCGGGTAAAGATGATATTAGAAAAAAAATTTAAAAATGAGCAACACACAACAGCCCGAATGAACAAGGTACTTGAACAAAATTCAAATCATGAACTAATGAAAGTGAACCACAACTAATGTTCGAATCATATACATACAAGCCCTTAAAACTGTTTGAAAAGTTTCTATTTTTTGAGTTTTTTAATCAATATTTCAAATTTAAAACTAAACTAAAAATAGTAAAACAATAACATCTCTGGTTGCAAGTTTAGAATGAGTCAGGTGTGTTTTTGGTCAAAGTGATCGGTTATTTCATTTTCTTATTTTTATTTTATCCATCTAGACTTATGTGTTTGGGCCAACATTGCCGGGATCAGCCCTAAATATATTTTTGGAAAAACCGAAAACTTTAAAACTTTTAAAAACAATCGAAATTCAGTTGAACATATAGGTGATAACTGCCAATCGGTTTTGGTAACTGTCAAGCGGTTATGGGAAGTATGTATTTCTGATTTAAAACAAAAACAATAGAAACCAAACAGTTTTGAGGTAGTACTTGAAATTAAAAGAAATCAAGAAAGCCAAGTGAACATAGTAAAACTTAACTATTAAATATAGAAGAAAATAAAAAAAAATACATGATTAAGCTTGAACTCTGATCGGCAAGAAGAATGTAGAAGAAGGTGAATAGTATCACCGTAAATGAGATGGAGAGTAGATATGTATTTCTTTGATATTTATTAGGGTTTTAAATTTCTTTATGGGGGTATGTGAAACTGATTTGATGTTTAATAAAATATTAATATAATAGATTTTGTTATTTAAGAGTAAATTTATATGGTTTGTTTATCATTATTAAAGTAATAGATAAAGTTTTGTTAAACAAATAATTTTTAATAGATTTATAGGTAAAGTAATTAATAAAGTAATAGTAAATTTATATGGTTTGTTTATAGTTAATAATGTAATTAATAAAGTAATAGATAAAATTTTGTTAAACAAATAGTTTTTAATAGTTTTATAGGTAACATATGTTTACAATATTTATTGTATTATATTTTAAATAATAAAGGTAGAATAAGTAACTAAAAAACTAAACTTTCTAAATATGTTTATAATTTTGATTATATTCTATTTTAAATAATAAAGGTATATTAACTAATAGAAAAAAACTAATCTTTCTAAATATTAAACAAATAGTAGGTCTGATTATTATAATTAATCCGTAAAGGTAGAATAACTAACAAAAACTTACCAATGATTCGATTAAATAAAGCCCAAATTGACCGTCCGCTTCGGAATCAAATATTCCTTGGTTTTAAATGAATCCTTTAACTTATTGTTAAGAAAAATTTGTCCTTTATACTGAATAGATCTTATCTCATGGGAGTTAAAACTGTTAGATCATCTTGAATGGTCATTGAAAATATGGGAGCATCCCTGGCTTCCTTCTTATCTGTAATGTCAATAAGATTGAAGTCAAAATAAGATGTGTAAGTTATAAGCATATATGTATTTTTAACTATTATTAGTATTGGGTGATGAAATATGTAAAAGAGTTTTTGTAATTACCTTACAGATATGAATGCATTCTTCATATGATTCAGCTTATAATTCCTGTTAGTTCCCATCTCCATGCAAATATTAGTGTGATGAATCCATGATACAACAGTTAGCAACTCATAAAGAAAAACAAATATTAAAATATTATGTCCTAAATCTAATGATCAAAACTGCTAAAAAGAATAAAAACTGTATATGCGGCAAGTTGTAAAAGTTTGTAAATTGAACCCATTTTTTAAAATATTATGTTTTATATAAAGTATAGCAACATTTTTTACTTTATGTTTGCAAAAAAATGTTTTTATACTGAAATAGAACACCTTAATTATATATGTTGTTTCCCTCCAAGTAATTTGAAAGCCAAAAACTTCCTAAACCGCCGTATCTTTAGTTAAATGAATTAGTGGGCATTGATGTAGTGGCCACGTGTCAGGTTTTTGTGGTGTGTACATGTCTTTTAACAGTATAAGAAGATACTTCCTCCTAAAATCTTATATGTCTAAATCAGCAAGGAACAGAATGGTCAAAATCGTTCTGAAAAAAATACATAATTCCAAGGTATTTTATGTAGTGAACACATGTTTTAGTGTATTGTGTGATGGTAACTGTTTTGGTCAAAAAATCAGACGAGGATAATGTAACCAAACTCTCTGTTAAGGGTATGATGCTCGAATTGGTTTATAGCAATAAGGATCACTATGAAAAATAAATGACAAGTGACACAAGGTTTATACGGGGAAAAAGCCCTTGATCAAGAGTTGATCTCCGGCACAAAAAACCCCGGGTGATGGAAACTACCGATCACCAACTCAAATTAAACAAGTAATGTGTTACAACTTCGGATGATAGCGAGCTAAATACAAGGATCACTATAGTGTGATGTGTAAAAAATGTATGAAATCGCCAAGTGAATGAACGAGAGCTGGTGTGAGCGGTTTTCAGAGTGTGTGTAGCCAAAAAAGAAAAAAGTTGTGTCTAATTAGCTCGCTACCCCATTTAAATCAGAAAATAACTAGCTCAACTAACTATCCGCTTTTCGTGCCTTCTCCCCACGTTCTCCATAACGTTCACAAATGGTCCAGCACGTGTAGAATTGCAGGGAATATTCTCCAGGAATGTCGCCATGACCAAGTCCAATCCGGCACTCCTGCAAAACAATATCAAATTCAAAGTGAACAATCATTAGTATAAGGATCCTTAGGATGATCCATGATCCTGATCCTGAGGCACTTCTGAGGATCACTAACTGACACAGAAGTAAGGATCACTAAACAGGATAATATTTGAGGATCACGGGTCACTTAGAAATCCACCCCTAACAATTGCCCCCAAAATATAAGGAGTTATATCGTAAATAAACGAGTTATATTTTTTCGATCTTATCCCCAACAAACTAACGGATAACTAGCCGTTGGAGACGGACTAGCCGTTGCAAAGCTGACGTCACTGAAGTGACAATCCTGCAAATCATCATTATAAATAGGAGTTAGAGATAGGATCAATATGCATTTAAATTCGAAGAAACTCCCTTTAAATTCTCGGTCGAAGATCAATCAGGTATCTCTTCTCTTATCTCTCCTTCTCTTACTCTGTTTTTCTTTCTTTACCAACATCAATGATGCTCCGGTCATCCCCCGCCAAGGATCACCAGAAGGATAGCCCCTTAAAGAGTCAAGGGATTATCAAAGACTCAATACACGAGAGGTGTTGCTTTAACGATGCTCAAATAGATAAGATCCGTCTCTGCTTTCCGGCGAACACCTTTTTCAAACCCTTCGATCCCACTATTCCGAGCGACTATGTTTCTGGAACATGGGTTGCCTTTCCAGTTACTCCATTCACCATAGGATACACCTATCCTTTTCCAGACTTTACAGAATCCTTCTTTTCTCTTACTGGCATCTCTTACATCCAAGCTATGCCGATGATTTGGAGGGTCTTGTATACCCTGGAGAGGATCATAGAGCAGGAAGGGATTGATTTAGAAATGTCAGAGCTGACAGAAATGTATGATCTCACGACGTTTGGATCGCATCGATATCTGTTTAAGCGAAAACCCGGCGAAGAACATCCCATTTTTAAAGCCACCAAGAATGACACAAATTGGAAACGACGCTTCTTCTTTGTCAGGAGGGATACCATTCCAAACGGAAAGCATTTACCCAGGAAGTGGTCCACCAATGGTAGGACAGAGGATCCTGAGAAGGATCATCAGGTAATCTGGCTCTTGTGAAAGGATCACTAACCCTTTTTTGTCTTGTGTTATGCAGCTATTTCTGTTTCGCACCTCATCACAACACCCGCAACCAAGGATAGGCTTGCTGCTTTTTGGAAGCTTGATCCTGAAATAAGGTCATTCAAGATAGACACCCAAGACTCACAAGAAGTATCCTCAGGTTCCATCACCATGTCAAGTAAGTATCCTGCTTTTTGCATAGTTGAATATTAAAATAAATAGTTATATTGAAATAGGATAAGGATACTTATCTTGCTTTAAATGTGTAGGTACCGGCAAATCTTCCAAGCCTGCCTCCCAATTCAACACGGCTGACCTTGATGTTGTTCGATCCAGGAAGAAGAGGGCCACTACCAGTCCTAGCATCTCCATTCCCAAGGCACCCACTAAAGGAAGGGGTGGTAAGAAGAGGAAAACTTCTGACACAGAGGACCTACAAGGCCTACCACTGATCCGCCACCAGTTCCTTGAATACTTCAATGACGTGAGGATCACCAATTCTGCATAGGTATCCTATTCATTTGAGGATCACCTGATCTTGAATTGCTTTGTCTTTTTCTTTGTAGAAATTTGCTGAGATTGAAGATTATATGGGAAGCGTCGAGGAGCAGGATAAGAAGATTGTTGACCTTCAACAAGTTGCAGTACTTAAGGATCTCAAGATTGCTGATCTTGAAAAGGCCCTTCAAGATGACAAGACTAAGACGGCTAAAATCCTGATCGACATTGACTATGAGAAGCATGATCTCATAGAAGGTGCAAAGGTCTCTGCTGCCATCACAATGTATCAGACAAAACTAAAGATGGCCCAGGAAGCTCAAGATCCTAACTTCGACAGAAGCAGCTGGGATGTTGAGGGCTGGAAAGCAAGGTTGGCTGATCTTGAAGATGATGAAGAGGCTGAGGAGGTTTTG
The DNA here is from genome assembly GCA_030545235.1 of Helianthus tuberosus. Classification (NCBI taxonomy): domain Eukaryota; kingdom Viridiplantae; phylum Streptophyta; class Magnoliopsida; order Asterales; family Asteraceae; genus Helianthus; species Helianthus tuberosus. Next base: position 204,047,578 of record CM060425.1, read on the forward strand.
GCGATCGAAGCTGGAGGCAGTGGGAAGGATCAGGTTAAGGATACCGAAGCTGGAGGGGATGAGGATGCAGCGAAGGTGTAGGCTGCACAATTGGGCGATGATGGACATTCTTAGACGCAGCCGGAGCCCAATTTTTAAATTTGGTAGTAGTTTTTTGTGGTTGTGATGTTTTTAAAACAATGATGGTCTGTAATAACTAAACAATAGCTATTAGGGTTAAGGATCATGAATGATCCTTTGGACAATAGGTAGGATTGCAACTGGTGGAGGGATCCTCTATTTGGGGGATGAAGCCATTGTGATCCTGCCATCTTTTTAATTCCTGCACTACTAAGACCTTTAGACAATGGACACCCTTTACCTACCCCAGCGGACGGGCCACGTATTGCTGGTAGATGCTCGGGGTAGGTAATTTTGACAACCTTTGATGGTTAAACTTTTGTTAATAAAATAACCTTAATCTTTTTTGGCTTATCTTGTGTTGATATCCTTGTTGTTGTTGTTTTATTTTCCAATTGTTTTGATTTACACTTGTCTGAGTAAGAAAAGTTGAACAACTTAGATTAAAAATTTAGGATATAATGCAGGATCAAATATCCTATAGTTGAAAAATTCCAAAAAGTGGTATATTTTAAGGATCATGAGTTCAGTTGTCAAAGTATTAGGGTTATTCAAATAATCAATGAATAAAATCAAAATAGTTAAGGATCATACCTGAGGATCCAAGTTAGGATCCTAACTCTTAATATTATTATAACAAGGATAATCATAGAACAAACCTTAGTAAAAGATAAGGATCAAGGATCCTTGGTTGTTTAACTTTGAAAACCTGAAATAAAACATAACTTGGGACTAAGCCATTATAAGATAAAGGTTAGCAACTGGGGACAAGCCCAAAGGATAACTGGGGACAAGCCCAAGGATAACTGGGGACAAGCCCAAGGATAACTGGGGACAAGCCCAAGGATCGTGTGTTAACTGGAGTATGGCCCTATCTGGCGACTATCCAAACTTAGTGGCATGAAAATGCCAAAACCTTAGCTAACGTGAAAACGCTAGAAACCTTAAGAACAGATGTATGGTACGTCTACCATTATACGTAGGATCCTAGGTATAGCCAGTACAATGGAATTATCAGCCCCTAAAACGAGTACTGGTCCCACTGCCATGAACTATACCAGGATCATCGTGTGCTACTGGCGAAACTGGGGTTAAACCCAAACAACTGGGGTCGAACCCAAGTAACTGGTTGCTTGTGTGGATAATCATGCTTTTTCTAAGAGTACCTGAACCTTCAAAACTCAAAATCTCATGAAATGGGGATAAAGGATGCAAGATCCTTATCCTTATGTGAAAAAGTAAGGAAATGAAATAGTTTAAGATTAGAATGTTACCAAAAATAAGGATCATCTGCGCTTTAAGGATCCTTTAAGGATGTTTATCATGTGAGGATCATGGATCCTTATCACATAAAATATCTCTTCAAATGGACAGCATTCCAGGCTCTTGGTAGTAAGTCACCTTCCATTGTTAGCAATCGATATGCCCCCTTTCCTGCCTCAGCTTCAATCAAGTAAGGGCCTTCCCATTTTGGTGCCAACTTTCCATCAGCAGGATTGGTGGTATTCTGAAATGCTTTCCTTAGCACCATATCACCAATTTGGAATTTCCTGATCCTAACATTTTTGTTGTAGGCACCGGCCATTCTTTGCTGATAACTAGCCATCCTTATCCTTGCCAAATCTCTGATTTCTTCTATAGTATCCAGGTCTTGAACCAAGTTCTCATCATTTTCCTCAGGGTCACGAATACTGGTTCTAGCAGTTGGAACCACCATTTCTGTAGGGATCACTGATTCTGCCCCAAATACTAAAGAGAATGGAGTTTGGCCTATAGCATTCTTAGGAGTTGTCCTATCAGCCCAAAGCACATAAGGTAATTCTTCTGCCCATTTCCCTTTCTTGGATCCAAGCTTCTTCTTCAAATTGTTGATGATGATCTTATTGGAGGATTCTGCCTATCCATTAGCTTGTGGGTGGACTGGTGTTGATGTTATCATCTTAATCCCCCAGCTGTCACAAAAGTTAGTGGTTCTGCCCCCAATGAATTGGGAACCATTATCACATATAATTTCAGAAGGAATACCGAATCTAGTTATAATATTTCTTTTAATGAAGGATATAACTTCCTTTTCTCTGACTTGGGCAAAAGCTTCAGCCTCTATCCACTTGGAGAAGTAATCAGTCATAGCGAGCATGAATACTTTTCCGCCAGGTGCCTTAGGGAGCTTACCAACTATATCCATACCCCATCTCATAAATGGCCAAGAGGAGGATATAGGATGCAAAAATTCAGCTGGTTGATGAAGGATATTGCTGTGTCTCTGACAAGGATCACATCTCTTAGCATACTCCACGGCATCTCTCTTCATGGTTGGCCAGTAGTATCCTGTCCTCAGGATCCTTGAGAATAACGCCCTGCCCCCAGTGTGGTTTCCACAATCTCCTTCATGGAAGTCTTTTAAAACTTCTTGGATTTCAGGATCCTCAATGCATCTTAAGTATGGTCCTGCAAGAGATCGTCTATACAACATATTATTTAAAATTATGAATTGAGATACCTTAATTTTGAAAGCCCTAGGGTTTTCTCCTATAGGAATCTCTCCATGTTGTAAGTATCTCATGATTGGGAGGATCCATGATCCTGAATGAGTTTGAGTATCCTCACTAGGGATAATTGGAGAATTCTCTCCTATCTCCATAGCCACATGATCCTTGATAGTCGGGGTTAGGATATGGATAATAGGGATCTTGATATCCTCTGGGATCTTCAAGGATGATCCTAAATTGGCTAGTGCATCTGCCTCTGCATTCTCTTCCCTTGGTACCTGTGTCAAACTAAAGGATACAAAAGAGAGTGCTAATTCTTTGACTAACTCCAGATATTTGATTAGCTTTTCACCTTTAACAGCATAGGATCCATTAAAGTGATTAGTGATTAACAAAGAATCTACATGTACCTCAAGATACCTGATCCTCATATGCTTAGCGATTTGCAAGCCAGCTATCAAGGCTTCGTATTCAGCCTCATTGTTAGTGGTTTGGAACTCACAAGCTATAGAGTGGGGTATTATGTCCCCCTGTGGCGATTTTAGTAGTATTCCAAGCCCTGTTCCCTTGATGTTTGAGGATCCATCAGTGTAGAGTATCCAAGGATCATTGGTCTCTTCTAGCTGCTGGACTTCTAATTCAGCTTCCTTTTGTAAATCACTACTGAAATCTGCCACAAAGTCAGCTAATGCTTGGGATTTAATGGCTGTCCTGGGCTCGTATCTTATATCATATGCACTTAGCTTCACTGCCCACTTAGCCATCCTTCCTGACATTTCAGGTTTCCTGAGGACATTCTTGATTGGAAAATTAGTTTTAACGATAATAACATGAGTTTCAAAATAATGTCTTAATTTGGTAGATGCCATAATTAATGCAAGGATAAGTTTTTCTAAGTGTGAATACCTGGATTCAGCATCAAGTAAACTCTTACTTACATAATAGACAGGATGTTGTGTACCTTCGTGATCCTTAACAAGGACGGCACTTACTGCTTTTGAGGATACCGCAAGATATAAGGATAACACATCTCCTTTTTCTGGTTTCATCAAAGCCAGGGCCGAGGATAGGTAATCCTTAAGAGCTTTTAAGGCACTTTCATGCTTCTCAGTCCACTCGAATTTCTTGTTCTTCCTTAGGATATCATAGAATTCCTTGCACTTTTCTGAAGATTTGGATATGAATCTGTTTAAAGCTGCAATCCTGCCTGTTAATCTCTAAACATCCTTAGCATTGGTAGGGGACTTGATGTTCACTATTGCTTTGATTTGTTCTGGACTGGCTTCAATGCCTCTCTTTGTCACCATATATCCTAAGAATTTACCTGCTTTAACACCAAAGTGACATTTTGAAGGATTAAGCTTCATATTATATTTATCAAGGATATTGAATGCTTCCTCCAAGTCTCTTAGGTGATCCTCAGCCTTTATTGATTTTACCACCATATCGTCTATGTAAACCTCCATAGTTTGTCCAATCTGATCCTTGAACATCATATTCACTAGCCTTTGATAAGTTGCACCTGCATTTCTTAGTCCGAATGGCATAGCAATATAGCAGTATATACCAGTTGGAGTCATGAAGGCTGTATCCTCTTGATCGGATGGTTCCATTTGGATTTGTTGAAATCCAGATGAAGCATCCATAAAAGTTAACAGTTCATGACCCGCAGTTGCATCCACCATGGAGTCAATGTGGGGTAATGGGAAAGGATCCTTGGGACATGCCTTATTTAAATCGGTAAAATCGACACATACCCTCCACTTTCCGTTTTTCTTTTGAACAACAACCACATTGGCCAACCATCTTGGATACTTGACCTCTCTAATCATACCTGCTCGGAGTAATTTCTCTACCTCCTCCTGGATAATAGCATTTCTTTCTGGTGCAAATTTCCTTCTCCTTTGATGGATTGGTTTGAAGGACCTATCGATGCCAAGTTTGTGAGTGATTACATCTTTAGATATGCCTGTCATGTCTTCATGTTTCCATGCAAAGGTAGTCTTTCTCCTTTTGAGGAAGGATATGAGGTCTTCCTTCATTTCGCCAAGGATCCCTGATCCTATATAAACTATAGATTCAGGATCATCAGGATCCATAAGGATTTCTACTATATCCTGTTCTCTTGCCTCCAAGACATCCCTTGGAGGATACTTTGATTGCTATTGCTCCCTAGACTTTGATGCTGGTTTCATTGATGAGGTGTAGCAGTTCTTAGCCTCTTGCTGATCACTATCAATCTTCACTATTCCCCAAGGGCTAGGAAGCTTCACACATTGATGATAAGTGGATGGGACTGCCTTCATATCGTTTATCCAAGGCCTGCCAAGGATCACATTACAACAAGATAAACAGTCAATAACATAAAACTTTTGGTAAGAATGTAGGCCTTCGATATAGATTGGGAGTTTAATGTCCCCCAGAGTATTCTTGGTCTCGCCACTGAATCCCACGAGCACAGAGGATCTTGGTATGATGTCGGATTCAGGAATGTTCATCTTCTTGAGAACATCTAGCTGGATAATATTCACAGAGCTTCCTCCATCTATAAGGATCCTGCGAACAAAATGGTTAGAAATAAAAAGAGTGATAACCAAACCATCATGATGAGGATCCTGGATGTCAACACGATCATCCTCATCAAAAGTTATAACTTTTCCTTCGGAGACACTAGATGTTCGAATGGGTCTATCTCCATTATCCATCTTGGTTTCCTTCGCATGTCTTTTGGCTGCGGAGAAGGATGTTCCACAAATGTCTGATCCTCCAGATATAAAGTTTATAATTTGTGCATCTGCTGGAGGGGCTGGAGCTTTCTCTGGGATCCTTTCAGGATCCTGAGTCATTGACTTCTTTCTCCCCAATAATTCTTTCAAGTGCCCCTTTCTCAACAAGTATCCAATTTCTTTTCTTAATGCGATGCATTCTTCTGTGAGATGCCCAAAATCTTCATGGTATGCACACCACTTTGATTTATCTTTAGTTGCAGTTGGTCTATCATTTTTTCTGGGCCATCTAGCTTTATCACCTAAATTCTGCATCGCGAGGATTAGTTCATTGTTATCAACCGAAAAACAATATTCAGAGATTGGAGGATAATCCTCGTCATCCTCTTCTTGTTCAACAGCATGCACATTCTGGTTATCAGATTTATTATAGGATCTGAACTTGTTGTTCTTGAATGAGGATCCTTGCTTCTCTTGTTTTGAGGATCCTGCTAACCTCTCCTGGATCCTTTTGTCATCCTCTAGCCGGATGAACCTAAGGGCCCGGGTTCTTTCCTCATCTAGATTCCTGCATGGTGTCATAACAAGATCATCATAGAATAACGAATCCCTAAGCAATCCCATTTTAAAGGCTTCAACAGCCGTAGCTATATCCAGGTTAGGAATATCTAAGGATTCTTTACTAAATTTAGTGATATAATCCCTTAATGATTCATTATGACCCTGGGTTATCCTATACAGATCACTAGTTAAACGCTCAAATTTTCTACTACAAGAAAACTGATTATTAAATAGATTAACTAGATTAGCAAATGAGGTAATAGAGTAAGGAGGAAGACTTAGCAGCCATTTAAGAGCCGATCCAGTAAGAGTGGATCCAAATCCCTTGCACAGACATGCTTCCTTTAACCTTTCTGGAATGGGATTGATCTCCATCCTTTCCCTGTACTGAGCTATGTGTTCCTCAGGATCCGTTGAACCATCATACAACTTCATGGTAGGCACATGGAACCTCTTAGGTATCTCAGCATCACAGATTGGTGGCGCAAAACGAGATATCTTGTGGCTCCCATCTGCAATCTCTGGGATAGGCTTGACCACTCCTGGGACACTTGATATCATGTCCTTTAACTTTTGCAATTCTCTGGCCATGGCATGATTGATACCTGTATCCTGCATAAGGCCATGGTTAGTAGTATAAGAATTATTAAAAGTGTTACCTCCTATCGGATTTAAGTTAGGAAGAGTGGATGTTAATCCATATTGTTGAGGCTCTGGAATGACCGATGGACCAGTAGAAGCAATGGTTTGCATTGGAATGAAATCTCCCTGATGGATGTCGGAACTTCCTGATTGCAAACTCCTTAAGGATCCTTGAAACTGTGAGTATCCTTGGACCTGGGAGGATCCTGGAACATAGCAGGATCCTTAAACTTGGGAGGATCCTGGAACATAGGAGGATCCTTGAACTTGGGAGGATCCTGGAACATAGGAGGATCCTTGAAGTGGCCAGTACCCTTGAATCTGCTGCGCTCCCGAGTGTCCTCCTGAGCTTGCAAAGGATCCTATATGCTGAGGAAGGGGTCCTGATGGTTGAAAGTGTAACCCTGAAGCCTGAGTCATTGCTGATGACCCGTAATGCACTCCTTTTGGTCCTCCCACATATTGAACGTCTGGAACCACTGAAGGCTGAGAAATTATAACCGGAGTATCAAAATTCAAAGATCTGGGCATTAGTGGGGAATGATCCTCTGCCGATCTCTTCTGTTTCTTGATGTCTCCAATTTCTCTAAGGATCCTTTCATTGGTCTTGTCCTGCTGCTGGATATGCTCCTTCATCTGCAAAATCAGAGTAAACAAGTCACTAGTAGTAGGAGTATAAGAAGCAGAAGAAGTTGGAGGTTTAGAGAAAATGGGAGTTGGTTTCTTCTCGGCATTTTTCTGAGGTCCAGAAGGTGGTGGAGGCAAAGGTGGAATGCCCTGGGATGAATTGACTGCAGACATCTCACTAGAGGTATTCTTTGTTGATGAAGCCATTTGCTCGTATGCAATGAACCGGAATGATCACAAAGATGAGAATTTCTTAGAAATGAAGCACCAATAGCCCCACGGTGGGAGCCAAACTGTTTTGGTCAAAAAATCAGACGAGGATAATGTAACCAAACTCTCTGTTAAGGGTATGATGCTCGAATTGGTTTATAGCAATAAGGATCACTATGAAAAATAAATGACAAGTGACACAAGGTTTATACGGGGAAAAAGCCCTTGATCAAGAGTTGATCTCCGGCACAAAAAACCCCGGGTGATGGAAACTACCGATCACTAACTCAAATTAAACAAGTAATGTGTTACAACTTCGGATGATAGCGAGCTAAATACAAGGATCACTATAGTGTAATGTGTAAAAAAATGTATGAAATCGCCAAGTGAATGAACGAGAGCTGGTGTGAGCGGTTTTCAGAGTGTGTGTAGCCAAAAAAGCAAAAAGTTGTGTCTAATTAGCTCGCTACCCCATTTAAATCAGAAAATAACTAGCTCAACTAACTATCCGCTTTTCGTGCCTTCTCCCCACGTTCTCCATAACGTTCACAAATGGTCCAGCACGTGTAGAATTGCAGGGAATATTCTCCAGGAATGTCGCCATGACCAAGTCCAATCCGGCATTCCTGCAAAACAATATCGAATTCAAAGTGAACAATCATTAGTATAAGGATCCTTAGGATAATCCATGATCCTGATCCTGAGGCACTTCTGAGGATCACTAACTGACACAGAAGTAAGGATCACTAAACAGGATAATATTTGAGGATCACGGGTCACTTAGAAATCCACCCCTAACAGTAACAATTACTTTTTAACTGTTGACTTATGTTAATTAGAAGATGGAACCGGTGTACAAGGCTGAGTTGTATGAGCCCAAACTAATTTCGCCGATGCAGTTTATGACTGAGAAGAAAATCCAGGTATGAATCTAGCTTTTTTGTATGTATATTTTCTCTTCTAAGTTAACATGCCGCATTGTATTTGAGTATTCATCCAAACATGTATATTGATAAATTACTTGTCTTTAATGCATGTAAGGTGAAACCAACTTACAAGGCTGAAGAAGATGATAAAAAGGTCTATGTATCAGACAATGTGATGGAGCAGTTAATCACCAAAGAACTAAAGGATCCAAATCTAGACCTAGAGCTAGAGCAAGAATTTAGTGATGAGCTATTTTATTGGTGTGTTCATACGTGTGGTCATATAATATATTAAACGTCTTTATTGTAGATGCACCGTTGGGTAAAAGAAAGAACAAACAAAAGGTCGTTATCCCTTAGAGAAGAGAACAAGATAGAAGTAATAGATGTGGCTAGTTCTGAAGAAGATAATGGGGAAGAGCATGAGCTTAGTGACACAGCGGATTCCATTGCCTCTTTTAAGAGAAAAAATAAGATTCGTAGGGTATCAATTCAAAGCCGAAACCGAGTAGTTCGTGTATATCCTAACTTGTCTTAAGAATGTTTGTGCTAATTATGTTAGTGTGATCACTGAGTTGTTTATGTTTTGAAGTTTGTTATCCTAAAGTACTTATCTAATTTTTGTTTCTTTTTTTTAAGTGGCTGAATTTAGGGTTGTTACATTATGTATTGTATTTTTTTCTTTTCTCATGTTTTGTACTTAATTTGATGTGAACTATAACTCTAAAAAAATTGTTTAGGTATAATATGCTTCATTAAGAAAACATGTTCTCTTTTTTAAATACATTTATATTATTATAGAAGAAATATATTTTTACACTTTAAAAGGAATTGCAACATAATAACCTTTCAAATATTTACAAGTAACAAATGTATGACTACTAATAGTCAAGTACAAACGTTTTTTCAAATAATCAAGTAAAATGTATGAATTTAAAAGTAAAGAAATATATATAAATCAAACCAACATTTGATAAATTGAATACATGTGAATATTATTTTAGTTGTGCCAAAATATTATTACTAACATGTATACTGGTTGGTACATTTAATATTTAGATTTATATAAAAAGTTGGTAGTCTAATATAGTTAAAAACACAAACTTATAAAATTAACATCTATCCTTAACTTTTATAACTTACGGTAATTTTAAAATTATTAGTTATAAAACTTTAATCTCCACTCACCCACTCTACCAGAAATTTCTCACAAATAACTTCCCATAATCCCACATTCCTATTTTTGAGTTAGTAACTTCCGTTTAGAATAGTATAAATAATTTAATCAGTATTCCTTTTGTTATTCAGAATGGATAAAAAAAATTAAAATCGTGCTACAAAACGGGGCAAAACCCAACAGTGTTTTAAGTTGTCCCCTTTGCAAGAAGGTCTGTCATAGTGTACAACAGTACTATGCGCATATTGCTTCCAAAGGGCATATTAAAAAGGTAAAAATTTTCGGGTTTTGTTGTTTTTGCTAAATAAATATATTTTGGTAGGTTTTTAAATATAATTTTACATTTATCAAAATGCTGGAGTTGTTACCACTCATGGATTCAAATGTGAGCTTTGTGATGTAACTTGCACGAGTGCTGAAAATCTGAGTACTCATGTTAAAGGTAAAAAGCATTTGAGAATTGTGCGTGCTGCGGAGGACATGGCAAAAAAAGATGGGGGTGGAGATGGAGAAAGAGGAGGCGGTCGAAAAAAATGATGGAGTTATAGGGGAAGAAGAAAATGATGATAGTGAAGAGAACTGTGTGGTTTATAGTGAAGGAGGTGTTGTGAATGGTAAAACATGTTTAGTATGTGCAGCTTATTGTAGGCCTAAGGTTGTATCATGTTGCAAGTCATGTTACAATAACTTCTTGACTTCATTTAGAGTTTAGGTTTACCTTAAGTAATTTGTGTTTCAAGTATGTTTATCATTTGATTTTAAGTTATTTATGCTTTTGAATTATTTTTGTTTCGTTGTTATCTTTGAAGTTAATGTTGTTTTTGAACAGTTGGTTATATGCTATAAGTTAAAATCATACTCACAAATTATACCACCAAAAGAAACAAAACAAACACTCAACAAGCTATCACGAGACAGAGGGTCAGATCAGTGGTTCATTACTCAAGGTGCCACCGCAAACCATGCCAAGGAAGCCACCTACATCGGACAATGCAAATAACTAGACAATAAGAACAAACCAAACAACAAACCCGGATAATGCATTACATAGATTCAAACAAATGTCACAGTTAATGCAACAGGGGATGGCCCACCCTGTGTCCCAGCAACCACCGGCCCGACTAGTCCGGCAACAAGTATGCCTAATGCAAGGAAAGGAAAAAAAAAGTCAAGAAATAAATAATAGCACCTGATAGCATGTAAGTCCAAGCAAGTCAGTTCTGTAGCGTTCACTTAGGGCTGCAGGATACTAACAGAAGATTAGTAATAGAGTATACAATGTTAAGCATAATAATAATATGGTTTACTAAAAGTAAGGATATACAAATACATTTCTTATATGTGTATATAAACAAGAAGTTTAATTATTATTATTATTGTTATTATTATCATTCAAATATTTTTCTTATGTTAAGTTAACATATAAGTTTTTTTAACAATTAGTTCTTAATTTATGGTTGATAAGATTTTTTAAGAGTTTTTAAAAAATATGTCTTCATTAGTGTAAAATATAACTTCTATCAAATAGTATAAGCTTTTGTCACAAAGTTTAAAAAAGATCAGTTTCGGTTATAAAAAAATTCAAATAAAAAAATAGCTGGAATATAAAACTTATAGGTTTAGTAACCGATTATGTAGTTAATATAAAGAGATTACTAAGTCAGCCCACTTTCCCACTATCCCATGATTTATTAACTGTCTAAATATAGATTAACTTCAGTGAGAAAAATTCGGATATTAGCTCTATATAATGTAGTTCTATGATATTAATATGTCGCATTCTTTCTTTCAGTTTTGTTTATCTTAAAAAGCATCATATTGAGTACCTTTGCAGAACCAGTTGGAGAAATAAGGTATGGTTTCCTAATCTCTTTAGATTAGCTTTTATTACAAATAGGTTTGTTTGTGTTTTTGTTTTTGTTTTTATATCTTAAACAATGCAATCAAAAGCATTTAGGTATGTGATATGTGTGTTAATACATGTAGACCATTTTTTCATCAAATGTGTAGAATCTAACAGTCTCATATCATAACTAACTACAGTAAAATGTTATATAGAAAACACATACTATAACAGTTGTGAACAACAAGAATTGTGTAAATTATACCCTTAAATTCAAACAATTTTGTATTAAAACAAACAAATAGGCATAGTAAGGAGTTTGAATCAGTGGTTAGAGACACTTACAGTGCCATAATATATGATTAAGACCATGGGTTGCAAAATGCAGAATAGGTCTGTAAGATGATTCAGTCTCTTAAGGATAAGTCTAGCTTCTGTCCCTCATTTGAACGCTCCTGTTAGCCCATTAAGACAGACAAAATCTTTAATAATTGATACAATAATTTAGTGTTAAACATAAAAACAAAACTTACAAAGAGTCTCCCAAGTATTGGATCCAGCACAGCCACCATTTGTCTATGTTCTAGAGCTTATCTAGACCACGTCTTTAACTCCGTGGTAACATATTCACTTCAACGAAAAATCCTAAGCCCATCAAACTACCGAAACACAGATCTGTCATATTTCAACAATTGAAAACCTAAAATCCGAAAAGTTTTACTCGAACATGAAGAACCCTAATACCATCGTTCCACAACCGTTAACCCTAAGAAATGCGGAAATACAGGTCGAACATGTGGCAATAGCTGAAACCCTAAAATCCGAAAGGTATTAATCGAATCCGAAGAACCCTAACACCATAGATTCATAACCATTAACCGTAAAAATGCCGAAATACAGATCTGCAGTCGTTATCCTGCACAAGCGTCCATCAATGAAAGTGTTAATCGAATATGAAGAACCCTAATCGAACAAAATCGTATGATGTATAAGACGCTAGGGTTTAGAGGGGTAAAAACCTTGAAAGTTTGAAACGAATGAAGTGATGATACGTATGATGGAGCTGAATAGAGTGTACACAAGTGTAACCATCGTGAATCTCCATGGAAACTGATGATGAGGATGAACTCGGGATGCAGAGAGAAGCGATTTTGGACAAGAAAGAGGGCTGGATTCATTACATTTGTGGCTAGGGTTGAGTTAACTAGCATTATGTAGTATCCATTTCTTAATTTGGATTATTCGTCTAATATCCGTATTTCTATATCCAACCCGGCCCTTTTCCAATTTGTGTTTAGATTAAACCTGGCCTGTTAAGCGAATATGGCCCAATACCTCAATTCATTATATAATAACCTGGCCCATTTGTGTATATATATATATATATATAGTTTAGAAATTGCATTTTTTTAACTTTTAAATTTTATTGATATTTATTAATTTTTTTGTTCTTTGATTTTTTATTCTTTTAATTTGTTATTAGAGATTTTTTTAAATCTTTTATGGTATTTGTATTTGTTTTTTATAGAAGATGGATGAAGATTACACTGTAGCTGATTTTTCTTCACTAACTCACTATGGAGTATGGTATAATCTTAGTGTTGTACGTGTTGAATTTACTTGGTTTGATGTCAGCAAAAACAAATTACTACTTATTTTACTTGATAAAGATGTAAGTTCATTTATTTATTTATTTCGTTTTTTAAGTTTACATACATTATATTTAAGTAACATACTTTATATTATAGAGAAGAAGAGTTACAGCAATTGTCCCCGCTAATTTGGTTCACTTATTTGATGACATGGAACTCGTGGGTCATGTTTTTTCGGTTTCTCATTTTCAAATTGAGAATTTCAAGTATAAAGACTATCCAACATACAAAAGCTACGTATTAATCTATGGTCGTATCAAAATAGTTATAAATGAAGGCACAAAATTTACTCCGTGTATACGTGAGGTTTCAAAGGGTTTTCCGTTGTATCCACTGGTGCCGTGCTTTAATGTTCTGAAAGACTACAAGGGTTTTCACAAACATATTGTTGGTATACATAAATTCTTTCTATTTTTTTGGGTTTGTTATATATATATATATTTATGTGTGTGTGTGTGTGTGAAAAGTCTAACATGTTGTTGCCTTTATTGTAGATGTTGTAGGAAAAATCATCAATGGGAAAAGAATAAAGCATATGTTTACTTTTAAGATTAATTTGCAAGATGCTACGTAAGCCACGTTTTTATTATCAATGACCTTAATGTTTTAAGTAACCCGCATATATATACATATATTTTTAATATAATGTGTTTGATTATTTTACAGTGGTCACGTTATAAAGTTGCGTCTAGACACATCGAGGCATATAAATATTGTACGAACATATCGTGCAATATCCGGTAAATCAATCATATACCTCTCTCAACTCAAGTTGGTCTATACGTCGTCAAGTATGTTATAGGCTTAATACGTATTTCTTATATATTTTAATTTTTTAAATGACCTATGAACATAATTTGTAACACATGTCTGCTTTTTTCAGTTAATATGTTGAAGGATACGGAGTTTACTAAAATGGTTATTGAACCAGATGTGCATGAGGCACACTTGCTTAGAACTATGCAACGTTAAAATTATTGTTCATGTTATTTAATGTTTTGGATTACTTAGAATTTGGTAATTAATATGTTTTTTTTTTTCATTTGTTTACCTTTTTTGTTGAAATTTTTAAAATGTTTTCCAGTTTAAGTTACTAATCTTATCTATTACTGTCGTGATGTAGATTTAACTTTATGAACGAATGACATTATATAGGTAATTTTATTCAAAATCCTGTGCTAACAATAATTATACTAATATTACTTCCAGTGAGAAATGAGTACGAACAATCTACAATCATGCAAAAGAAAAATGTTTTTACATGGCCATGGATGACAAAGTACTTCTATTGATGATCTTGGTATTGACATACTTGTGTATGAGATATTAATAAGGCTTCCTGCAAAGGGTGTGGGTCGGTCAAAGTGTGTATGCAAGGAATGGCTATCTCTTCTATCGACACGTCATTTTGCTATGATGCATTGTCGTCACATATCTACATCCTATAACCAGAAATTTATAGTAATTGGTTCGTGCTTATGTTCTGTATTCCCCCTTTCGTGTGAAGATTCAGGTCCATTATTAAACACCAGAATGTTATTTCCATTTGAAGCGCCTTGGAATAAAGTAAATATTCTAACAAGTTTTGAAGGATTGTTATGTGTTTGTTTTCATAATACTGGCAAATTGGTTATTTGGAATCCATTAACTCATGCATTTAAAGAGGTGTCCAGCTCAAATAGTCGTGGTTTATATAAACCTAAGTCAGATGCAATTGGGTTGTATGTGGATAAGACGGATGATTACAAGCTTTTACACATAAAGCGTAGGCGTGGTAGAATATGGGTTCATGTATATTCAAGTATGTTTGACTCGTGGCACAAAATCACTTTTGCAAATAAACTTCGTTGCTGGCGTGGAGAGCCTATTTGGTCTAATGGAACTTTTTGCAAAGGTGTTTTATATTTTTTGGTTAACTGTTTTATTGAGAATAAGGGTGTTATGTTGTTTGGCTTTGATGTGGAATCAGAGAGATTTAAGTTGAAAACCTTTCCAAGAATTCCACATGCTGACTATGATGGAAATTTAGTTGTTGTTCATAAAGAGCTTCATATGTTTGTTACTCATGGGCTTCCTAATTGGACGGTTGATTTGTGGAGGATGGAAGGTGAAAGTTGGGTGAAATTATGGGTTTTCCCTCGTATACAGCCTATTATTTTATCATGCTCTATTACACATATTACAAGTACTGGCAGGTTTCTTGTGGTATCAAATGATGGAGTTGCTAATGAAATTGACACGACAAAGAAAGGGGATAATTGTTACTTACCTTTAGTTTGGTTTCACGGGTTACAAGGAGCAATATATACCGAGACTCTTACTTCACCAGATTTTTATTTCCATTAAGTATGCTCTTTTGTTTTGTTCCTTTTAATGTTTCGTTGTTTGTTTAGTGACATTATAAATATGTTTTATTGTTTTGTTTATTATGTTCTATGAGTATTTATGTTATTATGCCGTTAGGGTACCCGGCCTACGGACGGGTCCTCAACTAGTTGTTTATGTGCATGGTAGAAGTCAAAAATGTACTAGACAGTTCTACGGTACCTTAGTTTGCCAAAACATCGAAATACATGTTCACCTTTGGTCATGTGAAAGAAACCATTTAATTATTTAATCATTACAGTGAAGCAATCCCCTCCGAAAGAAAAAAGAAATGGTAACAGTAATATCTCCCTACTAATTCAACATGCTTATACAAGCCTATCATGCCTCTACTTGTCTCCTCTTTTTGAGCATGGCTGAAAAGCTTTGTTGTTAGAATAGTTGAATCCACGGATGGGGTGCTTGGTGATGGTGGGTAGTTGTAGGTGGAGGTAGACAGGTGATGGTGGGTAGTTGTAGGCTGTGGTTGTTGCAGGTGGTGGTCGGAACTCGGAAGAACGGTGATGATGGTGGTGATGTTGGTTGTTGTGATGGGGCGATTGGGGATGAGAGAGAAGAGAGGGGATGCTGGTTGCAGAGAAAGCAAGAGAAAAAAGTGGAGTGGGGTGGGGGTGGGTGTAAGATGGGCCCCACTTTCTTTTAATTAGACATGTAAAAGGTATTTATGTCATTTCACACCCTCTTAACTGAGAAAAGTAACTGATGTTAGGCCTATGGACTATCTGGGAACGAAATTGCAAAAGTTGGGGACTATAGCTGTAATTTTAGAAAGTTAGGGACTAAAGGTGAAAAAAGAGCAAACCACAGGGACTATCCAACTATTTTTCTTGTTTAAAAAGTTACTAGAGTGCAGTGGGAATGAACTAGGTGGGATATTATTATAATTAGTGTCAATACCTTATGGTCTGGGATTGGTGGAAAATAAATTGGGCCACATATGCAAGTGATAATTTGATAGACAGCAGAAGGTGGCTTGGTGGAAACACATATAAAAAAAGGTCAAAGATGGCAAACTAGCAGTCAACAAAGGTGGCTTGGTCGAAACACATATAATAAAGTCAACAAGTCTCCAATACCAATTTGAACTTTTCACACGTGGCTTGTTTGAGCTATGCTTTTGGATGTGTGTTTTTTTTTTCATTGTAAATTGTCAATTCTCTTTCTTGGGCTATTCAAAAGCCCAAAACTAATAATAAGAATGAGACGTATAGATGTTGGGTCAGTCGGTCGGGTATCAACCCCATTTGTATTGGACCCGTTTGAGTAGGTGGAGTGTGGGTTTGGGCTCAACTACAGGGAATGTCCTAAGTAAGTTTAAATTCCATTTATTCATTGTAATTTTTTCATTAAATTTATAAAATTTACCAACTAGGCCACATATTTCATATGGTTGGTACCACTTGTGAGTTTTATTGGCTCAAGTTCACACTTAAGGATCTTAGTGTCCTCATTCGGGTTTCATGTTACTTTATCTTGACGAGGACCTAAACCCTTATGAAGGACGATGACTTGGACTTGAACCCGGCTTGAGAGTGTAGTCGGTTAAAGAATAGTCAAACTTCCTAACCTGTTACTATTACATATATATATATATATATATTTTTTTTTTTTTTTTGCAAACGAACCGGGTAACTAATAAACTTTATGAGTGTAGTTAAATTGATTCAAAATGTTTTGACATAAGAAAACTGTGAACAGAAAATATGCCTTACGAACTGAGTTGACTTTGTTACAATGTGAAGGATGTCTTGCAGCAGTGTGCATTCGAGCTCTATCTGCAGCTGACCAAAGCGTTGTTTACTAGGCGACAAGACCAGTTGTTCGGAAAACAAAATTGCATACAAATTTAAGAAAATCTCAGCATTTCTTAATATGGAGGTGTGGAAAGGTTAACATGGTTTGATACAGTGGCGAAGCTTGAGATTTCCGACGGGGGGTCGAAAACGTATATACAAAAAAATTTCTTTAGAACCGGGGGGTCGAAAACGTATATACTCAAAATTTCTATACGACAGCTACATATATAACACTACTGAGCGAAAAGTTCACCCCCCCCCCCCCCCCCGGCCCCTTCTAATGGTCATTTTTTGTTTGGGGTTTGACGGAGAGTCATCATGGTTTGATAAACAAATTCATGATAAAACATATCAATTGGTTAACACTTAATGGTCATTTTTTGTTTGGGGTTTGACGGAAATGGGTACGGGTCGAAACAGGGCCTTTTGAAAACGATGGATATTTTATGCAAACATCACAATTATGTTTCTATCCCTACATGAAGAACAAAATATATATACACAATCATCAATTTGAAGTTAATTTTGTATACATAAACATTACAAATCAGTTTTACGATGCAGCAAGTGGATATAAAATACAATATTGGTACACAGTCTGATGAATCATTCATTAGATGCAGAACACAACTAAGATGCAGCAACACTTTACCAGAAAAATACATCCGATTCTTTTATAATAGAATGCTTCATGTCACAATTGAGCCTGCAGCACCAAATCAGCGATGGTCAGTTTACTCATAGATCAACTTGTGATATTGAAAAAGGAAAGCTAAAAGATCATAACAAAATTAAAGTATTAGACGACAAAGAAACAAAATTGTAACTGGGACTGCCATAAGGGTACAAACATAATTCAAGTGTTTCATAATTTCTACATATTAAAATATTTGGAACTCTGCAGTTCAGAGTCACAGGATGAAATTATTGAATAAAGTGTTAAAAGAAATGAGTTCAGATTTTGTTTTACCAAATAAAGAAAGAGAATGAAGATAATCACATAAACTCATAAAACAAATGCTACATGCTCCCTTCTCTATCTTAAATGGACTTAAAAAACTAACGAAAATTAATGTCAATAATTAACAGATGTTACATTTCGCCTTGTTATCCCACTTTCAAGTGTGACTTTATCATACCACATACCAAAATAGTATTAGATTTACAAAACTTTGTTCAAAATAGTATTTGATTAGTAATAAGTCTTGATTAGAATCAAATGTTGTTCAAAAAAATATATTTTTAATAAAATATTTAGATAAACAGATGCTTAAAAGTGGATCATATTTCATGGAAATTCCATCCAATAAACCGATTTGAATTTAAACAACATTATCATACCAGTACAAACAATACTTACATATTAAGTTGAAGAAATTAGTAGACAATTTTCACAAAAGAAAGCAGTAAAGCACATATATGAGATACATTTAAAAGCGTTTGTTTGAAAAAAAAAAAGCAAAATAAATAAGTTATTTAACTTTTAATCATAAAACGCCCCGCTTGCGGTATGCTCATATAATGTATATATGTGTGGGCGCTCGGGGGGCAAAAGTGAAAGTGCACTAATTTTAACATTATTTTACTAATTTCGTGAAAATAATGTTAAAAGAGGGGAATGGTTAATCATGCATCATGTGGTGGCGTTGATAGCCAAAAGACAAGGGGGTACATGCACTAATCGGCGTTTGTCTCAATTGCTGAGTGTTATGTGCCTTATGTCCAAGGCTTGATGCAAAACTACAATCGAGCCGAGGGTCTCATTGGAAGCAGCCTCTCTATTCCTACGGGGTAGAGGTAAGGCTGTCTACATCTCACCCTCCTCAGACCCTACCTTAGCTTTGCTATTGGTGGGATATACTGAGTATGATGATGATGATGATGAACTTTTAATCATAAAGGCAGAGGGAGAGAGACCTTTATATGTAGATACAGGGGATATGGGAGATGAGGGGCCAGTAACTCCCCTTTTTACTGCATCTTTCTTTCAGTTTTGGGCAATCATCCCCGATGTTTAAACTCAAGAGTGAAGGCGATAACAGCTCTGGTAGATCCATCATGTTAGGGCAATCCCAAAAAGAGAGATGGTGGAGGGAGGTGAGGTGTTGGGGATGTGAAGACACTTTCTTCAGATTAGGGCAACTGGTAAAAGAGAGACGTTGGAGGTGTTGGAGTCCCATTGAAACTGATTCCAATTTCTCAAATTCAATTATGTCAAGAGAAGTAAGAGATGAAGGAAGAAGATGAGAAAATTCACTACAACTAATAACTACTCCATCTTCACTACCACCGAGTAACGAAAGTTCCACAAGTGAGGTTGGAAAACTTTGTGGGCCCCACTCTGAGAAGGGCTTCTTCAACTTCCCTATTACTAAAGAACGCAATTTGGGAGGCCAAACCCAACCAGGTAAAGAAGCATCCATTCTTGGACACTCTCTTATTTCCAGTTCCTCCAATGATGTCCAATTATCAGGAAGAAAGCAAATATCCAATTTGGGACATTCACTTATTCCCAGTTTCTTTAACGATGTTAAAGTGTCTGGAAATGACTCAAGGTTTTCACACTTGTGTATAATCAATTCAGTGAGGTGAACAAAGTCATTCAGCTCAATTATTGATTTTAGATTTGGCCATTGACTTATCAATACATGTTCAAGCATGGGCATGCTGCTGCTTCTGTTGTTGTTCATTTTTTGTCCTCCCCATCCCCTTTCTATTAGTTTCCTGCAATTATAGATTGTAAGTCTCTTGAGCTTCTCCTGTCCTCCTTTTGGAAACGAGACAACTGTCATTGAACTACAACCCCATACACTCAACTCCTCAATGCCATCTGGACAGCTGCAACGCTCCATATTCTCACAATTGGATACCTTCAAAATCCTAAGAGATGTTAGGAGGTTGCTCCTACAATTATCCTCCTCTTCTTTCTCTCCTATACTCACCAAATTATCACATTCAGAGACTTCCAGTTTCCTCAGCTTTACAAGAATCTTACTTGCAGCTGCATCTGATTTCACCAGGTATTTAATTTCATTACAGCTCCACATGCTTAATTCTTCCACTGCCCCAAGATACTCTATAACACCTCCCCACACCACATCATTAAGCCCTAAAATATGCAATATTCTCAACTTAGTGACTGCTGAAGCTACTTCAACCAGACTTCTCAACACACCACTATCACAGTGATGTAATTCTAGATCATTCAATGAAGGCAGTGCTTCAAGTGACAGTTGAACCAAACTAGGACACCTATATATTTGTAGGTCATTCAATGAAGGCATTGCTTCAAGTGTGACTTCAACCAAATTGGGACAATTATTTATTTGAAGCTTTTGCAAGCGTGGAAACACAGACCCTGACCATTTCTTCCACCCACGCATACCACGAAAAGTCAGATTTTCAAGTGAAGGAAATGCTTGACCAGTCCCAAATAACTCAGAACCCACAGCTTCCACCCCATATAAGCCTTCTATAACCAACTTCTTGAGAGACGGTAGCTGCCCAAGTGGCGGTAGAGATGTACATCTCTTACAACCCCTTATTGACACATGCTTTAAATGAAGAAACAAGGGATCCCCAACCCAATTTGGAAATTCTTTTCCCCCGTATGACCTGATTTGCAGTTGTATTAACTTATCATCACAAGGCTTCAACTCATTTAGGACCGCCTTTTCAAGCATTTCATTTCGTGAATCATGTAGCTCATCACTCCAAACAAGCTCTAACTCACTAAGCTTCTTTTGTGAAAAGTTCACCTCATGTGCATAGGTTGCGTTTTGCACTTTTTCCAAACCTACAACAGAAAATTTTTCATATAGATTCTTAAAGTCTTTAAGTTTGGCTATTTCACTTCCGCTTTCACTTTCAATTTTGATTTTCGAGAGAGTAATTTTTAGGCTTTCCATCTTGCCAATCTCTAACAGCATCTGAAACAAAAGCGGGGTGTCCCCAACATCAAGATGCCGTAGGTTTTTAAGCTTTCGAAAGCTGTTGGGCAACTTAGTTAAGTTATTACAACCAAACAAGATCAATGTTTGTAAATTGTAGAGATTACAAACAGTTTCCGGTAAATGATTGATGCAGGTACGAGATAGATTAAGATATCTCAAGTGCCTCAAAGTACCAATGGACTCCGGTAACTCACTTATTTGAAAGCCGCTCAAACTTAGAACCCTTAGTAGTGGTACCTCGGGAAGCAAGTCGGTGAGAATCTTATTGGATAAGTAGAAATGTCGCCAGCTTTCTACCTCCCCAACAGACGTTACCAAGAATGTCCTCAAACTTTTGGCTCTTTCAAATGCCTCGAACTTCTTGTAAGCTACATATTCCTCACGAACAAATGACATGTGTCGGTACTTTTCCAACGTTTCCTTCCTAATATTCTTCTCGTGCTCATTGTCTAACCTTAAAAAAAACTCGGTAGAAACAGATGTTGCCAAGTCATTCATGAGGTCATGCATCACAAACAACGATTCATTATTAGGTGCATGTTGAAAAAATGACCTTGACAACAACTCGTCAAAGAATTCATGGCCCAAGTGTTCTTCTGTTGAATCACTTCGAGTTGGCTGGTGCAAGAACCCTTCTGCCATCCATAATATAACCAGCTCTTCCTTGTTAAACAGGAAGTCTTTGGGAAACAAGGAGCAGTATGCGAACAACTGCTTCAAAGGTCCGGAAAGATCATGGTAGCTCAGTCTTAGGGCGGGGATGATTTTATCTTCAACCGGTAATTTCCATATCTCACTTTCTAACACTTCCTTCCATGAATCTTCATCTTCTTTTGTCTTCAGTGATGTCCCAAGTGCGATCAACGCCAAAGGCAACCCATCACATTTTTTCACAATGCCTTCACCATGTGGTTTAAGTGACAAATGTGAATCAAAATTTCTTATGCCTAATGCATGAACGGCAAACAAGGACAAAGCATCATCATATGACAGGCGCTCCAGTTGCTTGTTTAGAGGATGGAAACCCAGATTTTTCAGCAAGTTATCCTTCCGTGTTGTGATGAGGATTTTACTTCCTGGGGAACATGCGTAAAATGGCCTGACGAGGGTTTCCCAATCCTCACGACTCTCGCTCCACACATCATCTAACACCAATAAGAACTTTTTTCTTGTTAGGTGATCTCTAAGAGCTTCTTGAAGCTTATTGAAATTTTTATGTTCCTCCTTTACCTCACCGCCAAAAGCTATAAAGATCTCTTTGCTTCTAACAAAGATCTCAAACTCATCCGATATGCAAACCCACGCCTTGAGTTCGAAGTGATTCTTGACTTGTACATCGTTATATAAAAGTCTAGCGAGAGTAGTTTTCCCAAGCCCACCCATACCAACTATGGGAACAATGCTATAGTTTTGATCACATGGTTCTTCTGCCGGTGACAGTAATTGCTGGACCAATGCCTCTTTGTCAGCTTGGCGTCCAACAATACTAGATGGATCAACAACAGAGGATTGGAATCTTCTGTTATTATTTTTTGGCTTAGTTTCCCCTCCCACAGTCAAACGAAAATCATCTTTCTGCTTAACTAGACGTTCTAACTTGGCGTTAATACGATCTAACTTGTCATGCATCTTAATAGTTGGTGAGAAGTTTGTGCAACAACTTGGGATCAGCTTTCTTACCTTGCTGGTCATGCCTTCTGACTCGTGGGTGGTGAACTCACGACGCATAGATTCGGTTGCCCAACCATCGAGTACGTCATCGATGTCATAAGCCAAATGCTGGAGATCATTCAGCCATCGTTTAACAGCTTGATTGGTTATCTCCTTCTGAGAAGCATCAGTAAGCACGTCTTGGATTAGTTTTAACGAGTCTTGACATTTCTCAATCTCAGCATCAATTCCCTTGTAGCGAGCAATGCTATTCGAAGTTTCAGAGACCAACTTCTCAATGAGCAAAGGGAGGACGACAGAAAGCACGCTTTCAGCCATTGATTATGATGAGATTATTGAAATTGGTGTAGATGAAATTGTTGTTAATTGTTTGGTTGTTGATAGTGGTTTCATTCATTCATTGGTAGGTGAAGGTTTGTATTATTGTTCCGGACCATGCAAATCAGGGGTGGATAAGCTTATCTCTTCCATGTGGTCTCATTTTACTTTCAGTTTTAATGGAAATAATAATGGGTTTGCATATAAACCTTATCTAGATGGGTGGACCTCACCGGCTAAGATGATTGGTTTCGGTCAACTTTTGAAGCTGATTTTCATAATTAGTTCTGAACATTATAAATTCTCTTTACATCTTTGTAATCCATGTAATAGTTTATTAATTATGTGAGTAATTATTAAGTGTAAGATTTCAAACTTGTTACTGTTGTATTAATGTTTAATAGTTACATGTATTGTTATCAGAGGTTGCAAAACGGACGGGTTAGATAATTGTTCAAACAAATTTGGTTTAAAACACGTAATTCTTTCGCGCTGCTATAAGCAGTTCCAACTTATTTTTGGCTGTTTCTTCAATTTTGACACGAAACCCCTACAAATGCTATAATAATTAATTTTGTAACATTCTTAAGATATCAAACACAATAAAAAGAAAAAAAAGAGTATGTTCATATTTTCAAATTTAATTCATAAAATACAAGTCTGACATAATTGCAGGTTGATTAGACATGGGTACAAAAAAACAAGAAGACAAATCCAGTTTCAATGATTCTTTAGCATTTGACAGCATATGAACATTCACCCTGAAGTGAGATACAATCTCTTTCTTCAGGACTACAAGATCAAGGATCAATCTTTTAAGGGTTTTGTTGTAAATGAGAGACAATGGTTATTCATGAGGGTCCCACAAAGAAAAAACCGACTTCTTATTTCCTCTTGCCTATAGTTAGCAGTTCAAAGCTTCTTAGGGCGTCATCCCGACCACCTCTTGATGAGGGTACAGCCCGTGTGAAAGATGATGACTTGGACTCAAACCCGGGTTGAGAGTGGAGCCTTTGAGTGGTTGATATGCGACCACTGCCTGAACCCAGCCGGTTTGACCGGTTCTCACTGGGCTCACCAGATGAGCTTGGTCTGCTGCTTGATACGACTGCTCTTTTTGAAGTACTACTGGTTCGTGTGATGCGAGCTCTATCTGAGTCACCTTGCTGAAAATAAATATAAATATAAAAATGTAATTGTGTGCATAAAAGATAGACCAAAAAACCACCATCAAAACCTCCTTATGCAATATCCCTAATGATAACTACACTATTTTCATCCAAAATTGATACAACTAACTAACCTAGATCCTTCATCTAGTCACAATTTAGAAGATTGACATACTTTTGGTTTTGTCCCTGTTCTCTTGTATGAAGTATACCATTTATGTAGGTAAATTTGATTAAACCGGTGGGTTACCACCCATGCTCCACAGCGGGTTCGAAACGTAGATAAAAAAAATAAGCAAATCACAAAAGTTAAAGTTGTTTGATGTTTTAGTTAAGAGGCTAAACATATTATTAAAGTTGAGAAGCAAAACATGTCATTATTAAAGTTGAGAGGCTAAAGTTATTTACTACTAAAGTTGAGGGGCTAAAGTTGATTAATATCAAAGTTGAGGGGCTAAAGTTGTTTAATATCAAAGTTGAGGGGCTAAAGTTGCTTATTATCAAAATTGAGGGGCTAATGTTGTTTATTATCAATATTGAGGGGCTAAAGTTGTTTATTATTAAAGTTGAGGGACTAAAGTTGTTTTAGTTAAGGGGCTAAACATGGCATTACTAAAGTTGAGGGGCTAAAGTTCTTTATTATTAAAGTTGGGGGACTAAAGTTGTTTTAGTTAAGAGACTAAACATGTCAGTACCAAAGTTGAGGGGCTAAACATGACATTATTAAAGTTGATGAGCTAAACATGACATTATTAAAGTTGAGGGGCTAAAGTTGCTTGTTATAAAGTCGAGGAAAAGTTGGTTGATCTGATAAAATAGCATATTTATAATATATATAAATATAATGTGGACACACAATGCAAAGGATACAGGATACTACAGGGCAGAATTCCCACCAATTTACTTACTAGAGAATCGATTTAGGTTGCGATTTATCTCAAACTAAGTGTAAAAAGAAAGGAGTTAGTCAAGCAGGTCAAAATTTACACATAGTCTGTTTTAAAGCAAACAACCTGCCAAATTGTTTTATTCAAAGAATAAGACTGTTATTGTAATAACCAATAATACTATATTTTAACCATAATTAACGCATAACATTTTTGTTAAAAATTTAAAATACAAAATTGTGTGCGAGTCAAACCTACCTAACCTGTTCCAACTCGTACTAAAATGACCCATTGTGAGCATTAGCATGTGGCTCACAAATTCTTTACTTATGTAACTATAATATTGTACGAAAGATATAAATGACCACTTATATGTATTTTACCAAAAGATCGATGACATGTCATCAGAGAAAGTTGTGAATTAGGACAACTCACCATTTCTTTAGATGGTGTTGCGTGTTCTGAAGATCGGTGTCTTGAGTATTCTCCATGCAAACCGGTACGCCTAGCAAATGACTCCACCGTGCCTGAGAATCTATCTCTAACCTCGGGTTTCACTAAAACATATACATATATAAATTATCACCAAAATTTCCAGCCTACTTTGCCAATATATCATTATAAAAATACATACCATAAAGAATCTTGACATGGTATACATACATACACACTCCTACAGACAGTTACACATGCACGTAAAAAGTAGAGTAGAAAATAAAGAGAAAAGCATACCTGGGGTTTTATCCACTCTTTCTGCTGAAGGACCGGGATTCAGTGGTAACTTGCCAACCGTCTGATTTTGTAGTAAATGTTTACAACTAGAGGAAGCAAACAAAAGAAAAATAGAAAGTAAATAAGAGCGGAATAAATACTTACCCGCCCTCTAGAACTGGAACTGGAACCTGAACCAACTTGGGGATACTTCAAAACGGTCCAGTCAAACACATAGTCAAACTGATAACCTGAAACACAAACACAGCACATAAATCTATTTCAAAAGAATAAAAGATAATAACAATGGCAATGGTGGTGACATTACTGACATCCACTGTTGTTAGTAGCGAGCATAGTGTCCGCTATAGCGTTTAGCGTAGCAATGCGTCAATAGGCCGCAATCTGATTTTGGCGCATCCATAGCATAGTTATCGATAGCGAATAGCGATAAATAGCGACAACGTACCTATATGCTACGTAGCGATAGCGATGAAATACCGCCCGCTATTTCGTTTTTAGCGATAAGATAGTTAAAAATTTAAGAAATAAAAAATAGCTATCTATATAATTTTTTTATATATATAATGTTAATTTTATACCTTTTTATGTATAAATTTATAAGTTTAAGGACCAAATGTAAGCTAGTGAAAATAGGGGGGTTAAAATACACAAACTAATTTTACAAGTTTTAGGGACTAAATGTAACTTAATAAAAGATTGAGGGGTTAAAAGTTAAAATACATAAACTTATTTAACCCTAAAAAGGCTCAAACGCAACAAAAACGCAGCCGCTCTTCTTCTTCCTAGTTTCCAGCAAGTTCCCGGCAGAAATTGCAGGTTTCCGGCCGGAATTCGTCGTGGAATCCGCTATAATCACGCCATGGAGTCGCTACTGAAGAGATTGCGAGACATGGGCGCTTAGCTACGAAGCGCGCGATAGCGAGCGCTATCTTCGCTATCAATAACTATGATCCATAGCGTGAAAATTGCAGGATTATAGGCTTTTTTTTAATACAAATAGCGATAAAATATACTTATAAAATAGCGGGATTTTAGTTTGTTATAAATATAGTAATATACTAATAAATACAAAACAACGTATTTTAATAAAAGACATAAAATATTTCTAAAATTTTCTTCTAGTGTATTGCTAAACATAAAATAGCGCCTGCTATTTCATCGCTAACGCTACGTAGCGTATCGATAGCGTGTTGCTATCGTTTGCTATTCGCTATTAACAACTATGGTGTCATCATATAAATGAGGAAGAAAAAAAACAAAACTATATAAAACATATTCAGGTTTTCACCTTCTCGAATGAAAAGGTCCCGGAAAAGGCTTTTCAAGTATGAATAAGCTGGTTTGTCATCAAACCGCAATGATCGACAATAATGAAAATACGATGTGAATTCAGTTGGATAAGACTTGCAAAGCACCTGCAGATTTTGTTCATTTAAAAATCACTTTATTAAGAGGTTAACAATAAATTCATGTCATTTAATTATAACAACGAACTGCTTAAAATGTTTGATCTTAAGAATACCTCTATAGGAGTAAGCATTTTCTTTTCACTAATTTTATCATATTTTTGCTTCTTAGTGCCCGCTTTCAGCCCCTGCCAAGGAAGGCTACAACCACATAAATACAAGAACAAAGTTAGTGAATAACTTTAAAAAGTTAACAAAAAACAAACAAACAATTAAATAAAGTTGTGAAATATTCAACCTTCCTCTCAAGAAATACATGAGCACATAACCAAGAGACTCCAGATCATCCCTCCTACTTTGCTCTACAATTAATAATTAAAAAAAACATGATTAACCAAATTAATTACATATAATTTGAGCTAGTGGGAACTATTACAGAAAAAATTTCATCATGAAATATTCCCAACAGGCATAATTACTTACCAACGCCAAGATGGGTATTAACACTAGCATAACGGGCAGTACCAGTGAGATTTTTGTTTTCCCTGAAACGAAAATTTGCAGGAACATATCAGTTGTGAAACCAAACCAGCAAGCAAGATAGCAGAAAGAGTAAAATGTCATTTTCGTCCTTGAGGTTTTGCCAGTTTTGTGACTTTCGCCCAAAGGTTTTGATGCAGGCCCAAGTGTGGAGGAACGGGCTATTTTGTATTTGGAGGCCCAAGACCGCGTAACAAAAGGGGCTTCACTAAAATGGCTCTAACTTGGGCTACAGGGGTCCGTTTTAGGCGTGTGACCAGGCGAAATGACCGTGTGAACGAGCTCCATCTTGCTGCAAACGCCGATGGCGGTTTGGGTCATCGTCCGACTGAAAAAACGCTTATTTCTATTACTTATTTGCATTTTTATGATTTTTGGACTATTTTGGGCTTTTTCTTTTAGGCCGTGTGTTTGGCCCGTTATCTTTTTTAGGCCCATTTCGAATTTCGGTTTCTATTTATATGTCCCTCTAGTAATATGAATGATCAGAATTGATTTTTGAAATTATTGAAATTTTCACTTCAAATTCCGTGGCCTTTGGGTTGCAATTTGGGGGTTGGGGAAGAACACACGGGTATTCTTAGAATCAACGTGTTTGATCTTCGTTTCCGTATCACGCGCTACATCAGGTTTGTTTTTCGCATCTCGATCCAAAAAGTTTGAAGTTTTGCTATTTTAACTTTATCCCTTTTTCTCCGTTTTATCAGGGGTACTTTCGTATTTTTTGTTATCTTAAAGGGCAATTCAGTCTTAAAATACTCGTATATTACGCTAAATGCTTGTACATAAAATGAAGAAGACCGAATTTCCCTTTAAGTTAACAAAAAAGACGGAAATACCCCTGAACTAACGGAAAAAAAGGATGGAGTTAACGAGCCGGATGAAAATGGCAAGATTTCAAACCTTTTGGATCCATATGCGGAAAAACAAACCTTTGGACGAAAGTCGCAAAACTGGCCAAACCTCAGGGGCGAAAATGGAATTTTACTTTAGAAAAAAAATGATATCATTTCCACACAAGTTTTGGCATAATCAACTCCAATACCTGTATGGTATATGCTTGTGTGTCTGGGCATCCCTATACTTTTTTGCAAGACCATAATCTATAATGTAAACCTGTTTTGAAATAAAAAAAAGCAGGAATATGTCGAAAATCAGAATCTTTCAAGAAAAAAAAAAGAAGGCAGATGAACATAGCAGAACCCATGTTAGGATGAAAGCTAATTACATAGTTTAATTAAAGATGCAATTAAATTCATACACTGATACAAATCACATACTACCTTTTTAACAGAAAGATTAACTAAAAGAGTAAAGTAAAGGAATAGTCCCTGTGGTTTTTCAAAATTTTGGATTTGGTCACTAGCTTTCCAAAAGTACACGAACAGACCCCGTGGTTTGCACTTTGTAACGCAATTAGTCCCCAACCACCAAACTTAAAAGATTTCGGAGGTCCAAGTTAGAGACTAAATGCGTTACAAAGTGCAAACCACAGGGACCATTCATGTACTTTTGGCAAAAATTAGGGACTAAATGCGTCACAAAGTGCAAACCACAGGGACCATCCGTGTACTTTTGGAAAGATAGGGACCAAATCCAAAATTTTGAAAAACCACAGGGACTATCTGTGTACATTACTCTAAACTAAATATATACTCCGAATATTAAACTAATTAAGTTTAAAAACAAAAATATCCAAATTAAGCATCGCAATGAAGACTACATTATATACGCCTCGCTTGCGGTATGCGCATATAATGTATATATGTGTGGGCCATCGGGGGGCAAAAGTAAAAGTGCACTAATTTTAACGTTATTTTACTAATTTCGTGAAAATAACGTTAAAAGTGGAGGACGGTTAATCATGCATCATGTGGTGGCGTTGATAGCTGAAAGACAAAAGGGTACATGCACTAATCGGTCTTTGTCCCGATTGCCGAGTGTTATGTGCCTTATGTCCAAGGCTTGATGCAAAACTACTATCGAGCTGGGGGTCTCACTGGAAGCAGCCTCTCTATTCCTACGGGGTAGAGGTAAGGCTGTCTACATCTTACCCTCCTCAGACCCTACCTTTGCTTTGCTATTGGTGGGATTTACTGAGTATGATGATGATGATGAATGAAGACTACATTATAAAGGTCATAACTTGTAAAAGGTCATACCTGATTAGCCTTTCGTCCTAAACCCATCAAAAAGTTATCTGGTTTTATATCACGGTGAAGAAAACCTCTTGAATGCATATACTCAACTCTATTTATCTGTATAAAGCAATAAAAAAGGTGTAAATGACTAAACGTTGATACAATATGCTCAACTGATCTCATTACACAGAGTGTGATACTTACCATTTGATCTGCAAGCATTAAAACCGTTTTCAAAGTGAATTTGCGGTTACAATAATTGAACAAATCTTCTAAACTTGGTCCAAGAAGATCGATAACCATAGCATTATATTCTCCTTCAACTCCAATCCATTTGAGGTGTGGAACACCAGCTGTGTTAATTTAAAACAAAATGTATCGTAAGTTTTTTGCATAAAAGAAAAACAATATATACAAACATAAAAGGCGAGAACGACAACAAAAATTGAAAAACATGAAACTCACTTCCTCCTTGAAGAAGCATGTATAATTTGGCCTCATAGTGAAGCTGCGGGTGCTTGGTCTTAACAGATTCCTGAGAACAAAAACAAATTTCGCTACATATAAAAAAAGTAATGAAACATATTTTAGGTGAAGTTTAGCTAAATATACCCTACTGGTTTATTTCACAAGATATTACTGTAGAATTAAAATAATTTTGAACCTAGTGTGTGTGCTATCTTTTACTTTAGCTATCAAGCTTAATTATCTTTACTCTTCAATTCACAGTTAAATTTAAGTTAATTACTCTTATGTTTGGTTAGAACTTTAGCCACAAATTTTACTGCTACATGCTAACTCTTCGGTTATTTGGTGACTTGTGATTTTAAAATGATTCTACTACTGATTTGATGTCTGTATCTTATACCGTTAAGACACTAATCAATTGCCTTTTAATATGATTAAATTATTAAATTTGCTCTCAACGTCTCAACGATTTGAAAAATGAGCAAATGCCACAGTGCAAACCGACACTAAAAACTTAAATAGTAATATGCAAAAGTGACTAGAGCAGGCAATTCTGACCCGCATGCATAAACATGGGTCGTTTTGGGTCTTTTTTAAATCACCATGGGTTGATTTGGGTTTCTTTTTAGTAATTAATGGGTCAATCTGGGTCATCCTAAATGACAGAATGACATTTACGGTCAAGTTGGGTTTGGAATTATAAGAAACGGGTGGAACGGGTTAATGGGTTCAGAAGAAAAAAGAAACGGGTGGAACTGGTTAGAAGAGTTCTAGGGTTTCTTCTCATAAGCTTTTCTCTTTCTTCTCTCTAAATCTGAGATCGTCACTGTCACAAAAAATTGGTTCTTAGAAAAATCTCACCAAACCACCATATCAGAAGCTTACAGATTCTCCTCTACTCTGTCTCCATCGCCCACTATCTTTGTGTTCCGGTAAACTAGCGACGCCGACCACCATGTCCATAAAGTTGGTGACATATCAAACGGCGGTGTTTCGATGTTATGCGAAGTCGTAACGGATCGATGGTGTAACCAATGAGTGTGTAAATGATCACTCGATGGCCGCCGGACGCCGGTTAGGCGGTTACGAACCCAAATGAGTCGACATATGCGAGAGATCGGGTGGAGCGATTACTGAATTGGAACCACATGAATTATGAATTGTCGTTGCCTCGCCGGAAGAAACGATCGTTGGTTGTTCTTTTCTCAATTAGTATGTTTGAATATTTGGTTTGAGTTTATTTGCTTTTTAATTTTTTCTAAAATAAAACTGTTTTTTTAGTTTAATTGAATTTTAGTTTTTCAATTAAAATGTATTTCTATTCAACATCTTTTACAATTTCAATTTTATTTAAGAAAACTAAGGTTTTACCATAGATATTCTAATACTGCAGGGTGCAGACATCAATTTGTAAATGACCCGTTCTGACCCAAACCCAATCTGACCCGAACCAAAATGACCCTTTCCTTAACATGACCCGTTCTGACCCGCACCCATTCTGACCCGAACCAGTTTTCACCCGTCACTACACCCAACCCAACCCGACCATTTTTCCCAGGCATATGCAAAACAGACACTAGGAACTTAAATAGCTAAATAAATTATCCACTAAAGTAAAGAAACACAGTGCAGTTCAAACATAAGTTGCTTGTAGTTCAAACGAACATAATCTGCATCATAAGCTGACATTTGCATAAAAGTAAAAAACCCTAAATACATACCAATTTAACAGCAACCTCTTCTTTAGTCTGAAGATTCACACCTATAAACAACAATAACAAACCAATCACAATTCACAAATGCAACAAAACCATATAACAACAACCACCACCATTAAATCACACTAACAAAAAAAAATATAAAAAATAAAAAAAAATTACCCAAATAAAGCTCTCCAAAAGATCCACTACCAATCTTCCTTCCAAGCTTAAACTTCCCACCAATCACATGATCCATAATGAAACCCAAATCAAACAAACCCTAATCCACTTATAATAATAATTTCAATTTCACCACATCAAAATCTAAGATCTCCAAAATGCACTCAGATCCATACCAACAATACTAAAGCAGAAAACTTTTTATTGATGGTCAATTAAAAAAAAATAACCCTAGAATCTACACCATCTGTAAAACATTAAAGCAGCAAACTTTTGCCAAAAAGATTGAATCAAGATACTGTTTTTCTTGAAATAAGTGATCAAGAACACTTATTAAAGGTGATAATGCATTGAAGACTTGTACACAAGTGAAGATTTTTGGAGATTAGGTTGAGATGAAGGGATCTAAGAAGAGGGTGTTAAGTGGGAATTGAGTTTTGGGGGTTGAGATTGCATAGGATCTGCAGGGTGAATGAGAGAAGTGAAGGAGATGATGGGTTTTGAGGGGGAGTTGTTAAGGAGAAAGTAGGGATAAGAAGGGGCCGAACAGGGGCACAGGGCGACAATTGAATTTTTTTTTTTTTTTTTTTTTCCGAATTTTGATTCTTGAAATTGTTAGTTTGTGTTGCTTGGTTGGTTAAAATTTAGAAAAATCACTAGGTTCAAGATTTATTTATGTTTATTGGTACAGTTGTTTATTATTATTATTATTATTATTATTATTATTATTAAAACCTATATAAATTAAAACCTATATAAATTAGCAAATCTTTTGTGCATAACGACTTGTAAGATGTGCTTTGGGTGTTTTCCAAAAAAAAAAACTTGAATTTTTAATTTTAACCCAAAGGTTTGTACATTTTCTAATTTTAACCCTCATAATTTGTTTTTTTAACTTTAACCCAAAACTTTTCATTATTTGCAATTTAACTTCACAACTTTTGTCACTTATACTTTTCATTTTTCGCAAATTTTCGTTTTACGTATAGTTCTAAAATTTTCGAGTTAATACGACACAACGTGCATGTGTGGTTCAACGTTTTTACCTCTATTTTTCCATGTTTGGCAGGTTCGTCGCAATACGCATATTATAGGTTGAGTCAGTGTTGGTTGTCGATGACGGTTGTGTGACATTAGTACTATTTGACACCGTTTTACGCCCCGCCGCAACGCGGGGTGTGCTTTGAGGATTTTTCAAAGAAAAAATTGTTATGCATATGGTTGTCATAACGTTGGCTTTGGGGGTTTTCCAAAAAAAATTGATTTTTTTTTACTTTTCACCCAAAAGTATTTAATAAATTACTTTTAACCCAAAACTATTTGTTTTTTACTTTTAACCCAAAATTTTTATCTTTTACAATCTATCCTCATAACTTTTTTTACTTTCAACTTTGGTCCTTTATAATTTTCATTTTTCACAAATTTTGCGTTCTATGCTTGGTTCTAAATTTTGTGACTTAACACATCACAGTGTGCGTCTTTGGCTTATCGTTTTTACGTTTCGTTCTAAATTTTGTGAGTTAACACGACGCAACGTGCGTGTGTGGGTGAACGTTTTACATTGTCTATTTTTACCCCGTTTGACAGGTTTAACATAACGTGTGGGTCGTAGATCGACTTAGTTATAAAAAAAGAATCCCCGTCGCATTGCGGCGGGTCCTAATCCTAGTTATAAACTATATAAAAAAGCAACATATATATGCATATGCAAGTTGTACCATATGTTGTGGGAGTTTTTAAAAAAAAAAATTGGATTTTTCCTTTCTAACCCTAAAGTTTAAATCTTTGGAAAATTAAGCTTAAAGTTTCATTCTTTGTAATTTGAAACCCTTAGTTTGATTTTTCATTTATAATTCAAAAGTTTATATCTTTTGCAATTTAATCACTTTGATTTTTTTTTTCTTTTAACTCAAAGTTTTACATCATTTGCAATTTAACCATAACATTTTTTAACATTCAACATTGGTCTCTTATACTTTTCATCTTTCGCAAGTTTTCCGTTTAACGTTTCGTTCTAAATTTTCCGAGTTAACATGCCGCAACGTGCGTGTGCGGTTTCAACGTTTTTTCATCTATTTTTTCCCGTTTGACAGGCCTTTCGCAACGCATCTATTTTCCCCGTTTGATAAGTCTGTCGCAACGCGCGAGTCAGAGATCAACTTAGTTATTCTTTTTATGTTTTACACACAGGTTCACGGTCATGTAAGAAATATTTGACTTTTATCTAATTTGATATATAACTAATGAATCCCTGCCGCATTGCGACGGGTGGTAATTCTAAGTTATACAATATAAATTAGCAACCATTTTGTGCATTAGGAGGTGTACTCCTAGCTTAGGGTGTGTTTCAAAAAAAATTGATTTTTCACTTTTAACCAAATATAAATTAGCAACCATTTTGTGCATTAGGAGGTGTACTCCTAGCTTAGGGTGTGTTTCAAAAAAAATTGATTTTTCACTTTTAACCAAAGCATTTTTCGTATTTTGTATTTTAACCCCTTTTAATTTTTTTTACTTCTAACACAAAGTTTTGCATCTTTTATAATTTAACCCAACACTTTATTATATACAACTTTGGTCCCTCATACTTTTTATCTTTCGCATGTTTTTCGTTTTACTTTCGTTCTAAATTTTGTGAGTTAACATGTCGTAGCGTGCATGTGAGGTTCAATGTTTTTTGCTCTATTTCTTCGAATTTGATAGGCCCGTCGCAATGTGTCCATTTATCCCCTTTGACAAGTTCGCCTCAACGGGCGGTCCTTGATCGACTAAGTTATTATTTTCTACGTTTTACGTTTCTGTTTAATTTTTCTGCATTAACACACTGTAACGGTTGTGCGTGGTTCAACGATTTTAAGTCTGCTTTTCGTTCGGTGTAATTTTTTCCATTTTATCTATTTTATTTTTACGAGTTTTTCCGATGTTGGGAGTCGATGTCGGTGTGGCATTGGTGCTACTTGGCATGGTTTTACGAACGTTTTTAACCTATTAAATTTTTTAGTAATATTTTGTTTCGGTTTACCCTTATACTTTCTTTGCTTAAAAACTATTTTTTACGTGCATATTTTATGTACAGGTAGGTATAAATATGATTTGTTATACATTTCGACGTAAACTTTTTTTATAAACAACTCTAGGTCAAATATAATACGTTTTCGTTTAAAGAAACCATTTTTACGTGCATATTCTTATGTACATGTCGGTATAAATTTAAGTTGTTCTACGTTTCGACGTAAACTTTTTTGGGAAATGATTCAGGTCAAATATAATATGTTTATGTGTTTATTTTATGTATGTTTCGTAAAGTTTGTTTCGAACCGAGTGGAGTCAAATTATGGTTTCTTTTTTTCCCTTTTATTCGAAAGCTCTAATTAATCCCTTTCGATTACATGTGTCAGATTTTCCTTTATACCTGTTACGTTTTTTATGTATGAGTTGGGTCACACATAATACGTTATGATTGTTTGATAGGAATTTGATTTACTTTTCGTTTGATCCAATCACAATTCTTATACAAGTTACATTGAGTTCAACTGGATATGTCGAAATACGTGGTTTCATATGGTTAATGCATCATATAACGTTTGGACTAACCCATTCAATGTTTACGATGTACCCGCGGGTCTTAATCCTAGTTACTCTAAATAAGCAACAAAAATTATGCATTGGAACTTGTACATTATGCTTTAGGTTTTTTTTTTTTTAAACTTGATTTTTTATTTATAACCCAAAGATTTTTACCTTTTGCAATTTTAACCCTATATAATTCGTTTTTTTAACTTTAACCCAAAACTTTTCATTACTTTTAACCCAAAGGTTTTTACCTTTTGCAATTTTAACCCTACATAATTTGTTTTTTTAACTTTAACCCAAAACTCTTCATTATTTTCAATTTAACTTCACAACTTTTGTCACTTATACTTTTCATCTTTGACAAATTTTCGGTTTACGTATAGTTCTAAATTTTTTGAGTTAATATGATGCAACGTACGAGTGTGGTTCAACTTTTTTATGTTTTGTTTCAAATTTTGCAAGTTAACACGGTGCAACGTGCATGTGTGGTTCAACTTTTTTACCTATATTTTTTCATGTTTAACAGGTTCGTCGCAACACGCAGATCCTAGGTCGAGTCAGTGCTGGTGGTCGATAACGGTTGTGTAACATTAGTAATATTTGACACCGTTTTACGACCGTCGCAATAGGGGATGTGCTTTGGGGGGTTTCCAAAGAAAAAATAGTTATGCATATAGTTGTCGTAACCTTGGCTTTGGGGGTTTTCCAAGAAAAAATGATTTTTTTATTTTTCAACTAAAAGTATTTCATAAATTACTTTTAACCCAAAACTATTTGTTTTTTACTTTTAACCCAAAAATTTTTATCTTTTGCAATCTATCCTCACAACTTTTTTTACTTTCACCTTTGGTCTTTTATAGTTTTCATTTTCCGAATTTTTTTTGCTTTATGCTTGGTTCTAAATTTTGTGACTTAACACATCGCAACGTGCATCTTTGGTTTAACGTTTTTACGTTTCGTTCTAAATTTTGCGACTTAACACGACGCAACGTGCGTGTGTGGGTGAACGTTTTTACATCGTCTATTTTTCCCCGTTTGACAGGTTTAACATAACGTGCGGGTCCTAGATCGACTTCGTCTTTGGTTTAACGTTTTTACGTTTCGTTCTAAATTTTGCGAGTTAACTTGACCCAACGTGCGTCTGTGGGTGGACGTTTTTACATTGTCTATTTCTTCCCCGTTTGACAGATTTAACATAACGTGCGGGTCCTAAATCGACTTAGTTATAACTAAAGAATCCCCGCCGCATTGCGGCGGGTCTCAATCCTAGTTATTATTATTATTATTGTTATTATTATTATTATTATTATTATTATTATTATTGTAAAGTTGGGTAAAGTTTTATGCATAAAAACTCTAAAAAATATTTTGTAAGAGTGATTAGGAAAGAGAAAATTTTTTTTTTTGAGAAAATAAATTTATGTAAGACTATGGGGTATGGGGCGGGGGTTGGGGCGTGGGTTGGAGAGAAACGCCCAAGTCACCACCCAGGGTGGACTTGGGTTTGGGCGTGGCCCCTTAGGTGGGAGTTTAAGGCCGGGAGTGGGGCGGGGCTACCACATGACATGGCGGAACCTCATTGGCCAAGAGCATTAGCCTTTGAAATTGGCTTTTTTTCCACGCCCCACCATACCCCTTTGAAATTGGCTTTTGGTCTTGGGTGTCCCATAGTCCATGTGTCACACCATGCCCCCAACCCACGCTCCACCATACCCTACGGTCTAAGTGGGCATGAGATAGGTGAGTGTGACAGCTGACATCACCCGGTTTTTTAAAACCCCTAAAACTTTATTATAGATGGTGCTCTAATGTTGTGTTTCCAAGTTTTATTAATAATGAAAGAAAATGATAGAAAATTAATTAAGGAGAGAAAAGAAAGAGATTAGAAAGAAAATATTTAATCAACTATCGTGTTCCTAAGTTCGATTGAAAAAGAAAAGTTAAGATTTTATGTGTTACAAGTCCTTTCCTTCTAAATCTCTCCAATTTGGAAGGATTTAAAATAAAGGAAAATAAGATAAGTTTTCATTGTATTTCTCTCTATTTCCTTACTTAAAAAAACTCTAGAACACAATTTTTTTAACATCCTTCCAAATCCTTTATTGTCCTTCGTTTGGGGTTTGGGACAGGAGTATCATAGCGATAAATATGGCACATAATGCCAAGTGGTTGTGGAGATACACGAACTTGAAAGCTTTATGGGTATGTTTTATAAACAACGGTCATAGTGGTAGGGTATTAACGACACCTTTCCATCTAAGAAGTCGCTCTTGGGTATTTGGAAGAACGTTATTAAGGCAAGTGAAGAGCGGAAAATATATAGCACTACTTAACTGGTATGTTCAAGTGTTAAGTTGTTAACGACGAATAATAAACATGTCGGTGATAGATCGGGTGCATAACAATCATGAAGGTGTAGAATTAATCAACTCGTGGACAAGGGTGCCAGGTGGAGATCCAGAGTTGTTTACATTGTAGGCGGAGATAAAGCGGTGCGTTTTAAATGGAGATTCCAATAGATGGAGTTGTGCAGGGGATTGATCAGGTCGTTTTAGGGTTCGATCCATAAAGTTTCTAAAGTGACGTTGGCAACAAGAAATGTGTACATTCCATCCACGATATGTGATGCTTGCGGGACAACATTGGAATATGCAAACCACATGCTTATTTCGTGTCGTGTCAGATGATTGAAGTGATTTAGCCGTCACGTTATAAAGTGTGTCACATTAGTGTCACGTAGTCATGAACTCTCACTCACTTTTTTTCACCATTAGTGTGCAATACTGCAATGGCTTCACAAGTAATAACTACCCAACACCCCACTAAAATATATTTAAAGGAAATAAATCAAATAAATTAAAAAAAACAAGAAATCTGATTGGTTGTCAATTAGTGGGGCCCAGTAAAAAAGTTTATGAGCTGAGGGAATCATACATGATAATGGAGAAAAGAAAAAGTAAGACTGTAGCAGTAAAAAAGTTTATGGGCTGAGGGAATACATGATAATGGAATGAAAGATGATCCCAGTAATGACAATATTTAAATTTCTATCTAATACATTCTCTAAACTGTGAAATACTTTATGTTACCAGCTACTATATAGAGGGAGGATTTGAAAAAAAAGCTGAGGCGAAGTTAAGATTGCGGTTTTTTGGTACGGAAATCCCAGATCAACCCTTCGCGTCCAATTCGCTTGTCTGTTGGCTAAGAAAACTACAAAAAAAAAAAAATTAGATTTACATGTTGTAAGACAACAATTATGACATGTATGCAGTACGATGCGCGGTGGCGGATTCATGAATTTTTTGCACAGGTTCCTTTTGGTAGATTCTCACTATTTTTTTCCAAATCATAAAATATTTCCACTAAATTTTTCTGTTGATCCGCCCCTTGCGTATGTATATATGTGGTGGTGTATATGCATAAAATTTACCAACTAACAATTTAACAATCACATGACAGCAATCAACCACCAACATGAGCTATCTTCTCACACCATGTAACTTTGACACCTTAGCAGATCCTGTTTGATACTCAAGACATAAGGAACACCCGGCCTCAAATACCCAACAACACGTCTTGGGCGTTATGTTGTGAATGAAAAGATAACTACCGGTTAAGCATGCTAGGGTGCAGCAATTCAAAAAGGGGAGACCTCCTTGTAAGTTTTCAATTACGTAATCACACTGAAACCAAATTCATGAGCTACTTGGGAGCAAGGCGGACAATATTGGTCGGTATGAGGGCTGTACATTACAGTTACATAATGGTCAAGATTACTTCCTAGCCTTCCTACCCAAATAAGCTATCACATAATGGGCGAGCAAATCAGTTATTCTTTTTCTTCATCCTATCATAACTAAATATTTAAGAATATAAAACTTGCACAAAAATTATAAATGGACAACATTTAAAATACACCATGACAAAATCTGAAATGCAATGTAAGGTTTTATCATTACAAATAAAGAACTTAAAAAAATTCAAAACAAATGAAACCAAACAATTTGAGATTGAAAACCCTTTATTAAATTCATTTCCAACGAAATTGATTTTGGCATCGATACAGTATCACATATTTGGACCATCACAGGAAAATGCACCATCAGACTTCACACATAGTTCAATAGAAGTGTGACTGTGTGACCATTAATCAAAAATCTAAAATGCTTAACATGAACAAAATAACGATACTAACCTTCAGAGGGGTGGCCCGGCCCGCCTAAGTCCCTCTAGCAGAGGTCTGAGGTTCGAATCCAGCTTCCACTAGTAAGGGCTATAAAAGTCAACTATACTTACATGTAAAAGTCAACCGTTATGCCTCATATAAATTCCCTCAACACTTCAAAGTAACTTACAGTATATGCAAGCTGCTATTCGCACAATTCGAAAAGTCGATTGGTTTCATCAGATTCATATTCCGAAAACATACGACCCTCGTATTCCTCTTCAGATTCAATTCCATTTTCACATAATTCAGACTTACATATCTGATGTAATTCGTCGTTTTCACCGAAATTTGCAGCAGGGTGTTTCTTATACAACCCACGGCTCCTACCCAAAAACCCTTCTTTCATCAAGCATGCAAACTTATTCCTTATTTCCGAAATCGGGTGTCTATGAACAAGCCGATCACCATCATAAGCTTCCCGAAGAACAACCGTTTGCGTGTCGTTCTTCTTGGAAATGTAGAAAATGCCCGGATGACGTTCGAAAACCTTAGTGAACTTTTGAGGAAGGTTTAGTGGCTTTCGAAGATTACTAACGTTCTGGCGTTCGGTTTTCTTTTCGACAGTAAGGTGCAAAAGCTCGTGAAACACACCCACGATTCGTTTTTCGGAAACATCCGTTCGTGAATCCAAATGGCTTGAATCAGTGTACGGGGAAGTATAAGGTAGCGTTTGCCATTCTTCTAACCACTCGATAGATTTCCGCTTTAACCCAAATCCTCTCGGAAAACCGACACGAAAACGTAACCTACCGGTCCGAACATCTTCTTCTGTTTGTTGTGATATTGCATCGGTTTCTAGTTGAGAAACCGCAAGCTCGTTCTGCCACGATAGAAGCTTTAAAGCAACGCGGTCGTCAGAAAGACGAGAAAACGTCTTTGTAGTTCGGGATGAACGAGTCAACATAATCATACGGCAAACCCAAATCCCATTTTAACTGATCGATTGTCGCTATAGGAAGAATCATGTTTCTGGTGAGCATAAGAAGCTTACAAACCCTATCACGAAAATCTTTCTGGTTTTCTCGAAAAACCTGAACGGCTTCTTGATTTAGTGTTATAGCATCGGGGGTTAATCGAAACCACGGAACACGAGTTCCACCGCTATCGGGAACATGAAACTCATCGAATATATTCGGGTATTTTCTCATAAAGGTTGAAACTTTAACGTCGTGGGGAA
This sequence comes from Helianthus tuberosus, assembly GCA_030545235.1. Lineage (NCBI taxonomy): Eukaryota > Viridiplantae > Streptophyta > Magnoliopsida > Asterales > Asteraceae > Helianthus > Helianthus tuberosus. The sequence continues at coordinate 204,088,881 of CM060425.1, forward strand.
GACCCAGTTGACCTCTCCGGCGGCCGGAAAGTCGGTAGATTGGTACACAACCGCCAGGGTCAGCCGCTATGATTGACATGATTACACAGGCGGCTTTGAGGTCTCGTTCACCTGTTACAGCAGTATCGAGTACTCTATCCTTTGCCCATTTCAGTTTTACATTAACTAAACTGTATCTTTGGTTATGTCTAAACCCTGGTTCGTGATGGCGGTTGCTGGGAAACCGACAGTTCTTTCCGCAACCGAAAATCGAACGGAGCATATTCTTCAATCATGCAACTTAATATCGAAATTAGAGCGATGTGTGTATCCTTTGCTTGCATTTGCGGGATGTTAAACTAAGTCGAGCCATTTCCTGTAATAATTGCTACTTTAAAAACTACATTGAAATTCAAATAAATACATGCAACAGAAGATTCAATAACACTGACAATTATATCAAATCATTAAGCTTTATCATAAATTCATACTGATATGAAATCACTAATTTTATCATGATAGCATATGCCCAACCACCAAATTAAAAAAAAAAAAAAAAAAAAAAAAAAAAAAAACTTCAAATATACATACAAATCAGCACTAATTCATTCACTTGATTGAAGTGATCCCTTGAACATCAGTAAGCATGTCAAGATAGAGTTAACGGTTTGCGATTTCCAAAATAAACGTGACAACTAAAAACATCGATTATCCACTCGTACTTTTCCAGGTTTCTTAATTGATCTGCAATATGTCAATATTAATGTAATTGTTGCCAGTCTTTTTATCACAAGTTTGTTGTAACAGTGAGGATAAAACTTAAAAGGCAAAACATAAACCCAAATTAACTTGCAAATTAAAGAAAACAAAGTTCAAGATTTCAAGAACACAATAAACAAACCACAAAGCAGAAAACACCCAATTGAGCTAAAATAGTAAAATCTATACTCACACTACAAGATTACAGAAAGCAAAAATCAAGAATTCAAGAAACCCACTAAGAAAACACAAAACATAAAATACCCAATTGACTGCTTGATAAGATAATAGTCTCTGATGATTAAAGATATGATTTTTATCCGGAAAATGACATAAATGTAAGAAAAATAATGACTAATTGAGTAGAAAACTAAAAATCCATGAAGATTTAACACAATACAGGTAAGATTGCCAATGATTACTCGTTGAAGCTAACAAATTATGAATTTGAGCAAAGAAAACAAGTGTAGCATACCTTGTGAGAACAGAGAAGAACAGGAGAGAACTTGAAATCAAAAGAATCGACGGTTGTAGTAACTTTGAACCGGGGAGAATCGAAATAAAACCGACGGTTTATAGCAACCGGTGAGGAGTCGAAAACGGCGGTGAAAGCTGCAATGAATCAGAAAGAGCAACGGGCTGTAGAAGAGAAGAGAATGCGATTGTTGTATTAACTAGAAGATAACCGCCGCGGTGCGGCGGTGCATTCGTTTCCATTAACTTGTTGATAATAAACCAAAAGGTTAGTTTGCAGAAAGTTTGAAGTTGTGGGTGGTGTATGCTAACATTGTATATAGTAGACGCGTCTTGTGCGCGATGTTTAGGCATTGTAGCGAGTGTGCGTTGTGAGTTGGTTCTTATCTGCTTCACCTGTTTTAGGAAAGTTGTTACTACTTGTTTGTAATGTAGTAATACGTTGTTCTTATGTGTTATACCTGGTATAGTGCTTGCTTGGATGATGTCTAAATCTGTTGCATTGTTCGTGGTGAACTTTATGTTGTTGGGTCTCTAATTTTGTAGCAATTTAATAGTCTGTTTTGTGACTCGACAACTTTTGGTCAGCTTCTAGTAGTGTTCATGTTGCTTCCCTTTAATACTATATATAAGGTTAATATCTTTGTCAAGGTATCTTAGATTGATAACGTTGCGTGTTTTAGAGACAAAACATAACATGAATCAACCTATTTGCTACCAAGTATATACCTGGGTATGGACGGTAGCAGCTTGTGTTTGAGAATTAGCAATGGCAGCAATGCATAAGGTTCCTCTGAAGCTTTGATTGATTCCTGCGATAGTATATACAAGCAATTTGATAAAAAGTAGAAATACTAAAAAATAAAAGATCGCTACATATCGAGCACTCACTCTGCACATTAGGTAGACACTTGTTCCATTGTTTTATGAACCAATAATGCATCAATTATGATTTGCAAAACAATACGAAATGAAATAACCTACAATTTTATTTTAAACCATTGGACTATTTAAGAGACTGCATGGAGTAAACATAGATTAAGTCAAAACTGCCACCTCCAGAATCAACTTAAATAAATCCTTCCCCAAACCCTCTTAACCACCTATATCAATGTCATTGTGAGGGTTTATGGGTGCCGACTAAAGTTACAATTTCGTGTCGCAGACTACAAACAAATTTGACGAACTACAAATTTCCTGTTATATTCATAAACCATATTTATCATTTTAAAAATTCTAATACAAACTAATTATTTTGAAAAGAAAAAATGGGCTTGCACTGTCATCCTGCAAAAATCAGCCAGTTTAGTTTGTCGTTTCTCAAACCTGTGGTATTTCGGCCCGAAACTTTTGTCAAAAGTGGCTGAGCGTACTGCAAACACCCAAGATAGATTCCACCAGAGACGTAAAATTCATGGTAATGTGTTACAAGAAACGTTCAATTTCAACACACCGCATAAATTTCCTATTAAACTTCAATAATATACATGATAGTCAAAGCAAAGCGATTTATAATGAACACAAGAAAACCAGCTGCAAGGATGATGCATTTCAATTTTAGGGGTTAAAATAGAAGGAAATTTGGTAAATATTTGAACCCTTTTTAAAAAATAAAATGCAAAACAAACAACGATTCTTAATCCAAACATCAAATTCAATTCCACTAATTGTTTTTCTTATCGACCTCTTTCAGATTCCACACACAATTACTCAAGAGAAAATAATGGTAAACCTAATCTAAAACAATAATCAAAGCATATAGATAGACAAATGAAAAGAAAAGAATTAAAGAAAGAGACCTTGTTGTCCTGGTGAGAAGCGATCGAAATTGCCGACGGTTGTTCGATTGAAAGTCGTTCCGATGCCCTAGTGTTCGATTAGGGGGTTTTGTAGGTGACGAAGTCGGTGCCGGAAGCGAGCGGTGGTAACCGGTGGTATAAGTGGTGCGGAACTAAAGATGGCTGGTGGATGACCTGTGTGTACCGCCGGTGACGGTGGCTCTCTAGCCTACAAACCAATAAACCGTCAGCGACGATGGGTTTCTTCTCTCCCCTGCGTCTCTCAATATGACCAAGAACATAAGATCACCGGCAGCCGTAGGTGAGGAAAACTGGGAAACGGGAACTGTGTGTGTGAGGGAGAGAGATAGAGGGGATTCAATTGTTGTGATTCTGCAAGTAGGCATCAGAACTCAAAACACATTAGAATTTCTTCTCTTTATGGCCATAGCTACGTGGCAGGCTATGATTTGTCTGTGACTCTACAGTATGTCAAATTATTATTACTGTAGATAACATCTACCCAAAATGTTATATAGAGTAATAAAAAAAAAAAAGAAAAACCTGGTTAAAAAGGCTTTTTCGTAATCATTTATTTTTTTAACGGCGAACGAATCCTCTAAATGGGCAACTCATGAAATTTATCACATTGGAATATACTCGCATCCGAACATGGAAAAACCGTGCGGTGAGGTAAGGTGAGGTAAAACCCGCTCAGTTCAAGGATCGAACTAGCGATCTCCACCTATTCGCCTAGTCTGCCATCATCATCAGGTGCCGCTGAAAATAATGGGAGGGCAGGAATCGAACTTGGATCCCTTAGAACACCAACTCTCTCCCTTACCGCCCCACCACCACCACCTCGTTGGCTTTCATAATCTTTTATAAATTCTGTTTAAATATTGCAATTGAGATAGAAAGTATCTAGTGCTGATTGAGTTATTGACTTTTTTTTAAAGCTAAAATTTTTTTAACGGCGAACAAATCAATCTCGAGTATTCTTGGGCACCACTAAACAAACGGAGTACTCCAAGAGTAACCCGAATCGTCCACCACCACTTTCGGAGAAAACCCGGTAACCCACCTGCATGCACGACGGTGAAATTACCGGTAAAACCCGTTTGGCTCAAGGATTGAACCCAGGTTTCCCTGGGTCTCCTATCATTGCCCACGAGTGCCTTACTCTTTTTTTTACACCAAATGGGAATCGAACTTGAGTCTTCACAAAAGAACTCAAATTCTCCTACCATTTGAGCTAGAGGTCATTGGCAAAAAAAAAAAAAAAAAACTAACTAATTAAAAAAAAATATATTTGGTATTGCTAAAAATGTTTTTTATGTTGACTTTTTGAAAAAGTGTAAAAAGATATTTTTCAAAACTATAAAAACATGGTTTTTTTAAATGAGACATGGAAACTTACCCATCATTTTTGGTAATTTTACTTTTTCCACCGCAAAGCTAATACAAACAATTTTTTTAAATTTTTTTAAAGTAATAACCTTTGAAAAATACACTTTTAAAGTTAAATAAGCAATTTCAAACACCCTCAAGTAAATTGCAATCGTTTGCTTCAAAATGTTAGACCATTAGTTATATGCCCAAACACATCCCCAAGGATTGCGTGAAAGTGCTAAGGCGTGAAGGTACTCACGCCTCCAATCTCTGCAGCCCCACATGTTCCTTCTTAAACTAACCCAATAAAATAAATCCACCTCACCTAACCACACTAACACTTTTTTTAACTTTTATTTATTATATAATTTAAATATTATTTTAACACGTAGTGAAACCTTGTGAGACGGCAATACTGTAACAACTCTAATCAAAACTCATAATTAGTATTTTAATTGTCCAATAGGAAACCCTAATTGAGACACCCAAGTGATTTTGAACAAACCCTAAAATTTTCATAATTTTCAGAATCAGGATTAGGGCCCCTAAAACTCAGGGGGGGTTAAACCTTATTGACGATTATCCATTTTAAACGTTGGCAACAAGGAATTTACGAAAACTATCAACTCAGCTAAGCTAGTCCCAAACGTGGCAACCTATAGCTAGAAAGTAGGTCTTACGCGGGCCGCGTAAGGATAAGCTTAAATCTCACGCGGGCCGCGTAAGGGTCAAATTTTAACTATAAATAGTGGACAGTGGGACTTGAATTCTGAAAGAAAAACGACGTAAAAACTCACAATATTCACTGAGATACAAACAGTATACTCTAAATCCACACACGGGTCTCGAAATTCTGCCGCAAAACCGGGTATTAGCACAATCGCTGCTACGATTCATTTTCCGACGATCAATATATCCAATGAATGTTTAAGTGCCGCCCACATTAGGGTTATACTTTATCGTTCGTCATTAATTTGACGGATCATCGTTAATTCGATGGATAAAGTATTATACTTTGTCATTCGTCATTAATTTGACGGATCATCGTTAATTCGATGGATGAAGTATTGCACTTTGTCGTTCATGGTGAATTTGATCTCGTGAGTTATCGTAATTGCTGAATTGATTACTAACCCAGTTTTGTGTGCATTGTTATTTAAATTAGGTTAACAAGGCTAAATCATAGATTAGACTCTGTCCGTATTAAATCAGCAATGTGAGTCATTCTCTCTTTTTATCAAATCTATTTACAAAATCATGTTTATTTTCAAAGTTATAATTACGGGGATTAAGTCTTTGTAATCACCAAGTTACAGCCGGTATGTGGGGTTTTGTATACATTACTTGATAATCGTCACCATTGGGGCAGCCAATGGGGGATATGACCATAGTCACAGATTCGGTCGAGTGACAAATACCGTGGGTAGTTGGTTTGATAATAGAAACATTGTAATCTTTCTTAATACTGTAAATTATAACAAATGTGTCATTTTAGTAAATAGAATGATTCACTCAGTATTTCCCGCTGACAAAACCTTTTTCAAACATGTTTCAGGTGATCTGTTGTAATTCAGGAAAAAATGCTGGGGAGCATTTAAAGCTTAAGATAGTGGCTCATTATAAAAATAAAGAAATAAATTTTGTAACATAACGATTTTATAGTAAAATCATACTATTGTAAATTATCGGGGTTTTATCCCGAATTGTGAAATAAAATAATCGGGGAAAATTTTAGCTTTAAACGATCCTAATGAAAACTTCCGCTGTTAAACTTAATCAATTAAATACCGCAGTATTTCTGTCCCACGGCTCCTAAAACGGGTCAAACCGGATCGGGGGCCGTGACAGAAAAAGGTGGTATCAGAGCCACTGAGTTAAGCTAATTAAGTATTTAGAAATACTTAATTTTTCCTGATTACTATTATGTGATTATGTGTGATATTAACTGATTATTTGTTAAGTTACAGTATGGGTAAGCAAAAGCTGTCAAGAATCTATCTTAAATTAGATAGATCATCCAATGAGAAGGGAAGTTCATCCCAAACCAAATCCTCGAATCAGGCTGAAATTCCTGAAGAAGGAATATTTGTTCGAAAGGCACAATACGAGGAATCACTTTCTCCTAGAAGGAGGGAGATGATTATTAAGAAAAGTAAAGAGAAAATTCGAGAAAAGAAGATTAAACGGGAAACTCAGGAATTAATTGATAAATCACCTTGGGAAGATAAACTAGATGAGAAATGGGCAAATTTATATATGCTAGCCACAGTAGCAGAAAATATAAATCTTTAGATATTTTAAAGTTTAGCACCCTACCCTCACAATCTAGAAACCCTGTGTGATAAATAAAATTTCAAAACCTAAGTGTGTTTTCCAGTTATCTTTGTAATAAATTACACGGTTATTTATAAATTTTAACTTAGTATTTTATGCATTTTGCATATATGCTACATCAGCATGAGTGGGATATCTGAAGCTTTTCAGAACCTTAATCTTTACCCAGTGAATATCGAAGCTTCCAAAGAATATACTAGCTACTTTCCCGATATAGAACAACCAGTAGAATTCAAGGCTCCACCCTTGAAAAAGCCAAAACCCAAGAAAAGAAGTTATGTAGGATGGAGGAAAATACGTAAGAAAAAGCCAGCTACAAAACTTCCCAAAATAAATAATCCTTTGAAAAGGGGAAAAGAAATTATAACCGGAGAAAGTTACAAACAACAGGAAATGGAAACTGAAGACAAGGAAGAGGTTAAGGATATAGGAACACAGATGGAGGAAGTTACTAAAGAAATAGTAATGGAAGTTGGGCAAGGCTCTAGACCAGCTCAGATAGAAATCGGAGAGAGCTCCAATCAAAACCAGGGAAGGACCTTTCAAGATGAGATAGATTTCCTATTGGCAAGCTGTGAAACAATTCAGCTTGTCAATAATAATAATAATAATATTTTTAATTATCCTCTTGAAAACCAACTCCCTATGAATTGGGAACCAGCAATTCCAGACCCAATAGTCCACTCTCAACCCATATGAATGGACGAATGGTGGACAAACGATTGGCAATTCCAAAATATTGTCAACGATCCTTACTCTTTTCTTCCACAATTCGATCCAGAACCCCTACCTAATCCACCCATGAGTAATGAAAACATGGCTGAACTTCGCCACTTTGGTGAAGAGTTGTTTGATGCTGGAACTAGAATCAGGGAAATAGGGGGACAGATTGCTTGGAAGTACGATGAGAGGGAACTGCGTTTTTAGAACAGCAAGTGACGAGAGATAGTAGGATCGTAAAATGGTAGTTGTATAATAGTAATAGTAAAGTTAGTTTGTAAATAATGAATAAAACTCTGTAAGATATTGGTGTGTAATGATGCATACTATACTAGAGATAAAATGAAATCGAGAAATCGATTATTTTGACTATACTTGTACTATAAAATTTTCTGATTGATTGTATATAAATTGTTATTTATCAGATACTAATAAAAAATTATATATATATTATCAGATGGCAAACGTTGATAATGAACCAGTAAATGAGGTTAATCAGTCTGAACAACATTCAAGAGATCAATATATGACTCGGCAAGATATCGAAAACATTGTTGCTCAAGGGATAGCCAATGCTATTCCAGCATTCGTTGCTGCTATAAAGAATCCAATCGAACCGCAACAAATTGTCCCTAGTAAACAGATTACTGAAGATAACTTCAGTAATAGTGTAAATGGAGGCAATAATCATATTAATCATAATAGGGAACCACATCAGGCTCCATTACCCAAGAAAATGAAAACTGCAACACCTGGTTGCACTTTCAAAGAATTCCTTGCTTGTAAACCCACTGAATTTGCAGGCAATGAAGGAGCAACTGCATCACTGCGTTGGTTAGAGAAAACCGAAGCAGTCATTGCAATAAGTAAATGTGGTAAAGATGATCAAGTCATGTATGCATCCAATCTGTTCAAAGAAGGAGCACTCGAATGGTGGAACACTGTGTTACAATCAAAAGGAAGAGTAATAGCTTATGCTATGACTTGGGAAGAATTTAATGGTGTGTTCCCGAGTTAAAAATCCCTCCCCTCCCCTCCATGTCTTTCCAAATTGGAAAGACTATTTTCAGGCAAAAAAAACCAGATTTTCCCTCCCCTCCCCTCCCCTCTCCCTGTTAAGTGGATCTCTGGAACACAGCCTAAGGGTTTGGTGGAAAGAAAATTCTGTCCCGAGTATGAAAAAGAACAGATGGCGAATAAGTTTCTAAATCATCGGATGATGGGTGTGGATTGTCGTGGGTATACCTCGACATTCTTTGAATATGCAAGAGTGGTACCAACACTGGCTTCGCCAGAACCGGTACTCATTTCTCGCTATATTTGGGGGCTAATTGGTGAAATCCGCAATATTGTTAAAGCTGCGAGACCTCGCACTATTGATGATGCGGTAGAATTAGCTAACACTCTAACCGATGAATTGGTACGCACAAGAGATGAAGATAGGAAAAAGGAACGAGCTCAGAAAATTACCCAAGGATTTCGTGTGGGTAATAATAACAGCTTCAAGAGAAAAGGAACAGGGCAATCTCCAGCTCCGTCATTCTGCAGGAAATGCAAAAAGAAGCATTATGGAAGATGCGATATCACTTGCAATTTTTGCAAAACTGTAGGACATCGTGAAGAAAACTGCAAAAAGAAAACCGTAATCTGTTTTAACTGTGGAGAAGCGGGGCATTATAAAACAGAATGCCCTAAATTGGTCAAACCAGTAGATAACAAACCCAAGGCAACCGAAGGAACCACAAAGAAGAATGCCAGAGCATTTCAGTTGACCACTCAAGAAGCAGAACTCATTCCGGATGTGATAGCGGGTACGTTCTTAGTTCACAACGTGTACGCAAAAGTATTATTTGACTCTGGTGCAAACCAAAGTTTTATAAATACTTCATTCTGCCAAGCTCTTAATTTACCTTTAACCAATATTAGGCAGATTTTTACAGTTGAAACAGCAGACGGAAATTCAGTTAAAATAGATAAAGTTTTGCAGGACGGAAACATAAAACTTTTAGGACATAAATTCTCTGCAAAACTATTGCCAATGAAATTAGCTGAATTTGATGTAGTATTAGGAATGGATTGGTTAGTAGCCAACCATGCTAGAATCCTTTGTGATCAGAATTCTATAGAAATTCAATCACCTACCGGAGAAGTGATTAGGATTACAGGAGATAAACCACGTAAGCCCATGAAGTTCATATCAGTAATGAAAGTTGCTAATTATGAACGAAAACAAGGAATAGTGTATATGATTTCGGTAATCATTAGCACTAAGGGTAAAGATCTTAAGGAAATACCAGTAGTTTCAGAATATTCTGATGTATTTCCAGAAGATTTACCAGGATTACCTCCAGATAGGGAAGTAGAATTTAGGATTCATCTAATTCCAGGAACTACACCGATAGCCAAGGCACCTTATCGGTTAGCACCCACAGAAATGTTAGAACTGAAAAAGCAATTAGATGAATTACTAAGTAAAGGATTCATACAACCTAGCTCATCCCCTTGGGGAGCGCCAGTGTTGTTTGTGAAGAAAAAGGATGGTTCAATGAGAATGTGTATCGATTATAGAGAATTGAATAAGATTACAATTAAGAATCGATATCCATTACCTAGGATTGATGATCTTTTTGATCAACTTCAGGGGGCTAGATATTTTTCTAAGATAGATTTACGCTCCGGATATCATCAATTGAAGGTACAAGAAGAAGACATACCTAAAACTGCTTTCAGAACTAGGTATGGTCATTACGAGTTTACAGTCATGCCCTTCGGATTAACAAATGCGCCTGCAGCATTTATGGACATGATGAATAGGATCTGTAAACCGTATTTTGATAAATTTGTAATTGTTTTCATAGACGATATACTTATTTATTCCAAAAGTCAGGACGAGCATTGTGAACATCTTCATACACTCTTAACTTTGTTAAGAAGAGAAAAACTTTATGCCAAATTCTCGAAGTGTGAATTTTGGCTAAAGGAAGTGCAATTCTTAGGACACATGGTGAATCATGAAGGTATTCATGTAGATCCTTTTAAGATAGAAGCAATTACCAAATGGAAGGTTCCACAAACAGCAATGGAAATAAGAAGTTTTATAGGATTAGCTGGGTATTATAGACGGTTTATTAAGGATTTTTCCAAGATAGCTGTACCATTAACTAAGCTAACCTGTAAAGCCACTAAGTTTGAATGGGGACCCAAACAAGAAGAAGCTTTTAAGATTTTGAAACAGAAACTAACCCATGCACCAATCTTAGCTTTACCAGAAGGAACTGAAGATTTTGAAGTATATTGTGATGCTTCAAAACTAGGATTTGGATGTGTGCTTATGCAACGCAAAAAGGTAATTGCGTACGCATCAAGGCAATTGAAAAAGCACGAAGAAAACTATACGACTCATGATTTAGAATTAGGAGCCGTAATTTTTGCCCTTAAGATTTGGAGACATTATCTTTACGGAAGTAAATTTACTGTCTACACAGACCACAAAAGTTTAAGATATATATTTGGGCAAAAAGAGTTAAACATGAGGCAAAGGAGATGGATGGAAATCCTAAGTGACTACGACTGTGATATTCAGTATCACGAAGGAAAGGCAAATGTAGTTGCAGACGCCTTAAGTCGTAAGTTTTATGAGAAACAGAGACGAGTTCGTGCTCTCAGATTAAATCTACAAATAGATTTAATGGAACAATTGAAGAATGTTCAAACTACAGCGATCAAGGATGATGCTGAAGGAATGAAAGGAAGAATCAAGGAATTAGAATAAGGAGCAGATGGAATTTGGAGATTTCACAAGAGTAGAATTTGGGTACCTAAGCAGGGAGACTTAAGACCTAAGATTTTAGAAGAAGCTCATAAATCTAGATATACTATACACCCAGGAAACAATAAGATGTACCAAGATTTAAGAAAAAACTTTTGGTGGATAGGAATGAAAAAGGACATAGCCAGCTATGTTTCTAAATGTCTTACTTGTTCACAAGTTAAGGCAGAACATCAGAAACCTTCAGGATTACTACAACAATTAGAAATGCCAGTATGGAAATGGGAACTTATAACAATGGATTTCGTTACTAAGTTACCCAAAACCAGAAAAGGTAATGATGCGATTTGGGTAATTGTGGATCGATTAACCAAATCTGCTCACTTTCTACCTATGAAAGAAACTTTTAGCATGGAAAGACTGGCTAAATTGTATGTAGATGAAGTTGTATCTTTACATGGAGTTCCACTCTCCATTGTTTCGGATAGAGATAGTCGTTTTACTTCCCATTTCTGGAAAAGTTTCCAGCAAGCTATGGGAACTCGACTAAACCTAAGCACTGCATATCATCCCCAAACAGATGGGCAAAGTGAAAGAACAATCCAAACTCTAGAAGACATGCTCCGAGCATGTGTGATAGACTTTGGTGGAAGTTGGGATGATCATTTACCATTAATTGAATTCTCCTATAACAATAGTTATCACTCAAGCATTGAAACTGCTCCATTTGAAGCATTATATGGAAGAAAGTGTAGAACTCCAGTTTGTTGGGCAGAAATAGTAGAAAGTCAATTATCAGGTCCTGAAATAGTGCAAGAAACGACTGATAAGATTACTCAAATCAAGGAAAGACTAAAGACAGCTCGAGATCGCCAGAAGAGCTATGCTGATAATAGATGTAAGCCATTAGAATTCCAAGTTGGAGACAGAGTACTGTTGAAAGTTTCTCCTTGGAAAGGAGTTGTTAGATTTGGTAAGAAAGGAAAGCTAAGTCCAAGATACGTAGGACAATTTCCAGTGATCCAACGTATAGGACCAGTAGCTTATCGTTTACAGCTACCAGAAGAATTAGCTGGAGTACATGATGTATTTCATGTATCCAATCTAAAGAAATGTTTAGCAGATAAATCTCTGGTAGTACCTCTTCAAGACATAGAGGTAAACGAAAAGTTAAAATTTGTGGAGAAACCTATTCAGATAGAAGACAGAAAAGTGAAGTTTCTCAAGCACAAACGATTAGTGTTAGTTAAAGTAAAGTGGGATTCAAGGAGAGGACCTGAATACACTTGGGAACTGGAATCAGAAATGAAGAAAAAGTATCCTCAATTATTCCAGTAAATCTCGAGGACGAGATTTTTATTAAGGTGGGGAGAATGTAACAACTCTAATCAAAACTCATAATTAGTATTTTAATTGTCCAATAGGAAACCCTAATTGAGACACCCAAGTGATTCTGAACAAACCCTAAAATTTTCATAATTTTCAGAATCAGGATTAGGGCCCCTAAAACTCAGGGGGGGTTAAACCTTATTGACGATTATCCATTTTAAACGTTGGCAACAAGGAATTTACGAAAACTATCAACTCAGCTAAGCTAGTCCCAAACGTGGCAACCTATAGCTAGAAAGTAGGTCTTACGCGGGCCGCGTAAGGATAAGCTTAAATCTCACGCGGTGTCACGGCCCACGACCCGGTTTGACCCGTTTCAGGAGCCGCGGCAGAAAATACTGCGGTATTTATTTTAATTGAGTTTAACAGCGGAAACAGGATCGTTTAAAGCTAAAAATTTTTCCCCGATTATTTTATTTCACAATTCGGGATAAAACCCCGATAATTTACAATAGTATGATTTTTCTAGGAAATCGTTATGTTACAAAACTTATTGCTTTATTTTATAATGAGCCACTATCTTAAGCTTGAAATGCTCCACATCACTTTTCCTGATTTACAACAGATCACCTGAAACATGTTTGAAAAAGGTTTTGTCAGCGGGAAATACTGAGTGAATCATTCTATTTTGCATAATGATGCATAGTTATCAATTACAGCATAAGAGCGATTACAATGGCTTCTATCTTATTTTTATCTGGCATTCCGTCACAATGGTGACAAGTCACAATGGTGACGATGGTCATACCACTATTTAGATCAATGAACCTAAATAGTGACGATTATCCCTGTAGGTCAATGAACCCAACAGTGATTATCCCGAGTAGGTCAATGAACCTAACTGGGAGAAATTAGTAATGTGCACAATACCCCACTAACCAATAATTCAAGATATCCACGACTTAGTCCCTGTAATTATAACCTTGAAAATAATTTGAGGTATTGTAAAATATTTGATAAAAATAACTCACAAACGGTGAGAATAGTTGTATAAAACAATTTGATAAAAAGAGAGAATAACTCACAAACTGTGAGAAAAGAAGAATGACTCACATTGCAGATTTATACAGGCAGAGCCTAGCCTATTGATTAGCCTTTTATCCTAATTTCAATAACAAGCACACAATTTGGGGTTAGTAATCAATCCAGCATTTACGATAATTTACGAGATCAAATTCTCACAATGAATGACAAAATGCAATACTTTGTCCATCGAATTAACGATGATCCGTTGAATTAACAACGAATGACAAGGTATAATACTTTACCCATCGAATTAACGATGATCCGTTGAATTAACAACGAACGATAAAGTATAATACTTTACCTATCGAATTAACGACAATCCGTCAAATTAATGACGAACGATAAAGTATAACCCTAATGTGGGCGGCACTTAATCATTCATTGGATATATTGATTGTCGGAAAATGAATCGTAGCAGCGATTGTGCTAATACCCTGTTTTGTAGCAGCACCCCCCCTCTAATTAGTGTTTTGTGTGTGTTAATTGTGATAAACAGACGATATATCGGAGCCTGAAGCGAATTTCTTCGTCGAACGAATTCCAGAATTCAAGTGCCAATGTCCTCTATTTATACACGATTTTGGTCAGGCTTACGGACCGTAAGCTTAATGACCTTACGGTCCGTAAGGTATACAAAATGCCTATATCGTTGCCACGTGTGGGACTAGCTCAGATGAGTCGACATTTTCTGAAAATTCAACTTGGAGAGCACGTAATTCGGATAATCGTCAAGTAGGGAATGCCCCCCCTGAGTTTTAGGGGCCCTAATCCTGATTCTGAAAATTATGAAAATTTTAGGGTTTGCTCAGAATCACTTGGGTGTCTCAATTAAGGTTTCATATTGGTCAAATTAATTTAATAATTATGACTTTTGATGAGAATCGTTACATTCTCCCCAACTTAATAAAAATCTCGTCCTCGAGATTTACTGGAATAATTGAGAATACTTTCTCTTTCTTTTTGATTCCAGTTCCCAAGTATATTAGGATCCTGTCTTTGAATCCTACATTACTTAACACTATTTGTTTACCTTTATATCTTGGAAAGGTATTACCAAAGATTCGTCTGATAGACATTTCTTGAGATTGGATATATAAAATATATCATGTATTTCAACTAACCTTCCTGGTAGTTGTAAGTAACTGGTCCAATATGTTGAATTACTGGAAATGATCCTACATAATTTAGTCTTAGCTTTCCTTTCTTACCAAATCTAACAACCCTTTTCCAAGGAGATACTTTTAATAGTATTTTGTCTCCAACTCGAACTCCAACGGCTTTTATCTATTATCTGTATAATTCTACTAGCTATCCTTAGCCGTTTTCAACCTTTCCTTCGTGATACTAAATATCTCCGTCGTAGTCACTTAGGATTTTCATCCATCTCCTTTTTCCTTATGTTTAATTCTTTTTGCCCAAATATATATATCTTAAATTCTTATAATCCGTATAGATAGTACCCTTACTTTCATACAGATAATATCTCCAAATCTTAAGGCAAAAATTTATGGCTCCTAATTTCTAAGTTATGAGTAGTATAGTTCCTTCGTACCTTTTTCAATTGTCTATACGCAATTTCCTTTTTGCGTTGTATTAAGGAATATCCAAATCCTAGTTTTGAAGCATTACCATATACTTCAAAATCTTCTGTTTCTTCTGGTAAAACTAGGATTTATGTTTTAATATCCTAAAAACTTCTTCTTGTTTAGATCTCTATCAAACTTAACTATTTTACAGGTTAACTTAGTTAATGGTATAGTTATTTTGAAAATTCCTTAATAAACTGTCTATAATACTAAACCTATAAAATTCCTAATTTCCATTGCGGTTTGCAGAATCTTCCATTTGGTAATTACTGCTATCTTAGCAAGATCTAAGTGAATACCTTCATGATTCACCATATGACCTAAAATTGCACTTCAGCCAAAATTTATTCTTCAAAAATTTTGGAGTAAAGCTTTTCTTTTTCTTAACAACCAATATTGTGCTAACCGATAAGGTTCCCTGGCTTATCGGTAAAATTCCTGGAATCTAGATGAATCTTAAATTCCATCTTCATGTAATCCAGGTAAATCTTCTGGAATATATCTGGGTATATTCTAAAACTACAGAAATTTCCTTAAATTCTGTATCTTTAATGATTACTAAAATCATATATACTATTCCTTGCTTTCGTTCATAATTAGCAATTTCCATTACTGATATGAACTTCATAGGCTTACATGGTTTATCTCCTGTAATCATAATTACTTCTCCGATGGTTGATTGAATTTCTAAGAAATTCTGATCACAGATAATGATCACAACATCGAATTCAACTAATTTTATAGACAATAGGATTGCAGAAAACTTATAACTTATTTCTATGTTCTGCATAACCTTATCTATTTTAACTGAATTTCCATCTGCCGTTTCTAATATATAGAAATTTATCTAATGCTGGTTAATGGTAAGTTAAGAGTTTGGCAGAGTAAAGTATTTATAAAACTTTGGTTTGCACCAGAGTCAAATAATACTTTTATGTAAACGTTGTAAACTAAGAACATACCGGCTATCACATCTGGAATCATCTCGGCTTCCTGAGTAGTCAGCTGAAAGGTTCTCGCATTCCTTTTTACTCCTTCTGCTGGTTGGTCTTTATTATCAAATGGTTTATTCAGTTTTGGACAATCTGGCCTAAGATGTCCAGTTTCCCTACAGTTGTAGCAAACTGAAAATTTCTTCCTCCTACAATCTTCTTCTTGATGCCCTGGAATCTTGCAAAAATTGCAATATCCTTTGCATCTTCCAAAATGCTTCCTTTTGCAAAAATTGCAAAATGGACTAGTAGAAGATTGCCCATTCCCTCCTTTCTTGAATTTGTTATGGTTACCCGAACTAATTTCTTGGGTAATCTTTTGGGCTACTTCCTTCCTTCTATTTTCTTCTCTTGTCCGTACTAGCTCGTCAGTCATAGTATTGGCTAATTCTACTGCATCATCAATTGTGCGAGGTTTCGCAGCTTTGACGATATTACGGATCTCGGAAATTAATCCCCAAATATAACGAGAAATAAGTACCGGCTCTGGCGAAGCCAGGGTTGGTACCACTCTAGCATATTCAAAGAATGTCGTAGTATACCCTCGACAATTTACATCTACCATCCTATGGGTTAGAAACTTATTTGCCATTTGATCTTTTTCATACTCAGGACAGAATTTTCTTTCTACAAGACTCTTAAATTCTTCCCAGTTCATAGCATACGCCATCCTTCTTCCTTTTGCTTGCAACATCGTATTCCACCACTCTAGCGCTACTTCTTTGAAAAGGTTTGATGTGTACATGACCTGATCATTCTGAGCACATTTACTTATGGCAATTACTGCCTCGGTTTTCTCTAACCAACGCAGTGCCACAGTCGCTCCTTCATTGCCTGCAAACTCAGTGGGTTTACAAGCAAGAAATTCCTTATAAGTGCAACCAGGCGTTGCAACTTTCCTTTTCTTAGGGAGCGGAGCTTGCCGTGGTTCATTATCATGATTAACATGATTACTACCTCCATTTATGCTATTACTGAAATTATCTTCAGAAATGCGTTTACTAGGAATAACTTGTTGAGGTTCAATTGGATTTTTAACAGCAGCAATGATTGTTGGAATAGCATTGGCTATCCCTTGAGCAACTATTCCTGGAATAGTGTTGGCTATCCCTTGAGCAATGATATTTTCTATATCTTGCCTAGTCACATATTGGTTCCCCGATTGTTGCTCAGATTGATTACCCTCATTAACTGGTTCATTATTAGCGTTTTCCATCTGATATCTATTTTATAGATACATAATTAGTATAAAAGAAATAATTCAATGTCACAATTTAGTTGCACATAATCACGTAAACGAATATACAAACAAAATTGTAACTTTTCTAATATTTCCTTATATCTTGTTTCTATATACACCCGTTTTATTATTTATTTTACACATACTGATTTTACTGTTAATAATCCCCTATCCTTTGTCAGATGATGTTCTAGTAACGGCGTTTCTTCTCATCGTATTTCCAGGAGATCTGTCCCAAAGTCTCTTGGATCCTATTCCCAGCATCCATGTTGTCAAAATGATGGAGTTTAGTCCTATTCTCGTTACTTATTAGTAAATTTGGTAAAGGTTCTGGATTGTACTTAGGAAAAAGCCTATAGGGATGGTTTTGTAACAGTATTTCATTATCCAACCATTCTTCTATATTCCAATGATTCGAAGAGTTTCGAATAGATGGTTCTAAGTTCATAAAATTATTTTCATTAACAGGCTCAATAGTATCATCTGTTGCCATTATAAAATCTAATTCTTCTTGAGATGGTAATCCCT
Organism: Helianthus tuberosus; assembly: GCA_030545235.1. Taxonomy (NCBI): domain Eukaryota; kingdom Viridiplantae; phylum Streptophyta; class Magnoliopsida; order Asterales; family Asteraceae; genus Helianthus; species Helianthus tuberosus. Next base: position 204,106,847 of record CM060425.1, read on the forward strand.
CCATTTGCCTAGAATTTTCCCCAATTTCCATTTTCTTAGGCTTAGGTTTCTCGAAAGGTAAAGCGTTAAATTCTATAGGTTCTTCTATGTCTGGAATATACCTATTAAAATATCTGGAAACTTCGATTCTTACTGGATAGAGATTTAAATTCTGAAGGGCTTCCGACAAATCACTCATGCTGATTAGTAAAATACACACAATTACTAAGTCATAACAAAATTTTATAAAACAACTTGTTAAATAGTATTTCATATTACCAAACCAACAGAAAATTAAAACATACTAGGTTTTATTTGTAATTTTATTCATAAATTTTCTAGACTGTAGATAATAAAAATATTAAACTTTAAATCAGAATATTTAAAGATTTATATTTACTATTACAGTAGTTAATATATAAAAATCTATATACTAAGTAAGTATGATGACTTAATTTACATATATTAACTAGTCATTATCATGGTGGATATTGGTTAGTGCTGCCTTGTTTAAGCATAGGTGATCAGTCCATGCCTAACTAAGGCTAGGTTATCCAATATCTGCCTTTGATAATAACCTTAGTATTTAAAAATAATCTTAATACTACTACTACTATTAATATATTATTATTAATAATACAATTATTAATAATAAATAACTAGCAAAATTTTAAATAAGAGTATATAAAAATATAATTTCTTTACCATAATATAGTAATACTATATTAGGTAATTCCATATATTAATCAAATAAATTTATATAATGTTTTTCGATTAACGATGATAGAGCAACAAATATTACAATATATATAAAAATATGCCCATATTAAAATTAACAAATAGCCAGTTAATAAAACACATAATCATATAATAGTAATCAGGAAAAATTAAGTATTTCTAAATACTTAATTAGCTTAACCCAGTGGCTCTGATACCACCTTTTTCTGTCACGGCCCACGACCCGGTTTGACCCGTTTCAGGAGCCGCGGCAGAAAATACTGCGGTATTTATTTTAATTGAGTTTAACAGCGGAAACAGGATCGTTTAAAGCTAAAATTTTTTCCCCGATTATTTTATTTCACAATTCGGGATAAAACCCCGATAATTTACAATAGTATGATTTTTCTAGGAAATCGTTATGTTACAAAACTTATTGCTTTATTTTATAATGAGCCACTATCTTAAGCTTGAAATGCTCCACAGCACTTTTCCTGATTTACAACAGATCACCTGAAACATGTTTGAAAAAGGTTTTGTCAGCGGGAAATACTGAGTGAATCATTCTATTTTGCATAATGATGCATAGTTATCAATTACAGCATAAGAGCGATTACAATGGCTTCTATCTTATTTTTATCTGGCATTCCGTCACAATGGTGACAAGTCACAATGGTGACGATGGTCATACCACTATTTAGATCAATGAACCTAAATAGTGACGATTATCCCTGTAGGTCAATGAACCCAACAGTGATTATCCCGAGTAGGTCAATGAACCTAACTGGGAGAAATTAGTAATGTGCACAATACCCCACTAACCAATAATTCAAGATATCCACGACTTAGTCCCTGTAATTATAACCTTGAAAATAATTTGAGGTATTGTAAAATATTTGATAAAAATAACTCACAAACGGTGAGAATAGTTGTATAAAACAATTTGATAAAAAGAGAGAATAACTCACAAACTGTGAGAAAAGAAGAATGACTCACATTGCAGATTTATACAGGCAGAGCCTAGCCTATTGATTAGCCTTTTATCCTAATTTCAATAACAAGCACACAATTTGGGGTTAGTAATCAATCCAGCATTTACGATAATTTACGAGATCAAATTCTCACAATGAATGACAAAATGCAATACTTTGTCCATCGAATTAACGATGATCCGTTGAATTAACAACGAATGACAAGGTATAATACTTTACCCATCGAATTAACGATGATCCGTTGAATTAACAACGAACGATAAAGTATAATACTTTACCTATCGAATTAACGACAATCCGTCAAATTAATGACGAACGATAAAGTATAACCCTAATGTGGGCGGCACTTAATCATTCATTGGATATATTGATTGTCGGAAAATGAATCGTAGCAGCGATTGTGCTAATACCCTGTTTTGTAGCAGCACCCCCCTCTAATTAGTGTTTTGTGTGTGTTAATTGTGATAAACAGACGATATATCGGAGCCTGAAGCGAATTTCTTCGTCGAACGAATTCCAGAATTCAAGTGCCAATGTCCTCTATTTATACACGATTTTGGTCAGGCTTACGGACCGTAAGCTTAATGACCTTACGGTCCGTAAGGTATACAAAATGCCTATATCGTTGCCACGTGTGGGACTAGCTCAGATGAGTCGACATTTTCTGAAAATTCAACTTGGAGAGCACGTAATTCGGATAATCGTCAAGTAGGGAATGCCCTCCCTGAGTTTTAGGGGCCCTAATCCTGATTCTGAAAATTATGAAAATTTTAGGGTTTGCTCAGAATCACTTGGGTGTCTCAATTAAGGTTTCCTATTGGTCAAATTAATTTAATAATTATGACTTTTGATGAGAATCGTTACACGCGGGCCGCGTAAGGGTCAAATTTTAACTATAAATAGTGGACAGCGGGACTTGAATTCTGAAAGAAAAACGACGTAAAAACTCACAATATTCACTGAGATACGAACAGTATACTCTAAATCCACACACGGGTCTCGAAATTCTGCCGCTAAAAAAGGGTATTAGCACAATCGCTGCTACGATTCATTTTCCGACGATCAATATATCCAATGAATGTTTAAGTGCCGCCCACATTAGGGTTATACTTTATCGTTCGTCATTAATTTGACGGATCATCGTTAATTCGATGGATAAAGTATTATACTTTGTCGTTCGTCATTAATTTGACGGATCATCGTTAATTCGATGGATGAAGTATTGCACTTTGTCGTTCATGGTGAATTTGATCTCGTGAGTTATCGTAATTGCTGAATTGATTACTAACCCAGTTTTGTGTGCATTGTTATTTAAATTAGGTTAACAAGGCTAAATCATAGATTAGACTCTGTCCGTATTAAATCAGCAATGTGAGTCATTCTCTCTTTTTATCAAATCTATTTACAAAATCATGTTTATTTTCAAAGTTATAATTACGGGGATTAAGTCTTTGTAATCACCAAGTTACAGCCGGTATGTGGGGTTTTGTATACATTACTTGATAATCGTCACCATTGGGGCAGCCAATGGGGGATATGACCATAGTCACAGATTCGGTCGAGTGACAAATACCGTGGGTAGTTGGTTTGATAATAGAAACATTGTAATCTTTCTTAATACCGTAAATTATAACAAATGTGTCATTTTAGTAAATAGAATGATTCACTCAGTATTTCCCGCTGACAAAACCTTTTTCAAACATGTTTCAGGTGATCTGTTGTAATTCAGGAAAAAATGCTGGGGAGCATTTAAAGCTTAAGATAGTGGCTCATTATAAAAATAAAGAAATAAATTTTGTAACATAACGATTTTATAGTAAAATCATACTATTGTAAATTATCGGGGTTTTATCCCGAATTGTGAAATAAAATAATCGGGGAAAATTTTAGCTTTAAACGATCCTAATGAAAACTTCCGCTGTTAAACTTAATCAATTAAATACCGCAGTATTTCTGTCTCACGGCTCCTAAAACGGGTCAAACCGGATCGGGGGCCGTGACAAATACACAAATGTGAAAATAAGTGAATGAGAGCTCATGTCTACATGATAGTGACGTGAAGTGAAAAAATTGTGAACCCATAACACATAGCCTTATGCTTTATAGATTTAAAGTGAAATAAGTTTATGCCTTAAGAATTTTTCCCATACAATCATCGAAAATAACCAAAAGCAATAAATCTCACTTCTAGCAAAATTATTGGTGGGGTGTGGGGAGGTGGATAGAGAGACTGGTTTCAGAGAGGCTCCGACTCCGAAAACAATACAAACCAAAGAGCATTAAAAAAAATACCATACTGCATATCACTTCATAGACTAGTATTAAAACAAATTCACATGTCATTTTGTTGGGCGAGATAAATTTTGATAATTTTAAATGAAAATGTTTTTCCGCCAGTAGAAAAAAAGTATATCCATGTAACTCCTTTGCAAGCTCCAAGTGATGGAAATTATACAACTAGCTCTACATTCTACATTTGTCAAGATTACTTTGAAAACTAAATTGAACTATAAAACAAATTAAAACAAATTAAAAAAAAATACAAATTACTGAATTAGAAAGACATGTTATAAACCTGTATCACAATCTAATCAAGTTTGAATATAAACACTAGTTCATATGACTTCAAAAATCAACAGTGTGCCTTCTTTTTCCAACATGTCACCTTTTGAGACCAACAATCTCCACTATGAGTACTATATGTTCTTGAGATGATCAAATTCAAACCTGCTGCTATCTCTTATATCTCTCTTAGAACGATTTTGAAACCGACAATCTTCTAAACAAAATCGGCTTCTGTCTGTGTGGCAATCCGCATATACCTAAGACGTTGTTTAGGCCATTGGGATGCTTATTAAAACTGCCTATCGTCTTTTGAAATAAACTGTTTTGAAAAAGCAACTTTAAGCGGCATAACTTACTCATAAATGATCATAACTTATATCCAATACACTATTTCACTCACAAATGATCAAATATTCTTTTTCTATATGTCCAAAAAGATTATCCAACGCGTTAATTATACCGTCATAATCCAAATGAGATACATCTCCAGCAATAAAAGCATGAACTTTTTCTCCAATTCTGATCCAACTACAAGCAGGTTCCTTCTTATTCATTTTCTTACTCAACATATTTCTCACATATGCTGCATCTTTATATCTTCCAACCGAAAAATATATATTTGATAACAAAACATATGCACCAACATTATCACTATCAAATTCACTTATCTGCATAACAACCTTTTCAGCCAGTTCAATATTCTTGTGGACCCTACAAGCAGCTAGCAACGGTAACCAAACACTAGCTGTTTTATTTTCTGGCATGCTGCATATAAGCCCGAAAGCGTCCTCTAACTTCCCAGCCCGGCCTAAAAGATCCACCATACAAGCATAGTGCTCGAGATCAGGAACAGAATTCCATATTTCATATGCCTATCGTCTTATTCATTTTCTTACTCAACATATTTCTCACATATTAAGATACACCAATCCTCATGTGGCGCTTTTATCATATCATCTGGTATTCGCAATCGATAGAGATCAAAGAGATATCAACTATACATGCTGACGCACTTCTTCTAGAGAGAGGGTACTTCTAGAATTCCATGATTAGAGATTTCTAACAGGAACAGAAGAAATGGTTCTTATGATTTTGCCTGTAAGTTTTACCTTACACTTACTATCTGAGGTTTTTACGGGAAAATTTCTAAAAGTTTGATAAGCTTAAAATCTTATGAGAGATTTAGCAGTACCTGAATCCAAACGTAACTCTTAGCCATAAAATCATAATAGGGATTATCTGGTGTAATTATTAAGGTGAACTGCCTCTAATTATTCATCAGGAGGGTTAAACGCCTCCATTCTTAATCCTTTTAAACTTAGCTACAAAATCTTTGACAAAATTTAGAGCAGTCTCAGCCTTGACTGGTCGTTTTTTAATCTATATAACGTGAGTAGCTGAGGTAGATCCATAATGGATTCTTAATAAGCAGGCTTTGAAACCTTAATGTGCCCTCTTATTGCCGATGCTAAATCATAATATATATATAGTGCATTATGCTTAAATTCTAGGTTAACCGAATAAGAGCACCATTTCAACCAATGAACCAGGGTTTGCAACCTACTGCCGATAGTTTATAGCTCTTATGGGGGAGTCGGAAAAATTTTTATTCCATCTTTTCCATTTCGCAAAGCGGATACCAGGTTTTTCTAATAAGGTCCTTAAAATTTGGACCATTCCATACTGTATAAGGGGATCTTTTTTTTTTTTTGTGGACTCCATTAGAGTCCTCACTAATCAAGGGTATTACCACCGAATGATTGTGACGCACCCCTTACCGTGTGCTTTCTAGCATAACTACTGATATACCCAATGGTTCCTACTTCTCTCAACAATTCCTTGCAATCAATGGCCCCTTTTAACTATCGTAGTCTCTTGACTTCCAAGAGACGAAGTACTTTTTAAGTACATCCTAAAAAGAATGGGCTCCTCGCCACATATGATTTTATTTGGGTTATTCTTCGCATATGGAATATGAATAAAGCTCTTCTCATGAGCAGTGTCATGTGTTTTAGAGCAAGCAGCGTTTGGTTCTTCATGGCTTTTCTCACAGCCCTTCTCAGCCGTGATAATTATAGTTTTGGAGATTAACTCCGTTAACAGTGAGGTTCATACTTGATGCACTATTAATATTTGTCGCATCTCTTAGTATCGCGACTTTTGTTTGTCTCTTCTGAGTTTTCCATACTCAAATCTTTTGGTATTAAAGTAGAGCGATGTGTGTATCCTTCGCTTGCATTTGCGGGAAGTTAAAGTGTTAAACTAAGTCGAGCCATTTCCTGTAATAATTGCTACTTTAAAAACTACATTGAAATTCAAATAAATACATGCAACAGAAGATTCAAGAACACTGACAATTATATCAAATCATTAAGCTTTATTCATACTGATATGAAATCACTAATTTTATCATGATAGCATATGCCCAACCACCAAATTAAAAAAAAAAAAAAAAAAAAAAAAAAAACCTTCAAATATACATACAAATCAGCACTAATTCATTCACTTGATTGAAGTGATCCCTTGAACATCAGTAAGCATGTCAAGATAGAGTTAACGGTTTGCGATTTCCAAAATAAACGTAACAATTAAAAACATCTATTATCGACTCGTAATTTTCTAGGTTTCTTAATTGATCTGCAATATGCCAAATATTAATGTAATTGTTGCCAGTCTTTTTATCACAAGTTTGTTGTAACAGTGAAGATAAAACTTAAAAGGCAAAACATAAACCCAAATTAACTTGCAAATTAAAGAAAACAAAGTTCAAGATTTCAAGAACACAATAAACAAACCACAAAACAGAAAACACCCAATTGAGCTGAAATAGTAAAATCTATACTCACACTACAAGATTACAGAAAGCAAAAAAAATCAAGAATTCAAGAAACCCACTAAGAAAACACAAAAGACAAAATACCCAATTGACTGCTTGATAAGATAATAGTATCTGATGATAAAAGATATGATTTTTAACTTATAAATGACATAAATGTAAGAAAAATAATGACTAATTGAGTAGAAAATATTAAAGTACATGAAGATTTCACACATTACAGGTAGGGTATTGTTAAGATTGCCTATGATTATTCGTTGAAGCAAGCATGTTATGAATTTGAGCAAAAGAAAAGATGGGTAACATACCTTGTGAGAGCAGAGAAGAACAGGAGAGAGCTCGAAATCAGAAGAATCCACGGTTGTAGTAGCTTTGAACCGGGGAGAATCGAAATAAAACCGGCGGTTTATAGCAACCGGTGAGATGTCGAAAACGGCGGTGGAATCTGCAATGAATCAGAACGAGCAGCGGGCTGTAGAAGCAGGGCCGGCTCAACCATTTCGGTGGCCTAAGGCGAAGAAAAAGTTTGTGGCCTTTTCCCTTCCCAAAAAAAAAAAAAAAATTTGCGAAAAACCCTCCTCCTTTACCCGGGCTTGGGACCGGCAAAATAAACTATAATGTTTATTGTTGGCGGAGTTAAACAAACTATATAAATATATTGAAGTTGATGATAGGTATATTATACACAATGCGAAATAAGGTTTTTAACGAAAGTGTGAGAGACAACCAAAACTTTCAACATAAGAGTGGCTGGAATGGTGGTTGGTAAGGCTTTGGGCATGCGAAAGTAGCAGTTCAATTCTTAGGAAAATCATTTCAACATAACAGAAAATTAAGCAACTAGGAAATTAGGGCTAATATCACAAACTTCAATTAGGCAACTAGAAATTAGGATTTAGGGCTAATATCACAAACTAGAAAATTAGGGCTTTACCTTCAGCACTGAGCGATTCAGCGAAGATGCAGCCACTGAGCGAAGATGCAATCTTGATTTTGTAAGAACTGTAATCGATGATGACTGATGAGCAGCGCTGATGAGAGAAGATGAGCGACAATGAGTTCAGTTTGTAAATTAGGACTTAAGATTTAAGAAGATGAATCAGAATTTGTGGACATATAAAGAAATAAAACTTACCGTTGAAAGGAGATGATGAGACGCAGGCGGCTGTTTGTCTTCCCAGCGATGCCATACCCTGATACCCGTTGAAAGAAGATGATGAATTCGCTCCTGCTGGCTGCTGCCCTTATCCCCTATACGACCAGCTGGTTTTTCAGAAATTACATATAATATAAATTTTTTTTTTTTTTAAATGGAGGCCCTATAGATAATGTGGCCCAAGGCCCAAGCCTTGTTTGGCTTACCCTTGGGCCGGCCCTGTGTAGAAGAAGAGAAGAGAATGCGATTGTATTAATAAAAAAAAAAAAACCCTGGTTAAAAAGGGTTTTCCGTAGTCTTCTATAAATTCGGTATTGCATTGAGATAGAAAGTAAGGTGCTGTTTGTTTTTTCTTCTTGAAAACCTCTTCTGCTGCAGGCCACATCTGCAGGCATCTGCAGGAGAAGAGGTGGACCAAATGTCTTCAGTCTGCAAGGAGAAGAGGGTTTGTTTTTTTTTTTTTATAAAAAACCTCTTCTTCTAGGTTTAAAAACACACACCACAATCTGCACCTCCACTCTCTCTCTACTCTCTCTCTACTCTCTCTCTACCACTTCACCACCGCCACCACTTCACCACCGCCATCATCACAACCACCGTCACCACCTCCGCCTTCACACCTCCACCGCCTTCACACCTCCACCGCCATCATCACACCTCCACCGCCATCATCACAACCACCGTACCTGAACCGAGACTCGTTGAACATGAGGTCGACCGCCATCATCACAACCACCGTACCTGCCATCGATTTAGGGTTTCGTTTCCGATCGATTTAGGGTTTCGTTTGGGGTTTCGATGAGATCGATTTAGGGTTTCGATTTAGGGGTTTCGTTTAGGGTTTCGTTTGGGGTTTCGGTGGTGGTGGCGGCGGAGCAGGAGCAGGAGCAGAGGTGGGGTTGGTGTTTTGTCGCTGAACTTTGATCGATTTGGGGTGTTTTGTCGCTGAACTATGATCGATTTGGGGTGTTTTGGTGGTGGCGGAGCAGGAGCAGAGGTGGTGGTGGCGGAGCAGGGGTGGCGGTGGCGGAGCAGAGGTGGTGGTGGCGGAGCAGGGGTGGTGGTGGTGGCGGAGCAGGGGTGGTGGTGGGTGGCGGAGCATGGGTGGAGGTGGAGGTGGTGCCAAGAAGAGGTAAAGCTCCTCTTGGAGAAGCTTTGGTTTTATCACTTCCTCATGAAGAGGCTGGGGAGAGGCAGGAAGCACTTCTCAAAAAAAAAAAAAACAAACACTCTTTTGAGGCTCCACCTCTTCCCGCGTCTGCACGGTGCAGACAGAAGAGGCAGGAAGCTCTTTTTGAAAAAAACAAACACCACCTAACTAGTGCTGCTGATTGAGTTATTGAATTTTTTTAAAAGCTAATAAATTAAATTAAAAAAATATATATTTGGTATTGCCAAAAATTGTTTTTGTGTTGACTTTTTTTAAAAAGTGTAAAAAGATATTTTTCAAAACTATAAAAACATGGTTTTGTAAATGATTTAAAAAAAAGATTTTTAGTATTTTTAACATAAAATTACAAAGAATAAACTTCCGTTTTGATCCCTGTGGTTTTGTCACTTTAACGGTTTTGCTCCAAACCTTTAAAAATAGCCATTTTACTCCCTGATCTATGAAGCTTATCTCTATTTCACTCCCCGTCTCTAACGCCATCCAATTCAACCGTTAAATCCTGATCACATGCCCCTCACATAAGGGGCATTTTAGTCTTTTCCCATATTTTAAATATTTTTTGTTATTATATAAAAGACTGATTTGCGGAGGAGAGAGAGCATGTAGAGAGACAAGAGAGTTTATATCAGTCTCACCTTCAACAACCTCCCCACCAACATCCACCATCATGCACCACCACCACCATCATCTACCGACCACCGTTAACCACCACCTGCCGACACCATCCACAACCCCACTAACCACCACATGCCGACACCACCCCACAAACCACCACCTGCTGACACCACCCAAAACCACCATCACCTTCCGACCACCATCACGACCGTCTCCGTTCGGTATTGTGTCACACCACCATTGCAGATCTGATCCCCACACCACCACCTTCAACCTTCACTTCCAACACCCCCCCCCCCCTCTAAAGCAATCTGGTGGGTTCTATGTGTGTGGCTGAACATACCCGGTGTTTCCTCATGACATTCATCTGATGTTGAAAATAGAAAAAGTGCAAGCCCATAAGAGGAGAAAGAAGGCCATAAGGTCTGTTATAATTAGAGCTTTGTGGAAATCTGGAGTTATAGAAATGATAAAAATTTTAGGGGTACCAGGAGATCAATTGGGAGTTTAAAGAAACTGTGTATTTGTAGGTGTGAGCCAAAATGGTGACCCCCCCCAACCCCGACCTCTGTATTTTTCCTCTCTCTCTAACACCCACCTCACAAGTTCGTCATCAGAACCACCACCTCACCGGAACCTAAATCCCCATCGTCATTATCAACGTGGTTTGCGTGGAAACCCTAGCCGCTGCCCCTTACCCCTTTTAGATCTGAACCGATTTATGTTCCAGTTTGAAGATTGAAGATGAAGCTTACCTAGTTTGGTGATATTAGCGGCGGATGACGATGGTCCAATAGGCAGTTTTGAATCGGCGAAAAGATTAGCCGGAGTTTACGGTGGCAGCAGGTGGATACCACAAAGACTTCTTCGATCTGTTCTGGTTTAGCTTTCAACAACTGTCATCGTCAATTCCAGTAGGCTGGTGGGATGGGCGGTGGTGTTGTCTCATGGCGGTGGTGGTGAATATTACAGAAGTTATTAGAGAGAGAGAAAGACAAGGATAGGGGTGAAAAATTTGGGTTGAATGCTTTCCTATAAATATATACATTTAAATTACTAAATAATTAATTATGGGAAAAGACTAAAATGATTATTTTTAAAGGTTTGGGGCAAAACCGTTAAATTGGATGGCGTTAGGGGCGGGGAGTGAAATAGAGATAAGCTTCATAGATCAGGGAGTAAAATGACTATTTTTAAAGGTTTGGGGCAAAACCGTTAAAGTGGCCAAACCACAGGGAGCAAAACGGAAGTTTACTCAATTACAAATCTATTCTCACCATTTAAAATAGTAACCAAACATCGGAATTTACCCCATTCTTTTTGGTAATTTTACTTTTTCCACCATAAAGCTAATCCAAACACTTTTTTAACTTTTTTTTAAGTAATAAGTTAATAAGCACATTTGACAAAAAAAAAAAAAAAAACACTTTTGAAGTTAAATAAGCAATTCCAAACACCCTCAAGTAAATTGCAATCGTTTGCTTCAAAATGTTAGACCATTAGTTATTGCCCAAACACATCCCCAAGGATTGCGTGAAAGTGCTAAGGCGTGAAGGTACTCACGCCTCCAATCTCTGCAGCCCCACATGTTCCTTCTTAAACTAACCCAATAAAATAAATCCACCTCACCTAACCACACTAACATTTTTTTAACTTTTATTTATTATATAATTTAAATATTATTTTAACACGTAGTGAGTATTGAAACCTTGTGAGACGGCAATACACAAATGTGAAAATAAGTGAGTGAGAGCTCATGTCTACATGGTAGTGACGTGAAGTGAAAAAATTGTGAACCCATAACACATAGCCTTATGCTTTATAGATTTAAAGTGAAATAAGTTTAGACCATGGGGTATGGTGGGGCTTGGGTTGGGGCTTGGGTTGGGCATTTGGTGACACGTGGATCTTGAATATTACAAACCCAAAGCCAAGTTTTTTAGGGGTATGGTGGGGCTTGGGTTGGGCGTGGCTGGGCGGCGTTGCCTAGCCACATCAACATTTTTTATATATATATATTTTTATTTATAACTAAATAAAAAATAAACATACATAATTTTTTTAAATACATAAACATACATAATAATTATCAAAATAAAAAACAGTCATTCTTCGTCGTCTTCGTCGGTTTCGAACCCAGGAATTGTGGTAACATGTTCCACCAAATCAGCTCGAAGGTTCTGATGTATATCCCTTGACTTTATTAAAAATTCATTTGCCGCTTTATCTTCGTCTGTAACGTTACCTGGTTGGGGGTCATCGTCATCATAGTAGGTAACGACCGCTCTACCTTCTCCTCCGTTTAGGTTGTTGAGTCTCTTCCTCATCGTCTTCGTCTTCCACGATAGCTTTCACCACTGCCGCGATCGTTTGTAGAAATATTTCCGCACCATCGTCAGACGATGATGACGATTCGCTATAACTTGAAGAACTCATGGCAATATTGTGTTTTATGTGTTTGATATTGTGTGAGAAAAATGTTATAAATGTGGTAAGTATTTATAAAGGAATTTTTTTTTTTTTAAAAACTAGCCCCCAACGGCTACTTTTAATGGGCCAATCACAATCCGCCAACTCACATTGCTCCCCCGCCCCCCGCCCGGCTTGAAAGCCAAGCCCCAAGGGGCCACGCCCCAACCCAAGCCCACCCGGGGTGGTGGCTTGGGCGTTTTACCCCAACCCACGCCCCAACCCAAGCCCCATACCCCACGGCCTTATGCCTTAAGAATTTTTCCCATACAATCATCGAAAATAACCAAAAGCAATAAATCTCACTTCTAGCAAAATTATTGGTGGGGTGTGGGGAGGTGGATAGAGAAACTAGTTTCAGAGAGGCTCCGACTCCGAAAACAATACAAATCAAAGAGCATTAAAAAAAATACCATACTGCATATCACTTCATAGACTAGTATTAAAACCTATATAAAGAAGTAACTTCTTTGTGCATATGTGAGTTGTAACCTATGCTTTGAACGTTTTCCAAAAAAAAAAGTTGATTTTCTACTTTTCACCCAAAGGTTTATATCTTTTACAATTTTAACCCTACATAGTTTGGTTATATAACTTTAACCCAAAACTTTTCATTATTTGCAATTTAACTTCACAACTTTTTTCACTTATAATTTTCATCTTTCGCAAATTTTATTTCGCAAATTTTCGTTTTACGTATAGTTCTAAATTTTTCGAGTTAATACGACGCAACGTGCATGTGTGGTTCAACGTTTTTACCTCTATTTTTCCACGTATGAAAGGTTCGTCGCAACACACATATCCTAGGTCGAGTCAGTGTTGGTGATCGATGACGGTTGTGTGACATTAGTACTATTTGACACCGTTTTACGCCTCGCTGCAACACGAGGTGTGCTTTGAGGGTTTTTAAAGAAAAAATGGTTATGCATATGGTTGTCGTAACGTTGGCTTTGGGGGTTTTCCAAAAAAACTGATTTTTTTACTTTTCAACAAAAAGCATGTCATAAATTACTTTTAACCCAAAACTATTTATTTTTTTACTTTTAACCCAAAAAATTTTATGTTTTGCAATCTATCCTCAAAACTTTTTTTACTTTCAACTTTGGCCTTTTATAGTTTTCATTTTCCGCAAATTTTTCGCTTTATGCTTGATTCTAAATTTTGTGACTTAACACATTGCAACGTGTGTCTTGTAGGAACTAGGTTCACTTTTTATTAAAATATATTACAAAATAAATAAAAAATAATAACGAGACTCTCGTTATTTGTGGGAAATTCGACTAGTACAATACCGGTTACAAAATCTAAATAAACGAATATAAAATACAATGTAATTGTACCAATCTTGATTCAAGCAAGCGTCTTTTTAAACTTCAACAGCGCCTTCCAGATCGAAACTCCACTGCAAGACAAGCAAAAAATCGTTGACAGTTTTGGTTGAGGCACGTGTTCAACACGCTTCCCTTAAAACAGATTCCGCGCCTCCTCTCAGACGGTCTGTCTCCCAGGGTACAACAACCGGAACAGTATGTGTACTGCCGGAGATGGCACTCACGCCCAAGATCACACCGGGTATCAGGGTGTTTAGAATTGTTGATGGAAATATGAAGTTGTAAATAATTTAGAGAATGCTCTTCTCTAAGATCTCATAAGATGTAGAGATTGCTCTTGAGTATCTTTTTCTTCTTTTCAAATGAATAAACAATATTCATTTTATAAAGAGATACATCAAGACTCATTCAACCCATTAATGTTTGTCATAAACAAGGTCATTAATCTTGTAATTAACAAGATAATTAATCTTGTAATAACAAGAGTTTAAACTCTAAATTAATGGATATTAAGTGGTAGTAAAAACGAAACTGCCATTCAACTTATGGCACCAGTGGAAACCGTCTAACATTAACTCTCTAGTAAGTAGACTGGTTTGACCGGTCTAGTGCGCATGCAGGCGCGCCTTAGTTGAGCCTACACTACGCTTCCGCGGAGACACACCTTTTTGCACCATGCGCTAATAGGATGCCACTACGCATACCAGGACGCCACCTGATTATGTGCCATCCATACTCGCGAGCCACACGGATGACACTACGCATACCAGGACGCCACCTGGTCATGCGCCATCCAAACTCGTGCGCCACTTGCAGTCTTCGCCATAGCTAATGACATGCGCCATGCCAAGGCATCCGCCTACGCTACCCAAGGGTGCGCCATAAGTGGACCCGCCATGTATCTGACCACGCGCTCATGGGCAAAAATACAAAGGCGGTGTGCGAAGTTCAAAGCGCACCACATTGGGCTTATAGCCCACATCACGCGCGCATATGTGCAGGTGCGGTGCACCCTTTGGTCCCCACTAGTGTTTGCCTTCAAGGAGTGCTCCTCCTTATATACCACTTTAAGTTTTGTCATTCCACCTATGTGGGACAAGGTGACAAATCTCAATCCATTTTTCTCATCTTTGTTTGTTCCAAACATACAACTTCAAGCTTCGATATCACATTCATCTTAGCTCTATTTGGACATAGTTTGAACACAAACCCATAAATAATTATTTATACAACACATATATAAATATTATTGATGTCCAAAATATTTAGTGAAAAACTCATTTTCACTAAAATTTCCAACAATCCCCCACATGAATGGAGATCGATTAAACACACAAAATTCCCTGATGAAACCTCGACAGTCGAGTATTGCAGGATAGGTAGGTTTTGCCTTTGAACCTTCCTTTGTGAAGCATACTTAGCCTACTAGGGTTTTGTAGACGTGATGTCCTTGAACAACCCCCCATTTGTGTAAACGACAATATACATTCACACAATACTTTCCCTAGCCGGGCCATCCCCTCACTATCGTGTCCTATAATGGTCATGGAGCACTTTCCTGGTTCTGCGGGAGCTCTAGGAATTATGCCCTAATTCCATTCGAAGCGACCACACTTCTCTCCAACATAGGTGATTTCCCTTTAAATCATTAAAAGCATTATGGTTTACTATGATTTACACAAATCATAAAACCATATATTATGCTTAACCTCACAACAATGTCACTGAATATTATAGGAATGGACTAGGACATATTTAAACACCCTTTTATAGTTTTAGGGGGATATATGAAACATATAAACTAGCTTATATATAAACATATATATTAGCTACGCCCCCACAGTGACTACCCTTCGGTTCATGATTAAGTTGGCCTATTGAACCTAGATCTTGGGATCTCCAGTCAACTAGGTTAGGTTTCCCTCATGTCCCTTTTTCCATGGCTTTAGTCCCATTCCACAACCTGATCTCTTATCAACCCACTGGTTGTTGGATCCAAAATTATCTTTGACTTCGCTAAGTCACCGACGACAATTTAAATTGAGATCAGTTGTTCTAACGTGTTCTTGACTCGCTAGTCACCTTTGCCTTTTAGTCGATTCATAAGACTTATAACTCGTGATCTCAACCTGGATCCAGTTATGTACCTTGTCTTAGAATGACATGAAACTCAATTCATGGCCAAACACGTTTTCACCATGCCTTTGGTGTGTCATGACTGACATCTTACTAGATTTTGAATCTAACCAATTGGCATTCGAGTCCAATCTATTCGATTGACTCCATATAACCATTGTATACTCCACTTGGTCATGTGTTTGCAATGTATGCAAGTCACCCCCCACATTTAAGTGTAATTGGATAGCATCCAAATGGGGCGATGAAAGGTTCTCCCTTTCATTTCGAGTTTGAGAAAACTTCTCAACTACCATTTCCACATTCAAATGCAAGTCACCCCCACATTTAAGTGTAATTGGATAACATCCAAATGGGGTGATGAAAGGTTCTCCCTTTCATTTCGAGTTTGAGAAAACTTCTCAACTACCATTTCCACATACCCTAAAGGGTTTGTTTCTTAAATGGCCTCCTCCCCCACATTGCTTGCATTTTAATGAAGTTATATTTATAGTTTTGTTTAGCACAAAATTCATTCTTGTGTCATCACATATTTTGAATGTTTAAAGTTAATTTAATCTCCGTCGAGCATATAAATTAACAAGTATTAGTCTAGCATGCTTTAGACCACAATACTCTAGCATGTGAACAGAAGATGCATCATTCTGATTCTTCACAGCCTTAAGAGATAACGCACTATCTCTTCCGAACATTCGTTTCTTAGTTTAGACACAATAATAAAATTTTATTTCACCATTCCAAAACCATCAGTTTTAGGAAGGCCTCAAAACCATAGTTAATTTCATCCATTAGGATCATAACTCGTTTGCCTTTTTATCTCCAAGGCTTCACCATAGACTTCCTAAAGACTTAAACATAAGTCTTAATCCAAGTCACTTTGATGAAAGATCTTTGTATAAAATCACTTGAATCTTGAGATATAGCCAATTAGATTGACTCTCAACAATAAAGCATTCACGTATGCCTATAGTGATATATACATTTACGTTGCTGTTTCATTAATACCATGTATTGGGATACTCTCCCAAATTGAGGACCATGCCTCCACATAGTTTAAACAACATTGATGGTGGTAGAAGCATCTAAAAGTCCATCACTATTGTAAATTTCCATTAATAAATTTCCTAAATTTATTAAAACATTTACAATAATAACATATATTTCTTTCATATGTTATATTCTTTGAAAACTTACATGTGCATTTCCATGTTGATGCTCTCAACATTAGATGACATATCTCGTTTTCGTGTATTCTATCTCAAACCATACACCACGTTTCTCACGACGCCGTTATGCATTTGATGTTTGATTTGTGACTTATTACATAAGTCATGATCACAACCCGCTCGTTGTGTTTGTGTAAATTACTTTTTACACTTTGTATCAAAATGTGTATCATTTTGACAACTTATTAGTAGTCCAAAATAACGGATACACCAATGATATCTAAACATCAAAAGCCAAAGTGTTATTATCTTCAACGCTTTTTTACCGAAATGAACGCAATTATTTCGTTCGGTGTCATGTTTTGAGGTACTCCCTCATCTTGGACCTCTAAACTTGAATAATCACAAGTTGTCCAAAATATAAAGTTGTTTACAATTAACTACTCGCGAGTAGTCCAGCAAACTTATTTTGTCTATAACAACATCGAGTTGTTTTTCACAACATAGCCTTTCCAAGATTATTATATGGTTCAAGACGTTATACTTCTCGTGGAAGTATCGAATCACTTGTAATTCGCAAAGACATGTTTTATTCGTTCAAAACATTTCTCGTTTTTGCAAGTGTTTTAATATTAAACTATATATTTATGTTTTGATTACAAATCAAGACAATAAATCTTATAATAGTTTAATAAATAAAACAATTTCAAACAAAATAAAACGAATACATATCGTTTTAATAAATGGTTTATCATATTCAAACCATTTCTAACCGCTGTTAGATAATAACGATTATCAATCGTTAAAATGAGTGGTTTATATGATAACCAATTCTAATATGCTAATTAGAATTTAAATGTTGAATAAACATTCAAAATATTCGGTTTTATAAAGTAAACCGCTTCTAACGCGCTCGTTAGGAATAAAACGAATACATTTATTTACTTTTGGTTTACTTAAATGAACGTTTTCTAACACACTCGTTAGAAATGAACACGTATCTTTTCTAACACGCTCGTTAGAAAATATATAAAACGATTACAAATCATCTTAAATAGTTTATCATTGTTAACCCGGTTCTAACCCGCTCGTTAGAAATTAACGATTGCAAATCATTAAAATAGTTGGTTATAAGATAAACTAATTCTAACCCGCTCGTTAGAAATTAACGATTGCAAATCATTAAATATTATACAACTAGTTGTACATTCTACATTTGTCAAGATTACTTTGAAAACTAAATTGAACTATAAAACAAATTAAAAAAAATACAAATTACTGAATTAGAAAGACATGTTATAAACCTGTATCACAATCTAATCAAGTTTGAATATAAACACTAGTTCATATGACTTCAAAAGTCAACAGTGTGCCTTCTTTTTCCAATATGTCACCTTTTGAGACCAACAATCTCCACTATGAGTACTATATGTTCTTGAGATGATCAAATTCAAACCTGCTGCTATCTCTTATATCTCTCTTAGAACGATTTTGAAACCGACAATCTTCTAAACGAAATCGGCTTCTGTCTGTGTGGCAATCCGCATATACGTAAGACGTTGTTTAGGTTAGGGATGCTTATTAAAACTGCCTATCGTCTTTTGAATAAACAGTTTTGAAAAGCAACTTTAAGCGGCATAATGATAGAGACCAATTCGAGATGGTCAATCTCCCGATAGATACCCGTAGAGTGGGTTAGGCTCCAAGAAAAAAAATAAAGAACAAGACTACCCCTACTCTAGAGGTTTATAAAATAACTAACACAAAACAAATAAACAGTTGATGCATGGCAACGTGTAAAGATTGTGGGTAAAGTGGTGTATGTGTAGGTTGACCAGACTTTGGCACGTATCATTGCCCACCGCTTCAAAACGTTCTTGTCCTCAAGAACGAAACGAATTTGCCACGGTGGTCGCCACTCAAATCTCCCATTGGCATTTGGTGCGGTATCGACGGCGCACCAAGATGGCCGCCATTCGTGTCTCCGGGTGGCACCGTTGACGAGATCTATATCCTCCTTTATCAAGGGCAAAGGAGTTTTCTTTTCTTCAAGACTCCTATAACACACCAATGAAGATTCCTTTGTGAAATTCCACCTATTGTTGACGTTCACAGCCAAAACTTCTGCAAAGTCTTCAACATCTAAACCAAAATTTGATTCTTTAGTAACCTCCAATGATGTTGATTTGTCGATGGCATGGGCGAGGTTGTTAGAGCCGAGTAATGGTGGGGATGGTTTTTGTGAAAGTGTAAGGGCAGGTGGTTGTACATACGGTTCCGGTGACGGCGTAGGTTTTGGTGGCAATTTTGGTACCGATATTGTTTTTGGTGGAGAGAATGTGGTCCGTGTGGGTATGAGTTTTGGCAGTGGTGGCGGCGGTGGTCGAGCGGGCAATGGAGGTGGAGATTCTAGGCCGAGTCGGGCACAAAAAAACAAGAGTTGTTGTTGTTGTACCGCGAGAAAACTCCACATGGTGTCAAACATTGACATGGTATGCGAGGCTTGTTGGGCGGCAATAGCTTCTTGTTGGGTCACTAGCCGGTCGACCATGTCAACTAAGGTCGTGACGCCTTCTTCGAAGCTTGTACGAGGAGGCATGATGATCGAGAATGAAAGCACCAAATGATAGAGACCGATTCGAGATGGTCAATCTCCCGATAGATACCCGTAGAGTGGGTTAGGCTCCAAGAAAAAAAATAAAGAACAAGACTACCACTACTCTAGAGGTTTATAAAATAATTAACACAAAACAAATAAACAGTTGATGCATGGCAACGTGTAAAGATTGTGGGTAAAGTGGTGTATGTGTAGGTTGACTAGACTTTGGCACGTATCACATAACTTACTCATAAACGATCATAACTTATATCGAATACACTATTTCACTCACAAATGATCAAATATTCTTTTTCTATATGTCCAAAAAGAATATCCAACGCGTTAATTATGCCATCATAATCCAAATGAGATACATCTCCAGCAATAAAAGCATGAACTTTTTCTCCAATTCTGATCCAACTACAAGCAGGTTCCTTCTTATTCATTTTCTTACTCAACATATTTCTCACATATGCTGCATCTTTATATCTTCCAACCGAAAAATATATATTTGATAACAAAACATATGCACCAACATTATCACTATCAAATTCACTTATCCGCATAACAACCTTTTCAGCCAGTTCAACATTCTTGTGGACCCTACAAGCAGCTAGCAACGGTAACCAAACACTAGCTGTTTTATTTTCTGGCATGCTGCGTATAACCCCGAAAGCGTCCTCTAATTTCCCAGCCCGGCCCAAAAGATCCTTCATACAAGCGTAGTGTTCAAATTGAGGAGTTATTTATAATGTTTGACCATCTGGTTAAAAAAAGTCAAACCTTCATTGACCATTCCAGCATGACTACAAGCAGTCAAAACCGCCACGAAAGCGACAGAATTCGGTCGCAAATCTTCCATTTCCATTTGCTTGAATAATACGATGGCATCATGCGCATAACCGTGTGAAGCACATCCCATTATCATGGCGGTCCATAACACCAAATCACGTTGCTTCATACGATCGAAAACGCATTTTGCGAGTTTGATGTTGCCACATTTAGCATACATGTTAACAAGTGAGCTGGATATGAACACGTTATCATCGAAATGATGCCTGATTATGTACCCATGAAGTTGTTGTCCTAACGGTAAAGTGGTTAAGTGTGCACAAGCGGGAATAACGGAGGAAAATGAGATCGGGACGGGTTTAATATTAGCACATAACATTTGCCGAAACAATCTTAAACCCTCATCAAACAAACCATTTTGTACACATGCTGCAATCATAGAGCACCATGAAACGCAATCTTTCTCAGGTAATGAACAAAACAACCGATATGAATCTTCAACCGTTTTACAGTTTGCATACACATCAATCAACCCGCTTGCAATGAATCCGTTTCGTTCAAACCCGTGTCTAATTCCATACCCGTGAATCTCCTTCCCCTTCCAAACATCCATATATTCCGCAACAATGGGAAGAACATTTGATAAAGTAAAAGCGTCAGGCTTTAATATCGCATCACCCATCTCTCTAATCGTCATCATTGCTTCATCGTACATGCTGTTTTGCGCGTATCCCAAAATAAGTGTGTTATATGAAACAGCGTCTCGCTCTGGCATTGTTTCAAAAACTTTTCTCACATTTTGCATCTGTACATTTCCTTGATCTTGATTACTCATTTGATTCAAAGTACTCGAATTTCGACAGTTGTAACTAACTTCATTGTAAGATTTAAACTTATTATTAGTATTGTTATCATGATTTAATACACGCTCATTTTGACCGTGTTGAACAACAGTTTTTCTCTCAGGACTTTCATCTAACACCTGGTGTGCACTAAACCTCTGCAACTTCGAATACATACTCAACAGCGCATTTCCAGTAAAAACATCGAATTCCAACCCGACCCGAATAACAGAACCATGAACGGACTCCCCAAACTTGAATTCCAATACATACCTGTAGCTATTATCTCTGACCGGGATACTAGGTGCACGTCACATTTTTGGAAAAGTTTCCAACAATCTTTGGGCACACGTTTGAATTTTAGTACGGCTTATCATCCTCAGACTGACGGTCAGAGTGAGCGTACTATTCAAACGTTGGAAGACATGCTGCGTGCATGTGCGATCGATTTGGGAGGTAGTTGGGATAAGAACCTACCATTAATCGAATTCTCCTACAACAATAGCTACCATACCAGCATCAAGGCTGCGCCTTTTGAGGCATTATACGGTAGAAAGTGTAGATCGCCAGTTTGTTGGCCGGAAATTGGAGATGTCCAGTAATCAGGACCAGAGATAGTGTCCGAAACAAGGGACAAGATTGTCCAGATTCGTGACAGTCTCAAAGCTGCCCGGGATAGGCAGAAGAGTTAAGCTGATCCTAAGCGTAAGGATTTTCACTTCGAAGTAGGTGACAAAGTCCTACTTAAAGTGTCACCCTGAAAAGGAGTGATGCGGTTTGGTAAGAAAGGCAAGCTAAGCCCGAGATACATAGGACCTTCCGAGGTTATTGAACGTGTCGGGACAGTTGCCTATAAGCTAAACTTACCAGAAGAGCTCAGTGGAATTCACAAAGTGTTCCACATCTGCAATCTGAAAAAGTGTTTCGCTGACGAATCACTGGTTATACCACATACAGATGTGCATATAGATGAGAGCTTAAGATTTATTGAAAAACCTTTGTCGATTGAGGATCGACGGGTTAGGAAGCTTCGAAGTAAGCATGTGCCTATTGTTAAGGTCAAATGGGATGCCCGTAGAGGTCCCGAATACACGTGGGAGGTTGAATCCACGATGAAAGAAAAGTACCCTTACTTATTTCAGTAAATCTCGGGTCGAGATTTATTTTAAGGGGGTGAGGATGTAACACCTCGAAAATTCACGTCCTATAATGTGTAGACACGTGTCAAATGTTTAAACGTGTGAAAGAAATATTACGAAAGGACTAAAGTTGACAAACATGGAAAGTATGTGAATATACGTATTCTAAGTGTCAACTGTGAATAAATATAATGTACATTAACCCTACACGATGCTCATACCTTCAAACGAATAAATCATGGATCATACGAAGCTAAAAGTGAGAGAGTTCAAACTACAGGGACTAAATGTGTCAACATGTTCAATTTATACCTCTGAGTGACCTTTTGACAAACCTGAAGCTTTGTAAATATTAAATATGCTCACGAGAATGCACGATTTAAATTTCGTAAAGTTTCGTTAACGTATGAGAAAGTTATGATCAAATTCGTGTGCGAACGGTTAAAGCGTAAACGTCGAATGTTAGGACTTTTCGGGTGACAACGAAGTTACCGGGGGCCTAACAAAGTGGGTATATATTTTAAAGCCTTTCTAGATCAATATAGAGGGTTTACAATGCAAGAAAAACAAGTGCCCGATCAAATTTTGAAGAGCCAAGGATCAAATCGCAAAATATCACAAAAGCTGATCAGGAGGGCCTAGCGCGACGCGATGGGGGGTCCTAGCGTCACGCTAGGGGTGCCCAGCTCCGGAAATTGTGGGTCTTGCCTGCTGAGTGCAATCTGATCGATCCCCATCTGATTTTCCACATCCCTTGGCCCCTAAAACACCCCCTAAGCCTCTAGGACACATGTTGCAAGCTTGTGGTCAATCCTAGACTTGGTTGTCAACATGTTATGGTGTGTATCACTAGTATATAAGGCCTTCAATGTCTCATTCATTCACCATTCCTTGTCTGAGCATTTGTGGAACTTCCAAGCAGCCCCCTTGCCTTCCTAATCATCCATTAAGCACTTGTAAGTACCCCTAACCCTTCTAAATTAAGTTTTGCTTTGTAATTAGCTTAAAAGTCAACATATCGTAATTAACGGTTGACTTCGAGATTAGTCAATAATGGCTCAGTCATATCTCGAATTAAAAGTGGTTATAAGTTGGTATTTATGTGGGTAATAAAACCCTAAAAGGGTTTCCCCTGATCACCACTCTAACTAGTTCAAATGTCGGGTCAAACATGTACTTAAAAAGTCAACAGGATTCTTAAATTTGCAATTTATGCATGATTAGCTATCTAGAACATATACAACCTATTTTAACCTTAATATGACTTGGTAATAAGTGTACGGACTTGTCTAAACTTGTTTGATTCAACAATTTTTAGTTTAGGATCGATTCGGAACCAAAAGGCGCATAGTTTGACTTTTGCTTTGACTTCGGTTCTGACCCGATTTATGTAGGTTTAGACATGCCTTAAAGTTCCATTAGGACCTAGTTACATGTGTGTATAACCCTCTGCGTTTATACCACTTGAAACCTCGTTTGTCCGACGTTTCCGTTAATTGCTCATATGTTGACCGTTATGCCCTTATTACCTTAAAACGTAATTTATGGAAATGTAAAAGTGTAGAAACCTTAAATACTAATATATAAACTTGTATGCAAAGCTTGACATCAGTTTGACTTGTAGATTAAGAGTTATGCTCATTATCGCAAAACTAATGCTTTATGTTAATAAAACGGCGTAATTAGCGTATAGCCTAGTTAAGCTTACTTTTTGGTATCAAATTTAATACCCACTGATGTAACATATTATTTTGGGAATTTTAAAGATTTTTAATTAATTTTAGGCTGAGCATAACTCATAGTCGTAGGCTTAATCCCGTAATTGTCGGTTTTGCCCTTACGGGCCATAAAATGAGTTTTACTTATCTAAACGACTCCAAACCTTTTGCTACTGATCACATATGATAAATACATTATTTTAAGCCTTCTGGAAATATAAAAATATCAGATTTAAGTATCAAACCCGGAAATGGCCTTTAATCGCCTTATTTAGCGTTTTTAACGCATAGTATGTTTTAAAATCATATTGAACATACCCGGGTTGATACCTACTGATATTTTAGGCAAATTAAAATATTTTAACAGTAAGCAAAGGTTGATTAACTCAGACTCCGGTTTTGAGCTTTTCGGCTTATGTGAAATTACCAAAATACCCCTACGGGGCATAGTTTGGTTAAAAATGATAAATTTCGCATATATGCTTTAACCTACTGATATAACTTATCAAATTGAGTATGTTTGCTGATTACATCAGACCTGTAACTCAGTTAAACATTTAAACTCTTTTACAAACTTTAAAATGACCAAACTACCCCTACGGGGCATAGTTTGTGTTTAAATTCATTTCGGGCATAACGAAAGACATCCTACTGATGTCACAACATATTTGAAGCATATTAACTTAGGAAACCTGTATATGGCTCTTACGGATACCCGTTACGCTTATTACGCATTCGGTTCGGTTTATGTAACAAGTTTACATAAATTAGCCGAAACGGGTCAAACCTTATCGGTTTAATCTCAAAATCCAGAATGTGCATGAAGGACCCATATTAAACAAGTCTCTGAACTTGTCGGGTCTAAATCACATTCTATCCGGTCTTCACTCAATCGTGCGTACGAACCGTATCTGTGAAACTAGCCGGTCTAAGCTCAAGCTTAATAAAAGACCCTTTAGTATTCTAATAGGTTATATTAAACCTTCATTCCAGATAAGGAGAACCAGTAAAAGCTACGTGCATTTTGCTTATTGTGATTTATACTTTGCATCAGGTAAATACTTTTAACTTATTTTCCCTATACGGGCTTGGGTTACGGTACATAGCGTACCGCTTGATCGGGCATCAAATCTCCACGCTTAGTGGGTAGTTGAATAATTTGATCGGCTCGTTTAAACAGTCTTGTTTACTTTACAGCCTTTGGGGGGTTAATGACCATGTCCCGGATATCCCTGGCATCATCTTACGAGATGGCCACGACCTGAGCACGGGGTGTAGGCGTACTCCCGTGTATAACTCACTTAAAGTGGTGTGTCTATTGATCTTTAACCCGGATTTGATTCGGGCTACTGAACGCATAAGTAACATGTAATTCGTTCACAAGATTATAATATTAAATAATTCTCCCAAGTTAATAAAAAGATTAATCTTGCCTCTGTGCATTTTAATCAAATTATAAAATATTTATGCCATGTGCATCCAAATCAATTTTCAAACCATTTTCCAAAATGAGTCAGTTGATTGTATTTACCAGTGTAAACTGACGTATTTTCCCAAAAATACTAAATGCAGGTACTAAACGTAATTGGCTGGATTGCCTCCTTAGCATCAATAAAGAGTCTCGCAAGCTTAAGATGCCTGAAGTCTGTTGAACTATTGTTTCCAATTTATGTTCGATCCTTCTGTGGATAGACTTCCGAATATTGTAACAGTTGATATTACAATAATAAATTCGGTTGTATTATATTTTCAATTGCTTCCGTTGTGCTTAAGAATATTGTGTTATTTGACTATTATGTTGCCAACCATGACGTCACGATACTCCCCACCGGTGACACGTGGAATTTGGGGTGTGACATGGAAGTGCAAGAAAGGGCGGCCCCGCATTTTCACCACCACGGAAACCACAATCGAGCGGAGTGAAAAACGAACCCTCATGTCCACTGCAAACAAAGAAAGATGGTGTTTCAATAAGCCCCTGTTTCTAACTTCTTCACAAAGATCGATTTTATACCTGACAGCAGAGATAAAAAGGATGATCGGTCGCCGGAAACCAGCTGCGTCGGCGGAGGTATGCTCGCCATTGTGGTCGCCGGAGGTGGAGGTGGAAGGATGGGGTTCTCTGATTCACTCATGGTTAAGTGGTCGCCGGTTATGGAGGTGGAGGTGGAAGACGGTGGTGGAGGTGGAAGCCGGTTGTGGCAGTGGTGGATGGATCGCCGGTTGATCGCCGGTGGTGGATTGATCGGAGATGGAGGTGGAAGTGAAGAACCTTAGGGGGTAAGATTGTGAAATAGTGTTGAGTTTAAGGGTTATTATACTATATAAGATACTAATGAACGTGAAATTACCTATTTACCCTTTGACCCTTCCATTCTTTTATTGACCGGTCAACATATTTGAGCTTAGGGGGTACATAAGAGTTAACAGTAGGGGGTAATTTTGCATTTATTTCCTTAGGGGGGGTAAGAGTGCCAATGGCCCCTAACCTCAGGGGGTAAAACTGCAATTTACTCAAAAATATATATTTGGTATTGCTAAAAATGTTTTTTGTGTTGACTTTTTTAAAAAGTGTAAAAAGATATTTTTCAAAACTATAAAAACATGGTTTTTTAAATGATTTAAAAAAAAAGATTTTTAGTATTTTTAACATAAAATTACAAAGAATAAACTTCCGTTTTGATCCCTGTGGTTTTGTCACTTTAACGGTTTTGCTCCAAACCTTTAAAAATAGCCATTTTACTCCCTGATCTATGAAGCTTATCTCTATTTCACCCCCCGTCTCTAACGCTATCCAATTCAACCGTTAAATCCTGGTCACATGCCCCTCACATAAGGGGCATTTTAGTCTTTTCCCATATTTTAAATATTTTTTGTTATTATATAAAAGATTGATTTGCGGAGGAGAGAGAGCATGTAGAGAGACAAGAGAGTTTATATCAGTCTCACCTTCAACAACCTCCCCACCAACATCCACCATCCTGCACCACCACCACCATCATCTACCGACCACCGTTAACCACCACCTGCCGACACCATCCACCACCCCACTAACCACCACATGCCGACACCACCCCACAAACCACCACCTGCTGACACCACCCAAAACCACCATCACCTTCCGACCACCATCACGACCGTCTCCGTTCGGTATTGTGTCACACCACCATTGCAGATCTGATCCCCACACCACCACCTTCAACCTTCACTTCCAACACCCCCCCCCCCCTCTCTAAAGCAATCTGGTGGGTTCTATGTGTGTGGCTGAACATACCCGGTGTTGCCTCATGACATTCATCTGATGTTGAAAATAGAAAAAAGTGCAAGCCCATAAGAGGAGAAAGAAGGCCATAAGGTCTGTTATAATTAGAGCTTTGTGGAAAATCTGGAGTTATAGAAATGATAAAAATTTTAGGGGTACCAGGAGATCAATTGGGAGTTTAAAGAAACTGTGTATTTGTAGGTGTGAGCCAAAATGGTGACCCCCCCCCAACCCCGACCTCTGTATCTTTCCTCTCTCTCTAACAACCACCTCACAAGTTCGCCATCAGAACCACCACCTCACCGGAACCTAAATCCCCATCGTCATTATCAACGTGGTTTGCGTGGAAACCCTAGCCGCCCCTTACCCCTTTTAGATCTGAACCGATTTATGTTCCAGTTTGAAGATTGAAGATGAAGCTTACCTAGTTTGGTGATATTAGCGGCGGATGACGATGGTCCAATAGGCAGTTTTGAATCGGCGAAAAGATTAGCCGGAGTTTACGGTGGCAGCAGGTGGATACTACCAAGACTTCTTCGATCTGTTCTGGTTTAGCTTTCAACAACTGTCATCGTCAATTCCAGTAGGCTGGTGGGATGGGCGGTGGTGTTGTCTCATGGCGGTGGTGGTGAATATTACAGAAGTTATTAGAGAGAGAGAAAGACAAGGATAGGGGTGATAAATTTGGGTTGAATGCTTTCCTATAAATATATACATTTAAATTACTAAATAATTAATTATGGGAAAAGACTAAAATGACTATTTTTAAAGGTTTGGGGCAAAACCGTTAAATTGGATGGCGTTAGGGGCGGGGAGTGAAATAGAGATAAGCTTCATAGATCAGGGAGTAAAATGACTATTTTTAAAGGTTTGGGGCAAAACCGTTAAAGTGGTCAAACCACAGGGAGCAAAACGGAAGTTTACTCAATTACAAATCTATTCTCACCATTTAAAATAGTAACCAAACATCGGAATTTACCCCATTCTTTTTGGTAATTTTACTTTTTCCACCATAAAGCTAATCCAAACACTTTTTTAACTTTTTTTTAAGTAATAAGTTAATAAGCACATTTGACAAAAAAAAAAACACTTTTGAAGTTAAATAAGCAATTCCAAACACCCTCAAGTAAATTGCAATCGTTTACTTCAAAATGTTAGACCATTAGTTATTGCCCAAACACATCCCCAAGGATTGCGTGAAAGTGCTAAGAGTTGTTGTTGTACCGCGAGAAAACTCCACATGGTGTCAAACATTGACATGGTATGCGAGGCTTGTTGGGCGGCAATAGCTTCTTGTTGGGTCACTAGCCGGTCGACCATGTCAACTAAGGTCGTGACGCCTTCTTCGAAGCTTGTACGAGGAGGCATGATGATCGAGAATGAAAGCACCAAATGATAGAGACCGATTCGAGATGGTCAATCTCCCGATAGATACCCGTAGAGTGGGTTAGGCTCCAAGAAAAAAAATAAAGAACAAGACTACCACTACTCTAGAGGTTTATAAAATAATTAACACAAAACAAATAAACAGTTGATGCATGGCAACGTGTAAAGATTGTGGGTAAAGTGGTGTATGTGTAGGTTGACTAGACTTTGGCACGTATCACATAACTTACTCATAAACGATCATAACTTATATCGAATACACTATTTCACTCACAAATGATCAAATATTCTTTTTCTATATGTCCAAAAAGAATATCCAACGCGTTAATTATGCCATCATAATCCAAATGAGATACATCTCCAGCAATAAAAGCATGAACTTTTTCTCCAATTCTGATCCAACTACAAGCAGGTTCCTTCTTATTCATTTTCTTACTCAACATATTTCTCACATATGCTGCATCTTTATATCTTCCAACCGAAAAATATATATTTGATAACAAAACATATGCACCAACATTATCACTATCAAATTCACTTATCCGCATAACAACCTTTTCAGCCAGTTCAACATTCTTGTGGACCCTACAAGCAGCTAGCAACGGTAACCAAACACTAGCTGTTTTATTTTCTGGCATGCTGCGTATAACCCCGAAAGCGTCCTCTAATTTCCCAGCCCGGCCCAAAAGATCCGCCATACAAGCGTAGTGTTCAAATTGAGGAGTTATTTTATAATGTTTGACCATCTGGTTAAAAAAAGTCAAACCTTCATTGACCATTCCAGCATGACTACAAGCAGTCAAAACCGCCACGAAAGCGACAGAATTCGGTCGCAAATCTTCCATTTCCATTTGCTTGAATAATACGATGGCATCATGCGCATAACCGTGTGAAGCACATCCCATTATCATGGCGGTCCATGACACCAAATCACGTTGCTTCATACGATCGAAAACGCATTTTGCGAGTTTGATGTTGCCACATTTAGCATACATGTTAACAAGTGAGCTGGATATGAACACGTTATCATCGAAATGATGCCTGATTATGTACCCATGAAGTTGTTGTCCTAACGGTAAAGTGGTTAAGTGCGCACAAGCGGGAATAACGTAGGAAAATGAGATCTGGACGGGTTTAATATTAGCACGTAACATTTGCCGAAACAATCTTAAACCCTCATCAAATAAACCATTTTGTACACATGCTGCAATCATAGAGCACCATGAAACGCAATCTTTCTCAGGTAATGAACAAAACAACCGATACGAATCTTCAACCATTTTACAATTTGCGTACACATCAATCAATCCGCTTGCAATGAATCCGTTTCGTTCAAACCCGTGTCTAATTCCATACCCGTGAATCTCCTTCCCCTTCCAAACATCCATATATTCCGCAACAATGGGCAGAACATTCGATAAAGTAAACGCATCAGGCTTTAGTTTAGCATCACCCATCTCTCTAATCGTCATCGTCGCTTCATCGTACATGCTGTTTTGCGCGTATCCCAAAATAAGTGTGTTATACGAAACAACGTCTCGCTCTGGCATTGTTTCAAAAACTTTTCTCACATTTTGCATCTGTACATTTCCTTGATCTTGATTACTCATTTGATTCACAGTACTCGGATTTCGACAGTTGTAACTAACTTCATTGTACGATTTAAAGTTATTATTAGTATTGTTATCATGTTTTAATACACGCTCGTTTTGACCGTTTTGAACAACAGTTTTTCTCTCAGGACTTTCATCGAACACCTGGTGTGCACTAAACCTCTGCGACTTCGAATACATACTCAACAACGCATTTCCAGTAAAAACATCGAATTCCAACCCGACCCGAATAACAGAACCATGAACAGACTCCCCAAACTTGAAAAACATCAACTGGGTACAAGATTTCAACACTGAAGGGAACACATTGTGATCTGGGTATATCCCCATTGCACGCATTTTAACAAAACAGTTCAAAGATTCCAAGAAATACGCATTGGATGTGTAGCATTTGATGATGGATTTCCAGTTGTGAATGGATGGAGAATGGAGTGTGTTGAAGAGAGTGATGGATTCTTGTAAAAGGTTGAGTTTTGAGTAGATTGAGAGGAGATTGGAGGTGAATGTTGGGAAAGTTTTGATGATTTGTGCATGGATTTGTTTAGCTTGTGATTTGGATTTGATTTGAATTGGGGTGTTTATAAGGGTTTTGATGGTTGTTTGGAGTGGTTCCATTTGGTGATTTGTGTTGTGATTGGTTTTGAAGCGGTCTGTGATCTTCAAGAGTTCAAGAACTTCATTTTTGAGGTCTCGTTCACCTGTTACAGCAGTATCGAGTACTCTATCCTTTACCCATTTCAGTTTTACATTAACTAAACTGTATCTTTGGTTATGTCTAAACCCTGGTTCGTGATGACGGTTGCTGGGAAACCGACAATTCTTTCCGCAACCGAAAATCGAACGAAGCATATTCTTCAATCATGCAACTTAATATTGAAAGTAGAGCGATGTGTGTATCCTTCGCTTGCATTTGCGGGAAGTTAAAGTGTTAAACTAAGTCGAGCCATTTCCTGTAATAATTGCTACTTTAAAAACTACATTGAAATTCAAATAAATACATGCAACAGAAGATTCAATAACACTGACAATTATATCAAATCATTAAGCTTTATCATACTGATATGAAATCACTAATTTTATCAATGATAGCATATGCCCAACCACCAAATTAAAAAAAAATAAAAATACTTCAAATATACATACAAATCAGCACTAATTCATTCACTTGATTGAAGTGATCCCTTGAACATCAGTAAGCATGTCAAGATAGAGTTAACGGTTTGCGATTTCCAAAATAAACGTAACAATTAAAAACATCGATTATTCACTCGTAATTTTCCAGGTTTCTTAATTGATCTGCAATATGCCAATATTAATGTAATTGTTGCCAGTCTTTTTATCACAAGTTTGTTGTAACAGTGAAGATAAAACTTAAAAGGCAAAACATAAACCCAAATTAACTTGCAAATTAAAGAAAACAAAGTTCAAGATTTCAAGAACACAATAAACAAACCACAAAACAGAAAACACCCAATTGAGCTGAAATAGTAAAATCTATACTCACACTACAAGATTACAGAAAGCAAAAAAAATCAAGAATTCAAGAAACCCACTAAGAAAACACAAAAGACAAAATACCCAATTGACTGCTTGATAAGATAATAGTATCTGATGATAAAAGATATGATTTTTAACTTATAAATGACATAAATGTAAGAAAAATAATGACTAATTGAGTAGAAAATATTAAAGTACATGAAGATTTCACACATTACAGGTAGGGTATTGTTAAGATTGCCTATAATTATTCGTTGAAGCAAGCATGTTATGAATTTGAGCAAAAGAAAAGACGGGTAACATACCTTGTGAGAGCAGAGAAGAACAGGAGAGAACTCGAAATCAGAAGAATCAACCGTTGTAGTAGCTTTGAACCGGGGAGAATCGAAATAAAACCGGCGGTTTATAGCAACCGGTGAGATGTCGAAAACGGCGGTGGAATCTGCAATGAATCAGAACGAGCAGCGGGCTGTAGAAGAAGAGAAGAGAATGCGATTGAGATAGAAAGTAACTAGTGCTGCTGATTGAGTTATTGAATTTTTTTAAAAGCTAATAAATTAAATTAAAAAAATATATATTTGGTATTGCTAAAAATGTTTTTTGTGTTGACTTTTTTAAAAGAGTAAATTGCTAAAATCGTCCCTGATGTTTGTTTACATTTGCTAGATCCATCCAAAAAAAGTTTTTTTCTCATAAGAACCACTGAGGTTTCAAAAAAATTGCTAAATCCATCCAAAATGACTAATACCCTAAGAATACTAACTTTAAAGAGGGGTAATTTAGTCATTCTCTTAATTTATTTAATTTACCTTTTTTTTTAAACAGGTTAAACATCCAAAATGACTAATACCCTAAGAATAATATATTGTTTCTATTTTGCACAATGAAACCCAAAAATATACCATCGAAACAGTTAATACATGCCAAATATACCAACTGACCAAAAATATACCATCGAAACAGTTAATACATGCCAAATAACCACATGCCTATAACAGTTTGACACATAAAAATAGAACTCTGACAGTTGATACGTACCAACTGACCAAAAATTAAACAAGCACCCAAACAACACTTCTAAGTTGCAT
This sequence comes from Helianthus tuberosus, assembly GCA_030545235.1. NCBI lineage: Eukaryota > Viridiplantae > Streptophyta > Magnoliopsida > Asterales > Asteraceae > Helianthus > Helianthus tuberosus. The sequence continues at coordinate 204,139,916 of CM060425.1, forward strand.
CTCAACCACTTGTTCCAGCACCATTTGAGCTTCCAGCAACACCACTTGTTCCAGCACCATTTCCACATGTCCTCTTACGCTGCACAGCGGGGTCAATAGAGGACTTGTGATATGGGTCAGCGCCTAGTTACGCTGCACAACTGTTGCACAGCGCTGCACAACTGCAGCTGTTCGTTCTGCACGACAGCTGCTGTTCGTTCTGCACAACGCTGCACAACTGCAACTGTGGTTGGTACAGCTGTAGCTTTCTTAGACACTAAAGAATGGTTGCTAACTGTAGACAGTTGGGGTGTTAAGGGGCTGCACACTGGGTTACGCTGCACAGCTGATATGGGTCAGCGCCTAGACTACAGTCCCATCGTTACGCTTCTACATTGCCTAATTACGCTGCACAGCTGATATGAGTCAGGGGCGCGATAAAAAAGGCGTAAACAAGGACGTGGTGGACTTGAGAACACTCTTAACATTGGTATCTTAGCTGCTGTCCTTTGCATATTGCCGAAAATAAGAAGCAGCTGCATATAGCCATCGAAAACTATTTTGCATTTTGCACTTTGCATATTGCCAAAAACTAGAAGCAACTGAAACGAAACAATTTATTTAATTAATCATAACATGCTTTATTTTGATTTTTGGTTACTTTACCACAAACATAAATTTACGTTTTTAACTTACTGTATATACAAAATAGAAACAATATATTATTCTTAGGGTATTAGTTATTTTGGATGTTTAACCTGTTTAAAAAAAGGTAAATTAAATAAATTAAGAGAATGACTAAATTACCCCTCTTTAAACTTAGTATTCTTAGGGTATTAGTCATTTTGGATGGATTTAGCAACTTTTTTGAAACCTCAGTGGTTCCTATGAGAAAAAAACATTTTTTGGATGGATCTAACAAATGTGAACAAACGTCAGGGACGATTTTAGCAATTTACTCTTTTTAAAAAGTGTAAAAAGATATTTTTCAAAACTATAAAAACATGGTTTTGTAAATGATTTAAAAAAAAAAGATTTTTAGTATTTTTAACATAAAATTACAAAGAATAAACTTCCGTTTTGATCCCTGTGGTTTTGTCACTTTAACGGTTTTGCTCCAAACCTTTAAAAATAGCCATTTTACTCCCTGATCTATGAAGCTTATCTCTATTTCACTCCTCGTCTCTAACGCCATCCAATTCAACCGTTAAATCCTGGTCACATGCCCCTCACATAAGGGGCATTTTAGTCTTTTCCCATATTTTAAATATTTTTTGTTATTATATAAAAGATTGATTTGCGGAGGAGAGAGAGCATGTAGAGAGACAAGAGAGTTTATATCAGTCTCACCTTCAACAACCTCCCCACCAACATCCACCATCCTGCACCACCACCACCATCATCTACCGACCACCGTTAACCACCACCTGCCGACACCATCCACCACCCCACTAACCACCACATGCCGACACCACCCCACAAACCACCACCTGCTGACACCACCCAAAACCACCATCACCTTCCGACCACCATCACGACCGTCTCCGTTCGGTATTGTGTCACACCACCATTGCAGATCTGATCCCCACACCACCACCTTCAACCTTCACTTCCAACACCCCCCCCCCCCTCTAAAGCAATCTGGTGGGTTCTATGTGTGTGGCTGAACATACCCGGTGTTGCCTCATGACATTCATCTGATGTTGAAAATAGAAAAAGTGCAAGCCCATAAGAGGAGAAAGAAGGCCATAAGGTCTGTTATAATTAGAGCTTTGTGGAAAATCTGGAGTTATAGAAATGATAAAAATTTTAGGGGTACCAGGAGATCAATTGGGAGTTTAAAGAAACTGTGTACTTGTAGGTGTGAGCCAAAATGGTGACCCCCCCCCCCAACCCCGACCTCTGTATCTTTCCTCTCTCTCTCTAACAACCACCTCACAAGTTCGTCATCAGAACCACCACCTCACCGGAACCTAAATCCCCATCGTCATTATCAACGTGGTTTGCGTGGAAACCCTAGTCGCCGCCCCTTACCCCTTTTAGATCTGAACCGATTTATGTTCCAGTTTGAAGATTGAAGATGAAGCTTACCTAGTTTGGTGATATTAGCGGCGGATGACGATGGTCCAATAGGCAGTTTTGAATCGGCGAAAAGATTAGCCGGAGTTTACGGTGGCAGCAGGTGGATACCACCAAGACTTCTTCGATCTGTTCTGGTTTAGCTTTCAACAACTGTCATCGTCAATTCCAGTAGGCTGGTGGGATGGGCGGTGGTGTTGTCTCATGGCGGTGGTGGTGAATATTACAGAAGTTATTAGAGAGAGAGAAAGACAAGGATATGGGTGATAAATTTGGGTTGAATGCTTTCCTATAAATATATACATTTAAATTACTAAATAATTAATTATGGGAAAAGACTAAAATGACCTTTTTTTAAGGTTTGGGGCAAAACCGTTAAATTGGATGGCGTTAGGGGCGGGGAGTGAAATAGAGATAAGCTTCATAGATCAGGGAGTAAAATGATTATTTTTAAAGGTTTGGGGCAAAATCGTTAAAGTGGCCAAACCATAGAGAGCAAAACGGAAGTTTACTCAATTACAAATCTATTCTCACCATTTAAAATAGTAACCAAACATCGGAATTTACCCCATTCTTTTTGGTAATTTTACTTTTTCCACCATAAAGCTAATCCAAACACTTTTTTAACTTTTTTTTTAAGTAATAAGTTAATAAGCACATTTGACAAAAAAAAAACACTTTTGAAGTTAAATAAGCAATTCCAAACACCCTCAAGTAAATTGCAATCGTTTGCTTCAAAATGTTAGACCATTAGTTATTGCCCAAACACATCCCCAAGGATTGCGTGAAAGTGCTAAGGCGTGAAGGTACTCACGCCTCCAATCTCTGCAGCCCCACATGTTCCTTCTTAAACTAACCCAATAAAATAAATCCACCTCACCTAACCACACTAATACTTTTTTTAACTTTTATTTATTATATAATTTAAATATTATTTTAACACGTAGTGAGTATTGAAACCTTGTGAGACGGCAATACACAAATATGAAAATAAGTGAGTGAGAGCTCATGTCTACATGGTAGTGACGTGAAGTGAAAAAATTGTGAACCCATAACACATAGCCTTATGCTTTATAGATTTAAAGTGAAATAAGTTTAGACCATGGGGTATGGTGGGGCTTGGGTTGGGCATTTGGTGACACGTGGATCTTGAATATTACAAACCCAAAGCCAAGTTTTTTAGGGGTATGGTGGGGCTTGGGTTGGGCGTGGCTGGGCGGCGTGGCTTAGCCACCTCAACATTTTTTTATATATATTTTTATTTATAACTAAATAAAAAATAAACATACATAATTTTTTTTTAAAATACATAAACATACATAATAATTATCAAAATAAAAAACAGTCATTCTTCGTCGTCCTCGTCGGTTTCGAACACAGGAATTGTGGTAACATGTTCCACCAAATCAGCTCGAAGGTTCTGATGTATATCCTTTGACTTTATTAAAAATTCATTTGCCGCTTTATCTTCGTCTGTAACGTTACCTGGTTGGGGGTCATCGTCATCATAGTAGGTAACGACCGCTCTACCTTCTCCTCCGTTTAGGTTGTTGAGTCTCTTCCTCATCGTCTTCGTCTTCCACGATAGCTTTCACCACTGTCGCGATCGTTTGTAGAAATATTTCCGCACCATCGTCAGACGATGATGACGATTCACTATAACTTGAAGAACTCATGGCAATATTGTGTTTTATGTGTTTGATATTGTGTGAGAAAAATGTTATAAATGTGGCAAGTATTTATAAAGGAATTTTTTTTTTTTAACTAGCCCCCAACGGCTACCCCAACGGCTACTTTTAATGGGCCAATCACAATCCGCCAACTCACATTGCTCCCCCGCCCCACGCCCGGCTTGAAAGCCAAGCCCCAAGGGGCCACGCCCCAACCCAAGCCCACCCGGGGTGGTGGCTTGGGCGTTTTACCCCAACCCAACCCCCATACCCCATGGCCTTATGCCTTAAGAATTTTTCCCATACAATCATCGAAAATAACCAAAAGCAATAAATCTCACTTCTAGCAAAATTATTGGTGGGGTGTGGGGAGGTGGATAGAGAAACTGGTTTCAGAGAGGCTCCGACTCCGAAAACAATACAAATCAAAGAGCATTAAAAAAAATACCATACTGCATATCACTTCATAGACTAGTATTAAAACAAATTCACATGTCATTTTGTTGGGCGAGATAAATTTTGATAATTTTAAATGAAAATGTTTTTCCGCCAGTAGAAAAAAAGTATATCCATGTAACTCCTTTGCAAGCTCCAAGTGATGGAAATTATACAACTAGCTGTACATTCTACATTTGTCAAGATTACTTTGAAAACTAAATTGAACTATAAAACTGAAGGGGTATGGTCTCAAAAAGTCGCGCAACACCCTGTAAGGTCGCGCGGGACCATACTACTTAATCACCAATTTTCTTGATCGCTAACCTCGCGCGAGCTACAACACACCTATGTAACACGGCGCGAGGTCCACAGAAGAGTAAACTCCAGTTAGCAACACTTAGCATTCTAAAAGGGACATCTGGAAGCCCACGCCGCGCGCATGATAATAACGTGCTCAGCAAGAATCGTGAGTGACTACGGCGCAAGGCCTTTCCAGATAGTACACAAGGTACAAGTGGCAGAATAAAAGAGCCAATCAGGGTCCTTCTGTTCCTGCGCAATCGTGCTCCACGATCGTCTGACATACAGGAGACAAAAAGTACTAAAGGACGCCTATGTGGCACCAATCATAGGGCAGAGACAACTGCCCCACGATCTCCACTTACCTGCTGATGGCAGAAGGGCGACCAGGCCGACAACAGTGACACGTGGCTCCAATCACGTTGCGCCAACTCCACAAAGCTCCTAGAAGCCACTAACGGTCGACACCAGTGAGACAAGGAGCACATCCTCCGTGTTGTCGCCTTCCGGCCCAAGGCCCATCAGCCCACACCCTCTTACACCTCTCCGGCTATAAATAGAGACCTTCACTTCACAGGTTAATTCATTCCGTTCCCTCTACTCTCACTTAATACTTAATTATCTCCTAAGCACAGTCGCTTATTCTCACGCCGGAGCCCGGTTAAGAGGGAAACCCCCACATTCCCCTCTTAACGAGTAACGGTGTTTTGTTTTGCAGTTAATCACGGTCATTAAGGAGCTCAGGAATCCAAGAGAAGATTAACCACTATGCAAGGAACATAAACCAAACTGATTATCCCCTAATTAGTTCTGTGTTTCTTCATTGGCGCCCACCGATTTTTTCTACAAACCACTCTCATCTTCGTTCCTGAGTTTTTCGTTGTTTTTCTTCCTTCGATCCATGGCTGGTCAAGGAATCGTACCTGAGTTCGTGGGTTTCGGTGAAAACCCAAATGCAGCGTTGGGGGAAGGTAATCAAAATGGCCAACCCCAACACTTTGAAGAAGTTGGTGAAGTCGAAGTAGCCAACACCGGGGGTCCGCGCGGGAGCTTCACCCGCATCACTCAAAACACCCCAGGAAACAACGGTGCTGGACCTTCAAACCCAGCTCCACCTCAGAACATATCGGCGCTATTAGGGCTACCAGAAGGCGAAACCCCAGCCTCATGGTACGCCAAGCAACTGGCCACTATTAACGAAGCGTATCAGTTCTTGAGCGCTCAGCAAGCAGTTTTAACGGCAGAACCGTCCTTGGTCACACCAACCGGCCCCAGCCACGGGCCGCGCCAGATGCCGGTCCCGCAGTACATTCCAAGAAGAATTAACAGACCTCCCCCCACCCGAAGGTTAAGCGTACAGGACACGCGAGATACACGGGGGGAGACAGAAAGCTACTATGACGAACCGTCAAATTCCCGAAGAGGCCCAGTTCATAGCCGGCTCACGCCGCGCAACATGAACGATGAGTGGGAAGAAACTGACCCGAACGATCCAACCTGGGAAAACGATGACGGATCTTCGGTCTTCAATCGTTTGCAAAGAAATCACGAGTATTACAAGCCAAGGCAACATGTTGGTTATACCGAGGAGGCGGAGCGCGACTTTCGCCTCGCCTACCGACCAGAAGAAGCTATAGAGCACTCAAAGTTCATCCCCAAGATAGCACTAGCGCCGCTCGAGAGAGAAAAGTTGCCTCCGACCGTCGGAAAGTTCAACGGATTGACTGATCCAGACGATCACGTCAGAGTGTTTACTAGCGTGGGCTGCATGGGAGGTTGGAACATGCCCATGTGGTGTCATTTGTTTATCCAAACATTAACGGGGGCTGCTCGCGCCTGGTTCGACAGCCTTCCTCCGGGAAAAATAAAATCATGGGTAGATTTCAGGACCCAGTTTCTGAGTCACTTCAGTCAGCAAAGGCGATACCAGCGCGACACAGCTGAAGTCGAAGATATCTGGCGAAGAGATAATGAGGGTTTGGAAGATTTCATTACGCGCTTTAACAAAGAATGTTTGGAGATTGGTGGCGTAAGTGAACAACTCATGCGCTGCCATTTCAAGAAAGCAATCCGTTGTGATAGCCTGATTAGAACCATCACTGGGAAAGATGGAATGCCAAAGGAGTGGGACAAACTCATGGAAGCCGCGAAGATAGTCGCGCAAACAGAAGAGTCTCTCGCACGAAACAACACCTATCGTTCTGAAGACAGATTTTCCAAAGCGGGTCACTCGCGAGATGACAACAGGCGCAACAAAGGCAAAAACCCTGGGTGGAAGGCCAATCACTCCAGCGGTTATAGCGATCGACCCCGTTACGAAGAACGATCCCGCTATAAGGAGGACGCGCGTGACACCATTGACCGCATTGGTTATAAAAAGGCAGTCCGAGACGATAATCGTGAAAAGCATTGGACTCCGCTCATAAAAACACCAAAAGAGGTGCTAATGACGGAGAACCATGACTTCAAGGCTCCCAGGCCTATGACGAACAAAAAGGGCCAAGACCCCAATCTGTATTGTGATTTCCACAAGGATACAGGCCACTTAACAGATGATTGCTACAGCTTGCGACAAGAGATCGAGAGAGCACTAAAAAGTGGAAAGCTGAGCCACTTAGTGAAGAATGTGCGCAAAGAAACGCGACAGCTTCATCGCCACGATGAAGGAAATCACAAGAAGGTTCGACGCCTGGAAACACACATGGTCAATGGACCAAAGAATAGCGCAAGAGAAAAAGGCAAGAGACCTTATGAGCCTTCATGGCAAGAACAGCAAGTTATTTTCCCGGTGGTGCGCGGGGGTCCCTGAGCCACACGACCTATCGTCATCACCGGTATCATCGGCCATTATGAAACTGAATACGTCTTCATTGACCCGGGGAGTACAGCAGACATCATCTACGAACAATGCTTTAACCAGTTCGACGATGAAGACAAAGCGAGACTCGAACCAGTTGACTACCCACTGTCTGGGTTCTGCAATGAAATGGTCTTCCCGTTAGGCCAAATTAGCTTCCCCGTCACACTCTCTGACGGGAAGCATTCGAGGACAACAAACGTTAACTTCATGGTGATGCCTGTTAAGTCAAGACATGACGTACTGATCGGGAGAGAAACGCAAGGTGAGCTGAATATGATAACTTCCACCCCCCACTCAGCGATTGGTTTCCCAACCAGGACGGGGGTGGCAATCGTTTATGCAAAGAAAGAAGTGATGTCAACTGAAGAGATGCGCCCAACAAAAGCGGCGAAGGTTTCAGCAACCGAGCCCGAAAAATGGGTTTTAAATCGCAAATATCCGGAGCAAACGGTGACGATAGGTCACGCTATCTCACCTAATATCAGAACTCGCCTCAAGCAGCTCCTATTCAAGAACATGGATATTTTCGCCTGGACCCCGGCCGACATGACCGGAGTCCCGCGCGACATCACAGAGCACTGTTTAAACACCTACCCCTCGGTTGAGCAGAAGGTCCAAAGAAGGCGCAGCCTAGGGGCAGACAAGACAAAAGCAATGAATGAGCAAGTTTGCGAGTTACTTAAAGCCGGCATCCTGCGAGAAGTACGTTATCAGAGTTGGGTTGCGAACCCCGTAATGGTAGAGAAGTCTAGTGGCAGATGGCGAATGTGCGTCGACTATACCGATCTCAACAAGGCATGCCCTAAGGATTGCTATTCCTTGCCTGAGATCGACAAAAAGATAGACTCTCTCGCGCCATACAGATGGAAGTGCTTCTTGGATTGCTACAAAGGGTACCATCAAGTACAAATGAAGCTCGAGGATGAAGACAAGACGGCTTTTCGCACGGATCTGGGGATTTTTTGTTATACGAAGATGCCATTCGGCCTGAAAAATACTGGCGCCACATACCAGCGATTGATGGACAAGACCTTCGCGGACGACATCGGAAAGCATATTGAAGTTTACATCGATGATCTAGTGGTTAAAAGTCCCGAAGAGGACCAAATGTTAAAGGACGTCGAGAAAACGTTCAACTCATTGCGCAGTGTAAACATGAAGTTGAATCCAGCCAAGTGTTCTTTTGGCATGGAAGAAGGGAAGTTTCTAGGCTTCATAGTCACCAACGGCGGCTTTAAAGTAAACCCGGAGAAGGTCCAGGCAATCGAGCGGATGCCATCTCCGCGGACAATCAAAGAAATGCAACGGTTGGCCGGCCGCCTCGCCGCGCTTAATCGCTTTTTGTCAAATCACGCCGCGAAATCGTACCCTTTTATCACCACATTGCGCAATTGTGTTAAGAAGCAAGAGTTCAGGTGGACCCCTGAAGCAGAAAAGGCTTTTCAACAAATGAAAGAGTGTTTGATCGAGCTCCCCACCCTGACTGCACCATTTGAAAAAGAACCACTCATACTGTACTTATCTTCTTCAGATAAGGCAGTAGGATCGGTATTATTAGTAGAAAGAAATGGAGTCCAAACTCCAATTTATTATGTCAGCAGGGTACTCACTGACCCGGAAACGAGATATTCCACGATGGAAAAACTGGTACTGGCGTTGTTACACGCCTCCAGAAGGCTGCGCAGGTATTTCACAGGACATGTGATCACTGTGCTTACCAACTTCCATATCGGCACGATACTTCAGAAACCAGAAACATCAGGAAGGCTCGCCAAATGGGCCATTGAGCTGGGGGGCCACAATATTCTGTTGTTAGTTGCATTTTTAGGCACGTTTTTATAGCATATTAATATTAAAATTTCATCACATATCATGCATATTTCATAATAATACCTCATTATTTTGAAAAACGCTTGTTTTGTCGAATGGAATCTACTTTGGTTTGTTTTTATTGTAGGTGTGGAGAAATTGCGAGAGAAGATATTGATCGATTATGAATGAACAAGATTGGTTGAAAGTTTTGAAAATAAAGAGATCAAAAGTTCTTTCTCGTCATTGTTTTTGGGACTAGACAACATCTACAAGTTATGATGGGCCATAGATGAGCTTAAACCAATAAATAATATGGGCCAATTTGAATTGAATTGTTTGGGTTCCTATTGATCGAAGGTTATAGCTAGAAATATTTGATTGAGTTTGGGCTGCTAATGGGCTGATTTGAAAAAAAAAAAGAAGAAAGAGATATCAAAAACAACCTGAACGAATTTTTGGAAAAAATTCATCCTTTGGAAGAGCTGGCATTGGAATTCGAAAAATCACAAAAAGGAGAAAAGGCATTTTTCGTTTGGGGGTGATCTTCTAGAACATAAAAGTTTGTTTTGGTTCTCGTAAGTTTAAAAACTTTCATGTTTTGTTTCTTATTTTGTATTGAATGATATAGCCACCATGTCTGGCTAGACTTTAATAGTTTCAACATTAGGGTTTATTTTCTTTGATTTGGTTCACAACTTTATGTGAAACGGTTATGTTAGATCCGATTATTTTAGTGGTTTGTTTGTGTGATTCTTGTTTTTAATACGGATCCAATCCGGAAAATATTAGATTGTTAATAAACCTGATCAACTTATTAATTTTTCTAATAAAGTTCAATCAATTTTTAAAACCCTAATAAAGTTTTAATTTTTGATACAAGGAACAAATAATATTTTGAGTTTGTCTATGAACACAAAATTATTATAGAATCATACAATATAATTAGACACTCCGAACGGCGTGAGTGTTTGATTGTAATTGATACTTCTATCCCGCAACCCGCACGCTAAGATCCGAACGGCGTGAGTTTAGAGTAGCGGGTTGGCTCTAATCAACGAACGGCGTTTGGTTAGACAATAAATAGAGTGGAGGTCCGAACTGCGTGACGTCTAGTGTCGATACAAACTATTATTTTAAAAGGATCATTGCACCGTGACCGTTAATGATCGTAAGTCGAACCGAATCAAGAAATTGCCCTGGTGTTGAAATTAGTTTTTAACATCTGATTTTTTTCCAACCACTTTCATTAGCTTTTCTCTTTAATTTAAAAATTATAAATTGTTTTTACATTTTAGTTAAACTAAAAACCCCCCCTTTCAAAACAACAGTATCTGTGTCTAAAACGTTTTTGGCATAATCAATTAATTAATCTGTATCCCTGTGGACACGAACCTGACTTCCATTCATACTATTTTTAGTGTGTCAAGTAGGTTTATTTTATATTTATTTGCTGGATTCGACACCCAACAAATTGGCGCCGTTGCCGGGGATACGGCAAATCTAACTGTTTTGTGCCAAGATTTCTTTTAGTACAGGTACATCGCTAGTCTTCCCACGAATCTCCAACTTCTACAGTTACAATGGCAGCTGAACAAACACTTAGACAGTGGGCAACTCGTGATGTCCCACAACAACCACTTTGCATTAACTACCCTACTGTGGAAAACTTTGAGCTGAAATCCGGACTCATTCATCTATTACCCCTTTTCCGAGGCCTAGAGAATGAAGACCCACACAAGTTTCTCAAAGAGTTCCATGTTGTGTGTTCTGGCATGAAGCCGCACAACATCACTGAAGATCAAATCAAGCTAAGGGCATTCCCTTTTGCTCTTCAAGACTCAGCAAAAGAATGGCTATATTACCTACCACCGGGGTCGGTAACTACTTGGAATGAACTTGCAAAGTTGTTTCTAGACAAATACTTCCCAGAAGTCAAAGCTTCGATCCTACGCAAGGAGATCATCGGAATCAAGCAACTAAAGAGAGAAGCCTTGCACACTTACTGGGAAAGGTTTAAGAAACTGTGTGCCCGTTGTCCACAACATGGAATATCTGAGCATCAACTCCTTCAATACTTTTGTGAAGGATTGGCACCAATGGAGAGACGCTTGATAAATGCATCTAGTGGAGGGGCTCTACTCGATAAAACACCTACTCAAATTAGAGCTTTGATTACCTCCATAGCTGAAGACACCAAGCACTCCGCACAAGAAGATGAGTGGTACACGGATGTTCCACGAACAGTTAAGGAAGTGAGCACTCCTCACATTGAAACTCAGCTAGCTGAGTTAACCAAAGCCGTCATGCAACTCACCAAGGACAAGAATGTTGAGCCACAAGGTCGAGCTTGTGGAATTTGTTTACAATTTGGACACCCCACTGATATGTGTCCCACACTGCAAGATGATGTTGAACAAGCACAAGCACTTGGAGGTTACCCGGGACAAAACTCAAGACAATATGAACAACCCCGGGGCAATCAGAATTGGGGACCTCCTAACATGAGTTATCAGCAAAGGCCCCTACAATATCAGCAATGCCCACCCTTCCAAGGTAATCAACAACAACAAAACTATCAGTCTAGACAACAACCACCCGCACAACAACAAGCGGGAAGCTCGGGAATGTCTTTAGAGGACATTGTGAAAAGTTTAGCTACTAGCACTCACTCATTCCAACAGGAGACTAAAGCTAGCATCAAGAACTTGGAACAACAAATGGCTCAACTTGCTAGCTCGGTGAGTAAATTAGAGTCTCAAGGTAAATTGCCCGCACAAACCGAGAATAACCCAAAGCACAACGTGAGTGCCATTACCTTGAGGAGTGGAAAGAGCTATGATGGTCCGAGTATGCAAGACGAAGAGGAAATTGTTGTTGAGAAGAAGGACCGTGATAAGATGAAAGTACAAGAACATGTTAGAAGTGAAATGAAATTTACTCCGATAGCTCCATTCCCGTCAAGGCTACAAAGCACAAAGAAGGAGAGAGAAGACCAAGAGATCATGGAGACATTCAGGAAGGTAGAGGTAAATATTCCACTCCTTGATGCAATTAAACAAGTCCCACGATATGCAAAGTTCCTCAAAGAACTTTGTACATCAAAGAAAAAGCTAAAAGGTAATGAAACTGTCAAGGTAGGTGAAAACATATCGGCCGTTTTGCAAAAAAGACTACCACAAAAGTGCAAGGATCCGGGTGTTTTCACGGTTCCTTGTAAATTGGGAAATCTTAACATACCAAGAGCCATGCTCGACCTTGGAGCCTCTATTAACGTCCTACCAAATTCTATTTTCAAAACACTTAATGTAAGACCGTTAAAAAGGACCGGGGTGGTCATTCAATTGGCCGATCGATCCTTAGTATACCCAAAAGGTGTATTAGAGGATGTTTTGGTCCAAGTGAATGAATTGGTATTCCCGGCCGATTTTTATGTTTTGGACATGGAGGATGATGATACTCCACATTCAAGTTCCATTTTGTTAGGGAGGCCATTTTTGAAAACTGCAAAAACAAAAATTGATGTTTATAGTGGCACCCTATCAATGGAATTTGACGGAGAAGTTATCAATTTTAATATATATGATGCTATGCGTTACCCAAGTGATGTTTCATCTTTGAATTGGTTAGATGTTATTGAACCTTTATCTGATGATTGTTTTGAGTTATCTAACCATGATGTTCTAGCGTTAGTGTTAAATAGAAGCATTGATGAAGCTGCAGCAAAAGAACTTACTGAAAAGTTCAAGCTTGGGGAGGTTTTGATGGAAGTAGTAGAGTTTATGGATGCACAAAAGAAAACCAGGTATGAAGCTCCAAAATCACAATTACCAGTTACTAACCAAAAACTTCTTCCATCTATTGTGCAGGCACCGGAATTAGAGTTGAAGACCCTCCCCGATCACCTTAAATATGTGTATCTTGGGGAGAAGGATACATTACCGGTAATCATATCCAACAAGTTGACGAGCATGCAAGAAAATGAGTTAGTCAACACACTCAAACGCTACAAGGAAGCAATTGGGTGGACTATTGCCGACATAAAAGGTTTGAGCCCATCACTTTGTATGCACAAAATCCTCATGGAGGAAGATTATAAGCCAACACGGGAAGCACAAAGAAGGTTGAATCCTCCCATGATGGAGGTAGTGAAGAAAGAGATCTTGAAGTTGTTGAATGCAGGTATGATCTATCCAATTTCTGATAGCAAATGGGTAAGCCCGATACAAGTTGTGCCAAAGAAAACAGGTATCACCGTGACTGAAAACGAACAAGGTGAGTTGGTCCCCACCCGTGTACAAAACGGGTGGAGAGTGTGCATAGACTATAGAAAGCTTAATGCCTCGACCCGCAAGGACCATTTCCCGCTTCCCTTTATTGACCAAATGTTAGAAAGGTTGGCGGGAAAGACTCATTATTGTTGTTTGGACGGGTATTCCGGTTTTCATCAAATACCCGTCGCGCCGGAAGACCAAGAGAAAACTACATTTACGTGTCCCTTTGGCACGTTTGCATACCGGCGTATGCCTTTTGGACTTTGCAATGCTCCCGCCACCTTTCAAAGGTGTATGGTAAGCATTTTTTCAGATTATGTCGAGGAAATAATTGAAGTGTTTATGGATGATTTCACAGTTTATGGAAATACTTTTGATGAATGTTTGAGAAATTTGACTAAAATTTTGGAAAGATGTATTGAAACCAACCTTGTTTTGAATTATGAAAAATGTCATTTTATGGTTGATCAAGGCATCATTTTAGGTCATGTTGTCTCTTCAAAAGGACTTGAGGTAGATAAAGCGAAAATTGACATAATTAAATCTCTACCTTATCCTAATAGTGTCCGCGAGGTACGTTCTTTTCTTGGTCATGCAGGATTCTACCGAAGATTTATCAGGGACTTTTCCAAGATAACTCGACCAATGTGCGAGCTCTTACAAAAAGATGTTGAATTTGTTTTCTCCGAAGCATGCAAGCAAGCCTTTGATACTTTGAAGAATCTATTAGTCACCGCACCTGTAATCCAACCACCAGATTGGAGCCTACCATTTGAGATCATGTGTGACGCAAGCAATCATGCGGTAGGAGCGGTGTTGGGTCAAAGGAAGGATCGAGTCCCACATGTGATCTACTATGCTTCGAAGACCTTGGATCATGCTCAAAGCAACTACTCGACAACAGAAAAAGAGCTTTTAGCCATTGTTTTTGCTTTAGAAAAATTTAGACAATATTTATTGGGCACTAAAGTAATTGTTTATTCTGATCATGCAGCTTTGAGATATCTTATGACAAAGAAGGATGCAAAACCGAGACTCATTCGGTGGGTGCTTTTACTCCAAGAGTTCGATTTGGAGATTAGAGACAAAAGTGGAAAGCAAAATCTTGTGGCAGATCACCTGAGTAGAATCATCAACAACGAAGAGCCAATGCCTTTGAATGACTCATTTCCGGATGAGCATTTGTTTGCTGCTGAAGTAACAACTCCTTGGTATGCGGATATCGTCAATTATTTGGTAACAAACACTTTTCCTTCCGAACTTTCCCGTGCTCAAAAGGACAAGATAAAGAAGGAAGCAAGACGATATGTTTGGGACGAGCCATACTTGTGGAAATATTGTGCCGACCAAATCATCAGAAGATGCGTTGATAAAAGTGAGGTACCCTCTATTTTAGATTTTTGCCACTCACAAGCATGTGGAGGGCACTTTGGTCCTAAACGTACAGCGCATAAGGTACTTGAATCCGGTTTCTTTTGGCCAACTATATTTCTTGATTCATACATGTTTTGCAAATCTTGTGAACGATGCCAGAAAACCGGTAATTTGAGTTCTAGAGATCAGATGCCCCTCACACCCATCTTGGTGTGTGAGATTTTCGATGTATGGGGCATCGATTTTATGGGTCCATTCCCATCATCTTTTGGTAATGTTTATATTCTCTTGGCGGTGGACTATGTCTCCAAATGGGTGGAGGCAAAAGCCACAAGGACTAATGATTCTAAAGTTGTTTCAGGGTTTATAAAAGCTAACATCTTTAGCAGATTTGGAACACCAAAGGCATTCATAAGCGACAGAGGGTCGCATTTCTGCAATAGAACGATCGAAGCACTTTTCAAGAAATATGGGGTTGCACATCGCGTATCGATGGCATACCACCCACAAACGAATGGACAAGCTGAGATTTCCAACCGGGAAATAAAGTCAATCCTTGAAAAGACAGTTAACCCAAACCGGAAGGATTGGAGTTTACGATTGGATGGTGCATTGTGGGCGTATCGCACCGCCTACAAAACACCGATAGGTATGTCTCCTTTTCGTCTCGTATTTGGAAAAGCTTGTCATCTTCCTGTTGAATTAGAGCATAAGGCTTTTTGGGCCATTAAGCAATTCAACTTGAAGATTGACGAAGCTGGTATTCATCGTAAACTACAAATTCAAGAGTTAGAAGAAATTCGTAATGAGGCTTACGAGAATTCCCGAATTTATAAAGAAAAGACAAAAGCTTTCCATGACAAGGTAAATACACGAAAAACTTTTATTGTGGGTCAAAAGGTATTGCTATTCTCTTCTAAACTCAAATTATTTCCTGGTAAACTACGGTCCCGTTGGGTCGGGCCGTTTGTGGTTACTAATGTTTTTCCTCATGGCGCAGTAGAGATTACAAGTGAAAAAACAGGAAAGACATTCAAGGTGAATGGACATCGCTTGAAAGTGTTTTACGAGGCATTCCAACACGAACATGATTCCACGGTGGAGTTGGAATGCGTGGATTACAAAGATTAAACACGTTCTAGGTCTAGCCAAAGACGAGAAAGAAAGGCGCTTCGCGGGAGGCAACCCGTGGTTTTGTATCATTTAGCATTTTTTTTTTAAAACACAAAAAAACAAAAAAAACAAAAAAAAAATAATAAATAGATTAAGCTTGAAGTTTAACCCGGCCGTGTTGAATTTCATTATAAAAAATGGCCCGGTCATGTGAAAGATAGTTTTTAATTCAGAACCGTGACCCGGCCGTGTCAAAAATTCTATAAAAAGTGACCCGGCCGTGTTAAAATTTACTACACTTAATCAGAACCTCGACACGGGCGTGTCAAAATCTCACCCGGCCGGGTGAACCTTCTGTGAACAAAGAGGGAGGATGCCAATTTTCAAGCTGATAATAATAATAATAATAATAATAATAATAATAATAATAAAACAAAACTCCTCTTTTCTCTCCAAAGCATCGTCATCTCAAAATACCTCTATCTCAAAATTCCTCAAACTACCAGACCCCATCTCAAAGAAAAATCCCCTCCTCTGATCTGTTACACCACCATCATCTCCTCCGCCTTCAAATCACCTCCAACACCGCCGGCCATCACCTACTCCGACGACCCCCATTCAACCTGCGCGGGCAGACCCCCATTCAACTGCCGCCCGTCGCCGGTTCAGATCCTCAACCGCCGGAACCCTAACTTCTCCGCCGCTCATCTCTTCCTGCCACTACCGCTCTCACCCGTCGCCGGCCTTCATCTTCAGCCGTCTTCGCCGCCGGTCAACCACAGCCTTACTTCTCCGTCGCCGGTTCCAATTAGGAACAACGTCAGGTATGTCTCTTTTCTGTAGTGTCTCGTGTTACTTCGAAACACCAATGGAACCCTCTGGTGATACAACACCCGAACCAACCCACATCCTCATTAACCGAACCACTGCCCACATTTGAGATAAACTCTACCCACTGTTAACACACCAAACAGTCCTTATTCCAATTCAGTGTAATGCAATTTCACTATAATTTTTAAAAAAAAATATGGATTAACATCTACAATTGAGTTATATCTGATATTGGTAATTCTGTTCTAACTGTTTATGTATACCTTGAGATTATTGAATTCGCCTTGCATATCACGACTCGGTTAAGGTACGTACTCAGTTTCATTTTGTTAACATGGGGTGTTGTTGAGTCATTTATTTGGGGTTAAAAAAAAAAAAAAAAAAATGGTTACTATACAGCTTCAGTGGTGATTATTATTATTGTTGATTGCACCCACCTTTAAATTTCATATATGGGTGTCATAATTTCATATCTCACTGATGGTTTATTGTGTAGATTTCAGGTTTGATATGCGGACAAAGAAACGACATGGCGAAACCGCTTCGCCATTACCACCCGCAAAGCGTGCGAACAAAAAGTCTTCAAGTCACGCCTCGTCTCCTAGCGGTACAAATGAGAAAGAAAAGTCAAAAACGCTTAAAGAAAAAGAGAAGTTGGCGATTCTTAAGGAGCGGGACTTATGTAACACCAAGTTCGCACATGAAGAATCACTGAAAGATCTTGGTGTACTCGAAGGTGTGAAGACATTGTTTGAAAACATCGGTTGGGTAAAGTTATTGGAATGGTTTGATGTTGGCTACGCACCCACAACCGTTGAATTTCTGAGTTCTCTCCGTCTCGAGGAGGAACTACATTTTCATTTGTTTAAAAAGGATTGTGTCCTTCCGATGAACACTATTTGCCGGATGATAGATGCTTCCATCGCGGAAACCTTTGGGCCGCACCATCGTCTCTCTCCGTGACCACATAGAGCGACTTGGATCTCCGCCGCCTTAGTAGATTCATTCTACTTATTTCTCCGAGCCTCGAGGACGATGCTACATTTTAAGCTTGGGGAGATTAGAGGTAATTTTTATGTTTTCATCTTAGCATGCATTATTTAGTTTGTAAATAGTTGCATATAGTTGCATTTTTTTTTTCATGTTCATTGCATTTAGGGCATTTAGGGTGTATATACGTGCATTAAAAAAAAAAAAAAAACCGTTTCTGTTCCGCTGAAAATCATTTGTGAAAAAAAAAAAAAAACGTTTTCTGGCATGTCAAAGCTTATGCGTGAAATGGTAACTTTGGGGAAGAAAACATAGATAATTCGGGATATGTTGGTAGGCTCGGCCCTAACTTAGGAACGCCAATGTTGTATGCAATAACCTTAATTGAATATATGTGTTTAGTTTCCCATCTTGATGCTTGTGGTTAAATATTGATCTCGACCAAAAATCGGTTGAGTTGGATATCCTCTATCACACACCATGTTCCCCATATCATGATACCTCCGTAATTTCATTGAAAAAAAATAAATAAAGAGGTGAAAAATTGACCTCATAGGTTATTATAGTTTAAAAAAAAAAGAGAGAAAAAGGAAGGGGTAAAAGAGCACAATGTATGCCAAAAATTTGAAAAAAAATCGAAATCGAAATAAAAAAAAATATTTGAGCAAATTAGGGAGAAAAGTCCCGACCCCTTGAAAAACGGGAAAAAAAAATAATAACTACCGTGTCATGATTTGGGTGCATGGTCGCATAAAGTGTGGTTTTGGAAATCTTCAAAAAGTCGTGAGGTTGGGTAGATATTGCCATAGGTGTTGGGCGTGGGGACGATTGAACCATGTTGGTAAATTTGTATATTATTAAGCAGAAAGCATTTGGTCGTGATTAAGCGGGTTTGAGTTTAAAGGGACACAAAATATCAACAATCGCGGTTACACGTGTAAGTATTTCCCGGGTTCGAATGAATGTAATAGGAGTTGATATTGTTAGATATGATCTCATTACAAGTTTATTTTCCGGAATAAAAGAAGTGGGTTAAAAAAAAATAGTGAGCATGCATATGTGTTTTATTTTTCGTGTTTATTTCTCGGTTTATTCTTATTCTTGACTTCCTTGAGGACAAGGAAAGGTTTAAGCTTGGGGAGATTTGTTAGTTGCATTTTTAGGCACGTTTTTATAGCATATTAATATTAAAATTTCATCACATATCATGCATATTTCATAATAATACCTCATTATTTTGAAAAACGCTTGTTTTGTCGAATGGAATCTACTTTGGTTTGTTTTTATTGTAGGTGTGGAGAAATTGCGAGAGAAGATATTGATCGATTATGAATGAACAAGATTGGTTGAAAGTTTTGAAAATAAAGAGATCAAAAGTTCTTTCTCGTCATTGTTTTTGGGACTAGACAACATCTACAAGTTATGATGGGCCATAGATGAGCTTAAACCAATAAATAATATGGGCCAATTTGAATTGAATTGTTTGGGTTCCTATTGATCGAAGGTTATAGCTAGAAATATTTGATTGAGTTTGGGCTGCTAATGGGCTGATTTGAAAAAAAAAAAGAAGAAAGAGATATCAAAAACAACCTGAACGAATTTTTGGAAAAAATTCATCCTTTGGAAGAGCTGGCATTGGAATTCGAAAAATCACAAAAAGGAGAAAAGGCATTTTTCGTTTGGGGGTGATCTTCTAGAACATAAAAGTTTGTTTTGGTTTTCGTAAGTTTAAAAACTTTCATGTTTTGTTTCTTATTTTGTATTGAATGATATAGCCACCATGTCTGGCTAGACTTTAATAGTTTCAACATTAGGGTTTATTTTCTTTGATTTGGTTCACAACTTTATGTGAAACGGTTATGTTAGATCCGATTATTTTAGTGGTTTGTTTGTGTGATTCTTGTTTTTAATACGGATCCAATCCGGAAAATATTAGATTGTTAATAAACCTGATCAACTTATTAATTTTTCTAATAAAGTTCAATCAATTTTTAAAACCCTAATAAAGTTTTAATTTTTGATACAAGGAACAAATAATATTTTGAGTTTGTCTATGAACA
Organism: Helianthus tuberosus; assembly: GCA_030545235.1. Taxonomy (NCBI): domain Eukaryota; kingdom Viridiplantae; phylum Streptophyta; class Magnoliopsida; order Asterales; family Asteraceae; genus Helianthus; species Helianthus tuberosus. The sequence continues at coordinate 204,159,693 of CM060425.1, forward strand.
CAAAATTATTATAGAATCATACAATATAATTAGACACTCCGAACGGCGTGAGTGTTTGATTGTAATTGATACTTCTATCCCGCAACCCGCACGCTAAGATCCGAACGGCGTGAGTTTAGAGTAGCGGGTTGGCTCTAATCAACGAACGGCGTTTGGTTAGACAATAAATAGAGTGGAGGTCCGAACTGCGTGACGTCTAGTGTCGATACAAACTATTATTTTAAAAGGATCATTGCACCGTGACCGTTAATGATCGTAAGTCGAACCGAATCAAGAAATTGCCCTGGTGTTGAAATTAGTTTTTAACATCTGATTTTTTTCCAACCACTTTCATTAGCTTTTCTCTTTAATTTAAAAATTATAAATTGTTTTTACATTTTAGTTAAACTAAAAACCCCCCCTTTCAAAACAACAGTATCTGTGTCTAAAACGTTTTTGGCATAATCAATTAATTAATCTGTATCCCTGTGGACACGAACCTGACTTCCATTCATACTATTTTTAGTGTGTCAAGTAGGTTTATTTTATATTTATTTGCTGGATTCGACACCCAACAAATTGGCGCCGTTGCCGGGGATACGGCAAATCTAACTGTTTTGTGCCAAGATTTCTTTTAGTACAGGTACATCGCTAGTCTTCCCACGAATCTCCAACTTCTACAGTTACAATGGCAGCTGAACAAACACTTAGACAGTGGGCAACTCGTGATGTCCCACAACAACCACTTTGCATTAACTACCCTACTGTGGAAAACTTTGAGCTGAAATCCGGACTCATTCATCTATTACCCCTTTTCCGAGGCCTAGAGAATGAAGACCCACACAAGTTTCTCAAAGAGTTCCATGTTGTGTGTTCTGGCATGAAGCCGCACAACATCACTGAAGATCAAATCAAGCTAAGGGCATTCCCTTTTGCTCTTCAAGACTCAGCAAAAGAATGGCTATATTACCTACCACCGGGGTCGGTAACTACTTGGAATGAACTTGCAAATGAACTCCCAGAGAATAAGGCAGAGGCAAGAAAAATTCAGAACAAAGCTCTGCAGTACGAAATGAATGGCGGTATCTTATACCGCAAGTCCTTCTTGGGACCACTCCTGCGCTGTGTGGACCCTCAAGACGCGAACTATCTGATAAGGGAGATCCATGAAGGAATTTGCGGCATCCATGCGGGACCACGCATGGTTGTCGCGAAGATCATGAACGCCGGGTATTACTGGCCAGGGATGCACGTTGATGCCCTGAAGGAGCTGCGCAAGTGCGACTCCTGTCAGCGGCACTCCCCAAAAACCCTGCGCCCCAAGAACGATCTAATCCCCGTGTCAACTGCCTGGCCTTTTCAGCAGTGGGGAATCGACATGGTAGGACCCTTCCCAGACGCCCCTGGCGCCGTCAAGTTCATAATAGTGGCCGTCGATTACTTCACAAAATGGGTGGAGGCCAAAGCCCTTGCTTCAACTACAGCCATGATGGTGCGCAAGTTCATTTGGGAACACATCATCTGCAGATTCGGCCTCCCACTCAAGATCGTAACAGACACCGACACCAATTTCGCGTCAGATGAGCTCCAGAACTGGATGAAGGAGATGAAAATCGAACACACTTTCTCCTCCGTTGCGCATCCTCAAGGCAACGGGCAGGTTGAAAGTGTGAACAAATGTATCGTCGATGGGATTAAGGCCCGACTGGGTACTAAACGAAGAGGCTGGGTAGATGAGCTCCCAAGTATCTTGTGGGCTCACCGAACCATGCCAAAAACAAGTACCGGCGAAACCCCTTTTAGCCTAGTCTACGGCTCAGAAGCGGTTATCCCGGCGGAAGTTGGCCTGCCTTCTCCGCGTTTGACAGCAGTCAGCGCAATCGACAACGAGGCAGAGCGTCGTCTGGACTTGGATTTGCTAGAAGAAAGGCGCGAAATCGCGCGTATCAAAGAAGCCAAGTACAAAACACAACTGGAGAGGTACTACAACGCGCGAGTCCGCATCTGTACCTTCACTCCAGGGGAATATGTCTTTCGAGACAACGAGGCCTCAAACGCCGAGCGCCCAGGAAAGCTAGCACCTAAATGGGAAGGCCCATACTTGGTGCACGAGGTGCTAGGAAAAGGGGCTTACAAATTGCGCACCCTGGATGGACACATCATCCCGCGCACGTGGAATGCGCAACAACTGCGCAAATGCTATATATGACTATGTGGCCCTGCGCCTTTATCCACTAATGTCGGCCACACGCCTTTTACTTTTATGTTGGCTACACCCTTTTTTTAAGCTACAAGCAATGTATCTCGGCCTAAGCGCCTACGTAGTTAATGAAAGCATACGACATGCTCTTTTATCACTATCCGACTTATTTCGTTACAAATGCATGTTAAACTTCTGATTAACACGAAAACACTCCAGATACGCTCGCACATGAGCCTCTCTTACATTTATTCGCACTAACTTAACCAAAGTTCCTAACAACAGTGCAATAATTGTAACGGAAAATAAGCAAACACACTATTTAAAAGGCGCAACCGCGCAACAGATATAAAAACACAATATCATTCATTAGCTAAAAGCGCAACAGCGCAACAAGTTACATCAGAGACCTACTGAAATTTTTTACAAGGCACAGCCTGTTGACAAACCTATTCGAATTCATCATCCCCACTGTCACCATGCTTATCGCTTTTATCGCCATCACCGCCAGGCTTACTACCATCATGCGTGTCGCCACCATCGCCTTCATCACCGCCCTCATCTGATAACTCAACCGTTATAGGTGGAACAAGAATGCCCTTAAGGCGCTGGCACCAGTCATCATGTTCTAAAGCCTTGGCAACTAAATCCATCACAGGCAGTGACAAGTGGTCATAAGCATGTTCAGCGCGTGTCAGCGCGGCACTAGCCTGGTCAGTAACCGAACAATGACTGACGTCAAACTCCTGTCCAAGTGCTTCTTCAACGTGTTGTGCACATTCTAGGTACCCTCCTCGGTGACCAACAGCGCGCGCAGCATCGGTCAAGGCAGCGACAGCACGGTCCAGCTCCCCAGCATTGAGAATGGAGTTGGCAACCTACAGCAGAGCTCGCGCATTAAAAACAACTTCTAACAATATACCCTTTGGAAGGGAAAAACGATAACATACCAGAACTACTCCACGGCCGCGCATCCATTCGGCCTCAGAAACGAGAGTGTCAACAATGCCCTGAGCTTCAGCATAATTAGTTTGTGCTACATTGAGGGCAGAAGTGCTAACATCACGCGCTTCATCAGCTCGTTGCTTGGCCTCTTCAGCAGTTGCGGCCTTAACCTTCTCAGCCTCCAGATCAATCTCCAAGGACTCGCATTTATCAACCTGATCATTCAGGCGGCGTTTCAATTCCGCAATCTCGACATCCTTGGCATGCAAGTCCTTATCTCTGCTTGACAACTGAGCCTTCACCTCAGCCAACTCAACCTAAAAGGAATAAAGGGACTTAGGCTATTTTATAAAACAAAGTACAGAGGAAAGGTATTAAGTTGCACAAACCTCAACCTGCTCCTTAGCAACCTGTGCAGCTTGCGCATCCTCGACCTTGCCGGTCAATTCAACAACCCTGGCTTCAAGGTTGACAATCTTGGTACGATCCGCAGCCGCACGCTCATTATCTTTCGCACATATGCGCTTGAACTCGGTTTTCTCCTTAGCTAGTTGCTGTTCAGCAGTATGAAGTTTATTTTTCAGGGCCTCGCGCCCCCACTCTTCAGACTTTCGGTCAGCCTCAAACTTCGCCTTCTGCTCATCAAACGCAGCTCTAGACTTCTCCAAGTCAGCAGCACGCCTCATTATGCGATCGCGATACTTCTCCCAATCATCCCTCTCTCTAACCATGGTTCGCCATTCTCGAACAATTTCTTGATTAGCGGCGCGGGTGTTGGCTTCACCAACAACATAGGCATGATAGAGCCCACTGTGAGTCCGCGCTCGTTGACGATCCATCTCCCCCGGAGGAATCGAATTCACCAACCAGTCACGACAAGGCGCGAACTCGAGGAAAGTATCCTTCTGCTTCAAACCCCAAGGCGGATTATGCGGAGCGTCACCACGACTCTCTTCAGTGTAAGACTTGTAATAGATATCCCCCACTGTATCCCGAGGGCCTATCGGAGAGCGCGGCGGCACGTCAGCTCTCATACCACCCCGACCAGCAGATGAACCTGAACCCGCGCCTCTGGTAATAGAAATACCAGCAGGCCTTTCAGCAGCAGATTTCTCCTTCTCCTCCAGGGTTCTCTCCTTTCCCTTCTCCTTCTCAGCATCAGCAAGAGCCTTCTCAGCAGCTCTTCTATCCTGCTCAGCCTTTTTCTTCTCATCATCGGCTTTCTTCCTTTCCTGCTCTGCTTTCTTCCTTTTTTCTTCAGCAGCTTTGTTCTTGCGCGCCTCTTCAGCCTGGCGCTGGTCTTCCTCAGCTTTCTTCTTCGCCTCAGCTTCCTTCTTCCTGTCTTCATCTACTTTCTTCCTACGCTCCTCATCAGCCTTCTTCTTCTCTTCGGCAGCCTTTGCCTTATCGACCTCAGCAACATGTTTGCCCTTGTCATGCCCAGCCGCAGCAGTCTCGGAAGATTTGATGATAATCTTAGGCCTTTTTGGATCTGGCTCCGTAAAAACAACACCCTTCTCAGGGGTCTTCTTCTTGCCCTCTGCATAAATCAAGGGGTCAAGGCAAGGAAAGCCACAAAAAAAAGAACTAAAAACAAACTTTACCAGGAGAGAACTGATAGAGTGAGCGCAAATTGCTCTGTTTACCAAGCACCAGAGCTCCTCCAGCCTTCGACGCCACAGTCACACCAGCAGTCGCCCCGCTCCTGGTCCTTTTCCTGCTGATCAACTTTCCAGCAGCTTCTTCTTCTTCCTCCTCTTCTTCCTCTTCCGCATGCTCAGCAGAGGAAGGAGTAGCGCCAGCATCCGGGTTGCGAGAACCCGCGCCACCTTCATCTTTTGAGCGACCTGCTCCGCCTTTACCTTCGCCTACGCGCGACAAACCCTCTAATGAGTCACTAATTATCACATAATCTTTTAAGTCACTTTGACGAAGACGAAGACTACCTTTACCAGCAGCTGCGCGGCTACTCCCGCCTTTCTTGCTTGTCACTTCGGCCTCACCCGTCTTCTTCTTCTTTGGGGGTTTCTTCTTCTTCTCTTCGGGGTCGATACCAAGGTCACGCAACACACCTGCAAAGATGTTAGACCACGAACTTAACTCCCCGTTCGAAGATCCTACAGACTCCCCGCTGGAAAGATAGACAACCTCTTTCCCAGCAGAAGTCACAGAGCACAGAGGACGAGGTTTAGGTATATGCGCACCTTCAGTTGCAGTAGGCGGCGAGGTGAATGCATCAGCAACAGGATACATAAAATTATCCCTTATTTGGTCATACCAATATTGTTCTCCGTCTTGAAGCGGGCGTACACCCATCCTACCGCCGAAAGCGGCGAAGGCAGCTTGGTACAAACGCACCTCTACAAGATAAATCGTACAATAAGGAAAAACGCAAGCCCAGAAAGGTAATTAAAAATAAGAATTCCTAACCTTGGTCACCAAGCATCAAGACAGGAACCTCCTTGCTATCAGGCTGCCACTGATCGCTCATCCGCGCCGCGACCAAGACATTCTCCCCAAACACTCGGTTTGGGGTGGCAGTAAGTTCCCGGTACCAACCCTCAGTCTTGGGGATCGCCAAGTCTTCCTTCACGATTGGTTCAGTCCAGGCGCGAAACGTCATGGGTATCGGAACTACCTCCTCCCGAATATAGAAAAACTTTGGTTTCCAGTCGTGGAAACTCTTGGGAGGGTTTAACAGTATCTTCTTCGCCACGCCGCGGCTGGCGAAAGAATAAAAACCCATGTTTCTCTGAAGTGTGTAGAAAACCCGGAATTTATCAACCGTTGGTTCAATGCCATGAGCCCAGCACAGGAACTCGAAATGTCGAACCCGAACCATTCCGGGTGGGCTCATTTGAGATATATGGAACCCATAATACTGAAGAATATGGGCCATGAAATTCGTCGCCGGCAACCGGAAATTACCTTGATGGAAGAAGTCTTCGAACAAGGTAATGTACCCCGGCGGTGCATCAGCAGCCGTCTGGTTCTGGCCGGGATACCGGGCATCCCACTCCGGTGGGAACCGGAAACTTCGCGAAAGCTGTTCAAAGAGCCCTAGATCCCACCGGAGAACAGGTAAAGGACCTTCTTCTCCGGGGTTATCTTCATGGTGTTCTTCAGCCATCGATAATCAGCAAAAGAATCTCGTATATACTGGAAACCACCTCGACAATCTGTTACAACGTTCTTCAAAGACTTGAAGATCTGCCGCAACCGTGTTCTTCAAAAACTTGAAGATTCAAAGAAGCTTTGAGAGAGAAGAATAGGAGAAAAAGTGGGGAGCCTCAAATCTCTCCGGATATATATACCCATCGCATTTAATGCGATGGGTAACCGTGCCGAAATCGCCGCAAGCAAGGCCAACCAGGAAGCGCCACGTAGGGCGCGTTTCCCGGAGTGACGGTTGTCACGCGCGCGTGGGCCTCACTCTCCTGACGAAAATCTGAACCGTCAGCGACAAGTTGATGACAACCGTCAGGGGTCAACTCAAACGTCACCAACCGCGACTTTTGCACCAACCTGTCAGAAAATTCAAACTTCGAGGTTTCTCCCGCCCAAAATCATTAGAAACTTCATGTAAAAGCCAACAACAAGCCTGGTAGCCGCGCCGTAGTAATTAACAACTTACACGCGCGACGTCTACCAAAGCAAAAAGCATCATTCTACTTTATTTTTCTTAAGTCCAGAGCTCCAACCACTTACCTTGCGCATGGTGCAGCACTGGACTGGGGGGACTTGAAGGGGTATGGTCCCAAAAAGTCGCGCAACACCCTGTAAGGTCGCGCGGGACCATACTCCTTAATCACCAATTTTCTTGATCGCCAACCTCGCGCGAGCTACAACACACCTATGTAACACGGCGCGAGGTCCACAGAAGAGTAAACTCCAGTTAGCAACACTTAGCATTCTAAAAGGGACATCTGGAAGCCCACGGCGCGCGCATGATAATAACGTGCTCAGCAAGAATCGTGAGTGACTACGGCGCAAGGCCTTTCCAGATAGTACACAAGGTACAAGTGGCAGAATAAAAGAGCCAATCAGGGTCCTTCTGTTCCTGCGCAATCGTGCTCCACGATCGTCTGACATACAGGAGACAAAAAGTACTAAAGGACGCCTATGTGGCACCAATCATAGGGCAGAGACAACTGCCCCACGATCTCCACTTACCTGCTGATGGCAGAAGGGCGACCAGGCCGACAACAGTGACACGTGGCTCCAATCACGTTGTGCCAACTCCACAAAGCTCCTAGAAGCCACTAACGGTCGACACCAGTGAGACAAGGAGCACATCCTCCGTGTTGTCGCCTTCCGGCCCAAGGCCCATCAGCCCACACCCTCTTACACCTCTCCGGCTATAAATAGAGACCTTCACTTCACAGGTTAATTCATTCCGTTCCCTCTACTCTCACTTAATACTTAATTATCTCCTAAGCACAGTCGCTTATTCTCACGCCGGAGCCCGGTTAAGAGGGAAACCCCCACATTCCCCTCTTAACGAGTAACGGTGTTTTGTTTTGCAGTTAATCACGGTCATTAAGGAGCTCAGGAATCCAAGAGAAGATTAACCACTATGCAAGGAACATAAACCAAACTGATTATCCCCTAATTAGTTCTGTGTTTCTTCATTGGCGCCCACCGATTTTTTCTACAAACCACTCCCATCTTCGTTCCTGAGTTTTTCGTTGTTTTTCTTCCTTCGATCCATGGCTGGTCAAGGAATCGTACCTGAGTTCGTGGGTTTCGGTTAAAACCCAAATGCAGCGTTGGGGGAAGGTAATCAAAATGGCCAACCCCAACACTTTGAAGAAGTTGGTGAAGTCGAAGTAGCCAACACCGGGGGTCCGCGCGGGAGCTTCACCCGCATCACTCAAAACACCCCAGGAAACAACGGTGCTGGACCTTCAAACCCAGCTCCACCTCAGAACATATCGGCGCTATTAGGGCTACCAGAAGGCGAAACCCCAGCCTCATGGTACGCCAAGCAACTGGCCACTATTAACGAAGCGTATCAGTCCTTGAGCGCTCAGCAAGCAGTTTTAACGGCAGAACCGTCCTTGGTCACACCAACCGGCCCCAGCCACGGGCCGCGCCAGATGCCGGTCCCGCAGTACATTCCAAGAAGAATTAACAGACCTCCCCCCACCCGAAGGTTAAGCGTACAGGACACGCGAGATACACGGGGGGAGACAGAAAGCTACTATGACGAACCGTCAAATTCCCGAAGAGGCCCAGTTCATAGCCGGCTCACGCCGCGCAACATGAACGATGAGTGGGAAGAAACTGACCCGAACGATCCAACCTGGGAAAACGATGACGGATCTTCGGTCTTCAATCGTTTGCAAAGAAATCACGAGTATTACAAGCCAAGGCAACATGTTGGTTATACCGAGGAGGCGGAGCGCGACTTTCGCCTCGCCTACCGACCAGAAGAAGCTATAGAGCACTCAAAGTTCATCCCCAAGATAGCACTAGCGCCGCTCGAGAGAGAAAAGTTGCCTCCGACCGTCGGAAAGTTCAACGGATTGACTGATCCAGACGATCACGTCAGAGTGTTTACTAGCGTGGGCTGCATGGGAGGTTGGAACATGCCCATGTGGTGTCATTTGTTTATCCAAACATTAACGGGGGCTGCTCGCGCCTGGTTCGACAGCCTTCCTCCGGGAAAAATAAAATCATGGGTAGATTTCAGGACCCAGTTTCTGAGTCACTTCAGTCAGCAAAGGCGATACCAGCGCGACACAGCTGAAGTCGAAGATATCTGGCGAAGAGATAATGAGGGTTTGGAAGATTTCATTACGCGCTTTAACAAAGAATGTTTGGAGATTGGTGGCGTAAGTGAACAACTCATGCGCTGCCATTTCAAGAAAGCAATCCGTTGTGATAGCCTGATTAGAACCATCACTGGGAAAGATGGAATGCCAAAGGAGTGGGACAAACTCATGGAAGCCGCGAAGATAGTCGCGCAAACAGAAGAGTCTCTCGCACGAAACAACACCTATCGTTCTGAAGACAGATTTTCCAAAGCGGGTCACTCGCGAGATGACAACAGGCGCAACAAAGGCAAAAACCCTGGGTGGAAGGCCAATCACTCCAGCGGTTATAGCGATCGACCCCGTTACGAAGAACGATCCCGCTATAAGGAAGACGCGCGTGACACCATTGACCGCATTGGTTATAAAAAGGCAGTCCGAGACGATAATCGTGAAAAGCATTGGACTCCGCTCATAAAAACACCAAAAGAGGTGCTAATGACGGAGAACCATGACTTCAAGGCTCCCAGGCCTATGACGAACAAAAAGGGCCAAGACCCCAATCTGTATTGTGATTTCCACAAGGATACAGGCCACTTAACAGATGATTGCTACAGCTTGCGACAAGAGATCGAGAGAGCACTAAAAAGTGGAAAGCTGAGCCACTTAGTGAAGAATGTGCGCAAAGAAACGCGACAGCTTCATCGCCACGATGAAGGAAATCACAAGAAGGTTCGACGCCTGGAAACACACATGGTCAATGGACCAAAGTATAGCGCAAGAGAAAAAGGCAAGAGACCTTATGAGCCTTCATGGCAAGAACAGCAAGTTATTTTCCCGGTCGTACGCACGGACAGGCTATCCGGACGGAGTGTCTCTGCCCGCGCGCACAGGCTGCCCGCACGGACCACCATACGCACGGACTGTCGTCCGCGCGACCGGCTTGAAAGATAGAAACACTTATGTGCTTTCTAAATGCTACAACGAAAACTCCAAAGCACAAGCCATCATACACAAACACATCCTAGGAAGAAACAATCCACTTGACGTTTATCCACACGAACAACTTGTTCGTACGGATAAGTCGTCCGCACGCACAACTAATCCGCACGGATCGCCATCCGCACGGACAGTCACACGCACGGATAACTTATCCGGATGGATCACCATCCGCACGCATCACCATCCGCACGGATAGGTCGTGCCCACGGATGACATCTACTCACGGATAGCTGATCCGCACGATCAGCCATCCTAACCACTCTCACTTGTATTGTTTTACGTGCCACTTATCGTTATATTATCAAATCTATTCAGGCTAACCGTACTCGCTGGAAAGCGCTCCCTTCAATCCACAATCGCTGTGAGTATACTCGAACCCTTTTTGCTTTTAGCACTTTTGGGTGTTACATACGTTACGAATATTCAAACCACAACTATCACACTACTCAAGCTATTTTAACGCTAAACCAATTACGCATGTTATACGTGGCTTATGAATGCTTGTTTGTTATGTTTACACATGGAATGCTGTCTACCTGCCTTAGCAACGATAGTACTATAGTTTGGACTCAGCACCCGTTCACACGGGGGTTGTTAAGGATCTTTTACTTGCATGGATTACGGTGGTAATCATGTATTGCGAACTGCCTCGGGCAGTCAACCCGCAGTCATTGGTATCGATGGATCTATGTCGATAACTAACGTGCTTCATTTCACTATGTGTACGTGCTGGTTATGCGTAAACGAATTCGAACTCTATATGCTATTATCAAACTTGTATGCTCACCTTTACATTTTATGTATTGACTTTATTTTAACGTATGTGACAGGTGCCTAGGTTGTTTATATGCTTCTCGGGCTGTGATGAAATCGAAGCTAGGAACTGGAGTCCTAGAAACCAACGAATAAATTAGTTATGTTTAAATCTGAGTTGTCGGAACAGAATATTTGTTTTGATGTTATCTGTAATAACTTGTTTGACTATTTAAGATACGGTATGGGACGTATTATTTAATTAAATGGTAATGATAGTTGTTATGGAAACTTCTGGACAATCTGTTTCGCTCAGTGCCGCGCCCCGATGATTCCGCCATCGGTTGGGGTGTGACAACTCAAATCTCCCATTGGCATTTGGTGCGGTATCGACGGCGCACCAAGATGGCCGCCATTCGTGTCTCCGGGTGGCACCGTTGACGAGATCTATATCCTCCTTTATCAAGGGCACAAGAGTTTTCTTTTCTTCAAGACTCCTATAACACATCAATGAAGATTCCTTTGTGAAATTCCACCTATTGTTGACGTTCACAGCCAAAACTTCTGCAAAGTCTTCAACATCTAAACCAAAATTTGATTCTTTAGTAACCTCCAATGATGTTGATTTGTCGATCGCATGGGCGAGGTTGTTAGAGCCGAGTAATGGTGGGGATGGTTTTTGTGAAAGTGTAAGGGCAGGTGGTTGTACATACGGTTCCGGTGACGGCGTAGGTTTTGGTGGCAATTTTGGTACCGGTATTGTTTTTGGTGGAGAGAATGTGGTCCGTGTGGGTATGAGTTTTGGCAGTGGTGGCGGCGGTGGTCGAGCGGGCAATGGAGGTGGAGGTTCTAGGCCGAGTCGGGCACAAAAAAACAAGAGTTGTTGTTGTTGTACCGCGAGAAAACTCCACATGGTGTCAAACATTGACATGGTATGCGAGGCTTGTTGGGCGGCAATAGCTTCTTGTTGGGTCACTAGCCGGTCGACCATGTCAACTTAGGCCATTGGGATGCTTATTAAAACTGCCTATCGTCTTTTGAATAAACAGTTTTGAAAAGCAACTTTAAGCGGCATAATGATAGAGACCGATTCGAGATGGTCAATCTCCCGATAGATACCCGTAGAGTGGGTTAGGCTCCAAGAAAAAAAATAAAGAACAAGACTACCACTACTCTAGAGGTTTATAAAATAATTAACACAAAACAAATAAATAGTTGATGCATGGCAACGTGTAAAGATTGTGGGTAAAGTGGTGTATGTGTAGGTTGACTAGACTTTGGCACGTATCACATAACTTACTCATAAACGATCATAACTTATATCGAATACACTATTTCACTCACAAATGATCAAATATTCTTTTTCTATATGTCCAAAAAGAATATCCAACGCGTTAATTATGCCATCATAATCCAAATGAGATACATCTCCAGCAATAAAAGCATGAACTTTTTCTCCAATTCTGATCCAACTACAAGCAGGTTCCTTCTTATTCATTTTCTTACTCAACATATTTCTCACATATGCTGCATCTTTATATCTTCCAACCGAAAAATATATATTTTATATAATAACAAATGATGAAGGGCCTTAGCAATAGTTCCCGTTTTCAGGTATCCCATGACTGGCAACTGCCGGTCATTCTTTTATAATCTTCTTTGCAACAAAACTGATTTCAAGGGCAAAGTAACAAATCTCAAGTCAAACATTTGCCAATTTTCATCAAAACCCAACAACAACAACAAATTGCAACAACGGAAACTGTTAATTGTAGCTGCGATTCCATCAGCTGTTGTGAGTTCCAGTGTCCGGTTTCGACTGGATAATCTGGCTCCTCAACCGGGTTCGAGAAAGAATGCGAAGAGAAAGGGTAGGGGATATGCGGCGGGTCAAGGTGGGAGCTGTGGCTTTGGGATGACGGGTCAGAAATCGAGGTCTGGTCCAGGTGTTCGTAAGGGTTTTGAGGGGGGTCAGATGCCTCTTTACCGTCGGCTTCCTAAGCTTAGGGGTATTGCTGGAGGTAATTGTAATGTTATTGTTTGTTATCCACTGTTTTAGCAAGTTTTTTGGTGAGTTTTATGTGCACACCAGGTGTTTGTTGAAATGCCTGAATGGAATTTGATCTTATTTTGTGGTCTGGATTTGGTGGTGGGTGTTGATTATAAAGAATGCTGTTAGTGTAACCAGTAATGTACTCATCACATTTGTTTATAGTGTCTTTTTTCCGTGAAAATTTTATGCAGGCCAGGTGTTTGTTTAAATGTCCCGCTGCCTATTGCTACAAGGTCGTTTACTTGAATGAGTTAATTGTTACGATACCGTAATTGTCTATTGCTACAAGGTCGTTTAGTTGAATGAGTTAATTGCTACGATACCGTAATTGTATTTATCAAATGGTCCCCAGTAATTGTATTTAGTTGTGTTATTAGTTTAATTTGAAAAATATTTAGATTTCACAAAAGTGTCAGGATAGGTAACGGTGGTGTGTTTGGGGGTTTCACAGCGACCGATAACTGAGTTCGATAATAGTGTTGGTGGTTAATTTCACGGCGGTGAAGATGAGTGGAATAGGTGGTTTGGGTGGGGTAGCAGAGGGGCTGTTGGTGGTAGGGGCAGCGACGATCGATCGTCAGTTTTGGTGTCGTGGGATTGTCGTGGTTGACCAAAAGGGGGAACCTTCTTTCAATCCTCGCAGTCATCAGGTACATATTTCATTTTCTTCTTACGGTTTATGAAATTTATTTTCATCGATGTGGATTATATTCTGTTTCGAAATTGCTTTCCGATCTTATACACTTGTGGAAAAGTAATTTGGGACTCCATTTTGCTCCATATTCCATTATTTTTATAAATGAGGTTTGTTATTTTGGTAATATTAGCATGGAGATAACCAAGCTACAAAAGATGTTGTATGGGTAATTACTTAACTGGCAACTGCGTAATGTAGAACCTATGTGTATCTTTTTTTACCTTAAACCTCCGCTTCGTCTTTATAATCTTTGAAATTTTAAAAACAGTTCATAGCTTTTGGTAAGGATGCTCAATGAGGTAAAAATGGAATGTTTAAGAGAATAGGATATCAAATAGATAACAACATAGAAAACAATTCAACATATTCCCTTTCTAGAAAAAAAAAATAAGACAAATGGAGCCTCAGACTATAGAGTGTAAACAATAAGGATTAAATGCAAAGCCAATGCTTAGTTTGTATATTTTCTCTCTTTACATTGTTGTGACCATAAACATAATTTTGCTATAATGTTGTGTTCATACAATCTACAATCTGTACAATGAAAAGTATGTCTTTTTGGCAGAGTTCAAATAACCACAATGATGTCTATTTCTTTGCAACTGGAGTTGAGAAAGGGCAGTTGGCTAAACAATCCTCCTCTTGTGTGTGCTCATGGCTGTGATGCTTCCAAGGCCTTCCCTAATTCAGTATGTGTACTGTGTGTCTATATTATATTAAGTTATGTCTTATCCTTCCCCTATTTCTAATGTGCATATACGTGTACCTATATTATATTTGGATTTCATATAAAAACTACAAGGCATGCTACGATGAAAAGAATGATGTACATACTACATATAACTATGCTTGATGTACAATTGTTTAGGGAGATAGCTGTCTAAATATTATATTTGATTATCCTCTTCTTAAGGTTTAGTGTTATTTCATTTTATTTTTTTTACGGCAACTGATGGCTGCTTACAATATTGCTCTTCGTTCTCAACCAGACTGCATTGAGATTGATGTTTCCCGTCCTCCTGATGGGGTTTTGTTTGCTCTTCAAGACAGGTAAATCTGTTAAAATGCTTAAAAGATTCAAAACGATTAATATTTTATTAATGTTAAAATAAGGAGCAAATATGAATTAGTCTGAGGTATTTGTAGACTTGATTCTGATATGAAACATGCAGGGATTTGCAGCGATTACCTGGAACAATTCATCTAAGGTTAGATACCTGAGTGCAAAGGAGTTTCTATAGCATGTGTCATTTGTTTATATGCATGTGTATGTCAACCGACACCCGCCGCGAAGCGCGGGAGTATCTACTAGTTTGATAACAAAACATATGCACCAACATTATCACTATCAAATTCACTTATCCGCATAACAACCTTTTCAGCCAGTTCAACATTCTTGTGGACCCTACAAGCAGCTAGCAACGGTAACCAAACACTAGCTGTTTTATTTTCTGGCATGCTGCGTATAACCCCGAAAGCGTCCTCTAATTTCCCAGCCCGGCCCAAAAGATCCGCCATACAAGCGTAGTGTTCAAATTGAGGAGTTATTTTATAATGTTTGACCATCTGGTTAAAAAAAGTCAAACCTTCATTGACCATTCCAGCATGACTACAAGCAGTCAAAACCGCCACGAAAGCGACAGAATTCGGTCGCAAATCTTCCATTTCCATTTGCTTGAATAATACGATGGCATCATGCGCATAACCGTGTGAAGCACATCCCATTATCATGGCGGTCCATGACACCAAATCACGTTGCTTCATACGATCGAAAACACATTTTGCGAGTTTGATGTTGCCGCATTTAGCATACATGTTAACAAGTGAGCTGGATATGAACACGTTATCATCGAAATGATGCCTGATTATGTACCCGTGAAGTTGTTGTCCTAACGGTAAAGTGGTTAAGTGCGCACAAGCGGGAATAACGGAGGAAAATGAGATCGGGACGGGTTTAATATTAGCACGTAACATTTGCCGAAACAATCTTAAACCCTCATCAAACAAACCATTTTGTACACATGCTGCAATCATAGAGCACCATGAAACGCAGTCTTTCTCAGGTAATGAACAAAAAAACCGATACGAATCTTCAACCATTTTACAACTTGCGTACACATCAATCAATCCGTTTGCAATGAATCCGTTTCTTTCAAACCCGTGTCTAATTCCATACCCGTGAATCTCCTTCCCCTTCCAAACATCCATATATTCCGCAACAATGGGAAGAACGTTTGATAAAGTAAACGCGTCAGGCTTTAATTTCGCATCACCCATCTCTCTAATCGTCATCATCGCTTCATCGTACATGCTGTTTTGCGCGTATCCCAAAATAAGTGTGTTATACGAAACAACGTCTCGCTCTGGCATTGTTTCAAAAACTTTTCTCACATTTTGCATCTGTACATTTCCTTGATCTTGATTACTCATTTGATTCAAAGTACTCGGATTTCGACAGTTGTAACTAACTTCATTGTACGATTTAAAGTTATTATTAGTATTGTTATCATGTTTTAATACACGCTCGTTTTGACCGTTTTGAACAACAGTTTTTCTCTCAGGACTTTCATCGAACACCTGATGTGCACTAAACCTCTGCAACTTCGAATACATACTCAACAACGCATTTCCGGTAAAAACATCAAATTCCAACCCAACCCGAATAACAGAACCATGAACAGACTCCCCAAACTTGAAAAACATCAACTGGCTACAAGATTTCAACACTGAAGGGAACACATTGTGATCTGGGTATATCCCCATTGCACGCATTTTAACAAAACAGTTCAAAGATTCCAAGAAATATGCATTGGATGTGTAGCATTTGATGATGGATTTCCAATTGTGAATGGATGGAGATTGGAGTGTGTTGAAGAGGGTTATGGATTCTGGTAAAAGGTTGAGTTTTGAGTAGATTGAGAGGAGATTGGAGGTGAATGTTGGGAAAGTTTTGATGATTTGTGCATGGATTTGTTTGGCTTGTGATTTGGATTTGATTTGAATTGGGGTGTTTATAAGGGTTTTGATTGTTGTTTGGATTGATTCCATTTGGTTTCGAAGAGGTTTGTACTCTTCAAGAGTTCAAGAACTTGGCATTTTTGTTTTAAATTCTGTTTTTATATGTTAGTTCAAAATTATTAAATTATTAAAAACTAAAGAAATTGTGTATTTAAATTAATAATTAATAAATCATATTTTATTTTATATTTAAATAGATTATTAAAATGTGGCATAAATAAGGACAGATCCAATGGAAAAGAACTATAAAAGTTAAGTAGATAATAATTGTATTTTAAGGCCATAAAATATAAGATGAAATTATAAATCTAACTATTTTTTAAGGACATTATGTTTCTCTAGTTACTTTATTTACGACAAGACCATCTTCAATGGGTCCGTTGACCCCACATACATTGATGTGGAAGTAAGCAGACTGAGATAAAAGAGAGATAAGACTGACGTGGAAGAGAGAATCGCTCAGGAAAGAATCGCTCGTCCATGTGTACAATTGTTCGATGGGGGAGAAGATTGTGTGTTTGTGAGAGGGTGATTTGAGAAGGAGAAAAAAAAAGGTGGTGGTGTATGGGGGCGATAGCCAAGCAACACTAGGGAAAGATGAGAGAGGAGAGGGTTGGGGGTCTGTGAGCTCCGCTGAAGATGATCATATAGCAATCTGGTCGGTTTTTTTTTACCATCCTCATGATTTAATTATGATAACAAATTTGGCATTTGGAATTCGGTCCTAGAATTTCATGATCCGGTAAACTTTCACTAGTCTTAATCATGATCTTGAGATTTTACTATTTCAGAGTTTAAATCCATTTATCTGTTAATGACATTCTTACAATTGAAAAAAAAGGTAATTCATGAAAGTTTTCATAGGTATGTTATAACTGTGTTCAAAATGAGAACTCTATACCGCGGAAATGGTGCTGGAAGCAATCTCTACAACATGGGCAGGAGTACTGGGAATTGAACCAAAGCGTAGATGTTCTCAACCATGTGACTATCTTAGAAAATAAAGATAAATGGGTCTGGAATGGAACTTCCTCAAATGGATCTTCGATTCATTTACTCAGGAAGGAACTCGAATGACATCAAGTTGACCAATAATTATGTTCTCATGATTGGGTAAACTTGATTCCATTGAAGACTAATTACTTTGTAATGGAGGGCTGCGAAAAACAATATCCCAACGATGGAGGCTCTCACTAAAACAGGTGTAAACATTATTTCCAATATGTGTTGCTTGTGGGTAATTGCTGAATTAGCAAACCATCTACTTGCCTCATGTGACTTAGCGAAATCTTATGGCTTCAAGTTTGCGCCTGATGCAAGCTGCCCCACCCCTCTGTAGCTCGGCTGTTGAAATATACGAAATCCCCATACAAATGCAGTTCCCCAACGGGCACAAGGTGTTACAGATAATCCTTTTGTCATATATGGCAAGCTCGGAATGACAAGTATTCAATAGCAAAGCATCATCTATCCATAAGATACTTGAGGAAACAAAAGCAAACTCGTTATATAGGTAAAAAGTAGGGCGAGACTTCCATCCGTAGATTGGGTTGTATAGTGTGACATGATATGGTTTGTGCCATCGGCTTCTAGTTTCTTGTTGGAAGACTAGCCCGTTTTAACAAAGTTACCCTCCTCCTTTAATGAAAAGAAACTGTGTTCAGAATGAACAAACATGTACAACAGATTAAAAAAATGACTTGTGCCTTAACAGATAATTCTGTCGTTGCAATTTTAATGAGTGATTGGCATTTTAACATTAAAAATATACTGAAAAAACATGTTTTGAACTAAAACATTAGTGCATAGTAAAACAGTACATAAGACATCAATATCAGTATACCATAAAGATACTAATTATCCTGTCACATGTAGTCAATAATGCACTCATAAACACAGCCTAAACCTCCACATATGTAGAATAAACTGCCCTTTAATCCTCTTCTCTTTCTGGTGGAAGTCCACACGGCAACAACATTTTCTGCAAAACGAAAAAAATAAAACAAAATTAAACCACCTGCAAATAATCTCAAGAAATTGAAACATACATTATTTTAAAAGTCGAACAAAATAAATACAAAAATCATATGTGTTTTTGCAGAATCAAAAGAACTGAATGATCCTGTTTTGAGAGATAATCCTACCTAGAATGTAGAATTTTCAAAAAAAAAAAAAAAAAAGAAGCAAGGAAATATAAAAGAAGAGTTAATTACACAAATAGTCCCTGTGGTTTAGCGCCAATCACAGGTTTGGGTATCTACCTTTTCAGTAACAACTTTACGGCTTGTGAGTTCAGTTTGTAACGTGTTTGGGTATTAACACTAACTTTTGTTAAATTTTCTGTTAAATTAAGAGAAAATGACCAATATACCCTTTTAGTCATTCTACACAAATTTAATAGAAAAACTAACGGAAGTTAGTGTTAATGCCCAAACTGGTTACAAACTAAAATCACAAGCCCCAAATTTGTTACTAAAAAAAGTTGATACCCAAACCTGTGATTCACGCTAAACCACAGAGACTGTTTGTGTAATTAACTCTATAAAAGAATTATAAAAAATTGATGATGAAGTTCACCTGCATGAAATTGTAGCGCTCTCTCCCGATAGACTCATTTTCCGCTATCGCAAAATAAGCGAGCATAGGATAATGGCCAACGTATGATGCATAGCTGTCTCTCTGGATATTAACTGCCCACTCACTTCAAGAAAATACAACAAAAAATATGTTTGGGTTATTAAAGGAAAAAACTACATATCTGATAATCAATTCTACAAAAGATGAAAAAGAAAAACTTACAATCTGCTCATGTCTGCATGTCCTGTTCCTACATACTTAGCTTGCAGGTGCTCAAGTTGGGAGTTGATATTAAACCTGTCACTAGCCTGCCAATACACCATTATTCAGAAATTTCTTTGTTAAAAACTAGGGGCAATTTCATATATACCCCTACAAACTTGCAAAATCTCATATATACCCTGCAAAATTATAAAAATCACATATACCCTTACAAAGTAGATGAAATATCATACATACCCAATTCATTAGCAAAAATTATACGAAAGACAATTTTTTTACCCTTAATTTTCTAAAACTTTGAAATCTCATATAGTCATATATGACATTTAACTTCAAATATTATATTTACTCATTTATAGCTTAATTTTAGCTTAAATATTATATATATATATATATATATATATATGGAGAATACTATTGTTATGGGAAAAAATAAAAAAATAAAAATGGGTAAAAATAAATTCAAGCTTAAAATGTGTTATATAAAAATATGAAGTTAAAAATGAGCATATATGAAAACTTAGAAGTTAAAAAAATAAAAATAAAATGATTATTTATTAGATTGTTTTTAATAAATTGGGTATATTTGATATCTTAACTATTTTGTAAGGGCATATATGATATTTTTAATTTTGGTTGGATATATATGAAAATTTTCAAGTTTGTAAGGGTATATATATCCTAAAAACTATCAAAATAAATGGAAAGATAGACAAATATTACACTGTTTGGAGAGTAAAGTGAGTTTAAGCTGTTAAGTTAAACATAATAAGAATAAAGAAACCAATAAAAGTAAACTGACCCATAGAGTCAACAAATCAACAATACTATTAAAACTTTAGCTATGAACTAGTCAAATAAACAGGCAAACCCAAACAAAGAGATCATAAACTAAAATTCAGAGACATCAGACATATAATATGTAGCATTTGGAAATCAGAAGTATTCTGGTTAACGAATGAAACTTGACATCTGGGATGTTTTTGAATAAACAGTTATAGCAGATACTTTATTAGTTTACTACTGTGTTGTTGGTTGAATGGTGACTTAATTTAAGTGGGTTTGAGATCAAACATTGATGCATGTAAACTGTAATTATCTTCCGGTGACAATCTAATAGTTTTAAATATACTTATATACATATATAAAAACTCATCAGGAATGACTTACCTATACAGACAAATGACAGGCTCACTAATGGGGCAATAACAAGTTTGTTGTTGATAAGAAGATTATAAACTGAAAGCAAGTATTGATATAAACCATACTTACCTGCATATTGTCCCAGTTGATATAAGTTCAGATTGTCAGACTATTAGATCCTCCAGAACCTGCAATGGCATTTGTAACAAAACTTTAGTATTCCTATTAATATCAAATCCAATAAATAACCTACAAAGATAAGAACATCCATAGTTTCAGCAGATCAACCGTCATTTTTTTAAAACACTTCAACAATGTGAAAAGTCAACCGATTACCAGCTAACCTACTGTTCTAACTGAAATCGGAGAACAAATAGCAAGCTAATATTCGATTTCTAGGGTTTTTTTTTACAGTATTTCACAAATCAAGGTTTAACAACACAATATCTAGAAAACCTAAACATAAAAACATGAAATTCAGTATGTTATATGCTTCTACTACTTCATGTTCCTAATTTTAAGAAGTTAAAAACTCAAAATTAACGAAGATAGATTGAGAAATTGCTTCAATCATGTAAAAACTAATTACTCAACTGATTACCAGCTAACGACTAACCTACTGTTCTTCTGGTCGAAATCAGAGAACATTTAGCAAGTTAATATACTCAGTGTCTATTACACAATTCACAAATTAGAGTTTGACAGCAAAACTTTTAGGGTTTCAGCAATCGACTATCGAGAAAACATTACACAAAAACATGAAATTCAATATGTTATATGCTTCTACTACTTCATGTTCCAACTTTTTAGAAGTTTAAAACCCAAATTACCAAAGACATGTTGAAAAATTGCAAAAGCATTAGAGACTTGTAGCTAGATATTTAGATAAACCTGCAACACGTATCACATCGTAGCTTCTAACATGTAAAAAGGCAACCGATTAACAGCTAATCTACTGTTCTAGTCGATATCGGAAGAACATATAGCAAGCAGATATAGAACATCTAAGGTTTTTTTTACAGTAATTCACAAATTAGGGTTTAACAACACAATTTTTAGGGTTTCAGCAATCAACAATCGAGCTAACCTAAACAGAAAGCAAAAACATGAAATTAAACATGTTATATGCTTCTACTGCTTCATATTCCAACTTTTTAGAAGTTAAAACTCAAAAATAACCAAGATATACTGAAAAATTGCAAAAACAATAGAGATTTGTAGCTAGGAATTTACATAAACCTGCAACACATATAAGATTATCGCCACAATCATGTAAAAACTCAATCGATGACTAGCGAATATACTGTTCTTCTAGTCAATATCGATTTCTAGGGTTTTTAACTGTTTTGGTACAGTGATTTACAAATTAGGGTTTAACTACACGGTATTTAGGGTTCCGGTAATCAACAATCGAACAAACCTAAACATAAAACAAAAATATGAAATTGAATATGTTATATGCTTCTACTACTACTGTCTACTTCATGTTCAAGGTATTTAGAAGTTAAAACTCAAAATGAAGGGGGATATTGAGAAATTGGGGAAGAAATAGAGAGTTATAGATAGAGATTTACAAATACCTGCAAGACGTAAAAGACCGTCGGAGAAGAATGGAGCAACAGATCGATGGTAGTCGCCTGTGAGAAGGCCTATGTTGAGTAATTTTTGGTTTGGCCATTGGCGGCCGTTGTCACCCCTTAATATCATTTTGACGTCCGTCACCCTCAACTTAACACTTAGTGTGTTCTATCATCAAGTCGTTAACTAATCACTAACTTTTGATCCTGTTACTATACTTTTGGGGTGTCATAGGATCTTAAGAAGGCTTTAGGGATCTTAAGACACCCCAAAAAGTATAGTAACAGGATCAAAAGTTAGTAATCAGTTAACGACTTTGTGATAGAACACACTAAATGTTAACTTGGTAGTAACATGATCAAAAGTTAGTAATCAGTTAAGGACTTGGTGACAGAACACACTAAGTGTTAACTTGGGAGTGGCGGACGTCAAAGTGATAGTTGGGGGTGACAGCGGCCAATAGCCAATAGTTAGGGGTGATAAAATCCAATAACCCATTTTTTACCGTAAATGATGCAATAAATGGTAATGTGTAAAAACCGATTCCTTTAAAAACAAACCAACGTTACATAGAAATTTTCCTCCTTTTATTTATCGTTATGGCAAAACATAGGGAGAGAGGAAACTGTCTTCTTTTCGATTTAAACGGAATCCTTCTATTTGCGGTGTTAAATGAAATCTAGGGATAAACATTCGAGTGCCATAGTACTTCCGGATAATATGAGTGCCTCAATAACCTGATTACCTTATGATAGGACCTGTAATCGAGTTTCATTACATAAACCATTCTTTCGATCAATATTTCTTGATAACGTCACTAGAACACTAACACTAATCTTTGATAATTATCAATGGTTTGACAAGCCTAAAACTGTGTTTATGAGTGCATTATTGACTAAATGTGACAGGATAATTAGTAATGTTTTAGTTCAAAACATGTTTTTTTTCAGTATATTTTTTATTGTTAAAATGCCTATCACTCATTAAAATTGCAACGACAGAATTATTTGTTAAGGCACAAATCATTTTTTTAATCTGTTGTACATGTTTGTTCATTCTGAACACAGTTCCTTTTCATTAACGGCGGAGGGTAACTTTGTTAAAACAGGCTAGTCTTCCAACAAGAAACTAGAAGCCGATGGCACAAACCATATCATGTTACACCATACAACCCAATCTACAGATGGAAGTTTCGCCCTACTTTTTACCTATATAACGAGTTTGCTTTTGTTTCCTCAAGTATCTTATGGATAGATGATGCTTTGATATTGAATACTTTGTCATTCCGAGCTTGCCATATATGACAAAAGGATTATCTGTAACACCTTCTTGTGCCCCTTGCGGAACTGCATTTTATTATTTTCTTGACCTTAGGGTGTGACAACTGGCACCAAACTGGTAATTTCCGTACACTTTAATTAATACATGATAACTGCAATTATGTGCTTAAATGTCAACATTGTCTGATTACATACTATACAAGTGAATTCATGCATGTTTTATACTACAAGAATTACTTTATGATAGTGTTGCGTCAGAAATACTAGTAAACTCACCGGTAAGACACATTGTGTCAACAAATCTGCAGAAAGCAGTTAGATAATAGAATTTGGGGCCTAGGTGTAGGTCCAACGACAAGAATACATTAAAACCCAAGAAAACATACAAGGGTTAACATATAGACGTTCCGGAAGCTAAAATACGCACTAAAAAGCACCCGAAACACACTTTAAATGCTGAATTTTACCTATTTCAGCAAAATTCAGCATTATAACAAGATTGTACCATGCAAAAACATGCTTAAATGGTCCAGAATACTTCCCTAAGTGTCGGGAATTGAAAGTGTCACAAAAGAATACTTAAAAGACACTAAACGGTGCAATTTAGCACTTTAACGAACCGGTATCTAACCGAACAACCAGACATTACCCGGGACATCAAAATATTACTAGAAGCATTGTTTATTTATTTCTGAGTTAGTTATGGTTCCCGAACACCATAACATCTCTTATAACATAATAACACGCTAAATCCCTAAACTTTATACTTGAAAGCTTGCTTATTTATGTAATTAGGGAATGGAATTTACACTTTGCCCCCCCCCCCCCTAAAGGTGGACGGTCATAGGAGTGGCCCCAACTAATATCCTTCTTGATCTTGCACAATCTTACTTAGATCTCCCTTGATTCTATGAAATTTTATAAGATCTCTTAAAGATCATAATCTTGGATTTGGATTACAAGATAACTTTATAATTAAAGTTTACAGTTAGACCCCTCCCTACATCTTAATAAAATCGGCCACATGCCTAATTAAAAGATTTGGTTGATTTGTGTTAGACCCTAAATCGTATTTGACAAAAAGTCGCAGCGGAAACAATAACCATAAAATTTCTTTCATTATAAATACTTTAACTTATTTAAAATTTAACTTTAACATAACTCTTTCACATAAATCCATCATTCGACTTATTTACTAAGTAAAAACATAGCTTATGTTTACTACATTATATACATCAACGTTCCCGTACAATCTCTCTAGTGACTCGATCCTCGATCTTTATTCCTTGATGATCCTCATGATTCGTACTACCTGCGCTTACCACATAAAATTCATAACATTAGTACGCATTATAAACATACACGATTTATTCACATTTACTTTTCATTCCGTTAACTCTTTACATCCCAGCTTTCCATCTGATCATACAATCTGTAACGAGACTTTCTTGTTGTACCTGCGTTACACTTCGTTCACAAGGCACGCTATTATTAACGTCAATACTCAATTTCATTGAATACATGCGTATACACTTTCATACATACTTACATATATGCACCCGTTCACACATAACTACTTACATACATACGTACCTACATTCATACGTACGAGCCTACATACGTGCATACCTACATACATACATGCGTACATGCCTACTTACATACCTATTACATGCCTTCACACAACCCTACATACGTGCATACATTCATACATACTCACTTGGATATATAAATACATACACATACTACCTACATACATACATACATACATTCCTTATCTTCACGCATGCCTACATACGTATATACGCTCATATATACCTACTTGCATACATACACACATACATTCTTTCATTCGTACCACTTATATTCATACATACATACATACATACATACATACCTTCATACGTATCTACTTTCCCTAAAACAAGGAATAAACTAATCATTCTTAGCTTATACGCGTTTAAAAACGGTCCAGACGGGTTCGCAATGCATCAACAGTTAAAATAAACGATTTTCGCGAATCTGACCACCGTCGCGTAGCGCTACTGCCTAGGGCCTTGGCAGTCGCGCTACGCTACTGCCTAGTTTTTGACAGAAAGTTGCAGCTGGTGCTGTATGATTCTCAGCACGACTCGATTTCACGGAAACGAGCATAACTCTCTCGTTTTTGATCCGTTTTACCCGATTCTTTTTCCTACGTGACCGTAATTTAATTCTCCATCACATGGAGTGAAAATCCAATATTTAGGCTACCGAAATTTAGGACCTTCAAGCCTTCGGCTTACTACCCTTTTACCAAAACTTTGACCCGTTCTTGCATTTATCTATATAACATGTTTGTTTGACCTTAATTCCATATGAACCTTATAATTTCACTTTCGTCTATCACATAAGGTTCAATTTACGGTCTTTCATACATCTTTTAACCCCTTTCTACTCATTTACCTATTTTGACCCGTTAAGGGTATTTGCGCATTTTAAGGTCTTTGACTTACGAAAATCATACTTCTCGCTTTCCTACTTTTCCAAAACATTAACTTAATCAAATAGCTTGTTTCTAACAACTTTTAAGACCGTTTGCCCGATTTACCCATCAAGGGCGTTTTCGTCAACTTTGTTCCATCCTTTACAACAAAGGACTTCCTTACACATTTACCCAATCCCACAACTTAACTACAACTCTAATCGCACATACCTGGCTCGGATCAAGACTATGACCCGTTTTAATACTTCATCCACTAAATTGCTAATTAATAGCAATG
Organism: Helianthus tuberosus; assembly: GCA_030545235.1. NCBI lineage: Eukaryota > Viridiplantae > Streptophyta > Magnoliopsida > Asterales > Asteraceae > Helianthus > Helianthus tuberosus. The sequence continues at coordinate 204,185,658 of CM060425.1, forward strand.
CATGTCCTTTCGCTAATCATTCTGTGAATTCATAATACTTGACAAACACTTCGTTAGTCAATATCGCCAAATGGTGATATCTTCACCATTTGACCCGTTATATCTAAAAGTCCATTTTAACCTCGTGGGATTTTTATTATTCCTTATCCCAACATATAACTTATTCCATTCGTTAACTCGTAACCAAAATTACCATAATACCCTTTTTCCCCTTTTTAACCATCAAACTTAGTTTCTTAACATAACCACATGTTCTGACCCATACTAAAACTTGTCGGAACATCATAATTCACATATTTACTTACCATGTTCGTAATCTATACAATAAATAGATATTCTACAAAAAGGGGTGTAAGTTTTACTTACCTAGCATCCGAACATGCTTCCCGTGTGCATTAGTCCCGTTTGACCCTTCATGCTTGAGTCCTTCACGACATGATTCCTATACTTTCATGTCACCAAATCATGCTTCTTATGCGTAGTTGACCTTCAAAAGTCAACAGTTAATCATACAAACTTTCGGCTTATCCTCATGCATCCGTATCATCATATCAACTACACACATGGGGTGTACCGTATCTTTCAGCATAGAGTACAAACTCCTAATACATGCTTCTACCATATCATAATAATCATTCAAATTTCCCCATGAACTCCATCTAAAACACACTTCACATATTAGTTAGCTAACAACTACTTCATTATCACTTTCTAAACTTATTTACTCACAACTTGCATATGATTCCACATTTAATTGTCACTTAAGCATTTCATCAAACACTTGGTGTGCGTACACCTTTTATTGCACAATTTACAACTAACTTATGCATGATCTTCCAACTTCATGTATCATTCATCAAATACTTCCTACTAATCATAAAGTATCATTCACACATAACATCAACACCATATTTCTTTCAATTCATCTAACCATAGTTCATCATAACACAACATAATTCATGAATATTCAACAAGAATTGGACATGATGAACACCCATGTCATCTTAATCACCCAACTAGTGGGTTTACATCCTTAAACATCAAATTAGTCAAAATTATGCATAACACATGTTCCCTATGATGATGTAAACACATAATCTTGCTTAATTTCATACAATTTCGTGGATTGATCATAACCCACTCCTTACAATATCATCAAATCTTAAATTACAACTTACCACATGTTTGCTAGGGCTAGATTATCAAGAAAACGAGTTCATGCATCGGATTTGAGACTAATCTCCTTGTCAATTTGAAGCTTTCTTGTGAACTAGGGTTTACACCCATTCTTGCTTCCTCCTGCTCGAACTCACGCACACACACCCAGTGTGTGTGAGAATTCTTGTTTTAATTAAACTCATATTCAATTTTGGCAATCTTAGTCCCTCATGTTCCCTCTCTTATTTATAATTGGCACAACTCTTATTCTCTAATTGTTTCTACCATACTTTTAACTAGGATAAATAACCTAGTTATTTATTTCTTGATGTACCATATTAGAACATTTAACGAATATAGACATTCGGGTTTTGGGGTGTTACAATTTGATTAATAGATCTTGGATTGTACTATGGGTGACATAAAACCCAAAGGATAACATGAGAGTATGGTTTATAAATATACACATCAAGTTCATAACTTCACTCCACACACTACACCAACCTTCTTCTCCTCCCTCATTCCCACCTTTCGGCCGAACCCCAAGCACCACACCACCATTGTTTTTGTTTCAATCTCATCCATTTCCAAGTGTACACAAGGTGTAAGATGCAAGATTCAGAGGTTTGGTGGTCTCGGATCTTGAAGGGCCTTCTTCATTCGCTTTTATACAACCATTTTGTCATCTTCAAGTTCTAGTATTCTTCCCTAGCTTGAAGCTAGTAGTAAGACCCTCTTGATCCTTGTTTACTTCCATTTTTGCTTGGTTAAAAGACATATTATGTTGAGAATCACTAGAACATTAAAAGACACACACATGAAACATGAACATAAAGCTTTCATATGATGAAATCTTGTTAAAATGATGTTGTTTAGTACATGAATGATGTTTGCTTGTTGATTATTAGAAATATTGATGTTGATCACTACATGGAGCTTGCTAGATCGTGATTGAACACTTGATCTAGCAAGTTAGAGGATGATTATGTGTTAACACAAGAAGATCATCCTCATACATAGACATAAACCTGAAAACAAAATGATTTCTTGAAAAGTAATAAACAAAGTGAGCTAGTAAACTTGTAGATCCAAGATTTATGAATGATTTTCCAAGAAAACCAAGTACAAAATATGATTTTTGAAGGATCATGGTTTTTACTTAAACCTACACTATTTTTAGTAGAAAAACAAGTGTATAAACACTTATGAAACAAGAAAAATACAAAAGAAATATTTTTAGAAAAATCATCTTACAAGTTGTAAATGACTAAATCCTTCAAGAATGAGATTTGCAAACAAAAAACCATGTTTTTAAGGGTAACTAAACCTACTAAATAACATGGTAAGTTACTACAAGTTTTTACAAAACTTCAAGTTCATGATGTAGTGTAATTTACTTGATTTTGACACTCGATAGGTGTTGAATGAGTTGATTATTGATTGTGATGATTTAAAAGAAAATAAACACATGTTTTGAAAACATGGGAAACCTCCATTTTTAGGGGAAGCTATGTCAAAATTTTTATAAATTTTGACACTTAGAAAAATATAAGTTTTGAGAAACTTATTCCCAAAAAATGTATCTAAAAATATTTCCCACGGTTTCCCTAATTTTTGTGTTAAGAAATGATGATTGCTTCAAGATAAAAATTGATATTAAGTATGTATATTTTGAGGAAAATATATATATTTATTTGTCACCAAATTTTGTGCTAAGTGTATGTAGTATGCATTACATGTAAAAGTGAATTAGGACTTGAAAATACACTAAATACTCATAAGGAGTGAAAATACAAAAATACACATACAACATGCTTAGACAAATACAAGAAAAATATATTTATGAAAATATATTACTTGATAGATTAAATAACTTGGACAAGTTATGAACATGAAATGAAGTTTTAGACAAAATACATAATTCGGGTGAAAAATACAAGATACTTATATTTATTGTTGAGAAAATAATATAAGTAAGACACATAGTTAAAAATATAAATTATTTTTAACACAAGAATACATATACAAAAGATAGTGACTTGCACTTGTACGATACAAGTCTAGTGACTAGCGTTAATAAAACACGTTTAGGTCACGACGCTAGATAAGCAAAAACCAGTGAAGTTTACGACGCAAGGAACGCAAAGTTGTGAGTTCATGCTCCCCCTTTTCTTTTAACTGTTTTCAGTTTTATAACTTCGGGGGTGAAATACATGTTACAAATGTTACAATGTTTATAAATGGTATGATGGATACAAAAACAAGAAGCACTCTTGGTGATGACTAGTACCAAGTATGATGCGTTTTAAGGAATGATACGAGAAATCGTGTCACGAATAGGGTACCATAAGCACCATTAATCGTGTACATACTAAGACCGCAGAACAAAAGGTTAGATCTAATGGGTTTTCGGGCAGCCACATTCTTGGTGAAAACTAGTACCGAGTAGTGCTTTTGTGTCTCCGTCGTGAATCGACAACTAGAAAAATGCCTATGGTTTGGTTGCTTCCTATGTCGTGTCACATGTTAATGGCCTTGCAACCCATTAACAACAAGATACATACAGAAATACTTGATTTATACATGATACATACAGAAATACTTGATTTATACAAAATACATACCATGTTTTCATACAAAGTATACAAACGTTCAATACAAGAACTGCATGAATTCACACCAACATTATGTTGACGTTTTTTTTTTCAAAACTCACATGTATTTCAGGTAACTAAAAGTGGATGTGCGCGCGGTCTTACTCATGCTCCTGGATGATGTTTATGTTTACCCTTAAATAAAGTTGTAAACTTTCAGACAATATGTTGTTTCGTGATGTAAACACTTAATCTATGTTTTCAGTAACGTAATGTTATGGGTATTTGAAGTTATTTTTATGAGCATGTAGTATTGTCGCAACCCCCGATCCCTTATCTGTCCCGGGAACGGGCGGATGCAAGCTCATAGTTTCGGTGGTATCAGTTTACATTAATTTGGCAGCGGAAATTACATCAGGACCGTAGTTATAGGGATGGCAAAAATACCCGAGCCTGACGGGTATACCCGAAACCCGACATAAATGGGACGGGTATACCCGATACCCGACGGGTATTGGGCCGGGTATGGGATTAGTTTTAAAAAATTTCGCTGGTATGGGTCGGGTATGGGATTAAGTGATACCCGACCCGATTACCCGAAACTAGAGGTGTACAAACCGGTTTTTTTGAGTAACCGAAACCGGTTATTAACCGGACCGGTTTTTCTGGCCCAAAAAAAAACCGGTTTTTTGTTAACCAGTTACGGTTTTTAACCAGTTTCAATTAAGGAAATCTCTAACCGGTCCTAACCGGTTATAACCGGTTGCTAAAAAAACCGATTTTTTCTTCCAAGTTAACCGGTTAAAAAACCCGGTTGTTAAAACCGAATAAAAAAACCGGTCATGCAGAAAACATTCACAGAAGCAGTTTTTTTGGCTGTTTTTTGTGTTTGGCTGCTGTGCTTGCTGTTTTAACAGCTTTTTTTTTAATTTTTTTTTTAAATTCATGTTTTAAGTTAAAAACTTAACAATAATGAAAGTATAATAAGTTAAAACATGCATTGGCTATGGAAAAAAGTACCCTCACAAATCGGATTGTATTTTAATTTTAAACGCATTACCACGCTCGTGTTGTTTGAGGCGTTATCAAAATATATTGAAAAAACTTTATTTTCCAATTTGTATGTTGTAATACATTTGTCGATTACTTTATATATAGCTTCACCGGTGTGAGGGTAATCGAACAATTTAAACAAAATCGTGCGTTTCATCATTTGCCACGTCGCCGGTTCAATCCAATGGGCGGTGACACAAATATACGAATCGGGTGAAGCGTGCGGTGCGGACCAAACGTCGCTAGTCAAGTTAACACCGGTTTCTAATTTTTCAAAATAAGAAATTAATTCTAGTTTAGCTTTTTTCCACAATTTTAAACAATCCCTCCTAAGAGTAGCACGACTTACATGGGTGTATCGTGGTTGGAGAGTTCGTTGAACCATCTTTGTATAGCGTTGGTTGTCGAAGTGGTTGAACGGAAAACTTTCTTGGATTACAAACTTCGCCATTTCATCCCTAACCATATTGAAATTGTAGTTGAAAATATTAGCGCCATCACTTGCCATGGAAGCTTGACCACCAACTTGTTGTTGTTTCAACGCCTTGCAAAACGGTTTTTCGATGTGTTGCTTCAACGTGGAGTTTGCGGTTTCGGCGTAAAAACTTTGACAATGATGACAACGCGCTTTTTTTTTACCGTTTGCCATCTCGCACAAATCAAAATGTGACCAAACATCGGGGTTGCGTTTCGTTGGAACAACACGAATCACCGTTTCGGTTGTAGACTCGCCAACATTGACCGAATCATGGGCACTAGACGATGCCATAGCGTTTTGAGAGTTATCGAACAAGAATAAGAGACTTTTTTAGAGTTTTTGAAGATTATCAAGTGTTGTGATGGAACCTAAACACCCACCACCCTTTTATACTAATTTGGAAATGAGTTTTGGTAAAAAAAAAAAAAAACAAAAAAAACGGCTCTATACAGCCTCTAACGGTCATATGACCGTTTTCATAGCTGGCACAAAAAAAACCGGTTTAACCGGTTTATTTAGAACATTTTCGGTTAACCGGTTTTTTTAACCGGTTTTTGTATTAATCGATTTATTAACCGGTTTTTTTATAAACCGGTTTTAAAACCGATCCGGGTCTGAAAAACTATAACTGATTAATAACCGGTCAAACCGGTTATAACCGAACCGGTTATAAAAAAAACCGGTTTTTAGAAAATCCGGTTTCGGTTTTTTTACCGGTTTCGATTGCGTAATCAGTTTTTTTGTACACCTCTACCCGAAACCACATACCCGTTTACCCGAACTATATACCCGATCATATCCCCGATTTTTTTAGTTCATACTTTTATTTTCCATTAACCCTTGTCTATTAGTGATTTATTTTAGTATGTTCATAATGTGAAAAAATAAATTTTCTTGTAGTATATGCATTTGATAATAGTATTTATATTTTGTATGTTGTGAAGTATATGCATGTGAGTGTATAAGTATTATAAAGTTATTATTAGTTTATGATAAAACTTATATGTATGTAATGTACATTTTTAATTTATAATAGTTGTTGTATAAATAAAATAATATAATAATTACAATAGTAAAAAATGTATTTAGAAATCTCAACGTATATCATTTAACAAACTAATGGGTAAATCCGATACCCGTGGGTATACCCGATACCCGATGGGTAATTACCCGACAAATACCCGATGGGTATTGGGTCGGGTATGGGACGCAATTTTATAACCGGGTACGGGTATGGGATTACCAATACCCGACCCGAACCTGACCCATTGCCATCCCTACGTAGTTAGGAAATGTTTATCAGAGTAAAACCACCATATTTAATATTAATAATCACATGGGTAAAACCCAAGTTTCTTATTACAATACATTTATAGGGATAAACCCTATTTTATTGAATTTAAAACATCGTTTATTAGGTAACTTTTATAGCCACATTTTTCCCAAGCCTTCAGTGCTCTCCAGCTGGCTTTTTACTAATTGGCTGTCACATTGTGTTACCTGAAACGCGTTTTAAAAACATTTTTCAGTGGGAAATACTGGTGAGTGAATCCCAATTTAATCAAGAAACATTTTATCAATTAAAACAGTATTGAGAGCGATCACATTGTTTATTTCTACACAATTACTCATTCAGTACTGTCAATCCTGACTTGTGGGTCATATTACACATTGGCTAACTCGTTGTCTAATGGTAACGTACTGTCATCCCCGACTTACTACATGAAGTAGTAAATTTTGTATACAAAACCCCAACATACCAGCAGTAATTGAAGAACTACAAAGACTCAATCACCGCTTAATCACATTGTAAAACAAAGAAGGTTTTGTAAAACGTTACAAAAAGGTTAACAAAAAGAGGATAAACTCACATTGCTATCTTAGACTTCGCGTAAGGGTTTCCTGGGAATACTCTATAGTTTACACAAATGTACATAGGTTAGTATCATAACCCTTTGAAAATATTAATGATACCCTCCCCGAGAAGGTATTCCAACAACTACGTCGGGCAGAACCACGACAGTTTTTACGGAACCCTAAATCAATCGGGCAGCGTATCTATTATGAAATTGGGGTTATAATACTTACAACGGAGCAGAACCTCGCTAATTAGGGGGTATAATACCCGCGTATTACTTTTACTACTTCAGAATTCGTTTAGAAAGAAAAGATGTGAGCGACGGAAATGAAATCCCGAGGCCTCCTTATATAGTTGCAAAAACGGACTTTCACGCGGCCCGCGTAAGAGTAGGCAAAGCCTTACGCGGCCCGAGTCAACATCCAGTCAACATATAGCTTAGCTGGGTCAGCATGTAGGTCCGCCACGATGTCGACACGTGTCAGCTCAGGGCTGCGCCACCATTTGGAACACTCGCGGCCCGCGTGAACTAATGGGGTGGTCTCACGCGGCCCGTATCAACCTATAATTCAGATTTTTTTATTTATTTTAAAATGTTATAACGTATTTCGGGCTCGGTTTTCACATACGGGGTGTATTATAAGACATATTGGGACATTTTACAATATACTAGGGTGTCGTAAATATTATGAGGATGTTGTATTTACTGAGGGTTGTTACATCCTCCCCACCTTAATTTAGAGCTCGTCCTCGAGATCTACTGGAATAAGTGCAGATATTTCCTTTGCATTTCATATTCAAGCTCCCATGTGTATTCAGGTCCTCTTTTGGAGTCCCACTTCACTTTGATCAGAACTAGTCTTTTGTGCTTGAGGTTCTTGACTTTCCTGTCTTCAATCTGTAGAGACCTTTCTACAAACTTGAGTTGTTCATTTACCTCTATATCCTTAAGAGGTACTATCAGTGATTCATCAGCTAAACACTTTTTGAGATTTGATACATGAAATACATCATGTATTCCTGCCATTTCCTCTGGCAGTTGTAGCTGATAGGCTACAGGTCCTATTCTTCTAATAATCTTAAAAGGTCAAATATACCTGGGACTTAGCTTTCCCCGTTTGATGAATCTTACCACTCCTTTCCAAGGAGAGACTTTCAACAATACTTTATATCCTATTTGAAACTCCAATGGCTTGCGTCGGTTATCGGCATAGCTCTTTTGTCGATCACGTGCTGCTTTTAGTCGTTCTTTGACTTGAATAATCTTGTCAGTTGTTTCCTGCACTATCTCTGGTCCAGATAGTTGTTTCTCCCCAATTTCTTCCCAACAGACTGGGGTTCGGCACTTTCGTCCATAAAGTGCTTCGAATGGTGCAACATTGATACTTGTGTGATAACTATTATTATATGAAAATTCTATTAAAGGTAAGTGATCGTCCCAATTACCTCCAAAATCAATTACACAAGCTCTAAGCATGTCTTCCATTGTTTGAATTGTCCTTTCGCTTTGTCCATCTATTTGAGGATGATAAGCTGTGCTCAACTTTAACTTGGTTCCCATTGCTTTTTGGAAACTTGACAAAAAATGAGAGGTAAATCGACTATCTCTATCAGAAATAATTGATAAAGGAATGCCATGTAAAGAAACAATTTCATTTACATACAACTTAGCTAACTGTTCCATACTGAATGTTTCCTTCATTGGTAGGAAATGAGCTGACTTGGTTAGCCTATCTACAATCACCCAGATTGTATTATTTCCTTTCTTTGTTTTGGGTAATTTAGTAACAAAATCAATTGTTATCAATTCCCATTTCCACACCGGCATTTCTAACTGTTGCAATAGACCTGAGGGTTTCTGGTGTTCAGCTTTGACTTATGAACAAGTTAAACATTTAGAAACATAGGCTGCTATGTCCTTTTTCATTCCTATCCACCAGAAAATTTTCCTTAAAATCCTGGTACATTTTATCATTTCCTGGATGTATCGTATACTTAGATTTATGGGCTTCTTCTAATATACGATTACGCAGGTTTCCTAATTTAGGTATCCATATTCTCTTTTTATGGAATCTCCAAATTCCATCTGTCCCTTGTTCTAATTCTTTTAACATACCTTTTAATTTTTCAGTATCCTCCTTGATTACTGATTTTCGTGCTTCTCTTATTTGATCATTTAAATCTATTTGCAGATTTAATTTAAGAGAACGTACCCTTTTTGACTTTTCATGATACTTCCGGCTTAAAGCATCTGCCACTACATTTGCTTTTCCTTCATGATACTGGATATCACAATCATAGTCACTAAGCATCTCCATCGAACGTCTTTGTCTCATATTCAACTCCTTTTGCTTGAAAATATACCTTAAACTCTTATGATCAGTGAATATGGTAAACTTATTACCATAAAGGTAATGTCTCCAAATCTTAAGAGCAAAAATTATAGCTCCTAATTCTAAATCATGGGTTGAATAATTCTCTTCATGATTCTTAAGTTGTCTAGATGCATATGCTATAACCTTTTGACGTTGCATCAACACACATCCATAACCTAATTTAGAAGCATCACAATAGACTACAAAGTCTTCAGTTCCTTTTGGTAATGCTAGTATGGGTGTATGGGCTAATCTTTGCTTAAGGATTCTAAATGCTTCTTCTTGTTTTAATCCCCATTTAAACTTAACAGATTTACAGGTTAGCTTAGTTAAGGGAATGACTATTCTAGAGAAATCTTGAATAAATCTTCTATAATAACCGGCCAATCCTAAGAAACTTCTAACCTCGGTTGGTGACTCAGGGGTTTTCCATTTAGTAATTGCCTCGATTTTTGTTGGATCTACATGAATTCCTTCATGATTGACTAGGTGTCCGAGAAATTGTACCTGTTCTAACCAAAATTCGCACTTAGAAAACTTAGCATAAAGTTTTTCCTTTCTTAATAAACTTAAAAGTGCGTGCAAATGCTTTGCATGATCCTCTTTATTGTTAGAGTAAATTAGAATATCATCTATAAAGATAATTATGAATTTATCCAAATATGGCTTACATATTCGGATCATCATGTCCATAAATGCAGCTGGGGCATTGGTTAAACCAAATGGCATGACAATAAATTCATAATGGCCATACCTTGTTCTAAACGCAGTTTTAGGAATATCCTCTTCCTGTACCTTTAACTGATGATATCCTGACCTTAAATCGATTTTAGAGAAAAATCGAGCTCCTTGTAGTTGATCAAACAGATCATTGATTCTCGGTAATGGGTACCGGTTCTTAATCGTAACCTTGTTTAATTCTATGTAGTCAATGCACATACGCATTGATCCGTCCTTCTTTTTAACAAACAGTATCGGCGCTCCCCATGGTGATGAGCTTGGCTGTATAAATGCTTTTTTTAACAATTCATCCAATTGTTTCTTCAATTCTTGCATTTCTGCAGGTGCCAAACGGTAGGGTGCTTTGGAAATCGGTGATGTTCCTGGTATTAAATGGATTCTAAATTCAACTTCCCTATCTGGAGGTTGCCCTGGCAATTCTTCTGGAAATACATCTGAAAACTGAGATACTACTGGAATATCTTTTAGTTCTTTTCCTTTAGTGTTAGTGATTATGGAAATCAGATACACTATAGAACCTTTTCTTATATAACTTGCAGTTTTCATCACAGAGATGAATTTTGTGGATCTAGATGTTTTACCTCCTTTAATTGTGATCGTTTTACCTTTTGGTGAATTTAATTGAATTTACTTTTGATCACATAAAATACTGGCTTTATTGGCTATTAACCAATCCATTCCTAAAACAACATCAAATCCTGCCAGATTCATAGGATAAAGGTTTGCTATAAACTTTTGGTTTAAAATTTCTATTCTTGCTCCCTGCAAGATTTCAGAAATCCTAACGGTTTCTCCATTAGCTGTCTCTATTAAGATGTCTTGTGGTAGTTTAGTTAATGACTGATTTAGAAATTTGTAAAATGATGTATTAATAAAACTTTGGTTTGCACCAGAGTCAAATAATACTTTAGCAAAGACATCATTAACTAAAAACGTACCAGCTATGACATCTGGAATCATTTTGGCTTCATCTGCAGTCAGAACAAATGCTCTAGCATTTTTAGTATTCTTGTTGTTATTGGCTGGAGCTAATTTCGGACAATTAACCTTGATATGACCTTGTTCTCCGCAGTTGTAACATATCCTGTTATTAGCTTTCTGCAGTTTTCTTCTTTGTGTCCCGATATTTTGCAAAAGTTACAGTATATGGAGCATCTTCCTGAATGCTTTCTTTTGCAATCCTTACAGTAAGGTGTAGAGGTAGAACCTATATTTTCCCACGATTAGAATTTCTAGAACGAAATTCTTGAGTAAGCCTTTGGGTTAGGTTTCTCCTCTGGTCTTCTTCTCTTGTACAGATTAATTCATCTGTCAAGGTATTGGCTAGTTCTACAGTTTCTTCTATAGTTTGAGGTCTAGCTGCCTTGACTACATGTCTAATCTCTCCGATTAATCCCCAGATATAACAGGAGATTAACACTGGTTCTGGTGAAGCAAGAGTTGGCACTATTCTAGCATATTCGAAGAATATTTTAGTGTATCCTCTGGTCTTCTTCTCTTGTACGGATTAATTCATCTGTCAAGGTATTGGCTAGTTCTACAGTTTCTTCTATAGTTTGAGGTCTGGCTGCCTTGACTACATGTCTAATCTCTCCGATTAATCCCCAGATATAACGGGAGATTAACACTGGTTCTGGTGAAGCAAGAGTTGGCACTATTCTAGCATATTCGAAGAATATTTTAGTGTATCCCTTACTATCCACACCAGTCAACCTAAGGTTTAGGAATTTGTTTGCTATCTGTTCCTTCTCATTGGGTGGGCAGAATTTCCTTTCTACCTTGTTCTTAAATTCTTCCCATTCCATATTGTAAGTTCTATCACTTCCTCTTGATTGGAGGATAATGTTCCACCATTCTAGTGCTGAATTCTTAAACAGATTAGAAGCAAACAATATCTTATCTTCTTCAGCGTACTTGCTTATCCTTAAGACTGCCTCAGTCTTTTCTATCCAGCGTAGGGTTGCAATGGCCCCTTCGTTGCCCGAGAATTCCATTGGTTTACAAGACCAGAATTCTTTCTAAGAACAACCGTAAGACACGGTTCTTCTCCTTTTGGGAATAGGCATTTGAAGTACGGGTCCATAGTTCACGCTGTTTTCTGGTTCAATTGGTTGCTTACTGCTATGCTTACTTTTATTATTCGCTTCTTGAATAGTTTGAATAATAAATGGCATTGCATCTATGATTCCTTGTGCCACTATGTGTTGAACAACACTATTATCCATTTGATTTCCATTGTTATTGATGCTTGGATTCTCATTAACCTCGTTAATGTTACTCTGGTTATCATTATTCAGATTTCCTTGATTTCCTTCGTTGGCCATCTGAATTTTAAACATTTTCCCCATATTAATATCACAAGATAATATTTAATATAGTTAATCACATGACACTCAATCTAGCCAAAAACGTCGATCATTGCGACTTGTACTCTATTTTCATATACTATTATGCATCTATTACACACTAGTACTGAAATAAAATTACAATACCAACAGAAATAGAATCACACTAATAGTAATATGCATCCGTACACACATATTTTATTTTATTTTATTATATTATATTATTATCGTTTCCTTCATCACATCACAGATATGGATTTATCCAAAAATCCATATTGCGCTCATCGTATTTCCATACGAGATGCTCTCCCACCTGACGCATTCTCTCACTGCTTTCTAAAATTTCCTCCCCAAAAGTCCTAAGTTCTTGGACGTTTTCTACACTCATTGGGGGTGCAGGTTCTAGGAATGGGTTCAGAATCTGGGGTGCGGGTTCCTGATATGGGGGTGAAAGTACCTGAAATCGGTAAGGATCTTCTAAGATCTCCTTAATGTATTCATCGTGGTAATAGGGATCTAAAGGGTCCATACCTGAATAGGCTCCTATGGGTGTGTCTTCATGTATCGGGTAACGTTGCACAAAGTCCCTATTATCGTCCCATCAGGGGTCGTAATTTGGGTCAAGGGGGTTTGGTGCAGGTACCCTAGGGATTTCTTCTGGATTAAAGTCATGCATCTCCACTTGGTTTTCAGGGTTTTCTATCTCCATGGGTTGGTCTGGGATTTGTGGTTGTGGGGCTACTAGTTATTCTAGATTCGGGTCAGCAGCAGTTGTAGCTAGGATATGGAAATTGGCTAGGCTTCTATTAAGCATATCTTGTGTATGGGCATCTGACTTTCGCTTAGCGGCTGCTAAAACTCTTTGCTGTTGCAACTTTCGCATTCTTTTCCTACGCGCAAAGGCTTCCTTACTGAACCATCCTCGTTTCTTATGAGGGAATGGCTCTTCAGACTGAGCTTTAAAGGCAAATATCCCTTCTTCCTGATCAGCAGAATACCCAGAAAGGGCAGGCTGTGAAGAGGTACCTTCACTCCTAGGTGAATCAGACAACTGACGACTCATGTCTGAGGGTCCTTGATCACTCATACTGTAAACTAACAAATAGTCAAATAACACATAACAAATAATTATAGTTATGCACGTATTTCCGTAATTTATTTCCTAACACAAAATTTAGAATTTAAGTGTCAGCAGAACACTTCTTTGGCTTAGACCAGTGGCTAGGCTCTGATACCACCTTCTGTCGCAACCCCCGATCCCTTATCTGTCCCGGGAACGGGCGGATGCGAGCTCAGAGTTTCGGTGGTATCAGTTTACATTAATTTGGCAGCGGAAATTACATCAGGACCGTAGTTAGGAAATGTTTATCAGAGTAAAACCATCATATTTAATATTAATAATCACATGGGTAAAACCCAAGTTTCTTATTACAATACATTTATAGGGATAAACCCTATTTTATTGAATTTAAAACATCGTTTATTAGGTAACTTTTATAGCCACATTTTTCCCAAGCCTTCAGTGCTCTACAGCTGACTTTTTACTAATTGGCTGTCATATTGTGTTACCTGAAACGCGTTTTAAAAACATTTGTCAGTGGGAAATACTGGTGAGTGAATCCCAATTTAATCAAGAAACATTTTATCAATTAAAACAGTATTGAGAGCGATCACATTGTTTATTTCTACACAATTACTCATTCAGTACTGTCAATCCTGACTTGTGGTTCATATTACACATTGGCTAACTCGTTGTCCAATGGTAACGTACTGTCATCCCCGACTTACTACACACAGTAGTAACTTTTGTATACAAAACCCCAACATACCAGCAGTAATTGAAGAACTATAAAGACTCAATCACCGCTTAATCACATTGTAAAACAATTAAGGTTTTGTAAAACGTTACAAAAAGGTTAACAAAAAGAGGATAAACTCACATTGCTATCTTAGACTTTGCGTAAGGGTTTCCTGGGAATACTCTATAGTTTACACAAATGTACATAGGTTAGTATCATAACCCTTTGAAAATATTAATGATACCCCCCCCCCCCCCGAGACGGTATTCCAACAACTACGTCGGGCAGAACCACGACAGTTGTTACGGAACCCTAAATCAATCGGGCAGCATATCTATTATGAAACTGGGGTTATAATACTTACAACGGAGCAGAACCTCGCTAATTAGGGGGTACAATACCCGCGTATTACTTTTACTACTTCAGAATTCGTTTAGAAAGAAAAGATGTGAGCGACGGAAATGAAATCCCGAGGCCTCCTTATATAGTTACAAAACCTGACTCTCACACGGCCCTCGTAAGAGTAGGCAAAGCCTTACGCGGCCCGCGTCAACATCCAGTCAACATATAGCTTAGCTGGGTCAGCATGTAGGTCCGCCACGATGTCGACACCTGTCAGCTCAGGGCTGCGCCACCATTTGGAACACTCGCGGCCCGCGTGAACTAATGGGGTGGTCTCACGCGGCCCGTATCAACCTATAATTCAGATTTTTTATTTATTTTTAAATGTTATAACGTATTTTGGGCTCGGTTTTCACATACGGGGTGTATTATAAGACATATTGGGACATTTTACAATATACTAGGGTGTCGGAAATATTATGAGGGTATTGGATTTACTGAGGGTTGTTACAAGTATGTTTACCTTTCATATGCAATGAGAACCTTTCATGATCACACCTCGTGCTTCCGCCTAAGAAAGGGGTGTGACATAGGGTATAAACTTAACGAGTCAAATATGGTTGATATTTTGATAAAAAAATTGTTCAAAATATCATATTGGATGTGCACGTGTTAGCAATGCAGAATAACAACTCATTCATCATCTCCATTGTCCTTAAAAATATCAATTTATATAGTATTAAATTATCAATTTGCAACTTGAATGTTTACAATCACGAAAACCTAAGCTAAGATAAAACAGAGCATCCCTAGTTGCCACAACAATTATATATGACATCACCATCGCCAATACACACTTTTTTTATTTCAACACTATGTACATAAAAAGATTCATAACAACATGCCTGTATGCATGTTTTACATAGCTCGGCATAGGTGGTTTGATTGATCAAACAAATGTACAATACCATAAAGCAAGGCACAACAACAATAATCACAAAAAGACCTCAAGCATAAAGTACAACACCAACATGCACAACCAAGTTACAAATTAATACTATATATAAATCAGAAGTTGCAAAACCAACTGCAACACAGCCTGCTATGATTCACATAAGTGAATCCTAGGCTCATAATCACCATCATCACATTCTTGTTAATACAACCACCAAACGTTTTCTAAACAATCATTGTATGTCTTCACAGCATTCAACAACCAAAAGACTGCTCATATCTCCATTATAGCTATACTATGTGTTACCATGCCCAACAACGAAACAACATCATAGAAGACACAAACATACGTCGCCAAATCTATCGGATAATATTACAGTCACCTTCATTAATCATGCATATCTCTCGAACGACCCATATTAATCTTCATTGAGAAAGCAAACTGTAAAAAACAGGTAATAAACAAAGTTTCAAACACTAAAAACAATAATATAAATCTAAGTGCATACATCCAGATTACCTATCTCAGATGAAAAACAATCATCTTCATCGAGGAACACCAAAGTTCTGTGGATCTAGGAATACAAAGCCCCAGACTTTCAACAACCACCATCAACCAAAACCCCAAAAGTTTCAAATACCAGAACCAATAGCATTAAGGTAAATGCTGACATGCAGATTACCTCTCTCTGATAACAACACAATTATCTTCATCGAGTAACAGTGTAAACAAAGACCCAAACTTCCAAACACCATCATTGTCGAACAA
Organism: Helianthus tuberosus; assembly: GCA_030545235.1. NCBI lineage: Eukaryota > Viridiplantae > Streptophyta > Magnoliopsida > Asterales > Asteraceae > Helianthus > Helianthus tuberosus. The sequence continues at coordinate 204,202,124 of CM060425.1, forward strand.
CCAAACCATCTTTAAAAAACCCAAAATATTCTTACCAAATTAAAACATCACATGCTTATAACCTCTGATGAGATTTTCGTCACTGAATCCAAAATGTTGTAAACGCTGATAATCCAAAATGCCCCAACCCCCCCCCCCCCCCAAAAAAAAAACCATTCTATATTAGTGTAGTGAATGAAGGGTGTTAATATTTACATACCTCTCCCCTCTATCAATTTCGATAACAAACATCGTCGGCCAGTCGGCCTAGCCATAACAACAACGATAAACAAAATTGTTGTCAAAACATTTAAGATTAACCGGCGTTTCCTTAGAAATTCAACAACAAAGGCTAACACATACCTTAAAACCCTAACGGATTAACAATAGTGTTGATCAGACATAAAGAGAAATAAGAAAACACACCTCAACGTAACAATGGTTGGCTGGAGAAGAGGTCTGTCGGGAATAGATGGAGGATTGACAGGTGGAGGGGCAGGCGGTGAAACGACCAAATGAAGGAAAGGTTGTGGCTTTTATGAGGGAAACAAACGTACAACACCATAAAGCAAGACACAACACTAATAAACCCAAAAAAGAAGTGAAGCATAAAGTACAACACAATAATGCACAACCATATTGCAAATTAATACTACATATATATATGATGTATCCATATAAATATGTTAGCAATTAACTAAGGGTGGAGGGTATAATGTGCGGTGAGTGGATCGGTGAGTGTGAGTCACCGATCGGTGACTATACCCGGTTGATGAAGTTGAGCGGTGAGTTGGAGAGAGGGAATGATAATCGGTGATAGTTCACCGAATTGATTGAGTGAGAGTGATGTGACTTTTTGACCGTTTTTTTGACCGTTGCCTTTTTTTTAACGTTACATATTTTTTTATATAAAAAGCCCATATTTTCAATCAATTTAAACACACAACTCTTTCAAAAATCTCTCTTTCTACACCCACAAACACAATGGATAAACAAAACAAAGGTGAACCCAAGAAAAAAGGTTCCGCTAGCCGAGGATCAGATTCAAGAAAAAAGGTTTCGCAAACGAGACAAGGTGATTTTAGAGGTCCAAGTGCACCGGTTCAAACCTCTTACGGATATTCACCAACCACTCAACCTCAATTTTTTTACCCCCAAACTTCACAACCATCTTTTTTTAGCACCCAACCTTGTAACGCCCCAAAATCCAAATGTTATATATTCACAATATGTTCTTATGTGTTATATTATGAAATAAATAACTAGGCTATTTAACCTAGTTAAGAGCATGGTAAAAACTATTAAAAGAGAAAAGTAGTGCCAAATATGTTATAGAGGCAAACTTGAGGGGTTAAAGTGGATAAGATGAAAGTTGATTTACTAATTAAAAGATCAACACACATACACAAACACACACGAAGGGTGTGTTCGTGAAGCTTCAAGAGCTCTCAAGAGCTCCAAACCCTAACCAAGAAAGATCATCAAATTGAAGGGTGAATCAAGGCTTAAATTCATAAACGAACATGAATTAATGATCACCTACGCGAGGGGATCATGAGGTATGTCTCGAAAGTTAGATTGATGAACTTGTAGGAAGTGGGTTATGTTCTAAACCGTGAAATTGTATGAAATTGAGTTTGGATATGTGTTAGAATCATCATATAGAAGTTGTGTTAGGTGCAATTTTGATTGTATCGATGAGTTGGGATAAAACCCACTTAGAAATTGTAGGAAGATGAAGTTTAGTGAAGATTTATGATGAACTATGTAATGTTGATGTTAGAGTAGTGTTATAGAAAGTAGTTAGATGGATAATTTGATATAAAACATATGATGCTTGGTTATGATAATGATTTGTGAAAGATTATGTTAATGCATGGATGAACTAGGAAGAATGTGCTTTAATTAGTTGTACAATATGCACTAAATGGTGTACGCACACCAAGTGTATGATGAAATGTCTAAGTGAAGTTAAGATGTGAGATTGTATGAAATAGCTTGATATATATATATATATATATATATATATATATATATATATATATATATATGATTGAGATTAGGTAATGATGTAATTAGTAGTATAATAACGTGAAGAAGGTGCTTTAGATGGAACTTATACAAGAATTCGGGTTGAATGTATGTCTTGGTCAAGACTATGCATTAAGGACTTGTACGTTGTGTTTAATATCACTAGGTGATCATGTGGTTGTAAGGATATTTGCATTGTGAGTAAGAAATGTATATAGTGTCATTGATATAGCATAAATGATGATACGGATACATGAGGATAAGCCGAAAGTTTGTATGATGAACGGTTGACTTTTGAAGGTCAACTACGCATAAGAAGCATGATTTGGTTTGTTGTCGTAAAGGTAGGATTATAGAAAGTTGTATGGTACATGTTATGTTAATATGCGTTATTGTGATTACATGATGAATTTCATGAGTTTGAAAGGATATGAATTTGATTATATGTCATATGCTTGTTAGTTGTGACTAAAGAAAGTCAAATGTGAAATATGCGATTGATATGATCGTTAACATGTACAATTGTGTATGCTAATGTGAATGTAATTTGGTGACATGAAAGTATAGGAATCATGTCGAGAGGGACTCAAGCATGAAAGACTAACGGGTCAAGAAGTGGTGAGGAAACAGATATGAACACGGATGCATGAGGTAAGTGATTCCGTAATCACTTCTAAGTTTGTTTAAGTAATGTAGCGTTTTAATTAATTAAACATGATGTTTAATGTTAAATATGGATTTAGTTGAATGAAATCGGAGAATTTTTCTAAGTAGACCAAACGGGTCAAAATGAGGTCTTATGATTATATCGAAATGTTGTATAAGAAATGGCTACGGTAGTATAACCGGTTAATGGGTAGAATTTCACATAAGTACACAATCCGGGAATCGGAGATGTGGTTTAATAGTCAAAAGACTCAGATGTGAGTTTGGTTTAATAGATATACATTTGCGCAAATGGAGGTTTTAGTAACAAAGTTTGATTCGTAGATTTAAATGGAATGAATGAGTTTAATGAATACCGGGTATCGGGTACCCCAAGTACGAAACTCTGGATAAAATAAGAGTATTATGGTTATAATGTTCATGTATGTTTTGGGGTAAAACAAATGAGTGGTTTGATGAAAACATAAACGGGTCGAATAATTAGAAAATGATTATTAAGCCGAAAACGCGTAAGTTAAGAATTTCCTTAAACCGAACGTGGGATTTCAAGTCCATATGATAGAGGATTAAATTACGATCACGTAGGAAAAAGAATCGGGTAAAACGGACAAGAAATGAGAAAGTTATGACCAAAATTGTAAAAATTCGTCATGCTGAAAGTTGCAGGTCTGAACCAGGCGCAAGGTTGCGCCCCCCTGGCACAAGGTTGCGCCCCTGACTGATGTCTTCTGTATTGCGCCAGAACTGGCACAAGGTTGCGCCAGATTGGTTTCTTCTTGCGCCAATTGCTGGTTCTTTCATATTTTTCGCATTCTTCAACTCCAAACTTGTATGAAGGCTATCTAACTACGTTATATGCATTATATAACTATATGTAAGTATGAAAGCATGTACGTGTAGATGTGTTTATGTTTGCATGTATGTTTTCGGGTGTATGTAAATATATGTATGAGTATACATATATGAAAGTATGTACATATGTATTAAATGGGATTGAATGTACAGAAAGGAATAAAGCTTGTATGTATGTATGTATGTATGTATGTATGTATGTATGTGTCTGTGTGTGTGTGTGTGTGTATGTATGTATGTATGTAAGTATGTATGTAAGCATGTATGTATGTATGTGTGTAAGTATATATGTATGTATGTAAGTAAGTATGTATGTACATAAGTATGTATGCATGTATGTAGGTAGGTATGAAACGTGTATGAACATACGTGTGTAGGTACTTATCCATGAAGTAGGATTTGTTGTGCATGAAAGAAAGGATCTTGTATATATGCTTATATAAATGGCTCTAACATGTTTGAATGGTCATGTCACTAATGGCGTGCCATGGTGAATGATGTGTAACGCAGGAATAGCAAAGAAGTCTCACCGTGGGTCGTATGATCAGATGGAAAGCCAGAATGTAAAGAGTTAACGGATAGAAAAATAAACGTGAATAAATCTTACATGTTTATGATGCGTACTGATGTTTATGAATTTTATGTGGTGAGCGCAGGTAGTACGAGATACGAAGGATCTTCAAGGGATAGAGATCAAGGACCGAGTCACTAGTGAGATTGTACGGGAACGTTGATGTATATAATGTAGTAAACATAAGCTATGTTTTTACTTAATAAATAAGTCTTTTGATGGATCTATGTGAAGGAGTTATGTTAAAGTTAAATTTTAAATAAGTTAAGGTATTTATAATGAAAGAAATTTTATGGCTTAAACTTCCGCTGCGACTTTTTGTCAATTACGAGTTAGGGTCTTACAAGTTGGTATCAGAGCCAAGGTTTGAGTGAAATCAAGTATGAGGGAATAAATACTTGAACTCAAACCTGTGTGCTCTTGTGTCAAGGAACCCGTACAATCTGAGACTCGATCAAGATCTAAGGGTAGAAGTAAAGGTAAGTTTATGCTTAAGTATGTATTTGAAGAAAACTAACAGTATGTTATGTGTAAGGTAGACATAATTACTTGGAATGGATGATCCGTGAATGCGGTCTAGGACCGGCACCAAGGCACGTAATAAGACAAATTGGCCGCCCCAGGTACGTAAATTTAACGTGTGGGCGTATGAAGAGGTATAATTAAGTAAGTGAAAGAAAATTTTAAATGAAATATAATAAAGACATGACAATGAAGTTTTGAAAATGTTACACGTGCCGAAACTTAATTCTTCGGACATAAGGTGGCGATTACACGAAGACACGAAACTAGTATGTGGATTGTGTACCTGGCCAGTACACAAGAAACGTATGATGTTCGTGAGACCGTGATAATTGTTACAGGTATGTCCGTTAGAATTAGGTAGTAGGTGGACGTGAGGGTAAAGAGAAATGTACGACTTTCAGGAATGAAAATATGAATGATATGTTAGAATCCGTGAGAAGGATTCGAAGCATGAAAGGAATGAAGTATGAATGACCTGTTTGAATCCGCGAGACGGATTCAAGGAATGAAAGGCATGAATGGAATGTTGAATCCGTAAAACGGATTCAAGGAAATGAAATGCAGAAATGATATGTCCGAATCCGCGAGACGGATTCAACACATGTAAAGAATGAAGGATGTGAATGATGTGTTTGAGTCCGTGAGATGGATTCAAAGCATAAAAGGAAGAAAATGTGTGAATGGTATGTTTGAAGCCGCTAGGCGGATTCGAAACATATAAATAATGAAAGGTATGGATGTTACGTTTGAATCCGCGGGACGGATTTAAGATATAAAAAAGGATGGAATTAGTCCACATTAGAATATGACGATGGTTTGACCATGGTTGCATCAAACGAGTCATATGAGTAAATGTAAAGTAACTAACGTGGTCGGGGTGTGACAGAAAAGTTGTAAGTAAGCATGAATGGAAAGAAGTACAAATGTGTGCCTCAATAAATGTATGATAATTAAGAAATGTCAGTTTGGCCTTGAAAAGTCAAACATCGAAGGTTGATGAAATAAGTAACTGGAATGAAAGAATTGCGTGTGAGGAATGAAATGCGTGACATGTTATGGCGTGTATGTAAGAAATTATATAAGAATTATAGGTGAGTAAACACCTAATAAAATGAATGTTTGAATGAAATGTGCTAATTTCTAAATTTGTGGATGATAATGTTAAAACCCTTGATGTGATGAAACCAATCGAATTGGTGGAAGGATGCGTACGAGTGAAGGCACATTACACGGGTAAATGGAATCTAGCCTAGTACGGCTAGTACTTGTGAAGAGTGCGGATTGATCTGCGTTACTGATCGTCGATTGCTGATATGAGATGAGGTTAGTAAAAGGTCTAACTTATGTTGGATAAGCACGAATTGGTAGATTGAAAATGACCTATGAAGGGAATGTTTGATTTCTAATAGTTAACATAAGAAGGAAAACTATGTTATTAAGAAGGAAATCTTAGGGGTTTAAGTGAAGGTTTCGAGTATTGGTTAAATTCTCGTATAATGAATTTGCATGACACGTATACTTATGCGAATTAATTAATGCATGAAATGAAAGTAATAGTGATGGAGAATGAATAATGTGAATTGAAGGTGAAGTGAGGATATGTATGGTACAAACAACTATGGAAAATGTCGAATGATGTTAACCTGGGAGCTAAGTAAATATGTATGATCATGAAATAGTACTTCGTAACAATAACAAAACAATAATTAAATGTCATGTAATGTATGTGTAGAATGTAATCTTAAAGGATGAGAAAAAGGTATTAGATCTGTTATGAATGATCATATGAAAGTAAGCATTACTATAAGTTTGGATGAATATGTATATTGACCTGTTACTAACGGGTCGAGGAAATAAGAATGTTAGGTGAAAGTACGCCATGGAAAGTATACACTTGCTAAGAAGTTAGTTGTATGAATAAATATGAACTGAGATATGATAATTACTTATAATTATGATGTGACTATGAAGTCAAACATATATGTGTATGTGTAAATAGAAGAGAGAAAGGTTTCGGGGACGAAACCTTATTTAAGGGGGGTAGACTTGTAACGCCCCAAAATCCAAGTGTTATATATTCACAATATGTTCTTATGTGTTATATTATGAAATAAATAACTAGGCTATTTAACCTAGTTAAGAGCATGGTAAAAACTATTAAAAGAGAAAAGTAGTGCCAAATATGTTATAGAGGCAAACTTGAGGGGTTAAAGTGGATAAGATGAAAGTTGATTTACTAATTAAAAGATCAACACACATACACAAACACACACGAAGGGTGTGTTCGTGAAGCTTCAGGAGCTCTCAAGAGCTCCAAACCCTAACCAAGAAAGATCATCAAATTGAAGGGTGAATCAAGGCTTAAATTCATAAACGAACATGAATCAATGATCACCTACGCGAGGGGATCATGAGGTATGTCTCGAAAGTTAGATTGATGAACTTGTAGGAAGTGGGTTATGTTCTAAACCGTGAAATTGTATGAAATTGAGTTTGGGTATGTGTTAGAATCATCATATAGAAGTTGTGTTAGGTGCAATTTTGATTGTATCGATGAGTTGGGATAAAACCCACTTAGAAATTGTAGGAAGATGAAGTTTAGTGAAGATTTATGATGAACTATGTAATGTTGATGTTAGAGTAGTGTTATAGAAAGTAGTTAGATGGATAATTTGAAATAAAACATATGATGCTTGGTTATGATAATGATTTGTGAAAGATTATGTTAATGCATGGATGAACTAGGAAGAATGTGCTTTAATTAGTTGTACAATATGCACTAAATGGTTTACGCACACCAAGTGTATGATGAAATGTCTAAGTGAAGTTAAGATGTGAGATTGTATGAAATAGCTTGATATATATATATATATATATATATATGATTGAGATTAGGTAATGATGTAATTAGTAGTATAATAACGTGAAGAAGGTGCTTTAGATGGAACTTATACAAGAATTCGGGTTGAATGTATGTCTTGGTCAAGACTATGCATTAAGGATTTGTACGTTGTGTTTAATATCACTAGGTGATCATGTGGTTGTAAGGATATTTGCATTGTGAGTAAGAAATGTATATAGTGTCATTGATATAGCATAAATGATTATACGGATACATGAGGATAAGCCGAAAGTTTGTATGATGAACGGTTGACTTTTGAAGGTCAACTACGCATAAGAAGCATGATTTGGTTTGTTGTCGTAAAGGTAGGATTATAGAAAGTTGTATGGTACATGTTATGTTAATATGCGTTATTGTGATTACATGATGAATTTCATGAGTTTGAAAGGATATGAATTTGATTATATGTCATATGCTTGTTAGTTGTGACTAAAGAAAGTCAAATGTGAAATATGCGATTGATATGATCGTTAACATGTACAATTGTGTATGCTAATGTGAATGTAATTTGGTGACATGAAAGTATAGGAATCATGTCGAGAGGGACTCAAGCATGAAAGACTAACGGGTCAAGAAGTGGTGAGGAAACGGATATGAACACGGATGCATGAGGTAAGTGATTTCGTAATCACTTCTAAGTTTGTTTAAGTAATGTAGCGTTTTAATTAATTAAACATGATGTTTAATGTCAAATATGGATTTAGTTGAATGAAATCGGAGAATTTTTCTAAGTAGACCAAACGGGTCAAAATGAGGTCTTATGATTATATCGAAATGTTGTATAAGAAATGGCTACGGTAGTATAACCGGTTAATGGGTAGAATTTCACATAAGTACACAATCCGGGAATCGGAGATGTGGTTTAATAGTCAAAAGACTCAGATGTGAGTTTGGTTTAATAGATATACATTTGCGCAAATGGAGGTTTTAGTAACAAAGTTTGATTCGTAGATTTAAATGGAATGAATGAGTTTAATGAATACCGGGTATCGGGTACCCCAAGTACGAAACTCTGGATAAAATAAGAGTATTATGGTTATAATGTTCATGTATGTTTTGGGGTAAAACAAATGAGTGGTTTGATGAAAACATAAACGGGTCGAATAATTAGAAAATGATTATTAAGCCGAAAACGCGTAAGTTAAGAATTTCCTTAAACCGAACGTGGGATTTCAAGTCCATATGATAGAGGATTAAATTACGATCACGTAGGAAAAAGAATCGGGTAAAACGGACAAGAAATGAGAAAGTTATGACCAAAATTGTAAAAATTCGTCATGCTGAAAGTTGCAGGTCTGAACCAGGCGCAAGGTTGCGCCCCCCTGGCACAAGGTTGCGCCCCTGACTGATGTCTTCTGTATTGCGCCAGAACTGGCACAAGGTTGCGCCAGATTGGTTTCTTCTTGCGCCAATTGCTGGTTCTTTCATATTTTTCGCATTCTTCAACTCCAAACTTGTATGAAGGCTATCTAACTACGTTATATGCATTATATAACTATATGTAAGTATGAAAGCATGTACGTGTAGATGTGTTTATGTTTGCATGTATGTTTTCGGGTGTATGTAAATAGATGTATGAGTATACATATATGAAAGTATGTACATATGTATTAAATGGGATTGATTGTACACAAAGGAATAAAGCTTGTATGTATGTATGTATGTATGTATGTATGTATGTATGTATGTGTGTGTGTGTGTGAGTGTGTATGTATGTATGCATGTATGTATCTATGTATGTATGTATGTAAGTATGTATGTAAGCATGTATGTATGTATGTATGTGTGTAAGTATATATGTATGTATGTAAGTAAGTATGTATGTACAAAAGTATGTATGCATGTATGTAGGTAGGTATGAAATGTGTATGAACATACGTGTGTAGGTACTTATCCATGAAGTAGGATTTGTTGTGCATGAAAGAAAGGATCTTGTATATATGTTTATATAAATGGCTCTAACATGTTTGAATGGTCATGTTACTAATGGCGTGCCATGGTGAATGATGTGTAACGCAGGAATAGCAAAGAAGTCTCACCGTGGGTCGTATGATCAGATGGAAAGCCAGAATGTAAAGAGTTAACAGATAGAAAAATAAACGTGAATAAATCTTACATGTTTATGATGCGTACTGATGTTTATGAATTTTATGTGGTGAGCGCAGGTAGTACGAGATACGAAGGATCTTCAAGGGATAGAGATCAAGGACCGAGTCACTAGTGAGATTGTACGGGAACGTTGATGTATATAATGTAGTAAACATAAGCTATGTTTTTATTTAATAAATAAGTCGATTGATGGATCTATGTGAAGGAGTTATGTTAAAGTTAAATTTTAAATAAGTTAAGGTATTTATAATGAAAGAAATTTTATGGCTTAAACTTCCGCTGCGACTTTTTGTCAATTACGAGTTAGGGTCTTACAAACCTACTTTTCCACCACAAATATTTTCACACCCAAGCTTCACAACCGAGTTCGATCCATTTGGATTTAGGACCCCGCCAATTCAATCACCAAGAGAGAATGTCGAGCGCCCACTTCCTATCTACGATGAACACCAAGATTTAGAGGTTGTCCCCGAAACACAACATTTGGATGTAGATAGTGGCGAGGACGAAGAAGAATATGAGGATGAAGACGATGATATTGGTTAAGCAAGTGACCCGAAACGAAAGGGTGTCAAGGCGGAGCGTCAAAGTTGGACGAAAACACATGAAGAGGCCTTAGCCAAGACATGGGTTCATTGTTCTTTAAACAAGAAACAAGGAAATGCACAAAAAGGGGACAATTTTTGAAAAAAAGTTCTCGCCCATTACAACGAAACGGTCGGCGGAAGTACTCGAACAGTTCATCAAGTACGTTCAAAATGGATGCCTATGTTGACTAAGATAAACCACTTCAACGGTCTTTGGCAACAAACGGTAATATTTTATTTGAACATTTAAAAAATATTTTCCATAACATTGTTTATGTTTATTTTTTTTTACTTTATATTTGTTATCTATGTAGGATCGTATTCGTGGTAGTGGGGTTAGCGACCTCGACGTCATGAATAGGGCTTTAAGTGATTTCAATCCCAAATATCCGAGTGGTTTTCAACATATTGAGGCATGGGAGGTCGTTCGTAAACATGACAAATGGGCACCAGTACCATTGTTGGGTGAAGATAGTGGAGACAAAAAAGAAAGTCGTCCGATTCGGGCAACTACAATACGGGTAGGGGTGTTCATCGGGTTTTTTCTTCGGGTTTCGGGTTTTTCGGGTCGGGTTGTTCGGGTTTTTCTCTGGGAAAATTAACCCGATAACCAACCCATTTTAAAGTTCGGGTTAGTCGGGTTTGGGTTAGTTCGGGTCGGGTTATTCGGTTTTCGGGTTTAGATGTAAAATTAAAATAAATGTTTTTTTACTAAATATCGTCAAAATTCATATTGTTACTTTAAAAATATCATCAAAGTTCAAAGATTAGTTGACAATATGCTATTATAATATTTAAAAGTCTCAAAATTTAGTGTTACATCTATTAAAGACTCCAAATCTAAACACTTTTATAAGAAAAAAACAATAAATGTTCGGGTTTTTTTTCGGGTTTCGTGTTTCGGGTTTTTCGGGTCGGGTTGTTCGGGTTTTTGGCCTGGAAAAAGAGACCCGATAACCGAACCATTTAAAGTTCGGGTTGGTCGGGTTCGGGTTTCTCGGGTTCGGGTTTTTCGGGTATTCGTTAATTCGGGTTCGGGTGGCTTTGAATTCGGGTCGGGTTTCGGGTTTTGGATAAAATGAACAACCCTAAATACGGGTACACCGGGAACTGAGTCACCGATCGATATACCGGACATAAACGTAGACCCGTCAACAACAAGACAAAAAAGGAAAGAAAAGAGGCCCGCAGCATCATAAAACGATAGCCAAGAGGCCCTCACCGAGAAGCTCGCGCAATACACTCTTATGAAAGAAGAAAAAAAACACGGGCGATAGAGTTGACGAGTATACGAAAGAAACGCGAGGAAGACACCATAGCGTTAGTGGCGGAACAACGCGAGGCGGTGAAACAACTTATGTATGATCGGGATTTGAAGACATTTACTGAGCCACACGACCATGCTCCACCCGAGATGTTGCCGTTTATTCTCGCGAGGAAACGAGATATCGCAAAAAAATATAATTGGCCATGCAATTTCTAAATATTAGTTTAAAATATTAGGTTTATTTTATGGTTTAATTTTTTAGTTTTAAATGTAATGTGTTTTTTTTAATTAAAAGTACTTTTATTTAGTTTAAAATATGTTTTATTTATTTATGCATAGTTTATAATTTCTAGAAAATGAAAAATATATAACTCAAACACCCTAGGGTGATTAACCATACCCCCTGATTGAGTGCAAAATGAGGAATGGAATGAGGAGTTGACATGACATAATATTATTCAGTAGGATTTCACTCAATCACCATAGAGTGATTAACCATACCCTCCACCCTCATATAGTTAGAGATTACATGACAAAATGGTCATGTAACCCCTCTTTTAGCCGAAAAAAGTTACATGTGAAGAGAGTTGTTATGTGAAACCACACTTGTGAATCAACTTTGTTTCTGGTAAATATTTTATTTTTGTTAACAATACAAAGAAAACTATTCTACCTATGAAAAAAATTATACTTCATTTATGTTAGGAAACTAAATAATATCATAATACTGTGTAATAAATCTTTATTCAAAAGAATAGTTGAACATATGGAGTTGTTTGAGAATAACATAATAACGAAGGACTAGTAAAATAATGTTGAACTAGGATTTTGACCCACCGCGCGTTGCGGCGGCGTCGAAAGTTAAAGTAACTCGTATTTATACTTTATATTTGACCCGACTCTTTATTTAAAAAAATTACATCGCCATCGAATGAAAACGTATTATATTTGACCCGACTTGCTTTCAAATACAGTTTACGAACGTACACAAAATAAGTATATATATATGGCTCGCTCGTTGCAGTGTAAAGTTGTAACAATATTTTAGACAACCGTGTAAAATCGTAAAAGTAATTTAGACATTAATATGGTTAGACATAGATAAAAAAAAGTATACTAATGTGTGACGCTATGATCTAAAGTCGTAAAAACAATTCAAATAAAATGAGACGTTAAGTTATTAAGTAGAAAAAAGTTGGCAGATTAAAGTTATCAATTACCAAAAGTTAAAAGTGAATGCTTAAGTTACCTAGTTTGAGAGTGTGAATTGAAAGAACTAAAAGTATCGGGGTTAAAAAGTAAAAATGTAGGGATTAGAATTGTAATATATGAAAATTGAAAGGAGATAAATGTATAGGGGCTAAGTGTGTATTTTTGTAAAAGTTGAGGACTTAAAGACAAAGGCCTAACATTATACATAGATAAAAAAAGTATAATAATTTGTCCACGTTGCGGTGTAAAGTCGTAAAAGTAATTTAAACAAAAGGAGGTGTCAAGTTATTAAGTAGAAGAAGGTTAAAGTTGTCAATTACTGAAAATTAAAAGTGAATATGCAACTTACTTAAAGAGAAGGATTAATAGTGTTTCATAATAAAAAAATTAAGAGCGTAAAATGGAAAAAGTTGAAAGTGTAGAAGTCAAAACTTTAATATATATAAGAGTAAATTTCAAAGTTCGTCCTTTATGTATGTCTAAAATATCAAAGTATGTCCTTTATCTTTAATATCTTCAAGAAACATACTTAATGTTTGAAAAACCAATCAGGTTATGTCCTTTAGTCATAACACAATTAGTATTCATGGTTAAAGTTGACTAAGTCAATCCCACATAAGGGTATTTTAGTCATTTTATCCCCACATAACCACACCACAGACCTTTGTTCTCTCTCTCTCTTGCTACATTTGGTTGCCAACAACCTCTCTGGTGCTCCCTTCTTCTCCGACGCACACACCACCCGAAAACCTAACTCACACCCTCTTCAAATCACCTCACACCCCCAATTCCTTCTCAAACCCTAGCCGGCCACCACCATCGTTGGTGGTGGCGGCGCACGACGTAGGAACAGGAGACGGAGAGAGATCGGGATGGAGGCGCAGTGCTGGTCACCCCTCTATGGTGGTGCGGCGATGTGCAGACGACGGAGACGTCGCTCCGGTGACCAGAAACGCCGCTACGACGGCGGTGGAGCTTTTCACAGACATATTTTCTGGTAAATCCCCTCACCTCTCTTTCCTTTTTCTCTATTTTGCTGATAAACGAGGATGTGATAATGTTAGATGTTGCTGATGATGATGATGGAGGCTGATGGTGGTGACGACGGCGGCTGCGTTGCCGCCGTCTGTGGCGGTGGACGATGGTGGCAGTGGAGGATGTGATAATGTTAGCCATTTTAGAGAGAGAACAGAGGTCTGAGAGTGCAGTGATGAGGTTAAAGCGTGGTTGTCAAACGCATCAAAGTGCCTGTTCATCTGGTAATTTGTTTACGGTTGAGGTGTTTGTTGATTTTGTAAGCGTAATTGTAGTGGATCTGAGGTTAAACTGTGTTTGTTTTAGTGAATTGAGTGTTTGATTTGTTCATTGATGGAATAGGGGCTGAGATTTTGTTCATTTGAATTTGGGGTTTGGATGTGTGAATCTAGATTGGGGGTTAGTAACTGAATCTGGATTCGCAGTGGTGGTGGTCGTGCGGCGGGAGAGGTGGGTGGTGGTGGTGGCGGCGACAGGTGGGTGGTGGTCAGGTGGTTGTGGTGGTGGGTGATTAGAATGAGAAAAATGATTTACAGTGGTGCTTTAGGATATTTATATATTTTTTATTTAGGGTAAAATGACCAATATACCCTCATGTGCTTCTCACATGACCTGACTTAACTGGGAAAACAAACAAGGTTTAGGGTAAAGGACATAACTTGATTGGTTTTTCAAACATTAAGGATGTTTTCTGAGGTTATTAAAGACAAAGGACATACTTTGATATATTAGACATACATAAATGACGAACTTTGAAATTTACTCTATATATAATAATGTGTTCTTTTAGAAGTAGACATATGTAGTAATTAATTGATAGTTGAATTCAAATAAAAGTCTTAAAACTTTAAAGAAAAGAAATGTAGAAGTCAAAAAGTCAAAAACTTGATGCTTAAAAGAGAAAGGTCACCACCGACCTTTCTCTTTAATATATATATATATATATATATATATATATAATTTGTATATCATTTTACGTGATATATCCTTTATGGACGAACATCGTTAGGTTAATCGCTCCATCACTTTAGGTTAGGTTTATTGTGTCTATAACATCACTTTCTTTTTTATCCTAATAACTACCAATTAGGCTGGGATAAAGCACTACACGCTAGAGGATCGTCACGAATGCGTCAAAATAAGCGAGAGACTTTATCATAGACTTATACAGTGTGGGATAACGCCCCCATTCAAGCAGTGGCGGATGCAAAATTTTATTCTAATTGGTTCTTTTTGATAAATTCTCTTTAATTATCACTAATTTTTTCTAAATTCTACAAAGCTCTCACTAATTTTTTATGTTTTTTTCCAAACGTACTAGGTTCGGTTTCTGAGAACCCATAAATGTGGGCTGGATCCGCTCCTGCATTCAAGCCCATTTAACTATATAAAAATAGAAAAAAAAAGATATGATTGGATATGCATGTCAAGTCTCCTTCAATAGCACTGGTGATTTGTCTCACAAGCCCCTCCATAAAGGCTGGAGGGTGTGGGGCGCCACCCTTCCGCCACATCGACCACCATAGCGCCCCCCTCTGAAATCACCCACACCGCTGGCGCCATAGCCGGGGCGCTATACATGCTCCGCCACCGCTATGGCGAGCGGTAACGCACAGGGACCGAGGCATTTTGATTTTGTGGACCGTTGAACGGTCAGAATTAAAAAAAAAAAAACTTTTTTACTTTATTTATAAAATCACACTATAAATCACTCCTTCTACTTTCATTCCTTTCACTCTCTACCTCCTTTTTTATACAACTCTCTTCAATTTTTTTAAAACTTCCAACAATGTTTCCTAATAACCCAAACAACCCATGGGATCCGACCAATCCGTATTGGCAAACTTTGCAAAACAACGAGCAAGAGGACCGCTATCGCCGAGACCCGCGTACGGGGGAGTTTGGATATTATCCAATGCCACCAACTTGTCCTCATCCCACCACTCAACCGATGCCTCCTCCATATTTCGGGTATTATTCTCAACCCCCTTTTTTCCGCCAAACATGTCACCGCCAAACATGTCACCGCCAAACATACCCGCCCAACACACAAGCGAACCGGAATACGTTCCCGAAACCCAAGTCGAATCCTCTTCTATCAAAAAAAGAAGCCATAAAAAGAAGGATGAGACTGAAAAACGTGCGACAAAGAAGGTAGAATTTTGGTCGCCTAAGGAAGAGTTCGAGTTGGCAAAAGCTTGGCTCAACGTGTCGGAGGACGAGATTGTTGGTAAATAAATTTTTTATGCTTGTCTAAAATACTATTTTTTTTGTGTAAATAATTTTTTTTATGCTTGTCTAAATAATATTTTTTATGCTTGTCTAAATAATAATTTTTTTAGGAGACGACCAAGACATAAAGGCATTTTGGGGTCGTATACGCGATAAGTTTTTCGCCGCAATGGGTCGTGGCGTGTATCGAACCCCCGACTCTTTTTCGGGAAAGTGGGGGGCTTTGAGGACGAAGGTTAGCAACTTCAATAGCATATACAATAACCTCGTCAATAACACTCGAAGGAAAAGTGGTGCGAATGATGTCGATATCATGACTGAAGCCCACACCCAGTATAGAATGCAACATGGGCATATGTTTAACCTAGTAACCACATGGGAGCTTCTTCGCAAATCTCCAAAGTGGCACCTTGTGCCACCGTTCGACCCAACCCGCCCTAGATCCAAACGGTCCAAATCGACATCCACCACCGAACCTTCTGGGTCAGATGCTCGTACAGTAATTAATCTAAACGAGGAAACTGACGAGTTTGAAGAACCCCAAGAGCTGCCTCGTCCAACTGGTAGGGATAAAAGTAAAGCCAAGGCAAAGGCACGTGGAAAGTCTACTAAATCAGATGGCCCGTCAAAGATTACCGAGTTCCAGGCAGATCTGAAGCAAATAATCTCCATTCGGGAAAAATAACAAGAAATGAAAATGGAGAAACAAATTGCGAGAGACATGGACTTTCTCGCAAGGGATCTGTCACATGTATCGGAGGAGGACCGAGTCATTTTGGAGGCTCGTAAGGCACAAATTCGGGCCAAATATATGTAGTTTTTTTAACTATGTTGCATTTTTTTTTCTAGTATGTTATGTTTTTTTATGACTTTGTTGTATTTTTTTCTACTATGTTATGTTTTTTTTTTTTCTAGTATGTAATGTTTTTTTTAGATGAAATTATGTTTTTATTTTTAATTTTGTAGTTATTAAAATTGCCATTTAATTTAAAAAAAATATTTAAATAAAAAATAATTAGGTAATCATGACGCGGGGCTCCATCCACACCCTCCAAATTAAAGGGGGGCATGATAAAGCCCTCATGCTGACATGACGATGACGTGGCTCCTAGTTGGCACCTATAAAGCCCAATGGGGCTCTATCCACACCCCATAGCCTAATGCCCATGAGTGGTGTTTGAGGTCCATAAGAGTGATGTGACATAGGGTGCTAGCAGGCTAGCCCATACCGAGTAGTCTTAAGGGAAAACATCATGACATTAAGTATGTTTTACATAACGATAATTAAATAATTTAGCGGCCAATTATATCACTCCCTCCATGGTCCCTACATCAAAAAGGAGATCACGTTATAGGAAAAAACAAAATCACATGTCGTATGCCTAAGTTGGGCACCATAGTATTTAATGTAACTATTGTCTAAACCATACACCACAAGCCTCATCCTTCCAAAACACATGGCTCTTCTCCGGTACTATACCGATATCCTCCTCCTTTTCATATTCCTGTTGATTTCCGGCGTCTTATTTCTTCGCCGGAGAAACGGCCTCCCTATTAATTGGCCGCTTCTCGGCATGACGCCGGAGATCCTCCTTAACATCCACCATATCCATAACTTCGCTACCAATTTCCTCAAACTTAGTAACGGTACATTCTTGCTCAAAGGTCCTAAGTTTGCCAATATAGACATGTTATTCACATCCGATCCTGCGAACATCCACTACATATTGAGTAAAAACTTCCCGAATTATCCCAAAGGTCCCGATTTTCGTAGAATATTCGATATCCTAGGAAATGGGATCTTTAACTCTGATCATGAGTTATGGGAACTCCACAGGAAAACAACAACAATGTCTTTATTCAAACACCCGAATTTTCACACGATTCTGGAAACAACAATCAAGAACAAGATAAACAAAGGGCTTCTACCGGTTCTTGACCATTATCATGTGACTAATTTACAGGAAATATTTCAGAGGTTTACTTTTGATGCTATTTGTGTGTTGCTTTTGGATTATGATCCTGAAAGTTTGTCGGTTGATTTACCGTTTGTTCCGTGTGAGAAGGCGTTTACGGATGCGGAAGAAGCTCTTCTGTTGAGACATTTTTTACCGGAAAAGGTTTGGAAGTTACAGAAGATATTTGGGTTGGGGAAGGAGAAGAAGCTTAGTGAAGCTTGGAAGGCTTTTGATGAATTTATATACAAGTGTTTGTCAGAAAAAGAGGTAAAATGCTATAACAAATTATATACAAGTCAATACAACATATTATTTTATTGCTTTTGTTAAACTTTTGGGTGCAGTTATTTTTGAGGGAGAGTATAGAACTATAGATATTTTAAAAGGGGTTTGTGTTAACTTGTACTACTATAGTTTGTTCTTGTTTGATGTTGTTTTAGCTTTTACTGCTATAGTTTTTCGGTTTATGTTATAGGTAGTTTACTACTTTATTTAGTACTTTATTTTTGTTAACTCTATGCTATGTGAATATTATAGTTTACATGTCTAGAAAAGGCTTTGTAGTGAGGGTCGTAAGCAGTCTCTCTATCTTCTGGGATAGAAGAAATGTTTGTCACAATTCCATCCTTCATGGACGGTATCAAACGCAACATTATTAATGAAATTCTAAAGGGTACGTTTGTTTCTTTGTTTAAACTTTAAACGTAGGAGGACGAGGAGTCTGCAGGGTTGTTAACGTCCTTGAAGAGTGGGTTTAGCGGACAGATTGGGACATCATACGACTCAAAACAATTCCTAAGAGACGTCATACTAAACCTGATGCTAGCAGGGAGAGACACGACAAGCACAACCCTTTCTTGGTTCTTTTATCTCCTTGCTCAAAACCCGAATGTCGAGAACAAGATCCGGAAAGAGATCCAAAACAAAACAGGTGGCCGGAATTGGAAAACTCTAACTATAAAAGACTTTGAGGGACTCATATTTCTTCATGGAGGTTTATGTGAAGCATTAAGACTCTATCCACCGGTTGCCTTGGAGCACAAAGCTCCATCGAAGGCAGATGTCCTCCCAACCGGTCATGTTGTTGATAAAGAGACGAGGATAATTCTATCCTTTTACTCGATGGGACGAATGGAAGGTTTATGGGGGGATGATTGCATGGAGTTTAAGCCGGAAAGATGGTTTTCAAAAGGTGTGAATGGGATTGGGATTAAGCATGAACCGTCGTACAAGTTCCCTGCGTTTCATGCTGGCCCGCGGACGTGTTTGGGTAAAGAAATGGGGATGATTCAGATGAAAATGGTGGCGGCTGCAATCGTTTGTAATTATCGTGTGGAGTTGGTGGAGGGTCATATGGTTTGTCCAAGTGATTCCATTATACTCCAAATGAAATATGGCTTGAAAGTTAGGGTGGTCCAGATCACAACCATCAACCAAGGTGGTTGATGGTTTCACATGTTGAATTTATTTTTATTGAAAGGAATTTGGCATGAATGGATGCAATATCGTTTCTAGTTTGATGACCATGACCTTAACGAATGATGTAGGTGAGATATATTATGGTGTATTTTTAATGAATAATTAAAGGTCTCAACGAGGTTAATAGTGACATTTTCACTTTCAAAATAAATGAATGGCTAGAAAAGACTTGAGGAAGAACATAACTATATCTAAATGATAACCTTACACTTTTTATTTTGTGAGGGCAAACAATATCATATTACTAGTGTAGGAGACAGTTCACATAAAATAAAATAAAACTTTTATTAACTTGAATTACAATATAGAAATGAAGAAAGCAATGATTTACTATACTGTTACAACTGAAATAAAAAGATAAACAAGAACAAAAACACAAAATAGAGAGATGTTCTTGGCTGAGGATTGTGTTAGACACGGGTCTTTAAAACAAATTTCGAGTCTCCCAAGAGAACTTGTTTGTTTCCAGAATACAACAGTCTGACCAGTTGCACCGTAAGAGTTGACGAAACCCGAATGTATACCTTTAAACAAGAAAGAAAATGAAGAAGATTTTGCAGAGAAGAAGTTGCATATGTTGGTGAATTTTCGGTGTGTCTTCTGCAGCAGGTCTCCCTCCTATTTATACCGGAGGTTTGGATGAAACATAAAAAATGCATTAAATGAGAGAATTAATCTGCATTAAACGTATTTAATGCATTTAATTCGTCATTGAATTTTTAGTCAAAACCATTGACTCGTCCGTTTTAAATGCTAAAATGAAACGAATCTGTCATTAAAGTCTGGAAGCTTCTAGCGTGCGCGCACGCAAGATAGACACTCTGGTGCGCGCGCGCCACTTTGGCTCACTTTCATGCGCGCACAGGACTCTGATGCGCGTATGCCATTTTGGCTCATTTTTATGAGTGCGCAGGTCTACACCACTCATGCGAGCGTGCGCCATGTCACCAGTGAACCTATACAATCACGCCACATAGTCGCTCCGTATTGGCTCACTTTGGTGCGCCGCACGCGTCACATCAGTGTCCATGAACCAATACACGCAGACCAGCCTGGTCATGCGCTATGTACCTGTGCGCCCGCCTGCCACGTCATTCGTCAAGGCTTACCTACCACCTGGTCCTTGCAGCTCCTATGCTTCACCACGCGCGCGCGGTCAAAAAATACAAAGGCGGCTCTCAAGCGGTATGCGGCGTTGCGAGCGTTCGCCATCAAAACGCCACATTGCGCCCACGCCACGCGTGTGCGGGTTAGGGTGCCTTCGCGAGTACACTAGTGTGTGCTTCCATGAAACAATAAGGAAGGAGTGTTCCCACTTAAATACTAGTTTAAGTTTCATCACTCCTCCTATGTGGGACAAGATGCCACTTTCCCATTATTTCAGCATTCAATGTTTCAAATACCAAACTTTGAGCATCGATATCTCATTTATCTTAGCTCCGTTTTGGATGGGGTTTAGTTCGTTGCGAAGCTCTTCCAACATAGAACACAAAACCACAAATAAATATATAAAATCCCCTCAGTTTCTTATATTTATTTGTAGTTAAAAAATAGGAAAAACATTTCCTATATTTGTGAAAATTGCTATTTTTCACAAAATTTCCAACAAGTAGATCACTAAGTTATGGGTTTCTAACTACTAGATGAATCAACTTTTTAACGCAAGCCCTTCATTGTTACATACCAAACTAGAGAACTCAACCCAAAAGACTAGTCTAGTGGGTGAGTGAGCCCATTTGGTATATATAAACCCCACATCAGTTGTCCATACAACCGATTGCAATGATATTAGTCCATAACAATCGACCGTCCTTGTTGGCTCTTTCCAGCCCGCCACTCCATGGGCCACCATCTAAGCCTCGTTGGTCACGGCTGGCTCTTTCCAGGCCATCACTCCGTGGATCACCACTATGAGAGTATGGTAGGTAACAGAGTCCTTTAGTATATAAACCCCACATCAGTTTCCCATACAACCGATGTGGGACAAGTCATATACTTTGTTTATGATTTAAAGCATAGAGTATGTGTTTCGTGTGAGTTTGATAGCATGAACGTGTGCACCGAAAAGTGTAAAAGTAAAAAGGGTGTCGAGTATACTCACGGTTTTGCAAAGCTTTCCTTTTTAATCCGCGAGTTGACGAGTTGAGGGTTGGAAGACCGAGGTTACCCTACAATGGGTAACCGAAGGTGTGTGAGTTATTTGGATTTGAATGAAGGATTCGGGTTGGAATTTAAGTATAGAAAGTACGTATATACGAAAGTATATCTCGTCTAACTACCCGTTCTGACACTAAGTTTTATGTGATTTCATGGGTCTTAACATGCCCATTAGAATCAGAAACGAGAAGTTTAGAACAGAGATAAAACGGTAACCGAAGTTCATAACACTGTTCATGCGGATGGAGGATCCATTCGTGCGAAAGGTGTCAGTTTGTGCGAAAGGGTATGTTCGTGCGAATGGTGGATGCCAGTTCGTGCAAAAGGGTATGTTCGTGCGAAGGTAGTCAGTCCTTTCGTGACACTTAACCATAGACCGGTTAATATTATGATTTCGGCTAATATATCTATATTTTAAATTATACAATATAATTAGTCCAGTATTGTCACATATTTCATGGAAGTCAAGCATGGAGGTACGAACGCCTCATTGTATGATTCACCAAAGCTCAAAGTTTATCAACATAGTTGATAAACCCGGTTGGTCATGAATATGTATACCAGAAATAAATAATAAATAATCCAAGTAGCCAAATAAGGACAACCCGGGCGTGTCATTTCCAACATGGTAAATGTTGGAGGCGAGGCCGGATTAACTTACTTTGTTTTTAGGAAACTACTTGGGTGTTCGTTTACAAGGTACACAAGTGAGGTAGTGGAACTAGTTTGGAAAGACAGAGCTCCCACATATCACATTTCTACCAAAACACAGGTTCATCCATATTAAAGATAAAGATGGTGAATCCTGGATGGTTTCAACACTCAGATTTATGTATGAACTTAAAGTAATAGTTTGCTAGTTCGTGCGAATGGACTCAGTCGCACGAGTGAAGTCAGTTCTTTCACACCCCAACCGATGGAGGAATCATCGGGGCGCGACACTAGGCGAATCAGATTGCTCAAGAGAATCCATAACAACTAATAGCGACAATATTTATTACATTTGTTATCCCATACTAACAAACAATACAATCATAAAAGTTATCACTGATTTTCTGTTCTCTCGAACAATACAAATCCGACAACCTAGATTTTAGGTGAGTTTCTAGACTTCCTAGCTTGATTTGATGTAGACTGCGAGCTAAACCTGCAACATACGTTAAAACAACGTCAATACAAAAGTATTGGCGAGTATACAAGTTTTGATAATAGCAACAATAGATAAAAAGTGCTGCGAATTACCACATACATAAACGAGATACCCCAAATATACATACAAGACAAATACTACCAGCTAAGTCACTCGAGCTGCGATTGCGATTGCTATTCATCCTAACTAGACCCCATCGGGTGCTACAGTACTATACTAGTTAAGGCGGGACCTCGCGAGTAAAAGTCCTAGCACATATGTAACTAGCATCACGTGTAAATATGTAATTCGGTCATTCGCAAGTGGTAAATGGTTTAAGTATTTGATTAGATTGATTTGTTAAGATGTATGTTACACCCAAAACGCGATGAAAAAAGGCTTCGAGTATACTCACAGGGATGGAAATGGATTGAAGGGAGCGTTAGAGTTATTAGCCTGAACAGTTAACGATAGCATAAGCGAAGAGCGATGCATAAAACGGTGAAAAGATGACCAAGTGTTGAACGGTAATCCGATCGGATGGCGGTTCAATCGGATGTCAATCCGATCGGATGGCCACTCGGTCGGATTGACATTCGTTTGGCAAGGATGTGTTTGCGTATGATGGCTTTGAAGTTTTTGTTGTAGCATTTTGAAAATAGCGAAGTATCTCTACCATTCAGGTTGATCGATCGAACGGCCGTTCTATTGGATAGCGATCCGATTGGCAAGACACTTAGTGAGAACAAGTTCACAGCGAATGGTTACTCGATCGGATGCCAATCCGTTAGCGCTGACTGAACATTGATCATGTTGAAAATTGTTTAAGTGTTGAGCCTCAAGCGCAATCCGATCGGATGGCGGTTTGATCGGATGGCAATCCGATCGGATGGTAATCCAATCGGATGGCAATCCGCCCCAACGCGTCTGATCATTTTGAACTTGATTATTTTGAAAGTTTGTGGCATGTTCGAGACGGTTTGACAACGTACTAAACAACTGGACCTCGTCAAGTCCCAAGTAGTCCGATCGAACAGGAATCACCCAAATCCGATCAGTTTACTGGTTCGTGACGGTTGTTCTTGTTTTACCCCTTAATCAGTCGTCTCCTTGGTAGTAACCAGGTCTGGACCGACTCATCACTAAGAAAGAGTAGAAGATCAGAACGAGCTCTGGTTCTACTGGTTTTGAGTGCATTGAGTGTAAAAGAGTTGAAAGAAGGTTGGAAAAACCATCTTTCAATCCTTTCTACTTTGAAAATGTTTAGATCTATGCAAAATCATTGTTTATTCCTGCGGAAATCTTTCAGATCTAAGTTGTTCTTGGTGGAATGAGGCCAAAACTTGAAGTTCATAAGATCTCCATGATGACATCATCCTAGAACACCTCAAATTCGTTGATTCCATGGTTAAAAGTTAAGATTCAAAGGTGAAAATGATGAAGAAGTGTGTGTAGATCATAGAAGTACAAGATTTGAGGTAGAAACTTATAAGAATCACGAGAAATCGAGCGAAATAGGGTTTGGAGCGTGCTGGTCGAACGAGAGCTATCACATCACTGTTGAAGTGATGTGAGAAGTGTTATTTATAGGTGAGGCGGAGAGAAGGTGATGGAGAGCCATGGATCGGATGGCAATCCGATCGGATGGCGGTTCGATCGGATGGCAATCCGATCAGATGGCCATCCGATCGAATGATCATTCGATCAGTGGTCTCCGGCGAATTGCGTTCTGACGTTTCCTTTTGCTCGTTAAACGTTGCGATAGTTTGGTTACACATTTTCATACACACATTCATATATTTGTTATAATTAGTCACAAAGGGTCGTATAAATATTCACATTTCCAAATTTGCATTGCGATAATCGAGTTCCGTTTCGAATATGCGTGTTGGGATTGAACCCTACAAAGGAACAGTTGATAAAGCCAAAACTGGATCAGATCAGTGGATTCACAATAAGTAGTTGTGTGCAACAGTTCTTTCCCCTTGAAAGTGGCCTAACAACTGATGTCCTCTATCTACTGTCCTGATACATCAACTGCTGATCTTCAATAACTGATGAGACTCAAAGACTGCTGGAGATGAAACACTGATGCTCAATCTACTGTCATGGTTCAAGTACCGCTGAAGACACAAAGCACTCCTAGGAGTATAACAGTGGAATGGGAAGCAGTAGTTTAGTGTATCTTGTGTATGTATTGTAATCAGTAGTTCGTAATAGCAGTAGTTGTATTAGATCAGTAGTTACAGGTTGTTAGGAGGTTAGATGTCACTTTCATGGTGACGTCAGCAAAGATGCCACAGTGGTTTGTTCTGTACTATAAATAGAACAGTACCCTATACTGTTCTAGGAGCTCTCTTCTTCCACAAGTCATTCTGTACGAACAAATCATATGTGAGCTCAGGCTGAGGGGGAGATTGTATGCATGCATGCATTGTTATTGAAGATTGTAACTAAATATAATCATTCAATTTCATGTTAAACATGTTTGCTTAAAACAATTCTCTCGTTGATTGTGTTGAAAGTTTGTTCCATTTTATTTCCGCTGCACTTTATCTTAATTCATCTTCATTATATTTAAACAAGCACAATCTTACCAAACTCAGATCCTAACAATTGGTATAAGAGCTTGGACAGTCAAACTTGATCTAACAATCATTTTGACGTAAAAAGTTCAGCTCAAAATAGTTGATACTTTTAATTGTTCGTTTCGTTGAAAAACAGAGTAAGGTTTAATCACGAGCAAAGTTGATTAATCAGTGCCTGTAAAACAACCAGAATGACGTCACAATCACAAGATATGAACAATAACATTGGTTCTCTCTTCAAACCACCTATGTTAAAGAGAAATGAATACAACATCTGGGAGCGAAGGATGGGTCACAACTTAGCTCAACAGAACATTGGATGTTGGAAGTCGGTTATCTTTGGACCACATGTTCCAATGGTGCCGAGTGCTGAGGATCCAAAAAAGTTTGAACCTAAGAAAGTTGAGAACTATACTGATCAGGATTTTCAGAAAATTGAACTGGATGCCAAGGCATTTAGCATCGTTGCATCTGCACTTCCCAATGAAATCTATGCTGGGCTGTTACACTATAACAGTGCCAAGGAATTGTGGGATGCACTTAAGGAACAGTTTGTGGGGACTAATGAAGTAACTGAAAATAACAGGGAAATTCTGAACCAACAGTATGAAACCTTTTGTCACATTAAGGGTGAAACATTAACACAACAGTTTGAGCGATTTAGCTGTCTCATAAGTGAACTTAAGCTTGTTAAAACTGAATTTCCTAAATCAACTGTAAATAGCAGGTTTTTAAGGTCACTTCCTGAAAAATGGGACACAATTGCTTTTGTAACCAGAAACTCTTTTGAGTTCAAAGATCTGACACTAACCCAACTTCATGGTAGACTCCTGACCAATGAAAGGGAGTTGAACCAGAAAAAGAAGTTACAAGAGTCTGGAAAATTTGCAGATGACTATTCATTTGGCAGCACAACTCTTTTGGGTCAAGAAGAATCTGGTAGTAGTAAGGATCATAGTTATGATCATTATATTGACATAACAGCTGGTGGAGCCTTTAACAACTCTGATTCTTACTCAAACAACTATGCTTTCACAGCTAGTAGTGAAAACCAGAATTCTGACAAACTGTGCTTTGAACTCAATGATTTGCAGCATTTTGATCCAACTGACTTAGAGGAAATGGACATTTTGCATCAACTTGCACTGCTGAGTGTTAGAAATAGCAAGTTTTACAAAAGGGCAGGGAGAAAATTTCCAGGGTTACATGGGAACCTAAAAGTGGGGCTGGATAAGTCAAAGATTAAATGCTATAAGTGTAATAGGTTAGGTCATTTTACTAGGGAATGTAGGAGTCAAACCAATGGACCAATTATTACACATCCTAGCTCAAACCCTAGACCACAAAATAACCAAAACATTGTGCACTATGCCCAATATGCCCCTGCTGCTCATGTAAACACTACTCACTATGCACACCCTGCAACCCTTGTTCCTGTGCATTATGTTCAAACCACTGTGCCTCAGATACAATATGTCCAGGCCCCTACTCCTCAGGTTCAGGTGCAACAAGCTGCACCAGTAGTGGTTCAACCAGACCAACAAAGCTTTTTCACCCAAGCCCTTGTTGACTGGAGCAGCTTACCTAAAGAGTTAGGAGATGAAAATTTTGCACTCTATGCTCAAAATAATGTTTCTAGTAATGATATCTGTTTTGTAGCATTGGAGACCATACCAGAAGGGCTGGAAGCTGAAGAAGGACAGTCAAGTGATGAAACAGTGGACAAAATTGCTGAAACAGTGGTTAATGCTGTTGCTGATGAAATACTGCTGGGAGAAAGTTCAAAACCCCTGTTGGAACCACTGTCTGACCCCTGGTCTGAAGAAAAAGAAAAGAAGAAAGAAGGTGAAAAAGAAGAGAAAACTCAAGAAGAAAGTGATCATACCTGTGATTGTGCCATGATGGCTACAACTAAGGTATCACCCCAGGTTCTCAAAAACCTTTGTTCAGAAAAATGCATCATAGCATTTGCAAACATTAAAGAGGTGAATGAAAACCTTAGAGATAGGTTATTAATTGCTAAAGTTCAATTTAAAAAGTCTTTAAAGGAACTGAAAAACAAATTGAGTGAAAAAGAAAATGAAATTTGCAGTATCAAACAAGAGCATAGCATAACCAAGGACCAACTCCAGACCATGATAGAAAAATATCATGTCTGCAAAAAGGAGTTGGAAGCCACCCAAATCACTTGTGAAAAATGGGTAGAATCCTGTAAAGGTTATGAGACCATGCTTGAAAAACAGCTTGAAAGTAATGTAAAATTTGGCATAGGGTTAGAAAAAATGACCAAGTTGAAAACATTGCTGTAACTCAAGCTGGTTCTGTTGAAATTATACCAACTAACAAGAATGACCAAGAAGTTAAAATAACTGATAAACTTGGCAACAAAATCACTTTGGAAAGATCTGTGGGGTCCTCAACTTTTGAGGAGATTGAGAAATACCAATTCAAACCCACATGGTCTGATGAGTGTGACATTCTTGAAAAGTTCAAACCCATGGACTTCACAACTGTGGATGGTGTCAAAGCTCCTAAGGCAAAGGTCATTCCTCTTAAGGACATCCCAACAGTAGTTCAAAACTCTGTTGAAAAGGAGTCTGAAAAGAAGAAAAGAAAAGAAAAGGTTAAAAACTTGTTTTGTGATTTCTGTGAGAAGAAAAATCATTTGACCAAAGATTGTTTTCATCTAAAAGCATATGATATTAACAAAACAAGCATCATTGTGCCTTCCCAGAGCTGCACCATCTGTGGTAAAACAAACACCTCACTCAGGGATGCGTGTATCTCAAAGCCTTTGATGTAAAAAAGAATGAGTACACCTCAAAAACATCCACGAGTTCATCAAAACCACCAATCAAGAAACAACCACTGTTTGTGCCAGTTCAAACAGCTGTTACCAAACAGCTGAACCAAACCTTTGTTAACAGAGATGTTCAGGTGACTGATGCACCCCCTGCTAACCAATACCAAAGAGGTAAAGGTCAACCACCATATCCTAGGGTCCCACACGTTTATGAAACCTATAAAAGGCCTTCTAAACCAAAAGTGATCAGGCATCCTTATGGATATCAAGAACTGATTGGAAATGGCCCCCAACAGTGGTTAGAGAAACAGGCTGCAAAAATTAATCAATTCCTTGATCTAACCACTGTCCATCTTCCTGACCTTAACATAGACACTGTTGAGACCCCATCCAAAGCCTTATTGGCTTTGGAGACCCTCCTGAACTAATTATTTACTTGATGTGCATGGAGCTTCTGCATGCTTAGATAGTCTTTGGTATGTAGATAGTGGAGGCTCCAGGCACATGACTGGATGTAGAGCCCTACTCAAAGAATTCAAAACTCATGGAGGGAGTGATATATCTTTTGGTAATAATAGTAAAGGGAAGGTGATGGGATCTGGTACAGTACAGTCTGGAAATGTTAAGTTTGAAAATGTCAATCTGATAGACAATCTAAAATTCAACCTCCTTAGTGTCTCTCAAATGAGTGACAAAGGTTATGGCTCTTTCTTTACTAAGGAGTGTTGTAGGATTGTTGGACCAAAAATGGTTGAAAAGATTGAAGAAATAATAAAAAAATGGAATAACTAAACTTGTTGCTCAAAGAAGTGGAAATGTTTATGTAGTTGATTTTTCAAAAGAGAACCTAAGAACTGATGCCTGTCTGTTCTCAGCTGCCTCTAACAAAGAGACAGAACTTTGGCACAGAAGATCGGGGAACACAAATCTTAAGACAATCACTGCTTTGTCAAAACAGGGGTTAGTAAGAGGTCTTCCTCAAAAATTGTTCACCTGTCCTGAGCATTTGTTTCCTGCTTAAAAGGAAAACAACATAAAAGCTCATTTAAGTCCATTGAAGAGTCCAAAACAACCAAGTGCTTGCAAATGCTTCACATGGATTTGTTTGGCCCAGTTATAGTCATGAGTCTTAGAAAGAAAAGATATTGTTTGGTAATTGTAGATGACTTTTCTAGGTTTACATGGACTTATTTCTTACATTCCAAAGATGAGACTGCAGGCATTCTGCAAGACTTTGTCACACAGGTTGAAAAGCAGTTTGACTTGCTAGTAAAAATCTTCAGGAGTGACAATGGCACAGAATTCAGAAATAGGGAGTTGGATGAGTTTTGTGTGTCAAAAGGAATTGTAAGGCAATACAACATTCCAAGAACACCAGAACAAAATGGGGTTGTTGAAAGAAAGAACAGAACTTTGATTGAGGCTGCCAGGACCATGCTTGCTGATTCAGGTTTGCCATTAACTTTCTAGGCAAAGGCTGTAAACACTGCCTGCTATGTCCAGAACAGAGTTTTAATAAACCCCAGGCATCAAAAGACTTCCTATGAAATTTTGTATAAAATCAAACCACTGATCTCATATTTTAAAGTTTTTAGCTGCCCATGCTTCATCTTAAACTTAAAAGATTCTATCTCAAAGTTTGCAACCAAAATTGATTATGGTTATCATTTGGGATACTCAACCACTGCTAAGGCCTACAAAGTGTTCAACACTAGGACTAAGACAGTGGAAGAGACTTTGAATGTAAAGTTCAATGAACTTTCTTCAATGAAAATCCTTGCAAATCCTGCAGAGTTATTTGATCTTGATAAATTCACCTTTGAAAATGTTTCTGTCAAGACTAACAATGCAGGTCCATCTCAAAGTCCTCCATCAGACTATGGATATGAAGTCGTCATTCCACAACAAAAGTCTGAATCAATTGGTAGAGCAACAGATGTTCAAAACAACTGTCAAAGTTCAACCACTGCTACCTCAACAGTTGTTGACCAAAGTAGCCCATTAACCCCTGCCTCTACATCCTTAAGCACTGTTGATAAAACTCCCCAAACAGTGGATAAAAATCAGCATGCTTTCACACCACTTTCTCCTATTCCTCCACCTCCATTTCAAGCCACTGTTGGATCATCAAAGTCACCAACAGTGGTTAGCTCAAATGATTCACATCTGCAACCCTCACCTTTAAATGCCATTGTTCCATACAAAGGAGATTTAATCTTCTTGAAGTCTCATCCACCTGACCAAATCATTGGCAACATCAGTGAAGGGGTGCTCACAAGAAGTCAATCCCAAAACATCTGTCTTTTTGCTGGTTTCCTATCACTCCATCAACCAGTCAAGTACCAAGAGGCACTAAAAGACAATAGCTGGGTAGAAGCCATGCAAGAGGAGCTCCAACAGTTTAAAAGACAACAAGTATGAGAACTTGTACCACTGCCAGAGGGTGTGAGCCCTATTGGCACAAAGTGGGTCTTTAAAAATAAAACTGATGAAAGGGGTATTGTTGTCAAGAATAAAGCAAGGCTCGTGGTTCAAGGGTTCAGATAGGAAGAGGGTATTGATTATGATGAAACTTTTGCCCCTGTAGCAAGATTGGAAGCTATCAGATTATTCCTGGCCTTTGCTGTCAACCACAACATAAAGGTGTTTCAAATGGACATTAAATGTGCATTCCTCTATGTTAAAATTCAAGAAGAGGTATATGTTTGTCAACCTCCAGGCTTTGAGGATCCATTTAATCCAAATCATGTCTACAAGCTAAATAAAGCTTTGTATGGCTTCAAACAAGCACCTAGAGCCTGGTATGAAACTCTTTCCACATTTTTTCTTTCCATTAGGTTCACAAGAGGTAAAATTGATAAAACATTGTTTTTAAAATGGAGAGGGAAAGACTTGATGATTGTCCAAATTTATGTGGATGACATCATTTTTGGAAGCACATGTTCTAAAATGTGTGAAGAGTTCAGACAACTCATGACAGCTGAGTTTGAGATGAGTGCAATGGATGAACTCCAGTGCTTTCTTGGTCTCCAAGTAAGGTAACTGTAAAATGGTACTTTCATCCATCAAGGAAAATATGCCAAAGAACTTTTAAAGAAATTTGAGATGGATGATTGCAAGCCATGTAGTACACCCATAGCAACCACAAAAATAGTCATGTCTAATGAAAAGGATGATTTGGTTGATCAAACTCTTTATAGAAGCATGATTGGGTCTTTATTGTACCTAACTGCATCTATGCCAGACATCATGTTTGCAACATGTGTTTGTGCAAGATCCCAATCAGCCCCTAGAAAGTCAAACCTTATTGCTGTAAAAATGATATTCAGATACCTAAAAGGTGCTCCCACACTTGGTATCTGGTATCCCGCTGATGGAAATATCAAGCTTTCAGGTTTCTGAGATAGTGATTTTGCTGGATGTAATACAACAAGGAAGTCCACTTCAGGAGGGTGCCAATTCCTAGGCAGTTGCTTAGTGCCTTGGCAAAGCAAAAATCAAGCAGCTGTTTCAACATCCACTGCTGAGGCAGAGTATATAGCTGCTGCAAGCTGTACAGCCCAACTGTTATGGCTTCAAAATCAATTGGTATCACTGCCTTAAAGACACCTCTCATGTTGGACAGTCAGGCAGCAGAAAATATCATCAAAAATCCAGTCTCCCATTCAACCACCAAGCACATTGATATCAGACATCACTTTGTGAGGGATTGCTATGAAAAAGGTTTGATTTCTCTGCACCATGTTCCAACTAAAGTTCAGTTGGCAGATGTGCTAACAAAAGCATTAGACATATCTACCTTTGAAAACTTGATCTCTAGGATTGGCATGCTGAACATGGAATAACAAGCAAAATCCTATTTTTCTACGAATAAAAGCATTAAAATGTTTTCAGAAAATCAAAATTCCATCGTTAAAAATAGCTAAAAATGAAAATTTTTCATTAATCCTTAAAAGTCTGCCATAACCACTGTTTTGGTTCAAACATCTGTTCTGATGATTATTGTCCACTGCTGAAATTCAACCTCTGTTCCTCCATTTCTTTGTTAATCACTGTTGTTCAAAATCAGTGTTTTAACCCACTGATGGCTATCCACTGATAGTTAAAAGTCAGCCACTGTTTTCATTTTCCCACTGTAAACCACTAACGTCAGTGGTTTCCTAAACAACTGTCTTCCATTATTCATCAGAGGTTGGCACGTGGACAATACTTATCCATCAGATCATTTGTAATCGCTGCCATGTCAGCATTCACTTTTCTACCTTATAAAACCCTGATCAAAACCCCAAACAGGGTTTTCACTGTCGAATCGAATTCAAAATTCTTTTCTCAAAATAGTTACCATCCATTTCTCTCAAATCCTTCATCGTCTTCTTCCTTTCGCAATCACACTCAAATCACCATGGCTCTTCCATACAAAACTCCTCATAACTACCTATGCATACTTGAAAAACCAAGTGACAACACAACCTTCAACTCCATCATTGATGCTCTTTCGACCACAAAGTACAAAACTTTGTTGACTTGTAATGCTCCTATCTTCCTAGATACCCAAAGAGAATTCTAGAAAAATGCTAAACTTGATGTTAAGGACAAAAAGCCCTTAGTAATAAATTCATCAATCCGAGGTATTCCAGTTACCCTCACACCTCAAACCCTGTCAGAGGTCTTTGAACTCAATGATATTCAAGGTAAAAACTCTTTTCGAAAAACAGAGTATCAAACTGATTTTCTTGAGAGAGGGTATGAAGAGGAAATGAAAAATGACACTTTACAAAAGGGTAGTTTTCCTCCTGCCATGAGGTTTTTATTCCATACCCTCCTAATGTGTGTGTTAAATAAAACAACTGCTTTCAAGGAGATACCATTGAAAAATCAATATCTGGGTTATGCGATTATGAATGAAGAAAAATTTAACTACTCCCAGGAAATTTTCAGTGACATGGTTAAAAATATTAATAATATTAAAGATAATAAGAAACCATTTCTCTTGTTTCCAAGGTTTCTAAGTTTTTACTTACAAAAGAAATTTTCCAAGGATAATGCACATGTGCTAATCCAAGGAAATCCTTGTCAAATAAACAGCCTTTCTTCTGAAACTTTTACTAGGCTGTCAAAACCTTCCAAAACACAAACAGAGGAGCCTGAGTAGAATTTTGCAGCAACAACTGCTCCTCAGGTTACTGCTGTTGAGCCCACTGCTCAAGGTGATCACAGCAGCACAACCACTGCTGTGAAACCCACACCTAAAATCACCAAAAGACCCAAAAAGAAAAATATCCAAAAGCCCCCCAAACCCACAAAAAGGTAACTCTGGAAGATGAGATCCCAGAGATTATACCTGTGACAACACAAAAGTCACCAATAACCACTGCTGCTACTTCCTCACAGCAGTTGGATGAAAGATCTCAACCTGAGCCTCAAACTCCTCCTGCTTCTTCTCAAAAAGATCAGGTTGTATCAACAGGGACACCACATTATGATGCTCTGGAATCACTTGATTCCATCATCCACTGCCCAGCTCCCGGGGAAAATTCTCTTTCTACACCCATACTCACTGCCTAACTTCCACCATCCATGCTACCTTTGTTGGATGCACTTGATATAGCTCAGACTGAAATCAGTTCTTCTCAACCACCTATAACTGAGAATAAGCCTCAACAAGTGATTGAGTCTGAGCTCCCTATCTCTTCTAACCCACCAACAACTGAGGAGGTTACACTGCAGGAATTACAAGTAATTCCTGTCAGTAGTTCAAGTGAAGCAACTACTACTAGTGTTGAACCCACTGGTTTAAACTTGGATAGTAGTTTCATTAATAAGACTTCCTTGAAGGAAATTTCTTCTTTGGGAACCATTGTACCCAATGGTGTGTATCCAATATACACTGGTGCACTTAGAATGGCAACCTCTGCTGAAGAAAGAATACCCCAGTACCAAGAACAAGGGGCATCAGTGGATGACTTTTGGGAAACTTTTCCTAAGTCAACCACTGATACAACCACCCCTGGTGGGAAATCAGATGATCCCATTCACTTGGGTGATGGTTTAAAATATAGAGAATTGACGGAGAGGGTTGAAAAAATTGACACATCTGTTGCAGAAATCAAAACGATGCTGCAACATTTGTTACAAGCTCAAAAGACAACACCCACTGGTGCAACACCTGCAACATCTACTCCATCATCTGCTCCTACTCCCACTGAGCTTTGGGAATTGTTTCAACCTCTGCTTCATAAACAAAGACAATATGCTGATCAACAACATGAAGATCAAATTCAAAAGATCAGAAATTTGATAGAAGCTAGGTTTAAGGATACACAAGCAGATATCAAGGCAATTAAGGCCTATTTACTACAAACCACTGTCACTGCTCCTCCTTCAATCATCTTTGTTGACAATCCTCCTGATGATGCCAAAAAGGGGGAGAAAAAGAAGAAGGGATATGAAGATGGCCTATACATGAAACAAGATCCACTTTCAAAATTGGTTGCAGAAATCCCTAGGCCAGATGGTTCTAAAAAGGTTAATGAGACTCAAAATTCTTTTGCTAATCTAAAAGTAGGCATGAAAGAGTCAATGGAGATAAAAGGATCTAAAAGGTTTGAGCAGGAGAAGAAAGTATTAATGGAAAGGGAAGAACATGGTACTTCTGATCATAAGGAAGAGCAGGTTATTCCTAAGCCAAAAAGAAGAAGGCCTACTAGAAAAGCAAGCCAACCCAAATCCACACCTTCTAAAACCATCAAACAAACTCCTCAAATCCCCAAAAATTCCTCTCATCAAACCTCCAAACCAACAGATGTTAAGACACCTGTTGTATCAACAGTTGTTGGTACTTCAGTGGTTTCAACAGATGTTACCCCAACAACTGCCATCACTACTTATAAAAGTTTGGAAGAGTTGAGGAAAAGAGATCCCACTGCTCCTTAAAAGCCTGATTATCCAGAAGCAGTGGTTCCAGTCAGACAACCAAAGTTACCAATCAGAAGATCCACTGCTCCACCTGCTGCCATCCTTTATCAAAGAAGGAAACAAAAGCAGATGGATACAGCAACCAAAGAAGATAAGGTTCAAGAAGAACTTATTATGAAGATGGTTCTTCAGACACTTTTGGCAGAAAAACAAGAGTCAGCACAATCTCAAGACCCTGCAAAAGTTGTCATCACCAGGCCCCAATCTCCAAACTCATCTGCAATAAAAACTCTCCCAAGAAACCCATTAGATTCAAAGATACTAAAGTGGAAGTCTGATTAAAAGACCCACGTATTGACTCTGCTCAGATCTAATGGTGTGGTGAAGCAAATATCAAGGGAAGCAACACTTGGCCAGGGTGTTGAAGATATGCAAGATCTCCTTGAGCTACCCCTGTACAGGGATGAGGATGATGAGGACTCAATGAACTTTGAATTACAATTCAAAGGTCAAGTAAGGGAACTCTTGATGAGACAATAAAAATCCAGAATAATGAAGAGTTTTGGCATCATCTGTTACAGGGGGAGATTGTTGGGATTGAACCCTACAAAGGAACAGTTGATAAAGCCAAAACTGGATCAGATCAGTGGATTCACAATAAGAAGTTGTGTGCAACAGCTCTTTCCCCTTGAAACTGGCCTAACAACTGATGTCCTCTATCTACTGTCCTGATACATCAACTGCTGATCTTCAACAACAGATGAGACTCAAAGACTGCTGGAGATGAAACACTGATGCTCAATCTACTGTCATGGTTCAAGTACTGCTGAAGACACAAAGCACTCCTAGGAGTATAACAGTGGAATGGGAAGCAGTAGTTTAGTGTATCTTGTGTATGTATTGTAATCAGTAGTTCGTAATAGCAGTTGTTGTATTAGATCCGTAGTTACAGGTTGTTAGGAGGTTAGATGTCACTTTCATGGTGACGTCAGCAAAGATGCCACAGTGGTTTGTTTTGTACTATAAATAGAACAGTACCCTGTACTGTTCTAGGAGCTCTCTTCTTCCACAAGTCATTCTGTATGAACAAACCATCTGTGAGCTCAGGCTGAGGGGGAGATTGTATGCATGCATTGTTATTGAAGATTGTAACTAAATATAATCATTCGATTTCATGTTAAACATGTTTGCTTAAAACAATTCTCTCGTTGATTGTGTTGAAAGTTTGTTCCATTTTATTTCCGCTGCACTTTATCTTAATTCATCTTCATTATATTCAAACATGCACAATCTTACCAAACTCAGATCCTAACAATGCGTTGCGTTGCGACGCATCACGGCTATCAAGGAGGGTAGGATAGGTCCTCACTCAATGTCATCGTGAGCGTTAGTGTGTGCGATGCGACGTGTTACAGCGATAAAATATGCGAGATATGTGAAAATACTACGATATATAGATACAAGCGATATAGTTACATTATGATCTGAATCTCTGGTACTAGGCGTAACGAGTATGGCGAGTAGTAACAACGTAAGAATGTGTGGGTTGTTATAGTCTCCCCTGCTTTAGGAAATGTCGTCCCGAAATTAACCCACAAGAAGGGTTGCGAGAATTGATGCGAGCGAGAGTAGCGATAAAAGCGATGAGATGGTGAGCGATCGATTGAGAGTTGATAAGCGAGAGCGCATTCGAAGACTAAGCGAGAGCGACGAGTAAGGCGATTCGTATAAGCAAAGTCAATAACACACAAGAAGGCGATTCCAAAATGTTTTGAATTCTCGAAAAGTTGATTAATTTGGAAGGCTTAGAGAAAATTTGTTTATTAAAAATCTTCCCACAGTGCGGTGTTAAACTGTGTCGATGCCTACACTAGCGCCATGAGAGGTGTTTTATTAGGTTACTAAAAGATTTTGAAATTTCCGCTTCACACGGCGTTAACTGGAGTCGATTGTTACGCCAGCATTATAAGAAAATCTCGTTTTGTACAAAGGTTTAGATTAAATTTAGAAAAAGTTTTTGTAAGAAAAGGCAGTTTAAATTTTTAAAGTCGGTCTCGCATGGCACTTTCCTAAGAAACTTCGACAATATGGCTAAAACACTTATATATAGGAAGTACCAGCGGCGTATCCACCATGTTTTAGCCATATGGCTTCCGTCCCGTGAGGCGGTGTCATGTATGTCGACATAGTACTGATAGATTTTGATAACTCGGTCCAAGCGAGAAATGGTTGGACCAAGTTTAAGAGAAAGACTGAGCAAACTGAGCGATGAAGTCATTTTCGAACTCAGTTTAGCGATACGAGCGAGTGCGACAAGCGATAAGCGGTACACGATCACTGATAACACAAATACAAACATAGTAAGCAAAGATGGCGGCGATAAGCAAAAAGCGAGAAGCGATAAGCGACGAGCGATAGCGAAAACCGTCGAGCGATAAGCGACGATCGATGCGTTGCAAGCAATGAGAACATGCGATTTGATTAGATTAAACAACACCACAAATTTCAACTAACATTAAGCCCCACATGGCCTTTTTCCACGAAAGTCCGCTGATATGGCTAAAACACTTATATATAGGAAGTACCAGCGGCGTATCCACCATGTTTTGACCCTATCAGTTACGTCTCGTGGAGAGAGGTCATGTGTGTTATCATAACACAGATAACACGGATAACAGTAAGCGATAGCGATAGTCGTTAGGCTATACACGATGAGCGATAGAGCAATACACAAAGCGATAGAGCGATACTCACGATAAGCGATAGCGTGATACTCATAATAAGCGATTGAGATTGCGAGATAGATCCCAGCGATAAAGCGATTGTGAGCGTGTTGACTTACGAAAAGTCTAGCGACGACACGCTTTGAGTTGCGATTGAGATTGTTACGCCTCGCGATGTAGTGTAGTGGGTCGAAAATAAATTCAATAGTATACCTGGTCTAATAACGTTCAACGTGCATGGCTCTTTCTTCACAGGACATTGGTTGGTATGGCTAAGCACTTATATATAGAAAGTACCAGCGGCGTATCCACCATGCTTCAACCACACGCCTCTGTCCCGTGAGTAGATGTCACACTGTGTCGACATGGTCAAGACGCTTATATATAGGAAGTACTAGTGGCGTATCCACCACGCTTGACCATGCTTTTAATGTTATGGCTTTATTGAAACTCATTACGATCCCCGTGCACTGATCACAGTAACCATGTGCACCCATGATTAATTTGATCCTTGCACGTTTATCGTACCATATTCCAAGAACGCATAGTAGGGGCAAACATATAGTATAGTACATAGTGCTAGCATACTGTTCGTGCGCGAGTGTGAGAGAATGAGAGATAAATAGAATCCACGTTACATCAAGAAATAGAACAAGTTCAACACATAAAAGAAATTAATGGCGAAAATCGTATCATTACAACAATATTGAAAGCATAATTATTGTTGTTGGGGAGGACTTCTGTAGAGACTGTGATTGCTGCTGAAATCCCTCAAGGTTGCGGCCCCGTGCGGCAGTGCTGGGTAAGATGACCATACCAGTTGCAATTTGCGCAATAGCGATAGTTAGCTTCTGGTGGGTGATGATACGTACACGTGAGACACAGGGGATAAGTTCCGTTGTAGGCGCGCTTCGAGTGAACTGGAACTGCTTGAAGAGGTTCTGGCTACGATAGCCCAGTTGTTGAAGGGTTCAGGCTCGAGGTCTTTCATTTGCGGCCGGGCTGGGCTTCTTGGGGCAGTGCGTTGTCATCGGAGGATTCGTCTGAGGACTCACTTGAAGAATCGTCAGAAGGAATATCAGAAGAATCGTCGGAGGAATCGATGACGATTGCTTGATGAGCTTGTTTGACAGGCTTCTTGGAGAAGAATCCGTCCAAGACTCGTTTGTCGTTGATCTCTGCGGCCAAGCGGTAGGTTTCTTTGATGGTAGCAGGTCTTGCAGCTTCGACAACGCCCACACACTCAGGCAAGCCGCGAATATACTCCACGATGGCTTTTTCTGAAGTGTCAACTTGACTTGGGCAAATAATGCTCAACTGTTGGAACGTTGTAGTGTGGCCAGCATTGTCACCTTCGTTTTGCTCGATCTTCCAAAATTCGTCTTCTAGCTTCTGGACTTCGTGGGGAGGGCAGTACTCTTTCTTCATGAGCTCTTTCAGCTCATCCCAAGAGAGAGCATAAGCTGCGGAGATCCCACGTTTGTTATGTTCGGCTGTCCACCAGTCGAGTGCTCGCGATTGAAATACTCCCGTAGCGCAAGTAGTACGGAAGCTATTGGGACACCCACTCTGACGAAGGGTAACTTCGATAGAATCAAACCACTGAAGTAGCTGGGAGACAACTCCTTCACCCGTGAACTCCATCGGGTCACAAGCTCTGAAGTGTTTGTAGAGGAAAGCAGATTGCGGCGCATCCATCTTGGAGTCTTCCAAGGCTCGAGGGTTGCTGAGAGAGTGCACTTGAGGGACAATCTGAGGAATGACCTTGGCCACTTCCCTGGCCACTAGCGAGCCAATCCTTTTGTCGTCACTTCGTTTGGCTCTTCTCTTAGCCGTTCGTCTCGAGGTAGAGTCGTTTGAAGACATCTAGACAGAGATAGATTGGGAGTGAGATTCGATCATAATGATTTTTGAGTTTTGCAATGCGATTGAGCGTGATCAAAACTTGATGCGGTAATATAGTAATATTCACATAGGAGCCACATAGGAGCCACATTAGAGACACAAGATTCCTAAGTTCTCACATAATGATTTGATTGTATTTATATAGACAGTGGTAGTTTATACTTATACTCACACATAACGATGTAGAATACGCGAGGGCGCGTCGAGGTGAGGGAGCGAGAGCGAGAAATTAGGCGTCAGTTTCGTTGCGATCGTTCAGTTTTCGTTTTGGATTGCGATGGTTGTGTGAGTTGCACGTTTGTAAAACAGGGAGCGAAAATCGATAAATCGATAAAGCATAAAGTTTTAAATTGTAAACATATAAGCGTAAATAAGTTCGGTAACGCGTAAAATCGTGCGAGTCGTAAGCTAG
The DNA here is from genome assembly GCA_030545235.1 of Helianthus tuberosus. Classification (NCBI taxonomy): domain Eukaryota; kingdom Viridiplantae; phylum Streptophyta; class Magnoliopsida; order Asterales; family Asteraceae; genus Helianthus; species Helianthus tuberosus. Next base: position 204,242,161 of record CM060425.1, read on the forward strand.
AAAAATAGATAGAGTGCCTCGGGTGTTTAGGCGTCGACTACCTAAGGTAATCCGACTATACCCATCAAGTTCGTGCATGCGCGTTGCCCTAGAAGACTTATGCTTCCACTGGGAAACAGCTCATGGCATTCGCCCACCTAGTCATCGCGTGGCTCGAGTCATTGTTATAGTCGGGTCCTTGGTGAGAGCTTTTGAAAACCATTTTATAGAGTGGAACGGTTTATTAAGATACGGGTTTCATCCCTGACTTAACAACTCTGTTCCTTGTTGTGCTCTTCGAATAAATTCGGGAGTTCCACTATATTTCGAAATGGAGATTTTCGTCGGGATATGGATGTCACTCCTAACTCAACGAAAGGTTCTCGTACTAGAAAAATAATGCGTTGAGTGTGCAATCTTATCGAGAGTTCTTGGTTTTCACACCTGATCTCGACTGGATCACTCGGTTGTGTTATCCGAGTATTTTCGAAAACGTGTGTATTGTGCCAGCCTTAGGAAAGTCTAAATAATATTCCAGCCTTAGGAAAGGCTCTTCGTGCGAAGCTGTAGTATGCGGTGTTCACAAGAAGTTGTAATTTTAGCGGATTCAAACGAGAGCAACAAAAGTAGACTTGTACAAGCCCCTACTGGGTTCGCACGAAGTCTGGTCTGTTGGTACTTAGACTATAGACTAGGTCAATTCTAAGACGTCGACCCGGACTAGGTCGAGTCACAAAATTTTACCTAATTCCCTATAGTTATGGCTCTGATACCAATCTGTCACACCCTAACCGATGGCGGAATCATCGGGGCGTGGAACTAGGTGTCACACCCCGACCACGTAAAACAACAAATCGTGGTGGAAACGTCGGGGAGTGTTGTAACAGAATTATTGTTTCACAACCATGGATACAAAAAGTTTAGTTTTATTGATTCATTAAGTAATTTGCATTGTCTTAACACAAAACAAACAAGTTACACATCGACAATCATTGTTATTATGTAACTAAGGCCTCATCCAGATCCTATGTGAAACATGCATCCTAGCAATCAACATCAAGCAACAACACCTGAAACATATGTAAAAACAAAGTCAGCAAAGAAATACTGGCGAGCACATAGGTTTTATGAGAGTATCGGATTCATGGCTCGTTTACATGTTGCAATACCTTATTAAAAACCTTATTTTGAAAAGTGTATAATATTGCAACATAATTAACCAACTCAAATCAAGCGGGTTATAATTTATAAAACCTCATAGCCATGATTCTTAACCCAAAAACATTTGTTTTAGTAAACCAAATTGTAAAACATCTCGTAATAACTCGTTAATAAAACTCGTATGGTTTATATCTTCTCGAAAACATCGTTATGTGACATCGTGATAACCTCGTTTACCCAAGTGAACTAAATAACGCCATGGTATGCAATATGAGGAAAACACTTATATATAAGAAGTACCAGCGGCGTATCTACCATGTTTTCATCACATTACACCCGTCCCGTTATCTAAACACTAACCAAAAACCAATCGTTTATCCAACTCGTTTAACTTGTTTAAGTCGTTTCGAAATCGTTTAACTCGTTTAAATCATCCTCGTTTTAATTGTGAAAACTACTTTTGGTCATCTCGCTAATAACATTCAAACCTTCGCATTAACAAACCACCAAAGGGCACGTTAACTATCACAGATTCAGTCGTTACCCACATAACCCCCACACATAACCATGGGTGCAGTCTGATAACGGGATTTGTCAGATCCTATGGTACCATAACCTAATACTGGCGGCTTGATCAATGCTAATGAATGTCATTCTTTATGTAACTACAACCAACAAGTTTGTTCACATTATCGAAATTGTTATTAGTTTAATATAAACCATTTTAATAGCTTTTGAAAACTATCGTTTAAACCTCGAAATCGTTTAACACATACGAATCACCCCAAAACAATTGAAAACAGTAAAAGAGGGGACTATGTACTCACTTGAATTGCAAAGTATCCTCAATCAAAAGAACTCAACAAAGCTCAAACAAGGAAATCAAGCAGCACCTCGAAATCGGATCACTAGATACATAATCGACACTTAAATCGGAAGATCGGATAGAATGAGGTTTCGTAAACCAAATGAGTATTGGAACTCATGCGATATGGTTTAACAAGGCCTACATTCTAAATCGGAACCTATCCTAAGTGCTTTCGACCCGTTATGACTCATTAAGGTAGCTTATGCTACTTTAACGCGTTGCTCGCGCAAATGCGCGTTCGAGACGTCTAACTAGTCCTATGACAAGTATTATATGCCTAAATGTGTTGCATAATCAATTAAGTGACAAAAGTTTATGTTACATATGCTTAAAATTTAATTATGCATGAAAAGGGCATTTTGGTCATTTACCTAAGGCATATAAACTACCTACATACAACTACTTAAACTAAGTGACCATAAGGTATAACCTCGGAAGGTTATTCCCTATGCAACTATGGTCACTAAACATGCTTTGTCAGATCCTAATGATCGACCAAACGGGTCGTGTTCGAAAGTCTAAGCGGTTGTTTAGAAAGCTTGACTTACGACTCTAAACAAGCACAAGACTAAAAGTGACGAGCTAAACATGTTAAAACATGTTTAGTTGAGTTAGAAAACAGGTTTTGATATCAAAACAAAGTGTTTTGATACCCAAGAGTAGTTTGGTTACAAAATACGCATGAATACGCATTTTGGCCGAAACTACGACTCGTCACTACGCCTAGGCAACGTGGTAATAAGTAGGTATAGTCACACGGGACTATAACCATTGTGATTACGCTCATGTTGCAAAGTTCAAACGACCTTTGTGTTGATCATAACCTGGTCAAAGCAGAAAGTCAAACACTGTTTGACTTTCGTGCTTAAAACGCATAAAAGAACGAAAGAATGCTTACAAAGGGTCCAAGCTAGGAAATCTAGATTCAATTTGCTCAGGTATGAAGTATTTCAACATCAACTTAGAGCATTTGAATCAGATTGTGAGAAATGAATGAGGTTGAGTTGGGTTTATATAGGAAACCCACAACCGTTAGGATCGTTATTTTAGCATACCGAACCCCTCAAAGCCTATTTCTAAGCTATGTAAAGGATATTTAGGGTATGTTTAACTTATGATCAAGTTCCGGAATGTTCGTTACCATACAAATCGGTATAGTTTCGCAGTTTGACACAAATAGTCCTTGCGATCGAACAAACTTGTTTTCAACACACCAAACCATCCAAAACTTATTTCTAAGTTATGTGAAGGTTATTTAAGGTATATTATGCCTATGTCACTATTCTGGAGTGTTTATCGCGTTAAACTGATTGCGTTTATGTACCAGTTTGCGTATAACCTTCCAAAAAGCGATTTAAAGCTTGAAATCGAACTTGAATCGGATCGTAAAATCACCAAACACAATTACACACGTAATAACACCAAAACACATATAATAACACCAAAGCACATTGTTTTATTGATAATTAACATTGTTTTACATTATACATCGATTACAGAACACAGTTGTCACAGTCTCCCCTACTTTAGGAAATTTCGTCCCGAAATTTTAACTAGAGGAAGCTTGTTGAAACAAATGCGGATATTTCGTTTTCATCTGGTCCTCATGTTCCCAAGTAAACTCTGGGCCACGTTTGGACTCCCAACGAACCTTGACCAATCGAATTTGTTTGTTCTTTAACTATTTGATTGTACGATCCACGATCTCCACGGGTTTCTCGACAAAGTGCATCGTTTCATCGATTCGAATCTAGTCGAGTGGAATGTGAAGATCAGCATTAGCTAAACACTTTCGCAAATTGGACACGTGAAAAGTCGGATGAATATTTCCAAGCTCTGGAGGTAGCACTAGTCGATAGGCAACCTTTCCAATTCTTTCAACAATCTTAAATGGTCCAATATATCGAGGTGCAAGTTTTCCTTTTTTTCCAAATCTCACCACTCCCTTCCAAGGTGACACCTTGAGTAGGACACGGTCTCCGACTTGAAATTCTAAGGGCGTGCGTCGCATATCCGCATAACTCTTTTGACGGCTTCTAGCTGTCACAAGATTATCGCGAATTTTCTTGATTTTATCTGTTGTTTCCAGAATGAGCTCAGGTCCAGTAAGCTGAGCTTCATCGATCTCATTCCAACAGACAGGTGAACGACATTTTCGACCGTAGAGAGCTTCGAATGGTGCCATATTGATACTAGCATGATAACTGTTGTTGTAAGAAAACTCTATCAATGGCAGATGAGAATCCCAATTACCACCAAAGTCTATCACGCATGCTCTAAGCATATCCTCCAAAGTTTGAATCGTCCTCTAAGATTGACCATCTATTTGGGGATGATAAGCAGTGTTTAGATTTAATTGGGTTCCCATAGCAGATTGTATGGTCTTCCAAAAATGATATGAAAATCGAGCATCACGATCAGATATGATATCCAAAGGAACACCATGTCGAGATACAATCTCATCAACATAAATCTTTGCAAGTTTATTAGCAGATAGATCCTCGCGAATCGGAATAAAATGAGCTGATTTCGTTAAACGATCGATAACAACCCAAATCGCATCGTGACCTTTAGATGTACGCGGTAATTTAGTGATGAGATCCATCGCAATGTTCTCCCATTTCCAAACCGGTATCTGATGTATGCAAAATGCAACATATAAATTACATCAAATGTGGCATAAAACTAACCCCTTTTTAGTACTAATGTTGGAAAAAATATGTTTTTGTCTTCCTTTTGTATTTTCAGGAATAAATGAGCTCAAATGAACAAAAGAAGCAAAAAGGCAGCTAAATCTAACATAAATACAAGAAAAGGAACAAATGTGGCATGCCCGACCCACAACAGCATCTCCCAAAGCAAAAAAAAACAAGAAGAAAGCTGAGCATGGGGCAGTGCCCAGCTGAACATGGGGTTGTGCCCAGCTCAACACAGAGCGTGCCCAGCTCAACACGGGGCATGCCCAGCGAACACGGCCCCGTGCCCAGCGGACACGGGGGCGTGTTCAGGTGTCTGCAGAAAAGACAAAGTTGTAGAAGCTTCTATTCCTGACATGGGGGCGTGCCCAGCTCAACACGGGGCCGTGGTCAATGCTAAGATTCGCAGATTCCAAGCAAATCTTGATAGTACAGATATGCTTCTGCACATGGGGTCGTGCCCAGCGGACACGGGGGCGTGGTCAACTAATGCAGACAAACTTCAATTAATGAAGAAAGAGAGAAGGGTGGACACGGGGCCATGTCCAGGCTTCTGTGCAGGCTATAAATAGAGGTGCTTGGTTCACTTCAAAGGCATCCCTTGGCACACCACCTCTCTCACACTTCACCCACCACCCACCACCACCATAACACCATCATCCACCACCATAATCCATTGTCCATCATAGAGTGTGTGAGTCGTCTCGGGATCCAAGATTGATCGTAAGAGTTCTTGACAATCAAGGCCATGTTTGCCTAAGTCTGTTACATCACTTGGTGAAGACAAAGTGTCTAGTGTAATACTTTTTATTTTTAATCTTTTCGCACGTTTTACTTGGTTATGTATTAATGACTTTAATAACTAGTTTCTTATGTTGAAGGTGATTTTTCCTTATCGTTTGTCCGTGGTGTCTTGGTATTATTTTACTGTCTATATAAAATAAAAGATTTTCACCATTCATATCTCCACGGTCTATATGGAGGTATGTTGGCTACCTGGTCGGGGGTTAAGGGAACAGTTTGGTAAGAGCCTTGCCTTGGTTAGTGTATAGATCCTACAAGGACCTGGGTCAAATTTAGTAGGACCTCCTTCGATACTTAACGGTATTGGATGGCGGGGGTCCAAACTCTTTGACCCCCTCATATGTAAGCTACTATTAATACTTTAACCCGGCTACTTAGGACTGTATCCCTGCTGACTTAGACTACTTAGCCGAGGTTAACGTCACCTTCAAAAGAGGGGCCTATCATAATATGCATTAATAACTTAATTAATTATCTTTCAATAATCCGACCCTTTAGGATTGTATCCTTGCTGACTCAAACTACTGTGTTAAGGGTAACGTCACCTTCAAAAGAGAGGCCTACTACAATAACTAAGATAATCTCTTAAAAAGTGCAAAAGTGCGGAAATAATCAAAGGTTACACTATACACGAGTCGGAGCCAAGTGATTCATCTTGTCTATCTGTTTTTACTTTTATTTTATTTTCAACATTTTAGTTAGTTTTTATTTTTCTAGTTTAAAACCTTTTTCTAACCTTTTGATTTGATTAGACGTTGAGGATAAATCGGTACTAAAAGCTCTTGTGTCCTTGGACGACCTCAGTATCTTACCAACACTATACTATGCTCACGATGGGTGCACTTGCCCATATGTGTGTCTAGTGTTAGTAAATATCGTGTTTTATAAATTTAAAACTTGGCTAAAAAAGTGTAAAAGGGCTTAAAATAAACATTAAAACCATAACACACTTCACGCACATCAAGTTTATGGCGCCGTTGCCGGGGACACAAGGATTTTAAGAAAGCTTAAAATCGACGACCTAATCAGCTTTTCAAAACCATTTTAAAATGCGCGCACATTTTTCTGCATTTTAGTTTAGGTTTGCATTTACAGTAAGTTGAACACGGGCCGTGCTCACTGAACACGGGCCGTGCTGCACATTTTTCATAAAACACTCGGTAACAGAAACTGAACACGGGGTCGTGCTCATTGAACACGCCCCGTGCTCATAGAAATCAGTAACTTTAATTAAAACGCCCAGATACAGATTCTGTACACGGGGCCGTGTCTATTGAACACGGGGCCGTGTCCAGCTTCTGTTTCAGTTTTATTTTTGTTTTCTGATCTCGAGACTTGGTTGTGGTCTGCTGAGTGATTCTTATGGACCAATAATCAGGAGGTTACAACTACACCTATGAGTAGGATGATTGTAGGAATAATTATTACACTAATTGTGGTGACCCGCACTCGGTTCAGTATTGTGACTTATATCAACCATCCACTTCATACACCTACTATGAGGAGCCCAGGTACGAGCCATCAACTTCATACACATCCTATGAAGACCAAAGGTATGAACCTCCTCCCTCATACTCATATTTTGATGAACCAAGGTATGAGCCTCCTTACTCATACTTTGAGGAACCAAGATATGAGCCACTACCTTCATATGCTTATTATGAGGAACCATGGCGTGAACAACCCACCTCATATGAGTACTATGAAGAACAAAATTACGACCCTTATCCATCATATGCTTACAATGAAGAACATTGGTATGAACCATCTACTTCATATGGGTATTATGAGGAATAAAGGATCGAACAACATGATTCAAGCTTTGAAAATCCCGATCCTTTTTCTATAACTGAAGTGACCGATAGGATATTAGAACACCTTAGAGTTATCGATCGCTATATAAAAGAATCTCGCGCAAGGGAAGAGGAGTCCCGCGCAAGGGAAGAATTACACAAAGAAGAGATAACTGAAAGTGTAAAAATGGAAGAACAAATAAGTGAAAAACCGACACATGAGTTAAACAACGAAAAATGTGAGTCCGGCAACGTTAAAATTCAAGAAGAGTCTAATTTTGAAGAAATTAATCTCTTGTCACCTTCTTTTGAAAATCATTGTTTAGTACCCACTCATGCTAAGTTTTTAAAAGAGTTAAACACTAACACTAAAATTGACGAAACGGTAAGCGTTAAGTTAACTAATGATCAAACCTCGCTAATAAAAGAAAACCCATTTGAAATCAACATTACACCAGTTCCATTTTTTTTTTCAAAATTCATTTATTAGTAATGTCACAATTGATAAAGATCTTTGTGTTAACATAATGCCCAACTACATTTTCGAAAAATTAAGTATTAGTGATTTTTCTCCACTTCAAATACCCATTTTTCTATCTAATCAGAAAGTAATAAAATCAATCGGTGTAGTTAAGGATGTCTTGGTTCAAACAAATCAAATGGTAATCCCAACCGACTTTGTCATCCTTGATGACGCTCCTCTAGTGTTGGGACGACCTTTTGTAAAAACCCAAGAAGCTTTGAAAAACCGGAAGTGCAACAATCTACCTATTCAATTAGGGGCATTCAAAAAAAGTGTCGACCTTGAGCGATCAATGAAATATCCTTTCGGAAATGACGACCCCCTAATTGAAGATGACCCAGAACCACCTGATAAGGTGGGTCTAGCCAAGGACCCTTATAAACGTAGCGCACCACAGAGGCATTCCGCGGAACTATCCTTAGTTTAATTTAGATTAACTTTTATATTTTATAGTTTAGTTTTAATTTTCAGGAATAAAACACACTCGGGATGGTGAAGGATACTAAGGAAAGCTTGAACCAACAACCCATGCACAAAAATAGAGCCTCCCGACAAATTTTCTTCATTACAACAAGTTCAGCACGGGGTCGTGCTCACCCCAACACGCCCCCTGCCCGAGGTTCTACAGAAAATGCCCAGTTCAGGTAACTGGACACGGGGCCGTGCTCACCGAACACGCCCCCGTGCCCAGCCTTCTGTTTAAATTTGATACTGACAGTCTGACCACGGGGCCGTGCTCAGCCAACACCACCCCGTGTTCAGCTACCCAGTAACATAAAATCTTGTTTTTAACCCACTTTTACACATTTTAATCAACCGAAAAACTTATTTTTGGGACACATTGAGGACAATGTGTAATTTAAGTGTGGGGGGGGGGGGGATGCTAAAATTTTGAATCTTGCAAGTCCTAATCACAAGCCTTACACAAAACTCTATTGGAACCGCTAATCACCCCAAATTTTTTCAAAAAAATTTCATTTTTTTTACTTGTCTAGGTTTAATTTGGGAATAACAAGTTCTAAAAATGTTATATTTTTACAAATTTACAACTGATAGCGTCGTGATAAAAAGAACCAACATAAGAAAATTATGAAACGACATGACAAGCTTAGTTAAAATTTGATTATATATACTTGATCACATAAAAACCTATTCCCACAAAAGTGTGTTTTGAGCATTTATTGAGTATACAAATACATATCATTAAACTAAATGCTCATTTTTTGTTTCTTGTGTGAATAGCCGCTTGGTTCTTACGACTCTAGAACTTGCCACGACGATACATTCCCGGTCCTTACAAACTTAAACCCGAGTAAGTAAATGATGGAGGCATTAGGACTAACCCTTTTTATTTCTACACCATTATTTTTCTTTTTTTTTTTACCACCTACCCAAAATCCCCCTAGTTAGCCCATTTGAGCCTAAATCTTTTTATTTCATAACCCAAACCAAACACCCCTTTCACCCACCAAAACCTTTTTTACTTTTAACCCTTTGTTTTAGTAACAAGCTCGGTTTTTCGTATGACTTTCAAAAAAAAAAATTGTGTTAATGATGAAGCAAAAAAGAAATAAACAAACGAGTTTATCAAAAATAACTTTGTTTGAATAAAAGCTTCATCAAAATAAAAGTTGCAAAAATAAAAAGCCTTACGAAAACCGACGCTTTTTACGCCTTTCGCCCCTTTACTAACCACTAACCCAACCACCTACCTTTAACCCAAGCCTAACCCTTCACCCAAAAAGTCCTCTTGATATTTACAAAGGTGTATAGTTAAAAATGTTAGGACCGGTTTGACTCCGAAACGATTGCGAAACGAACGTGAAACGTGCGGAATCCGTACACGAACGCGACCTAAACACACATGACGTAATATAACGTGATTCTATTAACAAATCTGATAACGTACAGCACCTGAATCACAAACAATAAACTTTCTCTCTCTAGCTTTCTCTCTCTAGCCTCTAGCTCTCCAAGATGTGAAAATGGCAAAAGTTCTAAACTAGAAGCCCTAGAGATCTATTTATAGGCCAAGGCATTTAATGAGGAATCTCATTAATTACAATTATGCCACCTTGCCTTTTTGACTAACTAATTCTAAAATAACAATATAACTCTCGTTTTCTTCAGCTTTCTACTACAGACTAGATTGACGGAGGCGATAGACAGATAATGCACTAACAAAAAAGGAGGAGGATTGATTGCTTGGCAAGCCTATGTTAGGAGTAAGTTCCATGCCGCTCTCGAGTGATTCACTAAAATACATTTTCGGCCGAGTGTTGAGTGATCCCCGTGAGGTATGTGAACTTGTATATAAATGAAATTTAAAGAGACATGTTATGCCCTAATAAGTAATTTATCTTATGAAAAGTTTTAAATAAATCATGACGAATAGGACTGTAACTAAATAAAAATAAAACTTAATAAAGAATCTTGGAAATCCCGACACTCTATGACAAGCCCAAAAACTTCTCTTCTACCCATTCCATTTGGGAGTGTAAAGCCACATTATAAAGAGTTTTGCTTGAGGACAAGCAAAGATTCAAGTGTGGGGGTATTTGATGTATGCAAAATGCAACATATATATTACATCAAATGTGGCATAAAACTAACCCTTTTTTAGTACTAATGTTGGAAAAAGTATGTTTTTGTCTTCCTTTTGTATTTTCAGGAATAAATAAGCTCAAATGAACAAAAGAAGCAAAAAGGCAGCTAAATCTAACATAAATACAAGAAAAGGAACAAACATGGCATCTAACCCTTTTTTAGTACTAATGTTGGAAAAAGTATGTTTTTGTCTTCCTTTTGTATTTTCAGGAATAAATAAGCTCAAATGAACAAAAGAAGCAAAAAGGCAGCTAAATCTAACATAAATACAAGAAAATGAACAAACATGGCATGCCCGACCCCTCAACAGCATCTCCTAAAGCAAAAAAAACAAGAAGAAAGCCGAGCATGGGGCAGTGCCCAGCTGAGCATGGGGCTGTGCCCAGCTCAACACGGGGCATACCCAGCGAACACGGCCCCGTGCCCAGCGGACACGGGGGCGTGTTCAGGTGTCTGCAGAAAAGACAAAGTTGTAGAAGCTTCTATTCCTGACATGGGGGCGTGCCCAGCTCAACACGGGGCGTGGTCAACGCTAAGATTCGCAGAATCCAAGCAAATATTGATAGTACAGATATGCTTCTGCACACGGGGTGGTGCCCAGCGGACATGTGGGAGTGGTCAACTAATGCAGACAAACTGTAACACCTCGAAAATTTGTGTCCTATAATGTATTGACACGTGTCATAAGCTTGAACCTGTGAAAGTATACTCTAGAAGGACTAAAGTTGACAAGCATGGAAAGTATGTGAATATAAGGGTTCAAAATTTCAACAAGGGATAAATATACTTTTCAGTAACCCTACATGATGCTCATACCTTAAACGAATAAATCATGGATCGTACGAAGCTAATTGTGAAAAAAGGTGAGGAATTACAAACTGCAGGGGTTAAATGTGTCAACATGTTTAAAGTATACCTCTGAGTGACCTTTTAGCAAACCCGAAGCTTTGTAAAGATTGATTATGCTCACTAGAATAAGTGATAAAAATTTCACAAGGTTTCGTTAAAATATGAGAAAGTTATGGCAATATTCGTATACGAGGGGTTAAAAGCGTCAACGTTGAAATTTAAGACTTTTCGGTGATCGTATGAATAACCAGGGACTAAAAAAAGTTGGTTTATGACTTGGGGTCCTTAAAAGTCAAGTTTGGGGGTTACAAGTGCAAGAAACCATATTAAAAATCAAGTTTGGAAGTGCGGGGGCCAAAACTGTCAAAAATGAAAATGTGCATGTGCTGGCTTGGTCCTTACGGACCGTAAGCTAGGACCCTTACGGTCCGTAAGCAGGTGCCAGCGACACAAAACAGGCAGCTGCCTGTTCCAGCCCGTTCCACTGCCTCAATCTGCCATTTTCCGATTTTAGGGACTTGTTTAATGGTTTTAGGCTTTAAGGGGGGGGGGGGGCACTTGTATGCATCTTGGATCATTGGTAGACTTGTTTGGCATGATCTTGTGAGATCAAACTCACTATATAAAGCTCCATGTTTGCAACATTTTGATCATCCATTCCATCTGCAATTGTGGGACTTTCTGGAGCTCAAGACCTCCTTCTAAGCTTCCCTAATCGTGCATAGGACCTTGGTAAGTCTACTTAACCTTCCCTAATCATGTTTTGCTTAGTTATTAGCTTAAAAGTCAAACCGTCGTAATTAACGGTTGACTTATCGATTAATCAATAATGGTCCAGTGATTAGCCGAATTGAAGGTAGTAATAAGTTGGTAATTATGTGGGTTTTAAACCCTTAAAAGGGCACCCTCTAATTCCCGTCCTAACTAGGTGGTTTGTCGGGTCAAAGATGATGATAAAAAGTCAACAGAAATGTAATTTGCGATTTAATACACAATTAGCAATGTGAGAGGCGTGTAACCTGTTTTATCATTAATATAACTTGGTAATCAATGTAAGAACATGTCTAAACATGTTTGATCCGACAATTTTCAGTTTAGGATCGATTCGGAACCGAAAGGCGCATAGTTTGACTTTTGCTTTGACTTCAGTTCTAACCCGATTTATATAAGTTTGGATATGCCTTAGAGCTTCCTTAGGACCAGGTTACATGATGGTATAACCCTCTGTGATTGGTTCGTTGTTTGTCCGATTCGTTTACACGTTTCCGTTAAATGCTTAATGTTGACCATAATGCCCTTTTGACCATAAAACGAGAATTCTAGAAATGTGAAAGGACAATAATCTTTACTACTGATTTATAAACATGTCCCTAAAATTTCACATCAGTTGGAGGTCTAGATTAGGAGTTATGCTCATTAGCGTAATTATAACGCCTTTTAGCAATTAAACGGCGCGATTAGCATAAAGACTATCTAAACCCAATTTTTGACACCAAACCTTTTACCCACTGATGTAATATAATATTTTGGGATTTTTAAAGATTTTTAATTATTTTTAACCTGCTCATAACCTAAGGTTATGGCATTGATTCGGTAAATACCGATTATACCCTTTTCGGTCATAAAATGAGTTTTACATAGTATTTTGACACCAATTCAATTGCTACTGATTTTATATGATAAATAAAGTATTTTGAACTTTATAACCTGATCAGAAAACTCAGATTTCCTGTATAACCCGGAAATCGCTTAAAATGGCTTTTTAAGCGTATTAAACGCATAGTTTGGGTTTGAAACCATTTTGGCATATAAGACCTATTACCAACTGATATGACCTAATAAAATAAGTTATTCTACTGTTGTATTCGGACCCGATCTCAGAATTTTAATTAACCTCTTTTATAATCTTTAAAATGACCAAAATACCCCTACGGGGCTTATTTTGAGATTTAACTCGTTTTGGGCATAATGGAAGATATCCTACTGACATCACAACATATTAAAGGCATATTAACTTAGGAAACCGTATATGACTCTTTTGGTTACTCGTTACGCACTTGTCGCGTTCGGATCGGCCTATGTAACTAGTTTGCATATATTAGCCGAAACGGGTCAAACCATATCATTTTTGTCTCAAAACCCAGAATGTGTTTAAGTTACCCATATTAAACAAGCATACAAGCTTGTCGGGTCAAAACCACGTTCTAATCCAGTCTTCGCTTTATCATGCGTTTGAACCGTATCTTCATTTTGAAAACTAACCGGTCTAAGTCAAGGCTTAATTAAAGACCCGTTAGAATTCTAATAGGTTATTAAAAACCTTCGTTCCAGATTTGGAGCCCAGTAAAAATTATCTGTACTTGCTGAATTGATATACGGCTGGGATTGAATTTACATTTAGCTCAGGTAAATACTCTTAACTTATTTTCCCTATACGGGCTTGGGATACGGTACTATAAATGTACCGCTTGGTCGGGTGTATGTAGTCATTTAAATCGGATTGTGATTGATGTACGTACATAACCTGTTTAATATGTATTATTTGGTGTATGGCCTTTGGGGGTTAATGACCATGTCCCGGATATCCTTGACATCATTGTTTTATAAAATGGCCACGACCTAAGCACGGGGTGTAGGCGTACACCTGACAGATGCATTGTGTAAAAACTGGTAATCCACTTAGAGGAATACAATCCTTGTGGGCATTATACCTGTGGCGTGTCAGTTAATCTAGACCTGCCCTACAAACCGGCCCTAATGGACGACAAATAAGTAAAACTGTATACAAGATTATATACAAATAATTTTCCCAAGTTATAAAAGATATTTTGTGCCGAAGTGCATTCAAACAAATTTACAAACTCTTTTCAAAATGAGTCAGTTGAGTTGTATTTACCAGTGTAAACTGACGTATTTTCCAAAAAGGCTAAGTGCAGGTACTATACGAAATAGGCTGGCTACTCCAGGCATCATTAATCAAGTCTCGCAAGCTCTAGATGTCAAAGTCTGTTGAACAGTTTTCTTTTTATTTGATCCGCCTGTGGATCCTTTACTTTCCGTTGTAATACTTGATATTACTTTATATTCGGATTGTAATATATTTATCTTTTGCTTCCGCTGTGCATTTATATATTGTGTTGTTTGACTATGATGATATCAACTACGTCACGATACTCCCCACCGGGCCCACCGGTAATACGTGGAAATATCGGGGTGTGACAGGTTGGTATCAGAGCCAACATTGAGTGAATTAAACACTAACCTTTTTGTGTTTAATCTCAATGACACATTAGCACATTCCTTGACCTTCTGAGTCTTGACTTAACATAGGAATACTCTCAATCCTAATCTGGAAAATGTTGCTTCCAAATTTCTATATATACGTCGCCAAGCGAAGAAGCTGTAATAGAAATTCTCCACATCCGGAGCCTTGAAATGCTGAGCTTCGTACCGCGGCTAGAATGAAACGAGCATCCAAGGAGAGAACATTCAGAAATAAAATGAAGAAGAAACTCCTCTTGCTGAAGATCGTTTCCTTAATAGTCCTTATAAGGACATATTTATCCTTCAGTCCCTTTGAGGACAACATTATTCCTTTCAAGTCCCATTTAGGGCAAACCTGAACTCTTTTAAATTTGATAGTGGAATGATTAAATTTAAATTTTCATTTCTAAACATGAAATATGAAATAAATGAAAAATAACATTTCTTTTACAAGATCTACCATTATAATAAGATGGCAAAATCTAAAAAGGGACAAGACCTAGCTCATGTGTCGTTTTAAGACAGGGCCAAGATGGTAGTTCCACAATTAGATTCAGATCCATGTTTACATCTCAATTTAGGATTGTTCTGCGTTAAATATTAAAAGAATCTTAAAGGTAAAACCTAGCCTAAATGTCAATGCAGACATGGCCAATATGGTAAAACCTAGCTTAGATGTCAATGCAGACATGGCCAAGACGGTAAAACCTAGCCTAAATGTCATTGCAGACATGGCCAAGAAGGTAAAACCTATCCAAAAGATTCCAATCCCTGATAACATCTGTAAGTATGTTAACATTTTTGGCAAACTGTGAATCGTTAAAGTCACACAGGCCATCTTTTAAAAAGGGGGTTAATCTAAATTCCCTTATTTGAAATAATCATCCCTTAAGGGTGAAGTGCCCACGAGCTATAATTAACGTCCTCTGAGACTAAAGACAGTGGTAGCCTACAACTCCCTGTCAAGAAAAGGTAATGAACTTTGATTCAAACCTTAATGCCTCGATTCTCTGAAATCATGGCTTATATCATCCTATAAGATGATCATATTATATACATTCCATAGAAGGGAAGTGCCTACGGGCTATAGTTAATGTCCTATGAGACTAAAGACAGTGGTAGCCTACAACTCCCTGTCAAGAAAAGGTAATGAACTTTGACTCAAACCTTAATGCCTCGATTCTCTGAAATCATGGCTTATAAATTAAACTTGTCTACGCGACTAGGCCATTTGTGCTATTATTAACTTGTAAATTAGGATTTATGATAAAAATCCTGAGTAAAATAAATATCCTTCCTTCCCTGCCAGTATACATATTAAAAAGAATCTTAAAGGTACGACCTAGCTTATATGTCATTCCAGACGAGGCCAAGATGGTAGAAACTATTCAAAGGATTCAAATCCTTGTAACATTGTAAATATGTTAACACTCCTGGCAATAGTGATGCGATTAAATCACACTTGTCATCTTTATATTAGGAAATTTTTCCAAACCCCTTGTTTAGCCTAATGATCAATAGGAATCATGGCTAATAAACGTCGAACATGATGTACACGTCAAAACAACCATTTTGGGACGTATACCTACTGGCGAATATGAATGCATGAAAAAGATAGTTTTATTTCATAACTTCTTGTCAAGACAATGAACTATGAAGTTTTCCGATCCAAAGGAATTATCGATTACGTTTTAAATTTTTCCTTAGTGACAAGGCCCCTGTGCCATCAAAAGTCCTTGGGAACAAGCCCTTGTGCTATATAAAATGTCGGTACGACATTGACAGTCGTGACTTATGTCTCCTGTCTATAGATATGAAAGATTTTATTCCATTAAAACGCCAAGGACGGTTTATTTAAAAACCTAGGCAAAACAAAATCAAATAAATTTAATACTATCTTTTCGCCTATATGGCTTAATTGTACCATGGCTATTTAATCATCAAATTCGACAATTCACCATATAATTAAACCAATTATTACTACTTGGTTTGTAGTCTTCAAAGCTTCACCATGGCTGACTCCTCTGAAGCTCACAATCATCCAGTTAATCAAAATGACGATTCAAGGAGACACTGGGTATGGATTGCCTAAGCACTTGTTGAATATGGTATTTAATACCAAAGCTTCAAGTATGACAAACTTGAATGAGACAAATAACAGTTGCGACACTGATGATGCGACAAATGCTAATGATGCAACAAATGTGAACCTCAAGGTTAACGTGACTGACGCAGCTGTTAGAAAGACTATGAGAAAGGCCACATCAAGACTACGTGCCCCAAATCTGTCAAAGGAAATGCGGTTAAGGATAGAAAGCCTAAGAATGATAGCGCTTAAACTCTCCTAAAGAGTGTCAGGAGTAGTTCATATCAATAATAACGTTGGGTACGTTCTTTAAATATAAATGCTAAGAATTCTGTTTTTAATTCGGATACCAATAAATCCTTCATAAATCGTAAGTATAGCAAACTTTTAAAATCTCTCTTAAGAACCATAGATATTTAGTGGAGGGTAAAACTCACAGGAAAATTATAAGAACCATTTCTTCTGTTCCTGTCAGAAACCTTCAGTCATAGAATGTTAGAAGTATCCTCTCTCTAAAAAGAAGTGCGTCAGCATACGTAGTTGATATCTCTTTGATCTCTATCGATTCCGAATACCCGATGGTTTGATAGAAGCGTCATATGAGGATTGGTGTATCTTAATAAGTTCCATAGATTGCTTCCATGCCTGATCAGTATGGAGGTTTAATGCATGGGACCACAAAGATACTCCGATAGGTCATATGGTGCTAAAGTCAACTAATGGTATTCAAAGGAGATATCCAGAATGAAATTGTCAAGTAAATGTTCCAGATTAAGGAATTCGTGGACTAGTAACATAAATGTGTCACTTATTTGACACAGGCAATGATGGGTGAACTGGAGCCTGAGATATGGAAACCTCTGTAACCTCCTTGTACCTTAATTATCTTCTCCTAAGATTACCCTGTTTACCCCTGAGAGGCAGGTAAAGTTAAGGCTTATACCCCATTTAAGGCTGTATTATTATGAAATCTCCAAGACGGCTAGTACCATCATTGGGAGAATCGAAACCCTGACTAACTAAGTTTTAAAATAGAGGGTTCATATAGCCTAACTCAATATCCTGAGAATTCGGTATAGTTAATTATGAAAGACGGTTCATTTTGCTTATGCATTGTTTACCGCACCCCTAATTAGGCAACGATTAAGAATAACCATCAGCTGCCCAGGATCGTCGATTTGTTCGACTAACTGTAAGGATTAGCTACTGCTTAAGATTAGTTTTGGTTGGGATAACCATCTCACCTTAAGATAAGCTTTTCTATGATAGTTGTTATATAAGTATCAAGGTGGCTCTTTTGGAGACCTTGTATAGATAAAATATCAAAACATCCGTTGGATGGACGAGACTTTGGGAAGTCCACTTATCAGGATCTGAAAGTTGCATTGGAAACAACGAATAAGATCATACAAATCCCTAGTCATCTGTAAGTTGCCAGTAATCGGCAGAAAATCAAGAATCAATGAAAGTAGCAACCCTCCTAAATTCTTGTTAAGGAATAAGGTTCAACAAAAGATATCACCAGGAAGGGTGTGCCAAATTTGTTAAATTATCAGGCTAGTTAAGCTCTGAATATATGGAATCATTCGAAGGAAATCGAATGTATCAAGATCAAGTAGCTTATAAGCTAAAACCTATTTAAGGAGCTTAGCAGAGCTCGCAATACATTGCACACTAGTGACTGAAGGATGTGTTTCGCCAATAAGTCAAGAAGCACTATCACATAATGGTATGCAGATTTATGATGTGATGAACATCCTGTTTCGATTGAGGATCGACAGGTTAAGAAGCTCCAAAAGGATACGTGTACCTAATATAGGGGTCACTCTGGGAGCTTGGAAAGACTCCAGATATGTTATAGAAGTTAAGTCCATTATGCGACAAAAAAAGTACTTCCAACATTTTAGCAAATCTCGAGGTCGAGATTTCTTTTAAGGGGGTGAGGATGTAACACCTCGAAAATTTGTGTCCTATAATGTATTGACACGTGTCATAAGCTTGAACGTGTGAAAGTATACTCTAGAAGGACTAAAGTTGACAAACATGGAAAGTATGTGAATATAAGGGTTCAAAATGTCAACAAGGGATAAATATACTTTTCAGTAACCCTACTTGATGCTCATACCTTAAACGAATAAATCATGGATCGTACGAAGCTAATTGTGAAAGAAAGTGAGGAATTACAAACTGCAGGGGTTAAATGTGTCAACATGTTTAAAGTATACCTCTGAGTGACCTTTTAGCAAACCCGAAGCTTTGTAAAGATTGATTATGCTCACTAGAATAAGTGATAAAAATTTCACAAGGTTTCGTTAAAATATGAGAAAGTTATGGCAATATTCGTATACGAGGGGTTAAAAGCGTCAACGTTGAAATTTAAGACTTTTCAGTGATCGTATGAATAACCGGGGACTAAAAAAAGTTGATTTATGACTTGGGGTCCTTAAAAGTCAAGTTTGGGGGTTACAAGTGCAAGAAACCATATTAAAAATCAAGTTTGGAAGTGCGGGGGCCAAAACTGTCAAAAATGAAAATGTGCATGTGCTGGCTTGGTCCTTACGGACCGTAAGCTAGGACCCTTACGGTCTGTAAGCAGGTGCCAGAGACAGAAAATAGGCAGCTGCCTGTTCCAGCCCGTTCCACCGCCTCAATCTGCCATTTTCCGATTTTAGGGACTTGTTTAATGGTTTTAGGCTTTAGGGGGGCACTTGTATGCATCTTGGATCATTGGTAGACTTGTTTGGCATGATCTTGTGAGATCAAACTCACTATATAAAGCTCCATGTTTGCAACATTTTGATCATCCATTCCATCTGCAATTGTGGGACTTTCTGGAGCTCAAGACCTCCTTCTAAGCTTCCCTAATCGTGCATAGGACCTTGGTAAGTCTACTTAACCTTCCCTAATCATGTTTTGCTTAGTTATTAGCTTAAAAGTCAAACCGTCGTAATTAACGGTTGACTTATCGATTAATCAATAATGGTCCAGTGATTAGCCGAATTGAAGGTAGTTATAAGTTGGTAATTATGTGGGTTTTAAACCCTTAAAATGGCACCCTCTGATTCCCGTCCTAACTAGGTCGTTTGTCGGGTCAAAGATGATGATAAAAAGTCAACAGAAATGTAATTTGCGATTTAATACACAATTAGCAATGTGAGAGGCGTGTAACCTGTTTTATCATTAATATAACTTGGTAATCAATGTAAGAACATGTCTAAACATGTTTGATCCGACAATTTTCAGTTTAGGATCGATTCGGAACCGAAAGGCGCATAGTTTGACTTTTGCTTTGACTTCAGTTCTGACCCGATTTAGATAAGTTTGGATATGCCTTAGAGCTTTCTTAGGACCAGGTTACATGATGGTATAACCCTCTGTGATTGGTTCGTTGTTTGTCCGATTCGTTTACACGTTTCCGTTAAATGCTTAATGTTGACCATAATGCCCTTTTGATCATAAAACGAGAATTATAGAAATGTGAAAGTATAATAATCTTTACTACTGATTTATAAACATGTCCCTAAAATTTCACATCAGTTGGAGGTCTAGATTAGGAGTTATGCTCATTAGCGTAATTATAACGCCTTTTAGTAATTAAACGGCGCGATTAGCATAAAGACTATCTAAACCCAATTTTTGACACCAAACCTTTTACCCACTGATGTAATATAATATTTTGGGATTTTTAAAGATTTTTAATTATTTTTAACCTGCTCATAACCTAAGGTTATGGCATTGATTCGGTAAATACCGATTATACCCTTTTCGGTCATAAAATGAGTTTTACATACTATTTTGACACCAATTCAATTGCTACTGATTTTATATAATAAATAAAGTATTTTGAACTTTATAACCTGATCAGAAAACTCAGATTTCCTGTATAACCCGAAAATCGCTTAAAATGGCTTTTTAAGCGTATTAAACGCACGGGGTGTAGGCGTACACCTGACAGATGCATTGTGTAAAAACTGGTAATCCACTTAGAGGAATACAATCCTTCTGGGCATTATACCTGTGGTGTGTCAGTTAATCTAGACCTGCCCTACAAACCGGCCCTAATGGACGACAAATAAGTAAAACTGTATACAAGATTATATACAAATAATTTTCCCAAGTTATAAAAGATATTTTGTGCCGAAGTGCATTCAAACAAATTTACAAACTCTTTTCAAAATGAGTCAGTTGAGTTGTATTTACCAGTGTAAACTGACGTATTTTCCAAAAAAGGCTAAGTGCAGGTACTATACGAAATAGGCTGGCTACTCCAGGCATCATTAATCAAGTCTCGCAAGCTCTAGATGTCAAAGTCTGTTGAATAGTTTTCTTTTTATTTGATCCGCCTGTGGATCCTTTACTTTCCGTTGTAATACTTGATATTACTTTATATTCGGATTGTAATATATTTATCTTTTGCTTCCGCTGTGCATTTATATATTGTGTTGTTTGACTATGATGATATCAACTACGTCACAATACTCCCCACCGGTAATACGTGGAAATATCGGGGTGTGACAGGTTGGTATCAGAGCCAACATTGAGTGAATTAAACACTAGCCTTTTTGTGTTTAATCTCAATGACACATTAGCACATTCCTTGACCTTCTGATTCTAGACTTAACATAGGAATACTCTCAATCCTAATCTGGAAAATGTTTCTTCCAAATTTTTATATATACGTCGCCAAGCGAAGAAGTTGTAATAGAAATTCTCCACATCCGGAGCCTTGAAATGCTGAGCTTCGTACCGCGGCTAGAATGAAACGAGCATCCAGGGAGAGAACATTCAGAAATAAAATGAAGAAGAAACTCCTCTTGTTGAAGATTGTTTCCTTAATAGTCCTTATAAGGACATATTTATCCTTTAGTCCCTTTGAGGACAACATTATTCCTTTCAAGTCCCATTTAAGGCAAACCTGGACTCTTTTAAATTTGATAGTGGAATGATTAAATTTAAATTTTCATTTCTAAACATGAAATATGAAATAAATGAAAAATAACATTTCTTTTACAAGATCTACCATTATAATAAGATGGCAAAATCTAAAAAGGGACAAGACCTAGCTCATGTGTCGTTTTAAGACAGGGCCAAGATGGTAGTTCCATAATTAGATTCAGATGCTTGTTTACATCTCAATTTAGGATTGTTCTGCGTTAAATATTAAAAGAATCTTAAAGGTAAAACCTAGCCTAAATGTCAATGCAGACATGGCCAAGATGGTAAAACCTAGCTTAGATGTCAATGCAGACATGGCCAAGATGGTAAAACCTAGCCTAAATGTCATTGCAGACATGGCCATGACGGTAAAGCCTATCCAAAAGATTCCAATCCCTGTTAACATCTGTAAGTATGTTAACATTTTTGGCAAACTATGAATCGTTAAAGTCACACAGGCCATCTTTTAAAAAGGGGGTTAATCTAAATTCCCTTATTTGAAATAATCATCCCTTAAGGGTGAAGTGCCCACGGGCTATAATTAATGTCCTCTGAGACTAAAGACAGTGGTAGCCTACAACTCCCTGTCAAGAGAAGGTAATGAACTTTGATTCAAACCTTAATGCCTCGATTCTCTGAAATCATGGCTTATATCATCCTATAAGATGATCATATTATAAACATCCCTTAGAAGGGAAGTGCCTACGGGCTATAGTTAATGTCCTCTGAGACTAAAGACAGTGGTAGCCTACAACTCCCTGTCAAGAAAAGGTAATGAACTTTGACTCAAACCTTAATGCCTCGATTCTCTGAAATCATGGCTTATAAATTAAACTTGTCTACGCGACTAGGCCATTTGTGCTATTATTAACTTGTAAATTAGGATTTATGATAAAAATCCTGAATAAAATAAATATCCTTCCTTCCCTGCCAGTATACATATTAAAAAGAATCTTAAAGGTACGACCTAGCCTATATGTCATTCCAGACGAGGCCAAGATGGTAGAACCTATTCAAAGGATTCAAATCCTTGTAACATTGTAAATATGTTAACACTCCTGGCAAAAGTGATGCGATAAAATCACACTTGTCATCTTTATATTAGGAAATTTTTCCAAACCCCTTGTTTAGCCTAATGATCAATAGGAATCATGGCTAATAAACGTCGAACATGATGTACCCGTCAAAACATCCATTTTGGGACGTATACCTACTGGAAAATATGAATGCATGAAAAAGATAGTTTTATTTCATAACTTCTTGTCAAGACAATGAACTATGAAATTTTCCGATCCAAAGGAATTATCGATTATGTTTTAAATTTTTCCCTAGTGACAAGGCCCCTATGTCATCAAAATTCCTTGGGAACAAGCCCTTGTGCTATATAAAATGTCGGTACGACATTGACAGTCGTGACTTATGTCTCCTGTCTATAGATATGAAAGATTTTATTCCATTAAAACGCCAAGGATGGTTTATTTAAAAACCTAGGCAAAACATAATCAAACAAATTTAATACTATCTATTCGCCTATATGGCTTAATTGTACCATGGCTATTTAATCATCAAATTCGACAATTCACCATATAATTAAACCAATTATTACTACTTGGTTTGTAGTCTTCAAAGCTTCACCATGGCTGACTCCTCTGAAGCTCACAATCATCCAGTTAATCAAAATGACGATTCAAGGAGACACTGGGTATGGATTGCCTAAGCACTTGTTGAATATGGTATTTAATACCAAAGCTTCAAGTATGATAAACTTGAATGAGACAAATAACAGTTGCGACACTGATGATGCGATAAATGCTAATGATGCAACAAATGTGAACCTCAAGGTTAACGTGACTGACGCAGCTGTTAGAAAGGCTATGAGAAAGGCCACATCAAGACTACGTACCCCAAATCTGTCAAAGGAAATGCGGTTAAGGATAGAAAGCCTAAGAATGATAGCGCTTAAACTCTCCTAAAGAGTGTCAGGAGTAGTTCATATCAATAATAACGTTGGGTATGTTCTTTAAATATAAATGCTAAGAATTCTGTTTTTAATTCGGATACCAATAAATCCTTCATAAATCGTAAGTATAGCAAACTTTTAAAATCTCTCTTAAGAACCATAGATATTAAGTGAAGGGTAAAACTCACAGGAAAATTATAAGAACCATTTCTTCTGTTCCTGTCAGAAACCTTCAGTCATAGAATGTTAGAAGTATCCTCTCTCTAAAAAGAAGTGCGTCAGCATACGTAGTTGATATCTCTTTGATCTCTATCGATTCCGAATACCCGATGGTATGATAGAAGCGTCATATGAGGATTGGTGTATCTTAATAAGTTCCATAGATTACTTCCATGCCTGATCAGTATGGAGGTTTAATGCATGGGACCACAAAGATACTCCGATAGGTCATATGGTGCTAAAGTCAACTAATGGTATTCAAAAGAGATATCCCGAATGAAATTGTCAAGTAAATGTTCCAGATTAAGGAATTCGTGGACTAGTAACTTAAATGTGTAACTTATTTGACAAAGGCAATGATGGGTGAACTGGAGCCTGAGATATGGAAACCTCTGTAACCTCCTTGTACCATAATTATCTTCTCCTAATTTACCCTGTTTACCCCTGAGAGGCAGGTAGAGTTAAGGCTTATACCCCATTTAAGGCTGTATTATTATGAAATCTCCAAGACGGCTAGTACCATCATTAGGAGAATCGAAACCCTGACTAACTAAGTTTTAAAATAGAGGGTTCATATAGCCTAACTCAATATCCTGAGAATTCGTATAGTTAATTATGAAAGACGGTTCATTTTGCTTATGCATTGTTTACCGCAACCCTAATTAGGCAACGATTAAGAATCGCCATCAGCTGCCCAGGATCGTCGATTTGTTCGACTAACTGTAAGGATTAGCTACTGCTTAAGATTAGTTTTGGTTGGGATAACCATCTCACCTTAAGATAAGCTTTTCTATGATAGTTGTTATATAAGTATCAAGGTGGCTCTTTTGGAGACCTTGTATAGATAAAATATCAAAACATCCGTTGGATGGACGAGACTTTGGGAAGTCCACTTATCAGGATCTGAAAGTTGCATTGGAAACAACGAATAAGATCATACAAATCCCTAGTCATCTGTAAGTTGCCAGTAATCGGCAGAAAATCAAGAATCAATGAAAGTAGCAACCCTCCTAAATTCTTGTTAAGGAATAAGGTTCAACAAAAGACATCACCAGGAAGGGTGTGCCAAATTTGTTAAATTATCAGGCTAGTTAAGCTCTGAATATATGGAATCATTCGAAGGAAATCGAATGTATCAAGATCAAGTAGCTTATAAGCTAAAACCTATTTAAGGAGCTTAGCGGAGCTCGCAATACATTGCACACTAGTGACTGAAGGATGTGTTTCGCCAATAAGTCAAGAAGCACTATCACATAATGGTATGCAGATTTATGATGTGATGAGCATCCTGTTTCGATTGAGGATCGACAGGTTAAGAAGCTCCAAAAGGATACGTGTACCTAATATAGGGGTCACTCTGGGAGCTTGGAAAGACTCCAGATATGTTATAGAAGTTAAGTCCATTATGCGACAAAAAAAAGTACTTCCAACATTTTAGCAAATCTCAAGGTCGAGATTTCTTTTAAGGGGGTGAGGATGTAACACCTCGAAAATTTGTGTCCTATAATGTATTGACACGTGTCATAAGCTTGAATGTGTGAAAGTATACTCTAGAAGGACTAAAGTTGACAAACATGGAAAGTATGAGAATATAAGGGTTCAAAATGTCAACAAGGGATAAATATACTTTTCAGTAACCCTACATGATGCTCATACCTTAAACGAATAAATCATGGATCGTACGAAGCTAATTGTGAAAGAAAGTGAGGAAATACAAACTGCAGGGGTTAAATGTGTCAACATGTTTAAAGTATACCTCTGAGTGACCTTTTAGCAAACCCGAAGCTTTGTAAAGATTGATTATGCTCACTAGAATAAGTGGTAAAAATTTCACAAGGTTTCGTTAAAATATGAGAAAGTTATGGCAATATTCGTATACGAGGGGTTAAAAGCGTCAACGTTGAAATTTAAGACTTTTAAGTGAAAGTCTACTTAACCTTCCCTAATCATGTTTTGCTTAGTTATTAGCTTAAAAGTCAAGCAATCGTAATTAACGGTTGACTTATCGATTAATCAATAATGGTCCAGTGATTAGCCGAATTGAAGGTAGTTATAAGTTGGTAATTATGTGGGTTTTAAACCCTTAAAAGGGCACCCTCTGATTCCCGTCCTAACTAGGTCGTTTGTCGGGTCAAAGATGATGATAAAAAGTCAACAGAAATGTAATTTGCGATTTAAAACACAATTAGCAATGTGAGAGGCGTGTAACCTGTTTTATCATTAATATAACTTGGTAATCAATGTAAGAACATGTCTAAACAGGTTTGATCCGACAATTTTCAGTTTAGGATCGATTCGGAACCGAAAGGCGCATAGTTTGACTTTTGCTTTGACTTCAGTTCTGACCCAATTTAGATAAGTTTGGATATGCCTTAGAGCT
This sequence comes from Helianthus tuberosus, assembly GCA_030545235.1. Taxonomy (NCBI): domain Eukaryota; kingdom Viridiplantae; phylum Streptophyta; class Magnoliopsida; order Asterales; family Asteraceae; genus Helianthus; species Helianthus tuberosus. The sequence goes on from CM060425.1 coordinate 204,268,285, forward strand.
TCCTTAGGACCAGGTTACATGATGGTATAACCCTCTGTGATTGGTTCGTTGTTTGTCCGATTCGTTTACACGTTTTCGTTAAATGCTTAATGTTGACCATAATGCCCTTTTGACCATAAAACGAGAATTCTAGAAATGTGAAAGGACAATAATCTTTACTACTAATTTATAAACATGTCCCTAAAATTTCACATCAGTTGGAGGTCTAGATTAGGAGTTATGCTCATTAGCGTAATTATAACGCCTTTTAGTAATTAAACGGCGCGGTTAGCATAAAGCCTATCTAAACCCAACTTTTGACACCAAACTTTTTACCCAATGATGTAATATAATATTTTGGAATTTTTAAAGATTTTTAATTATTTTTAACCTGCTCATAACCTAAGGTTATGGCATTGATTCGATAAATACCGATTATACCCTTTTCGGTCATAAAATGAGTTTTACATAGTATTTTGACACCAATTCAATTGCTAATGATTTTATATAATAAATAAAGTATTTTGAACTTTATAACCTGATCAGAAAACTCAGATGTCCTGTATAACCCGAAAATCGCTTAAAATGGCTTTTTAAGCGTATTAAACGCATAGTTTGGGTTTGAAACCATTTTGGCATATAAGACCTATTACCAACTGATATGACCTAATAAAATAAGTTATTCTACTGATGTATTCGGACCCGAATCTCAGAATTTTAATTAACCTCTTTTATAATCTTTAAAATGACCAAAATACCCCTACGGGGCTTATTTTGAGACTTAACTCGTTTTGGGCATAATGGAAGATATCCTACTGATATCACAACATATTAAAGGCATATTAACTTAGGAAACCGTATATGACTCTTTTGGTTACTCGTTACGCACTTGTCGCGTTCGGATCGGCCTATGTAACTAGTTTGCATATATTAGCCGAAACGGGTCAAACCATATCATTTTTGTCTCAAAACCCAGAATGTGTTTAAGTTACCCATATTAAACAAGAATACAAGCTTGTCGGGTCAAAAACATGTTCTAATCCGGTCTTCGCTTTATCATGCGTTTGAACCGTATCTTCCTTTTGAAAACTAACCGGTCTAAGTCAAGGCTTAATTAAAGACCCGTTAGAATTCTAATAGGTTATTAAAAACCTTCGTTCCAGATTAGGAGCCCAGTAAAAGCTATCTGTACTTGCTGAATTGATATACGGCTGGGATTGAATTTACATTTAGCTCAGGTAAATACTCTTAACTTATTTTCCCTATACGGGCTTGGGATACGGTACTATAAATGTACAGCTTGGTCGGCTGTATGTAGTCATTTAAATCGGATTGTGATTGATGTACGTACATAACCTGTTTAATATGTATTATTTGGTGTATGGCCTTTGGGGGTTAATGACCATGTCCCGGATATCCTTGACATCATTGTATTATAAAATGGCAACGACCTAAGCACGGGGTGTAGGCGTACACCTGACAGATGCATTGTGTAAAAACTGGTAATCCACTTAGAGGAATACAATCCTTGTGGGCATTATACCTGTGGCGTGTCAGTTAATCTAGAACGGCCCTACAAACCGGCCCTAATGGACGACAAATAAGTAAAACTGTATACAAGATTATATACAAATAATTTTCCCAAGTTATAAAAGATATTTTGTGCCGAAGTGCATTCAAACAAATTTACAAACTCTTTTCAAAATGAGTCAGTTGAGTTGTATTTACCAGTGTAAACTGACGTATTTTCCAAAAAGGCTAAGTGCAGGTACTATATGAAATAGGCTGGCTACTCCAGGCATCATTAATCAAGTCTCGCAAGCTCTAGATGTCAAAGTCTGTTGAACAATTTTCTTTTTATTTGATCCGCCTGTGGATCCTTTACTTTCCGTTGTAATACTTGATATTACTTTATATTCGGATTGTAATATATTTATCTTTTGCTTCCGCTGTGCATTTATATATTGTGTTGTTTGACTATGATGATATCAACTACGTCACGATACTCCCCACCGGGCCCACCGGTAATACGTGGAAATATCGGGGTGTGACACAAACTTCAATTAATGAAGAAAGAGAGAAGAGTGGACACGGGGCCGTGTCCAGGCTTCTGTGCAGGCTATAAATAGAGGTGCTTGGTTCACTTCAAAGGCATCCCTTGGCACACCACCTCTCTCACACTTCACCCACCACCACCATAACACCATCATCCACCACCATCATCCATTGTCCATCATAGAGTGTGTGAGTCGTCTCGGGATCCAAGATTGATCGTAAGAGTTCTTGACAATCAAGGCCATGTTTGCCTAAGTCTGTTACATCACTTGGTGAAGACAAAGTGTCTAGTGTAATACTTTTTATTTTTAATCTTTTCACACTTTTTACTTGGTTATGTATTAATGACTTTAATAACTAGTTTCTTATGTTGAAGGTGATTTTTCCTTATCGTTTGTCCGTGGTGTCTTGGCATTATTTTACTGTCTATATAAAATAAAACATTTTCACCATTCATATCTCCACGGTCTATATGGAGGTTTGTTGGCTACCTGGTCGGGGGTTAAGGGAACGGTTTGGTAAGAGTCTTGCCTTGTTCAGTGTATAGATCCTGCAAGGACCTGGGTCAAATTTAGTAGGACGTCCTTCGATACTTAACGGTATTGGATGGCGGGGGTCCAAACTCTTTGACCCCCTCATATGTAAGCTACTATTAATACTTTAACCCGGCTACTTAGGACTGTATCCCTGCTGACTCAGACTACTTAGCCGAGGGTAACGTCACCTTCAAAAGAGGGGCCTACCATAATATGCATTAATAACTTAATTAATTATCTTTCAATAATCCGACCCTTTAGGATTGTATCCTTGCTGACTCAAACTACTGGGTTGAGGGTAACGTCACCTTCAAAAGAGGGGCCTACTACAATAACTAAGATAATCTCTTAAAAAGTGCAAAAGTGCAGAAATAATCAAAGGTTACACTATACACGAGTCGGAGCCAAGTGATTCATCTTGTCTATCTGTTTTTACTTTTATTTTATTTTCAACATTTTAGTTAGTTTTTATTTTTCTAGTTTAAAACCTTTTTCTAACTTTTTGATTTGATTAGACATTGAGGATAAACCGGTACTAAAAGCTCTTGTGTCCTTGGACGACCTCGGTATCTTACCAACACTATACTACGCTCACGATGGGTGCACTTGCCCATATGTGTGTCTAGTGTTAGTAAATATCGTGTTTTTTAAATTTAAAACTTGGTTAAAAAAGTGTAAAAGGGCTTAAAATAAACATTAAAACCATAACACACTTCACGCACATCAGTATCTCTGGTTGTATAAGCAAACCAGAAGGTCGTTGATGTTCAGCCTTGACTTTGAGACAAGTTAGGCATTTCGATACATACAAGGCAACATCCTTTTTCATACCAGGCCACCAATACTGAGTACGAAGATCCTTGTACATTTTATCAGTACCAGGATGGATAGAATATCGAGACTTATGAGATTCGTCCATTACCAAAGTGCGAAGATCGTCTTGTTTCGGAATCCACAAATGATCCTTGAAATAGAGTAAACCATCGTCCTTTGCTTCGAGCTTAAGCTCAAGTTGACGTGGTAATTCCTTACATATCAAATTTTGTGAAACACAAAATTGCTGAGCTTGAAGGACACGAGTTTGAAGATCAGATAAAGGGCGAACATAATGAAGCTTGACTCGCTCCTTTTGACTAAGTGCATCAGCTACGACATTCGCCTTACCAGGATGGTAGCGAATCTCACAATCGTAGTCGTTTAAGAGCTCAACCCATCGTCGTTGCCTCATGTTCAGCTCCTTCTGATTAAGAATATGCTGAAGACTTTTGTGGTCTGTGAAAACAACACACTTTGTGCCATAAAGATAGTGTCTCCAGATTTTGTGTGCAAAAACCACAGCTCCCAACTCAAGTTCATGAGCTGTGTAGTTCTTCTCGTGAACTTTCAGCTGTCTTGACGCATAAGCTATCACTTTACCTCGTTGCATAAGAACGCAACCAAGGCCTAAGTTGGACGCATCACAATAGACAACATAATCATCGTTTCCCTCGGGCAAAGATAGAACAGGAGCATCACATAGCTTCTGTTTCAGCGTTTGGAACGCTTCTTCTTACTTGGGTCCCCACTCAAAAGGATTTTTCTTCTGAGTCAAAGCAGTGAGTGGAACCGCGATCTTAGAGAAATTCAAAATGAACCGACGATAATATCCAGCAAGACCAAGAAAAGATCGAATCTCTGTGGGTGTCGTCGGTGTATTCCAATCCTTAATTGCAGCAATTTTGGATGGATCTACATGAATACCCTGCTCGTTGACTATATGACCAAAAACTGAACTTCTTTAATCCAAAATTCACACTTGGAGAATTTAGCAAAAAGTTTTCTTCAGGAGTTCCAAAGTCAAACGAAGGTGTTGCTCGTGATCGGCTCGATACTTCGAATAAATGAGAATATCGTCGATAAACACAATGATGAACTTGTCTAAATAAGGTTTACATACCATATTCATTAAGTCCATGAAGATAGCTGGGGCATTTGTCAAACCAAAAGGCATGACTGTGAACTCATAGTGCCCATATCTTGTGCGGAATGTAGTTTTGGGAATATCTTCTTCGAGAACACGAAGTTGATGATACCCAGAACGCAGATCGATCTTGGAAAAACAGGTAGCACCCTGCAGCTGATCAAAGAGATCATCGATTCGTGGTAGGGGATATCGATTCTTGATGGTAAGTTTATTAAGCTCACGATAATCGATACACATTCGAAAAGATCCATCTTTCTTTTTCACAAAGAGGACAGGAGCGCCCCATGGTTAATAATTTGGTCTGATGAATCCTTTATCAGATAACTCTTGAAGCTGTTTCGATAACTCTTGCATCTCAGATGGTGCAAGAAGATAAGGTGCTTTCACAATCGGGTTAGCATTGGGTACAAGATCAATATGAAACTCGACTTGACGAACTGGAGGCAAACCAGGCAGTTCATCAGGAAACACCTCTGGATAATCTCGAACAATCAGAACATCTTGAATACGTTTGCTCTTGCCTTTCTCCTCGGTGACATGTGCTAGAAAAGCAACATATCCTTTTCGTAAATAACTTTGGGCTTTCGTACACGACATGAGTTTCAAGCCACCTGAAGGTTTCTCGTCACGAACTTCCAGAACATCGCCAGACGAAAGAGGAATACGAACGATCTTATCGAAACAAACCACCTCAGCATGATGTTTGGTTAACCAATCCATCCCTACGATAATATCGAAACTCCCAAGTTGCATCGGCGTGAGGTCAATAGGAAAAAGATGGTTATCAAGGTTTAACTGACAATCACGAATAACCGAATCGAGAACAAGAGGTTTACCAGTAGCAACTTCGACAGATAAGGGTTTCCTCATTTTAGTTCTAGGTATCGCAAGTAAAGGCTCAAAAGATAACGAAACAAAACTTCTATCGGCACCAGAATAAAAAAGAATAGATGCAAGTTGATTGTTAACAAGGAACGTACCATTAATAACTTCGTTGTCAGCTCGAGCCTCGTTAGCATTCAGATTTTACGCCCGTCCATGAACGGGATTCGCGTTTGCAACGGCATTCGGATTTGCCAGTCTTGGACAGTTGTTGAGGAAGTGACCAAACTCTCCACAATTGAAACATGATCCAGGTGGGAATCTAGCAGCATTCCCCCGATCTGGAGCCTGATTCTGAACAGCTTGATTCTGACCCAAATGACAGATGTTGGCCAGATGCCCAAGTTTACCACACGTAGTACATTGCTTACATGCCTGTTGGGTAGCATGATGACCATTGCACCGAGTGCAGTGAGGGGCGGTACCAGCATACACTTTCTTCGCAGGAGCTTGAGTCGGTGGGTTCTGAGTAGTAACATCAAAATTCTGGGAAGCCTTGCGCTTCCTCGACTTCTTCGAAGACTCACCCTTCTTCTTACCCTTACCTTTTTCCTTCTCTTTTGCAGAATCAACTGACTTCTTCTTATCACCCTTGCGGGTCAGTTTTCCTTTTCTTACCTGAGACTCGGTCAGAGTAGCAGACAACTCGATTGCTTGATGAACAGTAGTAGGATTACTGCCAGTCACAATGTCTTGCACATAATCGGGCAAACCATCGATATACCTCTCTATCGCCTTTTCCAACAGGGTAACCATAGTAGGACACAACAAATTGAGCTCCTCATAACGATCCGTATACGCACGGTGTTCTCCCCCATCTTGTTTCAGATCGTCAAACTCTCATTCCAAAGCTCGAATTTCATGACGGGGATAGAACTCTCTCATCATGAGAGCTTGAAGCTCTTCCCAAGTTTGTGCCATAGCCACATCGGCATCCCTATCGCGCATAACACCGTTCCACCATGTAGGAGCACGCTTCTCGAACACACTTGATGCAAATTCAACCTTACGCTCATTTGGACATTGCACATGTCTGAATGTGCTCTCGATACTCTCGAACCACTGCAGGAGCGTAGTTGCTCCTTGAGACCCAGAAAACTTCAACGGTTTAGCAGAATTGAAATCTTGAAACTACACTGAGCATTATTGTTGTTATTATTGTTGTTGTTATATAATTGATGGATCTGGGTCACTACGCCCGGAAGCACTGCAACCATTTGCTGAGCGACAAGGGCTGCGACTTCCTCATTAGTCATAGGTTGTGCATCATGTCGAGGAGGCATTGTCTAAAAAGAGTAAGGAAACATGAGAAACGAGTGAGGTCGACAACTGGAATAACAAAAGAGGTATTGAAAACATCGACAAAACACAAGGAAGGCGATCATTTGTTCGTTACCTCAAACAAACAAACGACACGCAGTGACTAATCAAAGTGAATGGGTCAAAATAATGTATAGCGAAGACATGCTCGCCTATAAGTGAACACTCACCCCAAGAGTTCCCAGGTAAGAGTGACTGGTCCGATTATGTGGATTTGTACAAACACTCTAGCCTTAGACAGAAAACTCAGGGTACAGGCATTCACCCTTCCAGTTTGCACGTGTTCACATTAATTAGACCCAAACTTTGATGAGATTTTGAAAACTTAAAGGGTTTAAAACCTAGTAACAAATTATCTACGAAGAGATGATTAGTTTTCAAAGCGGATTCGGAATTTGTGTTCTCATTGTGGTTATCACCTAAGGATAGGTGATGGTTTTGTTTTAAAATCTAAACGCAAGAAAAACTTGCATTAGGGTCCTAGAAACTTATAGTCTATGTCAAAGCATTACTAATAACCTAATTCCCTATAACCATTGGCTCTGATACCAACTCTTCTGTCACACCCGACCACGTAAAACAACAAATCGTGGCGGAAACGTTGGGGAGTGTTGTAACAGAATTATTGTTTCACAACCATGGATACAAAAAGTTTCGTTTTATTGATTCATTAAGTAATTTACATTGTCTTAACACAAAACAAACAAGTTACACATCGACTATCATTGTTATTATGTCACTAAGGCCTCGTCCAGATCCTATGTGAAACATGCATCCAAGCAATCAACATCAAGCAACAACACTTGAAACATATGTAAAAACAAAGTCTACAAAGAAATGCTGGCGAGCACATAGGTTTTATGAGAGTATCGGATTCATGGCTCGTTTACATGTTGCAATACCTTATTAAAAACCTTATTTTGAAAAGTGTATAATATTGCAACATAATTAACCAACTCAAATCAAGCGGGTTATAATTTATAAAACCTCGTAGCCATGATTCTTAACCCAAAAACATTTTTTTTAGTAAACCAAATTGTAAAACATCTCGTAATAAGTCGTTAATAAAACTCGTATTATGTGACATCGTGATAACCTCGTTTACCCAAGTGAACTAAATAACGCCACGGTATGTAATATGAGGAAAACACTTATATATAAGAAGTACCAGCAACGTATCTACCATGTTTTCATCACATTACACCCGTCCCGTTATCTAAACACTAACCAAAAACCAATCGTTTATCCAACTCGTTTAACTTGTTTAAGTCGTTTCGAAATCGTTTAACTCGTTTAACTAAATCATCCACGTTTTAATTGTGAAAACTACTTTTGGTCGTCTCGCTAATAACATTCAAACCTTCGTGACTCGACTATCTCGCTTCTCGCATTAACAAACCACCAAAGGGCAAGTTAACTATCACAGATTCAGTAGTTTCCCACATAACCCCCACACATAACCATGGGTGCAGTCTGATTACGGGATTTGTCAGATCCTATGGTACCATAACCTAATACTGGTCGGCTTGATCAATGCTAATGAATGTCATTCGTTATGTAACTACAACCAACAAGTTTGTTCACATTATCGAAATCGTTATTAGTTTAATATAAACCATTTTAATCGCTTTTGAAAACCATCGTTTAAACCTCGAAATCATTTAACACATATGAATCACCCCAAAACAATTGAAAACAGTAAAAGAGGGGACTATGTACTCACTTGAAGTGCAAAGTATCCTCAATCAAAAGAACTCAACAAATCTCAAACAAGGAAATCAAGCATCACCTAGAAATCGGATCACTAGATACATAATCGACACTTAAATCGGAAGATCGGATAGAATGAGGTTTCGTAAACCAAATGAGTATTGGAACTCATGTGATATGGTTTAACAAGGCCTACATTCTAAATCGGAACCTATCCTAAGTGCTTTCGAACCGTTACGACTCATTAAGGTAGCTTATGCTACTTTAACGCGTCGTTCGCGCAAATGCGCGTTCGAGACGTCTAACTAGTCCTATGACAAGTATTATATGCCTAAACGTGTTGCATAATCAATTAAGTGACAAAAGTTTATGTTACATATGCTTAAAATTTAATTATGCATGAAAATGGCATTTTGGTCATTTAGCTAAGGCATATAAACTACCTACTAAACTTGCTTGGTCGGATCCTAATGATCGACCAAACGGGTCGTGTTTGAAAGTCTAAGCGGTTGTTTAGACCGCTTGACTTACGACTCTAAACAAGCACAAGACTAAAAGTGTCACACCCTGACTTTTGCGGAAGCGTGGTTTATTTGGTGTGACTTCTTAATACCATAGCAACAATCATAACAATGCTATATGTTAAAAACATGAAATATTCATTCATTAATAAAGTTTAGAAACATTCCATTTTCAACAATCACAAAATAGTTTACAAACCTTAACTTGATTTATTTGAATTCATAAAGACTTAGCAAAAGACTTTAAACAAAACCAGGGTTAGGTGTATATAACCCGTCCAGGAAGAGGTTACACCTTCTAAACCCTGGATGACTTCTTTATTCAAACGCAGCTTGAAAATACGTGCATACCGTGCCAGATCCGTTAGTATCCTGAAATACATGTAATTTGAAAAGTCAACATAACGTTGAGCGAGTTCATGTGTAAGTGAGTAGATATGAACCTTCGTAAAAATGTCTGTATGTATAAAAATCCCTGGTTTGTAGCAATTAAGGAAAAAGAGACCACCATTGGGTTGCAAAGCCAATGATAAGTGTGAAGTGATGCAGGAAGACTCAAACCTAGCGGATTTGTGCGTCGGGCACTTAGTCATCTCATGGTCCACCCAGCGGACTCAGGAGTGGGGCTCGCTACACCCAAATAGATCTATCACTAATGTCCCTCGGTCCTACAACGAGGATTGATGGCCTTAAGTGTTGTGCCCACCACTCACATGTTCGCGTAATAAAACCCTCCTTAAGCTAACCATACCATGTAAATAAATGTCTGTAAATGTCTGTAACATGTATTTCACCCCCGAGGTGTAAAACTGAAAATAGTTAAGAGAAAAGGGGGGACATGAACTCACAGTAGTGCGTCTTGTACCGAATCTCAAACTCTGTCTGCTACACGACAACCTACACGTACTAATGTCTATTAGACGAACGGGCCGTGCCTTGGCTTAGAGTTTAGTATTTTGAGTTGCGTTACTTATATTGATTCGCGTGATAAATATTTGTTAGTTCAATGTTCTAGTAAATTTTAGTCTTAGAAGCAAATATTTACTAAGTGTTATAATTTTCGGAAAATTTCGCCATAGTCTCCTTTGTAAATAGAGGTGTCCATGCTTAAGAGCATATCATTTTCTTTTATATAAATCCCGTAGAGTGTTCCCACATAACCAACCCGACAATCATACATGCAATGCCCTATTTACGTCTTTTCAGCTTTATTAAACCAAACAGGACTGTTTTCGAGTATTAAAATAAAATAGTTATCCTTTTCCAAAAATTCTCAAATTTTTACAGAATGTCATATATAATCCACGATTTATTGTGTAAAAATTTCGGATCTCAGTTCATTACCAATTTTATATAAAAATTCCTTTACTCGACTGCAATCAGATTTGATACATTCTGATTGCAGTATTACGGAAAAATTCACTAAAAATCCATCGTAAGTCGGATCGTCGAAATTCCAGTTGGAGGGTCACGGGAACAACAGTGACCATCTACCGTAAAAATCCCACTAGCCGACTCTGCTCAGGTTTTAAGTTTTGACTCCGACTACGACACACTTTTTCAGCAGGAAGATTTCAGCTTGAGCTGCTGTCTTAAAATAATTCTTTAAAAATAGTAACCGACCTCAAAAAATTACGATTCCAGTTCCATTTGTTCAGATATTCAAAATTACACAATTTAGACTCCAGAAATTCAATTTTTCGATTAGAAATGAACCAGTTACAGCCTGTTGAAGAGGCTGGAAAATCTCAATCAGCAAGCTGTTTTTATTGTAGAAGTTACTAAAAACGCATAAACAAAGACCCTAACCATGGTTTATCAATGATTTAATGTTCAAACACCGTGCATGCATTTACCAAACTCAAACCAACCAGATCTCAACTTCAAACAAACTTTTTATGAAGGGTTTTTATGCAGAATTTTAAGTTCAACTTTTTAGTGTTCATCTTCTTGTGATTTGAACAAACAAACGTCATGCTTCATATTTTGACTAAAATAAGATGGAACAAGGTGTAGAGACTTACTACTAGCACAAGGCTAGGGTAGAAATCTAGTGAAGATGATGGTGAGAAAAAGTATGGTGAAGTGACTAGAACAAGCTCTCTTGAAGTTCCTTCAACTTGCTACCTTCATGAACCACCTTCAATGCTTGAATGGAGAGCTTGTAGTGAAGAAAATGGAGGATGTGAGAGGTGGTGGTGATGAAATCGGTTATGGAGAGGCAGAATTTTTGGGAGAGAGAGTGAGATGGAGTGTGGGTTTTGTTATAATGATGGTTCTTCTTGGAAAAACAAGTGCCACCCTACTCTATTGTTATGATTAGAAATTGGCCAACCACAATTAGGGAAGATAATCACAAAATCAAGACAAGATATAATGAAATGATGGGGCTGAATTCGGTTAGGGGGGGGGGGGGTAATATGAAAAATTTTGGTAATTAGTAGGTAAGTAAATAAGGGGTTAAGGGTATTTTCTAAAATAGTGGGTGTATGACATGTTTCTATAGTGTGTGGGGATTTTTGTGGCCATAATTATTTAAGAATAATAAAATAATATTTCTGACAAAATTTTGGTGTCCCGGGTAATGTCCGGTTGCTCGGTTACGTATCGTTCCGTTAACGCGTTAAATTGCACCGCATAGTGTCTTTCATGTATCTTTATGTAACGAAAACATTCCTGGCACATAGGAAAGTATACAGGACCACTCTGCCATATTTGTATATTTTACTGGTATAATAAAATGCTGAATTTAATAAAAGAAAGCAGAATTCTGTATTTAAAGTGTGTTTTAGGCACTTCCCGGCATTATATCTATCACCTACTGACGCAGTCCTATGGTCCTCACTTCCCTACACTACAAACCAGTGTAGTACTCTATCCCTGGCTCATACTGGCCATAATAATATTGTCTGTCTAAGTGTTGGCATTGTCAGCATTATTTCTGAATCGACCGTTCAGTGTGTCAAATGTGCTGAGTGCATCGAGTATGTCACTAATGTAGGTGTGTAATGAATGGAGTGACTGTATAACATATGATGCATGTATATATGATATAGAATCATAGAGCAGTTTAAATTATCAGTTGTAGACAAGCACAATCATTAAGCACGTTATTTGAGATTAATTAATTTGTACAGTACCCGAAATTTTGAGGGTTGTCACATTCTCCCCCCGTTAAGAAAATTTCGTCCTCGAAATTTGTACTACCTTAACTCCTTAGGGTTTCATTATGCGTGTATGTATACGAATAATACTGTGGCAAATAGTCACCAAACCGAAACAAACCTTATTCACATCAGGTGAGTCTAAGAATATATATATAACATCACAACTCCAATAGTAACAAGGTATGTGCTTATAGCATTTAATGTCAAGGTACCGTACGCATTTGACGTATAGTCTAGTGTAATCCAGCTTGCAGTGTTCCACAAAAGAGGAGTCTTATCCAATAGAGTTTTCAAATGACTGGTCATAGTATGCAAATTTTCACAAACCATAGCATCCGCTATATGAACTCAAAATCAACAACTTGGAGATGAAAATGTCCTGCCAACTGGCGAATAAGTAAATGATAAGGATTTGTGTGTTGACATTCTCGAGTTACGAAAATACACCGAATGAAGTACAAGCGAATCTGGTGTATCGTTGTCTAAATTTGTAGTTGCATCAGAAATGTTTAAATGACGAGTCAAACAAGAGTATATGTAGTTTTGTGAAACAGTTGACCATAATTAGCACAAGCTAGTAACACCACAAGGTGCCGAAATGACGAGATTCAATAATAATGGTGACTGAACAAGTTCACCGTGCCTGAAATCAAATGATAGTGTATCGAGACAATCTGAAGATTTGATTTACACAATGTCACAAAGTTTTTTTTTTTTTTTTTTTTGTTAAATACGGAACATCAAATAGCCACTGCCTTTGGTTGAAGGTGAAAAGCATTAAGTACCGCAAGGTATTCGATAGACAATGAAAGAATTGTTAAGAGGTACATTGTGCTATGGAATGAATCTATGTACCATTTTCGTAACACACAACTGTGTTGAGACCGCTTTAATCGTGAATAACGAGACGGATTTAGAGCAATTAAATAATTCAAATCCGTGTATGAAGTGAGTAACCAACTTAGCGCAAGCTCAATTCTGTGAAAATATCACCGCAAGGTATTGAAATTAATCAAACGATTTAGTGGAGTCGTAGACCAACCGAATCTACTACGACTCGTAATGAAAGAGTGTTTGCAAAAATATTTGAATATGATGCTCCCAATACATCATATAGCGTCTCAAATCAAACATGTGAAATGGATAAGTTCAAGCAATTGAACTTAGTTTCAGTGTAACCCGATAATAAACGTATGTATCAACAAGGGAAATCTCGGCATGGTAACCAAAAATAAACCATGAATGTAATTTGAGATCAAAGAAGTTTCAAGAGAGTGTGTTGACTTGATAACAAAAGAGCCAACAATAACAATAATGTAAGGCGTTTGAATCACAACCCAGTGATTAGTTTTAGCAACATAATATTCGAACTTCAATGAAGCGCTTGAAATGAAGCCGCACGCATAGCAGAAGGTGCATGCGTAATATGTGAGTTTTCAAGTAATGAGTCAATGTGTGTTGGCTAAAATGGAGAAACGACCAAATATTCGAATGCTTACAAAAGGGTCCAAGCTAGGAAATCTAGATTCAATTTGCTCGGGTATGAAGTGTTTCAACCTCAATTTAGAGCATTTGAATCAGATTATAAGAAATGAATGAGGTTGAGTTGGGTTTATATAGGAAACCCACAACCGTTAGGATCGTTTCTCGCATTCCGTGATTTGATCTTGACCTTACACTTGGGGACATGGTTTTGAAATACAAGGGGCACACAAACACCAGTCCATCGAGTGCAAAACCAGGGATTAAAACCATTAGAATATATGGTAGTGGCCAGATTCAATGTTTCTGCAATTCTGCTGATCTGGGCAATGCTTAAGGACCGTAAGCAAGTGCCCATACGGTCCGTAAGGACCTTGCAGACCAGCAACTTTCACAAATTGGCAGATTTAGTCCCTGAAGCCCCAAACTTGATTTTCGATGCATTTTTGACACGTTTAAGCCCCGTTAACCCCATTTCAAAGCTCTAAAATGAAGTTAAAGTATAGGGAACTTAAAATATGTTCAAAAACATCTCGGATGTCGGTTAGGTTGGTCGTACGATTGCGTTGTTCGGTTAATTAAGACGGAAGTCGTAACAGACGCAAAAATGATCTAAATTAAGCGACAAATGGAATTTTATCATGCCAATCACTAAAATAAAATATTTTAATGATTACATAAATTTTTGGATGTCCGGATATATTCAGAACGTAAGATATGCGTGAAAATGCAAACTTATGCACTTTTTGATGTTTTTAGTCCTTATTGATCAATAAAGTTTATTTTAGCATACCGAACCCCTCAAAGCCTATTTCTGAGCTATGTAAAGGATATTTAGGGTATGTTTAACTTATGGTCAAGTTCCGGAATGTTCGTTACCATACAATTCGGTATAGTTTCGCAGTTTGACACAAATAGTCACTGCGATCGAACAAACTTGTTTTCAACACACCAAACCATCCAAAACTGATTTCTAAGTTATGTAAAGGTTATTTAAGGTATATTAAGCCTATGTAACTATTCCGGAGTGTTGTCGCATTAAACTGATTGCGTTTACGCACCAGTTTGCGTATAACCTTCCAGTAAGCGATTTAAAGCTTGAAATCGAACTTGAATCGGATCGTAAAATCACCAAACACAATTACACACATAATAACACCAAAACACATATAATAACACCAAAGCACATTTTTTATTGATAATTAACATTGTTTTACATTATACATCGATTACAGAACTCAGTTGTCACACTAGGCGAATTAGATTGCTCAAGAGAATCCATAACAACTAATAGCGACAATATTTATTACATTTGTTATCCCATACTAACAAACAATACAATCATAAAAGTTATCACAGATTTTCTATTCTCTCGAACAATACAAATCCGACAACCTAGATTTTAGGTGAGTTTCTAGACTTCCTAGCTTGATTTGATGTAGACTGCGAGCTAAACCTGCAACATACGTTAAAACAACGTCAATACAAAAAGTATTGGCGAGTATACAAGTTTTGATAATAGCGACAATAGATGAAAAGTGCTGCGAATTACCACATACGTAAACGAGATACCCCAAGCATACATATAAGACAGATACTACCAACTAAGTCACTCGAGCTGCGATTGCGATTGCTATTCATCCTAACTAGACCCCGTCGGGTGCTACAGTACTATACTAGTTAAGGCGGGACCTCGCGAGTAAAAGTCCTAGCACATATGTAACTAGCATCACATGTAAATATGTAATTCGGTCATTCGCAAGTGGTAAATGGTTTAAGTATTTGATTAGATTGATTTGTTAAGACGTATCTTACACCCAAAACGCGATGAAAAAAAGGGTTCGAGTATACTCACAGCGATGGAAATGGATTGAAGGGAGCGCTAGAGTTATTAGCCTGAACAGTTAACAATATCATAAGCGAAGAGAGGTGCGTAAAACAGGGAAAAGATGACCAAGTGTCGAACGGTAATACGATCGGATGGCAATCCGATTGGATGGCCACTCGATCGGATTGAAATTCGTTTAGCAAGGATGTGTTTGCGTATGATGGCTTTGAAGTTTTTGTTGTAGCATTTTGAAAATAGCGAAGTATCTCTACCCTTCAGGTCGATCGATCGAACGACCGTTCGATCGGATAGCGATCCGATTGGCAAGACACTTAGTGAGAACAAGTTTACAGCGGATGGTTACTCGATCGGATGTCAATCCGATCGGATGGCAATCTGTTAGCGCTGACTGAACATTGATCATGTTGAAAATTGTTTAAGTGTTGAGCCTCAAGTGCAATCCGATCGGATAGCGGTTCGATCGGATGGCAATCCTCCCCAACGCGTCTGATCATTTTGAACTTGATTATTTTGAAAGTTTGTGGCTTGATCGAGACGGTTTGACAACGTAACAACAGGACCTCGTCAAGTCCCAACTCGTCCGATCGAACAGGAATCACCCAAATCTGATCAGTTTACTGGTATGTGACGGTTGTTCTTGTTTAACCCGTAATCACTCATCTCCTTGGTAGTAACCAGGTTTGGAACCGACTCATCACTAAGAAAGAGTAGAAGATCAGAACGAGCTCCGGTTCTACTGGTTTTGAGTGCATTGAGTGTAAAAGAGTTGAAAGAAGGTTGGAAAAACCATCTTTCAATCCTTTCTACTTTGAAAATGTTTAGATCTATGCAAAATAATTGTTTATTCCTGTGGAAATCTTTCAGATCTAAGTTGTTCTTGGTGGAATGAGGCCAAATCTTGAAGTTCATAAGATCTCCATGATGACATCATCCTAGAACACCTCAAATCCGTTGATTCCACGCTTAAAAGTTAAGATTCAAAGGTGAAAATGAAGAAGAAGTGTGTGTAGATCATAGAAGTACAAGATTTGAGGTATATGATCGGAGTGTCGCGCTACGTTCAAAGATAATATTTATAACCCTATTTACCCTTAACAATTAGCTAGTGGTAGTAAGGGGTCGAACCACGAAGTGAATGTGGTTTGCGAATGGATTCGATTGAATTAGAACAAATGTCATAATTTATGAAGCTTGCTAGAATATTTTTTATCTTTTTGTTTAGATGAAAAGATGTGAATTAGACTAATAGAATTGGTTTAATTGATTAACGACTAATAATTAACAATTGCAAGAAAACTTGATTACTAAACAATAATGAGAAAAAGGGTTCACACCCGGTTTCGGTAATTGCCAACCTAGGGTTTCTACAAGTTTTAGATTCAACTCAATTGTATAATGATTAACGGATTTGTGTACCGTGACTTAGGTGCCAATAACTATCAACGTTTCGAAGAACGGACAAGAATGCACTTTGTAATCAACACAAGTAAAACCTAACCATGACAACGCATAACTACACATAACCATTTCGCAAACTCATAACTTTATAATCATTCGACAATTTACGAATACGAAACAAATGTAAACTATTGTCAATGGTTTCAAAAATCAACACAATTTGTCACAAAGTTGAATCAATAGACAATTCAAGACCCTAAATTAAACAACTACCTACACCGGGGTGAAACTAAGGTGATTAGCCGCTCATGGTTGAAGAAACTTGATCACCAGATGATTGAGACTTGAATTGGGTCATCTTGAAGCTTGAATATGGATGAATGGATGAATCATTAGGGTTTGTGGATGGTTGGTGATGGTGAAGTGTATGATGATTCGGATTGATTCGGATGAAGTATCTTGATGGATATGGATTGAAGATGAATGGTAGGTGAGAATGGCTCCAAGAATGATATTCAAACCCCAATTAGAGTGTAACTCCCGAATATTGATGACCCCGATGTTTTTAGATCGTTCAAACACTCAAAGAAACAAAGTCACGCGTCGGCAACATTGGGAGGTCGTCGCCGATGGCCTGAAGCCCCGTCGGCGACGGTTCGTGCTTTGTTCAATTGTGGCCGACAGCCTATACCGCTGTCTACGGACAAAAATCAGCGGCATCGGTGACGACCCATATGGGCGTCGGCGATGGTGCCCACAAAACCATTTTTCTGTTTTTCCCATTTCTTGAGTCTGGTTGACCCGTTTCGCGTCCCGGTGGTCCAGTTTTCCTCCCGGCGACCTGTAAAGCTCCCGAAAAGCTCCTTTAACTCCGCTAGACCTGCAAAATACATATCTAATCAAAAGTAGGCTATTCGAAATTAAAACTTGTGTAAAAACATCAAATTAAGCAATTACGATCACCGGTTTTCGACCACGCATCAGTATAAACTTACAAGAATCGTGAGAAATCGAGCGAAATAGGGTTTGGAGCGTGCTGGTCGAACGAGAGCTGTCACATCACTGTTCAAGTGATGTGACAAGTGTTATTTTTTGGTGAGGAGGAGAGAAGGTGATGGAGAGCCATGGATCGGATGGCGGTCCGATCGGATGGCGGTCCGATCGGATGGCGGTCCGATCGGATGGCAATCCGACCGGATGGCCATCTGATCAAATGGTCATTCGATCGGTGGTCTCCGGGGAATTGCTCTCTGACGTTTCGTTTTGCTCGTTAAGCGTTGCGATAGTTTGGTTACACATTTTCATACACACATTCATATATTTGTTATAATTAGTCACAAAGGGTCGTATAAATATTCACATTTCCAAATTTGCGTTGCGATAATCGAGTTCCGTTTCGAATATGCGCTGCGTTGCGACGCATCACGGCTATCGAGGAGGGTAGGATACGTCCTCACTCAATGTCATCGTGAGCGTTAGTGTGTGCGATGCGACCTATTACAACAATAAAATATGCGAGATATGTGAAAATACTGTGATATATAGATATAAGCGATATAGTTACATTATGATCTGAATCTCTAGTGCTAGGCGTAACGAGTATGGCGAGTAGTAACAACGCACGAACGTGCGAGTTGTTACAAGTCCGCACGAAGGGACTGGTTCGTGCGAGGGAGTCCTGAGTCATACGAACAGATTCATTTCTTGGTGGAAATCAACCTTAACATAAACCCATAGCTATGGACTTAGTTGTGAGCTCGGAAGGTACAAGATTTCACCAAGTTCCATATCAGAAAAGAAATGTACAAGTGTTTTTATAAAAACAATACTTTAAATCTTAGTTTGGACCTCAATGTGGTGAGGTTTCACCTTAGCTTGCCTTTGCAAACTGGTGAAAACCATCCTAGAGGTTGATACAAGTAAGAAGATTTGAAGAAAACAGAAGAAAAGTAGAAGAAGTAAGTAAGAAAATAAGCAAGGAAGTGAGCTAAAACTCACTTAAAAACTGTTGCAATCTACTGCCCTAAATGTATAAGTCCAGAGAGATTCGAGAGAGTTTGAGCGTTTGGAAAGTGTTTAGAAGTGAGACGGGACACGTATTTATGGGGCGGATGGAGGTCTGGTGCGGTGGAAAGGCTTGTGCGACCGAGGTCAGTTCGCACGGATGGTCCACTTCGCACGAAGGATCCTCTTCGCACGAAGGGTCTCATTCGCATGAAAGGGTTAGGTTTGGCCAATTCCACGTATTTGAGCCGATTTTAAGTATTTCAAGGATACAAGTGTAATGTATAAGTATAATTCATGTATAATTGATGTTTCAAGTATTCCAAGTATAAGTTTTCGAGTATGAGCATGTATTCCAAGTTTGCAATGTACAACATAAGTATGTATAAAATCATGGATTTTCATTATGATCAAAGCCTCAGATTACAATGTTGGGAAAAGAAATATGAATACGATACAACTGTACAAGTTTCCAAAAACAGAAATACGATTACGCTTTCTAGATAAGGAAAGTACAAAAATGCGAAGCGTTACAATCACCATCATCACATTCTTGTTAATCCAACCACCAAACGTTTTCCAAACAATCCATGTATGGCTTCACATCATTCAACAACCAAAAGACTGCTCATATCTCCGTTATAGCTGCAATATGTGTTGTCATGCCCAACAACAAAACAACATCATAGAAGACACAAACATATGTTGCCAAATCTGTCGGATAATATTACAGTCACCTCATCAACCATGCGTATCTCTCGGACGACCCATATTAATCTTCATCGAGAAAGCAAACTGTAAAAAAACAGGTGATAAACAAAGTTTCAAACACTAAAAACAACAATATAAACCTAAGTGCATACATCCAGATTACCTCTCTCAGATGAAAAGCAATCATCTTCATCAAGAAACACCAAATGTCACGGCCCCTGAACCGTACTCCGGTTCGGGCGCCGTGAGGCAGACAAAAGTGGTACCGGTGTTTATAAATTTCGCAGTGGAAAAATCATCAGGAGCGGGTGTCAGGAAAAATTATCAGAGTTTTCAAAACACAGAGTTTTCAAAACACAGAGTTTTCAAAACACAGAGTTTTCAAAACACAAATTGTGGGGTAAAAACCATATTTACATAAAGTAATTTCATGGGGAAATTCTTGATTACAGAAAACACGTTTATTTCAGGTTTACATAGCCACTTATTTAAGCTGAAGTGCTTCACGACACTTTTTCCTTTCTTCACAGGCAATTAATTACCTGAAACGCGTTTTAAAAACATTTGGTCAGCAAAAAATACTGGTGAGTTCATTCAAATGTAAAAACACATTTGTTATAATTTACAGCATTAAGAGTTTTTACATTTGTTTATATTTTTCAATTACCCCAACTCGTTGTCCAATAGTGAAGATTATCAAGTAGTGTATACAAAACCCCACATACCAGCAGTAATTTCAAAATACAGAAATTTAATCACTGTAAATACAACTTGGAAAACAAATAGGGTTTTGAAAGCATTTAATAAAAATAGAATGACTCACATTGCAGATTTAAGTTGATGGTATTGGCCTATTGGTTTAATGTTGGTATACCTAATTAAATACACAATGCACACATATTAGTGTAGTAACTCAATTCAACTTTAATGATAATCACGAGATCAAAACCCACAACGAATGACAAAGTATAGCCGAGAACCGACAACGCTTAAACATCGTTGGATCGGTTTCAATCGATCGGATACAGTACCGTATCAGTGATTAGAGTTATTACCCAGATAACGGGGCATCGTTTCGGGGTTTTAGGGACTTTAGCAAAGAAACAGAAAGACAAGCAGGAAGACAATCGCGAAATGTGATCGATTTTGAGCAACTGAACCTGTCCCACTATGCTCAATATATAGCTCAACCTGGAACTCCCAGCGCATCACGGAAGGTAAGGGGGACTCCCCCACGTGTCGCCTGGCAGTCCAAATAGCCTAGAGTAGCCTCGTCGCACGTATAAGCTTGCCACACGTCGCGCTCGAGTCACACGTGTCCTTGTACTCCCTCGCGTGTCGCGGAAGGTTAAGGGGTACCCCCCCCGAACCTCCAAGGATTCCTGTCATTGATTTCTTTGTTTTTCGTATTGGGTCGCGCCGTCCGAGTTTCGATCAGGGGTCCTTATAATGTATTTTGGGAGTTGTTACTTGTATTTTGGAAGTTGTTACACCAAAGTTCTGTGGATCTAGGAATACAAAGCCCCAAACTTTCAACAACCACAATCAACCAAAACCCCAAAAGTTTCAAATACCAGAACCAATAGTATTAAGGTAAATGCTTACATGCAGATTACCTCTTTCTGATAACAACATTGTTATCTTCATCGAGTAATAGTGTAAAAAAAGACTCAAACTTTCAAAAACCATCATCGTTGGAACAACCGAACCATCTTTAAAAAACCCAAAATATTCTTACCAAAGTAAAACATCACATGCTTATAACCTCTGAGATGAGATTTAACTAATCATCATTGAATCCAAAATGTTGTAAACAATGATGATCCAAAATCCATTGGTGTAGTGAATGAAGGAAGGGTGTTAATATTTAGATACCTCTCCCCTCTACCAAATTCGATAACAAACATCATCGGCCAGTAGGCCTAGCCATAACAACAACGATAAACAAAACTGTTGTCAAAACATTTAAGATTAATCAGCGTTTCCTTAGAAATTCAACAACAAAGGCTAACGCATACCTTAAAACCCTAACGAATTAACAATAGTGTTTATTAAACATAAAGATAAATAAGAAAACACACCTCAACGTAATGGTTGGCTGGAGAAGAGGTCCGCCGGGAATCGATGGAGGATTGACAGGTGGAGGGGCAGGCGGTGAAAGGACCAAATGAAGGAAAGGTGAGGGCTTTTATAGGGGAAACAAAGGTACAACACCACAAAGCAGAGCAAAAAACAACACTAATAAACACAAAAAAAAAGTGAAGCATAAAGTACAACACAATAATGCACAACCATATTGCAAAATAATACTACATATATATGATGTATCCATATAAATATGTTAGCAATTAACTAAGCATATAGTCGGACATTACATGACAAAATGGTCATGTAACTATTTTACCTCAAATAACACCTCTTTTAGCCTGAAAAAAGTTACATATGAAGAGAGTTATGTGAAACCACACTTGTGAATCAGCTTTGGTTCTGGTAAATATTTTCTTTTTGTTAACAATACAAAGAAAACTATTCTACCTACTGTATAATAAATCTTTATTCAAAAGAATAATCGAACATATAGAGCCGGGGCAGATGTACATTATGATAAGGGGTAGCCTTCGTACTCCTTGGCGCTCCGGCGAAAGTGTAAATTTTGAAAAAAATTGACGTTTTTTGGATTTCGTTACCCCTTTCTTTTGATACGTTATCCCTATGAAGGTTTTCTAGATCCGCCACTGATATAGAGTTGTCTGAGAATAACATAATAACGAAGGACTAGTAAAATAATGCTGAATTTGTATATCATTTTACGTGATATATCCTTTATGGACAAACATTATCCTTTATGGACAAACATTATCACGTTAGGTTTATGGACAAACATTATCACGTTAGGTACACTTTCTGCTTTCAAGACGTGAAGACTTTAAAGATCCTCCGATATTGAAGACTTGAAAGGACATCAAAGACTTGAAGTCACAAAGATCGAGACAAAGCTACAGCCAGACAAAGCTACAGCCAAGGGGGAGTTTGTTGGTGCACTTGTGTCTGTACTTTGTCTGTATTTAATCTTGATACAAAACGATGTCTTTGATGTAAGATTGATGTAAGTTTGACCAAGTCAACCATCCTCCGGTTTGACTTGGCCAAACAGTTAGACAATGGTTGAAAGTTGTTTGGGTCGAAGGATGTGTCATCGAAGGATAGTTTAGATCCTTCGATGAGCTCGAAAGATAACCTTCGAAGGATAGACCACGAAGGATACCATCCTTCGTGGTATATGTGATCCTTCGATGGGATCCTGGTCGACAGATGATCTTTCGATCAGTCTGTCTGATCCTTCGACCAGACGATCTGTGTTGGGTATAAATACCCATGTTGTGTGTTCACTTCAGAGTTAGACAAGAGTTCGAAAGTTAGACACTAGAGAGAAGTGAGAGCATTCTGTTCAGAACACACACACACGAAAGTTAGAGAGAGTTTGCAAAACTGATTTGTAAACCTTGTGCTTGTAACCGTCATTCATAGTATTAATACAAGTGGTGTTAATCGTTGAAGTTTGTGTGTCGTGTTTATGCTTGTTCTTTCTCGGTTTGCATGCTAGCTTGGATTCCGCACTCGCTAGTGTGTTAGATATAACAAGGAATAGGTTAAACCTCAACCTCCGAGGGACCTACAAGTGGTATCAGAGGGCTCTTTTCCTTGTTAAAAACCGAGTTTTTACGAGACTTTGGAGTGTTTTGGACAAAACTCACTTGGTTTTTGAAGCCGTTTTTACTGTTTTTCTCGCTTATCTTTACGTTAAAACGTGTTCTAAACTATTCGGGTTTGTTGCATGACGGGTTGGGTAACTTAAAAACTTGTTTTTGAGAATTTTGGTTATTTCCGGCCAAAATTCCGGCTTCTCCGGTGACCGGTTTCTGGACAAGAATCGTCATTTTTAAACAATATTTTATTGTTCAAATCTCGAGTTGCAGAAAATGATGGTCTGAACCATACTTTCTGCCGTAAGATTTACCAACCCATCACCTTTTTCACCAACCTGCCATCCTTTGTCAACTGTGTCAGAACCGATCGAAGGATATCCTTCGAAGTCGAAAGACCATCTTTCGATCAGTGGAGGTTCTATAGATCATCATCCTTCGAACCAAGGAATCATTTCGAAGGATACATCATTCGTTCTACAGCTCTTATTCGAAAGATAAGGATCCTACGATTGGAGAATCTTTCGAAATCATTGTTCGAAAGATAAGGATCCTACGATTGGGGAATCTTTCGGAATCATTGTTCGAAAGACAAGGATCCTTCGATTGGAGAGTCTTTCGAAATCTTTGCTCGAAACTCAACAGTGATCTTTCGAACACTGTTGATCCTTCGAACAAGCTTTGATCTTTCGATCCTTAGTCTGTTTATGCTTAACAAGTTTGTGATTTTCAGGTTCTTATTTTTCTTGATAAAAAATGAATCCAAGGTGGAATACTCTGGTAAATACAAATATGTATTTTGGTACTCCGTCATCTTCCGCACTGGTATCTTCTCAAGCTAATGCAATTTCTACCGGTCAATGGGCATTTATATCAAATCAAATTCCAAGTGTTCAAAGCATTCTCTTAAGCGAGAGCGAAACTGGAAGTTTGAATCGGCCTCCAAAGTTGATGCACTTATACGAATATCCAGGATGGATTGATAGATTTCATACATACGTTCTTGGTCAAAATACAGAATTGTGGTTGCGGTTCATTACAGATTTCGATCAAACAATAGTGGTTGCTGCATCATCTGCTGCTACGTTTGCAGATCTTACAGAAGATCAGAAAAAGGTCTATGATTTGGAAAAGAAGGCATATGCCATTCTTACCCAGGCGTTAAGTAAAGACATTTATCATCAATTTGTCAGTTACAAGACGACAAAGAGGTTGTGGGACGCATTGAAGACAAGGGGCGTAGGAAATGAAGCGACACGTCAATTGAGAAAAGAATTGCTAAAGAAAGAGTTTGATGGTTTTACTTGTATGGAGAATGAGTCGTTAGGTGATTTGACAAGTCGATTTAATCATTTGTTGACTGAATTGACAAATTTTGGGGTTGTTACAACTCCTGCAGAGATTGTGAAAAGGTTTGCAGATGCGTTGCCACCTCAATGGAATACTTTCTTGGAAATCATGAAGTACAATGGTACTTTAGCTACAACGAGCTTCAACGACTTTGTTCAAATCCTGGAAAACAAGAATCAGGAAGAAACTCTCAAGGCAAAAAGAGTTCCAGTGCCACAAAATCCTGAAATGTATTATGGAACTTCTAGCACTTCTACGAAACCTTCTTCGCATGCTCAACTTCAAACAGCGTTTGTGACAAGCACTGACATGTATGGCAATACTATCCAAGTTCCGGTCCCTCCAAAGACAGACATGTATGGAAATCCGCTTGAACCAGTTCCTCAACAGCAACAGCAAAGCCAACGACCTCTCAGACCAACTGATATGTTCGGAAATCCATTACCTGTTCGATCTCCCGGAACAACAGACATGTATGGGAATCCTCTTCCTCCTCAATCTACTGTACCAACAGACATGTATGGGAATCCACTTCCTCCTCAACAGCAAGCTTGTTATGGAAGCACATCATCTGCTGGTCAACAATCAAAGCCAAATACAGTACGGCTCGACACCTCAAGCTTTTCTAAAGTCAGTGTGGAAGTAGCAAAGGAACACATGGAGCTGCTAAACACTTTGGTGAGCGCATACTGTGGATTAGTGGAAGGTCAGATTGGTAACATTAATCTGACTCAAGAAGACTATCAGCAGATTGACAAAGAGGAGATGGAGATGATGGACATCAAATGGGCCTTTGCCAGTGCTGTTAGGCGAGCAAAGGATTTCATGGAAAGAACGGGCCGAACCAGCTTGGAAAGCAAGAAAGACACCAAGTATGGGTTCGACAAGCAAGCTGTAAAGTGCTTCAATTGCGGGGAACGTGGTCATTTCAAGCGTGAATGTACGAGGCCATCTCAACATGGAAATCAGAATCCGTTCAGAGGTCAAGGCAACCAGCAGAACCAGAATAGGAACAATGTTCGCACATTGGTGCCTGTCAACAACCAGACTCAAGCAGGACCATCAAATGCCAACCAGGCACTTGTGGTTCAAGTAGATGAAGGTTGTGATTGGTCTATTCAGTTGGGAAACGATGCTCCAGATGGAACAGCTTGTTTTGCTGAAATTGTCAAGGATCTTAAACACGCCAGTGGTGGAGAATCTTCCACCAATGGTGATGAGTCTTCTGAAGATAAAAACAGCTCAGGTTACAGTGGAAGTTCAGATGAAGAGTCCTCTGGTTCAGGGAATGATCAGGAAGATGACACATCAAGTGCGTCAGTCGATGCAAATATTGATGAGCTATTGGAAGAAGCTGCAGCAGGAATTCAAAGAAGATCTATTTTGGTGGATCAAGCTGCTTATTCTTTGTCTTCTCTCCATTCAGCCTTTATGGCGAATGTCGACAGTTCATCAAGTCAGGTATGTGTCGATGAACCCACTGCTGATATCTGTGATAATTGTGATAGATTGCATGTTAAATGTGCTGATTTGGATGCAAACATGTCTGAGTTGCAAGGCAAACATGATGCTTTACAAGCTAGTTTGTTTGACTTGCAAGACAAACATGTTTCTTTGAATGATAAGTGGTGTGAATTGCAAAGCAAACACGAGGCTTTGCAAGAGAAATATGATGTGACATTCATCCACAATCAAAAGTTGACCGTTGATCTTTCCAAGTGCACAGAAGCCAACATGTTTTATGAAAACCATGAAAAGGAATTTAAGTCAATGATTGAAACGTTAAAGAAAGATAAAACAGAACTGACAAAAATGGTTTCCAGAAAACAAACTGACATTAATTTGTATATAACTCGTCTTGAGGTAATGCAAAAGGAAATGGCTTGTGTTAAAACAGAAAGTGAGGCGATCCGACTCAAGTTAGACAGTTATTTGAGCTCTAGCTATGTGTTGGATCACATCATTGACGTTCAGAAAGAGAAACGGGATGTCACATGCATAGGTTATAAGAAATGTCCACCACCCGTGAGAAACAATTATGATGCCATGCCTGATGAGGAGTATAGAACTCATTTTGAGCCATCTGTTCCTTTGGACGTTGAGGAATTTGCAGCAGGACTTGGATACAAGAAAGAAGTATCATCAGATTCGGATGTGTCAGCAGATACTTTTGTAACTGCTGAACAGAATCAGGATCCTCCAGTTGTGATTGAGGATGCTGATTCTTCTGATGATACTGATTCAGCAAAGTCTGATGCGGTGATAAACGAAGAGGACATACCTCTTGAGAATCATATTCTGTGTGATCCTCCTGCAAAACCCGCTAAGACTGTTGCAATCGAGTCCTTGTCTGCACAAGAGTCGGAGAGTGTGGATTTGCTGTACACTCTTGTTGGTGATGATAAAATTTATTCTGACAAAGATTTTCCTATTAAGAATGTTAATCAATCATTAATTAGTAAAGTCTTTGAAAATTCAACAAGTAAGTTTTTGGGTAAGAAAGGATCACACGTTGTGGTAACACAGTGCCCTCCTATCCCTAAGGCTGAAGTTAGAAAACAATTTGGCAATCAGAAATTACCAACAGTGCAAAAACAGCAAAATCATACCAAACCAAAAGGTAAAACACCGACTCAAATTCAAAGGAAGCCGAATCAGAAGAAGAGGAAGAATGTGAACTTTGTGAAATCAAAGGGAACGGACAAAATTGCAACGTTTGAAAACCAATCTAACTTAGATTTTGTCAAGAAAGCAACTGTGATGAAGAGAAATGAACCAAATAGTTCAAAACCTAGTACCTCGGGATCACAAAGTTCATCATCGGCAAGACGATCACATGATACTTCGGGGTTTGTTGAACGAAGATCATGTTTTGAATGTGGTACAATTGGGCACATTGTCAGAAATTGCCCGTATCTTCATAAGTTGAAAGGAAAAGATGATGATCCCCGTGAACGCAATCACCAACAGCGATCTGTTTCTGTAAAACAAGATCCCCGACTTGTAAAAGAAAGGGAAAAGAAACAGAAACGCCAACAAGTGAAGGTGGTTGAAAAGGCACTTAAAAATGAAGTGGTTCAAAAACAAACGGTTCCAGTTAAACCAGAAAGTTCAAAATTTACAAAAACTTCAAACAATCACGAAGTTAAATTTTCAAACAATCAAACTGGTAAATTTCAACAGACATGGAAAACTAAAATAACCACAAACTCAGGGGGACCATCACAATTTTCAAATCATCAAAGAATAGAGGTTATTGTTGTTGATGAAAATGGAAGACCCAAGACCACAATGGCTTGGGTCCCCATCTCCAACTAATTATGTGAGTTTATGTGCAGGGTGTTCCAGGAGGAACTATCAGTAGTCATTGGATTGTTGATAGTGAGGCATCCAGGCACATGACAGGCGACATGAAGCTTCTCTACGACGTTAAATCTATTAGAGGAGGTTATGTTGCTTTTGATGGAGATAAGGGCGGATATATTACGGGTGAAGGAATGATTTCCAACGGGGTTGTCAGCTTTGATAAGATCAACTTCGTACAACAACTTGATCACAATCTTCTTAGTGTTTCTCAAATTTGTGATAAGCAGTTCTCAGTACACTTTGATGCAAATGGATGTTATGTGCTGAAACCCGGCTTCAAAATTCCAAAAGAATGGATTCTCTTGTCGGCTCCAAGGATAAATGATTTGTATGTCCTTGATATGAGCCAAGCTATCACAACGTCTGCACAAGCAACTTGTTTCGTTTCCAAAGCCACAGAAAAAGACACAATCTCTTGGCACAGACGAATGGGTCACATTCACTTACGCAAAATGAATCATTTGGTGTCAAATGAATTGGTGAATGGTGTTCCTCTTAAAAACTTCCATCTTCAAGACGTCTGTGTCTCATGCCAGAAAGGAAAACAAACGAAGAAGCGACACCCTACAAAGAAAGTTAACACGGTGGCTGTTCCTCTTGAACGTTTGCACATGGATTTGTTCGGTCCTGTCAAGCACAAAAGCATTAGGAATGATCAATATTGCCTCGTGATAACTGATGATTATTCAAGATTTTCTTGGGTGGCGTTCATGGCACATAAGAGTGAAACCTTCGGTATTATCAAAAACTTGATCATTCAGATTGAGAATCTCTATAATTTGAAGGTTAGGCGGATACGTAGCGACAATGGTACTGAATTCAAAAATCATGCCATGGCGGAGTTTTGCACTTCAAAAGGTATTCTTCACGAATTTAGTGCAGCTTATACTCCTCAACAGAATGGCGTCGCTGAACGTAAGAACCGCACATTGATCGAGACTGCTAGGACTATGTTGGTAGAGTCACAATTGCCGATTCCATTCTGGACTGAAGCTGTGGCCTCTGCATGTTATACGTTGAACCGAGTCCTTACAGTCAAAAGGCACAACAAGACCTGCTTTGAGCTTATTAACAAACGGAAACCAGATTTGTCATATCTTGAACCGTTTGGAGCTCCGTGTACAATAATCGATCCTAATGGAAAGTTTGGGGCAAGAGCAATTGTGTCACACCCCGAAATTATCAGAGCTCGGTGTGACTGGACTGGTATCGTCATTGCACAGCGGAAGCAAAAGAAGCAAAGACTTCTAGAAACTGAACGCCCGCTAAGTACTCGAGTCTCCAATGGTTCTCCTATTCCAACCGTGCCTTGACTTTGAAAAGCAACCTGAGAAAGAACATGCGAGAAAAATCAACATAATGTTGAGCGAGTTCATAGTTTGTTCGTAAAAGATTTGAGATAAATCTTTTGAGTTGTGAAAGGTTTGAAATAAATCTTTGGAATTGTGAAAGATTTGAAATAAATCTTTGGAATAACCGGTTTTTTTTTGAAGTAGTATTGAGAAAATGAATTTAAAAATCATTTTCATGCCAAGTTATATGGAAACGTTGTGTTTGTAACACGTTATGTTCATAAAACCATGTATTTGTAATGTTCATATAATCATCAATGCCCACCCTGACTTTGACCCGCATAATCTTATGCTTTAAATTTTGTATAAAACATGGTGGTAAATTTGTATGAACAAGTATGTAAATATAAAATCCCTGGTATGTAGCAAATAAGGAAAAAGAGATCACCAATGGTTTGCAAGGCCATTGATATGTGTGAAGTGCAAGTAGGAAGACTCAAACCTAGCGGATTTGTGCGTCGGGAACATAGTCACCCCGAGGAACGTTAACTGTTTGTCCTGGGGGCTGGGCTCGCTACACCCAGATAGATCTACCGCATCGTGCCCCTCGGTCCTACAATGAGGATTAATGGCCTCAAGTGCCACCTACCCACTCACATGATCTAAGTAGTAACCCTCCTTACGCTAACCATACCATGTAAAAGTAAATCCCTGGTCACCCTGGCCAGATCCCTGGTCACCCTGACCAGCTCCCTGGTCACCCTGGCCAGAAAATCATTCATATTTCGAAAATAAGCATTTGCTTTGTAAAAACCGGTATGTTTAGTAACTTTTCTTAAATCATTTGCGTTCCTCGAAATCCCTTCGTAATATGATTTAGAAATACGAGTTTTGCGTTTGTTCAAAACTTTGTTTGTTTTTGCAAAACGTGCATGTCTTTCCACCCCGAAAACATTTACAAAACTGTAAAATAGTAAAAAGTGGGGTTATGAACTCACCTGAATATTCCTGTGCAAAGCTAGCTAATTATGACCTCGTGATGTCGTTTCCAAGAGGAGACTCGCTAGCGTGCATTCTACATTATTCCTAACACGGAATGTCTAATAAGTTTCTAAATAAA
Source organism: Helianthus tuberosus (assembly GCA_030545235.1). Lineage (NCBI taxonomy): Eukaryota > Viridiplantae > Streptophyta > Magnoliopsida > Asterales > Asteraceae > Helianthus > Helianthus tuberosus. Next base: position 204,298,694 of record CM060425.1, read on the forward strand.
CGTAGTAACTAACTACGTGTCACCGAGCTCTACCGAATCGTTAATCGAACGATTCAACGGTAAGTTGTTAACTTAATGGAAAAGATTAAGTTATACGTGTTAAGTCTCGTTTAATGTCAGTAGCAATTTAATAAGTCTTGAAAAAGACTTAGTTTCCGAGAGACTTAAAATGAATAAATATTTATATAAAAATATATAAATATAACGTTGTAGGTGCGTTAGCCGTCTCGAGTAGTCATACGTGTATAAAAGAATATTTCTACGAAAATATCATATAACAAACTCGTATCATATATCGCGTTAGTTGTCTCGAGAGATCGTATGAAAATAATATATAATAACTTGTATTATATATATCACGTTTTGTGTATATTTGCCAAAAATATACGTATAGGCCGTTTCGGCGTTCGTAATAAATATAAAATATCATATTTATTTTATAAGAACTTCATCGAGTCGTTGAATAGATAAACTGTATCTATTTTGTAAAAGAATTCGTGTGTTTGAAATAAATATATATCTATATTTATTTTATAAAACAAGATCGTGTTGTTTGATATTTGAAATAAATATATAAGCTATATTTATTTTGTAAAAGGTTACGAGTTAACGACGTTCGAAATAAATATAACATTATATTTATTTGTAAAAGCGTTTGGAAATATCAAGGTTTGAAATATTATAGACTCGAATTCCTTTAAGCGTCGTTTTTGAAATATAATACGTGTCGTGTTTAAGGGTTTTTCTCGAAAAACGGGCAGAGCTTCCTCTATTTTTGGACGGTCCCGACATCTCAGTGTCGCTATTTTTATCAAAAAAAAGCAACCAATATTCAATCAACAATATATCAATTTGACAAATATTTCATAAAATGTAAAATATAATCATGTCGGTTCGAGCTCGTTTCACGTAATAAAACCATAATATAACGTAAATAATCTCGTTAAATCTTTACCAAATCTTCCGTCAATATCTCGAGTGAGCCGACTGAGTTGACCGAGTCAACTGGTTTGACCCGCTGAGTCGACTCGGTTTGACCGAGTCAACCGAAACGAACCGTCTGCCCAAGCCGCCTGACCGAACCCGAGGCCCGAACCGAAACTGAGAAGTATAACTTGCTGACTTGTTGACCGAATCTTGACCCGATCACCGAACCCGAGTTGACCAGGACCCGACTGTTTGACCGCTGTTGACTCGGACCGAGTTGACCCGTAAGCTGAGTTGACCGAGTCAACTCGTACCACTTCTGAAACTGAAACGAGTCCAAACAATCTGAACCGAGAGTATGTGCTAAGCAAACCGAAGCCGTAACAAAGTTGAACCAAAATAAAGATGGGGTAAACCAACCTGAACCGAGCCCGTCGGACATGAAGATAGCACCGCCGCTGCTCACCTCCGCCGCCGCCGCCCTCCTTCCCTCTTCGACATCTCTCTCTCATCTCGATCTCCTCTCTCTCTGTCTCGCTTGAGGTGCCGACCGGCACCACCCACCACAGCGCCGCCGCCTGTGGTGGTGGTGTTTGCTGCTGAAGTCCGCCACCACCAAAAGATGGTGGTGGTTGGCCGATTATCAGAAGGGGAGGGGGTAAATCAGGTGGGTATCACCGAGAAGGGGGGGTATCGGCCAGAAAGAAGGGAACCGAGAAGAGGTAGGGGGTGGTCGGCTGGGTTGGGTTTTGAGTTGGAGAAGATGAACTCTTTGTTTTGCTTTGTGTGTGTATGAATGTATGGCCAGATATATAACCGAGAGAGAGAGGGATGACAATTGTGTTGAGTGTGGATAAACAATATGCAGACAAGGGAACTTAGAGAGGGGAGGTGATTTAATAGAGTTTTGGTGAGATCTAAAAGAGATCTTGCTAAAATATTTTGCACAGATTTTCCCATCTCTAGAGATCATGATGGGACTTGGAAAGATCTACAAGAAACAACCTTGTAGTAGAAATCTACAATATTATGTGTAGGTTTAGGCTTGGGCCCAGGGCCCACAAGCCCATCTCGTGCGTAAGCGGCCCGTAATTCCTACGAGACCCGTTGTCAAATTCTGAACTCCGTTTTAACGTCAAAAATTAAAATACACAAAAAATACGGTCGGTAGTCGTTGTTTGCACGCCCGTTCGTCGATCACGGTAATAATCGCGAAAAATTGTATCGTTGTCGTCTTTAATCCGTTTTTCGATCCGGTTTCGACTGTAGTTGCTAAAATTTTATTACGAAGCTAATATATATATCGTAAAAATTTAATATTTGACGGCGTTGTCAGTATTCTGTTTGGTTTCGATCCTTTGCCGTTTAACGTTTCACAGGTTTCTCTGTAAACCACCGTTCGCGCATTGTAAAGTCGGATAAACGTTCCCAGGCACTCCAAAGGCCTAATTAAGTTAATTCGCGCTGTAAACACTATTCATTATCGCGTTAAACACCTGTTAATCACGTAATTAAGAGCCGTAAATCACGGGTTGTCACATTCTCCCCCTGTTACAGAAATTTCGTCCTCGAAATTTAGACTATGTTATCCCCTCAGAATTGTGTTATTCGCAGGTAAGTCCGAATAATAACCAAGTGAATGACCGCGTAATCGAAACAAGACTTATTTGGATCATGTGAATTCAAGGACATTCCTTCACAATAGGAATCCCAACGGTTTAAAAAATGTGTGTCGGTAATTGATGTCAAAGGAAACGAGACGTAATGATACAGTCACCAGTGCGACTAAGTTAACAAGGATCCAACAATGAACAGGAACTTCGACCAATCGAATTCCATAGGAACGTTTATAACATGTAAATGAGTTCTAGAAGCAATAACATCCACTGGATGAACTTAGAATCAACAATCTCAAATATAATAGTTTGCATGAAACGCTCGATCGTGATCAGCGCAAGCTGAAAGTCATACCGACGCCACAAGGTGTCGCAACGAATGAAACAAGTTAATAATTCAATAATAGCGGTGATCAAACAAATCCACCGTGTTTGAAGTCAAATGAAAGCGCCATGAAGTAAATATGAATGTTTGTTCCAACAAACATCAAAGAATTTTCAATTGAAGATGGAACCCCAAATAATTACTGTTTCGATCGAAGAGGAAGGAGCAATGAATATCGCAAGACTTTCGATCGATAATGAAAGAAACGTTAGTAGGTACACCGGAATATAAAATGAATTCGTGTACCATTGTCTTAACACACTATTGTATTAAGACTGTTGTAATGTGATAAACCAAAGCGGTTTTATAGCAATTCAATAATTAAATCCGTGTATGAGATGTGTAAACGAGTTTAGCGCAAGGTTCAAATAAGTGAAAATACCACCACAAGGTGTCGAAATTAACAATTTAATGGAGTCGAATACCAAACAAGTTTACCACGACTCGGAACAACTGAAGTGCTCGTTAAAATTGATTTGAATATGATGCTCCCAATACATCATATGGTGTCTCGAATCGAATAAGTGTAATGGGCAAGTTCAAACAATTGAACTTGGTTTTAGCGCAATCCGACAATAGATATATGTATCGATAAGAAAACTTTAGGCATGGTTACAACGAAAAACCATGTATGTAACTTGTAAAGAAATGATCGTGATACAATGACCATTAAGAGGGGTAGAGATACGAAAATCTACTCAGTAAGTGTGAAATTCGAAATTTCAATAAAAGAAATTTGAGGACTTTACCTGGGGTTTCGTGTGACGACCAATTGTTAGGTGACATTACCATGGAATGTCGAACATAGCGTATTCGTCGTTAGTTAGGTAGGGGAGGGGGAAATACGGAGACATTCGTCTTCTCCCTGGCGTGACTCGTGTCGTTGCAGGATCGCGTGACAAGTTGTCGTTTCCTGATCGTTAGTTCTCCTGCTGACAGGAATCTAGTGTCGTCGTTAAATTGCGTCATCGTTCCTTCTCAAAGGCCTCGCCTCGATAATCGTGTGTGTCATACTTCAACCCCCGTTGGTGTATAGCTTAAGTTTCACATATACGTGTGCACTAGCGTTGTGTGCCGCGTAGAAGGTGATGTACCCCGACATCCGTTGACGTAGAAATTGAGCTCCATGTATTCTCATGCGCTAGCGTTTTGTTATGCGTAGGCTGCCTGCTCGGGAAGTTAAATACAATATGGATAACAGCGTGTGCCCGAGCTGATATTCGCGGTTCATACGTGGTGACCTTTAATAAACACACACATGCACAAATAACCAATAAGCAATCAAATAGTCCTAGTCCCACTAGCCTCCCAGCCTCCCAGACTGACTCCCTAGTCCTACTAGAAAATTTTCCCAGCCTCCCAGACTGACTCCCTAGTCCCACTAGACTATCCTCCCAGCCTCTCAGACTGAATCTCCTAGTCTCTCAGACTACCTTCCCAGCCTCTCAGACTGAATCTCCTAGTCTCTCAGACTACCTTCCCAGCCTCTCAGACTGAATCTCCTAGTCTCTCAGACTACCTTCCCAGCCTCTCAGACTGAATCTCCTAGTCTCTCAGACTACCTTCCCAGCCTCTCAGACTGAATCTCCTAGTCTCTCAGACTACCTTCCCAGCCTCTCAGACTGAATCTCCTAGTCTCTCAGACTACCTTCCCAGCCTCTCAGACTGAATCTCCTAAACTCTCAGAGTGTTGTGTACTGTATGCAATCGTTTCGTGTACCGTGTATAAAACATCATAATAGCGTATGTTTGAAAACAAAATTTTGACTGTTTGTTTTTCGGCAACAGTTGGAGACCATATTCGAGTACTAGGCGTTCTGTATGTATTCAACGTATTAATAGTCTAAGTTCCCAGAGGAAAGTGAGGTTAGAGCCTAGGTATCACAACAGAAACCTAATTCGCTGTAACCTATAGCTCTGATACCAATCTGTCACACCCCGAAATTATCAGAGCTCGGTGTGACTGGACTGGTATCGTCATTGCACAGCGGAAGCAAAAGAAGCAAAGACTTCTAGAAACTGAACGCCCGCTAAGTACTCGAGTCTCCAATGGTTCTCCTATTCCAACCGTGCCTTGACTTTGAAAAGCAACCTGAGAAAGAACATGCGAGAAAAATCAACATAATGTTGAGCGAGTTCATAGTTTGTTCGTAAAAGATTTGAGATAAATCTTTTGAGTTGTGAAAGGTTTGAAATAAATCTTTGGAATTGTGAAAGATTTGAAATAAATCTTTGGAATAACCGGTTTTTTTTTGAAGTAGTATTGAGAAAATGAATTTAAAAATCATTTTCATGCCAAGTTATATGGAAACGTTGTGTTTGTAACACGTTATGTTCATAAAACCATGTATTTGTAATGTTCATATAATCATCAATGCCCACCCTGACTTTGACCCGCATAATCTTATGCTTTAAATTTTGTATAAAACATGGTGGTAAATTTGTATGAACAAGTATGTAAATATAAAATCCCTGGTATGTAGCAAATAAGGAAAAAGAGATCACCAATGGTTTGCAAGGCCATTGATATGTGTGAAGTGCAAGTAGGAAGACTCAAACCTAGCGGATTTGTGCGTCGGGAACATAGTCACCCCGAGGAACGTTAACTGTTTGTCCTGGGGGCTGGGCTCGCTACACCCAGATAGATCTACCGCATCGTGCCCCTCGGTCCTACAATGAGGATTAATGGCCTCAAGTGCCACCTACCCACTCACATGATCTAAGTAGTAACCCTCCTTACGCTAACCATACCATGTAAAAGTAAATCCCTGGTCACCCTGGCCAGATCCCTGGTCACCCTGACCAGCTCCCTGGTCACCCTGGCCAGAAAATCATTCATATTTCGAAAATAAGCATTTGCTTTGTAAAAACCGGTATGTTTAGTAACTTTTCTTAAATCATTTGCGTTCCTCGAAATCCCTTCGTAATATGATTTAGAAATACGAGTTTTGCGTTTGTTCAAAACTTTGTTTGTTTTTGCAAAACGTGCATGTCTTTCCACCCCGAAAACATTTACAAAACTGTAAAATAGTAAAAAGTGGGGTTATGAACTCACCTGAATATTCCTGTGCAAAGCTAGCTAATTATGACCTCGTGATGTCGTTTCCAAGAGGAGACTCGCTAGCGTGCATTCTACATTATTCCTAACACGGAATGTCTAATAAGTTTCTAAATAAACGTAGTAACTAACTACGTGTCACCGAGCTCTACCGAATCGTTAATCGAACGATTCAACGGTAAGTTGTTAACTTAATGGAAAAGATTAAGTTATACGTGTTAAGTCTCGTTTAATGTCAGTAGCAATTTAATAAGTCTTGAAAAAGACTTAGTTTCCGAGAGACTTAAAATGAATAAATATTTATATAAAAATATATAAATATAACGTTGTAGGTGCGTTAGCCGTCTCGAGTAGTCATACGTGTATAAAAGAATATTTCTACGAAAATATCATATAACAAACTCGTATCATATATCGCGTTAGTTGTCTCGAGAGATCGTATGAAAATAATATATAATAACTTGTATTATATATATCACGTTTTGTGTATATTTGCCAAAAATATACGTATAGGCCGTTTCGGCGTTCGTAATAAATATAAAATATCATATTTATTTTATAAGAACTTCATCGAGTCGTTGAATAGATAAACTGTATCTATTTTGTAAAAGAATTCGTGTGTTTGAAATAAATATATATCTATATTTATTTTATAAAACAAGATCGTGTTGTTTGATATTTGAAATAAATATATAAGCTATATTTATTTTGTAAAAGGTTACGAGTTAACGACGTTCGAAATAAATATAACATTATATTTATTTGTAAAAGCGTTTGGAAATATCAAGGTTTGAAATATTATAGACTCGAATTCCTTTAAGCGTCGTTTTTGAAATATAATACGTGTCGTGTTTAAGGGTTTTTCTCGAAAAACGGGCAGAGCTTCCTCTATTTTTGGACGGTCCCGACATCTCAGTGTCGCTATTTTTATCAAAAAAAAGCAACCAATATTCAATCAACAATATATCAATTTGACAAATATTTCATAAAATGTAAAATATAATCATGTCGGTTCGAGCTCGTTTCACGTAATAAAACCATAATATAACGTAAATAATCTCGTTAAATCTTTACCAAATCTTCCGTCAATATCTCGAGTGAGCCGACTGAGTTGACCGAGTCAACTGGTTTGACCCGCTGAGTCGACTCGGTTTGACCGAGTCAACCGAAACGAACCGTCTGCCCAAGCCGCCTGACCGAACCCGAGGCCCGAACCGAAACTGAGAAGTATAACTTGCTGACTTGTTGACCGAATCTTGACCCGATCACCGAACCCGAGTTGACCAGGACCCGACTGTTTGACCGCTGTTGACTCGGACCGAGTTGACCCGTAAGCTGAGTTGACCGAGTCAACTCGTACCACTTCTGAAACTGAAACGAGTCCAAACAATCTGAACCGAGAGTATGTGCTAAGCAAACCGAAGCCGTAACAAAGTTGAACCAAAATAAAGATGGGGTAAACCAACCTGAACCGAGCCCGTCGGACATGAAGATAGCACCGCCGCTGCTCACCTCCGCCGCCGCCGCCCTCCTTCCCTCTTCGACATCTCTCTCTCATCTCGATCTCCTCTCTCTCTGTCTCGCTTGAGGTGCCGACCGGCACCACCCACCACAGCGCCGCCGCCTGTGGTGGTGGTGTTTGCTGCTGAAGTCCGCCACCACCAAAAGATGGTGGTGGTTGGCCGATTATCAGAAGGGGAGGGGGTAAATCAGGTGGGTATCACCGAGAAGGGGGGGTATCGGCCAGAAAGAAGGGAACCGAGAAGAGGTAGGGGGTGGTCGGCTGGGTTGGGTTTTGAGTTGGAGAAGATGAACTCTTTGTTTTGCTTTGTGTGTGTATGAATGTATGGCCAGATATATAACCGAGAGAGAGAGGGATGACAATTGTGTTGAGTGTGGATAAACAATATGCAGACAAGGGAACTTAGAGAGGGGAGGTGATTTAATAGAGTTTTGGTGAGATCTAAAAGAGATCTTGCTAAAATATTTTGCACAGATTTTCCCATCTCTAGAGATCATGATGGGACTTGGAAAGATCTACAAGAAACAACCTTGTAGTAGAAATCTACAATATTATGTGTAGGTTTAGGCTTGGGCCCAGGGCCCACAAGCCCATCTCGTGCGTAAGCGGCCCGTAATTCCTACGAGACCCGTTGTCAAATTCTGAACTCCGTTTTAACGTCAAAAATTAAAATACACAAAAAATACGGTCGGTAGTCGTTGTTTGCACGCCCGTTCGTCGATCACGGTAATAATCGCGAAAAATTGTATCGTTGTCGTCTTTAATCCGTTTTTCGATCCGGTTTCGACTGTAGTTGCTAAAATTTTATTACGAAGCTAATATATATATCGTAAAAATTTAATATTTGACGGCGTTGTCAGTATTCTGTTTGGTTTCGATCCTTTGCCGTTTAACGTTTCACAGGTTTCTCTGTAAACCACCGTTCGCGCATTGTAAAGTCGGATAAACGTTCCCAGGCACTCCAAAGGCCTAATTAAGTTAATTCGCGCTGTAAACACTATTCATTATCGCGTTAAACACCTGTTAATCACGTAATTAAGAGCCGTAAATCACGGGTTGTCACAAATTGATGGATACTTTCTTGGGTATTCCACCCCGAACTTAAGAGTCTGGAATCTAGAGACTAAATGGGTCGAGGAATGGTCTGAAGTCAGAGTACAAAGGCACACTTTACCAGTCAAATGTCCTGGTCAGCCTTGGATGTTTGAGTACGATGACTTTTTCAATTCGATCAATGTTGAAGCAGTTGAAGAAAATGCTGCGGCAAGGATGTTTTTCGAGAGTGACAATGCAACAGATTCACCGTTGGTTCGTCCAATTCTTGTCAATCAAGAACCATCTTCGGTGAACAATAATGCTCTCGACAATGAGGATTTTCACGATGCTACCGAATTGAACGAATCTTCAGAGGATGATGAATTTCTAGATGCAGATCAAGAAGCTCCAGCAACAGCAGTACATGGTACTTCAGAGGGTACACCTCCAGTGGATGTCCCTAGAACAGCTGAAGCTACTGCATCATCCTCTTCGTCAATTCCGGGCCTTGAATTGATTGTTGATCTCAATCTCAACAATCTGGGTACAAATATTCCAGTTCAAGATAATCCAGAAACAAGGATTCACAATACCCATCGTCAACAAAACATCATCGGAAATGTACAGAGTGGCGTTCAAACAAGAAACATGTTGCGAAACAACAACAATGCAGGCTTATATGCAACTATCCGAGAATCTGGTCAACAAAATGATTGGTCTTTCGCGTGTTATGTATCACAGGAAGAGCCAAGAACTTGGAAAGATGCTTTGAAAGATAGCTCTTGGGTTGAAGCAATGCATGAAGAACTGCAACAATTCCAGAAGCTTGGTGTCTGGAAACTCGTAGAGAAACCTGCTGGTTACAAGAAGATTGGTACCCGTTGGGTGTTTAAATGTAAAAAGGATGACCGTGGAATCGTTATTCGAAACAAAGCAAGGCTAGTCGTTCAAGGTTTTCGTCAGATAGAAGGGATCGACTACAACGAAGTGTATGCACCTGTTGCACGTCTAGAAACAATTCGGATTTTTCTGGCTTATGCCTCATTCAAAGGTTTCAAGGTATACCAGATGGACGTGAAAAGTGCATTCTTACATGGTGTGGTGGAAGAAGAGGTGTACGTCGAACAGCCTCCAGGTTTTGAAGATCCTATCCATCCCGATCGGGTTTGGTTGCTCAACAAAGCTCTCTATGGTCTACATCAAGCACCGCGAGCTTGGTACGCAACCTTATCTAATTATCTGCTGGAGAACGGATTTCGGAGAGGTCTTATCGATTGTACTCTTTTCATCAAAGAACAAGATGGAGATCTTCTACTGGTACAGGTATACGTTGATGATATTATTTTTGGTTATACTAATGATGTTTTGTGTAGGGATTTCGAGCGTGTAATGCAGGATAAATTCGAGATGAGTGCTATGGGGGAAATGACTTTCTTTTTGGGCCTACAAGTACAACAAACCGAGTCTGGGATATTCATCCATCAGACTAAATATGTTGGTGACATCTTGAGCCGGTTCCAGATGTCTGATGCAGCGCCCATCGGTACCCCATTGCCGCAAAATCACGGAATTACTCCAGACTTGAAGGGTGAAGCTGTTAGCCCCTCGTACTACCGCGCGATGATCGGATCTCTTATGTACCTCACAGCATCAAGACCAGATATAATGTACCCAACGTGCCTGCTTGCCAGATATCAAGTCAACCCGAAGGCCTCACATCTTGCAGCTGTAAAAAGGATTTTTCGTTATTTGAAGGGTTACCCTGACACCGGTCTGTGGTACCCTAGGGATAATAACTTTGACTTGATCGCATTCAGTGATTCTGATTTTGGCGGATGCAAAATCGATGGCAAATCCACAACGGCTGGATGTCAGTTTTTGGGAAATCGCCTAGTCACATGGCAGTGCAAGAAGCAGTCGTGCGTCGCTACATCAACATGCGAAGCTGAATACATTGCTGCCTCAAGTTGTTGCTCCCAAGTTCTATGGATCCAACAACAAATGCGTGACTACGGTTTTGAATTCCTAACTACTCCTATTTACGTTGATAATTCTGCTGCCTTACAGATCACTAGAAATCCTGTGCAGCATTCAAAGACTAAGCACATCGAAATTAAGTATCACTTCATACGTGATTGCTTTGAGAAAAGGCTAATCGATGTTGCTTACATACACACCGATGACCAACGTGCCGACCTTTTTACCAAAGCATTTGACAAATCAAGATTTGACTATTTATTACTGGTAAACGGCATTAAGGTCAAGCAAGAGTAAACCAACATCGGAAAATCATTTTTGTAAATACCTTTGTGTTTTTAAATTTATCTTAGTTTATTGATTTTAGGGGGAGTAAATCCAAATTTGAAAATCCAAAAACATCGAAAAATTTCAAAAACACAAAAACATTAGAAAAACAAAAATGAGTTTCCTGGCGAGCAAAAGAGAAAATGATAGTACATCAGTGGTCTGTCTAAACCTCTTTAAACCTTAAAATGAAAAACGATAAGCAGCTCTATATAAGATGTATCGGTAGGCTCACAATCATTTTAAAGTGTGCAGGGTGATATAAACTTAAATCGACTGAAGACCAGGTGGGAACCATTCATTGGCATATGGTCTTAGTACCGAAATTTCGTTTGAGAGATTGCCGAGGTTCTGAAATATTCGGTCTTTATGCTGCTTATCATCTGGGTATCATGGTTGTATCTTTTACCGAAAAATAACGGGGACGCAAGTCTAGATCTTCCATGATACCATACATACGTGTACATATTGCATTCGACCTCAATAAGTGATAAACAATCACATGTCCACAAAATAAGTGATAATATATCACATTTATCCGGGAGTCAAGTTCGTCTCTCTGTTGTACGAAAGTACTGACCTGTTCACGGACTTGCTCCTGTGCCCTCATGCATCCGAAATTCAAGTTCCTCATCAATAAGTGATTCTATCACATAGGGCTTGTTTTCAAATCAAAATAAGTGAGAATCTCACATCATATACGGTCAAACAGATGATAATCGGTATACTCACCGGTAAGATGAACCCTCGTGCATACCTTGATACGGGAATGTGTCGTGATGTGGATGAACACCGGTCGGTAAGTATAAATCATACCTTAACGTATCCCCTCGCCATGATTACATCTGATAAGTTGAGCTTAAGTGGACAACAATACCGATAATTGTTATAGGATGCTTATCTTAATGTTAACTAAAAGAACAACAAGAGCGTTTTGGCATGACCGTACACTGATATGATTCTCTTACCCTCGAAACTCGCAAAAAGAATGTCTGTAAATATTTATTTAATGCTTTCCGTTTCTGCATCTCTGTATATATTTATTTACTGCTTTCAGTCTTTACATTTGAAATATTCAAAAATACCAAAAAGATTTTAGGTGTGTTTTAATATAAACTTTATAAAAACCAAAAAGATTTTATTTCTATTTTATTTTCGATCGTACGATGTTGGATCTCGAGTCTTCGTTACCTGAAACCTGATTGAAAACCGAAACGACTAAATCTTCATAAACGGTCGAAATTTGCAAGTTTTGAAAGTTAAAAACTAAAATTGATAAATTTGTTAAACTTTCAAACTGTCGGACGGTGTTTGTTTGAACAATGGTCACATGTGTGTCCTTTGCTTATGATATTCCAGACAGTTGTTCTCATTACGCGTTTAGATTTCTTGCATGTGCAGATTCTAAAGGCAAGGAGAACATGGTCGATGACAAGCTTCGGAATGAAGACACGACGTGAAGGCACTCAAGTGATGAAGATGATCGAGTTGCCGCTGACCATTATCAACACCACAAGGATCTCAATTCATAAAGAACAAGACCTTCACGAGCATAACTCAAGGGGGAGCTTATGTTAAGGGGGAGTTTGTCAACACACTTCCTACATGAAACGGGGAGTTTGTTGGTACACTTTCTGCTTTCAAGACGTGAAGACTTTAAAGATCCTCCGACATTGAAGACTTGAAAGGACATCAAAGACTTGAAGTCACAAAGATCGAGACAAAGCTACAGCCAGACAAAGCTACAGCCAACGGGGAGTTTGTTGGTACACTTTCTGCTTTCAAGACGTGAAGAATTTAAAGATCCTCCGACATTGAAGACTTGAAAGGACATCAAAGACTTGAAGTCACAAAGATCGAGACAAAGCTACAGCCAGACAAAGCTACAGCCAAGGGGGAGTTTGTTGGTGCACTTGTGTCTGTACTTTGTCTGTATTTAATCTTGATACAAAACGATGTCTTTGATGTAAGATTGATGTAAGTTTGACCAAGTCAACCATCCTCCGGTTTGACTTGGCCAAACAGTTAGACAATGGTTGAAAGTTGTTTGGGTCGAAGGATGTGTCATCGAAGGATAGTTTAGATCCTTCGATGAGCTCGAAAGATAACCTTCGAAGGATAGACCACGAAGGATACCATCCTTCGTGGTATATGTGATCCTTCGATGGGATCCTGGTCGACAGATGATCTTTCGATCAGTCTGTCTGATCCTTCGACCAGACGATCTGTGTTGGGTATAAATACCCATGTTGTGTGTTCACTTCAGAGTTAGACAAGAGTTCGAAAGTTAGACACTAGAGAGAAGTGAGAGCATTCTGTTCAGAACACACACACACGAAAGTTAGAGAGAGTTTGCAAAACTGATTTGTAAACCTTGTGCTTGTAACCGTCATTCATAGTATTAATACAAGTGGTGTTAATCGTTGAAGTTTGTGTGTCGTGTTTATGCTTGTTCTTTCTCGGTTTGCATGCTAGCTTGGATTCCGCACTCGCTAGTGTGTTAGATATAACAAGGAATAGGTTAAACCTCAACCTCCGAGGGACCTACAAGTTTTAGGGGGAGTAAATCCAAATTTGAAAATCCAAAAACATCGAAAAATTTCAAAAACACAAAAACATTAGAAAAACAAAAATGAGTTTCCTGGCGAGCAAAAGAGAAAATGATAGTACATCAGTGGTCTGTCTAAACCTCTTTAAACCTTAAAATGAAAAACGATAAGCAGCTCTATATAAGATGTATCGGTAGGCTCACAATCATTTTAAAGTGTGCAGGGTGATATAAACTTAAATCGACTGAAGACCAGGTGGGAACCATTCATTGGCATATGGTCTTAGTACCGAAATTTCGTTTGAGAGATTGCCGAGGTTCTGAAATATTCGGTCTTTATGCTGCTTATCATCTGGGTATCATGGTTGTATCTTTTACCGAAAAATAACGGGGACGCAAGTCTAGATCTTCCATGATACCATACATACGTGTACATATTGCATTCGACCTCAATAAGTGATAAACAATCACATGTCCACAAAATAAGTGATAATATATCACATTTATCCGGGAGTCAAGTTCGTCTCTCTGTTGTACGAAAGTACTGACCTGTTCACGGACTTGCTCCTGTGCCCTCATGCATCCGAAATTCAAGTTCCTCATCAATAAGTGATTCTATCACATAGGGCTTGTTTTCAAATCAAAATAAGTGAGAATCTCACATCATATACGGTCAAACAGATGATAATCGGTATACTCACCGGTAAGATGAACCCTCGTGCATACCTTGATACGGGAATGTGTCGTGATGTGGATGAACACCGGTCGGTAAGTATAAATCATACCTTAACGTATCCCCTCGCCATGATTACATCTGATAAGTTGAGCTTAAGTGGACAACAATACCGATAATTGTTATAGGATGCTTATCTTAATGTTAACTAAAAGAACAACAAGAGCGTTTTGGCATGACCGTACACTGATATGATTCTCTTACCCTCGAAACTCGCAAAAAGAATGTCTGTAAATATTTATTTAATGCTTTCCGTTTCTGCATCTCTGTATATATTTATTTACTGCTTTCAGTCTTTACATTTGAAATATTCAAAAATACCAAAAAGATTTTAGGTGTGTTTTAATATAAACTTTATAAAAACCAAAAAGATTTTATTTCTATTTTATTTTCGATCGTACGATGTTGGATCTCGAGTCTTCGTTACCTGAAACCTGATTGAAAACCGAAACGACTAAATCTTCATAAACGGTCGAAATTTGCAAGTTTTGAAAGTTAAAAACTAAAATTGATAAATTTGTTAAACTTTCAAACTGTCGGACGGTGTTTGTTTGAACAATGGTCACATGTGTGTCCTTTGCTTATGATATTCCAGACAGTTGTTCTCATTACGCGTTTAGATTTCTTGCATGTGCAGATTCTAAAGGCAAGGAGAACATGGTCGATGACAAGCTTCGGAATGAAGACACGACGTGAAGGCACTCAAGTGATGAAGATGATCGAGTTGCCGCTGACCATTATCAACACCACAAGGATCTCAATTCATAAAGAACAAGACCTTCACGAGCATAACTCAAGGGGGAGCTTATGTTAAGGGGGAGTTTGTCAACACACTTCCTACATGAAACGGGGAGTTTGTTGGTACACTTTCTGCTTTCAAGACGTGAAGACTTTAAAGATCCTCCGACATTGAAGACTTGAAAGGACATCAAAGACTTGAAGTCACAAAGATCGAGACAAAGCTACAGCCAGACAAAGCTACAGCCAACGGGGAGTTTGTTGGTACACTTTCTGCTTTCAAGACGTGAAGAATTTAAAGATCCTCCGACATTGAAGACTTGAAAGGACATCAAAGACTTGAAGTCACAAAGATCGAGACAAAGCTACAGCCAGACAAAGCTACAGCCAAGGGGGAGTTTGTTGGTGCACTTGTGTCTGTACTTTGTCTGTATTTAATCTTGATACAAAACGATGTCTTTGATGTAAGATTGATGTAAGTTTGACCAAGTCAACCATCCTCCGGTTTGACTTGGCCAAACAGTTAGACAATGGTTGAAAGTTGTTTGGGTCGAAGGATGTGTCATCGAAGGATAGTTTAGATCCTTCGATGAGCTCGAAAGATAACCTTCGAAGGATAGACCACGAAGGATACCATCCTTCGTGGTATATGTGATCCTTCGATGGGATCCTGGTCGACAGATGATCTTTCGATCAGTCTGTCTGATCCTTCGACCAGACGATCTGTGTTGGGTATAAATACCCATGTTGTGTGTTCACTTCAGAGTTAGACAAGAGTTCGAAAGTTAGACACTAGAGAGAAGTGAGAGCATTCTGTTCAGAACACACACACACGAAAGTTAGAGAGAGTTTGCAAAACTGATTTGTAAACCTTGTGCTTGTAACCGTCATTCATAGTATTAATACAAGTGGTGTTAATCGTTGAAGTTTGTGTGTCGTGTTTATGCTTGTTCTTTCTCGGTTTGCATGCTAGCTTGGATTCCGCACTCGCTAGTGTGTTAGATATAACAAGGAATAGGTTAAACCTCAACCTCCGAGGGACCTACAACTATACCGATATCCTCCTCCTTTTCATATTCCTGTTGATTTCCGGCGTCTTATTTCTTCGCCGGGGAAACGGCCTCCCTATTAACTGGCCGTTTCTCGGCATGACGCCGGAGATCCTCCTTAACATCCACCATATCCATAACTTTGCTACCGATTTCCTCAAACTTAGTAACGGTACATTCTTGCTCAAAGGTCCTAAGTTTGCCAATATAGATATGTTATTCACATCCGATCCTGCGAACATCTACTACATATTGAGTAAAAACTTCCCTAATTATCCCAAAGGCCCCGATTTTCGTAGAATATTCGATATCCTAGGAAATGGAATATTTAACTCTGATCATGAGTTATGGGAACTCCACAGGAAAACAACAACAACGTCTTTATTCAAACACCCAAATTTTCACACGATTCTGGAAACAACAATCAAGAACAAGATAAACAAAGGGCTTCTACCGGTTCTTGACCATTATCATGTGACTGATTTACAGGAAATATTTCAGAGGTTTACTTTTGATGCTATTTGTGTGTTGCTTTTGGATTATGATCCTGAAAGTTTGTCTGTTGATTTACCATTTGTTCCGTGTGAGAAGGCGTTTACGGATGCGGAAGAAGCTCTTATGTTGAGACATTTTTTACCGGAAAAGGTTTGGAAGTTGCAGAAGAGATTTGGGTTGGGGAAGGAGAAGAAGCTGAGTGAAGCTTGGAAGGCTTTTGATGAATTTATATACATGTGTTTGTCACAAAAAGAGGTAAAATGCTATAACAAATTATATACAAGTCAATACAACATATTATTTTATTGCTTTTGTTAAACTTTTGGGTGCAGTTATTTTTGAGGGAGAGTATAGAACTATAGATATTTTAAAAGGGGTTTGTGTTAACTTGTACTACTATAGTTTGTTCTTGTTTGATGTTGTTTTAGCTTTTAGTACTATAATTTTTCGGTTTATGTTATAGGTAGTTTACTACTTTATTTAGTACTTTATTTGTGTTAACTCTATGCTATGTGAATATTGTAGTTTACATGTCTAGAAAAGGCTTTGTAGTGAGGGTCGTAAGCAGTCTCTCTATCTTCTGGGATAGAAGAAATGTTTGTCACAATTCCATCCTTCATAGACGGTATCAAATGCAACATTATTAATGAAATTCTAAAGGGTACGTTTGTTTCTTTGTTTAAACTTTAAACATAGGAGGACGAGGAGTCTGCGGGGTTGTTAACGTCCTTGAAGAGTGGGTTTAGCGGACAGATTGGGACATCATGCGACTCAAAACAATTCCTAAGAGACGTCATACTAAACCTGATGCTAGCAGGGAGATACACGACAAGCACAACCCTTTCTTGGTTCTTTTATCTCCTTGCTCAAAACCCGAATGTCGAGAACAAGATCCGGAAAGAGATCCAAAACAAAACAGGTAGCCGGAATTGGAAAACTCTAACTATAAATGACTTTGAGGGACTCATTCATCTTCATGGAGGTTTATGTGAAGCATTAAGACTCTATCCACCGGTTGCCTTGGAGCGCAAAGCTCCATCGAAGGCAGATGTCCTCCCAACCGGTCATGTTGTTGATAAAGAGACGAGGATAATTCTATCCTTTTACTCGATGGGACGAATGGAAGGTTTATGGGGGGGGGGGGGGGATGATTGCATGGAGTTTAAGCCGGAAAGATGGTTTTCAAAAGGCGTGAATGGGATTGGGATTAAGCATGAACCGTCGTACAAGTTCCCTGCTTTTCATGCTGGCCCGCGGACGTGTTTGGGTAAAGAAATGGGGATGATTCAGATGAAAATGGTGGCGGCTGCAATCGTTTGTAATTATCGTGTGGAGTTGGTGGAGGGTCATATGGTTTGTCCAAGTGATTCCATTATACTCCAAATGAAATATGGCTTGAAAGTTAGGGTGGTCCAGTTCACAACCATCAACCAAGGTGGTTGATGGTTTCACATGTTGAATTTTTTTTTATTGAAAGGAATTTGGCATGAATGGATGCAATATCGTTTCTAGTTTGATGACCATGACCTTAACGAATGATGTAGGTGAGATATATTATGGTGTATTTTTAATGAATAATTAAAGGTCTCAACGAGGTTAATAGTGACATTTTCAGTTTCAAAATAAATGAATGGCTAGAAAAGACTTGAGGAAGAACATAACTATATCTAAATGATAACCTTACACTTTTTATTTTGTGAGGGCAAACAATATCATATTACTAGTGTAGGAGACAGTTCACATAAAATAAAATAAAACTTTTATTAACTTGAATTACAATATAGAAATGAAGAAAGCAATGATTTACTATATACTGTTACAACTGAAATAAAAAGATAAACAAGAACAAAAACACAAAATAGAGAGATGTTCTTGGCTGAGGACCGTGTTAGACACGGGTCTTTAAAACAAATTTCGAGTCTCCCAAGAGAACTTGTTTGTTTCCAGAATACAACAGTCTGACCAGTGTGGCAAGAGTTGACGAAACCCGAAGGTATACCTTTAAACAAGAAAGAAAATGAAGAAGATTTTGTAGAGAAGAAGTTGCATATGTTGGTGAATTTTCGGTGTGTCTTCTGCAGTAGGTCTCCCTCCTATTTATATTGCAGGTTTGGATGAAACAGAAAAAATGCATTAAATGAGAGAATTAATCTGCATTAAACATCTTTAATGCATTTAATTCGTCATTGAATCCAAAGTAAAACATCACATGCTTATAACCTCTGAGATGAGATTTAACTAATCGTCATTGAATCCAAAATGTTGTAAACAATGATAATCCAAAATCCATTGGTGTAGTGAATGAAGGAAGGGTGTTAATATTTAGATACCTCTCCCCTCTACCAAATTCGATAACAAACATCATCGGCCAGTAGGCCTAGCCATAACAACAACGATAAACAAAACTGTTGTCAAAACATTTAAGATTAATCGGCGTTTCCTTAGAAATTCAACAACAAAGGCTAACGCATACCTTAAAACCCTAACGGATTAACAATAGTGTTTATTAAACATAAAGAGAAATAAGAAAACACTCCTCAACGTAATGGTTGGCTGGAGAAGAGGTCCACCGGGAATCGATGGAGGATTGACAGGTGGAGGGGCAGGAGGTGAAAGGACCAAATGAAGTAAAGGTGAGGGCTTTTATAGGGGAAACAAACGTACAACACCACAAAGCAGAGCAAAACACAACACTAATAAACACAAAAAAAAGTGAAGCAAAAAGTACAACACAATAATGCACAACCATATTGCAAAGTAATACTACATATATATGATGTATCCATATAAATATGTTAGCAATTAACTAAGCATATAGTCAGACATTACATGACAAAATGGTCATGTAACTATTTTACCTCAAATAACACCTCTTTTAGCCTGAAAAAAGTTACATATGAAGAGAGTTATGTGAAACCACACTTGTGAATCAACTTTGGTTCTGGTAAATATTTTCTTTTTGTTAACAATACAAAGAAAACTATTCAACCTACTGTATAATAAATCTTTATTCAAAAGAATAGTCGAACATATAGAGCCGGGGCGGATGTACCTTATGATAAGGGGTAGCCTTCGTACTACTTTCCTTGGCGCTCCGGCGATAGTGTAAATTTTGAAAAAATTTGACGTTTTTTCGATTTCGTTACCCCTTTCTTTTGATACGTTATCCCTATGAAGGTTTTCTAGATCCGCCACTGATATAGAGTTGTCTGAGAATAACATAATAACGAAGGACTAGTAAAATAATGCTGAATTTGTATATCATTTTACGTGATATATCCTTTATGGACAAACATTATCACGTTGGGTTTATCGCGCCATCACTTTAGGTTAGGTTTATTGTGTCTATAACATCACTTTCTTTTTAATAACTACCAATTAGGCTAGGTGGTGTGAGATAAAACATTTACGTCACATCAGAGTCACTAAGCGTCAAATAAGCGAGAGATTTTATCATTAACTTATACGGTGTGGGATAACGCCCTCATTAAAGCCCCTCTAACTATATAAAAAATAGAAAAAATATAAAAACTAAAGATCTGATTGGATATGCATGTGCCCCACGAAGTCTCCCTCAATAGCACTCGTGATTTGTCTTACAAGCCCCTCCATTATGCCCAAGGGTGGCGTTTGAGGCGCTAAGAGTGATGTGGTATAGGGCGCTAACCCACACCGGGTAGCGTTAAAGGAAAAACATCATGACATTAAGTATCATTTACATAACGATCATTAAATAATTTAGCGGCCAATGATATCTAGATCAAGTGGTGGAAGGCTTGCATTTCTCTTGGGATATGCAGGTTCAACTCCCATTTGGTGCAGAGTGAGGCACTGGTGGGCAATGATAGGAGACTCAAAGAAACCTGGGTTCGATCCTTGAGTCAAACGGGTTTTACCGATAATTTCGCCGTCGTGCCTTTGGGCGAGTGGGTTACAGGGTTTTCCCCGGAATTAGTGGTGGACTCGAGTTACTCTCGTAGTACTCCGTTTGATTTAGTGGGTGCCCGATGCTCGAGATTAATTCGGTTCGCCGTTCAAAAAAAATAATTTAGCGGCCAATTATATCACTCCCTCCATGGTCCCTACATCAAAAAGCAGATCACGTTATAGGAAAAAAACAAAATCACATGTATGTCTAAGTTTGGCACCATAGTATTTAATGTAACTATATATTACACCACAAGCCTCATCCTTCCAAAACACTTGGCTCCTCTCCGGTACTATACCGATATCCTCCTCCTTTTCATATTCCTGTTGATTTCCGGCGTCTTATTTCTTCGCCGGGGAAACGGCCTCCCTATTAACTGGCCGTTTCTCGGCATGACGCCGGAGATCCTCCTTAACCTCCACCATATCCATAACTTCGCTACCGAATTCCTCAAACTTAGTAACGGTACATTCTTGCTCAAAGGTCCTAAGTTTGCCAATATAGATATGTTATTCACATCCGATCCTGCGAACATCTACTACATATTGAGTAAAAACTTCCCTAATTATCCCAAAGGCCCCGATTTTGTAGAATATTCGATATCCTAGGAAATGGAATATTTAACTCTGATCATGAGTTATGGGAACTCCACAGGAAAACAACAACAACGTCTTTATTCAAACACCCTAATTTTCACACGATTCTGGAAACAACAATCAAGAAGAAGATAAACAAAGGGCTTCTACCGGTTCTTGACCATTATCATGTGACTGATTTACAGGAAATATTTCAGAGGTTTACTTTTAATGCTATTTGTGTGTTGCTTTTGGATTATGATCCTGAAAGTTTATCGGTTGATTTACCATTTGTTCCGTGTGAGAAGGCGTTTACGGATGCGGAAGAAGCTCTTCTGTTGAGACATTTTTTACCGGAAAAGGTTTGGAAGTTGCAGAAGAGATTTGGGTTGGGGAAGGAGAAGAAGCTAAGTGAAGCTTGGAAGGCTTTTGATGAATTTATATACATGTGTTTGTCACAAAAAGAGGTAAAATGCTATAACAAATTATATACAAGTCAATACAACATATTATTTTATTGCTTTTGTTAAACTTTTGGGTGCAGTTATTTTTGAGGGAGAGTATAGAACTATAGATATTTTAAAAGGGGTTTGTGTTAACTTCTACTACTATAATTTTTTCGGTTTATGTTATAGGTAGTTTACTACTTTATTTAGTACTTTATTTGTGTTAACTCTATGCTATGTGAATATTATAGTTTACATGTCTAGAAAAGGCTTTGTAGTGAGGGTCGTAAGCAGTCTCTCTATCTTCTGGGATAGAAGAAATGTTTGTCACAATTCCATCCTTCAGAGACGGTATCAAACGCAACATTATTAATGAAATTCTAAAGGGTACGTTTGTTTCTTTGTTTAAACTTTAAACGTAGGAGGACGAGGAGTCTGCGGGGTTGTTAACGTCCTTGAAGAGTGGGTTTAGCGGACAGATTGGGACATCATGCGACTCAAAACAATTCCTAAGAGACGTCATACTAAACCTGATGCTAGCAGGGAGAGACACGACAAGCACAACCCTTTCTTGGTTCTTTTATCTCCTTGCTCAAAACCCGAATGTCGAGAACAAGATCCGGAAAGAGATTCAAAACAAAACAGGTGGCCGGAATTGGAAAACTCTAACTATAAAAGACTTTGAGGGACTCATTCATCTTCATGGAGGTTTATGTGAAGCATTAAGACTCTATCCACCGGTTGCCTTGGAGCACAAAGCTCCATCGAAGGCAGATGTCCTCCCAACCGGTCATGTTGTTGATAAAGAGACGATGATAATTCTATCCTTTTACTCGATGGGACGAATGGAAGGTTTATGGGGGGGGGGGGGGGGGGGATGATTGCATGGAGTTTAAGCCGGAAAGATGGTTTTCAAAAGGCGTGAATGGGATTGGGATTAAGCATGAACCGTCGTACAAGTTCCCTGCTTTTCATGCTGGCCCGCGGACGTGTTTGGGTAAAGAAATGGGGATGATTCAGATGAAAATGGTGGCGGCTGCAATCGTTTGTAATTATCGTGTGGAGTTGGTGGAGGGTCATATGGTTTGTCCAAGTGATTCCATTAAAATATGGCTTGAAAGTTAGGGTGGTCCAGATCACAACCATCAACCAAGGTAGTTGATGGTTTAACATGTTGAATTTTTTTTTTATTGAAAGGAATTTGGCATGAATGGATGCAATATCGTTTCTAGTTTGATGACCATGACCTTAACGAATGATGTAGGTGAGATATATTATGGTGTATTTTTAATGAATAATTAAAGGTCTCAACGAGGTTAATAGTGACATTTTCAGTTTCAAAATAAATGAATGGCTAGGAAAGACTTGAGGAAGAACATAACTATATCTAAATGATAACCTTACACTTTTTATTTTGTGAGGGCAAACAATATCATATTACTAGTGTAGGAGACAGTTCACATAAAATAAAATAAAACTTTTATTAACTTGAATTACAATATTGAAATGAAGAAAGCAATGATTTACTATATACTGTTACAACAGAAATAAAAAGATAAACAAGAACAAAAACACAAAATAGAGAGATGTTCTTGGCTGAGGACCGTGTTAGACACGGGTCTTTAAAACAAATTTCGAGTCTCCCAAGAGAACTTGTTTGTTTCCAAAATACAACAGTCTGACCAGTGCGGCAAGAGTTGACAAAACCCGAAGGTATACCTTTTAATAAGAAAGAAAGTGAAGAAGATTTTGCAGAGAAGAAGTTGCATATGTTGGTGAATTTTCGGTGTGTCTTCTGCAGTAGGTCTCCCTCCTATTTATACTGCAGGTTTGGATGAAACAGAAAAAATGCATTAAATGAGAGAATTAATCTGCGTTAAACATCTTTAATGCATTTAATTCGTCATCAGGGGCGGACCCACATAGAATGGGTCGAGGTCCATGGACCCCAATGTTTTTAGAAAAATTAGTAGATTCGGTATATTAAATTGTATAAGGACCCCATAAATATAATTAGGTGGACACCACATAAAGAAAAGGAAACCTGGTGTAGTGGTAAATCCTTCTCTTTACCACTTAGAGGTCATGGGTTCAATCCTTGTATAGCTTGTTTTTCTTGTTTTTTTTAAATCTAGTTCAAACCTCGCTATAACCCGGCCCGAACGAGGACCAACCCAAAAATTTTAACGTTTTGTTATGAAAATTTTGAACATCGAAAAAATTGGACCCCATTGAAAAAAAAAAAATCCTGGGTCCGCCACTGTTCGTCATAGAATTTTTAGTCAAAACCATTGACTCTTCCGTTTTAAATGCTAAAATGAAACAAATCTGTCATTAAAGTCTGGAAGCTTCTAGCGTGTGCGCGCGCAAGACAGGCATACTGGTGCGCGCGCGCCACTTTGGCTCACTTTCATGCGTGCGCAGGACTCTGATGCGCGTATGCCATTTTGTCTCATTTTTATGAGTGCGCAGGTCTACACCACTCATGCGAGCGTGCGCCACGTCACCAGTGAACCTATACAATCACGCCACACAGTCGCTCCGTATTGGCTCACTTTGGTGCGCCGCACGTGTCACATCAGTGTCCATGAACCACTATGCGCAGACCAGCCTGGTCATGCGCTATGTATCTGTGCGCCCGCCTGCCACGTCATTTGCCAAGGCTTACCTACCACCTGGTCCTTGCAGATCCTATGCTTCACCACGCGTGCGCGGTCAAAAAATTCAAAGGCGGCTCTCAAGCGGTATGCGGCGTTGCGAGCGTGCGCCATCAAAAAGCCACATTGCGCCCATGCCACACGTGCGCGCGTGTGCGGGTTAGGGTGCCTTCGCGAGTACACTAGTGTGTGCTTCCATGAAACAATAAGGAAGGAGTGTTCCCACTTAAATACCAGTTTAAGTTTCATCACTCCTCCTATGTGGGACAACATGCCACTTTCCCATTATTTCAGCATTCAATGTTTCAAACACCAAACTTTGAGCATCGATATCTCATTGATCTTAGCTCCGTTTTGGACGGGGTTTAGTTCGTTGCGAAGCTCTTCCAACATAGAACACAAAACCACAAATAAATATATAAAATCCCCTCAGTTTCTTATATTTATTTGTAGTAAAAAAATAGGAAAAACATTTCCTATATTTGTGAAAATTGCTATTTTCACAAAATTTCCAACAAGTAGATCACTAAGTTATGGGTTTCTAACTACTAGATGAATCAACTTTTTAACGCAAGCCCTTCATTGTTACATACCAAACAAGAGAACTCAACCCAAAAGACTAGTCTAGTGGGTGAGTGAGCCCATTTGGTATATATAAACCCCAAATCAGTTGTCCATACAACCGATTGCAATGATATTAGTCCATAACAATCGACCGTCCTTGTTGGCTCTTTCCAGCCCGCCACTCCATGGGACACCATCTGAGCCTCGTTGGTCACGGCTGGCTCTTTCCAGGCCATCACTCCGTGGATCACCACTACCAGAGTCTGGTAGGTAACAGAGTCATTTAGTATATAAACCCCACATCAGTTGCCCATACAACCGATGTGGGATAAGTCATATACTTTGCAATGATATTAGTCCAAACATTCATCTACGTTGAAGGGTCTAAATTGTAAAAACGTTATGTGGGCTTAAAGTATATTTTTCAAAGGTTTTTTGAAATGCCTTTTTTTTAGAATTTTATAGATTGTAATTTAGATCACTAATTCATGTAAATGCTAAGTTCTAGTAACTGACACATTTAATAAATAATATTATGTTTGTGTTATACTAAACCTTATAGCTATAGCATGTCGACACGACTCATTTAACAAGTCACAATATGATACATTTTGTTAGCCCCTAATTAGCCCTAGTTGCTGCGAGCATAAATTATGTTGCAAACATCAAGGGATCCAAGGTTGGAGCTTAAGGGACCTAAATCCAATGGCCAAGTCAATCCTGTTTAAAAATGTATACTACTTTATAATTGATAATGTATATAACAAGTATACCTATGATAAACCAAAAAGTCACTAAAGAGTAGATATCAGTATCAATTTAGAAAATTTTGGTAGTGGGATGAGCGGGTCAACGCGAGTCCGATAAAAAAGCCAAATTATGATAATATAAATTTTAAAAGAACTAATCAAATAA
The DNA here is from genome assembly GCA_030545235.1 of Helianthus tuberosus. Classification (NCBI taxonomy): domain Eukaryota; kingdom Viridiplantae; phylum Streptophyta; class Magnoliopsida; order Asterales; family Asteraceae; genus Helianthus; species Helianthus tuberosus. The sequence continues at coordinate 204,324,189 of CM060425.1, forward strand.
AGAAATAATACTAAATACATGGAAAAATTTAATCAAATGAAAAAGTTACCTATTTAAATATAAATACAACAAAATAAAATCAAAAAAATAAAATGATTACCTAAATAAAATTAAATTATCCGATGGATTTTATGTTCTTAGGAAAAACAAACCTACAAATTACGTGCAAATATTCTTTGTGGGTGGCTTTTCGGGGAGAGGGAGGTCAACAAGCCCATCTTTAATGGGTGGTCTTAAGAGGTACAAACGCATACGCTAATGAGAGAAGGACATTGCAAACACGGTGAGGAGAGAAGGGAGGATGTCGTCCATGACCATACACCGTTTGTGATGAGATGGAGGGTTGCTGGGCAGCAGTCCCCCCACAGATACTCTAAGATGACAAAAAAAAATGAGGCTTGAGAGTGACACCTCTTTTAAGCATTTAGAGTTTAGCCCCATTTTGTTGATTTACACGAACTTCTATGCATTTGGTATTAAATCCAAGAAAAACTTAAAACCCATTTAGTTATAATGTTCACTTACCCACTTGTCTATTTATTTCTTTTTTTTTTTTTTTGGGTGTTTTAGAGAGTTTTACTGGAGGCAGCCTCTCTTTCCCTAACGGTAGAGGTAAGGTGTGCTTATATCTCACCCTCCCTAGACCCTACTAATAGAATAGCTTTGTTATTTGTGTGATTTTACTAGGTATGATTGATTGATTGTTCACTCACCCACTTGGGTTGTAAGCTAGTGGTAAAAAGCAAAACTTCTTTAAAGAAGATAAAACTTCTAAACTTGTTTAGTTACCCGCTTGGGTTCTAGCCCCATGTAATTTGATTTTGTGTGATTATATACATTTAAGTTTATAATTTCACTTCATATAAAAGACTAATTTAGGAAACCAATATGACATTTAAGCACATATCCGATCATTGGCGAAGCCCCCCCCCCCCCCCCCCCCCCATTTTTCCGAAACCGTGGGGCGGAAACGTATATGTCTAAAAAATTTCTATATGAAAGTACTATTCATAACACTACGCATCGAAAAGTTTGGAGGGCGGGCGCCCCCCGGACATACACTAAGCTGCGCCCCTCCGATCATCATTTAATATTTTTTTAATGAAATATCGTAATATATTAGAAAATTATTAAACAAGTACTGTTATAGAATATGATGTGTCCAGTGGCTCCACTCATAGTTCTGAACCTTTTGGTAATTGGTGTTTGTAGTATTCACTCAATCACATGTCTTCCCTCCACTATTCAGATATCTTCACCCTTTCATCTTTTTGTTGGTTTCCCTCCACCATTCTAGTATCTTATAGCTTGTTTGTAGATATTCTTTTTATGTTCAGTTTTTAGTTTTTACCTTATATTCCCAGCCATTAAAAACACTTATTCTATTTTACACCTTTAAATTTTTATTCTCATATTCTTTCAACTCTATTTCTTTCTGTATATGTATGTATGTAGAGATTGTATGTATAGAGACAGACAGAGGTAAGAGGAGTGTGTATATATTAACACCCTAAAAAAAGTAAATGAATATTCTAATTTTTTAACAACAATTTCTAGATTTTCTAAAATAATTACATCAAACTTGTGTACTTTGCATGATTTAAAACTCACAATTTGATCGAGTACATCATTTTTTTAACGGCAAATTAGATCAATGACGGATCATGAAATATTATCGTGCTAGCAGCAGAACTACCGATCATATCCATCACCACTAGGCATAATGCTTATATTAGAGCATTCTCATCCAATCCATCAAATTATACATATATTCCACTAAAAAACAACTCCTATATCAATATATTTCCACTAAAAACAAATATTTTTTCTCTCTCATTTTCAATTAAATAATATTATTATCACATTTTTCTCTTTCCTTCACTCACAACCACTTTCAATATATATTAAAAAAATTATACTGGGTGAACAGTGTCCTCCCAAATATACAGATGAACAGTAACATTTTCTCTCTCCTCCACTCACAACCACTTTTTATACCCTTTACAATATAAAAACTCACCCTCACAAGTTTTGATGGATTGGATGAGAATGCTCTTACAATTCAGTAGGGAACCCAATATGGGAAAACCCCACTTGTGGGAATCGAACACAATACCTATTAATCTCAAAACCTTATCCCACCCACAAGATGTCACTAGGATATAAAGCCCGGCGATCGAGGACATCATTTACCACCCAGATGTCGCATTTGGAACGTTAAACTGTAAGTGAACATCATCCCTCCCTAGTCCCTACATCAAGACAGGCCCCGATCCTATGAAACTTGTATAAAACAATCACATGTAGGTAGTAGGTACCATTGTATTTAATGTAAAACTTATACATATGTAAACCAGACACACCTTGTCTTATCCCTCCCAATCAGATGGCTTATATCCTTCTCCCTTTCATCCTACTCTTAATATCCGGTGCCGTATTTCTTCGCCGGAGAAACGGCCTCCCTATTAACTTGCCGCTTCTCGGCATGACACCCGAGATCATCCTAAACATCCACCGTATCCACAACTTCGTCACCGATTTCCTCAAACTTAGTAACGGTACATTCTTGTTCAAAGGTCCTAAGTTTGCCAATATAGACATGCTATTCACATCTGACCCTGCAAACATCCACTACATGTTGAGTAAAAACTTCCCGAATTATCCTAAAGGTCCCGATTTTCGTAGAATATTCGATATTCTAGGAAATGGAATTTTTAACTCTGATCATGAGTTATGGGAACTTCATAGGAAAACAACTACAGTTTCTGTATTCAAACACCCGAATTTTCACTCGATTTTAGAAGCAGGCATTAAGAACAAGATAGACAAAGGGCTTCTACCGGTTCTTGAGCATTATCCGGAGATCGATTTGCAAGAAATATTTCAGAGGTTTACTTTTGATTCTATTTGTGTGTTGCTTTTGGATTATGATCCCGAAAGCTTGTCGGTTGATTTACCGATTGTTCCGTGTGAGAAGGCGTTTACGGACGCTGAAGAAGCGCTTTTGTGGAGGCATTTTTTGCCGGAGAAGGTTTGGAGGTTGCAAAAGAGATTTGGGTTGGGGAAGGAGAAGAAGCTGAGTGAAGCTTGGAAGGCTTTTGATGAGTTTATATACGGATGTTTGTCCCGAAAAGAGGTAAAACAATACAGCATTTTTTATGACTTTGTAGAGAAAAACAAGTGACAAACTGCGTGTCAATTGTTAAAACTGGATTTTTTAAGAACATGGACTAAGTTAGAAACCACAAGCTTTTAAGTAGTGCTTTTAAAACCGGACTAGAGAAATCGAGCATGAAACCTCCCCGTTTAAGCCCTTTGAACATTTTCCATTTAAACAGGTTGGTTATCGGTTAGACTGGTGAACCGTGTAACTCGGACCAGGTTGTCAGACCAGATTTTTATATTTGTGCAGATCAGTTCACATTTATTTGTATATTTATGGCTTGTTAATCATTTTTCATACCGTAGAAGGAAGACGAGGAGCCAACTGCCAACGTGCCAGCAGAGTTGTTAACGTCCTTAACGAGCGGTTTTAGAGGACAAACTGGACTTTCATATGACTCAAAAGAGTTCCTAAGGGACATCATACTAAACCTGATGCTTGCTGGTAGAGACACCACAAGCACATCCCTTTCTTGGTTCTTTTATCTCCTCACTCAAAACCCGAGTGTGGAGAACAAGATCCGTAAAGAGATCGATAACAAAACAGGTGGCCGGAAATGGCAAACTATAACCATAAAGGATCTGGAGGGACTTGTTTATCTTCATGGAGGTTTATGTGAAGCATTAAGACTCTATCCACCGCTTGCTTTGGAGCACAAAGCTCCATCGGAGGCAGACATTCTCCCAACCGGTCATGTTGTTGATAAAGAGACAAGGATAATTTTGTCTATTTACTCGATGGGACGAATGGAAGGGTTATGGGGGGAAGATTGCATGGAGTTTAAGCCGGAAAGATGGTTTTCAAAAGGCGCGAATGGGATTGTGATTAAGCATGAACCGTCGTACAAGTTCCCTGCGTTTCATGCTGGCCCTCGGACGTGTTTGGGTAAAGAAATGGGGATGATTCAGATGAAAATGGTGGCGGCTGCAATCATTTGTAATTATCATGTGGAATTGGTGGAGGGTCATGTGGTTTGTCCGAGTGATTCTATTATACTGCAAATGAAATATGGTTTGAAGGTTAGGCTCTTTCCGATCAAGACCGCCAATGAAGGAGGTTAATAATTTCACACTTCGAATTTGTCAAATATTGATGATTGTATGTTAATCTACAATAGTTTCGGTGATATATATTATGGTGTAATATGCATACATTTTAATGAATAAAGGCCTTAAGTTTGGTGTTAATTGATTATTGAATAGTCAATTAATCTCCTATTGTAAATCTTTCTCTATATCTAGCAAGAGTTCTTGAGTTTCTAAGTCGGTTTTTAGAACCACCTTGTGACATCCCTTAGTTTAGAAATGTTATTAGTTGCTAACATGATAGAGGTGTGTCATTCTTATAAGATTTTTGATGACATGTGTTTTAGACACCAATTATTGTTTACAAATGATCATAGTCACCTTGAGTTGTGTTGGATGGTAAGATCGGGTCAATGTGAGTCCGATAAAAAAGCCAAATTATGATAATTTTTAAATGAATTAATCAAATAAAGAAATAATACCAAATACATGGAAAAGTTTAATCAAATGAAAAAAATTACCTAAATAAATATAAATACAACAAAATATAAAATGCTTACCTAAATAAAATTAAATTATCCGATGGTTTTTATGTGCATAGGAAAAACAAACCTACAAATTACGTGCAAATATTCTTTGTGAGTGGCTTTTCGGGAAGACAGGGAGGTCAACAAACCCATCCCTAATGGGTGGTCTTAAGAGATACAAACGTAAACGTATACGCTAACGAGAGAAGGAGGATGTTGCAAACATGGTGAGGAGAGAAGGGAGGATGTCCTCCATGACCATAGACCGTTTGTGATGAGATGGAGGGTCGCTGGGGCAGCAGTCCTTAGCGTCAACATGAAGCTGAGATGATGGAGTCTATATGCACCCGCAGATACTCTAAGATGAGAAAAAAAAAAGATAAGGCTCGAGAGTGACACCTCTTTTAAGCATTTAGAGTCTAGCCCCATTTTGTTGATTTACGCGAACTTCTATGCATTTGGTACTAAATCCATAGTTTTACATAATTTGACTTGACATAAGAAAAACTTAAAACCCATTTAATTATAATGTTCACTTACCCACTTGGGTTGTAGGCTAGTGGTAAAAAGCAAAACTTCTTTAAAGAAGATAAAAGTTCTAACCTTGTTTAGTTACCCACTGGGGTTCTTGCCCCATGTAATTTGTGTGATTATATACATTTAAGTTTATAATTTCACTTCATATAAAAGACTCATTTAGGAAACCCATATAACATTTATGTTGGCAGAAGCAATTGTTATCATCATCATCATGGTGGGATTCAAAAGGTTTGGCAGAGGAATTAAGAGTGTTGATCGAATTAACAGCCATGATCAACAACAATGTGCAGTAACAGTGAAACGAATGGAGGAAAATAATGTGAGTATGAATGGACAAACAAAACGGAAACCTTTGAATGTCTTGGTGCCGGAACATAATGACGGACATTGCGTATTTATACATAAGAGTTTGGCGGTTCCTTGGGGCGGTAATAACTGCCATAGCAGTTTGAATTCCAACCCACTTATCGTTCATCATTTATAAGTTCTAGCACATATCGAATATAAGTTACATAAAATATACTAACATAATTAAGTTTATATATATCTAACACAACCCCCTAAACTTGATTATGCTTAGAAGCATGCATCAGGACGCTCCGGTTAGCTTCATCCACGACTTTCATTGCTTGGTTGAAATCAAATCTACGACGTTTCTTTTGCATCTTCATTGCACCTTCCCAGTCATTTCCGGCAAATAATGCATAATGCTGAAAGGCTTTTTCATCTTGAACATCACCGTCACTCCTCCTCCTTTATGGCTGACTTCTGACGGATCTGCATTGTGTTCAACCACCTCTTTATCGATCACCCTTTCCTGCACTACCTTGAACTTGTGATAGTAAACTAGAACATCAAGATACATGGCATATATTATCCTCATGAATTCACCATCGTGATATTCATAGCCCATGTCTTTCGCAACAACAACCCATCGGTTGTTATCGGTCACATTCCGGTAGCCTCCATCACGTTTAACCACCATGTACAAGCCGAGTAAATCCACTTTCCTGTTATCAGCCAGCGTAGGGTGGAATGGGTCTTGTAGTAATTCCCAGATTGACATTAATAAACCATGTCAACATCTCTTCGGATTTTCCTTCCAATTCATGTTTATACTTAAACACAAATTCACCATCGTCCATCATTTCCAACAGTGACTTGCAATCGGAAAAATATGGAATTCCATTGCACGAACAATCATTTGACTCCAATCGGGTTCTTGAGTGGATAAATTTAGATCCTTAAAGTAAGAATTAAGATAATTCTCCTTGTGTTCTTCATTCACAACACTTAATTCTATCACCCTTTGCTTTTCTTTTAAACCAAGTTCTTCTTCTTTGGTTAAACCGTTAACTGTTCACTAAATTCATGACCGGTGAAGAGAACATCAGAAATATTTTTCAAGTGTCACCGGATTTGTTAACGGTGTATCCTTGTAGAGTTAATTGATCCAAACTTAATACGTTTCGATCTAACTTTGGTGCATAGAATACACTTTGTATTCGTAACAATTCATTACTTGATCTTATCTCTACCGCCCTGATACCCGAGTAAACAGAAAATTGCTTTCCCCAGTTTTTGTTTCTACCCCAACTAAATGTTTAATTCGCTTAAATACGTTCAGATTACCGGCAATATGATGAGGAAACACAGAACTTACAAACCAGATATCGCCCCACTAGCCACCCTCTGCTCCGGTAACAATCATTTCTTGGTGACTGACAACTTCATTCTCGTGCCTCTGTATTCCGGTATTTATTGCTTGATTAATTAATTGGGTGGCCTCATCTTGTTCCTTTGCTTTGCACATATAGATTTGATGGCCGGGTTGATGAAAATAGTAGCATAATCTTACACGAGGAAATTTCTTTTCTTTTTCACATTTTTCATCGAGGCAATGTTGACAGGGCATCGTTGTTGCCGTGGGTTGAAGTTCTGCCTTCTTTGAATCTGTGGCTCTGATACCACTATGTTGGTGGAAGCAATTGTTATCATCATCATCATGGTGGGATTCAAAAGGTTTGGCAGAGGAATTAAGAGTGTTGATCGGATTCACAACCATGATCAACAACAATGTGCCGTAACAGTGAAACGAATGGAGGAAAATAATGTGAGTATGAATGGACAAACAAAACGGAAACCTTTGAATGTCTTGGTGCCGGAACATAATGCCGGACATTGCATATTTATACCTAAGAGTTTGGCGGTTCCTTGTGGCGGGAATAACTGCCATAGCAGTTTTTATTCCAACCCGCTTATCATTCATCGTTTATAAGTTCTAGCACATATCGAATATAAGTTACATAAAATATACTAATATAATTAAGTTTATATATATCTAACAATTTAAGCACATATCCTATCATCATTTAATATTTCTTTAATAAAATATATATTAATATATTAGAAAATTATTAAACAGGTACTGTTAGGGGAGTAGGGGTGGTCATCACTCATCACTCACTCACAACTTCCAATCAAGTTCCGCCACGTCATCAAGCTTTATTCCATCACTAGTGATGGATTTTAGTGGAATTGCCCATCACTCACCACACCCAACAATTTCCCTTAAACAACTCAAACAATCACACGTGATGGTGGCCACACGTTATCAAATCAACACATGATGTTAAGGAGCGGCGGTGGTGTTGTGTTTTTATAACTCGTTGTATATCTTCATCACGGGCTAATTTACCATCGCCCCGGATGGCCCTAGAGAATATGATGTGTCCAGTGACTCCACTCATAGTTTTGGACCTTTTGGTGTTTGTACTATTCACCAAATTTCTAGATTTTCTAGAATAATTACATCAAACTTGTGTACTTTGCATGAAGTTCAAGGGTTGTTATATCATTCTACTACTCTATGTAGATGATATGTTAATTACCGGTTCAGACATGACAGAGATCAAGAAGTTGAAGAAACAAATGTCTGAAGATTTTGAGATGAAAGACTTGGGAACTGCAAACCAAATACTTGGGATGAGTATTTTCAGAAACAAAGAAGATGGTTCTTTGACACTCTCTCAAGAGAAGTACATTGAGAAAGTGTTAGAGAGATTCAGACTTAAAGATGCCAAGATCAGAAGCACACCTTTAGGAAGTCACTTTAAGCTTTCTAAAGTTCAGTCACCCAAATCAATGGTATGCACGAGACCAGATATTGCTCATGCAGTGGGAGTTGTTAGTCAGTTTATGTCCAATCTGGGAAGAGAACATTGAGAAGCAGTTAAATGGTTGTTAAGATATTTGAAGGGAACTTCCAAAATGGCATTGCAATTTAAGGGGAAAAATAGAACATTGTTAAGATGTTATTCTGAAGGGTTTTGCGGATGCGGACCTTGGTGGGTGCAAAGAGTCATTCAAAAGCACCACAGGGTATGTCTTTACGGTGGGAGGCTCTGTTGTAAGTTGGATGTCCAAACTTCAGAAAAGTGTTGCCCTTTCAACCACATAAGCGGAGTATATGGCAGTTGCTAAAGCAAGTAAAAAGCTTATTTGGTTGAAGAATTTTCTCAAAGAGCTTGGAAAGGAACAAGTTGATTGTGCACTGTTCTGTGACAATCAAAGTACAATACACCTTGCAAAGAACCTTTTCTTCCATTCGAAGACGAAACATATACAGTTGAGATATGACTTTATCAGATATCAAGTCAGTGATGGCACTCTAAAGTTAAAGAAGATCAAAGGAACTAAAAATCCAGCTGATATGTTGACTAAGGTTGTTACCTTAGAAAAGTTGAAGCTTTGCATAGCTTCAACTGGCCTTCAGGTTAAGGTTAACTGATGAGAAGGCCACCCACAACTAGTAAGGATGAAGAGGTTACAGAGGTACTTATGAATTTGGAGTTGCATGGAGTGCAGTTTGAAGTTGTCAAAGCCTCCATGTGGGAGATTGTTGGGTTGCGGAGGATTTGACTAGAGAGTGTGAAAGCAACTGATAACCCAGATGACCAGGTAACTCGTCTGGGTTATGCCTCAAAAGCAACTGATAACCCAGATGACCAAGTAACTCGTCTGGGTTGTGGCAGCTGACAACCCAGATGTTGGGTTGTGAAGTTTTTTTATTAGAGCAGAGGTTTTAGTTACCGTAGCTTAAAGTCAACAACCCGAATTGTACCCCCTATAAATACTTCTCATTCATGTACTGTAACTTTTGAGCACCTAATACAAAGAAAGAACTAGTTGTGGAGAGTGGATGTAGATCAAGATTGATCGAACCACTATAAATCTTGTGTTCTTGTTCTTGTGATTTAGAGAGAGTGTGTGAGTGAGCTGTTATGTGTGTTTGTTCTTGTTGATTTTGTGATATATCCCTAATAGATGTATGTATATAGTTTTAAGTTCAAATTATTTATGATTTCATCCGATTTTAATTCTAGTCTGACCAGTGTTAGTAAATAAACCGGTTCGGTTAATAAAATATTTCTTTTGAATGTGAGATTCCTGATAAATCTTAAAGTTTTTATTTTCTTAATTGGAGAACTTTTCCAATCTCTTGCTGCTATTTAAATATATTTATAAGAGTTATATGTTTGTATTTTGAATTAGTTACATTTATTTATCTCTAAATATTAAGCTGAGCTAAGTAAACTTTTGCTCTTTAATATATTCAAGTTTGAGTCTCGATTCGCTTTGAGTTATCTGTTTAACGCTCAATTTAGCTTGTGCTCAACTGGTTAGACTCATGCTGGTTTTAGATTCACTTGATTTGGAGCTTTTAGCATGAACAAGTTGGCTTGTTTGCACCGCTTAAAGATTTAAAACAGCTTTTACAAATATGTCTAAATTCATACATTAAGTGTGCAATTCATAACAAGCAAAAAAAAAAAAAAAAAAATTCCCTAAGGTGACTAATCGTAGGAGAAGAAATGTTCACACACTTTGTGCAGACCAGTTCACATTTATTTGTATATTTACGGCTTGTTAATCATTTTTCGTAGCGTAGAAGGAAGATGAGGAGCCAACAGGGTTGTTAACATCCTTAACGAGCGGTTTTAGAGGACAAACTGGAATTTCATACGACTCAAAAGAGTTTTGAAGGGACATCATACTAAACCTACTAAACCTGATGCTTGCTGGAAGAGACACCACAAGCACGTCCCTTTCTGGGTTCTTTTATCTCCGCACTCAAAACCCGAGTGTGGAGAACAAGATCCGTAAAGAGATCTAGAACAAAACAGGTGGCCGGAAATGGCAAACTTTAACCATAAAGGATTTGGAGGGACTTGTTTATCTTCATGGAGGTTTATGCGAAGCATTAAGAATCTATCCACCGCTTGCTTTGGAGCACAAAGCTCCATCGAAGGCAGACATTCTCCCAACCGGTCATGTTGTTGATAAAGAGACGAGGATAATTTTGTCTATTTACTCGATGGGACGAATGGAAGGGTTATGGGGGGATGATTATAACAACCCTCCCGAATATTTTTCTGACACCCTAATATATTTTAAAATACCCCTAAATGTCTTAAAATACACCCCGTATGTGAAAACCGAGCCCAAAATACGTTATAACATTAAAAATAAATAAAAAACAAAGAAAATGGATTCTAGGCGGGCCGTGTAAGCCTTCGCTTAACCCTTACGCGGGCCGCGACCTGGTGAAATCTGGCGAAACCCTGGGCTGCCACGTGGCAGCCACACGTCGAAGCTAGCCGATGACCCGGATCACCTAAACCCTACCCGGACTACTAGGCGGGCCGCGTAACCCTTGGGTTATACCTTACGCGGGCCGTGTAAAAACCCAAAACAGGCCCTATAAGTAGCAGGCATCGGATCTTCAGAAATCTCGTTCAATTCTTTTCTTTCTAAGCGGATTTCTGAAGTAATAGGCATAATCTTCGAGTATAATACCCCCTAATTAGCGAGGTTCTGCTCTGTTGTAAGTATTATAACCCCAGTTTCGTATTAGATACGCTGCCCGATTGATCCAGGGTTCCGTAACAACTGTTTTGGTTCTGCCCGACGTAGTTGTTGGAATACCGTCTCGGAGAGGGTATCGTTAATATAATTAAAGGGTTATTATACTAACATATGTACATTTGTGTAAATTATAGATTAACACCAAGAAACCCTAGAAGAAGTCTAAAACAGCAATATGAGTTTATCCGCTTTTTGTAAACCTTTTTGTGAATTGTTTTACAAAACCTTAAATGCTTTACAATATGATTAAGCAATGATTGAGTCTTTGTAGTTCTTCAATTACTGCCGGTATGTTGGGGTTTTGTATACAAAATGTGGAACACGTTACCATTGGACGACGAGTTAGCCAATGTGTAATATGACCCACCAGTCAGGATTGACAGTACTGAATGAGTAATTGTGTAGAAATAAACAATGTGATCGCTCTGAATACTGTGTTAATTGATAAAATGTTTCTTGATTAAACTAGGATTCACTCACCAGTATTTTCCACTGACAAATGTTTTTAAAACACGTTTCAGGTAACACAATGTGACAGCCAATTATTAAAAAGCCAGCTGGAGAGCACTGACGGCTTGGAAAAATGTGGCTATAAAAGTTACAAAAAAAAAGACGATGTTTTAAATTCAATAAAATAGGGTTTATCCCTATAAACGTATTGTAATAAAGAAACTTGGGTTTACCCATGTGGTTATTATTATAAAATATGGTGGTTTTACTCTGATAAACAATTTCCTAACTACCGTCCTGATGTAATTTCCACTGCCAAATTAATAATTAACAACCTGATACCACCACAAACGAATGTTCGCCGAAGCCCGTTCCCGGGACAGATCAGGGGGCGGGGGTTGCGACAGAAGGTGGTATCAGAGCATAGCCACTGATTCAGCCACATGAGTGTTCTGCTGACATCAATATATTAATTAAATTGTTAGGAAATGAATTCTTAAAATACGTGAATATCTGTATTTTATTGTTATGTGTTATTTGACTATTTATTAGTTTACAGTATGAGTGATCAAGGACCCTCAGACGTGTATCGTCAGTTGTCTGATTCACCTGGGAGTGAAGGTACCTCTTCCCAGCCTACCATCTCTGGGTATTCTGCTGATCAGGAAGAAGGGATATTTGCCTTTAATGCTCAGTCGGAGGAGCCATTCCCTCAGAAAAAAAGAGGACGGTTCAGTAAGGGAGCCTTTAAGCGTAGAAAAAGAATGCGAAAGTTGCAACAGCAAAGAGTCCTAGCAGCCGCTAAGCGAGAGTCAGATGCCCATACACAGGATATGCTTAATAGAAGCCTAGCCAATTTCCATATCCTAGCAACGACTGTTGCCGACCCAAGTCTGGAACAACTAGTAGCCCCACAACCTTTACCTTTAATTCCCACTCAGCCGATGGAGGTAGAAATGCATGATTTCAACCCTGAGGAAATACCTAGGATACCAGCCCCTAATCCCTTAGACCCAAATTATGATCCATGGTTTGATGATCTTAGGGATTATGTGCCACGCTACCATCTAAATGACGAAACCTTGCCAAACATAGCAGCGTATCCAGGTCTGGACCCTCTAGATCCCTATTATGACAACGATGAATACATTAGAGAAATTTTAGAGAATCCGTACCCTCAGGAGAATCCTAGGACACAGTATCCAGATCCAGTACCAGAACCCCCAATGAGTGCAGAGAACTTGCAAGAACTCCGAATTTTCGGAGAATAAATCTTAGAGAGTAGTGAGAGGATGAGGTATGTAGGAGAACAACTCGTCTGGAAATACGACGAGCGTCAGATGGATTTCGGGGGAAATCCATATCCATGAAAGATGATAAGTGGAGTTGGTAGTAATAATAATAAAATAATATATAATATGTTTGTATGAAAAAATAATATACAAATATATATATATATATATGTAATAATAATAATAATAATATATTGTAGTATAGACCACTTTGTGGTTAGTGATGCATAATAGTGTTGTACTTTTTAAATTCCTGTTTTAGTGTGTATTTGACGCATACTATATAAAAAGAGTAAAAGTCGCAATGCTCGACGTTTTTGACCAATATGTGTATTATGTGGTTGTTACTTAAACTATTATTCTATGATATTAATAATTGTCAAATGTTTAAATTCAGATGGCCGACGAAGTAAATCAAGGAAATCTGAATAATGATAACCAGAGTAACAATAACTCGGGTAACGAAAATCCAAACAACAACAATGGAAACCAAGTGGATAACAGTGCCATCCAACACATAGTGGCACAAGGAATAATAGATGCAATGCCATATATTATTCAAACGGTTAGGGAAGCAGAAAATAAAAGTAAACATGATAGCAAGCGACCTTCCGAACCCGAAAACAGCGTAAACAATGGACCCGTACTTCAAATGCCCATTCCCAAAAGAAGAAGAATCGTGTCTTACGGTTGTTCTTACAAAGAATTCCGGTCTTGTAAACCAATGGAATTCTCGGGCAACGAAGGGGCCATTGCAACCCTACGCTGTATAGAAAACACTGAGGCAGTCTTAAGAATAAGCAAGTGTGCAGAAGAAGATAAGATAATGTTTGCTTCCAATTTGTTTAAGAATTCAACACTAGAATGGTGGAATACTATTCTCCAGACTAAAGGAAGTAATAGAACTTACAATATGGAATGGGAGGAGTTTAAAAACATGGTAGAAAGGAAATTTTGCCCTCTTAATGAAAAAGAACAAATAGCAAAACAAGTTCTTATACCTTAGAATGACTGGTGTGGATAGTAAGGGATACAATAAGTTATTCTTTGAATATGATAGAATAGTGCTAACCCTTGCTTCACCTGAACCAGTATTAATCTCCCGTTATATCTGGGGATTAATCGGAGAGATCAGGCATGTAGTCAAGGCAGCTAGACCTCAAACCATAGAAGAAGCTGTAGAACTAGCCAATACCTTGACGGATGAATTAATCCGTACACGAGAAGAAGATCAAAGGAGGAACCTAACCCAGAAGCTCACACAAGAATTTCATTCTGGAAATTCTAACCGCGGAAAAAATATAGGTTCTACCTCTACACCCTACTGTAAGAATTGCAAAAGGAAGCATTCAGGAAGATGCTCCATATACTGTAACTTTTGCAAAATATCGGGACACAAGGAAGAAGACTGCAGGAAGAAAGCTAATAACATGATATGTTAGAATTGTGGAGAACAAGGTCATATCAAACCTAATTGTCCAAAATTAGCTCCGGCTACAAACAACAAGAATACCAAAAATGCTAGAACTTTCGCTCTGACGGCAGAAGAAGCAAAGATGATGTAGGATCGTTTTCAAACCCAAACGGGTCGATCAGAAGAGTTATTCACCAATACAAGTGGCGGAAACAAATGTATCAGTTTTATTTCAGCTGGAATGCACAAGAAATCACTTTAAACTGTCTTTAGATTGATTTAAGATCGTTTACACAGCTGTAGACACTTCGATAGAGCTTCGCCGTCGGAAATCACCATACCTAATTCCATTTGAAATGAAACGGAATGACTACTATTTATAGACTACTAATTCCGCTTCAAACACACTCAAGCGGAATCACTTACAACCGGAATTACATTCAAACGGAATTAACATGAATTACAACATGACTCTTCAAGCGGAATTAGATCTTGTTGAAGCGGAATTAGCTGTTTGTCATGTTTTCTTGAACTTCGTGCCATGAAGAATGCAAGACTCGATACAAGACGAAGTCGACAGACGTATGCACCAACAGACTCCCCCTCGGATGTTGACGAGTCTTAAGTGTCCAGTCTTCGGTTGTCAAATCTTCAGTCTTTATCAGTCTGCTCGCTTTCTCCAAATATTCTCCATTGTAAGCATCCTCTATCTTTCTCTTACTCTTTCTCTTTCTCAAACTTGACATTCTACATCTTCAATCTTTCTCTCGATGTCTTCAGACTCCCCCTTTCAATGTGCTGGGATCGCAGTCTAGAAATCACCATCTTTAGGTCCTAAAAACATAAACTGGCTATCAATCTGCTCAGCTATTGGCACCTGGCTTTTCCTGCACAATTCTACCATACATAAGTTTCTCAAAGTTTAAAGATTAAAATTTAGAAACCACTCGCAGGAATCATTAAAAAAGATTTAATTTCTGAAAACCACAAAAAAAAAAAAAAAAATACAATCATTCTCACACATTCTTTTCCAAACCTGTTCTTCATATTTAGCACTTAGAATTTTGAACATTAGCTTTTCAACATCAGTTGTCGAAAATATTTTTGGATTTTTCAAAAATTTATGCTAAAACACTCCGAAAATCTTTTTGGATTTTATGAATAAAAGAAATGCAGTAAAGAAATATTTACAGACAATATTTTTGCGAGTTTGTGTAAGAGGATCATATCAGTTTTTGAGACAAATCACCAACACCGTTAAGCTTTAAACATTTTCAGTTCTAAACGATTCACATAGATTGACGATATTGTTGTCCACTTAAACTCAATTTAAAAACTTTCGAAATGCTTACCGATACGTTAAGGTATATTAATTTTGCACTATGATCTTATGGACCCCACAATCTCAGCGTATCTCCTCATCATGCAATACACTGACCCAAGTAATGCCTTTAAACTTTTATCAACTGTGATTTGTGCGAAAACAAAGCAGATTGTTTAAACATTAACAATTAGGTCGATCTTTCGATACACAGAGAAAGTCCAATGTTTAAACAAAATAAGAAAAATAAAACAAGTTGAAGTTGTTTAGTCTTTAACCACCAGGTCGATACTTCCGTATACGCAGAGGAGGTCCAAAGCTTAAACGAAACACCAAAGAAAATAAAGCAGAATGTTTAGACAATAACATCCAGGTCGATACTCACGTATACGCAAAGGATGTCCAATGCTTAAACAAAATAAAGAAATCAAACAAGTTTAAATCTTTGCAAAATGAAATGCACAATCACAGTGATTTTTAAGCAAAGTTGTGAAAGTTCACAAACTTAACCAGTTTTATGTCTTTCGACAATCAGCGATTACTGAGTAGGCACACAATCAAGAAGGACAAAACTAAGTACTATGCTTTCAACCGCGTTTCTCACTAGAACTAGGTTTTTTTACTTTATGTTTGTATCGTTATCGCAAATCTACTAGTCTAGCTGAGCCTACCGTCACATTTTTAGTGAAACCTTTTGGCACATTTAATCATTCCATTTCTTTAGCATGTTGTGACAGTCTAACTGGTCTACTATCATTTCCTCTTTTTTACAACAAAACTCATTTTTTCATTTTTCAATGTTTTTGCCACTACGTCATATGTGACCTACGGCCACACTTTTTCAAAAACCTCTATGCCACACTTTCAAATAAATGTGTGGCTAAAGGTCATTAATGAAATTTCAAAACCTTCTAGCCTACTTTTAGCCACACATTTTATTTATTTATGTGACCATTGTGTAACAATTCTAAACTTTTAGCCACACTATAAGAAAATAATGTGACATTTTCAAGCCACAACTCGAAAAGTGTGGCCAAATGGGATCTACGGCCACATATATTTGTTTCATGTGACAAAAAACACATGTATCTAACACGTTTAGCCACATTTTAAGAAAAAAAATGTGACATGTATTAGCCACACTAGCAAAGTGTGGCCAAATGTGATCAAAGATCACAGTATTTATTTTCATGTGACCAATAACACATGTATTTGAAACCTTTACCCACACTTTAATAAAAACTGTGGCACCTATTCACGACACTAGAAAAGTGTGGCCAAATGTGACCTACGACCATAGTATTTGTTTCATGTGACCAAAAACACGTGTATTCGAAACCTTTAGCCACACGTTAAGAAAAAATGTCACACAAGAAAAATGTGGCTAAATATGTTCCACGGCCACGGTATATGTTTGGTAATGTGGCTAAAAGCTATTACATATGGCCACGTATATTATATTGTGTGACAAAATGTTAGACAATAGCGACATATAAAATAAAATAAAAAATCTTGTGGCTTTACATAAAAAGTCGTTACACCATCGTCACTTTTTTATTTTGTGTGACGAAATGATATCAAATGTCATTGAAAAATGTGTGACCAAATATTAAAATTGCTTTTCTTTTTTTGAAATCTTTAAAATTCCCTCCAATATATTTCATCATAAAATTTAAACATCCTTCCAAATTATTTCATCTAAAAATTTCCATCCAAAATATTTCCTTTTAAAAGTTCCCCCCCAAAATATATCATTTTAAAACTTCCCCCTCAAACAATATTATGATTTAAAAAATTACATTATTTAATAAAAAATTCTTACTACATAATTAAAATTTAAAGTAATATTAAATATTATATTTTCTAAATTATATTTGTTATAACTCGTTTTCTTATAAATAATATACTAATGTATACATATTAGCTACCTTTATATACATTTTCTATTTTATAAACAAAAGTTTTTGAAAATCATATATTTTTAAAGTATATAAAGTTATAAATTTCATTTTATTGATTGAGTAATTTCCTTCCAAACTTATATTTGTCGTTTAGTAAAGCATATTGGGTCCTAATATATCAAAATAAGCAATTCATAGATCACATATGTCTTAATAGACCATATTGGGCCTTTGTCGATCACAATGAAAAATAGTAGATCATATATGTGTTAATGGGGCGCCATATTGAGACTAAATAAATCACAATGGACAATAGGGGATCGTACATGTCTTAATGGATCATATTGAGCCTTAATGAAACATAATTGACAATAGTCTATTATACATGTTTTAATGGACCATATTGGGCATTAATACATCATAATGGACAATAATAGATCGTATATGTCTTATCGGACCATATTGGCCTTAATGGATCACAATGGAAAATAGTAGATCGTGCATGTCTTAATGGATCATATTGGGCCTTAAAGGATCATAATGGACAATAATAGATCATACAAGTCTTAATGGACCATATTGGACCTTAATGGAACACAATGGACAATAGTTTATCATACATATTGGGCCTTAATGGATCATAATGGACAATAGTAGATCGTGCATATCTTAATGGATCATATTGGGCCTTAATGGATCATAATGGACAATAGTAGATCATACATGTCTTAATGGACCATATTGGCCCTTAATGGAACACAATGGACAATAGTAGACCATATAAGTTTTAATGGACCATATTGGGCCTTAATGGATCACAACTTACAATAGCTGATCATATATGTCTTAGTGGACCATATTGGGCCTTAATGGATCATGATGGACAATAGTTGATCATGTATGTCTTAATGGACCATATTGGACCTTAATGGATCACAATGGACAATAGCTGATCATACATGTCTTAATGGACCATATTGGGCCTTAATGGATCATGATGGACAATAACTGATCATACATGTCTTGAGGTTTTTTGATTAAATACACCAAGAGTATGATTTTCTGATACTTTTGAGTGAAAGTATTAAAGTTGGACTATCAAGAAACGGTTAAAAGCATAGTCACATTGTTCGCGGTACGCTCAGGTACGAGAATGTTAAACGGGATCACAATTCGCATGGTCCTTAAAATTCGGTACAAGGAGGGGTAGGCTCATTTCAGATCACTTCGGTACGATATACCATATAATGTGGTACCATGACAACATAAAGAAGCACAAAAACTCTTTAATACATTCAATGTAAAGCTAACCAAGCTAAATATACAATAAATAAACTCGAAAAAGAAGGAAAAAAAAATAGAAAATAAGGTCAAATTTGACCAAAAGTATAACATTATATTTATTAATTAAGTTAAATAATACGAATTAAAAAAGTTAATTATTAGAACAATTTGATTATGAAATCCGTGGATGTATAAACATTCATAAATGTCCAAGGCATTACCATCACTCACGTCGACTAAACCCGTCACCTCACCTTCACACATCTACCTTTACAAGCGTTACTAGGCTAACACTTAACCCCTCCGCGCCCATGTAACGCCCTACCGACACAGTGACACACCCTATCCACATCCTAAATCCACCATTATGGACCGCAGGGACATGGTCAAAGATTTCCAGCATCGGTGAGAATATTATAATTAAACAATATATATTCGTTACTTAAGAAACAATCTTTAAAAACATATGCATCTCACCCTGAATTTTTTTATATTTCAGGAGTCATATTTTTGTATTTTTGTTGAGTACAAGAGCTGGTGGGCTTGGGATCAATTTGACAGCTGTTGGCATCGTCATATTCTATGAAAGTGATTGGAATCCAACGTTAGTTTTACAAGCAATGGACAGGGTTCATCAGTTGGGTCAGACTAAAGATGTTAGCTTTCGCTTAATTAAAAGCTTATATGGATCATATTAACATCGTATCTATATGACTCTATGAAATCATAAAACAACTTAACTTTCCTTGAATTTGACGTTACTCATCTAGTTATTCATGTTTGCAAACTTCTGGATCTTTGATTTTTATTCAGGAAAAAACGTTATGTTAGTTTTGAGTACTGGCGGTATGGAAATCCTACTATCGATGTTTTGGAGGAAAAGATAAGGTATTGTTATCTGTTTCTTATATTGTTTTTCCCTTAATAAAGTTTCATGATACTAAGAGAAAAAGTATAACCATGATTTTTATGAAAAACAGTCGGCTTGAAGGAGCCGAATCAACCTTGATACCAGCCTCTAGAATGTGCGCTAGCACCGTCATGATGTTAGCCCTGGTTCCAGCTGGGGGACATATAATCACTACAACTGATTGTTACAGGAAAACTAGATACACATGATTTACGTACCTTGTTTCTTATATATTGTAATACGTATGTTTATTAGACACATTTTTTAAATGCTCTATTTGTCTTGGTATGCAGGCATCGGTCATTGACCCTGCAGATATAGCTGGACTTAAATCTGCACTAGATAACCACAAAGTCAGTAGTGGTAGAAATTTGAGTCTACTAGGATGAACATTTGTTTGATGTGGAAATCACCATAACATGGGGTTTACAAGTAGCATGAATAAAACACTTGGAGGTTCATACAAGATTAGAACCGGCCACCAGTTACAAGTTTACTCCCCACCACAACAGCAGTAATGTGGCCACAAACCCATGGATGCAAATTTGCAGCACTTTTAGGTCTAAAATAGTGAGTGTATGGACGTGAAGAAAACTAGAGATAGTTCTTAGTTTATGAGTAAAATCATTTTCCTTTGCAACTTTTGTAGATAGGTTTTGATTAGAAGTTAATGTTTTTAATCACTATTACTATTTGAATTGAAAACTTCTGTTATTATTGTTAATAGCATTTGGTTTTTAGTTTTCTCATGTTTATTGTAGTTTTTATTTGACAAAAAAAAAAGAAAATAAAATGGGTATTTACTCGAAAATGGTCACATATAATGACAAAAAATATGTGTGACCAAAAGTTAGACAATAGCCACACTTAAAATTACAAAATTTCGTGTGGCTATAAATAACCACTAGCCACACCATAGTTACTTTGTTTTTTATTGTGTGACAGAATGGTATCAAACGTCATGGGAAAAGAAAGTTACATGTGACCAAAGATTAAACAATAGCCACACTTATAATTACAAAATTTATTGTGGCTATACATAACCATTAGCCACGCTTTCATCACTTTGATTTCTATTTGTGTGATAGAATCATAGCAAATGTCATGGGAAAAACAAATACGTGTGACGAAATGTTAGACAATAGCCACACTATCATTACTTTGTTTCCATTGTGTGACGATCTGATAACAAATGTCATAGGAAAAACAAATATATGTGACAAAAAGTTAGACAATAGTCACACTTAAAATTCAAAAAATGTTTTCTATATCTAGCAAAAGTTTTTAGCTACACTTATAATAAATTCATGTGACTATGTAATAGAATCGGCCACACTTATAGTAAATTCATGAGGCCATTGCTACCTTTTAGCCATACTTAATAGACAAAATGTTTGATTACAACAACCCTTTTTGCCACACTTTTTTTAATTGACGTGGCTAGAACATACTTTTTAGTAAATATATGTGACTATATAATAGAAACAGTCACACTTAAATTAAATTCATGTGGCTGTTGCAACCCTTTAGCCACACTTAATGAAGGAAATGCTAGATTTTAACAAAAAATGTTGGTACCCTTTAGCCACACTTTTAAGTTCTAAGGCCACTAAAATGTATGTGTGGCTGTATGATACCTACGATGACTCGAGCTTTGGTCACATCTGACATGAAAAAAATATGTGTGACGAAAGACATATAGTCACACTTTTTTTGTGTGGCTGTATCCTTATTTTGGCGTAGTGAATTGGCTTTTTCTGGTTTTATCATGTTTTTGGATTTTTCAAAATTTCTAATGGTTTTGGATTTTCTGAAATAAATCTTACTCCCCCTAAAATTCAAAATCATTAAAGAAATTTGAAAACAAAACTGTACAAGAAACATGACAACATGATGTGAATCGCTTCAATTCTCCATCCTCTAGGCATAAACAATCAGAACTCCCCCTCTCAACAAACTATTTTCCCATTATGATTTCAAAACACTTAAGTTTGTTTTAATCAAAATGATTTTTCCGGAAAATTAGTATTGTTGATTTTACCACTTGTAGGAAATGGGGATCAAATCATCACATTGTTTACCAAACTTTTGAATGATAGTTAAATCAAGTTCAACTTAATGACCTTGATAAACCACTTGTAGGAATTACTACCAATTTTTTGCAAGTAAAACTTCTCTTTCAACCACGAGTCGGTTTGCTTACCAACACTTACCACTTGTAGGTTGAAATCTCAGAATGCCAATTCCTACTCCACACTACCAACCTGGGAGTTCCGGCAAGTCACACTTAACTATTTTAATTTTTTTTAAATTTTAAGAAAGATGACGATTCATGCTCCGCAATTACCAACTTGTGAGCTCCGGCAAGTTAGGTTTTTATTCTTTGAAAAATATTGACACCCGTGCCTGACCATTCTTGGGTGTAACCATTTCTTTTTCATCCTCACTTTCAACAGACTTGTGAATATTCTTTTTCGAAGCATAGAATTCTTTCACTCCTTTGGCCTTACCATCGACCATTTTTCCAAAAATGTGTTTCACATTTCCATTGAAAGTTTTTTCAACATCAAAATTATTCTTCTCAGAATAAAATTGATTTGAAATTTCAACTTTGCCGATTTTAGATTTCAAATTCTCAGTCCGCAATGGTGGAAAATTCTCATCATCCAATGGCGGAACCGTTTTCTCCTTTTTCATAACAACCTGTGGCTCCTCTGATTTTGTGGAATCAGATTCATCACCAGAATTATCACTTGAATTCTTAACAACCCATTTTTGGTTATTAAATTTCTCTTTTCTTTTGAAAACATTTTTCGAACATTCACCAACCTCATAAATTGAATTCTCAAAAACTTTGAATCTGTTTGTTGGTAGTTCGGTTTTTTCAACAATCTTTTCTTTTAGTTTACCAGAGACTCCCTGTTTTGTTTGCATTGCCTTTGGACAATTCCTGGCAACGTGACCAACCGTTTTACATTGAAAACAGGTTCTCGTCTCTGTCTTCTTCTGAGCAAAGCTTTTCTTCATTTCATCTTGCTTCTTTGCAAGGAATTCTTTGTTCGTCTGTTTTCTGAATGCTTGCTCCTTCTCTTCTTCAGTCGTTGTCCCTGAAACAAAAACAGTTTTTAGTTTATAAATTTTCTCATTTTTATAAATTTTCGATGAAATAAAACCAAGTCCTTTCTTTTTGAAATTACCATTATGGTTTAGTTTCTTTTGAAAACTGTAACCATAATTGTAACCCATTTTCTTGTTTAAACGTTGTTGAACTCTTGAGGTGTAAGGTTTAGGTTTTTCAGAAAGATTTACATCCTTTATTTCAGAAATATTAATTTCTATTAGTTTGAAAACCTTTTTAATCATTTCTGGTTTAACACCTCTTATTGGGAAGACCTCATCAGAATATAATTTGTCAGAATCTTTCAAAGTATATGCTACTTTGATCGGTTCATCATCCAAATTAGATTTTGATAACAAGAACTCTTTATTATACACCCGTTTTCCCTGTTTGGCTTTTTGACTTGACGAGTCGGACTTTGACTCTGATTTTGACTCCGACATTGACTCCTCTGTTTCATCTTTATCCAACACCTGATCGACCACTTTTTTTATTAATTCGGACTCATGATCAGTATCGGACGACGTGAAAATGACATCTATACTTTCTGGCAAATTATCTGTAGACTCAGACTCCCATCGTAAGTTTGTTGCCTTTTCGACTCTTTCAGAATTCGGATTTCGAGGAGAATATCCATTTTCGACCGGGGGTGGACATTTGTTATAGACAACACTTGGTTTCTTACCAGAAATCTTCACTTCATCATCTTCTTTTGTTTCGGACTTCTTCTCTTCCGAAGTCTTTTCTTCTTCAAATGTCTTCATTCCTTCCACAATGGGGTAAATCCTGTCAACAATAAAAGTAGAACATGAGTAACTTTTCAACAATTCATTTACTCTATTTGTTTCAATTTTCCAAGTTTCCAATTTCTTCTCAAGTTCAGCACATTTTTCTGTGTAATAAATGACATTGTCAAGCTGCCTCATGTATGCCCCTTTGAGTGTATTCATTGCTATAGCCTGTTCACTGTTCGACTCATGGTACTTATTCATCTCTCTGTTCAAAACATCGTTGGATTCTTTCAGCCTTTTGATGTTGTGTAGCAGTTCATTGTTTTGCTTTATCAGAGATTCACAATTCATACACTTCTCTGCAACGTTGACTACCTACTCACATGCTTTGATTTCAAATGCCAAAACTTCTTTGACTACTCTCACTTGAACTTCTTCAGCTCTTTTCTTTTTCTCTGCTTCAGCTTGTCTCTTTTCTTCTTCTTCTTCATATCTCTTCCATTTCTCTTCTTCAGCCTCCTTAATTTTTCTGCCCAATATTCATCAGTATAATCATTAATAACATGAGCAACAAATCCTTTAGCCAGGAATTCTTTGTCTGGGCAATAATTGTCCCAACTGAAACCTTCTGGCAATTTTTCATCTTCTTGATCTACCACACATGCTTTACTATCTTTTGGAATGTATTTATCCCAACTGAAACCTTTTCCATTATCTTGATTAACAAGGCATGCTCTTTTTGAATCTTCAATTTCTTTTCTTCCATGAGCTGTTTGTGGCTGTTGCTGTTGATGTGGCTGTTGAGCAACTTGATGATATATCGCTTTTCGATAGTAATCATTGTTTCCAAAGGGATTTTGAGCTCCACTTCCTTCACGATTGGTGCACTCCCTCTTGAAATGCCCTTTTTTCCTGCAACGAAACCAAGTAACTTTAGACTTATCAAATCCTAAAGTTGAAGCATTTGCATCACGAAAATCATCTCTGCCTGTAATTTTTTTAAACTTTTCAGCTCGTCTCAACACGCTATCCATACACCATTTTATATCCATCAATTCCATCTCCTTAGCATCAATTTGATCGTAATCCTCTTTCGTTAGCATTGGATTCCCGATCCTCCCTGCAACTAAACCTCCATAGGATTCAAGCACAGTTACCAACAAAGACATGTGGCTTTTAGCAACTTCCTCGGTATAATTCTGATCATTTTCAAGGTTCAAAGCAATGTTGCATTGAAGAACTTTGCCACTTTTTGTTGTAGAAAAATGTGGATCAAATGTTGGAAATGAAGTGAATCCAGTTTTGCTGCTTGATCCCTGAGATGAACTTTCTGAAGAACTTTTTGCATTGAAAGCAGTTTCAACTTTTGGAGACAAATTTGTCTTTTCACTAACACCACCTTTGAAATACAAACCGATGTCTTGTTCTCCATCATAATTCTTCATTCTAGCGATCTTTCTTTGCTCCATCTCTTGAGCTTAAAGATGTTTGATGAACCCACCCAGTGTTAGCTCGTTATATTCCTTTCTATTATTCCTTAACATCATCAGAAACGTTCCCCAAACATCATGTGGCAACGCATCAGCCAGCTTCTCAATCAACTCATCTTTATTTTTGTTGATGCCCAATCTTGTCATGTTTTTCACCAAGTTACAATATCTTTCAATAATCTGCTTGGTGCTTTCCGTTCTCAAACCACGGAATAAATCAAATTCTTTCTTCATAAGTGACATCTTGTTCCTGAGCATATCATCACTACCAAGAGACTTTGCTTCTAATTCTTTCCAAATCGAATATGCACTTCCGTTATGTTGAAGAAAAACCAAGATGTCCTCTTTGATTGCTTGCTGTAACAAACTAACCATCAATTTCTCATCTTTATACTTCTTTTTCTCCTCGGGATTCATTTCTCTAATTGGTATTTTTTTCATCATTGTTCTTGAGTGGTCTAGTATATTGCTCTTCAGTATGTTCCCAAGCATCCAAATGATATGCTTCAACCCAGTTACCAAAACGTTCGGACCAACCATTATAATCATCAATATCCAAAAGCTTAGGCGGTTTTTGTGTTGTCCCCGTCTCATTTTCAAGCAATGTACTTTGAGTAACAGTCATTGGGCTAGCAAAGGCATTATAAAACTCGTTCTCCATGTTTTCAGTTTTCAAAAGTTCACAATCAGTCTGTTTCAAACGGAATTATATCTTCACACGGAATACCCTTCAAACGGAATTATCCTCTGAACCGGAATTACCCTAAGCTTCAAACGAAATTACACCTTTCACACGAAATTACCCAGAAACGAAATCACCTTCAAACGGGATTTAATTCCGTGTGGAATTAAACCTTGCTTTCAAACGGAATTATGCAACTTGAAACGAAATTATAATTCCGTATGAAATTTTCAAACGGAATTACAAATTCAAGCGAAATTAGCAGCTAATTCTGGGCAAAATTACAGCTTTGTTCAAACGAAATTATATCAACTTTCAAACGGAATTAAGATTTCGAACAAATTTAGGCCGTAATTTTGTCTGAAACTCTCAAGGGTTTGTTAAAACCCTATTGCGCACAATATATTTGAAAATCAGACCATTTTAACCGTGAAATCAAGTTTAATTGAGAAAAGAAGATATAGAAATCAGAAATCGCAGCTGAAAAGGTAAGAACTCTTCCTCCTGAGCTCTGATACCACTTGTAGGATCGTTTTCAAACCCAAACGAGTCGATTAGAAGAGTTATTCACCAATATAAGTGGCGGAAACAAATGTATCAGTGTTATTTCAGCTGGAATGCATAAGAAATCAATTTAAACTGTCTTTAGATTGATTTAAGATCGTTTACAGAGCTGTAGACACTTCGACAGAGCTTCGCCGTCGGAAATCACCATACCTAATTCCGTTTGAAATGAAACGGAATGACTACTTAATTCCGCTTCAAACACAATCAAGCGGAATCACTTACAACCGGAATTACATTCAAACGGAATTAACATGTTAATTTCGTACGGAATTACAACATGACTCTTCAAGCGGAATTAGATCTTGTTGAAGCGGAATTAGCTATTTGTCATGTTTTCTTGAACTTCGTGCCATGAAGAATGCAAGACTCGATACAAGACGAAGTCGACAGACGTATGCACCAACAGATGATCCCGGATGTGATCACTGGTACGTTTTTAGTTAATGATATTTTTGCTAAAGTATTATTTGACTCTGGTGCAAACCAAAGTTTTATTAATACTTCATTTCGCAAACTTCTCAATCAATCATTAACTAAACTTCCACAAGAATGTCTAGTAGAGACAGCAAATGGTGAAACCATTAGCATTTCTGAAATCTTGCAAGGAGCAAGAATAGAAATTTTAAATCAGAAATTTATTGCAAACCTTTACCCAATGAATCTGGCAGGATTTGATGTAGTATTAGGAATGGATTGGTTAATAGCCAATAAAGCTAGTATTTGGTGTGATCAAAAGTCGATACAAGTAAATTCACCAAAGGGTGAAAAGATCACAATTAAAGGATATAAAACTTCTAAATCCACTAAATTCATCTCTGTGATGAAAACAGCAAGTTAATAAGAAAAAGGATCTGTTGGTGCATATGTCTGTCGACTTCGTCTTGTATCGAGTCATGTAATAGGATATATAATCCAAGACATGTAGTACGAAAAGAATGGGAAACAGAGCTGAATCAGCAGGTTCACACGAAGTGGCCAGTTCGTGCGAACTGGAGAGGCTGTTTCATGCGAAGTGGCCTTCACTATATATATAGGGGTCTTGGGTTTCTCATTTGTGTGTGTCTGATTACGGTAGCGAAGCTCTGCCGAAGTGTCTCCAGGCTGTAAAACATTGTGAAATCAATACAAGAGATAGTTAAAGTGATTCTATGTGCAAATCAAGCTGATACAACATTGATACGTCTGATTCCGCCTTTCGTATTGATTGAGAACTCTTCTGATCGTCTCGTTTGATCGATTTAACGATCCTACAAGTGGTATCAGAGCTCAGGAGGAAGAGTTCTTACCATTTCAGCTTGATTTCGTCATCAGCATCTGATTTCTACTCATTTCTACTCATTTCTACTCACTTTCTACAAGATTTTTCAAAATTAGCCATGATTTCACTGATAAAATGGACTGATTTTTACATATAACACATAAAACACTGTTTTAATCAATCCTTGTAAAAATCAGACCTAAAATCGACCTAAATCTTGATCAATTTGTCAAAAAACCTTCCGATTGTTCATCATGTCCACAGTTCGCACGATCTAAGACTACCAGTTCGCACGAAGTCATCATCCAGGTCGCACGAAGCTGACCTTCAGTTCGCATAAGACCTTCACTTCGTGCAATTTGTTACCAGGTCGCACCAAATCTGTTCAGTTCTCACGGAGTGAATAACCCACTTTGCATGAAGTCGACTTAATTGACCTCAGTTCGCACAAGATATCAGTTCGCACGTAATCATACCACTTCGCACGGTTTGGGATACTCAGTTCGCACGAAGTGATAAAATTATTCCAGTTCGCATGAAGTAGAAAGTTTGGTCCAGTTCGCATTGTTTGGGGTCAGGTCGCACAGGTGATCCAGGTCGTTTGAATTTCACCTTGTTCGTAGTTCTATTTTTGGAAACCTTGTGTTCCTGTAATCGTTCTTTCTTTGTAACCGTTGTAAAATCCGAGACTTGAATCATGAATAAAACTAGTATTATGTTAATTACATGTTATACATACCTCATATGTGCTCATACGTTCAATTTCATGAAACATGGAAACTATGTGCTAAACTTGTAAATACGTGAAACTTATGCATACATCAGGCTTTGAACCTAAACGATACTTGATAATAAAATTCACATTTTATACATATTTTATTCACACAACCAATCATTTAAATACGTATTTATACGCAAACCGACACTATTCATACGTATAAATACTTATACGTACATCCTCAATACTTGAATTATACTTTTTATACTCAATTACATAATATATACTTAAGAAAAAAACCAAGAAATATACCAATCACCTTTTCCACCTCTTTTCTTCTCCAATCACCTTTTCCACCTCCTTCAATCATCTTTCCACCTCATCAATCCTCTTCCACTTTTTTTAACCAATCATATTTCACCCTTTTCCACCTTCTTTACCTATAAATACCAACCTCCTTCTACCATTTTCTTCACACCATTCTTCTCTCTATCTCTCTAAGTTCTCTCAACCTCTCTAAATCAAGAATTCTAAGAATTCTAAAAGAACACTAAGTGTTCTAACCATTCTCCTCTCTTCCTAGTATGCTCTGTGGTTGCAGCTTAGTCTGATCTTCCACATCAGAAACGGGGATTCATTTGACTGTTTTGTATATGGTAGAATTGTACCGCTTATAGGCTTGAAGTTTCCAACCTTCAACTCGTCACGGGGATTACCAAAGGAACAACTTTGAGAAACCGTGAGTATACTCGTATTCCCCTTTTTACTTTTACCACTTTTTGGGGTGTAACATGTTTACTTATCAACAACTTACACATGAACATTTTGCTTAAACACATGAACATTCCTATAACATACTTGTATACGTGACTGCTTGATACTTTAAACTTGGGTAAAACATTACGTGTTCGTACGAGCCAATCCTTGACATTTGTAGCGCTATAGGATTAACGACCCGCCATCTTATCTCGTGGTAATGTCATGAGCATGTTGCGTTTCTTTGGTTTGATATGTTAGACACATGCCAAATTTATTGTTTATCTTGAATCACATGCTTGCTATGAGGAATTGTTCGAAACTTATTTTTGCTATGTACGTACCAAACTTGTATACTCGCCATTGCTTTTGCATTGAATTGTATTTTTTAAACATGTTACAGGTTGATGATGATGGTACTATGAAAAGAAGTAGCGTTGATGCCTAGATACATATATAGACGTTAGGTTTAATATGTTGTATCAATTTTACTTATGTTGTTATGTATTTCTTTGAACTTGTTATATTTGAATTTCTTGTAATGTTGACAATCACTTTATGCAATGAAAGCGGCTTATTAAATATTGTCACAAATAGCGTTATGATGTCTCTAGCAATCTTCACACTTCGTCTCATCCCGATGTTTCCGCCATTGGTTGGGGTGTGACAGATTGGTATCAGAGCCATAACTATAGGGAATTAGGAAAATTGCTATGCTTTTGCCCTAGTCTATAGTTTTAGGAAAATTTCCTCTTATTTGTTATTTAAAACTTATGCATTCTACCTTACATGCTTCCTAGCTACACTTCTTGTTGTTAATTTTACATGCCTTTCCTAAGGCTAACACGAACACACTTTTGTTAATTTTATACTTTTGTAACATAAACGAGACAACTTTACCAAAATAGGCGTGAAACCCACAATTTGGTAAACGACTCTCATTCTACCTTAAACCATTTTTGCACGAAATTTCACCATTAAGCTAGGAGTGAAATCCATAACTTAATCGTAATTTCCTTTTCAACTCTAGTGGACCCTTGTCAAAGTGTCGAAATTTTATTTTGACCCGACAAGTACCAACCACATTTAGGGTACGAAATCTTCAAGTTAGGGGTGAAACCCGCACCTTGTCGATTAAGTCCCACTCCTCGATTTTCGATCTCGCCAAAGTCCCGATTGTTTCAATCGATTAGAGACGTGTAGTAACTGGAAGGGTAAGATATCGTTAGTCGCCTCCCGACGAGAGTATCTTACCTATAGGCCAAAGCACGTTTTCTCTAATTCGAAAGGACTTTCGACCCACTTTGGAATAGTCGACGTTTCTCTACCCGAAACAATCCAATGTTTTATTGAGCCTCTCTTTTATGTATCTCAATTTATATGTGATTTTTATACTTGAACGTTCTTCATTTCAAATTTATTTATTTTTTTTACTCGCTTCGCACGTCATCGCAACCAAGAATAATAATAACTCTCGTGAACAAACTAAATTTATACCCCCTTTACGCAATCATATGTGTTATACTTGTTGAATACATGTTGGAAACTTATGCTTTATGTGAACTTTATATGATACATGAACACTTACTTACATGCAAAAACCTTGTTTTAAAATTATGACCAAGTCTCATCCATTCCTTTTCTTTCCATCCTTAGATGTCGTCCAGAGGTGCATCAAGGAGGACCAAGTCTAAGAGGGGTTCGACTTCCAAAACCATGTCACAAAAGGATTGCATGAGATTCATGGCCAAACAATTTGCTAAGGTCCTACCCGACGTTGTTAGCAAGATTCAGACAAACACCGATTCACCGCATGGCTCCGTCGACTCAAGGGCAGACAAACCCAAATCGACCTTCCGTTTTAAGCAATTTATGGCTTGTAGACCCTTAGAGTTTACTGGCCAGGATGGCGCTACTGCCATGATGAACTGGATCGATGCAATCGAGCTTACCTTCCTGCAAAGTGGCTGCCCTGATGAACTAAGAACCTTGAATGCTACTGGGGTATTTCATGAAAAGGCACTCGAATGGTGGACGACGGAACGCAACAAAAAGGGAAACGATGTTGCACATGCTATGCCTTGGGACGATTTCAAACAACTTATGAAAGACCACTTCTGTCCTCCCCATGAACTCCAAAAATTGGAGAACGAATTTTGGAGCCTTACTCAGAAAGGGAGTGACATGGATGGCCTGATCACGCGCTTTAAACAACTTAGTGTCCTATGTCCTGGACAACTCGAGACCGTCCCCAATACCATAGCCAAATTTGTTCGTTGTGTTGCACCTTCCCTGACTAATCATCTTGCCTCCGCAACCCCCAAACCCTCGAGGATGCTTTTCGTATAGCCACTGAACTTAACAACAACTGCGTTCTTCATGGAACCTTTGACAAGATTTCAACGAAGAATGCACGCCAAGCTACAACTGACACTACTACTGATGAGACCTTACACTCCCGATCATCCAGGAGAAATCAAGGCAGGAAGCGGAAGGCTTCGAGCCAAAATTATGCGGTCGTCACTCCGCCAAACCCACAACCCCTACAAGCCATACCTGCTAATGCCAACGAGGAAACTCCGCGCAGAAATTATGTGGGAACGCTACCTAAGTGTGATAAATGCCAATATCATCACCCTCCAAATGCTCATTGTCGAAAGTGCGACAGGTGTGGCCGAAATGGGCATACTTCCCCGTACTGCCGCATCCTACCACAGGCTCATCAAAACCATGCCCTTCTGGCTCCAAATCAAGTCGCCCCTGTGCGAGCATGTTTCACGTGTGGTGATACCAACCATATGGCCAACGCCTGCCCTCAGCGATACCAACCGCAACAGCCTCGACAGCAACAACCACAGCCACAGCAACAGCCACAGCAGCAGCAACAGGCTCTACCTCCCGCTCGAGGTCGAGCTTTTCTTCTCACTACTGCTCAGGCTCAGAACGCGAACGACGTCATTTCTGGTACGTTTCTTGTTAACCATGTTTATGCTTCATGCCTATTTGATACTGGAGCCGATAAAAGTTTTGTATCGTTAGAATTCCAATCCTTGCTCAAGTGTAAACGCTCTAAGTTGCCAAAATCTTTCGCCGTCGAAGTGGCTAATGGTAAAACCGTCGCTGTTGATTCCGTTCTCTCCAATTGTTCTTTACTCCTTAACGATCATACGTTTTCTATCGACCTCATACCTATGCAAATGGGTAGTTTCGACGTCATAGTAGGTATGGACTGGCTTAGGCGAGTTCGTGCTGAAGTTGTCTGTTCTGAGAAGTTTATTCGCCTACCTCTTCCAAACGGTGATTCCCTACACGTCTATGGTGAAAAGCCTTCTCAAGGCCTTAAGCTTATGTCGTGTATCAAAGCAAACAAATGCTTACGCAAGGGTACCTTCGCCTTTCTTGCCCACATTGTGGAAAAGAGGGACAAAGGCCCAAGCATAAGCGACGTTCCCGTTGTACGTGACTTCCCTGATGTGTTTCCCGACGATCTTCCTGGTCCGCCTCCTGCTCGTTCTGTCGACTTTCGCATCGATTTAGTGCCTGGCGCAACGCCCGTCGCTAAATCTCCCTACCGTTTAGCACCCTCTGAGATGCAAGAGCTCTCAAGTCAACTTCAAGAGCTTCTTGATAAAGGCTTTATACGCCCTAGTACTTCTCCTTGGGGCGCTCCCGTGTTATTCGTCAAAAAGAAAGATGGGTCATTTCGAATGTGTATTGACTATCGTGAACTCAACAAGCTTACTATCAAGAACCGATACCCTCTTCCGCGCATCGACGATCTCTTCGACCAGTTGCAAGGCGCGACCTGCTTTTCAAAAATCGACCTTCGTTCTGGGTATCATCAACTTCGAGTTCTCGAAGAAGATGTGCCTAAAACCGCCTTCCGTACACGTTATGGTCACTACGAATTCGTGGTCATGCCCTTTGGTTTGACCAACGCACCTGCTGTATTCATGGACTTGATGCACCGAGTGTGCAAAGCATATTTGGACCGTTTCGTGATCGTTTTCATTGACGATATTCTCATCTATTCCAAGACGCGAGAGGATCATAAACAACACCTGCGTCTTATCCTCGAACTTCTTCGTGCTGAACGTCTATACGCCAAATTCTCCAAGTGTGAATTTTGGTTAAAAGAGGTTCAATTCCTTGGTCATACAGTCAATGAACTTGGTATTCACGTTGACCCCGCTAAAATTGAAGCTGTGAAGAATTGGGTCACACCTAAATCTCCGTCCGAAATTCGTTCGTTTCTTGGTCTTGCTGGTTACTATCGTCGCTTCATCTCCAATTTTTCGAAGATCGCTATCCCTTTGACCTCCTTGACTCAAAAGGATAACCCTTTTGTTTGGGGTCCCGAGCAAGAGGAGTCATTTCAAACGCTCAAGGACATGCTATGCCATGCTCCTATCCTCACACTTCCGGATGGAAACGACGACTTCGTCGTATATTGCGATGCTTCTCGCCTTGGTCTTGGTTGTGTGCTCATGCAACGAGACAAGGTCATCACTTATGCGTCAAGGCAGCTCAAAATACATAAGAAGAACTATACTACTCACGACCTTGAACTTGGAGCAGTTGTTTTTGCGTTGAAGATTTGGCGACACTACCTTTATGGTACTAAGTGTGTGGTCTTCACCGACCATAGGAGCCTTCAACACATCTTCGATCAAAAAGAACTGAACATGCGTCAGCGTCGTTGGGTGGAACTATTAAACGATTACGACTGCGAGATCAAATACCACCCAGGTAAAGCGAACGTAGTTGCAGACGCTCTCAGTCGTAAAACTCATGTCAAAAGTATCCGTTGTTTCCAACTCGTCCATGATCTTCAGAATCGCATACGTGATGCCCAATATTCATCTGTTAATGAGGGTAACCTCTACAACGAGATGCAATGTGGTGCTGAAAACAGTCTCGTGTCCAAACCTGATGGTATTTTGCACTACCTCGATCGTATCTGGATTCCTAATCGCAATAACCTTCGCAAGTTCCTGATGAAAGAGGCGCATAACACGAAGTATTCTGTTCACCCTGGTGCCGACAAGATGTACCATGATATGCGTACGTCCTATTGGTGGCCTGGAATGAAGAAGGATATAGCCACTTACGTCTCGAAATGTCTCACGTGTTCGAAGGTGAAGGCTGAACATCAACGTCCCTCTGGCTTACTTGAACAACCAAGGATTCCTGTCTGGAAATGGGAGAGCATTTCCATGGATTTTATCACTAAGCTCCCCCGCACTTCTTCTGGCCATGACAGTATCTGGGTGATCGTTGATCGATTAACCAAGTCGGCTCATTTTCTTCCCATCCGTGAAGATTTCAAAGTCGCTAAATTGGCTCAAATCTACACTGATGAGATCATCTGCCGCCATGGCATTCCCGTTGACATCATTTCCGACCGCGACGCTCGTTTTACGTCTCGCCTTTGGCAAACTTTTCAATCTGCTATGGGTACTGAACTTAACCTTAGTACTGCCTTCCATCCTCAAACAGACGGTCAAACCGAGCGTACTATCCAAACCTTAGAGGATATGCTTCGTTCATGCGTAATTGATTTTGGTGGCAACTGGGATAGACACTTACCCTTGGTCGAATTCTCGTACAATAACAGTTATCACACGAGTATTAAAATGGCACCTTTTGAAGCATTGTATGGTTGCAAGTGCCGTTCGCCTATTTGTTGGCACGAGATTGGTGACGCTCAAATCACTGGTCCCGAACTCATACAAGAGGCGACGGACAAGATTTTACAGGTTCGAGATAACTTACTGAAAGCCAGACACCGGCAAAAGGTCTACGCCGACGAGAAACGTAACCCAATGGAATACGAGGTAGGTGACTTCGTACTTCTCAAGGTATCCCCTTGGAAGGGCGTGGTCCGATTTGGCAAGAAAGGGAAACTTGCACCTCGCTACGTCGGTCCTTTCAAAATTCTCGAAAGGATTGGCAATGTTACGTATAAATTGGACCTGCCTGAAGAACTCAGCAATGTACACCCTGTCTTCCACGTATCCAACTTGAAGAGGTGCCTAACTGACGAAGGACTACACGTCCCTCTCGAAGATTTACAAGTCAACAAAACACTTCATTTTGTGGAAAAACCGGTTGAAATCATGGACCGAGGAGCCAAGGAATTGAAGCGCAGTCGAATTCCTATCGTCAAGGTTCGATGGGAAGGAAAACGTGGCGCTGAATTTACTTGGGAGCTCGAGAGTGATATGAAGGAAAAGTATCCACATCTGTTTCCTAAGTCTTCTTCAATTTCGGGACGAAATTCCCAAAAGAAGGGGAGACTGTAACGCCCCGCTACTTTGTACTTTTCATTTATACCAAGCCTTGTTCGTAGTTCTATTTTTGGAAACCTTGTGTTCCTGTAATCGTTCTTTCTTTGTAACCGTTGTAAAATCCGAGACTTGAATCATGAATAAAACTAGTATTATGTTAATTACATGTTATACATACCTCATATGTGCTCATACGTTCAATTTCATGAAACATGGAAACTATGTGCTAAACTTGTAAATACGTGAAACTTATGCATACATCAGGCTTTGAACCTAAACGATACTTGATAATAAAATTCACATTTTATACATATTTTATTCACACAACCAATCATTTAAATACGTATTTATACGCAAACCGACACTATTCATACGTATAAATACTTATACGTACATCCTCAATACTTGAATTATACTTTTTATACTCAATTACATAATATATACTTAAGAAAAAAACCAAGAAATATACCAATCACCTTTTCCACCTCTTTTCTTCTCCAATCACCTTTTCCACCTCCTTCAATCATCTTTCCACCTCATCAATCCTCTTCCACTTTTTTTAACAAATCATATTTCACCATTTCCACCTTCTTTACCTATAAATACCAACCTCATTCTACCATTTTCTTCACACCATTCTTCTCTCTATCTCTCTAAGTTCTCTCAACCTCTCTAAATCAAGAATTCTAAGAATTCTAAAAGAACACTAAGTGTTCTAACCATTCTCCTCTCTTCCTAGTATGCTCTGTGGTTGCAGCTTAGTCTGATCTTCCACATCAGAAACGAGGATTCATTTGACTGTTTTGTATACGGTAGAATTGTACCGCTTATAGGCTTGAAGTTTCCAACCTTCAACTCGTCACGGGGATTACCAAAGGAACAACTTTGAGAAACCGTGAGTATACTCGTATTCCCCTTTTTACTTTTACCACTTTTTGGGGTGTAACATGTTTACTTATCAACAACTTACACATGAACATTTTGCTTAAACACATGAACATTCCTATAACATACTTGTATACGTGACTGCTTGATACTTTAAACTTGGGTAAAACATTACGTGTTCGTACGAGCCAATCCTTGACATTTGTAGCGCTATAGGATTAACGACCCGCCATCTTATCTCGTGGTAATGTCATGAGCATGTTGCGTTTCTTTGGTTTGATATG
Source organism: Helianthus tuberosus (assembly GCA_030545235.1). NCBI lineage: Eukaryota > Viridiplantae > Streptophyta > Magnoliopsida > Asterales > Asteraceae > Helianthus > Helianthus tuberosus. The sequence continues at coordinate 204,360,723 of CM060425.1, forward strand.
TTAGACACATGCCAAATTTATTGTTTATCTTGAATCACATGCTTGCTATGAGGAATTGTTCGAAACTTATTTTTGCTATGTACGTACCAAACTTGTATACTCGCCATTGCTTTTGCATTGAATTGTATTTTTTAAACATGTTACAGGTTGATGATGATGGTACTATGAAAAGAAGTAGCGTTGATGCCTAGATACACATATAGACGTTAGGTTTAATATGTTGTATCAATTTTACTTATGTTGTTATGTATTTCTTTGAACTTGTTATATTTGAATTTCTTGTAATGTTGACAATCACTTTATGCAATGAAAGCGGCTTATTAAATATTGTCACAAATAGCGTTATGATGTCTCTAGCAATCTTCACACTTCGTCTCATCCCGATGTTTCCGCCATTGGTTGGGGTGTGACAGAAATGGGCACCATGCAAAAACCGCCTAAGCTCATGAATATCGAGGAATATAACAGTTGGGAAGAACGTTTCGAAAATTGGGTTCAAGCGAATTATTTAGATGCATGGGAATGTGTTGAACAACGATATGTTAGACCGATTGATGATGACGGAGAGATTGTTGCTATTAAAGATTTAAGTGATGATGAGAAAAAGAAATACAAAAGTGAAAAGATGATGATTAGTATATTGCAACAAGCTATTAAGGAAGATATCTTGATTTTACTACAACACAATGGAAGTGCACACTCAATGTGGAAAGCACTAAAAACGAAGTTTGTTGGAAGTCAAGACATGATCAAGAACAAAAAATCTCTTTTGAAGAAAGAATTTGATCTTTTTCGTGGATTAAAAACTGAAAACACCAAGCAGATTATAGAAAGATATTGCAATTTGGTGGTTAACATGAATCGATTGGATATAAAAAAGGATAGAGAAGACTGGGTTGAAAAATTGGCTGATGCATTGCCACAAGATGTTTGGGGCTCATATCTTATGATGTTGAAGAATAATGATGATTTTGCAAATCTATCGTTGAGCAAGTTTATTGAAAAACTCGAAGTTCAAGAGATGGAACAACGAAAGATGGCGAAAATGAAAGACTTTAATGGTGAACAAGATATTGGTCTGTACTACAAAGGGAGTACTAGTGATAAAACCAACATTGCACCTGTAGGTCCCGAAATCTGAGGATCGATAACGAAAACCAAACCCTTGTTTATAACAAACACGGTCACGAGTTCAGAATCCCCATGACTATGCCAAACCAAACACAGATAGTATCAAAGACACAAAGTAACCAATGAAACGCAATCTATTGATTAAATGGGATGAGAACCAAGATCAACTGATACACACACAGTTTGACAGTATAACTTTCAGGGTATGCTCTCATCTAGTTTCAAAGTGAAACTAGAAAGTGTTTATATAGCAGCCTGGGCCCTAACAACGTCGAAACACAAATGGGCCTGTCGAAACTCTACTTGGGCCTGACAAAACCTCAAAGATGATGAAACTTGGGAGTTTCGTCATGAAGAAACTTGGAGGTTTCACCATGCTTTTGTCCTGTAGTGTGATGAAACTCCATAGAGTTTCATCATAAAGGGGGGTTTCGTCATGTCATCAGGGAGTTTCCCCATGATGAAGTTTTGGCCCAGTGAAGGTTAAGCCCAAATGAGGTTTTGGCCCACATGAAGATTTGGCCCAGTGAACTATATAAACACACACCTAGACAACTAATAATCTAAATGCAACATGCATTGTTCGTTTAACGTTACAAAACAAATGAGATAAAGTTGTCGGACCCAAGTGCGATAGGAGGATATCCGACTTGGTCTTCATTATGTTTAAAGACTCGAACCGAACGTGCTGCGTCCACACAAAAATGTATCAAAAGCACCAAAGATCGAAACTGCTTTTAACGCAAAAAGTTCTTCTGGAGGGTCATCTCAAGGATCAAACAACAATAATAGATTCTCGTTATATCCATCAGTTGATCCAAGTTATTCAGCAACCAATAATGGCAAAGTACTACAATGCAACATTGCATTAAATCTTGAGAAAGGTCAAAATTTATCGGAAGAGGTTGCTAAAGGTCATATGTCCTTGTTGGTGACTGTTTTAGAGTCTTATGAAAGTTTGGTGGCTGGGAAGATCGGAAATCCTATGTTGACAAAAGAGGATTACGATCAGATTGATGCTGAGGAGATGGAATTAATGGATATAAAATGGTGTATGGCTAGTGTGTTGAGAAGAGCTGAAAAGTTCAAACAGATCACTGGAAGAGATGATTTCCGTGATGCTGGAACCTCACCTTTAGGTTTTGATAAATCTAAAGTTACTTGTTTTCGTTGCAGGGAGAAGGGGCATTTCAAGCGAGAGTGCACAAACCGTGAAGCAAGTAGAGCTCAAAATCCATTCGGCAACAATGATTATCATCGAAAGGCGATTTATCATCAAGTTGCTCCGCATCAACAACAATCGTCACAAACTGCACATGCTAGGAAGGAGATCGTAGAGCCATCAAAGAGAGCTTGTTATGGTCTGATAGATCAAGATGATGAAAGGCTTCCAGAAGGCTTTAGTTGGGATAAGTATGATCCTAACAGAACTTCAGAAAAGGTATCATTTGTTGCTCAAATTTATGAAGATTCAACTGCTGAAGAAGAATTAGCGTATGCTTATTACGAATTTCAGCAATACAGTCCGAAAAAGAAAGAAGAAGAATCAGTTTCAACAAGAAAGGCTTCAGTAAAAGCACCAATTTTTGATCACTCATCAGATGAAGAGAGTGATGATGATAGTGAAGAAATTCGAAAACTTGAATATTACAAAAGAAAATTTTCATCTGATAGTGATGATGATAATTTGTATTTTGCAGGGAAAAAGGAAGAGATCAAAGAAAGACAAGCTGTGAAAAAGAAGAATCATAATACAGAAACTGATGACAGTGATGATGAAATTGTTCGAGTGATAAAGAAGCAGGTTAAAGAAATTCCAGCTTTCAAGAATAAGAAGGAAGTTGATGCAGAAAAGATGCCTGAAATGTGTGAAAATTGTGATACTTTGAAACGGCACAACAACAAATTGATTGATAACATGAACAGACTGAAAGAATCTTATGATGTTTTAAACAAAGCTATGAATCAATATAACAAATCAAGCAGTGAACAAGCGATAGCTATGAAGACACTCAATGGAGCGTTCATGACAAAGCAGAAAATCATCAATAAGTACATTGAAAAATGTGCTGAACTTGAACAAAAATTGGAAACCCAGAGGATAGAAACTGAGAGGGTAAATAGGTTATTAAGAAGTTACTCATGTGCTTCTTATGTGATTGACATGATTTATCCTACAGTCGAAGGCATGAAAGCGTTTGAAGAGGAGAAAATTGAAGTAAAGGATACTGGTAAGAAACATAGTACCAATTATACCAAGTGTCCACCTCCACTTGAAGAAGGATATTCTCCACGAAATCCTAATTCAGAAAGAGTCAAAAAGGCAACCAATTTAAAGTGGGAATCTGAACCTTCAGATGGACTGCCAGATAATATTAACATTACATTCACTGTATTTGACACTGATCAACAATATCAATTGATGAAGAAAGTGGTGGATCATGTGTTGGATAAAGATGAAACCGAGGAGTCAAACTCAAAGTCAAAGTCTGATACTCCAAGTCCAACAGTTGAAAAAGTCAAAAGGGTTTACAATAAAGATTTTCTGTTATCACAAAATAATTTGAATGACAAAACATTCAAAGTAGCATATACTTTGAGTGATTCTGACAAATTATATTCTGATGAAGAATTTCCAATAAGAGGTGTTAAAACCGAAATGATTAAAAAGGTTTTCAAATTAACAGAAATTAATATTTCTAAAATAAAAGATGTAAATGTTACAGAAAAACCTAAAAAGTACACCTTAAGAGTTCAACAAAGGTTAAACAAGAAAAAAGGTTACAGTTCTGATTCTGGTTATCTAAAGAAACCAAACCATAACAGTAATTTCAAAAAGAAAGGATTAGGTTTTATTCCACCAGAAAATCATGAAAAATGTGTTAAAGATTTTAAATCAAAAGTTGTTTTTGTTTCAGGAGCAATATCATCAGAAGAAGAAAATAGCTCATTCTGGAAACAGACGAACAAAGAATTCCTTGCTAAGAAGCAAGAAGGAATAAAGAATGAAGCTGCTCAGAAGAAGGAGACGAGAACCTGTTATCAATGCAGAGTAGTTGGTCACATTGCCTTGAACTGTCCAAAGGCAACCAACACAAAACAGGGAGTCTCTGAAAAACTGAAAGAAAAGATGGTTGATAATGAACCACCAACTGAAAAATTTAAAATGTTTAAAAATTCAACGTATGAAGTTGGTGAGTGTTCAAAAAGATTTTACAAAAGAAAAGTGAATCTTAACAACCAAAAGTGGGTTGTTAAGAAATCAGATGTTAGTTCTGGTGATGAATCTGATTCTGTAAGGCCCAGAAATTGTATTGTTTTACGCGTATCTTTATTGTACAGGTTTATGTTTATTGGGCTTAGATTAGGACTTGGGTTTGGGCTAGGCCATGTGGGCCGATTGGTTAGAGGCTCCTATATATTGTCATGTCTAGTTTATTGTTCGGTCTCTCATTTTTTGTAATCATGTAATCCCCTATGGAGAACCTTGTACCAGATAATCCTAGAGATTGTGTGCAAGGTTTTTAGAGATTGTACCAGACGTTCCTAGAGAATGTGTGCAATCTTCTTAGAGATCGTACCAGACGGTTCGTTGAAACCGTGTGCGATCGAAGCAGTGGCACAATGTTTTGGTAATAATATATTTTCTTTTTGTTCTTGTGGTTTAATCTTATATTCCGTGTTCGATTAAACCTTTGAGTGATATCTTGGGATGTTTGGGACTTACAAGTGGTATCAGAGCCATTGAAGCCATTCAAGGGCTCGGTTTTGATATCTCTCGAAGAACAAGAAGAAGGATTTGCACAGTAACGGGGGATGTATGTTCGTCAAAAGGGAGATCTCCGGTTCACAAGGTAATAGTTTATCTTATTGTTGAGAATCATGATTTGAACTATAGATGTGTATGATTTGGAAGATCGAAGAACGAGAGTGATGAAAAAGATTTGAAGAACTCAAAGAATAGTTTGAAGACCATCAAGAACAAATTGAATCTTACGTTTTGATCTTTTTGGTGGTTTGAAAATTGGTGTTTGCTGAATTTTAGGAAATTATTGGTGGAAAGGATATATTGAAAAAATTGATTTTCAAATTATCCTTAATTTTCGGGATTTGTGTACATCTCAAGTGTGCCACTACAATTCACGTTCAACATTAGTCAAGTGTGTGAATTGGAATTATAGTGGGTACAACTGTGAAAATAGGAGTGTGCGAAAATATTATAAGTAATCAAAATTTTGTCTTCATCAGTATTGGAGCGTGCGACTTCATCTTTGAAGTTTAGAGAAGTGTGCGATATCTTCAACATCTGACAACATCATCATCTTCTCGTTCAATACATCGATACATCAACATCATTTATCATCATCATTGTATCATCAGATCATAAGCCTCATCATCATATCATCATTCAAATTATAACAGCTCCTACATCAGATCCTTTTGTTCATCTGAATTACTTTTCATCATTTCTCGTTTGCAATTATCATCTCCGGCAGAAACATCAACAAAGCATTAAAGTGTGCGAAAATTTAAGTGTGCGACTACATCGGTTTTATGCGACTTCAACGACAACTTCATCAACTTCTACATTGATCACCGCACGCCTCGCCGATGATCATCAAATGAACCCGCACACTACGCCACCGCACTGCACATCTTCTATTCACAACCGGGAATCATCAATATCATCACGTCAACAACCTTCTCTGGTACAGTATCACTATCATCATCATTCGAAAAGGTGCTGGTGTTCTCCTCATCAAACTCCGATCAGTCTCCCATCTTCGTCGTCCACCGAACACCGCAACTCAACACTGTTCATCATTCGCTCACCTTCTTCGATCTCCGGCATCGTTACCATATCATCTCCATCATCGTCGGACCTCCATTACGAGTTCTGAAGATCATCTCCATTACCACCGACATCCTCCGATCACCATTAATAACCGGAGCATCATCACATCATCTCCTGAAAGACCCCGTCAATCATCACCGGAGCTCCGTCAACTGCATTTCCATCGTTTTCTCTCTGTCTCCACCGTCACCGGCGACTGCATCATCACCTGCCGGCGACGTTCGTTCATCATCACCATTGTTTTTGTTCTTGGCGGCTGAAGTTCATCATCGGTTAAAAGAAGAAGACGAACTGTGTTGTGTTTTAGTATTATTTTAAGTTTTGTTGTCTCTGGGCCGAAGAAGGATATGGATTTGGTCTTATGAGCTGATTAAGTTTCGTTGTTGGACCGGAAGGTTTATAGAGAGTGAGCCTATTTACTATTGTACCACTGAAAGAAAAGACCCAAGATTGAAGATCATAACAGCTCGAGATATTATTTTTTTAAGCTGCAATAAAGATAGCATAAAAGTAGGAGGATATTGTAAGGCCCAGAAATTGTATAGTTTTACGCTTATCTTTATTGTACACGTTTATGTTTATTGGGCTTAGATTAGGACTTGGGTTTGGGCTAGGCCATGTGGGACGATTGGTTAGAGGCTCCTATATATTGTCATGTCTAGTTTATTGTTAGGTCTCTCATTTGTTGGTGCATGGAATGTCTGTTGACTTCGTCTGCATTAAGTCTTAGGTTAAGATAGGTCAACATAGGGTTTAGAATGTCAAAATCATGTATTATGTTGATAGGTCCGCTTATGTGTACATGTAGGTCCGCTTATATGTCAGGTCCGCTTATGTGTACATCAGTAGGTCCGCTTTTATGTCAGTCCATATAAGCGAACCTCTCCATACTATAAATAGCCTGATCTGGTGTATGTTGAAACGGACCTGGATCATTAGCTTGGTAAAGGAACTCTGTCAAATTGAATTCAGAAAGCTAATAAAGAGAAGAAATTGAATGAAACAGCTGTTGTAACTTTGTGTGCATTGATTCCGCCTTTACACATGAAGATGAACGTCCTTGACTGACTTTTCGAGGTCGTAGAACGGTCCAACAAGTGGTATCAGAGCTCAGGACGAGGAGTTCATACTACTACAGCTTGATTCTACCGAATTCTCTGATTTCTACTCTCTTTCTTTCATACTTTTTCGATTTGAAGTGGTTCCTACGGTTAAAATTGTCTGATTTTTGAGTATAACGTGCGGAACATACTTTTAATAAACCCTAGAAAGTTTCAAGTTAAAACTCGGCTTAAAAAATGGTTAAAATTGGGTAAACGTTAGGTCCGCTTTTACGGGCATTCGTAGGTCCGCTTGAAAGTTCACATTAGGTTCGCTTCTAAGGCATTGTTGCTCGATATTACCTGTTAGGTCCGCTTATCCGGACAATATCTTGTTAGGTCCGCTTATCCGGACAATATCTGATAGGTCCGCTCATAGTGACAAGTGATAGGTTCGCTCAAGTGGTCCGCTTATCCGATCATTACCTGGTCCGCTTATCAGTCATCACTGTGGTTTCGGTTCTTCGGTGCAATAAGATTGCGTTGATTGTTGGTCACACACATCGAAATTGTAAAATCATTTAAGTGGTTGTCGGACTTTAAAAACAATTTGTTTGGAATTTGTAATTTGTCAGTCACATGGTTTAGTGGAGTTCAAGGTCAAATAGAATCAAAGAAGATTCTGAATTGCACGTGAACAATGTATCAGAATTGCTAATTACCTCGATTACATAGTTGCATGTGAAGTCAAACAGTTGTCGGCAATTTTTAAAATCAAATTTGCATGTGATTGACATTGAGTTAGTGAGGAGGTCCAATAAAAAGGATTGTTTAATTTCGATTGTCAAGCCATTTAATTGAATAACCATTTTGTCAACCCACTAAAGTGAACGGCTCAATCAGTTTCATATAAAAAAAAAATTGTCAGTCATTTTGTCAGCCCAAGATATCACGTGTACTTTAATATGAAGGCCTAATCAGATGTAATATCTAGATTGCATCACAATTGAAACATTTAATATCTAGTTGATAATGTTGTCGGGTTAGTGGGAGTGAAGGGCCCAATCACAGCCCAATCACATGTGAATACAATGATTTGAAATGGTCGGCTAGTTGTTGTCGGTATAAGGGCTAGTTGTTTGAACATTAATAGTTGATTTGAATACATGTGAATACATTGATTTGTTTGTCAGTTTAGTGGACTTGCAATAGGTTTTTAAAACATATCAAAGTTGTCCTCGGCCCAAGTGAGTTATAGTTGCAGCCCATATAAAGAAGTTTACGGCTCAATCAGTGAAGGTCCAGTTCATCTTTTGTCCATATCTTGTGAATTGTTTTTGTTCAGGTTCATTCATTAAGTGTTCTCACGTCATCAACATTGAAACAAATCCGCGAATCTTCGACAACGAGTCTTAGATTGATTTCATCAAACACACTGTTACATATTCAGTTTGTTTGAACTGATAGCTTGTTTGTTTTGTTTGCAGGTGATTTCGAGGTTATTCAAGGACATAAAAAGATGGCAAATTCCGAACCTATTCCGTGGAAAGACGATCGAACTGAAGAGCAGAAGTATAGATACAGAAAAATGATTGCTGAAAACAAAATCATTAGAATCTCTCGTATCTATCTGGAAGCAAGGAGAGCAAATAGATGGGATCCGAACAGAGAGTGTTATCTTGATGAGTATGGAAATATTGCGATCGATGATAGTACGCTTGATATCGAAGCCATAATCCAGCAGTACAAAGAAGAGGATGATTATTGGCAAAAGAAATGGTGGGGAGATGAAGAAGAGAAAAAGAAAAAGAAAGAGTTACTAGATGAAATTGAAAGAAACTCAGAAAATATGAGTTTGAATGAATTTCTTGAATTAATCAAAAAGATTAAAGAAGGAATGACAAAGAATGAAGAATCAAAGAAGGATGAAATTTCAAAAGTTGAAGTTGTGTGCTTAAAATGCGAAAAATCCGAAGCAGAAAATTTCAATCTCTTGAAAGATGTGGAGAATTTGACAGTGGAAATCAAAAGTTTGAAGGATGAGAAAGAATCTGATAATAAACAGATTCTTGAAATGAGAGAAAATTGTGAGAAATTGACGTCAGAAAATGACAAACTGTTGAGTAGTTTGGACAGTTTGACATTGGAAATTAATGACTTCAAAGAAAAAGAAAAAGATTTTGGAAAAATCAAAATTGAAAATGAAAACGTTTTTTGGATAAAATTGGAAAATGAAACGTTAAAAGAAAAATAAAAAGATTTTAAAATCAAATCAAGATTTTAGAAGATGAGAGAGATATTTTTGGTAAAGATAATCTTGAAAAACAAATTGAAATCAATTCTCATCTTGCTAAAATCATTCAGCTTGAAAAAGAAGCTGAAAAAGCTCGGATGAAAATCAAAGAGCTTGAAGTGAAATTGAAAGGTTTTGTGACTTCGGCACCATATGAGTGTCCAAAACCGATCAATTCTGTTCCAATAAGTGACAATGTCACAAATTTTGACAAAGTCAAAATTGAAGATTGTGATGAAATATCTGATGATGAAAAAGAAAAGAAAAGAAAAATATTTTTAGATTTACAAGAAAAATTTAAAAATACTGTTTTGCAATCTACTGAAACAGGTGAATGTTCTAAACAAAAACCTGTTAAGAAGAGTGTAGAACAGAAACAAAAAGTTAAAAATTTTAAAAATTTTAAAAATGAAAATAAAAGCTCATCAGATAAGTCATCCAATCATTATCAAAAATCACAAAAATCTAAAAATGAAAACTCACAAAATGTTGGTAATAAGTGGTGCAGGTTTGACCACAAAGCTCAAATGCCAAATCAAGGATACAAGAGGAGAAATGACTACCACAAGGCAAATCAATGCTTTGATCTAAGTGTGTGGTATGAAGATGGTGTTTGGTATGAAAGTAATGAGAGGTATGATAACAGAGTGTGTTTCACTTGTGGCTATCAAGGACACATTGCTATTAACTGCCAAAGTCAGAGATTCGAAACAAGAAGATGCTATGAATGCCAAATCAGAGGACACATTGCCAGAAATTGCCCAATGAGATCAAAGGCACGATCGAGGGCTGATTCTCAAAGAATGGCAAGGAAATCAGTCAGTGTCAAGCCCAAAGAACAGAAAGTTCAAGAACCAAAAGTTCAAGAAAAGAAAGTGAAGCTTTCTCAAGGGCAGAAAGACAGACTGAGGAAGAAGAGAAAGAAAGCAAGAGAATACTTGGAGAAAATTTTGTCCTCGGATAAAACTGGTAATCCGAGAAAAAGTTCTGATGAATTACTTTCCCCAACTGTAAAGGCAAGCAAAACAAATTCATCAGATACACATCTGAGGATAAATAGGAAAGCAAAAAGGGAGTTAAAGAAAGAAAAATTAACTAATCAAAATGATAAACAATCAAAGAAAGTTAATTTTTCTGACAAAATCTTGATCAAGGTTTTTGAATATAAAAGAGATTGTGAAAGTTTATTCATTTCACAGCCTAATAAAAAGGGAAAACCTAGATCTAGTAAGAATTGGATACCAATGAAGGTTGGCGATGAATTTGTTTCTTCAAAAACAAAGGAGCCACCATCAGGCGATGAATCTGACGTCTCAAAGTCAGACAAGTTACCATTAGGCAATGAAACTGACTTGTCAAAGTCAGAAGAGCCATGTGTTGGTAATGATTCTGGTTCGTCAAAACCAGAAGAGCCATCTGTTGAGATAAAAACTGTCACACCCAAGGCTGGTCAGGCTTGGGTGAATCTTTTCAAATAGAAAAACCTGACTTGCCGGAGTTCCCAGGTTGGTAAGCGTGGAACATGAATCGGCACATTTCTTGAGAAATTTCACTCTGGTGATTTTTCGTCTTACATGTGGTAAATCAGGGACATTAAGTTGTACTTGATTTCCTACAAGTGTTTGTGTTGATAGAATCTTGAACTGTTAAATCTTTCAAAATGGTTAAAGAAGAACAAAGTGATGAAGTAATCCCCTAACCAACAAGTGGTTTGTTAATTCAACAAAACTAATTTTCCGAAAGAAACATTTGATTAAAACAAACTTAAGTGTTTTGAAATCATAATGGGAAAATAGTTTGTTGTCAGGGGGAGTTCTGATTGTTTATGCCAAGTGGATGGCGAATTGAAGTAATTCGATATCGGTTGTTAGTTTGTTTTCAAATTTTCCTTGAAAATCAAAATTGAAACATATTTTGATTTTAGGGGGAGAAAAATTTTAAAAAAAAATTAGAAAATTTGAAAATGTCAAAAACATTGAAAAAGAAAAAATGAGTTTTGGTGTATAAAAGAGGAAATGATAGTACATCAGTAGATGATCACAGCATGCTAAAGATATGAAATGTCAAATGTGATAAACGGTCTCACTAATGATGTGTCAGTAGGTTTTTGCACATTTAGTAAATTGTGACGAGATATAAACCTAAATTTTTCAAACTTGCTTATATCGTGGGTAACATCTCTCGGATATATGGGTAACCCCCGAAATCTTGTTTGAAAGGTCTCGTATTCTGATATACTAGGTTTTTATACTCAGTGATATCTGGGGTATTATTCCAGGACTTCTGCTGAACGGTGGTTCTGACCTAGTCCTCGAATAATACTTTCTGCAAATGCTTGAAAAATAGCATCACCCTCAGCATAAATGATAAGACAATAAAATTGCTTAGCAATGCTGTTGTAAAAAAAGATCCTCTAAAGGGGACACACCCACAAGTTGAGTCATGATCTCTCTGCTGAACGATGGTTCTGACCTGAGCTCTCATGATTCTTCATAATTTATTAACCCCTTACAGATATCATTTGTGTTATAATTGCCTGTAAGACTGAATATTGGGATCTGGATACGGGAGTATATTCTGAGGTGGGACACGCGATTAAGTCTAAGTATCTAAGACATTAAACTCGTATCTCGAAGCAGTTGAAATGTGTGTGAAAATTTAAGAGGATCAATATACTGACAATCTAAGTGAATCGTTTAGAACTTAACATGTTTAAAGCTTAACGGTGCTAGTGATTTGTCTCATAAACTGATATGATCCTCTTACACAAACTCACAAAAATATTGTTTGTATATATTTTGTTTACTGCATTTCATTCAAAACAAAAATCCAAAAAGATTTTCGACAACTGATGTTGAAGATCTGATATTCAAAATTCCAAGTGCTAAACTTGATGAACTAGAGGGTTGGGAGAATATGTTGAAAACTTTGATTGTTATATACAAATTTTTTGAAAGATTGTGTGTTTAGTTAATCAAGGTCATTCATTTGAACTTGATGTAACTAGTATGTTTGTTGAATAAATGTTGTCTACCACTAAGTTTATTAAATTCAATTGTTATAAATTTTTGAAACTTATGATTGAGGTAGAGGATGTGCAGGGTAACAGGTTTTGGATTTCATTATTCCCATGGAAGCTAATTGTCAAAGCTTGAACCAGATATCTCAGATTCTAGCATATCAAGAGGGGGAGTCTATGAAAGGGGGAGTCTGGATCAACAGTCAAAGGGAAGATGGAAGTTAGAATCAGGTTGTGATTCTAGACCTGTGAAGAATGCTTATGATGTGAAGACAGAGAGTTGAAGAAAAGACCAAGACTGAAGACTCAGGAGCTGAAGACTTCGTCAACATCCAAGGGGGAGTCTGTTGGTGCATGGAATGTCTGTTGACTTCGTCTGCATTAAGTCTTAGGTTAAGATAGGTCAACATAGGGTTTAGAATGTCAAAATCATGTATTATGTTGATAGGTCCGCTTATGTGTACGTGTAGGTCCGCTTATGTGTACATCAGTAGGTCCGCTTTTATGTCAGTCCATATAAGCGAACCTCTCCACACTATAAATAGCCTGATCTGGTGTATGTTGAAACGGACCTGGATCATTAGCTTGGTAAAGGAACTCTGTCAAATTGAATTCAGAAAGCTAATAAAGAGAAGAAATTGAATGAAACAGCTGTTGTAACTTTGTGTGCATTGATTCCGCCTTTACACATGAAGATGAACGTCCTTGACTGACTTTTCGAGGTCGTAGAACGGTCCAACATCATTTTTTGTAATCATGTAATCCCCTATGTAGAACCTTGTACCAGACAATCCTAGAGATTGTGTGCAAGGTTTTTAGAGATTGTATCAGACGTTCCTAGAGAACGTGTGCAATCTTCTTAGAGATCGTACCAGACGGTTCGTTGAAACCGTGTGCGATCGAAGCAGTGGCACAATGTTTTGGTAATAATATATTTTCTGTTTGTTCTTGTGGTTTGATCTTATATTCCGTATTCGATTAAACCTTTGAGTGATATCTTGGGATGTTTGGGACTTACAGATTCGTCAAAGTCAGAGGAGCCACAAGTTGAGCTAAAAAGTAAAAATTCTATTCCACCAACGGATGACGCAAATTTTCCACTATTGCGGATTGAAAATTTTAAACAAAGAGTTGGAAAAGTAGAGATTTCGAATCAATTTTATTCTGAAAAGAAAGAATTTGATGTCGAAAAAGCCTTTAACCCTAGAGTTCTAAATATTTTTGGAAAAATGTTTGATGGGAAGGTCAATGGGGTAAAGGAATTTTATGAAAAGAATAAGAAGAAGAAAGGAAAGAAACCAAGTCATGATGACTCGGAAACTCCCAAGGACCTTCAGGCTTGGGAGAATCTCTTTAACTGAAAATCCTGACTTGCCGGAGCTCCCAAGTTGGTAATCGTGGAGCATGAATCGGCATCATTCTTGAAAAATGTTTTTGTGAAAAATTTGCAAGTGGTTGAAAAGCAAAGTGATGAATTAATCCCCGATCTTTCAAGTGGTATCAACAAAACTAATTTTCCAGAAAAACCATTTTGATTAAAACAAACTTAAGTGTTTTGAAATCATAATGGGAAATAGTTTGTTGTCAGGGGGATTCTGATTGTTTATGCCAAGTGGATGGCGATTTGAAGCAATTCACATCGGTTTGTCAAATTTTTCTTTAAATGGTTTTGAATTTTAGGGGGAGTAAGAAATTTCAGAAAATCCAAAAACATTAGAAAATTTGAAAAAGCCAAAAACATGATAAAAATAAAAAATGAGTTTTGTTGTGAAAAAGAGGAAATGATAGTACATCAGTAGACATTCACAGTACGCTAAAGAATTGTAAAGTTAAAATGTGATAAACGGTCTCACTGATGATATGCCAGTGGGTTTTTACACGCTTAGTAGATTGTTGTCGAGATATAAACCTAAATCAAACACTTACTTATTTCGTGGGGAACATCTCTAGGATATATAGGTAACCCCTGAAATCTTGTTTGAAGGGCTTTCTATTTCTGACATACTAGGTCTTTGTGCATGATGATATCTGGGGTATTATACCAAGACTTATGATTTTGCGGGAGCAATAGCCTAGTCCTCGCATAATACTTTGCAATGCTTTAATCATAAAGCCCACCCTCAGCATAAAAAAATGATGAAACATTGAAAAATACTAATCATGTGTTGTTGAAGATAAGATCCCCAAACGGGACACACCTAAAGTCGAACCATCATCACTCTGATTTTGCGAAAGCAATAGCCTGAGCTCTCATGGTCTCGCATTTACCCATTTACAGATATCATTAGTGTACATTCACCTGTAAGACTGAATATAGAAGTCTGGATACGGGAGTATATTCTGAGGTGGGACACGCGAATAAGTTTAAGTTCATTAAAACACTAATCTCGTATCTCGTAACAGTTGAACTTTGTGTGAAAATTTAAGTGGATCAGTATACTGACAATCTAAGTGAATCGTTTAGAACTTAAAGTGTTTAAAGCTCAACGGTACTAGTGATTTGTCATAAACTGATATGATCCTCTTACAAAAACTCACAAAAATATTGTCTGTAAATATTTCGTTACTACTTTTCATTAGTGTGTTTTAGCATAAAATTTTGAAAATTCAAAAAGATTTTATTTCATCTTATTTTCGACAACTGATGTTGGAAAGCTGATTTTCAAAATTCCAAGTGTTGAACATGATGAACAACAGGGTTGGGAGAGTTTGTTTGAAATGAGAAATGATTGTGAAATGATTAAATGGTTTCAAATTAATGAAATGTCAAATCTAAATGTTTCAAATACAAGTGGTTAAGCAGAGATTAAAATTGTTATATATAAAAACCTTATGTTTTGGGTAGAGATTTGTGCAGATCCCCGTATCTAAGCCTGAGCAGAGTTTGTGCCAGGACACGATCCTAGAAAAAAAGCTATGTTAGATTGCGATCCCGGAACAACTTAAGGGAGAGTCTGTTAGCTAAGGGGAGTCCGAAGACGTAAGAGCCAGATACAGATTCTGGATCAACATTCAAGGGGGAGTATAGCTGCTGATGCTGATAAACTTAAGGAATCAAGAGATCTGATCAAGATAATTAGAGAGAGGATAAAGTCAGATTGAGTTTCTGAGAAAGAGAAGAGAGAAGATTGAAGGATGCTTACAAAGAAAGACATTTTGGAGAGAGCAAGAAGACTGATCAAGACTGAAGATTCGTCATACTGAAGACTCGTACCAAAGACTCATCAACATCCAAGGGGGAGTTTGTTGGTGCATATGTCTGTCGACTTCGTCTTGTATCGAGTCATGTAATAGGATAGATAATCCAAGACACGTAGTATGAAAAGAACGGGAAACAGAGTTGAATCAGCACGTTCACATGAAGTGGCCAGTTCGTGCGAACTGGACCAGTTCATGCGAACTGGAGAGGCTGTTTCATGCGAAGTGGCCTTCACTATATATAGGGGTCTTGGGTTTCTCATTTGTGTGTGTCTGATTCCGGTAGCGAAGCTCTGCCGAAGTGTCTCCAGGCTGTAAAACATTGTGAAATCAATACAATAGATAGTTAAAGTGATTCTATGTGCAAATCAAGCTGATACAACATTGATACGTCTGATTCCGCCTTTCGTATTGATCTAGAACTCTTCTGATTGTCTCGTTTGATCGATTCAATGATCCTACATGATCATTAGTGTATTTGATTTCTATAATCACTAACACTAAAGGAAAAGAATTAAGG
The DNA here is from genome assembly GCA_030545235.1 of Helianthus tuberosus. Taxonomy (NCBI): domain Eukaryota; kingdom Viridiplantae; phylum Streptophyta; class Magnoliopsida; order Asterales; family Asteraceae; genus Helianthus; species Helianthus tuberosus. The sequence continues at coordinate 204,376,779 of CM060425.1, forward strand.
AATATTCCAGTAGTATCTCAGTTTTCAGATGTATTTCCAGAAGAATTACCGGGGCAACCTCCAGATCGAGAAGTTGAATTCAGAATCCATTTAATACCAGGGACAGCACCAATTGCCAAAGCACCTTACCGTTTGGCACCTGCAGAAATGCAAGAACTAAAGAAACAATTAGACGAATTGCTAGAAAAAGGATTCATACAGCCCAGTTCATCACCCTGGGGAGCGCCGATTTTATTTGTTAAAAAGAAGGACGGATCAATGCGAATGTGCATTGACTACCATGAATTAAACAAAGTCACAATTAATAATAGGTATCCATTACCAAGAATAGATGATCTGTTTGATCAATTTCAAGAAGCACGATTTTTCTCTAAAATCGATTTAAGATCAGGATATCATCAATTAAAGGTACAAGAAGAGGACATTCCTAAGACCGCTTTCAGAACAAGGTATGGCCATTATGAATTTACTGTCATGCCATTTGGTTTAACAAATGCCCCAGCTGCATTCATGGATATGATGAACTGAATATTTAAGACGTATTTGGATAAATTCATAATTGTCTTTATAGATGATATTCTCATTTACTCTAAGAGTAAAGAGGAACATGCAAAGCATTTGCACGCACTTTTAAGTTTATTAAGAAAAGAAAATCTTTATGCTAAGTTTTCAAAGTGCGAATTTTGGTTAGAACATGTACAATTTCTCGGACACCTAGTTGATCATGAAGGAATTCATTTGGATCCCACAAAAATCGAGGCAATAACCAAGTGGAAAACCCCTGAGTCACCAACCGAGGTTAGAAGTTTCTTAGGATTAGCCGGTTATTATAGAAGATTTATTCAAGATTTTTCTAGAATAGCCAATCCCTTAACTAAGTTAACTTGTAAATCTGTTAAGTTTAAATGGGAACCAAAACAAGAAGAAGCCTTTAGAATCCTTAAGCAAAGATTAACTCATGCACCCATACTAGCGTTACCAGAATGAACTGAAGATTTTGTAATCTATTGTGACGCTTCTAAATTAGGTTATGGATGTGTGTTAATGCAACATCAAAAGGTTATAGCCTATGCATCCAGACAACATAAGAATCATGAAGAAAATTATTCCACTCATGATTTAGAACTTGGAGATATAATTTTTGCTCTTAAGATTTGGAGACATTACCTGTACGGTAGTAAGTTTACTGTGTTCACCGATCATAAGAGTTTAAGGTATGTCTTCGGGCAAAAAGGAATTGAATATGAGATAAAGACGCTGGATGGAACTACTTAGTGATTATGATTGTGATATTCAGTATCATGTAGGAAAAGCAAATGTAGTTGCTGATGCTTTACGTCGAAAATTTCACGAACAGCCAAAAAGGGTACGTTCTCTTAAATTAAATCTACAAGTAGATTTAAATAAGAAGATTAGAAAAGCACAAGAATTAGTAGTCAAGGATGATACTGAAAAACTAAAATGAATGATCAAGGAATTAGAACAAGGAACAGATGGAATTTGGAGATTCCATAAGAAAAGAATATGGGTACCTAAATTAGGAAACCTATGTCATCGCATATTAGAAGAAGCCCATAAGTCTAAATATACGATGCATCTAGGAAGCGATAAAATGTACCAGGATTTAAGAAATAATTTCTGGTGGATAGGAATGAAAAAGGACATAGCAGCCTATGTTTCTAAATGTTTAACATGTTCACAAGTTAAAGCTGAACATCAGAAACCTTCAGGTTTATTGCAACAGTTAGAAATGCCTGTTTGGAAATGGGAATTGATAACAATGGATTTTGTTACTAAATTACCCAAAACAAAGAAAGGTAATGATACAATCTGGGTGATTGTAGATAGACTAACCAAGTCAGCTCATTTCCTATCAATGAAAGAAACTTTTAGTATGGAACAATTAGCTAAATTGTATGTAAATGAAGTAGTTTCTTTACATGGAATTCCTCTATCAATTGTTTCTGACTGAGATAGTCGTTTTACCTCTCATTTTTGGACAAGTTTCCAAAAAGCAATGGGAACCAAGTTGAATCTAAGCACAGCTTATCATCCTCAAACGGATGGACAAAGCGAAAGGATAATTCAGACAATGGAGGACATGCTTATAGCTTGTGTAATTGATTTCGGAGGTAATTGGGATGAGCACTTACCATTGGTAGAATTTTCTTATAATAATAGTTAACACACAAGTATAAATGCTGCACCATTCGAAGCACTTTATGGACGCAAGTGTCGAACTCCAATCTGTTGGGCAGAAATTGGGGAAAAGCAACTATCTGGACCTGAGATAGTACAAGAAACAACAGACAAAATCATTCAAGACAAGGAACGACTGAAAGCAGCACGCGATCGACAGAAAAGTTATGCTGACAACAGGCGAAAACCATTGGAATTTCAAGTAGGAGATAAAGTGTTATTAAAAGTCTCTCCTGGGAAAGGAGTGGTAAGATTCATAAAAAGAGGAAAGCTATGTCCCAAGTATGTTGGACCTTTCAAGATTATTAAAAGAATAGGACCTGTAGCCTATCAACTGCAACTGCCAGATGAAATGACAGGAATACATGATGTATTTCATGTATCTAATCTCAAGAAATGCTTAGCTGATAAGTCACTAATAGTACCTCTTAAGGATATAGAGGTAAATGAGCAGTTAAAGTTTGTGGAAAAGCCTCTACAGATTGAAGATAGGAAAGTTAAGGATCTCAAGCACAAAAGACTAGTTCTAGTCAAAGTGAAGTGAGACTCCAAAAGAGGACCAGAATACACATGGGAGCTTGAATCAGAAATGCAAAGGAAATACCCACACCTGTTCCAGTAGACCTCGAGGACGAGCTCTAAAACAAGGTGGGGAGGATATAATAACCCTCCCGAATATTTTTCTAACACCCTAATATATTTTAAAATACCCCTAAATGTCTTAAAATACACCCCGTATGTGAAAACCGAGCCCAAAATACGTTATAACATTAAAAATAAATAAAAAACAAAGAAAATGGATTCTAGGCGGGCCGTGTAAGCCTTTGCTTAACCCTTACGCGGGTCGCGACCTGGTGAAATCTGGCGAAACCCTGGGCTGCCACGTGGCAGCCACACGTCGAAGCTAGCCGATGACCCGGATCACCTAAACCCTACCCGGACTACTAGGCGGGCCGCGTAACCCTTGGGTTATACCTTACGCGGGCCGCGTAAAAACCCAAAACAGGCCCTATAATTAGCAGGCATCGGATCTTCGGAAATCTCGTTCAATTCTTTTCTTTCTAAGCGAATTTCTGAAATAGGCATAATCTTCGAGTATAATACCCCCTAATTAGCGAGGTTCTGCTCCGTTGTAAGTATTATAACCCCAGTTTCGTATTAGATACGCTGCCCAATTGATCCAGGGTTCCGTAACAACTGTCGTGGTTCTGCCCGACGTAGTTGTTGGAATACCGTCTCGGGGACGGTATGGTTAATATAATTAAAGGGTTATTATACTAACATATGTACATTTGTGTAAATTATAGATTAACACCAGGAAACCCTAGAAGAAGTCTAAAACAGCAATGTGAGTTTATCCGCTTTTTGTAAACCTTTTTGTGAACTGTTTTACAAAACCTTAAATGCTTTACAATATGATTAAGCAATGATTGAGTCTTTGTAGTTCTTCAATTACTGCCGGTATGTTGGGGTTTTGTATACAAAATGTGAAACACGTTACCATTGGACGACGAGTTAGCCAATGTGTAATATGACCCACCAGTCAGGATTGAAAGTACTGAATGAGTAATTTTGTAGAAATAAACAATGTGATCGCTCTCAATACTGTGTAATTGATAAAATGTTTCTTAATTAAACTGGGATTCACTCACCAGTATTTTCCACTGACAAATGTTTTTAAAACGCGTTTCAGGTAACACAATGTGACCACCAATTAGTAAAAAGCCAGCTGGAGAGCACTGATGGCTTGGAAAAATGTGGCTATAAAAGTTACCAAAAAAAAGACGATGTTTTAAATTCAATAAAATAGGGTTTATCCCTATAAACGTATTGTAATAAAGAAACTTGGGTTTACCCATGTGGTTATTAATATAAAATATGGTGGTTTTACTCTGATAAACAATTTCCTAACTACGGTCCTGATGTAATTTCCGCTGCCAAATTAATAATTAACAACCTGATACCACCACAAACGAATGTTCGCGGACGCCCGTTCCCTAGACAGATCAGGGGGCGGGGGTTGCGACAATGATTGCATGGAGTTTAAGCCGGAAAGATGGTTTTCAAAAGGCTCAAATGGGATTGGGATTAAGCATGAACCGTCGTACAAGTTCCCGGCGTTCCATGCTGGCCCGCGCACGTGTTTGGGTAAAGAGATGGGGATGATTCAGATGAAAATGGTGGCAGCTGCAATCATTTGTAATTATCATGTGGAATTGGTGGAGGGTCACGTGGTTTGTCCGAGTGATTCGATTATACTACAGATGAAATATGGTTTGAAGGTTAGGCTCTTTCCAATCAAGGCCGCCAATGAAGGAGGTTAATAATTTCACACGTCGAATTTGTCAAATATTGTTGATTGTATTCGGTGATATATATTATGGTGTAATATGATACATTTTAATGAATAGAGGCCTTAAGTTTGGTGTTAATTGACTATTAAATAGTTTATTAATCTCATATTGTAAATCTTTCTTTATATTTAGCAAGAGTTCTTGAGTTTCTACCCGGGTTTTAGAACCAATTTGTGACATCCCTCAATTTCATCATCATCATACTCAGTAAATTCCACCAATAGCAAAGCTAAGGTAGGGTCTGAGGAGGGTAAGAAGTAGACAGCCTTACCTCTACCTCGTAGGAATAGAGATGCTGCTTCCAGTGAGACCCCAGCTCGACATCCCTCAGTTTAGAAATGTTATTAGTTGGTAGAGTTGTGTAATTAGAGTAAGATTTTTGATGACATGTGTTTAAGACACTGATTATTATATACAAATGATCATAGGCAATTAATCACCTTGAGTTGTGTTGGATGGTAATGAGTAATCCTAGTGAAACAAAAAAAAATGGCAAACATGAGGCAGACTTTAAAAGCAATCAATCATGTTGTGATCAGCATTGTTAGGTTATAATTTGTATCAATAACCACAACATAAAGCACAGGATAATCCCAATCTTGCAGAAAAACTTTATATATAGGATATGGTATCAAGCAGATAGAAGACAAAGGGGTAGTGAACACCAATCAATGAAATCCGGCCATTGGCGTCTCTGAGAATTCATATACGTTGTTTGAGTTCGAAAAATGTGCCCTTATGCCTTAACGATAAACAATGCAATTACGAAAATGACAAAATCGTAGTATTCCATAAACAATACAATATCGAAAAATGAGAAAATTAGTAATGAGCTCAATTAACCTAGTGGGCTAAATTCTAAAGTAAAAAATATAAAAAAAAATGATTTGTAAATGAGCCTTACTTGAAATTGGTATGGGTTTACTATTTAAAAGAAATTAACATATATATATATATATATAGGGTAAGGTTCATGCGAGAACCATCTTTATTACGAGAACCGCGAGAACCAATGTGAACACAACCTAAAATAGCTAAAAAAACCTAACCCCCACCCCCCCCCCCCCAAAAAAAAACCTAAACCCCCCACCCCCCAAAAAAACCTAACCCCCCCCCCCCCCAAGCTAAATGCTAAAAACTAAAACCCCCAAAAAACCTAACCCTCCCCACCCCACCCTCCCCCCCAAGCTAAAATGCTAAAAACTAAACCCCCAAAAAACCTAAAAAAATCTAAAAAAAACCTAAAAAAATCTAATTTTTTTTTATTTTTTTAATATTTTTATGTTAAAATCGCTACTTTTAGTAGCAAAAAAAAAAAAAAAAAACCTAACCCCCCCACCCCCCCCCCCCCCCAAAACCTAAACCCCCTCCCCCACCCCCCAAAAACCTAAACCACCCCCCAAGCTAAAATGCTAAAAACTAAACCCCAAAAAAACCTAAAAAAATCTAAAAAATTTAAAAAAAAAATCTAAATTTTTTTTATTTTTTTTATGTTAAAATCGCTACTAAAAGTAGCGATTTTTTTATAAAAAATATTAAAAAAAAATTGTGTTTTTAGCTATTTTTAGGCATTTTTGGTTGTGTTCACATTGGTTCTCGCAATAAAGGGTGGTTCCTAACGGATCTTTGTCCTATATATATATATATACATATCAGTTATTTTAAACATATGCCCCGCGAAATCACGGACCCTGTGCGGAAGTCCTCCCCGCACACCATCTAAGCCTCCCCTGAATCCGGCGAAGCTAGAACCACAGATGGAGAACCATCAATGAAATTCAGATCATCATCGAACACCAATCCCGGCGCCATCACCAGACCTTACCAGATATTTGACGGGCAAGGAGCTGAATCAGTGAAACCATCATTGCCAACGGTACTCTGATCGTTGGTTTCTACAGGTCGCTCGACGACAACAACGACATTCAGATTTTCGAACGACACCGATCTCACCGTCAATACATCTAGCCCAAACGACGATCGCCGGAAGCTGGGAGGAGGAACAAGGTTGAGGAAGGAAGTGTGATTGCTGGTTTCAGCCATCCAAGCCGATCAGAAGGGATTAAATTTTGCTTTCTTTTGATTTTCTTCGAGGGAGTGTAGTTGGTGAAGTTTCAACAGGGAGTTGGTTAAGCTGATGTGAAACACGTTAATCGGGATTTAACCTTTTGCAAAATTTATTTTCCATTTTGAATATGTTGTCATTAGTAAATAAGAGTGAGGATCCAATAAAAGTTTATTTTTGCTAGGAAATATAGGAAGTCATCTTAGCCGTCCATCTATAATTTTTAAAATTAGGAGGTGCGTTTTTTTTTTGTTATTTTAAATGATCATATACTCGTTTTAATATTATACAAGATTTTTTACCTCTACTCTTAGTTCATCAATTGCGTAACAAAATTACGATTGTATAACCCTAAATCACAATCGATCGTAAATTCACTTTTTTTTTCAAGCAATAAACTTGTTTGGTTCGTCAATTCGACAACTTCAATGTCTTCTGCAGACTCTGTTGGTAAGTTTAGCTTCAGTTTTAAGTAATTTTTTGTTATTTTGCCGAAATTCAATCTTTTACGTTTTATAATTCCTCTTTCTGTTATTATTAATTGATTTTTGATAAGTTTAACTGTCATTGTTGTATAATTTAACATTAATTTAATCGTTATATTCATTGTTTTATTTGTTCATCAGTTGTTGCGTTTTAGTGAGCTTATTGCGTTTTAGGCTTTTAGCCACATTATATGATATACAAACTTTAAATCGTAATTGTTCTATTATAAAGCACATAACTGTCATTGTTGTATAATTTAAGAGTAATTTAAGACTCTATCCACCACTTGCTTTAGAGCACAAAGCTCCATCGAAGGTAGACATTCTCCCAACCGGTCATGTGGTTGATACAGAGACATAATTCTATCCTTTTACTCGATGGGAAGAATGAAAGGGTTATGGGGGGACGATTGGCTGGAGTTTAAGCCGGAAAGATGGTTTCAAAAGGGGAGGATGGGATTAGGATTAAGCATGAACCGTCGTGCAAGTTCCCGACGTTCCATGCTGGCCCGCGGACGTGTTTGGGTAAAGAGATGGGGATGATTCAGATGAAAATGGTGGTGGTTGCAATGACGTGTTTGGGTAAAGAGATGGGGATGATTCAGATGAATATGGTGGCGGCTGCAATCATTTGTAATTATCATGTGGAATTGGTGGAGGGTCATGTGGTTTGTCTGAGTGATTCGATTATACTGTAAGTGAAATATGGTTTGAAGGTTAGGCTCTTTTCAATCAAGGCCGCCAAAGAAGGAGGTTAATAATTTCACACGTCGAATTTGTCAAATATTGATGATTGTATTCGGTGATATATATTATGGTGTAATATGCACACATTTTAATGAATAATGGCGTTAAGTTTGGTGTTAATCGACTATTAAATAGTGTATTAATCTCATAATGTAAGTCTTTCTTTATATTTAGCAAGAGTTCTTGAGTTTCTACCCGGGTTTTAGAACCAACTTGTGACACCCATCAATTTCATCATCATCATCATCATCATACTCAGTATATCCCACACCATAGACCTATACGAGACCTATATTATACTATATGATAGAATACTTAACAATGTTTTTTTTATTTATCTATTTTTAAAAGTTACCTATTATAAAAGTTTGCTAAAATTATAAATAATACCTTGAGTTGTGTTGGATGGTAATGAGTAATCCTAGTGAAACAAAAAAAAATGGCAAACATGAGGCTCACTTTAAAAGCAATCAATCATGTTGTGATCAGCATTGTTAGGTTATAATATGTATCAATAACCATAACATAAAGCACAGGATAATCCCAATCTTGCACAAAGAAAAACTTTATATACAGGATATGGTATCAAGCAGATAGAAGACAAAGGGGTAGTGAACACCAATGAATGAAATCCGACGAAGCTAGAACCCCAGATGGATAACCATCAATGAAATTCAGATCATCATCGAACACCAATCCTGGCGCCGTCACCAGACCTTGCCAGATATTTGACGGGCAAGGAGCTGAATCAGTGAAGCCATCATTGCCAACGGTACTCTGATCGTTGGTTTCTACAGGTCGCTTGACGACAACGACATTCAGATTTTCAGACGACACCGATCTCACCATCAATACATTTCGCCCAAGCCGATCGGAAGGGATGTGTGATTGCTGGTTTCAGCCACCCAAGCCGATCGGAAGGGATTAAATTTTGCTTCCTTTTGATTTTCTTCGAGGGTGTGTAGTTGGTCAACAGGGAGTTGGTTAGGGGGTAGGGGCCCCCATCATTCACCACTCACTCATCACTCATAACATCCAATCAAGTTATGCCACGTCATCGAGCTTTATTCCATCACTAGTGGTGGATTTTAGTGGAAATGTCCATCACTCACCACATACTAATCTCCATTTAAAAATATCTCATCACACAAACACACACAACGCGTGATATTTTTGACGCGTTTTCAAATCAATGCGTATTGGTGGCGGTGGTGTTATTTTTTGTTCCACGCGTGGTGGAGAGCCATCACGGGGGCGCCACGTCCCCCCTTAAGCTGATGTGAAACGCGTTAATCGGGATTTAACCTTTTGCAAAATTTATTTTCCATTTTGTATATGTTGTCATTAGTAAATAATTATGCTTTTAAAACTTTTATATAGGTGTAAACGAGCTAAGTTGCTTGTTAACTATTTCAAATTGGTTCGTTAAAAGCTCGTGTCTATTAGTTCAAGTTTAAAACTAAGTTTGTTTAACGTAAGGGTCTGAGTTCCAGCTGTCTCGTGAATTTAAGCGAGCCTGTTATTTAGGGTTTATTGGGTGTACATATTTTCACACCAAAATGCCTATTTGCACACCAAACCCTGGCTTTTTATACGCCGCGAATAAGTCTATACGTGACATATAGCCACCTTTTTCAATTTCTAAGAGAATCTCTGATATGATGTGGGAATTTGTCTCTTTATATACGCTGCGTATAGCCACCTTTTTCAATTTCTAAGAGAATCTCTGATATGATGTGAGAATTTGTCCCTTTATATACGCTGCGTATAGGCCTATACGCAACGTATATAAAGGGTGTTTTTTTAGAAACATTGTTATACATTATTTATCGCTTTAGCAAACTTTTATAATAAGTAATTTTTTCAAATAGATAAATAAAAAACATTGTTAAATATTCTATCCTATAGTATAATATCTGTCTTGTATAGGCCTATGGATGTAGTATCGTATCGTATCATATAGTGTAGTATAAATCTCGTATAAGTCTATACGTATAATATATTATTGTATCCTATCGTATCGTATCGTATTGTATTGTATTGTATTGTATCGTATCATGTTGTATCGTCTCGTCTCGTATCGTATCGCATCGTATCGTATCGTATCGTGTATCGTGTAAAAACATTGTTAAGTATTCTATCGTATAGTATAATACAGGTCTCGTATAGCTCTATGGATGTAGTATCATATCATATAGTGTAGTATAAATCTCGTATAGGCCCATACGTCTAATATAGTATTGTATTCTATGGTATCCTATAGTGTAGTATAAGTCATGTATAGGCATATATGTGTAGTATCGTCTTGTATAGGCCTATAGGTGTAGTATCGTATCATATGGTGTAGTATAAGTCTTGTTTAGGTCCCGTATAGTAGTGTATACAAGTGATCAAAGTGTAAACATATAGGATAACATACAAAAAATCCTTAACGTGAGAAGTGAAGAAAAAAATCGTTTTTCTTTTTATTTTTTTCTCATCTTATTAAATTTGTATTTTAGTCACATATTACTCTAATATAATCACTCTATTACCGTAAATGACGGTTTTTTTTACATTTTGCAATTAAACATTATTCTTAAGTAGATGAGAAAAATTCAAAAAAAAAAAAAGTTTTATTCACTTCTCACGTTAAGGTTATTTTGTATGTTAAGACCCATTTGTATTTGACCTTTACACTAAACATATATGTCATCAAAGCTAGTTCATAGTTTATTTTTTTATAAAGAAACAACGTTTACTATTTTTGTTATTCTAATAATATAATCTAATGCGTTATAAAAATTTGAATTGTGAGTATTCTGTTATATGTGTTTGTTTTTATTTGTGTTTCAATAAAAGTTTTGTTCAAACTTTAATGGGTCAAATATAGTTGATTTTTTACCATAACAAACTGAACAATATCGTTTTTTATTATTTTCTTGACCTTAGGGTATAAACTTAACGAGTCAAATATGGTTGATGTTTCGATAAAAAATGTGTTCAAAATATCATATTGGATGTGCACGTGCCAGCAATGCAGAGGTCCGCGGTCCGGGTATATATGATTAACACCATCCAAATTCACTGCATATTTTAATATCACAATGAATTCTTATCCAACTATTAAGAACATCAATAAATGTGTCTATATTTAAGATAATGATGACTTTTTATTTGATTGCGATTAGTAACTGCAACTGTTCTTGAATTGTCATACATACTACCTTAAAATCTTACATCTATTAACCGCTGTTGTGTTAACCGGAGGAACCAAGGCTTGGTTGATAATTAGGTAATCATTACTTATTAATAAATAAAATTGACAGGAACATTTGTGACAAACTGATATATAAAAAAGACATAATCAATACTAAATGAAATAATATATGTTAACTTACTCAATATTTTAATTTATTTAAAATAAAAAAATCAGTTTGATTAATTATTATTGTTAAAGGGATAATATATATTAAAATTCAAGAAATAAAGGTACATGAATTAAAAGAATACTTAATGAATAAAATAACTAATGTTAAAGTGAAAATGAGGTAAGGTGAAGAAACACGTAAGCAAGATGTGAAAAAAGGACAACATATAAAAAAGTACAAGGGCCAATCACCCATTATCTTCAACCTATTATCTTCTTTCTTTTTCGGTTCACATTCTTTCTTTTTCGCCTGAAATCTGAAAAATAAATATGAAGCATATATCTTATAAAGGGTCAACCAACCCCATTAAATCCTTCTCTGCACCCACGCTGTGGCCAACCCCAACCCACCTGCCCCACCCCCTAACCGCGCCATGGTGTGGTGGTGTTGCTGGGTGTTGTTTGATGATCTAGCACTGGAAAACGCTCTACCCTATTGTCAACTTTTGTATCCATCAAGTTGTTGATTGGTTATGATTCTTGATTGCCTGCACTTTGAAAATTTAATAACCTTTTTAGTGTGAGCATTTTAGTTATATTTAAATGTTATACCTTTGCAAGACCCAGACTGGGTTGGGAATTACTCTAATGTTTGTTATGGTTCTTGCTCGTATGATTGTTTTGACAAACTGACGAATATAAAATAATAAGGTAATTAGTATAATGTTTCTATGTAAATGAAATGCCCAAGCACTTTACCTCACTAATTTCTCGCCCGTGTTGAAAGTTGTAAGAACTGAGTTGCCTTTAAAAACCAATAATCTCTATAGTTGCGTCATTTTCTTGTAATTTAGAACAAAGAACTATTAAATTTGATAAAATACAAAAAAAAAAACATAGAATACATAACTCTGCCTCTACCTTCATGCCTACAATTCAGTGGTTCCTTATCAAGGTTAAAACAAATAAAAGAAAATGTAAGTGTTAATCACACACTAAAAGAAAGTACCATTACAAATAGTTAAATACATTAAATTAAATTTAAGATGAACTAATTGAATTTACATTTACCTTCCGGTGAACATTCTGAATTTTCATACTCTGGAAAATGTTAGATGAACCTGAAAAACTTAACTCATGAATAGACATTAAAATATGACCATTAGACCACTAAACGAAACAAAATGGATGAGGCAGTATGAATTAGGCTTACTTTGTGTTTGTCATTGTTATACGATTCTGATCCATCTTTCATGAGAAAAAAAGAAAAAGAAATGTTGATTACATTTATAAAGCTGAAATTTATCGTTGTTGGTTGACCTTTTGTTTTCATAAGCTTTTGCTCTTCTCCTGTTATCTTTAAATTGTCATCTTCCTATAAAGCACATAATATGACAATTAAATCAAAAAGCAGAAATTAGGCCACATGAACTTTAACTTTACCTTTAGGAAACGTTTGCCATGTTCAATCAAAACTAAACTGATATTGTGCTTGATCCATAGGAGGTTGCTGTTGAGATATTGGAGGTGTTGATCAGACAAAAAGTATGTCCCTACACCCCTTTATATAAGGATATAAAGAAACTGCTAGTAACCATATAGGAATATAAAGAAACTGCGGGTAACTAACCAACTACCCACGGAACTGCATTCGTTTTTTTTTTAAATTGCTTCCTTTTTGTCGGAACTGGTTTAGGTGAAGAATGTGGGCAGAAAATCATGGGAGGAACTAACTACTTAGCAGTTTTTAATTAGTTTATAACTTTTTTGTTAGATCGTGGAATATTATCTCCTATTTATTTATTAGGCTGACCAGGACAAAGTGTCAATCTGAACTGTTTTTTAGGAGATAATTGCTTCAATTCATAAATAACTGTTACGTATTCAAAAACACAATGTCTTCAAAAACACAATGTTAAATTGTATGTATTTAATTATGTGTTACTAAATTACGTAAATAACCGTCAAGATTGGACACATTAAAAACACAATGTCTTAAAAAACACAATGTTAAATTGTATGTATATTATGTGTAATTAAATTACATAAATATTGATCGATGACTTTTCTAACACAATGATTTATATTACTACAGCTTATAGCTCATGGGATAACAGTCGAACACATTTTAATGCATTAATAATGGTTAAACAATATTGATACACCCCGAGTTTTACTTGTTAAAAAAATAATATCTATTAAGAGATCCAATTAATGGTTATTTCTTAATATAATCTAACTTTTTCTTTCAGGTGCTTCGTGCTGCAACTCAAATTCATCCTGACACAAAATATTAATACACCTTTTAAATAAATATTATAAATTACTTTCTTACATTGTTTAATTAAAATTAATGGTTTTTAGATGTAAATTAGTTTTACTTTTTTTATTGTTGCCGGATGATAAATTGAAAAAGAAATAATTGAATTTAGTAATGTATTTTATGTTGTCTATATTTTATTGCACATGTACAATTAATTAAATGGGAGAGTTGAGGACGTGGGGAGTAAATTTAGGTAACTTCCTAACTACTTCACTTCAAAAAAAAAAAAAAAAAAAAAACTGCCAAATTTTTGGGGGTTATTACGGTTGAGATTTAATCTCATAAATAACCGCCTAGCAGTATACTCGTCCACTGGGATGGGTTCCTAAGTTTAAGATCATCTAAACTATGTGTACATTTAAGATCATGATGACTTCTTATCCAACTGGGATTAGTAGGTATAGAAGTGGTTTAATTGTTGTACATGTTAACTCAAGTTTTCGTATATGGTTAAAGCAATTTAACAGGGAGAGAAAGCAGGAGAGTACGTAGGATGGATGGATTTAGGGGAAGTGGAGAATGCCATGGCTGCAAAATCACAGTTGCTTCAATGGTGGAAAACTCAATTTCTGCCATAAGCCCTCTGGATATTACCCTGCCAAGAGTCGCTGATGATCAGATTGATGAGGTTATGGAGAGAAATTGAGGGAAGGATGGTAGACAGAGAAGAAGGATCGATTTATTCAGGAGGTGGGGGAATTTATATGGATGAAAGTGTGGAGGAGCGTATGAGAGAGAATCATAACCTCTCTGAAAATAGGAAATGGGGGCAAGAAAATAGGAAACTGCCAAACTACTACCCTTAAACAAAAACTGCCAAATTTTGAGTGGTTATTTCGGTCAGGATTAAACCTCACAAATAACTGCGCACTGTATATTTTAATATCACCATGACTTCTTATCCAACTGTGATTAATAAGTACAACAGTTCTTGAATTGTCATACATACTAACTTAAATTCTCATATTTAATTCGCAAAATTTAATAAATTTAATTACCTATTTATAAGTTGATTAACACCACCCAAACTCGCTAGGACGAGTTTTTAAGATTAAGAACATCCAAACTATGTTTACATTTAAGATCATGATAACTTCTTATTTAACTGGGATTACGAGGTGCAACAGTGGTTTAATTGTCGTGCATGTTAACTCAAGTTTTGTTATTTAGTTAACGCAATTTAACATATTCGCTTCGTTGGTAAGTTGATTAACATAGGAGTTGCTATCACCATAAAATTAACAAAAAAAGATATATACATATTACATGTCTATGATAACAATGAACATATGGTATTTCATTATAAGTTTAATTTAATGCATCTCCTTTGTTCTTACGTTTATCTTAGCAATCTCACCACATTATTGAACTATAATAAACTTGTTATATCCATTGATATAGTGCACAGATGACACAATCATCAATGACATAGACACACCGGGCAGAAAAGAAATCACTTTCGACCAGGTATCATTTTGCAGTTTCCACAATTCAACATCCACGCTAAACATTCCTATACTAACCGGCATATGGAGTTCATCTCATATTGTGTTTTTTACAATGAATTTTGTGTTTACAAATGCTTGTGTGTTTTGTATAATATTGTGTTATTGTCGTTGTGTTAATAATTACACTGTTTTTTTTTTTTTTTTTTTTTTTTTTTTTGTAAAACATAATGTTTATACAAAAACAGGATAGTATAGTAGAGCACAATGTTATATATAATACACAAACAACTACAAAAAACCAGTTTCATATAAAAACACAAAGGCAATAACACAATGTTTACACAAAAATACAATCTTATTCAAAAACACAATGTTATAAAAAAATAAATTCCTTTGTAAAAACATAATTCCTTGTAAAAAACACAATACCGTGTAGTTTCGTATATATTTACCTA
This sequence comes from Helianthus tuberosus, assembly GCA_030545235.1. Classification (NCBI taxonomy): domain Eukaryota; kingdom Viridiplantae; phylum Streptophyta; class Magnoliopsida; order Asterales; family Asteraceae; genus Helianthus; species Helianthus tuberosus. The sequence continues at coordinate 204,392,204 of CM060425.1, forward strand.
AATACCCCATGTAAATAATAACCAATTGAGTTAACTATTGATAAAAGATACAATTGACAGTAAACTAAAACAAAATTAACAAAAAACTAAAAACACAATGAACAACAAACTAAAACACAATGGACAACATAACAAAAACACAATAAACAACAGATTCAAACACAATGGACAACAAAACAAAAACACAATGGACAACATACTAAAACACAGTGGATCAGACTAAAGACAATAACCGAATCCTATAACACAATGTATAAAAAAACTCACCCAGTTGAAAAACACAATAATCAGAACCAATAACACAATGTATAGAAAACCCAATTATGACACCATCCTCATTGTGTTATACATTGTGTTATAGGTTTTGATAACACAATGTATAGAAACCCTAGTAAAAAAACATAATGACCAAAACCCAGTTAAAAACACAATGACAGAACCTTTAACACAATATAAAGGAAAACCAATAAAAATGAAAATTTTAATTTTATTTTTATATAGCAATATCATACTCATATTAAAGTAAAAAAAAACGCTATGGTGAATATTTTTTTATATGTCATATGAAAAGCTATAGAGTTTTTAAAATGATGGGGGAAATTGACATGTTGATATAGAAAGTCAATACATATGGATATTTCCTTTATGCTCTTTCATTATTTTTCCGCTAACATTAATCTCAACCCTCTAAATACATAATCAATAGACTAAAATTCTTCTCACCCTTCTTATTTATTTTTCATTTTGTATTTAATCCTAATACCAAACATACCTCTTTAATAAGTACTTGATTTGCAAGGAGAGTAAGTTATGTATGAATATATGACTTTTTTTTGTTAGAATGAGAAGTGGGGAGGAACTACTTTGGTAGGCAATTTAGTTATTAGATACTCTTATTATACTATCTATTTAAACAGAACGATGTGAACCGTATTGATGTGCTATCATTGGTGGAGGAGGGTGGTGGCGGCCTCTGATTCGGCTTGTTTAATTAAATATAATATTTACATTAGGTTTTTTAATATATGTAAATAAAATCAGAAATATTGGACAAATTAATTACCAGCTATTTTAAATTTAACCATTAATATGTGGGAATTTAGTTGCATGTTACAATTTAAATAAAACTAATCTTTTGTATATAAATTCAAGTAGGCAGTACCAAATTTCTCGAACCAAAATATCTTAGGTACTGAATTTTGACAATTTTGGTGCCTGTTTTTTACCTTCAAATATCGGTTCGAATCAAAACCATTATCGAAACGTATTGTACCGGATGTTTTCGATACCGATACCCAATTTGTGGGATTTTCGGTACCGGTTGGTACCGAAATCATCCATAAATTCAAGTACCGTTCATATGTATTTGTAGAAAACCCTTAATATGTGGAAATTTAGTTGCATGTTACAATTTAAATAAACCTAATATTTTGCATATAAATTTAGGTATAGTTCATATGTAGAGGTAGGTTTAGAAATCACTTGAATGTATTAATTGTAGATTTATATACTTTAGAACGTACTTTGTCAGAATTGAATAGAATGTTGTTATCGAGGACCTCAACAATGGTCAGTAGGTTTCTGCAGTTTGTAGTAGATAATTAATGTAAAAAAAAAGTAATACTAAAGCAAGAACAATAGAAAATTTTAAACCCTCACTTGCAGGTCATAGATTCCAACATTCAAAACTGCATGTGTTTGATCCATACTAACTTGTTGGTTAGACAAAAAATATGACAAATTAACATGACCTGCTCCCCTTTATATAACAACATAAAGAAACACACACTACCCACTTTTATAGGAACTACATTTGTTTTTTATTTTAAATTCTCAAACTTAGTATTTAATCTTCCTTTTTTGTAGGAAATGTGTAAGAGGAAGAGGAGAAGGTGGGCAGAAAATCATGGGGATAACTAATTAGCAGTTTTTTTTAGTTAAGTTCGTAATTTTGTGTTAGATCATGGATTGGTTATTTTCTATTTATTGATGACCAGGTCAAATGGGTATAAACTGTTTGAAAACTCAGTAATAAAGTGGGATCTTGCAAAACTGCTCATCTCAAAAAATAACTGCCAAATTTTAGGGGGTTATTAATCTCAGGAATAACTGCCCAAAATGGATGGCCCAAATCAACCAAAAAAACAGTTTTCTTTTTGCCAAAATACACCTTTAAAATAAATATTATATATTACTTTGTTACATGTTTAATTAAAATTAATGATTTTTAGAGGTAAATTAGTTTTACTTTTTTTTTATTGTTGCCAGATGATACATCAAAAATGAATAATTCGATTTAGTAACAAATTTTATGTTGCCTGTATTTTATTGCAGATGTGTAATTAATTAATAAGGATAGTGGAGAACATGGGTAACTTCCTAATTGTTGCACTCTAAAAAACACTACCAATTTTTTGGGGTTATTACGGATGAGATTTAATCTCACAAATAACCACCATGATCGGACGACCCAGATTAACGTAGGTGTTGCTATCACCATAAAATTAACAAACAAAAAAGATATATACATATTACATGTCAATGATAACAATGTACATATAGTATTCCATTATACGTTTAATGTAATGCATCTCCTTTGTCCTTACATATATCTCAGCAATCTCACCCCATTCAGTGCATAGATGACCTAATCATCAATGTCATAGAGACACCGAGCAGAAAATAAATCACTTTTGACCAGGTTTCATTTTGCAATTTCCACGATTCAACATCCACGCTAAGCATTCTGATACTAACCAACATATGGAGTTCCTCTCGTTTTGTGTTTTTTACAACGAATTTTGTTTTTACAAATGCTTTCGTTTTTGTATAATATTGTGTTAGTAAATTTGGACTTTGTAGCTAACTCCTAGCCTATATTTACCTAAATACCCTATGTAAATAATAACCGCTCAAGTTAACTACCTTATGAAAAAATGGGAGTTAATGGGGGTTGAGGGAGGTTATTTATTTATCAAGAAAGAAAAGTTTTATTAACCATTAATACAACAGTTGATGTTATCAGGTTTGTAGGAGAACATGGTCGAAAACTACAAAAACGGTTTAACCTAAATAATAAACTGCTAATACATATCCTAATTAAAATTATAATGGAGAGAAATATAAATAAAAAACTGAAAGTCGACGACATTGTATGTTGTAAAAAAATACAAATAAAAAGTATATCATGTCATATATAAAACACAATGTTTTACAAAAACACAATGCTATAGTATAGTACAATGCTACATATATAAAACAGAAACAACTACAAAACCTCGTTGTCTAATAAAAACACAATGACATAACACAATGTGATGATAAAACTTCACCTCGTGAAACTGCTACACCTAAAACACATTCAAATTCTGGCCATAACCACCTGGTGGTAATTCTGGTCAGGATTAAACCTCACAATTAACCGTCTAATTTGTATGGCCAAGATCAATCACACACCTTTATATAAGAATAAAAAGAAACTCCCACTACCCACGGAACTGCATTTGTTTTTTTTTTTTTTTTTTCAAATTGCTTCCTTTTTGTCGGAAGTGTCTTAGGTGGAGAATGTGGGCAGAAAATCATGGGGAGAACTAACTAATTAACAGTTTTTTAATTAATAGAATAATAACCATAAGTATTTTATTTGTTGTATTCTAACGAAAAGCATTATTTGTTAGGCTATGTGGTATGGTGATGGTCCTCCCTTGGAGGATGATCCGCCACGTAGGCGCCACATCATAGTCCCTTAGAGGATGATCCGACATGGTAAAATACTGGAAATGGGAGGATGATCCTACCCCACCAAGTTTACTTATATTTTTAATTCATCTACTTTTTTTTAATATTCATTAAATACGATAGAAAAATAAATTCATTATTAATATTAAAAAACAAAACATTACATAAGTTAAAAAAAACATAAACTTAAAAAAAATTCCTTACTTTCATACTTTTTCATGAGTTTCTCTTGCATTTTTTTTAAAGTAGTGCGTTTTTGTTCGGGATAACTATCAACATCGGTCGTCATTATGTCCCATTCTTTGAGTTCGTTTTTTTCTTTGTCGACCCGAACTTTTTCTTCGGCCACGCGTACCTTTTCTCCCACCACTCATACCTTTTCTCCTGCCACGCGTACCCTTTCTTCGACCGCGTGTTCCTTCACCTTCGCTTTTTGGGTCGTGACCTCTGTGTAAGCTTTGAATTGGGCCATAAACGCCTCCATCTTCAAATCACCTCCCTTTTTCATTTTTTTTCTTTGTAGCCGCTACTTATAAAATAGGGTTCGCTATTTATTGCTATTCGCTATATAGCATATAGGTACCTTTTCACTATTCGCCATTAACAACTATGATCATATACGACATGAAAACTATACCTGAGCGGATGAAACTCCACTCGAGCCAGAACTTTTACTCTGTGGAGAAATAGTGGAATACAATTGATCAATAACAAAGATGTCAGCGTGCGTATCTGTGATTAAGAGTGAGAGATACCTTGCTAAGCATGACGACAAGAAAACCGTCCTCGGAGACTTTGTTATCAACCAATGTAGTTTCATCTTCCAAAACCTTATCATTGTGAATCAACAACTGCTGCCCACACAGGCAATTATCTCTTCCTTGTACCTCTCTAATATTTTTCTTTACAGCCATAATCTAGCAACATAATAATGAGCATTATAGGGCCGTGAAATAGCTTGATAACACTCTCAACATCGCCCCCTGGGCGTTATAGGCACATAAACAGGGAGGGTCGTTTCTATGATAATGCCAAATGATAAGAAAAAAATTGGAAAGTAATAATTGAAAGAGCATCAAGGACGTTATGATGCTTATGTGACGGAAAATGCCCCCTATGTTAGTGCATGATGTCTAAAGCCTACGTCTTAAGTCTAGGGTCTATATATGTCATGATTGTATAGTACAGGGGTCAAAATGTAAGTTTAAGTTTATGTTTAAGGGGTTTCGCTTGAAGATGATTCATGTCAAGTTCAAGCGAACTCAGATGTTAAGGGTTCGCTTGAGACTGGTTCAAGCGAAACCCAGTGCCTATAAATAGGCTAGTTTGTTTCTCATTTGGTAACAGTCTCATTGTTCTGGTACCGAACTGCTGCCGGATTTTCAAGTCAATATATGAATGAGAAACAGTGTTTAAAGTGATATTCTGTCTATTTCTACTCAATTCTCTTTGATTCAAACTGTTTGTGTGATTCCGCCACATAAACAGCGGTATTTTGACTCGGATTGACTCATTTGATCGTCAATATCGATCTTTTCTTCTCTCAATATTATCAGCTATTCTTCAATAATCTGAAACTGGCTCTTGCACTCTTCAAACTCCTCTTTGCTAACAGACTCCCCCTTAAGTTGTTCTGGGATCGCAGTCTGGAATTTGTAGCTTAGAATCAAAAACCTGACATTAATCCTCAAGAATCGAAACCTAGCTTTTTCAACATTTCCTGCACATTCTCTACCCAAAACATAAGTTTTTTTTTTATTTATATCACTTTGAAAAACTTACGGATAGAGAGCATTCATTCTTCAAACAATTATAGTTACATCAATGTCAAATTTTTAAATTTTAACTTTTTAACATTTTCTGATTTGTTACCAACACACCCAGTTAACCAAATCCAAGTTAATGACCCTGGTCAACTAGTTAGCCTGCCAAGTCCAAATTAATGACCCTAGCTGACCAACTTATGAAGATGCAGATTTTCTGAAATGAAATCAAGTTCAAATTAATGAACTTTTACACATTTAAGCCATTACCGATCATAATCCACAATATACTGCTTCACCAACCCTCAATATCCGACATGTTTAGCACATAAGACTTTGATCATCCGATCCCCAACATCAGTAGTCGAAAATAAGATGAAAAACTAAAATCTTTTTGGATTTTGAATATGAAAAGCAATAAACTGTACATACAATCTTTTTGTGAGCATGTTAGGGGATCATATCAGCTGCCGACAAGATACAAGTACCGTTAAGCTTAGGTGACATTTTAAGCATTAAACAATTTGCAATGATTGTCGATACACTGATCCATTTAAATTTTCACACAAAGTTCAATCTGTTTAGGATACGGATTTAATGTTTTAAGGCTTAACTTTCATATGTGTCCCACCTCAGAATATACTCCCGTATCCAGATCCCAATATTCAGTCTTACATGTGAGTTTTAACACAAATGATATCTGTAAGGGGTTAATAAATTATGAAGAATCATGAGAGCTCAGGTCAGAACTACCGTTCAGCAGAGAGATCATGACTCGACTTTTGAGTGTGTCCCCTTTAGAGGATCTTTTTTACAACAGCATTGCTAAGCAATTTTATTGTCTTATCATATATGCTGAGGGTGATGCTATGTTTCAAGCATTGCGGAAAGTATTATTCGAGGACTAGGTCAGAACTTCCATTCAGCAGAAGTCCTGGAATAATACCCCAGATATCAATGAGTAAACAAACCTAGTATATCAGAAAAAGGAATCTTTCAAACAAGATTTCGGGGGCTACCCATATATCCGAGAGATGTTCCCCACATAAAAGCAAGTAATTTTATGTTTATATCTCGAACAAACCTACTAAATGTGTAAAAACCTATCGGCATATCATCTACAAGACTGCTTAACACATTTTTACGTTACATTTCTTTAGCGTACTACACTGTCTAGCTGATGTACTATCATTTCCCCTTTTTACACAAACTCATTTTTACTTTTTCAAATGTTTTTGGTTTTTGTAGTTTTTATCATGTTTTTGTATTTTTCTGCAAACTTTCTCCCCCTAAAAACAAAAACATATTTTTTAGTTTTTGGTTTTATCAAAAAGCAGAAAAACAAACTGTACAAATAAACGTGACAACATGATGTGGTTCACTTTAGATCGCCGTCCTCCGCGGCTTCACACTCGATTACCCTCACAGAAAGCAAAATTTTCAACCCATTCAATTTTAAAAGATAATTAAATCTTTTTCGATCAAAAGGTTTGGTATAGAAATCAGCCTTCTATTCATCGGTGTGCAAATATTCAATTCGGATTAACTTCTTTTCATAGCAATCACGTATGAAGTGATGCCGAATCTCAATGTGTTTAGTTTTCGAGTGGTGAACTGGGTTTTTAGTAATATTGATAGCCGCTTTACTGTCCACAAATATAGGTGTATTCAAGAATTGCAAACCGTAATCCCTCATCTGCTGTTGGATCCAAAGGATCTGTGAGCAACAGCTGGAAGCCGAAACGTATTCAGCCTCGCATGTAGAGAGAGCGACTGCGGTTTGTTTCTTGCACTGCCAGGTAACAAGTCTAGTTCCGAAGAACTGACACCCAACAGTGGTGGACTTAGCATTCTGCTTGCAACTTCCAAAATCTGAATCAGCAAAACCTGAGAGAGTAAAGTCATCTGACTTAGGATACCACAAGCCGGTGCTTGGGCAGCCTTTCAAATACCGTAAAATACGTTTCACAATTATCAGATGAGATTGCTTCGGGCTCGACTGATATCTGGCGCAAAGACATGTTGGGTACATGATGTCCGGTCGAGAAGCAGTGAGATACATTAAGGATCCAATGATTGACCGGTACAATGTCTCCTCCACCTTGATGCCACTTTCGTCAGGACAAATACCATGATTCTGTGCAAGGGGGGTTGCTGATGGACTGCATTGAGCCATGTCAAACTTTTAAAGCACGTCCTTCACATACTTTGTTTGGTGAATGAAGATTCCATCGGGCATCTGTTCTACCTGCAGCCCGAGGAAGAACTTCATCTCCCCCATCGAACTCATTTCGAATTTCTTCTTCATAACATTCTCAAATTCTTTACACAAGTCGTCGTTGGTCGAACCAAAAATGATATCATCAACGTAGATCTGCACAATTAGGAGATGGCCTGCAACTTCCTTTGTGAACAATGTGCTATCAACTGTCCCTCTAATGAACCCGTTGGCCAAAAGATGTTGAGAAAGCATCTCATACCAGGCTCTCGGGGCCTGGTATAAACCGTAGAGCGCCTTATCCAGCAGATAGACCTTGTTCTTGTGTTGTGGATCAGTGAACCCTAGTGGTTGTCCCACATACACCTCTTCTTTAATCTTTCCGTACAGGAAGGCAGATTTAACATCTAGCTGGTACACTTTGAAGTTTTTCCATGACGCAAACGCCAGGAAGATCCGAATAGCCTCAAGTCGAGCAACAGGTGCGTAAACCTCATCATAATCGATGCCTTCTTACTGACTGAACCCTTGTACCACTAATCGTGCTTTGTTCCGAACCACGACTCCTCTGTCATCTCTCTTACATTTGAAAACCCACTTCGTTTTAATCAATTTTTGATTCTCAGGGAGGTCTACTAGTCTCCACACTCCCAACTTCTCGAATTGTTGCAGCTCCTCCTGCATTGCATTCACCCAGCTATCTTCAGTCAAGGCTTCTTTATACGTTCTGGGCTCGATCTGCGAAATAAAACATTTAAGTGAGAATTCTTCTTGTAAAGGAGCAACAGAAGTATAAAAACAAGTAAGAGCACGGTTGATTTGATCTCTCGTCTTGACACCACTCTGAAGATCTCCTATAATTTACTCTGAAGGATGGTCAGAGAGAGTTCGTGGCATGACAGTGTCAGGCACAACAACTTCCGATTGCTGATTCGTGATATCTAGATCACCGGTGTGATCCTTAGCTTCAGTCGATGCAACATTTGGATCCTCATCAAATATCGGACCGTTCTCCGAATCTGAGTCATCGGATTGATCAAATGATGGAGCTGGTTCCTCTGGTGATTCGTGAGCTGTTCCACTCGGACCTGCCTCGTGATCGTTAGCACCAGTTGTAGGAATATTCGTATCCACATTTGGTTGAGAAACCACCAACGGTCTAGGTATCTTATCTTGTACCATGGATTGTTGCTGTTGGTATAGATATGCAAGTTCCTCTTCACTCGGCTCTGTTGGTAATTGGAACGACTCCCAGAGTTTGTCGTAGTCGAAAAGCAACCTATTTCCGGGAAGTTGTGGTGACGCAGTATGTTTCTGACAATCCACATGTTGAACTTCAATCACCTTCTTCAGACATGGTACGAACACTCTCTTCAAAGGGCTTGCATATCCAACAAAGAATCCCTCATTACTCTTCGCGCCAAACTTTCCATCTTGATCTATGAAGGTACACGGCGATCTGAACGGCACTAAAAACTTTAGATTTGGCTTATATCTGTGAAGAAGTTCAAAGCAAGTCTTCTTGTATTTCTTCACAGTAAGCACTCGATTCAAAGTATAGCATGCAGCTGCCACAGCTTCACTCCAGAAGTGGATCGGTAGTTTGGAATCGGCCAACATGGTTCGAGCAGTTTCAATTAGAGTACGATTCTTTCTTTCAGCTACACCATTCTGCTGTGGAGTGTATGGTGCACTAAATTCATGAAGAATTCCCTTCTCATTACAGAACTCGAGCATGCGGTTATTCTTGAACTCCGTCCCATTATCACTTCGGATTCTTCTAATTGGCACCTTATACAATTTTTCCATCTTCTTGAATAGGATCATCAATGACTCAAATGTTTGATCCTTTCTCTCCATGCACACCACCCAAGAAAATCTAGTGAAGTCATCAGTGACTACTAGACAGTATAAGTCTCCGCTGATACTTTGCACATTGACAGATCCAAAGAGATCCATATGGAGTCTCTCGAGTGGCATTCTGATTGAGTTCAGCAACTTCTGTGGGTGCGACTTCTTTGTCTGCTTTCCTTTCTTGCAAGCTACACAAACATCATTTAAATGAAAACTTTTCAAATTTACACCTTCAACCAAATCATTGTGTACAAGAAAGTTCGTTTTTCTAACATGAATGTGGCCCGTCTTTCGATGCCACATTATCGACTCTTTTTCCGTAGCCTTGGTTTTAGACACAAAACATTGTTTTTGATAATCTGTTGTTGTTGCGACACTCATATCAAGAATATACAAATCATTTTCGCGTGGAGCTCGCAACAACACCATTTCTTCTGGAATTTTGAAACCTGGTCTTAAAACAAGACATTCGTTTTTAGTGAAATGTACGGTGAAAGACTTGTCACAAATCTGTGAGATACTCAGCAGATTGTTTTCAAGCTATATTATATAGTTCACTTTGTCAAATGAAATGACCCCATTAGTTAGAGTCCCTTGACCAACAATTCTTCCTCCTTAATTCCCAGCGAATCCCACGTATCCTCCATTCAAAGACTTAACGTCATAAAGCAATGCTAGCATTCCAGTCATGTGTCTTGAAGCACCGCTGTCCATTATCCACTTCGAGATATACGACCTCGGCAGCCCCTGCATTCATCATAGCAAACTTATTCAAACAATGAAACCCATGACTTTTTTTTCTTGTGGAACACTACCAAACACTATATCACACTTCTCATTAACTTTCGGAATACTGAATATCACATTTGGGACAACAGATTCAATTTTAAGTTTTGAAATTTTCTCTTTGATTGGTGGAAATTCATCAAGAAACTTGTCTAGTTCAAACTCATATTTCTTACCATCATTTGCAAAAACTTTTGTTTCAGATTTTAACTCATTCTCCATTTTCTTCACCTCAACTGATTGTTTTGTTTTAGCCACCCATGATTGAGTTTCAAAAACTTTCGTTTTTGGATAAATCTTTGAAGTCTTTTGGGTTTTCGAAGATTCACCAATCTCAAAGGTTGATTTCGGTTTATCTTCGGACTTCAATGATTCACCTCTTTTTAGAATTCGAACAGAAGAAACCATTGGCTTTTTACCCTTATCATCAGTTGAAGTTTTTGCTTTTGGTTTTTGCAAAATAGGTTTCTTGAAAACAGGTTTTTCCATCTATTTGGTACATTGCTTTGCCATATGACCAATCTCATTGCAGCGATAACAAACTCTTTTGTCATATTCGACAAAAGTTGATTTGTAGGTCTCTTCTCTCAACTTTTTCGCTGCATTGAAATCATCAATGGCTTTTTGACTGAAAATATACTCCTTTTCAGCATCAACACTTGGACCAACAACAAAAACATCACTCTTTGTTTCCTTTGGCTTAACATTCTTAGCCATTCTCTTTTCAAATCCAATCCCTTTGTTTTTAAAATTGTTTCCATTTTTCTTGTGAGACCCATTGTTACCTACCCAATCTTTCTTCCCAGAGTTGTTTTGTTTCACAAAGGATTTTTTAGGTTTTGAAAAGAACTCATTGTTGTTAACTTCAGAAATATCAATCTCGACAAGCTTAAACACCTTCTCAACATTTTTCATGTTTGCATTCTGGATTGGATACTCAAAATCAGAATAGAGTTTGTCAGTTCCAATCATAGTGTAAACCACCATAATCGGATCATCATTCGCAACCTTTTCTCATTTTGGTATAAACTTGTCCAAAAAGTTACCATCATCTTCACATTCAGAACTGGAATTTTCAAAATGTGTTTTCACAGTATCAAAGTCTGAGTTATCAATCTCTTCGTCTAACACTTGATCACCTGTGACTCATTGTCAGTGTCGGACGGAGAGAATGTAACATCAATACTCTCAGGTAACTCATCCTCAATGGTTCTCAACTTGAGGTTCAATGCAGCTTCCACCCCATCTGGATACTTCTGAGTATAATGACTCCACATTGGGGGTGGAACACTGTTAAAGACAGATGTTTCATCTGGTTGTTTCGGGACAATCTGTTCAATCACATATGAAGATGCAACATAACTCATCAACTTCTTATCAATTCTTTCATTTTCAATTTTTGTTAACTCTAATTCCCTTTTTAATGAAGCAATAGTGTCCAGATGAAAGTTGATTTCTTTTTGTTTATCCAGAACAATTGATTTTAGCAATTTTGTGGCTTTGTCATTTTCAAGACTCTCATTTTGAATCATTTTGATAGATTTAGCCAACTTGTCATATTCTTCTTTTACTTCGCTCAGATCAAATTTTAGTGCATCAGTGTATTGTTTCAATTCCTGAAACTTTGTGTCCTTTTCAAGACACTCCATGCAAGGTTCTAAACGCTTTTGGCATGGGGTTTCAGAAATTGAATCCAATTTTTCAACAACCTCTGCTTCATGAGTAGTTTTCACTTCCTGTTTACCAACATTTTTCGACTCTGACTCAGACACTTTCTCAGATTTGACCTCCTCAATTCCTGACTCCTGATCCGACTCCTTTTGAACTGACTCGGTACCGACAGACTCGGGTTTCACAAGTTCTGTGTCTACCTCTTTCAATTTCGCCATGAGAGCCTTGTCAGCAATTTCTTTCAAAGTGTCTTCGGTCATTTCCTTTGTGACATCGATCATTTCCTCGACAGACTCTTTCTTCTCCTCGTATTGTGGGCAAAATCCGGTTGTTGGCTCGCTAAATATACCTGCAAAAGAATCAACCACATTAGGAGGTATAATTGATTTTAAAGTACTAGCTAAAACCTCTTGTTCGGATTCATAGTAGTAGATTTCTGCATCAACTTCTTCAAGATCAACCGAACTTTCCTCAGTCACATCTTCACAAACAACCTCTGTTTTAGCAACATTCTCTGGTTCTTCCACAATCTCAGCAATCAAACCTCTACCCTCATTGCCAGGGATGTATTTGTCCCAACTGTATCCCTCAGCTACCTTTTCATCATCTTGGTTGACTATGAGAGCTTTTTCTGGCTTGTTCTCTATCTGTGGTCTTTGAACGACAGGTTGTTGATTTGTCTTGTGATAGATCGCCTGTCTGTAGTAATCATTGGTAAAAGGATTTTGGTGATTGTTGATCTCTCTGTTTGGACATTCTCTCTTAAAATGCCCCTTCTCTTTACACTTAAAACACGTCACTTTAGACTTGTCAAATCCAAGCTTTTGATCAGGTCCTAACAAATTGTTTCGACCTGTAATCTCCATGAATCGTTGAGCTCTTCTAACCAAGCTAGCCATACCCCACTTGATGTCTATCAACTCGAGCTCCTCCGGATCTATTTGATCATAGTCATTTTTCGTCATATCGGGGTTTCCTATTTTCCCAGCAACCAAACTCTCGTACGATTCCAGTACTGATGCGAGTAGTGCAATGTGTTGTTTAGCAGCAGATTCTGTAAAATCTTGAGCGTTCTTAATATTTACTGCAATATTGCACATTATCCCCGGACCTTGACTCTATTGTTTGAGTTTGAAAAGCTTTGTGGAGTAGCTTGTTCAGGAGCTTTGGAATTTGGTTCATAATTCGCAAACGGTGAGGGCTTGCTGTTGCTTGAAGTACTAGACGAAGCACCGGATGTTACATCTGCACTAAACCCTGTTTGAATCTTAGGGCTAAGATTTGTTGTTGCCGGAGAACTGCCTTTGTAGTACAGTGACACATCCTGTTGAATGTTTGCAGAATTTATCTGTTTAATCTTTGTTAATTCTAACTCATGTGCTTCGATCTTCTCTATGAACCCACTAAGATTCATATTTTCAAAACTTGTATTGTTCTTCAACACCATCAGATAAGTTCCCCACTCATCATATGGCAATGCGTCTGCCAATTTATCGATCCACTCCTCATTAGTCTTAGTCTTGGTTATCTTCAATCTTCCCATCTCCAAAACTAAATAGCAGTATCTTTCAATCAATTGTTTTGTAGTTTCACCTTTCATGCCCGTGAAGATGTAAATTGTTTATTTATCAAAGCCTTCTTGCTTTTCATCATCTCTCCACTTCCTTCAAACTTTACCTTCAGTTTATCCCAAATAGATTTTGAATTATCCTCATGCTGTAACAATACCAAGATATCCTCCTTAATTGCCTGTTGAAGGATACTCATCATCTTCTTTTCAGCTTTGAAATCTGCTTGTTCAGTTTGTGTCAGACTCCCAATCACCTTCGCATGACCCATACCATCTAAAGGAGGTTCATATTTCGTATCAATCTTCAACCAGCTCTCGAAGTGGTTTGCTTGAACCCACGTCTTAAATCTTCCTGCCCAACCCGAATATTCATCGATGTTCATCAGTTTAGGTGGTTTCTGCATCGTCCCTAACTCATTTTCCATATTGACGTTTTGAACAATACTACCCGAGGTTTGTCCTGCTGCCATACCACTGCCCGCGAAGAAATTGTAAAAATCTAGGTTTTCCATTTTTAGAGATTTACCGAGTAGTTTTTTTTTTTTTTTTTTTTTAAGTTTTCAAACACACACTTTTCACAAAATCAGACGATCGAACAATATCACGAACACTATGGACTTTTCTGAGAAATCAGCTATACTCAAGCAAAAACAGTTTTCAAGATGAAAACAATTTTCAAGCGAACTGTGTGATTCAAGCGGAACCACAGCAAAGTTCAAGCGAAACACCAGAATATTTCAAGCGAATGCTGGTTTCAAGCGAAACCACAACAATAGTCGGTTTCGCTTGAAATATCCTTACACTTTTCAAGCGAAACTTGAAATTTTCAAGCGAAAGCTTGTGTTTCGCTTCAAACACCACCAATTTTCAAGCGATACCCAAACAAATCGTTCAAGCGAAAGGCAGTTTTTAGGTCATTTTTACACGATTTTCTTTGAATTTTAAGCTGATATTCTCAAGGGTTTGTTAAAACTCAGTTTCACACACACTGTCCAAAATTCAGTCCATTTTGTCCGTGTAAAAGTCCAGAAATCAGATTTTGTGTAGAAAAATGCTTTGATTCAGGTATATTAGCTCATGACTGGCTCTGATACCAATTGTAGGATCGATATTGACGATCAAATGAGTCAATCCGAGTCAAAATACCGCTGTTTATGTGGAGGAATCACACAAACAGTTTGAATCAAAGAGAATTGAGTAGAAATAGACAGAATATCACTTTAAACACTGTTTCTCATTCATACATTGACTTGAAAATCCGGCATCAGTTCGGTACCAGAACAATGGGACTGTTACCAAATGAGAAACAAACTAGCCTATTTATACGCACTGGGTTTCGCTTGAATCAGTCTCAAGCGAACCCTTAACATCTGAGTTCGCTTGAACTTGACATGAATCATCTTCAAGCGAAACCCCTTAAACATAAACTTAAACTTACATTTTGACCCCTGTACTATACAATCATGATATATATAGACCCTAGACTTAAGACGTAGGCTTTAGACATCATGCACTAACAAACTCCCCCTTGGATACAGCCGGAGTCTTCAGTCTTGTCTTCGGGTCTTTAGCTCTTTTTATCTAAGACTCGAACGAAGACGCAGTCAAGACGTATGCACCAACACCCTATGAGGCATTAACCATTATAGATGGTGTAAGCAAACTTATTAAAACTCTTTTGACAATAAAGTTTTTAATTTTATTATTGTTATTTTTTATAGCAACACATTCTGGCATTGATATACTTCTCATCAACAATAATTGCCATGAAAAACTTCTGATTTAATTACTTTAATCATACAACACTAAGACAAGAGTTGTTGCTGAAAATTGATGTGCGAAGATCAAATTCCCACAAAAAAAATACTCAACATCCAACACACTCATCAGCTTCACTAATTCTTCATAGGCTTAGTTGTGAGCCCAAATCCAAACGGGTACAACGGATCATATGTGCGTCACCAACATTCATCGGGATCAACATACTTGAACCAAGTACGCGCAAGCTTACCCGTAAACCCATAGTCACCAAATAGGACATCCGTGACACCTTGACCCTCGGATCCGGGAAGCCAAGCAGCCACAAGGGCATCTATGGTTTTAAGATAAGGTTGATTCACTACAGACCGGCCACTGATCACGACCACCACACATTTCACTGAGCCGCATACGTTGTTGATCGTGCTTGGTCCAGGCTCTGGGATTGTCAGATTCTTGTTGTTTCCAAATGTATCAGCGTACGGGTGCTCACCCACCACGACAATTGCACAGTCGAATTTCTTAGACTTGACAAAACTATCGCTCGGGTTCTCATTGAAGATCACTTGAGTTTTCGGGTCAACGGTTTTTTTTTCACAGCAGATAAGATTGTTGTGCCTGCAAGATGCAAGATCACAGGGGTTTAGTTCAAGATTACAGGAAGAGAAAAGATCCAGGCGATTTAAATTCTTCTAGATTGTAATTATACCATCAGTAATATCTACTGAAAGCCCTTGCCACTCGATTGTCCATCCACCACATTGATAGCCAATATTATCAACATGAGATCCTGCATTCAGTATCTTCGACTCCTACTTAGGAAGTGGTAACAGTGGCATCTTTAAAGATTTACCATTTTTCAATAATACAAGCGTTTTCCTCACAGCTTCCCTTGCCTGTTCGAATATAAACTTGATTATATTTATATTATATGTATTAGGTTAATGTAACGTTATGTTAGGCCATATAGGTTTATGGATTAGTAGATTAATTGCTTAATGGATCAAGTTCTAGAAGTGGGGGTATTAGAGTGGGCTTTGGGGTAATTATGGGCCTAGGGTTTAGGGGGAAACCCTCCCTATAATAGTTAATGGAAATTAGGGGTTAAGGTTGGTTGGTTCATTTGTTTTAGAAACTTGTATTAGACAATTGATATTGTATGCAAGTTTAAGCATTTGAATATTCAAATCTTCATATTCTTGTTCTTGATTTCTTGAAGATCATCAAGTTTGGATTCCGCCCATCCTTGGTGATTGTTTGATATCGTTGTTTGATCCGTATTTTCGGGACTTACAATTGGTATCAGAGCCAATTTGATATCAATCTTCAAGAAATTCTGCATTTTTGGTTGAAAATCTTTATGGTGTTCTTCCTGTTGTGTTCTTCCTGTTCTTCATTGTGTTCATCCAAAATATTGAAAAATTACTATTTTTTGCCTTTTAATCTCCTTAAAAAGTGTTAAAATTTTCAAAATCTTTAAAACATTATTGTTTTTTATAATATAGCTCATCATCATTCCTTATCATCAACATCATCATCATCTGACAAACATCAGTACTTTCTTTCGATATTCACCACATCATCATAAGAATAAAAAACATCACTGTCGTTATCATCAGCATTCCATCCGAGATAACTTTTCAATCCGTAATCATCATCCGTAATCATTGTAATCAATCCGCAATCAAACATCCTTATAACTTTTCATCCGCAATCATTTTTCACTTTCATATCATCATATCTCATCATCCGTAATCATCATCTCAGATCAAAACTTGATTATTTCGGACAACACACTTCATTCGAGATACCTTCCTTCTACCATCCGAGATCATCCGGAACTATTCGAGATAACCCGAAGACACTCCACTTTATCCGAAACCATCTCTAACTGATCCGAGATACATTCAAAGCATAGAAACATATTCATCCGTGATACCTTCCTGCATCCTCGCTTCATCTCCTTCATCATTTTCAACATCTTTCAGTCACTGTAACTCTCCGACACCACCCTTCATCTTCTCAGAACAACATCGTCATCATCCTCCATCTCCGTTCATCGTCTACTTCTCCTGCGACGACCACCCGAAAACTCCATCACAAACAACTCCGCCGCACCTGTGCCGACCACCGCCGTGTAACCTGTTAACTCCCCCCCCCCCACCTTGGTATCAGAGCCACTTTGATATCAAACTCTCAAGAAAAAATTGAATTTTGGTTGAAGATCTTCATAGTGTTCTTCGGGTTTTTCATCGTGTTCTTCAAAGAATCACTATATTTTGCTTTTTGATCTGTTTGGAGAAGTGTTAAAAATATTCATATCTTCATCAGATATCATTAGTGACATCATCATATCTATCCGAAATCATCATCTTATCTCATCAATATCATCAACAACAGCAGACAACTACGTCTGACATCAATAGTACATCAACTATTGTTCCATCGTCATTCAATATCACCATCCGAAATCATCACCTTTCATCCGAGATTCAATCCGTGATACAACTTTCATCCAGAACACTTCCAGCCTTCATCCGAGATACATCCGACATTGTCGACTTTAATCCGTAATTATCCATTTTCTCATCCGAAATCATATCTTCTTCATCATTCATCATCCGAAATCATCACCATAACCCACCACCACTTCACCGTAAACCACCGTTCACCTCTGTCATCACCTCTGTTCACCGCTGTAAAACCAACAACCTGCAACTCATCTTCATCAATCATCACCATCGTCAACTCCGTCCACCGTAACCACCTCCATAATCACCACCTTCATATTCATACAACATCACAACCTGCAACTGTCTTCGTCACTCCGTAACTCCGCCATACCCTCCGTTACCGACAACCTACCACCTTCATCCTCGATCATCTTCTCCATCATTCATCTATGCAAGATCAGATCATTGACACTGTCAACTATCTGTTGTGTGCTGAACCTTGCAGGAATAGGGTTGCACAACTTAGGGCACTCAATTCTAAAATGATGGATGATTACAACAGTGTCACGGCAAAGTACATCAGTCTTCGAGAGAACAATAAAATTCTCTACGAAAAGATTGACGCACTTAAGAAGGATATAACTCAGCTTCATAGAGACGTTAATCAACAACAATGTTGGGTTCACGACTATAAACATAGACTCACAGTAAAAACCCTGGAATGCGACTCTGTGAAAGCTGAGCTGGAACTTCTTACTGGGAAGTACAAACAAAACGAGTTGAATATAAAGAAGTTTGATACTTCAAGTGACACTGTTCGTAATCTATGCAATGTGCAGCTGGCATTCAAAGACAACAAGGGTAAGGGTTTGGGCTACAAACAGGTTCCACCACCATATAATCATAACTACTCAAGAATACCTACTACTGAGCAAGAACAAGAAAATTATGATACAATGATTTATGGTAAACCGAGTGATTATGTTCCATGGGAGCCTTTCAAACCAAAGAATGCTAGACCCGCTGATTTTCAAAAGCCAATGAATTTTGTAAAAAATATGGATAAAAATTGCTCAAATGAATCAACTGGGGAATCTGAAAAGGAAAATGAAAATGGAAATGAATCAGAACCAGTGAAAACATCCGCAAATGAGTCCCAAGAAAATGTGTCAAATTCTGATTCTATAGACAATGTTAAATGTTTTAGTTCATGTGCAGAATCAGAGATAGTTGAAGAGCAGTCTGCTGTGGATGATAAATCACATTCAAACGTTGCTGAAGTTGCTGATGTTGCAGATGATTCAGATGCTGCCAAACGCGATCATTATGCTTGGAATTATGTTATGTCTTCGTATACTGAGAGTCGGGGTGTTCCTACTAAAACTGATGAATCTGGTGCTGTGTTTTTTTATTATGATCGTGGTGATGAAAATGTTTTAACAGGAAAATCTGATGTATCGACTGATAAACTTGAAACACCTGTTTTAAGTGACTCGGAAATCAGTTCTGGTGATTCGGGCAACTATTCTAGTGTGCCTGAAACATCAACTAATACATCAGAAACTTATAAACAGGATAAAGATGAGAAAGTTGATATGTTTAACAGTGTTGGTAAAGAAATTGATGAACAAGGATCATCTGATGAACCTGACATTCAAGTTGCAGATTCTGGTACATCAGATAATGAGCGTAGCGCTTCTGAGAATTTTGAATGTGACAAACACTCAGATTCAAGTAGTGCAACGCCCGAAGAGAGACAAACAGTTTCAAACATAGACTGCTCTTCGTGTGAGAAACCATAATCAGCTGATGTCAACGACTCAGAGGTTGATGAATCTGAAGAAGAGATATCCGTAGAATCCAATTATGAAGAATCTCATGAGATCTCGAAGTCTGAAGAGAAGGAATCCATGGAAATCAATTCAACAGTTGAATCAGCTGATGAAACTGAAGAGGAAACTTTTGTGGAAGCCTTCTCTACTGAAACTTCCGAAAACATAGTTTTTGAGGAAAAGGAATCTGTGGAAGTCAATTTAACATATAATTCAGCTCTCAACCCCAAAGGATCAGATTCTGTAGAGAGTGTTTCACACGAGACAAAATCTATTGAATTTGCCCCTTCAAAAAGGAAACGTTCACGTAAAGCTGAAGACCACGGAAAAAGAAAGTTCAAAAGGAAAACTCGACTCTCAAGCAAACTGAACCTAAGCTGAAGGGTATGGTTGTCGATACTTGCTCTTGTGCTGATAACTGTAAGCAGGGTTCTTCCAAGATCAAACATGCACACAAGAAATCAGCGCCAAATGGAAAGAAGAAACCAAATCAGTTCCCTGGAATAACGCAAGCAGAACTGAATGTCTTTTTCTCAAAGAGACAAACCTGTTTTAATTGTGGAATTCCGGGGCACATAGCAAGAAACTGTGTTAATCGTCCCTACTACTCTAGTAACACACATCATCAGAAGGCTATGCATTATCGATCATACGGAAATCGATTTTCTCAAGCCAAGCCTTCTGATGGAGACTGGAATCTAGCAAAAAGGAACCATCAAAGGTTTTCTAACACAAATGGGTTCCAAAGATAACAAATGGAGTCAAAAGTCTCATCTGTAAAGAAAAATTCTTCAAACAACAACACTGACTCTAAGATTTGGAAGCCCATGGTTCTTGTTGGATCCCAGTCTCACTGTTCACAACCGTCAACATCGACGTCTTCACCTCAAACCTCAAATTCAAAAAGCTATATGATTTTTCATGAGGTTTCATACACTGATAGTGATGGTCAACTCAGGTCAACAATGGCCTGGGTTCCAATTTCTAATTAATCCCGCTAAGTGTGCAGGAATGGCTATGGAGGGCAATTGTTAGACCATGGTTTATCGATAGTAGTTGTTCCAGACATGTGACAGAAGACTTATCCTAGTTGA
Organism: Helianthus tuberosus; assembly: GCA_030545235.1. Lineage (NCBI taxonomy): Eukaryota > Viridiplantae > Streptophyta > Magnoliopsida > Asterales > Asteraceae > Helianthus > Helianthus tuberosus. Next base: position 204,412,941 of record CM060425.1, read on the forward strand.
ATAACAAAAAAAAAAATATTCGACGGTGGATTTGTCAACTTCGCGGGAGGGGAAACTGGAAGCATAATCATGAAGGGCATTGTCAAAAATGGAGTTCTCATCTTCTCAGACGTCAATTATGTCCCTGAACTGAAGCACAACCTTTTGAGCGTATCTCTGATGTGCGACAAAGGGATGGAGTTTCTCTTCACCAAAAGAATACGTGCTCTTGGAACGCGCTGGGTATTCAGAAACAAACTGGATGACCCTGATGTGATCGTAAGGAACAAGGCACGATTGGCAGTTCAAGGTTTCGAACAAGTTGAAGGTCTGGATCATGATGAGGTATACGCACTGGTGGCACGTTTGGAGGCCATTCCTATTTTCGGATGATGAGAAAGAAGTTCAAAATGAGCTCGTGGGGAGAAGTGACAATGTTTCTGGGATTATTCAAAATGGACAGGGATATGAAGTGTACATCGGCTGGATGCCATGTCTTGGGGGACAGTCTCATCTCATGGCAGTGCAAGAAGCAACAGCTCACTTTTGCAGCGGAAGCAAAGTGCGTTACAGCATCTGCTGCCTACTGCTCTCAGGTTCTTTGGATACAACACTAGCTCAAGGATTACGGTTTGACTTATCTAAATATTACTACTTATTTTGATAATGATGCCGCTATCCAGATTAACAAAACCCTGTCTTTCACTCTAAAACCAAGCACATTGATATCAAGGTGCACTTTATTCGAGATTGCTATGACAGAGGATTGTTTAAACTCAAATAGATCCACACTGATGCTAATTCAATGGATCTTTTTACAAAAACCTTTCAGCATCTCGAGATTCAATGTGCTTGTGGATCTTTTAAAAATGATGCGTTTTAGCCGACTAAGCGACCAAAAAAAAAGGGTTTTTATTCTAATGTAAATAGATAAGTAAATTTGCGCATAAGGTGTGATGCACAAATTTAAGGGGGGGGGGGAGGGACACATATGTACATATGCATAGTTTGAGGGGGAGAAAAGCAAAAAAATAAAATAAAAAAAAAACATATATGTACATATGCATTATACGCACTGTTTGAGGGGGAGAATTAGTTGCATGGAAATGAAATGAGCTTTCGTGTTAAAGAACTTGATTAACACATGTAAGGTTTCAATGTTAAACAGGTTAGGCTCCACTGCGATGTGTTGATAGGTCTGCCGCTCGAAAATCAAAAGAAGTAAAAGTGATACAAACATAATGGACTGGACATCTCGTGGGTAACAGACCAACGGTGTATGATTTCATGGTCTTAAATCCTGCGTTGATAGATAGCCAACATCTGAGGTTTAGGGTCTTTATACTGGTGATTCATCCGGGATATTAGGGCTGTCCCTCTGTTGCATCCAGATTATATGCAGACCTGGACACAGTCAGGATATCTTGCTAAAAGAGCCACAAAAAGGGCCAAAACCTGTCTCGCCCTCATCAGATCTTCCTTGGTCCCTCTGCTGTACGGAAGTACTAACCTGTTCACCAGGAAGTCTGGCATTAAAAAAATAGAATAAAAGGGCCCTCGTCAGATCTTCCTTGGTCTCTCTGCTGTACGGAAGTCCTGACCTGTTCACCAGGAAGGAAGTCTGGCGTTGAAAAAACAATAGAATAAAAGGATGATCTCAGTATACTCACCTGCTATGATGAACCGTTGTGCTTACCTTGATCGCGGGGGTATGCCTTGGAATGGGACACACAGATGTCACAGTATAAAACTACCTAAAATCGTATCACAAAGCAAAAAGTTAAAGTTTGAGCGGTGGATTTAAGAGGACAAACATATCAACAATTGCGTGGACCAGCCTAAGTAAACGAAGAGCTGAAAAGTGTCCCTTAATCAGTTCAAGAACGATTTTGATCCCATGGTAGGTTCTCCCTATATTACTCCTCCATTAGTTTTCTATTATTAATTTATTTTGTTCTGATTATCTCTTTGCTAAAAAAGGTTGTTCGGTTGGTTGGATCGTTGATTTTGAGAAAGATGGTTTTTTTTGTCATGAAAAAGCAAATCATTAAAGTAATAGTCTGACACACTGTTTCGGATTAGGGCCCACTGTCATGGATAACGCGAATCAGATCCGGCCCATTGTACCGAGTTGGGGCTTGGCCGTTTGATCTCAGGCCCAATCCGAAACACTATAAATTGTCAACCATTTCTCTTTCGAGTCACATTTTGGCCCTTTTCTCTTTCTAAGCATTTCAGATCCTCTCATTGTCTTCCCAGACCACTTATTCGAATTACAAGGTTTGCAGGTTCCTATACTTTTCAAACCAAAGCCCTTGAATGCCACAGTTGCCAAAGAACATGACGAGCAACTCATGAGTGCTGCTGCTAAAGCTGAGATAGAAGCTGAAGTGTTAGAGTTGAATGAAGAAGAATCTGATGACATCAGTGATGTGGAAGTGATTGTCTCTGAGAAAGCTGATGAACCTGTTTGAAAATCAACGTTAATGACTGAAGAAATCCTACAAGCCCTGATTGAATTCTTGAAGGATAGTGTCGGAAACCCTCATTCCGTATCTATTCCTGAAACTGAAGATGATTCGAAAGATGATGCTGAACAAGCATCCAACAAGAAACGAAGAACCGAAATAGCTCCTAATAATCATTCTACTGGCCCAAGCTCAAAACCTTAGCCTATTATGCCCACCGATCCACAAGTCACTGCTGCTACTCAAGAAACAAGCACGCAAGATCTCGATTTTGATTTAAAATTCGATTTCAATCTTGATCTGCCTGAAACAACTCATTTGCAACCAGAAAGCTCAAGCAGCATTTGGTTCAATGTAGGAAGTTCCAGTGTGCCGATTTCACTGAGCATGATAAAGCAGCCATGCGCTTTGCAGCCAACAAATTGAAATTTATTGAAGAAAGAGATAGTGATGATGATACGGCTGTTGATATAGCGAAGTTGCAGCGAAAAGTGATTGTGTTGAAACAAGATGCTGCCCTGAAAGAAGCTCAGATCTCATCTTTGCAAGCTCAAAAATCAAGCAAAGATCAGACGATCGAGCAACTACAAAGCGATGCGGGTATGCTGTTGTCTGTTGAAAGTTAAGCTGGAAAACAAGTTCAAGATCGTAATCAAGAATCGGTTGTTTGCTTATCCAGCTCCGTTGCCTGGTGGTCCTCCTAACGGATTCAGTAACTAATCCAGTAAACCTAGGGGGAGATTGTTAGGCCCTATAGGTTTATGGATTAGTAGATTAATTGCTTAATGGATCAAGTTCTAGAAGTGGGGGGTATTAGAGGCTTTGGGGTAATTATGGGCCTAGGGTTTAGGGGGAAACCCTCCCAATAAATAGTTAATGGAAATTAGGGGTTAAGGTTGGTTGGTTCATTTGTTTTAGAAACTTGTATTAGACAATTGATATTGTATGCAAGTTTAAGCATTTGAATATTCAAATCTTCATATTCTTGTTCTTGATTTCTTGAAGATCATCAAGTTTGGATTCCGCCCATCCTTGGTGATTGTTTGATATCATTGTTTGATCCGTATTTTCGGGACTTACATGTTATTATACTTATGTACTTGTATTTGTATCGAGCAAGTGTTGGGACATGACGGTTGAGACACACCGTTTCAAAGGTGGTTATTCCCGCCTGAAATAACTGCCAGACTAACTGTCCCATACACATGTACATATATACATTTGCCGGCAAATGTAACTGGCACCAAGATATTCTATTCGATATCCTTCATTCTCGTAAATACAATTTCTCTTCGTGTGTATTGTTAATTATTTACTTGATCAATATGAATTCATCAAATGAATTCGGTGAATCAAGTTCTGTTAATAATGTTCATGATGATGTCAAACTTCCGCTGCCAACATGTGGTATCAGTGCCACGGAGAATTACGATGAAGATGGGCTCTATTCTTCTGCAACTGTTTTACCCTGCAAGCATTGTTTCGACGAAAAGAAGGAACGAAAAATGAGAAATTTAATTCAGAGAAGATGTTACTACTGCAATCAACTCGGTCATCAAAACGCGTCTTGCAAAACAAAGGAGGACGATGAAGCAACACTTTCCATCCGACAGGCCATTAACACCGGCATTCAAAAGCATGAAGAAAACCAAATTCAAAGCAAGGAATTCATTGTTAACGGTACAGAATGAGGACTCTGGTCTGGAATCTGGTATGTAAGTACAAGTTTCAAACATCACTACACTGGTAACTTAGATGTATTCAAGAGAATAAAAAATATGTTCAGTGTTGAAACAAATACTGGTGAAAATAATTTCTTTTTCATAAGAGGAATAGGGGCCGTGGATGTAGTGTCTGGAAATGAGAAATTTCGAATTCAGAGTATGTATTACACTCCTGAATTAGATAGAAATGTTCTCAGCCTTGATCAACTGGTAATTCAAGGATTCACGGTACAATTCAATGGTGAAAAATGCAAGATATTTCCCACTTTCAGTGTACCCATTATGAACAAGAAAAATAATATAACCGGTTTAACAAGAGAGGATGAAATCGGATCAAGAGAAAAACAATCACTAATAAATAAAGAATCAGATCATGAAGCATTCAAATCAGATTACTTGAATGATTATTTCTAGAAATTGAATCTATCTTCCAATGAACCTGATTGGAATGTAATGATTCTGCAAGAAATGAAATTCAGTGAGTTCCAAGACTGCAAGGCCTTTCTAGAAATGTTAGAAGATAGTGATTATGTGAGGAAATACAAGTATGAATTAGAAGTTAAGTTCGAAGAGATGATAGACTGGTTTTTAAGAATAAGGTTGGGAATTACAACAAGACCAATACCTGCATACATGAGTGATAATCAGAAGGTAAATTTACATGAACTGTACATGGTAGTGAAAAGAGAAGGAGGCCATAGGAATGTAACTTCGAATAATCTATGGGCACTAGTTTCAAAAGATATGGGGCATGACTATCAAGATGGAGATTTCATGAGAATTATGTACGCAATGTACTTAGATGTTCTCATTTATTATTACAAGTTCAAGACAACTCAAGAAAATGTTAGAGATGGCAAAACAGTGAACAAAGGAGACTTCAATGGTCAAGGAGACTGTTACCCAGGAACAAGAAGTGAAGCGGCTGATAAGGGAGGAAGATCGATGAGTGAAGGATGCATACCGGAAGAAGATGGAGAGCACTATGCCCTGTTTGCTGGGAATGACTGGACAGGACTGAAGAAGGCTCAAAAACGACGAAGATTCGATTTTAGGCAAGCTGAAAAGGCTGTAAATGCAGCCAATCGAAGCGTCCTCATGCACTCCCGTAAATATAATCCAGTTTAAGGGGGTGTGTTTGAATATAAACTTGATTATATTTATATTATATGTATTAGGTTAATGTAACATTATTATACTTATGTACTTGTATTTGTATGTATATCGAGCAAGTGTTGGGACATGACGGTTGAGACACACGGTTTCAAAGGTGGTTATTCCCGCCTGAAATAACTGCCGGACTAACTGTCCCATACACATGTACATATATACATTTTCCAGCAAATGTAACCGGCACCAAGATATTCTATTCGATATCCTTCATTCTCGTAAATACAATTTCTGTTCGTTTGTATTGTTAATTATTTGCTTGATGAATATGAATTCATCAAATGAATTCGGTGAATCAAGTTTTGTTAATAATGTTCATGATGATGTCAAACTTCCGCTGCCAACATTGCAAGATCTCTGTGTTCCTGTTCATAAAGATAAGTGAAAATGTCCCCTAACAGCAATCAAGTTTCATCATCCAATGGATTCTATCATAAAAAGGTTAAATGAGTTAGTTTACCTGGCTTCCAAGGTACTTAGCCATGCTGTAATTAGCCAATGGTTTCTCAAACAGCGAGGAACCATTCTTTTAAACTCTGTATAACAGAAACACAGTGTGATTATTTGTAGGATTATGTGTTTAATCTAATAACTAAGTTTTAACTACTCAACAAATAAAGAAGCTACACAATGGTTTTTGTTGATACACTTTATGTGGACGCTACTCGATTCGGTTCGATTCTATTCGGTTCGATTCGACTCGGTTCGGTTCGGCTCAAGCCCGACGTCACGTCATTCCTCCGTCATGCGCCCAAGAATTCGACACGCGAAGCACGGAGCGCCGCAAGCTAACATCACCATGACATCATCATTATGATGTCATGAACCTTGACTAAATGCAAGTTTCTAAAGAAACTGCCAATATGTCAACGTACATCTGCATTGTTATTGGGCCAATCAATTTGTTTGGGCTTGCATTGGGCTGACTAAGTGGACTAATTATACCTGTCGACGAAACATCAGTTGAAGCTGTCGACGAAACATCAATTGCTATTGCTTGCGGATTGACGAAACTCTGCCTACATGCTGATTGGCGAAACTCCTGATTTGATGATGAAACTCCTGATTGACGAAACTACTAGAAGTTTCATCATCATGGTCTTCCATAACAAAGTTTCGTCGGCTCCTTTATGTTTCTCCATGAGGTTTCGTCGGGTCCAGATGTTTCGTCGAGTGCAGCTTATATATAACAGCAGTGGACTGAAGATAGAAGACAACACACAGAGGGAGAACAGAGTGTATATCAGAGAGTTTTATTGTACTTCTTATCATATTATCTTGTATCAAAACACGTTGATATTCAATATACAACCGTTAAACGTTGAATCTTTGTGTCGTGTGTTCATCTCTCGCTCGGTTTGTGTTGTAACATGGATTCCGCACCAGTTCCGGCATCTGAAACAAGATCTCGTAGTTGTCCGGCGATCCGCAAACGGACCAACAATTGGTATCAGAGCGTAAGGCTCGATTTCTTGTTGAAAACCGAGTTTCCGGTGGTATTTTCGAGTGGGTTTTGAGTCTCTTTCATGGTTAAAAGTCAAAAACCCAGTTATGTTTTTGAAGTTCTTATTTTTAAACTCGAAAATTTGATGTTATTTGATGTTGTTTTTGCTTAAAACTTGTCTAAACTCATTGGAAATTATCAAGGTACAAGTTGTTTTGAGTTTCGACGTCAAAATTTGTGTTCTAAAACTTTTCCGGAGGCCGGTAAACTCAAATATTTCACCGGAGTTCAACTCAGTTCGTATTATTCTTCATTTTTCTGGGTTTTTTATTTGAAGATTTGAGTTTGTCTAAATTATTGTTGTTGATTATAATAGGGTCATGCTATTCACACACGGCCTAAATTATTTTCACACCTCAAAGCGCCGTGCTTGGGCCATAGCGCGGCACTATGCTCGACAAAAGGTGACTTGATTGACGTTTGAGATATGCGTTACTGTTTGAGAGACATAAAGCTGATTAACAGGTTTATCGTTAACCCTAAGCGCCGCGCTTTGGCCATAACGCGACGCTTCGACACCAAATTTTCACTTATAAAGACAAGACAGTTAGCGTTCGAGACATCAAGCACTGAATATTGAATAGGGTCTATTGAATATGTTGTTTACAAACATACGAGGGTTTTGTTGTTTGTCGATTTCCAAATTACTTGTGTTTCTTCAAAATAATGCGCGGTTTTGCTGTATTAGTTACGTGTCTTGAAAAAACGATGTCATGGTTAAGAAACTATCTTTTCAGTCCATATTCTGACGAGTCAGTTGTTCCTGATTCTTACGAGGGGACCGCTATTTCTGACTCGTATGAGAAACCGGTCTCGTCCAACTTGAAGGAGGCAGAGGTTGTATCTGGCATTCGTTATCGTGATAACACGGTGACGCTGGATTTGAATACCCCTGTGGAGGACCCTTACGCACAACAAGGTTATTCGAATTTCGGTTACGGTGGCGAGCACAGCTTTGTACAGCAGGAGTGTTATCCAAATCACAGTTACGGTTGTCAACAGAGCTTTGAACATCAAGTCTATTCGGACCTCGGTGACGATGGTGAGCCGGAGAATGTGTCTGTTGGCGAGGAAGGGTGTTACCCGGTTACATTTTCGTTTGATACAACGCAGACCTTTTCGTCACGTAAAGAGTTGGTGCGTTGGGTACAAGATACGGCAAAAGACAATGGTTACCTCATTGTGATTAAGAGGTCGAATAAAAGAGGAGAGAATTACAAGATTTGGTTTCAATGTACTTTTGGTGGGGAGCATAAGAGTATAGCTACACAGAGGAAAACGGGTAGCAAGAAAATAGGCTGCCCGTTCGAGATGATCGGGTTTTCGAAATCATCCGGAAGTGTTTGGAGGATCGAGGTGACGAAGGCGAAGCATAACCACACTCCTATTGAAAACTTAGAGGGTCACGCGTATGCGAGAAGGCTTTCTTCGGAGGATACAAAACTGGTTAAGGAGCTGGCAGAGCAAGATATTCCCAACCAAAGTATCTGGTGAACGCTGACGAAAAACAATCCGGCTAGAAAGCTTATTCCAAAAGATATACACAACGCTGTTCAGAAGATGCAAAAACTTGAAAACATTCTTCTCGAAAAAAATTACACTTATTACATGTGCACGAATGAGATATCGAACGCAGTTGAAGATGTCTTCTTTGTTCACGAAAAATCATTCACTATGTGGTGTGCCTTCCCGCATGTGCTAATGATTGACACCACCTACAAAACAAACATGTACAACCTGCCATATGTTCAGGTCGTAGGCATGACGTCGACAAACAAATCGTTTACGGCTGCTTGTGCGATAATTTCCGCTGAGAAGTTAGAGAACTACCTATGGGTGTTGCAGAGGATCAAGTCTATGCTGGTAGGATGTATGGAACCGCGCGTGATTTTAACAGACAGGGAATTTGTGCTAATTAACGTGTGTGAACAAGTTTTCCCAAAAGCGCATAAGTATCTTTGTCGGTTCCATATTCAACAAAATATTAATAAGAACAACAAGAAGAAATTCTCTGACAAGCAGTGGAAAGAATTCATACGTACATTTTGGACATTGTGCGAGTCTACGACCGAGGAAATATACAGGTATAACTTGGAAAACCTTGAAGCACAGCTAAAAGAAGATGGCCGTGAACGTGAGTATTTCTTACATAATTATGTTCAAATTTTATATAATAACAAAAACTGACTATTTACGTTTTTTAATTTCAGAGGTTTTTGATTATTTGATGAAATCCTGGTTGGATCCGTACCGTGAAAAGTTTGTATCTTGCTGGATTAACAAAACTATTAACTTTCACCAAACTACGACCAACAGGGTTGAGGGCATGCATGCAACACTAAAAAGTCACTTTCCAAGTCATCGCAACACTGGATAAACTTGTACTGTATGTTGATCATGTTGTTGATAGACAATACGCCGAGATTAATTAGTAGTAGCTTTGAAACAAGCCTCCGAAAAGTGATGAAGCACCACAAGGATCATCCCATGCTTGCAAATATTCTCAGAAAGGTTTCAATATTTGCGATTAGGCTTTTGAATATGGAACTAAAACGTAAGGAAGACGGGTTGAGAGCCTACGGTGCAAGCTGTGGTTGCCAACTTTTTACCAGCTGTGGTTTGCCATGTGCCTGTCGTTTGGAAAAGTTGGACGAGCAGGTATCGAAAATTACATGACGATGCCTGAGACGGGGTTTCTTATTGCCCAACGATACGGTGTGATTGTTCATACCTTCGACATTCATGGGAACGATACAATTTTCCCTCTGCTGGGCGCGCCAAACGAAGCTGAGCAACCTCACCTGGTGGTTGCGGTTGTGTTCGTCGACGATGGGCATTTCATACATGTAGAGCTTGGAGGATGTTATCCAATGCCTCCCCCAAACCTACTCTGGACAGCGAACAGAACAGAGGGCGCAGCAGCCTGGCATACATTATACAGGGATCAGATCAACGCGTACGAAATGCTTACGTATCGTCCCCCTGACCTTAATGTAACCCCATATGTTGAAGATGTATCTTAAATGTGTTTAATAATAATCACGTTTGTGTTTGTTCAATATATGCGTTACATCACGTTAAAAACCGAATGTCACCGACACGACCCAATCAGATTAAATACGCACTTGTACGACCAAAAATGACAATATACATCATAATACTACAATTAATGAAAAAATACGTCATGTACATGTACGGTAGGCGGCTGATACACATAACACTACTCATAGGAGTACTTGTGGTTTCAAACAAAAATGATACGATATAATGGAATAAGACATCACACGTAACCGATTTGATCCGGAACTTGCAGTATAGTCCATATATATTAAAAAATGATGTATAATGGAAAAAGCATAAAATTTAGACTATTATCGACGCGTTTGTGAATTAAAAACCATTTTAAAAAATATAAAAAAGGTCCAAAGCGCCCCGCTTTGACCTAAGAAGGGCGCTTTGCCCTTAAACAAGAACCGAAGCGCCGCGCTTTGGCCATAGCGGGGCGCTTCGGTCCATCGTTTAAGCTGAAGCGGGGCAGCTTCTCCCCCATTTCAACCACAAACACACACACACAAAGGTGCGATTACACACACTTGAGCCAGAGATCTTCGTTTTCAAGCTTTCAACCGCTAAAAGGTAAGATCGAACACCCTTAATAGTTTTGGTTAAATGTACATGTTTAAATTTGTTTTGATTGGGCGGGTTTTGATGCTCCGGTTGGGTCTGTGCTTTAAAATGAAGAACCAAAGCGTCGCGCCGAGGCCAAAGCGGGGCGCTTTGGTTCATGTTTATTTTTTTTTAATTATTTATTATTAGTTTAATATTATTTGTTTAATATTGTTTGTTTATTATTTAAATTGTTTAATAATATTATTTGTTTAATATTTTATATTTAATATTATTTGTTTATTTAATATTATTTGTTTATTATCTTTTATTTAAATTGTTTAATAATATTATTTGTTTATTATCTTTTAAACGTGCAGGGATGGATTCCGATGACGAGATTGAGCATATGGACGCTGAGGGAGAGGTGGACGCTGAGGGAGAGGTGGGAGATGTGGGAGAGGAGGGACAGGAGGCATGTCCGTACCTGCAGTTTCCGCAGGGGTCACGGGCGAGGAGGAGATGCGCTAGGTTGCGCACCATAGAGATTGGGGGGCATGTAGGGATAGACTGGGAGTTGCTGGAGACCGTGGGAGAGGCCACGCGGACGCGTGATATAGTTGGACTAGATACTCCTTGGTCGCGCCTATTTCAGATAGCGATGGAGGACTCGTACCGTGAGCTTACGATCGAGTTTCTTTCTACGTTTACATAGGTTCCGCATCCGGCGGATTACGTGGAGGACCCGGATTTTCCAGTCCACGAGGTTACATTCCGTCTCGCCGGTCAGCAGTTTGAGATGAGTGTGCGGGAGTTTGCTGTCCATACAGGTTTGTACACAGAGCCCGAGCTTGATACTGATTTATATACGCAGGGGGTTAGGACGATGGACAGGCAGACGCTTATTAGTTTCTGGAGGGCCATTTCCAGGGTTCCCTTTGGGAAATCCTGGCAAAAGGCCACCACCATTAGAGACCCCTTGTACCGATACCTGCACCATGTTATCGCGTCATCTATCGTGCCGTGGGGTACCAGCAGGGAGAAGGTCAACCTCAGTGACCTTTTCTTTGTATACTGCCTACTTCGCGGCCAGACCTGCGATCTAGCAGGCTGCCTGGCAGATTACTTTGCCACAGCATACCACCGGCAGCTCCGCGGGAAGCTGCACGGTGGCTCATACATCACCGCCATTACACGCTCGCTAGGGATCGTGCCCGAGAGTGATCCGGAGCTGTCCGATCCGATCCCGTCGACTACGTTTGGCCGCGCGTCAGTATCTAGCATGCAGATCACCCGTACCTTTGATGTTGGTCTGAGGTTTAAGGGCCGTGACGGGCTGATTTGGCATCCGGAGGTGTTGCCGGAGGTCATCCCGGTTGTTATTGAGGTGAGGCGTGGAGTGTTAGCCCCTCCTCATGTTCAGGAGGTCGCTCGGCAGGCTCAGCTACAGGCTCTGGGCCTCGATCAGTACCCGGGCCAGCCTCAGGCTCAGGCTCAGCCTCAGCCTCAGGCTTAGGCTCAGGCTCAGGCTCAGGCTCAGCCTGTATTCGAGGATCCGGCTCAGGAGGAGCATGTCGAGGAGATCCCGGTACCACCAGTTCAGCCAGCTCCTGAGCCGCCACAGTACCCGCAACACGTTTACGCTGACCTGCCTCCGGCAGCGCGTGAGGTGGCTCGGGACTTCGACCGGCGCCTCAGACGCCAGGGCGCACGCATTGACTGGATCGTCGAGACGCTCGTTGCTCTACGAGAGCTCGCTGGGTTGCCTCCACTTCCCCTCCCACCGTCCCCACCGCACGAGGATTAGTACCTTAGTTTGTTTGTTTAGTGTTTTGTTATGTATTATGTACTCAGTTGTACCTTTTTGTTTTGTATGTACAAACTGATATATATATATATATAGAGTGGGGATCCTATGGAAAGTGTGTTTTTCCTAAAAAGTGTAAAAAGTCATAAAACACAATAATTTCAGGCATAAAACACACCTAAAACTCACAAATAATAGAATGAATATTACTAAAACACCATATTCAAACTCTAATAGTCCATAAAAACTTCAAACACACCATCGTAGAATTATGAATATAAAACACACAATGCTAAACAACATAAAACACAATATATTTGTCATTCCATAATCAGAGCCTTAACATCTAAAACACAACACAAAACCCACATACATGATGTTTTAGTAATCTTCATCATATTATTTGTGGGTTTTTGGTGTGTTTTACGGTTGACATTATGGTGTTTTATGACTTTTTACACTTTTTAGGAAATTTGGACTTTCTGGCCAACTCCTATCCTATATATATATATATGTATATATATATATATATATGTATATATATATATATATATATGTATATATATATATATATATATATATATATTGCAGTTAATCTTCTATTTACATCACATTGGTTTTGGATTGTTTACGTTTAATTCTTATGGCTTTCTGTACATTTTATTTAACGTGTTCGTTTAATTTAACAATATAAACTAGGTTAACAGTTTATAAAGACGCACTTATATTTTATACGTTCTATAAAAATAATGACGTAAAAAACGTAATTATAAAACAACTATGAATTATATGTAATACTAATATTTTATAATAATAATAAAACTCAAATACAATTTTTTCCTCCAAAAAACACTACCAAACTAACCCACATCCCACCTATTTCAAAAAAAAAAAACAACACAAACTCATCTCCACACGCCATTTGTCTTTTTGCACATCAAAAGCGCCGCGCTTAGGCCAAAGCGTGGCGCTTTGGGATAAGTCAACAGACAAGGTCGACCAGGCCTTATAATATTGATTGTTTGACAATATTGTCCAAAGCATGATGGGTTGGTGAATAAAGTGTACCGACTGTACTTCAGTAAGGTTGTTTTGAAAAACTTGACTACCAACTCTCTGCATAAGATAAGATTTGATTTGTTTTTAAAAAATATCTAAAAAAAATCTTATCATTACTAAAGTCAAAGAAGAATATTGTTAAGTTAAAAATAAAATAAAAATAAAAATAAACCTAGTATTTTGTCTTGTACTGTATCACTAAAACCTCATCCCACGAAAGATTGTGAACCATTGTTGACTGTTATAACTTTTGTTGACTTTTATTTAAAAAAAAATCGTCCATTTGTTTTTAGTCACTTTGTTTTTTCATCCATTTTAGTTTCATAGGCACAACAACCATTTTTTTTGGGTTAGCTGTTTTGTTCATCTAGTCCATTATTAGTGGACCAAGGTTCTTCATATAAAAGTCAATAAAAATTAATAGTTAGTGGGTTTATAATTTGAAAGTTATTCGTGGACTGGGCTGGTGAATCATTCAACGGAACATCATTCAGTTTTTCGTGGACTTATAATCAGGCCCTACACACATTTTTTTTATACGAAGAATTAGTGGCAAGATATTAGTGGGCTTAATTTTTCGTTGCTTGTTTTCAATCCAATGTCGAATTCTAGCTCCTTTCCTTTTCCCCAGTCAGCTCCACCTCCGGTTTTCGATCCAAGTGCCTATCTTCAGCCAGCGCATGTTATTGCTCAAGCTCACGCTTTCTCAAAACCTAAATTCGATGCGAGTGCCTGGCTACCTAAACCCCAACCTCCACCTCAAGTTACCACTACTCAACCTCAATTTGATCCAAGTGCCTATCTTCCGCCACCACCTGTTGCTACACCTCAACCCATATTCACTACAAGTGACTACTTCCGTATTAAATTAGCAGTTACTCCACTTCAACCTCTTTGTGTTACACCTCAAGCCCAACCTCAAAAAGGCAACCAAAATCCTTTCGGAAATTAAACAAATACATCCATGGCCAACTCAAATCAAACTGATGAAAGGTGTGGCTGGTCTGTACAATGTGGAGGTGGAGATCAAGGAGGAACTGCGTTTTATGCTGAAATTGTCAAGAATGTCAATGATGGTGAATCTTCAGGAAATGATGACAGTTCAGGATATAGTGGCAGTACTGATGAAGATGGCTCAGGTGTGAGTGATTACAGTTCAGAATCGGACTTGAAGGAGGGAATGGATTCTGAAGCTGATAGCTTGTCGAATGATGCAAAGGAGATGAAATGTCAAAAATCTGACTTGATCAAGAAAGCTGCTGCTGCATCGAATGAGATGGAGAAGTTCTTAGTTGAAGATGGATCTTTCTCCTGCCAGAATGACACTAAGGATAATGTCGTAGCTTCTACAAGTCAGGTAAAATATGAAACTCCTAGCATATGTAGTGATTGTGCTGATATGAAACATGAATGTGCTAAATTAAAACATGAATATGAAACGATTCATAGTCACAATCAAAGTTTAGTTATTGAGCTGTCTAAATGCAAAGAGGCAAACATGGCTTTAGCTCGAAATGAAAAGGATTCTAAAGATGTAATCGAAACTTTAAAGAAAAGTGTTTCCGAATTAACAAAAACTATTTTTAACAAACAAATTGGTATTAATAACTATATTAATATCATTGAGGAAAAAAAGAAAGAGCTAGCCGTGGCAAAATGCGAGCACGACGCAATCAAGCTCAAATTGGAGAGTTATTCCAACTCCCGATATGTGCTTGATCACATCATAGACGCTCAACAACTGAAAGGGAACAAGAAAGGCATTGGGTATAAGTCGTGTCCGCCCCCTTTGAGACACAACTATACCAGAATGCCCGATGAAGAGGAAATGCCTCGTTTTGAACTAAGTGTGCCTCTTGATTATGAGGAAGTTACTACAGGATTAGGGTTCAAACCGGACAATTCCTCGGGAAACTCATATGATGGAACAGAAACTTCAACATCTACGAATCATAGTGCTCCAATTATTGAGGACTATGACTCGTCGGATGATGAATCAGATGTGAATGATGAGGATAAATCTCTTGATGAGAGGAAAGGAGTAGAAGTGCCTATCGAGAATCATATTCTTTGTGATCCTCCTACTCCTGCTGTGCACTCAACTGTTAAACAAGAGATAGATCCCATCAAGGAAATAATGTCTACTATTAAAAGTGATAACGTGTTGTACACTTTAGTCGGTGATAGTAAAATATATTCAGATAAAGATTTCCTAATAAAAAATGTCAATCAATCTTTGATTGATAAAGTTTTCGAGGATTCTACAAGTAAGTTTTTGGGAAAAGCGATCCCAAGAGTTTCTGTAACTCAGTGTGATCCTATTCCAAAAGCTGAAGTTAGAAGACAATTTGGAAATCAAAGATTACCAACAAAGCAACAACCTATCGCTTTTAAAGGTAAACAAAAGGAACAACGAGCTCAAAAGCCCAAGATTTCACAATCGAGGGTGGAAGCAAAGGGAGTTCGTTACAAGAAAAAGGTTAAGAAGATCAACTTCGTGAAATCAAGAGGGACTGATAAAATTGAAACTTTCGAAAACAAATCCAACCCGGATTTTGTTAAACAAGTTAAAATTTTGAAAAGAAACAGTCAAAACAATTACACACAACACACAAATGGTTGTGATGTAGGACCAAGTACCTCAAGATCACGAAGTTCATCATCAAGCTCTTACAGTTATGATACTCCGAGGTTTGTTGAGCGGAGATCATGCTTTGAATGCTGTGAGTATGGAAACATTATCAAGAACTGTCCATATCTCACCAAGGGAAAGGCAAAAGTTGATGCCCCCCCGCAGTAACAGTTACTATAAAAGATCTGTTTCACCAAAACAGGACCCTCATCTTGTTAAACAACCAGAAGTGAAACAGAAAAAGAAACAAAAAAAAAAGTTGAAAAGGCGTTAAACCGGAGGTTGTCTAAACAAAATATGTTAAATCGGATGTTAAACATGAAAAACAGAAACAAATTTGGAAACAAAAAAACGGTAACTGTTTCAGGGGGAGCTCAATATATTCCGAATCATCAGGAAATCGAAGTCACAATCCTCGATGATGACGGACGACCCAAGTCTATGAAGGCTTGGGTCCCCCTCTCCAACTAATCTCTGAGTGAGTGTGCAGGATGTTCCAGGAGGAACTATCGATCGTCTTAAGATTGTTGATAGTGGAGCGTCCATGCACAAGATTGGTGACATAAGGCTCCGAAACATTGTTACATCTAGGAGTTGTTGCCTTTGACGGAGAGAAGAAAAAGAAAAGAAGACAAAAATGTCTGATGAAAGAAATTGAAAGCTTCGACAAAATGCAAATTATTCCAAAGTTTGATTGTTAAAGGCTTTAATCAGGTCCCTAGGATAGATTCAATCAAAATGTACGCACCTGCAGCACGTCTGAAGTTCAAAATCAACAAGATGAACGTGCAGTGTACATTTCTTCGCAGTGTGATTGAAGAAAATGTGTTTGTTGAACAAACCAACCGGGTGTGCGGATGCCTTGGCATGGATTGAACAACCGCACACTACTTCTCAAAGAGAAATTCAAGGACCTTCCCTGGTGCAATATGGAAGATCGGCCGGACCCAAAGGTTTATGATCTTGTTGCTGTGAAGAGTTTTCTCAGATTATTTGAAGTAGCTACAAAAATCGACCTTGAAATCCACACCGGGTGGATATACAGTTTGGGAGAGCACTCAGATTCCTTGCAATGCATGAAGCAAATGCAGGATACGGTTTTGAATTTCTAAATCTCTCCTATACTTGTCGATATTTAAGTTGCTTTATGAATTATTATCATCTCGTACAACACTCTTTGACCTGACACGTTGAACTCGAATATCACCACACACGTGATTGTTTCACTATGAAACTCGTCAATGTTGTCATGGTCCACACCGATTACCAATGTGCCAACTGATTTTTCCAAAATTCGATAAATCAATTCTGATTAAAATTAATTTTGGTAAACGACATTAAGGTAAAACATGAGTTAATCCGACATCGGGAAATCATTTTTGTAAATACCTTTGTGTTTTTAAAATTTATCATAGTTTGTTGATTTTAGGGGGAGTAAATCCGAATTTAAAAAAATCCAAATTTAAAAAAATCCAAATTTAAAAAATTCAAAAACATCGAAAAATTTCAAAAACACAAAAACAATAGAAAAACAAAAATGAGTTTCCTGGCGAGAAAAAGAGAAATGACAGTAAATCAGTGGTTTGTCGAAACCTCTTCGAACTGAACTTAAAATGAAAAACGATAAGTAGCTCTATATTCGATGTATCGGTAGGCTCACAATCATTTTAAAGTGTGCAGGGTGATATAAATTTAAATCGACTGAAGACCAGGTGGAAACCGCTCATTGGCATATGGTCTTGGTACCGAAATTTCGTTTGATAGATTGCCGAGGTTATGAGACATGCGGTCTTTATGTTGTCTTATCATCTGGGTATCATGGTTGTATCTTTTACCGAAAAATAACGGAGACGAAGTCTAGATCTTCCATGATACTATACATACGTGTACATATTGCATTCGACCTCAATAAGTGATCAACAATCACATGTCCAAACAAAATAAGTGATAATATATCACATTTATCCGGGAGTCAAGTTCGTCTCTTTGCTGTACGATGTACTGACCTGTTCACGGACTTGCTCCTGTGCCCTCATGCATATGAAAATCAAGTTCCTCATCAATAAGTGATTCTATCACATAGGGTTTGTTTTCAAATCAAAATAAGTGAGTATCTCACATTCTTTTATACGGTCAAACAGATGATAAGCGGTATACTCACCGGTAAGATGAACTCTCGTGCATACCTTGATACGGGAATGTGTCGTGTGTGGATGAACACCGGTCGGTAAGTATAAATCATACCTTAATGTATCCCCTCGCCATGATTACATCTGATAAGTTGAGTTTATGTGGACAACAATACCGATAATAGTTATAGGATGCTTATTTAAATGTTAACTAATTGAACAACAAGAGCGTTTTGGCATGACCGTACACTGATATGATTCTCTTACCCTCGAAACTCGCAAAAAGAATGTTTGTAAATATTTATTTACATTTCTTCGTTTCTGCATCTCTGTATATATTTACTTATTGCTTTCCGTCTTTACATTTGAAGAATGAAAAATTCCAAAAAGATTTTAGGTGTGTTTTAATATAAACTTTATAAAAGGCAAAAAGATTTTGCTTCTAGTTTATTTTAGATTGACCGATGTTGGAACTCGAGTCTATCCTACCCAAAATCTTGATTGTAAGCCGGAAAACAATTGCATCTTCATAAACGGTCGAAGTTAACAAGTTTTGAAAGTTAAAGGATTAAAATTGATCAATTTTTAAACTTTCAAACTATTGTCGGTCGATGCTTGATTGAGAGTTGGTCTCATATGTGTCGTTATTTAATTTGTCTATATTCCAAGCGGTTGTTCTCATTACGTGTTTAGCTCTGTTGCATGTGTAGATGTTGCATTCGAACCAGCTAAAGACAAAGAGAATGTGTCAGATGACAAGCCGTAAAGTGAAGACACGTCATTGATGCAATCAGAATATCAAGATGATGGAGTTGCAGCTGATCACTTATCAACACCAAAAAGTATTGAAAATTAAAAGATTCACGAGCATCATTCAAGGGGGAGTTTTTTGATACACTTCCTGATTGTGACACGTGAAGACCTCTGAAAATCCGACAATGTGAAGAACGAACCATCACGAGTAGCGTCCAAGGGGGAGTTTGTTGATACACTTTATGTGGACTCGATTCGGTTCGATTCAACTCGGTTCGGTTCGGCTCAAACCCGACATCACGACATTCCTCCGTCGTGCGCCCCATAGTTCGACACGCGAAGCACAGAGTGCCACAAGCTAACATCATCATGATGATGTCATGAACTTGACTAAATGCAAGTTTCTAAAGAAACTGCCAATATGTCAACGTACATGTGCATTGTTATTGGGCCAATCAATTTGTTTGGGCTTGCATTGGGCTGACTAAGTGGACGAATTATACCTGTCGACGAAATATCAGTTGAAGCTGTCGACGAAACATCAATTGCTTGCTAATTGACGAAACTCTGTCTACATGCTGATTGGCGAAACTCCTGATTTGATGATGAAACTCCTGATTGACGAAACTCCTAGAAGTTTCGTCATCATGGTCTTCCATAACAAAGTTTCGTCGGCTCCTTTATGTTTCGCCACGAGGTTTCATCGGGTCCAGATGTTTCGTCGAGTGCAGCTTATATATAACAGCAGTGGACTGAAGACAGAAGACAACACACAGAGGGAAAACAGAGTATATGTCAGAGAGTTTTATTGTACTTCTTATCATATTATCTTGTATCGAAACTCGTGGATATTCAATATACAACCGTTAAACGTTGAATCTTTGTGTTGTGTGTTCATCTCTCGCTCGGTTTGTGTCGTAACAGGGATTCCGCACCTGTTCCGGCATCTGAAACAAGATCTCGTAGTTGTCCGACGATCCGCTAACGGACCTACAGTTTTGCTATGGTTCCTTTGTTATAACATACTTCCTAAGTGAATTTTTTAATTGGAACCACTAAATCATATCATTCTGTATATTCTGAATCAAAGAGAAAACTAAAGAAGGATACACCTTTTTTGCAAATCATACCGACAATAAAGTAATTCAAATAGCAATAATCAGTCAAATTAGATGAAAAACAAATCGCATAAACATATAACCTGAAGTATGTGACATTCAGATTCTAACATGTCCGTAACGACCAGAACTACGGAAGGGTCGAACTCTGCATCGGAATCATCCGCATCGTGATCTGACAACCGAATATGAAGTTACGGTTTCGAAAACGTCGTTTATCAAATAAGAAGGAAGCATCAAATTGTCGTTTATTTGAGTTATACCCCAGATATTGAAGGCATACATTAAGGGTTGATTTGTTTGAAGATTAGGTGGGATACCGTTTTTGCCCTTGGAGGCTTGTCAAAGCTTCTCTCACCAGAATATCTTCTTGTTGATCAGTTCCGTTTAAACGTAATGGAAAACATGAATAATTACATACCAGTAACAGCAGCAAGGGCAGCGGAGAATCCAGTCAGAGACGAAGCCATTGAGTTCGACATATTTGTCAGTATGGTCTGGTTCCTCCTTAGGGTGTACGTGCTTGATGGTAGTACCGATTCTAGGGGCTTAGAATCGTATGGTGAGATAGAGAGGATTATGATGTTAAGTGAGTAGGTTGTGAAGTTGTGAATGATCTTATGAACTCAACCCTTAGCCTCTCTATATATAGACTCTTTGATACACCCGGGAGGAAACCTTAATTAGTCATTAAGGGTAATACGGTCCATCAACAATTACCCACTAATTATTTAATAGGTTTAATATATAATGATCTATTATTATGTAAATTGATTATAATGGCCATATATTAAATATACTAAATATATTTAATCTTACATTCTCCCACTTGGCCGAGTAATCATTTACTTATGAGTATTAGATAAGCCTGATCAGAAGTTAATACTCATTTTAGCCTTAAACAAGTACTATAGCAGAGAAATACAGCCGTTGAATCATTATGCGACTCAGGACCCCCATTAGTCATACTATAGCCTTAATTTAAAACCTAACAGTTATGATCAAAATATGTAAGCCCTTTAACGTTTGATTTGTATTTATAGTTGTCTATATGTCATTACACCGGCAGAACATATGTAAGAGACATACAAAATCAAACTGATGAGGAAAATTAATAGTTAGTCATTCATAGTACGATATGCAGTTGTACATGGTCATCAATTAAAACCCTTCTCTTTTATGAGCACTCTTAATAAGACTTATGGATAATAGACCTTTAGTTATAGGATCCTTAAGCATATCACGAATGCATTCGATACAAAGATTTAGTTTCCTCAATTCGTTCATAAACGAATAATTAATTGCGTATCGAAATTTAATGCAGCACCTCTCGAACTGTTACTGTTCAAGGAGACATGGTAGCTGACTTTATCACAACAAGTCTTCAATATATTAATTATATGGAGTTAATAAAGTCATGAGTCCACTGATAAATTTCTAACAACATTTAGTGACTATATTATGTCGTTATAACTTAGGTTGTTGATATCAGTTTATTATGACTCCTCCATAAGATAGGTTTTGTCTGCTGACATAAGGATATACCCGAAAATACATTTTATCATCTTTGAATATCACAAAGTTAGAGTAATAAACCGGTTTGAATTCTCACTTCTTCTTCAAATTATAGCCTCTCGTTTCGTTTAAAGATATTGTAATACTCCATTAGATGCTTCACATTAATCTAGACATATCTAGTGTGTTGCAATGTGAGTAATATCTAAACGAGTATAGACTTGAATTTACATAAGGCTTCTAATTAATGAAGCATAAATAAATAATCACATTTATCCTATTATCCTCTAAATGAGAGCATTAATGTTTGTTACATATGTAAGGACCAATTTAATGTTAAACTTATGGAACGGAAGTAATGTCCCATTTGGTCTATCTCAACATGTTATGATATCTATTATGTAAGAGATATCTCTGAGATCTATTATATCAAAGTTTGTGTTAACAATGTTTTGACTTATGTAACATCTACTTGTCAAAAGAATATCATCTATATAGACAAGTTTATCTTAGTTGCTCCCACTCTTCTTGAGGTAGGTATATTATTCCACTTGGTTGTTGATGAAAATAATTGCGTTAAGATTTCATCACATTATGATGTTTGCATTAACCCATACATGGATTTTATTGGCTTATAGACAAACTGTTCTTTAACCTTAAGTTTAGAACTTTCAGGTTGTTTTATGAACATGTAAATATGTCAGCCATTTGTTAGGGAAAATTGTTTTAATGTTCATCTAATGTAGCTTTAAACTATTATAAGCTACTAGAACAGTGATGATCCTAAAAGAAATCTTTTATTAGATATGTAAGAAAGATTCTTTAATAATATATTTCTTTCTGAGTATAACCTTTGACAATCAATCATACTTCTTTGTGTCTTAACGTTTATATATTAGGATTTGGTTTAGTTATGAACACTCTTAAGTAATTCAATCAAATCCCAAACGTTATACGAACACATAAAATCAGTTTTACTAGAAAACTATTTTATTCAATTCAGAAGATTGATTGACACTAATGGCTTAATTAGAAGAGATAGGATCAGTAAACTTTTCCAAAATCCATTTCAACTCCAAATTAGGGAGGTTATGTAATCATCAAAGTTAGTAGGTTTTTAAACCTAGATGACCTCCTGAGTTGATTATTGGGTTTACTTAGAAGTTTCAGTTTTATGGATTAGCTCTTGATTAGGTTGCTATCAATTTCAGGATTCTAAGTTTGTAAGAGTTGGTGCGGTATGGTGTACAAGAGGTGTAATCGGAGTTAAATTTGGAGGAGTGAAATTTAATGACACTCTTCCCCCCGCCTCTTGTATTCCTTGCAAGTCATAATAAGGACTTTGACTGCTCACACTGACCTTAGAAATCTTTAGGAACTCAGCATGCTTAGGGTCAATATGTAATGACCAACAAATTCTAATAGAGAAACAAGTTAATGACGTTAGTCGTTGTAGTTTCTCTTGTTGAGGATTATGTTAGTTTAGGTAAGAAATCTAAGTGTGCCCACAATTAAGCAACAATGAAACTTTTGTAAGAGTAGCATTAAATTTTAAGGAGACAAGTGATGATAGAACGGTGTCAAGATGGAGCAGTGTCTTGTACAAGAGGTGTAAACTGAAGTAATATAAAGTTTTCACTCCCCCACCTCTTGCAACTATTGCAAGTTATCATTAAGACACTTAATGCTCCCACTGATCTTTAATATCTCTAGAATGCTACAAGAGAAGTTTCAATGAGCTACGTGACGTGGGAACCTAGCACATATACGTTAGAATTTATTTGATTTCTGTAATGTCCAGATATCATAAGAAACTTTAGGGACATATCTAATAGAAATCTTATTAAGTATATATATGAATAGATTTCTTTAAGACCATGGGCCATATGCGGCAAAATTTAGATACAAGTTGATAGTCTTTTAAACGATAAATGAATTATGTCTGAATATTCCATTTGGAATAAGTTCCACAAATGTCAAGGAATGACTTATGATGGACCCATACACTTAGAATGAGATTAAGTGAAAAATCATTCTCATTAACCATGTCATGATTTCTCATGAATTTTGGTTATAATTGATGAAATTTATAAGTCTCATTTTCCTTTTGTCAAATTCTCATTTTCATGTGACAAAAGTCGTGAAAATGTAAGGTATCATCTAGTTCCATCTTAGTAATGTTTCTATCCAGATATTTAGAACAAATAAAATGAGAGTTTACGGTAAGTGTGACTTTATGTTGACTATGCAAACCTCACAATATTCATATCTTTGCTTAATTATGATACTATATTCTGATTAATCAGAATATATAAGGTATCGAAAAGCGTTGTTTGAAGACTGCTTATTATGGTTCTTATAGTCTTAACATTTAATTTTGTCACTAACTCTCATGTTAGTTATTTGTCAAGTTCTGGTAAGGAAACGTATGTAACTAGAGTCAACTAATCATGTGTTAATTGGAATATTAAAATTAGCAGACTCAAATATCATTAGTAAGTGACTATCTAATTAACTTATCCAACTGTTCCTTTGAATAATGGATAGTCTCGTTGCTTATGCCTAATCTAATGGCATAATTATGCAGTGAGATTTTCCCTTGAAGAACCTTAAAGTTGGAATTAGCACTTGTAATTTGTCTATGGACCTTGGAACAATCCTCTTTTAAACTATTAGTGGTTGTAAGGTGAATAACATCTTATTTTCCAGCTTCAAACATTTATTTCTTTGTACATATGTTGCTTATCAACACACTCATTATACTTTGGTATTTTTGAGTGTTATAGTTGATTTATAATGCATTAAATTGTACAAGTGAAAATCTTAGTATGTAATGTACTGGAAAAATGTACTTATTTCCATGCGTAATCCCTTAACTTTATGGGTCATGGTATTATACATTATAATGTATTCACATATACCACTTAACTTTATAGTTTATAGTTTATAATTTTAAATGAAGACATGCACCTTAGGAGTTCTTGTGATTATTCCACAATTATAGATTAGTCTTAGGAAAGACTTAATCTGGAATAACCTTTTAGTGACAGCACTTATTCTTGATTATCATAAGAGACATCATGTTCGATTTGTCTTATTAATCATGCTCTACTTTTATTCTGTAGTACTTTATCAGAAGAGAGCAATAGGATTATCGTGTCTTAAGAAATAATCAAGGATTTAATTTAAGAGCTAATTCTAAGAGAAACTTTAATTAAAGCAAACATTTTAGGTTTAGGAATTAGAGTGGATGAGATATGTGTAGAAGAAAAATATAGTGAGTAAAATTATGGGTACTAAGAATAAGACAGACGAAATGATCATAAAATTAATTAAGGATCATTAATATAAGGATCATTATGTGAAGAGATTGTGATATGTCTATTACTAACATCAAAATAATAGACTTAGTAAAATTCTACTTAAACAAAGACAAATCAGCTTTGGCCAGAAGTGTAATCATTTAAGTATGTGTGCAAAGTAATCGTGACAAATCAGCTTTGGCCAGAAATGAGACAATCACTTTAGTTATGCACTTGTCAAGCATGCTAAACATAAATGAATTAAATCAGCTTTGGCCAGAATTAAGACATTTCACGTTTGTAATGCATACTTAACATAGCTTTTTATAATACTTGAACAATAAATAGATGTATTAAATCAGCTTTGGCCAGAATTAATACATCAGAAGCTCATTCAAGTTAAGCTAGTTTGGTTTTGTAAAACATTATTTGATCCTTATTAATTAATTAAGTATAAACAAAACCATTTTAATTGATTAGATGGACATGCTTTGGCCTAATAGGTATTGGTACTCTCATTGATAGTCCCCAGGTAGGTAACGGGTCCTTTAATTGGATTTGTACGAATGCCAGCCTAGACATGAGTTCTCAAATCACGGTACGTAACCCTTCCAGTTACTACATGTCCGTTATTTTAAGCATGTTTGAAAATTATGATTGTATTTCCTGTTATGATTGGATAAACCAACTCTAAAATTTAGAATACATAAATATATTCTTATAATATTAATTGAAATACTCTCCATGCTTATTCATTTAATAAAAGGAAATACATCCATCAATTATTTATACATAATATAAATAAATAAATAATAATAATGATGATTAGTAATTCAAAAAGCAAAAGATGCTTTTGACTTCAGTGCATATTAATGGTTTAGGAACGAATTTAGTGGTGCGAATTTTTGACAATATTTAAAGTTCAATTTCCTTCATTTCCACTAAAGTCTCAATAACACCACAAATCGTTCATCCACAATTATTATTATAAACAATATTATATGCAAAAGCAACACTACAAAGCATGCTTTATTGAAAATTGTTCACCCACAATTATTATATCTATCATGCTTCAATTATAGTAGGTGGTAGATTATCAAAACCACCATTATTGACCCATTCAAACATATGTTCAGATTTCGAAACATATACTCAAATTTATGTTCATGAATGAAACAAACCCGTGAAGATCATGTATACGAGTACGACAACAGATTATATCACATATTCTCAGTGTTCATAAGTCACTCCAGAGAAGAAAGAACCAGGTAAGGTTAGCCTTTTAACGGTTTTCTGGTGATTTTAAGAACACTAAGAACATACACATAAATTCTGGAATTTGAAAACTGAAAATCTTTATAGTCCTTTTATTCAGATTTCGAAAATTATTAGTTTGGATGTGTTTAAACATCTTATTTAGAACATGGATTTCGAAACAATAACTTTTATCCGAAAATTGTTCTTGAGTCTTGTTTTCCAAATTTTATTCCAGATTGATGGATACATAACAAAACTGATTTATCAACATATGCTCTGATACCACATGTTGATCAGTTCCGTTTAAATGTAATGGAAAACATGAATAATTACATACCAGTAACAGCAGCAAGGGCAGCGGAGAATCCAGTCAGAGACGAAGCCATTGAGTTCGACATATTTGTCAGTATGGTCTGGTTCCTCCTTAGGGTGTACGTGCTTGATGGTAGTACCGATTCTAGGGGCTTAGAATCGTATGGTGAGATAGAGAGGATTATGATGTTAAGTGAGTAGGTTGTGAAGTTGTGAATGATCTTATGAACTCAACCCTTAGCCTCTCTATATATAGACTCTTTGATACACCCGGGAGGAAACCTTAATTAGTCATTAAGGGTAATACGGTCCATCAACAATTACCCACTAATTATTTAATAGGTTTAATATATAATGATCTATTATTATGTAAATTGATTATAATGGCCATATATTAAATATACTAAATATATTTAATCTTACACTTCTATCAACATAGACATGCTTAATGAAGTCACGAAGTCTCTCAACATTACTGCATATAAGTGAAAATGTCAAAATTACAGTTTCTAATAGAGAAAAGCATTGCATTTTATTCACAGCCATATACCTGCTGTCAGGAAAGGATTGACGTTGTGCATCCCATTCTTTAAAATATATCTCCTTGGCACTCTATTCTTGCAATTAAAAGAAGTCAAAGTCAAACTTGGCAGATTTATGTAGATTATAGCTCACGGTAAAGCAATTATTCAATTTGGTAACGTATGTTGAAGCCAGTCAGCCACCCATATATTGAAAGTTTGAAACCGCTTTATGAGTCATCCAACTATCCAGATATGCATCCAATTTTGCTTATACCAAATCTGGCTTAAGAGCATGCCTAATGAAAAACATGCCCATTAAATTTATTTTAAGACAATAATATCAATGATTCAATGTATCGGGCTATCAATAAGCAAAGACTCAACATAAAAAGACAATTTGCTTTTAAATATTATAGCATGAGCCTCACGCATGTTTTTAGACGAATTTAGTATATTTGAGTGGCCAATAAGATTCAATATACAGTTAAGCAAAGATTCAATGTAAAAAGACTATTTGCTTTTAAATGTTATAGCATCACGCATGTTTTTAGCCGGATTTGGTATATTTGGGTGGCCAATAAGTTTCAATATACAGTGGCCTTAATAAAACAAAGTCAATTGTCCCTAAAATACTCAAATAAGCATTTATGCAACCACAATACCGCATTTCCTCCTCCTTGAAGGGCGCTAACTTCTTGTGTAGTAAATTTGGCCATCGACACAGATTTTACCTGGTGCGTGAATTCGCGGCTGTAGAAAAGTGAAATACATATTATGATATACATGCATGATCGAATTAAGTTCAACTCGGTTTAAGTAACCTTTTTAACTAAAACTTTCATCCCCTAGAGATATGCAATTTATTTTTCAACCATAGAAAGTTAAAACTCACTGTATACCACTGCAAGTTGTGCAAACAAATGTCCAAAAGCTTGTGCATACATATTGAGGTCCCTGTTAAAGAAATGAATTGAACATACTATAAGCATAAAATCAAGATTTATCGTTCCTCAACGGATGGGTTTGCGTGATAAGTCTATTAGCGATTCACATCCTTCCCCGCCACATGATAATTTTCTTGGACATTCTGGCATAAGAATGTCACCACTTGAGTAATCATTAGGATTCTGAGGACTTTTTCTGCTACCCTCCAAGAAGCACAGGTGTAACAATCTGAATGCCAAACACTAATTAAAACATTCAAGAATAGTATAATTTATAAGTATAAAGAAACATTCAAAATATTTATCTCCTTAGCAACAATGATGCCTCAAACAAACATCATAACAAACAAAACTACAATATACAATTATTATTTATTAATTAGTTTACAACCATATCTCTGCATCATTATCAGTTGACATATTTCTTAAATAAAACACTAAAACTCAGTCACACTTGTTAAGTGGTCAATGAGGCATTACATCAAACAACATGTATTCAATTATCATAATTTAAAAAATAGACCTTTAATCATACCAATCATGTGGGATTCATAACATTTACCAACAAATACAAATATTAACTGGTCTCGTGACTAATGGATATGGTGGTTACCTTAATAGCCAGGCGAGACGCATTAGAAAGACAGTACCTGATAGAGATAAAGATTAAAATCCTTACCACAATCAATCCATTAGCGAATATAAAATTTCAGAAATCAATAGGATGAATTTAAAGATACGTAAGAGTTGGAGGGGTACCTGCGTGCGTTCAGAAGACAGGCGAGGCTAAGCCATTATGATTTGATGTCGTGGAGTTGCTTGTTGATTTTTCTTACATAGCAAATCGTTTTCTTCAAAAATTCACGAAAGTGAAGTGGAACCCTAGAATCATGGTCGTATACGTATCTTGTAATCGTTTCATATCTGCAATTCCAAAAAAATAACATAAATTGGTAACAAATATGCTTAAATCAAACACAAAATCATGAATAAAAAGAAGAAATTAGAGGCTAACTTGTGAATATTGAAGAAATGAGGGCAGGTCTAAGGACAAACTGAAACTCAGAATCACCCACATCGTCTCCGAGATTGCTAAATGATCCAACACAATGCTGCTGAAGCTTCCATAAAGACAATCAATTGAAGAACGCCACTCTTCTCTCATTTGCTGATCAAATTCCATCTCCAGAAAAGCTAAAAATAACATCAATATCCAAAACCGATATCGGAATCAATGGAAACTATGATGGTTCCGGTGACTGGGAGGTTGAACGACGTTGATTGGAAACAACAGAATGGAATCAAAAGAAAAAAACAGTTTCAGAACTTACTTACCTTGAACTCGTCGAAGGAACCCTATGAACGATTCGATTTCCTTCTTTCGCCCAGTTGTTGATACATATTATGTGGACGCGACTCGGTTCGGTTCAACTTGGTTCGGTTCGACTCGGTTAGTTTCGGTTCGAGCCCGACGTCGCGACATTCCTCCGTCGTGCGCCCCAAAGATCGACACGCGAAGCACGAAGATCCGCAAGCTGACATCACCATGATGATGTCACCTAATATCATAATAGAACTTTGCATGTCTACCACATGTACGTAGAACATGTATGTGAGATCATGGGCCAATAGAAGTCAACCTAGATCTATTTGATTTTGGGCCATTTGTTTCTGTTGGGCCTGCTACATCATGTGACGAAGTCTGTATGACGAAGACTGATACCATGTTTATTACGACGAAGAGTCTCCAAACGATGAACCCTCAAGGTTCGTCCACTCCTTGCGACGAACACTCCAAACGATGAAGAATCCACTGTTCGTCCATGTTTATACACCAACGAAGGCTTCAATGTTCGTCCATAGGCTCATGTGACGAAGTCTAAAGGTTCGTCAAATTCTCATGCGGCGAAGAATCAATGTGACGAAGACTTGATTCTTCGTCGATCTGTTGAATGTTCGTGGATGTGCTGTGTAGCTTCGGCTATATATATAGCAGGTTGCTGAACAATAGAAGTCTGAACAGACTACTGAGACACACGAGAGACACAGTCACCAGAGAACCAGTGAGATTGTTAGAGTATTATCCTCTGTAATCATTGTAAACAAACTTTCTTTTATTTAAACGTTGAATCTGGTCGTTTTCGTGTTCTAACTTGGTTAACTTACCCGTTTGGATTCCGCACTCTCGGGTTTGTCGGAAAACAGGGAATAGGTTTAACTCGATCCTCTGGGTGGACCTACACCAGTATTGCGTTTTGATTTGGTGATGTTCGGAGGGACATTGGACGATTATCATATGGGTGAAAGGGGTTTATAACGTTGTTAACTGCTTCAAATGGATTGAGGATCTAGGATGTGATTTAGAAAGAGTAATCGAACAGAGGATGGATGATTAGCAGTCATTGCAGGGGCGGTCATTAAAAGTGTAGCAATTGGAGGTCGAAGGAGAAAAAGAGGATTTGATTGCATCTGAAAGCAAAGGTGGAAGTGAGTTTATATAGATAATTTTAGGGGCAACGGTTGAGGGAGCGTACCCACGTTCTTGAACTCCTGATAATAAGGTAACTGGCAAACTGCTTGTATGAAAAAAAAACTGCCAAATTTTGGGAATTAATACGGCTGAGATTTAATCTCACAAATAACTGCCAAGATTGAATGGCCAAGATCATCTCAAAATCAGTTATTTTTGTCAAAATTGGCAGTTTCTTAGCTGCGAACAATATAGTAATAATAACAACTCATTCATCATCTCCATTGACCTTAAAAATATCAATTTATATAGTATTAAATTATTAATTTGCAACTTGAATGTGTACAATCGCAAAAACCTAGGCTATCCTCGGTTGCCACAACAATTATATGGCATCACCATCGCCAATACATAATATATTTTTTGATTTCAACACTACGCACATGAAAAAGATTCATAGCAACATGCAAATATGCATGTTTTACATAGCTCGGCAAACGTACAATACCATAAAGCAAGGCACAACAACAATAATCACAAAAAGAACTCAAGCATAAAGCACAACACCAACATGCACAACCAGCTTACAAATAATACTATATATAAATCAGAAGTTGCAATACCAACTGCAACACAGCCTGCTATGAATTCACATAAGTGAATCATAGGCTCATAATCACCATCATCACATTCTTGTTAATACAACCACCAAACGTTTTTCAAACAATCCATGTATGTCTTCACTGCATTCAACAACCAAAAGACTGCTCATACTTCCGTTATAGCTGCAATATGTGTTGTCATGCCCAACAACGAAACAACATCATAGAAGACACAAACATACGTTGCCAAATCTGACGGATAATATTACAGTCACCTTCATCAACCATGCGTATCTCTCAGACGACCCATACTAATCTTCATCGAGAAAGCAAACTGTAAAAAACAGGTAATAAACAAAGTATCAAACACTAAAAATATAAACCTAAGTGCATATATCCAGATTACCTCTCTCAGATGAAAAACAATCATCTTCATCGAGAAACACCAAAGTTTTGTGGATCTAGGAATACAAAGCCCCAAACTTTCAACAACCACAATCAACCAAAACCCCAAAAGTTTCAAATACCAGAACCAATAGTATTAAGGTAAATGCTTACATGCAGACTACCTCTCTCTGATAACAACACAATTATCTTCATCGAGTAACAGTGTGTTAGGATCCGAGTTTCTTAGATTGTGTTTGTTTAATTAAAGTGAAGATGAGACAGAGATGAATTACAGCGGAA
Organism: Helianthus tuberosus; assembly: GCA_030545235.1. Classification (NCBI taxonomy): domain Eukaryota; kingdom Viridiplantae; phylum Streptophyta; class Magnoliopsida; order Asterales; family Asteraceae; genus Helianthus; species Helianthus tuberosus. The sequence continues at coordinate 204,444,503 of CM060425.1, forward strand.
TTATGAAATAAACTTTGAACACACAATCAATGGAAGAAAATTTTAAGCAAACATGTTTATCATCGAATTGAATGATTGTATTTATTACAATAATCAATTACAGATGCATGCATGCATAACCACTTAGCCTGAGCTCACTAATTGTTCGTACAGAATGACTTAGAAAGAAAGAGCTAACAGAACAGTACAGGGTACTGTTCTATTTATAGTACAACACAACCACTAAGCATCTTCCGCTGACGTCACCATGAAAGTGACATCTAACTTCCTAACAAACTACAAACACTGATCTATACAACCACTGATTACTAAACTACTGATTCATAGATAATGCAAAAGTAAACCACTGATTCTTCATTCCACTGTTGTAGGCTAAGCACTAATGTTGAGCATCAGTGCTTTCTTCAATAGATGATCTGTATTTTGAATAAGCAGAGCTTTGGTCTTCAACAGTACTTAGGACACATCAGTAGATTGAGCTCCAGTCTTTATTCTTCATCAGTGCTTGGCTTGTCAGCAGTTGTAATGGGCAGCAGAGCTTGTAGTTTATCAGTTGTTAGGGCCACTGTCAAGGGGAAAGACTTAGTACAAGCACTGCTTATGATGACCCACTGCTTTGAACCAGTTTTGGCTTTATATCATATGTTCCTGTGTATGGTTCAATCCCTACACAGTGTAAACAAAGAACCAAACTTTCAAACACCATCATCATCGGATCAACCGAACCATCTTTAAAGAACCCAAAATTTTCTTACCAAAGTAAAACATCACATGCTTATAACCTCTGAGATGATATATAACTCATCGTCACTGAATCCAAAATGTTGTAAATGATGTTAATCCAAAATCGCCCCCCCCCCCCAAAAAAAAAATCTATATTGGTGTAGTGAATGAAGGGTATTAATATTTACATACCTGTAACATCCCGAAAATATATAAAGCTTATACTAGAATTATAAAGTGGGAAATAAACAAGAATAAGCTAACTAGGATAAGTAACCCAGTTAGTTAGGAGTCTTGTAGTAACATACAAATGAATAGAAAAAAAAGCCTAAATTATAACCTAAATGAAAGTGAGGGGCTATTGTGTAGAATTTGAAACTTAATAAAAAAAAATCACACCAAACACCCACTTGGGATGTCTGGTCGACCAAGAAGCAGGAGGGGGCGACAAGGGGTTCTCACCCAACCCTAATCCTCACAAAAACCATAAATTGAAGGCATAAATCAAGTCCAAATCCATTTCAAAGCACAAATTCATGATCACCTAGTTGAGGGGATCATAAGGTATGTAAAATCTTGATGTTTTGAGTTAACTCAAGTTCTAGGTTAAATATGAAAACTTGAAATTTAGCTTGATTGTGTCTTGCATGAATGTAATTAGAAGAGATATGGTGTCTAGGGATGAACCCTAGGTGAAATCTTGTTGAAAGATTGCATGATAATCATAGAGTTTATACCCACCAATGTAGGTGACTAATAAACTTGAAGAAAGCTTGATAGGCTCTAAAATTATGATCTTGTTCTAACATAAATCTGAATTTAAGAATAAATTTCAGAAATATTGATGTTTAAACATGTGAAAAATTGACAAATTGAAGTTAGATTGGAGGATAATTACAAGTCATGAACTTGGTTTTCTTTATATAAAAACCTGGCCCGCTGGGCGCTCGATGAAACGCCTAAGTGAGGGTTATAATGCTAAAAGTTGAATAAAAACGCAGATTCGATCATTGTAGAGAATTATGCGTTAAAGCTTATGAAAGAGTTCTAAAATTTGTTGTGAATTGAACTCTTTAGGCAAAGAAGCCGAAACGTCAAGTGGGCACGCCGGGGGAGATACGCGCTTGAAGGGTGTGCTCTAAAGGTACGTGACTTTAGTCTCGTTAAATTATGCTTTATGTTGGGTTTAGTGTATAAATGAAATCGTAGTGCAATAGATGCGTTTGATGTGTCTTTAAAGTGGCGTAGTACACTCGACCATCAAACGGGTCAAAATAAAGATCCGGAATTGGGTTTGACTTGTTATTAAAGTGATGGTTTTCACTAAATAGTCAAACGGGTCAAAACGATGCTTTTAAAAGAATCAAGTGAGTAGAGACTTGAGAGTGACATGATTCGTTAAGTGATGGATTGTACCAAGCCAATGAATTGGTTATGTTAATTTAAGTCTATGAATCCAGGATATCGGATAGAACAATAGTGGTCAATAGAAAGTATCGCTTGACACGGAATGCTTGAATTCCGAGAAGATAAGTAATTAGTTCTAAGGGAACACAGAGCCATGGAATGGCGTGAATACGCTAAGGTTATGAGCCCCGGAAAATGGGTAACTATGTCTAAAAGTTCTTTAGAATTGAAAAGTGGTAATATGCACTTATTGCCAATGGGTTGGATAATTGGAAATAAGGAAATTGTGAACCGAACGTTGGTAATTCGATTTTCATGATGAGAAATCCATATAGTTGGATCCGTAATTTTATTACGGACTCATAGGAAAAAGAATCGGTTAAAACGGACTAACGTGTAAAAAGTTACGAAGGTTTAAAGTTAGATTTTGTGCAAATTTCGGAGCTGGGCAAAATGCAGCTCACAAAACACAATCTGCTGGAAAACATGTTCCCCCGCGCCACGCGAAGGGGAAGTTAATTCTATCGCGACACGCGAGGCATCCTCGCGGCCCGCGTAAACTAACCCGAAGTCTCTCGCGGGGCGCGATAGACCATGAACCGAAATTTTTATTTGTTTTTCATTATTTTGTTATCATAATTCATTTATACATGTTTTAAAAATGTCAAAACTTACATTTGATGTGGTTTTGACATCAGGTGACTATGGTGAACTTGCGGATGACGATCAAGCATATGTCGAAGAACCGAACACGACTTTTTGAAGCTTCCGCAATATATCTTAACTCTTAATAGACTATGGTTATATGATGTAAACAAATTATTAAACAACTTTTGAACGTTTGACCTAGTCGTTAGTTGACTAAGGTTGTGCTACTTTCAAACTTTTCCTATGGTATCCATGTTATAACTAGACATCTTTTATCTAAAGTGGTATGAAATCTTATTTAATTCAAGTAAAATTAAACGGGTGTTACAAGTTGGTAATCAGAGCTTAAGGTTGTCAACAAAGAGTGTTCGGTTCAAGCTTGATCAAGCATATGGTAAGAGTTAATCGTTCTAAGTAGAGTTATTAAGTATAAAAGAGGAGACATGAATGGATATGCATGGGAGAGCGTGTTAACACACTCAAACCCGGAAAGTGCATTAAATAAGAACAGTGAAAACAAGTTATGAACTTGAATAAACCGAAGTAAATAAAACATATGTTATAATATGAAATGTTTAACGCTCAATGTAAACATTTCAGTTTTAAAGATGACGGATAAAGATAACGATGATGCGGTGCCAAGAGTCACCGAGGAGATGAGAGAAGTGATTGCCGAGGAGGTAGGAAAGGCAATCGAAAGCAGTTTGTCGGGTTTCATTGATAAAATCCAAAGAACAATATTATCAGTGGTGGATGAGAGAATCAAGAAATTGGAGGACAATACCAATGTAGCAAAGGAAAAGTCGGGAGGACGAAAGCCTTGTTCATACAAGGAGTTTATGGCGTGCAAACCGCCAATTTACAATGGGGAGGTTGACCCGATAGTATGCCAAAGATGGCTAAGCGATATGGAAGGAGTATTTGAGAGGACCCATTGTGATACAGATGACTACGTGGCCTATGGCACGGGTCAGTTAAGGGGTCAGGCGAAAGACTGATGGGATAACAAGAAGAAAGAGATCGGAAGTGAAGCGGCTAAGGTTATGACATGGGAAGAGTTTAAGACGCCGTTTCTTAAACATCATAGTCCCAAGGCAGTCATTAACAAAATCAAGGAAGAGTTCATGCAGCTTCGACACAAGGGTGAATCTATCAATAAAATCACGGGAATATTCATGGATAAAATGAAGTTCTGTGATGAACTGATAATAAATGAAGGGCAGAAAATATATTATTATTATAATATGCTGAGCGCCGAGTATAGGAAGTTTATGACTCCTTCCAAATATGAGACCCTTATCGAGATTATAAACGTGGCTCGGGAACGGGAGATTGAATTGAGGAAACAGATTGAAAGTGGTGAGCGAAGGGTGCTAGTGGTAAACCCAAGCCCGACGAAAAAGGCGCGCACGACTGAGACGTCAAAGAAGCAGGAAGGCAAAACCGGGTCACCAAGCTGCAAAGTATGCGGGAAAGGGCACAAGGGTGAGTGCCGGTTTAAGGACAAACCCTGTCCTATTTGTGGGAAAACAGGGCACACGGCTGCGTTGTGCCTGGGGAAAGTGTATGTATGCTACAAGTGTTATCAGCCGGGTCACAAGAAATCCGAGTGCCCGGAACTAGTCGGGAAAAAGGAAGGTAAGGATTCACACACAGAGACTCCGAAAGCAAAAGCCAGATCCTTCCAATTAACGGCAGCCTAGGCAAAAGTGGAACCCGATGTGGTTTCAGGTAGATTCGCTATAAACTCAATTCCCGCACATGTGTTATTTGATACGGGTGCGAATAAATCCTTTGTTTTACATGGATTTATTCGACATCCTTCTTTTGTACTAACAAAGTTACCTATGCCATTAGAGGTAGAAATAGGTGATAATAAAGGTTTCCTTGTATGCGATGTGTGTCGAGATTGTAAAATAAGCATTGACGGCAAAGAATATTCAATAGACTTGATCCCTATGTCAATGGGAGAATTTCAAGTAGTGGTCGGGATGGATTGGTTATCCCGACATCATGCGAAGGTGATATGTTTTCGCAAGGAGATAAAATTGACATCTCCAAGTGGAAAGCATGTTACCATCTATGGCGAAAAAGGGGGTAGTCCCGTTATGTGCTCAATGCAAAAAGCTAACAAATTTATGAGGCGCGGGTGTAGAGCCTTCATGATATACGCAAACGAACCTGATAAAGAGACGCTGAAGATTGAAGACGTACCAGTGGTACGTGAATATGTTGATGTATTTCCGGAAGATTTACTGGGATTACCGCCAGAATGGGAGGTAGAGTTCGGAATTGAATTGATTCTGGGCGCGAAACCTGTGGCTAAGGCACCGTATCGGCTCGCGCCATCAGAATTGCAAGAGTTGATGTCTCAAATCCAAGATCTGCTTGACAAAGGGTTTATTCGACCAAGTGTGTCCCCATGGGGCGCACCGGTGCTGTTCGTGAAAAAGAAGGTTGGGAACATGCTTATGTGCATTGATTACCGGGAGTTAAACAAACTCACGGTGAAAAACCGGTATCCACTTCCAAGAATTGACGACCTATTTGACCAACTACAAGGTGCAAGTTGGTTCTCCAAAATCGACCTTAGATCAGGGTATCGTCAGTTGAAAGTCAAAGATGAGGATGTACCGAAAACGGCCTTCCATACACGGTATGGACATTACGATTTCCTCGTGATGTCCTTCGGATTAACTAATACACCCACGGCTTTAATGGATCTCATGAACCGGGTTTGCAAGCCGATGTTGGATAAGTCAGTGATAGTGTTCATTAATGACATATTGGTATATTCAAGGAATGAGGCGGAGCACGCGAGTCATTTACGCGAAGTGTTGGAAACGCTCAGAAGAGAGAAGCTGTATACGAAATTCTCAAAATGTGCTTTTTGGCTACGAGAGGTACAGTTCCTCGGGCACATCATTAGTGCGAACGGGGTACTGGTGGACCCGTCGAAAATAGAAGTTGTGGCAAGATGGAATCCTCCGAAAAATCCTTCAGAAATTAGGAGCTTCTTGGGGCTTGCAGGTTATTATAGGAGATTCATACAAGATTTCTCCAAGATTGCTATGCCATTAACCAAATTAACCCGTTAGGACGAAAAGTTTATTTGGGGAGAGGATCAAGAAAGGGCGTTCCAAACGCTTAAGGAAAAACTGACCCAAGCACCGGTATTGTCATTACCGGATGGAACGGATGATATGGTGGTTTACTCGGATGCATCACACTCGGGGCTTGGCTGGGTTTTAATGCAACGAGGCAAGGTTATAGCCTATGCCTCGAGGCAGCTAAAGACTCATGAAAAGAAGTATCCTACACACGACCTCGAGTTGGCAGTGGTGGTGTTTGCCTTAAAAATATGGAGGCATTATTTATATGGGGTAAGATGCACTATCTTTACCAACCATAAAAGCTTGAAGTATTTCTTCGATCAGAAGGAATTGAATATGAGGCAGAGGCGGTGGCTGGAAACTGTCAAAGACTTTGATTGTGATATACATTACCACCCCGGGAAGGCTAATGTAGTGGCGGACGCGTTGAGCCGAAAGACAGATTATACGGCCATTCGAGTGCGATCGATGCAACTAATCGTGACATCGGGTTTGCTTGAACAAATCCGGAATTCTCAAACTGAAGCAATAAAGGAAGAGAACGTGAAGAAGGAAATAATAGTTGGTCAGCTAAAAGACTTAGCAGATGGTAACCAAGGGCTGAAAACTCGATTCGGAAGGATATGGGTTCCAAATACGTGTGGAGCCAAGGCGCTTCTACTTGACGAGGCCCATAAATCTCATTATTCGATTCATCCGGGGGCGACCAAGATGTATAACGATCTAAAACAAAACTATTGGTGGCCTGGAATGAAGAGAGATATTGTGAAATATGTGGAGAAGTGCTTGACCTGTTTGCAAGTCAAAGCAGAGCACCAAAAGCCATATGGTAAGTTGCAACCATTGGACATCCCTGTTTGGAAATGGGAACAAATCACAATGGATTTGTTGACCAAATTGCCCAGAACCAACCGAGGGTTTGATGCTATATGGGTAGTCGTGGATAGATTGACGAAAAGTGCTCACTTCATTCCGATTCGTGAGACTTATACATCAGAGAAGATGTCAGAGGTGTACACCAACGAAATTATAGCACGTCATGGGGTACCGATATCCATTGTGTCAGACAGAGATACTCGGTTCACTTCGAATTTTTGGCGTGAATTCCAAGAACAAATGGGGACTAAACTGTTCATTAGCACCGCTTACCATCCACAAACGGATGGACAAAGTGAAAGAACAATACAAACGTTGGAAGATATGTTGAGGGCCTGTATTATCGACTTCGGGGGCAGCTGGGATGTCCATCTACCCTTGGTCGAATTTTCATATAACAACAGTTATCACGCGAGCATTAGAATGGCGAACCCCAGTGTGTTGGGGAGAAGTGGGTCCACGCGAACTAGCACATACGGATATAATCCGAACCACGAATGAGAAAATCTCCTTGGTGCGAACTCACTTAAAAGCAGCTCAAGATCGACAAAAGTCGTATGCGGATAAACGAACGAGGCCGATTGAATTTCAAGTGGGCGATAAATTAATGTTGAAGGTATCGCCGTGGAAGGGAATAATTCGGTTTAGAAACAGAGGAAAGTTGAGCCCAAGATTTATTGGGCCATTCAAAGTCATAGAACGGATTGGTAAAGTAGCATACCGTCTCGAACTGCCTGAGGAGCTGAGTGGAATACATAGCACGTTCCACGTATCACATCTCCGAAAATGTCTAGCCGACGAAACCGCTCGTATCCACTACGGTGACATCGCAAACCATGTACTGTATTGGCCAGTAAAATTAAACGGGTGTTACAATACCTCTGCCCTCTACCAAATTCGATAATAAACATTATTGGCCAGTGGGCCTAGCTATAACAACAATTATAAACAAAACTGTTGTCAAAACATTTAAGATTAATCGGCATTTCCTTCGAAATTCAACAACAAAGGGTAACACATACTTTAAAACCCTAACGAATTAACAATAGTGTTTATCAACTTGAGATGAAAAATGTAAGAGAAAAACTTATTTTAAAAAGAGAATCAATATAAAAATAGATTTGGTTGTTGGTAACTAAAATATGTTATGTGTATGAAATTATAAAAATGTAAACTTAAAACACATATCAAATGAATTTTTCATTATTAATATTGTAGATATATATTGTTAAGGTGCTATATCTATAATAGAATCAAGATGAATGTGAATTATGATCACAGTTATATGATTTACCAACTCTACTATGATGCACAACATCTTATATCCACTAATAATGGGGAGCATACACCTGTGTTTGAAAGTGGTTACTATGTTTTAACCACCATTCACTATAATCAACCATTATTAAACTTAAATCGACTATGTTTGACCACTAATCTTTGCTATTTATCAAGTTTGACCAACATCGACTATGTTTGAGATAATGTATTATGTTACGCAATAAATGTTATGATGCGCTGTTAGGGGTTATACTATATAAGTCCCTATAAATGATAAAGGTCCGAGAAAAGTCTTAATGGGTTATATGCACCCAATTTCAGTACCAATAGTGTTGTTGATGCTCATTTACCATCACTAAATGTTAAATGGGGTTATTAATGGTATGTTAGGGCCATAGATGATCAAATACGATGATTGGGTATCAATTACGGTCATTAATGGTCCATTAGGGTTGTTTAAGGTTGTCCAAAACGCTCGCAGCTCGGAGCTCACTCAGATGTAGCTGGAAAAATAAAAATTCACTCAAGATGGCATTTGTTGGGATTGAACCCTACAGAGGAACAGTTGATTAAAGCCAAAACTGGATCAGATCAGTGGATCCAGAATAAGCAGATGTTTGTATTCAATCTTTCCCCTTGGAAGTGGCCCTAACATCTGATGACCACCATCCACTGTTCGTCTACAACAACTGCTGATCTTCAACAACTGCTAAAGACTGATTAAAGACTGTTGAAGACTAAAGCACTGATGCTCAATCTACTATCATGGTTCAAGTATTGTTGAAGACACAAAGCACTGCTGGGAGTATAACAGTGGAATAAGAAGCAGTAGTTAGTTTATTTCTTTGTATTGTATTGTATTGTAATCTGTGGTTAGATAACAATGCTTGAATAGATCAGTGGTTGTAGGTTGTTAGGAGGTTAGATGTCACTTTCATGGTGACGTCAGCAAAGATGCTTCAGTGGTTTGTTTGGTACTATAAATAGAACAGTACCCTTTACTGTTCTATTAGCTCTTTTTCACAACTCATTTTGTACGAACAATCATCTGTGAGCTCAGGCTGAGGGGGAGATTGTATTACATGCATTCAAGTGTAATTGAATCATTGTAATAAATATAATCATTCGATTTCATGGCAAACATGTGTGTTGAAAGTAATTCTCTCATTTGATTGTGTTGAAAGTTTATTTCCATTTTAATTCCGCTACACTTATACTCTTTCATATTCATAATTATCAAACAAAACACAATCATAAGAAACTCAGATCCTAACAATTGGTATCAGATCTTGGACAGTCAAACTTGATTTAACAATCATTTTGACGCAAAAAGTTCGGCTCAAAATCGTTGATACTTTTTAATTGTTTGTTTTGTTTAAAAACAGAGTAAGGGTTAATTACGAGCAAAGTTGATTAATCAGTGCCTGTAAAACAACCAGGATGACGTCACAATCACAAGATATGAACAAAAAACACTGGTTCTCTCTTCAAACCACCTATGTTGAAGAGAAATGAGTACAACATCTGGGAGCGAAGGATGGGTCACATCTTGCTCAACATAACACTGGATGTTGGAACTCAGTTATCTTTGGACCACATGTTCCAATGGTGTCGAGTGCTGAGGATCCAAAGAAGTTCGAATCTAAGAAAATTGAGAACTATACTGATCAGGATTTTCAGAAAATTGTATTGGATGCCAAGGCATTTAGCATCGTTGCATCTGCACTCCCTAATGAGATCTATGTTGGGTTGTTACACTGCAACATTGCCAAGGAATTGTGGGATGCACTTAAGGAACAATTTGGGGGAACTGAATAAGTAATTGAAAACAACAGGGAAATTTTGAACCAACAGTATGAAACCTTTTGTCACATTAAGGGTGAAACATTAACATAACAGTTTGAGCGATTTAGCTGTCTCATAAGTGAACTTAAGCTTGTTAAAACTGAATTTCCAAACTCAACTGTTAACAGCAGGTTTTAAGATCACTTCCTGAAAAGTAGGACACTATAGCTTTTGTAACCAGAAACTCTGTTGAGTTCAAAGATCTGACCCTGACCCAACTTCATGGTAGACTCCTGACCTATGAAAGGGAGTTAAACCTGAAAAAGAAGTTACAAGAGTCAGGAAAAGTTGCAGATGACTATTCATTTGGCAGCACAATTCTTTTGGGTCAAGAAGAATCTGGTAGTAGTAAGGATCAGAGTTATGATCATTATATTGACATAATAGCTGGTGGAGCTTTCAACAACTCGGATTCTTACCCAAATAACTACGCCTTCATAGCTAGTTGTGAAAACCAGAATTATGACAATCTGTGCTTTGAACTCAATGACTTACAACATTTTGATCCAACTGACTTAGAAGAAATGGACATTTTGCACCAACTTGCATTGCTAAATGTAAGACCTAGCAAGTTTTACAAAAGGACAGGGATAAAATTTCCAGAGTTACATGGGAATCTAAAAGTGGGGCTGGATAAGTCAAAGATTAAGTGCTATAAGTGTAATAGGCTAGGTCATTTTGCTAGGGAATGCAGGAGTCAAACCAATTGACCAATCATTACACATCCTAGCTCAAAGCCTAGACCATAAAATAACCAAAGCTCTATGCACTATGCCCAATATGCCCCTGCTGCTCATGTAAACACTGCTCACTATGCATGTGACAACTGTTTTCTGTAATCATCGTATAATGTAAAACAATTTCAATTATCAATAAAACAATGTGCTTTGGTGTTATTATATGTTTTTTGTTGTTATTATGTGTGTAATTGTGTTTGATGATTTTACGATTTGATTCGATTCCGATTTCAAGCTTTAAATCGCTTTCTGGAAGGTTATACACAAACTGGTGCGTAAACGTAGTCAGTTTAATATAACAAACACTCCGGAATAGTGACATAGGCTTAACATACCTTAAATAACCTCCACATAACTTAGAAATAAGTTTTGGATTGTCTGGTGTGTTGAAATCAAGGTTGTTCGATCATAGGGACTAATTGTGTCAAACTGTGAAACTATATGGATTTGTATAGTAACGAACATTCCGGAACTTGATCATAAGTTAAATATACCCTAAATATCCTTTACATAGCTTATAAATAGGCTTTGAGGGGTTCGGTATGCTAAAAGAAACTCTATTGATCAATAGGGACTAAAAGCGTCAAAAAGTGCACAAGTTTGCATTTTCGCGCATATCTTACGTTCTGAATATATCCGGACATCCAAAAATTTATGTAATCATTAAAATATTTTATTTTAGTGATTGGCTTGATAAAATTCCATACGTCGGGTAATTTGGATCGTTTTTGCGTTCGTTACGACTTCCGTGGTAATTAACCGAATAACGCAACCGTACGACCAAACGAACCAACATCCGAGATATTTTTGAGCATTTTTTGAGTCCCCTATACTTTAACATCATTTAAGAGCCTTGAAATGGGGTTAACGGGCTTTAAACGCATCGAAAAAGACCTTAAACATGTGAAGGAACCATTTCTGCCATTTTGGCAAAATTTCTAGGAACCGGCACCTGGTGGAGCTGCGCCACCACCATATGTCTCTGTCGTGGCGCGACGCCATGGCCTGATCTGGACAGAAACTTGGTTTTCAACATTTTTCAGCATTGGGATTGAGCTTGGGGGTCTTTTTTGTAACTTTTGCAATACCTGGAGCTGGTTTTCGACCCCCATTGTATTCTAATACCATGTATCCACATATATGGCCAAGATTACACCCTCTAAACACATGGAATGATCCTATTGATCTCAACTTCCTATAAATAGCAAGCTTCCTCATTTGGGTTCTTCACACTTGATTCTGAAATGTCTCTTAGTTGAGGTGTTTATCACTTCATACCTGAGAATATTTGGAATCAAAACACCTTCTTGGACCCTTTGTAAGTCCTCTTCTTGCTTGTTATTGTATTTCAAGCATGAAAGTCAAACATCTTTGACCAGTCAATGGTCAACACAAAGTTCATTTGAACTTTGCAACGTGAGCGTAATCACGATGGTTATAGACCCTTGTGACTATACCTACTGATTACCACGTTGACTAGGCGTAGTGACGAGTCGTAGTTTCGGCCAAAATGCGTATTTGTGCGTATTTTGTAACCAAACTACTCTTGGGTATCAAAACTGTTTGTTTTGATACCAAAACCTGTTTTCTAACTTAACTAAACATGTCTTAACATGTTTAGCTCGTCACTTTTAGTTTAGTGCTTGTGTAGAGTCGTAAGTCAAGCAGACTAAACACCCGCTTAGACTTTCGAACTCAACCCGTTTTGTCGATCATTGGGATCCGACCAAACATGTTTAGTGACCATAGTTGCATAGGGAATAACCTTCCGAGGTTATACCTTATGGTCACTTAGGTTTAATTAGTTATATGATAGGTAACTTATATGCCTGAGGTAAATGACCAAACTGCCCTTTTCATGCATAATTGGTAATTAAGCATATGTAACATAAACTTTTGTCACTTAATTAATTATGAAACATGTTTAGGCATATAATACTTGTCATAGGACTAGTTATACGTCTCGAACGCGCTTTGCGTGAACGACGCGTTAAAGTAGCGTAAGCTACCTTAATGGGTCGTGACGGGTCGAAAGCACTTAGGTTAGGTTCCGATTTAGAATGTAGGCTTTGTTAAACCATATCACATGAGTTCCAACACTCATTTGGTTTATAAGACCTCATTCTGTCCAATCTTCCGATTTAGGCGTCGATTGTTTGACTAGTGATTCGATTACTAGGTGCTGCTTGATTTCTCTGGTTTACTTGAGTTTGTTGAAGTTCTATTGATTAAGGATACTTTGCACTTCATGTGAGTACATAGTTCCCGTATTTTACTGTTTTCAATTGTTTTGGGGTGATTTATATGTATCAAAACGATTTTCTATATTTTAACGATGGTTTCAAAAACGATTAAGATGGTTTATACTAAACTAATAATGATTTTGATAATGTGAACGAACTTCTTGGTTGTAATTACATAACAAATGACATTCATTAATTTTGGCCGAACCGACTAGTATTAGGTTATGGTACCATAGGATCTGACAAATCCCGTTATCAGACTACACCCATGGTTATGTGTGGGTTATGCGGGTAACGACTGAATCTGTGATTATTAATTTACCCTTTGGTGGTTTGTTAATGTGAGAAGCGAGATAGTCGAGTCACGAAGGTTTGAATGTTACTAGCGAGACGACCAAAAATAGTTTTCACAATTAAAACGAGGATGATTTACACGATTTAAACGAGTTAACGATTTGGAAACGATTTGAACAAGATTAAACGAGTTGGATAAACGATTGGTTTTTGGTTAAGTGTTTAGATAACAGGACGGGTGTAATATGGTGAAAACATGGTAGATACGCCGCTGGTACTTCTTATATTTAAATGTTTTCAACATATTACATACCGTGGCGTTTTTTAGTTCACTTGGGTAAACGATTTTGAAACGATGTCACATAACGATGTTTTCGAAAGGATATAAACCATACGAGATTTATTAAACGAGCAAATACGAAATGTTTTACAATTTGGTTTACTAAAACAAATGTTTTTGGGTTAAGAATCATGGCTACGAGGTTTTATAAATTATAACCTGCTTGATTTGAGTTGGTTAATTTCGTTGCAATATTATACTCTTTTCAAAACAAGGTTTTTAATAAGGTATTGCTAGGATGCATGAGTCACATAGGATCACCAGCATTTCTTTGCTCGCCAGCATTTCTTTGCTGACTTTGTTTTTACATATGTTTCAGGTGTTGTTGCTCGATGTTGATTGCTAGGATGCATGAGTCACATAGGATCTAGACGAGGCCTTAGTGACATAATAACAGTGATAGTCGATATGTGACAGAAGAGTTGGTATCAGAGACAATGGTTATAGGGAATTAGGTTATTACTAATGCTTTGACCTAGACTATAACTTTCTAGGACCGCAACGCAAGTATTCTGCGTTTAGATTTTTAAAAACAAAACCGTCACCTACCCTTAGGTGATAACCACAACGAGAACACAAATTTGAATCCGCTTCGAAGATTAATCATTTGTTCTAGGATGATCGATTACTAGGTTTTGAACCCTTCCAGTTTGACTCATATTTGGCTTAGTGCCTTCTGAGTTTTCAAAATCTCGTCAAAGTTTGGGTCTAAATAATGTTAACACGTGCAAACTGGAATAGAGAATGCATGTACCCTGAGTTTTCTGTCTAAGGCTAGAGTGTTCGTACAAATCCACATAATCGGACCAGTCACTCTTACCTGGGAACTATTGGGGTGAGTGTTCACTTATAGGCGAGCATGTCTTCGCGATATATTATTTTGACTCATTTACTTTGATTAGTCACCGCGTGTTGTTTGTTTGTTCGAGGTAACAAACAAATGATCGCCTTCCTTGTGTTTTGTCGATATTTTCAATACCTCTTTTGTTTTTCCTAATTGTCGATCTTACTCGTTTCTCATATTACCTTTTAGACAATGCCACCTCGACGTGATGCACAATCTTTTACTGCTGAAGAAGTCGCAACCCTTGTCTCTCAGCAAATGGCTGCTGTGCTTCCAGGCATTGTGACCCAAATCCACGAGTTATACAACGACAATAACAACAATAATGCTCAGTGTAATTTTAAGAATTTCAATTCTGCTAAGCCGCTAAAGTTTTCTGGGTCGCAAGGAGCAACTGCGCTCCTGCAGTGGTTCGAGAGTATCGAGAGCACATTCAGACATGTGCAATGTCCGAATGAGCCAAAGGTTGAATTTGCATCAAGTGTGTTCGAGAAACGTGCTCTTACGTGATGGAACGGAGTGATGCGTGATAGGGGTGCCAAAATGGCATTGGCACAGACATGGGAAGAGCTTCGAGCTCTCATGATGAAAGAGTTTTATCCCCGTCACGAAATTCGGGCTTTGGAACAAGAGTTTGACGATCTAAAGCAAGATGGGGGAGAACACCGTGCGTATACGGATCGTTTTGAGGAGCTCAGTCTTCTGTGTCATACTATGGTTACCCCGTTGGAGAAAGCGATAGAGAGGTATATCGATGGTTTACCCGATTCCAAACAGGATATTGTGACTGGCATTAATCCTACTACTGTTCGTCACGCGATCGAGTTGTCTGCTACCCTGACTGAGTCTCAAGTCAGGAAGGGTAAACTTACCCGTAAGGGTGATAAGAAGAAGTCAACCGATTCTGTCAAGGAAAAGGGTAAGGGTAAGAAAGGTGAGTAGTCGAAGAAGTCGAGAAAGTGAAAGGGTGCTCAGAATTTTGCAGTAATAGCTCAGAACCCTCAGAACCCACCGGCTCAACCGCCTGCGAAGAAAGTGTATGCTGGTACCGCACCTCATTATGCTCGCTGCAACGGTCATCATGTTGCACAACAAGCTTGTAAGCAATGCACTACGTGTGGTAAACTTGGGCATTTGGCCAACATTTGTCATTTGGGACAGAATCAGGTTGCCCAGGTTCAAGATCCGGTTCAGGGGAATGCTGCGAGATTCCCAGCGGGTTCAAGTTTCAATTGTGGAGTGTTTGGTCACTTCCGCAACAACTGTCCGAGGTTGGCGAATGCAAATGCGAATCCGAACATGAATGTCAATGCGAATGTAAATCTCGCTCGTGGTCGAGCGTACAACTTGAATGCCAACGAAGCGAGGGCTGACAACGAGGTTGTCAATGGTACGTTCCTTGTTAATAATCGACCTGCATCTATTCTTTTTGATTCTGGTGCTGATAGAAGTTTTGTTTCGTTATCTTTTGAACCTTTGCTTGCGATACCTAGAACTAAACTGAGGAAACCCTTATCTGTCGAAGTTGCTACTGGTAAACCTCTTGTTCTCGATTCCGTTATTCATGATTGTCAGTTAAACCTTGATAACCATCTTTTTCCTATTGACTCACGCCAATGCAACTTGGGAGTTTCGATATTATCGTGGGGATGGATTGGTTAACCAAACATCATGCTGAGGTGGTTTTTTTCGATAAGATTGTTCATATTCCTCTTCTGTCTGGCGATGTTCTGGAAGTTCGTGGCGAGAAGCCATCTGGTGGTTTGAAGATTATGTCGTGTACAAAAGCCCAAAGTTATTTGTGAAAGGGATAGCTTGTTTTTTTGGCACATGTCACCGAGGAAAAAGGCAAAAGCAAGAGTTTTCAGGATATTCCATTTGTTCGGGATTATCTAGAGGTGTTTCCCGATGAACTACCTGGTTTGCCTCAGTTCGTCAAGTTGAGTTTCATATTTACCTTGTACCCAATGCCAACCCGATTACGAAAGCACCTTATCGTCTTGCACCGTCGGAGATGCAAGAATTATCGAAACAACTTCAAGAGTAATCTGATAAAGGATTCATCCGTCTGAGCTTTTCGCCTTGGGGTGCTCCTATCCAATTCGTGAAAAAGAAAGATGGATCTTTTCGAATGTGTATCGATTATCGTGAGCTTAACAAACTTACCATCAAGAATCGATATCCCCTACCTCGAATCGATGATCTCTTTGATCAACTGCAAGGTGCTACCTATTTTTCCAAGATCGATCTGCGTTCTGGGTATCATCAACTTCGTGTTCTCGAAGAAGATATTCCCAAAACTGCTTTCCGCACAAGATATGGGCATTACGAGTTCACTTTCATGCCTTTTGGTCTGACGAATGCCATAGCTATCTTCATGGACTTAATGAATAGGGTCTGTAAACGTTATTTAGACAAGTTCATCATTGTGTTCATCGACGATATTCTCATTTATTCGAAGTCTCGAGCCGATCACGAGCAACACCTTCGTTTGACGTTGGAACTTCTGAAGAAGGAACAACTTTTTGCTAAATTCTCCAAGTGTGAATTTTGGCTTAGAGGAGTTCAGTTTTTGGGTCATATTTTCAACGAGCAGGGTATTCATGTGGATCCATCCAAAATAGCTGCTATTAAGGATTGGAATACACCAACGACACGTACAGAGATTCGATCTTTTCTTGGTCTTGATGGTTATTATCGTCGATTCATTTCAAATTTCTCAAAGATTGCGGTTCCACTCACTGATTTGACTCAGAAGAATAAGCCTTTTGAGTGGGGACCCAAACAAGTAAAAGCGTTTCAAACGCTGAAACAGAATCTATGTGACGCTCCTGTTCTATCTTTGCCCGAAGGAAACGATGATTTTGTTGTCTACTGTGACGCATCTAATTTAGGCCTTGGTTGTGTTCTTATGCAACGAGGTAAAGTTATAGCTTATGCGTCTAGACAGTTAAAAGTTCACAAGAAGAACTATACGACTCATGATCTGGAGTTAGGAGTTGTGGTTTTCGCGCTTAAAATTTGGAGACACTATCTTTATGGCACGAAGTGTGTGGTTTTCACAGACCACAAAAGTCTCCAGCATATTCTAAATTAGAAGGAGCTGAACATGAGGCAACGACCTTGGGTTGAGCTCTTAAGTGATTATGATTGCGAGATTCGCTTCCATCCTGGTAAGGCGAATGTCGTAGCTGATGCGCTTAGTTGAAAAGAGCGAGTCAAGCTTCATTCTGTTCGCACTCTATCTGATCTTCAAACTCGTGTCCATCAAGCTCAACAATTTTGTGTTTCACAAAATTTGATAGGTAAGGAATTACCACATCAGCTTGAGCTTAAACTCGAAAAGAAAGACGATGGTTTGCTTTATTTCAAGGATCGTTTGTGGATTCCGAAACAAGACGATCTTCGCACCTTGGTAATGGACGAATCTCATAAGTCTCGATATTCTATCCATCTTGGTGCTGATAAAATGTACAAGGATCTTCGTACTCAGTATTGGTGGCCTGGTATGAAGAAGGATGTTGCCTTGTATGTATCAAAATGCCTAACTTGTCTCAAAGTTAAGTCTGAACATCAACGACCTTCTGGTTTGCTTGTACAACCAGAGATACCGGTTTGGAAGTGGGAGAACATTGCGATGGATCTCATCACTAAATTACCGAGTACATCTAAGGGTCACGATGCGATATGGGTTGTTATCGATCGTTTAACAAAATCAGCTCATTTTATTCCGATTCGCAAGGATCTATCTGTTGATAAACTTGCAAAGATTTATGTTGATGAGATAGTATCTCGACATGGTGTTCCTTTGGATATCATTTCTGATCGTGATGCTCGATTTTCATCTCATTTTTGGAATACCATGCAATCTGCTATGGGGACCCAACTAAATCTAAGCACTGCTTATCATCCCCAAACAGATGGACAATCTGAGAGAACGATTCAAACTTTGGAGGATATGCTTAGATCATGCGTAATAGACTTTGGTGGTAATTGGGATTCTCATCTTCCATTGATCGAGTTCTCTTACAACAATAGTCATCATGCTAGTATTAATATGGTACCATTCGAAGCTCTCTACGGTCGAAAATGTCGTTCACCTTTCTGTTGGAATGAGATCGGTGAAGCTCAGCTTACTGGACCTGAGCTCATTCTAGAAACAACAGACAAAATCAAGAAAATTCGCGATAATCTTGTGACAGCTCGAAGCCGTCAAAAGAGTTACGCGGATATGCGACGGAAGCCCTTAGAATTTCAAATCGGTGACCGTGTCCTACTCAAGGTGTCACCTTGGAAGGGAGTGGTGAGATTTGGAAAGAAAGGAAAACTTGCACCACGATATGTTGGACCATTTAAGATTGTGGAAAGGATTGGGAAGGTTGCCTATCGACTAGAGCTACCTCCAGAGCTTGGAAATATTCATACGACTTTTCACGTGTCCAATTTGCGAAAGTGTTTAGCTGACACTGATCTTCACATTCCACTCGACGAAATCCAAATCGATGAAACGATGCACTTTGTCGAGAAACCTGTGGAGATAATGGACCGTACATTCAAACAGTTGAAGAACAAACTGATTCGATTGGTCAAGGTTCGCTGGGATTCCAAACGTGGCCCAGAGTTTACTTGGGAACGTGAGGACCAAATGAAGGAGAAATATCCGCATTTGTTTTCACAAGCTTCCTCTAGTTAAAATTTCAGGACGAAATTTCCTAAAGTAGGGGAGACTGTGACAACTGTGTTCTGTAATCGTCGTATAATGTAAAACAATGTAAATTATCAATAAAACAATGTGCTTTGGTGTTATTATATGTGTTTTGGTGTTATTATGTGTGTAATTGTGTTTGATGATTTTACGATTTGATTCGATTCCGATTTCAAGCTTTAAATCACTTTCTGGAAGGTTACACGCAAACTGGTGCGTAAACGTAGTCAGTTTAATACGAAAAACACTCCGGAATAGTGGCATAGGCTTAACATACCTTAAATAACCTCCACATAACTTAGAAATACGTTTTGGATGGTCTGGTGTGTTGAAATCAAGGTTGTTCGATCACATGGACTAATTGTGTCAAACAGTAAAAGTATATCGATTTGTATAGTAACGAACATTCCGGAATTTGATCATAAGTTAAACATACCCTAAATATCCTTTACATAGATTAGAAATAGGCTTTGAGGGGTTCGGTATGCTAAAATAAACTTTATTGATTAATAGGGACTAAAAGTGTCAAAAAGTGCACAAGTTAGCATTTTCGCGCATATCTTACGTTCTGAATATATCCGGACATCCAAAAATTTATGTAATCATAAAAATATTTTATTTTAGTGATTGGCTTGATAAAATTCCATTCGTCGCTTAATTTGGATCGTTTTTGCGTTCGTTACGACTTCCTTCGTAATTAACCGAATAACGCAACCGTAGGACCAAACGAACCGAAATCTGAGATATTTTTGAGCATGTTTTGAGTCCCCTATACTTTAACATCATTTTAGAGCCTTGAAATGGGGTTAACCGGGTTTAAACGCATCGAAAAAGACCTTAAACATGTGCAGGGACCATTTCTGCAATTTTGGCAAAATTTCTAGGAACTGGCACCTGGTGGCGCTGTGCCACCACCATATGTCTCTGTCGTGGTGCGACGCCATGGCCTGATCTGGACATAAACTTGTTTTTCAGCATTTTTCAGCAATGGGATTGAACTTGGGGGGTCTTTTTTGTAACTTTTGCAATACCTGGAGCTGGTTTTCGACCCCTATTGTATTCTAATACCATGTACCCACATGTATGGACAAGATTACACCCTCTAAACACATGGAATGATCCTATTGATCTCAACTTCCTATAAATAGCAAGCTTCCTAATTTGGGTTCTTCACACTTGATTCTGAAATTTCTCTAAGTTAAGGTGTTTTTCACTTCATACCTGAGAATATTTGGAATCAAAACACCTTCTTGGACCCTTTGTAAGTCCTCTTCTTGCTTGTTCTTGTATTTCAAGCATGAAAGTCAAACAGAGTTTGACTTTCAGCTTTGACCAGTCAATGGTCAACACAAAGTTCAATTGAACTTTGCAACGTGAGCATAATCACGATGGTCATAGTCCCTTGTGACTATACCTACTGATTACCACGTTGACTAGGCGTAGTGATGAGTCGTAGTTTCGGCCAAAATGCGTATTTGTGCGTATTTTGTAACCAAACTACTATTGGGTATCAAAATCGTTTGTTTTGATACCAAAACCTGGTTTCTAACTTAACTAAACATGTCTTAACATGTTTAGCTCGTCACTTTTAGTTTAGTGCTTGTGTAGAGTCGTAAGTCAAGCGGACTAAACACCTACTTAGACTTATGAACTCAACCCGTTTGGTCGATCATTGGGATCCGACCAAACATGTTTAGTGACCATAGTTGCATAGGGAATAACATTCCGAGGTTATACCTTATGACATTCATTAATTTTTCCGAACCGACCAGTATTAGGTTATGGTAGCATAGGATCTGACAAATCCCGTTATCAGACTGCACCCATGGTTATGTGTGGGTTAGGCGGGTAACGATTGAATCTGTGATTGTTAATTTACCCTTTGGTGGTTTGTTAATACGAGAAACGCGATAGTCGAGTCATGAAGGTTTGAATGTTATTAGCGAGACGACCAAAAATAGTTTTCACAATTAAAACGAGGATGATTTAAACGAGTTAATGATTTGGAAACGATTTGAACAAGATTAAACAAGTTGGATAAATGATTGGTTTTTGGTTAAGTGTTTAGATAACGGGACGGGTTTAGTATGGTGAAAACATGGTAGATACGCCGCTGGTACTTCTTATATATAAGTGTTTTCAACATATTACATACCGTGGCGTTATTTAGTTCACTTGGGTAAACGATTTTGAAACGATGTCACATAACGATGTTTTCGAAAGGATATAAACCATACGAGATTTATTAAATGAGCTAATACGAAATGTTTTACAATTTGGTTTACTAAAACAAATGTTTTTGGGTTAAGAATCATGGCTACGAGGTTTTATAAATTATAACCCGCTTGATTTGAGTTGGTTACTTTCATTGCAATATTATACTCTTTTCAAAACATGGTTTTTAATAAGGTATTGCAGCATGTAAACTAGCCATGAATCCGACACTCTTATAAAACCTATGTGCTCGCCAACATTTCTTTGCTGACTTTGTTTTTACATATGTTTCAGGTGTTGTTGCTTGATGTTGATTGCTAGGATGCATGTGTCACATAGGATCTGGACGAGGCCTTAGTGAGATAATAACAGCGATAGTCGATATGTAACTTGTTTGTTTCGTGTTAAAACAATGTAAATTACTTGATGAATAAATAAAAGGAAACTTTTTGTATTCAATGGTTGTGAAACAATAATTCTGCCACGACACTTCCCGACGTTTCCGCCACGGTTTGTTGTTTTAACGTGGTCGGGGTGTGACAGAAGAGTTGGTATCAGAGCCAATGCTTATAGGGAATTAGGTTATTAGTAATGCTTTGACCTAGACTATAACTTTCTAGGACCCCAACGCAAGTTTTCTGCGTTTAGATTTTTAAAAACAAAACCGTCACCTACCCTTAGGTGATAACCACAACGAGAACACAAATTCGAATCCGCTTCGAAGATTAATCATCTGTTCTAGGATGATTGATTACTAGGTTTTGAACCCTTCCAGTTTGACTCATATTTGGCTTAGTGCCTTCTGAGTTTTCAAAATCTCATCAAAGTTTGTGTCTAAATAATGTGAACACGTGCAAACTGGAAGAGTGAATGCCTGTACCCTGAGTTTTCTGTCTAAGGCTAGAGTGTTCATACAAATCCACATAATCGGACCAATCACTCTAACCTGGGAACTCTTGGGGTGAGTGTTCACTTATAGGCGAGCACGTCTTCGCGATACATTATTTTGACTCATTTACTTTGATTAGTCACCGCGTGTCGTTTGTTTGTTTGAGGTAACGAACAAATGATTGCCTTCCTTGTGTTTTGTCGATATTTTCAATACCTCTTTTGTTTTTCCTAATTGTCGACCTCACTCGTTTCTCATATTTCCTTTTAGACAATGCCTCCTCGACGTGATGCACAATCTTTTACTGCTGAAGAAGTCGCAGCCCTTGTCTCTCAGCAAATGGCTGATGTGTTTCCAGGCGTTGTGACCCAAATCCACGAGTTATACTACAACAATAATGCTCAGTGTAATTTTCAGAATTTCAATTATGCTAAGCCGCTAAAGTTTTCTGGGTCGCAAGGAGCAACTACGCTCCTGCAGTGGTTCGAGAGTATCGAGAGCACATTCAGACATGTGCAATGTCCGAATGAGCGGAAGGTTGAATTTGCATCATGTGTGTTCAAGAAACATGCTCTTACATGGTGGAACAGAGTGATGCGTGATAGGGGTGCCGAAGTGGCATTGGCACAAACATGGGAAGAGCTTCGAGCTCTCATGATGAAAGAGTTTTGTCCCTGTCACGAAATTCGGGCTTTGGAACGAGAGTTTGACGATCTAAAGCAAGATGGGGGAGAACACCGTGCGTATACAGATCGTTTTGAGGAGCTCAGTCTTCTGTGTCCTACTATGGTTACTGACGTGTGCGCGACTACACATATTTTTACAATGAAATTACACACGAATTGGTTTTAAATTTATAAAAGTGATTTTTACTTTTACATCAAAACACACATGAAAGAGGCAAGTGTACCCCGTCATATATGTAGTAAAGTATCGGTAAGAACCAAGTATCGATCCAAGGAAATGGGTGGAGAATTAATACTAGACCTTTGTCACTAAACTACCGGTAAAAACATAAGTTTGTTTGATTTTAATTAAACTAAAGTAAGCGTAAACAAATACATAATAAACATAGTATAAAATAGATAAATAGCCTTGCTTAATACACAACCAAAGCATGTTAACTAAGTCGGTTTTGGCACTAGAAGCATTCGGTCAATTTTCCATTTTAAGACAATTAGTATCCCTTTCGGAAATCCTAACATGACAATCATTCGGAAAGTTAAAACGACAAACACACTTTAACCACCTAAAATTGTTCTTTAACGTGCAATTGAATAAATGTCTATGAAAATCTCTTAAAAATAAGTTAGTCATCCGTTAGGAGTTTTCTAACCGCACTTAATCAAGGAAAGAGACACCGATAAACACAATGCAACCACCGAGACAAGCATAAACTAGATTAAATCACAACCGAGTTCATTTTACAAATCATGCATAATAATTCACCAAGAAAGCAATTTTGGCCTAAACTACTAACTAAGCTAACAAATCATGGCAAGAATTTATAACGACACCATCTAACCCATTAAGGTCCTTACGTGACGGCAAGCTCTCTTGATTAACAATAATTACATTTTATTAAATCACTAACCATTTCTAGTATCATGATGCACACATTTAAACCAAGCTAATCTAGTTAACCAAGTTCAAAGTTTACTAATACAAGATTAATTAAGCTTCATTTTTCAACTATCTTAACTAACCAAGCATCAATCATCCAACATAATTACTTATAATCAAGAAATCAATATCAATAACAAGGTTGCAAACTAATCATCAAAGATTAACATAGAAAATACTTCCAAATGTCATAACAAACAAAGTTTAACATACTAATGGCTATAATCAAGCAAGGGATTGTTGTGTTTTTGCCCAAAGGCTACAATAATACAAGAACTTTAATCTAAATGCTTGAAAGATTAACAAAATCATGGAAAGATTAGAAAACCAAACCATAAACAAGCACTAGACTAAGAATCCGGATAGTAATGGAGCTAAACGGCACAATTTGGCTTGAATCCGGGTCAAAAGCATAGCCTCCGGAGCCTGTATAATCGCCTGTGAAGCTCCCAAAATTCCAGAATGTCGAACAGAATGTTTCTGTTCTGTTTTTATATTTTTTCAATGTCGCACGGTCGTTCTTCCAATGGCACGACCGTGCACTTTAAGCAATTATTGGGTATGGTGCACCATACTGCATGACGTCATCAGATCGTTGACCAGATACGATATCGCACAACCGTTCTTCATATGGCACGGTCGTTCTTCGTCGGGTTCTTGTTGCACGCTTGGTCGCACCGATCGTTCAGTTCCGAGGTTATGGCTGATCATCGGATCCGCACGGGGTGCAGATCATGGCACGACCGTGCGTCACCGGGCTGGCCTTGTGTGCCTTGCACGCCTAGTCGCACTGGTCGTTCATTGCCGGACCAAGTTGGTTTTGTCGGAGATGCACGGTCGTGCGACCAACGCACGACCGTTCCGCACGCCCAGGTCATTTTTCTAACAGAAGGTTCGCAGCTTCGTCGTTTTGTCTGGAAAGTCCTCGTTTTTGCTATCATCTTGTCTGGTATGCTGTTTTAGGCCTGTAAACAAAAGTGTAGATAATTAAGTATCCGAATGATGGTTTTACGGCCAAAAACGCATAAAAGAGGGGTAAAATGGGGGACTAAAATATGTGTAAATTAGCGAATATCAAATCTCCCCACACTTGAACCTTGCTTGTCCTCAAGCAAGCTAAACTAAAAAGCAATAAAAGATAGGAACAAACAAGAACGAAAATTTACACACTATTTTATTGAAAACTACTATAAACGGTTAGCCGGTTTTTCGAAGAACAACATCAAAAGACTCAAACCCAACAAGCATATGCAATTATAAAGCGACAACCAAAAAGCCGTGACATCACATTTAATTGACTCACATGATAATCTACACACAACTCACAATGTTCACACACACTCGGTTTTATTTATGAAACATACATAAAATGTGTACGTGCAAACACTCAATGCCTCGTCAATGAATTGTGCAATATCATAAGCTTGTCATAAGATCTCGTCTCCACCAACTAACATGCAAACAAGTGTAAATGAAGAGGTTTTTACGGGTTGTAACGTTGGGCTTGGGCGAAGGGTATGGAAGTGGACATTTAAAGTGGCGAAAATGGTTATAACTCGGTAGTAGCGTTTAACTAGCAACAAACAATACAACTATACATACAAACGCCTTAAAAAGGCGACTATTGCGCAATCGAGCTTATCAACGAAATTTTAACATTTAAGCATTCAAAATTGATCGATTTTTATCAACTTCACCCTATTTTAGGGTGTTTTATTTTCTGTTTTTTTTTTTTTTTTTTTTTTTTTGCAAACATACTAATTTATACAATGAAAATAAACAATAACAAGCGCTAGTTAAACGATTATTTTGAACGAGTTTCAACACTAAAAAGGTTCAAAACATACAAAGGCTAAATTTGGCTAAGTGGGCGATAATGTGGGTAAACAAAGGTAAACGGGAAGGCTCGACAAGGTTAATCCTAAAGGGTAATATAAGGTGCACGGGAAGCACAACACAAAGAACAAGTACACAACAATGGGGTAAACTAAGTGCCTCTATCACTTTTACACAAATCCTTGCATGGTCTTAACAAGCATACTAGTAACAAGTTCTAAATTACACATAACATCCGGCTCACTCCTATATCCGAAATGAACAAATATATAACAATATCAAGGCTCAAATATGCTCACATAACGGAAGGAATGGGTAAAAGTGTGAAGACTATCATGTAAGTCTTTCTTTGTTTGTCACGCTTTCCGGTTTCCTTTTTCAAAAATATTTTGCTTGTCGAGTTTTTATCAAGTCCGAAGCTTTCTAAAACACAACCAACCGGTTTATTTACTAAAATATATACAAAATACAGGTATTTTTAAAAGATTTTTCTGATTTTCTGATTTTTTTTTTCAACAAATGAGGACAAACAAAGTTAACCCCCTCCCCACACTTGAACTTCGCATTGTCCCCAATGTGAGTCCCAAAATATAGATAAAAGGATAGTAATACTCCCCTCAAGATGATGTTGATGCAACGAGACTTCCGAAGCTGTATCTGCCACGTGCTCCGGTCCAAGATATGTCGGCCAAAAACCTGCAAGTATGTCACATGTGCACCAAAACAGAAAAAGAAAAATCACAAATAAACCATAATTTACATAAATATAAAAACTAGCAATCCCAACAAAGATATAATCATAAAAACTAAAGTAAAGAGTCTGAAAAATAAAGCATACATAACCGGGGTGTTTGAAATAACAGTCAAAATAAACACCCAAAACAAAGTACTGAAATACTAAAAACAACCACCAACTATCACTCCACCGCTCCTAAGCGTCATCACCATCATCGTCTCTAGTAAAGGACGGGCCCGCATCGCCATAACCAGGGGGTTCCACGGTGGGAACTGTGGAGGGTGCTGAAAGTAGTCGGGGTATGCGTGATGCATCTCCCCGAAAAGATATGAAAATCCCGCACTCACCCCCTGGTATAAAGTATCCTGGCTCTGCCAAAGCTGGTCCTGTGTGGCCCGAAGCTGATCCTGACTGGTCCGAATCTCGTCCTGTCTAGACCGGATCTGGTCAATGTAAACCCCATGCTGTTCCTGGTTAACCCTGATCTGATCCTAGTTAACTTGCATCTGCTGGAACTGCTGATAGAACTCGGGCCAGTCCTGATGCTGATGGAATGCATGGTGCTGCGGTGAATGTGGTGACGTCGGTGGATGTGGTACATGCTGCTCATCATGCTGCTCCCCCATTTCTTCATCCTCATCTTCCTCCACAGCTGGAGGCAACGGGTCCCAGACCTCGTTGTTCAACCCCCTCAACCTATCCCCCCTATCTAGCTCTACAATCACCCCCATGGCTTTCAGTGACCAGATATCAACGAAAACCCCCTCGGTTATCAGAGTGAGACCCTGAAGCACCTCCTCAGTCATATAGCGTTCGTTGTAAGCTATTTCGGTCACATACTGACCGCCATGTATCTCACTGTTCGGAGTCCGCCCCGATCACTTGACAAAGTATTCAGCCATTCGTGCGGCTAGGTTGATAGGTGCTTTCTCAACAACGCATATAAAAAGATCAAATCTGGTGTTGGACAGTTACCAAGACTGTCCATGCGACCGCATATCGTATGGCTAAATTCATGGTGCATCACTCGCACCAAAGGGTCTCTGAGTCGCGAGGCCTTCGACATCCTCGGGTTGTAGGGGCCCCCAACGGCATTTTCAGCCCAAAATGTATCCCGTGCTGCATCAGAAGGGAAGGTGAACTGATCGTTGAAGACATCGGTATCATCCATGTCGTCCCTAGTATAAATCCTGAGCTTTCTACCCAAACGACCAACCGACCACGTATGCCATCGTCCACATAACCTGAAGGCTACCGGCTCCTTGTGGCGGAATTTGGGTTTCCGATGAGCAACGGACTTTTCATAGGCATAAGATGCGAAGAACTCAATTGTCAGCTCCCGGTAAACGGGTCGGTTGCAACCAACCAGATTTGCAAGCGGGCGACTCATCATGTCGTCTAGTCTGTCATACTGATTGAGTTCCCGCATCACTTCCCAATCCAACCATCGGGGGACTCCGAACTGCCCCCGCCTTGCCAATAATGCGTCTCGTTTCGGGATGCACAAAGCCTCTCGCTCATCGTTGGGGTCGAATTGAAGGAAGGGATGGTCCATCTGTATGGGAAATAACGTTAGAAAGACGGAAACAGGAGAAATTTGAATAAAAAACAGGCGAGCAGCCAATTATGAAGAAGCTGTGCTGATCTGGGCATATGGCACGGTCGTGCGACGAGGCGCACGGTCGTGCGTCACCGAGAATAAGCACCATCTGCCCAAATCTGTCGGAATTGCACGGCGTGCGATCAACGGCACCACCGTGCAACACCGACCAAAAAACAAACCATCGTGAAACAACGGCTAAGCACGACCGTTCCATACGAGGAACGTCCGTGCGACTGCGTTTTCTGCAGAATCTGACCCAGGCTCTTAGTAGCCCGATTTTTTCATAAATCAACAAGTTTTTTCACAAACTGGGGTCAGAAAATGCACCGGATGTTCACGATATGCAAGATTCAAACAAGGGTTAGGGTTTCGATTTGTTTATGAAGAGAACCCTAAAAGGCCTTGAAGAATCGGAGGAAATCTAACCTAGAAAGCAAAGAAACAGATAATCTACAACTAGGAACGTACCGTGCGAAGTAGGGTGTGAGATCATGCGAAGAACCGTGCGATTTGAAGTAAAAACGGTCTGGAACGGCCTGCAGCGACTAGGGTTTCGCGAATTGTGAATGGGGGCTGCAGATGAGGGTATTTATAGTACCAAATGACAAAAATGCCCTCAGCCTGACGCACGGTCGTTCGACCTGTCGCACGGTCGTGCGTCACCGATATCGCTCAAACCCAGACAACTGTGCTCGGAAATGCACCGGGGGTGCGATCCACCATGCCGGCCCGCAGAAACGCACGGTCGTGCGACCCGAGGAACGACCGTGCAACAGCTGCAGATCAGAATTTTCCTCAGAACCTATTTTCAGCAACTGTTTCGGCCGTTTTTCGCCATTTTTTCGACAGACAAACTGTTTAAACAATATTTCAACACAGAACCTTCGCCCGGCACGTAAGAAACTTAAACAAACTAACGGAAACTACCTAACCAACCTAAATTACGCTAAAACTACAAAAACACAAAAGTGGACTATTTTACCCTTACAGCGCCAAAGACGCTCCTGCTACATTTTTGTCGGCGAGTCAGTAGCGTAGACTCATGCTAATTTTTTGTCGGCGAGTCGATAGCAAGACTCCAAGCTAAAACTAGAAAAACTCCTAAAAAGACGATACTACCCCTAAAGCGCAAAATACGCTCTTGCTACATTTTTGATCCGCGAGTCAGTAGCGTAGACTCTCTCCTCCCTACACTTATGATGTGTGCGGGGTTTGGAGCTCAATTACCTCCACCGCCGACTCTATCGGCCCGGCAACGTACAACTTCAACCGGTGACCATTTACCTTGAATGTAATGCCATCCGCGTTCTCTACTGCAACAGTACCATACGGAAACACTTCCTTAACCGTGTATGGTCCTGTCCAGCGTGAATGAAGCTTCCCAGGAAATAAGCTGTGACAACCCGTACTAAACCAGGTATCCGTACAACTTAATTACTGATTAATTACTGCTTAATTACTGTGCTTGATTGAACTAGCTGATGAACTGCTACCTGCATACTGATACATGCACTTACTTGCATCATACTTTAATTGCTGTCACTACATTATTTACATACTGGACCCTAGTGACAAACTTGATGCACAAAAAGCACAGTAGCACTAAACGGATACACAGTGAACATGCTGATATAACCAGCATCAGGCAAATACTGCCTCTAAGGCCTGTTAAGAGCCTCATATATTTTGACTACACTGGTAGTGAGTGTAGGATATAAGGGTTGTGTTACCGCGTCTCTAGGGATAAGATACACTGATTCGGATGTGCCAAAAACGTACTTTGAGTACTAAACACAGCACTTTAATAAATAAACCAGCTTCTAGCTGACTAGTAAAGTGCCAGAAAATGAGAAAATATTACTAGACACTTTCTAAAGTGTCGGGAAAACAAATTGTGTCACTAAAAAGGTAATAACGACACTTAAAGCGTCACCAAAGACTTTAACGGATTACTATCCAACCGAACACCCGGACTTTACCCGGAACATGAAAACTTTACTATTTTTATTATTACTCTTTTTCTGAGCCAGTTAGGGTCCCTG
The DNA here is from genome assembly GCA_030545235.1 of Helianthus tuberosus. Classification (NCBI taxonomy): domain Eukaryota; kingdom Viridiplantae; phylum Streptophyta; class Magnoliopsida; order Asterales; family Asteraceae; genus Helianthus; species Helianthus tuberosus. Next base: position 204,474,502 of record CM060425.1, read on the forward strand.
ATTACCCTAACACCCGCCATAACGTGTAACACACTACTAACTAAGTTAAATACTTAGTTAACTTACTTAACCTAAACTAACCCCTAACCACCCACTTCTAATCGAACTAACCCAACCCCCCTATTGAAACCGGCCCCAATTAGGGGAACAAACAAGTACCAGGTTTGATTATAATATTGAGTTATGTTGGGTATCTAACTAACACTAATACCTTTGGATAATACACTTTCTTTTTTTCCTATAAATAACACTAACCTATTAGAGATTTTACCACTTAACAAGCCAACAACAACTCTCTTCTCTTTTGCCCTCCCACTCACGGCCGAACATCAACCCACCCACCTTCATACTTTCAAGTGTTGATCTTGCATTCCAACATTATACAAGCCTCACAAGTCGCGTATTAGGAGCTTTGGTGCACTCGGAACACGAAGGACCTCAACCGTTAGCTTTTATCCACCACTTTTTCGCCAAAGATCTTCCCTAGCCTTGAGCTAGAGGTATATTGCTTAAAACTTGTTTTTACACTTATCTAAAGTGGGTAAAAGGACTTTCGTCGGTTAAATATCGTAAACATGCGTTTTGGAACTTTAAAGTCTAGTAAAATCACAAAAATGGTGGATAATAGCATATAACTTGTGTAAAAGTCGTAGGACTTGAAATTTGTGTTTATCTAGACCCGATCTATGATGTGGTAGCTCAAATCTCCGTTTAACCCGACTTTGTAAAATCACGTATCATCACATAAGCTCGTTTTTGAAAGATACAAGGGTTAAAGGTGAAACACTACCACATTTAGAGTATGAACTTGTGTAAAAGAATTTTACTTGTGTAAAAGTGATTTAACCGGTAAAATGGTGTTTAAAACTAGCGGATCTACGTATCCGCAAGTGGTATTTTTGAAAGACCACACTTTAAAGAAATCATGTTTTTCTAAAGATGGATCTTACACTAATAAATATGATTTTATAAACCACAAGTGTGTAGACACTTGTGAAATGAAGAGATCCGACAAATAACTATTTTTGGGAAAAATGACTAGAAGTTGTAAAGACGGATTTTGCTAGTCACAAGGTTTTTATGAGATTAAAGTTACTTTATATAAAGATCTACATATATAAAGGGTGTTTACACTATAGATTCGGGAAAACTGCAAGTTCATGCGATTATGCAAATTTACATACTTGTCGACTAGTTTGTTGTGTCGGAAATTGTTTGATCGAATAAAGAAGATTGTTGAATTGATTTGTTAAAAGAAAATGATACGCTTGAAAGCGTGGCCACCTCCAGTTACAGAGGAAACTCTGGCGAAATTTTCTAAAAACCTAACACTTAGACTTTTTACACAACAAGTGTTAGAACTATCTTTGGACATAATTTCAAAACATAAATTTCGCCAGCACTATATTTTACTAAATATTCGGAGGTGGGATTTTCACAAGGATTAACGTGATAAATATATTTGTCACAACACTGTTTATGATTATTTTGTGAAATACATAAATATTATTTTAGAGTAAAAATAATATTTACAAGCGTTAAGGATTCCAAAACTTTACGAACGCTTCCACAAACATATAAGTTACACCGGTAATTACATTACCACAAGATTGATAAAACGTAACTTACGCACATGTATTGTATCCCCCATCCTTGGGAAGAAGTATAACTACCAAGTGTATACGGAACATAAACACGAAATAGTTGTCTAACTATTTCCCAAAGACATAAACTATAAAGCTAAGGCACGGCCGTCCGTCTAATAGAATTAGCACTTGTAGGTCGTTGCACAGCTTACTGTATTGGAGACACTTGGTAGAGACGCGCATTCACTGTGAGTTCATGTCCCCCTTTTCTCTAACTGTTTTCAGTTTACTTAACCGCGGGGGTGAAATACATGTTACTTTGTTTACAAGTACTTTATACACGGTATGAATAACGTAAGGAGGTTTAGATCATGTGAATGGGTAGTTAGAACACCGAGGGACTCAGGCGGTAGATCTATCTGGGTGTAGCGAGCCCAGCTTCCGGTCCAACAGAACAGGCCTCTCGGAGGACTATCAGAACGGACCTGGAGTGACTTGGTACCCAACGCAAAAATCGGCTAGGGTTGTGTCTACTTACTTGCATTTCACAACATGCTAATGGCCTTGCAAACCATTGGTGATCACAAGTCCTCTTACACTGCTACATACCAGGAAACTTTTATACTTACAAGTGTTTTACTTACTCACTTGCACATGAACTCGCTCAACATTATTGTTGATTTTTCAACTCACATGTATTTCAGGAAATTAAAACGGATCTGGCACGGTATGGAACGTTTTCTGCTGCGTATTGTCATGAAGTCATCAGGGTTTAGGGGATGTGTCTCTTACCTGGACAAGACACAGTCCCTAAATCACGTTTATGTTTATGTTATAAGTTGTTATGTCTTTTGAACAAGGTTATTTTTGTTGGAGTATGCTCTCGTCAAACAATGGTATTGTATGTTATTTTCAAACTTAATGGATGACTTGCATGGTTTTTAAATTCATATAGCTTGTTATGGTTAAGCTATGGTATTAAGAAGTCACACCAAAGTTAACCACGCTTCCGCAAAGCCAGGGTGTGACAGCTTGGTATCAGAGCTCTGATCATAGCGAACTAGGATTCTGTCTCGAGTCTAGACTATGATCACTAGGGCTCTCACGAAAACATTTTTCTGCATACCACTTAAGTCCAGATCCACACTTTTTACAAACAAATGTTGAGCACATTTTACTAATTATGAGTTCAGCTTGGAGGGCTGAGGATCGATCTGGAGGATCGAGATGGTCAAGGTAGTTGAGCACGTTGGTTTGTTATAAGATCGATCTGGAGGATCGAGATGATCAAGGTAGTTGAGCACGTTGGTTTGTTATAGGATCGATCTGGAGGATCGAGGTTTGGTTTAAGTGAAGGATAGAGCAGTCTTGTAGACTGAATGAAATTGACTAGTAAGACTAGGAGAAGTATGTGATACCCTACTTGGTGACTTATGTGATTAACTGATTATATGATTGATTATTATACGTATATGTGTTTGTGTTACAAACGTTATACTTTCATCAAGTACTAGAAAGATGGGCACTACGAACCCCATGACCATAGTATCAGACGACATAGTTCAACAAGGCACGAGGTGTACGTTTCTGATACTGCCGGCACAGACAATGACGACTTTCAGCCCTTTGTGCACTGCCTGAAGTCGTAGCAGAGCCTACTGATGGCCATCTTGTTGGGATTTTACCACTGGCGGTGATCCCTGCTCCTGTGCCCCTTGCCGCTTATCCTGTTGATGATACGCCCTCCCAACGAGGCCTCTGAAGACGATAACGATCTACTGGAGGAGGACCCATTCGAGGGCAAGGCCTTATTACTGCTGGTATTAGACTACTACATGCGGACGCTCCTATAGGGGAAACTTATGACCATTCCCCTATCCCAGACTCATTTGAGTTTCTGACACCCGCATCTTCGCACGTACAGGAATGCAGCACTACTTACACAACGCCGACCCTGATACGGCATCACTAGCTGCACCGGATCCCGCACATAGTTTTGAGTTTGATCGTGATTATGAGGACAATTCTGTTTTTCCGCCTGGTGTTGATCCAGACCATGACATTGAGTTCATGCACTTAGACAAGCCCTTGGGGGATCCTGTAACCCCTGTGATTGTTGATCCAGCTGATTTTGAGATGGAGTTTTTGATCCGGAGCCGGCCGTGGCCCCTGAGCCAGGCGCTGCTCCTGACCCCGCATTGGAGCATGACCCTGTTCATGCCAATGCACCGGCTGTTGCTCCTTGATTGATCATCTGCTTGGATGAGAGAAATTTGGGGTAACTGTGCAAGACAATTTATTATTACGGGGGCCCACGTAATAACGATTTGTAGTGCACAGGAATCCTGGTGGACTCTGCAGGTCAAGCGGATGGTAACCAATGCAGTAGGAAATAACCTAAACACAAATGACCTAGGCGATGTAGCCTTGAGTTCATTCTATTACAAGCAACAAGCCAAATTGACAAGCCTATGTGAAGGCTCAGGAATTTATTTCCCCACTTATACAGTGAGTATATTTGCGTGTGAAATTGGGTGATTACATGATGGCTTACGTTGCTATATATACCCCATAGACAATTGAAACATTGTCCAACCCGCTTCACACTATTTCGACAAAAAGGGAATGTCACCCAGACGTGACACAAGCACCGGTACGTTACTGAGGACAGAAGACGAGCTGCAAGAACGCATCTCACAGATAAATGCACGACATGAAGCCCTCCACTCTAAGTACAACGATGGCATTACTGGAGATAATCCTCCAACTGGCTGCACCTATAAACAGTTCCTGAACTGCAAGCCTTTGAACTTTGTCGGAACAGGAGGCACCGTTGCAATTGTTCGTTGGTCCGAAAAGACCGACTCCATTCTAAGGATGAGTAACTGATCGCCAACAGAGTGTTACCTACATCTCAGGGATATTTCTAGATGGCACACTCTCTTAATGGAACCTCCAGGTTCAGACCCTTGGCACAAACGCTACTTATGCACTAAGCTGGGACGAGCTCAAGGAAACGATTGAGAAGAAATGTTGTTTTAAGACTGGAATTTAGAAGCTTGAGGTGGAATTCAGGAATTCGAAAATAGACGAACCAGAAATTCCTGAACTTGTCCAGCAATCGCACGACTTATCTAGGGTCGCCCCCCCTACTTAGTCAAACCGGAGTTCAAAAGGATTGAACGATTCATTAGGACACTTGCACCCCAGATCAGGGGTATGGTTACTACCTCAAGGCCCCCAACCATTGCAGGAGCTATCAATATGGGTGATTGATTTATGACATAAGATGTTATGTGATTGATTTGTTGATAACATGAGATATTATGTGTTGGTATTGTTGAATGCATACGTACACTTCACTTGCTGTGACCTAACCAACTTAAACCATCTTTTAGAAGATGCCGCCAAGACGCGAACCAAACATGCCAACAAACGAGGCAGAACTCCAGCAGATTATTGCTGCTGCCATAGCACAGTACGCAGCATCTCAGCCAGGAGCAAGCGGAAGTGTTAACCAAGGCAATAACAATCCACCTCACGGTAATACCACACCATTCGAACCTACCATGAACTAGTTGGAGATTTTAGCGGTGATGCTAATGCCAAACACATGTTTTAACATACGTGCAGGATGCACATACAAGCAGTTCTTAGACTGCAAACCAGTTAACTTCAATGGCACAGGAGGTGCAGTTGCCTTTACCCGCTGGGCTGAGAAAACCGATTCTGTGTTACGCATGAGCAAGTGTGCAGAGGATCAGCAAGTCACGTACATTTCAGGGCTGTTTTTAGATGGAGCCCTATCATGGTGGAACCTACAAGTCCAAACACTAGGCGAAGCTGCCGCCTACGCCCTGACTTGGGCCGAATTGAAAGAACTGATGCGCAAGAAGTACTGTTCACGCGCAGAAATTCAAAGGTTGGAGACCGAATTTTGGCACTTAAAGATGGATGGACCTAAAATTGCGGAATACGTCCAGAGATTTCACGACCTATCTCAAGTGGTTCCTTACATGGTTACGCCAGAATACAAGCGAATCGAGCGCTTCATTTGGGGTTTGGCTCCCCAAATAATAAGCATGGTAACCTCCTCCAAACCAGCAACTATCACTGAAGCCATCGATTTGAGCGTGGCTCTCACCGAGGAGGCGATTCGCCTAAACAGGTTTGGTGATGCTAAGGCAAAGGAGAAAGAGACTCATGTTGAGTCGTCCGGAAATAACAAAAGAAAGTTTTCGAACTTCAAACAAAGTGTTAGCAGTGATGGTAAGAGAGGAGCACCAAACACGCCAACTCAGGGTACGACTGGCAGTGGAAGGAAATGAAGGGGATATATGGGCACCCAGCCCAAGTGTAACGCCTGCCAGCGTCACCATTCTGGCCAATGTGGGCTAAAAGTATGTGAGGTGTGTGGAAAACGTGGTCATTCTAAGGATACTTGTTGGGTCCCTGTCGGCCGCGGAGGCCAGGGAGGATATGGATATAGGAATGATAACCGTGGTGGAAATGGAAACCGCCTACCAGGAAACTTTGGAGGAAACAGAAACCGAGGCAACAATGCAAACCAGGCTGGCAATGCCAACCAGAACAACACCCCAGCTGGAAATGGGGATGGAAACGGGCAGAGGCTCGGATGTTATAACTGCGGGGAAATCGGGCATTTTAAGAAGAATTGCCCAACACTGAATCAAGCCCGTGGTAGAGTATTCCAGCTCGAAGCTAGAGAAGCACGCCAAGATCCAAATGTTGTTACGGGTACGTTCCCTATCAATCAGCGCTATGCATCTGTTTTATTTGATACTGGTGCCGATTATAGCTTCGTATCACTAGAATTTAAGAATATGCTTGGGTTAGCTGCTCATAAGTTAGACATTCCCTACTCGATCGAATTAGCTAATGGAAAATTAGTTGGAGCCGACGAAGTAATCAGAGGTTGCGTGATAGAATTGGGAGAACGCGAGTTTACTCTGGATCTACTACCAGTCCAATTGGGAAGCTTCGACGTGGTGGTAGGAATGGATTGGTTATCCGGGAACAAGGCTGAGATAGTATGTCACGAGAAAGTTGTACGTATCCCAACTGATGATGGTGAGACAATTGTGGTTCACGGAGAGAAGCGTGACACACCGCTAAGATTTATCAGCTGCTTGAAAGCAAGGAAGTGTTTACAGAAAGGATGTGTTGCTTTTCTGGCACACATCGTAGACAAGAAGGCTGCCGAGCCAAGGATCGAAGACATCCCTGTCGTAAGGGAGTATCCAGAAGTCTTCCCAGAAGACTTACCTGGACTACCACCTCAGAGGCAAGTGGAGTTTCACATCGACTTGGTTCCAGGCGCAGCGCCTGTAGCTAAGGCGCCTTACAGACTTGCGCCGTCTGAGATGCAAGAATTGTCGACACAACTCCAAGAGTTGTTAGACAAGGGTTTTATCCGACCAAGCTTCTCGCCTTGGGGAGCTCCGGTCTTGTTTGTCAAGAAGAAGGACGGAAGTTTCCGCATGTGTATCGACTACAGAGAATTGAACAAGCTGACGATTAAGAACAGGTATCCTCTGCCAAGAATTGATGATCTGTTCGACCAACTTCAAGGTTCAAGCTGTTACTCTAAGATCGATCTTCGATCTGGATACCATCAACTAAGGATACAGGAGGAAAGTATCCCGAAAACAGCCTTCCGAACTCGTTATGGACACTACGAGTTCCTCGTTATGCCATTTGGTTTGACAAACGCGCCTGCGGTATTCATGGACCTAATGAATAGGGTTTGCAAGCCATACTTAGACAAGTTCGTGATTGTATTCATCGACGACATCCTGATTTACTCAAAGACGAAGGCTGAACACGAGCAACATCTTAGAACCATACTGGAGCTGCTAAAGAAGGAACAACTGTACGCCAAGTTCTCTAAGTGCGAGTTTTGGCTACGCGAAGTCCAGTTTCTTGGACATGTGGTTAATGGGGATGGAATTCATGTTGATCCCACAAAGATCGAGGCAATCAAGAATTGGGAAACGCCTGCAACGCCAACCGAGATTCGACAATTCTTGGGTTTGGCTGGCTACTATAGAAGGTTCATCGAGGATTTCTCGAAAATCGCTCAACCTTTAACACTCCTCACGCAGAAGGACAAGACGTTTGATTGGGGAATCAAACAGGATGAAGCCTTTCAGATATTAAAGGATAAGCTTTGTAACGCGCCAATCTTAGCTCTACCAGAAGGTACTGATGACTTTGTGGTATACTGCGACGCATCGCGTCAGGGATTGGGTTGTGTGTTGATGCAACGCCAAAAGGTCATTGCTTACGCATCACGCCAACTGAAAGTGCATGAAAAGAATTATACCACACACGATTTAGAGCTTGGCGCAGTGGTTTTCGCTTTGAAGATCTGGAGACACTACCTGTACGGTACGAAATGCACAATCTTCACAGATCACAAAAGCTTACAGCATATATTCAACCAGAAGGAGTTGAATATGAGGCAAAGACGATGGGTTGAATTATTGAACGACTACGACTGCGAGATAAAGTATCACCCAGGGAAGGCGAATGTGGTCGCCGATGCCCTAAGTCGTAAAGAAAGAATCAAGCCCATAAGGGTTAGGGCTTTGGAAATGATCATACGAACCGATCTCTCCTTGCGCATTCGTGCTGCACAAAAAGAAGCTCTCAAGGAGGGAAACCTTGAGGAAGAATATCTCCGTGGAATGGAGAAGCTTTTGGTACTAAACGAGGAAGGGACGTTATGTTTTGAGAAAAGGATTTGGGTTCCTCAGATTGGTGGATTAAGGGAAGTTATTTTCGACGAAGCGCACAAGTCACGGTACTCTATCCACCCTGGATCGGATAAGATGTATCAAGATCTTAAGGATTACTATTGGTGGCCTAGGATGAAAGGCGACGTTGCTGTTTACGTGAGCAAATGTTTAACGTGCGCTAAGGTCAAGGCGGAATACCAGAAGCCTTCGGGACTGCTGCAACAACCTGAGATTCCCAAGTGGAAATGGGAACAAATCTCAATGGATTTTGTTACAAAATTACCAAGAACGCCAAGAGGCCACGATATGATTTGGGTGATTGTTGACCGCCTAACAAAGTCCGCACACTTTCTGCCAATCAAGGAGAAAGACAGTACTAGTAAACTTGCGGAAATTTACATGAGAGAGATCGTAGCACGTCATGGAGTACCACTCTCGATCATCTCTGATAGAGACGGAAGATTTGTGTCAAGAATATGGCAATCTTTCCAAGAATCTTTTGGCTCACAATTGAATCTGAGCACTGCGTTCCATCCGCAAACTGACGGCCAGAGCGAGCGAACGATACAAACGTTGGAAGACATGCTGAGGGCATGTGTTATGGATTTAGGCGGTAGCTGGGATAAACACTTACCTTTGGTCGAATTTTCATACAACAACAGCTACCACACCAGTATTGGTGTCGCGCCATTTGAGGCCCTATACGGACGCAAGTGCCGATCACCACTATGTTGGTCTGACGCGGGTGATAGGCAGCTTGCTGGTCCCGAAATCGTCCAAGAGACGACAGACAAGATCGCGCAAATTCTTAAACGCATCGAAGCCGCTCGCCACAGACAAAAGGCCTACGCGGATCCAAACCGGAAGCATGTGGACTTCCAAGTTGGAGAAATGGTTTTACTGAAGGTATCACCCTGGAAAGGGGTAGCGCGCTTTGGAAAGCGTGGGAAGTTGAATCCACGCTACATTGGTCCTTTAGAATTCTGGAAAGAATTGGGACAGTAGCATACAAGTTGGACCTACCTGCGGAACTGAATGGTGTTCACGATACATTTCATGTATCCAATTTAAAGAAAAGTCCAACTCAAATTGACGTTGCCATTCCTATCGACGAGATTCATATTGACGACACGCTCCACTTTGTTGAAGAACCTGTTGAGGTCACGGATTGGAAAGTTAATAAGACCCGCCGGAGCAGTGTCAAACTCGTCAAAGTACGTTGGAATGCCAGACATGGTCCTGAATTTACCTGGGAACGTGAGGACCGGATGAAAAAGAAATACCCCCACTTATTTCCTAAGAACTCTGCATCTACAAGCAGAACTTAAATTTCGGGACGAAATTTATTTAACGGGGGGAGAATGTGACAACCCGTACTAAACCAGGTATCCGTACAACTTAATTACTGATTAATTACTGCTTAATTACTGTGCTTGATTGAACTAGCTGATGAACTGCTACCTGCATACTGATACATGCACTTACTTGCATCATACTTTAATTGCTGTCACTACATTATTTACATACTGGACCCTAGTGACAAACTTGATGCACAAAAAGCACAGTAGCACTAAACGGATACACAGTGAACATGCTGATATAACCAGCATCAGGCAAATACTGCCTCTAAGGCCTGTTAAGAGCCTCATATATTTTGACTACACTGGTAGTGAGTGTAGGATATAAGGGTTGTGTTACCGCGTCTCTAGGGATAAGATACACTGATTCGGATGTGCCAAAAACGTACTTTGAGTACCAAACACAGCACTTTAATAAATAAACCAGCTTCTAGCTGACTAGTAAAGTGCCAGAAAATGAGAAAATATTACTAGACACTTTCTAAAGTGTCGGGAAAACAAATTGTGTCACTAAAAAGGTAATAACGACACTTAAAGCGTCACCAAAGACTTTAACGGATTACTATCCAACCGAACACCCGGACTTTACCCGGAACATGAAAACTTTACTATTTTTATTATTACTCTTTTTCTGAGCCAGTTAGGGTCCCTGATTACCCTAACACCCGCCATAACGTGTAACACACTACTAACTAAGTTAAATACTTAGTTAACTTACTTAACCTAAACTAACCCCTAACCACCCACTTCTAATCGAACTAACCCAACCCCCCTATTGAAACCGGCCCCAATTAGGGGAACAAACAAGTACCAGGTTTGATTATAATATTGAGTTATGTTGGGTATCTAACTAACACTAATACCTTTGGATAATACACTTTCTTTTTTTCCTATAAATAACACTAACCTATTAGAGATTTTACCACTTAACAAGCCAACAACAACTCTCTTCTCTTTTGCCCTCCCACTCACGGCCGAACATCAACCCACCCACCTTCATACTTTCAAGTGTTGATCTTGCATTCCAACATTATACAAGCCTCACAAGTCGCGTATTAGGAGCTTTGGTGCACTCGGAACACGAAGGACCTCAACCGTTAGCTTTTATCCACCACTTTTTCGCCAAAGATCTTCCCTAGCCTTGAGCTAGAGGTATATTGCTTAAAACTTGTTTTTACACTTATCTAAAGTGGGTAAAAGGACTTTCGTCGGTTAAATATCGTAAACATGCGTTTTGGAACTTTAAAGTCTAGTAAAATCACAAAAATGGTGGATAATAGCATATAACTTGTGTAAAAGTCGTAGGACTTGAAATTTGTGTTTATCTAGACCCGATCTATGATGTGGTAGCTCAAATCTCCGTTTAACCCGACTTTGTAAAATCACGTATCATCACATAAGCTCGTTTTTGAAAGATACAAGGGTTAAAGGTGAAACACTACCACATTTAGAGTATGAACTTGTGTAAAAGAATTTTACTTGTGTAAAAGTGATTTAACCGGTAAAATGGTGTTTAAAACTAGCGGATCTACGTATCCGCAAGTGGTATTTTTGAAAGACCACACTTTAAAGAAATCATGTTTTTCTAAAGATGGATCTTACACTAATAAATATGATTTTATAAACCACAAGTGTGTAGACACTTGTGAAATGAAGAGATCCGACAAATAACTATTTTTGGGAAAAATGACTAGAAGTTGTAAAGACGGATTTTGCTAGTCACAAGGTTTTTATGAGATTAAAGTTACTTTATATAAAGATCTACATATATAAAGGGTGTTTACACTATAGATTCGGGAAAACTGCAAGTTCATGCGATTATGCAAATTTACATACTTGTCGACTAGTTTGTTGTGTCGGAAATTGTTTGATCGAATAAAGAAGATTGTTGAATTGATTTGTTAAAAGAAAATGATACGCTTGAAAGCGTGGCCACCTCCAGTTACAGAGGAAACTCTGGCGAAATTTTCTAAAAACCTAACACTTAGACTTTTTACACAACAAGTGTTAGAACTATCTTTGGACATAATTTCAAAACATAAATTTCGCCAGCACTATATTTTACTAAATATTCGGAGGTGGGATTTTCACAAGGATTAACGTGATAAATATATTTGTCACAACACTGTTTATGATTATTTTGTGAAATACATAAATATTATTTTAGAGTAAAAATAATATTTACAAGCGTTAAGGATTCCAAAACTTTACGAACGCTTCCACAAACATATAAGTTACACCGGTAATTACATTACCACAAGATTGATAAAACGTAACTTACGCACATGTATTGTATCCCCCATCCTTGGGAAGAAGTATAACTACCAAGTGTATACGGAACATAAACACGAAATAGTTGTCTAACTATTTCCCAAAGACATAAACTATAAAGCTAAGGCACGGCCGTCCGTCTAATAGAATTAGCACTTGTAGGTCGTTTCACAGCTTACTGTATTGGAGACACTTGGTAGAGACGCGCATTCACTGTGAGTTCATGTCCCCCTTTTCTCTAACTGTTTTCAGTTTACTTAACCGCGGGGGTGAAATACATGTTACTTTGTTTACAAGTACTTTATACACGGTATGAATAACGTAAGGAGGTTTAGATCATGTGAATGGGTAGTTAGAACACCGAGGGACTCAGGCGGTAGATCTATCTGGGTGTAGCGAGCCCAGCTTCCGGTCCAACAGAACAGGCCTCTCGGAGGACTAACAGAACGGACCTGGAGTGACTTGGTACCCAACGCAAAAATCGGGCTAGGGTTGTGTCTACTTACTTGCATTTCACAACATGCTAATGGCCTTGCAAACCATTGGTGATCACAAGTCCTCTTACACTGCTACATACCAGGAAACTTTTATACTTACAAGTGTTTTACTTACTCACTTGCACATGAACTCGCTCAACATTATTGTTGATTTTTCAACTCACATGTATTTCAGGAAATTAAAACGGATCTGGCACGGTATGGAACGTTTTCTGCTGCGTATTGTCATGAAGTCATCAGGGTTTAGGGGATGTGTCTCTTACCTGGACAAGACACAGTCCCTAAATCACGTTTATGTTTATGTTATAAGTTGTTATGTCTTTTGAACAAGGTTATTGTTGTTGGAGTATGCTCTCGTCAAACAATGGTATTGTATGTTATTTTCAAACTTAATGGATGACTTGCATGGTTTTTAAATTCATATAGCTTGTTATGGTTAAGCTATGGTATTAAGAAGTCACACCAAAGTTAACCACGCTTCCGCAAAGCCAGGGTGTGACATAAGCGCAACCTTGAATTATACAGAAGAACAAGATCACCCGCTTGGAATTCTTTGTGGTCCTTCAAGCGTTTGTCGTGAAGTTTCTTCGTGCGCTCTTTGTAGAGTACGGAGCTTTCATAGGCTTGTTGTCGCAATTCTTCCAATTCATGAATTTGGAGAAACCGGGCTTCACCTCCGGTTTTAAGGTCCAAATTCGCGGTTTTCAAAGCCCACATAGCCTTGTGTTCCAACTCCACCGGTAAATGGCATGCCTTTCTGTATACCAACCTAAAGGGGGTGGTCCCTATAGGGGTCTTATAAGCTGTACGGAATGCCCACAATGCATCCTCAAGTTTTTCCGACCACTCCTTGCGGTTTGCACCAACAGACCGCTCAAGGATGCGCTTAAGCCCACGGTTCGTGACTTCCACCTGCCCGCTCGTATGCGGGTGATAGGGGGTGGATAAATGGTGATGCACACCGTATCGGGACAAAGCCTTTTCAAGCTGTGTGTTACAGAAATGAGTCCCTCAGTCACTAATGAGCGCTTTCGGAGCGCCAAATCGGGCGAACAAACTTTTAAGAAACCTCACAACTACTCTGGCGTCATTAGTGGGTAAGGCTTGTGCCTCCGCCCACTTTGATACATGGTCAACAGCCACGAGTATGTACTTGTTTCCATGTGAGGGGGAGAATGGTCTCATGAAGTCTATCCCCCAAACATCAAAGACTTCACATACTTGTATCCAGTTCTGGGGCATTTCGTCGCGTGCCGATATGTTCGTCGCTCTCTGACAAGCATCGCACGCTTTCACCCAACTCTGCCCGTCACGGAAAATGGTCGGCCAGTAAAACCCGGAATCCAACACCTTCTTCCCGGTGAAGTTGGCTCTGTGGTGGCCTCCGGTAGGTCCCTCATGACACTGGCGCAGAATATCGGTCGCCTCAGTCCCTGATACACACCTTCTGATCACCTGAACAGCACCTACCTTGAACAAGAAAGGGTCGTCCCAAATGTAATGCTTGATATCTGAAAAGAATTTCCTCTTTTGCTGGTGAGTCAATCCTTTAATCAGAATTCTACAAGCAAGGTAGTTCGCAAAGTCGGCGAACCATGGCGACTCATCGCATATCTCAACACCCATCAAAGACTCGTGTGGGAACTTGTCATTTATTGAATCCCAACGCGAGTCTTCGATGTCTCCATGCTCTAACCGAGATAGATGGTCAGCCACTACATTCAAAGCACCCTTTTTATCTTGTATTTCAATATCAAACTCTTGCAGCAACAGGATCCATCTGATTAGACGCGGTTTAGCGTCCTGTTTACTGAAGAGGTATCTAATGGCTGCGTGATCAGTGTATACAACGGTTTTCAAAAGCACTAAATACGATCTAAATTTATCAAATGCGAAAACGACCGCCAAGAGCTCTTTTTCAGTCGTGGTGTAATGCTCTTGAGCGTCGTGAAGAGTTTTGCTCGCATAATAGATCGGATGGAAGTGCTTTTCCTTCTTTTAACCCAGAACGACCCCTATAGCGTAATCACTCGCGTCGCACATGATTTCAAACGGCAAACTCCAGTCTGGTGCGACTAAAATAGGGGCCTCAATCAACTTTTGCTTGAGAAGGTAAAAAACCCTCAAGCAATCATCTCCAAACACGAACGGAGCATCTTTCTCCAACAAACGAGTCATGGGTCTGGCGATTTTTGAAAAATCTTTAATGAATCGCCGATAGAACCCGGCATGACCGAGAAAGCTCCGTATAGCTCTAACAGAGGTGGGGGGCGGAAGTCGTGAAATAACGTCGACTTTAGCTGGATCAACTTCCATGCCCGCATGAGAAATCTTGTGTCCCAGAACTATGCCCTCCTTCACCTTGAAGTGGCATTTCTCCCAGTTCAGGACCAGATTTGTCTCCTCACACCTCTTCAACATTCTTTTTAAATTTTCCAGACATTGATCAAAGGAATCCCCAAATACCGAGAAGTCGTCCATGAACACCTCCATGGAATCCTCAATCATGTCGTGGAAAATGGCGACCATACATCGCTGGAAAGTGGCCGGTGCATTACACAGCCCAAATGGCATACGCCGGTAGGCGAATGTACCGAAGGGACAGGTAAATGTGGTATTCTCCTGGTCCTCGGGAACGATAGGAATTTGAAAGTAACCAGAGAACCCATCCAGAAAACAATAATATGACTTCCCTGACAGACGCTCCAACATTTGATCAATGAATGGAAGCGGGAAGTGGTCCTTGCGAGTGGCGTCGTTGAGTTTGCGATAATCAATGCAAACCCGCCATCCAGTGACCGTCCTGGTTGGAATGAGCTCATTCCTATCGTTTGGGCACTACCTGCACAGGACTGACCCAAACAGAGTCGGAAATGGGATAGATCATACCAGCATCTAACAACTTAATCACTTCCTTTTTAACGACCTCTTGCATGTTTGGGTTCAGCCGCCTCTGGTGCTGCGCACATGGCTTGAACTGATCCTCCATTAGAATTTTATGTGTACAAAAGGAAGGATTTATTCCTTTTATGTCCATGATTTTCCATGCGATTGCTTTCTTATGAAGTTTCAACTCATTAAGCAATCTGCTCTTCTCTTCTTCTGCCAACCCGGATGAAATAATGACAGGCAAATGACGCTTCTCATCCAGAAATGCGTACTCCAGGTGCGGTGGAAGCTCCTTAAGCTCCAAGGTCGGAGGATCTTCTACTGACGGCTTCTACTTCACTTCACTTGCGCGATCAATTTCTTTGAATCGATCCGGACTCTGGGAACCATCGTCACCAATCTGATAGACTGGCTGCTCTAAATCATGGCCCTCCTGCGTAATGCCAATCAGGTCCCCACACAACAGCTGTGTGTCCGAATCTATCTCCTCGATCGTACCCTGGAAATGCGTACTCACATAAGTATCGACTATGTCGATATAATAGAGCGCGTCGTCTTGACTCTGAGGATGCTGCATAGACCGTTTGATATCAAAGGTCACGTGCTCATCATTCACTCGGAGTGTGATTTGGCCAGCCGCCACGTCCACAATCGTCCGGGCGGTATTCAGAAACGGGCGTCCAAGTATCAGAGGCACTTTCGAGTCCTCATCCATGTCCAGGATAACAAAATCCACGGGAAATACAAACTTGTCAATCTTAACAAGCATATTCTCGACAAACCCGCACGGATATTTGACAGATCGATCAGCAAGTCGAATACTCATTCTTTGTCACACCCTGTCTTTTGCGGAAGCGTATGATGTGTGACTAGCTTGTTATCATTGCATTCAATCGTAATAAACAACTACATGATCAAAACGATGTTCATCCATTTATGAAAATTTAAGTATTACAAATACTTGTTATTTAAGTCTTCAAAACACAACCTTTGACAAGGTTTCGATTTAACAAAAGTGGATGACATCTAGACTTGTAGTCTACTTCTATTATGACACTTGCGCCCAAGATCCATCCTGTCACCTGAAATACATGTAATTTTGGAAAACATCAACATAAAGTTGAGCGAGTTCATGCGTCTTGTATATCTTGTATGAAAACATAGTTTGTAACCTTTACAAATCAAGTATTTATTGTATACATCACGTTTTCTTGTGTACACCACGTACTAAATGAGTGTATGAGCAAGGACATTAAGGCATGTGAGGACATAGGGAGCTTTAGTATTTTCTCCTTTCACTGTGTCGATTTTCCCTCGACTGTGTCGATTAACCTCGACTGCGTCAATTTCCCTTGACTGTGTCGATTTCCCTCGACTGTGTCGATTAACCTCGACTGTGTCGATTTCCCTCGACTGGGACACCGAAGCACTCAAGAGGTCACATAAGGACCATGAGTGGGGCTCGGCCGTACCCGTTAGATCTAACCCTCGTCCCTAATTAATGATTGTTTTTAATGGCTTGGTACTATTATTCACCAAGACTTTATGGCGTCTTTTGTATTAGTCTATGCTCACATGATCTAGTATTTTCTAGGCTTTTCTTAAAGCTCATCATATTGCACTCACCACGAGTGCTTCTCGTATTCTCAAATCATATTGCACTCGGTTCTCGTTCTCACCAAGAGTGCTTCTTGTATTTTTACCCTTTGTAAAAATTATAATATCTGTAACATGTATTTCACCCCCGAGAGTTATAAAACCAAAAACAGTTAGAGAAAAGGGGGAGCATGAACTCACAACTTTGCGTTCCTGCGTCGTAAACTTCACCGGATTTGCTTAATTAACGTCGTAACCTATACGCGTTTTCTTAACGTTAGTCACTAGACTTGCGTCGCACAAGTACAGTCACTTTCTTTTGTATATTTTCTTGTGTTAAAAATATTCTATATTTTTAACTAAGTGTTTTACTAATATTATTTTCTCAACAATTAATATAAGTATCTCATGTTTTGCACTTTGCACCTGAATTATGTATCTTGTATGTTGTATGTGTATTTTTATGTTTATACTCCTCATGAGTATTTAGTGTATTTTTAAGTCTTAATACACTAGCACGTATATCACATACTATATACACTTAGCACACACGTTGGTGATCAAATAATATATATATCTTTCTCAAAATATACATACTTAATATCCATTTTTATTTTTGAAGAAATCCTTATTTCTTATCACCAAAAATTAGGGAAACCTTGGTAATACTTTTAAATACATTTTTAGGGAATAAGTTTCTCAAAAGAAAACTTATATTTTTCTAAGTGTCAAAATTTATAAAAATTTTGACAGAGTTTCCCCTGAAAATGGAGGTTTCCCATGTTTTCAAAACATGTGTTTATTTTCTTTTAAATCGTCAACAATCATCAACAACAATTATCAACAATAATTATCAACAACAATCACTAATTTCCCCATTTCATGAACTTGAATATTTACAAAAATGTGTAGTAATTTACTAGCACATTTAGTAAGTCTTGTTATCTTTAAAAATAAGTTTAATTTCTTAAAAACTTTATTTTTAAAGAATATGAAGTTTCACAACTTCTAGTCGAGATTCGCAAAAATATTTCTTTGTTAAATTTTTCTTGTGACACAAGTGTCTACACACTTGTTTATGTACTAAAATGTTTTTAGTTCGGATAAGATCCGGGTTTTAACAAAACTAATATTTTTGCTTGGTTCTTCCGAAAAACCACTTGTAGATCTTTAGATCTACATGTTTAGAGTCTTATTTTACAAGAAAATTTACTTTTACACAAGTTCATGTCTTATGAATGGATGGATCCATCATCCTTTAACTTTCTAACTTTTACATCCTACTAGTTCATGCTCTCAAACATGGACTAGTATGTCTAGATGATGATCCATCTTGTTTTTACTAACAACAACATCAAATAATCATAATCATACAAGATTCACATGATTTACACACATATCTACTCTTTATCCAACTAGTTTATCTTTCTTTCAAGACTTTTAGTTATGTTTTTGTGTGTTCTTGCTTTTTAACCAATAAATCATCTATTAACCATCATAAACAAGATCAAGATGATGATTTAGAGCACTTACTACTAGCACAAGGCTAGGGAAGTTCAAGAGGACAAAAGAGGTGGATAAAAGCAAATGGTGAAGGTCCTTCAAGATACGCTTGCACCGAGCTTCGTTAGTGGCCTTCTTACACCCTTGGATACTTTTAGTATGATTGAGGATGATCAAGTGATGATGGTGGTGGTCTTGGTGGGTTTCGGCCGAACAAAGAAGGAAGGAGAGGAGAAGGTGTGGTGTGATGATGAAGATGAGCTTAAGTGAGGGACTTGTGGTTATAAATAATCATCTTCCAACATCTAAATAACCACTAGTCCTTATGTTCCTTTAGTACAAGGCATGCTTAATAAATAAATGGAGAAAATCAAAGTGGTGATTCCCACTTCATAACCGTGAGGTGAAGGGGGGTGGGGTAATTGGTTGGAATTCAACCATCTAGTTAGTGCTAGTTATTTAATTAAGTAACTAAATTAGTGTAATAGTGTGTGATGTAATATAACGGGTGTTAGGGTATTCGGGGACCCTAACTAGTTTAGAAAAAAATAAAAACAATGCTTCTAGCATTATTTTGGTGTTCCGGGTAAAGTCCGGTTGTTCGGTTAGACACTGTTTCGTTAAAGTGCTAAATTACACTTTTTAGTGTCTTTTAAGTACCTTTTTGCATCCTTTCAGTTCCCAACACTTAGGGAAATATTATGGATGATAAAACGAAATTTCTGCATAATATTTATATGTTTAAATGCTGAATTATTGCTGAATTATACCAAATTCTGCACTTAAAGTGCGTTTCGGGTGCTTTTTAGTGCTTATTCTTGCTTTCGCAATGTCTATAAATTAAACCCTTACATGTACTCTTGGGTCTTAATGTACTTTTGTCGTCGGACCTACACCTAGGCCTCAATTCTAATGTCTGACTGCTTTCTGCAGTTTTGTTGACACGATGTGTCTTACCGGTGAGTTTACTAATATTTCTGACGCAACGCTCTCGTTTATGCATAAAGCTATATTTTGTAGCACAAAATGTGCATGAATTCACTTGCATGGAATTCAGAAATTTATTTGTCTGGTAAACCAGATCATGCACAGTCATTTAAGCACAAATCACTGTTCATTTCGTGTACGGAATGTACGGAAAAGTGACGGTTGTCACAGTCTCCCCCCGTTAAAAGAATTTCGTCCCGAAATTCAGGCGATGCCATCGGTCGCAGGGGAGTTGTGAAACCAATATGGTCACTTAGATTCATGATTTGTCTTTATGTTCCCATGAAATCTTTGGGTCATGTCATGAATTCTATCGTACTCAAGTAAGTCGATCATGACTTTTCTGTGTCTTGTGGACTCTTGGTCCCTAACCTCAACAGGTTTCTATAGTATTGCGGACTCTTGGTCCAAAACCTCAACAGGTTTCTATAGTATCACGGACTCTTGGTCCAAAACCTCAACAGGTTTCTATAGTATCACGGACCCTTGGTCCAAAACCTCAACAGGTTTCTATAGTATCACGGACCCTTGGTCCAAAACCTCAACAGGTTTCTATAGTATCACGGACCCTTGGTCCAAAACCTCAACAGGTTTCTATAGTATCACGGACCCTTGGTCCAAAACCTCAACAGGTTTCTATAGTATCACGGACTCTTGGTCCAAAACCTTAACAGGTTTCTATAGTATCACGGACTCTTAGTCCAAAACCTTAACAGGTTTCTATAGTAATTCTTGTCGTTTGTCATTGACGTGAATCTTATTTGTGGGAACAACGACTGTTCCTTAAGTCAGACTCCTCTACAGACTAGACACATGAATGTGTCGCGATCACTACTGATCTTTTTCTGGGAGCTTCATCTTGTGAGCAATGGTTCTGATCCCTACACCGGGGATTCAACCTCTTTCGTTTTTCAACTCACACTACGCCTTCTCTAGGCGAGGCTCTCATTTAAGCCATACTTCTTGTCTCAAATTCTTTCGACTTCCGCCGCTCATCGGTATAATCTTTCTGTATTCTACGGGCTGTCCTGATATGATTACATATCTGAAGGATCTGGCCTCTAGTTTTCCTGGGCCATCTCGGGCCAGTTGATTGTTTATTTCTCGTCTCCGTTCAACATGACGGGAATTTACTCATTATGTTCCGTCTAAAGCTTTACACGAAGCGGTTTAGACGACGGTGTGATAGATACCGTTGTAGGAAAACTCCACTAAGGGCAAGTGAGTGTTCCGACTTTTCATCAAGGTTTATCACACAAGAACATATTGTGTTCATACAGTCTGCAACTCTGCATTGTTCAGCAGCTCAGTTCAAATTCGAGTTCTTACGATCATCGGTGTGTTGCAACCCTTGTGATCATTAAGGATTGTGCAACGTTTTCTTTCAGGTAATGACGTCCAGTTAGGGCGCGCAATCACTGTATCTATATCAAGATTTCTTCTCGTGATTCCTTAATCAATGTGCCGCGTGTGCAATGTCGTGGTCTCGTTGTATCGACGTACAATCGAGACTTGTCGAGAGACGTCACATAATTGCAACTCTAGCTCCTTAGCTCTTGGTTGCGGGGTTGGCGTGAATTCCGTTCTTATGCACCATGCATCTTAAAGTTCTCACATCGCGAATTCGAAATCCGCTTTTCGTCATCATCGCACATAACTGTGCTGTCTCTAAGAGTTGCAAGGTAAATTGCAGCTGTTGCTCACGACCTTCCTTGGTCGTTGGCCAAATAAGAATGTAGTCAATAAATACATTCATGATCTATTCAGGTGTGGCTTACACGTTTGTTTCATGAGGTCCATGAATACTGTCGATGCATGTGTTAAGCCAGATGGTACGACAAGGATCTCGTAATGCTCGAAGCAAGTCCTAAAGGTCGTTTTAGGTATATTTCCACTTGTATTCACAGTGGAGGACCTCTTGTCCTCAAGTTGATCCCTGGGCAAAGGATTCTGATTCTCAATTTTCTGAAGTTTATGTAAAGTGGAGACTACCAACTTTCTCCTTGTCTCCTTAATTAAGGATGTTATGTCCTTAATTTCCCCTGTCTAGCAGCTCTTGCCGTTATATCAGAGGTTCATGCTTTGCTGGTGAAGCTAGTCGGTATGGCGTCATTCGTCACTGGTGCTGCTCCTGGCATGCGATTTATCCTGAACTCCTCTCATTGCTACGGAGAGGCGTTCCTGGCAAGTCTTTCGAAAAGGCTATTGGGACTTCTTCCGTCACGGGGATGTTCTCAGGCTCTGCAGTCTACTCGGAGGCGTTTCTATGACCAGTGAGGGATGTCGTAGATCTGTCGCCTTGTGGGGTCTAGCATCCTTGCACCTATTGCAGGAAAGTTAGGTTTCATCATCCGCAAGAGGGATGCGTCTGATTTTCTCATATTGAACGACTTTTAGCTGTATACTTGGATTTCTGATCCATGCTGACTATCATATTATGACTTCGCGAGTCAATGGTAACAGAAGGTTCCGACCTTCTGAGTTCCTAGAATATAATTCCTTACTTGCTTCGTCTGTTTAAACTAGCCATCTATATGCCCATTTCTTAAGAATATAGGACGTCTATTTTACTTGAAACTAGGCCAAGCAGTTTCTTAAGTTCTAAGCATGTAAGGTTAAAGTGGATGCCAGTATTAATTAATAGTAGATGCATTAGGTTGGTTAATAGGGATCGTACCCGTAACCGCATCTGGATCCTGGCGTGCTTCACGAGTTTCAATCGTGAAAACCCTTCCTTGCTTGTTTCTTCCTAGGGCAATCTTTCCTAAAGTGCCCTGCTTCACCACATTTGTAGCAACCTGGTATTCTCTTATTTCTTCCATCTGGGTCCTTCGCCCAACAGGCATCCTTGTTGTGCCCTTCCTTTCCACACTTTCCGCACTTAGGCTTCATACATCGACCTTCATGGTGAAAATTGCATTCTCCGCACTTCGGCTTACTTCCCGAGTAGATCTTACCACCGGCCTTATAAGTGGCTCCATCAGTTTTCCTGTCATGCGGCGGTTTTACCTTCTTTCTTTTGCCTGTTCTAGAGCTTCCATAGTTGACTTGGGTGCTCATCTTTAGGTTTGAGGACTTCCTCTTCTTGTTGCTTGACGACTCCACATGAGTCTCTTTCTTGTTATCCTCAGATTCTGAAAATTTTCCCGCACGTAGAGCTTCTTCAGTAAGGGTGACACTCATATCGATAGCCTCTGCAATGGTTGAGGGCTTTGAGGTAGTAACCATGCTCCTGATCTGAGGTGCAAGTCCCCAAATGAATCGTTCAACCCTTTTGAATTCCGGTTTGACTAAGTAGGGGACGACCCTAGACAAGTCGTGAAATCGCTGGACGTATTCGGAAACCTTTGGTCCGTCCATTTTCAAGTTCCAGAACTCCACCTCAATCTTCTGGATTTCGGCTCTAGAACAGTATTTCTTTTCCATCATTTCCTTGAGCTCGTCCCAGCTTAGTGCATAAGCAACATCTGCACCAAGGGTTTGAACCTGAAGGTTCCACCAGGAGAGTGCGCCATCTACGAATAACCCTGAGATATAAGTAACACTCTGTCGGGGCGAACAGTTACTCATTCTTAGAATGGAGTCAGTCTTTTCTGCCCAACGAACAAATGCAACGGCACCTCCTGTGCCATCAAAATTTAATGGCTTGCAGTCCAGGAAATGTTTATAGGTGCAGCCAGTTGGAGGGTTATTTCCAGTAGTGCCATTGCTGTGCTCAGAGCGGAGGGCTTCATGTCGTGCAATTGCCTGCGAGATGCGTTCTTGCAGCTCGGCTTCTGTCCTTGGCAACGTACTGGTGTTTGTGTCTCGCCTGGGCGGCATTTTCTTCTGCCAAAATGGTATGGAGTAGGTTAGACAACATTCCAATTGTCTATGAGATACATAGCACCATAAGCCATTATGTAATTACCCAATTTCACACGTATATATAATCAGTGTATAAGCGAGGAAACATTTATTGAGCCTTCACATAGGCTTGCCAACTTGGCTTATTGTTTGAAATGAACTCGAGGCTACATCGCCTTGGTCATTCAAGTTTTAGTTATTTCCTGCTACATTGGTTTTCTTAGGTCTTTAGCTTTACTGGTGCGTATATTTCCCCTTTGATGGGGTTGTTTGTGTCGAGGTGGTAGAGAGTGTATCGTCACTGATTCTTTTTGAATGTCATTCCACCTCTCTTGCTTAAACATCGTTTTCTCAAACGTCTCGTATGCAGGTAGAAGTGTCAGTCACGAAGTAGGCTAAGACAGGCTTCCTACTTTCTAACGTGCTAAAGCACTGATCTATGTGTTGTTCTACCAGATGAAGGTGAGGACACCTATAGATAGATTTTGTATGGTTTTCATTAGCTCGACCCGCAGAGTCCACCAGGATTTCTGTGCACTACAAGTCGTTATTACGTGGGCCCCCGTAATAATAAATTGTCTTGCACAGTTACCCCAAATTTTCTCTCGTCCAAGCAGATGATCAGTCAAGGAGGGGACACTATTGTCCTTATACCTCTTGTCATGGAAAGGACCATTGCAGTGGTCCACGCGCTAACACTCGTTATCGTTACGCGCGTATAGGCACGATGATTAGATGGAATAGGAATAGAAAGAATTCCTAGTAGTTGGAGGGGCACCTTCGAGATGAATACTTCATCTCCCTTTTCTGGTTAAGCATATCGTCAATCTTGCTTCACATAAGCCACAGGGATCTCGTCCCGTTGATTGAGAATTTGTTCAAGGTTGCCGCCTCTGCCTCGTCATCTTCACCGTAGTTAGGCATCTTCACGATCGAGAGGGAAGAGCAGCCATTTCCTACGGAAGTAAGCTCAGCATCTTGTTTGGTAATCACTCCCAGCCATGAGCTTTGCATAGGACGCGAGGTCGGTAGCTTCATCGTGCGAGTCACGTACAGTAATAGGAGTCGGAGTCGACAGTATATTTATTCACGTCAATAATCATTCCGTACACTTATTTGTATGTATGTATATCAATAACATATATGCTACTTAGCATAATCAAGCAATTTAATGCATTATATCACGTATAACTCTCGTTTTTGGGGGGGTCATTTTGTTTTTGGCAAGTCTAACCCGTATAGACTATGCTTTGGTTGGCACCTTATTTTAAAGGTATTCCTCACTAATGTCCTTGCCTTGTCACTTTTTGAAAAGTGTCTGACTCGTGGATCTTGGCGCTTTTGTGAATGCAATGAAAACCTTTTTGTAAAATGTTTTTGTGAGAGAACTCTAGTGATTGTAGTCTAGACTCGAGAAGGAATCCTAGTTCACTACAATCGAAGCTCTGATACCAAACTGTCACACCCTGTCTTTTGCGGAAGCGTATGATGTGTGACTAGCTTGTTATCATTGCATTCAATCGTAATAAACAACTACATGATCAAAACGATGTTCATCCATTTATGAAAATTTAAGTATTACAAATACTTGTTATTTAAGTCTTCAAAACACAACCTTTGACAAGGTTTCGATTTAACAAAAGTGGATGACATCTAGACTTGTAGTCTACTTCTATTATGACACTTGCGCCCAAGATCCATCCTGTCACCTGAAATACATGTAATTTTGGAAAACATCAACATAAAGTTGAGCGAGTTCATGCGTCTTGTATATCTTGTATGAAAACATAGTTTGTAACCTTTACAAATCAAGTATTTATTGTATACATCACGTTTTCTTGTGTACACCACGTACTAAATGAGTGTATGAGCAAGGACATTAAGGCATGTGAGGACATAGGGAGCTTTAGTATTTTCTCCTTTCACTGTGTCGATTTTCCCTCGACTGTGTCGATTAACCTCGACTGCGTCAATTTCCCTTGACTGTGTCGATTTCCCTCGACTGTGTCGATT
Source organism: Helianthus tuberosus (assembly GCA_030545235.1). Lineage (NCBI taxonomy): Eukaryota > Viridiplantae > Streptophyta > Magnoliopsida > Asterales > Asteraceae > Helianthus > Helianthus tuberosus. Next base: position 204,499,809 of record CM060425.1, read on the forward strand.
AACCTCGACTGTGTCGATTTCCCTCGACTGGGACACCGAAGCACTCAAGAGGTCACATAAGGACCATGAGTGGGGCTCGGCCGTACCCGTTAGATCTAACCCTCGTCCCTAATTAATGATTGTTTTTAATGGCTTGGTACTATTATTCACCAAGACTTTATGGCATCTTTTGTATTAGTCTATGCTCACATGATCTAGTATTTTCTAGGCTTTTCTTAAAGCTCATCATATTGCACTCACCACGAGTGCTTCTCGTATTCTCAAATCATATTGCACTCGGTTCTCGTTCTCACCAAGAGTGCTTCTTGTATTTTTACCCTTTGTAAAAATTATAATATCTGTAACATGTATTTCACCCCCGAGAGTTATAAAACCAAAAACAGTTAGAGAAAAGGAGGAGCATGAACTCACAACTTTGCGTTCCTGCGTCGTAAACTTCACCGGATTTGCTTAATTAACGTCGTAACCTATACGCGCTTTCTTAACGTTAGTCACTAGACTTGCGTCGCACAAGTACAGTCACTTTCTTTTGTATATTTTCTTGTGTTAAAAATATTCTATATTTTTAACTAAGTGTTTTACTAATATTATTTTCTCAACAATTAATATAAGTATCTCATGTTTTGCACTTTGCACCTGAATTATGTATCTTGTATGTTGTATGTGTATTTTTATGTTTATACTCCTCATGAGTATTTAGTGTATTTTTAAGTCTTAATACACTAGCACGTATATCACATACTATAAACACTTAGCACACACGTTGGTGATCAAATAATATATATATCTTTCTCAAAATATACATACTTAATATCCATTTTTATTTTTGAAGAAATCCTTATTTCTTATCACCAAAAATTAGGGAAACCTTGGTAATACTTTTAAATACATTTTTAGGGAATAAGTTTCTCAAAAGAAAACTTATATTTTTCTAAGTGTCAAAATTTATAAAAATTTTGACAGAGTTTCCCCTGAAAATGGAGGTTTCCCATGTTTTCAAAACATGTGTTTATTTTCTTTTAAATCGTCAACAATCATCAACAACAATTATCAACAATAATTATCAACAACAATCACTAATTTCCCCATTTCATGAACTTGAATATTTACAAAAATGTGTAGTAATTTACTAGCACATTTAGTAAGTCTTGTTATCTTTAAAAATAAGTTTAATTTCTTAAAAACTTTATTTTTAAAGAATATGAAGTTTCACAACTTCTAGTCGAGATTCACAAAAATATTTCTTTGTTAAATTTTTCTTGTGACACAAGTGTCTACACACTTGTTTATGTACTAAAATGTTTTTAGTTCGGATAAGATCCGGGTTTTAACAAAACTAATATTTTTGCTTGGTTCTTCCGAAAAACCACTTGTAGATCTTTAGATCTACATGTTTAGAGTCTTATTTTACAAGAAAATTTACTTTTACACAAGTTCATGTCTTATGAATGGATGGATCCATCATCCTTTAACTTTCTAACTTTTACATCCTACTAGTTCATGCTCTCAAACATGGACTAGTATGTCTAGATGATGATCCATCTTGTTTTACTAACAACAACATCAAATAATCATAATCATACAAGATTCACATGATTTACACACATATCTACTCTTTATCCAACTAGTTTATCTTTCTTTCAAGACTTATAGTTATGTTTTTGTGTGTTCTTGCTTTTTAACCAATAAATCATCTATTAACCATCATAAACAAGATCAAGATGATGATTTAGAGCACTTACTACTAGCACAAGGCTAGGGAAGTTCAAGAGGACAAAAGAGGTGGATAAAAGCAAATGGTGAAGGTCCTTCAAGATACGCTTGCACCGAGCTTCGTTAGTGGCCTTCTTACACCCTTGGATACTTTTAGTATGATTGAGGATGATCAAGTGATGATGGTGGTGGTCTTGGTGGGTTTCGGCCGAACAAAGAAGGAAGGAGAGGAGAAGGTGTGGTGTGATGATGAAGATGAGCTTAAGTGAGGGACTTGTGGTTATAAATAATCATCTTCCAACATCTAAATAACCACTAGTCCTTATGTTCCTTTAGTACAAGGCATGCTTAATAAATAAATGGAGAAAATCAAAGTGGTGATTCCCACTTCATAACCGTGAGGTGAAGGGGGGTGGGGTAATTGGTTGGAATTCAACCATCTAGTTAGTGCTAGTTATTTAATTAAGTAACTAAATTAGTGTAATAGTGTGTGATGTAATATAACGGGTGTTAGGGTATTCGGGGACCCTAACTAGTTTAGAAAAAAATAAAAACAATGCTTCTAGCATTATTTTGGTGTTCCGGGTAAAGTCCGGTTGTTCGGTTAGACACTGTTTCGTTAAAGTGCTAAATTACACTTTTTAGTGTCTTTTAAGTACCTTTTTGCATCCTTTCAGTTCCCAACACTTAGGGAAATATTATGGATGATAAAACGAAATTTCTGCATAATATTTATATGTTTAAATGCTGAATTATTGCTGAATTATACCAAATTCTGCACTTAAAGTGCGTTTCGGGTGCTTTTTAGTGCTTATTCTTGCTTTCGCAATGTCTATAAATTAAACCCTTACATGTACTCTTGGGTCTTAATGTACTTTTGTCGTCGGACCTACACCTAGGCCTCAATTCTAATGTCTGACTGCTTTCTGCAGTTTTGTTGACACGATGTGTCTTACCGGTGAGTTTACTAATATTTCTGACGCAACGCTCTCGTTTATGCATAAAGCTATATTTTGTAGCACAAAATGTGCATGAATTCACTTGCATGGAATTCAGAAATTTATTTGTCTGGTAAACCAGATCATGCACAGTCATTTAAGCACAAATTACTGTTCATTTCGTGTACGGAATGTACGGAAAAGTGACGGTTGTCACATTCTTGTAGGTGACGGCTCACCTAGATCCAACTTTGTAAAAACCTTATAGGGCATAAGGTTTATACTCGCTCCTAGATCTGCTAACGCATTACTGACAGACATATTGCCAATGAGGCTAGGAAGCGTGAAACTGCCTGGATCTCCCATTTTTGCAGGCAGGCGATTCTGAAGAATAGCAGAGAAACTTTCATTCATAACCACGCAAGACATGTCCTCGAGCTTTTGTTTATTTGAGAGGATGTCTTTCAGAAACTTTGCATACTTCAGCATATGGGCCAAAGCTTCAACAAACGGTATGTTTATATGCAATTGCTTAAACATTTCGAGAAACTTACCGTATTGTTCATCATTCTTCTGCTTCTTCAGCCTTCCTGGATAAGGCACTGGAGGCGTGTAACCCTTGACCGGCTCCTGGACTTGTGTTGTACTTGCTGGGCGTAGCCTGGCATGCACCTCGTCCGGTGTGTCATTCGGGACCGCTTCAGTGATCGGCGTTGAGTCCGATATGACGGGTCCGGTAGGTTTTCCACTCCTGGTCATCACAGTGTTCACATCCCTGTGCCCGCCCGGGTTAGGTTCGGTATTGCCCGGAAGACCACCCTGGGGTCTTTTAGACATCATCTGTGCCAGCTGACCAACCTGATTCTCTATATTTTGAATCGAGGCCTTGTGACTCCTCATTTCTCCCTCATGAGAGAGAAAACGATCCTCGCTCTGCTGGTAGCATTTTTCAGCTAACTGATTCGCGCTCGAGGAGCTAGTAAGAAGCTGAGCCATCATATCCTCCAGCTTAGAACTAGACTGAGGGGCCTGCTGCTGGGAATTACTCCCAGAGCCCTGATTCTGATATGAATATGGACGCTGCTGGTAAGGTTGGTTGTATTGCTGGAACTGCTGACCCTGACCCTGACCCTGACCCTGTTGCGCTGGAGCGCGCGGAGTGAACCCCAATGGATTTTGATTGCCTGTATTCGCTCGCCACCCAAAATTTGGGTGATTTCTCCAACCGGGATTATAGGTGTTGTTGTACGGGTTGTTCTGCGGCCTCACCTGATTACTCACGAAATCTACCTCTTCGTAGCCCTCGTATACGACTCCCTGAAAACATACCCCAGGCTCGTGTGACACTCCACACTGGTCACATCCCGAGCCCGCATGCGCAATCATCTAGGACCTGTCGAATCTCGATGCGAGAGCCGAGATTTGTGCAGTAATGGCCGTACAGTCGCCTACAGCATGGACTCCTGCGCGAGATGATGATGATGATGCCCGGCCTCTATCTCCTTCCCGACGTGAGCTGGATTTCAACGCAACTTTCTCTATAATATCATACGCTTCATTCGGCGTCTTAGTTCCTCGATCGCCTCCAGCGTTCACGTCTAATCGCTCCTGTGTGTTGTAACTGAGCCCCTGATAGAACGTCAAAACCAGCTGTCTCTTGGAGTAGCCATGATGTGGCACATCAATCAACAAATCCTTGAATCTCTCCCAAGCCGCATGCAACGACTCACCCTCGTCCTGGTGAAAAGATACAATTCGGTTCCATAGCTTGTTCGTTTTCTCAGGTGGAAAATATTTCTGCATAAACTGCTCCGCCAACTGATTCCAGGTCCTGATGGACCCGGCTGGAAGTGACATAAGCCAAGCTCTAGCTTTGTCACGTAACGAAAACGGAAACAAACTCAACCGAATTGCATCCCCCGAAACATCTGTAATCTTAAACGTAGAACAAACATGGAGAAAAACAGCAATATGCCTCCCGGGATCCTCATGCTCACGTCCGTTAAACTGTACTGAATTTTGTACCATATTAATAATACTAGATCTAGTTTCAAAAGTAGGTACATCAATAGTAGGTTGAAGGATACTCGGCTCCAGGCCTGCCCTTCCGGGCTGATTTGTCTCATTCAACGGTCGCTCATCATCTGCCATGATTGCGTCTCCTCCTGAGCCCTCGGCTTCAACGGGTACCACCGGCTCCGGCTCACCACTTCCGAGCAGTAGCCCAACCGCCCGACCTCTCGCGCGTAGACGTCTCCTAAGATCACGTTCGGGCTCGTCTGACGGTTCAACAACTTCTGGAGCGGGGGTCGAGAACATTAACCTGCAAACAAAAATTTGACACAGTGAATACTTTATTAATAAAATAATGCTGGTTTTTTTCAGCTGAATAGAAACAGGATATTATTAAAAATGGGCTGGAAATTTTATAAAAATCCGAAAATAGGCCCGAAATTTTATAAAAATCAACACAATAAAAATAATCGAATCGGCTAATACAAAAATGATTTAAAGGTGCCGAAAACCCAATGAATAAATGAATAAATAAATCCGGATTGAATAAATAAATGGAATAAAAATTTACAAGTGTACATAAATGACTTGGAAAACGAATAAATGAAATAAAAGCAAGAAATATTAACAAATAAATAAACAAATAAATAATCAAGAAATTATTCACAAATATTAACAAGTATATACACCGATAAAACAATGACTCGGGTCGTTCCTAAAGCTCGCCAAATCCCCGTCAACGGCGCCAAAAACTTGACGTGTGCGCGACTACACATATTTTTACAATGAAATTACACACGAATTGGTTTTAAATTTATAAAAGTGATTTTTACTTTTACATCAAAACACACACGAAAGAGGCAAGTGTACCCCGTCATATATGTTGTAAAGTATCAGTAAGAACCAAGTATCGATCCAAGGAAATGGGCGGAGAATTAATACTAGACCTTTGTCACTAAACTACCGGCAAAAACATAAGTTTGTTTGATTTTAATTAAACTAAAGTAAGCGTAAACAAATACATAATAAACATAGTATAAAATAGATAAATAGCCTTGCTTAATATACAACCAAAGCATGTCAACTAAGTCGGTTTTGGCACTAGAAGCATTCGGTCAATTTTCCATTTTAAGACAATTAGTATCCCTTTCGGGAATCCTAACATGACAATCATTCGGAAAGTTAAAACGATAAACACACTTTAACCACCTAAAATTGTTCTTTAACGTGCAATTGAATAAATGTCTATGAAAATCTCTTAAAAATAAGTTATTCATCCGTTAGGAGTTTTCTAACCGCACTTAATCAAGGAAAGAGACACCGATAAACACAATGCAACCACCGAGACAAGCATAAACTAGATTAAATCACAACCGAGTTCATTTTACAAATCTTGCATAATAATTCACCAAGAAAGCAATTTTGGCCTAAACTACTAACTAAGCTAACAAATCATGGCAAGAATTTATAACGACACCATCTAACCCATTAAGGTCCTTACGTGACAGCAAGCTCTCTTGATTAACAATAATTACATTTTATTAAAACACTAACCATTTCTAGTATCATGATGCACACATTTAAACCAAGCTAATCTAGTTAACCAAGTTCAAAGTTTACTAATACAAGATTAATTAAGCTTCATTTTTCAACTATCTTAACTAACGAAGCATCAATCATCCAACATAATTACTTATAATCAAGAAATCAATATCAAAAACAAGGTTGCAAACTAATCATCAAAGATTAACATAGAAAATACTTCCAAATGTCATAACAAACAAAGTTTAACATACTAATGGCTATAATCAAGCAAGGGATTGTTGTGTTTTTGCCCAAAGGCTACAATAATACAAGAACTTTAATCTAAATGCTTGAAAGATTAACAAAATCATGGAAAGATTAGAAAACCAAACCATAAACAAGCACTAGACTAAGAATCCGGATAGTAATGGAGCTAAACGGCACAATGTGGCTTGAATCCGGGTCAAAAGCATAGCCTCCGGAGCCTGTATAATCGCCTGTGAAGCTCCCAAAATTCCAGAATGTCGAACATAATGTTTCTGTTCTGTTTTTATATTTTTTCGATGTCGCACGGTCGTTCTTCCAATGGCACGACCATGCACTTTAAACAATTATTGGGTATGGTGCACCATACTGCATGACGTCATCAGATCATTGACAAGATACGATATCACACGACCGTTCTTCATATGGCACGGTCGTTCTTCGCCGGGTTCTTGTTGAACGCTTGGTCGCACCAATCGTTCAGTTCCGAGGTTATGGCTGATCATCGGATCCGCACGGGGTGCAGATCATGGCACGACCGTGCGTCACCGGGCTGGCCTTGTGTGCCTTGCACGCCTAGTCGCACTGGTCGTTCAATGCCGGACCAAGTTGGTTTTGTCGGAGATGCACGGTCGTGCATTTGGTCGCACGACCGTTCCACACGCCCAGGTCAGTTTTCTAACAGAAGGTTCGCAGCTTCGTCGTTTTGTCCGGAAAGTCCTCGTTTTTGCTATCATCTTGTCTGGTATGCTGTTTTAGGCCTGTAAACAAAAGTGTAGATAATTAAGTATCTGAATGACGGTTTTACGGCCAAAAACGCATAAAAGAGGGGTAAAATGGGGGACTAAAATATGTGTAAATTAGCGAATATCAGTTACCCCATTGGAGAAAGCGATAGAGAGGTATATCAATGGTTTACCGGATTCCATACAGGATATTGTGACTGGCATTAATCCTACTACTGTTCGTCACGCGATCGAGTTGTCTGCTACCCTGACTGAGTCTCAAGTCAGGAAGGGTAAACTTACCCGTAAGGGTGATAAGAAGAAGTCGACCGATTCTGTCAAGGAAAAGGGTAAGGGTAAGAAAGGTGAGTCGTCGAAGAAGTCGAGAAAGTGAAAGGGTGCTCAGAATTTTGCAGTAACAGCTCAGAACCCTCAGAACCCACCGGCTCAACTGCCTGCGAAGAAACTGTATGCTGGTACCGCACCTCATTGTGCTCACTACAACGGCCATCATGTTGCACAACAAGCTTGTAAGCAATGCACTACGTGTGGTAAACCTGGGCATTTGGCCAACATTTGTCGTTTGGGACAAAATCAGGTTGCCCAGGCTCAAGCTCTGGTTCAGGGGAATGCTGGGAGATTCCCAGCGGGTTCATGTTTCAATTTTGGAGAGTTTGGTCACTTCCGCAACAACTGTCCGAGGTTGGCGAATGCAAATGCGAATCCGAACGTGAATGTCAACGCGAATGTAAATCCCGCTCGTGGTCGAGCGTATAACTTGAATGCCAACGAAGCGAGGGCTGACAACGAGGTTGTCAATGGTACGTTCCTTGTTAACAATCGAGCTGCATCTATTCTTTTTTATTCTGGTGCCGATAGAAGTTTTGTTTCGTTATCTTTTGAACCTTTGCTTGCGATACCTAGAACTAAACTGAGGAAACCCTTATCTGTCGAAGTTGCCACTGGTAAACCTCTTGTTCTTGATTCTGTTATTCGTGATTGTCAGTTAAACCTTGATAACCATCTTTTTCCTATTGACCTCACGCCAATGCAACTTGGGAGTTTCGATATTATCGTGGGGATGGATTGGTTAACCAAACATCATGCCGAGGTGGTTTGTTTCGATAAGATTGTTCGTATTCCTCTTCCGTCTGGCGATGTTCTGGAAGTTCGTGGCGAGAAGCCATCTGGTGGTTTGAAGATTATGTCGTGTACAAAAGCCCAAAGTTATTTGCGAAAGGGATAGGTTGCTTTTCTGGTACATGTCACCGAGGAAAAAGGCAAGAGCAAGAGTATTCAGGATATTCCAATTGTTCGGGATTATCCAGAGGTGTTTCCCGATGAACTACCTGGTTTGCCTCCAGTTCGTCAAGTTGAGTTTCATATTGACCTTGTACCCAATGCCAACCCGATTGTGAAAGCACCTTATCGTCTTGCACCGTCGGAGATGCAAGAATTATCGAAACAACTTCAAGAGTTATCTGATAAAGGATTCATCCGTCCGAGCTTTTCACCTTGGGGTGCTCCTGTCCAATTCGTGAAAAAGAAAGATGGATCTTTTCGAATGTGTATCGATTATCGTGAGCTTAACAAGCTTACCATCAAGAATCGATATCCCCTACCTCGAATCGATGATCTCTTTGATCAACTGCAAGGTGCTACCTATTTTTCCAAGATCGATCTGCGTTCTGGGTATCATCAACTTCGTGTTCTCGGAGAAGATATTCCCAAAACTGCTTTCCGCATAAGATATGGGCATTACGAGTTCACTATCATGCCTTTTGGTTTGACGAATGCCCCAGCAATCTTCATTGACTTAATGAATAAGGTCTGTAAACCTTATTTAGACAAGTTCATCATTGTGTTCATCGACGATATTCTCATTTATTCGAAGTCTCGAGCCGGTCACGAGCAACACCTTCGTTTGACCTTGGAACTTCCGAAGAAGGAACAACTTTTTGCTAAGTTCTCCAAGTGTGAATTTTGGCTTAGAGAAGTTCAGTTTTTCAGTCATATTTTCAACGAGCAGGGTATTCATGTGGATCCATCCAAAATAGCTGCTATTAAGGATTGGAATACACCAACGACACCTACAGAGATTCGATCTTTTCTTGGTCTTGCTGGTTATTATCTTCGATTCATTTCAAATTTCTCAATGATTGCGGTTCCACTCACTGCTTTGACTCAGAAGGATTTACCACATCAGCTTGAGCTTAAACTCGAAAGGAAAGACGATGGTTTGCTTTATTTCAAGGATCGTTTGTGGATTCCGAAACAAGACGATCTTCGCACCTTGGTAAGGACGAATCTCATAAGTCTCGATATTCTATCCATCCTGGTGCTGATAAAATGTACAAGGATCTTCGTACTCAGTATTGGTGGCCTGGTATGAAGAAGGATGTTGCCTTGTATGTATCGAAATGCCTAAATTGTCTCAAAGTTAAGGCTGAACATCAACGACCTTCTGGTTTGCTTATACAACCAGAGATACCGGTTTGGAAGTTGGAGAACATTGCGATGGATCTCATCACTAAATTACCACGTACATCTAAGGGTCACGATGCGATTTGGGTTGTTATCGATCGTTTAATGAAATCAGCTCATTTTATTCCGTTTTGCGAGGATCTATCTGCTGATAAACTTGCAAAGATTTATGTTGATGAGATAGTATCTCAACATGGTGTTCCTTTAGATATCATTTCTGATCGTGATGCTCGATTTTCATCTCATTTTTGGAAGACCATGCAATATGCTTTGGGGACCCAACTAAATCTAAGCACTGCTTATCATCCCCAAACAGATGGACAATCTGAGAGAACGATTCAAACTTTGGAGGATATGCTTAGAGCATGCGTAATAGACTTTGGTGGTAATTGGGATTCTCATCTTCCATTGATAGAGTTCTCTTACAACAATAGTCATCATGCTAGTATTAATATGGCACCATTCGAAGCTCTCTACAGTCGAAAATGTCGTTCACCTGTCTGTTGGAATAATATCGGTGAAGCAGCTTACTGGACCTGAGCTCATTCTAGAAATAACAGACAAAATCAAGAAAATTCGTGATAATCTTGTGACAGCTCGAAGCCGTCAAAAGAGTTACGCGGATATGCGACGCAAACCCTTAGAATTTCAAATTGGTGACCGTGTCCTACTCAAGGTGTCACCTTGGAAGGGAGTGGTGAGATTTGGAAAGAAAGGAAAACTTGCACCACGATATGTTGGACCATTTAAGATTGTGGAAAGCATTGGGAAGGTTGCCTATCGACTAGAGCTACCTCCAGAGCTTGGAAATATTCATCCGACTTTTCACGTGTCCAATTTGCGAAAGTGTTTAGCTGACGCTGATCTTCACATTCCACTCGACAAAATCCAAATCGATGAAACGATGCACTTTGTCGAGAAACCTGTGGAGAAAATGGACCGTACATTCAAACAGTTGAAGAACAAACGGATTCGATTGGTCAAGGTTCGCTGGGATTCCAAACGTGGCCCAAAGTTTACTTGGGAACGTGAGGACCAAATGAAGGTGAAATATCCGCATTTGTCTTCACAAGCTTCCTCTAGTTAAAATTTCGGGACGAAATTTCCTAAAGTAGGGGAGACTGTGACAACTGTGTTCTGTAATCGTCGTATAATGTAAAACAATGTCAATAATCAATAAAACAATGTGCTTTGGTGTTATTATATGTTTTTTGGTGTTATTATGTGTGTAATTGTGTTTGATGATTTTACGATTTGTTTCGATTCCGATTTCAAGCTTTAAATCGCTTTCTGGAAGGTTATACGCAAACTGGTGCGTAAACGTAGTCAATTTAATACGAAAAACACTCCGGAATAGCGACATAGGCTTAACATACCTTAAATAACCTCCACATAACTTAGAAATAAGTTTTGGATGGTCTGGTGTGTTGAAATCAAGGTTATTCGATCACAGGGACTAATTGTGTCAAACTGTGAAACTATATCGATTTGTATAGTAAAAAAACATTCCGGAACTTGATCATAAGTTAAAAATACCCTAAATATCATTTACATAGCTTAGAAATAGGCTTTGAGGGGTTCGGTATGCTAAAATAAACTTTATTGATCAATAGGGACTAAAAGCGTCAAAAAGTGCACAAGTTTGCATTTTCGCGCATATCTTACGTTCTGAATATATCCGGAGATCCAAAAATTTATTTTAGTGATTGGCTTGATAGAATTCCATTCGTCGCGTAATTTGGATCGTTTTTGCGTTCGTTACGACTTTCGTCGTAATTAACCGAATAACGCAACCGTAAGACCAAACGAACCGACATCTGAGATATTTTTTAGCATGTTTTGAGTCCCCTATACTTTAACATCATTTTAGAGCCTTGAAATGGGGTTAACGGGGTTTAAACGCATCGAAAAAGGCCTTAAACATGTGCAGGGACCATTTCTGTCATTTTTTGCAAAATTTCTAGGAACTGGCACCTGGTGGCGCTGCGCCACCACCAAATGTCTCTGCCGTGGCACGAAGCCATGGCCTGATCTGGACAGAAACTTGTTTTTCAGCATTTTTCAGCAATGGGATTGAACTTGGGGGTCTTTTTTGTAACTTTTGCAATACCTGAAGCTGGTTTTCGACCCCCATTGTAGTCTAATACCATGTACCCACATGTATGGCCAAGATTACACCCTCTAAACACATGGAATGATCCTATTGATCTCAACTTCCTATAAATATCAAGCTTCCTCATTTGGGTTCTTCACACTTGATTCTGAAATTTCTCTAAGTTGAGGTGTTTATCACTTCATACCTGAGAATATTTGGAATCAAAACACCTTCTTGGACCCTTTGTAAGTCCTCTTCTTGCTTGTTCTTGTATTTCAAGCATGAATGTCAAACAGAGCTTTGACCAGTCAATGGTCAACACAAAGTTCATTTGAACTTTGCAACGTGAGCGTAATCACGATGGTTATAGTCCCTTGTGACTATACCTACTGATTACCATGTTGACTAGGCGTAGTGACGAGTCGTAGTTTCGGCCAAAATGCGTATTTGTGTGTATTTTGTAACCAAACTACTCTTGGGTATCAAAACCGTTTGTTTTGATACCAAAACCTGTTTTCTAACTTAACTAAACATGTCTTAACATGTTTAGCTCGTCACTTTTAGTTTAGTGCTTGTGTAGAGTCGTAAGTCAAGCGGACTAAACACCCGCTTAGACTTTCAAACTAAACCCGTTTGGTCGATCATTGGGATCCGACCAAACATGTTTAGTGACCATAGTTGCATAGGGAATAACCTTCCGAGGTTATACCTTATGGTCAGTTAGGTTTAATTAGTTGTATGATAGGTAATTTATATGCCTTAGGTAAATGACCAAAATGCCCTTTTCATGCATAATTGGTAATTAAGCATATGTAACATAAAATTTTGTCACTTAATTGATTATGCAACATGTTTAGGCATATAAAACTTGTCATAGGACTAGTTATACGTCTCGAACGCGCTTGGCGCGAACGACGCGTTAAAGTAGCGTAAGCTACCTTAATGGGTCGTGACAGGTCGAAAGCACTTAGGTTAGGTTCCGATTTAGAATGTAGGCTTTGTTAAACCATATCACATGAGTTCCAATACTCATTTGGTTTATAAGACCTCATTCTGTCCAATCTTCCGATTTAGGCGTCAATTGTTTTGTCTAGTGATTCGATTACTAAGTGCTGCTTGATTTCTCTGGTTTACTTGAGTTTGTTGAAGTTCTATTGATTGAGGATACTTTTCACTTCATGTGAGTACATAGTTTCTCTATTTTACTGTTTTCAATTGTTTTGGGGTGATTCATATGTATCAAAACGATTTTCGATATTTTAACGATGGTTTCAAAAACGATTAAGATGGTTTATACTACATTAATAACGATTTTGATAATGTGAGCGAACTTGTTGGTTGTAGTAACATAACGAATGAAATTCATTAATTTTGGCCGAACCGACCAGTATTAGGTTATGGTACCATAGGATCTGACAAATCTCGTTATTAGACTGCACCCATGGTTATGTGTGGGTTAGGCGGGTAACGACTGAATCTGTGATTATTAATTTACCCTTTGGTGGTTTGTTAATGCGAGAAGCGAGATAATTGAGTCACGACGGTTTGAATGTTATTAGCGAGACAACCAAAAATAGTTTTCACAATTAAAACGAGGATGATTTAAACGATTTAAACGAGTTAACGATTTGGAAATGATTTGAACAAGATTAAACAAGTTGGATAAACGATTGGTTTTTGGTTAAGTGTTTAGATAACGGGACGGGTGTAATTTGGTGAAAACGTGGTAGATACGCCGCTGGTACTTCTTATATATAAGTGTTTTCAACATATTACATACCGTGGCGTTATTTAGTTCACTTGGGTAAACGATTTTGAAACGATGTCACATAATGATGTTTTCGAAAGGATATAAACCATACGAGATTTATTAAACGAGCTAATACAAAATGTTTTACAATTTGGTTTACTAAAACAAATGTTTTTTGGTTAAGAATCATGGCTACGAGGTTTTATAAATTATAACCCGCTTGATTTGAGTTGGTATATTTCGTTGCAATATTATACTCTTTTCAAAACAAGGTTTTTAATAAGGTATTGCAGCATGTAAACTAGCCATGAATTCAACACTCTTATAAAACCTATGTGCTCGCCAGCATTTTTTTGCTGACTTTTCTTTTACATATGTTTCAGGTGTTGCTTGATGTTGATTTCTAGGATGCATGAGTCACATAGGATATGGACGAGGCCTTAGTGACATAATAACAATGATAGTCGATATGTAACTTGTTTGTTTCGTGTTAAAACAATGTAAATTACTTGATGAATAAATAAAATGAAACCTTTTGTATTCCATGGTTGTGAAACAATAATTCTGCCACGACACTCCCCGACGTTTCCGCCACGGTTTGTTGTTTTAACGTGGTCGGGGTGTGACAATGCACACCCTGCAACCCCTGTTCCTGTGCATTATGTTCAAACCACTGTTCCTCAAATTCAGTATGTCCAGGCCCCTGCTCCTTAGGTTTAGGTGCAACAAGCTGCACCAGCAGTGGTTCAACCAGACCAACAAAGCTTTTTCACCCAAAGGCTGGTTGATTGGAGTAGCTTACCTGAAGAGTTAGGAGATGAAAATTTTGCAATCTATGCTCAAAATAATGTTTCTAGTGATGATATTTGTTTTGTAGCATTGGAGACCATGCCAGAAGGGCTGGAAGCTGAAGAACGACAGTCAAGTGATGAAACAGTGGACAAAATTGCTGAAGCAGTGGTTACTGCTGTTGTTGATGAAATACTGTTGGGAGAAAGTTCAAAACCCCTGTTGGAACCACTGTCCGACCCCTGGTCCAAAGAAGAAGAAGAGAAGAAATACGGTGAAAAAGAAGAGAAAACTCAAGAAGAAAGGGATCATACCTTTTATTGTGCCATGATGGCTGCAACTAAGGTATCACCCCAGGTTCTTAAAAACCTTTGTTAAGACAAATGCATCATAGCATTTGAAAACATTAAGGAGGTGAATTAAAACCTTAGGGATAGGTTATTAACTTCTGAGGTTCAATTTGAAAAGTCTTTAAAAGAACTGAAAAACAAATTGAATGAAACATGCAGCATCAAACAAGAGCATAGCATAACCAAGGACCAACTCCAGACCATGATAGAAAAATATAATGCCTGCAAAAAGGAGTTGGAATCCACCTTGATAACTTGTGAAAAATGGGTGGAATCCTGCAAAGGTTATGAAGTCATGCTTGAGAAACAGATAAAAAGCAATGTGAAATTTGGTGTAGGTTTTAGAAAACATGACCAAGTTGAAAACAATGTTGCAAATGAATCTGGTTTTGTTGAAATTGTTCCCACAAACAAGAATGGCCAAGAGGTTAAAATAACTGATAAACTTGGTAACATGATCAGTTTAGAAAGATCTGTGGGGTCCTCAACTTTTAAGGAGATTGAGAAATATCAATTCAAACCCACATGGTTTGATGAGTGTGACATCCTTGAAAACTTCAAACCCGTGGACTTCACAACCACTGATGGTGTCAAAGCTCCTAAAGCAAACGTCATTCCTCTTAAGGACATCCCAACAGTAGTTCAAAACTCTGTTGCAAAGGAGTCTGAAAAGAAGAAAAGAAAAGAAATGGTTAAAAACTTGTTTTGTGATTTCTGTGAGAAGAAAAATCATTTGACCAAAGATTGTTTTCATCTAAAAGCATATGATATTAACAAAACAAGCAACATTGTACCTTTTCAGAGCTGCATCATCTGTGGTAAATCAAACCACATCACTTAGGAATGTGTGTATCTCAAATCCTTTGATGTAAAAAAGAATGAGTACACTTCAAAAACATCCTTGAGTTCATCAAAACCACCAACCAAGAATCAACCACTGTTTGTGCTAGTTCAAACAACTGTTACCAAATAGCTGACCCAAACCTCTGTTAAACGAGATGTTCTGGTAACTGATGCACCCCCTGCTAACCAATACCGAAGAGGTAAAGGTCAACCACCATATCCTAGGGTCCCACATGTTTACGAAGCCTACAAAAGGCCTTCTAAACCAAGAGTGAATAGGCATCCCTATGGATATCAAGAACTGATTGGAAATGGTCCCCAACAGTGGTTAGAAAAACAAGCTGAAAAAGTTAATCAATCCCCTGATCTAACCACTGTCCATCTTCCTGACCTTAACATAGACACTGTTGAGACCCCATCCAAAGCCATATTGGCTTTGGAGACCCTCCTGAACTAATCATTTACTTGATGTGCAGGGAGCTTCTGCATGCTTAGATAGTCTTTGGTATGTAGATAGTGGAGGCTCCAGGCACATGACTGGATGTAGAGCCCTACTCAAAGAATTCAAAACTCATGGAGGGGTGATATATCTTTTGGTAATAATAGTAATGGGAAGGTGATGGGTTCTGGTAAAGTACAGTATGGAAATGTTAAGTTTGAAAATGTCAATCTGATAGACAATCTAAAATTCAACCTCCTTAGTGTCTCTCAAATGAGTGACAAAGGTTATGGTTCTTTCTTTACTAAGGAGTGTTGTAGGATTGTTGGTCCAGAAATGATTGAAAAGATTGAAGAAATAATAAAAACTAGAATAACTAAACTTGTTGCTCAAAGAAGTGGCAGTGTGTATCTAGTTGATTTGTCAAAAGAGAACCCAAGAACTGATGCTTGTCTGTTCTCAGCTGCCTCTAACAAAGAGACAGAACTTTGGCACAGAAGATTGGGGTACACAAATCTCAAGACAATCACAACTTTGTCAAAACAGGGGGTTAATAAGAGGTCTTCCTCAAAAACTGTTCACCTGTCCTAAGCATTGTGTTTCCTGTCTAAAAGGAAAACAACATAAAAGCTCTTTTTAGTCCATTGAAGAGTCCAAAACAACCAAGTGCTTGCAAATGCTTCACATGGATCTGTTTGGCCCAGTTAAAGTCACGAGTCTTAAAAAGAAAATATATTTCTTGGTAATTGTAGATGACTTTTCTAGGTTTACATAGACTTATTTCTTACATTCCAAAGATGAGACTGTAGGCATTCTGCAAGACTTTGTCACATAGGTTGAAAAGCAGTTTGACTTGCCAGTAAAAATCTTCAGGAGTGACAATGGCACAGAATTCAGAAATAGGGAGTTGGATGAGTTCTGTGTGTCAAAAGGAATTGTAAGGCAGTACAGCATTCCAAGAACACCAGAACAAAATGGGGTAGTTGAAAGAAAGAACAGAACTTTGATAGAGGCTGCTAGGACCATGCTTGTTGATTCAGGTTTGCCATTAACTTTCTGGGTAGAGGCTGTAAACACTGCCTGCTATGTCCAAAACAGAGTTTTAATAAACCCCAGGCATCAAAAGACTGCCTATGAAATTCTGTATAAAATCAAACCACTGATCTCATATTTTAAAGTTTTTAGCTACCCATGTTTCATTCTAAACTTAAAAGATTCTATCTCAAAGTTTGTAACCAAAATTGATTGTGGTTATCATTTGGGATACTCAACCACTGCTAAGGCCTACAAAGTGTTCAACACTAGGACTAAGACAGTGTAAGAGATTTTGAATGTGAAATTCAATGAACTCTCTTCAATGAAAATCCCTGCAAATCCTGCAGAATTATTTGATATTGATAAATTTACATTTGAAAATGTTTCTGTCAAGACTAATAGTGCAGGTCCATCACAAAATCCTCCATCAGACTATGGATATGAAGTCATCATTCCACAACAAAAGTCTGCATCAAATGGTAGAGAGGTAGATGTTCAAAACAGCTGTCAAAGATCAACCACTGCTACCTCAACAGTTGTTGATCAAAGTAGCCTATTAACCCCTGTTTCCACATCCTCAAACACTGTTGATAAAAATCCCCAAATAGTGGATAAAAATCAGCATGCTTTCATACCACTTCCTCCTATTCCTCCACCTCCATTTCAAGCCACTGCTGGATCATCAAAGTCACCAGCAGTGGTTAGCTCGGAAGATTCACATCTGCAGCCTTCACCCTTAAATGCCATTGTTCCATACAAAGGAGAGTTAATCTTCTTGAAGTCTCATCCACTAGACCAAATCATTGGCAACATCAGTGAAGGGGTGCTAACCGGAAGCCAACCCCAAAACATGTGTCTTTTTGCTGGTTTCCTATCACTCCATCAGCCAGTCGAGTACCAAGAGGCACTAAAAGACAACAGCTGGGTAGAAGCCATGCAAGAGGAGCTCCAACAATTTAGAAGACAACAAGTTTGGGAGCTTGTACCACTACCAGAGGGTGTGAGTCCTATTGGCACAAAGTGGGTCTTCAAAAATACAATTGATGAAAGGGGTATTGTTGTCAAGAATAAAGCAAGGGTCGTGGTTCAAGGGTTCAGACAGGAAGAGGGTATGGACTATGATGAAATTTTTGCCCCTGTAGCAAGATTAGAAGCTATCAGATTATTCTTGGCCTTTGCTGTCAACCACAACATAAAGGTGTTTCAAATGGACATTAAATGTGCATTCCTCTATGGTAAAATTCAAGAAGAGGTATATGTTTGTCAACCTCCAGGCTTTGAGGATCCATTTAATCGAAATCATGTCTACAAGCTAAATAAAGCTTTGTATGGCTTGAAACAAGCACCAAGAGCTTGGTATGAAACTCTTTCCACTTTTCTTCTTTCCATTGGGTTCACAAGAGGTAAAATAGACAAAACACTGTTTTTAAAATGGAGAGGGAAAGATTTGATGATTGTCCAGATTTATGTGGATGACATCATTTTTGGAAGCACATGTTAAAAAATGTGTGAAGAGTTCAGACAACTCATAACTGCTGAGTTTGAGATGAGTGCAATGGGTGAACTCCAGTGCTTTCTTGGTCTCCAAGTAAGGCAACTGCAAAATGGTACCTTAATCCATTAAGGAAAATATGCCAAAGAACTTTTAAAGAAATTTGAGATGGATGATTGTAAATCATGCAGTACACCCACTGCAACCACAAAGATTGTCATGTCTGATGAAAAGGATGATTTGGTTGATCAAACTCTTTATAGAAGCATGATTGGGTCTTTATTGTACCTAACTGCATCTAGGCCAGACATCATATTTGCAAAATGTGTTTGTGCAAGATCCCAATCAGCCCCTAGAAAGTCAAACCTTATTGTTGTAAAAAGGATATCCAGATACATAAAAGGTGCTCCCACACTTGGTATCTGGTATCCAGCTGATGGAAATATCAAGCTATCAGGTTTCTCATATAGTGACTTTACTGGATGCATTACAACAAGGAAGTCCACATCAGGAGGGTGCCAATTCCTAGGCAGTTGCTTTAGTGTCTTGGCAAAGCAAAAAGCAAGCAGTTGTTTCAACATCCACTGTTGAGGCAGAGTATATAGCTGCTGCAAGCTGTACAACCCAACTGTTATGGCTTCAAAATCAACTAATGGATTTTGGTATCACTGCCTTAAAGACACCTCTTATGTTGGACAGTCAGGCAGCAGAAAATATCATCAAAAATCCAGCCTCCCATTCAACCACCAAGCACATTGATATCAGACATCACTTTGTGAGGGATTGCTATGAAAAAGGTTTGATTTCTCTGCATCATGTTCCAACTAAAGATTAGCTGGCAGATGTGCTAACAAAAGCATTAGACACATCCACTTTTGAAAGCTTGATCTCTAGGATTGGCATGCTAAACATGGAATAACAGGCAAAATCCAGTTTTTCTATGAATAAAAGCATTAAAATGTTTTCAGAAAATCAAAATTCCATCCTTAAAAATAGCTAAAAATAAAATTTTTCATTAATCCTTAAAAGTCTGCCATAACCACTGTTTTGGTTTAAACATCTGTTGTGACGATTATTGTCCACTTCTGAAAGTCAACCACTGTTTCCTCATTTTCTTGTTACTCACTGTTGTTCAAAATCAGTGTTTTAACCCACTGATGGCTATCCACTGATAGCTAAAAATCAGCCACTGTTTTCATTCTACCACTGCAAACCACTGATACTTGATCCATCAGTGGTTTCCTAAACAACTGTCTTCCATTATCATCAGCGGTTGGCACGTGGACAGTACTTATCCGTCAGATCTTTTGTAACCGATGCCACGTCAGCATTCACTTTTCCACCATATAAAACCCTGATCAAAACCCCAAACATGGTTTTCACTGTCGAATCAAATTCAAAATTCCTTTCTCAAAGCAGTTACCATCCATTTCTCTCAAATCCTTCATCATCTTCTTCCTCTCGCTAACACACTCAAATCGCCATGGCCCGTCCATACAAAATTTCATACAAAACTCCCCATAACTACCTGTGCATACTTGAAAAACCAAGTGACAGCACCACCTTCAACTCCGTCATTGATGCTCTTTCAACCAAAAAGTACAAAACTTTGTTGACCTGTGATGCTCCTATTTTCATCGAAACTCAACGCGAATTCTGGAAAAATGCTAAACTTGATGTTAAGGACAAAAAGCCCTTAGCAATAAATTCTTCAATCTGGGGTATTGCTGTTACCATCACATCACAAACTCTGTCAGAGGTCTTTGAACTCAATGATATTCAAGGTAAAAACTCTTTTCCAAAAACAGAGTATCAAACTGATTTTCTTGAGAGAGGGTATGAAGAGGAAATGAAAAAAAGACACTTTACAAAAAGGCAGTTTTCCTCCTGCCATGAGGTTTTTGTTACATACCCTCCTCATGTGTGTGTCAAATAAAACAACTGCTTTCAATGAGATACCATTGAAAATTCAATATCTGGGTTAAGAAATTTTGAATAATGAAAATTTAAACTACTCCCAGGAAATTTTCAATGACATGGTTAAGAATATTAATAATATTAAAGATAATAAGAAACCATTTCTCTTGTTTCCAAGGTTTCTAAGTTTTTATTTTCAAAAGAATTTTTCAAAAGAATTTTTCCAAGGATAATGCACATGTGCTAATCCAAGGAAATCCTTGTCAAATAAACAGCCTTTCTTCTGAAAATTTTACCAGGCTGTCAAAACCTTCCAAAACACAAACAGAGGAGCCTGAGTAGAATTTAGCAGCAACAACTGCTCCTCAGGTCCCTGCTGTTGAGCTTACTGCTCAAGGTGATCACAACAACAAAACAACTGCTGTGAAACCCACACCTAAAACCACCAAAAGACCAAAACAGAAAAAATCACAAAAGCCCCCCAAACCCACAAAAAAGATAACTCTGAAGATGAGATCCCAGAGGTTATACCTGTGACAACACCAAAGTCACCAATAACCACTACTACTATTTCCTCACAACAGTTGGATGATAGATCTCAACCTAAGCCTCAAACTCCTCCTACTTCTTCTCAAAAAGAACAAGTTGTATCAATAGGGACACCACATTATGATGCTCTGGAATCACTGGATTCCATCATCCACAGCCCAGCTCCCGGGGAAAATTCTCTTTCTTGAAGGCAATGTCTTGGACAGTAGTTTCATCAATAAGACTTCCTTGAAGGCAATATCTTCTTTGGGAACCATACTGCCTACTAGTGGATATCCAATATTCACTGGTGAGCTTAGAATGGCAACCTCTGTTGAAGATAGAAGACCCTAGTACCAAGAACAAGGGGCATCAGTGGATGACTTTTGGGAAACATTCCCTAAGTCCACTGCTGATACAACCACTGCCAGTGGGAAATCAGATGATCCCATTAAGTTGAGTGATGGTTTAAAGTATAGAGAATTGACGGAGAGGGTTGACTTGATTGACACATCTGTTGCAGAGATCAAAACTATGCTGCAACAGTTGTTACAAGCACAAAAGGCAACACCCACTGCTGCACCAGCTCAAGCATCTGCTCCATCATCTGCTCCTACTCCCACTGAGCTTTGGGAATTATTTCAACCTCAGCTTCATAAACAAAGAGAATATGCTGATCAACAACATGAAGTTCAAATTCAAAAGATCAGAAATTTAATGGAAGCTAGGTTCAAGGATACACAAGCAGACATTAAGGCAATTAAGGCCCATTTGCTGCAAACCATTGGCACTGCTCCCCCTTCAATCATTTTTGTTGGCAACCCACCTAATGATGCCAAAAATGGGGAGAAAGTTAAGAAGAAAAAGGGATATGAAGATGGTCTGTACATTGAACCAGATGCAAAATCTAACTTGGCTACAGAAATCCCTAGGCCAGATGGTTCCAAAAAGGTTGATGTAACCTTAAATGCTTTTGCTAATGAAAAAGCAAGGCTGAAAAAGGATATGGAGACAAAGGGTAAAACAAGGTTTGAGCAGGAGAAGAAAGTTTTAATGGAGATGGAAGAACAGGGTACTTCTGAGCCCAAGGATGAGTAGGAAAATCCTAAGCCTAAAAGAAGACAACCCACTAGAAAAGTGAGGCAACCCAAATCCACACCTTCCAGAATCACAAAACATACTCCCCAAACTCCCAAAAACTCCTCTCATCAAACCTCCAAACCAACAGATGTTAAAACACTTGTTGTATCAACGGCTATTGGTACTTCAGTGGTTTCAACAGATGTTAACCCAACAACTGCCACCAATACTACATCAACATACACTTCAACCACTACCCTCACTATACAACCCACTTCTACATTACAAACAAAACCACCATAAAAAACACCACCTGCCAAAAAGCAGAAGACAATTGATGACACATCATCAGTTGTAATGACAACATTGGTTGAAACACCAGTTGTTTCAACAACTGTTAGTCAGCCACCCATTACTCAAATCACCACCACTCAACCCATCAATCCATCACCAACCTCTCCTAAACCCAAAAGGAGAAGGGTAATACTGGATGATGACTCTCCATCACCTTCAACATCTTCACAACAACTAACCCTTGCTACCATTCCAAACCCTGATCCACTCTCTTCAATACAAGCCTTTAATCCAAACACTGCCATTACTCCTGCAGGAGTCCAGTATCGATTAGATCTTCTAGCAGTTAGAGAGGAGATAAAATCCTTCTACTCTGAAGATGACCCTGCAAAAAGGAGTCTGCCATCTCTTCAAGGTTATCCTAGGCCTAATAACATAGAAGAATATTTGAGGTTAAAGGCTCAACAAGCAGAGGATATCTCTAAAAGAAATATAGAAGGAAAATCTGACAAAGAGATTCAAAGATACTTTCAATACCTGCCACTCAAGTCAGAACTTTGGAGCAGTTTTCAAAAGATTTGTGTCAGAAACTATCAGAAAGAGATGATGAAAGCCTGAGAAAAGATTACATTAATCACATCATGGCATTCAAGAAATACAAGGCAGAAAGAGCTCAATATAAAGAATGGACCATGGGTGAGCTTAAAGAGGAGTTAGAAAGAGTACAAAAGATGAACAATGACAAAGTAAAACACACTCCTCCTGTTTGGTCAAAGTACAAGAAAAATGTACCAGAAAGGGCTTTAAAGCTGAAGAGAATGAAAGAAGAGCGCATTGCTGCTGATTATGGGTCAAGGAATCAGGTCAGCAGGTGGAAAGAAGAAAAGGTGATAGACACTTACAAGAGGTTGGAAGAGTTGAGAAAGAAAGATCCAAAGGTTCCTCAAAAACCTGATTATCCTGAAGCAGTGGTTCCAGCCAAACCATAAAAGCTACAAATCAGGAAATTCACTGTTCCACCTGCTGCCATCCTTTATCAAAGAAGGAAACAAAAGCAGATGGAGGCAGAAACAGCAGAAGATATAGCATAAGGGGATTACATTATCAAAATGGTCCTTCAGCAGATGATAGCAGAAAATCCTGAATTGGCAAAAGCTCCAAACACTACTCAAATAGTCATTACCAGGCCTCCATCTCCAAACTCATCATCAATAAAATCTCTCCCAAGAAACCCGCTGGATTAAAAAATACTAAAGTTGAAATCTGACAAACAGACCCACGTATTGACTTTTCTCAAATCCAGTGGTGAGGTGAAGCAAATATCAAGGGAACAAGAATTGGGCCTGGGTGTTAAAGATCTGCAAGATCTCCTTGAGCTTACACTATGCAGGGATGAGGATGACACAGATTCCTCGGATTTTGAATTACAATTCAAAGGACAAGTCAGGGAATTATTGATGAGCCAATAAAGATCCAGAATAATGAAGGGTTTTGGCATCATCTGTTCCAGGGGGAGATTATTGGGATTGAACCCTACAGAGGAACAGTTGATTAAAGCCAAAACTGGATCAGATCAGTGGATCCAGAATAAGCAGATGTTTGTATTCAATATTTCCCCTTGGAAGTGGCCCTAACATCTGATGACCTCCATCCACTATTCGTCTATAACAACTGCTGATCTTCAAAAACTGCTAAAGACTGATTAAAGACTGCTGAAGACTAAAGCACTGATGCTCAATCTACTGTCATGGTTCAAGTACTGCTGAAGACACAAAGCATTGCTGGGAGTATAACAGTGGAATGAGAAGCAGTAGTTAGTTTATTTCTTTTTATTGTATTGTATTCTAATCAGTGGTTAAATAACAGCGCTTATATAGATCAGTGGTTGTAGGTTGTTAGGAGGTTAGATGTCACTTTCATGGTGACGTCAGCAAAGATGCTTCAGTGGTTTGTTCGGTAATATAAATAGAACAGTACCCTGTACTATTCTATTAGCTCTTTCTTCACAACTCATTCTATACGAACAACCATCTGTGAGCTCAGGCTGAGGGGGAGATTGTATTACATGCATGCAAGTGTAATTGAATCATTGTAATAAATATAATCATTCGATTTCATGGCAAACATGTGTGTTGAAAGCAATTCTCTCATTTGATTATGTTGAAAGTTTATTTCCATTTTAATTCCGCCGCACTTATACTCTTTCATATTCATAATTATCAAACAAAACACAATCATAAGAAACTCAGATCCTAACAGCATTGATTTGAAACAGAGGTGGGCTGGATCAGGTCAGTTAGAAAGCAAGCCTAGCCCGGCTTGGTTCATAACAAGACGAATCGGCTCAGTTTGGCTCACTCATTAGCTCAACATGTTTAGCTCGTATTATTTTACTTTTAGTGCATTCTATATGATTATATACATTATTTTGGGTTTGATTAGGATGCTAATGATCTGATGTTGTATTTCGTTGAAGTTTGAAACCCATAAGTATTTGGTTGAATTTGTATTTGGCTTGTAACGTAGTAACTTGAACTTTTTTTTGATATGTTCATTTGAACTATTGATTTTAGAAACCATGTATTAGATTTTGTTTTTAAGTTTGAGCCTAACCAAGCTGAGCCGATTTCGCTTGGTTTAAACCAAAGCCGAGCTCGAGCTTATCAGCTCGATTTGAAATATGAGTTGAGGCAGCACGTTTTATAATCGATCCGAGTCGGGTCCGAACTTGTCGTGGCTCGACTAGGCTCAGCTCATGAACAAAGGTCTTTGATGTTCAACCAAGACAAGTATGGTCCAACATGTCCCATTAAGTTAATGATGGTGAATCGCACTGGAACATGGTTTATCATAAGTTAAATCATACACTAATATTATTTATTAAGGCTCATGTCCCATTACAAGTTATCGTGACTCTTAATACCCATGTACGACATATCGTAAACATGTATTATCCACTAATACTAATTGCAACCTAGTGTGACCCATCACAACTCGATCTGACTTATAAAGGACTTTAAGTTACGTATTAAGGTTCATGACGCGACATTAAGAATTGTCATGACTATTAAAACCTAACACAATCCGTTAATCCACATATAACTGATTATAACTTTTCACGGCTATCTAATCATATTAAAAGTTACCATGACCATTTTTGGTTGAATATAACATTATTTAGGCAAATTTGATAAATGGACGAAGTCAAGCGTGCCTTAGTTGAAAGTTGATCTAAATTTACTAACATTTATTAATTATGTATTTTTTCACATTTTCTATATATAATCTATAATTTCTTACATATATATATAGGATTAGGTTCAAACGTGAACAAAATCCCAAGCGTGAACTGCGTGAACTGATCTGGGCCCTTGATTTTTATCATCTTGAGATTTTAAGTCAATGGCATGATGGTAATTATTTGATTAATTGTTACTAATTAATTAAATGAAAAAGGGTACATTTGTAATTTCCATTTTAAATTATTCCATAAATCTCGTTCAATCTCACAAATCAATATTCAAAATTTATTCAAGATCCATTTTTTTCTCTCACATTCGCCGGATCCCAAGCGTGAACAAAATCCCAAGCACCGTCCGACTCCATCCATCCCTACCGCCTCCACCATTCGCCGTCGACGATCTGCACCAGACACTCCGCCGCAAGGTCCCAGTCTACGTATTTCTTCCGAGTTTCATACCTAAGCATCTCCTTTCTTCGTAAGCACTCACTTTTATGATTCAATATTGACCTCTTTACGGGTATTGTTTGAAACCGGTTTTTTTTTAGTTTTGATCTGATAAATTGTCAGTTCTTGTGATTATCCATAATCAGCGGCCCAATCGTTTTTTAAATTGATACATGTGTTCATCGGCCCAAGAAAAATTGTTTGTCAGTCTACATGAGGTGATCAGACTCATGTGTGATTGCATGTGATTTGAATTGTCAGATCCACTATAGTGTTGGTCAAATGAGAATTAAGGTGTGATCACAATTTTCGTCACTTTATAAAAAATCACGTGAATCACTTTGATCAAATAGTTGCAGCCCAATCTTTATTCAACAACAATTGAAACTTGTCAGCTCATAAAAGGTTGTTAAATATATGTTTTTTATGCCCATCTCTAATCTAAATTTTAGATCCTAAATATTGGGTTCCTTTTTAATGTTTTAATTAATTTATTTGTTAGTTAATATTTAATTTTAATGATTATTGGTACAATGTTTAATGCAATGTACACACGTGTATTCTGATTTTTGCTTTGTTTTAATGCGATGTACACATGTGTATTCTGAGTTTGATCTGGTTTTAAAGCGATGTACACATGTGTATTCTGATTTTGCTCTGTTTTTAATGCGATGTACACATGTGTATTCTGATTTTAACGCGATGTACACATGTGTATAGCGTCTGTTTTTGTGATATCTCATAATTTTTTGTGTATTGAATGTGTAAAGTTGTTGATGTACACTTGTGAATTATGCAAAATATTAGTTGATGAGTTTTTTTGTGCTATTATAGGAGATTTCGTAATGAGAAAAGTGGAGACGGAAGGTCGACAAGGATGATTCACGTATGAGGTCGATAAGGATGATTCACATATGTTTGTTTGCTTGGTCGATAAGGATGTTTCAGCATATAACGTGGCGAATAACTGTAAAAGATTATGTTTTCTATTTTTTCCGATTATGTTGGGTTTATTGTTTCTACCAAACTGGAACTTGTAATTATATGTTTTTTTTGTTTGGTTTGGAAAACATTATGGAACTTGTAATTTGTTAAATATAAAATAGTTTTACAGGTATTGTTTCTATGTATGTATTATGTAGCTAATTACACATATGTACGATGCTGAGTACACATGTGTACTGTTCTATTTATATCCAAGTACACATGTGTATCCCGCTAAAATATGAAGGTTACGTGGATCTTAAAAATCAAAATTCGATTGTGATGAATCTCAAATAAAAATAAAAATTGAAATATGGTGATTTGTTGTTTTTTTCATAATTATCTTATTAATAAATAAAACATAATGTGGATAATGAATTTAAATTAGGAAAGATGTAACTTAATTTAATTTTTAAAATAATGATTTAAATCTATTTTTTTATATAATTACAATCCTACCCTTAACAACTAAAAAGGAAATCAAGGGCCCAGATCAGTTCACGCTTGGGAGGTTGTTCACGCTGGAACCCTACCCTATATATATATATATATATATATATATATGATATTTATACATAATTTGATTACTTAAATTTTATTAACAACACTTCTAACTTAGGTTAGATTGTTTTATATTTAAAAAAAGATATAATATTTACACCAAATATATAAAATGTATATAAGTTTGTTATAGTTAAATTAAAAAATAAATCAATAAACTGTTTTCTCTTTTCCATGTAATCTAAATTTTCATTCTCCCCAAAATTTATCTTTTCCCTCTTCATCCAAAATTTATCAATCTCCTTCTTCTTTCCCATCCCATATCCCTCAAAATCGCCTTTCTAGAACACGTAGAAATCACAACCCCACAAAAATGAAGAAGGGCACGTAATGAAATATCGCATGTACAATTTCTCAGCCCCCCAAATATATTTATATCTGTGCTACGTTAGGGTTAACATTGCAAGAAGAATGGGGCTGAATTGGAGAGACAAAGATAAATGGAAATTGGATGATAGATTGAAGACAATATGTATATAATTGATTTGTAGTCTTGGTCATCATTTATCAATAGGTACGTGCTTGAAATGCCATTTTATTTTGATTGTCGTAGCTCCTAAATTGAGTGTGTTGAAATTTCCATTTATTTATCAATTCATTAGCAAACATTAGTTTTATAGTTTTATGTTAAAACTAAGTGTCTAACTCGAAATGTTTGTGTTGGTTTAATATGTTATTATTGGAACTGGACATGGACTTGGACTTTACTTTGGAGCTGGACTTGGGCTATTACTCAAGGGTGTTGCTGGGCCTAACTCAAGAGAAGACTGTTGGGCTTATAGTCATCCGGGTTCAATTCAAGTTGTGGAGCGGGTCAACTAGGGATATAAAGTCTGAAGACCCTTGTAAGTTCATTCGGTTTAGATCATATTACACAATATGCCCCTTTCAAGTCGATCCCTGATTTAGAGCATCTATGATGTTGTTTCGTTCAGGCTTCTTCATCCTTCATCTTTAGTTAATCTTGTGCGCATTTCTTCTTATCCTTCATCTTTGTCCGCATTTACAAGATAGATTCAAACTTTGTCAGTACTTGTTATCTTGGTCCATATTTGTTGTATTCGTTGAGATTTCACCAGTAAATGTTAACAGTCTTTGAAACTAAGACACACTGAAGATGGCAAACAATTTGAACACCGTTATTCAAAGTATCAGACACAATAATGAAGTTGGAAGTAGTGACAAACCTCCTGTGTTGTTGAAGGAGTTAGATTATCCTGAATGGAAGATACGGTTTGACAGATACGTCAAAGGGAAAGATGTAAGGATGTGCTTATGTATTACATCAGGTCTTGGCGGAGAACCTGCTTGCAATTTAACAATTACCTGTTATCTCGCTTTAACTGGTGATCTAAGAAAATATTACCAATGCAAAGAGAAGGCAATGTCCTTGATTATGATGTCGTTACCACAATCTATCTTACACACTTTCGGTAACAAAAACTCGTCAAAGGAATTGTGGGACAGTTTGAGCGACAGGCACGAAGGAAACGAGTTATTCAAGATAACGAGACTTGATCGACTGAAGACTCAGTTTGTAGTCTTTGAAGCTACGAAAGGTGAATCGTTGGATGATCTGGTAAACAGATTTTGTTGAGTGAGTTAGATCAAAGCCAACCGAGATTTGTAGGATCGTGTTGTGACCCAAACAAGTCAATCAGAAGAGCTCTAGTCTGTTTCAGAGGCGGAAACAAAGAAACAGACGTGAAAAACAACTTGTTTCACTCTTAGTCGTCTTGTTTATTGATTATAACAAGATTACAGATCAAACGGAGCGTCGGCAGCACTTCGGTACCGGAATGACCAGAGTTACAAATGATTCCGCTTGTGAGGTATATATAGGACTCGTGATTCCGTTTGAAAGTGGCGGGTGATAGTTCAAGCGAAATTAACAAAGTTAATTTTGCTTGAAAGTGTCAATTGTCATTTTCAAGCGGAATAACCCACTCAAGCGGAATTAGACCAAACACACCCTAAAACCTCCTATTTTCTCATACAACGTGCCCTGATCTAACAATTCTAGTACAAGACTCGATACAAGACGAAGTCGACAGACGTATGCACCAACAAGATTGTATACCGAGTTCAAAAAGGTAGAAAAGTTTCTAAATTGTTTACCAAAACAGTGGAATATGTTTTCTGCCTTAATCAAGGAGAGTGCTCAATATGACGAATTCACTCTTGATCAAGCAATCCAGAAGATGAAGGTTTACGCATGGACCTTAGATGATCATGACTATAATTTTGAGAAGTTGCAAGATCCGACATTTTATCATGCAAAGCAAATTGAAAAGGGAAGTAATCAAGGTGTTGCTTTCATTTCCGAAACTTCTCAAGGAGATCCTGCAAACTATAGTGCCTTTTTCGTTGGTAGCAATAGTGTAAGTACCATTGGTGGAACTCCTATATCTCATGGAACGTCTTCGTCAAGTGCCAGGCCAAGTAAAACAAGCTTGAATGTTCCTAAAATCGATTCGCATTGTCTTAAGCTCACAGAAGAATATATGGTACTTCTTGCATCGTTCATGGTGGCATTCGAGAATTTCGCACTTGGAAAATTAGTTGAACCATCGACTCTCGATGAAGATCTTGATCAAATCGATCAAGATGAATTAGAAGAGCTTGATTTGCAATTAAATATGGCATTATTGGTAAGAAGAGCGAAGAAATTTCTTCAGCGAACGGGAAATAGTTTCGTTGGTGGTAACACAAAGACACCAATGGCGATTGACATGGCCAAAGTTAAATGCTGCAACTGTGGTATCTATGGTCATTATACAAGAGAATGTCGAAAACCAATGAATAGAGAAGGCAACAATGGTCAAGGAAGCTCAACAAGTTCCAACAAAAATAGTCCAGCCCCATCCAATACAACTTCAGCCACTTTAACAACAACCTCATCTGATAACCTTACTCCTAGAGTAACCCTTGTGCAAAATCTCGGGCTTTCAAAAACTTTTTCTTTTGAAAGCAATTCGTTAATCGATACTTAAACGTAATCCATTTAATGCAATGTACACTCTGGAACAAGAACATAAGCCACACATACCCTAATACCCTTTACATAACTTAGAAATAAGTTTCGAAGGGTTAGGAATGACAAAAACACGCTTATTCAAGTTCAAGGACTATTTCTAACAAACTACAAACGTCTGCCAATTCTTGTATTTCTGAATACGAACCACATTTACAAATCCAAATATTTTTGTAATCAATAAAATCTTGTATTTTATTGATGAGAATGCAAAAATATCAATCGTTGAGCAATTTGGATCATTTTCGTGTTCGGCAAAGCGTTTTACGCATTTTTGTGAAACGCATAACCGAACAACTGAACGAACCGACATCCACGACATTTTCAGACGAAAACCAAGTTACATATGCCTTAAAGCCTTTATACAACCTAAAAAGTGGGTTATAAGGGGTTAAAAGTGTCAAAACTCAACAAAACAAGTACAGGGGCCTGTTCGGCCAAATTTTGAAATTCGGATGTGAAGCGTGGCGGGGCGTGACGCCCTGGGGGTAATCTTGTCCCGGGGCATGACCCTCTTAGCTGGGCAGAAAGTTTGCAACTGCAAACAGCTGTGTGCAGTGTCACAACCCCCGATCCCTTATCTGTCCCGGGAACGGGCGGCCGTGAGCTCAGAGTTTGGTGGTATCAGTTATTTAATCTTGCAGCAGAATTTACATCAGGACCGTAGTTAGGAAATATTTTATCAGAGTAAAACCACCTTACTTGATTTTAATAATCAAATGGGTAAAACCCAAGTTTCTTGTTACAATACATTTATAGGGACAAACCCTATTTTATTGAATTTAAAACATCGTTTATTAGGTAACTTTTATAGCCACATTTTTCCCAAGCCTTCAGTGCTCTCCAGCTGCCTTTTCACTAATTGGATGTTCACATTGTGTTACCTGTAACGTGTTTTAAAAACATTTGTCAGCGGGAAATACTGGTGAGTGAATCCCAGTTTAATCAAGAAACATTTTATCAATTAAAACAGTATTGAAAGCGATCACATTGTGTATTTCTACACAATTACTCATTCAGTATTTGCCACTCGACCGGATCTATGGCTATGGTCAAATTACCCATTGGCTAACTCGTTGTCCAATGGTAATGCACTGTCATTCAGACTTACTACTACTCGTAGTAAATTTTGTATACAAAACCCCATAATACCGGCAGTAATTGAAGAACTACAAAGACTCAATCACCGCTTAATCACATTTGTAAACAATTAAGGTTTTGTAAAATATTCCAAAAACATTAACAAAAAGAGGATAAACTCACATTGCTATCTTAGACTTCGCGTAAGGGTTTCCTGGGAATAATCTATAATTTACACAAATGTACAGTGGTTAGTATCATAACCCTTTGAAAATATTAATGATACCCTCCACGAGACGGTATTCCAATAACTACGTCGGGCAGAACCACGACAGTTATTACGGAACCCTAAATCAATCGGGCAGCGTATCTAATACGAAACTGGGGTTATAATACTTACAACGGAGCAGAACCTCGCTAATTAGGGGTATAATACCCGAGTATAATATGCCTACTACAGAAATTGTGATTTAAGAATTGAGAATGAACGAGTTGAAATGAAATCCGATGCTTGCTATTTATAGTTGCTGATACTAGTTCCCACGCGGCCCGCGTAAAGAACAGGCAAGGCTTACGTGGCCCGCGTCAATGCTGGGTCAACGCGTAGCTTTGCTGAGTCATTGAGTAGGCTTGACGGGTGTTGGGACACGTGGCGGCACCGGGCTGCGCCACAATTCAGGGCACTCGCGGCCCGCGTCAACTTAATATATGGTTTACGCGGCCCGCCTTGACTTAAGAAATCAAAGGAATCAGGTATCCACCTTCATACTGCCCGCGTAAGGATTGGGGTGGGTCTACGCGGCCCGCCTCAACTTACTATTTCGTGTTTTTCATTTATTTTTAATGCCATATTGTATTTCGGGCTCGGTTTTCACATACGGGGTGTATTTAAAAACATATAGGGGTATTTTAAATATATTAGGGTGTCAGAAAAATATTCGGGAGTGTTGTTATATTTTGGGTACCATTCCTGGATTATTTAATAAAATATATATAGTGCACTCACACTTAAATATAGTAACCCAATTCCACTTTATCCCTACGTCACAAGACAGAACCCCAACGAATTTAGGCAGAGCCTTGACATACGTTACGGGGCCATACGTCACTTGGACAGGGTATTAGTGATCATGGGCTACAATACTTAAAATGGGGTAGGACCTTATTATTATTATGGGTGAAAAATATAATTTTAGAGTGAGAGAGATATGATAGCAGGAAAGAAGGTTTGGGACAATTGAAATGGCTCCTAATGTATTCTATTTATACCCAAAACTGTTAGCTTGGAATCCAAGCAAATCCACATTCATAAAAGTTGTTATATACACGTTGGCATGTATGATAAATGCATGAATTTCTTTTGATTATATGTAGGACACGTATACTACATATATGAATTCTATTGATTTAGTTTTAATTTATTATTTATTATAATTAAATTCCTTTTACATGCACTTAACGAGCATTACACCTTTCAAACTCTTTTTGATTTATTATTATTATTATTAATTATATATATTATAATTAGTTTAACTACTTTACTCATTTGGCGCTTATAACTTTAAAAGAATAACGTTTTATAAAATACTGAATATACCTTTAGAACGAGAATAATTTTATCTACATTTTGAACCAAGTTTCATTAAAAACAGAGTAGGTTCAAATATAATGTATTTTTATAATTTAATTATTTAACGTTTCCTATGCTTACCTAAATACTCCATATTTCCATTGGTCAAGTTACCCATTATGCATTCTTTTAATAACATAAGTTTTTATATATTTTATATAAAAATTTTGGGATTGTTACATGCAGCAACTTGTTTTGTTCATTCTTGGAGACCAAGTATGTGTGATCACCAAGTCTTTAAGCAGATTTTGACACTTGTTCTCATCCCCTTTGATCCTTGCCACCTCCTTGGATACATGTCTTGAGCATAGAGCTCCAAATTCACTATAAATAGCAACCATTTCATCCTCCACAACTTGCTCATCTCATAAATTTCTTCTCCCATCTTCTTAGAGCTTGCTTCCATCTTTTGGAGGCCTCATATCTGAGATCTTAAGTGTTCCTTAACACAAGTAAGTTCTCATCTCATCCTTAGTCTATTTCAATTATTTAGCTTATTTTGAGCTAAAAGTCAAACAGTTGACTTTCTGTTTGACTTTCGGTTCTGACCATAATTGATCAAGTCAAAGTTCAATTGAACTTTGCAACATGATCGTAATCATGAAGGTTATTGATGTGTGCAAAATGCAACATATAAATTACATCAATTGTGGCATAAAACTAACCATTTTTTAGTACTAATGTTGGAAAAAATGTGCTTTTGTCTTCCTTTTGTATTTTCAGGATTAAATGTGCTCAAATTAACAAAAGAAGCAAAAAGACATCAAAATCTAACATAAATACAAGAAAAGGAACAAGATGTGACATGCCCGACCCCACGACAGCATCTTCCCAAGCAAAACAAGATAACAGAAGACTGAACACGCCCCGTGCTCAGCCATCACGTGGGCGTGCCCAAGTGTCAGCAGAAAAGACAAAGTGGTAGAAGCTTCTATTGCCCACCACGAGGCCGTGCTCAGCGGACACGGGGCCGTGGTCAACTATAAGATTCGCACAATCCAGGCAAATCTTCATAGTACAAAGATTCTTCTTCACACGGGGTGTTGCTCAACGGTCATGGGGGAGTGGTCAACTAATAAGACAAGCTGCATTAAATGAAGAAAGAGAAGGATGTGGACACAGGGTCGTGCCCACTGGACACGGGGCCGTGCCCGAGCTTCTGTTCAGCCTATAAATAGGAGTGCTTGGCTCAAGCTCAAACCATCCCTTGGCACACCACCTCTCTCACACTTCACCCACCACCCACCACCACCATAACACCATCATCCACCACCATCATCCATTGTCCATCATAGAGTGTGTGAGTCGTCTCGGGATCCAAGATTGATCGTAAGAGTTCTTGACAATCAAGGCCATGTTTGCCTAAGTCTCTTACATCACTTGGTGAAGACAAGTGTCTAGTGTAAT
Source organism: Helianthus tuberosus (assembly GCA_030545235.1). Lineage (NCBI taxonomy): Eukaryota > Viridiplantae > Streptophyta > Magnoliopsida > Asterales > Asteraceae > Helianthus > Helianthus tuberosus. Next base: position 204,534,466 of record CM060425.1, read on the forward strand.
ACTTTTTATTTCTAATCTTTTCGCACTTTTTACTTGGTTTTATATTTATGACTTTAATAACTAGTTTCTTATGTTGAAGGTGATTCTTCCTTATCGTTTGTCCGTGGTGTCTTGACATTATTTTACTGTCTATATAAAATAAAAGATTTTCACCATTCATATCTCCATGGTCTATATGGAGGTATGTTGGCTACCTGGTCGGGGGTTAAGGGAACGGTTTGGTAAGAGTCTTGCCATTGTTCAGCGTTTAGAGGTCCTGCAATGGACCTGGGTCAAATTTAGTAGGACCTCCTTCAATACTTAACGGTATTGGATGGCGGGGGTCCAAACTCTTTGATTCCCTCATAAGTTAACTACTATTAATACTATAACCCGGCTATTTAGGACTGTATCCCTGCTGACTCAGACTACTTAGTCGAGGGTAACGTCACCTCCAAAAGAGGGGCCTACGATAATTTGCATCAATAACTTAATTCATTATCTTTCAATAATCCGACCCTTTAGGATTGTATCCTTTCTGACTCAAACTACTGGGTTGAGGGTAACGTCACCTTCAAAAGAGGGGCCTACTACAATAACTAAGATAATCTCTTAAATAAGTGTAAAAGTGCGGAAATAATCAAAGGTTACACTATACACGCGTCAGAACCAAGTGATTCATCTTGTCTATCTGTTTTTTCTTTTATTTTTATTTTCAGCATTTTTAATTAGTTTTTATTTTTTCTAAACGTTTTGATTTGATTAGACGTTGAGGATAAACCGGTATTAAAAGCTCTTGTGTCCTTGGACGACATCGGTATCTTACCTACACTATACTACGCTCACGATGGGTGCACTTGCCCATATGTGTGTCTAGTGTTAGTAAGTATCGTGTTTTATAAATTTAAAGAGTTAAATGCCATTTTAGTCCCTATGGTTTGGGCCATTTTGCCAGTTTAGTCCAAAGCTTTCATTTTTAACCTGTGGGTCCAAAAAGGTTTCACAGTTGCCATTTTAGTCCACTTGTTAAGTTCATCCATTTTTTCTGTTAACGAGAAGGCCAATTCGGTCATTTTATATGGCTGAATTGCCCTTTTAGTTAACAGAATTACATACAAAATGACCGAATTGTCCTTCTCGTTAACAGAAAAAATGAATGAAGTTCATCAAGTGGACTAAAATGGCAACTGTGAAACCTTTTTGGACCCACAGGTTAAAAATAAAACCTTTGGACTAAACTGGCAAAATGGCCCAAACCACAGGGACTAAAATGACATTTAACTCAAATTTAAAACTTGACTAAAAAAGTGTTAAAGGGGCTTAAAATATACACCTAATATATATAACACTTCACGCACATCAAGTTTTTTGGCGCCGTTGCCGGGGACACAAGGATTTTAAGTTAGGAATCAACGGCCTAATATTTTTTCTTATTTTTCATTTTTTTAGGATTTTTTTTTAGTTTTTCAGTTTCTTCAAAGCTCAGCACGGGCCGTGCCTGGTCGGACACGGGCCGTGCCCAGCAATCATCACTGGCAGTTTTTATTTTCTGAGTTACAGAGAGCTGAGCACGGGGCCGTGTCGGTGCAACACGGGGCCGTGTCCAACTCCCAGTAACAGGGATTCGGAAAACAGTTACTGTACCTCCGACCACGGGCCGTGTACACAGAGCACGGGGCCGTGGTGAACATTCTGACCAACATTCTTTTCTGTTTTTATTGCAGGACTTGGAACCCAGGCGCCACATTTGAACTTCCTACGTAGTGCATGAGCTCCAGTTCTAGTAGAGACATAAAAGAACCTCTAGAAGAACCCGAACGCTTTCTCAGAAAAAGACTTAAAGCTAAAAATCAAGAGAAAGTTTCGGGGGACCCACTTCCAATGGCGGACCAACGTACCCTCATGGATTACCTTCGGCCCACCGTGGGTAATCTAGGCGCCGCTATCAATGCGCCGAATGTGGAAGCCAATAACTTCGAACTTCGACCGCACTTGATACAAATGCTTCAAAACTCCGCAACCTTCCATGGGCTTGCGGACGAGGATCCCCATCTACATATTACTAATTTCTTAGAAATATGTGATACCTTTCGGATCAATGGAGCATCAAATGACGCCATCCGCCTTCGAATGTTTCCATTTTTGCTAAAAGACCGAGCTAAGGCTTGGCTCAACACCCTCCCTGTTGGCTCGGTAAACACCTGGGATGAACTAGCCCAAAAGTTTCTATATAAGTATTTCCCTCCTGCTAAAACGGCTAAATTAATGACTGAAATTAATACATACTCACAAGAGGATGGGGAATCCTTGTATGAAACTTGGGAAAGGTTCAAGGAGCTACTAAGAAAGTGTCCTCATCACGGTCTAGCGGTGTGGCAACAAGTATCCACTTTCTACAATGGGTTGTTGCCACACACAAGACAAACACTTGATTCTAGCTCCGGGGGACTTCTAGGTAATCGTCGCCCAAATGAAATATATAATCAAATTGAGGAAATTGCTCAAACCAATTTTCAGTGGCACACTCCCCGAGGCAATAAGACTATTGCCCCGGGCGCCCATAAGGTTGATGAAAGCACTTCTTTACAAGCCCAAATCGAGGCCCTTTCTTCAAAAATAAAAAAAAAAAAGAAATGGCAAAAACGGCCTCGGTTATGGCTTGTGAAGGGTGTGGTGGACCACATGAAAATTGGAGTTGTATGAAAGAAGTAGATGATCAAACTGAAATGGTAAACTACATTGACAATAGACCTAGGCTGTCGGGTCCACCAACGGGTACCTACAACCAAGGATGGCGTAACCACCCTAATCTTGGTTGGAGAGATCCCGGCAATAGTAGTAACCAACAAAACCAACGAACTAACTTTCAACAACCGCAAAATTTTTCTCAACAACAAGGTGGAAGAGAAAGGCTTGAAGATACTGTATCTCGCCTCATCTCCGACACCGAAAAGAAAAACTCGGATCGATTTCAACAATTGGAATCGAATTTTAGAAATCAACAAGCTAGCATTCAAAACATTGAAAAACAATTAAATCAAATAGCTCAAAATTTCTCCGAGAGACCACAAGGCACGTTACCTAGCAATACCGAAGCCAACCCAAAAGCACAAGTACATCTCATCACATTGATAAATCGAACCGTGGGTCCCGAGGAGGCTCCATTAACGCCAAATGAAGGAAGCCAGTCTAGCCAAACCACGACTCCACCCGCACCCCAACCAGAAAGGCTTCTTTACCAAACCAAGAGCCCACCAAGACTCCTCCAATTCCGTACCCCGGTAGGTTAACCCGTCAAAAGACCGATAAGCAATTCGCAAAGTTCGAAAATTTACTAAAACAGTTGCATGTTAATATTCCTTTTATTGAGGTCCTAACACAAATGCCTAAATATGCAAAATTCATGAGGGATTTCCTCACTAACAAAAGGAAAATTGAATCATTGCAATTAGTTAACTTAGGCGAAGAATGCTCCGCCTTAGTACTCAACAAACTTCCACAAAAGAAAATCGATCCCGGAAGCTTCACAATTCCAGGATTGATTGGGGAATCCCCCGTTCGTAATGCATTAGCCGATCTTGGGGCTAGCATTAACCTCATGCCCATATCAATGTTCAAACGACTCGGCCTAGGAACAACGAGCCCTACAAAGATGAGCATACAACTCGCCGACAGATCCGTCATATTTCCACAAGGTGTCGCTGAAAATCTATTGGTCAAAGTTGACAACTTCGTTTTCCCAACTGACTTTGTCATCCTAGACATGGAGGAAGACGTCGATGTCCCTCTCATCCTCGGGAGGCCATTTCTAGCCACTGCCCAAGCAGTGGTGGATATGAATGACGGAACGTTAACATTGAAGTTTGGGGACAAGGAAGTGAAGTTTGAATGTGGAAAGAGAGTAGAGGACGAAGATCCGGTCAACTATATGAAGGTCATAGACTCAAGCTTGGATGACGCTCTCTGACGGTGTAACATGGGATGCAATACATCCCACTTGGGTAACATATGACCAGGCTTTGGGTCTAGCCAAGGACCCTTATAAACGTGGCGCACCACGGAGGCATTCCGCGGAACTATCCTTAGTTTAGTTTAGATTAATTTTTATGTTTTCTAGTTAGTTTTAATTTTCAGGAATAAAACACACTTGAGATGGCAAAGGATACAAGGGAAACTTGAACCAACAACCCATGCAGGAAAACAGGACCATCCGACAATTTTATTCGTTTACAGTAAGCTCGGCACGGGCCGTGTCCGCCCAACACGGCCCCGTGCTGCACAGTCTGCAGAAAAAAACCCAGTTCAGGTAACTGGACACGGGCCGTGTTCACTCAACACGCCCCCGTGCCCAGGCTTCTGTTTCTCTTGATTTAATTTTGTTGCTGGCACTTGAACACGGGGCCGTGTTCAGCACCCAGTAACACAAATTTTTTTCTTAAATCACACCTTTTACGCATTCAATCAACCTAAAAAATTATTTTTGGGACACATTGAGGACAATGTGTAATTTAAGTGCGGGGGGGATGCTAAAACCTTGAATCTTGCAAGTCCTAAATACAAGCCTTACACAAAACTCTATTGGAACCGCTAATTACCCCAAATTTTTAAAAAAAAAATCAATTTTTTTACTTGTCTAGGTTTAACTTGGGAATTTCAAATTCTAAAAAGGTTATATTTTTACGAATTTACAACCGATAGCGTCGTGATAAAAAGAGCCAACATAAGAAAATTATGAAAAGGCATGACAAGCTTAGTTAAAATTTGATTATATATACTTGATCACATAAAAACCCATTCCCACAAAAGTGAGTTTTGAGCCTTTATTGAGCATACAATTACATATCATTAAACTAAATGCTCATTTTTCGTTTCTTGTGTGAATAGCCGCTTGGTTCTTACGACTCTAGAACTTGCCACGGCGATACATTCCCGGTCCTTACCAACTTAAACCCGAGTAAGTAAATGATGGAGGCATTAGGACTAACCCTTTTTATTCTACACCATTATTTTTCTTTTTTTTTTACCACCTACCCAAAATCCCCCTAGTTAGCCCCTTTGAGCCTAAACCTTTTCATTTCATAACCCAAACCAAACACCCTTTTACCCACCAAAACCTTTTTCATTTTTAACCCTTTGTTTTAGTAACAAGTTCGGTTTTTCATATGACTTTTGAAAAAAAAAATAATAATAATATGTGTGTTGATGATGAAGCAAAAGAAAATAAACAAACAAGTTCATCAAAAATAACTTTGTTTGAATAATAGCTTCATCAAAATAAAAGTTACAAAAATAGAAAGTCTTACGAAAACCGACGCTTGTTACGCTTTTCGCCTTTTTTCTACTAACCACTAACCACTAACCCAACCACCTACCTTTAACCCAAGCCTAACCCTTCACCCACAAAGTCCTCTTGATATTTACAAAGGTATATAAGTTAAAAAGGAGGAGGATTGATTGCTTGGCAAGCCTATGGTAGGAGTAAGTTCCATGCCGCTCTCGAGTGATCCACAAAAATACATTTTCGGCCGAGTGTTGAGTGATCCCGTGAGGTATGTGAACTTGTATATAAATAGAATTTTAAAGAGGCATGTTATGCCCTAATAAGTAATTTATCTTATGAAAAGTTTTAAATAAATCATGACGAATAGGATTGTAAATAAATAAAAATAAAACTTAATAAAGAATCTTGGAAATCCCGACACTCTATGACAAGCCCAAAAAACCTTCTTCTCTACCCATTCCATTTGGGAGTGTAATAGCCACATATTAAAGAGTTTTGCTTGAGGACAAGCAAAGATTCAAGTGTGGGGGTATTTGATGTGTGCAAAATGCAACATATAAATTACATCAATTGTGGCATAAAACTAACCCTTTTTTGGTACTAATGTTGGAAAAAGTGTGATTTGTCTTCCTTTTGTATTTTCAGGATTAAATGAGCTCAAATTAACAAAAGAAGCAAAAAGACATCAAAATCTAACATAAATACAAGAAAAGGAACAAGACGTGACATGCCCGACCCCACGACAGCATCTTCCCAAGCAAAACAAGATAACAGAAGACTGAACACGCCCCGTGCTCAGCCAGCACGGGGGCGTGCCCAAGTGTCAGCAGAAAAGACAAAGTGGTAGAAGCTTCTATTGCCTACCACGGGGCCGTGCTCAGCGGACACGGGGCCGTGGTCAACTATAAGATTCGCACAATCCAGGCAAATCTTCATAGTACAAAGATTCTTCTGCACACGGGGTTGTGCTCAGCGGACACGGGGGCGTGGTCAACTAATAAGACAAGCTGCAATAAATGAAGAAAGAGAAGGATGTGGACACGGGGCCGTGCCCGAGCTTCTGTTCAGCCTATAAATATGAGTGCTTGGCTCAGGCTCAAACCATCCCTTGGCACACCACCTCTCTCACACTTCACCCACCACCCACCACCACCATAACACCATCATCCACCACCATCATCCATTGTCCATCATAGAGTGTGTGAGTCGTCTCGGGATCCAAGATTGATCGTAAGAGTTCTTGACAATCAAGGCCATGTTTGCCTAAGTCTCTTACATCACTTGGTGAAGACAAGTGTCTAGTGTAATACTTTTTATTTCTAATCTTTTCGCGCTTTTTACTTGGTTTTGTATTAATGACTTTAATAACTAGTTTCTTATGTTGAAGGTGATTCTTCCTTATCGTTTGTCCGTGGTGTCTTGACATTATTTTACTGTCTATATAAAATAAAAGATTTTCACCATTCATATCTCCACGGTCTATATGGAGGTATGTTGGCTACCTGGTCGGGGGTTAAGGGAACGGTTTGGTAAGAGTCTTGCCATTGTTCAGCGTTTAGAGGTCCTGCAATGGACCTGGGTCAAATTTAGTAGGACCTCCTTCTATACTTAACGGTATTGGATGGCGGGGGTCCAAACTCTTTGATCCCCTCATAAGTTAACTACTATTAATACTATAACCCGGCTATTTAGGACTGTATCCCTGCTGACTCAGACTACTTAGTCGAGGGTAACGTCACCTCCAAAAGAGGGGCCTACCATAATTTGCATTAATAACTTAATTCATTATCTTTCAATAATCCGACCCTTTAGAATTGTATCCTTGCTGACTCAAACTACTGGGTTGAGGGTAACGCCACCTTCAAAAGAGGGGCCTACTACAATAACTAAGATAATCTCTTAAATAAGTGCAAAAGTGCGGAAATAATCAAAGGTTACACTATACACGCGTCAGAACCAAGTGATTCATCTTGTCTATCTGTTTTTTCTTTTATTTTTATTTTCAGCATTTTTAATTAGTTTTTATTTTTCTTAGTTTAAAACATTTTTCTAAACTTTTTGATTTGATTAGACGTTGAGGATAAACCGGTATTAAAAGCTCTTGTGTCCTTGGACGACCTCGGTATCTTACCAACACTATACTACGCTCACGATGGGTGCACTTGCCCATATGTGTGTCTAGTGTTAGTAAATATCGTGTTTTATAAATTTAAAACTTGACTAAAAAAGTGTTAAAGGGGCTTAAAATATACATCTAATATATATAACACTTCACGCACATCAGTTATAATCCCTTGTGATTGAACCTTCTGATTACCGCGTTTACTAGTCGAAGTGGCAAGTCAAAGTTTCGGTCAAAAATGCACATTGTGTGCATTTTACGACAGAACTATTTTCGGGTATCAAAACACTAAGTTTTGATACCAGATCAGTTTTATAACTTAGTTAGACATCTTTTGACATGTCTAACTCATCACTTCTAGTTTAGTGCTTATTTAGGGTCGCCAGTCAAGCGGTTTGACCACGCTTTGACTTTCGAATCCGACCCGTTTGGTCGATCTTAGGATTGGACCAAACATATATAGGTGACCATAGTTGTATAGGGAATAACATACTGAGGTTATACCTTATGATCACGTCCTTTGGTTAGTGTTATGATAAGTCGATTGTTATATGCCTAAAAATGACCAAAATGCCCTTTTTGCGCATAAATTCATTTTAAGCATATGTAACCAAATTTTTGACATATAAACTGATGTGGCAAACATTATTAAACATGTTTTGGCATATAAGACTTATCATAAGACTTGTTTGACCATCCGATCATACTTTTACACAAATGACACGTTAAAGTAGCGTAAAATACCTTAACTAGTCATAACGGGTCAAAAGCACTTAGGTTCACTTCCAACTCAGAATGTTAAGTTTGTTAAACCATATCATATGAGATCCAACACTCATTTGGTTTATAAGACCTCGTTCTATCCGATTCCCTGATTTATGTCCCGTTACACTAACATATAGTTATCCGATACACTAGGAACCACTTCAACAGTTGAACTCTTGATCCTTTGAGCCTTGTTCTATCATTTGAACAAGATCTATATGCTACCCAAAGTGAGTACATAGCTCCCCTCTTTTACAGTTTTCAAATGTTTTAGGGTGATTTATATGTGTAACCAAATTTATTTTCAAATGTATGGTATATGTTTTGGTCAAAAATTACCGAAGCAATTAAGTGATCAAATTAGTTAAGTGAGGTAGTGTGCTAGAAAAGTGTGTCGAAAATACGTTATGCAAGTTATTTGTAAAAACAGTTTCAGGATACGGCTCAGGATATAGAGCTGTATCTTTGATCAAACGATGAGCAAAAATGTAAAGGGTGACACAGGATGTACGAGGAAAGCCCTTGATCAATTTAGATCGCTGGCACAAAACCTCGGAAGCTGACAATCGCAGCTGCCTTGTTCTTCTATTACTTCAAATATCAGGATACAATGCAGGATGTGGTGCGGATCAACTAAGTGTTACAAAGTAATTTGAATACAAGTGTTAGCGTGTAGTGTTTGCAGTGAGCTGGAGAGAAAAAGTGTCCGAATGTGTGTGTATAAGTTGCGTGCCTTAATCTGATCCGCCCCCATCTATTTATAGTAAAAGAAGGGTAACAAACTATCCTAATAAACCGGGATCCGGCGAATATTCCCCACTCGAACGTTGTAGACCTGGTCTTTCGGGTTCAACGTCTCTCCCATAACAAATACGCCCTAGTCTTGAGGAGAAGAAGTCCATCTGACCGTTAGTAACCCCCAGTCTTTAACCTGCACGTGGTTAATTCAATCAACCTCAGGATATCGCTCAGGATGTTAGCAATATCCCAGTCTAGTATCCTGGGCACAAATAAACAATTAAAAGAAGGATATTAGTCAAGATATGTACGCTCAGAAAATGACCCATGACAATTGTCCCCAAATATATCTGTTGGTATACCAATCCAACGGATATATTTTAAAAATTCTTATCTCGTAATTCAAGGCAATTAAATCGAGACGACGGTCAAGATCACATCATAACCTCCAACGCGCTTTTAACTCGATGGAGATCTACAATGCTCTTATATCTTCTCTCTTCTTGTTTGAAAAGCAGATATCTCCAACAGAGTCTTCAGGTAATTCCCTATTTCTCATTCATTTTCTGTCAATCTTTCTTCCCTTACTCATAATGGCTGCCAGAACTCATTCCCAAACCGGTGAATCATCCGAGACCTTCACTCAGCAGAATCTTCTCAAAAATCCCGAAAAGGAGATCTGTGCTTTCGACAACGCAGACATTGCGGCTTTGAGAGCCTCCGGTGCTTTTCCGGATAACACGGTCTTTAGACCGTTCGACCGGTCAATTCGATCGGATGTTTCTTCTGCTGATTGGGTTTGCTTTCCAGCATATCCTTTTTCGCTAGGTCTTCGATACCCTTTTCCCGAATTCATGATGCAATTCTTCCGGACCATCGGTATCTCTTTTGCTCAAACCATGCCCATGGTCTGGAGGGTATTAATCGTGCTCAACCAAATTAAAAACCTTCACTGTCCCGACCTTTGTATCGAAGATCTGCCAATTGCTTATCGCCTCCGATCCCACGGCTCTAGCCAGTTTTTGCTTTTTTCAACTTCCAACAAACCACTTATTCTTAAAGCCACCAAAAACGAAGACGGATGGCAACGCAAGTTTTTCTTTGTCAAAGGAGACTCCATTGATGAGGGTGCTAACCTTCCGGTGGAGTGGTTAACCACCGGTAGGACTATGAATATTCACATGTAGCTTTAGACTGTTATTTTTTGCTAATATCCTTCTTTTTGATCCCTTTGCAGTAAATTTCAAGGAAGTAGCTCCCCCTACTGCGGAGTCAGAGAAAAGAATCAAGACGGTTTACCAATTACCTGCAAGCGACAGGAGTTTTACCACACATATCCCGAGTTCCAGTCAATACTCCTCATCTGAAATGTCTGGTAAGGAATACTTTTAAAATAATTAGTCAACACAATATGATAACATAGAGAGTAATAATGATGTAAAACTTTTCCCTTTATGCAGCACCGACCAAGATCCCTGAAGTCTTTGACCTCGATGAGTTGGACAGTTATTCTGATCAGGTTCAGATCAAGAAGGAGCCCAGTCCCAAGGCCACAGCCTCATCCAAACCCAGCAGTTCCAAAGCCATCATCATTCCCAAACCTTCACCATCTACCAAGCCCCGGAGTTCAAGTTCCCGAAAAAGGAAAGAGCCTGATTCCCCTGTCATTTCTGACACATTTCCTTATGAGAATTACAGGTTCATTGAAGCAAGCGGGATTATGACTTCCTTTCTCAACCAGGCTAGTATTCTTGAACCATATCCTGCAGCTTATACCATTCACATGTATTTATCAAAATCAATACCTGTCCTCCTATTTTTTGCAGGGTCTTGAGCGTCTGGTTCATCTATATCAAGAGTCATGCGGGCTCAACAAGACGCTTGAATCCAAGTTAAAGAAGGCGGAAGTCACGATCTCTGATAAAGGCTAAATCTCGTCATTACGAGGAGAAGTTCAAAGCTTTGACTCAAGAACATCAGACTGCTCTCAACAAAGCTACTCTTCAAGCCCAAGCTGATCTCGACACTGCCCATGCACAACATGAACGGGATATGGTCAGCTACCGGGAAAGCCTTAAGAGTTCCGTCGTCACCTCTCTTCTCCAAGCCAGGCTGAAGATGGCCCATGAAGCCAAAACACTAGGTTTTGAATGCCCTTCTTGGGACGTCGGTGCTTGGGAAACGAAGCTAAAGAACCTCGGCGGCACTTCTACCAAACCAGCTGCCGAAGGATCTTCCAAAGCAGTTGAAAAAGCAACCGATGCGGAGAGGGATGCTGAAGCGGATCCCAAGACGGATGCTGCTGAAATCATCGTGAACGAAGAATGTGTCGCCCCCTAAAGCTTATTCCCTTTAAATTGTTTGAACAATTTTATGTCTCATGAACAATTTTTATTTTTGCATCAAAACAATTTAATAGCCGAAGGTGGATGGGTCCTGGGTTTTAGGATGAAACCTTTGGTTATCAATTAGTACTGCTTATTTCAAATAATTTCATCTTTTACTTTTCTTGCTATTTTTCTCTGTGTTTCTTAGTACAGATATCAACTTTGCAAAATTTTGTACAACTATCTTTCAAAAATATCCTGATCAATATACTCAGTGATATATTAAAAAATTTTTGTTAAATATAACTACCAAAAATTCAATCATCAAAAGATAGTCCACTTTCTAAAACTCATTTCGACAATACTTGTTTCATCAAGGTTTCAATTTCAAAGTAGTATTACTTCCAAATACTTTTAATCAAATATCCTGAAACGCATCCCAAAAACACATTCTACAGATATATCCTGAAGATATATCCTTTTCAGGATACTTGAACACTAACCTGCGTTATAGAATTTATGTAAAGTTTATAAAGGAAAGATCATACCAGGAACATAGTCTAACCCTAGTATCAATCTCCAATCCCTTTTGCGACTTCTTCTACTAAGATGTCCCTAGTTCGAGACTCTTAGCTTAACTTTGATTCTTTATGTATCATACAATTGCTTTCAGATGGAATGTCCCCTGTGCATAATGTCCTTAAATACTTAAAAATTTCCTGGAAATCAGTTTCAATTGCTTAGACAGTTTTTTGTGTCAGGGGTAAAACCCAAAAATGTACTGGAGATAAATCCCTTGTATTCTGGGGGAAATCCCAAATTTTCGTGCGCTACAAGCGGGAGTGTATAAACTCCAAGACTTAGAAAGGTGAAAACCTTTAAACCTTAGAGAGTATGAAAATACCCTTTCGTGAGAGAGGGTGATCAATCCTCATATACCTTTAGGATTCAGGATATAGCCAACAGTAACGAAATTGTCAGCCACTTTTAAATGGACTGGTCCCGCCACCTTGAACTATTCCCGAATAACTTGCGCTCCAGGCGGGGTGTTTAAACCCAATTCGGATGAAAGGTGAATACCTTTAAACCTGTGAAGGGATCAGGATCCCTTATACGTGAGAGAGGGGGCCAATCCTCTAATCTTCCGAAGTATCCTGAGTGTGTATCCCGGAGTTATATCCCGAAGCATATACTGCAAAACATTTCAAAACTAAGGTGGGTGTTAGCTTGGCTAACACCCCTCCGATGCTTAAGTCAGTATTGGGTTTCAAAGAATAAATTAAACCAAACACATTTAAAAGAGATAGAATTCATACCATCCTGAGTTAGAAATTAAATTCTAAACTCACTTGAAATAAAGCTTAAGGTGTATAGCATTCCAAGATCTCGGCAGCATATCCCCCTCCATATTCTTCAGTCGGTATGCACCTTTTCCTGATTCTGATTCAACCTCATATGGTCCTTCCCATTTTGGAGCCAGCTTTCCATCAGCAGGATTAGTAGTATTTTGAAAAGCCTTTCTTAACACCCAATCACCAACTTTGAACCTTCTGGTCCTAATATTCTTGTTATATGCTCTGGATATCCATTGTTGATACGCTGCCATCTTTAACTTTGCTGCATCTCTTGTCTCATCAATAGTATCCAACTCCTGGCATAGGACTTCAGGATTCTGCTTGGGATTCCTGAGGCTGGATCTTGCTGTAGGTATCACCATTTCCGTCGGGATCACTGCTTTTGCTCCAAATACCAAGGAAAACGGGGTTTGACCAGTTTCATTTTTTACCGTCGTTCTATCAGCCCACAAAACAAAGGGTAATTCTTCTGCCCATCTTCCTTTCTTGGCCCCTAATCTCTTCTTCAAGTTGTTGACAATTATCTTGTTTGAGGATTCAGCTTATTCGTTTGCTTGAGGATGTACCGGGGTGGATGTAATCATTTTGATTCCCCAACTCTTGCAGAAGTCAGTAGTCCTTTTACTTATAAATTGAGATCCGTTGTCACAAATTATCTCAGCTGGTATTCCAAACCTAGTCAGGATATTCCTTTTTATGAAGGATACCACTTCCTGATCTCTAACTTGAACAAATGCTTCTGCTTCAACCCACTTGGAGAAATAATCCGTCATTGCCAACATAAAAACCTTTCCTCCTGGAGCCTTTAGAAGCTTTCCCACTATATCCATACCCCACTTCATAAATGGCCAAGGGGAAACAATAGGATACAACGGTTCAGTAGGCTGATGTAGTATGTTACTATGTCTTTGACAGGCGTCACATCTTCGAACATATTCTATGGCATCTCTTCTCATTGTCGGCCAATAATATCCTGTCCTTAATACTTTTGAGAATAAGGACCTGCCCCCAGTATGGTTACCACAATCCCCTTCATGTATATCTTGAAGTACTTCTTTGGTTTCGGGATCTTCCAAGCACCTCAGATATGGTCCTGCAGGAGATTTCTTATACAAAAAATCATTTATAATAGTGAATCGTGATACCTTCATCCTAAAGGCTTTAGGATTCTCATTCTTTGGGATGTATCCTTCCTTTAGATATCTCGTGATTGGAGCCGTCCAGGACATAGGATCCTCCTCGGGATACTCCTCATCAGGATTCTGAATACTTATTACTTCCTCATCCTGAGGATTCGTCGCAGGATACAGGATATGTAATATTGGTATTCGGGTCCCTTCTGGTATCCTAACCGATGATCCCAGATTTGCTAAGGCATCAGCTTCAGCATTATCCTCTCTTGGTACCTGTTCAAGTGTAAAAATATCGAAATACCCTGCTAATTTTTTGAGAATTTCGAGATACTCGATTAACTTCTCTCCTTTGTCTGCATAGGTCCCATTAAAATGATTAGTGAATAACAAGGAGTCAACATACACTTGCAAATTCTTGATATTCATATTCTTATCCAACTCTAATCCTGCAATTAAAGCCTCATATTCTGCCTCATTATTAGTAGCAGGAAATTCACACCTAATAGCCTGGGGTAATATGTCCCCCTGTGGCAATTTTAGTAGTATACCTAAACCTACACCTCTTACGTTGGATGCGCCATCAGTATATAAGGTCCAGCATTCTAAGTTTTCTCCTAGCTGATGTACTTCTAAATCTACTTCATTTTGGATGTCACTACTGAAATCAGCCACAAAGCCAGCTAAAGCCTGAGACTTTATGGCATTTCTAGGTTCATATACTAAGTCATAAGCACTCAATTTCACCGACCACTTGGCCATCCTACCTGACATCTCTGGTTTCCTAAGCACGTTTTTAACAGGATAATTAGTTTTAACATGAATCCTATGTGTCTCAAAGTAATGTCTAAGCTTCGTTGATGCCATAACTAATGCTAGTATCAATTTGTCTAAATGAGAATATCTAGTTTCAGCATCTAATAGACTTTTACTAACATAATAGACAGGATATTGCTGACCTTCATGGTCCTTTATAAGAATGGCACTTACAGCATTCCCTGATACAGCGAGGTATAGGGATAGTGGTTCACCATTTTCAGGCTTCATCAATAGAGGTGCAGTTGAGAGATATCGCTTTAAATCCTGCAAGGCTGCTTCATGCTTTGCTCCCCATTCGAACTTCCAATTCTTCTTGAGGATATCATAAAATTCCTTGCATTTTTTCGAGGATCTTGAAATAAATATGTTCAACGCTGCTACTCGGCCTGTTAGCCGTTGAACATCCTTCATATTTGAAGGTGATTTGATATCCAGGATGGCTTTAATCTGCTCCGGGCTTGCCTCTATTCCTCTTTTAGTCACCATATATCCTAGAAACTTTCCTGCCCCCACTCCGAAATGGCACTTAGCATGATTTAACTTCATGTTGAATTGATCCAGGATATCAAATGCTCCCTTGATATCCCGGAGGTGATCCTCAGCCTTTTTAGATTTCACCACCATATCGTCAATATATACCTCCATGGTGTCCCCCAGCTTATCTTTGAACATCATATTCACCAATCTCTGGTATGTTGCACCTGCATTTTTCAAACCGAAAGGCATAGCAGTATAGCAATAAATACCTGTTGGTTTCATGAAGGCAGTATCCTCCTGGTCCAAAGGTTCCATTTGAATCTGCTGAAATCCTGAGGATGTGTCCATGAATGTTAACATTTCATGCCCAGCAGTAGCATCCACCATTGCATCGATATGAGGAAGAGGGAATGGGCCTTTAGGACAAGCCTTATTCAAGTCTGTGTAATCTACACAGACCCTCCATTTCCCATTTTTCTTCTGTACTACGACCACATTTGCCAGCCATCTCGGAAACTTGACTTCTCTGATCATTTTGGACTTTAACAACCTTTCAACTTCTCAGGAGCAAACTTCCTTCTTTTTTGCTGAACAGGCTTGAACGACCTGTCAGTTCCAAGCTTGTGAGTAATAATGTCTTTGGATATGCCTGTCATATCCTCATGCTTCTATGCAAATGTCGACATCCTGCACTTCAAAAAGTTAGTTAATTGTTCTTCAATATCCTAAGGGATATTGGTTCCTACGAGCACCGAGATATCAGGATTATCCTGATCTAGGATAACTTTCTTTACATCCTGTTCAGAAGCCTCCACGATATCCCGGGCCCGCATCTTTAATTGCTATGCTGGATTGGGCTTGGTTGAGGATTTCATTGAGGATGAGTAGCATTCCTTTGCCTCCTGCTGATCACTATCAACTTTGACGACCCCCCAGGGGGTAGGGATCTTGATGCACTGGTGATAAGTCGATGGTACAGCCTTCATATCATGGATCCACGGCCTGCCTAGTATGATGTTATAGCAGGATAGGGAGTCCATTACACAGAAACGTTGTATCGAGTTGACCCCTTCAACATATACTGGTAACTTTATCACCCCTACGGTATTCCTAGCTTCTCCACTGAAACCAACGAGCAGAGTGGACTTCGAAGTAATGTCCATCGGAGATACATTCATTCTCTTCAATGTTTCCAGCTGAATTATGTTGACGGAGCTACCATTGTCCACTAATATCTTGCGTACAAAATGGTTAGCAACATATATCGTTATTACGAGAGCATCATGGTGAGGACCCTGGACAGTATCCCTGTCATCACTATCGAAAGTGATCACTTTATCAGTTGTAAGGGTAGTCATCCTGGCTGGTTTATCTCCCCTTTCAGTCTTAGCTTCCTTCGCATGTCTCTTGGCCGACGAATACAAAGTCCCACAGATGTCGGATCCTCCTGAAATAAAGTTAATTATTTTGGCATCTGCTAGGGGTGGTGCTGCTCGTTCAGGATCCTTCTCAGGATCCTGCCCTTTATTCTTCTTTCTTCCCAGCAAATCCTTCAGGTACCCCTTGCTTAATAGGTAACTTATTTCTTTCCTTAGAGCAATGCAATCCTCGGTCACATATCCGAAATCTTCATGGAAGGCACACCACTTGGATTTATCCTTCCAATCAGCTTTCTGCTGGTTCTTTCGAGGCCACCTAGCTTTTTCTCCTAAACCCTGCATAGCATACATTAACTCAGGTATATCAACAGAAAAGCAGTATTCAGATAACTCAGGATATTCTTCAGGATCCTCGTCTTCAACATCATTCACTTTCTTGTTATCATTTCTACCATATGGCTTGGAGCGATATGGTTTATACGAGGATTCTGATTTCCTGTTGGTTGATTCGTAGGTTGAGGTAGAATTCATCCTCTCTTGCATCTTTTTGTCATCTTCCAAGCGGATATATCCCAAAGCCCTGTTACGAGCTTCGTCGAGATTCCTGCAGGGATTCATCACAAGATCTTGATAAAATTGGGAATCCTTTTGTAGCCCCATCTTGAATGCTTGGACCGCTGTGGCAACATCAAGGTGCGGGATATCCAAGGATTCCCTGCTAAATTTGTTCACATAATCCCTCAAGGATTCCTGAGGTCCTTGAGTTATCTTGTAAAGGTCACTGGTTAGTTTCTCAAAACTCCGACTGCAAGAAAATTGACTGTTAAATAAATTAACCAAATGAGCAAACGAAGTAATTGAGTGAGGAGGAACATTTAACAGCCATTTTAGGGCTGATCCTGTCAATGTAGAACCGAATCCCTTGCATAAGCATGCTTCCTTGAGATCTGGAGGGATAGGATTGATTTCTATCCTTTCCCTATACTGGGCAATATGTTCTTCAGGATCTGTAGTCCCGTCATACAGTTTCATGTTGGGGGTCTGAAATCTTTTTGGGATTTCAGCGTCACAGATAGGATATGCAAAGCGGGATATCCTGTGGTTTCCTTGAGATACTTCCAGAATTGGCTGGACCACTCCAGGTACACTGGATATCATGTCCTTCAATTTCTGAAGCTCCCTAGTAAATCTTGACGTCATACCTGCATCCTGCAAAGATCCGTTGTTGTTAGTAGTAAGAATATTATTATTTGACACATTACCGGTCTGAGGATTTTGTCCATATCCTGAAACATATCCCGAGCTCCTCACAGTTGACATCCTGACCGAGGAGGGTATCTCAGGGGTATGTTTCTGAGAATGGCTTGGGACGATATTCCCCCGATTATCCTCAGTGTAAATTGCAGAACTGAAGTTCAAAGCCCTGGGCTGTATAGGAGTGACAGTTTCTCCGGCAGGTCTGCTCGAGCTAGCTTTTAAGAGTTGTATTTCTCTTAAGATCATTTGGTTAGTTTCCTGTTGCTGCCTCATTTGTTCCTGCACACTTCCAAATAAAGTTAGAATCTCATCATTAGAGGCTAAAACAGGAGCAGATCCCTGAACACTCCGAGTAGGGATAATATCCTGAGGTTGTGAGGAAACTGGCATCCTTGGAGGAGGTGGTGGAAGCACCGAACCGGTAGTAGCAGAAGTCGTAGCGGACATAGCGGAGGAGCTCATGTTTGATCTTGAGGCCATTGAAAACAACTAAGAAAAAAGTTTTGACAAAAGAAAACCGAATAATGATTTTACTAAAGTTTTTAGCAAAAATAGCACCACTTGCCCCACAGTGGGCGCCAAATTGTTTTGGTCAAAAATTACCGAAGCAATTAAGTGATCAAATTAGTTAAGTGAGGTAGTGTGCTAGAAAAGTGTGTCGAAAATACGTTATGCAAGTTATTTGTAAAAACAGTTTCAGGATACGACTCAGGATATAGAGCTGTATCTTTGATCAAAGGATGAGCAAAAATGTAAAGGGTGACACAGGATGTACGAGGAAAGCCCTTGATCAATTTAGATCGTCGGCACAAAACCTCGGGAGCTGACAATCGCAGCTGCCTTGTTCTTCTATTACTTCAAATATCAGGATACTGTGCAGGATGTGGTGCGGATCAACTAAGTGTTACAAAGTAATTTGAATACAAGTGTTAGCGTGTAGTGTTTGCAGTGAGCTGGAGAAAAAAAGTGTTCGAATGTGTGTGTATAAGTTACGTGCCTTAATCTGATCCGCCCCCATCTATTTATAGTAAAAGAAGGGTAACAAACTATCCTAATAAACCGGGATCCGGCGAATATTCCCCACTCGAACGTTGTAGACCTGGTCTTTCGGGTTCAACGTCTCTCCCATAACAAATACGCCCGAGTCTTGGGGGAGAAGAAGTCCATCTGACCGTTAGTAACCCCCCAGTCTTTAACCTGCACGTGGTTAATTCAATCAACCTCAGGATATCGCTCAGGATGTTAGCAATATCCCAGTCCAGTATCCTGGTCACAAATAAACAATTAAAAGCAGGATATTAGTCAAGATATGTACGCTCAGAAAATGACCCATAACAGTATATATGTGTTTACTAAGTGCTTTTGTGTATTATTCCGATTATGCAAAAACGATGATTGAGAACACAAACCAAATCCTTATAGGATCTACCTATCTTCATAGTTAGATTCTTGTAGGATATTTGAAGTAAAGTCTTAAATCTTTCTATCTTCATAGTAAGATTTATAAGAAGTGCTTTACACGACGATGGTTATTGTTTATGCGTAGAGATTGTTGGTGATTTAGATAACGAAACTAGAGAAATACAATAAGAACATGGTGGATACGCCACTGGTACTTCATATATATAAGTGTGCTTATTGTATTACCCATCGTGGCATTATCCTGAATCACCATTAGGATTTAGGATGATGTGACTCAATGATTCAATGTGACCAAACCAAATCCTTATAGCATCTATCTATCTTCATAGATTGATTCTTGTGGGATGTTTAAAGTGCTAAATTGGAGTCCTTGTTTGGATTCATTATGTACTTTAAATGCGGTTGTTATGATTCATTGTGACCAAAACCGGATCCTTATAGTATCTAGCTATCTTCATAGTTAGATACTTGTGGGATGTTTAAAGTGCTAAATTGTAATCCTTGATTGGATTCTTTGTGTACTTTAATACGTGTTTACAAGTTGATGACCAAGTTGATGATTATGTGTTTATGTGATTAGTAGTGATTTAGATAACGAAACAAGTGTAATAACATAAGAACATGGTGGATACGCCGCTGATATTTCCTATGTATAAATGTTCTTGTTGTATTACTCTTGTAGCGTTATCCGAATCGCTTTAGGATTTTTTTGTTTAGTTGATTCAATGTTTGATTATCCAAATCTTTGTAGAATCTTCCATATTTTCATATGTTAGATTCTTAGAAGGATATCCAAAGTATTATTATAAATCATTGATTTGATTTCTAATAATATTCACACGAGTTATGACCGATTTCAATATTGTTATTATTAATCCTTGATTGGATTTCTAATAAGACACTCACAAGTTTTATGACCGATTTAAATGTGATTACAAAGATCAAGGTACAATTTTCAATGGCATAAAAATTACCTAGTAATAATCATATTGTCGTATACAAAACTCTTTTGTCACAAGTTTTCACAATCAAGATAATGTATTGCAATACTAAACCTTTATGCCATTCCTTGGCTTCATAGATTTCATTTTCAATTGACAACCCTCGTAGTTGTCAAAGTATTGCAATACAAAACTTTTTGCCATTTATTTGGCTAACAAAACCTATGTACTCGCCAGCTTTTATGCTGCCTCTCATTTTCACATATGTTTCAGTATTTGATTATTCAAGCATGCTACACATAAGAACGCATCCGGGCCTTAGACTTATTTAACCAAAAGACAATTAGATGTATTCTTTGTTTTGTAATACAATGTTAACATTAATTAAAAAAATTAGTACCAGTTGTTGTGAGCAATTTGTAACGTGACTCCCCAATATTTCCGCCACTTGTTACGCGATTGTGGTGTTACAGATTCGTATCAGAGCACTACTGGTTATAGGGAATTATGTTATTAGAATGCCTTTAACCTAGTCTATAACCTTCCTAGGGACCCAAACATGAGTAGACTTAGGATCTCTATCCTAATCCTCATCCTCATCCCTATTCTTGCCACAACTACTCTATGATTTACAAATCATCTAACCTTAGATGATTTATCCTAAACCCTTAGGCTTTATGCCATAAGGTGTTCCTCAAAATGTTTTACTAAAAACATTTTCATGGAAATATTTCTCAAACATTTTTATCAAAAGGTTTCTCAAAATGTTTTTTTCTCAAACATTTTCATCGAAATCTTGGGTTTTAATAATGTGAACACATGCAATCTGGAAGGGTGGATGCCTGTACCCCGAGTTTTCTGTCTAAGGCTAGAGTGTTCGTACAAATCCGCATTTTCGGACCAGTTACTCTTACCTGGGAACTCTTAGGGTAAGTGTCCAATTATAGGCTAAAGCATGTCTTCTCGAAACATTATAAAAACCCATCCACCTTGACCATGTCGAACAATTTCTAAACACTACAACCTTTGTGACAATACTCCATCATATTACCTTCGGTAATATGCTTTTATTCACAACAATCAGAACAAATTTCCCTTTGTAACACTATTCCATCATATTACCTTATGTAATATGTTTTTTTTTCAAAACATTCGAAACAAATTTCATTTCATCTTACGACACTTTGTAATTCTATTTCATCTTCAAATACTACCTTTTGTCTTCCCTAATTTCAAAATTTTTATCAATTGGATGAGAATTTTTTAAACTTTTATACACAATGTTTCTTTATTTTAAAAATTCAATTAAAAATATTTTTATCTTAAAAATAATAATTTTTTAAAGGTAAAGAATTTATAATACAAAACATTAACTTGGTTTGTATTTTCTCATCCAAAAATATAACAAAGTTCATTTTTAATTATTTCTTATTTCAAAAACAAAATCCACAACACTATTTTTCCTAAATACAAGAACAAGTTTTTTTTAACAAATACCAAGTTAGGATTTTTACATCACTATGGTGTTTTAAACTTATAACATTTCTATGGACCTCACTTATTTGATTTCGCTATAGCTATTTCTTCGAAAGATGCCTCCTCATCGTGACGCCACTCAGGACGCAAAATGGCGGCAATGATTGCTCAGCACCTAGTTGCTGTACTCCCAGACATTGTGGCCCAAGTTAATCAAATTTACAACAATAACAAAAACAACAATATTATCATGCCCTGCAACTACAAACAATTCAACTCGGATAAACCACTCAAGTTTAATGGGCCTGAAGGAGCAACTGGGATCCTACAATGGTTTGAGAGTATAGAAAGGACATTCCGCCATGTTCAGTGTCCTGGTGAGCGCAAGGTAGATTTCGCCTTGAGTGTTTTCCAAAGGAGAGCACTCACTTGGTGGAACAGATTCATGAGAGACAGAGGTGCAGACATAGCGATGGCACAAACGTGGGAAGAATTCAAAAATCTTATGAAGAAAGAATTATGCCCGCGAAGCAAAACAAGGGCACTAGAAACCGAATTTTATTACCTCAAACAAGATAGTGGGGAAAACCGTGCCTACACTGACCAGTTTGAAGAGTTGAGCCTACTCTGCCCCACTATGGTCACACCTTCGGATCGGGCCATTGAGAAATATGTTGATGGCCTACCTAATCTAGTCCAAGATATTGTCACTGCCAGCAAACCCGCAACGCTTAGTGAGGCTATCCAACTAGCCACTACCCTAACCGACTCCCATGTTAGAAAAGGGAAACTTTTTCAAAAGGGAGACAAGAAACGAACTGCTGGAACTACTAAGGAGAATCCAAAGGAAACAAAAGCTGAACCTTCTAAGAATTCTAAGAAGCGTAAGGCCTCAAAGAATTATACGATTGCCGCACCAATTCCACTAAACTCAGTACCCGTTAAGGATTTTATCATGGAAAGCAACCTCGATGCAATCATTGAAATTATCATCACCCAACAAATTCTCCATGCCGCATTGTATAATATGTGGTCGTTTTGGACATCTAGTTGCGATCTGTCGCATTCAGAACCAAGCTGCCCCTACTCAAACTCGCCCTCGCTACCCAGCTGGAGCATGTTTCAATTGTGGTGACTTATATCATTTCAAGCGAAACTCCCCTAAGCTTGCTAATGCTAATGGACGAGTGTTCAATGTCAATGTGGCTCAAGCTAATGATCAAGCACTTATGATCATTTGAACCTCTACATTTCCTGTTTAGCATCCAAAAACAATGAACATATTTCAACTATATTTGTAATGACAATATAATTAACTTTCAAGAAGTTTTTCTTCATTCTTGTTATTCGTATTCCATTTACAAATTCCAATGTGATTACACTATGTGTAAAATACAACTATATACCGACTTCGAGGATTCTGTTCTTTATATTTTGGAACTAAATCTCGTAAGTGTAGCATATTATGACTGCACACTAGTGTGTTCATACAATCTTTGCAACACGATCTCTTCAAATACTATGTGCCTATCACTACTACTTTTGTTTTCATGACATTACATACATGGTTTGTTTATCTAGTATGTATAGTACATTATTACAAATACATTTTGCTTCATATCTTGACCTAGCATACCTAGCACATATTTTCAAAACATTTTTCACGACATGCTTAAATTGTTTATGATAATCCATGCTTAGTATATGATGCATACTACCAATTTGGTTAGTAGGAAATATATATATTAACATTTGTACTAGAATGTAATACCTGCTATTGATTTTGCAGAATGCAGAACATATGCTGGCCAAGCGATCAATCCTCCTCATTTTTAACTATAAACATTCGTAAATATTAAGAGGACTTGGGGAAGGGTTAGGCTTGGGATAAGGGTAGGTGGTTTTGGTTAGTGGTTAGAAAAATTGGTGAAAAACGTAAAAAGCGTCGTTCGTCGTAAAACTTTTTGTTTTTGTGACTTTTATTCAAACAAGATTTCTTTGAGGAACTTGTTTGTTTATTGCATGACTTTCATTTTTTTTGATTTCACAAGATAACCGAGCTTTTTACTAAAATAAAGGGGTTGAAAAGAAAAAAGGTTTTGGTTGGTAAATGGTGTTTTTTTTGGGTTTTAAAATGAAAAAGGTTTAGCCTCAAAGGGGTTAACTAGGGAGATTTTGGGTAGGTGATAAAAAAGATGAAAAATAATGGTGTTGAAAGGAAAAAGGGTTAGTCCTAATGTCTCTATCATTTACTTAGTTGGGTTCAAGTTGGTAAGGACCAGGAATGTATCATCGCGGCAAGTTCTAGAGTCATAAGAACCAAGTGGCTATTCACAAAAGAAACAAAAACTGAGCATTTAGTTTAAAGATATATGCTTGTATGCTCAATAAAGGCTCAAAACTTACTTGTTGTGTGAATGGGTTTATAATGAGATCAAGTATATATAATCAAATTTTAATTAGATTTGTCATGCCTTTTCATAATTTTCTTATTTGGTTATTTTTATCATGACGCTATTGGTTGTAAATTTATAAAAATATAACCTTTTTTTAGAACTTGTTATTCCCGAACTAAGCCAAGACAGTTAAAAAAATGAAAATTTTTTAAAAAAATTCGGGTGATTAGCGGTTCCAATAGAGTTTTGTGTAAGGTTTGTTATTAGGACTTGCAAGATTCAAGGTTTTAGCATCCCCCCACACTTAAATTACACATTGTCCACAATGTGTCCCAAAAATAAGCTTTTTGGTTGATTCAAATGCGTAAACGTCGTTGAAAAACAAATTTTTATGATACTGGGTGTCTGGCCACGGCCCCGTGTGGTCCGGGCACGGCCCCGTGGTCAGATCGCCAGCATCATAATTAAACAGAAGGCTGGCCACGGGGCGTGTTCAGTGAGCATGGCCTGTGGCCAGTTACCTAAACTGTACAATTTTTCTGCAAAGCCTGGGCACGAGGCGTGTTGGGCTGGGCACGACCCCGTGTTGAACTTGCTGAAATGCTGGAAAAGTTGTTGGGAGGCTCTATTTTCATGCATGGGGTATGGTTTTAACGTTCCCTTGGTAACCTCCATCTTTTCGAGTGTGGTTTATTCCTGAAAAATAAAACTAAACTAGAAAACATAAAAGTTAAACTAAACTAAAAACTACGGATAGTTCCTCGGAATGCCTCCGTGGTGCGCCACATTTATAAGGGTCCTTGGCTAGACCCAAAGTCAGTCATATGTTACACGAGCGGGATGTCTCGCATCCCGTGTTGCACCGTCAGAGAGCGTCATCCAAGCTTGAGTCTATGACATTTATGTAGTTGACCGGGTCGTCCTCTAGTCTTTTCCCAACCCAGAATTTCATCTCCTTGTCTCCAACCATCAATGTTAACTTCCCATCACTCATATCCACCATTGCACGAGTGGTGGCAAGGAATGGTCTTCCTAGAATGAGTGGTACTTCGGTGTCTTCCTCCATGTCGAGTATGACAAAGTCGGTCAGGAAGACAAAGTCTCCGACTTTTACCAATAAATTTTTGACGCACCTTGTGGGTGTTCGATAGACCTATCGGCGAGTTGTATGCTCATCTTTGTGGGGCTCGCTTACCTAGTCCGAGTCGGTCAAACATTGTTGCAGACATGAGATTGATACTAGCCCCAAGGTCGGCTAGTGCATTTCGTACAGGTGATCCCCCAATGGAACAAGGGATGGTGAAGCTTCCGTGGTCAATTTTCTTTTGTGGGTGTTTGTTGAGTAGTACAGCGGAGCATTCTTCACTTAGGTTGTCCAATTGCAATGTTTCAATCTTCCTTTTGTGGGTGAGGAAGTCTCTCATAAACTTTGAGTACTTTGGCATTTGAGTGAGGACTTCCACAAATGGAAGATTGATATGCAATTGTTTTAGTAAGTTTATGAATTTTGTGACTTGCTCATCGGTCTTTTGGCGAAGTAGCCTACCGGGGTAGGGTACCGAGGGATTTTTGGTAGGTTCGGAAGTTGGCGGAGGAGTTGTTTCCTTGTGGCTTGGTGGTGAAGTCATGGTTTGGATGGGTGGACTATTGTCGATTGGGGGAGTGGGGCTTCCTCGGGACCTACGGTCCGATTTCTTAGTGTTATGAGGTGTACTTGTGCCTTTGGGTTGGTTTCGGTATTGCTAGGTAATGCGCCTTGTGGTCTCTCGGAGAAATTTTGGGCTAGTTAATTTAGTTGTTTTTCAATGTTTTGAATACTAGCTTGTTGATTTCTAAAGTTGGATTCCGCTTGTAGGATTCGATCCGAGTACCTTTTTTCGGTTCGGAGATAAGGGGTGAAACGAGGTCTTCAAGCCTCTCCCATCCCCCTTGTTGTTGTTGAGTGAAATTTTGTGACTCATTTCTTGGTTGTTGTTGAAAGTTTGTTCGTTGATTTTGATTTTGTTGGTTACTACTATTGTCGGGCTCCCTCCAACCAAGGTTAGGGTGGTTATGCCATCCTTGGTTGTAAGTACCCGTTGGGGGACCCGACGGCCTAGGTCTATTATCAATGTAGTTTACCATTTCCGTTTGATTATCCATTTCTTTCATACAACTCCAATTTTCATGTGGCCCACCACACCACTTACAAGCCATAACCGAGGTCATATTTGCCATTTCTAACTTTTTGATTTTTGAAGATAGGGCCTCGATTTGGGCTTGTAAAGAGGTGTTCTCATCTACTTTATGGGCGCCCGGGGCAATAGATTTTGTGCCTCGAGGGGTGTGCCATTGAAAATTGTTTTGAGCAATTTCCTCAATTTGATTATAAATTTCATTTGGGTGACAATTACCTAGGAGTCCCCCGGAGCTAGAGTCGAGTGTTTGTCTTGTATGTAGCAACAACCCATTATAGAAAGTGGATACTTGTTGCCACACTGCGAGACCATGATGAGGACATTCCCTCAATAGCTCCTTGAATCTTTCCCAAGTTTCATATAAGGATTCCCCGTCCTCTTGTGAATATGTATTGATTTCAGTCATTAATTTAGCGGTTTTAGAGGGCGGGAAATACTTATATAGAATTTTTTGGGCAAGTTCATCCCAAGTGTGTACCGAACCACTTGGGAGGGTGTCTAGCCAAGCCTTAGCTCGGTCTTTTAGTGAAAATTGGAACATTCGGAGGCGGATGGCATGGTTTGATGCTCCGTTGATCCGGAAAGTGTCATATATTTCCAAAAAGATGATAATATGTAAATGGGGATCTTCATCAGCTAGGCCATGGAAGGTTGCGGAGTTTTGATGCATTTGAATCAAATGCGGCCGAAGTTCGAAGTTGTTGGCATTGACATTCGGTGCATTGATGGCGGCTCCGAGATTACCGACCGTAGCCTTCTCTTGATTTTTGGCTTTTACTATCTTTCTTAGAAAGCGTTCGGGTTCGTCTAGAGGCTCTTTTATGTCTTTATTGGAAAATGGAGCTCATGCACTACGTATGGAGTTCAGGTGATGTGATTGGGTTCCAAGTCTTGCAATAAAAACAAAAAAGAACTTCGATCAGATTTCTCACCATGACCCCGTGGTCGTGGTTACAATAGTTTTTTTCTGGATCCCAGTTACTACTGGGGAGTTCAGCACGGCCCCGTGGTGCACCGCCACGGCCCCGTGGTAGAAAACAAAAACTGCCAGTTAGAATAATGGGCACGGCCCCATATCCGACCGAGACATGGCCCGTGCCGAAGTCTGCAAAAACTGAAAAATTTAGAAAAATCCTAAAAAAGTAGAAAAATAAGTAAAAATAATTTGGCCGTTGATTTTAAACTTTTTTAAAATCCTTGTGTCCCCGGCAGCGGCGCCAAAAACTTGGTGTGTGCAAAGCGTGATATATTTTTATTGATATTTTAAGCCCATTTTATACATTAGTCAAGTTTTAAATTTATAAAACACGATATTCTACTAACACTAAACACACACTTGTCCAAGGACACAAGAGCTTTTAGTATCGGTTTATCCTCAACGTCTAATAAATCTAAATTTTTTTGAGAAAGGTTTTTGAAACATGAAAATAAAAACAAAAAATGCAAAAATAAATAAAATAAAAACGGATATACAAGATAGAATCACTTGGATCCAACTCGTCTTTAATGTATCCTTTGAAAATTTTAGCACTTTCGTACTTTTTAATAGATTATCTTAGTTATAGTAGTAGGTCCCTCTTTTGAAGGTGACGTTACCTTCAACCCAGTGGTTTGAGTCAGCAGGGATAAACCCAAAGGGTTAGAATGTTGGAAGATAATGAAGTTAGTTATTAATGCGAAAAGTGGTAGGCCCCTCTTTTGAAGGTGACGTTACCTCGACTAAGTGGTTTGAGTCAGCAAGGATACAATCCCAAGAAGCCGGTTTAAAGTATTGATAGTTGTTACATATGAGGGGTTCAAGCTATTCAGACCCCCGCCATCCAATACTAGTCGGTATTGAAGGAGGACCTAGTAAGCTTGAACCAGGTCCTTGCAGGATCTATACACTGAATAAGACAAGAACCCAAACCAATCCTCTAATCCCCCTACCAGGTAGTCAACATGCCTTTATATAGACCGTAAAGACATGAATGATGCAATCTTTTACTTTATATAGACAGTAAAGTAACTTCAAGACACCAAGAAAAAATGATATGAGAAATTCACCTTCAACATAAGAAAGTAGTTATTAAAGTCACTAATACAAACCCAAATAAAAAGTGCCGAAAGATTAAAAATCAAAAGTAATACATAAAAGACTTGTCTTCACCAAGTGATGTAAGAGGCTTAACTAAACATGACCTTTAATCTGCAAGAACCCTTACAATCAATCTTGGATCCCGAGACTACTACACACTCTAAAGATGGATGATGGTGGTGGGTGTTGGTGTTGAAGTGGTGGTGTAGTAGTGGAAAAGTGGGAGATTAATGGTTTGCCAAGGGATGCCTTTGAAGTGATCCAAGTACCCCGATTTATAGCCTGCACAGAACTCTGGCCACGGCCCCATGCCCGCTGGGCACGTCCTCGTGGCCAGTCTTTTCTCTTCCTTCATTAATTGCAAGTGTTAGCAGAGGGCTCCACACGGCCCCGTGTCTCCTGGGCATGGCCCCGTGGTTAATTTCGTATCCGTACTATCAAGATTTGGCAAGATTTTGCGTATCTATGCGTTGACCGCGCCCCATGCTGAGCTGGGCACGCCCCCGTGGTGGGCGTGGAAGCTTCTACAGGTTTGTCTTTTGTGCAGGGCCCTGACCACCCCCCATGCCCAGCTGGACACGGCCCCGTGGTCAGGCTTTTGTTGCCTTGTTTTTGCTTTGGGAATGCTGCCAAGGGGTCGGGCATGTCACGTTTATTCCTTTTCTTTGTATTCATGTTGGTTTTGGCTGCTTATTTGCTCCTTTTTTTCGTTTAAGCTCATTTGGTCCTGTAAATTCAAAAGGAAGAAAGAAACATGCTTTTTCCAACATTAGTACTAAAAATGGGTTAGATTTATGCCTCATTTGATGTAATTTATATGTTACATTTTGCACACATCACGAGTCATAACGGGTCAAAAGCACTTAGGATCACTTCCAACTTAGAATGTTGAGTTTGTTAAACCATATCATATGAGTTCCAACACTCATTTGGTTTATAAGACCTCATTCTATCCGATTCCCCGATTTATGTCCGTTACACTAACATATATTTATTCGATACACTAGGAACCACTTTAACATTTGAACTCTTGATCCTTTGAGCCTTGTTATACCATTTGAACAAGACCTATACGCAACCCAAAGTGATTACATAGCTCCCCTCTTTTACGTTTTTCAAATGTTTTGTGGTGATTCATATGTGTAACCAAATTTATTTTCAAATGTATGGTATATATGTGTTTACTAAGTGATTTTTTGCGTCACACCCCAACCACGTAAAACAACGAAACCGCGGTGGAAACGTCAGGGAGTGGAGCGACAGAATTATTGTTTCACAACCACGGATTCAAAAGTTTTGTTTTATTTAAATATTAACTGTTTACATTGTCTTGAAATTAAAGTTAAAACACAACCACATTGTCTATCATTTGTTATTTAGTCACTAAGGCCTCGTCCAGTCCTAAGTGAGCATGCATCCTAGTAGCAATCAAACATCATTCAACACCACCTGAAACATATGTAAAAATAAAGTCAGCAAGAAATGCCGGCGAGCACATAGGTTTTGTGAGAGTGTCGGATTCATGGCTCGTTTACATGTTGCAATACCTGGTTTGACTACAAGAGTTGATAGATGAAAACCTTGTTTTGAAATGAATTTAGTATTGCAATATGATTAACTAGCTCAAACTAAGTTGGTTATAGTTTATAAAATCTCGTTGCCATGAATCTTAACCTAAAACATTTGTTTATGTAAACCAAATCGTAAATTGTTCTCGTAATAAAACTCGTATGGTTTATATCGTTTAGTAAACATCGTTGCGTGTCTCGTTTGGAAATCGTTCGTCCAAGTGAACTAAATAACGCTACGGAATGTATATGATAAAAGCACTTATATATAAGAAGTACCAGCGGCGTATCTACCATGCTTTTATCACATTACCCCCGTCCCGTTACCTAATAACTTACCAAAAACCCATCATTTAAATCGTTTAACTAGTTAATGTAATAGACCATCGTTCATTGGTTTAAATCGTTCAAATCATTCTCGTTTTAATTGTGAAAACTTACTTTTGGTCGTCTCGCTTATAACATTCAAACCTTCGTAACTCGTCCATCGTTCAACTCATATTAACAAACCACCAAAGGGTAAGTTAACAATTAACAGGTTCAGTCGTTACCCACATAACCCCCACACATAACCATGGGTTCAGTCCGATAATGGGATTTGTCAGATCCTATGGGACCATAACCTAATATTGGTCGGCTTGATCATTGTTAATGAATGTCATTCGCTATGTAAATACATCCAACAAGTTCGTTCACATTATCGAAATCATTTTGTTTAATATAAACCATAGTATTCGTTTTTAATTCATCGTTGAAAGCATCGAAATCTGATGACGGGGGTAGCCAAAGACCAAATAAAATGACTAAATATGTAAATGCTCAAAGGGTTAAAAGGTTTAACGGTTGAAAAGCTGAGGAGATGAAGTAAAGCAATACGGGAACAGTAAACAAGTCACATCTTCGGACAGCTCCACCAACTCGCCAGCCGCAAAAGCAACGCAGGTCTGCAGAGCACACGCTATTATCCAGGGGTCAAAAGGCTTTAACCCCCGAAAGGGCAAGCCCCTCACTGCAAGCAAGGTTACTAGTCAAATGCATTCTTCTTTGGGAGATGTCTTCTCCTATAAATTGACACTTTATTTACTTCAGAAGACATTCTTGGCCAGGCCTGTTTCCTTAAACTCTGGTCATTCATATCGAGCACTTGCTTTATGCAAGTTACTCACTTTCACATCCAACACACACATTCCGTTTGCTCCCACATCCAAATCTGAGTACACTTCAGAGGAGGATCATCAGCAAACAACAACAATAAACTAGTGAACCTCCTTCCACGTCTTACAAACGTGGGGGGACCCCACGACCTGCGTTAGGCAAAGTTGAACCCTTCAACCCTTTTGCCTAACCATCATAGCTACCATCCTTGGTCTCTTATTTTTTGCATCAACAAGTTGGCGCCCACCGTGGGGCTACGCAGCTATTTCTCCTCAAAAAGACCTAGTAGTGTAGCTCTCTTCACTTAAAATCACCATGTCTGAAAGTGGATCCCCGGGTGAAGTAAATCAGATTCCAAACACCTCTACCCCGGGTAGTAGCCAAGCTCATGTGGCTATACCAACTTCTTTCAAAACTCCGGGGAGCACACCCGAGTTCCTCACCTTCAACACACCAACTCCGTCCAGATCCGGAGTTCCTTCCCCCAATGTCGGTATCTCTGACACCCCGGCACGTGTTGAACTTATCCCGAGGGGGTTGCCAACAATTTCCTGGAATTGAGGTCTCTCCTCAACCAGCATGTGAATAGAGAAAGAGAAAAGGGTGTGAGAATCCGCCTAGATTACGACGAGCCAGAACCAACGTTGTCTCCTGGACCACCTCCCCTTCCTTTTACGACTAGAAATGAGGCTGGTCCCGGTAATCCTTCGAACCCTCACCCATATCTGTCCACAACGACAAATCCTACAGTGCATCCTATATTCTCTTCCCAACCGATTACTAGTGGTGCTCCTTTGGGACACGAGCTAACCCTTGACCAGCTCCTACAGTCCCCAGCAACAAGCTTTCCAGCATCTACAACAACCACGTGGGAGCAAGCTCTGTCAGTGCTGCCTTTGGCACGAAGTGCTGTTATGAGCACTCCCCTTAGAATAAACTGCCCAGTTGCCCCAGGAAGCCTTCAAGGCTTCAACCTCATGCCCAACATGATGACCCAGATGATGGCCAACTTCCAGTGGCAACACTTTATTAATCAGGTGCTAGCCACTCAGGGAAATAACGCCAATGGCAATAATGTGGATGCAAGGGCTGAAGAAGACTTGGCTAAACCATATAAGCCAAGTAACATTTCATGCTTTTCAAAGCAAATAGCCGATTATTATTTCCAAGCAAAGATCAATATGCCATCCCACATCAGGACGTATGATGGGACTGAAGATCCTGAGGACCATCTTCAAATCTTCACCGGTGCAGCAAGGATAGAGAAATGGTCAAACGCTGAATGTTGCCTAATGTTCATGCAAAACCTTGTTGGATCAGCCAGAATCTGGTTCAACGACCTACCCGCTCAAAGCGTTCGAAGCTTTGACGACCTTAGCAAGGGTTTTTTGGCCAATTTCTCCCAACAAAGGCGTTATGTTAAAGACGCAACAGTAATATTCCAGATAAAACAGCGTGATGATGAAAGTCTTCGTGCATTCATTGAACGATATAAGAAGGAAGGCCTGACTTAAGCAGGGGCATATGAGAAAATGAGAGTGGCTGGTTTCATGAATGCCATCACCTCTAAATATCTCACAAGAAATTTCAACAAGTCCTTGCCCAAGACCTTAGAAGAAGCTCTCGAAAGGGCTGAGGCCCACATCCGAGGAGAGGCGGTAGACATTAAAGAACAAACAAAAAGGGGATCCGGCTGGCGAAGCAATAGTCCAGCTAGGAAAAGGGGATACTTCAATTCCTATGACAGGCGGTCAAAGGGTTCAGACCCCCGAAGGTCTGAAGGCCGGAACCCTTCAAGCCGGGAGAAAGGCATAAGTTTCACTCCCCTCACAAAAACCCCTCAAGAAATCCTTGCAACGGAAGAAGTTAAGCAAAACTTTCGGCTTCCTAGGCCTCTTCCCAAAAGCAGAAAAAATGAGAACTCCACACAATACTGTGAGTTTCATGAAGAAAAGGGTCACCACACCAATGATTGCTTCCAACTCAACAAAAGAATTGAAGAAGCTGTTAAGTCCGGAGAACTCGCTCATTTGGTAAAGGGAGTCCGAGACAAAATGGCTGAAGGAAAAAGGTAAGGAAGTCAATATGGTGGATTTTGATGGAAGGGTTCCTCATAAAAGGCAGCGGTTGGAAGCTTGGGAGCTTCAGTGTGTCTGCTTCCCACCAACGGAGAAAGACCCTCTCTCTAGCCCTCTTGTGGTAGAAGCTACCGTG
This sequence comes from Helianthus tuberosus, assembly GCA_030545235.1. Classification (NCBI taxonomy): domain Eukaryota; kingdom Viridiplantae; phylum Streptophyta; class Magnoliopsida; order Asterales; family Asteraceae; genus Helianthus; species Helianthus tuberosus. Next base: position 204,567,521 of record CM060425.1, read on the forward strand.
GGAACGTTGCAAACATGTAGGGCATACATAGACACTGGGGCAGCCACTGAAATCATGTTCGAGAAATTCTTCAACCGTTTGAGTAATGAAGAACGTTCAAAGCTTCAACCCTCTGGAACCTCTATAAAAGGTATCGCCGATATACCCCTCAAACCTTTAGGGCAACTGACACTTAATGTTCATTTCAGCGAAGGTTTGAAAGAAAGAACCCAACCACTCACCTTTGTGGTTATCAACATCCCCTCAAGCTATGACGTGATCATCGGAAGACTAGGGTAATGTGCATTCTACATGGCCGTGTCTGTTGGCCATGGCACAGTCAAATTTCCTACCGAGAGGGGCATAGCAACCCTTCAACCCTCTCAGGAAGCTTACATGGTTGAGGGTGAAAGCTCAAACAGTGAAGAAGACAAGCAAAGGTTGGTCATAAACCCTAAGTACCCTGAACAAAGAATAAGGGTCAATCCAAACCTTTCTCCAAAGACCCTCTCGTATCTTGAAAAACTGCTAACACATTACAGCGATGTTTTCGCTTGGTGTCCAGAAGATATGACAGGGATCCCTCGGGACATTGCCGAGCACGAGTTAAGGATACCACCGGATGTCAAGCCTGTGGTCCAAAAGAAAAGAAGTCTGGCACCCGAGAGAAGTCTGGTAGCCTGCCAAGAGGTTGAAAAACTTGTATCAGCCGGCATTCTCCGAGAAGTCAAGTACCAATCTTGGGTTGCAAACCCGGTTATGGTTAAAAAACCCGACAACTCTTGGAGGATGTGCATAGATTTCAAGGATCTTAACAAGGCTTGTCCTAAGGATTGCTATCCACTACCGGAAATTGATCTCAAAGTTGACACCCTCACCGGTTACTCATTCAAATGCTTTCTTGATGCATACAGAGGCTATCACCAAATCCTTATGAAGGAAGAGGATGAGGAAAAAACAGCCTTTCACACGGACAGAGGGATCTTTTGTTATCAAAAGATGCCTTTTGGCCTCAGAAATGCCGGAGCAACCTACCAACGACTCGTTGACAAAGCCTTCGCAAGCCAAATTGGCAAAAACATGGAGGCATATGTCGATGACTTGGTAATTAAAAGCAAGACGGAGTATCAAATGCTTGACGCCATCCAAGAAACTTTCAACAATCTCCGAAAATTCAACATGAAGCTCAACCCTGAAAAATGCTCGTTTGGGTTTGAGGAAGGAAAGTTCTTGGGCCATATTGTGGGGAAACAAAGCATCAAGGCTAACCCAAACAAAGTAAAAGCTGTCCTTGAAACCAAGCCACCAAAAACCAAGAAGGAGGTTGAAAGCTTAAACGGGAAGCTTGCAGCCTTGAAGCGTTTTACCTCAAAGTTGGCCGAAAGATCTCTACCCTTCTACAAAACGCTCAAGAACTGCTCAGATAAGAAGGATTTCAAATGGACTGAAGAAGCTGGAGAAGCTTTCAACCAGATGAAGCAACATCTAGCTTCCCTACCAGATATTGCGGCACCAAAAACTAGGGAGTTAATATCGGTGTACCTCTAAATTGCTGACGAGGCCATCAGTGCAGTCCTCACCATTGAGCGAGACAAGGCCCAGGTACCCGTTTATTTTTTCAGCAAAACTTTAAAATTAGCTGAAACGAAATATCCTCCCCTTGAAAAACTTGCCCTAGCCGTAGTTCAAACAGCTAGAAGCCTTCGAAGGTATTTCCAAGCACACCCCATACAAGTAGTCACCGACCAACCTATTAAGAGTGTGCTTGAAAAACCTGAAAACTCGGGGCGATTAGCCAAATGGGCCATAGAACTGGGTGAACATAACATCACCTATATCCCAAGAAAAGCTATCAAGGCCCAAGTCTTGGCTGATTTCATTGTGGAAGTCCCAAACCAAGCGATCACTGAAGTAAACGCTACCACCACTGAACCTTCCAACCCTGAAGCCTGGAAGCTTTTTACCGACGGGGCTTCAAGCGTTGAAGGGTCAGGGGCTGGGCTAATTTTGATCAACCCAGAAGGGTTGGAATTCACATATGCTCTCCGTTTTGATTTTCAGACCACCAATAACGAGGCTGAATACGAGGCACTAATAGCCGGCATAAGGCTGGCTAAAGAAATGAAGGTTGAAAAGCTTGAAGTGTTAACAGATTCGTTGCTGGTCTCAAGCCAAGTGAATGATAGCTACATAGCTAAAGAAGCCAACATGAAAAAATACAGAGAAAAATCCAAGGAACTGATGAGTACCTTCCAAGCATGCAACATCAAACAGATCCCCAGATCTCAAAACAAAAAGGCTGATGCCCTAAGTAAGCTTGCATCTCTCACTTTTGCCCACCTTACCAAGAAGGTACTGGTAGAAGTGTTGAAGGCCCCATCCATTAATGAATTGGAGGTTCAAGATGTAGTTACCGAGGAAGATCCAAACTGGATGACTCCCATCAAAAAGTTCCTCAAAAATGGTGAATTACCCAATGATCAAGTAGAAGATAAAAGGGTTGAAATCAAAGCAAGGCAATACATACTACAAGGAGAAACCCTTTACAAAAAGGGTTACCTTGCTCCCTTGCTAATATGTGTCGGTCCCGAGCAAAGTAAATATTTGATCAAAGAAATTCATGAAGGTGTATGCGGAGCACACTTCGGAGCTAGGTTGGTGGTTGCAAAGCTCATGAACCTCGGATATTTCTGGCCCTCAATGCATCGCGATACAACCGAAGAATTGAAGAAATGTGATGCTTGTCAGATTCATGCACCAATCCCAAAAAGTCCCAAGCATGACTTAGTCCCGATAACCTCGGCATGGCCATACCATAAATGGGGGATGGATATTGTTGGTCCGTTTCCCCCAAGCAAAGGGGGAGTAAAATTCTTACTGGTGGCAGTAGATTATTTCACCAAGTGGCCCGAGGTCAAACCACTTGCTAAGATCACGGGAAAACAGGTCATTGACTTTGTTTGGGAAAACATCATTTGCCGTTATGGATTGTCGGGAGTACTTGTCACTGATAACGGAAGGCAATTTCCTGAGAAGCCTTTCAGCGTTTGGTGCAAGGAATACAAAATCGATCAGGTTTTTAGCTCAGTGGCTTATCCGTAATCAAACGGTCAGGTTGAAAGAACGAATAGAAGCATAGTGGAAGGTATCAAAACAAGATTGGGAAGATACGAAAGCAACTGGCTTGAAGAATTGCCTAGTGTCCTATGGGCAATTAGGACAACCGAAAAAACAAGCCATAAGAAAACACCCTATAGTTTGGTATTTGGGTCAGAGGTTGTGATCCCCGGTGAGATAGGAGTTGTAACCCAGCGAATTGTCAACATGGATCCCATAACAAACCAAAAAGAGACCATGTTGAATTTACAACTCCTAGAGGAAGCACGAGATCAAGCTACAATCCAAGAAGCAAAATACAAGCAGCAAATGGAAGCCTATTACAACAAGAAAGTCAAGAACGAACGTTTCAAGCCAGGAGACCTGGTCCTCAGAAACAATTAGCAAAAAGGAAAATCAAGGAAAGCTTGGCCCAAAATGGGAGGGTCCATACACCATCCTCAAAGCACACAAGGGTGGATCCTACAAGCTAGCAGATTCAGAAGGCAAAAGGTTTCCAAGGCATTGGAATGGCAAAACCCTGAAAAGGTTCCATGTTTAGACAGGAAAGTTTGGTTTGTATCAAAATGCATTTTGAACAACACTATGAATACCTTTTGTAAAAAGCAAGTATTGCTTAAATGAATGAAGTTGTTTTATCAAACTTGTCTTTCTATCCTAAGATCAGGTTGAGAACCTAGCAAAAAACTCCATGGCAAGGGCCATGTAAGGGGATGAGCTCCCAAGCCACATCGCTCAATAGGTTCAAGGGTTGAATAAGCCTATATAAGGGGTGAGTTCCTAAATCAATACAACTCCATGAGACTTGTTAAGAAAAAATAAAATTGTCTCATAGACGGGTGTGAACAGCCTACACCAAATGTTCCCTAAGCCTTAAAAATATAATCCACAAAGAGGCTTGAAAAAGTCAAGTGAAAAACAAAGAAATGATAAAAAGGATAGGTGCTATGTCTTCTTGTTAAAAATCCCAAGGCTAAGTGTCTGCAGCACTGAACCCTTTAAGGTATAAAAAACATAAGGGCAGCACAAACTCGACAAAGACAAAGTTACAAAAAGACAAAGAAAACCTAAAAGAACAATACAACTTAGACAAAAAATTATAAAGATACAAATCAAGTTAGGTCACAAGACTAAGAACCCTTCAAGGCTTCAAGCCACCTGGGTAGCAACTCGATACCTCAAAGGCTTCAACCTACCAACAGAAAGCCAAAAGGCTAGGAAGGTTAAAGAAAAACAAACTGCCTTAACCAAAAAGGCACAAGTATAAAAACATAATACAAGGAAAATAGTTAAACATCATACCATATCAAAGAAAGCCCTAAAAGACTTTCAAACACAAGTTAGGGCAAGTCCTAGTAACTTGCAAGCTTAACTACTGTTCAAGTGGCCATACAGGCCTCAAACACAACCAACAGGAACCTTAAGGGTTCCTGAAAACCTAACATTGTTTAAAAGTTACACACCATAAATTGTTTTAAGAGTGCTAAGAAAGCTACGAATTCATGCATCAGTAGAAGGCTTAGAAGCCCCAGAACTGCTACATTTGGTCTTCTTAGTCTTCTTAGCCTTTTTAGATTTTGGACCCAGATCCTCAACAGCTGAAACCTCCAGGCTAACATCCTTCGAAGCATCGGATTCCCCAGGAAAAGTATCTTCACTATCTCCCGAGTAGGAGCGTTTCCTCGAAAGAGAGCTAAGCATTTCAGCACATAACTTTTCATTCAAACCATCCGGCTTCAGTTCCTGCAAAACGGAGAGAGGCTTACCATAACAAGAAGCAACCTGACTCACATACGGGTATGACAACCTCTCCATTTGCTCAACGGAACCCTTAAAAACATCCGAAGCCTCGGGACGGTACAGGGGAGATTTTTCTAAGGGATGACCAGACTCGTGAAGCTTATAACCTGCAATAAGACCTTGGTGTTTTCCCAGATTGAGCAGTTTAGTGTAGACATCACCAAGAGCGGAGTTAAATTCTTTAGAGTGCAAAAGATAGGTAGCCACCTGGTGAAAACCCTGCTCAATGAGCCATTGGTTATCTCCGGTAGCTTGGGCAACCAAAGTTTTCAAACCATCCTTCTCCTTATCAAAAGCCTTCTTTTGCACAACCAAGGCCTCTCGGTTAGCTTTCAGTTTCAATAAGCTAGCCTTAAAGCTCTTCTTGAGATCACCCATCTCAATTCCGTGCCTCTTTATTAACTCCTCCTCTTTCTTGGTCCAAGCCTATTCCTTCTCAGAAAAAATCTCAAGTTCCTTCTTCATGGCAGCAATTGAAGCCTTCATCTTCTCCTTCTTCTTGGAGGCCTCCTCATATTCCCGCATCCCTTTAGCAAAGCGAGTTACACCTTCAGCCAAAAAGGCAGAGAGGTTGCAGGAACTGAGCATCATCCTAGAAATAAGATGATTTGCCTCCATCTCAGATATGGCACTTCGAACACCGGGAGGAGCAAAATGAGCCAAGGCTTCAACACAAACAGCTGGGTCCTTAAAATTATCACCAACCTTAACCCCCCAATTTGGCACATAAATGTCCTCTAAACCCTCGAAGCTTTCAACACTTTTGGCTGACGAGCCTTGAATAGCAGGAATGGCACCCTTCTTAACCAATTTCTTCTTCTTGCTTGAAACAATCAACTCCTTTTCCTTGCCCTTACCAACATCCACAACTTGATCCCCTGACGCCTCAATATCATCACTAACATCAATAGGCTCTGAACCAGAAGGTTGGTCAACATTTTTCAGATGACGTTGGGAACGACGAGTAGAACCTTTAGAAATAGTAACCTTGGTGAAGCCTTTAACATTTGGAACATTTACATAACCAGAACCCTCAAACCTGTAATCAGAACCCTTGACAACAACATTCTCGTCAGGGGTAGCAGCAACATCATCAAAAACAACGTCAGAGGTATCATCGGTTTTGATAAAATCAAGGGCAGACATACCTACAACACAGATATAAAAGCAAATAAGAAAATAAATAGAAAGGAACAAAAAAGCAAGAAAAGAATAAATGCATACCCTTCCCATCTCTAATAAGCACCGGATGCCGGTTAGCCTTTTCCCACAATTTACTTATACCCAACAACACCAATAAATGCTCAGGGAAGGGACGAAGCCTAGAAGGGCACTCCTTAAGAATTTCTATAAAGCGAGTGTTTATCTCGGAGTCATAGGGCTCCGGCTCGTTCAGAACAGCATCTGGGTGTCTCCAAACAAGTTTGAAGGGAACAATTTCCTCCGACACCCAGAAAAAACCGATCTTTCCAAACCCCAAGTGTAGAAACCATGGACGAAATCAAACAAGTATCAACTTGACTGGTTTCAAAGGTGAACCAATCACCATTCTTAGCAAGCCGGAAAAAGCGACGGAATGCTAAAAGAGTAGGATCATACCCACAAGCCCGACACAGAATCTCAAAATGTAAAACCCTAGCCATGCCAAGGGGATGAACTTGAACAAAAGATACCCGATAATATTCCAAAACATTCAAGACAAAGTTTGAAAACGGATAACGAAGATTTGAAAACTCAAAATGACGACAATACAAAGCAATCATACCAGAAGGACAGGCATTGATAGATTTATCGCAAGCCGGTGCAACCGGTTTATACTTTGTCCCTATTCCCCATTCTACACAAAATAAATCGACTTCCTCTTGGGTCAGTCGAGAGAAGGATTTTGCCATATCCTTACGAGCACCCATCACAATGAACAATTAAAGAGAAAGTAACTGACCTGATTTTGAAAAAAAAAAGGGATAACCGGAGAGAAAAAAAGGAGCAAAGTGATGATCTTCAAAATAAAATGTGATAATAAATGAGATATGCAAATATAAAATAACCTACAATAGGGGTAATAATGGCAAACAGTGACCGCCACCCTATTAAACTGCCATTCATCAATCAAATCAATTATCAGTTATTTAAAATTCAAATATTAATTGCTCACAACCCTTCAAGCCTTCAAGCATCGAACCTTTGAAACCTTTTAGCAATAAAATACACGTATAAAAGTCAGATGTCTTTGAGCTCATTCCCCAAAAACCTCTGACTTGGGGGGCTGATGACGGGGGTAGCCAAAGACCAAATAAATGACTAAATATTTAAATGCTTAAAGGGTTAAAAGGTTCAACGGTTGAAAAGCTGAGGAGATGAAGTAAAGCAATACGGGAACAGTAAACAAGTCACATCTTCGGACAGCTCCACCAACTCGCCAGCCGCAAAAGCAACGCAGGTCTGCAGAGCACACGCTATTATCCAGGGGTCAAAAGGCTTTAACCCCCGAAAGGGCAAGCCCCTCACTGCAAGCAAGGTCACTAGTCAAATGCATTCTTCTTTGGGAGATGTCTTCTCCTATAAATTGACACTTCATTTACTTCAGAAGACATTCTTTGCCAGGCCTGTTTCCTTAAACTCCGGTCATTCATATCGAGTACTTGCTTTATGCAAGTTACTCACTTTCGCATCCAACACACACATTCCGTTTGCTCCCACATCCAAATCTGAGTACACTTCAGAGGAGGATCATCAGCAAACAACAACAATAAACTAGTGAACCTCCTTCCACGTCTTGCAAACGTGGGGGGACCCCACGACCTCCGTTAAGCAAAGTTGAACCCTTCAACCCTTTTGCCTAACCAGCATAGCTACCATCCTTGGTCTCTTATTTGTTGCATCAACAAAATCGTTTAACACATATGAATCACCCCAAAACAATTGAAAACAGTAAAATAGGGGAATTATGTACTCACATGAAGTGCAAAGTATCCTCGATCTAGTGAACTTAGATAAGCTCAGGCAAACCAAGGAAATCAAATAGAACCTAGTAATCGAATCACTAGTTAATAAATCGACACCTAAATCAGAAGATCGGGTAGAATGAGGTCTTGTAAACCAAGTGAGTATTGGGACTCATGTGATATGGTTTAGCAAAGCCTACATTCTAAATCGAAACCTATCCTAAGTGCTTACGACCCGTTATGACTCACTAAGGTAGCTTACGCTACTTTAACGCGTCGTTCACGCAAATGCGCGTTCGAGACGCCTAACTAGTCCTATGACAAGTATTATATGCCCTAACATGTTTAAATATGTTGCATAATCAGTCTAAGTGACAAAAATTAAGTTACGTATGCTTAAAATCCAATTATGCATGAAAAGGGCATATTGGTCATTTTCCTAGGGCATATAAACTACCTATCATACAACTAATTAAACTAAGTGACCGTAAGGTATAACCTCCGAAGGTTATTCCCTATACAACTATGGTCACAAAATATGCTTGGTCGGATCCTAATGATCAACCAAATGGGTCGGGTTCTAAAGTCTATGCGGCGGTTTAGACCGCTTGACTTACGACCCTGAACAAGCACTAGACTAAAAGTGACGAGTTTAACATGTTAAAACATGTTTAACTAAGTTAGAAAACAAGTTTGATATCAAAACAAAGTGTTTGGATACCCGAAAATAGCTTCGTTGCAAAATACGCATAAACACGTATTTTTTCTGAAACTTTGACTCGTCACTTCGAGTAATCAAGGTGGTAATCAGTAGGTATAGTCACAAGGGACTATAACCATCGTGATTACGCTCACGTTGCAAAGTTCAAAAGAACATTGTGTTGGACCAATTCATGGTCAAAGCAGAAAGTCAAACAGTGTTTGACTTTCACGCTTGAAAAGCATAAAAAGCATGAAAGAAGCTTACAAAAGGTCCAAGCAATGAAGATTTGAACTCAAAATACTCAGGTATGAAGCTTCACAAGAGAGAGCTTCAACAAAGAGCAGAATTGAGATCAAATTGTGAGGAATGAAGTGAAGAACCCACTTCTATTTATAGTAAGCTTGGATTCTTTGGATCTTGACAAGTGTTTTTGCAAGAATCAAGGTTTAATCCTAATCATACACTTGTGGAACATGGTTTTATATACAATGAGAGCTCCAAAACCAGTTCATAGTATTGAGAAAGTTGCATAAAAGACCCTCAAGTTCAAACTGATTGCTGAAAACTAAAGTTTCTGTCCAAATGCGCCCATCGCGTCGCGTCACAGCAATGGGGGGTACCCTGTCGCGCGACGCCACCACTCACCTGAGCCAGAAAGCTTTGAAACTTGGCAAGAATGGTCCCTGCAGCATGTTTAAGCCATTTTTCGACGCGTTTAAGCCCCGTTAACCCAATTTCAAGGATCAATAATGAAGTTAAAGTATAGGGGACTTGAAACATGCTTGAAATTATCTCGGATGTCGGTTCGTTTGGTCGTATGGTTGCGTTATTCGGTTAATTACCACGAAAACTCGAACAGACGCAAAAACGATCCAAATTACACGGCGAATGGTATTTTTGCATTCCAATCACTAAAATAAAATATTTTAATGATTACAAAAATTTTTGGATGTCCGGATATGTTCAGAACGTAAGATATGCGCGTAAATGCAAACTTATGCAACTTTTGACGCTTTTAGTCCCTGTTGACCAAATAAGTTTATTTTCGCATACCGAACCTCTCAAAGCCTATTTCTAAGCTATGTAAAGGATATTTAGGGCATGTGTAGCTTATGATCAAGTTCCAGAATGCTTGTTACTGTACAAATTGGCATAGTTTCGCAGTTTGACACAAATAGTCCCTACGGTCGAATAAACTTGTTTTCGACACACCAAACCCTCCAAAACTTATTTCTAAGTTATGTAAAGGTTATTTAAGGTATGTTAAGCCTATGCCACTATTACGGAGTGTTTGTCGCATTAAATTGACTACGTTTATACATCAGTTTGCGTATAACTTTCTAGAAAGCGATTTAGAGCTTGAAATCGAACTCGAATCAAATCATAAAATCGTCAAACACACATACACAAATGTTAACACCAAAACACATCGTTTTATTGATAATTGATATTGTTTTACAATGTACATCGTTTACAGAGCACAGTTGTCACAGTCTCGCCTACTTTAGGAAATTTCGTACCGAAATTTTAACTTGAGGGAAACTTGTGAAAACAAATGTGGATATTTTGATTTCATTTGGTCCTCACGCTCCCAAGTAAACTCTGGGCCACATTTAGACTCCCAGCAAACTTTGACTAATCGTATTCGCTTGTTCTTCAATTGCTTGATTTCACGGCCCATTATCTCCACAGGTTTCTCGACAAAGTGCATCGTTTCATCAACTTGAATTTCGTCGAGTGGAAAATGAAGATCATTATCGGCTAAACACTTTCGTAAATTGGACACGTGGAATGTTGGGTGAATATTCCCAAGTTCTGGAGGTAGCTCAAGTCGATAGGCAACCTTTCCGATTCTTTCAATAATCTTAAATGGTCCAACATATCATGTTGCAAGTTTTCCTTTCTTTCCATATCTCACCACTCCCTTCCAAGGGGATACCTTGAGTAAGACACGGTCTCCGATTTGAAATTCCAAGGGCTTGAGTCGCGTATCCGCATAACTCTTTTGACGGCTTCTAGCTGTCAGAAGATTATCGCGAATTTTCTTGATTTTATCTGTCGTTTCCAGAATGAGCTCCGGTCCAGTAACCCAAGCTTCACCGATCTCATTCAACAGACAGGTGAACGACATTTTCGACCATATAAAGCTTCGAACGGTGCCATATTGATACTAGCATGATAACTATTGTTGTAAGAGAACTTGATCAACGGTAGATGAGAATCCTAATTACCACCAAAGTCTATCACGCATGCTTTAAGCATATCCTCCAATTTTTGTATCGTTCTCTCAGATTGTCCATCTGTTTGGGGATGATAAGCAGTGCTTAGATTTAGTTGGGTTCCTATAGCAGATTGCATGTTCTTCCAAAAATGAGATGAAAATCGAGCATCACGGTCGGATATGATATTCAAAGGAACACCATGTCGAGATACAATCTCATCAACATAAATCTTGGCAAGTTTATTAACAGATAGATCCTCGTGAATCGGTATAAAATGAGTTGACTTCGTTAATCGATCAATGACAACCCAAATAGCATCGTGACCTCTAGATGTATGCGGTAACTTAGTGATGAGATCCATCGCAATGTTCTCCCACTTCCATAGAGGTATCTCTGGTTGTACAAGCAAACCAGATGGTCGTTGATGTTCAGCCTTGACTTTGAGACAAGTTAGGCATTTTGATACATACAAGGCAACATCCTTTTTCATACCAGGCCACCAGTACCGAGTACGAAGATCCTTATACATTTTGTCAGCACCCGGATGGATAGAGTATCGAGACTTGTGAGATTCTTCCATTACTAAAGTGCGAAGATCGTCTTGTTTCAGAATCCACAAACGATCCTTAAAATAGAGTAACCCATTGTCCTTCGTTTCGAGTTTGTGCTCAAGCTGACGTGGTAATTCCTTACCCATCAAATCTTGTGTAACACAAGTATGTTGAGCTTGAGAGACACGTGATTGGATATCGGATAGAGTGCAAACAAAATTAAGCTTGACTCGTTCCTTTCAGCCTAGCGCATCGGCTACAACATTCTCCTTACCAGGATGGTAGCGAATTTTGCAATCGTAATCGTTTAGGAGTTCAACCTAGCATCATTGTCTCACGTTCAGCTCCTTCTGATTGACAATGTGCTGGAGACTTTTGTGGTCTGTGAAAACCACACACTTTGTGCCATAGAGATAGTGTCTCCAGATTTTGAGAGCAAAAACCACAGCTCCTAACTCGAGATCATGAGTGGTGTAGTTCTTCTCGTGAACCTTAAGCTGTCTTGACGCTTAAGCTATAACTTTGCCTCGTTGCATGAGAACACAACCAAGGCCTAGATTTGACGCGTCACAATAGACAACAAAATCATCGTTTCCATCAGGCAAAGATAAAATAGGAGCATCACCGAGTTTTTGTTTCAGCATTTGGAACACTTCTTCTTGTTTAGGTCCCCACTCGAAAGGCTTATTTTTCTGAGTCAAAACAGTGAGAGGAACCGCGATCTTCGAGAAGTTCGAAATAAATCGTCGATAAAAACCAGCAAGGCCAAGAAAAGAACGAACTTCTGTGGGTGTCGTAGGTGTATTCCAATCCTTAATAACAGCTGTTTTGGAAGGATCCACATGAATATCCTGCTCGTTAACAATATGACCCAAAAACTAAACTTCCTTAAGCCAGAATTCGCACATGGAGAATTTGGCAAAAAGTTATTACTTCTTTAGAAGTTCCATTGTCAGACGAAGGTGTTGTTCGTGATCGGCTCGAGACTTCGAATAAATGAGAATGTCATCAATGAAGACAATGATGAATTTGTCTAAATAAGGTTTACAAACCCTATTCATTAAACCCATGAAAATAGCTAGGGCATTCGTCAAACCGAAAGGCATGACAGTGAACTCGTTGTGACCATATCTCGTGCGGAAAGCAGTTTTGGGAGTGTCTTCTTCGAATACATGAAGCTGATGATACCTAGAACGCAGATCGATCATGGAAAAACATGAAGCACCTTGCAGCTGGTCAAAAAGATCGTCGATTCATGGTAGGGGATATCGATTCTTGATGGTTAGCTTGTTAAGCTCACGATAATCGATACACATTCGAAAAGATCCATCTTTCTTTTTCACAAACAGGACTGGATCACCCCAAGGAGAATAACTCGGACGGATGAATCCTTTGTCAGATAACTCTTGAAGCTGTTTCGATAACTCTTGCATCTCAGACGGTGCAAGCCAATAAGGTGCTTTTGCAATTGGGTTGGCATTGAGTACAAGATCAATATGAAACTCGACTTGACAAACTTGAGGCAAACCAGGCAGTTCATCAGGAAATACTTCTGGATAATCTCGAACAATCGGAATATCTTGAATACGCTTTCTTTTGCCTTTCTCGTCGGTGACATCTGCCAGAAAAGCCACATATCCTTTTCGTAAGTAACTTTGGGCTTTCGTACGCGACATGAGTTTCAAACCACCAGATGGTTTCTCGCCACCAAGTTCTAGAACTTCACCAAAAGAAAGAGGAATACGAACAATCTTATCGAAACAAACCACCTCAGCATGATACTTAGTTAACCAATCCATCCCTACGATAATGTCGAAACTCCCAAGTTGCATTGGTATGAGGTCAATAGGAAAAAGATGGTTATCAAGGTTCAATTGACAATCACGAATAACATAATTGAGAACAAGAGGTTTACCAGTAGCAACTTCAACAGATAAGGGTTTCCTCAGTTTAGTTCTAGGTATCGCAAGCAAAGGCTCAAATGATAACGAAACAAAACTTCTATCGGCACCAGAATCGAAAAGAACAGATACAGGTCGATGGTTAACAAGGAACGTACCATTAACATCCTCGTTGTCAGCACGCACCTCGTTTGCATTTAAGTTGTACGTTCGTCCACAAGCGAGGTTCACATTCGCGTTGACATTCGAATTCGCAAACCTCAGAAAGTTGTTGCTGAAATGACCCATTTCTCCGTAGTTATAACATGATCTAGGTGGAAATCTAGTAGCATTTCCCTGAATCTATGCTGGATTCTGAACAGCTTGTTTACAAGCTTGTTGAGCAGCATGATGACCATTGCACCGAGTGTGCAGTGAGGTGCGGTACCAGCATATTGTTTCTTTGTAGGAGGTTGTGCTGGTGGGTTCTGAGCATTTAGTGCCGTGACAGCAAAACTTTGGGAAGCCTTTCGCTTCCTCGACCTCCTAGATGACTCACTCTTTTTCTTACCCTTACCCTTGTCTTGTGTAGTATCGGTTGGCTGCTTCTTGTCACCCTTACGAGTCAGTTTTCCTTTTCTGACCTGAGACTCGGTCAGAGTTGCAGCCTATTCGATTGCTTGACGAATAGTGGTAGGATTATTACCAGTCACAATATCTTGTATAGAATCGGGTAGACCATCAATATACCTCTCAATCGCTTTCTCCAACGGGGTAACCATAGTAGGACACAACAAATTCGTATAAGCACGGTGTTCTCCCCCATCTAGTTTTAGATCATCAAATTCTCATTCCAAAGCCCTTATCTCATGTCGGGGACGGAACTCTTTCATCATGAGAGCCCGTAGCTCTTCCCAAGTTTGTGCCATCGCCACATCGGCACCCCTATCACGCATCACACTATTCCACCATGTAAGAGCATGCTTCTCGAAAAAACTGGATGCAAACTCAACCTTTCGTTCATTCGGACACTGAACATGTCTAAATGTGCTTTCCAGACTCTCGAACCATTGTAGGAGCGTAGTTGCTCCTTGAGACCCAGAAAACCTTAGTGGTTTAGCCGTGTTAAACGTTTTGAAACTAGACTGAGCATTGTTGTTATTATTGTTGTTCGCTTGATTAATCTGAGTTATTAGGTTCGAAATCACGGCAGCCATTTGCTGAGCGACAAGGGCTGCGATTTCAGCGTTAGTTTGCAGTTGTGCATCTCGTCGAGGAGGCATATTCTAAAAAGAACAAGGAAACACGAGAAACGAGTGAGATCGACAATTGGATGAACAAAAGAGGTATTGAAAACATCGACAAAAACATAAGGAAGGTGATCATTCGTTCATTACCTCGAACAAACAAACGACACACGGTGACTAATCAAAGTAAATAGGTCAAAATAATGAATCGCGAAGACATGCTTTAGCCTATAAGTGGACACTCTCCCCAAGAGTTCCCAGGTAAGAGTGACTGGTTCGATTATGTTGATTTGCACGAACACTCTAGCCTTAGACAGAAAACCCGAGGTACAGGCATCCACCCTTCCAGATTGCACGTGTTCACATTATAAGACCTAAACTTTGACAAGATTTTGAAAACTTTGAAGGTTCAAAACCTTATAATAAATCATCTAGGGATAGATGATTGATTTTCAAATCGGATTTGTTATTGTGTTCTCGTTGTGGTTATCACCTAAAGATAGGTGACAGTATTGTTTTAAAATCTAAACACGAGAAAACTCGCGTTAGGGTCCTAGAAAAGTTATAGTCTAGGTCAAAGCATTACTAATAACCTAATTCCCTATAACCATTGGCTCTGATACCAACTCTTCTGTCACACACCCTGACCGCGTAAAACAACAAAACCGTGGCGGAAACGTCGGGGAGTGGAGCGACAGAACTATTGTTTCACAACCATGGATTCAAAAGTTTCGTTTTATTTAAATATTAACTGATTACATTGTCTTGAAATTAAAGTTAAAACACAACCACATTGTCTATCATTTGTTATTTAGTCACTAAGTCCTCGTCTAGTCCTAAGTGAGCATGCATCCTAGTAGCAATCAACATCATTCAACACCACCTGAAACATATGTAAAATAAAGTCACCAAGAAATTCTGGTGAGCACATAGGTTTTGTGAGAGTGTCGGATCCGTGGCTCATTTACATGTTGCAATACCTCGTTTGACTACAAGAGTCGATAGATGAAAACCTTGTTTTGAAAAGAGTTTAATATTGCAATATTATTAAACAGCTCAAACTAAGTTGGTTATATTTATAAAATCTCATGCCCATGAATCTTAACCCAAAACATTTATTTATGTAAACCAAAGCGTAAATCATTCTCGTAATAAAACTCGTATGATTTATATCGTTTAGTAAACATCGTTGCGTGTCTCGTTTGAAAATCGTTCGACCAAGTGAACTAAATAACGCTACGGAATGTAATATGATAAAAGCACTTATATATAAGAAGTACCAGCGGCGTATCTACCATGCTTTTATCACATTACCCCCGTCCCGTTACCTAATAACTTACCAAAAACCCATCGTTTAAATCGTTTAACTAGTTAATGTAATAGACCATCGTTCATTTGTTTAAATCGTTCAAATCATTCTCCTTTTAATTGTGATAACTAACTTTTGGTTGTCTCGCTTATAACATTCAAACCTTCGTAACTCGTCCATCATTCAACTCATATTAACAAACCACCAAAGGGTAAGTTAACAATTAACAAGTTCAGTCGTTACCAACATAACCCCCACACATAAACTTGGGTGCAGTCCGATAACGAGATTTGTCAGATCCTATGGTACCATAACCTAATACTGGTCGGCTTGATCATTGTTAATGAATGTCATTCGTTATGTAAATATGTCCAACAAGTTCATTCACATTATCGAAATCATTTTGTTTAATATAAACCATAGTATTCGTTTTTAAATTCATCGTTGAAAGCATCGAAATCGTTTAACACATATGAATCACCCAAAACAATTGAAAATAGTAAAATAGGGGAACTATGTACTCACTTGAAGTGCAAAGTATCCTCAATCTAATGAACTTAGCAAAGCTCTGGCAAACCAAGGATATCAAATAGCACCTAGTAATCGGATCACTAGTTAATAAATCGACACCTAAATCGGAAGATCTGGTAGAATGAGGTCTTGTAAACCAAGTGAGTATTGGGACTCATGTGATATGGTTTAACAAAGCCAACATTCTAAATCGGAACCTATCCTAAGTGCTTACGACCCGTTATGACCCATGAAGGTAGCTTACGCTACTTTAACACGTCGTTCGCGCAAATGCGCGTTCAAGATGCCTAACTAGTCCTATGACAAGTATTATATGCCCTAACATGGTTAAATATGTTGCATATTCAGTTTAAGTGACAAAAATTAAGTTACATATGCTTAAAATCCAATTATGCATGAAAAGGGCATTTTGGTCATTTTCCTAGGGCATATAAACTACCTATCATACAACTAATTAAACTAAGTGACCATAAGCTTTAACCTTGGAAGGTTATTCCCTATACAACTATGGTCACAAAATATGCTTGGTCGGATCCTAATGATCGACCAAACGGGCCGATTCGAAAGTCTAAGCGGTGGTTTAGACCGCCTAACTTACGACCCTAAACAAGCACTAGACTAAAAGTGACGAGTTAAAACATGTTTAACTAAGTTAGAAAACAAGTTTGATATCAAAACAAAGTGTTTTGATACCCGAAAATAGCTTTGTTGCAAAATACGCATAAACACGTATTTTGACCGAAACTTTGACTCGTTACTTCGACTAATCAACGTGGTAATCAGTAGGTATAGTCACAAGCGACTATAACCATTGTGATTATGCTCACGTTGCAAAATTCAAACGAACTTGTGTTGACTAATTCATGGTCAAAGTAGAAAGTCAAAACACTGTTTTTACTTTCACGCTTGAAAAGCATAAAAAGCATGAAAGAAGCTTACAAAAGGTCCAAGCAACGAAGATTTGAACTCAAAATACTCAGGTATGAAGCTTCACAAGTGAGAGCTTCAACATAGAGCAGATTTGAAATCAAATTGTGAGGAATGAAGTGAAGAACCCACTTCTATTTTGGTAAGTTTGGATTCTTAGGATCTTGACAAGTGTTTTTGCAAGAATCAAGGTTCAATGGTCCCTGCAGCATGTTTAAGTATTGAGAAAGTTGCATAAAAGACCCTTAAATTCAAACTGATTGCTGAAAACTGATGTTTCTGTCAAAATGCACCCTTTGCGTCATGCCACGGCAAGGGGGGGGGGGGTACCCCGTCGCGCGACGCTACCACTCACCTGAGCCAGAAAGTTTTGAAACTTGGAAAGAATGGTCCCTGCAACATGTTTAAGCAATTTTCGACGCGTTTAAGCACCGTTAACCCAATTTCAAGGCTCAATAATGAAGTTAAAGTATAGGGGACTTGAAACATGCTTGAAATTATCTCGGATGTCGGTTCAGTTGGTTATACGGTTGCGTTATTCGGCTAACTACAATGAAAACTCGAACGGATGCAAAAATGATCCAAATTACACGACGAATAGGGCTGTAAACGAGCCGAGTCGAGCTAGACCCAGCTCGAGCTCGGCTCGAAGTCGATTCAAGCTGGCTCGGCTCGAACTCAAATTTCAAATCGAGCTAAGATTTGAGGCTCGAGCTCGACTCGATTAGAATTCGAGCTAGCTCGACTCGGCTCGATCTAGCTCGAACTAACAAAAAACGCAAAATTTATTACTTAAAAAGCCCTTAAAAATGAATTTCTTCATAGACTAAGGGCCATAATTGCCATTTATTTTAATCATATGGCTAAATATGCAAGTATAAATAGTTAATTCACTTTGTACATTATCTTTACCTTTTTTATAGGGGAAATACTCTCTTAGTTTTTGTTTTCTAAGCAATGTGGGACAAAAAAATGAAGGATGTAAACCTTATCGAGCCAGCTCACGAGCCGAGCTAGACCAAGCTCGAGCTCAGCTCGTTTACAAACCAAGCCAAGCCGAGCTGGCTCGTTAACAACCGAGCCAATTTCGAGCCGAGCTTTCTTCGAACTTTTTTCGAGCGAGCTGCGAGCCACGAGTTTTTTGAACACCCCTAACGACGAATGGTATTTTTGCATTCCAATCACTAAAATAAAATATTTTAATGATTACAAAAATTTTTGGATGTCCAGATATGTTCAGAACGTAAGATATGCGCGTAAATGCAAACTTATGCAACTTTAACGCTTTTAGTCCCTGTTGACCAAACAAGTTTATTTTCGCATACCAAACCTCTCAAAGCCTATTTCTAAGCTACCTAAAGGATATTTAGGGTATGTTTAGCTTATGATCAAGTTCCGGAATGCTCATTACTATACAAATCAGCATAGTTTCGCAGTTTGACACAAATAGTCCATGCGATCGAATAAACTTGTTTTCGACACACCAAACCCTCCAAAACTTATTTCTAAGTTATATAAAGGTTATTTAAGGTATGTTAAGCCTATGTCACTGTTCCGGAGTGTTTGTTCCATTAAACTGACTACGTTTACGCATCAGTTTGCGTATAACTTCCAGAAAGCGATTTAGAGCTTGATATCGAACTCGAATCAAATCGTAAAATTGTCAAACACAAATACACAAATATTAACACCAAAAAAAATCGTTTTATTGATAATTGATATTGTTTTACATCGTACATCATTTACAGAGCACAGTTGTCACATTTTGTGTATTATTCCGATTATGCAAACACGACGATTGAGAACACAAACCAAATCCTTATAGGATCTATCTATCTTCATAGTTAGATTCTTGTAGGATATTTGAAGTACAGTCTTAAATCTTTCTATCTTCATAGTAAGATTTCTAAGAAGTGCTTTACACGAGGATGGTTATTGTTTATGTGTAGAGATTGTTGGTGATTTAGATAACGAAACTAGAGTAATACAATAAGAACATGGTGGATACACCGCTGTTACTTCCTATATTTAAGTGTTGTTGGTGCATGTTATGTGACAACAACTTTGGCTTGGTCTTTGGATATTAAACAAGATTGGATCATGAAGACTTTAAGAATT
The DNA here is from genome assembly GCA_030545235.1 of Helianthus tuberosus. NCBI lineage: Eukaryota > Viridiplantae > Streptophyta > Magnoliopsida > Asterales > Asteraceae > Helianthus > Helianthus tuberosus. The sequence goes on from CM060425.1 coordinate 204,586,850, forward strand.
TTGAGTTTAATTATGAAGCCCAATCAAGTCCAAGTTTTTTATTAGTCTGTTAGGCCCGAATTTATATGTAATTGTACACGGGCCAGAGCCCAATTCGTATGGCATGGTTGTGCTATATAAACAACCTTTTGTTACATGTTTTAGGTTAGCCAGTTTAGACGTTTGAGAAAGCATTCTGTGAGAGAGTCTTCGAGTTTGAGAATACATAGAAATAGGCTGTGAGTTTCTTGTAGATCTTGAGTGATTGTAAAAACAGCTTCAGTTGTTTTGATAATCATAGGATATCTCTTTGAAAAGTGTTCTTGTGTTTCGTCTTCATCTTATAATATTCTGATTTCTTGTTCAAATGTTAATCAAGGAGATTTCGCATCCTTGATTAGTTATCAGTCTTGTTTTAATCCATACGGGATAGGGGACCTACATTTCATATCATAGCTTTTGCTCTTGTGCGTGGTTCAAGACTGATCGACATGAAACTAGTTTTTATTTGGTTGAAAATATTTGAAGTGACATTCATAAATTTTGTGAAGAACAGCAAGAACATGGAAGAACAAGTCGAAATTTTGGTGTTTTGATCCGTATTGGTTATTGGTGTTGACTGTTAGATGATTCTTAGGAATTATTATTGGAAGGTTTTTAAAGAAATTGAATTTCGAGTTTTGGAAAGAATTGCTGATTTTCAGTTGCTGATTTTTCGGGATATTGGTTGTTAGTTAGCTGGATTCAAGAGATCATCAAGTGTATGACTTTATCAGACTGTGTGACTGGTTCAGTGTGCGAGATCACTTTGTGCGGCTGATTAAACTGTGCGAGGTCAACTGTGCGAGTTCACTTAGTGTACGACCTTATAAAGTGTGCGGCCAAAACTTACTGTGCGACCTTACTTAGTATGCAACCTTATAAATTGTGCGACCATACGTAGTGTGCAACCAGTTTGTGCGGCCAAGTCTAGTGTGCGACCTGAACAGTGTACTGGCCCAAATACAATGTGCAGCCCATTAACGGTAGTATGCAGCCCAAAATTTTTTAACTGTGTGATCCAGTTAATAGTGTGCAAATTGGCTTTAAGTGTGCGACCTCCTATTGTGCGATTTCACTGTGGTGGAATTTTTCTTGGCAAGCGTAGATAAAAATTCATTGTTTCGTGAATAGAGAATTATCCATAGCTCATTGGATATATCATTGGATTCATAATTTCAAAAAAGGTCTCCGACATTATATGCCATTGGATTCGTAATTTCGAGACGAATGTAATGGTGTAATTTGGCAAAAATAGTTTTCAAAAAAAATTGAACGGTTTTACCTGTCTGTTACGTTAAAATGTCGAACATGTCTAATTTGAACGAACTTTTGAGGATGAAGCACGAGGTTGGGACAACCAACAAACCACCTAAGATGATGAAGGTGGAAAATTATTTGACATGGAAGGACATGTTTCAATCTTTCATTGAATATCAGGACACACGGATGTGGATCTGTATTCAAGATGGGTATGCGAACCCAACACACGATTTTGAAGGCAGACAACGTGTCACAGCCTACGTTAATATGCAAGATGCTGATAAAAAGATGTATGAGGCTGAAAAGAGAGCCTTGGCTGCAATCAAAATCTCCTTACCAGATGGCATCAAGCATACCTTTAAGAAGTACACTACTTCAAAGGAAATGTGGGATGCATTAGAGAAAAGATATAAGGTAAATGCAGATGTCAAAAAGAACAAAGTTGATCTACTGAAGAAGCAGTTTACGGTATTCAAGTATATGAGAAATGAGTCACTTGAGAATATCATCACTCGATACTACCATCTGATGTCAGAAATGGACAATTATGATATAGATAGTTATTCTGACATAGAGAAAAATGACAAGCTGCTTGATGCTTTACCTGCTAAATGGGATATCTACACTCTCATGATCAAGGGGAAAGTAGATTATGAGACAAAGGAACTTGAAAAAGTGGTTGGTAAGCTGAGAGCTTATGAGCTCAATATGAAGAAGAAGGAAAGGGGATATGATCAGGTTCAAGATCCATGGATTCACAATGGACTTCCATCTGTTTCATCTCACAACGCTTCTAGCGAATCTGCTACTGCGTTTCTGTCATCTGAAAATGAGCAGGTTACTGTGAATGAAGATGGTGATGTGTGTTTCGTAGCTGCTTCTGGAGGATCAACAGGACCTAAGAGAAAATCAGCTACTATTCAGAGTAGCAGTACCAAGTCGATGCCTATGAGTGTGAATTCTACTGAAGAACATCTTGCTCTACTTGCTTCATTCGTTGCTTCGTATGAGAACTACATTCAGGGAAAGATACCTGATCCTGCCACTTTAGATGAAGATTATGATCAGATTGACCCTGATGATCTAGAAGAAATGGATCTACAATGGCAGATGGCCATGATTTCCAGGTGAGTGAAGAGGTTTATGAATCGAACAGGCTGAAATTTTGTGGGCAAGAGTGTTGGTTTTGACAAGACCAAAGTAAGGTGCTTTAACTGTCAAAGTTATTGGGAATGTCAAAAACAAAAACAAGAGGCTTCTAGTCAGAGTAAAAAAAATAGGAATGCATCAAACAACTCTAGCTCAAGGGCTTTGATCTCTACAGCAAAAGAGGGTTCATATGACTGGAGTGTTCATCTGGAAGATGATGAGAATGTCACTCAGGCATTCATGGCAGAGATAGTGCCAGTTGATGATGTTGAAGCTACAGTAGATGATGCTGAAACAAAAGAGGATGATGCTGAAGTTGAGAAGGAAATTGAAGCTGAAGAAGATAAGGCTGATCAGACAACTGAAGCTGAAGAAGAAATGCTAAAGTCTGACTATGAAAATGAAGCTGAAGAGAAAGATGCTAAATATAAAAGATTGGAAGTTCAATTTTCTACTCTCATGGCCAACTTAGACAAACCAACAGGAGAGGTAAGTAATTCTACTAGTTCTGTTTTCTTAAGATGTCATGAATTACAGGGTGAAGTTGATAGATTATCAACTCACAATCAAAGTCTGATTAACGAAATGTCTAACATTAAACAATCATTTTTTTTGTTAAAAGAAATGAGTCTATGTATTTGAAGAAAATTAAAGGCTATGAAACTGAAATTGAAGTTTTAACCTACAAATTAAACGAAAAACTTCAAATTATAGACTTAGCTCATGACACTATGAGTGAGAAAACAAAAGAGGTTTCTGAAAAGTGTAAAGAGTTGTCTGAAGCACAATTAAAAATTGTTGAACTTGAAAAGAAATTGAGTCAATTTAGAGATTCCACTTTTGTAATGAAACATATGATGGGTGGGTTAAAGAAAAGTAATGACAAGACCAGTGTGGGATTCAAGTGCTTTAATGAAGTCCCACCTACTCTTAGTCATGACTATTAATTCCTTCCTGATGAAGAAGAGTTAACAGACTTTGTGTCAACTGCACCAAGTAGTTCCACATCAAGTCAAGGTGATGTGTCTGAGAGTGATGATGCAAAGAAGGAAAATAACAGAGAACCCGTTTTGAAAAAGAAAAATGCACATCCTAAGAATAAAAACCAAACTCTTGTTAAAAATGTTACTTTTGTTCAAGGAAGTGACATGAAAAATAAAACAACTGTTATTGAGAACGAATCAAATGTAGAGTTTGCTAAAAGCAAAAACATAGAAAAGTCTGAATCCAAGCAAACTGACCAAAATCCTCCTAAGGCATCATCATCAAATTGAGGATCTAGTTCAAAGACTTCAGTTAGGAAGTATTCGACAAAGAGATCGTGCTTCAAGTGTCACACCAAGGGATATGTAGCTAGATGTTGTCCTAACAAAAAGACTGAAGCACAAGTTAGTGAAAAACAGAGAGGGAAGTCACCAGAAAAAAGTGGTGATAATGAGGAGAAAGTGTCTAATTCTCCAAAGAAATCTGCTCCGAAGCAACAGGAGGGTGTTGCTGTTGGCGTAGATAAGGCTGAAAAAGGAACTCAACAAGTGCCTCGTTTTCAAAGAAATCAACAAATATTTCAGCCTGAATCTACATCAGGTAGATATAAGAGACCTAGGAGTAATTCACCAAGAATGAACAACTTTAATTCAAATAATTTCAGAAGTCAAGGTCAATATCAAAATCGACACCAAAATAATGGTGGTCGAACTTTTTACAACCAAGGCTTTAGAAATTATATAGTCAAGCTTCTTGGAGTCAACCAAGAGTTCAATCGAACTCAAGGTATGTTAATCAAAACTCAAGGTCTCAAACCAAAATTTCCAAAGGTCACAAAGTCCAAACATGCATAGGAATCCCCAGGGCCAGAGACCTCATGGAAATCAAACCCCATTTCCATCAATAGGTCTGAGATCCAAGACTCTAGTTAGGAGTGATGGATATTGGATGGATGTTGACGTAGTTGATAAATCTGGAAGACCCAAGACCATTAAGGCTTGGGTCCCCCAATCTAACTAATTATTTGTTGGGTTGTGCAGGAGCTGCTAAGGAGGATTATCAACTTATGGTATGTTGATAGTGGTTGCTTTAGGCACATGACGGGGGATGCAAGATTGTTTTCAGAATTTGAAGATTATAATGAAGGACATGTGAATTTTACTGGTGCTAAAGGTGGTAGGATTACCGGACGAGGAAAAGTGACAAATGGGAAGATCATGTTGGACAAAGTGAACTATGTTGAGCAGCTTAAACACAATCTGATGAGTGTGTCACAAGTTTGTGACAAGGGTCACTCGGTCCATTTTACCAAGTCTGAAGCATTGGTGTTAAAACCGGGTTTGGTGATTCCGGAAGATTGGATAGTGATTCGTACACCATGGAGAAATGATACTTATGTCGTGGACATGGGTGCCAAGGATCCGTCTGCTGTGGTGGCGTGTTTGCTATCAAAAGCATCTGAGGCTGAATCTATGTTGTGGCACAGACGCATGGCCCAAATTCACTATCGCAAAATGAACTATATTATTAAAAATGAGTTAGTGAAAGGGGTACCAATGCAGAGGTTTCACGTGGATGACAAATATCTTCCATGTCAAAAGGGAAAACAACACAAGAAACCTCATAAGTCTAAAATGTAAATTCCATATATGCCCCCTACGAATTACTTCACTTGGATTTATTCGGTCTAGTGGACATGACGAGCATAGGTGGAAAGTACTACTGTCTTGTTGTCACAGATGATTACTCACGTTATTCATGGGTTTTCTTTTTAGGTACAAAAGATGAAACAACGGAGATGCTAATGGATCTTTTTACAAAATTGGAAAACGTCCATGAAGCAAGGATCAAGAGGATAAGGAGTGATAATGGCACGAAGTTCAAGAAGTGGATTCTGGATCTCTACTGTCTTCGTAAGGGAATTGAACATCAATATTCTGCTCCTTATACGCCTCAACAGAATGGAGTAGCTGAGAGGAAAAATAGGACGTTGATTGAAGCCACTAGGACCATGCTTTCAGATTCAAAGCTTCCAGTTCTCTTTTGGGAGAAACTGTGAATACAACTTGTTATGTCCTAAACAAAGTTTTAACCGTTAAATGTTTTAACAAAACTTGTCATGAATTGATGTTTAACGAAAAACCAAACTTGAAAGGCTTTGAACCATTTGGATTACCCTACACAATTGTGCGAAACAAAGATAAACAAAAATTCGGTGAGGTGGCCGACGAAGGCTACTTTCTAGGTTACGTACCTGGAACACCGAATAAAAGGGTTTTCAATCTAGAAAATGGTAAAATTGAGGTTATTTTTAATGTTGAAATTACTACATACAAACCTCAACAATCAACGACTGGTCTAGCTATATTATATGATTATGATAGTGTTTTTAAATCATTTAATAGTCCTGAGTTTTCAAATGCAGATGACTCTTAGTTGATTCAAACAGTGATCAGTGAAGATGATGAAGGTGAGTTCATGCCTAGATCGAGTGTTTCAATGACAGATTCTTTGGAAAGTTCCTCAAGTGCTGTTGTTTATGATTCAAGCGATAATGAGTCTGAACCTATTTAGGGGGAGGATTTCACTAATCCGTTAGCAAATCATAATGTTCAGGGGGAGGTTGGATCAAACCTGGGTGACAATCTAGAAGTGGATGCCATTACTACTACAAGAGCAAATATAGATCATCCAGCTGACATGATACTTTGAGATCCCGCTGCAGGTGTTCAGACGAGGAGAAGCATAGCAGAGAATTCAGGTCTATTTGTTTCGATTGAGAAGACTGGGATTGTGAATAAGTGTTTGTATAGCTGCTTTATTTCCCAAAAGGAGCAGAAAAACATTCATATGGCTCGAAAAGACAATTCATGGGTTGAAGCTATGCAAGAGGAATTGGCCCAGTTTGCAAAGTTGAAGGTCTGGGAGTTAGTTGACCTTCCTAAAGGTGAAAAAGAGATTGGGACTAAGTGGGTGTTTAAATGCAAGAAGTGTTTTGGTCAAAAATTCCAAAGCAATTAAGTGATTAAATTAGTTTGTGTGGTAGTGTGCTAGCAATGCTTGTGAAAAATATGTTGGTGTAAAAACAGTTTCAGGATATTGTCTCAGGATATGAAACTATATCAACAAGCAAACAATGAGCTGAAAAAGTAAAAATGGACACAGGATATACGAGGAAAGCCCTTGATCAATCTAGATCTCCGGCATAAAACCTCGGGAGCTGACAATCGTCGGCTGCCTTGTTCTTCTTATTACTTGAATGTTCAGGATAAAGTGCAGGATAAGGCTCAGATCGACGCTAAAGTGGTATAATGATTGTAAGTGTTGAGTGTTAGTGCGTGATTACAAGAAAAGAATTGTGAGTTCGAGAGCAGAGAGTGTGAAGTGTGTGTCCTACGATCTGGCCTTCTATTTATAGTTACAAATATAGAGCTAACTCTCCTATAAACTAGGGATGCTCCGGAATATTCCCTTTTGAACGTTAGAGACCTATTCTTCCGTCTTCAACGCCCATCTCCCAACTGATTAGAGTGAGTCTTCAGTAGAATGAGTCCATATGAACGTTATGATCCTGCAGCCATGACCTACAAGTGAATAATTAGTAACTGCCAGGATACTGTATCAGGATGTTATGAATATCCCTTTCCGGTATCCTGACCACAATCAGAAATAATAAAGTCAGGATATAATTCCAGGATATGGGCTCAAACAACCACCCATAACAATTGTCCCCAAAATATAGTTGTTAGAATTCCCAAGTTCAAATGGATATATTTTTATCTTTATGCGTTGACCGAGGCAATTAATATGATACGACGGTTGATGTGACAATGTGCAACTTCCCATGCGGAAATCACTCAATGCCTATCTGTCAAGCTCCTATATCTTCTCTCTTCTTGTTTGATAATCAGCCATCCTCCTCAGAATTTCCAGGTAACCACTTCTATTTCTTTCTTCCTTGTGATTCTCTCTGTTTTTCTCTTGATGTCTACTAGGACTCGCTCTCAAACCGGCGAATCAACCTTGACCTTTGTTAATCAAAACCTTCTTAAAAACCCTGAGATGCAGATCTATTCCTTCGACAATGCGGACATCGCGGCGTTGAGGGCCTCCAACGCCTTCTCCGACAAGGCAGTCATCAGACCGTTTGAACGGACTCTCCGGTCAGACGTGTCATACGGTGAATGGATCTGCTTTCCGGCATACCCTTTCTCTCTAGGTCTTCGATACCCCTTTCCCAAGTTCATGATGCAGTTCTTTCGTAAAACAGGTCTTTGTTTTTCTCAAACGATGCCCATGGTTTAGAGGGTGTTTATAGCGCTCAATCAAATCAAAGTAAAAATTTAGAATTTCTCCCTTTGTGAAGCACCAGCCAAGATTCCAGAAGCCTTCGATCTCGAAGAGTTGGACAGTTACTCCGGTCATGTCCAAGTGAAGAAGGAGCCAAACCCCAAAGCTGCCACTTAATCCAAGCCCACCAGTTCAAAAGCTGTTGTTATCCCTAAGCCTTCTCCGGCTACAAGACTCGTGCTTCCAGTGCCCGAAAGAGGAAGGAAGCAGACTCTCCTGCTACCCCTGAGACCTTTCCTCACAAGAATCATGGATTCAATAAAGCCAGTGGATTCATGACTTCCTTTCTCAACCAAGTGAAAGTCCTTATGCTGTATCCTGCACCTATATGCTACACTGATATCCTGGTTAGTTTACATATATTAATACACGTGTTCCTAATTATATGGCTTGAGCGTCAAATGCACTTATACGAGGAATCTTGCGGGCTTAACAAGATACTGGAGGCAAAGTTGAAGAAGGCTGAAGTCACCATTGCGGACCAGGGGATGATCGCCGCCGCCAAGTCACAACACTATGAAGATAAATTCAAAGAAGTGACTTAAGAAGCCCAGACCACCATCAGAAAGGTCAATCAGGATGCTCAGGCCAAGCTAGACGCTGCCCAACTTCAACACGAATAGGAGATGAACTCCTACCGAGAAGGCCTCAAAGGATCCGTTGTAATTTCCCTCCTCCAAGCCAGGCTAAAAATGGCTTATGAAGCCAGAGCCATGGGCTTCGAATGGCCTTCTTGGAATGTCAATGCTTGGGAGGCGAAGTCAAAGGATCTTGGTGGTAACCCTGTAGAATATCCAGCTAAATCCGTGGTTGAAGAGTCTTCCGAGGTGGCTAAAATGACAGTTGATGCTGGTGGTGATGCTGACAAGGATGCTGGGGCTGATCCTGGATCGGGTGTTGGCGATGAAGCGATGGTTGAAGGAGGTGCTGCTGCTTGAAGGCAGCGAAGTGGGCGATGATGGATGTTTATGCCTAGGCCGGAGCCCACTTTTTTGAATTTGATGGTCTATAATCGTTGAACAATTTACCTTTCCTGCATTTACTTTTCCTGCACTTAGATACAATATTGTTAGGGGTGGATTTCTAAATGACCAGTGATCCTTATTTGCTGTTGGATTTAGTGATCCTCAATTATGTCTGAAGTAGTGATCCTCAGAAGTGTTGCAGGATCAGGATCAGGATCATGGATAACTATAAGGATCCCAGTACTAACGATTGACTACTTTGAATTCGTAAATATTTTGCAGGAATATCAACTTGGACTTAGTCTTGGCGACATTCCTGGAGAATATTCTTATTGTATTCCGCACGTGCTTGGCCAGAAATGGACGTTGTGGAGTCGTGGAAGACTTGCACCTTTTGCGGAATGTTAGTTAGGCCTGATATTTTCTATTTGTAAAGGGGTAGCAAGCTATTTTAGAGACACTTAGCTATTTTTTGGCTACACACACACTCATACAACCGCTCTCACTGGCTCTCTACAAAACACTTAGCATTTTTCACACATTTCTACACGTAACACTATAGTGATCCTTGTACTTAGCTCGCTATCATCCGAAGTTGTAACAGATTGTTTATTTAATTTGAGTTGGTGATCGGTAGTTTCCATCACGTGGGGTTTTTTGTGCCGGAGATCAACTCTTTATCAAGGGCTTTTTCCCCGAATAAATCTTCGTGTCATTTGTTCATTATACTTCATAGTGATCCTTATTATTATTCATCAATTCAAGCATCATACCTCACAACAGAAAGTTTGGTTACATTGTCATCGCTTGATTTTTGACCAAAACAGTTTGGCGCCCACCGTGGGGCAATTAGTGCTTCATTCTTAGAAAGATTCGTGTTTTCGTGGTTATTTCGGTTCGTTACAACCAAACAAATGGCTTCCTCAGTGAAGAATACTTCAAGTTTGATGCCCTCATTCAGTTCCTCACAAGGCGTTCCTCTTTTGCCTCCACCACCTTCTGGATCCCCGAAGAATGCTGAGAATGCTGCGAAGAAACCAACTCCTATTTTCCAGACACCACCTACTTCTTCTGTTTCAACTAATCCTACTACTAATGATCTCTATACCTTGATTTTGCAGATGAGGAATCATGCACAAGAGCAGGATAAGACCAACGAAAGGATCCTCCGGGAAATCGATGAAATCAAGAAACAGAAGAAATTAGTGGAGGATCACTCCCCTCTGACGCCAAGATCGCTGAACTTCGACACTCCGGTCATAATCTCACAATACTCAGCAGTTCCGGAAGTGCAATACTTGGGTGAACTACCAGGAAGGCGTTATGGGACAACAACAATGAGTCAGGCATTTGGTCTTGCTTCCAGCCTCAGGGATCCTCTCCTCATCCATTAGGATCCTCTTCTCAGCATCAGGGATACTTCACGTCAGGAGGATATGGGAATGCATGCAGTACAAGGATCCTCCCGGGTCCAAGGATCCTCCCGGGTCCAAGGATCCTCCCGGGTCCAAGGATCCTCCCGGGTCCAAGGATCCTCCCAGGTCCAAGGATCCTCTCAGGTCCTAGGATCCTCTCTGGTCCCAGGATTCTCCCTTGTCCAAGGATCCTCCCTGGTCCCAGGATCCTTTCAGATTCAAGGATCATCACAATTCCAAGGATCCAACCCCCTTCAAAATCAAGGATCCTCGAGAAATATGCAACCTCAGAACTCAGACGTCCATCAAGGAGACTTCATACCAATGCAGACCGTTGCCTCCTTTGGTCCTTCAATCGTGCCAGAGTCTCGACAAGATGGATTCACATCCGCAATTCCAAACTCGAATCCTGTGGGAGGTAACGCTTTTAATAATTCATATAACACTAACCATGGCTTTATGCAGGATACAGGTATCAATCAGGCCATGGCTAGGGAACTGCAAAAGCTTAAGGATATGATATCCAGTGTACCAGGAGTGGTTAAACCCATTCCTGAGATCGCGGACGGTAGCCATAGGATATCTCGTTTTGCACCACCTTTGTGTGATGCTGAGATACCTAAAAGATTCCAGATACCATCAATGAAGCTATATGATGGTTCAATGGATACAGAAGAGCATGTAGCTCAATACAGGGAGAGGATGGAGATCAATACAATTCCGGAAAGGTTGAAAGAAGCATGCCTATGCAAGGGATTTGGGTCCACACTTACAGGATCTGCTCTTAAATGGCTGCTAATCTTCCCCCTTACTCTATTACTTCATTTGCTAATTTAGTTAACTTGTTCAATAGTCAATTCTCTTGCAGCAGAAAGTTTGAACGATTAACTAGTGATCTATATAGGGTAACACAAGGTCAAAATGAATCACTTAGAGATTATATCAATAAGTTTAGTAAAGAATCCTTAGACATTCCAAATTTGGATATAGCCACGGCTGTTGAAGCCTTTAAAATGGGATTGCTTAGGGATTCATTATTCTATGATGATCTTGTTATGACACCTTGCAGGAATCTTGATGAAGTAAGGACTAGGGCCCTTAGGTTCATCCGCCTAGAGGATGACAAAAGGATCCTATCAGATTGACAGGATCCTCCAAACAGGATAAGCAAGGATCCTACTTCAGGAACAACAAATCCAAGTCTTATAACAGATCTGATAACCAGAATGTGCACGCAGTGGAACAAGAAGAGGATGACGAGAATTATCCTCCTATTTCTGAATATTGTTTCTCTGTTGATAACAATGAACTAATCCTTGCAATACAGAATCTAGGTGAGAAAGCTAGGTGGCCAAGGAAAAGTGATAGACCAGCTACTACAAAGGATAAATCCAAGTGGTGTGCATATCATCAGGATTTTGGGCATCTCACTGAAGAATGTATTGCACTTAGAAAGGAGATTGGTTATTTGTTGAGCAAGGGGTACTTAAAGGAACTCTTGGGACGAAAGAAGTCAAGAACCCAGGATCCTGAAAGGATCCCGGAAAGGGCTCCTGCCCCTCCGGCAGATGCACAAGTCATAAATTTCATATCCGGTGGATCAGACATCTGTGGTACATCCTTCTCAGTAGCAAAAAGACACGCTAAGGAAACCAAGATGGATAATGGAGACAGACCCGTCAGGACCTCCGTTGTCACCCAGGATAAAGTCATTACTTTTGATGAGGATGATCGTGTTGACATCCAGGATCCTCACCATGACGGTCTCGTAATTACATTGTTTATTTCTAACCACTTTGTTCGCAGGATCCTTATAGATGGAGGAAGCTCTGTGAACATCATTCAGCTGGATGTTCTCAAGAAAATGAACATCCCAGAGTCCGATATTATCCCAAGATCCTCAGTACTTGTGGGATTCAGTGGAGAAACAAAGAATACATTGGGGGACATCAAACTCCCAATCTATATTGAAGGATTGCATTCTTATCAAAAGTTTTGTGTTATTGATTGCTTATCGTGTTGTAACGTTATCCTTGGCAGGCCATGGATACATGATATGAAGGCAGTTCCATCAACCTATCATCAGTGTGTAAAGCTTCCAAGTCAATGGGGAGTGGTGAAAATTGAGAGTGATCAACAGGAGGCTAAGAATTGCTATACCTCATCAATGAAACCAGCCTCAAGACCAAGGGAGCAATAGCAATTAAAGTATCCTTCAAGAGACGTCTTGGAGGCAAGAGAACAGGATTTGAAAGAAATCCTCATGGATCCTGATGATCCTGAATCCAAGATCTTCATAGGGTCAGGGATCCTCAGCGATATTGAAAAAGAGCTAGTATCCTTTCTCAAAAGAAGGAAGACCACCTTTGCCTGGAAACATGAAGACATGACAGGTATATCTAAGGTTATAATTACTCACAAACTTGGCATTGACAGGTCATTCAAGCCAATTCATCAAAAGAGGAGGAAGGTTGCACCTGAAAGAAATGCTATTATCCAGGAAGAGGTAGATAAGCTACTTCGAGCAGGTATGATTAGAGAGGTTAAGTATCCAAGATGGTTAGCCAATGTGGTTGTTGTTCAAAAGAAAAATGGAAAGTGGAGGGTATGTGTCGATTTTACGGATTTAAATAAGGCATGTCCCAAGGATCCTTTCCCATTACCCCACATTGACTCCATGGTGGATGCTACCGCGGGTCATGAGTTGTTAACTTTTATGGATGCTTCATCTGGATTTCAACAAATTCAGATGGAACCATCCGATCAAGAGGATACAGCCTTCATGACCCCAACTGGTATATACTGTTATATTGCTATGCCATTTGGATTAAGGAATGCAGGTGCTACTTACCAAAGGCTTGTCAATATGATGTTCAAAGAAGAAATTGGATACACTATGGAAGTCTATATTGATGACATGGTGGTTATGTCCAAAAGAGCTGAGGATCACCTTAAAGACTTGGAGGAAGCATTCAATATCCTTGATAAATTTAATATGAAACTAAATCCTTCTAAGTGTCATTTTGGTGTAAAGGCAGGTAAATTTTTAGGATATATGGTAACAAAGAGGGGCATTGAAGCAAGTCCAGAGAAAATTAAGGCCAACGTAAATATCAAATCTCCTGCCAATGCTAAGGATGTGCAAAGGTTGACCGGCAGGATCGCAGCCTTGAACAGATTCATATCCAAATCCTCAGAAAAGTGCAAGGAGTTCTATAACATCCTGAGGAAAAACAAGAAATTTGAATGGACTGAGAAGCATGAAAGTGCCCTTAAAGCTCTTAAAGATTACCTATCCTCAGCCCCAGCCTTAATGAAACCAGAAAAGGGAGATGTGTTATCCTTATATTTGGCGGTATCCTCAAAAGCAGTAAGTGCGGTCCTTGTTAAGGATCACCAAGGTACACAACATCCTGTTTATTATGTAAGTAAGAGCTTACTTGATGCTGAATTCAGGTATTCACATTTAGAAAAACTTATCCTTGCATTAATTATGGAATCTACTAAATTAAGACACTATTTTGAAACTCATGCCATTATTGTTAAAACTAATTTCCCAATTAAGAATGTTCTCAGGAAACCTGAATTGTCAGGAAGGATGGCTAAGTGGGCAGTGAAGTTGAGTGCATACGATATAAGATATGAGCCTAGGACAGCCATTAAATCCCAAGCATTAGCTGACTTTGTGGCAGATTTCAGTAGTGATTTACAAAAGGAAGCTGAACTAGAAGTCCAACAGCTTGAAGAAACCAAGGATCCCTGGATACTGTTTACTGATGGATCCTCCAATGTGAATGGAACAGGGCTTGGAATACTACTAAAATCGCCACAGGGGGACATAATACCCCACTCCATATCTTGTGAATTTCAAACTACCAACAATGAGGCTGAATATGAAGCCTTGATAGCTGGTTTGCAAATTGCAAAGCATATGAATATCAGGTATCTTGAGGTATATGTAGATTCTTTATTGATCACTAATCACTTTAATGGATCCTATGCTGTTAAAGGTGAAAAGCTAATCAAATATTTGGAGATAGTCAAAGAATTGGCACTCTCTTTTGTATCCTTTAGTTTGACACATGTACCAAGGGAAGAGAATGCAGAAGTTGATGCATTAGCCAATCTAGGATCATCTTTGAAGATTCCTGAGGATATTAAGATCCCTATTATCCATATCCTGACCCCTGCTATCAAGGTTCATGTAACTATGGAGATAGGAGAAGATTCTGCAATCATCCCTAGTGATGATACCCAATCTCATTCAGGATCATGGATACTTCCAATCATGAGATACATACAACATGGAGAAATCCCTACAGGAGAAAACCCAAGGGCTTTTAAAATTAAGGTATCTCAATTTACAATATTAAATAATATGTTGTATAAACGATCTCTTGCAGGACCATATTTGAGATGCATTGAGGATCCTGAAATTCAAGAAGTCCTAAAGGATTTCCATGAAGGAGATTGTGGAAACCACACTGGGGGCAGGGCATTATTCTCAAGGATCCTGAGAACAGGTTACTATTGGCCCACTATGAAGAAGGACGTTGTGGAATATGCCAAGAAGTGTGATCCTTGTCAGAGGCACAGTAATATCCTTCACCAACCAGCAGAGCTCTTGCATCCTATATCTTCTTCTTGGCCATTCATGAGATGGGGAATGGATATAGTTGGAAAGCTTCCTAAGGCACCAGGTGGAAAAGTATTCATGCTTGCTATGACTGATTACTTCTCTAAGTGGATAGAGGCTGAAGCCTTTGCTCAAGTCAGAGAAAAGGAAGTTATATCCTTTATTAAAAGGAATATTATTACTAGATTTGGCATCCCTTCTGAAATTATTTGCGATAATGGATCCCAATTTATTGGGAATAGAACCACTAACTTTTGTGACAGTTGGGGAATTAAGATGATAACATCAACACCAGTCCATCCACGAGCTAATGGTCAGGCAGAATCATCCAACAAGATTATCATCAACAATTTGAAGAAGAAACTTGGATCCAAGAAAGGAAAATGGGCAGAAGAACTATCTTATGTGATGTGGGTTGATAGAACAACTCCCAAGAATGCAACAGGCCAAACTCCATTTTCTTTGGTATTTGGGGCAGAGTCAGTGACCCCTACAGAGATGGTGGTTCCAACTGTAAGAACAAGCGTTCGTGATCCTGAAGAAAATGTCAGGGATTTAGCAAGGATAAGGATGGCCAGCTATCAACAAAGGATGGCTGGAGCTTATAACAAAAATGTCAGGCTCAGGAAATTCCAAGTTGGGGATATGGTATTAAGGAAAGCATTTCAAAACACCACCAATCCTGCTGATGGAAAGCTAGCACCAAAGTGGGAAGGACCCTATTTGATTGAAGCTGAAGCAGGAAATGGGGCATATCGATTGCTAACAATGGAGGGTGATTTGCTACCTAGAGCTTGGAATGCTGTCCATTTGAAGAAATATTTCATGTGATCATGATCCATGATCCTTATCAGACAAGTATTCTTAAAGGATCCCCGCTGATAGTTGATCCTCTTTCTGGTAACATTCCAATCTTAAACTATTTCATTCTTTTTATTCTTACAAGGATAAGGATCCTGCGTCCTTTATCCTCCTTTTACTTGATTTTGAGTTTTGTAGGTTCAGGCATCCTTAACTAAGCATTGAGTATCCACAGAAGTATCCAGTTATCTTTTGGGCTAGTCCCCAGTCTGGGCCTGTCCCCATTTTCGCCAGTAGCGCACGATGATCCTGGTATAGTTCATGGCAATGGGACCAGTACCCGCTTTAGGGGCTGACAATTTCGTTGTACTGGTTATATTCAGGATCCTACGTATAATGGTAGACGTACCATACATCCGTTCCTAAGGTTTCTAACGTTTTCACGTTAGCTAAGGTTTTGGCATTTTCATGTCACTAAGTTTGGATAGTCGCCAGTAAGGGCCATACTCCAGTTTACATACGATCCTTTGGGCTTGTCCCCAGTTTTCCTTTGGGCTTGTCCCCAGTTATCCTTTGGGCTTGTCCCCAGTTATCCTTTGGGCTTGTCCCCAGTTATCATTTGGGCTTGTCCCCAGTCACTAACATTCATCTTATGATGGCTCAGTTCCAAGCAATATCTTATTTCAGGTTTGTGAAGATAAATGGCCAAAGATTCTTGACCCTTATTTTCAACTAAGGTTTGTATTTTGGGTTATCCTGATTTTATGTGTTAAAGGATAGGATCCTAACTTGGGTTCTCAGGTATGATCCTAAACTGTTTTGATTTTATTCATAATGTATTTAAGTGACACTTATCCTTTGACAACTAAAATTATGATCCTTAAATTATTTTTATGTGATCCTTGATCATATCCTTAAGGGATATTTTTTTTTTAATATTTTTTCCTTACTTGATAAGTTGAAACGACATGAACATCACAATAGATTGAAAAATAAAACACAGGATATAGCCAAAAGTTAAAGTCATTTTATTCACAAAAGCTTAATCCCTTTTAAGGTTGTCAAAATTGTCAACCCACGTTTCTACCAGCAAAACGTGGCCCGTCCACATGGGTTGGCAAAGGGTGTCCATTGTTTGCAGGTCTAACAAGTACAGGAAATTAAAGACGGCAGGATCACAATGGCTTCATCCCCCAAACAGAGGATCCCTCCACCATTTGTAATCCTACCTATTGTTCAAAGGATCATCCATGATCCTCAACCCTAATTACTATTGTTCAAATACAGACCAACCATTGTTTATCAAAACACCATCAAAACAAAAAACCATAACCAAACTAAAAAAATGGGCTCCGGCTACGTCTAGAAATGTCCATCATCGCCCATTGTTGCAGCCTACACCTTCGCTGCACTACCATCTCCAGCTCCACTAGCTTCACCACCATGATCCTTGCCACTGCCTCCAGCCTCAATTACCAGAACCTCATCAGCCTCATCTTCATCCTCCAATTCAGCCAGCCAGCCTAGCCTTCCAGCCTTCCACATCCCAGCTGCTCCTATCGAAGGCAGGATCCTGAGCTTCTTGAGCCATTTGTAGCTTGGTCTTGTACATGGCTATGGTGGCAGAGACTTTGGCGTCATCTGTGATCTCCTGCTTTTCATAATCAAAATTGATCAGAATCTTGGCCGTTTCAGTTTTGGCATCTTTGAGATCCTTTTGGAGGTCAGCAATCTTGAGGTCCTTAAGCAATGCGACTTGTTGGAGGTCAGCAATCTTCTTGTCCTGCTCCTCGACATGCCCAACATAGTCTTCAATCTCAGCAAATTTCTGCAAAGAAGATAAAGAACAGTTTAGGAACAAGTGATCCTCAAATAAGCTGGACACCTAAAGCAGGGATAAGGATCCTTACCTCATTGAAGTATTCAAGGAACTGGTGATGGATCAGGGGCAGACCTTGCAGATCCTCAGCTTCGGAGGCTTTTCTTTTCTTGCCCCCCTTCCTTTAGTGGGTGCCTTGGGGATCAAAGCAGTTGGGCTAGCAGGAAGTTTCTTCTTGGGGGATCGTACGGTGTCAAGCTCAGTGACACTAAATTTGGAAGCGGATCTTGATGATTTTCCAGCGCCTATACACCCAAAACAGATAAGTGTCCTTATTCTATTCATATATAACTATTTATTTAAACATTTAAATATAAAAAGAACAGGATACTTACTTGACATGGTGACAGAGCCTAAGGATACCTCTTGTAAATCCTGGGTGATTGTCTTGAATGATCTGGTTTCAGGATTAAGCTTTCTAAAGGCAGCAAGTCTCCCCTTGGTGGCAGCTGAAGGAATGATATGCGAGAATGTGATAGCTGCACAAAAAGAAACAAAAGCATATTAGTAAGCATTATCAGAATGAGCTTACTTAGTGATCCTTCTAAGGATCCTCCTATCCTACCATGAATGCTCCATTCTTTCGGCAAATTCTGGCCATCCGGGATAGAGTCCCTTCTGACTAAGAAGAACCGCCGTTTCCAGTTGATATCGTTTTTAGTAGCTCTAAAGATGGGATGTTCTTTTCCGGGTTTACGCTTGAATAGATATCGGTGGAATCCAAATGTGGTAAGGTCATACATCTCGGCTAATTCTGACATTCCCAAGTCAATTCCTTCTTACTCAATGATCCTTTCAAGGGTATACAAGACCCTCCAGATCATTGGCATGGCTTGAATATAGGAGATGCCGGTGAGGGAGAAAAAGGATTGGGTAAAGTCTGGGAAAGGATACGAATATCCTATTGTGAAGGGTGTGACTGGGAAAGCTACCCAAGTTTCAGAGACATAATCGCTTAAAACGGTGTGAACAAATGGTTTGAAAACAGTATTTGCCGGAAAACAGTGGCGGATTCTATCTATTTGTGGATCAGAGAAACAACATATTTCTTTCACCGAATCTTCCAGGATCCCCTGGCTCTTGAGAGGACTTTCCTTCTTATGATCCTTGGCTGGTGAGGATTTCAGCATCATCTTGATTTGAAGAAGGTAAAGAAAGATGAACGGAGAAAGAAAACGTAAAGAAGGAAGAGGAAAAGAGTTACCAGCTTGATCGTCAGAGGAGAATTTAAAGGGAGTTCTCTTGAATTTGAATGCTAATCGATCCCTATCTCTAACTCTTATTTATAATGATGATTTTACAGGATAATCACCTCACTGACGTCATGATCGTAACGGCTAGTCCGCTTATAACGGCTAGTTATACGTTAGTTTGCTACGGATAAGATCGACAAAATATAACTCATTTATTTACATATTTACACCTTATATTTTGGGGGCAATTGTTAGGGGTGGATTTCTAAATGACCAGTGATCCTTATTTGTTGTTGGATTTAGTGATCCTCAATTCTGTCTGAAGTAGTGATCCTCAGAAGTGTTGCAGGATCAGGATCAGGATCATGGATAACTATAAGGATCCCAGTACTAACGATTGTCTACTTTGAATTCTTAAATGTTTTGCAGGAATATCAACTTGGACTTAGTCTTGGCGACATTCTTGGAGAATATTCTTATTGTATTCCGCACGTGCTTGGCCAGAAATGGACGTTGTGGAGTCGTGGAAGACTTGCACCTTTTGCGGAATGTTAGTTAGGCTTGATATTTTCTATTTGTAAAGGGGTAGCGAGCTATTTTAGAGACACTTAGCTATTTTTGGCTACACACACACTCATACAACCGCTCTCACTGGCTCTCTACAAAACACTTAGCATTTTTCACACATTTCTACACGTTATACTATAGTGATCCTTGTACTTAGCTCGCTATCATCCGAAGTTGTAACAGATTGTTTATTTAATTTGAGTTGGTGATCGGTAGTTTCCATCACCCGGGGTTTTTTGTGCCGGAGATCAACTCTTGATCAAGGGCTTTTTCCCCGTATAAATCTTCGTGTCATTTGTTCATTATACTTCATAGTGATCCTTATTATTATTCATCAATTCAAGCATCATACCTCACAACAGAAAGTTTGGTTACATTGTCATTGCTTGATTTTTTACCAAAACAAATATGATGGCCAAAGGTGGAGGGATCCTGAGTTTCAGGACGAAGCCCTTGGTCATCAACGTTAATATGCTTTTGAACAATCAACAGTTGAAGGTGGAGGGATCCTATGTTTTCAGGACGAAGCCTTCAACTGTTTAGGTTAATATGCTTGAAAACTAGTTGTACTTTTGGTGGATGGGTCTCGTTTTGAGATGAAGCCAATAGTACAACCTTTTGGAATGTTAATAATAAACTAACTTTCTAGCCTTATCCATTGTTGTTATATGTCTACTTTTAAAAGTTATATTATATGTGTTTAGCTCAAACTTTCATAAATTGTTCTCTTCTTTACTTTGAATACAATACTTTGAATATTCTGACCAAATATCCTGGCCAGGATACTATAATTATACTTTGTACCTCTAAAAATGTTCGATTAAAACTTTGTCAAACATGACTTAAAAAACTTAGGTTATCTGGATAAGGCTTTTAAAATTTGAAAATGAAAAACCATACCAGAAACACTTAGGAAATAGATTCCAACTTCCAACCTTCGAATCCTTCGCAATATTTCCATCATGGATGTCCCCTGTCAGGAACACTTAAGAAATTGACCTCAATTTCATTCCACGAACCATTTGTAATATATCCAAGATGGATGTCCCATGTTTGTGCAGGGAATTGCATCAGTACACAACATACTTGAGTGTTTAGTAACTTTTTTATCCAGCAAAGAATGTGTGTAAACACAATCACGATTTATATCACTTTTATAAACAAATCTAGTGTTACTAGGATATAAGTACCCTGGAGGTAGATCCTTAACATTCTGGGGATAAACACTAAATATCATGGGGATAAACCCTTGTTTTCGTGCACTACAGGCGGAAGTGTATAAACTCCAAGACTTAGAAAGGTGAATAACTTTAAACCCTAGAAAGTATGAAAAATACCCTTTCATGAGAGAGGGTGATCAATCCTCATATACCTTTAGAATCCAGGATATAGCCAATAATAATGAAATTGTCAGCTACTTTTACATGAACTGGTCCCGCTATCTTGAACTATTCCGGGATAACTCGCACTCCAGGCAGGGTGTTTAAACCCAATTCGAGAGAAAGGTGAATACCTTTAAACCTTTGAAGGGATACGAATCCCTTAAACGTGAGAGGGGGCCAATCCTCTAATCTTTCGATTCATCTTGAGTATGTATCCTGGAGTAACATCCTGAAGCGTATCCTACAAAACACCTTTAAACTAAGGTGGGTGTTAGCTTGGCTAACACCCCTTCGATGCTTAAGTCAGTATTGGGTTTCAAAGAACAATAAATTAAATAATCATAAAAAGGAATTAGAATTCATACCATCCTGAGCTAGAAATTAAATTCTAAACTCACTTGAAATAAGCTTTAAGGTGTATAGCATTCCAGGATCTTGGCAACATATCCCTTTCCATATTCTTGAGTCGGTATGCTCCTTTCCTAGATTCTGACTTAATTTCATAGGGTCCTTCCCATTTTGGAGCTAATTTCCAATCGGCAGGGTTGGTTGTATTCTGAAAAGCTTTCCTCAAAACCCAATCTCCAACTTGGAATCTTCTAGTCCTTAAATTCTTGTTATATGATTTGGATATCCTCTGTTGATCTGCTGTTATCCTTAGCTTTGCTGCATCTCTTGTTTCATCAAGAGTATCCAACTCTTGACATAAGACTTCAGGATTTGTCTCAGGAACCCGGAGGCTCGATCTGGCTGTAGGTATCACCATCTCTGTCGGGATCACTGCTTCTGCCCCAAACACCAAAGAAAATGGGGTTTGCCCAGTAGCATTCTTCATAGTTGTCCTATCAGCCCATAGGGCAAACGATGGTTCTTCTGCTTATCTTCCTTTTTAGCACCTAACCTCTCCTTTAAGTTGTTGGCAATTATCTTGTTTGAGGATTCTGCCTGTCCATTTGCTTGAGGATGTACTGGAGTTGATGTGATCATATTGATTCCCCAACTTTTTCAAAAATCAGTGGTTCTTTTGCTAATGAACTGAGAGCCATTATCACAAATTATCTCAGCTGGTACCCCAAATCTTGTCAGGATATTCCTCTTTATGAAGGATACCACTTCTTGATCCCTGACTTGAACAAAGGCCTCGGCTTTGACCCACTTGGAGAAATAATCTGTCATTGTCAACATAAAAACTTTTCCTCCTGGAGCTTTTGGGAGTTTCCCCACTATATCCATACCCCATTTCATGAATGGCCAAGCGGATACGATAGGATATAATGGCTCAGCAGGTTGGTGTAGTATATTGTTGTGCCTTTGACATGCATCACAATTTCAAGCATATTCGGCAACATCCTTTCTCATAGTCAGACAGTAGTATCCTGTTCTTAACACCTTTGAGAACAACGATCTGCCCCCAGTATGTTTGCCACAATCTTCTTCATGTATATCCTGAAGTACTTCCTTGGTTTCAGGATCCTACAAGCACCTAAGGTATGGACCTGCAAGAGACTTCTTATACAAAACGTTATTTATAATAGTGAAACGAGATACCTTCATCCTGAAAGCCTTAGGATTCTCATCCTTTGGGATGTGTCCTTCTTTGAGGTATTTCATTATTGGAGCCATCCAAGATCCAGTATTCTCTTAAGGATACTCATCACCAAGATCCCGGACACTTGCTACCTCCTTATCCCGAGACTTGAAAAGTTCCATCGTAGGATATAGGATATGTAGTATTGGTATCTAAGTTCCTTCCGGTATCCTGACTGCAGATCCTAGATTTACCAGAGCATCGGCCTTAGCATTATCCTCTCTTGGTACCTTGTCAAGTGTAAAAACTTCGAAATATCCTGCTAATTTTTTGACAATTTCAAGATATTCGATTTACCTTTCACCTTTGACTGCATAGGAGCCATTGAAATGGTTAGTGATTAACAAGGAATCAACATACACTTGCAAACATTTAATATCCATATTCCTAGCCAATTCCAATCCTGCAATCAGAGCTTCATACTCTGCTTCATTATTAGTAGCAGGAAATTCACATCTAATAGCTTGGGATAATATGTCCCCCTGTGGCGATTTTATTAGTACACCTAATCCTACACCTCTTACATTAGATGCACCATTAGTATACAATATCGAAGATTCTGAATTTTCAGCTAGTTGTTGTACTTCTAGGTCTACTTCATTTTGAATGTCACTACTGAAATCAGCCACAAAGTCTGCTAAAGCCTGAGACTTTATAGCATTTCTAGGTTCATACAATAAATCATATGCACTTAACTTTACAGACCATTTAGCAATCCTACGCGACATCTCAGGTTTCCTAAGCACACTTTTAACAGGATAATTAGTTTTAATATGAATCCTATGTGTCTCAAAATAATGTCTAAGCTTAGTCGATGCCATTGCTAGGGCTAATATCAACTTTTGTAAATATGAATATCTAGTTTCAGCATCTAACAAACATTTTTCTGACATAATAAACAGGATACCGCTGACCTTCATGATCCTTTACCAGAACGACACTTACTGCACTTCCTGATACTGCAAGATACAGGGATAAGGGTTCACCATCCTCGGGCATCATCAGCAGAGGTGTACTTGAAAGATACTGCTTCAATCCTTGTAGGGCTGCTTTATGTTTTTCTCCCCACTCGAATTTCTTATTCTCCTCAGGATATCGTAGAATTCCTTGCATTTCTCTGAAGATCTTGATATAAACCTGTTCAATACCATTACTCGTCCTGTTAATCTTTGCACATCTTTCATCTTGGACGGTGATTTGATGTCCATGATAGCTTAATCTGTTTTGGTCTTGCTTCTATTCCCCTCTTAGTCACCATATATCCTAGGAATTTTCCTGCCCCCACTCCGAAATGGCACTTAGCAGGATTCAGCTTCATGTTGTACTGGTCCAGGATATTGAATGCACATTCAAGATCCTGAAGATGATCCTCCGCCTTCTTGGACTTTGCCACCATATAATCAATATAATGGTGTCCCCCAGTTTGTCTTTAAACATCATATTCACCAATCTCGGATACGTTGCATCTGCAGTTTTCAAACTGAAAGGCATGGCAGTATAACAATATATACCTGTTGGTGTCATGAAAGCTGTATCTTCTTGATCGGATGGCTCCATTTGGATTTGCTGGAATCCTGAGGATGCATCCATAAAGGTCAGCATTTCATGACCAGCGGTTGCATCTACCATCGAATCTATATGAGGTAAGGGGAACAGGTCTTTGGGACATGCTTTGTTAAAGTCTGTGTCATCTACACAAACTCGCCATTTCCCATTCTTCTGTTGAACCACGACCACGTTTGCTAGCCACTTCGGGAATTTCACTTCCCTAATCATCTTTGACTTCAATAATCTTTCAACCTCTTTTTTTATGATTGCATTACTTTCTGGAGCAAATTTTCTTCACTTTTGGTGAACGGGCTTGAAAGACCTGTCAATCCCAAGCTTGTGAGTTATAATATCTTTGAAATACCTGTCATGTCCTCATGCTTCCATGTGAAAGTGGACATCCTGCATTTTAGAAAATTAGTTAGCTAGTTCTCAATATCCTAAGGGATATTAGATCCTACGAGCACCGACATATCTGGATTATCCTGATCCAGGATAATTTTCTTAACATCTTGCTTTGAGGCTTCCATGATATCCTAGTCTCGTATCTTTAATTGCTATCCTGCTTTGGACTTTGTTGAAGCCTTCATCGAGGAGGAATAACACTCCTTGGCCTCATGTTGATCGCTTTCCACTTTAACTACCCCCCATGGAGTAGGGATCTTGATGCACTGGTGATAAGTTGAAGGGACAACTTTCATATCGTGAATCCACGGCTTGCCAATATGATATTGTAACATGACAGTGAATCCATCACACAGAATCGTTGCATTGAATTCACTCCTTCAAAATATACATGCAACTTTATTTCTCCCACGGTATTCTTTGCCTCTCCACTGAACCCTACAAGTACAGTGGATTTTGAAGTGATCTCCATCTGGGGGATGTTCATTCTCTTCAGTGTCTCCAGCTGGATAATGTTGACCTAGCTGCCGTTGTCTACCAGTATCATGCGAACAAAATGATTAGCAATATATAAACTGATTACAAAACCATCGTGATGGGGATCCTGAATGCTATCCCGGTCATCGCTATCAAATGTTATCACTTTGTCAGTTGTAAGGGTTGTCATCCTGGTCGGCTTGTCCCCCCTCTTTCCCTTAGCTTCCTTGGCATGTCTCTTTGTTGCAGAATAAGAAGTTCCACATATATCGGATCCTCCTGATATGAAGTTAATTATCTTGGCATCTAGAGGAGGTGATGCTACTCATTCAGGATCCTTCTCAGTATCCTGAGCCTTATTCTTCTTTCTGCCATATGATCTTTAAAATATCCAATGCTCAGCAGGTAGCTTATTTCCTTCCTCAGGGCTATACAATCTTCCATCACTTGTCCAAAATCCTCATGGAAGGCACACCACTTGGATTTATCTTTCCAATCGGCCTTTTGCTGGTTCTTCCTCGGCCACCACGCTTTATCTCCCAAACCCTGCATAGCATACATTAGTTAGGGTATATTAACAGAAAAGCAATACTCTGATATTTCAGGATATTCTTCAGTATCCTTATCCTCAACAGCATTCACTTTCTTGCTGTCATTTCTGCCATACGGCCTAGAGAGGTATGGCTTGTATGAGGATTCCTACTTCCTGTTCGTTGATTCGTATGTCGAGGACGAATTCATCCTCTCTTGCATTTTCTTGTCGTCTTCAAGTCTGATGTACCTCAGAGCCTTGTTTTGAGCTTCATCCAGGTTCCTGCAAGGATTCATCACAAGATCCTGGTAAAATTGGGAATCCTTCTGCAATCCTATCTTGAATGCCTGCAAAGCTATAGCAACGTCAAGGTGTGGGATATCCAATGATTCCCTACTGAATTTGTTAACGTAATCCCTTATGGATTCTTGAGGACCCTGAGTTATCCTGTAGAGGTCACTGGTTAGTTTTTCAAAACTTCTACTACAAGAAAATTGACTATTAAACAAATTAACCAAATGAGCGAATGATGTAATTGAATGAGGTGGGAGGTTTAAGAGCCATTTTAAGGTTGATCCTGTTAGAGTAGAGCCGAAGCCCCTGCAGAGGCATGCTTCCTTGAGTTCTGGAGGAATAGGGTTAATCTCCATCCTCTCCCTATACTGAGCAATATGCTCCTTAGGATCCGTGGTCCCGTCATAAAGCTTCATATTGGGAGTTTGAAATCTTTTTGGAATTTCAGCATCACATATAGGATATGCAAATGGGGATATCCTGTGGCTGTCCTAGGATACTTCCAGTATAGGCTACACAACCCCAGGTACCCTAGATATCATATCCTTCAGCTTCTGCAGCTCTCTAGAGAGTGCCGACGTCACACCTGTGTCGTGCAAAGATCCAAGACTGTTAGTAGCAAGAGTATTAACATTATTAGATACGTTACCAGTCTGAGGATTCTAGCCATATCCCGGAGGATATCCTGGTCCCCTGATAGGGCAATACTCCTAAAATACCCTCAACAGCTAGGACATCGACTGTCAGTGGACCAGGATATGCTCCTGGATATGGCCAGAATTCTCAAACTGTTAACTTATCTAATAATGTCAATACTCTTGCTACTAACAGTTTTGGATCTTTGTAGGATACAGGTGTAACGTCGGCACTCCCTAGAGAACATCAGAAGCTGAAGGATATGGTATCCCGTGTACCTGGGGTAGTGCAGCCTATACAAGAAGTATCCTTGGACAGTCACAGGATATCCCGGTTTGCATATCCTATATGTGTTGCTGAAATTCCAAAAAGATTTCAAACTCCAAATATGAACTTTATGATGCGACCACGAATACTGAGGAACATATTGCTCAGTATAGGGAGAGGATGGAGATTAACCCTATTCCACCAGACCTCAAGTAAGTGTGCATCTGCAAGGGCTTCGGCTCTACTCTAACAGGATCAGCCTTAAAATGGCTCTTAAACGTTCCACCTCATTCAATTACATCATTTTCTCATTTGGTTAATTTGTTTAACAGTCAGTTTTCTTGTAGTAGAAACTTTGAAAAACTAATAAGTGACCTCTACAGGATAACTCAGGGTCCTCAAGGATCCTTAAGGGATTATGTGAACAAGTTCAGCAGGGAATCCTTGGATATCCCACACCGTGACGTTGCTACAGCTGTGCAGGCATTCGAGATGGGATTGCAAAAGGATTCCCAATTTTATCAGGATCTTGTGATAAATCCTTGCAGGAACCTGGATGAAGCTCCAAACAGGGCTTTGAGATATATCAGACTTGAAGACGACAAGAAAATGGAAGAGAGGATGAATCATCCTCGACATACGAATCGACGAACAGGAAATCAGAGTCCTCATACAACCCATACCGCTCTAGGCCGTATGGTAGAAATGACAGCAAGAAAGTGAATGCTGTTGAGGATAAAGATATCGAAGAATATGCTGAATTGTCAGAATATTGTTTTTCAGTTAATATACTAGAACTGATGTATGTTATGTAGGGTTTGGGAGATAAAGCGAGGTGGCCGATGAAGAACCAGCAAAAGGCTTATTGGAAGGATAAATACAAGTGGTGTGCCTTCCATGAAGATTTTGGACATGTGACAGAAGATTGAATAGCCCTGAGGAAGGTGATAAGCTACCTGTTGAGTAAAGGCTATTTGAAAGATCTTATGGGAAGAAAGAAAAATAAGGGTCAGGATACTGCAAGGATCCTGAACGAGCAGCATCACCTCTTCCAGTCGCCAAGATAATCAACTTCATACCCGCAGGATCCAATATATGCGGAACCTCTTATTATACAGCAAAGAGACATGACAAGGAGGCTAAGGCAGAAAGGGGGGACAAGCCGACGAGGATGACAACACTTACAACTAACAATGTTATAATGTTTGATAGTGATGATCGGGACAACATTCAGGATCCTCACCGCGATGGTTTGGTAATCACTTTATACATTGCTAATCATTTTGTACGCAGGATACTGGTGGACAACGACAGCTCGGTCAACATCATCCAGTTGGAAACCCTAAAGAGAATGAACATTCCCCAAATGGAGATCACTTCAAATTCCACTGTGCTTGTAGGGTTTAGTGGAGAGGCAAAGAACACTGTTGGAGAAATAAAACTACCTGTATATGTTAAAGGAGTGAACTCAATGCAACGATTCTACGTCATGGATTCACTGTCCTATTATAATATTATATTAGGCAGGCCGTGGATTCACGATATGAAAGTTGTGCCATCAACCTATCATCAGTGCATCAAGATCCCTACTCCTTGGGGGGTAGTTAAAGTGGAAAGCGATCAGCGGGAGGCAAAGGAATGTTATTCCTCCTCAATGAAAGCCTCAACAAAGCCTAAATCAGGATAGCAATTAAATATACAAGCCTAGGATATTGTGGTAGCCTTAGAGCAGGATGTTAAGAAAATTATCCTGGATCAGGATAATCCAAATATCTTGTTGCTTGTAGGAACTAATATCCCTCAGGATATTGAGAATCAGAGAAGGAAATTTGCTCCTGAAAGAAATGAAATCATATAGGAAGAGGTTGAAAGATTATTAAAGTCCAACATGATTAGGGAAGTTAAATTCCCCAAGTGGCTAGCAAACGTGGTCATGGTTCAAAAGAAAAATGGGAAATGGAGAGTTTGTGTAGACTACACAGACCTCAACAAAGCATGTCCTAAAGACTCATTCCC
Source organism: Helianthus tuberosus (assembly GCA_030545235.1). Lineage (NCBI taxonomy): Eukaryota > Viridiplantae > Streptophyta > Magnoliopsida > Asterales > Asteraceae > Helianthus > Helianthus tuberosus. Next base: position 204,615,215 of record CM060425.1, read on the forward strand.
CTTACCTCATATAGACTCGATGGTAGATGCCACCGCCGGTCATGAAATGCTGACCTTTATGGATGCATCCTCAAGATTCCAGCAAATCTAGATGGATCCATCCGATCAAGAAGATACAACTTTCATGACACCGACAGGTATTTATTGTTATACTGTCATGCCTTTCGGTTTGAAAAATGCAGGTGCAATGTATCAGAGACTAGTGAATATGATGCTTAAAGACAAACTAGGGAACACCATGGAGGTGTATATTGATGATATGGTGGTAAAATCCAAGAAGGCGGAGGATCACCTTAACGTTCTTGAATGTGCCTTCGATATCCTGGACCAATACAATATGAAGTTGAATCCTTCTAAGTGCCATTTCCGAGTGGGGGCAGGAAAATTTTTAGGATATATGGTGACTAAGAGGGGAATAGAAGCAAGTCTAGAATAGATTAAAGCTATCCTGGATATCAAATCACCATCTAACATGAAAGATGTGCAGTGGTTAACAGGACGAGTAGCGACGTTGAACAGGTTCATATCAAGATCTTTAGAAAAATGCAAGGAATTCTATGATACCCTGAAGAAAAATAAAAAGTTCGAATGGGGAGAAAGACATGAAGCTGCTTTACAAGGATTGAAGCAGTATCTTTCAAGTGCACCTCTCCTGATGAAGCCTGAGGATGGTGAACCCTTATCCCTGTATCTTGCAGTATTAGGGAGTGCAGTAAGTGTCGTTCTGGTAAAGGATCATGAAGGTCAGTAGTATCTTGTTTATTATGTCAGTAAAAGTTTGTTAGATGCTGAAACTAGATACTCACACTTAGAAAAATTGATATTAGCCCTAGTTATTGCGTCAACTAAGCTTAGATATTATTTTGAGACACATAGGATTCATGCTAAAACTAATTATCCTGTTAAAAATGTGCTTAGGAAACCTGAAATGTCTGGCAGGATGGCTAATTGGTTCGTAAAGCTAAGTGCATACGATTTAGTATATGAACCTAGAATTGCTATAAAGTCTCAGGCTTTAGCAGACTTTGTGGCTGATTTTAGTAGTGATATTCAAAATGAAGTTGTTGGTGCACTAATGTATGTTAACTTCGTCTTTATCGAGTCTTGTATTGTATTAGATAGATCAGGGCACGCAAAACGAGAAAAGAAATTTATAGGTAATTCGGCATGAAATTATAATTCCGCTTGGAATTATAATTCCGCTCGAAATGATAATTTCGCTTGAAACTGAATTCTGTCACACCCCCAAAATCCACCTGCGAAATACCACCGCTTGGAGGCGTGACGGACCAGGATCCAGCCACCAATCATATTGAACAGGCAAACAGATAATTATAAAAGTTCAACCAATACAATTGGTGTTCAACAAAACATAGTTTAATTTGCAAGCGGAAGCATAACGTTTAAAACCAAAACATAAGTTTAATTGTTTCAAAGTTTAACATGGCACACAGCCGTCCATGTCCCACAACGACTCTCTTCCATGCAAGCTCCAGCTAAGCACCTATTGACCTGCAAAGCATGTAGTAACGAGTCAACAACAAGTTGAGTGAGTTCACGGTTGGGTGTTCGTTTTAAGTTGTTTCAAAAACAGTTTCCTTTATCTCGCATCCTGCCGTGGGGGTTACCCCATAGTTAAAAAAACGTGACTTGTTTATTCCCGGTTACTCTGGCAATCCAGCCGTGGGGGCTACCCCATGTTAGTTATCTGGCATTTCGGCCGTGGGGGCTACCCCATGTATATACTAGACTCGTTACCATATCGACTGCTGACTGTAGTCATGTTTTATGTGCCCTGAAACTGTCAATGTCTATCATCATTGACGTGCCCCATATCCATTAGTTCACGCCCGCCCTCTGCGGCACGGTGTGAGGTTTGTCAGACCTAAATAGCGCTATCTAACTAATGACCCGCTCGCCATTGGCCCGGCGATTAAGTCGATATAAAAAGGAGGGACTTCGTGATAGAGTTTTGGTCTAGTACGAGTTATCTGTCCGTGAGGACGAGGAATTACATTCTTGAACCATTGCTGTCCTACCCAAGGAGGACGAGGAACCCATGTTCCTTAACCCCAATTCCCGACCCCTGGGAATCCCATGCTTTGTAGAGGGTGTGAACTCACCTTGGTTTGCTCGGCAGATACACAGAAAAGTCAATCGAGTTGTAAGTGGTCAACTACGTCCTAACATAGATACTGTACAAGTCAGGTTCGTATTCAGGTAGTGCACGTATGTTTCTACACGTATGCTAGCACATTGCATGCAAGTTTCATTCATGGCAGTCCAAATAACATTCATATACAACAGAACGTATAAGGTCCATGCATCAGGCCCAAAAGTCCGGCCCAATTTCCTAAGCCCGTAATGGGGTGCAAGTCTAAACAGTGTGCACATGCACATGGTCTCGAGTCGAGACTGTGCGGTCTCTAGTCGAGACTGTGCGGTCTCGAGTTATAGCTTACAAGTATCGAGTCGCAACTGATGAGGTCTCGGGTTATGCATATGTTGGTCTCGAGTCGCAACCGGACTCGCAAGTATGGTCTCGAGTCGTGATGTTTATGTGCTGATCAAGTGTGGTCTCGAATCGCAACTGGACTCGCAACCGTGGGTCTCGAGTCATCACGAGGTGATCTCGAGTTGTAGCTTCATGGTCTCGAGTCGAGACTGAAGTTCTCGGCTGAACATCTGCTGATTTCTGTCCTTGTACTTAGCCAATGAGGTTTTGATTTCATGCAACAATTGTGTACCATCCACCAAACATGTTTTCTTGTCTAGTTATTAACCAAAATGGATCAAACAATCAGATTTCAAATATTCATAACACATTCATATCATATTCAACAAGTTCTTCATATATTCAAGTCATGTTCATGTTGATCATCAAACTTGTTCATCATATTTTAGGGTTTTTAGCATAAATCACAAATATATCATGAACAACAATCAAAACACTTGAACATACTCATCTAATGGTTTCAAGTCATCACATAACATCTCAAAATCAACTCTACACTAATCCGATTAACATGATGCTATCTATACACATATGCAAGTCGGTTTCATGAACATCCACATTTAATGATTTGAATCACATTTAGACACAAGATATCATGAGCTCATTGTGCAATATATCCGAAATCAAAACATGTTAGCCGATTATCAACAACATACACATCCGATTCACAAAAACATTATCAAGCATACAACTATACTAGTTAAATCATATCATTCATACTATCATTTAACAACAAACATCATAAAGACACTAACCGGTCGATGGGTTTCAAAGGTGAGTATGAAGCTTCCAAACGGGTGTGTGTGTGTGTGAGCCGATCCGAGAGCTCCTTGTGGTTACCGGTTTGAATCCGAGAATGAAGGAGAAGAATGTTGTGGCTTAGGGTTTTAGTGAGGGAGAATGGAGAGTGTGTGTGTAGAGGAGTATGTGTGTTGTTTGCCCAAAAATGACAAGTGTGGCTATCACTAAGGATTATATACTTGTTCCACAATGGTGCACCCTAATGGGTTTCAGATGAGGTGCACGGCCCAACCGGCCCATATGCTGCACTGTTCACTCGAGACCGCCTGGTCTCGAGTTGGGTCCTTGTGTCTCGGGTCATAATAATACACACATACATACAAGCACGACACATAACATAACACATAATCGCATAGAATGTTCACTTATATCATTAAACCAACAAGTTAACTAATCACATAACGTTCAAGCAAGTAACATCGAGATATAACGAAAGGTTCTAAATTTCGAGTTGTCACAAATTCCGCTTGAGTTAATTCCGCACGGAATTAAGTCTCGTTTAGACAGTTTCAAACAGAATTAGTTTCCTATAAATACCTGATCGAGTCGTGTCATTTGAAAGGGAATTAGAGTGTGTGTTTTCAGAGCCGAGGTGCTGCCAGATTGTTATTTGAATTGTAAAAGCTCAGGAAATCAATAACAGAAGATAATTAGAAAGTATCAAGCTGTGTTACATCAATTTCTTTTATTCCGCCTTTGATTTTGATGTTGAACTCTTTAGATTGACTCATTAGGGTCACACTTTGATCCAACAAGTGGTATCAGAGCTCAGGACGAGGAGTTCATACCAATTCAGCTTGATTTCATCGGATTCTATCACTTCTACTCTTTCTTTTCTGATTTGAACAAAATTTATCGGTCAAAATGGCTTGATTTTCACATATTATAAGCGAATCATAGTTTTAACTAATCCGTGAAAGAATTGGACCTTAATTCGAACAAATTCTGATAAAATTGCTAATTTCGTTTGAACAACAGTTCAAATATGCTGACGTCATCGTAATTCCGTTCGAAATCTTCACTGTAATTCCGCATGGAATTACACACTATACCTAATTCCGATTGAATAGTGCAGTCAATTTCAAACAAGACCTAATTTCATTTGAAACGTTCAAACGAAATTACTAATTCCGCACCAAAGTACCTAATTTCGTTTCAATTGCCATAATTTAGTTTGAAATTAAGATAATTCTGCACGGAATTAGTTTCTGTTTGGTAATTTCGTTTGTAATACCTAATTTTGTTTGAAGGCTCAATTTCGTGTGAAAAGTTAATTCCGTTTGAGCTATTTCGCTTGAACTGATTTTGCTTGAAAATCTTAAAAAACCAAAAAATTTTCTAAGTGTTTGTTAATTGTTTCAGATACTTGAAGATGGATGAGTTCATGAATCTGTTCTGTGACGTTTTTGCTTTTGCTGGAAACAATGGAGATGATACTTCAAACAACACAAATGAGAATGCTCCGAGTGCGAGGAAGACTCTTTCTGAAGCATTAAGTGTGGAGAGTGCTTATGGGACGTACAACAAACCTCCCAAGCTGATGGCGATTGAAGATTACAATAAATGGGCTAAAAAGTTTGATGAATGGCTAAAAGCATTTGCATATCTAAGTTGGAAGATGTTGAAGAATGGTTTCGTTATGGGAAGATCAGATTTTGAAAATTTAATAGAAAATGAGGAAATAGACAGATATGTTGCTGAACAAAAGTGCATTGCATTGATTCATCAATCTGTGAGAGACGACATAATAGCATTGATTGAGTACACAAATTCAATAGATCTATGGGAGAAATTGAGAGTGAAATGTGTGGGTAGTGCTGAGATAGTGAAAAACAAAAAGAAGTTGTTAAGAAAAGAATTTGATCTATTTGGCTGTTTGAAAAATGAATCTGTATCTAAGATGATTGAAAGATTTGGACATCTCAAGATGGAGCTGGCAAGACATGGAATCATTTATTCTCGAGAAGAATTGGTTGACAAGCTGTTTGACTCGTTACCGGATGAGAAACATTGGCAATACTTTGCTTTGATGCTGAAGAATACAATCGAGTCGGAGAAATTGACGGTTGATCTGTTAATTGAAAGACTGGAGAGTCATGAGCTGGAGCTCAAGAAATCATTCAAAGTCAATCATTCCTCGTACCAGCAGAATGTAGAGTTGTATTATCGGGGAAGTATGATCCCAAAAACCATGTCACCAAAGACAGCTTTCTCAGCTGAAAGTTCTAACAAGTCAAATCAAGAAAGTCCAAGCAGCGACTATCATGGAGGTTCATCATCAACTGCTACAAATCAACAACAACAGTCAGCTTCAAAGAATCTGTTTCAATGTAATATTCATGTGGATCCCAAGAATGCACAGAACTTCAGTGAAGAATTCACCAAGCAGCAAATGGTGTTTTTGGCGTCTGTTCTAGAGTCATACGAGAGCCTTGTTGCGGGAAAGATTGGAAATACTAACCTCACCAAGGAGGATTATGATCAGATCGACCCAGAAGAGATGGAGTTGATCGATATCAGGTGGTGTATGGCTAGTGCAGTTAGACGAGCTCAAAGGTTCATGGAGATTAAAGGCAGATATTCTATTGGCGGACCTTCCACAAAACTTGGTTTTGATAAATCAAACGTTACGTGCTTCAGATGTAAATACAAGGGACATTTTAAACGTGAGTGTCGAAACGCACCTGCTGATGATACTGCAAATCCATTTAGAGAGGATTACTACAAAAGAGCAATTTACCATCAAAACAAATTTGAATCTCCCAGAATGAAGCAGCTTGAAGATACCCCCAAAGAAAAATCAAGAGCTCTTGCTGTTATTCATGATGATGAGGGATGCGATTGGAGTGATGTGTTACTGGAGGAGGATGCAGTAGGTTATGCGTTTGTAACAAAAGTTGTTCCTTTCAAAGATAGCAGAAAGGAACAAGAGAAATACATTAACAGGAAGGAGAAAGCCATAAACAGAATGGTTAGAATGTCTAAGATTTACAATGAAGCAAAGATGGCAAAAAGATGGGATGCTAATAGAGAATGTTACCTAGATCCAAATGGTAACATAGGTATTGATTCAAAGACCATTGATGTAGAAACTCTCACCAAACAAGTTGCTGAAAAAGAAGCCTTACAGAGAGAATGGTGGGGAGGAGGAGAAGCTGAAGAAAAAGAAAAAGAAAAGGAGAAAGAGCAGCAGCCAAAGAAAATTGAGGACGGGATTATTGACACGTCACAAGAGTTTAGTGCTGAGAATTTGAAGAAGATGGCTGACAAAGTGTTTGCTGCGAAAGAACTAGAGGTAGTTTCTGGTTCTGGCACTGAGTCCAAAAACAAGGTCAGTCAGAATGATGCTATCAATGAGTCAGGTAAGAAAGCTAAAACTGAGATCGACTGCAAAAATTGCATGAAAGACTACAAGGTTTGTAGTACAATTGCTTACCACAGAAGTAAAAAGATCGAAGAACTGACAGGAAGAGTCAGAGACGTTGAGGATCAGATCTTAAACCGTGAAAAAATGCTAAAAGCTTCAAATGATCGATTAAAAGAATTAACTGAGAAAATAAAAAATGATAAAATTGAAGTAGAAAGACTTAGGAAAGAAAACGAAAAGCTAATTCTTGAAAATCGTCAAGTTTCAGAAAATTTTGAAAAGCTAAAACGCACGGTAAAAGATTCTGATGAAAGAAATGGTAAGACATACAAAGAAAATGTTCAGTTGACAGGTGTTCTGAGAGTAAAAGAAGAGTTAATCAACCAACAGTTGGATGAAATTGCTAAGTTGAAGCTTCAATTTCAAGAAGCTAAAATTGAAAATGAACACATCCAGTTGAAACTGAACAGTTACAGCTCCGCAAGTTTTGTTCTTCAACATATAGTTCCTAAACCAATTGGGAAGAACAAAGCAGGCGAAGATGTATATACTGATGGAACTGGGGTGGGGTATTGTTTTGGTCAAAAATTACCGAAGCAATTAAGTGATCAAATGAGTTAAGTGAGGTAGTGTGCTTAAAAGGTGTGTCGAAAATGTTCAAGTTAAGTTGTTTGCAAAAACAGTTTAAGGATACGGCTCAGGATACAGAGCTGTATTTATGATCAAACAATGAGCAAAAAAGGTAAAGGGTGACACCGGATATACGAGGAAAGCCCTTGATCAATCTAGATCTCTGGCATAAAACCTCGGGAGCTGACAATCGTCGGCTTCCTTGTTCTTCTTATTGCTTGAATAACAGGATACAGTACAGGATATGATACGGATCAACTAAGTGTTACAATGCGATTCGAGTACAAGTGTGAGTGTTTGTGAGTGTTTGCAGCTAGTAGAGAGCAAGAGTGTTCAAGAAATTGTGTGTGTCCTATTTGATCCAATCATTCTTTTATATAGTAAAAGAAATAACTAACTATGCTAAAAATCCGGGATATTATGCCAAAAATCTGGGATACTGGGATTATTTCCTTTCTGAACGTTGCAAGGCTGTTTCAACTCGTTTTCCACGCGCATACCAACTATAACTCCGGGATTTAAGCTCCTATAACTGTTACAACATTAATAGCATTGACCAATCATCCATAACTCCCATAAAATACGCCTTTCTTCAATGCTGACCGTTACAAGAGCTATTCTTCCGCCATCAACGTCCTTATCCTGACCAATTTGAGCGGGTCTTCAGGATGACTTGGTCCTCATGAACGTTAGTCCCTTGTAACCAACGTTTACAAGCAAATTGTTAGTAACAGTCATGATACTGCCTCAGGATGTTACCAATATCCTGGTCCGGTATCCTGATCGTAATCAGCTATCATAAAATCAAGATATAGTATCAGGATATGGGCTCAGAATTTCACCCATAACAATTGTCCCCAAAAATATAACTGTTGGATATCCTGATTCCGACAGATATATTTTCTAGTGATTCCAACATGTCTGGTAAGGATATCTGTTTCAAATATACTGAACCTGTACACATATACTGAACCTTTGAATCCTTTGCAATGTCCCCGGCATGGATATCCTCTGTCTGTGCAGGATATTGCATCAGTGCATGACATACTTGAGTATTTCTTCACTTAGTGATTAAATTTCGTAGCTTCTTATCCACAAAAGAACATGTGTAATCACAGCTTGTCATATCTTTGCAATCTTCTTAAAAACTTTAGTTTTACTGGGGATAAACCCTTAATGTACTGGGGATAAACCCTTAGTATCATGGGGAAAATCCCAAATTTTCGTGCGCTACAGGCGGGAGTGTATAAACTCCAAGACATAGAAAGGTGAAAACCTTTAAACCTTAGAGAGTATGAAAATACCCTTTCGCGAGAGAGGGTGATCAATCCTCATATACCTTAAGGATCCAGGGTATAGCCAACAGTAACGAAATTGTCAGCCACTTTTACATGAACTGGTCCCGCCACCTTGAACTATCCCTGGATAACTTGCGCTCCAGGCGGGGTGTTTAAACCCAATTCGTGAGAAAGGTGAATACCTTTAAACCTGTGAAGGGATCAGGATCCCTTTAACGTGAGAGAGGGGGCCGATCCTCTAATCTTTCGAAGTATCCTGAGTGTGTATCCTGGAGCTATGTCCCAAAGCATATTCTGCAAAACAACCTTAAACTAAGGTGGGTGTTAGCTTGGCTAACACCCCTCTGATGCTTAAGTTAGTATTGGGTTCAAATAACATAATTTATATTTAAAAGAGACAGAATTCATACCATCTTGAGTTAGAAATTAAATTCTAAACTCACTTGAAATTTGCTTTGAGATGTATAGCATTCCAGGATCTTAGTAGTATATCCCCCTCCATATTCTTAAGCTGGTATGCTCCTTTTCCGGATTCCGATTCAATCTCATAGGGTCCTTCCCACTTTGGAGCCAACTTTCCATCAGCAGGATTCGTAGTATTCTGAAAAGCTTTCCTTAACACCCAATCTCCGACTTGGAACCTTCTAGTCCTTATATTCTTGTTATATGCTCTGGATATCCTCTGTTGATATGCCACCATCCTTAGCTTTGCTGCATCTCTTGTCTCATCAATAGTATCCAGTTCTTGACATAAGATTTTAGGATTTGATTCAGGATCCCGTAGGCTTGATCTAGCTGTCGGTATCACCATTTCTGTCAGGATCACTGCTTCTGCCCCAAATACCAAAGAAAATGGGGTTTGCCCAGTAGCATTCTTCACAGTTGTTCTATCAGCCCATAGGAAAAATGGTAGTTCATCTGCCCATTTTCCTTTTTTGGCACCTAACCTCTTCTCTAAATTGTTGACGATTATCTTGTTCGAGGATTCTGCTTGTCCATTTGCTTAAGGATGCACTGGTGTTGACGTAATCATCTTAATTCCCCAACTCTTGTAAAAGTCAGTAGCTCTTTTGCTGATGAATTGAGAGCCATTGTCACAAACTATCTCAGTTGGTACCCTAAATCTGGTCAGGATATTTCTCTTTATGAAGGATACCACTTCTTGATCCCTGACTTGAACAAAGGCCTCGGCTTCGACCCACTTGGAGAAATAATCTGTCATTGCCAGCATAAAAACCTTTCCTCCTGGAGCCTTTGGAAGTTTTCCCACTATGTCCATTCCACATTTCATATACGGCCAAGGGGATACGATAGGATATAATGGTTCTGCAGGCTGATGCGGGATGTTGCAGTGTCTTTGACATGCATCGCATTTCTGAGCATACTCCGCGGTATCCTTTCTCATGGTCGGCCAGTAATATCATGTTCTCAACACCTTCGAGAACAGAGATCTGCCCCCAGTATGGTTGCCACACTCTCTTTCATGTATATCCTGAAGTACCTCCTTGGTTCCAGGATCTTCCAAGCACCTTAGGTACGAACCTGCAAGGGATTTCTTATACAAAATATTATATATAATAGCAAAACGAGATACCTTCATCCTAAAAGCCTTAGGATTTGCATCCTTTGGGATATCTCCTTCTTGAAGATACTTCACAATTGGAGTCATCCAGGATTCAGGATCCTTCTCAGGATATCCATCACCAGGATCCTGGATACATGCTACTTCTTTATCCAGAGATTTGAAATGTTCCATTGCAGGATACAAGATGTGCACTATTGGTATCTGAGTTCCCTCCGGTATCCTAACAGTAGATCCTAAGTTTGCTAGAGCGCCAGCTTCATCATTCTTTTCTCTTGGTACCTGTTAAAGTATAAAAATTTCGAAATATCCTGCTAATTTTATAACAATTCCAAGATATTCAGCTAACTTTTCGCCTTTTACTGCATAAGATCCATTGAAATGATTAGTAATCAACAGGGAATCAACATATACTTGTAAATATCTAATATTCATATTTTTAGCTAATTCTAATCCTGCTATCAGAGCTTCATATTCTGCTTCATTATTAGTGGCAGGAAACTCACATCTAATGGCATGGGGTAATATGTCCCCCTGTGGCCATTTTAGTAGAATACCCAAACCTACACCTCTTACATTAGATGCACCATCAGTATATAGTGTCCAAGATTCTATATTTTCTCCGAGTTGTTGCACTTCTAGGTCTACTTCATTTTGAATATCACTACTGAAATCAGTCACAAAGTGTGCTAGAGCCTGAGACTTTATAGCATTTCTATGTTCATATATTAGATCATAGGCGCTTAATTTTACTGACCACTTAGCCATTCTACCCGACATCTCAGGTTTCCTACGCACATTCTTAACAGGATAATTAGTTTTAACATGAATCCTATGTGTCTCAAAATAATATCTAAGCTTAGTTGATGCCATAACTAGGGCTAATATCATTTTTTCTAGATGAGGATATCTAGTTTCAGCATCTAATAAACTTTTACTAACGTAATACACAGGATACTGCTGACCTTCATGATCCATTACAAGGACAACACTTACTGCATTCCCTGATACTGCGAGATATTGGGATAATGGTTCACCATCCCCAGGCTTCATTAATAGAGGTGCGGTTAAAAGATATTGCTTTAATTCCTGTAGGGCTGCTTCATGCTTTTCTCCCCACTCGAACCTCTTATTCTTTTTCAGGATATCATAGAATTCCTTGCATTTTTTCAAGGATCTTAATATAAATCTGTTTAATGCTGCTACTCGCCCTGTTAATCTTTGAACATCTTTCATATTTGAAGGTGACTTGATATCCAAGATAGCTTTAATCTGCCCTGGGCTTCCTTCTATCCCCCTTTTAGTCACCATGTATCCTAAAAACTTTCCTGCCCCTACTCCAAAGTGGCACTTGGCAGGATTTAGTTTCATATTATACTGGTCCAGGATATCAAATGCTCCTTTAATATCCTGGAGATGATCCTCAGCCTTCTTGGATTTGACTACCATATCGTCAATGTACACCTCCATGGTGTCCCCCAGTTTGTCTTTAAACATCATGTTAACCAATCTCTGGTACGTTGCACCTGCATTTTTTAAACGAAAAGGCATAGCAGTATAATAGTAAATACATGTTGGTGTCATGAAAGCAGTATCCTCCTGGTCTGAAGGTTCCATTTGGAACTGCTGGAATCCTGAGGATGCATCCATGAAGGTTAACATTTCATGACCGGCAAAGGCATCCACCATCGAGTCTATATGAGGCAGAGGGAATGGGTCTTTAGGACATGCTTTGTTCAAGTCTGTGTAATCTATACATACTCTCCATTTCCCATTCTTCTTTTGAACCACGACCACATTTGCCAGCCACTTGGGAAATTTGACTTCCCTGATCATCTTGGACTTCAATAGTCTTTCAACCTCTTCTTGAATAATTACGTTTCGTTATGGAGCAAACTTCCTTCTCTTTTGCTGGATAGGCTTGAAAGACCTGTCAATTCCAAGCTTGTGAGTTATAATATCCTTAGAAATACCTGTCATATCCTCATGCTTCCATGCGAATGTTGACATCCTGCATTTCAAAAAGTTAGTTAACTGATTTTCAATATCCTGAGGGATATTGGCTCCTACAAGCACCGAGATATCTGGATTATTCTGGTCCAGGATAATTTTCTTAACATCCTGCTCCGAAGCCCCCACAATATCCTGGGCTCGCATCTTTAATTGCTCTCCTGCTTTGGATTTTCTTGAGGCCTTCATTGAAGAAGAGTAGCACTCCTTCGCCTCTTGTTGGTCACTTTCAACTTTGACTACCCCCCAAGGAGTAGGAATCTTGACACACTGATGATAGGTGGAAGGTACTGCTTTCATATCGTGAATCCATGGCCTGCCCAATATAATATTATAGCAGGATAATGAATCCATGACACAAAACTGTTGCTTCGAGTTTACTCCTTCGACATATACGGGCAGTTTTATCTCCCCAACAGTATTCTTTGCTTCTCCACTAAACCCTTCAAGCAAAGTGGACTTTGAGGAAATCTCTATCTCGGGGATGTTCATTCTCTTCAAGGTTTCCAATTGGATGATGTGGATTGAGCTGCCATTATCCACCAGTATCATGCGTACAAAGTGATTAGCAACATATAAGGTTATTACTAGAGCATCATGATGAAGATCCTGAACAGTATCCCTGTCATCACTATCGAACGTGATCATTTTATCAGCCGTGAGGGTCGATATCCTGGTTGGCTTATTCCCCCTTTCTGCCTTAGCCTCTTTTGCATGTCTTTTGGCTGCAGAATAAGAAGTTCCGCAGATATCGGACCCTCCTGAGATAAAGTTAATTATCTTGGCGTCGGTGGGAGGTGATGCTGCTCGTTCAGGATCCTTCTCAATATCCTGACCCTTATTCTTCTTTCTGCCCAGAAGATCCTTCAGATATCCTTTGCTTAGTAGGTAGCTTATTTCTTTCCTCAGGGTAATGCAATCCTTAGTAACATGTTTGAAATCCTCATGGAAGGCACACCATTTGGACTTATCCTTCCAATCAGCTTTTTGTTGATTCTTCCGAGGCCACCTGGTTTATCTCCCAAACCCTGCATAGCATACATTAGTTCAGGTATATTAACAGAAAAACAATATTCTGACAATTCAGGATACTCCTTAGGATCCTCATTTTCAACAGCGTTCACTTTTTTGCTATCATTCCTGTCATATGGCTTAGAACGATATGGTTTGTATGAGGATTCTGATTTCCTGATAGTTGGTTCATATGCTGAGGATGCATTCATCCTCTCTTGCATTTTCTTATCATCTTCTAGCCTGATATATCTCAAGGCCCTGTTTCGAGCTTTGTCCAAGTTCCTGCAAGGATTCATCACAAGATCCTGATAAAACTGGGAATCCTTTTTTAGTCCCATCTTGAATGCTTGGACTGCTGTAGCAACATCAAGGTGTGGGATATCCAAGGATTCCCTACTGAATTTGTTCACATAATCCCTTAGGGATTCTTGAGGCCCCTGTGTTATCGTGTAGAGGTCACTTGTTAGTTTTTCAAAGCTTCTACTACAAGAAAACTGACAATTAAAGAAATTAACTAAATGAGCAAATGATGTAATTGAATAAGGTGGAACATTTAGAAGCTATTTCAAGGCTGATCCTGTTAAAGTGGAGCCGAAGCCCTTGCACAAGCATGCTTCTTTAAGATCCGGTGGGATAGGGTTAATTTCCATCCTCTCCCTATACTGGTCAATATGCTCCTCAGGATCCGTCGTCCCATCATACAGCTTCATGTTAGGAGTCTGGAATCTCTTTGGGATTTCTGCATCACAAATGGGGTGAGCAAAGCGGGATATGTTGTGACTATCCCGGGATACTTCCGGTATAGGCTACACTATCCCAGGCACACTTGATATCATATCCTTCCACTTTTGAAGCTCTCTGGTTATCACTGATGTCACACCTGCATCCTGCAATGATCCAAGATTATTAGTAACAGGGATACTGGTGTTAACAGACAAGTTACCAGCTTGGTGATTCTGGCTATATCCTGGGGCGCATCCTGGAGCATATCCTGGATCCCTCACAGTCGACATCCTGGTCGAAGAGGGTATCTCAAGAATATGACTTCGGGAATAGCTAGGCACAATATTCCCCCTGTTATCCTCAGCATATACTACAGAACTGAAGTTTAAAGCTCTTGGTTTCAAGGGAGTGACAGTATCCTCAGCGGGCCTGCTTGAGCTGGATTTCAAGAGTTGTATCTCTCTTATCAGGATTTGGTTGGTCTCCTGCTGCTGCCTGATTTGTTCCTGTACACTACCAAATAAAGTTAGAATTTCTTCATCAGAGGCCAAAACAGGACCAGATCGCTGAATATTCTGAATGGGAATAACATCCCGAGCAACCTGAATTTCGGTTCCTTGTGAAGAGGCTTGCGTTCTCAGAGGAGGTGGTGGAAGCATCGAACCAATTGTTGTAGAGGTTGTAGCAGACACGGTGCAAGAGCTCATGTTTAATCTCGAGGCCATTGAAAATAGTGTAGCAAAAAGTTTTGAAAATAGGAAACCAAGTAATGATTTTGCAAAAGCTTTTAGTAGAAATAGCACCACTTGCCCCACAGTGGGCACCAAATTGTTTTGGTCAAAAATTACCGAAGCAATTAAGTGATCAAATTAGTTAAGGGAGGTAGTGTGCTTAAAAGGTGTGTCGAAAATGTTCAAGTTAAGTTGTTTGCAAAAATAGTTTAAGGATACGGCTCAGGATACAGAGCTGTATTTATGATCAAACAATGAGTAAAAAAGGTAAAGGGTGACACCGGATATACGAGGAAAGCCCTTGATCAATCTAGATCTCCGGCCTAAAACCTCGGGAGCTGACAATCGTCGGCTGCCTTGTTCTTCTTATTGCTTGAATAACAGGATACAGTACAGGATATGATACGGATCAACTAAGTGTTACAATGCGATTCGAGTACAAGTGTGAGTGTTTGTGAGTGTTTGCAGCTAGTAGAGAGCAAGCGTGTTCAAGAAATTATGTGTGTCCTATTTGATCCGATCATTCCTTTATATAGTAAAAGAAATAACTAACTATGCTCAAAATCCGGGATATTATGCTAAAAATTCGGGATACTGAGATTATTTCCTTTCTGAACGTTGCAAGGCTGTTTCAACTCGTTTTCCACGCGCATACCAACTATATCTCCAGGATTTAATCTCCTATAACCGTTACAACATTAATAGCATTAACCAATCATCCATAACTCCCATAAAATACGCCTTTCTTCAATGCTGACCGTTACAAGAGCTATTCTTCCGCCATCAACGTCCTTATCCTGACCAATTTGAGCGGGTCTTCAGGATGACTTGGTCCTCATGAACTTTAGTCCCTTGTAACCAACGTTTACAAGCAAATTGTTAGTAACAGTCAGGATACTGCCTCAGGATGTTACCAATATCCTGGTCCGGTATCCTGATCATAATCAGCTACCATAAAATCAAGATATAGTATCAGGATATGGGCTCAGAATTTCACCCATAACAGGTATCATCAGGTTCCACCACCAGGTCTAAACAATTTTTCAAAGAAAAAATCAGGGTTGGTTAATGATGAAGATGAAAATGAAGTGAAGCTTCCAGACACAATTGATGTCACATTCACTTCATCATCCGATGAAGGAAGTGTTCAATCAGAAGTTGTTAAAAGCGTGGTTGAAAGTGTTTTGAAATCTGATAGTGACACTACTGAGGATGATGAATGTTTTTTGGACAAATACATTCCGAAATCAAAATCCAAAAACAACTTAAGTGAAGAACCTAATCTTGTGATGTACAAGATGTCGGGATCTGATAAGTTGTATTCGGATCTTGAATTTCCGTTGGAGAATGTGAATGTGGACAAATTGAAAAATGTGTTCATATTGATAGAAATTGACGTGTCTGAAATTGGGGGTGTGAAATATTCGGAAAGGCATTTGAATTTTGAAAAAGATAAGTCTTACTACAAAAAACCTGTAGTACCGCCACGTTTTTCAAACTACAACCAAAACAAATGGTCGGGTGGATATCAGGGTGGTAAAAATTATCAACGAAGGAATGTTCAAAACAAAAGATTTGTTGAGAAAAAGGTGTTTGTAAAAAGCTCGAGTTCTCATTCCGAGCAAGAATCTGAGATTTTTTCAAAATCAAATGAAGAGTTTTTTGAGGAAAAGACCTCACAATCTCAGACCAAAGGCACAAGTCGGGTAACTGATACTCGTACATGCTTTAAGTGCAACAAAGTTGGACACATTTCATGAAAGTGCACCAACTTAAAGCCTAAGTCTGAAGTTGCTGAGAGTTCGAAAAAGAAAGCTGATGCAAAAGGCAAAGCTCCAATGGTTGTTGAGAAAATTTTGAAAAATGAGAACACAAAATTCAAAACTGAACCTGTTAAGAAGTTGGAAACTAAAAATGACAAATTTTACAAAAGGTTTGCTACACCTCAACAAGCATGGAATCCAAAATTAGTTGAAAAGAAATCAAGTTCTCCAAAACCAAAGGTTTCTGAGAAAGAAAAACAATCGTCTTCTACCACTCCGGTAAAGATGAATGTTCCTGTGGATTACTATGAGAAACTTGAAAAACATGAGTCTATCACTTCTGAGAAGAAAGATGTTTCAAAAAAAGACCAATCATCTGGTCAATCTTCTAAAAATGATTTCTTTTTATACAAAAAGGTTGAGATTGGGTCTAAAGAAAGCTTGAAGATGAATGACAAAATTTTTTTGCCACTTTACATTGCAAAAACTCACCTCAATGTCAAGTTACCTGAGTCAAAAGAGGCTTGGGTGGCATCAAAATCTCACTAATTGTTTTTGAAATCTGCAGGAGCTTCCAAGATCCGTTTCATGTTGGATTATGGATAGTGGAGCTTCTCGGCACATGACGGGGAAGAAAACCCTATTGTACGATGTTAGAGGGTTTAATGGAGGTTATGTGGGATTCGCAGGAAATCAAAGTGGTCGAATAGTTGGAGAAGGAACTTTATTAAATGGCATTATCACGTTTGAAAGAGTAAACTACATCGCCGAGCTTGAAAACAATCTTCTGAGAATATCTTAGATCTGTGATCGCATATATACAACGCACTTTACAGACAAAGAATGTTTGATCTTGAAACCAGGATTTGTTGTTCTCGAAGAGTGGGTTATCATGAGAGCACCCGGAGTCAATGATCGGTACGTGTTGGACATGAGCGTAGCTACTTCTATCACGGGTCAGGCTCACTGTTTTATGTCAAGAGCAACAGAAAAAGAGTCAAAGTTATGGCATCGAAAGATGGGTCATATAAGAAAAATGAATCACCTGGTGCATAATGATTTAGTAACTGGTGTTCATGTGAAAGGTTTTCATCTGGAAGGGGAGTGCATTAGCTGCATCAAAGGCAAGCAAAAGAAGAAATCACATCCTCAAAAGAAAATCAACTCAGTCTCAAGACCGTTAGAGAGACTTCATATGGATCTGTTTGGTCCAGTAAACGTCAAAAGTATTACTGGGGATCTCTACTGTCTCGTAGTAACTGATGATTATTCCAGATTTTCATGGGTATCATTTCTGAAATCAAAAGATGAGACGTTTGATAGTTTGATACCGTTGTTCAGAAAAATTGAAAACTTGTACCAAACTCGAATCAGAAGAATCAGGAGTGACAACGGTACAGAGTTCAAGAACAACAAGATGGAAGAGTATTGTGATGAGAGAGGTATATTGCAAGAATTTAGTGCTCCTTACACTCCGCAGCAAAATGGAGTAGCAGAAAGAAAGAATAGGACGCTAATTGAAACGGCCAGGACGATGCTTGCTGATTCAAAGCTACCAGTCAAATTTTGGGCAGAAGTAGTGTCAGCCGCTTGCTATACACTCAACCGGGTTCTCACAGTAAAGAAATTCAACAAAACGTGTTTTGAGCTGATCAACAACTGCAAACCGAAGCTGAAGTATTTAGAACCGTTTGGGTCTCCCTGCACAGTTCTAGAGCCTTTTGGAAAATTTGGTGCAAAGAGCATTAAAGGAATTTTTGTGGGTTACTCAAGTCCATTGAAACGAGTCCTTGTTCCAAGCTTGAAGCGGATCATCGAAGCACAAAATGTTGAGTGTCAAGGGTATACAATGCCGCCTCAGAATCCCGGAGACTGATGGCATTTTAATTACGATACTTTGTGGGATTCGTTTGACATGATTGAAGAAGAACCAGATTTCTTTGACGAGTTAGATATTTTGAGAGAATATGAAGAATCGCAGGAAAGATTTCCAGCAGAAACTTACATTCGTCAACGACAAGCTTCGAACGATGATGAAGCAGGTCCAAGTAATGCTGGTGAACATGATGATATTCAACAATCTCTTGATAATCAGACAGCAGTCAATGATAATCAAGAATATGATGATAGGCCGGTATTTGATCATGGTGATTCAGATTCTGAGGGGGAGCAGATCCAGATTTCAAGTCAAACAATTCCAGTCAGTGAACAAGGTCCAAATCAGAATGTCACAAATTTGGAATGCGAGGTAGATGTTCCAGGCGAGGTGATCCCGAGAACTCTTTCATACCATCCAGAGGAGTTGATTATTGGAGAATAACAATCAGGCGTTCGCACTAGACGACAAATTGACAAAGGACATACTTGTTTTTATTCTACAGTTGCTTCTTTACAAACTGAGTTTTCACTAAGTTGTTTTATTTCGCAGATCGAACCGCGAACTTACAAAGAGGCGATAACTGAAGATTCTTGGGTCAATGCTATGCAAGAAGAGTTGAGTTAGTTTGAGAAGTTAGGAGTGTGGAAGTTAGTAGACTTGCCTGAAGGTCACAGGAAGATAAACACCAAGTGGGTGTTCAAGTGTAAGAGAGACGATAGAGGAGTTATTATTCGTAACAAAGCTCGACTCGTACTCCAGGGTTTCAGTCAGCAGGAGGGTATAGATTTCACTGAAGTATATGCTCCAGTTGCTAGACTAGAAGCGATCAGAATCTTCCTAGCATTTGCATCTTGGAAAGGTTTTAAAGTTTATCAGCTAGATGTTAAATCGGCGTTTCTCTACGGGAAGGTAAAAGAGGAGGTATATGTCGGATAGCCACCGGGCTTCACCGATCTAATTCACAAAGACAGGGTTTATTTACTGGATAAGGCGCTATATGGTTTACACCAGGCCCCGAGAGCTTGGTACGAGACATTGTATCAACACCTGCTAGCCAACAGCTTCATCCGAGGAAAAGTGGATGCCACTCTCTTCACCAAAGAGGTCGATGGACATCTTCTGATAGTTCAAATATACGTGGACGACATCATATTTGGGTCAACAAATGAAACTCTGTGCAAAGATTTTGAAAGAGTTATGAAGCAAAAAATTTGAAATGTCATCGATGGGTGAGATGAAATTCTTCTTGGGACTTCAGGTTGATCAACTGCCCAAAGGAATATTCATACATCAAACGAAGTACGTTCATGATATCTTAGAGAAATTTGGGATGTCAGGATCTACTCCAGCTTCCACCCCGTTAGCGACGAACCATGCATGGGATAAACCCTGATCTCACCAGAGAGAAGGTAGATGAAACAATGTATCGTTCCATGATCCGATCGCTGATGTATTTGACAGCTTCAAGACCCGATATTATGTATCCAACCTGCCTTGCAGCACAGTTTCAGTCAAAAGTCAGCAGGAGGGTATAGATTTCACTGAAGTATATGCTCCAGTTGCTAGACTAGAAGCGATCAGAATCTTCCTAGCATTTGCATCTTGGAAAGGTTTTAAAGTTTATCAGCTAGATGTTAAATCGGCGTTTCTCTACGGGAAGGTAAAAGAGGAGGTATATGTCGGATAGCCACCGGGCTTCACCGATCCAATTCACAAAGACATGGTTTATTTACTGGATAAGGCGCTATATGGTTTACACCAGGCCCCGAGAGCTTGGTACGAGACATTGTATCAACACCTGCTAGCCAACAGCTTCATCCGAGGAAAAGTGGATGCCACTCTCTTCACCAAAGAGGTCGATGGACATCTTCTGATAGTTCAAATATACGTGGACGACCTCATATTTAGGTCAACAAATGAAACTCTGTGCAAAGATTTTGAAAGAGTTATGAAGCAAAAAATTTGAAATGTCATCGATGGGTGAGATGAAATTCTTCTTGGGACTTCAGGTTGATCAACTGCCCAAAGGAATATTCATACATCAAACGAAGTACGTTCATGATATCATAGAGAAATTTGGGATGTCAGGATCTACTCCAGCTTCCACCCCATTAGCGACGAACCATGCATGGGATAAACCCTGATCTCACCAGAGGGAAGGTAGATGAAACAATGTATCGTTCCATGATCGGATCGCTGATGTATTTGACAGCTTCAAGACCCGATATTATGTATCCACCCTGCCTTGCAGCGCGGTTTCTGTCAAATCCTAGAGCTTCGCATATGGTGATTGTGAAAAGGATATTACGCTACCTGAAAGCAACTCCATCACTGGGGTTGTGGTATCCAAGAGAAGGCGATTTCACGCTTGAAGGGTATTCTGATTCTGATTTCGGATGCTGCAAAGTTAACACTAAATCAACAACAGCGGTTACCAGTTTTTAGGACCACGATTGGTCACCTGGAAATGCAAGAAGCAGACCTCTGTAGCTTTGTCCACATGTGAAGCTGAGTATGTATCTGCTAGCAGTTGCTGCTCTCAGATCTTGTGGATCCAGCAACAGATGAGAGACTACGGTTTGCAATTTCTTAACACCCCTATCTTTGTTGATAATGAGGCAGCGATAAACATTACGAAAAATCCTGCTCATCACGCTAAAACGAAACACATTGAAATTCGTCATCACTTCATCCGAGACTGTTTCGAGAAGAAGTTGATATGAATAGAGAAAATCCACACTGACGAGCAAAAAGCTGATTTACATACCAAAGCATTTGATAAAACTCGTTTTCAATATTTGCTAAAACTGAACGGTATGAAGCTTTTATTGGTGTTGGAGGGGATTCTTGGCGTTGATGAAGGAGACATTGTAGATGATGTTGAGAAGCAATATGCAATGGTTTGTCGATTTTTTACTTGTTTGGTATTTAGGGGGAGAGTATAGGGTAATATTTTCAGATAATACAAAAACAGTAAAAAATTCAAAAATACAAAAACATTAGATATTTCTAAAACCAAAAACAAAAGAAAACCATAAAAGAGCTTGTGTAAAAAGGAAAAATGATAGTACATCGGCTTGACAGTTACGGTATGCTAAAGATATGTAAAGTTTAAAAGTCTTAAACAGTCTCGCTGATGATGTGTCAATTGGTTTTTACACATTTAGTAGGTTTGTTCGGGATATACACCTAAAATCTTTACTTACTTATTTCGTGGGGAACACTACTTGGATATATAGGTAACCCCTGAAATTTCGTTTGAAAGATCCCTCTTTCTGAGATACTAGGTCTTTATACTCAGTGATATCTGGGGTATTATCCCGGGACTTCTGATTTTGCGGAAGCAATGGCCTAGTCCCCGGAGAATACTTTACTGCTTGCTTGAAATATAGCACCGCCCTCAGCATAAAAAAATGATGAAACATTGAAAAATGCTAAACATATGCTGTTGAAGAAAATATCCTCTATAGGGGACACACCAAAAGTCGAAGCCGTCATCTCTCTGCTGAACGGAAGTTCTGACCTGAGCTCTCACGGCCCTCGCAATTTAACCCCTTTACAGATATCATCTGAGCTCTCACGACCCTCTCACGGCTCTAAAACACTACATCCGTATCCTGGATAGATTGAAAATTGTGTGAGAATTTAAGTGGATCAGTATATCGACAATCTAAGTGAATTGTTTAATTCTGAGTATGTAATCAAAGCTTAACGGTACTTGTAGCTTGTCGAACAGCTGATATGATTCCCTAACACACTCACCAAAAACATGTTTGTAAATAGTTTACATTTACTGCATTTTATTTCTGTAATTCGTTTCTAGTTTAGAAACATTATTAAAAATCCAAAAAGATTTTACATTTCTGCTTTATTTTCCGACAAACCAAAGTGGAAAGCTGATCTTCAGATTAGCAATTTAAAGCAGATGCAGGAAGTTTCTGAGCTGGAAGATGAGTCGTGAGCTTAATATGTTAAAATTGAGAAAATTGAAAAGTCAAAACAAGTTCATTAAATTGAAACTTGTAATTTTTTAGAAAATATTTGAAAATGTTGAACAAAAATCAGTTTGTTTTTGTCTCAGATCATCAAAGGTCATTAAATTGGACTTGGTAGATAAATTGAGTAATCAGGGTCATTAATTTGGACCTGAATACTTAAGTGGATTTCTAAAACTGATGAATAATAAAAGATGTTTAAATGAGAATAGATTATAATGTTATATGTTTGAGAAACAAGAAATAGGTTTGGAAGATTCCCATGGTAAAGAAAATGTCAAAGTTTGAACCAGAATTCGAGTCCCAGCATATCGAGAGGGGGAGTTTACATTCTGGATCAACATTTAAAGGGGAGATTGAAAGTTAAAGTTTAAAGATAGAAGATTGAAGGATGCTTTACAATGTCAAGACAATTTAGAGCAGAGAATGATCAATCAAGACTAAAGACTTCGTCAACATCCAAGGGGAGTCTGTTGGTGCACTAATATCTGTTAACTTCGTCTTTATCGAGTCTTGTATATTATTAGATAGATCAGGGCACGCAAAACGAGAAATGAAATTTATAGGTAATTCCGCTTGAAATTATAATTCCGCTTGGAATTATAATTCCGCTCGAAATGATAATTTTGCTTGAAACTGAATTCTGCTTGAGTTAATTCCGCACGGAATTAAGTCTCGTTTGGACAGTTTCAAACGGAATTAGTTGCCTATAAATACCTGATCGAGTCGTGTCATTTGAAAGGGAACTAGAGTGTGTGTTTTCAGAGCCGAGGTGCTGCCGGATTGTTATTTGAATTGTAAAAGACCAGGAAATCAATAAGAGAAGATAATTAGAAAGTATCAAGCTGTGTTATGTCAATTTCATTGATTCCGCCTTTGATTTTGATGTTGAACTCTTCAGATTGACTCATTAGGGTCACACGTCGATCCAAAGAATTTGCCCTAGAAGTACAACAACTAGGTGAGAATTCAGAATCTTGGATACTATACACTGATGGTGCATCTAATATAAGAGGTGTAGGATTAGGTATACTACTAAAATCTCTACAGGGGGACATATTACCCCAGGCTATTAGATGTGAATTTCCTGCTACTAATAATGAAGCTGAGTATGAAGATCTGATTACAGGATTAGAATTGGCTAAGAATATGAATATTAAATGTTCACACGTATATGTTGCTTCCTTGTTGATCACTAACCATTTTATTGGATCTTATGCACTTAAAGGTGAAAGGTTAGTCGAATATCTTGAAATTGTTAAAAAGGATATTTTGAAGTTTTTACACTTGAACATGTACCGATAGAGGAAAATGCTGAGGTAGATGCTCTGGCAAATCTAGGGACTGCAGTCAGGATACTGGAAGGAACTCTAATACCAATACTATACATCCTATATCCTGCGATGGAGCTCTTCAAGTCTCAGGATAAGGAGGTAGCAAGTATCCGGGATCCTTATGATGAATATCCTGAAAAGAATCCTGAATCCTGGATGGGTCCAATCATAAAGTACTTCAAAGAAGGAAACATCCCAAAGGATGAGAATCCTAAGGCTTTCAGGATGAAGGTATCTCATTTCACTATTATAAATAATGTTTTGTATAAGAAGTCTCTTGCAGGTCCATACCTAACGTGCTTGGAGGATCCTGAAACCAAGGAGGTACTTCAGGATATACACGAAGGAGACTGTGGTAAGCATACTTGGGGCAGATCGTTGTTCTCGAAGGTGTTAAGAACAGGATACTACTGGCCGACTATGAGAAAGGATGCTACAAAATATGCTCGAAAATGTGGTGCATGTCAAAGGCACGGCAATATACTACATCAGCCTGCTGAGCCATTATATCCTATCGTATCCCCTTGGCCATTTATGAAATGGGGTATGGATATAGTGGGGAAACTCCTAAAAGCTCCAAGAGGAAAGGTTTTCATGTTGGCAATGATATATTATTTCTCCAAATGGGTTGAAGCAGAAGCCTTTGTACAGGTTAGGGATCAAGAAGTGGTATCCTTCATAAAGAGGAATATCCGGACAAGATTTGGGGTACCGACCGAAATAATTTGTGATAATGGCTCCCAATTCAATAGCAAAAGAACTAGTGATTTTTGCAAAAGTTGGTGAATCAGGATGATCACATCAACTCCAGTACATCCTCAAGCAAATGGACAGGCAGAATCTTCGAACAAGATAATTGTCAACAACTTAAAGAAGATGTTAGGTGCTAAAAAAGGAAAATGGGCAGAAGAACTACCATTTTTTCTATGGGCTGATAGGACAAGTGTGAAAAATGCTACTAGGCAAACCCCATTTTCTTTGGTGATTGGGGCAGAAGTAGTGATCCCGATGGAAATGGTGATACCAACAGCTAGATCAAGTCTACGGGTTCCTGAGTCAAATCCTGAAGCCATATGTCAAGAACTGGATACAGTTGATGAAACTAGAGATGCAGCAAAGCTGAAGATGGCAGCATATCAACAGAAGATATCCAAATCATATAACAAGAATTTAAGGACTAAAAGATTTCAAGTTAGAGACTGGGTGTTAAGGAAAGCTTTTCAGAATACAACCAACCCTGTCGATGGGAAGTTAGCCCAAAAATGGGAAGGACCTTACGAAATTGAATTAGAGTCTGGGAAAGGAGCATACCGACTCAAGAATATGGAGGGGGATATGTTGCCAAGACCCTGGAATGTTATACATCTTAAAGCCTATTTCAAGTGAGTTTAGAATTTAATTTATAACTTAGGATGGTATGGATTCTATTTCTTTTTAATACGTTTATTTAATTTATTATTCTTTGAAACCCAATACTGACTTAAGCATCGGAGGGGTGTTAGCCAAGTTACACCCACCTTAGTTTAACGGTGTTTTGTAGAATATGCTTTGGGATGTTACTCTATGATAAATACTCAAGATAAATCGAAAGATTAGAGGATTGGCCCCCTCTCTCACGTTTAAGGGATCCTTATCCCTTCAAAGGTTTAAAGGTATTCACCTTTCTCTTGAATTGGGTTTAAACAGCCCGCCTGGAGCGCAAGTTATCCAGGAATAGTTCAAGATAGCGGGACTAGTTCATGTAACAGTGGCTGATAATTTCGTTATTATTGGCTATATCCTGGATCCTTAAGGTATCTGAGGAATGATCACCCTCTATCTAAGGCTGATAATTTCGTTATTATTTTCATACTCTCTAAGGTTTAAAGGTATTCACCTTTCTAAGTCTTGGAGTTTATACCCTCCCGCCTATAGCGCACGAAAACAATGGTTTATCCCCAGGATACTTAGGGTTTATCCCCAGTAAAACTAAAGTTATTTACAAATTCTAAAAGATGTGACATCAACCATGATTGTGTTTGAACATTCTTTTATGAATGGAAAGTCACGAAGTTTAGACACTAAGTGTTCAAATATATTGTTTCCTGCACAGACAGGGGCATCCATGGTGGGCGCATTACAAATGGTTCGAAGAATGAAGTTTGAATCTATTTCCTAAGTGTTTCTGACAGGGGACATCCATGATAGAACATTGCAAGTGGCTCGAACTATGAAGTTGGAATTTATTTCCTAATTATTTCTGGTATGATTTTTTATTCTCCAAATTTAAAAAAAAAGCCTTATCTAAATGACCTAAGTTTTCAAGGTCATATTTGACAAAGTTTTAATGGAACATTTCTGACAAAGGTACTAAGCATAATATCGGTATCCTGACCAGGATATTTGGTCAGAATATTCAGAGTATGGTTTTCGAAATAAAAAGGAAACAATTTATGAGAATTTTAAACAAAATACACAAAGTATAACTTTAAAAAGATAAAAAATGACAACAGTGGATATGGCTAAAAGGTTAGTTTATTATTAACATACCAAAAGATTGCATTCTTGGCTTCATCTAAAAATGAGAC
Source organism: Helianthus tuberosus (assembly GCA_030545235.1). Taxonomy (NCBI): domain Eukaryota; kingdom Viridiplantae; phylum Streptophyta; class Magnoliopsida; order Asterales; family Asteraceae; genus Helianthus; species Helianthus tuberosus. The sequence continues at coordinate 204,641,424 of CM060425.1, forward strand.
CCATCCACCAAGAATGCAATTAAGTTTCAAAAGCATATTAACACTAAAGACCAAGGGCTTCGTCCTGAAACTCAGGATCCCTCCACCTTAGGCCATCATATTGTCTAAAGTGCAGGTAATTAAAATTGTTCAACACAAAAAGTAAATTGTTCAAAGGGCATTCAACCAACAGACATAAAAAAGTGGGCTCCGGCCTAGGCACGAATATCCATCATCGCCCACTTCGTTGCTCTGAAGCTGCAGCACCTTCAACCACGGCTTCACCGTCTCCAACAGCACCTGCATCAGCTTCTACCATAGGATCCTTGCCCGCTTCGCCACTTGCCGCTGCCGCCACCTCAGCTGCCTTGGATGATGCTCCAATCTCATGCTTGGCAGGAAATTCCACAGGTTTGCCACCAAGATCTTTCAACTTCACTTCCCAAGCATCAATGTTCCAAGAGGGGCATTCAAAGCCCGCAGCCTTGGCTTCGTAAGCCATCTTTAGCCTAGCTTGGAGAAGGGAAATCACGACAGAACCTTTGAGACCTTCCCGATAAGAGTTAATGTCCTGCTCGTGTTGAAGTTGGGTAGCATCCAACTTGGGCTGGGAATCCTGGTTGGCCTTCTTAATAGAAATATGGGCTTATAGAGTCACTGTTTTGAATTTGTCCTCCTAGTGTTGTGACTTGGCAGCAGCAATCATCGCCTGGTCGACAATGGTGGTTTCAGCCTTCTTCAACTTGGCTTCCAGCATCTTATTGACCCTGCAAGCTTCCTCATAGAGATTTGTCAGGCGCTCAAGACCCTACAATCCAAGAATGCAGGTATGAGCGTGTATTATCTAATTAGCATATATAATCAGCATATATGTTCAGGATACAAGATACTTACCTGGTTAAGGAAAGAAGTCATGAATCCACTGGAATTGAGGAATCTGTGGTTCTCATAGGGAAAAGCCTCGGAAGTAGTAGGGGAGTCTGTCTCTTTTCTCAAGTGGGAGCTAGAAGCACGTGGCTTTGTGGCAGGAGAACGCTTAGGCATGGCCGCTGCCTTGGAGCTGGCTACCGGCTTGGATGCAGTAGATGGCTTATTGGGTTCCTTCTTCACTTAGACAGGGGCAGAATAGCTATCAAGTTCTTCGAGATCAAAAACTTGAGGCATCTTGACCGGCTCTTCACAAAAGGGATAATTGTCACTCTTAATTTAAATTTATAATTAAATAAGTATGTACAAAATATGCAATCCTTACCGGATGTGTTCGAAGAAGAGTACTGGCTTGAACTTGGCTGATGAGATGAGAAGCTTCTATCACTTTCAGGTAACTTGTATATCGCTTTGAATCTTTCTTCGGACTCTGTAGTGGGAAGAGCTAGTTCCTTGAAGTTTGCTACATAAAAGACATGAGGATATCAGTTCAGGGTACAACATCAAGATACATTTAGGGATAATCTAAAACCCTAAATCCTACTGGTGGTCAACCACTTCATCGGAAGGCTGTCACCTTCAGCAATGGAGTCACGTCTAACAAAGAAAAATTTACATTGCCAGCCCTCCTCATTTTTTGTTACTTTGAGGATGAGGGGGTTGTTAGAAGTGGAAAAGAGTAAGAAACGACTGTTGCCATGGGATCGAAAATGGTAGACTATGGGATATCTTCAATGCAGAGATCAGGAAAGTGAAAGGTTTTAATCTGGTTGAGTAAAATCAACACCCCTCCCCCCCCCCCCAGACCATGGGCATTGTTTGAGCGAAGCTAAGACCGGTAATACGGAAAAACTGCATAATGAACTCAGGAAAAGGATATCGGAGATCTATGGAGAAAGGGTACGCCGAAAAACAGATCCTTCTTTAGACGCCACGTCTGACTGGAGAGTTCGGTCGAATGGACGGATCACTGCTCCATCAGGGAAGGAACCGGAAGCCCTAAGTGCAGCAATGTCGGTGTTATCGAAGGAGCATATCTCCTTCTCTGGGTTCTTGAGCAGGTTTTGTATCGAGAAGGAGGAGGCCGGTTCGCCGGAGTGAGAACAAGTTCTTGCGACCATCGAAAAAGATAAACAGAAAGAATTTCAAGAGAGAGAGAGAGAGGAAGAAGTTATACTTTGAAATTCTGAGAAGGATGGTTGGATTTCAAACAAAAAATGAGAACATATACTGTCACACCCCGACCGTGTAAAACAACAAACCACGGTGGAAACGTCGAGGAGTGGAGCGACATAATTATTGTTTCATAACCATGGTAATTAAAGTTTCGTATTATTAGAATATAAAGTTTACATTGTCTTGAAATTTAAGAAAAACATAACATAATTAACTGTCTTTTAAGTCACTAAGGCCCGAGTCCGCCTAAGTGTAGCACAATCAACATTAAGCATTAGCTCTTGAAACACATGTGCAAATAAATACGTCAGCATAAAAATGCAAGAGAGATACATAGGTTTTGTTTATGCAAGATTCATGACTTGTAGTTAAAAGAAATGTTTAAACAAAAGTAGTCATGAACCTTGTAAAATGTTTTCTTTTGTAAAATCATGTGAAAATCGATATGAAAATCAAATGATATAAAAGAAAATGCATGGTTAAATAAATAACCAAGTAAGAATGAATTTGTGTAAAAGGTGCCATTTGTAAAACAATGTCCTGTCTTTGTAAAAATGTATCATGTCTTTGTCAAGTGGTTTAAATAACGCTACGATGTATGATATCATAAAAGCACTTACATATAGGAAGTACCAGCGGCGTATCCACCATGCTTTTATCATATGACACATCGCCTCGTTATGTAAATCACTTATCAGTAATCACCGAAAATGTCTTGTTTAAACAATGTGAAAGTGTTTATGGATAAACAATGTTCAATGTAAACCATGTTTTGTGTAATCAAATGTTATGTATGGCAAGTAAGATAATCTACTCAAACCATATGTAAAATGTCAAAATGTGACCAAATGTCATGTATGGTGAATAAAATGAATTTACTCAACCCCGTATGTAAAATGTACAAAACAATATTTTTGAATAAACCTAAGTTTAAATCAAAGGTTATGTTTTGTAGAAAACAATGCTTTATGATTACAAACATTTATGCAGTAATGTTTATCGGATACATTCAAGCCTTGCGACTGTTTGGACAAGCCCTTAAACGAATTAAAGGTTTATCGGTTTATCAATTTATGTATATCGGATTCTGTCATTCCCTACTTCCAAACAAACCAAGGAAGTCAAGAACGGGATTTGTCAAGTCCTATGGTACCATTACATACTACCGAGCGGCGTGATCAATGTTAATGAATGTATTATTGTCCTGATTAAACATACCAAATGTCAAAACCAATGTAGCATGTGAAAACCATGAACTAAGTATGCTAAGTAAACATACATAGTAGAAATGTTCATGAAATCAATGTGATAGTATGCTAAGTAAACATACATAGCAGAAATGTTTATGAAATCAATGTGCTAGCATGCTAATTAGACATACATAGCAAAAATGTTTATGAAATCAATGTGCTAGCATGCATAGTAAACATACATAGCAAAACACAATGCGAAATCATGTACTATATGTGTACTAGGTGAACATAGCATGTATATGTCACAAAAGCAATGAAAGCATGAAGGTAACATGTAAGCACAAGTGTTTCACCCCAAAATATTTGAAAGCGGTAAAAGAGGAGACTATGTACTCACTTGGGATTGCTTATTAGTCTTGGAAATAAGACCAAATAAAGCTTCAAGGATCACGAAATCAACACGGCACCTAGTATAGGTAACTATGTTAATTAACGGATCCTAAATCGGGGGATAGGATAGAATGTACTTCTATAAATCAAATTAGTATTTGAACTCATATGGCATGACTTAATAGAGCATTCATTCTAATTAGAAACTTAACCTAAGTGCTTTTGACCCGTTTCGACCCGTTACGGTAGTTTAAGCTACTATAACGCGTCGTTTGCATAAAACTAAAGTCGGATGGTTATCTACGTCCTATGTCAAGTCTTACATGCCCAATTATGCCTAAATATGTTACTAAATCAGATTATATGTCAAAAACTTAATCACATATGCAAAATATGAATTTATGCTTCAAAAGGGCATTTTGGTCATTTTCTATCGACATATAATCTACATAACAAATAACTAACCAACCTATGTGATCATAAGGTATAACCTCAGTAGGTTATTCTCTATGCAACTATGATCACTAAATAAGCTTGGTCGGATCCTAATGATTGACCAATCGGGTCGGGTTCGAAAGTCTAAGCGGTTGTTTAGACTGCTTAGCTTACGACCCTAAACAAGCACTAAACTAGTAGTGACTAGTTAAACATGTTTATGTTTAACAAACTTAGAAAACTGATTTGGTATCAAAACAAAGGGTTTTGATGCCCGAAAATAGTTTCGTTGAAAAATGCGCGTAAATACGCATTTTGACCGAAACCTTGACTCGTCACTACACCTAGTCAACGTGGAAATCAGTAGGTATAATCGCTAAGGATTATAACCATCGTGATTACAATCACATTGCAAAGTTCAATTGAACTTTGACTTGACCAATTGATGGTCAAAACCGAAAGTCAAACTGTTGGTCAAACAGTTTGACTTTCAGCTCTAAATAGCTGTAAATAACTACTAAGCCATGAAAGAACACTTACATGGTGTTCAAAGGCTATAAGGAAAGTATTAGAACTCAGGTAGGTGGCTCCTTAGCAGGAAATCCTCCACTTAGAGTTCCGAAATGAGAAATGATTAAGGAAGAAAGGATGGGTATTTATAATTGTAGTGGACTTGTAGGATCACTCCAAGTGTTTGTGTAGCCTCCAAGCAATAAATCTGGTCCATACAAGTGTCTAGGACAGCTATCTATTGCTTGGAGAGGTGTTAACTTGGTCATTACACAAGGAAATTGCATGAATGGTCCCTGAATTAACAAACAACTGCTGAAAATGAAGTTTCTGTCTAGATTAGGTGGTGGCATGCTGCGACCATGAGGCCTTTGGGCTGTCGCGCGACGCGAGGGTATGGGTTGCAACTTTCAAAAGTTGGCAGAAACAGCCGCTGCACACTCTAACTTGCATTTTTGGCGTATTTAACCTCTGTTAAGCCATTTTCAAGGCTCTACAAGATCGTAAAAGTGTAGGGGACTCAAAATATGCTCGGAAATATCACGGATGTTGGTTCATTTGGTCGTACAGCCACGTTGTTTGGTTAATTACGACGAAACTCAGACGGACGCGAAAACGATCCAAATTAAGCGATGAATGGTATTTTTGCATTCTGATCACTAAAATAAAATATTTTAGTGTCTATAAATTTTTTTGGATGCCTGGGTGTGGTCAGAACGTAAGATATGCGCGTAAATGCAAACTTACACTGTTTATTGACGCTTTTAGTCCCTGTTTGATCACATAAGCGTATTTTCGCACACCGAACCACTCAAAGCTTATTTCTAAGCTATGTTAAGGTTATTTATGGTGTGTTTAGCTTATTATCAAGTCCCAGAATGTATGTTGCCATACGAAATGGCAGACTTTTGCAGTTTGACGCAAATAGTCCCTGTGAGCGAATAAACTTGTTTTTGCCTTACCAAAGCGTTCAAAACTTATTTCTAAGTTATGTAAAGGTTATTTAAGGTATGTTAAGCTTATGTCACTGTTCCATAGTGTTTGTCGCGTTAAACTAATTGCGTTTACACATCAGTTACGTATAACTTTCCAGAAGGCGATATAGAGTTTAAAGATCAAAAATCAAAACGTGCAAATGTCAAACATAATTAAACAATTATTGGGATCAAAACACATTGTTTTATTGATATTGAATTGTTCAGAGTTCGTACAATGATTACACAAGCACAGATGTCACAGTCTCCCCTACTTTAGGAAATTTCGTCCCGAAATTTATTTAGAGGAAACTTGTGAGAATAGATGAGGATATTTCTCTTTCATCTGATCTTCACGTTCCCAAGTAAATTCTAGGCCACGTTTGGATTCCCAGCGAACTTTGACAATTGGTATGCGCTTGCATTTGAGCTTTTTAACTTCACGGTCCATGATTTCCACAGGTTTCTCAACGAAGTGCATCGTGTCATCAACACGAATTTCATCAAGTGGTATGTGGAGGTTCTCATCAGCTAAACACTTTTTGAGATTGGACACGTGGAAAGTTGGATGAACATTTACAATTTCAGGAGGTAGCTCTAGTCTGTAGGCTACTTTTCCGATTCTTTCCACGATCTTGAATGGTCCAACATATCGTGGTGCAAGTTTTCCTTTCTTTCCAAATCTAATCACACCTTTCCAAGGGGATACCTTCAGTAGGACGTGATCACCGACTTGAAATTCCAAGGGCTTGCGTCGTCGATCCGCGTAACTCTTTTGACGGCTTCTAGCTGTTTGTAGGTTATCGCGAATCTTCTTGACCTAATCTGTAGTCTCAAGAATGAGTTCAGGTCCAGTAAGTTGAGCTTCACCTATCTCATTCCAATAGACCGGTGAATGACATTTTCTACCGTATGAAGCCTTGAAAGGAGCCATGTTGATGCTAGAGTGATAACTATTATTGTAGGAGAATTCGATCAACGGTAGATGCGAATCCGAACTACCAACAAAATCGATCACACAAGCTCTAAGCATATCCTCCAGTGTCTGGATTGTTCTTTCAGATTGACCATCCGTTTGAGGATGATATGCTGTGCTTAAATTAAGTTGGGTTCCCATGGCAGATTGCATGGTTCTCTAAAATTGAGACGAGAATCGAGCATCTCTGTCAGATATAATGTTCAAAGGAACAGCATGTCAGGATACAGTCTCATCCATATATATCTTGGCAAGTTTGTCAGCAGATAGATCCTCACGGATTGGCAAGAAATGTGCTAACTTGGTTAGACGATCAACGATTACCCGAATGGCGTCATGACCTCTATTAGTGCGTGGCAACTTGGTAATGAGATCCATAGCAATGTTTTCCCTTTTCCAAACCGGAAACTCTGGTTGCTCCAGTAATCCAAAGGGATGTTGGTGTTCTGCCTTAACCTCAAGACAAGTAAGGCATTTGGAAACATATAAGGCAATGTCTTTCTTCATACCCGGCCACCAATACTGGGTTCGAAGATTCATATACATTTTATCTGCACCAGGATGAATAGAATAATGAGACTTGTTAGCTTCATCCATTAGCAAGGTGCGAAGATTGTCTTGACTTGGGACCCACAAACGGCCAATGAAATAATATAGCCCAAAGTCTTTCAGTTCAAGCTCAGGTTTAAGATGATATGGTAATTCTTTACCCATCAAGTGTTGTGTAACACAAGTATGTTGAGCCTGAGAAATGCGGGTTTGAATGTCAGATCGAACTTGAACACAGTGAAGCTTGACACGTTATTTACGACTCAATGCAGCAGCCACGACATTCGCCTTACCAGGATGGTAGAGAATTTCGTAATCGTAGTAGTTTAGGAGTTCAACCCAACGTCGTTGCCTCGTGTTGAGTTCTTTCTGATTGAAAATATGCTGGAGACTTTTATGGTCAATAAACACTACACACTTTGTACCGTAAAGGTAGTGTCTCCAGATTTTGAGAGCAAAAACTACTGCACCTAATTCAAGATCATGAGTCGTGTAGTTTTTTCTCGTGTACCTTTAACTGTCTCGATGCATAGGCGATGACTTTATTTCTTTGCATGAGAATGCAGCCAAGGCCTAAGTTGGATGCATCACAATATACGACTAAGTCGCCATTGCCCTCAGGTAACGATAAGATAGGTGCATCACAGAGCTTCTGTTTCAAGGTCTGAAAAGCTTCTTCCTGTTTAGGTCCCCACTCAAAAGGTTTATTCTTTTGAGTTAAAGCAGGGAGAGGAACCGCAATCTTGGAGAAGTTTTCAATGAAACGGTGGTAATAACCCGCTAGACCAAGAAATGAACGAACCTCGGTAGGAATAGTAGGTGTATCCCAATCCTTAATCGCACTGATTTTGGCGGGATCTACATGAATACCTTGTTCGTTGACGATGTGCCCCAAAAATTGAACTTCTTTAAGCCAGAATTCACACTTGGAGAACTTGGCTAAAAGCTGTTCTTTCTTTAGGAGCTCCATTGTAAGATGGAGATGTTGTTCATGATCAGTTCGTGTCTTAGAATAGATCAGAATGTCATCAATGAAAACAATGATGAACTTGTCCAAATAAGGCTTACAAACCCTATTCATCAAGTCCATGAAAACAGCAGGAGCATTTATTAGACCGAAAGGCATAACAGTAAACTCGTAATGCCCATATCTTGTACGAAAAGCTGTCTTGGGAATATCTTCTTCAAGCACTCAAAGTTGATGATGCCCAGAACGTAGGTCAATCTTTGAAAAGCAAGTAGCACCCTGTAGCTGATCAAAGAGATCATCAATACGAGGTAGGGGATATCGATTCTTGATGGTAAGCTTATTGAGCTCACGATAATCGATACACATCTTGAAAGATCCATCTTTCTTTTTCACAAATAGGACAGGAGCACCCCAAGGTGAAAAGCTCGGACAAATGAATCCTTTGTCAGAAAGTTCCTGGAGCTGCTTAGATAACTCTTGCATCTAAGATTGTGCAAGACGATAGGGTGATTTAGCAACATGATTTGCACCAGGTACAAGATGCGAAACTCAACTTGGCGTACAGGGGGTAAACCAGGTAATTCTTTAGGAAATACCTCAGGATAATCCTGAACAACAGGGATATCTTAAATAGTCTTACCCTTGCCTTTCTCCTCTACGACATGTGCCAAGAACGCGACATAGTTCTTTTGTAGGTATTTTTGGGCTTGGGTACAAGACATGAGTTTAAGGCTACTAACGGGTTTCTCCCCAGGAACCTCTAAGATTTCACCGGTCGAAAGGGGTATACGAACAATCTTCTTAAAACAAATCACCTCAGCATGGTACTTGGCTAACCAATCCATTGCTACTATAACATCGAAGCTCCCAAGTTGCATCGGTGTGAGGTCAATAGGGAAAAGATGGTTATTAAGGTTCAACTGGCAATTTTGAAGAACAAAATCGAGTATAACGGGTTCACCACTAGCTACTTCTACTATCAAGGGCTTTCCTAGTTTTGTTCTAGTCATCGAAAGCAAAGGCTCAAAGGCTAAGGACACAAAACTCTTATCAGCACCCGAATCAAATAGAACAGAAGCAGGTTGGTTGTTAACAAAGAATGTACCATTCACCACTTCATTATCTGCGCGTGCCTCATTCGCGTTCATGTTAAAGACTCTCCCACGAGCCGGTGCCTGATTAGCGTTAGCCAACTTCGGGAAATTGTTCCTGTAGTGGGTCAGATCCCCACAATTGAAACATGAACCAGGCAGATAGTGAGGTTGTGCAGGATTCTGGGCAGGGTTTTGCGCAGCTTGGCTTTGGTTTGGAGCAAAGTAGCAAGTATTTGCAAGATGACCAAACTTACCACAGTTTGTGCAGATACGACATTGCACCTGTGGTTGATGGTGGCTGATATATCTGTTGCACAGGGGTGCGTTACCAGCATACTGCCTCTTGGCGGCAGGTTGTGCAGGCTGATTCTATACTACCTGGTTTATCTGAGCAGTGCCAGCGAAATTCTTGGAAGCCTTACGCTTCCTTGATTTCTTAGAGGACTCAGCCTTTTTACCCTTCGGTTTCTCACTCAGATCAGTCTTTTTCTTGTCACCTTTCCTGTGGAGTTTATCCTTCTTGACTTGAGAGTCAGTTAGTGTAGCAGCGATCTCGATGGCCTGTCGGATGGTAGTAGGGTTGCTGCCAGTGACAATATCCTGAATAGGATCTGGCAAACCATCTATGTATTTCTCAATAGCCTTATCCAAAGGCGTGACCATTGTCGGACAGAGCAAGCTTAAATCCTCGTATCTGTAAGTGTACGCACGGTGTTCACCACTGTCTTGTTTCAGGTCATGGAACTCATTTTCTAAAGCCCTCTGCTTGTGTCGAGGGCAGAACTCTCTCATCATAAGAGCTCTAAGTTCCTCCCATGTTTGACCCAAAGCAACATCAGCACCTCGATCTCTCATTACCCCATTCCACCATGTGAGTGCCCTCTTTTGGAACACACTAGAAGCAAACTCGACCTTACGATTATCCAGACACTGCACATGGCGAAAGGTGCTCTCAAGACTCTCAAACCACTGTAGGAGCCCAGTTGCTCCTTCAGAACCACTAAACTTGAGTGGTTTAGCCGAGTTAAAACTTTTAAAGTAGCACGGAGGAGGTGCATTATTGTTATTGTTGGCTTGGTAGACTTGAGTAATGAGATTTGGTAGCTTAGCAGCCACTGCTGTGCTATAATAGTCGCCAGTTCGGCGTTAGGTTGTTGAACGTTACGTCGAGGAGGCATTCAAAAAGAGGAAACATGAGAGAAAATGAGTGAGATGATGTGATGAAAGAAATGAGATGTCATAAATATCGACAAAATCTAAGGATGGTGGTCATTTGTTCGTTACCTCATAACAAATAGACGACTCGCAGTGACAAATCAAAGTAAATGGGTCATAATAATGTATCGCGAAGACAAGCTAGCCTATAAGTGGACACTCACCCCAAGAGTTCCATAGTAAGAGTGACTGGTCCGATACTGCGGATTTGTACGAACACTCTAGCCTTAGACAGAAAACTCATGGTACAAGCATCCACCCTTCCAGTTTGCACGTGTTCACATTATTTAGACCCAAACTTTGTTGAGATTTTGAAAATTTGGAAGGCATTAAGCCAAAAACGAATCATCAAAAGGGTGTGTGATTATTTTCAAAATCATTTTGGAAAAATTGGAGGGTTCAAAACCTTATAACAAATCATCTAAGAATAGATGATTGATTTCAAAATCATTTTAGGAAATTTGTGTTCATGTTTTGGTAATCACCTAAGGATAGGTGACGTGTATTGTTTTAAGATCTAAACACAAGATAACTTGTGTTAGGGTGCTAGAAAAGTTATAGTCTAGGTCAAAACATTACTAATAACCTAATTCCATGTAATCATTGGCTCTGATACGAACTCTTCTGTCACACCCCGACCCCGTAAAACAACAAACCGCGGCGGAAACGACGGGGAGTGGAGCGACATAATTATTTTTTCATAACCATGGTAATTAAAGTTTTGTATTATTAGAATTTAAAGTTTAAATTGTCTTGAAATTTAAGAAAAACATAACATAATTAACTGTCTTTTAAGTCACTAAGGCCCGAGTCCACCTAAGTGTAGCACAATCAACATTAAGCATTAGTTCCTGAAACACATGTGAAAATAAATACGTCAGCATAAAAATGCCTGTGAGATACATATGTTTTGTTTATGCAAGATTCATGACTTGTAGTTAAAAGAAATGTTTAAACAAAAGTAGTCATGAACCTTGTAAAATGTTTTCTTTTATAAAATCATGTGAAAATCGATATGAAAATCAAATGATATAAAATAAAATGCATGGTTAAATAAATAACCAAGTAAGAATGAATTTGTGTAAAAGGTGCTATTTGTAAAACAATGTCCGGTCTTTGCAAAAATGTATCATGTCTTTGTCAAGTGGTTTAAATAACGCTACGATGTATGATATCATAAAAGCACTTATATATAGGAAGTACCAGCGGGGTATCCACCATTCTTTTATCATATGACACATCGCCTCGTTATGTAAATCACTTATCAGTAATCACCCAAAATGTCTTGTTTAAACAATGTGAAAGTGTTTATGGATAAACAATGTTCAATGTAAACCATGTTTTTTGTAATCAAATGTTATGTATGGAAAGTAAGATAATCTACTCAAACCATATGTAAAATGTCAAAATGTGACCAAATGTCATGTACGACGAATAAAATGAATTTAATCAACCCCGTATGTAAAATGTACAAAACAATATTTTTGAATAAACCTAAGTTTAAATCAAAGGTTATGTTTTGTAGAAAACAATGCTTTATGATTACAAACATTTATGCAGTAATGTTTATCGCATACATTCAAGCCTTGCGATTTGTTGGACAAACCCTTAAACGAACTAAAGGTTTATCAATTTATGTATATTGGATTCTGCCATTCCCTACTTCCAAACAAACCTAGGAAGTCGAGAACAGGATTTGTCAAGTCCTATGGTACCATTACATACTACCGAGCGGTGTGATCAATGTTAATGAATGTATTATTGTCCCGATTAAACATACCAAATGTCATAACCAATGTAGCATGTGAAAACCATGTACTAAGTATGCTAAGTAAACATACATAGTAGAAATGTTCATGAAACCAATGTGCTAGCATGCTAAGTAAACATACATAGCAGAAATGTTTATGAAATCAATGTGCTAGCATGCTAAGTAAACATACATAGCAAAAATGTTTATGAAATCAATGTGCTAGCATGCTTAGTAAACATACATAGCAAAACACAATGGGAAATCATGTACTATATGTGTACTCGGTGAACATAGCATGTATGTGTCACAAAAGCAATGAAAGAATGAAAGTAACATGTAAGCACAAGTGTTTCACCCCAAAATATTTGAAAGCGGTAAAAGTGGGGACTATGTACTCACTTGGGATTGCTTATTAGTCTTGGAAATAAGACCAAATAAAGCCTTAAGGATCACGGAATCAACACGGCACCTAGTATAGGTAACTATGTTAATTAACGGATCCTAAATCGGGGGATAGGATAGAATGTAGTTCTATAAATCAAATGAGTATTTGAACTCATATGCCATGACTTAATAGAGCTATCATTCTAATTATAAACTTAACCTAAGTGCTTTTGACCCGTTTCAACCCGTTACGGTAGTTTAAGCTACCATAACGCGTCGTTTGCATAAAACTAAAGTTGGATGGTTATCTACGTCCTATGTCAAGTCTTACATGCCTAATTATGCCTAAATATGTTACTAAATCAGATTATATGTCAAAAACTTGATCACATATGCAAAATATGAATTGATGCTTCAAAAGGGCATTTTAGTCATTTTCTATGGGCATATAATCTACTTAACAAATAACTAACCAACCTATGTGATCATAAGGTATAACCTCAGTAGGTTATTCTCTATGCAACTATGATCACTAAATAAGCTTGGTCGGATCCTAATGATTGAACAAACGGGTCGGGTTCAAAAGTCTAAGCGGTTGTTTAGACCGCTTAACTTACGACCCTAAACAAGCACTAAACTTGTAGTGACGAGTTAAACATGTTAAAACATAACACGTTTAACTAACTTAGAAAACTGATATGGTATCAAAACAAAGGGTTTTGATACTCGAGAATAGTTCCATTGCAAAATGCGCGTAAATACGCATTTTGACCGAAACCTTGACTCGTCACTACACCTAGTCAACGTGGAAATCAGTAGGTATAATCGCTGAGGATTATAATTCACACCCCGACCACGTAAAACAACAAACGGTGGCGGAAACGTCGGGGAGTGTTGTAACAGAATAATCGTTTCACAACCATGGTAATTAAAAGTTTCGTTTTATTGATTCATTTAGTAATTTACATTGTCTTAAACCAAACAAACAAATTAAACATCGTTTATCATTGTTTTTATGTCGCTAAGGCCTCGTCCATATCCTATGTGACTCATGCATCCTAGCAACAATCATCAAGCAATACCACCAGAAACATATGTAAAAACAAAGTCAGCAAAGAAATGCTGGCGAGCACATAGGTTTTATGAGAGTGTCAGATTCATGGCTCGTTTATATGTTGCAGTACCTCACTAGACTACATGAGTCAAAAGTACAAACCTCGTTTTGAAAAGTGTATTGCAACATAATTAACCAACTCAAATCAATTTAGTTATAGTTTATAAAATCTCGTAGCCATGATTCTTAACCCCAAAACATTTGTTTTAGTAAACCAATTCGTAAAATATCTTGTAAAAAGTCATTAATAAAACTTGTATGATTTATATCATTTCGAAAACCTCGTTGTGTGACATCGTTTCGAAATCGTTTCCCAAGTGAACTAAATAATGACATGAAATGTAATATGATAAAAGCACTAATATATAAGATGTACCAGCGGCGTATCTACCATGCTTTTATCATGCTACACCCATCCCATTATCTAATCACTACCCATAACCAATCGTTTATCCAATTCCTTTATCTCGTTTAAGTCGTTTCAAATCGTTTAACTCGTCTCCAAATCGTATTCGTTTTAATTATGAAACTACTTTTGGTCGTCTCGCTAATAACATTCAAACCTTCATGACTCGACTATCTCGTTTCTCGTATTAACAAACCACCAAAGGGTAAGTTAACAATCATCAAATTCGGTCGTGACCTACATAACCCCCACACATAACCATGGGTGTAGTCTGATAACGGGATTTGTCAGATCCGATGGTACCATAACCTAATACTGGTCGGCTTGATCAATGCTAATGAATGTCATTCATTATGTAACTACGTCCAACAAGTTTGTTCACATTATCGAAATCGTTATTAGTTTAATATAAACCATCTTTATCGTTTTTGAAACCATTGTTTAAATATCGAAATCGTTTTAATACATATGAATCACCCCAAAGAAATTGAAAATAGTAAAATAGGGGAACTATGTACTCACATTGGATAGAAGGGTATCCTTGATCGAAAGAACTTAGAAAAGCTCAGGCAAACCAAGGAAATTCAAGTAGTACCTAGTAATCGGATCACTAGCAAATAAATCGACACCTAAATCGGAAGATCGGACAGAATGAGGTCTTGTAAACCAAATGAGTGTTGGAACTCATGTGATATGGTTTAACAAAGCCTACATTCTAAATCGGAACCTTAACCTAAGTGCTTTCGACCCGTTACAACCCGTTTAGGTAGCTTACGCTACTTTAACGCGTCGTACGCGCAAAAGCGCTTTCGAGACGTCTAACTAGTCCTATGACCAGTATTATATGCCTAATCATGTTAAATTATGTTGCATAATTAGTTAAGTGACAAATATTTAGGTTACATATGCTTAAAATCCAATTATGCATGAAAAGGGTATTTTGGTCATTTACCTAAGGCATATAAGCTACCTATCATACAACTACATACACTATGTGACCATAAGGTATAACCTCGAAAGGTTATTCCCTACGCAACTATGGTCACTAAACATGCTTGGTCGGACCCTAATGATCGACCAAACGGGTCAAGTTCAAAAGTCTAAGCGGTGGTTTAGATCGCTTGAGTTACGACTCTAAACAAGCACTAAACTAAAAGGGACGAGCTAAGCATGTTAAAACATGCTTAACTAAGTTAGAAAACAGGTTTTGATATCAAAACAATGTGTTTTGATACCCAAGAGTAGTTTGGTTGCAAAATACGCATAAATGCGCATTTTGACCGAAACTACGACTCGTCACTACGCCAAGTCAACGTGGTAATCAGTAGGTATAGTCACAAGGCACTATAACCATCGTGATTACGCTCACGTTGCGAAGTTCAAACAAACTTCTTGTTCACCAACTCGTGGTCAAAGCTGAAAGTCAAACACTATTTGACTTCATGCTTGAAAAGCGATAAAAGAACAAATGAAGCTTACAAAGGGTCCTTGCTAGGGAGAACTTGATCAATCACACTCAGGTATGAATCAATGGCTCTAACTTAGAGTGTAATTCAGATCAAGGGTGAATGAAACAATGAAATGGCCTTGCTATTTATAGTTGTAGCAAACTCACAAGATAAAGACACTTGTTTATGTAACCTCCAAGCAATAATCATAGCCATACAAGTGTTATGAGCTTATTAGAAGCCTTTGAGAGGTGTTAACTTGGTTAACACACAATAATATTTGCATAAACAGCCCCTGAAGTAACAACAGAATGCTAAAAATGATTTTATGATGCTGGGTGTTTTTAGGCGGCCCACGTAAGGGGAGAGACCAGGCTTACGCGGCCGGTGTAAAACTTGCAGATCAGCACAAGTTTCAATATTTATAGCATAGGTCCATGCACTTGTTTAAGCCCATTTTTGGCACTTTTAACACTCGTTAAGCCATTTTCAAGGCTCTACAAGGTCATTAAAGTTTAGAGGACTCAAAATGTGCTCGAAAAACTCTCGGATATTGGCTCGTTTAGTCATACGGTCACGTTATTCGTCAAATTACGACGAAACTCAAACGGACGCGAAAACGATCCAAATTTAGCGATGAATGGAATTTTTGCATGCCGATCACTAAAATAAAAATATTTTAGTGTCTACAAAAATTTTGGGTGTCCATATATATTTAGAACGTAAGATATGCGCGAAAATGCAAACTTATGCATTTTTTGACGCTTTTAGTCCCTATTGATCAAATAAGTTTATTTTAGCATACCGAACCCCTCAAAGCCTATTTCTAAGATATGTAAAGGATATTTGGGGTATGTTTAACTTATGATCAAGTTCCAGAATGTTCGTTACTATATAAATCAGCATAGTTTCGCAGTTTGACACAAATAGTCCCTGCGATCGAACAAACTTGTTTTCGACACACAAATAGTCCCTATGTCACTATTCCGGAGTGTTTGTCGTGTTAAACTGACTGCGTTTACGCACCAGTTTGCGTATAACTTTCCAGAAAGCGATTTAAAGCTTGAAATCAGAATCGACTCGAATCGTAAAATCATCAAACACAAATACACACATAATAACACCAAAACACATTGTTTTATTGATAATTAACATTGTTTTACATTGTACATTGATTACAGTGCACAGTTATCACAGTCTCCCCTACTTTAGGAAATTTCATCCTGAAATTTTAACTAGAGGAAACTTGTGAGAACAATTGCGGATATTTCGCCTTCATTTGGTCCTCACGTTCCCAAGTAAACTCTGGGCCACATTTGGATTCCCAGCGAATTTTGACCAATTGAATCCGTTTGTTCTGCAACTGTTTGAATGTACAGTCCGTTATCTCCACAGGTCTCTCGACAAAGTGTATCGTTTCATCTATTTGGATTTCGTCGAGCTGAATGTGAAGATCATTGTCAGCTAAACACTTTCGCAAATTGGACACGTGAAAAGTCGGATGAATATTTCCAAGCTCTGGAGGTAGCTCTAGTCGATAGGAAACCTTTCCAACTCTTTCAACAATCTTAAATGGTCCAACATATCATGGTGCAAGTTTTCCTTTCTTTCCGAATCTCACCTCTCCCTTCCAAGGTGACACTTGGAGTAGGACATGGTCTCCGACTTGAAATTCCAAAGGCTTGCGTCGCATATCCGCATAAATCTTTTGACGGCTTCTAGCTATCACAAGATTATCGTGAATTTTCTTGATTTTGTCTGTCGTTTCTAGAATGAGCTCAGGCCCAGTAAGCTAAGCTTCACCGATCTCATTCCAACAGACAGGTGAATGACATTTTTGACCGTAGAGAGCTTCGAATGGTACCATCTTGATGCTAGCATGATAACTATTGTTGTAAGAGAACTCGATCAATGGCAGATGAGAATCCCAATTACCACCAAAGTCAATCATGCATGCTCTAAGCATATCCTCCAAAGTTTGAATCGTCTTCTCAGACTGTCCATCTGTTTAGGGATGATAAGCAGTGCTTAGATTTAGTTGGGTTCCCATAGCAGATTGCATGGTCTTCCAAAAATGAGATGAAAATCGAGCATCACGATCGGAAATGATGTCCAAAGGAACACCGTGTCGAGATACAATCTCATCAACATAAATCTTTGCAAGTTTATCAGCTGATAGATCCTCGCGAATCCGAATAAAATGAGCTGACTTCGTTAATCGGTCTATAACAACCCAAATAGCATCGTGACCTTTAGATGTACGCGGTAATTTAGTGATGAGATCCATCGCAATGTTCTCCCACTTCCAAACCGGTATTTCTGGTTGTACGAGGAAACCAGAAGGTCGTTGATGTTCAGCCTTGACTTTGAGACAAGTTAGGCATTTCGATACATACAAGGCAACAACCTTTTTCATACCAGGCCACCAGTACTGAGTACAAAGATCCTTGTACATTTTATCAGCACCAGGATGGATAGAATATCGAGATTTGTGAGATTCGTCCATTACTAAAGTGCGAAGATCGTCTTGTTTCGGAATCCACAAACGATCCTTGAAATAGAGTAAACCATCTTCCTTCGCTTCGAGCTCAAGTTGACGTGGTAATTCCTTACCCCTCAAATTTTGTGAAACACAAAATTGTTGAGCTTGAAGAACACGAGTTTGAATATCAGATAGAGTTCGAACAGAATGAAGCTTGACTCGCCCCTTTCGACTAAGTGCATCGGCTACGACATTCGCCTTACCAATATGGTAGCGAATCTCGCAATCATAGTCGTTTAAGAGTTCAACCCAACACCGTTGCCTCATGTTCAGCTCCTTCTGATTAAGAATGTGCTGGAGACTTTTGTGGTCTGTGAAAACCACACACTTCGTGCCATAAAGATAGTGTCTCCAGATTTTGAGAGCAAAAACCACAGCACCTAACTCAAGATCATGAGTCGTGTAGATCTTCTCGTGAACTTTCAATTGTCTAGACGCATATGCTATGACTTAACCTCATTGCATAAGAACACAGCCAAGTCCTAGATATGACGCGTCACAATAGACAACGAAATCATCGTTTCCCTCAGGCAGAGATAAAACAAGAGCATCACAGAGCTTCCGTTTCAGCGTTTGGAACGCTTCTTCTTGCTTGGGTCCACACTCAAAAGGCTTATTCTTCTGAGTCAAAGCAGTAAGTGGAACCGCAATCTTTGAGAAGTTCGAAATAAATCGACGATAATATCCAGCGAGACCAAGAAAAGATCGAATCTCTGTGGGTGATGTCGGTGTATTCCAATCCTTAATAGCAGCTATTTTGGATGGATTCACATGAATACCCTGCTCATTGACTATATGTCCCAAAAATTGAACTTCTTTAATCCAAAATTCACATTTGGAGAATTTAGCAAAAAGTTGTTCCTTCTTTAGGAGTTCCAGAGCCAAACGAAGGTGTTGCTCGTGATCGGCTCGAGACTTCGAGTAAATAAGAATATCATCGATGAACACAATGATGAACTTGTCTAAATAAGGTTTACAAACCCTATTCATTAAGTCCATGAAGATAGCTGGGGCATTCGTCAAACCAAAAGGCATGACAGTGAACTCGTAATGCCCATATCTCGTATGGAAGGCAGTTTTGCGAATATCTTCTTCGAATACACGAAGTTGATGATACCCAGAACGCAGATCGAACTTGGAAGAACAGATAGCACCTTGCTGCTGATCAAAGAGGTCATCAATTCGAGGTAGGGGATATCGATTCTTGATGGTAAGCTTGTTCAGTTCATGATAGTCGATACACATTTGAAAAGATCCATCTTTCTTTTTCACAAAGAGGACAAGACCACCCTAAGGTGAATAACTCGGTCAGATGAATCCTTTATCAGATAATTCTTGATGTTGTTTTGATAATTCTTTCAACTCAGACGGTGCAAGACGATAAGGTGTTTTCACAATCGGGTTGGCATTGGGTACAAGGTCAATATAAAACTCGACTTGACGAACTGGAGGTAAACCAGGCAGTTCATCAGGAAACACCTCTGGATAATCCCGAACAATCGAAATATCCTAAATACTCTTGCTCTTGCCTTTCTCCTCGGTGACATGTGCCAGAAAGACAACATATCCTTTTCGTAAATAACTTCGGGCTTTCGTACACGACATGAGTTTCAAACCAACAGATGGTTTCTCGCCACGAACTTCTAGGAAATCGCCAGACGAAAGAGGAATACGAATGATTTTATCGAAACAAACCACCTCAGCATGATGTTTGGTTAACCAATCCATCCCCACGATAATATCGAAGCTTCCGAGTTGCATCGGTACCAGGTCAATAGGAAAAAAATGGTTATCGACGTTCAATTGACAACCACGAAGAACAGAATCGAGTACGAGTGGTTTACTAGTAGCAACTTCGACAGATAAGGGTTTCCTCAGTTTAGTTCTAGGTTTCGCAAGTAAAGGTTCAAAGGATAACGAAACAAAACTCCTATCGGCACCATAATCGAAAAGAACAGATGCAAGTTGATTGTTAACAAGGAACGTACCGTTAACAACCTCGTTGTCCGCCCTCGCCTCATTCGCGTTCAGATTGAATGCTCGTCCATGAGCGGGATTCACATTCGTGATTACGTTCGGATTCGCATTTGCATTTACCAACCTCGGGCAGTTGTTGCGGAAATGACCCATTTCTTCGCAATTGAAACACGAACCAGGTGGGAATCTCGTAGCATTCCCTTGAGCTTGTGCTGGAACCTGAGCAGCTTGATTTTGGCCAAAACGACAAATGTTGGCCAGATGCCCAAGTCTACCACATGTAGTGCACTGCTTGCAAGCCTGTTGGGCAACATGATGACCGTTGCATCGAGCACAATGAGGTGCGGTACCAACATATCGCTTCTTCGCGGGAGGTAGGGCTGGTGGGTTCTGAGGGTTCTGGTTGGTGATAGCAAAGTTCTGGGAAGCCTTGTGCTTCCTTGACTTTTTAGAAGACTCACCTTGCTTCTTACCCTTACCCTTACCCTTGTCTTGTGCATAATCGGCTGACTTCTTCTTATCACCCTTACGGGTTAGTTTCCCTTTTCTGACCTGAGACTCGGTCAGTGTAGCAGCCAACTCAATTGCTTGACGGACAGTGGTAGGGTTACTGCCAGTCACAATATCTTGCACATTGTAGGAGACAAAAAACTGAGCTCCTCAAAACGATCCGTATAAGCACGGTGTTCTCCCCCATCTTGTTTCAAATCATCGAATTCTCATTCTAAAGCTCGAATTTCGTGATGGGGACAAAACTCTCTCATCATGAGAGCTCGGAGCTCTTCCCAGGTTTGTGCCATCGCCACATCGGCACCCCTATTACGCATCACTTTGTTCCACCATGTAAGAGCACGCTTCTCGAACACACTAGATGCAAACTCAACCTTACGCTCATTCGGACATTGCACAGGTCTGAATGTGCTTTCCAGACTTTCAAACCATTGTAGGAGCGCGGTTGCTCCTTGCGACCCAGAAAACTTCAATGGTTTAGCCAAATTGAAATTCTTGAAACTACATTATGCATTATTGTTGTTATTATTGTTGTTATATAACTGATGGATCTGGGTTACTACGCCCGGAAGCACTGCAGCCATTTGTTGTGCGACAAGGGCTGCGACTTCCTCAACAGTAAAAGGTTGAGCATCGCGTCGAGGAGGCATTGTCTAACAAGGAAACAGGGGAATCGAGTGAGATCGACAATTGAAAAACCAAAAGAGGTATTGAAAACATCGACAAAACACAGGGAAGGTGATCATTCATTTGTTACATCGAACAAACAAACGACACGCAGTGACAAATCAAAGTAAATGGGTCAATATAATGTATCACTGAAGACATGCTCGCCTATAAGTGAACACTCACCCCAAGAGTTCCCAGGTAAGAGTGACTGGTCCGATACTGCGGATTTGTACGAACACTCTAGCCTTGGACAGAAAACTCAGGGTATAGGCATTCACTCTTCCAGTTTGCACGTGTTCACATTATTTAGACCCAAACTTTGACGAGATTTTGAAAAATTAGAGGTTTCAAAACCTAATAACATAGGGTCCAAAACCTAGTAATCAATCATCCTAGAATAGATGATTAATTTCTGAAGCGGATTTGTTATTATGTTCTTGTTGTGGTTATCACCTAAGGATAGGTGACGGTATTGTTTTAAAATCTAAACGCAAATCTTCTTGCGTTAGGGTCCTAGAAAGTTATAGTCTAAGTCAAAGCATTACTAATAACCAAATTCCCTATAACCATTGGCTCTGATACCAACTCTTCTGTCACACCCCGACCATGTAAAACAACAAACAACAGAATCATTGTTTCACAACCATGGTAATTAAAAGTTTCGTTTTATTGATTCATTTAGTAATTTACATTGTCTTAAACCAAAAAAACAAACTAAACATCGCTTGTCATTGTTTTTATGTCACTAAGGCCTCGTCCAGATCCTATGTGACTGATGCATCCTAGCAACCAACATCAAGCAATACCACCTAAAACATATGTAAAAACAAAGTCAGCAAAGAAATGCTGGCGAGCCCATAGGTTTTATGAGAGTCGGATTAATGGCTCGTTTATATGTTGCAGTACCTCACTAGACTATAAGAGTCAAAAGTACAAACCTCATTTTGAAAAGTGTATTGCAACATAATTAACCAACTCAAATCAAGTTAGTTATAGTTTATAAAATCTCGTAGCCATGATTCTTAACCCCAAAACATTTGTTTTAGTAAACCAATTCGTAAAATATCTCGTAAAAACTCGTTAATAAAATTCGTATGGTTTATATCATTTCGAAAACCTCGTTGTGTGACATCGTTTCTAAATCATTTCCCAAGTGAACTCAATAATGATATGAAATGTAATATGATAAAAGCACTTATATATAAGATGTACTAGCGGCGTATCTACTATGCTTTTATCATGCTACACCCATCCCATTATCTAATCACGACCCATAACCAATCGTTTATCCAATTCGTTTATCTCATTTAAGTCGTTTCAAATCGTTTAACTCGTCTCCAAATCGTATTCGTTTTAATTGTGAAACTACTTTTGGTCGTCTCGCTAATAACATTCAAACCTTCGTGACTCGACTATCTCATTTCTCGTATTAACAAACCACCAAAGGGTAAGTTAACAATCATCAGATTCGGTCGTCACCTACATAACCCCCACACATAACCATGGGTGTAGTCTGATAACGAGATTTTTCAGATCCAATGGTACCATAACCTAATACTGGTCGGCTTGATCAATGCTAATGAATGTCATTCGTTATGTAACTACGTCCAACAAGTTTGTTCACATTATCGAAATCGTTATTAGTTTAATATAAACCATCTTTATCGTTTTTGAAACCATCATTTTTGAAACCATCGTTTAAATATCGAAATCATTTTAATACATATGAATCACCCCAAAACAATTGAAAACAGAAAAATAGGGGAACTATGTACTCACATTGAATAGAAGGGTATCCTTGATCTAAAGAACTTAGCAAAGCTCAGGCAAACCAAGGAAATTCAAGTAGTACGTAGTAATCGAATCACTAGCAAATAAATCGACACCAAAATCGGAAGATCGGACAGAATGAGGTCTTGTAAACCAAATGAGTGTTGGAACTCATGTGATATGGTTTAACAAATCCTACATTCTAAATCGGAACCTTAACCTAAGTGCTTTCGACCCGTTACAACCCGTTTAGGTAGCTTACGCTACTTTAACGCGTCGTGCACGCAAAAGCGCGTTCGAGACGTCTAACTAGTCCTATGACAAGTATTATATGCCTAATCATGTTAAATTACGTTGCATAATCAGTGAAGTGACAAATTTTCAGGTTACATATGCTTAAAATCCAATTATGCATGAAAAGGGCATTTTGGTCATTTACCTAAGGCATATAAGCTACCTATCATACAACTAGATAAACTAGGTGACCATAAGGTATAACCTCGGAAGGTTATTCCCTATGCAACTATGGTCACTAAAAATGCTTGGTCAGATCCTAATGATCGACCAAACGGGTCGAGTTCGAAAGTCTAAGCGGTGGTTTAGACCGACTGACTTACGACTCTAAACAAGCAGTAAACTAAAAGTGACGAGCTAAGCATGTTAAAACATGCTTAACTAAGATAGAAAACAGGTTTTGATATCAAAACAAAGTTTTTTGATACCCTAGAGTAGTTTGGTTGCAAAATACGCATAAGTGCGCATTTTGACCGAAACTACGACTCGTCACTACGCCTAGTCAACGTGGTAATCAGTACGTATAGTCACAACGGACTATAACCATTGTGATTACGCTCATGTTGCGAAGTTCAAACGAACTTCTTGTTGAAAAACTCGTGGTCAAAGTTGTTTCACGCTCGAAAAGAGATAAAAGAAAGAAGGAAGCTTACAAAGGGTCCTTGCTAGGGAGAACTTGATCAATCACACTCAGGTATGAAGCAAAGGCTCCAACTTAGATGTAATTCAGATCAAGGGTGAATGAAACAGTGAAATGGCCTTGCTATTTATAGTTGTAGCAAACTCACAAGATCAAGACACTTGTTTATGTAACCTCCAAGCAATAATCATAGCCATACAAGTGTTATGAGCTGATTAGAAGCCTTGGAAAGGTGTTAACTTGGTTAACACACAATAATATTTGCATAAACAGCCCCTGAAGTATCAACAGAATGCTAAAAATGATTTTCTGATGCTGGGTGTTTTTAGGCGGCCCGCGTATGGGGAGAGACCAGGCTTACACGGCCGGTGTAAAACTTGCAGATCAGCACAAGTTTCAATATTTACAGCATTGGTCCCTACACTTGTTTAAGCCCATTTTTGGCACTTTTAACACTCGTTAAGCCATTTTCAAGGCTCTACAAGGTCATTAAAGTTTAGAGGACTCAAAATGTACTCGAAAAACTCTCGGATGTCGGCTCTTTTGGTCAAACGGTCACGTTATTCGTCAAATTACGACGAAACTCAAACTGACGTGAAAACGATCCAAATTAAGCGACGAATGGAATTTTTGCATGCCGATCACTAAAATAAAAATATTTTAGTGTCTACAAAAATTTTGGGTGTCCAGATATATTCAGAACGTAAGATATGCGCGAAATGCAAACTTATGCATTTTTTGACGCTTTTAGTCCCTATTGATCAAATAAGTTTATTTTAGCATACCGAACCCCTCAAAGCCTATTTCTAAGCTATGTAAAGGATATTTGGGGTATTTTTAACTTATGATAAAGTTCCATAATGTTCGTTACCATAAAAATCAGCATAGTTTCGCAGTTTGACACAAATAGTCCTTGCGATCGAATAAACTTGTTTTCGACACACCAAACCATCCAAAACTTATTTCTAAGTTATGTGAAGGTTATTTAAGGTTTGTTAAGCCTATGTCACTATTCCGGAGTGTTTGTCACATTAAACTGACTGCGTTTACGCGCCAGTTTGCGTATAACTTTCCAGAAAGCGATTTAAAGCTTGAAATCGGAATCGAATCGAATCGTAAAATCATCAAAACCAAATACACACATAATAACACCAAAACACATTGTTTTATTGATAATTAACATTGTTTTACATTGTACATTGATTACAGAGCACAAGTGTGACATATAACCATCGTGATTATAATCACGTTGCAAAGTTCAATTGAACTTTGACTTGACCAATTGATGGTCAAAACCGAAAGTCAAACTGTTCGTCAAACTGTTTGACTTTCAAGTCTAAATAGCTGAAAATAACTACTAAGCCATGAAAGAACACTTACAAGGTGTTCAAAGGCTATAAGGAAAGTATTAGAACTCAGGTTGGTGGCTCCTTAGCAGGAAATCCTCCACTTAGAGTTCCAAAATGAGAAATGAGCAATGAACAAGGAAGAAAGGATGGGTATTTATAGTTGTAGAGGACTTGTAGGATCACTCCAAGTGTTTGTGTAGCATCCAAGCAATAAATCTGGTCCATACAAGTGTCTAGGACAGCTATCTATTGCTTGGAGAGGTGTTAACTTGGTCATCACACAAGGAAATTGCAAGAATGGTCCCTGAATTATCAAACAACTGTTGAAAATGAAGTTTCTGTCCTGATTAGGGGGTGGCGTGCCACGACTATGAGGCCTTTGGGCCATCGCACGACGCGAGGGTATGGGCTGCAACTTTCAGAAGTTGGCAGAAACAGCCCCTGCACAATCTAACTTGCATTTTTTACGTATTTAACCTCCGTTAAGCCATTTTCAAGGCTCTACAAGATCGTCGAAGTGTAGGGGACTCAAAATATGCTTAGAAATATCACGGATGTCGGTTCGTTTGGTCGTACGGTCACGTTGTTCGGTTAATTACGCCGAAACTCAGACGGACGCGAAAATGATTTAAATTAAGCAATGAATGGTATTTTTGAATTCCGATCACTAAAATAAAGTATTTTAGTGTCTACAAAATTTTTGGATGCCCGGGTGTGGTCAAAACGTAAGATATGCGCGTAAATGCAAACTTACGCCGTTTTTAACGCTTTTAGTCCCTGTTTGGTCAAATAAGCGTATTTTCGCACACCGAACCACTGAAAGCTTATCTCTAAGATATGTTAAGGTTATTTATGGTATTTTTAGCTTATGATCAAGTTCTGGAATGTACGTTGCCATACGAAACGACAGACTTTTGCAGTTTGACGCAAATAGTCCCTGTGAGCGAATAAACTTGTTTTTTGCCATACCAAAGCCTTTAAAACTTATTTCTAAGTTATGTAAAGGTTATTTAAGGTATGTTAAGCTTATGTCACTGTTCCAGAGTGTTTTTCGTGTTAAACTGATTGCGTTTACACATCAGTTTGCGTATAACTTTCCAAAAGGCGATATAGAGTTTAAAATTGATCAAAAATCAAAACGTGCAAATGTCAAACATAATTAAACAATTATTGGGATCAAAACACAATTTTTTATTGATATTGAATTGTTCAGAGTTCGTACAATGATTACACAAGCACAGATGTCACATATAGGGGCGAGATAGATAGGCATGAGTGAATTTCGCATGGGAAGTTGCACATTGTCACATCAACCGTCACCTCCTATTAATTGCCTCAGTCGACGCGTAAAGAAAAAATATATCCGTTTGAATTAGGGGATTCTAACCGATATATTTTTGGGGACAATTGTTATGGGTGGTTTTCTGAGCCCATATCCTGAAATTATATCTTGACTTGATTATTTCTAATTATGGTCAGGATACCGGATCAGGATATTGGTAACATCCTGATGCAGTATCCTGGCAGTTACTAATTATTTACATGCAGGTCATGGCTGCAGGATCGTAACGTTCATGTGAACTCATTCTCCTGAAGACTCGTTCCATTTGGTTGGAAAATAAACGTTGAAGCCGGAAGAATATGTCACCAACGTTCAAAAAGGAATATTCCAGAGCATCCCTAGTTTATAGGAGAATTTGTTTGATATTTGTAACTATAAATAGGAAGGCCAGATTGTAGGAACACTTGACTTCACTTTTTGCTCTCGAACTCTTACTTCTTTCTCTTGCAATCACGCACTAACACTCATCACTTACAATCATTGTACCACTTAGTAATGATCTGAGCATTATCCTGCACTGTATCCTGAACATTCAAGCAATAAGAAGAACAAGGCAGCTGACGATTGTCAGCTTCCGAGGTTTTATGCTGGAGATCTAGATTGATCAAGGGCTTTCCTCGTACATCCTCTGTCCATTTTTACTTTTTCCACTAATTGTTTGATTATTGATATAGTTTCATATCCTGAGACTATATCTTGAAACTACTTTTACAAACGAACAAACCAACATATTTTTCACATGCATTGCTAGCACACTACCTCACAAACTAATTTGATCACTTAATTGTTCGATAATTTTTTACCAAAACAGTAACCATAAGCTAATTTTTTTTTGATACTTTAAGGTTAATCAATAATGAAAATGGAATCTTGAATTTATTATGTAAATGTTAGTTTTTTATAAAAGATGAAGAAGAAGAAGAAGATAAATCAGTGAACTGAGTAAATAAATAAATAATGAAGCTGTTTGTTCAAAAGGGCTCCTGTAGCCTAGATGGTTCAGCAACTGGTTTACAACCCAGAGGCCTTAAGTTTGAATCCTGCTGGAGACATATTTTTTTACCAGATTCTGATATAATGAAATATATCTGATGCAATATTAGATTTTCGAATGAGATCTGATGAAATATCAGAATTTCTGATGAAACATCAGAATTTTATAAAAACATCAGAATTTCTGTAAAACATCAGAAATCGTAAATTAAGCATAGATAACTAAGTGGTCCACTGGTTAAGGCTCTAACATATAACCTAGAGGTCTTGAGTTCAAATCTAGTAAGAGACATTCTTTTTATTACATCAGAATCATATTTAAACACATCAGAATTCTTGTTAAATAAATCAGAATTCAACATATAAAATAGAAAGTGGTGTAGTCTAGCTGGATAAGTCTTGGGACATAGAAACTAGAGGTCTTGGGTTCAAACCTTACTGGTGACATTATATTTTGTTATCAGATTTTATGTTTTATGAATCATATTTTAATTAATGACATCAGATTACTTGTTTAAATAACCAGATTTTATAAGATTAACTTTTATTTTATTTAAACATATATTAAATTGCTTTACATCTAAAAACAACAATATTTTCATTAATAAATAAAATGAATACACTTACGTATTCATGATTACTTAAGACAAGCTTGAGGTTTTAAACTAGACATGAATTAAACAAACAAATTACAGATACACTTTTTATGTACAGGCACAACCTTATAAAATGTATGGACACGATGTAGGTTTATACGAACACGCTTTGGCAAGTTTATATATTTATAAGACAACAATCAAGAAACAAGGTACGGATCCTTAACCCTCTCCCTTTGTTATGTGGTTCGTTTACTATAAAGCCTTATTTATAAGATATATATATATATATATATATATATATATCTTGAAAACTTCAACGTCTTTGAGCCTCAATTCAATTGACCGTCCGCTCATTTCTTACTCCGATTAAAATTAAAATTATTTTTCAGCTTGACAACATGCGATAAGTTTGTTATTATATTGTGCTCATTATCGCATGTTCTGATACCTGTATATCTGCTAATGTTAGTGTTATATTTATTTCTAATTATCTGAGATCTGCTACCCTAAGCTCTTCGGCTCCTCCCGTGACGGAGTTATCGGTTCACGGCGTCCCTAGGTACAAATGTGGTACATAGCGACTAGGTGGCGTATGGATATATCCTAGGTATGTTTCTGGAGATGGATGTCGGGTAGGCCAACCTGATTCGTCTCATGTGACAGACTTTGTGGCTGTCACCTCTGTTTAGCTTTTGGGTACATCTGTATGATATGATTCAGTTCAGTTATATGTTATGTTTTGTTGTGTTGTGCTTCTTGTCAGTGATATCATTTCAGTCGTTTATTTGTTTGCTATTTGAGCCTATTATTCCATACTAGGCATTTGGCTCATTTCGTATATTTCATTTCACTACAGGTTCATAGGTTACTTTGGGCGGGGTGAAGAGTGAAGAATAAACCCTAGGATGCTAAGCGAAGATGTTTGTCACTTTAAAATAAATATGTATTTTGGGCCTTAGGGCTATGAACCATATTTTGAAATGTAAGCCTAACTTTAATTAATGGAATTATGACTTCTGTTCTGATCCACTGTTATAGTGACACGTCAACCCATCCGAAATTTTTCGACTCCACAGCAAGCTGTCCGAAATTTTCCTTCATGAAATTATTCGACTCCACAGCACACCATCTTCAATTGTTTCGGATAGAGATCGAATATTTACTTCCCGATTTTGGAAAGGCTTCCGAGCAGCTTTGGGAACGCGATTGAAGTTTAGTACCGCTTTCCACCCGGAGACAGAAGGACAATCAGAGCGTACGATCCAGACTTTGGAAGACATGCTCCGTGCTTATGCACTTGAATGGACTGGAAATTGGGATGAATATTTGTGTCTTGTTGAGTTTGCCTACAACAACAGTTGGCAAGCAAGTATTGGTATGGCACCTTTTGAACTCTTGTACGGTCGGAATGTCGAGCACCTATATGCTGGGAAGAAGTTGGAGAAAAGATCATTGAAGGACCCGAGTTGGTTTGGATTACTAATGAGAAAGTCACCATTGCTCGCGAGAAACTGAAAGAAGCTCAGAGTCGACAAAAAGAGCTACGCAGATCAACATCGACGGGCACTCGAATTCAATGTTGGTGACCATGTATTTCTAAAAGTATCATCATGTCATGGTATACGTAGATTTGGTATTAAGGGAGAGCTAAGCCCTTGTTTTATAGGTCCGTTCGAAATTCTAGAGAGAGTTAGAGAGGTTTCGTATCGTCTAGCGTTACCGCCTCAACTCTCGCATGTTCATAATGTCTTTCATGTATCCTTGCTGAGAGGATACAATTATCACCGGCTCCATGTCATTAGTTATATGTTGCATACCATTCATGAGGATCTTTCTTATTAGGAAGAACCTGAAGCTATTTTAGACCGTCCGGAAAGGGTTGTGCGTAGGAAAGTGATTCCTTTCGTTAAGGTTCTGTGAAAGAACCATACTAAACGAGAAGCAACCTGGGAAATCAAGGAATCAATGCGTTTTGCATATCCTAGTCTTTTTGAGTCATAGAATCTTTAGTCCAGAAAACTGTGAACCTTGCTTTGTTTGTGTGGTGAAAATTATGTTGTTTCTGTGTTTACTTACATTCTGATTTATATGAGTATCTCTGTGATTAAATATCTGTGGTAGATATTAGTATCGATAGTTACTCCGTTATCCGTTGATTTTTCGTATGGTTTTGTACGTATGTGTCACAGCCCGATATTTCCATGTACTACCGGTGGGCCCGGTGGGGAGTATCGTGACGTAGTTGATATCATCATAGTCAAACAACACAAATTTAAATGCACAACGGAAGCAAAAGATAGATTCATTTCAACTGAATAAAATTGTAATATTGAGTATGACAAAATAGTTGAAACAGATCCACAGGCGGATCAAATAAAAAGGAAATTGTTCAACAGACTTTAAAGGCATCTAAAGCTTGCGAGACTTGAGTAGTGATGCCTGGAGTAGCCAGCCTATTCCGTCTAGTACCTGCACTTAGCCTTTTTGGAAAATACGTCAGTTTACACTGGTAAATACAACTTAACTGACTCATTTTGAAAAGAGTTTAAAAATTAATTTGAATGCACTTAGGCAAAAATATCTTTTATAACTTGGGACAATTATTCAAAAATAATCTTGTATACAGTTTTACTTATTTGTCGTCCGTTAGTGCCGGTTTGTAGGGCCGGTCTAGATTAATTGACACGCCACAGGTATAATACCCACAAGGCTGATTCCTTTAAGTGGGCTACCAGTTTTTACATATGCAACTGTCAGGTGTACGCCTACACCCCGTGCTTAGGTCGTGGTCATTTCTTCGAATGATGCCAAGGATATCCGGGACATGGTCATTTAACCCCCAAGGGCCATACACCAAATAATACAGAATAAAGTGAGTTATGTAAATACATTAATCACAATCCGATTTAAATGACTACATACCCGACCAAGCGGTACTTTTATAGTACCGTATCCCAAGCCCGTATAGGGAAAATAAGTTAAGAGTATTTACCTGAGCAAATTTATACAATTTATCCCAGCCGTATACCACCAAGCAAGTACAGATAGCTTTTACTGGGCTCCTAAATCTGGAACAAAGGTTTTTATTAACCTATTAGATTCCTAACGGGTCTTTAATTAAGCCTAAGCTTAGACCGGTTAGTTTTCAAAAAGGAAGACACGGTTCAAACGCATGATAAATCGAAGACCGGTTAAGAATGTGGTTTTGACCCGACAAGCTTGTATGCTTGTTTAATATGGGTAACTTAAACACATTCTGAATTTTGAGACAAAAACGATATGGTTTGACCCGTTTCGGCTAATATATGCAAACTAGTTACATACGCCGATCCGAACGCGAAAAGTCCGTAACGATTAACCAAATGATTCATATACAAGTTTCCTAAGTTAATATGCCCTAAATATGTTGTGATATCAGTAGGATACCTTCCATTATGCCCAAAACGAGTTTAAGACCAATTTATGCCCCTAAGGGGTATTTTGGTCATTTTAAAGGTTATAAGAGAGTTTAAATATCATTCTGAGTTACAGGTCTGATTAAATCAGTAATTATACTTAATTTAATAAGTCATATTACTAGGGTATCATATATATGAGAAATTTATTAATTATAACCATACTATGCACCGTAGGGGCATTTTGGTAATTCCACATAGGCTTAAAAAGGGCAAAACAGAGAATCTGAGATTAAAACTTTTTCTTACTGGTAAAATATAGAAATTTACTGAAAATATCAATAGGCATCAACCCTTATATATTTAAACTAGTTTCGATACATACTATGCGTTAAAAACGCTTAAAAAGGCGATTTGGAGCCATTTTCGGGTTTTGTATAGAAAGTTGATATTTTTATTATTCTAGAAGGCTCAAAATATTTTATTTATCATATTAGATCAGTAGAAAAAGGTTTGGGGTCAAAAGGATTTGTAAAACTCATTTTATAGCCCAAAAGGGCAAAACCGGCAATTACCGAATCAAGCCTAGAACCCTATGTTATGCTCAGCCTAAAAATAAATAAAAATCTTTAAAAATCCCAAAATATTATTTTATATCAGTAGGTAAAAATTTTGGTATCAAAAATTGGGTTTAGATAGGATATACGCTAATTACGTCGTTTAATTAATAAAAAGGCTTTCTAATTACGCTATTGAGCATAACTCCTAATCTAGACCTCAAACTGATGTAAAATTTTAGGGACAAGTTTATAAATCAGTAATAAAGATTATTGTCCTCTCACATTTTCAAAATTCTAGTTTTAGGGTCAAAAGGGCATAACGGTCAACATTTAGGCATTTAACAGAAACAAGCATGAACTAGGATTTCTATGGAACCAAGTTGTATAACCTCGGAGGGTTATACTAACTTATAACCTGGCCCTAAAGGAATTCTATGGCATATCTAAACTAAGCTAAATCGGGTCAGAACTGAAAGTCAAAACAAAAGTCAACTTTTGTGACTTTCGGTTCCGAACCGAGCCTGTACTTAGAATTGTCGGGTTGAATCATGCTTAGACATGTTCAACTAATATTTACCAATTTATTAAAGAGAGAAAACTGATTTTATGGTTTTTATATTAATAGTTATTAATTTTATTTAAAACTAACCCGATTGACTTTTATTTGACCCGACAATTTAACTAAGTAAACGTGGTAATTAGGAGGTGCCCTTTTGAGGGTTTAACAACACCTACCTAATTACGGTCACGTAGCCATGTTCGTTATGAACAATGGCTCAACCGTTTTAAAGTCAAAGCGTTTATCGAAAACGCTTGACTTTTCGGTTTAAAACGCTAAATAATTAAACTAAGCACGAAAGGACACTTACAAAGGGTCCAAGCAAGGATGGAATTGATCTAGGATGTTCGGGTATGAAGCACAAAGGCCCCAACTTAGAACAATTCAGATCATGGGTGAAATAAGAGCAAGAATAAAGTGGGTTTATATAGGATTTTGAGAACCGTTAGAATCGTTCCTCAATAACCGTGCTTAAATATTGGCCCTCCATGTGTGCCCATGGTTTCTAAATACAATGGGTGTTGAAAACCAGCTCATGGTATTGAGAATTTTAACTAAAAGCCCTTGAAAAATGACAAAAATGCTGAAAATATGAATCTGCCCAGACTTGGGCGTAGGCTACGCTGCAGGGGGCATAGCCTACGGCCTGCATAACTCAAACAAACTTTCAAAAGTGCAGTTTTGGTCCCTGCTTGCATAATAATGTGTTTCTGACACATCTAAGGCCTATTAACCTCATTTCAAGGCTCTAACATGATACCTAAATATAGGGGACATGAAACATGCTCAAAAACATGTCGGATGTCGGTTCGTTTGGCCGTACGATCACGTTGTTCGTCTAATTATAACGAAACACGGACGGACGCGAAAAACGATCCAAACTACGCGACGAATGGAATTTTATCAAACCATACACTAAAATAAAATATTTTAGTGCTTACATAAATTTTTGGGTGCCCGGGTATATTCAGAATGTGAGATATGCGCGAAAATGCAAACTTGTGCACTTTTTGACACTTTTAGTCCCTGCATGACTTAAAAGTTTATTTTTGCGCATCAAACACCTCCAAACCTATATCTAATCTAGGTAAGGGATATTTAGGGTATGTTTAACTTATGATCATATTCCGGAAGGTCCGATACCCTACGAATCGACATACTTTTGCAGTTTGACGCAAATAGTCCTTTAATTACGCAAAGTAGCGTGAAATGCCGTTTAATGATATCCAAGCCTTCCATGGCCCATATTGATCATTCCCAAGCATATACTTAAATTTTACTACGCTCTATTCGCTTAGATGGTCACCGAATGGCTTAGATTCAAAAGTTGACGCTTTAGGTCACTCTATTGTGCAAACTTGCGCATCTCATCATTTAATAGCATTGAAACATTATCTAATCCATATTAGGCATTATTGAAAGTATTATTAAACATCACGATACTTCGGGTTCGCTAAAAGGTCATTCATAGGTATAATTAAACATATTGACACTTTTAGTCCCTCTAACTTGCAAAGTTGCGCGTAACTTTACTTATAGGCATAAATACCTTAGACGGCCATTACTTGGCATTCCCACGAGTATAATTAAATATCATGAAGCTCCCGCTTTGTTAAAAGGTCACTCAGAGGTAAGAATTAACATGTTGACGCTTTTAACCCTTCATCGCGCAAACTTTCAATTAATTATGCAAACGGCTACACTTAATCATCAAGTGGCTCATTTGTGAATATAAACATTGTAAGATATTATTTAGAAACTTATTTTTGGTATGTTATCACTTCCATTCCTTTCATAATCAAAGTTTTCGATTTTTCAAAAAAATTAGTCCCTTAAATTCAATGTTTGACTTTATTAGGGTTTATTACACGTGTCAATACATCATTGGACGTGATTTTACGAGGTGTTACATCCTCACCCCCTTAAAAGAAATCTCGACCTAGAGATTTGCTAAAATGCTGGAAGTACTTTTTGTCACATAATGGACCTAATTTCTATAGCATATCTGGAGCCTCTCCAAGCTCCCAAGCTCCCAAGTTGACCTCTATAATAGGTACATGTATCCTTTTGGGGCTTCTTAACTTACCGATCTTTAATTGATACGGGTTTCTCATCAAACCAAAAATCTTCAATAATCTGCATATCATTAGATGATAATGCTTCGTGACTTATTAGGGAAACATATCCTTAAACCATTAGTGTGGGTTTCATTGCGAGTTTCACCAAGCTCCTTAAATGGGTTTTTGCTCATAAGCTATTTGATCTTGATACATTCGATTCCTTCGAATGATTTTATATATTCAAAGCTTAACTAGTCTGATAATTAACAACTTAGCACACCCTTCCAGGGTGATATCTTTTGTTGAACCTTATTCCTTAACAAAAACTTAGGAGGGTTGCTATATTCATAAATCCTTGATTTTCTGCCGAATACTGGCAACTTACAGATGATTATGGATTTGTTTGATCTTATTCGTTGTTTCCAAGGCAACTTTTCAGATCATGATAATTGGACTTACCAATCTTTTGTCCAACATTAGATGATTAACATTCCATCTATACAAGGTCTCCCAAGGAGCAGCCTTAATACTTATACATCAATTATTATAGAAAAGCTTATCTCAAGGTGAGATGGTTATTCCAATCACTGCTTAAAACTAATCTCAAGGGATGGCTAACCCTTGCCGTTAGTCGAGCAAATCGACGATCCCGGACAGCTGATGGAAATTATTAATTGTTGCCTAATCAGAGTTGCGGTAATCAATGCATAAACAAAATGAACCGTCTTTCTTAATTAACAATACCGAATACTCAGAATATTGAGTTAGGCTAAATGAATCCTCTTATTTTAAAACTTACTTAATCAGGGTTTCGATTCTTCTAATGATGGCACTAGCCGTCTTGGAGATTTCCTAATAACACATCCCTAAATGGGATATAAATCTTAACTCTACTTACCTTACAAGAGGTAAACAGGGTAGTCCTAGGAGAAGATAATCAAGATACAAGGAGGTTACAGAGATTTTTCAAATCTCATGCTCCAGTTCATCTATCATATACTGTGTCGGATAAGTGACACATTTATGTTACGAGTCCACGAATTCCTTAATCGAAAACCTTTACTTGGTCAATTCCATTCTGGATATCTTCTTTGAATACCTTTAGCTGACTTTAGTACCATATGCCCATCGGGATATCTTTGAAGTTCCATGCATTAAACCTCCATACTGATCAGGCATGGAAGCAATCTATGGAACATATTAAAGATACACCAATCCTCATACGACGCTTTTATCATACCATCTGGTATTCGCAATCGATAGAGATCAAGAGATATCAACTATATATGCTGACGCACTTCCTCTAGAGAGAGGATACTTCTAAAATTTTACGACTGAAGGTTTCTGACAAGAATAGAAGAAATGGTTCTTATGATTTCTCCTGTAAGTTTTACCTTACACTTAACATCTAGGGTTCTTACGGGATAATTTCTAAAAGTTGGCTAAGCTTATGGTTTTATGAGAGACTTAGCAGTACCTGAAACCAAACGTAACTCTTAGCAATAAAATCACAATAAGAAATTTATCTGGTGTCTTTATTAAGGTGAACTACCTCTAATCATTCATCAGGAGGGTTAAACGCCTCCATTCTTAATCCTTTTACTTAGCTATA
The DNA here is from genome assembly GCA_030545235.1 of Helianthus tuberosus. NCBI lineage: Eukaryota > Viridiplantae > Streptophyta > Magnoliopsida > Asterales > Asteraceae > Helianthus > Helianthus tuberosus. Next base: position 204,677,788 of record CM060425.1, read on the forward strand.
AAATCCTTGACAAATTTTAGGGCGGTCTCAGCTTTGACTGGTTATTTCATAATCTATAAAACGTGAGTGGCTGAGGTAAATCCATAATGGATTTATAACAAACAGGCTTTGAAATTATAACGTGCCCTTTTATTGCCGGTGCTAACCACCAATAACTATTGCATTACGCTTAGATTTTGGGTAAGTGGAATAGGGCACTATCTCAGCCAATGAATTAAAATTTTCCACATACTGTCGACAATCTAAAACTTTTATGCTGAGAGTCCGAAAATTCTTATCCCATCTTTTTCCATTTCATGAAACGGGTAATAGGTTTTTCTAATAAGGTCCTTAAAACCTGGACCATCCCACACTGTATAAGGGGATCTTTCTTGTGGACTTCATTAATGTCCTCACTAATTAAGGGTGTTGCCATCGAATGGCTGTGATGCATATCTCACCGTGTTCTTTTCAGCGTAACCGCTGATACACCGAATGGTTTCTACTTCATCCAACAATTTCCTGCAATCGATGGTCCCTTTTTACTATTGAAGTCTCTTGACTTCCAAGAGACGAAGTACTTTTAAGTACACCCAAAAATAATGGGCTCCTTGCCATATATGCCTTTGTTGGGTTTATTCTTCGCATTTGAAGTGTGTATGAAGCTCTTCTCATGAGCAGCGACATGTGTTTTAGAGCAAACTGCATTTGGCTTCTTGAACCTTTTCATGAATTTTCTTATAGCTTTTCTAACAGCTGCATTATTCATAGTTTTGGCGATTAACTCCCTTAACATTGAGGTTCATATTTGATGCACCATTAACATTTGTCGCATTTCTAGCATCGCGACTTTTGTTTATGCCTTCTGAGTTTCCATACTCATAGCTTTGGTATTAAATACCAAATTCTGCAGGTACATAGGCAATCCATACCATGTGTCTCCTTGAATTGTCAAAGGCTCACCATAAGGAGTCTTGTTAACTACTTGCTTCTTATCACCCACAATATGGGCTTACCTATAAGATGACCAATCCATTCCTATCACTATATCGAGTCCCTCTATTTCAACGAAAACAAGGACAGTGAAAAATAATGGTTCCTAATGGATATAAAACATCCATCTAATATTGATGAAGCAGTCTCTGAGGTACCATTGGCCAATCCTACTTTATACTTCGCTTAGAGTTTTAACAGGCAGATTTAAAGATTTACAAAATCCATTGTCTACGAAAGACTTATCTGAACCTGAATTAAATAATACTCTAGCATGAGCGTTATTGATAAAGAAAGTACCTGTTGTGACATTATCATCCCGAATAGCCTCTTGAGCATTCATTTGGGAGCTTCCCGCTTTGGTCTTCTTAGCCTTGCCAGGCTTCTTGGTTTTATTTGGGCAATTTGTCTTGACGTGCCCTATTTCATTGCAACCATAGCAGGGTGCGTCCTTTATGTCTTGGCACTCCAAAGTCTTGCGCCCTTCCTTATTACAAATTCCACAAGGCTTAGCTTGTGAATTTAAAGTGCCTTTTCCTTTAGTCGCCTTCTTTGGGCAGCGGGTCTTTATGTGCCCTTTCCCGCCACAACCATGACAGGTCGCATCTTCCAACTTTTTGCAATCCAAGGTCTTATGCTCCTTGGACTTGCAGATTCCACAAGGTGAAGGCTGAAATTCAAATCTGCATTTCCCAAGTTGGTATTTCCTACAGGTTTTGCATCTGGTCTTTTCACTTGACTGCTGGTTGTCCTTCAATTCCTTGCATTCATGGGTCTTGTGATCCATCTCTTTACAGATGCCACATCCCCTGGTCTGTTCATATATACATTTTCCGAAGTGCTTCTTCTTCCCGCAGATTTTACATTCGGGTTTTGCCTCCTTTGGCTTGGACTGATCATAGTTTGAACCGGTCTTACCCTTTTTATTACCCTTATTTGGGGTATTATCGCACTTTTGCTTATGATCCATTAATACACGGTCCACAGCATTGTTTACGGCTGTATCCATCATAGTCTGTAGCTCGGTGCCCGTTAAGTTCAGTCTTGCATCATTATTCTGATCAACTGGATGATTGCGAGCTTCAGAGGGGTCAGCCATGATGAAGCTTTGAAGGCTACAAACCAAGCAGTAATAATCTGTTTAATTATGTAGTGAATTGTCGAACTTGATAATTAAAGAGCCATGGTGCGATTAAACCATATAGGTTAGTAGATAGTATTTAATTTATTTGATTATGGTTTGCCTAGGTTTTTAAATAAACCATCTTTGGCATTTAAATGGAATATAATCCTTTATGTTTATTAGACAGGGGACATAAATCACGACTGTCAATGTCGTACTGACATTTTATATAGCACAAGGGCTTGTTCCAAAGGACTTTTGATGGCACAGATGCCTTTGTCACTAGGGAAAAATTTAAAACATAATCAATGATTCCTTTGGATCAGAAAAAATTTCATAGTTCATTGTCTTTGACAAGAAGTTATGAAATAAAACTATCTTTTTCATGTATACATCTTTGCCCGTAGGTATACATCCCAGATGGATGTTTAAATGTGTACATCATGTTCGACGTTTATTAGCCATGATTCCTATTGATCATTTACGCTAAATAAGGGGTTTGGAAATTCCTAATATGAAGATGACAAGTGTGATTTTATCGCATCACTGTTGTCAGGAGTGTTAACATATTTTCAGATGTTAACAAGGATCTGATTTTCTTTTAAACAGGTCTTACCATCTTAGCTAGGTCTTTAATGACATTCAAGCTAGGTTATACCTTTTAAGATTTTCTTTTAATATGTATACTGGCAGGAAAGGAATGATATTTATTTTATTCAGGATTTTCATTATATTTATCCTAGATTTAATTAAATATAACTATGGCACAAAAAAGCCAAGTCATAAGGGCAACTTTAAATTATAAACCATGATTTTGTAGAATCAAGGTATATCGGCTTAAACGTTGTTCATTGCCTTTTCTTGACAGGGAGTTGTAGGCTACGACTCTGGTTTGTCTTATATGACAATGAATATGGCCCGTAAGCATTACATCCCTAACGGATGCTTAATTAACAAAATAAGAAGGGATTTCGGGAGAATCCCGTATAAGGATGATTTATGCGATTTTATCAAACCACGTCTGCCAGGAATGTTAACATGTTACTGATGTTAACAAGGATTTGTATCTTTTGAATAGGTTCTACCATCTTGGCCTTGTCATATAGGCTAGGTTTGCCTTTAAGATTGTTTTTCATTTTTAACGCAGAACAATCCTAAATTGAGATGTTAATAGGGATCTGAATCTAATTGAGGAACTGCCATCTTGGCCCTGTTCTTAAAATGACACATGGGCTAGGTCTTGTCCTTTTTAGATTTTGCCATTTTTATTATAATGGTAGATCTTATAAAAAGGAATGTTATTATTCATATTTTATGTTCATATATAATGATGTATATAACATTTAGATAAAACATTCCAAGGATTTTTTTTTTTTAAAGAGGTTCAGAATTGCCCTAAACGGGACTTGAAAGAAACAGGTTGTCCTCGAAGGAACTAGAAGATAAATATGTTCTTATGAGGACTATTAAGGAAACGATCTTCAGCAAAAGGAGTTTTCTTCTTTACTTTATTTCTGAATGTTTTCTCCTTGGTTGCACATTAATCCTGGTGGCAGTACGAAGCTCGGCCTTCCCTAGGCTTCGAATGGGGAGAATTTCCATTATGGCTTCTTTGCTTGATGACGTATTTAAAATATATGGAATTGAAAGCAATAATTCTCCGAATAGAGCTGAGAGTATTCCTATGTTAAGTCTAGACTCAGAAGGTCAAGGAATGTGCTACTGTGTCGTTGAGATTAAACACAAAAAGGCTAGTGTTTAATTCACTTAATGTTGGCTCTGATACCAACTTGTCACACCCCGATATTTCCACGTACTACCGGTGGGCCCGGTGGGGAGTATCGTGACGTAGTTGATATCATCATAGTCAAACAACACAAATTTAAATGCACAGCGGAAGCAAAAGATAGATTCATTTCAACTTAATAAAATTGTAATATTGAGTATCACAAAATAGTTGAAACAGATCCACAGGCGGATCAAATAAAAAGGAAATTGTTCAATAGACTTCAAAGGCATCTAAAGCTTGCGAGACTTGAGTAGTGATGCCTGGAGTAGCCAGCCTATTCCGTCTAGTACCTGCACTTAGCCTTTTTGGAAAATACGTCAGTTTACACTGGTAAATACAACTTAACTGACTCATTTTGAAAAGAGTTTAAAAATTAATTTGAATTCACTTAGGAAAAAATATCTTTTATAACTTGGGACAATTATTCAAAAATAATCTTGTATACAGTTTTACTTATTTGTCGTCCGTCAGTGCCGGTTTGTAGGGCCGGTCTAGATTAATTGACACGCCACAGGTATAATACCCACAAGGCTGATTCCTTTAAGTGGGCTACCAGTTTTTACATATGCAACTGTCAGGTGTACGCCTACACCCCGTGCTTAGGTCGTGGCCATTTCTTCGAATTAAGCCTAACAGGTCTTTAATTAAGCCTAAGCTTAGACCGGTTAGTTTTCAAAAGGAAGACACGGTTCAAACGCATGATAAATCGAAGACCGGTTAAGAATGTGGTTTTGACCCGACAAGCTTGTATGCTTGTTTAATATGGGTAACTTAAACACATTCTGAATTTTGAGACAAAAAAGATATGGTTTGACCCGTTTCGGCTAATATATGCAAACTAGTTACATACGCCGATTCGAACGCGAAAAGTGCGTAACGAGTAACCAAATGATTCATATACAAGTTTCCTAAGTTAATATGCCCTAAATATGTTGTGATATCAGTAGTATACCTTCCATTATACCCAAAACGAGTTTAAGACCAATTTATGCCCCGTAGGGGTATTTTGGTCATTTTAAAGGTTATAAGAGAGTTTAAATATCATTCTGAGTTACAGGTCTGATTAAATCAGTAATTATACTTAATTTAATAAGTCATATCAGTAGGGTATCATATATATGTGAAATTTATTAATTATAACCATACTATGCACCGTAGGGGCATTTTGGTAATTCCACATAGGCTTAAAAAGGGCAAAACAGAGAATCTGAGTTTAAAACTTTTGCTTACTGTTAAAATATAGAAATTTACTGAAAATATCAGTAGGCATCAACCCTTATATATTTAAACTAGTTTCGATACATACTATGTGTTAAAAACGCTTAAAAGGCGATTTGGAGCCATTTACAGGTTTTGTATAGAAAGCTGATATTTTTATTATTCCAGAAGGCTCAAAATATTTTATTTATCATATTAGATCAGTAGAAAAAGGTTTGGGGTCAAAAGTATTTGTAAAACTCATTTTATAGCCCAAAAGGGCAAAACCGGCAATTACCGAATCAAGCCTAGAACCCTATGTTATGCTCAGCCTAAAAATAAATAAAAATCTTTAAAAATCCCAAAATATTATTTTATATCAGTAGGTAAAAAGTTTGGTATCAAAAATTGGGTTTAGATAGGATATGCGCTAATTACGCCGTTTAATTAATAAAAGGCTTTCTAATTACGCTATTGAGCATAACTCCTAATCTAGACCTCAAACTGATGTCAAATTTTAGGGACAAGTTTATAAATCAGTAATAAAGATTATTGTCCTCTCACATTTTCAAAATTCTCGTTTTAGGGTCAAAAGGGCATAACAGTCAACATTTAGGCATTTAACGGAAACAAGCATGAACTAGGATTTCTATGGAACCAAGTTGTATAACCTCGGAGGGTTATACTAACCTATAACCAGGCCCTAAAGGAATCCTATGGCATATCTAAACTAAGCTAAATCAGGTCAGAACTGAAAGTCAAAACAAAAGTCAACTTTTGTGACTTTCGGTTCCGAACCGAGACTATACTTAGAATTGTCGGGTTGAATCATGCTTAGACATGTTCAACTAATATTTACCAATTTATTAAAGAGAGAAAACTGATTTTTTGGTTTTTATATTAATAGTTATTAATTTTATTTAAAACTAACCCGATTGACTTTTATTTGACCCGACAATTTAACTAAGTAAACGTGGTAATTAGGAGGTGCCCTTTTGAGGGTTTAACACCTACCTAATTACGGTCACGTAGCCATGTTCGTTACGAACAATGGCTCAACCATTTAAAAGTCAAAGCATTTATCGAAAATGCTTGACTTTTCGGTTTAAAACGCTAAATAATTAAACTAAGCACGAAAGGACACTTACAAAGGGTCCAAGCAAGGATGGAATTGATCTAGGATGTTCAGGTATGAAGCACAAAGGCCCCAACTTAGAACAATTCAGATCATGGGTGAAATGAGAGCAAGAATCAAGTGGGTTTATATAGGATTTTTAGAACCGTTAGGATCGTTCCTCGATAACCGTGCTTAAATCTTGGCCCTCCATGTGTGCCCATGGTTTCTAAATACAATGGGTGTTGAAAACCAGCTCATGGTATTGAGAATTTTACCTAAAAGCCCTTGAAAAATGACAAAAATGATGAAAATATGAATCTGCCCAGACCTGGGCGTAGGCTACGCTGCAGGGGGCGTAGCCTACGGCCTGCACAGCTCAAACAAACTTTCAAAAGTGCAGTTTTGGTCCCTGCTTGCATAATAATGTGTTTCTGACACATCTAAGGCCTGTTAACCACATTTCAAGGCTCTAACATGATGCCTAAATATAGGGGACATGAAACATCCTCAAAAACATGTCGGATGTCGGTTCCTTTGGCCGTACGGTCACGTTGTTCGTCTAATTACGACGAAACACGGACGGACGCGAAAAACGATCCAAACTACGCGACGAATGGAATTTTATCAAGCCATACACTAAAATAAAATATTTTAGTGCATACATAAATTTTTGGGTGCCCGGGTATATTCAGAATGTGAGATATGCGCGAAAATGCAAACTTGTGCACTTTTTGACACTTTTAGTCCCTGCATGACTTAAAAGTTTATTTTTGCGCATCAAACACCTCCAAACCTATATCTAAGCTAGGTAAGGGATATTTAGGGTATGTTTAACTTACGATCATATTCCGGAAGGTCCGATACCCTACGAATCGACATACTGTTGCAGTTTGACGCAAATAGTCCTTTAATTGCGCAAAGTAGCGTGAAATGTCGTTTAATGATATCCAAGCCTTCCATGGCCCATATTGATCATTCCCAAGCATATAATTAAATGTTACTATGCTCTCGTTCGCTTAGATGGTCACCGAAAGGCGTAGATTCAAAAGTTGACGCTTTAGGTCCCTCTATTGCGCAAACTTGCGCATCTCGTCATTTAATAGCATTGAAACATTATCTTATCCATATTAGGCATTCTTGAAAGTATTATTAAACATCACGATACTTCGGGTTCGCTAAAAGGTCATTCAGAGGTATAATTAAACATATTGACACTTTTAGTCCCTCTAACTTGCAAAGTTGCGCGTAACTTTACTTATAGGCATAAAAACCTTAGACGGACATTACTTGGCATTCCCGAGAGTATAATCAAATATCATGAGGCTCCCGGTTTATTAAAAGGTCACTCAGAGGTAAGAATTAACATGCTGACGCTTTTAACCGTTCATCGCGCAAACTTTCAATTAATTACGCAAACGGCTACACTTAATCATTAAGTGGCTCATTTGTGAATATAAACATCGTAAGAGATTATTTGGAAACTTATTTTAGGTATGTTATCACTTCCAGTCCTTTCATAATCAAAGTTTTTGATTTTTCGAAAAAATTAGTCCCTTAAATTCAATGTTTAACTTTATTAGGGTTTATTACACGTGTCAAAACATCATTGGACGTGATTTTACAAGGTGTTACAGTATGGTGGAAAGATCGTTAGGGCATGGTTGTAAGGTAATTAACAATTATGGTCATGAACATAATTGTGAATTATAGGTACAAATGTGCACTTTTGGGATTTCTATCATGTATATCAGCGTATCTGTCATGAAGCCCTCATTTTCTATATCACCTTATTGATTCGTATTCTGATTTGCAAATTTCTAGGACGAAATTTCTTTTAAGGGGGTAATAATTGTAATAACCAAAAATATTAATAATAATAATAATAATAATTTATTTTTTATTTAAATAAAACTAGAAAATAACAACAATAATTAGCAAGTGGGAAAATATGCAGAAGGGAAATTCAGGGATTAAACTCTTGTCATACAACTTGCTTAATTTGGGTGGATGAGAATTTTTTTTAATACAATATTATTTCCATGAATTATTTCCTCTGAAGACATTTGAAACTTTCATCAATGAGGACCTTCCATTTGCCTCTATAAATAGAGAGTTTGATCCTCTTGCAAAGCATCCTCAACATCCTTCAAACACTACACATTTTCCCATCAACTCTAACTAAGAAAAAAACCGGGTTCCGATAACCGTAACCGAAAACGAACACCATACCGAAAGCACTTTTCATTCACCACTATGCCTACTAAACCACTTAACTATCTCTACTAAACCACTCGAAGCTTTAACCACGGAAAAACATAGTACCCGAAACCATTTCCGGTGAATAAATACTAATTCCGGCGATATTTAGGTACTTTCTGATGACGCCTGTCGTAACCGAAACGTGTTTTTGACCAAGGTAACCATAAGCTAAATTTTTATTTTTGATACTTTAAGGTTAATCTATAATGAAAATGGAATCTAGAATTTATTATGTAAATGTTAGTTTTCTATAAAAGATGATGAAGAAGAAGATAAACCAGTGAACTAAGTAAATAAATAAATAATGAAGCTGTTTGTTCACAAGGGATCCTCTAGCCTAGTTGGTTCAGCAGCTAGATTACAACCCAGAGGTCTCAACTTCGAATCTTGCTGGAGACATATATTTTTACCATGATATAATGCTGATCTGATGCAATATCAGATTTTCGGATAGATCTAATGAAATATTTCTGTTAAATGCACCAGAATTCTTATATAAAACATGAGAAATTAAGCATAAATAACTAAGTGGTCCACTGGTTAAGGCTCTAACTTATAACCTAGAGGTATTGAGTTCAAATCTTGTAAGAGACATTCTTTTTATTACATCAGAATCATATTTAAACACACTAGAATTCTTGTTAAATAAATCAGATTTCAACATATACAATAGAAAGTGGTGTAGTCTAGCTGGATAAGTCTTGAGACTTAGAAACTAGAGGTCTTGGGTTCAAACCTTGCTGGTGACATTATATTTTGTTATCAGATTTTATGTTTTATGAATCATATTTTAATTAATGACATCAGATTACTTGTTTAAATAACCAGATTTTATAAGATTAATATTAATGATAAAGTGACTCACTGGTTAAAACCTTTTTCTTACAACCTTTAAGTCACAAGTTCAAATCTTGCAACTACCTTTGATTTTTAATTAACTATTATTTTATTAAACATATATAAAATTGTTTTACAACTAAAAACAACATTATTTTCATTAATAAATAAAATGAATCCACGTACGTATTCTTTAATCTAAGCAAAACTAATTCATGATTACTATAAAGCCTTATTTATAATATATGTATGTACATATATATATATATTGAAAACTCCAACGTCTTTGAGCATCGATTCAATTGAATGTCCGTTCATTTCTTACTCTGATTAAAATTATTATTCAGCTTGACAACATGCGATAAGTTTATGATTATATTGTGCTCATTATCGCATATTCTGATACTTGTATATCTGCTAATGTTAGTGTTATATTTATTTTTTATTATCTGAGATCTGCTACCCTAAGCTCTCCTGCTCCTCCCATGACGGAGTTATCAGTTCATGGCATCCCTAGGTACAATTGTGGTACATAGCGACTAGGTGGCGTATGGATATATCCTAGGTATGTTTCTGGAGATGGATGTCGGGTAGGCCAACCCGCTCCGTCTCATGTGACAGACTTTGTGGCTGTCACCTCTGTTTAGCTTTTGGGTACATCCGTATAATATGATTCGGTTCAATTATATGTTATGTTTTGCTGTTTTGTGGTTCTTGTCAGTGATATCATTTCAGTCGTTTATTTGTTCACTATTTTAGCCTGTTATTCCGTACTGGGCATTTGGCTCATTCTGTATATTTCATTTCACTACAGGTTCACAGGTTACTTTGGGCGGGGTGAAGAGTGAAGAATAAACCCTAGGATGCTAACCGAAGATGTTTGTCACTTTTATAAAATAAATATGTATTTTGGGCGCTAGGGCTATGAACCATATTTTGAAATGTAAGCCTAACTTTAATTAAAGGAATTATGACTTCTGTTCTGATCCACTGTTATAGTGACACATCAATACATCCGGGTTGGGGTGTTACATTGTCTCGGTTCAAAATGGATGATTGCTCTACTTTCAATACACCCATCTGCGAAAATCACAATCTTGACCCAGACCATGAAAGTACTGAAGATGTTGATCCGACTCAGTATAGGGCAATGATTGGCTCTCTTATGTACTTGACTGCTTCATGACCGAACATCATGTTTGTTGTATGTCTGTGTGCCACATATCAGGGGAATCCAAAGAAGTCACACATGAAGGCAGTGAAGCGTATTCTTCGTTACTTGAAGGGGAAACCTAAATTTGGGTTATGGTATCCAGCTGATAGTGACTTGAAGTTCATTGCTTACATTGACTCAGACTTTGGAGGATGCAAGTCTTCGAGAAAGTCTACCACAAGTGGTTATCAGTTCTTAGGAGGCAGGATTGTGTCTTGGCAATGCAAGAAGCAATCTTGTGTCTCTACCTCTACGTGTGAAGCTAAATACATTGATGCGGTAGCTACTGCTCTCAGGTACTCTGGATACAACAGTAGATGCGCGATTACGGTTTTGATTTCACTCGTACTCCTATTATGATAGACAATAATGCCACTATTTCAATCACAAACAATCCCATTAACCACAGTAGAACTAAACATATTAACATTCGTCATCATTTTATACGAGATTGTGCTGAAAAGAGACTAGTTGAACCACATCGAGTCGACACACTAGATAACCTTGCTGATCTTTACACAAAAGCTTTTGATAGAGCTTGCTTTGAACATTTCGTCGAACTCAACGGGATGAGGAATCCTGAATAACTGGTTATTCATAAGAATTTTGTAAATAGTTTACTGATTTCTTAAAAATTATAAAATACAAAAATATCAAAAAATCAAAAATATAAAAAAATACAAAATCAAAATCAGTTATCACTGTGTGTAAGAGAAGAAATGATAGTACATCAGCAAGTTAGACTGTCACACTGAAATTGAATTAAATTGCTTAAGTATGATAGCAGCTTCATCAAATGATGTACCAGTAGGCAAAAGCATGAAATAAACAACTTACCTATGTGATATAAACTTAAATGAACTGAGTATGAGTGGGGAACACATCAGTGGCGTATGGTTTAATGACCTTAAATCTTGTGTTGATAGATTGCCAAAATCTGAGGTTTTGGGTCTTTATACTGTTTTTTCATCTGGGGGTATCAGGGTTGTCCTTCTGTTGCATCCAGATACATGCTGACCTAGGCACAACCAGAATATCTTGAAACAGCTAAAAATGCCAAAACCCATAAATGAAGCAGCTCTCCTAGAGAGTCATTCAAATGAGCAAAAAGCATAAATCGTACCAAAAATGGTATTTGGCTTAGCCGTCGTTAGATATATTGGTCTCTTTGCTGTACGGAAGTACTGACCTGATAACCAATTATCTAAACGTTGAAAAAGAAAACGGATGAATTCAGTATACTCACCTACTATGATAAATCTTTGTGCATACCTTGACCGCGAGGGTACATCATGAAGTGGGACACACTAATACTTCAGTATAATATTACCTTAACGTATCATATGGTAATGGTACTTGAAATGTTCATGCATTTTTTTTAGGTGGATAAACATACCGGTAATCGTCTTGTACTGCTTTTCACGAAAAATTATATAAATAATTATCTAATAGTATGAAAACAGTTTGATTTTGCTCATATGATTTTCTTACCGGTGATTCTCACCAAAACAGAGTGTTTATTGTTTTTGTTATGTATTTGCTTTTAGAAAATATAAAAAATCCAAAAATAGTGTCTTTTTCTGTTAAAATTCTTAATGTACGGAAAACTGTTATTCTTGGAGGACTTGTTACTGATAAGGGGAGACGGTGTTAGAAAGTGAGTTCAAAATTTTAAATCATGCAGGTTCTAGGGTGTTTGATTAAAAATTGTTACGTGTTGATGCTAAATTGTAATGGCTTAATCTGAGATACAGTTAAACTATCTCTTGAATAATAATAATTTGTTTAACTATGTTGAAAAATTCTTATGGTTTCTCGATATGTATGTTTTATAGAATGCAGATTGAAGCAGTATTGTGATGAGAAGTGATGTGATGAGATGAGGAGTTTGTTACTGCTTGGTAGAATCCTCCTTCTACAATGCAGAATGGATGCTGTGAAGACTTACTTGCATTGTTGACTCAAAACTTTAAGATGTGGTGATTGGATTGTGACACCTGTGCCTCCACGGCCATCAAACAAATACCAAACTAATGAAATATTGTATTTCATACTTGGGATTTGTATAAATATGTGAGTCATTTTCACATATCAAATTTTGTTCGATTTCAAGCTCTAAATCGCTTTCTAGGAAGTTATACGCGAACTGATGCGTAAACGTAATCAGTTTAACACAACAAACTCTCTGGAACAGTGACATGGGCTTAACATACCTTAAATAACCCTTACATAACTTAGAAATAAGTTTTGGAAGGTTTGGTGTGTTGAAATCAAGTTTATTCCCTTACAGGGACTAATTTCAACAAACTGCGAAAGTATGCTGATTCGTACTGTAACAAACATTCCGGAACTTGATCATAAGTTAAACATACCCTAAATATCCTTTACATAGCTTAGAAATAGGCTTTGAGGGGTTCGGTGTGCTAAAATAAACTTTTTGGTCATTCAGGGACTAAAAGCGTCAAAAAGTGCATAAGTTTGCATTTTCGCGCATAACTTACGTTCTGAATACATCCGGACATCCAAAAATTTATGTAATCATTAAAATATTTTATTTTAGTGATTGGCATGATTAAATTCCATTCGTCGCGTAATTTGGATCGTTTTTCGCGTTCGTTCGTGTTTCGTCGTAATTAACCGAATAACGTGATCGTACGGCCAAACGAACCGACATCCGACATATTTTTGAGCATGTTTCATGTCCCCTATGTTTAGGCATCATTGTAGAGCCTTGAGCTTGGCTTAACAGGCCTTAAATGGGTCAAAACCAAGTTTTTGCATTGCAGGGACAGGGACCATTGTTGCCATTTCTGCCAAAGATGGCCCAGGCGGGCCGCGTAAACCTATCTTGGCTATTACGCGGGGCGCCTAAAACCTGCAGATCTGCTGTTGGTTGTTTACAGCTTGTTCCAGCTGTTTCCAGCACTTGTAAATGGTTTTCAAGCTTCCTAGGGGCTGGTTTTGAGTGCACATGGTATTACAAAACCATGGGTGCATGTGTACGGCCCAGATTGAAGCACGGTTTTCGATAAACGATCTTAACGGCTCTCCGAAAACTATATATACCCCTACCCATTTCACTTGAAACTCACATTTGATCTGATTCATTCTCTAAGTTGGAGTATTTTCATTTCATACCTGAGAATAATTAGATCAAACCTCCATTTCTTGGACCAGTTGTAAGTATTCTTTCGTTCTTTTACGCGTTTTAAAGCGTGAAAGTCAAACGGTATTTGAATTTCAGCTTTGACCAGTTTATGGTCAACACAAAGTTCATTTGAACTTCGCAATGTGAGCGTAATAAACGATGGTCATTGTCCTTTGTGACTAAACCTACTGATTACCACGTTATCTAGGCATAGTGACGAGTCGTAGTTTCGGTCAAAATGCGTATTCATGCGTATTTTGCAACCAAACTACTCTTGGGTATCAAGACCCTTTGTTTTGATACCAAACTTGTTTTCAAACCTTGTTAAACATGTTTTAACATATTTAACTCGTCACTTTAGGTTTCGTGCTTATATAGGGTCGTAAGGTAAGCGATCTAAACAATCGCTTAGACTTTTGAACCCGACCCGTTTGGTCAATCATTAGGATTCGACTAAACACATTTTGTGACCATAGTTGCATAAGGAATAACCTTCCGAGGTTATAGTTTATGGTCACTTACTCTACTTAGTTGTATGATAAGTGATTATATGCCCTAGGAAAAATGACCAAAATGCCCTTTTTGTGCCAAAATTCATTTTAAGCATATGTAACATAAATTTTGACATCTAAACTGATTAGGCAACATTATTAGACATGTTAAGGCATATTTTACTTGTCATAGGACTAGTTAGGAAGTCCGAACGCGTTTTACGCAAACGACGCATTAAAGTAGCGTAAGCTACCTAAACGGGTCGTAATTGGTCATAAGCACTTAGGATAGGTTTCGTTTTAGAATGTAGACTTTGTTAAACCATATTGCATGAGTTCCTATACTCATTTGGTTTACGAAACTTCATTCTATCCAATCTTCCGATTTAGTTCCGTTTATTTACATAGTTACCTATATTGGGTGCCGTTTGATTCTATGATCCCTCTAGCTTTGCTTGGTTGTTATTCAAGACATCTAAGGACCCTCAAGTGAGTACATAGTCCCCTCTTTTACTGTTTTTCAAACATTTTGGGGTGAACACATGTGCCTACTTGTTACTTTCGTGCTTTTCATGTTTTCATATCATATGCTTGTTATGTTCATTAGTACACTTATAGTACATGATTTCATTATGTTTTTGCTATATATGTCCATTTAGTGCATACCTAGTACATTGTTTTACATTACATTTTATGCTATGTATGTCCATTTAGTGCATACTTAGTACATTGTTTTACATTGCATTTTATGCTATGTATGTCCATTTAGTGCATACTTAGTACATTGTTTTACATTGCATTTTCTGTTGCATATGTTCTCGTAGCATATGGACACATTGATTTACATTTCTACCTTGTATGTTCACTTAGCATACTAGGTACATTATTTTCATAAAACATGCTTACATTTGGTATAACATTTGGTTTGTTTAACGAAACTAATACATTCATTAACACCGATCATGCCGCTCGGTAGTAGGTAGTGGTACCATAGGACTTGACAACTCCCGTTCCTGAAATCCTAGGTTTGTTTGGGTGGAAGGAATGACCGAATCCGAAAACATTTTTGGTAGACCTTGATATTGTTTAGGGTTTATCTTACAGTCTCAAGGCTTGGATGTAGACGTTTAACATTAACGCATAAGTGTTTGTATCAGTAAAACATGCATTATTTTACAAAACATAACTTCTGATTATAATTTATCAAATGCATTGTTTTGTACATTTCTTTCTTATAGGGTTGAGTAAATGTTTTTAATCAATAAATGCTTTTATTCACTATACATTACATTTAGTTATACATGAACATTTTTACATTGGTGGTTTGTTTGGGTAAGTAATTTAAGTAACGAGGCGTGTGTAAAATGATATAAGCATGGTGGATACGCCGCTGGTACTTCCTATATATAAGTGCTTTTATGGTATTACATATCGTAGCGTTATTTAAACCATTTCAAGTTAGACATAATACATTTTACACTTATATCATATCTTCATGAAACATTGTTTTACAAACAACATATTTTATACAAACTCATTTTACTTGGTTATTTATTCATCTGTGCATCTTTCTTTTATATCATCTGATTTCTTATCACTATTTGTATGATTTATAAACGAAAACATTTTACAAGGTTCATGACTAATTTTTGTTAAAACATTTTCTTTTAAACTTACAAGTCATGAATCCTATTTTAATAAAACCTATGTATCTCACAGGCATTTTTATGCTGAAGTACCTATTTTCACATGTGTTCTCAGGAGATGATGCATAGGATTGATCAAGATACACTTAGGCGGACTTGGGCCCTAGTGACAATAAAAGATGCAAGACTAGTTAATTATGTTATGATTCTTTGTTTTTAAAACATTGTAACTTCTTTTATTCAATAAAACAAAACTTCAAATTCCATCTGTTATGAAACAATGATTCTGTTACAACACTCCCCGACGATTCCGCCTCCATTTGTTGTTTTACACAGTCGGGGTGTGACATGGATACATGTCACACCCCGATTTCCACGTGTCACCGGTGGGCCCGGTGGGGGAGTATCGTGACGTGGTTGGCAACGTAATAGTCAAACAACACAATATAATAATGCACAGCGGAAGCAATTTAAAATAAGATACAACCGAATTTATTTATTGTAATCAAAGTCACAATATCCGGTGTTTATCCACAGTAGGATCGAAACAAAATAACAATTATGGTTCAACAGACTTCTGGCATCCTAAGCTTGCGAGACTTTTATTGATGCTTAGGAGACAATCCAGCCAATTTCGTTTAGTACCTGCATTCAGTCTTTTTGGGAAAATACGTCAGTTTACACTGGTAAATACATTCAACTGACTCATTTTGGAAAATGATTGAAAATTGGTTTGGATGCACGTGGCATAAATCATTTTATTTAACTTGGGAGAATTATTTAATATTATAATCTTGTGAACGAATTACATGTTACTTATGCGTTCAGTAGCCCGGAACGTATCCGGGTTAAAGATCAATAGACACACCACAATAATGAGTTATACACCGACAGGTGTACGCCTACACCCCGTGCTCAGGTCGTGGCCATCTCGTAAGATAATGCCAAGGATATCCGGGACATGGTCATTAACCCCCCAAAGGCTGTAAAGTAAACACATCTGTTTAAAACGAGCCGATCAAATTATTCAACTACCCACTAAGCGTGGAGATTTGATGCCCGATCAAGCGGTACGCTATGTACCGTAACCCAAGCCCGTATAGGGAAAATAAGTTAAAAGTATTTACCTGATGCAAGTATAAATCACAATAAGCAGAATGGCAAGTATCTTTTACTGGTTCTCCTAATCTGGAACGAAGGTTTAATATAACCTATTAGAATTCTAACGGGTCTTTTTATTAAGCTTAAGCTTAGACCGGCTAGTTTCAAGATACGGTTCGTACGCACGATTAAGCGAAGACCGGATAGAATGTGATTCAGACCCGACAAGTTTGAAGACTTGTTTAATATGGGTTTATTATTCACATTCTGGATTTTGAGATAAAACCGATAAGGTTTGACCCGTTTCGGCTAATTTATGTAAACTTGTTACATAAACCGAGCCGAACGCGTAGTATGCGTAACGGGTATCCGTAAGAGCCATATACAGGTTTCCTAAGTTAATATGCTTCAAATATGTTGTAATCATCAGTAGGATGTCTTTCGTTATGCCCCGAACTAATTTAAACACAAACTATGCCCCGTAGGGGTAGTTTGGTCATTTTAAAGTTTGTAAAAGAGTTTAATTGTTTAACTGAGTTACAGGTCTGATGTAAACAGCAAACATACTCATTTTGATGGGTTATAACAGTAGGCTAAGGCATATATGTGAAATTTATCATATTTAACCAAACTATGCCCCGTAGGGGTATTTTGGTAATTTCACATAAGCCGAAAAGCTCAAAAACGAAGTCTGAGTTTATCAACCTTTGCTTACTGTTAAAATATCATAATTTGCCTCATATATCAGTAGGTATCAACCCGGGTATGTCCAATATGATTCTAAGACATACTATGCGTTAAAAACGCTAATTATGGCGATTAAAGGCCATTTCCGGGTTCTATACTTAAATCTGATAGTTTTATATTTCCAGAAGGCTTAAAATAATTTATTATTCATATGTGATCAGTAGCAAAAGGTTTGGAGTCATTTAGATAAGTAAAACTCATTTTATGGCCCGTAAGGGCAAAACCGACAATTACCGGATTAAGCCTACGACTACTAGTTATGCTCAGCCTAAAATTAATTAAAAATCTTTAAAAATCCCAAAATAATATATAACATCAGTGGGTAGAAGATTTGATACCAAAAGTATGTTTAACTAGGCTATACGCTAATTACGCCATTTTATTAACATAAAGCTTTAATTTAGCGACAATGAGCATAACTCTTAATCTACAAGTAAAACTGATGTCAAACTTTGTACACAAGTTTATATATCAGTAACTAAGGTTTCTACACTTTTACATTTTCATAAATCATGATTTAAGGTAATAAGGGTATAACGGTCAACGTATGAGCAATTAACGGAAATATGCATATTAATTGGATAACTAGTGAACCCAGGTGTATGATCACAGAGGGTTGTTCTAACATGTATCCTAATCCAATTAAAGCTCTGAGGCATTTCTAAAATATGCCCAAACGGGTCAGAACTGAAAGTCAACGTAAAAGTCAAACTATGTGACTTTCGGTTCCGAACCGGGTCTAAACAGGAAATAGTCGGGTTGAACATGTTGGGACATGTTCTTACACTTATTTCTAAGTTATAACAATGTTCAAACAGGTTATACATGTTCTAGATAGCTAATTATGCATAAAAGACATTTTAAGCATTATGTTGACTTTTTAAGTAAGGGTTTGACCCGACATTTAACCTGCTTAGGATGGTGATCAGGGGAAACCCTTTTGGGGTTTTATTACCCACATAAATACCATTCTAAAACTACTTTTAATTCGAGATAAGACTGAGTCATTAGTGACTAATCTCGAAGTCAAACCGTAATTACGACGGTTTGACTTTTAGCTAATTAACTAAGCTAAACACAACTAAACAAGACTAGCAGACTTACAAGAGTCCAATGCACGAATTTTTGATCAGATGGGAGAGTTCCTTAGCTCCAGAAATGCTCCAATGATCAGATGCAAGTGTGAAGAATGTTGTGATCTTGGAGTTCCTTTTATAGTGCATTAGATCACCACAATTGGTTGACAACAAAGGCTACCAATGACCACAATTCGTTTACACATGTCCCTAAGGTCTAGGAACAATTTAGGGGTCTCCCACATGTGAGAAAAACCCAAAAGATCGGTCAGAAATGCGTGAAACCGGCTGCAGAAGGTTGCAGATCGCTGGCAGCTAGCTTACGGACCGTAAGCTTGCCAGTGTTGCGGTCCGTAAGCTGCATATCAGACACAAAAACTTCCTGATCTTTGGTGTTTTGAAAGGGCAGCCTACTTGCACGAATTGTGGACCTTAATTTACAACTTGGGACCTTCACAAAGTGTCTAGTACTGTATAATACCCTACCATTATCCATTGTTTCAATTGAATTCTATAAACAAGACCCGAAAACAATGGTTTACCATTCAATTTACTCGTGGGATCTAATAATGCTTTTAAATTCCATTATTAACAAGAATTCTCTGCATTGAGGGTAATAAAGATGGGTATAATATTTAATCGGGTCTTGGGATTTATGATTGAGGTCGTTCAGAGGTAACAGTTTAACATGACGCCACTTTAAATCCTGCCGAATCATCTTTATTAAATCCGGGTTTACGACGCGTTTTGTCTGACATGACACGTGTCGTTTTATTATTGAGCCCGAAATTTTCGAGGTGTTACATCCTCACCCCCTTAAAATAAATCTCGACCCGAGATTTACTGAAACAAGTAAGGGTACTTTTCTTTCATCGTGGATTCAACCTCCCACGTGAAATCGGGACCTCTACGGGCATCCCATTTGACCTTAACAAAAGGTATATGCTTTCTCCGAAGCTTTCTTACCTGTCGATCTTCAATCGACAAAGGTTTTTCCACAAATTTTAAGCTCGCGTCTATATGCACATCTGTATGTGGCATGACATGTGATTCGTCAGCGGAACACTTCTTCAGATTGCAGATGTGGAACACATTGTGAATTCCACTGAGCTCTTCTGGTAAGTTCAACTTATAGGCAACTGACCCAACACGTTCGATAACCTCGAAAGGTCCTATGTATCTCGGGCTTAGTTTGCCTTTCTTACCAAATCGCATCACTCCTTTCCAGGGTGACACTTTAAGTAGGACTTTTTCACCTACTTCGAAATGAAAATCCTTACGATTTGGATCAGCGTAACTCTTCTGCCTATTCCGGGCAGCTTGGAGATTGTTACGAATCTGGACAATCTTGTCCGTTGTTTCGAACACGATCTCCGGTCCTGATAACTGGACTTCTCCCACTTCCGCCCAGCAAACTGGCGATCTACACTTTCTACCGTATAATGCCTCGAAAGGCGCAGCCTTAATGCTGGTATGATAGCTATTGTTGTAGGAGAATTCGATCAATGGTAGGTTCTTATCCCAGCTACCTCCTAAATCGATCGCACATGCGCGCAGCATGTCTTCCAACGTTTGAATAGTACGCTCACTCTGACCGTCAGTCTGAGAATGGTAAGCCGTACTAAAGTTCAAACGTGTGCCCAAAGATTGTTGGAAACTTTTCCAAAAGTGTGACGTGTACCTAGTATCCCGGTCAGAGATAATAGCTACAGGTATGCCATGTAAGGCCACAATCTTATCAACGTATAACTGGGCTAACATATCGGAGCTATAAGTCTCCTTGATGGGTAAGAAATGAGCTGACTTAGTCAGTCTATCAACTATAACCCATATCGTATCATTTCCTTTCCTCGTCTTGGGTAACTTGGTAATAAAATCCATAGTTACCATTTCCCACTTCCACGTAGGAAGTTTCGGCTGTTGTAGCAAACCTGACGGTTTCTGATGCTCGGCTTTGACTTGCGCACATGTCAAGCACTTTGCTACATGGGCGGCTACAGACTTTTTCAAGCCTATCCACCAATAATTTGTCTTTAAATCCTGATACATCTTATCCGCACCAGGATGAACGGAATATTTGGAACTATGGGCTTCCTGGAGGATAACATCACGAAGCCCTCCATAAATGGGAACCCATACTCGTCCATTCATCCTCAGAAGTCCGTCCTTGCTAAGAGTTAACTTCTCCTCAGTTACTCCTAGCTTTTCATTAGGATAGTTAGCTTCCAACACAGCCTCCTTCTGTGCAGCTAACAACCTTTCCATCAGACTGTTCTTTAATTCCATGCGCTTGGCATGGATTCGGATAGGTTTAACCCTTTCCTTCCGACTCAAGGCATCGGCGACTACATTCGCCTTGCCGGGATGGTACTTGATTTCACAATCATAGTCATTTAAAGTTTCCATCCAGCGGCGTTGCCTCATGTTTAATTCCTTCTGATTAAACAGAAGTTGGAGGCTCTTGTGATCAGAATAGATCACAAATTTGACACCATAAAGGTAGTGCCTCCAAAGCTTCAGTGCGAATACAACGGCACCCAACTCCAAGTCATGGGTGGTGTAATTCTTTTCATGCACTTTCAATTGCCGTGAAGCGTAGGCAATCACCTTGCCATTCTGCATAAGCACACACCCCATGCCAGTGTGTGAAGCATCACAATAAACCACAAACTCCTCTACTCCATCTGGCAATGTCAGTACTGGGGCGTTGCTCAGCTTTTTCTTCAGGATCTCAAAGGATTCTTGTTGCTTAGGGCCCCAAACAAACTTAACCTTCTTCTTAGTTAAGGAGGTTAGGGGTGCAGCAATCCTTGAAAAATTTTCTATGAAACGCCTGTAATATCCTGCCAATCCCAGGAAGCTACGAATCTCTGTTGGCGTCTTTGGCTCTTGCCAGTTCATTACTGCTTCAACCTTAGCGGGATCCACCTGGATACCACGCTCACTGACCACGTGTCCAAGGAATTGGACTTCTCGTAGCCAAAATTCACACTTGGAGAATTTGGCATAGAGCTTTTCCTGATGCAGAAGTTTGAGAATACACCGAAGGTGTTTCTCATGGTCAGCTTGATTCTTATAATAAATGAGGATGTCGTCGATGAAAACGATGACGAATTTATCTAAGTAGGGTTTGCAGACGCGATTCATGAGATCCATGAATGCGGCTGGTGCATTAGTGAGCCCAAAAGGCATCACTAGGAACTCGTAGTGACCGTAACGAGTCCTAAATGCAGTCTTGTGAACGTCTTCATCCTTCACCTTCAATTGATGGTAGCCTGACCTTAGATCAATCTTAGAGAAGTAACTTGCCCCTTGAAGTTGATCGAACAAATCGTCGATTCTGGGCAGAGGATACCTATTCTTGATTGTGACTTTATTAAGCTCGCGATAGTCGATGCACAGACGCATCGACCCATCCTTCTTCTTGACAAACAAGATCGACGCTCCCCAAGGAGATGAACTAGGTCTAATGAAACCCTTAGCCAGCAATTCATCTAGCTGCGTCCGCAACTCCTTCATTTCCGTGGGTGCCAATCTGTATGGAGCTCTAGCAACTGGTGCCGCTCCGGGGATGGTATCGATCCTGAATTCCACTTGTCTATCTGGTGGTAAACCAGGTAGATCTTCAGGAAACACTTCTGGGTACTCAGAGATGACAGGGATGTCTTCTATCTTCGGTTTGGGCTCATCAATGATCACTTGCGCCATGTAGATGACACATCCCTTCTTCATACACTTAGAAGCCTTGAGCATAGTCACCTGCTCAGGCAGTCCGTATTGGGTATCACCCCGAATGGTAAGTGATTCACCAGACGGAGTCTTTATTACCACCTGTTTCTGGTTACAGACGATTTGGGCCTGGTTATGAGATAACCAGTCCATACCCAGAACTATGTCAAAACCAGCTAATTTAAACGGAAGTAGAGACAGAGGAAAAGAATGGTTCTTAATGGATATAACACATCCATCTAACGCAGTAGAGACGGTTTCTATGGTTCCATCTGCTAACTCTACCTCATAGTTCACTTTTAGGGTTTTGACAGGTAAGTTCAGCAATTCAAAAAATTTATGATCTACGAAAGACTTATCTGCGCCTGAATCAAAAAGTACTCTTGCAAAGACATCATTTACAAGGAAAGTACCTATTATGACGTTATCATCCTGCACAGCCTCCTTCGCATCCATCCTGAAGACTCTGGCATTAGTCTTCTTAGCCTCCTCAGGCTTCTAGTTGTACTTAGGGCAGTTAGTCTTTATGTGGCCCTTTTCATTGCAACGGTAGCACGTTGCATCTTTCATCTTCTTGCAATCCAAGGTTTTGTGTTCCTTGGACTTGCACAAACCACAAGCAAAAGACCTTGACTCGTTATTCGAGTTTGATTCGAGTCTGCACTTTCCAAAGTGCTGTTTCTTGCAAGTTTTGCATGTGGGCTTCTCTCCAGAACGATGCCCATCTTTCTTCGAATCCGATCCCTTCTTGTGATCACCGCTCCCACGGTGCTTCTTGTTCGATCTACGCGAACCATCATCTTCTCGCTTCTTCTTCTCAGCATCCTTATTCCTCAGCGATCTCTGCCGGACCGCATCCAGTGTGAGGGATAAGGAAAGGTTAGTTACAGACCTGAAGGTAACTGGCCGAGAAGCTTTTACACTGGCCTTGATCTCGGGTTCTAAACCACCAATAAAAAGAGCGATCCTTTTAGGCTCCGGGGTTACCAGATAAGGTACCAACCGGGATAGTGTATTGAAGCTTGTCAGATAAGCTTGACAATCGAGGTTCTTCATCACCAACGATAGAAAGTCCGATTCTATCTTTTCCACCTCATGTTGAGGGCAAAAATTTTCCTTCATTAGGGCGATGAATTGATCCCACGACATACTATACAATGGGATCTTTCTGGAGGCCTCCATCAGAGATCTCCACCAAGCTAACGCCTCACCCTTGAAGGACTGTGAGACAAATTTAACCACATCACCTTCAGCACATCCGCTGATGTCCACGACCGTGTCCATTTCATCCAGCCATGTCATACAGTCGACGGCTCCTTTCTCCCCCGTAAAATCCCTGGGTTTACAAGACACAAAGGACTTATATGTGCAACCCTTGTTACGGGGTCCTTGATGCAGTACTAAATGCTGAGATGGATTACTTTCGTGGTTAGTGGACTGGCGATCATCACCGTTTTTCTTTGGTCCATCCTTTTTGGGAGGAGGCTTGTTATGAGCCTCAGAATGAGTCCTGGGCTTCGATTGTGACGCATAGTGGGTCCTACTTCGAGTACCACTGTATTCCTCATACTGTCTATCCAAAGCCTGTGTGATAGCACCATCTATGATTGCTTTTAATTCAGCGCCTGTTAATGTAATCTGGGCGTTCTCATTTGGCTCCACTGGATGGCTATTTACTTCATTTGATTCAGCCATTTGTGTTGAACTGTTGCAGAAAACAAGAACAATATTTTACTTGGGAGTTTATTATGGAATTACCCCTTAGGGTAACTCGTTAACCATGGTAAACAGAGACCATATTTGGTTAAATCATATTTAGTTAGGATTTCTATTATAATTTATCCTACTTATAAAACAATAATAGTTTTATTTGTGGCACAAAAGACCTAGTCACGTGGACACTTTTAATTTAATCTATGATTTCAGAGAATCAAGACATTAAAGTATACTGGCACAATAGGCCTAGTCACGTGGACAATATAAGTTATAAGCTATGATTTCAGAAAATCGAGGCTTTTAAGGTTCAAACCTAGTTCATTACCTTTATTTGACAGGGAGTCTATGCTACCACTGTCTTTTGGCTCATATGGAAATGAGCAAGGCCCGTAGGCATTATATTACCAACGTATGGTACAATATGATCATCTTAATTGATGATGTAGACCCAGGATTCAGAGATCATTAAACTGGGTTTTGGAATCTTCTAAAGAATCCTTATACAAATGTGATTTTTAACGAAATCACTTCTGCCAGGAGTGTTAACATGTTTCAAGATGTTAACAGGAATTGGAATCTTTCAAACAGGTCTTACCACCTTGGCTCGGTCTTATATTTGACACTAGGCTAGGTTTTACCCTTTAAGATTCTTAATTTATAATTACATAGGCAGATTATTTTTAAAAAGGAATTGATTTTTAATTTATTTATTTCATTTATAATTTATATATGCACATAATGGCAACATGAAATTTATAAAATAACCATTCCATTAATTCAGTTAGAATAATACACATTTGCCCTAAACGGGTCTTACAAATACAAACTTACCCTCGCAGGGGTTAAACAGATACTTACCCTCGTAGGGGTTAAATAACACACATGCTCACGAAGGGGCTAAATATAATACATGTCCACGCAGGGACTACTTATTCAAACCATACACACCCACGTAGGGGTTAAAACAAACAAGCATGCCCACGCAGGGGCTTAACAATCAACTACACCCACGCAGGGGCTTATACATCAGCGATGGAAGAATTCAACGATCCTTCTTGTTCTTCCCCTTGATCAGACCCATCAGTCCTTGGAAGAATTTTTGCCTTTCCCTACGATCCTCGTGTGCTTCCCGTTCCACCTGCTCCAACCTCTGCCAAATTTCCTCCCTATTTGGAGAAAATCGTGGTGGCTGCGACTGCGTCCTGATAATGGGTCGAGGAGGTATCGAGTATCCCTGAGTCGGGTAACTCACCCCCCAAGGATCCCCATAGGGTCCTTGAGTGCCGTAGTTCGCTGCTACCAAGTACGGATCAGCCTCTCCGTAACCATAGTTATGATGCGTTGGGGGTTCAAACGGGTTGTAGCCCATACCACCCGGGTATGCTGGTATCGGGTTGTCAAAACCCATTGGAGGTGGCTGCAGTACGGCAGGGTTAGAGGGTCCACCCATTTGTGGGTCCTCATAGTGCGGTGGGTAGTGACTAGCACTAGACTGTCGTGGGGAATCGAAAGTGAAGCCCCCCGGTCGTACCGATATGCGGGCCCCGGTTCTCCTACGCCTTGGCGGTTGAGGAGGTGCTGGTTGAACTGGTGGCGGTGGTGGTGGTGGCGTAACTGCCACAAATCGGTGATCCTCAGATGAATCTTGATGATACGGCTGCGACTGTGGCTCCGGCTGCTGCTGATGAGATGCCGTGTGGTTTGAAGGCGTATAGTACCACTAGTGTTGATCAAACAGAGCTTGAAAACTATCTGGACCGCCATAGGGTGATCCGTGAAAGGATGATCCGTCTGATATTTCGATCGGATGATTCGGCGTACCACTAGCTGGCATGATGGGGTCAGTATCCTCATCCATATCGTCAGCATTATCCCCCGAGAAGTGATCCTCAGGCGCTAGTGGGTTAAAACCCACGGGTTCTTGCAAGTAATCGGCCGGATTAAACTGGCCTCTAAAGATAGGTGTGGGGTCCCCATAGGAATGATGGGACAGAGACCTTTGTAGTGGTATATATGAAGGTTGGGGGTTGTGAGGCTCATATGGGTTAAGTGCAGGCGGTGTTGAGCTATGCGAAACCGACCGTCTGGCCGGTTCGACCTGGTTTCGCCGGTTTTCCCTAGGGTCGTCACTCTCCGTGTTGGATGGAGCTCGCTGTCGCGAGGGTCCAGCTTCATGATCATTGGGGGCGGCTGTCGGCCCCTTTCCGCGTCCTCGTGTTCGGAAGAATCTTGGCGGCATTTTCGATATTCCTGTCAATACAGCATGAGATAACAATAACAAATATAAATTTAAAGGACAAAAACAAAACCAAATAAGGTGGAATTTGTCCTATGTTATAAGTCTAGACTCGAAGGTTTAGATATGTGCAATTGTGTAACTGAGATTAAACACAAAAGGCTAGTGTTTAATTCACTCAGAGTTAGTTGGCTCTGATACCAACCTGTCACACCCCGATTTCCACGTGTCACCGGTGGGCCCGGTGGGGGAGTATCGTGACGTGGTTGGCAACGTAATAGTCAAACAACACAATATAATAATGCACAGCGGAAGCAATTTAAAATAAGATACAACCGAATTTATTTATTGTAATCAAAGTCACAATATCCGGTGTTTATACACAGTAGGATCGAAACAAAATAACAATTATGGTTCAACAGACTTCTGGCATCCTAAGCTTGCGAGACTTTTATTGATGCTTAGGAGACAATCCAGCCAATTTCGTTTAGTACCTGCATTCAGTCTTTTTGGGAAAATACGTCAGTTTACACTGGTAAATACATTCAACTGACTCATTTTGGAAAATGATTGAAAATTGGTTTGGATGCACGTGGCATAAATCATTTTATTTAACTTGGGAGAATTATTTAATATTATAATCTTGTGAACGAATTACATGTTACTTATGCGTTCAGTAGCCCGGAACGTATCCGGGTTAAAGATCAATAGACACACCACAATAATGAGTTATACACCGACAGGTGTACGCCTACACCCCGTGCTCAGGTCGTGGCCATCTCGTAAGATAATGCCAAGGATATCCAGGACATGGTCATTAACCCCCCAAAGGCTGTAAAGTAAACACATCTGTTTAAAACGAGCCGATCAAATTATTCAACTACCCACTAAGCGTGGAGATTTGATGCCCGATCAAGCGGTACGCTATGTACCGTAACCCAAGCCCGTATAGGGAAAATAAGTTAAAAGTATTTACCTGATGCAAGTATAAATCACAATAAGCAGAATGGCAAGTATCTTTTACTGGTTCTCCTAATCTGGAACGAAGGTTTAATATAACCTATTAGAATTCTAACGGGTCTTTTTATTAAGCTTAAGCTTAGACCGGCTAGTTTCAAGATACGGTTCGTACGCACGATTAAGCGAAGACCGGATAGAATGTGATTCAGACCCGACAAGTTTGAAGACTTGTTTAATATGGGTTTATTATTCACATTCTGGATTTTGAGATAAAACCGATAAGGTTTGACCCGTTTCGGCTAATTTATGTAAACTTGTTACATAAACCGAGCCGAACGCGTAGTATGCGTAACGGGTATCCGTAAGAGCCATATACAGGTTTCCTAAGTTAATATGCTTCAAATATGTTGTAATCATCAGTAGGATGTCTTTCGTTATGCCCCGAACTAATTTAAACACAAACTATGCCCCGTAGGGGTAGTTTGGTCATTTTAAAGTTTGTAAAAGAGTTTAATTGTTTAACTGAGTTACATGTCTGATGTAAGCAGCAAACATACTCATTTTGATGGGTTATAACAGTAGGCTAAGGCATATATGTGAAATTTATCATATTTAACCAAACTATGCCCCGTAGGGGTATTTTGGTAATTTCACATAAGCCGAAAAGCTCAAAAACGAAGTCTGAGTTTATCAACCTTTGCTTACTGTTAAAATATCATAATTTTCCTCATATATCAGTAGGTATCAACCCGGGTATGTCCAATATGATTCTAAGACATACTATGCGTTAAAAACGCAAATTATGGCGATTAAAGGCCATTTCCGGGTTCTATACTTAAATCTGATAGTTTTATATTTCCAGAAGGCTTAAAATAATTTATTATTCATATGTGATCAGTAGCAAAAGGTTTGGAGTCGTTTAGATAAGTAAAACTCATTTTATGGCCCGTAAGGGCAAAACCGACAATTACCGGATTAAGCCTACGACTACTAGTTATGCTCAGCCTAAAATTAATTAAAAATCTTTAAAAATCCCAAAATAATATATAACATCAGTGGGTAGAAGATTTGATACGAAAAGTATGTTTAACTAGGCTATACGCTAATTACGTCATTTTATTAACGTAAAGCTTTAATTTAGCGACAATGAGCATAACTCTTAATCTACAAGTCAAACTGATGTCAAACTTTGTACACAAGTTTATATATCAGTAACTAAGGTTTCTACACTTTTACATTTTCATAAATCATGATTTAAGGTAATAAGGGCATAACGGTCAACGTATGAGCAATTAACGGAAATATGCATATTAATTGGATAACTAGTGAACCCAGGTGTATGATCACAGAGGGTTGTTCTAACATGTATCCTAATCCAATTAAAGCTCTAAGGCATTTCTAAAATATGCCCAAACGGGTCAGAACTGAAAGTCAACGTAAAAGTCAAACTATGTGACTTTCGGTTCCGAACCGGGTCTAAACAGGAAATAGTCGGGTTGAACATGTTGGGACATGTTCTTACACTTATTTCTAAGTTATAACAATGTTCAAACAGGTTATACATGTTCTAGATAGCTAATTATGCATAAAAGACATTTTAAGCATTATGTTGACTTTTTAAGTAAGGGTTTGACCCGACATTTAACCTGCTTAGGATGGTGATCAGGGGAAACCCTTTTGGGGTTTTATTACCCACATAAATACCATTCTAAAAATACTTTTAATTCGAGATAAGACTGAGTCATTAGTGACTAATCTCGAAGTCAAACAGTAATTACGACGGTTTGACTTTTAGCTAATTAACTAAGCTAAACACAACTAAACAAGACTAGCAGACTTACAAGAGTCCAATGCACGAATTTTTGATCAGATGGGAGAGTTCCTTAGCTCCAGAAATGCTCCAATGATCAGATGCAAGTGTGAAGAATGTTGTGATCTTGGAGTTCCTTTTATAGTGCATTAGATCACCACAATTGGTTGACAACAAAGGCTACCAATGACCACAATTCGTTTACACATGTCCCTAAGGTCTAGGAACAATTTAGGGGTCTCCCACATGTGAGAAAAACCCAAAAGATCGGTCAGAAATGCGTGAAACCGGCTGCAGAAGGTTGCAGATCGCTGGCAGCTAGCTTACGGATCGTAAGCTTGCCAGTGTTGCGGTCCGTAAGCTGCATATCAGACACAAAAACTTCCTGATCTTTGGTGTTTTGAAAGGGCAGCCTACTTGCACGAATTGTGGACCTTAATTTACAACTTGGGACCTTCACAAAGTGTCTAGTACTGTATAATACCCTACCATTATCCATTGTTTCAATTGAATTCTATAAACAAAACCCGAAAACAATGGTTTACCATTCAATTTACTCGTGGGATCTAATAATGCTTTTAAATTCCATTATTAACAAGAATTCTCTGCATTGAGGGTAATAAAGATGGGTATAATATTTAATCGGGTCTTGGGATTTATGATTGAGGTCGTTCAGAGGTAACAGTTTAACATGACGCCACTTTAAATCCTGCCGAATCATCTTTATTAAATCCGGGTTTACGACGCGTTTTGTCTGACATGACACGTGTCGTTTTATTATTGAGCCCGAAATTTTCGAGGTGTTACAATACATCAGCTTAGGTGGAGTCTGTTGCTGACATAATTCGTATTGAAGCTGACGCCATCCAAAGACCAAAGACGGTGACATTCTGAAGAGTAAAGTTACCTTTGCAAGCTATGTCAAGGGGGGGAGTTTGTTGGTGCATGTTATGTGACAACAACTTTGGCTTGGTCTTTGGATACTAAATAAGATTGGATCATGGAGACTTTAAAAATTTCGAGTTTAATTATGAAGCCCAATCAAGTTCAAGTTTGTATTAGTCTGTTAGGCCCGAATTTATATGTAATTGTACACGGGCCAGAGCCCAATTCGTATGGCATGGTTGTGCTATATAAACAACCTTTTGTTACATGTTTTAGGTTACCCAGTTTAGACGTTTGAAAGAGCATTTTGTGAGAGAGTCTTTGAGTTTGAGAATACACAGAAATAGGCTGTGAGTTTTGTGTAGATCTTGAATGATTGTAAAAACAGTTTCGGTCGTTTTGATAATCATAGAAGATCTGTTTGAAAAGTGATCTTGTGTTTCGTCTTCATCTTATAATATTCTTGTTTCTAGTTCAAAGGTTAATCAAGGAGATTCCGCATCCTTGATTAGTTAGCTGTCTTGTTATGATCCATACCGGATAGGGATATGGGACCTACAAGTGTGCTTATTGTATTACCCTTCGTGGCGTTATCCTGAATCACCATTAGGAATTAAGATGATATGATTCAATGTGACCAAACCAAATCCATATAGCATCTATCTATCTTCGGAGATTAATTTTTGTGGGATGTTTAAAGTGCTAAATTGGAGTCCTTGTTTGGATTCATTATGTACTTTAATGCGTGTTTACAAGTTGATGACCAAGTTGATGATTAGGTGTTTATGTGATTAGTAGTGATCTAGATAACGAATCAAGTGTAATACCATAAGAACATGGTGGATACGCTACTGATATTTCCTATAAATAAGTGTTCTTATTGTATTACTCTTGTAGCGTTATCCGAATCGCTTTAGGATTTTTGTGTCTAGTTGATTCAATGTTCGATTATCCAAATCTTTGTAAAATCTTCCATATTTTCATATGTTAGATTCTTAGAAGGATATCCATAGTATTATTATAAATCATTGATTTGGTTTCTAATAATATTCACACGAGTTATGACCGATTTCAATAATGTTATTTTTAATCCTTTGTTGTATTTCTAATAACACACTCACAAGTTTTATGACCAATTTCAATGTGATTACAAAGATCAAAATACAATTTTAAATGGCATAAAAATTACCTAGTAATAATCATATTGCCATATACAAAACTCTTTTGTCACAATTTTCACAATCAAGATAATGTATTGCAATACTAAACCTTTTTTCCATTCCTTGGCTTCAAAGATTTCATTTTCAATTGACAAACCTCGTAGTTATCAAAGTATAGCAATACCAAAATTTTTGCCATTTATTTGGCTAACAAGACCTATGTACTCGCCAGCTTTTATGTTGACTCTCATTATCACATATGTTTCAGGATTTGATTATTCAAGCATGCTACACATAGGAGCGCATCCGGGCCTTAGACTTCTTTAAGCAAAAGACAATTACATGTATTCTTTATTTTGTAAAAGAATGTTAACATTAATGAAACAATTTAGTACCAGTTGTTGTGATCAATTTGTAACGTGACTCCCCGATATTTCCTCAGCGTGTTACACGATTGGGGTGTTACACCTAGTGCTAATAATGCTATGATTGTTCAACCCCTTCAAGTTGTTAGTGAGCCACACGACTGGGGGATTTTAATGGAAGAAAAAGCTACTACTATTGTTTCACAGCGTTTATTGCCGAGATCGTTGAAGAGGGATTCGGAGATTTGTTCGAAGAGGCGATTGTGGAAGAGTTGACTGTGGTGGCGGAAGCTCTAAGTGAAAATATGGAAATGGATAAAATTAATGAAGCTGAGGAAGAAAAAAGAAGAGAGAATGAGGAAGAAGAAAAAAGAAAGAAAGATGAAAATGATCGGTTTGAATTCAAGATCGCAGCCGAAGAAATGCAGCGCTTTGCTGATGAAGAAATGACAAAGACGAAAGCAGGAAAGAAAGCTCGGATCAAGCTTTCATGGCTAACATAGAGGTATAATCTAAACCTACTAATAAAAGATGTGCTAGATTCGTAGATTTTGTTGCTAAGTGTGACTGATACGCACTCCATAATAGTAATTTGATTACTGATTTTGAGAAATCAAGAGAGTTAATTGTCATGCTTTCAAGTGCCAATAAAGAACATAGAAGTCAGGTGATTGCCTTGAAAAAGGACATCTCCGAGTTTGAGAGACAACTTGCTCAAGAAACAATTAAGAATCAAGATTTAAAAGCTGAACTTGAAACTTATCAAAGCACAGTTTTAGATAAGAACAAAATAATTTTAGACAAAGATAACATGATTCTTGATCTGCAGCGAAAACTTGAGAAGTTCGAAAATTCGTCACAAGTGCTGAATTTTTGCATAATCAATCTTCGTCTCAAAAATTCAGAAGATGAGATGTTAGGTATTGGTTAGAAAAAGGTTCCTCCACCTATTAACCACAACTATACATCGACACCTTCGATTGATCCTGAAATTGCAGTTTTCATTCTGACTGCTCCATTGACTGTTGAACCATTGAGTGAAGAAGAGTCTGAATCCGAGTATGAATTCGAATCGGAATCGGAATTAGAAAAAAGAGTTCGTGTGATGCTAAAACAAATGAAATCGATTTGAGTAAAATTGAAAATTTGATTAACTCAAAGATTTTGGAAGCCTTAAATCATGTTCGGAATGTTCAAAAGCCAAAGCCTAAAAACAAAGGTAAAATGAATGTTAAAAACATTTCAAAAACTAACTTTGTGAAAGGCGAAAGCTTTAATAAAGAAGGTGAAAGGATTGAAAAAGGTTCAAATTCTGACTTTGTAAAACGAAAGGCAAAAGGCTCAAACAAAGCATCCTCGTCCTCGAACAGTTAATCTGAGGACAACAAGAAAAGAATGAAAAGATTGATAAACGACGATGCTACAAATGTCGTTTGAAAGGACATTTAGCTGCAAATTGTCCAAATGACAATGGAAAGAGTCGTGTTGATCCTGATCCTGATCCTGATCGTCACCAAACCACAAAATGAACCTAAAAAGAATGAAAAGAAAAATGGTAAACCACAAAAGGGAGAATAACCGAATGTTGTAAAACAAGAAAACAAACATGTTTCTAAACCTAAGGTTAAAAATAAAAAACAAAAGGACCAGGATACCGACTTTTCAGATGATGATAGTCGTCGTAGTTCAGAAAGTTCTTCAGCAAAACGTGAAAGTCGTCAGAAAATCCCTGCTTGACGACCAACTCATGTAACTTTCTGACCACAAGAACAAGATCAACAATCTAAAGGTTCATACAATCACAATGCTAGACCTCATGCTCAAAATCGTTACGTTGATAACCAAAACGTTTCACCTGCCAGATTTCAGGGGTCAAAGACAACATTCGGGATATCAACAACGACATGCTTTTCATGATAACGAGCAACCAAGGTTTGATAGAAGTTTTAGACCTCAGCACAGTCAAAACTTTGGATATCAAAATTCTGGTAATCGTTTTAATGGAAATTTTGGGTACAATAACCGTCCTCAAACTCCGTACAATCCTCGATTTGCTGGTGGACATTCTAACAATTACCGAGGTGGAAATGTTAGAAACAATAATGAAGACGGTTATTTCAAGGAATTTTCACTTGTTGATGAATTTGGATGACCCAAGACCGTCACGGCTTGGGTCCCTCATTCTAACTAATTTCCTGTTTGTGAATGTAGGAACAACTGAAGAGGGCTATCTATATTTGGTATATCGATAATGGCTGCTCCAGGCATATGACGGGAAACAAAGAATTGTTGTCAAATTTGAAATCTATTCGAGCTGGTTATGTTAACTTTGCAGGTGAAAAGGGTGGTTACATCACAGGTGAAGGTTTTATGTCAAACGGCAAGGCACAAGGTGAACTTTGTTGAAGAACTGAAGCACAACTAGCTGTCAGTATATCAGATCTGTGATAACAAGTATACAATGCATTTCACGGATAAGGCTTGCTTCGTTCTTAAGCCAGGATTTCTAGTTCCTGAAGATTGGATCGTGATGAGAGCTCCAAGAGTGAACAACACCTATATGATGGACATGCATCCAGTTGTGAACTCCTTTGATCCGGCGACGTGTTTACTTTCAAAGGCAACAGAAGATCAATATTTCATATGGCATCGAAGGATGGGCCACATGCATTTACGCAAAATGAATCACTTGATAAAGAATAACTTGGTGTTGGGTGTTCCTTTACGTAGTTTTAATATGCATAGTAAATGTGAATTCTATGAGAAAGGGAAAATTAAACGTAAACCTCATAAGCCTAAATATATAAACTCTATCCAACAACCACTAGAGCTACTTCACATGGATTTTTTTGGTCCGAACCATGTAACTAGCATTGGTGCTACGTCTTACTGTTTAGTTGTCACTGATTATTTTTTAAGATATTTGTGGGTATTTTTCTTAAAATCGAAATATCAAACTTACGAAACTTTGAAAGATTTGTTTAAGAAATTGGAGAAAAATTACTGTTTACCAATCAAAAGAATTAGAAGTGATAACGAAACTCAATTTAAAAATAAAATATGGATGAGTTATGTCGTGATATGGTATTGTTCATCAGTTTAAAGCTCCTTATGTTCCTCAACAGAATGGAGTTGCTGAAAGGAAGAATAAGACCCTTATCGAGGTTGCACGAACCCTTCTCTCAGAATCCAAATTGCCCAAATTCTTTTGGGCCGAAGCTGTAAACACCACATGTTATGTGCTGAATCGTGTGCTTACAGTGAAACGGGAAGATAAAACTTGTTATGAACTTCTTGAGAAAAAGAAACAAAATTTGAAAGGTTTCTAGCCTTTTGGGACTAAGTGTGTGATCCAACGGACATCGGATGCTCCAAAGTTTGGGGAGATCGGAGAAATTGGTTTCTTCCTAGTTTACGATCTAGGCTATCCGAACAAACGAGTATACAATGTCAAGAAACAGATGGTGGAAGTAGTCTTTGATATAACTCCTTTGGGTTACGATCCTCCACCATTTGAGTTCGGTCCTAAAACTGGTTACGAATATAACAAGTTTTTTGATTCTTTTGCTTTACCTGATCTAACAGATGCTGAGACTGAACTAGTGTACTCACACTTGATCGACAAAGATGAAGTGGATGCAGGTTGGCATACCAGCATTCCCACAAATGTCTCTTCAAACGGTGATTTAGGAGTAAATGATGCCGGAGCTACTCAAACCTCCAATGATGCAGATTCAAGCGATTCCGATGATGACGTCGAAGCTGCTCAAAATACAAATGGTGATTTTTGTATTGATTTTGCAACATATCCATACGTTTGTACGACGTCTGGAAGTGTTCAAGCATCTGGTAACGCATCTGTTGAGGGGGAGATCCATTCAAATTTGGGTACAAATCTGAAAGTTCCAGTTGTTCCTGTCACTCGGACAAATAGAAATCATCCTACTAATAATGTTATCGGTGATCTGTGTGGAGGAATAATGACTCAAAGCAGGAGTCTTAATGATATGCAGTGTTTGTTCACAGAAATCAAAGAGAAAAAGATCTACAGCTTAAGCCTGCACGAGTGCTTTATTTCATAGATAGAGCCGAAAAATTACCATATGGCGCTAAAAGACAGCTCGTGGTGTGAGGCGATGCAGGAGGAGTTGGCTTATTTTGACAAGCTGAAGGTTTGGAAATTGGTAGATCTTCCTAAGGGCAAGCAGGCGATCATCACAAATGGGTTTTTAAATGTAAAAAGGACGATATAGGCGTAGTCGTCAGGAATAAAGCTGGTTTGGTGGTGCAAGGGTTCAATCAGGAAGAAGGGATTGACTACATGGAAGTTTATGCGCTAGTGGCTCGACTTGAAGCAATTCATTTGTTCTTAGCCTTTGCTGCTCACATGTGTATTAAAGTCTATCAGTTAGACGTCAAAAGTGCATTCCTTTATGGGAAGTTGCAAGAAACTGTGTATGTTTCCCAGCCGCCTGGTTTTGAAGCTCTAGAATCATCGAACAAAGTGTACTTGCTGGACAAAGCTTTATACGGTCTTCATCAGGCTGCTCGTGCTTGGTACGAGACGCTGTCAAAGCATTTGTTGTCAAACGGATTCACTCGTGGTTCAGTTGACTCCACTCTCTTCATCTTAAAGAAAGGGGGAGATTTCCTGGTTGTGCAAATATATGATGATGACATTATTTTTGGTTCTTCAAATGAAGAGCTTTGTCAGGAATTCGAACAAGTTATGAAATTGAAGTTTGAGATGAATCCAATGGGTGAGCTAAAGTTTTTCCTCGGGTTGCAAGTGGATCAAGAAGCGAATGGAACGTATATTCATTAGACGAAGTACGTTCACGAGATCCTCAAGCGATTCAACATGGAAGATAGTCAGCCTTACGAAACTCCGTTGCCTACCAATCATAAGTTGTCAGATGAAAAGGAAAAAAGATCCTGAAGTGGATCCTTCGGTTTATCATGCAATGATTGGTTCTTTAATGTATCTTATTGCATCTCGACCCAACATAATGTTTTCGGTATGTTTATGTGCTAGGTACCAAGCCACTCCAAGCAAATCGCATTTGAAAGCCGTCAAACGGATTTTCCACTATCTTAAAGGCAAACCAAGACTTGGATTGTGATATCCAGTCGAGGGAGGCCTAGATCTGATAAAATATGCATATGCGGATTTTGGCGCGTGCTCGATCAACAAGAAATCAACCTCTGGTGGTGCTCAACTGCTTGGAAGCTGTCTGATATCCTGGCAATGCAAAAAGCAACTTTCGGTGTCGCTGTCCACATGTGAAGCAGAATACATCTCTGCTTCGAGCTGTTGTGCTCAAGTCTTGTGGATCCAACAGCAATTGCTGGATTACGGTTTGAATTATACAAAAACTTCTATCATGGTAGATAATAATTCAACTATTTCAATAACAAATAACCAGTACACCATTCACGCACTAAAGATATAGATGTTAGGCATCATTTTATTCGTGATGGTGCTGAAAAGGGTTTAATTGATGTAGTTAGAGTTGACACCTTAGACAACTATGCAGACCTGTTTACAAAGACATTCGATCAGACGAGGTCGGAGAACTTAGTCCGAATGATCGGGATGATAAACCATGAGTAGGATGGTTGCATAAGCCCTCATGGAAACTTTATTTTCCGTTTCTTTGTACAAGTTACTGCTTTTCTTAAAACACAAAAATTCAAAAAGATTTTACTTAGTTGTAGGATATATTTAGAAAAATCCAAAAACATTGGAAAATGAAAAATTGAGAACGCATTGATTGTGAGAAGAAATGATAGTACATCGGTAGTCTTATCTTTTACAGGGTATCTTAAAAAATTAAAACCTAAACTGTTGACAGCTTCATTATATGTTGTAACGATAGGTTTTACGCGTTAATAAGAACCTGGTATTGGTATATAAAGATAACGAACTACGTAACTTGTGTTTAACATCTCTCGGATATATTGTCTTGGTATGATAATTTCGTTTGAGAGATTACCAAAATTCTGAGGTACTAGGTCTTATATCTGATTATTATCTAGGGTATTATACTTGGTCTTCTGATTTTGCATCGACAATGGCCTAGACCTCATATAATACTTTGCTAAGCGTTTCATTTGTGCGCAAACCCTCCAGGTGGATTTCTTTTCTGCCTAACAGTCATCACCGGATGATCTGTTAAAAGCTTGTCACCACTGGGTGAACAACTGAAAATATATGTTACCTCCGGGTACATAAAACTCGAAAATGCCAAAGTGCAGCCAAAGATACCAAACCGTTGGTACACCACCTATAGTCGAGCGTTCATCTCTCTATCAGTGTAGTGGCAGTAACCTGATCTTTCAAGGTTTCACAATTTTAGCCGGATACAGATAATATTTGGATATACTCACCTGTAAGATGTATTTTTTGGTAGTCTTGATACGGGAGTATATTCTGAGGTGAGGAACACAGTTACATTAGTTAATAAGACACTTAAATGCATATCTCGAAAACAATGTTCGAACACGTGCTAAAGCTTAAGTGGACAAGTATATCGTTAAACATCTTGAACTGTCATTCTCATTCTTTGTGCTTAAATTCATTAAATGGATAATAACTGTGATAGATTTTGACAGATAAGCCGATATGATCTCCTTGTCCGCGTTTTCACAAAAAGATGATGCTTGTAAATATCTTCGTTTACATTTTCGTTTCGAATATTCAAAATTACAAAAAGATTGTCGGTGTGTTTTAATATAAAGGTTGAAATATACAAAATGATTTTGTTTCTCGTTTCCATGTGTGGGCTTTATATTTTTAACGATACTCAAAAGGGGTTTTACAATTTTGAAAACGGGTTAAAAACAATCCGGTGAAGTAATTTAAAATAAGTCTTTTAATAAAGACAATCGGTCTTGCTAAGTTGGTCTAAGTGTGTTGTCCGTGTGGGAAACCATTTGTTCCAAGTTGTTTGATATCTTTCTATGTATGAGTTACTTAGAAAGTTTCTAGACTTTTATGGTTAAGGTCTGAGCGTTCTAATATGTTTAAACGAAGTTTTGAGTTTGATAAGCTATTTTAGATTAACTGAAAGAAGACAGGAAGCTCGCTATTCGGTGTATTCAAGTTGTTCGATGCTGGGTGAAGAACAAGGCTGGAGCGGGAAGCGGCTTCTCGAAGATTTGCAGATCTCGCATATATCAAGGGGGAGTCTGTAAATGCACCTCAGGATGATAAATGTTGGATGCTGTTACTCGAAGAGTTGATGAGGATTTGCAGATCCCGCATATAACAAGGGGGAGTCTGTAAATGCACCTTGGTTGATAAATGCTGGATGCTGCTAAAGATTGAATCTTCAGGGACTTGTTATTCAATTTGTTGATAGTTGATCTATTAAACTCTGAAAAGATAGTGTCTAGGAAGTCCGAATTTATGCCTTTGCTTGCCAGAACTTATAAGTTCATGTTTGTTTTGTTCGAATTTGTAGTTTATGTTTGTCAGGATTTTCAATCTAGCTTGTCCGAACTTAGGTTAAGTTTTTCAGAACTTATAAGTACTTAGTGATGTCTGAATTTGTAGTTCTTGCTAGGGGTGTCCAAATTTGTCTAGCTTGTCCGACTAGGTTGTTTTGTGTATTGTCTGTACTTAGTGCTAAATACGGACTAGGGTTTGCATTGTAAGGACTTAAGTGTCCGCACTTGTGTTTGTATATATTCTTAGTGATGGAATGCAATCAACAAAAGGCTTTTGGAGAAAACTTTATGTGCAAGACTTGTTCTAGAGTGAGAAACAAACCCTAACTTTGTGTGTGTTCTTCACTGTGTGTGATAGTGACAGATTGATCGGTTCTCTCATCGTCTACTCCTTCTGTACGAGATCTACAGGGAGGTACGAGTCACACGGTGGTTTCCGCACATCGCGTGTGTGTTGAGCGGTCCGGGTTCTTGTGTTCTAGGTGCTTCTCGTAGTGGGAGACGACCTTACAGATAAAGCCAACTAATAGTAGCTGTGTTTGAGGAGTCATATTCTTAACTTTAAACCCATTACAACCTATTTAAATTCAAATGGGTTTAGTGGATTAAATTTCTATGGAACATGTCCATTTTTTATGCATTAGTTTATATGTAATTAGCGAACTATATTAAAAAAGTTAATAATTTGTATAATATTTGATTTCGATCATTCTTACTGCTAATTAAATTCAATAATTTTATCAAATTAGCAAATTATCTAACTATATTATCTGGTTATATTTCCCAGCTGGTGACTCACAATCACAGAGTACTAAATATATGAATATGTAGAATCATGAAGCACTTGAATTATGACAGTGCAGATTATTAGTGTTTACCTATGAGCAAACTGAAAACTATTATATCCATTGCTGTGTTTATAAGATGCAGACTCAATTCTGACTGAATGCATTTTACAGTTTGTAGTACAGATTTGCCAACCCTCACAGAAGGAAGCAAAAGCCTAAGTTTAATTGGAAGATATTATAATGTTGGCTTCCCTTTTTTTCTGTATCTTTTTTATTGGTTTTATAAAAATGTATATAAATGGTTTGTTTTATATATTTCTTCCACGCTCCGTTTTTCACGTCAGAATAATTTGTTTGTTTTACCAAAAAAAATACAAAAGTCCAAAATCAATATATCAAATCAAACCAAACAAAAGTCAAAAGTCAATATATTAATTTCTTTTTCTATATAATATACCATCACCTTAAAAAAACACAAACAAAAGTCCGAAATCAATATACAAAAGTCTAAAACCAGCATATTAAAACATTTTGTATTTATATAGTATACATCGCCTTCCAAAGAATAAAACAAATATATAGAAATATTTAGTGGACAGCCGGCCTGCAGGTTAGGTACTGCCCCTGATGGTTATTGTACATTTACTTATTAAATCTATACATTTTATATTCATAAATTTATTACTCTTTTTCTTTTTAACGGGCAACTAAATCACCAAATCACCTGATAATCATCATGTGATACCCTTAATCGAGCAAATGCATCCCCTCCTCCATAATGGTCAGAGTTGGATGCATACTCGATCCACCAAGCGACTGGTTGCGGGGAAACCCGGCTCGCCCGAAGGCCCACTGCGGTAAAACCTGGCTAGGCTCGGTTTTGAACTCAGAGGCCTAGTTCTAAACTTCATTATCACCATCAATGTCTTTCAAAGTGATATGCTAGTGGGAGTTGAACTTTATTCCCAACTTATTTTTTGCACGGTTTCCCTCACCTTCCTCATTATATGATCGATGAATTCAACGACCTTCGTTCTATTAGGATTTCAAGTTCTAGCACAACTCCCTTCGCCATCCGTTTCTAGCCTCCGCCGATTTTATTTATGTTAGTTTGTGTTCATGAAGTTCATGAACCATTCGTGAACTCATTATTTCATTAGCAAACGAACATGAACAATTCCTTGTTCGTGTTCTTTCGGTTCATTTGCAGCCCTAGGTGTAACAATCCTGGATGGTGATTGGTGATCTCAGATCAGATCTGAGTTTGCAAAACAGTATTTGAAACGTTGACCATAATTCTGAATGAAACTTGAAACCACACTCATTACTTTCAAGATAAATGTTGAAGCAGTTAGATGTTTGGAAATTTTGTTCCATAGGCATATGGGTGGTCATGTTTTAAAATACAGTGTCACAATCAAACAAAACTCAAAGCCGTTAATTTCATGTTAAGTTCATGTCATGTTGTTATTTACATCCATATTTAGAAGTTGTGTGTTATCAGTCTTTTATATGAGAGTAAAAGTCGTTAGACCGGAGGGTGTGGAGGCGCCACCAGGGCCACCTCAGCCCCTATAGCGCCATCCGGCGCCATCGTCCCACACCCAGCCATTCAACTCGGGGCACTATAAGCATGGCTCCACCATGGTAACGAGCTGAAATTGCGTAGAACGAGGAGAGTTATTTAAAATGTTACCGTTGAACGGTAACATTTAAAAAAAAAGTTAATTTCCTTTTTTATAAATTTATCCTATAAATACCCCACATTCTCTACACTTTTTATACAATTCTTTACACTTTCTCTACACTTTACCATTCTCTACACTTTTTATATCATTCTCTACAATGTTTTCCAACAACCAAAACCCATGGGACCCGAGCAATCCGTATTGGCAAAATTTGCAAAAAAACGAGCAAGAGAACCGTTATCGACGAGACCCATGTACGGGTGAGCTTGGATATTACCTGATGCCACCAAGCACCCCAACATCTCCTTATCCCACCACTCCACTGATGCCCGGTTTTTACGGGTATTATTCTCAACCCCCATTTTCCCCCAAAACATACCCCAACCCCAAAACACAACCCAAACCGAATCCGTACCCGAAACCTAAGCCGAACCCACTTCCTAAAAAAAGCGAATTCATCGAAAGAAGGACAATTCCGAAAAACGTGCTACTAAGAAGGTCGAGAGCTAAGTTGTACGGTGTAGTGAAGCACATCCACAATTCGGTATTTTGTCCTAGAATGTACGTATGAAAACGACCTTTCCATGTTGGATAGTCGTTCATGTGATTTAGCTTCGGTGGACGATTGTTGCTACCCGTTTCACTCTCGCTTAAGAGAAGACTCTGAATGCAATGATTTTGATTCGCGACACAGGCCCATTGATGTTCGGTAATTTCCTTTTTGGGCATTAATCCTTTGACCCATTGTGAAGGATCTTGTGGTGTACTTGAGTTATCACTCCAATTCCAAGGATTTGAACTCATTTTGAAGTTTTATGAAAGACTATTTAAGTTAAAAGACAAAGTTGTAAGTTTTGAAGAAGTTATAAACCGTCTGTGAAAAACACAAGACACTATCCACCAAGAATATGTTTAACGAAGAATGTCTCTATGAAGAAAGGTTCTACGAAGAATACCACACCATGAAGAGTGATTCCCACGAAGAATGATTCTTCGTTAAGCAGATAGACCCACGAAGAATGATTCTTCGTTAAGCAGATAGACCCACGAAGATTCTGATTCTTCGTGAGATTGGTTTCCCACAAAGAATGTGTGACAACTCGAATTTCCGACGTTATTTATTTGCATTTAATGCACGTTGACTTCGACTATATAGTTGTGTTATGATAAAACCTAGTGTGTTGCATGGTTATGTGTGATTGTATAACTTGCGTACTGTTTGTAAAACTTAAACTGCTTAGAACCCGACGAAACACAAGGCTGTTTCGCCATAACCCATTCCGACGAAACAGGCTGTTTCGCCATGAACACTCCGACGAAACAGAAGTCTGTTTCGCCGGCCCAGTAACTCACGAAGCCCAGCTTGGGCCCAGAACGTTATTCTGCGTATTTTTACGTAAAACATCATCATTTTGCACTTTCTATCAACATAACCGAAACCCTAGAGCTCTCTCACTGTAACGGCGAACTAGAACCCACCGGAAACTCTTGTGCGATCAAACCATCATCTCGGTTAGTAGATTTATGTGTCTTGATTGATCGTTCATCCGTGTACGTGTTTATGTGTCATGTGATTCTGCTTGATGATGTATATCTGAAACTGATACATGTTAAACATTAGGGTTCTTGTATGATGATGATGATATAGATTTCGTTATGCATGATGTGGTCGGATATGATAAAGCTATGCGAAACTTATTACAACCGAATGCTAGGTTCTGGATATTTTATTATGGTCTGATTCCGAATACACATTAGTATCTTGATAGGGATCGATAATATGATGTTGTATGTTAATCGATATGTTGAACACATTGACCTAGGGTTCATGCTAGACGTTAAGAACTGTGATGCTTATGTTATAATGATGTTATGATGAATTCTGTGAACAAATGATTACTGTGTAATTGATGATTTGCTGATGACGGCTGCTAGCATGATTAGGGTTTCTGTGTATTTTCGTAACTGCTGTAACTGTGTCTACGAATTAGACATTCGACGAAACAGGAATCTCGGCGAAACAGAATGTGTTTCGCCAAGAGTCGTCGACGAATCAGAATCCTGTTTCGCCAAACAAGGCCACGACGAAACTGAAGGTGTTTCGTCAATAAATGTGTTTCGCCAACAACTGTGTTTCGCCAATATTGTGTTTCGCCAAACGTGTGTTTCGCCAACTAGCTGATCTGTGCAGTAACTTGGATTAATTCTGTTAAGTGTTAACTGGAATATTTAACTGCTGTTAAGTGTAACCATCTTGTATATGATTGTGATTACGTGTTACATGTTTATACGTGCACAACTGAAACACAAACTGATTATGTATACGTGCATACCTTAGGACGTGATTGATTATTTGCGAGCACTTACATACCTAGCATACCGAGCAAACCAAGGTGAGTTCACACAAGCCAAGGCATGGGGTTCCCAGGGGGGAATGGGGATTTGATAATGACTGTACATACATAGATGACAAAACCTACTGCTAGACTAGTAACACTTATTGAACGATCTTCGCACACCTGCCAAGGACATTGGCCGCGATATTATGACTGTCTTCGCACACCTGCCAAGGACATTGGCCGCGAACTAAAATTACGACATCTTCGCACACCTGCCAAGGACATTGGCCGCGAACTAAACTTACGATATCTTCGCACACCTGCCAAGGACATTGGCCGCGATACAAACAAACCTAGTCTAGAAAAACTTGGGGAATAACATTCCCCAACATCTTCGCACACCTGCCAAGGACATTGGCCGCGATGGAAACTAATACGATACATTGTAACGAACGAACATACT
Organism: Helianthus tuberosus; assembly: GCA_030545235.1. Taxonomy (NCBI): domain Eukaryota; kingdom Viridiplantae; phylum Streptophyta; class Magnoliopsida; order Asterales; family Asteraceae; genus Helianthus; species Helianthus tuberosus. The sequence continues at coordinate 204,722,095 of CM060425.1, forward strand.
ACTACTCACGCTATACTATTACTGAACTCTTAACTGTGAACTCGCTCAACTAGTTGTTGACTCTCTCTTGCATGCCTTGCAGGACCTTAGGTACATATGGAGCTTGCACAGGGAGGAGTAGGTCGTTGTGGGACATGGATCGATGATGCCATGTTATCTATCTAAACATTTGAATTTACTATTTACATTGGGTTTACTTATTTATGCTTCCGCTATACACTTATTGATGTTTGGTTTTGAAAACACCTTTCGTATTGATGAATGATTTTACTACTTACTTATATGTTCAATATGATTGGTGGCTTGATCCTGGTCAGTCACGCCTCCAAGCGGTGATACTCCGCGTGTGGATTTTGGGGGTGTGACAGAATGTTTCTTCGTCAAGCTGATTCTTCGTGAAGATTGTTCGTGTATTAAGACTGTTCGTTAAATGGTTGGTGAGATTCTCCCTTTTACAGTAACTTACTTTTTCTAATTTTAAGAAATGTGGTAGCTGGATATCCTAACTTAGTTAAAAACAAACATTCGAAAAGATTGCCTTTTCCAGTAAATCTTTTGGATCTTATCCCTACCAACCAATTTCCGGTGACTTTTCCGGTTAAACGACTCGCAGGAAAGTTTGATGAACACAAAGTTTGAAAGAAATTTAAAGAAAAACCATGTCCTAACATGTCTCCATGTGTTCTAACTGGGTTTTTGTAAAAATTATCTTCAAATAACAAGTTTTAACTAAGTTATAAACACTTTTTCTGGAAAAACTTAATTTTCTTGTTTTCAAGCTCAAAAACAACTTCAAGAAACTTCACAACTTGCTCAAACACAAGGTTTTCTTGGTTTTAAACAAGGAAGAGAGCCAAAGCTCTGATACCACTTGTAGGTCCACTTGGAGGATCAAGATAACCTACTTCTTTGTTTGTTAACACAAACACGAGTGTGGAATCCATGTAGTTATGCAAACCAAAGCAAGGTAATGCAAACACAAGTAACCATAGATTCACAAATCTTAGATTAACCGAAGAGAACCAGTACAACACATACACACAGTACTTACAACCTTCAGGTACTCTCTTGCTGAAATGACAAGCGAGTGACTGTATTTATAGGCCCAACACCCAGTAACCCTATGCAGAAGGTTACTGGGCTCACGAACACTTATCAGACCCACAAAAAATGGAATGTTCGCGGACTATTCCAACGAACGGTTCATCACCCCGAAGAATCATTCTTCGTGGTGAACAATCTGATGAGAACAATGTTCATTACATGTGTAGTCCCACGAAGAATAAGGATTCTTCGTGGGGATCCTATAAACAGACGAACACTTGCAGAAAAACAAACAGTAAGATCCAAACACATTAACAACTAACAGTTGCACACATGCAAACTGTTTTACAACGCTAACAAAGTAAACGTCGTGCTAAGTCAAGATAGGAGGATATCTTGACTTGGCCGACTCGACCAAAACTATACAGACCGTAAATAAAGACCGTACAAATTACAACATAATAAGAACAAGCTACAGACACAAAACTGCACCAACAAACTCCCCCTTGTCTGTTGCTTGGTCTTCGGTCTTCATCCCTTAATGGCCTGTCTCGAACCACGAGCTATAACCAGTACAGTGCTCAACGATCCACAACGACGCTTCGCTCCACGTGCAAGGCTCAACATCCTAGGTATTACTATTAATGTTACCTTACCTACTTGCTAAAATTACATAGAACTTTGCTCGCGGTATGCTTAGACTACAGAACTTACTATACGTTATTGCTTGAGGATACTTGTGTGCTCACCCTCTTCGCACTATTCGCGAACCTCTCACCCACATGTTCTCCTTGATGTCAAGATCATGAGTGGACGCGTTAACCTAACTCAAGCCCCGTTGGCGGCTTCGATCACTGAACAAGTTACTGCAGCACTCGCAGCTGCCGAGGTAGGAGGTGTAACCTGCCATCACCACTTACTCTAGGATCTTTAGATCCTACTCTCGTAACTCAACACTTGAGCTTAATTTTGATTACTCTTACGCACACGACAAGTCAACACGCTCAGCCACCTGTATGCACATACAAGACTTTTATGGACTGTCGTCCTACTACTTTCAACGACACTGAAGGAGCTGTTGTACTCCTCCATTAGTTCGAGGAATTCAAATCGGTCTTCGAGTGTGTGAATGACCCGAGGCTCGTAAGGTGAAATATGCCACTGATATTCTCGAAGGCACTGCGCAAACTTGGTGGAACGCGCAAGTTACGACACTGGGGCTGGCGGCTGCTATGCCACCCCATGGAATGATTTTAAGGAACCTATCAAACGTGAATACAATAGTTATGATGCCATCCACAAGTTGGAAGTGGAGTCCTTTAACATGAAGATGACGGGGTCTGAGATAGAAGCGTGCACGATAACGACCCAACAAACTGACAATTTTGTGTCCAACTATGGTGGATCCTCCCATAAAGAGCTTTGAGCTGTACCTCAAAGGCTTAGTACCAGGAATTCAAAACCATGTGAAGACGGCTAAACTTGCTACTATTCAAGATGTTACTCATCTTGCTCATCGTCTCACAAACCAGGTAGTGGGACAGAACAAGCTGCCTCAACGTATCAGCGATACTACTACCACTACTACTTCAACTACTTCTGCTACCCTCAGTAACAATGGATGAAAGTGGGATGGAACCTCTAGCAAGGGTTCGACTACGATTCCGTCCCAGGCACAGCAGTGAAAGGTCGATGACAACTAAAGTCCTGATCAGCAACATTTGGTATTCAAGGGCAGGGAGGATACAAGGGAAACCACCCTAAGCGCAAACGATGTAACCTGCACCACAGCGGGCAGGGCAAACGCAATCATTGTCAATAAGGCAACAAGCTTGGTCATGGAACCAAAGAGGGTAGAAACTCACGTCCTGCAAACCAAAACCAACAACAACAGCCACAAGATCTATAGAATGGGCGACAACAGCATGGTAACAAGGGATGTTATCAGATGGTGCTGAAGGTCACTTCAAAAGACACTGCCCACGGTTGAACCAGAATCAGAATCAGAACCACAACCAAGGAAACGGGAACTAGGGAAGACAACGGGGGTAATAACGACGGCAATGGTGCCAGGGGTCGAGTGTTCATGATTGGTCAGGGTGATACTAGGAATGACCCCAGCGTTGTGATAGTTTCGACATCGACATTGGTATGGATTAGTTATCCCAACAACAAGCAGAGATCCTATACATAGAGAAGATCATTCGTATCCCACGTTCTGGTAAAGAACCTCTCGAAGTTCAAGGCGACAAGAGTGGTGTCGTGAGTGGCATCATTTCTTTCTTGAAGGCTTAGAAGTGTTTACGTAAGGATCACACAACTGTTTTAGCTCTCGTTACCGATACATCGAAGAAAGAGAAAAAGATTGAGGATATTCCAGTAGTACGCGACTTTCCTCAAGTGTTTCCAGAAGAGTTACCTGGGTTACCGCCTCATCGCCAGGTCGAATTTCAGATCGAACTCACTCCAGGAGCAGCACCCATAGCTCGAGCACCTTATCGCTTAGCTCCAACGGAATTGGAAGGACTGTCTAAGCAACTACAAGAACTCTTGGAAAAGGGTTTCATACGTCCTAGTTCTTCGCCTTGGGGAGCTTCAGTACTATTTGTAAAGAAGAAAGACGGTACGTTCAGGATGTGTATAGACTACCGTGAACTCAACAAGGTGACGATCAAGAATCGTTATCCTCTTCCGCGCATAGATGATTTATTCGACCAGCTGCAAGGGTCGAGCTACTACTCCAAGATAGACTTAAGGTCAGGGTATCATCAGCCGAGAGTCCGGGATGAGGACGTCTCTAAAACAGCATTTAGAACTCGCTACGGCCACTACGAGTTTATGGTCATGCCATTCGGGCTAATGAACGCGCCTGCCGTATTTATGGATCTTATGAACAGGGTGTGCAAACCCTATCTCGACAAGTTCGTCATTGTTTTCATCGACGACATCCTGATTTATTCGAAAAGTCAGGAGGAACACGAGCAGCACTTACGACTTATACTGGAACTTCTACGAACGGAACAGCTATACGCTAAGTTTTCCAAATGTGACTTCTGGCTTTGTGAAGTCCACTTCTTAGGCCACGTGGTAAACAAAGATGGGATCCATGTCGATCCATCCAAGGTAGATTCGATCAAGAATTGGCCTGCGCCTCGTACACCAACAGAAATACGCCAATTCTTGGGTTTGGCGAGTTATTACAGACGGTTCATCAAAGACTTCTCAAAGATTGCTCAACCGCTTACACTACTGACGCAGAAAGGTGTTGTTTATCGTTGGGGTAATACACAGGAAACAGCGTTTCAGCACTTAAAGGATAGACTCTGTAGCGCACCTATCCGCTCATTGCCTGAAGGCACGGATGATTTCGTAGTCTACTGCGACGCATCTATCCAAGGTCTTGGATGTGTATTGATGCAGAGGGATAAAGTTATTGCTTACGCTTCGCGCCAACTTAAGGTTCACGAACAGAATTACACTACACACGACCTAGAGCTGGGAGCGGTCGTCTTTGCACTTAAGATATGGCGACACTACTTGTACGGTACCAAATGCGCTATCTACACCGACCACAGAAGCCTCGAACATATATTCAAACAGAAAGAACTGAATATGCGACAACGATAATGGGACGAACTGCTAAACGACTACGAATGCTCAATCAGGTACCACCCAGGCAAAGCCAATGTTGTGGCTGACGTCCTCAGTCGAAAGGACACCGTGCCTAAGCGCGTGCGAGCTTTACAACTCACTATACAGTCTAGTCTTCCTTCCCAGATACGAAATGCTCAGGTAGAAGCATTGAAACCAGAAAACGTCAGGGCAGAAGCCCTACGCGGCTCAAGGAAACGCTTAGAACAGAAGGAAGATGGTGCTTATTACGTAACAGGACGCATCTGGGTTCCACTCTATGGTAATCTACGCGAGCTTGTAATGGATGAAGCTCATAAGTCTCGCTACTCGGTACATCCAGGTGCGGATAAAACGTACCACGACATCAAAACTACATATTGGTGGCCTAGCATGAAGGCCCACATAGCCACATACGTTAGCAAATGCTTGACTTGTGCGAGAGTCAAGGCAGAATATCAGAAACCGTCAGGTCCACTCCAACAACCTGAGATGCCACAATGGAAATGGGAACAAATTTCCATGGATTTTGTTACTGGCTTACCTAGATCTCAGCGCGGAAATGATACTATTTGGGTGATCGTGGATCGACTCACAAAATCTGCTCACTTTTTGGCCATTAAAGAAACAGACAAGTTCTCTACCTTAGCAGACATTTACTTGAAAGAAGTGGTCTCGAGGCACGGAGTGCCCACCTCCATCATCTCTGATCGTGACGCACATTTTACTCCAGAACTGTGGCAAGCAATGCACAAATCGTTTGGCTCTCGTTTAGACATGAGCACGGCGTATCATCCTCAGACCGATGGGCAGTCTGAGCGCACTATTCAAACTCTAGAAGACATGCTTCGGGCGCGCGTAATAGACTTTGGCAATGGTTGGGAAAAACATCTGCCACTTGTGGAATTTTCGTATAACAACAGCTATCACACCAGCATTAAAGCTGCACCATTCGAGGCACTGTACGGGCGTAAGTGCCGGTCACCTCTCTGTTGGGCAGAGGTGGGAGATAGTCAAATCACAGGTCCAGAAATGGTAGTCGATACTACAGAAAAGATTGCACAAATACGACAATGCATGGCGGCAGCTCGCGATATGTTGGACCTTTCGAGGTTATTGAGAAAATAGGCAAAGTGGCCTACAGATTGAACTTACCACCTGAACTCAGTGCAGTTCACAACGTCTTTCACGTGTCGAATCTGAAGAAGTGTACGTCAGATGAGACCCACATAGTTCCCTTAAAGGAACTCACTATCGACGAGCGGTTGCACTTCGTCGAGGAACCTGTTGAAATCACGGACCGGGATGTTAAGGTCCTCAAGAACACGAGAATCCCTCTTGTACGAGTTCGTTGGAACTCCCGCCGCGGCCCAGAGTTCACCTGGGAGCGCGAAGATCAAATGGAACTCAAATATCCCCAGTTATTCGGAACCAATGCAACTACTACTGAGGCTGAAGCTACCAACGCGGAATTTCGGGACGAAATTCCAAATCAACAGGGGGACAATGTGACACCCCAAGAAAACCAGTAATCTTCGCAAACCTGCTCGAGGAGCCGCGATACGACACAGGTAATCAACGTCACACTACTAGCTTCCTCAATAACTGCATGCTAAATTTCGGGACGAAATTTCTTTCAAGTTGGGGATAATGTGACAACTCGAATTTCCGACGTTCTTTATTTGCATTTAATGCACGTTCACTTCGACTATATAGTTGTGTTATGATAAAACCTAGTGTGTTGCATGGTTATGTGTGATTGTATAACTTGCGTACTGTTTGTAAAACTTAAACTGCTTAGAACCCGACGAAACACAAGGCTGTTTCGCCATAACCCATTCCGACGAAACAGGCTGTTTCGCCATGAACACTCCGACGAAACAGAAGTCTGTTTCGCCGGCCCAGTAACTCACGAAGCCCAGCTTGGGCCCAGAACGTTATTCTGCGTATTTTTACGTAAAACATCATCATTTTGCACTTTCTATCAACATAACCGAAACCCTAGAGCTCTCTCACTGTAACGGCGAACTAGAACCCACCGGAAACCCTTGTGCGATCAAACCATCATCTCGGTTAGTAGATTTATGTGTCTTGATTGATCGTTCATCCGTGTACGTGTTTATGTGTCATGTGATTCTGCTTGATGATGTATATCTGAAACTGATACATGTTAAACATTAGGGTTCTTGTATGATGATGATGATATAGATTTCGTTATGCATGATGTGGTCGGATATGATAAAGCTATGCGAAACTTATTACAACCGAATGCTAGGTTCTGGATATTTTATTATGGTCTGATTCCGAATACACATTAGTATCTTGATAGGGATCGATAATATGATGTTGTATGTTAATCGATATGTTGAACACATTGACCTAGGGTTCATGCTAGACGTTAAGAACTGTGATGCTTATGTTATAATGATGTTATGATGAATTCTGTGAACAAATGATTACTGTGTAATTGATGATTTGCTGATGACGGCTGCTAGCATGATTAGGGTTTCTGTGTATTTTCGTAACTGCTGTAACTGTGTCTACGAATTAGACATTCGACGAAACAGGAATCTCGGCGAAACAGAATGTGTTTCGCCAAGAGTCGTCGACGAATCAGAATCCTGTTTCGCCGAACAAGGCCACGACGAAACTGAAGGTGTTTCGTCAATAAATGTGTTTCGCCAACAACTGTGTTTCGCCAATATTGTGTTTCGCCAAACGTGTGTTTCGCCAACTAGCTGATCTGTGCAGTAACTTGGATTAATTCTGTTAAGTGTTAACTGGAATATTTAATTGCTGTTAAGTGTAACCATCTTGTATATGATTGTGATTACGTGTTACATGTTTATACGTGTACAACTGAAACACAAACTGATTATGTATACGTGCATACCTTAGGACGTGATTGATTATTTGCGAGCACTTACATACCTAGCATACCGAGCAAACCAAGGTGAGTTCACAAAAGCCAAGGCATGGGGTTCCCAGGGGGGAATGGGGATTTGATAATGACTGTACATACATAGATGACAAAACCTACTGCTAGACTAGTAACACTTATTGAACGATCTTCGCACACCTGCCAAGGACATTGGCCGCGATATTATGACTGTCTTCGCACACCTGCCAAGGACATTGGCCGCGAACTAAAATTACGACATCTTCGCACACCTGCCAAGGACATTGGCCGCGAACTAAACTTACGATATCTTCGCACACCTGCCAAGGACATTGGCCGCGATACAAACAAACCTAGTCTAGAAAAACTTGGGGAATAACATTCCCCAACATCTTCGCACACCTGCCAAGGACATTGGCCGCGATGGAAACTAATACGATACATTGTAACGAACGAACATACTACTACTCACGCTATACTATTACTGAACTCTTAACTGTGAACTCGCTCAACTAGTTGTTGACTCTCTCTTGCATGCCTTGCAGGACCTTAGGTACATATGGAGCTTGCACAGGGAGGAGTAGGTCGTTGTGGGACATGGATCGATGATGCCATGTTATCTATCTAAACATTTGAATTTACTATTTACATTGGGTTTACTTATTTATGCTTCCGCTATACACTTATTGATGTTTGGTTTTGAAAACACCTTTCGTATTGATGAATGATTTTACTACTTACTTATATGTTCAATATGATTGGTGGCTTGATCCTGGTCAGTCACGCCTCCAAGCGGTGATACTCCGCGTGTGGATTTTGGGGGTGTGACAGAATGTTTCTTCGTCAAGCTGATTCTTCGTGAAGATTGTTCGTGTATTAAGACTGTTCGTTAAATGGTTGGTGAGATTCTCCCTTTTACAGTAACTTACTTTTTCTAATTTTAAGAAATGTGGTAGCTGGATATCCTAACTTAGTTAAAAACAAACATTCGAAAAGATTGCCTTTTCCAGCAAATCTTTTGGATCTTATCCCTACCAACCAATTTCCGGTGACTTTTCCGGTTAAACGACTCGCAGGAAAGTTTGATGAACACAAAGTTTGAAAGAAATTTAAAGAAAAACCATGTCCTAACATGTCTCCATGTGTTCTAACTGGGTTTTTGTAAAAATTATCTTCAAATAACAAGTTTTAACTAAGTTATAAACACTTTTTCTGGAAAAACTTAATTTTCTTGTTTTCAAGCTCAAAAACAACTTCAAGAAACTTCACAACTTGCTCAAACACAAGGTTTTCTTGGTTTTAAACAAGGAAGAGAGCCAAAGCTCTGATACCACTTGTAGGTCCACTTGGAGGATCAAGATAACCTACTTCTTTGTTTGTTAACACAAACACGAGTGCGGAATCCATGTAGTTATGCAAACCAAAGCAAGGTAATGCAAACACAACTAACCATAGATTCACAAATCTTAGATTAACCGAAGAGAACCAGTACAACACATACACACAGTACTTACAACCTTCAGGTACTCTCTTGCTGAAATGACAAGCGAGTGACTGTATTTATAGGCCCAACACCCAGTAACCCTATGCAGAAGGTTACTGGGCTCACGAACACTTATCAGACCCACAAAAAATGGAATGTTCGCGGACTATTCCAACGAACGGTTCATCACCCCGAAGAATCATTCTTCGTGGTGAACAATCTGATGAGAACAATGTTCATTACATGTGTAGTCCCACGAAGAATAAGGATTCTTCGTGGGGATCCTATAAACAGACGAACACTTGCAGAAAAACAAACAGTAAGATCCAAACACATTAACAACTAACAGTTGCACACATGCAAACTGTTTTACAACGCTAACAAAGTAAACGTCGTGCTAAGTCAAGATAGGATGATATCTTGACTTGGCCGACTCGACCAAAACTATACAGACCGTAAATAAAGACCGTACAAATTACAACATAATAAGAACAAGCTACAGACACAAAACTGCACCAACAAACTCCCCCTTGTCTGTTGCTTGGTCTTCGGTCTTCATCCCTTAATGGCCTGTCTCGAACCACGAGCTTCACGCGTGAATACCCCGATAGTAACAGAAACAGGCGACGCGTTGAAAGTGTAGAGTCTAACTTGCATCCTTATCTTCATAGAAGATGTCGTGATGAAACAACCTGTCGATGTCAGCCGCCGACATTTTAACAATCCACATCGGGTCGAGAATACAAACATTTTCCTTGTCGTTCCGGAAGACGATGACTGCCTCGTGTGTTCTGAGTCATAACACCAAAGTGCCATGTTCTCAAGAATATCTTGTTCCATTTGCATGAGCGGAATCCTATCCAAGACCTTCACCGGCTTATACACGAGCCTGTACCAAGCTGTGTTGGTCGCTGGATCCAACGTAAACTTTATCTGTTCATACATTGGGAACTGTGGCTTGTATAACTCATCATTCCAACCCTTTCATCGTTCCATCCTCAATTTCCGAGCAAACAACTTAGTACCTTCAAAATTTGACCGATTTATTAGCTCCAGTCGTGCTAACGTTGCTACATCGTAGAATGGCAAGGTAAGAATACTTAGCAGCAATTTGAAATACCGAATTCCATGTTCTTGCTTCACTGCAACACAATGAAGTTCTTTCACAAACATCCAGCTCAGTATTCTTCCCAGAGGATGATTCTTTTCATATTTCATGTAGTCAACTTGTGCGACTGGAGGGGTCTGGTTTAGCAGTCTTAGAAAGAAAGTTCTTCCTCCATTCCTCGAATGAATCTGTTGGAACAACAGAGGAATCACGATTCTTTAATCTTTCATCGATTTCATCCACATTATCTTTCAGCCAGTCTTCATCAAACGGATTGAACTCAGTGCCGTCTTCTCTAACATACTTTGACTTCTCGACATCGCCTTCGAACACCATTTCGTCAAGACCATCCAAGTTCACTACCTCGGTCTCACTAGGTATCTTGTCGATAGTAGCATCAACTACTACCTTCATCTCGTTCAACGCTAAAATCTGTTCACTTTAGAGTTCAGAAATTATTTCTCCTTCTTCCAATTCATCACCAGTTACAGAGTGACACACCTGTAACGCTAGATCTTCTGATCTTAAAACCACATCACCACCTCCCGTTAAGCATTCACCAACAAAACCACTCGCGCTTTCAACCAACGCTAACTGAAGACATTCAGTAGCTTGCATTCCTTCTAACCACTCTCATTCCTCTTGAGTACCATCTAAGGCAACAGGAGCGGTCACAACCTGCTCAGAACTAGAACCCATGACAACTTGAGTTGAAGTAGACCTCTCTGGTTGTCCAGATGCTGTAGGAACATCAGGATTGTCGGGATCTTCACTATCATGATCTCGTTTCTGTAACACTTCTTGTGCTTTGCATCTCTCGGTCCAAAGAATATTAACTCGCTTTCTAGTCACTTCAAAACTGCTAGTCATTTGCTTTACGTTGTCAGCGATGGTTTTGTTCCTGGAGTCGTACCATTTCGTTATCTCATCATACTTTCCAGACAGCTTATCGGTAGTTCATAAAACAACAGAGTTTCGTTCCTTCAGTCAATTCATGTCAATTCCACGAGCATTGTCAGCTGCCCTCAACTGAACATTCTCAGCTCGCAAGCGCTCAATCTCTGCTTGTTGTTTCTGCACAACTTCTTTCAATGAATTAATCTCTAATTATTGAGCAACGTTCATTTGGCGGTTTGATGACATGACTTCCGTATGTCGATTTATCTAAAGTGTTGCTGCTTGGAGTTGTGAGAATAAAAAGTTCACTTTCTCACTCTCGGACATACGCTCGAACATCGTACCACAACGTTCAGAACTCTTTTGTTGAACCCTTTCCCGAGCTGATTGAGATGATGATGTTGCATGCTGTGGTTGAACTGGGGGTGTCTCAACAGATGTGGTAGTAGGCGGTGGCTCTGAAGCTGTTGTGGGAGATGACATCAGTGCCTCGGCTTCTTCAGCAGTTAAGCCAGGATCAGTACTAACCGCGGCTTCATGAACGGGTTCTGATAGCTGTGTGGAAGCACGTTGAGTTTGTGACGCACCAATCGATTTCCTACTTTTCTTCTTACGTCGAATTGTAGCTTGCTTCTTTCTTTCCTTCTCAGACTCGGTATCGGATGGAACATAATCTTCATCTTATTCTGTTCGAATCCGTTTGATTTGTCTAACACCTTGTGCATCAACATATCATTCATATCCGGGTTCAAGTAGATTATCATCAGAATCCGACTTGTCATCATCACCTGGTTGCTTGCTTTGATCACCGCCGGTAGAGCCTGTGCCACTAGCACCAACAACTCCACCATCACCACCTTAGTTATCACCGTCACTACCTTCGTCATCACTGTCGTCATCATCACTTTCACCCTTTTTTTCCGAATTTATCTTCGATCATCTTGTTCAAAGTGGGCTCTTCATTATCGGAATCACTGTTATCATGTCGCCACTTGTCGTTCTCCGGCGCTACATACGTGTTGCTATCTAAGTACCCAAATAACTTTCGGGGAAGATCGCGTTCCTTGTAACTCTTAGCGCCATATCCTCAAAAGATTTTCAATGAGATTTCTTTCATGACATCAATCTTCAAAACATCATTGTTTTCTTTAGGGAGATCTGGATGTTGGACATTCATAATCATCTGAAGAAAATGTGGATACATCCAAAACTTGCTACCTCCCGTAACACTTCCAGTTCTTCCCAAATTCTCTTTCATGTTAGCAAAGATGTACTTTGAGATATTGAACGGTTTGTTCAATACTAAAGCCACCATTAAACCAACAAGATCATTGTTTGCCATATCGTATCCACTTCGACGATTACTTAAAAAATGAATCAGGACATGGAGTAAGAACTTGTAACGGAGCGGTAACGATGACTTGTTCAATTGATTTCCCATAATATCTCCAACACACTTCATACGTAGTACACAACCTCTTTGACATTTTAACGGCACCGAATATGAAGCATCAGGATCATCACCAAGTTGTAACAGAGTGTTAAGGATCTCCACAGAAACAACAACATCTAGATTGTTAACACGTCCTCGTATCACCTCCTTGCCATCAATTTCAACAACTTCCGCCGAATCCCAGAAAGCTTTTATAAAAGACTTGTACACGGTAGTATGATAAGTAATGGCATGGTTGATCCTCGATTCACGTTACCACTTTGTAATCCCTTTGTATTCAATCAGCTTGTCTTCCGGATCCAAATAAGCAATCATGTTGTGACGAGGTTCTGACATGATTTCTACTTCTGACTTATCAGTTCTATTCGTTGCGGGTTTCTTTTTTCGTGTTTTAGGTGCCATTCTGTACACAAAGAGAAGAACAATGTGAAGGACTGTCAAAACAAAAGGAAATACATCCAAACAGGTTAACTGTGAACATTCTGTGACTGATTAACCCTCACGAAGAATCTATGTCTATGAAGAGTTAGTGTCTGCGAAGAATCAAAGTCTGCGAAGAATCAAGGTCTACGAACAACCCTGGTCAACGTAGAATTGACAACAATTCTTAGTCTACCCTTCTTGTCACTACGAAGAACCCTGGTCAATGAAGAATGGATTCTTCGTTGACTATAGTTCTTCGTCATCTATTCTTCGTTTGTAACTGATTTTCGTCTCCAATCAAATTTCACAGTTCACAGTTCATTAACTTGAAGTGTTTTATTCAGTCCTTAAACAATTTGACATGAACCATTTAAAACATCAAACCGACACAAAGATCCCAAATCATATCTAGATTAGTTCATTTATTTCATATATTGACCTAAGTCTTTAAAACAAAAACTGACTAGAATCCACATTTAAACACAATCTAATAACCCGAATCTATATAGCAACCATGTTTACAAACTCATTTCAACAATCATCAACAACACAATCTTGTCATTAAGACCAATACATTTACGAAAGATAACAGTCATCATTCAAAACCAAAACCCCTTATTTTTCTTGACATTCTTGAACCAAACACATAACATCCTAAATCTGTTAAAACCATCTCATATAAATTCTTGTTTAACACAACTTTCAAAATACAACATAGACAGAAATATGAGAAAAACGGTTTGAATTTTCAGATTTATGTTATAACAACATCATCAATGAGTATTTGATTTATGAACTTAGGGTTTCGATCTTTGACTGTTATCGATTATGTTGTTAATCGATCGCATAATGGTATGTAACAACACCATACCTTGATGATCTGTAAACAATATTCAAGCACAACGGTTGATTTTTGGGTTTTTGAAGAAGATGAACGGTTGGGGATTCTTGTTTGGTGAGAGAGAAAGTGAAAAGTGAAAAGTGAATTGTGATAAGGTTAAACTGACAACATCCCCTTTTATACAGCCTGACCCTTATGAACAACCATGGTTCGACGAACAATTATTTGGGCCGACAAAGAATCAAAGATGGGCTAACATAGTTAAGCCCAAAACCAAGACCCGCAAAGAATGAGGATTCTTCACCGATTGACCAACCCAGCGAACAATTTGTTACGAAGAATGATTTTTCGTTGACTGAAAGCATTCTTCGTTGACCTTTGAACCTTCGTGAACCTTTTGGTTCTTCGTGAACCTTTTCCAACACAGCAAACACCAACTGAGAAGTACCTTGAACAGATTTAAGCAGTTTTTTTTTCAAGTTGTGATATTAAAGACAAGTTGGTTTTGGGCCTTTTCCGGGTAGAAAACATTCGAGCGACAACTTCAGCTAATCAAGAAAAACTAAATTTTAAAATAAATACAAGTTAAAATCCTAAAAATCTACCTGCAAAACAGTAAAACTAAAACAAACCTTAACAACATTAACTACCTGTACACTAAGTTACCATTTTTTTCGAGTTTCAAGGTAAGAGAATCATACCAGCTTACGGTCTTGTCAAAAACGGATTTGGTTTCTTGTAAATATTTAGATAAGCATCCTACCACAATTATCGGTTTCGTTGTCCACATAAGCTCAACTTATCAGATGTAGTCACGATTAGGAGATACGCTTTAATGTATGATTTATACTACTCGCTGGTGTTCTTCCACTCACGACACATTCCCATATCAAGACATGCATGAGAATTCATCTTACCGGTGAGTATACTGATCTGTTTTCAACGTATTGATTGTGAGATATCACTTATTCTTGATTGAAAACAAGCCCTTTGTGATTAAATCACTTATTGACGAGGAACTTGATTTTCAGATGCATGAGGGCACAGGAGCAAGTCCGTGAACAGGTTAGTACCATCGTACAGACAAAGAGACGAACTTGACTCCCGGATAAATGTGATATTTTATCACTTATTCATTTTGGACATGTGATTGTTTATCACTTATTGAGGTCAAATGCAATATGTACACGTATTTATGGTATCATGTAAGCTCTTGACTTGCGTCCCCGTTATTTTTCGGTAAAAGATTCAACCATGATACCCAAATGATAAATCAGCATAAAGACCGCATATCTCAGAACCTCGGCATACTATGAAACGAAATTTCGGTACCAAGACCATATGCCAATGAATGGTTCCCACCTGGCTTGCAGTTCCTTATGTTTATATCAACCTGCACGTTTTAATCTGATTGTGAGCCTACCAATACATCATTAGTAGAGCTGTTTATCGTTTTTCATTTTGCATTTTTCAACCGTATTTGACCGACCACTGGTGTATCATCATCTTCTCTTATCTTTCCAAGAAACTCATTTTTGATTTTTTGGATTTTTTTAATGTTTTTTGTATTTTTGAGATTTTTAATGTTTTTGGTTTTTCTGAATTACTCCCCCTCAAAAACAGAAAACACAATAACTAAAAGACATATTTTTGGATTTTTACAATTTTATGATGTTTTTGTACTTTTCAATAATTCAAAAGTAAAGACTGAGAGCAGTAAAAAAATAAAAGACATTTTTTGGATTTTTTAAATTTTCTGATGTTTTTGTATTTTCTTAAATCCCCCCCCCCCTAAAATGCAAAAAGACAAAAAATGAAAATCTTTTTGTATTTTTAGTTTTTAAGAAAATATTTACAAAAACGATTTGCCGAAGATGATCTACTTGGGTTTCACATTGATGCCATTGGCCAAAAGAAGATAATCAAAACGTGATTTATCAAAAGCTTTGGTAAACAGGTCGGCACGTTGATGATCCGTGTGGATTTTAACAACATCGATAAGTTTCTTTTCATAAAAACTCGTATGAAATGATACTTAATCTTGATGTGTTTGGTCTTAGAGTGTTGTACAGGATTACGAGTGATCTGTAAAGCAGCTTCGTTATCAACATAAATAGGAGTAGTTAGGAATTCAAAACCGTAGTCGCGCATTTGCTGGTGGATCCATAAAACCTGGGAGCAGCGACTAGAATCTGAAATGTACTCAGCCTCGCACGTTGACGTGGCCACACATATCTGTTTTTTATACTGCCACATGACTAGGCGATTCCCCAAGAACTGACATCCCGCTGATGTTGACTTTGCATCAATCTTGCAGCCGCCATGATCAGAATCACTGAATGCAATGAAATCGAAGTTATCATCCTTAGGATACCACAGACCGATGTCTGGACAACCCTTTAGATAACGAAAAATCCTCTTAACAACCATCATATGAGAAACCTTCGGATTGGACTAGTAACGAGCAAGAAGACATGTTGGATACATAATGTCGGGCCTTGAAGCGGTAAGATACATGAGAGATCCGATCATGGCACGATAGAGAGAATGTTCCACATGTTCACCGGTTCCGTCAGGAGTAATTCCATGATTCTGAGCCAGAGGAGTTCCCGCAGGCTTCGAGTCTTCCATCTGACATCGTTTCAATATATCCCCAACGTACTTTGTCTGATGAATGAAGATCCTTTTCTCAGACTGATGAACCTGCAAACCCAAAAAGAAATTCATTTCCCCCATAGCACTCATCTCAAACTTCTCTTGCATCACCCGCTCGAATTCCTTGCACATTTCATCGTTTGTAGACCCGAAAATGATGTCATCCACATATACTTAAACCAGCAATAAATCCTCGTTTCTTTCCTTGATGAAGAGAGTACAGTCGATCAACCCATGCTGAAAACCATTCTGCAACAGATAGGTAGACAACGTTTCATACCAAGCCCTTGGAGCTTGATGAAGACCATAAAGTGCCTTGTTTAGAAGCCACACTCTGTCAGGATGAATCGGATCTTCAAAACCAGGCGGTTGCTTAACATATACTTCTTCCTCGACCACACCATGAAGAAATGCACTTTTCCCATCCATCTGATAAACAGTGAACTTCTTGTAGGACGCATAAGCCAAGAAAATCCTTATCGCCTTAAGATGTGCTACCGTTGCATAAACTTCATTATAATCAATGCCTTCTACCTGATTAAAGCCCTGAATAACCAATCTCGCTTTATTTCTCACAACGATACCTCGGTCATCCTTCTTGCACCTGTAAACCCATCGAGTACCAATCTTCTTATAGTTCGGGGGCCTGTCAACCAATTTCCACACGCCCAATTTCTGAAACTGCTGAAGTTCCTCTAGAATTGCTTCAACCAATGAATCGTCTTTCATTGCCTCCTTCCACGATTTAGGCTCAACTTGACAAACATAGCAGGCGAAAGACCAATCACTCTGTTCCCCGGATTCTCAAATTTCCGAATACAACCCAGCTCTGGTTGTTTCGAAGCTGATTACGTGTCTGCACACCACTTTGGACATCTTCTATAATATTCTACCGAGGTGAGTATCATGAATTCGAGTTTCAGGAACATCGGTAACTCGAGCATTAATACCCAAATTATTGATATTCAAATCAACAACTAAATCGATGCCTGGAGACGCATTAGATGTGGATGCATTCCCTTCAGCATTGTCTTGAACCTGCACCTCAGAAGTTGCTTCAGAAACACCTTGAACAGGAGCTTGGACAAAAGCTGAAGTTGCTTCATTAGCATTATGAAACTCCTCATTTTCTGACAAAACATTATAATCAGCTGCATCTTCAAACTCCTCATTTTGAGCAACATTATTAACCGAACCAGACTCTTGTCGGTTAACAATAATTGGTCATACTAATGATGAGTCACTGTTGCATCACCTTCAAGTAACATTTGTGCTGCTGCAAACGCATCATCAAAAGTTGGTAGATTAAAAGAGTCAAACAGCCCATCATAATCAAACATCCAAGGAGCACCCAGAGCTCTCACCCATCTAGTGTACCTTTGAACCCTAACTTCACCCCATTCCTCAATCTTTTTAGTTGTCAGATTCCACAGCCTGAAATTTGGAGTAGCATACCCTAGAAAGAAACCTTCGATAGCCCTTGGACCAAACTTGCCATGTGGATCAATCATAGTGCATGGAGCGCCAAAAGGTTCTAAGTAAGACACATCCGGTTTCCTTTTATGTAACAATTCGAAACATGTTTTCCCATGCCTTTTAACAGTAAGAACCCTGTTCAAAGTATAACAAGCAGTAGCCACAGCTCCCCCCCCCCAAACTGAACAGGAAGCTCCGACTCCACTAACATAGTTCTTGCCGTCTCGATAAGCGTTCTGTTCTTCCTCTCAGTGAAACCATTTTGTTGAGGAGTGTAACGAGAACTGCACTCATGCCGAATTCCCTTAGAAGTACAAAACTCATCCATAACCTGATTCTTGAATTCTGTCACGTTGCCACTTCTGATTTGCTTTACCCTCAAAGTGTACAAATTCTCAAGTAAAGTGAGCAGATTTTCGAGGATTCCCAGAGTCTCACTCTTGTGTGCCATCATCGATACCCATGAGAATCTTGAATATTCATCAGTAACAACCAAAAAATAAGCATCTCCAAACGTAGTCTTGTGCTTCATAGGTCCAATGAGGTCCATATGAAGATGTTCAAGAGGCATGTTGATGGTGTTGACTTTCTTGATTGGATAGGACTTCTTCGCTTGCTTTCCTTTTTGGCACGATACACATACATCTTGTAAATGAAAACTCTTGACTGGAAGACAATTCACAAGATTATTTCTCACCAGATGGTTCATTTTCCTCAAGTGATTGTGACCCATACGTCTGTGCCAAGATATAGACTCCTTTTCAATGGCCTTTGAGACAAAACATGTAACTTATGCAGACATGGTAATAGCTTGGCTCATATCAAGAATATACAAGTCATTAATTCTTGGAGCCGGCAATAGAATCCATTCTTTGGGTATTTTGAAACCGGGTTTCAGCACATAACAACTGGTATCATCAAAATGTACGGTGAACTTCTTGTCACAGATTTGCGAAACACTAAGAAGATTATGATCAATTTGACACACATAATTGATCTTATCAAAACTAACAACACTATTGGAAATCATTCCTTCTCCAGTGATGTATCCGCCTTTATCACCAGCAAAGGCAAAATAACCTCCCCTAATGCTTTTCACATCGTACAGGAGCCTTAAGACGCCTGTCATGTGCCGGGATGCTCCACTGTCAACAATCCAAAGACTATTCACAGTTCCTCCTGGAACACCCTGCACAACACACTACACGATCAGTTTGAGATGGGAACCCAAGCCTTAGTGGTCTTGGGTCGACCCTTATCATCAAGAAATGTTATTTCAATTTCTTGATGATTGGAAATGGTGTGCCTCCCCTTGAAACTATACTGGTTTTAGGTTTCCAAGATTATTGTCGTTTATCAGATTGATTGTTATTTATAGATTTAGACACTTCTGGTTTTGACGAATTTGATGAACTTCGTCCCTTTTCTACAACATCCGGTTTTAACACTTTTACGTCGTTGTTTTGCTTCTTGTTCCTTAACAGTGCGTTTGTCTTGTTTAGGTGACACAGGACGACGTTGGTAATCCTTTTCATGAGGGGCTTTTTGTAACACCTCGTAAAAATCATGTCCAATGCAATAACGACACGTGTCATAACATTAACCATGTGAAAAGATAACTTTGAGGGACTAAAGTGGTCAATTAGTGTAAAGATGTTTGTGGAAGGATAAAAAATGTCAACATGCCAAACTTGTGCCTCTGATTGACCTTACACGATCTTCATATTCTTTCTTAAATATAATATCTGATTCAAAAAGCCGTTTGTGCTTAAAATTTAGAATTTACAAAGCACGGGAGTTAAACGTGCCAACATGTGAGAATGTTACCTCTGAGTGACCTTTTAACAATCCCGAAGCCTTGTAACATTTAATCATATTCTCGCAGATGTCGGATATTGATTTTATAGAGTTTTGATGCAATCAAGACTTTTCGAGTGGTCTCATAGCTAACCGGGAGCTTAACAAAGTTAATCTTATGAACCAAGGCACTTAAAAGTTAACTATGGGGGTTAATACTGCAATTAATGAAAGTTATTTAAACTAAATATGGACCAGGGACTGAAAATGCAAAGGTGGGAAAGTTTTTACCAGATTTAAGGGTCCTCGCGGGGCGCGTAGACGTTCTCTCAAGTCTACGCGGGCCGCGACTAAGTCACCAGCGACCAAAAACTGGACAACTCAATGTTGCAGCCTGTCCACCGCCATTACATGCTAGTTTTTCATTACCAGGGACTCTTCAAGTGGTTTTTACTGCCATGGGGACACTTGTTAACGTCTGATGACCTCCCATAACAGCTGTAGTGATCCTAAAGCATTCAAATTTCTATATAAAGGACCATGTTTTGGATTCTTGAACTTGCACACTTCAATTTTTTACTCTCAATTGATCTCTGGAGCATCCTGGACATCTAGAAAGCTTTCTTAAGTTTAATCTTCGTGCTAAAGACCATTGTGAGTGTTCTTAGTTTCTTTAGTTAAGTTTTTATTAGTTAAATGACCGAAAGTCAAAGATATCGTAATTATACTTTGACTTTGTGATTAATCACTAACGGTCCAGCCATTGTTCGAATTGAAAATGGCTATGTGTTGGTAATTAAGTAGGTGATAATCCCTCAAAAGGGCACCTTCTAATTATCACGTTTACTCAGTCAATTGTCGGGTCAAAGTTATTAATAGAAAGGTCAAACGGGTCAGTTTTTATAAAATAATTCATAACTAATAACGCAGAAGCTATAAAATATATTTTATCACTTAAATAACTTAGTAAACAATATAAGAACATGTTTAGGCATGTTCAACCCGACAATTCTGAGTATTAGGCTCGGTTCGCAACTGAAAGTCGCAAAACTAGACTTTTGCTTTGACTTTCAGTTCTGACCCGAATTAGCTTTGTTTAGATATGCCTTAGGGTTCCTTTGTGACCATGTTACATGTTAGTATAACCCTCTGAGGTTATACATCATGGTCCCTTAGAAATCATAGTACATTGCAATTTCCGTTATTTGCTTAAAATTTGACATTTATGCCCTTATGTTCTAAAAATGGGATTTTTTAAAATGTGAGAGGACAAAATAGTTTTATAACTGAAAAATAAGCATGTCCATAAAATTTGACATCAGTTTCGGGTCCCAATCAAAAGTTATGCAAGATAGCGTAAAATAGAACTTTTTGTTAATTAAATGACATTTGTAGCACAAATCATATTTAAACCCATATTCTTGCACCAAACTTGCTACCCATTGTAATGATAAAATTTTTAAGGAATTTTGAAATTTTTGTCAAATTTTATACTGACCATAACATAGAGTTCTTGTATAAATTCGGTAGTTGACGATAATGCCATTTTCATTAATAAAATGAGTTTTACATATCATTTGCATGCCAAACCTTTTTCTACTGATGTTATATAATAAATAAAATATTTTAAGCATTAACGACTGATCAAAACTTCAGAATTTTATAAACATCATGAATATCGTCAATTACCGACTTTTACGCTAATTAGGCGCATAGTATGGTTTAAAACCATATTTAACGCCTAAGACCTGTTACGTATTGATTTTATAAATAAATTTTGATACTTTAACAGTAAGTATAAGTCTTGAACTCAGACTTCCAAATTTGACCTTAAAAGCATATGTGAAATGACCAAAATGCCCTTACGGTGTATAATTTGGCCATAAATGATAAACCTCACATATGTATGATATCTTACTGATATAAATTGATAAAATAAATATTTTTACTGAATATATTAGACCAAAACCTCAGTTTGCTATTAAACCTCTTTTATAAACTGTAAAATGACCAAATTACCCTTTCGGGGCTTAATTTGGTTTTAATTTCGTTTGGGGCATAATTGAAGATATCCTACTGATATCACAATATATTTTAAGCATAATAACTTATGGAACTTTTACTTGTCTTATCCGGTTACCCGTTATGCTTATACGCGTTCGGTACGTGACTAGTTTGCATAAATTAGCCGAAACGGGTCAAACCTTATCATTTTTATTTCAAAATCCAGAATGTATTTAGTTTACCCATTTTATTTAAGTCTTCATACTTGTTGGGTCTAAATCACATTCCAATCCGGTCATCGCTTAATCTCGTGTTTCGTACCGTAAGCTTTTCCTTAAAACTAACCGGTCTAAGTTATAACTTAATAAGACCAGTTAGGAATCTAAGAGGTTATTAAAAACCTTCGTTCCAGATTAGGAGCCCAGTAAAAGCTACCTGCTGGCTGATTAGAATATACGCCTGAGTTTAATTTACATTTTTAGCTCAGGTAAATACTTTTAACTTATTTTCCCTTATACGGGCTTGGGATACGGTAAATTATTACCGCTTGGTCGGGTATTGAATATTTAATCGATTAGTGGTTATATCATTGAGATAACCCGTTTTAATCTGTTTTGTTTGATATAAAGCATTTGGGGGCTAATATGACCGTGTCCTGGATATCCTCGGCTCATTCATTTGAAATGGCCACGACTTAAGCACGGGGTGTAGGCATACACCTGACAGTTGCGTATGAAAAACGATATCTCACTCGTGAGGAAACTTCTTGTGGGCTTATACTAGTGGTGTGTCTATTAATCTTGTCCCGGCTCTTCTATTCTGGGCCCTGAACGTACGACAAACATGTAAATCTATATACAAGATTATTTTAAATAATTTTTCCAAGTTATAAAATATTTGTGCCTTGTGCATTCAAACAATTTTTATAAATGTTTTCAAAAGAGTCAGTTAATTGTATTTACTGGTGTAAACTGACATATTTTTCAAAAAGATTAAGTGCAGGTACTACGCAAAATGGGCTGGAAGCTCCTGAGTATTAAATAAAGAGTCTTGCAAGCTCTTAATACTTAAAGTCTGTCGAACAATATTTTATTTTATGTTTTAGATCCGCCTGTGGATCCACACACAACCACTTGTATAATATTTAATTATACTTGGTGTTTCGATTTGTATTAATATTTTACTTTCAAGACTTCCGTTGTGCATTAAACTGTGATTATTTGTCTATGATGATATCAGCTACGTCACGATACTCCCCACCCGGCCCACCGGTAATACATGGAAATATCGGGGTGTGACAGGTTGGTATTAGAGCCAACATTGAGTGAATTAAACACTAGCCTTTTGTGTTTAATCTCAGTGACACTGTTGCACATTCCTTGACTTTCGAGTCTAGGCAAACAACTTAGGACTAATCCTAATCTTAATCGTTTTGCTTTATTTTTGTTTTTTTTACAGGACTTCAATCAACATGCCTCTAAGAGTAAGGGGAAGGAGCGGACGAGGAAAAGCCCCAATGCAGGGAAGGAACGATCACGAGGCCGGACCATCTCACCGGCGCACACCATCAGCAACACTCAGCTCTAGTCCTCACGAAGACAGGAGAACCTACTTGGAGCCCGCGAGACGCTCAGTCTCACTTAGTTCCTCACCATCCTACCAACATTCGTTCGGGCCACATCAAGACGAAGAGCCTCACGATTCTCATCATTCTTTTATTCCTTTGCAGCGTTCGGGTTCACACAGTTCTTTCCAGAACCCAACTCCTTATTTCCGGAACCGGTTCAACCCGTTGAACCAAGTCGAAGAACCAGAGGGTCCAAACCCTTTGGGGCCAGTAGACCATTTTCCCGAGTACCAAAACATGGATGTGGACGAGGATCCAGATCCTGAGCTACCACCGACTGGGACGCCGACATATCCCATTGAGATTTCCAGCCGATCATCTTTTCATGGTTCGCCTTACAGGGGCCCTGATATCTGGGCCAAAAGATGGGCTTCGTACATGTGGGAGTATACTCCCCCTCACCACTACTCACCACCACACCAGCAGGTCCCTTTAGAGGACCCACATTTTCAGGCGGTCACGCCACCGCCACCACCATCGCCAGAGCAACCACCACCTCCGGAATCATCGAGGCGTAGAAGAAGTGCACGAATGTCCGTGCGTGGGGGTTTCCACTTCAGTACCCCCCAACACTCCAGCAACACCAACTACCTGCCGCTCTATGAAGACCCGCAAATGGGTGGGCCTTCAAATGCAGTTTCTGAAGTCGACTCCGCACCAGTCGCACCAGCACCACATATGGGTTATGAAAACCCAATCCCATCTTACCCAGGAGAAGCTAGGAACAACTCGTTTGAGCATCAAGCTTATTCGGGTTATAACTACATCAAGGCCCCTGCCATCGACCCATACGTTGAGGCAGCAAACTACAACGCTCTCTACCCTGGGCCCTTCCGAGCTACGTACCCAACTAGGTACCCTGCATATGGGTATCAATACCCACCTCCTCCACTACCTCAGCAGCAGCAGCCACCGCAGTCACCACAAATTCAACCACCGCAGCAACAAGAAATTATTCAAAGGTTGCATGAGGTGGAGCAGAGGGTAGATGAAGAGCGTAGGAGTCGTCGCGGTCTTCTAAATGGTTTGACAAACCTCATTAAGGGGATGAAGAAGAAGAAGAAGGATTATTAGAAATTCTTAAATATTATATTGTTACTTTATTTCAATTAAGTCCCTACATGGACATTTCATTTATGTATTTGGTCCCTACGTGGACTTGTCTTTTATTTCAGTCCCTGTGTGGATAAGTTATTTATTTAAAGTCTCGTTTAGGGCAGTTATTGTACTTCTGAGACAATTTATGGAATGCTTCATTTTAAATTCTTGTTTGTCATTATATATGTATATGCATGTGCAATATAAAACGAATCAAAATATTAATTCAATTTTCAATTGATCTGCTGTTAACATTAAATGAAATTTTAAAGGTATAACCTAGTCCACATGTCATTTTAGACAGGGCCATGATGGTAAAACCTTTTTAAGATAACATCTGAAAACATGTTAGCACTCCTGGCAAATGGGATTCGATAAAGTCACACTAGTCATCCCTATATTGGATTTTTCCAATTCCTTATCTAACCTGATGATTTAAACATCCATTAGTGATGAAGTGCCTACGGGCCATATTTATTATCCTACAAGACAAATGACAGTGTAGTCTATGACTTCCTGTCAAGAAAAGGTAATGAACTGTGTTCAAACCTAAATGCCTCGATCCTATGAGGTCATGGCTTATAAATTAAATTGTCCTTGTGATTAGGCCTTTTGTGCCACCATAATATCCCTAATAGTTTATAATTGGGTATAATTAAAATGAAAAAGATTTAAATTTACCAATATGGTCTGTAATTGCCATGGTTAATGAATCATCAAAAATGATGATTCCATAATAAACCTCTGAACAAATTGTTGTCATTATTTTATAGCAATCAAGCTTCATGGCTGAATCTGAAAAGGTTAATAGTCATCCAAGGGAAGGAAATAATAACACCAGAGTAAATGTAACTGGTGTAAATCTTCATGCATTGATAGACAATGCTATTACTAGAGCCATTAACAGATAGTTCAAAGAACCAAGTAATACTCGCACAAAGACTCAATCTGTGGATCATAGTAAGCCCCCTTCTAAAACACATGAGTCAAATAAGGATAATTCTCATCACTCGTCGAATCAGAAGAGTATCCCATCCAGACACATTGTGCTTAATCAGGAACCGTGCACGGAGGCTTGTTCTTACAAATACTTCGTCTCTTGCAAGCTAAGGGACTTTACAGGTGAAAACGGTTCCATTGACTGTATGACGTGGCTAGATGAGATGGATACTGTAGTAGATATCAGTGGTTGTGTGGAATAGGATATTGTGAAGTTTGTTTCACAATAATTTAAAGGAGAGGCCTTGGCTTGGTGGAAGTCATTAATCCAAGCCACGAGGAAAATCCCGCTGTACAACTTATCTTAGGAACAATTTGTTGCACTGATCAAGGAAAACTTTTGTCCTCAGCATGAGGTTGAGAAAATCAAAACTGACTTCTTGACTCTGGTCATGAAGAATTTGGATTGTCAGGCATATGTTACGAGTTTCAACACCATGTCTAGGCTTGTCCCTTATCTAGTTACCCCCGAGCCTAAGCGCATAGCGCGCTTCATTGGAGGTCTAGCTCCAGAAATCAAAGGCAATGTGAAAGCTTCTAGACCTACCACATATAGATCAGTAGTCGATTTGTCGTTATCCTTCACACTCGATGCGGTCAGGAATAAGTCTATCAAGGCTTTTGAAGAGGGAAAGCAGAAATGGGAAGACAAGAGCTCTCATCTTTCCGATAAGAAAAGAAAAGGGAACTCTGGGCATAGGAAGAGTTCTGGGTTTAAAAAGGACACCCATCAGACAAGTGAGAAGCCCAAGTGTAAAACCTGCCAGAAGCACCATTTTGGGAAATGCAGATTCGAATCGAAATCGAAATCGCAATCACAGCCTAAAGTTTGTGGAATCTGCAAGTCAAAAGAGCATAGAACTTTGGATTGCAAGAAAATGAAGGATGCAACCTGTTATGGTTGCAATGAGAAGGGGCACATAAGGACCAATTGCCCGAAAAACCATAAGAAACTTGAAGAGGTTAAGAAGACCAATGCTCGAGTCTTCCAAATGAATGCTCAGGAGACAGTACAGAACGATAAAGTTATTACATGTACTTTCCTTATCAATGATGTATATGCTAGAGTTTTATTTGATTCTGGTGCAGACAAGTCTTTTGTAGACAATAAATTTTGTAAACTGTTAAATCTGCCTGTTAAAACTCTAAGCATAAAATATGAGGTAGAATTGGCCGATGGTACCATAGAGACTGCTTCAACAATCTTAGATGGATGTTTCATATCCATTAGGAATCACTCTATTCCACTATCCTTGCTTCCGTTGAAATTGGCAGGATTCGATATAGTTTCATGCATGGATTGGTTATCTATTAATCAAGCCCAAATTGTCTGTGATAAGAAGCAAGTTGTCATCAAAACCCCTTATGGTGAATCGCTTACAATTCAGGGAGATACACAGTATGGATTGCCTAAACAAGTATCTATGCTTAAAGCATCAAAGTGTTTGAAGAAAGGTTGTGTCATTTACATGGCACAGGTGATATTGATGAACCAAAACCCAAGATCGAAGATATTCCTATTATTTCTGAATATCCGGATGTTTATTCCTGAAGAATTACCTGGTTTACCTCCCGATAAATAAGTGGAATTCAGAATTGATATCATTCCACGAGCAGCACCGGTCGCACAAGCTCCTTATCGATTGGCACCGACTGAGATGAAGGAACTGAGGACACAATTGGATGATTTATTGGAGAAAGGTTTTATTCAACCAAATTCATCTCCTTAGGGAGCGCCTATTCTATTTGTGAAGAAGAAAGATGGTTCAATGCGTCTATGCATTGATTACCGCGAGCTGAACAAAGTTACAATCAAGAATCGATATCCATTGCCCAGGATCGACGATCTGTTCGATCAACTGCAAGGGGCAAGTTACTTCTCAAAGATCAACCTAAGGTCAGGTTATCATCAGTTGAAGGTCAGAACCGAAGATGTGCACAAGACTATATTCAGAACGAGATATGGCCACTACGAGTTCTTAGTGATGCCTTTCGGGCTCACTAATGCACCTACATCATTCATGGATCTCATGAATCGCGTATGCAAGCCGTATCTAGACAAGTTTTTCATTGTCATCATTGATGACATACTTTTTATTCAAAGAGCCAAGCTGATCATGAAAAACATCTACGATGCATCCTCAAACTTTTGCAACAGGAGAAACTCTACGCAAAGTTCTCTAAGTTTTCTTGGACATGTGGTAAGTGAGCGTGGTATCCAGGTGGATCCCGCTAAGATTGAAGCGATTATGAATTGGCAAGCACCAAAAACGCCCACAGAAATACGCAGCTTCTTAGGTTTAGCAGGTTACTACAGACGTTTCATTGAAAACTTTTCAAGAATTGCTGCACCTTTAACTTCGTTGACTCGCAAGAATGTAAAGTTCGACTGGGGTCCCAAGCAACAAGAATCTTTTGAGATTCTCAAGCAGAAATTAAGCAATGCCCCTGTATTGACATTACTAGAAGGGATTGAAGAGTTTATATGCTTATGCAGAAAGGCAAGGTTATTGCCTATGCTTCACATCAATTAAAAGTGCACGAAAAGAACTACACCACCCATGATTTGGAATTGGGTGCCATTGTATTTGCACTAAAGCTTTGGAGACGTTACCTATATGGAACCAAGTGTGTGATCTATTCCGATCATAAAAGCCTTCAACACTTGTTTAACCAAAAAGATCTTAATATGAGGCAGCGATGCTAGATGGAAACGTTAAACGGTTATGACTATGAAATACGATACCATCCTAGTAAGGAAAATGTGGTCGCTGATGCCTTGAGCAGGAAAGAAAGGATTAAACCTATCAGGATCCATGCCAAAAGCATTGAACTAAAGAATAGCCTGAATGAAAGATTGTTAGCTGCCCAAACCTATACTAGAAGCTAACTATCCGAATGAGAAGTTAGGCGTGACTGCTGATCCGTTGTCTTATGGTAAGGGTGGAATCCTTAGATTAAATGATCGAATTTGGGTTCCAATCCATGGAGGACTTAGAGATGTGATCCTCCAAGAAGCTCATAGTTCCAACTACTCAGTCCATCCAGGCAGTGATAAGATGTACCAGGATTTAAAGGCAAATTACTGGTGGATAGGTTTGAAGAAATCTATAGCCACTTATGTGGCTAAATGTCTGACGTGTGCATAGGTTAAAGCCGAGCATCAAAAGCCGTCAGGTTTGCTGCAACAGCCTGAACTTCCCAATTGGAAATGGTAACTATGGACTTCATTACTAAGTTACCAAGGACGAAACATGTGAATGATACAATATGGGTGATAGTAGACAGACTGACCAAGTCAGCTCACTTTTTTCCCATTAAATAAACGCATAGCTCCGACAAATTAGCCCAGCTGTACGTGGATGAGATTGTATCTCTCCACGGAGTGCCGGTAACTATTATCTCTAATAGGGATACTAGATATACATCTCATTTTTGGAAAAACTTTCAGCAATCTCTAGGCACTCGTTTAAATTTCAGTACTGCTTATCATCCTCAGACGGATGGGCAAAGCGAGCGTACGATTCAAACACTGGAGGATATGCTCAGGGCTTGTGTTATTGATTTGGGTGGAAAATGGGATGACCATCTTCCTTTGATTGAATTTTCATACAACAATAGTTACCATTCGAGCATCCAAGCCGCGCCTTTCGAGGCCTTATAGGGAAGGAAGTGCGGAACGCTAGTTTGTTGGGCGGAAATTGAAGAAACTCCACTATCAGGACCTGATATAGTCCTGGAGATGACGGACAATATTATTCAGATCCGTGATCGTCTAAAAGCTGCCAGGGATAGGCAGAAAAGTTACGGAGATAAAAGGCGCAAACCCCTGAAATTCGAGGTAGGTGATAACGTTTTACTCATGGTGTCACCCTGGAAAGGGGTGAAGCGTTTCGGCAAAAAGGGCAAGCTGAGCCCAAGATATATAGGACCATTCGAGATTATCGAATTGTTTTGGTCAAAAATTACCGAAGCAATTAAGTGATCAAATTAGTAAAGTGAGGTAGTGTGCTAGAAAGTAAATTAAAAATGTGCTTGTTAAGTTGTTTAGAAAATCAGTATTCAGTATACGGCTCAGGATATAGAGCTGTATCTAAGATCAAACTATGAGCAAAAGTAAAGTAAATGACACGAGATGTACGAGGAAAGCCCTTGATCAATCTAGATCGCCGGCATAAAACCTCGGGAGCTGACAATCGCAGCTGCCTTGTTCTTCTATTGCTTCAAATATCAGGATACAGTGCAGGATGTGGTGCGGATCGACTAAGTGTTACAACGAAATTTGAATACAAGTGTGGTGTTTGCAATGAGCTAGAAAGTGAAAGTATGCAAGAGTGTAAGTGGAGATTGTGTGACTTAAACTGATCCGACCTCATCTATTTATAGTAAAGATAAAATAACAAACTATCCTAAAGTTCCGGGATCCACCGAATATTCCTTCATCGAACATTGTAGACCTGGTCTCTCGGGCTCAACGTCTCTCCTTCAACAAACTCGTCCGAGTCTTGAGGAGAAGAAGTCCTCTTAACCGTTAGCAAGTCTCAGCCTTTAACCTGCACGTGGTTAATTCTATAAACCTCAGGATATCGCCCAAGATGTTAGCAATATCCTCTTCCAGTATCCTGGTCACAAATAAACAAACAAAGGCAGGATATTGGTCAGGATACGTATGCTAAGAAAATGACCCCTATCAATTGTCCCCAAATATATCGGTTGGGATACCAATCCAACGGATATATTTCAAAATTCTTATCCCATAACTCAAGGTATTTAAAACGAAGCGACGGTCAAGATCACATCGCAACTTCCAACGCGTTTTTTACTCAATGGAGATCCACGACGCCCCTATATCTTCTCTTTTCTTGTTTGAAAAGCAGATATCTTCAACAGAACCTTCAGGTAATTCTCCATTTCTGATTTTCTTCCTGTCAATTTACTATACCTTACTTGCAATGGACGCCGAAACCTTCACTCAGCAAAATCTTCTTAAAAATCCCGAAAAGGAGATCTGCGCTTTTGACAACGCAGACATTGCAGCTTTAAGAGCCTCCGGCGCTTTCCCCGACAGCACGGTCTTTAGACCATTCGATCGGTCAATCCGATTCGGATGTTTCTTCCACCGAATGGGTCTGTTTTCCAGCATATCCTTTTTCATTAGGTCTTCGATACCCTTTTCCTGAATTCATGATGCAATTCTTTCGAATTACTGGCATCTCTTTTGCTCAAACCATGCCCATGGTTTGGAGAGTACTAATTGTAATCAACCAAATCAAAAACCTCCATTGCTCCGACCTCTGCATTGAGGATTTACCTATTGCTTATCGCCTTCGATCCCATGGCTCCAGCCGGTTCTTGCTCTTCTCGACCTCCAGCAAACCCCTGATTCTCAAAGCCACCAAAAACGAAGACGGATGGCAACACAAATTCTTCTTTGTCAAACGAGATTCCATTGCTGAGGGTGCCAACCTTCCGGTGGAGTGGTTAACCACCGGTAGGATCATAAATATCCCCATAGACCATTCGATTGTTATCTTCTATTAATACTCGTCTTTTTGATCTTTGTGCAGTGAACTTCAACGAAGTTGCTCCCCCTACCGCTGAGTCAGAAGAGAGAATCAATACTGTTTACCGGTTACCTGCAATAGACAGGACTTTCACCACACACGTCCCGAGTTCCAGTCAATACTCATCATCCGAAATGTCTGGTAAGAATTTCTTTCAAAATAATTAGTCACAACAGCATAATGATAAGATAAAGAGTAAAACTTTTCCCTTTATGTAGCACCAGCTAAGATCCCCGAAGTCTTTGATCTTGATGAATTGGACAGTTATTCTGACCAGATCCAGGTCAAGAAAGAACCTAGCCCCAAGACCACAGCTACATCCAAACCCAGCAGCTCCAAAGCCATCATCATCCCTAAACCTTCACCGGCTACTAAGCCCCGGAGCTCAAGTTCCCGCAAAAGGAAAGAACCCGATTCCCCTGTCATTTCTGACACCTTTCCTTACGAAAAGCACGGGTTCATTGAAGCCAGTGGGTTTATGACTTCTTTTCTTAACCAGGTTAGTATCTTCATACCATATCCTGCAATTTAGACTATTTTCAAAGATTTAATAATATTAATCCCTGTCCTCTTACCTTTGCAGGGTCTTGAGCGTTTGGTTCATTTATATCAAGAATCCTGCAAGCTTAATAAAACACTTGAATCTAAGCTAAAGGAAGCAGAAATCACAATCTCCGACCAAGGTATGATTGTGGCCGCCAAATCTCGTCATTACGAGGAGAAATACAAAGTTATGACCCAAGAACACCAAGTTGCTCTCAACAAAGCTATCCTTCAAGCCCAGGCCGATCTGGAAGACGCCCATGTGCAATACGAACGGGATATGGTCAGCTACCGGGAAAGCCTCAAAAGTTCTGTCATCATTTCTCTCCTCCAAGCCAGGTTAAAGATGGCTCATGAAGCCAAAACATTAGGTTTCGAATGCCCTTCTTGGGATGTTAGTGCTTGGGAGACTAAGCTGAAGAACCTTGGCGGCACTTCTTCCAAATCAACTGTCGATGAACCTTCCAAAGCAGTCGAAAAATCAACCGATGCTGAGAAGGATGCTGAGGCGTATCCCAAGACGGATGTTGCTGAAACCATCACGGAACAAGAAGGCACTACCCCCTAGAGCTTATTTCCTTTAAACCATTCGAACAATTTTATGTTTTTATGAACAATTTATATTTCTGTATCGAAACAATTTGATAGCCGAAGGTGGATGGGTCCTGGGTTTCAGGATGAAACCTTCGGTTATCAATCAATGTTGATTGCTTAAGAATAATTTCATCTTTTTATTTTTCTAAGCGTAAATCTTAGCTTTGCAAAAAAAAATTTATACTGTTATCTTATAAAATATCCTGATCAGTATACTCAGCGATATACTGTAAAAACCTTTTATTAGATAGAACTTCCAAACGTTCCTTCTATTTTGTAAAAATTTCTTTAGAGTGTGAAAAACAGTCTATCTTTTCAAAGCCAAGTTTCGATAATATTTAAATGATCAAAGTCCCAAACCAACACTAGTTTCAAACACCCTAATCAAATATTCTGAAAAAGACTTTGAGAATATATCAGGATATTTAACCTTTTATAAAATATAATGTCACTAAAAACTTAGACAATGTTTACAAAGGAAAGATCATACCAGAAATAGGGTATAAACCTATTACCAAACTTCAATCCCTTTGCAACTCTTCCAATGAAGATGTCCCCTGTGCAAGGTACTTAGTGCATTAGTTCCAAACCTCATTCTTTCAGCTTTACACCACCACCTTGGTGGGAATGTCCCCTGTGTACAATGTCTTCAAATACTTTAGAAATCTTCTGAATGTCAGTTTCCATAGGCAATTTTTTACATCCCAAGGGCAAAACCCAAGGATGTACTGGAGATAAATCCCTTGTATCCTGGGGAAAATCCCAAAGTTTCATGCGCTACAGGCGGGAGTGTATAAACTCCAAGACATAGAAAGGTGAAAACCTTTAAACCTTAGAGAGTATGAAAATACCCTTTCGTGAGAGAGGGTGATCAATCCTCATATACCTTTAGGATTCAGGATATAGCCAACAGTAACGAAATTGTCAGCCACTTTTACATGGACTGGTCCCGCCACCTTGAACTATCCCTGAATAACTTGCGCTCCAGGCGGGGTGTTTAAACCCAATTCGGAAGAAAGGTGAATACATTTAAACCTGTTAAGGGATCAGTATCCCTTAAACGTGAGAGAGGGGGCCAATCCTCTAATCTTCTGAGTTATCCTGAGTACATATCCTGGAGCTATATCCTGAAACATATCTTGCAAAACAATTGTAAACTAAGGTGGGTGTTAGCTTGGCTAACACCCCTCCGATGCTTAAGTCAGTATTGGGTTGCAAATAACAAATTAAACCAAACATATTTAAAAAAGATAGAATCCATACCATTCTGAGCTAGAAATTAAATTCTAAACTCACTTGAAATAGAGCTTAAGGTGTATAGCATTCCAAGACCTCGGTAGCATATCCCCCTCCATATTCTTGAGTCTGTATGCTCCTTTTCCTGCTTCTGATTCAACTTCATATGGTCCTTCCCATTTTGGAGCTAACTTGCCATCGGCAGGATTAGTAGTATTCTGAAAAGCCTTTCTTAATACCCAATCTCCAACCTTAAATCTTCTGGTTCTAATATTCTTGTTATATGCTCTGGATATTCTCTGTTGATATGCTGCCATCCTTAATCTTGCCGCATTTCTCTTTTCATCTATAGTGTCTAAATCCTGACTCAAGGCTTCAGGATTCTGCTCAGGATCACTTAAGGTAGATCTTGTAGTAGGTATTGTCATTTCCGTTGGAATCATTGCTTCTGCTCCAAACACCAACGAAAATGGGGTTTGGCCTGTTGCATTCTTTACCGTTGTCCTATCAGCCCATAAAACAAAGGGTAATTCTTCTGCCCATCTTCCTTTTTTGGCTCCAAGCCTTTTCTTTAAGTTATTGACAATTATCTTGTTTGAGGATTCTGCTTGTCCATTTGCTTGAGGATGTACCGGAGTAGATGTAATCATTTTGATTCCCCAACTCTTGCAAAAGTCAGTAGTCCTCTTACTTATAAACTGAGAACCATTGTCACAGATTATCTCGGCTGGTACTCCGAATCTGGTCAGGATATTCCTCTTGATGAAGGATACTACTTCTTGGTCTCTAACTTGAACAAACGCTTCTGCTTCAACCCACTTAGAGAAATAATCCGTCATTGCTAGCATAAAGACTTTTCCTCCCGGAGCTTTTGGTAGCTTTCCCACTATATCCATACCCCACTTCATAAATGGCCAAGGGGAAACAATAGGATATAATGGTTCAGCCGGCTGATGCAGTATGTTACTATGTCTTTGACATGCGTCACATCTTCGAACATACTCTGCAGCATCTTTTCTCATTGTTGGCCAATAATATCCTGTCCTTAACACTTTTGAGAATAACGACCTGCCCCCAGCATGGTTACCACAATCCCCTTCATGTATATCCTGAAGTACTTCTTTGGCTTCAGGATCCTCCAAGCATCTCAAATACGGTCCTGCAAGAGATTTCTTGTATAAAATATTATTTATAATAGTGAATCATGATACCTTCATCCTAAATGCCTTAGGATTCTCATTTTCAGGGATGTGTTCTTCTTTGAGATATCTCATGATTGGAGCCGTCCAGGATTTAGGATCCTCTTCAGGATGTTCTGCTCCAGGTTCCTGAATACCAGCTACTTCTTTATCCTGAGGATTCGTTGCAGGATATAAGACATGTAATATTGGTATTTGCGTCCCTTCAGGTATCCTGATTGATGATCCCAAATTTGCTAAGGCATCCGCTTCAGCATTATCCTCCCTTGGTACCTGTTCAAGTATAAAAACATCGAAATATCCTGCTAATTTTTTGAGAATATCGAGATATTCGATTAATTTCTCACCCTTAACTGCATAGGATCCATTAAAATGGTTAGTAATTAACAAAGAGTCAACATATACTTGCAAATTTTTGATACTCATGCTCTTAGCCAACTCTAATCCTGCAATTAAAGCCTCATACTCTGCTTCATTATTAGTAGCAGGAAATTCACACCTAATAGCCTGGGGTAAGATGTCCCCCTGTGGCGATTTTAGTAGTATTCCTAATCCTACTCCTCTTACATTAGATGCACCGTCAGTATATAATGTCCAGGATCCTGAGGATTCTCCTAACTGTTGAACTTCTAGGTCTACCTCGTCCTAAATGTCACTACTAAAGTCAGCCACAAAGTCAGCTAAAGCCTGAGATTTTATGGCATTTCTAGGTTCATATACTAAATCATAAGCACTTAACTTTACTGACCACTTGGCCATCCTGCCTGACATCTCTGGTTTCCTAAGCACATTTTTGACAGGATAATTTGTTTTAACATGTATCCTATGTGTCTCGAAATAATTCCTAAGTTTCGTTGATGCCATAATTAATGCTAGTATCAATTTTTCTAAGTGAGAGTACCTAGTTTCAGCCTCTAATAAACTTTTACTAACATAATAAACAGGATATTGCTGACCTTCATGGTCTTTTATAAGAACGGCACTTACAGCATTCCCTGATACAGCAAGGTATAGGGATAGTGGTTCACCATACTCAGGCTTCATCAATAGAGGTGCGGTTGATAGATATCGTTTCAAATCCTGCAATGCTGCTTCATGCTTCTCCCCCCATTCGAATCTTTTGTTCTTCTTCGGGATATCATAAAAGTCTTTGCATTTCTCTGAGGATCTTGAGATAAACCTGTTTAAAGCTGCTACTCGGCCTGTCAATCTTTGTACGTCCTTCATATTTGAGGGTGATTTTATATCCAGGATAGCTTTGATCTGTTCCGGGCTTGCTTCTATCCCCCTTTTTGTCACCATATATCCAAGAAACTTTCCTGCCCCCACTCCAAAATGGCATTTAGCAGGATTCAGCTTCATGTTGTATTGATCCAGGATATCAAATGCTCCCTCGATATCCTGGAGGTGATCCTCAGCCTTTTTAGATTTCACCACCATATCATCGATATATACCTCCATGGTGTCCCCCAGTTTGTCTTTGAACATCATGTTTACCAATCTTTGGTATGTTGCACCTGCATTTTTCAAACCAAAAGGCATAGCTGTGTAACAATAAATACCTGTTGGTGTCATGAAGGCAGTATCCTCCTGGTCAGAAGGCTCCATTTGGATCTGTTGAAATCCTGAAGATGCGTCCATGAAGGTCAGCATTTCATGCCCGGCAGTGGCATCTACCATTGCATCAATGTGGGGAAGAGGAAATGGGTCTTTAGGATAAGCTTTGTTCAAGTCTGTGTAGTCTACACAAACTCTCCATTTCCCATTCTTCTTCTATACTACAACCACGTTTGCTAGCCACCTTGGGAACTTAACCTCTCTGATCAATCTGGAGTTTAATAATCTTTCAACTTCCTCCTGGATAATCGTGTTCCGCTCAGGAGCAAACTTCCTTCTTTTTTGTTGCACAGGCTTGAATGATTTATCAATTCCAAGCTTGTGAGTGATAATATCTTTGGATATGCCTGTCATATCCTCATGCTTCCATGCAAACGTTGACATCCTGCATTTTAAAAAGTTAATTAATTGCTCTTCAATATCCTGAGGGATATTGGTTCCCATGAGCACCGAAATATCGGGATTATCCTGGTCTAGGATAATTTTCTTCACATCCTGCTCCGGATCCTCCATGATATCCTGGGCCCGCGTCTTTAATTGCTATGCTGCACTAGGTTTGGTTGAGGATTTCATCGAGGATGAGTAGCATTCTTTCGCCTCCTGCTGATCACTATCAACTTTGACAACTCCCCAAGGGGTAGGTATCTTGATGCATTGGTGATATGTTGATGGCACGGCCTTCATATCGTGAATCCACGGTCTTCCCAGTATGATGTTATAGCAGGATAGAGAATCCATCACACAGAAACGTTGTATCGAGTTGACTCCTTCAATGTATACTGGCAACTTTATCTCTCCCACCGTATTTCTAGCCTCTCCACTGAACCCAACAAGCACGGTAGACTTCGAAGTAATATCCATTGGAGACACATTCATTCTCTTTAGAGTCTCTAGTTGAATTATGTTGACGGAGCTGCCATTATCAACCAGTATCCTGCGTACAAAATGGTTAGCCACATATAACGTTATTACCAGAGCATCATGGTGAGGATCCTGGACAGTATCCCTGTCATCTGCATCAAAAGTGATCACTTTGTCAGTTGTGAGGGTAGTCATCCTGAGAGGTTTGTCTCCCCTTTCGGCCTTAGCTTCCCTTGCATGTCTCTTTGCTGCCGAATACGAGGTCCCACAAATTTCGGATCCTCCCGAAATGAAGTTGATTATCTTGGCATCGGCGGGGGGTGATGCTGCTCGCTCAGGATCCTTCTCAGTATCCTGACCCTTATTCTTCTTTCTTCCTAAGAGATCTTTCAGATATCCCTTACTTAGAAGATAGCTTATTTCTTTCCTTAGAGCAATGCAATCCTAGGTTACCTGTCCGAAATCTTCGTGGAAAGCACACCATTTTGACTTATCTTTCCAGTCAGCCTTTTGTTGATTCTTTCGAGGCCACCTAGCCTTGTCTCCTAGACCCTGCATGGCATACATCAATTCGGGAATGTTAACAGAAAAGCAATATTCAGACAACTCAGGATACTCTTCAGGATCCTCATCTTTGACAGCATTCACTCTCTTGTTATCATTTCTGCCATATGGCTTAGGCCGATATGATTTGAATGAGGATTCTGACTTCCTGTTAGTTGACTCATAAGTGTTAGATGAGTTCATCCTTTCTTGCATCTTCCTGTCATCCTCCAGACGGATATATCTCAAAGCCCTGTTACGAGCTTCGTCGAGATTCCTGCAGGGATTCATTACAAGATCCTGATAAAACGGAGAATCCTTTTGTAATCCCATCTTGAAAGCTTGCACAGCTGTTGCAACATCAAGATGTGGGATATCCAAGGATTCTCGACTGAATTTGTTCACATAATCCCTCAAGGATTCCTGAGGCCCTTGAGTTATCCTGTAAAGATCACTGGTCAGTTTCTCAAAACTCCGACTACAAGAAAATTGACTGTTAAATAAATTAACCAAATGAGCAAACGAAGTAATTGAGTGTGGAGGAACATTTAACAGCCATTTTAAGGCTGATCCTGTTAAGGTAGAACCAAATCCCTTGCACAAGCACGCTTCCTTGAGCTCCGGAGGGATAGGGTTAATCTCCATTCTTTCCCTATACTAAGCAATATGCTCCTCAGGATCCGTAGTTCCGTCGTAAAGCTTCTTGTTGGGAGTTTGAAATCTCTTTGGGATCTCAGCATCACAGATAGGATGTGCAAAACGAGATATCTTATGGCTATCTTGGGACACTTCCGGGATCGGCTGGACTACCCCAGGTACACTGGATATCATGTCCTTCAACTTTTGAAGTTCCCTAGTGAGTGCTGATGTCACACCTGTATCCTGCAAAGATCCACTATTGTTAGTAGCATAAGTATTATTATTATTCGACACGTTACCCGTTGGAGGATTTTGCCCATATCCTGAAGCATATCCCGAGCTCCTCATGGTTGACATCCTGACCGAGGAGGGTATTTCAGGAGTATGATTCTGAGGAAGGCTGGGCACGATATTCCCCCTGTTATCCTCAGTATACACAGCTGAACTGAAGTTCAACGCTCTGGGGTGTAATGGAGTGACATTGTCCTCAGCCGATCTGCTCGAGCCTGACTTCAGGAGTTGTATTTCCCTTAAAAGCATTTGGTTTGTTTCCTGTTGCTGCCTTATTTATTCCTGCACACTTCCAAATAAAGTGAGAATTTCATCATTAGAAGCTAGAACGGGAGCAGATTCCTGAACACTGCGAGTAGGGATAATATCCTGAGGTCGTGTAGAGGCTGGCATCCTTGGTGGAGGTGGTGGAAGCACCGGACCGGCCGTAGCAGAAGTCATAGCAGACACAGTAGAGGAACTCATGTTTGATCTTGAGGCCATTATGGACAATGTGGCAAAAATTTTTGAAAATAAAAAACTGATTAGAGATTTCACAAAAAATTTTAGTAAAGAGAGCACCACTTGCCCCACGGTGGGCGCCAAATTGTTTTGGTCAAAAATTACCGAAGCAATTAAGTGATCAAATTAGTAAAGTGAGGTAGTGTGCTAGAAAGTAAATTAAAAATGTGCTTGTTAAGTTGTTTAGAAAATCAGTATTCAGTATACGGCTCAGGATATAGAGCTGTATCTAAGATCAAACTATGAGCAAAAGTAAAGTAAATGACACGAGATGTACGAGGAAAGCCCTTGATCAATCTAGATCGCCGGCATAAAACGTCGGGAGCTGACAATCGCAGCTGCCTTGTTCTTCTATTGCTTCAAATATCAGGATACAGTGCAGGATGTGGTGCGGATCGACTAAGTGTTACAACGAAATTTGAATACAAGTGTGGTGTTTGCAATGAGCTAGAAAGTGAAAGTATGCGAGAGTGTAAGTGGAGATTGTGTGACTTAAACTGATCCGACCTCATCTATTTATAGTAAAGATAAAATAACAAACTATCCTAAAGTTCCGGGATCCACCGAATATTCCTTCATCGAACGTTGTAG
Organism: Helianthus tuberosus; assembly: GCA_030545235.1. Taxonomy (NCBI): domain Eukaryota; kingdom Viridiplantae; phylum Streptophyta; class Magnoliopsida; order Asterales; family Asteraceae; genus Helianthus; species Helianthus tuberosus. The sequence continues at coordinate 204,761,708 of CM060425.1, forward strand.
ACCTGGTCTCTCGGGCTCAACGTCTCTCCTTCAACAAACTCGTCCGAGTCTTGAGGAGAAGAAGTCCTCTTGACCGTTAGCAAGTCTCAGCCTTTAACCTGCACGTGGTTAATTCTATAAACCTCAGGATATAGCCCAAGATGTTAGCAATATCCTCTTCCAGCATCCTGGTCACAAATAAACAAACAAAGGCAGGATATTGGTCAGGATACGTATGTTAAGAAAATGACCCCTAACACGAATGTGTCGGAACTGTAGCCTACAAGCTAAATCTACCTGAAGAGCTTAGTGGAATTCATAACGTGTTCCACATCTGCAATTTAAAGATATGTCTAGCTGACGAGTCGCTAGCAATTTCGAATAAGGATGTGCAGATTGACGAAAGCTTGAAGTTTGTTGAAAAACCTTTGTCGATTGAGGATCGACAGGTTAAGAAGCTTTGAAGAAAGATTGTGCCTATTGTGAAGGTGAAATGGGATGCCCGTAGAGGCCTAGAATATACGTGGGAAGTTGAATCCACTATGAAACAGAAATACCCTCATTTATTTCAGTAAATCTCGAGTTCTAGATTTCTTTTAAGGGGGTGAGGATGTAACACCTCGCAAAAATCATGTGCAATGCAATAACGACACGTGTCATAACATTAAACATGTGAAAAGATAACTTTGAGGGACCAAAGTGGTCAATTAGTGTAAAGATGTTTGTGGAAGGATCAAAAATGTCAACATGCCAAACTTGTGCCTCTGATTGACCTTACACGATGTTCGTATTCATTGTTAAATATAATATTCTCGCGGATGTCAGATATTGATTTTATAGAGTTTCGATGCAATCAAGACTTTTCGAGTGGTCTCATAGCTAACCGGGAGCTTAACAAAGTTAATCTTATGACCCAAGGCACTTAAAAGTTAACTATGGGGGTTAATACTACAATTAATGAAAGTTATTTAAACTAAATATGGACCAGGGACTGAAAATGCAAAGCTGGGTAAGTTTTTATCGGATTTAAGGGTCCTCGCGGGGCGCGTAGACCTTCTCTGAAGTCTACGCGGGCCGCGACTAAGTCACCAGCGACCAAAAACTGGACAGCTGCATGTTGCAGCCTGTCCACCGCCATTGCATGCTAGTTTTTCATTACCAGGGGCTGTGCAAGTGGTTTTTACTGCCATGGGGACACTTGTTAACATCTGATAACCTCCCATAACAGCTACAATGATCCTTGAGCATTCAAATTTCTATATAAAGGGCCATGATTTGGATTCTTGAACTTGCACACTTCAAATTTTTACTCTCAATTGATCTTTGGAGCATCCTGGTCATCTAGGAAGCTTTCTCAAGTTTAATCTTCGTGCTAAGGACCATTGTGAGTGTTCTTAGTTTCTTTAGTTAAGTTTTTATTAGTTAAATGACCAAAAGTCAAAGATATCTTAATTATACTTTGACTTTGTGATTAATCACTAACGGTCCAGCCGTTGTTCGAATTGAAAGTGGCTATGTGTTGGTAATTAAGTAGGTGATAATCCCTCAAAAGGGCACCTTCTAATTATCACGTTTACTCAGTCAATTGTCGGGTTAGAGTTTTGAACAGAAAGGTCAAACGGGTCAGTTTTTATAAAACAATTCATAACTAATAACGCAGAAGCTATAAAATATATTTTATCACTTAAATAACTTGGTAAACAATATAAGAACATGTTTAGGCATGTTCTACCCGTCAATTCTGAGTGTTAGGCTCGGTTCGCAACCGAAAGTCGCAAAAGTAGACTTTTGCTTTGACTTTCAGTTCTGACCCGAATTAGCTTAGTTTAGAAATGCCTTAGGGTTCCTTTGTGATAATGTTACATGTTAGTATAACCCTCTGAGGTTATACATCACGGTCCCTTAGAAATCATAGTACATTGCAATTTCTTTTATTTGCTTAAAAGTTGACATTTATGCCCTTATGTTATAAAAATGGGATTTTTGAAAATGTGAGAGGACAAAAAGTTTTATTACTGAAAAATAAGTATGTCTATAAAATTTGACATCAGTTTGGGGTCCCAATCAAAAGTTATGCAAGATGGCGTAAAATAGAACTTTTTGTTAATTAAATGACATTTGTAGCATAAATCATATTTAAACCCATATTTTGGCACCAAACTTGCTACCCACTATTATGATATAATTTTTACCGAATTTTGGAAATTTTTTTCAAATTTTATACTGACCATAACATAGAGTTCTCGTATAAATTCGGTAGTTGACGATAATGCCCTTTTCATTAATAAAATGAGTTTTACAAATCATTTGAATGCCAAACCCTTTTCTACTGATGTTATATAATAAATAAAATATTTTAAGCATTAAAGACTGATCAAAACTTCATAATTTTATAAATATCATGAATATGGTCAATTACCGACTTTTACGCTAATTAGGCGCATAGTATGGTTTAAAACCATATTTAACGCCTAAGACTTCTTACCTACGGATTTTATAAATAAATTTTGATACTTTAATAGTAAGTATAAGTCTTGAACTCAGACTTCCAAATTTGACCTTAAAAGCATATGTGAAATGACCAAAATGCCCCTACGGTGCATAGTTTGGCCATAAATGATAAACCTCACATATGTATGATATCTTACTGATGTAACTTGATAAAATTAATATTTTTACTGAATATATTAGACCAAAACCTCAGTTTGCTATTAAACCTCTTTTATAAACTTTAAAATGACCAAATTACCCTTTCAGGGCTTAATTTGGTTTTAATTTCGTTTTGGGCATAATTGAATGTATCCTACTGATATCACAATATGTTTTAAGCATAATAACTTATGGAACTTGTACTTTTCTTATCCGGTTACCCGTTATGCTTATACGCGTTCGGTACGTGACTAGTTTGCATAAATTAGCCGAAACGGGTCAAACCTTATCATTTTTATTTCAAAATCCAGAATGTATTTAGTTTACCCATTTTATACCGGTCTTCATACTTGTTGGGTCTAAATCACATTCCAATCCGGCCATCGCTTAATCTCACGTTTCGTACCGTAAGCGTTTCCTTAAAACTAACCGGTCTAAGTTATAACTTAATAAGACCCGTTAGGAATCTAATAGGTTATTAAAAACCTTCGTTCCAGATTAGGAGCCCAGTAAAAGCTACCTGCACTGGCTGATTAGACTATACGGCTGAGTTTAATTTACATTTTTAACTCAGGTAAATACTTTTAACTTATTTTCCCTTATACGGGCTTGGGATACAGTAAATTATTACCGCGTGGTCGGGTATTGAATGTTTAATCGATTAGTGGTTAAATCATTGAGATAACCCATTTTAATCTGTTTTGTTTGATACAAAGCATTTGGGGGTTAATATGACCGTGTCCTTGGATATCCTCGGCTCATTCATTTGAAATTGCCACGACTTAAGCACGGGGTGTAGGCATACACCTGACAGTTGCGTATGTAAAACGGTATCTCACTCACGAGGAAACTTCTTATGGGCTTATACTAGTGGTGTGTCTATTAATCTTGTCCCGGCTCTTCTATTCCGGGCCCTTAACGTACGACAAACATGTAAATCTGTATACTAGATTATTTTAAATAATTTTCCCAAGTTATAAAATATTTGGGCCTTATGCATTCAAATCAATTTTTATAAATGTTTTCAAAAGAGTCAGTTAATTGTATTTACCAGTGTAAATTGACGTATTTTTCAAAAAGATTAAGTGCAGGTACTACGCGAAATGGGCTGGAAGCTCCTGAGTATTAAATAAAGAGTCTTGCAAGCTCTTAATACTTAAAGTCTGTCGAACAATATTTTATTTTATGTTTTAAATCCGCCTGTGGATTCACACACAACCGCTCATATAATATTTAATTATACTTTGTGTTGGACCGTGTTCCGACCCTGAAAAGTCAGTCAAGGCAGTTCATCTTCACGTATAAAGGCGGAATCAGTATACACGAAGTTACACAGCTTTTCTTTTTCAATATCATTCTCTTTTATTGCTTTCTGAATCAATTTTGTCAGAGTTCGGTTACACAAGCAATGAACAGGTCTCGCTCCAATGTCAGACATAATGACAAGTGTTCGCTCCTGATGACTATATATAGTCTATGTGGTTTCGCTTATACGACATGACTAATAAGCGAAACCCCCTTGAAAGACCCTATGAGCGAACCCTAATGACACATAAGTGAAACCTATACTAACTAATGTACATAAAAGCGAAATAGCATCTATATGATTTCGCTTCAAATGACACCTATGTCATTATAAGCGAAATCACCTATAACATATCAAATCCTGTTTTTCAACTCTGTACAACCTAACTAGACCTAAGACTTAATGTAGATGAAGTCAACAGACATCCCGTGCACCAACAGACTCCCCCTTGGATGTTGACGAAATCTTCAGCTCCGAGTCTTCAGTCTTGGTCTTTTCTCCATTTCTGTCTTTTCATCATAAACAACTCTATCTTCACAGGTTCAGGATCTTGTCCTAGCTCCATCTTCAAACTCCCTTTTGACTGTTGATCCAGACTCCCCCTTTCACAGACTCCCCCTCTCAATATGCTAGAATCTGAGGTCTTGATCTGGTTCAAGCTTTGACATTTAGCTTCCGTGGGAATAATGAAGTCCAAAACCTGTTTCTCAAACATCAATCATTACAAACTTATCTTTTCAACAATAAATCACAAACTATCAGCTTTAGAAATCCACTCAAGTATTCAGGTCCATGTTAATGACCCTGATTACTCAATTAATCTACCAAGTTCAATTTAATGACGTTGGTTGATCATTTGACGAAACAAACTGATTTTGAAAAACAACAATTTACACATTTTCTGAAAATAACAAGTATCAAGTTAATGAACTTGTTTTTGACTTTTCAATAAATCAAACTACATCAAGTTAAGCACTCCTCATTCTTCAGTCCAGAATCTCCTGCATCTGCTTCAACATCTGAGAATCCAACAATCAACTCTCCACTTTGGTTTGTCGAAAAATAAAGCAAAAATAAAATCTTTTTGGATTTTATAAAGTGTTCTAAACTAAGAAATGAAATACAGAAAACTTAAATTGCAGAAAGTAAACAAAGTAAACTATTCACAAACTTATTTTTGGCGAGCGTGTCAGGGAATCATATCAGCTATCAGACAAATTACAAGTACCGTTAAGCTTCATTTCATACTCAGACTTAAACAATTCACCTCGATTGTCGATATACTGATCCATCTTAAATTCTCACACAAATTTCATTTTACTCAGGATACGATTTAGATGTCTTAACAACTTAGCTCATTCATGTGTCCCACCTCTTGAATATACTCCCGTATCCAGAATCCCAATATTCAGTCTTACAGGTGAGTATACTACAATGATATCTGTACATAAATTATGTAATGCGAGGGCTGAGGGATCTCAGGTCGATACTTCCGTATACGCAGAGAGATATCAGCTTCGACTTTACGGTATGTCCCCTTTAGAGGATCTTTTAGCTACAACAGCAGCGACTGTCAATTTTATTGTTTCATCTGCATGCTGAGGGTTTATGCTATGTTTCAAGCATTTGCGAAAAGTATTATCCAATGACTAGGTCAGAACTTCCATTCAGCAGAAGTCCTGGAATAATACCCCAGACATCATTGAGTATAAAAACCTAGTATATCAGATTATGAGACCTTTCAAACGAGATTTCAGGGGTTACCTATATATCCAAGTAGTGTTCCCCACGAATTTCACAAGTTTGAAATTTTAGGTTTATATCCCGAATAAATCTACTAAATGTGCGAAAACCTATCGACACATCATCAGTGAGACTGTTTAACTCTTTTAAACTTTACAAATCTTTAGCATACTGTAATTGTCTAGCCGATGTACTATCATTTTCCCTATATACACAAGCTCTTTTTCAAATTTTACCATGTTTTTGTATTTTTGCATTTTTTACTGTTTTTGTATTTTCTGAAAAATATATCTATATACATCTATCTACTCCCCCTAAATACCAAAACAAGTAAAAAATCGATAAACCATTGCAGATTGTTTCTCGTCTTCATCCGCAACAGTACTCTCATCAACGCCAATTATGTCATCCGACACCGAAAGAAGCTTCATACCATTCAGTTTTAACAAATATTTAAACCGATTTTTATCAAAAGCTTTGGTATGTAAATCAGCTTTCTGTTCGTCAGTGTGGATTTTCTCAATTCGTATCAACTTTTTCTCAAAACAATCACGAATAAAGTGATGACGAATTTCTATGTGTTTGGTTTTAGCGTGATGTACTGGATTCTTTGTTATATTTATAGCGGCCTCATTATCAACAAAAAGAGGTGTGTTAAGAAACTGCAAACCGTAGTCGCGCATCTGTTGCTGTATCCACAGGATCTGAGAGCAGCAACTGCTAGCAGAAACGTACTCCGCTTCACATGTAGATAGCACCACAGACGTTTGTTTCTTACATTGCCAGGTAACCAATCTAGGACCAAAGAACTGGCATCCTGCAGTTGTTGATTTGGAATTGACTTTGCAGCATCCGAAATCTGAATCGGAACACCCTTCGAGCGTAAAATCGCCTTTCCTAGGATACCACAACCCCAATGAAGGAGTTCCTTTCAGGTAGCGCAATATCCTCTTCACAATGATCATGTGCGAAGCTCTCGGGTTAGATTGAAATCTTGCTGCGAGGCACGTTGGGTACAAGATATCAGGACGTGAAGCAGTTAAGTACATCAAAGAACCTATCATGGAACGGTAGAACTTTTCATCTGCCCTGTCTCCGGTGAGATCTGGGTGAATCCCATGATTTGTTGCAAGTGGGGTAGCAGCTGGAGTAGAACTTGACATCCCAAATTTCTCTAGAATATCATGAACGTACTTTGTCTGATGAATTAAAATTCCCTCAGGAAGTTGTTCAACTTGTAATCCCAGAAAGAATTTCAACTCCCCCATTGATGACATTTCAAATTTTTGCTTTATCACTGATTCAAAATCTTTGCACAGACTTTCATTCGTTGACCCAAAAATTATATCGTCCACATAAATCTGAACTATCAAAAGATAACCGTCGACCTCTTTAGTGAAGAGAGTGGCATCCACTTTTCCACGAATGAACTTGTTGGCTAGTAGGTGTTGAGACAAAGTCTCGTACCAAGCTCTCGGGGCCTGGTGTAAACCATACAGCGCTTTGTCCAATAAGTAGACCTTGTTTTTGTGGATTGGGTCGGTGAAGCCTGGTGGCTGTCCGACATAAACCTCCTCTTTGACCTTCCCATAAAGAAACTCCGATTTTACATCTAACTGATATACTTTGAAGTTTTTCCAAGACGCAAATGCAAGGAAAATTCTGATTGCCTCTAGTCGTGCTACAGGAGCATAGACTTCTGTAAAATCAATCCCCTCCTGTTGACTAAAGCCCTGAACAACGAGTCGAGCTTTGTTACTAACCACAACTCCTTTATCGTCTCTCTTGCATTTAAACACCCATTTTGTATTAATCTTCCTCTGACCATCTGGCAAATCCACTAACTTCCACACTCCCAACTTTTCGAATTGACTAAGTTCCTCCTGCATTGCATTGACCCAAGAATCTTCTGTAAGCGCCTCTTTGTAAGTTCTTGGTTCAACCTGCGAGATAAAACAACTCAATGAGAATTCAGTTTGCAAAGGAGCAAATGTTGTATAAAAACATGTAAGCCCTTTATCAATCTGTCTTCGAGTACGAACGCCTGTCTGCAATTCTCCTATGATGAACTCCTCTGGATGATATGAAAAAGTTCGCGGCATCACTTCGCTTGGAACATCTACATTGCCCTCCAGATTAGTAACATTCTGATCTGCATCTTGTTCACCAACTTGGTTTGTTTGACTTGAAATCTGAATTTGCTCCCCCTCAGAATCTGAATCACCATGATCAAAGACTGGCATGTTTTCAGCTTCTTGATTATCATTCTGAACCGACTGATTATCCTGATCAACTTCATTCTGTTGGACATCATCATGTTCACCAGCATTACTCGGACCTGCTTCATCGTCATTTGAAGTTTCCCGTGGTCTTCTAGAATACTCAGCTGGGAACCTTAGCTGCGACTCATATTCACACAAAATATCCAGCTCATCAAAGAAATCTTCATCATCCTCTGATTCTTCTCTCATGTCAAACGAATCCCACAGTTTGTCATAATGATAATGCCATGAATCTCCTGGATTCTGCGGCGGCATAGTATAACCTTGACATTCAACATTTGCAGCTTCAATAATCCGCTTCTCACTTGGAACGAAGACACGTCGCATCGGATTTGCATAACCAACATGTTGGACCGATTACGTGACCCGAAAAGTCAATCCGAGTAGCTCATCTTCATGTATGAAGGCGGAATCAACATATATGAAGTTACAACAGCTTGTTCTATTAATTTCCTTTACTTTTATTGCTTTTCTGATGAAAATTTGACAAAGTTTCGCTCCAGTTCACACACATACATCTCTACTGGACCGCTCAGACTACTCCCCTATATATAGACATGCTGGTTCGCTCATATGACATGCCATATGAGCGATCCAGAACACTTGACAAATAAGCGGACCACAATAAGTACCTATGAGCGGACCAGACCTAATATAATGACATAAAAGCGAACCAGACTTATAAAATACATATTTTGACATTTTTGACTCTCTGTTGACCAATCTTGACTTCAGACTTTTTGTAGACGCAGTCAACAGACATTCCATGCATCAACAGACTCCCCCTTGGATGTTGACGTAGTCTTTTAGCATCTTCAGATCCGTAATCTTCAGTCTTAGTCTTTTCTTCAACTCTGTCTTTTCATCATAAACACTCTATCTTCACATTCTCAATAATTGTTGATCCAGACTCCCCCTTTCACAGACTCCCCCTCTCAGTATGCTGAATCTGAGATATCTGGTTCAAGCTTTGACAAATAGCTTCCATTGGGAATAATGAAGACCAAATCTGTTACTCAACCAACAAACATTACAATTCTATCTTTCAAACATAATCCACAAACTTAATCAGTTTTAGAAATCCACTCAAGTATTCAGGTCCAAGTTAATGACCCTGTTTACTCAATTAATCTACCAAGTCCAATTTAATGACCTTGGTTGATCATTTGACGAAACATTACTGATTTTAAAACAACAAATTCAAACATTTTCTGAAAATAACAAGTATCAAGTTAATGAACTTGTTTTTGACTTTTCAAACAATTCAAACTCTATCAAGATAAGCTCTCCTCATTCTTCAGTCCAGAATCTCCTGCATCTGCTTCAAACATCTGAGAATCCAACAATCAACTCTCCACTTTGGTTTGTCAGAAAATAAAGCAGAAATAAAATCTTTTTGGATTTTATAAAGTGTTCTAAACTAAGAAATGAAATACAGAAACTTAAATTGCAGAAATTAAACAAAGTAAACTATTTACAAACATATTTTTGGTGAGCGTGTCAGGAAATCATATCAGCTTTTCAGACAAATTACAAGTACCGTTAAGCTACATTACATACTCAGATTTAAACAATTTACCTCAATTGTCGATATACTGATCCATCTTAAATTCTCATACAAATTTCAATCTACTCAGGATACGATTTAGATGAATTATGAACTTAGATCATTCATGTGTCCCACCTCTTGAATATACTCCCGTATCCAGAATCCCAATAATCAGTCTTACAGGTGAGAATACTACAATGATATCTGTATATAATTTAGGTATGCGAGGGCCGAGGGATCTCAGATCGATACTTCCGTATACGCAGAGAGATATCAGCTTCGACTTTTCGGTGTGTCCCCTTTAGAGGATCTTTTTGCTTACAACAGCAGCATATATCAATTTTATTGTTTCAGCATGCTGAGGGTTTAATGCTGTGTTTCAAGCATTGCAGCAAGTATTAGCCAGGGACTAGGTCAGAACCACCGTTCAGCAGAAGTCCCGGAATAATACCCCAGACATCATTGAGTATAAAGACCTAGTATATCAGATTAAGAGACCTTTCAAACGAGATTTCAGGGGTTACCTATATATCCAAGTAGTGTTCCCCACGAATTCACAAGTTTGAATTTTAGGTTTATATCCCGAATAAATCTACTAAATGTTTGAAAACCTATCGACACATCATCAGTGAGATTATTTAACTCTTTTATACTTTTCAAATCTTTAGCATACTGTGATCGTCTAGCCGATGTACTATCATTTTCCCTATATACACAAGCTCTTTTTCATTTTATCATGTTTTTGTATTTTTGCGTTTTTACTGTTTTTGTATTTTTGCGTTTTTACTGTTTTTGTATTTTCTGAAAAATATAACTATGTACAAACATCTACTCCCCCTAAATACCAAAACAAGTAAAAATTCGACAAACCATTGCAGATTGTTTCTCGTCTTCATCCGCAACAGTACTCTCATCAACGCCAATTATGCCATCCGACACCGACAGAAGCTTCATACCATTCAGTTTTAACAAATATTTAAACCGATTTTTATCAAAAGCTTTGGTATGTAAATCAGCTTTATGTTTTTCTGTGTGGATTTTCTCAATTCGTATCAACTTTTTCTCAAAACAATCACGAATAAAGTGATGACGAATTTCTATGTGTTTAGTTTTAGCGTGATGTACTGGATTCTTTGTTATATTTATAGCGGCCTCATTATCAACAAAAAGAGGTGTGTTAAGAAACTGCAAACCGTAGTCGCGCATCTGTTGCTGTATCCACAAGATCTGAGAGCAGCAACTGCTAGCAGAAACATACTCCGCTTCACATGTAGATAACGCCACAGACGTTTGTTTCTTACACTGCCAGGTAACCAATCTAGGACCAAAGAACTGGCATCCTGCAGTTGTTGATTTTGAATTGACTTTGCAGCATCCGAAATCCGAATCGGAATACCCTTCGAGCGTAAAATCGCCTTTTCTAGGATACCACAACCCCAATGAAGGAGTTCCTTTCAGGTAGCGCAATATCCTCTTCACAATGATCATATGCGATGCTCTCGGGTTAGACTGAAATCTTGCTGCGAGGCACGTTGGGTACATAATATCAGGACGTGAAGCAGTTAGGTACATTAAAGAACCTATCATGGATCGATAAAAAGTTTCATCAGCCCTGTCTCCGGTGAGATCTGGGTGAATCCCATGATTTGTTGCAAGTGGGGTAGCAGCTGTAGTAGAACTTGACATCCCAAATTTCTCTAGAATATCATGAACATACTTTGACTAATGAATGAAAATTCCCTCAGGAAGTTGTTCAACTTGTAAACCCAGAAAGAATTTCATCTCCCCCATTGATGACATTTCAAACTTCTGCTTCATCACTGATTCAAAATCTTTGCATAGATTTTCATTTGTTGACCCAAAGATTATATCGTCTACATAAATCTGAACTATCAGAAGATGACCATCGACCTCTTTAGTGAAGAGAGTGGCATCCACTTTTCCACGAATGAACTTGTTGGCTAGTAGGTGTTGAGACAAAGTCTCGTACCAAGCTCTCGGGGCCTGGTGTAAACCATACAGCGCTTTGTCCAATAAGTAGACCTTGTTTTTGTGGATTGGATCGGTGAAGCCCGGCGGCTGACCGACATAAACCTCCTCTTTAACCTTCCCATAAAGAAATGCCGATTTAACATACAACTAATAACTTTGAAGTTCTTCCAAGACGCAAATGCTAGGAAAATTCTTATTGCCTCTAGTCGTGCTACAGGAGCATAGACTTCAGTAAAATCAATTCCCTCCTGTTGACTAAATCCCTGAACAACGAGTCGAGCTTTGTTCCTTACAACAACTCCTCTATCGTCCCTCTTACACTTGAACACCCACTTGGTGTTAATTTTCCTATGACCATCCGGCAAATCAACTAACTTCCACACTCCCAATTTCTCGAATTGACTAAGTTCCTCCTGCATTGCATTGACCCAAGAGTCTTCAGTAAGCGCCTCTTTGTAAGTTCTTGGTTCAACCTGCGAGATAAAACAACTTAATGAGAATTCAGTTTGCAAAGGAGCAACTTTTGTATAAAAACATGTAAGCCCTTTATCAATCTGATTTCGAGTGCGAACGCCTTTCTGCAATTCTCCTATGATCAACTCCTCTGGATGATATGAAAAAGTTCGCGGCATCACTTCGCTTGGAACATCTACATTTCCCTCCAGATTAGTAACATTCTGCTCTGCATCTTGTTCACCAACTTGGTTTGTTTGACTTGAAATCTGAATTTGCTCCCCCTCAGAATCTGAATCTGAATCACCATGATCAAATACTGGCATGTTTTCAGCTTCTAGATTATCATTCTGAGCCGACTGATTATCCTGAGCAACTTCATTATGTTGGACATCATGATGTTCACCAGCATTACTTGGACCTGCTTCATCATCATTTGAAGTTTCCCGTGGTCTTCTCGAATACTCAGCTGGGAACCTTAACTGCGACTCATATTCACGCAAAATATCCAACTCATCAAAGGAATCTTCATCATCCTCTGATTCTTCTCTCATGTCAAACGAATCCCAAAGTTTATCATCATGATAACGCCATGAATCACCAGGATTCTGCGGTGGCATAGTATAACCTTGACATTCAACATTTGCAGCTTCAATAATCCGCTTCTCACTTGGAACGAAGACACGTCGCAATGGATTTGAATAACCAACAAATATACCCTCAATGCACTTCGGACCAAACTTTCCAAAAGGCTCTATAACCGTACAAGGTGACCCGAACGGTTCTAGATACTTCAAATTAGGTTTGCGATTATTGATTAGCTCAAAGCATGTTTTGTTGAACTTCTTGACAGTTAGAACCCTGTTAAGTGTATAGCATGCGGCGGAAACAGCTTCAGCCCAAAAATTTATCGGTAACTTTGAATCTGCGAGCATAGTTCTAGCCGTCTCGATTAGTGTCCGATTTTTGCGTTCTGCGACTCCATTCTGCTGCGGAGTATACGGAGCACTAAACTGATGCAAAATACCTCTTTCATCACAAAATTCTTCCATCTTACTGTTCTTGAATTCAGTACCATTATCACTTCGAATTCTCTTGATACGCCTTTGGTACAAATTCTCAATCTTTCTGAACAGCCCCATCAAACTGTCAAATGTTTCATCTTTCGTCTTCAAGAAAGAAACCCACGAAAATCTGGAATAATCATCAGTAACGACCAAACAATAATAATCTCCTGTAACACTTTTGACATTCACAGGACCAAACAAATCCATGTGAAGTCTTTCCAGAGGTCTCGAAACTGAATTGACTTGCTTTGTAGGGTGTGACTTTTTCTTCTGCTTGCCTTTGATGCAGCTAATGCACTCCCCTTCCAGATGAAAACCTTTGATATTAACTCCCAATACCAAATCATTGTGCACCAAGTGATTCATCTTCCTTAGGTGAATATGCCCCATCTTTCGGTGCCACAATCTTGATTCTTTCTCAGTTGCTCTAGACACAAAACAATGTGCTTGACCAGTAGTTGTAGTTGCTACAGACATATCTAACACATATAAATCATTCACTCTAGGTGCCCTCATAATAATCCAATCTTCAGGAACAACAAAACCAGGTTTCAAAATCAAACACTCTTTATCAGTGAAGTGAGTAGTATACTTATTGTCACAAATATGCGAGATACTAAGCAGATTGTTCTCCAGCTCAGTGATGTAGTTAACTCTCTCAAACGTCACAATCCCATTGGATAACGTTCCTTCACCAACAATTCTACCACCTTCATGACCAGCAAATCCCACATAACCACCATTAATGTTTCTCACATCATACAGCAACGCGGTTTTTCCTGTCATATGTCGAGATGCACCACTATCCATAATCCATCTGGATACCAGTTGTGGAAGATCCTGCACAAAACAAACTACGATTTAAACAACTTCAAGAAAGATGCTGATTCATGCTTCGCGAACCAGGAAGCTCCGGCAATTTAAACTGCTTATTCGAACATAGTGTCCACCCAGGCCTCATCAGCCTTAGGTGTAACCTTGACTCTAGCAATTTGAATTTTGAAATTTTCAGCCTTCAAAGGTGGAAAATTTGCATCATAATCAACCGAAATTGATTCTTCAGCCTTTTTCACTTCAGAAGTTGAAATTTTCATTTCAGTTTTTGGTTTCCAAACTTGTTGAGATAATGCAACCCGCTTGTAAAATTTGTCATTGTTAGTTACCACTTTCTTTACGGGTTCATTTTTTACTTTGATGTTGTCATTTTTCACATTCTTTTTCTCAACAACAATTGGTGCTTTACCCTTCACATCAACTTTCTTTTGTTGAGTCTTCACAGTTTCAGTCTTAGGCTTCACATTGGTACACTTTCGTGCAATGTGACCAAGTTGATTACATCTGAAACATGTTCGAGTATCAATAGCTCGACTTGTGTCTTCAGACTGATACTGTGAAGCTCTTTTCTCAAAGAACTCTTCATTTGATTTTGAAAAAATTTCATTTTCCTCATCAGAAAGTGAACTTGAACTGTTTACAAACACCTTCTTTTCAGCAAACCTTTTGTTTTGAAATCTTCTTTGATGATGACTCTTACCATCCCTATAACCACCCGACCAATTGTTTCGATTGTTATTATAAAACCTTGGTGGAACAACATGCTTTTTGTAGTAAGCTTTGTCTTTCTCAAAATTCATTTGCCTTTTTGTTTGTTTCAAACTGTTCATTTCTGACAATTCAACTTCAACCAACTTGAAAACATTTGTCAACTTTTTCACATTTACATTCTCAATGGGAAACTCAGAATCCGAATACAACTTATCAGATCCAGCCATCTTGTACATCACAAGACCCGGTTCATCACTTAATTTGTTTTTGGACTTTGGTTTCTGAATGTACTTGTCCAAGAAACATCCATCTTCTTCAGTAGTGTCACTATTCATTTTTAGTACATTTTCAACAACACCTTTTACAATATCATTTTGGACACTATCGTCATTGGAAGATGTAAACATGACATCAATGTTCTCTGGAAGTTTAACTTCACTTTCTTCCTCAATTTCCACCAAACTAGACTGCTTTTTCGTGTTGTTGTCTAAAATTGGCGGTGGAACTTTGTGAAAACCTACACCCGTTCCATCAGAAAACACATCCTCGCCATCTTTGTTTTTCCCTATAGGTTTAGGAACAATATGCTGCAAAACAAAACTTGCTGATTTATAGCTGTTAAGCTTCAACTGGATTCGTTCATTCCCAATTTCAGCTTCTTGAACTTTAAGTTTCAGTTTAGCAATTTGATCCAGTTGTTCATTAATCAATTCTTCTTTTAATCTCAAAACAGCTCTTAGATGTTCATTTTCTTTAAATGTTTTGCCATTACGATCATCACGATCTTTGACAATGTTTTTCAATTTCTCAAACTTTTCAGAAATCTGACGGTTTTCAAGAATTAACTTTTCATTTTCAGATTTTATTTTCTCACGTTCAGTTTTATCATTTTCAATTTGAGCCGTTAATTCTTTGATCCGTTCAGTTGAAGCTTTTACAGTTTTGTCACGATCGAGAATCTGATCTTCAACATTTCTAACCTTTGTTGTCAGAATCTGAATTTTCTCATTGTTAAGATACGTGACAGTGCTACAAAAATTGCATTGTTTAGTACAATTTTTGCAGTCAACATTCCCATCAATCTTGTTACCTGACGCATTTGTTGACACACTTTGACTGACCGATCCCTTTGACTCAGTGACAGAATTAGGATCTACCTCAAGTGCTTTTACAGCTAGCACTTTGTCAGCCATCACTCCCAGGTTCTCAGATGTCAACTCTTGCGTAGTATCAATTAAGCCTGTATCAACCTGCTTTTCTTTCTTCTCTTTCTCCTCTTTCTCCTTTCTCTCTTTTTCTTTCTCTTCTTCAATCATTTTAGAAGTTGGAGTTCCCCACCATTTGTGTTGCCAATACTCATCGTCTTCTTTGTACTCCTTGATGATGGCTTCGATATCTAGCGTTTTGTCATCAATTGCAATGTTGCCATACCTATCAAGATAGCACTCTCTATCTGGATCCCATCTGTTTGCTCTTCTAGCTTCCAGAAAGATACCAGAAAGTCTAATAATCTTGGTTTTAGCAATCATCTTCCGATATTGATACTTCTGTTCCTCAGTACGATCATCTTTCCACTTAATAGGTTCATCATTGCTTGCCATGAATGCGTAACCCACCGCATCTTCTTCCGGTAGAACTTCCTTACTCCAATCATACCCCTCATCATCATAAATCACAGCAAGAGCTCTAGATTTCTCTCTGTTGTCTTCAACCTGCTTCAATCTAGGCGGCTCGGATTTATTCTGGTGATAAATCGCCTTCTTGTAGTAATCATCTCTGAAAGGGTTCTCCGACTCATCAGCATAAGCGTTTCGGCATTCTCGTTTGAAGTGACCCTTCTGTTTACATTTGAAGCATGTCACTTTAGATTTATCAAACCCCAGCATAGTAGAAGCACCACCAATTGTTTTTCTGCCAGTAATTTCCATGAATCTTTGTGCACGACGAACAGCACTTGCCATAGCCCAACGAATATCGATCAGTTCCATTTCCTCCGGATCAATCTGATCGTAATCTTCTTTCGTCAGATTTGTATTGCCAATCTTCCCAGCTACCAATCCTTCATACGATTCCAACACTGATGCTAAAAAGATCATCTGCTGCTTGGCCGATTCCTCATCAAAGTTCTGAGCATTCTTCAAGTCTATTGCGATGTTGCATTGAAAACGATTCTTTGCATCAGCATTTCCAGAAGATGAAGATCCACTGTGAAAACCACTGTGACTTCCACTGCTTTGACCACTTTGACTTTCTTTGCCAGCTGTCGACACATTTTCAACAGAAAAAGCAGTTTTTGGTGAAGTTGCTTTTGGCATCATGCTTTTTGGATAGTATAGATCCAGATTCTGTTGATAAGATGAATGATTAACTTTGTATGTCTTCTTCAATTCCAGTTCATGACTTTCAAGTTTCTCAATCACCAAATCTGGTTTCAACAATTCAGAAGGAATAGTGTTCTTAAGCATAAGAGCATAATATCTCCACTCCATCTCGTCTGGCAACGAATCGAACAACTTGTCTACTTGCTCATCATCAGAATATCTGATATCATGTCTTGCTAATTCCAGCTTCAGATGACCGAATCTTTCAATCATTTTACACACTGACTCATTCTTAAGACAACCAAACATATCAAATTCTTTCCTAAGAAGTTTCTTTTTATTTTTTACAATCTCTTTGCTTCCAAGACACTTCTTTTCGAGTTTTTCCCATAAGTCTTTAGAATTGGAGTAATCTATCAGCGAAATGATATCTTCACGCACCGATTGAAACAATAATGCCACACATTTTTGCTCGGCCACAAAACTTTCAATCTCTTCAGCTGATCTTAATGCTTCACCATTCTTCTTTCGTTGGGCATAACCATTCTTCATACTCTTCCAGCAAGGAAAAGCAAATGCCATCAACCAATCTTCGAACTTTGTTGCCCACCTGCTGTAATCTTCTATAGCCATCAGATTAGGAGGTTTGTTAAATGTTCCAAATGCGCTTTCGGACTCCCACGCTTCCTTCTTTCTTTCTTTAGGTGGACTTTTGTTTGCATTGCTTGAAGAAGTATCGTTGTTTCCTGAACTACCCATGAAAGCAAACATATCGCTGAAGGGATTCATGAAAATATCATCCATTTTGATCGTACCTTCAAAGTCAACCAATACTTAGAAAAATTTTCGAAAGTTTTAACAAATGTGACAAATAAGCGAAACTATCAATGTTGTCCAAATAAGCGAAAGTCAAATGATCAGATAAACAAACCAGGTTATGTCCGTTCAAGCGGACCAGATTATGTCCGTTCAAGCGGACTAGATTATATCTGTAAAAGCGAATCAGATTTTGTCTGTTCGAGCGGACCAGCTGATGTTTGTTCGAGCGAACCAGCAGATGTCCGAATAAGCGTACCAAACAATATCAAATATGTTCTCTCGAGCGGACCAGATATGGTTCGTTCGAGCGAACTAGAAAAATACGTAACAGCGGACCAGACTTGCGATGACC
This sequence comes from Helianthus tuberosus, assembly GCA_030545235.1. Lineage (NCBI taxonomy): Eukaryota > Viridiplantae > Streptophyta > Magnoliopsida > Asterales > Asteraceae > Helianthus > Helianthus tuberosus. The sequence continues at coordinate 204,779,765 of CM060425.1, forward strand.
GTAAAAGCGAACCACAATTTTTAACCGATTTTTAGTCCGAATAACAATCTGATACTTTCAAGGATTGTACTACTCTTAATTCCGATCACAATGATATAATTTTCGTTCAATTCTGACTGCTAATTCGTTCCAGATCTAAGTTTGAAAATTCTGTCCGAGAACCGATCACATTTTTGATAAAATTGAATGAATTTTACGGTGTTTTAAAGTCTGATACTGTTACTGATTTTTTAACAACAAGTTTCGCTCAATATACTTGAACTTCAAACCATTTTGTCCGACGAAACTTGTTTAAACCGAAAAATAAAAGAGAAAGATGAGTAGAAATGAGATAATAGAGTCGAATCAGCTGATGTAGTATGAGCTCCTCGTCCTGAAGCTCTGATACCACTTGTTGGACCGATTACGTGACCCGAAAAGTCAATCCGAGTAGCTCATCTTCATGTATGAAGGCGGAATCAACATATATGAAGTTACAACAGCTTGTTCTATTAATTTCCTTTACTTTTATTGCTTTTCTGATGAAAATTTGACAAAGTTTCGCTCCAGTTCACACACATACATCTCTACTGGACCGCTCAGACTACTCCCCTATATATAGACATGCTGGTTCGCTCATATGACATGCCATATGAGCGATCCAGAACACTTGACAAATAAGCGGACCACAATAAGTACCTATGAGCGGACCAGACCTAATATAATGACATAAAAGCGAACCAGACTTATAAAATACATATTTTGACATTTTTGACTCTCTGTTGACCAATCTTGACTTCAGACTTTTTGTAGACGCAGTCAACAGACATTCCATGCATCAACACAACAAATATTCCCTCAATGCACTTCGGACCAAACTTTCCATGACGCTCTATAACTGTACAGGGTGACCCGAATGGTTCTAGATACTTCAAATTCGGTTTGCAGTTATTGATTAGCTCAAAGCATGTTTTGTTGAACTTCTTGACAGTGAGAACCCTGTTGAGCGTATAGCATGCAGCGGAAACAGCTTCAGCCCAAAAATTTATCGGTAACTTTGAATCTGCGAGCATAGTTCTAGCCGTCTCGATTAGTGTCCGGTTTTTGCATTCTGCAACTCCATTCTGCTGCAGAGTGTACGGAGCACTAAACTCATGCAATATACCTCTTTCATCACAAAATTCTTCCATCTTACTGTTCTTGAATTCAGTACCATTATCACTACGAATTCTTTTAATACGCCTTTGGTACAGATTCTCAATTTTTCTGAACAACGCCATCAAGCTGTCAAATGTTTCGTCTTTCGTCTTCAAGAAAGAAACCCACGAAAATCTGGAATAATCATCAGTAACGACCAAACAGTAGTAATCTCCTGTAATACTTTTAACATTCACAGGACCAAACAAATCCATGTGAAGTCTTTCCAGAGGTCTCGAAACTGAATTGACTTGCTTTATAGGGTGTGACTTTTTCTTCTGCTTGCCTTTAACACAGCTAATGCACTCCCCTACCAGATGAAAACCTTTGATGTTAACACCCAAAACTAAATCATTGTGCACCAAGTGATTCATTTTTCTAAGATGTATATGCCCCATCTTGCGGTGCCACAATCTCGATTCTTTCTCAGTTGCTCTGGACACAAAACAATGTGCTTGACCAGTAGATATAGTTGCTACACTCATATCTAACACATATAAATCATTCACTCTAGGTGCCCGCATGATAATCCATTCTTCAGGGATAACAAATCCTGGTTTCAAGATCAAACATTCTTTATCAGTGAAGTGAGTTGTATACATATTGTCACAAATCTGCGAGATACTCAGCAGATTGTTCTCCAGCTCAGTGATGTAGTTAACTCTTTCAAACGTAACAATCATGTTGGATAACGTTCCTTCACCAATAATTCTACCACCTTCATGACCAGCAAATCCCACATATCCACCATTAATATTTCTCACATCATACAGCAACACAGTCTTCCCTGCCATATGTCTTGAAGCTCCACTATCCATGATCCATCTGGATACAAGTTTTGGAAGATCCTGCACATAGCAAACTTTGACTTAACCAACTTCAATAAAGATGCCGATTCATGCTTCGCGATCAAGGAAGCTCCGGCAATTCAAACTGTTTAGTCAAACATAGAGTCCACCCAGGCCTCATCAGCCTTAGGTGGAACCTTGACTCTCGCAATTTGAATTTTGAAGTTTTCAGCCTTCAAAGGTGGAAAATTTGCATCATAATCAATTTGAATTGAATCCTCAGAAGGTGAAATATTTTTCTCACTTTTTGGTTTCCAAACTTGTTGAGATAATGCAACCCGATTGTAAAATTTGTCCTTGTTAGTTACCACTTTCTTTACGGGTTCATTTTTCACTTTGATGTTGTCATTTTTCACATTCTTTTTCTCAACAACGATTGATACTTTACCCTTTTCGTCAAGTTTCTTCTTTTGAATCTTCACAGTTTCAGTCTTAGGCTTCACATTAGTACACTTTCGTGCAATGTGACCAACTTGATTACATCTGAAACATGTTCGAGTATCAACAACTCGACTTGTGCCTTCAGACTGATACTGTGAAGCTCTTTTCTCAAAGAACTCTTCATTCGATTTTGAAAAAATCTCTTTCTCTTCATCAGCAAGTGAACTCGAACCGTTCACAGACACCTTCTTTTCAGCAAACCTTTTGTTTTGAAAACTCTTTTTCTGATAACTCTTACCACCCCGATAACCACCCGACCAATTGTTTCGATTGTTATTATAAAAACGTGGTGGCACAACAGGCTTTTTGTAGTAATCTTTATCTTTCTCAAAATTCATTTGCCTTTTTGTTTGTTTTAAACTGTTCACTTCTGACAACTCAACTTCAACCAACTTGAAAACATTTGTCAATTTGTTCATATTAACATTCTCAATTGGAAACTCAGAATCCGAAAACAACTTATCTGAACCCAACATCTTGTACATGACAAGATTAGATTCTTCATTTAAGTTGTTCTTGGACTTTTGTTTCGAAATGTATTTTTCCAAGAAACACCCATCTTCCTCAGTAGTGTCACTATCCGTTTTTAGCACATTTTCAACAACACCTTTTACAATATCATTCTGGACACTATCGTCATTGGAAGATGTGAACGTGACATCAATTGAATCCGGAAGATTCATTTCACTTTCTTCTTCAATTTCAACCAACTCTGATTGCTTTTTCGTGTAGTTATCAAGAAAAGGTGGTGGAACTTGATGAAAACCCACCCCAGTTCCATCAGAGTACACATCTTCGCCTGCTTTGTCTTTCCCGATGGGTTTGGGAATAATGTGTTGCAAAACAAAGCTTGCGGAGCTGTAACTGTTAATCTTCAACTGGATTCGCTCGTTTTCAATTTCAGCCTCTTGAAATTTAAGTTTCAGTTTCGCGATTTCATCTAGTTGTTGGTTGATTGATTCTTCTTTTACTCTAAGCACTGCTTTAGGTGAACGTTTTCTTTATAAGTTTTACCATTTCGATCATCATTATCTTTCATTGTGCTTTTGAGTTTTTCAAATTTTTCAGAAATCTGACGGTTTTCAAGAATTAACTTTTCATTTTCTTGTTTAGTTTTGTCATGATCAATTTTATCATTTTCAATTTGGGTAGTTAATTCTCTTATCCGTTCAGTTGAAGCTTTAATTGTTTTGTCACGATCAAGAATCTGATTCTCAACGCTTCTGACCTTTGCTGTCAGATCATCAACTTTCTTCCCGTTGAGATACGTGACTGTGTTACAAAATTTGCACTCTTTGTTGCAATTTTTGCAATCAGCATTTCCATCAATTTGTTTACCTGACGCATTTGTTGACAAGTTTGAACTGACCTGGCTTTTTGACTTAGACACGGAGTTAGAGTCTACCTCAAGTGCCTTAGCTGCCAGCACTTTGTCAGCCATTTTTCCCAGGTTCTCTTCAGTCAACTCATGCGTTATGTCAATAACTCCAGTATCAATCTTCTTTGATTTTTCCTGCTCCTCTTTCTCCTTTTTCTCTTTCTCTTCTTTCTCCTTCCTCTCTTTTTCATCTTTCTCTTTCTCGTCTCCAGTTCCCCACCATTTATACTGCCAATAGTCATCCTCTTCTTTGTACCCCTTGATTATGGCTTCGATATCAAGCGTTTTGTCATCGATCGCAATATTTCCATATTCATCAAGATAACACTCTCTGTCCGGATCCCATCTATTTGCTCTCCTTGCTTCTAAATAGATACCGGAAATTCTAATGATTTTGTTTTCAGCCAACATTTTTCTGTATCTATACTTCTGCTCTTTAGTTCGGTTATCTTTCCAAGGAATAGGTTCGTCGTTTTTCGCCATGAATGCGTAACCAACCGCATCTTCCTCCGGTAGAACCTCTTGACTCCAATCATACCCTTCATCATCGTAAATCACCGCAAGAGCTCTAGATTTCTCTCTATTGTCTTCAACCTGCTTCAATCTAGGCGGCTCGGATTTATTCTGATGATATATTGCCTTCTTGTAGTAATCCTCTCTGAAAGGGTTCTCCGACTCATCAGCATATGCGTTTCTGCATTCTCGTTTGAAGTGACCTTTTTGCTTACACTTGAAGCACGTCACCTTGGACTTGTCGAAACCCAGCTTGGTAGATGGACCACCAATTGTCTTCCTGCCGGTAATTTCCATGAAACGCTGTGCTCGACGAACAGCACTGGCCATAGCCCAACGAATATCGATCAGCTCCATTTCTTCCGGATCAATCTGATCATAATCTTATTTCGTCAGATTGGTGTTGCATATCTTCCCAGCTACTAACCCTTCATACGATTCCAACACTGATGCTAGGAAGATCATCTGTTGTTTGGCCGACTCCTCATCAAAATTCTGAGCATTCTTCAAGTCTATTGCAATGTTGCATTGAAAACGATTCTTTGCATCAGAATGACTTGCAGATGATGAAGATCCACTGTGATAACCACTGTGATTTCCACTGCTTTGACTTTCTTTGCTTGATGTGGACACATTCTCAGCAGAAAATGCAGTCTTGGGAGAAGTTTCTTTTGGCATCATGCTCTTTGGATAATATAAATCCAAATTCTCCTGGTAGGATGAGTGATTGACTTTGTATGTCTTTTTCAGTTCCAACTCGTGACTCTCGAGTTTCTCAATCAGCAAATCTAATGTCAACTTTTCTGGTGCCTTGATGGTATTCTTCAGCATCAGCGCATAATATCTCCAATCCATCTCGTCAGGCAACGAATCGAACAATTTGTCGATAAGATCATCTTCAAAATATCTGATATCATGTCTTACTAATTCCAGCTTCAGATGACCAAACCTTTCTATCATTTTACAAACTGACTCGTTTTTTAAACACCCAAACATATCAAACTCTTTCTTAAGTAGTTTCATTTTGTTTTTCTTGATTTCTTCACTACCTATACATTTCTTTTCTAACTTTTTCCAAAGATCTTTTGCATTTGAATAATCGATCAATGAGATTATGTCTTCCCGGACGGATTGAAATAATAATGCCACACATTTTTGTTCAGCTACAAATGAATCAATCTCCTCAGCTGATCTTAAAGTTTCACCATTTTTGTTTCCATTTTCATAACCGTTTTTCAGACTCTTCCAGCTAGGAAATGCGAATGCCATCAACCAATCTTCGAACTTTCTTGACCACCGACTGTATTCCTCAATAGCCATTAGCTTTGGAGGTTTATTGAATGTCCCAAAGGCACTTTCAGATTCCCAAGCTTCCTTTTTCCTCTCTTTTGGCATATTCTCATTCGCATTGCTAGACGAAGAATCATCATTTCCGGAATCTCCAGCGAATGCGTACATGTCGCTAAATGGGTTCAAGAAAATGGCATCCATCTTGAATGTACCTGCAAAAATCAACAATCACTTAGAAAAATTTTCGAAATCTTGAAAAACAATGACACAAAAGCGAAATATCATCTATTTTGACTGATAAGCGAAATAGATTGTGTCCGAATGAGCGAAATATGATTGTCCTTATGAGCGAAATATGATTGTCCTAATAAGCGAAATACCAAGATGTCTGAATAAGCGAAATATCAATGTTCTTATGATCGAAATGTCCGTAAAAGCAAAAACAAGCACTTATGTTCTTATCAGCGAAATTAGACAACTTGTGTCCCTATGAGCGAAATCAAAAGATGTCCCTATCAGCGAAAACAAACAACTAATGTCCGTATAAGCGAGATGTCCTTAAGAGCGAAACCTTTGATTACCGAAAAAGCGAAATATGGTTTTTAGTGTATTTTTACCATTCTTAATCCGTATTTTAACCTGAATCTTTCTAGGGTTTGTTAATCGTATGTTTTACAAGTTATACTCGAATTTCAGGCCATTTCAACCGTAGGAACCAGTTTAAACAGAAAAAGTATGAGAGAAAGTGAGTAGAAATGAGAGAATTTTGTCGAATCAGCTGTAGTAGTATGAACTCCTCTTCCTGAAGCTCTTATACCACTTGTTGGACCGTGTTCCGACCCTGAAAAGTCAGTCAAGGCAGTTCATCTTCACGTATAAAGGCGGAATCAGTTTACACGAAGTTACACAGCTTTTCCTTTTCAATATCCTTCTCTTTTATTGCTTTCTAAATCAATTTTGACAGAGTTCGGTTACACAAGCAATGAACAGGTCTCGCTCCAATGTCAGACATAATGACAAGTGTTCGCTCCTGATGACTATATATAGTCTATGTGGTTTCGCTTATACGACATGACTAATAAGCGAAACCCCCTTGAAAGACCCTATGAGCGAACCCTAATGACACATAAGCGGAACCTATACTAACTAATGTACATAAAAGCGAAATAGCATCTATATGATTTCGCTTCAAATGACACCTATGTCATTATAAGCGAAATCACCAATAACATATCAAATCCTGTTTTTCAACTCTGTACAACCTAACTAGACCTAAGACTTAATGTAGATGAAGTCAACAGACATCCCGTGCACCAACACTTTGTGTTTCGGTTTGTATTAATATTTTACTTTCAAGACTTCCGCTGTGCATTAAACTGTGATTATTTGACTATGATGATATCAACTACGTCACGATACTCCCCACCGGGCCCACCGGTAATATGTGGAAATATCGGGGTGTGACACTTTTTCAACAAACTTTGGTTTTGGTGGGTTTGTACAATTTTTGATTGTATGACCAAATTCCCCACACTTAAAACATGATCTCCGTTCAACAAATTTAGGAGATTCTGATCGATGTCCCGATGTTGAACTTGTAGGCCTTGAGGTACTAGCTTCATTATCACACCCATTTGTTTGTTGATTGTAATTGTTATCACTGTTACGTTTCAAAATTTTGACTTGTTGAACAAAAGCAGTATTAGATTTGTTTTCAAAAGTCTCAACTTTGTCAGTACCCCTTGAGGCCACAAATTTAACATCCATTCCCTTTTCCTTGTTTCGAGCACCTTTTGGTTCAAACTTAGGTTGTTGAGCTTGTTTTTCCTGTTGTTTACCTTTAGGGGCGATTGGTTGTTCCTCAGTTGGTAATTTTTGATTCTCGTATTGTTTTCTAACTTCAGATTTTGCAATAGGATCACACTGAGTTACTGTAACTCTCGGGATCGCCTTACCCAAAAAACTTACTGGTAGAATCTTCCAAAACTCTTTCAATCATTGATGGATTAACATTTTTAATTGGGAAATCCTTGTTTGAGTAAATTTTATCATCACCAATCAAAGTATACAACAAATTATCTCCCGTAAGCATAGACACAGATTCATCCACAGATTTGATTGAATCAATCTCTTGTTTTGCAATTGATTGCACAACCAGGGGAACAGGAGTAGGAGGATCACACAAGATGTGATTCTCAACTGGAAGTTCTACTCCTTTCTTTTTATCAAGAGATTGATCCTGATAACTACCATCTAATTCATCTGATTCATCATCAGATTCATCATCTGACGAAACATAATCCTCAATAATTGGAGGACTTTGTTCCACAGCACAACACACATTTTCTGTCGTTTCAAATTCCTTTGATGAATCATCCAGTTTGAACCCTAAACCTGCTGCAAACGCTTCGGGATTAAGAGGTACAGATGTTTCAAACCGTGGCATTTCCTCCTCATCAGACATCTTGGTATAAATGTGTCTCAACGGAGGTGGACACGACTTATTCCCAATGGACTTAACATCTCCTTTCAGCTTCTGAACCTCGATGATATGATCAAGCATATTTCGGGAGTTAGAATAACTCTCCAACTGCTTGATCGCATCATGCTCGCATTTAGAAATGGCTAACTCTTTCTTTAATTCTTCAATGATATTAATATCGTTATTAATACCTGTTTGCTTGTTCAAAACTGTTTTCATTAATTCAGATACACTTTTCTTAAGCGTTTCAATAACAGATTTGAAATCTTTTTCATTATGAGTTAAAACCATGTTTGCCTCCTTGCATTTTGAAAGGTCAACTACCAACCCCTGATTGTGACTAGTAACTACTTCTAGTTTACGTTTCAATGCTACACAATCATTGCATACACTAGATGTTTCGGTGTTTACCTTACTAGTTGAAGTTACAGCAGTTACCATAAAGGCAGTTTGATAAGAGAAAGATCCATCCTTAGTGAAGAACTTTTCCATTTCCTTGGATGCGACTTCAGCTTTCCTTACCAACACAGATTTCTGACTTTTAAGCTCTTCTGCTTCTTTCAGTTCCTCAGCTTCCTTAAGCAAACTATCAACCTCAGCATCCAGATTTTATTTTACATCCAACTCTGAACCATAACCACCCACATTGGAGCTTTCCTCATCCGAGCTACCGCTGTAACCAGAACTATCATCATCCTCTGAGAACTCCTCACTGTGAACATGCTTGATATACTTGATGATCTTAGCATAACAGGCAGTTCCTCCATTTCCTTATGTTCCCTGATTTCCCAGTTGAACTGACCAGTGACATCCTTCATCTACATGAACTACTAAGGCCCTATTTGAATTGGAAGGCCCCGACTGGTTTGAGTTACCCTGGTTGTTAACTGCTACAATGCTCCTTTCATTGTTCACTTGACTGGCATTGGATGAGCTGGATTGTTTTCTGAAAGTATTTTGATTTCCTTGTCTGCTGGGTCGAGTGCATTCCGGCTTAAAGTGACCTTTCTCACCACAATTGAAGCACGTAACTGCATCCTTATCAAAACCATACTTAGTATCCCTTTTTCTCTCCAAACTTGTTCTACCCGTTCTTCTCATGTAGTCCTTAGCTCTTCTCATCACACTTGCAAACGCCCAGTTAATACCCATCAGTTCCATTTCCTCCCTATCTATTTGTTGATAGTCTTCATCTATCAATTTAATGTTTCCAGTCTGACCAGCGACAAATCCAAAATAAGCACTCACCATTGTGTTTAGAAGTTCTATATGTTCCCGGGCACCTTCTACACTGACTTTGGTGATGTTTGAGGTATCAAATCTGACGGTGTTGGGGTTTGATTGTTGAGAGTTGTTATTTCCATAAAAGGCTTGTTGAGGAGCTGGTTGATAAGGTTGTTGTAGAGTAGTTTGTGTGAATGAAGAGGGCTGTTGTTGGGTTTGTTGAGGAGCAGCTTGTGAAAAGGAAAGGTTTTTCGGATCGAATGGTCTTCCATAAGGATCTGTAAGAGAACTAGATGATTGAACTAGTTGACTATAAGGGTTTGTACTTGATACAAATGCGGTTTGAAGCTTCGGTTGTTGTTGATTGGTGCTAACTCCCATATTAATACCTCCAAGGTATATCTCGGTGTTTTGTGGAACTGGAAGTCGTTTAGCCTTTCAAATTTCCTCTTCATCCTTATTCTCGAGCTTTTGAACGAATTCATAAATGCTAACTATATCTAAAACACCAGTGTGCTTCAGCAAATCAATGAACTAACTCCACTTGGGTGGCAAAGCATCAGCAAAACGCATGACCATTTCTTGCTGTGTAGCCAGAACCTTGTATGAGTGCATCTCACTAAGCAAGTGATAGTACCGAGTAGCCATGCCGTAGAGTGTTTCATTTTCCATGAACCGAAATCCTTCGAACTCCTTCTTCAACAAATCATGACGAATCTTTCTTGTTGCCGAGTTTCCTTCTCCTCTAGCTTCCAATACATCCCACAAATTCTTTGTACTTGTACAATAAGCGAATTGGTGATAAATATCCTTGTGAAGTGCTTGAGTAAGAATAGCAAAGGCTTTCTTCTTAAGATCATACGCCTTCTTATCATTATCGCTCATTCCCGCCAAGGTGAGTGGATTGGAACCGGCTTCTTCGAGAGCTAAGTTGTACTGTGTAGTGAAGCACATCCACAATTCGATATTTTGTCCTAGAATGTACGTATGAAAACGACCTTTCCATGTTGGATAGTCGTTCATGTGATTTAGCTTCAGTGGACGATTGTTGCTACCCGTTTCACTCTCTCTTAAGAGAAGATTATGAATGCTATGATTTTAATTCGCGACACATGCCCATTGATGTTCAGTAATCTCCTTTTTGGGCATTAATCCTTTGACCCATTGTGAAGGATCTTATGGTGTACTTGAGTCATCATTCCAATTCCAAGGATTTGAACTCATTTTGAAGTTTTATGAAAGACTATTTAAGTTAAAAGACAAAGTTATATGTTTTGAAGAAGTTATAAACCTTCTGTGAAAAACAAAAGACACTATCCACCACGAAGAATGTCTCTACGAAGAGAGGTTCTACAAATAATACCACACCACCAAGAGTGATTCCCAGGAAGAATGATTCTTCGTTAAGCAGATAGACCCACGAAAATTCTGATTCTTCGTGAGATTGGTTTCCCACGAAGAATGTTTCTTCGTCAAGCTGATTCTTCGTGAAGGTTTTTCGTGTATGAAGACTGTTCGTGAAATGGTTGGTGAGATTCTCCCTTTTACAATAACTTACTTTTTCTGATTTTAAGAAAGGTGGTAGCTGGATATCCTAACTTAGTTAAAAACAAACATTCGAAAAGATTGCCTTTTTCCAGTAAATCTTTTGGATCTTATCCCTACCAACCAATTTCCGGTGACTTTTCTGGTTAAACGACTCGCCGAAAAGTTTGATGAACTCAAATTTTGAAAGAAATTTTAAGAAAAACCAAGTCCTAACATCTCTCCATGTGTTTTAACTGGGTTTTTGTAAAAATTATCTTCAAATAACAAGCTTTAACTAAGTTTTAAACACTTTTTCTGGAAAAAACTTAATTTTCTTGTTTTCAAGCTCAAAAACAACTTCAAGAAACTTCACAACTTGCTCAAACACAAGGTTTTGCTTGGTTTTAAACAAGGAAGAGAGCTTAGCCAAAGCTCTGATACCACTTGTAGGTCCACTTGGAGGATCAAGATAACCTACTTGCTTGTTTGTTAACACAAATACGAGTGCGGAATCCACGTAGTTATGCAAACCAAAGCAAAGTAATGCAAACACAAGTAACCAAAGATTCACAAATCTTAGATTATCTGAAGAGAATCAGTACAACACATACACATAGTGCTTACAACCATCAGGGACTCTCTTGCTGAAATGAGAAGCAAGTGACTGTATTTATAGGCCCAAGACCCAGTAACCGTACGAAGAAGGTTATTGGGCTCACAAACACTTATCAGGCCCATGAAGAATGGAATCTTCGTGGACTATTCCAACGAACCATTCATCACCCCGAAGAATCATTCTTCATGGTGAACAATCTGATGAGAACAATGTTCGTGACATGTGTAGTCCCACGAAGAATAAGGTTTCTTCGTGGGGAACCTATAAACAGACAAACACTTGCAGCAAAATAAACAGTAAGATCCAAACACATTAACAACTAACAGTTGCACACGTGCAAACTGTTTTACAACGCTAATAAAGTAAACGTCGTGCTAAGTCAAGATAGGAGGATATCTTGAGTTGTCCGACTCGACCAAAACTATACAGACCGTAAATAAAGACCGTACAAATTACAACGTAATAAGAACAAGCTACAGACACAAAACTGCACCAACAAACTCCCCCTTGTCTGTTGCATGGTCTTCGGTCTTCATCCCTTAGTGGCCTGTCTTGGACCACGAGCTTCCCGCGTGAATACCCCGATAGTAATAGAAACAGGCGATGCGTTGAAAGCGTAGAGCCTGACTTGCATCCTTATCTTTGTAGAAGATGTCGTGATGAAACAACCTGTCGATGTCAGTCGCCGACATGTTAACAATCCACATCGGGTCGAGAATACCAACATTTTCCTTGTCGTTCCGGAAGACGATGACTGCCTCGTGTGTGTCTGAGTCATAACACCAAAGAGCCGTGTTCTCAAGAATATCTTGTTCCATCTGCATCAGCGGAATCCTATCCAAGACCTTCACCGGTTTGTACACAAGCCTGTACCTAGTTGTGTTGGTCGCTGGATCCAACGTAAACTTTATCTGTTCATACATTGGGAACTGTGGCTTGTATAACTCATCCTTCCAACCCTTTCGTCGTTCCATCCTCAATTTCCAAGCAAACAACTTAGTACCTTCAAAATTTGACCGATTTATTAGCTCCATTCGTGCTAACGCTGCAACATCGTAGAATGGCAAGGTAAGAGTACTTAGCAGCAATTTGAAATACTGAATTCCATGTTCTCGCTTCACCGCAACACAATGAAGTTCTTTCACAAACATCCAACTCAGTATTCCTCCCAGAGGACGATTCTTTTCATATTTCATGCAGTCAACTTGTGCGACCGGAGGGGCTGGTTTAGCAGTCTTACAAAGATAGTTCTTCATCCATTCCTTGAATTAATTTGTTGGAACATCAAACGAATCACGATTCTTTAATCTTTCGTTGATTTCATCCACATTATCTTTCAGCCAGTCTTCATCGAACGGATTGAACTCAGTGCCCTCTTCTCTAACATACATTGACTTCTCGACATCGCCTTCGAACACAATTTCGTCAAGACCATCCAAGTTCACTACCTCGGTCTCACTAGATATCTTGTCGATAGTAGCATCATCTACTACCTTCATCTCGTTCAACGCTAAAATCTGTTCACTTGAGAGTTCAGAAATGACACACCTGTAACGCTAGATCTTCTGATCTTAAAACCACATCACCACCTCCCGTTGAGCTTTCACCAACAAAACCACTCGCGCTTTCAACCAACGCTAACTGAAGTCCCATGTCTTCAGTAGCTTGCATTCCTTCTAACCTCTCCTGTTCCTCTTGAGTACCACCTGAGGCAAACTGTTTTACAACACTAAAAAAGTAAACGTCATGCTAAGTCAAGATAGGAGGATATCTTGACTTGGCCTACCGTAAGTAAAGACCGTACAAATTACAATGTAATAAGAACAAGCTACAGACACAAAACTGAACCAACACTAAGGAAGAATTCGAGTTGGCAAAAGCATGGCTTGACATATCGGGACGAGAATGTTGGTAAATTTTATCTCCATATATTTTGTACATACTTTTATAAACATATAGTTTTGCAAATTTATTTTTTAAATCAAACATATACTTTTGTAAATACACTTTTTTATAGGAAACGACCAAGACATAAAGATATTTTAGGCTTGTATACGTGAGAAGTTTTTCGCCGCAATGGGTCGTGGCGAATATCGAACGCCCGACTCTTTTTCGGGAAAGTGGGGCGCTATGAGGATGAAGGTTAGTAATTTCAACAACATATATACTAATCTCATCAACAATAGTCGAAGAAAGTGGTTCGAGAGATTTGGGAAAAAGACCAACAAATGAAAATGGAGAAACAAATAAAAAAATACATGGATTTTCTCCCGAGAGATTTGTCACATCTAGCGGAGGAGCACTGAGTCATTTTGGAGGCTCGTAAAGCACAAATTCGGGCGAAATATATGTTGTTTTTTTTCTAGTACCTTGTGTTTTTTAATGACTTTGTAATGTTTTTATTTTTTTAATGAAATTATGTTTTTTTTTTAATTTTCTAGTTATCAAAATTGGCATTTAATTTAAAAAATAAAATATATAAATAAAAAAAATAATTAGGTAACGACGACGGGGCTCCATCCCATACCCTACAAGTTGGGGGCGTGGCTGACGTGGATCTTATGTGACGATGACATGTCCTGATAATTAGGTAATGATGACGTGGGTTATTGGTGCTGATTTGTCAATAATAGATGGATATATATTTAAATGAAAATTTCTTATTATTTCTTTTCTTTTTTTAACGGTGTATGCCAGATTACTCCATAATGATTCACTTAAAATATTAAGGGGGACAGGGTAGGTACCGCCCCTGCATGCTGATTGGTGATCTGATCTGAGTGTGAAAAACATTACTTGGAACAAATAATTGAATGAATATCTGAACCACTGTACACAACTCTAAACTCTCAAGCATTCACAACATCATACCTTTCATTTACAATCTCACCACCATAAGCAAGCAATGGCTGAAGTCGTGCTTTCTTCCCTCCTCCCGATGCTCTTTGAGAAGCTGTCCGATGCAGCTTTGAAAAGCATTGCTCCCCACAAAGGAATTGATGCAGAGATCAAGAAATTGCAGAAATCATTAATCTCCATCCAACTTTATCTTACTCATGCTTCTCAGATGGAGATAACTGATCCATCTGTGAAACAGCGACTGAATGATCTCCAGCATCTGGCTTATGAAATTGAGGACGTCCTCGATGGTTGGGCAACCGACGCTATGGACCCTGAGTTCAAGCAAGAGCCAGAAGGCATCACCGGCAAGGTAAGAAAGCTAATCACCCCAACTTGTTGCACTAATTTCTCACGGACGACTACTATGATTGCCGAGTTAGATGATATTTCCACCAAACTACAAGATCTAGTTAAGGAGAAAGATAACCTTGGTTTAGATAATCTTGGTTTCAAAGTGGAAGAGGAAACTAGGCCAAGAATTAATAATAACAGAAGATTACAAACCTCTGTTGTCAACCCATCTGGTATTGTTGGACGCCAAGCTGAGAAAGATGCACTGGTTCAACAGTTATTGTTACCGGCTGATGAACCATCTGATCAAAACTATAGCATTGTTCCCATACTTGGTATGGGTGGGGTTGGGAAAACCACTCTGGCTAGACTCGTGTATGACGAAACGCAAGTCAAGGATCACTTTGAGCTAAAAGCATGGGTTTGTGTTTCAGATGAGTTTGATACCGTTCGTATAAGCCAAGAGATCTTTCAATCTATGGCAAACCAGGAAGTTTCAGATTTTAATCGGCTTCAAGAAGCTCTTAAAGATCATGTACAGGGTAAAAGGTTTCTATTAGTACTAGATGATATATGGAGCGAAAGTTATGAGGATTGGGAAACCCTCGTCAAACCGTTGTATGCATGTGCTCCTGGAAGTATGATCATCATAACAACACGGAAGGATCAATTGCTCAAACAGTTGGTTTACAATCCTCAAAACAAGCAGCTACACAGCCTCTCAGATGATGACGCTTTGTCTTTAGTTGCTCGAAATGCATTAGGTGTAGATAACTTTGATTCACATTTGTCGCTCAAACCATATGCCGAAGGTATTGTGAAAAAATGTGGAGGATTACCTTTAGCTTTAATAGCACTTGGTAGATTGTTGAGAACAAAAAGAGATGAAGTAGAGCATTGGATCAATGTGTCAAACAGTGACATATGGAGATTAAAAGTTAAGGGTGGAATTCTCCCGGCCCTAAGACTAAGCTATGATGATCTTTCGGCACCTTTGAAGCGGTTGTTTGCATACTGCTCCTTGTTTCCCAAGGACTGCCAGTTTAACAAGGAGCAACTGGTTTTATTATGGATGGCTGAAGGGTTGTGCCAGCCAACTCTGATCCACTCAACAGAAGAACAACAATTGGGTCACGAATTCTTTGACGAGTTGTTGTCAAGGTCATTTTTTCAACATGCACCAAATAATGAATCATTATTTGTGATGCATGACCTCATGAATGACTTGGCGACATTTGTTGCTACCGAGTTTTATTTAAGGATAGACAACGAGTCAGAGAAGAATATTAAGAAGATGACGCTAGACAAGTACCGCCATATGTCATTTGTTCGTGAGGAATATGTAGCTTACGAGAAGCTCCAGGTACTTGAAAATGCCAAATGTCTGAGGACATTCTTGGCAACGTCAGTTGGGGAGGTAGAAAGTTGGAGAAGTTTCTACTTATCCAATAAGATTTTCACGGACTTGCTTCCCGAGTTACCATTACTAAGGGTTCTAAGTTTGAGCGGCTTTAAAATAAGTGAGGTACCAGAGTCCATTGGTACTTTGAAGCACTTGAGATATCTTAATATGTCTCAAACTAGTATCACACATTTACCTGAAAAAGTTTGCAATCTCTACAATTTACAATCATTGATCCTAGGTGGTTGTTATCAATTAACTAAGTTGCCCAACAACTTCCTAAAGCTTAAAAATCTGCGGCATCTTGACGTTAGGGACACCCCACTTTTGTTTATGATGTTGTCAAGGATTGGCGAGTTGAAAGACCTACAAATTACTCTCTCGGAAGTCAAAATCGAAAGTGAAAGCGGAATTGAAATAGCCAAACTTAAAGACTTTAAAAATCTATATGAAAAAATTTCCGTTGTAGGTTTGGAAAAAGTGCAAAATGCAACCTATGCACATGAGGCGAACTTTTCACAAAAGAAGCTTCGTGAGTTAGAGCTTGTATGGAGTGATGAGCTACATGATTCACGAAATGACATGCTTGAAAAAGAGGTCCTAAATGAGCTGAAGCCTTGTGAAGATACGTTAATACAACTCGAAATTAGGTCATACGGGGGATTAGAGTTTCCAAAGTGGGTTGGGGATCCCTTGTTTCTTCATTTGAAGCATGTGTCAATAAGTGGTTGTAAGAGATGTACATCAATACCGCCACTGGGACAACTACCGTCACTGAAGGAGTTGTTAATTGAAGGCTTAGATGGAGTGGAAGTTGTGGGTTTTGAGTTATTTGGGACTGGTCAAACATTTCCTTCACTTGAGATTCTGAGTTTTGATAATATGTGTGGGTGGAAGAAATGGTCAGGGGCTGTGTTTCCACGCTTGCAAAAGCTTGAAATAAGTGATTGTCCTAATTTGGTTGAAGTCACACTTGAAGCACTGCCTTCATTGAATGATCTAAGAATAAGTAGATGTGATAGTGGTGTGTTGAGAAGTCTGGTTGAAGTAGTTTCAGCAGTCACTAAGTTGAATATAGATTCTATTTCAGGGCTGTATGATGTGGTGTGGGGAGGTGTTACAGAGTATCTTGGGGCAGTGGAAGAATTAAGCATACAAAGCTGTACGGAAATAAGATACCTGGTGAAATCAGATGCAGCTGCAAGTAGGATTCTTGTGACGCTGAGGAAACTGGAAGTGGGATTATGTGATAATTTGGTGAGTATAGGAGAGAAAGAGGAGGAGGATAATTGTAGGAGCAACCTCCTAACATCTCTTAGGATATTAAAAGTGTATGGGTGTAATAATATGGAGCGTTGCAGTTGTCCAGATGGCATTGAGGAGTTGAGTGTTGTTGATTGTAGTTCAATGACAGTTGTGTCCTTTCCAAAAGGAGGACAGGAGAAGCTTAAGAGACTTACAATCTATAATTGCTGGAAACTAATGGAAAGTGAGTGGGGAGGACAAAAAATGAATAACAACAGAAGCAGCATGATGATGCTTGAACATGTATGGATATATAATTGGCCAAATCTGAAATCAATAATTGAGCTGAATGACTTTGTTCACCTCACTGAATTGATAATAGAAAATTGTGAAAACCTTGAGTCATTTCCAGACACTTTAACATCGTTAAAAAAACTGGAAATAAGAAATTGTCCCAAATTGGATGTTTGCTTTCTTCCTGGTTGGGTTTGGCCTTCCACTCTGCAATTCTTAAAAATTGGGAAGTTGAAGAAGCCCTTCTCCGAGTGGGGCCCACAAAGTTTTCCAACCTCACTTGTGGAACTAGAGTTATACGGTGGTGAAGATGGAGCTGGTAGTTGTAGTGAGTTTTCTCATATTCTTCCTTCATCTCTTACTTCTCTTACCATATTTGGATTTGTGAAATTGGAATCAGTTTCAATGGGACTCCAACATCTCACCTCCCTCCAGTCTCTCTCTTTTAGCTGTTGCCCTAATCTGAAGAAAGTGTCTTCGCATCCCCAACACCTCACCTCCCTCCAGCATCTCTCTTTTGAATATTGCCCTAAGATGATGAATCTACCAGAAATGTTGTTCCCTTCACTCTTGAGTTTAAGAATCTGGGGTGATTGCCCAGGTCTGATAGAAAGATGCAGTAAAAGAGGCTGTTACTGGCCCCTCATCTCCCATATCCCCTGTATCGAAATATCATGAAGTTAATATAAAGGTATCTCTCCCTCTACCTTCGATAATTTTAAATTTATTAACTTACTTATAAAATTGTTTTTCTTTAAACAAACAATTTCAAATATAATCTCAAATATAAAGTTTACTGTTTTCTGGTGAAAAATGTCTATTAAATTGTTCAGCTTAGTATCAAATTAATGTTTGTACTGGTATATTATAAGGCGAACTAATATTACCTGTATTTGATGAGTAATACTCTTTAACTATAAACCCATTAAAACCTAATTAAATCCAAATTGGTTTAATGTGTCAATTCTTAAGCATTTGTTTATATATAATCAACAAAACTTTGTACAATATTTGATTTTGATCATTCTTACTAGCTAGTATTCAATTTTGATCATTCTTACTAGCAAGTTACTGCTAATCAAACCAATTCTGAATATCGTTTTGTTAATCCAATTAGACTTGCATTTAATTTTGTTGATGTATTTGTGTCTTTGCTTGTATTTACGTCGAACATGTATAAACGGTCTTTGTTTGCTTATGTTTTTGTTGTTTAAATGTAAGTTGACCAACTCAAATATCCTCCTGTTTGACTTGACAACAGTCTGTTATAAAGTTATGTATTTCACACGAAATAAAGGATTACACAAGGTACCTTCATGTCATCAACAAGACACGAAGGAGTTATAGTTCGTGTATGGTGAATATTACACGAAGGCAGACCTTCGTGTTCAGCATGACACGAATCACTGGCCTTCGTGTCACTGGATCAAGCATTCATGTCCTCTTATCGTGTTTCGTGTGATGACCTACTGTATTCAGCATAAATACAGTAGGTTTCCTTTCATTTTGTAAGAGTGCATTTTGAGAGAGTCTGGAGCTTATTTTAGATATTGTATGTTGTTACTCTGTCAAAATTAATTGGGAAACTTTTGAGTGATTTGTTCTTCTTGATTGTTTGTACTCTTGCTTGGTTATGTATAACTCAGGGATTCCGCACCTGTGTTTATGCATTTGATAACTTGAAATCACCTTGTTCAAAGATCCTTTCAGGGACCTACAAATATTATACCATATTGGTATGTGGTTTGATAAAGTCAAACTTGAAAGTGGCATAAAAAAGAGAACATGTAACATCTCTTCAAGTCTTGTGTTGATTATTGACTTAAAATTAAATTATTAACTTAAGAGTCCATTTCGGATAGCAAAGGGATTATGTAACATTTGTTTCTTGAGTTTATGTGATTATCTTCACTTTCTTTCTTTATCTGGTAAATTTATTTAATAATTTTGATATGTCCTTATAGCTTTCTTATATAATTTGACAAGTATATCAAATGTGGAAATTGACCATGATTATATCCATGGCAGATTTGATGCTGCAGACTCAATTGTGATGGGAAGCATTTTACACTTTGTGTAACAGATTTGCCAACGGGAGCAAAACGTTAGATTTGATTTGAAGATTATGATGTTGGCTACCTTTTTTCCTTCTCTTTTTGTCCATACCTATTAGTGATCTGTGAATATAAGAACCAGTTGATTCAGATTGTATTTTGTTGGTAATGGGTTGTATTTTGTTTGTAATGGGTCAGATCATAGATTACATATTCTGTGTATACCTATAGTGCTCTATTAGTGATTGGTGCATCTAGAGCCGGCTGATGGGTAAGCTAACTAAAGCATTTGTTTAGACCACCACTCTTCAAAGGCCCGCAAATTGGATAAAAATTATATATGATTTTTTTTTTCTTTTCTGTTATCGATTTACATAGTTATAGAGAATGAATGGGCACAGGAGGTTAGTCACGAAGTTAAATAATTTTTTTACTTTTGAGATTCCAGCTTCATATTCTTGATCTTATTTTCTTTTGTTTTCTCTTTTCATATGTGCCTCTATTTTTTTTTTTTTACTAATTTATGTTTGCATTGTAAGCTAATTTTCTATTTCTAGAACTGGTTATATTAGCGACAACAAAGCAACCACAACACCACTGAAAGGCGGGAGCGAAATAACTGCTACTGCCGGAGTACCACTCATGAAGAGGTGAGGACGACACTTAGGAAGATGGGAAAGGCTAAGGCAGTTGGTCCAGACAACTCACCGATTGAAGTGTGGAGGTGTTTGGGAGATGAAGGGTGCAATAGAGGTATTAAGTTGCTAAGTCATTCGATGAAATTGTGGGAGAGGGTGATTGAGACTAGAGTTAGAAAAGAAACTCAGTTTCATGCCAGGGCGATCAACTACGGAAGCCATTCACATTCTAAGGAGACTGATGGAAACATATAGAGAGAAAAAGCAAGATTTACATATGTCTTCATTGACCTTGAAAAGGCATACGATAGTGTACCATGTAGACTGATTTGGGATACTTTGGAGGGTAGAGGGGTTCCTGAGAAGTATATAGACATAATTATGTATATGTATGATAGAACTAAAACTAGTGTTAGTGCGCCTGTATGGGATACCAATTCCTTCCCTGTGGAGATAGTGCTCCACTAAGGGTCGGCGTTGAGCCCTTTTCTCTTTACGATTGTCATGGATGAGTTGTCCAAGTCGATTCAGGAGACAGTGTTGTGGTGCATGCTTTTTGCAGATGATATTGTTTTAGTTGCAGAGACAAAACGCAGGTTAAATGAGAAGTTAGAGGAATGGCGTGTAGCTTTAGAGGACATGGGTTTAAGGATCAGTCGGTCTAAGACGGAGTACCTCTACTGTGATTGCAGTGATGCAGGGGGTATCAAAGACACTCAAATCACCATTGAAGATCAGGTGGTTCTGGAAGCAACTAAGTTCAAGTATTTATGATCATTTGTACAAAGAGACGGGAGTTAGATAGTGATGTAGCTCACCGCATTCAGGCTGGCTGGTGTAGGTGGCGAGTAGCCTTTGGGATATTGTGCGACTCGAGGTTCCCAACTAAATTAAACGGGAAATTATATCGGGTTGCTGTAAGACCTGCAATGCTATATGCGTGTAAATATCCTTGTTTCGTTTCCGTTTCAAATATTGATAATTACAAAAATATTTTCAGTGGGCTTTATATTTTTAACGATACTCAAAAGAGGTTTTACAATTTTGAAAACGGATTAAAAAAAATCCGGTGAGGTAATTTAAAACAAGTCTTTTAATAAAAACAATCGGTCTTGCTAAGTTGTTCTAAGTGTGTTGTCCATGTGGGAATCCGTGTTCCAAGTCGGTAAAAAAAATTTTAGTATTTTTTACTTAAAATATTTGAGCTGAACATGTCAACTTTGTCGGTTTTGAAATTTCGTTGGGCTTAAAATATTTAATTTGTTTAAATTCTTTTGGGCTTATAAGTCTAATGGTTTTTTTAAGAATGATTGGGCTTAAAAGATTTATTTTGTGTAAATTGTTTTGGGCCTAAAAGGAATTAATGTGCTTAAACTGTTTTTGGGCTTCATAAATTTAATGAGATTAAGTATGCTTTTTGGCTTCGAAAGAATCTTAAGTTGATTGGACTTATTAAAATTGTTTCGGCCGGGGTGGTCTTTTAGGGTTTTATTAAAAGAGCCGTCCGGACTTAGAAGTTCCTAGGGTGTCATCCGCACTTAACATCAAAGAATTTGAGATATTTGTCGGTCCGTACTTAATCCTTAATCGATGCATAACCATCCGCACTTAACATTAAAGTTTTGAGAATTTTCAGTTGTCCGTACTTAGTTTAAAAAAAAACCATGTCCACACTTACCTGTTTAACTCTTCCGTCCGAACTTGTGGATGTGTTAATCGTTGATTTACCTGTCCCCAGTCCCCACTTAATGGATGTTAGGGATTGATTTTGCCGTCCGACCTTATAGTTCGAAGTCGATGTCCGTATTTAGGGCATGTTTGGCTAAGCTTTTTGAACCAATTTATTGACTTATTGGATTTTTCAAAAAGTCAATAAGTCAAAATATTGTTTGGCTAATTGAAAAGTTCTTTTCAAAACAACTTTTCAGTAGGGAGAAAAAGTCATTTTTGAAAAGTCAGAAACTTGTGACTTTTTAGAGCTTTTCAACACAATTACAAATTTACCACCAACCAAACAACTTTTTTACCCCCTACCAAACAACTTTTCAATATGAAGAATGTCTTTTTTAGTAATTTTGGTTTTTCTGTAACATCTGTGCTTGTAATCAATGTGAACAGTTCTATTATCAATAAAACAATGTCATTTAATCCCAATGTTTGTTTGATTGTGTTTTACATTTTTCATGTTTTGACTTTTATTCAATTTCAAACTCTATATCACTTTCTGGAGAGTTATACGCAAACTGGTGCGTAAACGTACTCAGTTTAACGCGAAAAATACTCCGGAACATCAACATATACTTAACATACCTTAAATAACCTTTACATAACTTAGAAATAAGTTTTAAAGGCTTTGGTATGGCAAAAACAAGCTAATTCGCTTACAGGGACTAAACTTGACAAACTGCGAAAGTATAACGATTTGTACTGGAACAGACATCCCGAAACATGACCATAAGTTAAACATACCATAAATATCCTTTACATAGCTTAAAAATAGGCTTTGAGGGGTTCGGTATGCTAAAATAAACTTTTGGGCCATTCAGGGACTAAAAGTGTCAAAAAGTGCACAAGTTTGCACTTTCGCGCATAACTTACGTTCTGAATACATTCGGACATCCAAAAATTTATGTAAGCATGACTATATTATGCTTTAGTGTTTGGCTTGCCAAAAATCCATTCGTCGCGTCATTTGGATCGTTTTTCGCGCTTGTGCGCATTTCGTCGTAATTAAGCGAACATCGCGTTCGTACGGCCAAACGAACCGACATCCGAGATATTTTCAAGCGTATTTCATGTTCCCTATGTCTTAACATCATTGTGGAGCTTGAAATTGGGATTGACGGGTGTTAGAAGTGCCGTTACGCAACGAAATAATGTGCAGGGACCATTTCTGCAAAATCTGCCAAAACAGAGGCTAGGCGTGACGCGAGGGGCCTTAGCGTCACGCGAGCCCCCTTCTGGACCAGATTAAGTGTTTCTAACAGCAGATTCCAGCTGTTTTAACCACACCCACACATTCTCAATTGCTTAGTCAGCTGATAAGGATCAATTTCTAGCTACCATAAGGTCCCGACACTTGTACGGATGCGATTAAAGCACGGTTTCCATGAAACGATCTTAACGGTGGACCAAAAACTATATATACCCCATGCCTTTCATTGCAAAACTTACAAGAATTTTGATTTGAGAAACTCTAAGTTGAAACTATTGTTTCATACCTGAGATTTTTTAATCGAAATTAGCATTCGGGGACCCTTCGTAAGTATTCTTTCATTCTTTTATTGCTTTTCGAGTCTTTTAGAGTCTTTGTTTGACTTTCTGCATTGACCAGTTTATGGTCAATGCGAAGTTCGTTTGAACTTCGCAACGTGAGTGTAATCACGTTGGTTATAGTCCCTTGGGACTATGCCTACTGATTACCACGTTGTCTAGGGTCGTAGGGTAAGCGATCTAATAAATCGCTTATACCTTCGAACCCGACCCAGTTTGGTCGATCATTAGGATCCGACCAAATACATTAGGTGACCATAGTATATAGGGAATAACCTTCCGAGGTTATACCTTATGGTCACATCGTTTGAGTAGTTGTATGATAGGTAGTTTATATGCCTTAGGTAAATTACCAGAATACCCTTTTCATGTATAATTGGTAATTAAGCATATGTAACCTAAACTTTTGTCACATAACTGATTATGTAACATGTTTAGGCATATAATACTTGTCATAGGACTAGTTAGGCGGTCCGAACGCGTTTCACGCGAACGACGCGTTAAAGTAGCATAAGCTTCCTAAACGGGTCGTAATGGGTCGTAAACACTTAGGTTAAGTTTCGTTTTAGTATGTAGGGTTTGTTAAACCATATTACACGAGTTTCCATACTCGTTTGGTTTACAAAACCTCATTCTATCCGATCTTCCAATTTAGGTCCGGTTTATTAACATAGTTACCTATATTAGGTGCCGTTTGATTCCGAGATCTCTAGCATTGTTTGGTGGTTATCTTTAGACATCTGAGCAATCTCAAGTGAGTACATAGACCCCTCTTTTACTGTTTTCCAAACTGTTTTGGGGTGGAACACATGTGCCTACTTGTTACTTTCATGCTTTCATGTTTTCACATCATATATCTGCTATGTTCGTTAGTACATTATAGTACATGATTTCATTACATTTCATGCTAGGTGTGCCCATTGTGTGCATTACTTAGTACATCGTTTTACATTACATTTCATGCTAGGTGTGCCCATTGTGTGCATTACTTAGTACATCGTTTTACATTACATTTCATGCTAGGTGTGCCCATTGTGTGCATTACTTAGTACATCGTTTTACATTACATTTCACACTACGTATGTTCATTTGATTACATACTTAGTGCATCGTTTTCACATGCTTACATTTTTGGTATGACATTTGGTTTGTTTACAATGGAACAATACATTCATTAACACCGATCACGCCGTTCGTTAGTAGGTAGTGGTACCATAGGAATTGACAACTCCCGTTCCGGACATCCTGGGTATGGGGATGAAAGGAATGACCGAATTCGATATACATAACTTAGATAAACCTTTAATTTGTTTAAGGGTTTATCGCCACAGTCTCAAGGCTTGGATGTATGCATTTTCACAATACCGCATAGATGTTTGTATCAGTACAGCATGCATTTGTTACACAAAACATAACTTTGATTTAAACTATGTTTTACTTCAATACCTTGTTATTGTGCATTTTACATATGGTTTAGTTTGATACATTTCACTTACCATACATGACATTTCTGGTTACACATTACATGATCTACATTGAACATAAACATTTTGACATTGATATACACATTTGGTGGTTTACATTGGACATAGACATTTTGATATGGTTTACACAATAACACTTGACAATTGGTTTGTACATGAACAAGTTACATTGGTGGTTGTTTGGGTAAGTGATTTGAGTAACGAGGCGTGTGTAATATGATACAAACATGGTGGATACGCCGCTGGTACTTCCTATATATAAGTGTTTGTATAATATTACATAGCGCACCGTTAATTAAATCATTTCATTATAGACATATTACATTTTATACAAATAACATACTTTTCACAAGACATTGTTTTACATAAACAGTTTATCTTATACAACTCATTTTACATGGTTATTAATTTAACCTTACATTTACTTATACATATCAACTGGTTTTATCATTTTTCAAATGATTTACAAGATAAAGCAAATTACAAGGTTCATGACTAAACATTTTCTTAAACACAAGTCATGAATCCTATTTTCACAAAACCTATGTATCTCACAGGCATTTTTATGCTGACGTACCTATTTTCACATGAGTTTTCAGGAGCTTTTCCGTAGGATGTCGATCATGATTCTAGGGCGGACCTGTGCCTTAGAGACTAAAAATGGAGATAGACTTGTTTAATTATGTTATAAACTCTTTTGTTTACTGTTCAAGACAATGTAACACTCTTGTTTAATAAATAAAATGCAACTTTGAATGCCATGGTTATGAAACAATTAATTCTGTTACAACACTCCCCGATGTTTCCGCCACGTTTTGTATGTTATACGTGGTCGGGGTGTGACAGAAGAGTTGGTATCAGAGCCAATGGTTATAGGGAATTAGGTTATTACTAATGCTTTGACCTAGACTATAACTTTTCTAGGACCCTAACACAAGTTATTTTGTGTTTAGATCTTAAAACATGTACATCACCTATCCTTAGGTGATTAACAAAACAAGAACCAAATTTTTCCGAAACGATTTTTGAAAAACAATCAACTATTTTTGGATGATTTATTACAAGGTTTTGAACCCTCTATTGTAAGGTTTTGAACCCTCTGTTATATGGTTTTGAACCCTTCTAGTTTGATTAAATTTTTGGCCTTGTGCCTTCAAATTTTCAAAATCTCGTCAACGTTTTGGGTCTTAAATAATGTGAACATGTGCAAACTGGAAGGGTGAATGCCTGTATTCTGGGTTTTCTGTCTAGGCAAGCACTTCGTATACATCTCAACCAGACGCGAGACCAGTTGTGCTTACCTGGGAATTCTTGGGATGAGTGTTCACTTATAGGCGAGCATGTCTTCGAAATACATTATTTTTTTATCCATTTACTTTGATTAGTCTATGTGTGTCGTTTGTTTACTTTGTGATACGGACAAATGACCACCATCTTTGCTTTTGTTGATTTCGTTTCATCTCATTCTCTTCATCCAATCATCTCACTCGTTTCTTTTCATGTTTTCCTCTTTTAGAATGCCTCCTCGACGCGAGAACCAGATAGCGACTGCCGAGCTGGCAGAAATTATTGCGCAGCAGATGGCTGCCCAATTTCCAAATCTCTTTGCTCAATGGAACCAAGCCAACAACAACAACAATGCTCCATGCAAATACAAGGATTTTAACTCGGCTAAACCACTCAAGTTTAGTGGTTCTGAGGGAGCGACTGGGCTTCTTCAGTGGTTTGAGAGCACTGAGAATACTTTCCGCCACGTGCAGTGTCTTGACAATCGCAAAGTCGAGTTTGCTTCGAGCGTATTTCAGAAGAGGGCTTTGACATGGTGGAACGGGGTTATGAGAGATAGGGGTGCTGAGATTGCTTTGGCACAGACATGGGCTGAACTAAGAGCTCTTATGATGAGGGAATTCTGTCCTCGTCATGAACAGCGAGCGTTGGAGAAAGAGTTTGATATTTTGAAACAAGATAGTGGTGAGCACAGGGCGTACACTGATAGGTTTGAGGAGTTGAGTCTGCTTTGCCCGACTATGGTTACCCCACTCGACAAGGCTATCGAAAGGTACATCGACGGCCTACCTGACTCAGTACAAGACATTCTTACTGGTAGTGAACCTGCCACACTCCGTCAGGCGATCGAGTTATCAGCGACATTGACTGAGTCGCAGATTAGAAAGGGAAAGCTACACAGGAAGGGTGACAAGGGCAAGAAACAGTCGGCTGACAAGGGGGATAGCAAGAAAGGTCAAAACAGGAATGGAAAGGACTCTGGTTCTTCGAAAAGGTCAAGGAAGCGTAAGGCTTCCCAAAATTTTGCTATCACTGCCTAAGCTAATCAGGCAGCTCCCAACCAACCCGCACAGCCTCCAGCGAAGAAACCCTATTCAGGGAATGCACCTTTGTGCAATAGATGCAACAGTCACCATCAGCCGCAACATCAGTGTCGTTTCTGTACTAGCTGTGGGAAGTCAGGTCATCTTGCCGATGTTTGTCGGATTGCTCAGAATCGCGCAGTTCAGAACCCAGCACAACAAGTTGCTCAGCCTCCTGCTCAGCAACAGGGTCAAGCTGCACGACCATATTACCCACCGGGTGCTTGTTACAATTGTGGGGATCTGACCCACTACAGGAACCCGTGCCCAAGGCTAGCCAACCAGAATCCGAATCAGGCTCCGGCTCGAGGCCGAGCCTTTAACATGAATGCCCAAGAGGCGCAGGCGGATGATAACGTGGTGAACGGTACGTTCTTTATTAATAATCAGCCTGCATCTGTTCTCTTTGATTCGGGTGCCGATAAGAGTTTTGTGTCATTGTCTTTTGAGACGATGCTTCGCGTGTCTAGAACGAAGCTAAGTAAATCTTTGACAGTAGAGGTTGCTAGTGGTGAACCCATTGTTCTTGATTCTGTTCTACGCAACTGCCAGTTGAACCTTAACGACCATCTTTTTCCTATCGACCTCACGCCAATGCAACTTGGAAGCTTCGACGTCATTGTGGGTATGGATTGGTTATCCAAGCATCACGCGGAGGTAGTTTGTTTTGAGAAGATCGTTCGTGTGCCGCTTTCGTCAGGCGAGATTCTACAGGTTCAAGGTGAGAAACCGTCTGGTGGTCTCAAGCTCATGTCTTGTTTTAAAGCTCGGAAGTATCTACAGAAGAACTATGTGGCCTTCTTGGTACATGTTACAGAAGATAAAGGCAAGGGTAAGTCTATTTTAGATATTCCTGTCGTTCGGGATTATTCTGAAGTATTCCCTGAAGATTTACCTGGTCTACCTCCAGCACGCCAAGTCGAGTTCCGCATTGATCTCGTACCTGGTGCAAATCCCGTTGCTAGAGCTCCATATCGTCTTGCACCGTCTGAGATGCAAGAGTTGTCTAAGCAGCTTCAGGAGCTCTCTGATAAAGGTTTTATCCGTCCTAGCTTTTCACCTTGGGGTGCTCCCATTCTTTTTGTTAAGAAGAAGGATGGATCTTTTAGGATGTGTATCGATTATTGTGAGCTTAACAAGCTTACCATCAAGAATCGATATCCCCTACCTCGCATTGATGATCTCTTTGATCAGCTACAGGGCGCTTCTTATTTTTCGAAGATTGATCTGCGATCTGGATATCATCAACTTCGGGTGCATGAAGAAGATATTCCCAAGACAGCGTTCCGTACTCGTTATGGGCATTATGAGTTCACAGTCATGCCATTCGGTGTGACTAATGCTCCTGCTGTTTTCATGGACTTAATGAATAGGGTCTGCAAACCTTATTTGGATCAGTTCGTCATTTTTTTTATTGACGACATCTTGATATACTCTAAGACGCGAGCTGATCACGAGCAACGTCTTCGTCTTACTCTGGAACTCCTAAAGAAAGAGCAACTTTTCGCCAAATTCTCCAAGTGTGAATTTTGGCTTAAAGAAGTTCAATTTTTAGAACATATTATCAACGAACGAGGTATTCATGTAGATCCCTCCAAGATCAGTGCGATTAAGGATTGGGATACGCCTACTACTCCTACTGAAGTTCGTTCTTTTCTTGGTCTAGCGGGTTATTACCGCCGCTTCATTGAAAACTTCTCAAAGATTGCAGTTCCTCTAACTGCTCTAACTCAGAAGAACAAACCCTTTGATTGGGGATTCAAACAAGAGGAAGCTTTTCAAAGATTGAAGCAGAAGCTTTGCGATGCGCCTGTTCTATCATTGCCTGAGGGTGATGATGATTTTGTCGTGTATTGTGATGCATCGAAGTTGGGTCTTGGTTGTGTTCTGATGCAAAGGAACAAAGTCATAGCATATGCATCAAGGCAGTTGAAGATACATGAGAAGAACTACACCACTCATGATCTTGAGTTGGGTGCAGTTGTTTTCGCTCTAAAGATCTGGAGACACTATTTGTATGGTACAAAATGTGTGGTTTTCACTGACCACAAAAGTCTTCAGCATATCTTCAATCAGAAAGAACTCAACATGAGACAACGACGTTGGGTTGAGCTTTTAAACGACTATGACTGCGAGATTCGCTACCATCCTGGTAAGGCGAATGTCGTGGCCGATGCATTGAGTCGTAAGGAACGTACTAAGCTTCATTGTGTACGTGTTCAGTCTGTTATTCAAGCTCGATCCGATATCCAAGCACGCATTTCTCTGGCCCAACAATCTTGTGTTGTACAAGGTTTGATGGATAAGGAATTTCCCTATCACATAACACCTGCTCTGGAACTGAAGGACAATGGATCGTTCTACTTCATGGACCGTTTGTGGGTCCCAAGCCAGGATGATCTTCGTACCTTGCTTATGGATGAAGCCCATAAGTCTCGTTATTCTATTCATCCGGGCTCAGATAAAATGTATAAGGATCTTCGTATTCACTATTGGTGGCCTGGTATGAAGAAAGACATTGCCTTATACGTGTCAAAATGCCTTACTTGTCTTAAGGTTAAGGCTGAACATCAACGTCCTTCTGGTTTATTGGTGCAACCAGAGATCCCAGTTTGAAAATGGGAAAACATTACTATGGATCTCGTTACCAAACTTCCACGCACAAAGAAAGGTCATGATGCCATCTGGGTAGTCGTTGATTGTCTTACTAAGTCAGCGCATTTCTTGCCAATCCGCGAGGATTTTCCTGCTGACAGACTTGCTCAAATCTATGTGGATGAAATTGTGGCTCGACATGGTGTTCCTTTGAACATCATTTCTGACAGAGATGCTCGTTTCACTTCTCATTTTTGGAGAACCATGCAATCTGCTATGGGGACCCAACTTAATCTGAGCACAGCTTATCATCCACAAACGGATGGTCAATCTGAAAGAACAATCCAGACTCTGGAGGATATGCTAAGAGCTTGTGTGATCGATTTTGGTGGTAGTTGGGATTCACATCTTAAGTTGATTGAATTCTCCTACAACAACAGTTATCACACCAGCATCAAAATGGCTCCTTTCGAGGCTCTCTATGGTCGAAAATGTCGTTCACCAGTGTGCTGGAATGAGATCGGTGAGGCTCAACTTACTGGACCTGCCCTCATTTTAGAGACAACTGACAAGGTCAAGAAAGTTCGTGATAACCTTCAGACAGCTATGAGCCGTCAAAAGAGTTACGCGGATCCAAAACGCAAACCCTTGGAATTTCAAGTCGGTGATCGAGTATTACTTAAGGTCTCACCTTGGAAAGGTGTGATCAGATTTGGAAAGAAAGGAAAACTTGCACCTAGATAGGTTGGACCATTCAAGATCGTCGAAAGAATCGGAAAGGTAGCCTACAGACTTGAGTTACCTCCTGAACTTGGAAATGTTCATCCAACTTTTCACGTGTCCAATCTCAAGAGGTGTTTAGCTGATGAGAACCTCCACATACCGCTTGACGAAATTCGTGTTGGCAAAACACTTAAATTTGTTGAGAAACCAGTGGAAATCATGGAACGTGAAGTCAAGTGGCATAAACGCAAGCGCATTCCTTTGGTCAAAGTTCGCTGGGAAGCTAAACGTGGACCCGAGTTTACTTGGGAACGCGAAGATCAAATGAAGGCGAAATATCCGCATCTTTTCCCACGAGTTTCCTCTAAATAAATTTCGGGACGAAATTTCCACAAGTAGGGGAGACTGTAACATCTGTGCTTGTAATCAATGTGAACAGTTCTATTATCAATAAAACAATGTCATTTAATCCCAATGTTTGTTTGATTGTGTTTTACATTTTTCATGTTTTGACTTTTATTCAATTTCAAACTCTATATCACTTTCTAGAGAGTTATACGCAAACTGGTGGGTAAACGTACTCAGTTTAACGCGAAAAATACTCCGAAACATAAACATATACTTAACATACCTTAAATAACCTTTACATAACTTAGAAATAAGTTTTAAAGGCTTTGGTATGGCAAAAACAAGCTAATTCGCTTACAGGGACTAAACTTGACAAACTGCGAAAGTATAACGATTTGTACTGGAACAGACATCCCGAAACATGACCATAAGTTAAACATACCATAAATATCCTTTACATAGCTTAAAAATAGGCTTTGAGGGGTTCGGTATGCTAAAATAAACTTTTGGGCCATTCAGGGACTAAAAGTGTCAAAAAGTGCACAAGTTTGCACTTTCGCGCATAACTTACGTTCTGAATACATTCGGACATCCAAAAATTTATGTAAGCATGACTATATTATGCTTTAGTGTTTGGCTTGCCAAAAATCCATTCGTCGCGTCATTTGGATCGTTTTTCGCGCTTGTGCGCATTTCGTCGTAATTAAGCGAACATCGCGTTCGTACGGCCAAACGAACCGACATCCGAGATATTTTCAAGCGTATTTCATGTTCCCTATGTCTTAACATCATTGTGGAGCTTGAAATTGGGATTGACGGGTGTTAGAAGTGCCGTTACGCAACGAAATAATGTGCAGGGACCATTTCTGCAAAATCTGCCAAAACAGAGGCTAGGCGTGACGCGAGGGGCCTTAGCGTCACGCGAGCCCCCTTCTGGACCAGATTAAGTGTTTCTAACAGCAGATTCCAGCTGTTTTAACCACACCCACACATTCTCAATTGCTTAGTCAGCTGATAAGGATCAATTTCTAGCTACCATAAGGTCCCGACACTTGTACGGATGCGATTAAAGCACGGTTTCCATGAAACGATCTTAACGGTGGACCAAAAACTATATATACCCCATGCCTTTCATTGCAAAACTTACAAGAATTTTGATTTGAGAAACTCTAAGTTGAAACTATTGTTTCATACCTGAGACTTTTGAATCGAAATTAGCATTCGGGGACCCTTCGTAAGTATTCTTTCGTTCTTTTATTGCTTTTCGAGTCTTTTAGAGTCTTTGTTTGACTTTCTGCATTGACCAGTTTATGGTCAATGCGAAGTTCGTTTGAACTTCGCAACGTGAGTGTAATCACGTTGGTTATAGTCCCTTGGGACTATGCCTACTGATTACCACGTTGTCTAGGGTCGTAGGGTAAGCGATCTAATAAATCGCTTATACCTTCGAACCCGACCCAGTTTGGTCGATCATTAGGATCCGACCAAATACATTAGGTGACCATAGTATATAGGGAATAACCTTCCGAGGTTATACCTTATGGTCACATCGTTTGAGTAGTTGTATGATAGGTAGTTTATGTGCCTTAGGTAAATTACCAGAATACCCTTTTCATGTATAATTGGTAATTAAGCATATGTAACCTAAACTTATGTCACATAACTGATTATGTAACATGTTTAGGCATATAATACTTGTCATAGGACTAGTTAGGCGGTCCGAACGCGTTTCACGCGAACGACGCGTTAAAGTAGCATAAGCTTCCTAAACGGGTCGTAATGGGTCGTAAACACTTAGGTTAAGTTTCGTTTTAGTATGTAGGGTTTGTTAAACCATATTACACGAGTTTCCATACTCGTTTGTTTTACGAAACCTCATTCTATCTGATCTTCCGATTTAGGTCCGGTTTATTAACATAGTTACCTATATTAGGTGCCGTTTGATTCCGAGATCTCTAGCATTGTTTGGTGGTTATCTTTAGACATCTGAGCAATCTCAAGTGAGTACATAGACCCCTCTTTTACTGTTTTCCAAACTGTTTTGGGGTGGAACACATGTGCCTACTTGTTACTTTCATGCTTTCCTGTTTTCACATCATATATCTGCTATGTTCGTTAGTACATTATAGTACATGATTTCATTACATTTCATGCTAGGTGTGCCCATTGTGTGCATTACTTAGTACATCGTTTTACATTACATTTCATGCTAGGTGTGCCCATTGTGTGCATTACTTAGTACATCGTTTTACATTACATTTCATGCTAGGTGTGCCCATTGTGTGCATTACTTAGTACATCGTTTTACATTACATTTCATGCTAGGTGTGCCCATTGTGTGCATTACTTAGTACATCGTTTTACATTACATTTCACACTACGTATGTTCATTTGATTACATACTTAGTGCATCGTTTTCACATGCTTACATTTTTGGTATGACATTTGGTTTGTTTACAATGGAACAATAAATTCATTAACACCGATCACGCCGTTCGTTAGTAGGTAGTGGTACCATAGGAATTGACAACTCCCGTTCCGGACATCCTGGGTATGGGGATGAAAGGAATGACCGAATTCGATATACATAACTTAGATAAACCTTTAATTTGTTTAAGGGTTTATCGCCACAGTCTCAAGGCTTGGATGTATGCATTTTCACAATACCGCATAGATGTTTGTATCAGTACAGCATGCATTTGTTACACAAAACATAACTTTGATTTAAACTATGTTTTACTTCAATACCTTGTTATTGTGCATTTTACATATGGTTTAGTTTGATACATTTCACTTACCATACATGACATTTCTGGTTACACATTACATGATCTACATTGAACATAAACATTTTGACATTGATATACACATTTGGTGGTTTACATTGGACATAGACATTTTGATATGGTTTACACAATAACACTTGACAATTGGTTTGTACATGAACAAGTTACATTGGTGGTTGTTTGGGTAAGTGATTTGAGTAACGAGGCGTGTGTAATATGATACAAACATGGTGGATACGCCGCTGGTACTTCCTATATATAAGTGTTTGTATAATATTACATAGCGCAACGTTAATTAAATCATTTCAGTATAGACATATTACATTTTATACAAATAACATACTTTTCACAAGACATTGTTTTACATAAACAGTTTATCTTATACAACTCATTTTACATGGTTATTAATTTAACCTTACATTTACTTATACATATCAACTGATTTTATCATTTTTCAAATGATTTACAAGATAAAGCAAATTACAAGGTTCATGACTAAACATTTTCTTAAACACAAGTCATGAATCCTATTTTCACAAAACCTATGTATCTCACAGGCATTTTTATGCTGACGTACCTATTTTCACATGTGTTTTCAGGAGCTTTTCCGTAGGATGTCGATCATGATTCTAGGGCGGACCTGTGCCTTAGAGACTAAAAATGGAGATAGACTTGTTTAATTATGTTATAAACTCTTTTGTTTACTGTTCAAGACAATGTAACACTCTTGTTTAATAAATAAAATACAACTTTGAATGCCATGGTTATGAAACAATTAATTCTGTTACAACACTCCCCGATGTTTCCGCCACATTTTGTATGTTATACGTGGTCGGGGTGTGACATTTTCCCACCTAATAAGCTAATCCAAACACTTTTTTAAAAACTCTTTTTTTAAAAAGTCATAAGTCTTTTAGCAAAAAGTCCTTTTAAGTTAAATAAACATAGCCAAACAAGCCCTTACTCAATCAATTGTCCGTATTTGATTATTCATATAAACATCTCCGACATTGTTATTTTTACAACTTTCTAAAACCCCAGTTCTTCGATTACACCCACGGCGACACACCCTCTTGTTCCAAAATTTCTATAATTTTTGTATTCATTGTGTTTGATTTCAAGAGTTGTATCAGTATCAGGTATGTTTATTACACTTCTTCCTCCTTATATTCTTCAATTAAGGGTTTATCTTTCTTATCTAGGGCTTGTAATTTGAACTTGGTGTTCTTAATGTTTGAATGATTTGAAAGTTTCTTGTTTTAATGATTGATGTTTGAATGTAGAATGATATGTTGGTTTGATTGATACTTGATTTTGATTTTGGATTAGGGTTTTGGGTGTTAGCATAATTGGGGGGGTTTTGATTAAACTTGAAGAACTTAGTGTTCCTGATGGGTTTTTTTATTCTTGGTGATTTTGGGATAATGATAGCTTGATTGATTGTATTTGTGCTTGTCATTGTTCGAAAAATGAATGATTTTGCTTGTTAAAAGTGTTTGTTTGATTGAAATTTTTAAATGGGTTTTTATTGGTGATTCTTGGCGGGGTTTTTGGTTGGTTTTTAGAAGATGATAGTTGATGATGTGAAAAATATGGATCAAATGTTTGTCCGGATTTATGAGATTTTAAGTTTATCCCTCCATAGTACGGACGGGTATAAACTTGGATTAAATGAAGTTATTTGGATAAATGTTTGATTCAAGGGTTGATAAACTTTGTGTTTATCAAACTCTGTCCGGATTTACATAATAACTGTCCGAACATACTGTTTTAGTAACAGTTATGTAGGAATTTGGTATTATGTCCGGATTTGTTGTTAGCTTATATCTTGCCCGGACTTATTCTTGTTTGGAAACTGTTTTGTTCGAATTGTTTAAGGACATCTCACTTTGTCTGAATTTGATGAAGTTTAAAACTTATTTAAAAGTTTTGTTCGAATTTAAGGATTTTCATGTATGTCCGAATTTAATTGTTTGTCATTAAAATTTCGATTGTCCATCTTTAAATTGTCTTTGGAACCTGTTATTTCTTAACTAAAGTTCTAAACTTAGTCAGTAAATGAGATGTAATTGAGATGATAGATTGCCTGCAAATTTTTACTAAGTGTTTATTCTTTGTAGACTGTTAAGATTATCATATATCATTAAGACTTATTTGTGGTGTTTAGTTTGTTTTAGAAATGGCCGAACATCCAAACCAACCGCTGCTAAACCAACAACAAGTGCCGGAACGTGTGTTCATTCCGAAACACAATCAAGTTGCTATTCATGATCA
Source organism: Helianthus tuberosus (assembly GCA_030545235.1). Classification (NCBI taxonomy): domain Eukaryota; kingdom Viridiplantae; phylum Streptophyta; class Magnoliopsida; order Asterales; family Asteraceae; genus Helianthus; species Helianthus tuberosus. The sequence continues at coordinate 204,815,937 of CM060425.1, forward strand.
GAATCTGCGCGGAATTGATGATTATCAGCAGATTATTCGATTTCTTAGAAGATCTTGAATCGTTTATGCTATTTCAACTGAGATACCTATCCTGGATACTTATATGAAAGATTTTTGGATAACCGCACGTGTGAATGGAATTATGATCGAAGCAATAGTCAACGGTCGACAGTTGGTTATCACTGAAGAAATCATTTGTGCTACCTTGCATTTAGGAGATCTCGATGTGGGAGAGGTATGTTATGTAGCTGAGATTAGAGATCGCTTTATTCTTCGATTTAGATATTCTGGCAATCTGCCGTCCAGACAGTATCATAAAGGCATGCTTCGTGAAAAATGGATATTTTTCTTTCACATTATCATGCAATGCCTAGCTCCGAGAAAAGTTGGATTCGATGGCATGATTCATAATCAGCTATCGGCTATGATCAATGGGCATATGATCAATCGGTTCTTCAATAACCGCCGGCTGTATATGCCCATTGTGGCAGAACATCCTGTATTTGTTCCATGACTGGATCAGCAACTACTACAGCAGGTTCTACCACAATGGGCATATGATCAACCTTACAATTTTGCTCGCATGATTCTTCAGGCTCTTAAAACCCAGCTTGATTATGTAGTTGGTGATCCACGTCTTTTGATGTTATATCCTCGTTTTCTAATGATCATTTTCCGACATATTGTTCTGGATCTTCCAATTAATGACGGATTGCAGCGAATGTTATCCTTCAACAGCCGACAGTTGTTCAAACTCAGGTTGATCATCAACAACAGCCGGCGGTTATTGAAGAACCGATTGATCATATGCCCATTGTGGGGAAACTTTCTAACAGAGGACAACAAAAGCTTCAGGCTTTTAGAGACAACGTCGATTCTTTGGGTCCCTCTTCCGAGAGGGCCTCTCATCTGTCTCTCTGGAATGAAAAGCCTTCTGATCTGGAAAATCTTCCCTTTCTGATGATGATGGTGGCGACTCTGATGATAGGCCGAGTGGTGCTTCGGCTTCTACCATTATCACGTACAAAAGAAGACGATTGGGAGAAAGTTCTAGTTTAGCTCAAACGAGCTCAGGGTTGGTAGCTATTGCAGCTGTTGAAGCTTTAGCTCCTATAGTTTCTTCTTGTGATATTCTTGTTTCCCTCTCTTTGGTACCAGTTTCAGCTCCAAGTTCTTCTGCTGCAGCATCTGTTGCTGTATCTGTTACTGGATTTTCTTCTTTTGGCTCAAGTATTCTAGTATTTCCGTCTGGAGTTTCAACTGCACCATTATTTTCAACATTTCCATCACTCGCGGGTTCATGCAATTTGTTTGCTATGTCCGTGGGATTGAGTTCTTCTACTGTGCCTCCAGCTTTCACTACACTGCCTCCAGGTACTTCATCGAGTTTTGTTCGTCCTCATGGTGTTCGTCCTGACATTCCGCGATTGAAGACACCTATTATGCTTACATATTCACCAAATTCGTCTAGAAAATTCTGTTCAAAGGTTGCATCTGATCCAAGACCTTGTCGTCCTGTAGCTCCAAGGCCTCTAGTTTGTACTACAGTCCCACAACCTTAAGAAACTTCGGTTAGGGGTGATAAGCCATCTTTCCAAGTTTATGTGTGGGGAAAGTTGGAAGAAGCTCATCAGGCAATGCAAAGACAGACAAAGGTTATCAATGAAATTCTAGAAGTGAACAGGAAGCAATAGAAAGAATTGGATGAGCAGAAAAAGAAAAGTGTTGAACATGAAGAGAAGATTAAAGGTTTAGCTTTTCAGTACCAAAGATAGGCCATCCAATCAGGTACTCTGATCAAGAGGGATTTGGCGTACACCTCGCGACATGAAACTGTTTTTGCTTCAACTGAACGGATTCGCAGAATTGTCGTTGAGCTTGTCGAGCAATTTGCTGCTTAGGGGGAGAATACGTCTCTGCAAGTTCAAGCCAAGTGCAAACTGGATGAGCTGAAAAAGATTCAAGACGACTTGGATAAAGACAAAGATCCCAACGCTTCTCAGCAAAGGGAGCAACCAAGTAGCTCACAAGCTACGGAAGCTGCAACTGATCACTACAAAAAAAATGCCATACATTGGCACACACTTTCAATGGCATTTAGATTTTGTGCCACTAGTTTAGCTTTTTAATGGCACTTTCGGTATGCCATAGATAGTTAAAGCATAGTTTTAGTGGTATTTAGGTTTTATGCCACTAGTGTAGATTTTTAGTTGTACTTTATGTATGCCACTAAAAATTTGAAACGTTTATCCTACATATTTCCCTTTTCAACACTACAAGAAATAACAGCTTTAGCGACGACACTTTTAGCGGCGACTTCAGAAATGTCGCCACTAAAGGTTCTATCCGTATCTAATCTTTAAAACAGATTATTGGCTGTTCGATCAAGACACAATCCGACAGTTGAACTTATACTAAAACATAAATGTTATCTAAACCTTTGGCGGGCTACACACTTCTTCATCCCCCCCCCCCAATCACACACCAGTTGCCTCCCCCAAACCCTCGATTTGATGCCGCCTCCTCACCGCCCCACCTTGCCTGACCACCTCCTCAACACCGCTGCACCACCAGGTAATTTCCTCTTCTTCTTTAGTCTTGAAGCTAAATTGTGGGTTAGGGATGAATTGGGTGTTTCAGAACAGTAAGCTTGGGTGTGAATCGTGTGCTGGGGATGAACTGGGTGTTTGAGAACACTAAACTTTTATAAAAAGTTTTGAAACAAAATTTTGGGTTGTTGATTGTTTAGTATGAGTGTGAGGCTGAGAGAAGGGATCCCACTCAATCCCTCCCAAATCACACCACTCCCTCCCCCAAACCCTAGACTGATGCCGCACACCACGCCAGACCACCTTCTCTACGACGCCGCATCACCTCTCCGAACCCCCTCTTCAGCGCTGCCGGACCACCAGGTATCCTTGTTGTGTTTGAGTGTCTCTAATTTGTATTTCTTTACAAATTTCATGTGTAAATATGACTTATCGTGATTTGCATGCTGACGTGCTATCGTAGTCTCATGCAAATTTAAACCAATTTCAACTAATAGCTAGCAGTAAGTGGGTATCGAACACAGGGAGTCTGTGGAATGTTTGCTGATTATGCAGCTTTATAACTTAACTAAAATTAAACTAAATTGCATAAATGAAAATTCAGAAGTATGATTGCTTGGTTTTAAGACTAAATTTAACTAAACTAATTGCAAATCAAAGATTGGTTGTTAAAACAGATTAAGAGAAAGCGACCATCTTAGGTCTCTGGTTTCATTTGAGAATTGTGCTTAAATCCAACTAGAAAGAATCACATAGACATGACTCATGCATAATTGTTTGTTGTGATAAAAGGGAACTAAGTACTCTGATTATGAAAATGAGAGGTTGTTACCCGATGACCAATTAACTAATATCCAACCCTAACCCCTCCCATGATATCTTGATTATCAATGACACCAAGAACGTATGATTTAGATTATGATCAAAACATCAATCAACAATTTAAAAACAAACATTCATGCATCATGATAAACTAACAAACATAGCAAGTTCATTATTCTAGAAATAGGGATAAAAACATAAGATTCATAGAGGAAACCTTCAACCTAAGATGATCACTGAAAGTTTAGCCACACATAGCTTGGTGAATCATCATTTCAACAAGTTTAATTTTCATACGAATCAAAACACAAATCGAAATGTTTAGAAATGTTCACAAACACTAGCACAAGCCAAAATTCACCCTAGAACTTCTGCAAAACATCCCCAATCATCAGATAGGTGAAAAGGCACTTGAAAACATCTTTTTATTGGGCAGTTACACATTATCAGTCAGAGGCTACCGTAAGCTACGGTAGCTACCGTAGCTTACGGTAGCATGAAAACCTTTACGCCCCCAATCTACTGTTTTACGCTTGGAAAATGGACGTTCAGGGGCTACCGTAACTTACGGTAGCCACCGTAAGTTACGGTAGGGCCCTGGCTTCTCCTTTGTGTTCTTCATTCAACTCCTTGAAAACCCGCTTTAATCCATTTCCATCCAAAGCCGCGTTTCCCTTCCTTTTAAGCCACGGACACATCTGAAACACGAGCAACTGTAGTTATCTAATTCAAGACAATTACATGATCAAATGAGGGATTCACATATCTTTTAACACACTTAAGGGTTGTCCCATGGACCACCCGTCACATCCCCACACTTAACCGTTGCTTGCCCCCAAGCAACCCATCAAAAACCATTTTCAAGTTCACAAGCGATCAAACATAAACCAAACAAAAACATGTCGTCCTTTTACTAACCTTTTCCTAACACCCGCGCAACACACCCCTCACTATATCTCTCTTCTCGATAATAATCAACAACTAGCACATATAAGCTAGACACACACAAGGCAAATGGGTGATTTCACAACTATATACTTGTACCTAAATCGGTCCTCCGCCTAAAAATTGCCAAAACATGAATGCGAATCAAAGGGACTTGAAGGTTATAACATGGCTAGGCATACGCGAAGGAAATGGGGATATATATGTATAGTTGTGCATGATTTAACTCGATCTCTTTATTAAACACTAAGCAACAAAGACATAAACATAAACATAAACCTCTATATTATATACAAGACGATACATTCATTTATTTCTTTTCTTTTTTTTTTCATTTTTTAAAACTAAATGCACTAATAAACACATACTAAAACAAACTACTAACACTTATAAGACCGGGTTAAATATGGGTAAATTTTAGGGAACTAGGCATGGGTTAACAATTGATCGGCTCTAGGCTCAAATGGGCAACTAAATGTCCAAACCCCCGCCCCTCTCGCTACCAAGCTCATATATATAACTTATGAGGCCCAACCCCCAATTCCCACACCCGCACACACCATGACGAGGCTACCTAAATGCCCTTATCCTTTCCATATTCAAGTTTAACCAAGGCCTCAAACCGTATTTAAGCACAAGTTCTAATGCACCCCCACCCATTGCCATTCTCATCAAAGATAGAAAATATTTATTCTAAGCAGTGGCTTCAACTCTCACCAAGAAAAGGGTAAATGGGGGTTGCCGGTGTGTCACTCGGGGTTAGTACAAAGTGTTCAACTTTCGACCATGTTTCGCTTGATTTAAAAATTTTCAAAATCATCAAAACTTTCCCCCATCACCACACTTGGGAAACATTGACCCCAATGTATGGCTTTGGAAGGAAATTATCGCTAAAAAACAACTCAACATCAACACTTGCTTATCCACTCAAACCCCAAATTTCTTTTTGTTCTTTTCTCGTTTTTATATTTTTTTAATAAAAACACACTAACACCACCAAACTACCACAACCCAAAACATAAACATCATAAACCAATACACCACCCATCCTCCCAACCATAAACATAACAAAAGAGTATCTACAAAAATATACAAGAAAGAACACCACCTGATTAGTAGTATCGCAGCTGAGGAGGCCCGAAGATAGATGTCATCATCTCCGAGAATTCTCCAAAAGCAAATGAGCCGCTCCCGCTACCGCTTCCTCCTTGCTACGTGGCGTCATGCTGCTAGTCCTCTCATGGGTCCACCCACTGCGAGTGATGTATCGGCGGTGTTGGGTATGAAACGCTACCATCGTAAGGTGGCAATGTCGAGTAATCCACCGGTGGTGGGTCCACAACTACCGGACGGCCCGCATGCCAATCATCATGCATGCATCGATTCTGATCATCAAGATACCTATTATTCATTTCTTATTCGAAAGCATTGGCATGATTGCGATTCCATGATTCTTGTCGATCAAAATTATGCTTCAAAGCCCGCTCCATGCTTGCTCCCATCCAAGTTTTATGATCAAAAAATGTCCGCTCGGACCCGAACCAAGTGTCGAATATGGACGATGGCGGACACTGATTTTCAATAACCTCTTGCATTGTTCCTTGATAAGCCCAATTTGGCTTATAATAACGCTCTGCATAATCAAAGAATCCCCCTCCATGCACATTACTCCTACTCGAACCCCCTTGGTCCACATCCATGTGTTCCATATTCGACTCATCGGCATAATCATCATCCGCACTTCGGGGCTCCTCATCAGTCTCAGGCTCATCCACCTCGCCCGGCTGCAACGCTCTTGCCTCCACCTTCAACGCACGCCAACGTTGACCTTCAGATTTCAACTTATGATATCTCTCAGATTCATCATAAGTCCACCCCGTTCCCATCCTTCGAATATCAAACTACTTATGTCTTTTCAAAGCACCCTTATCCTCCACCCCAATAGCTTTATACATCTTGATCAATGCCGTGATTATTCGACAATAAGGAATAATACTCCTTCCAACCTTGTTCCGACATATCCACACATTATTAATTACCAAGAACCGGAATGGAAAATGGGGTGACCCTTGAGGCAAAGAATGAAGAACGGGCATCCCCCCTCCTCGGAATCACATTGTAAATACAAATCATGAGCAACAACTTGGCTTCAGTCGTCAAATTTTTCCTATAGAGTGTGCCATGATAAGTACCCGGTAGAAATAAAGCTTCCAACGTATCATTCCATCGTGGGTGAGCTTCCGACTTATGAAACAAATCGTCGAGACTTGGGAACATATAGTCTCTTGCGGGCAAACTGTCAAACTTTGCCAACTTCCTCAAAGTGTCAAAATACATCTCAATGTCTATACCGTTCACTGTGTCGATTAGTTTCATTTGTTGTGGTTTGTTATACTTGGGACATGTGAGAGTGGTCATCCACTCTTGGATTTCATCTTTAAACAAATTCTTGTTATCCCAATCATAGCAATTCAACGCCGCTTCCCAAACCAATGCTCGAAATCGAGCATATACATTAAAGGGACCAAACTCCACTTCCTTCACTTCTTTCTCACAAATAAATGCCGCCGCTTTATCTTTCAACCGGTTCATGCGGTCATTAAACAAAGTTGGTTGCCACTCTATTGGCTGGTCATCCAATGGACCCGCCTCCCATACTGGCTTATCCGCCGGATCCAATTGTTGCTCTTCTTCTTCATCACTATCATCCGCAAGATATAACCATCGTTTCTGCTGCGGATTCTCCTCTGGATTGCTAGATGATCCAACATGTTCTTTTCCTTTTCGACCCATTCTCCTGCAAATCATAACCACAACACACAAACAAACAAACAAACAAAATCAATTTTCCTTTCATCCAAACATCCCTACACTTTCTTGAAACTATGGATGTAGATGTAAGACACAAAATTTTATCTTTTAAAACAAAAGTTGGGCATGATGTCTACACTATATAGAGATTTCCCAAAATTTTTAACTCAAACATCATCTACATCTACACCCATATCCCTAACAAACAACCAATATTCATAACATCCAACATATTCAAGCAAGTGTGTAAAAAACAAGTAACATCAATAACCTTCAATGTATAATGCACCAACAAAAATAGTGGGAAATCACATACCTTGAGTTAGTAGATGCAAAAGACACAAAGAAACCCAAAGAAACAAGAAACCTTCAAAAACCCCAAACATTTCAGACCCTAGGGCTTTAAAATCGGCCAAGAAAACGAACTTTTCTTCCAAATATCTACCCAAAATCAGATAGCTTGTGAAATTCTAGTTAAGTTAGACCCAAAAATCACTTGATTTGGTCAAGAATTGAGAGAGATATGAAGGTTTGAAGGTTATGGAGAAATGGGGTTTCTTGAATGATTTGGTGGGGATGAAGGAAAGTGATAGATGATAGTTGTGGTGAGAGATTATGCAGAAATTCGTGAGGCTAGGGTTAACTTCACGTGACCTTTGGATATTTTTTTTATGTTAACCCGTGACTCGTAGCGACTTTCAATCTGCCAGAGGTTACCGTAAGAGTTACGGTAGCTACCGTAGCTTAGGGTAGCTCCTGGAAAAAAAAATCCTACCGTAATCCAGTAGCTTTCAAGTGTAAGTGGTTTTTTAAATCCAGGCTACCGTAAATTACGGTACCTACCGTAACTTACGGTACGACCTGGGAGTCTACAGTTCGCCAAAAAACTTGTGTTGGATATATATATATATCTTTACTATATTATAATAGATATTGGAGAGAGAATGTTAAAGATGTTGAAAATTTAAGAATTTTACAACTCAATAAGCTCAATGTACAACATCACAAACATTATCTCATATATGTTTTGTCTTCTTCTCTTCAAAGTAGTGTTATCTGATTGGTCAGAACATAAAAACATGGATATCAATCCATGTAGTTAGGGGTGTTCAAAACCGGATATCCGAAATTTCGGATATCCGAAAGTCGGATATCCGAACATTTCGGATAGTAGATTTCACTATCCGAATCCGTATCCGAAATTTCGGATATCCGACTTTCGGATATCCGAAATTTCGGATACGGATTCGGATAATGAAACGGATATCCGAAATTCTAAAAAAATAAATTTCAAAATAGAAGTTTCAACAAACCAAACAACAAATAAAAGATCTGATGTTAAAAAAACAAACCAACACAATCCATTGTTCTAAATCACATAACATATCCAAAATAACGCAATACATTGTCTTAAAAGTCGAAATAAAAACATAAACTTCCAAATCCGAGCATCAGACTCCAATCCATCATTCCAACTTTGAAGGCACCATATGAAACCTGCGCAAGAACATAATGAAAGAGCTTATTATTTCTTAGAGTGAAACTGGTTTTTAATTTCTTAGATGGCAAACTTGGGCTATAAACATAAAGCTCTTAAAATACTCAACATAAATGTACCACATACTGTAATACAATAATGTATGAACTTGTAAACTTTTTCAAACAACCATTGATGATAATTCACTACAATGGTTTTCATGAACTTTTTTAAACAACCAGTTTATACAATGTTGCAGTTTTAAAGTCTTCAGCCTTAAACAAACAAAGGTCAGTCTTCAGCAGTTTTAAAATTCAACTTGTGAAGATGATTTTACAAACTAAAAACGAATCCTTTGTTTTATATGCACTTCTAATCCAAAAATAACACTTAAATCCAGAAAATCATCTTCACAGGAAGAGAGAATATGTTTTATATTCACTGATCGTATCAAAATACAACCTGTAACAAATCAATATCTAGATCTAGAATACAACGAATCTATGAAAGATAGGACCGAATCCGACCGAACTACAATAACTGTACCAAACTTGTTTAAATAACTGACGTTATGAACAAATCTATGATACCGATCGTATGAACAATACACCCTGCAACAAATCGAAATAAAGTAAAAAAATCGTATGAAACAAATCGAAATCTATGATACAGATGCTGAATCGTATGAATCAGAAACAAACCTTGGATCGTATGAAAAAATCGTATGAATCGAACGAAATCTATGATATAGATACAGATGAATCGTATGAAAACAAACCTGGAATCTTCGATTTGAGTTTTGATTATTCGTAAGCGTATCTTGTTTAGATCTGGATTTGAGTTCTTGGGGGCTAGGGTGAGTGTGAATGAGAGCGGCTGAGGAGAAAAAAAGTGATTTAGGGTTAGGTTTTTTCTATAATGGTACTATTTATATACACGCATATTAAAAAAATTCGGATATCGGATATCCGAAATATCCGAAAATTTCAGAAATCACTATCCGAATCCGAATCCGAAAATTCGGATTATCCGAATTTCGGATATCCGAAAATTCGGATATCCGAATTTTCGGATAATTCGGATTCGGATAATCGGATTCGGATGATTTTGAACACCCCTACATGTAGTTGCAACATATAACAACCTTCCGATTAAGATCTAATCCAACGCCTCAGATGAGCTTGAGCACCCCAAAAACCTTCAAAATTTTCAAAGCTTCCCGCTCATCTCCCCTTTCCCCTATAATTAGGCTTCAAATTGACAGTCACAATCCACCCATATAAGTTAAGAACACTTTTACTCTTAATTCCCCATCTATCAGTTCGATTACTCCCAAATGGCTTGCACCAAGCAAATCACCAGAATGTCCACCTGAAGAAAGTCTCCGGGCAAGCAACTCACCACCAAGGCTGCTCGGAAGTTACCTCCGACGATGTGAAGAAGGCGCATATTTTCTGGGCCGGAACCATTGTGTGAGGTACTGTGTACTGTTCAGTGATCTGTTTACACACTGGTGATCTCGGTTGTCGTAAAATATTGGAGGTTACCGGAGTCCAATGAATCCCTTACCGGTAATCGGACGAACCAATGAATCCCTTTCCGTCGGAGGTCACCACTGGACGGAAGAGTTTTTGAACTTTGTTTAGAATGTGCATGTGAACTTGGCAGGGTGTGCTCCGGCAGCATCGCATGCAACATGCGACTTTTATGGTGTCATAACATTAGCCACGTCGCCGGAAAAAACAAACACCGTTGGTGGCGCACCTTTCTGTTCGATGGTGGTTAATGTTTTAGGGAAAAGAAATTCACAAAAGTGGTTTGTGGTTTTGATGAGAATATGATTTTTGTCAAGACAGCGACCTATCTGACTATCTCATAAACGAGAGAAGAGAACAACAAAGTGAAACGAACTAATCGCTAATTTATGAAGTGATGAATTTAATCCTCCAAAGATTAACTTGACTCCTTGATCAATATGCAATATTTAATTTGTAAATAGAATTCTTAACACACGAAGTATACAAAACTAATAAGATAGAAGTTTACCATTAAATTGAACTGATATTTTCAACAGTTTTAATTTAAACCATGGTTTTGTTGTATACTAAGTTTGAGTTTGTATTTTGGTAATTACTAGAGTAAACTGCAATTTTACCCTTGAGGTTAGGGGTGATTGGCACTCTTACCCCCCCCCCCCCCCCTAACGAAATAATTGCAATTTTACCCTCCACTGTTTGCTGTTATGTTGCAACATTACCCCCTGGCTTTAGTTTTGTTGATTGGTCTGTTGACTTGGGAGGGTATTTTGGTAATCTTACCCTATATTTATTATTATTATTATTAATTGTTATTATATATATATAATATACATAGTTCTTCTTCAAGGAGACAGAGGAGGTTCAATGCCACCGCCATTCACCACCACAACCACCGCCATTGCCGCCGCCATTCACCACCACAACCACCGCAACTGCCGCCGCCACACAACCACCACCACAACCATCCGGAAGGAGACAGAGGAGGTTCAATGGTCGCCGGAGAGGTTCAATGGTCGCCAGAGACAGAGGAGGTTCAATGGCCGCCACACAACCACCACCACAACCATCTGTATTTTCTAGTATATCTGAATGGCTTTTTATCCATTACAACTGCTCCAATTCCATATCTAAATGCAAAACTTAATGTCTTTGGACGCGTTATCAAGGGCGAAGATATTGTTCAGGTAAGTTTAATGCTACAATGTATCATGCTTATTCATTTTTTTTGGTTAAAATAGAAATATACAATCGTTGAACCTTTTCTTGTTTAGTACTAGTAGACATTGATCGGTCTTATTTTGGAATTTGAATTATCTAGGAAATTGAGGAGGTGGACACAGATGAACATTACAGACCTAATTCTCGAATTGGGATAATTGAGGTTACACTGAAACAGAAGATTTAAGGTTTTTTATTCGAATGTCATATACCTACCTGACAAGTGTTTGCTGAATTTATTTTTGTCATGTGAGACAGAGAGTAGAGGGTTGGGTTTATGGTTGTATCCATGGACATAATTGTTTGTGTATGTGTTTGTTCTGCACACAATGTAGAACTTATGGAAGGAAAGTTTGTTTAATTAGAGTTTTAGGTCATACAATTACCTTAATATTTGTCATTGAATTCATCAGTTTTCTTGTTGTTGTCTTGGATGATCGTGACCCTGGTGGCTATTTGTTATGTCTTGAGCTTTTATAGTACCAAGTCTCAGAACAGAAACTCGTTCCTGATGTTTCCTAGGATCAAAATCATGGTTATATTCTTTCGTTATTTTATAGAATTGCACAAAGACAGATATGTTATTTTCTTTTTCTTGTGATTAGTTTGGAATTTAAATTTCAGATTAGCTATATGCAAGTTTTATCCATCAAAGTTTTGGAGAGTTACAGCTCGAAATACAAAATTGAGATGAATCACTAGTTGCAGGTGTTGATTGAAGGGTGGTGTAGGGGTGGTAGTGATCGTTGTGGTTTGGCTGTATGTATGTGGATGATTGGGGGCTGGGGTGTGGAGATGACGGTGGTGATTGTTGAAGATGAAGGCGGGTGGTGGGTTTTTTTAGAGAGAGAGAGAGGGGAGGAAGAAGATGGCAGTGGTGGTTGTGGTGGTGAATGGCGGTGGCAGTGGTGGTTGTGGTGGTGAATGGCGGTGGCAGTGGTGGTTGAGGGTGGTGGCTGGAGGTGGCAGTGGTGGTTGTGGTGGTGAATGGCGGTGGCAGTGGTGGAATGGGGTAAACATGCGACATAACAGCAAACGTTGGGGGGTAAAATAAAACTATAAAAGGGTAAAATAGTCATTTCACCCCCAAGTCAACAAACCAGTCAACAAAATTGAAGTCGGGGGGTAAAATCGCGACATAAGTCAACAGTGGGGGGTAAAATTGCAATTATTTCGTTAGGGGGGGTAAGAGTGCCAATCACCCCTAACCTCAGGGGGTAAAATTGCAGTTTACTCTAATTACTATAACTCAATATATTATATTATCCATTTTGATTTCATATTAAAACGTATTTCGCAAATTTGATTTACCAAATTGATAAAGAGACAGTTATTTTGTCAAATTATATTTAAACTTATGTTATTTTAACCACTTTATAAAAATTGAGTGATAAACTAAATATTAGCAAACTATGAGAGCAAAAATAGGTATAACAAAAACATTATTATTATTATTATTATTAGAGATCATATTATTTAATATAGGCTTTCTACTAAGTTTTATGTTATCACCATTTTGTCCATAAATAAAACATTAGACCCAAATTATATAAGCAATATATCCAGACGATAAAATAATAATAATTTTCATACAAATACATGGTTAAAGCAATAATGACCGGACAATAAAACTGAGCTGGTTTGGCTTGGCTCGGATTTGAAACCGAGCTAAAAATCAAAGCTTGGGCTCGGCTTGGTTTTAAACTGAGCTGGCTCGGCTCGTCTTGCTTTGGCTCGATTTTAAAAATAAAAATTAGCACATAGCTCTAAAGATTAAGCAGTCTAAAATATTATTCAATACTTTAAAAGAACATATCCAAAATAAGTTTGACCTAATACAACACAAGCCAAAACCAAGTTAAACAACACAAAATAAGTTTTAAACTTCGACATAATAATAATTAGTTCATTACCATGGTAATCAACCTTCAAATAAGCCATAGATATCAAATTACAAACCTAAATACATGTAAATAATAATTAGTTTTTTGTAATATATTATAATGTATATACAAATAAAATATATTATAAGTAAAATGATCCGAGCTAAGCCGAGCCGAGCTAAAAAGCGAGCCAAACCGAGCCAATATGGCTCGTTACGAGCCTAGCTGAGCTAGACTCACTTTCTAACCCAGCCGAGCCGGCTCAGTCACTTTTAAACCGAGGTACTTTTAAACCGAGGTATATCGAGCGAGCTTTTTTCCGAGCTAAATCCGAGCGAGATTCGAGCAAGCTCTGTGCCACGAGCTTTCTTAACAGCCCTAACCGCGAGCCACCCCATGTAGATTCATTATTGTTACATTGGTTTATCCTTTAAAGATAAAATATAGCTGAAATTAACTTATTCATAGGTGTTTGGATAAAGTGTTATCCCCTTTAATCAATTGTAATACTTATACTTTAGAACATATCCTTTTTAACAGGTCTTTATGTAAGTTGTTTCTATGGCTTTAGAACATCTCTCCTTTGTTAAATTGTTTCTACGAATAAGAAAATAATAGTTGTAGTATACAATATATCACGAGATGATTGTTGAACTACAAAACACGAGCATCGCATTGTGAATTATCGCCGCCGCAGCAAAGCGCGGGTTTTCTACTAGTATATATATATTTAAATTTAAATTTTATAATTTTTATGGTTTTTGTATTTTTCGAAAAAACATGGAAATAATGGAAATTACCCTACCCCCTATGAAAAACCCGTGTTGTCCTCAACACTATGTTAGAGAAATTCGTACGAACGTCCTCACACTTGTCTCGAACACAAGTTTACGCGAATACGGTAATTATACTACACAAAACAAAACAAACTAAACTAAACTAAACTACATATTTACACTACCAAACCTGGGCCTCTCATGTTTGTTCCTCATTGACCGGGCGTAGGATGTAGCCCACCTTGTCAAGCTCGAGATAGTTGATGTCATTGCCTTCCAAATACGGCTTAAGCCGATGCCCGCTTACCGTTTGTTGCTTGTTGGTTTGAACATCTTGGATATCAACATCACCGAATCGACCCACTCGCCTGATGACATAGGGACCCATCCATTTACTTTTTAGCTAGCCCGCGAATAACTTCAATCTCGAGTTATACAACCACTCTTTCTGGCCCACTTTAAAAGTTCGCTTCTTAATCTTCGCATCATGAACCTTTTTGAGCTTATCTTTTTATGCCATTGCACACTCATAAGCTTCATCTCAGATCTCCTCTATCCCGCTTAACTGTAACTTCCGAATCTTACCCGCTTCATCATAATCCTCGTTCACCATTTTAATTGCCCAATGTGCCCGATGAGCTAACTCCATTGGTAAGTGACATCGTTTCCCATACACCAACCGGGAAGGAGTTGTACCAATTGGAGTTTTATAAGCCATCCTATATGCCCACAATGCATCATCCAACTTACTTGACCAATCTTTTCTATCCGTTCGCACCGTCTTCATGAGAATTTCTTTGATTTAACGGTTGGACACTTCGACTTGTCTGTAACAACTCTCATTAAAATTACCATTTCTTATCTTATTCTACCCAATAGGAAACCCTAATTGAGACCCCCAAGTGATCCTGCATAACCCCTAAAAATTTCAGAACAATCAGAATCAGGACCAGGGCCCCTAAAACTCAGGGGGGGTATTTCCTATTTGATATTATCAACACAGTTTTACGTGGAAATCAAATTTGAACAAACCGTCAACTCACCCAAGCTACTGAGACACGGGGCTACCCTATGCTAGGGTGGTACCCCTCGCGCCACGCGAGGGCGCCGTTTTCCAGGTATAAGTAGGGGAGTTTGGCACTTCATTTCTGGCGTTGGTTCGACGTAAAAACTCAATTTGTACACTGAGATATCGTATAAACAGTCCAAAAACACACATAATCACGAAACACTGCCGCGATAACAGGGTAATAACTCGATCACTGCTACGATTTAATGTCCGATCGATAGAAACCAATCCAATGGATGTTTAAGTGCTGCTCAAACTTGGGTTATGCTTTGTCATTCGTCGTGAATTCGATGGATGTTTAAGTACCGCACTTTATCATTCATTGTGAAGGTTTTGATCTCGTGAGTTGTCGTAAAAGTTGAATTAAAGTTACTAACCTAGTTTTCGTGTGCATTGTTATTGAATTAGGTTAAAAAGGCTAATCAGTAGACTAAACTCTGCCCGTGTAAATCTACAATGTGAGTCATTCTCTTTTATCAATAACATTTTACAATACTCCAAGTATTTTCAAAAGTTATAATTACAGGGGTTAAGTCGTGGTTATCTTGAATCACTGGCTAGTGGGGTATTGTGCACATTACTAATTTCTCACGGTTGGGCTAATAAATCCTAACAGTGATAATCATCACTACTTGGGTCAAAGGACCCATTAGTGGTATGACCATCGTCACCGGGAGGTGACACGGTGCTAGATAAAAAAATAAGATAGAAGCCATTGTAATCGCTCTTATGCTGTAGTTTATAACTATGTGTCATTTTATGTAAACTGAATGACTCGCCAGTATTTCCCCGCTGATAAAATATTTTTAAAACATGTTTCAGGCGACCTGCTGTGATTCAAGGAAAACGTGCTACGGAGCACTAACAAGCTTGAAGTGGTGGCTCAGTTAAAATAAATAAACATGTTTTGTAAAACAGGGAATTTCCTCGTGAAATTCCTCTATTGTAAATTACGGGGTTGATCCCGAATTATGAAATAAGATAATCGGGCATTTCAAGTTTTAAAAAGATCCTGTTAAATCTTCCGCTATCAACTCAATTAATAAATACCTCGGGTTTCTGTCCCGCAGCTCCTAGACCGGGTCAAACCGGGACGGGGGCCGTGACAGAAAAAGGTGGTATCAGAGCCACTGATTTAAGCCAATTAAGTATTTAGAAATACTTAATTTTCCTGATTTCCATCCTGTGATTATGTGTTCCTTTGTGTTATTTAACTATTTGTTTATAGTATGGGTAAGCAAAGACTTTCGGACATCTATCATCAATTAGATAGTTCACCAAAAGATAAGGGAACTTCATACTCAGCAGATACTGAGGAAGGAATATTTGTTCATAAGGCACAGTTTGAGAAACCACTTACCCCTAATAAAAGAAGTTGGATTATTAGAAAAAGTCAAGAGAAAATAAAGAAGTCACAACCGAAAGGAGTGAGGGTTAATAAGGAAACTCAGGAAATAGGCAATAACCCACCATGGGAAGATGAACTGGATGAAAAATAGGCAGATCTCTATATGTTAGCCACTACAGCAGTAAATGTTAACTTTAAATTAAGTTAAACTGCCAACACCCTGACCCAGTACTAGCACCCATATCATCCATAAGCCAGAAACTTTGCCCATTAAATAAACAACTTAGTAAGAAAAGGTAAACTAAAATAAATTGTGAATGCACAATCCCTAGTATATTTTAAATTTTAGTTGTAATTTGTAATAAATATATATATATATATATAATTCACAATATTTTATTTTAATCAATCTGTTTGTATAAATACTTAATTTTTCTGATTGACTTTCTGTGATTATGTGAAAATTCAATTTACAAAATTTTAACTTAGAATTTTGTGTGTTTCTTCATATCTGCTAAACAGCATGAATGAGTTGTCTGAAGCTCTTCAGAATCTCAATCTCTATTCTGTTAATGTGGAGGTTTCCAAAGACTTTACCGGTTATTATGCCGACGTTGAGGAACCCATGGAATTCCAAGTTCAACCTCCGGAGAAACTAAAGCCAAAGAAAAGAAGAAGATTTGTGGGCTGGAGGCGTGTACGCAGGAGGAATCCAACAACTAGGAAAATTGCCAAAATGGAAGAACCATTGGATAAAGGGAAAGGAATAGAGATTGGGGAAAGTTCTAAGCAAGCAGAGGAATTGCCACTGCAGGAGGAACTAGATCGTATACTGGCAAGTTATGATATCCTTAGGCCAGTCAATGAAAATCTTTTCACTTATCCTGCCGAAACCCAACTTCCAGTGAATTTGGAACTAGCCATTCCAGACCCCCTTATCCACTCCCAACCTCTACCAGCAGAGCTGGAAGAATGGTGGACCACTGACTGGCAGTTTCAAAATCTCCTGAATAACCCTGATACCTTTTCCCCTCAATTTGACCCGGAGCCTCCACTACACCCACCTATGAGCTCCGAGAACTTGGCTGAACTCCGCCAGTATGGCGAGGAGCTGATTGATGCAAGGAACCGAATTAGGGATATAAGAGAAAGATATCCTGGAAGTACGACGAGAGGGAGCATCGCTTCTGAGATGCCAGCTGACGGGATGGTGTGACGTCATGGTTATGGTTGTATAATAATAGTAGTAAAATATAATCCTGTGAAATAAACTAAAAATAAAACTTTTGTAAGATAACAGGTGTGTACGGAAGCATATTAAAATATATAAAAATGGAAGTTGAGAAATCGACAATTTTGACTATACGTGTTGGTGTGATTATGTGCGATTGTTTTGCTATATTTGATTATTAATCATTTTCTGCTAATCACGTGTATATATATATATATTAATTACCAGATGGAACACGCTGGTAATGAACCCGTTAACGAAGTTAATCAATCTAAACAAAACCATGAAGACAAATTTCTGAATAGGCAAGATATCGAGAATATCGTTGCTCAGGGAATAGCCAGCAATTCTTGCTGCTGCCCGAAATCCAGTTTAACCTCAACAAATTATTCCTAGCAAGCGTACACACGGCGATAATTTCAGTAATAGTATACACGGAGGCGGCAACCAGACTAATGACGACAACGATGGGATGCAAGCTCCACTCCTTAAGAAAATGAAAGCTGCAACGCCTGGTTACACTTACAAGGAGTTTCTTGCCTGTAAACCAGCTGAATTTGCAGGCAATGAAGGGGCGACTGCTGCACTGTGTTGGTTAGAGAAAACCGAGGCGGTGATTAAAATAAGTAAATGTGCCGAGGAAGACAAGGTCATGTACGCATCGCATCTTTTCAAAGAAGGGGCGCTAGAATGGTGGAATACGGTACTTCAAGCCAAAGGAAGCGATGTAGCCTATGCCATGGGCTGGGAAGAATTTAAGCGCCTAATGGAGATAAAATTCTATCCTGACTACGAAAAGGAACAAATGGCGAATAAATTCTTGAACCACCGGATGGTGAATGTAGATTGTCGAGGGTATACTTCAACATTCTTCGAATATGCTAGAGTTGTACCTACCCAGGCTTCGCCAGAGCCGATGCTTATTTCCCGCTATGTTTGGGAATTGATTGGCGAAATCCGTAATATCGTTAAAGCTGCGAGACCTCGAACTATTGACGATGCTGTGGAATTAGCTAACACCCTAACTGACGAGCTGGTACTCACAAGAGAAGAAAACCAGAAGAAAGAAGTGGCCCAAAAGATTACCCAAGGATTCTGTGTGGGTTGAACTTATACTAAAACATAAATGTTATCTAAACCTTTGGCGGGCTACACACTTCTTCATCCCCCCCCCCCAATCACACACCAGTTGCCTCCCCCAAACCCTCGATTTGATGCCGCCTCCTCACCGCCCCACCTTGCCTGACCACCTCCTCAACACCGCCGCACCACCAGGTAATTTCCTCTTCTTCTTTAGTCTTGAAGCTAAATTTTGGGTTAGGGATGAATTGGGTGTTTCAGAACAGTAAGCTTGGGTGTGAATCGTGTGCTGGGGATGAACTGGGTGTTTGAGAACACTAAACTTTTATAAAAAGTTTTGAAACAAAATTTTTGGTTGTTGATTGTTTCAGTATGAGTGTGAGGCTGAGAGAAGGGATCCCACTCAATCCCTCCCAAATCACACCACTCCCTCCCCCGAACCCTAGACTGATGCCGCACACCACGCCAGACCACCTTCTCTACGACGCCGCATCACCTCTCCGAACCCCCTCTTCAGCGCTGCCGGACCACCAGGTATCCTTGTTGTGTTTGAGTGTCTCTAATTTGTATTTCTTTACAAATTTCATGTGTAAATATGACTTATCGTGATTTGCATACTGACGTGCTGTCGTAGTCTCACGCAAATTTAAACCAATTTCAACTAATAGCTAGCAGTAAGTGGGTATCGAACACAGGGAGTCTGTGGAATGTTTGCTGATTATGCAGCTTTATAACTTAACTAAAATTAAACTAAATTGCATAAATGAAAATTCAGAAGTTTGATTGCTTGGTTTTAAGACTAAATTTAACTAAACTAATTGCAAATCAAAGATTGGTTGTTAAAACAGATTAAGAGAAAGCGACCATCTTAGGTCTCCGGTTTCATTTGAGAATTGTGCTTAAATCCAACTAGAAAGAATCACATAGATATAACTCATGCATAATTGTTTGTTGTGATAAAAGGGAACTAAGTACTCTGATTATGAAAATGAGAGGTTGTTACCCGATGACCAATTAACTAATATCCAACCCTAACCCCTCCCGTGATATCTTGATTATCAATGACACCAAGAACGTATGATTTAGATTATGATCAAAACATCAATCAACAATTTAAAAACAAACATTCATGCATCATGATAAACTAACAAACATAGCAAGTTCATTATTCTAGAAATATGGATAAAAACATAAGAGTCATAGAGGAAACCTTCAACCTAAGATGATCACTGAAAGTTTAGCCACACATAGCTTGGTGAATCATCATTTCAACAAGTTTAATTTTCATACGAATCAAAACACAAATCGAAATGTTTAGAAATGTTCACAAACACTAGCACAAGCCAAAATTCGCCCTAGAACTTCTGCAAAACATCCCCAATCATCAGATAGGTGAAAAGGCACTTGAAAACATCTTTTTATTGGGCAGTTACACATTATCCGTCAGAGGCTACCGTAAGCTACGGTAGCTACCGTAGCTTACGGTAGCATGAAAACCTTTACGCCCCCAATCTACTGTTTTACGCTGGGAAAATGGACGTTCAGGGGCTACCGTAACTTACGGTAGCCACCGTAAGTTACGGTAAGGCCCTGGCTTCTCCTTTGTGTTCTTCATTCAACTCCTTGAAAACCCGCTTTAATCCATTTCCATCCAAAGCAGCGTTTCCCTTCCTTTTAAGCCACGGACACACCTGAAACACGAGCAACTGTAGTTATCTAATTCAAGACAATTACATGATCAAATGAGGGATTCACATATCTTTTAACACACTTAAGGGTTGTCCCATGGACCACCCGTCACATCCCTACACTTAACCGTTGCTTGCCCCCAAACAACCCATCAAAAACCATTTTCAAGTTCATAAGCGATCAAACATAAACCAAACAAAAACATGTCGTCCTTTTACTAACCTTTTCCTAACACCCGCGCAACACACCCCTCACTATATCTCTCTGCTTGATAACAATCAACAACTAGCACATATAAGCTAGACACACACAAGGCAAATGGGTGATTTCACAACTATATACTTGTACCTAAATCGGTCCTCCGCCTAAAAATTGCCAAAACATGAATGCGAATCAAAGGGACTTGAAGGTTATAAATGGCTAGGCATACGCGAAGGAAATGGGAATATATATGTATAGTTGTGCATGATTTAACTCGATCTCTTTATTAAACACTAAGCAACAAAGACATAAACATAAACATAAACATAAACATAAACCTCTATATTATATACAAGACGATACATTCAATTATTTCTTTTCTTTTTTTTTCATTTTTTAAAACTAATTGCACTAATAAACACATACTAAAACAAACTACTAACACTTATAAGACCGGGTTAAATATGGGTAAATTTTAGGGAACTAGGCATGGGTTAACAATTGATCGGCTCTAGGCTCAAATGGGCAACTAAATGTCCAAACCCCCGCCCCTCTCGCTACCAAGCTCATATATATAACTTATGAGGCCCAACCCCCAATTCCCACACTCGCACACACCATGACGAGGCTACCTAAATGCCATTATCCTTTCCATATTCAAGTTTAACCAAGGCCTCAAACCGTATTTAAGCACAAGTTCTAATGCACCCCCACCCATTGCCATTCTCATCAAAGATAGAAAATATTTATTCTAAGCAGTGGCTTCAACTCTCACCAAGAAAAGGGTAAATGGGGGTTGCCGGTGTGTCACTCGGGGTTAGTACAAAGTGTTCAACTTTCGACCATGTTTCGCTTGATTTAAAAATTTTCAAAATCATCAAAACTTTCCCCCATCACCACACTTGGGAAACATTGACACCAATGTATGGCTTTGGAAGGAAATTATCGCTAAAAAACAACTCAACATCAACACTTGCTTATCCACTCAAACCCCAAATTTCTTTTTGTTCTTTTCTCGTTTTTATATTTTTTTAATAAAAACACACTAACACCACCAAACTACCACAACCCAAAACATAAACATCATAAACCAATACACCACCCATCCTCCCAACCATAAACATAACAAAAGAGTATCTACAAAAATATACAAGAAATAACACCATCTGATTAGTAGTATCGCAGCTGAGGAGGCCCGAAGATAGATGTCATCATCTCCGAGAATTCTCCAAAAGCAAATGAGCCGCTCCCGCTACCGCTTCCTCCTTGCTACGTGGCGTCATGCTGCTAGTCCTCTCAGGGGTCCACCCACTGGGAGTGATGTATCGGCGGTGTTGGGTATGAAGCGCTACCATCGTAAGGTGGCAATGTCGAGTAATCCACCGGTGGTGGGTCCACAACTACCGGACGGCCCGCATGCCAATCATCATGCATGCATCGATTCTGATCATCAAGATACCTATTATTCATTTCTTATTCGAAAGCATTGGCATGATTGCGATTCCATGATTCTTGTCGATCAAAATTATGCTTCAAAGCCCGCTCCATGCTTGCTCCCATCCAAGTTTTATGATAAAAAAATGTCCGCTCGGACCCGAACCAAGTGTCGAATATGGACGATGGCGGACACTGATTTTCAATAACCTCTTGCATTGTTCCTTGATAAGCCCAATTTGGCTTATAAGAACGCTCTGCATAATCAAAGAATCCCCCTCCATGCACATTACTCCTACTCGGACCCCCTTGGTCCACATCCATGTGTTCCATATTCGACTCATCGGCATAATCATCATCCGCACTTCGGGGCTCCTCATCAGTCTCAGGCTCATCCTCCTCGCCCGGCTGCAACGCTCTTGCCTCCACCTTCAACGCACGCCAACGTTGACCTTCAGATTTCAACTTATGATATCTCTCAGATTCATCATAAGTCCACCCCGTTCCCATCCTTCGAATATCAAACTACTTATGTCTTTTCAAAGCACCCTTATCCTCCACCCCAATAGCTTTATACATCTTGATCAATGTCGTGATTATTCGACAATAAGGAATAATACTCCTTCCAACCTTGTTCCGACATATCCACACATTATTAATTACCAAGAACTGGAATGGAAAATGGGGTGACCCTTGAGGCAAAGAATGAAGAACGGGCATCCCCCTCCTCGGAATCACATTGTAAATACAAATCATGAGCAACAACTTGGCTTCAGTCGTCAAATTTTTCCTATAGAGTGTGCCATGATAAGTACCCGGTAGAAATAAAGCTTCCAACATATCAATCCATCGTGGGTGAGCTTCCGACTTATGAAACAAATCGTCGAGACTTGGGAACATATAGTCTCTTGCGGGCAAACTGTCAAACTTTGCCAACTTCCTCAAAGTGTCAAAAGACATCTCAATGTCTATACCGTTCACTGTGTCGATTAGTTTCATTTGTTGTGGTTTGTTATACTTGGGACATGTGAGAGTGGTCATCCACTCTTGGATTTCATCTTTAAACAAATTCTTGTTATCCCAATCATAGAAATTCAACGCCGCTTCCCAAACCAATGCTCGAAATCGAGCATATACATTAAAGGGACCAAACTCCACTTCCTTCACTTCTTTCTCACAAATAAATGCCGCCGCTTTATCTTTCAACCGGTTCATGCGGTCATGAAACAAAGTTGGTTGCCACTCTATTGGCTGGTCATCCAATGGACCCGCCTCCCATACTGGCTTATCCGCCGGATCCAATTGTTGCTCTTCTTCTTCATCACTATCATCCGCAAGATATAACCTTCATTTCCGCTGCGGATTCTCCTCTGGATTGCTAGATGATCCAACATGTTCTTTTCCTTTTCGACCCATTCTCCTGCAAATCTCAACCACAACACACAAACAAACAAAATCAATTTTCCTTTCATCCAAACATCCCCACACTTGCTTGAAACTATGGATGTAGATGTAAGACACAAAATTTTATCTTTTAAAACAAAATTTGGGCATGATGTCTACACTATATAGAGATTTCCCAAAATTTTTAACTCAAACATCATCTACATCTACACCCATATCCCTAACAAACAACCAATATTCATAACATCCAACATATTCAAGCAAGTGTGTACAAAACAAGTAACATCAATAACCTTCAATGTATAATGCACCAACAAAAATAGTGAGAAATCACATACCTTGAGTTAGTAGATGCAAAAGACACAAAGAAACCCAAAGAAACAAGAAACCTTCAAAAACCCCAAACATTTCGGACCCTAGGGCTTTAAAATCGGCCAAGAAAACGAATTTTTCTTCCAAATATCTACCCAAAATTAGATAGCTTGTGAAATTCTAGTTAAGTTAGACCCAAAAATCACTTGATTTGGTCAAGAATTGAGAGAGATATGAAGGTTTGAAGGTTATGGAGAAATGGGGTTTCTTGAATGATTTGGTGGGGATGAAGGAAAGTGATAGATGATAGTTGTGGTGAGAGATTATGCAGAAATTCGTGAGGCTAGGGTTAACTTCACGTGACCTTTGGATATTTTTTTTATGTTAACCCGTGACTCGTAGCGACTTTCAATCTGCCAGAGGTTACCGTAAGAGTTACGGTAGCTACCGTAGCTTACGGTAGCTCCTGGAAAAAAAATCCTACCGTAATCCAGTAGCGTTCAAGCGTAAGTGGTTTTTTAAATCCAGGCTACCGTAAATTACGGTACCTACCGTAACTTACGGTACGACCTGGGAGTCTACAGTTCGCCAAAAAACTTGTGTTGGGTATATATATATATATATATATATATTTAAATTTTATAATTTTTATGGTTTTTGTATTTTTCGAAAAAACATGGAAATAATGGAAATTACCCTACCCCCTATGAAAAACCCGTGTTGTCCTCAACACTATGTTAGAGAAATTCGTACGAACGTCCCCACACTTGTCTCGAACACAAGTTTACGCGAATACGGTAATTATACTACACAAAACAAAACAAAACAAAACAAACTAAACTAAACTAAACTAAACTACATATTTACACTACCAAACCTGGGCCTCTCATGTTTGTTCCTCATTCACCGGGCGTAGGATGTAGCCCACCTTGTCAACCTCGAGATTGTTGATGTCATTGCCTTCCAAATACGGCTTAAGCTGATGCCCGTTTACCGTTTGTTGCTTGTTGGTTTGAACATCTTGGATATCAACATCACCGAATCGACCCACTCGCCTGATGACATAGGGACCCATCCATTTACCTTTTAGCTTGCCCGCGAATAACTTCAATCTCGAGTTATACAACCACTCTTTCTGGCCCACTTTAAAAGTTCGCTTCTTAATCTTCGCATCATGAACCTTTTTGAGCTTATCTTTTTATGCCATTGCACACTCATAAGCTTCATCTCAGATCTCCTCTATCCCGCTTAACTGTAACTTCCGAATCTTACCCGCTTCATCATAATCCTCGTTCACCATTTTAATTGCCCAATGTGCCCGATGAGCTAACTCCATTGGTAAGTGACATCGTTTCCCATACACCAACCGGGAAGGAGTTGTACCAACTGGAGTTTTATAAGCCATCCTATATGCCCACAATGCATCATCCAACTTACTTGACCAATCTTTTCTATCCGTTCGCACCGTCTTCATGAGAATTTCTTTGATTTAACGGTTGGACACTTCGACTTGTCTGTAACAACTCTCATTAAAATTACCATTTCTTATCTTATTCTACCCAATAGGAAACCCTAATTGAGACCCCCAAGTGATCCTGCATAACCCCTAAAAATTTCAGAACAATCAGAATCAGGATCAGGGCCCCTAAAACTCAGGGGGGGTATTTCCTATTTGATATTATCAACACAGTTTTACGTGGAAATAAAATTTGAACAAACCGTCAACTCAGCCAAGCTACTGAGACACGGGGCTACCCTATGCTAGGGTGGTACCCCTCGCGCCACGCGACGGCCCCTCGCGCCACGCGAGGGCGCCGTTTTCCAGGTATAAGTAGGGGAGTTTGGCACTTGATTTCTGGCGTTGGTTCGACGTAAAAACTCAATTTGTACACTGAGATATCATATAAACAGTCCAAAAACACACATAATCACGAAACACTGCCGCGATAACAGGGTAATAACTCGATCACTGCTACGATTTAATGTCCGATCGATAGAAACCAATCCAATGGATGTTTAAGTGCTGCTCAAACTTGGGTTATGCTTTGTCATTCGTCGTGAATTCGATGGATGTTTAAGTATCGCACTTTGTCATTCATTGTGAAGGTTTTGATCTCGTGAGTTGTCGTAAAAGTTGAATTAAAGTTACTAACCTAGTTTTCGTGTGCATTGTTATTGAATTAGGTTAAACAGGCTAATCAGTAGACTAAACTCTGCCCATGTAAATCTACAATGTGAGTCATTCTCTTTTATCAATAACATTTTACAATACTCCAAGTATTTTCAAAAGTTATAATTACAGGGGTTAAGTCGTGGTTATCTTGAATCACTGGCTAGTGGGGTATTGTGCACATTACTAATTTCTCACGGTTAGGCTAATAAATCCTAACAGATACTCAGGAAGGAATATTTGTTCGTAAGGCACAGTTTGAGAAACCACTTACCCCTAATAAAAGAAGTTGGATTATTAGAAAAAGTCAAGAGAAAATAAAGAAGTCACAACCGAAAGGAGTGAGGGTTAATAAGGAAACTCAGGAAATAGGCAATAACCCACCATAGGAAGATGAACTGGATGAAAAATAGGCAGATCTCTATATGTTAGCCACTACAGCAGTAAATGTTAACTTTAAATTAAGTTAAACTCCCAACACCCTGACCCAGTACTAGCACCCATATCATCCATAAGCCAGAAACTTTGCCCATTAAATAAACAACTTAGTAAGAAAAGATAAACTAAAATAAATTGTGAATGCACAATCCCTAGTATATTTTAAATTTTAGTTGTAATTTGTAATAAATATATATATATATAATTCATAATATTTTATTTTAATCAATCTGTTTGTATAAATAGTTAATTTTTCTGATTGACTTTCTGTGATTATGTGAAAATTCAATTTACAAAATTTTAACTTAGAATTTTGTGTGTTTCTTCATATCTGCTAAACAGCATGAATGAGTTGTCTGAAGCTCTTCAGAATCTCAATCTCTATTCTGTTAATGTGGAGGTTTCCAAAGACTTTACCGGTTATTATGCCGACGTTGAGGAACCCATGGAATTCCAAGTTCAACCTCCGGAGAAACTAAAGCCAAAGAAAAGAAGAAGATTTGTGGGCTGGAGGCGTGTACGCAGGAGGAATCCAACAACTAGGAAAATTGCCAAAATGGAAGAACCATTGGATAAAGGGAAAGGAATAGAGATTGGGGAAAGTTCTAAGCAAGCCGAGGAATTGCCACTGCAGGAGGAACTAGATCGTATACTGGCAAGTTATGATATCCTTAGGCCAGTCAATGAAAATCTTTTCACTTATCCTGCCGAAACCCAACTTCCAGTGAATTTGGAACCAGCCATTCCAGATCCCCTTATCCACTCCCAACCTCTACCAGCAGAGCTGGAAGAATGGTGGACCACTGACTGGCAGTTTCAAAATCTCCTGAATAACCCTGATACCTTTTCCCCTCAATTTGACCCGGAGCCTCCACTACACCCACCTATGAGCTCCGAGAACTTGGCTGAACTCCGCCAGTATGGCGAGGAGCTGATTGATGCAAGGAACCGAATTAGGGATATAGGAGAAAGATATCCTGGAAGTACGACGAGAGGGAGCATCGCTTCTGAGATGCCATCTGACGGGATGGTGTAACGGCATGGTTATGGTTGTATAATAATAGTAGTAAAATATAATCCTGTGAAGTAAACTAAAAATAAAACTTTTGTAAGATAACAGGTGTGTACGGAAGCATATTATAATATATAAAAATGGAACTTGAGAAATCGACAATTTTGACTATACGTGTTGGTGTGATTATGTGCGATTGTTTTGTTATATTTGATTTTTAATTATTTTCTGCTAATCACGTGTGTGTATATATATATATATATATATTAATTACCAGATGGAACACGCTGGTAATGAACCCGTTAAAGAAGTTAATCAATCTGAACAAAACCATGAAGACAAATTTCTGAATAGGCAAGATATGGAGCCAATGCTATTCCAGCAATTCTTGTTGCTGCCTAAAATCCAGTTTAACCTCAACAAATTATTCCTAGCAAACGTACACACGGTGATAATTTCAGTAATAGTATACACGGAGGTGGCAACCATACTAATCACGACAACGATGGGATG
Organism: Helianthus tuberosus; assembly: GCA_030545235.1. Taxonomy (NCBI): domain Eukaryota; kingdom Viridiplantae; phylum Streptophyta; class Magnoliopsida; order Asterales; family Asteraceae; genus Helianthus; species Helianthus tuberosus. The sequence goes on from CM060425.1 coordinate 204,843,857, forward strand.
CAAGCTCCACTCCTTAAGAAAATGAAAGCTGCAACGCCTGGTTGCACTTACAAGGAGTTTCTTGCCTGTAAACCAGCTGAATTTGCAGGCAATGAAGGGGCGACTGCTGCACTGCGTTAGTTAGAGAAAACCGAGGCGGTGATTAAAATAAGTAAATGTGCCGAGGAAGACAAGGTCATGTACGCATCGCATCTTTTCAAAGAAGGGGCGCTAGAATGGTGGAATACGGTACTTCAAGCCAAAGGAAGCGATGTAGCCTATGCCATGTGCTGGGAAGAATTTAAGTGCCTAATGGAGATAAAATTCTGTCCTGACTACGAAAAGGAACAAATGGCGAATAAATTCTTGAACTACCGGATGGTGAATGTAGATTGTCGAGGGTATACTTCAACATTATTCGAATATGCTAGAGTTGTACCTACCCTGGCTTCGCCAGAGCCTATGCTTATTTCCCGCTATATTTGGGAATTGATTGGCGAAATCCGTACTATCGTTAAAGCTGCGAGACCTCGAACTATTGACGATGTTGTGGAATTAGCTAACACCCTAACTGACGAGCTGGTACTCACAAGAGAAGAAAACCGGAAGAAGGAAGTGGCCCAAAAGATTACCCAAGGATTCCGTGTGGGTAATAGTAGCAACTTCAAGAAAAGAGGGACTAGGCAATCTTCCAGTGTTCCATTTTGCAATACCTGCAAAAGAAAGCATTTTGGAAGATGCAAAGGGTATTGTAATTTCTGCAAAATTCCAGGGCATCAAGAAGAAGATTGCAGGAGGAAGAAATCCACCATCTGCTACAATTGTGGAGAAGCTGGACATTTTAGGCCAGGCTGCCCGAAATTGGTCAAGCCAGCTGATAACAAAGCAAAACCTGCAGAAAGAACTACCAAGAAAAATGCAAGAGCCTTCTAGTTGACTACTCAGGAAGCAGAACTAATCCCTGACGTGATAGCTGGTACGTTCCTAGTTCACGACGTTTATGCAAAAGTATTATTTGACTCTGGTGCAAACCAAAGTTTTATAAATACTTCATTCTGCCAAGCACTTAATTTACCCTTAACGAACCTTAGGCAAATTTTTACAGTAGAAACGGCAGATGGAAATTTGGTTAATATAAATAAAGTTTTGCGAGAAGGAAAGATAGAACTCTTAGGTCATAAATTCTCTGCAAACCTGTTACCAATGAATTTAGCCGGATTCGATATTGTGTTAGGAATGGATTGGTTAGTAGCCAACCATGCTCGAATTCTTTGTGATAAAAATTCAATAGAAATTCGTACACCCACAGGAGAATTAGTGGTGATTACAGGAGATAAGCCACGTAAGCCACTGAAATTCATTTCAGTAATGAAATTGGCCAGTTATTCAAGAAAACAAGAAGTCGTGTATATGATTTCGGTAATCATTAACACGAAAAGTAAGGAACTTAAAGAAATTCTAGTAGTAGCAGAATACCCAGATGTATTCCCAGAAGAACAACCGGGATTACCACCCAATAGGGAAGTCGAATTTAGAATTCATCTAATTCCTGGAACTACACCGATAGCCAAGGCACCTTATCGGTTAGCACCCACTGAAATGTTAGAACTGAAAAAGCAGTTAGATGAATTATTAAGCAAAGGATTCATACAACCTAGTTCATCCCCGTAGGGAGCACCAGTGTTGTTTGTGAAAAAGAAAGATGGGTCAATGAGAATGTGTATCGATTATAGGGAATTGAATAAGGTTACAATTAAGAATCGATACCCGTTACCTAGGATTGATGATCTTTTCGATCAACTTTAAGGAGCTAGATACTTTTCTAAGATCGACTTACGCTCTGGATACCATCAATTGAAGGTACAAGGAGAAGACATACCTAAAACTGCTTTCAGAACTAGGTATGGTCATTTGGAGTTTGCAGTCATGCCCTTTAGACTAACAAATACTCCAGCAGCATTTATGGACATGATGAATAGGATCTGTAAACCGTACTTGGATAAATTTGTAATTGTGTTCATCGACGTTATACTTATTTATTCCAAAAGTCAAGACGAGCATTGTGAACACCTGCATGCACTCTTAACCTTGTTAAGAAGGGAGAAGCTTTACGCCAAATTCTTGAAATGTGAATTTTGGCTATAGGAGGTACAATTTTTAGGACATGGTGAATCACGAAGGTATTCACGTAGATCCCTCCAAAATAGAAGCGATCACCAAATGGAAAGTCCCACAGTCAGCTATGGAAATTAGAAGTTTTCTAGGGTTAGCTAGATATTATAGGCGATTCATTAAGGATTTTTCCAAGATAGTTATGCCATTAACTAAGCTAACCTGTAAAGCAGTTAAGTTTGAATGTGGACCTAGGCAAGAAGAAGCTTTTTAGATTTTAAAGAAAAAGTTAACGAACGCCCCAATTCTTGCCTTACCTGAAGGGACAAAAGACTTTGAAGTTTATTGTGATGCTTCTAAGCTAGGATCAGGATGTGTGCTAATGCAACGCAAAAAGGTAATTGCGTATGCCTCAAGACAATTGAAGAAGCACGAAGAAAACTATATGACTCATGACTTAGAATTAGTAGCCATAATTTTTGCCCTTAAGATTTAGAGACACTATCTGTATGGAAGTAAGTTTACTGTTTATACAGATCATAAGAGTTTAAGATACATATTTGGACAAAAAGAATTGAATATGAGGCAAAGAAGGTGGATGGAAATTCTAAGTGACTACGACTGCGATATTCAATATCACGAAGGAAAGGCAAATGTAGTTGCAGATGCTTTAAGTCATAAGTATCATGAGAAACAACGACGAGTTCGTGCTCTTAGATTAAGTTTACAATTAGACTTAATGGAACACTTAAAGAATGTTCAGGAAACAGCAATCAAGGATAATGCTGAAGGAATGAATAAAGGAATTAGAGCAAGGAGCTGACGGAATTTGGAGATTCCACAAAAGAAGGATTTGGGTACCTAAGCAAGGAGAATTAAGAAATAAGATTTTAGTGGAAGCCCATAAATCTAGGTATACCATGCATCCGGGAAATAATAAAATCTACCACGATTTAAAGAATAATTTCTGGTGGATAGGAATGAAAAAGGATATAGCTAGATATGTTTCTAAGTGTCTAACTTGTTCACAAGTTAAGGCAGAACACCAGAAACCTTTAGGTCTACTACAACAATTAGAAATGCCTATATGGAAATGGGAACTTATAACTATGGACTTTGTTACTAAGTTGCCCAAAACCAGAAAAGGTAATGATGTTATTTGGGTAATTATGGATCGATTAACCAAATCAGCTCATTTTCTACACATGAAGGAAACCTTTAGCATGGAAAGGTTAGCAAAATTGTACGTAGACGAAGTAGTAACCTTACATGGAGTTCCACTCTCTATTGTATCGGATAGAGATAGTCGTTTCACTTCCCATTTCTGGACAAGTTTCCAAGAAACCATGGGGACTAAACTGAACTTGAGCACTGCATATCATCCTCAAACAGACGGACAAAGTGAAAAGATGATCCAAACCCTGGAAGACATGCTCAGGGCATGTGTAATAGATTTTGGTGGAAACTGGGAGGACCACCTACCCTTAATTGAATTCTCCTATAATAATAGTTATCATTCAAGCATTGAAGCTGCCCCATTCGAAGCACTGTATGGACGAAAATGTAGAACTCCAGTCTACTGGGCAGAAATAGGAGAAAGTCAATTATCAGGACCCGAAATTGTACAAGAAACTACCGACAAGATCACTCAAATCAAGGAAAGACTAAAGACGGCTCGAGATCGCTAGAAGAGTTATGCCGATAATCGATGCAAGCCACTGGAATTTAAGTCGGAGATAAAGTACACTTGAAAGTTTCTCCTTGGAAAGGAGTAGTTTGGTTCGGAAAGAAGGGAAAGCTAAGTCCAAGGTACGTAGGACCATTCCCAGTAATCCAGCGCATAGGACCAGTTGCCTATCGTTTACAACTACCAGAAGGGCTAGCTGGGGTGCATGACGTGTTTCATGTATCCAACCTCAAGAAATGTCTATCTGACGAATCCCTGGTAGTACCTCTTTAAGATATAGAGGTAAATGAATAGTTAAAATTTGTTGAGAAGCCATTGCAGATAGAAGACAGAAAGGTTGAGTTTCTCAAGCACAAACGACTAGTGCTAGTCAAAGTCAAGTGGAATTCAAAGAGAGGACCTGAGTACACTTGGGAGTTGGAATCGGAGATGAAGCGAAAGTATCCCTACTTGTTACAGTAAATCTCAAGGACGAGATTTTTATTAAGGTGGGGAGGATGTAACAACTCTCATTAAAATTACCATTTCTTATCTTATTCTACCCAATAGGAAACCCTAATTGAGACCCCCAAGTGATCCTGCATAACCCCTAAAATTTTCAGAACAATCGGAATCAGGATCAGGGCCCCTAAAACTCGGGGGGGGGGGGGGGTATTTCCTATTTGATATTATCAACACAGTTTTACATGGAAATAAAATTTGAACGAACCATCAACTCACCCAAGCTACTGAGACACGGGGCTACCCTATGCTAGGGTGGTACCCCTCGCACCACGCGACGGCCCCTCACGTCACGCGAGGGCGCGATTTTCCAGGTATAAGTAGGGGAGTTTGGCACTTGATTTTTGGCATTGGTTCGACGTAAAAACTCAATTCGTACATTGAGATATCGTATAAACAGTCCAAAAACACACACAATCATGAAACGCTGCCGCGATAACAGGGTAATAATTCGATCACTGCTACGATTTAATTTCCGATCGATAGTAACCAATCCAATGGATGTTTAAGTGCTGCTCAAACTTGGGTTATGCTTTGTCATTCATCGTGAATTCGATGGATGTTTAAGTATCTCACTTTGTCATTCATTGTGAAGGTTTTGATCTCGTGAGTTATCCTAAAAGTTGAATTAAAGTTACTAACCTAGTTTTCGTGTGCATTGTTATTGAATTAGGTTAAACAGGCTAATCAGTAAACTAAACTCCGCCCGTGTAAATCTGCAATGTGAGTCATTCTCTTTTATCAATAACATTTTACAGTATTCCAAGTATTTTCAAAAGTTATAATTACAGGGGTTAAGTCGTGGTTATCTTGAATCACTGGCTAGTGGGGTATTATGCACATTACTAATTTCTCACAGTTAGGCTAATAAATCCTAACAGTGATAATCATCACTACTTGGGTGAAAGGACCCAATAGTGGTATGACCATCGTCACCAGGAGGTGACACGGCACCAGATAAAAAATAAGATAGAAGCCATTGTAATTGCTCTTATGCTGTAGTTTATAACTATGTGTCATTTTATGTAAACTGAATGACTCGCTAGTATCTCCCCGCTGATAAAATATTTTTAAAACATGTTTCAGGCGACCTGCTGTGATTCAAGGAAAACGTGCTACGGAGCACTAACAAGCTTGAAGTGGTGGCTCAGTTAAAATAAATAAACATGTTTTGTAAACCAGGGAATTTGAAATTCCTCTATTGTAAATTACGGGGTTGATCCCGAATTATGAAATAAGATAATCGGGCAGTTCAAGTTTTAAAAATATCCTGTTAAATCTTCCGTTGTCAACTCAACTAATAAATACCACGGGTTTCTGCCCCACGGCTCCTGGACCGGGTCACACCGGGACGGGGGCCGTGACATTGTCCACTTGTTTGCGGATGATACGGCGTAGCGATTCGGTGGTTCACATTGTACCACTTCAACAATTTTCCAAAGTTAAAATTTTTAAAATGCGACCCACCATCACTAATTATAACCCTTGGAATACTGAAACGAGCAAAGATGTTTGATTGAACGAACTTGCATACAACTGAATGATCGTTGGTTCTTGTAGGGATAGCTTCAATCCATTTCGAGACGTAATCCACCGCCAATAAAATATACAAAAACCCATTTGAACTCGGAAAGGGACCCATAAAATCTATGCCCCACACATCAAATATTTCAACCACCAAAATCGGTTGCAACGGCATCTCATCCCTCTTGGAAATACTCCCCATCTTTTGGCAATTGACACAATTCCGGGAAAATTCGCATGCATCCTTGAAAATTGTAGGCCAATAAAACCCACATGTAAGCACCCGGTAGCCCGTTTTGTGGCCACTAAAATGACCCCCATAAGTGGTGAATAGGCATGTGTCAAAATCTCTAACATTTCGAATTACTTGATCGAGCCCAATCTTGAAAAGATCCGGTTCATCCCAAATATTTGCTTGACTTGGACCATGAATTGTTGCCTTCTTTTCTTAGTCCAATGGCTTGGAATTGCACCCGTGGCGTGGTAATTCACATAATGAGCGTACCACGGTGCAACAAAAGTAGATAAGGCCAACAATTGTTCATCAGGGAACCGTTCACAAAACTCACTTAAATCATCAACTCCTTCCACCGGAATTCGGGATAAGTGATCCGCCACTACATTTTCACTTCCTTTTTATCCCTAATTTCTAAATCAAACTCTTGCAATAATGTGACACCTGTGCCTCCACAGCCATCAAACAAATACCAAACTAATGAAATATTGTATTTCATACTTGGTATTTGTATAAATATGTGAGTCATTTGCACATATCAAATTTTGTTCGATTTCAAGCTCTAAATCGCTTTCTAGGAAGTTATACGCGAACTGATGCGTAAACGTAATCAGTTTAATGCAAAAAACACTCTGTAACAGTGACATGGGCTTAACATACCTTAAATAACCCTTACATAACTTAGAAATAAGTTTTGGAAGGTTTGGTGTGTCGAAATCAAGTTTATTCGCTTACAGGGACTAATTTCGACAAACTGTGAAAGTATGCCGATTCGTACTGTAACGAACATTCCGGAACTTGATCATAAGTTAAATATACCCTAAATATCCTTTACATAGCTTAGAAATAGGCTTTGAGGGGTTCGGTGTGCTAAAATAAACTTTTTGGTCATTCAGGGACTAAAAGCGTCAAAAAGTGCATAAGTTTGCATTTTCGCGCATAACTTAATTTCTGAATACATCCGGACATCCAAAAATTTATGTAATCATTAAAATATTTTATTTTAGTGATGGGCATGATAAAATTCCATTCGTCGCGTAATTTGGATCGTTTTTCGCGTTCGTTCGTGTTTCGTCGTAATTAACCGAATAACGTGATCGTATGGCCAAACGAACCAAAATCCGACATATTTTTGAGCATGTTTCATGTCCCCTATGTTTAGACATCATTGTAGAGCCTTGAACTTGGCTTAACGGGCCTTAAATGGGTCAAAAACCAAGTTTTTGCATTGCAGGGACCATTGTTGCCATTTCTGCCAAAGATGGCCTAGGCGGGCCGCGTAAGCCTATCTTGGCTATTACGCGGGGTGCCTAAAATCTGCAGATCTGCTTTTGGTTGTTTACAGCTTGTTCCAGCTATTTCCAGTACTTGCAAATGGTTTTCAAGCTTCCTAGGGGCTGGTTTTGAGTGCACATGGTATTACAAAACAATGGGTGCATGTGTACGGCCCAGATTGAAGCACGGTTTTCGATAAACGATCTTAACAGCTCTCTGAAAACTATATATACCCCCACCCATTTCACTTGCAACTCACATTTGATCTGATTCATTCTCTAAGTTTGAGTATTTTCACTTCATACCTGAGAATAATTAGATCAAACCTCCATTTCTTGGACCCGTTGTAAGTAATCTTTCGTTCTTTTACGCGTTTTAAAGCATGAAAGTAAAACGGTATTTGACTTTCAGCTTTGACCAGTTTATGGTCAACATGAAGTTCGTTTGAACTTCGCAACGTGAGCGTAATCACGATGGTCATAGTCCTTTGTGACTAAACCTACTGATTACCACGTTATCTAGGCATAGTGACGAGTCGTAGTTTCGGTCAAAATGCGTATTCATGCGTATTTTGCAACCAAACTACTCTTGGGTATCAAGAACCTTTGTTTTGATACCAAACTTGTTTTTAAACCTTGTTAAACATGTTTTAACATATTTAACTCGTCACTTTAGGTTTCGTGCTTATATAGGGTCGTAAGGTAAGCGATCTAAACAATCGCTTAGACTTTCGAACCCGACCCGTTTGGTCAATCATTAGGATTCGACTAAACACATTTTGTGACCATAGTTGCATAAGAAATAACCTTTCGAGGTTATACTTTATGGTCACTTAGTCTACTTAGTTGTATGATAAGTGAATATATGCCTTAGGAAAAATGACCCAAATGCCCTTTTTGCGCCAAAATTTCTTTTTAAGCATATGTAACATAAATTTTGACATCTAAACTGATTAGGCAACATTATTAGACATGTTAAGGCATATTTTACTTGTCATAGGACTAGTTAGGAGGTCCGAACACGTTTTACGCGAACGACGCGTTAAAGTAGCGTAAGCTATCTAAACGGGTCGTAATGGGTCATAAGCACTTAGGATATGTTTCGTTTTAGAATGTAGGCTTTGTTAAACCATATTGCATGAGTTCCTATACTCATTTGGTTTACGAAACCTCATTCTATCCGATCTTCCGATTTAGGTCTGTTTATTTACATAGTTACCTATATTAGGTGCCGTTTGATTCCGTGATCCCTCTAGCTTTGCTTGGTTGTTATTCAAGACTTCTAAGCACCCTCAAGTGAGTACATAGTCCCCTATTTTACTGTTTTTCAAACATTTTGGGGTGAACACATGTGCCTACTTGTTACTTTCGTGCTTTTAATGTTTTCATATCATATGCTTGTTATGTTCATTAGTACACTTATAGTACATGATTTCGTTATGTTTTTGCCATGTATGTCCATTTAGTGCATACTTAGTACATTGTTTTACATTACATTTTATGCTATGTATGTCCATTTATTGCATACTTAGTACATTGTTTAACATTTCATTTTATGCTATGTATGTCCATTTAGTGCATACTTAGTATATTGTTTTACATTGCATTTTCTGTTGCATATGTTCTCGTAGCATATGGACACATTGGTTTACATTTCCACCTTGTATGTTCACTTAGCATACTAGGTACATTATTTTCATAAAACACGCCTACATTTGGTATAACATTTGGTTTGTTTAACGAAACTAATACATTCATTAACACCGATCTTGCCGCTCGGTAGTAGGTAGTGGTACCATAGGACTTAACAACTCCCGTTCCTGAAATCCTAGGTTTGTTTGTGTGGAAGGAATGACAGAATCTGAAAACATTTTTGGTAGACCTTGACATTGTTTAGGGTTTATCTTACAGTCTCAAGGCTTGGATGTAGACGTTTAACATTACCGCATAAGTGTTTGTATCAGTAAAGCATGCATTATTTTACAAAACATAAGTTTTGATTATAATTTATCAAATGCATTGTTTTGTACATTTCTTTCTTATAGGGTTGAGTAAATGCTTTTAATCAATAAATGCTTTTATCCACTATACTTTACATTTAGTTATACATGAACATTTTTACATTGGTGGTTTGTTTGGGCAAGTGATTTAAGTAACGAGGCGTGTGTAATATGATATAAGCATGGTGGATACGCCGCTGGTACATCCTATATATAAGTGCTTTTATGGTATTACATATCGTAGCGTTATTTAAAGCATTTCAAGTTAGACATAATACATTTTACACTTATATCATATCTTCATGAAACATTGTTTTACAAACAACATATTTTATACAAACTCATTTTACTTGGTTATTTATTCATCTGTGCATCTTTCTTTTATATCATCTGATTTCTTATCACTGTTTGTATGATTTATAAAAGAAAACATTTTACAAGGTTCATGACTAATTTTTGTTAAAACATTTTCTTTTAAACTTACAAGTCATGAATCCTATTTTAATAAAACCTATGTATCTCACATGCATTTTTATGCTGACGTGCCTATTTTCACATGTGTTCTCAGGAGATGATGCATAGGATTGATCAAGATACACTTAGGCGGACTTGGGACTTGGGCCTTAGTGACAATAAAAGATGCAAGACTAGTTAATTATGTTATGATTCTTTGTTTTTAAAACATTGTAACTTCTTTTATTCAATAAAACAAAACTTCAAATTCCATGTGTTATGAAACAATGATTCTGTTACAACACTCCCCGACGATTCTGCTGCGATTTGTTGTTTTACGCGGTCGGGGTGTGACAGAAAAGTTGGTATCAGAGCTCATGGTTATAGGGAATTAGGTTATTAGTAATGCTTTGACCTAGTCTATAACCTTCCTAGGACCCTAACACAAGATTCTTGTGTTTAGATCTTAAAACAATACAATCACTTATCCTTAGGTGACAACCGCAACAAGAACACAAATTTCAAAACCACTTTGAAAACCAATCATCTGTTCTAGGATGATTTATTACTAGGTTTTGAACCCTCTAAGTTTTCAAAATCTCATCAAAGTTGGGTCTTATAATGTGAATACGTGCAATCTGGAAGGGTGGATGCCTGTACTCTTAGTTTTCTGTCTAAGGCTAGAGTGTTCGTACAAATCCTCATAATCGGACCAGTCACTCTTACCTGGGAACTCTTGGGGTGAGTGTCCACTTATAGGTTAAAGCATGTCTTCGCGATACATTAATATGACCCGCTTACTTTGATTTGTCACCATCTCATTTGTTTGCCTTAGGTAACAAACAAATGATCACAATTTTTATGCGTTGTCATTCTGTTTTGATTATCCGATAACATTTCATTTGTTTCCTCCTATATCTTTCATTTCCTCCAGAATGTCTCTTCATCGCAACGACGCTCAAATGTCCAAGCAGGCTGCCAAATTTGCTTAGCGAATAGGCGAAGTAGTCCCGAAGACTGTTGAATTAGCTACTGCCATGTATCATCTCCAGGAGGAAGCCACTCAAGAGCCACCGAAGGAAACAAAAGCCAACCCTTCACCAAAACCAAAGAAGTGTAAAGCTTCAAAGGATCCCGCAGTTGATGCACCAAAACAAACAGGACCTAGCCAGGTGGCAGCACCACCAGCCAAGAAGCCGTACTTGGGAACTGCTTCCTTGTGCAATCGATGAAACCGTCATCATCCAAATCAAACACCATGTTTCAAATGTACCCACTGTGGATGATGGGGACATTTGGTTAACGTGTGCCGCTTTACTATCCAAAACAAAGTTGTTGCAAATCTTGCTGCTACTCAACTCCAAGCCAACCCTGCCCGAGCTCTTTTTTCGCCTGGTACTTGCTACAACTGTGGCAAGATGGGTCATTTCGTGAACAAATGCCCAAAGATTGTCAATGCAAATCCAACCCACGGATGAGCATTTGGCTGATTAGAAGAAGTTGCTGCTTTAAATAATTTGAATCTTATGCTTCTGTATCTTTTGTTGAATCCTGAAACAATCTGTTTCGTTCATAAATAAATTGTTGTTCACAATTTTAATGTACAAGTGTAGTTATATGTGTGTATGGCATTTCCCTATGATGCCTACGTCAAGGAACTATGTTCTTTACAAACTATTCTTGTGATTCTCCCATTCTTGTGTTTGCTCATGATTTCCTTGAAAATTCTAAGTACTCGTTTCATTCTAAGAAACGAAGTACAGAAAATAAGTGACATTTTGAGTAATCACTTTAAATCCTTGGTTAGATAACTAAGGGTGTTTTTTCGTTCTCATACCCATATCATTACATTCTGGTTTTCATAACAACATACATAATATATGCTTTTCAAAAACAACCTTCATGATTTCAAAAACATTTCATATAGTTTGAAAACATTTTTAACATAGTATACTTACTTAGCATTTCAAGTGCATGATTTCAAAAGTATCATTCATGTTTTCAAAAACCTTATACAAAATTTCAAAATTCATCTCGCATGATTTTAAAACATTTTGCAAATATACTTATCTAATACACATACTTTATGATTTCAAAAGTATTATGTAAAAACATTAAACACATTTCTAAAAGAACCCCATGCATAGTTTTCAAAAACATTTTGCCCATACATTGACTTAACCTTCAAACTCTGCTTCATATGTCGCCTTGGCATATCTAGCGCCTCAACTTCATGAGCATTATACCTTATGTTTTGACTTAAGCACGTCTAGTGCAAGGGTTCAATGGGTCTCCCGTTTTTCAAATTCCAAAATCCATATGGGATCTTATTACCTTCATAATTAGATCCTTGTGGATGGTTACCGCTCTAATCAGAGTCCTTCATTAGATTCCTTGTATGCCTTAATTCGAACATTACGATTCCTTATAATCGAAATCGAATTTTCGATTCCTTATAATCGAAATCGAATTTTCTTTTTAAGATCTTCATATCTTTATAGTTAGATTCTTGGAAATATTTAAAGTGCCAATCAAAATCCACAGATTGGATACCTGGTGTGCTTTAAATACATGTTCACAATTAACAAAACAAATTAACAAAATGATAACAAGTTGAAGATCAAGTTAAACAATTTTGTGATTATGTGATTATGTGTTATGTGTTTTCTTTTGTGGTTTTATTTTCGTTATCCAAATCCTCATAGAATCTTCCATATCTTCATATGAGGGATTCATAGTAGGATATCCAAAGGTACTACCTTAAATCCTTAATGGGCTTCTACGTAATAGTTATGACCCTTGGATTATATAGTACCATTCCATAATTCAAAAGAGACCCCTTGAGCGGTTAAAGTCAAAAGATCGATTCAAGATCTGGTTAAGAATGACATGTGATGCTTTAGCTGAAAAGACTCCTTGGTGGTCTATTTAAAGAGATCATTTATTGATTTAATTAAAAGGATCCGATGGTGGTCTAGTCACACTCATCACAGGTTTGTTCATTTGGTTTTCCCCTACGCATTATAAAATGCACTGTGCGGACTATGCAAGGAATTACGTAATTATGGATGCGTACATAATTATGAAATTTAGTGCACGGAAACCACAGTAAGACTTATCATGTGTAAGAACCTATATTGGTAACAATAACAGAACGTAAACAATGTAATAGAGGTATGGTGGACGCACCAATGGCGCTTCATATACTTGTATATAAGTGTCCCTCTTACATTGCAAGTATGATGTTATTTAAAGTTACTAGAAGTTCAGAACTCTAACCAGTGTTGTTTTATCTTTTCGAATTCATGTTTTGAGCTCTCACAAGTTTTCTCTAGATAAATTTTGGGATGAAATTTCCTGAAGTAAGGGAGACTATGATACCTGCGCCTCCACGGCCATCAAATAAATACCAAACTAATGAAATATTGTATTTCATACTTGGGATTTGTATAAATATGTGAGTCATTTGCAAATATCAAATTTTGTTCGATTTTAAGCTCTAAATCGCTTTCTAGGAAGTTATACGCGAACTGATACGTAAACGTAATCAGTTTAATGCAACAAACACTCCGAAACAGTGACATGGGCTTAACATACTTTAAATAACCCTTACATAACTTAGAAATAAGTTTTGGAAGGTTTGGTGTGTCGAAATCAAGTTTATTCGCTTACGGGGACTAATTTCGACAAACTGCGAAAGTATGCCGATTCGTACTGTAACGTGTAACACCCCAATCGCGTAATATAACAACACGCGGTGGAAATATCAGGAAGTCACGTTACAAATTGCTCACAACTACTGGTACTAAATTGTTTCAATATTATTAACATCGTTTTACAAACAAAGAATACATGTAATTGTTCTTTTGTTTTAGAAATCTAAGGCCTGTATGTAGTCCTATGCGATGCATGCTTGAACAGTCGAAAACCTGAAACATATGCGAAAACAGTCAGCATAAAAATGTCGGCGAATACATAGGTTTTATTAGCCAAATAAATGGCAAAACATTTGGTATTGCAATATTTTAATCTTAATTGTGAAAACTCATGACAAAATAGGTTTGTATATGGCAATATGATATTTACTAAGTCATTTTACGCCATACATTGAAATCTCGATTAAACCATCGTAAAAACTTGTTAATATGTTATTAGGAATCCAATTAAGGAATAATAATAACTGTTTTGAAATAAATCAAAACTTATATAAGTATTACATAATTCAAATCAATGAGTCATGATAATACTTCAGATATCTTTCTAAGAATCTAACATATAAAAATATGGGAGATTCTACAAAGATTTTGATAATCAAACATTGAAACAATTGTACACAAAATCCTAAAGTGATCCAGATAACGCTACAAGAATAATAAAATAAGAACACTTATATATAGGAAGTACCAGCAGAGTATCCACCATGTTCTTATTTTATTATACCCGTCCCGTTATCTAAATCACAACTACCACATAACACATAAATCATCAACTTGTACCAACTCGTAAACACGCATTAAAGCACACAATGAATCCAATCAAGGACTCCAATATCAGTACTTTAAACATCCTACAAGAATCAACCTATGAAGATAGATAAATGCTATAAGGATTCGGGTTCTGTCACATTGAATCATTGAATCAAAACAATCCTAAATCCTAATGGAGATTTTGGATAACGCCACGAAAGGTAATACAATAAGCACACTTATATATAGGAAGTACCAGCGGCGTATCCACCATGTGCTTATTGTATTATCTAGTTTCGTTATCTAAATCACCAACAAACTACACAAAAATCAACCATCGAGTTGTAAAGTACTTCTTAAAAATCTCACTATGAAGATAGGAAGATCTAAGACTGTACTTCAAATATCCTTTATGAATCTAACTAGGAAGATAGGTAGATCACTTAAGGATAAAACATTGCATTTGCATAATCGGAATAATACACATAGATGCACTTAGTGAACACACATATGCCATAAATTTTGAAAACAGATTGATTACACATATGAATCACCCCCAAAACATTTGAAAACAGTAAAAGAGGGGAACTATGTACTCTCCTAGGGTTGCGTATAGTCCTGGTTCAAAGGGTATAAGAAAGCTCAAAAGACCAAGAGTTCAAGTGTTGAAGCGGTTCCTAGGGTAACAGATACTATGTTAGGGAGTCGACACCAAAATCGGAAGATCGGGTAGAATGTGGTCTTGTAAACCAAATGAGTGTTGGAACTCATGTGATATGGTTTAACAAAGCCTACATTCTAAATCAGAACCTATCCTGAGTGCTTACGACCCATTACGACTCATTAAGGTAGCTTACGCCACTTTAACGCCTCATTCGCGCAAAAGCGCGTTCGAGATGCCTAACTAGTACTATGACAAGTATTATATGCCTTAACATATCTAATTATGTTATATAATCAGTTTAGATGTCAAAATATGTGTTACATATGCTTAAAAGGAAATTGTGCGCAAAAAGGGTATTTTGGTCATTTTCCTATGGCAAATAGACTACCCATCATACAACTAGCTAAACGAAGTAACCATAAGGTATAACCTCGGAAGGTTGTTCCCTATAAAACTATGGTCACATTATATGTTTGGTCGGATCCTAATGATCGACCAAACAGGTCGGGTTCGGAAGTATAAGCGGTTGTCAAGACCGCTTGACTTACGACTCTACACAAGCACTATCCTAAAAGTGACGAGCTAAACATGTTGAAACATGTTTAACTAAGTTAGAAAACAGGTTTTGATATTAAAACAAACGGTTTTGATACCCAAGAATAGTTTGGTTAAAAATACGCATAATTACGCATTTTGGCCGAAACTATGACTCGTCGCTACACCTAATCAACGTGGTAATCAGTAGGTATAGTCACAAGGAACTATAAACATCGTGATTACGCTCACGTTGCGAAGTTCAAGCGAACTTCGTTTTGACCAAAGACTGGTCAAAGCTGAAAGTCAAACACTGTTTGACTTTCACGCTTAAAAACGCATAAAAAACGAAAGAAGCTTACAAAGGGTCCAAGCTAGGAGGATCTTGATCTTAAATACTCAGGTATGAAGCATAGAGCTTCAACTTAGAGTATAAAAATCAGATCTTGAGTGAAATGAAATGAAAATGGGGTGGGGTATTTATAGGATTTCCAAGACCGTTAAGATCATTTCTCGATAAACGAGCTTAAATCTGGACCGTACAAGTGGGCACAAGGTTTTGTGATACTAGGGGCATCCAAAACCAGTCCATAGAATCAAAGAAACTATGTGCAAAACAATGGGAGCAGTTGGGTTTTATAAAAATGAAGTCTATTGTGCTGGAGATGGCTTACGGACCGTAAGCACTACCATACGGTCCGTATGGAGCTTGTGTGATGGCAGCAACTTTCAGCAATTAGCAGAACAGGCCCCTGTGACTCCGAACTTGATTTTTGATGCGTTTTGGCACGTTTAAGCCCCGTTAACCCCATTTCAAGGCTCTAAAATGAAGTTAAAGTATAGGAAACTTAAAATATGCTCAAAACATCTCGGATGTCGGTTCGTTTGTTCGTACGGTTGCGTTGTTCGTTTAATTACGATGAAAGACGAACGAACGCGAAAAATGATCCAAATTACGCGACGAATGGAATTTATCGAGCGAATCACTAAAATAAAATATTTTAATGATTACATGAATTTTTGGATGTCCGGATATATTCAGAACATAAGATATGCACGAAAATGCAAACTTATGCACTTTTTGACGCTTTTAGTCCCTATTGATCAAATAAGTTTATCTTTGTTCACCAAACACCTCAAAGCCTATTTCTAAGCTATGTAAAAGATATTTAGGGTGTGTTTAACTTATGATCAAGTTCCGGAATGTTTGATACTATGTGAATCAGCAGACTTTCGCAGTTTGACGCAAATAGTCCCTGGGTGTGAATAAACTTGTTTTTGACACCCCAAAGCTTTTAAAACCTATTTCTAAATTATCTAAAAGTTATTTAAGGTATGTTAAGCCTATGTCACTTTTCCGGAGTGTTTTCTGCATTAAACTGATTACGTTTACGCATCAGTTCGCGTATAATTTTCCAGAAAGCGATTTAAACCGTGAAAATGAACTAGAATCAAAATGTGAAATTGTAAAACTAAAATAAACGAATTTTTGAGACCAAAACACATTGTTTCTTTGATAAAAGAAACAATGTGTTTTCTGCATTAAACTGATTACGTTTACACATCTGTTCGCGTATAATTTTCCAGAAAGCGATTTAAACCGTGAAAATGAACTAGAATCAAAATGTGAAATTGTAAAACTAAAATAAACGAATTTTTGAGACCAAAACACATTGTTTCTTTGATAAAAGAAAGTGCCCTACATCGTGTGTGTTTACGGAGCACAAGTGTCACAGTCTCCCCTACTTCAGGAAATTTCGTCCCGAAATTTATTCGAAGGAAACCGTAGAGTGGAATTGAAACAACTAATGGATAAGCAGATTGCTAGATCCCAAAGATGCGGAGCATCATTTGGAAATTTTAGGGAATTCAAAATGTGATTTGGGATATTCAAAGTGTCTCAAGGTATTCAATCCTTTGTAACTTGTGATATTCGACTAGTGTTCAAAAATCATTTAAGTATGGCAATATGTTATACTTAGCTCCTAGTGTAATTCCTAGCAAACAAAAGGGGTGTACATTCAAGCCCTTCATGTACACGGTTTCTAACGTCCCACAAGGTACATCCAATGCACCATGAGAATCTCATGCATAGGAGACGGGTCAACATACCTATGGCATCAAGATCGTCACCTTTAACACCATAATATACTCCCGGTCGACTCGATTTGAGTTAATGAATGTACTTGCTGTAGTCCATCGGAAATAACCACACAATAACACTAAAACACATAATCACATAATTGTCCAAGATAACGTAAAATCACCAAATGATCTCAGCAACGTTCTGAAGAATAACACAATAAGAACACTTATATATAGGAAGTACCATCGGCGTATCCACCATGTTCTTATCGCCTCATACTCCTCCCGTTACCTTAATCATTCTAGATTTTATGCCCCCATACTTAACAAGGCTTACTATGATTCTCATGCGTCGAAACTCATAATTAAGTGTGCACCCATAATTCTCGTTTTGTCACATGGTCCACATAGCTCCTCTTGCTAAGCAAAGGTAAACAAATTATAAGGTCGAACTATCATATAAATCAACTAAACATTTTAACAATAACATATCTGTCAAATCGAATCGTATTTTATACTAGCAATGATAACACTACTTATTTTGCATACAACAAATTTAGTAGTATGTATTTTATTCTAGTACAAATATATATGTTTCATATTAGCCAAACAGGTAGAATGCAACATATACTAATCATACATTATCATCATAATGTAAGCATATCAAGAAAATGTTCTCAAATCATGTGCTAGGTACGCTAAATTAACATACTAAGCAAAAATGTATTAAGTATGTTATATCAACATACAAAGCAATTTGTATTTACAACCATGTACTATACATATTAGATAAATAAATCTTGTATGTACTGTTATGATCATAAAATAGTATTAATTTGTTCATAGTACTCATATCGATCATGATACCACGTTCGTATGAATGCACCGGAGTGCAATTTATATTATGCTAATATTATAAGATTTAGTTCCTAAAGAACGGAATCCTCAAAATTAGCATGAAATTTGGAATCACATACAGTGTAATCACATTAGAATTTGAAATTGAAAATTGAATAACAAAGATAAAGATAAACTTCTTGAAATTTATATGATCATTACAAACATAGTTAAAATATGTACATTGTTCTTGAAAATAATCATGAAATTTAGAGGTTCAAATGATCATAGGCGCTTGATCATTAGCTTGAGCCTCGTTGATGTTGAATACTCGTCCATTAGCATTGGCAAGCTTGGGGCAGTTTCGCTTGAAATGATTTAAGTCACCACAATCGAAACATGCTCTTGGGCAAGTCTGAGTAGGGGCTGCTCGGTTCTGGATACGACAGGTCACAGCTAGATGTCCAAATAAACCACAAATTGTACACTGGCGACAAGGGGAATGTGTTGCATGATGATAATTGCAATGATTGCACCGAGGTTGCTTCCCACGATAAAATCCCTTAAATGGTACTGAGTTCAATGGAGCAGGTGCAGGAATTGCAAAATTCTTTGAAGCCTTGCGCTTCCTAGAACTTTTAGAATATTCGGCCTTTGTTCCTTTCGAATTCTCGGTAACAGATTCGGTGTCTTGTTTCTTGTCTCCTTGTCGAAATAACTTACCTTTTCTAACCTGTGAGTCAGTCAAGATAGCAGCTAATTCCTTAGCCTCCCTAAGCGTTGCAGGTTGGCTGCCAGTGACAATGTCTTGGACAGGGTCAGGTAAACCATTGATGTATTTCTCAGTGGCCCGATCCAAAGGTGTGACCATAGTAGGGCAAAGTAGGCTTAACTGTTTGAATCGGTCAGTGTAGGCACGATTTTCCCCACTGTCCTGTTTCAAATAATAAAACTCGATTTC
This sequence comes from Helianthus tuberosus, assembly GCA_030545235.1. Taxonomy (NCBI): domain Eukaryota; kingdom Viridiplantae; phylum Streptophyta; class Magnoliopsida; order Asterales; family Asteraceae; genus Helianthus; species Helianthus tuberosus. The sequence goes on from CM060425.1 coordinate 204,863,169, forward strand.
AAGTGCCTTTATTTCGCTTCATGGGCAGAATTCCTTCTTCATAAGATCCTTAAATTCTTCCCACGTCAGTTCCATTGCTACATCGGCACCTCGGTCTCTCATAATACCATTCCACCAAGTGAGTGCTCTCCTTCGAAAGACACTCGAAGCGAAATCTACCGTGCGCTCATTGGGACACTGAACATGGCAAAATGTGCTTTCTATACTTTCGAACCATTGTAGGAGTGCGGTTGCTCCTTCAGACCCAAAAAATTTTAGCGGTTTGGCTGAATTGAAAGTCTTGAAATTACACTGGGCGTTGTTGTTATTGTTGTATATCTGATGAACCTGGCCTACCATGTTCGGAAGCACAGCAGCCATCTGCTGAGTGATAAGGGTTGTGATTTCTTCGTTGGTTTGAGGTTGTGCATCTCGTCGAGGAGGCATCTTGAAAGCACAGCTGTAGAGAGAATCAAATAAGTTAGATTTATCCAATTGTTATGAGTTTCTAACATTATTGTATTGTGAAAACTTTGATCTAGTAAAATCTTGTTCATTGGTCTTGTTCTTGTACTTAGAATATTTGGTGTTGTGGATTTTGTTTTGAAACAAGAGTTATTTGAAAATAAATTTTTGTGATATTTTTGGATGAGAGAATAGAAACCGGGTTAGTGGTTCGTATTATAAAATTCTTTACCTGTTAAAAATTCATTGCTTTTAAGATAAAATGTTTTTAAATTAAAGTTTTAAAATAAATAAAAAAACTTTGTGTTGAAATTTTGAAAATTCTCATCCAAATGGTAAAAATTTGAAATTTTGAAAAACAAAGGTAGTATTTTGAAAATAAAATAGGATCTCGTAGAGTCGTGAAATGAAATGAGATTCATTTCAACTGTATTGAATCAAACATATCACCGAAGGTAATATGATGAAATGGTATTGGGAAAGGAAGGATGCTTCAATTGTCGTTAAGAGCAAACACATTACCGAGGGTAACATGAATGAGTAGGGTTACAAAGGTCGTTTAAAAATAATTCGGTAGGGTCAAGATGGATAGGTTTTTATAATGCTTCACGAACACATGCTTTAGCCTATAAGTTGACAGTCACCCTAAGAGTTCCCAGGTAAGAGTGACTGGTTCGAAATTGCGGATTTGTACGAACACTCTAGCCTTAGACAGAAAACTCGGGGTACAGACATCCACCCTTCCAGATTGCATGTGTTGACATTATTAAAACCCAAGATTTTTGAAAAAGGTTTGAGAAAAACATTTGAGAAATCTTTTAATACAAATCATTTGAGATAAAACATGTTGTGAAATATTTTGACAAAAACGTTTGAGAAAACATTTTGAAAAATATTTTGATGAAAACATTTTGAGAAAAACATTTTGAGGAATACCTTAAAGCATAAAGCCTAAGGGTTTTCGGATAAATCATCTAAGGTTAGATTATTCGTAAATCATGGAGTAGTTGTGGCACGAATAACGATGAGGATTAGGAAAGAAGACCTAAGTCTACTCATGTTTGGGTCCTAGGAAGGTTATAGACTAGGTTTAATGCATGCTAATAACCTAATTCCCTATAACCAGTGCTCTGATACCAATCTGAAACACCCCAATCGCGTAATATAACAACACGCGGCGGAAATATCGGGGGTCACGTTACAAATTGCTCACAACTACTGGTACTAAATTGTTTCAATATTATTAACATCGTTTTATAAACAAAGAATACATGTAATTGTTCTTTTGTTTTAGAAGTCTAAGGCCCGAATGTAGTCCTATGCGTTGCATGCTTGAACAGTCGAAAACCTGAAATATATGCGAAAACAGTCAGCATAAAAATGCCGGCGAATACATAGGTTTTATTAGCCAAATAAATGGCAAAACATTTGGTATTGCAATATTTTAATCTTAATTGCGAAAACTCATGACAAAATAGGTTTGTATATGGCAATATGATATTTACTAAGTCATTTTATGCCTTACATTGAAATCTCGATTAAACCATCGTAAAAACTTGTTAATATGTTATTAGGAATCCAATCAAGGATTAATAATAATTGTTTTGAAATAAATCAAAACTTATATAAGTATAACATAATTCAAATCAATGAGTCATGATAATACTTCAGATATCTTTCTAAGAATCTAACATATAAAAATATGGGAGATTCTACAAAGATTTTTGTTATCAAACATTGAAACAATTGTACACAAAATCCTAAAGTGATCCAGATAATGCTACAAGAATAATAAAATAAGAACACTTATATATAGGAAGTACCAGCGGCGTATCCACCATGTTCTTATTTTATTATACCTGTCTCGTTATCTAATTCACAACTACCACATAACACATAAATCGTCAACTTGTACCAACTCGTAAACACGCATTAAAGTACACAATGAATCCAATCAAGGACTCCAATATCTAAATCACAACTACCACATAACACATAAATTGTCAACTTGTAACAACCTGTAAACACGCATTAAAGCACATAAAGAATCCAATCAAGGACTCCAATATCAGTACTTTAAACATCCTACAAGAATCAACCTATGAAGATAGATAAATGCTATAAGCATTCGGGTTCTGTCACATTGAATCATTGAATCAAAGCAATCCTAAATCCTAATGGTGATTCGGGAAAACGCCACGAAAGGTAATACAATAAGCACACTTATATATAGGAAGTACCAGTGGCGTATCCACCATGTGCTTATTGTATAATCTAGTTTCGTTATCTAAATCACCAAAAAACTACATAAAAATCAACCATCGAGTTGTAAAGTACTTCTTAAAAATCTCACTATGAAGATAGGAAGATCTAAGACTATACTTCAAATATCCTATATGAATCTAACTATGAAGATAGGTAGATCACATAAGGATAAAACATTGCATTTGCATAATCGGAATAATACACATAAATGCACTTAGTGAACACACATATGCCATACATTTTGAAAACAGATCGATTACACATATGAATCACCCCAAAACATTTGAAAACAGTAAAAGAGGGGAACTATGTACTCGCCTGGGGTTGCGTATAGTCCCGGTTCAAAGGGTATAACAAAGCACAAAAGACCAAGAGTTCAAGTGTTGAAGCGGTTCCTAGGGTAACAGATACTATGTTAGGGAATTGACACATAAATCGGAAGATCGGGTAGAATGAGGTCTTGTAAACCAAAAGGGTGTTGGAACTCATGTGATATGGTTTAACAAAGCCTACATTCTAAATCGGAACCTATCCTAAGTGCTTACGACCCATTACGACTCATTAAGGTAGCTTACGCCACTTTAACGCGTCGTTCGCGCAAAAGCGCGTTCGAGACGCCTAACTAGTCCTCTGACAAGTATTATATGCCTTAACATATCTAATTATGTTATATAATCAGTTTAGATGTCAAAATATGTGTTACATATGCTTAAAATGAAATTATGCGCAAAAAGGGTATTTTGGTCATTTTCCTAAGGCATATAGACTACCTATCATACAACTAGCTAAACGAAGTGACCATAAGGTATAACCTCGGAAGGTTATTCCCTATAGAACTATGGTCACATTATATGTTTGGTCGGATCCTAATGATTGACCAAATGGGTCGGGTTCGGAAGTCTAAGCGGTTGTCAAGATCGCTTGACTTACGACTCTACACAAGCACTATCCTAAAAGTGACGAGCTAAACATGTTGAAACATGTTTACCTAAGTTAGAAAACACGTTTTGATATCAAAACAAACGGTTTTGATACCCAAGAATAGTTTGGTTACAAAATACGCATAATTACGCATTTTGGCCGAAACTATGACTCGTCACTACACCTAATCAACGTGGTAATCAGCAGGTATAGTCACAAGGAACTATAACCATCGTGATTACGCTCACGTTACGAAGTTCAAACAAACTTTCTGTTGACCAAAGACTGGTCAAAGCTGAAAGTCAAACAATGTTTGACTTTCACGCTTAAAAACGCATAAAAACTAAAGAAGCTTACAAAGGGTCCAAGCTAGGAGGATCTTGATCTTAAATACTCAGGTATGAAGCATAGAGCTTCAACTTCGAGTATAAAAATCAGATCTTGAGTGAAATGAAATGAAAATGGGGTGGGGTATTTATAGGATTTCCAAGACCGTTAAGATCGTTCCTCGATAAACGAGCTTAAATCTAGACCGTACAAGTGGGCACAAGGTTTTGTGATACTAGGGGCATCCAAAACCAGTCCATAGAATCAAAGAAACTATGTGCAAAACAATGGGAGCAGCTGGGTTTTATAAAAATGAAGTCTGCTGTGCTGGAGAAGGCTTACGGACCGTAAGCACTACCATACAGTCCGTATGGAGCTTGTGTGCTGGCAGCAACTTTCAGCAATTGGCAGAACAGGCCCATGTGACTCCGAACTTGATTTTTGATGCGTTTTGGCACGTTTAAGCCCCGTTAACCCCATTTCAAGGCTCTAAAATGAAGTTTAAGTATAGGAACCTTAAAATATGCTCAAAAAAATCTCGTATGTTGGTTCATTTGGTCGTACGGTTGCGTTGTTCGGTTAATTACGACGAAACACGAACGGACGCGAAAAACGTCCCAAATTACGCGACGAATGGAATTTATCGAGCGAATCACTAAAATAAAATATTTTAATGATTACATGAATTTTTGGATGTCCGGATATATTCAGAATGTAAGATATGCGCGAAAATGCAAACTTATGCACTTTTTGACGCTTTTAGTCCCTATTGATCAAATAAGTTTATCTTTGTTCACCAAACACCTCAAAGCCTATTTTAAGCTATGTAAAGGATATTTAGGGCATGTTTAACTTATGATCAAGTTCCGGAATGTTCGATACTATGTGAATCAGCAGACTTTCGCTGTTTGACGCAAATAGTCCCTGAGTGTGAATAAAAGATTGTTTCCTACATCATGTGTGTTTACGGAGCACAAGTGTCACAGTCTCCCCTACTTCAGGAAATTTCGTCTCGAAATTTATTAGAAGGAGACCGTAGAGTGGAATTGAAACAACTAATGGATAAGCAGATTTCTAGATCCCAAAGATGTGGAGCATCATTTGGAAATTTTAGGGAAATAAAAATGTGATTTGGGATATTCAAAGTGTCTCAAGGTATTCAATCCTTTGAAACTTGTGATAGTCGACTAGTGTTCAAAAATCATTTAAGTATGGCACTATGTTATACTTAGCTCCTAGTGTAATTCCTAGCAAACAAAAGGGGTGTACATTCAAGACCTTCACGTACACGGTTTCTAACGTCCCACGAGGTACATCCAATGCACCATGAGCATCTCATTCATATATATAAGTGTTCTTTAATGCACCTGAAACATACCTATGGCATCAAGAGTCATGATAATACTTCAGATATCTTTCTTATATAATAATAACTGTTTTGAAATAAATCAAAACTTATATAAGTATTACATAATTCAAATCAATGAGTCATGATAATACTTCAGATATCTTTCTAAGAATCTAACATATAAAAATATGGGAGATTCTACAAAGATTTTGATAATCAAACATTGAAACAATTGTACACAAAATCCTAAAGTGATCCAGATAACGCTACAAGAATAATAAAATAAGAACACTTATATATAGGAAGTACCAGCAGAGTATCCACCATGTTCTTATTTTATTATACCCGTCCCGTTATCTAAATCACAACTACCACATAACACATAAATCATCAACTTGTACCAACTCGTAAACACGCATTAAAGCACACAATGAAAACAGAAGAATATCACTTTAATACTTGTTTCTCATTCATATATCACTTGAAAATCCGGCAGCAGTTCGGTACACGACTGATGGCAAAGTTACAAATGAGAAACATAAACAGCCTATATATAGGCATTGGATCTCGCTTGAAATGACACAGGTCATTTCAAGCGAACTCACATCATCAGATCTCGCTTGAAATGACCAGATGTCATTTCAAGCGAACTTACATGAAATAACATATAAAATTATATTCTAGCCCTTGTACTTCACATATTTGACACATTAGACCCCTAGACTTAAGACGTAGGCTTTAGACATTGTGCACTAACAAACTCCCCCTTGGATACAGCCGGAGTTTTCAGTCTTGGTCTTCAGGTCTTCACAGCGACTTGAATTTTTCTTCTCTTGGCTTAGGCTTCCTTAGCAGCAGCTTCCTAAGCTTCTCATTCTCATGAACTCTTTTCTTCTGCTCAGTAGCTTGTCTCTGTGCAAATGTCTCACGAAGATATCTATCTTTTTCTTCACGAGCTTTACGTTCTTTCTCAGCTTTCAACTTAACTTCCTTTTCAATCTCTCGCCATTTAGAGTTCCATTTGTTATCAGCATTGATGCCCTTTTGAAAACAAATAGACACAACTTTCTGGAACTGCATTGCTTGATCCCTATCTTCAGCTTTGAACCATAACTTGTTCACAAATAAACACTCTATGTCTTTCGCTGAACAGTTTACCAGCCATAATGGATTATACACAAAGATCTCTCTGATCTCATTCCTAGCTCTGTAGGTTATCACAGCCTTAGTCGAAATACAGCTATACACCCAACCCATAAAGCCTTTGTAGAAATCTTGTTCCATCTTTGGCACCTGTATATTCTTCATCACTTTCGGCTTTTTCACATTCAAGATCGTCTCTTCATTCCCAGGTTCAGGATTCACTCTTCTTACTTTCTTTGGGTAATGTGGTTTCCAGTGTTTGAAATCCTTTAAAGCTTCATACTTTATAAAACCCCACATGGGCACATCGTTTTTTCCTGACAGGATAGCCCAATGTTCTCACCTTTGACAGCTCATCCACATCCCACCATGGTAGAGACATGATATCATACACACGTTCAAAATACCGTACTCTCTTCTGATGGCATAAGCATTCACATGAGGTAAGAAACCCCAGCTAATGATATCTCCCATCGAAACATCTCTATCCCTTTGATAAAACTTCAAAGGACGTTTAAACTTCCTTTCATTGCTATTCTTGAACCACTTTTTGCTTTCTTCTTTCAGAGGATCTTTTGTAGTACCATCAAAGTTTTTATCTTTCGAAATTTCTTCAATTTTTCTTCTTAGCTCGTCTTTATTCTCTTGAGTGAAGAACTCAACCAAAGTTGGAAATTCTGAAGTATCTACCTTCTCAGTTTCTTCATCAGAACAATCTTCAACCTCAACCCTATCATAAACATCTGCCTCTTCAACATACTTGTACTCATACTCAGGTTGATGGTTGATATCAAAATCATTCAATTCATCTTCAAAATCAAACTTGAAATCTGGATCAATGATACGCGTCATCTCTTTAATATCTGCCATTGTGTATGTAAGCCTGAATTCACCTTCCTCTATCTCAGGCTCCAGATGCAGAATTAACTTTTCAACTTTGTCAACATTTTGATCATCAGTGTGCTCCCCTTCACCTGTTGTATCCTCAGCTTCTTCATTTACATAATCATGAAGTAAATCATCAATTTTTTCTTCATTTGATTTTTCAGAAACTTTAACACCCGAGGTACCCTGATCATCATCATCGTTGTCATCATCAGAACTATGACTACTTGCAGAGAATACTTTTTCATCATCATCATCCTCTTCATCATCATCTTCTTCATCATCCTTTTCATCAACATTTTCTAATAATACATCTTCATCCAATATAGCAGGAATTGCAGAAAGAGGAACAGGCTGTTCAATATATTGTTCAGGATCAGTTGATAAAATAATTGCTCTTTCTTCAGAAGCACCTTCTATGCCTTTGCCTTTATCCTTCATTTTAGCATCTAACTCTGCTTCTTTTTGAGCTCTGATTTCTTCAATTTTTATCTCATCGAATTGTTGCTCAACTGATTTTCCAAGCATCTTCTCTAGTACTTTGTTCAACATATACATTTCGTGTTCTTTCTGTGCCTTTGCAGCCTCAAGCTCTTTATTTTTCAACTTGAAATATTCATTCTGTTCATCTCTGCGTGTCTTTTCTTCAAGTAACTCAGCAATTTGAACTTTCATGACATCAATCTCAGCTTCATCAGCTTCGATCTTTTTCAGTAAAGAAGAATTTTGAGCTTCTACAGTCTTTACACGCTTCGTCAACCTTCTATTTTCAGCCAACACTGCTTCAACTTTCTTGTCAACATCTTTAACTTGCACATCGGTTGCAAAGTTGAAATCATCAATATCAGCAAGAGGAATATTGTGAGGAACATTAGGAAATTCTTTGTAACCAGAAGATCCTGGTGTGGTTTAAATACGTGGTTGTGAAGATGGTGGTGTTTGAAAGATTTGTTAAGATGTAATAACAGGTTGTTCATGTGGTGGTGAAAGATGTGGTGGTGATTGATGAGGTGGTGATTGATGTGGTGGTAATTGATGTGGTGGTGATTGATGTGGTGGTGATTGATGTGGTGGTGTTGGTTGTCTTGGTGTATATTGAAGTGATGATTGAGATGGTGTAGGTTCAGGTTGTGATGAAGGTTGGCTAGGATCTTGAATTGGTTTCTGGTTCACCAAAATCTTCAGCTTTTTAACTTTCTTTGGAGTTACCACAAGTTTCCTTGCAACTGTTTTCTTTTTCCCTCCTGAGGCAGTTGGAGTTTGAATCTCTTCTTGCGAAGGAACGTATACATCATCATCATCTTTACTACCCCTTTTCCTCTTTTTCTGTTTCTCTTTTTCAACTGCAGACATGACTATTTTGTAACGTTCTGTTTCATCAATTTCATCTTCAGAAGAACTTGTAGTACTTTTATCAACATCATCACTCTGAACTTCTTCAGTCACTTTCTCTAGTTCTTTATTGAATTCAGTAAGAGATTTAAAAAGTCTTGCAGATGTAGGAGAAAAACGAACATCTCCTTCAACATTGGCTTCAGCTACAGTCTCAGCTTCAGCTTCAATTTCAACTTCTGCTTCTTTATCAGATTCATCAATGAGCAACGTCTTAGGAGCTTTCTTTTGGTGTTTCTTGGGTTGTGAAGACGAACCCTCTCCAATTTGCACTTTAGGAGTAGCTTTCCTGCCTCTCCTTTTCTTCTCCTTTAAAAACCAATCATTTCTTGTTTCTTTGAAATCTTCCAGAACTTTCAATTCATCAGCATACCCTGCTTCCTTCATTTCTTCTTCATTCCTCCAGTTCTGGTGATTAACTGAATCTGGATCCTGATAATTTCTATCTTTGATAGCACCAAAGAATTCAACTTGCTTTGTTGGTTCAGGATGATTTGGATGATATCTTACCAACCCTTTCACAGAATCATTATCCATATGAGATAGAATCAACAGATCATTATTCTCATCTCGTACAATTTCTGGATAGGCATGATCGATCATCATCTGAATGAATCTTGGATATAACCAAGTCTTCCTCTTTGAAGTCACCTCATCCACTAAATAATGAAATACAACATGTGAAAAGTTGTACTTTTTGTTCAATACAAGTGCAACCACCATGTTCATGTGATAATCACGCATCGCATCATAACTTCCTTTTTGATGACTCAAAGCTTGTAATAATGAATGAATGAAAAACTTGTAGGGCTTTGTGAACTTTGACTTCAGATAGTTTGCACTGTTAAGTTCTCCAATGTAGCCCATTCTCAGCAAACATCCTTTAACCATTCTTTCAGGAAATTTCGTTGGAGAATCTTCATCGTCCGGAAAATTTAACACTTCTCGTACATATGCCTCCGAGATAATAATTGGTTTCTTTTCATCATTTAGCTTGACAAGCGAATTGATTACTTTGCCCTCTTCATCATATGTTGCATGCTTCCAAAAACGCTTAATGTGAGACTTGAAAACCAAGCGTTTGTCTGTCAAAGCCTTCTGTATTGGTAATCTTCTCATGAACTCCAAAATGCTTCAGAACTCCAACAGCTTTGGAATTCTATCTTCATCAAAATCACAACAATTGTTGTGTTGTGCATTTAACAACAGTTTCGATGGCTGAAAACAACATTAAACACACAAATGAGTTACCTTTTTTTTAAAAAAAAATTCAATTCAAAAACATCTTTCAAGAGAACACAGACAAACAATGCACTTCAAGCGAAAACATGTTAATACATGAAATAGTAGTTCAAGCAGGATCTCTTCAAGCGAAAACAGCTATTTCGCTTGAATGAGACATGTTCAACAAAAAGCCTTTTTCAAGCGAAATCCGAACATGACGTTTCGCTTGAACATGTCAACAATCAAATAAAAAATTTCACGTGCTGATGTTCAAATTGAAGAAGTGTGTTTGTTCTAAGTTCAATTCCGAGCAACATGGTATTTTTTTTCAACCATTTTGACTCACTCATCAACCCTAGATCTAATTCTGAAGTTATGTTCAACCGTCAATCATTCAAAAACACAAAACTGGTTCAATCAAACACTCAAACACTGATCTACACTCAATTCCGACAACACCCATGTATTTTAATCTCATTTTACATCAAAATCTAACCCTAGATATGCGTTTTAAAATCTGTTCAACGCCGACATACAAGAAACAGTTAAATCTGGGTAAAATTGATATAAACACTCACATTCACCATGTTAATAGTTGAGTAAACCAACTATAAACACAAGATCTAAAGAAAAATGGGCAGAATAACGGCTGTAAAACGATGATTTGAAGGTCTTGCTTGAAATCGCCTCGAACACACTCTAAAGCGGAATAGGAATAACTGAGCATTTCAAGTGGTACCCCTCCACTATTTATAGACCAAGGTATCCCGCTTGAAAATACCACATGCAAGTTCAAGCGAACTACCCATTCAAGCGAGATGCCATTTGAAGCGGATCAAGTGTGTTTTCAAGCGAAATTGCATTTTTAAATTTTCAACTTTTTGATTTTTCCAGATTTTACCAACACACACAGTCAACCAAGTCCAAGTTAATGACCCTGGTCAACTGTTTTAGCCTGCCAAGTCCAAGTTAATGACCCTGGCTGACCAAATTATGAAGATGCTGACTTTCAAAAATGAATTTAAGTTCAAATTAATGAACTTTTGAACTTTTAAGCAATTACTGATCACTTTTCACAAACTTCTGCTTACCCAACCCTCAATATCCAGACTTGTTCAGCACACAAGACTTTGATCATCTGATCTCCAACGTCTATTGTCGAAAATAAGATGAAAAATAAAATCTTTTTGGATTTATAAGACGATAAGCAAGAAACGGTACACACAATCTTTTTGTGAATGTGTTAGGGGATCATATCAGCTGCCGATGAGATACAAGTACCGTTAAGCTTAGATTTCATTTTAAGTATTAAACAATTTGCAATTATTGTCGATATACTGGTCCACTTTAAATTTTCACACAAAGTTCAATCTATTCAGGATATGAAATTAGTGTTTTAAAGCTTAACTTTTATATGTGTACCACCTCAGAATATACTCCCGTATCCAGATCCCAATATTCAGTCTTACAGGTGAGTATACCACAGATGATATCTGTAAGGGGAATAAATTAAGAAACCATGATAACTCAGGTCAGAACTTCCGTTCAGCAGAGAGCTTGGTTTGACTTTAGGTGTGTCCCCTTTAGAGGATCTTTTTTACAACAGCATTGATTAGCAATTTTATTGTCTCAACAATTTGTGCTGAGGGTGGCGCTATATTTCAAGCATCCAGAAAGTATTCTCCGGGGACTAGGCCATTGCTTCCGCAAAATCAAAAGTCCTGGGATAATACCCCAGATATCACTGAGTATAAAGACCTAGTATCTCAGAAAGATGGACCTTTCAAACAAGATTTCAGGGGTTACCCATATATCCGAGAGATGTTCCCCACATAAAAGCAAGAAATTTTATGTTTAAATCCCGAACAAACCTATTAAAAACCATTCCCATATCATTTGCAAGACTGCTTAACACATTTTTACGTTACATTTCTTTAGCGTACTGCACTGTCTAGCTGATGTACTATCATTTCCCCTTTTTACACAAACTCCTTTTTTACCTTTTCAAATGTTTTTGGTTTTTGTAATTTTATCATGTTTTTGTATTTTTCTGCAACTTTCTCCCCCTAAAAACAAAGACATATTTTTGTGTTTTTGGTTTTTATCAAATGCAGAAAATAAACTGTACAAAACTTGACAACGTTGACGTGGATCACATCAGATCGCCGTCCTCCTCGGCTTCACACTCGATTACCCTCCCAGAAAACAGATTTTTCATCCCATTCAATTTCAAAAGATAATTAAATCTTTTTCTATCAAAAGGTTTAGTATAGAAATCAGCCTTTTGTTCATCGGTGTGTATGTGTTCTATACGGATTAACTTCTTTTCATAGCAATCACGAATGAAGTGATGCCGTATTTCAATGTGTTTAGTTTTCGAGTGGTGAACCGGGTTTTTAGTAATGTTAATTGCCGCTTCATTGTCCACAAATATTGGTGTATTCAAGAACTGCAAACCAAAGTCTCGCATCTGCCGTTGGATCCAGAGGATCTGAGAGCAACAGCTCGAGGCCGAAACGTATTCTGCCTCGCAAGTAGAGAGCGCTACTGAGGTTTGTTTCTTGCACTGCCAGGTGACAAGTCGAGTTCCAAAGAACTAACACCAAGCAGTGGTGGACTTAGCATTTTGCTTGCAACAACCAAAGTCCGAATCAGCAAAACCTGTGAGAGAGAAATCGCCAGACTTAGGATACCACAAGCCGGTGCTTGGGCAGCCTTTCAAATACCGTAAGATTCGTTTCACGATTGTCAGATGTGACTGGCGTGGGCTTGACTGATATCGGGCACATAAACACGTCGCATACTTGATATCTGGTCAGGAAGCAGTAAGATACATCAAGGATCCAATCATTGACCGATACAGCGTCTCATCCACTTTCTCTCCAATCTCGTCTGGGCAAATCCTGTGGTTCTGAGCTAGGGGGGTTGCTGCTGGACTGGAGTGAGCCATGTTGAACTTCTCCAGAACATCGTTCACATACTTTGTTTGGTGAATGAAGATTCCTTCAGGCATCTGCTCAACTTGTAACCCGAGAAAGAACTTCATCTCCCCCATCAAACTCATTTCGAATTTCTTCTTCATGACCTTCTCAAAATCCTGACACAACTCGTCGTTTGTTGATCCAAAGATGATATCATCGACGTAGATTTGCATGATTAAGAGATAGCCTGCAACTTCTTTGATGAACAACGTACTATCAACTGTCCCTCTGCTAAACCCGTTGGCCAGCAAATGTTGTGAAAGCGTCTCATACCAGGCTCTCGGGGCCTGGTGTAATCCGTAGAGCGCTTTGTCCAGAAGATAGACTTTGTTCTTGCGTACTGGATCAGTAAACCCCGGTGGTTGACCCACATACACTTCTTCTTTGATTGTGTCGTATAGGAATGCAAACTTCACATCTAGCTGGTATACTTTGAATCCTTTCCACGATGCAAATGCTAGGAAGATTCTTATCGCCTCGAGCCTAGCTACAGGGGCATACACCTCAGCAAAATCGATCCCCTCCTACTGGCTAAAACCCTGTACAACCAGTCGTGCTTTATTCCTTACGATCACGCCTCTATCATCTCTTTTGCATTTAAAGACCCACTTCGTCTTTATCAACTTTTGGTTTTCAGGAAGATCTACTAATCTCCAGACACCCAGCTTTTCAAACTGCTGAAGCTCTTCCTACATAGCATTCACCCAGCTGTCTTCAGTCAAAGCTTCCTTATATGTTCTGGGTTCGATCTGCGAGATAAAACATTTAAGTGAAAATTCTTCCTGTAAAGGAGCAACAGAAGTATAAAAACAAGTAAGTGCTCTGTTGATCTGATCTCTCGTCTTAACACCACTCTGAAGATCTCCGATAATCTGCTCTGAAGGATGGTAAGATAGAGTTCGTGGCATGATAATGTCAGGCACATTCACTTCCGATTGCAGATTCGTGATATCTAGATCACCGGTGTGATCCTCAGCTTCAGTCGATGCAACATTTGGATCCTCATCAAAGATCGGACCTTTTTCCGACTCTGAGTCATCGGATTGATCAAATGATGGAGCTAGTTCCTCTGGTGGTTCGTGAGCTGTTCCACTCGGACCTGCCTCGTGATCATTTGCACCAGTTGTAGGAATGCTTGTTCCCTCATCAGGTTGAGACACCACCAACGGCCTAGGTATCTGATCTTGTACCATCGATTGTTGTTGTTGGAATAAGTAAGCGAGTTCTTCTTCACTCGGCTCTGTCGGTAGTTGGAACGACTCCCAGAGTTTGTCGTAGTCGAAAAGCAATCTGTGTTCGGGAAGTTGAGGCGGAGTCGGATGCTTTTGGCAGTCTACATGCTGAACTTCAATTACCTTCTTCAAGCATGGTACGAACACTCTTTTTAGCGGACTAGCATATCCAACAAAAAATCCCTCATTACTCTTCGCGCCAAACTTTCCATCTTGATCAATGAAGGTACACTGTGATCCAAACGGCTCTAGAAACTTCAGATTTGGCTTATATCTATGAGGAAGTTCAAAACACGTTTTCTTGTATTTCTTTAGAGTAAGCACTCTATTCAAGGTATAGCATGCCGCTGCCACAGCTTCACTCCAGAAATAGATCGGTAGTTTAGAATCGGCCAGCATCGTTCGAGCAGTTTCAATGATAGTGCGATTCTTTCTTTCAGCTACACCATTTTGTTGTGGAGTGTATGGTGCACTGAATTTGTGACACCCCAGGAAAACCAGTAATCTTCGCAAACATGCTCGGGGAGCCGCGATACAATACAGGTAAACAACGTCACACCATTAGCTTTCCTCAGTAACCGCATGCTAAATTTCGGGACGAAATTTCTTTCAAGTTGGGGATAATGTGACAACTCGAATTTCCGACATTCTTTATTCGCATTTAATGCGCGTTGACTTTGACTTGTTTGACTTATAACTGTACATTGTGATATGATGAATGCATTGTGATTGCATGGTTATGTGTGATTATGTAAACATGTGTACTGGTTGTGAAACTTAAACTGTTAAACTATAAAAGAATCCGACGAAACATAATGTATTTCGCCAAAGTGAGTTCCGACGAAACAAAGCCTGTTTCGTCAACAATCCTCTCGACGAAACAGCTGTTTCGCCGAGCCCAGATTCGCCGAGGCCCAATAGGGTCCAGTACGGTTAGACATGTTTATATTGCGTAGAACGATTCCATTCGCCACATTTTAGCAAACCAGAAAACCCTAGAGGACTCTCTGCTGTGTGACGGCGAACTAGAAACCACCGGAAACTCTTGTGCGATCCAACCTTCATCTCGGTTAGTACGGGTTTGTTAAATAGGTTCTGTGGATGTTTCTGATTTCTTGTTATGCGTGCATGTAAATGCTGTTTTAGGCAACGGATTATGAATATATGTGTATGATGGTATAGATGTCGATGTACGTGATTAATCGGATAAGTAGTAATAAGCGAAACTTAATACAATCAAAACAATCGGTTCTGAATGTTGTTGATATACTCTGATTCTGAATACACATTTGTATCGGGATAGAATTCGATGATATGATGTTATATGTTAATCGATTCGATATACGTTTAAACTAGGGTTCATGCTAGACAATGATTTCTGAATGATTGAGTTGTGATGTTTCTGCATGTACGTTGATCTCCATACGATTCTGATATTTGTGACGACTGTTAGGATGATTAGGGCTTCTGTATGATACGTAACTGACATTCATGACGTAGCTGAAATTGTGACGAATCAAACAGCTCTTGACGAAACAGAGGTGACGACGAAACCAATGCATTTCGTCGAGACCTCTATGACGAATCAAATTGTAGACGAAACAGGGTGATTCGTCGAAGGGACTTATGGCGAAACAGGGGTGTTTCGCCAAGTGGGTAATCAGCACAGTAACATGTTTTTATTCTGTTTAAAAGTTAACCGGGTTAGTTAACTGCTGTTAAGTGTTACCGTCTTGTGTATGATCTGAAATACGTGCTACGTGCTACTTGCTTACCAACTGTGTGTCTATACATGAACACAAACTGATTTCACATACGTGCATACTTTAGGACGTGATTGATTATTTGCGAGCATACATACTTAACATACCGAGCAAACCGAGGTGAGTTCACACAGCCAAGGCATGGGATTCTCGGGATGGGAATCGGGTTGGATTGTTTGGAATGGATAACTACTCGTACTTACGCTATCGCTAGACTATAGACCATCGTCCTCAGGATAGTCAGGACACTTACGTAAAACCTACGTAACCTAGTATTTACCATTGTCTCCCGGGTCGGGAGGACACTTACGTAAAACCTACGTAAACTAATACCCACTACTGTCTTCCGGGTCGGAAAGACACTTACGTAAAACCTACGTAAACCCCACGCGTACCACTGTCCTCGGGGAAGGGCACTCATGTAAATCCTACGTGACCTTGTACGTATTCCTGTTCTCGGATTTAGAAGAACACATGGTTGTAAATAGTCTAGTAAGTACAAACATGGGAAACCCCCATTAGTAAAGTTAAACGTGGGAAACCCCCACCAGTAATACATATGATCATGGGAAACCCCCACTATTAGCACATACCTACATGGGAAGCCCCCACTAAATGCATACATGATTTGTATAACGAACTTATTAACTGTGAACTCGCTCAACTAGTTGTTGACTCTCTGCTGCATGCCTTGCAGGACCTTAGGTACATTTGGAGCTTGCACGGGGAGGAGCAGGTCGTTGTGGGACATGGATCGATGATGCCATGTTAACTATCTAAACACTTGAATTTATGATTTACTTTGGGTTTACATACTTATGCTTCCGCTACATACTTGTTGATGTTTGGTTTCGAAAACACCTTTCGTATTGATGAATGATTTTTGGTATTTACTTACATGTTCAATATGATTGGTGGCTTGATCCTGGTCAGTCACGCCTCCAAGCGGTGATACTCCGCGTGTGGATTTTGGGGGTGTGACAGATTGGTATCAGAGCCATTGGTTATAGAGAACTTGGTTTTAATAAAGGAAAAACGATTTTTGTTAAAACCAGACTATAACCAGAACAGTGCTCTCAACGATCCACAACGATGCTTCGCTCCACGTGCAAGGCTCAACATCATAGGTATTACTATTCATGTTACATTACCTACATGCTAGAACTACATAGAACTTTGCTCGTGGTATGCTTAGATCACAGAACTTGCTATATGTTATTGCTTGAGAATACTCGTATGCTCACTCTCTTCTGTCATCGCACGATATGCGAACCTATCTCACTTACGTTATCTTTACTATGAAGATCATGTCTGGACGTATCAACATGACTCAGGACCAGTTGACGGCCCTCATTAACGAACGAGTCGCTGCGGCCGTTGCAGCCGCACAAGCAGGAGGTATACCCTGCAGTTACAACTCACTCTAGGATCCTTAGATCCTACATTCCTAAATCAACTCTCGTGTTTAAAACTTGTCCTAATTCTTTTACACAACAGGTCAAGCACCTGTTTGCACTTTCAAGACTTTCATGGACTGTCGTCCATCCACTTTCAGCGGCACTGAAGGAGCCGTAGGTCTCCTGCACTGGTTTGAAAAGATAGAGTCTGTGTTTGAGATGTGTGAATGCCCTGAGGCACGCAGGGTGAAATATGCTACCGGTACCCTCGAGGGTTTAGCCCTCACATGGTGGAAAGCTCAGGTCCAAATCCTGGGGTTGGTTGCTGCTAACGCCACCCCATGGAACAATTTCAAAGAGATGATCAAGGAAGAATACTGCAGTCGAGATGATATTCATAAGCTGGAAGTCGAGTTTTTCAACCTCAAGATGACGGGGTCTGAGATCGAAGCGTATACCAAGAGGTCGAATGAGCTTGCATTACTGTGTCCTACTCTGGTGGACAAGCGTATTGAACTTTATCTTAAGGGTCTGGTGCCAGAGATCCAAAGTCATGTGACTTCAGCAAATCATGCTACTTACCAGCAGGTTGTTCAGCTGGCTCACCGTCTCACTGATCAGGCGGTGGAGCAAAACAGGTTGCCTAAACGCATCAGCGCTACTGCTACTGCTACCACTTCGGTTACTCCTGCTACTCCCAGCGACAATAAGAGGAAATGGGAGGGGGATTCCAGCAAAGGTTCAGCCATCATTCAGTCTCAAGCTCAGCAACGCAAGACCAATGATTATCAGAGTCCGAGTCAGCAGTCATCTGGTAGCCACGGACAGAGAGTTTATCGAGGAAACCACCCCAAGTGCCACAATTGTAACAGGCACCACAGTGGCCAGTGCAACAAGGGCCGTTGTCAAAGATGTCTCAGGATGGGTCATGAGGCCAAAGATTGCAGGAGCCCACGACCTGCAAATCAGAACCAGCAACAACAACCCCCTGCTCCACGAAACCAGCCTCAGCAGCAGCAGCAGCATGGAATCAGGGGATGCTTTCAATGCGGGGCTGAAGGTCATTACAAGCGGGATTGCCCTCAGTTAAACCAGAACCAGAATAATAACAACAACAACAATCAGGGCAACGGGAACAACAACAATGGTGGGAACAACAACAACAACAATGGTGCTAGAGGCCGTATGTTTGTGATCGGTCAGGGTGATGCCAGGAATGATCCCAACATAGTTATGGGTAAGTTTCTTCTTGACGACTTTTATGTTACTGTACTATTTGATTCTGGTGCGGATACAAGTTACATGTCTTTAAAAGCTAGTGAAATGTTAAAACGTGCACCAACTCTCTTAAACACCAAACATGTCGTCGAGTTAGCTAACGGTAAAAGTCTTGAGGCCACACACATAGTAAAAGGGTGTAATCTTATCCTCGCCGGTCAGACTTTCTCCATCGACCTTATTCCTATAACCCTGAGTAGTTTCGACGTCGTCATTGGTATGGATTGGTTATCTCAACAACAAGCGGAAATTTTATGCAAAGAAAAGGTTATTCGTATTCCTCGTTCGGGCAAGGAACCTCTCGAAGTTCAAGGCGACAAGAGTGGTGTCGTGAGTGGCATCATCTCCTTTTTGAAGGCTCAGAAGTGCTTACGCAAGGGGCACACTGCTATACTAGCACTCGTTACAGATACCTCGAAGAAAGAGAAAAAGATTGAAGATATTCCTGTAGTACGTGACTTTCCTCAAGTGTTCCCTGAGGAGTTACCTGGGTTACCGCCTCATCGTCAAGTCGAATTTCAGATCGAGCTCGCTCCAGGAGCAGCGCCCATAGCTCGAGCACCTTATCGTCTAGCTCCAACTGAATTGGAAGAACTGTCAAAACAGCTACAAGAACTCTTGGAAAAGGGTTTTATACGTCCTAGCTCTTCGCCTTGGGGAGCTCCAGTGTTATTCGTGAAGAAGAAAGACGGCACGTTCAGGATGTGTATAGACTACCGTGAACTCAACAAGGTGACGATCAAGAATCGTTATCCTCTTCCGCGCATAGATGATTTATTCGACCAGCTGCAAGGGTCGAGCTACTACTCCAAGATAGACTTAAGGTCAGGATATCATCAGCTGAGAGTCCGGGATGAGGACGTCTCTAAAACAGCATTTAGAACTCGCTACGGCCACTACGAGTTTATGGTCATGCCATTTGGGCTAACGAACGCGCCTGCCGTATTTATGGATCTTATGAACAGGGTGTGCAAACCCTATCTCGACAAGTTTGTCATTGTTTTCATAGACGACATCCTGATTTATTCGAAAAGTCAGGAGGAACACGAGCAGCACCTACGACTTATACTGGAACTTCTACGAACGGAACAGCTATACGCTAAGTTTTCCAAATGTGACTTCTGGCTTCGTGAAGTCCACTTCTTAGGCCACGTGGTAAACAAGGATGGGATTCATGTTGATCCATCCAAGGTAGATTCGATCAAGAATTGGCCTGCGCCTCGTACACCAACAGAAATACGCCAATTCTTAGGTTTGGCAGGTTACTACAGAAGGTTCATCAAAGACTTCTCAAAGATTGCTCAGCCGCTTACACTGTTGACGCAGAAGGGTGTTGTTTATCGTTGGGGTAACGCGCAGGAAACAGCGTTTCAGCACTTAAAGGATAGACTCTGTAGCGCACCTATCCTCTCACTGCCTGAAGGCACGGACGATTTCGTAGTCTACTGCGACGCATCTATCCAAGGTCTTGGATGTGTATTGATGCAAAGGGATAAAGTCATTGCTTATGCTTCGCGCCAACTTAAGATTCACGAACGGAACTACACTACACACGACCTAGAGTTGGGAGCGGTTGTTTTTGCACTTAAGATATGGCGACACTATTTGTATGGTACCAAATGTGCTATCTACACTGACCACAGAAGCCTCGAACATATCTTCAAACAGAAGGAACTGAATATGCGACAGCGACGATGGGTTGAACTGCTAAACGACTACGAATGCTCAATCAGGTACCATCCAGGCAAAGCCAATGTTGTGGCTGACGCCCTCAGTCGAAAGGATACCGCGCCTAAGCGCGTTCGAGCTTTACAACTCACTATACAGTCTAGTCTTCCTTCCCAGATAAGAGATGCTCAGGTAGAAGCATTGAAACCAGACAACGTCAGGGCTGAAGCCCTACGTGGCTCAAGACAACGTTTAGAACAAAAGGAAGATGGTGCTTACTACGTCACAGGACGCATTTGGGTTCCGTTTTATGGCAACTTACGTGAGCTAGTAATGGATGAAGCTCACAAGTCTCGCTACTCGGTACATCCAGGTTCAGATAAAATGTACCACGATATCAGAACTACATACTGGTGGCCTAGCATGAAGGCCCACATAGCCACATACGTTAGCAAATGCTTGACTTGTGCGAGAGTCAAGGCAGAATACCAGAAACCATCAGGTCCACTCCAACAACCTGAGATACCGCAATGGAAATGGGAACAAATTTCCATGGATTTTGTTACTGGCTTACCGAGATCTCAGCGCGGAAATGACACTATTTGGGTGATCGTGGATCGACTCACTAAGTCTGCTCACTTCTTGGCTATCAAAGAAACAGACAAGTTCTCTACCTTAGCAGACATCTACTTAAAAGAAGTGGTCTCGAGGCACGGAGTGCCCACCTCCATCATTTCTGATCGTGACGCACGTTTTACTTCAGAGCTGTGGCAAGCAATGCATAAATCTTTTGGCTCTCGTTTAGACATGAGCACGGCGTATCATCCTCAGACCGATGGGCAGTCTGAGCGCACTATTCAAACTTTAGAAGACATGCTTCGGGCGTGCGTAATTGACTTTGGCAATGGTTGGGAAAAACATTTGCCCCTTGTGGAATTTTCATACAATAACAGCTACCACACAAGCATTAAAGCTGCACCATTCGAGGCATTGTACGGGCGTAAATGCCGATCACCTCTCTGTTGGGCAGAGGTGGGAGATAGTCAAATTACAGGTCCAGAAATGGTAGTTGATACTACTGAAAAGATTGCACAAATACGACAACGCATGGCGGCAGCTCGTGACCGTCAGAAAGTATACGCTGATAAAGACAGGAAACTACTCGAATTCCAGGTTGGGGATCGAGCGCTACTTAAAGTTTCACCCTGGAAGGGTGTGGTTCGTTTTGGCAAACGCGGCAAACTCAATCCACGATACGTCGGACCTTTCGAAGTTATTGAGAAAATAGGCAAAGTGACCTACAGATTGAACTTACCACCTGAACTCAGTGCAGTTCACAACGTCTTTCACGTGTCGAATCTGAAGAAGTGTACGTCAGATGAGACCCACGTAGTTCCCTTGAAGGAACTCACTATCGACGAACGGTTGAACTTCGTCGAGGAACCTGTTGAAATCACGGACCGGGATGTTAAGGTCCTTAAGAACACGAGAATTCCTCTTGTACGAGTTCGTTGGAACTCCCGCCGCGGCCCAGAGTTCACCTGGGAGCGTGAAGATCAAATGGAACTCAAATATCCCCAGTTATTCGGAACCAATGCAACTACTACTGAGGCTGAAGCTACCAATGCAGAATTTCGGGACGAAATTCCAAATCAACGGGGGGATAATGTGACACCCCAGGAAAACCAGTAATCTTCGCAAACATGCTCGGGGAGCCGCGATACAATACAGGTAAACAACGTCACACCATTAGCTTTCCTCAGTAACCGCATGCTAAATTTCGGGACGAAATTTCTTTCAAGTTGGGGATAATGTGACAACTCGAATTTCCGACATTCTTTATTCGCATTTAATGCGCGTTGACTTTGACTTGTTTGACTTATAACTGTACATTGTGATATGATGAATGCATTGTGATTGCATGGTTATGTGTGATTATGTAAACATGTGTACTGGTTGTGAAACTTAAACTGTTAAACTATAAAAGAATCCGACGAAACATAATGTATTTCGCCAAAGTGAGTTCCGACGAAACAAAGCCTGTTTCGTCAACAATCCTCTCGACGAAACAGCTGTTTCGCCGAGCCCAGATTCGCCGAGGCCCAATAGGGTCCAGTACGGTTAGACATGTTTATATTGCGTAGAACGATTCCATTCGCCACATTTTAGCAAACCAGAAAACCCTAGAGGACTCTCTGCTGTGTGACGGCGAACTAGAAACCACCGGAAACTCTTGTGCGATCCAACCTTCATCTCGGTTAGTACGGGTTTGTTAAATAGGTTCTGTGGATGTTTCTGATTTCTTGTTATGCGTGCATGTAAATGCTGTTTTAGGCAACGGATTATGAATATATGTGTATGATGGTATAGATGTCGATGTACGTGATTAATCGGATAAGTAGTAATAAGCGAAACTTAATACAATCAAAACAATCGGTTCTGAATGTTGTTGATATACTCTGATTCTGAATACACATTTGTATCGGGATAGAATTCGATGATATGATGTTATATGTTAATCGATTCGATATACGTTTAAACTAGGGTTCATGCTAGACAATGATTTCTGAATGATTGAGTTGTGATGTTTCTGCATGTACGTTGATCTCCATACGATTCTGATATTTGTGACGACTGTTAGGATGATTAGGGCTTCTGTATGATATGTAACTGACATTCATGACGTAGCTGAAATTGTGACGAATCAAACAGCTCTTGACGAAACAGAGGTGACGACGAAACCAATGCATTTCGTCGAGACCTCTATGACGAATCAAATTGTAGACGAAACAGGGTGATTCGTCGAAGGGACTTATGGCGAAACAGGGGTGTTTCGCCAAGTGGGTAATCAGCACAGTAACATGTTTTTATTCTGTTTAAAAGTTAACCGGGTTAGTTAACTGCTGTTAAGTGTTACCGTCTTGTGTATGATCTGAAATACGTGCTACGTGCTACTTGCTTACCAACTGTGTGTCTATACATGAACACAAACTGATTTCACATACGTGCATACTTTAGGACGTGATTGATTATTTGCGAGCATACATACTTAACATACCGAGCAAACCGAGGTGAGTTCACACAGCCAAGGCATGGGATTCTCGGGATGGGAATCGGGTTGGATTGTTTGGAATGGATAACTACTCGTACTTACGCTATCGCTAGACTATAGACCATCGTCCTCAGGATAGTCAGGACACTTACGTAAAACCTACGTAACCTAGTATTTACCATTGTCTCCCGGGTCGGGAGGACACTTACGTAAAACCTACGTAAACTAATACCCACTACTGTCTTCCGGGTCGGAAAGACACTTACGTAAAACCTACGTAAACCCCACGCGTACCACTGTCCTCGGGGAAGGGCACTCACGTAAATCCTACGTGACCTTGTACGTATTCCTGTTCTCGGATTTAGAAGAACACATGGTTGTAAATAGTCTAGTAAGTACAAACATGGGAAACCCCCATTAGTAAAGTTAAACGTGGGAAACCCCCACCAGTAATACATATGATCATGGGAAACCCCCACTATTAGCACATACCTACATGGGAAGCCCCCACTAAATGCATACATGATTTGTATAACAAACTTATTAACTGTGAACTCGCTCAACTAGTTGTTGACTCTCTGCTGCATGCCTTGCAGGACCTTAGGTACATTTGGAGCTTGCACGGGGAGGAGCAGGTCGTTGTGGGACATGGATCGATGATGCCATGTTAACTATCTAAACACTTGAATTTATGATTTACTTTGGGTTTACATACTTATGCTTCCGCTACATACTTGTTGATGTTTGGTTTCGAAAACACCTTTCGTATTGATGAATGATTTTTGGTATTTACTTACATGTTCAATATGATTGGTGGCTTGATCCTGGTCAGTCACGCCTCCAAGCGGTGATACTCCGCGTGTGGATTTTGGGGGTGTGACAGAATTCATGAAGAATTCCTTTCTTGTTACATAACTCGAGCATGCGGTTGTTCTTAAATTCCGTTCCATTATCACTCTGAATCCTTCTAATTGGCACCTTATACAACGTTTCCATCTTCTTGAATAAAATCATCAATGACTCAAACGTTTGATCTTTCCTCTCCAAGCACATCACCCAAGAAAATCTAGTGAAATCATCCATGACCACAAGACAGTATAAGTCTCCACTAATACTCTGCAAATTAACCGGCCCAAAAAGATCCATATGGAGCCTTTCAAGCGGTACTCTGATTGAATTCAGCAACTTCTGCGGGTGTGATTTCTTTGTCTGCTTTCCTTTCTTGCAATCTACACAATCATCATTCAAGTGAAAGTTTTTCAAATTTACACCTTCAACCAAATCATTAGATACAAGAAAGTTCATTTTACGCACATGAATGTGGCCCATCTTTCGATGCCACATTATCGACTCTTTTTCAGTTGCTTTGGTTTTAGACACAAAACATTTTTTTTGATAATCGGTTGTTGTTGCGAAACCCATATCAAGAATATACAAATCATTTTCGCGTGGAGCTCGCAACAACACCTTTTCTTCAGGAATTTTGAAACCAGGTTTTAAAACACAACATTTGTTTTTAGTAAAGTGGACAGTAAATGATTTGTCACAGATCTGCGAAATACTCAGCAGATTGTTTTCCAGTTCAATTATATAGTTCACTTTATCAAACGAAATTACTCCATTCGTTAGAGTCCCTTGACCAACAATCCTTCCTCCCTGATTCCCAGCAAAACCCACGTATCCTCCATTTAAAGATTTAATGTCATAAAGCAATGCTAGCATTCCAGTCATGTGTCTTGACGCTCCGCTGTCCATTATCCACTTCGAGATATACGACCTCGGCAGCCCCTTCATACATCATAGCAAATTCATTCAAAAAATGAAGCCCATGACTTCTTTTCCTGTGGAACACTACCAAACACTATATCACATTTCCCATCAACTTTCGGAATACTAAAGATCACATTTGGGACAACAGGTTCAGATTTTGTTTTTAAAATTTTCTCTTTGATTGGTGGAAATTCATCAAGGAACTTTTCTAGCTCAAACTCATACTTCTTAACATCATTTACAAAAACTTTTGTTTCAGATTTTAACTCAGTCTCCATTTTCTTCGTCTCAACTGATTGCTTTGATTTAGCCACCCATGATTGTGTTTCAAAAACTTTCGTCTTTGGATAAATCTTTGAAGTCTTTTGGGGTTTAGAAGATTCACCAATCTCAAAAGTTGATTTCGGTTTTTCTTCGGACTTCAACGATTCACCTCTTTTCAGAATTCGAACAGTAGAAACCATTGGTTTTTTACCCTTATCATCAGTTGAAGTTTTAGGTTTTGGTTTTTGCAAAACTGGTTTCTTGATAATGGGTTTTTCAATCTTTTTAGTACATTGTTTTGCCATATGACCAATCTCATTGCAGCGATAACAAACTCTTTTGTCATATTCAACAAAAGTAGATTTGTAGGTCTCTTCTTTCAACTTTTTCGCTGCATTGAAATCATCAATGGCTTTTTGACTAAAAATGTACTCTTTTTCCTCAACAAAATTTCTTCCCGTGACAAACATTTCATTTATCTTTTCCTTTGGCTTAACCTCTTGTTTAGCCATCTTCTTTTCAAACCCAATACCTTTGTTCTTAAAATTGTTTCCATTTTTCTTGTTTGACCCATTGTTACCCATCAAAGCTTTCTTCCCAGGGTTGTTTTGTTTCATAAAAGATTTTTTAGGTTTTGAAAAGAACTCATTGTTGTTTACTTCAGAAATATCAATCTCGACAAGCTTAAACACCTTCTCAACATTTTTCACGTTTGCGTTCTGGAACGGATACTCAAAATCAGAATAGAGTTTGTCAGTTCCAATCATTGTGTAAACCACCATGATCGGATCATCATTCGCAACCTATTCTGATTTTGGTATAAACTTGTCCAAAAAGTTACCATCATCTTCACATTCAGAACTGGAATTTTCCAAATGTGTTTTCACAGTTTCAAGGTCTGAGTTATCACTCTCTTCATCTAACACTTGGTCAACAACGGTCTTGATCACCTGTGACTCATTGTCAGTGTCAGACGGAGAGAATGTAACATTAATACTTTCTGGTAACTCATCCTCAATTGTTCTCAACTTGAGATTCAATGCAGCTTCCACCCCATCTGGATACTTCTGAGTGTAATGACTCCACATTGGGGGTGGAACACTGTTAAAGACAGGTGTTGCATCTGGTTGTCTCGGGACAATCTGCTCAATCACATATGAAGATGCAACATAACTCATCAACTTCTTATCAATTCTTTAATTCTTAATTCTTGTTAACTCCAATTCCCTTTTTAATGAAGCAACCACGTCCAAATGAAAGTTGATTTCCTTTTGTTTATCAAGAACTGTTGATTTTAACAATTTTGTGGCTTTATCGTTTTCAAGACTCTCATTTTGAATCATTTTGATAGATTTAGCCAACTTGTCATATGCTTCTTTTACTTCACTCAGATCAAATTTAAGTTCATCAGTGTATCGTTTCAATTCCTGAAACTTTGTGTCTTTTTCAAGACACTCCATGCAGGGTTTTGAACAGTTTTCGCATGAAGTTTCAGAGATTGAATCAATCTTATCAACAATCTTTCCTTCTTGCTCAAAATCAACATCCTGTTTACCGACATTATCAGATTCTGACTCAGACACTCCTTTGATTTTGACCTCCTGACTTTTGGATTTCCCATCAGACTCCTTTTGACCTAACTCTATTTTGACCGACTCAGTATCAACATACTCTGGTTTTACAGATTCTGTGTCTACCTCTTTCAGTCTTGCCATCAAGGCTTTGTCAGCAATCTCTTTCAATATCTCTTCACTCCTTTCTTTTGAGACATCAATTATCTCGTCAACCGGAACTTTCTCCTCCTCGTACTGTGGGCAAAATCCGGTTGTTGGCTCACTGAAAATACCTGCAAAAGAATCAACCACATTAGGAGGTATAATTGATTTCAAAGAACTAGCTAAAACCTCTTGTTCAGATTGATAGTAGTAGATTTCTGCAGCAACTTCTTTGATATCAACCGAACTTTCTTCAGTCACATCTTCATTAAAAACCTCTGTTTCAACAACACTTTCTGGTTCTTCCACAATTTCAGCTATCAATCCTCTACCCTCAGTGCCAGGGATATACTTGTCCCAACTGAATCCCTCAGCTACCTTTTCATCATCTTGATTGACTATGAGAGCTTTTTCCGGCTTGTTCTCGATCTGTGGTCTTTGAACGACAGGCTGTTGATTTGTCTTGTGATAGATCGTCTGTCTGTAGTAATCATTGGTAAAAGGATTTTGGTGATTGTTGACCTCTCTGTTCGGACACTCTCTCTTAAAATGCCCCTTTTCTTTACACTTAAAACACGTCACCTTAGACTTGTCAAATCCAAGCTTTTGATCCGGTCCTAACAAATTGTTTCGACCCGTAATCTCCATGAATCGTTGAGCTCTTCTAACCAAGCTAGCCATACCCCACTTGATGTCTATCAACTCGAACTCCTTCGGATCTATTTGATCATAGTCCTCTTTCGTCATATCGGGGTTGCCTATTCTCCCAGCCACCAAACTCTCGTACGATTCTAGTACTGATGCGAGTAGTGCAATGTGTTGTTTAGCAGCAGATTCTGTAAAATCTTGAGTGTTCTTAATATTTACTGCAATGTTGCACATTATCCCCGGACCTTGACTCTGATTGTTGGAACTTGAAGAATTTTGTGGAGTAAATTATTCGGGAGCTTTGGAATTTGGCTCATAAGTCGCAAACGGTGAAGACCTGTTGTTTCTTGAAGTACTCGATGAAGCACCAGATGTCGAATCTGCACTGAAGGCTGTTTGAATCTTAGGACTAAGATTCGTTGTTGCTGGGGAACTGCCTTTGTAGTATAGCGACACATCCTGTTGAATGTTTGCAGAATTCATCTGTTTGATCTTTGTTAACTCTAACTCATGTGCTTCAATCTTCTCTATGAAACCACTCAGATTCAAATTTCCAAAATTTGAATTGTTCTTTAACACCAGCAAATAAGTACTCCACTCATCATATGGCAATGCGTCTGCCAATTTATCGATCCACTCCTCATTAGTCTTAGTTATCTCCAATCTTCCCATCTCCACAACTAGATGACAGTATCTTTCAATCAATTGTTTTGTAGTTTCACCTTTCATACCCGTGAAGATGTCAAATTGTTTCTTTATCAAAGCCTTCTTGCTTTTGATCATCTCTACACTCCCTTGAAACTTTACTTTCAGCTCATTCCAAATGGATTGTGAATTATCCTCATGTTGCAGCAACACTAAGATATCTTCCTTAATTTCCTGTTGAAGAATACTCATCATCTTCTTTTCAACTTTGAAATCTGCTATTTCAGTTTCTGTCAAACTGCCAATCCCTTTCACAAGACCTAAACCATTCTTAGGAGGTTCATATTTTGCTTCAATCTTCATCCAGCACTCGAAATGGTTTGCTTGAACCCATGTTTTAAATCTTCTGGACCATCCCGAATACTCGTCTATATTCATCAGTTTTGGTGGTTTCTGCATCGTCCCTAACTCATTCTCCATATTGACGTTTTGCACAATACTACCCGATGTTTGAGCTATTGTCATACCACTGCCGGCGAAGAAGTTATAAAAATCTTGATTTTCCATTTTAAGAAAACAGTTTACGAACAGATTTTCAAATTGTGAAAACAGGTTGTACACGAAATCAGACTTTCGAACAAAATCACGAACAATATGGACTTTCAAGCGAAAACAGATTTTTACACAAGTTTACTTTCAAGCGAGATTGCACCTTCAAGCGAACTAAGGTGCTTTCAAGCGAAAACTCCTATTTCGCTTGAAACTACTACAACTATTTCAAGCGGAAACAGATTTTTCAAGCGAGATGACCTATTTCGCTTCAAAATGCCACAATTTTCAAGCGAAATCTAATTGTTCGTTCAAGCGAAAACAAGTTCTTAGGCCATTTTTATCAGTTTTACTTCGAATTTTGATCTAATTCTCTCAAGGGTTTGTTAAAACACACTTTTACACACACTGTCCAAAACTCAGTCCATTTTGTCCGTTCAAATGTCCATAAATCAAATTTTGAGTAGAAAAAGCTACTGATTCAAGTGTATTGGCTCATAACTGGCTCTGATACCAATTGTAGGATCGATTTGACGATCTAGTGAGTCAATCAAAGTCAATACACCACTGTTTGAGTGGCAGAAACAAACAAACAGTGTTGAATCAGAGAGAATTGAGTAGAAAACAGAAGAATATCACTTTAATACTTGTTTCTCATTCATATATCACTTGAAAATCCGGCAGCAGTTCGGTACACGACTGATGGCAAAGTTACAAATGAGAAACATAAACAGCCTATATATAGGCATTGGATCTCGCTTGAAATGACTTAGGTCATTCCAAGCGAACTCACATCATCAGATCTCGCTTGAAATGACCAGATGTCATTTCAAGCGAACTTACATGAAATAACATATAAAATTACATTCTAGCCCTTGTACTTCACATATTTGACACATTAGACCCCTAGACTTAAGACGTAGGCTTTAGACATTGTGCACTAACAGGCGTATCCACCATGTTCTTATCGCATCATACTCCTCCCGTTACCTTAATCATTCTAGATTTTATGCAACCATACTTAACAAGGCTTACTATGATTCTCATGCGTCGAAACTCATAATTAAGTGTGCACCCATAATTACTCGTTTTGTCACATGGTCCACATAGCTCCTCTTGCTAAGCAAAGGTAAACAAATAATAAGGTCGAACTGTCATCTAAATCAACTAAACATTGTCACAATAACATATCTGTCAAATCGAATCGTATTTTATACTAGCAATGATAACACTACTTATTTTGCATACAAAAAAATTAGTAGTAGGTATTTTATTCTAGTACAAATATATATGTTTCATATTAACCAAACAGGTAGAATGCAACATATACTAATCATACATTATCATCATAATGTAAGCATATCAAGAAAATGTTCTCAAATCATGTGCTAGGTACGCTAAGTTAACATACTAAGCAAAAATGTATTAAGTACGTTATATCAACATACGAAGCAATTTGTATTTACAACCATGTACTATACATATTAGATAAATAAATCTTGTATGTACTGTTATGATCATAAAATAGTATTAACTTGTTCATAGTACTCGTATCGATCGTGTTACCACGTTCGTATGAATGCACTGGAGTGCAATTTATATTATGCTAATATTATAAGATTTAGTTCCTAAAGAACGGAATCCTCAAAATCAGCTTGAAATTTGAAATCACACATAGTGTAATCACATTAGAATTTGAATTTGAAAATTGAATAACAAAGATAAAGATAAACTTCTTGAAATTTATATCGTCATTACAAACATAGTTAAAATATGTACATTGTTCTTGAAAATAAACATGAAATTTAGAGGTTCAAATGATCATAAGCACTTGATCATTAGCTTGAGCCTCGTTGATGTTGAATACTCGTCCATTAGCATTGGCAAGCTTGGGGAAGTTTCGCTTGAAATGATTTAAGTTACCACAATCGAAACATGCTCTTGGGCGAGTCTGAGTAGGGGCTGCTCGGTTCTGGATACGACGGGTCACAGCTAGATGTCCAAATAAACAACAAATTGTACACTGGCGACAAGGGGAATGTGATGCATGATGCTAATTTCAATGATTGCACCGAGGTTGCTTCCCACGATAAAATCCCTTAAAGGGTACTGAGTTCAGTGGAGCAGGTGCAGGAATTGCAAAATTCTTTGAAGCCTTGCGCTTCCTAGAACTTTTAGAAGATTCGGCCTTTGTTCCTTTCGAATTCTCGGTAACAGATTCGGTGTCTTGTTTCTTGTCTCCTTGTCGAAATAACTTACCTTTTCTAACCTGTGAGTCAGTCAAGATAGCAGCTAATTCCTTAGCCTCCCTAAGCGTTGCAGGTTGGCTGCCAGTGACAATGTCTTGGACAGGGTCAGTGTCCCACCCCGATATTTCCACGTATTACCGGTGGGCCCGGTGGGGAGTATCGTGACGTAGTTGATATCATCATAGTCAAACAACACAATTTAAAATGCACAGCGGAAGCAAAAGATAGATTTATTTCAACAGAATAAAATTGTAATATTAAGTATCACAACATAGTTGAAACAGATCCACAGGCGGATCAAATAAAAAGGAACTTTGTTCAACAGACTTTAACATCTAGAGCTTGCGAGACTTGATTATTGATGCCTGGAGTAGCCAGCCTATTTCGTATAGTACCTGCACTTAGGCTTTTTGGAAAATACGTCAGTTTACACTGGTAAATACAACTTAACTGACTCATTTTGAAAAGAGTTTTAAAAATTAATTTGAATGCACTTAGGCAAAAATATCTTTTATAACTTGGGACAATTATTTTGAAAATAATCTTGTATACAGTTTTACTTATTTGTCGTCCGTCAGGGCCGGTTTGTAGGGCCGGTCTAGATTAACTGACACGCCACAGGTATAATACCCACAAGGTTATTTCCTTTAAGTGGGCTACCAGTTTTTACATATGCATCTGTCAGGTGTATGCCTACACCCCGTGCTTAAGTCGTGGCCATTTCTTTGAATGATGCCAAGGATATCCGGGACATGGTCATTTAACCGCCCAAAGGCCATACACCAAATAATATAGAATAAAACGGGTTATATAAAATACACAAATCACAATACGATTTAAATGACTACATACCAGACCAAGCGGTATTATTATAATATCGTATCCCAAGCCCGTATAGGGAAAATAAGTTAAGAGTATTTACCTGAGCTAAATATAAATTCAATCCCATCCGTATATCAATTCAGCAAGTACAAATAGCTTTTACTGGGCTCCTAATCTGGAAATGGTTTTCATTAACCTATTAGAATCCTAACGGGTCTTTAATTTAAGCTTAGACTTAGACCGGTTAGTTTTCAAAATGAGGGCACGGTTCAAACGCATGATAAAGCGAAGACCGGTTTAGAATGTGGTTTTGACCCAACAAGCTTGTATGCTTGTTTAATATGGGTAACTTAAACACATTCTGGATTTTGAGACAAAACGGTATGGTTTGACCCGTTTCGGCTAGTATATGCAAACTAGTTACATAAACCAATCCGAACGCGAAAAGTGCGTAACGGGTAACCATATGAGTTATATACAAGTTTCCTAAGTTAATATGCCATAAATATGTTGTGACATCAGCAAGATATCTTCTATTATGCCCCATATGAATTTAAACTCAAATTATGCCACGTAAGGGCATTTTGGTCATTTAAAAGATTATAAAAGAGTTTAAATATTAATCTGAGTTACAGGTCTGATGTAATCAGTAAAAATACTTAATTTAATAGGTTATATCAGTAGGGTAATACATATATGTGAAATTTATCATTTAACACCAAACTATGCACCTTAGAGGCATTTTGGTAATTTCACTTAGGCTTAAAACGTCAAAACTGGAAATCTGAGTTTAAAACTTTTTCTTACTGTTAATATATAAGGATTTACTGAAAATATCATTAGGTATCAAACCTTATATGATTAAAATAGTTTTAATACATATTATGCGATAAAAACGCTTAAAAAGGCGATTTTGAGCTATTTACGGGTTTTTAAAGAAAAGCGGATATTTTTATTATTCCATAAGGCTCAAAATATTTTATTTATCATGTTAGATCAGTAGAAAAAGATTTGGTACTAAAAGGATTTGTAAAACTCATTTTATAGCCCAAAAGGGCAAAACCGGCAATTACCGAATCAAGCTTATAACTCTATGTTATGCTCAGCCTAAAAATAAATAAAAATCTTCAAATATCCCAAAATATTATTTTACATCAGTGGGTAAAAATTTTGGTATCAAAATTGGGTTTAGTTAGGCTATACGCAAATTACGCCGTTTAATTAATAAAAAGCTCTTCATTTATGCTAATGAGCATAACTCTTAATCTAGACCTCAAACTGGTGTCAAATTTTAGGGACCACTTTATAAATCAGTAGCTAAGGTTTTTATTCTTTTACATTTTCAAAAATCACGTTTTAGGGTCATATGGGCATAATAGTCAACATATAAGCATTTAACGGAAACATGCATGTGAATCGGATAAGTAATGAACCAAGTTGTATAATCACAGAGGGTTATACTAACATGAAACCTGGTCCTAATAGGGCTCTAAGGCATTTCTAAAACATGCTACAATGGGTCAGAACTGAAAGTCAAAGCAAAAGTCAAATTATGCGACTTTCGGTTCCGAACCGAGCCTAAACTGAAAATTGTCGGGTTGAACATGTTTAGACATGTTCTTAAATTAATTACCAAGTTATATTAATGATAAAACAGGTTGCATGTCTTCTACATTGCTAATTATGTGTTAATTTGAAAATAAGCTTTCTGTTGACTTTTTAAGATTAACTTTGACCCAACAATTGACCTAGTTAGAGTGGGAATCACAGAGTACCCTTCTAAGGGTTTATTACCCACATAATTACCAACTTATAGGTACTTTCAGTTCGAGATTTTATTGAATAATTATTGATTAATCTCGAAGTCAAACCTTAATTATGACGGTTTGACTTTAAGCTAATTAACTAAGCTAAACTGAATTAAAGAAGGTTAAGGACACTTACAAGAGTCCTAAGTATGTTTAGGGATCCTAAGAAAGCTTGTTGTTGATCAGAGAAGCTCCAGAAATAATCCTTGAGTGAACTTGAAGTGAGCAAGCTTCAAGAGTTGCAACAATGCTCTATATATACAAACTTAAATTGCATGAGATGATGCCAACCAAGTCTACTAATGTTTTATGATGGTCCCATGTGTCCCTATAATGCCAAAACCAGTTTCCAAGTCCCTGATTTCGAAAACCACTCTCTTAAGGCGGTGCAACAGGCTAAACAGGCATCTGTCCATTTTCTGCTGCCAGCAACTATCTTATGGACCGTAAGCGAGAAGTCTTGCGGACCGTAAGCACCTCTTACGTACCGTAAGCCTTTGGCTTTGCGTTCCGTAACCGACCTTCATCTGAAATGCCCAGTTACCAGCCTTACGGACCGTAAGCCCTTGGCCTTGCGGTCCGCATCCGATTTTAAATTACAGTCGCCCAGCTCCGCCATCTTACGGACCGTAATGGTTCACCTTTGCGGTCCGTAAGCCTTCATCAGAAGACAAAACTTGCTAACTTTGAGGTCTTAACCATGCAACTTTCCTAATCCGAACCTTGGGTCTTTTGCAACAGTATGGGACCACATGATCAGTCCTGAAAGGGCATACATTCCTAGCCATGCACTTATGATGCATTGGATTCTTGTGGAAGGTCTTGCCAGGCATTTGGATGGATTTGAATTCTTTTGAAAAGAATTGATCAAACACCTTGTCGTAACATCATTTTAAAAACCCAATTCTTTATTAACTGAATTTATTCATTACAGGAATAACCGGCTCTAAATAGATCAGATGTTTATCGTATTGATTAAGGTCTTGGGATTTATAATTAGGTCGCTCAGAGGTGTTTATTAACATGTCGACACTTTTTAAATCCTACCATACATCCTCTAAATTGACCCGGGTTCCTGACACGTTTATCTTACATGACACGTGTCTTTATTTTATTGGGTATGATTTTACGAGGTGTTACAGTCAGGTAAACCATCGATGTATTTCTCAATGGCCCGATCCAAAGGTGTGACCATAGTGGGGCAAAGTAGGCTTAACTGTTCAAATCAGTCAGTGTAGGCATGATTTTCCCCACTATCCTGTTTCAAATAATAAAACTCGATTTCAAGTGCCCTTATTTCGCTTCGTGGGCAGAATTCCTTCTTCATAAGATCCTTAAATTCTTCCCACGTTAGTTCCATTGCTACATCGGCACCTCGGTCTCTCATAATACCATTCTACCAAGTGAGTGCTCTCATTTGAAAGACACTCGAAGCGAAATCTACCTTGCGCTCATCGAGGCACTGAACATGGCGAAATGTGCTTTCTATACTTTCGAACCATTGTAGGAGTGCGGTTGCTCCTTCAGACACAAAAATTTTTAGCGGTTTGGCTGAATTGAAAGTCTTGAAATTACATTGGGCGTTGTTGTTATTGTTGTTGTATATCTAATGAACCTGGGCTACCATGTTCGGAAGCACAGCAGCCATCTGCTGAGTGATAAGGGCTGCGATTTCCTCGTTGGTTTGAGGTTGTGCATCTTGAAAGCACAGCTATAGAGAGAATCAAATAAGTTAGATTTATCCAATTGTTATGAGTTTGTAACATTATTGTATTGTGAAAACTTTGATCTAGTAAAATCTTGTTCATTGGTCTTGTTCTTGTACTTAGAATATTTGGTGTTGTGGATTTTGTTTTGATACAAGAGTTATTTGAAAATAAATTTTTGTGATATTTTTGGATGAGAGAATACAAACCGGGTTAGTGGTTCGTATTATAAAATTCTTTACCTGTTAAAAATTCATTGCTTTTAAGATAAAATGTTTTTAAATTAAAGTTTTAAAATAAAAAAAAACTTTGTGTTGAAATTTTGAAAATTCTCATCCAAATGGTAAAAATTTGAAATTTTGAAAAACAAAGGTAGTATTTTGAAAATAAAATAGGATCTCGTAGAGTCGTGAAATGAAATGAGATTCATTTCAACTGTATTGAATCAAACATATCACCGAAGGTAATATGATGAAATGGTATTGGGAAAATAAGGATGCTTCGATTGTCGTTAAGAGCAAACATTTTACCGAGGGTAACATGAATGAGTAGGGTTACAAAGGTCGTTTAAAAATAATTCGGTAGGGTCAAGATGGATAGGTTTTTATAATGCTTCACGAACACATGCTTTAGCCTATAAGTGGACACTCACCCTAAGAGTTCCCAGGTAAGAGTGACTGGTCCGAAATTGCGGATTTGTACGAACACTCTACCCTTAGACATAAAACTCGGGGTACAGACATCCACACTTCCAGATTGCTTGTGTTCACATTATTAAAACCCAAGATTTCGATGAAAAAGGTTTCAGAAAAACATTTGAGAAATCTTTTGATACAAATCATTTGAGATAAAACATGTTGTGAAATATTTTGACAAAAATGTTTGAGAAAACATTTTGAAAAATATTTTGATGAAAACGTTTTGAGAAAAACATTTTGAGGAATACCTTAAAGCATAAAGCCTAAGGGTTTTAGGATAAATCATCTAAGGTTAGATGATTCGTAAATCATGGAGTAGTTGTGGCACGAATAAGGATGAGTATTAGGAAAGAAGTCCTAAGAATACTCATGTTTGGGTCCTAGGAAGGTTATAGACTAGGTTTAAGGCATGCTAATAACCTAATTCCCTATAACCAGTGCTCTGATACCAATCTGTAACACCCCAATCGCGTAATATAACAACACGCGGCGGAAATATCGGGGAGTCACGTTACAAATTGCTCACAACTACTGGTACTAAATTGTTTCAATATTATTAACATCTTTTACAGACAAAGAATACATGTTTTAGAAGTCTAAGGCACGTATGTAGTCCTATGCGTTGCATGCTTGAACAGTCAAAAACCTGAAACATATGCGAAAACAGTCGGCATAAAAATGCCGGCGAATACATAGGTTTTATTAGCCAAATAAATGGCAAAACATTTGGTATTGCAATATTTTAATCTTAAATTTGAAAACTCAAGACAAAATAGGTTTGTATATGGCAATATGATATTTACTAAGTCATTTTATGCCTTACATTGAAATCTCGATTAAATCATCGTAAAAACTTGTTAATATGTTATTAGGAATCCAATCAAGGATTAATAATAACTGTTTTGAAATAAATCAAAACTTATATAAGTATTACATAATTCAAATCAATGAGTCATGATAATACTTCAGATATCTTTCTAAGAATCTAACATATAAAAATATGAGAGATTCTACAAACATTTTGATAATCAAACATTGAAACAATTGTACACAAAATCCTAAAGTGGTCCAGATAATGCTACAAGAATAATAAAATAAGAACACTTATATATAGGAAGTACCAGCGGCGTATCCACCATGTTCTTATTTTATAATACCCGTCTCGTTAACTAAATCACAACTACCACATAACACATAAATCGTCAACTTGTACCAACTCGTAAACACGCATTAAAGCACACAATGAATCCAATCAAGGACTCCAATATCAGTACTTTAAACATCCTACAAGTATCAACCTATGAAGATATATAGATGCTATAAGGATTCGGGTTCTGTCACATTGAATCATTGAATCAAAACAATCCTAAATCCTAATGGTGATTCGGGATAACGCCACGAAAGGTAATACAATAACCACACTTATATATAGGAAGTACTAGCGGTGTATCCACCATGTGCTTATTGTATTATCTAGTTTCGTTATCTAAATCACCAACAAACTACACAAAAATCAACCATCGAGTTGTAAAGTACTTCTTAAAAATCTCACTATGAAGATAGGAAGATCTAAGACTGTACTTCAAATATCCTATATGAATTTAACTATGAAGATAGGTAGATCACTTAAGGATAAAACATTGCATTTGCATAATCGGAATAATACACATAAATGCACTTAATGAACACACATATGCCATACATTTTGAAAACAGATCGATTACACATATGAATCACCCCAAAACATTTGAAAACAGTAAAAGAGGGGAACTATGTACTCGCCTGGGGTTGCGTATAGTCTTGGTTCAAAGGGTATAACAAAGCTCAAGAGACCAAGAGTTCAAGTGTTGAAGCGGTTCCTAGGGTAACATATACTATGTTAGGGAATCGACACCTAAATCAGAAGATTGGGTAGAATGAGGTCTTGTAAACCAAATGAGTGTTGGAACTCATGTGATATGGTTTAACAAAGCCTACATTCTAAATCGGAACCTATCCTAAGTGCTTATGACCCAATACGACTCATTAAGGTAGCTTACGCCACTTTAACGCATCGTTCGCGCAAAAGCGCGTTCGAGACGCCTAACTAGTCCTATGACAAGTATTATATTCCTTAACATATCTAATTATGTTATATAATCAGTTTAGATGTCAAAATATGTGTTACATATGCTTAAAATGAAATTATGCGCAAAAAGGGTATTTTGGTCATTTTCCTAAGGCATATAGACTACCTATCATACAACTAGCTAAACGAAGTGACCATAAGGTATAACCTCGGAAGGTTATTCCCTATACAACTATGGTCACATTATATGTTTTTTTAGATCCTAATGATCAACCAAACGGGTCGGGTTCGGAAGTTTAAGCGGTTGTCAAGACCGCTTGACTTACGACTCTACACAAGCACTATCCTAAATGTGACGTGCTAAACATGTTGAAACATGTTTACCTAAGTTAGAAAACAGGTTTTGATATCAAAACAAACGGTTTTGATACCCAAGAATAGTTTGGTTACAAAATACGCATAATTACGCATTTTGGCCGAAACTATGACTCGTCACTACACCTAATCAACGTGGTAATCTGTAGGTATAGTCACAAGGAACTATAACCATCATGATTACGCTCACGTTGCGAAGTTCAAACAAACTTCGTGTTGACCAAAGACTGGTCAAAGTTGAAAGTCAAAAACTGTTTGACTTTCACACTTAAAAACGCATAAAAGAACGAAAGAAGCTTACAAAGGGTCCAAGCTAGGAGGATCTTGATCTAAAATACACAGGTATAAAGCATAGAGTTTCAACTTAGAGTATAAAAATCAGATCTTGAGTGAAATGAAATGAAAATGGGGTGGGGTATTTATAGGATTTCCAAGACCGTTAAGATCGTTCCTCGATAAACAAGCTTAAATCTGGACCGTACAAGTGGGCACAAGGTTTTGTGATACTAGGGGCATCCAAAACCAGTCCATAGAATCAAAGAAACTATGTGCAAAACAATTGGAGCAGCTGGGTTTTATAAAAATGAAGTCTGCTGTGCTGGAGAAGGCTTACGGACCGTAAGCACTACCATACGGTCCGTATGGAGCTTGTGTGCTGGCAGCAACTTTCAGCAATTGGCAGAACTGGCCCCTTTGACTCCGAACTTGATTTTTCATGCGTTTTGGCATGTTTAAGCCTCGTTAACCCCATTTTAAGGCTCTAAAATGAAGTTAAAGTATAGGGAACTTAAAATATACTCAAAAAAATCTCGGATGTCGGTTCGTTTGGTCGTACGGTTGCGTTGTTCGGTTAATTACGACGAAACACGAACGGACGCGAAAAACGACCCAAATTACGCGACGAATGGAATTTTATCGAGCCAATCACTAAAATAAAATATTTTAATGGTTACCTGAATTTTTGGATGTCTGGATATATTCAGAACGTAAGATATGCGCGAAAATGCAAAGTTATGCACTTTTTGACGCTTTTAGTCCCTATTGATCAAATAAGTTTATCTTTGCGCACCAAACACCTCAAAGCCTATTTCAGAGCTATGTAAAGGATATTTAGGGCATGTTTAACTTATGATCAAGTTCCGGAATGTTCGATACTATGTGAATCAGTAGACTTTTGTAGTTTGACGCAAATAGTCCCTGAGTGTGAATAAACTTGTTTTTGACACACCAAAGCTTTTAAAACCTATTTCTAAGTTATATAAAAGTTATTTAAGGTATGTTAAGCCTATGTCACTGTTCCGGAGTGTTTTCCGCATTAAACTGATTACGTTTACGCATCAGTTCGCGTATAATTTTCCAAAAAGCGATTTAAAGCTTGAAAATGAACTAGAATCAAAATGTGAAATTGTAAAACTAAAATAAACGAAGTTTTGATACCAAAACACATTGTTTCTTTGATAAAAGATAGTGTCCTATATCGTGTGTGTTTATGGAGCACAAGTGTCACATAACGAACATTCCGAAACTTGATCATAAGTTAAACATACCCTAAATATCCTTTACATAGCTTAGAAATAGGCTTTGAGGGGTTCGGTGTGCTAAAATAAACTTTTTGGTCATTCAGGGACTAAAAGCGTCAACAAGTGCATAAGTTTGCATTTTCGCGCATAACTTACGTTCTGAATACATCCGGACATCCAAAAATTTATGTAATCATTAAAATATTTTATTTTAGTGATTGGCATGATAAAATTCCATTCGTCGCGTAATTTGGATCGTTTTTCGCGTTTGTTCGTGTTTCGTCGTAATTAACCGAATAACGTGATTGTACGGCCAAACGAACCGATATCCGACATATTTTTGAGCATGTTTCATGTCCCCTATGTTTAGGCATCATTATAGAGCCATGAACTTGGCTTAACGGGCCTTAAATGGGTCAAAAACCAACTTTTTGCATTGCAGGGACCATTGTTGACATTTCTGCCAAAGATGGCCCAGGCGGGCCGCGTAAACCTATCTTGGCTATTACGCGGGGCGCCTAAAACCTGCAGATCTGCTGTTGGTTGTTTACAGCTTGTTCCAGCTGTTTCCAGCACTTGCAAATGGTTTTCAAGCTTCCTAGGGGCTGGTTTTGAGTGCACATGGTATTACAAAACAATGGGTGCATGTGTACGGCCCAGATTGAAGCACGATTTTCGATAAACGATCTTAACAGCTCTTCGAAAACTATATATACCCCCACCCATTTCACTTGCAACTCACATTTGATCTGATTCATTCTCTAAGTTGGAGTATTTTCACTTCATACCTGAGAATAATTAGATCAAACCTCAATTTCTTGGACCCATTGTAAGTATTCTTTCGTTCTTTTACGCGTTTTAAAGCGTGAAAGTCAAACGGTATTTGACTTTCAGCTTTGACCAGTTTATGGTCAACATGAAGTTCGTTTGAACTTCGCAACGTGAGCGTATTTGACTAAAGCTACTGATTACCACGTTATCTAGGCATAGTGACGAGTCGTAGTTTCGGTCAAAATGCGTATTCATGCCTATTTTGCAACCAAACTACTCTTGGGTATCAAGACCCTTTGTTTTGATACCAAATTTGTTTTCAAACCTTTTTAAACATGTTTTAACATATTTAACTCGTCACTTTAGGTTTCGTGCTTATATAGGGTCGTAAGGTAAGCAATCTAAACAATCGCTTAGACTTTCGAACCCGACCCCGTTTAGTCAATCATTAGGATTCGACTAAACACATTTTGTGACCATAGTTGCATAAGGAATAACCTTCCGAGGTTATACTTTATGGTCACTTAGTCTACTTAGTTGTATGATAAGTGATTATATGCCTTAGGAAAAATGACCAAAATGCCCTTTTTGCGCCAAAATTCATTTTAAGCATATGTAACATAAATTTTGACATCTAAACTGATTAGGCAACATTATTAGACATGCTAAGGCATATTTTACTTGTCATAGGACTAGTTAGGCGGTCCGAACGCGTTTTACGCGAACGACGCCTTAAAGTAGCGTAAGCTACCTAAACGGGTCGTAATGGGTCAAAAGCACTTAGGATAGGTTTCGTTTTAGAATGTAGGCTTTGTTAAACCATATTGCATGAGTTCCTATACTCATTTGGTTTACGAAACCTCATTCTATCCGATCTTTCGATTTAGGTCCGTTTATTTACATAGTTACCTATATTAGGTGTCGTTTGATTCCGTGATCCCTCTAGCTTTGCTTGGTTGTTATTCAAGACTTCTAAGCACCCTCAAATGAGTACATAGTCCCCTCTTTTACTGTTTTTCAAATATTTTGGGGTGAACACATGTGCCTATTTGTTACTTTCGTGCTTTTCATGTTTACATATCAGATGCTTGTTATGTTCATTAGTACACTTATAGTACATGATTTCATTATGTTTTTGCTATGTATGTCCATTTAGTGCATACTTAATACATTGTTTTACATTACATTTTATGCTATGTATGTCCATTTACTGCATACTTAGTACATTGTTTTACATTGCATTTTATGTTATATATGTCCATTTAGTGCATACTTAGTACATTGTTTTACATTAGATTTTCTGTTGCATATGTTCTCGTAGCATATGGACACATTGATTTACATTTCTACCTTGTATGTTCACTTAGCATACTAGGTACATTATTTTCAGAAAACATGCTTACATTTGGTATAACATTTGGTTTGTTTAACGAAACTAATACATTCATTAACACCGATCATACCGCTCGGTAGTAGGTAGTGGTACCATAGGACTTGACAACTCCCGTTCATGAAATCCTAGGTTTGTTTGGGTGGAAGGAATGACCGAATCCGAAAACATTTTTGGTAGACCTTGACATTGTTTAGGGTTTATCTTGCAGTCTCAAGGCTTGGATGTAGACGTTTAACATTACCGCATAAGTGTTTGTATCAGTAAAGCATGCATTATTTTACAAAACATAACTTTTGATTATAATTTATCAAATGCATTGTTTTGTACATTTCTTTCTTATAGGATTGAGTAAATGCTTTTAATCAATAAATGCTTTTATTCACTATACATTACATTTAGTTATACATGAACATTTTTACATTGATGGTTTGTTTGGGTAAGTGATTTAAGTAACGAGGCGTGTGTAATATGATATAAGCATGGTGGATACGCCGCTGGTACTTCCTATATATAAGTGTTTTTATGGTATTACATATCGTAGTGTTATTTAAACCATTTCAAGTTAGACATAATACATTTTACACTTATATCATATCTTCATGAAACATTGTTTTACAAACAACATATTTTATACAAACTCATTTTACTTGGTTATTTATTCATCTGTGCATCTTTCTTTTATATCATCTGATTTCTTATCACTGTTTGTATGATTTATAAAAGAAAACATTTTACAAGGTTCATGACTAATTTTTGTTAAAACATTTTCTTTTAAACTTACAAGTCATGAATCCTATTTTAATAAAACCTATGTATCTCACAAGCATTTTTATACTAACGTACCTATTTTCATATGTGTTCTCAGGAGATGATGTATAGGATTGATCAAGATACACTTAGGCGGACTTGGGCCTTAGTGACAATAAAAGATGCAAGACTCGTTAATTATGTCATGATTCTTTGTTTTTAAAACATTGTAACTTCTTTTATTCAATAAAACAAAATTTCAAATTCTATGTGTTATGAAACAATGATTCTGTTACAACACTCCCCAACGATTCCGTCGCGATTTGTTGTTTTACACGGTCGGGGTGTGACAGATAACAACATCCAACGGATCAAACAGGGTTTCGAATCTTTCTTTTCCATCAAATATCTAACCGCACTATGATCCGAATATACAATAACCTTGCTTCCCCATATGTTTGACCGAAACTTGTCCAAGGCATACACCACCGCTAACAACTCCTTTTTGGTTGTGGTGTAATTTAGCTGCGCCTCGGACAATGTCTTGCTTGCATAGTAAATTAGCACCGGATTTTTATCAATCCGTTGACCCAAAACCGCCCCAATTGTTGTGACACTTGCATCACACATAATCTCGAACGGCTTTGACC
Source organism: Helianthus tuberosus (assembly GCA_030545235.1). Lineage (NCBI taxonomy): Eukaryota > Viridiplantae > Streptophyta > Magnoliopsida > Asterales > Asteraceae > Helianthus > Helianthus tuberosus. The sequence continues at coordinate 204,906,887 of CM060425.1, forward strand.
AATCCGGTGTTTGCAAGATGGGAGCTTTTACCAATTGTTCCTTCAAAACACTGAAAGCTTGCAAACATTCATTAGTAAAGTCAATAGGAACATCTTTTAATAACAAGTTACATAATGGTTTAGTAATAACACTAAAACCTTTAATAAATCGTCGATAAAAACCCGGATGTCCCAAAAATGACCTCACCCCTTTTACATTATTTGGTGGAGGAAAAGATGATATTACCTGAATTTTTGCCTTATCCACCTCCATCTCCCTTTCCGAAATGACATGACCCAACACAATACCCTCTTGCACCATGAAATGACTTTTCTCCCAACTTAGCACCAAGTTTTTCTCGACACATCTTTTTAAAACTTTTTTTCAACTCGTCGAGACAAGATTCAAAACTTGTGCCAAAAATGGAGAAGTCATCCATAAATACCTCAAGCAACTCCCCAACCATGTCTGAGAGCATACTCACCGTACATCGTTGGAAGGTTGCTGGTGCATTACACAAGCCAAATGGCGTTCACCGAAAGGCAAAAGTGCCATATGGACAAGTGAAGGTGGTCTTGTGTTGGTCATCCGGGAGAATTGCAATTTGATTATATCCCGAGTATCCATCTAAAAAGCAGTAATATTTTTGACCCGATAATTTTTCAATAATTTGGTCAATGAAAGGTAACGGGAAATGGTCCTTAGAAGTGGCGGCATTCAATTTTCGGTAATCAATACAAACACACCACCCGGTGACCGGTCGGGTGGCGATTTGTTCACCACTTTCATCGTTTATAACTTGAATGTCGGCCATCTTAGGCACCACTTGGGTAGGACTTACCCAAGCACTATCTAAAATAGGATAGATAATACCCGCGTCTAACCATTTAATTACCTCCTTTTCTACCACTTCTCGTAGATTCGGGTTCAATCTCCTTTGTGCCTCCCTGGTTGGTTTCGCATCCTCGGTTGTAATGATTTTGTGCATGACAATTGATGGACTAATTCCTTTCAAATCGGCAATCGTCTACCCAATGGACTCTTTATTTTCCTTCAATACTTCCAACAATGCTTGCTCTTGAGCCATCCCCAAATTAGAGGCAATAATGACCGGTAAAGTGTCATTATCCCCTAAAAATGCATACTTAAAGTGGCTTGGCAAGCCTTTCAATTCCAATGTCGGTGGCTCCTCCAAAGACGGCTTCATACCCTAATTAATTTCCATCGGTAAGCTCTCAAACTAATGGGTCCATGGCGGTCGACCCTCTTTAAGTGCCATAGCATCTTGCCCTTTCTCCTCAACCCTCAAAGCACAAGCATGTACCTATTCAGAAAAATCACAAACACAAGTGTCCACACTATCTTCCCCATACTCATGCGGGTCACATCCATCAACTAAATCTGCCATAAAACACTCATCAACACCAATGGAATTAGAATTGTTAGTATAAACATTCAACCTCATTTTTCTATTTCCGAATGTCATGTCGACCGTACCAAATTGACAATCAATCACGGCATGAGCGGTGCTAAAAATGGCCAACCCAAAATAATATTTTGTTGTTGTTTCGGGTCCGCGGATGAGTAATCTAGGACTAAAAAGTCAACCGGATAGTAAAACTCATCTATTTTCACTATGACATCTTGCACCATCCCTCAGGGTAACTTATGAGACAAATCAGCTAGAACCACCATTGTCTCCACTCGTGCTAATGGACCAAAATCATATTGGTCGTATAAGCCCCCCGGTAAAATACTTACTCCGGCTCCAAGATCTAATACGCCTTTGACATTTGAAAATTCCCAACTTGAATATTTATTAACGACATTCCCGGATCTTGGAGCTTAGGAGGAAGATCCCCATTAAGCACCGCACTAACTTGCCCAGTCAAGTCAACCCGATTAGGCATCTTTTTCTTTTGTTGCCTCTTTTGTGTGCATAATTCTTTTAAAAATTTTGCATAAGCCGGCACTTGTTTAATTGCATCAAGCAAAGGAAGGTTAACTTTTACTTGCTTGAAAACTTCCCACAATTCCTCTTTTTGAGGACCCCTTGTTGAAATAAAATTTTTCCTACCCGGGTCAATTAAAGCCGATGGAAATGGGACTTGGCTCATTTTTATCTTTTAAAATTTCACCCAACCCCAGTTTTTGAATTACCCTTTCAACATTAGAGTCCTTAGACACACTTGAGGGTGAGACTTCATCCTCGTCACTTTCATTTCCCGTAATATCCTCAACCACCCCATCAACCAAACCCGGTGACAAATTTGCTTTAAATTCTTTTCCACTTCTTAAAACACTAACATGGTTAATAGAAATATTACGTGATGAGTTATGAGAAGGATTTACCTTAGTGTCACTAGGAAGTTGACCTTTACCTTTTTTTCAACTCCGCCACCTCATTTGCTAGTTGACCCATTTGAGTTGTTAAAGTTTGAATGCTCTTGTCACGAACTTCATCTTTTTGCATCCGAACTTCATCAAGTTGATTCCTCTTTTGCATATCTTGTTGCATTAGCCGAAGCATATCCATAACTTCATTCCCACTTGATGAATTTTGACCCGAAGAACCACTTTGACCACCCAATTGTTGAAATTGACATTGGTAGCCAAAATTGTTTCCACCTCGATAATTACCGGTTGTATTGTTGTTGACATGGTGCGAAATTTCCTTGGGCTCCTTGGAAATTTGGGTTAGCTTGGTTCGTCGGGTTCCCATAACGAAAATTAGGATGATTCCTTAACCCGGGGTGGTATGTGTTTGAGTTCATGTTAAAATTACGACCACCCCCTTGAATAGCATTCACCTCCTCCACTTGATCTTCAACCACTCCTACCAAACACACTTCTGATGTATGACCTATTTCATTGCAATTAGTGCACACATTGCACACTTGATTTGAAGTTTGCACACCTCCATTCTCTACCCCATGAACTTGTGGTCTTGTAATAACATGCCTCACCCTTCTTGAAGATTGAACCTTCCTTTTTGACGTAACTGCCATTTGCTCTAAAAACGCCCAATCATCATGCTCAAAATTGGTACCAAATGTACCGTTAGTAATTGACATTAAATCACGAGCATCCACCGAACTCAACCCCTCATGAAAAGCATTCAACAACTCCCAAAGTTGTATACCATGATGAGGACAATTTTTCAACATCATATTGAACCGTTCAAATGCCTCATGAAACATCTCCCCCGGTTGTTGTTGGAAGTTTCTCAAGCTTCTCCTTGCATCATTTGTCTTTTGGGCAGTGAAGAATTCTTCTAAGAATATTTGTTGCATTTCGGCCCATGTATAAATTGACGCGGAAGGCAAAGTATGAAACCACCTTTTTGCTTTATCTTCGAAGGAATATCGAAAAAGAACCAACTTAACATCGTCCGAAGAAAAACCTTGACCTCCAATATTGTTGCAAATAGAGTCATATGTCTCCAAATGAAAGTATGGGTCTTCCGTTGCTAACCCCTTAAACTTTGGCAAACTTTGGAGTGCGGTTGATCTAACCTCAAAATTCCTTCCATGTGGATGATGAGGAATCACTACCGGAGAAGGGTTGTTAGTGATAACCGGTCTAAAATGGTACTCTTGGGCGACCCATTTGCCCTTGCATCGGCCCTTGAGGTGCAAACTGTTGTTGAAATTGAGGTTGTTGCATTTGTGGTTGTTGCACCTGCCTTTGGAATTGAGGTTGTTGATATTGTGGATGAGCTTGTTGTAAAGGCATTGGCCGTTGAATCTGTGGCCCATGTGGCCGAATCTGTTGGACCCCTGTTGGTGGCCTACCCATTTCTTAAATTTATTGCAAGTGTTGTCCTTGTTGATAACACGTTCCTCCTTGAGGTCCCAAATTACCTCCATCACCTCCATAATAATACCCTTTTTCTTCGTATCCTCTAAATTCTTCTTCATACCCGTCATCAAATCCATCTCCTCTTACACCCGAAGATTGCACAAACTAAGGAGATGAATAGGGACAACCCGGTTGGTTCGGCGGACGATATGTAGAAGTAGTATGAATAATAGTTGAGCTTGGTGGTATTGGGTAGGTAGAAGATGATTGACTGGAAGTTGGGAAAAAGTATGAAAATGGTGGAACAGTTGAGGAAGGGCTATAGGTGAGAGTAGGCTGGGTTTGGGTAGTGGTAGGTGATGTGGTGTTGGTTGGGCTAACTTCATGTGTTGGAGTAGGATTAGTGATGGAATTTGGAATGGTAGTATTTGGTGACGGTTGTGATTAAGAAGGTATAAAATATGGTGTAGGTTGACCCGTAGTGGGAGTTGGTGGATCCATGATGTTTTTAGGTGTAATAGGGGAAGTGGGTGAACCAATGATCTTGTTTTCTCGTACTAAAACTCGGTTTTGCCGCAGAGTTCTTTCAATTTCTGGATCAAACTCTAATGGTGATCACTTGTGAGAGCCTCTAGTATGCATACACCTATAGTACCTTCACACTAAAAACAACCAGCATAAACCCGAAAATAACAAACAAAAGCTACTAAATTAACACACGTTGCGCACTACTCCCGGGCAACGGCGCCAAAATTTGACGTGCTGCCGTAGTCTCACGCAAATTTAAACCAATTTCAACTAATAGCTAGCAGTAAGTGGGTATCGAACACAGGGAGTCTGTGGAATGTATGTTGATTATGCAGCTTTATAACTTAACTAAAATTAAACTAAATTGCAGAAATGAAAATTCAGAAGTTTGAATGTTTGGTTTTAAGACTAAATTTAACTAAACTAATTGCAAATCAAAGATTGGTTGTTAAAACAGATTAAGAGAAAGCGACCATCTTAGGTTTCCGGTTTCATTTAACAATTGTGCTTAAATCCAACTAGAAAGAATCACATAGACATGACTCATGCATAATTGTTTGTTGTGATAAAAGGGAACTAAGTACTCGAATTATGAAAATGCGAGGTTGTTACCCGATGACCAATTAACTAATATCCAACCCTAACCCTTCCTGTAATATCTTGATTATCAACAACAGCAATAACGTACGGTTTAGATTATGATCAAAACATCAATGAACAATTTACAAACAAACATTCATGCATCATAATAAACTAAAAAACATAGCAAGTTCATTATTCTAGAAATACGGATAAAAACATAAGAGTCATAGAGGAAACCTTCAACCTAAGATGATTACCGAAAGTTTAGCCACACATAGCTTGGTGAATCATCATTCCAACAAGTTTAATGTTCATATGAATCAAAACAAAAACCAAAATGTTTAGAAATGTTCACAAACACTAGCACAAGCCAAAATTCGCCCTAGAACTTCTGCAAAACGTTCCCAATCATGAGATAGGCGAAAAGTCACTTGAAAACGTCTTTTTATTGGGCAATTACACATTTTCCGTCAGAGTCTACCGTAAGCTACGGTGGTTACCGTTACCGTAGCTTACGGTAGCATGAAAACCTTTACGTCCCCAATCTACTATTGTACGCTGGGAAAATGGACATTCAGGGGCTACCGTAACTTACGGTAGCCACCGTAAGTTATGGTAGGGTCCTGGCTTCTCTTTTGTGTTCTTCATTCAACTCCTTGAAAACCCGCTTTAATCCATTTCCATCCAAAGCAGCGTTTCCCTTCCTTTTAAGCCACGAACACACCTGAAACACGAGCAACTGTAGTTATCTAATTCAAGACAATTACAAGATCAAATGAGGGATTAACATATCTTTTAACACACTTAAGATTTGTCCCATGGACCACCCGTCACATACCCAGCCAAACATAAGTTTCATATGTGACTTAGGGTGATTTGGATAACCAAATCTAGAATGAATGACCTTTTAGTGGGGCATGTATACCTTATTGGGTCACATTCAAGGTTGGAGAACTCGATAATCGCTAGTCGGCCGGTGAGGTGGTGACTAGCGACTACTCGGGATTAATCGGATCAAGTTTTTTATATGTAATTTTCAGTTTTATGTGTACATATACACATTTTTATAGGTAAATATTTTAAGTTGTTAGGTTTTAACTATTACTCAACTCATTTTTAAGTATACAAAATTAATTGTTGGAGTTCGCATGGTTTGGTTGGAAACTGGCTGGAATTTAGAGGTTTTGGCCGGAACATACAGGTTTTTTGCATGAATCTGGCCGGAATCACCTATTTTTGGTCGGCGACTAGGCCCGACTAGTGATTAATGGACTGATTAACGAACAATTACTCGGTTACTGACTGATTAGCAATTAATCGGCGACTAGTCGCCGACTAGTCATGATTTTTACAACACTGGTCACAATAGATCTTAAAGTGTCAGATTGTGTTGTCGTGGGTAGCGGTGTAAATGAGACGGAGCGGCTCAAGAGCTATTTGGAATCAGATCAATAAAAGCTCAAATGAACTGAGTCTTAACGAGTCCAAGTCCGAGTTCGAGCCTATAGACATGACCCGTTTAGTTATCGAGCCCGAACTTGAGCTTTACATACAAAGCTCGTTTAGGCTCGCCAGCCTAAACGAGCTCAAACAAATTTATATTATTTGTTTACATACATATACCCGTTATTTAACATTGGTGAGTCAAGCTTTCACTCGTTGAAACTTGCGGATCAGACACAACTGCGTCTGGCATGGCGGTTGTGTGGTCGTTGGTTGATGAAAATAAAGACGGTGAGTGAAGCGAGTGAAGAGGGGAATCAGACAAACGAAGAGCGCTTGCATCGCTGCTGTGTTCTGCCATGGCTTTCGGGCTCATAGAGCTCTTGTTCATGTTCAATGGTCAGTTAATTTCCCTTTTTCCTTTTAGTTTTCATGTTTTTTTATCTACAAAGCTGATTGTTTCATATACCTGGAATATGATGCAAGCTTTTTATTTTATTATTTTTTATATTCATGGAGTTAGAAGAAAAATATGAATTATGTTTGTTTTTGGCATTTTGGGTTGGGTATTTTAATCCTAGTAAATTGTTTATATAAATCAGTGTTGGGGGTTGTTTAGATGTGCTTTACAAAACGGACTATCAGCTTATTTTAACTCAAGTCGGAATAATATATTTTTGCTGTTACGATGTGCTTTACGGTTACGGGTCAAATTTTCATGTATAAATCAGACCAAAGCCAGGTTGACCTTGATCCGATATTAACTTGACCAATTCTATTTGAGTGAGAACTTTCTGCAATGATATTGCTATGTCATTCTGCAGCAAACGGGTCGGATAATAGCGATCGCTCTACAATCTCTTTTATAATACTTTTATAAATTCTCCATTGATATGTTCGATTAGGGAGTTTGGAAAGCTGAAATGATGAACTTAAACCGATTTACGTAATTCTCCAATTAAGTTCGATCCAATTGATTTACGCGGCTAGATTTTTAAAGACTAGATTTAATATAATTTGTATGTACAAGTTTATCTGTAGTTTGTACAAGTAAGAAAATGACCAGTTTTTTTTCCTTTTAAGTCACATAGATCTATGAGCATGAAATCAATTGTATTCTTTGCCTAATGGTTCCTATGTACACATCTTTTCCAAAAATACTCATGTTCAAGTTTTGTTGATCAAAAGTCTGCTATTTTTTTATCGCAACTTATCTTTTATTTTGCAATTTCTGGTATTCCTACATCAGTTCTACCATGTATTTTATTACAAATAGTATTCTATATGTATCAAACATCACCAAAACAATAATGAAAGTTTTTTTTTTACTATTTACAAATCAAAACTTTCTACTTATTTATTTTTTTTGTTTCATTGAATTACGCAACCCATCAGAATGAGAGTTGCATCAAAGTTTTAACATTGCAACACTTTTAACAAAAGTTGCAAATTCTAATAAAACTTGCAACCTGTCAAGAAAAAGGTTGCATTAGATATTTGAATGCAACTTTTTTTGTTAAACGAAGTTGCATTAGACTAAGGTGCAACACAATTCAAAAAGGTTGCATCTAAAAAGTTGCATTAGCTTTATTTTCTAGTAGTGCATATACCACGATCTTCCCATACACTTACAGTTACCATAACGCCCAAGATAATGGTTTAGGACCCAATGGCGACCTTCGTAATTATCTGGAAAGGCTGGCAGCGTCTGATAACGTCCAAACGTTTGTAGAGCAAAACCCGTTTGGTCAACAACCGATTACACATGATAATGAATCATGGGATTTTTACCATAAAATCATATATTCCACCCAACCAAGGGCCGGTCCTTCTCGTTCTAGAAAGAAACTTATTGTTCTTGATATCGGTGGGTTGCTCGTTGATGTCAGAATGGCCCCACGTGAAGGCTTTAGAGAAGAAATATTGCTTGGGTCAAAAGCAGGTATAGATTCGTTATTCGTACTATGATGATTTGGGTTGTGTCTTAAGTCATGCCACTAACCCTATATGTATGATTTTTTATACTTTTGTGTATTAATATAATTTGTTGTGCTTATCAGTTTTTATGAACTTCATACATATTCAATACAGAACGCGCTGTTGACTTTCTTATGAGAGAAAATCAACACAAATTGCTTTTCTGTTGGGTAAGCCGATTTATATAATTTAGTATAGTTCATCTACGAATTCAATGTTATATTCCGTTAATAATGATCATGTTTTCTTGTACGATCTTTCACACTGTACTCACACTGGTTTTATTACGGTCGAGAATAATAGCCAAAAATTACTCTTAAAGGAAATTAGAAAGTTATGGGAAAAGCAAGATCCCAATCTTCCATGGGAAATAGGAGAGTATGATGAATCAAATGCACTTTTAGTGGACATTAAGTCACACAGGGCTCTACTTAGTCCCGTTAGTGCCTTTTTGTTATGATTCATTTTATTTTTAGTTTGGTTCTTCATAGTTAAAGTTACGATCTCTGTTAACTTTACCTTTTTTTCCCTTTTCAGCCACATACGTCAATCTTTCCTTACCCTTATTGTCACTGGCATAAAGAAGATAATTCTTTAGGTACGTCGTTTGACTCAGATCTTTCATGGTCAATTGACCTGTCTAAGACAGAAGATAACTCAATTCGACTCATTATAAACTGAAGGGTAAACATTCTCATCATGAACTCTCTTGTTGTTAGGTGAAGGCAATTCCAACAACCAGGGGTATTGTTGATGCATATTATTGTGGATACGGCTCGTTCGGTTCGACTGCGTTACGAAGTAAAGACCGAAGCACGATTTCCTCCATCGAGTCTCGGAACGTACTTGACTTTGTTTAATGTGATTCAGTTGCATATGAGCAATCTGTTAGATGTGTGATCTGTTAGATGTATGAGTGTTGTGTTTGCTGTTATGTATGTTCTGCAAGTGTCTGCATGTTGCAGCCCTCCACGAAAAACCCATGGACGAATGACATGCACATGCAATTTCATCATCATCCACGAAGAACTGTCAATAACGAAGAACCTGCGTTGATTCAACGAAGAATATTCTTCATGGGTTTTGATGTTTCGTCCTACACACCCCACGAAGAACCTTGGTCATGTTATACCACGAAGAATATTATTTGTATGGAGATTCCTCGTTGTTTAAGGAATTGGTCGAAGAACCTTGAGTTCTTCGTGGACTTCAGGTCTTTCGTGGGCTTTCCTTTGGGCCCAGTAGGTTATTCGCAGTTCTGGATAAGGTTGCTATATAAAGGTCATTTGCAGCCGAGCACACATAAGAACACAGAAGACAGAGAGAGTTTAGTGTGAGAGCTTTATATTGTATAATCTTGTACCTTGAACTCTTCTAAATATACAAGTGTGTGTTAATCTTTGAATCTTTGTCTTGTATCTCGTGTTCTTTTCTAAGTTGCATACCCATTCGGATTCCCCACTTGTGGGTGTGTTCGGTAACAGGGATAAGTTGTTCTAGATCCTCCTCTAGGGACCTACAAGTGGTATCAGAGCATAGGCTCTCATTCTTGTTAAAAGCGAGCCGTGTGTCGAGTTTTCGAACACTTTTCTTGAAGGTTTTTCAGAAAATTTGTTTGTTTAAAAAAATGGTTTAGATCTCTGAAAAACTTGTTTGTTTGTTAAAAATTTTCATAACAACCTCATTCAAACTCATGGAGAGATTTGGTTTTCTTAAAATTTTTGACACAACCGTGTTCGGAAATCTCTCCGGTGAGTTGTTTTGACCGGAATAATCACCGGAATTTTCTTGGTGATAAAATAAGGTTTCAAAAATCTTCTGAAAAGGGTGATTTTTTTTAATAATATATTCTATTTCTCCACACTTTTCACCATCTTAGAAGCCATATCTTGTCAGAATAGAAAAGGTTACCAACTTTTTACCAACTTTCGCAATCCCCATACCTGCGAAAGATCTTGTGGTCAACGAAAAATCCTTGTTTTTGTCTGGTTTCTCACGAAAAACCAATTCAAACATTGAGTCAATGAAACTCTTCTTTGGTCAATGAAAGACATTTCCTTTTGTCCTATTCTTCACGAAAAACCATAGGAAATATCCACATTTTATTTGTGTTTTGTCTTATGCCACGAAGAACTAAGTTGGTGTTATGCAGTTTACGAAAAACTAAGCTTCTTGGGCCTTCAATATTAGTGGGCTTTATCTTTCACGAAAAACTATAGTTTAATTCATCAAACAATTCTTAGTGGGCTTTTATTCAAACAATTCTTAGTGGAATTATCCATCCAATCTTTCGGGGATTAATATTTTTAGAAGAAGCGTCACGGTTGGTTTTTAAGTTGGTTATTTTCAATTCGTCATGAATTCCGACTGGTGGGGTTGGAAACCTGATCCTAATGCGGATATATATTCGAGTAAAGGTTCAGTCCCTTCATGGGCTCAGACTCCCACGCCTTCGTCATCAGCACAATCGAGTTCAATTACAGCAAATCGGTGGGCTTTTGTTACAAACCAAAACCAAAGTATTCAAAGTCTTCTTTTGAGAGAAAATGAAACCGGTAGTAACAACCGCCCACCAAAGCTCATACATATGAACGAGTATCCCGGATGGCAAGAGAGATTTCATATGTATATTTTTGGGCAAAACACGGAGTCGTGGTTGTCTTTTACCACGGAATTCAATCAAGCACTTGAAGAAGCCGGTTCAAATGCTGCGACATTTGCGGATCTTTCTGTCGATGATAAGAAGGCATATGATTTAGAAAAGAAAGCATTCTCAATTCTAACTCAAGCCTTAAACAAAGATATTTATTTATCAGTTTGTGGGATTCAAAACGACAAAAAGTTTGTGGGATGCACTAAAGGCAAAAGGTCAAGGAAATGCGTCGTCACGCAAACTAAGACATGATCTGCTCAAAAAGGAGTTCGACGGCTTCATGTGTATGGAAAGGGAGTCGCTGGGAGACAAGACAAGTCGATTTTATCATCTGCTGAGTGAGATGGGTAATTTTAGGGTCGCGGTAACTCCGGAAGAGGTTGTCACAAAGTTTGCCGACGCATTGCCAGCTCAATGGAATGGTTTCTTGGAGATTCTGAAATATAATGGCATGCTAGCTACAACCAACATCCATGATTTCATTCAACTCTTGGAGAACAAAACTCAAGAGGAAATCAGGAAGGCAAAAAGAGTGCCGGTACCAAAAAATCCTGAGATGTACTATGGAAATTGTGGAGGTACCAACACGGTTGCAAGACCTGCTCAACATGCTCAGCTACAAACGGCTTTTGTCTCGAGCACCAATATGTATGGAGCACCACAACCAGCAGTCTCAGAGCAAAGCTATCAGAGTCTACTGGAGAACCATCATTTCTAGATCCAAACTACAAAGGTCAACAAGAAGCCTTATGTAAACACTTCATCAACAGTCAATGCTGCACAGTTCGGCTAGACACTTCAAGTTTCTCAAAAGTGAGTGTTGAGGTGGCAAAGGAACATATGGAGCTCCTAAACACTTTGGTAAGCGCATATTGTGGGTTAGTGGCAGGGCAAATTGGAAACATCAATTTGACTCAGGAAGATTATCAGCAAATTGATAAGGATGAAATGGATTTGATGGATATCAAGTGGGCATTTGCTAGTGTAGTGTGGCGAGCAAAAGATTTCATGGAAAGAACTGGTAGAACCAGCTTGGAAAGCAAGAAGGGCACCAAGCATGGGTTCGATAAACAAGCGGTCAAGTGTTTCAACTGTGGTGAACGAGGCCATTTCAAACGTGAATGTACGAAGCCTACTCAGCATGGGAACCAGAATCTGTTCAGAAATCAAAGCAACCAACCGAACCAGAATCAAAACAGGAATAATGAACGTGCCTTGATGCCTGCAAACAATACTCATCATAAAGGTCCATCAAACAACAATCGAGCTCTTGTGGTGTAAGTTGATGAAGGTTGTGACTGGTCGATTCAAGTGGGTAGCGATGATCAGGGTGGAACAGCTTGTTTCGCTGAAGTTGTCAAGGATCTAAAACAGGCGTGTGGTGGAGAATCTTCAGATGAAGACAGTTCTGGTTATAGTGGAAGCTCGGATGAGGAAACCTCAAGTTCAGGTGAAGACGGCACGGACGAGGTGTCACATGAGACCATTGATGCAGATGTTGAGAAGCTTTTGAGTGAAGCTAAAGCAGGGAATGATAGAAGATCAATTCTGGTGGATCAAATATTCTTCTTCTTCTCATCATTCAACCTTTATGGCTAAAGGTGGCGGTTTGTGAAGTCAGGTATGTGTCAATGAACCTAAATCTGATAAATGTGATAATTGTGTTGATTTAGGTGCTAAATTGTCTGACTTGCAAAGCAAATATGATGATTTGCAAAGCAAGTATGACGTGACATTTATCCACCATCAAAGTTTGATCGTGGATCTTTCGAAATGCACAGAGGCCAACTTGTTCCATAAAAATCATGAAAAGGAATTTAAGAAGGTAATTGACACATTAAAAGAAGATAAGTGCGAGCTAGTAAAAACAGTTTCAAGAAAACAAACTGCTATAAACAATTACATCACTAGGCTTGAGGAAGCACAAAAGGAGTTGGCCTGTGTGAAGTGTTAGAATGAGGCGATCCAGCTTAGGTTAGATAGTTACTCAAACTCTAGGTATGTGCTGGATCACATCATTGACATACAGAAAAAGAAGAATGATGTCACATGCATTGGATATAAGAAGTGTCCTCCACCTGTTAGACACAATTATACCACAATGCCTGATGAGGATGAACCTCAATTTGAGCAATCTATTCCTCTAGATGTTGAGGAATTCACAGCTGGACTTGGTTACAAAAAGGAAGTATCATCATATTCTGATGTGTCAGCAGATACGAAAGTATCAACTACTGAACAAAATTAGGATCCTCCAGTCATTGTTGAGGATGTTGATTCTTCAGATGATGAATCCAATGATACTGACTCTGCACAGTCTAATGCAGTTATCAAAGAAGAGGACATACCTCTCGAGAATCACATTCTATGTTATCCTCCTGCAAAACCTGCTAAGACGGTTCGGGTTGAGTCCACTTCTGCACAAGAGTCTGAGAATGTGAATTTGCTATACACTCTAGTTGGTGATGATAAAGTTTATTCAAACAAAGATTTTCCGATTAAAAATGTAAATCAATCTTTAATCAGTAAAGTTTTTAAGGATTCGACAAGTAAGTTTTTGGGAAAGTTGAGTTCACGAGTAGTAGTAACACAATGTCCTCCGATTCCAAAAGCTGAAATTCAAAAACAATATGGCAACCAGAAATTACCAATAGAGAAAATTCAGCAAAATCACACTAAACTGAAAGGAAAATCGACAACTCAAGGTCGAAAGGAGCAGAACCAGAGAAAGAACAAAAAGATGAACTTTGTGAAGTCAAAGGGAACCGATAAACTTGAAACTTTTGAAAACAAGTCTAACATAGATTGTTTTGGTCAAAAATTACCGAAGCAATTAAGTGATCAAATTAGTAAAGTGAGGTAGTGTGCTAGAAAGTAAATTAAAAATGTGCTTGTTAAGTTGTTTAGAAAATCAGTATTCAGTATACGGCTCAGGATATAGAGCTGTATCTAAGATCAAACTATGAGCAAAAGTAAAGTAAATGACACGAGATGTACGAGGAAAGCCCTTGATCAATCTAGATCGCCGGCATAAAACCTCGGGAGCTGACAATCGCAGCTGCCTTGTTCTTCTATTGCTTCAAATATCAGGATACAGTGCAGGATGTGGTGCGGATCGACTAAGTGTTACAACGAAATTTGAATACAAGTGTGGTGTTTGCAATGAGCTAGAAAGTGAAAGTATGCGAGAGTGTAAGTGGAGATTGTGTGACTTAAACTGATCCGACCTCATCTATTTATAGTAAAGATAAAATAACAAACTATCCTAAAGTTCCGGGATCCACCGAATATTCCTTCATCGAACGTTGTAGACCTGGTCTCTCGGGCTCAACGTCTCTCCTTCAACAAACTCGTCCGAGTCTTGAGGAGAAGAAGTCCTCTTGACCGTTAGCAAGTCTCAGCCTTTAACTTGCACGTGGTTAATTCTATAAACCTCAGGATATCGCCCAAGATGTTAGCAATATCCTCCTCCAGCATCCTGGTCACAAATAAACAAACAAAGGCAGGATATTGGTTAGGATACGTATGTTAAGAAAATGACCCCTAACAATTGTCCCCAAATATATCGGTTGGGATACCAATCCAACGGATATATTTCAAAAGTTTCACCTCATAACTTAAGGCAATTAATATGACTAGACTCTTGAAATGACTGCGGTGCAACTTCCAAAGCATTATTTACTCTTTACCCCCCTATATTCATCCTATATTAACCGGGGGACTCCTTATCATAGTTATCCTTATCTTCAAGTGGACACCAGGTATTTTCCTCTCTACCCTTTCTATTTTCCTTGTTTTAATTCTTCTTTTCTCCGACTGTGTTCTTTCATGGCGACTCGTACCAGATCGCAAGTGGCGGACTCGGTTTCTCCCTTCCACAAACAAAACTTGCTTCAGAATCCTTCTAAAGAAGTGTGTTCCTTTGACAATTCCGACATCGTAGCCCTACGATCTTACGGTTCCTTTCCCGTCGGGACAATCTTCCGTCCATTCGACCGAGAGGTCCGGTCGGATTTTTGCTCCGACGAATGGGTTTGCTTCTTCGCATATCCTTTTTCATTAGGGCTTCAATATCCATTTTCTCCCTTCATATCCCGCTTCTTTGAGCTTACCGGTCTTAGTTTTGCCCAAATCATGCCTATGGTTTGGCGTGTGTTAATTACTCTGGAGCAGATTAAGGCTCGCCATATGCCTGATCTATGCATTGAAGACCTTCCGATGGCCTACCGTCTAAGGTCACATGGTTCCAGCCGGTTTCTCCTCTTTTCCATCTCTAGCAACCCCCTCATTCTCAAGGCTACCAAGAATGAGAATAAATGGACAAGAAAGTTTTTCTTTGTGAAAAGAGACTCCATCGATAAGGGTTTTGACCTCCCTAAAAGATGGTTGACTTCTGGTAGTACTTAGGGTTTTAGGAGTATCCCCACTCATATCCCAAACCTTTATCCTGAACCATCATCCTGATATTTTTGTTTCTTTTCTTGCAGCAAACTTTAAAGAACTAGCTCCTCCTAGTGCTGATCGGAAGGGAGGATAGAAGAGATCTACAAGCTTCCAGAGGGTGAAAGAACCTTTAACCTGTTACTCACAAGCCCAAGTCAAAGATCAAGTTCCAACATGTCTGGTAAGTACAATTTCAGGAATTGATTATTATTTTATTGTACAGTAACATAACAAGTTCAAAACATCTTCCCTTGTGCAGTGCCAGTTATTAACCTCGAAGGCTTCCAACTCGATGAACTGGATAGTTATTCCAGCCTTGAGCCTGCCCAGCAAGAATCTAATCCGAAATCATCCGTTACCCCAAAACTCACCAGTTCGAAGACCTCCGCTGCTCCCAAAGCTCCCCCTGCATCCCGGACCCGGGCCTCCAGCTCCCGGAAAAGAAAGGAAGTCGAACCCTCTGCTCCACCACATGTATTCCCTTTCGAGAACCACGGGTTCACAGAATCCAGCACATTTATGACCGGCTTCCTTAACCAGGTTGGTATCCTGATCTATATCCTGCATCATATACTTAATAGAAATGTTTATTTAGAACAATGCATGTGGTATCACCTTGCAGGGCCTTGAACGCCTGGTCTTCCTTTACGAGGACGCATGTGGCTCCAATGTCATGCTTGAAAGCCAGCTGAAAAAGGCCAAGGCCACCATTGCAGACCAAGCAGCAATTGCCACCGCTAAATCGGAACACTATGAAGCTAAGTATAAGGCTATGACTCAGGATCCCCAAGCTGCCATCCAAAAGATTACCCAAGAGGCTCAAGCCAAGTCTGACGCAACCCAACTCCAACACGAACAGGCCATGGCTTCATACCGAGAAAGCCTCAAGAATTCCGTCGTGATCTCCCTTCTCCAGGCCAGGCTGAAAATGGCTTACGAGGCAATGGCTTTGGGTTTGCAATGCCCTTCTTGGAACATCAAGGTCTGGGAGGCGAAGTTAAGAGATCTCGGGGGAAATCCTGTGGAGCCTCCTGTCAAATCTGCTGCGGAAGAGTCTGCCAAAGCAATGGATGCTAGCGCTTCAAAGGATGCTTCTGAGAATGCTGGGGAAAATGCTGGAAAGAATGCTGGTGAAAAGGATGCTGCTGCGGATACTGAGAAGAATCCCGAGGATGATGCTGGTATGGATACTGGGAAAGAGGTTGCTGTTCAAGAGGGTGCTGCCCCTTAGGCAGCGGAGTGGGCGATGATGGATATACGTGCCAAGGCCGAAGCCCACTTTTTAATTTCATGGTTGTGGTTGCATAAACAATTTACTTTTCCTGTCTTTGAACAATTTACATTTCCTGCACTGAAACAATGTGATGACCAAAGGTGGATGGGTCCTAGGTTTTAGGACGAAGCCCTTGGTCATCAATTAGTATAACTTGTTTTGAATGTGATAACGGTTGTAGGTGGACAGATCCTGTTTTGAGATATACCCTGCAACCGTTACACAAATATGGTAAAAACTGATCGTGCTTTTGGCAGATGGGCCTTGGTTTTAGGTGAAACCAAAAGCACAACTTTTGACTTGTTAATAATATAACTATCTTTTGACTTATTTTCTATTACCTTACATTACTTAGTGTGACTCTTAGCTTTGTAAAGATTTTGTATTGTTATCTTATAAAATATCCGGATCAGTATGCTCAACGATATACTGCAAAAGCCTTTTATTAGATAGAACTTCCAAACGTTCCTTCAACTTTGTAAAAATTTCTTTAGAGTGTGAAAAACAGTCTATCTTTTCAAAGCCAAGTTTTGATAATATTTAAATGATCAAAGTCCCAAACCAACACTAGTTTCAAACACCCTAATCAAATATTCTGAAAAAGACTTTGAGAATATATGAGGATATTTATCCTTTTATAAAATATAATGTCACTAAAAACTTAGACAATGTTTACAAAGGAAAGATCATACCAGAAATAGGGTATAAACCTATTACCAAACTTCAATCCCTTTGCAACTCTTCCAATGAAGATGTCCCCTGTGCAAGGTACTTAGTCCATTAGTTCCAAACCTCATTCTTTCAGCTTTACACCACCACCTTGGTGGGAATGTCCCCTGTGTACAATGTCTTCAAATACTTTAGAAATCTTCTGAATGTCAGTTTCCATAGGCAATTTTTTACATCCCAAGGGCAAAACCCAAGGATGTACTGGAGATAAATCCCTTGTATCCTGGGGAAAATCCCAAATTTTCATGCGCTACAGGCGGGAGTGTATAAACTCCAAGACTTAGAAAGGTGAAAACCTTTAAACCTTATAGAGTATGAAAATACCCTTTCGTGAGAGAGGGTGATCAATCCTCATATACCTTTAGGATTCAGGATATAGCCAACAGTAACGAAATTGTCAGCCACTTTTACATGGACTGGTCCCGCCACCTTGAACTATCCCTGAATAACTTGCGCTCCAGGCGGGGTGTTTAAACCCAATTCGGAAGAAAGGTGAATACCTTTAAACCTGTGAAGGGATCAGTATCCCTTAAACGAGAGAGGGGGGGCCAATCCTCTAATCTTCTGAGTTATCCTAAGTACATATCCTGGAGCTATATCCTGAAACATATCTTGCAAAAGAATTGTAAACTAAGGTGGGTGTTAGCTTGGCTAACACCCCTCCGATGCTTAAGTCAGTATTGGGTTGCAAATAACAAATTAAACCAAACATATTTAAAAAAGATAGAATCCATACCATTCTGAGCTAGAAATTAAATTCTAAACTCACTTGAAATAGAGCTTAAGGTGTATAGCATTCCAAGACCTCGGTAGCATATCCCCCTCCATATTCTTGAGTCTGTATGCTTTTTTTCCTGCTTCTGATTCAACTTCATATGGTCCTTCCCATTTTGGAGCTAACTTGCCATCGGCAGGATTAGTAGTATTCTGAAAAGCCTTTCTTAATACCCAATCTCCAACCTTAAATCTTCTGGTTCTAATATTCTTGTTATATGCTCTGGATATTCTCTGTTGATATGCTGCCATCCTTAATCTTGCCGCATTTCTCTTTTCATCTATAGTGTCTAAATCCTGACTCAAGGCTTCAGGATTCTGCTCAGGATCACTTAAGGTAGATCTTGCAGTAGGTATTGTCATTTCCGTTGGAATCATTGCTTCTGCTCCAAACACCAACGAAAATGGGGTTTGGCCTGTTGCATTCTTTACCGTTGTCCTATCAGCCCATAAAACAAAGGGTAATTCTTCTGCCCATCTTCCTTTTTTGGCTCCAAGCCTTTTCTTTAAGTTATTGACAATTATCTTGTTTGAGGATTCTGCTTGTCCATTTGCTTGAGGATGTACCGGAGTAGATGTAATCATTTTGATTCCCCAACTCTTGCAAAAGTCAGTAGTCCTCTTACTTATAAACTGAGAACCATTGTCACAGATTATCTCGGCTGGTACTCCGAATCTGGTCAGGATATTCCTCTTGATGAAGGATACTACTTCTTGGTCTCTAACTTGAACAAACGCTTCTGCTTCAACCCACTTAGAGAAATAATCCGTCATTGCTAGTATAAAGACTTTTCCTCCCGGAGCTTTTGGTAACTTTCCCACTATATCCATACCCCACTTCATAAATGGCCAAGGGGAAACAATAGGATATAATGGTTCAGCCGGCTGATGCAGTATGTTACTATGTCTTTGACATGCGTCACATCTTCGAACATACTCTGCAGCATCTTTTCTCATTGTTGGCCAATAATATCCTGTCCTTAACACTTTTGAGAATAACGACCTGCCCCCAGCATGGTTACCACAATCCCCTTCATGTATATCCTGAAGTACTTCTTTGGCTTTAGGATCCTCCAAGCATCTCAAATACGGTCCTGCAAGAGATTTCTTGTATAAAATATTATTTATAATAGTGAATCGTGATACCTTCATCCTAAATGCCTTAGGATTCTCATTTTTAGGGATGTGTTCTTCTTTGAGATATCTCATGATTGGAGCCGTCCAGGATTTAGGATCCTCTTCAGGATGTTCTGCTCCAGGTTCCTGAATACCAGCTATTTCTTTATCCTGAGGATTCGTTGCAGGATATAAGACATGTAATATTGGTATTTGCGTCCCTTCAGGTATCCTGATCGATGATCCCAAATTTGCTAAGGCATCCGCTTCAGCATTATCCTCCCTTGGTACCTGTTCAAGTATAAAAACATCGAAATATCCTGCTAATTTTTTGAGAATATCGAGATATTCGATTAATTTCTCACCCTTAACTGCATAGGATCCATTAAAATGGTTAGTAATTAACAAAGACTCAACATATACTTGCAAATTTTTGATACTCAAGCTCTTAGCCAACTCTAATCCTGCAATTAAAGCCTCATACTCTGCTTCATTATTAGTAGCAGGAAATTCACACCTAATAGCCTGGGGTAATATGTCCCCCTGTGGCGATTTTAGTAGTATTCCTAATCCTACTCCTCTTACATTAGATGCACCGTCAGTATATAATGTCCAGGATCCTGAGGATTCTCCTAACTGTTGAACTTCTAGGTCTACCGAGTCCTGAATGTCACTACTAAAGTCAGCCACAAAGTCAGCTAAAGCCTGAGATTTTATGGCATTTCTAGGTTCATATACTAAATCATAAGCACTTAACTTTACTGACCACTTGGCCATCCTGCCTGACATCTCTGGTTTCCTAAGCACATTTTTGACAGGATAATTTGTTTTAACATATATCCTATGTGTCTCGAAATAATGCCTAAGTTTCGTTGATGCCATTATTAATGCTAGTATCAATTTTTCTAAGTGAGAGTACCTAGTTTCAGCATCTAATAAACTTTTACTAACATAATAAACAGGATATTGCTGACCTTCATGGTCTTTTATAAGAACGGCACTTACAGCATTCCCTGATACAGCAAGGTATAGGGATAGTGGTTCACCATTCTCAGGCTTCATCAATAGAGGTGCGGTTGATAGATATCGTTTCAAAACCTGCAATGCTGCTTCATGCTTCTCCCCCCATTCGAATCTTTTGTTCTTCTTCAGGATATCATAAAAGTCTTTGCATTTCTCTGAGGATCTTGAGATAAACCTGTTTAAAGCTGCTACTCGGCCTGTCAATCTTTGTACGTCCTTCATATTTGAGGGTGATTTTATATCCAGGATAGCTTTGATCTGTTCTGGTCTTGCTTCTATCCCCCTTTTTGTCACCATATATCCAAGAAACTTTCCTGCCCCCACTCCGAAATGGCATTTAGCAGGATTCAGCTTCATGTTGTATTGATCCAGGATATCAAATGCTCCCTCGATATCCTGGAGGTGATCCTCAGCCTTTTTAGATTTCACCACCATATCATCGATATATACCTCCATGGTGTCCCCCAGTTTGTCTTTGAACATCATGTTTACCAATCTTTGGTATGTTGCACCTGCATTTTTCAAACCAAAAGGCATAGCTGTATAACAATAAATACATGTTGGTGTCATGAAGGCAGTATCCTCCTGGTCAGAAGGCTCCATTTGGATCTGTTGAAATCCTGAAGATGCATCCATGAAGGTCAGCATTTCATGCCCGGCAGTGGCATCTACCATTGCATCAATGTGGGGAAGAGGAAATGGGTCTTTAGGACAAGCTTTGTTCAAGTCTGTGTAGTCTACACAAACTCTCCATTTCCCATTCTTCTTCTGTACTACAACCACGTTTGCTAGCCACCTTGGGAACTTAACCTCTCTGATCATTCTGGACTTTAATAATCTTTCAACTTCCTCCTGGATAATCGTGTTCCGCTCAGGAGCAAACTTCCTTCTTTTTTGTTGCACAGGCTTGAATGATTTATCAATTCCAAGCTTGTGAGTGATAATATCTTTGGATATGCCTGTCATATCCTCATGCTTCCATGCAAACGTTGACATCCTGCATTTTAAAAAGTTAATTAATTGCTCTTCAATATCTTGAGGGATATTGGTTCCCACGAGCACCGAAATATCGGGATTATCCTGGTCTAGGATAATTTTCTTCACATCCTGCTCCAGATCCTCCACGATATCCTGGGCCCACGTCTTTAATTGCTATGCTGCACTAGGTTTGGTTGAGGATTTCATCGAGGATGAGTAGCATTCTTTCGCCTCCTGCTGATCACTATCAACTTTGACAACTCCCCAAGGGGGTATCTTGATGCATTGGTGATATGTTGATGGCACGGCCTTCATATCGTGAATCCACGGTCTTCCCAGTATGATGTTATAGCAGGATAGAGAATCCATCACACAGAAACGTTGTATCGAGTTGACTCCTTCAACGTATACTGGCAACTTTATCTCTCCCACCGTATTTCTAGCCTCTCCACTGAACCCAACAAGCACGGTAGACTTCGAAGTAATATCCATTGGATACACATTCATTCTCTTCAGAGTCTCTAGTTGGATTATGTTGACGGAGCTGCCATTATCAACCAGTATCCTGCGTACAAAATGGTTAGCCACATATAACGTTATTACCAGAGCATCATGGTGAGGATCCTGGACAGTATCCCTGTCATCTGCATCAAAAGTGATCACTTTGTCAGTTGTGAGGGTAGTCATCCTGACAGGTTTGTCTCCCCTTTCGGCCTTAGCTTCCCTTGCATGTCTCTTTGCTGCCGAATACGAGGTCCCACAAATGTCGGATCCTCCCAAAATGAAGTTGATTATCTTGGCATCGGCGGGGGGTGATGCTGCTCGCTCAGGATCCTTCTCAGTATCCTGACCCTTATTCTTCTTTCTTCCTAAGAGATCTTTCAGATATCCCTTACTTAGAAGATAGCTTATTTCTTTCCTTAGAGCAATGCAATCCTCGGTTACATGTCCGAAATCTTCGTGGAAAGCACACCATTTTGACTTATCTTTCCAGACAGCCTTTTGTTGATTCTTTCGAGGCCACCTAGCCTTGTCTCCTAGACCCTGCATGGCATACATCAATTCGGGAATGTTAACAGAAAAGCAATATTCAGACAACTCAGGATACTCTTCAGGATCCTCATCTTCGACAGCATTCACTCTCTTGTTATCATTTCTGCCATATGGCTTAGGCCGATATGATTTGAATGAGGATTCTGACTTCCTGTTAGTTGACTCATAAGTGTTAGATGAGTTCATCTTTTCTTGCATCTTCCTGTCATCCTCCAGACGGATATATCTCAAAGCCCTGTTACGAGCTTCGTCGAGATTCCTGCAGGGATTCATTACAAGATCCTGATAAAACTGAGAATCCTTTTGTAATCCCATCTTGAAAGCTTGCACAGCTGTTGCAACATCAAGATGTGGGATATCCAAGGATTCTCGACTGAATTTGTTCACATAATCCCTCAAGGATTCCTGAGGCCCTTGAGTTATCCTGTAAAGATCACTGGTCAGTTTCTCAAAACTCCGACTACAAGAAAATTGACTGTTAAATAAATTAACCAAATGAGCAAACGAAGTAATTGAGTGTGGAGGAACATTTAACAGCCATTTTAAGGCTGATCCTGTTAAGGTAGAACCAAATCCCTTGCACAAGCACGCTTCCTTGAGCTCCGGAGGGATAGGGTTAATCTCCATTCTTTCCCTATACTGAGCAATATGCTCCTCAGGATCCGTAGTTCCATCGTAAAGCTTCATGTTGGGAGTTTGAAATCTCTTTGGGATCTCAGCATCACAGATAGGATGTGCAAAACGAGATATCTTATGGCTATCTTGGGACACTTCCGGGATCGGCTGGACTACCCCAGGTACACTGGATATCATGTCCTTCAACTTTTGAAGTTCCCTAGTGAGTGCTGATGTCACACCTGTATCCTGCAAAGATCCACTATTGTTAGTAGCATAAGTATTATTATTATTCGACACATTACCTGTTGGAGGATTTTGCCCATATCCTGAAGCATATCCCGAGCTCCTCATGGTTGACATCTTGACCGAGGAGGGTATTTCAGGAGTATGATTCTGAGGAAGGCTGGGCACGATATTCCCCCTGTTATCCTCAGTATACACAGCTGAACTGAAGTTCAACGCTCTGGGGTGTAATGGAGTGACATTGTCCTCAACCGATCTGCTCGAGCCTGACTTCAGGAGTTGTATTTCCCTTAAAAGCATTTGGTTTGTTTCCTGTTGCTGCCTCATTTGTTCCTGCACACTTCTAAATAAAGTGAGAATTTCATCATTAGAAGCTAGAATGGGAGCAGATTCCTGAACACTGCGAGTAGGGATAATATCCTGAGGTCGTGTAGAGGCTGGCATCCTTGGAGGAGGTGGTGGAAGCACCGGACCGGCAGTAGCAGAAGTCATAGCAGACACAGTAGAGGAACTCATGTTTGATCTTGAGGCCATTATGGACAATGTGGCAAAAAGTTTTGAAAATAAAAAACCGATTAGCGATTTCACAAAAATTTTTAGTAAAGAGAGCACCACTTGCCCCACGGTGGGCGCCAAATTGTTTTGGTCAAAAATAACCGAAGCAATTAAGTGATCAAATTAGTAAAGTGAGGTAGTGTGCTAGAAAGTAAATTAAAAATGTGCTTGTTAAGTTGTTTAGAAAATCAGTATTCAGTATACGGCTCAGGATATAGAGCTGTATCTAAGATCAAACTATGAGCAAAAGTAAAGTAAATGACACGAGATGTACGAGGAAAGCCCTTGATCAATCTAGATCGCCGGCATAAAACCTCGGGAGCTGACAATCGCAGCTGCCTTGTTCTTCTATTGCTTCAAATATCAGGATACAGTGCAGGATGTGGTGCGGATCGACTAAGTGTTACAACGAAATTTGAATACAAGTGTGGTGTTTGCAATGAGCTAGAAAGTGAAAGTATGCGAGAGTGTAAGTGGAGATTGTGTGACTTAAACTGATCCGACCTCATCTATTTATAGTAAAGATAAAATAACAAACTATCCTAAAGTTCCGGGATCCACCGAATATTCCTTCATCGAACGTTGTAGACCTGGTCTCTCGGGCTCAACGTCTCTCCTTCAACAAACTCGTCCGAGTCTTGAGGAGAAGAAGTCCTCTTGACCGTTAGCAAGTCTCAGCCTTTAACCTGCACGTGGTTAATTCTATAAACCTCAGGATATCGCCCAAGATGTTAGCAATATCCTCCTCCAGCATCCTGGTCACAAATAAACAAACAAAGGCAGGATATTGGTCAGGATACGTATGTTAAGAAAATGACCCCTAACATAGATTATGTTAAGCAACATAAAATTTTGAAAAGAGATGGTCAAAATAACTCAGGACCGAGTACCTCGAAATCACAAAGTTCATCAATGAGACATCAACATGATACTTCGGGCTTTGTTGAACATAGATCATGTTTTGAGTGTGGTGAGTTTGGACATATCATTCGAAATTGAACATATCTTCGTAAGTTAAAAGCTAAAGTTGATGTTCCCCGTGAGCAAAATTACTAAAAGCGATATGTTTCTTCAAAACAAGATTCCCGTCTTGTTTAAGAAAGGGAGAAGAAACAGAAACGCAAGCAAATCAAGGTAATTGAAAAGGCTCTTAAAACCGATGTGGTTCAAACACAATCTGTTTCAGTCAAACCAGCAATTTAAAAAACTTCAAACAATCACGAAGTCAAAATTTCAAACAATCAAACTGGTAAAACTCAACAGACATGGAAACCTAAATTGGTCACAAATTCAGGGGGAGCATCACCATTTCCAAATCATCGAGAAGTTGAAATAACTTTTGTCGATGAAAATGGAAGACCCAAGTCCACGAAGGCTTGGTTCCCCATCTCCAACTGATCATTTGAGTACATGTGCAGGGTGTTCCATGAGGAACTATCAGTAGTCTTTGGATTGATGATAGTGGGGCATCCAGGCACATGACCGGCGACATGAGACTACTCTACGACGTCAAATCTATTTAGGGAGGTTATGTTGCGTTTGCTGGAGATAAAGGCGGGTATATTACTGGTGAAGGAATGGTATCCAACGGGGTTGTCAGTTTTGATAAATCAATTTTGTGCAATAACTTAATCACAATCTTCTAAGTGTTTCTCAACTATGTAATAAGAAGTTTTCGATGCACTTTGATGGTAATGGATGTTATGTGCTGAAGCCGGTTTCAAGATCCCCAAAGACTAGATTCTCTTATCTGCACCAATGATTAATGATTTGTATGTCCATGATACGAGCCAAGCAATCACAACGTCTGCACAAGTAACATGTTTTGTTTATAAAGCCATAGAAAAGGAAACAATCTCTTGGCACAGGCGGATGGGACACATTCACCTAAGAAAAATGAATTATCTGGTGAAGAATGAGCTAGTAACGGGTGTTCCTGTCAAAAACTTTCATCTGCAAGACGTCTGTGTTTCGTGCCAAAAGGGAAAGCAAAGTAAGAAATCGCACCCGATAAAGAAGATCAACACAGTTGCAGTGCCGCTTGAACGCTTGCACATGGATTTTTTTGGTCCTGTCAAGCATAAGAGCATCAGTAATGACTCGTACTGCCTCGTGGTTACAGATGATTATTCAAGATTTTCTTGGGTGGCGTTTATGGCACACAAGAGTGAAACTTTCGAGATTATCAAAAAGTTGATCACAACGATTAAGAATTTGTATACTTTGAAAGTAAGACGCATACGCAGCGACAATGGAACTGAGTTTAAGAATCATGCTATAGAGGAGTTCTATAGATCCAAAGGAATTCTTCATGAATTCAGTGCTAGATACACTCCTCAACAAAATGGCGTCACTGAGCGTAAGAATAGAACATTGATCGAAACTGCAAGGACTATGTTGGTAGAGTCAAAGTTGCCCATTCCCTTCTGGAGTGAAGCTGTGGCCTCTGTATGTTAGAAGATGAACCGAGTCCTTACACTAAAAAGACACAATAAGACCTACTTTGAGCTACTACACAAACGAAAACCAGATTTACAATTTCTTGAACCGTTTGGGGCTCCTGGCACTATGATCGATCCGGATGAAAGTTTGGGGCAAAAGCAATTGAGGGATACTTTCTTGGGTATGCTACCCCGAATTTAAGATTTGGAATCTCGAGACAAAAAGGGTCGAGGAATGGTCTGAAGTTAGAGCACAAAGGCACACCTTGCCAGTCAGATGTCCTGGTCAGCCATGGATGTTTGAGTACGATGTCTTTTTCAATTCAATCAATATTGACGAAGAAGTAGTAGATGCTGCGGCACAGATGTTTTTCGAGAGTGACAACACAACAGATTCACCGTTGGTTCATCTAATTATTGTCAACAATCAAGAATCATCTTCAGTTAACAATAATGCTCAATGAGGATTTTCACGATGCTACTGATCTGAACGAATCTTCAGAGGATGATGAATTTCTCGATGCAGACCAAGAAGCTCATGCAACAGTTGTGCATGGTACTTCTCAGGCTACACCCCCTGAGGACTGCCCTAAAACAATTGAAGCTACTGCATCATCCTCTTCGCCAGTTCAGGGTATTGATTTGGTTGTTGATCTCAACTTCAACAATCTGGGTATAAATATTCCAGTTCCAGATAATCCAGCGAGAATCCATAATACTCATCCTCAACAAAACATCATTGGTAATGTTCACAGTGGCGTGCAGACGAGGAATCAGTTGAGAAACAACAATGTTGGCTTGTATGCAGCAATTAGAGAATCGGGTTTACAGAATGATTGGTCTTTCGCGTGTTATGTCTCACAAGAAGAACCAAGGTCTTGGAAAGAAGCAATAAAAGATAATTCTTGGGTGGAAGCTATGCAGGAGGAACTACAACAATTCCAAAAGCTAGGTGTCTGGAAACTGGTTGAAAAAACATGAGAACTACAAGAAGATTGGCACCCGTTGGGTTTTCAAATGCAAAAAGGATGACCGTGGAGTAGTTTTCTGAAACAAGGCAAGATTAGTTGTTCAAGGTTTTCATCAGGTTGAAGGGATAGACTACAACAAAGTTTATGAACCAGTTGCGTGTCTTGAAGCTATTCGGATCTTTATAGCCTATGCTTCCTTTAAAGGATTCAAGGTTTACCAGATGGACGTGAAAAGTGCATTCTTACATGGTGTGGTTGAAGAAGAGGTGTATGTCGAACAGCCTCCGGGTTTTGAAGATCCTATTCATCCTGATCGGGTTTGGTTACACAACAAAGCTCTCTACGGATTACATCAAGCACCGAGAGCTTAGTATGCAACCTTATCTAACTATCTGTTGGAGAATGTTTTCGCTGGGGTCTTATCGATTCACTATCTTCATCAAAGAAAAGGATGGAGATCTTCTGTTGGTTCAGGTATACGTAGATGATATTATTTTTGTTCAACTAATGATGTTTTGTGTAGGGACTTCGAGCGTGTTATGCAGGAGAAATTCGAGATGAGCGCCATGGGGGAAATGAACTTCTTTTTGGGCCTACAAGTTCAACAAACGAAGTCTGGGATATTCATCCATCAGACTAAATATGTCGGAGATATCTTGAGCCGGTTCCAGATGTCCGAAGTGACGCCCATAGGTACCCCACTTCCACAAAATCATGGGAATACTCCGAACTTGAAGGGTGAAAGCGTTAACTCTTCATTTTATCGCGCAATCATTGGATCTCTTATGTATCTCACAGCCTCGAGACCCAACATAATGTATCCTACGTGACTGCTCGCCCGATATCAAGCCAACCCGAAGGCCTCACATCTAGCAGTTGTAAAAGGATTTTCCGCTATTTGAAGGGTTGCCCGAACACCGGTCTCCGGTACCATAGAGATGATAGCTTCGACTTGATCGCGTTCAGTGATTCTGATTTTGGTGGCTACAAAATCGATGGCAAATCCAAAACGGCTGGATGTCAGTTTTTAGGAAATCACCTGGAGTGCAAGAAGAAGACTTGTGTCGCTACATCAACTTGTGAAGCCGAATACATTGCTACCTCAAGTTGTTGCTCCCAAGTCTTGCGGATCCAAAAACAAATGCGCGACTACGGTTTTCAATTCCTATCTACTCCTACTTGTGTTGAAAATTCTGCTGCGTTACAGATCACTAGAAATCCTATGCAGCATTCAAAGACCAAACACATCGAGATCAAATATCACTTCATACGTGATTGTTTTGATAAAAGACTTATCGATATTGTTAAGGTCCACACCGATGACCAACGTGCCGACCTTTTTGCTAAAGCATTTGACAAATCACGATTTGACTTTTTACTGATGGTCAACGACATTAAGGTCAAGCCAGAGTAAAACCAACATCGAAAAATCATTTTTGAAAATATTTATTTGTGTTTTCTAAATTTCTCATACTTTTTTTGCATTTTAGGGGAAGTAAAAACGAAAAACACAAAAACATTAAAAATTTCAAAAATACAAAAACATCGAAAAATTTCAAAAACACAAAAACAATAGAAAAACAAAAATGAGTTTCCTGGTGAACAAAAGAGAAAATGATAGTACATCAGTGGTCTGTCGAAACCTCTTTAAACTTCAAATGAAAAACAATAAGCAGCGCTATATAAGATGTATCGGTAGGCTCACAATCATTTTAAATTATGCAGGGTGATATAAACCTAAATCGACTGAAGACCGTGTGGGAACTGCTCATTGGCATATGGTCTTGGTACCGAAATTTCGTTTGATAGATTGCCTTGGTTCTAAGATACATGGTCTTTATGCTGTTTAACGTCTGGGTATCATGGTTGATTCTTTTACCGAAATCAACAGGGAAGCAAGTCTAGAACTTCCATGATACCATACATACGTGTAAATATCATATGAACATGTATATAATACATGATGCATACGACTATCAATAAGGGATAAAATATCACATTCACCCTCGAATAAGTGATTCTAAATCACATATATCATCTAAGAGTCAAGTTCGTCTCTTTGTCGGTACGATGGTACTAACCTGTTCACGGACTTTCACTTGTGCCCTGCATGCATCGAATATCAAGTTCCTCATCAATAAGTGATTTAATCACATAGGGCTTGTATTCATCCAAAAATAAGTGAGTATCTCACATCATATACGTTGAAAACAGATGATAAGTGGTATACTCACCAGTAAGATGAACTCTCGTGCATACCTTGATACGAGAATGTGTCGTGTGTGGATGAACACTGGTTGGTAAGTATAAATCATACCTTAACGTATCCCCTAACCGCGAGTACATCTGATAAGTTAAGCTTAAGTAGACAACAATACAGATAATCATTATAGGATGCTTATCTTTATATTAACTAATTGAACAACAAGAGCGTTTTGGCATGTCCGTACACTGATATGATTCTCTTACCCTCGAAACTCGAAAAAAGAATGTCTGTAAATATTTATTTACTGCCTTGAATTTCTGCATCTCTGTACATATTTAGTTACTGCTTTCCGTCTTTAAATTTGAAATATTCAAAAATACCAAAAAGATTTTAGGTGTGTTTTAATATAAACTTTATAAAAACCAAAAAATATTTTATTTCTATCTTTTTTTGATTGTACGATGTTGGATCTCGAGTCTTTACCACCTGAAACCTGATTGAAAACTAAAACAATTGCATCTTCATAAACGGTCAAAGTTAACAAGTTTTGAAAGTTAAAATCTAAAATTGATCAAATTTTCACAACTTTCAAACTGTTGTCGATCAGTAGTTGATCGTGAGTTGGTCACATGTGTGTCGTTTAATTATATTCCAAGCGGTTGTTCTCATTACGCGTTTAGCTTTCTTGTATGTGCAGATGCGACACTTTGAACCAGCTAAAGACAAAGAGATCGCGTTCGATGACAAGCTTGGAATGAAGACATGACATGGATGCAATCAAAGGATCAAAATGATCGAGTTGCCGCTGACCACTCATCAACACCGCAAGGATCTAAAATTTGAAGATCAGCGTCTCATGAGCAAAGTTCAAGGGGGAGTTTGCTGATACACTCCCAATCTGTGACATGTGAAGTCTCTAAAGATCCGACAACATGTGAAGAACGAACCATCACGAACAGCATCCAAGGGGGAGTTTGTTAATGCATATTATTGTGGATACGGCTCGTTCGGTTCGACTGCGTTACGAAGTAAAGACCGAAGCACGATTTCCTCCATCGAGTCTCGGAACGAACTTGACTTTGTTTAATGTAAAACAGTTGCATATGAGCAATCTGTTAGATGTGTGATATGTTAGATGTATGAGTGTTGTGCTTGTTGTTATGTATGTTCTACAAGTGTCTGCATGTTGGAGCCCTCCACGAAAAACCCATGGACGAAAGACATGCACATGCAATTTCATCATCATCCACAAAGAACTGTCAATAACGAAGAACCTGCATTGATTCAACGAAGAATATTCTTCGTGGGTTTTGATGTTTCGTCCTGCACACCCCACGAAGAATCTTGGTCATGTTATACCACGAAGAATATTATTCGTATGGAGATTCCTTGTTGTTTAAGTAGTTGGTCCAAGAACTTTGAGTTCTTCGTGGACTTCAGGTCTTTCATGGGCTTTCCTTTGGGCCCAGTAGGTTATTCGAAGTTCTGGATAAGGTTGCTATATAAAGGTCATTTGCAGCGGAACACACATAAGAACACAGAAGACAGAGAGATTTTAGTGTGAGAGCTTTATATTGTATAATCTTGTACCTAGAACTCTTTTGAATATACAAGTGTGCGTTAATCTTTGAATCTTTGTCTTGTATCTCATGTTCTTGTCTCGGTTGCATACCCGTTTGGATTCCGCACTTGCGGGTGTATTCGGTAACAAGGATAAGGTGTTCTAGATCCTCCTCTAGGGACCTACAGGTTTTGAAAAAACCACCCAATCTTTTGGCTCAAGAGCTTAAAGTGATGTCAAAAGAAGCAAGTTTGTCTTTTATTAACTACTCTTACATCTTTGATAGCCATGGTTATCAAATCTAATCAATTTAACATGAATTGTGAAATTTCAGGTTGAGTATAGTCAGTTAGCTAATGTAGCGACAATAAGTAGTAAGTGCTGGAACTATGAAGTGGAAGTATGACTACTAAGAAAACGTTAACACGATGATTATTTAACTCATATGAAGATTGTGAAAGAGATTCATGAACACAATGAAGTTTTGAGTTTTTATTCATACACTTGTTAGTTTATTTGGGTTATATATGTTTGATCGTTAGAATTAGATCGACACTTATTAGACATTTGGAATCTTTGGAAGATTGATTGAACTTTTAATTGAAGTGATTATTTTATGATTTCTACATTTTACAATTTTGTTTTTATTTTTTAATGTAAATAAATGATAATTGTTATTAATTATAATTAATATGATAAACGTCAATGGCATTTAATTTGATGTGATTCTTGTGGCAAAAAATATGTGCTAGTAAAAGCTCAAAAGTTTGTACTGGCATATAAAAAAGTGCCACTAAAAGCCTAAAAGCTTTCTGCGACACATTGAAAAAGTGCCACTAAAAGGCTTTAGCGTCAGCGCTTCTTGTGGCACTTTTTTTTGTGCCGTTCATTCTTACAAGGTTCTTTAGTGGCACTTTCTTGTTTTTTGTGGCACTTTTTGCATGCCACTAGATGGGATTTTTTTTGTAGTGGATGCAGCAGTTGAGGGGGAGTCTCAGAAAGGCAAAGATGGAAGTGGATATAAAGGTCCGACAGTGGTTGAACTTAGTGTTTCATCCGATGATTCGAATCATGATATGCAAGCTGGGGAGCACTTCATTTCCAACAACGACTTAGATAAATATGATGAAGTCGTTGGAATAGTAGAGGAGCTTAGACCAGATGAAGATGTTGATCATGTGGTTATAAGCAAAGGTGGTAATGTGTCATATTTGATAAATGTTCAATCGGTCGAAGGAGTGGAAGTTGATTTTGAAGACTTGCGTGGAGTTGCTTATAACGATACACTGGTTGAAGCTAGTTCCAATCCAGGGCCAATTCCTGAAGAGGTTTAGAGAGCTTTATGGTTTAGAGCACCTCCACCAGATCTTACTCAGAAGATGCGTTTTGGAAGTATACATGGAGAGTACTCAGGGCAAATCAGAAGCTGGGATTGGGATGAGCAGAATCATCTAGTTTTATTCAAGAAAATGGATGGAGTTCAGTACTTCAAGCCGCGTTTTCAAATTCTAAGTTCACTTCCAGGTCACGACCTCCATCATATTGCTCAACTTGACTTGAATACTCCAACGGAAATGGGATTATTTGTGCCTTGAAGAAAGTTTTGGAAGCAGAAAGCAGAGCGAATAAATGGGAGCAACTTACACTTACTTTGGGCTGTCGACTCAGATCAAGCAACAAGTTCAAAAGGGAAATTCAGTATTAGGTTGTGTACCGACATGCTTTGTGCTTGAGAGCTATTCCTTTGAGGCATTTTGACTTAGACATCATGGCCGGGATCAGATTCAGGTACCTTGATGGGAAGACAGGAGAAGCTGTTATCACTAAGAAGAAAGACTTTGTGGAATTCATCTTTTACACCTTCTGTACGAGCTCTACGGTGCGATACGGGATACGCGGTAGTTTCCGCACATCGCGTGTGTGTTCGATCAGCCGGTTTAATGTGTTTGTTGTAGGAAGATGACCTTACAATGGTTATATACTGTTTATGCTTATATGAGAATCATATAAGTTACTGGAAGTCTGAAACACATTATAAGAAGTAAAAGTATGAAATTCAATTATTGATGTAGATAAAACAAGTAGACCCTTTTAGTCAACTCTTTAAGGCGTTGTATTCTTTTATTCTTGTGAAAATCAAGGAATGATATGGAAGATGACAAAATGATTTTCTTTCTTTGTGATACTAATTTTTTTTTTATATTGCTGCTCTAGATCTCTAAATTGTCACACCCCCATTATTTCACAAACATCGCCTGGTGGGCCCGGGTGGGGAGTATTGTGACATAGATTGGTATAAATGATAAGCAAACACATATAGCACAACGGAAGTCTTGGATTTAAAACATTATTACAAACATAAACGCCTGAGTGCTCAAAATAATATACAGACTGCTTGTAATAAAGATCCACAGGTGGATCGAAAATGTACAAAATGAAATAACAGACTATGGCTTCTATGTAAAGGAGTTGCAAATTCCTCTTAAAGCATTACCAAGCACTTCCAGCATGTTTACGTAACCTTGCTACCTATAACTTAGTCTTTTAAAAATACGTCTGTTTACACCGGTAAACACAAGTAACCGACACATTTTGAAAATATTTCAAAATTGTTTTAATGTACACAATGGTACATATAATTTTATAAATAACTTGGGATAATCTATTTCTTATGTTATCAGTTTTACAAGCTTGACAATAAATATGGGGCCCAGAAACAATGCCGAGACATGATTAACCGACACACCACTTATTCCCTTATTGGGAAGAAACCGTAATGGGCTATAAAAAAATCATTTTAATATAACATTAGCATCTGTTAGGTGTATGCCTACACCTCACGCTTAAGTCGTGGCCACTTGAAATTAAATGAGCCGAGGATATCTAGGACACGGTCGTATTAACCCCCAATGTTTAAGTCAAATCAATACGAACTAAAACGAATTATTTGGATTCCCGACACATTGGTCTTTGATCCCATACCCGACCATGAGGTAAT
The DNA here is from genome assembly GCA_030545235.1 of Helianthus tuberosus. Taxonomy (NCBI): domain Eukaryota; kingdom Viridiplantae; phylum Streptophyta; class Magnoliopsida; order Asterales; family Asteraceae; genus Helianthus; species Helianthus tuberosus. Next base: position 204,940,833 of record CM060425.1, read on the forward strand.
ACTATACTATACCGTATCCCAAGCCCGTATAGGGGAAATAGGTTAAGAGTATTTACCTGAGCTAAAACTCGTTTTAATATGCAAGAATTATAAATAACTCAGCCGTAATCAATTAACTAAGGTTGGTTGCAATTTACCGGAAGGCCCTAGTCTAGAATGATTGGTATAAATAACCAATTAGAATGTCAACGGGTCCTATTTAAGTCCTAGACTAGGACTGGTTAACTTAAATTATCGAAAACGGTACGATACACTTGACTAAGCGATGACCGGAAAAGAATGTGGTTTAAACCCAACAAGTACTAAGACTTGTCTAATATGGGTAAATAATATACATTCTGGAAATTGAAGTAAACTTACGTGTATAAGCGAATGAGTCATAAACAAGTTCTGTAAAAATATACCTGTTTCGGTAAACTTACGTAAACTAGTTACATAAGCTCAACCGTACGTGTATAAGCGATATCGGGTAACCGAATGAGTCATAAACAAGTTCTATATGTCAATATACTTTAAATAAGTTATAACATCAGTAGGTTATCAACTTATATGACCATAAAGGTTTTAAAATCAAAATATGCACCATAAGGGCATTTTAATCATTATGCGACATAGTTTAAGAACTTGCATATAAATCTAAGTTATTATCAAGTACCTTCTGTAAAGATACTTTAATTATGTTATTATATTAATAGGTATTTGATTTTGTATGGTAGTTATGATTTAAAACCAAACTATGCGCCAAAAGGGCGTTTTAGTCGTTATATGACATAATTTACGACTTGTATCAAAACTCGGGTTATAATCAGATTTATAGTACTAGAATATGTTAATTATATTAACATATCAGTAGGTAAAACATTTGCAAGTTCATTGTTGATTAAAACCATGTTTTATGTAAAATAAATATACTTTATAATTAGAGTTAAATGCCATTTTAGTCCTTGTGGTTTGGGTCTTTTTGCCAATTTAGTCCAAAGGTTTGAAAAGTTGCCATTTTGGTCCAAATAGTTTCAAACGTTGCCATTTTAGTCAACTGAGCTAACTTCATCCATTTTTTTTGTTAACTAGAAGGGCAATCCGGTCATTTTTATGTAATTCTGTTAACTAAAAAGGCAATTCAGCCATATAAAATACCCGAATTGCCCTTCTCTTTAACAGAAAAATGGATGAAGTTTACCCAGTGGACTAAAATGGCAACGTTTAAAACTAATTGGACTAAAATGGTAACGTTTCAAACCTTTGGACTAAACTGACAAAATAACCCAAACCACAAGGACTAAAATGGAATTTAACTCTTATAATTATCTTTACAAAATGATCTGAATCCCAACATGCTTTCATTTATTTTTAAAACACATAAGTTATATTATAAATTCTTAAGAAAGTCGGTTAGAGTTTCCTCTGTTTTTGTAACAACCTGACAACACAAATTGTCATCAAATCTCAATAAGCAAGTGTCCAACATTTAATATAACTTTTATACACAACATGTCAAGTTCTAAGTTCATTACATGCCCCACCTTAAATTACATGCCTCGTCTTGAATTTAATCATAACTATATTATATACATAAACATTTCCAAGTCCCACCACTCAAGTGTCATGGATTTTTAGAGTCGGGTTAATTTATTGACCGTTAAAAATACGAATCGGGTCGGGTTCCCTAGAGCTCGGATCGACAAGTATATATTTATAACAATTAAATACAATAAATAAATATTCAAGCGTAATACCATCTCTAGCCAAACTTGACTTGACACTGTGACCTGAGCGTTGACCAGAACTGGAGAGTTGACCGGAGTTGATCAGGTTGACCATGACCCGAACTTTGACCAAATTTGACCTGGTTTGACTGACCCGAACTGACTTCCAAAAAAAACCCGCAAACAGTATATGTCTGAAGAAACACTGAACTAAATTTATGGTTAATTAGTTTGGTTTATGTTCCTTTCATAGAGGTTAATCTTCTTTTAACTTCCTGAGCTCTGATCGTTCAGCTAATCCTGCAAAACAGAACACCGTTAGCTCGTTAAGAGGGGAATATGGGGGTTTCCCTCTTAACCAGACTCTAGCGGGAGAATAAGTATCTGCTTTGAGGAGATAATTGTGTGTCAAGAGTGAGAGTAAAGAGAATAGAATGTTTAACCTGTGAACTGAGGTATCTATTTATAGCCAGGGAGGTGTAAGAGGAGATGGGCTAATGGGCCTTGGGCCGGAAGGCGACAACATAGAGGATATGCTCTTTGTCTCATTGGTTTCGACCGTTAGTGTCTTCGAGAAGATCTTCGGTGCTGGCGCACCTTGATTGGAGCCACGCGTCTTAGTTGTCGGCCTTGTTGTCCCTCTGCCATCAGCAGGTAAGTGGAGATCATGGGGCAGGTGTCGCCGCCCCCTGATTGGTGCCACATAGCCGTCCTTGTGTACTTACTGTCTCCTGCACGTCAGACGATCGTGGAGCACGATACAGCACAGCCTGGAAGATGCTGATTGGCTTGCCCTTCTGCCACTTGTACCTTTAGTACCTTCTGAAGTGGCCTTGCTCTTTGACTCCTGTGCGACCCTTGCTGAGCACATTAGTAGCCCGCGCGGGGTTGCAGGAGGTGAAGGTCCTTATTCAGAATGCCAAGTATAGAAACTGCCGTTATCTCTTGGTTTAACCTCGCGCGAGACCATGCTCTGCTGGTTCATCCCGCGTGGGGTCTAAAGATTGATCACCGAAGTGATTAAGGAGTATGGTCCAAAGCGCGACCAGAATGGTCTACACGGCATTTTTGGGACCATACCCCTTCAAGTCCCCCCAGTCCAGTGATGCATCACGTGCGAAGTGAGTGGTTGGAGCTCTGGACATAGAAAAAGGAAGTGTTAGGCTAGAAAAAATGCTTGTTAGATCTTGGTGAGTCACGCGCGTGTAACTGTTTGTCAGTTACTACGTCGCGACTACCAGATTTGTCTGTTGGAAATTCTCTGCTTTTGGATGTAAGCGCGCATGTGCATTGGGTGTTTGTGAATGTTGCACGGCCTGGGTAACTTCTGCATGAACTTTGTAGTAGATTTGAGCGGGAAAACTCTCGATTTTTGAACTCTGACAGGTTGGTGAGAAACGTCGTTGATGACGACATTTGAGTTGACTGCTAACACGACTGTCATCAAGTTGTCCCTGACAGTTCGGCTTTCCGTCAGTTGAGTGAGACCCACGCGCGCGTGGTAATCGTCACTCCGGGAAATGCGTCACACGTGGCAGTTGCTGATTGGATACGCGTGCGGTGATTCCGGCACGTCTACTCATCGCATTAAATGCAATGAGTATATATAGTCGATGAGATGGGAGAGAAGTTCACAACCTTTGCTTCTGTTGCTTTATTTTCTCTCCATATCTTCTTTGAATTTTCAAATCTTCAAGTGTTCAGTAGCAGATCTTCAAGTTTCTTTAGAAGATATTCAAAGATCTTCAACTTTTCCGAAGAATATTCAGTGCTTCCACTTGAATATCCATGGCTGAATAAAATCCCCAAGAAGAAAACCCAACGGATGAAGGTCCCCTCCGTGTCCTCAAATGGGACCTGGGATTATTTGAACAGATTACAAGAGGCTTCCGGTTCCCACCGGAGTGGGATGCTCGATACCCCGGCCAGAACCAGACGGCCGCCGATGCACCGCCGGGGTACATCACACTTTTTGAAGATTTCTTCTTGCAGGGTAACTTCCGGTTGCAGGCCACTGAGTTTATGGCCCATATTCTTCAGTATTATGGGTTTCATATCTCACAGATGAGCCCACCCGGCATGGTGAGGGTGAGACATTTTGATTTTTTATGCCGAGCCCATGATGTAGAGCCCACAGTGGATAAATTTCGGGTATTCTATCAGCTAATTAGAAACATGGGATTCTACTCCTTTGGCAACCGGGCCTCTGCCAAGAAGATACTTCTGAATCCACCCAAGAGTTTCCATGATTGGAAACAAAAGTTCTTCTTTATTAGGGAGGAGGTAATGCCGATTGCAATGACCTTCCACGCGCCGGACACGATCGAGAAGGAGGAACTGGAGATTCCAAAGTAAGGGGCCTGGTATGTGAAGCTCACTGCCACACCCAATCGAGTTTTTGGTGAAAACGTTCTGGTGGTGGCGCAGATGAGTGATCAATGGCCACCGGAGAGCAACGAAGTTCCAGTGTTGAAGTTTCAAGATAGAGGTTCGTTATCTTTCTTTAACTTCTTTTGCCATTCAGTTGCGCTTAATTGTTTGGTTTGAATGTAGAGGCACAACTCTATCAAGCTGCTTTCCCCACATTTGGTGGATCCATGGGGGTGCGCCCGCTGGGGCCAGGGGAGCAATATTGGTATGATCGCATCAAAGGTCAATTTCTGTATCCTCCAGCTGGAGCTTTCGCCAATCCTCCTACTGCGACAGAAGGTGCGCATCTTCCCAATCCCAGACCCTTGCGTGCTGTGACTTCCGCTTGGAAAGAGATTCTTTATCTTTCCAGTGAGGAGTCTGTAGGGTCTTCCAATGAGGAGCTAAGTTCATGGTCTAACATCTTTGCAGGTGTGTTGCGCGACCTGGGGATTGACCCAGAAGAGAAGAAGAAGAAACCAAACAAGAGGAAGAAAGGCGCTGAAGTGACCAGCAAGAAAGGCAGGAGTAGCCGCGCGGCTGCTGGTGCTTCTAATAAAGGTACTCTATGCTTTCGTCAGAGTAACTTAGAGGATTATGTTGTCCTAAGTGATTCACTTGAAGGTTTGTTGCGTATAGGCGAAAAGAAGACTGGCGTCGCTAGTTCGAAGAGTTCATGTAGCGCGGGTTCCCGGAACCCAGATGCTGGTGCTACTCCCTCTTCCATCGCTGTTGATGACAAAGAGGAAGAAGAAGAAGAAGAAGAAGAAGAGGAAGAGCCTGCTGAGAAGTTAATAAGCAGGAAGAGAAGTAGAAAGGAGACTACAGCTGGTGCTTCTGTGGCGTAGAAGGCTAGGGAAGCCCCCGTAATCGGAAAACAGAGCAGTCAGCGCTCTCTTTATAAATTCTCTCTCGGTTAGTCTCTTGACTACCTTCTTGTTTTTTTGTTGCCACCCCTTTTTAACACTTAGTTTCTGCAGAGGCCAAGAAAAAGACCCCAGAAAAGAAGGGTGTTGTTTTTAAAGATCCCCAAGAGTTGGCGCAAAAAAGAACCAAGGTTACAATAAAGCCTTTCAAGACTGCTGGGTTAGAGGCTGAGAAGGAGAAGAAGAAGGCTGCTGAGAAGCCTGTTGACAAGGCTGTTGAGAAAGAGAAGGAGAGGGAGAAAAAGAAGGCTCCTGAAAAGCCTATTGGTGATGATCCTAAGGAGACCGGGGCCGCTGCTACTACTGCTCATGAAAAAGCGCCGGGTCCGGAGGTTGTCCATATCACGGGGCTTGACCAGCCCCTTCATGAGAAAAAGAAAGAAACTGGCTAAGGACCCGAGGTTGTTAAACCCATTAAGCCGGTGCAGGTTGATGCCCCCACCCAAACTGCTCAAGTTACTTTTGCCGCTGGGGGTCAGCTGGCACTGCGCATAAGGAGGCTACGACCACTGCAGGTGGCGCGGGTGCGGCTGGTGGTGCAGGAGGGTCGATGCCACAGATTATCGGTCCGAAGGATACTGTGGGCGATATTTACTACAAGACCTATACTGGGGAGACGCGTGGTAATGCTCCCCATCAAGCTCCATGGGGTTTAAAACAGAAGGACACCTTCCTGGTGTTTGGTGCATGTCGCGACTGGTTCTTGAATTCATTCCCTCCCGGTGAGGTTAACCGCCAAAGGGCACGAACTCACGATGGGCTATACCAAGCCTATGTCGTTGTGGAGGCCAATACTCGAGCCGCCAACCACCAGATCGTGTGTGAGTGGCGCACGATGGTTAAAGAGCGGGTTGAGTGGGAGAAGTACCGTGAGCGCCTGGAGAGGCAGGTTAAGGAGTTTGAAAAAGCTAAGGCTGGGTTTGCTGAAGAAAAAACTAAGTTTGAGTCTGATAGGAAATCGGAGGAATGGGGCCGTGAAGGCCTTAGGGGTAAGCTTCGTGCTGCTGAAGATCTTTTGGCGAAGGATCGCGCGGAGTGGAAGAAAATGTGTGAAAAAGATAATCAACGTATGTATGTCGCGCGCTCTAAAATCACAGACCTTGAGGCTCAAGTTGCTGATCTGAAAGGGAAGATTAAGGATGGGCAAACCGATAGAGAACGTGTTGAGGTTTGATCAGTGTTAACCCTTCTTCCCTTTATGCTTTTTGTTTGTGAAATTATCTAAGTCTTTCCTTTTGCAGGCTGAGTTGAAAGCGCAGGTATCCAGTAAGGACAAGGACCTGGCGGCTAAGGACGTTGAGATTGCAGAGTTGAAACGTCGTTTGCAAGAGAAAACCGACAAAAGTGAGTCCTTAGAAATTGACCTTGAGGCCGAATGAGTGAAAGCTGCTACTGCTGAGGAGGCCAAACAGAAGGCTGAGGAGGCGCGAGACATGAGCACAACTGCCCTCAACGTAGCGCAAAACAATTACTCCGAGGCCCAAGGCATTGTTAACACGCTGGTCTCTGAGGCTAAATGGATGCACGGTAGAGGTGTAGTCCTGGTACGGTTCTCCTCTTTAACTTAAGCTTTATTTGTTAAAACTTATTTCTTATCCATTGCCTTTACTGTAGATGGCCAACTCTATCTTGAATGCTTCCGAGCTACATGGAGCTGTTGCTTCGCTCATAGATGCCTCACGCGCGGTTGGTCACCGTGGAGGTTATCTAGAGTGTTCGCAGCATGTTGAAGAGGCGTTAGGACATGAGTTTGACGTTAGTCATTGTTCAGTGACCGATCAGGCTGATGCTGCATTGGCCCGCGCTGAAAAGGTCTATGACCATTTATCACTGCCTGTGATGGATTTGGTCGCAGAGGTGCTGAAGCATGATGACTGGTGCCACCGGCTAAAGGCTATTCTAGACCCTCCAGAAACTGGGGAGTTATCTGATGAAGAAGAACCAGCCGGTGATGATGGCGATGACGACGATGATTGTGGTGATGGTTATGAGTAGTTAGTGTTGATAGGCTTCGTGCCTTGTAATTTTCGTTTTAGATGTTGAATGTAACTCGATACGCGGTCACGCAATTTGGAATGAATCAATGATGTTTTGTTATTTCTTATGTGTTGATTGCGCGGTGCGCCTTTTAGAATATAGCATTATGTTTGCTATTAATTCGTTGAGTTACAATTATTGCACTGTTGTTAGAAACTTTGGTTAAGTTAGCGCGAATAAATGTAAGTGTGGCTCGTGTATGAGTAATTGCTCGGTCTCGCGCTAACCAAAAGTTTGACATGCATTTGTAACGTAGAAGTCATGATGCTAAAAACAAAAGGCATAAGTTAATGCTTTCATTAAGTAGCTTGCAAACAGGCGCTAGGCCAATCGTACATCATTGAAATAAAAAGGGGCGTATAGCCAACATAAGTAGTAAAAAGGCGCATAGCCAACATAAGCTGATAAAGGCGCATGGCCGAGAATAGACACATGTAACATTTGTGCAATTGTTGCGCGTTCCACGTGCGCGGGATGATGTGTCCATCCAGAGTGCGCAACTTGTATGCCCTTTTCCCTAGCACCTCATGTATTAAGTATGGGCCTTCCCATTTGGGTGCTAGCTTCCCAGGGCGTTCAGCATTTGAAGCTTCATTGTCTCTGAAGACATATTCTCCTGGAGTGAAGGTACAAATGCGTACTCTTGCATTGTAATACCTCTCCAATTGCGTCTTGTACTTGGCTTCTTTGATTCGCGCTATTTCGCGTCTCTCTTCTAGCAGGTCCAAGTCTAGACGACGCTCCACCTCGTTATCGATTTTATTGACCGTTGTCAAGCGCGGCGAGGGGAGGCCAACTTAAGCTGGGATAACCGCCTCTGAGCCATAAACTAGGCTAAAGGGGGTTTCGCCAGTGCTCGTCTTCGGCATGGTTCGATGAGCACACAGGATGCTCGGGAGCTCATCTACCCAGCCTCTTCTCTTGGTGCCCAGTTGGGCCTTTATCCCTTCGACAATACTCTTTTTGACACTTTCTACTTGGTCGTTGCCCTAAGGGTGCGCAACGGAAGAGAAAGTGAGTTCAATCTTCATTTCTTTCATCCACTTATGAAGGTCTTCAGAAGTAAATTGATACCATTGTCGGTTACAATCTTGAGCGGGAGGCCAAACCTGCAGATGATGTGTTCCCATATAAACTTACGCACCATCATTGCAGTAGTTGAGGCGAGAGTTTTGGCCTCCACCCACTTGGTGAAATAATCAACGACAACGATTATAAACTTCACAGCACCAGGAGCTTCAGGGAAAGGTCCCACCATATCGATCCCCCACTATTGGAAAGGCCAAGCAGTGGATACGGGGATTAGATCGTTCTTTGGGCGCAGGGTTTTCGGGGAGTTCCTTTGACAGGAGTCGCATTTGCACAATTCCTTTAGAGCATCGACGTGCATCACTGGCCAATAATATCCAGTGTTCATTATCTTCGCGACGACCATGCGCGGGCCCGCATGGATGCCACAGATGCCTTCATGGATCTCCCTGATCAAGTAATTTGCATCTTGGGGGTCCACACAGCGCAGAAGTGGCCCCAAGAAGGATCTTCGATACAAGATACCACCATTCATCTCATAGTATAAGGCTTTATTCTGTATTTTCCTTGCCTCAGCTTTATTTTCAGGGAGTATTCCTTCTTGCAAATACTAGATGATAGGGGTCATCCAAGATGGTTGCCCTATTTTTTGTCACATTCACTTAACGCAGCAAAACCGACGGGTTTTTAAGTACTTCAGTTCTTACATCTTTGGCGAGATGTTGAAGCAAGCTTGCTCAAGGCGTCTGCTGGTTTGTTCTCTGAATGATTGATGTGAACTACCTTGTATGACTTGAATTGTTGAAGCAACTCTTTCACTTGGTCCAAATACATGGCCATAACTTCACCCTTTGCGTCATACAATCCGTTAATTTGACTGGCGATCAGGAGTGACTCGACATGCACTTGCAAATTTGGAGCTCCCATTTTTATGGCTAGGCTTAAGCCTGCCAAAAACGCTTCGTACTCTGCATTGTTGTTGGTATTTTTGAAATCCAACTTGATGGCATAGGTGAACTCATGCTGTTCTGGGCTAACAAGGCGCAATCCGGCTCCTACGTTGTCTTCATTTGAGGCCCCGTCAGTGTATAACAACCATAACCCTTCTGACATGTCCTTGACGGGAGTATCCACAACTTCACAATCTTTGATCTTGTCTTCCGGAACTTCAGTAATGAAGTCCGCTAACACTTGGCCGTTAATTGCTGGACGCGGCCTGTATATAATGTTGTGGCCCCCAGCTCGATCGCCCATTTTGCTAACCGACCTGATGTCTCTGGTTTTTGCAATATCGTGCCGATATGAAAGTTAGTGAGTACAGTGATTACGTGTCCTGTGAAGTATCTGCGGAGCCTCCTGGAGGCGTGTAGCAGCGCTAGCACTAACTTTTCCATTGTTGAATATCGAGTTTCTGGATTTGTAAGCACCCTACTAACATAGTAGATTGGAGTCTGAACTCCGTCTCTTTCTACTAACAATACCGACCCAACAGCCTTATCTGAAGAGGACAAGTACAGAAGGAGTGGTTCTTTCTCAAATGGCGCGGTTAGTGTAGGGAGCTTGATTAAACATTGATTCATCTGTTGGAAGGCAGCTTCTGCTTCGGGCTCCCATTTAAACTCTTGTTTTTTCACGCAGTTGCGCAAAGTACTGATGAAAGGGTACGATTTTGCAGCGTGATTTGACAAAAAACGATTTAGCGCGGCTAGGCGGCCGGCTAATCTCTGCATCTCTTTGATCGTGCGTGGTGATGGCATCCGCTCTATAGCTTGAACTTTTTCGGGGTAACCTTGAAACCACCGTTTGTAACCATGAAGCCTAAAAGCTTGCCTTCTTCCATACCAAAAGAACACTTTGCTGGATTCAGCTTCATGTTCACGCTTCTCAAAGAGTTAAATGTCTTCTCAATGTCCTTTAACATCTGGTCCTCCTCAGGAGTTTTAATCACAAGATCATCGATGTAGACTTCGATATGCTTCCCGATGTCATCAGCAAATATCGTATCCATCAGGCGCTGGTAGGTTGTGCCAGCGTTTTTGAGGCCGAATGGCATCTTTGTGTAACAGAAGATGCCGATGTCGGTTCGAAAAGCTGTCTTGTCTTCATCCTCAAGCTTCATTTGAACCTGATGATACCCCTTGTAACAATCCAGAAAACATTTCCATCTGTACGGCGCGAGAGAGTCTATCTTTTTGTCGATCTCAGGCAAAGAATAGCAATCTTTGGGACATGCCTTGTTGAGATCGGTATAATCGACACACATTCTCCATCCTCCATTAGACTTCTCCACCATAACGGGGTTTGCCACCCAGCTTTGGTACCGCACCTCTCTCAGTATACCTGCTTTTAGCAATTCACAGATTTGCTCATTCATGGCTTTTCTCTTATCCGCCCCTAGGCTGCGCCTTCTTTGGACCTTTGGCTCGACGGAGGGATAAGTGTTCAAACAGTGCTCAGTGACGTTGCGCGGGACACCGGTCATGTCTACCGGAGTCCAGGCGAAAATGTCCATGTTCCTGAACAAAAGTTGCTTGAGGTGCGTTCTGATGTTTGGTGAGATTGCGTGACCTATCGTCACCGTTTGCTCTGGGTATTTGCGGTTTAAAACCCATTTTTCTGGTTCGGTCGTTGAAATTTTTGCCACTTTGGCAGGGCGCACATCCTCTGCTGACATCACTTCTTTCTTTGCATAAATAATCGCCACCCCCCGTCTCGGTTAGGAACCCGATGGCTAAGTGGGGTGTGGAGGTTACCATGTTTAGCTCTCCTTGGGTTTCTCTCCCAATAAAAACATCATGCCTTGATTTGACTGGCATCACCATGAAGTTGACATTTGTGGTTCTTGAATGCTTCCCGTCAGACAGCGTGACGGGGAAGCTGATTTGGCCTAATGGGAAGACCATTTCGTTGCAGAATCCTGACAGAGGATAATCAACTGACTCGAGTCTCGCTTTATCTTCATCATCAAACTGATTAAAGAACTGCTCGTAGATGATGTCAGTTGTACTTCCCGGATCAATGAATATGTATTCTATTTCATAATGACCGATAATACCGATGATGATGACAGGGCGCGTAGCGCGTGGACCCCCGCGTACTACCGGGAAGATAACCTGTTGCTCTTGCCATGCAGGTTCGAAAGGGCGCTTGCCTTTGTCTCTTGCGTTGTATCTTGGTCCGTTGACCATGTGAGTTTCCAGGCACCTGACCTTCTTCTAGTTTCCATCATCATGGCGCTGGATCTAGCGTGTCTCTTTGCGCACATTCTTCACCAGGTGACTTAACTTTCCGCTTTTCAGCGCTCTCTCGAGCTCTTATTGTAAACTGATATAGTCATCTGTCAGATGACCTGTATCCTTGTGAAAATCGCAGTACAGGTTCGGGTCTTGCCCCTTCTTGTTTGTCATAGGCCTTGGAGCCTTGAAATCGTGGTTCTCCGTCATGAGCACCTCTTTTGGTGTCTTTGTGAGCGGAGTCCAGTGCTTTTCTCGAATATCGTCCCTGATTGCCTTTCGATACCCAATTATGTCGATTGTTTCTCTTGCGTCCTCTTTGTAGCACGATCTTTCCTCATAACCACTGGATTTTCCAGCTTTCCAATCATGATTTTTGCCCTTGTTACGCTTGCCGTAGTCGCGCGAGCTTCTCTTGGAAAAGCGATCTTTGGTGTATGAGCTCTTGGCTCCGGCTAGCGACTCTTCAGTTTGCGCTACTATTTTTGTGGCTTCCATCAGCTTATCCCACTCCTTGGGCATACTGTCTTTTCTGGTGATAGTTCTGATGAGACTATCACATCGAATAGCTTTCTTGAAGTGAGCGCGCATGAGCTGTTCGCTTACACCGCCGATTTCCAGACACTCCTAGTTAAATCGAGTGATGAAGTCTTCCAAACCTTCATTTTCTCTGCGCTAGATATCTGTTACTTCAGACGTATCTTGTTGATAGCGTCTTTGCTGGCTGAAGTGGTTTACAAACTGTGTTCTGAAATCAACCCATGAACTGATTTTTCCAGGCGGAAAGCTGTCGAACCAGGCGCGAGCAGCCCCAGTAAACGTCTGGAAAAATAAATGACACCACATCGGCATGCTCCATCCTCCCATACAACCATCACTTGTGAATACTCTGACATGGTCGTCAGGATCAGTTAAACCATTGAACTTTCCCACTGTTGGGGGTAGCTTTTCTCTTGAGAGCGGTGCCAAAGCAATCTTTGGGATAAACTTCGAGTGCTCAGCAGCTTCAGCTGGCCTGTAGGCGAGGCTGAAATCTCGTTCTGCTTCTTTGCTATATGCTATGCGCTGCCTTGGCTTGTAAGATTCGTGGTTTTTCGGTAATCTGTTGAAAACTGACGAACCTTTGTCTTCTTGCCAGGTGGGATCATTCGGATCAGTATCATCCCATTTGTTGTTCATGTTGCGCAGCCCAAGCCGGCTATGAACTGGTCGTTTGTGCTACACATATGATGGATGATCACTTACGCATATGTTTCTCCGTATGTGTCACGCGTATCATGTATGCTTGGCCTTCTCATAGGAGGAGGTCTGTTGATTCTGCCTTGAAAGTTCAGCTATGGGGGCGTCTGGCGCTCCCCCTGAGTTGGACCCGGAGGAGTAACCAATGAGGGTTCTGCTTGTAAAATTGCTTGTTGTGCGCTCAATGACTGATACGCAGTATTGATGGTAGCAATTTGTTTGGCGTACCAAGAAGCTAAGGTTTCGCCTTCTGGTAGCCCTAATAGCGCCGAGATGTTTGGATTTGGAGCTAGGTTTGAAGGACCAGCAACATGACTTGTTGGGATTCCCGTCTGGGTGATGCGAGTGAAGCTCGCGCGGGGTCCCCCGGTGTTGGTTATCTCGATTTCACCTATCTCTTTGGCAGGTTGGACTTGGACATTCTGATTGTCCTCCCCCAACGCTGCGTTAGAGTTCGTTCCAAAACCAAAATCAGGAATGATTCCTTGACCAGCCATGATCGAAGGAACAACAACTTAGGAAAAACTCAGAAAAAGAAGATGAAAATGGTTGCAAAAAAATTGGTGGGCGCCAACGAAGAAACACTGAACTAATTTTATGGTTAATTAGTTTGGTTTATGTTCCTTTCATAGTGGTTAATCTTCTTTTAACTTCCTGAGCTCCGATCGTTCAGCTAATCCTGCAAAACAGAACACCGTTAGCTCGTTAAGAGGGGAATATGGGGGTTTCCCTCTTAACCAGACTTCGGCGTGAGAATAAGTATCTGCTTTGAGGAGATAATTGTGTGTTAAGAGTGAGAGTAAAGAGAATAGAATGTTTAACCTGTGAACTAAGGTCTCTATCTATAGCCGGAGAGGTGTAAGAGGAGATGGGCTGATGGGCCTTAGGCCGGAAGGCGACAACATAGAGGATATGCTCTTTGTCTCACTGGTGTCGACCGTTAGTGTCTTCTAGAAGATCTTCGGTGCTGGCGCACCTTGATTGGAGCCACGTGTCTTAGTTGTCGGCCTTGTTGTCCCTCTGCCATCAGCAGATAAGTGGAGATCATGGGGCAGGTGTTGCCGCCCCCTGATTGGTGCCACATAGGCGTCCTTGTGTACTTACTGTCTCCTGCACGTCAGACGATCGTGGAGCACCATAGAGCACAGCTTGGAGGACGCTGATTGGCTTGCCCTTCTGCCACTTGTACCTTTAGTACCTTCTGAAGTGGCCTTGCTCTATGACTCCTGCGCGACCCTTGCTGAGCACATTAGTAGCCCGCGCGGGGTTGCAGGAGGTGAAGGTCCTTATTCAGAATGCCAGGTATAGAAACTGTCGTTATCTCTTGGTTTGACCTCGCGCGAGACCATGCTCTGCTTGTTCATCCAACGCGGGGTCTAAAGATTGATCATCGAAGTGATTAAGGAGTATGGTCCAAAGCGCGACCAGAATGGTCTACGCGGCATTTTTGGGACCATACCCCTTCAATGTCGTAACATCCGGATCTCCTAAAACGAAACACCCCTACTTGAGCCCAGGTTCATCGGAACTGAGCTGGTCGGAATAACCACTACCGTCATCCGCTGTTCTCTGCATCCAACAACACCATCGCAACCACAAACGACACCTCACAAGTCAGATCTAACTCAAATAACAAGGATCTAAACAGAAAGAATATAAATCAGATTGGGGAAATACTAACCGGAGTCCGTTGCCCTCCAGAAAAACGGGTTATCTCCTCCGCCGCTGAAACACGATTCCAATCCTCAAGCCGCCGGAAAAAAGTGTTATCTCCTCGCCGGAACACGATTCCGATATTACCTCCTCCATCGTTGAAACACACTAAATGGTTTCAGATGTGAGGACCGACGCCACCAAAACTCGTCGGAGGGGAAGTGGCTCAGCCGCACGCCGCCCTAGTGCACACACCGGACCCCAAACTTGACGCCATCTTGATCTGCGTCGTCTATAAGCCACCACCATGGCAGTGCGCTGCCGTGTGAGACCACCAGTGGGTGGGTGGCCGGTCATCGGGAACCACCAGCGGCACGGAGGTTTAGTCGGTTCCTCCATTTATCTTTGTCTCATTCTCACGATCTCTACATCTACACACTCAAGTGTGTGTTTTGTGCAGGTTTATGTGTCTTGAGAGAACTAGTGGGGGCTAGGGGTTTTTTTTTAAATGAAGGGGAAGGAAAGAATAAGATGCTTATATACAAGGTTTAGTTAGGTGGTTTCACTCCGTGAATACGAAATCGTTTAATCATAACTCAACACGATCGTTTACTAAAATTTCTTGATAAATAAAAATAATATTTATACAGTTATTTTCGAGTAAGTGCTAATTAGACGTGCTAAATTGTGACTGTAATTTATCTAAAAAAATTTGTATTTTAGATGTTGATTAGCGGTGTTACATCTTAGTTCGACGTTAACTTAAATCTTATGCTCGTCCGGGTTTATTATCCTTTACAGGTAATAATAAAATTGTTTGTGGTATGTATTTCTCCGCGTTACTAGTGTCGAAACGTTCGGGTTGTCATATCCTCCCCATGTTACAGAAATTTCGTCCTCGAAATTTAGGTTATAATATAGTCTAGGCTCCAGTTATAAGTTTGCCAATAACATGTTACGCGTAATAAATACTGTTACACGAAGGTTCACTAATTAACATATAAAGTCACATAACATATAAGTTCATATACCATATGAAATTACCAAATTTTATATTTATTTATTTGTTCAGGGATACTATTCCGATTGTTTATCGACGTTTGGTATAAACCCATGCGTGATCCCGTAATTCCTCGAATTACCGTTACGTGAATGCTTGTGAGATAGCTGACACACTTAATTTACCATAATCAAATGTAATGCACGAATGAATGTTTGAGATAACGGAGTTTGTGTTGACAGTATTAACCGAAAAAGAAAAAAATGTAGGTTGTCACATCATCCCCTTGTTGAAGAAATTTCGTCCTGAAATTTAGATTACGGTATTTTAAGACCATGATTGTAAGTTCATTACTAAAGAGAGCGTCAAGGCATATGACGGTACAACGAAATGAGATAAAATTAGACTACATGATCGAGATGACAGTTAATGACAAATGAGATTCAATTTTTCATCCAAACAAGTTAACAGGGATTATATAAGTTTTGAATAGCCAATTGTCAAAAAACAATTCGATTTCAGCAAAAGTATGTGCACATAAGTGCGACTATCAAAATTTATAGGGAGTCGCTTACAAAGACAATATACAAGAAAGTAAAGAAATGACGCAATTTCAAGATGGTATCACGGTATTGACGAGTAAGGTGATGTTTATAACTTACTTGGTAATTAGATATAGCTATCGTCGTTAGGCCATCAAAGGAAAAACACTGATACTTGTCACTTTGTACTTAGCCTTAATTAGGAATATAAGTTGAGTTAATGGGGACTCGATAATAAAAAAATGTCATAAAATGTTATGTTAAGCTGGGGAAATGCTCACGGGTGTTGGAACACTAATGTGTCATACTTCTGTATGACATTGACTGATGTATTTAACATGTATAGTCAGGGGGTGCACAAAATGTAGCTTAGGTGAGATCCACAAATGGAGTGTATGAATGGACACAAACGTCATACGTTATAACGTTAAAAACGAAGGGTCGACAAAATGAACCTAACTAGAATTGTGTTAAGGTAGTTAGTTAAAGGCCAAATTACTCAAATCCTAGGGTCACATGTGCTAGGTGCATTACCGAGAATTTGCTCGAAGTAATTGACATGAAAGTAATAAAAGTGAGTGTAAGAGGTATCGTTTTTATGTGGTGTTGCTGCCGGAGATCAGAGATGACGCCATCGTACGTAAGGGTTCGAGAAGGAGGAAATATTTGATTGGAACATGTGATTCAGGTAAATTCATCAACAAACCGGATGAAACTCAAGTCAGGCATTATGCCCTTTAGTTCAAAAGGTTAGCGTCTTGACGCGTTCATATGGTGGGAAGGGAAATATTCGGCTTATAGATCATGATACTTTGGTTGTAGTTGGTTGTAATATATGAGCAGCTTTTGATCAACGAGGAATAATAAGTATATAATAAGTGTGGTGCCTTCGCATAGAAATGGTGTTGACCTCGACATACCTCATGGAAATAGAAACTTTATCTTATGCTCCTGCACTTGTTGAACTTAAATATGGCTCGTTGCCCCTCGAGTAAGGCTTGTAGAGACTGATTTAGCCGAGCGAGGATTAGCGTATAATATGGTTAAACAAGAATTTCGATATTCATTCTAGTATAACAAAATAAGACGTGAGAACATACCAAGACGCGGTTGCCATCAATCTGTTCCACATAATTGTTTTAGAATCACTAGTAAAATTATAAATTTGATGATGAGGATGCAGTTGGCTGAACGCAAGCGGTATAAATATAAATAAAGTGATGCTATCGGTCGTTGGAAGCGTTCCATTGAAGGCGTTGCCACAATAAGAATTTTGTAGAAAAGTGATGATTGGTCGAGTTCATGGTGTTCTGGTTCAATCAGAGCATTCTCCACAGTCCTTGAACTTGCTCGTATGCGAATAAGAATGTATTCACAAAAAAAATCTGTCACACCCCCAAAATCCACCATGCGGAGCGTCACCGCTTAGAGGCGTGACATGACCAGGATCGAGCCACCAATCATATTGAACATCGTAATTAAGTAAATAAGACCAACCAAAATACGATTGGTGACCAAAACTAGTTAACCATGTTTAGTTTAAACAGCGGAAGCATAAGAGTAAATCCAAAAGCATAAGTCCATAGTTTATAAGTTAAAGTTCAAAACGCAAGTTTAACAAGTTCATAAGGATTTAAATAATGAGTACGGGACATAACAGTCCGTACACCACAACGACTCCTTCCTCGTGCAAGATCCAAGCGTTTAACGACCTGTAAGGCATGTAACAACGAGTCAACAACAAAGTTGAGTGAGTTCACGTTTGGTTGTTTAGTTTTAAGTTGTTTCTGAAAAACGTGGTTTGACTTTCGTTGGCTTAATTTCCGTGGGGGTTACCCTGTAGTTGAAAGCATGTTTAACCAGTTCCTTTTCTTTACCCAAACCATATCCATAATCAGTGGGGGCTTTCCCCGTGTGAACTACTAGACCATACATATCGACAAGTGACGAACAATAGTTGTGCCCTACATCAGTGTCTATCATCACTGACAGTTTGCCATAGTCCATTAGTACACGCCCGTTCGGACGACACGGTGTGAGGTTTGTTAAACCTAATAGCGCTATTAACTAATGACCCGCTCGCCATTGGCCTCGGCGATTAAGTCGATATAAATTGAGGGACTTCATGATAGAGTTTTGTCTAGTAAGTTTTTGAGGTTGTTGTCCTACCCAATGAGGACGAACGTACGTACGTATTCTACCCAAGGAGAACACGCAGGACTAATATTGGGATCCTACCCAAGGAGGATATGTAGATTCCATTTTAGTTTCTTAACCCATTCCCAAACCACCGGGAATCCCATGCCTTGTAGAAAGTGTGAACTCACCTCGGTTTGCTCGGTTAGATTCTCAAATATAGCTAACAGTCAAGGTCGGTCAATCACGTCCTAATATGATTACCAGTTAGTCATTTAGTGATTTTCAAATAGAGCACAAAGTTCCTACACGTATCAATCACATAACATGCATCACTTTAACGGTTTATGCCCATCTAAGTTTCCCATCCATTCCCCACTCATAATCAAAAATACTATAATGCACATAACACATATAACATGTTAGATCATTCACAGATAGCATACTCGACATTTAGACACGCAAATTACAGCTTATGTCATTTCAGCATAAATATTCAAAACCGGTCTGTTTTCGGACATTTTAATAAAATAGTTAACTTATTCCAAAAATTTCCAAATTTTTACAGAATGTTTTAAACGTTCCATATTTTATTGTGTAAAAATATCGGGGTCCAGTTCATTACCAATATTTTATAAAAATTCATTTTCCGGACTGCAATCAGATTCATCTTTTTCTGATCGCAGTCCACGGAATAATTTATTAAAAATTCCTCGTAAGTCCGATTTATGATATTCCAGTGGGGTAGTTACAAATACATCAGTTGTCATCTACTGTATAAATTTCCTGAGTTGATTCAACATAGATTTCCAGTTATCACTCAAAACATATCACTCATTTTCAGCAGCAAAAATGCAGCTTGAGCTGCTGTTACAAAACGACGCTTTAAAAATAGTAAACGAAGTCCAAAAATTATGATTCCAGTGCCATTAGAACCGTATTTCATAATACATAAACCTAGACTTCAGAAAATACATTTTTCGCTTTATTATGGTCTGTTTACAGCCTGATGAAGTCGGCTGGAAATGTGTTTCAGCATGTTCTTTATAGTTTAAATGTTACTATATTGTATCAACACATGTCCGAACAACGGATTTTATCAAGAGTTCGACGATCAATCATCATATATGTATTAACCAACCCTAAACCAACAACATACCCATTACAACATCAACAAATAGCATTTCATATACAAGTAAACTTCATGTAACCTTTATGTTTATATTTTTAGTGTTCTTGCATTTTAGTTGTAAACATAAGCATCATACTACAATGTTAGCCATAAAATAAGATGAACAAAGGTTAAACAAGAGCTTACTACTAGCTTATAGCTAGGGTAGAATCTAGTGCAAAGTTGGTAAGAAGAAGATGGTTAAAAGACTTGAAACAAGCTCCTTTGAAAAGTCCTTCAAGATGTAACCTCCATGGCTCACTTTGAAGCTTTGTATGGAATATGTAAATGAAGAAGATGAAGGTGTAAGGGTGATGGTGGTGGATTCGGTTGTAGTAAACCGAATGGAGAGAGAGAGAAGTGAAGTGAGAATGATTTATATGGAATGATGAACAATCTATGATCCATGCTTTTTAAAGATTCATTCACATATCTTGGTTACTATCACAAGTAATAATCTAATTAAATAATAGAACAAATCAAGGAAGTATGGCATGGAGATAAGTTGGTGATTATGTGGGTCCAACTTGGGACTAAAATCGTTGGGGGGTGTCTTGAGGTAAAAATTGTAACTAGAATGCAAGTATTAGTTAGATGTAAGAAAGGTGGTGATATAAGTTAGTTTGTTTATTTTTAGCGGGTGTTATGGCAAACGGGGACCATGACTAGCCAAAATTAATTAAATAATGTGTTTGACAAATATTTGGTGTCTCGGGTAATATCCGGTTGTTCGGTCGGATACTGTTCCGTTAAAGTGTTTAATTATTCCGTACGGTGTCTTATATATATATTTTTGCAACACAATTAATTCCTAACACATAGGAAAATATTCAAGACCATTTAGTCAAGTTTTCTGCATACTACTAGTATGCTACTACGCACATGTAAGTATAACACAGTAATCAGAGAGCAGTCAAATAATTCCACACAGTCATCAAGTACTTTAATTATCATTTAATAAATTGTACGGAATACATGTAATTTTTGAGGGTTGTCACATTCTCCCCCTGTTAAGAGAATTTCATCCCGAAATTTAGAGCGTGGTTACTGGGGAAGCTAGTTAAGTTGCGTTGTTTTCCTGATTTTCCTAGGGTGTCACATCATCCCCCCGTTGATTTGGAATTTCGTCCCGAAATTCTGCAGTAGCTTCAGCCTCAGTAGTGGTTGCGTTTTTCTTAAACAGTTGGGGATACTTGAGTTTCATTTGGTCTTCTCGTTCCCAGGTATACTCTGGGCCACGACGTGCATTCCAACGAACTCGAACGAGAGGTATTCTTGTGCGCTTGAGAATCTTAACATCTCGATCAGTAATCTCTACAGGTTCCTCGACGAATCGCAGCTGGTCGTCGATAGTGAGTTCCTTGAGAGGAACTATGAGGGTCTCATCTGACAGACACTTCTTCAGATTCGACACATGGAAAACATTGTGAACTCCGCTGAGTTCTTCAGGTAGATTCAACCTGTAGGCGACTTTGCCAATTTTCTCGGTGACTTCGAACGGTCCGACATAACGCGGATTGAGTTTGCCTCGTTTGCCAAAGCGGACTACACCTTTCCAAGGTGAGACTTTGAGTAGCACTCGATCCCCAACCTGGAGCTCGAGTGGTTTTCTTCCCTTATCAGCATAGCTTTTCTGACGGTCACGAGCTGCCGCCATTCGCTGTCGTATCAGAGCAATTCTCTCGGTGGTATCTACCACAAGTTCTGGGCCAGTGATTTGGCTGTCACCAACTTCTGCCCAACAGAGAGGTGATCGGCATTTGCGTCCGTACAATGCTTCGAACGGAGCGGCTTGGATGCTGGTGTGGTAGCTGTTGTTATATGAAAACTCCACTAACGGGAGATGCTTTTCCCAGCCATTTCCAAAGTCGATTACGCATACCCTAAGCATGTCTTCAAGGGTTTGGATGGTGCGTTCAGATTGCCCATCCGTCTGTGGGTGATAAGCGGTGCTCATATCTAGACGTGAGCCAAAGGACTTGTGCATAGCTTGCCACAGTTCAGAAGTAAAACGCGCGTCACGATCAGAAATGATGGAGGTTGGCACTCCGTGCCTTGATACCACTTCCTTTAGGTAAATGTCTGCTAGAGTAGAAAACTTATCCGTTTCCTTGATAGCCAGAAAATGTGCAGACTTGGTCAGTCGATCCACGATCACCCAAATGGTGTCATTCCCGCGTTGAGATCTAGGAAGGCCAGTAACGAAATCCATGGAAATTTGCTCCCATTTCCATGTCGAGATCTCTGGTTGTTGAAGTAGGCCTGATGGTTTCTGATATTCGGTCTTGACTCTCGCACAAGTCAAGCATTTGCTAACGTAGGTTGCTATGTGGGCTTTCATACCAAGCCACCAGTACGCAGTCTTGAGATCATGGTACATCTTATCCGAACCAGGGTGTACCGAATAACGAGACTTGTGCGCTTCGTCCATCACAAGCTCGCGTAAGTTTCCGTAGAGTGGAACCCAGATGCGTCCGTTAACATAGTAGGCACCGTCTTCCTTTTGTTCTAGCAGCTGCCTCGATCCTCGTAGGGATTCAGCCCTGACGTTCTCTGCTTTTAATGCTTCAACCTGAGCATCGCGAATCTGAGCGGGAAGGTTGGATTGGATGGTAAGCTGTAAAGCACGTACACGCTTAGGTATAGTATCCTTTCGACTGAGGGCGTCGGCCACAACATTGGCTTTGCCCGGATGGTACTTGATCGCACATTCATAATCGTTCAAGAGTTCGACCCATCGGCGTTGTCGCATGTTTAATTCCTTTTGCTTGAAGATATGCTCGAGACTCCTGTGATCGGTGTAAATGGTGCACTTGGTACCATACAGGTAATGTCTCCATATCTTAAGTGCGAAAACAACTGCTCCCAGCTCCAGATCGTGAGTAGTGTAATTCCTTTCGTGAACCTTGAGTTGGCGTGATGCGTAGGCAATGACCTTGTCACGTTGCATCAACACACAACCAAGTCCTTGGATGGAAGCATCGCAGTAAACCACAAAATCATTTGTGCCCTCAGGCAATGAGAGGATAGGCGCGCTACAAAGTCTATCCTTCAAGTGCTGAAATGCGGACTCCTGTGCATCACCCCAATGATAGGTGACACCCTTCTGAGTCGGTGAAGTGAGAGGTTGCGCAATCTTGGAGAAATCTTTGATAAACCTTCTGTAATATCCTGCCAAACCCAAGAATTGGCGGATTTCTGTTGGTGTGCGGGGTGCAGGCCAGTTCTTGATTGAGTCAATCTTGGATGGATCAACATGAATCCCATCCTTGTTTACCACAAGGCCTAGAAAGTGGACTTCGCGAAGCCAGAAGTCACATTTCGAAAACTTGGCATACAACTGCTCCTTTCGAAGAAGTTCAAGCATAAGTCGCAGATGTTGCTCGTGTTCCTCCTGACTCTTAGAATAGATCAGGATATCGTCGATGAACACAATAACGAACTTATCCAGGTAAGGTTTACATACTAGGTTCATGAGATCCATGAAGACCGCTGGTGCATTCGTCAGCCCGAATGGCATAACCAGAAACTCGTAATGGCCGTAACGAGCTCTGAATGCTGTTTTGGAGACGTCCTCATCTCGGACCCTCAGCTGATGGTATCCCGATCTCAAATCAATCTTGGAGTAATAGCTCGACCCTTGCAACTGGTCGAATAGGTCATCAATGCGTGGAAGAGGATAACGATTCTTCACGGTCACCTTGTTAAGTTTGCGGTAGTCAATACACATTCTGAAAGTACCATATTTCTTCTTCACAAACAAGACTGGAGCTCCCCAGGGCGAAGAGCTAGGACGTATAAAACCCTTTTCCAAGAGTTCTTGTAATTGCGTGGACAGTTCTTCAAGTTCTGATGGAGCTAGACGATAAGGTGCTCGAGCTACTGGTGCTGCCCCAGGAGCTATCTCGATTTGAAACTCAACTTGACGATGAGGCGGAAGACCAGGCAATTCCTAAGGAAATACCTCAGGAAAATCGCGCACAATAGGAATGTCTTCAATTCTCTTCTCTTCTGTTGATGTGTCAATAACGAGTGCCAGAATGGCAGCGTGGCCCTTTCACAAACACTTCTGGGCCTGAAGGAAAGAGATGATGCCTTCGACAGCACCACTCTTGTCGCCACGAATCACGAGGGGTTCCTTACTAGAACGAGGAATGCGGACGATTTTCTCCTTGCAAACAATCTCCGCTTGATGATGAGATAGCCAATCCATCCCAATAACAACGTTGAAACTACCAAGTGTGATAGGAATAAGATCGATAGAGAAAGTCTGACCAGCTAAGACGAGGTTACAAACTTTAACTACGTGTGTGGCTTCAAGACTTTTACCGTTAGCTAGTTCTACCGTGTGTTTGGTGTTCAGAAGTGTTGGAGTGCGCTTAAGCATTTGACTAACTTTTAGAGACACATAACTGGTATCGGCACCCGAATCAAATAAGACAGTAACAAAGAAATCATCCAGAAGAAACTTACCCATCACAACGTTGGGATCGTTCCTTGCTTCTCCCTGACCAATCACGAACACACGACCTTGGGCGCCATTGCCATTATTGTTACCTCCATTGTTGCCTCCGTTGTTGTTTCCATTGTGGTTCCCGTTTCTTTGGTTATTGTTCTGGTTTTGGTTCAGCTGGGGGCAGTTCCTCTTAAAGTGGCCTTCAGCTCCACACTGAAAGCATCCTTTATTTCCCTGCTGATGCTGCTGCTGGTGGTTCTGTGGGGCTTGTTGTTGTTGTTGGCGATTCTGATTTGCTGGCCGGGTGCTCCTGCAATCCTTTGCTTCATGATCAAACTTGTTACACCTCAGGCAACGACCTTTGTTGCACTGCCCGCTGTGATGTTTGTTGCACCGGTTGCACTTGGGGTGGTTCCCTCGGTATCCACCCTGTCCTTGGTTACCAGAAGATTGCTGACCAGGAATCTGGTAGTCATCAGTCTTTCACTGCTGAGACTGAACTGAAGTAGAACCCTTTCCGGGGTTCCCATCCCATTTTCACTTGTTGTCGGTAGGTGCATCAGAAGTAGCTGTGGCACTGATACGTTTGGGTAGCCTGTTTTGCTCCACCGCTTGGTCGGTGAGACGATGAGCCAACTTGATAATTTGCTGAATGGTACCCAGGTTGGCTGAAGTTACGTGACTTTGAATCTCTGGTACAAGGCCCTTGAGGTACAGCTCAATACGTTTGATGGGAGGGTCCACCATAGTTGGACACAGGATGGCCAGCTCGTTTGACCTCTTAGTATACGCCTCAATCTCAGACCCCGTCATCTTCAGATTGTAAAATTCCACTTCTAGTTTGTGGATGTCATCCCGACTACAGTACTCCTCCTTGATCAGCTCTTTGAAACCACTCCAGGGTGTGGCATTAGCAACTGCCAGTCCTAGTAGTTGAACATGCGCCTTCCACCAGGTTAACGCAACTCCTTCAAGTGTCCCGGTAGCATATTTCACCCTACGGTCTTCGGGGCATTCGCACATCTCGAAAACTGACTCAAGCTTTTCAAACCAGTGAAGAAGGCCCACTGCTCCTTCGGTGCCACTGAAAGTGGTAGGTCAGCAGTCCATGAACGTCTTGAACGTGCACACAGGAGGCTGAGCATGTTGACCTGTTGCGCGAGAATAAAAGACAAAGTTAAGCACGAGGGTTGATTTGCGAAGGTAGGATCTAAACATCCTAAGGTGAGTTGGTATGGCAGGTTATACCTCCTGCAGGGTTGGCTGCGAGTGCCTCAGCGACTCGTTCATTGATCAAAGCCGTCAACTGGGCTTGAGTGAGGTTGATACGTCCTCCGCGTCCGCTCATGATCTTCATAATGAAGCAACATAAGTGAGAAAAGTGTCGCAAAAGTGCGCAAGTGTGGGACGATAGTAGAGAGTAAGTGCACAAGGTTCAAATAGCAATTATCACATTATCTAATGCACAGTGAGAACTATCTAACCGACAATATAGCATAAATCATACCACTTATGGTGTCGAGTCTTGCACGTGGAGCGAAGCGTCGTTGTGGATCGTTGAGCACTGTACAGATTATAGTCTGGTTTTATCAAAAAGTTTTTCCCTTTTTTAAAACCAAGTTCACTATAACCAATGGCTCTGATACCAATCTGTCACACCCCCAAAATCCACCATGCGGAGCGTCACCGCTTGGAGGCGTGACATGACCAGGATCGAGCCACCAATCATATTGAACATCGTAATTAAGTAAATAAGACCAACCACAATACGATTGGTGACCAAAACTAGTTAACCATGTTTAGTTTAAACAGCAGAAGCATAAGAGTAAATCCAAAAGCATAAGTCCATAGTTTATAAGTTAAAGTTCAAAACGCAAGTTTAACAAGTTCAAAAGGATTTAAATAATGAGCACGGGACATAACAGTCCGTACACCACAACGACTCCTTCCTCGTGCAAGATCCAAGCGTTTAACGACCTGTAAGGCATGTAACAACGAGTCAACAACAAAGTTGAGTGAGTTCACGTTTGGTTGTTTAGTTTTAAGTTGTTTCTGAAAAACGTGGTTTGACTTTCGTTGGCTTAATTGCTGTGGGGGTTACCCCGTAGTTGAAAGCATGTTTAACCAGTTCCTTTTCTTTACCCAAACCATATCCATAATCAGTGGGGGCTTTCCCCGTGTGAACTACTAGACCATACATATCGACAACTGACGAACAATAGTTGTGCCCTACATCAGTGTCTATCATCACTGACAGTTTGCCATAGTCCATTAGTACACGCCCGTTCGGACGACACGGTGTGAGGTTTGTTAAACCTAATAGCGCTATTAACTAATGACCCGCTCGCCATTGGCCTCGGCGATTAAGTCGATATAAATTGAGGGACTTCATGATAGAGTTTTGTCTAGTAAGTTTTTGAGGTTGTTGTCCTACCCAAGGAGGACGAACGTACGTACGTATTCTACCTAAGGAGAACACGCAAGACTAATATTGGCATCCTACCCAAGGAGGATGGCCGTACATATCCTACCCAAGGAGGATATGTAGATTCCATTTTAGTTTCTTAACCCATTCCCAAACCACCGGGAATCCCATGCCTTGTAGAAAGTGTGAACTCACCTCGGTTTGCTCGGTTAGATTCTCAAATGTAGCTAACAGTCAAGGTCGGTCAATCACGTCCTAATATGATTACCAGTTAGTCATTTAGTGATTTTCAAATAGAGCACAAAGTTCCTACACGTATCAATCACATAACATGCATCACTTTAACGGTTTATGCCCATCTAAGTTTCTCATCCATTCCCCACTCATAATCAAAAATACGATAATGCACATAACACATATAACATGTTAGATCATTCACAGATAGCATACTCGACATTTAGACACGCAAATTACAGCTTATGTCATTTCAGCATAAATATTCAAAACCGGTCTGTTTTCGGACATTTTAATAAAATAGTTAACTTATTCCAAAATTTCCCAAATTTTTACAGAATGTCTTAAACGTTCCATATTTTATTGTGTAAAAATATCGGGGTCCAGTTCATTACAAATATTTTATAAAAATTCATTTTCCGGACTGCAATTAGATTCATCTTTTTCTGATCGCAGTCCACGGAATAATTTATTAAAAATTCCTCGTAAGTCCGATTTACGAAATTCTAGTGGGGTAGTTACAAATACATCAGTTGTCATCTACTGTATAAATTTCCTGAGTTGATTCAACATAGATTTCCAGTTATGACTCAAAACATATCACTCATTTTCAGCAGCAAAAATGCAGCTTGAGCAGCTGTTACAAAATGACGCTTTAAAAATAGTAAACGAAGTCCAAAAATTATGATTCCAGTGCCATTAGAACCGTATTTCATAATACATAAACCTAGACTTCAGAAAATACATTTTTCTCTTTATTATGGTCTGTTTACAGCCTGATGAAGTCGGCTGGAAATGTGATTCAGCATGTTCTTTATAGTTTAAATGTTACTATATTGTATCAACACATGTCCGAACAACGGATT
Organism: Helianthus tuberosus; assembly: GCA_030545235.1. Taxonomy (NCBI): domain Eukaryota; kingdom Viridiplantae; phylum Streptophyta; class Magnoliopsida; order Asterales; family Asteraceae; genus Helianthus; species Helianthus tuberosus. The sequence continues at coordinate 204,967,895 of CM060425.1, forward strand.
TTATCAAGATTTCGACGATCAATCATCATATATGTATTAACCAACCCTAAACCAACAACATACCCATTACAACATCAACAAATAGCATTTCATATACAAGTAAACTTCATGTAACCTTTATGTTTATATTTTTAGTGTTCTTGCATTTTAGTTGTAAACATAAGCATCATACTACAATGTTAGCCATAAAATAAGATGAGCAAAGATTAAACAAGAGCTTACTACTAGCTTATAGCTAGGGTAGAATCTAGTGCAAAGTTGGTAAGAAGAAGATGGTTAAAAGACTTGAAACAAGCTCCTTTGAAAAGTCCTTCAAGATGTAACCTCCATGGCTCACTTTGAAGCTTTGTATGGAACTAGGATTTTGCCCGCCGCGCGTTGCGGCGGCGCGCGACGGGTGGAAACATATAGTAAGACAAAACACGATTCGTAAAACGCAGTGCGTAAAAGACAATTACAAAAAAAAAGTGTAAGTCACAAAGGTTGACACAAAGTGTACAACACAATGCATAAGACATTTCGTAAAACACAATGCATTGGCATTTGCAAAAGTAGGAGTTGTAGTCTAGGGGTTACAATTGCAATTTTTTAAAAGTTGGGTGGGGGTAAAAATGGAGTAATAGTGCAAGGGGTAAAAAAGCAAAGTCTAAAAAAGACAAAGTTTAAAAGTATAAGGGGTGGTAGTGGAAATGTGTAAAAGATGAGGGGGAGGTTTATGAACTAAATTTGTCATTTTGTGAAACTTTGAAGATGCCAAAGTCAAAGGGCTAAAATTGTAACATCGTGAAAGTACGGGGACAGGGAGGCAAAGCCGGTGGGAAACCCACCGACTTTCTCCTTTAAGATTGTAGTAGTATTTTGCCCGCCACGCGTTGCGGCCGTGCGCGACGGGTGGAAACATATAATAAGACAAAACATGATTCGTAGAACGCAGTGAGTAAAAGACAATTAAAAAAGATGTAAAACATAAAGGTAGACACAAAATTTAAAACACAATGCCTAAGACATTTCGTAAAACACAATGAATTGGCATTTGCAAAAGTAGGAGTTATAGTTTAGGGGGTTACAATTGCAATTTTTTAAATTTTGGGCATGTGTAAAAATGGAGTAATAGTCCAATGGGTAAAAAAGCATAGTCTAAAAAAAACAAAGTGTAAAAGTTTAGGGGTGGTGGCGGAAATGTGTAAAAGATGAGGGGGTGTTGGTAGAAATGTAAAAGAAGATGGTTGGTGGCGTAACTATGTAAGAGCTAAGGGGGTGATGGTGAAAAACCAAAGTAGAGGGTTGGTGCTCGTAAAGTTTAAAAGATGAGGTTGTGGTTTTAGAAATTCAAGTAGGAGGTTTAGAGGCTAAATTTGTTATTTTATAAAAGTTTAAAGACAAAGTAAAGGGCTAAAATAGCAAAATTATTAAAGTGAGGGGGCATGGAGCAAAGACAGAGTAAAAGGCTAAAATTGCAAAATTATTAAAGTGAGGGGGGCATGGAGCAAAGCCGGTGGGATTTCCCACCGACTTTGTCCTTTAAGTCTTTAGGGTAATATGTAAATGAAGAAGATTAAGGTGTAAGGGTGATGGTGGTGGATTCGGTTGTAGTAAACCGAATGGAGAGAGAGAGAAGTGAGAAGGATTTCTATGGAATGATGAACAATCTATGATCCATGCTTTTTAAAGATTCATTCACATATCTTGGTTACTATCACAAGTAATAATCTAATTAAATAATAGAACAAATCAAGGAAGTATGGCATGGAGATAAGTTGGTGATTATGTGGGTCCAACTTGGGACTAAAATCGTTGGGGGGGGGGGTGTCTTGAGGTAAAAATTGTAACTAGAATGCAAGTATTAGTTAGATGTAAGAAAGGTGGTGATATAAGTTAGTTTGTTTATTTTTAGCGGGTGTTATGGCAAACGGGGACCATGACTAGCAAAAAATAATTAAATAATGTGTTTGACAAATATTTGGTGTCTCGGGTAATATCCGGTTGTTCGGTCGGATACTGTTCCGTTAAAGTGTTTAATTATTCCGTACGGTGTCTTATATATATATTTTTGCAACACAATTAATTCCTAACACATAGGAAAATATTCAAGACCATTTAGTCAAGTTTTCTGCATACTAATAGTATGCTACTACGCACATGTAAGTATAACACAGTAATCAGAGAGCAGTCAAATAATTCCACACAGTCATCAAGTACTTTAATTATCATTTAATAAATTGTACGGAATACATGTAATTTTTTAGGGTTGTCACATTCTCCCCCTGTTAAGAGAATTTCGTCCCGAAATTTAGCGCGTGGTTACTGGGGAAGCTAGTTAAGTTGCGTTGTTTTCCTGATTTTCCCGGGGTGTCACAAAATCTATGCACGAAATTAAGTGTGTACTCAGTCGAACATGTATGCAACCAAGTTTGAGGGGTTGACTAAAATGTGTGTATTAGGAACATCGCATACGTCGCTAAGAAGTTTCATTACAAGGACACGAAAAATATAATCGAAAATTGTATGGTCATAATAATGTATCACCATCTTCAGGGTGCAAGAAGTGATAACTAAGGATCAAGAAGGCAAGTTTCCCGAGTTCTTTTTAAATTAGAGCACCAATTTGATTGGAGTTTATGCGTAGAGCTTCCAAGATGTAGTGTGACCACGATAATGGAGTGAGAAATTTGTCTACGTCGACAACAGTAACTTGCTACCACAGTAAACAGTATGCATCGACCAGTGCAAGGGTCAGGGAAAAGATTCGCTTAAAACGAAAACTCTTATGAAATAATAATTCTAGTGATATAAGAGGTAATATTTTTGTGTAGGTTATCGCTTTCATCTGTGTGTTGACTAACTTCCATCTCTGTCTTCCAATGTTCTTGAAACCATGGACCCGTTTAGGGAAATCCATTTGCAGCGTTAGATGTGTTGGGATGTCTATCAGGTTAGACTAACAGTTAGCCACACGGCATAGTGAGAGGATCAAAAGGAATTTTATAATTAAGTGTAGGGGGTAAAGTGTAAGTGTACTAGAGATCCTTCGCATTTCGCTTATATGTTGATGTTGAATGGCTTACGCTAATATTTTGGCAGGGTTTCAACTAGTGTGAAAGGTCCAGATGAGGCCCTTAGTTTCGCTAAGACTCTTACATGAGTAAAAAGAAAATAATGAAGAATTCTAGTGATGATAGCTCAATGCGATCGAGAACATCTTCAGTCTGATAGTTGCGCCTGCCAACTACCTACTAGGTTTAACGGTACCAGTTAATCGTTGAGTGGTTTACGGGAACTTCTACCAATAGTGGAAGTTTTATACAAGGAATTCACAGGTTAGGACACTTTATTCACACACAGGGTTTCACAAGGATTCACATGCTCCCACAAGAACGATGGAAATAGTAAAGATCAAGGTTGAGTAGAAGTTAATCACCGCTATGATTCCTATAGATTGTTGAATCCCTAACTTTGCCGAATAATGGGTCAGAATCCTTTACACTCGCTAGGTCTCACTGGGACTCACATGCACCCCACATTATTATTACGTGTGCACCGGTAATGATAATGCGATTTGCATGTTCATCTAAATTCCTCCTAACTTGCTTCAACGATCCTCAGATTCGAGTGTTAAAACAGATGTTGTCAAAATGGTAAAGATCACAAAGGTCTAGAGATTAGGTCATACTAACAAGGCATCATAATGTAAACAAGTAACACACGTGGTTTGTACTGTAATGCTGGGTATGCAACTATATGCAATGCAATGCATATGTGTACGCTAGATGTATAATGTGGGCGATAAATAAAAGACGAACCTTGCAATCTGGAGCGTAGTGTCATGGTCGCTTTCGGAACTGATTCGGTTATAGTCTGGTTTTACAAAAAGGTTTTAAAACCTAGTTCACTATAACCAGTGGCTCTGATACCAAACTGTCACACCCTCAAAATACCACCTGCGGAGTTACACCGCGAGGCGTGTGACGTACCAGAATCTAGCCACTAATCACATTAAACTAATAGTAAAATATTATTAAACGCAAAAGGTTTGTCTAACGTGAATAGTGTAATTCCAAATAGCATTTCAACGTAACATGTGTTCAGTGGAAGCAATCGTAACTGTTTCAATATAATCCAACCCAAACCTTTTTAAATTTCATAAGTTTAATAGTTTGCATCAAGTAGCGCGCCCCATGACACTCTCAGCTCCCCAGACTACAAGTTCCAAAGTGTAGTGTATCTATCAACCTGCAAGCATGCAGAAAAAGTGTATCAGCATAAAGCTAGCAAGTTCACAGTTTGTTAAAACGTTTAGTTACCAAGTATTAGTTTTAGGACATGTTGATAATAACTCCATACCGCAAGACGGCTGTTTGTTTGCCCTTCCCCAATGCTCTATCAAACATTGGTCATGTGGTTAAGGTCATTAGTTCACGCCCGTTCTATCCAGGTAAGTCGTGAGGGCGCCAAACCTAATAGCGCTATCAACTAATAACCCTGTTGCCCTACAAGCAACTAGATCGGTAGTAAGATAGGACTTAAGTGATAGATGTGAGTGTATGATCCAACATAGACATTAACTGAAATCTGCCTCATATCCCCTACAAGGATATAGGTTTGTAAAGTATCCCCTACAGGGATGCAAGTTTGTTTGTTTGTTTGTTCCTACTGGATGCATGCTTGTAAAGAGAGTAGTGAACTCACCTTAGGGTGCGTGTTATATCCAAAAGTATTGTGTCAACGACACGAACCATCATAGTATGCAAATAATCACCAAGACATCCCTAATAATATTTGCACATCATAAATAACTAATACTAGGGTAAAGTTGTTTCACGTATGATCGAGCTCTATCGATTCACTAAGCCTATGCCCTAGTGGTGTACTCGTTACCAAGTGTAAGTTAAGGTACCCTCATAAGCATGTATAAAAATATACATTTACTAACACAACAATACGTATATAATTTATATGCATGGATATGTACATATATTTATAACAAAATATATCTTTGTAGCTTCTAATGTGAATACATGTAGTCGAGTGATATTCCAAAGGACACACTCGTATCTTGTTTAATATTTGTCATAAACAAATATATACACATATTTATTTTCGGTTGTCCACTCGATACTAAAATGTTTCAAATGCTTATGTTGACTTAATATAAACATTTGTTATGTTCCGAATCCCGTTTAGACGCTCGACACAAATATAGTTGATTATATTTATTTTGATAAGACGTCCACAATAAGATTAAATACCAAAATTAATATTAGAAACTTGTTTTGTGCATCGTAGACGTCATCCAAAATAAATATACTTTATATTTATCTTTACAAAATGATCTGAATCCCGACATGCTTTCATTTGTTTTTAAAACACATTAGTTATATTATAGATTTTTAAGAAAATCGGGTAGAGTTTCCTCTGTTTTTGTAACAACCCGACAACACAAATTGTCATCAAATCTCAATAAGCAAGTGTCCAACATTTAATATAACCTTTTATACACAACATGTCAAGTTCTAACAGCATTCACATCCTAACCATCAAATTATGTGAGGAGGGGTTTTTATATTATAAAGGGTATAAAAAGTGGTTGTGAGTAGAGGAGAGAGAAAATGTTACTGTTCATCTGTATATTTGGGGGGACACTGTTCACCCGTTATAATTTTTTAATATATTTTGAAAGTGGTTGTGAGTGGAAGTGAGAGAAAAATGTAATGATAATATTATTTAATTGAAAGGAGAGAGAAAAAGTATTTGTTTTTAGTGGAAATATATTGATATAGGAGTTGTTTTTTAGTGGAATGTATGTATAATTTGATGGATTGGATGTGAATGCTCTAAGTTCATTACATGCCCCACCTTAAATTACCTACCTCGTCTTGAATTTAATCATAACTATATATTATATACATAAACATTTCCAAGTCCCACCACTCGAGTGTCATGAATTTTTAGAGTCGGGTTAATTTATTGACCGTTAAATATACGAATTAGGTCGAGTTCTCTAGAGCTCGGATCGACAAGTATATATTTATAACAATTTAATACAATAAATAATTATTCAAGCGTAAGGGTAGGCGGTATGGTATCGGTGAGTGGTGTGGGGGAGTGGAGTCACCGATCGGTGACCACACCGTGGTGATTGAGTTAGGGTGTTTGAGTAGGAGAGAGAGAGAAATCGGTGAATAGTTACCGAATGTGGAGAAGAGTGATGGAGGAGAGAGAGGAGAGAACAACCAATCAAAATTTTTTATTTTTTAATTGAGTTGGTGTTTGATCCATACCTAGTGTTTGAGTAGAAAATAGGAAGTGAAGGTGAGAGTTGACATGGCTTTATATCATTGGGTAGAGAAAACTCAAAAACCCTAAATTACCTAAATTACCCAAACCATACCGTCCACCCTAATACCATCTCTAGCCAAACTTGACTTGACACTATCACCCGAGCGTTGATCAGAACTGGAGAGTTGACCGGAGTTGACCAGGTTGACTGTGACCCGAACTTTGACCAGATTTGACCTGCTTTGACTGACCCGAACCGACTTCCAAAAAACCCCGCAAACAGTATGTGTCGTAACATCCGGATCTCCCGAAACGAAACCCACCTACTTGAGCCCAGGTTCATCGGAACTGAGACGGTCAGAATAACCACCACCGTCATCCGCAGTTCTCTGCATCCAACAACACCACCGCAGCCACCAGCGACACCTCACAAGTCAGATCTAACTCAAATAACAAGGATCTAAACAGAAAGAATATAAATCAGATTTGGGAAACACTTGTTGAACAAAGTGGATAAATAAGTAGACACACTACTCTTGACTGGAACACAATATCTCAACAGAGACACACTCAATGTTTGTGAAAGCTTTTCTGATTATATTGAACTGATACGATTACAAAGGAAACAAAGCAAAATAAATACTAAACTTTAAAAACAAACCCACTAAGGCACTAAGCCATGACCCCACTACTTTTGCATAAAATAAGGAACTACCTAACCATTACGAAATAGAAATAAACATGTGACAAAAGTAAACTTGTGCAGCAAACTTTGACTCAGCAACAGCAGGGAAATAGGATTTGACCATTTTAACACTCCCTCTCAACATCCAATTTCCCCAAACCCATATCTCTGCAGAAACCCAGCAACTTAGGACCTGACAAACTCTTAGTAAAAGCATCCGCAACCTGTTTAGTAGTATCCACCTGCACCAGCTTGAATTCACCCTTCAGCACCTTTTCACGAATGAAATGATAGTGTACCTCTATATGTTTAGTACGTGCATGAAACACTGGGTTTTCAGCTAACTTAATTGCAGAGCTGCTGTCACACAACATCTTCACTTGATAGTTCACTATTTGATGCAAATCTTGCATCATCCTGATTAACCAAACACCTTCTTGTGCTGCCATTGCAGCTGCATGATACTCTGCTTCAGTGGTAGACAACGACACAGTTGGCTGTCGTTTGCTACACCATGAGACTGGACTTGACCCATACATAAAAATGTAACCAGTAGTTGATCTCCTTGTATTCAAATCACCTGCGTAATCAGCATCGCAGTATCCAAATAACTTGGGCTCATGCTCCCTCTTGAACCATACACCTTGACCCAAAGTAAACTTCACATACCTTAAAACTCTCCGAAGAGCAATAAGGTGAGGCTTTCTCGGGCACTGCATGTACCTACTCAGAACCCCTACTGCAAATGAAATGTCGGGTCTAGACAGAGTGAGGTAGATCAAACTCCCCACCATTTTTCTGTATTCCGATGGATCTTCAAGCTCCTTTCCTTGATCAACATATAATCTGATACTAGATTCCATTGGAGTAGTTGCAGGCTTGCACAAACTCATACTGAACTTATGCAACAGATCAGTTGCATATTTGGTCTGGTGCAGTAAGAAATTGTCACCAGCATAGGTTAATTCCAAACCAAGAAAATGAATCAACCTGCCAAGATCCTTCATCTTGAACCGAACACACAGATTGGCCTTGAGTTGACTAATCTCTTCTTCATCATCTCCTGTAATGATCAAATCATCAACATAAACTAGCACAATCACAACTTTGTTACCGATTTTCTTGACAAACACACTGGCATCAGCATTGGTTATTTCAAAACCATTTTTCTCAAGAAACTCCCCAATTTTACCGAACCAGGCTCGTGGTGATTGTTTTAGACCGTAAATAGCCTTCTTCAATTTGCACACATACTCGGGATGTTCTTCACTCTCAAAGCCCCAAGGCTGATCCATAAGTATGACATGATCAAGATCTCCGTACAGGAACGCGTTGTTGACGTCCATTTGCCATAACTTCCATTGTTTGCTGACTGCAATTGCAAGCAGGACCCTTATAGTAGTCAACTTAGCCACTGGACTGAATGTATCCTCAAAGTCCACACCGTAAGTTTGTGAAAACCCCCGAGCCACTAGGCGAGCTTTATACCTTTCAATTGACCCGTCGGCTTTTTGCTTTAGTTTGTAGACCCATTTACACGAAACTGGGATTACATCAGTAGGCTTTGGTATAAGCTCCCATGTCTGGTTCTTTTGAAGGGCATCCATCTCTTCTCTCATAGCCTGGACCCACTCTTCTTTTACACAAGCCTCTTCATACCTTTCTGGTTCACACAACTTATCCTCAACAATAGCAACATTTGCATATTTAGGATTAGGTTTACGTACCCTTTGTGACCTTCTTAGGCTCGGTTCTGATACAGTAGTATCTTCATTGTTCTGAACAGATGCATCCTCTTCTTCTGTCACAGGTTCTTCACTAGTAAGTTGTAACTTAACTATCGACTCCTCAAGACTTTCTTTAAGCTGATCGGTATCAGGTAGAACCTTGCTATCCTCTGACCACCATGAGGAACTTTCATCAAAAATAACACTTCGTGACACATAAACTTTTCCGGTGTTTGGATCACAACAACGCCATCCTTTTCTTTCTGGGTCATAACCTACAAACACACACCGAACTGCCTTCTTCTCCATTTTGTGACGGAGATGACTCGGAACAAAAACATAACAAACACACCCAAAGACGCGAAAGTAACTCACGTTTGGTTTTGTTTGAGTCATCTTTTCAAATGGAGAGAGATAGTTAAGACTCTGTGATGGTAATCGATTGATTACGTACCCGGCTGTTCGCATTGCTTCTGCCCAAAATCGCCCAGGCAGATTCTTTCCATGTATAAGACTCCTTGTCACTTCCCCGAGATGTCTGTTCTTACGTTCTGAAACTCCATTCTGCTGTGGCGTATTCGGGCAAGTCAGTTGACGCCTAATTCGTTTTTACTTCAGATAATTACAGAACTCGGTGGCCATGTATTCTCCTCCATTGTCTGATCGAAGACACTTAACCTGGCAACCTGTCATCTTCTCTGCGTCTGCTTCAAACTCCTTAAATTTGGAAAACACCTCCGATTTTTCTTTCATAAAATAGGTCCATACAAATCTTGAATAATCATCAATGAATGTAACCATAAATCGCATACCTTTCATTGACGATTGTTTAACAGGTCCAAAGACATCAGAGTGTACGAGTTCGAGTGGAGCAGAAGCCTGGTAATCGGATTTCTTGAACAGCAATTGAGTGGCTTTCCCGTATTGACACCCTGAGCAAACAATTTCTTTATTTACCTCTAACTTGGGCAGCCCACTTACAAGCTCCTTATCCATCATACGACCCAATTTTTCAAGCCCTACATGACCTAGCCGCTGATGCCACAAGTCGGCGTTTTGGTTACCTTTTGCCTTTCCTACATACGCTGATTCGGCATTCAACACATACACCGTCTTTGTTTTGTGACCTTCAAGAACTGGAGTCGATTTGGTTTCAAAATGCTTGTAGATTTTGACATCTTTGGGACCAAACACCACATAGTGACCCTCATCAGTCATCTGAGGCACCGATATCAGGTTCTTCTTCATCCCTGGGACATGGTACACGCCCTTTAGGGTTAAATCTTGTTTGTTGTTTTCTGCAGAAAACACAACATCTCCGATGTGGGCGATGGAATGCTTGGAGTTATCAACAATAACTACAACTTGATTTCCTCCATACTTATCTGGATTTTGAAGCCGACCTTTATCTCCGGTCATGTGATTGGAACAACCCGAGTCCATGATCCAATCATCTAACTTGTTACTCTTACATTCAACAGATGCAGTAAAAGAACATACCTCTTCAGTTTGAGCAACAAATGCCTCAACATCCCATCCCTCTTCGATTTGAGCAGTGGCTACATTACCCTCTTCATTTGATTTTCCTTGACAGTTCTTGGCTATGTGACCTATTTGCCCACAACTGTAACATTTCACCGAATACCTTTTGCCACCATATCGAGACTTTCTTTCACCTGAAGACTCCCCTCGTTCAGATTCACCACTACGCTTCTCAGATTTGTCATGATTACGAGCCTTATCATGATATCGAGAATTGTTGCGGTGATTATTGTATTTCCGGTACTGCTTACCTCTTCCTTTTTCCACATAAAGAGCTTCAACTTCAGTCTTTGTAGGCGCACCAGTAGACAAACTACTCATTTGTTTAGCTAAAGCCTCTTGACTGGCCAACAAATTCTCAAATTCACTCAGTGACGGTTGTGTAGGCCAACCCTGCACAGCAGCTACAAAACTTCTAAATTCAGGCTTCAACCCATAGATGATGATACGCTTCATACGGGCCTCTCCAATTACTGATTGTTGATCAAGATCCCCAATTTCCCTACACAAGGTCTTAACCTTATGAAAGTACTGAGGAATGGTCAGATCATTTTGAGTTAGGGCTAACAACTCATTTTCAAGTAACTGAAGCCGAGTCATCATTTTTCTTTGACAACACTTCGGCTAAAGTGTCCCATGCCGCCTTAGGGTTTGCAGAATCCTTGATGTGTTCAAGGAGTTCTTCTTCCACAGTTGTCTTCAAAATAAACAAGGCTTTCCCAGCTTTGACTTTCCACTTTCTTAGGGCTCCATCTTGGGTTTCTCTTGGAGGCTGAACAGTATCATTCCCCTGGACCACTTCCCACAGATCTTGTCCCTGCAAGTATGAAGAAAGATACGTAGCCCAAGTCTTGTAATTTTGGTTGTTCAATTTCTTCACACCACCGATTAATTGCAGGTCCGTCATCTTCAATGGAGGCTCTGATACCACTTGTTGAACAAAGTGGATAAATAAGTAGACACACTACTCTTGACTGGAACACAATATCTCAACAGAGACACACTCAATGTTTGTGAAAGCTTTTCTGATTATATTGAACTGATACAATTACAAAGGAAACAAAGCAAAATAAATACTAAACTTTAAAAACAAACCCACTAAGGCACTAAGCCATGACCCCACTACTTTTGCATAAAATAAGGAACTACCTAACCATTACGAAATAGAAATAAACATGTGACAAAAGTAAACTTGTGCAGCAAACTTTGACTCAGCAACAACAGGGAAATAGGATTTGACCATTTTAACAACACTAACCGGAGTCTGTTACCCGCTGGAAAAACGGGTTATCTCCTCCGCCGCTGAAAAACGATTCCGATCCTCACGCCGCCGGAAAAACGTTTTATCTCCTCGCCAGAACACGATTCTGATATTACCTCCTCCGTCGCTGAAACACACTAAATGGTTTCAGATGTGACGACCGCCGCCACCAAAAATCATCGGAGGGGAAACGGCTCAGCCACACGCCGCCCTAGTGCACACAGCGGACGCCACACTTGACGCCATCTTTATCTACGTCGTCTCTAAGCCACCACCATGGCAGTGCGCTGCCGTGTGAGACCACCAGTGGGTGGGTGGCCGGTCGCCGATCATCGGGAACCACCAGTGGCACGGAGGTTTAGTCGGCTCCTCCATTTATCTTTGTCTCTTTCTCACGATCTCTACATCTACACACTCAAGTGTGTGTTTTGTGCAGGTTTGTGTCTTGAGAGAACTAGTGGGGGCTAGGGTTAGTTAAGTGGTTTTATTCCGTGAATAAGAACCCGTTTAATTGTAATTCAACACGATCGTTTACTAAAATTTCTTGATAAATAAAAATAATATTTATACAGTTTATTTTCGAGTCAGTGCTAATTAGACGTTCTAAATCGTGACTGTAGTTTATATAACAAATGTGTATTTTAGATGTTGATTAGCAGTGTTACATCTTAGTTCGACGTTAACTTAAATCTTATGCTCGTCCGGGTTTGTTATCCTTTACAGGTAATAATAAAATTGTTTGTGGTATGTATTTCTCCGCGTTACTAGTGTCGAAACGTTCGGGTTGCCACATATATGCCAATATACTTTAAATAAGTTGTACCATCAGTAGATTATCAACTTATATGATCATAAAGGTTTTAAAATCAAAATATGCAACATAAGGGCATTTTAGTAATTATGCGACATATTTTAAAAAGTTGCATATAAATATGAGATATGATCAAGTACCTTCTGTAAAAATACTATACTTATCTTATAATATCAGTAGTTATTTGATTTTGTATGATAGTTATGGTTTAAAACCATACTATGCCAAAAAGGCGTTTTAGTCATTATATTACCTAATTTACGACTTGTATCAAAACTCAGGATATGAACAGATTTATTGTACCAAAATTTGTTAACTATATTACCATATCAGTAGGTAAATCATTTACAAGTTCATTGTTGATTAAAACCATGTTTTATGCTAAAAAGGCATTTTCGTCAAAGTTAGGCATATTATAGAAACTTGCATAAAACTCAGAATATCATTATGATCATATAGTATAACCTTAGAGGGTTGTCCTACATTATAATATGATCATAATGAAACTTAAATTCAGTAGTTAACTATGTTATACCTAGTCAGAATTGAAAGTCAAAGTAGAAGTCAAACTGTTCGACTTTCGGTTGCGAACCGACCCTAAGGCTGGAAATGACGGGCTGAACATGTTCATACATGTTCTAATATTAACTAGATATGTGCCCCGCCGCAATGCGGCGGGGGCTTTAGCATATGTTGTCAAACTTTTGGTGATTTTGTTTACAAACTTATATGTACAATTGTTTATTGTTTACATGTGGTAACCAAAATTAACAACCAACTATTTAACCTACTCATCATCGTCGTCGTCGTCATCATCATCATACTCGGTAAATCCCATCAATAGCAAAACAAAGGTCGGGGTCTGAGTAGGGTAAGATATAGACACCCGACTCGAATCTGCAATTTCTTAAATCATGATATTAATAAAGCAGTTCTATCAAAAAATACAATGTTGACTTGTCAAAGCACATAACATAAAGATATTGTATTATATTCTATCCAGCTATTAAGACGTACACATTTGAACCCTTAAAAGAATATATAATTTGAGACACAGCAAGACTAATCATTATCGATTCTTTTAAAATGTTATCCAAACAAAATTGGAATTCAGAAGAAATACGCTTTCAGTACCATATACAAAACATTCCAATGATGACACTTCAATTGAATATTGCCCAAAAATTCACATAGACCAATTCACATTCCACGTTAATCATCTGCAGCTCGAACGTACAGAAATATAAGCAGAACCTTGGGGCCTCTATTTTTTATGCTTGACTACGTTTGATTCGCATTCGATTCTTCCTCTCGGATCTCAAGCTCTCAATCTCTCAAATTTTCTGTTGGAATTTCTATTTATCTTAGTGTTGTGAATAGGCGGTTTAGGGTTTAATTCCATTTAATTTTGCAAGTTTTGACAAGATCAGCTTGGAAAAGCAAAAAACTATATTTTATTACAAAAAAGGCACCAGATTATCAGCTTTATGACCCTAAAAAGTTTGAGCCAGCACGCTTGACATACCTAGTATTATAATCACTACCAACATTATTAAATACATCATATTCTCGAAGATATTTTCCCCAAAGAATCAATACCTAGTTACCTACGACTCTGGAAGATCAGTTTACTATGTTATTATACATCAACGATTCAGCAACGGCTTTAATAAAACCTAATGCAAAATACAAACGATCCAAATTGATTTTTGGTTCTCTAATGATCTATCACTGTATAATCGAAGCGAATTTGCAGAAAAAATGAAATTATACCGAAACTGAAACTCACAGGCTCAAGGACAATTCAAGCTTACGAAAAAAACTCATACAACAAATCTGCAAAAAAGAGTCAGCCTTAACATTTCAACTTTGATAAACCTAATAATACGATCAATACCGACATTATTAAACAAATCATATTCTTAGAAGATAATTTACCAAATAATCAATCCGTACAGACTTTGTGATATCAAAGTACGCTATTATACAATAATGATTCAGCAGTAACTTTGATAGACCTAATGCAAAAAATAAAATTCATAATAATAGGAACCGATTTTCGATTCTCTAATGACCTAGCGTTACATAATCGAAGCTAATTTGCTGAGTATCAAACTGAAATTAGGAGGAAAACTGAAACGCACAACCTCAGCAAACTTAATGACGATTCAATCTTATGAACAAATCATACAATAAATCTGCAAAACTGAAGAACTCCGAACCCACCGATTCAGAGCCGACCTTAATGTTTAAACTCTAGTTATACGATCGATACCAACATTATTACACAAATCATACTCCTGGACATATTTTAATCCCTACGGACTCTTCGAAATCGGTTAAGTATGTTATCATACAACAACAAATTCACCAATAACTTTAATCAAACCTAATGCAGAATACACAACGATCACAAACGATTTTCGGTTATCTAATGATCACAAAGGCCGGTGGACCATTGGCTAGGGACATTCATGGTTGTGGAGTATTTGAATTGTGGAATGGTGTCTAAGGTTTCTTGATTTTGTCTGGCGAGGATGGCCACATTACACCATTATCATTGTTGTACACAGAGCAAAATGTTATCAAGACGAACGGTAAGGGAAAGTACATGAAGTGTAATCTTAAACAAAATGAACTTACCGGATCTTCGCCGGAACCCTCGCCTTGTCCAGAATCTGTTTCTGTCGGTAAATTCGTCAGTGGTCGCCGGATTGTCTGGTTCTGACGAAAACCTACAAATGTATCATAAAATAAATTAAACAATTGAATCATTAAGAAACACCACAAATCTTAAGGACAAAACTACAATTCATGTATACACACACATACATATAGTATACCTTGCAAACTAATTCGGCTCCTAGAGGCAATTCAACCACCAAACACAGCTCCGAAAACCCTTCTTATTCTACTTCTCTTCTTGATTCTACAGAAAAAAGGGTCCCTGCATTCATCACTATAACTACATTTACCTTTTAAACTTCTGTACACAACTTTTTTAGCTCAATACTCCAGATAGAATTGAAACAGTTTACTTACATTTTTTTAACCAAATATCGATATGCTCAAGTACTTTTTATTCAAACTAGTGGGGAACCCGCGCGTTGCAGCGGGACAAATATAATTTGACCCATGATTTAACAATCAAAACAGTTAAATTCTTGTATAGGTTGTAACGAGTCACATCTAGTTTCAATTGTTTTTAGTTTTTAAGTTATTTTAAAAAAAAGCATACTCAGTATCAAACTTCAATTCTTATATGTCAGTAGTCTAATAAAATAATATGAATTAACTTCGAAAAAAATTATGGTGTGTTTCTAGTTGTCTATTACCAATCCAAATTCCCTTTTCTACCCTAAATAGAGCATCAAAATGGTTGCTCTAAGTTCATAAAACAACTATTTGTTAACTCTATATAAGTCGCTCCAACACGGGTGCGGTCAAAATAGAGTCAAACCATGTCTGCGACCTCTATCTTCGTCTTCTACATATCTCTCGATAGTGTCAAAAAGACACATTCCACGCCGCAGTCGCGTTTTCCCCACACCTTTTGTGAACCTCCTTCATCCTGTCAGCATACCTGCAAGTCCCACTGCAACTCCAATCAAATGAAGTGACACATATGTTTCCTGCTTGAGCCTTCTACTCGCAATCTACACACGAACATTCAGATTGGTCTCAAAGAATAAAAAAAACTAAATTTGACAGGGCGTAAAATACAATAATGAAAGATAAAATTACACATTCTCCTAATTACATGTCTGGTACTGGTTAAGATCATATCAACCATAATAATAACTATAAGTAGATAGGAGACTGTGATCTTGGACAATAAACCAAACCCCACCTTAACTAATTTACAAAGCACGGCACATTGGTAAAGATTAGTGCATTATTATCTTTGCAGAAGCAATTTAAACAACCCGTTTTGAGAAAAGAACCAAAGCAGCACAAACAAGCCTGCTCTAAATCAGGTGATCATACAACATGACATCTTCCACCAGAAGGACAAAACATATTCAGATGAGACATCAATTTAACAAAGAATTAGTTTGGTGGATTGTCATTAAGAATGGTCATTGGCACCAACTTTTTTTTTCTAAATGTGTTAAGTTGGGTATCACGGCTTAATATAGAACAGAAAACGAGATCACAAACAAGGTAGTTGCTGCGGTTGACTTTTGGTGTCATGCTGATACTAAGTCGCTCTGTTTAAAACTGGTTTGCTCAAGTACCAATTAGCTCGGGAACGGGTTAGCTTAGGAGCATAGTTTAAAAACGGATGAAGCGTAAGGTAATTCGCCCGAAAAACAAGTCTGAGGCTGCGTTAATAACTCAAAAAGACAACCAGAAGATAAACACACATACCTGATGATGTGATAATGAGGTGAATGTGAGCATTAATAGTCTACTTCGAACGAGTGTAGGCTCGAGCTCGTTTAACTTTTGAAAGCTCGAGCTCGAGCTCGGCTTATAGATAATTTTTCAAGCTCGAGCTCGGCTCAAGTTTGGCTTGTTTGTTAATTATAATAATCAAGCTTGTTTTCGAGCCTAGTTAGAGTAGCTCGGCTCGTCTGACCCCTACTTAAAAACTAAGCTAATTATTATATTATAGTTATAAATATAATATTTATGTATTTGGCATCATCATTTTTATCGTAATTTGATTTAAAACAATAACTTGAATGAGTGACGTACCATCTAGAGGACCAGTGCTGTTTTGTATTTGATTCCGTTTCCCAATTATTCCACTTTCTCATCTATTCCCTTCCAACATAAACAAATCGTTGTGAAACATAAACATAAATATACATGTTCCCCAATAACAATAACTGGAAGGAAGAAAACTAATTTTAATAGGCAAATTAGTATAAATATTGTAATAACCTTCAATCTACCTAAAGCCATAGTGAGGATACAGTAGAAAACATGAGATATAGCCAGCATAGTTGTCAAAAGCGCAAAAGGCGCGCGGGCGCAGCGAGGCGAGCCTATAGCGCCTGGTGGTAGCCTAGGGGCAAAAATGGGCTCTTTTTTTTTTGAAAAAAACGGTGGTCAGGCACAAAAGGCGCGCGCCTAGACGCAAAAACAGTGCTCAGGCGCAGTTTAAAAGTTTTAGAAAAACACACAGCACCAAGCGCGCGGGCGCAGCGAGGCGAGCCTATAGCGCCTGGTGGTAGCCTAGGCGCAAAAATGGGTTTTTTTTTTTAAAACGGTGGTCAGGCGCAAAAGGCGCGCGCCTAGACGCAAAAACAGTGCTCAGGCGCAGTTTAAAAGTTTTGGAAAAACACACAGCACCAATGACCATTAAAACGAACTATAAGCTACATGATCTTAAATGGCATATATAATAGTTTTTTTTTTTATTTTATTATACGTGGAATCTTATTTATTTTCAAAGCATAACATATTTTTTATATTTTTTTTCCTCTATGTGCACTTTTCTTAAAAATGCCCACGCTTTTTTTGCGCCTTGCGCCTAAGCTCCGGGCGTGGCCGATGCGCCTCGCCTGTGCCTTGCGTCTTTGACAACATAGATAGCCAGCTCGAAGATAAATATAAGAAGTTAGTGAACCCCATCATAAGACACAAAGGACACTTTTCCCTGCAGATTAAAAACATAGATCAAGTTAGTCCGTGTGTTGACTTTATTTTTAGAGGGTCATGCTATTCCCACACCCATTCTTCAAATGGTGTTCTTATATTGGATATGAAAGTATTAAACCACCCTATATAATCTATTGATTTGACACTATATGCATACAATACAATTATTTTCTATGAATCTAACCTGAAACAAACATCACATGTTTTGAAGACCCAATGACAAAAACACTTCCAAGAATTAAAGATATGAGACATATCAATGACAAGTACGCATAATAAATCGAAACCTAACACTAACAAAAGCAACAAAAAACCACAAATGCGAAGCAAATACCATAACTTATAAGAGATTAGGGATTTTAAAGTGAAGGAGTAAACCGACCCAATTGGTCCGATGACGAAATCTGTGAACAGATAGGCAGTTTCAAATCACTAAAACTATCCAATCAATCGAAATTCATAATAACAAATATAAGATCTGAAATGATCCGAACTAAATAGATCAATATACTCACAATAAGGTCGATGCCGGGTTGATCGGAGCTCCAAAAAATATCATGATCGACCACAAGTGAATCGATGGCTCCCTTGGAGTTATGATGTTGAGATTATCGCCATAAAGAGATAGAGGGAGAGAACAAGTACAGAAAGTGAACCAGTGGCAACATTGAGTGTGGCGATATTTCTCCTGATCAATTTATGTCCTTCAAGAAGAACCATTGAATAACTGATCGCGATGGGAGGAGCAGGAGAAGACATGCAAGAAATGTTTGGATGAACAGGTATATGAACGTGAAACTTTTCAGCTGCCATCTTAATCTTTATGTGAAATTCTCCTTGAAGAAACGTAGCCCTAAAAATCACACAAAACCCAGCCCCAAATTCATTCATATGGACATTCTTTGATGCTTTTCTGGTAACCGTAAACGCCAACGGCAGCATAACGTACCAAATTTATACCCTAATCATCCAACTAATAGCATAAAACTAAAATCTTAATGCAGATTCCTAACAAAATAGATATTAAAATGTAAACAAATCAACACTAACAACAACATTACAACCGATTAACCAGTCGAATTAAAACAAAATGCAAGAACAATACCTTCGATATAGTCGAGAATCACATCGAAGAAACCTGGCACAACCTTCACACCGTCTTCCTCTTCCCTGTTACATCATATCATTCAGAATCATCCCAACCCATTAATGCAGATAACGCCAACGGCAGCATAACGTACCAAATTTATACCCTAATCATCCAACTAATAGCATAAAACTAAAATCTTAATGCAGATTCCTAACAAAATAGATATTAAAATGTAAACAAATCAACACTAACAACAACATTACAACCGATTAACCAGTCGAATTAAAACAAAATGCAAGAACAATACCTTCGATATAGTCGAGAATCACATCGAAGAAACCTGGCACAACCTTCATACCGTCTTCCTCTTCCCTGTTACATCATATCATTCAGAATCATCCCAACCCATTAAGGCACAATATGACGCACCAATTCTCGGAAAAACGAAAAAAAAATTATAATCCTTGATCTGTATGTTGACAACTTTTATACGATTATTCATGGTGCGTTTGGTTGATTTGATCCTCAAAACTTAGCTATCACCACACAAAAGCAATAATAAAACTCAAGAAGATCTACACAACATGAAGGAAGTCTAAAACCTAAACAACAAATCTGAAAGACGTTATGATAAAATCAAGCAAGATAGCATAAAACCTGATGAATTCGAATCCAGTTGTAGAGTATCACCACCACCGCCTCCGAATCTCTCCATGTTGCAAGTTCTTCTTCCACTGTGAAGCCAAAAGAAACAAAACACGAAAATTGATAAGAAGAATAAGATTCTGAAAACCCTAGATCGATTTAGGGTTTGAGAAGAACAATATCTGAACAAGAACAAGAACTGAAACAAGATCGGGAACAAGAATAGGAACAAACCTGCAAATCGGTTCGGGTTCCTTCAAAATCGGAAATCAGGTTATAGGGTAGATGGGGACGGCGAATACCAAAAGATCAGAGAGCATTCAATTTCAATCGATGATGGAAAATGAAGGAACAGTAGGAGTGAAATCCCTAGGCTACCCCTTATAGCGTCTTAAAATACCAAACCCTTTTCTATTTTCTCTGCTTATAAAGTGTTGTATATGTTGCTTCCAATGTTGTACATGATGTAAAATTACATATTTGTACATCACTTTTCCTTTTTAATATATTATAGATAATTCCCACAAATAAACTTACCAAAAACGTATTCTTAGTAATTTTTTTTAACTTCAAAATAAATTTTCAAAGAGAATATTCTATAAGGATCTATATGCATTCAACAAAACATATGCTAACATATCATCTTGATATAATGATATAAGTATAACAAAACATATGCTAACATATCATATAACTATTTTACACACTAAAAACATGAAATGCACTTACATCAGTTATAAAGTATAACTTTCATTTTAATAAAAAGACTTGAATAATGAAACCCTAAACAATCAACCACCAAATTTAGATTCTTACCTACCCATTTGTTTGCCTCAGCAGAAATTTATATGATTTTTTTTTCTTATCTTTTCGTTTAGTTTATGTACTGTTCCACCACGTTAATTCAAATACCATCTTTTTAAGCAATAAAATATGATAAGCATTCCATCATTTGAAAACCATTGATGTATAGCTCTAAATGATTTCACCAGATTTTGGACTCCAAAACCTTAACTCGTAGCACCATCAGTTATAAAAAGCGGCCCTGCCTCTCCCTACATCTCGAGAAAACCTTGTCAACCCTCTATGTTTTCCCTTACCGATCAATTTTTTTTCTGGCAACCATATTAGTCTCTCCATTCATCGCCATATACTAAACCGAACCCACCTTCATTCGTCTCGAGCACATAATCGTAGTCGACCACTAAAAGCAACGCATAAATCGACACACGCCGCTAGCAAATGCCCCTCGATAACTGTTGCCACACACCACCACAATCTCCACTTAGGTGTTCCCCTAAATTGGAACCCTAGCCGCCATCGTTGCCAATCTGGTTGTCGGAATAAAGATCTCAACCATAAGCCGTCGCCATCATCCCCTTCATCGGGTTGAGGTGGTCGACTTCCTCTCCCTTCATCGGTCTCTCTCTATCCTGCTTCTCTCTCTCTCTCTCTCTGATGCTACGCTGTTCGCACTCTCTCTATCTAGATGTGTATCTATGAGTTTGGGGGTATGAGTAAACAAAACCAATGTGTCTATAGATTTCAAAGAAACACCAATTAAACACTTGTACAAACAACCTAATCAATACTTCCTTACCTATCACTTGGCTGTAACTCAGATCAGCATAAAGAGAATGTTAATTGGTTTCACCAGCAAGTTTGCGCGCCGTAGTGAGGTGGTTACCCTTGCTATGATGGATACGCCCTTGGTGGATAACCTGCAAGATTAGAACAACATAGATAAAAGCCCTAATTTTGAAATAACATCCATCATAAAGAAGATCTGGATTGAAGGGTAACTGGCCTTGAGGGGAAGGAGCGCCGACTGCCGTTTAGGGTTCGGCGTAGTAACTCATGATGATGATGGTGGTGACTGGTGGTTGTTTGATGGAATTGTATGTGGGAATGGTGTAGTGACTGACGATGATGATGGAAGAACCCTAGGTTCGCCGGAATCAGGGTTGTGTCCGCTGTTATCTTCACCACCGCGGCGATGTTGCTGCCGCGACGCCGCCCTAGAACCACCGCTGCCGGGCTCCATCTTCTTTACGGTCTCTCCCTCTTCAAGTCTCTCTTTCTCTCTGTATCTCATCTGATCCCTGTTTTTCTTGATTATGTTACAGGTAGAAAAGGACATGTGTGGATAACAACAAAATGTTGGAAAAGCTAGTACAACATTCTAAGCAGAATGTACCAACTTCATTGCACCGAATTGTTGTAAATTAGAGTATATATAAATTACCAACTTATTTAAGTGTCAAAACATGGTTTATAACAGTTATATAATCAGTTTATAAAGTTTACGAAAAGCTGACTTTTTTTTTACAGAACAATATCATTCCACACGAAAAGGGCAATTACAAAGCAATGGCAGGTAGTCGGGCAACAAGTTGCGACGCCACCCCCTTTTGAATAGAAAAACCAATTCTACTAAATACAAAGTTTGAAACCTTTAGCGACGAAGAATTACTATTAACAACTTTTTGAACCCGATTCAAAAGTCGCACAGCGTCAGGAGCGAGACCACCAAAGGTATCAAACGCAAACGAGACAAACACATGTTGATTCTCCAGGCAGGCTTTCTCATGTTTTGCCACTTTGCTCGCCTCTGCCTTGAGCACCGCTTGCCCTACGACAAAGCCCTTGTCCAAACACAAGGATGTCCGCCGGGCGTAAAGTGGACCTCCCCTCTAAGGGGTCAGTCAGGAAATTTACTGGAGCCTCCTTTTTGGCAGAGATCCCGGCCCGCTTAAGAACATCACCTAACACATCTCTCACCCAATCATGCCGATATTTAAACCCTGGCAGCTCTTTACAGTGGATCGCGTGCTCGCCGAAAGAATCCAAACACGCTTTGCGGCATACCGGACATGGCTCGTCAACTGGGAACAAAGGAATCATCAGTCGGTATCTAAGGATAGCACGGTATTCCACAGCCGACATGTGATGCCCCAAGCCTTCAATAGGTACGACAGACAGAAAATCCTGAGCATGTAGGGCACGTAGACATTCAAAACAGCTCTTTGCCGAGGGGATAAAACAAACTTCTCTTCAAACCTCTTGACAATTTCGCCATATAAGGCATTCGCCAGAATTTTCTGGGATTTAGGGGGGCGGTGTCTTTAATGTAGAAACCGCCAATATCAAGGTCGGGAAGAGAACTATGCAAAAGGTCCAACGCACTCCTGTAATCGGAGTCTAAAACATCCCCACCACATTCTCAGAATATGTGGTCTTGTAAACCCCAAGATTGAGCCCTTGAAGCCACGAAAGCATATGAAGAGGCATCCTCGGCTGTACAAATCCCTAAGCCTCCGAACCGGGTCGGGAGAGAAGCCAACCTCCGCTGGAGATCTCCAAAAGAGGCACCCCCACAAACAACAATATCCTCTAATGCTCCTCGGAGGCCTTCATCAAAAACAGAGACAGCTCCCCCGACCAAAGAAGGTTGACGCGTTCGAAGACCAAACAGTAATTTAGCAACACCCCTACAAGAACGAAGCAAGAGGAGCTCGCTCTGAGGGTCCCGTAGGCGTTTAAGGCACCTCATCAGCTCGACTGCACAGTTCGCTCTTTTAAGAGCCATACTACTAATAAACTCTGCATCACGACTAACGACACCCCCCTAGGAGTTTCACACCCAGCACCGGCCTCCCATTCCCCTGAGGGAATAAGCCCTCCTGAACCTTTACACCATTGCAGGTTAGCTAGAAAACTTCAGTTTTCTTTATATTAAGTTGAAGCCCTAAGGAAGGACCCTCAGCTCTGATGACATCTAAAGCATTAGCCACTTGGGTAGCATCTCCAATAAGCGTTCCGTCATCTAGGTACCAGGCGTGAAATAGAAGTTTGCAGTGATCCCTTATTCGATGAACAAGGGGGTGTAGAACAAGGGCAAAAAGGAGGGGCCCCAAGGGGTCCCCCTGCTGAACACCAGTAGTAGACCAAATAAACTCATCCCCCACATATAATCTAGCTGGTTGACCATATAAAAAATCGACCCACGTAGAAATAGAAGGACACTTTTTCCTTACCTCATACAGTAGGGCTGTCCTGTCAACCAAATTAAAAGCGTTCGAAAAATCAACAGTAAGCATAGCAAGAGACCCATCTTGGTGGTACTCATTAAGAAACATGTTCGCACTATGAAGAACGGCCTCTGCCCCACATGGAATCCCTACCCCAAACTGGAAATCGCCAAGGTATTTGGCCACCTCCTTCCCAACACCTTTCATGGCCACCTTGGAGATCACCCTCCTCCAAATCGACCCAACAGCGATAGGCCTAATCCCATTATCCGGTTTGAGAAGAGGCGTAAGAGGAGCAAAAGCAACAAACTCCGCCAGACTCCTCGGGCACCTCCCCCCCAAGCACAAATTAACCATAGCTGAAGTAGCCCTAAGCAGGCTATCAGGAATCACAGACCCCTCCCCACAAAAAGCATCTAAAAGATGTTGGGCCCTTAAGCCGTCTCTCCCGCACGATGTACCTTTGGGGAAAGATTTAATACACCCGAGCACACAATCGGGCTCTGCCACAAGAGGAGACTCAGAAGGCAAGGAGGCAGGCATGGAATAAGGGGGCATACATGGGTGCTTAGCCACTAAAGCCTCTAGAGTATTCTTATTGAGAGGGGCGACCCCCGAGGAGCATAAAACCTTAACCGCTGCAGTGAAATGACCATCAGCAACCTTACGTAAACATTGCTTCACATTGGTCCCCCCACACTCATTATCAATCTCAGTGCCCTTTTTGATTCCATCCGTAACCCCCCTCGCGGGTTGATCAAACAACGACTGGACAAGAGTGGCAAAACCCTCCCGATCACCCCACTGAGCCAAAGATCGCTGGATGCTAAGGCATTGGCCCGTCTTCCTATTGCCCGACCTCTTGTCCTGACGACCAGCAGGCTTGAACACCCGCAAGGTGCAACGTGGTAATATCAAAAGTCGAACCCATGCTCAACAGAATCAGGCATAGCAATCACCTTGTCCAAAGCTGCAGTTAAGACTTGGGCAAAAGCCATACGACAACTAAGGGGGATACTCTTAACAGTCTTGATGGGGAGAGAGAAAACACGGTCAAGCAAAGCAATATCTACACCCAAGTCTTCCGACGAGGTATCAACGTTTTCAACACCGGGTCTAGTGATGCCAATAATAAAACCCTGTTCATCTCTCTCACCTGGCACAAACCGAATAACCTTATCCTCATGGTGGCACGCCCGACTGAAAGCATGAGGGCACATACACTCACCACATAACCATTGTCCGGACACCCTCAAAGCTTCACAAACAGAGGTAAAAAGATTAAGATCGCAGCAATTACACATCTCAAAGAATCTTTCCTCTCGTCTGAGCCCAAATGGTGACTCTTGATATGTGCATTAACCTTGGGAATCCCTTAGCCCCCACCAAGCCATCGGGGCAACAATGAAACCGTCGGAAAGGACAAGGCCAGAAACCGCTACCATTAGAACCAACCATAACAAAACTAAGTAAGCGGAGTCGACACTTAGATAATGTCGCGTACGCCACCACCAACAAAGAAAACCCAACCCAAAAGGAAACGCAGCTGATGGGTCAAAAGGTAATTGATCCGCTACGCTAAAAAACCCCGAAAAAATCACCTAGGCATTTCGTCGAACACCTTGCGTGCGAAGAAGAAAAACATAAAACTCTAACTAAGGATGAAAAAGAACCAGCCAGGATAGGATGTAATGATGGATTATACGAAAGAAGGCTTGACTAACTGAGAAAAATGATCATGAATTATTTGTTTAGAAGTTAACATCGGGTGAAAGAAATTGGGGGAAAAAAGGAAAAATGATATTAGATTTTTTAGCATCAAAAAGTAAGTATCATACATCATAATAATGTTTGATGAAAACAAGCTTGATCGAATAGCTAGAAATGATAGGTGATTGGAGTTTTAAAAAAACAAAGTGATTTTAAAAAAAACCATAGATCGATTTGAGGAGACACTGGAGTGAAGGAAAGCTGACTTTTGACTTTTTAAATAATAAAACTTTGACCCGTCATTTGACCTACTTAACGTGATTTTCAGGAGGTGCCCTTTTGAGGGATTGACACCTACCTAATTACGATCACGTAGCCATGTTCGACTCGAACAATGGCCGGACCATAATGGTCTAAACCAAAAGTCAAAGAAAAAATCGATTTTGCTTGACTTTCGGCTATTAAAGCCTATAAAATGAAAAAGCTCAGGATAGGAACACTTACAAGTGATCCTTGGATGAACTTGAACTGAATTGGATGCTCCTATAGACCAGGAACTTCCAGAGGAGTAGTAAGAAAAATTTAAAGATAAGGTGCAAGAAAATGAGGTTGCATACCTTCTCCATTTATACTTGAAGAGCCTTGATTAAGATCATGACAGGTGTATGAGCCTTCCCAAAATCAGTACAAGTGCCCATAAACGTGTTAAGACCAGTTTAGAAACTCAGGAATTCGATTATGTGGCACACATGCATGTTTGCTTGATGCCCAAACAAAAACTGTTGCTGGCACTGCTCTACGGACCGTAGAGGGGTTCCTTTGCGGTCCGTAAGGACCTGGGGTGCACACAGTTTTCCATTTCCTTGCGGACCGTATAGACCTTAGTCTTGCGGTCCGTATACGACGACAATTCTCAAAAATAATAATCTCTTGCGGATCGTAAGCATTCAAGCTTGCGGCCCGTAAAGGGTCACCCAGAGGCATTAATTGAGCATGTTGACAACTTTAGTCCCTCCACATTTATACTTTCATATGATGGCAAAATCAGTCCCTCCCGGTCAACATTAGGCACATTTGGGAGTATGGACACGTTTCAGTACATTACCGGACACGAATTTACGAGGTGTTACATAAATGTTCCTCATGCAAGTGTCTACCTTTGAGAGAATGCACAACATTTCTTTGTGATCGTAACAAAAGAAAGACTTTCAGTTTCAAATATGAATTTAGGAAGTGAAATATCTCAAGTGGATTCAGATGTTTTATGCTATCTGAAAGAAAATGTCAAAAGTGAATATGATGACGAAAAATACAAATCCCACAGGCTTGGGTTGTCTGAGATTACTTGGAGTATGACCTTAAACGGAGTTGAAGAAGCAAAATGTACAATATTAGCTTTTCTTGAACAACGTTGCATTGAAGTTAATTCTCAGTCAAACATCACGGACTTCTATTTATTCAAAACAGAAGCAAGCTTCTAATGTTGCTCACCTCTGAAGATTGTCAATGTTATTTGCAACCAAGTTATTTTCAAAAAAAATTTGAAACCAAGTGGTATGAGTTCATGCATTCTTAACTACATGAACAATGGTTTAGTATTTACAACTAACAAGATGGAACTGTAGATCTTGACTTGGATCAATGTGGAAGAACAGAAAGAGAAACTATGGATTTTTCGTTTTATTACGATAAATGTTTGATTATAGATATTCATAAGAATCGAATTGGAATGTTAATCTGTTGTTTATTAAGTTCTAATGTATTTCCTATAAATTTTTAGTTTAATTTGTATCGCAATTTAAATATTTTTGCAATAAAATAGATTTTTTAGCGACTGCTTTGCTATCAAAATTGTCACAAAAACTTGTTGTAGGAGGTCGCTAAGTTGGTCACAAATCTGTCGCTAAATAACATTTTTGTAACTAAAACTTAGAAAAAAAGTTGCATCCACCGTAAAAAAGGCTGCATTTTTTTGTACTAAAGACATAACAATGGTTGCATTTGCATTTGAGGGTAGAAAAGGTTGCATTTGAAGGTAGAAAATGCACGTTGCATTTAAGTGTAGAAAAGTTGCATTTAAAAGTAAAAAAGTTGTATTTGCATATAAAAATGTTGCATCATAAAAGGTTGCATTTGGATTGTAAATACAACATTCTCAAAAAAAGTTGCATTATCTAAAAAAAAGTTGAAAGTTTGATCACAAGTGATTCTATTATACTCCAAATGAAATACGGCTTGAAAGTTAGAGTGGTCCGAATCACAGGTGGTTGATGGTTTCACGTGTTGAATTTATGGCCATGACCTTAAGGAATGATGTTGGTGAGATATATTATGGTGTACTTTTATTGAATAGTTAAAGGTGTGAACGAGGTTAATAATGACAAAATTCAGTTTCAAAATAAATGAATGGCTAGAAAAGACTTGAAGAAGAACATTATTTGTAATTGCAAGACCCTGTGTAGTGGGGCGTTATGTGCCCCTATAAAGCCCTAATGGCGCCCACAACACCATTACGAAGGGTGTTATAAGGCCAAAAAATGGGGGGAGCGCTACATATATGGCGCCGTAATGGGGGGATGATTTCAAAAATGGACCAATAAAAAAATAGCAAGTGTTTTTTTAATTAATTAATAAAATTGAAAATTAATAATTAGGTAATGATAGGTAGGGGCTTTATGACTACGGGGTCTAGTGATATAACGCCCCATAAAGCCCATGTGTGACGTGGCACGACACGTGTCGCATAACGCCCCACAAGGGGCTTTATGACTACGGATGGCCTAAGGATTTTAATTTATATAACTTTTGTGAGGGAAAACGTCATACCACTAGATCACTAGGTCATGGGTTCCTAACAACTAGATGAATCAACTTTTTAACGCAAGGCCTTCTTGCAAGTTGTAGGGTCTAATTGTAAAAACATCATGTGGGATTAAAGTATATTTTCAAAGGTTTTTAGAATTACTGCTTGTATAGAATTTTTTAGATTGTAATTTATGATCACTAATTCATGTAAATGCTAAGGGTATCCGGGGCACTCCCTAAGAGGGGAGTCCCCTCTCTTACGCACCACCAATCAGCATATGCCACGTCAACTCCCATCTTAAACTCCCCTAGCACCCCAATTTGATGGCGGCACTCCCCTCTTAGGTGAATTGTTTTTTTATTCAAAAAAAAAAAAAAGTAAAAGTTTTGATTGGTTGAAAATGAGGCTGGCCCCACCATCTCATCTCTCCCTCTTCGGTGACTTCACCCCGATTACCCTCACCGATTCGGGTCCCCGCATGGATGGCGGCGGTGTTCCCGATCGGTGGATGTGGTCACCGAACCACTCCCCGCTTTACGCCCCGGATACCCTAAGTTCTAGAAAATGACACATTTAACTAAAAATGTCATGTTTGTGTCATACTAAACCTTGTAGCTATAGCATGTAGACACGACCAATTTAACAAGTCACAATATAATACATTTTGTCAGCCCTAATTAGCCCTAGTTGTTGCGAGCGTAAATCATGTTGCAAACATCAAGGGATCCAAGGTTTGAGTTATAGGGACCTAAATCCAAGGCCAAGTTAATCCCGTTTAAAAATGTATACTACTTGTTAATGTATATAACAAGTATACCTATGATAAACCAAAAAGTCACTAAAGAGTAGATATCAGTATCAATTTAGAAACTTTGGTAGTGGGATGAGCGGGTCAACGCGAGTCCGATAAAAAAGCCAAATTATGATAATATAAATTTTAAAAGAACTAATCAAATAAAGAAATAATACTAAATACATGGAAAAATTTAATCAAATGAAAAAGTTACCTATTTAAATATAAATACAACAAAATAAAATCAAAAAAATAAAATGATTACCTAAATAAAATTAAATTATCCGATGGATTTTATGTTCTTAGGAAAAACAAACCTACAAATTACGTGCAAATATTCTTTGTGGGTGGCTTTTCGGGGAGAGGGAGGTCAACAAGCCCATCTTTAATGGGTGGTCTTAAGAGGTACAAACGCATACGCTAATGAGAGAAGGACATTGCAAACATGGTGAGGAGAGAAGGGAGGATGTCGTCCATGACCATACACCGTTTGTGATGAGATGGAGGGTTGCTGGGGCAGCAGTCCCCCCACAGATACTCTAAGATGACAAAAAAATGAGGCTTGAGAGTGACACCTCTTTTAAGCATTTAGAGTTTAGCCCCATTTTGTTGATTTACACGAACTTCTATGCATTTGGTATTAAATCCAAGAAAAACTTAAAACCCATTTAGTTATAATGTTCACTTACCCACTTGTCTATTTATTTCTTTTTTTTTTTTTTGGGTGTTTTAGAGAGTTTTACTGGAGGCAGCCTCTCTTTCCCTAACGGTAGAGGTAAGGTGTGCTTATATCTCACCCTCCCTAGACCCTACTAATAGAATAGCTTTGTTATTTGTGTGATTTTACTAGGTATGATTGATTGATTGTTCACTCACCCACTTGGGTTGTAAGCTAGTGGTAAAAAGCAAAACTTCTTTAAAGAAGATAAAACTTCTAAACTTGTTTAGTTACCCGCTTGGGTTCTAGCCCCATGTAATTTGATTTTGTGTGATTATATACATTTAAGTTTATAATTTCACTTCATATAAAAGACTAATTTAGGAAACCAATATGACATTTAAGCACATATCCGATCATTGGCGAAGCCCCCCCCCCCCCCCATTTTTCCGAAACCGTGGGGCGGAAACGTATATGTCTAAAAAATTTCTATATGAAAGTACTATTCATAACACTACGCATCGAAAAGTTTGGAGGGCGGGCGCCCCCCGGACATACACTAAGCTGCGCCCCTCCGATCATCATTTAATATTTTTTTAATGAAATATCGTAATATATTAGAAAATTATTAAACAAGTACTGTTATAGAATATGATGTGTCCAGTGGCTCCACTCATAGTTCTGAACCTTTTGGTAATTGGTGTTTGTAGTATTCACTCAATCACATGTCTTCCCTCCACTATTCAGATATCTTCACCCTTTCATCTTTTTGTTGGTTTCCCTCCACCATTCTAGTATCTTATAGCTTGTTTGTAGATATTCTTTTTATGTTCAGTTTTTAGTTTTTACCTTATATTCCCAGCCATTAAAAACACTTATTCTATTTTACACCTTTAAATTTTTATTCTCATATTCTTTCAACTCTATTTCTTTCTGTATATGTATGTATGTAGAGATTGTATGTATAGAGACAGACAGAGGTAAGAGGAGTGTGTATATATTAACACCCTAAAAAAAGTAAATGAATATTCTAATTTTTTAACAACAATTTCTAGATTTTCTAAAATAATTACATCAAACTTGTGTACTTTGCATGATTTAAAACTCACAATTTGATCGAGTACATCATTTTTTTAACGGCAAATTAGATCAATGACGGATCATGAAATATTATCGTGCTAGCAGCAGAACTACCGATCATATCCATCACCACTAGGCATAATGCTTATATTAGAGCATTCTCATCCAATCCATCAAATTATACATATATTCCACTAAAAAACAACTCCTATATCAATATATTTCCACTAAAAACAAATATTTTTTCTCTCTCATTTTCAATTAAATAATATTATTATCACATTTTTCTCTTTCCTTCACTCACAACCACTTTCAATATATATTAAAAAAATTATACTGGGTGAACAGTGTCCCCCCAAATATACAGATGAACAGTAACATTTTCTCTCTCCTCCACTCACAACCACTTTTTATACCCTTTACAATATAAAAACTCACCCTCACAAGTTTTGATGGATTGGATGAGAATGCTCTTACAATTCAGTAGGGAACCCAATATGGGAAAACCCCACTTGTGGGAATCGAACACAATACCTATTAATCTCAAAACCTTATCCCACCCACAAGATGTCACTAGGATATAAAGCCCGGCGATCGAGGACATCATTTACCACCCAGATGTCGCATTTGGAACGTTAAACTGTAAGTGAACATCATCCCTCCCTAGTCCCTACATCAAGACAGGCCCCGATCCTATGAAACTTGTATAAAACAATCACATGTAGGTAGTAGGTACCATTGTATTTAATGTAAAACTTATACATATGTAAACCAGACACACCTTGTCTTATCCCTCCCAATCAGATGGCTTATATCCTTCTCCCTTTCATCCTACTCTTAATATCCGGTGCCGTATTTCTTCGCCGGAGAAACGGCCTCCCTATTAACTTGCCGCTTCTCGGCATGACACCCGAGATCATCCTAAACATCCACCGTATCCACAACTTCGTCACCGATTTCCTCAAACTTAGTAACGGTACATTCTTGTTCAAAGGTCCTAAGTTTGCCAATATAGACATGCTATTCACATCTGACCCTGCAAACATCCACTACATGTTGAGTAAAAACTTCCCGAATTATCCTAAAGGTCCCGATTTTCGTAGAATATTCGATATTCTAGGAAATGGAATTTTTAACTCTGATCATGAGTTATGGGAACTTCATAGGAAAACAACTACAGTTTCTGTATTCAAACACCCGAATTTTCACTCGATTTTAGAAGCAGGCATTAAGAACAAGATAGACAAAGGGCTTCTACCGGTTCTTGAGCATTATCCGGAGATCGATTTGCAAGAAATATTTCAGAGGTTTACTTTTGATTCTATTTGTGTGTTGCTTTTGGATTATGATCCCGAAAGCTTGTCGGTTGATTTACCGATTGTTCCGTGTGAGAAGGCGTTTACGGACGCTGAAGAAGCGCTTTTGTGGAGGCATTTTTTGCCGGAGAAGGTTTGGAGGTTGCAAAAGAGATTTGGGTTGGGGAAGGAGAAGAAGCTGAGTGAAGCTTGGAAGGCTTTTGATGAGTTTATATACGGATGTTTGTCCCGAAAAGAGGTAAAACAATACAGCATTTTTTATGACTTTGTAGAGAAAAACAAGTGACAAACTGCGTGTCAATTGTTAAAACTGGATTTTTTAAGAACATGGACTAAGTTAGAAACCACAAGCTTTTAAGTAGTGCTTTTAAAACCGGACTAGAGAAATCGAGCATGAAACCTCCCCGTTTAAGCCCTTTGAACATTTTCCATTTAAACAGGTTGGTTATCGGTTAGACTGGTGAACCGTGTAACTCGGACCAGGTTGTCAGACCAGATTTTTATATTTGTGCAGATCAGTTCACATTTATTTGTATATTTATGGCTTGTTAATCATTTTTCATACCGTAGAAGGAAGACGAGGAGCCAACTGCCAACGTGCCAGCAGAGTTGTTAACGTCCTTAACGAGCGGTTTTAGAGGACAAACTGGACTTTCATATGACTCAAAAGAGTTCCTAAGGGACATCATACTAAACCTGATGCTTGCTGGTAGAGACACCACAAGCACATCCCTTTCTTGGTTCTTTTATCTCCTCACTCAAAACCCGAGTGTGGAGAACAAGATCCGTAAAGAGATCGATAACAAAACAGGTGGCCGGAAATGGCAAACTATAACCATAAAGGATCTGGAGGGACTTGTTTATCTTCATGGAGGTTTATGTGAAGCATTAAGACTCTATCCACCGCTTGCTTTGGAGCACAAAGCTCCATCGGAGGCAGACATTCTCCCAACCGGTCATGTTGTTGATAAAGAGACAAGGATAATTTTGTCTATTTACTCGATGGGACGAATGGAAGGGTTATGGGGGGAAGATTGCATGGAGTTTAAGCCGGAAAGATGGTTTTCAAAAGGCGCGAATGGGATTGTGATTAAGCATGAACCGTCGTACAAGTTCCCTGCGTTTCATGCTGGCCCTCGGACGTGTTTGGGTAAAGAAATGGGGATGATTCAGATGAAAATGGTGGCGGCTGCAATCATTTGTAATTATCATGTGGAATTGGTGGAGGGTCATGTGGTTTGTCCGAGTGATTCTATTATACTGCAAATGAAATATGGTTTGAAGGTTAGGCTCTTTCCGATCAAGACCGCCAATGAAGGAGGTTAATAATTTCACACTTCGAATTTGTCAAATATTGATGATTGTATGTTAATCTACAATAGTTTCGGTGATATATATTATGGTGTAATATGCATACATTTTAATGAATAAAGGCCTTAAGTTTGGTGTTAATTGATTATTGAATAGTCAATTAATCTCCTATTGTAAATCTTTCTCTATATCTAGCAAGAGTTCTTGAGTTTCTAAGTCGGTTTTTAGAACCACCTTGTGACATCCCTTAGTTTAGAAATGTTATTAGTTGCTAACATGATAGAGGTGTGTCATTCTTATAAGATTTTTGATGACATGTGTTTTAGACACCAATTATTGTTTACAAATGATCATAGTCACCTTGAGTTGTGTTGGATGGTAAGGTCATTCTTACCGTAAGGATCATTCTGCCACCAAACCTTGACAAAAACCCAACCAACACTTTCTCAAGCTAAATGCTAACTGAAACTTGTCCAATCAGATGACTACGGAACTATTTTAGTTGGAATAGCACGTCCGTCCAGTGACAGCGTATGCAGCTGTGTATGAACAAAATCAACAGCACCAGCAAGTCACACGCTCAAGCGGGTGGGCTGCGGTTGGTGGTAGAACAAACAGTTTACTAAGGTAACACTGTTCTGAGGCTTCTATCTTTGTGAGATGAAATGCTCCCATCAATAAGCACACTGATAGTGGCAGTCTTGGGGTCTTGGTGGTTATGATTTCTCCACAATCTTGCTCTAAACAATAACATAAGAGAATTCAAGTTAAACAGAGAACAAAAAAAAAAAAAAAAAAAAAAATGATGACTTTAATAAGGGAGCAAACAATCAATCATGTTGTGATTAGCATTGCTAGATTATTTGTATCGATAATTGCAAATAGTCCAAAACTCATATTAATAAACCCAAATAATAATATAGTTCAATAATTATCAGTTACAAAAAAAACTAAACACAAGACAGAAAAAGAAAGATTACTAGTTGGTACTCTATTGTGTCCTACGTATCACGTCATCAGACACAACCTATAATTATTCATTGCATATATAGTAACCAGTGAGAGCACCCAACCAACACTTCTTCGGTTCGATGCTTGATGGCAGTAGGATATATATAATTTAACGAAATTTAACAAAATATCAAAGATAGAACAAAGATGCCAAAGAACCCACCAAAATGATCAAACACAACTTCCCCACCAGCCGAGCAATAACGGCATAAACAGGAGGTGCAACAGAAATGACATAGCAAGCGAAGCCAAACATGAGCAGACTGGTAACACAGACCGTAGTGATCCGAGGGTGAAATGCAGTTCCCCCTTGAGATTTGATTGCTGCGAAACTGAGTAAGCCAAAAATAACAAGCTTATAAGCTGATCTTGGTTTCATTACACTTTCTTCTCCTAATGTTCCTCGTGGAAAATAGCGAGTCCACATGCCACAGAGTGTCTGGGTTAGCCGTTTTGATGCTAGGACCATGAACCGGTAAACATTGGTGATAGAGGACGTCTGATTATTGGTTTCTCCAGCTACTTCCTCATCGACCGCCTGATCAGCCAACGATCCTGGCTGGATATAGTCAGTCCAAACACGTTTAAGAAGCGCAATTGGCTGTCTTGCTGCTATGCGTGGAGATGGGTGAACAATGGTGATAGAGGACGTCTCATTGTTGGTTTTTGGATGTACTTCTTCAACAATGTTCAGGTGGTGTTGGACCACTGGATTATCTGAAACGGACCCCATTGTTGAGATATGATTTTGCATATTAATTCTTTGGTGGGTGTTAGGTTATGGTACAAATGCAAGAGCTATTTATTGGCTAAAACATTGCTAGTGATCATCTTTGTCGTTGTTGTAATGTTCCGTGGTACTGTTCAATTCATACTGGCTTATTTTATTCTATGGGAAATTTCATATGAAATGTAACTGGTTATGCTAGTCACTTTTGTGTTATTTTTTAAGAAGTAGTGGTATATGATAGTTGTACTACAGTGGAGGTGTTAAAGTTTTTAAGCCTTGCTTAGGATGACTTCTTCACTGTGAAAAAAATGTCACGCCAAAACTTAAATAAAAATAACACATAATATTAGTAAGTGTGACATTTTTTTATAATTATTCAAAAAATAACTATTTAAACGTAAAATCCAAATTTGTAGTAAGTGTGACCATTTTTATATAATTATTCATAAAATTAACTATTTAAACGTAAAATCCAAACTTAAATCTAAACCAAAATCAAATTTAGTTACTTATAAATTATTGTAGTTATATATTGGTATTTTAGTGAATAATTTAATTGCTTCATGTTCCCTCGATGGCCTACAGTCTATAATGTTATAACTCTGATTATTATATTATAATTATATTATAATTATACATATCAATTTAAACTTTTGATGAATAGTATTCATCACTTAAAAGTATTTGTTTTTTAATTTTTATCTTTTATTAATACTTATTTATCATCCTATGTGATTTTTAATAATAAATAATAAATGATCAAATTTAAGTATTTGTTTTTTTTACTTTTATTATTTATTATTATATTTTGTTAATAACTCGCATTTGTTTACATTTTAAAAATCCAAATCCTTAACATTTTTTTAACATTCTAAGTTATATGGTCGCACGTTGTGACGGTACGTTACGACGGACATCAGATCGGTATAGGTTCGGTTAGTTACAATACCGATACAATACATGCACTCGGTATAGAAATCAACACGTGATTTATATTGACCGGAAATGTTAAAATCGAACACTGGCACTGACACCGATATTCGAACGGTATCGATCGGTTCAGATTATCTTGATACTGTTTCCGATATTCATTTATTATTGTAATCAAAGTTGTATAAACGAAATTTCTTTAGATCGATAACCATAAAAATAAATACAAGTATCGTTTCAGATGTTGTTTCGTAGGATACGATAGCGACACGGTGTCAGTTTATCAAAAGAAAAAAAAATAGTATTACAAAAACCGATGTTGTTCGTTCAGTTCACTATGGTAGCGGCACTGTATCCGTGAAAAAATAGAAAACCATAAAAATGAATACATTCCGGTACTGATGTTGTCCGGTACGGTAAGGTAGCAATACGATGTCTGTTTATCAATAGCAAAAACAATAAATATAAATACCGAAAACAATACAGATGTTATTCAAACGATTTCAGTTAGGTTTGGTATGATAGTGACACAATATTCATTTGCAATAAGACTTAATGCCCAATGTTGTAAAAAATAAACATCGAACGCAAACAAACAAACTGAATCGATCAACTAAACAACATCATGTTTGTTTGTTTTTTATCGATGTAAAGTTTTCTCTTTCTATTACTATCGCGAATGCCGGTACCGTAACGATCCGAACAGATAACACTGAATTCCCGCCGCGAAGCACGGGGAAAAACTCACTAGTTATAACTATTAAAAGAAACTGGTGATGAACAGTAAACAATTTCTTTTATTATTATATTTTTTCTTCCTTTTAATTATTTGATTATATTAATTAAACATATTTTGTTTTTGTATTATAACTTTTATCAAAACGATATTTTATAAATTTTTTGAGTATGCAGTTACGACGTGTCTATTTTTTTTTATCTTCATTTAATATTTTTTTATATGTCGACGTTGTTTATCCTTTACATTATTTTAATAATATAAGTAATGCCTTATAAATTTTGATGCGACATTCTTATTTTTATTTATATTTCAATATAAGTTTTGTTTGAATCGAACGGGTAAAATATAATTGTTTTTTTTTTATTGTGACGAAATGAACCAATACCGTGTGCACAACTTCGGTAGCAGTATAGAGTATATTTTATATATTGTAAGCTATAGAAAGTGTTGGCACCATATACCTACCATGACTAACTAAACTGACACCGTCTTAGCAACATCAATGTCCTGTCGATTTCGACCGAACAACATTGGAACTGTATCGTTATTATTGGAACAACTATTTGTTTTTATGGTTTTCAAGCATTGTAAAACACGTGTGAACATCATTTTAGTTACTATATCGAGTTCTAAACCATACCGATCTTGTCATAAATCGAACCGATACTAACCATAGACCCGCCGCAACGCGCGAGGAATATTACTAGTTAAATATGAAAAAGAGATGATGTTCAATATTCAACCCCACAACCAAAGTACCAATTATTATTAATTAATTAAATTAATAGACTTTCTTTTTATTTTCTTAGTTTGAGGAATCACATGTTTAGCCATATTTATGCATTCAAATCAATTGCTTCCATGAACATTATGATGTACAAAAAAGAAAGTTAGGTGGTAAACCGGAACTAAGAGCATCTCTATCGTACCTAAACGGATGGAGCCCAAAATGACAGATTCACAAAGCGAACTTGAGCCGCGTTGAAGACTTGAAGGTGTCCGGTATGCCGGACTCATCCGGAAGGGTTTGGGTGGGCCCCAAGCCACCCCAATGGTCAATTTAAAATTTAAAATAATAATAGTATTTAAATTCTCAAATCCTTATAAAAAAAAAAAAAAAACTAAATTAATTTGTCAATTTATAGCTATCCAACACTTCACCTTTAAATTTAAATCTTCACCAAATTCAAATTCACCCACATTTCACTCTCAATCACTCACGAACACCTTCAAACTCTCAAACTTTACTTTCACTCTCAATAATTCCTCCAAGTCACACCAAAAATTCAGCCATGGATTAACAAAGATGTTTCCGAGAAATACCAGAATCCAGCTCAACGCCGAACCTAAACCCAAACCCTACTGATAACATCCCCACTCCAATCACTCTCAACCTTGTTTTCCCCCGGTTCCAAATGAATTTGGCTCCACATACTATGCGACACACCTCGGTGTCGTACCTCCCAACTTCCTAAACTACAGGTATACGACATAACTCGGTTTCGTACCACCCGGTTATACATACTACACTCCTAGTTTAAACTGCGACAACTCGTATTTCAGAACTCTTATTTGTACTGCGATGTAACGTATGTGAACTTTATGTGATTATTTGATATGTTGGTTTTAATGAATGATTATAAGTTGCATGTTATGTGTGATTGTATTATGTGTAGGAATATAACATCTCTTGGTCGCACAACACTACCCGATCGCACAACATTCTTGGGCCGCACACAATAAATCCGATCGCACAACCCTCTCGGCCCACACTATTATTCGAACGGTTGACCCAAAGGGGCAACCCATGTTGGGTTCGGCCCATCCCCTTATACGTTTAGCAATATGAGGGTTTAGCATAATCCTCATAACTCACAAAACACTCAAACACACAAACCCTATTCTCTCTCTCTTCTTCGAAGACCGACGACGACATCTTCCCTCTCGAAGACTTTCTTGTTCGAAACAACCTTTGTTCTACCTTCTAACCGGTTAGTATTTTACTATTGTTTGTATGTTAGATGATGTTTTGGTCTATATGATTCTACATAATGATTCAGGGATGTTTTGTGATTGATTATAATGTAAATCGATGAGGTTTAGTGTGCTTGCACAAATCGGCTCACACATGTAGGGTGATTAGATCAATATAGGGTTTGATAATCGTATGATGTTAATGATAATCTAGAGCCAAATGGATGCAATCGGCTGTTGTGTTTTGTGTTCGGATTAATTGCATGATTTGGTGTAAAGTATTGCATGATGAAAATTGAAAACATAAATCTGATCGTTTTATGATATGAGTTATTGTTCATGCTTGAAGGTGATTAGGGTTCATATGAATTAGAGGATAAAACCTTAGTTTGATCGATCAACACCCAAGTTGGAAACTGTTTGATTGTTGACCGATTTAATGCATAATGGAAACTGTCAATTTGTTGTAATTGATCGCATAATTTTAGGGAATTAGCTAAATGATCGCACAAGCTGGTTTGACCGCACAAGATCAGTTCCACAAGTGCCTGATCGCACAAGATTCATCGCACATGTAACACCTCGAAAAAATTCATGTCCAATATAATAAAGACACGTGTCATATAAGATAAATGTGTCATAAACCCGGATCAGGTTAAAGGATGTATGGTAGGATTTAAAAGCGTCGACATGTTAATAAATACCTCTGAGCTACCAAGTTATAAATCCCAAGACCTTAGTTTATATTGTAAACATCTGATATATATATATATATATATATATATATATATATATATATATATATATATATATAGGGTAAGGTTCATATGAGAACCACCTTTATTGCGAGAACCGCGAGAACCAATGTGAACACAACCTAAAATAGCTAAAAAACCCTAAAAAAACCTAACCCCCACCCCCCCCCCCCCAAAAAAAAAACCTAAACCCCCCCCCCCCCCCAAGCTAAATGCTAAAAACTAAACCCCCCAAAAAACGTAAAAAAAACCTAACCCCCCCCCACCCCACCCCAAAAACCTAAACCCCCCTCCCCCACCCCCCAAAAACCTAAACCCCCCCCTCCCCCAAGCTAAAAGGCTAAAAATTAAACCCCCAAAAAATCTAAAAAAAATCTAAAAAAATCTAAAAAAAATCTAAATTTTTTTTTTTTTTTTTTTTGCTATGAAAAGTAGCGATTTTGTTATAAAAAATATTAAAAAAAAAAATTTGTGTGATTTTTAGCTATTTTTAGGCATTTTTGGTTGCGTTCACATTGGTTCTCGCGGTTCTCGCAATAAGAGGTGGTTCCTAACGGATCTTTGTCCTATATATATAGGGCCAGGATCATTTCAGAACCATAAATATTTACAGAACTCGCAGAACTCCTAATAAACAATCTTTTTATTTATATATTTTTATGTTTAGAATAATTTTATCATTTATTATGTGTATTTTTACGATTACATACATGTTAAGAGTAATTTTATCATTT
Organism: Helianthus tuberosus; assembly: GCA_030545235.1. Lineage (NCBI taxonomy): Eukaryota > Viridiplantae > Streptophyta > Magnoliopsida > Asterales > Asteraceae > Helianthus > Helianthus tuberosus. The sequence continues at coordinate 205,008,120 of CM060425.1, forward strand.
TTTTTATATGTAATTTTATAATTACACATATGTAAACTAGTTTTTTTACATATATGTAATTAGTTATGACACATATATATAATCTTGGCAATTAAACATATGTAAACTACTTTTAACATGTATGTAATCAAAGAAATACATATAATAGATGATAAAAATATTCTAAATACAAAAACTTATATATAAAATGATTGTTTATTAGAAGTTCTGAAAGTTCTGTAGTTATTTAGAGTTCTGAAAAGAACTCAACCCTATATATATATATATATATATATTTTGATCCGGTTAAAAATTCTAATAATACATAATGCAAGTTACAAGGAAAGGAAGTTATATGTAATTTACGACAATTCCTTCAAAAGCATTCATCAATAAGTCCAAAGACACACATGTGCATGGCAATACATGAAAGGGCATGCAAACACCTGAATACATGGTCCCTACATTGAGAAGAAAGCATGAGATTCGGAATGGTAAAGATTGCATGGCTAAAGCTCGAAAGTTTTCAAGTTTTTGTCTTCTGGTCATCGGATACGGACCGTATGGCCTTAGGCTTACGGTCCGCAAGGACTGCAACTGGGCGATATAATTCAAGGTCGGTTACGGACCGCAAAGCCAAGGGCTTACGGTCCGTAAGAGGTGCTTACGGTCCGCAAGGATTCTTGCTTACGGTCCGTAAGGCAATCGCTGGCAGCAGAAAATGGACAGATGCTTGTTCAGCCTGTTGCACCGCCTTACAATAGTGGTTTTCGAATTCAGGGACTTGGCAACTGGTTTTGGCATCATAGGGACACATGGGGAAAATCAGGGAACATCTGTAGACTTAGGTGTGATGATCTTGTGGCATTTAGCTCACTATATAAGAGCTTGAAGTTGCAACAATTGGACTTGCTTATTTCAATTGCATTTCAAGCATTGCTCTGGAACTCTTGGGACTTCTAGCAGACTTCCATCAGCTTTTAGATCATACTTAGGACTTTTGTAAGTGTCCTTAACTTCCTAAATTCAGTTTTAATTAGCTTAATGACCATAAGTCAAACTTGTCGTAATTAAAGTTTGACTTCGAGATTAATCAATAATTGTCCAGTCAAATCTCGAATTAAAAATACCTATGAGTTGGTAATTATGTGGGTAATAAACCCTTAAAAGGGTACTCTCTGATTCCCACTCTAAGTAGGTCAATTGTCGGGGCAAAGTTTATCTTAAAAAGTCAACAGAAAGCTTATCTTCAAATTAATGCATAATTAGCAATGTAGAACCCATGCAACCTGTTTTATCACTAATATAACTTGGTAATTAATGTAATAACATGTCTAAACATGTTCAACCCGACAATTTTTAGTTTAGGCTCTGTTCGGGACCGAAAGTCGCATAATTTGACTTATGTTTTGACTTTCAGTTCTGACCCGTATGAGCATAGTTTAGAATTGCCTTAGAGCTTTATTTGAACTAGGTTTCATGTTAGTATAACCCTCTGTGATTATACAACTTGGTTCATTAGTTAACCGTTTCATATGCATGTTTCCGTTTATTGCCTATATGTTGACTATTATGCCCATATGACCTTAAAATGTGATTTTTGAAAATGTAAAAGAATAGAAACCTTAGTTATTGATTATTAGACTTGTCCCTAAAATTTGACATCAGTTTGAGGTCTAGATTAGGAGTTATGCTCATTAGCATAATTAGAAAGCTTTTTTATAAATTAAACGACGTAATTAGCATATAGCCTATCTAAACCTAATTTTTTATATCAAATTTTTTACCCAATGATATAAAATAATATTTTGGGATTTTTGAAGATTTTTATTTAATTTTAGGTTGAGCATAACATAGAGTTCTAAGCTTAATTCGGTAATTGCCGGTTTTGCCCATTTGGGCTATAAAATGTTACAAATTATTTTGATACCAAACATTTTTGTACTGATCTAATATGATAAATAAAACATTTTGAGCCTTTTGGAATAATAAAAATATCAGCTTTCCTTTAAAAACCCGGAAATAGCTCAAAATCGTCTTTTTAAGCATTTTTAACGCATAGTATGTATTAAACCTATTTTAAACATATAAGGTTTGATGCCTACTGATATTTTCAGCAAATTTTTATATTTTAACAGTAAGCAAAAGTTTTAAACTCAGATTTCCAGTTTTGACCTTTTAGGCTTAAGTAAATTACCAAAATGCCCCTACGGTGCATAGTTTAGTTATAAAAGATAAATTTCACATATTTACAATAATCTACTGTTATGACTTATAAAAATAAATATTTTTACTGATTAAATCAGACTTGTAACTCAGATTATTATTTAAACTCTTTTATAACCTTTTAAATGACCAAAATGCCCCTACGGGGCATAGTTTGAGTTTAAATTCGTTTCGGGCATAATAGAGGATATCTTGCTGATGTCACAACATATTTAAGACATATTAACTTAGGAAACTTGCATATGACTCATTTGGTTACTCGTTACGCACTTTTCGCGTTCGGATTGGCTTATGTAACTAGTTTGCATATATTAGCCGAAACGGGTCAAACTATATCATTTTCATCTCAAAAGTTTAGTTTACCCATATTATACAAGTCTTCAAACTTGTCGGGTCTAAATCACATTTTATTCCGGTCTTCGCTTAATCATGCGTTTGAACCGTATCTTCCTTTAAAACTAACCGGTCTAAGTTTAGGCTTAATTAAAGACCCGTTAGGAATCTAATAGGTTATTGTAAACCTTTGTTCCAGACTAGGAGACCCGGTAAAGCTACATGCATTTGCTGTTTGTGATTATTACTTACAAAGCTACATGCACCGCCACTCAAAACAAAGAAAGCATCATTAATAATCATATGTGGCTCAAACTCTCACCAATAAAGGACTAAAAATGGGTGTCGGTGTGTCAAGTGGAACAATATCAAGTTTTTCAAATTTTGACAATTTTCGCTTGGCTTCACAAAAATTTTTAAAATTCTCAAATAAAAATTCCCCTCATCCCCACACTTGGGATACATTGTCTCAATGTATGGTTTTGAGGGAAATATCGCTTCTAAAAAAAAACATTAGCTTTCGCTAATACTCTCAAATCCCAATTTTTATTTTTTATTTTTTTTAACAACTAATACCAATATTTTAATACTAAAGAACATAACAAGACTAAGGAAAGAGTACATTGACCTGGTGAAGTTTGACACAACAGATGTTGTAGATAATCCGACTTCCTATCATCACCTTCACGCAACTCTCCGCACATCTTCCCCACACTTATCTAAAAACACCTTGGGTTGCCTCCCAAGCAGCGCTAAAGTTTAGGTCTTCAGCCCGACCGTACCTGATATGTCTCAAGGTGGTCTCAATGCACATTTACCTTTTTCGTTGCTAATGTAAGCACGGTGTTTGATTCTTCTATTGTGTGTGTGCTTTGTCACGTCCCATCTTTCTTTGCAAAATTCTTTAAATCCACATTTTCCAACCGAATTTCCAACAAATGCTCGGTAGTTTACTCTCCACTTCACTACTTCATTTTCTGTGCCCAACAAATCCAAACTCTCCCATAAACATAATTTATGAATGAAATCTCCCACATCATGAAGTGCCACCTTCCTAGTTTCTAAACATGCATCCTTAACACTCTTGGTTTCCATAACCACCACAGCCGGAGAGTTGTAATCAACTTTGATTGGTTCATCAAGTAAAAGGCCCTCAACTTTGCTCTCCATAGGTGGTTCCTCCACAATAATTTCAATTGTATATTCCTCATTTGGCCCTAATAATTCAGTTTCAAGTTTGGGAGGACTCACAACCTTTTCTTCTACATCACCCATAGGTGTCATTTGTTCAATCTGCACATATATCCAGTGTTGTTTTGCTTGACGTTTTTCCAATATCGACGTCCCTGGCCTCATCTCTTTCACCTCTTTTGGTAACAAATCATATTTCCATTCCAAAAGTTCTACTCGTTCTTCCATTGACAAATGAGGTTTTGTTAATTCTTTTTCAACATGAACCATGTGTCTCTTTCTCATCATCTCGTCAAGACTTTCAGATTTATGTGACTGATAGTGCAAAGTAGGTTGTTGGGTTACACATTCATAACCATACTGATCAAATGTATACGGAGCATGATAATAGTCTTGATCGTACATCTGAGGGCCTTCATATGAAAGTTGAGAATATTCATCATAATAATCACCGTAATCGTACTCCTCTTGGTAACTCATTTCCGGATCAAATGCCAAAGGTGATAGCTTGTGAGAGCTTCTAGTACGCATGCACCTGTCAATACCTGCACACTAACACACCCAGCATAAACCAGAAAAATAACAAACTAAAAAGGATCAAAAATAACACACGTTGCGCACTACTCCCCGGCAACGGCGCCAAAATTTGACGTGATGTCGCGGTCACAATCAAATTTAATCCAAATACTACTAATAGATAGCGGTAAGTGGGTATCGAACACAGGGAGTTTGTGGAATGTGTGTTATTTGAAGATTTATCTAAGTTACCTAAACTAAACTAATTGCAAGAAAAGTAAAATTCAAGAGTTGGTTTGATTGGATTGATTTTAAAAACTAAGAATACTAATTAATTTGCGAAATGAAAGTTGAGTTTGTAAACAATTTGGAGACGAATGACCATCCTAAGTTTCCGGTTTGCTTCAACAATTGTGCTATCATCCACTAGAAAGAACTACATAGACATAGTTCGTGTGTAATTACTTATTGTGATAAAAGGGAACGAAGTACTCAGATTCCTAGAACGTGAGGTTGTTACCCGATGACCACTCAACCCTTACCCAATCCTAATTCTACCCATGATATCTCGATTGCCAACGGCACCAAGAACGTATGGTTTCAAACTAGAATATCATAAGAATCAACAATTTACAAATAAGCAATCACACACCATGATAAACAAGACATAGATAGAGTTTACCATTCTAGAAATATGGAATCAAAACACAATTGTTTCATACAAACCTTCAACCTAGGATGACCATAAAGAACCTAGCCACTCATGGCTTGAAGCAACATCATAATACCCCTTTCCATGTTCCCCAAAATCACCAACATAAAACAAAAGATAAAGCTAGTGTTCTCACGCTCCATGTCTCCCAAAAGTCGTTTTCCGGTCAGTACTGTGTAACCGATTTACATCATTAGCACCCCCATAAAACTCCATAAAAAAATAGCATTAAATGCACAAGTTACAAATGCCCTCCACTATCTTGTGTATATGTCAACCCAAGTGTTGATGTTGTTAACTTTCTCCTTGCATGACCGTCCACAAGAAAATCCAATATATCGGCCCACATGTGATGTCCCTCTAACCACCCCAAGTCAGCGAGCCCATGTGCCGCCCCCTATTCGGCCCATGTGAGTTAAAGTTGTTGCCTCAAGTCTCTTGGTTTGTGTGAAAGAAGGCTTTAAGTCCAATCCGTATGTGATGTTGATGATGTTATGAATATCCTCAAATGATAATATCATCATCCACGAAGTCTTCATGTGCCGCCAAACTGATGATAATATTTGCGATGATGATGATGTGTTTTTAATTTTGATAATAATCTCTCCACCTCATGTCTAATCATATGCGGCCCAATCAAACTAGCCGCCCAAGATGTTGATTCCCTCTTCCACGTGACTTCCTTCTTCTCAATGTGTGTGATGATTATGTTGTTGTTGACTTTGTGTCACCTTGTGCTTCCCAATTCAATTAATATGTTGTTCCAAACATATGTATGCATGTGAGATCATGATGATTGATATGGTTGTCTTGTTCAACAAAAACCCTTGCTGCGTAAACTGTAGCCTACGGTTTAATGTAACTCACTCGATTATTATCCCCGGCTGTTCCGCTTCATCTCTAATCACATTAACTTCACCAAATTAAGCGTCTAACCTGAAAAACCATGAGTACTCGTAGTTATCACATTCACGATACATAACCGTGTAAAAGATGGGATATGCACGTAATTAGCTCATTTAAGGGTTGTCCTACGGACCACCCGTCACATCCCCACACTTACCCGTTGCTTGTCCCAAGCAACCGATTCAAAAACTATTTCAAAACCACAAGCGATCAAGATGCAAACCAAGCTAAAATGTATCGTCCTTTTACTAACTTTCAATCATACCACAAGACACACCCCTCACAAAAACTCTCGGTGACAAGAAATATTAGCACATAATGCTAAACCACTCAATGCGTGTGTGTGTTTGTGCGACAATAAGCTTGTATAAAAATCAAGTCTCCTCCTATTGAGTATTTAGCATGCTTATGAATCAAAAGGACTTACGGGTTGTAACGGGGCTAGGTGCAAAGGTAGGAAAATGGTGGAATATATATGCGAGAGCTAATTGATTTGACCCGGTTTTTATTTCTACCACTAAACAAAGCAACCATCAAATATATACACAACTTCTTCAACATTCTCAACTACTATTGCAACTAAATACTTTTTTTTCATATTTTTCTCTTTTTTTTTCATTTTTTTAACACATCAAACTCAACAATATATACAAGAACATCAATACTACATACTAAATCTCCTAAACCGGGTCATCTCAATAGGTAAAATTTTGTAGGAAGTAGGTTTGGGTCACAACCGAATGGTATAAGGCTCAAACATGGCTTTCTAAAGACCAAACCCCCACCCCTCACAATACCAAGCTCATATATGTAAAGTATGAGGTCCAACCCACCAATCCCGCACTCTCACACATCTAGACGAGGCTACCTAAAAGTCCCCTATCATTTTCAAAAGCATGCTAACTCTAGGATTTAACAAGAATTCGTACACAAGTTCTATTAACACAATAAACACACCGCCACTCAAAACAAAGAAAGCATCATTAATAATCATATGTGACTCAAACTCTCACCAATAAAGGACTAAAAATGGGTGTCGGTGTGTCAAGTGGAACAATATCAAGTTTTTCAAATTTTGACAATTTTCGCTTGGCTTCACAAAAATTTTTAAAATTCTCAAAAAAAAATTCCCCTCATCCCCACACTTGGGATACATTGTCCCAATGTATGGTTTTCAGGGAAAGATCGCTTCTAAAAAAAACATTAGCTTTCGCTAATACTCTCAAATCCCAATTTTTATTTTTTATTTTTTTAACAACTAATACCGATATTTTAATACTAAAGAACATAACAAGACTAAGGAAAGAGTACATTGACCTGGTGAAGTTTGACACAACAGATGTTGTAGATAATCCGACTTCCTATCATCACCTTCACGCAACTCTCCGCACATCTTCCCCACACTTATCTAAAAACACCTTGGGTTGCCTCCCAAGCAGCGCTAAAGTTTAGGTCTTCAGCCCGACCGTACCTGATATGTCTCAAGGTGGTCTCAATGCACATTTACCTTTTTCGTTACTAATGTAAGCACGGTGTTTGATTCTTCTATTGTGTGTGTGCTTTGTCACGTCCCATCTTTCTTTGCAAATTTCTTTAAATCCACATTTTCCTACCGAATTTCCAACAAATGCTCAGTAGTTTACTCTCCACTTCACTACTTCGTTTTTTGTGCCCAACAAATCCAAACTCTCCCATAAACATAATTTATGAATGAAATCTCCCACATCATGAAGTGCCACCTTCCTAGTTTCTAAACATGCATCCTTAACACTCTTGGTTTCCATAACCACCACAGCCAGAGAGTTGTAATCAACTTTTATTGGTTCATCAAGTAAAAGGCCCTCAACTTTGCTCTCCATAGGTGGTTCCTCCACAATAATTTCAATTGTATATTCCTCATTTGGCCCTAATAATTCAGTTTCAAGTTTGGGAGGACTCACAACCTTTTCTTCTACATCACCCATAGGTGTCATTTGTTCAATCTGCACATATATCCAGTGTTGTTTTGCTTGACGTTTTTCCAATATCGACGTCCCTGGCCTCATCTCTTTCACCTCTTTTGGTAACAAATCATATTTCCATTCCAAAAGTTCTACTCGTTCTTCCATTGACAAATGAGGTTTTGTTAATTCTTTTTCAACATGAACCATGTGTCTCTTTCTCATCATCTCGTCAAGACTTTCAGATTTATGTGACTGATAGTGCAAAGTAGGTTGTTGGGTTACACATTCATAACCATACTGATCAAATGTATACGGAGCATGATAATAGTCTTGATCGTACATCTGAGGGCCTTCATATGAAAGTTGAGAATATTCATCATAATAATCACCGTAATCGTACTCCTCTTGGTAACTCATTTCCGGATCAAATGCCAAAGGTGATAGCTTGTGAGAGCTTCTAGTACGCATGCACCTGTCAATACCTGCACACTAACACACCCAGCATAAACCAGAAAAATAACAAACTAAAAAGGATCAAAAATAACACACGTTGCGCACTACTCCCCGGCAACGGCGCCAAAATTTGACGTGATGTCGCGGTCACAATCAAATTTAATCCAAATACTACTAATAGATAGCGGTAAGTGGGTATCGAACACAGGGAGTTTGTGGAATGTGTGTTATTTGAAGATTTATCTAAGTTACCTAAACTAAACTAATTGCAAGAAAAGTAAAATTCAAGAGTTGGTTTGATTGGATTGATTTTAAAAACTAAGAATACTAATTAATTTGCGAAATGAAAGTTGAGTTTGTAAACAATTTGGAGACGAATGACCATCCTAAGTTTCCGGTTTGCTTCAACAATTGTGCTATCATCCACTAGAAAGAACTACATAGACATAGTTCGTGTGTAATTACTTATTGTGATAAAAGGGAACGAAGTACTCAGATTCCTAGAACGTGAGGTTGTTACCCGATGACCACTCAACCCTTACCCAATCCTAATTCTACCCATGATATCTCGATTGCCAACGGCACCAAGAACGTATGGTTTCAAACTAGAATATCATAAGAATCAACAATTTACAAATAAGCAATCACACACCATGATAAACAAGACATAGATAGAGTTTACCATTCTAGAAATATGGAATCAAAACACAATTGTTTCATACAAACCTTCAACCTAGGATGACCATAAAGAACCTAGCCACTCATGGCTTGAAGCAACATCATAATACCCCTTTCCATGTTCCCCAAAATCACCAACATAAAACAAAAGATAAAGCTAGTGTTCTCACGCTCCATGTCTCCCAAAAGTCGTTTTCCGGTCAGTACTGTGTAACCGATTTACATCATTAGCACCCCCATAAAACTCCATAAAAAAATAGCATTAAATGCACAGGTTACAAATGCCCTCCACTATCTTGTGTATATGTCAACCCAAGTGTTGATGTTGTTAACTTTCTCCTTGCATGACCGTCCACAAGAAAATCCAATATATCGGCCCACATGTGATGGCCCTCTAACCACCCCAAGTCAGCGAGCCCATGTGCCGCCCCCTATTCGGCCCATGTGAGTTAAAGTTGTTGCCTCAAGTCTCTTGGTTTGTGTGAAAGAAGGCTTTAAGTCCAATCCGTATGTGATGTTGATGATGTTATGAATATCCTCAAATGATAATATCATCATCCACGAAGTCTTCATGTGCCGCCAAACTGATGATAATATTTGCGATGATGATGATGTGTTTTTAATTTTGATAATAATCTCTCCACCTCATGTCTAATCATATGCGGCCCAATCAAACTAGCCGCCCAAGATGTTGATTCCCTCTTCCACGTGACTTCCTTCTTCTCAATGTGTGTGATGATTATGTTGTTGTTGACTTTGTGTCACCTTGTGCTTCCCAATTCAATTAATATGTTGTTCCAAACATATGTATGCATGTGAGATCATGATGATTGATATGGTTGTCTTGTTCAACAAAAACCCTTGCTGCGTAAAATGTAGCCTACGGTTTAATGTAACTCACTCGATTATTATCCCCGGCTGTTCCGCTTCATCTCTAATCACATTAACTTCACCAAATTAAGCGTCTAACCTGAAAACCATGAGTACTCGTAGTTATCACATTCACGATACATAACCGTGTAAAAGATGGGATATGCACGTAATTAGCTCATTTAAGGGTTGTCCTACGGACCACCCGTCACATCCCCACACTTACCCGTTGCTTGTCCCAAGCAACCGATTCAAAAACTATTTCAAAACCACAAGCGATCAAGATGCAAACCAAGCTAAAATGTATCGTCCTTTTACTAACTTTCAATCATACCACAAGACACACCCCTCACAAAAACTCTCGGTGACAAGAAATATTAGCACATAATGCTAAACCACTCAATGCGTGTGTGTGTTTGTGCGACAATAAGCTTGTATAAAAATCAAGTCTCCTCCTATTGAGTATTTAGCATGCTTATGAATCAAAAGGACTTACGGGTTGTAACGGGGCTAGGTGCAAAGGTAGGAAAATGGTGGAATATATATGCGAGAGCTAATTGATTTGACCCGGTTTTTATTTCTACCACTAAACAAAGCAACCATCAAATATATACACAACTTCTTCAACATTCTCAACTACTATTGCAACTAAATACTTTTTTTTTCATATTTTTCTCTTTTTTTTTCATTTTTTTAACACATCAAACTCAACAATATATACAAGAACATCAATACTACATACTAAATCTCCTAAACCGGGTCATCTCAATAGGTAAAATTTTGTAGGAAGTAGGTTTGGGTCACAACCGAATGGTATAAGGCTCAAACATGGCTTTCTAAAGACCAAACCCCCACCCCTCACAATACCAAGCTCATATATGTAAAGTATGAGGTCCAACCCACCAATCCCGCACTCTCACACATCTAGACGAGGCTACCTAAAAGTCCCCTATCATTTTCAAAAGCATGCTAACTCTAGGATTTAACAAGAATTCGTACACAAGTTCTATTAACACAATAAACACACCGCCACTCAAAACAAAGAAAGCATCATTAATAATCATATGTGACTCAAACTCTCACCAATAAAGGACTAAAAATGGGTGTCGGTGTGTCAAGTGGAACAATATCAAGTTTTTCAAATTTTGACAATTTTCGCTTGGCTTCACAAAAATTTTTAAAATTCTCAAAAAAAAATTCCCCTCATCCCCACACTTGGGATACATTGTCCCAATGTATGGTTTTCAGGGAAAGATCGCTTCTAAAAAAAACATTAGCTTTCGCTAATACTCTCAAATCCCAATTTTTATTTTTTATTTTTTTAACAACTAATACCGATATTTTAATACTAAAGAACATAACAAGACTAAGGAAAGAGTACATTGACCTGGTGAAGTTTGACACAACAGATGTTGTAGATAATCCGACTTCCTATCATCACCTTCACGCAACTCTCCGCACATCTTCCCCACACTTATCTAAAAACACCTTGGGTTGCCTCCCAAGCAGCGCTAAAGTTTAGGTCTTCAGCCCGACCGTACCTGATATGTCTCAAGGTGGTCTCAATGCACATTTACCTTTTTCGTTACTAATGTAAGCACGGTGTTTGAGTCTTCTATTGTGTGTGTGCTTTGTCACGTCCCATCTTTCTTTGCAAAATTCTTTAAATCCACATTTTCCTACCGAATTTCCAACAAATGCTCAGTAGTTTACTCTCCACTTCACTACTTCGTTTTCTGTGCCCAACAAATCCAAACTCTCCCATAAACATAATTTATGAATGAAATCTCCCACATCATGAAGTGCCACCTTCCTAGTTTCTAAACATGCATCCTTAACACTCTTGGTTTCCATAACCACCACAGCCAGAGAGTTGTAATCAACTTTTATTGGTTCATCAAGTAAAAGGCCCTCAACTTTGCTCTCCATAGGTGGTTCCTCCACAATAATTTCAATTGTATATTCCTCATTTGGCCCTAATAATTCAGTTTCAAGTTTGGGAGGACTCACAACCTTTTCTTCTACATCACCCATAGGTGTCATTTGTTCAATCTGCACATATATCCAGTGTTGTTTTCCTTGACGTTTTTCCAATATCGACGTCCCTGGCCTCATCTCTTTCACCTCTTTTGGTAACAAATCATATTTCCATTCCAAAAGTTCTACTCGTTCTTCCATTGACAAATGAGGTTTTGTTAATTCTTTTTCAACATGAACCATGTGTCTCTTTCTCATCATCTCGTCAAGACTTTCAGATTTATGTGACTGATAGTGCAAAGTAGGTTGTTGGGTTACACATTCATAACCATACTGATCAAATGTATACGGAGCATGATAATAGTCTTGATCGTACATCTGAGGGCCTTCATATGAAAGTTGAGAATATTCATCATAATAATCACCGTAATCGTACTCCTCTTGGTAACTCATTTCCGGATCAAATGCCAAAGGTGATAGCTTGTGAGAGCTTCTAGTACGCATGCACCTGTCAATACCTGCACACTAACACACCCAGCATAAACCAGAAAAATAACAAACTAAAAAGGATCAAAAATAACACACGTTGCGCACTACTCCCCGGCAACGGCGCCAAAATTTGACGTGATGTCGCGGTCACAATCAAATTTAATCCAAATACTACTAATAGATAGCGGTAAGTGGGTATCGAACACAGGGAGTTTGTGGAATGTGTGTTATTTGAAGATTTATCTAAGTTACCTAAACTAAACTAATTGCAAGAAAAGTAAAATTCAAGAGTTGGTTTGATTGGATTGATTTTAAAAACTAAGAATACTAATTAATTTGCGAAATGAAAGTTGAGTTTGTAAACAATTTGGAGACGAATGACCATCCTAAGTTTCCGGTTTGCTTCAACAATTGTGCTATCATCCACTAGAAAGAACTACATAGACATAGTTCGTGTGTAATTACTTATTGTGATAAAAGGGAACGAAGTACTCAGATTCCTAGAACGTGAGGTTGTTACCCGATGACCACTCAACCCTTACCCAATCCTAATTCTACCCATGATATCTCGATTGCCAACGGCACCAAGAACGTATGGTTTCAAACTAGAATATCATAAGAATCAACAATTTACAAATAAGCAATCACACACCATGATAAACAAGACATAGATAGAGTTTACCATTCTAGAAATATGGAATCAAAACACAATTGTTTCATACAAACCTTCAACCTAGGATGACCATAAAGAACCTAGCCACTCATGGCTTGAAGCAACATCATAATACCCCTTTCCATGTTCCCCAAAATCACCAACATAAAACAAAAGATAAAGCTAGTGTTCTCACGCTCCATGTCTCCCAAAAGTCGTTTTCCGGTCAGTACTGTGTAACCGATTTACATCATTAGCACCCCCATAAAACTCCATAAAAAAATAGCATTAAATGCACAGGTTACAAATGCCCTCCACTATCTTGTGTATATGTCAACCCAAGTGTTGATGTTGTTAACTTTCTCCTTGCATGACCGTCCACAAGAAAATCCAATATATCGGCCCACATGTGATGGCCCTCTAACCACCCCAAGTCAGCGAGCCCATGTGCCGCCCCCTATTCGGCCCATGTGAGTTAAAGTTGTTGCCTCAAGTCTCTTGGTTTGTGTGAAAGAAGGCTTTAAGTCCAATCCGTATGTGATGTTGATGATGTTATGAATATCCTCAAATGATAATATCATCATCCACGAAGTCTTCATGTGCCGCCAAACTGATGATAATATTTGCGATGATGATGATGTGTTTTTAATTTTGATAATAATCTCTCCACCTCATGTCTAATCATATGCGGCCCAATCAAACTAGCCGCCCAAGATGTTGATTCCCTCTTCCACGTGACTTCCTTCTTCTCAATGTGTGTGATGATTATGTTGTTGTTGACTTTGTGTCACCTTGTGCTTCCCAATTCAATTAATATGTTGTTCCAAACATATGTATGCATATGATATCATGATGATTAATGTGGTTATCTTGTTCAACAAAAACCCTTGCTTCGTAAACTGTAGCCTACGGTTTAATGTAACTCACTCGATTATTATCCCCGGCTGTTTCGCTTCATCTCTAATCACATTAACTTCACCAAATTAAGCGTCTAACCTGAAAAACCATGAGTACTCGTAGTTATCACATTCACGATACATAACCGTGTAAAAGATGGGATATGCACGTAATTAGCTCATTTAAGGGTTGTCCTACGGACCACCCGTCACATCCCCACACTTACCCGTTGCTTGTCCCAAGCATCCGATTCAAAAACTATTTCAAAACCACAAGCGATCAAGATGCAAACCAAGCTAAAATGTATCGTCCTTTTACTAACTTTCAATCATACCACAAGACACACCCCTCACAAAAACTCTCGGTGACAAGAAATATTAGCACATAATGCTAAACCACTCAATGCGTGTGTGTGTTTGTGCGACAATAAGCTTGTATAAAAATCAAGTCTCCTCCTATTGAGTATTTAGCATGCTTATGAATCAAAAGGACTTACGGGTTGTAACGGGGCTAGGTGCAAATGTAGGAAAATGGTGGAATATATATGCGAGAGCTAATTGATTTGACCAGGTTTTTATTTCTACCACTAAACAAAGCAACCATCAAATATATACACAACTTCTTCAACATTCTCAACTACTATTGCAACTAAATAGTTTTTTTTTCATATTTTTCTCTTTTTTTTTTCATTTTTTTAACACATCAAACTCAACAATATATACAAGAACATCAATACTACATACTAAATCTCCTAAACCGGGTCATCTCAATAGGTAAAATTTTGTAGGAAGTAGGTTTGGGTCACAACCGAATGGTATAAGGCTCAAACATGGCTTTCTAAAGACCAAACCCCCACCCCTCATAATACCAAGCTCATATATGTAAAGTATGAGGTCCAACCCACCAATCCCGCACTCTCACACATCTAGACGAGGCTACCTAAAAGTCCCCTATCATTTTCAAAAGCATGCTAACTCTAGGATTTAACAAGAATTCGTACACAAGTTCTATTAACACAATAAACACACCGCCACTCAAAACAAAGAAAGCATCATTAATAATCATATGTGACTCAAACTCTCACCAATAAAGGACTAAAAATGGGTGTCGGTGTGTCAAGTGGAACAATATCAAGTTTTTCAAATTTTGACAATTTTCGCTTGGCTTCACAAAAAATTTTAAAATTCTCAAAAAAAATTCCCCTCATCCCCACACTTGGGATACATTGTCCCAATGTATGGTTTTGAGGGAAAGATCGCTTCTAAAAAAAACATTAGCTTTCGCTAATACTCTCAAATCCCAATTTTTATTTTTTATTTTTTTAACAACTAATACCAATATTTTAATACTAAAGAACATAACAAGACTAAGGAAAGAGTACATTGACCTGGTGAAGTTTGACACAACAGATGTTGTAGATAATCCGACTTCCTATCATCACCTTCACGCAACTCTCGGCACATCTTCCCCACACTTATCTAAAAACACCTTGGGTTGCCTCCCAAGCAGCGCTAAAGTTTAGGTCTTCAGCCCGACCGTACCTGATATGTCTCAAGGTGGTCTCAATGCACATTTACCTTTTTCGTTACTAATGTAAGCACGGTGTTTGATTCTTCTATTGTGTGTGTGCTTTGTCACGTCCCATCTTTCTTTGCAAAATTCTTTAAATCCACATTTTCCTACCGAATTTCGAACAAATGCTCGGTAGTTTACTCTCCACTTCACTACTTCGTTTTCTGTGCCCAACAAATCCAAACTCTCCCATAAACATAATTTATGAATGAAATCTCCCACATCATGAAGTGCCACCTTCCTAATTTCTAAACATGCATCCTTAACACTCTTGGTTTCCATAACCACCACAGCCGGAGAGTTGTAATCAACTTTTATTGGTTCATCAAGCAAAAGGCCCTCAACTTTGCTCTCCATAGGTGGTTCCTCCACAATAATTTCAATTGTATATTCCTCATTTGGCCCTAATAATTCAGTTTCAAGTTTGGGAGGACTCACAACCTTTTCTTCTACATCACCCATAGGTGTCATTTGTTCAATCTGCACATATATCCAGTGTTGTTTTCCTTGACGTTTTTTCCAATATCGACGTCCCTGGCCTCATCTCTTTCACCTCTTTTGGTAACAAATCATATTTCCATTCCAAAAGTTCTACTCGTTCTTCCATTGACAAATGAGGTTTTGTTAATTCTTTTTCAACATGAACCATGTGTCTCTTTCTCATCATCTCGTCAAGACTTTCAGATTTATGTGACTGATAGTGCAAAGTAGGTTGTTGGGTTACACATTCATAACCATACTAATCAAATGTATACGGAGCATGATAATAGTCTTGATCGTACATCTGAGGGCCTTCATATGAAAGTTGAGAATATTCATCATAATAATCACCGTAATCGTACTCCTCTTGGTAACACATTTCCGGATCAAATGCCAAAGGTGATAGCTTGTGAGAGCTTCTAGTACGCATGCACCTGTCAATACTTGCACACTAACACACCCAGCATAAACCAGAAAAATAACAAACTAAAAAGGATCCAAAATAACACACGTTGCGCACTACTCCCCGGCAACGGCGCCAAAATTTGACGTGATGTCGCGGTCACAATCAAATTTAATCCAAATACTACTAATAGATAGCGGTAAGTGGGTATCGAACACAGGGAGTTTGTGGAATGTGTGTTATTTGAAGATTTATCTAAGTTACCTAAACTAAACTAATTGCAAGAAAAGTAAAATTCAAGAGTTGGTTTGATTGGATTGATTTTAAAAACTAAGAATACTAATTAATTTGCGAAATGAAAGTTGAGTTTGTAAACAATTTGGAGACGAATGACCATCCTAAGTTTCCGGTTTGCTTCAACAATTGTGCTATCATCCACTAGAAAGAACTACATAGACATAGTTCGTGTGTAATTACTTATTGTGATAAAAGGGAACGAAGTACTCAGATTCCTAGAACGTGAGGTTGTTACCCGATGACCACTCAACCCTTACCCAATCCTAATTCTACCCATGATATCTCGATTGCCAACGGCACCAAGAACGTATGGTTTCAAACTAGAATATCATAAGAATCAACAATTTACAAATAAGCAATCACACACCATGATAAACAAGACATAGATAGAGTTTACCATTCTAGAAATATGGAATCAAAACACAATTGTTTCATACAAACCTTCAACCTAGGATGACCATAAAGAACCTAGCCACTCATGGCTTGAAGCAACATCATAATACCCCTTTCCATGTTCCCCAAAATCACCAACATAAAACAAAAGATAAAGCTAGTGTTCTCACGCTCCATGTCTCCCAAAAGTCGTTTTCCGGTCAGTACTGTGTAACCGATTTACATCATTAGCACCCCCATAAAACTCCATAAAAAAATAGCATTAAATGCACAAGTTACAAATGCCCTCCACTATCTTGTGTATATGTCAACCCAAGTGTTGATGTTGTTAACTTTCTCCTTGCATGACCGTCCACAAGAAAATCCAATATATCGGCCCACATGTGATGGCCCTCTAACCACCCCAAGTCAGCGAGCCCATATGCCGCCCCCTATTCGGCCCATGTGAGTTAAAGTTGTTGCCTCAAGTCTCTTGGTTTGTGTGAAAGAAGGCTTTAAGTCCAATCCGTATGTGATGTTGATGATGTTATGAATATCCTCAAATGATAATATCATCATCCACGAAGTCTTCATGTGCCGCCAAACTGATGATAATATTTGCGATGATGATGATGTGTTTTTAATTTTGATAATAATCTCTCCACCTCATGTCTAATCATATGCGGCCCAATCAAACTAGCCGCCCAAGATGTTGATTCCCTCTTCCACGTGACTTCCTTCTTCTCAATGTGTGTGATGATTATGTTGTTGTTGACTTTGTGTCACCTTAAGCTTCCCAATTCAATTAATAAGTTGTTCCAAACATATGTATGCATGTGAGATCATGATGATTGATGTGGTTGTCTTGTTCAACAAAAACCCTTGCTGCGTAAACTGTAGCCTACGGTTTAATGTAACTCACTCGATTATTATCCCCGGCTGTTCCGCTTCATCTCTAATCACATTAACTTCACCAAATTAAGCGTCTAACCTGAAAAACCATGAGTACTCGTAGTTATCACATTCACGATACATAACCGTGTAAAAGATGGGATATGCACGTAATTAGCTCATTTAAGGGTTGTCCTACGGACCACCCGTCACATCCCCACACTTACCCGTTGCTTGTCCCAAGCAACCGATTCAAAAACTATTTCAAAACCATAAGCGATCAAGATGCAAACCAAGCTAAAATGTATCGTCCTTTTACTAACTTTCAATCATACCACAAGACACACCCCTCACAAAAACTCTCGGTGACAAGAAATATTAGCACATAATGCTAAACCACTCAATGCGTGTGTGTGTTTGTGCGACAATAAGCTTGTATAAAAATCAAGTCTCCTCCTATTGAGTATTTAGCATGCTTATGAATCAAAAGGACTTACGGGTTGTAACGGGGCTAGGTGCAAAGGTAGGAAAATGGTGGAATATATATGCGAGAGCTAATTGATTTGACCCGGTTTTTATTTCTACCACTAAACAAAGCAACCATCAAATATATACACAACTTCTTCAACATTCTCAACTACTATTGCAACTAAATACTTTTTTTTTTCATATTTTTCTCTTTTTTTTTTCATTTTTTTAACACATCAAACTCAACAATATATACAAGAACATCAATACTACATACTAAATCTCCTAAACCGGGTCATCTCAATAGGTAAAATTTTGTAGGAAGTAGGTTTGGGTCACAACCGAATGGTATAAGGCTCAAACATGGCTTTCTAAAGACCAAACCCCCACCCCTCACAATACCAAGCTCATATATGTAAAGTATGAGGTCCAACCCACCAATCCCGCACTCTCACACATCTAGACGAGGCTACCTAAAAGTCCCCTATCATTTTCAAAAGCATGCTAACTCTAGGATTTAACAAGAATTCGTACACAAGTTCTATTAACACAATAAACACACCGCCACTCAAAACAAAGAAAGCATCATTAATAATCATATGTGACTCAAACTCTCACCAATAAAGGACTTCAAATGGGTGTCGGTGTGTCAAGTGGAACAATATCAAGTTTTTCAAATTTTGACAATTTTCGCTTGGCTTCACAAAAATTTTTAAAATTCTCAAAAAAAATTCCCCTCATCCCCACACTTGGGATACATTGTCCCAATGTATGGTTTTGAGGGAAAGATCGCTTCTAAAAAAAAACATTAGCTTTTGCTAATACTCTCAAATCCCAATTTTTATTTTTTATTTTTTTTAACAACTAATACCAATATTTTAATACTAAAGAACATAACAAGACTAAGGAAAGAGTACATTGACCTGGTGAAGTTTGACACAACAGATGTTGTAGATAATCCGACTTCCTATCATCACCTTCACGCAACTCTCGGCACATCTTCCCCACACTTATCTAAAAACACCTTGGGTTGCCTCCCAAGCAGCGCTAAAGTTTAGGTCTTCAGCCCGACCATACCTGATATGTCTCAAGGTGGTCTCAATGCACATTTACCTTTTTCGTTACTAATGTAAGCACGGTGTCTGATTCTTCTATTGTGTGTGTGCTTTGTCACGTCCCATCTTTCTTTGCAAAATTCTTTAAATCCACATTTTCCTACCGAATTTCGAACAAATGCTCGGTAGTTTACTCTCCACTTCACTACTTCGTTTTCTGTGCCCAACAAATCCAAACTCTCCCATAAACATAATTTATGAATGAAATCTCCCACATCATGAAGTGCCACCTTCCTAGTTTCTAAACATGCATCCTTAACACTCTTGGTTTCCATAACCACCACAGCCGGAGAGTTGTAATCAACTTTTATTGGTTCATCAAGTAAAAGGCCCTCAACTTTGCTCTCCATAGGTGGTTCCTCCACAATAATTTCAATTGTATATTCCTCATTTGGCCCTAATAATTCAGTTTCAAGTTTGGGAGGACTCACAACCTTTTCTTCTACATCACCCATAGGTGTCATTTGTTCAATCTGCACATATATCCAATGTTGTTTTCCTTGACGTTTTTCCAATATCGACATCCCTGGCCTCATCTCTTTCACCTCTTTTGGTAACAAATCATATTTCCATTCCAAAAGTTCTACTCGTTCTTCCATTGACAAATGAGGTTTTGTTAATTCTTTTACAACATGAACCATGTGTCTCTTTCTCATCATCTCGTCAAGAGTTTCAGATTTATGTGACTGATAGTGCAAAGTAGGTTGTTGGGTTACACATTCATAACCATACTAATCAAATGTATACGGAGCATGATAATAGTCTTGATCGTACATCTGAGGGCCTTCATATGAAAGTTGAGAATATTCATCATAATAATCACCGTAATCGTACTCCTCTTGGTAACTCATTTCCGGATCAAATGCCAAAGGTGATAGCTTGTGAGAGCTTCTAGTACGCATGCACCTGTCAATACCTGCACACTAACACACCCAACATAAACCAGAAAAATAACAAACTAAAAAGGATAAAAAAAATAACACACGTTACGCACTACTCCCCGGCAACGGCGCCAAAATTTGACGTGATGTCGCGGTCACAATCAAATTTAATCCAAATACTACTAATAGATAGCGGTAAGTGGGTATCGAACACAGGGAGTTTGTGGAATGTGTGTTATTTGAAGATTTATCTAAGTTACCTAAACTAAACTAATTGCAAGAAAAGTAAAATTCAAGAGTTGGTTTGATTGGATTGATTTTAAAAACTAAGAATACTAATTAATTTGCGAAATGAAAGTTGAGTTTGTAAACAATTTGGAGACGAAGGACCATCCTAAGTTTCCGGTTTGCTTCAACAATTGTGCTATCATCCACTAGAAAGAACTACATAGACATAGTTCGTGTGTAATTACTTATTGTGATAAAAGGGAACGAAGTACTCAGATTCCTAGAACGTGAGGTTGTTACCCGATGACCACTCAACCCTTACCCAATCCTAATTCTACCCATGATATCTCGATTGCCAACGGCACCAAGAACGTATGGTTTCAAACTAGAATATCATAAGAATCAACAATTTACAAATAAGCAATCACACACCATGATAAACAAGACATAGATAGAGTTTACCATTCTAGAAATATGGAATCAAAACACAATTGTTTCATACAAACCTTCAACCTAGGATGACCATAAAGAACCTAGCCACTCATGGCTTGAAGCAACATCATAATACCCCTTTCCATGTTCCCCAAAATCACCAACATAAAACAAAAGATAAAGCTAGTGTTCTCACGCTCCATGTCTCCCAAAAGTCGTTTTCCGGTCCGTACTGTGTAACCGATTTACATCATTAGCACCCCCATAAAACTCCATAAAAAATAGCATTAAATGCACAAGTTACAAATGCCCTCCACTATCTTGTGTATATGTCAACCCAAGTGTTGATGTTGTTAACTTTCTCCTTGCATGACCGTCCACAAGAAAATCCAATATATCGGCCCACATGTGATGGCCCTCTAACCACCCCAAGTCAGCGAGCCCATGTGCCGCCCCCTATTCGGCCCATGTGAGTTAAAGTTGTTGCCTCAAGTCTCTTGGTTTGTGTGAAAGAAGGCTTTAAGTCCAATCCGCATGTGATGTTGATGATGTTATGAATATCCTCAAATGATAATATCATCATCCACGAAGTCTTCATGTGCCGCCAAACTGATGATAATATTTGCGATGATGATGATGTGTTTTTAATTTTGATAATAATCTCTCCACCTCATGTCAAATCATATGCGGCCCAATCAAACTAGCCGCCCAAGATGTTGATTCCCTCTTCCACGTGACTTCCTTCTTCTCAATGTGTGTGATGATTATGTTGTTGTTGACTTTGTGTCACCTTGTGCTTCCCAATTCAATTAATATGTTGTTCCAAACATATGTATGCATGTGAGATCATGATGATTGATGTGATTGTCTTGTTCAACAAAAACCCTTGCTGCGTAAACTGTAGCCTATGGTTTAATGTAACTCACTCGATTATTATCCCCGGCTGTTCCGCTTCATCTCTAATCACATTAACTTAACCAAATTAAGCGTCTAACCTGAAAAACCATGAGTACTCATAGTTATCACATTCACGATACATAACCGTGTAAAAGATGGGATATGCACGTAATTAGCTCATTTAAGGGTTGTCCTACGGACCACCCGTCACCTCTCCTTAGCATCAATAAGAGTCTCGCAAGCTTGGATGCATTTAAGTCTGATTAACTATGTTTCCTTTTTATTTGATCCGCCTGTGGATCCATTTCAACTATTTTGTGAAACTTAATATTACAATTTATTCGGTTGAAATAAATCTATCTTTTGCTTCCGCTGTGCATTTAAAATTGTGTTGTTTGACTATGATGATATCAACTACGTCACGATACTCCCCACCGGGCCCACCGGTAATACGTGGAAATATCGGGGTGTGACAGGTTGGTATCAGAGCCAACACTGAGTAAATTAAACACTAGCCTTTTTTGTTTAATCTCAGTTACACAGTTGCACATTCCTCGATTCTCGAGTCTAGACAAAGAACTTTGGAATTATCCAAATTTGTTTTATTTCTAACTTTGTCTTTTATATTTTCTTGTTGTACACTTTGTTTGTTTTGACAGGTTGAACAAGATGCCACCAAGAGTAAGAGGGAGAGGAAGAGGCAAGGGGCCACTCACCGCCCCAAATGATCATGAGGCCGGACCTTCGCACCGGCGAACACCATCAGATTCACATAACCAGAGTCCTCAAGATAACTGGAGGACCTATACTGAACCAGCAAGGCGCTCAGTTTCGCTGAGCTCCTCCCCTTTGTTTCAAAACTCCTTTGGGCCTCATTCTGAAAATGAGCCCCATAATTCCCACCAATCTTACATTCCTCTCCAGGGTCACAACTCACCTTTTGATGACCCAACGCCCTTTTTCCAGAGTCGGTTCAACCCGGCAGACTACCTTGGAGAACCAGTGGGTTTTAACCCACTAGGACCCGAAGACCATTTCGCGGGCGACCATGCAATGGACATGGATGAGGACACCGATCCTGCAGAGCCACCGTCCGGAACCCCTAACCACCCCATCGAAATTTCGGATGGGTCACCTTTCGTGGGATCACCTTATAATGGTCCCGACAGCTATGAAGAAAGGTTCCAACAGATCGACTGGGTGTTCACTCCCAGTTACCATAACTCACCACAGCAGCAGCAGCAGTAGAAGGATCCCTCTGAGGATTCTCATTTTATCGCGGTCACTCCGCCACCACCACTAGCTCAGCAACCGCCTCCGGAGCCACCGAGACGAAGGAGAACAACCGCACGGATGTCCGTGCGAGGAGGAGTGCGAATTAGCACCCCTCAACCCTCAAGTGGCAGCCACTACTCGCCACTCCATGAAGAACCGCAGATGGGTGGACCTTCAAACCCCGTCTCGGAAGTAAACTCTGCGCCTGTCGCGCCACCACCATTGGGTTTTGGAGACCCAATACCTACATACACCTGTGCGGCGGCGTATAATCCCTTTGAGCAGCCGATTCACACCAACTACAACTATGCAGAAGCCGACCCTTACCTGGTAGCAGCGGCAAACTACAATGCCCATCATCCGGAAGGATCCTTTGGGATCCCATATCAAGCCGGATACCAATACTATGGGTACCCACCTTATGGGTATCATCAACCGCCGCCTCCTCAACCTCCGCTATATCAGCAACCCCCGCAGCCGCCAGCAATGTCGCCACCGCAGCATCAGGAGATTCTGCAAAGGATTAATGAGGTGTGGCAGGAAGTGCGGGAAGACCGAAGGCAAAACCGTGGAATGTTCAAGAGTCTGGCAAACTTAATTAAAGGAAAAAGCAAAAAGGATCACTAAATCCTTTATTTGTTTGTTTGTTCTTAGTGTTGTAATCATGTCCCTGCGTGGACATTTGTTTCTGTATTCCGCCCCTGCGTGGGCATGTCTTTCTATATTCCGCCCCTGCGTGGGCATGTCTTTCTGTTAACCCCTGCGTGGGTATGTTATTTCTGTTTAAGCCCCTGCGCGGGCATGTTATTTCTGTAGAAGTCCCGTTTAGGGCAAATCTGTACTTGGTTAATTTTTGTAGTGAAATGGTTTAATTTAAATTTTCATTTTTGATTAAATTATATGCATAAATATAATATGTGAAATAAATGAAAATATAACATTACTTTTATGAGACCTACCATTATAATAAAATAATAAAAATCTAAAAAGGGACAAAACCTAGCCATGTGTCATTATAAGACAGGGCCAAGATGGTAATTCCTCAAAATAGATTCAGGTCCTTATTAACACCTCAATTTAGGATTGTTCTGCGTTAAATATTAAAAAGAATCTTAAAGGTAAAACCTAGTCTATATGTTGTTGCAGATATGACCAAAATGGTAAAACCTATTCAAAAGGTTCCAATCCTTGTTAACATCTGAAAACATGTTAACACTCTTGACAAAATGTGATTCGATAAAATCGCATGAGTCATCCTTATATTGGATTCTTCCAACTTCTTTTAATTAATTAAAACATCCATTGGGGATATAATGCCTACGGGCTATACTCATTGTCATATAAGACAAAAGACAGTCGTGGTCTTCGACCCCCTGTTAAGAAGAGGTAATGAATCATAATTAAAACCCTCAATACCATGACCCTATAAGATCATGATTAAAGATTTAAAACTGTCCATAGGACTAGGCCTTTTTGCCATTTATATACTTTAATTATAACTAAGGATGTATATAATGAAAACCCTGAATAATTATATGCTTGATTAATCAAAATGGTTTCTTAAATACCATGATTAATAAATCATCTAGAATGATAAAACTGTTATAGACCTCTGAATGAGTTAAAATCATTATTTTATGTAGCAATCGAGCTACATGGCCGGGTCAGACGAAGCCAACAGTCACCCCAGAGAAAATCATGACGCCTCCCGGGTCAACGTAGCAGGAGCAGAATTACAAGCGTTAATAGATAATGCTGTGACACGAGCCTTGGAGAGACAGTTCAATGAATCCAGTGGTACCCATGTAAGGACCCAATCTGTACCATACTCTAAACCACCCTCAAGGACTCATACCGCTCACAAGAGTGATTCTCATCACTCAATGAACCAGAATAGTGTTCCATCTAAGAGAGTTGTGCTAAACCAAGAACCACGTGCTAAAGGTTGCACCTATAAGTAATTTGTTTCCTGCAAACCCAGGGATTTTACTGGGGAGAAGGGAGCAGTTGATTGCATGTCATGGTTGGACGAGATGGACACTGTGGTGGATATCAGTGGTTGTGCTGATAAGGATGTGGTGAAGTTTGTATCCCAGTCATTCAAGGGTGAGGCACTAGCTTGGTGGAGGTCGTTGATCCAAGCTACTGGGAAGATTCCATTGTACAATCTGACATGGGATCAGTTTGTTACTCTCATTAAGGAGAATTACTGCCCTCAGCATGAGGTTGAAAAGATTGAGTCTGATTTCTTGTCTCTGGTTATGAAAAACCTAGATTGTCAAGCCTACCTTACGAGCTTCAATACTATGTCAAGACTGGTTCCGTATTTGGTGACTCCGGAGCCCAAGAGGATAGCTCGTTTCATTGGGGGTTTAGCCCCAGAAATCAAGGCCAGTGTGAAGGCCTCCAGACCAGCTACTTTTCGGTCTGCAGCTGATATATCATTGTCCCTTACTTTGGACGCGGTCAGGCAGAGATCGCTAAGAAACACAGACGCTGAAAAGAGAAAGCGTGAGGATGACAACTCACGACGCTCAGACAAGAAGCGTAAGGGAAACAATGACCACAAGAAAAGTTCTGGAACTAAAAAGGATGGTCATCAGTCGGGTGATAAGCCCAAGTGTAAGGTCTGTAAGAAGCACCATTTCGGGAGGTGCAGATTTGAATCAAAATCCCAATCGCAGCCAAGGCCTGGTGGGATTTGTAAATCTTCTAAGCACAAGACATTGGACTGTAAGAAAATCAAGGATGCGACGTGCTACAGTTGCAACGAGAAAGGGCATATTAAGTCCAACTGTCCAAAGTTTGCAAAGAAGGCTGAAGAGGGGAAAAAGACCAATGCTAGGGTCTTCCAGATGAACGCACAAGAGGCAATCCAGAATGATAACGTCATAACAGGTACCTTCCTTATTAATGATGTTTATGCAAGAGTGTTATTTGATTCTGGAGCAAACAACTCATGTTAGTGCATACGTCTGCTGACTTCGTCTTATATCGAGTCTTGCATTGTTCAGGGCACGAAGATCAAGAAATCAAGTCAAATAGGTGATTTCGTTTGAATATTTCAACATGAGATTTCGCTTGGAATTAATCATGTTATTTCTCTTGAGATTAATTGTTGTGATTTCACTTGTATGAGATTTCGCTTGAAGCATGTTCAAGCGAAATCAGAACTCTATAAATAGCTCTCAAGCGATATCAGTTGTAATGCTCTTGTTTCCGACGGCGAAGCTCTGTCGAAGTGTCTTCAGGATTGTAATCATTTCAGAATCAATATACAAGACAATTTAAAGTGATATCTAGCTGAATTCAACTCATTATGTCTGTTTTCGCCTTTCATTTTGAGTAGAACGCCTCTGAACGACTCATTTCGGGTTCAAACACGATCCTACAAGTGGTATCAGAGCAATGTGCTGAAAAAAGCCTTGCTCAAAGTGTTTAGAATCTTGCAAGCAATGTGCTAAAAAAGATGAGAAACTGAGCGAGCAAGAAAAGATGAAAGAACAATTATTGTTTAATCTCCACTATGTGAAAGAGTCGTATGATGTGCTAAACCGAACAGTAACTGGTCTTTAAAAGACAAATTCTGAAAGAGAAGATGCACTGACTATGATGAATGTTGTGATGATAACAAAGCAGAAGGCGATTAATCATTACATTGGAGAATGTGCAAAGTTGCAGAGGGAGTTGGAAAATGAAAAGATAGAGAATGAGAGAATCAGACGTTTATTACAGAGTTATTCTAGTTCTGATTATCTTATTGATCGAATTTATCCAACTGTTGCAGGTTTTGAAGCATTTAAAGATGAGAAGCCAAAGAAGAAGGATACTGGTAAGAAACAGAGTGCTAGTTATAACAAGTGTCCGCCTCCGATTTGGGAAGGGTATTCACCTAGAAAACCGAATGAGGAGCAAGTCGAAAAGGCAGTCAATATAAAGTTAAAGTCCGATATAACTGATGAATTACCAGAAAACATTGACGACGTTTTTACAACGTCTGACACTGATCATTAGTCCAAGTTAATAAAAAAAAAGGTGGTCGATCAGGTGTTGGATACAGATGAGGAGTCGGAGTTAAAGTCTGAATCAAAGTCCGAGTCTGGATGTTCAAGTTCATCTGTCAAAAGTCCGAGTTCGTCGGTCAACAATTCAAAGTCGTCGGTTAAACGAGTTTACAATAAAGAGTTCCTGTTATCAAAATCTAATTTGAATGACGAAGCAATCAAAGTGGCATATACATTGATTGATTCAGACAAATTATATTCTGATGAGGAATTTCCAATAAGAAGTGTTAATTTTGAAAAGATCAAAAAGGTTTTAAAACTTACAGAAATCAATATTTCTGAAATAAAAGATGTAAATCTTACTGAAAAATCTAAAAAGTACACTTCAAGAGTTCAGCAACGTTTAAACAAGAAAAAAAGGTTACAGTTCTGGTTCTGGTTTTCAAAAGAAACCAAACCATAACGGTAATTTTAAAAAGAAAGGTCTTGGATTTATTCCACCAGAAAATTATAAAAATGAAAAATATGTTCGGGATTTTAAATCAAAAATGATATTTGTTTCAGGGACAAGCTGTGAAGAAGAATCAAAAAGCTCATTCTGGAGACAATCAAACAGAGAATTCCTTGCCAAGAAGCAAGAGAATGTGAAGATTGGAGCTAATCAAAGAAAGGAGACAAGAACCTGTTATAAATGCAATGAAGCTGGTCACATTGCATGGAACTGTTCTCAAGCAATAAAAACAAAACAGGAAGTCTCTAAAAAACTCAAAGAAAAGGTTGTTGAGAAAAATGAACCACCAACTGAAAAATTCAAAGTTTTTGAAAATTCAACATATGAAGTTGGTGAGTGTTCAAAGACACATTTTTACAAAAAGAGAGCTAAACATGACAATCAAATGTGGGTTGTTAAGAACTCTGAGGTAAAATTTGGCGATGAATCTAACTCCATAAAGTTAGACGAGCCACAATTTGAGTCAAAAGGTGAAAATTCAGTACCTCCAATGGATGATGTTCATTTTCCACCATTGAGGGCTGAAAATTTTAAATCAAAAGTTGGGAAAGTTGAAATTTCAAATCAATTTTATTCTGAAAAAGATGAATTTGATGTTGAAAAAGCTTCTAATGGAAATGTTAAAAAGATTTTTGGGAAAATGGTCGAGGGAAAGGCCAAAGGGGTAAAAGAGTTTTATGAAACAAAGAAGGCAACTTACAACCCAAGTGCAGGTGAAGAAGAAACATCCAAGTTTGGTGAAGCTTGGATGTCTGTTTTTCATAAGTGATAAGTGTGACTTGCCGGAGCTCCTAGGTTGGTAAGAGTGGAGAAGGAATCGGCATCTTTCTTGAGAAATTCACAGAATGGTAACTGTGATATTTCGACTGACAAGTGGTTGAAAGAGGTTTTCACTTACAAGTGGTAAATCAGGGACATTAAGTTATACTTGATTTTCTACATATGGTATTTTGAGAAACAAAGTGATGAATTGATCCCCTAACTTACAAGTGATAAAATCAACGAAACTTATTTTTCGGAAAAACCATTTGATTAAAACAAACTTAAGTGTTTTGAAATCACAATGGGAAAATAGTTTGTTGTAAGGGGGAGTTCTGATTGTTTATGCCAAGTGGATGGCGAATTGAAGCGATTTGATATCGGTTGTCAATTTTCTTGTATAGTTTGTTTTCAAATTTCTTTTAAATGTGTTTGCATTTTAGGGGGAGTAAGAATTTTTCAGAAAATCCAAAAACATTTGAAAATTTGAAAAAGTAAAAAACATGATAAAATTAAAAAATGAGTTTTGGTGTCAAGAAGAGGAAATGATAGTACATCAGTGGTCGATCACAGCATGCTAAAGAATTAGAAAGTTAATATGTAATAAACGGTCTCACTGATGATGTGCCAGTAGGTTTTTGCACATTTAGTAGATTGTGACGAGATATAAACCTAAATTTAAAACTTACTTATATTGTGGGGAACATCTCTCGGATATATGGGTAACCCCCGAAATCTTGTTTGAAAGGTCCCTCTTTCTGAGATACTAGGTCTTTATGCTCAGTGATATCTGGGGTATTATCCTGGGACTTCTGATAATGCGGAAGCAATGGCCTAGTCCCCAGAGAATACTTTACTGCTTGCTTGAAATATAGCGCCGCCCTCAGCAAAAAAATGATGAGACAATAAAATTGCTAATCAATGCTGTTGTAAAAAAAGATCCTCTAAAGGGGACTCACCAAAAGTCGAAGCCGTCATCTCTCTGCTGAACGGAAGTTCTGACCTGAGCTCTCACGGTTTTTCGCATCTAACCCCTTACAGATATCATCTGTGGTATACTCACCTGTAAGACTGAATATATTAGGATCTGGATACGGGAGTATATTCAAGAGGTGGGATACACGGATAAGTTAAAGTCATTAAAACATTAATATCGTATCTCGAAACAGTTGAACTTTGTGTGAAAATTTAAGTGGACAAATATACTGACAATCTAAGTGAATCGTTTAGAACTTAAAATGTTTAAAGCTTAACGGTGTTGGTGATTTGTCTCAAATACTGATATGATCCTCTTACACAAACTTACAAAAATATTGTATGTAAATATTTCTTTACCGCATTTCATTTGTTTGTTCTAAAAATTCAAAAAGATTTTTAGTGTATTTTAGAAAAAATTTTGAAAAATTCAAAAAGTTTTTTGACAACTGATGTTGGAGAGTTGATTTTCAAAATTCCAAGTGCTAAACATAATGAGCATGAGGTAAGAGGGAATGTTTAAATGAGAAAAGTTTTTGAATATACAAGTGGTCATCTGAAGATTTTAAAATGATATATCTTTCTGATTAAATTTGAAGAGGAGTCTGTATAGATAAATTTGTCAAATATTAAATTTGTGAAATTTATTTCTGGGTTAAGAATGTGCAGGTGTAGCCAGGTTTTGATTCTGAACCTGAAGAAAGAGCATAAAGCCAGGTTCCGATACCTAAGGATTCAGACTGCGATCCCGGCAAATCGAAAGGGGGAGTCTGAAGACATCCGAGAAGTTAAGATTGTTCGAGGAAAGTTTGTTGGTGCTGGAAAATAGTTTGAGCAGGCTGATAAAGACTGAAGACGTTGAAGACTTGACACTTAAGACTCGTCAACATCCGAGGGGGAGTCTGTTAGTGTATACGTCTGCTGACTTCGTCTTATATCGAGTCTTGCATTGTTCAGGGCACGAAGATCAAGAAATCAAGTCAAATAGGTGATTTCGTTTGAATATTTCAACATGAGATTTCGCTTGGAATTAATCATGTTATTTCGCTTGAGATTAATTGTTGTGATTTCGCTTGTATGAGATTTCGCTTGAAGCATGTTCAAGCAAAATCAGAACTCTATAAATAGCTCTCAAGCGATATCAGTTCTAATGCTCTTGTTTCCGACGGCGAAGCTCTGTCGAAGTGTCTTCAGGATTGTAATCGTTTCAGAATCAATATACAAGACAATTTAAAGTGATATCTAGCTGAATGCAACTCATTATGTTTGTTTCCGCCTTTCATTTTGAGTAGAACGCCTCTGAACGACTCATTTCGGGTCCGAACACGATCCTACAAGTCATTTGTTGATGATAAGTTTTGTAAGTTGTTAAACCTACCTGTTAGAACCCTAAGCATAAAATATGAGGTTGAGTTAGCCGATGGCACCATAGAAACCGCATCAACCGTGTTAGATGGATACTCTTTTCCTTTGTCCTTACTTCCTTTGAAGTTAGCCGGTTTTGATATAGTTATAGGCATGGACTGGTTATCTCATAACCAGGCCAAGATTGTTTGCAACAAGAAGCAAGTAGTGATCAAAACTCCGTATGGTGAGCCACTTACCATACAAGGAGATACTCAGTATGGACTGCCTAAGCAAGTGTCTATGCTTAAGGCTTCAAGGTGTATGAAGAAAGGTTGTGTTATCTACATGGCACAAGTAACTATTGATGAGCCGAAGCCTAAGATTGAAGATATCCCCGTCATTTCTGAATATCCCGAAGTATTCCCTGAAGAACTACCTGGTTTGCCACCAGATAGGCAAGTAGAATTCAGAATTGACATTATCCCAGGAGCAGCACCTATTGCAAGGGCACCTTACAGGTTGGAACCAACAGAGATGAAAGAGTTGAGGACTCAGCTAGACGATTTATTCGCAAAAGGGTTCATTCGTCCTAGTTCATCTCCTTGGGGAGCACCAATCCTGTTTGTGAAGAAGAAGGATGGGTTGATGCGTCTATGCATCGATTATCGTGAGCTTAATAAGGTCACTATCAAGAATAGATATCCATTGCCCGGGATCGACGATATGTTCGATCAGTTGCAAGGGGCAAGTTATTTCTCTAAGATCGACTTGAGGTCAGGCTATCATCAACTGAAAGTTAAAGATGAAGATGTACACAAGACTGCATTTAGGACTCGTTATGGTCATTACGAGTTCTTAGTGATGCCTTTCGGGCTCACTAATGCACCTGCCGCATTCATGGATCTCATGAATCGCGTCTGCAAGCCTTACTTGGATAAATTCATCATCGTCTTCATCGATGACATTCTCATTTACTCGAAGAGCCAAGCTGACCATGAGAAGCATCTTCGATGCATTCTGAAACTGCTTCATCAAGAAAAGCTCTATGCCAAGTTTTCGAAGTGTGAATTCTGGCTTCGTGAAGTCCAATTCCTTGGACATGTTGTTAGTGAGCGTGGTATCCAAGTAGATCCCGCTAAAGTAGAAGCTGTCATGAATTGGCAAGAGCCAAAGACGCCTACTGAAATTCACTGTTTTCTAGGTCTGGCAGGATATTATAGGCGTTTTATTGAAAACTTCTCAAGAATTTCAGCGCCCCTGACTTTACTAAGTTGAAAGAATAACAAGTTTGACTGGGGGCCTAAGCAGCAAGAATCTTTCGATATTCTAAAGCAGAAGTTGAGCAACGCTCCAGTATTAACGTTGCCTGATGGAATAGATGAATTTGTAGTATATTGTGATGCATCACACACCGGTATGGGATGTGTGCTTATGCAGAAAGGCAAAGTTATTGCCTACGCTTCTTGACAATTGAAAGTGCATGAGAAGAATTACACCACCATGACTTGGAGTTGGGTGCCGTTGTATTTGCACTAAAACTATGGAGACATTATTTGTATGGTACCAAGTGTGTGATCTATTTTGATCACAAGAGCCTTCAACATTTGTTCAATCAGAAGGACTTGAACATGAGGCAGCGACGTTGGATGGAAACTTTAAATGATTATGACTGTGAGATAAGATACCATCCTGGTAAGGTGAATGTAGTCGCAGATGCCTTAAGTAGAAAGGAGAGGGTGAAGCCTATAAGAATCAATGCCAAGAGCATTGAGATAAAGAATAGTTTGAATGAAAGGTTGTTAGCTGCACAGAAGGAAGCTGTATTGGAAGCTAACTATCCTGATGAAAAGCTAGGAGTAACTGAAGAACAGTTATCCTATGGCAAGGACGGAATCCTGAGATTAAATGGACGAATTTGGGTTCCAGTTTATGGAGGACTTCGGGATGTTATCCTCCAGGAAGCCCATAGTTCTAAATACTCCGTTCATCCTGGAGCTGACAAGATGTACCAGGATCTGAAGGCGAACTATTGGTGGATAGACTTGAAGAAGTCTATAGCTACCTATGTAGCCAAATGTTTGACGTGCGCTCAAGTCAAAGCTGAACATCAGAAGCCGTCAGGTTTGCTACAACAGCCTGAACTTCCCACCTGGAAATGGGAAATGGTGACGATGGATTTCATCACGAAATTGCCAAAGACAAAGAAAGGAAATGATACTATATGGATGATAGTAGATAGATTGACTAAGTCAGCACATTTCCTACCCATTAAGGAGACTTATAGCTCCGACATGTTAGCCCAATTATACGTAGATAAGATTGTATCTCTGCATGGCGTACCAGTGTCTATCATCTCTGATAGAGATACTAGATACACATCACATTTTTGGAAAAGTTTCCAACAATCTTTGGGCACGCGCTTAAATTTTAGTACGGCTTACCATCCTCAGACGGACGGGCAGAGTGAGCGTACCATCCAAACTTTGGAAGACATGCTTCGTGCATGTGTGATTGACTTAGGTGGTAGTTGGGATAACCACCTGCCATTGATCGAGTTTTCCTATAATAATAGCTATCACTCTAGTATCCAAGCTGCACCATTTGAAGCCTTATATGGAAGGAAGTGCAGAACGCCCGTTAGTTGGGCAGAAGTTGGAGATGTCCAACTAACAGGACCTGAAATAGTCCTGGAGACGACAGACAAGATTGTGCAGATAAGAGATCGTCTCAAAGCTGCCAGAGATAGGCAGAAAAGCTACGCAGACTTAAGGCGTAAACCTCTAAAGTTTGAGGTTGGTGATAAGGTTCTGCTTAAAGTATCACCCTGGAAGGGAGTGATGCAATTTGGTAAGAAAGGCAAATTAAGCCCAAGGTACATAGGACCATTCGAGATCATCGAATGTGTCGGATCAGTGGCTTATAAGTTGAACTTTCCTGAAGAGCTCAGTGGTATTCACTATGTATTTCACATCTGCAATCTAAAGAAATGTCTAGCTGATGAATCACTAGTCATATCGCATAAAGATGTGCATATTGATAAGAGTTTAAAGTTTGTTGAAAGACCTTTGTCGATCGAGGATCGACAGGTTAAGAAGCTTCGGAGGAAGCATGTGCCAATTGTCAAGGTCAAATGGGATGCCCGCAGAGGTCCCGAGTACACGTGGGAGGTGGAGTCCACAATGAAAGAAAAGTACCCTCATTTATTTCAATAAATCTCGAGGTCGAGATTTCTTTTAAGGGGGTGAGGATGTAACACCTCGAAAAAATTCATGTCCAATATAATAAAGACACGTGTCATATAAGATAAATGTGTCATAAACCCGGATCAGGTTAAAGGATGTATGGTAGGATTTAAAAGCGTCAACATGTTAATAAATACCTCTGAGCGACCAAATTATAAATCCCAAGACCTTAGTTTATATTGTAAACATCTGATATATATATATATATTGATCCGATTAAAAACTTCTAATAATACATAATGCAAGTTACAAGGAAAGGAAGTTATATGTAATTTACGACAATTCCTTCAAAAGCATTCATCAATAAGTCCAAAGACCCACATGTGCATGGCAACACATGCAAGGGCATGCAAACACCTGAATACATGGTCCCTACATTGAGAAGAAAGCATGAGATTCGGAATGGTAAAGATTGCATGGCCAAAGCTCGAAAGTTTTCAAGTTTTTGTCTTCTGGTCATCGGATACGGACCGTATGGCCTTAGGCTTACGGTCTGCAAGGACTGCAAGTAGGCGATATAATTCAAGGTCGGTTACGGACCACAAAGCCAAGGGCTTACGATCCGTAAGAGGTGCTTACGGTCCGCAAGGATTCTTGCTTACGGTCCGTAAGGCAGTCGCTGGCAGCAGAAAATGGACAGATGCCTGTTCAGCCTGTTGCACCGCCTTACAAGAGTGGTTTTTGAATTCAGGGACTTGGCAACTGGTTTTGGCATCATAGGGACACATGGGGAACATCAGGGAAAATCTGTAGACTTAGGTGTGATGATCTTGTGGCATTTAGCTCACTATATAAGAGCTTGAAGTTGCAACAATTGGACTTGCTTATTTCATTTGCATTTCAAGCATTGCTCTGGAACTCTTGGGACTTCTAGCAGACTTCCATCAGCTTTTAGATCATACTTAGGACTTTTGTAAGTGTCCTTAACTTCCTAAATTCAGTTTTAATTAGCTTAATGACCATAAGTCAAACTTATGGTAATTAAAGTTTGACTTCGAGATTAATCAATAATTGTCCAGTCAAATCTTGAATTAAAAATACCTATGAGTTGGTAATTATGTGGGTAATAAACCCTTAAAAGGGTACTCTCTGATTCCCACTCTAAGTAGGTCAATTGTCGGGTCAAAATTTATCTTAAAAAGTCAACAGAAAGCTTATTTTCAAATTAATGCATAATTAGCAATGTAGAATCCATGCAACCTGTTTTATCACTAATATAACTTGGTAATTAATGTAAGAACATGTCTAAACATGTTCAACCCGACAATTTTCAGTTTAGGCTCGGTTCGGGACCGAAAGTCGCATAATTTGACTTATGTTTTGACTTTCAGTTCTGACCTGTATGAGCATAGTTTAGAATTGCCTTAGAGCTTTATTTGGACCAGGTTTCATGTTAGTATAACCCTCTGTGATTATACAACTTGGTTCATTAGTTAACCATTTCATATGCATGTTTCCGTTTATTGCCTATATGTTGACTATTATGCCCATATGACCTTAAAATGTGATTTTTGAAAATGTAAAAGAATTGAAACCTTAGTTATTGATTATTAGACTTGTCCCTAAAATTTGACATCAGTTTGGGGTCTAGATTAGGAGTTATGCTCATTAGCATAATTAGAAAGCTTTTTATAAATTAAACGACGTAATTAGCATATAGCCTATCTAAACCTAATTTTTGATATCAAATTTTTTACCCACTGATGTAAAATAATATTTTGGGATTTTTGAAGATTTTTATTTAATTTTATGCTGAGCATAACATAGAGTTCTAAGCTTAATTCGGTAATTGCCGGTTTTGCCCTTTTGGCTATAAAATGAGTTTTACAAATTATTTTGATACCAACCCTTTTTCTACTGATCTAATATGATAAATAAAACATTTTGAGCCTTCTGGAATAATAAAAATATCAGCTTTCCTTTAAAAACCCGGAAATAGCTCAAAATCGCCTTTTTAACGCATAGTATGTATTAAAACTATTTTAAACATATAAGGTTTGATGCCTACTGATATTTTCAGCAAATTTTTATATTTTAACAGTAAGCAAAAGTTTTAAACTCAGATTTCCAATTTTGACCTTTTAGGCTTAAGTGAAATTAACAAAATGCCCCTACGGTGCATAGTTTAGTTATAAAAGATAAATGTCACATATTTATA
Source organism: Helianthus tuberosus (assembly GCA_030545235.1). Taxonomy (NCBI): domain Eukaryota; kingdom Viridiplantae; phylum Streptophyta; class Magnoliopsida; order Asterales; family Asteraceae; genus Helianthus; species Helianthus tuberosus. Next base: position 205,044,249 of record CM060425.1, read on the forward strand.
ATACTCTACTGTTATGACTTTTAAAAATAAATATTTTTACTGATTAAATCAGACTTGTAACTCAGATTATTATTTAAACTCTTTTATAACCTTTTAAATGACCAAAATGCCCCTTCGGGGCATAGTTTGTGTTTAAATTCGTTTCGGGCATAATAGAGGATATCTTACTGATGTCACAACATATTTAAGACATATTAACTTAGGAAACTTCCATATGACTCATTTGGTTACCCGTTACGCACTTTTCGCGTTCGGATCGGCTTATGTAACTAGTTTGCATATATTAGCCGAAACGGGTCAAACTATATCATTTTCATCTCAAAATCCAGAATGAGTTTAGTTTACCCATATTATACAAGTCTTAAAACTTGTCGGGTATAAATCACATTCTATTTCGGTCTTCGCTTAATCGTGCATTTGAACCGTATCTTCCTTTAAAACTAACCGGTCTAAGTTTAGGCTTAATTAAAGACCCGTTAGGAATCTAATGGGTTATTATAAACCTTTGTTCCAAACTAGGAGACCCGGTAAAAGCTACGTGCATTTGCTGTTTGTGATTATTACTTACAAAGGTAAATACTTTTAACTTATTTTCCCTATACGGGCTTGGGGTACGGTATATAAAATACCGCTTGGTCGGGCATTGAATTTTTAATTGTACGAAGGTTAAATTATTGAAATGTCCGTTTAAATTGTTTTGTTTGCTTAAAGCCTTTGGGGGGTTAATGACCATGTCCTGGATATCCTTGGCATCATTTTACGAAATGGCCACGACCTAAGCATGGGGTGTAGGCATACACCCGACAGTGCATATATAAATAATAAGGTATAACCACCGGTTATGTGAATAACCCGCCGCGGGACTATATCATGTGGTGTGTCTATTAATCTTTAACCCGGTGTCAATCCGGGCTACTGAACGTATAAGAGACATGTAATTCTTTTACAAGTTTATATATAAATAATTATCCCAAGTTATAAAATATTTTGTGCCTTGTGCATTCAAATAAATTTTTAAACCTTTTCAAAATGAGTCAGTTAATTGTATTTACTAGTGTAAACTGACGTATTTTCCCAAAAAGGTTAAGTGCAGGTACTACTCGAATAGGCTGACCTCTCCTTAGCATCAATAAGAGTCTCGCAAGCTTGGATGCATTTAAGTCTGATGAACTATGTTTCCTTTTTATTTGATCCGCCTGTGGATCCGTTTCAACTATTTTGTGAAACTTAATATTACAATTTATTCGTTGAAATAAATCTATCTTTTGCTTCCGCTGTGCATTTAAAATTGTGTTGTTTGACTATGATGATATCAACTACGTCACGATACTCCCCACCGGGCCCACCGGTAATACGTGGAAATATCGGGGTGTGGCAGCACAAGCTAGGTACAACTAAACAAAGCACATAGTACAATCTAGAACTGCATGACCGCACAATATATTGAGGATCGCACAAGATAGTGCTGATCGCACAATATATTGGGCCGCACAGTATATCAAGTTATGTTATGTTGTTGGGCCGAACAGCCCACAACCCGATCGCACAAGTTATACTGAATCGCACAAGTATATTTGGACCGCACAAGATAAGTGTTTGTTTAAATGTTTGGGCCACATAAGTTTTGGACTGCATTTGTTGTTGGGCCGGGTTTGGACTTGATCGCACAACCCATTGTGGATCGCACAAGTTGTGCTGATCGCATAATAGGTTGGGCCAGGTGTTTCATTGGGCTTTATGTACCGGATCGCACAATGATATTGGGCTCGCACAATGCATCAGCCCAAATCATTGGATCGCACTAGTTAGACTTTTTGTTTGGTTAACTGATTTCATTTAAAATGTTAAATGTGTGTGTATGCCATGATCGTTATGTGTTCGTGACTTGCTAGTTTTGTGTAAACATACATGCACTACTTGAACCTAGATCTGACTTGTATGGTAACCATGTTGGGACGTGGTTGACCCCAAATAGCTCAAGTGACCTTTTGTTTATCTGTCGAGCTAATCTAAGGTGAGTTCACACTTTCTACAAGGCATGGAATTCCCGGTGGTTTGGGAATGGGTTAACGTTAAATAAGGAAACCTGCGTATTCTCTTTGGGTAGAATACGTACTCCCACCCTCTTATGTGAAGGGTGACAACATTGAAACCTGCGTGTTCTTCTTGACACGTACTCCCACCCTCTTAACTGAAGGGTGACAACATTGACACTAGACAAAACTCTATCATTAAGTCCCTCATTTTATATCGACTTAATCGTCGGGCCAGTGGCGTATGCTATTAGGTTTGACAAGCCTCACACCGTGTCGCAGAGGACGGGCGTGGACTAATGGACTTGGGCACTAGTCAATGATGATAGACATTGACGCAGAGCACATAAACATAACTACAGTCAGTAGTCGATATGGTAACTGGTCTAGTGGTTAACATGGGGAAGCCCCCACTGATTATGGTTTGGGAAACAAGGAATTGGTTAAACTCGTGGTTTTCGAAACAACTTATGGTTTTTGGAACAACACTAAAATGGACAACCAACTGTGAACTCGCTCAACTTTGTTGTTGATTCGTTACTATATGCCTTGCAGGTCGTTAGGTGCTTAGGTGGAGCTTGCACAGGAGGAAGAGGTCGTTGTGGGACATGGACTGTTGAGTTCCATGCTGAACTTGTGAACTTTTAAACTTTATTATGGTTTTAAACTTAATGCTTCCGCTAAATACTTAAACTTGGTTGAATTGTTTTGACACCAATTATATTGTTTGGTTTGGACTTTCATTTACTTAATTACATTGTTCAATATGATTGGTGGCTGGATCCTGGTCAGTCACGCTCCCTGCGGTGATACTCCGCTTGTGGAATTTGGGGGTGTGACATAAACCCTACTTTTCCAACCGGGTGTCTTGGTCATCTCTTCGGACACCCAATCAACCGGTACGTCCACTCTGTCTCCATCATCAGGCTGAAGAAATAAGGAAAAATAAGTTGATGCGTGCTCTTCTAAGCCTAAAGTTGTAACTCAAAAATTGGCGGACGAATGATATGAAGCTGTAAGACCCATACTTAAAATATACTAAGAATTTATAGAAATTCTTACAAATATGTGATTTGCATATAATAATATCCATAAACTTCCAGGTTATTTCAAACCATAAGTGTTTAAAAACATTTACTAAATGATAACATAGTTCGGTTCGTAGAAAACATCCAAAACCAAAAGCGGAAGCTTCAACTTCTTTTGTGTTCGGTTCTTGGGTAACTTGATCGCATCCGAGTAGAACATAGTGAGAACCTAAATAACATTTAACAACATTAAATGTTAGTTTTATAATGCAAAAATATAATTTAGTAATACTAAAACATCAAAGAACCCAATTAAAATTTTGTTAACAAACCCCGCCGTAAGCTACGGTTAATGAACGGTAGCTTACGGTTCAACTAACTTGTTCCGGGCAGAAAAGCTCGCTTCTAGCCTACGGTCACTAACCGTAGGTTACGATTAACTTATTTTGGATTTTCTTGCAGACCGTAGCCTACGGTTCCCAACCGTAGGTTACGGTTTGATGCTGTTGTCCTTCTTTTTCTCTGATACGGGAATGTGTCGTGAGTGGATGAACACAAGTTGGTAAGTATAAATCATACCTTAACGTATCCCCAAGTCATATGATTACATCTGATTGCTGAGTTTAAGTGGACATCAATACCGATAATCGTTATAGGATGCTTATCTAAATGTTAACTAATTGAACAACAAGAGCGTTTTGGCATGACCGTTGATATGATTCTCTTACCCTCGAAACTCGCAAAAAGAATGTCTGTAAATATTTATTTACTGCTTTCCGTCTTTACATTCGAAATATTAAAAAATACCAAAAAGATTTTATTTCTATCTTATTTTTGATTGCCCGATGTTGGAACTTGAGTCTTATCCTCCTAACACCTGATTAAAATCCTAAAATAATTGCATCTTCATAAACGGTCGAAGTTAACAATTTTTGAAAGTTAAAATTTAAAATTGATCAAATTTTTAAACTTTCAAACTGTTGTCGGTTGGTAGTTGATTAAGAGTTGGTCTCATGTGTGTCGTGTGCTTGTATTGTTTGAAATCAACTCTTAGTGAGGTTTTCGTTTGAAAACTCTCTAAGATTGATTATATTCTTAGCGGTTGTTCTCATTACGCGTTTAGCTCTGTTGTGTGTGCAGATGCGGCAGCCGAACCAGCTAAAGGCAAAGAGAACGTGTTAGATGACAAGCTGTGGAATGAAGACACGACATGGATGCAATCAGAGCATCAAGATGATCGAGTTGCAGCTGACCACTCATCAACACCACAAGGATCTAAAGATTTGAAGATCAACGTCTCACGTGCAAAGTTCAAGGGGGAGTTTGCTGATGTACCTCCTGACTGTGACAAGTGAAGACATCTGAAGACCCGACAGTGTGAAAAACGAATCATCACGAGCAACATCCAAGGGGGAGTTTGTTGATGCATATTTGTGTGGATGTGGCTCGTTTCGGTTCGGCTCGTTTACGAAGCGAAGACCAAAGTCAAGATATCCTCCTATCTTGACTCGGTAAGACATTTGTACGTGTTTTAAAGCTAATGCAAGTGTGCAGTTTGTATGTTACAAGAAACATGAAGGTCACGAAGAATCGCATATGTAACGAAAGATGGATATTTCATATATGATAGTCATGAAGAATATGAGTTCATGAAAGACCATGCATGCACGAAAGACCTTGTCCATCCACATTAAAGAAAGTCACGAAGGACCTGATGTTTCGCATAATGGAACATGTCCACGAAGTATATATGCTTCGGACCAGCAAGTTGTTCATTGAAAAGATAGTCACGAGGAACATCTTGACCGCGAAGAACTCACTATTTCATGAGAGTATGGACGAAAAACTCTTTTCTTCATGGGCCTGACAAGTCTTTCGTGGCCCAGTGGCCTAGTACATATTTCGTGGCCCAGTGGCCTATAATTATGAAAATATATTGCTTTTATGTTTCAAGTGTGAAATTCCTGAAAAAATTGTTTATTTTATAGTTGAACTTTTCCAATCTTTATGCTAATATTAAAATGTTGTATTTATCAGAGTTTGAGAGTTTTGAATTTGTTAAAAAAATTTCTTAGTATAGAACTACTGTAAATGAGCTAAGCCAAATTTGCTCTTCAATTTATGAGAGTTCGAGTTTGAGTTTGAACTTTACTTGCTTCGAGTTATATGTTTAAGTTTAACGCTCAATTCAGCTCGTGCTTGACTGGTTAGACTCATGCTAGTTTCAGATTCACTTGATTAGGAGCTTTTAGCATGAACAAGTCCGCTTGTTTGCGCCCCTTATAGATTTAAAACAGTTTTATAAATACGCTTAAATTCATATATTGTACAAGTGTGCTTTGTTAAAATTTGTAACAATCGAATAAAAACTAAGGTGACTAATCGTAGGAGAAGAAATGGTCACACACTTTGTGCAGATCAGTTAGCATTTATTTGTATATTTACGGCTTGTTAATCATTTTTTGTAGCGTAGAAGGAAGACGAGGAGCCAACAGGGTTGTTAACATCCTTAACGAGCGGTTTTAGAGGACAAACTGGAATTTCATACGACTCAAAAGAGTTCCTAAGGGACATCATACTAAACCTGATGCTTGCTGGAAGAGACACCAGAAGCACGTCCCTTTCTTGGTTCCTTTATCTCCACACTCAAAAGTGTGGAGAACAAGATCCGAAAAGAGATCCAGAACAAAACAGGTGGCTGGAAATGGAAAACTTTAACCATAAAGGATTTGGAGGGACTTGTTTATCTTCACGGAGGTTTGTGCGAAGCATTAAGACTCTATCCACCGCTTGCTTTGGAGCACAAAGCTCCATCGGAGGCAGACATTCTCCCAACCGGTCATGTTGTTGATAAAGAGACGAGGATAATTTTGTCTATTTACTCGATGGGACGAATGGAAGGGTTATGGGGGGATGATTGCATGGAGTTTAAGCCGGAAAGATGGTTTTCAAAAGGCGGGAATGGGATTCGGATTAAGCATGAACCGTCGTACAAGTTCCCGGCGTTCCATGCTGGCCCGCGGACGTGTTTGGGTAAAGAGATGGGGATGATTCAGATGAAAATGGTGGCGGCTGCAATCATTTGTAATTATCATGTGGAATTGGTGGAGGGTCATGTGGTTTGTCCAAGTGATTCGATTATACTGCAAATGAAATATGGTTTGAAGGTTAGGCTCTTCCCGATCAAGACCGTCAACTAAGGTACTTGGTAAGACATGTTATGGTGTAATATGCATGCGTTCTATTGAATAATCAAAGGCCTTAAAATTGGTGTTATATTTTTTTGAACGACAAAGCTTGCTCCAACTATATTACACCAATAATCTAAATTATTCATCTTTGCCCCGATTTGAACCTGGGACCTCTCTCTAAGAGACATACGCCTAATGCCTCTACCAAGTGGGCTAACCCCACATTGGGTATTTGGTGTTACATGACTATGAAATAGTCTTAACCTTCTATTGTAAGTGTTTCTCAATATCTAACAGAGTTCTTGAGTTTCTAAGTCGGCTTTTGCTTGTAATTGTTTATGGCGGATTCATGAAAAATTATATAATCTAGTGATAGTGCCTTAAAATGACCCATTTTGACTAGGGGCGGCAATTCTGGACATGACCCGTCAACCCGACCCGAACCCGACAAGAAAAAAACAGGTTTGGGTTGACTAACACAACCCGTATAAAAAAACGGGTCGGGTTGACCCGTATTAAGTCCAAGAAGGTTTATGAGAATGCTGTACAAAATCAAGAAAAGAAGAAAACTTCTAGCCTTTTAGGCTGCAACCCACGAGTGAAAGAAGTTTAATGTGGGCCTAAGTAACAAGTATTGGGCTGCAATACAATATTATTTGTTGGGTTCAAATTTGATGGGCTACTGATGGAAGACACAAGGGATCGGCTTGTTTATTGGTGAAGAATTCTAATTTCTAAATGCAATCAGTTGATGATTTTAAGAGTTTTTTTAGTTTTGAAAGCGTTAATTATTTTTGCGGTTTAACGTACCACAACAATACCATCCGTGGTAAATTTAAAGTTAATGTTTCCTGATCGTTGTAAAACACATGTCCATATCCTCTTAGGCATATTTATTTCGATTGCTATACCGAGTGTCCGTGTTGTACAAAGCAGAACCAATACTGATCGAAATCCCGCTGCGTAGCGCGGGTACTCTTGCTAGTTACCAAGATGATTGAGATGGGAAAACTAGAACATTCTCACACAGGTTAATTCAAGCCTTAAACTCTATTCTACCCTTCTTTTGAACGTGTGATGGTTCCTGGCAATCCTTCATAACTTGTTGGGCCCTACTAACTCTTGAATTGGGCTGTGGTATTAACATGAGTTGGGCTTAGGTCCATAGTGTTCACAGCATTGTGATTACTGATTAGCATTGTTAGGTTATTTGTATCAATATGCACAACACAGATCATCATATAATTCCACTCTTCTTGGCATTCTAATACACCCCTGAACATATCTTTTCAAGAGACACGTCCTCTAATTAATCTATGAAAGAAATACTATATCCTGCTGCATTCTTCATGGCACCTACTCCAACTAGTTATATCTAATTTAATGAAATTCAACCAAAAAGGGTTAAATATCAGAGATAAAACAAAGATGCTAAGGTACCCACAAAAATGATGAAACACAACTTCCCCACCAGCCGAGCAGTAAAGGCATAAACAGAATTGGGGCCAGGACGTGCGGCCGAAATGACATAGGAAACCAAGCCATACATGATCATGCTTGTAACAGAGACCATACTGATCTGAGGATGCGTTTGAAAAGGACATCCACTCCCCTCCTGGAATCTGATTTCTGCGAAACCGAATAAGCCAAGAATCACAACCTTAAAAGCCAATTTCGGCGACATTACACCTTCTTCCTCCCAATAGTGCGTCCACAGGCGTTTAAGAAACGCACTTGACCGTCTTGCTGCTAGTACCGGATATACTGCAGGTAGTTCCTCAACAACGTTCGGTTGGACTACCGAATTAGCCGAAACAGAAACCGGCATCATTTCACATTCTTCCCTAAACCTTCCTGGTGGGAAATAGTCAGCCCACAAGCGTTTAATATGCGAAAATGGTTGTCTTGCTGCTAAGAGTGGAGACGTGTTAGCATTGGCCGTCTGGTTATTGGTTTCTGCAGGTGCCTCCTCATCGACCACCGGAGTAGCCGAAACACATTCTTCCCCTAACGTTCCTGGCGAGAAATAGTCAGCCCACAAGCGTTGAAGAGACGGGATAGGCCATACTGCTGCTACAAGTGGAGATATGTAAGCATTGGCAGTCTGATTATTAGTTTTTGCACGTACTTCCTCACCGATGTTCAGAGCGACAACCTCACTAGCCAAAACGGGCCCGGGCGTCATTACAGCTTCTCCCCCCAAAAGTCCTCGCCGTAAATAATCCATTGCTCGTCTTGCTGTTATAATTGGAGATGGCCATTGGTAAACATTGGTGACAGAGGACGTCTCATTAGTGGTTTGTGGAGGTAGCTCCGCACCAATATTGTTTAGTTGGACCACTCCATTTTTCCAAATGGATTCCATTATTAACAGGTGATTTTGCTATTGGTGGGATTTAGTGAGGATGGTGGTGATGATTTGTGATTTTACAGTTTATATTTCTCTCTCTTTTGGGTAAGTGTGTATGAAAATTGACAAAGATGCTGCAGCTATTTATATTGGAATTTGTTTATTTCCGTGACACTCACTGCATAATATTAGAAAGAGCAATTTCTTGGAATGTGCAGTATACATTGTAACCTTTTTAAAATACGAGAAGCAATGTAACCTTTCTAATTGACTATTAAACTTCTTGGAATGTGCCACATTATCAAATATATGTGGCAACTAATGATTTCAATTTTTCAATTGAATTGCAACAAAACATCATATATTCCTCATGTACACTTAAATCATATTCCACTCATACATTTGATTCAAACCTATTACTCTATTAGATGCAACCTTTTAAAATACGAGTTGCATTAAACTTTTAACAATGTAACCTAACCTTTTTAATTGAAGTTGCATTTAATTATAACAATGCAACCTTTTAAAATTACCATGTAACCTTTTTTATTTAAAAATTACAAATTTTAATAAAAAGGTTGCAAGTTTAATATATTTTTGCAACTTTTTATGAAAAAATTTGCATTAAATCTTCTAATGCGATCTTCATGTTCAATTTAGTTGTATTAGAGTCAAATGCAATTCAACTAAAAATGTTGATTTTAAAAAGTTGCATTAGACTTATTTTCTAGTAGTGATTGCGTTTTAGAAAAAAAAAATCATTTTTATGCTTTTTGTGCATTGCGTTTTATGCATCTAAGTTTTCGATTTTTTTTTTCAAAAATATAACATTAGTATACTCGTTTTAAAGACAAGAAGCTCTCGTTTTTTTTTTTTGGTGAAATTTTTTTATAAAAAATAATATCGTATGAAAGAGTTATTAACGTTTAAAAAATGGAGGGAATTGGAGGAGAGAAAACTATTGCTTTGGATTGACTAGAATACCCCTACACAAACTCACACGCCTCCTTTCTTTTTTATCCATTATACCCATTTAATCTAAGCCCTTGATTAATCAATTGATTGTTAAGATTACATCCTAGCATTCCTAGCCAAAATAAACTTCCTAATATATCCTGATCTTTACTTTTTGTATATAGTTTGTTTTTGGAATCATGAAATTGTAGGTCTGGAATTGAATTTGAGGTTCTCTGATACCAATTAGTTTACCTTACCCTATTTTGTCAGAGAGCTAACAGTTATTAGACTATCATTGATGAAACAATGGTTAACCGGGAAGGTTAATTCATTGGTCTCGTCAAGTTGGGTTAATCCCTTCTTCCTGAGGTCGATGGCTGAACCGTCCACTAACCTGTCTCCTGCATAAGGAAACACACCGTGACTCGTAAAAAGGAGGAAGGGGTGGGGGTGCTCCTTGTTATCACTCTCTGGCGTTAGAATCAGTATTTGCTTGAGAGCAAAGTGTGTGTTTGATTAGTAAGTGAGAGAGGGCAGATTAACGTTACCTCAAACCTGGTCCGGGATGGGTATTTATAGCCGAAGAGTGAAGGAGGGTAATTGAGTGGCTAGACTGACAACGTGCAGCCCTTTGCAGGCGTGTCGGAAGCGCAGGTCATAGAAGTGTTGGACACTTCCTAGGGTGATGCCACGTCTTGCTGCGGTTGTCAATCTGTTTGCCAGCTTTGCATACATGTGGGCTGGACAGCTAACTGCTGTTAGTGCCACTTGCTGGTTTGGATACTTAAGTCAAAGTGTCAGTCCAACTTGTCTCTACCATAGGGTGCGGTAACCGCGGTTGTTACCGCATCCCTTGTTGTGACGAAAATAGTCATTTTCATACACAAGGTAAGTCTTCTCATTACTAGACTGATTGGAACAGCCAACTGGGTTCACGCGTGCCCGCACGAACGCAAATAGATCTTTATTGATGGGAGTACTCGAGCTGGGTGATGGTCACTCGCGTCTAGCCTGGTGCGAGATTTGGGACCATACCCCTTCAAGTCCCCCAGTCCAGTGTTGTTTCCTCATGCAAATTGCAGGTGGGATGAATACTGGATTATTGGTTGAAAGGATGCCTTTGGAATTGGTTTGGAGAAGATTCTACGCCGAGGCCTTTGCTCCTACTTCAAGTAAATCAATTCAGGGATTGAGTATTACTTGCGTAAGTAGGTGGCTAGACTCGTGTAACCACTGTATAGAAACCGGTGAGCAAGTTTAGGCTGATGCTGAAACATCATACAGTAGTTGCGGGCTGGTAGTGTGATCTACCTTTTTCTGATATCATCAAACATGATCGCCACCTGTTGGTGTGCCAAACCAACCTTTGAGATGGTGACGGAAGATGAGTATGAACTCGCCATTACCCGCAACTCCAGTTGTAACCTTTGAGGTTGCTGATGCAATGGTTTTGGTGCCGTGTTGGCGCTTTATGTTCATCAATTGGACATGAAACGATGATCCCTCTTGTGGGGCGTTCGTGTTCATCAATTGGTCGTTTGTTTTCAACTTTCCGCAATCCCTTTGCGGTTACCTCGTTGCCTTGCATTGTCGGTCGTGTTTGGTCGAACATTGTGAGGAGTTGTGATAAAAAAATGGGTAAATAAACATGGTCATAAGTAGACCTGTTCCCACCATTGTTTATTCTATGCAGACAATTGGTAGGTAAACAAAGTCATAAGAAGACTTGTTACCACCATTGTTGAGCTTCCTGCTGTTTAAGTTCACAATGATTATCATTATCCAGGTGAACTTTTTCGAGGCATTCGTTCTGTAGCTACTTCATGTTCATGAACTGGTCGCTCGGTTGCTTAAATAAATGGGATTTATTTAAGAGTAAAACTGCACTGAGAACAGTTTTCCTTGAAATAGCCGTCCGCGCCCTATCCTATCGTGCGGTAGGGCGTGGTGCGGTGTGGTTCACCATCTTTGTGATGTAAAGGACTGATTTGTTTTGTTTTGTGGACCGTACCGCGTAGTTGGTGATGGGGTTTCTTTCCGTAACCACCGTTCCCATGGTTACAGATCGATCGCAGTACCGGTCGCCATCGTATCCCATAGCCACCATTCCCATTGTTAACAGAAGACTCACTTTAAAAAGGATACGAAGCTTGAATGTGCTCTTAGAAGTTCCGTGTCGCATGTTGCTGAGATGCGGTTTTCGTAGTCCAAAGAGCATGTTGCACGTCCTGGCTCCAATTATGTTTATACCGTGTACATATCTTTTCAAGAGACACCTCCTCTAGTTAATCTATGAAAGAAATACTATATCCTGCTGCATTCTTCATGGCACCTACTCCAACTAGTTATATCTAATTTAATGAAATTCAACCAAAAGGGGTTAAATGTCAGAGATAAAACAAAGATGCTAAAGTACCCACAAAAATGATGAAACACAACTTCCCCACCAGCCGAGCAGTAAAGGCATAAACAAAATTGGGGCCAGGACGTGCAACCAAATGACATAGGAAACCAAGCCATACATGATCATGCGAGTAACAGAGACCATATTGATCTGCGGATGCATTTGAAAAGGACATCCAGTCCCCCACTAGAATCTGATTTCTGCAAAACCGAATAAGCCAAGAATAACAACTTTAAAAGCCAATTTCGGTGACATTACGCCTTCTTCCTCCAAATAGTGGGTCCACAGGAGTTTAAGAAACACAATTGACCTTATTGCTGTTGTTCGGTTCGACTACCGGATTAGCCAAAGTAGACCCCTACATCACTACACATTCTTCCCCCAACCTTCCTCGTGGGAAATAGCTAGCCCACAAGCATTTAATATGCGAAAATGGTTGTCTTGCTGCTATGAATGGAGATGTGTTAGCATTGGCAGTCTGAATATTGGTTCTGCAGGTGCCTCCTCATCGACTACCAGAGTAGCCGAAACACATTCTTCCCATGGTTGTAAAACAAGGTTTCCAAGGCCGAGTACTCCCCGAGTAGTCGCTACAAGGTAGGCTGCCGAGGCGACTTTCTTTGACTCCGACTAATTACTCGGAATCGGTCAAACACGGTCAACCTCGGCCAAAATCATATCTAGTAGGTCAACTCGAGCCGAATTTGACTTAAAAAAATAATAAAATATAATTTCTGTGCCTATCATATTAAAGAATGAATATCATTTTCACGTATTTTGTTATAGATATTAGTAAATTTATGTTATTTGACATATATTTAATTTCCAAAAACTAATTTCTTTATAATTTTACATGTCCGAGTACTCCCCGAGTACTCTCCGAGTACTCTCCGCCTAGGACGAGTACTCTCAACTCCCCGGTCGACCGACTACTATTTCCCGCCAGGAACGTTAGGGGAAGAATCCTAACGTTCCTGGCGGGAAATAGTCAGCCCACAAGCGTTGAAGAGATGGGATTGGCCATACTGCTGCTACAAGTGGAGATATGTAAGCATTGGCAGTCTGATTATTAGTTTTTGCAGTTACTTCCTCACCGATGTTCAGAGTGACAACCTCATTAGCCAAAATGGGCCCAGGCGTCATTACAGCTTCTTCCCCCAACGTTCCTCGCCGTTAATAACTTATTGCTCGTCTTGCTGTTATAATTGGAGATGGCCATCGCTAAACATTGGTGACAGAGGACATCTCATTAGTGATTTGTGGAGGTAGCTCCGCACCAATATTGTTTAGTTGGACCACTCCATTTTTCCAAATGGATTCCATTATTGACGGGTGATTTTGCTATAGGTGGGATTTACTGAGTATGAGTATGATGATGAGGATAATGATGATGATTTGTGATTTTGGTGTTTATATTTCTCTCTTTTGGGTAAGTGTGTATGAAAATTAACAAAGTGTCGCAGCTATTTATATTAGAATTTTAGAAATTTCTTGGAATGTGCCTGACAGACAACATTGTATTGTAACCTGTTTAAAATATGAGAAGCGAAAAACGTTTTCATGTTTCAGGTCAATAAGACGAGCAAGATTAAAAATAATAATATAAATATGTTTATTTCATAAAAGAATATAAAATTAATATTATGGGTTTATTTATAAAAACTAAAAATAAAAACCAACCTTTTAAAAATATTAAAAGAAATTTATGGAAAAAAATTATTAGTTGACTTGTGGGTCCATTATTAGTTTATGGAAACTTGAAAAGTTGACTTGTGGGTAAAAAGTAAAAAAAAGTTGACTATAAGATGTATTTCACACAACCCTCATCAAATATATGTGGCAACTAAGGCTATGCGGTATGGTGATGGTCCATCCTTAGAGGATGATCCGCCACGTAAGTGCCACGTAGGATGGGTGTGAGGATGGGGCAAAGGGGATGAAACTAAGGAAATGGGGGGATGAGCCTAATATATATATAGGGGACCGCTAAAATGAAAACCACCTCAAGTTGTAAGAACCGTGAGAACTACACCGTACGGGGCGAGGTGGACCAAATTTTTTTTCATAAACGTAGATGCGTGTATTATAAACACATTTGTAAAAAAAAATTCAAAAAAAAAAAGTCGTGTGTGCAGTTTTGAGCACCACAAGTTTGTGTTTACGGGTACCGTAAATTATTGCACACACGACTTTTTTTTTTTGAACTTTTTTTACAAATGTGTTTATAATACACGCATCTATTATGATAAAAAAAATTTGGTCCACCTCGCCCCGGATCAAAAAGTTCTCACGGTTCTTACAACTCGAGGTGGTTCTCATTTTAGCGGGCACTTATATATATATATTTCATAAACGTAGATGTGTGTATTATAAACACATTTGTAAAAAAAGTTCAAAAAAAAAAAGTCGTGTGTGTAGTTTTGAGCACCACAAGTTTGTGTTTACGGGAACCGTAAATTTTCCGGTAAGATTTACGGTACCCGTAAATACAAACTTGTGGTGCTCAAAACTACACACACGACATTTTTTTTTTTTGAATTTTTTTTTTACAAATTTGTTTATAATACACGCATCTATGTTTATGAAAAAAAAATTTGGTCCATCTCGCCCCGTACGGTGTAGTTCTCACGGTTCTTACAACTCGAGGTGGTTCTCATTTTAGTGGTCCCCAATATATATATGTGAAACTAAGGAAATAGGGGAGCGCTAAAATGAAAACCTCCTCCAGTTGTAAGAACCGTGAGAACCACTCTCCACCAATCAGATTACGCCAACAAAAGTGTGTTTTGATCATTTACTCCAAATATCTAATCTCTCTCTCTCTTCATTAATGGTAGTAGACATTTATATTTTAATCTCTTCTCTCTATTCTCTCTTTTCTTTCATCTTTGTCATTAAAATTCAAATCCTTCTTCTATTTCATCTCTCTCATCGAGAACACACAAACCTGCAACCCCCAAACCCCCCGTCTCTGTAGTAACCCACCACCGTCTTCATCTCTTCCGATCTCCCTCCCACCTCAAAAAGCCCACACACATCTCGCCGTACCCCCTCCCTCCTGCACCCCCACATTCTCCGGCGACAAGACCGGCGGAGCCGGCAACCCCCCACACCGGTTCCAGATGCTCCGAGACAGTAGAGAAATCGAGGAGAGAGGAAGTTTCAGAAAGAGAAAGGGAAACACGCCGGTGGCGGCTCCGGTGATGTTCTTACTCTGGTAATTTTTCGATGATGCGGAGATGATGTTCTCCCTCTCTAATATCTCATCAGATATGCTCTCTCTCTCATCTCTCATCAGATCAATTTTGGTCTTTTGATTTTTGCGGCCGTGTGGTGGTGAACAGTGGGGGTGAAGGACTTTTTGTGGTGGGGGGTGCGGTGGTTGTTGTTTGTGGGTGGGGGGTGCAGTGGTTGTTATTTGTGGGTGGGGGGAGGCGGGTTGGTTGTTTGCGGTGGTTGTTGTTTGTGGGTGGGGGGTGCGGTGGTTGTTGTTTGGGTGGGGTTTCATACAATCTGTGATGGGGTTTTGCATACAATCTGTGATGGGGGTTTCAAACAACTTGATTTGGATCCTGTATAATGTTTTTGATTTTGAATTTTTTGAAGTGTGGTTTGTTGCAGGTGGGGAATCAACTGTGTGTTGATATTGATTTTTTGAACTGTGGGTTTCGGGTGGCGATGATGACGATGGCGCGGCAACGATGGTGGAGGGTAGGTTTTTGAACCAGCAACCCCACTTTGCAGCCTTTTAGTTATCGAAAAATCTGAGCCAAACCCTGTTTTCTTTCGAGATACACTTTGTTTTGATGTTGTTGGTTTTCTATATTCTTTTCCCCAGTCGATAACGATAACAATCTATCTGAGACACCTACCGAGTTTGCGATTTCTAGGTGCGTTCGTTTTGCGTAAAAAAAAATTTGTGAAAAAAAATGTTAAACCATAAACTTTTTAACGTAAAACGTAAAAAGTTTAATGTTAAACGTAAAACGTAAAAAGTTTTACATAAAACGTAAAAACGTAAAAAGTTTAACGTAAAACATAAAATGTTTTACGTAAAATGTAAAACGTAAAATGTAAAAATTTTAACGTAAAACGAAAAAGGTTAACGTAAAACGTAAAAAGTTTAACGTAAAACGTAAAAAGTTTAACGTAAAAAGTTTAAAAAATCTGTAAAAAAATCTGAATTTGAAAATGCTTTTAATAAAAAAATTATGTTTAAAAAATAAAAACTAATATAATAATACAAAAACTAATAAAAAAACAATAAAGACAAAAAGACAAAATAGAGTAATTTTACTAAACTATCCTTTTAGATTAAAATATTAAAGACATAATAAGACAAAAAGTATTTAATATTACTTTTAACTACTTTTAATCTCATCCTTCCATCTTGAAGATTTAATGGCTAGAAAGTGGTTCTCTTGGTTCTTACAACTGGAGGTGGTTTTCATTTTAGCGTTCCCCTATATATATATATATAGGGAGCCGCTAGAATAAGAACCAACTCCAGTTGTAAGAACCGCGAGAACCAATCTCAACCAATTAGATTATGACACCCCAAAGGGTATTATGCTCATTTACTCTAAATGTCATTTCCCACCCTCTCTCCTCATTAATAGTTGTCAGTACTCTCTCTCCTCCACCATTTTAAAACTCCTTTTCATCTCCTCAACCTACTTCACTCCTTCACTTCCTAAATTCTAAAGAAATCCCCTGCCCCTTCCGTTTCCCCTTTGCCGGCGACCACCACTGTTAATCAGTTTGAAGATGATGATGACGATGATGATTGATGGTGGGGGGTGAAACCGTCGCCCACCACTGTTTCTCTCTCTCCCACCCTCGTTCATCGGAGTTAAAACCTTGATCGTCGCCGCCGTCTCTTCCGCCACCGTCACCGTCTCCTCCGCCACCGTTCAGCACCGTTCATCGGAGATAAAACATCGGAGTAAAAACATTGGAGTGTCGATGTCGGAGGCGGTGGGTGCTCGATGGCAGGTGGTGGGTGTTCGAATCTGGGTATGAATCTTTGTGTTTTAATTTTGTTGAATCTGGTGGTGGGTGTTCGAATCTGGGGTTTATTTTTGTTGAATCTGGGTTTGAATTTTGTTGAATCTGGGTTTTAATTTTTGTTGAATCTGGTGGTGGGTGTTCGAATCTGGGTTTGAATCTTTGTGTTTTTGCTGCAGGTTTGATTATGTTGAATATGGTTTTGAATCTTGGGGGTTTGACTTTCTGGGTTTGATTCTGTTGAATCTGGGTTTGAATGTTGTTCATGTTGAATCTGGGTTTGAATGATGTTATTGGGACCTTTTTTGATCCTGTTGAATCTGGGTTTGAATGATATTCTGTTTTTGAATGATGTTCATGTTGAATCTGGGTTTGAATGATGTTCTGTTTTTGGGACCTTTTTGATTCTGTTGAATCTGGGTTTGAATGATGTTCATGTTCCTTCTAGGTTTGAATGATGTTCATGTTCCTTTTGAATGTTTAAACCGGTTGAATCTGGTGGCTTTTTGAATCGGCGGTGATGATGCAAAAAAAAGGACCATGGCGCGGCAAGGATGGTGGAGGGTAGGTTTTTGAACCCGCAACCCCACTTTGCAGCCTTTGATGTACGGAAAATCTGAGCCAAAACTTTTTTTTTTCCAGAATCCACTCGTTCTTTTTTATTTTTGTTTGTTGGGTTTTTTATATTTTTTTTGAGGCGTCGATGATGATAGCAAACTATCTGAGACACCTACCGAGTAACGATTTTTCTGGGTGCGTTCGTTTTTGTGTAAAAAAGTTTTTGTAAAAGAAAAAAAACTTAAACCGTAAACTTTTTAAAGTAAACCGTAAACTTTTTTACGTAAAACGTAAAACGTAAAAAGTTGTACGTAAAACGTAAAAAGTTTTACGTCAAACGTAAAACTTTTTACGTAAAACGTAAAACTTTTCACGTAAAAACGTAAAATGTAAAAAGTTTAACGTAAAACGTAAAAAGTTTTACGTAAAACATAAAAACGTAAAAACGTAAACCGTAAACTTTTTAAAGTAAACCGTAAACTTTTTTTACGTAAAACGTAAAAAGTTTTACGTAAAACGTAAAAAGTTTTACATAAAACATAAAAACGTAAAACGTAAAACGTAAAAAACCGACGCGTAAAATGTAGAAAAACGTTAACGTAAGAAACCGGCGCGTAAAACATAAAAAACATTAACGTAAAAACGGCGCGGTGAAAAAACGACGCGTGAAAAAGTTGGGCGTAAAACGGGTCGTAAAAACCGGGTCGTAAAACGGGTCGTAAAAAACGGGTCGTAAAACGGCGTGAAAAAACGGA
Source organism: Helianthus tuberosus (assembly GCA_030545235.1). Classification (NCBI taxonomy): domain Eukaryota; kingdom Viridiplantae; phylum Streptophyta; class Magnoliopsida; order Asterales; family Asteraceae; genus Helianthus; species Helianthus tuberosus. The sequence goes on from CM060425.1 coordinate 205,062,532, forward strand.
GCGTAAAACGGGTCGTAAAAAACGCGCGTAAAAAACGGGTCGTAAAAAAACGCACGTAATTTTTTTTATCAAAAAATCTGATTTCAATATGTTTGTTTAATAAAAAAAAGAGTTAATTGCCATTTTAGTCCCTGTGGTTTGGGCAATTTTGCCAGTTTAGTCTAAAGGTTTCATTTTTAACATCTGGATCCAAAAAGGTTTCGTCGATGCCATTTTGATCCAACTGACTTAACTCCATCCATATGTGTTAAGTCTGCCAAGGGCATTTTAGTCATTTCATTTTTCTTTTAATTAACCATTTATTCTTTATTGTTTATTCCTCTCTTCTTCACCCCTTTCACCAATAAACTATTAATCTCTGCAACCCTCAGTCTCTCCATACAAAAGTTGTGGTTGGGTTATGAAGTTAAGTTAAGAATAAGCACCTCAGCCTTAGTGTTCAAATACTCTGGCTTCAAGCGATTTGTCCAACACCTCGTCATCACTATTCTTAGCTTTCAGGACCTTCACATCTTTCTCAACCTGTTTGGCTGAGTTCACCTGTTCACTTTTGACCAATTTTTCCAAATTTGACCCGTTTAAGATAAATCACAAACCAAATTGACTCGTTCACTAGCAAACAGGTGTAAACCATAGGACATAGTAGTTTTACTGAAACAAAACCTGCTCTTGTAATGTCTGCATTTGCTTCAGATGCTTGTTCATTTTCTTGCTAGCCTGATAGAGAACAAACTCATCATTCTAACCGAATCAACATGTAAATCAGGGTTCTCCAGTTGATCTAAGTCTGCAATTCCAGTAGGCCGCTATCTTCCCTACGAAGAACAGAACAGAAAGTTGTTAAAAATATAAAAAAAGATAAGGGTTTAAAAGGGGTGTACGTACCGATGTGGATGAGTAGTTGAGCGTAGAGGTTGGAGACGAAATCGGGGGTAGGGTCGATTTGGAATTTGGCGAGCTTCAGAAGATCTGTAACAACAAGATCTTGGTCGGAGGTCGGAGGCGAGGGTGCTGATGGTGGTGCAGGTTGTGTTGTCGGGTGGTTGGTTTCACTGTGGTGGCAAGTGGGTAGCGATGGTGGCTAGCGATGGCAGGTGGGGGGATAGAGGCGGTGATGGCTGGTGGTGGTAGGGTGGAGGCTGTAGAGGCTGGCGGTGGTCTGGTGGAGAAGAGAACAAACTGAAGTTAAGAATAAGCACCTCTGCCTTAAGGTATAGAGAGAAAGAGGGGGGGGGGGGGGGTTGCAGAGATTAATGGTTTATTGGTGAAGGGGGTGAAGAAGAGAGGAATAAACAATAAAGAATAAATGGTTAATTAAAAGAAAAACGAAATGACTAAAATGCCCTTGACAGACTTAACACATATGGATGGAGTTAAGTCAGTTGGACCAAAATGGCAATAACGAAACCTTTTTGGATCCAGATGTTAAAAATGAAACCTTTGGACTAAACTGGCAAAATGCCCAAAACCACAGGGACTAAAATGGCAATTAACTAAAAAAAACTGATTTTAGAAAAAAAAAAAAAACATTTAATGCAAATAGGGACAAAAATGTATTAAAAAACAATAAAACTAATAAGACAAAAAAAAAACAAAATTACTTAAATACCCTTTTTGATTAAAATATTAAAGACATAATAAGACAAAAAGTTTTTAATATTAATATTTACTACTTTTAATCTCATTCATCTATCTAGTTGATCTAAGGGCTAAAAAGTGGTTCCCATGGTTCTTACAACTAGAGGTGGTTTTCATTTTAGCGATCCCTTATATATATATATATATATATATATATATATATGTGTGTGTGTGTGTGTGTGTGTGTATAAGTTGTATGAATAGGTGTGTAAGAGAGGGGGAGGACCGTCCTAAACGTCTGGATGGAGACGGGGAGGACGTTGCCCGGGGGGGCGAAATGGGCGGAGGTGCGGCGCCGGTGGGGGACGATCTAAGTTTGATCCCCACACCGTGCAGCCTAATGATATCAATTTTTCAATTGAACTAGTAGTTAATACTCGCGCATTGCGGCGTGACCATTATACCGATTAAAAAATAGACGTAACTGTAAAATTTATAACAAAACGTAAAACGAAAAAAATTCCACTCGTTATAGCAAAGACCTTGGCAATACTTGAATTTTTATGTAAAAAATTGTAGCGCTTTGCGACAATACCGTTAAACCGAACAAATATTAGGTTTAAAAACATTGAATTTGAATTTGTAAAATAATACATCTAATAATAATAGTTAAATAAATTTATAAATTATAAGGTTTATTAAAACTAAAACTAAATCATAAGGATTATATAGTACTTATACAAATCCTTTAAGGGAAGATTTTTTATTTTAGAAATAGCTCAAGGGAAAAAAACATAAATGTTTGCAATAAAGCCTTAGGGTGAAGGGAGTGGTGCAGGAAACCACTCGGCAAAGGAGAAAGCCGAGCGGTAACACCGCCGCCCTCCCTTGTTTACCGCGCGCCAAACATACCTATCGGTATGTACTCACCGATTCGACAAAGGAGAAAAGGACAAAATTGGGGCATTGGGGTGTGTGTGTGTAACGGCATTATTGCCTTTTAATTAAAAAAAAATAGACTTTTTATTTATAAATCAACATTTTTACACCCAATTTTCTCCAAACTTGCAACCACATTCTCCTTCTATTTTCCCAAATTTCACCCAAGTTTTTTGACCCAATATTTGCAAATGGAAGACTCAAGCAAACGCGATGGCAAGGCAACTAAACGGGTTGGCTCGAGGACGAGTGTGCCAACTCAACGGGGCGGCTCGAGTGGTTCAATTCCGCCGTATCATCCGCAACTAGGCTTCGCCACACATAGCCAACCTCCATTTTTTTATAGCCAAGGCATGCAACCGACTTACGGGTACAACACCCAACCCCATCCAAATTTTTCGCCGCATAACTATTTTCCACAGGGTCCGACCACGGTTGCTCCAAATATTTATGATTCCCTAGACGACCAAACTTTTGACCCGTTTGGCGGAAACTCTTTTCAAACCCCATCCTCACAAGACGACGAAGAATTTGTGGCGGAAACTCAAGAGCAATATGAAGACGAAGACGAAGGCCACCATCAAGAAGAACCCGCAAACGAGCCGAGAGGGAAGAGTGGTAAAGCGAAACGGGAAAATTGGACTCCTATACAAGAGGAGGCATTGGCCAAGGCTTGGGTTCATTGCACCTTAGACAAAAGAAAAGGCAACCAACAAAGGAAGAATAGTTTTTGGGGCAAAATTCTTAAGCACTTCAACAACACGATCGGAGGAAGCAGCCGAACCCATCATCAGGTCCGCTCCAAGATGATTGCCATGCACGGAAAGTTGAAATTATTCAACGGGTTTTATCAGCAAGCGGTAAATTATTTAATATTCATACGTTTAATTTTTACCCAAAAAAATACTTATTTTTTTCTGTAATTTATTATTTTAGGACCGTTTACGTCCAAGCGGATCCGACGATTCTTGGGTCTTGAAGCAAGCGTTTAAGGATTACAAGGAAAAAGAACATCATGAGTTTGCTCATATGGCGGCGTGGGAGGTCGTCCGAAGTCAAGAAAAATATACCCAATTTCCGTTGTTGGGTGAAGACGAAAGCTCGGGCTCGAGTTCAAAAAGAAAGTCGTCGGACTCGGGTAATTACCATCCGGATACACCGAATGCCGAGTTCACGAGTGGCCATCAAACTATCCCCGACATGAACGTGGATCCCTCGCCACGAAGACAAAAGAGGAGGGATAAAAAAACCAAAGCCGCCCCTTCTTCAAGCGACGATCCAAGAAACATAACCACTAAATTTGAAGAATATAGGGCGATGAAAAAAGAGTTGATGGATATCAAAAGGGTGCGAGAGGAAAGATATTTGGCGTTGGCCGAGAAGCAAGACGAAAATATGCGCCAGGCTAAATTCGACAAGGACTTGAAGACGTACAACCGGCCTCACGACAATGTTCCCCCAGCAATGTTGGAGATCACGCTCGCACGAAAACGCGAGATAGCCGAAAAGTATGGATGGCCGTGTGATTTTTAATTTTTTTAGTCGTTGCGTTATTTTAGTGTCGTGTAATTTTTATGAATTTTATGTTTTTTTTTAAGTTTCATTTTAATGTAATTGTTTTTTTTTATTAATTTAATGTTTTGTTTGTTTTTATTTAACATATAATTTAAAAAAAAACAAAAAAAAAAAAGTTTGCCACTTTCAAGTGTCTAAACCATTGCCAACACCTTTCAGCAAAGTTTAAACTTTTTACCCTCTCTGACGTGTCACTCTCTGATTGGTCCATTTTAAAGTTTGCCACTTTAACCTGTTTAACCACTCCCTTCACCCTTATACACCTAGCTTTATGACTTATATGAATAGATAAAAGACAAAAAAAAAAAAAAATAATGGATTTCAAATGGCATCCACCCATTGCCTTATAGATTCCAACAAAGAATCAAAAAACCTTAAAATTGAATAGTGAAACATTTTCATATACAATTTTTGATACATCATAGAAAGGAAATACATTATTATTATTATTATTATTATTATTATTATTATTATTATTATTATTATTATTATTATTATTATTATTATTATTATTATTATTATTATTATTATTATTATTATTATTATTATTATTATTATAGATGGTATGGTTACTATACTTACTTTTTAAATTGTTTATAAAAAAATCAAATATATTATATATACAAGTCAATTCCTTTCATAAATTTATATTTAGAGGGAAAGACATATTGTCACTGAAATCATTAACTAAGATTTAAAAACCTAAATTTCAAATTTACATTTTGAAATTGTGTCAAGGCTTAGTTTAGGCTATTTTTGGTTTTAAAATGCTTGACGAGTCGACCACTTATAATACTGATTCATAACCCTACATGTCATTAACTAAGTATTGGTACTTTTATACGTTGTTAAAGTATTCTAGATTCTAAATAATTGGAAACCGTAAAATAAATTTTAAGGGTGGGGGGTATAATCTTCGGTGAGTGGGTGATTGAGTGGGTGTCACCGATCGGTGACCATACCCCCATGATTGAGTTAGGGTGTTTGAGTAGGAGAGAGGGTGAGAAATCGTGGAGTATTCACCGAAGTGGAGGAGTGATGGAGGAGAGAGAGAGAGAGGAGAGAGGAGAGAACAACCAATCAAAAAATATGTAACTCAATTATCCTAGAGTGATTAACCATACCCTCTGATTGAGTGTAAAATGAGAAGTGGAATAAGGAGTTGACATGACATAATATTATTGGGTAGATAATCACTTAATCACCCTAGAGTGATTAACCATACCCTCCACCCTAAAGATTAAAGAAGACTACTAAATGCTATTTAGAAAGTCATGAGTGATACCTCACTTGCTTAATTAGCCTAAACACCATTCATGTTATCTTGTTTGGTATATTTTAGTTCGATGACCCACATTGTTCAGCAATAAGTCATTCGTACATGACTTTATATCATACAAAAATCTAAATAAATATAGGAGCCTATAAGAACTTTTGTAAGAAATCATGTTTTCATAAATTCACAAACTTACTTCAATTGAAGTGTTTAATATGTTTTTCTTATAAATATTTTACATTAGATGTAGACAAATTATAGGTGTTGTGATGCATTTGAAATTCATCTATGTATCATATGCATTTATAAGATATCTGTTTATCTTAGGTGTGTTTAAAAAACTCGCGACTCGAAGCTCGCTCGAAAAAAGTTCGAAAAAAGCTTGGCTTGAAATTGGCTTGGTTGTAAAGGAATCGGCTCGTTTACAAACCGAGCCGAGCTCAAGCTTGGCCTGGTTCGGCTCATGAGCCGGCTCGATAAGGTTTATATCATTCATTTTTTTTGTCCCACATCTCTTAGAAGACAAAAACTATGGGAGTATCTCCCCTATAAAAGGAGATAAAGACAATGCACAAAGTGAACGAACTACTCATACTTGCATATTTAGCCATTTGGTTAAATTAAATTGCAATTATGACATTATGGCCCTTAGATTATAAAGAGATTTATTTTTAGAGCTTTTTAAATAGTAAATTTTGCGGTTCTTTGTTAGTTCGAGCTAGATCGAGCTGAGCCGAGCTAGCTCGAATTTTAATCGAGTTGAGCTCGAGCCTAATCTCAGCTCGATTTGAAATTCAAGCTCAAGCCTAGCTAACTCCAATTGAGTTCAAGCTGAGCTCGAGCTGGGTCAAGCTCAGCTCGACTCGGCTATGCATCTGTTGACATTTTCTTAGAAATAACATGTTTCAAAAACCTGAAAACCACTTTTTTTTATAATATTCTAATTATAAACTTTATGAATTTATTAAACTAAATAAATTCTATATAAACACGTTCACTAAGGTAAAAAAAAAAGGGGGGAAAAAGAAACCAATTATGAACTGACACATAAATGATGTTACTATTCATTGACTCTGTTTATTAATATATAGTAAAGTAATAATAAATAAATTCTATATAAACACGTTCAATAAGATTAAAAAAGGGAAAAAAACCAATTATGAACTTACACATAGATGATATTACTATTCATTGACTTCGTTTATTAATATATAGTAATATACAGTAATATATAGTAATAATAATAATATATAGTAATTGCTACAAAACATTATATATTCCTCATGTACACTTAAATCATATTCCACCCATACATTTTATTCAAACCTATTAGATGCAACCTTTTAAAATACGACTTGCATTAAACTTTTAACAATGTAACCTAACCTTTTTAATTGAAGTTGCATTTAACAATAACAATGCAACCTTTTAAAATTACAGTGTAACCTTGTTAAGATCGGAGGCTCTCATGATTGTGATAGTTTGTATAAATTTAACAAATCAACAGAAATGAACAGAGTTTAAATGCAGCGGAAATGAATAACAAACTTTGTAAACACAATCAAAGGAGAATATAGATTGATAAACACTTGCTTTTCATAGAGTCGAAAGATTACAATACAAAGCAAATGATTACAATGCAAGCTTACAGACTAAACTCCCCCTCAGCCTGATACCTCATGGTTGGTTGCACAAGATGAAAGGATTGAATTGAGGAGAAGAACTCACTCAAGACGATCAAATGTAACAGTACAAAGTACTGCTCCATTTATAGACAATCCAAACCACTGAGGCATCTCAGCTGACGTCACCATGAAAGCGACGTCTAACAGCCTAACAACCTGTATCTACTGTTCTTATACAAACACTGCTAATCTTAACTACTGACTATACATAAAACAGATGACATACTAAACTACTGCTTTCTCTATACATCAGTGCTTTCCTCAAGGTTGATCAGTCCTTGAATGGGCAGTGCTTTGTCATCAGTAGATTGTACCAACAGTGCTTAGTTCTCAGCAGTCTTCTGGGCTTCATCAGTAGTTTTGAAGAACAGCAGTAGTTGTATCCGGGCAGTGGATATAAGACCATAAGCTGTTAAAATCACTTTCAAGGGAGAAGACTTAGTGTAAACAGCTGCTTATTGTGAATCCACTGTTGTGAACCGGTTTTGGCTTTCATTATCTGTTCCACTGGTAGGGTTTAATCCTAACAATCTCCCCCTGGAACAGATAATGCCAAAACCTTTCATTATTCTGGATTTTTATTTCTCATCAGAAGTTCCCTAGCTTGTCTTTTAAATTCTTCTTCAAATTCTTTGGAACTTGTGCCATCCTCATCCCTGCACAGTGTAAGTTCAAGGAGATCCTGCAAATCTTCAACACCAAGACCTAGTGCTTCTTTCCGTGATATGTACATCACTTCACCATTGGATCTGACCAAAGTCAATACGTGGGTCTTTTGATCAGACATGTCCTTGGGATCAGGACTGAGGAAGATGGATCCGATTGGGTCCAGAGCTTCATATTGTGGGGTCCCTGTGCTTACAACCTGATCCTTTTGTGAGGATGCAGGAGGAGTTTGAGGCAATGGTGGAGATCTTTCTACCAACTGCTGTGAGGAAGTAGCAGCAGTGGTTTGTGGTGACATTTGTTTTGTCACTGGCAGTTGCTCTGGGATCTCATCTTCCAGAGTTGCCTTTGTTTTGGGTTTGGTGGGTTTTCTGGATGTTTTCTTTTTAGTCTTTTTTGTAATGGCAGGTGTGGGTTTCAAAGCAGTGGTTGTGCTGCTATGATCACCTGGAGCAGTGGGCTCAGCAGCAGATGTCTGAGGAGCAGTGGTAACTGCTAAAATCTGCTCAGACACCTCTGCTTTTGTTTTTATTGGTGCCATCATTCTAGAAAATGTTTCAGTTGTTAACCCTTTTATTTGAAAATAGACACCCTGTTTGAGAAAATTATCATTTTCTTTTTCAAACTTTTGTTTAAAATAGTAGCTTAAAAATCTTGGAAAAAGTAAAAATGATTTGCTATCAACATTTTTTTACCAAGTCATTAAAGATCTCCTGGGAATAGTTATAATTTTCACTATTTAAAATAGCATAACCCAGACATTGAATCTTTAATGGTATTTCGTTAAACGCTGTTGTTGTATTTGAAACACACATCAAAAGTGTGTGAAATAAAAACCTTGGTGCAGAAGGGAAGTAACCTTTTTGTAAGGTATCTACCTTTGATTGTTCTGCATATCCCTTTTTCACGAAATCAGTTTTCAACTCGGCTTTATCAAAGGAAGTTTTACCTTTTTGATCATCGAGTTTAAAAACTTCTGAGATTGACTGCGGTGTAATTTGAATTGCTTTGCCCTGTATCGAGGAGTTGATGGCAATGACTTTATCATCTTGTTTTTCAAGCGTAGCCTTTTCCCAAAACTCTCTCTGGGTTTGCAGATAAATAGGAGCATCTGCGGTAAGCAAAGTTTTGTACTTTGATGCAGATATTGTGTCAATGATGGAATCGAATGTGTGGTTGTTGGTGGGTTTTGTGAGTAGACCCAAATAGTTGTGAGGGGATTTGTATTGTATTTCAACGGGTTCAGCGGTCGTTTGAGCGACCTCTTTAGAAGATGATGGTGATTTTGGTTTTGATTTTGATTTTGATTTCGTCATTTTGAAAAGGAAAAATAAGAACAAAGAATGATTTGGGATGGAGGATTGAAAACTGCTTTGAGAAGGGAATTTTAGAATTCAATTCGACAGTGTAAAACCCTGTTTGGGGGTTTTGATCAGGGTTTTATTTAGGGAAAAGTAAGTGCTGATGTGGCAGCGGTTACAAAGATATGAGGGCTAAAAACTGACCACGTGTCAACCTCTGATGAAATGGATGAATAACGGAAGACAGTTGTTTTGATAGCCACTGATGAAACAAGCATCAGTGGTTACAACGGTAATAATGTGATAACAACGAATGATTTTCACTATCAGTAGATAGCATATCAGTGGATAAGACACTGATTTTGAGCATCAGTGCTTGCCAAGAAAATGAAAGGTCAGTGGTTGTCTTTCAGCAGTGGACAGTATTTAGTAACCAGATGTTTGAACAAAACAGTTTTGAAAATTTTCATTCAAGATCTTGCCACATGTCAATTTCACATTTTGAAGTTCTTACGAATTTCTGACAGTGGTTTAGTACCCCAGATGATTTACACTTTTTTCTAAGGCAACTCAATTTTTGTTATAATATTTGAATTAAAACATGAGTACCCAAGTATTTTAAAATCTGTTAACAATCAATCTTTTGCACAGTGTAGCAACAAACTTTGAGTATGACCTGACTAAGACATGTGTACCATTTCCTTTTGATCTATTTGAGGATAATATAACCAACAAAAACAAAGGTTATATATCCTGACAGGAGATTGAAACATTTACTATCAAAAAACAGTAAAGGTTCAAAATATAGTATTCTTAAAGAAAAATGAAGAATGATATATCCTGCTTTATTTGAGAAAATCCTTTTTCAGAAAAAAAAAATAAAGGATTTCCTAAAAACAACATCAAAAAGGATCTGGTATAATTTACCACTGAAACTCCTAATCATATCAAACCCAAGTTTATGAAAATGCTCAGTAGTTTGATAACAATGGTATGAACATGTAAATACATCTTGATCACTGTTTGGTACTATTTTCATGTTGATTGATTGACAACAGAAATGAGGACACATGTTCACAAAAGTTTTTTGAAAACCCTGTTATAGACTTTGTTACCATGTGAAGATTTTGAAAATTTGTCTAGTCCTCTTTTAAGTTCATTTACTGGGAATACTATCGCTACCTGATTTTTCCTGAATTAATGGTTGCACATAGTTGCTTAATGACCATTGTTACCCCAAACTTTGACTCTTAAGTGTTTTATGTTTATACTCTTTTCTTCTGACTTCAAAAGTTTTGAGATAAACACACTTCTGAGTTTTTGTGAATTTTCTTCTTCCCTTTTTACCCTTCCCATTCATAGGTAATGAGATACTTACTGGGAGGTCTTTATTGAAGGAATACTTAATCCAAAATCATTTTGCAGTAATGTTTTGAGAGATTTGGACATTTATGCACATGCTTATGCCAAATTTCACATCACTCATGATCTAGACATTTTTTACCGCTGACTCTCTTAATGTGATTTTAACAAGGTTGGTTTGTTCCTGTTGAGGATCTCAACCTGTTTTTCAACACATAGGATCAATTGACTAAAGTTTTAATTTCCCTCTGTTTATGTTAGCAAAAACACTAATGTTTTTATGAACATAGGCTTTTGTTAATTTGAGATTCATACTTTAGTATCTAATATAATGATATCACAAAATTTCATAACAACAGTTGAAATCAATTTTGAGAAGAAGAAGTAATACCATAGTTTAACAGACATGTTTTCAGATCTGAAAACTATGAGTGACTTGTGCATGATATCACTTGTTGTGAGAAATTTTTGTGTCTTATGACATCTTGGTTGTTTTACAGAGTTTTTGAATAACAGTTTTGAACTAATTACTCGTTACTCTGTTTTTCAACTAAATACAACCAACCTTAGTATCAATGAATTTTTGAGCTGAACTGTTATGTCAAATTGATTGTTAGATCGAATTTGACTGTCCGAGCTCTGATACCAATTGTTAAGATCGGAGGCTCTCATGATTGTGATAGTTTGTATAAATTTAACAAATCAACAGAAATGAACAGAGTTTAAATGCAGCGGAAATGAATAACAAACTTTGTAAACACAATCAAAGGAGAATATAGATTGATAAACACTTGCTTTTCATAGAGTCGAAAGATTACAATACAAAGCAAATGATTACAATGCAAGCTTACAGACTAAACTCCCCCTCAGCCTGATACCTCATGGTTGGTTGCACAAGATGAAAGGATTCAATTGAGGAGAAGAACTCACTCAAGACGATCAAATGTAACAGTACAGAGCACTGCTCCATTTATAGACAATCCAAACCACTGAGGCATCTCAGCTGACGTCACCATGAAAGCGACGTCTAACAGCCTAACAACCTGTATCTACTGTTCTTATACAAACACTGCTAATCTTAACTACTGACTATACATAAAACAGATGACATACTAAACTACTGCTTTCTCTATACATCAGTGCTTTCCTCAAGGTTGATCAGTCCTTGAATGGGCAGTGCTTTGTCATCAGTAGATTGTACCAACAGTGCTTAGTTCTCAGCAGTCTTCTGGGCTTCATCAGTAGTTTTGAAGAACAACAGTAGTTGTATCCGGGCAGTGGATATAAGACCATCAGATGTTATAATCACTTTCAAGGGAGAAGACTTAGTGTAAACAGCTGCTTATTGTAAATCCACTGTTGTGAACCGGTTTTGGCTTTCATTATCTGTTCCTCTGGTAGGGTTTATTCCTAACAAACCTTTCTTATTTAAATGTTGCAAATTTTAATAAAAAGGTTGCATGTTTAATATACTTTTGCAACTTTTTATGAAAAAAGTTATATTAGATCTTCTAATGCAACAACCTTCATGTTCAATTTAGTTGCATTAGAGTCAAATGCAACTCAACTAAAAATGTTGCTTTTAAATAGTTGCATTAGCCTTATTTTCTAGCAGTGATTGCGTTTTAGAAAAAAAATCAATTTTTATGCTTTTTATCAATGTTGTAGAAGGCGCTAGGCGCTAGTCGGGCGGTGAGGTACCGCCTAGGGATTAATCGGATTGGACTTTTTAAGTATAATTTTACAAATTTTTATATATATATAGATAACTTTATACTTTTTATTAATAAATTTACAAGTTTAGGAGATAACTTTATACTTTTTATTAATAAATTTAAAAGTTTAGGAACCATAGGTAAACTAGTGAAAGATAGAGGGGGTTAAATGTTAAAATACCTAAATTTAAATGTTAAAATAGGTTTATAACTAAAATTTGGGCTTTAAACCATGAGCCAGGTTTCAAAAATTGGGTTTTTTGAGTCAAAAAACATGGGCCCGATTAGTCCGATTTTGACCGATTTGTCCGATTTTTACCGACTTTTACCAATTTTGACCATAACCGATTTTTTTGACCGACTAGCTTAAATTTAGACAGTAACCCACCGACTAGCGCCTAGGCGCCGATTAATCGGCCGCCTAGGCCGATTTCTGCAACATTGCTTTTTATCCATTGCGTTTTATGCATCTGAGTTTTAGAATTTTTTTTTCAAAAATATAACATTAGTATACTCGTTTTAAAGATAAAAAAAACTCTCGTTTTTTTGGTGAAATTTTTATAAAAAATAATGTCATATGAAAGAGTTATTCATGTTTAAAAAAATGAAGGGAATTGGAGGAGAGAAAACTATTGCTTTTGATTGACTAGAATAATCCTACACAAACTCACGCGCCTCCTTATTTTTTATAAATTATACACATTTAATCCAAGCCCTTGATTAATCAATTGATTGTCAAGATTATATCCTAGCATTCCTAGCCAAAATAAACTTTCTAATATATCCTGACACTTGCTTTTTGTGTATAGTTTGTTTTTGGAAGGGTCAATCTATTTGGACACCCTATCTGCCTATTTAGACACCCTTTGCCTCGTATAGGCCTATACGAGGCGTATAGGGTTACATCAAAGTCAGTGTCTGACTCATGTCACTTCTGGTTTGACTGCTTCAATATGCCTCGTATAGGCCTATACTGGGCGTATAGGGCCCCTCGTATAGGTTTCATATATGACCCTTTGCCCCTTATATGCCTCGTATAGGCCTATACTGGGCGTATATAAGGGTTTTGTTTTTTTTTTTGTTTTTTTTAACAAACATTTTATACAATATTAATCGTTTTAGCAAACTTTTATATAAAAACAACTTTTATACAAAAACAAGTGGACCAAAAGACCATTATACCCCTGAATTAGGCCTATACTGGAGGCAAAACAGGGCTATAATGGTCTTTTGGACCCCTCGTATAGGGATAAAATAGACGCCCAGTATAGGGATATACTGGGCGTATACTGGTGTCCAAAAGACCATTATAGCCCTGTTTTGCCCCCAGTATATGCCTAACTCAGGGGTAAAATGGTAATTTGAATTATATACATACGCCTCATATAGGCCTATACTAGGCATATAAGAGAGGCAAAAAAGAACAATTTACCCCCAGTATAGGCCTAAATCAGGGGTTAAATGGTCTTTTTTCACCTAGACGCCCAGTATAGGCCTATACGAGGCATATACGAGGCAAATAAGACAAAATATGACATAATCAGAGATTCTCTTGGAAATTGGAAAAGGTAATACGCCTCGTATAGGTCTATACGAGGCGTCTTGAAGGGTGTGGAAATAGGGAGTTAGGTGTGTGAATATGTAGACCCTTTTGGAATCATGAAATTGCAGGTCTGGAATTGAATTTGAGGTTCTCTGTTACCAATTAGTTTGCCTTTCCCTATTTTGTCCTAAAACTAACAGTTTTTAAACTATCATATATACAAGTTGTATTATTGATAACAGTGAAGTATACAAAACTAATCAAACTGACATGGTTGTTCTCAATTTCATGTAGGTAGCATCATTGTTAACCAACTCGGTATTATATGTTTTTGCCCATAATATTGAGACAGTTAAGCGGTGATCTGCAAAAAGTAGTTTAATAAAATTAAACTAAATTAATCTAATCTGGACACAAAATGATACTCTAGACTCTCTTAACTCGACTAAACTACTAATCGACAAGTGAACCGATCAACTCTATTAAAGCTAAGTAAGTCCGGATATCGAACCCACAGGACTCTATTTAACTACGTTGACTAGACTCTATCTAGACCTAAACTGACACGAACACCACACTAACCATTTTTATGTTGGGGGGGGGGGGGGGGCTAAATTTCCTAAAATTGCGATTTAAATTAAACGAATTAACTAAATTAACTAATCACGAATTAACTCGGGTTTTACTCAGATGATGGAAACGACTGCCTAGACTGGAATCCTGGATTGTTATAGTAATGATTTATTATGATTATTAATTATTATGGAACCGGGATCTTTATATTATAAACCTGTCAAGACACCGAACCAGACCCTCGACTCTTCTCGAGAAGACACTTATGGAACTCTAAAGGTTGTTATGGTCACCGGTTAATCTAGACTCCCTCACGGGTTATCTAAGGGTTTACAAAAGTATCCTAATACGATTACTCCCTCACAGGTTATAAACCTATGATAGACTTGGAATCTCAATTTGACTTGTTAGACAACATCACTAAGGCAACTAGTTCAGACTCCTCACGAAGACCCTACCTAGCAATTTAATGACAAGATCTAACAATAATCTCGCACCTCACAGCTATTGAAATTAGTTAAACACTTAAAGTTATTAAGTTACCGATTATTACTTCTAAGGAGTATTGGCTAATTAACCTTAAAGATTACAAAATAAATCCATGATGTAGCATGAACCTATTCCGTGAAAGACATTCACCTAGACTCATACGAAGCAACAAAATACAATAAAACAACTTTAAGCATGCAAACACATCAAACCAATAAACCAAGTCGACTACTTTTGCAAAAATCCTTAATAACTAATAAAACATAATAAAGTTCAAAACTTTACAATCCCATCATCATAGTCTAGGTAGAAAATAAACTTAGCCAATCATAGTCATCGAAAACATCAACAAAAGAGTATTTTTATAAACTAGAAACATGACCAAAGAACAAGAAACAAAGATAAAAGAAGCCCGGATGGTAAAACACGACCGGATGCTTGTCTTGGCTTCAAACCTTCAACCAGCTGCTTCAAGCTCTCAAAAACGCTTCGAAGGCTTAAACTCCAGCTAAAAATTCGTCCCGGTTAATCTCAATGACGGTAAAACTAAGAAATCAACACAGTTAAGTATACATGTCTAGAATTAAAAGTTAGTTTTAGTCTAAATGACGGTAAAATAAGGAAGCGAAACGATTAAATTTAATAAGTAAAATAGGAAAATAATCAAACTTATAAAAAGATAAAATAACAAATATTTGTTAATTTTTTTTAAGTTTATTAAACTTTAAGATATTTTCGCAAAAATTCTCTAGCATGTATATAATATTTATTCTTAGGTATTGAGTTTGTAACATATCCAAAAACTACATATTACAACTTAAAAATTAAAAAAATGTATGATTGCGAAATGACGAGACAAGAAGGGCAAAAAGAGAAAAACTACATATTACAACTTATACCGTTCAAAAAAAAACATATTACAACTTATAAATTAAAAAAATGTATGATTGCGAAATGATGAGACAAGAAGGTCAAAAAGAGAAAAACTACATATTACAACTTATACCGTTAAAAAAAAAACATATTACAACTTATAAATTAAAAAAAATGTATGATTGCGAAATGATGAGACAAGAAGGGCAAAAAGAGAAAAACTACATATTACAACTTATAAATTAAAAAATATATGATTGCGAAATGATGAGACAAGAAGGGCAAAAAGAGAATAACTACATATTACAAATGAGACAAGAAGTGCAAAAAGAGAAAAAGACAAGAAGGGCAAAAGGAGAAAAGCTTGGGATCTAGAAATAAAGAAGATGGTTTTTAAAAGTATAAAGTAAAGATATGGTTGATAAGCAACTGTTAGTTAATTAAATATATAAAAATTAAAAGTAATACATTTTCTAATTGTAAATGAGTAATAAAACAATTAAATTATGGTTTTGGTCCTTTGGTTTAAGAAGGATAAATAAAATTTCTTTAATATTGGATATTGAATGAAAATCTTACCCCTTGCTTAATGGTATTAATGGATGTGTGTTAGTAAGATGGACTAAAATTGCAATGTTTAGAAATAAGAGTGTGTTTTTTTTGCAAGATTTTTCATTTTTGTAATATATAGCAATTTGGTATAAATCACAGGGACCAAAATAGCAATTTACTCAAGAAATTTCTAACCTAATTTGCCATTTGGATGGAAATGGCAAAGAAAATGAAACCTCAGGGCCTACAGATTTTTGAAGATTTTTGGAAACGACTTTGACGATACAACTAGGTTAGGTTCCCAAGTATTAGTAAATTATCAATTTGCACAGGCTATATGGGAACAGGTATACAACTAGCTGAAAGTGCCGAGGGGATTGGATGCAGTCTCGATGAAAGGAGTGATCTAGAGTGTGAACGACTTCCAGTGGACGACAAAGAAAAGGAGAGTTGTTCATGCGGTTTACTTATTACTCTTTGGTCAATATGGCAAGCAAGGAACACAAAAGTATTTAATAACAGGGATGGTGAATTCACAAGGTAATTGAAGATATAAAAGAAACATTATATCAGTGGATGAAGGAGAGAGCAAAAATCATGGCATTGACATGGAACCATTAGTGTTATTTTAGTTGTAACATGTAGGGTGTTTATTTTCTTTATTTTGCTTGTTTTTCAGAACTTTCATCCCTGTCTAGTATTCTGTTCCAACCAGTCCTCTTAGTACCTTGCTAAGGGGTTGGGTTTGGGTTGATGTTTTATGAATAACTAGTATTGAAGCCTGTGCTTTTCGATGAGGTCGTAAGAGGGTGTTGGCGAGAATATATTTGTTACATGATATATCGATGAGTTATTATAGATCATGCATGCTTTAATCTAAATGACGGTAAAATTAAGCAATCAACACGGTTAAGTATATATGTCTAGAATTAAAAGTTAGTTTTAGTCTAAACGACGGTAAAAATAAGGAAACAAAAGGATTAAATTTAATAAGTAAAATAGGAAAATAATCAAACTTATAAAAAAGATAAAAGAAAAAATATTTGTTAATTTTTTTAACTTTATTAAACTTTAAGAGACGTATGATAACTCTATTAAAGTTTGGGGTTAAAACGTAAATCGTTTACAGAAAAAGAAAAATTATTATTAAACTTTCATATAATAAATATATTAAAAATCACGAGTATACGTAAATTGTTTATAAAATAATATATTAGAGCTCAGAGGTTATTTAATAACTATACTAAAGTTTAAGGTAAAAAATATAAATTAATGAAAAAAACAATAATATAATTATACCACTATAATTATTTAAAATCAAGGTGGAACAAATATATATACACTACTGTTCACAAATTGTTTTGTTAAACAGGGTGATGATATAATAGGAAGTTTTTTTTGCTAGGAAGGTTAATAAGTAATCTTGATCATCAATTAATTTAATCAAGTGCTAACATTGAATGAGTGAAATTGAAGAAAAAAAGAGGTGTGTGGGTTTGTGTAGCGACATTCTAGTCAATCCAGGTGAAGGGGTATGGTCCCAAAAACCTTGCGCAGGCACATTGGACCATACCACAACTTCACCACAATAAGCCTCTTTTAAGAGAACCCTGCGTGGCTGCGCACCGGATCTAAAAGAAGAAAACTTAAAAGAAAGCAAACTTCAACATCCGCGCGCCGAGATAGAACTTATAACACACCCTTGCTCCGGCTCGTGCAACGGAATAGTTAAGTTAGGAGCAAAACCCTGAAACATCTTCGCGCGATTACAACCAAGACTTAAACAGAAAGTTACCTTTCTGTTACAACAGAATTAACAAGAGGAAGAGGCATAGAGGATTACAGCTGTAAACCTTCTAGAAGACCTCATCGTGCACAACCATTCCGTTATAACTGAATAGTGACGTGGCATCATCCAGAATGCTCATCAGGGTCACGATGATGGCATCAACTTGGAGAAGGATCCATACACAGTCACTTTCCACGTGGCACTTCCCTAGACGTTGATCTCGTCCACGATCTGTGTGCATAAACGTCAAGATGGAGATTAACGGCAAAAAAGATAACCGCTTACGGAAAATGCTTTCCGTTATTACCTCTGTCAACAAACTTTCCTGCCTAAATCCGGTTATAAATAAGGTAACTCAGGTACAATCTCTCAAGTTACTCTCACTTCACTTTTCTGTCGCAACCCCCGATCCCTGATCCACGGGAACGGGTGGACGCGATCACAGAGTTAGGTGGTATCAGGGTTATTTAATCTTGCAGCGGAATTTACATCAGGACCGTAGTTAGGAAATGTTTTATCAGAGTAAAACCACCTTCCTTTATATTAATAATAACATGGGCAAAACCCAAGTTTCTTATTACAATACATTATAGGGATAAACCCTATTTTATTGAATTTAAAACATCGTTTATTAGGTAACTTTTATAGCCACATTTTTCCCAAGCCTTCAGTGCTCTCCAGCTGGCTTTTTACTAATTGGCTTTCACATTGGGTTACCTGAAACATGTTTTAAAAATATTTGTCAGCGGGAAATACTGGTGAGTGAATCCCAGTTTAATCAGGTTTAAAGTCACAGTGAACAGTATTGAGAACGATCACATTGTTTATGTCTACACAATTACTCCATTTGGTACTATCAATCCTGACTTGTGGGTCATATTACCCATTGGCTAACTCATTGTCCAATGGTAACGTATTGTCATCCCGACTTACTACTCGCAAGTAGTACAAATTTTGTATACAAAACCCCAACATACCGGCAGTAATTGAAGAACTACAAAGACTCAATCACCGCTAAATTTCATAGTAAAACATTTAAGGTTTGGTAAAACATTACCAAAAACATTAATAAAAAGAGGATAAACTCACATTGCTGTTTTAGGCTTTTCGTAAGGGTTTCCTGGATATAATCTATAATTTATACAAATGTACATTGGTTAGTATCATAACCCTTTGAAATTATTAATAATACCCTCCCCGAGACGGCATTCCAACAACTACGTCGGGCAGAACCACGACAGTTGTTACGGAACCCTAAATCAATCGGGCAGCGTAACTATTATGAAACTGGGGTTATAATACTTACAACATAGCAGAACCTCGCTAATTAGGGGTATAATACCCAAGTATTATAACACTACTACAGAATTTAGATTGAGAATTGAGATTGTGAGCGACGGAAAACGAAGTCTGATGGCCTTCTTATATAGTCGTGTAATCTGACTTCCAGGCGGCCCGCGTAAGGTAAGGCTAAGCCTTATGCGGCCCGCGTCAACACACGGTCAACATATAGCTTGGCACGATCAGCTTGTAGACTTGACACGATGTCGACACGTGTCGGCATTTGGTGTATCCGCGTTTCATGAGTCCGCGCGGCCCGCGTTAATGTAAGCTTAGGCTTACGCGGCCCGCTTGAACTTAAGAATTCAGCGGAGTCCGGTCAACACTCTCATACGGCCCGCGTGAGCTTGAGGTGGGATCCTACGCGGCCCGCCTCAGCTTGTTATTTCTTATTTTTAATTTATTTTATAAACTATAACATAGATCGGGCTCAGTTTTCACATACGGTTTATATTATAAGACACATTAGAATATTTTAAGATATAATAGGGTGTCGGAATTGTTATAAGGGTGTTGGTTTTACCGAGGGTTGTTACATTCTCCCCACCTTGTTTTAGAGCTCGTCCTCGAGATCTACTGAAACAAATGCGGGTATTTCCTTTGCATTTCTGACTCGAGTTCCCATGTGTATTCCGGTCCTCTTTTGGAGTCCCACTTTACTTTGACTAGAACTAATCTTTTGTGTTTGAGATTCTTGACTTTCCTGCCTTCAATTTGTAGAGGTCTTTCTACAAACTTGAGTTGTTCATTTACCTCTATATCCTTAAGAGGTACTATCAATGATTCATCAGTTAACACTTTTTAAGATTAGATACATGAAACACATCATGTATTCCTGCCATTTCCTCTAGCAGTTGTAGCTGATAGGCTACAGGTCCTATTTTTCTAATAATTTTGGAAGGTCCAACATACCTGGGACTTAGCTTTCCCCGTTTGATGAATCTTACCACTCCTTTCCAAGGAGAGACTTTTAACAATACTTTATCTCCTACTTGAAATTCCAACGGCTTTCGTCGGTTATTGGCATAACTCTTTTGTCGATCACGTGCTACTTTCAGTCGTTCCTTGACTTGAATAATCTTGTCAGTTGTTTCTTGTACTATCTCAGGTCCAGATAGTTGTTTTTCCCCAATTTCTGCCCAACAGACTGGGGTTCGGCACTTTCGTCCATAAAGTGCTTCGAATGGTGCAGCATTGATACTCGTGTGATAACTATTATTATAAGAAAATTCTATTAAAGGTAAGTGATCATCCCAATTACCTCCAAAATCAATTACACAAGCTCTAAGCATGTCCTCCATTGTCTGAATTGTCCTTTCGCTTTGTCCATCCGTTTGTGGATGATAAGCCGTACTCAACTTTAATTTAGTTCCCATTGCCTTTTGGAAACTTGACCAAAAATGAGAGGTAAAGCGACTATCTCTATCAGAAACAATTGATAAAGGAATACCATGTAAAGAAACAATTTCATTTACATACAATTTAGATAATTGTTCCATACTAATTGTTTCCTTTATTGGTAGAAAATGAGCTGACTTAGTTAGTCTATCTACAATTACCCAGATTGTATCATTTCCTTTCCTAGTTTTGGGTAATTTAGTAACAAAATCCATGGTTATAAATTCCCATTTCCAAACTGGCATTTCTAATTGCTGTAACAAACCTGAAGGTTTCTGATGTTCAGCTTTGACTTGTGAACAAGTCAAACATTTAGAAACATAAGTTGCTATGTCCTTTTTCATTCCTATCCACCAGAAATTTTTCCTTAAATCCTGGTACATTTTATCATTTCCTGGATGCATCGTATACTTAGATTTATGGGCTTCTTCTAATATACGATTACGTAGGTTTCCTAATTTAGGTATCGACATTCTCTTTTCATGAAATCTCCAAATTCCATCTGTTCCTTGTTTCAATTCTTTTAGCATACCTTTTAATTTTTCAGTATCATCCTTGATTACTGATTCTTGTGCTTCTCTTATTTGATCATTTAAATCTACTTGCAGATTTAATTTAAGAGAACGTACCCTTTTTGACTTTTCATGATACTTTCGGCTTAAAGCATCTGCCACTATATTGGCTTTTCCTTCATGATACTGGATATCACAATCATAATCACTAAGAAATTCCATCCAACGTCTTTGTCTCATGTTCAATTCCTTTTGTTTGAATATATACCTTAAACTCTTATGATCAGTGAATATGGTAAACTTACTACCGTAAAGGTAATGTCTCCAAATCTTAAGAGCAAAAATTATAGCTCCTAACTCTAAATCATGGGTTGAATAATTCTCTTCATGACTCTTAAGTTGTCTAGATGCGTAAGCTATAACCTTTTGTCGTTGCATCAACACACATCCATAACCTAATTTGGAAGCATCACAATAGACTACAAGGTCTTTATTTCCTTCTGGTAATGCTAATATGGGTGTATGGGTTAATCTTTGCTTAAGAATCTTAAAGGCTTCTTCTTGTTTTAATCCCCATTCAAACTTAACAGATTTACAGGTTAGCTTAGTTAAGGGAATGGCTATTCTAGAAAAATCTTGAATAAATCTTCTATAATAACCGGCCAATCCTAAGAAACTTCTAACCTCGGTTGGTGACTTAGGGATTTTCCATTTCGTAATTGCTTCAATCTTGGTTGGATCTACATGAATTCCTTCATGATTGACTAGGTGTCCAAGGAATTGTACCTGTTCTAACCAAAATTCGCATTTTGAAAACTTAGCATAAAGCTTTTCCTTTCTTAACAAACTTAAAAGTGCGTGCAAATGCTTTGCATGATCTTCTTTACTCTTAGAGTAAATTAGAATATCATCTATGAAAACAATTATGAATTTATCCAAATATGGCTTACATATTCGGTTCATCATGTCCATAAATGCAGCTGGGGCATTGGTTAAACCAAATGGCATGACAGTAAATTCATAATGTCCATACCTTGTTCTAAAAGCAGTTTTAGGAATATCCTCTTCCTGTACCTTTAATTGATGATATCCTGACCTTAAATCGATTTTAGAGAAAAATCGAGCTCCTTGTAGCTGATCAAACAAATCATCGATTCTCGGTAATGGGTACCGATTCTTAATCGTGACTTTGTTTAATTCACGGTAGTCAATACACATACGCATTGATCCGTCCTTCTTTTTAACGAACAGTATCGGTTCTCCCCATGGCGACGAACTTGGCTGTATAAATCCTTTCTCCGACAATTCGTCTAATTGTTTCTTTAATTCTTGCATTTCAGCGGGTGCCAATCGGTAGGGTGCTTTGGCAATTGGTGAGGTTCCTGGTAGCAAATGAATTCTGAATTCAACTTCTCTGTCTGGAGGTTGTCCTGGCAATTCTTCTGGGAAGACATCTGAAAACTGAGATACTACTGGAATATCTTTTAATTCTTTTCCTTTAGTGTTAGTGATTATGGAAATCAAATACACTATAGAACCTTTTCTTATACAACTTGCAGTTTTCATCACAGAGATGAATTTTGTGGATCTAGAGGGCTTATCTCCTTTAATTGTGATCGTTTTACCTTTTTGTGAATTTACCTGAATTAACTTTTGATCACTTAAAATACTAGCTTTATTGGCTATCAACCAATCCATTCCTAAAACAACATCAAATCCTACCAAATTCATGGGATAAAGATTTGCAATAAATTTCTGATTTGAAATTTCTATACTTGCTCCCTGCAAGATTTCAGAAATTCTAACGGTTTCTCCAGTGGTTGTTTCTACTAAACATTCTTGTGGTAGTTTAGTTAATGATTGATTTAGAAATTTGCAAAACGATGTATTAATAAAACTTTGGTTTGCACCAGAGTCAAATAATACTTTAGCAAAGACATCATTAACTAAAAACGTACCAGCTATGACATCTGGAATCATCCTGGCTTCATCTGCAGTCAAAACAAATGCTCTAGCATTTTTAGTATTCTTGTTGTCTGCAGCTGGGGCTAATTTTGGACAATTTGGTCTGATATGACATTTTTCTCCACAGTTGTAGCATAATCCATTACTGGTTTTCTTCCTACAACTTTCTTCCTTGTGTCCTGGCATCTTGCAATAATTACAGAGAATGGAGCATTTTCCCGAATGCTTTTTCTTGCAGACCTTGCAGTATGTTGCAGAGGTAGAACCCATATTCCGACGATTGTAATTTCCAGAACGGAATTCCTGTGTAAGCCTTTGGGTTAAGTTCCTCTTCTGATCTTCTTCTCTAGTACGGACTAACTCATTAGTCAAGGTATTTGCTAGTTCTACAGCTTCTTCTATATTTTGAGGTCTAGCTGCCTTGACTATGTGTCTTATCTCTCCAATTAATCCCCAAATATAACAGGAAATTAACACTGGTTCTGGTGAGGCAAGAGTTGGCACTATTCTAGCATATTCGAAGAATAATTTAGTGTACCCCTTGCTATCTACACTAGTCATCCTAAGATTTAGGAATTTGTTTGCTATCTGTTCTTTTTCATTAGGAGGGCAGAATTTCATTTCTACCTTGTCCTTAAACTCTTCCCATTCCATATTATAGGTTCTATCACTTCCTTTTCTCTGGAGGATAGTGTTCCACCATTCTAGTGCTGCATTCTTAAACATATTAGAAGCAAACAATATTTTATCTTCTTCAGCACACTTGCTTATCCTTAAGACTGCCTCAGTTTTCTCTATCCAGCGTAAGGTTGCAATGGCCCCTTCATTGCCCGAGAATTCCATTGGTTTACAAGACCAGAATTCTTTATAAGAACAACCATAAGGCATGGTTCTTTTTTTTTTTTGGAATAGGCATTTGAAGTACAGGTCCATTGTTCACGCTGTTTTCTGGTTCACTTGGTCGCTTACTGCTATGCTTACTTTTATTATCAGCATCTTTAACAATTTGAAGAATAAATGGCATTGCATCTATAATTCCCTGTGCTACAATGTGTTGGATAGCACTATTATCCATCTGGTTCCCATTGTTGATGTTTGGATTTTCATTAACCACGTTAATGTTATTCTGGTTATCGTTATTCAGATTTCCTTGATTTTCTTTGTCGGCCATCTGAATTTTAAACAAGTATCCCATATTAATATTACAATTAATATCTTAATATAGTTAATCACATGACATGCATTTTTACCAAAACCGTCGATCATTGCGACTATACTTTTTTTCATATACTATGCGTCTATTACACACTAGTACAGAAATAAAGATTACAATACCAACAGAAATAAAATAGTAATATGCATTCGTACACACATATTTTATTTTATTATTATTATTATTATTACTACCATTTCCTCCATTATCACATTCACGGATATGGATTTATCCAAAAATCCATATTGCGCTCATCGTATTTCCATACGAGACGCTCTCCCACCTGACGCATCCTTTCACTGATTTCTAAGATTTCCTCCCCGAAAGTCCTAAGTTCTTGTACGTTTTCTGCACTCATTGGGGGTGCAGGTTCTCGGACTGGGTTTGGAATCTGGGGTATGGTTTCCTGATATGGGGGTGTATGTGCCTGAAATTGGTAAGGATCCCCTAATATTTCCCTAATATAATCATTTTGGTAATAGGGATCTAAAGGGTCCATACCTGGATAAGCTTCTATGTTCTGTATGGGTGGATAATCCTGAATAGGGTAACGTTGCACAAAGTCCCTATTATCGTCCCACCAGGGGTCGTAATTTGGATCTAGAGGGTTTGGTGCAGGCACTCTAGGGATTTCTTCTGGATTAAAATTGTACATTTCTTCTTGGTTTTCCTGATTTTCTATCTCCATGGGTTGTTCTGGGTTTTGTGGTTGTGGGGCTACTAATTGTTCCAGACTCGGGTCAGCAGCAGTCGTAGCGAAGATATGGAAATTAGCTAGGCTCCTATTAAGTATTTCTTGCGTATGGGCATCTGTCTCTCGCTTAATAGCTGCTAAAGCCCTTTGCTGTTGCAATTTTCGCATTCTCTTCCTACGAGCAAAAACTTCTTTACTGAACCATCCTCGTTTCTTCGTAGGAAATGGTTCTTCAGATTGAGCTCTAAAGGCAAATATTCCCTCCTCCTGATCAGCAGAATACCCTGAAAGGGCAGGCTGTGATGATGTACTTTCACTCCTAGGTGAATCAGCTAACTGACGATTCACGTCTGATGGTCCTTGATCACTCATACTGAAAACTATCAAATAGTCAAATAACACATAACACATAATTACAATTATGCATGTATTTCCGTATTTTATTTCCTAACACAAATTTTTAATATTTAAGTGTCAGCATAATACTTCTTTGGCTCAGACCAGTGGCTAGGCTCTGATACCACCTTCTGTAGCAACCCCCGATCCCTGATCCCCGGGAACGGGCGGACGCGATCACAGAGTTCGGTGGTATCAGGGTTATTTAATCTTGCAGCGGAATTTACATCAGGACCGTAGTTAGGAAATGTTTTATCAGAGTAAAACCACCTTCTTTTATATTAATAATAACATGGGCAAAACCCAAGTTTCTTATTACAATACATTATAGGGATAAACCCTATTTTATTGAATTTAAAACATCGTTTATTAGGTAACTTTTATAGCCACATTTTTTCCAAGCCTTCAGTGCTCTCCAGCTGGCTTTTTACTAATTGGCTTTCACATTGGGTTACCTGAAACATGTTTTAAAAATATTTGTCAGCGGGAAATACTGGTGAGTGAATCCTAGTTTAATCAAGTTTAAAGTCACAGTGAACAGTATTGAGAGCGATCACATTGTTTATGTCTACACAATTACTCCATTTGGTACTATCAATCCTGACTTGTGGGTCATATTACCCATTGGCTAACTCATTGTCCAATGGTAACGTATTGTCATCCCGACTTACTACTCGCAAGTAGTACAAATTTTGTATACAAAACCCCAACATACCGGCAGTAATTGAAGAACTACAAAGACTCAATCACCGCTAAATTTCATAGTAAAACATTTAAGGTTTGGTAAAACATTACCAAAAACATTAATAAAAAGAGGATAAACTCACATTGTTGTTTTAGGCTTTTCGTAAGGGTTTCCTGGATATAATCTATAATTTATACAAATGTACATTAGTTAGTATCATAACCCTTTGAAATTATTAATAATACCCTCCCCGAGACGGCATTCCAACAACTACGTCGGGCAGAACCACGACAGTTGTTACGGAACCCTAAATCAATCGGGCAGCGTAACTATTATGAAACTGGGGTTATAATACTTACAACAGAGCAGAACCTCGCTAATTAGGGGTATAATACCCGAGTATTATAACACTACTACAGAATTTAGATTGAGAATTGAGATTGTGAGCGACGGAAAACGAAGTCTGATGGCCTTCTTATATAGTCGTGTAATCTGACTTCCAGGCGGCCCGCGTAAGGTAAGGCTAAGCCTTACGCGGCCCGCGTCAACACACGCTCAACATATAGCTTGGCACGATCAGCTTGTAGACTTGACACGATGTCGACACGTGTCGGCATCTGGTGTATCCGCGTTTCATGAGTCCGCGCGACCCGCGTTAATGTAAGCTTAGGCTTACGCGGCCCGCTTGAACTTAAGAATTCAGCGGAGTCCGGTCAACACTCTCATACGGCCCGCGTGAGCTTGAGGTGGGATCCTACGCGGCCCGCCTCAGCTTGTTATTTCTTATTTTTAATTTATTTTATAAACTATAACATAGATCGGGCTCAGTTTTCACATACGGTTTATATTATAAGACACATTATAATATTTTAAGATATAATAGGGTGTCGGAATTATTATAAGGGTGTTGGTTTTACCGAGGGTTGTTACATTTTCTTCTTCATTGAGATCTGTACTTATTCTCACGCCGGAGGGTGGTCACGGAGAGAACCCCCATTCTCCCCGTGGCGAGTCTAACGGCTGTCTGTTTTGCAGATATCGACCGGAGAAGAAGCTTAGCCAAACCCCGAATCGAACGAGATGAATTACCCTTTTATACAGAACTAAACCCCTGGTCCGATTGATAATGGTCATTCGAACCAGTGTTTCTTCATTGGTGTCCACCGATTCTTCAATTTCCATTCCCATCTTCTCGTTTTGATTCATTTCTTTTCAATCTCTGTTTTCCATGGAAGAGACTCCGACAAGTTGTCCATCAGGCCCTCGGCCGACGAATTTCACACATAATCATCGTGTCGAAGGGATTGTGGAAGAAGCTTCCGATGATAACGAGGTCCAGTACAATGTTAATCATCCGAACGACCCTGTTACTCCAGGAGCACAACCCGAGATCCCGATAAGTTCAATTTTACCTCCCGGTGAAACTCCCATCTCATGGTACGTCAGATCTCAGGGTGCATTAAATGCAGTATACGCACAACTTTGTACACAGGCTGCTCCTCCTGTTACTCAATCACGGAGATCAACATCTCATATACGGGCACCGTCTGCACCACGTACATCACACTACGACGCACCGTCATGCATGCCCGTAGACGACACAGGGGTCTATTCCAGATCTCCCACTAGATACGAATCTACTTACTCTGGGACTCGATGAAGTGATTATCGTTATGAACCATATTCCCATAGAAGGCACTCGGTCCATTCTCGGTTGGGCCCACGTTCTTACCAGAAGCGGGACACCCAAACCGACGAATACGACAAAATATATCAGGAAGGTGATAACACAAGCGTGTTCAGCCGGCTGCAACGGGACCATGCAAATTATAAACCTCGCGCGGTTTATAACCCGGATGCAGAACATGATTACAACTTAATCTACCGCCCAGCAGAAGCAGCTGATAACTCGAAATTCGTCAGTGAAATCACTCTAGCTCCCCTCGAAAGGGCGAAACTACCATCAAACGTCAGAAAATTCAATGGGATGTCAGATCCAGACGACCATCTCCGGGTGTTCACCAGAGCAGGCCTGGTAGGGGGTTGGACATTGCCTATGTGGTGTCACTTATTCGTCCAAACCTTGGCAGGTGCAACATGGTTATGGTTCGACAACTTACCAAGAGGGAAGTTAACGTCATCAGTGGATTTAAAAAGAGAAGTTCCAAGTCCACTTTAGCCAGCAACGCAGATCCGTCAGAGACACCGCCGATGTAATGAATATCTGGAGGAGGGATGATGAATTTCTGGAGGACTTCATAACGAGATACAATAAAGTGGTGCTAGAAATTGGTGACATACACGAACATCTGATACGAGCACAATTCAAATAAGCTGTACGTTGTGACGACATGATTAAAGTTCTATCAGGAACAGAGGGTTTACCCAAAAGCTGGAAAAAACTGATGGATGCAGAACTAAACCCCTGGTTCGATTGATTCCGGTCATTTGAACCAATGTTTCTTCACCAGGGCAATAGTTTCTCTCTCCTCCAATCCCCCCTCTCCCATTTTTTAAGCATTAATAACTCTTTCATACGACATTATTTTTTATAAAAATTGCACCAAAAAACGAGCGTTTTTTATTTTTAAAACGAGTATATTATTGCTATATTTTCGAAAATATTTTTCGAAAACCCAGTTGCGTAAAACACAATGGACAAAAAGCGTAAAAAATGACTGTTTTCTAAAACGCAATGGACCAAAAAGACAAAGAAAGGTTTTATTTTTAAAACGCAATGGCTAGTAAACAAAAAGAAATGTCTTATTTCTAAAACGCAATGGCCTAAAAACACAAAAGAAAGTGTTCTTTCTAAAACTCAATGGACTGAAAACACATAAAAATGTGTTTTACCTAAAACGCAATGGACTAAAAACACTTCAAAATGTGTTTTTCTAAAACGCAATAGACCAAATAAAACACATAAAATGTCTTATTTCTAAAACGCAATGGCCTAAAAACACAAAAGAAATTGTTCTTTCTAAAACGCAATGGACTGAAAACACATAAAAATGTGTTTATCTAAAACACAATAGACTAAAAACACTTCAAAATGTGTTTTTCTAAAACGCAATGGACCAAAAAACAAATAATTTTTTTTTCTAAAACGCAATGGCCAAAAAACACAAAAGAAAGTGTTCATTCTAAAACACAATGAACTAAAAACATATAAAAATGTGTTTTATCTAAAACGCAATGGAATAAAAACACTTCAAGATTTATTTTTCTTGAACGCAATTGACTAAAAACACTTCAAAATGTGTTTTACCTAAAACGAAATGGACTAAAAACACTTCAAAATGTGTTTTACCTAAAACACAATAGACTAAAAACACAATAAACTGTGTTGTTTATAAAACCCAATGGACTAAAAATACAAAAAAAAAACAATGTTTTTTCATTACTTTATAAAACGTAATGACTCAATTCAAAAACCCAGATCGTAAAAATGCAATTCAAAAAATTCTTACATAGATCGAAGCCGATTTCTTCAGATTTCTTCAACGATTGACGAAATTTGAATGTTAGAAACACTTATCAGCGATCGAATCGAACGAATCGAGTGATTCGCTTCAAAATCACGAGAAAAAATGAGATATTGTATGAGATTAAACTGGGTTTCTTCAAAAAAAGTTGAAGAACACGTTGATTGGGTGTTTGAATTATTGATTGGTGACGAAAATCGTACTATAGTGTTGTGATTATTGAGATAGTAAGTGAAGAAAAAGTTGAAGATGGTGGGTTTTGAAATTACAAAGAGAAGAAGGGAGAAGATTGGATAAAATTGACTAAAATACATTTCCTCTTTATTTTAAATTTTGTCACATGTCATAATCATATTGCTTCCTATCCTTCCCAGCCAAAATAAACTTCCTATTTAATCCTCTCCCTTTTTAAATATATAAAATAATTTTTGTTTGCTATAAAAATATTAGAGTAAACTGTAGTTTTACCTCCTGAGGTTAGATGCGATTGGCAACCTTACCCCCTAAAACGAAAATCTTGTTGTCTTACCCCTCAACTATTGAAAAATGCTACAATATTACCCCCTAGTGTTAAAAAACTTAACAGTTCTGTTAACTGGGATGTTAAATAACTATATTACCTTTTCTTATTAACCCATATGCTTTGTTGTAAAAAAACGTATTACCCCCCGGTGTTAAATGACTATATTATCCTTTCTTATTACCCCTATGCTTTGTTGTAAGACACCGTATGACCTTCTTATTACCCCTATGCTTTGTTGTAAGAAAACGTATGACCCCTAGTGTTAAATAATTCTTTGCTTCCTTACCCCCTGCAGAAAACGTATCCATTCCCGCCGACCAGGCAAAGTCAAAGACTGCACATATTGATTTCTAATGGTGATTCGAATCCAATTCCCAATCCTAATTCCAAAACCATGATCAAGCAAATGAACCTCTAATCCACTGTGATTCTTCAAACAATCAAGAATCCAATTCCTAATCCTAATTCCAAAACCTCTAATCCACAATCATCAAGCACATGAATATAGTTTACCACTGTCAAACTTCAAACAATCAAGAATCCAATTCCTAATCATAATTCCAAAACCATCATCAAGCACATGAACCTCTAATCCACTGTCAAACAATCAAGAATCCACAAGGGCATGAACCTCTAATCCTAATTGCACATCCTAGTCATAATCTTAACTGCACATCCTAATCTAACTCACACCATCAAACAACAAGATATATAACATTAGATCATTTCATACGTTTGAAAGTTAGCCTACATAAATATATTACGGATTAGAGTCCATCCTACAATTATAATACACAAATATATAACATAATATCAAAACAAATTCAACATCAAACTAGGCAACCATTTCATGCTGAGGGGGAAACTTGAAGTGTAAGAAAGGGAGGCCATACATTTTGACCACGTTGTGGAACACAATCGTTCTTACCCTGACCTGCATCCTCATGTCAACTGAAAACACATATTAAAAAAATACAACTGTAATAAGCTAATGTGATTCTAATCAAATGACTATAATCCACTGTAATCATCAAACAACAAGAATCCAATGTGATTCATCGAACAACAACAATCCACTATGATTCATCGAACAACAATAATCCACTGTGATTCCCCAAACAACAAGAATCCACTGTAATCATCAAACAACAATAATCCATTGTGATACATCGAACAACAACAATCCAATGTGATTCATCGAACAACAATAATCCACTGTGATTCCCCAAACAACAAGAATCCACAGTGATATGCGGAGAATAATCAAGAATCTACAAGCACATTCAATTAACCCTTGTTTCAATCATTCATATCAAAATCAAAATGAACAGTAAACCCTTGTTCGATTATAAGCACATTCACATAATCATAAACCGCATAAACATACTAATAATGTGTTACCCTAATTCACCAGACGTTTACCTCAAACAGAGCTTCAACATCATTCGATCTATTTCATAGTGTTAATCATACCTGACATGTGGCTCAAAATTTCTCTGATCGTCGTCCCAATCGGCATTTCTATGAGCTGCTTATCGCCTGAGATGTCGCCGGTGGTGTGTTCGTCGGAGAGAAGAAAGGTGATTGGGGGTAATATTGGGGGGTAAGGTAGAAGTGAAGTTTATAATATAGGGTGTTGTGTTGAGGAAGCAATCAAACACAAGTGGAAAAGACTATATTACCCTTTGATCGTTAATAAGTGACGTTGACTTTAAACATATTTTAACACCGGGGGGTAATATTGTAGCGTTTTTCAATAGTTGAGGGGTAAGACAATAAGATTTTCGTTTTAGGGGTAAGGTTGCCAATCACATCTAACCTTAGGGGGTAAAACTGCAGTTTACTCAAAAAAATAACCTAACTAGTAGAGGTGGGTCCAAAAAAATGTTTTATGAGGTATGAGAGGTCCATTTAGTACTTTCGTGAAACGGGTGTCATACTTTCTGGCTATATAGGAACCAATATTGATATATAGGAATCAATATTGATATTCGCTTTGGATTGGATGAGCATTATAATTGTACTGTTAGAAAGTACTGCGAAGAGTAAAATGCACGGATAGTCTCTATGGTTTTGCAAAATAACACCTATAGTCCCTTACTTTTGGAAATTACACCGGTGCTCCCTGTGATTTGACAGTTTGTTACTCGGATAGTCCCTGGAGTGGATGACGGTTAGTTTTCTCCGTTAAGTGGATGTGAAATGACAAATTTACCCTTATCTTCTCCACTCTATAAAAACAAAACAACTCCACCCCAACTCCACCCACCCCCACCTTTAATGGTGGGGGAAACAGAGAGATTAACAAAATCCAAACACGAATTCATGTTAGTTTTGTTATATACTATCCATTATGTACCCCAAAAATAGCATCTAGAGAAGATAAAAGGACTTGACACTCTAAATCTTTAATGGCAGACTGGATATCTTTGGTCCCTTTGTATGTTACAACATTGACCGTCATTGACCACTTTGAAAACTCGGTTTCCCACAAGGAAAGAGCACTGGAAAAAGCTATTATTCGAATAGGCTTCTTTAGGTCATCCAGCAATGATGATACAAAAGAGACCACCTTAGCTAGCCGGTCCTGCAACATTTACATAATCGCTTGTTTGCGAAAAAAAAGACAATCATTTAACAAATAAATAATCCAAGAATTTCACCTGCCCGTCAAAGAAAACAGTGTTTTGACCTCTTTTCCGATAATCACGAAGCTTGTTAACATAAGAAAGAACGTGATTAATGGCGGGGGAGACAGAGAGAAAGGTGGGGGTGGGTGGGGTTGGGACGGGGTTGTTTTGTTTTTATAGTGCGGAGAAGATGAATGGTAAATTTGTCATTTCACATCCACTTAACGGAGAAAACCAACCGTCATCTTCTCCAGGGATTATCCGAGTAACAAATAGTCAAACCACATGGAGTAATAGTGTAATTTCCAAAAGTTAAGGACTATATGTGTTATTTTGCAAAACCACATGAACTATCTGTGCATTTTACTCTATTGTAAAAGAGGGGAAAAAGAAGAAGATATCTAAAAAGTAATATATAAGTGAGAGTTAGTTACAAAGGGAAATATAGGGGGTTTGTATAGTTCTGAATTTTAGCTAAGTTATAAACTTATGATATAAAACGAATTTGTTATATATTTTGATGTGGTCATGACCCTCATGGTCACCATAACCCTCCATATCAACGTCATGTTACTCACTTCTAATTTATCATCCAAAACCTCTATCCTAAGGATGTGGTCATGACCCAACCATTATTCTCTTCTTTTTTTATTTATTTTTTTGAAAAGGAAAATGTAACATTGAAAAAGGAAAGGAAACCCATGGTTGCTATGGTTTAATCCATGCGAACTATGGTGGATGAGGCAAGAGGGTGGTGTAACAATTCACTAATAGTCCTACGTGGCGATTGATGACCCAACCCATGGCCCCCCACACACACGGGCTAGGTATA
This sequence comes from Helianthus tuberosus, assembly GCA_030545235.1. Classification (NCBI taxonomy): domain Eukaryota; kingdom Viridiplantae; phylum Streptophyta; class Magnoliopsida; order Asterales; family Asteraceae; genus Helianthus; species Helianthus tuberosus. The sequence continues at coordinate 205,096,122 of CM060425.1, forward strand.
GAATCGTCGGTGTGAGGGAAGTTAGTATACACACGATTCGAGAGATACGATGCGTAACCCACCACATCGGGCATAGTGGAGTGTATTAAAAATGGAGGAGCCATTGGACGATTGTGTGGTGGGCTAGGATTTTCTTGGAATGCCCACGGGTTGTTCGGGTCAAAACCACGATTATGAGGATGCATTTTTCGTATTATAGAATGAGAATAGAGATGATTATAGAAGAGGTGGAGTGTATTGTGGTTGGATGTGGTAAAAATGGTTGGATGTGGTAAAAAAAGGAATAGAAGTGTGAGTTTTATAGTGAAAAAAAAAATAATTTACACATAGCCGTTGGCCAACGGCTAGCCCAACGGCTAGTTTGGTTTGGCCATTGAGAGCCTACCATATCATATTGATAGACCCGCCCCACGCCCGGCCTTAAACTCCCGCCCCTTGGGTCACGCCCAAACCCAAGCCCACCCGGGGTGGTGGCTTGGGCGTTTTCAGCCAACCCACGCCCCAACCCCCACCCTATACCCCATAGTCTAACTAACCTTTCCCAGATTTTGAAGCTGGGTCTACTCCACCATTTTGTTTTCTCCGAATATAACCTTTCCCAGGTTTTGAAGCTGGGTCTACTCCAAAGAGACTTTTGTCTCTTATCACTGGACTACAACCCAAATGGCTACATAAGCTGGATTCATTATTTAGTGCTGTTTCTTGTAGAAGAATGTAACTAATTTCATAATGGTTTAAATATGCAGGGTCAAATTGGTTAGAATTAGTTTGATATTTGTACCGAATTTTCTGTATGGAAAATTTTTCAGTATCGATTAGGTATCCATTTTTGGTATATTTTTAATATTGGTATTTTACTGAATTTTACATACAAATATTGGTACCATCCCAGTACTAGAGGCGGCAAATCTTGACATGACCCGTCAACCCGACCCGAACCCGACACGAAAAAAACAGGTTTGGATCGATTCACACAACCCGTTTAAAAAAACGGGTCGGGTTCAGGTCGACCCATATAAAAAACGGGTTCACCCATTAACCCGTTTAACTATTTAGAAAAAAAAAATCTTTTATATTTTTTTTTTGTTTTTTCCGTTTCTTTTTTACATGGTTAGTTATAATAATGTTAATTTTGATACATTATATTATTTATTTGTCACACTCATACTTATCATTAAACATGTTATCGATAACCCGCTTAAAACCTAATAACTCGGTTATAAATCATCAACTTATATGACTCATTTCAAAATATGGGTTAAACGGGTCGGGTCCGGGTTGACCCTAATTTATATGGGTCAGGTTAGGGTTGAAATCTTTGACCCGAATAATAATATAGGTCAGGTTCGGGTTGAACATTTCAACCGACCAACCCGTTAACCCACAACCCGTCAACCCACCAACCCATCAACCACACCCCTACCCAGTACCGTACCATACTGAACATTTTAGTACCAGTACTCATATTTGATGATTTTCGGTACTTGTATTTTCGCTCATCCCAAGAAATTAAGTATGCAAGCACGTGGGTTGCATTTGCCTATTTAATTCTAAGATATCAAATGCACTAAAGAATTAAGTTTGAAGTAATTGGGCTTCAGGAAATTAAATTGATGATTTGTCCCATTCCCATGCAATATTAAGTAGACTTGGGCTTAATGGGCTGCAATGAGCCGCAAATAGAGTTGAGAGGAAATACAAGAGAGCTTGGTGCCTTGGTCCTTGGAGGCTGCTTGGGACTTGGGAGTCACGCGCGCAAATCATATGGGATTTTGGACTTGCGGGTTTTGAACGCGATAGTAAGAGAAGCTAATTCCAGTGATCTTCTCCGGGTGTAGGGTTTGTGTTAGATAATTACGTTTCTTGTTTAACCTAGGATATTGGGATTGAAGTTCGTTAATCATTTAAGATTTGATCGAAATTTAAACGATTTGGTTGTGCTCAAACATCGAATGTTGGTTTGTGTTTTACATAATTAAATCGGCAGTTGTGCAAATAAAACCCCTTAAGTTCGTTTCCATGGTCATCACTTGATTAATCATACAAGTATTCTTGTTCAACAAGAATGAGGGTTTGCAGTAGAAAGAGGGTACTTATCAAACGTTGGACTAGGTCTACTACAAGTTCCAAAACAACTAAAGCAATGGTGGCATCAAAAGTAATATATGTGACATTGTTGTTAAATATGAACTTGTCATCAGAATGTTACTAAGATGCCAAATTAACAAAATGATATCCAACATTGTGCAACCAAGATGCAAAAAATCTCTATAAAATTCACAAAGAACCCAACCTTTTCAAGTGAGCAAATGATTGAGTAAACAAATATGAGAAGATGGCAAACATGAGCAGACTTAAAAAGTATAAACCAATCAATCATGTTTTGATAAACATCGTTAGGTTGTTTGTATCGATGACCACAACATAGAGCACCATATAATCCCAACCCTGGCATCGCCAATACCACATGTAATCCCTGGCATCGCCAATACAACCCAGAACATGTAATCAGGTCGTAATCAGATGCACAGAAAACTAGATACAAAACACCAAAAGAAAGATTACGAGCTGGTACTCTCTTGTGTCCTAACCTATCACTTCATAATTAGTATAAATTTTTAAAACAGATAGAAGACAGTGATGCCACCCAACCAACACTTCTTCAGCTCAATGCTTCATGGTAGCAGGATAACACTAACTTGAAGAAATTTAACCAAAACAGATAAATATACAAAAAAATAGAACACAGAGGCCAAAGAACCCATCAAAATGAACGCTCTAATACAAATGTTAAGGTAAGAACTTACAAAACAAGAATAGAATCAGAAGAACTGGTCTAGTCTCAATGAGCTCTCATTATACGATTATCGAGCCTTTATTGCAATTCCATTTGCTTAGCTAGCTAATTCCAACTCGATGAGCTCTCATTATACGATTATAAGGTGCATACAACATAGCCCTTTTGCTTTGAATTATTACATTATTACAATTTATATTAACAACCATAACACACTTACGGAATACCTAAATGTTTTGGCCTCTAGATATTTGCTGCCTTTTTCAGTCACATTAACAATCTGCAGAGAATATAGTACCTTCTGTAAACCATCCCTTGTTGTGTTGCTTGAACATTGAACTCAGCAGCCTTCATACTAAATCGAAACTCAAAATAATAAGCTCACTAATAAATTGTAATATATTAAGAACAAGATAGGATAAACATCTTAATATCCATATGATAGGTTTACGGAGAAAACCTACAAACTCCCAAGAACATAAGAGAAGAAGAGAGACATAAACTAAAGTTTCTTTCAATAATTTTCTCATTAACTTTGAAATGAACATACACAATCTTAAATATGCAAAAGGAAAACTACTTTAACCAAAATATAGGAGTCATGCATGCACTATTAGGGCTGTTCACGAGCCGAACCGAACCGATCAGACCTTTGCTCATGCTCGGTTCGTTTACAAACCGAACCGAATCGAACCGAGCGTTTTTTCAACCGAGCCAAAGTCGAACGAGCGCCTTTCGATCCGAGTATTTTTCGAACGAGCGTCGAGCGACTATCGAGCGTCGCATAACAAATAGAAAAGTGATGATGGGGTTGTTAGTATTTAGAGTAAAGTGCAGTTTTCGTACCTAAGGTTTCGTCCAATTAGAACACAAATATAAATTTACTAAGTAACAAGGAATAAAAAGAAACCGGTTCTACCGAGATCATCCAAACGGAAAGATGAATCGTCGACCGATTGAAGCATTACTTGCATCAGGAAACACTACACACAAATAAAGAATCATGTTTAGCAAGTGACAATAAACATTACTTGCATCAGTTTCTCTTCCAATTGCTTTCTTTTTTCATATGGTACATTTGCATCAAAGTACCTAACCTCTTCATCATAACTGTAACAAAAAAAAATGGCAACCAAGATCTGAGTGTTGTATTTAAAAAATTAGTAGAACTAGAAATGCAACCCGCCGCGATGCGTATAAGTTAGTGAGGAAGCGTATAAGTTAGTGAGGGTGGTACATGCTTCACTACACACCCACACCATTGATAACGTTTGGTCTCTGGTCACTTCTAGCCTTTGCATTGAGGTCTAGGTCAGTATGACTTTTGTTACAAAAAAAAAATCAACAGGTTGCACACTACTAAATAAAAAGTATGTAAACTAACTTGTGGGATTAGCTGTCAAATATTTTTCTTATACTATAATAGTCAAGTAAAAAAATGCATTTACAAACACACCCTTGCAGCACATAATTCATGTTGAAGCATTTAGCAAAAGACAAAAGCAAAACAAATTCAAGAAAGGCTAGTGTTGAAGAATTTATATCAAAGTTTAAAACTCTCTATTAACTGCAAGAAACAAATGAGAAAAGCATAAGGAATATGTGTTGAAAAATATCTTCTCACCCATGAGTTTTCAAGTTATCTGAACCTCTTTTGAAGTAAGCCAACAAATCGACACCTTTGCTGCAACGTCTGTAAAATTCCAGTTTAATAATAGTCGGTTCACCGACGCCCCCATCAGACTTGAACAAAGAGGGGAAATATTATTTTTTAAAACATTAAAAAAATATAAAAATTCACATAAAAAGTAACAACATCGCAAGGCACTGAAGAATCCATGAAAATAAAGGTCTTGTGACACAAATCCAGAACCTGCAAACACATAAAACACAAATCAACAACAATAATAATAATAATAATAACATCAAATAAACACATATAAAAACAACATATATAATTTATTAATAAACCTTATCTTTCATCAAGAGATAAGTGTACAAATAACAGAGAGTACCCTTCATCAAAAGATAAAATGGAGATATTTCTTAAAAACCCATGACCCATAAACCTATATGATAAAATATTAGAAAAAAAAAAACAATACATAACTTACTTGAGGTTTGCAAGAGCGGCAGACGAAGATGGTTATGGTCAACAGAGATTCAACCTCCGATGGCTTTACCATCGTCGGAACCCTAAGCAGATGGAGCAGAGCGGAGATGTGGAGATAATTTGTTTGTTCTTCATCGCACGTTCTTAGTCATCAAAGGAGAAAGAGAATTAGGGCAAAAGAGAGCCTAAAGGGTTTTTGAATTTTGATGGTTCAAGATTATCTTTCAAGTGTGGATGGGGATTGGAATAGACGGTGTGGATCATAATCCCTGTGCTGCATTTCTATTGGTTGTGTTTTAGAAGCTTTATGAGTTGTAGCTTTGATGTGTTGTACCTTATGCATTACATTATATATAGTAATAGATATATATATATATATACATATATTAAAAATAATCCGAGCCAACCGAGTCGAACCGAACTAAGCAGACCTTTGCTCATGCTCGGTTCGTTTCAAACCGAACCGATTCGAACCGAGTGTCTTTTTCAATCGAGCTGAATCGAACGAGCAAATTCCGAACATTTTTCGATCGAGCATCGAACGAGTTTCGAGCGTCGAGCAATTTGAACAGCCCTATGCACTATTAACTAAACATGGATGCACTAAATTAAAAGACATGGAGAACATGGGTAAACTAATGCATGAAAATGTGGATGAGAAGATAGGCACGTATCACCATATGTCTACACATAGACAATCATAGATCAGGCAAAGTTATAATCACTTGCAAAATTAAAATCAAACAGACAATTTTGTTATGATGAATTATTACAAAGAGCTGGTGACCATGTTAAATGAGCTCGGTACAGGTTCCCTATACCAAATGCACACCCCTATGTTAAATTATCATTCAAGTGTATTTAACTAATGCACACAAAGACATATTTGTTTTATGCTCACTTAAAATTAGGGATGTGAATTTCTATCACGACTCGAATCACGACACGACACGAACCTAACACGAAATTCACGGGTTTGGGCTTAGTCTAAATAGGTTCGGGTCAGTATTAGGTTGAACCCGCGAATTCGTTTAGCTAAAAGGGTCGGGTTCAGGTCAACCGCTCGGGTTGGCGGGTTGACCCGTTTATATTTTATTATATTTTTTAACATGTTTTTTGTTATAATTTAAATTGGGTGTGTATTTTATGCTATAATTAAACTTAAAAAGAGGAATTAACATAAGATTTTATAATTTAAATGTAATTGTATTATATACATTTGTGTTTTTTAGTAAGTTTTAATTTTAATATATTAAATTTGCGGAAAAAGTTTAAAAAATTCTGATTGAATGGGTCGTGTTCGGGTCAACCCGTGAATATTCAGGTCATGTCCGGGTTCATATGTATGACATGATTTTCGGTTTCTGGTCATGTTTGTCTAAAATTTTCAGGTTCAGGTCGGGTTAACCTCGCCAACCCGCGAACACGACCTGTTTAGCACCCCTACTTAAAGTGCATGTCAAAGTGTCTGACCAAGAAAAGTTCAGAGAAAACCATAAACTTTTATCCAATAATGCCTATTGAAAGATTTTGGAATGATTTGATTAAGGTGCAAAAGTCATAAGCGATTAATCAGCAAAGGGAAATGATACTTAGTTTATTTGAAATAGATTCACGTCTTCACCAACATAACCAGCCTTCAGAACTAAAGAAAAAACCACTTACAGAAAAGAAGTTAGTAAATTAGAACAGATTAAAATGCAAACTATTATACCAATTAAAATATGCAGCAGCGTGCAGGTCGTGACAAAAAGAAATGAGGGGTGGGGATCCACACCACACCACCAGTTTCATACGGCTTCGATCTACTTAAAAAACTACCTAATGATGCCCAAAGCCCAACAACTTATAAGTCGTAACTGAGCCAAACTTCCACCCTTATCAGTATAGCAATCAAAATCACTGCTAGAAAATCCAACAATATACTCAAACCTGAAATCCATCTTTCCTTTTCAACCAATATTGTCATGGTCACACGTGGGACTATAATTTGCAGCAGCAAATGGTCATCCTGCTACATAAGCTAAGCCAGATATCAGCTCACTGCAGGCATGAGGTTATAATTTCTCGACATTCTTGTTCTGAACCATAACAAAAAAGAACACAAATTAAAATGAGAACAAAATAAATAAAAGATTTGATGATATATGGCATATATGTCTTAAAGGAACACATAAAATAAACCTGCAGAGCATCATGCATATTCATGTGGTATGGTATAAAGATATGAAACAACTTGAATTCAAAACTAGTAAAGTTCAATTAGGCTAAAGACAATGAATATAGCAAACATGAGCAGAGTTTAAAAACAATCAATCATGTTGTGAGTTAAGCACAACCATCTTCTTTTCAGACACATTAACAACATGCAGAGAATTAATATTTTCTGTAAACCATCCCTTGTTGTGTTGCTAGAATGTTGCACTAGCAACCTTCATACCAAATTGAAACTCAATATATTAAGCTAGCTAATAAATTGGAATATATATTAAGAACAAAATACGATAAACACCATAAAACCCATAGGGTACACATAAACAACCATAGATTCAGGAAAAGATAATAACTTGCACGAAATACACCATGACTTCTAAATTCAACCTGTTTATGAGTCAAATATGAGACAATCTAACCTAGGCCGAATCATAACCTGAGCCAAATTTCCAAAGGTATCAGATTAGCAATGCCTAGTGGCATCTTAGGGGTGGGATAAGGCTTTGGGACCAATAGGTCCTAGGTTCGATTCCCACAAAGGGGGTTTTCCCATATTTATTTGGTTTCTTCCTGAATTGGTGTATAGGCATTATGCCTAGTGTAGATGGATATGATCGGGTGGTTCCGCTGGTGGCACGATGATACTCCAGTGGTCCGTCAGTGATCCAAAATTTGCCGTTCAACAAAAAAAAATCACTGCTTGAATTAAAAGAAACTCCTATAATTTACTCATAAACAAATATAACACCCAATCAGAACTCAAAAGTAATTCCACAATCCTAGTAGCAGTTAAAAAAACACAAGACAAAATCTGTGAGATCTTACCGGTGATAACCTGAAGCTTGTCCAGTCAAATGATTGTGGAATTATTTCTGCTACATAAACCAAGCCATGAATAAGCACACTGATAACAGCATTCTTGGTGGTTACAATTTATCCACACCATAGATCTGAACAATAACAGAAAAGAGTACAAATTAAATTGAGAACAAGAATAAATATAAGGAACAAATGATTTAGTCATTTATGTGGTAAAGGAACACATAAGATAGAAATGCAGAGCAACATGCATTTTCATGTGGTATACAGATAAGAAACAATCTTGAATTCAACATTAGTAAAGTTTAAATTGGCAAAGACAACAAGCATAGCATCCCCTCAGTTAAAAAAAACAAACTGCATGATTCGAATTAAGCACAGCTAGTCAGCTACTCTTTAAGAACACCATACATGCACGATTCAAATTAAGCAAAACCATCGTTTTCAAGGAATCAAATGATGACACAAACAGATATGAGAAGATGACAAACATGAGCAGAGTCTAAAAGCAATCAATCATGGTGTGATAAGCACTGTAAGGTGATTTGTATCAATAACCACAACAAAAAGCACAATATAATCCCAACCTCGCATCCTAACCACAACATCAAATCAGGTAATAACCACATAAACAGAAAACTAAATACATGACATTATCAAACAGAGGGGTAGCAGAATTATTAATGATAGCAGGATCCTAAAAACACTAAACTTCAGAAATAGAACAACGAAGCCAAAGATACCACCAGAACGCACAGGCACAGCCTTGTCCCAAGCCTAGCAATAGAGGCATAAGCCGAATCAGGACCAGGGCCTGCAGTGGAAATGACATATTCAGCAAAGGAGAATAAGCCATACGTTGGGACGCTATTAATGGCAACCCTAGTGATCAGAGGGTGAGTTTTAAACGGAAATTCAGTTTCCCCCTGTGACTTAATTTCAGCAAAACTGAATAAGCCAAGCATAACAAGGTTAAAAGCGGATCCCGGCTTCATTACCGGTCCCAGTAATCCGGAAGCAATGCTCATGAGTGACCTCTGAATATCGGTTTCTGCAGGTTGCTCGATAACGATATCTTCCAAAGCAGTAGGCGACACCAGTCCCTGCCTCACTGCATCTCCCCCAAACATCTGTCGCCAGAAACCCTGCGAAGCTGAAGTCACATACCGGAAACTATCATTAGTAACAGGCCTTTGATTATTGGTCTCTGCAGTAGCCGACACCAGTCCCTGCCTGAGATGAACCCGGCGAGTGAATAAATCCATGAAACCCTGCGAAGCTGACCTCTGATTGTTGGTTATCGCAGGTTGGTCGACAACGACGTTCAGACTTTCGACCATAGTAGCCAACACCAATCCCGGCGGCGTCACCACATAAACCCGCCGAAAAGTGCGAGAAACCGGGAGAGAAATTGAATAATACTCATCTTCAATCGACATCCATCTCTCACTGTTGGTTTCTACAGGTTGGTCGACAACGACATTCAGATCTTCAGCCGACACCGATCTCGGCGTCACTACATCTTCCAGAAGCGGCAATCGCCGGCTGCTGAAAGGAAAATAACCGGCCATGTTAAAGATAGAGTGATTGTTGGTTTCAGCCATCGAAAGCGATTGAAATGAAATTAGACTTTGCTTTTTTTGTTGTTTATCTTGTCTTGGTAAATATCCAGGGAGCTTGTTTATATACGAATTTGCGTGGTGGGAGGTGCTTGGTTTCAGCCATCGAAAATTAGACTTTGCTGACGTTGTGTGACTTAACACTACGCGTGATGTTCCGTGTTCGTTTGTTTTGTGACTTTTATGTTTTTGGCTGTGGTGAATGGGAAGTTGTTGGTAAGGCCACAGGGGTGTGCATGGTTCGATTCAGTTCGGTTTTTATGCAAAATCAAAACCGAAACCGAAATGTCGGTTTTCGGTTTTTCAAAACCGTTCGGTTTTGGTTTTTTTGGTTTTTTACACTGGTTCGGTTCGGTTTTTCGGTTATTTCGGTTTTTGAAACAAAAGTAAGTGAGTCAAAAATAAAAAAGTGTAATTCAAAATTTAAAAATCTTTCTTATATGGTTACATTTAAGTTATTATACTTAATTTTTTTTAACTAAAACCGTTTACATAAACCTAACCTTCTAATCTATTTTTATGTTTCTTCAAAGTTTTTATTAGGACTTTTTCTTTTATAACACTTTGAAGATTGTTTAATTTTTATATTAAACTTTGTTATTTGTTATAGGCAATAAATAAATCATCTCAATTATAAATAAACATCTTAATGTTTTTATTATATGTACTTAATATTCAAGAATAAAATTAATAATTTCTAATAGAATGGGTTAAACACTTAAACTTAAACATAAAAATATATGTTTTTTTTGTTTCGGTTCGGTTCGGTTTTTTTCGGTTATTGAAAATGGTTATCCGAAAACCGAACCGAAATTTTCGGTTATTAAAAATCCGAAAACCGAACCGTCGGTTTTTGTTTCTGTTCGGTTTTTTCGGTTCGGTTTTTTCGGTTCGGTTTTGTCGGTTATTTCGGTTACGGTTCGGTTTTGTCGGTTATTTCGGTTACGGTTCGGTTATTTCGGTTTTTTGCTCACCCCTAGTTGTTGGCTATTAAAAAAAAAGATGCTTACTTTCCTTGTCTTTTGGGGAGCTACGTCATTTAATAGGGGAGGGGATGGAAAATTTTCACTCCTAATCTCTCCAATTTGTGAGGATAAATATATGGTCATATTTTCTTCCCTTTTCCCTCATTTTGCCTCCCCTCCTATCCTTAAAAAAAACTTAAGAACATGGTTTTTTCATATTTTCATCTCTTTTCTCTCCCCTCCTCCTGTTAAATGAGACTCGGGAACAGCGTTAAGTGGCAATTTATGTCGGTAAGTTTGAGTATTAACATTACATTCTTTATCCACATCTATCTAATCTATCTAATTATCCATGTGTAGGGGTACACATGAATAATGCCTCTACTCATTGACGTTGTGCGCCATGTGACAGTCCAGACAACAATAATGGAGTATTATGGGACGTTTTTCTAAAATGAGTGTAATGAGGATGTGGGCATTATGTTAAAAAAGGGGTGTAAATAAAATTAAATAAAAAAAACATCAAAAAACTTTATTGGACAAAGGAAAAATAGAATAGCAGTGATTGGCCAAAACTTTTGAACACGACGTGGAAAACAGAACGCCAAAACGATTTTTTTTGAAAAAAAACGCCCAGGGGGGCGGGTTCCTTGGCGTTTTGGGGCTTGGAATTCAACAAAAACGCCCAAAATTTGTACGACTACGGGTGGTCTTAGATTAAAAGTTTCGAACTTTTTTCTCTTATTTTTAATTAAATAATATTTTTTTATATATTTATTATTACATTTTCTCTCTACTTCACTTACAACCACCTTTAAAGATACTAAAAAAATTATAAAGGATAAACAATATTTCCCATATATTTACAGATAAACAGTAGTATGGTCTCAATTGTTGTGCAAGTCATGCACACACACGATCACACCCATACTTGAATCCTTAAAACACTCAGCTGATTTCAAGTTTCCTGCGTGGGGAATCCTTGTGGGTGCGCAACCATGACAGCTTACGAAAGTACATTCAGTACAAATGGTAATATCTTGTAGACAATTAGCATACGCTCTATCCAAACCAATCCCCCCGATGATCAATCATAGTGCGCCACTCACTGTTCCATGATCTTTACTAAGGGCTGATGACAGACGCGACATGAAGTACATTTGGCAGGTGACGTGTAACCAATCATGATGCGCCACCATACCTCCACCTATGCAGACATTACCTGTTTTGTCAAAGGAGACCAAATAGATATTCCCTGAAAGCGGCTATAACAACCCTCCAAAATATTTCCGACACCCCTAATATATTTAAAATGTCCCTATATGTCCTAAAACATACCCCGTATGCGAAAACCGAGCCCAAAATACCATATATAATTAAAAATAAAATAAAAATAATGAAAACAAGTCTGTCGCGGGCCGCGAAGGCCTTGCCTTCAGGCTACGCGAGGCGCGGCAGATAGGCCACTAGGAGACGCCCGGTGCCGACACGTGGCACAATCGTGTCAAGCCTAGTGGGATGACCCGGACAAGCTAGGGCTTACCCACCTTAGCTCGCGGGCCGCGTAGGCCCTCTCCTTCTCTTACGCGGGGCCCGGCGAAGACAAAAATCAACCCTATAAATTGGGAGCATCGGCTGTTCATTCCGATCGCTCACAAACTTTCTCTCTCGAATTTCTGCATAGTATACATAATTTTCGGGCATAATACCCCCTAATTAGCGAAGCCCTGCCTCGTTGTAAGTATCATAACCCCCGATTACGTATTAGATACGCTGCCGGATTGATCTAAGGTTCCGTAACGGCTGTCGGGGTTTTGCCCGACGTAGTCGTTGGAATTCTGTCTCGGGAGGGTATTACAGCCTTGCCGGAGAAAAAGGAGATCGCCGGAATTGCGAGACGCCGGAGAAGAACGAAGCCACGACAGGGAATCATTTTGTTTCGGTATACTCCTCTCCTTCCTTTTGTACGCTGTTGATGCAACAAATAATAGACCAAAGATAGTAGCGATATCTCCGGGGTAAAAGGGTTCAAGGTTTCGATTAGCCTAACGCAGGTCGTGGGGTCCCCCCACGTTTGTAGCACGTGGAGGCGGATCACTTTGTTATTATTCACTTTGAATTCTGGATTGAAGGGTTCAACCCAGAATGTCTATGTTAAGTGAGATAATATTGTAGTGAGCCGAGAATAGAACAAGCATGGAGCAAGTTCTAGAGAGGAGAAGTAAGATCAGAGATCAAGGGTGATCTGAGTTGATGTGGAATGGCTGGAATGGGTGGCAAGAGGCTGTTATTTATAGGGAAAGAATCTTCTATAAGAGGAAGCCTTTGACTAGTGATCCGTGGCTACAGTGAGGGACTTGCCCATTTGGGGGTTGAAGGGTTTAGACCTGCGGACAAAAGGGTGTTCTCTGTGCACATGTTCTGTCTGTGCAGAAATGGTTCAGACGTTAAGTGTTGATGTGACCGGACACTGTGCTTGTCCTTTTTATTGTTCTCCTGAGTTTGCGCGTATTGAACCTCTCAACCTTTTAACCTTTTAAGCTGTTATGTATATTAGTCATTTTATTGAGATTTGGGCTACCCCCGTCATCAGCCCCCCAAGTCAGAGGTGTTTGGGATGTAAGCTCAAATGCTTCTGACTTTTACACATTATTTTTTATTGCTTAAAGGCTTCAAGGCTTTAAGGCGTTTAAGTTTTGAGATTTAGATTTCAGAATGATAGTAGATGTGATAGGCTTTAAGGCTTGAGGGTTTTAAGGCTTGAAGGCTTAAAGGCTTCAACTTGTCTCACTCAAGAGGAAGTTGAGGCTTTTTGTAAAGAATGGGGGATCGATCTAAAGTTTAATCCGGTGGCTCTGGGTTTTGGCAAATCGATCGATTAGTGTCCCGTTGGTTCGATTGCTCTTTATTGCTGAGTTTTCCAACTTGCGTCATCCGTTTTCGGTCTTTGTTCTGAATGTTTTAGAGCATTATCGTGTGTCGTTTGGTCAGTTACACCCTTAAGGTCTTGCTAGGGTTTTACACTTTGATGTTTTGTGTCCAGCGATAGGGTATGACCCATCGTTGTTGTTGTTTCGCTATTTCTTCCAGTTAGCCAAGAACGGCGATTGTTTTACCTTTGAAACATCTCAGGTTGTTGTGTGTTTAATTTCGTCTGTGGTTACTACCCTTGGTTTTTGGAAGGACCGACTTTCCTGGATTTCTGAGTCCATTGTTCCTTTCAGGCTTGTTTGGAGGCACCCTTATGCTGTTTTGAATGAGCTTGAACCTTTCAAACAGGAGATAGACGGTTATTGAAGTTTATTAGGGGGTGTCCTTCCAGGCTTTGTCCCTTTTCCGAACATCTTTTAGTGCTGATGGATGTTAGCAAGTTGTGGGACAAGCCGGGTCGTAACCATGTGCTCGTGAGAGATGATCAAGGTATGATATTTTGTATTTTCTGCTTATGTTATATTTTATTTGTTGCAGTTATGTTTGCCTTAGACTTTATCAAGAGCGATGACACATCTGATGTTGTGTTTGGAGATGCCGAGGCTACATCCGACGAAGATGTTGTTGTTAGGGGCACTGAACATAGGTTCGAGGGTTCAGGCTATGTGAACGTTCCCAATGTCAAGGGTTTCACCAAAGTTGTTGCTTCCAAAGTCTCTACTCGTCGTTCGAGCTGCTGTTTGATAAAGACTGCTGACCAACCATCGGCTTCTGAGCCGGTGGAACTAAGTAATGACATAGAGGCTTCAGATGATTTAGAAGTTGGGGTTGGGGAAAATCAAAAAGGACAAGGGACGGCCCTTGGTGGTTTGGCGGGTAAAAAGGTTGTGAGCTTGAAGGGTTCCGGGAAGGGTGGTGAAGGTTCCACCAATGTTAATCCAGGGGAGGTTTACGTGCCGGATTGGAAGGTCACAGTTGGTGACAGCTTCAAGCCTTCATCCGTTTGTGGGGATGTTCTTACCCACTTTGATTCTCCTATTGTTCGAGGTTCTTGCTCATCTATGGATGATGACCTGATGATTTTGAAAAATGGTAATGGGTGCTTATAACCTTGTTGCCTTGCTTCCAGAGGGTTTATCCCGATTTCGCAAGAGGATGTGAGAATATGATGTCTTCTCGAAGAAGAGGGATGCGATGAATGCTTCACTAGCTACTCTAAAGAAGGAGGCAGAGGGTTATGCTGGGAGGGAGAAAAGCTGATGTTGAGGATTGATGAGCTTTCTTCCCAGCACAAGACTGATATGGTTGAGTTGGAAAAACGCTTGGAGGCTGACAAGGTTTAAGTCAGGGTCGATAAGGCTGCCTTGGAGGTTTAGAAAAAGAGCCTTCTTAGAGGAGAAAGAAGGGTTAAAGGCTTCATTTGCCCAGGAAACTAGTGATAATAAATGGCTCATTGAGGATGGATTCCAGCAAGTGGTTACTTATCTTCTCCATTCGTCAGAGTTCAAAAAAGTCTTGGGTGATGTGTACATCGAGCTTCTTGTTCATGGGAGACGCCAAGGTTTGTTTGCTGGTTACAAATATTTGTAAACCTAGGAAGCCTTAGAAAAAATCTTCTCTTTTTCAACACAAAGCCTTCAAAGTATTATGAGAATAGTTTTTAAGATAGAGCATTTGATTTACTCTTATGTGGGTGAAGTCTCCGAGTGTTTTGGTAAACCTTTGCCTGTCTTGCAGGAGCTAAAACCCAAGGGCCTTAATGAGGCTGTATGTAACGAAGTGTTGAAGTCCCTCTCGAAGAAACGTCCTTGCTTCGGAGATAGCGAGGAAACGTGTTCTGAAGGTGGTGATGGCTCAAAGGGTTCAAGCCTTGAAGCCTCCGAGGCAACGGGTGCAGCGGGGAGGAAAAAGAGGAAGGCTAAAAAGACCCCAGATGATGGAGGTTCGAAGAAGGATGATGCAGCAAAGTCTACCATCTCTGACGTTGCTAAGTGAAGAAGAGGCCTTAATTCATAGCTTTCTTAGCATGTCGAACAATGTTATGGGTTGTTTGTTTAAACATCTTTTTATTTTAAAGGAACCGTCTAGATCCCTTGGTGGTTAAAGCCTTGGAGGCTTGTGGACAATGTTTTATGTTTGATGGCTAGTATGGCCCTTGCTATCTTTAACTTATCTTGCTATGTTGTTCTATTCATTCCCTTGCGTTTTCATTGATTTTGCATGTTGTCTTTGTTTTGGGTGGTGCATCTTATGTTATTTATACCTTAAAGGGTTCAGTGCTGCAGTCACTTAGCCTTAGGATATTTTTAACAAGAAGATACAACCTCTATCCTATGTATGACATTCACTTAGAGTATTTTTGGTTCGTAAGCCAATGTTAAGGCTTAAGGAACATTTGGTGTAGGCTGTTCAAACCCGTCTATGAGACATGATTTTTAATATTTCTATGAGTCTCATGGAGTTGTATTGATTTAGGAACTCACCCCTTATATAGGTCCATTCAACCCTTGAACCTATTGAGCGATGTGGCCTGGGAGCTCATCCCCTTACATGGCCCTTGCCATGGAGTTTCTTGCTAGGTTCTCAACCTGATTATAGGATAGAAAGACAAATTTTGATTCGTCGTTCATTTATTTCAAAGTAATTCGATTACTATGGAAATAGAACAACTTTTGGGAACTATTTGTAACATGTTTTGGTTAAACGTGGAACCTTTTAAGGTTTTTACCATTCCAATGACGGGGAAGCTTTTTGCCTTGCGGACCTGCCAGCTTGTATGATCCCCCTTTGTGGGCTTTAAGGATATTGTATGGCCCTTCCTACTTAGGGCCAGGCTTTCTTGGCTTTCTTTCTTGCAGGCCTCATTATTTCGAAGCACAAGGTTCTCAGGCTTGAAACGTTCATGCTTCTCCCGTGTATTGTAATACAATTCCATGTTTTGCTTGTACCTCTCTTTTTGTATGGCTTCTTGATCACGAGCCTCTTCGAGGAGTTCCAAATTCAACATTGTCTCTTTCTTATTTGATTCGAGGTCGATGTCGAATGTTCTTTGTATTGTTACTCCGATTTCGACTAGGAATACAACCTCTGATCCAAACACTAGGCTGTAGCGTGTTTTCTTGTGGCTCGTTTTCTTGATTGTTCGAATTTCCCATAGCACATTGGGAAGTTATTCGAGCCAGTTGTTGTCGTATCTTCCCAATCGAGATTTAATCCCTTCAACAATGTTGCGGTTTGTCCTATCAACCTGGCCATTGGATTGTGGGTGAGCTACCGAGCTGAATACTTGGGTTATTCTGAACTACTTACACCAGGAGCTAGAAGGATTCTCGGCAAACTACTTCCCGTTATCCGTGACTAGTACCCCTGGAGCCCAAAACGACAGATTACGTTTTCGTAAACGAAATCAATGACCTGTTTCCCTGAGATTTTTTCCAATAGTTTTACTTTTGGCCACTTGGTGAAGTAGCCCACGGCTAACAATAAGAACTTGACTCCTCTTTTGGCTGGTGGGAATGGTCCAACAATGTCCATTCTCCACTTACGAAATGGCCAAGTCGAGGAGGTGGGAACGGGGCCATGTTTGGTTCTTTTGGGTACCGGAGCATGTAATTGTCAAGCTTCACATTTTCGCAGTTGTTCGAAGGTATCTCGATGCATGGAAGGCCAAAGGTGTTCGAGGTTCATCAATTTTGACACTACCGATTTTGGGCCACAATGAGCTCCACATATCCCGTCGTGAACCTCTTTGATCAGATATTGGCTTTGTTCTGGGCCAACGCATCGAAGTAGTGGTGCAAGGTATCCTTTTTGTAAAGGATATCTCCTTGTAACACATATTGCCTTGACTTGATACGAACCCTTTTAGCCTTAGTCTGGTCATTAGGTAATTCACCATTTTGAGGAACCTTTCAATGGGAGTCATCCAATTTGGCCCTTTTTTAGTGATCACATTTTGAACCTCAAGTCTTTGGATGGATGAGGTTTTTAACACCTCAATTTGTACCTTCTTGGTGAGGTGGGCAAACGTAGGAGATACAAGTTTGCTTAGTGCATTAGTTCTCTTGTTTTGAGATCTTGGAACTTTTTTGATGGAAAATGTTTGAAATGTGTTCATCAATTCCTTTGATTTCTCTCGGTACTAATACATGTTGGGTTCTTTTTCTATGTAGTTGTTATTGTCTTAGCTTGAGAGAGTCTGTAAGGACTTGAAGCTTTTGAACCCCCATTTCTTTGGCTATGTAGTTGTCACTTGTTTGGTTTGAAACAAGCAACGAGTCTGTGAAGACTTGAAGCCTTTTGACACCCATATTTTGCAAGCTTGAGCCCAGCAATCAATGCTTCATACTCAGCTTCGTTGTTTGTAGTCTGAAATTCAAGACGAAGGGCATACGTGAATTACGATTCGTTAGGATCAATTAGAACTAGCCCTGCTCCTGACCCTTCAATGCTGGAAGCTTCGTCGGTAAAGAGCTTCCAGGTATCAGGGTTGGAGGGTTCAGCTGCAGTTGTATTAACTTCTGTTATGGCTTTTTTAGGGACTTACAAGATGGAGTCAGCCAAGATTTGAGCTTTGACAACTTTTCTCAGGACATGGGTGATTTTGTGTTCACCTAGTTTCACAACTCATTTGGCTAATCGTCCGAAATTTTCTTGTTTTTCAAGCACATTCTTAATTGGTTAGTCAATGATCACTTGTATCGGGTGTTACTGAAAGTACCTTCGAAGCCTTCTAGCCGTTTGGGCTAGGGCTAGAGCAAGGTTTTTTTTTTCAAAGAAGAATATTTGATTTCTGCTAATTTTGAAGTTTTGAAAATGTAAACGGGTATCTGAACTTTGTTTCGTTCAATGATTAGAGCCGTACTTATGGTATTTTCAGCAATCGAACGGTAGATAGAGGTCGTTTCTCCTGTTTCTGGAGCCGAAATGGCTGGGAGTGAAGCTAAGTGTTGCTTCATTTGGTTGAAGGCTTCCTTTTGAGGTAAAACGCTTCAAAGCTGTAAGCTTTCCATTGAAAGTCTTTCTTGTTAGCACATCCTTTGAGGGTTGGCTTTTATGCTTTGTTTCCCCATGATGTGCCCTAGAAACGAGAAATTGACTGGATTAAGCTTTCATGTTTATCTTTCTCGAGGTTTGGAAGGTTTCTTTTATGTCATTGAGCATTTGGTATTCCGTTTTGCTCTTGATAATCAAATCTTCAACATAAGCTTCTATGTTCTTGCCAGTTTGTTCGGTAAACGCTTTGTCAACCAGGCGTTGATAAGTGGTACCTGCGTTTCTTAAAACAAAAGGCATTTTTTGGTAGAAGAATATACCTTTATCAGTGTGTAATGCGGTTTTTTATTCGTCTTCTTCTTTCACTAGGATCTGATGGTAACCCTTTTAGGTGTCAAGAAAACACAAGAAGCCCGTGAGTGAGTTAAGCTTGAGGTCTATCCAGGGCAGCGGGTAGCAATCCTTTGGGCGTGCTTTGTTCAAGTCTTTAAAATCGATATACATCCTCCAAGACTTGTCGGGTTTTTAAACCATTATCGGATTGGCCACCCATGATTGATACTTGACCTCTCGAAGGGTTCCGGCTAGAACAAGCTTTTCCATCTTTTGGCATTCTGCAAGGCTTCTTTTAGGGGCTTGACTCCGTTTCTTTTGTATAATGGGCTTAACATCAGCTGGGATCCATAAGTCATGTTTCAACAATGCTACGAGGGATGCCGGTCATATCTTTGGGGCATCAAGCAAATACATAGTGCAAGAGCAGCTTTTCAAGGTGTGAGAGGGTTTCATTGTAAAGGTTAGTGTTTACCCTTATCCCCTGTTGACGATATTTTGGGTTTATGTTCAACCCTCGTTCATCGTCTTCGTCCTTTCTTGAGCTTTCCCCTTCAACCACAAAAGCTTCTTGGGTAGGTTGAAGGGTTGCGATCCCTTTTTCAGTGGGAAACTTCACAGTGCCTTGACCAACTAAAACTGCCATTCTGAACACACCTTGCCCTGGCCTTCCTATGATGATATCACCGCAAAAGTGAGTTGTTCAGTTCGTCACTTTGTTCTCTCGTTGAACAAACATAATGGGTTATTTGGCCTAAAGGCTTGATAGGTATGTCTGCGATACCTTCAGACTGTTGAAGCTTTGAACGCTCATCGTCGCTGAGAGGATTAAAGCGTTTCAAGCTTTTCATCAGCTGAGAGGGTTAAAGCATTTCTCAAGCATGATTTTGGAGGATTCAGACTGTTGAAGCTTTGAACGCTCATCATCGCTGAGAGGGTTAAAGCGTTTCAAGCTTTTCATCAGCTGAGAGGGTTAAAGCTTTGTTTTCAAGGTTGACCATGTTCACTTCCTACTTTTATTCTTCAACCATTTTGTCCTTGACCCCTTTAACCAAGTGAGCCAGTTCGGACTTGACGGCTTTTTCGATCCTCTTTTTGGGTTGGAAGAAATTATTGGTATGGTGACCTTTCTATTCGTGAAACTCACAATACTGGCTTGATTTTTCCAATCTTTTGTTTTTTGGCAAAGGTTGAGGAGGGCGGAAGCTGTGTTTTACCTCTTCGGTTGCCAAGATCTCTTATGTAGCCTTGGTTAAGGCTGTAAAGTTTATAGTTTTTTCTAGGCTTGGAGGGTTCCGGCCTTCAGGCCTTCTGGAATCCGAACCTTTGAACTGTTTGTCATAAGAGCCATACTGGAAGCTCAAGTTAAGAGTCTTTTATTTTGTTCTTTGATGTCTACAGCTTATTCTCCTCGAATGTGGGCTTCAGCCCTTTCAAGTGTTTCTTCAAGGGTTTTGGGCAGGCATTTATTGAAGTCTTCTGTGAGATATTTGGAATTTATAACATTCATGAACCCTGCAACCCTAATCTTTTCATCGGTGTAAGTTAAACCTTCCTTCTTGTAACTTTCGATGAAGTCTCTGAGACTTTCATCATCACGTTGTTTGATCTGGAAGATTATTGTGGCGTCCTTAACATACCCATGTTTTTATAGGAACTTTTGCTAAGATCATCAAAGGTCTGAACGCTTTGCCCAGGAAGGTCATTGAACCATATGCGCGAAGACCCTTCAAGGGTTTACCTGAACATGAGAAAACATTCGGAGTCGGGTCATTTTTCAACTCTTGCAGTCCTGACGAAGGTTTGGAGGTAGTCTTCAGTACCGTGATAGCATCTTTATCTGGGTTTGAAACTCGTACTCAACAATTTGTTGGGAGAAGCAAGACAAGTTGTTGGGCTTGTAAGGTTTTGAGAGGTATTTTACTACCCTTGAAGCTGGGTTACCGCTTGAGGTACCCTGGTGAGTGTTTGGCACTTAGTTGATGAAATTAAGGTTAAAGCCTTTAAGGCTTTCTGTGTCATCATCCAGCTTTCACGTGCTGCAAAGGAAATTGTGCCATCATCTGTGTCATCGGCTAGGGCATAAGGTTAAATCCTTAAAGGCTTTCTGATGGTACTAATAAAAGTTGCCATTATCTGTGTCATAAGGTTAAATCCTTAAAGGCTTACTGTATAAGACATTCCCATGGATGTGCTCATGACCGCACCTCGAGCCAAAGGCGGGGTGACCATGGCTTGTTTTCACGAAGTAGCAATGGGAGGGGGAACACTTGAAGCTGGTGACTGCCATAATTGATCAAGAGTGATTTTATGCCCCATAGGTGCACCGGTTGTAACGGGTTGGGAGCTAAATAAGGGAAAAACGGTTGGACCTGGCCTCCCCAAAAGCTAAAGGGCTTGAGTGGTTGGTCTGTCACACTAGGACCAGCTTCAAAGTAAGATGTGGCTGAACGTGAGCTGCTAAAAGGAAGAGATGGACGGCCATGTGATAATGAGGGTTTAGACTCCTCATAATTTAGTCTTATTCTCACCCTTTTTTCCCTTTCTAAGCTCACATGCTAGTTGAGAAGAAATCTCAGTTGTAAGAAATTTCTAGCTAGTCATTCGGGTGTTAGATCTATGCGTTCCGGTGTATGCATTACATCGATTTGAGTATGTGTAACCCCTGATCGAGATGGGGTTGGTGTTTGAAAAGAAGTGAACTCCGGGAACATATCCCGGTGGAGTACTTCCGGGAGTAGAAAGAGGTGTAGATAGGACCGGTGAGATCCGACCCGAATTTGGTGTTAAATCGGTGTTGTTAGGCACCTGATTTACCTGACTGAGAGACTCGCTTTCAGACATGATGTAAAGAGAAAATGGAGCTACACAACTGGTCTTTAAGATAAAGTAAGCGACGTAGCCCCACGGTGGGCGCCAACTTGTTGATGCAACAAATAATAGACCAAAGATAGTAGCGATATCTCCGGGGTAAAAGGGTTCAAGGTTTCGATTAGCCTAACGCAGGTCGTGGGGTCCCCCCACGTTTGTAGCACGTGGAGGCGGATCACGTTGTTATTATTCACTTTGAATTCTGGATTGAAGGGTTCAACCCAGAATGTCTATGTTAAGTGAGATAATATTGTAGTGAGCCGAGAATAGAACAAGCATGGAGCAAGTTCTAGAGAGGAGAAGTAAGATCAGAGATCAAGGGTGATCTGAGTTGATGTGGAATGGCTGGAATGGGTGGCAAGAGGCTGTTATTTATAGGGAAAGAATCTTCTATAAGAGGAAGCCTTTGACTAGTGATCCGTGGCTACAGTGAGGGACTTGCCCATTTGGGGGTTGAAGGGTTTAGACCTGCGGACAAAAGGGTGTTCTCTGTGCACATGTTCTGTCTGTGCAGAAATGGTTCAGACGTTAAGTGTTGATGTGACCGGACACTGTGCTTGTCCTTTTTACTGTTCTCCTGAGTTTGCGCGTATTGAACCTCTCAACCTTTTAACCTTTTAAGCTGTTATGTATATTAGTCATTTTATTGAGATTTGGGCTACCCCCGTCATCATACGCAATTAACTCACTGTCGAATAATTGATCTTTCTCACCCGTTTGTTCCGTGAAGTCGCGCAAATAAAAAACGCCACAAACAAACACGGCCACCACCACCACCACCTTTCGCATACGTATCCTCGTGCTCCCTACAAACCGGAGATATACGGATCTCGTTCGGACCTCTCGCACCGTCGCCGGAACAATCTGGACGTCACCGGAGTTCTACCGGTGTGAACCGAGCTTTTCGGGATTAACGTAACTCGTCGGGTTACGTCGGAACTCAGTTCATCATCTTCCGGTATAATTTTTCCTTCAGTTCATTTCAGTTTCTCTGATATTCGGTTATGTTATGAGTTGTTGAAGTCTTAAAAAAAAAAAGACAATACAAGATTTCAAACGTTTTGTTCATACCAAATTATACTCATTGTTTCTTTTAAAACAAGGAAGTTGGTTATGGTAACTTGAATATAAATTAAATCAAAATAATGGTGTGGTTCTTTTTTTGTTGCCTTCTGTCGATTTTGACAAGAATGAGGAAGATGACAACAGTATTTGATAATCAAATGAAATAATAAGCATAAACATAACAAGACATAATACATGGTACATTGGCTTGAATGTCGACCTGGGAACCAGGAAGTCTCGGGATCGAGTCCCGGGTCTGGCCGTATTTTTTTTTTTAGATTCTTTTCTTTTTGAAAACCTTGAATTCAATAATGAAAATTATCTTTATGTCTTTTTTTTTTAAAAAACTCTAAAATTAATTAATAAACAAACTATTTTAATTTTACATAACATTTATTAACGAGGTAAGATATAGTATTTAATCGATTCGTAACCGTAAATATTAGGAATTTATTCTAGCTTCTAAATATCAATTTGATCGCGTTATGATGTTATAATATCTAGGATAATCGCTTTGTTCGTTCTTTTGGATTTTTCTCAATCTTTACTCGTGTGATAATTCAAGAAATCTTCGTACGGAATCACTGTGAGTATACTCGAACCCATTTTTACTTTTAAACACTTTGGATGCAACATGTATTCTATATTACACTCACGAAACTTTGAAACTATTTGAATCACTCTCTATCCATATTTGAACATGAAACTATATGATGCTTGTTAATCTCGTATGTGATGTTAAACTTTTGTGTCTATATGCTCATTAACTTCGTACAAGCCTACCTTAACAATTATAGCGCTATAGGGGTATTGCACCGCCCACGATTCTTGGGGTATTGTTAAGTCAAACATATTAACCTCCCTTTATTCTATCCGGGGATAGGCTATTTTAACGCATTGGATTATTGGGTTTGAACATATACTTGGCACCGTTACAACATACTAGTAACTTGCATATTGTGAATCATGTTGGATACGAGCCTTAGACTATTTTAAAACCATTTTTATGCTATGTATCAAAACTTGTATACTCGCCTTTGCTTTTGCATTGAACTCTATTTTAATACATGTTACAGGTTCGATAGACAAGATGATGCTAAGTGAAGAAACAAGATTTAAGTGGACTTAGAAACTCACTTAGATTAATTAATTTTGTATTATGTGTTTGGGAACAATGTTGTTCGTATTTGATTATTGTATGACATTTTTAGTAAATTTATGAAATCAAATTTAAATTATATTGTCACATAGTGTTATGAAGTCTCTTGCAATCTATTTCGTCTCATCCCGATGTTTCCGCCATCGGTTGGGGTGTAACAGTTTAACCAATGCCCCAGCTGCATTTATGGACATGATGAACCGAATATGTAAACCATATTTGGATAAATTCATGATTGTCTTTATAGATGATATTCTCATTTACTCTAAGAGTAAAGAGGAACTTGCAGCGCATCTGTATGCACTTCTAAGTTTATTAAGAAAGGAAAAGCTTTATGCTAAGTTTTCAAAATGTGAATTTTGGTTAGAACAGGTACAGTTTCTTGTACATTTAGTCAATCATGAAGGAATTCATGTGGATCCCACAAAGATTGAGGCAACTACTAAATGGAAAACCCCTGAGTCACCAACCGAGGTTAGAAGTTTCTTAGGATTGGCCGGTTATTATAGAAGATTTATCCGAGATTTTTCTAGAATAGCCATTTCCTTAACTAAGCTAACCTGTAAATCTGTTAAGTTTAAATGGGGATCAAAACAAGAAGAAGCCTTTAGAATTCTTAAGCAAAGACTAACCAATGCACCCATACTTGCGTTACCAGAAGGAACTGAAGACTTTGTAGTCTATTGTGACGCTTCTAAGTTAGATTATGGATGTGTGTTGATGCAATGACAAAAGGTTATAGCCTATGCCTCTAGACAACTTAAGAATCATGAAGAGAATTATTCAACCCATGATTTGGAATTAGGAGCTATAATTTTTTCCCTTAAGATTTGGAGACATTACCTTTACGGTAGTAAGTTTACTATTTTCACCGATCACAAGAGTTTAAGGTATGCTTTCGGGCAAAAGGAGTTGAATATGAGACAAAGGCGCTGGATGGAAATTCTTAATGATTATGATTTTAATATCCAGTATCATGCAGGAAAGGCAAATGTGGTAGCTGTTGCTTTAAGTCGAAAGTATCACGAAAAGCCAAAAAGAGTACGTTCTCTTAAATTAAATCTACAAGTAGATTTAAATGACCAAATTAGAGAAGCACAGGAGTCAGTAATCAAGGATGATACTGAAAAGTTAAAAGGGATGATTAAGGAATTAGAGCTAGGAACAGATGAAATTTGGAGATTCCATAAGAAAAGGATGTGGATACCTAAATTAGGAAACCTACGCCACCGTATATTAGAAGAAGCCCATAAGTCTAAGTATACGATGCATCCTGAAAGTGATAAGATGTATCAAGATTTAAGAAAGAATTTTTGGTGGATAGGAATGAAGAAGGATATCGCAGCCTATGTTTCTAAATGTTTAACTTGTTCACAAGTTAAAGCTGAACATTAGAAACCTTCAGGTTTATTGCAGCAATTGGAAATGCCAGTGTGGAAATGGGAATTGATAACAATGGATTTTGTTACCAAATTACCCAAGACAAGAAAATGTAATGATATAATCTGGGTAATTGTAGACAGGCTAACTAAGTCAGCTCATTTCTTACCAATGAAGGAAACTTTCAGTATGGAGCAACTAGCCAAGTTGTATGTAAATGAAATAGTTTCATTACATGGAATTCCTTTATCAATTGTGTCTGATAGAGATAGCCGTTTTACCTCTCATTTTTGGACAAGTTTCCAAAAAGCAATGGGAACTAAGTTAAATCTAAGCACCGCTTATCATCCTCAAACGGACGGACAAAGCGAAAGGACAATTCAGACAATGGAAGATATTCTTAGAGCTTGTGTAATTGATTTCGGAGGTAATTGGGATGATCATCTGCCATTAATAGAATTTTCTTATAACAACAGCTATCTTACCAGTATCAATGCTGCACCATTCGAAGCACTTTATGGACGAAAGTGCCGAACTCCAGTCTGTTGGGCAGAAATTGGAGAAAAGCAACTATCTGGACCTGAAATAGTACAAGAAACAACGGACAAAATCATTCAAGTCAAGGAACGACTAAAAGCAGCACGTGATCGACAAAAGAGTTATGCAGATAACAGGCGAAAACCGTTGGAGTATCAAGTAGGAGACAATGTGTTGTTGAAAGTTTCTCCTTGGAAAGGAGTGGTAAGATTCATCAAAAGGGGAAAGCTAAGCCCCAGGTATGTTGGACCTTTTGAGATTATCAGAAGAATAGGACCCGTAGCCTATCAACTACAACTGCCAGAGGAAATGGCAGGAATACATGATGTATTTCATGTATCTAATCTCAAGAAATGCTTAGATGATGAATCATTGGTAGTACCTCTTAAGGATATAGAGGTAAATGAAAAGCTTAAATTTGTAGAGAAGCCTCTACAGATTGAAGACAGAAAGGTCAAGAATCTGAAACACAAGAGATTAGTTCTAGTCAAAGTGAAATGGGATTCTAAAAGAGGACCAGAATACACTTGGGAGCTTGAATCAGAGATGCAAAGGAAATATCCACACTTATTCCAGTAGACCTCGAGGACGAGTTCTAAAACAAGGTGGGGAGGATATAACAACCCTCCAAAATATTTCCGACACCCCTGATATATTTAAAATGTCCCTATATGTCCTAAAACATACCCCGTATGCGAAAACCGAGCCCAAAATACCATATATAATTAAAAATAAAATAAAAATAATGAAAACAAGTCTGTCGCGGGCTGCGAAGGCCTTGCCTTCAGGCTACGCGGGGCGCGACAGATAGGCCACCAGGAGACGCCCGGTGCCGACACATGGCATAATCATGTCAATCCTAGTGGGATGACCCGGACAAGCTAGGGCCTACCCACCCTAGCTCGCGGGCTGCGTAGGCCCTCTCCTTCTCTTACGCGGGGTGCGACGAAGTAAAAAATCAGCCCTATAAATTGGGAGCATCGGCTGTTCATTCCGATCGCTCACACAAACTTTCTCTCTTGAATATCTGCATAGTATACATAATTTTCGGGCATAATACCCCCTAATTAGCGAAGCCCTGCCTCGTTGTAAGTATCATAACCCCCGATTACGTATTAGATACGCTGCCCGATTGATCTAAGGTTCCGTAACGGCTGTCGGGGTTCTGCCCGACGTAGTCGTTGGAATTCTGTCTCGGGGAGGGTGTTACTAATGTAAATATTGGGTTATTATATTAACGCGTGTGCATTGTGTAATTAATAGATAATCACTAGGAAATCACCAAGGAAAACCCTAAGATTGCAATGTGAATAATCCTCCTTTTTGCAAACCATTTTTACAAAACCTAAAATGTTTTACATTATATTAAACAGTGATTGAGTATTTGTATTCTACAATTATCGTCGGTATGTTGGGGTTTTGTATACAAACTTTGTTACTACACTGTGAGTAGTAACATGACCACAAGTCGGGTTGACAGTACCGTGGGTGGTAATTAAAGTAGATGGAAACAAATGTAATTGCGCGACCGCTCTCAATATTGTAAAACGGTTTTACCTGTCTTGATTAAACTAGGATTCACTAACCAGTATTTCCCACTGACAAAATATTTTTTAAACGCGTTTCAGGTAACAAATTGTGAAAGCCAAATAAAAGCCAGCTGAACAGCACTGAAGGCTTGGAAAAGTGGCTATAAAGTTACCTAAAATAAAGAGATGTTTTATTTAAATAAAATAGGGTTTATCCCTATGAAAATGTGTGTACTGAAAACTTGGGAATTTCCCATGTGTTTAATATTATAAAAGCGTGGTATTTTACTCTGATAAAATATTTCCTAACTACGATCCTGATGTAATTTCCGCTACTAAAACTGATAAGCATCGATACCACTGAAATTGGCGGCGGCGGCCGTTCCCGGGTAGTTAGGGGACGGGGGTTGCGACAGCGGCGTCCGGCCCACGAGCCGATAATCCTAGCTCTTTCTCTAACCTTTCGGTTATCAATAACATCTACCAAAGGTTTAAGATTCCAACTTCTACTCTCTCACTCTAAACGCACACACACACACACACTATTTCTCTCTCTAAATAGTTACTTATTCTTATGGTGGAGTCGGGTTAAGAAAAAAAAACCCCATTCTCCTTCTTAATGAGCTAATGGTGTTGTTAGTTTTGAAGATCACTTGTAGCTGTATCAATCAATGATGAATTTATGAAGATGATCCCCGCTCGAAATACCATCCTTTAGGTTCTATCGTTGGGTGTGTCCTCATCATCAGATGAGTCCAATGCTTCCCCTCCTTCATTGAGAATGTCAGTGTAATCAGGAACTACTTGAATCTCAGGTGCTGATGTTGAAGATGAGGCTGCAGGTGTGCGTTCCCCCACAACTGTAGAATCCCCTCAAATTCAACATCCCCCTCTTCCTCGGCATTATGTGTAACAGTTGAGGGTTTAGAAACAACATTCGAAGGACCAGAAGTACCTACATGAACAACAAGAGGATCATCAAGAATATCAAATGATTTAAAAAGATAAGCATAGTTATAGAGAGTGAATGGCCCGTTTCCAGCATCAGTCTAATTTTCCTCAAGCCACTGTACATCGAAAGACTCAATAATCTGTCTAGTCTTCTTGTTGTACACTCTATATGCAGTTTTGTTTTCATGAGTAGCTTTTCCAGCATATCCAATGAAATAGCATTCATTTCCCCTAGCATCAAACTTTGGTATGGATTCCAGGTGCAAAAGCGTGCATGGACAACCGAAAGCTCTAAAGTGCCCAACAGAGGGTTTCTTGCCGAACATTACTTCGTGTGGCGTCTTCATACGTGCTTTATTTATAATAACTTTGTTTTGAACATAGAACGCAGTAATAATAGCCTCATCCAGAAGAACACTGGGAGCTTAGAATCACACAGCATCGTGCGAGCCGCTTCAATTAGGGTTCTATTCCTTCTTGCGGCAACTCCATTCTGCTGAGGAGTTCTAGCAGCACTATATTGTCTGGCAATTCCCCTTTCAGAACAGAAGAAATTCAATTCAGCATTCTTGAATTCAGTTCCATTGTCACTTCGAATTCCCTTCACTTTCTTTCCTGTCTGATTTTCCATGAAGATTATGAATCTTTTGATTAGTTCTGCAGTCTCATTCATGTTAACTAAGAAGAAAAACCCAAGTAAAACATGAGTAGTCATCAGTAATTACTAGAAACCTTCATGACAGCCTAAGATAAATGACGTCAGAGGAGAGGGAGGACCTCATAAAAGGAAAAGGGTCGAAGGGAAAAGAAAAGGAGAATCAAGACAACAACGGTTTGGACCAACCTTATTTACCTCGAGACCTAGCTGTGGTCTCAAAGTTTACCAAAAGGATTGCTGAGGCTCCCATGCCTCGAAGCTCAAACTACCCCTTTTGACAGATACGATGGGACAAGGGACCCGGAGGATCACTTACATGCCTTTAAAGGTGCAGGACAACTGGGGTGATGACTTATGCCCACTTGGTGTCACATGTTCGTTCAGACTCTAACAGAGGGAGCCAGGCTCTGGTTCGACAGCCTCCCTCCCGGGGGAATAGACAGCTACGAGGAGCTGAGCGAGAAATTTCTGAGAAACTTCAGTCAGCAAAGGAAAGTGATCAAAAACCCCAACGAGATCATGCACATAAGGCAACGGGACAACGAGCGGGTAGATCAATACATGGAGAGGTTTGTTAAAGAGAGTATGAACATCAAGGATGTCCCGGAGGTCATGAAGATCAGCAGCTTTATTAACGGGCTGAAACATGCACAACTATGTGAAAAACTTGGTGAGGAATTCCCACCCACGTTTGACAATCTTATGGATCGAGTTAGAGCCTTCGTCAGGCGAAAAGATATAGTTAGCAAAGCCAAGGAGATGGACGTCCCAGCTCGGAGAGCCAACCCTGCACCAAAGCCTCCAGAAAAAGGTACACCGTATCCCCGAAAATCAACTTTCGATAGAACACTGCATGATAGGGTAAAACCTGCATACTCCCCATATAGACCCCGAGGTAGGGGACCGGCACCCTATTCTGACAGCTTTACCCCTCTCACAAAGACTCCAAATGAAATACTGGCTACGGAAAGGGTGAAGAACTCTTTCCCCAAACCACCCCCAATAAAGCCAGGACCAAAAGCCCAACCAAATGAATATTGTGACTTCCACAAAGGCTACGACCATAAAACTGATGACTGCATGTACCTGAAAAGAGAAATAGAAGCCGCAGTGAAAACAGGTAAATTGGCACACCTAGTTAAAGAAATCAAGGAAGGGGGATCGGAAGGGGAAGGATACAAAGGAGCCGGAAAGGGCATACGTGGATATGATTAGAAGTAGAGATGAGTATGACCCCACCAGAAGTGTCTAGGCCAGAGTGCTGCCCCCCCCGGATCGTATGAAGGCTCCCATACTAATGCCACACCTAGAGGAGCATGAAGTACAAAGGCTCCCTCTCAACATCTCAGCCATCATTGCCGGGCATAAGGTTGCCAGGATACATGTGAATGGAGGGAGTGGGGTAGAGGTAGTATATTAACATTGTTTTCTGAGGTTCGATAGGGATATAAGGGACAGATTGGAAGAAGACTCGATCCCTATGGTTATCCCCTGGGAAAGATTAGACTCCCATTCACTGTTGGGGTAGGAGACCGTGTCCGGACCATAACCCTCACCTTTACCGTGGTCCGAGCACCCTCCAAGTACAACGCAATCCTAGGCAGGCCGGGGATTGGGGATCTACAAGCACAAGCCTCATGTAACACACACTTTTTCACATTCAAAAATACAAATAATGACATACTATTTTTATCAAAAATTGGGCATGACCCGTTCGTACTATAAGCAATTCCCTGTTTTTAACAATTATCATTCAATACTAATCCTACGACATGTTTCAAAAGACATATAAGTTGTAACCATACAAGATTCCATCACAAGTGTTTTGACCCGAACTACCAAAATAAGATTTTAACCGGAAGCGCATAAAGGGTGATGTAGTGTGTTCGGTCCGAGCTCGCATCATCATGTCGCAACACCCGTTCCCTAACTACCCGGGAACGGGCGACCGTGACCAGTTTCAGTGGTATCGAAGTTTATCAGTTTTGGCAGCGGAAATTACATCAAGATTGTAGTTAGAAAATATTTTATCAGAGTAAATACAACGCTTTTATAATATTAAACACATGGGAAATTCTCAAGTTTTCAGTACACATATTTTCATAGGGATAAACCATATTTTATTTAAATAAAACATCTCTTTATTTTAGGTAACTTTATAGCCACTTTTCCAAGCCTTCAGTGCTGTCCAGCTGGCTTCTATTTGGCTTTCACAATTTGTTACCTGAAACCCGTTTAAAAACATTTTGTCAGTGGGAAATACTGGTGAGTGAATCCCAGTTTAATCAAGATGAGTAAAACCGTTTTACAGTATTGAGGGCGGTCGCGCAATTACATTTGTTTCCATCTACTTTAATTACCACCCACGGTACTGTCAACCCGACTTGTGGTCATGTTACTACTCACAATGTAGTAACAAATTTTGTATACAAAACCCCAACATACCGACGATAATTGTAGAATAGGAATACTCAATCACTGTTTAATATAATGTAAAACATTTGAGGTTTTGTAAAAATAGTTTGCAAAAAGGTGATTACTCACATTGCTATCTTAGGGTTTTCGTTGGTGATTTCCTGGTGATTATCTATTAATTACACAATGCACACGCGTTAGTATAATAACCTAATATTTACATTAGTAATACCCTCCCCGAGACAGAATTCCAATGACTACGCCGGGCAGAACCCCGACAGCCGTTACGGAACCTTAGATCAATCGGGCAGCGTATATAATACGTAATCGGGGGTTATGATACTTACAACGAGGCAGGGCTTCACTAATTAGGGGGGTATTATGCCCGAAAATTATGTATACTATGTAGAAATTCGAGAGAGAAAGTTTGTGTAAGCGATCGGAATGAACAGCCGATGCTCCCAATTTATAGGGCTGATTTTTGTCTTCGTCGCGCCCCGCGTAAGAGAAGGAGAGGGCCTACGCGGCCCCCGAGCTAGGGTGGGTAGGCCCTAGCTTGTCCGGCTCATCCCACTAGGCTTGACACGATTGTGCCACGTGTCGGCACCGGGCGTCTCCTGGTGGCCTATCTGTCGCGCCCCACGACAGACTTGTTTTCATTATTTTTATTTTATTTTTAGTTATATATGGTATTTTGGGCTCGGTTTTCGCATACGGGGGATGATTTAGGACATATAGGGACATTTTAAATATATTAGGGGTGTCGGAAATATTTTGAAGGGTTGTTATATCCTCCCCACCTTGTTTTAGAACTGGTCCTCGAGGTCTACTGGAATAAGTGTGGATATTTCCTTTGCATCTCTGATTCAAGCTCCCAAGTGTATTCTGGTCCTTTTCTAGAATCCCATTTCACTTTGACTAGAACTAATCTCTTGTGTTTCAGATTCTTGACCTTTCTGTCTTCAATCTGTAGAGGCTTCTCTACAAATTTAAGCTTTTTATTTACCTCTATATCCTTAAGAGGTACTACCAATGATTCATCAGCTAAGCATTTCTTGAGATTAGATACATGAAATACATCATGTATTCCTGCCATTTCCTATGGCAGTTGTAGTTGATAGGCTACGGGTCCTATTCTTCTGATAATCTCAAAAGGTCCAACATACCTGGGGCTTAGCTTTCCCTTCTTGATGAATCTTACCACTCCTTTCCAGGGAGAAACTTTCAACAACACCTTGTCTCCTACTTGATACTCCAACGGTTTTCGCCTGTTATCTGCATAACTCTTCTGTCGATCACGTGATGCTTTTAGTCGTTCCTTGACTTGAATGATTTTGTCCGTTGTTTCTTGTACTATTTCAGGTCCAGATAGTTGATTTTCTACAATTTCTGGCCAACAGACTGGAGTTCGGCACTTTCGTCCATAAAGTGCTTCGAATGGTGCAGCATTGATACTAGTATGATAGCTGTTGTTATAAGAAAATTCTATTAATGGCAGATGATCATCCCAATTACCTCCGAAATCAATTACACAAGCTCTAAGCGTATCTTCCATTGTCTGAATTGTTCTTTCGCTTTGTCCGTCCGTTTGAGGATGATAAGCGGTGCTTAGATTTAACTTAGTTCCCATTGCTTTTTGGAAACTTGTCCAAAAATGAGAGGTAAAACGGCTATCTCTATCAGACACAATTGATAAAGGAATTCCATGTAGTGAAACTATTTCATTTACATACAACTTGGCTAGTTGCTCCATACTGAAAGTTTCCTTCATTGGTAAGAAATGAGCTGACTTAGTTAGCCTGTCAACAATTACCCAGATTGTATCATTACGTTTTATTGTCTTGGGTAATTTGGTAACAAAATCCATTGTTATCAATTCCCATTTCCACACCGGCATTTCTAATTGCTGCAATAAACCTGAAGGTTTCTGATGTTCAGCTTTAACTTGTGAACAAGTTAAAAATTTAGATACATAGGCTGCGATATCCTTCTTCATTCCTATCCACCAAAAATTCTTTCTTAAATCTTGATACATCTTATCACTTCCAGGATGCATCGTATACTTAGACTTATGGGCTTCTTCTAATATACGGTGGCGTAGGTTTCCTAATTTAGGTATCCACATCCTTTTCTTATGGAATCTCCAAATTCCATCTGTTCCTTGCTCTAATTCTCTTTTTGGCTTTTCGTGATACTTTCGACTTAAAGCATCAGCTACCACATTTGCCTTTCCTTAAACTCTTGTGATTGGTGAAAATGGTAAACTTACTACCATAAAGGTAATGTCTCCAAATCTTAAGGGCAAAAATTATAGCTCCTAATTCCAAATCATGGGTTGAATAATTCTCTTCATGATTCTTAAGTTGTCTAGAGGCATAGGCTATAACCTTTTGTCGTTGCATCAACACACATCCATAACCTAACTTAGAAGCGTCACAATAGACTACAAAGTCTTCAGTTCCTTCTTGTAACGCTAGTATGGGTGCATTGGTTAATCTTTGCTTAAGAATTCTAAATGCTTCTTCTTGTTTTAATCCCCATTTAAACTTAACAGATTTACACGTTAGCTTAGTTAAGGAATTGGCTATTCTAGAAAAATCTCGGATAAATCTTCTATAATAACCGGCCAATCCTAAGAAACTTATAACCTCGGTTGGTGACTCAGGGGTTTTCCATTTAGTAAATGCCTCAATCTTTGTGGGATCCACATGAATTCCTTCATGATTGACTAAATGTCCAAGAAACTGTACCTTTAATTGATGATATCCTGAGCGTAAATTGATCATAGAGAAAAATCGAGCTCCTTGCAACTGATCAAACAAATCATCAATTCTCGGTAATGGGTACCGATTTTTAATCGTGACCTTGTTTAATTCACGGTAATCAATGCACATACGCATTGACCCGTCTTTCTTTTTAACGAATAAGATCGGTGCTCCCCATGGCGATGAGCTTCGCTGTATGAATCCTTTCTCCAACAGTTTGTCTAACTGTTTCTTTAATTCTTGCATTTCTGAAGGTGCCAAACGGTAGGGTGCCTTGGCAATTGGTGCTGTTCCTGGTAGCAGATGGATTCTGAATTCAACTTCCCTGTCTGGCGGTAGTCCTGGTAATTATTCTGGAAACACATCTGGAAACTGGGATACTACTGGAATATCTTTTAGTTCCTTTCCTTTAGCGTTAGTGATTATAGAAATCAAATACACTAATGATCCTTTTCATATATAACTAGCTGTTTTCATCACAGAGATGAATTTCGTGGATCTAGATGGTTTCTCTCCTTTAATTGTGATCTTTTTACCCTTTGGTGAATTTACTTGGATTGACTTTTGATCACATAGAATACTGGCTTTATTGGCTACTAACCAATCCATTCCTAATACAATATCAAATCCTGCCAGATTCATTGGGTAAAGGTTTTGCAATAAACTTTTGATTTAAAAATTCTATTCTTGCTCCCTTCAAGATCTCGGTAATCTTAATGTTTTCCCCATTCGCTGTTTCTACTAAAATTCTTCTAGGAGTTTAGTTAATGGTTGATTGAGAAGTTTGCAAAACGAAGTATTAATAAAACTTTGGTTCGCACCAGAGTCGAATAATACTTTAGCAAAAAAATCATTAACTAAAAACGTACCGGCTATCACGTCCGGAATCATCTTTGCTTCTTCTGCAGTCAGAACAAATGCTCTAGCATTTTTAGTAGTTTTGTTGTTCATGGCTGGAGCTAATTTCAGACAGTTCGGTTTGATGTGACCCTTTTCTCCACAGTTGAAGTACATTCCATTATTAGGTTTCTTCCTACAATCTTCTTCCTTGTGTCCTGGTATCTTGCAGAAATTACAGTAGGTGGAGCATCTTCCTGAATGTTTCTTCTTACAGGCCTTACAATAAGGTGCAAAGGTAGAACCTACATTTTTCCCACGGTTGGAATTTCCATAACGAAATTCTTGGGTAAGCCTCTGAGCTAGGTTTCTTCTCTGGTCCTCTTCTCGTGTACGCTCTAATTCATCAGTCAAGGTATTTGCTAGTTCTACAGCTTCTTCAATAGTTTGAGGTCTAGCCGCCTTGACTACATGCCTCATCTCACTCACTGATTAATCCCCATATGTAACGAGAGATTAATACTGGTTCTGGTGATGCAAGGGTTGGCACTATTCTAGCATATTCAAAGAATGACGTAGTGTAGCCCTTACTATCCACTCCAGTCATTTTGAGGTTTAAGAACTTATTTGCTATCTGTTCTTTCTCATTGGGAGGGCATAATTTTCTTTCAACCATATTCTTTAATTCCTCCCATTCCATATTGTAAACCCTGTCACTTCCCCTAGACTGGAGGATAGTGTTCCACCATTCTAAGGCTGAGTTCTTAAACAGATTGGAAGCAAACATTATCTTATCCTCTTCCGTGCACTTGCTTATTTTCAAGACTACCTCAGTCTTTTCCATCTAGCGTAGAGTTGCAATGGGTCCTTCATTGCCCGAGAATTCTATTGGTTTACAGGACCAGAATTCCTTGTAAGAACAACCATAAGACATGGTTCTTCTTCTTTTAGGAATGGGCACTTGAAGTATTGGTCCATTGTTTACGCTGTGATCTGGTTCAGTAGGTCGCTTACTGCCATTGTTACTTTTATTATCCGCTTCCTTAACTGTTTTAATAATATATGGCATTGTGTCTATAATCCCTTGTGCCACTATGTGTTGGATGGCACTATTTTCTACTTGATTTCCATTGTTATTGTTATTCTGGTTATCGTTATTCTGGTTTTCCTGGTTCACTTCGTTGTCCATCTGAATTTTAAACATTTGTCACATATTAATATTACAAAATAATATTTAATGCAAACAATCACACAACACGCATATTGATCAAAATCGTCAAACATTGCGACTTTTACTCTTTCTTATATATTATGCATCTAATACAAACTGGAATTTAAAATTACAATACTATTATGCATCCATAGCTATTGTCTAGATATATATATATACACATATTATATATATATATATATATATATATATATATATATATATTATTACTATTATTACTAATGATAGGGGTTCATCCAAAAGTCCATATTACGCTCGTGATATTTCCAGACGAGTCGTTCCCCTATCTGCCTCATCATCTCACTTCCTTCTAAAATCTCCTCACCAAAGGTTCGGAATTCTTGCACATTTTCAGCGCTCATTGGTGGTGTAGGGGCTGGTACTGGGTTTGGGAACTGGGGCAGGGGTTCTTGGTAAGGGTAAGGGTTTTCTAGAATTTCCCTGATGAATTGGTCGTTATCGTAATAGGGATCTAGAGGGTCCAAATATGGGTAGGCTGCTAGCTTTGGCATGGGTTCCTCCGGTATTGGGTAGTGTTGTTGGTAATCCCTATGGTCATCAAACCACGGGTCGTAGTCTGGGTCTAAGGGATTGGGTGCTGGTACTCTAGGTATCTCAGCGGGGTTAAAATCAGGCATTGGGATTTGGTTTTCTGAGTTGACTTCAATTTCCATTGGTTGTGTGGGAAACAGTGGTAATGGTTGGGGTGCTATGAGTTACTTTAGATTAGGGTCTACAGCTGTAGTTGCTAAGATATGAAAATTTGCTAGACTCCTATTGAGCATATCCTGAGTGTGAGCATCTGTTTCTCTCTTAACGGCTGCTAAAGCACGCTGTTGTAACTTTTTCATCCTTTTCCTACGTTCATGCGCTCCTCTGCTGAACCATCCTCTCTTCTTGGGAGGGAATGGCTCTTCAGATTGGGCCTTGAACACGAATATCCCATCTTCATTGTCAGCTGAATACCATGAGAGGGTAGGCTGTGAAGAGGTGCCTTCGTCCCTAGGTGAGCTGGACAACTGACGGTAAGCGTCTGAAGGTCCTTGGTCGCTCATACTGTAAACTAACAAGTAGTCAAATAACACAAAACAATAATATACATATATGCACGTAGTTCCGTAGATAATTTCCTAACATTTTGAATAATATCTTGGTGTCAGCGGAACACTTCTGTGGCTGAATCAGTGGCTTAGATCTGATACCACCTTCTGTCGCAACCCCATTTCCCTAACTACCCGGGAACGGGCGGCCGCGGCCAGTTTCAGTGGTATCGATGTTTATCAGTTTTGGCAGCGGAAATTACATCAGGATCGTAGTTAGGAAATATTTTATCAGAGTAAAATACCACACTTTTATAATATTAAACACATGAGAAATTCCCAAGTTTTTAATACACAAATTTTCATAGGGATAAACCCTATTTTATTTAAATAAAACATCTCTTTATTTTAGGTAACATTATAGCCACTTTTCCAAGCCTTCAGTGCTGTCCAGCAGGCTTCTATTTGGCTTTCACAATTTGTTACCTGAAATGCGTTTAAAAACATTTTGTCAGTGGGAAATACTGGTAAGTGAATCCCAGTTTAATCAAGATGAGTAAAACCGTTTTACAGTATTGAGGGCGGTCGCGCAATTACATTTGTTTCCATCTACTTTAATTACCACACACGGTACTGTCAACCAGACTTGTGGTCATGTTACTACTCACAGTGTAGTAACAAATTTTGTATACAAAACCCCAACATACCGATGATAATTGTAGAATACAAATACTCAATCACTGTTTAATATAATGTAAAACATTTGAGGTTTTGTAAAAATAGTTTGAAAAAAGGAGATTACTCACATTTCTATCTTAAGGTTTTCCTTGGTGATTTCCTGGTGATTATCTATTAATTACACAATGCACACGCGTTAGTATAATAACCCAATATTTACATTAGTAATACCCTCCCCGAGACAGAATTCCAACGACTACGTCGGGCAGAACCCCGACAGCCATTACGGAACCTTAGATCAATCGGGCAGCGTATCTAATACGTAATCGGGGGTTATGATACTTATAACGAGGCAGGGCGTCGCTAATTAGGGGGTATTATGCCCGAAAATTATGTATACTATGCAGAAATTCGAGAGAGAAAGTTTGTGTGAGCGATCGGAATGAACAGCCGATGCTCCCAAAGTTTGTGTAGCCTGAAGGCAAGGCCTTCGCGGCCCGCGACAGACTTGTTTTCATTATTTTTATTTTATTTTTAATTATATATATGGTATTTTGGGCTCGGTTTTCGCATACGGGGTATGTTTTAGGACATATAGGGACATTTTAAATATATTAGGGGTGTCGGAAATATTTTGGAGGGTTGTTATACATCAAGAGTGGGAATTACCTATCATACATCACACAAACATTCATTAGCATAAATTCTCAAAACAAATTACAAGTCTTCCATATACTTATTCTTATTCGACCCATTAGCGAAATTTAACATTCATTTCTACTAGTTCTTACTTAAACATTTCAACATCATACTTTCCAACATTTCGACCCACTTGAAGCGGGTTAAAACACATCCATTATCTTCGCATTTCCTATCCATTTCCAATTCTCAACTTAACACAATTTTACCATGAACAATAATAATAATTCTACACTAGGACTTAAATATCAAGATTTACATTCATAAATCTACATATAAAGAGAATGAAGTTCATATGAACTTACCGTGGTCTTGCGTTGCTTGTGACTTCAAATGCCTCGTGTCTTCTTCTTTCTTCGTGCCTATATGTCATAACTTTACACTTTTAGCTTTCGTCTACTTTACATCACTTATGCATTTTACTTATTCATCATGACGTTAAACTACTAAGCATACATTCATTTTCATTTCATAACCTCATTTTATCAAGAATTCATGTCAAAGCACAACTAAATCATTCTAAGGCATTTCATCGAACACATGGCGTGCATACTAACTACAAAACATAAAGTACAAGTACTTAAAGCATATTTTTCCATAATTCATCCATTGATTAACATAAGCATTCCCAACTTCACAATTTGCCACCCTAAGCATATATATATATATATATTGTTCTAAATCATCTATTCATCAAAATGTCATCAACATTAGACTAATTAGCATGTAGAGCTTCACAATTTCTAATCATTCATTGGCATATAAGTGGGTTTTATCCCAATTCATCATCATATTCAAAATTAAACATTTCTTAACATCTACACATTCATAGCAACCAACATTCATGCTAAATTTTACATTACATTCACGAATTCCACAAAACCCACTAAATCAAACATTACTAAATCACTAATTTCGACTTACTTGATGTTGGAGATACTTAGGTGATCAACATTCCTAGTTCATGCATTCGATTAACCTTCAATTCCCCTCTTAATTTGATGGATTTTATGATGTTAGGGTTTTGAGGGGAAAGTTTCCCCTGGCCTCTCTTTTCGATCGCACACCCACACTTTTCCAAACACTGAACATTTTTTGTTAAGTGTTTTATTTACACATTTATCACTTTCACCCTCTCAGTCTTTTATAACATGCCATTTTCCCCATTTCTACATACTAACCTAGTTAACCTTCTTGCATACAATAAGATTTTATATTTACTAAAATTTATAAAACTTTAATAATGGTTAAAATCTATATTTACCATTTCTTTTCGTCAAAATATTGCGATTATAACATTATAATATGACATACGAAATTTGGGGTGTTACAAGTCTACCCCCTTAAAGAAGGTTTCGTCCCTGAAACTTGAATACATATATTCTGACGAGTTTAGCTGTATCCCTTCGTAATTACATACCTCGAACTTCGATAACATGCTTTCATTCGATCCCTTGTGATGAATCGTTCGTTACTACTCTAAACTTGTCTAATACACTTGGTAATTCACTCTAGTATGAATCAAAGTGACCCTATTACATTATTTCATGATTATCGTTCAATTGTTCAAGTTGATTTCTTAAAACTTATCTGTCAGATTATTCATTCCCGCATACCTCTAACATTTACTTAGGGGAAATAATTATCATAATATTCATACTTGTTTATTCCTATTCATTCATATAAAATCGCAAATCAAACATCATTCAATAGTTTCTAACTAATTAACTTCTACATACTCCCATCTTTCCAGGGCCAATATCAAGCAAAATTTCTTTCATGTCACTTGCTTGATAGTTCTCTCCATACATTTCTTGCAATACCTACGTATAATCTTTACCCGAGACCAATATTTCTTTCACTGATGATCTATCATAACTGTATGGTTAACTACAACTTAATGTATATGTTTATACAAATCGTGTACATACTATCTTGCTCTAACCTCTTTACTGTCTATCCCTAGGTTACAAGGGCCAACATAAGTCTTTAACCACGCTATCAATATGATCGTGTAATCAATACTTACATTTGAGCAACTCATATTACACTCAAGGTGACATACTCAGCTATACTTGTCATCACATTCCATAGCTGTCATACATACGTCATTTCTTCTAGCAATTGTAATACTAAGACAATTACCTAACATTGTATCTCAAAGGGTTAATTCTTATCTATATACTTACCTAGGTTCCGCTACATACGAGATTATAAACTTATTACATATGCCACTCCATTTCACTTATGAGTTACATAAAACTTGGCACAACCATTTATTCGATAATTGAGATTACACCCTACCACGTAGGGTTGTTTTATAATACGAACCAAGAATCATGCGTATAAAAACTTTAACTCTCGAACATTTCTTTAGAGGTTTATCTTCTAATAATTCCTCACATACGATAGGGAACTCGGCAGAGGGCAAGATTTATTCAAACATCCATTCAAATATTCATCATATTTTACATTCCACTCAACCCCTCTTTATGTAACATTCCACCTCTAACAGTTATGCATTCTTATATTTTCATTCTAGCTTCCTTCGACATTAACCTTTCACATATTCCATATAGTTCTTTCTAATTATTCTAAATTTGGCATACTAAGTGTGTACCCCGCTTTCTTAATAGTTCCTCACTTTTCTTTCCTTCTACTACCCATTTTCCGATATGCGGGTCGACTCTTACCATCTTTCCATCTTGACATTTCAAGACATCTAATAACTGTACTTTACAATAAACAAGAATTTAGAGCCGCCATTATTTCCTGTATTGATATGAAGATTATAATTTATTTACTAGCATTATGAGTCATTTACTTCTGCCTTCCAAGTCACTAACCATACTTGTTCCTTCACTATGCCGTTAGAAACAATAATGCTCACCATGAGCTTACTACTTGATTCCTCTATTATTAATATCATCATTCTTCCTAGTCACCCCCCTCTTGTGACGTAAAAACTTTGACTACTAATGTATGTGTGTGTGTATATATATACACATACTTGCCTCAACATTTAGTAACTCTATTGCTATTAGTTGCTTGTTAATCCATTCCTATAGTATGGACTAATTCGCACATTTGTACTTCCTTATTGATTTTAGACATACTTGTTATCATTTTACCACTTCTTACTAAAATCTCCATCCTCGTCGGTGCTTAAATCATCCACTTCCTTATTGATTTTAGACATACTTGTTATCATTTTACCACTTCTTACTAAAATCTCCATCCTCGTCGATGCTTAAATCATCCATCTAGGTCTTAGCCCATTATTCATTTTAGTCCTCATAAGTCAATCATCACATGCTTAATACGCAACGTGTTCGGAGCATACTTCTTTCATCATAATCTTCTTACCTCAACATCTTTCTATGTATATATATAATTACTTACACCATCACATGTTACCACATTTGTCATATGTTTTACTCTTACTCGTATATCCCGTTTAGGTCTACGACGATTAACTATCAACATATCCCTACTCATATTCCCACGACCAGTGGCAACATATCTCACATACTTTCACATACGCATCACTTATATTTATATATAGGTATATGTTCTTTTAGTCCTACATTATGCTTGACCAACCAAGCTATCTGTGCCACTTACTTGTTATGTTTATACTTATCTTTAGTTAGGTGGAGAAAAAGCATCTCCTCATTTGCTTTCATACTTTCCTTCCCTCCTAACGACTCTAACTTTCATCCGTCTACAACCCTTTCTTAAGGCTCTATCCATGCTTACCATATAAATATCTTCCTTTAAAATCTTAATTCTACCAACATTTACTTTTTTTTGTCTGACAAAATTTTCATCCTTAGGACCATACTATACTCGAAATTCTATCATCCTTTCATGTTCAATATTTTCTAAGCTTAATCGTAATTATCATTCCCACCTTCCATTACATTCTAGGACCATACCATTCTCTTCCGCATTGCTTTTATTCCTTCCTACCGTGTCATTTGTTATCGTTTGTATTTCCTTCGTCCGTCATCTACATTAAGCATTTTCTACATTCATTACTTCATATACTTTCCACGTCATCTCAAGTTACATTGATGCATTCATAATCATATTTCAATAACTTTCATTCCACTTGTGCATCATCATCAACATCGGTCACGATAGGCCACATCATGCATGCCTTTCATTCATAGGGGAATAGAATCCCTCATCCTTCTTACTTACTTTCTCGCCCATCCCGCTACTCGGAACACATTTTATTAACAATTTCTTTGTTTTCATCAGCCATCTACTCTATTATTCAGATCATTATTAAAATTTATTATTTGGTCATGTTCATTTCATTCTAACATTTTAAATTTTTATACTTTCCTTTCTTTCATGCTAGGTGTTAAAGGTCCTTTATGACCACACCGCAATCTCTTATTATATGGTTGATAAACCCAACTAGAACTTCATTCACAACCTTCCAATCATATACGTTCTTACTTCGAAACATTTCGACATGAACCGGTTGACATTTACCGGATCCTAATTATCATAGGTTGTATTTTCGGAAACTTAACGAAACTATTGGATTTGCCTTAAGAAATATTCTACGACATAGTTTAGGAAATATGTTAATATGCCTAACATATTTCAATGACTTTCATTCTCTTACTTATTACGCATTCGTTAATTTTATATATACTTTTCACTTCATTATATGTTACTTCATGCCATCATGCTTACGTCTTATTGACCTTTGTCCTTTTAATTATTGTTATCATGCTTTTATTTCCTGATTCCGGGTGTTAATAGCCACTTAGTGACCATACCGCATTCCTTTCATCATCCTCCGTGTTAACGGCTACTTCGTGCCCACACCGCATACCATTCATCATTCTCGGCATTAACGGTCACTTCGCGACCACACCGTATACCATTTATCATTCTCGGTGTTAACGGCCACTTCGTGACCACACCGCATACCATTCATCATAGGGCATCATCTTTACCATCATTATTGGTAATATCATTATCATCATCATTTACATATACTGCGTCTGCCATCTACAAATACATACTTTTATAAGATACTGTATTATTCATTACTTTATCATTCATGCATTATTTGCTTTCAATAGTTCATTCCCGTAGGTCATAAAACCATACTATCCTTCACTACGAACATTCTAGACATGTTGATCAAAATATACATACATTCATTCTT
This sequence comes from Helianthus tuberosus, assembly GCA_030545235.1. NCBI lineage: Eukaryota > Viridiplantae > Streptophyta > Magnoliopsida > Asterales > Asteraceae > Helianthus > Helianthus tuberosus. The sequence continues at coordinate 205,139,917 of CM060425.1, forward strand.
ATACTTACTTCATATTCATTCGTTCTTTAACTAATAGCCTTCGTGTTAGTCAACTTATATTCATGGTTTCATTAACATTTTGGGACTTTTTCTAAGTTTGACGAGGGTTTGGAAGCCTTAGCATAACAAAACAACAAATCAGAAAACATGTAACAGAAGTTGGCGTCGGCGTCGGCGACGGGGAAGGGTTACGTCGCCGACGGGTTCTGGAAAGTGGTGTCGCTGGGTTTTGGCGTAGGCAGTAGATTAGCTCGTCGGATCACCTGGGTGGCGTCGCTGATGCCCCTTCCGACCTGCAGACGCTGTTTAACTTATTTCAACCCAAAAACTTCATTCCCGAGCCCCGTTTAACCCGAAATGGTCCCGTGAAGTCCCGAAACCTCCTGTAACATTACGTAATGTTTCAACCGAGGTTATTCTAGTGAATTAACCATAATCCCTTCTCGTTCCAAACTAAAAGAATTAATTCGAAATTCATAAATTACTTACTTGCGTAGCGCTTCGGAACGAACACACCTTCATACGAGCTTTCGGTTTGAGTTCAAGCATTTTAACTCTAATACTTGAATCCCTCAAACCTCGGCTCTGATACCAACTTGAAATGCCCACTTTTTCACATTCAAAAATACAAAAAATGACATACTATTTTAACAAAAATTGGGCATGACCCATTCGTACTATAAGCAATTCCTTGTTTTTAACAATCATCATTCAATACTAATCCTACGACATGTTTCAAAAGAAATATAAGTTGTAACCAAACAAGATTCCATCACAAGTGTTTTGACCCGAACTACCAAAATAAGATTTTAACCGGAAGCGCATAAAGGGTGATGTAGTGTGTTCGGTTTGAGCTTGCATTATCAAGAGTGGGATTTACCTATCATACATCACGCAAACATTCATTAGCATAAATTCTCAAAACAAATTACAAGTCTTCCATATACTTATTCTTATTCGACCCATTAGTGAAATTTAACATTCATTTCTACTAGTTCTTACTTAAACATTTCAACATCATACTTTCCAACATTTCGACCCACTTGAAGCGGGTTAAAACACATCCATTATCTTCGCATTTCCTATCCATTTCCAATTCTCAACTTAACACAATTTTACCATGAACAATAATAATAATTCTACACTAGGACTCAAATATCAAGATTTACATTCATAAATGTACATATAGAGAGAATGAAGTTCATATGAACTTACCGTGGTCTTGCGTTGCTTGTGACTTCAAATGCCTCGTGCCTTCTTCTTTCTTTGTGCCTATATGTCATAACTTTACACTTAGCTTTCGTATGCTTTGCATCACTTATGCATTTTACTTATTCATCATGACGTTAAACGACTAAGCATACATTCATTTTCATTTCATAACATCATTTTATCAAGAATTCATGTCAAAGCACAATTAAATCATTCTAAGGCATTTCATCGAACACATGGCGTGCATACTAACTACAAAACATAAAGTACAAGTACTTAAAGCATATTTTTCCATAATTCATCCATTGATTAACATAAGCATTCCCAACTTCACAATTTGCCACCCTAAGCATATACATATTGTTCTAAATCATCTATTCATCAAAGTGTCATCAACATTACACTAATTAGCATGTAGAGCTTCACAATTTCTAATCATTCATTGGCATATAAGTGGGTTTTACCCCAATTCATCATCATATTCAAAATTAAACATTTCTTAACATCTACACATTCATAGCAAACAACATTCATGCTAAATTTTACATTACATTCACGAATTCCACAAAACCCACTAAATCAAACATCACTAAATCACTATATTCGACTTACTTGATGTTGGAGATACTTAGGTGATCAACATTCCTAGTTCATGCATTCGATTAACCTTCAATTCCCCTCTTAATTTAATGGATTTTATGATATTAGGGTTTTGAGGGGAAAGTTTCCCCTGGTCTCTCTTCTCGATTGCACACCCACACTTTTCCAAACACTGAACATTTTTTGTTAAGTGATTTATTTACACATTTATCACTTTCACCCTCTCATTCTTTTATAACATGACATTTTCCCCATTTCTACATACTAACCTAGTTAACCTTCTTGCATACAATAAGATTTTATATTTACTAAAATTTATAAAATTTTAATAATGGTAAAAATCTATATTTACCATTTCTATTCGTCAAAATATTACGATTATAACATTATAATATGACATATGAAATTTGGGGTGTTACACCTCAACCCCTCATGGAGCCCTAGTATTTCAAACACCCAAGGGCTTGGCTTGGGTGAAGTCCTCCTACGAAGTAATATCCTCAGTCTCGGAGGGAGAGGTGGCCGAGAAATCCCAAAAGGAAGGAATTGAGGAATGGGCCCTCCGCGACAGGTTTTCGGAGTAGACGGTCAAGGTGGGTAGCCACCTCAGCTACAAATGCAAAAGCGCCCTCAAGGAGTTACTCCACCTCAACATAGACGTCTTCGCGTTCCAACATGGGGATATGACCAGAATCCCGAGGAGTCTGCTAAGCACAGGCTCAACACTTACACCTGGGTACAGCCAGTCAAGCAAAAGAAACGAAGCATGGGTCCCAGCAAAAGAAGGGCCGCATGCGAAGAAACAAGGAAGTTGCTCAGAGGCGGTATAGTAAGGGAGGTAAAATACCCCTCTTGGATCGCCAATCCCGTCATGGTCAAAAAGAAAGACGGAGGGTGGAGAATATGCATAGATTTCCAGGATCTAAATAAAGAATGCCCCAAGGACTGCTACCCTCTTCCGGAGATAGACGTCCAGGTGGACTCCAAGTCTCAGTATCCTTTGAAGTGCTTCCTTGATGCGTACAAAGGGTACCACCAGATTCAAATCTCGTTGGAGGATGAAGAGAAATCTGCATTTATCACAGAAGAGGGGACCTTTTGCTACACCAAAATCACCTTCGGGCTAAAAAACGCATGAGCCACATATTAGCGATTCATGAAAACCCTCTTTAGAGAACAGCGGGGACGAAACTTGGAAGTGTACGTTGATGATATTGTCATAAAAATCCTCACTGAGATGGCCATGATAGAGGATATAGCCGAAACCATATAAGCCATGCAAGATGTAAACATGAAGCTAAACCCGGTGAAATGTTGTTTCGGGGTAGTGGAAGGAAAATTCCTGGGGGTGGTAGTCACCAAGGGCGGGATCAAGGCCAACCCAGAGAAAACCCAGGCAGTGGCTGAAATGTGATCTCCCAGGTCCATAAAAGATATTTAACAACTGAATGGGAGGTTGATAGCTCTTAATCGTTTCCTATCTAAAGTAGCTGACATGACTCTTCCCTTCATGAAAGTCCTGAAGGACTGTCTCCAGACAAACAAATTCAAGTGGACCCCAGAAGCTGAAACGGCTTTCTGAGAAATGAAAGATTACATCTGCAAGCTCCCAACATTAGCTACTCCAGTCCCCGGGGAAGATCTACTCTTATACTTATCTGCATCAAAGACAACGATCAGTGCAGTAATGATGGTGGAAAGGGTGGAAAAACAAATCCCCATATACTTCATTACTAGAACCCTCAAAGGCCCGGAAGAACGTTACATGCCTCTGGAAAAGCTAACCCTAGCACTTGTCTTCGCATCCTGAAGGCTCCGAAGATATTTCCAAGCACACAAGATCACGCTGCTGACAGACCAACCGCTTCAAAAGGTCCTTAGAAGACCAGAACTATCAGGCAGACTGGCTAAATGGGCCGTTGAGTTAGGAGAACATTCCCTAGAGTACAAGGCAAGGACTGCAACGAAAGGGCAGATACTGGCAGATTTCTTGGCAGAAGTCCCCGAGGAAGAGGAAAAGGAACTCCTCAAATGGAAAAGCCTGGAAGAGGAAGAAAATAAGAAGGAGGACGAGGCAGTGTGGAAGTTGTTCACAGATGGGGCTTCAAGCGAGGAAGGAAGCAGGACAGGGATCACACTGATCAGCCCCGAGGGAGTCGAACTAACATACCCCATCAGACAAGATTTCGAGAACACCAATAACACGGCAGAATACGAGGCCCTTCTGGCTGGGCTGAGATTAGCAAGAAAGATGAGAGCAAGACACGTTGAGGCCAACACCGATTCACAGCTGGTAGTCAAACAATACCACGGGGAATATGAAACGAAGGATAGCTCGATGGCCCAGTATGTCGACAGGGTGAAAAAGTTGGCCAAAACCTTCAAAACTTTCAAGCTGGAGTATATCCCCCGAGGGAGAAACAGGAAGTTCGATGCCCTTAGCAAGTTAGCCTCCGTGGCCTTCGACCATCTGGCAAGGGAAATCAAGGTAGAGGTCCTGACTTTCCCCTCCATCACAACGGAGGAAGTAGCCACGGTCGACAATGCTCAGGAAACTTGGATGACACCGATCATGAGGTTCCTCAAAGACGGGAAACTACCCGAGGGTGATTGGGCAGCCCACAAGATAAGAGTAAAGGCCCTGCAATACAAATTGATAGATGGGGAGCTCTACCGAAGGTCGTAATTGGGTCCGTCACTAAAGTGTGTTGACAATGAGGAAGCCAAATATGTGGTGCGGGAAATACACGAGGGCATCTGTGGCATGCATTCTAGGCCAAGAACAGTGGTAGCCAAGGCAATGAACGCTGGATTCTACTGGCCCAGAATGTACGGGACAACATCGGAGGAAGTCAAGAAATGTGACAATTGTCAAGTCCATACTCCTATGACACACTGCCATAAGCACCCAATGATACCCGTATCGACATCCTGGCCGTTCCAGAAATGGGCCATTGATATTATTGGGCCGTTCCTTGAGGGTCCGGGAGGAGTCAAGTATGTGGTGGTTGCCATTGATTATTTCACCAAATGGATCGAGGCAAGGCCCCTGGCAAAGATTACGGGGGAGCAGATGAAGTGATTTGTACTGGACAACATCATATGCAAGTTTGGGGTACCAATGGAGTTAGTAAGTGACAATGGGGTGCAATTCGCAGGGAAGCCTTTCAAGCCATGGTGCGAACAAATGCATATAAGCCAAGTATTTACCTCAGTCACTCATGCCCAGAGCAATGGCTTGGTAGAAAGAGCGAACCAGAGTGTGATTAAAGGAATGAAGGGAAGGCTAGGAAGAAAGCAAAAGGGATGGCTGGAAGAGCTACCTTTCGTCTTATGGGCATACAGGACGACTCCCAAGGACTGCAACGGGGAGACCCCCTTCAGCCTGACCTACAGGACGGAAGCTGTTATCCTTGCCGAGATTGGGTCACCTACTGAAAGAATGAAGCTAAGAGAGGCCGAAAACGAGCAGGACCTCCGAATGAACCTCAACCTGCTCGAGGAAAGAAGGGAGATAGCAGTGGTAAGGGAGGCCAAATACAAGAAGCAACTTGAAAGCTATTACAACTCCAGAATGAAGAAACTCAATCTGGTACCCGGAGACCTGGTTCTGAGGGCAAATGAAGCTAGCCTACAGGAAAGCACCGGGAAGTTAGGACCTAACTGGGAGGGACCCTATAGAGTCATTTGGGCCAATGGAAAGGGGACCTGCAAATTGGAGACACTCCAGGGGAAGGAGGTTCCAAGAACCTGGAACCTCATGCAACTCCGGAAGTACTACATGTGAAAGGCAAGCTTACCCTCAAGAAGGGACTAGTAAGAAACGGCTTAAAAGCCACTTTTGTAAAAGCCAACTATCAGCTAAGGTCTGTCCCAAGAAAATACATTTTGTATCATCATGTACTGGAGGCTTGAGCCCCCAAACACATATGGTAATAAACAATCTGCTTGTTCTTTTTGACAAATTACGGGTAATGTATTAAGGCAGACGTACCTAAAAATCTGCAAGCCCAATAACAACCAACACACGTGTAAATCAGTGTATTAAACACACTAAGCACCCGACTGTGGGGCAAGATAGGGCCTAGCTAGCCTGGAGGGAGCGGACAAACAAGTTAAGAAACATAATCCTCGATTATAGACTTGTCCAAGGATCACTTTCCTACAAACGATCCTGGTTTACAGGCAAACCACAAAAACAAGGAAATTTTTGTAATTAAGCTACAAAAGACAAGTGTACAAATACACACTAATTTTTTTTTTAATTAAGCTGCAAAAGACAAGTGTACAAATACACACTAAAAATTTTGTAATTAAGCTACAAAAAACAAGTGTACAAGTAACACACCAGAAAATTTTGTAATTAAACTACAAAGTTTTATAACTAAACTACAAAATAAGTGGGGATTCTCAGGTGAACCCCAAACCAACTCATATGCCTTAGCAAATCACCAAAGAGAAGAGGCGGCCCCAGGAAAATGCACAAAGAGCTCCCAAGCTACTGGTAACAACTCCTGCAAATAATAACAAGACAAAAGTAGCAAACAAGAGCATACCAGCGACATACAGTTACAAAGTAACCACAAAAGCATAATATAGTCAGATACTGGGAAGAGCCCAACACAAAGGCCTTCCCAACAGCAAAAGTCAACAGTATCCAAGGTACATAAGTGTTAAAATTACAACCATATCGAATCAACCATTGTTTTGAAATTACAGGGAAGCATCCCCAGACAAAGACTTGGGTGAATAGGGTCCGGCATGGGTAAGTAGGGCCTTGAGTTCATCTATAGACATAAGGGGACGCTCAAGAATCTTCTCGAGAAGAGCAGGGGTCTTTTCTCTAAATTCTTTGTCCAACTTGGACAATTGCTTCTTAGCCTTGGAGTTGTAAAGGGGAGTTTCTTTCCTCCCCAAACCCTGGGCAGAGTAAGCATACCCATCTTTTAGACCCGATTGGTACCCCACATCCCGGTAGGCCCTGTAAATCCTCTCAAGGTTGCCCTTAAATTCCTCAGACTGAGAAACGGCAGTAAGGAAGGACCCGAACCCCTCAGTGATAAGCCAATATCTCTCCTTAGCTAGCTTCTGATTATCATCTACAGCCATCCCCCATTCAGCATACATGGTGTCCAGATCCCCTTGAGAAATGGAGTCAAGCTCCTTCTGTCGTTTCAGCTCAGCAACCAACTCTTCTCTCTCTTCAACCCAGGCCATCCTCTCCCTCTCCCAAACACGCTCCCTCTGCTCCAACATGGCTCCAGCACCCTGAAGGAAAAACACAGGAAGTATAAAAAATAAAAAAAAGGGGGGAGGAGAGAAGAAGGATTTGTCACCTTCTCTTCTAGCAACTTCCGCTCGGCATCAGTCACTCGGCACCGAAGCTCAGCAGCAACGGTTTAGGAAGTTTTGAGATTAGCCTTCAACCCCTCATTTTCTCACCTTAGCTCATCCATCTGCTGCAGCATACTAGCTCCCCTAAAGAACCCCTCACAAAGGGAGGAGAGAAGAAGGATTTGTCACCTTCTCTTCTAGCAACTTCCGATCGGCATCAGTCACCCGACACCGAAGCTCAGCAGCAACGGTTTGGGAAGTTTTGAGATTAGCCTTCAACCCCTCATTTTCTCACCTTAGCTCATCCATCTGCTGCAGCATACCAGCTCCCCTAAAGAACCCCTCACAAAGGGACATACTGTACTGATCATCAAATAGGTCAGACCTTAAGGCAAAATTCATAAACTTGTGAGAAGGGGGAACAACATGAGCCAGGAAATCCCGAGTAGTCTCGGGAGTCCCCACAACAGTAGACGAGGTTATCTTCCATTTAGGAACATATAGGGCTGGAAGAGCATTAGCAAACAGGGGAGCCAAAGGGGACTGAGATACAAGACCTTCAGGATGAGAAGGCTTGCTAGTCCCGGTGGCATGAAGAGGAGAAACATCAAAGGCTGGAGTAATGCGGGCAGCACTAATCTCGGGAGTCTTATCCCAGACCCGAGAAGAAGAAGGGGCAGTAGGAATCTCAATCGGAGCCTTAGAGCTTCCCTATTCCAAATACAAAAAGAAAAAGAATCAATCAAATCAGCAAAGAATAAAAAACAACCACATTGAGCAAAGCAAAACATAAAGGGAAGACTCACCGACAGAGGTTCGCTAATAAGGCTAGATGATCTCAGGTGCTTGGACAGAGAACCCTTGGCCTCAACAGGAGGAAGTTCAGAAGTAGCCTTGACAGCAGGAAAAGTCTTCTGGCCACTGGCACTCCGGAGCCTTAACCGAATGTTTCGAGGGGCCAGGAGCACCTTAGGGCTGCTAGCCTGGGCTGCTTTCCATTTACAGATCAGGCGGGTCTCTAGATCCTCGTCATCCTTATCATTACTAGAACTTTTCATTTCGAAGGGAACCCTGGGAATCTTCCTTCCCATCAGAAGAACCCTCTTCATCTTTTCCTTCAGCAGCAGAGTCCCCGGCTTGAACAGAACTCTTAGGGACCTTCTTCTCCACACCTCGGCTCATACTTGGCTCAACCTTATCACCCACCATGAACTTAACATCCCTACAATCCCCCTGGAGTAAGCCCCACAGAGTCATCTCTGTAAAAAAACAATACCAGAGATGACTACCCAAGTCCATAAACTTTTAAAAGAAAGAAAAGGAAAGAAGAACAAACATAACAAGTCAAGGGGGCAGGGGAATACCTTTCTTTCCAAAGAAAGCTTTTGGCCGGACTGAATAAAAGGGGCTCAAGCCCCCCATGGCCAGCACCCCCTAAGGGAATGTGAAGGCCCTTGTAGGATTCTCATGCATCCTTTTCCATTGAACAATTTCATCAGCGGACAAGACCGGGACACTGTCTTCAATAGCCGCTTTTGGGTCTCTCAGGGGCGGCGATTCCGGTATCATAGCAGCGGAAACAAAGATAAATCGGCTTTTCCACTCCTTTGGGTAAGTGGAAGTAGGCATGAAAGAATAACAGGGAGGGGATACACTGTCTTTTCGCTTGGCAAAGGTGAACCAGTCACCATCCAAGATCAACTTGTAAAACATACAAAACAAAGGAACTGATGGTTCACCGAAAACCGCCACACATGATAGTTCAAAATGGACAACCCTCATGAATCCTAGAGGGTGCAGTTGTGAGAAATGGACTCCAAAATGCCTTAAAAAGTCCACTTTAAAAGCCGACAGAGGGTAACGGACACCACAGGAGGAGAATGACAAAGTGTAGATGACTATTATGTCAGGGGTGCACTCAGCTGACTCATCCAGTCTGGGAAGAGTTGGGGAAAAATGCTCTGGGATCTTGTAAGAATCAACAAAAGCCTCAAGATCCTTCGCCGTCAGGACTAAACAGATCGAAGAACGGCCAGTACGACTCATTGTAAACCGGAAATATGATCGGAAAATGGTAAGTGAAAGAAGGGAAAGAGAGAATTGTGAAGAAGTGTGATAGAAGTTAGAGGAAAAAGAAGAGGCAATAATAAGGGTTTTAAAGGAAATAACTGACACAGGGAGAGGAAACCGTCACATCACCACTTTTCAAAAATTAAAAACCGTTCTGAGCACGTGCATTACGAAGGCTATCCCTAGTCGTTGATTTTTTATGCTTGATGACCCTCGGGAAACGAGGAGGGCGTGTAATCATTAAGGGAGGTTGGGCCTACACTCGTAGCCCAAGAAGACTAACTTCATCAATAGCCATGATATAGCCCCGGATCATGAGACTCGAAGTCTCAGAACCAGGGACTAGAGATGACTTGACGACGGGCCAGCCGGTTGCCCAACTTGACCCGTCTTGGGCTTCTATCATTTGGGCCCAACTGTCAAGGCCCAAGGCTAAGGCTTTTCTCTTGAAGGACTCACATATGTAAAATGAGCGGGAAAATAGAGAAAAGGATCCAAGGGTGTTGCAGAACATTAAATGTTTGACTGATAAGGGGAAAAGATCGCCGGAAACACAGTACAACCAAGCTGGCCTCATTAAATGAAGCCAGCGATCTTACCGTTGGGGCTCAGACACGTGTCTGAGTCCCCCAAAGGCAGCCGGATACCGTTAGATCGCCTCGGTGCCATTTTCCAAGGGAGATAAGCTATCTCCTTTATATAAGGAAGGTGAACATCTGTTCACAACACAAGGTAACACTCACTTAATGCAATATGCTCTCATTTATTCCGACCAGCATACACCTTCATTAAATTCCGACATAATAACTAGTTTATCAGTATCCACACCACAGAGAATATTCTGGCGATCATACTCGTCGGAATAGGCTTCTCATTTTATCTCCGACAAGTTTACTTACTCTCAAGCCGGAGCTTGGTCACGGATCCCCCTCCCGGGACCCTCTGTGACGAGGCTAACGGTTTTCTTTCTTGCAGAAGACGAAGACTGGGGCATTAAAACGTCAGCGAGATCCTTTAGACGTCATCAGTGATTTGAGGATTCAACTCCGGCCATGTTAAAGATAGAGTGATTGTTGGTTTCAGCCATCGAAGGCGATTGAAATGAAATTAGACTTTGCTTTTTTTGTTGTTTATCTTGTCTTGGTAAATATCCAGGGAGCTTGTTTTATATACGCATTTGGTTGGTGAAGCTGACATGGAAGTCAGTACGCGTTAATGGGTAGAGTAGATGCTTTAAGAGAACTTTCCAGTAAATGATTCTTTGGGGGCGCTACATTCCGAGTCTCATTTAACAGGGGAGGGGATGGAAAATTTTCTCTCCTAATCTCTCAAATTTGGGAGGATAAATATATGGTCATATTTTCTTCCATTTTCCCTCCTTTTCCCTCCCCTCCTATCCTTAAAAAAACTTAGGAACATGGTTTTTTCATATTTTCATCTCTTTTCCCTCCCCTCCTCCTGTTAAATGAGACTCGGGAACAGAGTTAAGTGGCAATTTATGTTGGTAAGTTTGAGTATTAACATTACATTCTTTATCCACATCTATTTAATCTATCTAATTATCCATGTGTAGGGGTACACATGAATAATGCCTCTACTCATTGACGTTGTGCGCCATGTGATAGTCCAGACAACAATTGAGCATTATGGGGCGTTTTTCTAAAATGAGTGTAATGAGGGTGTGGGCATTATGTTACAAAAGGGGTGTAAATAAAATTAAATAAAAAAATATCAAAAAACTTTATTGGACAAAGAAAAAGTAGAACAACAGTGATTGGCCAAAACTTTTGAACACGGCGTGGAAAAAAGAACGCAAAAACGATTTTTTTTGAAAAAAAACGTCCAGGGGCGGGTTCCTTGGCGTTTTGGGGCGTGGAATTCAACAAAAACGCCCAAAATTTGTACGACTACGGGTGGTCTTAGATTAAAAGTTTCGAACTTTTTTCTCTTATTTTTAATTAAATAATATTTTTTATATATTTATTATTACATTTTCTCTCTACTTCACTTACAACCACCTTTAAAGATACTAAAAAAATTATCAAGGATAAACAATATTTCCTATATATTTACAGATAAACAGTAGTATTCCTATATATTTTCTCTGTCTCACACTCACAACCATTCAAAAATTACTCACAACTATTTCTTATAATATAACTAATCCACTCACATAAGTCTCTCACACAAAAGTAAATTAGTGTTATATCATTCCTTTGATCTTGGCAAATGGCAATGACCAACAGACATTGTACAAGTTGGCAATATCCAAAGGAAATTCTACAAGTGTTACTGTATTTATCAATATGGCATATTTTATCCCTTTTGGAAACTTCATATGACATGTAATTGGTTACGCTAGTCGTTATCACGTCATTTATGATTGTGATGGTTGGGAGGAGTATGGTCTCAATTGTTGTGCAAGTCATGCACACACACGATCACACCCATACTTGAATCCTTAAAACACTCAGCTGATTTCAAGTTTCCTGCGTGGGGAATCCTTGTGGGTGTGCAACCATCACACCTTACGAAAGTACATTCAGTACAAATGGTAATATCCTGTATACAATTGGCATACGCTCTATCCAAACCTATCCCCCCGATGATCAATCATCGTGCGCCACTCACTGTTCCTTGATCTTTACTAAGGGCTGATGACAGACACGACATGAAGTACATTTGGCAGGTGACGTGTAACCAATCACGATGCGCCACCATACCTCCACCTATGCAGAATTACCTGTCTTGTCAAAGGAGACCGAATAGATATTCCCTGAAAGCGGTGTCCGGCCCACGAGCCGATAATCCCAGCTCTTTCTCTAACCCTTCGGTTATCAATAACATCTACCAAAGGTTTAAGATTTCAACTTCTACTCTCTCACTCTAAACACACACACATACACACTGTTTCTCTCTCTAAACCGTTACTTATTCTTATGGTGGAGTCTAGTTAAGAAAAAAAACCCCATTCTCCTCTTAACGAGCTAACAGTGTTGTTAGTTTTGAAGATCACTTGTAGCTGTGTCGATCAAGGATGAATTTAAGAAGATGACCCCCGCTCGAAATACCATCCTTTAGGTTCTGTCGTTGGGTGTGTCCTCATCATCAGATGAGCCCAATGCTTCCCCTCCTTTATTGAGAATGTTAGTGTAATCAGGAACTACTTGAATCTCAGGTGCTGATGTTGAAGATGAGGCTGCAGGTGTGTGATCCCCCGCAGCTGTAGAATCCCCCTCAAATTCAACATCCCCCTCTTCCTCGGCATTATGTGTAACAGTTGATGGTTGAGAAACAGTATTCGATGGACCAGAAGTACCTACATGAACTACATGAGGATCATCAAGAATATCAAATGATTTAAAAAGATAAGCATAGTTATAGAGAGTGAATGGCCCGTTTCCAGCACCAGTCTAATTTTCCTCGAGCCACTGTACGTCGAAGGACTCAACAATCTGTCTAGTCTTCTTGTTGTACACTCTATATGCAGTTTTGTTTTCATGAGCAACTTTTCCAGCATATCCAATGAAATAGCATTCATCTCCCCTAGCATCAAAATTTGGTATGGATTCCGGGTGCAAAAGAGTGCATGGACAACCGAAAGCTCTAAAGTGCACGACAGAGGGTTTCTCGCCGAACATTACTTCGTGAGGCGTCTTCATACGTGCTTTGTTTATAATAACTTTGTTTTGAACATAGCACGCAATATTAATAGCCTCATCCCAGAAGAACACTGGGAGCTTAGAATCACACAGCATCGTGCGATGTAACACCCCGAAAACATAAATCTTTTATTATAAATTTAATGTTGGTAATAAACAAAATAAACTAACTAGGAATAAAAATAACCTAGTTTGTTAGAAGTCTTGTAGTAATATGAGAGTTGATTAAAAACACCTAAAGTAAAACTTGAGAATAGTTGAAGGGCCAAAGGTGTTAAAATTGAAACTAGTTTTTATAAAACAAAAATTAAAAATCCTAAACACACACTTGTGTGTGTGTCTGGATCGATCAAACACAGGGGGTGACCAAACTCAACCTTTCAAACCCTAGTTCTTGCAAATTGATCAAATTGAAAGCTCAAATCAGTCCCAAATCGATAACCAAGCATAAATTTGTGATCACCTCAGTAAAGGGGTCACGATGAGGCCTAAATCGATAACCAAGCATAAATCATGACCTCAATGAGCGTTTGGGATGATGCTACATCATCATTCAGTTATAAATGAATTGGTTGTGCACGATGAGGCCTTCTAGATGGTTTACAGCTGTAATCCTCTAAGCCTCTGCCCTATGGTAATTCTTGTTGTAACAAAAACGTCTTTTCTGTTTGTCTGAGTGGTAACTATGCGGAGGTATTTTGCTTCCATCCTAATTGTTCTGTTGCATGAGTCTGCGCAAGGATATGTTATTGGCTTTCTCGGCGCGCGGATGTTGAGGACTGTTCTCTTTTGAGTTTTCTTCTTTAGAACCGGTGCGCAGCCGTGCAGGATTCTCTTAAAGAAGGTTTATTATGGTGAAGTTGTGGTATGGTCCCATGCACCTGCGCAAGGTTTTTGGGACCTTACCCCCTCACGATGTCAATGGGAGAATTCCAAGTAGTGGTCGGGATGGATTGGTTATCCCGACATCACGCGAAGGTCGTGTGCTACCGTAAGGAGATAAAACTGACGTCTCCAAGCGGAAAACACATTACCATTTATGGTGAAAAAGGGGGTAATCTCGTAATATGTTCAATGTTAAAAGCTCACAAGCTTATGAGACGCGGATGTAGTGCGTTTATGATATACACAAATGAACCAGAGAAAGGATCGCCAAAGATTGGAGACGTACCGGTGGTACGCGAGTATGAAGATGTGTTTCCGGAGGACTTACTGGGAATACCGCCTGAACGGGAAGCAGAATTCGGGATCGAATTGGTTCCGAGTGCAAAACCCGTAGCTAAGGTGCCATATCGGCTTGCGCCATCGGAATTACAAGAATTGATGTCTCAGATACAAGATCTTCTTGACAAGGGATTTATTAGGCCGAGTGTATCTCCGTGGGGTGCACCGGTACTGTTCGTGAAGAAGAAGGACGGGAGTATACGGATGTGTATCGATTACTGGGAATTAAACAAACTCACGGTGTAAAACGATACCCGCTCCCAAGAATTTATGATTCATTTGACCTGCTACAAGGCGCGAGTTGGTTCTCAAAAATTGACCTTAGATCGGGGTATCATCAATTAAAGGTCAAAGAAGAAGATGTACCGAAGAAAGCCTTTCGTACATGGTACGGACATTACGAGTTCCTTGTGATGTCCTTCGGGTTGACAAATGCACCCGCGGCTTTCATGGACCTCATGAACCGGGTTTGCAAATCTATGCTGGATAAGTCGGTGATAGTGTTCATTGACGACATCTAGGTTTATTCAAAGAATGAAGTTGATCACGCGTATCATCTACGCGAAGTATTGGAAACGCTTAGACGCGAAAAGCTCTATGCAAAGTTCTCGAAATGCGCCTTCTGGTTGCAAGAGGTGCAATTTCTCGGGCACATCATCAGTGCAGACGGAGTGTTAGTAGATCCGTCAAAAATAGAAGATGTGGCAAATTGGAATCCTCCAAAGAATCCTTCGAAATTAGAAGCTTTTTGGGGCTTGCGGGATATTATAGGAGGTTCATACAGGATTTCTCCAAGATTGCTACGCCGTTGACCAAGTTAACTCGCAACGAGGAGAAGTTTATATGGGGTGTCGAACAAGAGAAAGCGTTCCGAACACTCAAGGAAAAGTTAACTCGCGCTCCGGTATTGACATTGCCGGACGGGGTTGATGATATGGTGGTTTACTCGGGTGCGTCACATTCGGGGCTCGGATGCGTTTTAATGCAAAGAGGCCAGGTTATAGCCTATGCTTCAAGGCAGTTGAAGGCTCACAAAAAGAAATACCCTACTCACGATCTTGAACTAGCAGTTGAAAGAATCCGAGAAGCACAAGTCGAAGCGATAAAAGAAGAGAATTGGAAGAAAGAAAGGATAGTAGGCCAGCGGAAAGAATTAATGGATGATAACAATGGGCTGAAGACTCGTTTTGGAAGAATATGGGTTCCAAGTTCATGTGGGGTTAAGACGCTTCTACTCAACGAAGCTCATAAATCCCGTTATTCCATTCATCTGGGAACGACCAAGATGTACAACGATTTGAAACAAAATTACTAGTGGCCGGGAATGAAAAGAGATGTAGTTAAGTATGTGGAGAAATGCTTGACATGTCTACAGGTCAAGGCAGGACACCAAAGGCCCTACGGTAAACTTCAACCGTTGGTTATTCCAGTTTGGAAATGGGAACATATCACCATGGACCTATTGACCAAACTACCGAAGATGAACCGAGGGTTTGATGCTATATGGGTAGTTGTGGATAGACTGACTAAGAGTGCTCACTTTATTCCAATACGTGAAACTTATACGTCAGAAAAGATGTCAGAAGTGTATACCAATGAGATAGTGGCACACCATGGAGTACCGGTATCAATTGTATCCGATAGGGATACCCGGTTTACATCAAACTTTTGGCGAGATTTCCAAGACCAGATGGGGATGAAATTGTTCATTAGCACTGCGTACCATCCTCAAACGGATGGACAGAGCGAAAGAACGATACAAACATTGGAAGACATGCTGCGGGCATGTATGATCGATTTCGGGGGTAGTTGGGATGTTTACTTACCATTAGCAGAATTCTCTTATAATAACAGTTACCATGCCAGTACCAACATGGCCCCGTACGAGATGCTTTATGGTAGAAAGTGTAGAACCCCGGTGTGTTGGGGTGAGGTGGGTCCGCGTGAACTTGCCCATAAAGATATAGTTCGAGCCACTAACGAGAAAATTGATATGGTTTGAGCTCATTTGAAAGCGGCTCTAAACAGACAAAAGTCTTATGCTGACAAAAGACGAAGACCGATCAAATTTCAGGTGGGCGATAAAGTTATGCTTAAAGTATCCCCATGGAAGGGCGTTATCCGGTTCAGAAAAAGAAGGAAGTTAAGTCTGAGGTTTATTGGGCCGTTTAAAATCATTGAACGGGTTGGCAAGGTAGCATATCGCCTTGAACTACAGAAAGAATTGAGCGGAATCCATGGCACGTTTCACGTGTCACAACTCCGAAAGTGTCTAGCTGAGGAAACGACTTATATTCACTACGACGACATCGAAGTGGACAATAGCCTTAATTATGCGGTGAAGCCGATTGAGATTCTAGATCGGTAGGTTAAAGGTTTGCGGAACAAGAAAATCTATCAAGTGAAGGTCAAGTGGGAGCATAGGTAGGGTTCGGATACTACATGGGAATCCGAAGCGGAGATGCGACGTCTCTACCCAACATTATTTGGTACGTATTCCGGTTTCGAGGACGAAACCCTTTATAAGGGGGTGGACTTGTAACACCTCGAAAATATAAATCTTTTATTATAAATTTAATGTTGGTAATAAACAAAATAAACTATCTAGGAATAAAAATAACCTAGTTAGTTAGAAGTCTTGTAGTAATATGAGAGTTGATTAAAAACACCTAAAGTAAAACTTGACAATAGTTGAAGGGCCAGAGGTGTTAAAATTGAAACTTGTTTTTATAAAACAAAAATTAAATATCCTAAACACACACTTGTGTGTGTGTCTGGATCGATCAAACACAGGGGGCGACCAAACTCAACCTTTCAAACCCTAGTTCTTGCAAATTAATCAAATTGAAAGCTTAAATCAGTCCTAAATCGATAACCAAGCATAAATTTGTGATCACCTCAGTAAAGGGGTCATAAGGTATGTAAAATTTCACTATTTGGTTCCATCTTAAATTCTGGATGAACATATAAGATTCAGAAATTGTGCTTGCATGATTATTGTTTGGATGAAAGTGGAATAAAATCATGTCTAGGAATAAACCCTAGCCATTAGCTTGTTGAATTTTTCTCATCATTATGAGATTCATAATCACCAATATAGGTGTTTAGTGGGTTTTGTAGAAATATGTTAAACACTAGGATTATGATTGTCACTCTAGTGTATTTTGAGCCCTATAAAGTAAATCCAGAATGTTGATGTGAAAATTTCACATGAACTTGTCTGATTTATGTTTAATCTTGGCTAAATAGTTAGTCATGAACTTGATTGTTAATTATATGAAATTATGCCTTTTAGGTGTTTGTTGAAATGCCTAAAAGAAAGCTCAATGTTGGAATTTTGAATTAAAACACATATTAGTATGTTATGACGAATTATGCGATATATGTTATGATAAGAGTTCTGAACGAAAGGTTGGTTGAACTCTATAGGCAAGGAAACCGGAACGTCGAGCGGACAAGCCGGTGGCGATACGCGGTTAAAAGGAGCGATTTGAAGGTACGTAACTGTGGTTTCGTTACATTATGTTTGAAAACTGATTGTAGCTTGTTGATTTAGAATTAGCGTTAAATGTGAATTTGTTATGTTGTTGAAGTGACGAAGCTTACTAGACAAACAAAACGGGTCAAAATATTGGTTAGAATAAAGTTTGGTATGTCGTTAAAATGGTGGTTTCCATTAGATAACCAAACGGGTCAAAATTTGGTAACAATGTCCATTTTGGTAATGTTGAAGTGATTTGATTATCACTCATTGAATGTGCGTTATAAATGCGTAAACCGAGGGATGGAGGTGATACGCCATTGATAAGCCCGAAAATGGGTAACTAAGTTTAAAAAGTAATAATGGTGTTTAATGCAAGGTATGACATACAACGAAGCGGGTCGAATAATAGAAAAACGGACTTATAGGCTAATTGCTTAAAAACCGGATTTTAATACCAACTATGATGGTAAACGGGTTCGTATTTAAATCACGGACTCGTAGGAAAAAGAAATACGTTAAACGGTCATGTAGAATGAAAGTTATGAATGTTTAAAGTTGAGTTTTTGGAAAAATCTTGGAGCTGGGCATCTGCAGCTATGAAGGACGAAACCTTCTGTGAAAAAGGGGCTCTGGCGCCTTGCGAAAGAATCGTCTAACAAGGTCGCGTCCCACCACAGCTTCTGGCGGCCCGCGAGGGTTGAGCTTAAGTCTGTCATGCCCCGCGACAGACTGCTGTGCTGGAAATTTTGTTTATTTTGTTCGTTTTTGCAATTCGGATATGTTTTAACCGTTTATTTGCTCATCAAAACTAACCTTAATGCTGGTTTTGATATTAGGTGTAGTAGGTGACATTCTGGATGGCGATCAAGCATTCAACAAGAACCGAACGCACAACTTTTGAAGCTTCCGCGAATGATGTTGTGTAAGTTGTTTGTTTTAAAAACATGTGAACTACTAAATGTTTAAAGTTAGTATGAATTATGTGATCTTGTATAACTTAACTATGAATGTGTTTTAACTTATCAAGGCTTTTGTATGGTCGTATTTATATATATAATGTGTATTTTGATTAAAATTGTCTATTATGAGACGGGTGTTACATGTGAGCCACTTCAATTAGGGTTCTATTCCTTCTTGCGGCAACTCCATTCTGCTCAGGAGTTCTAGCAGCACTGTATTGTCGGGCAATTCCCCTTTCAGCACAGAAGAAATTCAATTCAGCATTCTTGAATTCGATTCCATTGTCACTTCGAATTCCCTTCACTTTCTTGCCTATCTGATTTTCCATGAAGATTATGAATCTTTTGATTAGTTCTGCAGTCTCATTCTTGTTAACTAAGAAGAAAACCCAAGTAAAACGTGAGTAGTCATCAGTAATTACTAGACAGTAAGACTTTCCAGACAGATTGAGCACATTCACAGGACCAAAAAGATCCATGTGAAGAAGCTGCATCACACTGTTAATAGTGTTGACAGTTTTGGGAAAATGAGGTTTTCGATGTTGTTTACCCTTAGCACAGGAAACACATTTTTCAAAAGTGATAAAATCTTTTACTAGTAGACCCCTTACCAACCCCAATTTTGCAAGACGGTTCAGATTTTTGACGTTTGAATGCCCTAACCACAGCATAGTATTATGTTCAGATATTTTAGTAAACAAACACGCAACGCTTTCAGTAGGTGGTTTATTCATGTCGATGACATAAGTGTTGCCTTTTCGTTCAGACTTTAATAGTATCCATTCATCAGGAATGACCATTCCTGGTTTCAGAATGAGGCAGTGTTTGTCAGTGAAGTGAGTTGAGTAACCGTTGTCGCATATTTGAGAGACACTCAGCAGGCTATGCTTCAACTCAGGAACGTAGTTGACTTCTTTGAAACAGAGACCACCATTTTTTACTATGCCTCATTGCGTGATCTTTCCTTTCTCTCCTCCCACAAAAGCAACATATCCACCATTGTAATCTTCAAGATCAGTAAGTTGAGATAAGTCGCCAATCATATGCCTGGAACAACCACTGTCAATGACCCAGAGTCGAATGACAGCCCTCCATAGCCGTTCCTGCATAGTATGTAGGATTAATTAGATTTTAGTACCCAAGCCATAGTAGCAGTGGGCACACCCTGTTCATTAACATGTGTGACTTGCATCCAAACCAAATTTTCTTTAGAGTAGATAGGCTTATTATTGATGCACGATGATTTAGGAGAAATATCTGGAACACGACTCTTAGGTTTCCAAACTTGCTTAGGCCTTTCCAATTTCTTAGATGCCTTAGGCGAAACAGGTGTAGAGTTTGGAGTGTGACTCTTGTTTTTCAGTTTAATTTGTTTTGCTTTGTTCCAGTCTTCATCAGAAGGCTTCACCTTGGAATTCAGCTTCTTAACATGTTTAGATTTTTGAGTCTTCTCATGTTTTGAAGGTTTGAGATTCCTTTTTGGAGCCTTCTGATGCTCTCCTTCTTTGAGTTTATCAGGACGATGCTGACAATTTCTTGCAATGTGTCCAGCAACTCCACACGTATAACATATTTGTCGTTTCACATGCGGTTTTGCCTGAAATCCATCAGTGTTTACAGAACTTGAGGACTTGTGTGGTTCCTGAGAAGCAAGCGAAACAGGTTTAATTTGATCCTTAGAAACAAAATTACATTTAGTTGGATTTATTGATCTTGATTTTGGTGGAACATATTTTGTTTCACCTCCTTTTTTAGTCTGTTTTACCAATAGATTTTTAGATTTATCACCATTTGACTCAACATAAGCTCCTGATGTTGATTCTAATTCTTTGTTGATCAAATCTGATTCAACTGTTTCAGATGATTCGTTAGTGGATTTTACTAAATCAACTAACTCTGAGTTTTCACAGTCAGCCTTTTCTGAGGAATCACATGTCAAATCAGATGAAACTGATGATTCAGTAAGTTCATCAGACTTGATTTTAGTCTGATGTGATTCAGCTTCTTCAG
Organism: Helianthus tuberosus; assembly: GCA_030545235.1. Taxonomy (NCBI): domain Eukaryota; kingdom Viridiplantae; phylum Streptophyta; class Magnoliopsida; order Asterales; family Asteraceae; genus Helianthus; species Helianthus tuberosus. The sequence continues at coordinate 205,160,472 of CM060425.1, forward strand.
GTGATCAATCGTTGACCTCGACTGATTCAACCATTTCTGATTTCTCACAAGTGGTTGTCTCAGAGATGTCACATGTTGAATCACATGAGGAGCCTGACTCACTCTGTTTGCCATTTCCAAACCCTTTCATAAAATCATCCAACCCTTTTATCATGGCAAACTCAATATTATCTAATTTCACTTCAGACTCTTGTGTTTGAGATTGCACTTCAGGTGAATTTTGTGAAAAACATGATTCTACATTTTCCAATACTTGAAAATGTTTATCGATATTTACGTTATTCTCAAAATTCAGGGTTTCTGTATGGTTTGAAACATTTTCAGGTTTAATAAACGTTTTCTGATAGGCATGTTTCTCCAAAATAATTAAAGTTTTATCAGGCCTTGTGATTTTGATTTTTCTAGACTTAGCAGGTTCGGTTTTCTTGTCCTCTGGTTTCCCATACTCCATTTTGGGCAGATTATCTATCTCCTCTTCAGTCATGGGAATTGAGGAGTAATTGTGATTGTATGGTGGAGGTATGCATACGAATCCCAATCCTTTGTTCCCCACTTCCTTTTTGCTACATTTTAACTGTTGTTTAATCATTTTCTCAACTTTCTCACTAGACACGTCGAATTTTTTAAAATTAAATTCTGTGTTTTCAAAAGTTGATTTTAAGTTATCAAGTTCAACAATTAATTTTTCAGACAGTTCTTTAAAGTGGAGATATCTACATCGTGCCTCACTCAGATCGTTTTGCAACTTTCAGATATCACGCTTTTGCACCTCCACCATATCCTTGTACCCATTTAATTTCTTTTTAATTTCATAATCATTAGATCTTGTATATTGAAGTTGCATAACGAGCGAGTTTGCCTGCTCTTTGAAACCTTTAACTTTTTCCCTACATGCAGGAGTACAACAAATATCATCTACGCACACCTCAGCTTCAGAAGGAGTGTAGTCGTTCATCTGAGCCATGGGAGCTTGATAGATCGTTCCTTTAATAATTTCAGTGGCTGATTCAATGTTTTCATTCACCTGTTCCACAAGAGCTTGATTCGACTGATACCGGGTGTCTGGAGTAAGCTGCAAATCATTCATTTGTTATGTCCAATCGAAGCCCCATCCTTCCTGAACCACCAAAGCACTTCCAGGATTTGCAACTAATTCTGATGAGCTTGTATGGTTTTTTGGCTACTGTGTTTGAGTGTGAACCCTGAGCAGGACGAGAAATAGTGATGTTTGAGGTGGACACAACGTTTGGAGCTGGTTACGCAGCTGAACTAACAGTAACAGTGACATTTAGGTCAGATCTCTCCCTTCGTGGTTGACTGCATTCACGAGTAAAGTGCCAAGGTTCGTGGCAATTGTAGCACCTGAGCTTTGACTTGTTCCAACCAAGCTCATGATCAGCTGTCTCCCATTTGTTTCGACCAATTCTCTTCACAAAATTTTTAGCCCTAAACACCGCCATGGCCATCTGCCAAGTAATGTCCATTTCTTCGACATCATCAGGATGGACTTCATGTAGTTCAGTTGAAGCGATGTTATTTGCCATCTTCCCAATGATGAAAGCGTGATAACAGTTCATGACCCCTGTTATGAAAACCATGTGCTCCTCAAATTTCCTAGAAACAGCAATAGTGGAGGTCCAATTGGCAGCGTCGAATGCAGTGGAAGTGGCAGGATGAGCTTGAGCGGATGCAGGTGTAGATTGATGTGCAGGATGTGGTGCAAATTGAGCAGGGTTCATTTGTTGAACTGGAGCATGAAAGTAACCAGACTGGCTAATGTAGGTGCCAAGAATTGAGGGAAACAGAACGGTAGAAGGTGCTTGAAACGAGCCAACTCCTTGTTGAGATACCAGTGCAGTGTTTGTCAACACACCTGCGTTGTTGTAGCTTGCAGTGTGGTTGTACAGCCTTTGCTTATCATTCATCTCATAGGATTTAAGCAGTGATATCAATTCAGCAAGAGTCATTCTGGTCAAATCCATGGTTCTCTTGATAAGGGTGACGTTTGTATCCCAGTTTCTTGGAAGGGCATTGAGCAGTTTCTTGTTGATGACAGAGTTTTGCAGCACGATGTCATGAGTTTTTATATCACTAATCAAAGCAACAAATCTTTGAATATGATTTTCCAGTGTTTCTCCTGGATAGTGATTGAACAAATTGAACTTTTGAGTGAGCATCTCCCTTTTGCTTTCCTTCATCTCCTCGTTTCCTTCGTACATAGCTATGGATATTTGGTTTTCATTTCACTCTCGAGTTCCCAAGTGAATTTGGCGCCACGCTTTCTTTCCCATCGCACCTTAACTATGGAAATTTTGCTGCGCCTTATCCGCTTGGTACCTCGGTCCATGATTTCGACCGGTTTTTCCACAAAATGAAGAGTCTTGTTTATTTGCAAGACTTCGATGGGGATCTGACGTTCCTCGTCTGCTAAGCACTTCCTAAGATTAGAAACGTGGAACGTCGGATGCACATTGCTAAGCTCTTGAGGCAAATCGGGTCGGTAAGCCACCTTGCCAATCCTTTCAAGAATCTTGAAAGGACCCACGTAGCGAGGGGTAAGCTTTCCCTTTTTACCAAAATGTATAACTCCTTTCCAAGGAGATACTTTGAGCAGAACGTGATCTCCAACATTGAATTCCAGAGGCTTACGCCTTTTGTCAGCATAGCTCTTTTGTCTGCTCCTAGCCTTGATTAAGTTATCGCGGATTTGAAGAATCTTATTTGTCGTCTCTTGAATGATCGCAGGGCCAGTAAGTTGCTTGTCACCAATCTCATGCCAACTGAGAGGAGATCGGCACTTGCGACCGTATAAGGCTTCGAAAGGAGCCATCTGAATACTGGAATGATAGCTGTTGTTGTACGAGAACTCGATCAATGGTAAATGTACATCCCAATTACCACCAAAGTCGATGACACAAGAGCGGAGCATATCCTCTAGGGTCTGAATAGTGCGTTCAGTCTGTCCACCCGTTTGAGGATGAAAGGCTGTACTAAGATTCAAGTGAGAACCCATAGCGGACTGAAAAGTTTGCCAAAGACGTGACGTAAAACGACCATTGCGGTCGAAGATAATGTCAATTGGTATACCATGACGACATATGATTTCATCAGTGTAGATTCGAGCAAGTTTCTCCACTTTGAAATCTTCACGTATAGGAAGAAAGTGGGCTGATTTGGTCAAAGGGTTAATGATAACCCATATACTATCATGACCCGCAGGTGTGCGGGGTAGTTTAGTTATAAAGTCCATAGCGATGCTATCCTATTTCCAAACAGGGATTTCTGGTTTTTCAAGAAGACCTGAAGGACACTGATGTTCGGCTTTAACCTTTGAGCAAGTAAGACACTATGAGATGTACGCGATGATTTCCTTTTTCATACCAGGCCACCAATAGGTCGTACGCAAGTCATGGTACATCTTATCAGCACCCGGATGAATAGAGTATCGGGATTTGTGAGCCTCATTCATAATGAGTTCATGAAGATTATCATGATCTGGCACCCAGATGCGATTGAGATAGTATTGAAGTCCATCAGACTTTGTTTCAAGTTGATCAATCGAAGCACCTCATATCTCAACGATTAGACTACCTTCGTTGGCAGACGAGTATTGAGCTTCACGGATACAAGCATGAAGATCACCAATGATCTGAGAACTGCGAATGCTACTAACATGAGTCTTATGACTAAGAGCGTCGGCCACGACATTCGCTTTGCCAGGATGGTAGCGAATCTCGCAGTCATAGTTATTAAGTAACTCTACCCATCGTCACTGATGCATATTCAGTTCTTTTTGGTTAAAGATGTGCTGCAGGCTCTTATGGTCAGTTAAAACCACACACTTAGTACCATATAGGTAGTGTTTCCAGATCTTTAATGCAAAAACAACTGCGCCCAGCTCTAAATCGTGGGTAGTATAGTTCTTCTCATGTATTTTGAGCTGTCGGGAGGCATAAGCGATGACCTTGTCCCACTGCATAAGCACACAGCCTAGGCCACGGTTCGAGGCATCACAATATACCACAAAATCATCATTCCCATCAGGGAGAGGAAGTACAGGAGCGTTACAAAGAAGATTCTTAAGAGTTTGAAAGGATTCCTCTTGCTCAGGACCCCAAGCAAAATCTTTCTCTTTCTGAGTTAACGAAGTAAGAGGAACGACGATCTTTGAAAAGTCTGAGATGAATCGATGGTAATAACCCGCCAATCCCAAGAAAGAACGAATCTCAGATGCAGATTTAGGCGTACTCCAATTCTTTACTGCCTCGATTTTGGAAGGGTCAACATGAATTCCTTGTTTACTAACGACATGCCCGAGAAATTGTACTTCATTAATCCAAAATTCACACTTAGAAAACTTTGCGTATAAGTGTTCACCATGTAAAAGTTCTAACATGAGGCGTAGGTGTCGTTCATGGTCGGCTCGAGTTTTCAAATAAATAAGAATATCATTAATAAAGACTATTACAAAACGATCCAAGTAAGGTTTACAAACACGATTCATAAGATCCATGAACACAGCGGGTGCGTTGGTCAGACCAAAAAGGCATAACCACGAACTCGTAATGTCCATATCGAGTGCGAAATGAGGTTTTGGGGATATCTTCTTGGAGAACACGGAGCTGATGATAACCAGATCGAAGGTCGATTTTAGAGAAACAGCTTGCGCCTTGTAGTTGGTCAAATAGATCATCGATACGAGGGAGAGGATAACGATTCTTAACGGTGAGTTTATTAAGTTTACGGTAGTCGATGCACATGCGAAATAAACCATCTTTCTTCTTGATGAATAGCACAGGAGCACCCCAAGGTGAGGTACTTGGACGTATAAAACCTTTGTCGAGTAGCTCTTATAGTTGACTAGATAACTCTTGCATCTCAGAGGGTGCAAGTCGGTAAGAAGCCTTGGCAATAGGAGTCGAACCAGGTATAATATCAATACGAAAATCAACAGGTCGAGGAGGAGGAAGACCAGGAAGATCTTCAGGAAAGACGTCAGGGAAATCACGCACTACTGGAACATTACTTACGCTCTTTCCCTTGCCCTTTTGTCCCACTATGTGGGCCAAGATGGCAAAGTACTATTTATGTAAGCATTTATTCGCTTGTGTGCATGACATCAACTTCAGTCCTCTAGAAGGTCGGTCTCCATAGACGTGCAAAGTATCACCAGATGGGAGAGGTAAATGAACGTACTTCTCATGACAAGCGATTTCGGCATGGTTCTTACGCAACCAATCCATGCCGACTATGATATCGAAACTACCCAATTGCATGGGTATGAGATCAATAGTAAAAACGTGATTGTTAAGAGTCAGGGAACAATCACAGAGAATAGAATCAACTAGAATAGACTTACCATCGGCAATCTCAACAGAGAACGACTTAAGTAGTTTAGAGCGTGCACAGTTTATCAAAGATTCAAACTCTACGGACACAAAGCTTCTGTCGGCACCAGTATCAAATAGTATCGAAGCGTAAAGATTATTAACGAGAAACGTACCACTAACAACGTCATTATCGTTACGCGCCTGATTCGCGTTGATGTTGAACGCTCGTCCTCGAGCAGCTTGCTGCTGCTCCTGATTCAGCTGGGGACATTGGGGACGGAGATGAGTAGTGTCTCCACACTTGTAGCATGCTCGCACATTTGCTGGTTTCGGGTTCTGCTGAGCTGGCTGAGCTGGCGGTGCTTGCTGGACTTGATTGGCTTGACGACAGTAAGGGGTTGTGTGACCATAGCGATTGCAGTTGGAACACAGACGACAAGCTGAGTTGGCAGGGTGATGATATTTACAAGTGGCACATTTAGGATGAACCCCAGTGTACAGCCTCTTGGTGTTTTCTGGAGTAGGAGGGTTTGGGGTAACATCAGGCACAATAGCATTGCCAACAGGGTTTGGATTCGCAGCAGGGACAATCGCATTGCAGCTAGAACCTTGAGACTTTCGTTTCTTGTTCTTGCTGCCACTTGGTTGCTGCGTGATTTGGTTAGCAGGTTTTGATGGAGCAGAGTTTACTGACTGTTTATCATAAACACGGTTATTGTTCAAACTTGCTGCTAGACGGTAAACTTCTTCAATACAGCTGAGTTGAGCTGCTTCAATGGCGTCACGCATTGCAGGAGGTAACCCATGAATGTACTTGGTGATCATGCGTGTGACACCTGGGTCACTGCGACCATCAAACAAATGCCAAGCCAATGAAATATTTTATTTCATACTTGGGATCTGTATAAATATGTGTATCTTTTGCACATATAAATTCTTGTTCAATTTCAAACTCTAAATCGCTTTCTGGAAGGTTATACGCGCATTGATGCGTAAATATAACCAGTATGCAACGAACACTACGGAATAGTGAAATAGGCTTAACATACCTTAAATAACCTTTACATAACTTAGAAATAAGTTTTGAAGGCTTTGGTATGGCAAAAACAAGTTAATTCGCTTACAGGGACTAAACTTGACAAACTGCGAAAGTATGACGATTCGTACTAGAACAGACATTCCGGAACATGGCCATAAGTTAAACATACCATAAATATCCTTTACATAGCTTAGAAATAGGCTTTGAGGGGTTCGGTATGCTAAAATAAACTTTTGGGTCATTCAGGGACTAAAAGTGTCAAAAAGTGCACAAGTTTGCACTTTCGCGCATAACTTATGTTCTGAATACATCCGGACATCCAAAAATTTATGTAAGCACTAAAACATTTTATTTTAGTGTTTGGCATAAGAAAAATCCATTCGTCACGTCATTTGGATCGTTTTTCGCGCTTGTGCGCATTCCGTCGTAATTAAGCGAACATCGCGTTCGTACGACCTAACGAACCGACATCCGACATATTTTTGAGCATTTTTCATGTCTACAATGTTTAGGCATCATTTTAGGGCCTTGAAGTAGGCTTTATGGGCCTTAGAAGTGTCGGAAATGGCCTTAAACACGTGCAGGGACCAAAACTGTCATTTCTGAAACATATTTCTGATCTGTGCAGGCCAGGCGGCCCGCGTAAGATCAATGTGAATCCTTACGCGGCCCGCGTCAGTGTCTCTGATCAGATAAGATCGATTTGTCAGCAGATTACAGCTGTTTAATCCACAACCACAAACCCACACTCGACCTTTCAGCTCATTAGGGGTCATTTTAGCCACCATAACTTTCCAACAAGTGTACGCACGAGATTCGATCACGTTATTCAAGAAATGATCTTAACGGTTCGGGAAACACTATAAATACCCCACCCCATTTGCTTCAAACTCACTAGAATCTGATCTAAAAGACTCTAAGTTGGAACCATTGTTTCATACCTGAGTTATTTTGATCTAGATTAGCTTTCGGGGACCCTTTGTAAGTGTTCCTTCGTTCTTTTATTGTTTTCGAGTCCGAAAAGCCTATGGTCAATGCGAAGTTCGTTTGAACTTCGCAACGTGATTGTAATCACGATGGTTATAGTCCCTTGTGACTATGCCTACTGATTACCACGCTGTCTAGGGTCGTAAGGGTAAGCGATCTAATAAATCGCTTATACCTTCGAACCCGACCCATTTGGTCGATCATTAGGATCCGACCAAATACATTAGGTGACCATAGTATATAGGGAATAACCTTCCGAGGTTATACCTTATGGTCGCTTCGTTTAAGAAGTTGTATGATAGGTAGTTTATATGCCTTAGGTAAATTACCAAAATACCCCTTTGATGCCAAAATTCATTTTAAACATATGTAACATAACTTTTGACATCTAAACTGATTTGACAACAATATTAGACATGTTAAGGCAATGTTACTTGTCATAGGACTAGTTAAGCGGTCCGAACGCGTTTTACGCGAACGACGCGTTAAAGTAGCATAAGCTACCTAAACGGGTCGTAATGGGTCGTAAACAATTATGTTAGGTTTCATTTAGTATGTAGGCTTTGTTAAACCATATTATACGAGTCTTCATACTCGTTTGGTTTACGAACCCTCATTCTATCCGATCCTCCGATTTAGGTCCGGTTTATTAACGTAGTTACCTATATTAGGTGCCGTTTGATTCCGTGATCTCTAGCATTGCTTGGTGGTTATCTTAGGACTTCTGAGCAATCTCAAGTGAGTACATAGACCCCTCTTTTACTGTTTTCCAAACTGTTTTGGGGTGAAACACATGTGCCTACTTGTTACTTTCATGCTTTCCTACTTTCACATCATATACTTGCTATGTTCAATAGTACACTTATAGTACATCGTTTTACATTACATTTCATGCTATGTACGCCCATTGTGTGCATACTTAGTACATTGTTTTACATTGCATTTCTGTTGCATATGCTCATCCAGTAAATGAACACATTATACTACATTTTGAACCGTTGTAACTATTTGACTATGTGAACCGTTTGTAACCGTTGAACCGTGTGAACCGTGTGAACCGTTTGTAACTGTTGAACCGTTTGTAACCGTTGAACCGTGTGAACCGTTTGTAACTGTTGAACCGTTTGTATCCATTGACATGATTTATATTTGACAATAGACAATTGACTAAACATAAACATTACATTTTGGTGGTTGTTTGGGTAAGTGATTTAAGTGACAAGGCATGTGTAATATGATACAAGCATGGTGGATATGCCGCTGGTACTTCCTATATATAAGTGTTTGTATGGTATTACATATTGTAGTGTTATTTAAACCATTTCAGTTTAGACATATTACATCTACGATACATCTACACATAAACATCGTTTTACAAAGAACTTAACTTATACAAACTCATTTCACATGGTTATTTACTTAACCATGCACAATTCTTTTATAGATATATATCATTTGGTTTATTTACCACTTTTCAAACACTTTATGAAGGCAAACACTCAAACAAGATTCATGGCTACTTTTATCAAACAGTTTCTTTAAACTCAAGTCATGAATCCTATTTTCACAAAACCTATGTATCTCACAGGCATTTTTATGCTGACGTACCTATTTTCACATGTGTTTTTCAGGAACTGTTGCATAAGGTGATCAAGATATACATAGGAAGACTCAGACTTTAGTGACATTAAAAGATGCAAGACTAGTTATTATGTTGTACTTCTTTGCTTGTTAAGACATTGTAACATTTTTAATCAATAAAACAATATTTCAATTTCCATGTGTTATGAAACAATGATTCTGTTACAACACTCCCCGACGTTTCCGCCACGTTTGGTTGTCCTATTGGAGTGGATGTTCCTCTCATTTGTCCACCAGTCTAGAGCTCTCCCTTGAAATACACCAGTTGCACTCCTAGTCTTTAGATGCCCCGGGCACTCACTGTTGATGAAGGTAACTTCGATGCTGTCGAACCACTCCAGCATTGCAGTCACCCCATCACTGCCCGTGAAAGGCTTAGGGTTGCAAGAGACGAAGTGTTTGTAGTTGAAGCTCACAGGCTTAGGTTTGTCTTTTTTTAGAGTCAACATAGGAGGGGGGAGTGTTTGATCCGTGGATTTCAGTGACAATCTTGGGAACAATGCATGCAATCTGGTCGGCCATGAAAGACATCATCTTTTTCTGAGTGTTGGCCTTTGACCTCTTGTGTGGGTTGGAGAGACGACTTGATGACATCTAAAGAGTCAGAATAAGGATCGGGTGAGACTTGATCATAACGTTTTAGTGATATAGTTTCACAAACACGTAATGTGGCATAAAGTTTCACATGATTGCATAAAAGACTCAAGTTGTTTCACCTATCACAAAACGTTCAACAAGGTCCACAAGGTTTAATCAGATTGTCTTACATTGCATAAAACGTTTATCATGTTTCACATAGTTTAATCAAGACTCCCACGTAGTATGATACGAATGAATAAAGCATCATAAATTTAGTTTGTTCTCGAGAGGTTATTATTACTGTTTCAGATTGCGGAGATACGGGCGATTCGTGTAAAAGTTTCAAAACGAGCAAAGTATCAAATATAAAACCACATGTAAATCGAGATAACATAAAAGATAGGATCATAAAACATAGGATTGTTTCGGGTAGAGAAACGTTGACTAACCAAAGTGAATCGAACCCCTTTCGAATTAAGGTAGCATGCCTTGGCTTACTTAGACAAATATGTCATCGGTGTTAGGCCTACGATATTTGTCCTTTCGGTCACTACGCGTCCCTAATCGATTGGAAAATTTTGAGACTTTGGCGAGACTAAAAACAAAAGAGTGGGACTAGTTACCAAGATGCGAGTTTCACCTCTAACTTGACAACATCGTACCTTAATAGTGTCGGTACTTATCAATAGATAAGACCTACTAGGATTATGATATGGAAATTTCCCTTCAAGGTCTGGATGTCACTCCTGACTTGAGGGTAAATCTCGTGCGAAAATACAAACACTGCTGAGCGAAAGTCGTCATCAAAGGCGGGAATCACCCCTGTTTTGATGAGTCATTTCGAGAGTGTTTTCAAGCATCTAAGGGTGTATTGTGTTAGCCTTAGGAAAGGCATATAAGTTTAATAGGAAAGTGTTGCTAGGAAACATATACGGTAGAATGCATAAGTTTTAAACCACAAATAAGAGTCGAAGTTCCTAGAACTATAGACTAGGGCAAAGTATTCCTACTTTTCCTAATTCTTTATAGTTATGGCTCTGATACCTATCTGTCACACCCCAACCGATGGCGGAAACATCGGGGCGCGGCACTAAGCGAATCAGATTGCTCAAGAGATTCCACAACACTAATTGTTTCGATAATGATTAATCAAGTTTCATAAAATTGTCTAAACATCAACGACAATTCACAACCACAAAAGTATCAAATAACATAAACATTTAAATATTGTTCAATTTTCCTGAATTATCTAAGATGAGTTTCTAAGCATTATCCTAGCTTGTTTCTTGATAACCCAGCTACTATCAACCTGCAACATGTATTAGAATAAAATCAACAAAAATGTTGGCGAGCATACAAGTTTGAATACGTAGCATAATAGTTTCAACATTTAGAAACTCATATCCAACATGAAAACATATAATAAGTTTCACCATGCTAGTTTACGTAGTCCAAGTGAGAACCCAAGTTTCCAATTCATTAAGTGCCTCTCCCAAAGTTTAACGGGAGGTTATATGTCTCATCCTAACAATACCCCAAAGACTAACGGGGAGGTACATTACCCCTATAGCGCTACCATTGTTAAGACGGAACTACACACATGGATTAAACGTTCACTTAGCATAAAAGTCTCAAGTATCACAAGTATCAAGTTTCATGTTTAAATGGATAGAGTATGTTTCAAATAAGTTTCAAGTGTCAAGTGTCTTGATATATAGAATACATGTTGCATCCCAAAAGTGTTTAAAAAAAAGGGAACGAGTATACTCACAGTAGGTGCTTAGAACCAAACAATGTTAGATTGGATCGAAGGGAGCGCTGGATCAGCCTGCGTGCGGGGAACATAGCATAAGTCCTCTAAGTGCTGACCCGGTCGGGAACAGAGTGTCGAACGATGCGAAAATAGAGTAAAAGTGTCTGATAGAATACCTGAACGGATGGTCATCCGGTCGGATGACCATTCGAACCAGATGGGCTCCATCCGATCGGATGGTCATCCGGATGGATAACCATTCGAACGGATGGCCATTCGAACAGTGGGTGTTTGCGAACTGTTAAAGTTTCAAATGTTGTGATCATAGTGTCCTGTAAAACAAACAAGTGTTATCATATTCAGATCATCTGGATGAATGGTCATCCGATCGGATTATGCTCAGTGAGTGTAGTTTCTGTTAAATTTGCTAAGTTTCGAGTTAACAGAGACGGTGTAACGACTTGTTAAACAACGAAAACGTACCAAACCCAGCTCGTTCGGTCGGCTGGGAACCACCCCTTCTCGAACCGACGAACTGTTTATGGTGAGGTTCCATGTTTGGACCCGTCAATCGGCCCGTTTTCTAGTGGAAATCAGTTTTCAAGCCGGCTTTTGACTAAGGAAAGAGTCGAAAGTCTGTTTTAGTCTGATTTGTCACACCCCCAAAATACCACCTACGGAATCCCCCGCTAGGCGTGTGACATACCAATAACGAGCCACTAATCAAGTTGAACTCATAACAAGTTTTCAAACAAAATTGCTAATTATTAATGATAAGTACCACAATAAGTTTAATAAAAATCCAACAAGTTCAGCGGAAGCAATAAGTAAACCATAGTTTAAATGTTTCAAATCAAATGTATGAAATCAATAAACCCATCATGCGTATCCAATCAGTACGACCCATAACCACTCTAGCCACTCCAGACAGCAAGTTCCAATCCAAGACATCTAACGACCTGCGAGCATGCAACAAGTGTATCAGACAAAGCTGGCGAGTTCATAGTTTGTGAAAACATTAGTTACCAAGTGTTTAGTTCAGTTCATTGAATATAATGTAGATAATAACCCAAGTACGGTACAAGATGGCTACCGGATTGTTTTGCCCGTCCCCAATGCCCCTATCCAAACATTGGTCATGATTTAAGGTCATTAGTTCACGCCCGTCCTCTCAGGTATGGTGTGAGGTTGCCAAGCCTAATAGCGCCATCAACTAACACCCCGTTACCTCTCAGGTAACTATTCGGTATAAGATGGGACTTAAAATGATAGGAAGAGTGTATTATCTAACATTCTCGTTTTACCCGAAAGATTTATCCTTCTCAGGGATACCCATTTGACTGTCTCAACCACTGGGACGCATGCTCAAGAGATGAACTCACCTTTGCTTTGCTCGGTAAGGTTAGTTACTTGCTTAATAGTTGATCAAACACGTCCTATCATGGTTTACCAACAACAATCAGTTCTATATTCACGTTGCACCATGTATGTTGTCACACATTACACATGTTACGTTCATGAAATATTCACATCCTTCACGCAAGTTATAACAGTTAACCACGTCACACATCATTCATGTTAACAAAGTTTATTGTGCCACACACAAGCTTACTTCGCATATCTAAGTCCCAATTACACTTACAAGTTTTAGTATACATCGTAAAGGTGTGCGGCCCAATGTAAATTCTCTAATATATGTGTGTGGCCCAAACTCGTGAAATGGTCAAAGATGATGTGCGGCCCAAACTCGTGAAACGGTCAAAGATGATGTGTGGCCCAGAGAAATACTCGGCCCAGATCTGAGTGTGCAGCCCGGTGTTTATACAGTTCATGTAATAACTAAATCATGTTACCCGGCCCAATTCATTACCCCGCAATCTGATAGGCCGATCCATGTGTGGTCGCAAATTAATAGGCCGATCATAGTGTGCTCCAATAATCCCAAGCCCACCCCGGTTCCGCATCAAGCTACATGACCCACTGTTACCCGGAAGGGTGCAACCCAATGGTGCAAAGCCCACTCGGTATAGCCCCAAACAAGTGTGTGTGATTCTTTAACTGAATGGGCCCAATTAAACAACCCGATGCACACAAGGGTGTGGGCTTGGCTGGTGACCCGGGGTCACGCAACCCAGCCACATACGTAATGGCTGAACAGCCCCTTAAACCCCTCGGCCCAACAGCTTGAGTATTACATCTAATGTATCGCCACAGTTTGCATAATTTAAGCTTTTTCCTAGGTTTCTCGTGACTTGTAAATACGATTCTAGCATATAACCGAAACATCACATAATCTATCCGAATCTGTTATTCCTCTTGATTTACCAATTCATTGTTTCACCCTCAATCATTACGCACATAGATATGTATAAGGACTTAAATCCCACACATTCATCCTATAAGTTTATCATGACATGATGATCACCAAAACACATGCTCAAGATGATTATTAACTAGCAATTACATGACAACTAACTCTAGAGTTAACATACTATTGTATATAATCTCTTATTATGACTTCACACCCTATGTAATTATCCCTCATATACCCGTTCAGTTTGCTTGCAAACAACAATCAAAATATAAGCACATAATCAACCTTTGCATACAGAAATACAACACAAGCAAACAGGAATACAACTAATGACTAACATACTAACCGAAATAGGGGATGCACGTATAGAAGACTTCGAAGATGAAGAGGGGGGGTGTGTCTGCCGTCGCGATTTAGTGATGGGGTGAGGGTTGTTTAGGGTTTGATTAACTTATGTTAATATAATAGGTGCATGGAAACCAATTCCATATATAATCGGAACAAAGTGGGCCGAACCCACTTAAATTGTGTTTCATTTGTTTTGTTTAGGCCGAAGTGAGGTAACGACACAAAGGTTACAAATGCGGCCCAAAGGTACTAATGTGTGATCCACGTCGGGTTATTAATGTGGCCCATTAACGTATGGCCTAATGTTGCTAGCAAGTTTGATTAATAAAATTATCATATACGATTAATAGAATTTTGATAGCACGAAACGTGTAACACATTGAAGGGGAATAACGAGGAGTTAAGATCACAAGATTGAACGTTACTAACCTTTGGAAGTTTGGATTGTCACATCATCCCCAACTTGAAAGAAATTTTGTCCCGAAATTTGATAAGTAAGCACAGAGAAATGAAGTGACGAATCAAGATTGCTGCTGATTTTCCTCAGGTGCCACATCATCCCCAACTTGAAGTGGAATTTCGTCCTGAAATTCACCAGTGGTACCAGACTTAGATTGGTCATCAGGAAAAAGTTGAGGAAACTTGAGTTTCATCTGATCCTCACGCTCCCATGTGAACTCTGGTCCGCGCCTTGAGTTCCAACGAACTCTAACGATCGGAATTCGACTGTGTTTACGAACCTTGACTTGTCGATCCATGATTTCGATAGGTTCTTCGACAAACTGTAACTTGTCGTCAATCTTGAGCACTTGAAATGGCACAACCAGTGTTTCATCAGACAAACACTTCTTTAATTGGGAAACATGGAAGACATCATGAACATTACCCAACTCAGTAGGTAACTCGAGCTTGTAAGCCACTTTACGATTCGCTCCAAGATTTTAAATGGCCCAACGTAACGCGGATTAAGCTTGCCACGCTTCCCGAAGCGTACAACACCCTTCCACAGCGAAACTTTCAACATAACACGATCACCTACCGCAAACTCCAACGGTTTCCTATGATTGTCAGCGTAGCTTTTCTGACGGTCACGCGCTGCTGCCATACGATTTTTGATTGGGACAATCTTTTCTGAAGTTTCAAGTACAAGATCAAGACCTGTGATCTGGCTGTCACCCACCTCAGCCCAACAGAGAGGAGAACGGCACTTTCGTCCGTACAATGCTTCAAACAGAGCTGCCTGAATACTAGTGTGGTAGCTATTGTTGTACGAGAACTCTATCAACGGCAAATGTCTCTCCCAGCCTTTGCCAAAATTGATCACACATGCACGAAGCATGTCTTCAAGTGTCTAGATGGTTCGCTAACTCTGACCATCCTTCTATGGGTGATAAGCAGTACTCATATCGAGACGTGAACCGAACGACTTATGCATCGACTGCCATAAATCAAAAATGAAACGCGGATCTCAATCTGAGATAATGGAGGTTGGCACCCCGTGTCTAGAAACCACTTCCTTAAGATAAACCGCTGCAAGCTGTGAGAACTTATCCGTTTCTTTGATCGCTAGGAAATGTGCTGACTTCGTAAGACGATCAACGATCACCCAAATGGTATCGTTTCCGCCCTGAGTTCTCGGTAAACCTGTGACGAAATCCATGGCAATCTGCTCCCATTTCCACATGGGTATCTCTGGTTGCTGAAGTAGACCTGAGGGTTTCTGATACTCCACTTTGACTTTAGTACACGTCAAACACTTACTCACGTACGTCGCTATGTGAGCCTTCATCTTTGGCCACCAATACATAACCTTGAGATCCTGATACATTTTATCTGAACCCGGGTGAACTGAATACCGAGACTTGTGCGCTTCGTCCATCACAAGCTCCCTGAGATTACCATACAAAGGAACCCATACCCGTTCCATAAAATAATGAATGTCGTCAGATCTCTCCACAAGTTGTTTCTCCATGCCCCGCAAGTATTCAGCCTCGATGTTTTCTTCCTTCAATCCCTCAATCTGAGCGGAACAAATCTGATTAGGTAAGTTGGAGTGTATAGTGAGCTGCAGAGCGCGAACACGCTTAGGCTTCGTCTCCTTTCAGCTAAGTGCATCAGCTAAGACATTAGCTTTACCCGGGTGATACTTCATGGCGCATTCGTCGTCGTTCAACAGTTCTATCCAACGACGCTGTCGCATATTCAATTCCTTCTGGTCAAAGATATGCTGGAGGCTCCTGTGATCGGTGTAGATAGTGCATTTGGTACCGTACAGATAATGCCTCCAGATCTTCAACGCGAAAATCACAGCCCCTAACTCCAAGTCGTGAGTCGTATAATTCTTCTCATGAACTTTCAACTGTCGAGAAGCATATGCTATCACCTCCTCGCGTTGCATCAACACGTATCCGAGACCCTGAATAGAAACATCATAATAAACCACAAAATCCTCGGTACCTTCAGGTAGAGACAAGATCGGTGCGCTGCAGAGTTTCTGTTTCAAGAGTTGGAATGCGTCCTCCTGCTTCGTTCCCCAAGTGTAAACCACATTCTTCTGCGTTAACGAGGTGAGAGGTTAAGAGATCTTCGAGAAATCCTTAATAAACCGGCGATAGTACCCAGCGAGACCAAGAAATTGTCGCACCTCCGAAGGATTCTTTGGTGCCGCCCAATTTCTAATAGCATCGATCTTAGTAGGATCCACGTGTATCCCCATTTCGTTAACAATGTGACCAAGAAAGTGTACTTCCCGAATCCAGAAATCACACTTAGAGAACTTCGCGTAGAGTTGCTCCTTCCTCAGGAGCTCCAAGATAAGACGTAAGTGTCTCTCGTGGTCTTCCTTGCTGTTGGAGTAGATCAAGATGTCGTCGATGAATATAATAACAAAATCGTCCAGATACGGTTTGCACACGCGGTTCATAAGATCCATGAAAACCGCTGGTGCGTTAGTCATCCCAAATGGCATAACCAAAAACTCATAGTGGCCATACCGCGTTCGAAAAGCCGTTCTGGGAACATCCTGCTCTCGGACTCGCACCTGATGATAGCCCGACCTTAAGTCGATCTTTGAATAAAAACTTGACCCTTGCAACTGATCAAACAAATCATCGATACGTGGTAACGGATAACGGTTCTTGACGGTCACCTTGTTGAGTTCACGATAATCTATACACATTCGAAAGGACCCGTCTTTCTTCTTCACAAACAGAACTGGGGCTCCCCACGGTGAAGAACTGGGTCGAATAAAACCTCTATCTAACAGCTCTTGGAGTTGATTTGACAAATCTTGCAACTCCCCTGGCGCAAGACGATAAGGAGCATGAGCAATCGGGGCTGCTCCTGGCGTGAGGTCAATCTGAAATTCCACCTAATGATGTGGAGGTAAACCAGGGAGTTCTTCAGGAAACACATCAGGAAACTCACGAACAACTGGAAAGTCTTCGATCCTTCTCTCATCAGTTTGAGAATCAGTAACAAGAGCTAAAATAGCAGGGTAGCCCTTTCGCAGACACTTTTGAGCCTTCATAGCTGAGATGATACTAACCATTGCACTACTACGATGACCTTGAACCGACAAAGATTCTCCGCTAGGGAGAGGGATACGTACGATTTTCTCTTTACAGAGAATTTCCGCCTGATGCTTAGACAACCAGTCCATGCCAACGACCACGTCAAATCTTCCAAGAGTAACAGGGAGTAGGTCAATGTTGAACACTTGACCCATAAGTTCAAGTTTACACCCAACGAGGACATGTGAAGCTTCAATTGTTTTACCATCAGCTAGTTCTACTATATGTTTAGTTACAAAAGGTATAGGACTTAACTCTAACTGACGACTAAACCCCAAAGATACATAACTCCAATCGGCACCAGAGTCGAATAAAACAAAAGCAATTAGATCACTTACTGAAAACGTACCAGTCACCAAGTTGGCATCATTCCTAGCCTCCCCAGCACCAATAGTAAACATCGTCCCCCGTGCACCATTCCCACCATTGTTCCCATTGTTGTTATTCCCAGTGTTGTTGTTATTACCCGTATTCTGATTCAACTGAGGGCAATCTCGCCTGAAATGACCCTCATCACCACACTGAAAACAACCCTTACTATTACCCTGATTCTACTGAGGTTGCTGCCTATCCTGTTGCTGTGGCTGCTGCTGCTGTGGGAGTTGCTGCTGCTGCTGCTGTCTCGGGAGTGGAGCCCAGCAATCCTTAGCCATATGACCCACTTTGTTGCACCTGTGACAGACTCGGGTGCACGGGCCACGATGATGGAAGTTGCACTTGTTACACTTTGGCTGCTTCCCTGCATAAGTACTCTGATTCGAATTGTTGCTCTGGTTCTGATTCACAGAAGATGACTGACTGAAACTGCGATTGCTACCGGTGTCTAGTTTCTTCTGTGGTTGTATCGAATTGGACGCCTTGTCCACATCATTCCATTTACGCTTGCTGTCAGTGGCAGAAGTAGTAGCTGTAGCAGTAGTAGCAGAAACACGCGGTGGTAGCGAGCCACGCTCCACCTCCTGATCCGTGATCTTGTGGGCTAAGCGGATGATTCGAGGCAGGTTGTCAAGATTTGGAGCAGTGATCAAACTCTTGACTGACGGTGCTAAACCCTTGATGTACAATTCGATTCTTTGGGGTGGTGGTCGTGATAAATTAGGACACATATTCGCGAGCTCATGTGACCTTTTCGTATACGCTTCAATCTCAGACCCTTCCATCTTCAAATTGTAGTACTCGTTCTCCAGCTTCTGAATGTCATCACGAGGACAGTACTCCTCTCGTATCAACTCCTTGAAATCATCCCATGTAGTCGCGTTAGCCATTTCGATGCCCAACATTTGTACCTGGGCATTCCACCAAGTTAAGGCATCATCCTCCAATGTGCCTGTAGCATACTTCACCCGGTCCCCCACGGGACAGTTACACATAGCAAAGACCGAATCTTCCTTCTCAAACCAACGTAGGAGTCCCACAGCTCCTTCAGTCCCACTAAACGTCTGTGGCTTACAATCCATGAACGTCTTAAATGTGCAAACAGGTGGATGGCTTTGATTCGCAGGTTGACCTAAAACGAAAGAATATACAACACACAAGTACGTTTCGAGTATACGACACAAGGATAAAGAGTATTTGGCACATATCATACCAGCCTGGTAAGCCGCTAGGGCTTCAGCCACACGAGTGTAGATCAAGTTAGTTAATTCGGCCTGAGTCATAGCAATGTTGCCGCGTCCATGGCCTCGTCCGCTCATGTTTTTATATAAGAAGAGGGGAAAAGGTTACGAGTCGAAATAAGGTAGGAGTCAAACCTCCTAATGACTTCTACAGACTACTGAGTTCACATCAGACAACAGAGTGGAACCCCTCTCACACTCGTTAAGCCTCACTGGGACTCACATGCACCCCACATTATTATTATGTGTGCACCCATAATAATAAGGCAATTTGCATGCTTATCTCAGTGCCTCTTAACACGCGCTAAAAGGTTCCCCACATCCAAGTAGAAAACGAAGGGTATTACCGGATTAAGAACCACAATAGTCGATGGGTAGTATCACACTAACAGATCACATAACAGGGGTTGGTAACATAAGGACTCATGCTGCAGTGATAAGTGTGCATTGACGTGTAATGTCATACATAAGTGTACACTAGATATACTATGCAATAGTAAACGAGAAACGAACCTTGAAGTCTGGAGCTGAGTATCATGTTCGATTTCCAAACTGTTCGGTTATAGTCTAATTTTATGAAAACGTTTTAAAACCAAGTTCACTATAACTAGTGGCTCGGATACCAAACTGTCACACCCCCAAAATACCACCTACGGAATCCCCCGCTAGGCGTGTGACATACTAATAACGAGCCACTAATCAAGTTGAACTCATAACAAGTTTTCAAACGAAATTGCCAATTATTAATGATAAGTACCACAATAAGTTTAATAAAAATCCAACAAGTTTAGCGGAAGCAATAAGTAAACCATAGTTTAAATGTTTCAAATCAAATGTATGAAATCAATAAACCCATCATGCGTATCCAATCAGTACGACCCATGACCACTCTAGCCACTCCAGACAGCAAGTTCCAATCCAAGACATCTAACGACCTGCGAGCATGCAACAAGTGTATCAGACAAAGCTGGCGAGTTCATAGTTTGTGAAAACGTTAGTTACTAAGTGTTTAGTTCAGTTCATAGAATATAATGTAGATAATAACCCAAGTACCGTACAAGATGGCTACCGGATTGTTTTGCCCGTCCCCAATGCCCCTATCCAAACATTGGTCATGAGTTAAGGTCATTAGTTCACGCCCGTCTTCTCAGGTACGGTGTGAGGTTGCCAAGCCTAATAGCGCTATCAACTAACACCCCGTTACCTCTCAGGTAACTATTCGGTATAAGATGGGACTTAAAATGATAGGAAGAGTGTATTATCTAACATTCCCGTTTTACCCAAAAGATTTATCCTTCTCAGGGATACCCATTTGACTGTCTCAACCACTGGGACGCATGCTCAAGAGATGAACTCACCTTTGCTTTGCTCGGTAAGGTTAGTTACTTGCTTAATAGTTGATCAAACATGTCCTATCATGGTTTACCAACAACAATCAGTTCTATATTCAAGTTGTACCACGTAAGTTGTCACACATTACACATGTTACGTTCATGAAATATTCACATCCTTCACGCAAGTTATGACAGTTAACCACATCACACATCATTCATGTTAACAAAGTTTATTGTGCCACACACAAGCTTACTTCGCATATCTAAGTCCCAATTACACTTACAAGTTTTAGTATACATCGTAAAGGTGTGCGGACCAATGTAAATTCTCTAATATATGTGTGTGGCCCAAACTCGTGAAACGGTCAAAGATGATGTGTTGCCCAGAGAAATACTCGGCCCAGATCTGAGTGTGCAGCCCGATGTTTATACAGTTCATGTAATAACTAAATCATGATACCAGGCTCAATTCATTACCCAGCAATCTGATAGGCCGATCCATGTGTGGTCGCAAATTAATAGGCCAATCATAGTGTGCTCCAATAATCCCAAGCCCACCCCGGTTCCGCATCAAGCTACATGACCCACTGTTACCCGAAAGGGTGCAGCCCAATGGTGCAAAGCCCACTCGGTATAGCCCCAAACAAGTGTGTGTGATTCTTTAATTGAATGGGCCCAATTAAACAACCCGATGCACACAAGGGTGTGGGCTTGGCTGGTGACCCGGGGTCACGCAGCCCAGCCACATACGCAATGGCTGAACAGCCCCTTAAACCCCTCGGCCCAACAGCTTGAGTATTACATCTAATGTATCGCCACAGTTTGCATAATTTAAGCTATTTCCTAGGTTTCTCGTGACTTGTAAATACGATTCTAGCACATAACCGAAACATCACATAATTTATCCGAATCTGTTATTCCACTTGATTTACCAATTCATTGTTTCACCCTCAATCATTACGCACATAGATATGTGTAAGGACTTAAATCTCACACATTCATCCTATAAGTTTATCATGACATATGATGATCACCAAAACACATGCTCAAGATGATTATTAACTAGCAATTACATGTCAACTAACTCTAGAGTTAACATACTATTGCATATAATTCCTTATTACAACTTCACACCCTATGTAATTATCCCTCATATACCCGTTCGGTTTGCTTGCAAACAACAATCAAAATATAAGCACATAATCAACCTTTGCATACAGAAATACAACACAAGCAAACATGTATACAACTAATGACTAACATACTAACCGAAATAGGGGATGCACGTATAGAAGACTTCGAAGATGAAGAGGGGGTGTGTCTGCCGTCGTGATTTAGTGATGGGGTGAGGGTTGTTTAGGGTTTGATTAACTTATGTTAATATAATAGGTGCATGGAAACCAATTCCATATAAAATCTGAACGAAGTGGGCTGAACCCACTTGAATTGTGTTTTATTTGTTTTGTTTGGGCCGAAGTGAGGTAACGACACAAAGGTTACAAATGCGGCCCAAAGGTACTAATGTGTGATCCACGTCGGGTTATTAACGTGGCCCATTAATGTATGGCCTAATGTTGCTAGCAAGTTTGATTAATAAAATTATCATATACGATTAACAGAATTTTGATAGCACGAAACGTGTAACACATTGAATGGGAATAACGAGGAGTTAAGATCACAAGATTGAACGTTACTAACCTTTGGAAGTTCGGGTTGTCACATCATCCCCAACTTGAAAGAAATTTCATCCCGAAATTTGATAAGTAAGCATAGAGAAATGAAGTGATGAATCAAGATTACTGCAGATTTTCCTCAGGTGCCACATGATTCCTCCACTGTTTTGTATAAAATTTGAAGAAAAGTCCGGAAATCATTGTAAAACGTGATGTTCTTCAGATCTGAGCCAAAAACCATGTGACATTCCGTTAAATCCGGTGTAGAAGTGTGAGATTGTTTAGTTTTTGTATAAAAGTTGTGAAAATCTGTTAGATCTGAGGCCGATCTTGGTTAAATGGTGCTCCACAACTGTTTGTACAAACATCTGAGTGGAAGAATACCTTCAAGAGGCCCAAATCAGTTGGTTTTCATAAAAGGTTGAAGTGTTCGTGTTATTTTGATGAAGAATATTGTGTAGAAGTGATGAATGATGAAAGTAGTACAAGAATCGGGGAAGAATACTTACGAGTTTGCCTTGAATCTCGATTAAAGTACTTGGGAGTGCGTGTGGTCGAATGGCAGAGAGTAAAGTGTGAAATGAAGGGTGAACAACCTTATTTATAGGTGATGTTGACAGCTAAGGCGGTGCAAGTGTGCAAGGGGTCGAATGGCCATCCGATCGGATGGCCATTCGGACAGCCGAGACCCGTTTGCTAGTTTTACGACTTTGGTTCGTTTTGCGAGCTAGGTTAGTGTTGCGTTGCGTATTATTACAGGGTAATATTATATAAATAACACAAAAGTTTCCAGGCTCAAGTCTGCGTTTAAGCTAGTTTCCCGTTCAATAAGTATCAAGTATCAAAGTCTTTCGTTCAATAAAGAATCAAAGTTTCTTCATTCAATAAGTATCAAGTTTCAAAGTCTCTCGTTCATTAAAGAATCAAAGTTTCTTCTTTCAATAAGTATCAAGTTTCTCGTTCAATAAGTATCAAGCATAGCAACTGTCAAGTTTCAAGATTCGAGTTTCAAAGTATCACAAGAGTCTAGTATCACAAGAGTCAAGTATCACAAGAGTCAAGTATCACAAGAGTCAAGATTCATACTTGTTGACATAGTCTAACATGATTAAGATCCAAATTAAGTATAACAGGGATGAGACTTGCTAAAAGATAAAAGTTTTGAAACGCAGGGCGTTACAGTTAGGGCCACCTCGCATGACCCTGATCCCAACGATAACAAATACGACCTAGAAGACAATGTTGTGGGTACCAACAACAAGGTTACCAACGGCACCCAAAGGACTCACCAGAACACGTCCTTAATTTCCGCCATTCGGGCATGCATGCGCAGCAGGAACCACAACTCCAGGAAGGGGAAACCCTGGAAATGTGGTTCCTTCGAAAGTAAGCCCACCTTGTTGGTGAGTGTCAAAGGTTGTGTAAGCAAACACAACCAAGATTTGAGACAATGGCTCGCACCCCGGTTCGAAGTCTGTGGCCGTTAGGGCCTCCTCGCATGACCCTGTTCCCAATGATAACAAATACAACCAAGAAGACAATGTTGTGGGTACCAACAACAAGGTTACTAACGGCACCCCAAGGACTCACCAGAACATGTCCTTAACTTCCGCCATTCGGGAATGCATGTGCAACAGGAACCACAACTCCAGGAAGGGGGAAACCCTGGAAATGTGGTTCCTTCGAAAGTAAGCCCACCTTGCTGGTGAGTGTCAAAGGGTGTGTAAGCAAACACAACCAAGAGTTCAGACGATGGCTCGCACCCTGGACTATAACTGTAACACCCCGAAAACGGGATTGGTAATTGAACCACGTTAATAATAATGAACAGGTAAAATACCGTTAGTGGTAAAATTAACCCGGTGAATATTAGGATTTAAACAAATAATCCTAATATTAATTAAAAAGGAGAATAAAAGCTTTAAGAAAAGTAAGTTTATAAGAAGCCCGAGTTAACGGGACATAAAATAAAACGAGTTATAACTCCCGGAACCCACTAAATAACTAGGAACATCAACCTAGTTAGTTAAGTGTTTTAAAATAATGAAGGAACTTGATGTAGTAACCTTTATAAACCTGGGTAAAGTTGAGGGACTAAAATGGTTAAAATGAGAAATGGGTTTTTATTTAATTAAAACTAAAAACACCAAAACACACACCTTTATGTGTGTTCTAGTCGCACAAAACACAGGAGCCAAGAAGGGCTCTCAAGCTCAAACCCTAATCAACATAATTTCATCAAATTGAAGGGCCAAATCAAGTCCAAATCAAAATCTAAGCTCAAATTAGTGATCACCTCCATTAAGGGATCATAAGGTATGCCAAATTTCATTATTTAGTTCTATCTTGAATTCTTGGTGAACATATGAAATTGAAAATTTGTCTTGCATGATTGAAGGTTGGATGAAATTAGGATGAAATCATGTCTAGGAGCAAACCCTAGTCAATAATTTGTTGAATTAGTGTTCATAAATATGAGGTCCATAACCATCCATTTATGTGTTAAATGGGTTTTGTAGAAAGATGATGAACACTAGAATTATGATTATCAATCTAGTGTTATTTGAGCTCCATGAAATAAGTCTAGGTGTTGATGTGTAAACTAGACATTTGAATTTGTGAAAAATGCTTAAAATTGGCTAAATAACTAGTCATGAAACTTGGTTAATGATTTTGCAAAATTATGCCCTTTAGGTGTTTGTTGAAATGCCTAAAAGAAAACTAGATGTTGAAATTTTGAGTAAAAACGCATATTTGAATGTTATGGTGAATTATGCGTTATATGAAATAATAAGAGTTCTAAACAAGTCGTTGATTGAACTCTATAGGCAAAGAAATTGAATCTTCAAGCGGACGAGCCGAAGTTGATGCGCGCTTGAAGGAAAAGCACTAAAGGTACGTAACTTCCGGTTTCGTTACATTATGCATAAACAATAGTCTTAGAAATGTTAACGAGATTGTAGTGTCAAATGCGAGTTTGGTATGCCATAGAAGTGACGAAGTTCACTCGACAAACCAAACGGGTCAAAATAGTTAATTAGATATGTTGGTTGTTAATATTGTTTAATTAGTCATGTTTGGAATGTAAATAAAGTGATGTAATTCACTAGATAAAGAAACGGGTAAAATATTGGTTGTAATAAGTTTGGTATGTTGATAAAATGGTGAATTCCATTAGACAACCAAACGGGTCAAATAATGGTCGAAATAGTAGTGTACGAAGTGACATAAACGTCACTCATTAAATTTGAGTTATAAAAGCGTAAACCATGGAATGGATGTGATACGCTAAGGTTGACAAGCCCAGGAATGGGTAATTATAGTTAGAAACCAATGTTGACGAATTATGCAAGTATGTAACTTGGTTCCGTTACATCATGTTTGTATATTGAATATAGTTAGTTAACTTGAATTAGTCTAATAGTGAAATTGGTATAATGCCGAAATGACAAAGTTCATTATGCATGGCATTGAATCAAAATGTGTGTTGGAATTAAGTTAGTATGATGATAAAAATGGAGGTTTCCATTAAATGAGCAAACGGGTCAAAACAAGGGTAAATTGGTAATATTAAAGTGACATGAACATCACTCTATAATTGAGAGTTATGAAAGCGTAAAACCATGGAATGGTAATAATACGCTGAAGTTCACGAGCCCGGGAAATGGGTATGTACACTTAGAAGTGAAAAATGAATGATTAACGTGTTTTGCAAAGTATAAAACAAATGGGTCGAATAAATGAAACAAGAAATTATAAACTATTCATTTATAATTTAGGTTTCATATGCGGGAAATAGGATAAATTGATGCGTATTTTTATTGCAAACGCGTAGGAAAAAGAATCACCTAAAACGGACTTGTAGATAAAAAGTTATGGCCATTTGAAGTTGGTAATTATAAAAAAATTGGAGCTGGGCAGATATGCAGGTCCAGAATGCGAACCCGCTGGAAAAGGGTCTCCCCCGCGGCACACGACGGGGAAACGTCAATCAAGCGCGACACGCGGGGCCGCTTGCGGCCCGCGAAAGACTTAGGTGAATCTCTCGCGTGGCGCGAGAGATCAAAGTTTTAAATTTTTATTTTGTTCTCATTTATTCGATATTGGAACTTGATTATACTTATTATATGTTGTCAAAACTAACTTCTAAGTTGGTTTTGATGAATAGGTGAAGTAGGCGACATTCCGGATGGCGATCAAGCAAATAACAAGAACCGAACACATCACTTTTGAAGCTTCCGCAAGAATATGTTTTGTTTTAGTTCAAAATGGAACATGTAACTCTTGATGTCACATTATGTATGTTTTAAACTAGTAAGGATGAAAATCCTATGTACTTTAATCATGTAGGAACTTTAAACTTAACAGAAAACTTTTGTAAATCCCTGTTTTTCCTAAACAAAATGTGTATTTAGTAGTAAATTCATATGAAAATTTAAGATGGGTGTTACAAGTTGGTAATCAGAGCTCAAGGTTGTTGACAAAGTGTGTTCGGTTCGAAGCTTGATCAAACATCCGGTAAGAATTATTTATATGAGTAGATTGTAACAAACATTAGGAAAAGAATATGAATTTAAGTGCACGGGAAGAGTGTGTTGGTACACTCAAACCCGGAACGTGCACTAAACATACATGAATGGTTTAAGTAAGTTACAAACTTGGCTAAATCAAAATGAAAGATGCAAATGATAATGAAACGAAATGTTTGACAATTGATATAAACATTTCAGATTCGAGATGTCTAGTGTTGGTAAAAGATGATTAGGTAGTATGAATCCTAGTCATAGATTGATTATAAAATAAGTACTTGTAGAATAAGTATATTTGAATGTCTCGTATAACAATACGGGCAACATCGAATAGTAAGATTAATAATAAATTGCAAATGTTCGAATGATATGATGACCGCATTTGGAAGATGACGGGAGTTAAATGATTTAAATGGCGGAAGGTTCGAAGGTATGACAGAGAACATGCCAGCAAAAAAAAAAAATATAAATCAAGTGATGATTTGAGACAATGGAGTACATCAGGGCGAGTAGCAATGAGGTACACGTTCTAAATTACGATAAGACAAGTGGAATGTAAAAATTCACATGATGAATAATAGTTGCATATGGGCATATATGGTAGGTGAAATGAGTGTATTACATTAAAAATATATAATTACATATAAATAAATAAATAAATGGTGAACATGTGAAACCGAGGTAAAAGTAATCTCAATATATATATATATATATATATATATATATTGCAATGGGAAGGAGCGCGTGTGCACTCGAACCCGTGAATGCAATGAAAGATAAGTGTCATAATGGGAAGGAGTGCGCGTACACTTGAACCCGATGTTAGTACATTTATGTCTATCGCCTTCGTCAATCCGAGCCGTAGCAAGAAACAGAAGAAAACGAGTCGTTATATTAGTGATAGCTAGACAAAAAGGCAAGATGGCATAATTGTAATAATGAGAAATCTCATTAAATGCCTTGGACTATAAATAGGAGATTATGTCATAGATTAGGGACTTTTGTCATTTTAGTCATTCGGAGCTTTCTAGATCTAGAGAGAGAATCTAGAGAGAGAAAGTGATTCAAGGTGCTGTACGATTTCAGATTTCTAATAGAATCACGTTAATATTACGTCACGTGTGTTAGGTCGCGTTCGTGTACGGATTCCGCACGTTATACGTTCGTTTCGCAATCGTTTCGGAGTCAAAACCGGTCCTACAAAAGTGGTATCAGAGCAGGAGCTCGATTGCACTGATCTATCACACATTTCCGCGCAGAAAATCATCAGATTCAGATCCGAATTGCATCACTTCTTCATCTTTTTCATATTTTTCACGTTTTTCACTGATTTTCATCAAATTGAACAGGTTTTTATGGTCCAAATCGTCTGATTTTTTGATATGTTGTGCAAAAACACCTGATCTATAACCCTACCAAGTTTCAGATCCTAATTCCTAGCCGTTTAGGAGAAATCTGAGTTTTTGTGTCCGACATCGCGTGAAAATTGGTGACCGTTTGAACGAAACTGGACTGACCGTTTGAAATTGGCACCCTGACCGTTTGAAAATACATGGTTGTCCGTTTGAAATTGATCTTGACCGTTTGAAATTGACCTTGACCGTTTGAAATCGACCCTGACCGTTTGAAAATGCATGTGTCCGTTTAAAAAATATTGGGTTAACCGTTTGAAGCTGACATGACCGTTTGAAAATTGCATGACCGTTTGAACTGATGGTTCCCGTTTGAGGGTGTGACCGTTTGAGGGTGTGACAGTTTGAGAGTGTGACCGTTTGAGGGTAGCATTTGAAACACGATGTCCGTTTGAAAGTAGTTCAGTTGTTCACGTGGATTGTTTTTTTTTTTTGAATCTCGAAATATAGAGTAGGCCACATTTATAAAGGGTCCAATCAGATTGATTTGAACAATTGCTGTTGTCGACTAAGTGAACTTTGAGGTCCAATGAGAATTCGTTTAAAAGAAATAGTTTGAACCGGTTTGCATGCAAAGGATAAAGTTGTCGGCCACATTTAATTAGAAGATTCAATTAAAATCGAGTCTTGATATAAGTGCTTGCATGTGAAAGATATTAAAGAGATAGTCAGAAATCACGTGTGTACAAGTATTTCGGAATTTTGATTGACAATTAAAGTTGAGAATTAAAGTGTACACATTGTTTCATCATTAGAATTGTCGGATAAATACAGTTGTGGATATCCAGAAAGCATGTACTGCCCATATTATTAGGTTGCGGCCCAAGTAATTCAATTTGTTTGGAAGGTTCATTAGTCCATCTTCAAGCCCATATTACGTGGCCCACTCAATCAGTTTTCATTCGATCAAGTTTTCTTCGACACGAGTCCTAGACCAATTTCGCTCTCACACTTTTACGTATACAGTTCGTTTAAACTGATTGTTTGTTTGTTTGTTTTCAGGTGATTAAAAGGTGCTGATATTCGAAGAGCTATAATTCAAGAAGTTTACATCATGGCTGAAGAATTCTATAACACATTCTACAACGCATTTACTTCCGAATCGACAGATAGAAGATCCGAGATGAGAGAATATTCGAAGGAGATTTCAGAGAATTTGAAATTCGAGAACACGTATGGAAGTCAACAGAAGCCACCAAAGTTAATGAAAGTTGAAGATTATAACTGGTGGAAAAACAGATTTGAGGGTTGGGTAAAAGCTTTCGCTCCTGAAAGCTGGTTAAAACTGATAAATGGATACACTGAACCAGTAAAAGAGGGAGGAGAGTTAATAGATGCAAAAGATTTCTCAGACATAGATATAAAAAATGCTGTGGCTGAATATAAGATGATCACATTAATCAAACAGTCAGTGAGAGGGGATATTATCTCGTTACTTGAACAAGAGAAAACTTCAAAGAGTTTGTGGGAAGCGTTAGGGAGAAAGTGTGTAGGAAGTAATGAAATTGTTAAAAATAAAAAGAAATTGTTGCGTAAAGAGTTTGATTTATTCAGTTGTATGAAAAATGAATCTGTTTGTAAAATGATCGAGAGATTTGGACATTTGAAAATGGAGCTGACCAGACATGAAATCACATATTCTGAAGAGGAGCTGGTGGATAAATTGTTTGACTCATTGCCAAATGATCAAGAGTGGCAATACTTCGCTCTAATGTTGAAAAACACAATCAAGCCTGAAGATTTAAAAGTGGATTTGCTGATCGAAAGACTTGATAGTCATGAGTTGGAGATAAAGAGATCTAAAGTCAACAATCCAGCTTATCAGCAAAATGTGGAGCTTTACTACAGAGGAAATATACCACAGGCTGGGTCTCCAAAAACAGCATTTTCTACAGAAACTTCAAGATCAGTAAATAATGAAAGTCTTCACAGTGGTTTTCACAGTGGATCTTCTTCAAACACTTCAAGTCAATCTGCTTACAAGAATTTGTTTCAGTGTAATATTGCAGTGGATCTGAAGAATGGGCAGAATTTCAGCGAAGGGTCGGCAAAACAACATATGGTTTTCTTGGCATCTGTACTTGAATCATATGAAAGCCTCATTGCAGGGAAGATTGGCAATACCAACTTGACGAAAGAAGATTATGACCAATTAGACCCCGAGGAGATGGAACTAATGGATATAAGATGGTGCATGGCCAGTGCTGTTCATCGGGCACAGCGGTTCATGGAGATCACGGGGAGAAAGTCAATTGGTGGACCGTCTACCAAATTGGGATTTGATAAATCAAAGGTGACATGTTTCAAATGTAAACAAAAATGTCACTTTAAGCGCGAGTGTAGAAATGCGTATGCTGATGATGATTCTGAAAATCCGTTCAAAGAAGATTATTACAAGAAAGCGATTTATCATCAGAACAAGTATGAGCCTCCAAGATTGAAACAGCCTGAAGAAAAATCAAGGGCTCTTGCAGTTATATATGATGATGAAGGTTACGACTGGAGTCAGGTTTGCCCGGAAGAAGATGCAGTTGGATATGCATTTGTGGCTGATGCTGATCCTGATAGATGGTGGAAAACAGATTATGCAAGATGGGAAATCGGAAAATTAAACGAACCATTCAAAGAAGCTCAGAGAGCAAAAAGATGGAATGAAGAGTTGGAATGTTACATGGATCCACGGGGTAATCCAGTTGTTGACCCATCAAAAGTGGATTTCAAAGCTGTAACAAATTTGCTTCCAAGGCAGGCTACTTTCAACACACGAAGGTTATCTGATAAAGCATATCTGCCTGATTTGGAGAAGAAGATAAGAGAGGTTTGTGAAGCAAGTCTACCGAAGGTGGTAGAAATGAAGAAGCGAAAAGAAGAAGAATTGAAGAAGTAAAGATTGTTGTGAAGATTGTTGCTGAAGAGGAATAGAAAGCTGAAGAACAACAGAAGATAGAAGAAGCACAGAAAGAAGAAAAAGAGGAGAACAAAGAGCAAGATCAGAAAGCTGAGACGGAAGAACCGGTGCTGAAAGAGACTGAGGTAAGAAAATCTTCTGATTTTTCGAATGTTGAATTGGTTGATGAAAAAGAAAACAAGTGCAGGAATTGCATAGAAATGTGCAAAGCCTGTACTGAAAAAGATGACATCATAAAAACAAAAGAAAATGACATAGTTAAACTTGAAAATGGTTTTATAACAAGATGTAAAGATATGATTGAAAAAGAAGAAATTTTGAAACTAAAAGTTGAAAAATTGACACAGAAATGTCAAGGTCTTGAAAAGGATAATGATGTTTATAGACAACTGTGTTCATCAAAATGTGTCGATTGTGTTGAAAAAGAATCTAAATTTCAAGATTTACAAAAACAATATGATTCTTTAAAGTGGTCGAGTCAGAGAGTACAAGAAGCTTATGATACTTTGAAAAGCCAAGTCAAAAGTTTTGATCAAAGATTGTCTGAAACTTTAGTTACTAAAGAAATGTATGAAAGAAGGTTTAAAGAAAAGCAAATTGAATTGAACAAGTGTGTTGATGAAATTGCTAGTCTTAAACAAGTCTTGGCTGAAAAAGAAAAGATTGTTACAAAACTTCAAAGTTATCATAACTCTTCGTACATTCTTGAACGCATTTTCAACATCACACCAGATGACAAAGATACTGAAAATTGCAAAAAGGGTATTGGTTCAGAATTTCATCAGGTACCACCACCATTGAGAAACAATTATACTTTTTATGATGAGGAAGAGGTGGCAAAGGGTTTGAACATAGCTGACCAGTTACCTGAAAGTATCGATGTGACTTACTCCAAATCTGATGATGCTAATGATTCAGAGGTGGTAAGTAAGGTTGTTGAAAGCGTTTTGAAAGATGAGTCTACAAAAGGTAAGTCTGAATCACAGGATGAAGATGAAGGAAATTTTCATGATGGTTATTTGAAAAACACAAAATCCGAGAAAAATTTGGATGATGATTCAAAGGGATTGGTCTATACCATGATTGGATCGGACAAACTATTCTTAGATGTTGTATTCCCGATTCAGAATGTGATTTCAGAGAAGGTCGATAAAGTTTTCAAAATGGTTGAGATTGAGAAGTCGGAAATTCCAAAGTTTGCTGGTAAAGGTCATAAATCTTCTTATAACAAACCTGGTTTTAAGAAGAAAAACATGAAGGCTGGTTTGGGTTATAAAAAGAAACGGAATTGGAATCAAAGTAAAAAACAAAATTTGCAACAAAAGATGAGTTTTGTTCAAGGGAAAAGCTTGAAAGAAGAGGAAAAACTCAAATTTGGACAACAGTCTAATGAGGAGTTTGATGCTATGAAAAAGAAACAACAACAGGCCAAGGATGTTTCAAAGAAAGTATGTTTTAAATGTGATCAGATTGGACATGTTGCACGAAAGTGTCCAAATCCAAAGCCTGTTGATGTTGAAAAACATAAATCTGAGGATGTGAAACCGAGGTCAACCAGATTTGATTCGAAACAAACTTGGAGGTACAATACAAACAAGTTTGCTTCAAATCAAAATTGGAAATCAAACCCGAACAGGTTTGATTCAAGACAGACCTGGAACTCTCACGCACCCAGATTTAGAACAACACAGAGTTGGAAAACGTCTGTTGATATGACAAAAACTCAAGAGTTTTGGAAACCTAAAATTGTTGTTCAGAA
This sequence comes from Helianthus tuberosus, assembly GCA_030545235.1. Taxonomy (NCBI): domain Eukaryota; kingdom Viridiplantae; phylum Streptophyta; class Magnoliopsida; order Asterales; family Asteraceae; genus Helianthus; species Helianthus tuberosus. Next base: position 205,193,266 of record CM060425.1, read on the forward strand.
ACAAAGTGTTCAAAAAGAGTCACATTTTTATAAACGAGGAACACCGACGGGTCAAACATGGTCTGTTAAGAAAAATGATAATTCGGTAAAAGATGAAAAAGTTGAGATTAACATTGATAATGTGTTTGAGAAAAATGAAAGAAACTATCCAGTTTTACCTGGAAAGATTCATATTCAACTACCTGAGTCTAAACAGGCTTGGGTTGCGTTATTCAAATGATCAAATTGTTGAATGTGCAGGTGCTCAACGAAGCTGAAGATTGTGAAAAAGGGAAGTTGGAGCAGCCTGGCACAGAAAGAGGTTGCAGAACCCTGGTTTGGTTGAACAGGGAGTTTAGTTTGATTGTTTTCTGTATATAAATAAACAATATTTTCAAAACCCTAAAAATTTGAAAAATTAAAAACCAAAAATATGTTGTCTTTAATTTGGTTTTGAATGTATGTTGATTGAATACGCCGAAACCCTCACGGCTGAACAAACATGATTACTTTCATCAGATTGAAAAACGGTTTTCAAACTGTTAAGGTCAATGTGTTGTAAATCATGGGGGTACTTTATATTAGTTTTTCTGCAAATCAGAGCACTTTAAGCAGATAATGGATGGCGAGACAAAGCTATCAGTATTGTGTTGTCAAATTTTTAATGATTTTGCATTTTAGGGGGAGTATTATTGTCAGAAAATCCAAAAACATTTGAAAATTTGAAAATGACAAAAACATGATAAAAACCTATTGGCAAATAGACAAAAACATTAAAAAATGAAAATGAGTTTTTGTGTAAAAAGAGGAAATGATAGTACATCAGTAGACAGTTACAGTACGCTAAAGAATTGGAAAGTTTAAATGTGTTAAACGATCTCACCGTGGATGTGTCGGTAGATTTTTATACACTTAGTAAACTTTTTCGAGATATAAACCTAAATTCAAACACTTGCTTATTTCGTGGGGAACACTACTTGGATATATAGGTAACCCCTAAAATCTCGTTTGGAAGGTTCCTTTTTCTGATATACTAGGTCTTTATACTCAGTGATATCTGGGGTATTATTCCGGGACTTCTGCTGAATGGAAGTTCTGACCTAGTCCTCAAATAATACTTTCCGCAATGCTTGAAACATAGCATCACCCTCAGCATAAATGATAAGACAATAAAATTGCTTAGCAATGCTGTTGTAAAAAAGATCCTCTAAAGGGGACACACCCAAGTTGAGTCATGATCTCTCTGCTGAACGGTAGTTCTGACCTGAGCTCTCTTGATTCTTCATAATTTATTAACCCCTTACAGATATCATTTGTGTTATACTTACCTGTAAGACTGAATATTGGGATCTGGATACGAGAGTATATTCAAGAGGTGGGACACATGAATGAGTTTAAGTTCTTAATACACCTAATTCGTATCCTGAATCAGTTGAAATTTGTGTGAAAATTTAAGTGGACAAGTATATCGACAATCTAAGTGAATTGTTTAATTCTTAATGTGTAAATAAGCTCAACGGTACTTGTGACTTGTCAAAAACTGATATGATCCTCTGACGCATACTCAAACAAAAATATTGTCTGTAAATATGTTTGTACATATTTCTTTACTGCTTTATATTTTCAGAAAAATACAAAAAGATTTTTGATTCTGCTTTATTTTCGACAACCGATGTCTGAAATGCTGAGTTTCAAAATCTAAGTAAGCTGATTGTGTTTCTGAAAATAAAACAAGTTCATTAATTTGAAACTTGAATTAAAAATAAAAAAATCAAAAACAGTTTGTGATATCTCCAAGGTCATTAAGTTGGACTTGGATGATTAACTGTGGGGGATTTGGATGCTTATACTGTTATAGAGCTAGTTTCTGATTCGATTCGATGAAACTGCCAAATTCATGTAAATTGTTTGTTTAAAATGTTTGAGTGAGCCAGGTTACAATTCCCGGATAGCTGAAATTTGAAATGCTGTAGGTCCCCTATTCGTATGGATCTTCACAGAATTGTCTTTCCAATCAAGAGTGCGGAATCCTCTTGATCAGAATTTTACAGAAACAAGTAGAAAACAGGAACAACAAATCACTTTCAAACTGGATCTTTATTGATTATCTATCAAAGTGATTACAATCAATCAAGATCCCTAACCAACTAACAATTTCGTCCAAACCCTAAAGCTCTCACGAAATTGCTCTCAAACAATGTTCTGGCTGATTAACCTAAACCCTAAAGCCTAACCTTGTTTATATAACACAAGGTTACAACTTGGGCCAAGGTTAAACATCATGGACTGCGAATTGGACAGGCCCAATTCGCCCCACATCCCCATAAGTATGGGTTTGGTTAGCCCAAACATTTACAACTCACTAATACAAAGCTAAACCCGCTAACTGTTTATCGTTTAACTAATTACAAGATATCCAAAGACCAAATCTAAGCTGTTGTCACAAACATGCACCAACAAACTCCCCCTTGACAATAGCTTCAGCAAATAACTTTGTCTTCAGTCATCTTGCAATCTTCATGTATTCTTGCACTGTCTTTGGTCTTTGGATAGCTTCAGCTTCAATAGCTTCTGTCAGCAACAGACTCCCCCTAAGCTGATGCATCCAATCACCAAATCTTCAAAACTTTAGCGTTTGAGTAAACTCCAGTTCAGCATTTGTATAGCAATCTTCAAACTCTTCAACTTTGTCTGCAATGTAGAAAGGAGGTTCTACCATGCATCCAATCAAACTCTCATCTTTTCACAGCAACTCATCAACTTCTCAGTAACATACCGCTTCAATCTGTATACTATAAAACAAACATCTCAAGAAACCATAAGAATTTTTCAACATAAGTTAAACAAATTATTATTATTCAAGAGATTTTATCACAGATTAAGCATTTTCAATTTATCACCAACACGCAAAACTTTTTGATCACACACCCTATAACCCGCATGATTTAAAATTTTGAACTCACTTTCTAACACCGTCTCCCCCTATCAGTAACAATTCCTCCAAGAATAACAGTTTTCCGTACATTAAGAATTTTAAACAGAAAAAAAAACACTATTTTTGTATTTTTATATTTTCTGAAAACAAGTAAATAAATACGAAAAGCAATAAACACTCTATTTTTGTGAGAATCACTGGTAAGAAGATCATATCAGCAAAATCAAACTGTTTTCACACTATTAGATAATTCTTTATGTAATTTTTCGCGAAATGCAGTCCAAGACGATTACCAGTATGTTTGTCCTCTTAAACAAAAGGCATGAACATTTCAAGTACCATTACCATATGATACGTTAAGGTAATTTTATTTCTGATATACTAGTGTGTCCCACTTCAGGATATACCCCCACGATCAAGGTATGCACAAAGATTCATCGTAGTAGGTGAGTATACTGATGTCATCCTTTAAGATATCCTGACAATGTCTAGGTCTGCATATAATCTGTTTTATCATGTTTTGATTGCTTAACAATGAACACCCAAATAAATACTAATCAAATCCTGGAAATATAAACAACACACTCTATCATGCAAGTATCTTCCCTACCACATATTTCACAAGTCCAATCCAGATTTCTGAAATCTTAACTGGGAATAGGTTGAGAAGAGAACAGAATAGATCTTTAGGAGAGATGGTATAATATACAGATCAAATGAGGTTTTCTCAGTTTGATATAGGTTTATTGGGTTTCATTTGGGCACTAGAGGGCCTCTTTCGGGTGTATTAGATCTATAGCGCGACAACGTACAGCTAGGTCAGCATGTATCTGGATGCAGCAGAAGCTGTAGTTGCCTAGCACCTCCAGGTCAGCATATATCTGGATGCAGCAGAGGAGGTACACGACTTTTTTCAGAGAAGATTTCAGAATCAGATCAAAATTGTGTGTATCGGGACAACATACAGACATTCAAATAGAAATGAGCTAATTCCAAGTGACTTTCTTTCCTGGGGTCATGTACAATTTTAGTTATGTACAGAAGTACAGTCAAGATATCCCCAGATGAAATAACAGTATAAAGACCCAAAACTTCAGATTTTGGCAATCTATCAACGCAAGATTTAAGGTCATAAAACCATACACCACTGATGTGTTCCCCACTCATACACAGTTCATTTATGTTTATATCACATTGGTAAGTTGATTATTTCATGCTTTTTGCCTACTGGTACATCGTATGATGAAGCTGCTATCACACTTAAGCAATTTAATTCAGTTTGAGTGTGACAGTCTAACTCGCTGATGTACTATCATTTCTTCTTTTTCACACAGTGATAACTCATTTTTAATTTTTTATTTTTTTTATGTTTTCGATTTTTCAAAAAAAAAAAAATTTATTTTTTTATTTTTAAGAAAAGCAGTAAACTATTTACAAAAATTCTTATGAAAAACCAGTTATTCAGGATTCCTCATCCCGTTGAGTTCGACTAAATGTTCAAAGCGAGCCCTGTCAAAAGCTTTAGTATAAAGATCTGCCAGGTTATCTAGTGTCGAATCAGCACTTTGAACTTCAATTTAAATCAATCAATATAAATATCAACAATCTCACACCCCCCTTCATGTGCCTAGAGCAGCCACTATCAACATAAGTTGATAATCCTCCTTAGCAGCTCCTGCACACACCAACTAAGAAATTAGTTAGATTGGGGGACCCAAGCCTTAATGGTCTTGGGTTGTCCAAATTCACCAACCACTGGAACATCCATCCAATATCCATTACTCCTAACTGGAGTGTTGGATCTCAGACCTGTTGATGTAAATGGGGCATAATTTCCATAAGGTCTCTGGTCCTGAGGGTTCCTATACTTGTTTGGACTATTTGACCTTTGAAAATTTTGATTTTGGTACCTCGAATTTTGATTCCAAGAAGCTTGATTGTTATAATTTCTAAAGCCATTGTTGTAAAAATTTCGACAACCATTATTTTGGTATCGATTTTGATATTGACCTTGACTTCTGAAATTATTAGAATTAAAATTGTTCATTCTAGGTGAACTGCTTCTAGGTCTGTCAAATCTGCCTAGTGGAGATCTAGGCTGAAATCTAGGTTGATTTCTTTGAAAACGTGGAACTTGTGGAGTTCCTTTTCCAGCCTTATCTACACCAACAGCAACATTCCGTTGCTTAGGAGCAGATTTCTTTGGAGAATTTGAGCCTTTCTCCTCACTATCACCTTCCTTCACTGGTAATTTCCCTCTCTGTTTTTCACTAAGTTGTGCTTCACTCTTTTTATTAGGACAGCAGCTTGCTACATGTCCCTTGACGTGACATTTGAAGCACGATCTCTTTCTCGAAGACTTCTTAGCTGGAGTCTCTGAGGTAGATCCCTTATCAGATGGTGATGATCCCTTAGATGAACCTTGTTCAGTTTGCTTGGATTTAGATTTTTCTTTGTTTTTATTTTTAGCAAACTCTACATTTGATTCATTTTCAATAACAGTTGTTTCATTTTTCATATCACTACCTTGAACAAAATTAATCTTTTTAACAAAAGCTTGATTTTTATTCTTCGGCGGTGAATTTTTTCTTTTCAAATCATCACTCTCAGATCCATCACCTTTACTTGATGTGGATGCGAAACTACTTGGTGTAGATGCCATAAAATCTGCTAGCTCATTTTCACTAGGCAGGAATGAATAGTCATGACTAAGCGGAGGTGGAACTTCATTAAATCCCTGGAAGCCCACACTGGTCTTGTCATTACTCTTCTTTAACCCACCCATCATGTGTTTCATTACAAAAGACGAATCTCTGAATTGACCTAATTTCTTTTCAAGTTCAACAATTTTGAGTTGTGCATCTGACAACTCTTTGCATTTTTCAGAAATCTCTTTTGTTTTCTCAGCCATCATGTCATGAGCTAAATCTATTACTTGAAGTTTTTCATTTAGTTTGCAAGTTAAAGCTTCAATTTCAGCTTCACAACCTTTTATCTTCTTCAAGTATGTAGATTCATTTCTTTTAGCAAAAAAGTTTGACTCTTTTATGCTTGACATCTCACTTACCAGACTTTGGTTTTGTGTTGTCAATCTGTCAACCGCACCCTGTAGTTCACGACATCTCAAACATACAAAATTAGATTGTACCTCTTTCTCATGAACTTCTGTATTTTCATCAGCAACAACCTGTTCAGCTTCACTCTCTTTCTCGACTTCAGCATCCACTTTTGCTTCAGCATTGTTCACTTCAGATTCAGCATCACTCACACTAGTTTCAGCCTCATCAACTGGCACTATCTCTGCCATGAATGCCTGAGTAGCACTCTCATTTCCCTGATATCGCTTTTGTAATGCATCCCACATATCCTTTGAATTAGTGTACTTGTTGAAGATATGCTTGATGCTATCAGGTAAGGACTTTTAATTGCAGCCAATGCTCTCTTTTCAGCATCATACTTCCTTTTATCTTCCTCTTTCATGTTCACATAGTCTGTTCTACGTTGTCTGCCCTCAAAATTGTGTGTTGGGTTTGTGTACCCATCTTCTATACAGATCCACATGCGTGCATCCTGAGATTCAATGAAGGATTTGAAGTTGTCCTTCCATGTAAGATAATTCTCCACCTTCATCATCTTAGGTGCTTTCAAATTTATCATGTTTGACATTTTAACGCAAACAGACTGGTAAAACCGTACAAAATATATCCGAAAACAGTGGTTACCAAATTACACCTTTAGAATCGTCTTGAAAAGACAAATCCAATGATATATAATGTCAAAAACCGTATTCGGGATTTTACCCTAAAAATCCAAGGAATTCAACGGTCCAAACGGTTCTGTCTAACGAGCTACGGATCAATTTCTATTTGCAAAACACTGAAATTTTATCGACGCTTGCCAACGGAAATTCCACCACTTTAACTAATTTCGCTGGTTTAATTTCGCTAGCCTGTTAATTTCGCTGGTTATTCCTCTGAAACAATTAATTTAGCTGCTTATTATGCTGTCAGGTCAATTTCGCTCAACAGTTCAATTTCGCTGGTCAATTTCGCTATTACGACGACCTGCAAAATCTCCGAAAACCGTGATAATTTCGCTGTGGATAATTACACGGTTACCAAAGTCGCCTTTGGATTTACTTCGCCAATACGTATGCTGGTACAGTTAATTTCGCACACTCCAGACAAAATCGCTGGTCACAGATGTATCAGGTCACAAATTCGCTGATCAGTAAACTTGGAAACTTAATCTTTTCGAACTTTTGAAGATTTCCAGATCTTTCTTAACAGAATCCTGCAAAATCGAAACACCTAAATCAGCAAAATAATTTCGAAAACTATGAAAAACAGATCGATAAACACGAAGAACACGAAGAACAGTCTTCGAATCTTCAAGTCTATCACCCGAAAACTTTTCCAAAATCAATGAAATCTTTCCTGAAATCCTGCGAATCAGCAATCAAACAAAACAGAATATCAAAACAGCCAATAAATCTCAAAAAATTTTATCAAACAAATAGAAAATTTTCGAAAATTTCAAAACCCTAGTTTTCAAAAATTCAAAAAAACTCCCTGTTTCTGCAGCAACCAATTCTGAACCGAGCCTTCAAGAGCCTAATGCTCTGATACCATTGTAGGTCCCCTATTCGTATGGATCTTCACATAATTGTCTTTCCAATCAAGAGTGCGGAATCCTCTTGATCAGAATTTCACAGAAACAAGTAGAAAACAGGAACAGCAAATCACTTTCAAACTGGATCTTTATTGATTATCTATCAAAGTGATTACAATCAATCAAGATCCCTAACCAACTAACAATTTCGTCCAAACCCTAAAGCTCTCACGAAATTGCTCTCAAACAATGTTCTGGCTGATTAACCGAAACCCTAAAGCCTAACCTTGTTTATATAACACAAGGTTACAACTTGGGCCAAGGTTAAACATCATGGACTGCGAATTGGACAGGCCCAATTCGCCCCACATCCCCATAAGTATGGGTTTGGTTAGCCCAAACATTTACAACTCACTAATACAAAGCTAAACCCGCTAACTGTTTATCGTTTAACTAATTACAAGATATCCAAAGACCAAATCTAAGCTGTTGTCACAAACATGCACCAACAAATGCTATTACTTATAAATGTTTGAGTGATTGCAGATGAGATTCCAGACTACGATCCCGGAAGCTGAGTCTAAGGGGGAGTCTGAAGACGAGCTCAAAGCAAGGGGGAGCTTGTAATCGAAAAGCAAGGTGTCGATCCCTATAGCACGGAAGCTTGATGAAAGGGGGAGCCTGATGAAGAAAAGAGTCTACAAAAAGGAGAAGCTGAAGCTGAAGACAGATCCATCGGGATTCTGTTCGAGAAGATTCAAAGAGAGAGAGAGAAAAAGAAGACGCTACGAGTTTGACTCAATGATCGAGATTGACTGCGGCAATATCCAAGGGGGAGTCTGTTAGTGCATTTATGTCTATCGCCTTCGTCAGTCCGAGCCGTAGCGAGAAACAGAAGAAAACGAGTCGTTATGATGTAATATCTAGACAAAAGGCAAGGTGGCAATATTGTAATTAATAAGAAATCTCATTAAAAGCCAAGGCCTATAAATAGGAGCTTTATGTTTAGATTAGAGACTTTTGCTACATTTGTCATTTGGAGCTTTCTAGATCTAGAGAGAGAATCTAGAGAGAGAAAGTGATTCAAGGTGATGTACGATTTCATATTTCTAATAGAATCACGTTAATATTACGTCAAGTGTGTTAGGTCGCGTTCATGTACGGATTCCGCACGTTATACGTTCGTTTTGCAATCGTTTCGGAGTCAAAACCGGTCCTACACCCGGAAACCTAATGAAGTGAACAAATGTTGTATTGGGAAGGAGTGTAATTACACCCGAACCCGGAATTCGCAATAGTAGTAAATGGCAAAGGCAAGGGTATAGACTTGGCCAAACCAAATAAAACATGTAGAAACATTGTGGGTAAATTCCCTACTACGACATGGAATAATAAAATGATACGAATCAAAATAAACAAAAATATAAACCGACAGTTGAGAATGTCAAGGTATAGGGATAAAGTTTGACTGTCATGAGTGATGAAATTCACACGAACAAGTCAAACAAGATAAATGAAAGAATAAAGAACTTGGTTGAATAAAGGCGATGGATTTCGCTAATATGACCAAATAAAAAAACGAAGTTTTAATGCATGCCGGAATGGTTGCTATGATAATGACTACGGTAAAATACCTGATAGATGAGTAGGGCTTCAAATATATGCGTAAACCAAGAGACGGGGGAGTGGATTAAAGTCAAAAGACTCGGATTAAGAGTTATGATTAAAAGACGGCAAAATTTCGCAAAACAGAAATTTTGATAGTTATGTTCAACTATCTCAATATTGAACGGGCCGAATAAAGTATAACGCTTAATGGTGCAAGTAAGCACAAACCATTAATTGAAGCGCAAAATATTAACAAACTCATGTAATGGGTCATGAGAGAATATAAATAAGAAAACGCAAACCAGACAACGGGAGCATTAAAACATTAAGATAAAAGAACCTGGGTAACAGGTTGTTAATAAATAATGTGTGAGCCGGATAACGGTGAGTGGAAAACAAACCGGCGCGTAAATGACGTCGGAAGTCATAAAGTCGGAAGATTTGTCCAAAAAGAAAACGAATGTAGCCTTAGACTACGGTCAAGTCAATAGAATCCAAAAATGAAAATAAACAAATTTTAGGCTTGAAAGGATGTCATGACACAAAAAAAAATGTATTTCTAAGAATACGAAATGCCACGAGCAAAAGATGATCTATGGGATCATCATAACCTTAGGGATTATAAACAAAGTAAGGGTTTAAAGGACCAAATGAATCTCGCTTCAGCAATAGAAAGAAATAAAAAAAGGGGTGAAAGCCTAAGAAAATAACCTACGAGGCTAAGCAAAAGAACCTACGGGTCACTTGGGGTAAAGCATGGGGACTGGTTACGATTCCCCGCGTAATATAGTAGCGGAAAAAGAATAAATTCTTGTCGTCAATTCCTGGATATGAGTAATTGACATAAGTTAAAGAGATAGACGTTAAACTAAAATTCAGTTTAGTAAGAAACAACGTTTAACAAATACAAATATTATGAGACAAATTAGAAAATAGTTAATAATAAAGGATATGGGTCTTAACACCGATAGGTGTAAGACGATACGTTAGAAAGAAGATTTTTGTTAATGAAAGGTTTATAAAAACTTAAACATGTCGCGATGCGATGCGATCATAGTCACAAAAGTGATATAGAATATAATCATGTCATAGCGTGAGTTGTGGGATAGTAGATCATAAACTCACGTAAGGCCGAGTATGGCAATATGGTATACCGAGTGACGGGGTACGAAGTGACAGTGACTAATCAGTCTAGCCGGTAAAAAAAAAACCATTCAAAATCGGAATAGTATAGTGACTTATACAAAGCACTTGTTAATACAATATTAACGTGGGGTAAACATGTGGACGGACTAATACGACCGAGTGGTTAGATGTAAACTAGGTCAAATAGACGACAAAGATAAGAAATATAAGGTGAAAGCTAAGGTCCATGAGGACTTATATATAAAAGACACCCATGTCAATACGAATGATAACTCTTTACCGAAAAGAAGGAATGTCAGAAGGAATGTCATGAAAATGAAACTAGGTTCGTTGGTCTAACCAATGAACTACGTAAAGAAGGTTTCGGAGACGAAACCTCTTTAAGGGGGGTAGACTTGTAACACCCCGAAAACGGGATTGGTAATTGAACCACGTTAAAAATAATGAACAGGTAAAATACCGTTAGTGGTAAAATTAACCCGGTGAATATTAGGATTTAAACAAATAATCCTAATATTAATAAAAAAAAAAGAATAAAAGCTTTAAGAAAAGTAAGTTTGTAAGAAGCCCGAGTTAACGGGACTTAAAATAAAACGGGTTATAACTCCCGGAACCCACTAAATAACTAGGAACATCAACCTAGTTAGTTAAGTGTTTTAAAATAATGAAGGAACTTGATGTAGTAACCTTTATAAACCTGGGTAAAGTTGTGGGACTAAAATGGTTAAAATGAGAAATGGATTTTTATTTAATTAATCCTAAAAACACCAAAACACACACCTTTGTGTGTGTTCTGGTCACACAAAACATAGGAGCCAATAAGGGCTCTCAAGCTCAAACCCTAATCAACATAATTTCATCAAATTGAAGGGGCAAATCAAGTCCAAATCAAAATCTAAGCTCAAATTAGTGATCACCTCCATGAAGGGATCATAAGGTCTGCCAAATTTCATTATTTAGTTCCATCTTGAATTCTTGGTGAACATATGAAATCGAAAATTTGGCTTGCATGATTGAAGCTTGGATGAAATTAGGATGAAATCATGTCTAGGAGCAAACCCTAGTCAATAATTTGTTGAATTAGTGTTCATAAATATGAGGTCCATAACCATCCATTTATGTGTTAAATGGGTTTTGTAGAAAGATGATGAACACTAGAATTATGATTATCAATCTAGTGTTATTTGAGCTCCATGAAATAAGTCTAGGTGTTGATGTGTAAACTAAACATTTGAATTTGTGAAAAATGCTCAAAATTGGCTAAATAACTAGTCATGAAACTTGGTTAATGATTTTGCAAAATTATGCCCTTTAGGTGTTTGTTGAAATGCTTAAAAGAAAACTAGATGTTGAAATTTTGAGTAAAAACACATATTTGAATGTTATGGTGAATTATGCGTTATATGAAATAATAAGAGTTCTAAACAAGTCGTTGATTGAACTCTATAGGGAAATGAATTGAATCTTAAAGCGGACGAGCCGGAGTTGATGCGCGCTTGAAGGAAAAACACTAAAGGTACGTAACTTTCGGTTTCGTTACATTATGCATAAACAATAGTCTTAGAAATGTTAATGAGATTGTAGTGTCAAATGCGAGTTTGGTATGTCATAGAAGTGACGAAGTTCACTCGACAAACCAAACGGGTTGATGTATTGTAAAATACATCTTTTTTCGCGTCCGTTTTAGTCGTTAGATATTCGTTTTTGTTCCGTTTTTAGCGTAGAATGTACATACTTTTGATATTTTGTGTTTTCCAGGTCTTTGCAGCGAAAACGAGAAGAAATAAGTCAAAATCTAGAAAGGCGAAAGGCTGGATCGGAAAACGAGGGCTCGGAAGCAAGAACGAAGCGAAAAATCAATCCTGAAGCTTCCAGGCGGGCCGCGTAAGATTACATAACCTATTACGCACCCCGCCTAAACTTAAAATTGTGTTTTGAAAATAAGGAGCCATACCGCCCGCGTAAGCTTATCCCTTTGGCTTACGCGGGCCGCGAGAGAAGTGTATACGTGCACCGACTTGAAATCAGCCAACGGCTATAGGTTTTTCTTGGTTATATAATCATCATCTTCATCACAGCCGCAAGGAATTACGAATTGGAGGATCTTGGAGACCACTGGAGGCTGTTTGGAGCTATTGAGAGTGCTTGGAAGCTAGGAAATCATTCGGGTATACTTTGGAGCGTTCGGGAGTGAAGACTACGGGTTTTATTATCCTAATCTTTCGTTTTCGTTCGTTTTGATTTGTTACACGATGAACTCAGATTATACTTTGATTATGATTCTGTTTTTAATGATGTTTAGCGACTAAAACTCATATACTACTTAGGCATGACAATAGTTTAATAAAAGTTTGGATTTTTATTCGGTTTTAATGTGGTTTATAGATTTTCTTGTATTGTAAACGGCTATGGAATTTTAACTTGGTGTATATGCATGCTTGATTCTGTTTGATCGCTGGTTATTGCTTCGTATAATCCTTGGTGACGGTCTATATCACATAATAGGGTTATGCTAGGGTTCTTGATTTAGGTGAGTGTCTATATCACGTAATAAGTCATTAATCCTTTAGGGTGAAAGTTGCGCAATTAACCTTAGAAGTAATATTCGGTAATCTTATAAAATCAAGTGTTCTACTAATCTTGTCGTTGTGAGGCTCGAGGTTGTTAATAGGTCTTGGTTTGGATTATAGCTAGATTTAGGTTTTGTGAGAAATCGGTCTAGTTCCCTACCCATTCTCTTGTCTATTAAACCAAGTTGAAACCCATAGTTGCCTTAGACTTTCGCGCTGTGAGGTAGCTTGTCATATTAGGGCACTTTCAAGAAGTTAGAGGACTGTGAGGAAATCTAACAACCGGTAATCGTAACAGCCTAGGTAGTGCCATAAGAATCGCCTTGAGAAGGGTCGAGGGGCTTAGTGGTGTCTTAATAGGTTTAGTATCCAAAGATCCCGGTTCCATACCACATTACTTCGAATAGAAATCCATTCCGAGTTAAGCTTGCGTCTAGCCTATGTAGTCTCCATCATCACTGGTCAAAGTCTTCGTTCGAGTTCGTGCTTGGTTAATTTAGTTAATCTAGTTAATCGTTATTTGCATTCTTAGGATTTTTAGAAACCCCCCCCCCCAATCAATAAAAAAATAGTTGAGTCGTGTCAGTCTTAGTCTAAATAGAGTCTTAGCGTAATCCTTAGAGTCTCGTGGGTTCGATACTCGGACTTACTTTAGCTTTACTACATTGATCGGTACACTTGCCGGTTGTGTGGTTTTAGGTTTAGATCGAGTCTTAGTTTATAAATTTAAAGCTTAGAGTGTCTAGATTAGGGTTAATTTTAGTTGTTTTTATTTGACCACTTCATGCACATCAAGTTTTTGGCGCCGTTGCTGGGGATTCTTTGGCGATTGCGTTGATTACGTTGTTTGGACTTAGTTGACATATTACGTGCTATTTGTGTTCGTTGAGTCGTAGGAGTCTAAAAATAAAATAAAAAATTTGCTTTAGTGTCTTTTCTAGTTTAGTGAGTCGTCGTTAGAGTCTACTTACTTGTTCGTATTTGGTTTTTGCAGTTGATGCCCTATACGCGTTCGCAGGGACCTCCACCGACTCCGCTTACGATCAAGACTTCCACTTCGTCCGTTGCACCCGAGGTAAGTCCTTCTAGTTCTTCCTCTTCTTCACCACACACCGACTTCGCTCCGAAGTCATCACCACACGTTTCCCCACCACCCACCCGTCCTCAGAGCCCTCCACCCGCAGTTCAGATGGCCAATCGTACCGTTTACGAGCAGGCCACCACTGGTTTCACTGGCGCCAATTCGCCCATCACCATTCTCAACATTACGAATGATAGGTCCTGGCAGATTCCATCTTACATCATGACCGCCATTACCAATTCTTGCCAGTTCCATGGTCGTGACGACGAGGATGCACCTGCCAACATCAATCGCCTCACTCGCCATTGCAGCACCTTTTCCATCGAGGGTGTAAACCTCGATGCTCGTTACCTTCAGGTCTTTCCATTCTCACTCGCAGGTCGTGCAACGACTTGGCTCGATTCTCAGCCTGCTGGCACTTACACTACTTGGGCCGGTCTTCGCGATGCTTTCTTAGCCAAGTACTTCCCACCAGCCAAGGCGTCTCGCCTTCGTGATCAGATTCACTCCTTTCGTATGGAGCCTGATGAGCCTTACCACCTAGCATGGGAGCGTTTTCAGACGCTTCTCTCTCGTTGTTCGCAGCATGGTTTGTCTGATTGGGCGTTGGTTGAAAAGTTCTACAATGGTCTTACTCCTGAGATCAAAGCTCGCATTGATACTTCAGCAGGAGGGCAGCTTATGGGAAAGAAGACGGCGAATGAGTGCAATGATTTGTTTGAGAGTTTCGCACATTCTGATATGGACTACAGCTCTACCCGCAGGACTTCCATTCCTGTTCATACCACCTCGGCCGGTCGAGGGGTAAACCAAGTTAGCTTGGATCCATCAGTAGCTGCTGTAGTCGAGAGTATGAGGCAAGAGTTGAATGAGATTAAGAAGAAAATTGATAGGTGTGAGGTTTGTAGGGGAGGTCACGACACGCTCGATTGTCCCACACTTACTCTTGAGCAGGTAGAGTACATAGCCGGTCAGTCTAGGGGTCCCACGAATCCGTTCAATAATTCCAATTACAACTCCAACTGGCGCGGTAGTGGCAACAATAGTGGTTTTCGTTCTTCCGGTAATCCTCCTAGTTTTCCATCTGGTCAGTATCAAAGTAGGGGGCCGGGTCTTTACACGAGTGGTAGTTCGGGTCAGAGTGGTCAGTATAGTGGCTCAGGAGGTCAGTTTACTAGTGGGGGGGTCGAATCAAGAAAGTCAAGGCAGTGGCAAGGCGTTCGAGTGGAGTTTGAGTAGGATGGAGGAGATGTTCGATCAGATGATGACGCAGAGTCAGGCGACGCAGAAATCTCTCATTGATTTCGCTAAAAATCAGGAGCAGATTAACAAAAGTCACGATCTTCAGCTCAAAAGTCAGCAATCCACACTTTTAGATCTTCAAAGAACAGTAGGTGGGATCGCTAAACAGTTGCAGGAGCATCCACCTGGTCAGTTTTCGGGAAATACTTTCACGAATCCCGCGAATCATTTGGCGAAAGCTATTACGACCCGCAGTGGAAAGAATTTGGGAGAAGTAGTGAGAGAGAGAGTTGAGGAAGAGAAAGAGGATGAAGTCGATGAGGAGTGGGAGGTGGAGGCTCCCGGTCAGGTGCACACGAGGCTAGACCCAGCAAGTACCGCACACGCCGAGGAGTCGCAAGTAGAGAAGAAAGTGGAGAAGCAGCCGACGAAGGTTCGGCCATCACCAGTGATTGATCATACTCGCATGCCGTTTCCCGCTCGCCTTAAGCATCAGAATATGCTAAGGAATACGGGCAATTCCTTGAGATGTTCAAGCAGTTGAAAATCAATCTTCCGTTTATCGAGGCACTTCAGTCTATGTCTAAGTACGCTAAATTTCTCAAAGATCTTTTGAAGCGCAAGGAGAGGATTGGTGAGCTTTCGAATAGTTCGTTGACAGGAGGTTGTTCCGCGGTAGTCTTGAATAAGTTGCCAGAGAAATTAACCGATCCTGGTACATTCACGATTCCATGTTTCTTTGGGGGAGCCGTTACCCCCGCTCACGCTCTAGCCGATTTAGCGGCTAGCATCAATCTGATGCCGTTTTCGTTGTACGAGAAGCTTGGTTTAGGAGAGTTGACGCCCACGCGTATGTCGTTGTCCTTGGCTGACCGATCAGTTAAGTATCCTCGTGGGATAGTGGAGAATTTGTTGGGGAAGGTTGATAAGTTCGTGTTTCCTGTTGATTTCGTTGTTCTCGATATGGAGGCCGACGAGAGAGTTCCTATTATTCTGGGCCGTCCATTCCTTAGGACCGCAAAGGCGATCATCGACGTCTTTGACGGTAAGATTTCTCTTCGTGCTGGTGAAGAGATTATCACATTCGAGATCGACAGGGCGATGCAGCATCCTAGAGGTGGAGACGAAGATAGTGGACCGTGTTATTCTGTTTACTTTCTAAATTCTTTCATATCTTGTGTTGACACGTGTTTCGAGTACATTAGTGGAGCAGATTTAGTAGGCGAGGGAGTTGTTGACGAGGCTGATGAAGAAGTTGCTGAGGAGGAGCAGTTGGAGGAGAATGATGAGTTGTGGGTTCCTGAGACGTTGGAACTAAACGAGATTAGTGATGAGAGTACTCCTGGGGAGATTCCACCGCCTTTAGAACTTAAGGTTCTGCCATCGCACCTTGAGTACGCATTTCTAGGAGAGAAGCCGAATATGCCTGTCATCATATCTTCGAAGTTTACAGAGGATGAGAAGTTGAGGTTGATTGAGGTATTGAAGCAGTATAGTGATGCGATTGCCTGAACTGGCGAAATTGGCGAAATTAACTGAACTGGCGAAACAGACTGAACTGGCGAAATTGTCTGATCTACGAAATTAGCATACTTGTCGGCGAAGTAAATCCAAAGGCGACTTTGGTAACCGTGTGATTGTCCACAGCGAAATCATCACGGTTTCAGCGACTTCAGGTCGTCGTAATAGCGAATTTGACCTGCGAAAATAACCAGCGAAGTTGATCAGCGAAATTGACTAGTGAACTTAATCAGCGAAATTGAACAAACATCAGACCAGCGAATTTAAGTGATTATCCAGCGAATTTAACAGCATATTTAAAGTGGTGGAATTTTTGTTGGCAAGCGTCGATAAAATTTCAGTGTTTTGAAAATAGAAATTGATCCGTAGCTCGTTAGACAGAACCGTTTGGACCGTTGAATTCCTTGGATTTTTAGGGTAAAAAAAAAAAAAAAAAATTCCTTGGAAAATCCCGATTTCGGTTTTCAACATTAGATATCATTGGATTCGTCTTTTCGAGACGATTCTAACGGTGTAATTTGGTAACCACTGTTTTCAGAAAAATATTGTACGGTTTTATCAGTCTGTTACGTTAAAAATGTCGAACATGTCTAGTTTGAATGAGCTGTTGAGAATGGAGCATGAGGTTGGCACTACCAACAAACCACCTAAGATGATGAAGGTGGAGAACTATTTGACATGGAAGGATCGTTTTCAATCGTTCATTGAATATCAGGATACTCGCATGTGGATATGCATTGAAGAAGGGTACATAGACCCAACACATGATTTTGAAGGCAGACCTCGTAAAACTGCTTATGTGAACATGGACGATGTTGAGAAAAAGATGTATGAGGCTGAAAACAGAGCCTTGGCTGCAATTAAAATGTCCTTACCTGATAGCATCAAGCATACTTTCAAGAGGTACACAAATTCCAAGGATATGTGGGATGCATTGGAAAAGAGATATGCGGGAAATGCAGATGTCAAGAAAAACAAAGTTGATCTACTGAAGAAGCAGTTTGCTGTTTTCAAGTTCATGAAACATGAGTCACTTGAGGACATCATCACTCGCTACTATCATATGATGTCAGAAATGGAAAATTATGACATCGATTGCTATACTGACGTAGAGAAGAATGACAAGCTGCTCGATGCCTTACCTACTAAGTGGGATATCTACACTCTCATGATTAAGGGAGAGGCAGATTATGAGACAAAGGAGCTGGAAGAAGTAGTTGGCAAGCTGAGAGCTTATGAGCTCAGTATGAAGAAGAAAGACACTGGATATGATCAGGTTCAAGATCCAACGATTTACAATGGGCTTGCATCTTCTTCATCTCACAACGCTTCTAGCGACTCGGCTACTGCTTTTCTTTCGTGTGAGAATGAGCAGGTCACAGTGAATGAAGATGGTGATGTGTGTTTTGTAGCTGTTTCAGGAGGATCAACAGGAGCCAAGAAAACATCAGCTTCTAAGCAGAGTAGTGGTGTTAAGTCAATGCCAATGAGTGTGAAGTCTGCTGAAGAGCATCTTGCTCTACTTGCTTCATTTGTGGCTTCTTATGAGAACTACATTCAGGGGAAGATATCTGATCCTGCCACTTTGGATGAAGATTATGATCAGATTGACCCTGATGATCTTGAAGATATGGATTTGCAGTGGCAAATGGCCATGATTACTAGAAGAGTGAAGAGATTTATGAACCGAACAGGAAGGAAGTTTATAGGGAAGACTGTTGGTTTCGACAAGACCAAAGTGAGATGCTTCAACTGTCAAAGTTATGGGCATTTTGCTAGGGAATGTCAAAAACAAAAGCAGGAGACTTCGAGTCAGAGTTCAAACAATAGGAATGCAACAAACAACTCTAACTCAAGAGCGTTGATCTCTACTGCTAGAGAAGGTTCATATGACTGGAGTATTCACTTGGAAAAAGATGACAATGTCACACAGGCATTCATGGCAGAGATAACTCCAATTGATGATGGTGAAGATACTGTGGAAGGTGCTGAAGCAAAAATGAATGATGAGGCTGAGGTGAAGGCAGAGAGTAAAGCTGAAGAAAAGAAGGCTGATCAGACATCAGATGCTGAGGAGAAAAAGCAAAAGTCTGACCAGGAACGGGAAGCTGAAGAAAAGGAAGCTGAATACAAAAGAGTGAAAGATCAGCTTGCAGCTCTCATGGCCAACCTTGATAAACAAACAGGAGAGGTAAAGTCTAATTCTGTGTGTTTAAAATGTCGTGAATTACAGGGTGAAGTTGACAGGTTGTCCACACAAAACCAAAGTCTGGTGGGCGAGATGTCTACCATAAAAGAAGCAAACTTTTTTGCTAAAAGAAACGAATCGTCATACTTGAAGAAAATAAAAGGTTATGAAACTAAAATTGAAGCTGTAACCTGTAAATTAAATGAAAAACTTCAAGTCATAGACTTAGCTCATGAAATGATGGCTGAGAAAACAAAAGAGATTTCTGATAAATGCAAAGAGTTGTCAGATGCACAACTCAAAATTGTTGAACTTGAAAGGAAATTAGGTCAGTTCAGGGACTC
This sequence comes from Helianthus tuberosus, assembly GCA_030545235.1. Lineage (NCBI taxonomy): Eukaryota > Viridiplantae > Streptophyta > Magnoliopsida > Asterales > Asteraceae > Helianthus > Helianthus tuberosus. The sequence continues at coordinate 205,212,491 of CM060425.1, forward strand.
TACTTTTGTTATGAAACACATGATGGGTGGCTTGAAGAAAAGTAATGACAAAACCAGTGTGGGATTTCATGGTTTCAATGAAGTTCCACCTCCTGTTAGTCATGACTATTCTTTCTTGCCCAATGAAGATGAGCTTATGGACTTTGGGTCAACATCACCAAGTAGTTCCACATCACGTCAAGGAAATGTTTTTGAGAATGCTGATGCTAAGAAGGATAATAACAGCAAACCTGTTTTGAAAAAGAATACATCACATCCTAAAAATAACAATCCAACTTTTGTTAAAAAGGTTAATTTTGTTCAAGGAAGTGACATGAAAAACGAAACAGTTGTTATTGAAAATGAATCTAATATAGAGTTTGCTAAAAACAAGAACATAGAAAATTCTGAAACTAAGCAAACTGAACCAAATCCTTCTAAGGCATCATCAGAAGAAAAACCCGAATCTAGTTCAAAGGCTTCAGAAAAGAAGTCTTCGAAAAAGAAATCGTGCTTCAAATGTCACACCAAGGGACATGTAGCTAGCTGCTGTCCTAAAAAAAAGGTGAAGCACAAGTGAGTGAGGAGAAGAGAGAGAAGTCACCAGAGAATAGTGGTGATAAACAGGAGAAAGTTGCAAATTCTCCAAAGAAATCTGCTGCTAAGCAACCAGAGAATGTTGCTGTTGGTGAAGATAAGGCTGAAAAAGGAACTCCACAAGTTCCTCGTTTTCAAAGAAATCAACCAAGATTTCAGCCTAGATCTCCACCAGGCAGATTTGAGAGACCTAGAAGCAGTTCACCTAGAATGAACAATTTTAATGGAAATTCAAATAATTTCAGAAGTCAAGGTCAATATCAAAATCGATACCAAAATAATGGTGGTCGAACATTTTATAACAATGGCTTTAGAAATTACAACAATAATGCTTCTTGGAATCAAAATTCAAGATACCCAAATCAAAATTTTCAAAGGTCAAATAGTCCAAACATGTATAGGAACCCTCAGGACCAAAGACCTAGTGGAAATCAAAAACAAATTCCATCAACAGGTCTGAGATCCAAGACTCCAGTTAGGAGTAATGGATATTGGATGGATGTTCCAGTGGTTGGTGAATTTGGACGACCCAAGACCATTAAGGCTTGGGTCCCCCAATCTAACTAATTTTTTGGTTGGTGTGTGCAGGAGCTGCTAAGGAGGATTATCAACTTATGGTATGTTGATAGTGGCTGCTCCAGGCACATGACGGGGGATGCGAGATTGTTGACTGAATTTGAAGATTATGATGGTGGAAATGTGAATTTTGCGGGAGCTAAAGGTGGTAGAATTACAGGACGAGGAAAGGTGACCAATGGGAAGATCACACTGGACAAAGTGAACTATGTGGAGCAACTTAAACACAATCTGATGAGCGTGTCACAAGTCTGCGACAAGGGTCACTCGGTCCATTTTACCAAGAATGAAGCATTAGTGTTGAAACCAGGTTTGAAGATTCCAGACGATTGGATAGTGATGCGAGCGCCAAGGAGAAATGACACTTATGTCATGGACATGGGTGCTAAGGATCCAACTGCTGTGGTGGCGTGTTTACTATCAAAAGCATCTGAAGCTGAATCGATGTTGTGGCATAGACGCATGGCCCATATTCACTATCGAAAAATGAATTACCTTGTTAAAAATGAACTAGTGAAAGGGGTTCCAATGCAGAGGTTTCACATGGAAGATAAATGTCTTCCATGTCAAAAGGGAAAACAACATAAGAAACCTCATAAGTCTAAAACAGTAAATTCCATAGATGCCCCTTATGAATTACTTCACATGGATTTATTCGGTCCAGTGAACGTGAGGAGCATAGGTGGAAAGTACTATTGTTTAGTTGTCACAGATGATTACTCACGTTATTCATGGGTTTTCTTTTTAGGTACAAAAGATGAGACGACGGAGATGCTGATAGATCTTTTTACGAAATTGGAAAACGTCCATGATGCAAGGATTAAGAGGATAAGGAGTGATAATGGCACGGAGTTCAAGAATCGAGTTTTGGATCTCTACTGTCTTCGAAAAGGAATTGAACATCAATATTCTGCTCCTTATACACCTCAACAAAATGGAGTTGCTGAGAGGAAAAACAGGACGTTGATTGAAGCCGCTAGGACGATGCTTTCAGATTCAAAGCTACCAGTTCTTTTCTGGGGAGAAGCTGTGAATACAGCTTGCTACGTCCTAAACAAAGTTTTGACTGTTAAACGTTTTAATAAAACTTGTCATGAATTGATGTTTAACCAGAAACCAAACTTAGAAGGCTTTGAACCATTTGGATTACCCTGCACCATTGTGCGTAATAAAGATAAGCAAAAATTCGGTGAGGTGGCTGACGAAGGCTACTTTCTAGGTTACGTACCTGGCGCACCGAATAAAAGGGTTTTTAATCTAAAAACTGGTAAAATTGAGGTTGTTTATAATGTGGAAATTACTTCATACAAACCTCAACAATCAACGAGTGGTCCAGCTATATTATATGATTATGAAAGCACTTTTAAGTCATTTAATATTCCTGAGTTTCCAAATGCAGATGATTCTCAGTTGATTCAAACAATGATTGGTGGAGACGATGAAGGCGAGTTCATGCCTAGATCGAATGTTGATATGACAGATGCTGCGGAAACTTCCCACGGTGCTGCTGATCCTGATTCGAGTGATAGTGACTCTGAACCCATTGAGGGGGAGGATTTCATTAATCCATTTGCAGATCAGAACATTCAGGGGGAGGTTGGATCAAACCTGGGTGATAATCTTGAAGTTGATACTGTTGCTTCTACACAAGCAAATAGAGATCATCCAGTTGACATGATACTTGGAGATCCTACTGCAGGTGTTCAGACAAGGAGAAGCATAGCAGCGAATTCTGGTTTATTTGTGTCGATTGAGAAGACTGGGATTGTGAATGAGTGCTTGTATAGCTGTTTTATTTCCCAAGAGGAGCCGAAGAACATTCATATGGCTCTTAAAGACAATTCATGGGTTGAAGCTATGCAAGAGGAATTGGCCCAGTTTGCAAAGTTGAAGGTTTGGGAGTTGGTTGATCTTCCTAAAGGTGAAAGAGAGATAGGCACTAAATGGGTGTTTAAGTGCAAGAAGGATGACAGAGGGATAGTGACGCGAAACAAGGCTCGATTGGTGGTAAAAGGTTTCAATCAGCAGGAAGGGATTGATTATAATGAAGTGTTTGCACCAGTGGCAAGGTTGGAGGCAATTCGTTTGTTTCTAGCTTTCGCAACATTCAAGGGCTTCAAAGTTTACCAACTAGACGTGAAGAGTGCATTTCTTTACGGGAAAGTCCAAGAAGTGGTGTATGTCTCACAACCAGATGGGTTCGTTGATCCAGATTATCCAGATCGAGTGTACAAACTTGATAAGGCTTTGTATGGGTTACATCAAGCTCCCAGGGCGTGGTACGAGACACTGTCTACACATCTGATCAAGAATGGTTTTGAAAGAGGTCAGATTGACAGTACACTGTTCATCAAGAGAAAGAAGGAAGATTTTCTGCTAGTACAGGTGTACGTGGATGACATCATCTTTGGGTCATCAGATGAGAGCATGTGTAAAGAGTTTGAGCAGGTGATGAAGAGTAAGTTCGAAATGAGCGCTATGGGTGAGTTGTCTTACTTTCTGGGATTACAAGTTGAACAGAAGGAGGATGGGATGTTTATTCATCAAACAAAGTATATGTATGACATCTTGAGTCGGTTCAAGATGAATGATTGCTCTACTTTCAACACACCCATATGTGAAAATCACAATCTTGGCCCAGATCATGAAAGTATTGAAGATGTTGATCCTACTCAATACAGGGCGATGATTGGTTCTCTAATGCACTTGACTGCTTCAAGACTTGACATTATGTTTGCAGTATGCTTGTGTGCTAGATATCAGGCGAATCCAAAAGAGTCACACATGAAAGCAGTGAAGCGTATTCTTCGTTACTTGAAGGGGAAACCTAAACTTGGGTTGTGGTATCCAGCTGATAGTGATCTGAATTTTGTCGCTTACACTGACTCAGACTTTGGAGGATGCAAGTCGAACAGAAAATCTACAACAGGTGGCTGTCAGTTCTTAGGAGGCAGGATCGTGTCTTGGCAATGCAAGAAGCAATCCTGTGTGTCTACATCTACGTGTGAAGCTGAATATATTGCTGCGGGTAGCTGCTGCTCTCAGGTTCTCTGGATACAACAGCAGATGCGCGATTACGGTTTGGATTTCACTTGTACTCCTATTATGATAGACAATAATGCCACTATTTCAATCACAAACAATCCCGTAAAGCACAGTAGAACTAAACATATTGACATACGTCATCATTTTATACGGGATTGTGCTGAAAAACGACTAATTGAATTACATCGAGTTGACACAGAAGATAACCTGGCAGATCTTTATACTAAAGCTTTTGACAGGGCTCGCTTTGAACATTTAGTCGAACTCAACGGGATGAGGAATCCTGAATAACTGGTTTTTTATAAGAATTTTTGTAAATAGTTTATTGCTTTTCTTAAAAATCAAAAATAAAAAAAATTTTGAAAAATCAAAAACATAAAAAAAAAATAGAAAAACAAAAATGAGTTATCACTGTATGAAAAAGAAGAAATGATAGTACATTGGCAAGTTAGACTGTCACACTGAAAATGAAATTAAAATGCTTAAGTGTGATAGCAGCTTCATTATATGATGTACCAGTAGGCAAACAGCATGAAATAATCAACTTACCAATGTGATATAAATCTAAATGAACTGTGTATGAGTGGGGAACACATCAGTGGTGTATGGTTTAATGACCTTAAATCTTGCGTTGATAGATTGCCAAAATCTGAAGTTTTGGGTCTTTATACTGTTATTTCATCTGGGGATATCTTGACTGTCTTTCTGTTCAGAACTAAAATTGTACATGACCCCAGGAAAGAAAGTCACTTGGAATTAGCAAATTTCTATTTGAATGTCTGTATGTTGTCCCGATACACACAATTTTGATCTGATTCTGAAATCTTCTCTGACAAAATCGTGTACCTCCTCTGCTGCATCCAGATATATGCTGACCTGGAGGTGCTAGGCAACGACAGCTTCTGCTGCATCCAGATACATGCTGACCTAGCTGTACGTTGTCGCGCTATAGATCTAATACACCCGAAAGAGGCCCTCAAGTGCCCAAAAGAAACCCAATAAACCTATATCAAACTGAGTAAAAACTCATTTGATCTGTATATTATACCATCTCTCCTAAAGATCTATTCTGTTCTCTTCTCAACCTATTCCCAGTTAAGATTTCAGAAATCTGGATTGGACTTGTGAAATATGTGGTAGGGAAGATACTTGCATGATAGAGTGTGTTGTTTATATTTCCAGGATTTGATTAGTATTTATATGGGTGTTCATTGTTAAGCAATTAAAACATGATAAAACAGATTATATGCAGACCAAGACACTGTCAGGATATCTTAAAGGATGACGTCAGTATACTCACCTACTACGATAAATCTTTGTGCATACCTTGATCGTGGGGGTATATCCTGAAGTGGGACACACTAGTATATCAGTAATTAATATTACCTTAACGTATCATATGGTAATGGAACTTGAAATGTTCATGCATTTTGTTTAAGTGGACAAACATACTGGTAATCGTCTTGGACTGCTTTTCACGAAAAATTAAATAAAGAATTATCTAATCGTGTGAAACAGTTTGATTGTGCTGATATGATCTTCTTACCGGTGATTCTCACAAAAATAGAGTGTTTATTGCTTTTGTTATTTACTTGCTTTCAGAAAATATAAAAATTCAAAAATAGTGTCTTTTTCTGTTTAAAATTCTTAACGTACGGAAAACTGTTATTCTTGGAGGAATTGTTACTGATAGGGGGAGACGGTGTTGGAAAGTGCGTTCAAAATTTTACATCATGCGGTTTATAGGGTGTGATCAAAAAGTTTTGCGTGTTGGTGATAAATTGGAAAATGCTTAATCTGTTATACAGTTTGACAAATCTCTTGAATAATAATAATTTGTTTAACTTATGTTGAAAATTTTTTATGTTTTCTCGAGATGTTTGTTTTATAGTATACAGATTGAAGCAGTGTGTTGCTGAAAAGTTAAAGTGATGAGTTGCTGTGAAGATGAGAGTTTGATTGGATGCATGGTAGAACCTCCTTTCTATATTGCAGACAAAGATGAAGAGATTGAAGATTGCTATACAAATGCTGAACTGGAGTTTACTCAAACGCTAAAGTTTTTGAAGATTTGGTGATTGGATGCATCAGCTTAGGGGGAGTCTGTTGCTGACAGAGCTATTGAAGCTGAAGCTATCCAAAGACCAAAGACAATGCAAGACTACATGAAGATTGCAAGATGACTGAAGACAAAGTTATTTTATGAAGCTATTGTCAAGGGGGAGTTTGTTGGTGCATGTTTGTGACAACAGCTTAGATTTGGTCTTTGGATATCTTGTAATTAGATAAATGATAAACAGTTAGCGGGTTTAGCTTTGTATTAGTGAGTTGTAATGTTTGGGCTAACTAAACCCATACTTATGGGGATGGGGGGCGAATTGGGCCTGTCCAATTCGCAGTCCATGATGGTTATCCTAGCCCAATTAGCAAACCTTGTGTTATATAAACAAGGTTAGGCTTTAGGGTTAAGGTTAATCAGCTAATTAGCCAAAACAGTTTGTGTGAGAGAATTCGTGAAGGCTCTAGGGTTTGGACGAATTTGTGGTCTTGATTGATTGTAATTCGTTAAGATTGATAATCAATAAAGACCGGTTTGAAAGTGATTTGCTGTTTCTGTTTTCTACTTGTTTCTGTGATATTCTGATCAAGAGGATTCCGCACTCTTGATTGGAAAGACAATTCTGTGAAAGATCCATTCGAATAGGGGACCTACAGGCATCAGCCCTACTTTTTGCACGCATCGCATTCTGATGGAGGATGTTTACAAGCCTGTAGTGCAGCCGCAGCGTCGTTTGAATCCGAATATGCAGGATGTCGTTAGGAAGGAAGTGAGGAAGTTGTTAGAGTCTGGTTTGATCTGTCCTATTTCGGTTTGATCTATCCTATTTCCGATTCAGCTAGGGTGAGTCCTACGCAGGTCGTCCAGAAGAAAGGGGGGATGACGGTTGTTCTGAATGCGAAAAATGAGCTTATTCCGTCTCGTACCGTTACGGGTTGGCGTGTGTGCATTGCCTATCGAAAGTTAAATGACGCCACTCGTAAGGATCATTTTCCGCTCCCGTTCATTGATCAGATGCTTGAGCGCCTCGCGGGTCAGCAATTCTATTGCTTTCTCGATGGGTTTTCGGGTTATTTCCAGATTCCTGTTGCACCAGAGGATCAGGAGAAAACCACTTTTACATGTCATTATGGCACGTACGCGTACCGACGCATGCCGTTTGGTTTATGTAATGCTCCAGCTACATTCCAGCGCTGTATGATCGCGATCTTTCAGGATATGGTAGAGAGTTCAATGGAGGCATTTATGGATGATTTTTCGGTCTACGGTAGTTCTTTCGATCAGTGCTTGGTGAATTTGGAGAGGATGTTGAAGAGATGTGTTGAAACGAAGTTGATGTTGAATTGGGAGAAGTGTCACTTCATGGTGACTAAGGGTATTGTGCTAGGGCACAAGATTTCGCGAGCTGGTATTGAGGTAGATATAGCGAAGATTGATACGATCAGTCAGCTTCCACCGCCGACTAGTGTGAAGTCGATTCGTAGTTTTCTCGGTCATGTGGGGTTTTATCGGCGCTTTATTAGAGACTTTTCTAAAATTACACGCCCCATGACGCGATTGTTGGAAAAGGACGTTCCTTTTATCTTTGACAAGGAATGCCTTAAAGCATTTGAGTTTCTGAAGGAGAAGTTGGTGAGTGCACCAATTCTTGTATCACCCGACTGGAGCTTACCATTTGAGCTCATGTGCGACGCTAGCGATTACGCAGTCGGTGCGGTGTTAGGGCAGAGACGGGAGAATCATTTTCACCCGATTTACTATGCGAGTAAAACGTTGAACGATGGCCAAGATAATTGCACCACTACGGAGAAGGAGCTATTAGCAATGGTCTTTGCATTCGATAAATTCCGTTCGTACCTTGTTCTGTCGAAAACCGTTGTGTTTACGGATCATTCTGCTTTGCGTTACCTGTTTCAGAAGAAGGACGCGAAGCCGCGCCTTATACGATGGATTCTGCTTCTGTCCGAGTTTGACATTGAAATTAAGGGCAAGAAAGGGGCAGAAAATGTGGCAGCAGACCACTTGTCGCGTTTAGAGGATCCGAGTAGGGAGGAGATTCGTGAGGAGGCGATAGGAGACAAATTCCCTCACGAGTCTATTGATTATGTTGAGGCTGAGACGGAGGGTTTGCCTTGGTTTAGCGATTTAGCCAACTACTTGGCCGAGGGATTCGTGATGGAGGATATGAATAGCCAGCAAAGGAAGAAGCTGTTGAATGATGCGCGAAAGTATATTTGGGACGAGCCTTATCTTTTCAGGATAGGAGGTGATCGAATTCTGAGGAGATGTGTGAGTAGAGAGGATGGTTTGGATATTATTCGGCACGTTCATGAGGGTTTGACAGGAGGACATCATGGTCCGTATGTCACTGCGTAGAAGGCGTTTGATTGCGGATTTTATTGGCCGACGGTAGTGAATGATGCGGTCGAGTTTGTTAGGAAGTGTGATCGTTGCCAACGAACCGGCAACATCTCATCCAAGGATGAGATGCCCCAGAATCCTATTCAAGTGTTAGAAGTCTTCGACGTTTGGGGCATTGATTTCATGGGACCATTTCCCTCTTCGAGTGGAAATTGGTACATCCTCGTTGCGATCGACTACGTTTCGAAGTGGGTGGAAGCTCAAGCTTTACCTACTAACGATGCACGAGTGGTGGTGAGATTCTTGAAAAAGTTGTTTATGCGATTTGGTACTCCAAAGGCAATTATTAGTGATCGTGGTACGCATTTTTGCAATGCCGTTATGGAGAAGGCGTTGGAGAGATATGGAGTTACGCACCGCTTGTCTACCGCGTACCATCCGCAAACGAGCGGTCAAGTGGAGAACGCGAATCGAGGTGTTAAGCGAATCTTAGAGAAAACGGTAGGGAAGAGTCGAAAGGATTGGTCCGATAAGTTGGACGATGCGTTATTGGCATTCCGCACCGCCTATAAAACGCCGCTAGGTACTACACCGTTTATGATCGTTTATGGGAAGGCATACCATTTACCGGTCGAGTTAGAGCATCGGGCTCTATGGGCGCTCAAAACGGTGAATCTTGATTTAACCGAGGCCGCTCGAAAACGATTTTTCCAAATTCATGAGTTGGAGGTGCTTCGTGACGCCGCGTACGATCGTTCGTGGAGCATTAAGGAAAAGTCGAAAGCTTTGCATGATAGAAGGTTGCGAAAGTTGAAGGAGTTTAAAGTCGGCGATCAAGTCTTATTGTTTAATTCGAGATTGAAATTAATTGCCGGAAAGTTGAAATCGAGGTGGTCCGGTCCGTACGTCGTGAAGGAGGTTTTCCCGTACGGAACCGTGGAGTTTCGAAATGAAGTTGATTCGAGTACATGGAAGGTTAACGGACATAGGTTGAAGCATTACTTAGGGGGTCCCATCGACACCGCCGAAGAGGAAACCGTTCCTCTTTCGGACCCGCCTAACACCGCCGCGTAGTTTCTTGAGTGAAAACTCAAGTGTATAGTTTGTACATTGAGTCGTCGTTCCTGTCGCGTCGTTAGTTTAGTGTTTTTTTGTGTTTTTGCGTCTTTTCGTAGTTTTTCGTATTTTTGCGTTCGTATGTGCGTCGTGAGTATTTTTGCAGGTCTCATCACCTTCACGTGGGCGAAATCGACGAACGAGCAGCTTCATAGGTACGTTTAACATTAAAAACGACAAAATTATTGCAGGGGGTATTTTGGGAATGAAATAAAATCAAAAACAGCAATCTGCTGTTGCTGCAGCAAACATTGCTACTGTTTAATGTCCACGCGGCTCGCGTACCATCTGTGCAAAACCTCACGCGGCCCGTTTGGGCTTAAAAGAATTTTAAAACCTTAGGCGCGACGCGGCCCGCCTTCACTTAACCCACACCTCACGCGGGCCGCGAGGGCCTGTGATGTCGCTAAACCAGGAAATACCCCCAAATTGATTCAAAACCTGAAACCCTAATTTTATTCACCATCTCCGGCGAATTAGACATCCACCACCACCTTGTTCCTTCACCGCCCACCACCGGACACCACCACCCTCTGCCCACCTGACCCTCCGTCCATTACCATCATAATCACCACCATTTCCCACCCCGCATAACCCCCTCTCCACGGACCATTGCACCACCTGTCACAACCACCTCTGACCACCAGTGGCCACCGCCCTCACACATAGTGCTCATTTTCTGGTTTACTTCGACGCTCAGGTATGATCTTGCAAATACTTAGGTCAGTCTTTGTTAGTGTCGTTTGGTCTGTCGCGTTATCTCGTCTGCAGTTTTGAGTCGACGTAAGTCTGTGTTTTCTCCGTTGAGTCTGTCTCCGTTTTGTTTGGTCATATTGTTCTGTAGTCAGGTCGTCGTTATGTCTGCAGTTTATGTTTGCTTTGGGTGTCGTCTGTGTCCGTAGTGTTCAGGTCTGCAGTTGTGTTGAAGCCGTTATGATATATTCGTTTGGTTTGTTTTAAGTGTCGAATTGCATGTCTGTTTAGTAAGTTTTGAGTCTGATGCTGTAGGTTAGTAGAGTCTGATGTTTCATGTCGTCTGTTAGTAGGGTTGTTGAATTTGTGCAGGTTTGATATTATGGTGTTGCGAGGGTGCGGGTGGTTCGGGTTGGTTATATTGTTGCGGATTGTATAAAAAGCACATTGATTGTTTTGAGAGGCGTGCGGATGGGATAGTGATAGGAAAAGGGAGGGGGGTGGTTTTGTTCGAATATTAAATTTTATACGGTTTAGTTTTTAAAACGGGCGACGGGTTCGGTTTGGTTTGATTTGTTTGCGAAAAATTGTTTTGGCATAGTAAAAACTCAAGTGTGGGGAAGCGAGTTGCGCGTTTGTCATTTTAAAAGAGAATTTTTCACCAAATCCACGTGCGCCGTTTCCGTTGCTTCCACATTGGGTTTTTGATGATTTGTCGGCACTCGGATTGCTCGAGGGCGAGCAAGGTGCCGGGAGGGGGTAAAGGTGTAATTTATGTGTATATTGCGTCTAATTAGTCAAAGGGTCGAGTTTTGAGTCGTTTTAAGTGTTTCGAGTCGTAGTAGAGTCATGTTTAGTGTCGTTGCGTGTCTATTGCATTGCTTGGTTCCTAAACAGCTTCGCTCGTACTCAATCTCCATTCGGGCGAGGTTTGTTTGGTAATTCAAGTCGATTTGCAATTTTGTCACTTATTTCGAACAACGACCGCGAATGAAATGCTATACGGCCGTCGTTTGACTGTATATTATTATATTATTAAAAAAATTCAAAAAAAAATAAAAAAAATTTATTATTAAAAAAATAAAAAAAATCATAAAAATTTCAAAAATTCATAAAAAAATCAGAAAAATTCTCAAAAATTCCAAAAAAATTAAAAAACTCAAAAATACAAAAAAATAGTTTGTGTTTACTAACTGTTCACCTATTTTGTGCGTTTATTGAACTGTTTATGCAGAATGTCAGGTGAAGGATCTTCGTCAGGCGCAAAGCGCAAGAGGCGCGGGGTTAGAGCTCAGGGAGCGGCCGAGGAGCAGCCGGCTGATACGCCGCTCAGGATAGTCACGTATAGGGATGAGGGGGTCCCACACGGACAGAGCGCGGTGCTGGAGGATAGCCCGTTGCTGCGGTTTACTTATGGTTCGGCTGAGTATATGAAGTTGGATGTTATTAAGAAGGTGAAGTTGCTGGAGTTCAGGAGGATCGACTGGGAGTTGGTCGGGAGATTAGGACAGGTTGAGAGGCTGCAGGAGTTGTTAGGATACAAGTTTACGATGGCGTTAGATTGTACCGCGCCATAGTATTACGAGCTCGCCTTGGAGTTTCACTCCACATTTCAGTATAGGCATCAAGGAGGGTTTGATGAGCCGGACGTAGTTTTGTTTGTTTTAGGAAAGAGGATCTTCAACATGACTTTACCACAGTTCGCAGAGGCGACTGGGTTTTACACACGACAGGAGGTCGAGGTTGAGGAGTTTAGGGGTTTGCTGAGACAGCTAGTGAAGGAGAGGCAGGATTACTGTGTGTTAAAGGAGGATTTAGAGAGGTTTTGGCGCACTATTGCTATATCACCATTTTCAAACAACATGGTGGCATCTGATATTAGAGATCCTCTTTATAGGGTTGTGCACAAGATCCTGGCAGCGACGTTGATAGGCAGGCATGAGGGAGATAATAAGGTGAACCAGCACAGTTTATTTAGTTTGATGTGCATGGTTGAGCGTCGGCCAGCAAATCTGGCGAGTATTCTGGCGTGGTCGTTTGTGAGGCCGAAGAAGGGTGGAGGAAAGTCGATGTTGTATGGAGGGCCATACATTACGATGTTAGCAGAGAATTTGGGTGTATTTGATGATTATCCTGCTGGGAAGATGCATACAGGAGCAGCTCCATCACTTATGGAGCTGAAGAGCTTTCAGCAGGCTAGGATAGTTACATGGGATGATCCACCGGCCTGGGAGGCGGTGATACAGGGTCAGCAGGTGCCACCTCCACCAGATTCAGCCGCCGCAGAGGTGATGCAGGCTGCGATCCCCCAGCGTTATCAGGTGCCACATCAGAGGCACCAGTTGCCAGCACGCGAGTATCCTCTTAGGCCGCCACGGCCGGACCCGTTGACGTTGGAGGCGTTATATGATAGGATGGAGAGTATGCATCAGGAGATGAGGGATGGTATGAGAGTGATCATGGATCACTTCCACTTGCAGCCGCCGCCGTCTTGGTAGCCACAGCAGGAGGACCCTGCAGGCGGGCAGCAGGGTGGAGCAGGAGGAGCGTGAGGATATGCAGCAGCGCTTATGGAGCTTATATCTTTTATTTTTGTTTTATGTTGTTTTTGTCATATCCTGGTCTGTACTGATATTATAAACAGGTTGGAGGGTTTTGGGGTTGGTTGATACTTGGATGATTTTTGAACTGATTTGATGGTATATATTATGCTTGTTTGGTTTGATATGATTGTTAGGTCGTTGTTTGTGCCACTTCCGTTCGCGTGTCCGAGTTTTTACAGTTTGCTGAGCGCGTTTGGATTGGAGGGCGTATGTGGTATCGACTGGCACACTGACAGTCTCACATAGATTCAGCTAAGTCGTTCCACTTGTACATTTTGTATATTTATTTATTTTACGTTTTTTCTTTTTATTTTTTAGGTTTTAGGAGTCGTGTTTTCATCCTTGCATTAGGGACAATGCAATATTTAAGTGTGGGGATGGGACATTTGGGTCTTAGTCTTTAGTTAGCGAGTCTTGAGTCATAAAAATCCGAAAAATACAAAAAAATTAAATTTTTTTTGAAAAAAATACAAAAAAAATGAAAATTTTGAAAAAATCCAAAAAAAAATTGAAAAAATCGAAAAATGTCTTTTGAAACGAGTAGTTTGCAAAATAAAAGTGAAAAATGATAGAAAAGTCGGGTTTTTGTTCGGGGTCAAATAATAATAATATAAGAATAAAATAATCGTGCTTGTGTCTAGTTTGGGATGCGCGGGTAGGCTCGATTCAGTTCTGGGTTCCTTTGATCTAAATATACCTAATTGTCGGTTTACTAGTGGGTTCTCATCTAGGGAGAGTGGAGAAATTGAAACCGCCAAAAATAGCATAAGGGATGCCGTTATAAGTAAAGATCGTTAGAGTTTCTTTTCATATCTCGTTGAAAAAAAAATAAAAAAAATAATTAAAGAGCTAGAAACTAAAGAAAAGTAGCTCAATTCTATGTAATCTGGGTTGGGGATAGCGACTCTACAGCCGGAATACCTCTAGATTGTGTGAAATCAAAATTGCGAAAAAAGTGACGAAGCCTATTGTAATCCGAGTTGGGGATAGCGACTCTACAGCCGGAATACCTCTGGGTTAGGTACAAGCAAAGTCTAAGCTCGTAAAGAAAAAAAATGAGAAAAAAGCTAAGATTTGAATTTAAACTCTCTTGATCTTGGTATAAAACGGTTAGGAAATAACCTAGTGGTTGTTCCTTTTGTCCTATAAGCTTGAGGCGGGATTAGGTGGATTCGCAATTCTTAGCGTGAGGCCCTAGGTAGATTGACCGCATTTGAACTAAATTGCATGATAAGGGCTAGGATCAAAATACTTGCAATCGCGGCTAACACGAGTTTCGGTTTTAATAAAATAACTTAAGCTTTTGTCCCGTTTGACTATTCTAACTATGATTCCGTTTGCACAATTCTTTTTCGAGGACGAACGATGTATGTAAAATGCAACATATAAATTACATCAAATGAGGCATAAAACTAACCCTTTTTTAGTACTAATGTTGGAAAAAGTGTGCTTTTGTCTTCCTTTTGTATTTTCAAGACCAAATGAGCTTAATTGAACAAAAGGAACAAATATACAGCCAAATCTAACATAAATACAAAGAAAGGGAATAAACGTGGCATGCCCGACCCCTCGACAGCATCTTCCCAAAGCAAAAACAAGAAGAAAGCTAAGCATGGGGCTGTGCCCAGCTGAGCATGGGGTTGTGCCCAGCTCAGCACGGGGTCGTGCTCAGCCAGCACGGGGCCGTGCTCAGCGAGCACGGGGCCGTGTCAAGAGTGGTCCGCCCTGGCACAAAAGAAAAACCTGTAGAAGCTTCTATTTCCCAACACGGGGGCGTGTCCAGCGGACACGGGGCCGTGGTCAATGCAAAGATTCGCAGAATCTGAGAAAATCTTGATAGTACAGATACGCTTTTGCACACGGGGCCGTGCCCAGCGGACACGGGGGCGTGTGGAGCTAATGCAGACAAAGTGTAATTAATGAAGAAAGAGAAAAGGGTGGACACGGGGTCGTGTCCAGCGGACACGAGGCCGTGTCCAGGCTTCTGTGCAGGCTATAAATAGGGGTGCTTGGTTCACTTCAAAGGCATCCCTTGGCACACCACCTCTCTCACACTTCACCCATTATCCACCACCATCATCCATTGTCCATCATAGAGTGTGTGAGTCGTCTCGGGATCCAAGATTGATCGTAAGAGTTCTTGACAATCAAGGCCATGTTTGCCTAAGTCTCTTACATCAGTTGGTGAAGACAAGTGTCTAGTGTAATACTTTTTATTTTTAATCTTTTCGCACTTTTTACTTGGTTATGTATTAATAACTTTAATAACTAGTTTCTTATGTTGAAGGTGATTCTTCCTTATCGTTTGTCCGTGGTGTCTTGGCATTATTTTACTGTCTATATAAAATAAAAGATTTTCACCATTCATATCTCCATGGTCTATACGGAGATATGTTGGCTACCTGGTCGGGGGTTAAGGGAACAATTTGGTAAGAGTCTTGCCTTGTTCAGTGTATAGATCCTGCAAGGACCTGGGTCAAATTTAGTAGGACCTCCTTCAATACCCACCGGTATTGGATGGCGGGGGTCCAAACTCTTTGATCCCCTCATATGTAAGCTACTATTAATACTTTAACCCGACTACTTAGGACTGTATCCCTGCTGACTCAGACTACTTAGCCGAGGGTAACGTCACCTTCAAAAGAGGGGCCGACCATAATATGCATTAATAACTTAATTAATTATCTTTCAATAATCCGACCCTTTAGGATTGTATCCTTGCTGACTCAAACTACTGGGTTGAGGGTAACGTCACCTTCAAAAGAGGGGCCTACTACAATAACTAAGATAATATCTTAAATAAGTGCAAAAGTGCGGAAATAATCAAAGGTTACACTAAACAAGAGTCGGAGCCAAGTGATTCATCTTGTCTATCTGTTTTTACTTTTATTTTATTTTTTTCAGCATTTTAGTTAGTTTTTATTTTTCTTGTTTAAAACATTTTTCTAAACTTTTGATTTGATTAGACGTTGAGGATAAACCGGTACTAAAAGCTCTTGTGTCCTTGGACGACCTCGGTATCTTACCAACACTATACTACGCTCACGATGGGTGCACTTGCCCATATGTGTGTTTAGTGTTAGTAAATATCGTGTTTTATAAATTTAAAACTTGGCTAAAAAGTGTAAAAGGGCTTAAAATATACATTAAAAACCAATCACACTCGACACGCATCAAGTTTTTGGCGCCGTTGCCGGGGACACAAGGATTTTAAGAAAGCTTAAAATCGACGGCCTAATCAGTTTTTCAAAACTTTTTCAAAACGCGCGCACATTTTTCTGCATTTTAGTTTAGTGTTGCATTTACAGTAAGTTGAACACGGGCCGTGCTCACTGAACATGGGGCCGTGCTGCACAATTTTCACAAAATACCCAGATACAGAGCTTGAACACGGGGCCGTGTCCACTGAACACGCCCCGTGCTCAATGAAATCAGTAACTTTAATTAAAACGCCCAGATACAGATTCTGTACACGGGGCCGTGTCCAGCCTCTGTTTCCGTTTTTATTTTTGTTTTCTAATCTCGAGACTTGGTTGTGGTCTGCTGAGTGATTCTTATGGATCAATACTCAGGAGGTTACAACTACACCTATGAGGAGGATGATTATAGGAATAATTATTGCACTAATTGTGGTGACCCGCACTCGGTTCAATATTGTAACTTATATCAACCATCCACTTCATATACCTATTATGAGGAGCCCAGGTACGAGCCATCAACTTCATACACATCCTATGAAGACCAAAGGTATGAACCTCCTCCCTCATACTCATATTTTGATGAACCAAGGTATGAGCCTTCTTACTCATACTTTGAGGAACCAAGATATGAGCCCACACCTTCATATGTTTACTATGAGGAACCTTGGCGTGAACAACCCACCTCATATGAGTACTATGAAGAACAAAATTTCGACCCTTATCCATCATATACTTACAATGGAGAACAATGGTGTGAACCATCTACTTCATATGGGTATTATGAGGAACAAAGGATCGAACAACCGGATTCAAGCTTTGAAAATCCTGATCCTTACTCTATCACCAAAGTGACCGATAGGATATTAGAACACCTTAAAACTATCGAGCGCTACATAAAAGAATCTCCCGCAAGGGAAGAGGAGTCCCACGCAAGAGAAGAATTAAATGAAGAAAAGATAGTTGAAAGTGTAAAAATGGAAGAACAAATAAGTGAAACAACGAAAAAGGTGAGTCCGACAACGTTAAAATTCAAGAAGAGTCTAATTTTAAAGAAATTAATCTCTTGTCACCTTCTTTCGAAAATCATTGTTTAGTACCCACTCATGCTAAGTTTTTAAAAGAGTTAAACACTAGCACTAAAATTGACGAAACGGTAAGCGTTAAGTTAACTAGTGATCAAACCTCGCTAATAAAAGAAGATCCATTTGAAATCAACATTACACCGGTTCCATGTTTTTTTCAAAATTCATTTATTAGTAATATCACAATTGAAAAAGATCTCTGTGTTAACATAATGCCAAACTACATTTATGAAAAATTAAGTATTAGTGATTTTTCTCCACTTCAAATACTCATTTTTCTATCTAATCGGAAAGTAATAAAATCAATCGGTGTAGTGGAGGATGTCTTGGTTCAAACAAATCAGATGGTAATCCCAGCAGATTTTGTCATCCTTGATGACGCTCCTCTACTGTTGGGACGACCTTGTGTAAAAACCCACGAAGCTTTGAAGAACCGGAAGTATAACAATCTACCCATTCAATTAGGGACCTTCAAAAGAAGTGTCGATCTTGAGCGATCAATGAAATATCCAATCGGCAATGACGACCCCCTAATTGAATATGAGCCAGAACCACCTGATAAGGTGGGTCTAGCCAAGGACCCTTATAAACGTGGCGCACCACGGAGGCATTCCGCAGAACTATCCTTAGTTTTAATTTAGATTAACTTTTATGTTTTCTAGTTTAGTTTTAATTTTTAGGAATAAAACACACTCGGGATGGTGAAGGATACTAAGGGAAGCTTGAACCAACACCCCATGCACAAAAACAGAGCCTCTCGACAATTTTTCTTTATTACAGCAAGTTCAGCACGGGGCCGTGCTCAGCCAACACGGCCCGTGCTCATGGTCTGCAGGAAAAACGCCCAGTTCAGGTATCTGGACATGGGGCCGTGCACACTGAACACGCCCCCGTGCCCAGCCTTCTGTTTACTTTTGGTACTGGCAGTCTGAGCACGGGGCTGTGCTCAGCTCAACACACCCCGTGTTCAGCTACCCAGTAACATAAAATCTTGTTTTAAACCCACTTTTACACATTTTAATCAACCGAAAAACTTATTTTTGGGACACATTGAGGACAATGTGTAATTTAAGTGTGGGGGGATGCTAAAACCTTGAATTTTGCAAGTCCTAACTACAAGCCTTACACAAAACTCTATTGGAACCGCTAAACACCCCAATTTTTTTCAAAAACTTTTCGTTTTTTTTACTTGTCTTGGTTTAATTTGGGAATTTCAAATTCTAAAAAGGTGATATTTTTACAAATTTACAACCGATAGCGTCGTGATAAAAAGAACCAACGTAAGAAAATTATGAAACGGCATGACAAACCTAGTTAAAATTTGATTATATATACTTGATCACATAAAAACTCATTCCCACAAAAAGTGAGTTTGAGCCTTTATTGAGCATACAAATACACATCTTTAAACTAAATGCTCATTTTTCGTTTCTTGTGTGAATAGCCGCTTGGTTCTTACGACTCTAGAACTTGCCACGACGATACCCGGTCCTTACCAACTTAAACCCAAGTAAGTAAATGATGGAGGCATTAGGACTAACCCTTTTTCTTTCAACACCATTATTTTCTGTTTTTTTACCACCTACCCAAAATCCCCCTAGTTAACCCTTTTGAGCCTAAACCTTTTCGTTTCAAAACCCACAAAACAAACACCCTTTACCCACCAAAACCTTTTTCTTTTCAAACCCCTTTTGTTTTAGTAAAAAGCTTGGTTATCTTGTGACAAAAAAGGGGGGATTTAGCAATAACCAAACAAGTTACTCAAAAATCTTGTTTGAATATGCTTAGTTTGAATAAATGTTAAAAAAAGGTTCACGATAACCGGCGCTTTTTACGCTTTTAGCCCTTTTTACTAACCACTAACCAAAACCACCTACCTTTAGCCCAAGCCTAACCCTTCCCCAAGTCCTCTTGATATTTACAAAGGTGTATAGTTAAAAAGGAGGAGGATTGATTACGTGGCAAGCATATGGTAGAAGTAAGTTCCATGCCGGTCTCGAGTGTCTCACAAAAATACATCTTCGGCCGATTGTTGAGTGATCCCCCGTGTGGTATGTGAACTTGTATATAAATGGAATTTTAAAAAAAGGCATGTTATGCCCTAATAGTAATTAATCTTATGTAATGTTTTAAATAAATCATGACGAATAGGATTGTAAATAAATAAAAATAAAACTTAATAAAGAATCTTGGAAATCCCGACACTCTATGACAAGCCCAAAGCTTCTCTTCTACCCAATCCATTTGGGCGTGTAAGCCATATTATAAAGAGTTTTGCTTAAGGACAAGCAAAGATTCAAGTGTGGGGGTATTTGATGTGTGTAAAATGCAACATATAAATTACATCAAATGAGGCATAAAACTAAACCCTTTTTAGTACTAATGTTGGAAAAAGTGTGCTTTATCTTCCTTTTGTATTTTCAGGACCAAATGAGCTTAATTGAACAAAAGGAACAAATATACAGCCAAATCTAACATAAATACAAAGAAAGGGAATAAACGTGGCATGCCCGACCACTCGACAGCATCTTCCCAAAGCAAAAACAAGAAGAAAGCTGAGCATGGGGTTGTGCCCAGCTGAGCACGGGACTGTGCCCAGCTTAGCATGGAGTGTGCCCAGCTCAGCATGGGGCCGTGCTCAGCGAGCACGGGGCCGTGTCCAGAGTGGTCAGCCCTGGCACAAAAGACAAACATGTAGAAGCTTCTATTTCCCAACACGGGGGTGTGTCCAGCGGACACGGGGCCGTGGTCAACGCAAAGATTCGCAGAATCTGAGCAAATCTTGATAGTACAGATACGCTTCTGCACACGGGGCCGTGCCCAGCGGACACGGGGGCGTGTGGAGCTAATGCAGACAAAGTGTAATTAATGAAGAAAGAGAAAAGGGTGGACACGAGGCCGTGTCCAGCGGACACGGGGCCGTGTCCAAGCTTCTGTGCAGGCTATAAATAGGGGTGCTTGGTTCACTTCAAAGGCATCCCTTGGCACACCACGTCTCTCACACTTCACCCATCATCCACCACCATCATCCATTGTTCATCATAGAGTGTGTGAGTCGTCTCGGGATCCAAGATTAATCGTAAGAGTTCTTGACAATCAAGGCCATGTTTGCCTAAGTCTCTTACATCACTTGGTGAAGACAAGTGTCTAGTGTAATACTTTTTATTTTTAATCTTTTCGTACTTTTTACTTGGTTATGTATTAATGACTTTAATAACTAGTTTCTTATGTTGAAGGTGATTCTTCCTTATCGTTTGTCCGTGGTGTCTTGGCATTATTTTACTGTCTATATAAAATAAAAGATTTTCACCATTCATATCTCCACGGTCTATATGGAGATATGTTGGCTACCTGGTCGGGGGTTAAGGGAACGGTTTGGTAAGAGTCTTGCCTTGTTCAGTGTATAGATCCTGCAAGGACCTGGGTCAAATTTAGTAAGACCTCCTTCAATACCCACCGGTATTGGATGGCGGGGGTCCAAACTCTTTGATCCCCTTATATGTAAGCTACTATTAATACTTCAACCCGGCTACTTAGGACTGTATCCCTGCTGACTCGGACTACTTAGCCGAGGGTAACGTCACCTTCAAAAGAGGGGCCGACCATAATATGCATTAATAACTTAATTAATTATCTTTCAATAATCTGACCCTTTAGGATTGTATCCTTGCTGACTCAAACTACTGGGTTGAGGGTAACGTCACCTTCAAAAGAGGGGCCTACTACAATAACTAAGATAATCTCTTAAATAAGTGCAAAAGTGCGGAAATAATCAAAGGTTACACTAAACACGAGTCGGAGCCAAGTGATTCATCTTGTCTATCTGTTTTTACTTTTATTTTATTTTTTCAGCATTTTAGTTAGTTTTTATTTTTCTTGTTTAAAACCTTTTTCTAAACTTTTGATTTGATTAGACGTTGAGGATAAACCGGTACTAAAAGCTCTTGTGTCCTTGGACGACCTCGGTATCTTACCAACACTATACTACCCTCACGATGGGTGCACTTGCCCATATGTGTGTTTAGTGTTAGTAAATATCGTGTTTTATAAATTTAAAACTTGGCTAAAAAGTGTAAAAGGGCTTAAAATATACATTAAAAACCTATCACACTCGACACGCATCAACGAAAAAAGGTTAAGTGTGGGGATACTTGATGTATTGTAAAATACATCTTTATTCGCGTCCGTTTTATTCGTTAGATATTCGTTTTTGTTCCGTTTTTAGCGTAGAATGTACATACTTTTGATATTTTGTGTTTTCCAGGTCTTTGCAGCAAAAACGAGAAGAAATAAGTCAAAATCTGGAAAGGCGAAAGGCTGGATCGGAAAACGAGGGCTCGGAAGCAAGAACGAAGCGAAAAATCAATCCGGAAGCTTCCAGGCGGGCCGCGTAAGATTACATAAACTTTTATGCACCCCGCCTAAACTTAAAATTGTGTTTTGAAAATAAGGAGCCATACCACTCGCGTAAGCTTATCCCTTTGGCTTACGCGGGCCGCGAGAGAAGTGTATACGTGCACCGACTTGAAATCAGCCAACGGCTATAGGTTTTTCTTGGTTATATAATCATCATCTTCATCACAGCCGCAAGGAATTACGAATTGGAGGATCTTGGAGACCATTGGAGGCTGTTTGGAGCTATTGAGAGTGCTTGGAAGCTAGGAAATCATTCGGGTATACTTTGGAGCGTTCGGGAGTGAAGACTACGGGTTTTATTATCCTAATCTTTCGTTTTCGTTCGTTTTGATTTGTTACACGATGAACTCAGATTATACTTTGATTATGATTCTGTTTTTAATGATGTTTAGCGGCTAAAACTCTTATACTGCCTAGGCATGACAATGGTTTAATAAAAGTTTGGATTTTTATTTGGTTTTAATGTGGTTTATGGATTTTCTTGTATTGTAAACGGCTATGGAATTTTAACTTGGTGTATATGCATGCTTGATTCTATTTGATCGCTGGTTATTGCTTCGTATAATCCTTGGTGACGGTCTATATCACATAATAGGGTTATGCTAGGGCTCTTGATTTAGGTGAGTGTCTATATCACGTAATAAGTCATTAATCCTTTAGGGTGAAAGTTGCGCAATTAACCTTAGAAGTAATATTCGGTAATCCTATAAAATCAAGTGTTCTACTAATCTTGTCGCTGTGAGGCTCGAGGTTGTTAATAGGTCTTGGTTTGGATTATAGCTAGATTTAGGTTTTGTGAGAAATCGGTCTAGTTCCCCACCCATTCTCTTGTCTATTAAACCAAGTTGAAACCCATAGTTGCCTTAGACTTTCGCGCTGTGAGGTAGATTGTCATATTAGGACACTTTCAAGAAGTTAGAGGACTGTGAGGAAATCTAACAACCGGTAATCGTAACAGCCTAGGTAGTGCCATAAGAATCGCCTTGAGAAGGGTTGAGGGGCTTAGTGGTGTCTTAATAGGTTTAGTATCCAAAGATCCCGGTTCCATACCACATTACTTCGAATAGAAATCCATTCCGAGTTAAGCTTGCGTCTAGCCTAGGTAGTCTCCATCATCACTGGTCAAAGTCTTCGTTCGAGTTCGTGCTTAGTTAATTTAGTTAATCTAGTTAATCGTTATTTGCATTCTTAGGATTTTTAGAAACCCCCCCCCCCCCCAATCAATAAACAAATAGTTGAGTCATGTCAGTCTTAGTCTAAATAGACTCTTAGCGTAATCCTTAGAGTCTCGTGGGTTCGATACTCGGACTTACTTTAGCTTTACTACATTGATCGGTACACTTGCCGGTTGTGTGGTTTTAGGTTTAGATCGAGTCTTATTTTATAAATTTAAAGCTTAGAGTGTCTAGATTAGGGTTAATTTTGGTTGTCGTACTGCTATGAGTAGAGATGTGTTAGCATTGGTCGTCTGAATATTGGTTTCTGCAGGTGCCTCCTCATCAACCACCGTAGTAGCCGAAACACATTCTTCCCCTAACGTTTCTGGCGGGAAATACTCAGTCCGCAAGCATGTAAGCGATGATGCAATTGCCCGTCTTGCTGCTACGAGTGGAGATGTGTAAGCATTGGCCGTCTGATTATTAGTTTCTGCAAGTACTTCTTCCTCATCGACCACCACCGGATTAGCCAAAACGGAACCCATTATGGAGATTTGATATTGCCCTTTTTTCTTTGGGCGAAGGTATGAGCAGAAGAAACAAGTAATCGATATCATATTTATGCTCCAAACATTTAAGGAAAGTAGAAACGTGGATATGAGTCCACATCATAGACCACAAGTTCAAACTCCAAAGTTTACGTCCACATCATAGACCACAAGTTCAAACTCAAAAGTTTACACCACATGCTTTTGAGTCTTGGTCCATCACCTATTTATGTGACTTTAAAGGAAATGGGATGTTTGTATTTATTATATTAACTAAAATTAATGCAGAAACACTCTTCCACTGGTGTACAAGTGTTTTAATATGGTGTACAATTTACTATTCTTTGTGAACATTAAATATAATAGAGTAAACTGCAATTTTACCCCCTGGGGTTTGGGGTGATTGGCACCCTTACCCCTCCCCCCCCTTCATGAAATAATTGCAATTTTACCCCCCCCCCCCCAACGTTTGCTGTTATGTCGCAACCTTACCCCCATGCCTCAAATTTGTTGACCGGTCAACAAAACCATGGGAGGGTCAAAGGGTATATATGTAATTTCACGTTAATAGTACCTTATATATTATAATAACCCCTTAACTCAACATTCTATCACAACCTTGCCCCCTAAGATTCACCTCCACTCCTTCTTCCACACTTCCACACCGGTGATCCACCTCCACCTCCACCTCCGACGACCATACTTCCACACCCACTGGCTTCCACCTCCACCTCTGGTTACCACATTTCCACACCCACCGACTTCCACTTCACCATGAGTGAATCGGAGAACCCCATGCTTCCACCTCCACCTCCGGCGACCACAACGGCGACCATACCTCCGCCGATGCACCTGGCTGCCGGCGACAACCACCGATCCTCCCTATTGTCTCTGTTGTCAGGTATAAGTATCGATCTTTATGAACAAGTAAAAAACAGGGGGTTATTGAAACATCGATCTTTCTGTGTTTGCAGTGGACATGAGGATTCGTTTTTCAGTCTGATCGATTGTGGTTTCCGTTGTTGTGAAAATGCGGGGCCGCCCTTTCCTGCACTTCCAGTTTCCCCAGCAGCAGGAAATGGTTGTGTAGTTTACTTAAACTCTAATATATTAGGATCTTTTGGGTTAATATGTAGTGTAGTTGAACTCTAATTATATATTAGGATCTTTTGGTATGCTTGATCATAGACTGACAGTTAATGTGAGTTATATTTGCATCTATGATTGTACAGGTTATATTTGGTTATATCAAGATTGATTGATCATGTGGGTTAATATGGGTTATATTTGCATCTAAGATTGACTGTTAAAATCTTGTACAGGTTATATTTGCATCTATGATTAGTGGGTTTGGTTAAACAGGCTGTATGATGTTTTTTGCAAAGGAAATGTGGCAATGTCTCTGCAACTTGCAAGTATAAGTTTTATTGCTTCGTCTTGAAACCATTAACAGCTGATTATGGTTAAACAGGCTGTATACAGTTGCTTGAATGTGTATACTGAATCTGCAAATGAATTGATTCAATATGTGAGCAATGAATTGAATCAATGGGTTGATTAGGAGCAGGGGTTTATAAGAGCAGGGGTTATTAATTGCATCAATATGCATCATAAGTTATTAATTGGTTTCGATTAAGTTATTCAATATGCTGCAAATGAATTGAATCTGGGTGGTGGCGGGAAGGGATTTAGATGTCCCAGGGGGTAAAATTGCTTCTTAACAAAAAGTATAGGGGGGAAGAAGAAAGGGCATTTTAGTAATTTACCTGTGGGGGGTAATTATGCAACATAACAGGAATGTTGGGGGGTAAAATAAAAGGGTAAAATAGTCATTTCACCACCAAGTCAACAGATCAGTCAACAAATTTGAGGCCGGGGGGTAAGGTTGCGACATAACAGCAAACGTTGGGGGGTAAAATTGCAATTATTTCGTTAGGGGGGTAAGGGTGCCAATCACCTTAAACCACAGGGGGTAAAATTGCAGTTTACTCAATATAATAATAATTGAAATTCAAGTGACATGCTTGTATTTAATGCTGAGTTTAGGTGAATTTAGTGAATATGGAAAAAAAGGCGAAAATCAAATGACATGATGTTTGGTTTAGATCGTTCATGTTATAGATCAGAGTATCACCGGATCAAATTTTAATAAATTACATAAAATGGATAGGTAACTCGTAGAACGGGATACAGAAACACCACCCGATTCTAACTGAGTGTAGGATACAGATTTACCATCTATACTTAAGTGTAGATCGATTCCAAAGAACACCACCCAAGTTTGGTACCTCGGATTAGCAATGGAATATAAAGTACGTGTGGTTACTCTCAACGAGAAACACGGTAGAAATTTCAAACATAAAACACCACTGTTTCATTAACGACCAAAGCAGTACAAACAGGAGTTGATGCACTACCCTTACGTCCAACATTCTAGGAAAATAAAAGATTGATGTACTACCTACTAAGCTTGGAAAAAACTAAGAAAAACATAAAAAGAAATTGTAAACGAACAAGTAATAAAAATGGAATAGAAACTAAAGGTGGTGGGAGCGTGGGTTTAGGAGTTGCATTGGTTCTTCAATCGTACGTATCACGGAGCTCCAGTCGATTCAAGTTGGACACATGAGAAAGCGGTCCACTCTTTTCACTTGACCCATGCCCATTTGCTAACCCGGTTCTAAGGATATCAACGACTAACACAAAATTCCGTTCATTTAGTCAAATGAACGAACATTCGATAACGTGTCCGTTTGTGTTTGATAGTTCATTAATGTTTATAGTTTTTAAACATTATTTAAATACTTTAAATACGCGACAAATAAAAGTATTTAATAATCATAAACGCTGGTTTATGTCCGTTTGTTTCTATTTGTGTTCATGAACATAAGTTCGTTAGCTATAATTAACAGATGAACATGAATACGTTCATTTCCTTAACGAACATACACGAACATAAAATCTCGTTTGGTAAGTATTCATGAACAGTTCGTGAGCACATATATTTTCTTAACAAACGAATACGAACAAGGCCTTGGTCGTGTTCGTTCGATTCGTTTGCAGCCCTAAATGGTTGCATCTTTCGTATGTGTAGTATTTTTCCCGAGAAATTTTACCGCTATTGGTTTCTCTCATATCCCTATCCCATCCCAATATATCTTTTGCATGTCTTAGACTTGTAAAGATTTAAAGTCACACCATTTTTTTAGGTAACCGTACCTGCCACTATCTTCGTAAATTTTAACGCTATTGGTTTCTCTCATGCCTATGTTCGTGTTCGTTCGGTTCGTTTACAGGCCTAATTATCATGGTTGGATATTGATTAGCGCTGTCTTGTTTAAGCATGGTTGATCAGTCCATGCCTAACTAAGGCTAGGCTACCCAATACCCGCCCCTGACAATAACCCTAGTACCTAAAAATAATACTAACATTACTACTACTAATAATAATATTACTACTAATAATAATGCTAAAAATAAATAATAAAAAACTACTAAAAATAAATAATAAATAACTAAACATAAATGTAAACGAGAGCATACCTTAAAACTATCTACGACACGTTTGATGCAGAGTTTCCCTACTCCTGCTCCTACTCGCGCTAAAAAAACGACTACTAACAACACCCAACGGGGTATCGTATATTCGGGATTCTCTATACTAGAGTGTTCCCGCTAAAGAAACTAGTACCTAAACAAACTACTGAGACTCTTATTTAAAGTAAGCAAGCAGGCACCTCAAATTATTTCTAAGGCGATGTGGGATCAAGTGACGTGCTAGCTTGCTAGCTTGACCTGCTAGCTAGCTAGCTTAGTTATATTAATTAAGCTGCTTTACTTGTTTTTCTCGTACAACTTTCAAACTGTAACATTTTATAAAACGATGAATATGCCACTGGGACGAGCTCGTTTTTATCTACATTTTAACCTAAGTTTCGTTAAAAACGGATTAAGTTCAAATATAATATATTTAATTATTAATATTAAACGGTCTCTTATAATAGCCAAAGCTTGTCAAGATATTTCATATTTCACACAACCATCCTACTCTATAAACAATATACGAAATATAAATTACATATTTCATACGTTTACAACTAGTTCATTAAGGTTTTCCCTCCTTATAAAAATTTCGTCCTCGAAATTTGTCATCACTTAAAAAGATGAGGGTATTTTTCTTTAATTATGTTTTCTAATTCCCATGTAAAGTTGGGTCCATGACGTGCGTTCCACTTGACTTTGACTAACGGGATTTTCTTCTTGTGTAACTTTTTAACCATCTTATCTTCGATCTGTAGTGGTTCTTCAATGAAGTTGAGTTTTTCTTCAACCTGTAAGTCTTCCAGGGGTATTTGTTGGAAGTTTTAGCCGATAAGCCACCGGTCCTACTTTGCTTGTTACTTCAAACGGCCCAATGTATCGGGGCTTCAACTTTCCCTTCTTTCCAAACCGAATCACTCCTTTCAGAAGTGATACCTTAAGCATTACTTTATCCCCTAGTTGGAACTCTAGGGGTTTACGCCTCTGATCTGCATAACTCCTTTGTCGATCTTGAGCACTTTTCATCCTTTCTTTTATTTGTTGGATCTTTTCTGTGGTCTCCACAATGAATTCTGGTCCTGATAGTTGACTTTCCCCTGCTTCCGTCCAACAGATAGGAGTTCGACACTTTCTTCCGTATAAAGCTTCATAAGGTGCAGTTTTGATGTTGGCGTGATAGCTATTATTGTAGGCGAATTCGATGAGTGGTAGATGATTGTCCCAACTTCCACCAAAATCAATTACACAAGCCCAAAGCATATCTTCTAATGTCTGAATAGTCTGTTCACTCTGCCCATCCGTCTGAGGATGATATGCAGTACTTAGATTAAGCTTGGTTCCCAGCTCTTGTTGGAAACTTTGCTAGAATTTAGATGTGAAACGAGTATCTCTGTCTGATATGATCGATACAGGCACCCCATGTTGTGAGACTATTTCTTTGATGTAAATTTGAGCTAGCTTGTTCATCTTATAGTCCTCACGAATTGGCACGAAGTGTGCAGACTTGGTCAGTCTGTCCACTATTACCCAAATAGTATCATAACCGTGACTTGACCTTGGGAGCTTCGTGATAAAATCCATGGTGATTTTCTCCCATTTTCATTCTGGAATCTCTGGTTGTTGCAAGTATCCAGAGGGCTTTTGATGTTCTGCCTTCACCTTAAGGCATGTAAGACACTTTTCCACATAATGGGCAATAGATCGCTTCATTCCCGGCCACCAATAATCTCTCCTTAAATCCTTATACATCTTGTCACTGCCAGGGTGAATGGAATACTTCGACCTATGAGCTTCCTCTAAGATTGTGTCCTGCAGTCCCCCAAAATTAGGAACCCATGTCCTATTGTTGAACCTAAGGATATTATCGTTTCCCATTGTCAGTAACTTCAGTCTCCCAATCATTCTTTCTTTTATAATATGATTCTCTTTTAAGGCTTCTTGTTGTATATTCTTAACTTGATCTAAGAGACTAGTTTTAACCTCTATTATGGTTGCACGAATTCTTATTGGTTGCGGTTTCTCTTTTCTACTTAGAGCATCTGCTACTATGTTTGCCTTACCTGGATGGTATTGGATCTCACAGTCGTAATCACTTAATAACTCCATCCATCGTCTCTGACGCATATTGAGCTCCTTCTGCTCAAATATATGTTTTAAACTTTTATGGTCACTATAGATAGTGCATTTTGTACCGTAAAGGTAGTGCCTCCAAATTTTCAATGCGAACACTACGGCACCAAGTTCCAAATCATGGGTTGTGTAGTTCCGTTCGTGAATCTTCAACTGTTGAGAGGCGTAGGCAATCACTTTACCTCTTTGCATGAGTACACATCCCATACCATAATTAGATGCATCACAGTAGACGGCAAAATCTTCCGTTCCCTCGGGAACTGACAGTATTGGGGCGCTACATAACTTATGCTTTAAAGTGTTAAAGGCTTCTTCTTGTTTAGTTCCCCAATTAAACTTAGAGGCTTTCTGGGTTAGTGTGGTTAATGGTGTTGCAATCTTTGAGAAGTCTTGAATAAACCTTCTATAGTATCCTGCTAACCCCAGAAATCTTCTAATTTCAGTGGGATTCTTTGGTACTTCCCATTTCTTGATGGCCTCGATCTTTGCAGGGTCAACTTGTATTCCATGTTCATTTATAACGTGGCCTAGGAATTGCACCTTACGTATCCAAAATTCACACTTAGAAAACTTTGCATAGAGTTTTTCTTTCTTGAGCAATTCAAGGACTGCTCTCAGGTGTTGTTCGTGTTCTGCCTCATTCTTAGAGTAGATAAGGATATCATCAATATAAACGATCACAAACTTATCTAGGTAAGGTTTACAAACCCTGTTCATGAGGTCCATGAATACTGCAGGTGCGTTGGTTAATCCAAATGGCATTACCAAAAATTCATAATGACCATACCTAGTCCTGAAGGCAGTCTTAGGTATGTCTTCTATTGCAACTTTCACCTGGTGGTATCCAGACCTCAAGTCTATTTTAGAGAAATAGCTTGCCCCTTGTAATTGATCAAACAAGTCGTCGATCCTGGGTAAAGGGTATTTATTCTTTACAGTGGCTTTATTCAAGTCTCTATAATCGATGCACATACGCATCGTCCCATCTTTCTTCTTAATAAACAAGATGGGTGCTCCCCATGGCGACGAACTTGGTTGGATAAACCCCTTGTCAAGCAACTCTTGTAGTTGCCTCTTAGGTTTTTGCATTTCTGTTGGGGCTAGTCTGTACGGCGACTTAGCAATTGGTGATGTAGCGAGAACTAGGTCAATGCGAAACTCAACCTGTCTATCCGATGGTAGTCCTGGGAGCTCATCGGGAAACACTTCCGGGTATTCTCGTACTACTGGCACGTCCTCGACCTTCTGCTTTTCTGTAGTGTTTACGACATATGATAAAAAGGCAACATACCCTTTCCTTAGGCATTTATATGCTTACGCTATCGTGATGAGGTTCTTAGTCTTCTCAGGGCGGTCTCCCGATACTGTTAGTTGTTTGCCGTTGGGTAGTCGGAGCCGGACTGTCACACCCCGATATTTCCACGTATTACCGGTGGGGAGTATCGTGATGTAGTTGATATCATCATCATCAAATCATCATAGTTTAATGCATAGCGGAAGTCTAAAAGTAATAATAGTACAAATCGAATGAAAGTAACGATAGTATTACAAACGGAATATAAAAGGATCCACAGGCGGATCAAAACATCGGAAATATTGTTCAACAGATTTTTATATGACAAAGCTTGCAAAACTCTTTATTTATTCACTCGGGAGTAGCCAGCCTATTATATTACATCAGTGGGTAAAAAGTTTGGTGTAGAGATTTGGGTTTAAAAAGGCTTTATGCTAATAATGCCGTTTAATTAATAAAAAGCTTTCATTTTACGATATCGTGCATAACTCTCATTTTAGACCATAATCTGATGTGAAACTTTTAGGACATACTTAAATATCAGTAACAAAGGTTTTAGTCCATTCACATTATGAAAAATCTCGTTTAAATGACGAAAGGGCATAATGGTCAATAATTAAGCATTTAATGGAAACATGCAAACGATTCAGATTATTAAGGACCTATGTTGTATAATCTCAGAGGGTTATAATAACATGTATTATGGTCCTAAAGGAACCTTAAGGTATATCTAAAACAACCTAAATCGGGTTAGAACTGAAAGTCAAAGCAAAAGTCAACTTTTGCGACTTTTGGTTACGAACCGAACCTAAACTCAGAATTGTCGGGTTGAACATGTTTAAACATGTTCTTACATTAATTACCAAGTTATTTCAATGTTAAAACGGGTTCCATAACTTCTATATTGTTAATTATAGATTTATTTGCAAAACTTGATTCTGTTGACTTTTTAATATTAAGTTTGACCCAACATTTGACCAAGTTAGGGTGATAATCAGTAGGTGCCCTTTTAGGGGTTTAATACCTACATAATTACCAACTTATAGCCACTTTTAATTTGACTAATGACTGGACCATTAGTGATTAATCACTAAGTCAAAGCTTAATTACGATAAGTTTGACTTTTGGTCATTAAGCTAACAAAACTTGAATTAGAGAGGCTAGGATTACTTACACAAGCACTTAGCATGAAAATGAAGCTTAGGGAATCTTGCTTGAAGTCCAGAGAGCTCCAGAGAAGTGTTTGAAATGATTTTGAAGTGAGCAAGTTCAAGTGTTGCAACAAGAGGGTCTTATATAGGATTTTAAACATCACAAGATCATTCCACACAAGCCTACAAGTGATTCCTGATCATCCCAGGTATCCCCTATGCATGAAAATCTGTTGGCTCAGTCCCTGAATGCGAAAACCAGCTTTCTAAGGCGGTGGAACTGGCTGTACATGCACCTGTCCACATTTTCTGCACCTGACACTCTTACGTGGGCCGCGTAAGAGTTATCTCAGTTCTACGCGGGCCGCGAGGCTCTTGTTTGACCGGATCCCAACTTTCAGCAATTGCAGTTTTGGTCCCTGGTCCTTCTAAACTTGTTTTAACTTGTGTTTATTGCACTTTTAACCCTCAAACTTGATTTTTAAGGGTCTTGAACCTTTAAACATTTAACAATAGGCCTTCGGTTAGTTACGAGGTCACCCGAACGGTCTTGAAATACAATATAAACGCATTTGGCCCTTATTACTTGTAATTACCGCTTTGCATATTTATATGCGTCGAAACTCCACGAATTTAATATTCGTTATTCTTGGGATCAAAATAAATTATCACATTGTTTTTTGGGATCGTTAAAAGGTCACTCAGAGGTTACTTTCAACATGTTGACACTTTTAACCCCTATGTTTCATAAGATCCTTATTTCAAGCACAAACGACTTTCTAAGTTTGATAAATTATTCGTTAAAGAATACGAACGTCGTGTGAGTCAATCAGAGGCACAAGTTAGGCATGTTGACACTTTGGATCCTTTTATTCACATATTTACATTGTTTGACAATTTTTGTCCCTCCAGATCAATCCATTACACGTTTAAAGTCCATGACACGTGTCTTTATGATATTGGTCGTGAATTTACGAGGTGTTACATCCTCACCCCCTTAAAAGAAATCTCGACCTCGAGATTGACTGAAATAAATGAGGGTACTTCTGTTTCATTGTGGATTCAACCTCCCACGTGTACTCGGGACCTCTACGTGCATCCCATTTAACCTTCACAATCGGTAAATGCTTCTTCCGAAGCTTCTTAACCTGTCGATCCTCGATCGACAAAGGTTTTTCAACAATTTCAAGCTCTCATCTATATGCACATCCTTATGTGACATGGCTAGCGATTCATCAGCTAGACATTTCTTTAAGTTGCAGATGTGGAACACATTATGGATTCACTGAGCTCTTCTGGCAGATTTAGCTTATAAGCTACAGTTCCGACACATTCGATAATTTCGAATGGTCCTATGTATCTAGGGCTCAACTTGCCCTTCTTGCCAAAACGCATTACCCCTTTCCAGGGTGATACCTTAAGTAACACTTTGTCACCTACCTCGAATTTCAGAGGTTTACGCCTTTTATCAGCGTAGCTTTTCTGCCTATCCCTGGAAGCTTTGAGACGATCACGTATTTGCACAATCTTATCTGTCGTCTCCAGCACTATATCAGGTCCTGTTAGTTGGACATCTCCAACTTCCGCCCAACAAACGGGCGTCCTGCACTTCCATCCATACAAAGCTTCGAAAGGTGCAGCTTGAATACTCGAATGATAGCTATTATTATATGAAAATTCAATCAATGGAAGATGGTCATCCCAACTTCCTTCTAAATCAATAACACAAGCTCGTAACATATCTTCTAGCGTTTGGATTGTACGCTCGCTTTGACCATCCGTCTGAGGATGGTACGCAGTGCTGAAGTTTAATCGAGTGCCCAATGATTGCTGGAAGCTTTTCCAAAAGTGAGATGTGTACCTAGTATCCCTATCCGAGATAATAGATACTGGCACTCCGTGGAGAGATACAATCTCATCCACGTACAATTGAGCTAATTAATCTGAGCTGTGTGTTTCCTTAATAGGTAAGAAGTGGGCTGACTTGGTCAGTCTATCTACTATAACCCAAATAGTATTATTCCCAAGCTTTGTTCTTGGTAACTTAGTGATGAAATCCATGGTCACCATTTCCCACTTCCAAGTGGGAAGCTCAGGCTGTTGCAGCAAACCTGAAGGTTTCTGGTGCTCGGCTTTAACCTGTACACATGTCAAACATTTGGCCACATAAGTGGCTATAGATTTCTTCAAACCTATCCACCAGTAACTTGCCTTTAAATCCCGGTACATCTTATCACCTCCAGGATGTACAGAATATTTGGAGCTATGGGCCTCTTGAAGAATAACTTCCCTAAGTCCTCCATAGATTGGAACCCATATTCGTCCATTTAATCTTAGGATTCCATCCTTGCCATAGGATAGCTGATCAGCCGTGACGCCTAACTTTTCATTTGGATAGTTAGCTTCTAAAACAGCTTCCTTCTGAGCAGCTAACAATTTTTCATTCAAGTTGTTCTTTAATTCATTGCTCTTGGCATTGATTCTAATGGGCTTAACCCTTACCTTTCTGCTTAAGGCATCGGCGACTACATTCTCTTTGCCTGGATGATATCGGATCTCACAATCATAATCGTTTAGTGTCTCCATCCATCGGCGCTGTCTCATATTCAGATCCTTCTAGTTAAACAGATGTTGAAGGCTCTTGTGATCAGAATAGATCACACACATGGTTCCATAAAGATAATGCCTCCAAAGTTTCAGTGCAAATACAACGGCGCCCAATTCCAAGTCGTGGGTAGTGTAATTCTTTTCATGCACCTTTAATTGTCAGGAAGCAAAGGCAATAACTTTGCCCTTCTACATTAGCACACATCCCATGCCAGTGTGTGAGGCGTCGCAGTAAACCACCAATTCTTCAATACCTTCTTGCAATGTCAACACAGGTGCATTGCTTAACTTCTGTTTAAGAATATCAAAGGATTCTTGCAGCTTAGGACCCCTATTAAACTTGATATTCTTGCGGGTTAATGAAGTTAGGGGTGCAGCAATCCTTGAAAAAATTTCAATAAAACGCCGGTAATATCCTGCCAGACCCAAAAAGCTGCGAATCTCTGTGGGCGTCTTCGGCTCTTGCCAATTCATGATGGCTTCAATCTTAGTGGGATCCACCTGGATACCACGCTCACTAACCACATGTCCAAGAAATTGGACTTCTCGAAGCCAAAACTCACACTTTGAAAACTTGGCGTAAAGCTTCTCTTGCTGAAGAAGTCTAAGGATACATCGGAGATGCTTCTCATGGTCGGCCTGATTCTTCAAGTAAATAAGTATGTCATCTATAAAAATAATGACAAACTTGTCCAAGTATGGCTTGCAAACGCGATTCATGAGATCCATGAACGCTGCTGGCGCATTAGTGAGCCCAAAAGGCATCACTAAGAACTCGTAGTGACCATAACGAGTTCGGAATGCAGTCTTATGCACATCTTCAACTCTGACCTTCAATTGGTGATAACCTGACCTTAGATCAATCTTGGAGAAGTAACTTGCCCCTTGCAGTTGATCGAACAGATCATTGATCCTGGGCAATGGATATCTGTTCTTGATAGTGACCTTGTTAAGCTCGCGATAATCGATGCACAGACGCATCGATCCATCCTTCTTCTTCACAAACAGAATCGGTGCTCCCCAAGGAGATGAGCTAGGTCTAATAAATCCCTTTGCCAATAATTCATCCAACTGAGTTCTCAACTCATTCATCTCAGTCGGCGCCAACCGGTAAGGTGCTCTTGCAACGGGTGTTGCGCCAGGAATGATATCAATTCTGAACTCTACTTACCTATCTGGGGCTAAACCAGGTAGTTCTTCAGGGAATACATCTGGATATTTAGAAATCAGAGGTATGTCTTCAATCTTGGGTTTTGGTTCATCAATAGTTACCTGTGCCATATAAATGACACAACCCTTCTTCATACACCTTGATGCCTTAAGCATGGATACTTGCTTGGGTAACCCGTACCGCGTATCTGCTTGAATTGTTAAAGGCTCACCATAAGGAGTCTTGATAATCACTTGCTTCTTATCACAAACGATCTGGGTTTGGTTGTGAGACAACCAATCCATGCCTATTACTATGTCAAATCCTGCTAGTTTCAACGGAAGCAAGGATAACGGAAAAGAGTGATTCCTAATGGATATATAACATCCATCTAACACGGTTGAGGCAGTTTCTATGGTTCCATCAGCTAATTCTACTTCATACTTTATGCTTAGGGTTCTAACAGGCAGATTTAATAACTTACAAAATTTATTATCCACAAACGATTTATCTGTACCCGAATCAAACAATACCCTTGCATAAACATCATTGATGAGAAAGGTACCTGTTATCACATTGTCATTCTGGATCGCTTCTTGTGCATTCATTTGAAAGACCCAAGAATTAGTCTTTTTACCTTCTTTAGGTTTCTTGGCATACTTTGGGCAGTTGGACTTGATGTGCCCTTTCTCGTTGCAACCATAACAGGTCGCGTCTTTCAGGTTTTTGCAATCTAAAGTCTTATGTTCTTTGGACTTGCAGATCCTACATCCAATAGGCTTTGATTGGGACTGTGACTTTGATTCAAACCTGCATCTTCCAAAATGACGCTTCTGACAGGTTTTGCATTTAGGTTTCTCATCTGTTTGCTGGTTACCCTTGTTAGACCCTGAATTCTTCTTGTGGTCTGAGTTCACCCTATGCTTCTTGTCAGAACGTCGTGAGTTATCATCCTCACGTTTTCTTTTCCCTTCATCGAAATTCCTAAGCGATCTCTGCCTAACCGCATCGAGAGTAAGGGATAATGATAAATCAGCCACTGACCTAAAGGTAGTAGGTCTTGATGCTTTCATGCTTGCCTTGATCTCTGGAGTTAAACCTCCAATGAAACGAGCTATGCGTTTCGGTTCCGGCGTGACCAAGTAAGGAACCAAACGCGACATAGTGTTGAAGCTCGTAAGATATGCCTGGCAGTCTAAGTTCTTCATGACCAAGGTCAAGAAGTCAGTCTCAATTTTCTCAACTTCATGTTGAGGACAGAAAGTATCTTTGATAAGAGCAACAAACTGATCCCACGTCATATTATACAACGGAATCTTCCCAGTAGCCTGGATCAATGACCTCCACCAAGCTAGAGCTTCTCCTTTAAACGATTGCGACACAAACTTCACAATATCTTGCTCTGCGCAACCACTAATATCAACCACTGTGTCCATCTCATCGATCCAAGTCATGCAATCGATGGCTCCTTTCTCTCCTGTGAAGTCTCTAGGCTTGCAGGAGACAAAATATTTATACGAACATGTTTTAACTCGTGGTTCTTGGGGAAGCACAACCTGTCTAGACGGAACACTCTTTTTATTCGAAGAATGATGAGAATCGCTCTTGCGAGCTGTATGAACCTTAGAGGGTGGTTTTGTATGTTGTACAGATAGGGTCCTGCTACGGGTACCACTTGATTCATCATCTTATCTGTCCAGAGCTCGAGTAACGGCATTGTCTATTAATGCCTGCAGTTCTTCACCAGCTATGTTAATTCGGGTAGTATCATGATTCTCCCTTGGGTGACTGTTGACTTCATCTGACCCAGCCATGTAGCTTGTTTGCTACATAAAATATTGATAATGATTTATTCAGGAGTTTATCATGGAATTATTATTTATGGCAATTCATTAACCATGGTATTTTAAGCCATATTGGTTAATTTAATTTATTTAAATTTTCATTATATTTTTATCTCAGTTATAAACTATTAAGGATAATAGGGTGGCATACAAAAGGCCTAGTCACATAGACAATTTTTTTTAATTCATAAGCCAAAATTTTATAGAATCAAGGCATTTAGGTTTGAACGTAGTTCATTACCTTTTCTTGACAGGGAGTCGTAGACTACAACTGTCTTTTGTCTTATATGACAATGAATATGGCCCGTAGGCATTACATCACCAATGGATGTTTAATATATAATCATCTTAATTGATGATTTGAACCCATAATTTATAGATCATTAGGTTAGATAAGGGATTTGGAAATCCCAATGCAAGGATGACTAACGTGATTTTATCGATTCACTGTTGTCAGGAGTGTTAACATGTTTTCAGATGTTAATAAGGATTTAAATCTTAAAAAGGATCTGCCACCATGGCCCTGTCTTAATATGACACATGGGCTAGGTTTTGCCTTTAAGAATTTCTTTCAACATTTATTGGCAGATCGATATTAAATTGGAATGATATTTTTTATTTATTTCATATATTATATTCATATATAATGATAAAAATGAAATTTAAATAAAACATTCCACTAAATTTTTTATTTTTTTATTTTTAAAAGGAGTATATAATTGCCCTAAACGAGACTTAAAGAGATAACATTGTCCACATAGGGACTAAAAGGAAATATAAGTCCTCGCAGGGACTGGGTACATAAATAAGTAAATGTCCATGCAGGGACTCGATTGAATTAAAAAATACAAAACAAATAAATGAGGAATTTAATGATCCCTCTTCTTCTTCCCTTTTTATTAAGCTTGCCAAGCCCTTAAGAAATCCCCGGTGGTTCCTTCGCTCCTCTTCAACTTCTTGTTCCACCCGGTTCAGCCTCTAGAGAATTTCCTGCTGTTGCTGTGGGGGAATCTGTAGCGGCTGCGGCTGTTGCTGAATCGGAGGTTGAGGAGGTATCGGGTATTGATACCCATGCGGTAGGTACCCCGACTGGTACGAAGTCCCAAAAGGTCCTTCGGGGTGAAGGGCGTTGTAGTTGGCCGCCTCTATGTATGGGTCGACAGCAGGGGCATTGTAGTAATTGTAACCGGGATATGCTGGCTGTTCAAAAGGGTTATACGCCGCGGTACCGGCGTAAGAAGGAATTGGGTTATTATAATCCATGTGTGGTGGTGGTGGTGGTGGTGGTGCGACTGGCGCAGAATCCACCTCAAAAACTGGGTTTGAAGGCCCACCCATTTGCGGGTCTTCATGTAGTGGCGGGTAGTGACTGCCACTGGAGTGTTGAGGGGTGCTGAAGTGGAAACCCCCTTCTCGCACGGACATCCGTGCACCTGATCTTCTCCGCCTCGGTGGTTCTGGAGGCGCTTGCTGCACTAGCGGTGGTGGTGGCGGTGGTGTGACCGCTACAAAGCGCGAATCCTCAAAGGGATCCTGCTGCTGTTGTTGTTGTTGGTTGAAAGAAGGAGTAAACTCCCAGGGGTA
Organism: Helianthus tuberosus; assembly: GCA_030545235.1. Lineage (NCBI taxonomy): Eukaryota > Viridiplantae > Streptophyta > Magnoliopsida > Asterales > Asteraceae > Helianthus > Helianthus tuberosus. The sequence continues at coordinate 205,251,223 of CM060425.1, forward strand.
TGAGGCAAACCTTGCTTCATAGCTGTCTGGTCCCCGGTATGGCGAACCGTGAAAAGAAGATCCGTCTGAAATTTCAATGGGATGCATCGGTGTCCCACTTGGTGGCTCGGCAGGATCTGTATCCTCGTCCATATCCACGGAGAAATGGTCCTCCGGTTCCAACGGGTTATAACCCGCTGGTTCTTCAATCTGATCTGCCGGGTTGAACCGGCTTTGGAAGTAAGGGGTAGGGTCGTTGAAGGAGTAGTGTGAGTTGGAGCGTTGGAGGGGAATATAGGAGTGATGGGAGTGGTCGGTCTCATTGTTCGAAAAAGAGTCCGAATGGGTCTTGGTATGATGGTGAGGAACTGAGCGAGACAGAGCGTCTCGCGGGTTCCAAATAGGTTCTCCAGTCCTCCTGGGGACTAGTGCTCATGGTTACTAAAGGAGTTCGCCGGTGTGAAGGCCCGACCTCATGGTCATTTATTGCCATCGGTGCTTTGCCTCTTCCACCTCTTCCTCTGATACGGGGCGGCATCTTCTTGTTCATGTCAAACAAACAGAAGAACAACAAAGGAAAACAATAAAGGACAAAATAAAATTAGGATTAGTCCTAAGTCCTTTGCCTAGACTCGGAAGTCGAGGAATGTGCAACTGTGTCATTGAGATTAAACACAAAAGGCTAGTGTTTAATTCACTCAATGTTGGCTCTGATACCAACCTGTCACACCCCGATATTTCCACGTATTACAGGTGGGCCCGGTGGGGAATATCGTGACGTAGTTGATATCATCATCGTCAAATCATCACAGTTTAATGCACAGCGGAAGTCTAAAAGTAATAATATTACAAACCGAATGAAAGTAACAATAGTATTACAAACGGAATGTAAAAGGATCCACAGGCGGATCAAAACATCAGAAATATTGTTCAACAGATTTTTAAGTGACAAAGCTTGCAAAACTCTTTATTTATTCACTCGGGAGTAGCCAGCCTATTTCGCGTAGTACCTGCACTTTAACCTTTTGAAAATACGTCAGTTTACACTGGTAAATACAATTAACCGACTCATGTTGAAACTGTTTTAAGAAAAATTTATATAAATGCACAAGGCACAAAGAATCTTTTATAACTTGGGACAATTATTTAAAATAATCTCGTATACAGTTTTATATGTTTGTCGTCCGTCAGGGCCAGTTAGAAGAGCCGGACAAGATTAACTGACACACCACTGGTATAATACCCACAAGGAAATTCCTTATTGTGGGATACCTTTTATACATACGCAACTGTCAGGTGTATGCCTACACCTCGTGCTTAAGTCGTGGCCATTTCGATGAATGAGCCGAGGATATCCAGGACACGGTCATTAACCCCCCAAAGGCATTGCATCAAACAAGACAGATTAAAACGGGTTATGCATCATTTTATTCACAATCCGATTGTACGACTTCATACCCGACCAAGCGGTATTATTATAATATCGTATCCCAAACCCGTATAACGGAAAATAAGTTAAAAGTATTTACCTGAGCAAAAATATAATTTTATCCCAGCCGTATACAACAACCAAGTACAGATATCTTTTACTGGGCTCCTAAATCTGGAAATGAAGGTTTTAATAACCTATTAGAATTCTAACGGGTCTTATTTAAGTTTTAACTTAGACCGGTTAGTTTTAATTAAAGGTTTACGGTTCAAACGCATGATTAAGCGAAGACCGGATTAGAATGTGATTTAGACCTGACAAGTTTGAAGACTTGTATAACATGGGTAAACTAAACACATTCTGGATTTTGAAGTGAAAATGATAAGGTTTGACCCGTTTTGGTCAATTTATGCAAACTAGTTACATAAACCGAACTGAATGCGAATAATGCATAACGGCTAACCAAATGAGTCATGTACATGTTTCCTAAGTTAATATGCTTAAAAGGTGTTATGATATCAGTTGGATACCTTCCATTATGCCCAAAACGGATTTAAAATCAATTTAAGTCTCGAAGGGGTATTTTGGTCATTTTAAGGTCCATAAAGGAGGTTTAAATAAAAACTGAAGGTCTGGTCCAAAACCTTCTGTGAAAACATTTATTTTATGAGGTTATAACAGCAAGATATCATACATATGTGTATTTCATCATTTATGACCAAACTATGCACCGTAGGGGCATTTTGGTCATTTCACATAAGCTTTAAAGGTTAAATTTGAAAATCTGAGTTCAAAACTTTTACTTACTATTAAATTATAGAAATTTACTTAAAACGTCAGTAGGTATTAAGCCTTATGTGTCAAACATAATTTTAACTCATACTATGCGTTTAAAACGCGTAAAAGTCGCTATTTGGCGAATTTCGGGTTATTTAAAGAAATCTGAGTTTTTGATCATTTTATAAAGTTTAAAATATTTTAATTATCATAAGAAATCAGTAGCAAAAGGTTTGGTATCAAAATGTTATGTAAAACTTATTTTATTAACAAAAAGGGTATAACCGTCAATTACCGAATCAAAGCAATAACCCTACATTATGATCAGTTTAAAAATAAATAAAAATCTTCAAAATCCCAAAATATTATATTACATCAGTGGGTAAAAAGTTTGGTGTAGAGATTTGGGTTTAAATAGGCTTTATGCTAATAATGCCGTTTAATTAATAAAAAGTTTTCATTTTACGATATCATGCATAACTCTCATTTTAGACGATAATCTGATGTGAAACTTTTAGGACATACTTAAATATCAGTAACAAAGGTTTTAGTCCATTCACATAATGAAAAATCTCGTTTAAATGACGAAAGGGCATAATGGTCAATAATTAAGCATTTAAGGGAAACATGCAAACGATTCAGATTATTAAGGACCTATATTGTATAATCTCAGAGGGTTATACTAACATGTATTATGGTCCTAAAGGAACCTTAAGGCATATCTAAAACAACCTAAATCGGGTTAGAACTGAAAGTCAAAACAAAAGTCAACTTTTGCGACTTTCGGTTACGAACCGAGTCTAAACTCAGAATTGTCGGGTTGACCATGTTTAAACATGTTCTTACATTAATTACCAAGTTATATCAATGTTAAAACAGGTTCCATAACTTCTACATTGTTAATTATATATTTATTTGCAAAACTTGATTCTGTTGACTTTTTAATAATAAGTTTGACCCGACATTTGACCAAGTTAGGGTGATAATCAGTAGGTGCCCTTTTAGGGGTTTAATACCTACATAATTACCAACTTATAGCCACTTTTAATTTGACTAATGACTGGACCATTAGTGATTAATCACTAAGTCAAAGCTTAATTACGATAAGTTTGACTTTTGGTCATTAAGCTAACAAAACTTGAATTAGAGAGGCTAAGATTACTTACACAAGCACTTAGCACGAAAATGAAGCTTAGGGAATCTTTCTTGAAGTCCAGAGAGCTCCAGAGAAGTGTTTGAAATGATTTTGAAGTGAGCAAGTTCAAGTGTTGCAAGAAGAAGGTCTTATATAGGAATTTAAACATCACAAGATCATTCCACACAAGCCTACAAGTGATTCCTGATCATCCCAGGTGTCCCATATGCATGAAATTCTGTTGGCTCAGTCCCTGAATGCGGAAACCAGCTTTCTAAGGCGGTGGAACTGGCTGTACATGCACATGTCCACATTTTCTGCACCTGACACTATTATGTGGGCCGCGTAAGAGTTATCTCAGTTCTACGCGGGCCGCGAGGCTCTTGTTTGACCGGATCCCAACTTTCAGCAATTGCAGTTTTGGTCTCTGGTCCTTCTAAACTTGTTTTAACTTGTGTTTATAGCACTTTTAACCCTCAAACTTGATTTTTAAGGGTCTTGAACCTTTAAACATTTAACAATAGGCCTTCGGTTAGTTACGAGGTCACCCGAACGGTCTTGAAATGCAATATAAACGCATTTGGCCCTTATTACTTGTAATTACCGCTTTGCTTATTTATATGCGTCGAAACTCCACGAATTTAATATTCGTTATTCTTGGGATCAAAATAAATTATCACATTGTTTTTGGGATCGTTAAAAGGTCACTCAGAGGTTATTTTCAACATGTTGACACTTTTAACCCCTATGTTTCATAAGATCCTTATTTCAAGCACAAACGACTTTCTAAGTTCGATAAATTATTCGTTAAAGAATAAGAACGTCGTGTGAGTCAATCAGAGGCACAAGTTAGGCATGTTGATACTTTGGATCCTTTTATTCACATACTTACATTGTTTGACAATTTTGGACCCTCCAGATCAATCCATTACACGTTTAAAGTCCATGACACGTGTCTTTATGATATTGGTCGTGAATTTACGAGGTGTTACACGGACGATCCTTTTGTCACATATAACCTCCGCATGATATGGTGTTAAGCAGTCCATTCCTATGACTAGGTCGAATTCTCCAAGTTCCATAGGCATTAGGTCTATTGGGATAACATGGTTGTTTAAGCTTATTTTACAATTCTTAACAATGTCAACTATCTCTCTTTGACTTCCATCAGCCATTTCTACTGTAAAGGTATGATCTAGATTTTGAGACGCCTGGTTCAAGTAAGGTCTAAAGGTAGTCGACACTAGACTTCTATTTGCACCAGTATCAAATAGCACACGTGCATATACATCATTTACGAGATACGTACCCGTGATAACGTCGTGAGTGGTCTTGGCTTCGTCCGTGGTGAGTACAAATGCACGCCCTTTTGGCTGATTTGGTTGTGTCCTATCATTTCTTTTGAGTTTGGGACATTCAGATTTCATGTGGTTAGGGTCTCCACATTAGAAACACTTCTTCTTTTCCTTACATTCTTGAAGAGCATGACCCGTCTTTTTACAATTTGGACAAGGAAAACGACATTCCCCAGTATGAAAGCATTTGCAAATTTGACATTGAGGAAATGGTTTAGGCCTTTTAATGTTGTTATTCTGGGTGTCCCCCTTTCTTTCTTCCCACTTCCTTTTTGGTGCGGGAGATTCAGCCTGTCGCAAAATCATCTCTGCAGCCATGACGGCGCCAGCCTCAACAGTTTCTGCAAAATTCTTGGGGGATTTGGATTTGATAAACACCCTCATTTCAGAGGGTAGACCCCAAATAAACCTATTGATCAGTTGTTCCTCCGTCAAGGCTAAATAAGAAACCAGTCGAGATATGTCGTTGAAACAAGAAACATACTCTCGATACGTCTTTATTTCCCATTTTTAACTGAAAGAATTCCACTTCCAGTTGCTCAGTCTCACTAGGAGGACAAAACTTACCAAGAAACTTATGAATAAACTCTTCCCACTTCATCTCCTTAACCTTTTCTTTTCCCTCTGTTCGGACCACAATGTTCCACCAGTGAAGGGCTTCAGCTTCAAACATATGTACGGCGAACCGTACTTTGTTGCGGTCATCACACTCACATATGTCTAATACTGACTCCATTATATTGAGCCAGTCTTGAGCTTCTAGTGCTCCCTTTCTTCCGTCAAAGGACTGAGGCTTACAGGACATGAAGTGCTTATAAGTACATTCCTTTGATTTGGAATATTCACCTTTTCCTTCTAGTGGCATTGTTGCAATAGTGTTTTTCTTTTCGCCCAGTCTTTCCCTTTGTACTGGCGTGGATGCAGCTGAGCTTTCTTCAGGTTGTTCTCTTGACTGGTTAACATTACCGGTTTGTGCATTGGTTATTATCTTAGCCACTTCCGTAGCTATATTGTGAATATCTTCAGCATTTAAACGTGTGCTCAAACTAGACTGAGATCTGACACTGTGAGAGGGAGTTTGAATCCTATGGGAAGCCTCCTCTCTCCTTCTGTTATTCTGTTCATTTCTAGACCCTTGTTCATCTCTATGTTCAGACATTGTCACCTTCCTATAGGGATATGATTATAAAGAGTTACTGGTATGTATGATATATCATTATTATATAACAACTATATACATCACATATATATATATATATATAGCACATAAAAAGGCACAACATAGTTTACTTCTTCTAGCGTCACTCAATTGACTATGCAAGTACTTTTCCTAAGAACATGTTATTTGGCCTAGTCTAAGTGTGCTATTAATCTTTAGAGAACTACTGGTTAAAGCTTAGGCATTCCTGCAATATCTAATTCGCTAAAACCTCAGGCTCTGATACCAACTGTAACACCCCACCCGTAAACCGGGTGATTAAGCACAATTGATACACTTACAGTGGAAGCAAACTAAACTTTCATTAAAACTTATAATAGTCTGAGTACAATACTTTATTTATTTACAAATGTTTAGCAGCTAAGAACTCCTTGATCTTCTAACTCCACAACTATCAAGTAGTTCCTATAGCTTTCCTCACGACTCACCTGAGATAAGTATACTCAAAACGACGTCAGGTATATACTGGTGAGCTCATACTATACAATTTATAAAGACAGACCACAATTTACATCATATGTATACACAATATGGGCCTGTGACCACATTATAGTCAGGTTGGGCCTCATTGAACCTTATAGGCCACATTTGACTTGTCACAAACCACCATACACGAGACATACTGGCCCTCCAGCTATGCCCCCTACGGCCGTCACATAGGTATGAGTGTGTGTCGCTGGACCTTATAAGCACGAAGTGCCTGTGGGTACAACACATTATTACCCTTCCCAGAGTGACACACCTTATTAAGCATAATAGGATCCCATATACCCCTACTGACACATGCATACTGCAACATCTCATTATTACCAGTTATGGACGAGTATACTATCACAGTTTAAAAGACGAGTATGATTACTCACCTGATTAGCAATTGCTTAACAGCCGCCAGTACGACTGGGTTATGTCTCAAGGTCCTGACACAATTACATAATCCTAGGTTAGGTAATAGTACACCTAACTAGTCATTATCATGGTTGGATATTGGTTAGCGTTGCCTTGTTTAAGCTTGGTTGATCAGTCCATGCCTAACTAAGGCTAGGCTACCCAATACCCGCCCCTGACAAAAACCCTAGTACCTAAAAATAATACTAACATTACTACTACTAATAATAATATTACTACTAATAATAATACTAAAAATAAATAATAAATAACTACTAAAAATAAATAATAAATAACTAAACATAAACGTAAACGAGAGCATACCTTAAAACTATCTACGACACGTTGATGTAGAGTTTCCCTACTCCTGCTCCTACTCGCGCTAAAAAAAAACGACTACTAACAACACCCAACGAGGTATCGTATATTCAGGATTCTCTATACTAGAGCGTTCCCGCTAATGAAACTGGTACCTAAACAAACTACTGAAACTCTTATTTAAAGTAAGCAAGCAGGCACCTCAAATTATTTCTGAGGCGATGTGGGATCAAGTGACGTGCTAGCTTGACCTGCTAGCTAGCTTAGTTATATTAATTAAGCTGCTTCACTTGTTTTTCTCGTATAACTTTCAAACTGTAACGTTTTATAAAACGATGAATATGCCACTGGGACGAGCTCGTTTTTATCTACATTTTAACCTAAGTTTCGTTAAAAACGGATTAAGTTCAAATATAATATATTTAATTATTAATATTAAACGGTCTCTTATAATAGCCAAAGCTTGTCAAGATATTTCATATTTCACACAACCATCCTACTCTATAAACAATATACGAAATATAAATAACATATTTGATACGTTTACAACTAGTACATTAAGGTTTGGGGTATTACAATAAAAGGTCTATCAAAATAACATTTTATGCTACTATTTTGTTACTTATTTATTATTATTACTTAATAATGTAATTTATGTGGAATAGTCTTCTTGTATTTAATGCGGATTAGGTGAATTTAATTTGATGGATTCTTTTTTTTTTTTTTGAACGGCTAATTTGAAGGATTCTTATTTATACAACCTATATTAAATTAATTTAGTTTTTTTTTTTTTGGCAAGACATGAAATAACATTTAGTATAGTTTATTTAACAAAAACGTGTTACACGGGTTAAATAATGAAAATTGTTTGTTTGTAGAGCACAATAAGATAAGTATTTGTATCCAATGATCATCCCATAAACTTGCAATCTCTTTCTCATAGTAATTAACACCCAACCTACTTCTAAAGTGTTTAAAAACTATTGCCATAGTCATCAATTCTTTAGAACATTTCTTAATTATTTTTACATAGTTAGCCTATGAATTAATGAAATAAGTTTCATCAAATACATAAGAGAATTTGATGCATATTTGCACCAACTATAAAGTTTTAACTATCTAAAAACTAAACATAAATCATATTTGGATAAGTATACCCTTAAAAATTCTTTGTTTTGCAACTAATATAAAATGATTCACGGTTATATGAACCGTTTGTTTTGCAATTAAAATATGAAAGTGAAGATTATGTGTGTATATTAAAGCCTTTGGAAAACTTTACTAACCTTAGATATTGATATACACATCACAGATTTTATTAGAAATCTTCATTAACCTTGGATATTGATATACACATCATACACTTATTCTCAATCATTATAAATTAGAAATCACTTGTTTATATAATTAAATATGAAACCTCATATAAGTTATTTTACTTATAATTTTTGTTTTATAAAGACATTCGTAGACTATACTCATATAAGTTATTTAGTTTAGAATTAATGGAGAGAAAAAAAAAAAAGCTTAGCCGTTCAAAAAAAAGTAATTTTATTTATATTTTTTTGTTTTATGTAAGGCATGCAAAGACTGTACAAAGAACTTAATTTAACGATCATTATTTTATATTTAAAATCTAGAAATCAGATTATTATTTTCTAGTGTACCCCTTGTTCACCCAACAACAAATTACAACTCGATATACATTAAGCTATGAATTTAATATAATAATATATCAGTAAGTAAGTGAGGAAATTTAAAATAATCGACGTTCACTAACAAATATTTTAAATTTAATATAATCAATAATTTTAGTATTATATAATAAGGATTAGATTTGATTTAATATTATCTTTTTATTGAGAATTGATGATCAACTTTTATCCTTAAAATTTTAAATTATTTAATTTAATTGAGATCACCTCATAGAGTGTCATGTGTTCTCAATGGTTTCTTTTGAGTAAATTACGTTTTTTGCCTCTGTGGTTATATCACTTTTACTATATTAGCCCAAAATAAGATTTTTTTAACATATGTGCCCCCATGATCTCTATAACTAACTGTTTTGGCCCCTGAATCTAACCAAACCTCAAACCCTGGTTAATTATTAGTCACATGATGGGCATATTTGTAATTTCACCTCCCACTTTTATTGACTTTATAAAGAAAACCCAGATCTTCAATAAAAAATCATCATCTGTGTTTTGGTCAAAAATTACCGAAGCAATTAAGTGATCAAATTAGTTAAGTGAGGTAGTGTGCTAGATATGTGTGTTGAAAATATGCAAGTTAAGTTATTTGCTAAAACAGTTTCAGGATACGGCTCAGGATATTGAGCTGTATCTATGATCAAACAATGAGCGAAAATAAAGTAAACGACGCGAGATGTACGAGGAAAGCCCTTGATCAATCTAGATCGCCGGCATAAAACCTCGGGAGCTGACAATCGCAGCTGCCTTGTTCTTCAATTGCTTCAAAAATCAGGATACAGTGCGGGATGTGGTACGGATCGACTAAGTGTTACAATGAAAATGAAATACAAGTGTGGTGTTTGCAATTAGCTAGAGAGTGAAAGTGTTCGAGAGTGTAAGTGTGAATTGTTGTGTTCTAAGCTGATCCGACCTCATCTATTTATAGTAAAGATAAAATAACTAACTACCCTAAACTTGCGGGATCCACCGAATATTCCTTCTTGGAACGTTGTAGACCTGGTCTTTCGGGCTCAACGTCTCTTTCTCAACAAATTCGTCCGAGTCTTGAGGAGAAGAAGTCCTCTTGACCGTTAGCAAGCCTCAGCCCTTAACCTGCACGTGGTTAATTCAATAAGCCTCAGGATATCGCCCAAGATGTTAGCAATATCCTCTTCCAGCATTCTGATCACAAATAAACAAACAAAGGCAGGATATTGGTCAGGATACGTATGTTAAGAAAATGACCCCTAACAATTGTCCCCAAATATATCAGTTGGGATATCAATCCAACGGATATATTTCAAAACTTTACCCCATAACTTAAGGTAATTAATATGACTAGACTCTTGAAATGACAGCGGTGCAACTTCCAAGGCGTTATTTACTTTTTACCCCCCTGTATTCACCCTATATTAACCGAGGGACTCCTTGTCTCGGTTATCCTTATCTGCGAGCAAGCATCAGGTATCTTCTTTTCTAATCTCCTTTCTTTCATTTTTCTTAATTTGCTCAATGGCACCACGAACGAAATCCCGCTCAGACCGGTCAGCCTCAACCCTCATAAGTCAAAACTTTATCACCGATCCAGCAAAGGAGATTTGCTGCTTCAATAATGCTGATATTGCTGCTCTCAAAGACTCCGGTGCCTTTCCCACCGGAACGGTCTTTCGCCCCTTTGACAAGGAAGCCCGATCAGACGCATCATCCGACGAGTGGGTTTGTTTTTTCGCTTATCCTTTCTCTCTTGGACTCCGGTATCCATTTCCACCCTTTATATCTAGCTTTTTCGACCTCACCGGCCTTAGTTATGCCCAAGTTATGCCAATGGTCTGGCGAATCTTGATAGTGTTAGATCAAATCAAATCTCGTCATTTTCCTAACCTACTTGTTGAGGACCTTCCCGTAGCATACCGGTTGAGATCTCATGGCAATCACCATTATCTTCTGTTCTCCATCAAGAACCCTTTGGTCCTTAAAGCCACCAAGAATGAGGATCGATGGCGACGAAAATTCTTTTTCGTCAAAAGAGACTCCATTGATAAGGGTTTCGATCTACCGGTTAAATGGTTAACCAAGGGTAGGATTTAGGGTTTTAGGAATATCCCCAATCATATCTTCAAACTGTATCCCGGACTTATATTCTGATGTTTTTATGCAGCGAATTTCAGAGATTTAGTGCCTCCTAGCGCGGAATCCGAATCCAAGATCAAGGAAATCTACCGTCTTCCTGCCAGTGAAAGAGCTTTTTCCCTGTCTCTCACAGATCCTTATCAAAAATCAAGCTCAGAAATGTCTGGTAAGCACATCTTCATATGATAATTATTTTTCAAAAATATGAAGAGTTTTAAGAATATCTTCCCTTATGTAGTACCAGTCGTCAACCTTGAAGGTTTCGAACTTGATGAGTTAGATTGCTACTCCAGCCTTGAACCCACCAAGCAAGAATCCAAGACAAAGCCATCTGCTACACCAAAGCCTACTTCCTCAAAGACTGTTTCAGCCCCCAAAGGTCCTCCGGCATCCAGGACCAGGGCGTCCAGCTCTCGGAAGAGAAAGGAGACTGACTCCCCAGCTGTTTCTGAAACATTCTCTCTGGAGAATCATGGGTTTAACGAAGCCACCTCATTCCTCAAACAGGTATAATTTTCTTTCGGATATCCTGTATGAGTATGTTAGTCTTTATCCTGCTTATATTTCACATTAATACCTGTGTCTTTATCGACAGGGTCTGGATCGTCTTATGCATTTATATGAAGACGCTTGTGGACTTAACAAGATGTTGCAGATCCAGCTGGAGAAAGCTCAAGCCACCATAGCTGACCAAGGAACCATTGCGGCTGCCAAATCCCAGCACTACGAAGACAAATACAAGGCAATGACTCAGGAACATCAAGCCGCCCTCCACAAAGCTAATGAGGATGCTCAAGCCAAGCTAGACGCCGCTCTTCTCCAATATCAGCAGAATATGAGCTCATACCGGGATAGCCTAAAAGCTTCGGTGGTCGTCTCTCTTCTCCAAGCCAGGATAAGGATGGCTTATGAGGCCATGGATCTGGGTTTTGAATGCCCTTCCTGGAATGTAAAGGCTTGGGAGGAGAAACTACAGGGCCTCGGAGGTCATCCCGTTGCTCATCCTGCAAAACATACTGGTGAAGAGCCTTCTAAGGTGGCAGAGGAGGTTGCCAATGCCGGTGATGGTGCTGAGAAGAATCCCGAGGGTGATGCTGGGGCGAATGCTGGCAAGGAGGTTGCTGTTCAAGAGGGTGTTGCCCCTTAGGCAGCAGAGTGGGCGATGATGGATATACGTGCCAAGGCCGGAGCCCACTTTTTAATTTCATGGTTGTGGTTGCATAAACAATTTACTCTTCCTGTCTTTGAACAATTTACATTTCCTGCACTAGAACAATGTGATGACCAAAGGTGGATGGGTCCTAGGTTTTAGGATGAAGCCTTTGGTCATCGATTAGTATAACTTGTTTTGAACATAGTAACGGTTGTAGGTGGACGGGTCCTGTTTTGAGACAGATCCTGCAACCGTTACACAAATATGGTAAAAACTAATTGTGCTTTTGGCGGATGGGCCTTAGTTTAAGGTGAAACCAAAAGCACAACTTTTGACTTGTTAATAATATAACTATCTTTTGACTTATTTTCTGTTACCTTGCATTGTTTAGTGTAAGTCTTGGCTTTGTAAAAACTTCATACTGTTATTTTACAAAATATCCTGACCAGTATGCTCAGAAACATACTGCAGAAACCTTTTATTAAATAGATCTTCCAGACATTCCTTTAACTTTATAAAAATTTCTTTAGAAAGTCAAAAAATAGTTTATCTCTTCAAAACCAAGCTTTGATGATGATCAAAGTTCCAAGCCAATACTAGTTTCAAACATCCTAATCAAATATCCTTTAAAGGACTTTGAGGATATATGTCAGGATACTTAATATAATGTTATTAAAAACTTAAATGAGGCTTACAGAGGAAAGATCATACCAGACATAGGATATAAACCTATTACCGAACTCCAATCCCTTTGCAACTCTTCCAATGAAGATGTCCCCAGTGCAAGGTACTTAGTGTATTAGTCGCAAACTTCATTCTTTTAGCTTTACACCACCATCTTGGCAGGGATGTCCCCTGTGTACAATTTCTTCAAGTATCTTAGAAATCTACTCAATGTCAGTTTCCATGGCATAAGCAATTTTTCACGTCTCGAGGGTATAACCCAAGGATGTACTGGAGATAAATCCTTTGTATCCTGGGGAAAATCCCAATTTTTCATGCGCTACAGGCGGGAGTGTATAAACTCCAAGACTTAGAAAGGTGAAAACCTTTAAACCTTAGAGAGTATGAAAATACCCTTTCGTGAGAGAGGGTGATCAATCCTCATATACCGTTAGGATTCAGGATATAGCCAATAGTGACGAAATTGTCAGCCACTTTTACATGGACTGGTCCCGCCACCTTGAACTATCCCTGAATAACTTGCGCTCCAGGCGGGGTGTTTAAACCCAATTCGGAAGAAAGGTGAATACCTTTAAACCTGTGAAGGGATCAGTATCCCTTAAACGTGAGAGAGGGGGCCAATCCTCTAATCTTCTGAGTTATCCTGAGTGCATATCCTGGAGCTATATCCTGGGACACATCTTGCAAAACAATTGTAAACTAAGGTGGGTGTTAGCTTGGCTAACACCCCTCCGATGCTTAAGTCAGTATTGAGTCTCAAAAAATAAATTAAACCAAAACGTATTTAAAAAAGATAGAATTCATACCATTCTGAGTTAGAAATTGAATTCTATACTCACTTGAAATAGAGCTTAAGGTGTATAGCATTCCAAGATCTCGGTAGCATATCCCCCTCCATATTCTTGAGTCTGTATGCTCCTTTCCCTGCTTCTGATTCAACTTCATATGGTCCTTCCCATTTTGGAGCTAACTTGCCATCGGCAGGATTAGTAGTATTTTGAAAAGCCTTTCTTAACACCCAATCTCCAACCTTAAATCTTCTGGTTCTGATATTCTTGTTATATGCCCTGGATATTCTCTGTTGATATGCTGCCATCCTTAGCCTTGCCGCATCTCTCTTTTCATCTATAGTGTCTAAATCCTGACTCAAGGCTTCAGGATTCTTCTCAGGATCACTTAAGACAGATCTTGCAGTAGGTATCGTCATTTCCGTTGGAATCATTGCTTCTGCTCCAAACACCAAGGAAAATGGGGTTTGGCCTGTTGCATTCTTTACCGTTGTCCTATCAGCCCATAAAACAAAGGGTAATTCTTCTGCCCATCTTCCTTTTTTGGCTCCAAGCCTTTTCTTTAAGTTATTGACAATTATCTTGTTTGAGGATTCTGCTTGTCCATTTGCTTGAGGATGTACCGGAGTAGATGTGATCATTTTGATTCCCCAACTCTTGCAAAAGTCAGTAGTCCTCTTACTTATGAACTGAGAACCATTGTCACAGATTATCTCAGCTGGTACTCCGAATCTGGTCAGGATATTCCTCTTTATGAAGGATACTACTTCTTGGTCTCTAACTTGAACAAACGCTTCAGCTTCAACCCACTTAGAGAAATAATCCGTCATTGCTAGCATGAAGACTTTTCCTCCCGGAGCTTTTGGTAGCTTTCCCACTATATCCATACCCCACTTCATAAATGGCCAAGGGGAAACAATAGGATACAATGGTTCAGCAGGTTGATGCAGTATGTTACTATGCCTTTGACATGAGTCACATCTTCGAACATATTCTGCGGCATCTTTTCTCATTGTTGGCCAATAATATCCTGTTCTTAATATTTTTGAGAATAACGACCTGCCCCCAGCATGGTTACCACAATCCCCTTCATGTATATCCTGAAGTACTTCCTTGGCTTCAGGATCCTCCAAGCACCTCAAATACGGTCCTGCAAGAGATTTTTTGTATAAAATATTATCTATAATAGTGAATCGTGATACCTTCATCCTAAATTCCTTAGGATTTTCATTTCCAGGGATGTGTCCTTCTTTGAGATATTTCATGATTGAAGCCGTCCAGGATTTAGGATCCTCTTCAAGATGTTCTACTCCAGGATCCTGAATACCAACTACTTCTTTATCCTGAGGATTCGTTGCAGGATATAGGACATGTAATATTGGTATTTGCGTCCCTTCAGGTATCTTGATCGATGATCCCAAATTCGCTAAGGCATCCGCTTCAGCATTATCCTCCCTTGGTACCTGTTTAAGTACAAAAGCATCGAAATATCCTGCTAATTTTTTGAGAATATCGAGATATTCGATTAATTTCTCACCCTTAACTGCATAGGATCCATTAAAATGGTTAGTAATTAACAAAGAGTCAACATATACTTGCAAATTTTTGACACTCATGCTCTTAGCCAACTCTAATCCTGCAATTAAAGCCTCATACTCTGCTTCATTATTAGTAGCAGGAAATTCACACCTAATAGCCTGGGGTAATATGTCCCCCTGTGGCGATTTTAGTAGTATTCCTAATCCTACTCCTCTTACATTAGATGCACCATCAGTATATAACGTCCAGGATCCTGAGGATTCTCCTAGCTGTTGAACTTCTAGGTCTACCTCATCCTGAATGTCACTACTAAAATCAGCCACAAAGTCAGCTAAAGCCTGAGACTTTATGGCATTCCTAGGTTCATATACTAAATCATAGGCACTTAACTTTACTGACCACTTGGCCATCCTGCCTGACATTTCCGGCTTTCTAAGCACATTTTTGACAGGATAGTTTGTCTTTACGTGTATCCTATGTGTTTCAAAGTAGTGTCTAAGTTTTGTCGATGCCATAACTAATGCTAGTATTAATTTTTCTAAATGAGAGTACCTAGTTTCAGCATCTAACAAACTTTTACTAACATAATAAACAGGATATTGCTGACCTTCATGGTCTTTTATAAGAACGGCACTTACAGCATTCCCTGATACAGCAAGGTACAGGGATAGTGGTTCACCATTTTCAGGTTTCATCAGTAGAGGTGCGGTTGAGAGATATCGTTTCAAATCCTGTAGGGCTGCTTCATGCTTCTCACCCCACTCGAATTTTCTGTTCTTCTTCAGGATATCATAAAAATCCTTGCATTTTTCTGAAGATCTTGAGATAAATCTATTCAATGCTGCCACTCGCCCTGTTAGTCGTTGAACATCCTTCATATTTGAGGGTGATTTAATATCCAGGATGGCTTTAATCTGCTCCGGGCTTGCTTCTATTCCTCTTTTGGTCACCATATATCCTAGGAATTTTCCTGCTCCTACTCCAAAATGGCACTTGGCAGGATTCAGCTTCATATTATACTGATCCAGGATATCAAATGCTCCTTTAATATCCTGGAGGTGATCCCGAGCTTTCTTTGACTTTACCACCATATCGTCAATATACACCTCCATGGTGTCCCCCAGTTTGTCTTTGAACATCATGTTTACCAATCTTTGGTATGTTGCACCTGCATTTTTCAAACCAAAAGGCATAGCTGTATAACAATAAATACCTGTTGGTGTCATGAAGGCAGTATCCTCCTGGTCAGAAGGCTCCATTTGGATCTGTTGAAATCCTGAGGATGCATCCATGAAAGTCAGCATTTCATGCCCAGCAGTGGCATCTACCATTGCATCAATGTGGGGGAGAGGAAATGGGTCTTTAGGACAAGCTTTGTTCAAGTCTGTGTAATCTACACAGACTCTCCATTTCCCGTTTTTCTTCTGAACCACAACCACGTTTGCTAGCCACCTTGGGAACTTGACTTCTCTAATCATTTTGGACTTCAACAATCTTTCAACTTCCTCTTGAATAATTGTATTGCGTTCAGGAGCAAACTTCCTTCTTTTTTGTTGCACGGGCTTGAATGACTTATCAATTCCAAGCTTGTGAGTGATAATATCTTTGGATATGCCTGTCATATCCTCATGCTTCCATGCAAATGTTCACATCCTGCATTTTAAAAAGTTAATTAACTGCTCTTCAATATCATGAGGGATATTGGTCCCTACGAGCACCGAAATATCGGGGTTATCCTGGTTCAGGATAACTTTCTTCACATCCTGCTCCGGATCCTCCACGATATCCTGGGCCCGCGTCTTTAATTGCTATGCTGCATTAGGTTTGGTTGAGGATTTCATCGAGGATGAGTAGCATTCCTTCTCCTCCTGCTGATCGCTATCAACTTTAACAACTCCCCAAGGGGTAGGTATCTTGATGCATTGGTGATATGTTGATGGCACGGCCTTCATATCGTGAATCCATGGTCTTCCCAGTATAATGTTGTAGCAGGATAGAGAGTCCATCACACAGAAACGTTGTATCGAGTTGACTCCATCAACGTATACCGGCAACTTTATCTCTCCCACTGTGTTTCTAGCCTCTCCACTGAACCCAACAAGCACGGTGACTTTGAAGTGATATCCATTGGAGATACATTCATTCTTTTAAGCGTCTCTAGTTGGATTATGTTGACGGAGCTGCCATTATCAACCAATATCCTGCGTACAAAATGGTTAGCCACATATAACGTTATTACCAGAGCATCATGGTGAGGATCCTGGACAGTATCCCTGTCATCAGCATCAAATGTGATCACTTTGTCAGTTGTGAGTGTAGTCATCCTGACAGGTTTGTCTCCCCTTTCGGCCTTAGCTTCTTTTGCATGTCTCTTTGCTGCCGAATACGAAGTTCCACAAATGTCGGATCCTCCCGAAATGAAGTTGATTATCTTGGCGTCCGAGGGAGGTGATGCTGCTCGTTCAGGATCCTTGTCAGTATCCTGACCCTTATTCTTCTTTTTTCCTAAGAGATCTTTCAGATATCCCTTGCTTAGAAGATAGCTTATTTCTTTCCTTAAAGCAATGCAATCCTCAGTCATATGTCCGAAATCTTCGTGGAAAGCACACCATTTTGACTTATCTTTCCAGTCAGCCTTTTGTTGATTCTTTCGAGGCCATCTAGCCTTGTCTCCTAGACCCTGCATAGCATACATCAATTCAGGAATATTAACAGAAAAGCAATATTCAGACAACTCAGGATACTCTTCAGGATCCTCATCTTCGACAGCATTTACTCTCTTGTTTTCATTTCTACCATATGGCTTAGGCCGATATGACTTAAATGAGGATTCTGACTTCCTATTAGTCGATTCATAAGTGTTGGATGAGTTCATCCTTTCTTGCATCTTCTTGTCATCTTCCAGACGGATATATCTCAAAGCCCTGTTACGAGCTTCATCGAGATTCCTGCAGGGATTCATTACAAGATCCTGATAAAACTGAGAATCCTTTTGTAATCCCATCTTAAAAGCTTGCACAGCTGTTGCAACATCAAGATGTGGGATATCCAAGGATTCTCGACTAAATTTGTTCACATAATCCCTCAAGGATTCCTGAGGCCCTTGAGTTATCCTGTAAAGATCACTGGTTAGTTTCTCAAAACTCCGACTACAAGAAAATTGACTGTTAAATAAGTTAACCAAATGAGCAAATGAAGTAATTGAGTGAGGAGGAACATTTAACAGCCATTTTAAGGCTGATCCTGTTAGAGTAGAACCAAATCCTTTGCACAAGCACGCTTCCTTGAGCTCCGGAGGGATAGGGTTAATCTCCATTCTTTCCCTATACTGGGAAATATGCTCCTTAGGATCCGTAGTCCCATCATAAAGCTTCATGTTGGGGGTTTGGAATCTATTTGGGATCTCAGCATCACAGATGGGATATGCGAAACGAGATATCTTGTGGCTGTCTTGAGACACTTCCGGGATCGGTTGGACCACCCCAGGTACACTAGATATCATGTCCTTTAACTTCTGAAGTTCCCTGGTAAGCGCTGATGTCACACCTGTATCCTGCAAAGATCCACCACTGTTAGCAGCATGAGTATTATCATTATTAGACACGTTACCAGTTGGAGGATTCTGCCCATATCCTGAAGCATATCCTGAGCTCCTTATGGTTGACATCCTGACCAAGGAGGGTATTTCAGGAGTATGATTCTGAGGAAGACTGGGCACGATATTCCCCCTATTATCCTCGGTATATACAGCTGAACTAAAGTTCAACGCTCTGGGGTGTAACGGAGTGACATTGTCCTCCGCAGATCTGCTCGAGCCAGCCTTCAGGAGTTGTGTCTCCCTCAAAAGCATTTGGTTTGTTTCCTGTTGCTGCCTCATTTGTTCCTGCACACTTCCAAATAAGGTTAAAATTTCATCATTAGAAGCTAAAACGGGAGCAGATCCCTGGACACTCCGAGTTGGGATAACATCTTGAGATTGTGTAGAGGCTGGCATCCTTGGAGGAGGTGGTGGAAGCACCGAACCGGTAGTAGCAGAAGTCATAGCAGACACAGTAGAGGAACTCATGTTTGATCTTGAGGCCATTATGGACAATGTGGCAAAAAGTTTTGAAAATAGAAAACCGATTAGCGATTTGACAAAAATTTTTAGTAAAGAGAGCAGCACTTGCCCCACGGTGGGCGCCAAATTGTTTTGGTCATTAAGTGATCAAATTAGTTAAGTGAGGTAGTGTGCTAGATATGTGTGTTGAAAATATGCAAGTTAAGTTATTTGCTAAAACAGTTTCAGGATACGGCTCAGGATATTGAGCTGTATCTATGTTCAAACAATGAGCGAAAATAAAGTAAACGACGCGAGATGTACGAGGAAAGCCCTTGATCAATCTAGATCGCCGGCATAAAACCTCGGGAGCTGACAATCGCAGCTGCCTTGTTCTTCAATTGCTTCAAAAATTAGGATACAGTGCGGGATGTGGTACGGATCGACTAAGTGTTACAATGAAAATGAAATACAAGTGTGGTGTTTGCAATTAGCTAGAGAGTGAAAGTGTTCGAGAGTGTAAGTGTGAATTGTTGTGTTCTAAGCTGATCCGACCTCATCTATTTATAATAAAGATAAAATAACTAACTACCCTAAACTTGCGGGATCCACCGAATATTCCTTCTTGGAACGTTGTAGACCTGGTCTTTCGGGCTCAACGTCTCTTTCTCAACAAATTCGTCCGAGTCTTGAGGAGAAGAAGTCCTCTTGACCGTTAGCAAGCCTCAGCCCTTAACCTGCACGTGGTTAATTCAATAAGCCTCAGGATATCGCCCAAGATGTTAGCAATATCCTCTTCCAGCATTCTGATCACAAATAAATAAACAAAGGCAGGATATTGGTCAGGATACGTATGTTAAGAAAATGACCCCTAACAATCTGCATCTCAGATTGTTGGTACATATGTCTGTCAACTTCGTCTTATATCGAGTCTTGTATTTAGATTGATAGATCAAGGCACGTAAAACGAGAAAATTGAGAAACATGTAAAATGGAGCCATTTCGCACGAAATGAGAAAGTCATTTCGCACGAAATGGACATTGTCCATTTCGTACGAAATGGGTCATGGCCATTCCATGCGAAATGGATCTCCTATAAATACCTGTCTTGTTCAAATCATTTGTAACTTTTCTGATTCCGGTACCGAGGTGCTACCGAAGTGTCTACAGGCTGTAAAACATCACTATATCAATAAACAAGACAATTAGAATGTATATCAAGCTGATTCAAAGTCGATACGTTTGTTTCCGCCTCTCGTATTGATTAGAACTCTTCTGAACGACTCATTTGGTCGTGCAAACGATCCTACAAGTGGTATCAGAGCACAGGAGGAAGAGTTCATACCGTTTCAGCTTGTTTTTCTTCAAAATTCTGACTTCTACACCTTCTTTTACAACATTTTTCAAAATTAAACAAGATTTTACGGTTAAAATGGATTGAATTTCACATATAACAAGCGAAACACAGTTTTAATCAATCCTTGAAAGAATTAGACATAAAATCGACCTAAAACCTGATTAATTTGACAAAAATCTGATGGTTTGAGGTGACATCAGCATCATTCCGTACGAAATGGTCCATTTCGTTTGAATCAAACTTTCATTTCGCACGGATTGGGTTATCTTTCATTCATTTCGCATGAATTGGAGCATAGAAACATCATTTCGCACGAAATGGATCTCCACTTCGCTTGAAAGTTGCCATTCCGCTTGAATTTGTTCCATTTCGCACCATAGATTCATTTCGCGCCAAAGAGCCATTTTGCACCAAAGTCAGTTCGTTTGAGATTCTATTTCGCTTGAATATTGTAAACTTGTGAAACATGTTACCAAAACATGGAAGAAGAGTTTTATAATGTGTTTGCTACCACTCCAGCTGCTCCAATCATTGTTGCCGAAACTCTTGAAATCGAAAATGAAACGGGAACATCTCAAAAGCCTCCAAAGTTTATGTTCATCGAGGATTTTAAAGGATGGCAAAATCATTTTGAAACATGGGTGCAAGCTTACAAGTTTGATGCATGGGTTTCGTTGGACAAAGATTACGTTAAACCGATAGATGACCGTGGAAATGAAAAATCTTTAAGTGACTATTCAGCAAATGAGAAGTTAAAATACACCAGTGAGAAAATGTGATTAGCATTCTCCAACAAGAAGTAAAAGAAGATATCTTTGTTTTGCTTCAACATGAGAACACTGCTAGATCAATTTCGTTGGCATTGATTCAAAAGTTTAAGGGAAGTGCTGATATGATAAAAAATAAACGTGCATTGCTAAAGAAATCTTTTGATATGTTTACAGCTTATAAAGGTGAAACGACTAAGAAGACTATCGATAGATATTGTCATCTTGTCCAAGAAATGAAAAGATTGGAGATAACAAAAGAAGATGATGAATGGGTTGATAAGCTATCCGATGCATTACCACAAGATAAATGGGAAACATATCTGTTCATTTTAAAACATATGAGAAAATCTGAGAGCATGAATTTGTGCAAGTTCATTCAGAAGATTGAAGAACATGAATTAGATGTTCAGAAAACTGCTATCATGAATCATCCAAATGCTCAACAAGATGATAGTTTATACTATAGAGGAAGCAGAGTTGAGACTACTCCAAGCCCGAAAATTCAGACTGCGTTCAGTGCTGATGGTACTTCAGGAACAAATGTTAGCACTACAACTCAGAGTGGTGGATATTCTTCATCTTATTCAAATTTTGACCTGAATTTCTCAACACCAAGTTCTCAAAGACAGAATTCAACAAATCTGCAATGCAATGTTACATTGAATATTCAAAATGGTCAAAATCTCACTCCAGAAGTAGCTAAGCAACACATGGCATCACTTGTTACTATGTTAGAGTCTTATGAAAGCTTGGTTTCTGGAAGAATCGGAAATCCAATGCTTACTAAAGAGGATTATGACCAGATTGATTCTGAGGAACTTGAGTTGATGGACATCAAGTGGTGTTTAGTTAGTGCTGTAAGAAGAGCAGAAAAATTCCACCAAATCACCGGAAGAGATGATTTTCGTGATGTTGTTACATCTCCATTAGGATTTGACAAATCAAAGGTAACTTGCTTTCATTGCAGAGAAAAGGGGCATTTTAAACGAGAGTGTACAAATAAAGAAGCAACCGGAAGACAAGATCCGTTTGGAAACAACGATTATCATCGAAAATCAGTTTATCATCAGCTTGCTCAACAACCATCATCATCTTGTGCTATTGAAGATGGAAAGAAGAAAGCTTATCTTGTAAATCAAGATGATGAAAGATTACCAGAGGGATTTAGCTGGGACAAATACGTTCCGGCTGATTCAGCATTTGTTGCTCAAATCTTGGAAGAAGAAGTAGTCAAATCTAAGCCAAAAAGAACAAAGATTTTTAGATCATCCGAAAGTGATGAAGATACCGATGATGAGGAAGAGTATATTAATACTGCTAGACAGAATTTGGACTCATTTAGTTTTAATTTGTTTTTTGCAGATAAGATCGAGATGTTGAATAAGAAAAAGGCTGCTAGACTGGAGAAAGAATTGGAAGCAAAAAGGATTCTTGAACAACAGATTCAAATTCAGATGGAAGCTAAAAAGGCAAAAGTTGAAGGAAATTTAACAGAAAAAGTCGGAGTTGAAGAAAGTGAAGTAAAAATAGAATTTGATGAAGAACCGATGAGTGAAAAGGTGATTGAGAAAATAGTTGAGAAAATTGTTGAAGTTGAAAAGATTGTCGAAGTTGAAAAGATTATCGAAGTGGAAAAGATTGTTGAGATCACGAAACCTTGTCTGAAATGTTTAAAACCATGCAAAGATTGTGAGGAGAAAGACAAGAAGTATCGTGAACTAGAAGAGTTGAAAGAAAAATTATTGTTTGATGTTAAGTATGTAAAAGAATCATATGATGTGCTGAACAGAACGGTTGATAGTTTGAACAAAACAAACCTAGAAATGGGAGCTGCTGAAACGATGATGAGTTCAACATTAATGACTAAGCAGAAGGTCATCAATGAGTATATTGAAGATTGTGCAAAGCTGAAATAGGAGTTGGAGACTGAAAGGATTAAGAATGAAAGAATCAGACGATTACTGATGAGTTATACATCTTCTGATTATTTGATTGATAGAGTTTATCCTACTGTTGCAGATCTTGAAGCTTTTCAAGATAAAAAGATGGAAGAGGATACGGGTAAGAAACAAAGTGTTAAGTATAACAAGTGTCCGCCTCCGATCTGGGAAAGTTATTCTCCCAGAAAACCAAATGAGGAGCAATTAAAAAAGGCAATCAACATAAAGTTAAAGTCTGAAACCATTGATGTGTTACCAGACAACATTGACGTCACATTCACAGCATCTGACACTGATCATGAGTCTGAGTTATTAAAGAAAGTGGTCGATCAGGTGTTGGATATGAATGAAGAGTCAAAGACGGAGTCTAAATCTGAAAGTTCGAGTTCATCAGACAAGAGTCCGAGTTCACCGGTCAAATGGGTTTACAATAAAGAATTCCTGATGTTGAAAAATAATTTGAAGGACGAAACATTCAAAGTAGCATATACTTTAAATGATTCTGACAAATTATTTTCTGATGAAGAATTTCCTATAAGAAGTGTTAAAACTGAACAGATCAAACAGGTTTTCAAATTAACAGAAATTGATATTTCTGAAATAAAAAATTTAAATCTTGCTGAAAAACCTAAAAAATACACTTCAAGAGTTCAACAGAGATTGAACAAGAAGAAAGGTTACAGTTCTGGTTCAGGTTTTCAAAAGAAACCAAACCATAACAGTAATTTCAAAAAGAAGGGTTTAGGTTTTATTCCCCCAGAAAATCATAAAAATGTGAAAACGTATAAACCAAAAACTAAATTTGTTTTAGGTACAAGTTCAGTAGAAGAAGAAAAGAAACCATTCTGGAGACAGTCAAATCGAGAGTTTCTTGCTGAGAAGAAAAAGAATATGATGGTGAAATCTGAACAAAGAGTTGAAAAAAGAACCTGTTTTAAATGTCAAGAAGTTGGACACATTGCTTGGAATTGCCCCAAGTCCACTTATACAAAACAGGAAGTCATTTCTAACTCAAAGTTGAAAAAGAAATGTGTTGATGAAAAGAAACAATCAACAAAAAGTTTTAAAAGGTTCAAAAATTCGACTTTCAAAATTGGTGAAAGTTCGAAACGTTTTTACAAAAGAAGAGTTGATTTGAACAAACAAAAATGGGTTGTTAAATCTGAAATTAATTCTGACAATGAATCTGACTCGTCAAAGTCAGAGGAGTCATTTGTTGAGATAAATGATGAGAATTCCGTTCTAGAAATGAACGAAGAAAACTTTCCATCATTGTCAAAAGAAAACTTGAAGTTAAAAGTTGAAAAAATTGAAATCTCAGATCAATTCTTCCCTGGTAAAGAAGAATTTGATGTTGAAAAGACTTTTATTGGAAACGTGAAATATATTTTTGGAAAGATGGTCGACGGAAAGGTAAAAGGAGCAAAAGAATTTTATGAATCAAAGAGGTGGAGGTGCCCACCGAGTGAAAAGAACTCGAAAACACCCAAGACTGGTCAGGCTTGGGTGACAGAATTTTCTTGAAAATTCTGACTTGCCGGAGCTCCCAAGTTGGTAATCGTGGAGCATGAATCGGCATCATTCTTAAAAATGTTTTTGTAAAATACCTACAAGTGTTAAATTTTACAAGTGGTTGAGAAAACAATGTGATGAAACCCCATGATGTGTGAAATCAGCAAAACTAATTTTCCGGAAAACCCATTTGATTAAAACAAACTTAAGTGTTTTGAAATCATAATGGGAAAATAGTTTGTTGTCAGGGGGAGTTCTGATTGTTTATGCCAAGTGAATGGCGAATTGAAGCGATTCACATCAGTTTGTCACTTTATTTGTACAGTTTATTGCGTTTACTTTCAAATTTTCCCGTAAAATCAAAAATTGAAACATATTTTGGATTTTAGGGGGAGTAAAAATTTTAGAATTTTTGAAAATTTTAAAAATCCAAAAACATGATAAAATCTAAAATCCAAAAACATTGGAAAATCAAAAATGAGTTTTGTTGTGAAAAAGAGGAAATGATAGTACATCAGTAGACAATCACAGCATGCTAAATAATTGGAAAGATAAATATGTAATAAACGGTCTCACTGATGATATGCCAGTAGGTTTTTACACGTTTAGTAGATTGTTTTAGAGATATAAACCTAAATATCATACTTACTTATCTCGTGGGGAACATCTCTCGGATATATGGGTAACCCCCGAAATCTTGTTTGAAATATCCCTCTTTCTGAGATACTAGGTCTTTATACTCAGTGATATCTGGGGTATTATCCCGGGACTTCTGATTTTGCGTCGGCAATGGCCTAGTCCCCGTATAATACTTTTCGCATGCTTGAAAGAAAAGTTCGCCCTCAGCATAAAAAAAATGATGAAATATCGAAAAGATAAATTCATGTGCTGTTGTAAAGAAGATCCCCAAGGGGGACACACCAAAAGTCGAACCTTCAACTCTGCAAAATATTGAGCTCTCAAGGTTTCGCAATGCACCCCTTACAGATATCATCTAGGTATATTCACCTGTAAGACTGAATATTGGGATCTGGATACGGGAGTATATTCTGAGGTGGGACACACGAATAAGTTCAAGTTCTTAAAACACTAATCTCGTATCTTGAAGCAGTTGAACTTTGTGTGAAAATTTAAGTGGATCAGTATACTGACAATCTAAGTGAATCGTTTAGAACTTAAAGTGTATAAAGCTCAACGGTGTTAGTGATTTGTCTCAAAAACTGATATGATCCTCTTACACAAACTCACAAAAATATTGTCTGTAAATATTCCTTTACTGCTTTTCATTAGTTTGTTTTAGCATAAAATTTTGAAAAATCAAAAAGATTTTGTTTCATCTTATTTTCGACAACTGATGTTGGAAAACTGATTTTCAAAATTCTGAGTGCTAAACATGATGAACAACATTGGGTTGGGAAAATTTGTTTGTAAAAAGAAAAATAATATTCTTACAAGTGGTTATCAAAGATTTTAAATGTTAAATCATTTTGAACAATATCTATAGTTGATTTATAAATTTGTCAAATTGATAAATTTGTGAAATTTATTTTGAGGTAGAGATTGTGCTGGTTTGCCGGTTTCGATTCCTGAAGATAAGCTAGGTTTCTGATTCTATTGCTACGAAGAGCCAGAAGATGTATTAAACCTGTGAAAGTGCTATGTCAGATTGCGATCCCGGGAACAACTTAAGGGGGAGTCTGCTAGCAAGAGAAGAGATTGAACGATGCTTACACTGTTAGATATTTTGGTAAGAGCAGAAAGATTGATCAAGACAGAAGATATGCTGAAGACTTGTACTAAAGACTCGTCGACATTCAAGGGGGAGTCTGTTGGTACATATGTCTGTCAACTTCGTCTTATATTGAGTCTTGTATTTAGATTGATAGATCAAGGCACGTAAAACGAGAAAATTGAGAAACATGTAAAATGGAGCCATTTCGCACGAAATGAGAAAGTCATTTCGCACGAAACGGACATTGTCCATTTCGTACGAAATGGGTCATGGCCATTCCATACGAAATGGATCTCCTATAAATACCTGTCTTGTTTAAATCATTTGTAACTTTTCTGATTCCGGTACCGAGGCGCTGCCGAAGTGTCTACAGGCTGTAAAACGTCACTATATCAATAAACAAGACAATTAGAATGTATATCAAGCTGATTCAAAGTCGATACGTTTGTTTCCGCCTCTCGTATTGATTAGAACTCTTCTGAACGACTCCTTTGGTCGTGCAAATGATCCTACACAGATCTTCAACAAAACATCATCATCTGCAACCCATATCTTCAATAAAACACATCATCTTCAAACCCAGATTTTCAAGAACATGACCACCTTCAACCATCATCGTCATCCCCTAACCAAAACCCACATTTCAGTTTCAGATTTGCATGAACAAGAACAAAATCAAATACAAAACCCAAATTCAAGAACATCTTTTCTTCACAAATTAAATGCAATGATACAGAAAAGAAAATAAGACTATGATTATTTCTTATTAATATCAACCATCTGCATAAAAATACTCTTATAATATCAACCATCTACATCTGATTCTCATCATCTACAATACTTGCAAGCCTAAAATAAATTGATATTTTTGGATTAATGGATGCAGTCAGCATTCAATCAAAAACATAATCTAATACCAGACAGATTAGAACCATGGGTGTTCTTGAAGATCAGCTAACAGAAGATCTGATACTAATGAAACAGAAATGGGCCAAGATACTTCTTTCTCTTCTCAAACACTTCATCGGCTGACGACCCATTATACGGCACTGGCTAGTAGTCAAATGGCGGAAGCTTCGGCAGTTGCACCGTCATAAACCGTCAGAGAGAAGAAAGATTGAAAGCCCATTTAGAATTTGCAAAATAATCAAGGGTTTTTCTATTTTTGATGGTTTTCAGAACCCACTTGTCTGATTTCTGCTAATTTTAGGGGTTTCGAAGAAGATGATGAATGGGGTTGTAACACCACGTAAAAAACGTGTCCAATTATGTAAAGATACGTGCCCTAAACTCTAAACAGGTGGAGGTTTGAGTTTGAAGGACTAAAGATGACAAAGGATGAAAATATGAAACCACAGGGACTAAAAGTGTCAACATACCAAACTTGAGCCTCTGAATGACCATACGTGAAGAATATATTCTTAAACGAGTGATTAATTGGATATAAGAAGCCGTTTGAGAAAATAATCGGAAGATTATAAAACTACAAGGGTTAAACGTGTTAACATGTTAATTCTGACCTCTGAGTGACCTTTTAATGAACCTGAGGCTTCAAAATATCCAAATATACTCTCAAGAATAAGTGGTATAAATTTCACGTGGTTTCGAGATCGTTAAGCGAGTTTTCAAGACTTTGGGTGAAAAGTGTCAAATAGATGAAACTTGCATTTATAGTGATATTTAACGAGACCGAGCCTAATGAAGTTTGACTATACATCCTTGAGCCTCAACAAACTAACTACAAGGGCCTTACATGTCAAAAATGAGGTCAAATAAGGTTTAAAATGATCAGGGACTGAATCTGCCATGTTTGAAAGTGTTTTAACCTGAAAAACAGGTCTACGCGGGGCGCGTAAGATCCCTTATGATCTTATGCGGGCCGCCTGAAAACCCCCAGCGCAGAAAAATAAGGACAAGTGTAGGTTATCAGCTCTAAACCGACTTTAACTCGTTTATATCGAATCTAGGGGCTGTTTGTCGGTCTTATTAAACCACTAGGACACCTGGGGTGATCCTAGGAGGTCCCATAACAGCTGCAAGTGATCTAAACACTTGGAAATTAGTATATAAGGAGCACTAGTTCATAAGCTCTTAGGCACACTTCATTTGCAACTTTCAAAGAACTCTCATCTGGAGCTTGCAAGCATTAGGAGAAGAATTTCAAGTGTAGAAAAGATAGCAAGGACCATTAGTAAAAGTCTTAATCCCTGCTTAGTCGTTTTAATTAGCTTAATAACTGAAAAGTCAAACATATCGTAATTAAGCTTTGACTTTCGGTTTAATCACAAATGGTCCAACCACTGACCGAAACGAAAGTGGTTATGGAACCATATTAGGATAGGTGATTAACCCTTAAAAGGGAACCTCATAATTATTTCGTTTGACTAGTTATTTGTCGGGTTAAACTAGTTTGACAAAAAGTCAAACTGGACAGAAAGTTTAAAAATGATTTAAATTAATAAAACAGAGGTTCTAAATTATATTTTAACATTCTAATGACTTGGTAATTAGTATTAGAACATGTTTAATCAGTCCTAACCCGACAATTATCAGTCTAAGGTCAGTTTATTACCGAAAGTCGCAAAAGCTTGACTTTTGCTTTGACTTTCAGTTCTGACCCGTTTAAGCTTAATTCTTCCATGTTTTAAGCTTCCATTCGGACCACATTATTCAGTAGTATAACCCTCTGTAGTTATATTGCTTGGTCCTTAGTAGTTTGAATTATATGTTATTGATTGTTAATATGCTTATAAATGCCGTAAATGCCTTTTGACAAACAAATGAGATTTTTAGAAATGTGAGTGGACAAAAACCTTTGCTACTGATATTTAAACTTGTCCCGAAAATTTGACATCAGTTCTTGGTTTCAAATAGGAGTTATGCTCGATATCGTAATTAGAAGCTCTTTATTAATTAATTTGCGATATCTTGCATAATACTTGTTTAAACGTGGATTTTGAACCAAAACTCATTACCTACTGTTAAGATATTATTTTTAAGGAATTTTAAGATTTTTGGTCAGATTATAATCTGTTTAAAACATAGAGTTCTTATGTAATTCGCTTAATGACGATAATACCCTTTTTAGGCATAAAATGAGATTAACAAATGATTTGAATGCCAAACCTTTTTCTACTGATTTCATACAATAAAAAAATTATTTTGAGAATTTAAAACTAATCAAAATCTCAGATTTACATGAACATCTTGATTATCGTCAATTAGCGAGTTTTACACTAATTAGGTGCATAGTATGGTTTAAAACCATATTTAACACCTAAGACTTGTTACCTACTGAATTTTTAAACAAATTTAAATATTATTACAGTAGGTATAAGTCATGAACTCAGATGTCCAAAAATGTCCTTAAAAGCCTATGTGAAATGACCAAAATGCCCTTTCGGGGCATAGTTTGGCCATAAATGATAAACCTCACATATATGTAATATCTTACTGATGTAATAAGATAAATTAAATATTTTACTGATTAGAAAAGACCAGAACTTCAGTTTGTTATAAAATCTCTTTTATAATTATTAAAATGACCAAAATGCCCTTACGGAACTTAAATTGGTTTTAAATACTTTTTGGGCATATATGTTAACATCCTACTGATGTATTAACATATTTTATGCATAATAACATTTGAGACCTGTATATAATTCATTTGGTTACCCGTTACGCGTTTACGCGTTCGGATCGGTTTATGTGACTAGTCTACGTAAAATAGCCGAAACGGGTTTAACCTTATCATTAAATCCTCAAATTCCAGAATGTGTTTAGTTTACCCATATTATACAAGTATCCAAGCTTGTCGGGTCTAAACCACATTCTATTCCGGTCTCCGCTTAATCTAGTGTTTAGAACCGTAAAGTTTTTTTCTAGCTAGCCGGTCTAAGTCCTTGACTTAACTAAAGACTCGTTAGCATCCTAATAGGTTATTAAACCTTCTATACAGATTAGTAGCATCCAATAGAAGGTATCATCATAAAGCTTTAGGATTATACGGCTGAGTTACCTTTCACACTTAGCTCAGGTAAATACTTTTAACTTATTTTCCCTTATACGGGCTTGGGATATGGTATTATAATAATACCACTTGGTCGGGTATGAAATCATTTAATCGGATTGTGATTAATAAATTTACATTACCCGTTTTAATCTGTCTTGTTTGATAACATAAACATTGGGGGTTAATTCGACCGTGTCCTGGATATCCTCGGCTCATTTCATTTGAAAATGACCACGACCTATGCACGGGGTGTAGGCATACACCTGACAGATGCAAATGCTAAAATATAAACCCACATGTTGGGGATAACTCCTTTGTGGGTTCTATAAGTGGTGAGTCGGTTAATCATGACCGGCTTACAACCGGCCCCAATTGTATGACAAACATGTAAATCTGTATACAAGATTAGCCTTAAATAATTGTCCCAAGTTATAAAAGATTTGTGCCATGTGCACTTACATCAATTTTCATAAATGTTTTCAAAAAGAGTCAATTAATTGTATTTACCAGTGTAAACTGACGTATTTTCTAAAGACTGATTGACAAGTACCTCTCGTAAATAGACTGGAGCTATTAGGTGTCGCATAAGAGGATCTTGCAAATCCCTAGATGCCTGAAGTCTGTTATTTTGTTTTCTTGTATTTTATTTACGATCCGCCTGTGGATCTTATTACAATCCAGTCTGTATATGCTTTCATTCGGATACTCAAACATTATGGTTTGTAATAGTTTATTTACCAAGCCTTCCGCTGTGCTATTATATTGTGTGTATTGTCAATGATGATATCAACTACGTCACGATACTCCCCACCGGTAATACGTGGAAATATCGGGGTGTGACAAGTTGGTATCAGAGCCAACATTGAGTGAATTAAACACTAACCTTTTGTGTTTAATCTCAATGACACAATAAGCACATTCCTTAGACTTCCGAGTCTAGGCATATGACCTTGGATTTATTCTTAACTTTCCTTTTATTGTTTATATTATATTTACTTATTTTGACAGGTTAACTTATTGGAAAAATGCCGCCACGTGTGAGAGGCAAGGGAAAGGGACCAATGAGAGGAGGGCCATCAGGCCATGCGGGACCCTCCCATCGGCGTACCCCGTCAGTGACTTTCTCTAGTTCCGACTCTCGGGACCATTGGAGTCATAACTACGAGCCGGCGAGGTATTCTGTTTCGCTAGGATCCTCCCCATCCGACCCTCCATACTTTAGGCTACCCATTCCTGACGAGCCCCAGCATTCTCAACACTCCCATGCATCACAGCATTCGCATGAGTCTCACCAATCCTATCATTCCTTACATTCTCATTCTTTTCATCACTCAGATTCCACCTACTCTCCAGCCCAGTTTAATCCTAATGACTACGTCAACGACTTTCTAGGTTTCAATCCTCTAGGACCCGAGGATCACTTCTCCCAGGAGATGGAAATGGACGACGACCCGGACCCAGAAATGCAAACCGAAACTCCGGGCCACCCTATTAGCATCTCTAGCGGTTCTCTATATCAAGGATCGCCGTACCGAGGGCCTGATTCGTATGCTGAGAGGATGGCCACGTATGATTGGTTCTTTACCCCTTCATATCATAACTCTCCTGCTCAACCTCCTTTGGTTGAACCACAGCTTCAAGCAGTTTCTCCCCCACTTCTTCCTGTTGAGGAACCGCCACAACAGCCACCTCAACCACCTCCCGAGCCGGCTAGGCGAAGGAGGAATGCACGAATATCCATGCGAGGAGGACCTCGTTTCAGTTCTCCTCAAGGTTCAAGTTCTTACCCTCCTATTCCCGAGGACCCCCAAATGGGTGGACCCTCGCACGCGGTGCCGGAGAACGATCCTCCGCCGGTTTCTTATGCACCACCACCACCGCCAGTGGGTTTCGACAACCCGATTCCGACTTACTCAGGTTCTTCTGGGTACAACCCTTTTGAAAACCCAACTTCTGCAGGTTATGGGACTCACGATCCATACCTTACAGCAGCTCAGTACAATGCACTTTATCCTTCTTCTTACCCACCAGTTTACCCAACTGGATATCCGGTGCAGGGGTATCAATACCCACCATATCATCAACCTCCTCCTCCTCAACAGGAGCAAACCCAAGAAATACTGTAGAGATTAGACAGGTTTGAGCGTGAAGCAGATGAAACCAAAAAGAAGCATAACAGCTTTCTCAAGGGCCTTGCGAATCTCATAAAAGGAAAAAAGAAATAGAAAGTTGTTTATTGTATTTTGTATTTTAATTTCAATCAAGTCCCTGTGAGGACATTTTATTTTCAGTACCTAGTCCCTGCGATGACTTAATTCTGTTTCTGTAGCCCCTGCGTGGGCAGTATGTTCTTTTTAAGACCCGTTTAGGGCACCTTGTAATAGTTAAATGTTTAATGGAATTTCTTTAATTATGTACTTTATTACATTCATCATGCTTTATCATTTCAATTTTTATTTGATCTGCCAAAGAAATTTTCTTAGAGGTATAACCTAGCCAAATTATTAAATGGCTATGATGGTACAACCTTTTTAAGACAATAAGTCCCCGTTAACATCTGAAAATATGTTAACATTCCTGGCTGTGCGGTATGAGAAACCACACAAGCTTCCAAATGTACTTGGATTTTTCCAAGTCACCAATATGGCCTATATGATCAATGTGAATCATGGCTAATAAACATCCATATGATGTATACACCAAAACATCCATAAGAGATGTATGCTTATAAGCAAAGGTGTAATAATGACAATGATAGTTTTATTTATAAACTTCTTGTCAAAAAGGCGATGAACTATGTTCGACCCTTAAAAGATCAATGATCCAAGAGATCATTGGTTATGTTTTAATCGTCTTTGTGCCAAGGCCTTTGTGCCATCTAAATGTCATTCGAGACGAGCCTTGTGCTATATGAGAATGTCTTTTATGACATTGACAGTTGTGATTTATATCCCCTGTCTAATAAATATAAAGGATTGTATCCTATTGATTGCCTATAATGATTCATTTGTAGCCTAGGAAAATCATAATCGCATAAATTTATGATATTTACCTAGTATGGTCTATATGGTTTAATAATACCATGACCATCTAATCATCAATGCGATGATTTATTATATAAAATCTAAATGCATAATTGCTAATTGATTTAGTACCCAAATCATGGTTGGCTCTGACGAAGCAAACAGTCATCCAAGAGAAGGGAATAATAATGAAGCAAGAATAAATCTTACGAATGCTGAATTACAAGCAATGATTGACATCGCAGTTACTCAAGCTGTGAATAGAATAATCAAGGAACCGAGTAATGTTCGGTCCAGGACTCATACAAAGTCCCTATCCCATTCGCATACACTAAAGAAAGATGAGTCTCAACACTCATCCAATCAGAAAAGTGAGCCACAGAGGCAAATAGTCTTCAATCAGACTCCCAGGTACAACAAGGGTTGTACTTATAAATACTTCATCTTCTGTAAACCGAGAGATTTCACAGGAGAAAAGGGAGCAATCGTGTAAGGACTTTCAAAAATGTCCTAAAATAACCCGTAAGTGAAAACCGGACCCCTGAAACCCTAATCTATATCAAAAACCAAGAAATCAAGATTTCTGGTCTTTAGACGGGCCGCGTAAGAGTTAAGCATAGCTTACGCGAGCCGCGACACCTCATAACTTATCCGGAACAGTAACCAGGCCACGTGGCAGACCTAGGTGTGACAAGCTAGCCCTAATCTACGAAATAGACCTTCACGCGGGCCGCGTAAGGTTTGAGTAAGGGTTTACGCGGGCCGCGACAGACCCAATTTTCAGCTATAAATAAAAGGGATCCCGAGCAGTTCACTGGTGTCGAAATTACAATCAAAATCACGAGTTATACTGTCCAAAAGTCGAAATTACAATCTCAATTAGTGGGATGCTGCTACGATACCGGGTATTAACTCGATCGCTGCTACCATTCAATATCTGATCGATTGAAACTATCCGACAGAATGTTTAAGTGCTGCCCACATTAGGGCCATACTTTGTCATTAGTCTTGAATTCGACGGATGTTTAAGTATAGGCACTTTGTCATTCGTCGTGAGGGTTTTATCTCGTGAGTTATCGTAATTGCTGTATTAGTTACTAACCTGGTTCGTGTGCATTGTTACTTAAATTAGGTTTCAAGGCTAATCAGTAGGCTAAACTCTGCTCGTATAAACCAACAATGTGAGTCATTCTCTTTTATCAAAAGTATTTTACAATACTCCATTTTCAAATGTTATAATTACAGGGAGTAAGTCGTGGTTATCTTGAA
This sequence comes from Helianthus tuberosus, assembly GCA_030545235.1. NCBI lineage: Eukaryota > Viridiplantae > Streptophyta > Magnoliopsida > Asterales > Asteraceae > Helianthus > Helianthus tuberosus. Next base: position 205,285,959 of record CM060425.1, read on the forward strand.
TCACTGGCTAGTGGGGTATTGTGCACATTACTAATTTCTCACGGTTAAGCTAATAAATCCTAACAGTGATAATCATCACTACTTGGGGAAGGACCCAATAGTGGTATGACCATCGTCACACGGGTGACAAAGCGCCAGAAAAAAATAAGATAGAAGCCATTGTAATCGCTCTTATGCTGTAATTTATAACTATGCGTCATTTATCAAATTTGAGTGATTCGCCAGCATTTCCCCGCTGATAAAATATTTTTAAAACATGTTTTAGGCGACCTGCTGTGAATCAAGGAAAACGTGCTACGGATCACTAACCAGCTTAAAGAGGTGGCTCAGTTAAAATGAATAAACATGTTTTGTAAACCAGGGAATTTCCTAGTTAAATTCCTCTATTGTAAATCACGGGGGTTTACCCGAATTATGAAATAAAATAATCGGGCATTTTCGAGTTTTAAAAGATCTCTGTAAAATCTTCCGCTGTCAAACTCACTTAATAAATACCACGCGAGTTCCTGTCCCGCGGCTTCCGGTCTGGGTAAAACCGGGGGTGGGGGCCGTGACAGGAATAGGTGGTATCAGAGCTACTGAAAGAGCCACTGATTTAAGCCTATTAAGTATTTAATAATACTTACTTTTCCTAATTGCCATTCTGTGATTATGTGTTTTCTATCTTGACTATTTGTTAGTTACAGTATGGGTAAGCAAAGAATTTCGGAAATCTATCATAAATTAGATAGTTCACCGAAAGATCAGGGAACTTCGTTCCAATCAAATTCCTCTAGAGACTCAGCAGATACTGAGGAAGGAATATTTGTCCGAAAGGCACAGTTCGAGAAACCGCTTACCACTAAGAAAAGAAGTTGGATTCTTAGAAAAAGTCAAGAGAAAATAAAGAAATCACAACCAAAAGGAGTGATGATTAATAAGGAAACGAAGGAAATAAGCAATAACCCACCATGGGAAGATGAATTAGACAAAAAGTGGGCAAATCTTTATATGCTAGCCACTACAGCAGTAAATGTTAACTTTTAGTTAAAATTGTCAAACCAGTAATAGTACCGATGTCACCTACAAACCAGAATAAATTTTACGTAACCGCATGTTGAGAATAATACTTTATTTTCTGATTGCTTTTCTGTGATTCTGTGAAAACTTAAATTATAAAGATTTAACTTAGAATTTGTGTGTTTTCTTCATAATTGCTCAACAGCATGAATGAATTATCAGAAGCTCTTGAGAATCTCAATCTCTATTCTGTTAAAGTGGAAGTTTCCAACGATTTTACTGGGTGTTTTGCTGCCAAAGAGGAACCTATGGAATTTCAAGCCCAACTTCCGGAGAAACCCAAGCCAAAGAAAAGGAGAAGACTTGTAGGTTGGAGGCGTATGCGCAGGAAAAAGCCAGCAACAAGGAAAGTTACTAAAACAGAATATCCCAAAGATAAAGGCAAGGGAATAGAAATCGGAGAAAGTTCCAGGCAAAATCAGGAAATACCATCTTGGGAAGAGCTGTATCAGAAACTGGCACTTAGTGACCTTATCGAACCTGTCAATGAAACCCTCGAACCTGTTAATGAAAACCTCGGACTGGCTGAAGAAGACCTTTTCAATTACCAAGCTGAAGCCCAACTACCAGTTAATTTAGAACCTGTTATCCAAGATCCTATTAACCATTCCCAACCTCTACCCGCAGAATTAAAAGAATGTGGACCACTGACTGGCAGTTTCAGAATCTCCTAAATAACCCTGATACCTTTTCCCCCCAGTTTGAACCAGAGCCTCCACTATATCCACCTATGAGCTCCGAGAACTTGGCTGAACTCCGCCACTATGGCGAGGAGCTAATAGATGCGGGAAACTGGATTAGGGATGTGGGAGAACGATTCACCTGGAAATACGACGAGAGGGAGCGTCGTTTCTGAAAGGCCAACTGAGAGGAATGATGTGACGGTGGTCGTATGGGTGTAGGAATATGTGTTTAATAATAATAATATAATCATAAAAATAAAAGTATGTGTAATAACCTAAAAATAAAACTTTTGTAAAATAACCAGTGTGTACGGATGCCTATAATATATAAAATATCGAACGTCGAAAGATCGACAATTTTGATTATACGTGTTAACGTGATTACGTGCAATTGTTTTGCTAGGTATTAATTATTTGATGCTAATTGCTTATATAAATTAAGTACCAGATGGAACACGTTGATAATCAACCTATCAATGAACCTGTTAACGAAGTTAACCAATCTAAACAAAACCAGGAAGAATTTCTGAATAGGAAAGATATCGAGAATATCGTTGCTCAGGGGATAGCCAATGCTATTCCAGCAATTCTTGCTGCTGCCCGAAATCCAGTTGAACCTCAACAAATCATTCCTAGTAAACGTACCCACGGCGACAATTTCAGTAATAGTGTAAACGGTGGCAACAACAACAATAACAATAACGATAATGTACTGCAAGCCCCAATTCTCAAAAGAATGAAAGCTGCAACGCCTGGTTGCACTTACAAGGAATTTCTTGCCTGTAAACCGGTTGAATTTGCGGGCAACGAAGGGGCGACTGCGGCATTACGTTGGTTGGAGAAAACCGAAGCAGTAATCATGATAAGTAAATGTGTCGACGAAGACAAGTCATGTATGCGTCGCATCTTTTTAAAGAAGGGGCGCTAGAATGGTGGAACACAGTGCTTCAAGCCAAAGGAAGGAATGTGGTGTATGCGATGAACTGGGAAGAATTTAAATGTATAGTGGAAAGAAAATTCTGTCCCGAGTATGAAAAGGAACAAATGACGAATAAGTTCCTGAACCATCGAATGGTGGATGTCGATTGTAGAGGGTATACTTCGACATTCTTTGAGTATGCTAGAGTGGTACCAACCCTGGCTTCGCCAGAACCGGTACTTATTTCTCACTACATTTGGGGATTGATTGGCAAGATTCGTAATGTTGTCAAAGCTGCGAGACCCCGCACGATTGATGATGCGGTAGATTTAGCCAACACTTTGACTGATGAACTGGTATGGACGCGAGAAGAAAATAGAAAGAAGGAAGTAGCCCAAAAGATTACCCAGGGATTTCGTATGGGTAACCGTAACAATTTCAAGAGAAGGGGAACTGGACAATCTTCCACTGTTCCATTTTGCAATGCCTGTAAAAGAAAGCATTTTGGAAGATGCAAAGGTTATTGAAATTTCTGTAAAATTCCGGGGCACCAAGAGGAAGATTGCAGGAAGAAGAAATCCGCAACTTGCTACAATTGTGGAGAAATTGGACATTTTAGGCCAGACTGCCCGAAATTGGTCAAACTAGCTGATAACAAAGCCAAACCTGTAGAAGGAACTACCAAGAAGAACGTAAGAGCCTTCCAACTGACTACTCAGGAAGCAGAGCTAATCCCTGATGTGATAGCTGGTACGTTCCTAGTTCACGACGTTTATGCAAAAGTATTATTTGACTCTGGTGCAAACCAAAGTTTCATAAATACTCCATTCTGCCAAGCACTTAAATTACCCTTAACCAACCTTAGGCAGATTTTTACCGTCGAAACGGCCGATGGGAATTATGTTAACATAAATAAGGTTTTGCGAGAAGGAAAGATAGAACTTTTAGGTCATAAATTTTCTGCAAACCTGTTACCTATGAATTTAGCTGAATTCGATGTGGTATTAGGAATGGATTGGTTAGTAGCCAACCATGCTCGAATTCTTTGTGATAAGAATTCCATAGAAATTCATACACCTACAGGAGAATTAGTGGTAATTACAGGAGACAAGCCACGAAAGCCACTGAAATTTATTTCAGCAATGAAGTTGGCTAGTTATTCAAGGAAACAAGTAGTGTATATGATTTCGGTAATCATTAGCACTAAGGGTAAGGAACTTAATGAAATTCCAGTAGCATCAGAATACTCGGATGTATTCCCAGATAAACTACCTGGATTACCACCTGATAGGGAAGTCGAATTTAGAATTCATCTAATTCCCGAAACTACACCGATAGCCAAGGCACCTTATCGGTTAGCACCCACTGAGATGCTAGAACTGAAAAAGCAGTTAGATGAATTACTAAGCAAAGGATTTATACAACCTAGTTCATCCCCATGGGGAGCGCCAGTGCTGTTTGTAAAGAAGAAGGATGGTTCGATGCGAATGTGTATCGATTATAGGGAATTGAATAAGGTTACAATTAAGAATCGATACCCATTACCTAGGATTGATGATCTTTTTGATCAACTTCAGGGAGCTAGATATTTTTCTAAGATAGATTTACGCTCCGGATATCATCAGTTGAAAGTACAAGAAGAAGACATACCTAAGACCGCTTTCAGAACGAGGTATGGTCATTACGAGTTTACAGTCATGCCCTTTGGGTTAACAAATGCTCTTGCAGCATTTATGGACATGATGAATAGAATCTGTAAACCGTACTTTGGATAAATTCGTAATTGTTTTTATCGACGATATACTTATTTATTCCAAAAGCCAGGAGGAACATTGTGAGCACTTGCATGTACTCTTAACTTTGTTAAGAAAGGAGAAGCTTTACGCCAAATTCTCGAAGTGTGAATTTTGGTTGCAAGAAGTGCAATTCTTAGGACACATGATGAATAATGAAGGTATTCACGTAGATCCTGCTAAAATAGAAGCGATTACCAAATGGAAAGTCCCATAAACAGCTATGGAAATTAGAAGTTTTCTAGGCTTAGCCGGATACTATAGACGGTTTATCAAGGATTTCTCTAAGATAACTGTACCATTAACTAAGCTTACCTGTAAATCAGCTAAGTTTGAATGGGGACCTAGGCAAGAAGAAGCCTTTAAGATTTTAAAGCAAAGGTTAACCAATACTCCAATTCTCGCTTTACCAGAAGGAACAGAAGATTTTGAAGTTTATTGTGATGCTTCTAAATTAGGATTAGGATGTGTGTTATTGCAACGCAAGAATGTAATTGCGTATGCATCAAGGCAATTGAAGAAGCACGAGGAAAACTATACGACACATGATTTAGAGTTAGGAGCCATAATTTTTGCCCTTAAGATTTGGAGACATTATATGTACGGAAGTAAGTTTACTGTCTATACGGATTATAAGAGTTTAAGGTATATATTTGGGCAAAAAGAGTTAAACATGAGGCAAAGAAGATGGATGGAAATCCTAAGTGACTACGACTGTGATATTCAATATCACGAAGGAAAAGCAAACGTAGTTGCAGATGCCTTAAGTCGTAAGTATCATGAAAAGCCAAAGCGAGTTCGTGCTCTTAGATTAAGTTTACAAATAGATTTAATAGAACAACTAAAGAATATTCAGGAAACCGCAATCAAGGATGATGCGGAAGGAATGAAAGGAAGGATAAAAGAATTGGAGCAAGAAAATGATGGAATTTGGAGATTCCACAAAAGAAGAATTTGGGTACCTAAGCAGGGAGAATTAAGGAATAAGATTTTAGAGGAAGCTCATAAATCTAGGTACACCGTACATCCCGGTAACAATAAAATGTACCAAGATTTAAGAAACAATTTCTGGTGGATCGGAATGAAAAAGGATATAGCTAGATATGTTTCTAAGTGTCTAACTTGTTCGCAAGTTAAGGCAGAACATCAAAAACCTTCAGGTCTACTACAACAATTAGAAATGCCTGTATGGAAATGGGAGCTTATAACAATGGACTTTGTTACCAAGTTGCCCAAAACCAGAAAAGGTAATGACGCGATTTGGGTAATTGTGGATCGATTAACCAAATCAGCTCATTTTCTACCCATGAAAGAAACCTTTAGTATGGAAAGGTTAGCAAAGTTGTACGTAGACGAAGTCGTATCATTACATGGAGTCCCACTCTCCATTGTATCTGATAGGGATAGTCGTTTCACTTCTCATTTCTGGACAAGTTTCTAGGAAGCCATGGGAACCTGATTGAAATTAAGCACTGCATATCATCCTCAAACGGATGGACAAAGTGAAAGGACGATCCAGACTTTGGAAGACATGCTCCGAGCATGTGTCATCGATTTTGGTGGAAACTGGGATGATCACTTATCTCTAATTGAATTCTCTTATAACAACAGTTACCATTCAAGCATTGAAGCTGCCCTGTTCGAAGCATTATATGGACGCAAGTGCAAAACTCCAGTTTGTTGGGCAGAAATAGGAGAAAGTCAATTATCAGGACCAGAGATAGTACAAGAAACTACCGACAAGATAACTCAAATTAAGGAAAGACTGAAAACGGTGTGAGATCGCCAAAAGAGTTATGCTGACAATAGACGCAAACCATTAGAATTCCAAGTGGGAGACAAAGTACTCTTGAAAGTTTCTCCTTGGAAAGGAGTCGTTCGGTTCGGTAAGAAAGGAAAACAGAGTCCAAGATACGTAGGACCATTTCCAGTAATCCAATGTATAGGACCAGTTGCTTATCGCTTACAGTTACCAGAAGAATTAGTTGGGGTACATGACGTATTTCATGTATCCAACCTCAAGAAATGTTTATCTGACGAATCTTTGGTAGTACCTCTCCAAGACATAGAAGTAAGTGAGAAATTAAAGTTCGTGGAGAGACCGCTTCAGATCGAAGATAGAAAGATCAAATTTCTCAAGCACAAAAGATTGGTGCTAGCTAAAATCAAGTGGGAATCAAAAAGAGGACCGGAATACACTTGCGAGCTGGAATCAGAGATGAAGCGAAAATATCCTCACTTATTCCAATGAATCTCGAGGACGAGATTTTAAATAAGGTGGGGAGAATGTAAGGACTTTCAAAAATGTCCTAAAATAACGCGTAAGTGAAAACCCGCACCCCTGAAACCCTAATCTATATCAAAAAACAAGAAATCAAGATTTCTGGTCTTCAGACGGGCAGCGTAAGAGTTAAGCATAGCTTACGCGGGCCGCGACACCTCATAACTTATCCGGAACAGCAACCAGGCCATGTGGCAGCCACATGGCAGACCTAGGTGTGACACGCTAGCCCTAATCTACGAAATAGACCTTCACGCGGGCCGCGTAAGGTTTGAGTAAGGGTTTACGCGGGCCGCGACAAACCCAATTTTCAACTATAAATAGAAGGGATCCCGAGCAGTTCACTGGTGTCGAAATTACAATCAAAATCACGAGTTATAATGTCCAAAAGTCGAAATTACAATCTCAATTAGTGGGGTGTTGCTACGATACCGGGTATTAACTCGATCGCTGCTACGATTCAATATCCGAACGATTGAAACTATCAGACAGAATGTTTAAGTGCTGCCCACATTAGGGCCATACTTTGTCATTAGTCGTGAATTCGACGGATGTTTAAGTATAGGCACTTTGTCATTCGTCGTGAGGGTTTTATCTCGTGAGTTATCGTAATTGCTGTATTAGTTACTAACCTGGTTCGTGTGCATTGTTACTTAAATTAGGTTTCAAGGCTAATCAGTAGGCTAAACTCTGCTCGTATAAACCAGCAATGTGAGTCATTCTCTTTTATCAAAAGTATTTTACAATACTCCATTTTCAAATGTTATAATTACAGGGAGTAAGTCGTGGTTATCTTGAATCACTGGCTAGTGGGGTATTGTGCACATTACTAATTTCTCACGGTTAGGCTAATAAATCCTAACAGTGATAATCATCACTACTTGGGGAAGGACCCAATAGTGGTATGACCATTGTCGCACGGGTGACAAAGCGCCAGATAAAAATAAGATAGAAGCCATTGTAATCGCTCTTATGCTGTAATTTATAACTATGCGTCATTTATCAAATTTTAGTGACTCGCCAGCATTTCCCCGCTGATAAAATATTTTTAAAACATGTTTCAAGCGACCTGCTGTGAATAAAGGAAAACGTGCTACGGAGCACTAACTAGCTTAAAGAGGTGGCTCAGTTAAAATGAATAAAGATGTTTTGTAAACCAGGGAATTTCCTAGTTAAATTCCTCTATTGTAAATCACGGGGGTTTACCCGAATTATGAAATAAAATAATCGGGCATTTTCGAGTTTTAAAAGATCTTGGTAAAATCTTCCGCTGTCAAACTCACTTAATAAATACCACGCGAGTTCCTGTCCCGCGGCTTCCGGTCCGGGTAAACCGGGGGCGGGGGCCGTGACAAATCGACTGCATGAAGTGGTTGGTTGAAATGGAGACTGTTATTGATATCAGCGGATGTGCGAAGGAGGATATTGTCAAGTTTGTGTCTCAATCCTTCAAGGGCGATGCCCTGACATGGTGGAAAGCCTTGGTGCAGTCCACCGGAAAGGTCCCTTTGTATAACCTTTCATGGAACAAGTTTGTTGATTTGGTGAAGGACACTTATTGTCCTCAACATGAAGTGGAAAGAATAGAGACTGACTTCCTCACCTTGGTAATGAAGGATCTGGATTGTAGATCCTATGTGACCAGCTTCAACTCGATGTCAAGGGTTGTACCATACTTGGTCACCCCTGAACCCAAACGCATTGCGCGTTTCATCGGTGGTTTGGCCCCTGAAGTGAAAGGGAATCTTAAGGCTTCTAAGCCAACCACTTATAGATCTACTATGGATCTATCCTTGTCCCTCACTCTTGATGTCGTGAGGAGTAGGGCAAAGAAAGCTACCGATGATGGGAAAAGGAAGAGGGAGGAAGACAAGTCTCCTCAATCAAACAAGAAGATTAAAGGGAACTTTAGTTCCAAGAAGGGGCAGTCAAGTGACAAGCCCAGGTGCAAAACCTATAACAAATGGCACTTTGGAAAGTGCAACCAAGACCCACAAGCCAAACCATGTGGGATTTGCAAAAAGAAAGGGCATAAGTCTGTAGAGTGCCGAAACATCAAGGATGCAACTTGTTACAGTTGCAATGAAAAGGGGCACATCAAGACAAATTGCCCCAAGAATGCTAAGAAGCCTGAGGAGGCGAAGAAAACGAATGGGAGAGTTTTTCAAATGAATGCTAGGGAAGCGGTGAACAACGAGAACGTCATAACAGGTACCTTCCTCATTAATAATAATTATGCTAAAGTCTTGTTCGATTCAGGTGCTGATAAGTCTTTTGTAGACCATAAGTTTTGTAAATTACTGAATCTGCCTATTAAGACTCTAGACATAAAATATGAGGTAGAGCTTGCCGATGGTACCTTAGAAACAGCTTCAACTCTTCTTGATGGATGCTTTATATCCATTAAGAATCATTCTATCCTGTTATCCCTCTTGCCAATGAAATTGGTTGGGTTTGATATAGTTTTGGGCATGGATTGGTTCTCGCATAACCAAGCCCAAATTGCCTGTGATAAAAAGCTAGTTATTATCAAAACCCCTTCTGGTGAATCTGTCACTATTCAAGGAGATATACAATATGGGTTGCCCAACAATGTGTCTATTCTCAAGGTATCGCAGTGTCTGAAGAGCTGATGTGTCATCTATATGGCACAAGTGACTGTGAATGAACCGAAGCCTAAGATCGAAGACATTCCAATTATTTCAGAATATCCTGATGTTTTTCCTGATGAATTACCTGGATTACCTCCAGAGACGCAAGTAGAGTTCAGGATAGATATTCTCCCAGGATCTGCACCTATTGCACGAGCTCCTTATCGCCTAGCGCCTACCGAAATGAAAGAACTCAGGACTCAATTGGATGACTTACTGGAAAAAGGTTTCATACAACCTAGCTTTTCGCCTTGGGGAGCTCCAATATTGTTTGAGAAGAAGAAGGATGGATCAATGCGCTTATGCATTGATTACCGTGAGCTAAACAAGGTAACGATCAAGAATCGTTATCCCTTACCTAGGATCGATGACTTATTTGATCAGCTCCAAGGGGCGAGCTTCTTCTCGAAGATTGATTTGAGATCTGGGTATCATCAACTCAAAGTTAGAACTGAAGATGTGCCTAAGACAGCGTTCAGAACGAGGTATGGACATTTTGAATTCTTAGTGATGCCTTTTGGGCTCACTAATGCACCAGCAGCATTCATGGACCTCATGAATAGAGTCTGCAAGCCATACTTAGATAAGTTTGTCATTTTCTTCATAGACGACATACTTATCTACTCACGTAACCAAGTTGATCACGAGAAGCACCTTCGATGTATTCTAGGATTGCTTCAACAGGAGAAGCTGTATGCTAAATTCTCCAAGTGCGAGTTCTGGCTTCGTGAAGTCCAATTTCTTGGACACGTTGTTAGTGAGCGTGGTATCCAAGTAGATCCCGCCAAGATAGAAGCCATTATGAACTGGGAAGCACCTAAAACACCAACAGAAATTCGCAGCTTTCTGGGTTTAGCTGGATATTATAAAAGATTCATTGAGAACTTCTCAAGGATAGCTGCACCATTGACTTCTTTGACCCGTAAGAATGTAAAATTTGATTGGGGTCCAAAACAACAAGAATCCTTTGAGATTCTTAAGAAAAAATTGAGCAATGCTCCGGTGTTGACATTGCCCGAAGGAATTGAAGAGTTTGTCGTATACTGTGATGCTTCACACACTGGTATGGGATGTGTACTTATGCAGCGAGGCAAGGTGATTGCCTATGCATTACGACAACTAAAGGTGCATGAAAAGAATTACACCACCCACGATTTAGAATTGGGTGCCATTGTATTCGCACTTAAGTTATGGAGACACTATTTATATGGAACTAAATGTGTTATCTATTCTGATCACAAAAGTCTCCAACACTTATTCAATTAGAAAGAGCTCAATATGAGACAGCGACGCTGGATGGAGACTCTAAACGACTACGATTGCGAAATTCTCTACCATCCTTGCAAAGCGAATGCAGTCGCTGATGCTCTAAGCCGAAAGGAAAGAATTAAACCTATCAGAATTAATACCAAGAGCATTAAATTGAAGAATAGTCTGAATGAAAGGCTATTAGCTGCACAGAAAGATGCTGTATTAGAGGCTAACTTTCCAGATGAAAAGTTAGGTGTAACTGCTGAACAGTTAGCACCTGGCAAGGATGGAATCCTTAAACTGAATGAAAGAATCTGGGTTCCTATTCATGGAGGACTTCGAGATGTAATCCTCCAGGAAGCCCACAATTCCAAATACTCAGTTCACCCTGGAGGTGACAAGATGTACCAAGTTTTGAGAGCCAATTATTGGTGGATAGGTTTAAAGAAATCTATTGCCACACATGTAGCTAAGTGCCTGACTTGTGCTCAAATTAAAGCTGAACATCAAAAGCCATCAGGTCTGCTACAGTAGCCAGAACTTCCCACATGGAAGTGGGAGATGGTAACTATGGATTTCATAACCAAGTTACCTAAAACAAGGCACGGAAATGATACCATATGGGTTATAGTTGATAGACTGACTAAGTCAGCACACTTCTTACCCATCAAAGAGACTCATAGCTCTGACAAGTTAGCCCAGTTGTACGTGGATAAGATCGTATCCCTTCACGGAATGCCGGTATCTATTATCTCTGATAGAGATACTAGATACACCTCTCACTTTTGGAAAAGTTTCCAATAATCTTTGGGCACTCGTTTGAATTTTAGTACTGCTTACCATCCTCAGGCAGATGGACAGAGCGAGCGTACGATTCAAACGTTGGAAGACACGCTTCGTGCATGTGTTATTGATTTGGGAGGTAGTTGGGATGACCACCTACCCTTGATTGATTTCTCCTATAACAATAGCTACCATACTAGTATTCAGGTTGCGCCTTTTGAGGCGTTATATGGTAGGAAATGCAGAACGCCTGTTTGTTGGGCAGAAGTAGGAGAAGCTCAGTTATCAGGACCTGATATAGTCCTTGAAACAACGGACAAGATTGTCCAGATTCGTGATCGCCTGAAAGCTGCCAGGGACAGGCAGAAAAGTTATGCTGATAAGAGGCGAAAACCTCTAAAGTTTGAGGTCGGCGATAAAGTCTTGCTAAAAGTATCACCCTGGAAGGGTGTGATGCGTTTTGGTAAGAAGGGCAAGTTAAGCCCAAGGTATATTGGACCATTCGAGATTATCGAATGTGTCGGCAGTGTAGCTTATAAGCTAAACTTTCCTGAGGAGCTCAGTGGAATTCACAATGTGTTCCACATTTGTAATCTCAAGAAATCTCTAGCTGATGAATCGCTAGCTATGTCTCATAAAGACGTACAGATTGATGAAAGCCTGAGATTTGTTGAAAGACCTATATCGATCGAGGACCGTCAGGTTAAAAAGCTCCGAAGGAAGCATGTGCCTATAATAAAGGTCAAATGGGATGCCCGTAGAGGTCCCGAATATACGTGGGAAGTTGAGTCCACTATGCGACAGAAGTACCCTCACTTATTCAAGTAAATCTCGAGGTCGAGATTTCTTTTAAGGGGGTGAGGATGTAACACCACGTAAAAACGTGTCTAATTATGTAAAGACACGTGTCCTAAACTCTAAACAGGTGGAGGTTTGAGTTTGAAGGACTGAAGATGACAAAGGATGAAAATATGAAACCACAGGGACTAAAAGTGTCAACATGCCAAACTTGAGCCTCTGAATGACCATACGTGAAGAATATATTCTTAAACGAGTGATTAATTGGATATAAGAAGCCGTTTGAGAAAATAATCGGAAGATTATAAAACTACAAGGGTTAAACGTGTCAACATGTTAATTCTGACCTCTGAGTGACCTTTTAACGAACCCGAGGCTTCAAAATATCCAAATATACTCTCAAGAATAAGTGGTATAAATTTCACGCGGTTTCGAGATCGTTAAGCGAGTTTTCAAGACTTTGGGTGAAAAGTGTCAAATTGATGAAACTTGCATTTATAGTGATATTTAACGAGACCGAGCCTAATGAAGTTTGACTATACATCCTTGAGCCTCAACAAACTAACTACAAGGGCCTTACTTGTCAAAAATGAGGTCAAATAAGGTTTAAAATGATCAGGGACTGAATCTGCCATGTTTGAAAGTGTTTTAACCTGAAAAACATGTCTACGCGGGGCGCGTAAGATACCTTATGATCTTACGCGGGCCGCCTGAAAACCCCTAGCGCAGAAAAATAAGGACAGGTGTAGGTTATCAGCTTTAAACCGACTTTAACTCGTTTATATCGAATCTAGGGGCTGTTTGTCGCTCTTATTAAACCACTAGGACACCTGGGGTGATCCTAGGAGGTCCCATAACAGCTGCAAGTGATCTAAACACTTGGAAATTAGTATATAAGGAGCACTAGTTCATAAGCTCTTATGCACACTTCATTTGCAACTTTCAAAGAACTCTCATCTGGAGCTTGCAAGCATTAGGAGAAGAATTTCAAGTGTAGAAAAGATAGCAAGGACCATTAGTAAAAGTCTTAATCCCTGCTTAGTCGTTTTAATTAGCTTAATAACTGAAAAGTCAAACATATCGTAATTAAGCTTTGACTTTCGGTTTAATCACAAATGGTCCAGCCACTGACCGAAACGAAAGTGGTTATGGAACCATATTAGGATAGGTGATTAACCCTTAAAAGGGCACCTCATAATTATTTCGTTTGACTAGTTATTTGTCGGGTCAAACTAGTTTGACAAAAAGTCAAACTAGACAGAAAGTTTAAAAATGATTTAAATTAATAAAACGGAGGTTCTAAATTATATTTTAACATTCTAATGACTTGGTAATTAGTATTAGAACATGTTTAATCAGTCCTAACCCGACAATTATCAGTCTAAGGTCAGTTTATAACCGAAAGTCGCAAAAGCTTGACTTTTGCTTTGACTTTCAGTTCTGACCCGTTTAAGCTTAATTCTTCCATGTTTTAAGCTTCCATTAGGACCACATTATTCAGTAGTATAACCCTCAGTAGTTATATTGCTTGGTCCTTAGTAGTTTGAATAATATGCTCTTGATTGTTAATATGCTTATAAATGCCGTAAATGCCCTTTTAACATACAAATGAGATTTTTAGAAGTGTGAGTGGACAAAAACCTTTGCTACTGATATTTAAACTTGTCCCGAAAATTTGACATCAGTTATTGGTCTCAAATAGGAGTTATGCTCAATATCGTAATTAGAAGCTCTTTATTAATTAATTTGCGATATCTTGCATAATACTTGTTTAAACTTGGATTTTGAACCAAAACTCATTACCTACTGTTAAGATATTATTTTTAAGGAATTTTAAGATTTTTTTTTCAGATTATAATCTCTTTAAAACATAGAGTTCTTATGTAATTCGCTTAATGACGATAATACCCTTTTTAGGCATAAAATGAGATTAACAAATGATTTGAATGCCAAACCTTTTTCTACTGATTTCATACAATAAATAAATTATTTTGAGCATTTAAAACTAATCAAAATCTCATATTTACATAAACATCTTGATTATCGTCAATTAGCGAGTTTTACACTAATTAGGTGCATAGTATGGTTTAAAACCATATTTAACACCTAAGACTTGTTACCTACTGAATTTTTAAACAAATTTAAATATTATTACAGTAGGTATAAGTCATGAACTCAGATGTCCAAAAATGTCCTTAAAAGCCTATGTGAAATGACCAAAATGCCCTTTCGGGGCATAGTTTGGCCATAAATGATAAACCTCACATATATGTAATATCTTACTGATGTAATAAGATAAATTAAATATTTTACTGATTAGAAAAGACCAGAACTTCAGTTTGTTATAAAATCTCTTTTATAATTATTAAAATGACCAAAATGCCCTTACGGAACTTAATTGGTTTTAAATACTTTTTGGGCATATATGTTAACATCCTACTGATGTATTAACATATTTTAAGCATAATAACATTTGAGACCTGTATATAATTCATTTGGTTACCCGTTACGCGTTTACGCGTTCGGATCGGTTTATGTGACTAGTCTACGTAAAATAGCCGAAACGGGTTTAACCTTATCATTAAATCCTCAAATTCCAGAATGTGTTTAGTTTACCCATATTATACAAGTATCCAAGCTTGTCGGGTCTAAACCACATTCTATTCCGGTCTCCGCTTAATCTAGTGTTTAGAACCGTAAAGTTTCTTTCTAGATAGCCGGTTTAAGTCCTTGACTTAACTAAAGACTCGTTAGCATCCTAATAGGTTATTAAACCTTCTATACAGATTAGTAGCATCCAGTAGAAGGTATCATCATAAAGCTTTAGGATTATACGGCTGAGTTACCTTTCACACTTAGCTCAGGTAAATACTTTTAACTTATTTCCCTTATATGGGCTTGGGATATGGTATTATAATAATACCACTTAGTCGGGTATAAAATCATTTAATCGGATTGTGATTAATAAATTTACATAACCCATTTTAATCTGTCTTGTTTGATAACATAAACATTGGGGGTTAATTCGACCGTGTCCTGGATATCCTCGGCTCATTTCATTTGAAAATGGCCACGACCTATGCACGGGGTGTAGGCATACACCTGACAGATGCAAATGCTAAAATATAAACCCATATGTTGGGGATAACTCCTTTGTGGGTTCTATAAGTGGTGAGTCGGTTAATCATGACCGGCTTACAACCGGCCCCAATTGTATTACAAACATGTAAATCTGTATACAAGATTATCCTTAAATAATTATCCCAAGTTATAAAAGATTTGTGCCATGTGCACTTAAATCAATTTTCATAAATGTTTTCAAAAAAAGTCAGTTAATTGTATTTACCAGTGTAAACTAACGTATTTTCTAAAGACTGATTGACAGGTACCTCTCGTAAATAGACTGGAGCTATTAGGTGTCGCATAAGAGGATCTTGCAAATCCCTAGATGCCTGAAGTCTGTTATTTTGTTTTCTTGTATTTTATTTATGATCCGCCTGTGGATCTAATTACAATCCAGTCTGTATATTCTTTCATTCGGATACTCAGACATTATGGTTTGTAATAGTTTATTTACCAAGCCTTCCGCTGTGCTATTATATTGTGTGTATTGTCAATGATGATATCAACTACGTCACGATACTCCCTACCGGGCCCACCGGTAATACGTGGAAATATCGGGGTGTGATAGGGGTGGAATATGCTTTATTTCAGGTATCCAAAATGGTGTGACAACTGGCACAAAACCGGTAATTTTTGTACTAATTTAACTATTATTTATTATCTACAATTATGTGCTTAAACGTCAACATTATGTGATTACTTGCTTTACATATGAATTCATGCATGTTTTATACTTCAAATATTGCCTTGTGCATTACAATAAGCGTTGCGTCAGAAAGACTAGTAAACTCACCGGTAAGACACACTGTGTCAGCACTTCTGTAGAAAGTAGTCAGACAATAGATTTAGGGCCTAGGAGTAGGTCCAGCAATAAAAATACATTAAAACCCAAGTGTGGATACAAGGGTTAACATGTACACTTTCCGGAAGCAAAAATATGCACTAAAAGACACTCGAAACTCACTTTAAATGCTGAATTCTGCTGAATTCAGCAGAAAATCAGCTAAAAACAGCAGTTTAACACTAAAATATCATGCAGAATATATGTTTTAGTGTCCAGAATAACTTACAAAGTGTTGGGAATTGAAACTGTCATAAAATGTACTTCATAGCACACTAAACTGCGCAATTTAGCACCTTAACGAACCGGTAACCAAACGAACAACCGGACACTACCCGAAACACCAAAATTTAACTAGAAGCATTGTTTTAATGTTACAAAGCTAGTTATAATTACCAAACACCATATCACATCTTAAAACACCTAAACACACTTAAACCCCTAAATTTAACACTAAACACTAACTAGATTATGTAACCAAGAATTGAAATGGAACTAGGACCCCCCCCCCCCCATAGTGGATGGTTACAACAAGGGGACCCCACACTTGATTTTCTTCCAATATTTTATATGATATGTTTAGTTGAGATGAAGCATATTAACCCCCATGTAATTAGATGTTGGAAGATTATAAGTAATGGGTAGGGTTCCAGCGTGAACAACCTCCCAAGAGTGAACTGCGTGAACAGATATGGACCCTTGATTTCCTTTTTAGTTGTTAAGGGTATGCTTGTAATTATATAAAAAAAATTAGATTTAAATCATTATTTTAATAATTGAATTAAGTTACATCTTTCCTAATTTAAATTCATTATCCACATTATGTTTATTTATTAATAAGATAATTATCAAAACAAACAACAAATCACCAAATTTCAATTTTCATTTTTATTCCAGATTTCATCACCAGAATTCAAATTTTGATTTTTAAGATCCACGTACCCTTCATATTTCAACGGTATACACATGTGTACTTGGATATAAATAGAACAGTACACATGTGTACTCAGCATCGTACATATGTGTACAGTAATTCACAGGTGTACATCAACATTCAATACAAAAAAAATTCTAAGATATCACAAAAACAGACGATATACACATGTGTACATCGCATTAAAAAAAGGGCAAAATCAGAATACACATGTGTACATCGCATTTAAACAAATAATTATTTTAATAATTGAATTAAGTTACATCTTTCCTAATACTTGATTTGATTTGTGAGAGATTTATGCAATCAATTTAAGATTGAAATTACACATATACCCTTTTTATATTTAACTAGATTTTAGCTCGCCGCGCGTTGCGCCGGCGGGGCAAAGCGTTCGCTAAGTTAGTTGTCTCTGCGCGTTGCGGCGTGAGACCTGTTGCTTTATGTGTTTGAAATGTTGCAACCACCACCAATGAACCGGATCATCAACATACAAACACCTCGAAAACTGATCACATACCTAAATACACCAAACGAATCACAACTTGTATAAACATTCATAAACACGTAGGCAATCAAATCTGATTAAAAATTTTAAAACACACTTTTATTGAAGCATGAGAATCAATATTCACATAGCCCCTTTGTCGAAGAGTCGCGGAACGAATGGAGAATCCGCGTCCGCAGCCGGTTGCCACTGCGTCTCCGCCACCGCCGCCGCACGGACACGGTTGCAACACACGCTGTACATCCAGTAATTCAGATGTTGGTCCTGTGAAATCAGAATGCGGCCCATGTAAAGAATCAAATAATTAAACAATAATTCTGTTGAGTTCAGTAAAAGTAGAAGGAAAAAAAATATATATTAGTAGTCAAAGGCCCAGTCATCAAATTTTATTACTTGCTTCACCTCTTGGAAACCAAATGAAACCCTCAATCAATTTCATCCATTCTTCATCACAAAAAAGACTAAATTAGTAGTCAAAGGCCCAGTCATCAATCTTATTACTTGCTTCACCGAACAATTTCGTCTTCAATTCCGAATCTGATCTCTCTATCTCTTTCTATACTACTTTACCAACTTCGAATCTCTTTCTATACTACTTTACCAACTTCAAACCTAAACACGTGTAAGCCAATAGATCTATAAATAAACACTTTAAAAGAAAATCTTTAAAAAAAATAGGCTCAGATCACTAAATGTATTTAGAAAAAATTAAGAGGAATAAACTACATGAACTGATGAACATAATTCTTTTTATTACCTTTCCAAGACCAGCATGAACAACTGTCGATTTATCCTTTTTAAATGTGATGTTTTTCTTTGCTTCTTTCATTGCGCCTAAAATATCAGTGGTTACAAAACCTTCCTGTACAAGAAAATGAAAAGTGACTCGTAAGCATGATATATGCCACAAGAGAATAATGACGTTATGACTCAGTCTTGCATTTGGTGTCAAACGATTGAGCTTTTTGGATATATGCCACAAGAGAATAATGCATTTCAATAATTAACGCATGTTTGGAGCCCGTGTAGAGTGTGTTGAGCATGAGCCCATTGGGCCTCTATCTCTCCTATTTCATTATTCTTCTTTGTTGCGAAAGCAGTCTATACCAGTAAACACATAACCCAAACTGTGTTTCAAGTTTTAGAATTCATCAGTTTGAACAAAGTTCACTTATACAAGATTTGTTAGTTGGACATTTGAACATACCCTGTTGTTGAGCCAAGCCTTCCCGCTTAGGATGTACTGAATGGTAAACTACATGAAATACAAGTAAAATCAAAGATTGATCATGACGATATGGTAACAAAAGATTATATACAATAATTCACCTTTTCATCCTCTCCTTCATGAAGAGGGGGATGTCCAAAGTGTGGTTAGGAGCGAACAACTATAGCGTTTCTCCGAGTAGCGACCAGCCCATTGAACCAAGAGGAAGTTTGCCCCAACATTTTGGGTTCCTCCTGTAAGTAAAGCTAGCACAAAAGCTAGTCATATACATAGCATATGTCTTTTTAAGTAATAAACTTTTCTAGCACAACAGAAATTAAAATAAAATATTAAGAAAGAATACCATCTTGGACCATCTCCTTTAAATTTCTAGCAGGTTCCTCATCAATATGCAATTTCCTTTGCTGCATGCTAGTAGTTATTTCTTCGCTGCAGACCCAAAAAGTTCAGCAACTAAACATCTAAAACCAAGATAGCATGCAGTAGAAGCGTTAACTTAAATTGACGTTGCCACAAAATATGTACAGTGTGTTCTTTTGTTATAAGTAAAGATACTGGTTTCAAATATATGTTGATGAACTGATACTAAGGTGTCAAACGGGTATAATCAATAAAATTAGTTTAAAAGAGAACACATCAAAATGGTAAACCAATTTTCATTTTACTTTCTACAACACAAATTAAGTTTTAGAATACATCAATAATTGGCAGCAACCACCAGACCACCGCCCCTCCCACACCCCATCCACAGTGTTTGGTCAAATAGGCTAAAAGTGAAGAAAATTTTTTCACATTGTTAGTATAAAATAGCAAGTTTTGAACATATTGATAGCTTTAACTACCTGGAAATATGCCACTTGTGTAAGGCGATTCAGCAGGCGACAATGCTGTTATATTTTTGAACACGAACATGACTGTAACATTATTAGCACAAAAACAAACTCATCAAGCCATGTCTACTTCACTATTCTGATCAACTTTTTATGTAATTAAAAATAAAAAATATATATTAATACCTGCAATAGGATCAAACCCTAACCCTCAAAGTGAATAATTCCAACCTATACTTTAATACACATACAACATGACTCTTCTATACATGTTATAGCCCCATATAATAATAGTGGGGGCGGGAGGGGGCGGCGTCCCTCCCCCCCCCCCCCCCAAACTTTTCGCGACCTCAAAACTTGTGACCATAAAACTTGCTCTAATTTCTGGTTCCATTATACGAAACACTAAACACAGGTAATACAAAAGCAAAAACCAATTTAAATGAAAACTGGCACAGAGACAATCTTTTTAAGATTTCTATGTAGCAAATTGGGACCTTTTAGAATGTGTCTGTTTCAACAAATAAGTTTCATAAATGAAATGCTTAATTATACATAATAAGTACCTATTCTCATCAGAACCCGGTAAAATTGACCGGAAATTCCCTGACACCATCAATCCCGCAAACAAACTCAAAATCAACACCAATACTAACTCAATTAAAACCTGCAAACAACATAAAAAAGATACAAATCTTCAAGATTTTTAAACCAAAGCGTATCCATATTAGTCCTGGTGCATGAATTAATCTGAAAGGGGATCAGAAATTGATATGACCAAAACCTAAAAATCAAGAACTGAAACAATTTGCCCGAATTTGTGCATACCTTGTGAGACTGAGAATAGAAAAAACAACAGAACCCTAAATCCCCAAATCTTCCATTGCAGGAATCCATAGCCATCGTCGTGTCAAGCACCGCTAAACCATACATGTGTCGCCAGAACCTAAAACCGTCGACCTTCTGGTGGCTAATCGAACCACCACCGTCAAACTCCCTTCCTCTCCTCGCCGGTGGTTTGAGGTGAGAACGATGGTGGTGGTTTAACGATGGAGGTGGACGTTGCGTAGGTGGTGGCCAGGTAAGGACTAAGGAGATGGTGGCTGGATTGCTTGTGTAACAGAGCATCATCTTGCCAATATCATGCGATTGAAGGGAGAACAGAGATATTAGTGGTGGTAATGACTGGAAGATGTAGGTGAAGATAACCTAGAAACCGGAACTGTTCCTAAGGCTTTCATCAATTGTATATATATATAAATTAAATGGAAAAAATTAATCAAATAATTACCATCATGCCACTCACTTTAATCTCAAGATCATAAAAATCAAGGGCCCAGATCAGTTCACGCAGTTCACTCTTGGGATTTTGTTCACGTTTGAACCTAATCCTATAAGTAATAACCTAAAGATTAATTCCTTATCATTCTCACTTTCAAAAAAATCACCATCTTCCTCCTCTCTTCTTCTTTGGTCTCGGCTCACACCCAACCCACATATACAAATAACCTTATAATGGTTCATTTTTAAGACTTATAGTTTCATGTTAGACAAAAGAGTAGAACTATGTATAAGATTAGAGGGTGTGTAAGTTTAGGTTTCTAAAAAATAAAGTCATACGATGTGTTTTTTTTAGCGGTCATATCAGTTAATTTATTTGTCAGTCAATAAGTCGTATGATTTGACCCTCATGCGGCCCATATGATCATTTGCGCACTATCACATGACTTGTTTAAACCACACAGTTTTTTTTGTATGATTTGCCCCTCATGCGCTCTATATGATCATTTAGTATCATATGATTAGCATGTCAATTGTGTTTGTATAGGGGCAAGCTTTGTATATTTTTAAAGTACTAGCAAAGTAGCAATGGTATACTCAGGGGTGGTTCTTAGAAGGCCCGTGCCAGGGCCACGGCCCTGGCAAGTTTTTCGGCCGTAGTGCTAATTTTCTGTATTTTGATCGAAATTTTTATATATATTGTGTTCGGCCCGGGCATTTTTTAGTGCCCGTGTCTTTCGACCCTGTGACGTTCAACGGGCAAGATCCGTCACTGGGTATAATAATCTTATCAATATTATTTATTTTATTGACTAAACTGTATATGTTTATTTTTGTTAACTGGATTGTACTTTCTATATCAAACTTCTTAATACTATTAATTATATTTGTTTCGAATAAACCGTTTAGTTTTATGAACAAAGTTAACTAGATAACTCATAATTAAAAAAAAAAAAAAAAAAAAAAAAAAAACTGAATAAGATAGGTATACATGGTATTTAGCAGATATAGGGTATGTTTGGCATGGAGCTTTTAGGAGCTTCTAGCTTTAAGCTTTTAAGAAAAAGCTCCTACTCAATAAAAAGCCTTGTTTGGTTGAAGGAGCTTTAAGCTTTTAGGTTAGAAGCTTGAAGCTTTTGGTTGAACGCTACTACTAGTAGCGTTTAGAAGGAGCTACAAGCTTTTAGGGAAAAATGACTATTTTAACCACTAAAAATAAGGAAATTTTTAATGCACCAACTTTCTAAATTTTTAGTTATGTCCATTTTGGTCATTTTATACATTTTATTAAAAGCTCCAGCTACTCTACCAAACACCAAATATATCTAAAAAGCTACAGCTACAGCTACCAGCTTCCAGCCACCAGCTACCAGCTTCCAGCTTTCAGCTACCAGCCACCAGCTACTTTTGCCAAACATACCCATAATTAGATTAGAAATGTAGGTGATTATGTTGTTCTCTTCAGGGCGTAGCTACATAGAAAGGTACGGGTTTGGCCGAACCCATGCCAAAAAAAAATATTGTGTTAAATATAGATGTATTTTGGCATCGCCAGGGGTGGACCTAGGTGAAGCCCAGGGTGGGCGGGCGCATCCCTTGAAAAAAAATAGTTTATTTTTTAGGCAAAAAACCCGACCGCACCCTCTGAAAATATGCTTGAACCACATATCCGCACCCCCAACAAATAAATTCTGGGTCCGCCACTGGATCGCACCTGTAAAAATTTCGTCATGGAACCCGTAGAATCTTTTAAATCGAATCCTGAAAAATTTCTGAACCCGTAGGAAAAAATTTCTGACTACGCCCCTAATTCTCTCCACTGCTGGAACAAAGTTTACAAGCAAAGGATGCGCGCAACTTTGGAAAGATAGGAACGAGAAAACTTCACCATGAACCACATAAATGCGACTTCTTTTTTTATGGTTGAAAATAAGGCAAAACTACAAAATCTTGTTTCGAATGATTGAGGCTATCCCAAATTCCCAATGTGTCCAAAGTTTTTATGCAATTTTTATGTTTTGCTCTAGCATATTGCTAGATCTTAAAAACAAAAATTCAGGCACCTAAAAAGAAAAATGTTTTATTTGTTAAAACAAACAATAAGACCAAGCTTAATGGGCGTTTTTTGCCCTCAATCCCGCCCTAAAACGCCGGCAAGGCCGCCCCCATGGGCGTGTTTGGGCGTTTTCTTTCAAAAAAAGTCAGGCAGCGTGTTTTGAATCACGCCGGAGAAGAAGGGGCTTGACCAATGATGTTTAATCTTCTTTTTTCTTGTCCAATAGTTTTTTTGTTGGTTTTTTTTATTTTATTTAATAATGCCACACAATCCTCACATCCCCGCTACACCCATTTTAGAAAACGCCCCATAATTTCCTATTGCTGACTGGGCTACCACATGACGCAAAACGCCCAAAAGTGGGGTGTTAACCACTACACTTGATCTAAAAAATGTTTATGTAACCCTTTTAGTTTTTTAATGCGCTAGCGTGAGAAGGGGCGGTAGTGTTGAGGTGTACAAAAAAACTGGTTTTAGAACCGAAACCGGAAAAAAAAACGAAACTGTTTTTTTTTAACCGGTTTTTTATAACCGGTTTTTTTTTAACCGGTTTTTTTAACCGCCGGTTTTTATACCGGTTACTATTCTTGATTTCAAAAACCGGTTATTAACCGAACCGGTTATTAAAAAACCGGTTAAAACCGGTAAAAAAAAACGTTTTTTTTAGAAAAAAAAACCGGTTAAAAACCGGTCCCAACCGGTTATTGTTTTGGACCTCAAAAACCGGTTAGTAACCGGAACCGGTTATAAAAAAACCGGTTTTTATTTTGGGTGAAAAAACCGGTTTTTTTTTAACCGGTTTTTTAATAACCGATTAACCGATTTGATCGAAATTTTTATATATATTGTGTTCGGCCCGGGCATTTTTTAGTGGCCGTGTCTTTCGGCCCTGGGACGTTCAACGGGCAAGATCCGTCACTGGGTATACTAATCTTATCAATATTATTTATTTTATTGACTAAACTGTATATGTTTATTTTTGTTAACTGGATTGTACTTTCTATATCAAACTTCTTAATACTATTAATTATATTTGTTTCGAATAAACCGTTTAGTTTTATGAACAACGTTAACTAGATAACTCATAATTAAAAAAAAAAAAAAACTGAATAAGATAGGTATACATGGTATTTAGCAGATATAATTAGATTAGAAAAAAAAATTAGATTAGAAATGTAGGTGATTATGTTGTTTTCTTCAGTGCGTAGCTACATAGAAAGGTACGGGTTTGGCCGAACCCATGCCAAAAAAAAATATTGTGTTAAATATAGATGTATTTTGGCATCGCCAGGGGTGGACCTAGGTGAAGCCCAGGGTGGGCGGGCGCATCCCTTGAAAAAAAAATAGTTTATTTTTTAGGCAAAAAAACCCGACCGCACCCTCTGAAAATATGCTTGAACCACTTATCCGCACCCCCAACAAATAAATTCTGGGTCCGCCACTGGATCGCACCTGTAGAAATTTCGTCATTGAACCCGTAAAATCTTTTAAATCGAATCCTGAAAAATTTCTGAACCCGTAAGAAAAAATTTCTGACTACGCCCCTAATTCTCTCCACTGCAGGAACAAAGTTTACAAGCAAAGGATGCGCGCAACTTTGGAAAGATAGGAACGAGAAAACTTCACCATGAACCACCTAAATGCGACTTCTTTTTTTATGGTTGAAAATAAGGCAAAACTACAAAATCTTGTTTCGAATGATTGAGGCTATCCCAAATTCCCAGTGGTTGTTCCTTTTGTCCTATAAGCTTGAGGGGGATTAGGTGGACTTGCAATTCTTAGTGTGAGACCCTAGGTAGATTGACCGCACTTGAACTTAAATTGCATGATAAGGGCTTGGAACCGGGTTGGGTTTAAGAGGATCGATATACTTGCAATCGCGGCTAACACGAGTTTCGATTTTAATAAAGTAACATAAGCTTTGTCCCGTTCGACTATTCCGACTATGATTCCGTTATGCATAATTCTTTTTCGGGGACCAAAAAGGTTAAGTGTGGGGATATTTGATGTAGGGTAAAATACACATATTTGTTCCGTGTAAATTGTATAGTTTTAGTTTAGTTTTTATTTATTCTTTTTAGTTTTTAGTGTGATATTATATTACTTTATGTTTTGGCAGATCCTGGTGCAAATGGAGCAAAAACGAGTGATATGGAAATGACTAGCCAGTTGAGTAGAGTAGACCGTCAGTAACCGGAGTAAAATTGACGTTATTTTCTGTGAGTGGGCCAAGGCCACTATCTCTGTTTGATAAGAACCCCAATAAAAAAAAGACCTATATGAAAGTATATGGAGTGCAAGATGACAATTAATATTAGAACTAGGGATTGTGCCCGCGCGCGATGCGGTGCGATGCATTGGAGATGACATTTGTGTTTATGGTTACTGTTTGTGGCGTATTAAGCATTGTTGGAGATGCTTTTATACTTGTGTTTAAGTTTGAACATGTATGTGGATATAAACATGTATAAGGATAACCATTCATATTTATTAGATTCATACTATATTAATCTTTTATATGACTTATTTTACAGCATAAATTAGCACGTGTTGATAAAACCTTAAAATTGATCTAAATGCATAGTCATATAAATGGAAATATTGACCTGATTGAAAAAGTTATTAAATGTTGACTGATGACCCTTTGGTTTGAAGTTTCCAATCCGTGAGATCAACTGAGTTATGGACCAAAAGTCACCTAAAAGTTTATCAATTCTGGTAAAGTGTAACTGGCGTAAACATTAAGAAAACTAAAATAAGAGTAATAGCCTTATATACATATAGAGGTAGTAGGTTACATTAGGATTATACTACAATTTTGAGTTTTAAAGTCCTCTAACTTCACATAGTAATCAGTTACTCAGTTGATAGAGATCAATTATTAAGTAAAACTATGGACTAAATTATTTTTTTGGACTTGGCCCACCATCACAAATGGGATGCATTATAGGCTTAACTGAAATAAATTATGAGCTAAATTAAGGCTTAGCTCAAACAGTATGGGGTAAATTATTTTTTTGGACTGGGCCATCACAAATGAAGGAAAATGGCTGTGGGAATTAAACAAAAAATCGGCTGTTTCCCAATTGGCCTTATAAATCCATGATGGCAGAACATGAAATTCAATTAGAAAGGCGAGCACAGCGCCGCCATATCCAACAACGGACGTATATGCTGCATAGAGCGCAGTCGTAACGTAAGGCGAGTGCAGCGCCGCCATATACGTTCCATTGAGTGTAGCGGCGCAATGGCTGTATACGCTGCATAAAGCGCAGCCGCAACGTACGGCGAGCGCAGCGCCGTCATAATGGGCTTAGGTCAGAATGGTAGCAGCTATCTGTCATCTTTTGAAATGGATCTAATAACTATATTGATCTTCAAGGTTAAGAATAGACAATTCAAAATTCACATAGCTGCTCTCAAGATAAAATGAAAAGTTTGCTGTTAAAAAATTATTCAAATATACCTACCTGAACAAAGCTTAACTCTAATATTGGTTCACGCAAACTTATATAATAATTACTATTTAATAAGTATTTTTGTAATATAAAATTTTATATGCATGTATATATATCACACAAACTAAATTACACCTATTTGAACCCGTTCCTCACATTAGCCATGCCCATAATGACCCTGTAGGTCTTAAAATTGACCCATAACAACCCAAAATCATATGTTTAAGGTAGAAATATCAATTCTGTAGACAATTTACGCATACGTTGCCGTACACGCTGCATCAAGCACAGCCACAACATGCCGCGAGCGTAGCCACAACGCCGTATCTAGCGCAGTTGCGATGACAACCGCAACATCGCAGTAGCGAGCGCAGCCGTAGCGCCACATCGAGCATAGCCGGCACATCGAGCGTAGCCGCTGTATCGAGCGCTGTCGGAGCGAGCACTTCCGCAGCTGTATTAATGCACAGTGACGTAGCTTTCAAGGGGCTGGGAGGGGCGCCCGACCACCCGAATTTTTCGCTAAGCAGTCGCAACGTAAGGCGAACGCAGCGCCGCCATATACGTTCCATTGAGTGCAGCGCCTCAATGGCTGTATACGCTGCATTAAGCGCTACGCACCTGCAGCTTTCAGTGTCCAGCAAGCAAACTGATCACAACTACACTGCACTTGGTAACTTTATTAGTTAATGTTACGGCTTTGTAGTTTTTACCGTTCAAACTTACTTTTTGTCAACTTAAACAGTTGAACTTTTTTAGGACACTATTTTTTAATTTTGTTTATAATTCAGAGAAAAAACAATTTTTCTATATTATTAGGGTAAAGTACCTAGCTACCGAACCAATATAAAATTATTTTAAACGGAAAGAAAAGG
This sequence comes from Helianthus tuberosus, assembly GCA_030545235.1. NCBI lineage: Eukaryota > Viridiplantae > Streptophyta > Magnoliopsida > Asterales > Asteraceae > Helianthus > Helianthus tuberosus. The sequence goes on from CM060425.1 coordinate 205,313,311, forward strand.
TGAATTATTAAGTTCGCTCAAAAGTTAAGAATAAACAATGAAAAGTTTGCTGTTAAACCGCCGCGTTACGAAGATGAAGATGATATCGCCTTCGAACATGGCAGTCGATATCGGGCGGACTTTGAAACCGCATGAGTATATCGGAATGGTGCGTCGAGAAGTTCTCGACGCGTACCTCCGTATCGTCAACGGTTTGTTTGTGAAATTCTCTAAACACATATAGCAAATCTAAAATCATATCAAATCTAGTTACAATTGCATTAAAAGTCATTAACACCACAAAATGCATCATTTTCAGCAACAAAATATCACAGCAACACTACTGAAACTAAAACCTAACCTAATTAATCACTACACAATAATATCTACAACATCAATCTTATAAAAATTGCTTAAAAAACGATAATTTAACTCGATTAATAAACAATTCGAACCAACAAATTCACCGACGTAATCATTCGAAAACATAACCGTACCGGCGGTGGTGAGAGATTTAGAAAAGTTGAAAGTTTACGAGAAGGAAACGGAACTATTATTGCGAATCGAGATTATTCTAGAGTATATTCAATTCAAATTTAATGGCAAAAGGATAATCAAACAGTAGTAAGTTGAATTGAAATTGAAGAAATTGACCTGAGAATCGTGTGTACTTTTTCAGATAGCGGCGGCTAGGGCGGTTTACGGTGGAGAGAGGAGAAAGAATCGGTATTTTGCTTCGACGGGGATTTGGATAGTTTGAAGAAAAGTGTGTGTTTTGTGTGTTTACATCTATAGGATGGCAGTATGAATGTGTATATAAGAAAATCGGAGAGAAAGTCGGTGGCATGAGTGAAAAAGGGAAATGGGCTGGTGCATGTCGGTGACGTATGCCACCGACTTTGTACTTTAAGACTTTAGGGTAATTGGGTATGGAGTCCAATCAGGAGATAAGGTGGACGAAAATAAGAAAAGGAAGGATACATCATCATCATATCATATGTATCATCATACAAAAAGTAGTGGCTGCAATATTATTATCATTGGGATTTGTTTTTAAGGAGGCCAGCTATATATTATGAATAGAAAAAGTAAAGAGGAGACCTTCGACTATTGGGTTGTTGGGGACGCAAAGGACAAAGATCATGGGGCCGCATAGGGGTTTAAGCCCGTCAAGATTAATGGAAACTTGGGTATTGGGCCTGTTGAACTAATTAAATGTTATGATGAGATACCAAAATAAAACCTGATGGACACAATATATATAATTAGCATTGGACTAACAAGAAAGAAAAGGAGGGACATCAGACGCACGAATACGATCACATCAGACGAAAGAAAATAAAGGAGGGGCTGCCATACAACATCAGACGGCAGTCAACAGGGAGCCGCACATCATCTTGGACGATTTGGAGAGCAGGCTTACAAGAATAAAAAATAGAGAATCGTTGGAGTAAAGCGGGAAGCACGCGGAACGAAGATTAACGGGTTTTACCACTCTGATTTATCTTGTTCTTAGTTTTTCTTGTTTAATTCAATGAATTCTTGTTTGAGATTTTGTGTTTTTATTTTTGAAACCATGATTGTCGGCTAAAAGCCTAAAACTACCTAGGTTATGACAATAGCTTAATAAAGTTTGGTTATTTATTTGATTTTTGTCGTGGTTGTGGATCTTTCTTGTACTGTAAAAGCTATGGATTTCTAACTTGGTGCGTATGTGTGCTTGTGATTATTTTATTATTGTTTATTGCTTCGTATAATCCTTGGTGACGGTCTTTATCACATAATAGGGTTGTGCTAGGGTTCTTGATTTAGGTGACTGTCTATATCACGTAATAGGTCATTAATCCTTTAGGGTGAAAAGTGCACAAGTAACCTTAGAAGTAATATTCGGTAATTTAATAAAATCAAGTGTGCTGCTAGACTCGTCGCGGAAAGGCTCGAGGATATTAATAGGTCTCGGTTTAGTTATAAGGACTTAACATTCCATAGCCTATTAAACCAAGATTAGAACCCATTGTTGCTTTAGACGTTCGCGCGGCAAAGTAGAGCGTCTTACATAGGCACTTTCAAGAAACTAGAGGACGGAAAAGAAATCTAGCAAACCGGTAAACGTAACAGCCTAGGTAGTGCCACAAGAATCGTCTTGAGAGTGTTTGAGGGGCTTAGTGGTGTCTTAATAGGTTTAGCATCTTAAGATCCCGGTTCCACACCACAAAATTATCGAATAGAGATCCATTCTGAGTTTAGCTTGCGTCTAGCCTAGGTAGTCTTCATTCATCACTGGTCAGAGTCTTCACTTGAGTTCGTGTCTAGTTCGTCTAGTCTAGCTAGTATTCTTTATTTGCATTCTTAGGATTTTTAGAAACCCCCCCCCCCCAATCAACAAACATTTAGTTAAGTCGTCTCAGTCTAAGTCTAGATAGAGTCATTAGCGTAATCAGCAGAGTCTCTTGGGTTCGATACTCGGACTTCCTTAGGCTATACTTCATCGATCGGTACACTTGCCGGTCGTGTGGTTTAGGGTTTAGAGAGTCTTAGTTTTATAAATTTAAAGCTTAGAGAGTCTAGAATTAGGGTAAATTTAGGTAATTTAGTTAACCCATTTTTAGCACATCAGTGGTTTGTCAAAAATCACTATTTCAGTCCATTAGTTTAAAAATTGCGATTTCAGTCCCTGTGGTTTCACTTTCGTAACCATTTATGTCCTTGTGGTTTCACTTTCGTAACAATTTCAATCCATTATTCTGTTAAGTACAGGGATTGAAATAGTTACGATGTGGACTGAAATAGTTACGAAAGTGAAACCATAGGGACTGAAATCTCAATTTTTAAACTAATTGACTGAAATAGTGATTTTTGACAAACCACAGGGAAGAAAACAGTAATTAACTCTAATTAATTCAGATAAATAATATTATAAATGAGTAGGAGATTAAACTAAATAATAATTATCCATAAGTTATTAAACTAAATAATATTTTTTTTTTGAACATTTAAACTAAATAATATTTAATAGGAGGGTTATTTATAATTAATTAGAAGAGATTAAACTAAAATAATAATTATCTATAACAGATGGCCTAATATGATGACAAGTGTCCCCAAAATGGTTTCTTTTATTATATAGTATAGATTAAGTCTCTCGCAGACACCCTAAAATTTTATCTCTATATAGAGAGATAGAAGAGAGGGTGTGAGAATATTAACGCTCTTCAAAAATCTTAATATATACTCTAAAAATCTTATTTTTACATCCCTAGAACTTGAAGGACCACTTGGAGGAGCCATTAACCACTCACTTTCTTCCATCTTCATCATCTTCCTTCTTGTGCCACTTCCCTAGCCAATAGAGCTAGTTGTAAGCCTCCTAATCATTAATTTAGTTCATGTTTATGTTATGTACAAGTCTCACTATCTAAGTAACTAAACTTTAAAGGATGAAAATAAGAAGATCTAACATAATCATGAAGAAAACAAGTGATTTTAGTAATTTTTGGTGTATGTGATGAAGTTGTTGATGTTGAATCTTGTGTGAATGTTTAGATGTAGTATGTTAACCTTGTTAGAAGCTTAGATCTAACAAGTTTAAGCATGGATCTTTCCATGGTTAAACTTGAAGATGAACATGTGAAACACTTATGTGAACTTGAAATATGAATTTTTAAGCATGAACTTGTAATCTTGAAGTAACAAAGTGTGTATAAAACTAACTTTTGAAAATAAAATCCATGAAAAGCTTGTTAATGGTTCTTCAAGAAGCTTGTTAATGTATGATTTAAAGATGTTAAGTGTGGATCTTGGAACATCCATGATGAAACAAGGTTTTGAACACAAGGATCTTTCTAATGAACATAAAAATGATTTTTAAACATGATTTTTAAGACTATGAAACCATAGAGCTCATGAATGATCTTGTTAGTAACTTAAAGTTTCATAAAAGTTTGTTTAAAAATTACAAGAGAACTTTCTTTTGAAAAGATCATTGTATGTAAAGTGTAGATCTAAAAGACTACACTTTTTAACAAAAATCAAGTTCACCATAATGTTTTACATGAAGTAATTAGTGTATGTTACTTGTGAAAAATTGTTGGAAATTGTTTTGATGTTGAAAAGAAAATAAACACATGTTTTGAAAACATGAGAAACCTCCATTTTTAGGGGAAACTATGTCAAAAATTTTATAAAATTTTGACACTTAGAAAAATATAAGTTTTGGTGAAACTTAATCCCCAAAAATTCACATAAAGATATTTACCAAGTTTTCCTAATTTTTGTACAAAATTACAAGCTAAGAAACAAGGATTTCTTCAAGTTAAAATCAATATTAAGTATGTATATTTTTAGGGAAAATATATATATATATTTAGTGATAACCAAATTTTGTACTAAGTGTATATTATGTGTATTATATGTAGTAGTGTATTACGGATTTGAAAAATACACTAAATACTCCCAAGGAGTATAAATACCAAAATACACATACAAATACATGGGGATACCTAAGTATACAAATATACAAAAATCCCTCTCAAGAGGATGATATGGACAAATACAAATAAATATATAAATATATTCCTTAACGTATTATTGGACTTGGATAATTTATGGACATTTTGGACAATAAATAGATATTTGGACAAGTATATATAACTATTACTAAGTAGTAAAAATTATACAAAATCGGGTGAATGGCAAGAATAAATATATATATTCCACACAAATCTTAAAAATATATTATTTTTAAGAAATATAATTCCGAAAATTAATAAAAATTAAAGGATTGATTTTTGGCAAAGAAAGTAAAATACACAAGTGTGACAACCGGCACCAAACCGGTAATTTCCGTACACTTTAATTATTATTTAATAACTGCAATTATGTGCTTAAACGTCAACATTGTCTGATTTCATACTATACAAGTGAATTCATGCACGTTTATTACTACAAAATATTGCTTTATGCATTAACGAGAACGTTGCGTCAAAAATACTAGTAAACTCACCGGTAAAACACAATATGTCAACAACTCTGCAGAAAGCAGTCAGACATTAGAACTGAGGCCTAGGTGTAGGTCCAACGTCAAGAATACATTAAAACCCAAGAAATACATACAAGGGTTTATTTATATACTTTCCGGAAACTAAAATACGCACTAAAAAGCACCCGAAACGCACTTTAAGCGCAGAATTTTATTAAATTCAGCTATAACCAGCTTTTAAACATATAAATATCATGCAGAATTTACGTTTTATCGTCCAGAATATTTCCCTAAGTGTTGGGAATTAAAAGGGGTACGAAAGGACACTTTGCGGAATAATTGCCTTCTTCATCATCTTTTCTTCATCTTTGCACTAGAGAATCATCCCTAGCTATAAGCTAGTAGTAAGCTCTTGTTTAACCTTTGATCATCTCATTTTTATGGCTAAAATTTGTAGTATGATGCTTATGTTAAACACTAAAGTAACAAGAACACTAAGATGATGAATATGAAACTTTACTTGAAACTTGAACATAAGGGATTATATGAAGAGGAAACCTTGTTGGATGAGGGTTGGGTTAAATCATACATGATATTTAATCGTTGGTTTCTTGATAAACCCGTTATTCGGACATTGGTTGATACTATCTAGTAGCGTTGAAACTCTAAAGAAACATGTTGAACTACATTTTCAGCCAACTTCAAAGGGCTGTAAACCGACCATAATAAATCGAAAAACAGAATTTCTGAAGCCTAAATTATGTATTTTCGAAAAACAGATCAAATGGCGCTGTAATCGTAATTTTTCGAAGTCGTTTACTATTTTTAAAGGGTCGTTTCGTAACAGCAGCTCAAGCTGCATTTTTCTGCTGAAAATATGTGTTATATTTTTCATCATAACTTGAAACCTGGGTAGAACCAGCCCCTGAAATTTATACAGTAGATGATCACTGATGTCAGTGTGACCCCCCAACTGGAATTTCGTAAAACGGACTTATGATGAATTTTAAACGAATTATTCCGTAGGCTGCGGTCAGAAAATAACAAATCTGATCGCAGTTCGGTAAATGATTTTCTATAAAATATTGATGATGAACTGGACCCCGAAATTTTTACACAATAATATTTGATTCGTATAAGACATTCTGTAAAAATTTGGGAATTATTGGAATAAGATAACGATTTTATTAAAATGTCCGAAAACAGTCCAGTTTTATATATTTAAACTGAAACGACAAAAGTAGTATCTTGCATGTCAGAATGTCGGGTTGATTATTTGAGAACGATCTAAAGTGTTATATGCTAAAGAAAATGATGTGCTACTTAGCATGGACACCTCCATTTACAAAGGAGACTATGGCGAAATTTTCTGAAAATCCTAACACTTAGTAAATATTTTCTAGAAAAATGTTGCTAGTGTGTTCTAAACTATGCTTTTCGAATATAAACCTCGCCATAATTTTTTTAACAAAAACACACATACAACATACAAGATACATAACTCGGGTGCAAAGTGCAAAATACAAGAAACTTATATTTATTTTTGAGAAAATAATATAAGTAAGACACTTAGTTAAAAATACGAATTATTTTTAACACAAGAAAACATATACATAAAAGACAGTGACTTGTACTTGTACGATACAAGTCTAGTGACTAACGTTAAGAAAACACGTATAGGTCACGACGTTAATTAAGCAAATCCGGTGAAGTTTACGACGCAAGGAACGCAAAGTTGTGAGTTCATGCTCCCCCTTTTTCTCTTAATTGTTTTCAGTTTTATAACTTCGGGGGTGAAATACATGTTACAAATACGACAATATTTATAAATGGTATGATACAAAAACCAGAGGCACGCTTGGTGATAACTAGTACCGAGTATGATGTGTTTTAAGAAATGATACAAGAATTGAGGAATGATACGAGAAATCGTGTCACGAATAGGGTACCATAAGCACCATTAATCGTGTACATACTAAGACCGCAGAACAAAAGGTTAGATCTAATGGGTTTCAGGGCAGCCCCACTCTTGGTGACAACTAGTACCGAGTAGTGTTTTTGTGTCTCAGTCGTGAATCGACTACAGAAAAATGCCTATGGTTTGGTGACTTTCTATGTCGTGTCACATGTTAATGGCTTTGCAACCCATTAACACTTGATGCATACATAAGTTCATGATTTATACATGAACACTTGATACATACATGACCACTTGATACATACGTGAATACTTGATTTATACATGAATACTCGATTTACACAAGATACATACCATGTTTTTCGTACAAAGTATACAAACGTGAAATACAAAAATTGTATGAATTCACACCAACATTATGTTGACGTTTTTCCAAAAACTCACATGTATTTCAGGTAACTAGGATGGATGTGCGCGCGGTTTTACTCATGCTCTTGGTTGTCGCTTTTGTTTATCTTTGAATAAAGTTGTAAATTTATCAGACAAAATGTTGTCTTGTGATGTAAACACTCAAACCATGTTTTTCAGTATGTAATGTTTGGCATTTTGAAACTAAATTATGAGCATGTAGTATGTTTACCTTTCGTATGCAATGAGAACCTTTCATGATCACACCTCGTGCTTCCGCCGCAGAAAGGGGTGTGACAGATTGGTATCAGAGCTGCGATTGTAGTGAACCAGGATTCCTTCTCGAGTCTAGTCTACAATCTCTAGGTCCCTTTCACGAAAACAATTTTTCAAAGAGTTTTCATTGCATAAAACTTTCCGCGACATCCACTACCTGAAACTGTTTACAAGAGTCTAGAAAAGACACTACGAGACTTAGGGTGCACTGGGGTAGCACTTGTCTGTGATTAAGAATTACTTGCAATTACGTGAGACAACTGACATATACATATGCTAGAAGTAGAATACCACTAGTATACATGACTTTACCTGAAAACAATGGCCTACCTGAAGGAAGAAATACGAGGATGAAACGAACTGTGCGGACTATGCAAGGAGTTACGTAATTATGGATGCATACATAATTATGGAATTCAGTGCACAGAAACCAAAGCAAGTCTTGTCACGTATAGATCCCCTCAAGAAAAGGGTCAAACGTGAACACCCCATCCCCAGCCTATTAAATACTCTGCTAGAGTAATAATTGTTTGATGTCACTTATGTGGTATATGCATGTGTGTATATATACTACTACTGTCTAGTATGACGATATCAAACAAATGCCTAACCCTGCTGTGTTATGTTCTGACAGAACATGGCACCCAGGAAAACTGTGAATGCTCGTAATGATGATCAACCTCCTCCCCCTCTCCTACCGAGGACTGCTGAAGAGCTGAACGCTCTACTGGAGGAAAGAATCTCCGCAGCTATCGCCCACTGAATTTAAGCGCGTTGAACGCAACATTTGGGGATTGGCCCCAAAATTTCGCGGCATGGTAACTTCGGCCAAACCTCAAACAATCATTGAGGCTGTAACTCTGGCTGTTAGCCTTACTGAAGATTGTGTTCGCATGAAGAAGCTATCACTGAACCCAACAGAAAATACCGAGACGCATGCTGAGTCGTCCGGTGACAAGAAAAGGAAACATGCAAACCTGAACCAAGCAACTCGTAACAACAAGGGTTCCAACAAGAAGCGTGACACTAACCCGCCTCAGGGGGTGAAATCTCTTGCAGCCATGAATGACGCTCCAGCTAAGGGATACCTGGGCACTCTGCCCAAATGCAATCGGTGCAAGCGTCATCACGAGGGAGTTTGTCGCATTTCAAAATGTGACAAGTGTGGAAAGCTGGGTCACCGCACTGAAGACTGTTGGAGTAAGGGAAACAGGAACGAGAATGGAAACCGCAACGGTGCTGGTAATAGGAACGACGGTGGAAATGGAAATGACAATGGTAACAAGAATGGTAACGGGAATGGGCGAAATCAAGGATGCTTCAGTTGTGGAAGCAATGATCATTTCATGAAAGACTGCCCAAAAGGAAACAATGCTCAAGCTCGAGCATTTGTGATTGGAGCAAAGAACGCACGCGAGGACCCTAATGTGGTCACCGGTACGTTTCTCATTAACAATCACTTTGCATCCATATTATTTGACACTGATGCCGACTATAGCTTCATGTCTGTGGAATTTAAACGCATGCTTGGGATAGAATCTAGTAGATTAGATATTCCTTATTCCATCGAACTAGCTAATGGTAAACTCGTTGAATCGGGCGAAGTTGTTAGAGGCTGCACATTAGAACTTGGTGAACGAAGATTTAGCATCGATCTCTTACCTATTCAATTGGGTAGCTTCGACGTGGTAGTTGGAATTGACTGGTTGTCCAAGAACAAAGCTGAAGTTATTTGTCACGAGAAAATCATTCGCATCCCTGTGGCGAATGATGAAACCCTCATAGTACATGGAGAAAAACGAGACGCGCCTCTTCGAATCATCAACTGTATGAAGGCACAGAAGTGCTTAAGGAAAGGATGTGTTGCCTTCCTAGCACACGTTGTAGATAAGAAGGCTGAGGAACCGAAACTCGAAGACATTCCTGTGGTGAAGAAATTCCCTGATGTTTTTCCCGAAGATCTGCCAGGACTACCTCCGCAACGACAAGTCGAATTCCGTATAGACTTGGTTCCAGGAGCCGCTCCTGTAGCCAAGGCACCCTATCGGCTTGCACCATCCGAAATGCAAGAACTATCTACACAACTTCAGGAGTTCTTGGATAAAGGATTCATAAGGCCAAGCTTCTTGCCCTGGGGAGCTCCAGTACTGTTCGTGAAGAAGAAGGATGGAACACTGCGGATGTGTATCGACTACAGAGAACTGAACAAGCTCACAATTAAGAATCGGTACCCGCTACCGAGGATTGATGACTTATTTGATCAGTTGCAAGGATCAAGCTACTATTCCAAGACCGACCTTCGATCTGGATACCATCAGTTAAGGATACAAGAAGAAAGCGTGCCAAAGACTGCATTCAGAACACGCTATGGGCATTACGAGTTTCTTGTGATGCCATTCGGACTGACGAACGCACCAGCGGTCTTCATGGATCTGATGAATCGCGTTTGCAAACCATATCTAGATAAATTCGTGATTGTATTTATCGATGATATCCTGATTTATTCACAAACGAAAGAAGAGCACGAGCAGCACCTCAGAACCATTTTGGAACTACTGAAGAAAGAGAAACTTTATGCAAAGTTCTCAAAATGCGAATTCTGGATTCGCGAAGTACAATTTCTAGGTCATGTTGTGAACGAGAAGGGCATTCATGTAGACCCATCCAAGATAGAAGCCGTAAAGAATTGGGAAACTCCCAAAACACCGACTGAAGTTCGACAATTTTTGGGCTTAGCGGGCTATTACCGACGGTTTATTGAGAATTTCTCAAAAATAGCTCAACCGCTAACTACCCTCACACAGAAAGACAAGAAGTACGACTGGGGTGGCAAGCAGGAAGAAGCCTTCCAACTGCTCAAAGACAAGCAATGCGATGCACCGATACTATCATTACCCGAAGGCACTGAAGACTTCGTGGTATACTGCGACGCTTCACGACAAGGTTTGGGTTGCGTGCTCATGCAACGCCAGAAAGTCATCGCTTATGCTTCAAGACAGTTGAAGGTACATGAAAGAAACTATACCACTCACGACCTGGAGCTGGGCGCAGTGGTATTCGCCTTGAAGATCTGGCGACACTATTTATATGGTACTCGATGTACAATCTTCACAGATCACAAAAGCTTACAACATATATTTGACCAGAAAGAATTAAACATGCGACAGCGACGATGGGTCGAGCTGCTGAACGACTATGACTGTGAGATTAAGTACCATCCTGGAAAAGCAAACGTTGTAGCAGACGCATTAAGCCGGAAGGAAAGGGTTAAGACCCTAAGGGTTCGAGCGTTAGAAATGACTATTCGAACGAACCTCACTGAACGTATTCGTGACGCACAACAAGAAGCTCTCAAGGGAGAAAACCGTAAAGCTGAATACCTCCGGGGTGCATTGAAATATATGGTGCCAAATGAAGAGGGAGCCTTATACTTTAAGAAGCGTATTTGGGTTCCGCTCTATGGCGGTATTCGAGAAGTCATCCTTAATGAAGCGCATAAATCAAGATACTCGGTCCATCCAGGATCGGACAAGATGTATCAAGACTTGAAATAATACTATTGGTGGCCGAGACTCAAAAGCGATGTTGCTGTTTATGTTGGAAAGTGCCTAACCTGTGCTAAGGTTAAGGCTGAGTATCAGAAACCGTCTGGCCTACTACAACAACCAGAGATACCCATGAGGAAATGGGAACAAATCTCGATGGACTTCATAACAAAACTACCCAGGACCCCTAGGGGGCATGATATGATCTGGGTGATCATGGATCGATTAACGAAATCCGCGCATTTCCTACCGATCCGAGAAAAAGACAGCACTGGGAAGCTTGCTGAAATATACTTAAAGGAAATCGTGGCACGTCATGGAGTGCCTATCTCAATTATTTCAGACAGAGATGGCCGTTTTGTCTCAAGAATTTGGCAATCCTTTCAGGAAGCCTTTGGATCTCAGCTAGACCTAAGCACGGCATTCCATCCACAAACAGACGGCCAGAGCGAACGAACCATACAAACGTTAGAAGATATGCTTCGCGCATGTGTCATGGATCTAGGCGGCAGCTGGGATACTCACTTACCGTTAGTAGAGTTTTCCTACAATAACAGTTATCATACAAGCATAAAAGCCGCACCATTCGAAGCTCTGTATGGCCGCAAGTGCCGAACGCCCTTATGTTGGGCAGACGCTGGAGACAAACGTATGGTTGGTCCTGAACTTGTGCAAGAGACAACCGACAAGATTATGCAGATCCGAGAGCTCATTAAGGCGGCTCGAGATCGACAAAAGAGCTACGCTGATCAAAGACGAAAACCATTAGAATTCGAGGTGGGAGACAAAGTGTTGTTAAAGGTCTCACCTTGGAAGGGCGTAGTAAGATTTGGAAAACGTGGAAAGCTGAATCCCCGATACATCGGACCATTTAGAATCTTGGAAAGGATTGGTACCGTGGCATACAAGTTGGAATTACCATAAGAACTTTATGGGGTACATGATACGTTTCATGTATCCAATCTCAAGAAGAGTCCAACACAAGAAAACGTGATCATCCCGGTGGATGAAGTGCATATTGATGACGCCCTCCGATTTACAGAACAACCCGTTGAAGTTACTGACTGGAAAGTCAACAAGACCAGGAGGAGCACTGTCAAACTTGTCAAAGTACGTTGGAACTCTAAGCACGGACCCGAGTACACATGGGAACGTGAAGACCAGTTCAAAGAAAAGTATCCCCACATGTTCAAGATGACTCCTGCGAGAGTTAGCTCAACCTGAATTTCGGGACGAAATTCTTTTAACGGGGGGAGACTGTGACAACTGGCACCAAACCAGTAATTTTCGTACACTTTAATTATTATTTAATAACTGCAATTATGTGCTTAAACGTCAACATTGTCTAATTTCATACTATACAAGTGAATTCATGCACGTTTATTACTACAAAATATTGCTTTATGCATTAACGAGAACGTTGCGTCAAAAATACTAGTAAACTCACCGGTAAAACACAATATGTCAACAACTCTGCAGAAAGCAGTCAGACATTAGAACTGAGGCCTAAGTGTAGGTCCAACGTCAAGAATACATTAAAACCCAAGAAATACATACAAGGGTTTATTTATATACTTTCCGGAGACTAAAATACGCACTAAAAAGCACCCGAAACGCACTTTAAGCGCAGAATTTTATTAAATTCAGCTATAACCAGCTTTTAAACATATAAATATCATGCAGAATTTACGTTTTATCGTCCAGAATATTTCCCTAAGTGTTGGGAATTAAAAGGAGTACGAAAGGACACTTTGCGGAATAATTAAATACTTTAACGAACCGGTATTTAACCGAACAACCGGACATTACCCGGGACACCAAATTTTTGCCAAACACATTGTTACTTATTTCTTGGCTAGTCTTGATCCCCGTTTATCATAACACCCATTAAAAACCAACAAACTAATATATATGATTCATACTTGAGATGTAACTACCATTTACATATTAGTTGCAAATTTTACAAACAAGCCCCCCCCCCCCCCCAACCGAAAATCAGCCCCATGGACCCCACAAATCATCCTCCATGATCCCCTAATCTTGCCCAAGATTATGTCTTGATATTTTATTAGATTTTGCTTGAAGATCTTGACATAATATTAGAAGTGTCTATATTAAGCATGGCCTAGATCACAAACCATCATTCACAAGATTTACCATCTCTCTCCACTCTCTCTCTCTCACTTTCAGTCCACCCCAAACCGCCACCCTCACCACCACATAAACACCATCTTCATCCAAGATTCAAGTCCATTCAAGCTACAAAGTTGATACAAGAAGGTTTGCAAGTTAAGGAGCTTTGTTCTTGCCTTCTTCATCATCCTTTCTTCATCTTTGCACTAGAGAATCATCCCTAGCTATAAGCTAGTAGTAAGCTCTTGTTTAACCTTTGATCATCTCATTTTTATGGCTAAAATTTGTAGTATGATGCTTATGTTAAACACTAAAGTAACAAGAACACTAAGATGATGAATATGAAACTTTACTTGAAACTTGAACATAAAAGATTATATGAAGAGGAAACCTTGTTGGATGAGGGTTGGGTTAAATCATACATGATATTTAATCGTTGGTTTCTTGATAAATCCGTTATTCGGACATTGGTTGATACGATCTAGTAGCGTTGAAACTCTAAAGAAACATGCTGAACTACATTTTCAGCCAATTTCAAAGGGCTGTAAACCGACCATAATAAATCGAAAAACAAAATTTCTGAAGCCTATATTATGTATTTTTGAAAAACAGATCAAAGGGCGCTGGAATCGTAATTTTTCGAAGTCGTTTACTATTTTTAAAGGGTCGTTTCGTAACAGCAGCTCAAGCTGCATTTTTCTGCTGAAAATATGTGTTATATTTTTCATCATAACTTGAAACCTGAGTAGAACCAGCCCCTGAAATTTATACAGTAGATGATCATTGATGTCAGTGTGACCCCCCAACTGAAATTTCGTAAAACGGACTTATGATGTTTTAAACGAATTATTCCGTAGGCTGCGGTCAGAAAATAACAAATCTGATCGCAGTTCGATAAATGATTTTCTATAAAATACTGATGATGAACTGGACCCCGAAATTTTTACACAATAATATTTGATTCGTATAAGACATTCTGTAAAAAATTGGGAATTATTGGAATAAGATAACGATTTTATTAAAATGTCCGAAAACAGTCCAGTTTTATATATTAAAACTGAAACGACAAAAGTAGTATCTTGCATGTCAGAATGTCGGGTTGATTATTTGAGAACGATCTAAAGTGTTATATGCTAAAGAAAATGATGTGCTACTTAGCATGGACACCTCCATTTACAAAGGAGACTATGGCGAAATTTTCTGAAAATCCTAACACTTAGTAAATATTTTCTAGAAAAATGTTGCTTATATTTATTTTGTAACAAAAACACATATTTTTGAGAAAATAAACCTCGCCATAATTTTTGTAACAAAATTATGTAACAAAAACACACATACAACATACAACTATGCTTTTCGAATATAAACCTCGCCATAATTTTTGTAACAAAAACACACATACAACATACAAGATACATAACTCGGGTGCAAAGTGCAAAATACAAGAAACTTATATTTATTTTTGAGAAAATAATATAAGTAAGACACTTAGTTAAAAATACGAATTATTTTTAACACAAGAAAACATATACATAAAAGACAGTGACTTGTACTTGTACGATACAAGTCTAGTGACTAACGTTAAGAAAACACGTATAGGTCACGACGTTAATTAAGCAAATCCGGTGAAGTTTACGACGCAAGGAACGCAAAGTTGTGAGTTCATGCTCCCCCTTTTTCTCTTAACTGTTTTCAGTTTTATAACTTCGGGGGTGAAATACATGTTACAAATACGACAATATTTATAAATGGTATGATACAAAAACCAGAGGCACGCTTGGTGATAACTAGTACCGAGTATGATGTGTTTTAAGAAATGATACAAGAATTGAGGAATGATACGAGAAATCGTGTCACGAATAGGGTACCATAAGCACCATTAATCGTGTACATACTAAGACCGCAGAACAAAAGGTTAGATCTAATGGGTTTCAGGGCAGCCCCACTCTTGGTGACAACTAGTACCGAGTAGTGTTTTTGTGTCTCAGTCGTGAATCGACTACAGAAAAATGCCTATGGTTTGGTGACTTCCTATGTCGTGTCACATGTTAATGGCTTTGCAACCCATTAACACTTGATGCATACATAAGTTCATGATTTATACATGAACACTTGATACATACATGACCACTTGATACATACGTGAATACTTGATTTATACATGAATACTCGATTTACACAAGATACATACCATGTTTTTCGTACAAAGTATACAAACGTGAAATACAAAAATTGCATGAATTCACACCAACATTATGTTGACGTTTTTCCAAAAACTCACATGTATTTCAGGTAACTAGGATGGATGTGCGCGCGGTTTTACTCATGCTCTTGGATGTCGCTTTTGTTTATCTTTGAATAAAGTTGTAAATTTATCAGACAAAATGTTGTCTTGTGATGTAAACACTCAAACCATGTTTTTCAGTATGTAATGTTTGGCATTTTGAAACTAAATTATGAGCATGTAGTATGTTTACCTTTCGTATGCAATGAGAACCTTTCATGATCACACCTCGTGCTTCCGCCGCAGAAAGGGGTGTGACAACAAGTATTTACAAAGAAATACAAGTATACTTTGCTAAGTATACTTGCACAAAAATAATATTGAGAATATTATTTCACAAAATACTTATATTTATTTTTGGAAAAACAATATAAGTAACATATAAGGACAACTTAAAATAAGGATTATTTTTAACACTTATTACATTGACAAAGTCTACATGAACAAATATATATTTTTGAGAAGTAAAATATATATTTACAAATAAACAATACGAATTCAAAGTGCAAGGACACGACGAACGGGCAAGACCCGACAATCAAGGGCACGACCCTCACAAACGATGAACATACACAAGACAAATACATAAACTTAAGATGGTGACTTGTACCTCGTGTGTTACAAGTCTAGTGACTAACGTGTATAGAACACATATAAGTCACGACGCTCACGAAGCAAACCCGATGACGTTTACGTCGCAAGTAACGCAAATCAGTGAATTCATGTCCCCACTTTTAAACTTTTACTTGTTTTCTAAACTTGGGGAAAATACATGTACTATGGTATGTAGAATACAAAACTAAGGAATGACACATAGATCAGGTGACGAATAGGGTGCCATAAGCACCATTAATCAACAATATACCTAGACCGCGGAACAAAAGGTTAGATCTAATGGGTTTCAGGCAGTCACACTCTAGGCCACGTGCTACCTGGAGTGCTTTTGTGTCTCTAGTCGTTAACCGACAAGTAAAATGCCTATGGTTTGGATGCTTCCTATGTCGTGACATATGTTAGTGGCCTTGCAAACCACTAGCGATCTCGTATTCCTTACATTTACAGAACACAGTTACATATACGTTTTACAAATTATATACCATGTTTTCATACAAGTATATAAACATTCTATACAAAAACTGCATGAATTCACACCAACTTTTGTTGACGATTTTCCAAAACTTACATGTATTTCAGTTAACTAGATGGATGTACGCGCAGTCCCCTTGTTCAAGATGGTTGTTTATGTTTCAAGTCATTTTGTGTCGATGCTCCATGCCACTTTTGCAGGATTTGTTCATTATCTTCCGCCCTCTGCGGGGATATAATGAACACAACCTTGATATTTGCTTTTGAATTGAAGTTGTAAACTTTTCAAACATTTATCTTATGTTATGTTGTAAACATTAACTTAACTTTATTTTGGGATGTTAAACTTTGAATGGCAAATGGAGTTTATTTTATGATCATGTAGTTTGTTTACCATTCGTATGCAATGAGAACCTTTCAGGATCACACCTCGTGCTTCCGCCTTAGAAAGGGATGTGACAAATGGCAAGAGGGTATAGATGACGGTGGTTGTTGGGGATGAAGAGATAGAGAAAATAGGTGGTTGTTCTGATTTCAAGGTGGTGTTTGATGGTGGTGGGCGGTCTTCGGCGGTGATGATGGGGCTGATGGTGGCTCGGTAGGGTTGAGAGAGAAGAGAGAGTGTAGAGAGAAGAGATGATGGTTTTGTTATTTTTTATTATTATATATAATATAATCTTTTATAAGTAGGGACGGTGAAATTACAAATATGCCCATCATATGCCTGTCATGTGACTAATAATTAACCAGGGTTTGGGGTTTGGTTAGACTCAGGGGCCAACACAGATAGTTATAGAGACCATGAGAGCACATACGTTAAAAAATCTTATTTTGGGCTAATATAGTAAAAGTGATATAACCACAGGGGTCAAAAACGTAATTTACTCGTTTCTTTTATTATATAGTTTAGATATAGATTCTGTAATCACTATTTAGAATAAAAAATACAATTATATATAAGTTTAACCGTTTGATATATTGAGATTAATTGTGTCTACAACTTGAATGAGTTGAAGGATTCATTGTCTAAAACGAATGAGACATATACAAAAATTTAAAACCGAGAAAAAATTACCCTTGAACTTAAAAAAAGGTGAAGGTGTGAAGAAAGTGATTGATTTTGGAAGTGATTATCTCAATAATACAATACAAGAGTATATATATACATATGTATGTTAACTGCTAAAACAATTATAAAGGGATTTGTATATTTGTATTTACAACACTTCCCCTTAGATATACATACTGTTCATTATACACTATACACTAGTAAAAACATGCTTCAGGATTATTTTAAATTGATACTTCAGGACCTATGGGAAATTTTCCGCTTTCGGTTTCCCTCATATCGCCTCTCCCATTCCAATGTACTTTTTTCATATCTTAGACTTGTAAGGATTTAAAGTTACATCATTTTTTTAGGTAACCGTACCTGCCACTATCTTAGTAACTTACCAAATTCATTAGAAACTTCTTGGAAGCTGTCAGTTAGGTTCATTATTAAAAAGAATTCTGGTTGAACACTTGAAGTGGTTTGATGATCATTTAAACAACATTGGCAGGACCATTTGGTGGTCTCCTGTTAAAGGTGCAACCCTAAACCGGGTTAGGAATTGAACTCGACAACACTACCTAACCCGAACCAGGTTTGAACCCGGTCTCTAGCCAACCCGGTTTGGAGCAAAACGCACGATCAACTCTTTGTAGTCCATAATATCTAATATTTCACTTTCAATAGTATCTAAGTTTTAACAAGATTTTTCAAACCCTAAACATTTAAAATCAAACCCTTACCACAGTAAATAAACATTAGGATTTAGGGCCTAAACATATGAAATCACATGATAAGAGTCTAAAGTAAAATAAGAAGTCAAATATTATTAGAATTTTATACCTCAACTCTCAAGATTATCCACTAATCCACTGCCCACCCCACAATTCGATTCAGCAGGATGTTGTTGTGCGTCGATGATGATGATGATATCTTGCCTCGATTCTTCCTTTCAAAACCCTCCAAGCTCCGGCCGACCAACGATCTCCTGCGATTTTGGAAAGATGATCGCTCATAAAGCTCGCGACTCGTAGCTCGGCTCGTAGCTCGCTCGAAAGAAGCTCGAGAAAAACTAGCTAAAAAAACTCAATTTGTGATGACGTGAACCAAGCTGGCTCATTTTGTAACCAAGCCCAGC
Organism: Helianthus tuberosus; assembly: GCA_030545235.1. Lineage (NCBI taxonomy): Eukaryota > Viridiplantae > Streptophyta > Magnoliopsida > Asterales > Asteraceae > Helianthus > Helianthus tuberosus. The sequence goes on from CM060425.1 coordinate 205,332,107, forward strand.
TCGAGCTAAGCTCGGCTCGGCCCGGCCCATGGCTCGGCTCGTTGGCTCGTTCTTAGGCTCGTTTAACTTCGACGTAAAGCTCAAGCCAAGTTTAACCGCCTGAATTAATTTCGAGCTTGAGCTCGACCCCACCCTGGCTCGACTCGGCTCGACTCGTTTACAACCCTTCGCTCCCACAGCGTACAGGTCCGACACTTCTGTTTCTTTCTTTTACCGCCCAACAACGCCCCTTAATTCATTAATTGGGTTTATTCAATTGGGCCTAGTTTACTTTCATTATACTTTCACAAATTGGTTTCTCAAAAAAATTTAGCCATTCAGGCCCTTACGAATTTCATTGGCAAATTGAGCCATAAATCCAAAATTCTTAAACTATTATGGCCCTTTTAACGTTTTTTATTCTTAAAGCCAAATCGTTTAAGTTTTTTTTTTAAATATACAGATTTTTTTAAAAACATACAATTTTCTTTTAAATATAACTATAAAAAAATTAATTTTTTTCGGGCCCTATATCAATTCGGGCCCTGAGCGGTCGCCCACCTGGCACTTGCTGAGGGCCGCCCCTAGAATATATATATAGGAGGATGTTCATTTGAGAATAAAATTTAATTGAGAAGAAAAAGAACAAATGGTACAATTGTAAAATATTAAGTAGTTTTTCTTTCATCCCATTTATTACTATCTTTAAATAATTAATACTTATAAAGACTATCATTCTTTACACTAATTTTTTTTGCCTACACACATAAAATGTTATCCTACACATATTTAAATTTATCTTATACAACTCGTAATTTATCTTAAACACCTAATAATTTGTCCTACATTCTAAATTAATTTTTTTTATTTTTTGAAAAACAATATATATTTTGAAAATAAGTTACAAATTTAATAGAGTTAGCTATCAAAGAGAAAGACTAGAAATTAATGATCTTTTAGGCTGCAACTGACGAGTGGAAGAAGTTAAATGGATTGCAAATTGCAATGGATATAATATGGGACTAACAAGTATTGGGCCGCACTACAATCTTATTTGTTGGGTTTAAATTTGATGGGCTACTGCTAGAAGACACAAGGGATCGGCTTGTTTATTGGTGAAGAATTCTAAATGCTATCAGTTGTTGATTTATCGGAATGTGAAGCCTGAAGAGAGAGACCAAAAATAAATAAAGTATTCATGAGCTTAATCATGTTGTGATTAGCATTTTTAGGTTATTTGTTGTATCGATAAGCACAACACAAATCATCAAACAATTCCAATCTTGGCATTCTAATACAACCCTCCACATATAAGTGAATTATTTAATAATTTAACTAAATAAAAAAAATAATAATAAAAAAAAGGGAGGGAGGACTATCCTCTACACCCCTAGACTAGAGGGTATGGGGCACGGCAAGGGCATGGCGAGGCCCGACGCCGCCCCGGAACACCGCCCCCAATAGGCCCGGCGCGTCGTCTCCGTCCTCCACAAGCCGGGTTCGACGGGCCATTTTCCTCTCTCCTCACACACACAGCTATACATACATATATATATATATATATATAAAGGGGTTCATCTCCCACCCCTAGGTCCATCCCCTTCAAGCCCCGCTTACGTGGCGGTGACGTGACAGCCCATCCCCTTGGGGATGAGGCTCTCCATACCCTCCAGTCTTAGGTAATCCCCAAGAGCATGGTCCTTCATCCATGCTGACGTGACGCCTACATGGCGGATAGTCCCCAAAGAGACTACACAAACCACACCCCATGGTCTAATTAATCTATGAAAGAAATACTATATCCTGCTGAAATTTAACCAAAAAAGGTTAAATATCAGAGATAAAACAAAGATGCAAAACTACCCTCAAAAATGATGAAACATAACTTCCCCACCAGCAGAGCAAAGGCATAAACAGAATTGGGGCCAGGTCGTGCAACCGAAATGACATAGGAAGCCAAGCCATACATGATCATGCCGGTAACAGAGACCATAGTGATCCAACGATGTGTTTGAAAAGGAGATCCAGTCCCCCCCTGGAATCTGATTTCTGCGAAACCGAATAAGCCAAGAATAACAACCTTAAAAGCAAATTTCGGCGACACTACACCTTCTTCCTCCAAAAAGTGGGTCCACAGGCGTTTAAGAAACGCAATTGACCGTCTTGCTGCTATTACCGGATATACTGCAGGTCGTTCCTCAACAATGTTCGGTTCGACTACCGGATTAGCCAAAGCAGACCCCGGCATCACTACACATAGTCAGCCCACAAGCGTTTAATATGCGAAATTGGTTGTCGTACTGCTATGAGTAGAGATGTGTTAGCATTGGCCGTCTGAATATTGGCTTCTGCAGGTGCCTCCTCATCAACTACCGTAGTAGCCGAAACACATTCTTCCCCTAACGTTTCTGGCGGGAAATAGTCAGTCCGCAAGCGTGTAAGCGAGGATGCAATTGCCCGTCTTGCTGCTACGAGTGGAGATGTGTAAGCATTGGCCGTCTGATTATTAGTTTCTGCAAGTACTTCTTCCTCATCGACCACCACCGGATTAGCCAAAACGGAACCCATTATGGAGATTTGATATTGACCTTTTTTCTTTGGGCTAAGGTATGAGCAGAAGAAACAAGTAATCGATATCATATTTATGCTCGAAACATTAAAGGAAAGTAGAAACGTGGATATGAGTACACATCATAGACCAAAAGTTGAAACTCGAAAGTTTACGTCCACATCATAGACCAAAAGTTGAAACTCGAAAGTTGTCCACATCGTAGACCACAAGTTCAAACTCGAAAGTTTACATGCACATGCTTTTGAGTCTTGGTCTATCACCTATTTATGTGACTTAAAAGGAAACTAGTTTTTTTTTTTTTGTCGCGCGTTGCGGCGATACCGAGTAAATGATATTGTAAAACAAACATGATTTGAAAATAAAGGATTTGTTTAAAAAGCTAAACCATTAGAACGGTTTAGTTTATCATCATACTGTTTTATGATACCAAATAAATACTTTATTATAAGTACAATTTCGTTTTTAACAAAACTTATAACAGAATGTCTGGGAAAAAAAATCAATCATAACTACGTACTTAAGTTTTAAGAAAAAATTATAAACGTAAAATATTAAATAAGTATCAAATTAATCGATAAGATTTGTTCTAAAAAAAGAAAAGAGAATTATTAAAAAAAGGGTATAGGAAATATATGGTTTTAAAAAAAAAATAATTAAAAATATGTTATTAAAAATAAAAAATAATAAAAAGCTATATATTATGATAAAATTAAAATTACTATTTATCATCCATCACTAACAATATATATATAATATATATATAATGGGATGTTTGTATTTTATTATATTAATTAAAATTAATGCAGAAACACTTTTCCACTTGTGTACAAGTGTTTTAACATGGTGTACAATTTACTATTCTTTGTGAACATTATATATAATAATAATCAAAATTCAAGTGACATGCTTGTATTTAATGCTGAGTTTAGGTGAATTTAGTGAATATGGACAAAAAGGTGAAAATCAAATGACATGATGTGTGGTTTAGATTGTTCATGTTATAGATCAGAGTATCACCGGATCAAATTTTAATAAATTAAATAAAATGGATAGGTAACTGGTCGAACGGGATACAGAAACACCACCCGATTCACTACTACAAAAAGAGGCATTTGCTATGAAATTTTGCTACGGAAAAAAATGGTGGCAAATTTTGCTACGAGTTTGCTACGGATTAGCTACGAGCTCATTTTGCTACGAATTAGCTACGGATTAGCTACGAACTTCCGTCGCAAATGAATTTCGTAGCAAAACTCATAGCAAATTCGTAGCAAAATTGATGAAATTAATATAAATCATATAATGTAGCAAAACCGGTAGCAAAATCCGTAGCAAAACCATGAAAATAAGTATTAAGAAATAAACTAAAAAAAGTAAAATAAAATTTGTAGCAAAATCGATAGCAAAATTGTGAAAATAAATTTAATAAAAAAAACTTAGTAAAATTGGTAGCAAAGTCCATAGCTAAATCATAAAAATAAATATTTAAAAACTAACTAACTGAGGTTTAATAAGAATGGTAGCAAAATCGGTAAATAAATAGAGTCGGCAGAGAAATTGGTAGCAAAATCTAGAAAAATTCTTAAAAACTAACGTAGCAAAATCGGTAGCACATCCATAGAAAAATTCATTGCAAAATAAGAAAAAGAAAGTATTCCAAAAATAATTTACTAATATCCATTGCAACATCCATAGCAAAATACGTTGCAAAAACAAAACAAAAAAACAATTAAAATTAATTAATAATAGTGGTAGCAAAATCCATAGCAAACTAACAAAAAACAATAAAAAAGACGCGTAAGAAAATCCATAAGAAAAAATGGACAAAAGAAATACTAAAAAATAATTAATAATATATACTATAGAAAAATCAAAAGCGAAAATATTAATTACTTAAAAATAGTTAAAAAAGGTCAATTTGACACGGACTGATGTAAACATAAATACATCTAATATAGCTATCTCATACAAATAATACGTACCAAATTAAGCATAGGGATGAGCAAATGGTGTTGGGTACCTGTACCGAATATATTTGGTACCGGTTTGGTACGGTACCGGTATTTATCGGTTTTACCACTCAAATACCGGTACGATACCAGGTATTTTCGATACCGATGCCCATTCTTGGGATTTTCAGTACCAGTTGACACCGAACTCATCTCTAGTTAAATATATTAGAACATTTAGTAATTGATTTCTATAACGTTTTCATATTATTTGCACTCATTTTATTTCTATAACGCTTTCTATAATGTTTTCATATTATTTGCAAAACTTTGATAGTGTTTTGTTTTAATTGGTAGAGAAATATTTGGCCGAGCGCCCGCAACGTGGGCGGGGCATAAACTAGTACTACGAAGACCATGAGGGGGAACAGTGCCAAGCAGCTACCCGTCACTCCCACATTCGCCCAGACAAGTTACGATTTTACGTACAATTTAAAATTACGATTTTCCCCTTTTCAAAATTAAGATTTTGCCCCTAATTCTAATTTACATTCTGGCTACTGTTTTAGCTTTTGACAAATTACGATTTTACCCCAGTTAAAAATTATGATTTTGCCCCCAGTTCGAAATTGCGGCCTTCCCATCGTTTTAGTTTTTTAGCAAAACTATGGTTGTGTTTTATTTTAATTGGTTGACTCGATATAATTCATATTTGTGTCTGGCAACTCCCTTGCACTCGCTCATTGTTTTGACAAATTTCAGTTTTGCCCCAGCAAAAAATTATAGCCTTGCCATTGTTTTAGTTTTTTTATCTAGCAAAGCTATGATAGTGTTTTGTTTTAATTGGTAGAGAAATATTCGGTCTACGGCCCGCAATACGGGCAGGGCATAAAACTAGTTCATTTACATATATAACTAGTGTTAACCCCGCGTTGCGGGGCTTGGGTGGTAATACCATCATAAGTAGCAAAATTCATGGTGGTTTAGATGATTTTGTTTCTGATTATACTTTTAATTTTAACATATTCTAATTTTTTTTTATGATTTTAGACATTTGTTTTTATCATTAGTTGCACGTTTTGACCTGAACCTATTTTGGTTAGGGGTGTTAAACGGGTCGTGTCGCGGGTTGGCGGGTTTAACCTGAGCCGAACCCGAAAATTTTACACGAACCCGAACCGAAAATCATATCATACATATGAACCCGAACACGACCCAAAGTTTTGTGGGTTGACCCGAACACGACCCATTCAACCCGATTTTTTTTTTTCGGAAATTAATATATTAAAATTAAAATTTACTTAAAAACACAAATGTATATAACACAACTATATTAAATTATAAATCTTATGCTAATTTCTCTTTTTAAGTTATAATTATGGCGCCCATGGCTTTATAGCCTGGTGGTATCTTGGTGGTGGGATAAGGCTTTGGGACCAATAGGTCTTGGGTTCGATTCCCACAAGGGGGGTTTTCCCATGTTTATTGGGTTTCCTCCTGAATTGGTGTGGCATTATGTCTAGTGGAGATGGATATGATCGGGTGGTTCATCTGGTGGCACAATGATACTCCAGTGGTCCGTCAGTGATCCAAATTTGCCATTAAAAAAAAGGTTATAATTATGGCATAAAATACACACCCCATTTAATTTATGACATAAAATAAATTGTAAAAAATAAAATATAATATAGATATGTTAAACGGGTCAACCCGTCAACCTGATCAGGTTGACCCGAACCCGGCCCGTTAACCTAAACGGGTTCGCGGGTTCTACCTGAAACTGACCCGAGCTGGCTGCATCATCTGCGAAAGCTGGGCAGTTATCTTAACTATATGAACATGATTATATGCAAGGTTGTAAAACAAGGTCTCGAAGTCCGAGTACTCGCTACAAGGTAGGCTTCCGAGGCTTGAGTACCCTCAAATCCCCCTAGGGAACGCCTAGCTACTTTTGCGACCATGTTATATGTCTGCAAAATGTGTTTTGTGGCTTCTCATGATGGTTTGATTTCATGTTTTCAGGTCGGTTATTGATGGCTCTATTATGTAGGGATGAGCTCGGTACCGAAAATCACCAAATATGGGTATCGGTACCGAAATTGCTTGGTAAGGCAAAGTAAGTGAGCCCACTACTCCACCAAAAGGAGTGTCAAGTGGTATGCACAAGAACTATGTTGTTCTAGCTGCTATTTACACCCTTCTCACGGCTGACGGTTTTATCAGGCTGTCGTCTGCTTTTCTTCCATCGGTTCGCTCTCTGTTTCTTAGTTGTGATAGTAGATAGGATATGTAATTATAAATAAAGAATTTGCAATTACGATATGTATTTATTTTTTATAACTCTCTCTTTCAGTTTTTCATGTTACCCAATCTCGTGTACCACACGGGTTTTAACCTTGTATTAAAATAAAACAACTAATTATAGTTTTAAGTATGTTATAGAACTATAGAAGTGTCTTAGGGGTGCAAACGAGCCGAGCCGAGCCCGAGCTCGACCAGGCTCGAGCTCGTTTAACATATGAAAGCTCGAGCTCGGCTCGATTCGAGCTTTATTTCTAAAGCTCGAGCTCGGCTCTAAGGTAATTTTTCAAGCTCGAGCTCGGCTCGGGCTTGACTCGTTTAGTATTTATTAATTAATTTGTATTAATTATAATTATTATTATACATATAATTTAGTTAGTTTTTATATTTATATAAATGGTAATTATTATTATATAATATATGTTTAATATATTAATAAAAAATATATAAACAGAAAGCTCGTTTAGGCTCGCGAGCCGGCTCGAGCTCGATAAGCGAAGCTCGGGCTCGGACTCGTTTACTAAACGAGATTGTTTTTAGGCTCGGGCTCGAGCTCGAGCTCGTTTAAGCTAGGCTCGTTTGAGCTTTTTATCAAGCCGAGGTCGAGTAGCTCGCGAGTAGCTCGGCTCGTTTGCACCCCTATTCGGTACCAGAAAAATGCGGTTCGAATTTAGATCACAAGCCCAATTTTTGGTGCATATTTAATTCAAGTGGACATAGCCCTTTTGCAATAAAACAAAAATATTTTGAACGAATAATAAAAGCATATAATAATCTGGAATCTATATATATATATAAATGAGATGTATTTGGGCTACTTGGCATTTGGCCATATAGGCTGATGTGGCATTTTAGTTTAGGAGGGAAATCCATCTCAATTATCAATACACAAACAAAATGATTTTGGACGCGGGATCCGGCTGTTGTCGGTTCGGATATATGGTAGATTCGGGTTACATATATAACACGCTTTTGCACCTTCGAAACCCTAATTTTGATATCCATCTTCTCTCTCACGCTTCATTCCAAACCCTAATACACTCCATCCCCATCTCTCTGATCCTCTACTTTGCCTTTTCTCTGCTTCAACCATTGATTCTAAATGCATTTTGTGAGTTTATTTGGACGCCGATCTCCGAACCAGGTATAACACATTCTTTTATGAACTCTAGACATCTCCTTCATAGCCGCCTTTCTGGTTCAAGAGAACCCATTCTAAACGATTCAACCATCAGGTACCATCATCTTCTTCTGATAATTGTTTTTCTTATTGTTAATCTACTATATTGTTAATCGAATCAGTTGATACAACCAAAATCCTATCCCAATCATCTTCTGTATGTTGAACCCTGATCAGGTAAACAACCGTTCGATCATCTGTGTTCTTCCTTCAATGCTCTCGGCAACGATTGGAACCCTAGATCTCTAAAGCAACAATTCGGTAAGTTTTTTTATCTATAATATAATCTACGTATGTTTTTTTTTTTGTATAAATCTGGAACCTAAGGCAATTGTTATGTTGATAGTTTTCGGATGTCAGAAGAACACTGGCGACGGTGCCGGAATACTCTCCGGTCTCTCACATGACTTCTACAAGCAGGTACACAAGTTATTTTTATCAATAAGGTTTTAGATTTTAACTTATTAAGGTAGTAATCTCTCTATTTTCTTATGATATTATTCTTCAGTTTTGGTTTATATAATTTATTATTGTTTATATATTTTATTATGGCTTATACTAAACTTATTGGTTTGATTGTGGAGTGGTTGGGATTATGGTCTCTGGGTAATCACATGGATTAAAGCTTAAGGTATAGCACTTTTCATGTTCTGATTCAACGTTTTTGTTCATGTATTGAAGGTTTTTCTTAATGAATTGAATGTTGCGTGTGTTCTGGTTGGTTTGGGCTTGTCTATAAGGTGTTCGATGAAATGCCAATAGTTTATTTTCATTCTATTTTGGTCCAGAAATACAAATACTTATTGATTCATTCGAATTCAATGTCGTTGGGTGAGTCTCTGAAACATCACACTATCGTTTTCTCTGTATTTTTTAGTTATTTTTTGGTTATTTGTATCCATGCAGGTATATCATGGACCATGACAAAAATAAGCCTCCAGAATTGAGACAGGTTAAATTCGAGTGTTTTTTTCATTTGTCGTGTGTGTTGATTATCAAGCTGTGTTATCTGCAATACCATTTCTTCTGTTATGAAAGCTTAGGACACAATGGAATTTTAAAATTTGACGTGAAGCATTTGTTAACACGTTGATGATTTGTATTGATGTGTGTAAAATGCAACATATAAATTACATCAAATGAGGCATAAAACTAACCCTTTTTTAGTACTAATATTGGAAAAAGAGTGTTTTTGTCTTCCTTTTGTATTTTCAGGATTAAATGAGCTCAAAAACGCAAAAGAAGCAAAAAGACAGCTAAATCCAACATAAATACAAGAAAAGGAACATTAGTGGATTGCCCGAACCCTCAACGGCACCTTCCAAAGCAAAATAGAGAAAACAGAAGGCTGAACACGCCCCGTGCTCAGCCAGCACGGGGTCGTGCCCAAGAAGCAGCAGAAAAGACAAACCTATAGAAGCTTCTATTGCCCACCACGGGCCGTGCTCAGCGGACACGGGGGCGTGCCGAAAGTACTGCAGGCGCATTAATTGTAATTGCGAATTACAATTAATGAAGAGAGAGAGTGTCAGACGGGCACGGGGCCGTGCCCAGCGAACACGGGGCCGTGCCCAGGCCTCTGTTCAGCCTATAAATAGGAGTGCTTGGTTTCATTGCAACTTATCCCTTGGCACACTACCTCTCTCACACTTCATCCACCACCCACCACCATCACAACACCATCATCCACCACCATCATCCATTGTCCATCATAGAGTGTGTGAGTCGTCTCGGGATCCAAGATTGATCGTAAGAGTTCTTGACAATCAAGGCCATGTTTGCCTAAGTCTCTTACATCACTTGGTGAAGACAAAGTGTCTAGTATAATACTTTTTATTTCCAATCTTTTGCACTTTTTATTTGGTTTTGTATTAATGACTTTAATAACTAGTTACTTATGTTGAAGGTGATCTTTCCTTATCGTTTGTCCGTGGTGTCTTGGCATTATTTTACTGTCTATATAAAATAAAGGATTTTCACCATTCATATCTCCACGGTCTATATGGAGGTATGTTGGCTACCTGGTCGGGGGTTAAGGGAACGGTTTGGTAAAGGTCTTGCCATTGTTCAGCGTTTAGAGGTCCTGCAATGGACCTGGGTCAAATTTAGTAGGACCTCCTTCAATACTTCACGGTATTGGATGGCGGGGGTCCAAACTCTTTGATCCCCTCATAAGTTAACTACTATTAATACTATAACCCGGCTATTTAGGACTGTATCCCTGCTGACTCAGACTACTTAGTCGAGGGTAACGTCACCGCCAAAAGCGGGGCCTACCACAATACTGCATTAATAACTTAATTCATTATCTTCCAATAATCCACCCCTTTAGGATTGTATCCCTGCTGACTCAAACTACTGGGGTGAGGGTAACGTCACCTTCAAAAGAGGGGCCTACTACAATAACTAAGATAATCTCTTAATTATGTGCAAAAGTGCGGAAATAATCAAAGGTTATACTAGATACGAGTCGGAACCAAGTGATTCATCTTGTCTATCTGTTTTTATTTTATTTTTATTTTCAGCATTTTAGTTAGTTTTTATTTTTCTTAGTTTAAAACATTTTTCTAAACTTTTATTTTGGTTAGACGTTGAGGATAAACCGGTACTAAAAGCTCTTGTGTCCTTGGACGACCTCGGTATCTTACCAACGCTATACTACATTCAACGATGGGTGCACTTGCCCATATGTGTGTTTAGTGTTAGTGAAATATCGTGTTTTATAAATTTAAAACTTGGCTAAAATAAGTGTTAAAAAGGGCTTAAAATATACACCTAAAATATATAACACTTCGCACGCATCAAGTTTTTGGCGCCGTTGCCGGGGACACAAGGATTTTAAGAAAGTTAGGAATCAACGGCCTAATCATCTTTTATTTTTCTTTTTATTTTTCTTTTTTTTTTTTTTAGATTTTCTTAGTTTTTCAGCTTCTGCAGAGCTCAGCACGGGCCGTGCCCGCTGAACACGCCCACGTGCTCAATCATTGGAACTGGCAATCCTGTTTTACATCAGACAGTAAGCTGAACACGGGGCCGTGTCCACTCAACACGCCCCCGTGCCCAAGTTTCAGTTACTGAAAACAGAACCGTTAGATCCCGACGGTTGGTAATTTCTGACATAAACATGAGTGATAGTAATTATTTTTACTTTCGGCACTCTTATGGTACGTGGTGTCAATTATGTGGTGGCGAACATGAAGAAGTAAAATGCTACTTTCTAAATTATAGGCCCCACTACATGGACCCACGATCTTTTCACAACCTTAAGAGGGGCGAAAGTAAAAATAAGCACTATTTCTCCCTCGAATGCGCCCAGCCAGATATTCTAGGGGAAATGTTCCTTAGCGAATTATTTCAACTAGAAGAGCTAATTCTGAAATGGATAGAAGAGCTTAGGAAGGATTTTATTAATCCGCCCCAAGACGATACCCATGAAGAAATGTTGGAACCGCATTCCGACAACCTCGTTGCTCCCGAAAATACCTTCGTACCTAGCAAAGACTTGGACGATAGTCGTCCCTGTGTCGATTGTGCCGTGAAGGACTCTCCATCGACTTCGTTCGGTGCATACATAGACCTGAGCGATTCGGCATATACCTTCTTTAACAAGAGCCCGGAAAAGGGTTGGACTTGTCCACCTAGAATGAAAATAGGAATTACCCTCACCGACAACCTCTTGCGTTCTCGCCTTAGTCTAGGACAATTAAGGTATATTAGGCACTTTGGGGTTGTTCCAACCAGTAAGGAACCACCCGATATCGGGGAGATCCTTGAGTTAGCAAAACTCCATAAAACAGCCTCCAGACACGGGGCCGTGTCCAGGTCAGCACGCCCCCGTGCTCACTAAAAAGATTCTCTGCTGATTTGGTCAGAATACGGACAAAATGTGTCAGGATTTTCTCTGAACACGGGGCCGTGTCCAGTCAACACGGGGCCGTGCCCAGGACGCTGTCGTTTTCTTTAAATGCAGCCTGATTCCTGCTCATTTTGACCACTTCAATTGACAGAGATCTCTGGAATTTTCACTCATACCATCCTAGGTAAGTGTCAAAAGAAGGTTCCAAGGGACCCTCTTGTCCTTTCCACTTTTATTCATTTCCTCCTCTTTCAAAATTTTTCAAAAGTTCCTCCATGGAAGCTTGGAAATCCTTTGATTCCAATCCTCTATGTGAAGTTTGTAAGATTATTTGCTAAAGATTCTGGGCTAAAAGTTAGTTGAATAACTTTACTTTAAATTATCCGAGCTTAAAACCCAGATAACAATCATAAAAATAATTTAAAACTCCAAGAGTCTTTAGCCAAAAATCCTGCAGACAAATGGACACGGGGCCGTGCTCAACGAGCACGGGGCCGTGTCCAGGGGCTCTGTTTTGTAAAAATTTAGTCTCCTTCGGTTTTCTTCACAGAAAATGGCAAGCAGAACAAGCGGATCATCTTCAAGAAATAACCGACATGGGAGGAGATCTTCAACAGCAGAAGATTCTCTTGTAAACTATGTTTACGCTCTAAGGGAGGCTATTGATGAAATGACGGGAGTGGAAGAAGCATTGGTCGACCGTATCAACCATCTTACCGTGGGGCTGGAGGGCTGTCTCCATGAAGTAAACCTCTTGCACCAGAGGTTGAACCTTCTCGCTTCCCCGCCTTTGGTACCCATAATAACCCAAAGGGCGTGGAACGTGGTGCCCGAAGTTGTCATTCCAGCTGAATGGTACGCCATGCACCAAGAGGTTCCTCGAAGAGTGGTGCAAGGAGTCCCGGTGAATGTTCCCCCTCAACCACCAACAGCAGAAGAAAACGAAGCCGCATTCTTCCTCCCTAGGGAGATCGAAGAATGGCTTTAAACAAAGTTTAGGAAGGAACTCGTTCGGCTAAAAGTCCTACTCTATCGGGAAATCATTCTCGAAATTTTCCTATATTGGTAGAACTCCTTATGATAACCTCGTGTACTCGCTGACCTATCTAGTTAAGTTTTAATTTTAGTTTAATTTAGGATTATGTAAGTTCTCTCTATGATGAAATGAAATGATGGTTTTAATGTTTGGATGGTTTGTAATGAATGAAACACACTCATGGTGGTAAAGGATGAAAAGGGGAACGAGAAAAATGATCCCATGCACAAGAACGAGGCAACCCGACAGTTTTCTCCCTTTCAGAAGGTTCAACACGGGCCGTGCCCAACCAACACGGCCCCGTGTCGAACCACCTGCAGAAAACGCCCAGTACAGGTAACTGGACACGGGCCGTGTTCACCCAACACGCCCCCGTGTCCAGACTTCTGTTTCTCTTATTTCAATTTTGTTACTGGCACTTGAACACGGGGCCGTGCCCGGATAACACGGGGCCGTGTTCAGTGCCCAGTAACACAAATTTTTGCTTTTAAACACTATTTTACACATCTAATCAACCTAAAAATTTATTTTTGGGACACATTGAGGACAATGTGTAATTTAAGTGTGGGGGGGATGCTAAAACCTTGAATTTTGCAAGTCCTAAATACAAGCCTTACACAAAACTCTATTGGAACCGCTAATCACCCCAAATTTTTTTCAAAAATTTCATTTTTACTTGTCTAGGTTTAACTCGGGAAATTCAAGCTCTCAAAAAGGTTATATTTTTACAAATTTACAACCGATAGCGTAGTGATAAAAAGAACCAACATAAGAAAATTATGAAAAGGCATGACAAACTTATTTAAAATTTGATTATATATACTTGATCACATAAAAACCCATTCCCACAAAAGTGAGTTTTGAGCCTTTATTGAGCACACAATTTCATATCATTTGACTAAATGCTCATTTTTCGTTTCTTGTGTGAATAGCCGCTTGGTTCTTACGACTCTAGAACTTGCCATGACAATACATTCCCGGTCCTTATCAACTTAAACCCGAGTAAGTAAATGATAGAGGCATTAGGACTAACCCTTTTTCATTTCTACACCATTATTTTTCTTTTTTTTTTTTTTTTTTTTTTTTCACCACCTACCCAAAAAAATCCCCCTAGTTAGCCCCTTTGAGCCTAAACCTTTTCGTTTCATCACCCAAAACAAAAACCCTTTCACCCACCAAAACCTTTTTCATTTTTTTTAACCCTTTATTTTAGTAACAAGTTCGGTTCTTCGAAAAAAAAAAAATGAAGCAAAAAGAAAATAAACAAACAAAGTAATCAAAAATAACTTTGTTTGAATAAAAGCTTCATCAAAAATAAAAAGTTGCGAAAATACGAAAACCGACACTTGTTACGCTTTTTAGCCCTTTTTCTACTAACCACTAACCCAACCACCTACCTTTAACCCTAGCCAACCCTTAACCCACAAAGTCCTCTTGATATCTACAAAGGTATAAAAGTTAAAAAGGAGGAGGATTGATTTCTTGGCAAGCCTATGGTAGGAATAAGCTCCATGCCGCTCTCGAGTGATTCACTAAAAATACACCTTCGGCCGAGTGTGAGTGATTTCCCCGCGAGGTATGTGAACTTGTATATAAATAGAATTTTAAAAAGGCATGTTATGCCCAAATAAGTAATTTCTTTTATGAACAGTTCTAAATAAATCATTACGAATAGGAGTGTAAATAAATAAAAATAAAACCCTAAAAAGATCTTGGAAATCCCGACACTCTATGACAAACCCAAAACCTTCTCTTCTACCTATTCCATTTGGGAGTGTAAGCCAAATATTAAAGAGTTTTGCTTGAGGACAAGCAAAAGTTCAAGTGTGGGGGTATTTGATGTGTGTAAAATGCAACATATAAATTACATCAAATGAGGCATAAAACTAACCCTTTTTTAGTACTAATATTGGAAAAAGAGTGTTTTTGTCTTCCTTTTGTATTTTCAGGATTAAATGAGCTCAAAAACGCAAAAGAAGCAAAAAGACAGCTAAATCCAACATAAATACAAGAAAAGGAACATTAGTGGATTGCCCGAACCCTCAACGGCACCTTCCAAAGCAAAATAGAGAAAACAGAAGGCTGAACACGCCCCGTGCTCAGCCAGCACGGGGTCGTGCCCAAGAAGCAGCAGAAAAGACAAACCTATAGAAGCTTCTATTGCCCACCACGGGCCGTGCTCAGCGGACACGGGGGCGTGCCGAAAGTACTGCAGGCGCATTAATTGTAATTGCGAATTACAATTAATGAAGAGAGAGAGTGTCAGACGGGCACGGGGCCGTGCCCAGCGAACACGGGGCCGTGCCCAGGCCTCTGTTCAGCCTATAAATAGGAGTGCTTGGTTTCATTGCAACTCATCCCTTGGCACACCACCTCTCTCACACTTCATCCACCACCCACCACCATCACAACACCATCATCCACCACCATCATCCATTGTCCATCATAGAGTGTGTGAGTCGTCTCGGGATCCAAGATTGATCGTAAGAGTTCTTGACAATCAAGGCCATGTTTGCCTAAGTCTCTTACATCACTTGGTGAAGACAAAGTGTCTAGTATAATACTTTTTATTTCCAATCTTTTGCACTTTTTATTTGGTTTTGTATTAATGACTTTAATAACTAGTTACTTATGTTGAAGGTGATCTTTCCTTATCGTTTGTCCGTGGTGTCTTGGCATTATTTTACTGTCTATATAAAATAAAGGATTTTCACCATTCATATCTCCACGGTCTATATGGAGGTATGTTGGCTACCTGGTCGGGGGTTAAGGGAACGGTTTGGTAAAGGTCTTGCCATTGTTCAGCGTTTAGAGGTCCTGCAATGGACCTGGGTCAAATTTAGTAGGACCTCCTTCAATACTTCACGGTATTGGATGGCGGGGGTCCAAACTCTTTGATCCCCTCATAAGTTAACTACTATTAATACTATAACCCGGCTATTTAGGACTGTATCCCTGCTGACTCAGACTACTTAGTCGAGGGTAACGTCACCGCCAAAAGCGGGGCCTACCACAATACTGCATTAATAACTTAATTCATTATCTTCCAATAATCCACCCCTTTAGGATTGTATCCCTGCTGACTCAAACTACTGGGGTGAGGGTAACGTCACCTTCAAAAGAGGGGCCTACTACAATAACTAAGATAATCTCTTAATTATGTGCAAAAGTGCGGAAATAATCAAAGGTTATACTAGATACGAGTCGGAACCAAGTGATTCATCTTGTCTATCTGTTTTTATTTTATTTTTATTTTCAGCATTTTAGTTAGTTTTTATTTTTCTTAGTTTAAAACATTTTTCTAAACTTTTATTTTGGTTAGACGTTGAGGATAAACCGGTACTAAAAGCTCTTGTGTCCTTGGACGACCTCGGTATCTTACCAACGCTATACTACATTCAACGATGGGTGCACTTGCCCATATGTGTGTTTAGTGTTAGTGAAATATCGTGTTTTATAAATTTAAAACTTGGCTAAAATAAGTGTTAAAAAGGGCTTAAAATATACACCTAAAATATATAACACTTCGCACGCATCAGTATTCAAAATATTGTATAAATATGTTTTTAACTAATAATATTTTTTACTGGTTATAGCTGGACAGGTGGCCTTCAAGGATGAAGGAAGAATCACTATTGTTGATTTAAGTCGCGTCTTCAGGAGATATTGCTGATGCCATGGATGTACCGAGTCCTTTTGGCACTGCATTAAGTATGCCAGCTGCCTTAAAGACAGACCATGAAGCCAGTAAGTTTTAATCGTATTTCTTTTGACTAGACTACATATACTTTGTAAACAAAAACCAGAGTGTCTATTTAATTTCGTTACAGGTGGTAGGGAACTGGTGCAGATACTGCTTGCTGCTGGAGTTGATGCTACTATGCTAGACACCCAGCATGGGCGGATAGGTTTGCATAAGCTGGATACTCCTACCTTTTTATGGCTTGGATCCGATTTCCTACCTTTGAAAGTAGGATAAGCTGGATACTTCTTTTTTATGGCTTGGAATGGACTCATCTTTATTTAATCAAGTGTTGTACTATTGAGAAGATTATCTTTGAATTCCATCTGATGTCGCGTTATCTACGTTCTGGTATATTTCTTTCACATTACTCATATGCTGTATTTTTTACTTGATTTTGTAGGCTAGATCTTGGTCTCTTAAGGGATCACTCAAGTTTAAAAATGATACTCATCTTGCTTTTGTATATTTGTTTTTTGTGGTACACATAGTTTGCCGAGTCTCCTAGGTCAACACTCGGCAGAGAGGAACCAAGACGCCACCGCCTACGTCGACAATCTCTACCCTCAGGTGCTGTGTTGTTTCTTTATTCATTATATTTACCAATGTTATTGTATTTGTAGAATTATTATCCGATAAACAAACTAATACTTCTTGTGATTATCAGGGAGAAAGTGAAAAGCTAACCGTTAACAACACATTATTTGATTTTATTTTCGGTTGTCTTCCTGTAACACATGAATAAACCCAAGGTATTCAGAAACAGTTTAGACGGGTGCTGGTAAAGATGTATCTATGTGTCATTGGCGGCGTCTTGAAGTTTTATAAGGTTATTTCTAAAAGCAAACTTTTGTGATATTGTTTTCTTATTTTAGTATTTAATTTTGACTATATTATGAATTGTAGGGTTAATGCATGCTTGAATTTGAGTTTTCTTTATCAAATAGATGTAGTAATGTGATTGTTATTGATCCAAAGAATTCCTTTTTCACAGCTTTCAAATTTTTTTTCCAGGTTTTAACCTTGATAAATTAAGAAAACAGAGGTCATGTATATCATACGCATCGATATCTGGGTATTAATTAATATTAAAATGACTATGAAGGGACCTTCACCAACTGAAGTTTCAAGTGGAACGTAGTAGCAGTGACCCAATACAACATATTCAGAGGAATAGTTTGACCAACTCTTTGTCAGGTAAGTCTTCATTCACTTGTCTTATTCTTTTTCTTATTATTATTGTTATTTTAAAAATTTATGGTTTGTTGCAGAAGAAAATGTATCCGAAGGAGCTGTAGTCCAGCAGAAGGGGCGTTTTAGTGTCACTGAAGCAGATTTGAGCCCCAAGGTACACAATTCATAAACATACATATATATGCCTATACATATATACATATCTTGAATTTGAAAATTTGGTGTAATTTCTTCAGTTATGTTGCACCAGAGTATGCATGCACCGGGATGTTGACTGAGAAGACTGATGTATATAGTTTTGGAATACTTATAATGGAGATAATTACCGGGAGAAATCCAGTTGATTACAGTCGACCGCAAGGCGAGGTTAGCAATATTTAACTACTAATCTTAATATATATGAAATTTGTTCTGTGTCTAAACAATTGCATAATTATAGGTAAATTAGGTCAGATGGTTAAAAACAATGGTTGGAAAGCGTAATTCTGATGAGGTTGTTGATCCCAAGTTGCCTGAAATGCCATCGTCAAAAGCATTAAAACACATACTTTTAGTGGCTCTTCGGTGTGTGGATCCGGATGCAACAAAAAGACCAAAGATGGGGCATGTATTTCACATGCTTGAAGCTGATGACTTGCTGTTTCCCACTGTGAGCCTGCATTATTTTTACAGTTTTGAATTTTAGTCGGTCAAAGTCAATTACCTTAATCATTCCTGGATGATGATGTTTTTAACTAAAATATGAAATATTAATAGTAAATGACAAAAGTAGAGGAATCTTACTAAGTGTTATAAACAATTTATAATGATAACTAATGGACAATAAGATAGAGGAATCATTTGGCTGCTTTAAGTATTTGTTAACAATTAGTAATGAAAATATTAAAAGTTATTTTACTTCAATTTGTAGGAGAGGAGAGAAACTTCACGTTCTAATTGCAGTTATAAGGTTGACAATATCGAGTTGAATGATAAACGATCTGGTGATAGGGATTCTGATACTGGTGAAGGTGATGGTAGTAGCAGGAATCATAGTTGGTAATAGCAATACGACAATTTATTTCATAATTAAAGAACTGACGACTGCAAATTCTCTAAATCTTATAATCTGTTATTTATTTATCATTTTTTTTTTAATTTTGTATTACTACTTAATCAATTCAACTATTAATACTCTTTCACCTTTTATGTAATAAATTTATAACTTAAAAAAAAGAAATTCACGTTGCAAAGAAACCCAAGCAAGCATCTTTCTTGTGGGTGTGTGGAATTTGAATGGGTTTGATGGGGTGGTGGGACACATTAGCCAGCTAAGTTTTAATTCATTGAAACTTGCTGCAGCTGCACAGCTACATGTTATATATATGTGTCAACTGGAGTTATGTAACTTAAGTTATTATTTTTGCAGCGAACTTTGGTGGTTGGAATCGAATTATTGTTGAGAAGTCGTTTGGTAAGGACTTGGCTTCTGCTGAAGAAACAGGTTCTTAGATCAGAGAACTATTTGCTGAACCACAAATTTACCGTCTTGATCATTATTTACTTTAGTCTAAATGGGTTCGGGTCAGTTTATAGTTGAACCTGCTAACCCGTTTAACTAAATGGGTCAGGTTAGGGTCAACTCAATCGGGTTGGTGGGTTGAACCGTTTAACCCATTTATATTATATTATATTTTTTTACAATATGTTTTTTGTCATAAATTAATTTGACAGTTTATTTTACGCCATAATTATAACTTAGAATGAGAAATTGACATACGATTTTATAATTTCAATGTAAGTTTTTTAGTAAATTTTAATTTCAATATGTTAATTTGCTGGAAAGTTAATATATTGAAAAAGTACGGGTTGAACGGGTTGTGTTCGGGTCAACCCACAAATATTCAGGTTCATATGTATGACACGATTTTCGGGTTCGGATCGTGTTTGGGTTCATCCAAAATTTTGGTTTTCGGCTTAGCTTAAACCCGCCAACCCGTGAACACGACCCTTTTATCATGTGGATTGGTTTTGGAAGTTTTGTGATTGTGATTTGGTGATCTTGAAAGATTTGTCAAATTAGGGGTTGTGTTGCTGATGAACACAAGTATCTATTTGTATGCATTTAGATTCTCTATTTTGGGGGGAGGGGGTGAATAGGTAGCGGAAATCTTGAAGATTTACGTGATTAGGGTTCTGGGTTGCTTGATTCATTATATTTTATATTGTAGCTAAAAGGTATTTTGCTCAGGGCACGACTCAAAACGGACTGTGGATCGAATGGCAGTCGTGGAGACAAACCATGGATCTAACAGTGTAGGAATAACCGGCGAGGGAAGGGAAGTTTTAATCGGAACTCTAACGGCGCTTGCAAGGCATGAAGTGGCAACAAATGTGGTTTCGTTGGTTTTAATTCATGGCAACGACTACGGCTTCACACATATTAGTGTTCTGTTTCGTTTCTCCCAAAGATATAAAGGACTAATCTTTTGTGCCATTGAAAAAAGACTAATCTTTTGTAAGCAAAAGCGATGTAGCTTTGAATTCTTAAATGTAATGCAATTTATTTTTTCTTAATTTATATTATATTTTTATATCTTATACAACTTAAATTGTTTAACTCGTGTATCACACGGTAATGCCAAGCAACATAGATGGACTATCACGCAAAGTGACCTTTGCACGAGGATTTTTCAATATGCCTATTATGTATTGCAACGGATGTTCTTGCTCAAGTTTGAAGCTCAAAATTTGAAGCTTTTTTGACGTTCTTTTAATCAATTTTGAATGAACTTTGACGCTTTTATATCAATTTGAGTTGAACAGGTTACACATCTCTACTAATTAAAGGATTAAGAGATATCACATAATTTGTGATTAGACTCCTAATATTACATATACTCATCTTGCTTTTGTATGTTTTTATGGCTCTTTACAACAAGAAAAACTTTAAGAAACCGAATTAAAAAATTGTGGTGGAGAAAAAGGAAAGATGATACTTTAGAGGTTAAAAGTGTTATTTATATACTTTTATTTATTGACATACGATTTTATAATTTCAATGTAAGTTTTTTAGTAAATTTTAATTTCAATATGTTAATTTGCTGGAAAGTTAATATATTGAAAAAGTACGGGTTGAACGGGTTGTGTTCGGGTCAACCCACAAATATTCAGGTTCATATGTATGACACGATTTTCAGGTTCGGATCGTGCTTGGGTTCATCCAAAATTTTCGTTTTCGGCTTAGCTTAAACCCGGCAACCCGTGAACACGACCCTTTTATCATGTGGATTGGTTTTGGAAGTTTTGTGATTGTGATTTGGTGATCTTGAAAGATTTTTCAAATTAGGGGTTGTGTTGCTGATGAACACAAGTATCTATTTGTATGCATTTAGATTCTCTATTTTGGGGGGAGGGGGTGAATAGGTAGCGGGAATCTTGAAGATTTACGTGATTAGGATTCTGGGTTGCTTGATTCTTTATATTTTATATTGTAGCTAAAAGGTATTTTGCTCAGAGCACGACTTAAAACGGACTGTGGATCGAATGGCAGTCGTGGAGACAAACCATGGATCTAACAGTGTAGGAATAACCGGCGAGGGAAGGGAAGTTTTAATTGGAACTCTAACGGCGCTTGCAAGGCATGCAGTGGCAACAAATGTGATTTCGTTGGTTTTAATTCATGGCAACGACGATGGCTTCACACATATTAGTGTTCTGTTTCGTTTCTCCCAAAGATATAAAGGACAATCTTTTGTGCCATTGAAAAAAGACTAATCTTTTGTAAGCAAAAGCGATGTAGCTTTGAATTCTTAAATGTAATGCAATTTATTTTTTCTTAATTTATATTATATTTTTATATCTTATACAACTTAAATTGTTTAACCCGTGTATCACACGGTTATGCCAAACAACATAGATGGACTATCACGCAAAGTGACCTTTGCACGAGGATTTTCAATATGCCTATTATGTATTGTGGATGTTCTTGCTCAAGTTTGAAGCTCAAACTTTGAAGCTTTTTTGACGTTCTTTTAATCAATTTTGAATGAACTTTGACGCTTTTATATCAATTTGAGTTGAACAGGTTACACATCTCTACTAATTAAAGGATTAAGAGATATCACATAATTTGTGATTAGACTCCTAATATTACATATACTCATCTTGCTTTTGTATGTTTTTATGGCTCTTTACAACAAGAAAAACTTTAAGAAACGAATTAAAAAATTGTGGTGAAGAAAAAGTAAAGATGATACTTTAGAGGTTAAAAGTGTTATTTATATACTTTTATTTTATTTATTGACATACGATTTTATAATTTCAATGTAAGTTTTTTAGTAAATTTTAATTTCAATATGTTAATTTGCTGGAAAGTTAATATATAGAAAAAGTACGGGTTGAACGGGTTGTGTTCGGGTCAACCCACAAATATTCAGTTTCATATGTATGACACGATTTTCGGGTTAGGATCGTGCTTTGGTTCATCCAAAATTTTCGTTTTCGGCTTAGCTTAAACCCGCCAACCCGTGAACACGACCCTTTTATCATATGGATTGGTTTTGGAAGTTTTGTGATTGTGATTTGGTGATCTTGAAAGATTTGTCAAATTAGGGGTTGTGTTGCTGATGAACACAAGTATCTATTTGTATGCATTTAGATTCTCTATTTTGGGGGGAGGGGGTGAATAGGTAGCGGAAATCTTGAAGATTTACGTGATTAGGGTTCTGGGTTGCTTGATTCATTATATTTGCTAAAAGGTATTTTGCTCATGGCACGACTCAAAACGGACTGTGGATCGAATGGCAGTCGTGGAGACAAACCATGGATGTAGTTGTGTAGGAATAACCGGCGATGGAAGGGAAGTTTTAATCGGAACTCTAACGGCGCTTGCAAGGCATGCAGTGGCAACAAATGTGATTTCGTTGGTTTTAATTCATGGCAACGACGACGGCTTCACACATATTAGTGTTCTGTTTCGTTTCTCCCAAAGATATAAAGGACTAATCTTTTGTGCCATTGAAAAAAGACTAATCTTTTGTAAGCAAAAGCGATGTAGCTTTGAATTCTTAAATGTAATGCAATTTATTTTTTCTTAATTTATATTATATTTTTATATCTTATACAACTTAAATTGTTTAACCCGTGTATCACACGGTTATGCCAAACAACATAGATGGACTATCACGCAAAGTGACCTTTGCACGAGGATTTTTCAATATGCCTATTATGTATTGCAACGGATGTTCTTGCTCAAGTTGGAAGCTCAAACTTTGAAGCTTTTTTGACGTTCTTTTAATCAATTTTGAATGAACTTTGACGCTTTTATATCAATTTGAGTTGAACAGGTTACACATCTCTACTAATTAAAGGATTAAGAGATATCACATAATTTGTGATTAGACTCCTAATATTACATATACTCATCTTGCTTTTGTATGTTTTTATGGCTCTTTACAACAAGAAAAACTTTAAGAAACCGAATTAAAAAATTGTGGTGGAGAAAAAGGAAAGATGATACTTTAGAGGTTAAAAGTGTTATTTATATACTTTTATTTATTGTAAGTTGAATTTTGCTAAATAACTTCAAACAAAAAAAATGAATTCAACATCTTCTTCGGAGCATGGCACGGACTTTGAATGGAACAATTGGGTATCACTTAAAGTCATTTTTTAGCGTGGAGGTTGGGGTTGGATCACTTGCCTACGAGTACAAATCCGGCAAGACGAAGTGTTACTATTGGGTCTATTATGTGCAACTTTTGTGGAGCATATGAGGAGTCTGCAGAACATCTTTTAGTATCGTGTGGGATGACGCAAACTATCTCGGACTTTATTAATACTTGGTACATGCTTTATGGCTTCTTTTTCTTTGAATTCGAGGACCAGTTGAAGTTTTATAAGCAAGCGAGAGGCTCTGTGAAGTGTAGAAAGGTTGTCTACTCCATTATTCTAACGGTCGTGTGGTGCATTTGGCGAAGTCAAAACAATATTATATTCAACCGTAAACAACCTAAGGTGGAGAGTTTAAAGTAGGAAATTAGAGTTTTGGCGTACGTATGGGTTATATTCAACCGTAAACAACCTAAGGTGGAGAGTTTAAAGTAGGAAATTAGAGTTTTGGCGTACGTATGGGTTAAACATCAGTCAAAATCCGTTGGTTTATCATGGGAAAATTGGCAAAATTTCGTGTTAATTTTTTTTTTGGGTCTATGATGTAGTTTGTTGTCTGGTTGTTTTTGGATGTGGATTAGCACAATGCTAATCTGTTTTTTTTAATAAAATTTGATTTGTTGGATGTTTAAAAAAGGAAATATATCTCAATTATCTTCTTTTAATTAATGTGTTTAAAAGTTTTGTCGTGGAAAGTTTTTGTTATGTTTTTACTTAGGTCATGTGTGGCTTCATGTACAATTGTGTTAAATGCTTGGTTTAGGTAGCATTTAGTCAGGTTTGGTAATCGGGTTTCGGTTAAAAAAAGTAAAAACATAAATGCCTTTATTTCTTTGGGATTATGGTAAAAAAAAAAGTGGTTTGGCTCAACTCATTTCTTCATAAGTGCTTTGGCTTAACCGGTACCGTATCGCATAGCATAGGGGTGCACATGTAAAGAAAAGGAAGGAGGCGCCCCATGGAGAAAAGTGTTATTTTACGGCAAATAACGTTTGAAAACATGTCTTTTAATTTCAACATTGGTACCGCATAGTATTGACACCAAATTTTAACTTATTTATTTAAACACTTAATAACGTTTGAAAACATGTCTTTTAATTTATTTAATGACATAATTAGATTATAAATTGATTTTTCCTGCCCAGGAAGTTCCCGGGTTATAAAGATTCACAACTACATGGTATATTTTTATTAATTAATATATATAGATGCATATTTATTTTTTAGATATAAAGATTCACAACCCGGGAGTATTCCCGGGTTATAACCTAGTTTTTAATAAAAGAAACACAAAGCCACCGAGTCAAAACAAACACAAACTCCCGATCCGAGTCACCTCCTTCCAACTAATCAAAACCCTTCATTTTAATCTCCACCAATCAGAATAAAGCACACGGATCCACTATTTCTCATGAGTAGTGAACTCAACTTCCATGAATATATATAACCAGGCATTATTTACCTAATTAGCCTTTTCGCAATCTGAAACCCTAGTTCCCAAATCCATCTATTCTCACCTTTTCCAGTAAGATTATTATGCATATTCTTCTTTAATCGTTAATCAACAGTTCAAAATTGGTTGATTTTGTTCTGACTGTGTTTTTCTTTTGAAATTTATTCAGATTTGTTACTTTGATTCGCAATGGCTCGTACGAAACAGACCGCTCGTAAGTCCACCGGTGGAAAGGCTCAAAGGAAGCAACTCGCTACCAAGGTATTTGATTCTTTCAACATTTTGTACAGTTTTCGTTTTGATTTTGTTACAAAACTGTTTGTCGTTTATGATTGTTTTTTTGTGACGATTTGTTTAGGCTGCTAGGAAATCTGCTCCAACAACCGGAGGAGTGAAGAAGCCTCATCGTTAGCGTTCTGGAACTGTCTCACTACGGTGAAATGGCCAAACATGTTGTTTCCAAGGGTACTAAGGTTGTTACCAAGTTTACTAGCGCTTAGAGGAGATTGGTTTGTTGGGTTAGGTTTTGTTTGGTTTGGTTTATGTAACTGGATTTTGGTAATTTGATGTAAAGCTAGTTAATGTTCATTTATTAGTCTGAGGTGCCTTGAAGTTGGACTGGAAGAAGACAACAAGTAGAGAAATATGCTATGACCGGAAAATTGAAGAAAGTTTGTTTATACACTTAAATGAAAGGGATACTAGAATTGTTGTCTGATAATCCGCCACAAAATGTTCTTTAATGTTGAAATTAGGTGTATGGTTTTTGTGTAGTTTGGATTTTATTGTGTTATTTGAATAAGTTGGTATTTTAATTTTATTGGTTTGTATATCAAGTCATGTTGGTTTTTTATATTTATTAAAGATTTGAGTATAATGATTGAACGAAAAATAATAAAAAAAATAATAAAATTTTAAAGTTTTCTTAAATATCAATTGTTAAATCCTTAGCAAAAAAAACCTTACAAATTTGTAGCTAAAACCTTTCAAAATCTGATTTGTAACAAAAATCATTAAAAATTTGAAACAAAAATTTTCAATGGATTTGCACAAATTGTAGCAAATTTATGTAGTCAAACTCGTAGCAAGTTCGTAGTTAAATTTTGTAGCAAAAACATTGCAAAGTATCATAGCCAACCCATTCGTAGCAAAACTACTACTCCGTAGCTAAAAATAACCATAGCTAAAAAACATCCGTAGCTAAAATTTTCCGTAGCTACACGTATCCATAGCTAAAAACAATCGTTGCTAAAAGTTTCCGTAGCTAAAAACATCCGTAGCTAAAAACCCATAGCAAAATTTCGTAGCAACCTTCTTCATAGCAAATTCGTGGCTAAAATACCGACGACATTTTTTGTAGCTAAATTCGTCGCAAACATAATTTCCGTAGCTAAAGTTCGTAGCAAATAAATTCGCGACAGGACTTGTAGCTACGAATCAAATTCGTAGCAAAAAAGGTGTTTGCTACGGATTTGCTACGGATTTGGCCGTAGCAAATGCCTATTTCTGTAGTAGTGATTCTAACTGAGTGTAGGATACACATTTACCATCTATACTTAAGTGTAGATCGATTCCGAAGAACACCACCCAAGTTTGGTACCTCGGATTAGCAATGGAATATAAAGTACGTGTGGTTACTCTCAACGGTAGACATTTCAAACATAAAACACCACTGTTTCATTAACGACCAAAGCAGTACAAACAGGAGTTGATGCACTACCCTTACGTCTAACATTCTAGGAAAATAAAAGATTGATGTACTACCTACTAAGCTTGGAAAAAAACTAAGGTACTCGGTATGGGGTGCAGCCCCGCTCCGTCCTGCTTCGGCGACGGAGTGAACACCATGCCGCCCCCCTGCGTCGCGTCGTCCCCGTCGAGCTGGTGCCGTTTGCGACGGTCCAAAAATAGTGGGGCCCAATCAATAAAGTTACCGTTTAATTAAAAAAAAAATTCAATTTTTTTTCAAAAAACCAACGGTAATATTTAGAATATTTATAAATTTCAATTCTATTTTCACTTTCATTCACGGCCCAAAAGACGAAGGCGAAGGACCGGGCCGCGGAAGAAAAAGCTCGTGTAGAGGAAGAAAAGTTACGCGAGAAGGTGCGGTTGTCGAATGAGAAAATCCGAATTTCCGATGAAAAAATTCGGCTCAAAGAATGGGAAATAATGATGATGAATGTCGAGGACGAACCCGAGCCGAAACGTTCGATGTTGAAAAAACTTCAAAACGACATCATGAAGAAGCATAATATTATTTAAGTCTATGTTTTTTTTAAGTCTTTGGTTTTTTTTATTAAGTTTATGTTTTTTTTTATTAACTTTATGTTTTTTTTATGTTTATGTAATGTGGTTTTAATATTAATGAAAATATTTTGTTAGTATATTTGTTAAATGTTAAAAAAAAATAGAAGACTATAAAAAATAAAAAAAACATAAAAAGTGGTGGAGGACTATGACTAGGACCATCCTCCCATGCCTTCTAGTTTTGGAGGATGGACCATCCTTGGGAGGATTATGACGTGGCGCCTACGTGGCGGACCATCCTCCAAGGATGGTCCATCACCATACCGAGTAGCCTAAGAAAAACATAAAAAGAAATTGTAATGGATCAAGTAATAAAAATGGAATAGAAACTAAAGGTGGTGGGAGCGGGGGTTTAGGAGTTGCTTTGGTTCTTCAATCGTACGATGATTAAATGGATCATGGCGTGTGTTGCTACCACATCGTTTTCCTTGTCGATTAATGGAAGTCTCTATGGGTATTTTAAAGGCAAGCGTGGCCTGAGGCAGGTCCACTCTTTTCACTTGACCCATGCCCATTTGCTGACCCGGTTCTAAAGATATCAACGACTAACACAAAATTCCGTTCGTTTAGTTAAACGAACGAACATTAGATAACGTGTCCGTTTGTGTTTGATAGTTCATTAATGTTTATAGTTTTTATACATCATTTAAATACTTTAAATACACGACAAATAAAAGTATTTAATAATCATAAACGCTGGTTTGTGTCTGTTTGTTTCTATTTGTGTTCATGAACATAAGTTCGTTAGCTATAATTAACAGACGAACATGAACATGTTCATGATTTCCTTAACGAAGATAAAATCTCGTTTGATAAGTATTCATGAACAGTTCGTTAACACATATATTTTCTTAACAAACGAATACGAACAAGGTCTTGGTCGTGTTTTTTCGATTCGTTTGCAGCCCTAAATGGTTGCATCTTTCGTATGTGTAGTATTTCTCCCGAGAAATTTTACCGCTATTGGTTTCTCTCATATCCCTCTCCCATCCCAATGTACTTTTTGCATGTCTTAGACTTGTAAAGATTTAAAGTCACACCATTTTTTTAGGTAACCGTACCCGCCACTATCTTCGTAACTTACCAAATTCATTAGAAACTTCGTTCAACCTGTAACAATCAGTTAGGTTCATTATTCGAAAGAATTCTGTTTGAACACTTTGATGATCATTTAAACAGCGTTGGCAGGACCATTTTATGGTCTCCTGTTGTCTCGGCAAATTTAGTTTTGAGCATCAGTTTTTTTTCTTGGTGCAATATGTCTCCATCACTTTAAAGTGTCATCAATCATGATAAAAGGTCTTATCAAAATAACAATTTATGCTACTATTTTGTTACTTTTTTATTATTATTATTTAATGTGAATTTATGTGGAATAGTCTTCTTGTATTTAATGCGAATTAGGTGAATTTAATTTGATAGATTTTTTTTTGAACGGCTAATTTGATGGATTCTTATTTATACAACTTATATTAAATTAATAGTGGGTTGGCCCGCGCGATGCAGCGGGTACACCACCTCTAATCTAAAGCTACCATATGCAATCTAAAGGACAAAAGACTCGGTTGTAGAAATTGATGATCACATTTAATACTATTGATTGCGATGGAGAAAACTTACAACCTAAGATTGATCCTCCATTTAATGGGTGGCAACCTTTGGCGTGTCTAGAAAGTGAGGCTTCTAAACTGATGGGTGAAGGAGTAGGGGCAGGATTGGAAAAGAAGGGTAAAAAATTAGAGATTTCAACAAAGACTCTTGGTATTTGTTCATGAGTGTGTTTGTATGACGACTTAAAATTGTTAAAAATTACCAAAAGGGTAAAAAACCCAGTTATCTTAATAAGGTATAGTGGGTATGCCCGCGCTTTGCGGTGGGTGTCCTAGCTGATATCAAATTCAATTATTCAATTATAATGTCCATTACAAATTATAAATATTGACGTTAAAGCATGCAGTTGGTTAAATACAAAACCTGGTCATCACTCTAACCTTACAAAAATATCATTTTAGTAGTTTTTTTTGGATGTACAACTCGTCTTCGAACAATCATTCGTCCCCCTATAGGTGAGGGTCTAGTGTGTCGGATGTTTCACCAATCTTGTTTGAGACTTTGGTGGTGTAATTAAGACGCCACTCCAAAAGTTATAACAAAGGGATTCAAGTAAAACATGAAAATGCAGCTATAAAACAAAAGTCAAATATGGTAATTTGGAATTTATCTACGAGTATTACATGCATTCTGGTCCAGAATCTGCACCTCGTATTTTTTTTACAAATTCTTCAAAGACAATTACATTCATAAAACTCAAAAATAATCACATGAAATTGGCAACAAGAGTGGCTACTTCAAATGCCAACAGAGGATCAATTTGCAAGCTTACAAGTGGAGGCTTAGAAACTGCACAAATTAAATAAATGAAAATAAAATTAGAACCTAGAGTGAGCACAATATGCATAGAGCAAACTGAATACGTGAATACAAATGTTTAATATGTTTACATACCATAGCTATTCTCTAGAAAGATACAAAGAAGTAGTTCAAATGCAATAAAATAAGCAAAGGTGTGGCAACAACTGAATGGCATGGTGCCCACTGCACAAAGATGAAAAACAAACATTCCGTGATGGATACTGTAAACGGTAACAAAAAATATGTAAAACGAAGATAGTATACCTCACGGCCATGGGGAACTGATGGAGCGGGTAGCGAGAATCTTCCTCGCGCAACGACAGCATGAAATAGGAAAAGAGGGAAGAAAATGACCCTGCTGCATCAGTGCATCGTATATCAACAACAGCTGTAAGTTGAGAAATTACATCTTCAAGAAACTAATATTAAATACAGCAGCTTTGTTTGCAAAAATATCCACTTTGTTAAGTGTGTGTAGTGTGTACAAGTCTATCTACAGAAAACTTACCATTTTGGAAAGGCCTTTTCTAATAAACACTCACCACTTACAATTAAATCTTAAAACTCCATACAGAACAATACATGGTCATAAGAAAATGATTCACCAAGAAAATGATTCATGAGATTCATAATGCGTATCTGAAACCACAACTACCTCCAAAAGATAAACATGTTCCTCCAACCTAGGACATAGCCTCAAGCTTTGAAAAACTCTATAAACTGATATTTTAGTGATTTTCCCTTTTATAAATGGGTCTTATTTTAAAACTTGTTTATTATCTTAGTAAAAGTAGTTTCGCGATCATATTCATTAAATGGAAATAGAACTCAAAGAAGTATGTTTTAAGTGCTTACAGCATCAAACATCACGAAGTGAAACTGCATCTTTGTAGATATTCCTCCTCGCATGAGAGCCAAAACCGATACCGCAGCCGTAATGATGTTGTACAAGCAAGCAACCAAGACTGCTGCTATGAAATATCTGCAGGATAATTATAAATATATATAAATTAATTAAAATAATAAATGAACCGAGCCCAAGCTCAAGTTAGCTTGTAATATACCCATAAGCATAGCTGGCATGAGCTTTACAAATATAGCTCAAAACGAGTCAAGCCTGAGCTCGGGTCAGGAGTTGGTTTACTCCCAAAAATTAACTTACATGAAAGCTGGGGACTGAGTAAATTTTGCAGTCATGGGTACTGCAAGACCTGGTGCAACTGGAATCATTTTGGTTTGTTTAGAAGTGACCATAACAATGATAGCAACCAAGGCTGTTGCAAATAGCGAGACCTTTAGAGCCACATCAACCACCAGACCTTTAGTACTCTAGTACTCCGGTGCACCTGACGACTTTAAGCCAAGGGCGCCTCCGGGGTGTCGATGGTTTGGCTGCCGGAATTTCAATAGCAAGCAAATTGAAGTTTGTATTTTTGTGAACTCTGAAAATCTTAGTTCATCACTAAAACTAATTACTAAAACAACTAAACAATACTCAAACACATACCAATAATCAATTAGTCAGAAACTCATCAAATACAAAATTCACGAATCTTCCACAAGCTCATCAAATGCCATCAACTACTAAATTTATGAAATAGATAATAAAAGAGGAGATGTTCGAAGCTGATAATAAGCAACTGAAGTCGCAGGTATCGCATCATGAATGACAATATGTTGAGTTTAAAGGGTTGGGGTCTGGAAGCGAAGGGGCGGATTCAATTCGCGTCTTCAATTGATTTCAATTACGCCTTAATTGAAAGGCCATAACTGATGATTGTTCATCGGCCTTTCAATTGTTCATGTAGTTTGGGATTCACCGGCGTTTTGGTTGATTAGGGTTGAGGGAAGGCAACGGATGAAATCCCTGTAACTGAGTGGACGAATTTTAGGTCAGACCTTTGGCAAGACTTTTCATATGTAATTTTAATTAGAGTAAACTGCAATTTTACACCCTGAGGTTTGGGGTGATTGGCACTCTTACCCCCTAACGAAATAATTGCAATTTTACCCTTCAACGTTGATGTTCTGTCGCAATTTTACCTCATATTTATCATTATTATTATTTATAAAATCAAATTAATAACCCAGATCCTCCTCTTGCCTATTGAAGAGAACCACAGCTCATTCTTCTTGTTGATTGGGGATAAGCACAACCTCCTCCTCTTCTTCTTTTTGTTGTTGATTGGGGATGACCACTTTTTGTCGATTAGAGACAGCCTCTTCCTCTCCCCCTCACTGATCGATCAACAAACAATTACACAATCAGTTATTTGAAGAGACGTACACCTTCTTCTCCTTGCTGATTCGAGATACGCACACCCACTTCTGGTCGTCTGGAACCATCTCGATGAAACCCCACACAGCACCAGTCTCCGTTCACCCCTTTCTTCTCCAAACCCAAAATCTGAAACCCTAACCCTAACGTTTGGTGAAGGTTGGTGGTGCACGGGGTAGTGGTGGTTATGGAGGTGTACGGTGATTGAAGGTGGTGACGATGTTACGCAGAAGCAGAGGAGGTAGCGACGGAGTGGTGGTTGTGGTGGTGAATGTTGGAGGGTGGTGGCTGGAGGTGGTTGAGGGTGGTGGCTGGAGGTGGAATAGGTGTACAAATTCATTATCCTGCTGCTGGTTGTTTTATAACTTTTTTCCCATAAAGTATGCAACTCTTGAAATTTTTTCCCTAAGGTCCTCATCGAGTCACAGTTTTGTTTTGACTCTGTTTAAATAAAATTTAGTGTTTACCTTTTGCATTCACTCAGATCCTTCTGAGACATATCAAAGGGACTAGGTATCACATATTATTGAGTTCTCAATGCATCCACTTAAGGGAGTCAATTTTGCAGCAAAACTTGACTGGTCAAATACATTCTTCTTCTGTTTGTTCCTTGTTCTCTTAGTGGAACTATAAATTAATATTAGTTGTAGGACATTACTTTTCTTTAATATTGGACCAGGCTTGCTATATTATATATCAACAAGTATTTAGAAGAGTGTCATTCATACTGCGCACACCACTAAAGCATACATGTGGATTGAGCATCTGATGAAAAGATGACAGCTCAAGATGAGAAATATAAGGTGCCTTCTTGTATGTTGTATATCTCTTAATAAATTTTGATAGAATCCTTACAAAGAGATGGAGAGATTCATGACAAGGGACTTCATTTGGACAGACAAAAAGGCTCAAACTTCCAAGTTTGTAATACACCTTTTTAGGTTGGTAATAAGATTCAGTTTTCGTCAATTCAACTTCTATAGTTGATTTAGTGTCCCTTATCCCATTTAGCTCTATGAGTCTTACCTTAAAGATCAGCTTTAACCATTTAGGCCAATTACAGACCAAATAGCATATCAAGTTAATTGAGTGACTTTAATAGCATATCAACTGTTGAGAGTGTTGGAGGGTGGTGGTTGGAGGTGGTGGCTGGAGGCGGCAGTGGTGGTTGTGGTGGTAAATGGCGGTGGCAGTAGTGGCAGGGGGTAAGGGTAATCTTACAGAGTAGAACAAAACACAGGGGGTAATATGAAAGGGCATTATAGTCATTTCACATTAAAGTTAACAAACCTGTTAACAAATTTGAGGCTGGGGGGTAAGGTTGCGACATAACAGCAAACGTTGAGGGGTAAAATTGCAATTATTTCGTTAGGGGGGGGGGGGGGGGTAAGAGTGCCAATCACCCCAAACCCCAGGGGGTAAAATTGCAGTTTACTCTTTTAATTATTTTAATTATAGTTTGAAATCTCTAAAATACCCTTAAAGTGCCTTAAATTTTATGACAATGGGCAAGTTTATCCTCTCTAAAATAGCGTGGCTTTCTTATACATTTTGCTTCAAAATGTGTAAACAATGTAAATTTACTATAAGTGTAGAAAACCCAGTTTACTTAATAAGATAGTATAAATTTAGTATAGTTTTTTTCGGCAAAACATGAAATAATATTTAGTATAGTTTATTTAACAAAAACGTGTTACACGGTTAAATAGTGAAAATTGTTTGTTTGTAAAGCACAATAAGATAAGTATGTGTATCCGACGATCATCCCACAAACTTGCAATCTCTTCCTCATAGTAATTAACACCCAACCTATTTCTATAGTGTTTAACAACTATTGCCATAGTCATCAATTCTTTAGAACACTTCTTAATTATTTTTACATAGTTAGCCTATAAATTAATGAAATAAGTTTCATCAAATACATAAGAGAATTTGATAAATATCAACCCTTAGATCAATCTGAGGTAAAATCTGGACCGTAATAATTCAAGAAAAGCTTCTAGAAGCAGAGGTTGAGAGCGGTTATCCTTTCCTTAGGTTTCTCCCCACGTCGCCGGTCAAACCCACTCTTCTTCTCTTTCTCTGCTCAAAAACAATTCATAGGTTCCCAATTTCGATTTCGGTTCCCCAAGCACTGGAGACTATTAAAAAATCCACTCATCTTACAATCCTTTAGAGTGGTTTGATTTCATAAGATTAAACTGGCGGTGGATTGGTGTTCGGATTTCCTCTCCCCGCTGCTCTGACCAGGTTTTTTCAATCGAAATCGACAACGACGGTGGACTTGAAACTGATAATAGTTAGGTTTTGTTGAATAATAGTTTTTTTTTCATCGATTGGTATGTTTTACTTGCGTATTCATCATATTTATTGGCCAGATTTTATAAATCAATTTTGTGTTTATGTTTGTGCATCTTTAGGGTTTTAATTTTTGAGTTAAGTGAAATGCCAGGTTATATCTTTGTCAAGGTATGTCATTTTGCATTGTTAAATTCTAAGAAAACATCTCCGATGCATGTTACAAGGTTGAATATAATCTGTTCCTTATTTTTTTTTATTTGTATGTAAGATGGTGACCATCTAGTGAGTGAGAAGGGGTTAGGGCGAAATGCGAGTCCATTGAAATTAGTTCAAATTGCATAAAACCATAACTCTTGAAATGAAAATAGTTGCAATTTTGATGGGAAATTTCTTACAAATAGGTGACATGGTCTGTGCAGGGACATGTTCAAATGCACTTGACTGTTATATATTTTAGTGTAATCGGGGGATTGACTTGGTGATCAAAGCGAATAATAATACACATCAAGCAAGTTAGGAGGTGCGGGAGTGCACGCTTGTTTGAGTTATTATTATTCGGAGTGTACGGGCGGAGCCCGTACCCTACGGGGGTTCCAAGGGGGCAGCGCCCCTGGGAGCAGGGTTCAAGGGGCGGCAGCCCCTGGCGGGGTCCAAGGGGCAGAGCCCCTGGCTGGGGTCGAGCTTGGAAAAATTTTATTTTAATTAAATTGCTTTATGGAAAATGCCTTAGAAAAAATATTTTGTGAAAAATCGTCCTAATTTTTAGACAAAAATTAAGGCATGGTTTAATGCAATTTTAATTAAAATTAGAAGATAACTGCCAGAGGCAGTTATCTGCAAACAACCCCAAACTCGTAAACACAGTTTTTGATCACTTTTTCTCTGGTTCAATCAATTCACGCAAAACACATACTCAGGTTCAATTTCTCGAAATCAGAGTTGTATCCGATTGAATTATTCGGGTGAACCACCGAAATAATTTGATCTGAGAGTGATTACACGCCTCTCTGATCATCCGTTTTCTGAAAATTCCCCAACATTGACCACATTGAAATCTTATGAAGCTGAGGTACTATGAGATTGCGTATTATAAGCTGAGGTACTAAGTTTGTTAACCTGATTCTTTTTTAAGTGTTTTTATTACACTTGAAATCTTATTTTTTTTGTTTAATTTTATAAAGAGAGTGATAGCCTGGAGATCATTTCGTATGGGCCCATCTTTAGTCCCTACAAAACGCATTTTCACCGTAAACTCAGTGAGGGTTGTCTATGTCTGTCTACTACTGGTAAATTGTCCTCTTACTATATAATATATGTTGCTTACTTTTTTTTGAATGACATGGAACGACGTGCCAACCACCGTGACACCGGGTGCTGTGGCCAAGGTCGACTACTCGACCACCGCCAGCCCCTTGGCTCTCCCAGATGCGCGGAAACCCAACCTCCACCCGCCCGAAGGGTTTAAATACAGTCAATTAGGGCATAAATCTTGCTTTTGTCCTTGTATGCTGTTGTTTTCGCCTACACTATCTCTTCTTCAGCAGCAGTTGATTTCAAGTCAAAAAAAAAAAAAAAAAAGCATTCATCAGGAAGGGTTTGGGTCGCATAGTCATGAAGTGGCCAAGGGTTACATGAGGAGGGATTTGAGGCCGAAGGATCGAAGTTTCAGTGAGCAAATTACGTTGTTTTGTTCATAGAATTATACCAAGAATCTGAGGTTTGATTTCAGTTCTTCATCTCATGACTTTCGAATTATAAATACTAATGTTCCCACTAACTAAAAACTGATTTTGGATGAATCCTGACCGTCTGATCAAGCTGAGATGAGATCTCAGCCATTTAAACTACATATTTTCTTCTGGAAGCAGAGGTTACCGGAGGTTACAGGCGGGTTGGAGGTTTAGGTTTCCAGTTTCGCATTTTATCTGCCATCCAAAATCTCGGAGTGATTACAGCCTCTCTTCATCGTATGCCTGATCCTTTTTTCCCTCCGTAGTTTCAGCCTCTGAAGGTATGTTTGGATTATCGTTGAATCAAGAGCTTTTTTCCATTGATTGATACGTTTCACTTGTGTATTAATCATAGTTATGAAATTTACTGTCAATTTTGTATCGATTTGCATATTTAGGGTTTTAATTTTCGAGTTTTGTGATATCAGTTAGCCATTAATCAATCCTCTGATCTGAGGCCTAGCGCACGAATTGAGGTCCGCTGTAACCGTAAGGTTGCCACTGCTCATATCACTGAAAATCGCCCGTTCATAATCATTACGGGTAAAGTGAGTTCATAGTATTACTTTCCTATGTGCACATACGTAGGTTTATATTGAAGTTAATGACATTCCCAGATTCATACCTCACCGAAGATCCTTTCAGAAAAGAGAGTAAAATCTAATCATACATGTGAAGAAATATCTCAAAACCATCAAGCTCATGAGCAATTATTGCGACATCTTCAGGTATTTTTATACTTTTTTTCTACATCTCATAATCAGTGTAGTATATAAGCATGATTCCAGAGAGTTGGGGTTTAACTATTATTTTATATATTCCAGTAATTCATATACAATTGATTCTCCTAGGCTCTAAATAGTTCTCATATTTGTAGGCTCAAAATCATGAGTTTGCTAGCATCTTCAATATAGAGGACTACAGAGGTAACTTTTTCATTTGGATACGCGGTATGGTTTCCCGTGGGGACACGGAGAGGTCCCGTAAGCCGGTGTTATGCCCCTCCATGGAGAAACCTGATGGGTTCCGATCCGTGTACGGCCTCACAGCCGTGCCTTACAGCTACCCAATCCCAATCATGTTAAAGGTGGCACAATGGGCGGGCTCGGTGGGTTATTTTTTGTTTGGTCCGATTGGGTTTAACGGTAAACACGTTTTCTTTTCATTTTTTTTAATTGGTTATAAAATTATTTTGTGCATATATGAATAAAAAAACAATATCATTACGATAATTATCTTAATTTTAAATGAAGTAATTTAGGATTTAGTATTAAGGATATGTGCTATGGGTCAATTGCTACATTCACCCGTTCGACGTGTTCCATCTTTAGCTAATATTTCAAAAAAATAACCCAATAAACCTGTTGATAGGTTAATGGATCAAAATTGCCACCTCTATCTGTTGTTACATTCCCATTCATCACATTAAGTTCAAATTTTCTTGACCCCGGTGATGTGTTTGCAAGCTATTGGAATTGCTTTGAAGCTTACTTTATCAGGAAGGAATCAGCTTGTATATCCCTAAACATGGGCCTTTACCGTAATTGTTTTGCTATGTATCATCACCCAATTATTAAAATAAGGTAATGATTATTTCTTAGAATGAATCAGTGTGCATTATTTATTAATATGTGGCCAAACTTTTTGGTTGACTTATGTAGAAAGTCAAATTGAAGGGATTGTTAAGCTCGCATGTACAAAATTATCTTACTGAGGAATTTATTAATTTAATCTTACAGGATTGGGATGGGTAAAATCCTCCTCAGATTATAACAAAACTATGTGACTTTGTGACAATCCTTTTTGGAACATTCATACACAAAACCAAAGACATGGTTGATGGTATGGTGCTTTACTTCTTTGAGTCTATTATATATTATTAAAACTGCTTAAACTTACAATCTTGGCAAGTGTGATCATGACATCTGGACAATTAAAAGTTTTAATTATGATTAGGCTAGATATATGCATCAGCAGTTAATTTTTTTATGTTTATGTGTTTAGGAAGTAGGATTGTAATTCCGCCTGTTATACACATATTGCAAGCCACCAAATGTACTCACATTGATTTTTTTAACTCTTATTCTATGTTATGGTATATTTGGGGACATAGGCAAAATTTCTTAGGTAGAATTTCCTATATATCTTTATGCTTTTATTAGGTATTATCAACCTTAATGGCTAATGAGGATTTAAAGCCTCTTGATTATGTATCAGAGATTGTTCTGCATAGAAGAAAAAACGAGGACCGGGAATTAGAAGAAATGAGCAGTTGGAACAACGTTTCAAGAAATCGAAAAGTGATAATTTCGTTATCACGATGTCCAGGCAGTGTGATCGAGTAATTTTGCCTTTTAATTTTGTTCTTTTTTTTCTGATCAATGACCTAATTCTTGGTAATTTAAGTTTTATGCTCTGACTAGCATTTGATGTAATGTTTTTGTTTATAATCATTATGCACTTGATGCAAGTTTTTGTTTAGAATCAAAAACCCATTTTAGCAGCCCAATTGGAAAGTTGACTACCGATTACATTGACCTTAGTTAACCCAAACGGAACCTACTTAGGGTTTTTGTTAGAATGCAAAGATAAAAACATATGTTATTATACCGTTGATATGCCCGTCCACCGGACAGGTATAGAACTAGTTGAATATGAAAGTGAAGAT
Source organism: Helianthus tuberosus (assembly GCA_030545235.1). Classification (NCBI taxonomy): domain Eukaryota; kingdom Viridiplantae; phylum Streptophyta; class Magnoliopsida; order Asterales; family Asteraceae; genus Helianthus; species Helianthus tuberosus. Next base: position 205,370,720 of record CM060425.1, read on the forward strand.
TATCTGTGTGTATATTAAAGCTTTTGGAACTCTTTATTAACCTTAAATATTGATATACACATCATACATTTATTGGAAATCTTTATTAATCTTAGATATTGATATACACATCATACATTTATTGTCACTCGTTATAAATTAATACAAGGCATTTGCCCCTCCCCCCCTTATAAATATATTTTTTTACTTATATAGAACTTTTAGATCCGGTGACTTCCAACCCCCGGTGAAAATTTTCAAGCTTCACAACTGATAGAAGATATAGATTCTATATATCACTGTTTAGAAATAAAAAATACAGTTATATATAAGTTTAACCGTATGATATATTGAGATTAATTTTGTCTACAACATGAATGAGTTGAAGGATTCAGTGTCTAAAACGAATGAGACATACAAAAATTTAAAAACGAGAAAAAATTACCCTTTAACTTAAAAAAGGTGAAGGTGTGAAGAAAGTGATTGATTTTGGAAGTGATTATCTCATATATATACATATGTATGTTAACTACTAAAACAATTATAAAGGGATTTGTATATTTGTATTTATAACACTACCCTTTAGATATACATACTGTTCGTTATACACTATTAATAACATGCTTCAGGATGATGTTAATCGATACTTCAGGGCCTATGGGAAATTTTCCGTTATCGGTTTCCCTCATATCGCCTCTCCCTTCCCAACATACTTTTTTCATGTCTTAGACTTGTAAGGATTTAAAGTCACACCATTTTTTTAGGTAACTCTACCTGCCACTATCTTAGTAACTTACCAAATTCATTAGAAACTTCGTGGAACCTGTAACAATCAGTTACACTATAAGAAAAAACCGTTACAGGAACAACATTTTTTAGACCTATAGGAAGGACATGTCCTCTCTATAGGTCTTTTTCATCAATAGAGAGGACATGTTGTCTCTATAAAAATTGTCTCTACAGCTCCGTTCCTATAGGTCATACAAGTCGTCCCTATAAGTGTCCTCTCCATAGAAAAACTTGTTGAGACAACATGTCGTCTCTATAAGTTTGTGAAAAAAATAATTAATATTTATTAAATAAAAAATCATTGAAGAAAATATTTTTTAAACCCTTTAGAGACAACATGTTGTCTCTATAAGTTTTCTTAAAAAAAAATAAAAAAAATGTTTGGGCCCTATAGAGACGATATGTCGTCTTTAAAGGTTTTCTTTATAAAAAATAAAAGAAAACATTTTCTTATATAGAGACAACATGTCGTCTCTAATGGTTTTTCTTTAAAAAATGAAAAAAAAAAAACATTTATGCTCTATAGAGACGACATGTCGTCTCTATAGATTTTTCTTTAAAAAACATTTATGCCCTACAGAGACACATGTCGTCTCTATAGATTTTTCTTTAAAAATAAAAAAAAAAGCATTTATGTCCTATAGAGACGACAAGTCTTCTCTATACGTTTTTCTTTAAAAAAAATAAAAATTAAAAAATCTATTATCTAGATATTGAAACCAAATAATTCACACAATACACCATCCACAAAAACATACATCAGAATCTTTAAAGTTGGAAAAAACAAAGCCCACTTGTACAGGCTACAAATCATTTGGGAAGTTATACATATTCACTATTTGAACAATTTACAAAGATACATTATAACCTTCCAAGTTAATTTAGTCATTTCTAATATAAATGGAGATACAAACTCACATGCCAGCCAATGCCTCAACAGAGTAGCACCTAAGTAGGCAGTGGTGTTGCAATCAACAACCGAGATGCAGCCGTATATACACCAGTTCTGTTACTATACGGTTTGTTCTTCATTATTATTCTACTGAGCATCAACCTGATACATAACCTGATTCAAAAGTTAAATATGAGTGGCCAATATTATAATTCTAGTGAGCATCAATTGATAGGGCAAAAAGTGAAATCACCAACCTTTTTAAAATAAGGTATATGGTACAAAGTTGTACGAGAGAATTCATAATCATAATGCCTTGATTTTGATGACCAACATAACGGGTTTCCTTTATTGTACCATTATCTATAAATATACATACATGTATCATGCATAAGATAACCTTTGTGAGGGTCAAGGAGCTCATTAAGTAGCATAAACGAGGTAATACCGTAATAACTTTGTGATGTGTATCTGCAGGGTAAAATGTGGAAATTAGAACACTAGTATTTTCTTTTTCTTGTTAATGTGAGATAAATAGATAACTAAGGCCACCCACTAGAATTATAAGTTATCATATAAAGTTTATGCGGAATATCCGATGTGAAATTTGAACCACATTAATGAAAACATTCAAGCAGAAACATAATAGCATGATCAGAGAGTATGGATGAATGCTGACTGTTTTCAACACATCTACTAAAGAGGCGAAAAATTTACTAAGTTGTCGGGTTATGTGTTATACCTTCGGATCCCCGACCTGAACCTCATCACATTTCTTTAACCTCAAACAAAACATGTAGGTAAAGAGGGCTGACCTGAACTTCGCATGTGCTTCGTCCGTCGCCTGAACTCGCAACCCAGGCTCACTGGAGGTGTGTATCTAACCATGGTTGTCTTTATTTTAACTGAAAAACTGGCATTCAAGCATGGGGGTGCTCATCGGAACGCTAATCCCCACTGTCCTCGGCGTAAGTGGTGGTTACAGAACACAGCAAGAACGGTTTTGGTAATTGCGGTGGGCTAAACCGGTAGATCGTAGGTGGGACGGAGGGACTCACCGCTGGTAGTGATGGTGGGAACAATTGGGGGGAAATGAGGAAAATGAGGATGCGGCTTTATTTTAGAGAAACTGGGCTCAACCTATTGAGACGACTTATCGTCTCTATACGTTAAAATGTTTAATAATTTTTTTAATCTTTATATTTCCTTAAAATAAAACTAAAAAGAATTAATCTATTAGAATAAAAAATATAGTTTTTTTTCCTGTAGTCTCTATAAGTTTATTATACAAAAAATATCTTTTTTATTTTCTTAAAATAAAACCAAGAAGAATTAATATACTTCTAAGGTTATTTTTCTAAAATACTCTTGGAAGAAAATAAAGGGGTGGGGTTCTAGAGTGAACACAACGTTAGAACCTGCTTGTTGAACCCTACTCAAGTATATATAGGGTTTGCTTTTAGGTTTAGCATTAGTATTTAGGGTTTTGGTTATGGTTTAGCCTTTAAAGTTTAATTTTTAGGGTTTATAGTTTAGATTTTATAGTTTAGCTTAGTGTTCGGCCTTATGGTTTAGCTGTAGGGTTAAGAATTAGGGTTTAGGGATTAACTTTATGGTTTGGGGTTAAAGGTGTTAGGGTTCCTGGTTAAGGTTCGACGAGCCAACTCCAACGACGTTGGAATGAGCTCATCATTTGACCCAATTTTCTACGATTCCTAGGTTAAAGACACTTTGTACCGAATCCTTACCATACTACACACACACACACACACACACACATATATATATACAAAAACACACACATACATCACATACGTACAATAACACATATACACACGTACACTACCACATATACATACACACGTACATGAGCCTGAGCTGGACAAAGGTTGAGCTCAATTAACTTCTGAGAGCTCAAGCTCGGCTCGTTGGTAGTTTCTCAAGCTCAATTAAATATTTATAAAGAACTAATATTACACTAAGGCTCAAGAACGGGCCGGACGAGCTTCACCTGTCAGGCTCGATAAATAAACGAGGCCAATCACCACCAGATACATCCACAACTGTAACATTAACCGTTGGCATGAATCTTTTATTGGTGAATGAAGTCGTGACATTAACCGTCGTTGTCTGGCTTGATGAAGTCGTAACCCTTGTCGTTGTGGAAGCAGATGACGACTCCGGTGAAGTCAGCATCCACCATTTTCAATGTGGTAAAAGGTGTGGAGAGTGTGGGGAATGAAAGATGAACCCTAACAGTTTATAGGTGCCTTTTGGGTTCAAGTTATTGGGGTGGGTTACCTAAGCGGCTGTTGGTGCAATCTAGGGTTCCGGTTAACTTCGGTTGGGGGTGGTGGCAGTGAGTGCTGACGTTGTATTTGGTACGGTGCTCGTTGTGTAAGATGATGGAGTTTACGGTAGTGGGTTGTGGCTGTTGGGGCTAATGTTGGCGCTGGATTTAAGTGGCAGAGGTGGTCGGTGGGGTAGGTGGTGGTCTGATAGTTAGAGAAATATAGTATTGTATAGGTGGCAGTTCTGTGATTACACAAATACTTACTTCCACAACGAGCCATTTGATAACCAAGAGCTCTAATACCAACTGATGCTGTTTCACATGCAATCAAATAGCTCAGGAAACTCGAATGATTAAAATCAAAGGGTTGAACCAAAAAGTTCAAGAATAAAACTTCAAGAATGAAACACACACATACGCATACGCCTACGTACACAATTAAATATACATACATGTATACGCACACACACGCACGCGTACAGATATACATATACATATATACACACACTAAACAAAGACGTACATATATACACACACATAGCCATACCCTCATACGTACATAATTACATTTACATGCACGTATACATCGCATATGAACACATACACATATACATACGTAGGGGAAGGTTCAAATGAAAACCACTAGTTATCGCGAAAACTCGAAAACTAATTAAAAAAGCCAAAAAAACATACCAATTTTCGCCATTTTTTATATATAAAAAAAATTCAAAGTTTTTTTTTTGTAGTGCACATGCGATTTTTATAAAAAATTGAAAAAAAAATTTTTGGTGTGTTTTTTAGGCTTTTTTTAGTTAGTTTTCGAGTTTTCACGTTAAAAGTGGTTTTCATTTGAACATTTCCCTACGTACGTACACTATTAAACATACATACACACATGTTCTATAAGTTAAAATGTTTTTTAAAGTTTCCAATTCAACAAACTAGAGAATAAAAAAAGCAAAAAAAAATTATTTTCACCTTATAGAGAGGATATGTCGTCCCTATAAGGTAACCAATCTTAAAAGGCACGAAAACCCTATAGAAACGACATGTCGTCTCTATAGGGTAATCTATAGAGAGGACTTGTGTTGTCCCTATAGGTGTCCTCCATATAGGTGTTTTTTCTTGTAGTGTTAAGTTCATTATTAGAAAGAATTCTGATTGAACACTTGAAGTGGTTTGATGATCATTTAAACAACGTTGGCGGGACCATTTGGTGGTCTCCTGTTAGAGGTGCAACCCTAAACCGGGTTAGGAACTGAACCTGACAACACTACCTAACCCGAACCAGGTTTGAACCCGATCTTTAGCCAACCCGGTTTGAACCCGTAAGGTAGGACTCGGTTTGGGTATTTCCTAGACAAACCGGTTTCAACCTGACTGTTCATAACGCAATCACTCAACCCGGTTTGAACCCGATATCTCGAACCCGTCTAGATGCATTGAACTAGCAATTACCCAACGGCTATTTAATGGTTTTTTGATCATTATAGTGCATTTAATGTCGATCTTTTGATCTTTTTTCATCCCATATGTTAGTATAAGTATAGATTAAAGGTGTTAGTTAAATCACAACACTCATAAACATAAAAATAAATAAATAAATAAATAGACACTCCCAAAATGCTATGGATTTGATAGCGGGCATTAATATGTCAATATGGGTTGTTACTCTACTAAACCTACTAAAAAATGTAAAAAGAAAAAAGTCGTCGTGTCGCAAGATTTTTTTTCATGAAATTATTTTCTAATTTACTTATTATATTACAAAAACAAATAAAGTATGAATTTTTAAGTTATTTCGGTTTATTATTATTTTTGAGAATTTTATATGAATAGAGTTAAGCAATAGGATTGAGAACCCAACCCGGTCTCATCCCAACCCGAATCGGTTTTATAGGGTTCGGTTCTCCAGTCTCTCAGTCTAGTCTCTTAATCTGGTTAGAACCCAATCCCGTTTGAGTGCCAACCTGGTTTGAGTATTTTTAACCTAACCCCAACCAGGTTTAAACCCGGTTTGGGTTGAAACTCTAACCCAATTTGTGCACCTCTATCTCCTGTTGTCTCGACAAATTTAATTTTGGGCATCAGTTTTTTCTTGCGGAAATTCTATGAGCACACCGGCCCTGTCTATCCGCACACTTTTCCAATTCAATACGCATCCTATAGGCGTATACGATGCGTATGAATAAAGTAAAAGAGATGGCAAACTGACAGGTGCATGTGTTGTCTGACGGCTGGCCTAGTACGCATCGTATAGGCGTATACGATGCGTATTAAGGCACTGAATTTTTTAAGTTTATTTTTTGGTGTGTTGTATTTGGTTTTTGGTGTTTATTATTGGTTATTTTTGTTTTAATGAGTTTTAAAATCTTTATTATTTTTTATCGCTAAATATCGTATTATAGCATATCGTGGCGTATCGTATTATTTTTAAAATTTTGGAAGTTTATTTTTTGGTGTGTTGTGTCCAATGCAAGGATCTTCGAATGTGAGCCCAAGAAACAAAAGGGATTATTAGCAATTGTTCGATGACATGATAGATAAAGATCTTGCAATGAAAGCCAGTGCAAAAATGCGGAAATATTGCATAATTCATTTAGTTTCTATTCGCTCATCTTTCCAAACTGCAAAACACGAATATGTGGTTTCAACGAATTGGTGTGATTCGGTAGTTACCTTAATCACATGTTCCATGGAGTCACAGATCCGACAATAGGGTCTACAGATCTTATGCCCACCCGAGACCACTCTCTTCTCCTAACGTTCCTTGTGGGAAATAGCGAGTCCGCATGCGACAAAGTGACTGGGTTAGCCGTTTTGCTGCTAGAACCATGAACCGGTAAACATTGGTGATAGAGGACGTCTGATTATTGGTTTCTGCAGCTACTTCCTCATCGACTGCCTGATCAGCCAATGAATCTGGCTGGATATAATCGGTCCAAACGCGTTTAAGAAGTGCAATTGGCTGTCTTGCTGCTATGTGTGGAGATGGGTGAACATTGGTGATAGAGGACGTCTGATTGTTGGTTTTTGGATGTACCTCTTCAACAATGTTCAGTTGGACCACTGGATTATCTGAAACGGACCCCATTGTTGAGAAATGATTTTGCATATTAATTCTGTGGTGGGTGTTAGGTTATGGTACAAATGCAAGAGCTATTTATTGGCTAAAAAACCTATGGCATTATAGCCTAGTGGTATTTTGGGGGTGGGATAAAGCTTATGACCATTAGGTCATGGGTTCGATTCCCACAAAGGGGGTTTTTCTCAGATTTATTGGGTTTCCTCCTGAATTGGTGTATAGGCATTATTGCCTAGTGGAGATGGATATGATCGGGTGGTTCTGCTGGTGGCACGATAATACTCCAGTGGTCCGTCAGTGATCCAAATTTGCCATTCAAAAAAAATTTATTGGCTAAAACATTGCTAGTGATCATCATTGTCGTTGTTGTAAAGTTCTATGGTAGTGTTCAATTCATACGGGCTTATTTTATTCTTTGGGAAATTTCATATTAAATGTAGCTGGTAGGCACTTTAGTGGGTTGCTAAGTTTTTTTAAGTCTTGGTTCACTGATATTTACCTTGTGAGAAAATGCCACGCCAAAATGTCAGTTACTATTATAATTCTGATTAAATATAAGACAGAGAGATTATTTTTAATATTCAACCTCACAACCAAAGTATCAATTACTATTAATTAATCGACTTTCGTTTTATTTTCTTATGTTTGAGAAATCACATGTTTAGCCATATTTATGGATTCAAATGAGTTGCTACCATGAGCATTTACCACATGTACATTTATAAGTTGAGAGAATAGTGCCAGGCAGCTTGCCTGACACTTCCCTATTGGACCAACAAATTTTTAATTTAATTTTACTTCCAGTTTAAAATTACGTTTTCGTACTTCGTTTAAAATTACTTTTTTTCCTCCAACTCAAAATAAAACTATAATTTTGCCCCTAGCTCAAAATTACGCTTTTGCCCTCTGGTCAAAAACTCATTTTTAATTTTGTTCCCAGTTTAAAATTACGGTTTTGCCTTCCGTTTAAAATTACGTTTTTGCCCCCAGTTCAAAATAAAATGTTGTTTTTTTTTTCCTCTAGCTCAAAATTACGCTTCTGCCCTCAGCTCAAACTTACGTTTTTGCCCACAGTTCAAGTATTTTCAAGTTAAGGGAATAGTGCCAGACAGCTTGCCTGACACTTCCCTATTGGACCAACCCATTTTTTTTAATTTTATTCCCAGTTTAAAATTACGCTTTCGTCCTTCGTTTAAAATTACGTTTTTGCCGCAGCTCAAAATAAAATTATAATTTCCCCCCTAGCTCAAAATTACACTTTTGCCCTCGGTTCAAAAACTCATTTTTAATTTTGTTCTCAGTTTAAAATTACGGTTTTGCCCTCCATTTAAAATTACGTTTTTGCCTCAAGTTCAAAATAAAATGTTGTTTTTTTCTCTAGCTCAAAATTACGATTCTGCCCTAAGCTCAAAATTGCGTTTTTGCCCACAGTTCAAAATAAAATTATGTTTCCCCCTAGCTCAAAATTATGATTTTGCTCTCAGCTTAAAATTATAATTTCGCCTCCAGTTCAAAATATAATTACGATTTTACCCTCTGTATAGATATAAATGTTATTAGAGAGAAATATTCGGCTTATTGCCCCGCAACGCGGGCCGGGCAAAAACTAGCTATGATGTACAAAAAAGAAAGTTAAAGGTCAACCCGAAGTAAGAGCATTCCCACCGACTCAAGGGGATGGAGTCCGGAATAGCAGATTCAAAAAGCGGAATTGAGCCGTGTTGCTGGTGATGACCAGGCTAGGTCCAATCCAATATACCGGACGAGTTCGGAAGGGGTTGGGTTGGCCCCAACTCAACCAATGGTCAATTTAAAAAACAAATTATATACTTTAACTCATAGTCACATGGATCGCGGTTCGCTCCTGTTCACGGAATGAAAACGGGTATGTAGTTCGTGAAATTTTAAAATTCGGTACGAAGGGGTAGGTTTATTCGGAACGCCAATTCGGTACGCGGTACGGCGTAATTTGGTACGCCGTATCATATATAAAACAATTATTACAATATAGTTTATAAAATTGGCGTGTATATTTGTACGTGCAGATGTAATATTGTCGCCAATAGCCAATACATATTAATAATGTATAGCGTATAATTATAATCTCTAATTCCCTATTCTAAAACGTGTCAGATGTATCTTCTAAATACTAATATCAATTACAAATATATCTCCTACAATATCTTCTAAATAATAATATCAATTACAAATATATATCCTAAAATAATGCAATCTGTTACATTATTATAGGTCGGCAATTAGGCTCCATTAAAAAGGCGGGAAAAGTGTCTAAACACGTTTGTGTTGGTGCACTTGTGTCTGTACTTTGTCTGTATTTTGTCTTGGTACTGAACGATGTCTTATGTTAGTCTTGTAAGTTTGACCAAGTCAACCATCCTCCTGGTTTGACTTGGCCAAACAGTCAACCTTATGTTTGTAAGATGTTGGGTCGAAGGATGTGCCATCGAAGGATTGCCTATATCCTTCGATGACCTGCTCGAAAGATGTCATTCGATAGATGGACCACGAAAGATCCCATCTTTCGTGGTACTTATGGATCGTTCGAGCTGTTTCTGGTCGATAGATGATCCTTCGATCATCCTATCTGATCCTTCGACCAGATCATGCTTGTTTGGGTATAAATACCCGTGTGTTGTGTTCACTTCGATAGTTAGACACAGAGAGACAGATAAGGAACACACACACACTAGAGAGAGTTTGCAGAACTGATTTGTAAACCTTGTGCTTGTAACGGACCTTTCATACGCATTAATACAAGTGGTGTTAATCGTTGAGTCTTGTGTGTTGTTTATTTACGTGTTCTATCTCGGTTTGCTATCTCGGTTGGATTCCGCACAACCGGGTTGGTTTGTACACAAGGATTAGGCGACTAGATCCTCCCCTAGCCGGACCTACAAGTGGTATCAGAGCCGTGGCTCTTTTCCTTGTTAAAAACCGAGATTGTACAAGGTCTTGGTGTGTTTGGACACTTGGTTTTGTACCCGTTTTTAGTGATTTTCTTGCATTTATAAACAAAAAAAAAAAAACGCGTTCTAAACTTACCGGGTGTGTTCAAGGTCGGGTTGGGTAACTTAAAACTTGTTTTTTTTTTAGAAACTTGGTGATTTCCGGCCATATTTCGGCGTATTCCGGTGACCGGATTTTCTGGATAAGATTTTTTAAAATATTTTATTGGTCAAATCCTGTTTGGTGAAAAGGTAAGGTCTATCCATACCCTTTTGCCGAAAGTTGACTACCAACCCATCACCTTTTTCACCAACCTGTCATCTCAGTGTCAGCTGTGTCAGAAGCGATCGAAGGATATTCCTCAAAATCGAAAGATCATCCTTCGACCAAGGAAGCTTCGATAGATAACAATCTTTCGAACAATCCTTCAAGGTGTGAGACTTATCCTTCGATCCAGGAATTCTATGCGAAGGATATATATATTCGAAAGATAAGGATATATATTCGAAAGATAAGGATCTTTCAAATTGTGAATCTTTCGAAATTGTGAATCTTTCGAAATCATTGTTCGAAACTCAACAGTGATCTTTCGAACACTGTTGATCCTTCGAACAAATATTGATCCTTCGAAAATCTCTTCTGTTTAAATTTAACAAGTTTCTGTTTTTCTTGTCCTTCGAGCTTGGATCTTTCGGCTGGTCACTTATAACCTTTTTAGTTGTTTTGAGTGTTATTCTCTGAATTCAATTTATCAAAAATGAATCCAAGATGGAATACTCCGGTAAATACAGACATGTATTTTGGTACTCCGTCTCCCGCACCGGTATCTTCTAATGCAATTTCTACCGGTCAATGGGCATCAAAACCTTCTTCACACGCTCCAATTCAAACAGCATTTGTGTCTAGCACTAGCTTATATGGCACTCCTCCTCCAACAACAGATATGTATGGAAATCCGCTTCAACCAGTTCCTCAACCAGTGCCACAACAGCAAAGCCAAGAATCTATCAGAGCAACTGATATGTTCGGAAATCCATTACCTGTTCGATCAACCGGACCAACAGACTTGTATGGAAATCCTCTACAACCAGCTCCACAACAACAAGTCTGTCGGCCATCTACTGTAACCGCTTGTTTTGCTGAGGTTGTCAAGATTTTAAATCACGCCAGTGGTGGAGAATCTTCCACCAATGGTGATAAATCTTCGGAGGATGAAGACAGTTCTGGTTACAGTGGAAGCTCAGATGAAGAATCCTCAACTTCAGGCAATGATCACTTGGATGACACGTCAAGTGTGTCAGTTGAAGCAGAGGGTGATGAGGAATTGGGAGACACTGCAGCAGAAAATCATAGGAGATCTATATTGGTGGATCAAGCTGCTTATTCTTCTTCTTCTCTCCATTCAGCCGTTATGGCTAAGGTCGACAGTTCATCAAGTCAGGTATGTGCCGATAAACCCACTGCTGTTATTTGTGATAATTGTGATAGATTAAGGGTTAAATGTGCTGATTTGGATACAAATATGTCTGAGTTGCAAGGCAAACATGATGCTTTACAAGCTAGTTTGTTTGACTTGCAAGACAAACATGTTTCATTGAATAATAAGTGGTGTGAGTTGCAAAGCAAACATGAGGCTTTGCAAGACAAGTATGATGTGACATTCATTCACAACCAGAAGTTGACCGTGGATCTTTCTAAGTGCACAGAAGCCAACATGTTTTATGTAAACCATGAAAAGGAGTTTAAATCGATAATCGAAACATTAAAGAAAGATAAAACATAATTAACAAAAATGGTTTCAAGAAAACAAACTGACATTAATTTGTATATAACTCGTCTTGAGATAATGCAAAAAGAAATGGCTTGTGTTAAAACTGAAAGTGAGGCGATCCGACTCAAGTTAGACAGCTATTTAAGCTCTAGCTATGTGTTGGATCACATCATTGACGTACAGAAAGAGAAACGGGATGTCACATGCATAGGTTACAAGAAATGTCCACCACGTGTGAGAAACAATTATGATGCCATGCCTGATGAGGAGTATAGAACTCACTTTGAACCATCTGTTCCTTTGGACGTTGAGGAATTTACAGCAGGACTCGGATACAAGAAGGAAGTATCGTCAGATTCGGATGTGTCAGCAGATACATGTGTGTCTTCTGCTGAACAGAATCAGGATCCTCCAGTTGTTGTTGAGGATGCTGATTCATCAGATGATGAATCCGAGGGTACTAACTCTGAACAGTCAGAAACGGTGATCAAAGAAGAGGACATACCTCTTGAGAATCACATTCTTTGTGATCCACCTGCAAAACCGTTTGTGACTGCTACAGCCAAGTCTGTTGAATCCTCATCTGGAAGCTGTGAAAGCGTGAACTTGCTTTACACGTTGATTGGATCTGATAAAATATATTCAGACAAGGATTTCCCTATCAAAAATGTCAATCAATCCTTGATTGATAAAGTTTTCGAAGATTCTACCAGTAAGTTTTTGGGAAAGTCGAGCCCAGGAGTTGTAGTAACTCAGTGTGCTCCTATCCCAAAATCCGAAGTTAGAAAGAAATATGGGAATCAAAAATTGCAAAAACAAAACAATCAACGAAAGCAAAATCACGCTGCCCAAGGAAATGGAAAAGGCAAACAGAGCCAAAACAAGAAAAAGGACAAGAAGGTGAATTTTGTGAAATCAAAGGGAACGGACAAAATTGAAACGTTTGAAAACAAATCTAACTTAGATTTTGTTAAACAAGCAACAGTGTTGAAGAGAAATGACCCAAACTGTTCGAAACCTAGTACCTCGAGATCACAAAGTTCATCATCATCGGCAAGACGATCACATGATGCTTCGGGGTTTGTTGAACGAAGATCATGTTTTGAATGTGGCACAATTGGACATATCATTCGAAATTGTCCATATCTTCATAAACAAAAAGCAAAAGTTGATGCCCCCCATGGTAACAATTACCATAAAAGACCTGTTTCACCAAGACAGGATCCTCGTCTTGTTAAACAACGGGAAATGAAACAGAAAAAGAAACAACGGAAAAATGTTGAAAAGGTTTTAAAACCGGAGGTTGTCCAAACAAAATCTGTTGAATCAAATGTTAAACTTGAAAACCAAAAACAGATTTGGATACCAAAACCGGTAACTATTTCAGGGGGAGCTACATCAATTCCGAATCATCGGGAAATGGATGTCACAATTCTCGATGATGACGGACGACCCAAGTCTGTGAAGGCTTGGGTCCCCATCTCCAACTAATCATTTGAGTTCATGTGCAGGGTGTTCCAGGAGGAACTGTCAGTAGTCATTGGATTGTTGATAGTGGGGCATCCAGGCACATGACAGGCGACATGAAGCTTCTCTACGACGTCAAATCTATTAGAGGAGGTTATGTTGCTTTTGCTGGAGATAAGGGCGGATATATTACGGGTGAAGGAATGATTTCCAACGGGGTTGTTAGCTTTGACAAGATCAACTTTGTGCAACAACTTGATCACAATCTTCTTAGTGTTTCTCAAATTTGTGATAAGCAGTTCTCGGTACACTTTGATGCTAATGGATGTTATGTGCTGAAACCCGGCTTCAAAATTCCAAAAGAATGGATTCTCTTGTCGGCTCCAAGGATAAATGATCTGTATGTCCTTGATATGAGCCAAGCTATCACAACGTCTGCACAAGCAACATGTTTCGTTTCTAAAGCCACAGAAAAAGACACAATCTCTTGGCACAGACGAATGGGTCACATTCACTTACGCAAAATGAATCATTTGGTATCAAATGAATTGGTGAATGGTGTTCCTCTTAAAAACTTCCATCTTCAAGACGTCTGTGTTTCGTGCCAAAAAGGAAAACAAACGAAGAAGCGACACCCTACAAAGAAAGTCAATACGGTGGCTGTTCCTCTTGAACGTTTGCACATGGATTTGTTCGGTCCTGTCAAGCACAAAAGCATTAGGAATGATCAATATTGCCTCGTGATAACTGATGATTTTTCAAGATTTTCTTGGGTGGCGTTCATGGCACATAAGAATGAAACCTTCGGTATTATCAAAAACTTGATCATTCAGATTGAGAATCTCTATAACTTGAAGGTTAGGCGGATACGCAGCGACAATGGTACTGAATTCAAAAATCATGCCATGGCGGAGTTTTGCACTTCAAAAGGTATTCTTCACGAATTTAGTGCAACTTATACTCCTCAGCAGAATGGCGTCGCTGAACGTAAAAACCGCACATTGATCGAGACTGCTAGGACTATGTTGGTAGAGTCGCAGCTGCCCATTCCATTCTGGACTAAAGCTGTGTCCTCTGCATGCTATACGTTGAACCGAGTCCTTACAGTCAAAAGGCTCAACAAGACCTGTTTTGAGCTTATTAACAAACGGAAACCAGATTTGTCTTATCTTGAACCGTTTGGAGCTCCTTGCACAATAATCGATCCTAATGGAAAGTTTGGGGCAAGAGCAATTGAGGGATACTTTCTTGGGTATTCCACCCCAAACTTAAGAGTCTGGAATCTAGAGACTAAAAGGGTCGAGGAATGGTCTGAAGTCAGAGTACAGAGGCACACTTTACCAGTCAAATGTCCTGGTCAGCCTTGGATGTTTGAGTACGATGACTTTTTCAATTCGATCAATGTTGAAGCAGTTGAAGAAAATGCTGCGGCAAGGATGTTTTTCGAGAGTGATAATGCAACAGATTCACCGTTGGTTCGTCCCATTATTGTCAATCAAGAACCATCTTCGGTGAACAATAATGCTCTCGACAATGAGGATTTTCAAGATGCTACCGAATTGAACGAATCTTCAGAGGATGACGAATTTCTAGATGCAGATCAAGAAGCTCCAACAGCAGTTCACGGTATTTCAGAGGGTACTCCTCCAGTGGATGTCCCTAGAACAGCTGAAACTTCTGCATCATCCTCTTCGTCAATTCCGGGACTTGAATTGATTGTTGATCTCAATCTCAACAATCTGGGTACAAATATTCCAGTTCAAGATAATCCAGAAACAAGGATTCACAATACCCATCCTCAACATAACATCATCGGAAATGTACAAAGTGGCGTTCAAACAAGAAACATGTTGCGAAACAACAACAATGCAGGCTTGTATGCAACTATCCGAGAATCTGGTCAACAAAATGATTGGTCTTTCGCGTGTTATGTCTCACAGGAAGAGCCAAGAACTTGGAAAGATGCTTTGAAAGATAGCTCTTGGGTTGAAGCAATGCAGGAAGAACTGCAACAATTCCAGAAGCTAGGTGTCTGGAAACTCGTAGAGAAACCTGCTGGTTACAAGAAGATTGGTACCCGTTGGGTGTTTAAGTGCAAGAAGGATGACCGTGGGATTGTTATCCGGAACAAAGCACGATTAGTCGTTCAAGGTTTTCGTCAGATTGAAGGAATCGACTACAACGAAGTTTATGCACCTGTTGCACGTCTAGAAGCAATTCGGATCTTTCTGGCTTATGCCTCATTCAAAGGTTTCAAGGTATACCAGATGGACGTGAAAAGTGCATTCTTACATGGTGTGGTGGAAGAAGAGGTGTACGTCGAACAGCCTCCAGGTTTTGAAGATCCTATCCATCCCGATCGGGTTTGGTTGCTCAACAAAGCTCTCTATGGTCTACATCAAGCACCGCGAGCTTGGTACGCAACCTTATCTAATTATCTGCTGGAGAACGGTTTTCGCAGAGGTCTTATCGATTGCACTCTCTTCATCAAAGAACAAGATGGAGATCTTCTACTGGTACAGGTATACGTTGATGATATTATTTTTGGTTCTACTAATGATGTTTTGTGTAGGGATTTCGAGCGTGTAATGCAGGATAAATTCGAGATGAGTGCTATGGGGGAAATGACTTTCTTTTTGGGCCTACAAGTACAACAAACTGAGTCTGGGATAGTCATCCATCAGACTAAATATGTTGGTGATATCTTGAGCCGGTTCCAGATGTCTGATGCAACGCCCATCGGTACCCCATTGCCGCAAAATCACGGAATTACTCCAGACTTGAAGGGTCAAGATGTTAGCCCCTCATACTACCGCGCGATGATCGGATCTCTTATGTACCTCACAGCATCAAGACCAGATATAATGTACCCAACGTGCCTGCTTGCCAGATATCAAGTCAACCCGAAGGCCTCACATCTTGCAGCTGTAAAAAGGATTTTTCGTTATTTGAAGGGTTACCCTGACACCGGTCTATGGTACCCTAGGGATAATAACTTTGACTTGATCGCATCCAGTGATTCTGATTTTGGCGGATGCAAAATCGACGGCAAATCCACAACGGCTGGATGTCAGTTTTTGGGAAATCGCCTAGTCACATGGCAGTGCAAGAAGCAGACGTGCGTCGCTACATCAACATGCGAAGCTGAATACATTGCTGCCTCAAATTGTTGCTCCCAAGTCCTATGGATCCAACAACAAATGCGTGATTACGGTTTTGAATTCCTAACTACTCCTATTTACGTTGATAATTCTGCTGCCTTACAGATCACTAGAAATCCTGTGCAGCATTCAAAGACTAAGCACATCGAAATTAAGTATCACTTCATACGTGATTGCTTTGAGAAAAGGCTAATCGATGTTGCTTACGTCCACACCGATGACCAACGTGCCGACCTTTTTACCAAAGCTTTTGACAAATCAAGATTTGACTACTTATTATTGGTAAACGGCATTAAGGTCAAGCAAGAGTAAAACCAACATCGGAAAATCATTTTTGTAAATACCTTTGTGTTTTAAATTTGTCTTAGTTTATTGATTTTAGGGGGAGTAAATCCAAAATTTGAAAATCCAAAAACATTGAAAAATTTCAAAAACGCAAAAACAATAGAAAAGCAAAAATGAGTTTCCTGGCGAGCAAAAGAGAAAATGATAGTACATCAGTGGTCTGTCCAAAACTCTTTAAAACCTAAACTGAAAAACGATAAGCAGCTCTATATAAGATGTATCGGTAGGCTCACAATCATTTTAAAGTGTGCAGGGTGATATAAAACTTAAATCGACTGAAGACTGGGTGGGAACCATTCATTGGCATATGGTCTTAGTACCGAAATTTCGTTTGAGAGATTGCCGAGGTTCTGAAATATTCGGTCTTTATGCTGCTTATCATCTGGGTATCATGGTTGTATCTTTTACCGAAAAATAACGGGGACGCAAGTCTAGATCTCCCATGATACCATACATACGTGTACATACTGCATACGACCTCAATAAGTGATCAACAATCACATGTCCCTCAAAATAAGTGATATATATCACAAATTCTTTCCGGGTGTCAAGTTCGTCTCTCTGCTGTACGAAAGTACTGACCTGTTCACGGACTTGCTCCTGTGCCCTCATGCATCGAAAATCAAGTTCCTCATCAATAAGTGATTATATCACATAGGGCTTGTTTTCAATTCAAATAAGTGAGAATCTCACATCATATACGGTCAAACAGATGATACTCGGTATACTCACCGGTAAGATGAACCCTCGTGCATACCTTGATACGGGAATGTGTCGTGATGTGGATGAACACCGGTCGGTAAGTATAAATCATACCTTAACGTATCCCCTCGCCATGATTACAAATGATAAGTTGAGTTTATGTGGACAACAATACCGATAATTGTTATAGGATGCTTATCTTAATGTTAACTAAATGAACAAACAAGAGCGGTTTGGCATGACCGTACACTGATATGATTCTTTTACCCTCGAAACTCGCAAAAAGAATGTCTGTATATATTTATTTACTGCTTTCAGTCTTTACATTTGAAATATTCAAAAATACCAAAAAGATTTTAGGCGTGTTTTAATATAAACTTTATAAAAGCCAAAAAGATTTTATTTCTATTTTATTTTCGATCGTACGATGTTGGAACTCGAGTCTTCGTTACCTGAAACCTGAACGAAAACCGAAAATGACTAAATCTTCATAAACGGTCGAAATTTGCAAAGTGTTGAAAGTTAAAATTTGAAATTGATAAAATACTTTAAACTTTCAAACTGTCGGACGGTGTTTGTTTGAACAATGGTCACATGTGTGTCGTTTGCTTATGATATTCCAGGCGGTTGTTCTCATTACGCGTTTAGATTTCTTGCATGTGCAGATTCTAAAGGCAAGGAGAACATAGTCGATGACAAGCTTCGGAATGAAGACACGACGTGAAGGCACTCAAATGATGAAAATGATCGAGTTGCCGCTGACCATCATCAACACCACAAGGATCTCACTTCATAAAGAACATGTATTTCACGAGCATAACTCAAGGGGGAGCTTATGTTAAGGGGGAGTTTGTCAACACACTTCTTACATGAAACGGGGAGTTTGTTGGTACACTTTCTGCTTTCGAGACGTGAAGACTTTGAAGATCCTCCGATATTGAAGACTTGAATAGAAGTCAAAGACTTGAAGACACGAGAACTTACATGAATGAAGATCGAGACAAAGCTACAGCCAGACAAAGCTACAGCCAAGGGGGAGTTTGTTGGTGCACTTGTGTCTGTACTTTGTCTGTATTTTGTCTTGTTACTGAACGATGTCTTATGTTAGTCTTGTAAGTTTGACCAAGTCAACCATCCTCCTGGTTTGACTTGGCCAAACAGTCAACCTTATGTTTGTAAGATGTTGGGTCGAAGGATGTGCCATCGAAGGATTGCCTATATCCTTCGATGACCTGCTCGAAAGATGTCATTCGATAGATGGACCACGAAAGATCCCATCTTTCGTGGTACTTATGGATCGTTCGAGCTGTTTCTGGTCGATAGATGATCCTTCGATCATCCTATCTGATCCTTCGACTAGATCATGCTTGTTTGGGTATAAATACCCGTGTGTTGTGTTCACTTCGATAGTTAGACACAGAGAGACAGATAAGGAACACACACACACTAGAGAGAGTTTGCAGAACTGATTTGTAAACCTTGTGCTTGTAACAGACCTTTCATACGCATTAATACAAGTGGTGTTAATCGTTGAGTCTTGTGTGTTGTTTATTTACGTGTTCTATCTCGGTTTGCTATCTCGGTTGGATTCCGCACAACCGGGTTGGTTTGTACACAAGGATTAGGCGACTAGATCCTCCCCTAGCCGGACCTACAGTTTGCAATTCGTGCATCTATTGACTGGTACACGAATCGAATCGTTCCGAAACGGCGAATTTTTCAATCGGAAACACGTTTTTCAGTGATTTGGAAAGAGTATTGTGATAATCGGGTACGTCCTTTTTTCCGATCTGGTTCGCGAACCAAGGCCGAATGGTTCGATTCTGTACCCGATTCTGGTACGGCCGAACCGATTCGGGATTCGAGGGGGGATCTGCGTTTCCCGTGACTATGCTTTAACTCCCAACGACGTATTAAAAAAAGACTAAATTACAAAAATCGTCCTTTATGTTGATACTAGATTGCAAAATGTGTTATTTGGCTTTAAAAAGTACAAAAAAATGTACTCCATGTTTGTAAACTCTAGCACATTACGTCATTTAGCCCTAACTCAGTTAGTTTTTATGGTTAAATCATGTCACACATGGATAGATTAGTCTTTCACCCATTTATCTGAAATATTTTAACAAATCAAATGAAAAAAATTTAAAAATTAATATATATCGCCCATCTCTTTCTTCTCATCTCTCTATCTCTCTCTTTCTCTCTCTCTCTCTCACACACACACACACACTCCTAGCCGCCTCCACCTCTCCCACCGCATGACCACCACAGACCCGGCTCTTGGGCAGGCCAAGCTGGGCAGGCGCACAAGGCCCAAAAATGTAATGTTAGGGGCCCGGTAGAAGCTTATAAGTTAATTATGTTATGTAACCATTAAAGGCCTAAATTTTGGACTGCTGAAGATTAAAGGCCCAAACGTTGAGCTGCTGAAGATTAAAGGCCCAAATGCTAAAAAAAGGCCCAAAATAAATGACGTTTCAGTGGGACTGTGCGCTCAAAAAAAAGAAACAAAACCTGCTAGCATTACGATCGTATTATGCGCTACAAAAGAACGACATTTTGTTTATTTTATAACAACTAGTGGGTTACACCCACGCTCTACGGCGGGGCGACCCAATTTTTTAAGGAAACGTAGATCAATAGTAAAAATAACGTTAAAAATAACGTTAATGGGAGGAATTCGTTTGATATTGATTCGGTTCATTAAGATACTGGCACTTATCGAAAGAGAAACAAAAAAAAGTCATGATACATCCAAGAAAATACCGAGACATGTTTACATTGATCGGAACAATAAAAACGAATTCCGGAATTAGACCGTTCGTTTTGTTACATGTACATCAGGTTCGAATTGAAACTAAAAAAGAAAAACAAAAACCAAAAAAATAGACAAAAATAAAAAACTGGAAAGATGAAAAAAAATTTTCACAAAAAGACAAAAAAAAATCACAATATCAATTACCATCGCATTTGTATTGCACTTTACGGTTCAAAAAATTACCATCGCATTCAAACTGCATATAACGTTAAAAAGTATCCTTGACACGAAATTTTTTTCATATATAAGTCAGATGATCAAAACTATACAGCGCTAAGAGTGGGTATTTTGGTAATAGATACATTAACCACCACAAAAAAGATAGGTATTTTGGTAATAAATACATACAACTATCTTACAAAAACCAAGTACTTGTCCCTGTTGCTAAACACCAACATATGGGAACCAAAAAACGAACATGTTCAAAATATCTAAACATCGGAGAACATTGCTCTCACCTCTGCAGGGGTGTACAATGCTTCACCATAGTACTCCAAAGGATGAGGATTGACGATTAAGTCGTCAACATTCACATCATCTACCGGAGAAGCTGACACCCTCCGATCATCAACCAGGCTTGCACATCGACGGCCACTGCGGCGTCGTTCATACACCATCCTACAACGTTGAACATGCTCGGAGGGAAAAGCTTGCATCAGGGTATCGGCTGATAAAGGAACTACACTTGTTTCAGCCTTCGAACGACCCTCATTTTCGATACTTTTGCAAGTCCGGCTTACCCGGGGCACAATATCACCGGAGTTTATCTCCCTACCTCTAATCATCTCTTCCGTCACCAGAACTTGAAGATGAACCAGAGCATCAGCCGTATCCAAACGTCGAAGCACATTGGAAATTTTCTGTTTACGGCACTTTCTCCCCATTTTTTCAATTACCAAATCTGGAAAAATATGACTTAATTTATAATTGTTTAAGGGGTCTGACAACAATGACGATAGCAAAATTAATAAGAAGACATCATTACATGTCAAATTGCCACACTTAAGCAAACGACGGCGTCATCATCATAATCGCATTAATTGTCTGTCAGAAAATCAAGTGCTTACACGCACCCCAAACAAAACAGTGTTTTAGAAAATATCTAAGGAACAGTGTGCATGACAAAAAATAAAAACACTCATTCCTCTTCAGACTCCTCTGCCACGTCTAGCATCTGGCGTAAGGAGTCCACGCCGTCTTCGGCCACCTTGTCCGACAGCTCTGCATACGCGGGCAGCGGATCATTACAAGCTGCCTCAAGAGCATCCGCCATCTCCGCCTGCAGCTTGCCTCTGTTCTCTTGGAACGCGGGAGTAATCTTGTCAGTTCTTTGACAATCAAAGTAGCCATGGTAAACGCCATCATGATGTCCAGATTGATAGGCAGCAACAGAAAGGCGGTCCAAAAGTGTCACAAAAGACTCTGACTGGCGTAAATACTCAAACGCCCCAACCAGGCCATTGGTTATCAACCAATTCCTGTCACCTTGTAACCCAGCCAGGCGGCTGATCAGGCTATCCACCTCGGCATTCGATTGCTCTAACGCACCTTCTGTCTCTTTAAGGCACCCCTGGTGGGTGGTGGAAGGTTGAACTAGTTTGTTCTTCTCGGAGACACGGGAGTAACACAGTTGTTGGAGTTTCCTACGCTGTTCCTCCCGCTCCTCTAATTCAACCTGTTTGGCTTGAGCCTTGGCATTGGACGCCTCTAACTCCATAGTTAGCCCTTGATACCGCTCCTGCACCTGAGACACAAAATCAGTGTCAATATGGAACTTTTCCATCTTACCAGACAGCTCAGATCTCACCTTTTGAGCCTCAGTGATAGCTTTCCGTTCCAACTCCACCTAAACGGTTTTAGTATGAGCAAGGACACGGTCCTTCTCCGCTATATCGCGGGCCCACAGTATCTTCTCTTCCGCAAGATTGGCTGTCACACGCCTCAGGTCCTCCTCTGCCTTGTTTTTCTCGGAGACAAACCGACTCTCCCTTAGACAAGCAGCTTGGAGTTGGCTTTCCAAGCGTTACTTTTCATCCATCAGCTCTTGGATAGCAACCCGCGCCTGGTGGAGCTCATTGTTATCATGTATCCATCGGCGTCAGATTTCTGCCAGCCTCCGGGGCTGACTGACGGCGTCCACCATCGTGGCGTTCATCAAATTCTCATTATTTAAACCTTCCACATAGGCTGACTCAGCCGGGGGATATGCCCGCTCAACCAAGTGATGCACCACTGGGGGGAAGATCAACTTGGACGACTCCGCTATTTTCCACTTGGGTTGATAGCGTTGGTCCTGAGCATTTGGGTCCCAACAAATAGTGGGGTGATAAAGATCATCACCCAAACGGGCTCCATCATCAACAACACCGCTGCTGGATCCCCCAGCATCGCTAATGGTGATATCTCTGGCACTGGATGACTCACAGGCAGCGGACGCTGTAGGCATTTCCTTCTCAGATACAAAGAAAACGCCGATAGGAGAGTCAAACAGGGACTTGGGGGTGGCACTTGAAGATAGCGGTGTAGTAACTGGAATGGGGATAACAATAACACCTGTCGTAAACACCGGTGGCTGCATAGAAGAGCTAACGGCGGCAGCACTCGCCTGAGATATAAGGTCTGCAAGACTTGGTCCGCCAACAGCGGAAGACACAACATCCCCAGATGTCAAGGGCATAGAGGACACACCCTCAACTTGGGCCTCAACAATAGAACCTGTGTCAAATTAGGTATTCAGCACAACAGTATAAAAAGTCAACGCTTACATCCACGAATAAAGTTACTCACCAGTGGGTAAGGCATGGGCGGTTTGGATTGCTTGAAAAGCAGTCAAAGGAGGCACAACTCTGCGTTTTTTCTCGGGCGGGTTGGACTCACCAAATCAGCAGCAGCGGATGAAACGACAACGCTGTCACACCCCAACCGATGGCGGAAACATCGGGATGAGACAAAATAGATTGCAAGAGACATCATAACGCTATTTGTGTCAAGTATTTAATGATTTCATTTCACATTGTTTGAACTATAAATACCACAAGTTTGAAATAAATAAAATGCGACAAGTATTCAAGTAAATAAATTTCATTCCATAATAATGGTTTATTACAAGATTGGAAACAAATTACAACAGGTTTGCAAGTATTAAAATTTAAATGCGTTTCTAGGCAACCCTACTAGATTCCTTGTATCATCACAACCTACAATACATGTTAAAGCATAGATCAATACAAAAGTATTGGCGAGCATACAAGTTTGAGTATATGTATAAACATGTCTTTAAACAAATTTTCCATGATAATAACTAATTATATGCATATGAACTTAAACACGTAGGATTTCAAGTATAACACGTATGAACATATATAGAGATTATTTGTTTAAAAGTTCTAGCATGTTTGTGTATTTGATTCAGAGAACATGTATTGCATCCCAAAGATAATAAAGCGTAAAAAGGGATCGAGTATGCTCACATTGGTTGCGTTGCGATTTCTTGTAATAATGCACGAGTAAAGATTGGAGAATAAGGATTTCGAGTAACGTTTAACCGAAAGATGATAACGTGCGAACTTCGGCGGCTCCGGCGGCTTCGGTGTTCCGGCTACGTTTCGCGAATCCGGCGAGACTTGCAAGTTACTCAGGCGACTTGCGGGTCACTCCGGTGGCGTTCCGAACTCTTACAAATTCCTTTATTCCAGCAAGCTTCGTTTCTCCGGTGAACGTCATCAACAGAGAGTGAGCGAGAGGTATTGCAAACAAGCTGATGGAGGTTTCAGACCAAACCGCAAGCGTTCGGACTCGAGATTGTGGTTGTGTTATCCAAACAGAAAGGGTGGCGAAATAGTGATTATGGTTCGATTTATATAGTGTTTAAATGTCTCATGAATTAAGGAAATGATTTGAGCCAAGAAGGAAACTCGTTAATTATGATCATTCAAATGAAAAAAAGAAAGGTTGTGAAGGCTATACGCGTAAAAGAAAAGGAAAGAAGTTGTTGCTCGCTGGTCTGTTCCTTTGGCGGCAAGAATGAAAATGAAAGCAAAATTATCGCTTGCTTATATTTAAACAAATATATAGTTTGAACGATATTAAGGCATTGGCGGAGTGGTTTGTTGTATGTTTGTTGAGCGGGGAACTCGGGTTCGAGTCCCGGGTCACCCATTTTTTTTAATTCAAGGTTTTTAAGTTTCTTAAATTGTCATAACTATAGGGAATTAGGAAAAGTAGGATGCTTTTACCTAGTCTATAGTTTAGGAACTTTTCTCACTATGTGTTCTTTAAAACTACTTCCTTTCTATCTCATTTGCTTCCCTCTACTCTCTTTGGTCTTTAAACATACATGCCTTTCCTAAGGCTAACACAATACACACTTGGAGGCGTTGAAGACACTCTTATAACACAATCGAAACAATTCACCAAAATAGGGGTGATTCCCACATTTGGTGATGACTTTCACTCAGCTATACTTTGTATTTTGTACGAAATTTACCCTCAAGTTAGTAGTAATATCCAAACCTTGAAGGAAATTTCCATTTCATATTCTAGTGGACCCTTATCTTGTGATAAGTACCAACCACACTAGGGTACGCTGTTATCAAGTTAGAGGTGAAACTCGCATCTTGTTAACTAGTCCCACTCTTCGATTTTCAATCTCGCCAAAGTTTCGATTTTCCCAATTGATTAAGGACGTGTAGTAACTGGAAGGACAAATATCGTTAGTCGCTTCCCGATGAGAGTATTTGTCTATTAGGCCAAAGCACGTTTCCTTAATTTGAAAAGGACTTCGATTTACTTTGGAATAGTCTTATGTTACGTTCCGTGACAATCCACGTTTGCATTGAATCTCCTTTATGTTATATCTCAAAATCTATGTGATTTAATATTTACGACCTCGGTTACTTCGGTGTCGAGGGACGCACATTATAACTTTTTACGACCTCGGTCACTTCGGTGTCGAGGGACGCACCTTTACGACCTCGGTCACTTCGGTGTCGAGGGACGCACATTTACGACCTCGGTCACTTCGGTGTCGAGGGACGCACATTATAACATTTACGACCTCGGTCACTTCGGTATCGAGGGACGCACATTTACGACCTCGGTCACTTCGGTGTCGAGGGACGCACATTTACGACCTCGGACACTTTGGTGTCGAGGGACGCACATTATAACATTTACGACCTCGGTCACCTTGGTGTCGAGGGATGCAAATTATAACTTTACGGCCTCGTTCACTCCGGTGACGAAGGATGCACAATACTCTAGTAATTCTCCCTACATGAGCCACACATATACTTAAACATATCATACTAATCCTTTTCATACGCAATCTATATCTATGATTTCAAAATAACACCACAAGATTTACTCCACTCATGTCCCCAGAAATGGAAGTCTTATCATCAAGATAGAAGTGGCTTCCTTACCTTGAGAGACAGCTCCGTTTCATTTCTTTTACAACGACTTCACTAACGAGCTAGGGGTGACTTCCTTACCTCAGAGGTAGTTACAAACTCTTCTTCGTTCTCAATGAAACCTTATTACGCCAACCATATGTTCAAGTTTTTTTTATTGTTTATCATTTTGTCAACAACTTTTACTTACGCTTTTTTTCAACACACTTCGCATTTCAAAAATTTCAAACATTTTAGCAAGAATGTCATCTTTCAAAGGTCTTCCTCTTAGATTTCGAGGACGAAATCTTCTAAAGTAGGGGAGACTGTAACGCTCCGTAATTTCGCGTTTAATTACATATTCAAAATTAATCATTTATTTATCCAAAATATATTTATTTAAATTATTTATTTATTCATTTATTTAATTAATTCTTTTATTCATTTATTTATTTATTAATTAAGGTTTATAATTTAAAAAGTTCAACTTTTGTTAACTTAGTTAAGTAATAAGGTATTATGACTAACCAAGTTAAATTTTCCTTTTTATTTATACTAATAATAACAAGGTTTGTTAGATCAAGTTAAATCCAGGGGCAGTTTGTGCAATTTTAGAAACTTAAAAACCTTGAATTAAAAAATAAATAAATGAATAAAAGAATTAATTAAATAAATGAATAAATAATTAAATAAATATATTTTGGATAAATAAATGATTAATTTTGAATATGTAATTAAACGCGAAATTACGGAGCGTTACAAACGCCCCCTGGGGGCACAGAAATGCTAACCGCAACATGAGAGGCAGCGGCGCCTGCGGCCATGTATTTCCTCCCGGTAACCTTCACCCGGATTGGTTTTTTCGTCTCTGCAACATAAACACTACTTCCTCCACTAGGGGGAGGCTGAGAAGTATAAGCAGATGGATCCGCCGGCACGACGGGCAGCAGAAACTGCTCCAGGTGGATCTTTAGCACATCGGGTTCCTGTTCCCCAAGCACGCGGTTCGCGGCCCTCAAAGCAGCGTTCCGGGGGCATCAACGCAGTCAAACAAACTCCACTTACCTGTTTTACATTCACTAAAATCAGTACAAATACGCTTAGCAGAGCAAATTTAAAGCTAATTGACACGTACCTTCATCATCCCTTTGGAAGGAAGGGTACAACCGGATATCCTGCCACAGCAAACTCATGCCCGCCATCACTAGGGCCCCCTCCGGGATCACCGTGCATTCGGAGGGGCATTGACTCAACCTTTTAAACAGGGCGTTCCCCACGTAAGCATCATCAGGGGGACCTTCATCCTTGAATTTGCCCTTAGACCCCATTTCCCTCCACTGCATTCCCCCCGGAATAACACTGTCGTCGATATAGAAGAACTTCTTCTTCCATTCCTTATCCCTGGAACTGGCAGGGATGTCCCTCAAGCAAGACACACCAATGTCCGCCTATCAAAGGTGAAAAAGGGGATTTCCAAACGAGAACGAAAAAAGCCCTAAAGACGGCAAGTTCAGGGATATGACCTAGGGCTATACAAGCAAATTCAAAATGTCGAAGTTGGACCAGCCCTAAAGGATGCAGTTGGGAGATGTGAATGGGATAATGGTCAAGAACAGACTTACAAAACTTGGTATTGGCAACCGGAAATTGCAGAATTTGAAAAAAACACTGAACATAGTGATTTTGCCCTCTTTCAACAGAAACGTCGTGTCTGTCTTTGACGGAAGTACCAGATTCCACTCTGCCCTAATGTTGTACTCTTGAACAAGATTGTTGAAAGATACAGGCCCCCATTTGCAATATAGGGCATCAGAACTTGCTTGGGCTGAAGAAGAAGACTCGTCAGTTTTAGAGGCCATTTTTGCAACCAAGAAATGGGAGAAGTGAAGAAATTGTGAACAAAGAAGGAAATGGAGTTATGGGAAACCTATTTATAAGGGATTACAACCTTTCGAATTCAAAAAGGCAAACGGATGGGAACGCGTGTCAAGACAGGGGAGGTACAACTGTCATCCTAATGATGACCTAACTGTCACATCTTTTCCCATCGCCGCTATTTTTCAATAATGTAACGGTACCCCACTCGAGAAACTTACACTCAAAGGGGGAATTTTGACTTTTTCCTTTTTTAGTCCGATTTCATGAACATCATTTCATAACTTCGGACTGGGGGGACATGACAAGGTATGACCCGGATCGGTCAACCCGACTCAGTCATTACTTATTATTTTATTACAAATACATAATTACACATGTTTATTCTAGAATGTTCCATTCTGCATGGATAAACCACGTAACCGAATCCCTAAACTTTTGGGAAGATCATGCAAATCCCTGACTTATCGGAGTCCATCCTAAGTTAGAAAAACCCTAATGGTAAACTATAAATAGAGGTAAACATCAAAGGTATGGATTCATTCTGCTCTGGTTTACTCTCTCTCTCTCTCTCTTTACACATATTCTTTACTCCCAAAACGAGACTTATTCTCACGCCGGAGGGTGGTTACAAGAATAGCCCCATTCCTGTAACGAGTCCTAACGGTGTTTTGTTTTGCAGTCAGCTGTTCGGATCGCCAAAGAGTTGAAGTCCTAGCCGGAGCTTACCAGTAAGGTCAGTGTTTCTTGAGGGGTGTGTATGGGTTAGTTTTTGCTCAAAGCCATAACCATAACCATAACCGCGATGTCGGTTAATAGGTAACCATAACCATAACCGATCGGTTATGGCGGTTTCGGTTAATTACTTTTGATGATTATTGCGGGTCGGTTATGGGTCGATTAACCGTGAATTTTGCCTAACTAAAAATAGCCTAACTTTTTTTTACCATGCAATAAACTTTTATTACACATTTGTATATATTAGTATATTATATAAAAAAAGTACATATAGTTGATAATATTAATACCTTTTATTACATAATATTCAAACAAAACATAAGATATAATTCATAAATTCAAAGAAAGCAGTATGAGATAACCCATATATTTTAAGAAACGATCAACCAAAAACATCAAATATTGAAAAAGTGATGAAAAGTCCAAAATTAGATGAATATTTTACTACATGTCGGTTCGGTTGTTTTTAGAAAAAGAATTAACCGACCCACTGGTTTTTGGTTTGGTTCGGTTTTGTCGGTTAATTCGGTTATGAGTCAGTTAATTCGGTTTTACACACCCCTAGTTGCGCTTATGGGTTTGGAGTTTGCTTGGGTAATCTTTGAATCGCGAGAGCGAGTATGAAAATTTTTGTAAACATTGTACCAAAATTCGTATGGATTTGATATGTTTGATATGAACCATGGTATTCAGAAAATTGAATAGCATGGATTAAGTGTGCACTTTGTAACTCTAATGCAACATCCCAAATTTTCAATAAAGACATGTTATGGATTATAATTGGAAAGGCTCATAAGGGCATATGGATAATTTTGACAATAGACCCTAATATGGTAAGAAGGCAATAGTAGCCTTCATCTTCATTTCACCGTATTCCAATTTGAGAGAGAGAGAGAGAAAGAGAGTCTCATCTTTGCCTGTTTTCAATCCGGATGCAAGAAGGGATCGAAGGGAAACAATGGTAGTGTCTTCAAGATTCGGTTTAAGCAATTTGGGGGTGGTTTCCACTAAAAGGTTGAGTTCTTTTAACCGTGATGCATGGGAAGCATGATTGATGCCCATTTTAAGGCATACGAATTCATAAGTCGGAATCTATATTTGGTTACAGATCTACAACATAATAGCCGCCATAATTCTTTAGTTTACGGTTTCTAAGGAAGAACAAGTACATTTCGCTCAACCCACTCAACAAAAAATATGTTTAACGAAATGTTGAAATTAACGAAATGTATGCTAGAGAGAAATGTAATGCCCAACAAAAAGTTAGTGTCTTACAAAAAATTGTTAAGCAAAATGTATGCCGAATGAAAAGCCTATATTCCACAATTTAATTTGTGTTGCGAAAGTCCTATTTTGGGACGAAGGGATGTCCAAGAGAAAAGTCACATTTCATGTGTTTTATGTAATAGCGAAATGTCACATTTCGCCCCATAACGGGAACTAAAAGTTGACTTGCTCTATGTGATCTTTGACCAGGTTGACTTAGTGCCTAAGGTCAAATTTCCTCTCTAAGTTAAGTATTAAAAGTAATCTTTAAGGTGAGTTTCTAGTAGGGGTGCTAAACGGGTTGTGTTTGCGGGTTCAACCCGACCCAAACCCAAAAATTTTAGATGAACACAAACACAACCTAAACCCGAAAATCGTGTCATACATATGAACCCGTGCACAACCCAAATATTTTTTTGTTGTCCCGAGTACTGCCCGCTCAAGCCAATTTTTTTTTAATTTTTTTGCAAATTAAAATATTAAAAATTAAAATTTTAATAAAAACACAAATGTATTTAATACAATTACATCTTAATTATAAAATCTTAATTATAATTATGACATAAATACATACCTGATTTAATTTATAACATAAAACATATTGCAAAAAAATTAAATATAATATAAATGGGTTAAATGGGTCAACCCGATCAGGTTGACACGAACTTAACCTGTTTAGCTAAACAGGTTCATGGGTCAACCTGGAATTGACCCAAACTCGTTTAGTCTAAACCCAAACTCACGAATTTCATGTTAGGTTTGTGTCATGTTTTCAGATCGTGTCAGAAGTTCACACCCCTAGTTTCAAGGCCCCTCTTTACATTACTGTTTTGGGTAGTGTGCATACTTGGTAAAGTAGTTTACTGGAAAAGTGTATTTTTATAAAAAAAAAAAAAGGTAATATATGGCCTAATTAAGTTCAATCTCTTGGAATGTGATGAAAAGACATGTCTAAATATAACATCATCTTAATTACAAACCTGACACATTAAAAGTTTTCTAAAGATAAAATGATAAAGTATAAAGTATCTGTAGTATGCATATTGCATTGTTAAAGGTTAAAGGATATGTATCATGTCTAAAGTTGTCATCGGTATCTAAAGTTAACACCAAAGTCTAAACCAGCGCGGTCATTTATTCGCGTCTTTGTGGCTTGCCGGTGATTGTAACTTCGTATGGTTTAGTGTGCATGTTATCGTTCATAGTAAAATGTTATGTTTTGTTTTGTTTCATTGAGTAAAGTTATGTTGGGGTTATGATGTGCCTTACATGCATATTGTGTTTATTGTTTACTAATGTTGTTTATAGTTGCTTTTATTAATTAGAATTTACTAAGTGTAGCTGACTTTTAGTATCATGTTAGGTTGATAACTTGAGAGTTGGCTTTGGTTATTAACTTGAATAGCTTGGAAATTACAACATTGAAATTTAAAAGATTACATACATGGGTACATATCTAGAAAACATGAATAAAAAACTAGACTTATTATACTAAACAAAACATAAAGGAAGGCTAGATACTTGGGGTAGTGGGAGGATGAAATTTACTCTACAACTACTCCCATGAATTAACCCTTGCTTAAATTCAAGAAACCACTTATTAAGGACCGGGTCGAGCTTCTTTTGGTTTGGTATACCCACACAGATCCAATTTATATACTCCACAATTGCAACTTTAAGGATTCTGGAAACCAGATCTGCGGGAAACAGAAACTTGCAATGGACCATCAACGTGAATATTAATAGAGGTTCTGTAACTTAGGACTTGGTTTTCATTATTTAACTTGAACACAAAGCAACCTAACAAAACAGAAGAGATAATCTTCAGTTGTCGAAATGCGAAATCTCTGCCCAAACAAGTCCGCGGTCCGGCCTGTGCAAAACGTAAAAGGTTGATTAATTACTACAATTTACACATATTATCAGCATATTCCTTATTTGACAAACAACATATAATGATTAGTTAAATTAACAAACACAATTACTCACACCTTACATCGTGCCTTTTTAATATGATATTATATTATACTAACCTGAAAAGCTGTAAATTTGAAGGGGCTCTCTTGATGGAAACAACCGTCTTGATCAAGCCATCTTTCTGGTTTGAACTCGAGTGCATCATCACCCCATATAAACTTCATCCTTCCCATAGCATATGGCATATAAGCTACCACATCTCCTTTATTCACATTACAACCATCTGGTAGGACATCATCTGAAAAGCATACCTTTGAATCCTACATTATTTGTATCTCAATATTGTTAGTGATTAGTTGATACACAAATAAATTTAACTGTCTCTTTAATGGTGTGCAGTGGCGGTGATTTCGAGGGGCACTCGTTTTTTTTAAATCCAATATATATGTTAATTTTTTCTAATAGTATACTCATACAACTTTAAGATAGACCCATTTACAAAACAATTTTTATGGTTTAGAAGTTAGCCCATTGACAATAGGTTTAGTGAGTCCAATACCCATTTGATTTTAAAAAATATTAATAAAAGACATTACGAAATGACACATTTTTCGAGCTCGAATGAGATCTCAAATACGCCTTTAATAGTGTGTAAGTACTGTCTCGTCATCCAACCCACATGGCCCAGAGTTATAAAAAACGTTATTTATCAATTGATTTATTTTTATTTTTAACATCTTATTTATTTATTTATTTTTATTTTCAACAATCTATTATATATCTTTTGTATATTTGTTTCAATCAATACATCATTCTTCTTTATACTGTCATAAACAAATCATAATTAATTAATTAATTATAATAAGCAATTCCATATATCATTGAAATAGTTAAATTTCTTTGGATTGGAGGCTAATTAAGAACTGAATGCATACCACTGGCAATGCTGGATAGAGTCTGATAGTTTCTGTCAAAGCTGCATGAAGATATTGCATCTTATCAGTTGTAGCCTCACTCACACGAGCAGCAAAATCTGCAACATCTGTGATCAATTCGTTCACGTTTGTTGCTTCTATGATTTCTTTTGCAACCTTATCTTGAATTTCAGGATGTTTGCAAAGCATGTAAATGAACCAACTCATGCTAATTGCTATAGGATCTTTTCCCGCAAGAATGAAGTTTAGTATTATATCGCGCAAGTACTTTGGATCATTATCATTAACCTGAACAAACCTCGATAGGATGTCTTCTTTTTTGAGCTGCAAGTTCCGTAAATCAAGAGTTGAATTAATATTTAATACGCATTAGCTAGTAGTTTAGTGGTATGGTGGGTTTGGATCCTTACACGAATATTAAATGATATTCAAATGTAAAAAAAATGTTGTTAAAAAAGGTTAGAAACAAAAAAGTTAATACTTAAAATCACCACATCAACCATTTTTTAATGGCAAATATCTTTTAATTTTTGCGGTCTGTAACACTTGAACCAAAGTAGTTTAGTGGTATGGTGGGTTTGGATCCATGTTTTTTTTCTTCTAAAGTTTATAAAACTTGAAAACTTAAATTATTTAACGTATATTTTTCGAAATTATTTAAAACTAAACGTCTAATCTTTATAATACTTCTTTTTTTAAATCTTCAGGAAAAATAAAAAATCAAAATACAGACAAGTGCATTTTAAAAACATATACTACTATAAAATGGTAAGTATGTCTATGTTGGTATGTGTATAAGTATACCCTATTAATTTTTTATGGGTTTTTTATTAAATAACGTGTCTTTCGAAATACCAGTGGTCCTCGCCGCCCACACTAGGGCCGCCCCTGTTTATTACTTATATAAATTAAAAGTTATTAACAGTTAATTTATATCATTTAAACTTTTGAGGTTTTGGGAGTATATATAGTTTTAAGTTTTTGTCATTTAAACTTTTTGGCTCATAGATATGCATGGTTTAAACAGTGTCATAATTATAAATAGTGTCATGTGTCAACAAATATTAAATACAGGCTTACCAAAACTTCATCCGTGGACATCTGCATTTGTTCAATCTTGAGCTGGATCACCTTATAAACAAACTCATCAATGATTTTAATATTTTTCTTTAACTCTGCTTCAAGTCCAATATTAAAAAACTTCTTGATCTTCCATGTTACGTCAACAAATCTTTTATATGTTAAGTTGTTTGCATCGTCGAATGCTCGACTAAATCGAACACCTTCTTCATTTCCACCCAAGTTGTCAAGCTCAATCCCAAAACCGACTTTAAATATTGAATCCATAGTTGCTTTCATGAACAAATCCTGCACGTATATACGCATATCCTGCATGTTATGTATAGCACTAATATTTACCAATTATCATATGTTAGTGATAAAGTCGCTAGACATTACGTTTATATCAAATATTTGGTTGCTATCTGCTGCTTGTGACAGTATCTTCCCAAGTTTTATTGTGTTGTTTTTGAAGGTTATACTGCTAAAATCTCTTAGGATTTTCGTCGAGAACTCTTGGCTCGATACCTTCCTTTGTTCTCGCCATTGGTCCCCGTCCACTGTGAATATTCCATCTCCAAGTAGATCAGATGTCATGTCGCGGATATAGTTTCCCTACAATATTTACACACAATTATATTTATATATATATATAGTTCAACTTTCTTGTGCACAAGTTTCAGTTATAGCTTAATTACCTTGCCATAATTTTTGAAATTGGTCTTGAGGATATACTCCACGTTCTCGGGATCGGTTGTATAAACGATACCATGAAGAGGGCTAAGAATTCTGTAAGTTTTGTATTTTATCGCGAGATCAGTCATGTAATCGTGAATCTTGTTGTAGTTGATGAGAAGATGAAACACGGATGCACCAGTTGGATGATACTTCTTCCCATATTGTGGTTGCTTGTGGAGATAATTATGGAAAATAAAAAGAACAAAAAATGAACCTAATACGAACACTGGATTTGAGAGTAAATCTACAGAAACTGCCATAGATGATCGAGAGGAATTGTGTACTTCTTACCAAACAATTCAGGGATGATGAGGTGTATAAATGATGCTTACATTTATAGTAAGTTTTGATGAATATTTTGAAAGCCTCATTATTAATTAGATAATCCTAACGAATCGTATCCTATAAAAAGATAATCATATTCTGTAAAATATTAGGACAGAAAACGATGGGGGTAGGTAGTTGTATCGTATAAAAGGAGAATCATATCCTATAAAATATTAGGACAGAAAACGATAGGGTAGAAGTAGTTGTATCGTATAAAAACGATAGGGTAGAAGTAGTTGTATCGTATAAAACTATAAAAGGAGAATCATATCCTATAAAATATTAGGACAGAAAACGATAGGGTAGAAGTAAATGAGTTGGAATATTTTGTCTTTTAAAAGTGCCCATATGATACATGCACGAGATAATATAGTTTAAAAAATATACGTTTTACAATATATTTATTATCCTTTTATTAGTATATTCGCAACTAGTCAAGTTAACATTTTTTTTTCTAATCAATTATTTTCTAATCAATACAATCCCCAAGCCAAGAAAACACCACTATATACATATTATATACATATAACATTTACATTTTGTTATCTATTAACTAATGCACTTCATTAATAAAATAATTACTTGGGTTTTTAATTGTTCAACTTTGGCACATGTTTTTAATTTCAAAATCTTAGAATAAAATGTCTATAGTATTCTGCCAATTCAAGAAAACTTATGACTTCCGTCGGTGAATTAGAGACTTTCCATTTGGTAATTGTCTTGATCTTTGTAGTATTCACATGAATTCCTTCATGATTAATCAAATGTCCAAGAAACTGTACTTCTTGTAACCAGAACTCATATTTTGAGAATTTAGCATAAAACTTTTCTTATCTCAGTAATGTTAGAAGTACATGTAGATGTTTGGCGTGCTCTTCCTTGCCCTTGGAATAAATAAATATATCGTCTATAAAGAATTTATCCAGGTATGGTTTACATATCCTATTCATCATGTACATGAATGCAGCTGGAACATTTGTTAAACCAAATGGCATGACTGTAAACTCATAATGTTCATATCTTGTTCTAAAAACAGTTTTAGGAATATCTTCCTCTTGTACTTTCAGTTGATGCTAACCAGATCGCAAATCTATCTTCTAGAAGAAACGAGCTCCTTGAAGTTGATCGAATAGATCATCGATTCTCGGTAGTGGGAACCGATTTTTAATTGTGACCTTATTCAATTCTCTGTAGTCAATACTTATGTGCATCAATCCATCTTTCTTCTTGACGAATAACACATGTGCTCCCCAAGGCGATGAGGTAGGTTGTATGAAACATTTCTCAAAATAATTCATCCAGTTGCTTCTTCAGTTCCAGCATCTCTGTTGGTGTTAAACGATAGGGTGCTTTGGCAATCGGTGCAATTCCTAGTATTAGGTGAATTCTGAATTCAACCTCGTGATCAGGCGGCAGTCCAGGTAATTCTTCGGGAAAAACATCAGAAAAATCTGATACTACGAAAATATCCTTCAGTTTTTTTTCCTTTAGTGCTAATGATCGTCGAGATCATATACATTATTCTTCCTTTTCGTGTATGGCTTGCGGCATTCATTACAGAGATGAATTTTGTCGATCTCGTCGGCTTGTCTCCCTGGCTTGTGATCCTTTCTCCTGTTGGCGTACGAATCTCAACAGAATTTTGATCACACAAGATTCGCGCATGATTTGCCACTAGCCAATCCATTCCTAATACAACATCGAATCCAGCTCGATTCATTGGTAATAGGTTGGCCGTCAACTTATGTCCTAACAATTATATCTTTCCTTTCTGAAGTATTTTGCGTATGCTGATAGAGTTTCATTTGTCGTCTCTACCGTACAGGCTTGGCGAAGCTTAGTTAATGGCCGATCGAGTAATTGGCAGAAAGCAGTATTTATAAAACTTTTGCACCAGAGTCAAATAATACTTTAGCATATACGTCATGAACGAGAAACGTACAGGTGATCACATCAGGAATCATTGCTGCTTCTTGTGTTGTCAATACAAATGATCTTGCATTCTTCTTGGGTCCTTCGGTTGCTTTTAACTTGTTGTCGGGTGCTGTTGCTAGCTTTAGGAAGTATGGACGGTTATGGCCTGCCTCTCCGTAGTTGAAGCATATGTTAGTGTTAATTTTTCTTCTACATTCTTCTTCTTTATGTTCAGATGTTTTGCAGAAGTTGCAGTACCTAACACATCTTCCTGAATGCTTCCTTTTACGGAATTTACAGAAAGGCGATGAAGATAACGGTCCTACTACTCTCCTTCGGTAGGAAATACCAGAACGTAGTTCTTGGGTAATCTTTTGGGCAAAATTCTTTTTCTGATTTTCTTCTCGTGTGCGTATCAGTCCTTTTGTTAGAGTGTTAGCTAGTTCAACTGTCTCTTCAATAGTCTGTGGTCTAGTTACCTTGACCATGTCTCGGATTTCACTGACTAATCCCCAGATATAACGAGAAATTAATACCGGTTCTGGCGAAGCCAGGCCTGGTACTATCCTTGCATATTCGAAGAATTTGGTAACAAACTCGCGACAATTTACATCAATCATCTTATGGTTTAGGAGCTTATTACCTATCTGTTCCTTTTCATGAGGAGAACAAAATTTTCTTTTAGTCATTTCCTTAAATTCTTTCCTTTCCATTCCATGACATAAGCGATGTCAATCCTTTTGACTGAAGTGTATTTTTAAAATAAAAACTTGTATAAAAACCTAAATCATTAAGAAATTAAATACCAAAAACTTGTTGTATATTTTTTTTCTTTGAAACATGATTTTACACTAGGATTTACAGATAGTAGAATCAAAACACATGTGAAGTATTTTTTTTAATAATTGTTTAATATTTATACATAGTTATCTAAAAATAATTTACGAAAGATAAAAAGAATTGTACATGATTTAAAAAAAGTTAAAAATAAAATGAACCAACTAGTGTAAGTGAGTGCCTATTTTTAATATAAAATACTAAAAACAAAAGAAATTAATGATTTTTTTAAAACACTGTAAAACTGTAAGACCCTTACTTGATTTATACGATTTACATATAAACATCGACTATAAATTGTGTATTATCGATTAAAATACACATGAAATTATGAGTTTGTTAAAACATTTTAATGCTTAAAACATTTCAGCGTCATATTTTGATATCGTCGTTTAAAACATTACGACGATACGAGATGCGGAAGCTTGAATTCTTGATCGTGTTCGGTTCTACGTTGAGCTTGATCGTCCTCCGATACTTTACATAACACCTACATTTCATAAAATCATGAAATGAGTTAGATATAGGAGTTTAAAACATGTTTATATGAGTTCCTAAGACTCAAATGAAGAAACAGCAGCAATATGCCAAGTATTACAGTCGTCGCGTGCCGCGACGCCGTTCACCCAAACCTGTCGCGTGCCGCAACAGGTGTCGCGTGTCGCGACGCCATATAGTCATCTCCGTCGCGTAGCACGAGGAGTGTATTTCGACAGAAAGGTTTGTTACAAAACCTGCATTTTTCCAACAAATCTTAATTTTACGAAAACGGACATAACTCTCTCGTTTTTAATCCGTTTTACGGTCCGTTTCTTCCCACGTGATCGTAAATTGTTTCTCCATGTTATGGAGTTAAAATCCGACATCCGGATTAACAAAATTTAAGACTTTTAAGCCTTCGGCTTAATATAAAATTACCACTTTTGACCCTTTCATGAATTTATCAAACTAAAACTAGTTTGTTGCTTACAAATTATCATAAACCTCATTTTATATCAGTTTCCTATTATTCAAGGTCCAAACCACGGGTTTCTTACGTATTCTTAACCCGTTTTCGCTCATATGCTTATTTTGACCCGTTAAGGGCATTTAAGCATATTTTAAGCACAAATCAGTTATATTCGTTTCTAGCTTTATATTTCCACATTTCTTATCAAATGTTCTTCCACCACAACTATATTTGTGGTGGATTTAATGTGGTGATCTATATATTTTGAGTTTTTCCCTCGAATTATCATTTTACGGCAAAGACTCATATAGAGTCATTTGACCCAAAGATTCACATCTTTCACTTTTAATACTTATTCTAAGTATTTATTGGATCATAAAACTCGTTTCTAATCAACATTTAAGGTCGTTTGCTCAATTTAGCTTACAAGGGTATTTTGGTCCCTTTTAACCTTTCATTTACGATGAAGGACTTTTGAAAGCATGTTTGATCCAAAATCCGTCTTTTTAACTACGACTTTGTTTGAAAAGTCATTATGCTTTCAAAACAAAGTGATCATCATTTGAATCATTCGGTTTACCTATTAAAGTAACCAAATGTCTAATTTTGACATCATTTAACTCTCATTGAACCTTACGTTCTAAATGAGTAGTTAACCTATTATGCATACCTGCCTTGGATCAATACATTGACCTGTTAATATGTAACACCTCGTAAAATCACATCCAATGAAGTCTTGACATGTGTAGTGAACCCTAATGAAGTCAAACATTGAAATTTAGGGACTAATTTTTCGAAAAATCGAAAACTTTGATTATGAAAGGACTGGAAGTGTTAGCATACCTAAAATAAGTTTCTAAATAACCTCTTACGATGTTTATATTAACAAATGTGCCACTTGATGGTTAAGTGTAGCCGTCTGCGTAATTAATTGAAGGTTTGCGTAATAAAGAGTTAAAAGCGTCAACATGTCAATTCTAACCTCTGAGTGACCTTTTAACAAACCGAGAGCTTCATGATATTTAATTATACTCTCGGGAATGCCAAATAATGACCGTCTAAGGTTTTTATGCCTGTAAGTAAAGTTACGCGCAACTTTGCAAGTTAGAGGGGCAAAAAGTGTCAATATGTTTAATTATACCTCTGAATGACCTTTTAGCGAATTTGAAGCATCGTGATGTTTAATAATACTTTCAAGAATGTCTAATATGGATTAGATGAGGCTTCAATGCTATTAAATGATGAAATGCGCAAGTTTGCGCAATAGAGGGACCTAAAGCGTCAACTTTTGAATCTACGCCTTTCGGTGACCATCTAGGAGAACGAGAGTGTAGTAATATTTAAGTATATGCTTGGGAATGCCCATTATGGGCCATAGGAGGCTTGGATATCATTAAATGACATTTCGCGCTAGAATGCGCAATTAAAGGACTAATTGCGTCAAACTGCAAAAGTAGGTCGAATCGTATGGTAACGGACCTTCCGGAATATGTCCACAAGTTAAACATACCCTATTTATCCTTTATATAACTTAGATATAGGCTTAGAGGTGTTTGGTGCGCAAAAATAAACTTTTATGTCATGCAGGGACTAAAAGTGTCAAAAAGTGCACAAGTTTGCACTTTTGCACATATCTCGCATTCTGAATATCCCCGGACACCCAAAAATTTATGTAAGCACTAAAATATTTTATTTTAGTGTGTGGCATGATAAAATTCCACTCGGCGCGTAATTTGGACCGTTTTTAGCGTCCGTCCGTGTTTCGTCGTAATTCGACGCACAACGTGACCGTACGGCCAAACTAACCGACATCTGACATGTTTTTGAGCATGTTTCATGTCCCCTATATTTAGGCATCATGTTAAAGCCTTGAAATGAGGTTAACAGTCCTTAGATGTGTCAGAAACACATTATTATGCAAGCAGGGACCAAAACTGCACTTTTGAAAGTTTGTTTGAGCTGTGCAGGCCGTAGGCTACGCCCCCTGCAGCGTAGCCTACGCCCAGGTCTGGGCAGATTCATATTTTCAGCATTTTTGTCATTTTTCAAGGGCTTTTAGGTAAAATTCTCAATACCATGAGCTGGTTTTCAACACCCATTGTATTTAGAAACCTTGGGCACACTTGGAGGGCTAAGATTGAAGCACGGTTTACGAGAAACGATCCTAACGGTTCTCAAAAACCTATAAATACCCACTTGATTTTTGCTCTCATTCACACCTTGATCT
This sequence comes from Helianthus tuberosus, assembly GCA_030545235.1. Lineage (NCBI taxonomy): Eukaryota > Viridiplantae > Streptophyta > Magnoliopsida > Asterales > Asteraceae > Helianthus > Helianthus tuberosus. The sequence goes on from CM060425.1 coordinate 205,411,164, forward strand.
CATTGTTCTAAGTTGGGGCCTTTGTGCTTCATACCTGAACATCCAAGATCAATTCCCTCCTTGCTTGGACCTTTTGTAAGTGTCCTTTCATGCTTAGTTTAAATTTTAGCGGTTATAACCGAAAGTCAAGCGTTTTCGATAAACGCTTTGACTTTTAAACGGTTGAGCCATTGTTCGCATCAAACATGGCTACGTGACCGTAATTAGGTAGGTGTTTAACCCTTAAAAGGGGCACCTCCTAATTACCACGTTTACTTAGTTTAATTGTCGGGTCAAATAAAAGTCAAACGGGTTAGATTTAAATAAAATACATGGCTATTATATAAAAGTCATAAAATCAGTTTTCTCACTTTAATAACTTGGTAAATATTAGTTGAACATGCCTAAGCATGATTCAACCCGACAATTCTAAGTATAAGCTCGGTTCGGGACATAAAGTCGCAAAAGTTGACTTTTGCTTTGACTTCCAGTTCTGACCCGATTTAGCTTAGTTTAGATATGCCTTAGGATTCCATTAGGACCATATTATGGGTTAGTATAACCCTCTGAGGTTATACAACCTGGATCCTTAGTATCCTATTCATTGCAAGTTTCCGTTATATGCCTAACTATTGACCGTTATGCCCTTTTGACCATAAAATGATATTTTTGAAAATGTGAAAGAATAGAAACCTTTATTACTGATATATAAACGTGTCCCTAAAATTTGACATCAGTTGGAGGTCTAGATTAGGAGTTATGCTCAATAGCGTAATTTAAAAGCTTTTTATTAATTAAACGGCGTAATTAACGTATAACCTATTTAAACCCAATTTTTGATACCAAACTTTTTACCCACTGATATGAAATAATATTTTGGGATTTTTGAAGATTTTTAATTATTTTTAGGCCGAGCATAACATAGGGTTTTAAGCTTGATTCGGTAATTGCCGGTTTTGCCCTTTTGTGCTATAAAATGAGTTTTACAAATCCTTTTGACCCCAAACCTTTTTCTACTAATCTAATATGATAAATAAAATATTTTGAGCCTTCTGGATTAATAATAAAAATATCATCTTTTCTTTGAAAACCCGGAAATGGATCTAAGTCTTATGCACGGGGTGTAGGCATACACCTGACAGTTGCATAAGGGAAACGGTATCTCACGCTCATGTGGGCCTATACTTGTGGTGTGTCTGTTAATCTTGACCCAGTTTCTACATCGGGCCCTAAGTGTATAACGAACATGTAAATCTGTATACAAGATTATTTTTATATAATTGTCCCAAGTTATAAAAGAATTTTGTGCCTTGAGCATTCAAATCAATTTTCTAAACTATTTTCAAAATGAGTCAGTTAAGTTGTATTTACCAGTGTAAACTGACGTATTTTCCAAAAAGGTTAAGTGACAGGTACTGTACGTAATTGGCTGGGAGCTCAGGGCGTCAATAGGGAATCTTGCAAGTTCTAGATGCCTAAAGTCTGTTGAACAGTGTTTATCTTTCTATTTTAAGATCCGCCTGTGGATCCTTTACATTCCGTTTGAAATACTTGGATATTACTTTATATCGGGTTGTAATATTTTATCTTTTCTTCCGCTGTGCATTCATTATTTGTGTTGTTTGACTATGATGATATCAACTACGTCACGATACTCCCCACCGGGCCCACCGGTGACACGTGGTAAAATAGGGGTATGACAGGTTGGTATCAGAGCCAACACTGAGTGAATTAAACACTATCCTTTTGTGTTTAATCTCAGTTACACAGTTGCACATTCTTGAGTCTAGACAAAGAACTTAGGACTACTCCTGATTCGTTTTTGTCCTTTATTTGTTTCCTTTGTTATTTTTCTGATCAGCCCCTGCATGGGCGAGTCAGTATTGTTAGAAGTCCTGTGTTAGGGCAACCATGTACCTGTTTAAATTTTAAATGGAACGGTTAGATTTAAAATAACGTTCCTATTATAGGATCTACCAATATTATAAATTGGCAAAATCCAAAAAGGGCAAGACCTAGCCCATGTGTCATTTTAAGGACAGGGCCAAGATGACAGTTCCTCAAGTAGATACAGATCCTTATTAACATCCCCATTTAGGGTTGTTCTGCTCTTAATACTAAAAAGAATTTTAAAGTTAAAACCTAGCCTACCTGTCATTTCAGGCACGGCCAAGATGGTAAAACCTATTTAAAGATTCAAATTCTTGTTAACATCTGAAAGCATGTTAACATTTTCGACAAACTGTGATCTGATAAAATCACATAAGTCATCTTTAAATTGGGATATTTCAATTTCCCTTATTTATATAACCATCCCTTAAGGATGAAGTGCCTACGGGCTATAATTAACGCCTTGTGGGGCAAAAGACAGTTGTAGTCTTTAACTCTCTATCAAGAAAAAGGTAATGAAATATGTTCAAACCAAAATGCCTCGATTCTCCGAAATCATGGCTTATAAATTTAAAAACTGTCTTTATGACTAGGCCTTTTGCGCCACTTTAATATCCTTAATGTTTTATAACTAGGATAAACTATAATGAAAATACTAATTAAATATAACTAACAAATTAACCAATATGGTTTATATTACCATGGTTGATGAATCGTCAAAAATGATGATTCCATAATAACCTCTAAATAAATCATTGTCAGTATTTATGTACCAATCAAGCTACATGGCTGGATCAGAGGAGGTCAACAGCCACCCGAGGGAGAACAATGACACTACCAGAGTTAACATAACTGGTGAGGAACTGCAGGCATTAATAGATAATGCTGTTACTTGAGCTCTTGACAGACAGTATAATGAGTCAAGTGGTACACACTCTAAGACTCTATCTGTGGCTCGTAGTAACCCCCCTTCTAAATCACATGATTTAAAGGAGGACGATGTTCATAACTCGTCAAATCAGAGGAGTGTTCCGCCTAGACAGGTTGTGCTTAATCAAGAACCACATGTTAAAACCTGTTCGTATAAATATTTTGTCTCCTGGAAGCCCAGAGACTTCACAGGAGAAAAAGGAGCCATCGACTGCATGACGTGGCTCGAGGAGATGGACACTGTTGTTGATATTAGCGGATGTGCAGAGCAAGACATTGTGAAGTTTGGTTCACAATCTTTTAAAGGAGAAGCTCTAGCTTGGTGGAGGTCGCTAATCCAGGCTACTGGGAAAATCCCGTTGTATAATCAAACATGGGATCAGTTTGTTGCTCTTATCAAGGAAAATTACTGTCCTCAACATGAAGTTGAGAAAATTGAAATCGATTTCTTGGCATTGTTCATGAAGGACTTAGATTGCCAGGCATATCTTACAAATTTCAATACTATGTCTCGATTGGTTCCTTACTTGATCACACCAAAGCGTATAGCTCGCTTTATTGGGGGCCTAGCCCCAGAAGTCAAGGCAAGCGTGAAAGCATCGAGACCTACTACATTCCGGTCAGCGTGTCGCTATCTCTCACACTCGACGTAGCCAGAAACAAGGCTGCAAAAGCTTCGGAAGAAGGGAAGCATAAAAAGGAGGATGAGGGTTCTCATCACTTCGATAAGAAGAAAAAAGGGAACTCTGATCATAGGAAGAGTTCCGAGTTTAATAAGGGTAACCAGCAGACGGGTGAAAAGACCAGGTGCAAAACATGTAGGAAATTCCACCTGGGGAAATGCAGATTTGAATAAAATACCACGTTTACTTAGTTTAATTGTCGGGTCAAATAAAAGTCAAACGGGTTAGTTTTAAATAAAATACATGGCTATTATATAAAAGTCATAAAATCAGTTTTCTCACTTTAATAACTTGGTAAATATTAGTTGAACATGCCTAAGCATGATTCAACCCGACAATTCTAAGTATAAGCTCGGTTCGGGACCGAAAGTCGCAAAAGTTGACTTTTGCTTTGACTTCCAGTTCTGACCCGATTTAGCTTAGTTTATATACGCCTTAGGATTCCATTAGGACCATATTATGGGTTAGTATAACCCTCTGAGGTTATACAACCTGGATCCTTAGTATCCTATTCATTGCAAGTTTCCGTTATATGCCTAACTATTGACCGTTATGCCCTTTTGACCATGAAATGATATTTTTGAAAATGTGAAAGAATAGAAACCTTTATTACTGATATATAAACGTGTCCCTAAAATTTGACATCAGTTGGAGGTCTAGATTAGGAGTTATGCTCAATAGCGTAATTAAAAAGCTTTTTATTAATTAAACGGCGTAATTAGCGTATAACCTATTTAAACCCAATTTTTTATACCAAACTTTTTACCCACTGATATGAAATAATATTTTGGGATTTTTGAAGATTTTTAATTATTTTTAGGCTGAGCATAACATAGGGTTTTAAGCTTGATTCTGTAATTGCCGGTTTTGCCCTTTTGGGCTATAAAATGAGTTTTACAAATCCTTTTGACCCCAAACCTTTTTCTACTAATCTAATATGATAAATAAAATATTTTGAGCCTTCTGGAATAATAAAAATATCAGCTTTTCTTTGAAAACCCGGAAATGGCTCTAAATCGCCTTTTTAAGCGTTTTTAACGCATAGTATGTATCAAAACTATTTTAAACATATAAGGGCTGATGCCTACTGATATATTCAGTAAATTTTTACATTTTAACAGTAAGGAAAAGTTTTAAACTCAGGTTTCCAGTTTGGACCTTTTAAGCCTATGTGAAATTACCAAAATGCCCCTACGGTGCATAGTATGGTTATAAATGATAAATTTCACTTATATGTAATACCCTACTGATATAACTTAGTAAATTAAGTATTTTTACTAATCAAATCAGACCTGAACCTCGGATTTATATTTGATCTCTTTTATAACCTTTTAAATGACTAAAATACCCCTTCGGGGCATAAATTGGTTTTAAATTCATTTTGGGCATAACGGAAGGTATCTTACTGATATCACATCATATTTAAGGCATATTAACTTAGGAAACCTGTATATGAATCTTATGGGCACCCGTTACGCACGTTTCGCGTTTGGATCGGTTTATGTATCTAGTTTGCATAAAGTAACCGAAACGGGTCAAACCTTATCATTTTCACCTCAAAATCCAGAATGTGTTTAGTTTACCCATATTATACAAGTCTCCAAACTTGTCGGGTCTAAATCACATTCTAATCCGGTCTACGCTTAATCTTGCATTTTGAACCGTAAACATTTCCTTAAAATTAACCGGTCTAAGCATAGGGTTAATTAAGACCCGTTAGGAATCTAATAGGTTATTAAAAACCTTCATTCCAGATTAGGAGCCCCAGTAGAAGTACTTGTGCTTGCTGATTTGATATACGGCTGGGATTGAATTTATATTTAGCTCCGGTAAATACTCTTAGCTTATTTTCCCTATACGGGCTTGGGATACGGTATTATAATAATACCGCTTGGTCGGGTATTGAATGTTTAATCGTATTGTGATTAAATTATTGAGGTAACCCGCTTTAATCTGTCTTGTTTGAAATAAAGGCCTTTAGGGGTTAATGACCATGTCCCGGATATCCTTGGCATCATTGTATTATAAAATGGCCACGTCTTATGCACGGGGTGTAGGCATACACCTGACAGTTGCATAAGGGAAACGGTATCTCACGCTCATGTGGACCTATACTTGTGGTGTGTCTGTTAATCTTGACCCGGTTTCTACATCGGGCCCTAAGTGTATAACGAACATGTAAATCTGTATACAAGATTATTTTTATATAATTGTCCCAAGTTATAAAAGAATTTTGTGCCTTGAGCATTCAAATCAATTTTCTAAACTATTTTCAAAATGAGTCAGTTAAGTTGTATTTACCAGTGTAAACTGACGTATTTTCCAAAAAGGTTAAATGAAAGGTACTGTACGTAATTGGCTGGGAGCTCAGGGCGTCATTAGGGAATCTTGCAAGTTCTAGATGCCTAAAGTCTGTTGAACAGTGTTTATCTTTCTGTTTTAAGATCCGCCTGTGGATCCTTTACATTCCGTTTGAAATACTTGGATATTACTTTATATCGGGTTGTAATATTTTATCTTTTGCTTCCGCTGTGCATTCATTATTTGTGTTGTTTGACTATGATGATATCAACTACGTCACGATACTCCCCACCGGGCCCACCGGTGACACGTGGTAAAATAGGGGTGTGACATAATACCTTGCTTTAATAACCGCTAATTACTATCGAAGCGGATATCCATTAGATGTTTACTCCTGTAAACATACAACTCGACAAATAATCATTAGTTGATATTGTCAATGGGTGATATCTTCACCTTTTGACCCATTATGATTTACGCCGTAAAGTGTCTTTTAAAAACTAACGGTTGTTGTCAACGCATGACCAATTTACCGTTTTGCCCTTATCATTTATTTTAGCTTACTATTTAATGTAACACCCTTACTGTTATAAAAGGGTTTTTATACTAATAACGACAATTAAATGTGTACTTACAAATACACATACATATAAAATATAGGTTTACTAAAACTTTTACAGTTTAAAAATAGTACAACATAATATAATTGAGTTCGTCGTCTAAAAGTTAAGACGTAACACCGTGCGGAAGCTTTAATCTCGTGTGTTCGGTTCTTCGTTGAGCTTGATCTTCATCCGGGTATCCCTTGACATTCCCCTATGACCAAAACCAACATAAAAGTTAACTTTGGTGGTTAAATAACATGTTTAAACAAGTAATATGGGTCAAAACAACAAAATTCAACAATTTTCGTAATTTAGGGCGCCGCCGTACGCTAAGGGGCGTCGCGCTATGCCTAGCCCTATTTTTGACAGAATGATCATTTGGCTGATGCTGCAGATGCCCAGCTCAATTTTTATCCAACTTAAAAACTTATAATTGCCATAACTTTTGTTCTACATATCCGATTCGCGTGATTCTTTTTCCTACGCGACCGTAATTTAATTCTGCATCTCATGCAGTAAAAACCCAACATCTGAAATCACAAAATTTTAGATTTCAAGCTCTCGGCTTGAAATTCAATTTTGACACTTTTTGAGCCGTTTGTGTTTTGATCAAACAAACTTGTTGGTTACCTTTAAAATGTCATGCAAATCATGTTATACCAGTTTACTAGTATTCAAGGTTCAAATTACGGGTTCTTTTGCCTTCTTTACCCGTTTTTACTTGAAATCTTATTTTGACCCGTTAAGGGTATTAATGCACTTTTAAGCTTAATTTACGCTCGTTCCTTGTATGCAACATAAGTCCACCCATTTATATTGAACAGTCTTCCACCACAATTATAATTGTGGTGGATTTAATGTACTTAAATACTTATTTCGAATTTTATCCCTCGGATATGTCATTTTACGGCAAGACGCACTTTAAAGCGTTTAACCCTAGAAAGTTTATGCCTACAACTTTTATATGCATCTAAGGGTTGCAAGGTCATAATATAAGTTTCTAAACAACCTCTAAGGGTCGTTTGCCCGATTGACCCATCAAGGGCTTTTTGGTCGATTTTAGTCCTTCAACTTGCGATGAATGAATTTCACTAAATACTTGACCAATCATTGCACTTTTAACTATAAGACTATATATGCGTACCTGGCCCGGGTCAACAAATAGACCCGATTTATACCTTGCTTTAATTATCACATATTCTATGGTGACGCAATTATCCGAATTGCTAATTGCTCCTGTTAACATAAGACTTGACAACCACATTAATCGATATTGTCAAATGGTGTTATCACCACCATTTGACCCGTTTGGCCTATACGACCAAATATTTACCTATGTAGCAAAACATGGTTATTAATTACCAATTTGCCCATCCGACCCATTTCGGATTTTTTTCTTTCATTAGATCCTTTTTTTTACTTATTTAGCTCATTTTGGCTTATGCCATGGGTATCCTTTTAGCTTCGGTTGTTACATTTGTCGCGTATATGGTTTATAAAATAAACACGGGCCCAACATAAAGGGTGTAAGTTTTACTTACCTTGCATCCGGTTATACTCTTTTTCTGCGTTCTCGATCCGTTTGACCCGCTTCTTTCCCGAGCCTCCATACAGCTTGTCAAGAGTCAAACTATCATTATTATTCACAAGGTGGTTAGATTAGTCATTCAAGATCATGACCTTCACACCTTATGAATCTTTTACCACTATTCTTAATGAACTTTATCATAGGTCGGTTTGACTTTTAAAACTCAAACCACTAATTTACAAATATGGATGCACTAACAAGTTCACATGACTCGATTTAGGCACGTTATCAACCACTTAGTGAGCATCATCTTTTGAGATGCCATATCAACTAACATGTTATCTAATTCATACCTCAAATAACCATAAATCAACATGTAATTTTAGTCATTGTATGCACATATACACTTTGACCATCATAACCATGGGTTTAACTCTTATGTCAAAACCCACTTCTAATCACTTATGAACTCTTAACAAAATCTCTAATTTGTTCAAGTAGTTCATTCATACGAGTTAGTATGATGTTTATAAACACCAATACAACATCAATTTCATCAAATCAACAAAACCCACTTAGCTCATACTTGGTTAGTTGATTAATCACTTGTTTATGGCACAATTCTACAAGTTTGCATCTAGGGTTTGTTCCTAGACTTGTACTCACACCAATATCACTATAACATTCAACATCCATATAAGAATTTCATTCATGCATGTTTATCACAAATTCGAAATATCACTAAACGTCAAAATTCAACATACCTTGTGATCCCCTAAGCTTGGTGATCACGATTTTATCAAAAGCCCCAAATTTTAGCTTGATTTCTCCTTTGATTTGATCAATTCTTTGTAGTTTAGGGTTCAAGAGAAGAACCCCTTTTTGGCTTGTGAAAATGTCGACCAGACACACCTTCTTGTGTGTGTTTTTGGTCTAAAATTTAGTTTTATTAAAAGGACTTTCACCTTTACCCATTTTAGTCCCTCTAGTTTCAATTTTGTAAAAAGACCACTAGTTCATGCATTCTTTATTGTTTTAAAACAATTTAATTAACTAGGTTAATCATTCCTAGTTACTTAGTGGGTTCAGGGAGTTATAACCCGTTCTATTTTAAGTCCCGTTAACTCGGGCTTCTTATAACTTTGTTTTCTCAACCCATTTATTATCCTTTTTATTAGTTATTAGGCTTATTTGTTTAATCCTAAAAATTTCCGGGTTAATCTTTACCGCTAACGGTATTTTACCCGCTCTTTAGTATTAACGGGGTTTAATTACCCAACCTGTTTTCGGGGTGTTACAAGTCTACCCCCGTTAAAGAGGTTTCGTCCCCGAAACCTTATTTACGTAGTTCATTGGTTTAATCAAACGAACCTAGTTTCGTTTTCAAGGCACCCGTTTCCTTTGGTCAAAAGTTTTCTTTTTTATTTTGACGCGTACGTTTTTCGGGTGTAAGGCCTCGTGGGCCGTTACTTTCAGCTTGTATCTATTATCTTTATTGATTATTTATTTTGGCGGTTAGACTTATTAGTCACCGGTTACCTTATACCCCGTCGCTCGGGTATATCCACTTTGCCTTCACGAGGCCTTCAATCTTTTATCGTCCCCATTTCTTAGTTCACGCTATAACGTGGTTAACTTCCATATTACTTTTCTTAACCGTGATCGTATCACGTCATATTTAAGTTTATATAATCCTTTTATTATCGAAAATCTTCTTTTCGAACGTGTCTTCATGAACCCATTCTTTTTGTGCTATCTAATTCCTCTCATAATATTTACATTTGTTAAAACATTATTTCTTACTAAAACTGCATTTTAGTTTAACGTTTTCTCTTTAACTCATGTCAGTTCCAAGGAATTTACGTCCAAGGATTTATCTCCTTTCGTTGTCATTTCGGTAATGACTTCGCCCTTTTTTTGTGACGTAACACAATTTAAATAATTGTGAATTCTTTTGTCATTTAAGCCCGTTTAAATGTTTTAGTGAAATTCTTCACTTTCGTCAACCAGACCTTTCACAATCTCTTCGCTTTAACCCATTCAATTAACTTAGTGAAACCCATCGCTTTTATACTAACTTTACCTCCCTTTATTATTTTACGCGAGGAGTTACAACCAGTTTTCTTGTTTTACGTTATTGACCCGTAGGTTCTTTTACATAGCCTCACAGGCTTTTTCCTTAGGTTTCCACCTTCTAAGGTAAAACCCTATCAGTTCGTTTCCTTCTATTCGTGACCCGAGGGTCTTTTTGGTCCCGTAGACTTAATCATTAATTATAATCCCGTAGATCATCTTCTATTCGAGTCTTTATTCAATTGTATGTACATATATATATATATATATATATATGTATATATATGGCGTCAAGGCATCCCTTTTTATGTTTAGAATTGTTTACTTTTGTTTTTGTATTTCATTTGACCTTGACCGTAGTCTAAGGCTACTTTTGTTTTCTTTTGAATTATTCATCCGACTCTATGACTTCTTCTGTCATTTACACGTCAGTTTGTTCTTACGCTTACCGTTACTCGGTTCTTACCTATACTTCCTTACGACCCGTTACCCAGGTTCTTTATCTTAATGTTTTTAACATTCTTGTTTAGCTAATTTGCGTTTTTCCTATCTATATTACCAAGCGTTATTCTTAATTTAACTCGTTTGACTCGTTCGTGTGAAATTTCATCACTTGTGAACGTCAAACTTCATTCTTTATTCAACCCATTCAACTTTAAAATAGTTGAACGTAATTATCAAAATTTCTGTTTGCAAATTCTCATCGTCTTTTAGTCATGACTCATAATCCGAGTCTTTTGACTTTCTATTTCGCGTTCCCGTCTCTTGGTTTACGCATACTTTCAAAATCCTACCCATCCATCAGGTATTTTTACCGTAATCATTATCAAGTAACCATTCTTATATGGTTTTAGACGTCATTTTAATTTATTTGGTCGTCTTAGCGAAATCCATCGTCTTTATTCAATCAAGTCCTTTATTCTTTATTTAACTCGTTTGACTTGTCCATGTGAATTTCATCACTTGTGACAGTCAAACTTTTATCCCTATGCCTTAGCATTCCTATTGGTCGGTCTGTATTTTCTTTTACTTGATCTTTGTCCCTTCTCTCGGGCTCTTTATTCTTACGTAATATGCTCCCGTCATCCGACTTGCGTTTACGTTTACTATCAAACATCTTACTTGTTTGACTCATTTGGGTACCTTTTTAATTCGTCCCATTCGCCCTGTTCTTACTACATCGGACGTAAATGTGTCTACTATAAGAAGTTCATGGTATCATATGCCACTACTTACTTGGCCAGAGTAAGCGATTAACACATGACACACATGAACTTTTTATAGTTTTCACATCACGCCCTATGTAAGTAACGCCTCTATTTATTTCATATCTCTGATTTCATTTAGTAAAACTTTATTTAATTTCAACGCAACAATCATTAGCTTTACTAGTTTTACATTTGAACATATAAAATGTTTTTCTTTTCTATCGAACTATTATATAATCACATTCGTTAATGTGATCGCTACTTTTCACAATAGCATTATATTGAGAGTTTTCCACTTGGATAATTACCCCCCGTCCAAGTTTCCATATGAACTAATCCTATTATTTCTTTGTTATTCATCATCGTGAATAACACATATTTCTATTAAACTTCTCTTAGAAACATCATCCTGAATAGATATCCTATTCAGGTTTTATCAGATATATGCAACCGTTATCCCCTACGTGTTTGTTGCATATTACTACTTATGCGACTAAATTTAAAAGCGTGCACCTGGTAATGCTTGCCCTAACGGGCTTCTCTTGCCGTGAACTTTGTTCACGATCATCACGCGATTTAGGTCCTCAATGAGTATGCTCAGCTTGTCATACCTCGGACAGTTCCACCATCATATCCACAATTCGTTCAACTCTCGTCATCTACAGATGCGAGTGTCCTTCAACTAAACATTTACAAAAGTTAGTAATTTCGACATTTATAAACGCCCGTATTGTAATACAAGGCTTTTTACTGTACGTATCAACGCACGTAATTTCGTTAACTGTATCAATCATTTTAATTGGGGTAGCGTGTATTACGCGATAACCCTATGTGTTGTTTACAACACTTTAACATGCTAAACCATTAACATACATGTACTTACTGGATTTGCGATCAAGCCTCGAACCGAACACACTTACTCTTTAACCATGAGCTCTGATTACCAACTTGTAACACCCTTACTGTTATAAAAGGGTTTTTTTACTAATAACGACAATTAAATGTGTACTTACAAATACACATACATATAAAATACAGGTTTACTAAAACTTTTACAGTTTAAAAATAGTACAACATAATGTAATTGAGTTCGTCGTTTAAAAGTTAAGACGTAACACCGTGCGGAAGCTTTAACCTCGTGTGTTCGGTTCTTCGTTGAGCTTGATCTTCGTCCGGGAATCCCTTGACATTCCCCTATGACCAAAACCAACATAAAAGTTAACTTTGGTAGTTAAATAACATGTTTAAACAAGTCATATGGGTCAAAACAACAAAATTCAACATACCTTGTGATCCCCTAAGCTTGGTGATCACGATTTTATCAAAAGCCCCAAATTTTAGCTTGATTTCTCCTTTGATTTGATCAATTCTTTGTAGTTTAGGGTTCAAGAGAAGAACCCCTTTTTGGCTTGTGAAAATGTCGACCAGACACACCTTCTTGTGTGTGTTTTTGGTCTAAAATTTAGTTTTATTAAAAGGACTTTCACCTTTACCCATTTTAGTCCCTCTAGTTTCAATTTTGTAAAAAGACCACTAGTTCATGCATTCTTTGTTGTTTTAAAACAATTTAATTAACTAGGTTAATCATTCCTAGTTACTTAGTGGGTTCAGGGAGTTATATCCCGTTCTATTTTAAGTCCCGTTAACTCGGGCTTCTTATAACATTGTTTTCTCATCCCATTTATTCTCCTTTTTATTAGTTATTAGGCTTATTTGTTTAATCCTAAAAATTTCCAGGTTAATCTTTACCGCTAACGGTATTTTACCCGCTCTTTAGTATTAACGGGGTTTAATTACCCAACCTGTTTTCGGGGTGTTACATTTAAGGTGGCCATTGAAAGTCTTTATTCTATTCGTCATAATAAGACCAATACTCAATTTACTCCTATTTATCCATTGTTATGGTTTCTTATCATTTTCGTTTATCTTGTTCCGTACGACTACACTTCGGAACATTACTTTTCAATTGCTTAATTATATTTCTCGTAATTAATATGATAAAATAATATTCTATGAATTAAGAATAGTGTAAGTTATACTTACCTTGCATCCAAATTATGCTTTTCCCTCAGAATCGATTCGTTTGACCCGCTTCCTTCCCAAGCTTTCACCTAGCTTGTCAAGCGTCAAACTATCATCATAATTCGTAAGATGGTTAGATTAGTCATTATCAATCACGACTACTCCATCTTACGGGTTTTATGTCAAAATTATCATTCGATCATATTTTTGGTCATTTTGACTTTTAAAAATCAAACTGCCTATTGACGAAAGAAATTACACGATGTAGATCAACTACTCGTTTTATTACTTTGTCAATATTCGGTAAGCATCATTCTTATTCTACCGGTTTAATTACTTATTAAATCAAGTTCATGTAATCGAATTTCATCGAATTAACACAACTTTAATCATTTTTAACACATAATGATATCATGCATCATTCAACATGAATATATCGTCGATTTTCATCTTATCATACAAAACTCACTTCTTAGCAAGTATGATTTATATACTTAAAAACCTAAATTCTTCAAGTTTCATCTTATTACTATCATGTATGATGATTTTAAACACAATTATATCATCAATTTCATCATATGATTAAAACCTACTTGTTCTAGTGCGGTAAATCATCTAATCATTCAATTCATGGCAATATATGTATAATTTTCACTTAAGGTTTTATTCCTAAGCAATTATACACCACAATTCAGCCATAACTTCAATAATTCATTCATAATTCGCGATTATGATGTTTACTCAAATTTCACAACTTCACAAATCATCAAAATTTTACATACCTTATGATCCCCTAGCTTGGGTGATCATTAATTCACATTCAATTGTGAATTTGGACTTCGTTTAGACCTTCAATTTGATGATATTGTTGAAGTTAGGGTTAGAGCTCCATGGGAGCTTCTCCTGGGATCGAATACAGAACACACACACACTGTGTGTGTTTTGTTTTGTTTCTATTAAACAACTTTCTCTTATCCAGTTTTGGCCCCTCTTGTTTGGTTAGTTATTAAGTAGGCCACAACCTACGTATTTCTAACAATATTCTCACTTATTAACTAGGTTAAACATTCCTAGTTAACTTAGTGGATTTGGGGAATTTATGACTCAGTTTATTTTAAGTCCCGTTAACTCGGGCCTTTTATAAGCTTTATTTCTCAAAAGCATTATTTTTCCCTTTTTATTAAATATTAGGTTTAGTTATATAAATCCTAATAATTTTCAGGTTAATTTTACCACTAACGGTACTTTACCCGTCTTTTAGTATTAACGTGGTTTGATTACCAAAGCCGTTTTCGGGTTGTTACAAGTCTACCCCCTTAAAGAGTTTTCGTCCTCGAAACCTTTCTCGCATAATTCATTGAGTTTAAACTCAATGCAATTGATCTCGTTTATCTCTTGAGCATTCCTCATATTTTAACCAATTGTTAGTATTACCGGAAAAATTTGGTACTATCTTTTTATTTATAAAGCATATCCGTATCTCATACGAAATAATGCGACTCAAAATAACTTAATCTTGTTATTTCAACCCATTTAGTTAACTTAGCGAAATCCATGGCTTTTGTACTATCGAATTCTTCATATTTTAACCCGTTTAGAGGGTTTTTTTTCTTTTTGAAATCTTTCACTTATACAAACAAACTCCTTTGTTTGTGAACTTATTCCTTTGGTTCATTCATACGGAATCCACCGCTTGATAACAAGCCAAATTTCTTGATTTTTATCTTAATTATGTAACGCAAATTAATATGTAATATTAACAAAATTCTATAAAGCATATAACAACATACCTTATAGCTTTATCCTTCAATCGTGCTTTTGCTCGATTTGACTTCCCGACCCTTCGCTTGTGTCGCTGTATGATCCCTTATTATAGGGGATCAATACCCTTCGTTAGTAAGGCCTTATAGGCCGTCATTTTCATTCTATAATTATTTACCTTTGTTGTTTATATGATCGAGTCGCCAAAATTTGCCACTTGGTCATATGAATTTATAAATTAGGTGTATTCCACGCTAATTTCCTGATGAATAGCATATTAAACAAATTCTTAATTTGAATTTCGACCTTAACCGGTCTCACTAACTAGACTTATTAGTCCAGTTACTTTATACCCATCACTAAGGCTACAATGTGATTATATTTCACATTACCTTTCTTGACCGTGATCGCGTCACGTCATGTTTAGGTTTATTTCAACCTTTCATTATCGAACATTTCTTTTCAAATGTATCGTCTTGCACTTATCAGTGTCAAGACCTGTATCTTTTAATATTTACTATTTCAACTCCTATCAGAATATTCATATTTGTGAAAACGTTATTTCTTACTAAAACTGATTTTTAGTTTAACGTTTTCTTTTTAACTTATGTCAATTACTTCATATCAAGAAATTGACAACAAAGAATTTATCCTTTTACAGTCTTTGTTTTACGCGGGGATTCTCATCTGGTTCTCTCGCTTTGTCTATTTAAC
The DNA here is from genome assembly GCA_030545235.1 of Helianthus tuberosus. Taxonomy (NCBI): domain Eukaryota; kingdom Viridiplantae; phylum Streptophyta; class Magnoliopsida; order Asterales; family Asteraceae; genus Helianthus; species Helianthus tuberosus. The sequence goes on from CM060425.1 coordinate 205,426,858, forward strand.
CCGTAGGTTCTATCACTTAGCCTTGTGGACTATTTCATTAGGCTTTCACCTTTTTAAGGCGAGGTCTTTATAATCTATTTCTTTCTATTCATGACTCGTGGGTCATTTTAGTCCCGTAGACCTTTACACTATTTATAACCCGAAGGTTATGATGATCCCGTAGATCATTCCTTACTCATGTCATTCTTAAAATACATGTTTGGTGTCACGGCACCCTGTTTATATTTGAAAATCATTTGGTTTCAAGTTTAAGATCCGTTAACCTTGACTGTAGTTCGTGACTACAATCGTTTTATTTCGGATCATTCTCCCGACTCTATGACTTCTCACGTCATTTATGCGTCGGTTTGTCTTATGCTCACCGTTATCCGGTTTACAAATATTCGTATTTGATTATGTCCCATTACCGGGATCATTATTCTTTTGCGTTTAACGCTACCGTTATCCGGCTTGCGCTTAGTTATGCCATCCGGATTATATTGTATTCAACCCTTTTGACTTGTTAGTGTGAAATCCATCACTTATAAACAATCAAACTTTATTCTTTATTCAACTCGTTCAACCTCAAAATAGTTGAACATATTTATCACAAATTCCGATTTGTGAAATTTTTATGGGTTTTTTACTCATAACTCATAATCCGAGTCTTTTGACTTTCAATCCACGTTCCCGTATCTTGGTTTACCCATGTATTTAAATCCTTACTCATCAACCAGGTATTTTACCGAAGTCATCATTAATGTAACCATTCTAGTATGCATTAATACTTCGTTTGACTTGTTTAGTTATCTTAGCGAAATCCATCGCTTTATTCAACCAAACATTTATTCTTTACGTGACCATGCTTGATGGTCTTATAAATTCTGAATGATGATTATCATCATCATCCTTTCTTTACAACGACCAAAGTCAACGACTTTGATCGTCTTTTCGTATGGGCAATACCTTGGTTTCAATGACCTCGCGGGTCAATTATCCTTTGGTTTTACATGCCCCTTTTTGTCAACCATGGCTCCTTCATCCCAAATGACTTATTTCACGAATTCACTTGGGTCATTTATTTCTATGTGCGCCATACATCGTTTTTTTGGTTCCCTCGAAAACCATTTATACGAGTATGCCCATAAGATTTCTTGACCCCAAGGTTCTTTTAACTTTTTCATTCGTCTCGACCTTATCACATCGGACATAATTGTGCTCATTATAAGAAGCTCATGGTATCATGTGTTCACTACTTACTTGGCCAGAGTAAGCGATCAACACATGGTACGTATGACCTTATTATAATTACCACATCACGTCCCATGTAAGTAATCTCTCAATTTATTTCATTTTTATGATTTCATTTGGTAAAACTTTATTTAATTGTTAATTAACAATTATTATTTTTACCCGTTTGATCCTTGAACATATAAATGTCCCTTTTTTATAACCATTTATACAATCACATTTGTTGATGTGATCATTACTTTTCTCAATAGGATCTATATTGAGAATACTTACTTGGATGATTACTTTCGTCCAAGTTTAGTATTTAAACTAAATTCAGTTGTTGTCTTATTATTCACGACTGTGAATAATACGTAATTGTACTGAATTTCTATTGGAAACGTCATCCTGGATAGGTAACCTATCCAGGTCTTCCAAGTTTCATATTCTATATGCAACTGTCATTTACTATGTACTTGTTGCATATTACTGTTTATACTATAAGTTTAAGACATGCACCTTATAGATACTCACCCTAATAACTCTCCTTATTGTTCGATCTCTCATTCGAGATCATCTCTTGATTCATGTCTTTGACATGTATGACTTACTTTTCATACTTCAGACCATATCTTCATCGTATCGATAGATCCTTAAACTCTCGTCATCTTCAGATGCGAGGATCCTTTAATTTAAAATGTCTACAATTGTTAGTAACGTTGACATTAACAAGCACCCGTATTATAATACAATGCTTTCTACGACACGTGTTAACACACATAATTCGTTTAACTAAATCGGTTTTTTATCGTTTTATTTGGGGTAACGTGTTTTACAGGATAACCCTATGTGTTGTTTTCAACACTTTACATGCTAGACCGTTAATGCATTGAATAACTTACCGGATTTTGCGATCAAGTCTCGAACCAAACACTTTACTATTTAACCTTGAGCTCTGATTACCAACTTGTAAGACCCTTACTTAATTTATACGATTTACATATAAACATCGACTATATATTGTGTATTATCGATTACAAGACACTTGAAATTATGAGTTTGTTAAAACATTTTAATGCTTAAAACAATTCAGCGTCATATTTTGATATCGTCGTTTAAAACATAACAACGATACGTAATGCGGAAACTTGAATTATTGATCGTGTTCGGTTCTACGTTGAGCTTGATCGTCCTCCGATACTTTACATAATACCTACATTTCATAAAACATGAAATGAGTTAGATATAGGAGTTTAAAACATGTTTATATGAGTTCCTAAGACTCAAATGAAGAAACAGCAGCAAAATGCCAAGTACTACAGTCGTCGCGTGCCGTGACGCCGTTCACCCAAACCTGTCGCGTACCGCGACGCCATATAGTCATCTCCGTCGCGTAGCGCGATTAGTGTATTTTGACAGAAAGGTTTGTTACAAAACATGCATTTTCCAGCAAATCTTAATTTTACGAAAATGGACCTAACTCTCTCGTGTTTAATCCGTGTTACGATCCGTTTCTTCCTACGTGATCGTAAATTGTTTATCCATATTATGGAGTTAAAATCCGACATCCGGATTAACAAAATTTAAGACTTTTAAGTCTTTGGCTTAACATAAAATTACCACTTTTGAGCCGTTCATGAATTTATCAAACTAAAACTAGTTTGTCGCATCCAAACCACGGGTTTCTTACGTATTCTTAACCCGTTTTTGCTCATATTCTTATTTTGACCCGTTAAGGGTATTTAAGCATATTTTAAGCACGAATCGCTTTCATTCATTTCTAGCTTTATATTTCCACATTTCTTATCAAATGTTCTTCCACCACAACTATATTTGTGGTGGATTTAATGTAGTGATCTATATATTCCGAGTTTTTCCTCTCGGATTATCATTTTACGGCAAAGATTCATATAGAGTCATTTGACCCAAAGATTCACATCTTTCACTTTTTATACTTATTCTAAGTATTTATTGGATCATAAAACTCCTCGTTTCTAAACAACATTTAAGGTCGTTTGCTCAATTTAGCTTACAAGGGTATTTTGGCCCCTTTTAACCTTTCATTTACGATGAAGGACTTTTGAAAGCATGTTTGATCCAAAATCCCTCTTTTTAACTATGATTTTGTTTGAAAAGTCATTATGTTTTCAAAACACAGTGACCATCATTTGAATCATTCGGTTTACCTATTAAAGTAACCAAATTTCTAATTTTGACATCATTTAACTCTCATTGAACCTTACGTTCTAAATTCGTAGTTAACCTATTACGCATACCTGGCTCCGATCAATATATTGACCCGTTAATACCTTGCTTTAATAACTGCTAATTACTATCGAAGTGGATATCCATTAGATGTTTACTCATGTAAACATACAACTCGACAAATAATCATTAGTCGATATTGTCAAAGGGTGATATCTTCACCTTTTGACCCATTATGATTTACGTCGTAAAGTGTCTTTTCAAAACTAACTGTTGTTGTCAACGCGTCACCAATTTACCGTTTTGCCCTTATTATTTATTTTAGCTTACCATTTAAGGTAGCCATTGAAAGTCCTTATTCTATTCGTCATAATATGACCAATACTCAATTTACTCCTTTTTAACCATTGTTATGGTTTCTTATCATTTTCGTTTATCTTGTTCCGTACGACTACACTTCGGAACATTAATTTTCAATTGCTTAATTATCTTTCTCGTAATTAATACGATAAAATAATATTCTATGAATTAAGAATAGTGTAAGTTATACTTACCTTGCATCCAAATTATGCTTTTCCCTCATACTCGATTCGTTTGACCCGCTTCCTTCCCAAGCTTCCACCGAGCTTGTCAAGTGTCAAATTATCATCATAATTCATAAGATGGTTAGATTAGTCATTATCAATCACGACTACTGCATCTTACGGGTTTTATGTCGAAATTATCATTCGATCATATTTTTGGTCATTTTGACTTTTAGAAATCAAACTGTCTATTAACGAAAGTAATTATACGATGTAGATCAACTACTCGTTTTATTACTTTGTCAATATCCGTTAAGCATCATTCTTATTCTACCGGTTTAATTACTTATTAAATCAAGTTCATGTAATCGAATTTCATCGAATTAACACAACTTTAATCATTTTTAACATATAATGATACCATACATCATTCAATATGAATATATCATCGATTTTCATCTTATCATACAAAACTCACTTTTTAGCAAGTATGATTTATATACTTAAACACCTAAATTGTTTAAGTTTCATCTTATTACTATCATGTATGATGATTTTAAACACAATTATATCATCAATTTCATCATATGATTAAAAGCCACTTGTTCTAGTGTGGTAAATCATCTAATTATTTAATTCATGGCAATATATGTATAATTTTCACTTAAGGTTTTATTCCTAAGCAATTATACATCACAATTTAGCCATAACTTCAATAATTCATTCATAATTCGCGATTATGATGTTTACTCAAATTTCATAACTTCACAAATCATCAAAATTTTACATACCTTATGATCCCCTAGCTTGGGTGAACATTAATTCACGTTCATTTGTGAATTTGGTCTTCATTTAGACCTTCAATTTGATGATATTGTTGAAGTTAGGGTTAGAGCTCCATGGGAGCTTCTCCTGGGGTCGAATACTGAACACACACACTGTGTGTGTTTTGTTTTGTTTCTATTAAACAACTTTCACTTATCCAGTTTTGGCCCCTCTTGTTTGGTTAGTTATTAAGTAGTCCACAACCTACTTATTTCTAACAATATTCCCACTTATTAACAAGGTTAAACATTCCTAGTTAACTTAGTGGGTTTGAGGAATTTATGACTCAGTTTATTATAAGTCCCGTTAACTCGGGCCTTTTATAAGCTTTATTTCTCAAAAGCATTCTTTTTATCTTTTTATTAAATATTAGGTTTAGTTATATAAATTCTAATATTTTCCGGGTTAATTTTACCACTAACGCTACTTTACCCGTTTTTTAGTATTAACGTGGTTTGATTACCAAACCCGTTTTCGGGGTGTTACAAAAACCATATTATTTTATAAATGATTTAGAGAAAAATAAAAAGGTACATTCATATTTTATTTGTTGTCCCTTTTAGACATGTCAGCTTAAATGTATTTTTTTAGGTGAATTGGAAATAAATAATCCCACCTAACTCAATTTTGCCGATAATAATCTGAAGTCAGTTATTGGCCGATAATAATCTGAACTGGTCATTTTTTTGTAAAATAGTCCGCCGTTAAAATAGCTTAACGCAGTTAAATTTTATCCGAATTACAAACCGATGTTTTAGAGCTTTTGATCAGAACGATGATACATGTCGATTGATGTAAAGCTTATCTAGAAATTGTACTCGAAATGGCTTGACCTTATTGGCCATTAATAATCCCACCTCAGAATATCCCCCCCCCCCCCACCAGTCCCACCTTTCACCTATTTTTCCTACAATGGTCCCCCGTTAAAAAAACTTAACGGAGTTAAGCTTTTTTCCAAATTATAAACAGATTTTTTAGGGCTTTTGATTAGAACAACGATACGAGTCCATTGATGTAAAACTTGCCTCGAAACGGTGCTCCAAACGATGAAAACGGCGCTTCAATTTAGGTGTTTAAATTTCCAATTAACCAAAATCAAGTCACTTGGAGCACCATTTCGAAGTAAGTTTTATATCAATGGACTCGTATTATCGTTCTGATCAAAATCCCTAAAAAGTCTGTTTGTAATTTGGAAAAAAAACTTAACTTCGTTAAGTTTTTTTAACGGGGGACCATTAATGTAGGAAAAATATGTGAAAGGTGGGACTGGTGGGGGGAATATTCTGAGGTGGGATTATTAATGGCCAATAAGGTCTAGGTGGGATTATTACAGACCAATTCCCCTTTTGTTAATTGGAAGTTTAAACACCCGAATTGAAGCACCGTTTTCGTGGGTTGGGGTAGTATTTCGAGGTAAGTTTTACATCAATCGACTTGTATTATCGCTCTAATCAAAAGCCCTAAAACATCGGTTTGTAATTCGAAAAAAAACTTAACTCCGTTAAGCTATTTTAGCGGCGGACTATTTTACAAAAAAAAAAATTGACCAGTTCGGATTATTATCGGCCAATAACTGACTTGAGATTATTATGGGTCAAATTGAGTTAAGTGAGAATATTTATTTCCTATTTGCCTTTTTTTTAAACTAATATTTTTCAAAGAGGGTTAAGTTCACGTACAAACAGTATTCTCGTACAAAACGTACGAAAGGCATGAAAAAGAAAAAAAAAACAAAATGTGGTGCCATTTTTGTAATTATTTGTTCGTACGATAATTATCAAAATTATTCTACAAATGATCTTGTAGGGTAATTTTGATATTGTAGAGTAATTTTGTAAAATTTTCTTGTAGGTTAATTTTAATCTTGTAGGGTAATTTTGTAAAATGTTCTTGTATGGTAAATTTTGAAACATGCAGAGTAATTTTGATACACTTGTAGAGTAATTATGATACTCTACAAAATTACTTTATAAGATCAAAATTATCTTACAAGATTAAAATTACCATACAAAATCATTTGTAGAGTAATTATGATAGTCTACAAAATTACTCTACGAGATCAAAATTAACCTACAAGAATATTTTATAAAATTAGGTGGTGTTTGTTTTTGAAGAGGTAAAAGGTCTGCAGTCTGCGGACCACATCTGCAGGCATCTGCAAGAGAAGAGGTGGACCAAAGGTCTGCAGTCTGCAAGGAGAAGAGTGTTTGTTTTTCTACAATAAAACCTCTTCTCTTCTAATTTATCACACAAACACCTCTTTCTCTCTCTCTGCCTTCATCTACTACCACCACCACCACCACCACCACCACCACCATCTGCCTTCTCTCTGCCTTCTCTGCCTCCACACAAACTCCGGCCGACTCCGGTCATGTCTCCGGCAGACGCCGGAGATCGACACAGAGAGAGAGACATCAGTAGAGAGAGAGAGTGCGACGAGAGAGAGCGGTGGAGAGAAGGAACGGCCGACCACCTCCCCGTGGGGCGGTGGCATAACTGCAGCGGCGGTGACGTCCGGCCACCGCGAACCTCTCCGACGTCTTGGTGTTTCACCTCCGACAAACTCCGGTAAGCCCTTGGTCCCTTCTCCTTCTCATATTCTTTTAGATCCTTGTAGATCGTTGTTTCTCCGGCGAGTTGGTTGACGTTGCAGGTGTTATGGTGGTGGTGTTCCGGTTCAGTCGGAGTGGATGTGGTGGCCGAGATGTGGTGGTGGAGGTGGTGGAGGAGATGTGGTGGTAGGTGGAGGTGGTGGCGGAGGTGGAGGTGGTTGCGGAGTGGAGGTGGAGCTAGGGTTTTGGAGCAGATGGGTGTTTTGAAGAGGGAGAGAGGGAGAAGAGGTTCTGAAGAGATTGGAAGACATAAGGAGAAGTCTGCGTGGGGAAGAGGTGGGGAAGAGCTTTTTGGTGAGAAGCTTTTCAAGAAAACAAACAAGCTGCAGGACCCAAAGGTCTGCGCGCGTCTGCGCGACGCAGACATAAGTGCCCAGAAGAGCTTTTGCCCAAAAACAAACAGCACCTTATCGTACACGATCAAAATTACCCTACTAATAGTTTGTAAAGATATAGCTCTTTAAATTATACTTGAATGTTAATATTATTAATCGTTTGTAAAGATATAGCTTTTAAATTATATTTGAATATATAAAAAAAGACGAGCATAAAATACTACAAATAATTATTCCCTTCAACACAAGTAATAAAACAATAATTGTATTTGACGTAAATGATTCCTTTAATTAATCTAAAGAAATACATAAATGGTCCTTGAAGTTAAAAAGATTGTTTTGGTATTTCATAGAAATCTAAGAGAAAAAACTAACATCGTTAGTTCTACTTAGGGTTATAAACGAACTGAACGTTCAATGAACAGTTCGTGAACCCTTCGGCGGGAAGTTCGTTTATGTTCGTTCGTTTAATAATTGAACAAACATGAACAGGAAATTTCGTTCGATTAGTTAAATGAATGAACCCGAACAAAGGTCTCGTTTGTTCAATTGTGTTCGTGAACGTTCGGTAAGGTGTTCATGAACGCTTGTTCATTTACAATCATTCATGTCCGTTTGTTTATGTTATTCATGAATGATTTTTGTATATTTATTTATTTTAGAGTAAATTACAAGTTTTGTCCTTTATGTTTACACCAAGTTGCAGACGGTGTCCTTTACCTTTAAAATTAACGGGTTTTGTATTTTATGTTACAAAATCTTGCATGTTACGTCCTTTAGCCCTAACCTAGTTAAATTTTAACGTTAAATCAGATCATGTGCCTTGCACATGAGGGCGTATATGTCATTTCACTCTATAAGGACTATTTTGTAAATAATATTAATATAGGGAGCATTTTACACAAAATAATAATAATAATAATAATAATAAAAATACTTTACACTCATTCTCTCTCTCTCCATAAGCAGAACCCCCAATCTAGAACAAACCCACTATACAAGTAGAACAAGACCCACAAGTCAATTGATTGACCCACTAAGAGCATTCACATCCAAGGCATCATATTGTGGGTGTGGGGTTTTTAAAATGTAAAGAGTATAAAAAGTGGTTGTGAGTGAAGGAGAGAGAAAATATTACTGTTCATCTGTATATTTGGGGGGACACTGTTCACCCACTATAATTTTTTAATATATATTGAAAGTGGTTGTGAGTGAAGGAGAGAGAAAAATGTAATATATATTGAAAAGGAGAGAGAAAAAGTATTTGTTTTTAGTGGAAATATATTGATATAGGAGTTGTTTTTTAGTGGAATGTATGTATATTTTTAGTGGATTGGATGTGAATGCTCTAAGACCGATGGGTATGGGGATCGGCACAGGGCCGTCCCCCCTTTAGGTCAGTCACACACCACCCCCTTGGGGCCGTCCTCGGCACTTCCGTCACAATTGTAACGCCGGAGACGAGGCAAGCTGGTGGGTCCCCCATGTGCCTTATCTCTCATCCTTTATATATATATATATATTAATATATTATTAATGGTGGGGTAGTCTTGGCTAGTACTCACACCCTTGGGTAGTCCCCAAGAGGAGCATCCTCCTCCTGTGATTACATGACGCCTATGTGACGGGTAGTCTCCAAAGAGACTATTCTCACCATACCCACCGGTCTAAACAAAATCTAGAACAAACCCACTATTACACTATACAAGTAGAACAAGACCCACAAGTCAATTGATTGACCCACTAAACAAAACTAGAAGAAGAAGATGATGATGATTAACGATCAATGATCAGTGCGATGATTTCCCCCAACAAATAATATTCAAAATTCAGATAATAGGTAATTTTACCGATGTTGTTGGGATCTTTGAAAGCTTCTTGATTTTCTTGAAAATTGGAAGTTTTTTGGAATGTTTTGAGGAAGAAACCATAGGGATGCAGGTCTACTCGGATCCAAAAGAGAACGGTGTTGCGGGTCTACTTGGCGGCAACAGATCTCTTCCGACAAACGATGTCGCGGGTTTACTTGGCTGCAGCGGTGTTGTGGGTCTACTTGGATTCAAAAGAACCCACAAACGTATGGTTTTGACGAACGATGTTCATGGGTTTCATTCTTTTTAAAGGATGTGTTGTTGACAATGATGAATTTTGGGATGAAGAAGATAAGAGTTGCAGGTGTCAGAGAAGAAGAAGAAGATATGTACATGATTTTTTTTTATTTTATGTTGCTGTTTTTAAAGTGTTTTTGTGATAAATATATTATATTATTTTTTTAAAATATTCTTTAAATATAGGGGTAAAAGGACTAAACTATCCTTTTGTGATATGATTTAACAAAAATTTTTGACTAAGTTAGGGTTAAAGGACATAACGTGTAACATTTGAAAACATTAAGTACAAAATTTATCAATTTTGAAGGCAAAGGACACAGCCTGAAATTTCATACAAAGATAAAGGACAAAACTTGTAATTTACTTTTTATTTTATTTGAACATTTATATTCTTTAATTTAATACCCTAACAATATTCTTACCTTAGTTTTGCATTGTTTCCCAATTTTCCTCATTATTCACATCAATGATTACACTGACATCTGTTCCACTATTAGTTATTTAAGCACTAGCGCTGCTCCCTCGGCCATACATTTCTAGCATCCACCGTCTACGTTGATTTTATGTGTGTTCGTGAACCGTTCGTAAACACGTTCGTATTGTCACACCCCAACCGATGGCAGAAATCATCGGGGCATGGCACTGAGCGAAACAGATTGTCCAGAAGTTTCCATAACAACTATCATTACCATTTAATTTAAGTTAACATGTCCCATACCACGTCTCAAATAGTAAACAAATTATTACAGATAAACATCAAGACAAATATCCTGTTTCGACAACTCAGATTCAAATAAAAATAGTTTGTTTATTGGTTTCTAGGACCCCCATTTCCTAGCTTCGATTTCATCACAGCGCAGAGAGCATCCTAGACCTTTCCTAGCCTCAAGTTCACAGCATGCTAAGCATGTAAACTTCCTAAGCACCTGTCACATACGTTAAAATAAAGTCAATACACAGAATGTAAATGTGAGCATACAAGTTTGATAATAGCATATAGAGTTCGAATTCGTTTACGCATAACCAGCACGTACACATAGTGAAATGAAGCACGTTAATTATCGACATAGATCCATCGATACCAATGACTGCGGGTTGACTGCCTGAGGCAGTTCGCAATTCAAGCTTACCACCGTAATCCATGCAAGTAAAAGATCCTTAACAACCCCCGTGTGAACGGGTGCTGAGTCCAAACTATAGTACTATCGTTGCTAAGGCAGGTAGACAGCATTCCATGTGTAAACATAACAACAAGCATTCATAAGCCACGTATAACATGCATTAATGGTCAGCGTTCAAATAGTTTGAGTAGTGTGATAGTTGTAGTTTGAATATTCGTAACGTATGTAACCCCCAAAAGTGCTTAAAGCAAAAAGGGATCGAGTATACTCATAGTGATTTATGGATTGAAGGGAGCGCTTAGCGAATACAGTTAGCCTGAGTAGATTCGATAGCATAACGATAAGAGAAACGTAAAACAGGAAACAAGTATTGAGGAGTCGGACAGCTGGTCGATCGGACAGCAGTTCGATCGGACGGCTGACAGTCCGTACGGTCTGCTGTTCGGTCGGTCGGTAGGCCGATCGGATGGCCGTACGAGTAGATTGTTCCTTCCTTTGAGAAGGATGTGTTTGTGTATGATGGCTTGTCCTTTGAAGTTTTCGTTGTAGCATTTTGAAAACATTGAAGTACCTTTGCCTTTCAGGTCGGTTGATCGGACGGCTGTTCGATCGGACGGCAACCCGATCGGTGAGGCATTCAACAGAAGTTCAAGGTTTAGTTCTTTGAATCGGACAGGTGTTCGATCGGACAGGTGTTCGATTGGACAGGTCAACAAGTCAAAGACTTTAATGAATGTAAAGTGTGATGCAATGGATCGGATGGTTGGTCGATTGAATAGCACAACTGCTGTTCGATCGGACAGCAGGGTGTCACCTGATCGGACGGCTGTTCGATCGGGTGGCACTTCTAGTGCATTAAACATGTTGAAAATTGATTAAGTGTTGAAGCATAGTATCTCATGATCCGAAGAGTAATCCGATCGGACAATAGTTCGATCGAACAACAGTTCGTTCAATACCATTCTTCAAAACAAGTTGTTTGTGTGGGACCATGTGCTAGCCGATCGGCTGGTTTATCCGATCGGCTGGCTGTCCGTTCGGATAGCAGTCCGATCGGTCAGCATCCTGACCTGATCAGCCTTGCGACTAACACCCTGGTTGTTCTGTTTGTTTGTCGTTTTATCGAGGTACTTTGACAGCGAGTAAAACCATAGATGCCTCGTTCTTACTTGGTCTCCCGGGTCGGACAGGAATCACCCAAATCCGGTCGGTGGTCTGTTCGGAGCGAAGTTTAACATTTAACCCGAAGTCGGTTTACCTCGTGGATAGAATCCAGATCTTGAGCCGTATAACTACTGAAGTGCTTTGTAAACCGGCTCAGGTTCCGTTTACACTGGTTCGAGTGAAAAGAGTTGAAGAAAGTTTGGAAAATCCATCCTTCAATTCTTTTCACCTAGTATATGTTCAGATCTATAAAAGATCCTTGCTTGTTTATGTGGAAATCGGCTAGATCCAAGTCATTCTTGGTGGATTGAGGTCAAAACATGAAGTTCTTCAAGAACCCATGATGACATCATCTTAGAACACTTGATTCTTGATGATTTCACGGTTAAAATTTTAGATTTGAAAGATAGAAGGGTGTAGGAGTGTGTATAGATCAAGAAAGTACAAGATTTAGGACGAAAACTTACCGGAATCGAGAGAAATCTGAGAAAAGGCGAGTTGAGCGTGCTGGTCGAACAGAGGTTTCCAAAAGTGGTAAAGGGTGATAATGACAGGGGTATTTATAGGATGACAAGAGAGGAAAGGGTTGGCCGATCGGCTGGCAGCTCGATCGGACAGCCTGTCCGATCGGACAGCAGTCCGTTCGGCTAGCTGTTCGATCGGCTGGGAAGCCTGATCGATCAGTCGTCCCTTTCGAGTGTTTTGCGCGACGATTTCTGATATTTCGATTTCAGTTGCAAGCGGTTTGATACGATAGGGTTTCCTAGTCAAATTACTTTCGGTCCAAACTACTTCGTATCTCGCGTAAACTATTCTCCACTATCCATCATAGTTCGATTGTGATTTGAGTTCGATAGCATTCGAGTTAGATTTCGAGTTCGATTGAGTTCGCTTGATTACCACAACATAACATAACATAAATAAACATGCACAGGTAACACGTAAGGCACACACACACGTATAATTAATAAGTAAAATTACGTAGTTCGAGTTACGATTCGATGTCGATTCAATTAGCATAGCTGGATTATTAGTTGATTAACTTTATCGCATTGTTACTTCCTATAGTTCACAGTCGTAGGTCGATTGAAATACGATTAATACTCATCGATTATTGTAATGAACGACACTTACTCCACATAATACGAATAAAATAAAAACATTTCTACAAGTCAAGTTGCGCGAATCGGTCGTTGACTTTGACCTTGACTTTGACTTTCACTTACGAAAACACGGGGTGTTACAGCCTCCTCTTGTTTAGGGAATTTCGTCCCGAAATTAAGTTGGAAGCTGCTACAACCGTCGTGAATCACGTGAGGACTTTCTCTATCTAGACTTTCTCCTGGAACAACTGTGGGTACTTAGCCTTCATGTCGCTTTCGAGTTCCCAAGTGAACTTTGCGCCTCGTTTTCCTTCCCATCGGACTTTCACAATAGGAATGCGTGAGCGCCTGAGCTGCTTGGTTTGGCGGTCCATGATTTCGACAGGCTTTTCCACGAAGTGTAATGTTTCGTTCACTTGTAGATCGTCTAGAGAGACATGTAGATCGTGGTCGGCGATGCACTTTCGGAGGTTTGACACGTGGAAAGTCGGGTGGACGTTATTAAGTTCCTCCGGTAATTCGAGTCTGTAGGCGACTTTTTCGATCCTTTCCAGAATCTTAAAAGGTCCAACATATCGAGGCGCGAGTTTCCCTTTCTTGCCGAATCGGACTACACCCTTCCAAGGTGATACCTTTAGGAGTACGTAGTCACCAACGCCAAATTCACGGGGCTTGCGCTTTTTATCGGCGTAAACCTTCTGTCGATCCCAAGCTTTCACCAGGTTGTCTCTGATTTGGAAAATTTTGTCTGTCGTTTCTTGTAATAGCTCAGGACCGGTTAGTTGCGAGTGACCGATCTCGTGCCACACAATAGGCGATCGACATCTTCTTCCGTACAATGCCTCGAAAGGTGCCATCTCGATGCTAGAATGATAGCTATTGTTATACGAGAATTCGACTAACGGCAGGTGTTTATCCCAATTACCACCGAAGTCTAGAACACACACACGGAGCATGTCTTCAAGAGTACGGATCGTTCTTTCAGTCTGGCCGTCGGTTTGAGGGTGGAAAGCAGTACTTAGATTAAGCGTTGTACCGAGTGCCGTTTGAAACGTTTTCCACAATCGTGAAGTAAACCGAGCATCACGGTCAGAGATGATGTCACGAGGCGTCCCATGATTACAAATGATCTCGTCGGTGTAGATTTGGGCTAATCGTTCCACCTTGTAGTCTTCTCGTATAGGCAGAAAGTGAGCTGATTTAGTCAATCGGTCGACCACAACCCATATGCTGTCGTGACCTGATGACGTGGGTTGAAGTTTGGTTACGAAATCCATAGCTATCCTCTCCCACTTCCACATGGGGATTGGTGGTTGTTTGAGCAAGCCAGAGGGTCTTTGATGTTCAGCCTTGACTCTAGTACAAGTTAGGCATTTTCCGACGTAGAGACCGATATCCCTTTTCATACCCGGCCACCAGTACTTGTAACGAAGGTCCTGGTACATTTTGTCAGCTCCGGGGTGAACTGAGTAGCGGGATTTATGGGCTTCGTCCATGATAATCTGTCGCAAATTGGTTCGCTTGGGAATCCAAACTCGGTCTAGAAAGTGGAATATCCCATTTGATTTGCTCACAAGCTGGGCTCCATCGTGGTAGATTCTTTCTTTCTTCAAGGAGCGTTCATTGAAACATGCGTGTTGGGCGTCGCGGATGAGAGTTTCGAGGTTGTGCTGGGCTTGAACATTACGAGTGCTAAGCAGGTAGCTCCGTCTACTAAGTGCGTCGGCAACAACATTTGCTTTGCCTGGGTGATAACGAATCTCACAGTCGTAATCGTTGAGAAGTTCTACCCATCGGCGTTGACGCATATTAAGTTCCTTCTGATTAAAGATATGCTGTAGGCTCCGATGATCGGTGAAGATCGTACACTTAG
Source organism: Helianthus tuberosus (assembly GCA_030545235.1). Lineage (NCBI taxonomy): Eukaryota > Viridiplantae > Streptophyta > Magnoliopsida > Asterales > Asteraceae > Helianthus > Helianthus tuberosus. The sequence goes on from CM060425.1 coordinate 205,441,940, forward strand.
TAACATACAGGTAGTGTCGCCAAATCTTTAATGCAAAAACAACCGCGCCTAGCTCGAGATCATGGGTTGTATAGTTCTTCTTGTGGATTTTGAGCTGACGAGATGCGTAAGCTATGACCTTGTCTCGTTGCATAAGAACACACCCGAGACCAAGGTTGGAAGCATCACAGTAGACAATGAAATCATTGTTTCCGTCGGGCAATGTGAGAACAGGAGCATTGCAAAGCATGTGTTTAAGGGTTCGAAAGGCAGACTCTTGTTTAGTTCCCCAAACAAAAGGTTGGTCTTTATGTGTAAGAGAGGTAAGTGGTACAGCAATCTTCGAGAATCCTTCGATAAATCGGCGATAATAGCCCGCTAGTCCAAGAAAGGAGCGGACTTCGGACGGATTCTTAGGTGTAACCCAACTCTTGACTGCTCCAATCTTCGCAGGATCAACGTGGATACCCTGACTATTTACAATGTGACCAAGAAATTGAACTTCCCCTAACCAGAATTCGCACTTGGAGAACTTGGCATAGAGTTGGTTCCCCTGGAGTAATTCGAGAACCAAACGTAGATGCTGCGCGTGTTCGACTTTCGATTTGGAATAGATCAAGACATCGTCGATGAATACGATGACAAAACGGTCGAGATATGGTTTACACACGCGATTCATCAGATCCATGAATACCGCTGGTGCGTTTGTTAGACCAAAAGGCATGACAACGAATTCGTAATGGCCGTAACGAGTTCGAAATGCGGTTTTGGGTATATCCTCCTCTTGAATGCGTAGCTGGTGGTAACCTGAACGTAGATCGATCTTCGAGAAACACGTAGCGCCTTGTAGTTGATCAAACAAATCGTCGATACGAGGCAGAGGGTAGCGGTTCTTGATAGTTAACTTATTCAATTCCCGGTAATCGATGCACATCCGGAACGACCCATCCTTCTTTTTGACGAAAAGGACTGGCGCGCCCCAAGGAGAGGTGCTCGGGCGAATGAAGCCTTTTTCAAGTAATTCCTGGAGTTGGGTTGAGAGTTCGTGCATTTCTGACGGTGCGAGTCGGTAAGGAGCTTTGGCAATAGGATTTGCTCCAGGAATGAGGTCAATACGAAAGTCGATATCACGACTTGGAGGTAATCTGGGAAGATCCTCTGGAAAAACATTAGGAAATTCTCGAACCACTGGAACGTCTTTCACTTCCTTCTTCTCTTTCTTTTCCTTCTCTGCTACTACAATGTTAGCCAAGAAAGCCCTGTATTCCTTGCGGAGATACTTGCTGGCTTGGATACATGACATAAGCTTGAGCCCCTTTGAAGTAGTATCGCCATAAACGCACAGTGAGTCACCATTTGCGAGCGAAAATCGAATCATCTTGTCGAAACATACAACTTCAGCATGGTTTTCTCGAAGAAAATCCATGCCTATAATGACGTCAAAGCTTCCGAGTTGCATCGGAATAAGGTCGATTGGGAAGATGTGATTGTTGAGCTCAAGAGTACAATCACGGAGAACAGAATTGACAGCGACGGTTCTTCCGGTAGCGACTTCTACATCGAACTTCGAGGATAGTTTGGAACGTTTACGATTAAGGAGTCTCTCAAATTCGAGTGACACAAAGCAATTATCGGCTCCGGTATCAAACAAACATGAAGCATAAATACCATTCACAAGGAACGTACCATTGACAACGTTGTTGTCGGCTTGGGCTTGACGCACGTTGAGGTTGAAAGTTCTGGCGTGTGCGGCCTGTTGTTGCTGCGGCTGTTGTTGTTGCTGCTGTGGCTGCTGTTGCTGAGGCTCTTGTTTCACAACCCTGTTCGGGCACACGTTGGCGAAATGGTTCGGGTCGCCACACGCGAAGCAGGCTCTGGCTTTGACTGCGGGTGCCGGAGGAGCTTGTTGACCCTGTGGGGCAGTGAGTAGAGCTTGGTTGGCAGGGGCTTGACGGATACGGCAATTGGCAGTAAAGTGGCTGTATACATTGCAGTGAGCACAAAAGCGGCATTGAATAGCAGTCGGGTGGTGGTAGGTGCAAGTAGGGTAGAGCGGGTGTGGTCCAGTGTATGCACGCTTTGCAGGTGGTGCATTGACCACAGGCGCCGCTACTTGACGCTGTTGGGCAGGTACGGTTTGAATCGGTGCAGCAGTGATCGCACAATTCTTGTTGCTGGAGCTGTTCTTTCTCTTGTTTTTCCTCTTGTTGCTTGATGAGGTGGGTTTAGCAGTTGGTGCGGTAGCGGTAGCTTGATGTAGATGCTTGGAAGTCTTATCCCATACCCCAGCCTTAACCCGTTTATCGTTGATCTCAGCGGCCAACATATAAGTTTCCTCGATCGTTGTAGTCTTAGCCGCTTGCACGAAATCAGCAACGCAGTCGGGCAAAGCTCGAATATACTTCTTGATGGTCATGTCGGGAGTCTTGACTTGGTCGGGACAGATAATGCTGAGCTGCTTGAAACGAGCAGTAAGACCAGCATTGTCACCATCCTTCTGCTGTATGTGCCAAAATTCATCTTCCAGCTTTTGACGCTCGTGAGGATGGCATAATTCCTCTAGCATAACTTCCTTGAGCTCGTCCCACGACAGTCCGTAGGCTGCATCATTCCCTCGCTTGTACCTCTCGGCCGTCCACCAGTCTAGAGCTCGAGACTGGAAAACGCCGGTAGCATTCAGAGTTCGAAGGTCATCAGGGCAACCACTTTGTCGCAGAGTAACCTCAATGGAATCAAACCAATGAAATAGTGCAGTAGGACCTCCTTCGCCAGTGAATTCTTTTGGCCCACACGACTTGAATTGTTTGAAACTGAAGGGCCTTGCGGCAGTCTTAGGAGCTTCGGTTCTCAATTCCTCGGATGATTTGCTGGCATTCTCATAAACATCACTCACGGCCTTTGCTACACTTTTCGCGATGATGGAAGCAAGGCGTTTGTCCCTCTTTTCTTGGTGAGAGAGTGCATGACGGGATCCAGACGACATGGTCTGCAACAGACATCGTCACGGGACTCATCACATTGTATTCGAATCTCACCTCACACGTCTATTACTTACTAAAGCTCAGGAACACGTATACTTACGTAAATACCTTTCACGAAATCACATAATCACATAGCACACTGAACACATAATCATTTAGTACCTAAGCACGTAAGCATAGAAGCAAAGAAACACATACGCATTTAACCAAATAGAGGCAATCAGAAAACAGAAACTTATCATTCCAGTTCTGCGTTCGTTCGAAAAGAGCGTAATGTAAGCTAGGGAGAGAAACTAGAGAGAAAGGCAAAAGGTGGTTCACGTTTCTTGTACGTTTGCAGATCTATCAAAGAATCACAGTTATAATTACGTCTCGTGTGTTCGGTCTCATTCGTGTACGGATTCCGCACGTCACACGTTCGGTTCGCAATCGTTTCGGAGTCAAAACCGGGACATAACAAGAATCACGGTAAATTGTACATCTAGTGTGTTTGGTCACGCACGTTCATGGATTTCGCATGTTGAACGTGTCGTCACGCAATCGTTTGGAGTCAAAATAAGCACAAATTCACAAGATGCAGTGCGAGTCGTGTGTGTTGATCGAAGTGGAAACAAAAATCGAGTAAATCCCAAAGTTTAAACACATAATCAGGAAAGCACATAAATAAGCACACAAAATCGGCGAAACCTTTGAGTCGGCAGTTGCGGACTCAAGGTTGAAACACATGAAATTTGAGAATTAGATTGTCTGCGGCTAGTAGACTTCGACTAGCCAAAGCGGTTTGACTATTCACAAGGATCCGTTCTGCACACTTAACCTTCAGGACTGTGCCTTCGCCTCGATTCTTGGGCACTTGGCACGCATCCCGTTGGTCATATCATGACTTCAGGTCATTGGAGTCCATCGAGACTTTGGTGAGAGTTTTGTAAAAGATGCGGAACAAGTCACCAAGGTTAGGGTTAAACCCCTGGCTTAACAATTTCGTTCCTGTGTTGATAAAATAGAGGAGATGATTCATCAAAATATGGGTTTCACTCCTAATTTGGTATAATTTTCCTCATTTGTAGTTAAAATGCGAGCTGAGTAAGCAACTTTAGTCGAGAGTTTGCGGTTTTCACACCTATTCTCGACCTTATGGCTCACTTTTAGTTGAAAGTTCGAGTGTGGTGTGAGTGTAGAATAAGCGAGAATAACGAGAAGTAAGCTCGGACATAACCCCTACTGGTTATGCACAAGTCGGTCTTGCTGGTTCTTAACTATAGTCAAGGTATCTAAGACTTCGACCCGGACTAGGTCGAGTCTTGCCTAATTCCCTATAGTTATGGCTCTGATACCAATCTGTCACACCCCAACCGATGGCGGAAATCATCGGGGCATGGCACTGAGCGAAACAGATTGTCCAGAAGTTTCCATAACAACTATCATTACCATTTAATTTAAGTTAACATGTCCCATACCACGTCTCAAATAGTAAACAAATTATTACAGATAAACATCAAGACAAATATCCTGTTTCGACAACTCAGATTCAAATAAAAATAGTTTGTTTATTGGTTTCTAGGACCCCCATTTCCTAGCTTCGATTTCATCACAGCGCAGAGAGCATCCTAGACCTTTCCTAGCCTCAAGTTCACAGCATGCTAAGCATGTAAACTTCCTAAGCACTTGTCACATACGTTAAAATAAAGTCAATACACAGAATGTAAAGGTGAGCATACAAGTTTGATAATAGCATATAGAGTTCGAATTCGTTTACGCATAACCAGCACGTACACATAGTGAAATGAAGCACGTTAATTATCGACATAGATCCATCGATACCAATGACTGCGGGTTGACTGCCTGAGGCAGTTCGCAATACATGATTACCACCGTAATCCATGCAAGTAAAAGATCCTTAACAACCCCCGTGTGAACGGGTGCTGAGTCCAAACTATAGTACTATCGTTGCTAAGGCAGGTAGACAGCATTCCATGTGTAAACATAACAACAAGCATTCATAAGCCACGTATAACATGCATTAACGGTCAGCGTTCAAATAGTTTGAGTAGTGTGATAGTTGTAGTTTGAATATTCGTAACGTATGTAACCCCCAAAAGTGCTTAAAGCAAAAAGGGATCGAGTATACTCACAGTGATTTATGGATTGAAGGGAGCGCTTAGCGAATACGGTTAGCCTGAGTAGATTCGATAGCATAACGATAAGAGAAACGTAAAACAGGAAACAAGTATTGAGGAGTCAAACAGCTGGTCGATCGGACAGCAGTTCGATCGGACGGCTGACCGTTCGGCTGACAGTCAGTACGGTTTGCTGTTCGGTCGGTCGGTAGGCCGATCGGATGGCCGTACGAGTGGATTGTTCCTTCCTTTGAGAAGGATGTGTTTGTGTATGATGGCTTGTCCTTTGAAGTTTTCGTTGTAGCATTTTGAAAACATTGAAGTACCTTTGCCTTTCAGGTCGGTCGATCGGACGGCTGTTCGATCGGACGGCAACCCGATCGGTGAGGCATTCAACAGAAGTTCAAGGTTTAGTTCTTTGAATCGGACAGGTGTTCGATCGGACAGGTCAACAAGTCAAAGACTTTAATGAATGTAAAGTGTGATGCAATGGATCGGATGGTTGGTCGATCGAATAGCACAACTGCTGTTCGATCGGACAGCAGGGTGTCACCTGATCGGACGGCTGTTCGATCGGGTGGCACTTCTAGTGCGTTAAACATGTTGAAAATTGATTAAGTGTTGAAGCATAGTATCTCATAATCCGAAGAGTAATCCGATCGGACAATAGTTCGATCGAACAACAGTTCGTTCAATACCATTCTTCAAAACAAGTTGTTTGTGTGGGACCATGTGCTAGCCGATAGGCTGGTTTATCTGATCGGCTGGCTGTCCGTTCGTTCGGACAGCAGTCCGATCGGTCAGCATCCTGACCTAATCAGCCTTGCGTCTAACACCCTGGTTGTTCTGTTTGTTTGTCGTTTTATCGAGGTACTTTGACAGCGAGTAAAACCATAGATGCCTCGTTCTTACTTGGTCTCCCGGGTCGGACAGGAATCACCCAAATCCGGTCGGTGGTCTGTTCGGAACGAAGTTTAACATTTAACCCGAAGTCGGTTTACCTCGTGGATAAAATCCAGATCTTGAGCCGTATAACTACTGAAGTGCTTTGTAAATCGGCTCAGGTTCCGTTTCCACTGGTTCGAGTGAAAATAGTTGAAGAAAGTTGGGAAAATCCATCCTTCAATTCTTTTCACCAAGTATATGTTCAGATCTATAAAAGATCCTTGCTTGTTTATGTGGAAATCGGCTAGATCCAAGTCATTCTTGGTGGATTGAGGTCAAAACATGAAGTTCTTCAAGAACCCATGATGACATCATCTTAGAACACTTGATTCTTGATGATTTCACGGTTAAAAGTTTAGATTTGAAAGATAGAAGGGTGTAGGAGTGTGTATAGATCAAGAAAGTACAAGATTTAGGACGAAAACTTACCGGAATCGAGAGAAATCTGAGAAAAGCCGAGTTGAGCGTGTTGGTCGAACAGAGGTTTCCAAAAGTGGTAAAGGGTGATAATGACAGGGGTATTTATAGGATGGCAAAAGAGGAAAGGGCTGGCCAATCGGCTGGCAGCTCGATCGGACAGCCTGTCCGATCGGACAGCAGTCCGTTCGGCTGGCTGTTCGATCGGCTGGGAAGCCTGATCGATCAGTCGCCCCTTTCGAGTGTTTTGCGCGACGATTTCTGATATTTCGATTTCAGTTGCGAGCGGTTTGATACGATAGGGTTTCCTAGTCAAATTACTTTCGGTCCAAACTACTTCGTATCTCGCGTAAACTATTCTCCACTATCCATCATAGTTCGATTGTGATTTGAGTTCGAGTTCGATAGCATTCGAGTTAGATTTTGAGTTCGATTGAGTTCGCTTGATTACCACAACATAACATAACATAAATAAACATGCACAGGTAACACGTAAGGCACACACACACGTATAATTAATAAGTAAAATTACGTAGTTCGAGTTACGATTCGATGTCGATTCAATTAGCATAGCTGGATTATTAGTTGATTAACTTTATCGCATTGTTACTTCCTATAGTTCACAGTCGTAGGTCGATTGAAATACGATTAATACTCATCGATTATTGTAATGAACGACACTTACTCCACATAATACGAATAAAATAAAAACATTTCTACAAGTCAAGTTGCGCGAATCGGTCGTTGACTTTGACCTTGACTTTGACTTTCACTTACGAAAACACGGGGTGTTACACATATCCTTAATGAACGAACACAAACATAAAATCTCGTTTGGTAAGTGTTCATGAACCGTTCGTGAACACATTATTTCCTTAACGAACGAACATGAACAAGGCCTTGTTCGTGTTCGTTCAGTTCGTTTACAGCCCTAGTTCTAGTACTCTAGGTTGTTACAAATTTGAAAGTTGGTACCCCAGAGCGTGACTTTAAACTATTAGTACATGACCTTGCTACTTCCTATTTGAAACAAAAAACCCAACAACTCAACATCCTGATCTATATGATTACAATTTTCTAATCAGAAGTATGAGTGCAAAATCCTAAAAATTATAAGGGTTATTGGATTTTATCACCCCTAACTATTGGCTATAGGCCGTTGTCACCCCCAACTATCACTTTGACGTCCGCCACCCCTAACTTAACACTTAATATGTTCTATCACAACATCGTTAATTGATCACTAACTTTTGATCATCTTACTATACGTTTGGGGGTGTCCAAAATCACTAAAACCTTCCTAAGATCCATATGACACGCCCAAAAGTATAGTAACAAGATCAAAAGTTAGTGATCAGTTAATAACGTTGTGACATAACACACTAAATGTTAAGTTGAGGGTGACGGCGTCAAAGTGATAGTTGAGGATAGCAGCGACCAATAGCCAATAGTTGAGTATGATAAAATTCAATAACCCAAAATATAATTTAAATACTAACAATAATTATATAACATTTCCATCTATTTTGAACCATCACAGCAGAGCAGGACCTAGAATAAACATCTTCAATCAAATACTTGAACAATATTTTTTTAATTAAAATTATAACATTAGTAATTATAAAAAAAATGCAAGCATTTTACCTGGCCAAATTGTTTAATTACTTTTAGGGGCAATTACATATATCCCCTTACAAACTTCATAAATTACATATTTATACAAGCCAAAAATTTAATTAAAAATACTCATATAATTAAAAATGGATTAAAGAATGACTAATTTACCCTTTTTCTTTCCAAAACTATTAAAATCTCATAACAAATTTTTACTCTGTTAAAAGAAAGAGAAAGCTAAGAAGTTTCATCCTATCCTCCACCGGCAAGAACAACCGGCCTTCACACGCGACAACCGGCGACAAAAGCTGCTATCACAACTTCTTCTTCACAATCACTTTATATATCCTGATAAGCTCCTTTACTTGTGGTGATTATTATTTCAAATTATAATTCCGTGCATCATTAAAAAAAACTTGAAAAGTCATGAATTTTGAGATCTGTATCATATGGTATTCTAGAAGGTAGGATTTCAAGCTCCAATCATTTTGAATAAACGTTTGATCTAAATAGATTAATGTAAAACCTATAATAGTGTATCCATTAGTGCCTTTTGGGCATAAAAACTTTTAAAATCTCCATTTGTCTTCTTAGACCCTGTTAGGGTTCCGTTGGTCGTCGCCCGTTTGTGTTCCGCTGCAAGCTTTGAAGCTGGTTAGAGATCTTGTCGTCGGAGAGTCGCCGGAGGTTCGCTTGTGATCGCCGGTTGTCCTCTGCAGTGGAGGATAGGATTGTCGGCAATTGGGACGTGGTTGCCGGTGAGGATTTGGCGGTGGCCAAGGATAGAAAAACCCTAAGGGAGGAAGGCAACGTAAGTTAGAATGAAAACTTCTTAGGTTTTCACAGATTTTCATATAGTAAAATGCAATTTTACCCCCGGGGTTTTACCCCACTGACACTCTTACCCCTTAAAACCAAAATCTTGTTGCCCTACCCCGGACAAATGACAATTGCCTCAAACTTACCCCCTGCCGTTAAATGACTTACCAGGTCTGTTAAAGTCCACAGTAATGTTAAACGCTCAAAGCGTATATTAGTAATTTCGCTGTTTATTTACTTAGTCACATTAGCAAAGACAATTACTTATGTGAATGTTATATGCCTTACCCCCAACCATTTCCCACACGCTTTGTACTTGTTATTGTCGGCAAAGATTCAAGCTAACTTCAGGGTTTAGGGATTCAAAGTATTTCGACCAGAACACTTCTACTCATCAAGAATGCCGATTCAAACTATGATTAGAGACATGTTGAGGCAAATGTCAGGTATTTCGTGCTTTGTTCTAGGTCGATTTCAGTTGAAGTTCCTGTTGAGGTAAATGTCATGTGTAACATGGTAACACATTAGTTTATTTATACGGAGTATCCTTGGGTGAATGTGCTTATTATCGAACAAGGGTTTACTGTTCATTTAATTTTGATAAGATCGCTTGAAACAGGGGGGGTTAATTAGAGGTTCATTGAAACATGGGTTAGGTAGAGGTTCATTGTGCTTATAGATTCTTTGTTAGTGGAATCACAATGGATGATCATAGTGGATGATCACAGTGGATTGCTATTGTTTGTGGAATCACAGTGGATGATCACTGAGGATTGTTGTTTGTGGAATACGAGTGGATGATCACGGTGTATTTTTTTTTTGTATTGTAGTTTACTGTTCTTTGATTTTGTTTGTTTCATTAGATGATCACTGTTGTCTGATTTCATTGTTGTTTGATTGTTTGCAGTTGAGGTGAGGATGTAGGTAACAGTAACAACCATTGTGTTCCACATTGTGGTCACAATGCATGGCCGCCCTTTCCTGGACTTCTAGTATCCCCCTGAGCATCAAAGGGTTGAATAGATGGATGTTGATATTATGTTATATATTTGTATGTAGGTATTATAACTGTAGGATGGATGATTGATGTGTGCAAAATGCAACATAAAAATTACATCAATTGTGGTACAAAACTAACCCTTTTTTAGTACTAATGTTGGAAAAAGTGTGCTTTTGTCTTCCTTTTGTATTTTCAGGATTAAATGAGCTCAAATTAACAAAAGAAGCAAAAAGACAGCAAAATCTAACATAAATACAAGAAAAGGAACAAACGTGACATGCCCGACCCCATGACAGCATCGTCCCAAGCAAAACAAGAAGACAGAAGACTGAACACGCCCCGTGCTCAGCCAGCACGGGGGCGTGCCCAAGTGTCAGCAGAAAAGACAAAGTAGTAGAAGCTTCTATTGCCCACCACGGGGCCGTGCTCAGCGGGCACGGGGCCGTGGTCAACTATAAGATTCGCAGAATCCAGGCAAATCTTCATAGTACAGATATGATTCTGCACACGGGGTCATGCTCAGCGGACACAGGGGCATGGTCAACTAATAAAGACAAGACCAATTAATGAAGAAAGAGAAGGATGTGGACACGGGGCCGTGCCCACTGGACACGGGGCCGTGCCCGAGCTTCTGTTCAGCCTATAAATAGGAGTGCTTGGCTTAAGCTCAAACCATCCCTTGGCACACCACCTCTCTCACACTTCATCCACCACCCACCACCACCATAACACCATCATCCACCACCATCATCCATTGTCCAACATAGAGTGTGTGAGTCATCTCGGGATCCAAGATTGATCGTAAGAGTTCTTGACAATCAAGGCTATGTTTGCCTAAGTCTCTTACATCACTTGGTGAAGACAAAGTGTCTAGTGTAATACTTTTTATTTTTAATCTTTACGCACTTTTTAATTGGTTATGTATTAATGACTTTAATAACTAGTTTCTTATGTTGAAGGTGATTCTTCCTTATCGTTTGTCCGTGGTGTCTTGGCATTATTTTACTGTCTATATAAAATAAAAGATTTTCACCATTCATATCTCCACGGTCTATATGGAGGTATGTTGGCTACCTGGTCGGGGGTTAAGGGAACGGTTTGGTAAGAGTCTTGCCGTTGTTCAGCGTTTAGAGATCCTGCAAGGGACCTGGGTCAAATTTAGTAGGACCTCCTTCAATACTTAATGGTATTGGATGGCGGGGGTCCAAACTCTTTGATCCCCTCATAAGTTAAACTACTATTAATACTATAACCCGACTACTTAGGACTGTATCCTTGCTGACTCAGACTACTTAGCCGAGGGTAACGTCACCTTCAAAAGAGGGGCCTACCATAATTTGCATTAATAACTTAATTAATTATCTTTCAATAATCCGACCCTTTAGGATTGTATCCTTGCTGACTCAAACTACTGGGTTGAGGGTAACGTCACCTCCAAAAGAGGGCCTACTACAATAACTAAGATAATCTCTTAAATAAGTGCAGAAAGTGCGGAAATAATCAAAGGTTACACTAAACACGAGTCGGAGCCAAGTGATTCATCTTGTCTATCTGTTTTTTCTTTTATTTTTATTTTTCAGCATTTTTAGTTAATTTTTATTTTCTTAAGTTTAAAACATTTTTCTAAACTTTTAATTTGATTAGACGTTGAGGATAAACCGGTACTAAAAGCTCTTGTGTCCTTGGATGACCTCGGTATGTTGCCAACACTATACTACGCTCACGATGGGTGCACTTGCCCATATGTGTGTTTAGTGTTAGTAAATATCATGTTTTATAAATTTAAAACTTGGCTAAAAAAAGTGTAAAAGGGCTTAAAATATACTTAAACTTATATATACACTTCACACGCATCAAGTTTTTGGCGCCGCTGCCGGGGACACAAGGATTTTAAGAAAGTTAGGAATCAGCGGCCTAATAGTTTTTTTTCTTATTTTTCATTTTTTTAGGATTTTTCTTAGTTTTTCAGCTTCTGCAGAACTCAGCACGGGCAGTGCCCGCTGAACACGCCCCGTGCCCAATCATTGGAACTGGCAATCCTGTTTAATTCAGACAGTAAGCTGAACACGGGGCCGTGCCCACCCAACACGCCCCCGTGCCCAAGATTCAGTTACTGAAAACAGAACCGTAAGATCCCGACGGTTGGTAAATTCTGACACAAACATGAGTGATACTGATACTTTTTACTTTCGGCACTCTTATGGTACGAGGTGTCAATTATGTGGTGGTACCCATGAGGAATTAGAATGTTACTTTCTAAATTATAAGCCCCACTATATAGACCCATCGTTTCCTTGTATCCTTAAGAGGGGCGAAAGTAAAAATAATCCATATCTCTCCCTCGAATGCTCCCAACCAGATTTTCTAGGAGAAATGCTTCTCGATGAATTATTTCAATTAGAAGATCTAATTCTTAATTGGTTAAAAGAACTTAGGAAAGATTTCAATGATCTATCCCAAGACGATAACCAAGAAGAAGGGTTGGGCTCGCATTCAAGCAACTTCGTTGTTTCCGACGAATAAAACACACTTGAGATGGCAAAGGAAACAAGGGAAGCTTGAACCAGCACCCCATGCAGGAAAACAGGGCCATCCGACGATTTTCTTCGTTTACAGTAAGCTCAGCACGGGTCGTGTCCGCCCAACACGGCCCCGTGCTGCACAGTCTGCAGAAAAGACCCAGTTCAGGTAACTGGACACGGGCCGTGCTCACCCAACACGCCCCAGTGTCCAGGCTTCTGTTTCTCTTGATTTAATTTTGTTACTGGCACTTGAACACGGGGCCGTGCCCGGTGCCCAGTAACACAAAATTTTTGCTTTTTCACCCTTTTTACACATTCAATCAACCTAAAAACTTATTTTTGGGACACATTGAGGACAATGTGTAATTTAAGTGTGGGGGGATGCTAAAACCTTGAATCTTGCAAGTCCTAAATACAAGCCTTACACAAAACTCTATTGGAACCGCTAATCACCCCAAATGTTTTTCAAAATTTTCATTTTTTTACTTGTCTAGGTTTAATTTGGGAATTTCAAAGTTCTAAAAAGATTACATTTTTACAAATTTACAACCGATAGCGTCGTGATAAAAAGAAACCAACATAAGAAAATTATGAAAAGGCATGACAAGCTTAGTTAAAATTTGATTATATATACTTGATCACATAAAAACCCATTCCCACAAAAGTGAGTTTGAGCCTTTATTGAGCATACAAATATATATCTTTAAATTAAATTCTCATTTTTCGTTTCTTGTGTGAATAGCCGCTTGGTTCTTACGACTCTAGAACTTGCCATGACGATACATTCCTGGTCCTTACCAACTTAAACCCGAGTAAGTAAATGATGGAGGCATTAGGACTAACCCTTTTTATTTCTACACCATTATTTTTCTTTTACCACCTACCCAAAATCCCCCTAGTTAGCCCCTTTGAGCCTAAACCTTTTCATTTCATAACCCAAACCAAACACCCTTTCACCCACCAAAACCTTTTTCATTTTTAACCATTTGTTTTAGTAACTAGCTCAGTTTTTCATATGACTTTTCAAAAAAAAAAAAAAATCGTGTTGTTGATGAAGCAAAAGAAATAATAATAAACAAACAAGTTCATCAAAAATAACTTTGTTTGAATAATAGCTTCATCAAAATAAAAAGTTGAAAAATAGAAAGTCTTACGAAAACTGATGCTTTTTACGCTTTTTCGCCCTTTCTACTAACCACTAACCTAACCACCTACCTTTAACCCAAGCCTAACCCTTCACCCAAAAAGTCCTCTTGATATTTACAAAGGCATATAGTTAAAAAGGAGGAGGATTGATTGCTTGGCAAGCTTATGGTAGGAGTAAGTTCCATGCCGCTCTCGAGTGATCCACTAAAATACATTTTCGGCCGAGTGTTGAGTGATCCCCCGTGAGGTATGTGAACTTGTATATAAAGAGAATTTTAAAGAGACATGTTATGCCCTAATAAGTAATTTATCTTATGAAAAGTTTTAAATAAATCATGACAAATAGGATTGTAAATAAATAAAAATAAAACTTAATAAAGAATCTTGGAAATCCCGACACTCTATGACAAGCACAAAAAAAAAACTTTCTCTTCTACCCATTCCATTTGGGAGTGTAAAGCCACATTATAAAGAGTTTTGCTTGAGGACAAGCAAAGATTCAAGTGTGGGGGTATTTGATGTGTGCAAAATGCAACATATAAATTACATCAACTGTGGCACAAAACTAACCCTTTTTTAGTACTAATGTTGGAAAAAGTGTGCTTTTGTCTTCCTTTTGTATTTTCAGGATTAAATGAGCTCAAATTAACAAAAGAAGCAAAAAGACAGCAAAATCTAACATAAATACAAGAAAAAGAACAAACGTGACATGCCCGACCCCACGACAGCATCGTCCCAAGCAAAACAAGAAGACAGAAGACTGAACACGCCCCGTGCTCAGCCAGCACGGGGGCGTGCCCAAGTGTCAGCAAAAAAGACAAAGTAGTAGAAGCTTCTGTTGCCCACCACGGGGCCGTGCTCAGCGGGCACGGGGCCGTGGTCAACTATAAGATTCGCAGAATCCAGGCAAATCTTCATAGTACAGATATGCTTCTGCACACGGGGTCGTGCTCAGCGGACACGGGGGCGTGGTCAACTAATAAAGACAAGAGCAATTAATGAAGAAAGAGAAGGATGTGGACACGGGGCCGTGCCCACTAGACACGGGGCCGTGCCTGAGCTTCTGTTCAGCCTATAAATAGGAGTGCTTGGCTTAAGCTCAAACCATCCCTTGGCACACCACCTCTCTCACACTTCATCCACCACCACCCACCACCACCATAACACCATCATCCATTGTCCATCATAGAGTGTGTGAGTCATCTCGGGATCCAAGATTGATTGTAAGAGTTCTTGACAATCAAGGCCATGTTTGCCTAAGTCTCTTACATCACTTGGTGAAGACAAAGTGTCTAGTGTAATACTTTTTATTTTTAATCTTTTCGCACTTTTTAATTGGTTATGTATTAATGACTTTAATAACTAGTTTCTTATGTTGAAGGTGATTCTTCCTTATCGTTTGTCCGTGGTGTCTTGGCATTATTTTACTGTCTATATAAAATAAAAGATTTTCACCATTCATATCTCCACGGTCTATATGGAGGTATGTTGGCTACCTGGTCGGGGGTTAAGGGAACGGTTTGGTAAGAGTCTTGCCGTTGTTCAGCGTTTAGAGATCCTGCAAGGGACATGGGTCAAATTTAGTAGGACCTCCTTCAATACTTAACGGTATTGGATGGCGGGGGTCCAAACTCTTTGATCCCCTCATAAGTTAAACTACTATTAATACTATAACCCGGCTACTTAGGACTGTATCCTTGCTGACTCAGACTACTTAGCCGAGGGTAACGTCACCTTCAAAAGAGGGGCCTACCATAATTTACATTAATAACTTAATTAATTATCTTTCAATAATCCGACCCTTTAGGATTATATCCTTGCTGACTCAAACTACTGGGTTGAGGGTAACGTCACCTCCAAAAGAGGGGCCTACTACAATAACTAAGATAATCTCTTAAATAAGTGCAAAAGTGCGGAAATAATCAAAGGTTACACTAAACACGAGTCGGAGCCAAGTGATTCATCTTGTCTATCTGTTTTTTCTTTTATTTTTATTTTTCAGCATTTTTAGTTAATTTTTATTTTCTTAAGTTTAAAACATTTTTCTAAACTTTTATTTTGATTAGACGTTGAGGATAAACCGGTACTAAAAGCTCTTGTGTCCTTGGACGACCTCGGTATCTTGCCAACACTATACTACGCTCACGATGGGTGCACTTGCCCATATGTGTGTTTAGTGTTAGTAAATATCGTGTTTTATAAATTTAAAACTTGGCTAAAAAAAGTGTAAAAGGGCTTAAAATATACTTAAACTTATATATACACTTCACACGCATCAATGATTGTAACTTTCAGACTTATTGATGATCATCTTATGGATGATTATGTACTGGTAACTTTTAGACTTATGTTTTGATATTTTAAATGATTACAGTTTGATCATGTTTATAGTTAATGATGATCACAGTTTAATTAGGATTACAGTTAACGATGTAGAATATTTGATTAGTATTACAGTTAAGGATGTATTACATTTTGATTAGGAATATGTTGATTATGACGTGCATTTTTGCATTTAAGTTTCATAACGGCATTATAATACAGTTTAGGGGGTTAACTAGGATTAGGAGTTTGATTTGGGCATTAGCATTTCAGTTTTGGAATTAGTCTTTCTTCTACACTCTTCCTCTCCGCAATTGTAACAAATATTAGTCTTTCTTCTACACTCTTCCTCTATATGCCCGGTCATCTTGCAGAAGTCACAGTAGGGTGTTCTCCTAAAATGGCATCTTCCTGAACGCTTTTTGTTACAGCTTCTGCTGGTAGTTTGCTCCAATGACGGTTCGGTTCCTTTCTTCTTGTAGAATTCTTGGGAAATTTTCTGGGCTAACTCTTTCTTCTTGTTTTTTTTTCTCTTGTGCGGATTAGTCCATCCGTCAGGATGTTATCTAGTTCAACTGTTTCTTCAATAGTCTGTGGTCTAGCGGCCTTGACCATGTCTCGGATTTCGCTTACTAATCCCCAAATATTACGAGAAATTAGTACGGGTTCTGGCGAAGCCAAAGTTGGTACTAGTCTTGCGTACTCGAAGAACGTCGTCGTATACTCCCGACAATTTACATCTATCATTTTATGATTTAGGAACTCGTTAGTCATTCGTTCCTTTTCATAAGGGGGACAAAATTTCCTTTCTGTCGTTTACTTGAATTTTTCCCAGTTCATGGCATAAGCCATGTCACTTCCTTTTGCCTGAAGAATTGTATTCCACCATTCTAAGGCTTCTTCCTTAAAGAGGTTGGAAGCATACATCACCTTATCTTCTTCGGCACATTTGCTGATTTTAAGAACAGCTTTCGTCTTTTCCAACCATCGCAGAGCAGTCGTGGCTCCTTCACTGCCTGCGAACTCAGTTGGTTTACAAGCTAGAAATTCTTTGTAGGTACACCCGAGAGTAATCGCCTTCATTTTCATGGGAAATGGGGTTTTGATAATATCATCATTGTCTCCATTGACACTATGGCTAAAACTGTCGTCACGAGTATGCTTGCTACTCGCAGCTTTGGTGGGTTCTACGGGGTTTTTAACGGCTTTAATTATTAAAGGTATAGCATTAGCTATTCCTTGGACTATCATATTTTCTATAGCTTTTTTATCCAAAGGATTTTCATTATTAGTATGAACTTCTGGATTATATGATACTTCATTCGACATCTGAATGGCTAACATTTTCAATTATTAATATCACAGAATAATTAAAACAAAACAATACTTCCAAGAATCATATGTGCATATCTACATATATATTTATATATATTATATATATATATATATATATATATATATATATATATATATATATATATATATATATATATATATATATATATATATTCATATATTTAAATCTACAAAAATAACACATATGTTACTTTGTATTAATTTCCCAACTTTATTGTTTTAGGTATTAAAAGAACACCTAAATAGCTTATACAAGTGGCTCTGATACCACCTTCTGTCACAGCCCCCGACCCCACCCTGGGAGCGGGTGCTGCGAGCCAATCAAGTGGTACCGGTGTTTATTAATTACGCCAGATGGTATCGATGTTTATTAATTACGCCAGATGGTATCGGTGTTTATTAGATACGCAGCGGAAAAATTTTTCTTAAGGATCGTAGTTAGGAAATGATTTCAGAGTTTTAAAACACCAAACTTTTAATATAAAACAAATGGGCTAAAACCCGTATTTCATTCAAATATTTTTATAGGGATAACCCCAAATAAATAAAACATAAATTTCTTCTTTTATTCAGGTATTTATAGCCACTTTATTTAAGCCTTCAGTGCTCCATAGCTGGCTTCTATTATCTTTACAACAAATTACCTGAAACACGTTTTGAAAACATTTTATCAGTAATAAATACTGGCGAGTTCATTTCATTTTTATAAAAATATATTGTTATACTTTTACAGCAACAAGGTTTTTATATTTGTTTATATTTACCCAAAAACTCAATCAGTATTTGTCACATGGTGGCAGTTCCGATGTGACGGTGGTCATATTACTCATTGGCTCACTTTCGTCCAGTAGTGAAGTTTATCAAGTAATTATATTTTACTATTATTCAAAGTATCTGTCACTAGGCAATTCATGTGACGGTGGTCAAATCACTGTTGATCATTCTTTCAACTAGTGACGGGGGTCGTATCACTGTTGATCATTCTCTCAACTAGTGACTCTGGTCATATCACTGTTGATCATTCTTTCAAATAGTGACTGGGGTCGTATCACTGTTGATCATTCTTTCAACTAGTGACTCTGGTCATAACACTGTTGATCATTCTCTCAACTAGTGCCTTTGGTCATGTCACTGTTGATCATTCTCTCAACTAGTGACTCTGGTCATATCACTGTTGATCATTCTCTCAACTAGTGACCCTGGACTTAGTAGTGTCCCGTGACATTACTTTGTCAATTATATTTTATATGACATAAAACCACTTAGCCCAAAAAATTAAATATATATCATTTTCTGTCAAACTAATAGCTATAACTTATCAAATATAATATATTATTTAAATAATTGTAATATTATTATTTAATATATTAACGTGACTAAGACTAAAAATATAATCTTAGTATAGTAGAATATATTATTTTTGACTATTTATTATGGTATACATTTATGGACTAAACATTATTTTATAATGTAAATAGTAATTTAGGTTTATTAAATATATTTTCTTTAATATATATTGTAATAATGATTAATAAAACTCTATTTTATATACACACCATTTAGATTTATCTCAATCATACATTAAATTTATTAATGATTTAATGTTAAAATAATATTAGTTATAGGCTATGGCTACTGGGGCACAATTCCCCCTGTGATTGTGGTCATGTTACTATTGGCTAACTTTTTGGCCAATAGTAACGAGGGTCAAGTAATGTATAAAACCTTCCATACCGACAGTTATTACAGAATATAAAAATTAAATCACAGTAAGTATAACTGTTAAACATTTAGGATTTTGGAAAACATTTTTAAATACAATTGTATCACAAAAAGGTGATAAAAAGGAGAATTACTCACAAACTGTGAGAAAAGAGAATGGACTCACCTTGTAACTTTAGGATTCAACTAGAAAGCCTCCTGGTATAAATCTTGGGTATAACTCCCGAGCTATTTTAAAATATATATATATATATAGGGTAAGGTTCATGCGAGAACCACCCTTATTGCGAGAACCGCGAGAACCAATGTGAACACAACCTAAAATAGCTAAAAAAACCTAACCCCCACACCCCCCCCCCCCCAAAAAAAAACCTAAACCCCCCACCCCCCCCCCCCCCAAGCTAAATGCTAAAAACTAAAACCCCCCAAAAACCTAACCCCCCCCCCCCCCCCCAAAAAAAACCTAAACCCCCCCCCCCCCAAGCTAAAATGCTAAAAACTAAAACCACCCTTATTGTGAGAACCGCGAGAACCAATGTGAACACAACCTAAAATAGCTAAAAAAACCTAACCCCCACCCCCCCCCCCCCCCAAAAAAAAAAAACCTAAACCCCCCACCCCCCCCCCCCCCCCCCAAGCTAAATGCTAAAAACTAAAACCCCCCAAAAACCTAAACCCCCCCCCCCCCCCCAAAAAAACCTAACCCCCCCCCCCCAAGCTAAAATGCTAAAAACTAAACCCCCAAAAAACCTAAAAAAATAAAAAAAAATCTAAAATTTTTTTTTTTGATATTTTTTATGTTAAAATCGCTACTTTTAGAAGCCAAAAAAGAAAAAAAAAATTTAAAAAATTTTTTTTTAAAATTTTTTTTCTTCTTTTTGGCTTCGAAAAGTAGCGATTTTTTTATAAAAAATATTAAAAAAAAATTTTGTGTGATTTTTAGCTATTTTTAGGCATTTTTTGTTGTGTTCACATTGGTTCTCGCGGTTCTCGCAATAAGAGGTGGTTTCTAACGGATCTTTGTCCTATATATATATGCGCTCGTGTTAAGTATAGTAACCCTAATTCAAACTTATCCCTACGTCATGAGATAGAACCCCAACGAACTTAGTCGGGCAGAGCCTTGACATGCGTCATTGGGCTACAGATCAATCGGAAAGGGTATCAGTGATCGGGAGTTAAAACACTTAAAACGAGGCAGGGCTTTAAAGTATAATATGTATAATACTTTAAGAAAATAAAATTTAGAATTTTAGAAAGATAAACAGAAGCGACACAAAGATATCGAATGAAAGAAAAGTTTTTAGCAAAATTTTTGGAAAAGTTATCCATGCTATTTATATTAAAGGCATGAAAAGCTTGTCATCCTATTCTTTCATATCTGGAAGACACGTAGTACTTATTCACAATTTTAATTTTATATATGTTAAAGTTGTATTATTATTATTATTATTATTATTATTATTATTATTATTATTATTATTATTATTATTATTATTATTATTATTATTATTATTATTATTAAGCTGCTTCACTCAATTGGCGCTTATAACGTCTAAAATATGACGTTTTATCAAACAATAAATATGTCATTAGAACGATAATAATCTTATCTACATTTTGAACCCAGTTTCATTAAAAGTGGAGTAGGTTCAAATATAATGTATTTTTATAATTTAATTATTAAACGGCTCCTAGGCCCGTCTAGGTACTTCATATTTCTAACAGTGAACTTACTCGTAATCTACCTGTCAAATAATATAAGTTTTTATGCACTTTATTTTAATATAGAAAATAGAAATGTCACACATATATAAGCCAATTAATTAGTACAACATTCCAACCAATTATATAAAATAGTTTTTAAAATTATATGGATCGAATAATTATACTAAAAGTAAAACTAGTTACTAATGATTAATAAATTTAAACAACCTATAATTCTTATATATAAAAAAATTGATATGTTACATCTTCCCCTTTAATAACTAACTAAATTAAATTTGTAACTCTTTTTCAAAATATATATACTTTTTTTAAATTAAAAAACCAACTTAATTTAAAGTGTAGAATAAATTACTAGTTGTGTAGGATAAATTATGAGTTGTGTAGGATATATTTCGAGGTGTGTAGGATAAATTTCGACTGTGTAAGATAAAATTTTATAATGTGTAGGGTATATGTAAGAAAATTTTGATATGTGTAGGTTTTGTAGATTATATGTAGGATAATTAATGATTAGTTAACTAATTAATTAAAGAGTTAAAAATTAATGATATAAGTTGTAAATGAAATAGTATTTTAGTAATATGTCTTATTTTTTTTTATTCTCACATTAAATTTATTCTAAAATGAACTTTCCCCTCTGTAATAATTCCAACTTTTACATAAGGGTGTCGGCGGCAAACCCACCCGGCACCGATCGGCAACCATTGCCGGCTCATTTGCCGCATGATGTTTACCAAAAAAGAGGAAGAATTCGGTGAGGGTAAACCGATGCGGGGAAGAGAGTGGGTGAGAGAGAGGGTGTGGTCCATTCCAATCTCAACCAATCACACTTTTTTCTTAAAAAAAAAATAGTTTACCACTTCACCATTGTAAAAACCATTGCCAACACTTTGAGTATAGTTTAACATTTTGACATAACATACTCTCATTGGTTGATTTTTTAGTTTGAGACTTTCAAGTATTTAACCACTCCCAACACCCTAAGGCTAAGAAACACCATCAATTAACCATTATTTTAGGAAGAAAGTGGGGTAATGGGTGTCATAACCGCCCACTAGGAAGAAAGTGAGGTAGTGTGTGTCATAACCTCCAGCCCACTAAAATACCTAATGTATAATATGTTGTTTGTTTAGATTTGATTTTTTTTTTCTTTGCTCACTAAAAGTAGGTGAACGCTTCAATTAACCTAAGCGAAAAAATTGATTGAAGATCACCTCTTCGCAAGTCGCAAAGGTGAAATTTTGATGGTAACAGGTTGGTCAAAAGCATTCATAAATTGTTTACATTATTTAAAGTTTCTCAATGATTGAAACAATGTTGATTAATTTTATGTGTTTACATTATTTGATCCATGGTTTCTATTTCAGCTTCGAAATCATGAGGAGAATGGAAATAAGGAAAAGAGCTCTCAACATTGGATACACGTTTAAGTGACATGTGTAACCCTATTGACAGTGGTACGATTTAAGTGAACCTTTGAGTTCTCTGGTTAGCTCTGTCCCTGTATCCCGTTATAAAAAAATTCCTAAGTATTGTATTCACGTCACAACGTGCAGACACTCTGCTAGTTATCTATATAACATTTGCAAAGTTGATAAACGGTAAACTTCTTTTTCACTTTCTTTTTATTTTTTTAAGTTTTAATTATACATATTAATACTAACTGATGATGAACAGTACTTTAATATTATAGTTTTTTAAGTTTTCATTATTTTAATATTTTACTATTTTAATTTATTATTTTATTGTTTTCTTATCTTATTATTTTAAGTTTTCTCATATAATATTATAGTTTTTTAAGTTTCTATTATTTTATTATTTTAAGTTTTCTCATATAACATTTAAGATAATGTCTTAGCAACATTGATGCCCTGGCGATCTCGACGGTATAACGTCGGTATCGGTATCCTTATTATCAGAACCGTTACTGATATTCGGATTTATGGTTTTTGACCGATGTAAAACACATATCAATATTATTTTGGTCATATCGTGAGTTATTTTTTGGGTGTTATCTTTCGCTTGATATACCGAGTGGCAATACCGTACTGATGTCGAAATGAATCGAACCCATACCGAATGAATACCCGCCGCAACGTGCGGGGGAACTTAACTAGTTAATATTAGTCATGACTTTCTTTTTCTTTATTTCTTTTTTATTATAAGTTTCGATAACTAATCTTATACAATAAACAATATACGTATTTAATCCAACACTTTTATTTTTTTTATTATATGTTTGTGTTGATTTTTTTCTCGATATTCGGATATAAATTATATTTAAAACGAAGTTGTATTTGAAATAATGGTAGCATTAAGTCTGAACTGACCAACAACATCGACACCGGTATCGGTATTCGTTTTTATGGTTTTCCATGGATGTAAAAGATGATATTTTTTATTGACTTACATCATATAACTTTTGTGTAATAGAAGCATTGTAAATATTAATATACCGACCCAGTTCGTCATTTTATTGTTATTTTGATACAACTTTTTTTTCAAATACAATTTATATCGTAATGTCGAGAAAAAACTTAAATACAACCGCGTATCACGACTTTAATCTATACGAGTGGCGGTATCATACCGACACTAATATTATTGTTTTTGATTGATGTAAAATATGTTTCGTTATCTTTTTGGGCGTATCATAACTTTAGTTTTTTATGTTTTCTCTTTCGCTTATTGTAACGAGTGCTGGTACCATAATGAACAAAACCAACACCGATCAAAGTTCTGCCGCAACGCGGGACAAATTTGATTAGCTAGGCTATGTATATGTATTTTCAGACTTTATTTTTATTTCTCGCCCTTGATTGTTTACTGCACAACATAAGGTATGCCCTCCTTATTGCAGAAATACGGTTTGCTATTTTATTTAATTTAAATAGGGCTGAGAGTGACTAAAAACATTGAGTCGTCCTGTAGATTAGTTACTAAATATTGTTTAGTTTTGTGTATTTTAATTTATATATGGTTTTAGTCGTTACAATTGAGTCAACGGTTTCTAGTGATTTAGCATAGTGTTGTGTTGTTTTTATTAGGCTATAGAGTGTGGTCATGACTCTTATGACTACTATGATCCTCTACATAGGCGTCATGTCATCCACCTCTAATCCGCCATCCAAAACCACTACCCTAAGGGTTTGGTCATGACCAAAACCACTATCCTCTTTATTTTTTTAATTTGTTTTTGTCTTAAAATCATCAAATGGGAGGGCCGTGGTTGCCGTGGTTTAATCCACTTGAACCACCATGATTTAATGAGGGGGTGGTGTAACGCATAAATAATGGTCCCATGAGCCAAATCATAACCCCAATCATGGCCCTTATACCCCTTAATTAGCCTTAATATAGGTTTTAAAATTGCTTGGTGAACAACTTAAAAGTTCACATTAAGTTAGTATTAATGGAGATTCATTATGCTGGTAAAAGGATAATCAAGGTGACCCTGATTCTTTTCCAGACGCTGTACTCTGGATGTCGTCACTAAACGTGAACAGTCTTTAGCGACGACATCTTTAGCAGCGATCAAATCCCTTTAGTGACGGATCTTTGCGACGAGCCTTTATCATCGATCAGCGCTAAAGCCTTTAGCGACGACAAATGAAATTTCAGCGACGATAAAGCTGTTTTCCTTTAGTGATATGTCACATAACAATGGTTATTTGGTTCGGGGAAAACAGTTTCTGGCCAGAACATTTCATATATTAATCTTTAATAGTTAGTTGAATTTAATATTTTAATTTTAAATTTATTTTATTTACGTAAGCAAATGGCACATAAAGAGAGTTATTTTGGTTAAAGTAAAAATGGGTTCGACTCAAAACAGTTTCAGGTCATAACAAGTCATATAATATTTAATATTTATTAATAGTTGAATTTAATATTTTAATTTTAAATTTATTTGAGTTTTTTCTTTGAATAGTAAATAGTTGTATTTAATATTTTAATTTTAAATTTCTTTTATTCATTTTCTTTGAATAATACGTTTAGTATTTAACAATAGGTATTACACTTGCCGACAATGTCTAAGGGTGTAGGGAGTGGTTAAACACTTTGGAGTGGCAAACAAAAAACCGACCGATCAGAGTGCGCCATGTCAATCAGGCAAAAGTGTTTAAACTTTGCTGAAAAGTGTTGGCAATGGTTAGACACTTGGTGAAGTGATAAACTTAAAAAAAAGGAAAAAAGTGTGATTGGTTGATATTGGCATGGACCCCACCCCACCACACACATACCTCTTCTTCACCGATGCGGCATTCCACCACCGAATTGGTAAAGTTTGGTGACTAAACACTTGTTGGCGGTGGTGTTTACCACTCGGTAAAGTGGTTTGCCACCCTTTACCGATTACCACTCCGGACACCCTAAAACTAGCAAACAACACCGCAAGATGCAAGCTCAAAAAACAAAAATATTTTTTATGATCTGACTCAATCCGAAATAAAAAGTTCATTAACAGACATTTGAACACCAAAATATTTTAACACTTTTCGAAAAAAAAAAATATTGGATCTGTCAAAGAGTGGAAACGCGTACTGAAATTAACTTGAATAGCTTGGAAATTACAATACTGAAATTTGAAATATTACTCAGCCACACATCTACTACACATGAACAAAATACTTTAATATTCATATTATTCCAACACTTTAAAATTCATATTAAAGTATTCCAATACCACTACTCCATAAATTATATTATTCCAACACTTTAATGATTGGTCAAGCTTTGCGGTTTGGGTTGACCCATCCAGATCCTTTTGATACTTCAAATTGTAAGTTTAAGGATTCTGGAACACAGATCTGCGGGAAACATAAACTTGCAATGGAGCCTCAACGTGAACATTAATTGAGAGTCTATAACTCATGACTTCCTTCTCATTACTTAGCTTGAACGCAAAGCAACCTAACACAACAGAAGCGATTATCTTCAAATGCCGATATGCGAAATCTCGGCCCAAACAGGCTCGCGGTCCGGCCTGTTCATGAACAAGCAAAGTAAAAGGGTTGATTACTACAATTTACACAATAGCATCAATATATCTCTTATTTCACAAACAATAATATATTATATAATTAGTTAAATTAACAAAACACAATTATACATGCTTAGAGCATTCATATTGATTCCCTTAAAAATACGTGAGTGAGTTATTTATATTAAAGGGAATGGTTGTGACAGGTGAGTGGAGGAGAGGGAAATCATATAAGAATTTTAGTGTTAATCTGGAAATATATGAAAACATTGTTCACCCTTATAATATTTTTTAATATTTTTAGATGTGGTTGTAAGTGAAAGGGAAATAAAAGGTAATGATAAATGAATAAAATATATTATTTGATTTAAAATGAGAGAAAAATAATAATTTTTAGTGTAATTATTATATGTACATAGAGGAAGAAAGAATTCACTATGGATACTCTTGCATTGTGCCTTTTTAATATTTAATTATAATTATTAACCTGAAAAGCTGTAAATTTGAAGGGGCTCTCTGGACGGTAGCAACCATCTTGATCAAGCCATCTTTCTGGTTTGAATTCAAGTGCATCATCACCCCATATATACTTCATCCTTCCCATAGCATATGGCATATAAGTTACCACATCTCCTTTATTCACATTACAACCATCTGGTAGAACATCATCTGTAAAGCTTACCTTTGGATCCTACATTATTTGTATCTCAATATTGTTAGTGAATAGTTGATACAAAAAAATATAAATGTTGCTTTAATATATAGTGTGTAATTATTGTTCTTATATCGTAACCCAACCCACATAACACATCCATCTGAAAAAGTAACTTAGCAAATGAGTGTGGTTTTTTTCTAACCGCAAATTATTTACATCGACTCATCGCAATTTTCTATTGGAAGCTCGGTCCCATTAAGATCAGATGGCCGTTCATTACAACCGGACCCACGCGTGCACAGAGAGTGACACAACGTTTAACCGGAGAAAAACCCCACTAATACCCCTGGCTATCATTGGCGACTGTGGTTTTAATGAAACGATGTGATTGAAAAAAAAGTACTTATGAAATATGTGTGGTTACAACTGTTCATATTTTATTTGTGTATTTTAATTTTTTTTTGCTTGTTTAACCAACCCATTAGACCATCCGTAGTGGGGCGTGATTTTTAAAAAAAATTGAAAAATAACGCCCCAAAACGCCCCCAATACCATTACATAGGGCGTTACTTTTTAAAATTTTTGAAAAAAATTGTTCCAGGCGTTTTATTTAAAACGCTCAACATACAAATTGATAGTGGAAGAGGGGTTTGAAGTGGCCAATGGGAGTGGAGGATTTGTCTGACAACATGGTTGAGAACCCCATGCAAGTTTGACTACCCAATCAAAATTCCTTCTGTTTGCTTTTTTTTTTTTTTTTTTTTTTTTTTTTTTTTAATGATTGGAAGGGGCATTATCAGGCATTATTCCCACTACGCCACTTTTGCTATAATGCCCCATCGCTGACTAGGACGCCACGTGTCGGATAATGCCCATGGTGGGGGCATTATAACACATTACCACTACACAAGGTCTTATACCCTCATAGTTGCCCTTAGAAAACAAAAACTCAAACAAGAATTCTGAATGCATACCATTGGCAACGCGGGATAGAGTCTGATAGATTCGCTCAAAGCTGCGTGAAGATATGGCATCTTCTCAAGTGCACTATCACTCACACGAGCCATAAAATCCGCAACATCTGTGATTTCTTCATTTTTCACGTTTAGTGCATCTAAGATTTCTTTAGCAACTTTTTCTTGAATTTCAGGATGTTTGCAAAGCTCGTAAATGAGCCAAGACATGCTAATCGCTATTGGATCTTTACCGGCAAGAACAAAGTTTAGAATTATATCGCGCAAGTACTTTGGATTATTATGATGAACTTGAACAAACCGGGACAAGATGTCGTCTTTTTTGAGCTGCAAGGGTTACATTTTGGTAAGTGAATCACTTAAATCAACTATTTGACCAACATGTTTTACGAAAATAGGCGGAGACTTTTAACTCCATAAAAAAATTGGTTAACTAGAATGATGACAGGCGTCCAATTTGCCATGGCGGCGCAAGAATATAGGTATATTGTTCCGTCACATTAGTGGGTGTCTTGCGACAAAAACATTGATATTATTTAGAATTTTAAATACCAAACTTAGTTAAAAATTGAAATTTTAATCTATGTTCACACTTCTAAACAGCCCAAAGGTTCTTAAAATTATTTAAAAATTGATCTTTTTTTCTAATTTTTTTAAACTTAACTTAGTTTGTTTATATTTAAAAACTTAAATTTATTAAAACTTAATTGTTAATCTTTATAATACTTATTACTTTTCGTAATCTTGGAGAAGTATAAAAAAGGCACATACGTTTTTTAAAGTGAACTTTAAAAAATATTTAAAAACTCAATTTAGTAAAAAAAATATTTCTTAACTTGAAAGACACATAAAATTGAAAACGTAGACGCTTAGTTTTAAAAGCTGAAAACTATTAACATTTAACAATTAAACGCTTATAACTATTTAATTTCAACACTTAACTTTTTATAAAATTTAAAATTACTTTATTAAAAGATTAGAGAAATAAAAGTTTGGAAGTAGAGGAGGCTATAATTTTAAGTTTTTGTCATTTAAACTTTCAAGTTTGTAAAGGTTTTGCATGAAAAAACCTACCAAATTAAGGATTAGTCAAAGCTTATTATTGTAAATATGCAGGTGAATGATAGTAATACCTATACTTGAGAGAATTTAATTATAAGCTTACCAAAGATTCATCCTTGGACATCTGCATTTGTTCAATCTTGGTCTGGATGAGCTTAAAGACAAAATCATCAACGATTTTCAAATTCGTTTTTAACTCTGCTTCCATTCCAATATTAAAAAACTTCTTGATCCTCCATGAGGGGTCATAAAATCTTTTATATATTAAGTTGTTTGCATCATCAAATGCAAGACTAAATCGAACACCTTCTTCATTTCCACCCAAGTTGTCAAGATCAATCCCAAAACCGACTTTAAATATTGAATCCATAGTTAGTTTCATGAACAAGTCCTGTATAAACACACGTCATGAATGTTATGTTATGTACGTGCTAATAATACAATCTACGATATGTTAGTGATAACTAGACATTACATTTATATCAATTATTTGGTTGCTATCTGCTGCTTGTGACAGTATCTCCCCGAGTTTTATTGTGTTGTTTCTGAAGGTTACACTGCTATAATCTCTTAGGATTTTCGTCGAGAACTCTTGGCTCGCTACCTTCCTTTGTTCCCGCCATTGGTCCCCGTCCACTGTGAATATTCCTTCTCCAAGTAGATCCGATGTCACGCTGGGGAGATAGTATCCCTATAATATTTGTACATAATAACATACAGTTAAATTAACTTATTTGCACACAATTATATATAGTTTTTTTTTTTTAACCATAATAATTTTTTTTTTTTTTTTTTTTTTTGTTTCAATTAAAACTGTTTGTGGATAGCAGCCCCACCCCGCACCTCCCACCTACGCACCTCAGCCAGCAGCATCTAAGATTCAGCAGGGATCTACGATTCAGCAGCAGGTTAGCTTCGATTCAGCAGCATCTACGCTCCAGCAGCATCTACGACTCAGCAGGTTAGCCTCGATTCATAATCAGGGATCTACGATTCAGCAGCAACTCCGATTCAGCAGGTTAGCGTCGATTCAGCAGCAACTACGATTCAGCCCCAAATTAGTTTCGATTCAGCATCAGGTTAGCTTCGATTCAGCATCAGGTTAGCTTCGATTCAGCAACTACGATTCAGCAGCAGATCGGAACTACTTCATTTATCTAGATCCCCTTCGAGCACCCTTTCTTCCGTCTTTTGTTACGGTGGTTCAACAAGCAGCTATTTTCATCTTCTGGTTAGCTCCGATTCAGCAGCAGGTGTAAGTGATCGTCGGAGCCAATCCAGCAGCCCCTTCTCTCACTCAGTCAATCTCTTCAGGTTGATTTGGGACGTCTGCGTTTTTAGTTTTATGGAAAGAGGTGGGCTGCTCGTTTCCTTGTGGGGTTTGCGCCCACAAGGTGTTCGATGAAACGCTCGGAGTAGTTTTTCAATGAGCCCGGGTTCAAAAAGCCTTTGAACCGTCGGGTGAGAGTCTTAGTTCCGTTTTTCTTTTTCTGCTTGTTGTCGTGGGTTGGAGACATTGCCTAAGTGTCTTGTTGAAGTTGAAGTTGTTCTCATCTCGCTTTTCTCTGTTGGGCCATGGCGAATGGTTTTTGGCCTTGCCCCTTCAAGGGGTTTCATTGTTGCCCCGATGGGGTTGCTGGGTCTAAGGGAATCCCAAGGCTTATGGCTCATATCAAAAGTCAGCATTTTGGTTCAGATGATAGGAAAGATACTTTGAGGCGTGCCATTGCTGAAGACCCTAATCTTTTTACCTCGGTTTGTGAAACCCTTAGGTTGTTTGATCAATGGTTATGTTGGGAGTGCATGTGCCTTCATTCTCCCCGGCGGGGGTGTCACCATGAAGATCGGGTTGTTCGGTTTGTGCCAACGGAAGGGGGTGATATGGGTTTTATTGTGGGTGTTCCTAGACCGTGTACTGTTTCGGCGGTTTCCACATCTGGAGAGGTATGTGTTGATGTCGCTCTACTTGACCGAGTTTTCTCTCTTCCGATTAAAACTGTTAAGAGCATCCCCTTTAGTTGCCGCATGGCGTTTGCCCATGCCTTAACCACAGCCTTGGATAAGGTGGTGGCTATGCCTGATTCGGTTGAGGCATGGATTCGACTTCTGCTATTACCTCGATGTACCTTGCGTGTGTTTACGCCGGTTAGCCGCCAGGATACGCGGTCGGGCAACAGGAAAAATGGTCAATGTCTCAGTATACAAAGGGCGTTGGCCCAATGGGGTGACCGCGAGGGGTTTGGTATTCTCATCCAGTCCTTGTTTGCTCAACCTGTGAAGGAGGGTCCTGAGGGTTCTAAGAGAATGCTTGGAAAAAAAAGCGAGGATGAGAGTTCTAATGTCAAGCGGTGTCTCCGTAAGGTTGCCGATGGTCATTTTACCGCTGCGGTTAAGGTCCTTTGTTCCTCTGGGGTCGCACCACATGATAAGAAAACTATAAAGGCTCTCGTGGATAAACACCCGTGCATGCCCCCTCCGACCATGCCCGCTTTCCTTCCATCTGAACCTCACCTTATAGCCGAGACTGACAGTGTGCTCGGGTGTATCAAATCCTTCCCGAAAGGGACATCATGTGGGAGAGATGGTTTGCGGGCTCAACACCTTCTGGACGCTCTTTGTGGTGAGGGGTCCGTGATTGCGGTTAGCCTTCTCAGAGCGATTTCAGCAGTGGTTAACCTTTTTTTGCGAGGGGGGTGTCCGAGGAGTTTGGCGGAGTTTGTTGCATCTGCTCCTCTTACGCCCCTTCTCAAGCCCGATAATGGGATTAGACCTATTGCAGTGGGTTCGATCTGGAGGAGAGCGGTCTCCAAGGTAGCGATGAAGGGGGTGGGGAAGGAGATGGCCAAATATCTTGGCGACTTTCAGTTTGGGGTCGGGGTCCCAAACGGGTCTGAGGCGGTTCTTCATAGTGCGAACAGGCTATTAAATGCGCACCACCGAGACGGGTCGTTGGCTATGCTTACTGTCGATTTCACGAATGCCTTTAACCTTGTGGATAGAACTGCTCTTTTAAATGTGGTAAGGAAAATGTGTCCATCCATCTCTGCTTGGGTTGATTTTCTATATGGGCAACCGGCTAGGCTCTACGTGGGGAATGAATTTATTTGGTCTTCTACGGGGGTTCAGCAAGGGGATCCTTTAGGGCCTCTTCTTTTTGCTCTTGTCTTACACCCTCTTGTTCTCCGAATCAGAGATCGGTGTAAGCTTCTTTTCCACGCCTGGTACCTGGATGATGGGACCATTATTGGAGATACTGCTCAGGTTGCCAAGGCTTTAGACATCATTAGAGAGGAGGGCCCCTCCTTGGGCCTCCTTCTCAACATTAAAAAAACTGAAGTTTTTTGGCCTACATGCGACGGGGTGAAGACCCAGGAGGGTTTATTTCCGCGGGAGATTGGTAGGCCGGTGCATGGTGTGAAACTCTTGGGTGGTGCTGTCAGTAGAGATGGGCAGTTTATTCGCGGGTTGGCCCTCAAAAGAGCCAAATGTGCAGTTGAGCTGATGGGATGCCTCAAACGCCTCAAGGACCCTCAGAGCGAACTCCTCCTGCTCCGTTCGTGTATGGGGGTTGCTAAACTGCTGTTTGGGCTTAGAACGTGTCAGCCTTCTTATGTCGGGGAAGCCGTCTCTGTGTTTGACAAGGGGCTACGGGAGGCGATCGAGGAAATTGTTGTTTGTGGGGGTGCCTTTTTTGGGGACCTACAATGGAGGTTAGCTTCCCTCCCAACACGTTTTGGGGGACTTGGGATTTGCTCAGCTGAGGATGCCTCTACCTACGCTTTTGTGGCTTCAAGGGCCCACTCTTGGGTTCTTCAAGACCACATCCTTCGCGAATGCGGGGGAGAGTTGTTGGACTCTGATTACAAGGGTTCGTTGGACAATCTGCATAGTTCTCTCCCCGATTTTGATCTTAGCGATTTCTACATTAAGGGCACCGCCCCCCCTAAAGCCCAGAAAATTCTGGCGAATGCCTTATATGGAGAAATCGTCAAGACAGTCGAAGAGAAGTTTGCCTTTTCCCCTCGCCAGCGAGCCGTGTTTGAGTGTTTGCGAGCCCCCCATGCCCAGGATTTCCTGTCAGTTGTTCCAATCGAAGGTTTAGGGCAAAGTATGTCGGCGGTGGAATACCGGGCTATCCTCAAGTACCGTTTAATGATACCCATTTTCCCGGCTGATGACCGGTGTCCTGTGTGTCGGAAATGTTGCTTGGATTCTTTTGGGGAGCATGCAATACATTGCAAAGAATTACCAGGGTTTAAGTATCGTCACGATTTAGTTCGAGATGTGCTGTATGATGTCCTTAGGCGAGCAGGGATCTCGGCTAAAAAGGAAGCTCCGGTGAACTTCTTGACTGATCCGTTAGAAGGGAGATCTACGTTACGGCCCGCTGACATTCTCGTTTTTGGATGGGAAGGAGGGAAACACGCGTGTGTCGATTTGACAGGTGTGTCCCCCCTCGTGGGGCTAAGGGACCACGGGTTTGTGGTGGGACAGGCGATTACCAAGGCAGAGGCGGGGAAAGTAGCTAAACACGAAAAAGCTTGTATCGAGAATCAGCACGTGTTCGTTCCGTTCGCCTTCAATACATTTGGCGCTCTCGCCCATGACGCGGTGCGGTTCCTAAAGCGGGTTCAACAGGTGCTAAGCAGTAACACCACACTTGTTAAGGGGCAAAATTATGTGTTTAGCAGGATAGGGTTTGCCATTCAGAAGGGGGTAGCGGCGCAGCTTGTTGCCCGTCTGCCTGTCATTAGTTTGTAATCGTATCATATTATATATATTCAAATATGTTTTGTAACTCGTGGAAATGAAATGGTTTTCTTGAATTAAAATTCATTCAAAAGCAATTGTACTTTTACATCAATATCGCAGGTAAGCGAGCAACAAGTTGTGCCGCTACCCCTTTCTGGATAGCAAACCCTAGCCTATTAAAGACAAAACCCTGCCCACCTGTTGATGAGCCACTGCTGTGGACAACCTGTTGGACCCTAGTCAGCAAACGGATAGCTTCTGGAGCTAGGGATCCAAAGGTGTCGAAGGCGAAGGGGACAAATGCATGTT
This sequence comes from Helianthus tuberosus, assembly GCA_030545235.1. Lineage (NCBI taxonomy): Eukaryota > Viridiplantae > Streptophyta > Magnoliopsida > Asterales > Asteraceae > Helianthus > Helianthus tuberosus. The sequence continues at coordinate 205,475,344 of CM060425.1, forward strand.
GGTTATCAGCACATGCTTTAGCGTGTTTATCCACCTTAATTACCTTGCCATATATAGTTGTGCATAAGTTTAAGTTATAACTTAATTACCTTGCCATAGTTATTGAAATTTGTCTTGAGCATATACTCCACATTCACCGGATCCGTTGTATAAATCATACCATGAAAAGGGCTAAGAATTCTGTAAGTTTTGTACCTCATCGCGAGACCAGTCATGTAATCGTGAAGCTTCTTGTAGTTGATAAGAGGCTGAAGCAGGGTTGCGGCAGTTGGATGATACTTCTTCCCATGTTGTGGTTGCTTGTGGATATAATTATGGAAAATAAAAAGAACAAGAAATGAACCTAGTACGAATATTGGATTTGAGAGAAAATCTAAAGAAACTGCCATAGTTCTTACCAAACAATTCAGGGATGATGAAGAGGTGTGTAATTGATGCTTATTTTATAGTAAGTTTAGATGAATAGTTTAGCAGCCTCTTTATTAATTAAATAACACTTGGAGAATTATTTCCTGTAAAAGCAGAATCATTTTCTATAAAATATTAGGACATCAAGAAAACGATAGGGTAGAAGTTGTTTAAATCGTGTAAAAGCAGAATGATTTTCTATAAAATATTTGGACATCAAGAAAACGATAGGGTAGATGTTGTTTAAATCCTGTAAAAGCAGAATGAGTTGGAATATTTTGTCTTATTTAAAAGTGCCCCATATGATACATGCCCGAGATAATATAGTTTAAAAAAAGTACGTATTAAAATATATTTTATCCTTTTGTTTTGAATGGTGACTTTCTATATATAGGACCTATAAGTCACCGGGTTCTTGTCAAAGACAATCCCCCGTCAGTCCCTTGTTACGGACGCGATGTTCTATCGGACCCCGGCCGCGTTCGGAGACTGACCTTCTTCCGGAAACCATATTGTCCGCACACGGGTAAAACCATTAGTTAAGTTAACATCAAAATCAAAAGTATATATATAAAATAAATAAAATATAATTATTTTCTAATCATTACAATCCCCAAGTCAAGAAAACACAACTATATATATATATAAGGGTGAGAGGGGCACTCCTCTAAAAAGGGAGTCCCCTCTCTTACGCACTACCAATCAGATAGTGTCACGTCAACTCCCCTCTTAAACTCCTCTAACACCTCATTTTGATGGCGGCACTCCCCTCTTAGGGGACTTGGTTTTTTTTTTATTTGTTGTAATTATGCATGTTTATAAAAAAAATATTAATAAAAATTAAATAAAATTTAACAAAAGACATTTCAAAGTAGAAAATAAAAATAAAAATTAAATTCAAACTAGAAAATTAAAATTACATTCAAACTAGAAAATAAAAATTACATTAAAACTAGAAAATAATAATTTTAGAAATCGCACGGCCACCCGTACTTGTTAGCGATGTCGCGTTTTCGGGCGAGGATGAACGGCAACATATTTGGCGGAGCATCGTCGTGCGGCTTGATGAATGTTTCCATATCTCGATCGTAATTGTAGTTTTTCATCGTCTCGCGTTGTTCCGATATGAGCTCGAGAGCCTGCGACTCTCTTTTCTTCCTCAATTCAATCGCCTCCAATTCAATCGCGTGCTTCTTTTCTTTCATGGCGGTGTACTCTTTGAATTGTTCCGCCAACTCGGCCGAGCTTCCCTCGGACGATGTCGCTTGACGCTTGTCTCGCCGTTGTGCTCTTTGTGGCGAGGGGTCTTCGTTCATATCGGGTATGGAAGGGTCCACCTCAACGGGCTTTCTTTTATGTCCCGAACCTTCCCCGTCCTCACCCAACAATGGGACTTGGGCCCATTTGTCGTGTTTTCGAAGGACCTCCCATGCCTCGACATGTTGAAAACCGTTCGGAAATCTCTCTTTAAATTCTGTTAAAGCGACTTTCATCACGTCGAGATCCTTGACTCCGCTTCCTCGAGTGCGATCCTACATATTATAAAATAATAAGTGTTAAAAAAATATGAACTTAGTAAAGAAAATTAAAAAATATACAATGTTAAAAAATATAATTTTTACCGCTTGTTGGTATAGGCCGTTGAAAAAGTTTATTTTCGTGTGCATCGGGCCCCATTTAGACCGTACTTGATGCACGGTTCGGTTACTTCCACCGAGGGTGGCGTTAAAATGATTTAAAATCTTACGCCAAAAACTATCGCGGTTTTGTTGATTGCCCTTCTTTTTGTTGGTAGAGCAATGTACCCACGCCTTCGCCAACGCCTCTTCTTGGACCTTTGTCCATTTTTCGCTCGCCATTTTTCCCTTTTTATCCCGAGCGTCATCTTCTTCGTTGCCGGCGTCTTCATCCACATTATATTCGTCGTCCTCGTCCTCGTACTCGTCGCCCATATTTTGAGTTTCGGGCACTACCTCCTCGTCCTCGTCGTCGTGAATAGGTAGAGGACGTTCAACATTTCCTCGTGTAGATGGAACTTGTGGGGAACGAAAAGCATATGGGTCAAAGGCGGGGGATTGAGGTGGATCCATTGATAACAAATTTTGAAAATAGCCGAAATTGGGTTGAAGGTTGGTTGCTTGGGTGTTGTAAAAGGAGGGGTGTGAAGGTTGTTGGAAAAAAAAAACGGGGGTTGTGAAGTATATCCGAAAGGGGGTTGTGATTGTGCACTTGCACCGCTCGAACCACCACGAGACGGTTGCTTGCCCCGTCCCTTAGTTTTTTTCTTGGCTTCGCGGGGTTGGTTCTCCATTGCTCGGTTTGAAGTGGGTGTGGTTTGAGAGTATAAAAAATTAGTGAAGTGGGTGTGGTTTGAGAGTATAAAAATGTGTGAAATTGTTGTGGTTTGAGAGTATAAAAAATGAGTGAATGGTGTGGTTATTTATATATGTTTTAAAAAATGAGTGATTTTTTTTTTTAAATTCGACCGTTGCCAACTCGACCGTTCCTCAAGATTCGTGCCCATTCAACGCGGTGACTCCACACCGAATCCACTCCCCGATTCGGGTCCCCGCATGGATGGCGGCGGTGTTCCCGATCGGTGGATGTGGTCACCGAACCCACTCCCCGAGGGTGCCCCGGATACCCTAAGGGTAAATTACTTTTTGAGTCCATGTGTTTTAGTGGTTTTAACCACTTGAATCCAATTTTCGAGTCCATGTGTTTTAGCGGATTTACAGATATATTTCCAGAAGAATTACCAGGACAACCTCCAGGAACATGCATCGCATCTGCACGCACTTCTAAGTATCTCAGTTTTCAGATATATTTCAAAGTGTGAGTTTTGGTTAGAACAGGTACAATTTCTTGGACACCTGGTTAATCATGATGGAATTCATGTAGATCATACCAAGATCGAGGCAATTACCAAATGGAAAACCTCTGAATCACCAACCGAGGTTAGAAGTTTCTTAGGATTGGCCTGGTATTATATAAGATTTATTCGAGATTTTTCTAGAATAGCCATTCCCTTAACTAAGTTAACCTGTAAATCCGTTAAGTTTGAATGGGGACCAAAACAAGAAGAAGCCTTTAGAATCCTTAAGCAAAGATTAACCCATGCACCCATACTAGCATAACCAGAAGGAACTGAAGATTTTGTAATCTATTATGACGCTTCTAAATTAGGTTATGGATGTGTGTTAATGCAACGTCAAAAGGTTATAGCTTACGCTTCTAGACAGCTTAAGAATCATGAAGAGAATTATTCAACTCATGATTTAGAATTAGAAGCCATAATTTTCGCCCTTAAGATTTGGAGACATTACCTATATGGTAGTAAGTTTACCATTTTCACAGACCATAAGAGATTAAGGTATGTCTTCGGGCAAAAGGAATTGAATATGAGACAAAGACGCTGGATGGAGATGCTTAGTGATTATGATTGTGATGTCCATTATCATGCAGGAAAAGCAAATGTAGTTGTTGATGCTTTAAGCCGAAAGTATCATGAACAGTAAAAAAGAATACGTTCTCTTAAATTAAATCTACAAATAGATTTAAATGATAAAATTAGAAAGGCACAAGAATCAGTAATCAAGAATGATACTGAGAAGTTGAAAGGAATGATTAAGGAATTAGAATAAGGAACAGATGGAATTTGGAGATTCCATAAGAAAAGGATGTGGATACCTAAATTAGGAAACTTACGTTACCGTATATTAGAAGAAGCCCATAAGTCTAAGTATACGATGCATCCTGGAAGTAATAAGATGTATCAGGACTTAAGAAATATTTTTTGGTGGATAGGAATGAAAAAGGATATAGCAGCATATGTTTCAAAGTGTATAACTTGTTCGCAAGTCAAAGCTGAACATCAGAAACCTTCAGGTTTACTGCAACAGTTAGAAATTCCAGTATGGAAATGGGAATTGATAACAATGGATTTTGTTACTAAATTATCCAAAACCAGGAAAGGTAATGATACAATCTGGGTGATTGTAGACAGACTAACTAAGTCAGCTCATTTCCTACCAATGAAGGAAACTTTCAGTATGGAACAATTAGCTAAATTGTATGTAAATGAAATAGTTTCATTACATGGGATTCCTTTATCAATTGTATCAGATAGGGATAGCCTTTTTACCTCTCATTTTTGGACAAGTTTCAAGAAAGCCATGGGAACCAAATTGAATCTAAGCACAACTTATCATCCTCAAACGGACAGACAAAGTGAAAGGACAATTCAGACTATGGAAGACATGCTTAGAGCTTGTGTAATCGATTTCGGAGGTAATTGGGACGATCATTTACCATTGATAGAATTTTCTTATAATAATAGTTATCACACCAGTATCAATGCTGCACCATTCGAAGCACTTTATGGACGAAAGTGCCGAACTCCAGTCTGTTGGGTAGAAGTTGGAGAAACGCAACTATCTGGACCTGAAATAGTACAAGAAACAACAGACAAAATCATTCAAGTCAAGGAACGACAAAAAGTAGCACGTGATCGACAAAAGAGTTATGCTGATAACAGACGAAAGCCGTTGGAATTTCAAGTAGGAGATAAAGTGTTATTAAAAGTCTCTCCTTAGAAAAAAGTGGTAAGATTCATCAAAAGGGGAAAGTTAAGCCCCAGATATGTTGGACCTTTTGAGATTATTAGAAAAATAGGACCTGTAGCCTATCAGCTACAACTGCCAGAGGAAATGGCAGGAATACATGATGTATTTCATGTATCTAATCTCAAGAAATGCTTAGCTGATGAATCACTAGTAGTACCTCTTAAGGATATAGAGCTAAATGAACAATTAAAATTTGTAGAAAGACCTCTACAGATTGAAGATAGGAAAGTCAAGAACCTCAAGCACAAGAGATTAGTTCTGGTCAAAATGAAGTGGGACTCCAAAAGAGGACCAGAATACACATAGGAGATTGAATCAGAAATGCAAAAGAAATATCCACACTTGTTCTAATAGATCTCGAGGACAAGCTCTAAAATAAGGTGGGGATGATATAACAACCCTCCAAAATATTTTCAACGCCCTAATATATATTAAAATATTCCATTATGTCCTAAAATATACCCCGTATGTGGAAACCGAGCCCGAATACCTTTATTTTTATAAATATTAATTAAAAACAATATTTTTGGGTCTCTCGCGGGGCGCGTAGCCTTTGGCTACTGCCTACGCGGGCCGCGACATCAAGGAAGTAGGGCGAAACCCTAGCTTGCCATGTGTCACGATCGTGGCGGAGCTAGTGCACTGACTAGGCCAGGCTAGGGCCTACCCAGTCTACTATGCGGGCCGCGTAGCCCGAGGTCTCACCTTACGCGGGCCGCGAGGAAACCGACTTTCAGCCCTATAAATAGCAACCTTCGGCAGTTCAAACAATTCGCTCACATCTCTTTCCCTCTCACGAAATTCTGAATAGTAGGCATAATGTTCAAGTATAATACCCCCCCCCCCCTAATTAACGAAGTTCTACTCCGTTGTAAGTATTATAACCCCGGTTACGTATTTGATACGCTGCCCGATTGATCCAGGGTTCCGTAACGGCTGTCGTGGTTCTGCCCGACGTAGTCGTTGGAATGCAGTCTCGGGGAGGGTATCGTTAATATAAATAATGGGTTATTATACTAACACATGTGCATTTGTGTAAATTATAGATAATCACCAGGAAACCCTAAAAGATAACCTAAGTCAGCAATTTGAGTAATCTCCTTTTTGTAAACTGTTTTTACAAAACCTTAAATGTTTTACAATGTGATTAAGCAGTGATTAAGTCTTTGTAGTTCTTCAATTACTGCAGGTATGTTGGGGTTTTGTATACAAAATGTGGAACACGTTACCATTGGATAACGAGTTAGCCAATGTGTAATATGACCCACCAGTCAGGATTAAAAGTACTGAATGAGTATTTGTGTAGAAATAAACAATGTGATAGCTCTCAATACTGTTAAAGGATAAAACTCTTCTTGATTAAACTGGGATTCAATCACCAGTATTTCCCACTGACAAAATGTTTATAAACGCGTTTCAGGTAACAAAATGTGAAGCCAACTAGAAGCCAGCTGGACAGCACTGAAGACTTGGAAAAGTGGCTATAAAAGTTAACTAAATAAAAGAAGATGTTTTATTCAATAAAATAGGAATTTCCCCTATGAAAATGTTTGTAATGAAAACTTGGGTAATGTTTGTAATGAAAACTTGGGTTTTATCCCAATATGTTTAATACTATAAAAGCGTGTTATTTACTCTGATAAACATTTCCTAACTACGGTCCTGATGAAATTTCCGCTGCTAAAATGATAAACAAATAATACCACCAAAACTGGTTTCCCGGCCGTCCGTTCCCGGGACAGATAGGGGCGGGGGTTGCGACAGTGATCGGAGAGGGCAACGACGATGGTGGATGGTTGTGACGGCGGTGGCAGGGATGGAGGTGGGTGGCGGCAACGACGGTGGCGGGTGACGGCAGTGGCGAGTGGCGGCGGTGGCGGGTGGCGGCGGTGGCGATGGTGGCGGGTGGCGGCGAAGGCGGGTGACGGCGGCGGATAACAATGGAGGTGGGTGGTGGCAACAGTAGTGGGTTGTGGTGTTGTTAATGAATGGTGAAGAGGGAATGGAATGGAAAATAAACAGGGGGGACAGATGGAATGATTTTGAGGGAATGAAATGAATTTTGGAATGGGCGATTCCATTCCATCGACCAACCAAACACTCCTTTCTTCATTCCCCCTCAATGGTCCATTCCATTCCACCTCTAATTACTGCATACCAAGCACTACCTTAATCATCCAAACGGGTCACTTGAGTGAAGGGGTTAATTGGGTTGATTATAACCAAAGGTTATACATATTGGTTAATTGATAAAAATTATGGTGAAAATGTCGCATGTAATGAATAAAAACAAATTTGTGATAATGGGTCAAATGGATGGTGATAAACCAATTAACAAGTTTGGGGTAAAATAATGATTTAAAATACATGTTTGATGATAGGTTGGATAAATACTTAGGTATTATGAGATGAATGCTCATGTTATGTGTTATAATGATTTACAAGTTTGATTTGTTATTAAGATATGTGAGATAACGTTTGGATGGCAACGGGTCAAAAGTGTGATAAAGGAACAACACTTTTACGGGCGAATGTGACTGACTCGAAAATGTTTGGATTCGTATTAAATTAAATAGTACTTTTGTCAACTTGAAATTTTTTTAGTTAAGGTGGATGCTTTATAAAAACAATTGTAAATAAAAACTTGATATGTTTTTTAGGTGTTTTTAGTTAGTTTTCAAGTTTTCACGATAAAAGTAGCTTTCGCTTGAACCCTCCCCTATATATATATATATATATATATATATATTATAAACATATAAATTACATTGTGTAATCTTTTAACTAATGCATTTCATTAATAAAATAATTAATTGGGTTTTTAATTGTTCATCTTTGGCACATGCTTCTTTCTACCGGATAATAAAATATATGTGCTATGGACGATGGATTCATATCATCCTTGTGGTGAATTGAAGATGTGAGAGTTCACATGAGTATAAAAATGGTGACCAACAAGATGTTGATTAAATGTTTAAACTAAAATAAAAGTAAGATTTGAAATATTTGTCATGTTTAATTGATTTAAATGATTTGCTAATAATAAATTGGTGTTTAGTATACATAAAGGTTTGGTGAATCTAATAGTGAATGGGATTAACATAAAGTACATATGTAAATGTTATTTTCATTTAATCACCCAAACGGGTCACTTAAGTGAATGGGTTAATTGGCATGATTATAACCAAACCTTATACATATTGGTTAATTGATAAAATTATGGTGAAAATGTCTCGCATGTTATAACTAAAAACAAATTTGTGATAATGGGTCAAATGGATGGTGATAAACCAATTAACAAGTTTGGGGTAAATAATGATTTAAAATACATGTTTGATGCTAGGTTGGATAAATACTTAGATATTATGTGATGAATGTCATGTCATGTGTTCTAATGATTTACAAGTTTGATTTGTTATTGTAACACCTCGAAAATTCACGTCCTATAATAAGTTGACATGTGTCATATGATTGAACGTGTGAAAGAATGTTCTGAAAGGACTAAAGTTGACAAACACGGAAAGTATGGGAATACACGGGTTCTAAATGTCAACAGTGAATAAATATACTTCATAATAACCCTACATGATGTTTACAACATCAAACGAATAAATCATGGATCATACGAGGCTAAAAGTGAGAGATTACAAACTACAGGGGTTTAATGTGTCAACATGTTTAAAGATATACCTCTGAGTGACCTTTTGACAAACCCGAAGCTTTGTAACTGTTAATTATACTCCCTAGAATGCGCGATATAAATTTCATAAAGTTTCGTTATCGTATGAGAAAGTTATGATCAAATTCGTGTGCGAGGGGTTAAAGCGTTAACATTGAAAGTTAAGACTTTTCGGGTTAACCGGAAGTCTCCAGGGACTTGGCAAAGTGGGTACAAGTCCTAAAGCCCTTATGGGTAAATAATAAGGGGTCAAAATGCAAAGAATAGGCCTAATTGACCTTTCGTGAAGCCAAAGGTCAAGTTGCAAAACAACAAAAATGAAAATTCTGATTTATATGGCTGAGGCGGCCCGCTTCAACATTTATGAATCCTCAGGCGGGCCGCGTGAGGCGCCCAGAACCAGAAAAACTTGCTGCAGCCTGTTATGCGCGAATTTAACCCATCTAGCCGGTTTTTCTCACATGTGGATGACCCCTAAAATGTTCCTAGACCCCAGGGACACTTGTAAAAAACTTGTGGTCAGTAGTAGACTTGGTTGTCAATATTTTGTGGTGTCTTGAACACTATAAAAGGCCTTCATGTGCTACCATTGTGATCACACCTTCATCCTGCAATTGAGGAGCCTTCTGGAGCTTCAAAGCTGACCCAAGTCCTTCCTAATCAAGCTTAGGACTTCAGTAAGTGTTCTAATCCTTTCCTAATTGAGTTTTAGCTTAGTTTTAGCTTAAAAGTCAAACCGTCGTAATTAACGGTTGACTTTACGATTAATCACAAATGGTCCAGTGATTAGTCGAATCGAAAGTAGTTATAAGTTGGTATTTATGTGGGTAATAAACCCTTAAGAGGGTCCCCCCCTGATCACCACTCTAACTAGGTCAAAAGTCGGGTCAAACTTATATTTAAAAAGTCAACAAGAAGTCTAAAATGCCATTTTTGCATAATTAACATTGTAGATCATATACAACCTGTTGGGTCATTGTTATAACTTAGTAATAAGTGTAAGAACATGTCTAAACATGTTCAACCCGACAATTTCCTGTTTAGACCCGGTTCGGAACCGAAAGTCACATAGTTTGACTTTCACTTTGACTTTCAGTTCTGACCCGCTTTAGTATGATTTGAAAATGTCTTAGAGCTTCTTTAGGACCAGGCTACATGTTAGCACAAGCCTCTGTGGTTGGTTCATTGATTGACCCATTCGTTTACGCGTTTCCGTTAATTGCTCGTATGTTGACCATTATGCCCTTATTACCTTAAAACGTGATTTATGAAAATGTAAAAGTGGAGAAACCTTAGTTACAGATATATAAACTTGTATGCAAAGTTTGACATCAGTTTGACTTGTAGCTTAAGAGTTATGCTCATTATCGCAAATTTAAAGCTTTTTGTTAATAAAATGGCGTAATTAGCGTATAGCCTAGTTAAGCCTACTTTTTGGTATCAAACTTAATACCCACTGATGTAATATATCATTTTGGGATTTTTAAAGATTTTTAATTAATTTTAGGCTGAGCATAACTAGTAGTCGTAGGCTTAATCCGGTAATTGTCGATTTTGCCCTTACGGGCCATAAAATGAGTTTTGCACATCTAAACGACTCCAAACCTTTTGCTACTGATCACATATGATAAATAAATTATTTTAAGCCTTCTGGAAATATAAAATATAAAATATCAGATTTAAGTATCGAACCCGGAAATGGCCTTTAATCGCCTTATTTAGCGTTTTTTAACGCATAGTATGTTTTAAAATCATATTGAACATACCCGGGTTGATACCTACTGATATTTTAGGAAAATTAGAATGTTATAACAGTAAGCAAAGGTTGATAAACTCAGACTTCAGTTTTGAGCTTTACGGCTTATGTGAAATTACCAAAATGCCCCTACGGTGCATAGTTTGGTTATACTTGGTAAATTCACATATATACTTTAACCTACTATTATAACTTATCAAAATAAGTAGTTTTGCTGATTATATCAGACCTGTAACTCAGGTAAATACTTAAACTCTTTTATAACCTTTTAAATGACCAAACTACCCCTACGGGGCCTAGTTTGTGTTTATATACGTTTCGGGCATAATGAAAGACATCTTACTGAGGTCACAACATATTGGAGACATAATTAACTTAGGAAACCTGTATATGGCTCTCATGAATACCCGTCACGCTTATTACGCGTACGGTTCGGTTTATGTAACAAGTTTACATAAATTAGCCAAAACGGGTCAAACCTTATTGGTTTTATCTCAAAATCCAGAATGTGTATGAAATACCCATTTAAGACAAGTCTTCAAACTTCTCGGGTCTAAACCACATTCTATTCCGGTCTTCGCTTAATCATGCGTCTGAACCGAATATTCCCTTAAGACTGACCGGTCTAAGCTTAGGCTAAATTAAAGACCCGTTAGCATTCTAATTGATTATTTACACCATCATTCCAGACTAGAGCATTTCGGTAAATGGTACCTACGCTTACTTAAGTGAATACGGCTGAGTTATTAGATTCTTTCTATTTAAGACAGGAGCTAGCTCAGGTAAATACTCTTAACTTATTTTCCCTATACGGGCTTGGAATACGGTCTAATAATACCGCTTGGTCGGGTATTGAATATTTAATCTTATTATTGTTAAATTATTGAGGTAACCCGGTTTAATCTGTATTGTTTGAAATAAAGACCTTTAGGGGTTAATGACCATGTCCCGGATATCCTTGACATCATTGTATTATAAAGTGGCCACGCCTTAAGCACGGGGTGTAGGCATACACTGAAAGTTGCTTAAAGGGAAACGGTATCTCACTCTCTTGTGGGCTTATACTTGTGGTGTGTCTGTTAATCTTGACTCGGTTTCTACATCGGGCCCTGAACGTACAACGAACATGTAAATCTGTATACAAGGTTATAAATATAATTGTTCCAAGTTAAAAAGGTTAATTTTTCCTCTGTGCATTTTAATCAAATTATAAAAGATATTTTGTGCCACGTGCATTCAAATCAATTTTCTTAAACTCTTTTCAAATGAGTCGGTTGAGTGTATTTACCAGTGAAAACTGACGTATTTTCCAAAAAGGGTAAGTGACAGGTACTGAACGTAATTGGCTGGAAGCTCAGGGCGCTAATAAGGAATCTTGCAAGTTCTAGGCGTCTAAAGTCTGTTGAACAAGTGATATGTTTTAAGATCCGCCTGTGGATCCTTTACTTTCCGTTGTAATACTGGATATTACTTTATATTCGGAATGTAATAATATTTATCTTTTGCTTCCGCTGTGTATTCATATATATATTTTGTTGTTTGACTATTATGTTGCCAACCACGTCACGATACTCCCCACCGGGCGCACCGGTGACACGTGGGAAGTCGGGGTGTGGCATGTTGGTATCAGAGCCAACACTGAGTGAATTAAACACTAGTCTTTTGTGTTTAATCTCAGTTACACAATTGCACATTCTTGAGTCTAGACAAGAACATAGGACAAATTCTAATTTGTTTTTGGAGTCCTTTGGTATTTTTCTGATTAAGCTCTTGCATGGGCAAATCAAATTTTATTAGAAGTCCCGTTTAGGGCAACCATATACTTGTTTAAATTTTAAAGGAATGATTATGTTTAAATTATCATTCCTATATTATAAGATCTACCATTATAATAAAAATGGAAAAATCTAAAAAGGACGAGACCTAGCCACACGTCACATTAAGACAGGGCCAAGATGGTAGTTCCACAATTGGATTCGGATCCTTGTTAACAGTTCAATCTAGAAATTGTCCTGCGATAAATATTAATAAGAATCTTAAGAGTGAAACCTAGCCTTCGGGTCATTTTAAGGTCGGGCCATGATGGTAAGACCCGTTTAAAAGATTCGAATTCCTGTTAATATTTGTAAATATGTTAACACTCCTGGCCGAAGTGATTCATTAAAAATCACATACGTCATTTTTATAAAGGAATTCTTTAGAATATTCCTAACCCAGTTTAATGATCTCTGAATCCTGGGTGAGCATCATCAATTAAGATGATCACATTTTTACCATACGTGGTAATATAGTGCCTACGGGCCCTGCTCACTTCCATATGAGCCAAAAGACAGTGGTAGCAATGACTCCCTGTCAGGTAAAGGTAATGAACTAGGTTCAAACCTTAATGCTTTGATTCTCTGAAATCATAGCGTATAATTTATAAATGTCCTTGTGACCAGGCCTATTGTGCCAGTATACCTTAATGTTTTGATTCTCTGGAATCATAGATTAAATAAAAATGTCCACGTGACTAGGCCTTTTGTGCCGCAAATAAAACTGTTATTGTTTTATAATTAGGATAAAATATTATAGAAATCCTAAATAAATATGATAAATAAATTAACCAAATGTGGTCTCTGTTTACCATGGTTAACGAATTACCCTAAGGGGCAATTCCATAATAAACTCCCAAATAAACTATTGTCCTTATTTCTGCAACAGTTCAATTAAAATGGCTAACTCGGACGAGGGTAATAGTCATCCAGTGGAAGTTAATAATGACGCCCGAATAAATCTAACGGGTGCGGAATTGAAAGCGATCATAGACGGCGCTGTTACACAGGCTTTGGAAAGGCAGTACGAAGAGTATAGTAGGACCCTATCTACACAGCCTTCAAAGCCTAAAACACACTCTGAAGCTCACAGCAAGCCACCTCCCAAGAAAGATGATCCCAAGAATGGAGATGACGATCGTCGCTCCTCGAACCATCACAGCGGTCCGTCTCAACAAATCATACTAAATAAAGGACCCCGTGATAAGGGTTGCTCCTACAAGTACTTTGTGTCATGTAAACCCCGGGATTTTACAGGGGAGAAAGGAGCCATTGACTGTATGACATGGCTGGACGAGATGGATACTGTTGTGGATATCAGCGGATGCGCTGAGAGGGATGTAGTGAAGTATGTATCCCAATCATTCAAGGGAGAGGCGCTAGCGTGGTGGAAGGCTCTCATTCAAGCTGCTGGGAAGATCCCACTTTACAACATGTCATGGGAACAGTTTGTTGCTCTCATTATGGAGAACTACTGCCCCCAACACGAGGTCGAGAGAATCGAATCAGATTTCTTATCATTGGTGATGACAAACTTAGATTGTCAAGCATACCTCACTCGTTTCAATACCTTGTCAAGACTGATGCCTTACCTAGTAACACCAGAACCCAAGAGAATTGCTCGCTTCATCGGGGGTTTAGCCCCAGAAATCAAAGCCAGTGTTAAGGCTTCAAGACCTACTACATTCAGGTCAACGGCAGATCTGTCGCTATCTCTCACACTCGATGTGGTCAGAAACAAGGCTGCCAAAGTCTCTGAAGATGGAAAGCGTAAAAGGGAGGATGAGAATTCTCATCGCTCCGATAAGAAGAGGAATTCTGAAGATAAAAAGAGTTCCGGGTTTAAGAGAGATAGCCAGCAATCGGGAGAGAAGACTCGGTGTGAAACTTGTAGGAAGTACCATCTAGGGAAATGCAGATTTGAGTCTCAACCTCTACCGTGTGGAATTTGCAAGTCAAAGGAACATAAAACCCTGGATTGCAAGAAGTTAAAAGATGCAACCTGTTATGGTTGCAACGAGAAGGGGCATATCAAGACCAACTGCCCTAGGAATCAGATGAACGCCTAGGAGATGATGCAGAATAATAACTATGTAACAGATACCTTTCCATATCAAACAGTTATGCATGAATTTTATTTGATAATGGCACATATGATGCTATAAGGAATGATAAATGTTGAGAACTGTTGTCTCCGCCTGATTAAGACTCCGGTCATTTAAAACGAGATGGGAAGTGACCGATGATACTTTAGAAAAATGCTCCAACAAATCCTAGATTGATATTTTATACCTATTATGAATCACTTTTTCCGATATCCTTATGGCAAGCTTTCAAGCTATCCAAATTCATCATTTTAATCAAGACAGATGTGACATTTTGATCCCATGTCAAAAAGATGATGTATTAGGACCAAACTTTAAGTACCATTAATGGTCTTTTATGACCTAGGCTAAGTAAAAATTGATATATGTTAAATAACATTCATTAAGAATGTTAATGCTATGATTGGCCAAGTATGGTTTAAAGAAACCATGGTTAGTATGAAGCCATGAGGATGATGAATAGCAGTTGTCGGATCGCAACCAAGAAGTTGATTCGTTTAGTAATAAGGACTACTTTTCTGTTCCTAAAAAAAAAGAAAAAAAATGGTGGAATCGGCCGTCCCCGGAATCGAACCTGGGTCTAGGCCACACCCTTTCGCGCGCCTAGCCAACCGAGCTAGGTGCCTAGTTTGTGAAAATTTCCATTCTGATTAAATATAAACACATGTAGTTGATATCTTTTTAATCTCTATCGATTTCGAATACCAATGGTATGACAAAAGCACTATATGAGGATTGGTATATCTTAATAAGTTCCATAGATTGCTTCCATGCCTGATCAGTATGGAGGTTTAATGCATGGAACCACAAAGATATCTCCATAATCATATGGTACTAAAGTCAACTGCTAGTATTCAAAGAAGACATCCAGAATGAAAATTTCCAGGAAATATTCCAGATTAGGAATTCGTGGACTAGTAACATAAATGTGTCACTTATTTGACACAAGCAATGATGAGTAAACTGGAGCCTGAGATATGGAAATCTCTGTAACCTCCTTGTACCTTGATTATCTTCTTCTAAGATTACCCTGTTTACCCCTGGGAGGCAGGTAGGGTTAAGTTTCATATCCCATATAAGGCTGTATTATTATGAAATCTCCAAGACGGCTAGTACCGTCATTGGAAGAATCGAAAACCCTGGTTAAGTAAGTTTTAAAGATCTAGATTCATAAAGCCAAACTCAATATCCTGAGAATTCGGTATAGTAAATTATGAAAGACGGTTCATTTTGCTAAGGCATTGTTTACCGCAACCCTAATTAGGCAACAATTAAGAATTTGCCATCAACTACCCAAGATCGTCGATTTGATCGACTAACTGTAAAGATTAGCTATTTCTTAAGATTAATTTTGATCAATGGTTGGAATAACCATCTCATCTTAAGATAAGTTTTTCTATAATAGCTGTTATATAAGTATCAAGGCTACCCCTTTGGAGACCTTGTATAAATGGCATGTTGAACATTTATTGTTAGAACAATAGATTGGTAAGTTCAATTTTCAGGATCTGAAAGTTGCAGTGGAAACAACAAATCAGATCACACAAATCCCTAATTGTCTGTAACATGCCAATATTTGGCAGAAAAATCAAGGATTAATGAAAATAGCAAACCTTTTAAATTCTTATTAAGAAATAAGGTTCAACAATAGATATCACCCTGGAAGGGTGTGCTATTTTGTTAAATAATCGGGCTAGTTAAGCTCCGAGTATATAGAATCATTCGAAGGAAATCGAATGTATCAAGATTAAATAGCTTACGAGCTAAGACCTAATTACGGAGCTCGGTGGAACGCGCAATGCACCCCACCCTAATGATTTAAGGACGTGTTTCGCCAATAAGTCAACAAACACTATCACATAATGACATACATATTCATGACATGATGAGCAACCTGTTTCGAGTAAGGATCGACAGGATTAGAAGCTCCAAAAAGATACATGTACCTATTATAAAGGTCAATTGGAGTGCCTTAGAGACTCAAAGGTACTTGGGAAGATTTAGCCCAATATAAGGTAGAAAATACTTCCCTTGCCTTAACAAATCTCGAGGTCGAGATTTATTTTAAGGGGGTGAGGATGTAACACCTCGAAAATTCACGTCCTATAATAAGTTGACACGTGTCATATGATTGAACGTGTCAAAGAATGTTCTGATGCGACTAAAGTTGACAAACACGGAAAGTATGGGAATACACGGGTTCTAAATGTCAACAGTGAATAAATATACTTCATAATAACCCTACATAATGTTTACAACATCAAACGAATAAATCATGGATCATACGAGGCTAAAAGTGAGAGATTACAAACTACAGGGGTTAAATGTGTCAACATGTTTAAAGATATACCTCTGAGTGACCTTTTGACAAACCCGAAGCTTTGTAACTGTTAATTATGCTCCCTAGAATGCGCGATATAAATTTCATAAAGTTTCGTTATCGTATGAGAAAGTTATGATCAAATTCGTGTGCGAGGGGTTAAAGCGTTAACATTGAAAGTTAAGACTTTTCGGGTTAACCGGAAGTGTCCAGGGACTTGGCAAAGTGGGTACAAGTCCTAAAGCCCTTATGGGTAAATAATAAGGGGTCAAAATGCAAAGAATGGGCCTAATTGACCTTTCGTGAAGCCAAAGGTCAAGTTGCAAAACAACAAAAATGAAAATTCTGATTTATATGGCTGAGGCGGCCCGCTTCAACATTTATGAATCCTCAGGCGGGCCGCGTGAGGCGCCCAGAACCAGAAAAACTTGCTACAGCCTGTTATGCGCGAATTTAACCCATCTAGCCGGTTTTTCTCACATGTGGATGACCCCTAAAATGTTCCTAGACCCCAGGGACACTTGTAAATAACTTGTGGTCAGTAGTAGACTTGGTTGTCAATATTTTGTGGTGTCTTGAACACTATAAAAGGGCTTCATGTGCTACCATTGTGATCACACCTTCATCCTGCAATTGAGGAGCCTTCTGGAGCTTCAAAGCAGACCCAAGTCCTTCCTAATCAAGCTTAGGACTTCAGTAAGTGTTCTAATCCTTTCCTAATTGAGTTTTAGCTTAGTTTTAGCTTAAAAGTCAAACCGTCGTAATTAACGGTTGACTTTACGATTAATCACAAATGGTCCAGTGATTAGTCGAATCGAAAGTAGTTATAAGTTGGTATTTATGTGGGTAATAAACCCTTAAGAGGGTCCCCCCCTGATCACCACTCTAACTAGGTCAAAAGTCGGGTCAAACATATATTTAAAAAGTCAACAGGAAGTCTAAAATGCCATTTTTGCATAATTAACATTGTAGATCATATACAACCTGTTGGGTCATTGTTATAACTTAGTAATAAGTGTAAGAACATGTCTAAACATGTTCAACCCGACAATTTCCTGTTTAGACCCGGTTCGGAACCGAAAGTCACATAGTTTGACTTTCACTTTGACTTTCAGTTCTGACCCGCTTTAGTATGATTTGAAAATGTCTTAGAGCTTCTTTAGGACTAGGCTACATGTTAGCACAACCCTCTGTGGTTGGTTCATTGATTGACCCATTCGTTTACGCGTTTCCGTTAATTGCTCATATGTTGACCATTATGCCCTTATTACCTTAAAACGTGATTTATGAAAATGTAAAAGTGGAGAAACCTTAGTTACAGATATATAAACTTGTATGCAAAGTTTGACATCAGTTTGACTTGTAAATTAAGAGTTATGCTCATTATCGCAAATTTAGAGCTTTATGTTAATAAAATGGCGTAATTAGCGTATAGCCTAGTTAAGCCTACTTTTTGGTATCAAACTTAATACCCACTGATGTAATATATCATTTTGGGATTTTTAAAGATTTTTAATTAATTTTAGGCTGAGCATAACTAGTAGTCGTAGGCTTAATGCGGTAATTGTCGGTTTTGCCCTTACGGGCCATAAAATGAGTTTTACACATCTAAACGACTCCAAACCTTTTGCTACTGATCAAATATGATAAATAAATTATTTTAAGCGTTCTGGAAATATAAAAATATCAGATTTAAGTATCGAACCCGGAAATGGCCTTTAATCGCCTTATTTAGCGTTTTTTAACGCATAGTATGTTTTAAAATCATATTGAACATACCCGGGTTGATACCTACTAATATTTTAGGCAAATTAGAATGTTTTAACAGTAAGCAAAGGTTGATAAACTCAGACTTCAGTTTTGAGCTTTACGGCTTATGTGAAATTACCCAAAATGCCCCTACGGTGCATAGTTTGGTTATACTTGGTAAATTCACATATATACTTTAACCTACTATTATAACTTATCAAAATAAGTAGTTTTGTTGATTATATCAGACCTGTAACTCAGGTAAATACTTAAACTCTTTTATAACCTTTTAAATGACCAAACTACCCCTACGGGGCCTAGTTTGTGTTTATATACGTTTCGGGCATAATGAAAGACATCTTACTGAGGTCACAACATATTGGAGACATAATTAACTTAGGAAACCTGTATATGGCTCTCATGAATACCCGTCACGCTTATTACGCGTACGGTTCGGTTTATGTAACAAGTTTACATAAATTAGCCAAAACGGGTCAAACCTTATTGGTTTTATCTCAAAATCCAGAATGTGTATGAAATACCCATTTAAGACAAGTCTTCAAACTTCTCGGGTCTAAACCACATTCTATTCCGGTCTTCGCTTAATCATGCGTCTGAACCGAATATTCCCTTAAGACTGACCGGTCTAAGCTTAGGCTAAATTAAAGACCCGTTAGCATTCTAATTGATTATTTACACCATCATTCCAGACTAGAGCATTTCGGTAAATGGTACCTACGCTTACTTAAGTGAATACGGCTGAGTTATTAGATTCTTTCTATTTAAGACAGGAGCTAGCTCAGGTAAATACTCTTAACTTATTTTCCCTATACGGGCTTGGAATACGTTCTAATAATACCGCTTGGTCGGGTATTGAATATTTAATCTTATTATTGTTAAATTATTGAGGTAACCCGGTTTAATCTGTATTGTTTGAAATAAAGACCTTTAGGGGTTAATGACCATGTCCCGGATATCCTTGACATCATTGTATTATAAAGTGGCCACGCCTTAAGCACGGGGTGTAGGCATACACTGAAAGTTGCTTAAAGGGAAACGGTATCTCACTCTCTTGTGGGCTTATACTTGTGGTGTGTCTGTTAATCTTGACTCGGTTTCTACATCGGGCCCTGAACGTACAACGAACATGTAAATCTGTATACAAGGTTATAAATATAATTGTTCCAAGTTGAAAAGGTTAATTTTGCCTCTGTGCATTTTAATCAAATTATAAAAGATATTTTGTGCCACGTGCATTCAAATCAATTTTCTTAAACTCTTTTCAAATGAGTCGGTTGAGTGTATTTACCAGTGAAAACTGACGTATTTTCCAAAAAAGGGTAAGTGACAGGTACTGAACGTAATTGGCTGGAAGCTCAGGGCGCTAATAAGGAATCTTGCAAGTTCTAGGCGTCTAAACTCTGTTGAACAAGTGATATGTTTTAAGATCCGCCTGTGGATCCTTTACTTTCCGTTGTAATACTGGATATTACTTTATATTCGGAATGTAATAATATTTATCTTTTGCTTCCGCTGTGCATTCATATATATATTGTGTTGTTTGACTATTATGTTGCCAACCACGTCACGATACTCCCCACCGGGCCCACCGGTGACACGTGGGAAGTCGGGGTGTGACAGTTATTAAGATATGTGAGATAATGTTTGGATGGCAACGAGTCAAACGTGTGATAAAGGAACAACAGTCTTACGGGCGAAGGTGAGTGACTCGAATATGTTTGGATTCGTATTAAGGTGGATACTTGATACACTCTAATTTACACATATTTTAGTCCCCCGTTTTACCCCTATTTTATGCGTTTTTGGCCGTAAAACCGTCGTTCGGATACTTATTTATCTACATTTGTGTTTACAGGCCTAAAACTGCATTCCAGACAAGATGATAGCAAAAACGAGGACTTTCCGGACAAAACGACAAAGTTGCGGACTTTCTGTTAAGGATTCTGGGCATTCCAGGGAAACAAGCGACTTGGTGAAGAACGGTCGTTCCATATGAGGAACGACCATGCGTCTCCGGTGAATCAACAGAGTCTCGGAACTGAACGGTAGGTGCGACTTGGCGTGCAACATGAAGCCCGGAACTGAACGACCGTTCCACACAAAGAACGGTCATGCGATTTCAGATCTGGTCAACGATCCAATGACGTATGCGGTATGGTGACCCATGTCCAATAATTGAATAAAGTGAACGGTCGTTCCACAGGGAGAACGACCGTGCAACAGCAAAAAGTATAAAAACACAGCAGAAACATTCTGCTCGATATTCTGGATTTTTGGAGAGCTCTCAGGCGATTTTCAGGCTCCGGAGGCATTAGCTTTCACCCGGATTCAAGCCACATTATCCCGATTAGCTCGATTACTACCCGGATCCTTAGTCTAGTACTTGTTTATGGTTTGATTTTCTAATCTTTCCATGTTTTTGTTAATCTTTCAAGTACTTAGATTATGATTTATGTATTATTGTAGCCTTTGGGCAAAACCACAACAATCCCTTGCTAGATTATAACCATTAGTTTGTTAAACTTTGTTTGTAATGACATTTGAAGTATTTTCTATGTTAATCTTTGATGATTAGTTTGCAACCTTGTTATTGATATTGAACTCTTGATTATAAGTAATTATGTTGGATGATTGGTGCTTGGTTAGTTAAGATAGTTGAAAAATGAAGCTTAATTAATCTTGTATTAGTAAACTTTGAATTTGGTTAACTAGTTTAACTTGGTTTAAATGTATGCATCATGATACTAGAAATGGTTAGTGATTTAATAAAATGTAATTATTGTTAATCAAGAGAGCTTGCCGTCACGTAAGGACCTAAACGGGTTAGATGGTGTCGTTATGAATTCTTGCCATGATTTGTTAGCTTAGTTAGTAGTTTAGGCCAAAATTGCTATCTTGGTGAATTATTGTGTAAGATTTGTAAAATGAACTCGGTTGTGATTTAATCTAGTTTATGCTTATCTTGGTGGTTGCATTGTGTTTATCGGTGTCGCTTTCCTTGTTTAAGTGAGGTTAGAATAATCCTAACGGCTGCCTAACTTATTTTTAAGAGATTTTCATAGACATTTATCAATTGCACGTTAAAGAACAATTTTAGGTGGTTAATGTGTGTTTATCGTTTTAGCTTTCCGAATGATTGTCATGTTAGGATTCCCGAAAGGGATACTAATTGTTTTAAATTGGAAAATTGACCGAATGCTTCTAGTGCCAAAACTGACTTAGTTGACATGCTGTGGTTGTGTATTAAGCAAGGCTTTTTATCTACTTTCTATTATGTTTTTATTATGTATTTGGTTATGTTTACTTTAGTTTAGTTTAAAATCACAAAACCTATGTTTTTACCGGTAGTTTAGTGACAAAGGTCTAGTACAAATTCTCCGCCCATTTCCTTGGATCGATACTTGGTTCTTACCGATACTTTATTACATATGTGACGGGGTACACTTGCCTCTTTCGTGTGTGTTTTGATGTAAAAGTAATTATCACTTTCATAAATTTAAAACCCAATCGTGTGTATTTCATTGCAAAATATTATGTATATATACGCACACGTCAAGTTTTTGGTGCCGTTGCCGGGGAAATGGCGAGTTTTAGGAACGAACCGAGTCATTTTGTTATCGGCGTATATACTTGTTTATTTTTGTGAATAATTTCATGATTCTTTATTTGTTCATTTATTTGTGATTATTTCTTGTTTTTTTTCGATTTATTCATTTTTGCGTTATTTTTGTTTCATTTATTTATTTGATCCGGATTCATTTATTCATTTATTCTTTGGGTTTTCGGCACCCTAAAGCCATTTTTGTTTTAGTCGATTCATTTATTTATTGTGTTGAATTCTTATAAAATTTCGGGCCATTTTTCGGATTTTTATAAAATTTTCAGCCCATTTATAATAACTTTCTGCTTCTATTCAGCTGGGAAAAAAAAAGGCAGAATTATTATTTTATTAATAAAATATTCACCGTGTTAAATTGTCGTTTGCAGGTTAATGTTCTCGACCCCAGCTCCCAATCCTATTAAGCCGTCAGACGAGCCCGAGCGTGATCTGAGGAGACGTCTTCGTGAGAAATCTCGTGCAGTTGGGCGGATACTAGCAGCAGGTGAGCAGGAGCAGGTGGTACCCATTGATGCCGAGGGCTCAGGGGCAGCAAGAAACGCGACCATGGCAGACGATAATCAACCTTTGAATGAGACGAATCAGCCCGGACGAGAGGGCTTGGAGCCCAGTATGATTAGACCCACTATTGATGCACCTTCATTTGAAATAAAATCTAGTATTATTAACATGGTGCAGAATTCAGTGCAGTTCGACGGGCGTGAGCACGAGGATCCCGGGAGGCACATTGCGGCTTTCCTCCATGTTTGCTCTACATTCAAGATTAGGGATGTTTCGGAGGATGCGATTCGGTTGAGGTTGTTTCCGTTTTCGTTGCGTGATAAAGCCAGAGCTTGGCTTATGTCACTTCCAGCCGGGTCCATCAGGACCTGGAATCAGTTGGCAGAGCAGTTTATGCATAAATACTTTCCACCTGAGAAAACGAACAAGCTACGAAACCGGATTACTTCATTTCGCCAGGACGAGGGCGAATCGTTGCATGCAGCTTGGGAAAGATTCAAGGATTTGTTGATTGATGTGCCACATCACGGCTATTCCAAGAGACAGATGGTTTTGACATTCTATCAGGGGCTCAGCTACAACACGCAGGAGCGATTAGATGTTAACGCAGGAGGCGATCTGGGAACGAAAACGCCGGCGGAAGCATATGATATTATTGAGAAAGCTGCGTTGAAATCCAGCTCGCGCCGGGAAGGCGATAGAGGTCGGGCTACATCATCATCATCTCGCCCAGGAGCTCACGCTGTGGACGATTACACAGCCATTACTGCTCAAATCTCAGCTCTGGCGACGAAATTCGATAAATCCCAAACAGCCGCGCAAGTTGGCCCTGGATGTGACCAATGTGGAGTGTCACATGTGCCAGGTACGTGTGAGCAGGGTGTTATGTTTACCGGTCACGAAGAGGTGAACTACATGGGCAATCAAAACAGGCCCCAAAATAACCCCTACAGCAACACGTACAATCCAGGGTGGAGAAATCACCCAAACTTTGGGTGGAAATATGGTTCGGGGAACCAGAACGCGCCCGGTTTTGCTCAACATGCTCCCGCGCCACAACATTCTCATGGTCAATCCTTTCAGCCTCAATATCATAATCAAGGCTCAGGAAACAGTTCACAGCCGCACACCTCTCAAAGCAATGTAAAGTTAGAGGAAATGATGGCACAACTGCTGAACAACTCCAATAGTGCTAATCAAATGGCTGAAAAGCGATATCAGCAGCATGAGGAGCGGTTCTTGGTCAATGAAGGAGAAATGCGGAGTCAAAAGGCTTCCATTCAGAATGTCGAGAATCAAGTGGGCCAGTTGGCAAAAATGTTGTCGGAAAGACCCCCGGGTGGTCTTCCGGACAACACGGAGCAGAATCCGAAGGGGCGTGGTAATGGCCCGCACACGTAAAGTGTAGGGACATGAGTCTTGCTATCGACTCGCCGACAAAAATTTAGCATGAGTCTTGCTATCGACTCGCCGACAAAAATTTAGCATGAGTCTTGCTATCGACTCGCCGACAAAAATTTAGCATGAGTCTACGCTGCTGACTCGCCGACAAAAATGCAGCAGGAGCGTCTTTGGCGCTATAAGGGCAAAATTGTCCTTTTATTTGTTTTGGTAGTTTTAGCGTAATTTAGGTTAGTTAGGTAGTTTTCGTTTGTTTGTTTAGTTTCCGTACGTGCCGGGCGAAGGTTCTGTATTGTAATATTGTTAGAACAGTTGGTGAGTCGAAAAAACGGCGAAAAACGGCCGAAACGGGTGCTGGAAATGGCTTCTGCAGAAATCTGCATCTGCAGCTGATGCACGATCGTTCTTCATGGTCGCACGACCGTGCGATTCCGAGGAAGCCGGAACGGTAGATCGCACCCTCGGTGCATTTCCGAGAACAGGCTGTGGGTTTTGAACGACCTCGGTGACGCACGATCGTTCCATTCCGGAGAACGACCGTGCCACAGGCTGAGGGCAATTTGGTCATTTTGCACACTATATATACCATTATCTGCTGCAAAATCCATCATTCGCGAACCCTAGCAGCTGCAGACCGTTCCAGGGCGATTTTTCACCATATCGCACGGTTTTTCGCACGATCAAACACCCAACTTCGCACGGTACGTCTCTAGTGTTAGATTTCTTGTTTTCTTTCTTTCTAGTGTAGTTTTCTTCCGATTTTTCAAGGAATTTTTAGGGTTCTCTTCATAAACAAATCGAAACCCTAACCCTTGTTTAATCGAAGTATCGTGAACACCCGGTTGATTTGCAGACCCCTGTTGACCCAATACTTGTTGAAATTTTGAAAAATCTGATTGTTCTAAGTTCAGGGGTCGAAGTCTGCAGATTCGGAAGTGCACGGTCGTTCCTCGGGTGGAACGGTCGTGCCTCGCCGGCTATTCACGATATCGACTGGCTTGGCCTGTTAGTTCTCGGTGACGCACGACCGTGCGTCCCGGAAGAACGACCGTGCCATATGCCCAGTACAGTTGGACAGTAGCTTCATAATTGGCTGCTCGCTTGTTTTCAACTCTTTTTTCTCCTGTTTCTGTCTTCCTAACAACATTCCCCATTACAGATGGATCACCCTTTCCTGCAATTTGACCCCAACATCGAGAAAGAAGCGTTATGCATCGCGAAGCGCGATGAATTGTGGGCGAGACGGGAACAATTTGGCGAACCCCGATGGTTGGACTGGGAGGTCATGAGGGAATTAAATCAATATGACCGACTTGATGAAATGATGACTCCCGCGCTAGCAAACCTGGTCGGTTGCAACCGACCCGTGTACCAAGAGTTGACTATTGAATTCTTCGCCTCGTATCAGTATGAAAAGCCGGTTGCACATACAGAACCTGATTTCCGCTACAGGAATCGGGTCACCTTCAGGTTGTGTGGGCGATGGCATACATGGTCGGTGGGTCGTTTGGGACAGAGGCTTGGAATTTATACACGGGAGGACATGGATGATCCCGACATCTTCAACGATCGGTTCAACTTCCCTAATGATGCAGCGCGAGAGGCATTCTGGGCACGTAACGCTATTGGAGGCCCCTACAACCCACGGATGTCTAAAGCTTCGCGACTCCGAGACCCTCTGGTGCGAGTGATGCACCACGTTTTCAGCCATTCTATTTGCGGACGCATGGACAGTCAAGGTAACTGTCCAACACCTGATTTGCTCTTTCTTTATGCGTTGGTTGACAAAGCACCGATCAACCTCGCCGCGCGAATGGCTGAGTACTTTGTCAAGTGTTCAGGGCGGACCCACAATAGTGAGATCCACGGCGGTCAGTACGTGACCGAGATCGCGTACAATGAGCGATATATGACGTCGGGGGTGCTTAGGGGTCTCACTTTGATCACTGAAGGGGTGCATGTTGATATCCGGTCTCTGAAGTTCGTGGGGGTTATTGCTGAGTTGGATGGGAGAGATAGGTTGAGGGGTTTGAATGGAGAGATATGGGACCCGTTACCTCCAGCTGAGGAGGAACATGAGGAGGAAGAGGAAGATGTTGAGATGCACGAGCCACAGCCACAGACACCACCACACTCGCCGCAACATCATGCATTTCATCAGCATGAGGATTGGCCCACTTTCTACCAGCAGTTCCAGGACATGCGTGTTACGCAGGAGCAGCATGGTACATACTTCAGCGAGATCAGATCTAGCCAGGACCAGATCCGGGCTAGCCAGGACGAGATTAGGGCCAGCCAGGCAGAGATTAGGGCCACACATGACCGACTAGAGCAGCGCCAGGATACTCTATACCAGGGGGTGTCCGCGGGTTTTTCTTATTTGTTCGGGGAGATGCATCACGCATACCCCAACTATTTTCAGCACCCGCCGGAGTTCCCACCGTGGAACCCCCTGGCTATGGCGACCAGGGCCCATTTGGCACGAGGCATGATGACGATGATGATGATGAGTAGTTTGCGGTAGTGGTAGCATTTGGTGGTGTTTTATGTTTCAGTACTTTACTTTTATTTGGGTGTTTATTTTGACTTAGTATTTAAAACACCCCGGATATGTATTTTTAAACAATTTCCTTTCTGTTTTGTTTGGATGTTAGTATTTATGTAAATTATGGTTGTTTGATTTTTCTTTTTCTGTTATATTTTGGGTGTACACGACATACTTGCAGATTTTATCTATCGGATCTTGGACCGGAGCACGTACCAGTTAGAGCTTCGGAAGTCTCGTGGCACCAACATCATCTTGAGGGGAGTATTTTTTATCCCTTTCTCTATATTTCGGGTCTCGCATTGGGGACAATGCGAAGTTCAAGTGTGGGGAGGGGGTTAACTTTGTTAACTTAGCTTTGTTTGTCCTCATATTTAAAAAAAACAACAGAAAATCAGAAAAATCATTTAAAAATACTTGTGTTTTGTGTATATGTTGGTAAATAAACCGGTTGGTTATGTTTTAGAAAGCATCGGACTTGATAAAAACTCGACAAGCAAAATATTTTTGAAAAAAAGGAAACCGGAAAGCGTGACAAACAAAGAAAGACTTACTTGATAGTTTTCACACTTTTACCCATTCCTTCCGTTACGTGAGCATATTTGAGCTTAGATTGTTATATATTTGTTCATTTCGGATATAGGAGTGAGCCGGATGTTTTGTGCAATTTAGAACTTGTCACTAGTATGCTTGTTAAGACCATGAACGTGCGGATTTGTGTAAACGTGATAGAGGCACTTAGATTACCCCTTTGTTGTGTACCTTGTTCTTTGTGTTGTGCTTCCCGTTCACCTTATATTACCCTTTAGGATCAACCATGTCGAGCCTTCCCGTTCACCTTTGTTTACCCACATTATCGCCTACTTAACCAAATTTAGCCTTTTTATGTTTTTAAACCTTTTTAGTGTTGAAACTCGGTTAAAATAATAGTTTAACTAGCTTGTTATTGTTTATATTTCATTATTTAGGTTGAAAAAAAAAACAGAAAATAAAACACCCTAAAATAGGGTGAAGTTGATAGAAATCGAGCAATTTTGAATGTTTAAATGTTAAAAATCTTGTTGATAAGCTCGATTGCGCTTTAGTCGCCTTTTTAAGGCGTTTGTATGTATAGTTGTACTATTTTGTTGCTAGTTAAACACTACTACCGAGTTTTAACCGTTTTCGCCATTTTAAATGTCCACTTCCATACCCTTCGCCAAAGCCTAACGTTACAACCCGTAAAGACCTCTTGATTTACACTTATTTGCATGTTAGTTGGTGGAGACGAGATCTTATGACAAGCTTATGATATTGCACATTTCATTGACTAGGCGTTGAGTGTTTACGCATACACATTTTATGTATGATTCATAAATAAAACCGAGTGTGTGTGAACATTGTGAGTTGGGTGAAGATTAACATGTGAGTCAATTAAATGTTTAGTCACGGCTTTTTGGTTGTCGCTTTTTAAATTGCATATGCTTGTTGGGTTTGAATCTTTTGATGTTGTCTTTCGACAAACCGGCTAACCGTTTATATATTAGTTTTCAATAAAATAGTGTGTAAATTATCGTTCTTTTTTGTTTATGTCTTTTATTGCTTTTTAGTTTAGCTTGCTTGAGGACAAGCAAGGTTTAAGTGTGGGGAGATTTGATACACTCTAATTTACACATATTTTAGTCCCCCGTTTTATCCCTATTTTATGCGTTTTTGGCCGTAAAACCGTCGTTCGGATACTTATTTATCTACATTTGTGTTTACAGGCCTAAAACTGCATTCCAGACAAGATGATAGCAAAAACGAGGACTTTCCGGACAAAACGACAAAGCTGCGGACTTTCTGTTAAGGATTCTGAACTGGGCCTGTGGAACGACCGTTCCACCTGATGCACGGTCGTGCATCTCCGACAACGCTGATCATCTCGGCAATGAACGATCGGTGCGGCTGGGCGTTCCAGGGAAACAAGCGACTTGGTGAAGAACGGTCGTTCCATATGAGGAACGACCGTGCGTCTCCGGTGAATCAACAGAGTCTCGGAACTGAACGGTAGGTGCGACTTGGCGTGCAACATGAAGCCCGGAACTGAACGACCGTTCCACACAAAGAACGGTCGTGCGATTTCAGATCTGGTCAACGATCCGGTGACGTATGCGGTATGGTGACCCATGTCCAATAATTGAATAAAGTGAACGGTCGTTCCACAGGGAGAACGACCGTGCAACAGCAAAAAGTATAAAAACACAGCAGAAACATTCTGCTCGATATTCTGGATTTTTGGAGAGCTCTCAGGCGATTTTCAGGCTCCGGAGGCATTAGCTTTCACCCGGATTCAAGCCACATTATCCCGATTAGCTCGATTACTACCCGGATCCTTAGTCTAGTACTTGTTTATGGTTTGATTTTCTAATCTTTCCATGTTTTTGTTAATCTTTCAAGTACTTAGATTTTGATTTATGTATTATTGTAGCCTTTGGGCAAAAACACAACAATCCCTTGCTAGATTATAACCATTAGTTTGTTAAACTTTGTTTGTAATGACATTTGAAGTATTTTCTATGTTAATCTTTGATGATTAGTTTGCAACCTTGTTATTGATATTGAACTCTTGATTATAAGTAATTATGTTGGATGATTGGTGCTTGGTTAGTTAAGATAGTTGAAAAATGAAGCTTAATTAATCTTGTATTAGTAAACTTTGAATTTGGTTAACTAGTTTAACTTGGTTTAAATGTATGCATCATGATACTAGAAATGGTTAGTGATTTAATAAAATGTAATTATTGTTAATCAAGAGAGCTTGCCGTCACGTAAGGACCTAAACGGGTTAGATGGTGTCGTTATGAATTCTTGCCATGATTTGTTAGCTTAGTTAGTAGTTTAGGCCAAAATTGCTATCTTGGTGAATTATTGTGTAAGATTTGTAAAATGAACTCGGTTGTGATTTAATCTAGTTTATGCTTATCTCGGTGGTTGCATTGTGTTTATCGGTGTCGCTTTCCTTGTTTAAGTGAGGTTAGAATAATCCTAACGGCTGCCTAACTTATTTTTAAGAGATTTTCATAGACATTTATCAATTGCACGTTAAAGAACAATTTTAGGTGGTTAAAGTGTGTTTATCGTTTTAGCTTTCCGAATGATTGTCATGTTAGGATTCCCGAAAGGGATACTAATTGTTTTAAATTGGAAAATTGACCGAATGCTTCTAGTGCCAAAACTGACTTAGTTGACATGCTGTGGTTGTGTATTAAGCAAGGCTTTTTATCTACTTTCTATTATGTTTTTATTATGTATTTGGTTATGTTTACTTTAGTTTAGTTTAAAATCACAAAACCTATGTTTTTACCGGTAGTTTAGTGACAAAGGTCTAGTACAAATTCTCCGCCCATTTCCTTGGATCGATACTTGGTTCTTACTGATACTTTATTACATATATGATGGGGTACACTTGCCTCTTTCGTGTGTGTTTTGATGTAAAAGTAATTATCACTTTTATAAATTTAAAACCCAATCGTGTGTAATTCATTGCAAAATATTATGTATATATACGCACACGTCAATACTTTAATACAAATTATTGAATAGGGTTTGATTTAACAATAACATATTGTTTTGGTGAGGTTTTTGGGGTTTAACCCATTGAGAAAGAGTGCAAATTGTCAATGAGTCGAGACACTCAAGTGCTGAAAATTCAACTTATTTCTAGATGTTTACTAGTCTTTAAAAGTGCATAGTAAATCGACCGAATGTTCGTTTGGGGCATCTTTTCTGTCCACAGAAAGGTCTCCGAGTCTTCGTCACTAAGAATTTTAGTTTGAACTGAAATTCTCGCTGTAAAGGGAGGAAACACTGAATCACTACAGCTTCTTAAAGCTGAGTGAAAAACATAAATTTTATAGCACTTACATAATCTTGTGAAATTTACAAAGAACCCATCAAACGTAATTTTGTTATTGTTGTAAACCTTAATGTAATTATGTATATCTACATGAGTTGAAATGAGTGATCCATGACTGACATAAAGCAATTCCAATCGACCCAATCTACACCTAGGAAGGGGTTTTTGTTTCCTTCACCTGAGATGGTTATTTACAGAAATGCCTATCACATTCTTTGCATATGACTTAAAATTAATATCAACGTTGATGGAGTTAGGCATGTGGATTGAAATTGCAACAAATTGAAACCCTGGTGTGTAATTCTCAAGACTTTTCAAATTTGTAAAATATAGCAATTTGTTATAAACCACAGGGACCAAAACAATAATTTACTCCTATTTTTTTTAAAACTTAGAGTTGTAAATTACTGATGGTTTATATTTAAAAACTTAGATTGAGAGTAAATTACAAGTTTTGTCCTTTATGTTTGTCCAAAATTTCAGGCGCTGTCCTTTACCTTGAAAATTAATGAGTTTTGTACTTAATGTTTTAAAATCTTGCACGTTTTGTTCTTTAGGCCAAACCTAGTTAGATTTTTTTGGTTAAATCTAGTCATGTGCAAGGCACATGAGGGTACTATTGTAATTTCACCATTCAAGGGGCTATTGTGTAAGTAATATATAGATTGGGACTATTGTGTAATTTCACCATCACCACCGTACCCACCATCACCACCACCCCTGCCTGACTGCTTACCCTAACAACTAAAAACCCAGCAACAACCCTGCAGCGGCATCGCCGGAATCATTTACACAACAACAACTTTAGTGACCTCTTCATTTCCACACCGAACCCCAAATTTTAATCCAAATTCTGATCCGAAGCCTCACTAACCAATGATCTGTAATCAATCAATAATATCCACAATCATCATCAAATTCACATTAAATACACAACAAAAACACACACATATCCGAACAAATTAACCAACTATGGCCATAACAAAGTTGAAATCGACAAAAGTTTAGTCAAAACCATATGAATTCGACTCGAAAAACATCTTCAATTAAACAGAATCGGTCAAATCGGAAGTATATACAGTCAAAATCGCGATATAAACAACAGGAAATTAACGTGACAAATAGCAAAATTAACGAATGTTTATTACAGATTGATGAAAACTGACCTGCAATTGACGGTTAGGATTGAACAATTTGAGAATTGAAAGATGAAGAAAATCTAGGGTTTGATTTGATTGATCCTGATTACACTGACAGATTGTCTGACGGAGGATTCTGACGAGTCCGGCGACGCCGTCAAGTACCGCCTTCGGATCTTCTCTATTTGTCTCGGTGTATAACTTCGGCATCCCTATGCCGTACTCATTCCTCACCTTGACTCTCACCAATGACATCGTTTCCGGTACAGATTCCGGTAACTGCAACCATATAGGTGATGAGAGAGAGGGAGAAAGAGGGTGTGTTTGACTGTGAAAGTGTGTAAGAGAGAAAATGGGTGGCAAAAAGGGAGAGTTGGGCGGGTCGCGGGAGGTGGTGGTGGTGGCACATGGTTGGTGTGATGGTCTATGGTGGATGATGATATAGAGTGAGAGATAGAGAGAGAAAGGAGAAAGTGAGCGACAGAGAGACTAACGAGTAAGAGAGGGTTTTGAGTTTATTTATGTTTTATTTTTTTGTTTTTTATAATTAACATATTTTATAATTAAATGAATATATAATTACAAAATAAACCTCATCTACCTACTAAAATTACAAAAATACCCTTACTTAACAGAAAATTTTAACTGGGTTTGGCCTAAAAGACAAAATGTGCAAGAATTTTGAAACATTAAGTACAAAACTCATCAATTTAAAGGTAATGGACAGCGGCTGAAATTTGGGACAAACATAAAGGACAAAACTTGTAATTTACTCTTAAATTTATTAAAACTTAATTGTTAATCTTTATAATACTTACTTTTCATAATCTTCTAAGGAGAAGTATAAAAAAGGCACATACGTTTTAAAAAGTGAACTTTTAAAAATATTAAAAGACTCAAATTTAGTAAAAAAAATATTTTTTAATTGAAAGACACATGAACGAAAACGTAGACGCCTAGTTTTAAAAGCTTAAAACTATTAACATTTAATACTTAAAAGCTTAAAACTATTTAATTTTAATACTTAAGTGTTTGTAATATTTAAATTACTTTTTTTAACTATTAGAGAAATAAAAGTTTGGAAGTGAGGAGGCTATACTTTTAAGTTTTTGTCATACTAGTGGGAAACCCGCGCGTTGCCGCGGGGTCGACAATTTACACCATTGTTCACATTTTCCGTTGTTTTATCAATCGTTATGAAGGAGTTGAAAGAATTAGTAATAGCATGAGTATTAATCTCGTAGAAATCAAATCAGAGATACGTTGCATGTTTTCACCTAATACACTCTTTTATTTAGTAATAAAAACAACATATTTATTTATGAAAATATGTAAGAAGTTAACGCAAATAACAAAATGAGCATTGACAGTTTACTTATGAGAAATACATAAAGCTAAAAGATGTATTTGGGTTGATGGTCTTGTTTAGACCTGGCAAACGGGTTGGTTCGGGTCATGGGTCAAAACAGGTCAATTACAAAAAAAGGGTTGTTTTGGTTCGGGTTGGAACGGGTTCGGGTTCGGGTTGAAACGGGTCCAGGTCAGAACGAGTTTCGAGTCGGGTTGGTTAACTCCATTATCCAAAACTATCCAAACACGTCCAACACCATCACTCACCTGCTGGAAGTACCAATAATGATTGACCCATGTTTCTTAAATACCATCTTTAAGTTTGCAGGATCTACTAAACTTGTTCCTGAGCGGATCCCATCATCAATGGAAGTTGTAAGAACTTTTTTCGAGTTGCAATGTTCCTGGGCGGATACCATCTTTTAGTTTTCTGGTCAACATCTTAGTTTTGATTGGAATGATCTCGCCCTTAAATCTTCGAGTTGCAAGTGCAACAACAACCTTCCTATGGTAGTAAAGTGTAACTTGATTTTGTTCGTGCCTCATTTTGCAAAAATGATATGCAATATTTGATCAACCCTATTGGAAGAAGACGATCTGAAACGAAACCAAAAAAAACGATTAAAACAAAATAAAAAATCAAAGCTGAACCGAAACAAAACCGAATAAACCAACCAAACATAAACAAAAACCCGAAATCGAAACCGAAAAAACCGACCAAACCGAAACAAACAAAAAAAAACGAAACCGAACCGAAACTCGTCCCGTGCGGAAACTCGTGTCGGCCTAAAACCCGTTGCGATCTGAAACTCGTCTCGTGCGGAAACCCGTGTCGGGCCGCAACCATGTTAGGTCAGATTTTGCTGGGGAATGATAACACTTTTTATCCTAATTTGTTAATTTTTCGGTGAGTAGTTACTAACTAAGGTGTCAAATATGATTGTAAGACTTATATTGTTTCAGTGATAGTATAAACTTTCAAATAAAATGATTTAGGAGGTTCAACTTACTGAGAAAAAAAAATACACTTTGGATGAATTTTGACCACCTTGCCCATTTCGTTTTAAGCAAATTGTTTTTATCTTCCTCTTTCGACCCGTTAGAGATTAAAAAAAAGACTTATATCGACTCATTCATAAGTAAATGGGTGAACACTTTGACTTTTAATGTTACGCTATATAACTATATGAAAGTTACCTTGTTCGAAAGGGCAACGGGAAGGGTCTTCACCAAAATATAAGGCCAATCTATCAGCACTTTTACCCTGCAACAGAAACAGTTAAATGAAATAACCCGAAAGGCAACTTTCTTACAATGAAGGGCAAGTCGTACGTAAAAGGAACTTAATTTTACTCGGTTTCTATTTTAGGGAACATTATTATCAAAATCAACAGTTAAGAGCCTGTTTTATAACCTTATAATAGAATGAGGGCCCCAAAATGGAAATGAAATAGAAATTGTATAAGCTTATTCCTTACATGTCGAATTTGTCCTAAAATAGTAGTAAAATTTATTGAGATTTACCACAACGGTATAGATATTTGTAGCACTTGTCACTTGCCTCAGCGTGGCTTTTTCGCTTCTACCCTTTACCAAGTTACAGTAATGACTAACGAAGCCACTTTATCATGACCGTATTTAATGGCTTCTAAAAAAGGCGTGTCCGCAAAATTATCTGCGACAGTGAGTAGCAATAAATTAGTCGGGTGAATCTTAAACACGAGAAAATAAATTTGGCCACTAATGAAAGATGCAGCAAGATGTTCATGTCAACAACTTGTTAGCAAATACTCACCAACAGAGGTGACAAACGGGCTAGTTGGGTAGTGCTCTCCCACAAACACTTTCTTTCCGGTTTTTAATACCCTATTTAATAAGATTACAAAAGCTATATAGTTACAGTTAACAATAATAAACAATTTGTGTTGTTTCATGCATTGCAAAAACAATTTGGCCAACTTGACTCGATCCGTTAGAAATAACAAAGCTCAAAAGCAAGGCTCTAATGAGAAGTTCGATAAGTCCTACAACAAAAGGCCCTATTCTCGTCACCGCCACTGCCTGTACCACCACCGCCATAAAAACATAGTGAGCAAGTGAGCCCTTTGAGCCATTTTGACCTTTGTTCATTTTTGGTAAAACCCATTATAACCCGAACCCAATCAATTTTTTTTGGAAGAACCTGTTTTGTCCCGTTACCCGAACCAGCCCGAGACTTATCCCAAACTATGTGTATTCAAACACAACACATTTTAAGGATGTAAACTTTGGGATTATGCAAGATATTTAAGTTACCTTTTCTACTTTCAAAATTGACTTACATGATGAGTTCGAATGAGCATCCCCTAAAAAGAGAAACTTTTTCATGTATGACTTTTACAGAGTTTGAGATATCTGCTAAGAATGAAAATAGTATTTAGCGTACAGAGCATAACAATATATGCTATTCAGTATATATAAAGGATTCCAATGTACCATTAAGAAAAATGTATAGACAACTATTTTATGCAATTTTGGTTTAAATCAATGACACACATCAATGATATGATCCTGCAAATCATCGGTCTAAAATATACGATAACCAAACATACCTGACTTTTGAGCAGCAGAAAACGAAGCTTTCGACAAGCACTGTTCCAGTTCAGGAATAGAGATGCTGCTACGAGGCACTTTGCGTCTGGGATTATACGTTTGAAGCACAGCTAGAGCTACCCACTGATTAACATTACCATCTTTATTCTCCTCATCTTCACCTGCTGCATAAACAGGCGTTTAAAAATTGAATGCGAACAAACACGCTAAACAACCGCATTGATCAAGAACTTAGAAGCTAAGAAGCTGACCGGTAATTTCTAAAAGATGGAGATCACCAAGATGAAGGTCCCCGAATTCAGAAGCGTGCTCATATGCTTCTGGAATTTGTGATGAAAGTCTAGCAAGTGCATCAAACATACCACCGTGGCCCCAAGTTCCAGAATCATCCACACAACTGCAACAGAACATATACAAATGAAGCAGCATGGTAACAAGACAGATATGAAAACAAAAGCAAGATATAATAGCCACTGATAATAGAGGTGAGCAGAAAACCAAAAAACTGAACCGAAAAAACCGATTTAACCGAACCGAAAAAACCCAAACTGCACAAAAATCTGAAAAAAAAAAAAAGCGAACTGAAGAAACCGAACCGGTTTTGCATTATGTGAAAACCGGAAAACCGAACTGAATAACCTAAATAGTCATTTTTTACGTGTTTATTATATATTGATATAGGGATTATTAGTTTTTTTCTTAAATTTTAAGTATTTATAATAAAACCTGTCGCCGATGTTGAGCGATGAATGAATGGAGGATTGCCGGTTTAAGGTGGCCGGCCGGAGGCAGGTCTCCCATCTCCATTGTCTCTCGCTTTGTCGTTCTCTCTCCCAATATAAATCATGGTCTATAAATCAGTAAATCACAAGATTAATATCATAATACGAAGATACATCAAACAAATTCTCAACTTCAACCTGAAATATGAGTACGAATTTGTTTACAGCTAAACAAATTCTCATAAATTTAAAAGCACAGAAAACTGTCACTGCTCCTATTAAGCAAGTGTAGATTAATAATAGTGGGAGCGGGAGGAGGCGGCCAACCCCCCGAACTTTTCGCGACCTCAAACTTTGTGACCATAAACTTGCTCTAATTTCTGGTTCCATTATGCAAAACACTAAACACAGATAAACTAAAATTCCATGAAATAAAAACCCCCCGTGTTCATACAGGAAAATCGAAATAGAATGAATACCTGAGGTGCTTTTTCAACGATTTCCAGCAATCATGAACCCTAAATCAAGATAAATTAGGCCACAATCAAACCCCCAAATCGGGGAAAATTTACAATTACCTCTCATCTCCCTTAAATACTGGCAAAACCAACAGAATTCTCGCGATAATAACCGCATCAACAATCTGATTCCTAATCTGCAACAACCCACCAGAAACCACAACTATTTTATTAAAACATGTTGCTCTTATTATCATTTTATATTGTTTCAGTGAACGTTTTCAAATGAGTTATGTGAAGAACATTGACAATAGAACCCACATTTCATCCAAGAACACCTAATAAAACTAAACCAAACATAACAGATCGGAACCCTAAATCGAAGCATAACAAGTCGATTCAGAATTAGATGGGAACCCTAAATCGGCCTTTGACAATCGAATGGAAACAAATCGGACTTACCTTCAAACAAACAGAACAATCGGTTTCGATTGTAAGCAAATCGGACCTTGAATCGGCCTTCGAATCTTTGAATTTGTGTGGAACAATAGTGAATTTGTGTGGTGGGCTGCAAAGGAATGAAATGCGTAAAATGCGAATTGTACCGTCCATTATAATCAACACTATGGCAGTTATAGCCATAAACAAAGAAACTGAAGAGGTGGTATAACAGACAATGAATGCGGCATTCAATCCTGTTGCAAAATCTCTGTTTTAGCCCTAAGGCGTCTTAAAAATAAATCCAGATCTCTATTGTACTGGCTTGCACACTCTTGTATATCATGCTTCAAAACTTGTACTTGTAGTAAAATTACTATCTTGTCCATCACTTCTCCTTTTTATAATAGTATAGATAGATAAACTTTTAAGTTTGTTAAGGTTTTGCATGAAAAAAACCGATCAAATTAAGGATTAGTCCATTAATATATGATAGTTAGTGAGGGGAATAAAGAGTGATTATGTGATGATTCATCATCACATTTGTTTTAATGATGCCACGTTATTCACTTAAGTGTTTTATCAGTGTGGAGCATTGTGATTAGCAGGGTTGGACGGTGTAAACAACCTCTTTCTTTCCCCAACCTCCTAATTAAATCAGAATACGAATTCTCCTCCACCGCCTGCTTCCCACCTCCCACCAGATCATCAGGTTTTCCTCTCTCTCATGAAAACCCTATGGTTACAATTCAGGAGAATGAGAAGAGAGAGAGAGATAGTGTGGCTGACAGAGACTGTTTAAACGGCTCCGCCGTGTTATACCGTCTGACCAGTCAGTCGTCGGTCGTTTAATAGGTGGATAGTGGTGATGTTCGCCGATCTCTGTTGCGGCAGTCTCCATTTCTTTCGATTTGTTTTTTATAGGCCCCGAAGGATTCGTCATCGAAAACCCTTAGCGGCCATGCATGGCGGTGCTAGTCGCCGATATGTGTTCCGGTTGGTCTATGTGGGTATTCACATGTTGGATTTAGCGATCACCAGTTATTGGCCTCGGATTTTGTTATCAAAAGCTTTAGGGTTTCCAGATGCGGATTATTATCGGCCAATAACTGACTTAGGATTATTATCGGCCAAATTGAGTTAGATGGGATTATTTATTTCCAATTCGCCCATTTAGAATTAAACCCGTCTGGCCCGGGAGCTTTGTCATCCCCACAACCGAAAACCGCTTCTTTGATCTCCTCGTCCGAAAAAGAATCTATTAACATCACCGCCTCTTCGTTAGATAACCTGCCTAAGTTTTTGCATACAAGTGTCGGCCAAACTTCCCATCTTTCAACAAAACGATTGAGGAAGTAGTTATACACTTCTTTTTTAACTTTGACAGGTTTAGACACCCAAACTCCATTAATCATCAGCCCTAGAATACTGTTAACCACATTTCTTTTATTGATAGCACCATGAAAATACTTAGTATTCTCGTCTCCCAACCCTTCCCATTTGTTCCTAGCTCGGTGGCTGAGATCTAATAAATCTATCCAACTCGAGCAACCTCTTCTTACTTTCTACCCATATCCAATTCTCCTCCTCAGAAAGGTCCCTGTCGTCCAAGATCTGTTCCAACTTCTCAATTTCGTTTCTATTAATGACTTCCTCTTCATTTTCCACCATCTTAACCTCATCTTTCCAAGTATTGATAGCCTGCCTTAATTTCCTGAACTTGCTCATAAGCCTGACATCCGGAGCTCCAAATCCCTCAAACTCCTCCAAAGTTTTGGATACTTGATTCGGAAAAGAACACGTTCCAACTAAGAATTTAAAAAACTTAAAAGGTTTGGGACCATAATTCCTTGAATGTAGAACCAAAACCAATGGGTTGTGATCCGATAAACCCTTCGGTAAAGCCCCATACTCAGCCGACGGCCAATTATTAAAAAAATCCCTGACACCAACACTCTGTCTATCCGACTCAATTTGTTGCCAGCCATAAACGTAAACCTACTACCTTTCAACGCATATTCATGAAGCATACCATCATCAATAAAACTATTAAAATCATTTGCAACAAGAGAATTAAATATGGAATTTCTCCTATCAGTCACCACCCTGACCGAATTAAAATCTCATGCCACTACCCACAACCCTTGAAATCTGCTGATCAATTCCCCAATTTTACCCCATAGAATCCGTTTCTCAACAACATTCTGAGGCCCATAAACGTTGAGAACATTCACTTCAGACCCGTCTTGATACGATTCATTATGCCCATGAACCGCCGTAACTGATTACGTAACCTGGTAACTTGTTTGGAGCATTTCAAACCCAAGAATTAGCTGCACGTTTCTGTTGACCCATTCAAAGTTTCCCTTTCTCGCATGCATGTAGAAGATAAGACCACGTTGCATTATTATCCATTTTCTTATTTACTGCATCCACGTTTCCTTTTTAATCTCATACACTATCAAATGGTAGTTGTTTCTCAGCATATTAAATAGCTTTGCATTTTGCATTTGAAGAAGTTAAGAAGAAAATTGATCCAAATACTTGTCTTACGATAAATTTACATTTTTGTTATTTATTTGTTTATTGGAGATTGCCGATCTCGAATCCGGCTCTATCATTTGGTGCTTTCATTCCTCGTCTCCACCTCCCAACATGCCGCCCCGCCACGACACCACCGCTAATAACCCGTCCCCAGATGACATGATCGCTTCCCTTGCGGACTCCGTCAACAAAATGATCACCTCCAACACCGCAACCACCAACCAACTTGTTTCCGGTCAAGAAACAACATAAGGCTCAGTTGGATATCATCATCAAACAATTGGCAGCTTAGGACGAGCAAAAAACAACCTCATTGCTACACTTCTTCGCCCCGATCCGAACAAACCCGGCCCTTCCGGGTCGAACACTCCACTACCTCCACCGCCGCCGCCGCCGCCACCACCACCACCTCCTGCCAACCACAACCCCAAACCACCGAAGATTACCCTTCCCATGTTTGATGGTTCGAACCCATTGGATTGGCTCTTCCAAGCCAATAACTACTTTACCTACTACTCGATTCCGGATGTTCAACGACTTTACTTAGCTGTGTTCTATTTCACCGGTGACGCACTAAGTTGGTACAAGTATCTCTTGAATAACAGGTTACTCGGAACTTGGACGAAATTTTCAAGAGCTTTGGAACTCCGATTTGGTCCTTCTTCCTACGAGAATCACCAGGCGACTCTTTTCAAACTCCAGCAAAAAACCACCGTTGCCATGTATCAAACTGAGTTTGAACGACTCGCTAACCGGGTCATCGGTTTATCTCCCGAGACACTAAAGAATTGTTTCATCTCCGGACTTAAACCGGACATTCAAAGCGAACTAGCAATCCATCATCCTCATACGTTGCACCAAACTTACGGATTAGCTCGTTTAATTGAAGACAAGCTCACTGCCGGGGTAATTGATTCCACTGTTGGATCTGTTTCGTCCCCCACAATCCTCATCATCTCTTCCAACCAAGCGCCTTACTCAAGCGGAGATGCAAGAGAAGCGCGCCGCCGGCCTTTGTTTCAACTGCGACGAAAAGTTCCAGCCGGGGCACCGTTGCAAAACGCCACAATTCTTGCTTTTCGAGCCTCAAACCGATCCACCATGGACCGGTACAATTTCGACAACTTTGGGTCGTGAGGACACGACCCGTTTTAAAGGGGTGGGTATTGATACGATTCATTATGCCCATGAACCGCCGTAACCGATTACGTAACCTGGTTACTTGTTTGGAGCATTTCAAACCCAAGAATTAGCTGCACGTTTCTGTTGACCCATTCAAAGTTTCCCTTTCTCGCATGCATGTAGAAGATAAGACCACATTGCATTATTATCCATTTTCTTATTTGCTACATCCACGTTTCCTTTTTAATCTCATGCACTATCAAATGGTAGTTGTTTCTCAGCATATTAAATAGCTTTGTATTTTGCATTTGAAGAAGTTAAGAAGAAAATTGATCCAAATACTTGTCTTACAATAAATTTACATTTTTGTTATTTATTTGTTTATTGGAGATTGCGGATCTCGAATCCGGCTCTATCACGTCTCCTTTCAGAAAGCCTCTAGACAACCGAAAATCCCTATCCCGAACTGTCTTAGTGCTGTCAAAAACCTTCTTGTCCCACAAATTTATCAAACCCCCGGACCTTCCTGAAGCATCTACATGGTCTTCTAAAAATTCAGAATTCCCCCAAAAATCCACTGTTTCTTCCAATTCGATTTGGTCATATTCGCGATCCAACCTGGATTTTCCCTCACCTCATTGACTTCCGTTAGATCCTCATTCCTCACTTGTCAATTCAAGTCAGGCGTTTGAAAGGTACCCACTACATCCTCACCGTTGATCTCAACATTCATGTTCTGGGCCTGACCACTTTTTTATACCCAATATTGAATTAAGTCCAAATGGATCATAGTCCATATCCTCCCTTGGTCTTTTTTTGGGCCTGCCTTGGTCCATAGGAGAAACAGAGGCCCGATTAGATTTTTCTCTAACTTTGAGGTTTTGCATTCTTACTTTTTTTTAAATGTCAACGCTTGCTTCTTACTTCTTTTTAGCAAAATTAAATTAACAAAAGAATATATTGGTGGTTAAGTAAAAGGTCGAAGCTGAAGGGGATAACTTTTGAAGAATGGAATAATTTTGATATACACCTTCGCCTGTAATGGTGGTGTTGTGTAGTATTTATGTTTCCGTTTCATGCTTTCAGCATGCTAAGGCTAAAGGGTGTGGGGGTCATGGTTGAAACATGATTCACCACGTAGGAACATGAATGAAATGTTACAGCACCCCCTTGTATGATCCACCATGGTTTGCATAGATTAAACCATAGCAACCATGGTCCTACTTTCCATTTTTCAAGAAATCATTTCCTTTTTCTTTAGACAAAAACAAATTAAAATAAATAAGAGGATAATGGTTTGGGTCATGACCACACCCTTAGGGTATTGGTTTTGGATGGTGGATTAGAGATGGGTGATATGAAACTGACGCGCAGTCATGGTGGTCATGACCACACCCAATAGCCTAAGAGAGCTTTGTACTTGAAATGGTTTGTTTTCAATAATATGTTTGGTAAGCAGTGGTTTGTTTTATAATATGTGTGGTTTAGCTGGTAAAAACCAAAAAGAGTCAAACAAAAGGGGCTTTACAAGAATCGAACATGACCCTCATGATTATCAAAACAAGCTAGGAAACCACCATGCTAAACTTGAATATCTGTATAAAACATTCTTCAAAATGTATATATATAAAAATATACTTTTTGTTTTTTAGTTTAGAGCCCCGGTAAAAACGGGCCGGGTGTGGCTCGCCTACCCCTAGGGGCGGCCTTATAAATAAATTTTAACCATATATTGTTTTTCAATTATAACTTTTTAGACACAATGTATTATAAAATTTCAACTATGTTGTTGTAACGTGCTTATCCAAGTATATCTAGATATAAATTTTACTTAAATCGAGCTGTAAATAATCATGTATAAGTGATTGAAGCACAAGTGAACATGTCATCAAAGTTACGTCGCCTTTAACTTTTTTTTATAAAGTGATGTGCATACTCTTTTCGTTATTTTAGCAATATAATATAATGTTTTCAAAATTTCGAATATACGTCGACATGTTTATTTTTCTCTATGGTTGGACAAAAGTTATCATCGAACGAATCAATTTAGTTGTTTTTTTTTTGTTCTATTCCATGAAATGAAAACTTATACCATCTAAACAACATTCGTACCACTACCGTATTCCTTTTAATGGTTTTCT
Organism: Helianthus tuberosus; assembly: GCA_030545235.1. Classification (NCBI taxonomy): domain Eukaryota; kingdom Viridiplantae; phylum Streptophyta; class Magnoliopsida; order Asterales; family Asteraceae; genus Helianthus; species Helianthus tuberosus. The sequence continues at coordinate 205,518,270 of CM060425.1, forward strand.
CGACGGGCAAAACAACATAAGTGCGTTAATGGTCTCATAACAAATCGAACCGATACTGGCGTCAAAATCCCTTTTAACATATTTCTTTTCTTCGCTATACTGTGCGGAAGCCATTAAAAAAAATAAACTTGATCATTTCCAAAAAAAAGTCACCTTTTAAAAAAAATGTTTTATTTTTAAAATCCGAACAACTTCTGCATGTGTTTATGTACAAAATCTTTGAACAAATTGTGTAAAATAAGGTATTTACCTGTAAAACATATTATTTTTTTAATTTCTCATTTTTGTGACTCTGTAATGAATCCAACCATATATAATCAGAGAACTCATATCTTCTAAAATATTTATTTACATATAAAGGAAACTAAAGAAAAGAAGGAGTGTTTAAATGAGTTGGAAGTTAGAACCTTTTGTGTTACTCAAATAGTGCCCCATATCCCTAAGCTAATCTTATTAAAAAATCAGATACAACAATATATTATTATTTTTTAATTAGTAATCCCAATTAGTCAAGTTAACACCACCAAAATATACACATCTATTATCTGTTATCTATACCTTATAATAAAACAAAACAAACTTAGGCCACATGGCATGTTCTTACACCTCTAAATGCCACATGTCATCCCTACAGCTTCTAAATTTACAAAATCCCGCTCAAACTAAACCCTAAATCAAAACACGCGTAGATGGCTGTTCCTTCTCCTACAATCTTCTTTCCTTTTGGAAATAGGTAAGTTTTTTTCCTTGATATTTTTCTTTTACTCTTCACCTCTTTCGTTATTTCTCTCTGCAACTCTTCACCTCTTAATCAAGCAATCAAAACCTTTAGTTTGCCATTTTTTCTTGCTTTGTTGCGTGTCCTCTACTGCCCCTTTTCTTGCTTCCCTGCTTCACAAATCCATCTTATAAGAAAGACAGATACAACACGAGAGGAGACGTGGATGGTGTTTTATGGCGGTAAGTGACCAAATCAACCCGAACCGACGATGATGGAGGAACTGAAATAAACGAGCATCGCCGACCTGACTTTATTACAGGTAACCTTTTAAGCGCTAATTTAGTCTGGAAGAAGATGACGTGATTGATTAGGGCTTGATTTAGTTTTGATTATAGTAATCTAGGGTTTTACTTTGTTAACCTTTGAGGTTGTCTCTTGATTGATTAAGTAGCAAACTGAGTTCTTTGGTTTGTAAAAAAATAATCACCATTTTGATATAAGCTTTTCTTAAGGATTTGTTTATTGTTGTGTTGATATTACTATTTCCAAAGTGAATTTAGCTTTAAAGATCAGATTTTGAGTTGATAATTAATTTGATTGTAATGGTTTGAGGTTTGATAATAGTGTTAGGTTCCCGTTTTTGTGAGAACAAAGGGATCATAATCAAATAGCAGGATGGGAGTAGAATGGAGAAACTGTAACGCATATGATGGTAAAGGCCATTTTCAAGCTAATGGTTTTATATGTCATCCTTTTAATTGTATATCTGAACGTTTTCTAATTATGCTTTTCAATTTGGTGGCCAGTATGATTCAGACACAAATTCGAGTGAAGTAGATACAGTTTCAATTCAGCTTCAATTATCTTTGGTACCGAATAAAATTTCGGCTTCTGGTAATGTTTATTTTGTAGTTATTTAACCTGTTATGTTTCATTACAATAGCTTGAATAAAATAATGATTCTTTTTTGTATCATCAAGCATTTAGGAGGTTCCGACCTCTTGATTAGGACGAACGATGACGTTCAACTGACCAACATTTTACAAGCAAATTTTATAGCTCTAAATGTTTGCCAGTCATCAATAAAAAGGTGAAACCATGAATTTTTGATAATTTGTCTTGCATTTATATGAATCATTTCGGTTATGCTATTGAACGTTTTTGTGATTTTCATACCTATGTAATTTGTTTCCATTTTTAGTGTATTAGGCTTGAAGCTCTGGATGAGAGGAGTTCTGGGGTGGAGCAGATAAAGAAAGAGAAAGTCGAGAGGTTATAACATGCGTAATAAATTGTATGCTTTTTTCTTCATTTTGTGATATCGTTTAATGATTAACATGATGTATATACTCAGAGTGTGGAGTGAAGCAGAATATTACATGCTTAAGGAAGTTGTCGTTGTTAAAATGACAATAAAAAGCTATAAATCTTACTTCTGAGGTAAATATTGTGAAGAAGACAGAAATCTGTCTACTAAATTGGTACTAAGGCATGCAGACTTTCGTCTCCTATATAACGTTTTCAAAAAAAATGTCTTACTTTTGATCACTGACTCATTCAACTTAATAGTCTTAAACTCATTCCACATTGAGGAATAAAAGAATTATTTAACCCGTTTAAGTTATGGGTCGAGATTGCCATATCTACAAAACAACTTCATCTCATGTTTATTGACATGCGATTTTTAAAAAAAGTTGAAAGTTTACCCATAATATTATTTTGATAGTGAATCTTTCCCAGTTGGAGATGATAATGACAACAACCAGCCTTCATCATAGAATGATATGGACCCTCAAGTTGCTCAATTAACAACATTGACGTCAGCACCCCGTGATAGACTGAAACGGGTTCTTCCATAAAGGTGGGAATTTGATGTCTTGCATGTGAAGATGTTAGTAGGTCAAGAAAGGAATTATTCAGGCCGAAGGAATGTTTATTTAGCAGACTGTTCTCATATGCTAAACAAATATTTGCCTACTAAAGGTCCTATTGTTGACCCGTTGACTACTCGAGCTTATGTCTAACAATTTTCAAAAGAAGGTTCCCTTTTTGCTGGTGGATTTCAGGTATTCGTGTTTTTTATCCTGTCATTGAAGTTATGATAATCTAAACATAAGTTGAATTGGAATTGTGCTTCCAAACTATTACCTCACTAAGGCTTATTGTGTTACCCTGTCTAGAACAAGAATAAACTGTTTTTGGGTTAAGATTGTTTTTTCAGTTAGGAGTCCATGCGTTCTAAACTGGTAAAATATAAAAAAAAACTTATAATGTTGAAATGTACTGGAAACTGTTACCTCACTAAGGTTTATTTTATCTAATGATATAATTAGATTAATATATATTTAAATGTTATTAAATATATGATTTTTGTTCTGCTCCCTTGGGCTTTCAACGGTCAGGGGTTTGATTGGGAACCATTTCTACAAGGACTATGTAGTCTGTAATTTCTTTAAGCCAAAAGCTCTTGACTGGGACCGTGCGATATGAAAATCTTCACAAAATTGTGAATTAAAGTATTCAAAAACTAAAATCAGATGTGGGCCCGTTGACCGATTTGCCGGTCAAACAAGCCATGTGTATTGTGAACCGGCTCGCTTCGGGTCAAGAGGTTCAAAGACTACGTGGATTAGCAGTCAAGTCCCTTGATACACTCTTATCCAATACTCCTAAACCTTTTGCAAAAGGTTCTTATTTCTTGATCTTTTTACTCTTCTATTTGCTAAAGTTTGACTTTTGAGGTCAAATGATTTTGCAGATGATGAGGAAGTCAAAATAAGTCAAAGTCAGAGCTTGGTAACGAATTCCAGCAGTCAAAATGATTCGATTTCATGGGTTCTGTTCTTTCAGTATTGTAGGAACCCTAAAATATAATTTATAGACGAATTCAACATTCAGATTATGCAAGTTGCATTTCAACACTAACTTGCTTTATATTTGTATGACTTCCCAGTTTTAGCGATTTTTGGTAGCGGTACTTTCGGTACCGGTACCACACTCATCTCTACTTTTGACCCGTTTTACTTGAATATGCAGGTGGATACTGAAATGTCATGCTTGAAACAAGGTGACAATGGAGATTGGTAGAATGTTTTTCCAAGTTGTGGGAATGGATGAAACTTTAAGGGAAATCATACTGATATAAAGCACAGGGAAGGAATCACTACAATGGGGTAAACACATGATCAGCAGTATCTAAGTCATATAGAAGGCCCAGACACTTCCTAAAAGTTTGTAAAAAAATGTTAGATATTAAATCCATATTATTACTCTTTCTGTTTTAACTTCGTTTGAAACACTACGTACCCGTGGGTAGAGGGATGAATTTCGTTACTTGAACGTTTATTTCTTTCAAAGGATTATTTGAACAATTTTAATTTATATATTTTTGTGTTAGTCCACTCGCGAAACTCGCGGGATCTTAGACTAGTATATAATAAATGAAAATAATTTGGGACACGTGACGCAGTATTAGGGCCTCTAAATTTTGGTTTTGGCAGGAAAGTGGGAGCGTGTTTTTTTATATGGGTCCTAAAGTGGGTCAAACCAATGTTATATTCGGATCTTATAAAAACACAGTATCCTAATTTCCTGAAACCCTAACTATCATACGCTTCTTCTTCCTGCATCTCATTTTCTTTGAAACCTAAATCTTCATCATTGCTTAATCGCCGTTACCACCATCTGAGAATAGATTATATGCTCTTGAGATCATTTGGAATTTCTTTGAAGATGAGTGGTGATTGTAGTGGTGGACAGTCACCTAACGGAGAAGAAAGCGGAAAATCAATGGCCATTTCATTCAATCTATAAGGTTTGCTCTCTTCATGGTCCTTCAGATTTGAAATATTCAACAAGTGTGTTTTTTTCTCTTTTTTTTATGTTTTTACGTCTCCTTTAAAGAGGGTGAGCATTATTAACGTACAGGATGGTAAAAAGTTGGGCATTGATGAAGAAGATACAATATTGATGATGATGATGATAATGGCTGAAGATGAACGATGGTGGCAACAATGGCGGAATTAGGGTTCCGCTCAAAATCTTTGATATTCCGACAAGAAGCTAGGGTTTTGATGATAGTTTCCAGCGACACAGGTAAGATCTCTTTGCTAAATCTTATTTCTTTTGTTAATCGATCTATTCTATGTTATGTCTTTCTTTGCGATTTTACTAAAATCGGTGATTTTAACATATCAAACTCATCTTTAAACAAAAAATAACTTTGATTAGATAGGTTTATTCAAAATAAGATCTTTTCAACGATTTATGTTCATCTGTGTCAGATCGGGGTGTAAAGTTGAAAACTTTTTTTGGTTTTTATTCTCAGGTGGTGTTTGAGATTGAATCTTAATCGAAAAGGGTTTGTATTAGAGCTTCCTAGAGCATTGTCAAACCATTTGCCTCTGATGGGTTATTTGTGGTTATGTTTTCTCTATGTTAGGTTTATCCAGGCAATTAAAAATAAAATAGCTTTCACGACAAAAGTTGTGTTTGATGTGCTAATTTTGTAGGATGAGTTACGTGATAGTACTATGTTAATCATTAAGCTTTTTTTCCTATAACTTTGCTCTCGATTTACTGTTGCACAGGTATGCTTTCTAACTTACATCCCCTCCATTTATGAGTAAATTGATGCAATTACTTTGAGACCTTATAATGCTGCAAATAGTAATACTCAAAGTCTCAAACAATCTCAAATACCCATGGCTCGATTATGTCCTTTATCAACCATATTTTCTTTAATTGTTACTTCATTTTCATGTTACAAATCAAAACATCTAAATTGACCCACTTCTTACTATATTCATCGTTTAAGGTTTAAAAACTTGATTTGTGTTACAGATTTGTAAAAACTTAATGTTTTTTTTTATTATACTTTGTGAAATTGCGATTCGTATTTCAAATATGTGAAATGAACCCGACAACGATGGCGGAATACTCACCGGTTCGATGTGGTGAGTCATTTTTTGTTTTATTCAGTGATTTAGGTTTTGGGAATCCATCGATTAGGTTATTATTAATGGTTTTTTGTTATGAGATTTTCTGAATTGATGTTTTTGGTTGGTGACTTGAAGGTGTCCAGTTGAAATGAGCATTTGTTTGGAGACTATACAATACGACTACTGCTTTGGCTTCGATGACGTCTATGCTTACTGCATCTCGCACCAATTACGGTTAGCTTCTTAAAGGTATTGTGAATTCCAGTGCTATTTACTTTTAATTTGTGTGTTCTGATCTTATGAATATAAGTAATTTACTTTCTAATTGGATGTTTGTTGTGGATGTTGCTGTTTACTTTTGCTCATCCTTTATTGTATTATTTACACAGTATACATAAAAGAGATTTTATACGGGTATATTGGTAATTTTGGTGTTTGATTGTAGATGGTATTTGTGCTGCTCTTCTTGAAATTATTACTTCTTTAGCTTTATATTTGGTTTCGAAGAATCACTTATTATAAGCTACAAAGTTCGCAACCTTTAATTTGAATTTTAATTGATATGTTGGTATTTTTCGTTTATTTTGAATTTTTCAGAGTGTGTTTAGAGGGATTTTGGAACTGATGGACATGGAGGATATTTCGATCAATATGGGTAATTTCTGTTGTTATACATACATTATGATGTTATAATCAACGATTATCTATGGCATTGTTTTTTATCTTTTATATACTATGTCACTTTGTTGCAATCATAATTGTTTGTTTTCTACTCATGATACTGATTTTTGAATTCCGTGTGTTCTTTTTTGAAACATGATTATCAGGGACATCATTCAAGATCATCTATTATAAGTAAGAAAAAAATAATTCATGTTGTGAATCTCATTACGACTACACGGCACAATAATAAAGTAATAAATTTCAAAATGCAAATCCAAACATCCCCTGAAAATGTTATGTAAATATTGACATAATTTTAGTGTAGAAAATATAGACAAAAGAAAAAAAACGGATGAAGTGAAAAAAAATCTACAGATTCAAAATCATCTATTTCCCGTGACTGCCAACGGCCAACCTAAGTAGGATATTAGTTGAGTTTTAGTATCTTAAGTATTATAAATGTTTCTTTTAAAGATTTGATAGGGAGATATAGTTGACTTTATTTGTTCGATTAGTGTGTATGTTTTGCTGGATCGATTCAAAGAAGGTATTCTTCAAGTATTGTACTATTCGGGGATCTGATGATTTTGCCTTTTATTTTATGAATATGCGTGTTGATATGCAGGAGATTATGTTATACGATTTTTTGTTGGTGTTGTTTGATAGATCAGAGCGACTGATTGATTTTGTGGAAGGGATTGTTGATCTAGGATGATTGTTTAAGACACCAGTGAATGTTTGCCTGCCCTTTGAATTCAGGGGTGGACCTAGTGTAGGTCCAAGCGTAGCCAGGGCTACGGCTCAACTTTTTTCCGGTAGTGTAATTTTTTTTTCCAATTTTTATACTAAGGACACCTCTAAACAACTAGTAGGACACCCCTCAAAAAAAATTTTACAAACTAATAATAAGCTCAAATAATAAATAATACTGATATTAGCCCAAATAACCAAATGATAGCCCAATAGTAATTCATTAGATTAGCCCAAATAACCAAATAATAGCCCAATAGTGTATTAGATTGAATGGGCGGCAGATTGAATGATTCAGGGATTCCACACACGATAAATGGTACAAAACGAGCATTAAATGCTTTAAGACAAATGGGTTTGAGCCGATATTGGAAAAAGTGACTTCCTTTTGTAAAAAATACGACATTACAATGTTGGACATGACGGAAAGTTATGGTAATCCAAGAAACCAAAAGAATGTCATTACAAATCGACATCATTTTGAAGTTGACATTTTTAGTGAGGTTTTGGACATGCAAATTCAAGAATTAGGAAAACGATTTAGTGAGGTAACAACTAGTTTGATAAAAAATATGTCGGGTTTAAATCCTTCTAACGGTATTTCTAAGTTTGACCCATCGAAGATATTGGCGTTTGCTAAGATGTACCCGGATGATTTTACTACACAAGAAATAGGGAGTCTTTTGGGTGATATTGAGTCATTTCGTCACACAATAAGCGATGATGATAACTTTGAAAACTTGAATGAAATAAGCGATCTTGCGCGTGATATGGTTGAAACAGGAACGCATAGTTATTGTCCTTCAGTTTATCGGGTAGTTAAGCTAGCTTTTTACCGGTTGCAACCGCAACCATTGAAAGATGTTTTTCGAAATTGAAGCTTGTCAAGACGGATTTATGCAATCGAATTAGCCCGGAATTTTTGAACAATGTTATGGTTTATGCGGTCGAAAAGGATTTTTACGTGAAGTAAAAGACGACGATGTGATGGAACGATTTCAATATTGTATTTGTTTTACTTTATTTATTTATAGTTGTTTTTTGTTTTAATATTGTATGATTGCACGGTAAATTTTTTTTTTTTTGGGATAATCTTGAGTTAATGTTCTAGTTCCGCCACTGATTGAATTGAATGTTTATCAAGTATGCCATGAAGGGAAGATGATTCTATGTTTTTTTTTCAAACCTTGATGATTTTACAATAATCTGAAAGTTGTACAATCTTCTACTTCATCAAATATAAGAGAGGCAATTCATGGGGAAAAATTCTTTAGGTCACTGTTGCTTGAAATCAAAATTTCTAAAGAGAAAAGGGTTTCAATCTTTGAAAGCTTTATGTGGTCATATGGCATGTCATTTTGAAAAAAAAAATGGAAACTTTACAGATTATGATCATTCTTGGACAAGTTAGAATCTTGATCATGAGGAGAAGGTAATTATGGACAGTCCTTTGGACACTAAAGAACCAGAGTTTCAAGACTTGACCCGTGTGACAAGATCCAAGTTCCAGCAACTATGGTGGTGTTAAAATGATATTAGAAACATCAGACAACGACGCCGTTTTGGAGATAAAATCGTCTTCAATAGACATGATGAAATTTAGTAAAAAAAATCAAGTGTTTTAGATGTTGATTGATCGCGAGGCCCCGTCATGTTCGGATATGAATGATTTTAATCTCCCAGCTCCATAAGAAGACTAGAGTCAAACGAGTGAAACAGGTGAACCGGCAAAAAAAATTGAAATATATTATTATTATTATTATTATTATTATTATTTTGCATATTTCTCATGATATGAAACTTATAGAGGTTAAAGTTGCATTTTTTGTTATTTAAATTGTTGCTATGTTTCTTAAAACGTGTTCAAACTTCAAGATATTTGAGTTAAGTTATCAGATCTTTTCTAAATGTTTACTTAATTCAAAATCATGTGATTTTTTTTGCTTTAAAGTTGCAATGATTTCTTTTTTATGGTTAGAAAACCAATAGGGAGGGGTTTCTTTTCTTTCTTTTTTGAAAACGGAGCATTTTATTGTTTTCCAAACACCGAAGCTCCCAAGCAAGGTGCTTTTGGAAGCTGGGCTACAACAACAAAAGAATGAGATAAATAAATAAATCCAAGTTACAACAAGCCTCATGACTACATTTGATATGGGTAAACAAATAACATTCTGGAATTTGAAGTAAAAATAATAAGGTTTGACCCATTTCGGTAGACTTACGTAAACTAGTCACATAAGCTAAACCGTACGCGTATAGGTGATATCAGGTAACCGGATGAGTCATGAACAAGATCTATATGCTAATATACTTTAAATAAGTTGTAATATCAGTAGGATATCAACTTATATACCCACGAAGGTTTTAAAATTAAACTATGCCTCATAAGGGCGTTTTAGTCATTAAGTGACGTATTAAAGGAACTTGCGTATAAACTGATGTTATGTATATGATCATTCTCTAAAAAATATATTTATGATATAATATTAGTAAGTAATCAAACATACGTGAGTTTTATGATTTAAGACCAAATTATGCACCGTAGGGGTATTTTGGTCATTATGTATATATTTTGAGAACTTATTTAGAAATCTAAGTTATGATCATGTACCTACTGTGAAAAAAATTAAAATAAGTTAAAATATCAGTAGTTATCAAGTTTTAATTGATGGTTATGGTTTAAAACCATTCTATGCGCCAAAATGGCGTTTCGGTCATTAAATACCGACATATGCGATTTTTAATCAAAACTCAGCTTATGAACAGATTTGATATTCCAAAATATGTTAAGTATGATATTACATCAGTAGATAATGAGTTTGATATGATAAATTATGTTTAAAACCATTCTAGGTGCCGAAAGGGCACTTTGGTCATTATTTAACATAATTTACGATCTCATATGAAACTCAGTTTATGACCAGTTTACTAACATTAAAATATGTTAATTACATTAAAATATCATTAAGTAAGTCATTTGCAAGTTCATTGTCGATTAAAACCTTATTTATTACAAAAAGGGCATTTTGGTCAAAGTTGGCATAATATATAGAAACTTGCATAAAACTCAGAATCTTATTATGATCATGTAATGTAACCTCGGGGGGTTATGCTACATTAAATTACGATCATAATGCAACCTTAATTCAGTAGGTATCCAATCTAAATCGGGTCAGAATCAAAAGTCAAAGTAGAAGTCAAACTTCGCGACTTACGGTTAAGACCGACCTTAAAACTGGAATTGACGAGCTAAACATGTTCCCGCACGTTCTAATAATTATTACCAACTTGTTTAAGTGTCAAAATATATTTTAGAACATCTATATAATCAGATTATAACATTTATGAAATCTGACTCGTTTGACTTTTTAAACATTAAAACTTTGACCCGTCAATTGACCTAGTAAACGTGATTTTCAGCAGGTGACCTTTTGAGGGATTAACACCTAATTATGATTACGTAGCCATGTTCGACACGGACAATGGCTGGACTATAAAGGTCTAAACTAAAAGTCAAAGCAATTATCGAAATTGCTTGACTTTTGGCTTTAGAAGCCTATTAAACGAAAATGCAGGAGGAAGGGTCACTTACCAGTGAACCTTGGACAAAATAGGAATTGATTAGGAAGCTCCTAAGGACCAGGAACCTCCAGAAGTGAAGAGAGAAGTATTTTTGAGAAGGTGTAAGTTTTTGTGAAGGAATAAAGCATCTATTTATGGTTGTGGAGGGTCCAAGGGATGATCACAGGTGTTATGGAGGGTTAGGAGATCATCACACATGTCCTAATACATGTCTATTGCAGCCATGCAGCCCATGGTTTTGAGAATTGGTGGTTTTGGTGTTTTGCTTGGGCTGCACACAAATTTCAGTCGCTAGGCAGGCTTTGTGGACCGTAAAGGGTCTCGGCCAATAATTTAAATTATGTAACTTGACACCTTTGGCCCCTCAACTTTATATATTATCATAATTATTCCCTTTTGTCCAACATTTGGCACACATGAGGGTATGACCGTAAAGCATCAAGCTCGCGGTTCGTTAAAGGGTCACTCAGAGGTATAAATTAACATGTTGGCACCTTTAGTACTCCCAATATCAAACTTTCATATGAATTCACAAATGGTCCCTCTCGTCCAACAAGTGGCTCATTTGAGAGTACGAACACCGTAAAGGGTCACTCAGAGGCATAGTTTCAGCATGTTGACACCTTTAGTCCCTCCACAATCATACTTTTCAAAATTGGCAAAATTAGTCCCTCCCAGCCAACATTAGGCATAAATAGGAATAAGGACACGTGTTAGTACATTACTGGACACGATTTTACGAGGTGTTACACAGTCAATCAAGCCTAAAAACACTTATAGAACACTAATATGATGTATTTTAAGCAAAAACATAAAAGCCTCGGGTTTTCGTTGCCGGTGGGTTCGTTTTTCAAAAACGCGAAAAACCGCGTGAAAAAAGAGTTTGTTTGGCGAACCGAGGGCACGTTTATGACCCGATAACGAGCCAAAACGTTAAAACACAGTTAATACTCATTCCTTGGGCCTCATACCGCCTTTGACCAAGTCAAAGGAGTTCTAAAACCCTCCCACAAGTTTTGATCGGACCTAGAGCATGATATAACATGAGTTATTGATTTTTAACCAATTTTCACACATCCTTTCACCTTTTTAAACACACACAATCAAGTTCCAGCAAATTACCAGCCATTTCAAGGCTTAAAGTGAATGTATAACAACGTTTCATAAGTGTTTTCAAATCCATTTCATTATTAAAACTTGATTTAAAAAAAAGGAATTAATTGATCTATAAAAGCTTTTTATTCTTGACATTCAAAGGTTTTTATAACATGAATATGATGTAACAAGATGGTACTTGGTGTTTGATCATGTAAAAACATGGATTATGGATCAATAACACAGCCTATTCAAAAAAAAACCGAACAAATCAAACTCTAAGCGAAAAAGAATGGATACAAGGCTTGATTAATGGGATTGAATGCATATTTGTTGTATATGATGTATATGTACTGTACAAGAAAGGATATAGGCTTCGAAAGCACAAGAATCGCTTGAAAATCAAGAATCGCAAGGTATACCATCCGAAAACTAAATTTAGGGGTTACAAAACTATTTATAGCATAACGTTTTTTGTGGGTAATTTTTGGACTTGAAATTTGACAGGCTGATCATAAATGGTGAAAATAAGTTCCTTGTAAAATTTGGTAATTTTTGGAAATTTTGAGAATTTTTAGTAAATTTATCGTTTTTAATGGAATTAATTGGGGAAAAATACCAAACTAATTCAGTAAATCACTGAAATTTGCAAAGATGTGGGGTTGACATGGGAAATATCTTGGAAAAAATCGAAGTTCATTGGCTGAGTTTGAATACGATTTTAAAAATCATGTTATTACGAAGTTTTGGCTGCAGGAAACTCAGTTTAGAAAATTTGGAAAAATCTAAAATTTTCCCGGAAGTTCCTAGACTTATTACTAGGAATATTTGAAAGTCAGATCATTGTGATCGCCAAATTATCGGTTAAATACAATTTTAAAGAGAATTTATTAAAATTAATAAATAACTTTAATAAATTCTGAAATTATTTTTCCTAATATATATATATATTTTTTACAAGTTTATACAAAAATTTTTGGAGTTTTAGTACTTATATTTAACCGCGTATAAAAATGGGAAATTAAAATACTTTATTCCTCATAAAACCTGCAAAATAACCGTTTAACAAACCTGCCAGGAATTGTGGACTGTCCAAGGGCTTAATTGGCGATATTTGGAAAGTCGGAGTAACTTTGGACTATTCCTGGATAAATGGGTAATTGGGGGATATTACATGCAAGTTTGGGGATATCCCCAACGACGAAAACCCAAATTGCAATTTGGACAACCTAGACACGGGTAACACCCGTACTTTCTTAATAAACAACAAATCATTTTACAATCTAAACAATATGGGACGTTGTGTATGATCGATCATGCTCTTGCTTGAATATCTAGAACAGCTAACCTTCGCCGACACGCAAAACGGTGCACGGAAGCCAAACACAATTCTAACCATAAGGCAATACCTGTCACACCCCCAAAATACCACTTAGGGAATGTCCCTGTTAGGTGTGTGACGTACCAATAACGAGCCACTAATTACATTGAACGCGTACAAGTTTCAAAATAAAATCCTTAATTATTAATGGAAAATACAATCAACGAGTTTAAATGAAAACCAATATGTCCAGCGGAAGAAAATAGTAAACCAATGTTAAACTGTTTCAAAAACCAATGTATGATATCAATAGTTCAATCACATGAATCCCTCAAGTCGACCCATGACCACTCCAGCTACTCCAGACAGCAAGTTCCAATCCAAGACATCTAACGACCTACAAGCATGCAGACAAGTGTGTCAAACGACGCTGGTGAGTTCAAAGTTTTGTTAACGCGTTTAGTTACCAGGTATGTGTATAAAACAGTTCAACAGTTCAATAGTTCAATAATTTGATTTGATGTTGTTATTAACTCGATTACCGCAGATGGCTACAAGATGTATTTGCCCAACCCCAATGTCTCTATCAAAACATTGGTCATGCTTTAAGGAAATTAGTTCACGCTCGTCCTCCCCGGTACGGTGTGAGGGTGCCAAACCTAATAGCGCTATCAACTAATAACCTCATTGCCTCCCCGGCAACTATCAGTAGATGTAAGGGGGTCTTATGTGATAGACAACGAGTGTAAAAACAAACATCCCGTTAACCTGACGTTCCTCCCTGGAACGTTACCCGATATCCCTCTCCGGGATGCATGCTTGGAAAAGAGCAGTGAACTCACCTTAGATTGCTCGGTATGTCACATTACTTTACCCATTCCAAGTTGGTCAACCAAACCCTACCGTGGTTACCAAAGACAATCAGTTAACATGCACAAAAATCACATATTCCGCATTCACATTGCACAAGTAGCATACACACCTCATCATATGAGTTATATCAGTCGTTCATGAAATCCAACAGTAACCTATGTTGCGCTATCACATAATTATCACATTACACATATCAAATTCTAACAAGTCTTAGCAGTTAATTACCTCACATACAACTTACCAACATTAAACACCTAACATGACTTTCTGTTCACAATGTACGGCCCAAGAATCCTAAATTCTCACTTAGTGTGCGGTCGGTTTTCAAGTGTGCGGTATAACAAGCCCGCAAGTGAGGTGTGCTACTCATTTTCAGGGTACAGTCCATGATCAGCTTTTGGCCCAGTCACTCCGGCCCAATTAACAGTGTACATTAGATGGGTTGGTCCCCTAACTATGCTCGGCCCAACGTAAAGCATGCATGTGTCTCAACTATTGCCAGATCCAACTCATCCAAAGCCCGGCCGAGACATAACATGTGCGGCCCAACCTGTTGCGGCCCGAGTGAAACTGAATGGGCTTACAGCTCGTGAACCCGATTACTTAATATGATCCAATTAATGCAGTATGGACCATCTCGTTCACCAACTGATACACATGAGAGCCCGCATGGTTACTTAAGTTTATGCATAATTCATCAACGACCCAAACTTGGAGATTAGTCTGTTACGAGTCCCTATCCCTATGGCTTCGGTTCATTTAACCAACTCCCATTAACTCGACAAGACTAATGTACAATCATGCTCATTCAATAAGTATTAACCCATCCCATTAATCAACATGTGTAATTATAAATCAAGGCACTAATATGCAAATATTCATGTATAGATTCAAGTCATACGTCTGTTATCAAGCAATCAAACACCATTCAGGTGTTACACATGAATACACATATTAACTATCGGATCTCTAATAATTGATGACAAGCGTTCAAGTTTGTATAACACCCTAATTATTCATTCAGTTTCTCACTATTTGACCATATCAATTAAGCATCTTGTTCGTAACCTCCGATTACGTTTTAAGTAACATACATACACAATACTCGGACCTATTCATCATCACATAACACCTTTCACATATGTATTTAACATTTGTCAGGAATTTCTTGGATGAATTGATAAAAGTTGTTTGCTGTGGCAGGCTTATTCACGTGACGTTCAGATTGCATGTGATTATAATTGTTGTCAGCCATTATGCTTGGTCCAATTAATGGTGAAAGGTGCACAACTCAATACATAGGAGGTCCAATATAGTTTAATAATTAATATTATTCTTGGTCCACTACATATTCAGCCATTATTCTGTATAATCATGGTTCATAACCATTACTCTAATACATGCTTCAATCATTCACAACACATGTATTCGATAGTATGCATACGCACAACATGAAACACGTAAAATAATAACTCACATACCGATCAAATGCAGGAACACGAGTGATGCTTCGAAAATAGAAGATTGCCTCGATTGGGGGGGGGATTCTTCGGCCGTCGCGATTCCAGGGGGGTTGTTTAGGGTTTGCTTATTTGTGTTTAACAAGGAATTGTATAAAGGTTATGAGTGTATAACAACTACTCATGCACAAACTAAGGGAATGGGTTGGGCTCAGGTTGGTTCGGTAGGGTATGTGGGCCGAGAGAAGAGGAATCCAAAAGTCAAGAAGTGTGTGATAAGAGAGTTATCGGCCCAAGTATAACAAGTGTGCCAAGTAATTTCACAGTATATAAAAATGTTTAATGATTCTTAGCATGAAACGGACAAATAAACGTAGAGACACACGCCAAAGGTTGTGGAATTTAAATAACGCTAACCTTAGAGATTCGGGTTGTCACATCATCCCCAACTTGAAAGAAATTTCGTCCCAAAATTTGATAAGTAAGCTAGTCCAAAACGGCCAAAATATTAAATCATGATCCAAAACGACGAAATGTTAACTCAGGATGACTGTGGATTTTCCGCGGGTACCACATCATCCCCAACTTGAAGGAAATTTCGTCCCGAAATTTGCCAATGACAACAAAGTTGGTTTCACCATCAGAACAATTAAGGATATTAGAGAATTATCAGATCTTTATGTTCCCACGTCAGCTCCGGTCCACATCTTGAGTTCCAACGAACTCTCACAATTGTCGTATGACTATGCTAACGAACCTTGACTTCCTGGTCCATGCATTCAATAGATTCCTCAACATCTGCAACTTGTCTTTAACCTTAGACGCTAATAAAGGTATCACAAGCTTTCCATCGAACAAACACTTCCTTAGATTCGAGGCATAAATGATATCATGTACGTTACCTAATTTGTCGGGTAACTCGAGTTTGTAGGCGACGTAACCAATTCTTTCCAGAATTCTGAATAACTCAGTGTAACATAAATTAGACTTGCCACGCTTCCCAAGCGTACCACACCCTCCCAGGGTAAGACTTCCAATATGACACGTTCACCTGTAGCGAACTCCCGGTGTTTCCTAAGTTATCAGGGTTCCTGGCGATCACGCGTTGTCGCCACACAATTTCCAATACCGAGTGCAAACCCTAGACCTGTGATTAGGTTGTCATCCACCTCAATCCAACAAGGAGGTTGGCATTATCATCCACGTAACGCCTCAAACAGAGCTGTATGCATAATAAAACGGTAACGGCTGCAGCAAAGCTCACCCAAAGATAAGTGTCATTCCCAAATGTTTACTAAAGTCAATCACGCACATGCTCGCAGCATGTCTTCGTGTGTCAAGATGGTTCGTTACTCTGTCCGGTTGTCCTACAGTGATAAGTAATGCTCATGTCTAGGTGTGAGCCAAGGGTGTTGCGTATTGCCTGACATCAATCAGGTATAGATCAAAATCAAAGGTATCAGGATTTGGCACCTCATGCCTAAAAACCGCCTCTCTCAGAGGAATATTCACAACTGTGAAGACTCGTCAATTTCCTTGATTGCGAGGGAGTGTGCTGGTAACGTGAGACAATCAATAATCACCCAGGTGATATTGCTTCCGTTTCGAGTTGAAAGTCGACTAGTGACAAACTCCATGGCAGTCTGTTCTCATTTCCATAGGGGTGTTCCTAGTTGCTGACACAATTAGAAGGTTCCTGGTATTCCGCCTTGACTTTCGCACAAGACAACGTCATCCACATACATTGCTAGGTGGGCCTTCATGCCCAATCACCAATACAAGATTTATGGATCCTAATATCTCTCATCAAAATCCAGACAACTAGAATATCGCAGCCGGTGTGCTTTGCCCAACACAAGTTTCCTAAAGTTTCCATATGATGAGATCCACACTCATTCCTTGAGGTAGCGAATATCGTCCGTCCTGCCAAGGGTTGCTTCTCCATGCCCCGCATGGGTTCGACTTTAAAATCCTCTTCCTTCAGTTCTCCAGTCTGAACAGAGCGAGTCTGATCAGGTAGGTTAGAGTCGATAATGAGCTGCAGAGCTCATGCACATTCAAGCTTCGCAGTCGTAATCATTCAAAAATTCCATCCAGCGATGCCATTAACTAATTTAGCCCTTTCGAAACCAGGGTACACGGGAGGCTCTTATGATCGGTCTAAGTAGTGCATTTGGTACCGTCCAAGTAATGCCTCCAACTTAAATCCAAAGATCACAGTTTCCACCGCAGGTTGTGACTCATGCAATTCTCCTTGTAAGTCTACTACGTAAGCTATTACCTTCTCGTGTTGCATTAGTGTGTAACTGGGGCTTTGTTTCGAACCATCATGATATACCACTAATCACCCGCACCCTCGGGTAAAGACGATGCCCAGTGTATTGCAGAGTTGGGATTCAAAAGCTGAAATGACGTCCTCCTGTTTTGTCTTCCACGAACACAGCACCCTGCTGTGCTAAAGAGGTTAAAGCTGCGCAATCTTCGAAAATCTTCTGATGAATCTGCGATAGTATCTAGTGAGGCCAAGAATTGCTGCATCCTCGAAGGGATCTTTGGTGTCGATCAATTTCTAACAAAATGGATCCTAGCAAGATCCACGTGTATTCCCACTTCGTTGGTTACATGATTAAAATGTACCTCTCGAATCCAGAAGTTACCTTTTAACTAGACTTCGCGCGAAGTGGCTCCGCCCTCAGGAACTCTAAAATAAGATACATATGCCGTCCATGATGTTCCTTTCTCCTGGAAATGATTCAACACGTTGTCATAAGCATAGCCGATTCATGTGATCCATACAGCTGCTGATGTGATGATTAGCCCAAGGGTCATGGAGTACAAAGTCGTAATGGCCGCACTGCGTTCGATTTGCCGTTTCAGGAACATCCTCCCTCTGGACTTCCATCTGTTGATAGTTCATCCATTAGTCAACCCTCGAATAGGAGCTTGACCCCCGCAACTGGTCAACATGTGGTCGGTACCTGGTTGGGGCGAACGGTTCTTGACTGTCTCCTTGCTGAGTTCTCGATAGTTAGTACATGTACGAAAAGGCTTATCTTCACGGATATAACTGGGGCTCCCCAAAGCGAAAAACTAAGCCCGATAAAACTTCTGTCCAACAGTTCCTATAGTTGATTAAACAGTTCTTGCAGCCCTCCTGGTGCAAAACGGTATGGAGTACGAGTAATCAGGGTTGCCTCTGGTGCGAGATCAAACTGAGATTCTTCCCTTACAACTGTGGAAGAAAACTTGAAAGTTCATCGGGTGTCACACCGAGAGGAATCACGAACAATTGGTGGATCCTCGATCCCCTTTTCCTTAGCCTTAACATCAGTAATGGTTGCTAACATAGTGGGGTGATCTCTCTGTAAACGCTTTCTGGGCTTTCATTGCTGCTATGATGCCAACCTTTACACCACTCTAACACTTTAGAGCATATAGCGACGCAAAATTTTCTTCTCACAGGGTATATCTGCGCGATATCTGGATAACCATTCCACACTAACTACTGCATCGAAACTATCAAGGATATCAGAAGGAAGGTCGAAGTTGAACACTTGTCCCACATGGTCGAGTTTGCGTCCCAACGAACATATGAGGCTTCGATTGTCTTGCCATCAGCCGATTCCACAACAAGTCCAGTTTCAAGAAGTATCAGGGTTGGACAGAACAGGGACTAGACGATTAGTTACCAAGGGCGTGTAGGCCACCATGTTGCTATAATCCTAGCGTCGCCCACGCCAATCCTATATGCCCTTCCATGAGTATTATTTCCGGTGTTGTTGTTTTCGTTACGAGAATTTCCAGTACTACCGTTGTTCCCTCGATTGTTGTCATCTTGATTTAACAGCGGCCAATCCATGCCTGCATTTCCATACTGGAGGCTACAATTACGAGTACCTTGATGATGCCGTGACTGTTGCCTCTAATGTTGTTGCTTTAACGACAGATTCCTTGCGATCCTTTTCCCTTAGGGTCCACCTACCCGTTGTTCCTGACACGTCCTAGGGTGCTGCCCATGGTGCTAGAGACTACACATCCCATATTCTAGTCGGCTTCCAATGTTTATGCCCTGCTTGGTTCGTATGAGTTGACTCCCATAAGTTGCTGACTTGGGTTAAGGGTTCAATAGAAGTCAATTTGCTGATGTTCATTGCTGGTAATCAGGGTCATTCTAGTACTATGGGTTGGTAGTGCATCACGTTAATCTTCTTGTCCATCAGTCTTGCGAGTCGATTGAATAGCGCACGGTAAATTTTCAGAGAATCACAGGGGTGTCCGTACTTCTGAATTTGAGGCGTCAATTTGTTGCGTCAAAGTAAACGAGGAAAAGTGGGAAAGGATAGACCAAACATTTAACGTTTCGACAACTTTCTCAAAGACGTTCGCACGATCACCTAATGTTTCTACACGGCTTGCTAGACGTTCAGTTACGTGTTTAAGTATCACTCGATATCATGGAGACTCGTAGGGGTTCAGAGGGAAACGAAAGAGCCACGCTCAAACAGGAGACAGTCATTGCTATGACCCCTATGGATCGTTGTGTTTCACCTTTGGTCGAATAATGGAATGGAACCCCTTTCACACTTGTTAGGCCTCGTTGGGACTCGCATGCACCCCACATTATTATTATGTGTGCACCCACAATAATAACATGATTTGCATGCTCATCTCAGCTCCTCCTAAATCGTGTCAAATAGTTCCTAAGACTCGAGTAGCAAACAAGGAACATCACAAAACATGGGTCACGGATGTTAAGGGGGAGATGCCACACTATCAATCACATACACAGGCAAATAACACATGAATTCATATTGTTGTGCTAAACGTGTAATCACATGCAACATCAGATGTAAGTGTTCACTAGTTATGCAGTACAATGAGTAAACGAGAGACGAACCTTGCTGTAGGATCGTTTTCAGACCCGAATGAGTCATTCAGAAGAGTTTTGCTCAGTTTGAAAGGCGGAAACAGACAAACTGAGATCAATTCAGCTAGAATATCACTTAAAACTGTCGTATGATTGATTAGAAAACGTTTTACAATGAGACGACACTTCAGCAGCACTTCGTTGCTCTAACCAGAATAATTGTTAATGATTTCTCTTGGACAGGTATATATAGTCGACCTGATTTCGCTTGAGAATGTCAAGATTTCAGTTTAAGCGAAATCTAAACATATGATTTCGCTTGAGACTGTCCAATCCTCTTTCAAGCGAAATCACATCATTCAAGCGAAATATCATTATCTCAAAATATGTGTACTTTTCTAACATTCACAAGACTCGACACAAGACGAAGTCGACAGACGCATGCACTAACAGACTCCCCCTCGAATGTTGACGAGTCTTAAAGTGTTGAGTCTTCGCATCTTCAGTCTTTATCAGTCTTCTCGAACTCTTTGAAGTATCTGACGCTGTAAGCATCCTCATATCTCTCTCTTCTCTTAATCTCCAGGATCTCTGGCTCTTTCTTCAGCATCAACAGATTTCTCTCCTCGAATATTGATAATCTTCAGGATCAGAGTCTGGCTCTCGAGCTTTCTAATTCTCTTGATCAGATCTCTTGATTCCTTAAGTTCATCAGCATCAGCCGTTCCAGAATCGTAACCTGGCTCAATACTTGCTCAGGATCAATTCGTGGCTCTTCCCTACATAGAACTCTACACAACAATAAATTTTCTGATGACCACTTGTGGAGAAGATTATCAAATATGATTAAACACTTTGTAGAGTAAATTAGAATGATTTAACATTTACAGACTCTGATGAATCACTTGCAGGAATATCAACTTCATTTCAAAATATTTCATTTCAAAACATACTCCCCTCAACACATGCTCATCATGTTTAGCACTTGGAATTTTGAAAATCAGTTTTCCAACACCAGTTGTCGAAAATCTTTTTGAATTTTTCAAAATTTATGCTAAAACACACTGAAATCTTTTTGGATTTTTGAATGTAATGAAATACAGTAAAGAAATATTTACAAACAATATTTTTGTTAGTTTGTGTAAGAGGATCATATCAGTTTATGAGACAAATCACCAACACCGTTAAGCTTTAAACATTTTCAGCTCTAAACAATTCACATTGATTGACGATATCATTGTCTACTTAAACTCAATCTAAAAACTTTCGAAATGCTTACTGATACGTTTAGGTATATTAAGATAACACTAAATTCTTATGGACCCCACGATCTCAGCATATCCCCTCATCATGCAATACACTGACTCAAGTAATGCCTTTAAACTTTTATCAACTATGAATTGTGCAAAAACAAAGCATAATGTTTAAACATTAACAATCAGGTCGATCTTTCGATACGCAGAGAAAGTCCAATGTTTAAACAATATAAGAAATAAAAACAAGTTGAAATTGTTTAGGCTTTAACCACCAGTTCGATACTCCCGTATACGCAGAGGTGATCCAAAGCTTAAACAAAACACCAAAGAAAATAAAGCAGAATGTTTAGGCACTAACATCCAGTTCGATACTCACGTATACGTAGAGGATGTCCAACGCTTAAACAAAATAAAGAAATAAAACAAGTTTAAATCTTTGCAAAATGAAATGCACAATCACAATGATTTTTTCAGCAAGTTGTGAAAGTTCACAAACTGACCAGTTTTATGTCTTTCGACAATCAGCGATTACTGAGTAGGCACACAATCAAGAAGGACAAACTAAGTACTATGCTTTTGACCATGTTTCCCACTAGAAC
The DNA here is from genome assembly GCA_030545235.1 of Helianthus tuberosus. Lineage (NCBI taxonomy): Eukaryota > Viridiplantae > Streptophyta > Magnoliopsida > Asterales > Asteraceae > Helianthus > Helianthus tuberosus. The sequence goes on from CM060425.1 coordinate 205,540,397, forward strand.
TAGGCTTTTTCATTTAAGGTTTGTATCGTTCTCGCAAATCTACTAGTCTAGCTGAGCCTACCGTCACATCTTTAGTGAGACCGTTTATCACATTTTATCATTCAATTTCTTTAGTATGCCGTGATCGTCCACTGATGTACTATCATTTCCTCTTTTTCTCAACAAAACTCATTTTTTCATTTTTCAATGTTTTTGACTTTTTCAAATTTTCAAATGTTGTTGGATTTTCTGAAAAATTTTTACTCCCCCTAAAATACAAACACATTTTAGGAAATTTGAAAATAAACTGTACAATAAAATGACAACCGATATCGAATCACATCAATTGGCCATCCACTTGGCATAAACAATCAGAACTCCCCCTCACAACAAACTATTTTCCCATTGATTTCAAAACACTCAAGTTTGTCTTAATCAAATGGTTTTTCCGGAAAATAAGTTTTGTTGATTGATTTTAACCATTTGTAGGTTAGGGGATAAACTCATCATTTTGTTTCTCAACCACTTGTAGAAAATCAGATACAACTTAATGTCCCTGATGTACCACTTGTAAGAATAAATCTTTTTCAACCACATGGTTTACCAACTAATACCACATGTAGGTTGAATTCTTAAGATGCCAATTCCTACTCCTCACTTACCAACCTGGGAGTTCCGGCTAGTCATACTTGTGACCAATTTTCAATTTATCAAAAACAATCTAAGAATGATGCCGATTCATGCTCCACGATTACCAACTTGGGAGCTCCGGCAAGTCCACAGACTTACTGTTCGTAATATGTACCATCCCAGTCACAAACCAGGGATGGTTCAACTTTATCTTTCTTCGTCTTCTTCTCGTAAAACTCCTTTACTCCTTTGACCTTCCTGTCAACCATTTTTCCAAACATATGGTGAACTTTGGAGTTAAAAGCTCTTTCAATATCAAATTCTTTCTTTTCAGAGAAGAATTGATTTGAAATCTCAACTTTTCCAACTTTCTTTTTAACATTTTCAGCTCGAAGTGGTGGAAAATTCACATCATCCGCAATCGGCACTGATTTTTCACTTTTTACCTCAACCTGTGGCTCCTCTGACTTTGTGGAATCAAATATGAGTCATTCAGAAGAGTTTTGCTCAGTTTGAAAGGCGGAAACAGACAAACTGAGATCAATTCAGCTAGAATATCACTTAAAACTGTCGTATGATTGATTAGAAAACGTTTTACAATGAGACGACACTTCAGCAGCACTTCGTTGCTCTGACCGGAATAGTTGTTAATGATTTCGCTTGGACATGTATATATAGTCGACCTGATTTCGCTTGAGAATGTCAAGATTTCAGTTCAAGCGAAATCTAAACATATGATTTCGCTTGAGACTGTCCAATCCTCTTTCAAGCGAAATCACATCATTCAAGCGAAATATCATTATCTCAAAATATGTGTACTTTTCTAACATTCTAAACACAAGACGAAGTCGACAGACGCATACACTAACACTTGTAATCTGGAGCCGAGTGTCATGGTCGATTTCAGAACTGTTCGGTTATAGTCTGGTTTTATAAAAACGTTTTAAAACTAAGTTCACTATGACCAGTGGCTCTGATACCAAACTGTCACACCCCCAAAATACCACCTATGGAATGTCCCTGTTAGGCGTGTGACGTACCAATAACGAGCCACTATTTACATTGAACGCGTACAAGTTTCAAAATAAAATCCTTAATTATTAATGTAAAATACCATCAACGAGTTTAAATGAAAACCAACATGTCCAGCGGAAGCAAATAGTAAACCAATGTTAAACTGTTTCAAAAACCATTGTATGATATCAATAGTTCAATCACATGAATCCCTACAGTCGACCCATGACCACTCCAGCTACTCCAGAGAGCAAGTTCCAATCCAAGACATCTAACGACCTACAAGCATGTAGACAAGTGTGTCAGACGACGCTGGTGAGTTCAAAGTTTTGTTAACGCGTTTAGTTACCAGGTATGTGTATAAAACAGTTCAACAGTTCAATAGTTCAATAATTTGATTTGATGTTGTTATTAACTCGATTACCGCAGATGGCTACAAGATGTATTTGCCCAACCCCAATGTCTCTATCAAAACGTTGGTCATGCTTTAAGGAAATTAGTTCACGCCCGTCCTCCCCGGTACGGTGTGAGGGTGCCAAACCTAATAGCACTATCAACTAATAACCTCGTTGCCTCCCCGGCAACTACCGGTAGATGTAAGGGGTCTTATGTGATAGAAAATGAGTGTAATAACAAACATCCCATTAACCTGACGTTCCTCCCCGGAACGTTACCCGATATCCCTCCCCGGGATGCATGCTTGGAAAAGACCAGTGAACTCACCTTAGATTGCTCAGTATGTCACATTACTTTACCCATTCCAAGTTGGTCAACCAAACCCTACCGTGGTTACCAAAGACAATCAGTTAACATGCACAAAAATCACATATTCCGCATTCACATTGCACAAGTAGCATACACACCTCATCATATGAGTTATATCAGTCGTTCATGAAATCCAACAGTAACCTATGTTGCGCTATCACATAATTATCACATTACACATATCAAATTCTAACAAGTCTTAGCAGTTAATTACCTCACATACAACTTACCAACATTAAACACCTAACATGACTTTCTATTCACAATGTACGGCCCAAGAATCCTAAATTCTCACTTAGTGTGCGGTCGGTTTTCAAGTGTGCGGTATAACAAGCCCGCAAGTGAGGTGTGCTACTCATTTTCTGGGTACAGTCCATGATCAGCTTTTGGCCCAGTCACTCCGGCCCAATTAAAAGTGTACATTAGATGGGTTGGTCCCCTAACTATGCTCGGCCCAACGTAAAGCATAACATGTGTGGCCCAACTGTAACACCCGACTTAATAAATCAAGATTTTATTAATAAAATACACATTTAAATGCTAAAATGTGACTTTACAAAAACTTTTCATACTAACATTTCCACATGTTATCTACATTTCAAAAATACAACTTAATGTAATTGGATTCGTCGTTTTAAAGATACGACGAAACGCCGCGCGGAAGCTTGTATTTTATCGTGTTCGGTTCCTCATCGAGCATGATCTTCATCCGGGCACTCTTGGCGATCACCTATGATCAAAACCAACTTAAAAGTTAGTTTTGATAGTCAAATATTAAGTTCAAACAAGTACATGGGTTAAAATGACAAAATTTAAAAATTTTCCGGAGTTAGGGGCATCGCGTGACGCCAAGGGCCTAGGCATCACGCCTAGCCCTTGTTTTCAGAGACTGTTGCCTTCAGTTGTTGCTGTACATTCCCAGCTCAACCCGATTTCACGGAAACGGCCATAACTTCTTCGTTATTGATCCGTTTTACCCGATTCTTTTTCCTACGCGTCCTTAATTTAATTCTCCATCTTATGAAGTTAAAATCCAACATCCAACATAAATAAATTTTGAGACTTTCAAGCCTTCGACTCGTTACCTTTTTATCAAATTTTACCCGTTTATGCATTTTATCAAAAAAACATATTTGTTTGATTCCTACACCACCTACACTTCTTCAAATAAATGTTATATACCATATTAGGTTCTAATCACAGGTTTATTACACAATTTAAACCCATTTTCGATCGTATGCTTATTTTGACCCGTTAAGGGTATTTAAGCACTTTCGAGCCTAAAATAGCTTTCGATTGCTTCTAGCATTCCATTACCACATTTCTTATCCTATAATCTCCCACCCCAACTGTATTTAAGGTAGGTTTAATGTGGTGATCAATATAAACCAAATTTTACCTCTCGAATCATTATTTTACGGCAAAAACTCAAATAGTGCCATTTAACTAATACAATACCTCTTTCAGCTTCTATACTTATTCTAAGTATTTACCTCGTCATAAAACTCGTTTCCAAACAACCTTTAAGGGTCGTTTGTTCCATTTAGCCTACAAGGGCATTTTGGTCGATTTTAGTCCTTTTATGACGAAGGACTCTCTCTCAAATTATTAGACCAAAATAACACTTTTAACTACAACATAATTATGCGTACCTGGCCCAGATCAACAAGTAGACCCGATTTATACCTCGTTTTCATTATCACACCATCAATGGTGATGCAATTATCCGATTGGCTAATCGGTCCTGTTAACATAAGACTTGACAACCACATTAGTCGATATTGTCAAATGGTGTTGTCATCACCATTCGACCCGTTTGGACTATATGCCCAACATTATCTATTTAATCAAAAACATCGTTTTTGATTTCCAATTCATACATCCATTCCATCCCGGATTTTATAACCATACCCCTTTTTCTTTTACACTCTTTTCTTACAAATTCAACCCATTTCGGCTTACGCCATGGGTATCATTTTAACCTTGATTTAGTCGACACTTGACAAATTTCCATATTTCCAATATTATCGTTATCACGTTTACAACGTATCGAATAAACGGGTATTCTACATAAGTGTGTAACTTACACTTACCTCGCATCCACGCCACGCTTTTCTTTCCGTACTTGCTCCGTTTGACCCGCTCCCTCCTCCAAGCTTTCATCTAGCTTGTTACGCGTCAAACTATTGTCAATCATTTACAAGGCGGTTAAATTAGTCATAAAAATCACGACTATTCCACCTCACTTATTTCCTATGCCGAAGCTACTATTTGACTTCATGATTAGTTAACTTAACTTATCTAAAGTTAACTACTTTCAATCGCATGGTTTACGATATTATGTCTAAATCAACATAGTATTTAGAACTCTTATCACTTCATATCATGCGTAATTGCCATATCATTCGAATACGCGTTTTCACTCTAAATTTCAACACTTTAGTTCTCATTTAGGCATTTTAACAAACACCTAATGTGCATAATTTTACATATTTACTAACTAGTTCATAACTAGTTATTTTCACCAAGATTTACATCAAAATCAAACCTCTATGTCTAGTGTTCATGAACTACACATCATATTTTCAGAAATCAGTTTCTATGCATCAATTTACACTAGATTAGCATTCTACATCCTAGTGTTCATCATTTTCTCACAAAACCCATGAATCACCTTCAATGTGTTCATGAAATTTTCAGAATTTAGCCATGATTTCATATATCGTTGTCTAGGGTTTACTCCTAGACACTATATCATTCTTTTTCTATCCATAAAACAAACATGCATCAACAGATTTCTAATTTTCTAAATTCATGAGAATTTCAAGTGGAGAATTCTTGTCAAATTTTACATACCTTATGATCTCCTTGTGATGGGGATCACTAATCTATGTTCGATTTTCGCTTAGGACTTGATTTTAACCTTCAATTTCTGAGATTTGTGGAGTTCTTGGGTGTGAAGAACCCTGGTCGCCACTCCCTGCCTGGTTCGATCTTTACCCACGCCCAAAATGGGTTTTTGGGTTTTAATTTTCTTATTTCATTAATATTAGTTTTAATTTAAACACTTTCAGCCCCTCAACTATCAATTGGTTCTAATTTGAGTATTTTGTTCTTTCACTTAATAACAAGACTTGTACTAGGTTATTTATTTCCTAGTTACTTTATCTTGTTCACAACCCGTTTTATTTTAAGTCCCGTTAAATCTTGGGCCTTTTTATATACTTTGCTTTCTCAAGGTATTTATCCTCCTTTTTAATTAATATCAAGTTTATTTATTTAACTCCTAATATTCGCCGGGTAAATTTTACCACTAACGGTATTTTACCCGTCTCTTAGTATTAACAGGGTTTGATTACCAAACTCGTTTTCGGGGTGTTACACCAACCTGTTGCGGCCCGAGTGAAACTAAATGGGCTTACAGCTCGTGAACCCGATTACTTAATATGATCCAATTAATGCAGTATGGACCATCTCGTTCACCAACTGATACACATGAGAGCCCGCATGGTTACTTAAGTTTATGCATAATTCATCAACGACCCAAACTTGGAGATTAGTCTGTTACGAGTCCCTATCCCTATGGCTTCGGTTCATTTAATCAACTCCCATTAACTCGACAAGACTAATGTACAATCATGCTCATTCAATAAGTGTTAACCTATCCCATTAATCAACATGTGTAACTATAAATCAAGGCAATAATATGCAAATATTCATGTATAGATTCAAGTCACACGTCTGTTATCAAGCAATCAAACATCATTCAGGTGTTACACATGAATACACATATTAACTATCGGATCTCTAATAATTGATGACAAGTATTCAAGTTTGTATAACACCCTAATCATTCATTCAGTTTCTCACTATTTTATCATATCAATTAAGCATCTTGTTCGTAACCTCCGATTACATTTTAAGTAACATACATACACAATACTCGGACCTATTCATCATCACATAACACCTTTCACATATGTATTTAACATTTGTCAGGAATTTCTTGAATGAATTGATAAAAGTTGTTTGCTGTGGGAGGCTTATTCACGTGAAGTTCAGATTACATGTGATTATAATTGTTGTCAGCCATTATTCTTGGTCCAATTAAAGGTGAAAGGTGCACAGCTCAATACATAGGAGGTCCAATATAGTTTAATAATTAATATTATTCTTGGTCCACTACATATTCAGCCATTATTCTGTATAATCATGGTTCATAACCATTACTCTAATACATGCTTCAATCATTCACAACACATGTATTTGATAATATGCATACGCACAACATGAAACACGTAAAATAATAACTCACATACCGATCAAATGCAGGGACACGAGTGATGCTTCGAAAATAGAAGATTGCCTCGATTGGAGGGGGGATTCTTCGGCCGTCGCGATTCCAGGGGGGTTGTTTAGGGTTTGCTTATGTGTGTTTAACAAGGAATCGTATAAAGGTTATGACTGTATAACAACTACTCATGCACAAACTAAGGGAATGGGTTGGGCTCAGGTTGGTTCAGTAGGGTATGTGGGCCGAGAGAAGAGGAATCCAAAAGTCAAAAAGTGTGTGATAAGAGAGTTATCGGCCCAAGTATAACAAGTGTGCCAAGTAATTTCACAGTATATAAAAATGTTTAATGATTCTTAGCATGAAACGGACAAATAAACGTAGAGACACACGCCAAAGGTTGTGGAATTTAAATAACGCTAACCTTAGAGATTCGGGTTGTCACAATACCCATCGCCCTACTGTTATGCTATAAGTCCATTCTTAGATGAATATTCTCTTCCAAGCGTAAGATATAGCAAATACTGACTTTGGAACTATTTTCAGTAATTAACCCTACAATACTGACAATAGGTTAGAATAGAAGATATGCTACGCTTTTAGCATAATCGGACTACGCCATTACGTGAGTTTCCTTACACCATTTTCAAATTGTTTTCCTGTTTTACATGTGGTGAATTGCATATTACATACGTACAAACTTGCACATGGATACATGACTTGATGTGAATTATCTAAGTTATACTAACACACGGATAATCATCCCAACCATGAGCGATCAACTATAGGTCGATGGATATGTGAATAGTACTATTGGTCTAAGCAACCCAATTGAACTGGCACGGATGCCATGGGTTTTACTGCAATTGCACATGTCTAAGACTCCCTTGAAGGCAACCACTGTTCTAGGAAAAAACAAACTGATGAAGAAGATGAGTAGAGGTTTGAATAATACAGAAAAAAGGCATTAAGGTGTCAGCTTGATTATCAAACTGATCATGCTACTGATTTACTTGCTGCTAAACTCAAAGAAACACTTACAAAGTTAATCAGCAGACCACAATCACCAAACTCATCATTAATAAGTCTTGTCCCAAGAAAACCATCTGATCCAAAAATACTAAAGTGGAAGTCATCATCAGAAACCCACGTATTGATTTTGATCAAGTCAGATGTTAATGTTGAAAAGCTTAAAATAGAGGATGCATATGGTTTGAATGCATGTGGTCTCCTAGATCTTTTGAACCTTGAACTTGAAAGGGATGATGAAGAAGACATCATCTCCTTGGACTTTGAATTACAATTCAAAGGACAAATCCGGTAGATGTTGATGAGAAATAAAGATCAAGAATAAAGAAGAGTTTTGGCATCATCTGTTTTAGGGGGAGATTGTTGGCTCATGTGGATCCCACCTTAAGAACAGATGATTGAAAGCCAAAACAATCTACAATCAATTGATCCTTCATAACAGTGCTTGAATTTATTCTTCTCCCAGTGGCAAAGGTATCAAACAACTGTTGCTTCAAAAGGTCTGCTACAAGCTAAAGTATACTGATTCATAAGGTCTGCTAAAGTAAACCGCTGATGAAGGCTAAAGTCTGCTGGAAGCAAAGGTCTGATCACCCTTTGATTATAGAAGACAAAGTCTGATGAAGAAGGTCTGTTGATGCTCAACAGAAGATAAGGCTCATCAGACGTTGAATCAACAGAGGATAGATAACAGTGTTTCCAATGTAACAGTGTTTAGCTATAGCAGATATTAGAGGTTGTTATAGTTGTTAGATGTCATTGTCTAGGTGACGTCAGCCTACATTCCTCAGTGGTTTGCATTGTACTATAAATAGAATAGTGCATGTCCTGTTCTATTTATCACTTCATCACCTTGACATTTTGTACGAGCAAATTGTGTGATCTCAGGCTGAGAGGGAGTTTGTGTTCATGTATAGGTGAATCATTGTATTTTCAATCATTCAATTTAAAGTATTCATGATGAAAGAAATTCTCTCATTGTTTATGATTTAAAGTTTACTTTCATTCCGCTCCATTTATTTCCACATTTGTTATCATCTTCCATTGTTCATCTTAAACATTCACAAACATTTCAAACTCAGATCCTAACAGATTGGTAGTCGACGATTGCTCCAGTGTTCTTCATATATAGTTCCAGGTGAGATCGCAATCGGTGATGAACGGAGGCCACACTAGTGGTAATAAGGAGTCTTGAGATAAGTTGTGAAGTTTCAAAAGGAACGAATTCGATATGATACTGATCGTTGCTTCTTTCAAGTAATTTCAATATGATAATTTATTTGTTTTCCATTCTAAATTCAATAAACCAAATTTAGATTTCTTTACATTTGCATATAAATTGTAATTGACTAATCTATTTTGTATTCTATTATTATCATTTCTCAAACATATGGGTTTAGCTATAATACCTTATTAAGTAAACTGGGTTTTTTACCATTTTGGTAATTTTACCATGTGTACAAGTTTTGAAGCTACATGTATAAGAGAGCCAAGCCATTTTAGAGGGGGTAAACTTGCACATTATCCAAAGAATTAAGACACTTTAAGGGCATTTAGGGATTTCAACACCTTTGTAACCTATAATTAAAATGACATGTGAAGAGTCTCTAATCTTTTACCATTTTCTTGCCTTCATACCCCTCTATCATTCTTTTATCACTAAATGCCATAAAAAAACCGTCTTGAATTGTTCTAAAAAGCCAGCCAAGCGAAATTTATCCTTTATTCAATTAAATACATGTCAATTGAATATCAGTAACTGTGAAACCATTCATCATCCAAACGTACAAAAACAAAGACTACATCTTCCCAAATCTTCCACCTAGGGTTCCGATTCTCTTTTGGTGGTTGCTGCTAGGAGCTCAACTGATGAGGATCTTAGTGGTTTGGTGAAGGCCCTCAATTTTGTGATTAGGTAATAAGTGGATGATAATTATACGATCCATTTCTTGATTATTGGGAATACGATCTTTGTTTGTGAATAAAATGCTACTAATTTGCTATTGTTGAATTTATTGTGATTTTATATTCTTGTCTTGGTTTGAATGTTGGTCTATTCGAATTCTGATGCTATAGCATTTTTCAGAACTTGGATTGGTTCATAACAATTTATGATTATATCTTGAGAATTTTAGTCATTTAATACCTTTTTAAATTGTTTCGTTTGATCCGTACCTATATCTTTCAAAACCCGTATTGGATCAAACAAAAATGACCTTTTAAACAAATTGTTCCGGTTGATAAATGAAGAAGGTTCATTGACTTCGTCATTTCCTTTCCAATTTATTTGTTCTGCATTCCATAATCACTATTTGATGATAATACTCATGTCAAGTAGTTATCTTTGTTTAGATTTATGATTATTTGCATATTAATTTTTCTGATGTTTTCTTTCAATGACAGAAAACATGAGTAAAGGATTGATCCTCATATGCAATGGATTTCTTATGTGACCCAATGTCGTCAACCAAAAGCCACCAGGTAGGTAAAGGTTTATCACAGATGGCTGAAAGTGTTGGTCAGATTTATCAACTTTGAAATTTGGAAAAGGGACATTTGGTTAAAATAGGTTAGGTGTGTTGTAGAAGATATAATTGATGGTTTCATACGCTGCAAAATGTAACAAGACATTGTTATATCAGGATGCATATACACAAGGTTGATACTTTTGTTACTGTTGTTATTTTGGAAAATAATGATGAATGAGATGAGCAGCAAAAGATGAATTTTCATCTCTAAACTTTTGTTACTATTGTTGGTCCCCAGAGGTTGTGATGTGAATCATTTTGATTCATTTTTTTTTTTTGTAAGCTACTTAAGAGGCTTGAATAAGACGTACCTCTGCATAAGTAAGAAACCATGATGGCTCTTCAAGTAAGCATTTAACTAATTTGTTTTTTCTCAACTTTATTTTTGTTTATATTTTAATTTTTGAATGGTTTATAGGATAGAAATGAGAGGTTGTTTTACAAGGCGGCCCAAAAGTATGGGGCATTTTCAAGAGGCTCATGGTTTGTTTATTCGTATAGAAGCTAAGTAAGTTCATATTTTGGCGCGTGACTACTATATAAACTCTTAAATTAATAACTTTTTTTTCCTAGGGGTAGGATTTTCGAGATTGTGGAATAATTGGCCAGAGAAGAAAATTCGAGCTATTGTTTTCACATATGGATAATGGATCTAGGAACTCGGAGACCCTGGTTGCCAGGTTTCGGACCAAGGGGTTTTTTTTGTAAGAAGAAAAAATCAGTTTGGTTGATTGTATAAATGAATAGGAAAACAATGTATTTAAATTTAATCAGTCAAATTATATTCGAACATAACCAAATCAGTTGCAACAAAGCAAACGAAGAATTGAAACATTCATTAATGTTATCTTGCAACACAACTAAATGATTAAGCTAACTTATTTTACCATCAGGTACCGAGTAGTGGAGGTACTTGCTTGCTGGTGGTGGATGTGTATTAGTCGAATGTAGGTTAGAAACGGGCTGTACCCATCAGATATTGTTTTTTACATTAGTTTTAGTTATGCTCTCTACATTTGTAGAGTGATATATATGAAATTTAGAGTTGGCGATTTTAATAAGATTGCTTGTTAAAGAGTTGATTTGGTTTAACTTACTACTTAATGGATCAAACAAATTAGAATATACTTTTGTTTATGGTGTAAGTGTTATTTTATCTGGTAAGTTTTTCACGACTTTACTAATTACAAAAAAAGTTTTTGTTCATATGATTACAAATTAAGTTCCACATGGGTACAAACGCCACCTAAACGACATAAACTTGGTAAGAAATGCTTACGCCTTGGATAAATATAAACATTTGATCTTAGTATTTGGGGATATGTATTAATATTTTACATTAGATATGCTATTTTGAAGCCTGTATAAGCGGATCCCAACAGGTAATTTTGTTGATAACAAGCTAAAGGATATACCTAATATCCGAATAGTAATGACTCGACAGGTATCGGGTCTGGTGTTTGACTAAGATTAGTAATACTCGCCCCATTGCAATTCCATTAGTTATAAACAATATCTACATATAGAGGTCATTATATGAACCTTATGATTGCCTGATTGGTGCTTTCTGCAACAACAGTGTTGAAAATGGAAAGCATAGAAAAAATAAGAAACATGGGAAGACAAGAGGAAACATGGTGGTTTTGCATGGTTGTGATGGAAGCTCTCTTGACATGTGTCGCAACCCCCGCCCCCTATTTGTCTCGGGAACGGACGGCCGCAAACAACAGTGTTGGTGGTATCGGTGTTTATTAATTTGGCAGTGGAAATTTAATCAGGACCGTAGTTAGGAAATATTTTATCAGAGTAAAACAGCACATTTTATATATTAAAATACATTGGGACAAAACCCAAGTTTTCATTACAAACTGATTTATAGGGATAAATCCCATTTTATAGAAATAAACGCCTTCTTTTATTTAGGTAACTTTTATAGCCACTTTTCCAAGCCTTCAGTGCTGTCCAGTTGGCTTCTAATTGGCTTTCACATTGTGTTACATGAAACGCGTTTAAAAACATTTTGTCAGTGGTTAATACTGGTGAGTGAATCCCAGTTCAATCAAGAAAACTTTTATTAATTTAAACAATATTGAGAGCGATTACAATGTTTACATCTACACAATTACTCATTCAGTACTTGTCACTCGACCGTATCTGTGGCTATGGTCATATCACACATTGGCTAACCCGTTGTCCAATTGTGAAGATTATCAAGTAATGTATACAAAACCCCATAATACCGGAAGTAATTGAAAAATTACAAAGACTCAATCACTGCTTAATCACATTGTAAAATATTTAAGATTTTGTAAAAACTGTTTACAAAAAGGAGATTACTCACATTGCTGTCTTAGGTTTTCTGTAAGGATTTCCTGAGAATTATCTATAATTTACACAAATGCACACGTGTTAGTATAATAACACATTTTAACATTAGTAATACCCTCCCTGAGACGGCATTCTAACGACTACGTCGGGCCGAACCACGACAGCCGTTACGGAACCCTAGATCAATCGGGGAGAGTATCTAATACGTATCCAGGGGTTATGATACTTACAACGGAGCGGAACTTCGTTATTTAGGGGGACATTATACCCGAGTATAATGCCTACTATTAAGAAATTGAGAGAGAAAGTCGAGACATGAACGAATGAAAACTGAAGACCGAAGGCCTCCCTTTATAGGGCTGGTCGACAGGTTCGTCGCGCCCAGCGACGAGGAAGGCAGGGGCCTTCGCGGCCCGCGACCTAGGTGCGTAGGGCCTAGCTTCGCTGCGTCACCAGTCTAGCTTCGCCACGTGGCGGCTTCCGGAGGAGGGAGGGTGGCCAGGTTCGTCGCGCCCCGCGACAGCCCAATAATTTTTGTTTTTATTTATTTTTTAATGTTTTAACGTATTTTGGGCTCGGTTTTCGCATACGGGTTATATTTGAAGACATATTGGGACATTTTAATATATTTTTAGGGTGTCAAAAATATTTCGAGGATGTCGGTTTATTTAGGTTGTTATATCCTCCCAACCTTGTTTTAGAGCTCGTCCTCGAGGTCTACTGGAACATGTGTGGATATTTCCTTTGTATTTATGATTCAAGTTCCCATGTGTATTTTGGTCCTCTTTTGGAGTCTCATTTCACTTTGACCAGAACTAATCTCTTGTGCTTGAGGTTCTTAACTTTCATGTCTTCAATTTGTAGAGACCTCTCTACAAATTTAAGTTGTTCACTTACCTCTATGTCCTTAAGAGGTACTACAAGTGATTCATCGGCTAAGCATTTCTTGAGATTAGATACATGAAATACATCATGTATTCCTGCCATTTCCTCTGGCAGTTGTAGCTGATAGGCTACAGGTCCTATTCTTCTAATAATCTCTAAAGGTCCAACATACATGGGGCTTAGCATTCCCCTCTTGATGAATCTTACTACTCCTTTCTAAGGAGAGACTTTTAACAATACCTTGTCACCTACCTGAAAGTCTAACGGCTTACGTCTGTTATCTGCATAGCTCTTTTGTCGATCACGTGCTGCTTTCAGTCATTCATTGACTTGAATGATCTTGTCGGTTGTTTCCTGTACTATTTCAGGTCCAGATAATTGCTTTTCCCCAATTTCTGCCCAACAGACAGGGGTTCGGCACTTTCGTCCATAAAGTGCTTCGAATGGTGCAGCATTGATACTGGTGTGATAACTATTATTATAAGAAAATTCTATTAAAGGTAAGTGATCGTCCCAATTACCTCCGAAATCAATTACACAAGCTCTAAGCATATCTTCCATTGTCTGAATTGTTCTTTCGTTTTGTCCGCCCATTTGAGGATGATAGGCTGTGCTTAGATTCAACTTGGTTCCCATTGCTTTTTGGAAACTTGCCCAAAAATGAGAGGTAAAATGGCTATCCCTATCAGAAACAATTGATAAAGGAATTCCATGTAATGAAACTATTTCATTTACATACAATTTGGCTAATTGTTCCATACTGAAAGTTTCCTTCATTGGTAGGAAATGAGCTGACTTAGTTAGCCTATCTACAATCACCCAGATTGTATGATTACTTTTTCTTGTCTTGGGTAATTGGTAACAAAATCCATTGTTATCAATTCCCATTTCCAAACTGGCATTTCTAATTGTTGTAGCAAACCTCAGGGTTTCTGATGTTCAGCTTTGACTTGCGAACAGGTTAAACACTTAGAAACATAAGCTGCTATATCCTTTTTCATTCCTATCCACCAAAAATTATTTCTTAAATCCTGATACATCTTATCACTTCCTGCATGCATCGTATACTTAGATTTATGGGCTTATTCTAATATATGATGACGTAGGTTTCCTAATTTAGGTATCCACATTCTTTTCTTACGGAATCTCCAAATTCCATCGGTTCCTTGTTCTAATTCTTTAATCATACCTTTTAACTTTTCAGTATCATCCTTGATTACTGAGTCTTGTGCTTCTCTTATCTGATCATTTAAATCTACCTGCAGATTTAATTTAAGAGAACTTACCCTTTTTGGCTTTTCATGATACTTTCGGCTTAAAGCATCAGCCACTACATTGGCTTTTCCTGCATGATACTGGATATTGCAATCATAATCATTAAGAATCTCCATCCAGCGTCTTTGTCTCATATTCAATTCTTTTTGCCCGAAAACATATCTTAAACTCTTATGATCTGTGAAAATAGTAAACTTGCTACCATAAATGTAATGTCTCCAAATCTTAAGGGCAAAAATTATGGCTCCTAATTCCAAATCATGGGTTGAATAATTTTCTTCATGATTCTTAAGTTGTCTAGATGCGTAAGCTATAACCTTTTGACGTTGCATCAACACACATCCATAACCTAACTTAGAAGCGTCACAATAGACTACAAAATCTTCAGTTCCTTCTGGTAACGCTAGTATGGGTGCGTGGGTTAATCTTTGCTTAAGAATTTTAAAAGCTTCTTCTTGTTTTGGTCCCTATTCAAACTTAACAGATTTACAGGTTAGCTTAGTTAAGGGAATGGCTATTCTAGAGAAATCTCGAATAAACCTTCTATAATAACCGGCCAATCCTAAGAAACTTCTAACCTCGATTGGTGACTCAGGGGTTTTCCATTTGGTAATCGCCTCGATCTTGGTGGGATCCACATGAATTCCTTCATGGTCGACTAAGTGTCCAAGAAACTGTACCTGTTCTAACCAAAATTCGCACTTTGAAAACTTAGCATAAAACTTTTCCTTCCTTAATAGACTTAAAAGTGCGTGCAAATGCTTTGCATGTTCCTCTTTACTCTTAGAGTAAATGAGAATATCATCTATCAAGACAATCATGAATTTATCCAAATATGGCTTACATATTCGGTTCATCATGTCCATAAATGCAGCTGGGGCATTGGTTAAACCAAATGGCATGACAGTAAATTCATAATGGCCATACCTTGTTCTAAATGCGGTTTTAGGAATGTCCTCTTCCTGTACCTTTAATTGATGATATCCTGATCTTAAATCGATTTTAGAGAAAAATCGAGCTCCTTGCAGTTGATCGAACAGATCATCGATTCTCGGTAATGGATACCGATTCTTAATCGTGACCTTGTTCAATTCACGGTAGTCAATGCACATACGCATCGATCCGTCTTTCTTTTTAACGAATAAAATCGGTGCTCCCCATGGCGATGAGCTTGGCTGTATGAATCCTTTCTCCAACAATTCGTCTAACTGTTTCTTCAGTTCCTGCATTTCTGCGGGTGCCAAATGGTAAGGTGCTTTGGCAATTGGTGCTGTCCCTGGTAGCAGATGGATTCTGAATTCAACTTCTCTGTCCGGCGGTAGTCCTGGTAACTCTTCTGGGAATACATCTGAAAACTGAGACACTACGGGGATGTCTTTTAGTTCTTTTCCTTTAGTGTTAGTGATTATGGAAATCAAATACACTATAGATCCTTTTCGTATATAACTTGTTGTTTTCATCACAGAAATGAATTTTTAGATCTAGATGGCTTATCTCCTTTAATTGTGATCTTTTCACCTTTTGGTGAATTTACTTGAATTGACTTTTGATCACATAAAATACTGGCTTTATTGGCTATTAACCAATCCATTCCTAATACAACATCAAATCTTGCCAGATTCATTGGGTAAAGGTTTTCCATAAATTTTTGATTTAAAAACTCTATTCTTGCTCCCTGCAAGAATTCGGGAATCTTAATGGTTTCTCCATTCGCTGTCTCTACTAGACATTCTTGTGGGAGTTTAGTTAATGACTGATTTAGAAGTTTGCAAAATGAAGTACTAAAAAAACTTTAGTTTGCACCAGAGTCAAAAAATATAATTTAGCAAAAACATCATTAACTAAAAACGTACCGGCTATCACGTTCGGGATCATCTTGGCTTTATCTGCAGTCAGAACAAATGCTCTTGCATTTTTAGCGTTCTTGTTGTCTGTAGCTGGCGCTAATTTCGGGCAGTTGGGCTTGATGTGGTCTTGTTCTCCACAGTTGTAGCATATCCTGTTCTTGGCTTTCTTCCTGCAGTCTTCTTCCTTGTGTCCAGATATTTTTAAAAAATTGCAGTATATGGAGCATCTCCTAGAATGCTTCCTTTTGCAATACTTGCAATAAGGTGTAGAGGTAGAACCTACATTTTTCCCACGGTTGGAATTTCCAGAACGGAATTCCTAGGTAAGCCTTTGAGCTAGGTTCCTTCTCTGGTCTTCTTCTCGTGTTCGAACTAACTCATCTGGCCAAGGTATTTGCTAGTTCTACAGCTTCTTCTATGGTTTGGGGTCTAGCTGCCTTGACTACATGCCTAATCTCCCCGATTAATCCCCAGATGTAACGGGAGATTAATACTGGTTCTGGTGATGCAAGGGTTGGTACTATTCGAGCATATTCAAAGAATGTGGTAGTATAACCCTTACTATCTACCCCGGTCATCCTAAGGTTTAGAAACTTATTCGCAATATGTTCCTTTTCATTGGGATGGCAGAATTTTCTTTCTACCATATTTTTAAATTCCTCCCATTCCATATTGTAAACCCTATCACTTCCCCTTGACTGGAGGATAGTGTTCCACCATTCTAAGGCTGAGTTCTTAAATAGATTGGAAGCAAACATTATCTTATCCTCTTCCGCACATTTGCTTATTTTTAAAACAACCTCAGTTTTTTCTATCCAGCGTAGAGCTGCAATGGGTCCTTCATTGCCTGAGAATTCTATTGGTTTGCAGGACCAGAATTCTTTATAAGAACAAACATAAGGCATGGTTCTTCTTCTTTTGGGAATGGGCACTTGAAGTACAGGTCCATTGTTCACGCTGTGTTCAGGTTCAGTTGGTCGCTTACTGCTATGTTTACTTTTATTATCAGCTTCCTTAACAGTTTGGATAATAAATGGCATCGCATCTATTATTCCTTGTGCCACTATGTGTTGGATGACACTATTATCCACTTGGTTTCCATTGTTGTTGTTGTTTGGATTCTCATTCATCGGGTTATTGTCATTCTGAATATTATCATTCTAGTTTTCCTGGTTCACTTCATTGTCCATCTGAAGTTTAAACATTTACCACATATTAATATCAAAAAATAATATTTAATACAACCAAACATACAACACGCATGTTGATCAAAAACGTCGAGCATTGCAACTTTACTTTTTCTTATAATATAATATGCATCTGCTACAAACCAATACTGGAAATTAAAATTACAATACCAACTAAAATAAAAATTACACTAATAGTAGTAGGCATCCGTAGTTTTTTTTTTCATACACACATATTTATTATTATTATATTATTATTATTATTATTATTATTATTATTATTATTATTATTTCTACCATCTCCACCATCATTTTCACGGATATGGATTCATCCAGAAATCCATATTGCGCTCGTCGTACTTACAGACGAGTCGCTCTCCCACCCGTCTCATCCTTTCACTACTTTCTAAAATATCCTCACCAAATGTCCTAAGTTCTTGTACGTTTTCTTCACTCATTGGGGGTGCAGGTTCTAGGACTGTGTTCGGAATCTGGGGTGCGGGTTCCTGGTATGGGGGTGTGGGTGTGGGTGCCTGAAACAGGTAAGGATTCTCTAAAATCTCCCTAATGTATACATCGTTATCGTAATAGGGATCTAGAGGGTCCAAACCTGGGTAGGCTCCTAGGTTCGGTATGGGCATGTCTTCATGTATGGGGTAACGTTGCACATAGTCCCTATTGCCGTCCCACCATGGGTCGTAATTTGGGTCTAAGGGGTTAGGTGCTGGTACCCTAAGTATCTCCTCCGGGTTGAAATCATGCATTTCTACTTGATTTTCAGGGTTTTCTATTCCCATTGGTTAGTCGGGAATTGGTGGTTGTGGTTGAGGTGCTAACATTTGCTCCAGGTTAGGGTCAGCTGCAGTGGTTGCTAAGATATGGAAGTTGGCTAAACTCCTATTAATCATGTTCTGGGCATGGGCATCAGTTTCTCTTTTGGCTGCTGCTAGTGCTCTCTGTTCTTGCAACTTTTTCATGCGTTTCCTACGCTCATGTGCTCCCCTACTGAACCATCCTCTCTTTTTCTGAGGGAATGGCTCTTCGGACTGAGCCTTAAACACGAATATTCCTTCTTCAGTATCAGCAGAGTACCCTGAGAGGTCAGGCTGTGAAGAGGCTTCGCTTCTAGGCGAACCAGACAACTGACGATACGCGTTGGATGGTCCTTGGTCGCTCATACTGTAAACTAACAAAAAGTAAAATAACACGTAACAATAAAATACAATTATGCATGTAGTTCCGTAATTTATTTTCTAACAGTTTGAATTTTGGTGTCAGCAGAACACTTCTGTGGCTGAATCAGTAACTTGGCTCTGATACCACCTTCTGTCGCAACCCCCGCCCCCTATCTGTCCCGGGAACGGGCGGCCGCGAACAACAGTGTTGGTGGTATCGGTGTTTATTAATTTGGCAGCGGAAATTTCATCAGGACCGTAGTTAGGAAATATTTTATCATAGTAACACCACATTTTATATATTTAAATACATTGGGACAAAACCCAAGTTTTCATTATAAACTGATTTATAGGGATAAATCCCATTTTATTGAAATAAACACCTTCTTTTATTTAGGTAACTTTTATAGCCACTTTTCCAAGCCTTCAGTGCTGTCCAGCTGGCTTCTAATTGGCTTTCACATTGTGTTACCTGAAACGTGTTTAAAAACATTTTGTCAGTGGGAAATACTGGTGAGTGAATCCCAGTTCAATCAAGAAAAGTTTTATTAATTTAAACAGTATTGAGAGCGATTACAATGTTTACATCTACACAATTACTCATTCAGTACTTGCCACTTGACCGTATCTGTGGCTATGGTCATATCACACATTGGCTAACCCGTTGTCCAATTGTGAAGATTATCAAGTAATGTATACAAAACCCCATAATACCGACAGTAATTGAAGAATTACAAAGACTCGATCACTGCTTAATCACATTGTAAAATATTTAAGGTTTTGTAAAAACTGTTTACAAAAAGGAGATTACTCACATTGCTGTCTTAGGTTTTCTGTAAGGATTTCCTGAGAATTATCTATAATTTACACAAATACACACGTGTTAGTATAATAACCCATTTTAACATTAGTAATACCCTCCCCGAGACGGCATTCCAATGACTACGTCGGGCAGAACCACGACAGCCGTTACGGAACCCTAGATCAATCGGACAGAGTATCTAATACGTATCCAGGGGTTATGATACTTACAACGGAGCAGAACTTCGTTATTTAGGGGGATATTATACCCGAGTATAATGCATACTATTAAGAAATTGAGAGAGAAAGTCGAGAAATGAACGAATGAAAACTGAAGGCCGAAGGCCTCCCTTTATAGGGCTGGTCGACAGGTTCGTCGCGCCCCGCGACGAAGGAAGGCAGGGGCCTTCGCGGCCCGCGACCTAGGTGCGTAGGGCCTAGCTTTGCTGCGTCACCAGTCTAGCTTCGCCACGTGGCGGCTTCCGGAGGAGGGCGGGTGGCCAGGTTCGTCGCGGCCCGCGACGATGTTAGTTAGGGGCGTCGCGCCCCGCGACAGCCCAATAATTTTTGTTTTTATTTATTTTTTAATGTTTTAACCTATTTTGGGCTCGGTTTTCACATACGGTTTATATTTGAAGACATATTGGGACATTTTAATATATTTTTAGGGTGTCAAAAATATTTCGAGGGTGTCGGTTTATTTTATGGTTGTTATAACATGCGTGCAATTTGCATATGATATGAACATCATCTTCCTCTCGTATCCATTTTAACATACTATGTCCTTTTGTTGGTTTTGAAATATCATAAATTTTTATTAAATTAAATTAAATTTTTATATTTCAGAAACTAAAGTAGAAGAAGAAGCATAGACTCCATTTTTCATAGGTAAAAGCTGTTTGAAATCACTTTAAAATCCAGTTGGGGATTGTGATGTATAAACTAATGAGCATATATTTTGTAATTATGTTTTTACATTCTATGAAGAAATAGATGTTGAATAGCTATTTGTTCATTAGACAAGGGCTTTAAATGTCGTTTATTATCTATTAATGTCAATTGTTTTGTTTATACTACCTGCTCTTCGTGAATTGATATCTTAGTTGAATTAACAATTTATTTTTATAAATAAAATACGTGAAACCCGACGAAACGTGTGGCAAAAACATATAAATACCCGCGGCAACGCGCGGACATTTTCACTTTTAATATAATATGTCCCAATTTAAATGTTAATATTTTATAAGAAAATTATTATACTTTTATTTATTATTATCTTTTAGAACATACGGATGTTACAATTCCATTTGAACGGGTTCAGGTAAAGCAATTTCCGGTTAGAACATGTCACATAATATTATAATATTTAATAGTTAGTTGAATTTAATATTTTAATATCCGGTTAGAACATGTCACATAATATTATAATATTTAATAGTTAGTTGAATTTAATATTTTAATATTAAATTTATTTTATTCATTTTTCTTTGAATAAGTGATTAGGTCAGGTTGGGCAGCATGTCATGTCAGAACATGCCACATAAAAAGAGTTATTTTGGTTAGATTCAAAACGGGTTCGACTCAAAATTGTTCAAGGCAGAATAAATCATAAAGTATTTAATATTTATTAATTAGTTTAATTTAATATTTTTAATTATAAATTTCTTTTATTCTTTTTCTTTAAATAACATGTTCGGTATTTAATAATATGTATTGGCAGGGTCACTTAAACTTGCCAATATTATCAAAACCTAGCAAATCCCGCAATAGAGTGCGAGCTCAAAAAACCAAATTTTTTTTGGTAATCTGACCTAATCCGATATAAAAAGTTTATTAACCAACTCAACCTGTTAAAAAAAAAATTCAAAACTTGACATTAAATCTCTCTCAATAGACATCTGAACACCAAAATATTCTAACACGTATGTTGGGACTTCTAGCATCTAGCTGGCCCCTTCTTTTGGCAATAAAATATTGTCGTTGGCTGTTAAAAATATTCTAATACTTTTTGAAAAAAGATATTGGATCTACGAATGAGTGGAAACGCGTATTGAAATTAACTTGAATAGCTTGGAAATTACAATACTGAAATTTGAAAGATTACTCAGTCACATATCTACTAAACATGAACGAATCTGAACACCAAAATATTCTAACACGTATGTTGGGACTTCTAGCGTCTAGCTGGTCCCTTCTTTTAGCAACAAAATGTTATCGTTGGTTGTTAGAAATATTTTAATATTTTTTTAAGAAAATTATTTGATCTGCGAATGAATGGAAACGCGTATTGAAATTAACTTGAATAGCTTGGAAATTAGTAATTACAATACTGAAATTGAAAGATTACTCAGTCACATATCTACTAAACAGAAACGAAATACTTTAGTATTTATATTATTCCAACACTTTAATGAAATACTAAACAAAGACTAGATAGTTGGGGTAGTGGGAGGATACAACTTACTCTACCACTTGCTCCATAAATTATATTATTCCAACACTTTAATGAATGGGTCAAGCTTCTGCGGTTTGTGTTTACCCATCCAAATCCTTTTGATACTTTAAATTGTAAGTTTAAGGATTCTGGAACCCAGATCTGCGGGAAACACAAACTCGCAATGGACCCTCAACGTGAACATTAATTGAGACCCTGTAACTCATGACTTGCTTTTCATTACTTAGCTTGAACACAAAGCAACCTAACAAAACCGAAGCGATTATCTTCAAATGCCGATATGCGAATTCTCGGCCCAAACAGGTTCGCGGTCCAGCCTGTTCATGAACAAGCAAGGTAAAAGGGTTGGTTACTACAACTATTAATGACGATATATTTAACGTTAATGTCCCATATTATAAGGGTTAAGTTATTATATAAATGGTCTTAACATACAAAATACTATTAACGTAAAAAGTGAAAGAGGGATTTTTTTTTCTGAAAAATTTTCCCATATTATTAAGCACGTATTTTATTTTCAGAATTAAAAAAGAATCGTGATTTTACACTATTAGAGTAATTATATAATTTTGTAGCGTAATTATAATTACCCTACAATAGTTACTCTATTAGTGTAAAATCAGGATTTTTTTTACGTTTTCCAATTAAACATCTTTACACTGTATTATAACTAGTTAAATTAACAAAACCCAATTATACATACCTTGCATTGTGCCATTTTAATATCAAATTATATTTTACTAACCTGAAAAGCTGTAAATTTGAAGGGGCTCTCTTGACGGTAGCGACCATCTTGATCAAGCCATCTTTCTGGTTTGAACTCGAGTGCATCATCACCCCATATAAACTTCATCCTTCCCATAGCATATGGCATATAAGCTACCATATCCCCTCTCTTCACACTACAACCATCTGGTAGAACATCATCTCCAAAGCTTACCTTTGGATCCTACATTATTTGTATATGAATATTGTTAGTGAAGAGTTGATACAAAAATAAATTTAGATGTCGCTTTAATATATAGTGTGTAATTATTGTTCTTATATCCTCACCCAACCCACTTAACACATCAATCTGAAAAACTAACTTACCAAATGAGTGTGGTTTTAATGAAACAATGTGATTGAAAAAGATAATTTATCAACCCAATATACTCTCATAGTTGCCCTTAGAAATCAAATTTTCAAACTAGAATTCTGAATGCGTACCATTGGCAACGCGGGATAGAGTCTGATAGATTCACTCAAAGCTGCGTGAAGATATGGCATCTTCTCAAGTGCGCTGTCAGTCACACGATCAATAAAATCCACAACATCTATGATCTCTTCACTTTTTACGTTTAATGCTTCTAAGATTTCTTTAGCAACTTTTTCTTGAATTTCAGGATGTTTGCAAAGCTCGTAAATGAGCCAAGACATGCTAATCGCTATAGGATCTTTACCGGCAAGAACAAAGTTAAGTATTATATCGCGCAAGTACTTTGGATTATTATGATGAACCTCAACAAATCTCGACAAGATGTCGTCTTTTTTGAGCTGCAAGGGTTAAATTTTACGTAAGTGAATCACCAAATCAACTATTTGCCATTTAAATTTTTAAGTTTGTAAAGGTTTTGCATGATAAAACCGATCAAATTAAGGATTAGTCAAAGCTTATTATTTGTAAATATGTTGGTGAATGATAGCTTACCAAAGACTCATCCTTGGACATCTGCATTTGTTCAATCTTCAGCTGGATGACCTTATAAACAAAATCATCAATGATTTTCAAATTCCTTTTTAACTCTGCTTCAAGTCCAATATTAAAAAACTTCTTGATCTTCCATGTTGGATCAACAAATCTTTTATATGTTAAGTTGTTTGCATCATCGAATGCAAGACTAAATCGAACACCTTCTTCATTTCCACCCAAGTTGTCAAGCTCAATCCCAAAACCGACTTTAAATATTGAATCCATAGTTAATTTCATGAACAAGTCCTGTATACACACACAACATGAATGTTAAGTTATGTACGCGTTAATTATACAATGTACGATATGTTAGTGATAAACGCGACTAGACATTACATTTATATCGATTATTTCGTTGCTATCTACTGCTTGTGACAGAATCTTCCCGAGTTTTATTGTGTTGGTTCTGAAGGTTACACTGCTAAAATCTCTTAGGACTTTCGTCGAGAACTCTTGGCTCGCTACCTTCCTTTGTTCCCTCCATTGGTCCCCGTCCACTGTGAATATTCCTTCTCCAAGTAGATCCGACGTCACACTGCGTATATAGTATCCCTACAATATTTGTACATAGTAATTATATACAGTTTAATTAACTTATTGTACATAAGTTTCAAATTACAGCTTAATTACCTTGCCATAATTTTTGAAATTGGTCTTGAGGATATACTCCACATTCACGGGATCCGTTGTATAAACCATACCATGAACAGGGTTATACAGTCTGTAAGCTTTGTATTTTTCTGAGAGAGTAGTCATGTAATCGTGAAGCTTGTCGTAGTTGAAGAGAAGATGAAGCACGGTTGCGGCAGTAGGATGATACTTCTTAGTCTTCCCATGTTGTGGTTGCTTGTGGAGATAATTATGGAAAATAATAAGAACAAGAAATGAACCAAATACGAACACTGGATTTGAGAGTAAATCTACAGAAACTGCCATAGATGATCGAGAGGAATTGTGTGCTTCTTACCAAACAATTCAAGGATGATGAGGTGTGTAAATGATGCTTACATTTATAGTAAGTTTTGATGAATATTTTAAAAGCCTCGTTATTAATTAGATAATATATCCTTGGGGAATCGTATCGTGTAAAAGCAGAATCATATTCTATAAAGTATTAGCACATAAAGAAAACTATATCAATAAAATATTGGCACAATAAGAAAACGATAGAGCAGAAGTAGTTGAAACGATACAGCACATGCCTAAGCTAATATTATTTAGAAAAATTATGTTTTAAAATAAATTTTATTATTTTTTTAAACGATACAGCACATGCTTAAGCTAATATTGTTTAAAAACTTATGTTTTAAAATATATTTATTATTTTTTTATTAGCGTATTCACAATTAGTCAAGTTAAAATCAAAATCAAATGTTTTAAAATAAATTTATTATTTTTTTATTAGCGTATTCACAATTGGTCAAGTTAAAATAAAAATAAAAATCAAAAGTATATATATAAAATAAAAAATATAATTATTTTCTAATCAATACAATCCCCAAAGTCAAGAAAATACCACTATATACATATTATATATATATAAAAAATTTACATTTTGTTATCTATTAACTAATGCACTTCATTAATAAAATAATTAATTGGGTTTTTAATTGTTCATCTTTGTCACATGCTTTTTTCTGCATACGGTTAATAAAATAATTAAATCTGCTAGGTACAATAGAGTCACATGATGCATGCTTGCACATCAATCCTAACGCCCGATGTAGTTTATGTCGATAACTAGTTGATGCCCCCCGCGTTATGGTCGATGGCCGAATAATAAGCAAGTGTTAGGCAGCTCATTAACACGAAAAACAATTAAATCGAGTCAACCAATTAAAACAAAACACTTTTATTGTTTTGATTAAAAAAACTAAAACAATAGCAACATTGTAATTTTTAACTGAGAGAAAGTTGTATTTTTTGAGTGGGTAAAATTGTAATTTGCCAAAAGCTAAAGTGATGGCAGTAATGTAAAATTGAACTGTGGGCAAAACTGTAAATTTTCATAGGGTCAAATTCGTATTTTTTTTACTTAGGGTAACAGCGTAATATAAATTTGAACTAAGGGCACAATCGTAATTTAAGCTGGAGGCAAAACCACATTTTTATTTTGAACCGAGAGCAAAATCGTAATTTTGAGTTGGGGGCAAAAGCATAAATTTATTTTGAACGGGCGAAAAAACGTAATTTTGAACTGAGGGCGAAATCATAATTTTTTAAACGGAGAAAAAATCACATTTTTGAACAGAGGGCTAAATCGTAATTTTAGCTGGGGAAAAAACATAGTTTTATTTTGAACTGGGGACGAAAAGGTAATTCTGAACTGAGGGCAAAACCACAATTTTATTTTGAAGCGAGGGAAAATCGAAATTTTGATCTGGGGACAAAAGCGTAAATTTATTTTTAGCTGGGGCAAAATCGTATTTTTAAAGAGGGGCAAAAACGTAATTTTAAAATGGATATAAAATAATAAACTGTTTGGTCCAATGGGGGAGTGCCAGGCAAAATAGTAATTTTGAAGTGAGGGCAAAAGCGTAATTTTGAGATGTGGAGAAAGCGTAATTTTATTTTGAACTGAGGGCAAAACGGTAATTTTAAACAGGAGCAAAAACGTATTTTTAAAATGAATATAAAATATTAAACTTGTTGGTCCAATGGGTAGGTGCCTGGCACTATTCCCCCCATTTGGTAAATGTATATGTAGGATAATGTATATGTAGGATAATGTTATTTTTCATGTTCCGAATTAGCCTTTTACAATACAACACACTTTCGTTTTTCGAGCAGCACATGAACTTTTGCAAAGCATGTAAATGAACCAACAAAATCCAATACTTGTAATTGCTAGAGACTTGAGTTCCCCAATAGAGACCCAAATTCAATCTCTATTTGTGTCATTTTGATAGATGATAGATTAGGCAATGATAGATAGAGACTAGCCTCCTTGTAGAGGTGTCAGGTTCTATCCTGAGCCTACTCAGGTTTTCGTCTCACCGTGTGTTACGTACAGTGTTGCAAAAATCGCAACTAGTTGGCCTCCTACTGAGTAAATTTTCACTAATCAGTCAAAGTCGGTGCTAATCGGCCCAAATAAAATGTTTATAAATCTGGCCCAAAATGAAAAAGTTAGCCCATTTAACTTACCCTTATACCCTAAAAATCTAAAATAAAAGTTCTCAGCAACAAAACAAGCTTCGCTGCCCTAAAACTGGCCATGCTTCCTTCTCTAGCGCCTGCTTCCTTGTCGCAACCCCCGCCCCCTATCTGTCCCGGGAACGGGCGGTCGCGAACAACCGTGTTGGTGGTATCGGTGTTTATTAATTTGGTAGCGGAAATTACATCAGGACCATAGTTAGGAAATATTTTATCAGGGTAAAACACCACATTTTATATAAATAAATACATTCGGACAAAACCCAAGTTTTCATTACAAACTTATTTAGAGGGATAAATCCCATTTTATTGAAATAAACGCCTTCTTTTATTTAGGTAACTTTTATAGCCACTTTTCCAAGCCTTCAGTGCTGTCCAGCTGGTTTCTAATTGGCTTTCACATTGTGTTACCTGAAACGCGTTTAAAAACATTTTGTCAGTGGGAAATACTGGTGAGTGAATCCCAGTTCAATCAAGAAAAGTTTTATTAATTTAAACAGTATTGAGAGCGATTACAATGTTTATATCTACACAATTACACATTTTGTACTTTCCACTCAACCGGATCTGTGGCTATGGTCATATCACACATTGACCAACTCGTTGTCCAATTGTGAAGGTTATCAAGTAATGTATACAAAACCCCATAATACCGGCAGTAATTGAAGAATTACAAAGACTCAATCACTGCTAAATTGCATTGTAAAATATTTAAGGTTTTGTAAAATCTGTTTACAAAAAGGAGATTACTCACATTGCTGTCTTAGGTTTCTTGTAAGGATTTCCTGAGTATTATCTATAATTTACACAAATACATACGTGTTAGTATAATAACTCATTTTAACATTAGTATTACCCTCCCCGAGACGGCATTCCAACGACTACGTCGGGTAGAACCACGACAGCCGTTACGGAACC
Organism: Helianthus tuberosus; assembly: GCA_030545235.1. Taxonomy (NCBI): domain Eukaryota; kingdom Viridiplantae; phylum Streptophyta; class Magnoliopsida; order Asterales; family Asteraceae; genus Helianthus; species Helianthus tuberosus. The sequence continues at coordinate 205,568,392 of CM060425.1, forward strand.
CTAGATAAATCGGGCAGAGTATCTAATACGTATCTAGGGGTTATGATACTTACAACGGAGCAAAACTTCGTTATTTAGGGGGTATTTTTGCCCGTGTATCGTGCCTACTATAGAGAATATTAAGAGAGAGATTGTGAATTCTGAATGAATTGGACTGAAGCCGATCGAGGGAATTTATAGGGGTGTCAATAGACTTCCTCGCGGCCCGCGACAGCCATAGTTGTCTTCTTTCGCGGCCCGCGACATAGGTGGCTAGGGCTTAGGGTTGATTGCTCACCACCATAGTCTTGCCGGGTGTTGTGCCATGTGGCACTCCAAGGTTTCGCTACCTACACCCCGCTCGCGGCCCGCGTAGACTCAAGCAGAGTCTGTCGCGGCCCGCTAGAGCCCCTATTTCCTTGTTTTTAATTAAATTTAATAAATTAGGGTATTCGGGGTCTGTTTTCTCGTATGCGTGTATTTTAGGACATATTGGTATATTTTAATATATTTTTAGGGTGTCAAAATATTTCGAGGGTGTCCGTTTACATTAGGGTTGTTATATCCTTCCCACCTTGTTTTAGAGCTCGTCCTCGAGGTCTACTGGAACAGGAGTGGATATTTCCTTTGCATTTTTTATTCAAGTTCCCATGTGTATTCTGGTCCTCTTTTAGAGTCCCATTTCACTTTGACCAGAACTAATCTCTTGTGCTTGAGGTTCTTGACTTTCCTGTCTTCAATCTGCAGAGGCCTCTCTACAAACTTAAGTTGTTCATTTACCTCTATATCCTTAAGAGGTACTACCAGTGATTCATCAGCTAAGCATTTCTTAAGATTAGACACATGAAATACATCATGTATTCCTGCCATCTCCTTTGGCAGTTGTAGCTGATAGGCTACAGGTCCTATTCTTCTAATAATCTCAAAAGGTCCAACATCCCAGGGACTTAGCTTTCCCCTTTTAATGAATCTTACCACTCCTTTTCAAGGAGAGACTTTTAATAATACCTTATCTCCTACTTGAAATTCCAACGGTTTTCGTCTGTTATCAGCATAACTCTTCTGTCGATCACGTGCTGCTTTCAGTGGTTCCTTGACTTGAATGATCTTGTCGGTTGTTTCTTGCACTATCTCAGGTCCAGATAATTGCTTTTCCCCAATTTCTGCCCAACAGACTGGGGTTCGGCACTTTCGCCCATAAAGTGCTTCGAATGGTGCAGCATTGATACTTGTGTGATAACTGTTATTATAAGAAAATTCTATTAAGGGTAAGTGTTCATCCCAATTACCTCCGAAATCAATTACACAAGCTCTAAGCATATCTTTCATTGTCTGAATTGTCCTTTCGCTTTGTCCGTCCGTTTGAGGATGATAAGCTGTGCTTAGATTTAGTTTGGTTCCCATTGCCTTTTGGAAACTTGCCAAAAAATGAGAGGTAAAACGACTGTCTCTATCAGAAACAATTGATAAAGGAATTCCATGTAATGAAACTATTTCATTTACATATAACTTAGCTAATTGTTCAATACTGAAAGTTTCCTTTATTGGTAGGAAATGAGCTGATTTAGTTAGCCTATCTACAATCACCCAGATTGTGCCATTACCTTTTCTTGTTTTAGGTAATTTAGTAACAAAATCCATTGTTATCAATTCCCATTTCCACACAGGCATTTCTAACTGTTGCAGCAATCCTGAGGGTTTCTGATGTTCAGCTTTAACTTGTGAGCAAGTTAGACACTTGGCAACATATGCTGCTATATCTTTTTTCATTCCTATCCACCAAATTTTTTTTCTCAAATCCTGATACATTTTATCGCTTCCTGGATGCATCGTATACTTAGACTTATGGGCTTCTTCTAATATATGATGACGTAAGTTCCCTAATTTAGGTATCCACATTCTTTTCTTATGGAATCTCCAAATTCCATTTGTTTCTTGTTCTAATTCCTTAATCATTCCTTTTAATTTTTCAGTATCATCCTTGATTACTGATTCTTGTGCCTTTCTAATCTGATCATTTAAATCTACTTGTAGATTTAATTTAAGAGAACGTACCCTTTTTGGCTTTTCGTGATACTTTCGGCTTAAAGCATCAGCCACTACATTTGCTTTCCCTGCATGATACTGGATATCACAATCATAATCACTAAGCATCTCCATCCAGCGTCTTTGTCTCATATTTAATTCCTTTTGCCCGAAAACATACCTTAAACTCTTATGATCTGTGAAAATAGTAAACTTACTACCATAAAGGTAATGTCTCCAAATCTTAAGGGCAAAAATTATGTCTCCTAATTCAAGATCATGGGTTGAATAATTCTCTTCATGATTCTTAAGTTGCCTAGAGGCGTAAGCTATAACCATTTGACGTTGCATCAATACACATCCATAACCCAACTTAGAAGCGTCACAATAGATTACAAAGTCTTTAGTTCCTTCTGGTAATGCTAGTATGGGTGCGTGGGTTAATTTTTGCTTAAGAATTCTAAATGCTTTTTCCTGTTTTGGTCCCCATTCAAACTTAATGGATTTACAGGTTAATTTAGTTAAGGGAATGGCTATTCTAGAAAAATCTCGAATAAATTTTCTATAATAACCGGCTAATCCTAAGAAACTTCTAACCTCAGTTGGTGACTCAGGGGTTTTCCATTTGGCAATCGCCTCGATCTTTGTGGGATCCACATGAATTCCTTCATGGTTAACTAAGTGTCCAAGAAATTGTACCTGTTCTAACCAAAACTCGCACTTTGAAAACTTAGCATAAAGCTTTTCTTTTCTTAGTAAAGTTAGAAGTGCGTGCAAATGCCTTGCATGTTCTTCTTTGCTCTTAGAGTAAATGAGAATATCATCTATGAAAACAATTATGAATTTATCCAAATATGGCTTACATATTAGGTTCATCATGTCCATAAATGCAGCTGGGGCATTGGTTAAACCAAATGGCATGATAGTAAATTCATAATGGCCATACCTTGTTCTAAATGCGGTTTTAGGAACGGCCTCTTCCTGTACCTTTAATTGATGATATCCTGACCTTAAATCGATTTTTGAGAAAAATCGTGCTCCTTGTAACTGATCAAACAGATCATCGATTCTTGGTAATGGGTACCGATTCTTAATTGTGACCTTGTTCAATTCACGGTAGTCAATGCACATACGCATCGATCCGTCCTTCTTTTCAACGAATAAAATCGGTGCTCCCCATGGCGACGAGCTTGGCTGTATAAATCCTTTTTCCAACAATTTGTCTAACTGTTTCTTTAGTTCTTGCATTTCTGCATGTGCCAATCGGTAAGGTGCTTTGGCAATCGGTGCTGTCCCTGGTAGTAGGTGGATTCTGAATTCAACTTCTCTGTCTGGCGGTAGTCCTGGTAATTCTTCGGGAAAGATATCTGAAAACTGGGATACTACTGGAAGATCCTTTAGTTCTTTTCCTGTAGTGTTAGTGATTATAGAAATCAAATACACTAATGATCCTTTTCTTATATAGCTTGCAGTTTTCATCACAGAGATGAATGTTGTAGATCTAGATGGCTTATCTCCTTTAATTGTGATCTTTTCACCCCTTGGTGAATTTACTTGGATTGACTTTTGATCACATAATATACTGGCTTTATTAGCTATTAACCAATCCATTCGTAATACAACATCAAATCCGGCCAGATTCATTGGGTAAAGGTTTGCAATAAACTTTTGGTTTAAAAACTCTATTCTTGCTCCCTACTAGACATTAGCTGTCTCTACTAGACATTCTTGTGAGAGTTTAGTTAATGAATAATTGAGTAATTTGCAAAATGAAGTATTAATAAAACTTTGGTTCGCACCAGAGTCAAATAATACTTTAGCAAAAACATCATTAACTAAAAACGTACCGGCTATCACGTCGGGAATCATCTTGGCTTCATCTGCAGTCAGAACAAATGCTCTAGCATTTTTAGTATTCTTGTTGTTCGTAGCTGGAGCCAATTTTGGACAGTTTGGCTTAATATGGCCTTGTTCTCCACAGTTGTAGCATATCCTGTTGTTGGCTTTCTTCCTGCAGTCTTCTTCTTTGTGTCCCGATATTTTGCAGAAATTGCAATATATGGAGCACCTTCCAGAATGATTCCTTTTGCAATACTTGCAATAAGGTGCCGATGTGGAACCTACATTTTTCCCATGGGTAGAATTTCCAGAACGGAATTCCTGGGTAAGCCTTTGAGCTAGGTTCCTCCTTTGATCTTCTTCTCGCGTACGCACTAACTCATCTGTCAAGGTATTTGCTAGTTCTACAGCTTCTTCTATGGTTTGAGGTCTAGTTGCCTTGACTACATGCCTAATTTCCCCGATTAATCCCCAGATGTAACTGGAGATCAGCACTGGTTCTGGTGATGCATGGGTTGGCACTATTCTAGCATATTCAAAGAATAATGTAGTGTATCCCTTACTATCCACTCCAGTCATCCTAAGGTTCAGAAACTTATTTGCTATCTGTTCCTTTTCATTGGGAGGGCAGAATTTCCTTTCTACCATATTCTTAAATTCCTCCCATTCCATGTTGTAAACCCTATCACTTCCCCTGGACTGGAGGATTGTGTTCCACCATTCTAAGGCTGAGTTCTTAAATAGGTTGGAAGCAAACATTATCTTGTCCTCTTCCGCACATTTTCTTATTTTCAGAACAACCTCAGTCTTTTCTATCCATCGTAAAGCTACAATGGGTTCTTCACTGTCCGAGAATTCTATCGGTTTGCAGGACCAGAATTCTTTGTAAGAATAACCACAAGGCATGGTTCTTCTTCTTTTGGGAATGGGCGCTTGAAGTACAGGTCCATTGTTTACCCTGTTTTCAGGTTCAGTTGGTCGCATACTACTATGCTTACTTTTATTATCAGCCTCTTTAACAGTTTGGATGATAAATGGCATTGCATCTATGATTCCTTATGCCGCTATGTGTTGGATGGCACTATTATCCACTTGGTTTCCATTGTTATTGTTGTTTGGATTCTCATTATTAAGATTATCGTCATTCTGGATGTTATCATTCTGGTTTTCCTGATTCACTTCGTTGTCCATCTGAATTTTAGACATTTACCACATATTAATATCATAAAATAATATTTAATATAGCCAAATCACATGACACGCATTTTGGTCAAAAGCGTCGATCATTGCGACTTTACTCTATTTTATATAATATGCATCTAGTACAAACCAACACTGGAAATTTAAAATTACAATACCGACTGAAATTTAAAACTACACTACTAGTAGTAGGCATCCGTAGTTTTTTTTTCATACACGCATATTATATATGATTATATATTATTATTATTACTACTATTATTATAACCTTCTCCACCATCACTTTCACGGATATGGATTCATCCAAAAATCCATATTGCGCTCGTCGTACTTCCAGACGAGTCGCTCTCCCACCTGTCTCATCCTTTCACTATTCTCTAAGATTTCCTCACCAAATGTCCTGAGTTCTTGTACATTTTCTGCACTCATTGGGGGTGCGGGTTCCTGGTATGGGGGTGTAGGTGCCTGGAACTGGTAAGGATTCTCTAAAATCTCTCTAATGTATATATCGTTATCGTAATAGGGATCTAGAGCGTCCAAACCTGGGTAGGCTCCTAGATTCGGCATGCGCATGTCATCGTGTATCGGGTAACGTTGCACATAGTCCCTATTGTCATCCCACCATGGGTCATAATTTGGATCTAAGGGATTTGGTGCGGGTACCCTAGGTATCTCTTCCGGGTTGAAATAATGCATTTCTACTTGATTTTCAGGGTTTTCTATTTCCATTGGTTGGTCAGGAAATGGTGGTTGTGGTTGGGGTGCTATCATTTGCTCCAGGTTAGGGTCAGCCGCAGTTGTCACACCCCGACCGCGTAAAACAACAAATCGCGGCGGAAACATCGGGGCGTGTTGCAACAGAATTAATTGTTTCATAACCATGGCATACAAAGTTGTCTTTTATTTATAAATAAAGGTGTTACATTGTTTTAAACAGGAAATTAAAGAGTTCAGAACATAATTTAACATAGTCTATCTTATTTTAAAGTCTCTAAGGCACAGGTCCGCCCTAGTATCATGATCAACATCCTATGGAAAAGCACCTGAAAACACATGTGAAAATAGGTACGTCAGCATAAAAATGCCTGTGAGATACATAGGTTTGTGAAAATAGGATTCATGACTTATGTTTAAGAGAATGTTTAGTCATGAACCTTGTAATTTGCTTTGTCTTGTAAATCATTTGAAAATAATAAGATCAGATGATATGTATAAGTAAATGTCAGGTTTAAATAAATAACCATGTAAAAATGTGTTTGTATAAGATAAGTTGTTTGTAAATCAATGTCTTGTGAAAAGTATGTTATTTGTATAAAATGTTCTATGTCTCAAACTGAAATGATTCAAATAACGTTACGACATGTAATACCATACAAACACTTATATATAGGAAGTACCAGCGGCGTATCCACCATGCTTGTATCATATTACACACGCATCGTTACTCAATCACTTAAATCAAACCAAACCAACCAATGTAAGAAGTCTATGTTTAAACCAATTGTCAGAATGTATTGAATAATATGTCAAAGTGTTCATGTCAAGATGTAAATCATGTAGTATGTAAAACCAATGTCAAAAGTGTTTGTGTCAAATGTAAATCATGTCAAAATGTCTATGTCGAATATCCATGTCAAATGTCTATGTCAAATATCCATGTCAAATGTCTATGTCAAATATCCATGTCAAATGTCTATGTCAAATATCCATGTCAAATGTCTATGTCAAAATGTCATGTATGGCAAGTGAAATGTCTCAAACTAAACCATATGCACAAAAACAAAGTATTGAAGTAAAACTTGGTTTAAATCAAAGCTATGTTTTGTGTAAATGCATGCAACTATTTAATATGAACATTTATGCGGTATTGTGAAAATGCATACATCCAAGCCTTGTGACTGTGGTGATAAACCCTTTAAACAAATTAAAGGTCTATCTGTATTTATAACATCGAATTCGGTCATTCCTTTCTGTCCCCTTTCCCTGGGATGTCCGGAATGGGAGTTGTCAATTCCTATGGTACCACTACCTACTAACGAACGGCGTAGCTAATGTTAATGAATGTATTGTCCCATGTAAACAAACCAAATGTCATACCAAAATGTAAACATGTGAAAACAATGCACTAAGTATGTAATCAAATGAACATACATAGCGTGAAATGTCATGTAAAACGATGTACTAAGTAATGCACACAATGGGCATACCTAGCATGAAATGTCATGTAAAACAATGTACTAAGTAATGCACACAATGGGCACACCTAGCATAAGATGATATGAAATCATGTACTATAATGTACTAACGAACATAGCATGTATATGATGTGAAAACAGGAAAGCATGAAAGTAACAAATAGGCACATGTGTTCCACCCCAAAACAGTTTGGAAAAACAGTAAAAGAGGGGTCTATGTACTCACTTGTGATTGCTCAGATGTCTAAAGATAATCACCAAGTAATGCTAGAGATCTCGGAATCAAACGGCACCTAATATAGGTAACTATGTTAATAAACCGGACCTATATCGGAAGATCGGGTAGCATTAGGGTTTGTAAACCAAATGAGTGTAGGAACTCATGTGATATGGTTTAACAAAGCCTACATGCTAAATGAAACTTAACCTAAGTCTTATCGACCCATTACGACCCGTTTAGGAAGCTTATGCTACTTTAACGTGTCGTGCGCGTGAAACGCGTTCGGACCGCCTAACTAGTCCTATGACAGGTATTATATGCCTAAACATGTTACATAATCAGTTACGTGACAAAAGTTTAGGTTACATATGCTAAATTACCAATTATGTATGAAAAGGGTATTCTGGTAATTTACCTAAGGCATATAAACTACCTATCATACAACTATTTAAACGTCGTGACCATAAGGTATAACCTCGGAAGGTTATTCCCTACACTATGGTCACCTAAAGTATTTGGTCGGATCCTAATGATCGACCAAACTGGGTCGGGTTCGAAGGTATAGGCGATTTATTAGATCGCCTACCCTACGACCCTAGACAACGTGGTAATCAGTAGGCATAGTCCCAAGGGACTATGACCATCGTGATTACAATCACGTTGCGAAGTTCAACCGAACTTCGCATTGACCATTACTGGTCAACGCTGAAAGTCAAACAAAGTTTGACTTTCTGACTCGAAAAGCAGTAAAAATAAGGAAAAGAACGAAAGAATACTTACGAAGGGTCCCCGAATGCTAAACTCGATTCGAAAATCTCAGGTATGAAACTAATGTTTCAACTTAGAGTTTCTCAAATCAAATTTCTAGTGATTATGAACAATGGGGGGTGGGGTATTTATAGTTTTCGGGTAACCGTTAGGATCGTTTCTTGAATAACGTGATCGAATCTCGTGCGTACACTTGTCGGAAAGTTATGGTGCCACAAATGCTCCTTATCTTAGTGACACATCAACTTAAAACATGTGGTTAAGGATCAATTGGTTGCAACTTGTGTTTAAAAACATTGAATCTGATCTGATAGTGGGAAGCGGCCCGCTTCAGGATCAGCCAAAGACAATGCGGGCCGCATGGCCCTTCTGATCTGCACATATGTTTGAAAAATGACAGTTTCAGTCCCTGCACGTGTTTAAGGCCATTTCCGACACTTCTAAGGCCCGTAAAGCCAACTTTAAGGCCCTAAAATGTTGCCTAAACATTGTGGACATGAAACATGCTCAAAAATATGCCGGGTGTTGGTTCGTTTGGTCGTACGAACGCGATGTTCGCTTAATTACGACGGAATGCGCACAAGCGCGAAAAACGATCCAAATGACGCGACGAATGGATTTTTCTTAAGGCGAACACTAAAATATAATGTAGTCATGCTTTCATAAATTTTTGGATGTCCGGATGTATTCAGAACGTAAGTTATGCGCGAAAATGCAAACTTGTGCACTTTTTGACACTTTTAGTCCCTGGATGACCCAAAAGTTTATTTTAGCACACCGAACCCCTCAAAGCCTATTTCTAAGCTATGTAAAGGATATTTAAGGTGTGTTTAACTTATGGTCATGTTCCGGAATGTTCGTTACAGTTCAAATTGACATACTTTCGCAGTTTGTCATATTTAGTCCCTGTAAGCGAAATAACTTGTTTTTGCCATACCAAAGCCTTCAAAACTTATTTCTAAGTTATGTAAAGGTTATTTAAGGTATGTTGAGTATATGTTGATGTTCCGGAGTATTTCTCGCATTAAACTGAGTACGTTTACGCACTAGTTCGCGTATAACTCTCCAGAAAGTGATATAGAGTTTGAAATTACATAAAAGTCAAAACATGAAAAATGTAAAACATAATAAAACACACATTGTGATCAAATAACATTGTTTTATTGATAACAGAACTGTTTATAGTGATTACAAGCACAGTTGTTACAGTCTCCCCTACTTGTGGAAATTTCGTCCCGAAATTTATTTAGAGGAAACTTGTGAGAAAAGATGTGGATATTTCGCCTTCATTTGATCTTCGCGTTCCCAAGTAAACTCAGGTCCACGCTTAGCTTCCCAGCGAACTTTGACCAAAGGAATGCGCTTGCGTTTAAGCCACTTGACTTCACGTTCCATGATTTCCACTAGTTTCTCAACAAATTTCAGTGTTTTGCCAACACGGATTTCGTCAAGCGGTATGGAGTAGTTCTCATCAGCTGTACACTTCTTGAGATTTGATATGTGAAAAGTTGGATGAACATTTCCCAGTTCAGGAGGTAACTCTAGTCTGTAGGCTACCTTTCCGATTCTTTCGACAATCTTGAATGGTCCAACATATCTAGGTGCAAGTTTTCCTTTCTTTCCAAATCTGATCACACCTTTCCAAGGTGAGACCTTAAGTAATACTCGATCACCGACTTGAAATTCCAAGGCTTTGCGTTTTGGGTCCGCGTAAATCTTCTGACGGCTTCTAGCTGCCTGAAGGTTATCATGAACTTTCTTGACCTTGTCAGTTGTCTCTAAAATGAGGGCAGGTCCAGTAAGTTGAGCCTCGCCAATCTCATTCCAGCAGACTGGTGAACGACATTTTCGACCATAGAGAGCTTCGAAAGGAGCCATTTTGATGCTAGTGTGATAACTGTTGTTGTAGGAGAATTCAATCAATTTCAGATGTGAATCCCAGCTACCACCAAAATCGATCACACAAGCTCTAAGCATATCCTCCAGAGTCTAGATTGTTCTCTCAGATTGACCATCCGTTTGCGGATGATAAGCTGTGCTCAGATTAAGTTGGGTTCCCATAGCAGATTGCATGGTTCTCCAAAAATGAGAAGTGAAACGAGCATCTCTGTCAGAAATGATGTTCAAAGGAACACCATGTCGAGCCACAATTTCATCTACATAGATTTGAGCAAGTCTGTCAGTAGGAAAATCCTCGCGGATTGGCAAGAAATGCGCTGACTTTGTAAGACGATCAACGACTACCCAGATGGCATCATGACCTTTCTTTGTGCGTGGGAGTTTGGTAACAAGATCCATAGTAATGTTTTCCCATTTCCAAACTGGGATCTCTGGTTGCTCCAATAAACCAGAAGGACGTTGATGTTCAGCCTTAACCTTAAGACAAGTAAGGCATTTGGATACGTATAAGGCAATGTCTTTCTTCATACCAGGCCACCAATAGTGAATACGAAGATCCTTATACATTTTATCTGAGCCCGGATGAATAGAATAGCGAGACTTATGGGCTTCATCCATAAGCAAGGTACGAAGATCATCCTGGCTTGGGACCCACAAACGGTCCATGAAGTAATATGCTCCATTGTCCTTTAGTTCCAGAGCAGGTGTTATGTGATAGGGAAATTCCTTATCCATCAAACCTTTTGAAACACAAGATTGTTGAGACTGAGAAATGCGTGCTTGAATGTCGGATCGAGCTTGAATAACAGATTGAACACGTACACAATGAAGCTTAGTACGTTCCTTGCGACTCAATGCATCAGCTACGACATTCGCCTTACCAGGATGGTAGCGAATTTCGCAATCATAGTCGTTTAAAAGCTCAACCCAACGTCGCTGTCTCATGTTGAGTTCTTTCTGGTTGAAGATATGCTGAAGACTTTTGTGGTCAGTGAAAACCACACATTTTGTACCGTACAAATAGTGTCTCCAGATCTTGAGAGCGAAAACAACTGCACCCAACTCAAGATCATGAGTGGTGTAGTTCTTCTCATGAATCTTCAACTGCCTCGATGCATAAGCTATGACTTTGTTCCTTTGCATAAGAACACAGCCAAGACCCAATTTCGATGCATCACAATACACAACAAAATCATCATCACCCTCAGGCAATGATAGAACAGGCGCATCGCAAAGCTTCTGCTTCAAGTGTTGAAAAGCTTCCTCTTGTTTGATTCCCCAATAAAATGGCATTTTCTTCTGAGTTAGAGCAGTTAGAGGAACTGCAATCTTCGAGAAGTTTTCTATGAAGCGGCGATAATAACCCGCTAGACCAAGAAAAGAACGAACTTCAGTAGGAGTAGTAGGCGTATCCCAATCCTTAATCGCACTGATCTTGGAGGGATCTACATGAATACCTCGTTCGTTGATAACATGTCCTAAAAATTGAACCTCTTTAAGCCAGAATTCACACTTGGAGAATTTGGCGAAAAGTTGCTCTTTCTTTAGGAGTTCAAGAGTAAGACGAAGATGTTGCTCATGCTCAGCTTGCGTCTTAGAGTATATCAAGATGTCATCTATAAAAACAATGACGAACTGATCCAAATAAGGTTTGCAGACCCTATTCATTAAGTCCATGAAAACAGCAGGAGCATTAGTCAAACCGAATGGCATGACTGTGAATTCATAATGCCCATAACGAGTGCGGAATGCTGTCTTCGGAATGTCTTCTTCTTGCACTCGAAGTTGATGATATCCAGATCGCAGATCAATCTTCGAAAAATAAGAAGCGCCCTGTAACTGATCAAAGAGGTCGTCTATGCGAGGTAAGGGATATCGATTCTTGATGGTAAGTTTGTTAAGCTCACGATAATCGATACACATCCTAAAGGATCCATCCTTCTTCTTTACAAAAAGAACGGGAGCACCCCAAGGTGAAAAACTAGGACGTATAAAACCTTTGTCAGAGAGCTCCTGAAGCTGTTTAGACAACTCTTGCATCTCTGATGGTGCAAGACGATATGGAGCTCTGGCAATGGGATTTGCACCAGGTACGAGATCAATGCGGAACTCGACTTGGCGTGCTGGAGGTAGACCAGGTAAATCTTCAGGGAACACTTCAGAATAATCCCGAACGACAGGAATATCTGAAATAGACTTACCCTTGCCTTTATCTTCTGTAACATGTGCTAAGGAAGCCACATAGTTCTTCTGCAGATACTTCCGAGCTTTAAAACAAGACATGAGTTTGAGACCACCGGTAGGCTTCTCACCTTGAACCTGCAGAATCTCGCCTGACGAAAGCGGCACACGAACAATCTTCTCAGAACAAACTATCTCTGCGTGATGCTTGGATAACCAATCCATTCCCACAATAACGTCGAAGCTTCCAAGTTGCATAGGCGCGAGGTCAATAGGAAAAAGATGGTCGTTAAGATTCAACTGGCAGTTGCGAAGAACAGAATCAAGAATAATGGGTTCACCACTAGCAACTTCTACTGTCAAAGGTTTTCCTAGTTTCGTTCTAGACACGCGAAGCATTTGCTCAAAAGACAAAGACACGAAACTCTTATCGGCACCGGAATCGAAAAGAACAGATGCAGGCTGATTATTAATAAAGAACGTACCGTTCACCACATTATCGTCAGCCTGTTCCTCTTGGGCATTCATGTTAAAAACTCGGCCTCGAGCCGGAGCCGGATTCTGGTTCTGGTTCTGGTTCTGGTTCTGGTTCTGGTTGGCTAGCCTTGGGCACCGGTTTCTATAGTGGGTCAGGTCCCCACAATTATAACAAGCACCCGGTGGGTATTGTGGTCTTGCAGCTTGACCCTGTTGCTGAGCAACTTGTTGAGCCGGGTTCTGAACCGCGGAATTCTGAGCAGACCGACAAAAATTGGCAAGATGGCCTGACTTCCCACAGTTAGTACAGAAACGGCATGGAAGTTGCGGCTGGTGGTGACTGTTGCATCTATTGCACAAAGGTGCATTCCCTGTATAGGGTTTCTTTGCTGGTGGCTGTGCGGGTTGGTTGAGAGCTGCCTGGTTAGCTTGGGCAGTAACAGCATAGTTTTGGGAAGCCTTACGCTTCTTTGCCCTCTTCGAAGAACCAGAGTTCTTTCCATTCAAGTTTTGACCTTTCTTGCTATCCACCTTGTCAGCCGACTGCTTCTTGCCCTTGTCACCATTCCTGTGTAGCTTTCCCTTTCTAATCTGCGACTCAGTCAGCGTCGCTGATAACTCGATCGCCTGACGGAGTGTGGCAGGTTCACTACCAGTAAGAATGTCTTGTACCGAGTCAGGTAGACCATCGATGTATCTCTCGATAGCCTTGTCGAGTGGGGTGACCATTGTTGGGCAAAGCAGACTCAATTCTTCAAACCGATCAGTATAAGCCCTATGCTCACCACTATCTTGCTTCAGCTCATCAAACTCCATCTCCAACGCTCGTTGCTCATGACGAGGACAGAATTCCCTCATCATAAGGGCTCTAAGTTCAGCCCATGTCTGTGCGAGAGCAACTTCTGCACCTTGGTCCCTCATAATCCCGTTCCACCATGTCAAAGCCCTTTTCTGAAATACGCTCGAAGCAAACTCGACTTTGCGATTTTCGAGACACTGCACGTGGCGAAAAGTATTCTCTATGCTCTCAAACCACTGAAGCAGCCCAGTCGCTCCTTCAGAACCACTAAACTTGAGTGGTTTAGCCTGATTAAAATCCTTGTATTTGCACGGACCATTGTTGTTGTTGTTGGCTTGTTGCCATTGAGCAAAGAGATTTGGGAATTGAGCAGCCATCTGCTGCGCAATAATTTCTGCCAGTTCAGCAGTAGCTATCTGGTTCTCGCGTCGAGGAGGCATTCTAAAAGAGGAAGACATGAAAAGAAACGAATGAGATGATTGGATGAAAAGAATAAGATGATAAAAACAAGAATTGCAAACAGCATGGATGGTGGTCATTCGTTCGTATCACAAAGCAAACAAACGACACACAGTGACTAATCAAAGTAAATGGGTCAAAAATAATGTATTAGCGAAGACATGCTCGCCTATAAGTGAACACTCACTCCAAGAATTCCCAGGTAAGCACAACTGGTCTCGCGTCTGGTTGAGATGTATACGAAGTGTTTGCCTAGACAGAAAACCCAGAATACAGGCATTCACCCTTCCAGTTTGCACATGTTCACATTATTTAAAACCCAAAACGTTTGACGGGATTTTGAAAATTTGAAGGCACAAGGCCAAAAACCAATACTGAAAAGGGTTCAAAACCATATAACAGAGGGTTCAAAACCTTACAATTGAGGGTTCAAAACCTTGTAAAAATTTATTCAAAAACAGATGATTGTTTTTCAAAAATCGTTTCGGAAAAATTTTGGTTCCTTGTTTTGTTAATCACCTAAGGATAGGTGATGTACATGTTTTAAGATCTAAACACAAGATAACTTGTGTTAGGTTCCTAGAAAAGTTATAGTCTAGGTCAAAGTATTACTAATAACCTAATTCCCTATAACCATTGGCTCTGATACCAACTCTTCTGTCACACCCCGACCACGTAAAACAACAAATCGCGGCGGAAACATCGGGGCGTGTTGCAACAGAATTAATTGTTTCATAACCATGGCATACAAAGTTGTCTTTTATTTATAAACAAAGGTGTTACATTGTTTTAAACAGGAAATTAAAGAGTTCAGAACATAATTTAACATAGTCTATCTTATTTTAAAGTCTCTAAGGCACAGGTCCGCCCTAGTATCATGATCAACATCCTATGGAAAAGCACCTGAAAACACATGTGAAAATAGGTACGTCAGCATAAAAATGCCTGTGAGATACATAGGTTTGTGAAAATAGGATTCATGACTTATGTTTAAGAGAATGTTTAGTCATGAACCTTGTAATTTGCTTTGTCTTGTAAATCATTTGAAAATAATAAGATCAGATGATATGTATAAGTAAATGTCAGGTTTAAATAAATAACCATGTAAAAATGTGTTTGTATAAGATAAGTTGTTTGTAAATCAATGTCTTGTGAAAAGTATGTTATTTGTATAAAATGTTCTATGTCTCAAACTGAAATGATTCAAATAACGTTACGACATGTAATACCATACAAACACTTATATATAGGAAGTACCAGCGGCGTATCCACCATGCTTGTATCATATTACACACGCATCGTTACTCAATCACTTAAATCAAACCAAACCAACCAATGTAAGAAGTCTATGTTTAAACCAATTGTCAGAATGTATTGAATAATATGTCAAAGTGTTCATGTCAAGATGTAAATCATGTAGTATGTAAAACCAATGTCAAAAGTGTTTGTGTCAAATGTAAATCATGTCAAAATGTCTATGTCGAATATCCATGTCAAATGTCTATGTCAAATATCCATGTCAAATGTCTATGTCAAATATCCATGTCAAATGTCTATGTCAAAATGTCATGTATGGCAAGTGAAATGTCTCAAACTAAACCATATGCACAAAAACAAAGTATTGAAGTAAAACTTGGTTTAAATCAAAGCTATGTTTTGTGTAAATGCATGCAACTATTTAATATGAACATTTATGCGGTATTGTGAAAATGCATACATCCAAGCCTTGTGACTGTGGTGATAAACCCTTTAAACAAATTAAAGGTCTATCTGTATTTATAACATCGAATTCGGTCATTCCTTTCTGTCCCCTTTCCCTGGGATGTCCGGAATGGGAGTTGTCAATTCCTATGGTACCACTACCTACTAACGAACGGCGTAGCTAATGTTAATGAATGTATTGTCCCATGTAAACAAACCAAATGTCATACCAAAATGTAAACATGTGAAAACAATGCACTAAGTATGTAATCAAATGAACATACATAGCGTGAAATGTCATGTAAAACGATGTACTAAGTAATGCACACAATGGGCATACCTAGCATGAAATGTCATGTAAAACAATGTACTAAGTAATGCACACAATGGGCACACCTAGCATAAGATGATATGAAATCATGTACTATAATGTACTAACGAACATAGCATGTATATGATGTGAAAACAGGAAAGCATGAAAGTAACAAATAGGCACATGTGTTCCACCCCAAAACAGTTTGGAAAAACAGTAAAAGAGGGGTCTATGTACTCACTTGTGATTGCTCAGATGTCTAAAGATAATCACCAAGTAATGCTAGAGATCTCGGAATCAAACGGCACCTAATATAGGTAACTATGTTAATAAACCGGACCTATATCGGAAGATCGGGTAGCATTAGGGTTTGTAAACCAAATGAGTGTAGGAACTCATGTGATATGGTTTAACAAAGCCTACATGCTAAATGAAACTTAACCTAAGTCTTATCGACCCATTACGACCCGTTTAGGAAGCTTATGCTACTTTAACGTGTCGTGCGCGTGAAACGCGTTCGGACCGCCTAACTAGTCCTATGACAGGTATTATATGCCTAAACATGTTACATAATCAGTTACGTGACAAAAGTTTAGGTTACATATGCTAAATTACCAATTATGTATGAAAAGGGTATTCTGGTAATTTACCTAAGGCATATAAACTACCTATCATACAACTATTTAAACGTCGTGACCATAAGGTATAACCTCGGAAGGTTATTCCCTACACTATGGTCACCTAAAGTATTTGGTCGGATCCTAATGATCGACCAAACTGGGTCGGGTTCGAAGGTATAGGCGATTTATTAGATCGCCTACCCTACGACCCTAGACAACGTGGTAATCAGTAGGCATAGTCCCAAGGGACTATGACCATCGTGATTACAATCACGTTGCGAAGTTCAACCGAACTTCGCATTGACCATTACTGGTCAACGCTGAAAGTCAAACAAAGTTTGACTTTCTGACTCGAAAAGCAGTAAAAATAAGGAAAAGAACGAAAGAATACTTACGAAGGGTCCCCGAATGCTAAACTCGATTCGAAAATCTCAGGTATGAAACTAATGTTTCAACTTAGAGTTTCTCAAATCAAATTTCTAGTGATTATGAACAATGGGGGGTGGGGTATTTATAGTTTTCGGGTAACCGTTAGGATCGTTTCTTGAATAACGTGATCGAATCTCGTGCGTACACTTGTCGGAAAGTTATGGTGCCACAAATGCTCCTTATCTTAGTGACACATCAACTTAAAACATGTGGTTAAGGATCAATTGGTTGCAACTTGTGTTTAAAAACATTGAATCTGATCTGATAGTGGGAAGCGGCCCGCTTCAGGATCAGCCAAAGACAATGCGGGCCGCATGGCCCTTCTGATCTGCACATATGTTTGAAAAATGACAGTTTCAGTCCCTGCACGTGTTTAAGGCCATTTCCGACACTTCTAAGGCCCGTAAAGCCAACTTTAAGGCCCTAAAATGTTGCCTAAACATTGTGGACATGAAACATGCTCAAAAATATGCCGGGTGTTGGTTCGTTTGGTCGTACGAACGCGATGTTCGCTTAATTACGACGGAATGCGCACAAGCGCGAAAAACGATCCAAATGACGCGACGAATGGATTTTTCTTAAGGCGAACACTAAAATATAATGTAGTCATGCTTTCATAAATTTTTGGATGTCCGGATGTATTCAGAACGTAAGTTATGCGCGAAAATGCAAACTTGTGCACTTTTTGACACTTTTAGTCCCTGGATGACCCAAAAGTTTATTTTAGCACACCGAACCCCTCAAAGCCTATTTCTAAGCTATGTAAAGGATATTTAAGGTGTGTTTAACTTATGGTCATGTTCTGGAATGTTCGTTACAGTTCAAATTGA
This sequence comes from Helianthus tuberosus, assembly GCA_030545235.1. Lineage (NCBI taxonomy): Eukaryota > Viridiplantae > Streptophyta > Magnoliopsida > Asterales > Asteraceae > Helianthus > Helianthus tuberosus. Next base: position 205,586,326 of record CM060425.1, read on the forward strand.
CATACTTTCGCAGTTTGTCATATTTAGTCCCTGTAAGCGAAATAACTTGTTTTTGCCATACCAAAGCCTTCAAAACTTATTTCTAAGTTATGTAAAGGTTATTTAAGGTATGTTGAGTATATGTTGATGTTCCGGAGTATTTCTCGCATTAAACTGAGTACGTTTACGCACTAGTTTGCGTATAACTCTCCAGAAAGTGATATAGAGTTTGAAATTACATAAAAGTCAAAACATGAAAAATGTAAAACATAATAAAACACACATTGTGATCAAATAACATTGTTTTATTGATAACAAAACTGTTTATAGTGATTACAAGCACAGTTGTTACAGCAGTGGTTGCTAAGATATGAAAATTGGCTAAACCCCTATTAATCATATCCTGGGCATGGGCATCTGTCTCTCTTTTGGCTGCTGCTAGTGCTCTCTGGTCTTGTAACTTGTTCATACATTTCCTACGCTCATGTGCTCACCTACTGAACCATCCTCTCTTTTTCTGAGGGAATGACTCTTCAGATTGAGCCTTAAACACGAATATTCCTTCTTCCGTATCAGCAGAGTACCCCGAGAGGGCATGCTGAGAAGAGGCTCCTTCGCTTCTAGGCGAACCAGACAATTGACGGTACACGTCAGATGGTCCTTGGTCGCTCATACTGTAAACTAACAAATAGTTAAATAACACATAACAATAAAATACAATTACGCACGTATTTCCGTAACTTATTTCCTAACAGATTAAATTTTGGTGTCAGCAGAACACTTTTGTGGATGAATCAGTGTCTTAGCTCTGATACCACCTTCTGTCGTAACCCCCTCCCCCTATCTGTCCCGGGAATGGGCAATCGCGAACAACCGTGTTGTTGGTATCGGTGTTTATTAATTTGACAGCGGAAATTACATCAGGACCGTAGTTAGGAAATATTTTATCATAGTAAAACACCACATTTTATATAAATAAATACATTGGGAGAAAACCCAAGTTTTCATTACAAACTTATTTATAGGGATATATCCCATTTTATTGAAATAAATTCCTGCTTTTATTTAGGTAACTTTTATAGCCACTTTTCCAAGCCTTCAGTGTTGTCCAACTGGCTTCTAATTGGCTTTCACATTGTGTTACCTGAAACGCGTTTAAAAACATTTTGTCAATGGGAAATACTGGTGAGTGAATCCTAGTTCAATCAAGAAAAGTTTTATTAATTTAAACAGTATTGAGAGCGATTACAATGTTTATATCTACACAATTACTCATTCAGTACTTGCCACTCGACCGGATCTGTGGCTATGGTCATATCACACATTGGCTAACTTGTTGTCCAATTGTGAAGGTTATCAAGTAATGTATACAAAACCCCATAATACCGGCAGTAATTGAAGAATTACAAAGACTCGATCACTGCTAAATTGCATTGTAAAATATTTAAGGATTTGTAAAAACTGTTTACAAAAAGGAGATTACTCACATTGCTGTCATAGGTTTCTTGTAAGGATTTCCTGAGTATTATCTAAAATTTACACAAATGCATACATGTTTGTATAATAACCCATTTTAACATTAGTAATACCCTCCTCGAGACGGTATTCCAACGACTACGTCTGGTAGAACCACGACAGCCGTTACGGAACCCTAGATCAATCGGGCAGAGTATCTAATACGTATCCAGGGGTTATGATACTTGCAACGGAGCAGGACTTCGTTATTTAGTGGGTATTTTTGCCCGTGAATATTGAGAGAGAGATTGAGAATTATGAACGAATTGGACTGAAGCCGATCGAGGGAATTTATAGGGCTATCATTAGACTTCCTCGCGGCCCGCGACAGCCATAGTTGTCTTCTTTCGCGACCCGCGACATAGGTGGCTAGGGCTTAGGGTTGATTGGTCACCACCATAGTCTTGTCGGGTGTTGTGCCACGTGGCACTCCAGGGTTTCGCCACCTACACCCCACTCGCTGCCCGCGTAGACTCAAGCCGAGTCTGTCGCGGCCCGCCAGAGCCCCTATTTCCTTGTTTTTAATTAAATTTAATAAAATTAGTGTATTCGGGTCCGTTTTCTCGTATGGGGTGTATTTTAGGACATATTGGGATATTTTAATATATTTTTAGGGTGTCAAAATATTTCGAGGGTGTCGGTTTACATTAGGGTTGTTATATTCCTTCTCCGGCGGCTTGCTTCTTCGGTTCTTCCATACTCCAACAGGTAATTTATGTAATTGTTAATTGATTATAGGTTGTTTGATTGGCATATTACAGTTGTTTAATTGCTTCCTTCTCCGGAGGCCTGCTTCTTCGGTTCTTTCAGTTGGCCGATTATAGTTTGTTAATTGTTTCACTTGTTTGATTGGCCGATTAGTGAATAATATAGGTTGTAATCAGTTGGCCGATTACAGTTTGTATTTGTTAATTGATTGGCCAATTAGTGAATAATATGTTGTAATTGTTGTTTAATAAATTTCAACTGTCAGATTTAGTTTATGTTGCCCTAGACCTAGAGTTATCAGTTGTGTTCTTTCGAAGTTTTGTTACACATTTAATGAATGATATACTATACTCTAATTGGATACGAGTCGGATAGTGTCGAAATCATTGAACACTACGGGGATGACGATTACATTTGAACTATTTGTTAATGTTTGAATTTTAAGTACTTAGACTTGTTATGTTATAACTTATATGTAAGTTAATTTGAATTTTGAACTACTTTTACCTTTTTAAGCATTATATTGATATGGATGTGTGAGTATATGTATAAATATTTATAAAAATAATAAAATATACATATAAAATTTCCGATCCGATTAATCCCGAGTAGTCGCTAGTTCCCACCTCACCGGCCGACTAGCGACTAGCGAGTTCTCCTACCTTGTTGTAAGACCCTTGCTATTTATTTACGATTTTCGTATAATTTAAGTACATTATCATGTAATTACGGTTACAATTACAGTGAAAAATACGGGTTTATTAAAACCTTTTACAATTTAAAAGTTTACAACATAATGTAATTAAGTTCGTCATTTAAAAGTAACAACGAAACGTCGTACGGAAGCTTGTTTCTTGATCGTGTTCGTTTCTTCGTTGAGCTTGATCGTCCTCCGGTACTAGAAATTTATCTACAACTCATAAAACATGAGTTAGATTAGTCATACGTAGCTTAAAACGTACTTAAACGGGTTCGCAATGTGTATACTATTAAAATAAACATTTTTTTATTTTTTTTATTATTTTTTTTATAGAACCCGTCGCGTCGCGCGACGGCTCCTTGCTTTTGCCGTCGCGTGGCGCGACGCCCTGTTTTGTCCAGAATTGTTTATTGCTGAACTGCAGATTCCCAGCTCAAAAACTCAAACTTATAATTCACAAAAAAAAGTGCATAACTTTTGTTCTACTTATCCGACTCGCTTGATTCTTTTTCTCACGCGATCGTAATTTAATTCTTCATCCTATGGAGTTTAAACCTGATATAAAACTACTTAAAAATTCAGAATTTCAAGCTCTCGGCTTGAAATTCCTGTTTAACACTTTTGACCCAATTCGCTTATTTAACCATAATCTCATTTATACGTACCTGGCTCGGATCAACACAATGACCCGTTTTTAATACCTTGTCTCGCTAAATTGTTATATCATAGCATTGATAAATCGTAAGCCATTTTGTCCTGTAAGCATAAGACTCGACAAAGACTTATTAGTCGTAAATTGTCAAATGGTGTCTACATCACCATTTGACCCGTTTGGTCTAAACGACCAACCATTTGCGCTTAGATTGAATGGAATCTATTTACCAGTTCGTTTAGTAACTATTTCGGATTTTTCACCAATTAGTTAGGTCTCTTACATCCATTTCTTACGCATTTAGCCCGACATGACTTATGTCGCTTACTGTTGTTCTATATTTCAACTTTTACCTATTTGTTCGTGACTAAATCACCGTTTCCCCTTTTTACTCGTTTAGGCTTACTTATAAAGTAGCCGTTCGAAAACCCATTTTTATTCATGTCACTTCATGACCATTTTGCCTCTTTATCATAAAATATAGTTTTTCATCATTAGATATGCTCCGACCCGTATCGTTTCGTGTCGGAGCCATATCTTGAATATCATCTAAATCGTATAAGAAACTTTTAGAACAAACACATATTCTACAAAAAGTGTAAGTTTCACTTACCTTGCATCCGGTTATGCTCTTTTTCCGCGTACTCGATCCGTTTGACCCGCTTCTTTCCCAAGTCTTCATCTAGCTTGTCTAGAGTCAAACTATCATCATCACAATTCGTAAGACGGTTAGATTAGTCATAATCATTTACGACTATTCCATCCTACGGGTTTTATGTCGAATTTATCATTCGTCCATATCAAAATTATCATTCGATCTAATCATTGGTCGGTTTGACTTTTTAAAAGTCAATTGACTTATCAACATATTCAAATGCACATTTGGTTCAATGAACTCACTTAGGCATATTTCATCCGAACTCTTAACGAAATCAAATTTTACATACTAACTAGTAGGCCGCGATTTCATTTAGGCATTTCATATCACTGAAAATGAGCTGTTTTTGGTGACTTGTTTAACCTGTTTACAAGTTTTAAAAAATTATGATTTTTTTATGTGGCGTACCTCTCGGAGGGTTAGGGCTTGTGTTAAAATTTCAAGATCTAACTCTTTACCAAAAATTCGAAAAATTCATTTACTAAGCTGCAATCAGATTCGTCACTTCTGACTGCAGCTTACGAAAAAATTCATTGAAAATTCCTCGTTTATCCGATAGACGAAATTCCAATTGGCGATTCTTTTAATCGCTTAAAACTATCTACAGTAAAAATTTGAGATCATAACTAAATTCCTAAATTGAGTTATGACATTCGTAATGGGCTACAAATTTTGCCAGAAAACGCAGCTTAAACCTTTGATACGGAAAAAATGCGATTCCAGTGGGGTTTTAAAGATATTTCCTGGAATTACATTTTAGACTCAAGAAACACATGTTTTGTTCAGGTTACAGCCAATACAAGTTGGCTGTAAATTCTGATCAGGAGCTGGTTGAATTCAGCTTTCAATTTAAGCATGTTCTTGACATCATAACACTAATTTTTAGCAATCAAAACCCTAAAAACATCTCATACATGAATTTAGCATCAACAAAATCTGAATTTACTTGAGCTAGGCATGATTTCAATATATTCTTGTCTAGGGTTTACTCCTAAACAATATTTCACTTCAATATCATCCATACCACAAGCATGCATCAACATTTTTTTAATTCTCTGGGTTTACTCAGAAATTCAACTAGAGATTTCTCATGAAATTTACATACCTTGTGACTCCTTTTTCAGTGGAGATCACTAATTCGTGCTCGGATTTTGATTTGGGATTGATTTAGACCTTCAATTTGGACAATTTGCATGAACTAGGGTTTGGTAGAGGATGTTTGGTCGCCCCTGTGTTTTTGATCGAACCAGACATGTGTGTTTGGTGTTTTTTTAACCTTCTAACATATTACTACAAGGCTTCTTTCTAACTAGGTTATTTTTATTCCTAGATATATTAATGGGTTCGGGAAATTATAACTCGTTTTATTTTAAGTCCCGTTAACTCGGGCCTTATATATAATTTGTTTTCCTCAACAGCTTTTATTCCTTTTTATTTAATATTAGGTTTCTTTATTTAATCCCTAATATTTACCGGGTTAATTTCACCACTAACGGTATTTTACCCGTTCATAAATATTAACGTGGTTTGATTACCAAACCCGTTTTCGGGGTGTTACACTTGTTTATGCCAGAGAGTGTTCAGTTCTTGTGGTGCCACAATGACTGTCAAGTGGAAGTCGGCTGTACGGTTTCCGGGGGAAATGCGCAAGCCAAACTCTGAAGCTAACGTGAATCCGGTTAAGACAACATAGTCTGGCTGGAGTAGGGCAAACATTACTCTATAGTAGGCTCCCAAGTAAACAACATGAATATGAAAGAACAATGAGTCCGACAACTATGACATCTTATTATATAGTTCCTTATAAACAATTGTTTAATTTGGTGTCATAGCTGTCAGATTCGTTGCATTCATTCATATTGTTTAATTAAAAGCCTACACTATTGTTTTGGTCAAAAATTACCAAAAACATTTGACGCCCACCATGGGGCAAGTGGTGCTATTTGTACTAAAAGCTTTTGCAAAATCATTGCTTGGTTTTCTATTTTCAAAACTTTTTGCTACACTATTTTCAATGGCTTCGAGATCAAACATGAGCTCTTCTACCGTGTCTTCTACAACATCTGCAATGATTGGTTCGGTGCTTCCACCACCTCCTCCAAGAACGCAAGCTTTTTCACAGCCTCAGGATATTATCCCCACTCAGAATATTCAGGAATCTGCTCCTGTTTTGGCCTCTAATGATGAAATTCCAACTTTATTTGGTAGTATACAAGATCAGATGAAGCAGCAGCAGGAAACAAATCAAATGCTGATAAGAGAAATACAGCTCTTGAAGTCTGGTCCGAGTAGACCTGCTGAGGATATTGTCACTCCCCTGCAGCCAAGAGCGTTGAACTTCAGTTCAGCAGTGTACACCGAGGATAACAGGGGGAATATTGTGCCTAGTCATTCCCAGAATCATACTACAGAGACACCCTCTTCAGTTAGGGTGTCAATTGTGAGAAGTTCTGGATATGCTTCGGGATATGGCCAGAATCCTCAGACTGGTAACGTGTCTAATAATAATAATACTCTTGCTACTAATGGTATTGGATCTTTGCAGGATGCAGGTATGACATCAGCATTTTCTAAGCTTCAGAAATTGAAGGACATGATATCCAGTGTACCTGGGGTGGTCCAGCCAATTCCAGAAGTGTCCCAAGACAGCCACAGGATATCCCGGTTTGCATATCCTATTTGTGATGCTGAAATCCCAAAAAGATTTCAAACCCCCAACATGAAGCTCTACAACGGAACTACGGATCTCGAAGAGCATATTGCTCAATATAGGGAAATGATGGAAATTAATCCTATTTCCCCAGATCTTAAGGAAGCATGCCTCTGCAAGGGTTTTGGTTCTACCTTAACAGGATCAGCCTTAAAATGGCTCTTAAACGTTCCTCGTCATTCAATTACATCATTTGCTCATTTAGTCAATTTATTTAATAGTCAATTTTCTTGCAGTCGAAGTTTCGAAAAACTAACCAGTGATCTCTACAGGATAACTCACGGACCTCAGGAATCCTTGAGAGATTATGTGAACATGTTTAGCAGGGAATCTCTGGACATCCCACACCTTGATGTTGCAACAGCTGTGCAAGCATTCAAAATGGGTTTGCAAAAGGATTCCCAATTTTACCAGGATCTTGTAATGAATCCCTGCAGGAACCTGGATGAGGCTCGGAACAGGGCTTTAAGATATATTCGGCTGGAAAATGACAGGAAGATGCAAGAGAGGATGAATTCATCTTCATCCTACGACTCAACCAACAGGAAATCGGAATCCCCGTACAAGCCATACCGCTCTAAGCCATATGGCAGAAATGACAACAAGAAAGTGAATGTTGTTGAAGACGAGGATCCTGAGGAGTATCCTGAGTTATCAGAATATTGTTTTTCTGTTAATATACCTGAACTGATTTATGCTATGAAGGGTTTAGGAGACAAAGAGAGGTGGCCTAGGAAGAACCAACAGAAAGTTGATTGGAAGGATAAATCCAAGTGGTGTGCCTTCCATGAGGATTTTGGACATATTACAGAAGATTGCATTGCCCTGAGGAAAGAAATAAGCTATCTGCTGAGCAAAGGATATCTAAAGGATTTCCTGGGAAGAAAGAAGAATAAGGGTCAGGATACTGAGAAGGATCCTGAACGAGCAGTATCACCTCATGCGGATGCCAAGATAATTAACTTTATTTCAGGAGGATCCGATATCTGTGGGACCTCTTACTCTGCAGCAAAGAGACATGCAAAGGAGGCCAAAGCAGAAAGGGGAGATTAGCCAACTAGGATGTCAACCCTCACTACTGACAAAGTGATCACGTTCGACAGTGATGACAGGGATACTGCCCAGGATCCTCACCATGATGCTTTGGTAATAACTTTATATGTTTCTAATCATTTTGTGCGCATGATACTGGTGGATAATGGCAGCTCCGTCAACATAATTCAGCTGGAAACATTGAAGAGGATGAATGTATCCCCGATGGATATTACCTCGAAATCCACTGTGCTTGTCGGATTCAGTGGAGAAGCCAGGAATACCGTGGGAGAAATAAAGTTTCCTGTGTATGTTGAAGGGGTCAACTCAATGCAACACTTCTGTGTCATGGACTCCTTATCCTGCTACAATATCATATTGGGTAGGCCTTGGATCCATGATATGAAAGCTGTGCCATCTACCTATCACCAGTGCATCAAGATACCTACCCCTTGGGGGGTTGTCAAAGTGGAAAGTGATCAACAAGAAGCGAAAGAGTGTTATTCTTCTTCGATGAAATATTCAACAAAGTCCAATGCAGCATAGCAATTAAAGATGCGAGCCTAGGATATCGCGGAGGCTTCAAAGCAGGATGTTAAGAAAATTGTCTTAGATCAGGATAATTCAGATATCTAGGTGCTCGTAGGAACCAATATCCCTCAGGATATTGAAAATCAATTGACTAACTTTTTAAAATGCAGGATGTCAACATTCGCATGGAAACATGAGGATGTGACAGGTATTTCCAAGGATATTATAACTCACAAGCTCGGAATTGATAGGTCTTTCAAGCCTGTCCAACAGAAACGAAGGAAGTTTGCTCCTGAACGGAATGCGATAATTCAGGAAGAGGTTGAAAGATTGTTGAAAAGCAAGATGATTAGGGAAGTTAAATTTCCCAAATGGCTAGCAAATGTAGTTGTGGTTCAAAAGAAAAATGGGAAATGGAGGGTTTGTGTAGATTACACACACTTGAACAAAGCTTATCCCAAAGACCCATTTCCTCTACCTCATATCGACTCAATGGTGGATGCTAATGCCGGTCATGAAATGTTAATGCATCCTCAGGATTTCAACAAATACAAATGAAACCTTCGGATCAGGAGGATACCGCTTTCATGACACCAACAGGTATTTATTGTTATACTGCAATGCCTTTTTGTTTGAAAAATGCAGGTGCAACATACCAGAGATTGGTGAACATGATGTTTAAAGACAAACTGGGGGACACCATGGAGGTATACATTGATGATATGGTGGTAAAATCCAAGAAAGCTGAGGATCAACTCTGGGATATTGATGGAGCATTTGATATCCTGGACCAATACAATATGAAGCTGAATCCTGCCAAATGCCATTTTGGAGTGGGGCAGGAAAATTTCTAGGATATATGGAGACTAAAAGGGGTATCGAAGCGAGCCCGGAACAGATCAAAGCTATCCTGGATATCAAGTCACCTTCCAACATGAAAGATGTACAAAGACTAACAGGGCAAGTAACAACATTAAACAGGTTTATATCGAGAGCCTCGGAAAAGTGTAAGGAATTCTACGATATCCTGAAGAAGAATAAGAAATTCGAATAGGGAGAGAAGCATGAAGCAGCCTTGCAGGAATTGAAGCAGTATCTTTCAACTGCACCTCTATTGATGAAGCCCGAGGATGGAGAACCATTATCCCTGTACTGTATCTCACAGTATCAGGGAATGCAGTAAGTGATGTTCTGGTAAAGGATCATGAAGGTCAGCAATATCCTGTTTATTATGTTAGCAAAAGTTTATTAGATGCTGAAACTAGATATTCTCATTTAGAAAAAATTATATTGGCCCTAGTTATGGCATCAACGAAGCTTAGACATTACTTTGAGACACATAGGATTCATGTTAAAACTAATTATCCTGTTAAGAATGTGCTTAGGAAACCTGAGATGTTGGGTAGGATGGCTAAATGGTCTGTAAAAATTAAGTGCCTTTGATCTAGTATATAAACCTAGGAATGCCATAAAGTCTCAGGCTCTAGCTGACTTTGTGGCTGATTTCAGTAGTGATATTCAAAATGAAGTAGACCTAGAAGTACAATAACTAGGAGAAACCTCAGAATCCTGGACATTATATACTGATGGTGCATCTAATGTTAGAGGTGTAGGATTGGGTATACTACTAAAATCGCCACAGAGGGACATAATACCCCAGGCTATTAGGTGTAAATATCCTGCCACTAATAATGCAGCAGAATATGAAGCTTTGATTACAGGATTAGAGTTGGCCAGGAATATGAATATTAAAAGCTTACAAGTATTTGTTGATTCCTTGTTAATTACTAATCGTTTTAATGGATCCTATGCAGTTAAAGGTAAGAAGTTAATCGAATATCTCGAAATTCTCAAAAAATTAGCAGGATATTTTGATGTTTTTACACTTGAACAGGTACCGAAGGAGGATAGCTGAAGCAGATGCTTTGGAAAATCTAGGATCATCAGTCAGGATACTGGAGGGAACCCAAATACCAATACTACATATCCTGTATCCTGCGATGGATCTTCTCAAATCTCAGGATAAGGAAGTAGTAAGTATCCAGGATCCTGATGATGAATATCCCGAGGAGGATCCTAAGTCCTGGACGGCTCCAATCATGAGATATCTCAAGGAAGGACACATCCCAAAGGATGAGAATCCTAAGGCCTTTAGGATGAAGGTATCACGATTCACTATTATAAATGATGTTTTGTATACGAAATCTCTTGCAGGACCATACCTGAGGTGCTTGGAGGATCCCGAAACCAAGGAAGTGCTTTAGGATATACACGAAGGGGATTGTGGCAACCATACTGGGGGCAGATCATTATTCTCAAAGGTGTTGAGAACATGATATTATTGGCCGACGACGAGGAAAGATGCTGCAGAATATGCTCGAAGATGTGATGCATGTCAAAGGCACAACAATATATTACATCAACCTGCTGAACCACTATATCCTATTGCTTCCCCTTGGCCATTCATGAAGTGGGGGATGGACATAGTGGGAAAATTGCCAAAAGCTCTAGGAGGAAAAGTCTTTTTGCTGGAAATGACTGATTATTTCTCTAAATGGGTTGAAGCTGAGACATTTGTTCAAGTCAGAGACCAAGAAGTAGTATCCTTCTTAAAAAGGAATATCCTGACCAGATTTGGGGTACCAGCTAAAATAATTTGTGACAATGGCTCTCAGTTTATAAGTAAGAGGACTACTGACTTTTGCAAGAGTTGGGGAATTAAAATGATTACATTCACACCAGTACATCCTCAAGCAAATGGACAAGCAGAATCCTCGAACAAGATAATTGTCAACAATTTGAAGAAAAGACTTGGAGCTAAGAAAGGAAGATGGGAAGAAGAATTACCCTTTGTTTTATGGGCTGATAGGACGACAGTAAAAAATGCAACTGGGTAAACCCCATTTTCCATAGTATTTGGAGCGAAGGCAGTGATCCCGACAGAAATGGTGATACCTACAGCAAGATCCAGTCTAAAGGATCCTGAGAAGAATCCTGAAGCCTTGTGTTAGGAATTGGATACTGTGGATGAAATAAGAGATGCGGCAAAGCTAAGGATGGTAGCTTATCAACAGAGAATATCCAGAGCCTATAACAAGAATATAAGGACTAGAAGGTTTCGAGTTGGAGATTGGGTATTAAGAAAAGCTTTTCAGAATACTACTAATCCTGCTGATGGAAAATTAGCTCCAAAGTGGGAAGGACCATATGAAATTGAATCAGAATCTGGGAAAGGAGCATACCGGCTTAAGGATATGGATGGGGATATGTTGCCAAGATCCTGGAACGCTATACACCTTAAGCTTTATTTCAAGTGAGTTTAGAATTTAATTTCTAACTCAGGATGGTATGAATTCTATCTCTTTTGAATATGTTTAATTTAATTTATTCTTTAAAACCTAATACTGACTTAAGCATCGGAGGGGTGTTAGCCATGCTAACACCCACCTTAGTTTAAGGTTGTTTTGCAGAATATGCTTCGGGATATAACTCCAGGATATACACTTAGGATAGTTAAGAAGATTAGAGGATTGGCCCCCTCTCTCACGTTTAAGGGATCCTGATCCCTTCACAGGTTTAAAGGTATTCACATTTCTCTCGAATTGGGTTTAAACACCCCGCCTGGAGCGCAAGTTATCCAGGAATAGTTCAAGATGGCGGGACCAGTCCATGTAAAAGTGGCTGACAATTTCATTATCGTTGGCTATATCCTGGATCCTTAAGGTATATGAGGATTGATCACCCTCTCTCGCGAAAGGGTATTTTCATACTCTCTAAGGTTTAAAGGTTTTCACCTTTCTAAGTCTTGGATTTTATACACTCCCACCTGTAGCGCACGGAAACTTGGGAATTTCCCCAGAATACCTATGAGATTATCCCCAGAACACTAAGGATATATCTCCAGAATATTTTAGGGTTTATCCCCTGTAACATAAAAATTATACAAACAGTTGCAGCTGATATCCAGAAAATTTCTAAGTATTCAAAGACATAATGAACAGGGGACATTCCTACTAAGGCATTGTGAAGAACTTAGGGGATCAAGTTTGGGCTTAGTTCACTAAGTATCCCAGACTAGGGACATCTCCGGTGGAAAGGTTACAAAAGGATTGAAGTCCGAGGATAAGATTATACTTTGTATCTGGTATGATCTTTCCTTTTTGTTCCTTTAAAAGCCTTACCTAAATTGTTTAAATTTTTGAAACTATATTTGACAAAAGTTTGATTAAAACATTTTTGAGTATAATACTTAGATTAAAGATATTCTCAGGATATATTTTTAGGATATATCCTTAGGATATATTTCAGGATATATTTTCAGGATATATTCAGAATGTTTAAGGCATGGTAATTAGATTGAAAATTTGAAACTATACATGAGTCAAACATCTATTATCAAAACGATCTTTGTAAAAGTGAACTGTCCTTTTTCTTTGAAAACATTATCTAAGTTGGTTGAATTATAAAAACCCTATTTGACAAAAGTCTTAATAGGATTTTTACGAGTATCCTGATCAAGATATTTTCATTTGGTTGGGACATTTGAAATATTACACTAAGTTTGGAACATTGAAATTGTGTTCAAACTAAGCAATGTATAACAGGAATTGAAAAAGGACAATGACAGATAAGGTCATAAAGAGGTTATATTATTAACATATCAAAAGATTGTGCTATTGGTTTCATCTCAAACTGAGACACATCCACCAAAAGCACAGTTAGTTTTTTACCATATTTACTTAACAGTTGAAGGTTTCGTCTCAAACCAAGATCCATCCGCCTCCAACTGTTATATTGTTCAAAATAAACAATATTAACTGATGACCAAGGGCTTCATCCTGAAACTCAGGACCCATCCACCTTTGGCCATCATATTGTTTTAATGCAGGAAATTAAAATTGTTTAACAAACAATAAAGGGAAATTGTTCAAACAACCATAAACCACCAATTTAAAAGTGGGCTCTGGCCTTGGCGACAATATCCATCATCGCCCACTTCGCTGCATTCAAGGGGCAACACCCTCTTCATCCATCACATCTTCACCAACATCTGGTCCAGGATCAGCACGAACATCCTTCTCAACCTTGCCACCAGCGTCAGTTAGCTTTTTAGTCGCCTTGGAAGACCCCTTAACTACAGGTTTAGCAGAATGCTCCATAGGGTTACCGCCAAGACCTCTTAGCTTTGTCTCCCAGGCGTCGACATTCCAAGAGGGGCATTCGAAGCCCAAGGCCTTGGCTTCGTAAGCCATTTTTGGCCTAGCCTGAAGAAGGGAGACGACGACTGAGCTCTTAAGGCCTTCCTGGTAAGAGGCCATATCCTGTTCATGTTGGGCGTGAGCAGCATCAAGATGGGCTTGGGCTTCGTGAGTAACCTTCTTGATGGCAACCTGGTGTTCCTGGGTCATAGCCTTGAACTTGTCCTCGTAATGTTGAGACTTAGCAGTGGCGATCATACCTTGGTCGGAAATAGTGACTTCGGCTTTCTTCAATTTGGACTCGAGCATCTTATTGAGCCCGCATGATTCTTCGTACAAGTGAACTAAACGTTCGAGACCCTACAACAAAGAACACAGGTATTATTGTATATTAACCAAGATATTGGTTTAACATATGTATGCAGGATACGGGATAAGAATCTATACCTGGTTGAGACAAGAAGTCATAAACCTGCTTACCACAACAAACTCATGATGCTCGTAGGGAAATGTTTCGGGACAGGAGGGTGAATCGGCCTCTTTCCACTTACGGGAACTAGAGGCCTGGGGTTTAGTAGCTGGTGAAGGCTTGGGAATGGTGGCAGATTTAGAGCTGGTGGGCTTGGATGAAGTAATAGGTTTGGGGCATTGCTCTTTTTTGACCAGGACATGATCGGAGTAACTGTCCAACTCCTTAAGGTCAAAAACTTCTGGGATTTTAGCTGGTGCTGTATAAAAGGAGAAGTTCTAAATCTTTTCTACTTCATTATATTAAGCTAATCAATCATTTGCAGAATAACCCTTACCAGACATGTCAGACGATGAATGTTGACTTGAACTTGGGAGATGTGTGGTAAAGCTCCTATCACCTTCAGGTAACCAGTAAATCACTTTGATTCTCTTTTCAGATTCTTCAGTAGGAGGGGCTACTTCTCTGAAGTTCACTGCATAAGGGCCAAATAAAAGAGTATCAGCACAGGATATAGGCTAAAGATGTATTTGGGTATATTCCAAGAACCCAAAACCCTACCGGTGGTTAACCACTCCACCGGGAGGCTAGCACCCTCATCCTGGAATCTTGCTTAACGAAGAAGAACCTCCGCTGCCATCCATCCTCATTTTTGGTAGCCTTGATAATGAGGGGTTTATTGGAAGTAGAAAAGAGTAAAAACCGCCTAGAGCCATGTGATCGGAGACGATAGGCGATCGGAATATCCTCGATGTAGAGGTCAGGGAAGTGAAGGTTTTTGATTTGGTTAAGTACAATCAGTACCCTCCAAACCATGGGCATTGTTTGGGCAAAGCAAAGACCGGTGGTTCGAAATAATTGCATCATAAATTCGGGGAAAGGATACCGAAGGCCTAGCGAGAAAGGATATGCCAGAAAACAGACCCAATCGACAGACGAAACGTCCGATCAAACTGAGCGGTCGAATGCTCTGATAATCGCGCTATCTGGAAAGGCGCCGGAGGCTCTCAACGCTGCGATATCTGCATTATCGAAGGCAAAGATTTCTTTCTCGGGGTTTTTGAGAAGGTTTTGTTGGACGATGGTCTCCGACGATTCACCAGTATGAGAACGGGTTCTAGTGGCCATCGGGAGTAGAATGAAGAAATTAGCAAGAGAGGAAGGAAGAATGAATGATTACCTGGAGATTCTGTTGAAGATATTTGGTTTTCAAACAGAAACAGAGAAGATATAGGGGCGTAATAGATAGCCACTGAATGTAAACCGCGTTGGAAGTTGCACAATGTCATCTTAACCTTCCACTACAACAAAAATGGCTTTTTAGGACCTTTTCTGTGGGACGCTTATAAAAGAGGGTCCTAAAAAACCATTTAATAGGACTAATGAACTTTTGGGGTCCTTTTATAATATACTCTACTAAACCGGTGTCCTAAAAAACTATTTAATAGGATGGATGATTTTTTGGGGTCCTATTATCATATAATTTAATAGGACACTTAAAATGTAGATCCTAATAAAGTACTTTATAAGACATTTAATTGTTAGTGTCCCATTATATGGTACTGTATTAGGACACTTGTTCATTTGGGGTCCTATTATAACATAACTTAATAGGACACGTTGTACTTAAGTCATAAATGTTTAGTGTTATAGGACCGTTTCTAGTCGAAGTCATATTAGAACTTAACTTAATAGGACACTTGACACTTGGGTCTTATAACTTTAAACTTTATAGGACGCTTAATCATTGTGGTGTTATTATAATACACCGTAATAGGACACTTGATATTTGAGTCATAAAACATTAGTTTTATAGGACGCTTATTCGCTAGAGTTTTATTATAATATAACTTAAAAGACACTTGACACTTGGGTCTTATAAATTTAACCTTTATAGGACGCTTAATCATTGTGGTGTTATTAAAATACACTGTAATAGGACACCTGATATTTGAGTCATAAAACATCAGTTTTATAGGACGCTTATTCGCTAGAGTTCTATTATAACATAACTTAATAGGACACTTGACACTAGGGTCTTATAATTTTAACCTTTATAGGACGCTTAATCATTATGGTGTTATTATAATACACCGTAATAGGACACTTGATATTTGAGTCGTAAAACATAAGTTTTATAGGACGTTTATTCGCTAGAGTTTTACAATAACACTAGGTTATTGACCCGTGAGTGGTAGTGGTGGCCGGTGAGTGGTGGTGGTGAGTGGTGGTGGTGGTGAGTAGTGGTGGTGGCCGGTGGAGGTGGCCGGTGAGTGGTGGTGGCAATTGAGTGGTGGTGGTGAGTAGTGGTGGCGGCCAGTGAGTGGTGGTGGTGAGTGGTGGTGGTGGCCGGCGGTGGTGGTGAGTGGTGGTGGTGGCCGGCGGTGGTGGTGAGTGGTGGTGGTGGCCGGCGGTGGTGGTGGTGAGTGGTGGTGGTGGTGGTGGTGGCCGGTGGTTGTGGTGGTGAGTGGTGGTGGTGGTGGTGGTGAGAGGTGGTGGTGGCCGCTGAGTGGTGGTGGTGGTGGCCGGTGAGTGGTGGTGGTGAGTGGTGGTGGTGGTGAGTAGTGGTGGTGGCCGGTGGTGGCGGTGAGTGGTGGTGGTGGTGAGTAGTGGTGGTGGCCGGTGAGTGGTGGTGGTGAGTAATGGTTGTGGCCGGTGGTGGTGTTGGTGAGTAGCGGTGGTGGCTGGTGAGTCGTGAGTGGTGGTGGTGGTGAGTGGTGGTGGTGGTGATGGTGGCCGGCGAGTGGTGGTGGTGGTGAGTGGTACCAATACCGTAGTTAAAACCGGATAGAAAAACGGATCTGAAACTCCAAACGAGGCAGATACACGATTTTAGCGTAACCGACAAGCGAACGCGTGTGGTACCAATACCGTAGTTAAAACCGGATTGAAAAATGGATCAAAAACTCCAAACGAGGCAGATACGCGATTTTAGCGTAACCGACAAGCGAACGCGTCAATTACAAATCTCCAACTTAATTTTTGAATGTTTTGACACTAAGACTTTAGTTTACGACAATTTTTTCAAGAAACGGGCTTCGAAATAGTTATTGGACCGCTCAAAACACGCTAATGGACCCTGGGCGGCTGGGCCCAATCCACTCACTAAAACCAAACACTTCACTTATTGATACCCTAGATAAAAAAAAAAAACCCAGATCCCTCATTTCTCCTCTGCGTATGCTTCTTCTTGGTGAAAACCCTAGACAAACATTCCCTGTATCCTCCTCAACTCCGATGACCGGAGTAAACTCCGGCGTAAGAGAGAGTACGAGGGGAGAGGAAGCTGCAGGAGGGAGAGAGAGAACGGCCGGCGACGGTGGGGTGCCGATTCTCCGGTGAGTGTGCTCTTTTTTCTCGTTTCGGGTAAATACGTTGACTGTACACGGTTGCTAAGTTAATCTTCTTTTTTTTTTTGGATTTTGGTATGTGCGGTGGTGGTAGCCGGCCAGAGACGGCGGCCGGAGTGGAGATTACACATCTACATGTGTGTTTTTTTGTTTAATTTCAGACACTTTAAAATCCAAATTATTGTTGATATTTCATAGAAACAAATCATAGTTGTTTTGCAAATTCTTCATGGTTAAACTTAGAAACTTGAAATATTGAAACTTGAATTGTTAACTGCTAAACCCGTGAATCGATTTGAAAACGGTTTACTCGTTAGAACTTGGATACTTAATTATTCTGATGTTAAAATTTAGTTGCTCATACTTGATTGTTAGGAGAATAAATATTCACTGAATTTGAAGATGAACTTAAGAGTGTAAGATGGGTAATTTGGTTGTTTAGGGATGATAAAATTACTTTCTTTTAAGATGGATATTAGAATTATTTGAACTGTGATATTTGTATTGAACTTTTAAGGATAATGACAATTACTTGGTTTGAATAAAAAATTTAGAATGATTTGAACTAAAATATTAGATGCATTTTTATGCTCTGGAATAAATGCCGTTAGTTCAAAAGAAAAAAATATTAGATGCTTGAATGTTGAAATGAATTTCATAAGCCATAAGGTTTTGTTTTGTTGCAAATTAATTTCATTTTTTATGTGATTTTTAATTAGCTTGTTTTTTGTTGTTGAGGCATATTGTTTTTATACATTCATTAATCATGAAAATGTTCAGATTTATATTAGACTATAAACTTGTTAGTTACTAATTTGATTTTATACTCGACAAAAAAATATATTTAGTAGTTAGGGTGAAGGGAGTGGTTACCTATTCCAAATAGGTAAACTCCTAATTCACCCAATCACACATTGCCATGTCAATTCACCTAAATTGTTTACCTAATGCTCAAAAACGTTGGCGGTGGTTTACCTAATAGGGTTTAGGTAAACTATTTAAAAAAAAGGAAAAAAATGTGTGATTGGTTGAGAAGGAATGACCCCGCCACACACCCATCCCCCCCTTCCCCCCTCTCACCGAATCAGTGTAGGTTCACCGAACTCCTCAACCAAAATCAGTAAAGGTGTGGTTGGCGGTGGTTTACCATCTCGGTAAAGAGGTTTACCGCCTCTTACCGAGCTCCACTCTGCTCACCCTTACATGGGTGGTGATTCTTGCCATAATTGATCAAATTCTTGGGTAACCTTTAATCTTCCTCCTTTTGGGTAAGCTTTTCGATAACCTTTTGTTCAATATTTATTTTGATTTTGTGAAATTACAGCTTGAATCTTGTGTTTTTTTTGTATGCGTATTCTATTTGAATTGGATTTGTGTGATTTGTAGAGAGTTCTATTGTAAGATCATTCAAAAAAGGATTTACTTTGGAAGCTTACTTACTGAATTGCCTTTACAATAAGTCAATAACTTCAAAAAGGTCTGTGTGAATGTGTGATATATAGTTGCACGAGAAATTTCTAGAAATTATGTTTTGGGATTTGACAATGTAAGAATTGGTTGCTTTATTGGTGACCATGAAATACTCGTATTAATGACCCGTGTGTACATGGCAAACAAGAACTTGAGGTATGTGACTGAGATATTTGACAATCTTTTATATTGCAGAGCATAACTAGCAAGGATATATGGTCTAAAACGGGTTCAAGTAATAGGGTTGCAAAGAAGCCGAGCCAAGCCCAAGCTCATATAAGTTATGAAAGCTCGAGCTCAGTTCGATTCAAGCTTTGTTTCTAAAGCTCAAGCTCGGCTGCTAGGTAATTTTTCAAACTCGAGCTCGATAAACGAATTTCGGGCTTGGGCTTATTTATTAAATAAGCTTATTTTTAGGCTTGGGCTCAAGCCATATGGTTTATTTTCTACAATTCAAGATTGTATTGGTGCATCCATCGCATGGCCCTGTCCATTCATCTCGGTATGTATTTGTTAAACTTGTGATACAAATAATTTTAATATCATGGAACTTAATGCTTATACATGGATGGTTTATTTGTAGGTAGTCCATGAGGATTGAGGACGCATGATGACTCAAGATTTTATGCTTCTTATTTCTTTAAATGCATTTAATTTCTTTGTTAAATGTTAAGACTTTATGTTAGATAATGTTATAACTTATTTATGGTTAGTGTTTTTGTTATGAACATGCTTATTTGAAATATAATGAAGTTTTATTTCTTTCATTAGTTGATGTTATACAATAACTATTAGGATGTTATATGTTTGATGGTCTGTTTATAAAATTGGTTTTATAATCTTATTTGGGATATTAGGACCATTTTCTTGATATTAAAGTAACTATAACGTTACATCATAAGGGTCCTGTAAATTAATTTTTAACGACGCTTGTACGTGTATCAAAAGATTAAAAGTAGGTAATCACATATTAGAACATTGTAAAAGTGTCCTAATATGTTTTTTTTAGGACGCAATTTAAGTTGTCTATAGATATATTATGCGACCATAAAATTGGTTTTATAATCTTATTTGGTATATTAGGACCCTTTTCATGGTACTAAATTAGCAATAATGTTACATCATAAGGGTCCTATCAATTAATTTCTAAGGACGCTTGTAAGTGTATCAAAAGATTAAAAGTATGTAAGCACATGTTAGAAAATCGTAAAAGTGTCCTAATATGTTTTTATCAGGACACTATTTTGGTTGTTCAAAGACATATTACACGACCATAAAATTGGTTTCATAATCTTATTTGAGATGTTAGGACGCTTTTTTAGTTCCGAAACTTATTACGACCCCTTTACATGAAACGCTTTTACCGTTGGTCCTATTAAATGAAATGTCCTATAAAATAGCAATTTAGGACGCTTTTGCGCGTACTAAAAACCCAGTTTTCTTGTAGTGTTCGTTTCAACTTAATAACCTCGATTCACGGGATAAGTTTTAAAATATATCCGTTGGAATTGGTATACCAACAGATATATTTTGGGGACAATTGTTATGGGTGGTTTTCTGCTCATATATCCTAAATGATATTCTGACTATGTTTCTTTTGTTGTGATCAGGATACCAGATCAGGATATTGGTAACATCCTGATGCAGTATCCTGGTAGTGGCTAATTAATTCACGTGCAGATTAATGGTGCAAGTCTATAACGTTCAAGTGGACTTCTTCTCCTAAAGACTCGGGCAAATCTGTTGGAATATGAACGTTGAAGCCGGAAGACATGGACTACAACGTTCACAAAGGGAATATTCGTTATATCCCGGAATTATAGGCTAGTTAGTTAGCTTTCTTTTACTATAAATAGGATTGATCGGATCAGATAAGAACACACACAATCTCTCGTACACTCTTGCTCTCTAGTTACAAACACCCACAATACACTTACACTTGTAATCAAATCACATTGTAACACCTAGTCGATCCGCATCATATCCTGCACTATATCCTGATATTTGAAGCAATAAAAAGAACAAGGCAGCTGCGATTGTCAGCTCCCGAGGTTTTGTGCCGGCGATCTAGATTGATCAAGGGCTTTCCTCGTACATCCCGTGTCACCCTTTACCTTTTTTGCTCATTGTTTGATTGTTGATACAGCTCGATATCCTGAGCTGTATCCTGAAAACTATTTTTGTTAAACAACTTAATCAGCACATTTTTAATACACATTCTTAGCACACTACCTCACTTAACTAATTTGATCACTAAATTGCTTTGGTAATTTTTGACCAAAACAACTATAAAAGTGTTTGTCACGCTAAGCCAGTTCTTTGTCAAAAGAATTCTGAACATGTATAATTTTAAAACTAAAAAACACATCAAACAGTCGTCGGTCAAACTTCGATGGTCATTTGTCTACTGAGCTTTGACGATAACCATCGCAGAGTTATGATGCCAACCCTTGTTTTGAACGACCCATTGTATCGATGTACATTCACATTGTATTGAACGACACATTGGTTCATAAGGAATGCTCTACCTCTTAAATCACTAGTGCGTTTTAGCGCATTTGCTGTGGAGCAGATGAAAACTCCATTGTTAAGCGTGCTCATTGAGATTAGTACAAGGATGAGTGATCTCCTAGGAAGTCTTCACCGAGAAACAAAAAAAACAAATCCATGAGTTTTTTGGATAGGCAACCCATCATGGGTAAATCAGACAACATTGGTGATACGAAAGGTTACATGTTACATAATCAGATCGTGAACACCTCTAGATAAGCTCCAACTTTTTTTTACCTATTAACTCACACACCAACTATACCTATTCCTAACTACACTACTATCCATTATAATACTATAACCCTCGTCCACTTGGATAAAATCAGTGTTGCAAAAATCGCGATCACTCAGCGATTAATCGCCGACTAGTCGGTAGTCGGCCTCCTACTGAGTAATTTTTCACTAATCAGTCAAAAAATCGCTAGTCGGTCAAAGCCGGTCGAAGCCGCCCTAGTCGGCCTAAGATTACAACTTTAGCCCATTTTCCTTATCCCTTACCCTAATATGATGAAGAATTTGAGTTAGAGAAAGAGGATGAAGCAGACGAGGAGATTGAATACGAGTCGGATGGTGTCGAAATCAAAGAACACTACGGGGATGACGATTACATTTGAGCTATTTGTTAATGTTTGAATTTTAAGTACTGAGACTTGTTATGTTATGACTTATATGTAAGTTTAATTTGTATTTTGAACTACTTTTACCTTTTTATGTATTATATTGATATGGATATGTGAGTATATATATACATATTTATAAAAATAATAAAATTTACATATAAAGTTCCGATCCGATTAATCCCGAGTAATCCCGAGTAGTCGTTAGTCTCCACCTCACCAGCCAACTAGCGACTAGCGAGTTCTTCAACCTTGGATAAAACCCTCGTATACTTCGACAAAAGCTCTTTTCCAACATAACTTGATAGCACGTGGAAAGAAACTCTTTATTAATGTTTTGTTTTTCTAATCATCGAAGTTATGTATTTAAAATAAATAATGATTGTATAAGGGGAGGGGGTGGTTACTAGTGATAGAATTCTATCACTCCCACTATCCAATCAAATCATGCCATGTCATCACCCAATATTCTATCACTAGTGATAGAAATGTAGTGGGAGTGGTCATCACTAGTGATGGTATTCCAATGTACAAGTATTAATACACAATGTACAAGTCATACACATCCCTCAATAATTATTCAACGCGTTATATATATCACTCGTTATTCCTATCACTCGTTACAAACATAGAGGCGGCGGTGTTAGTGATACTATCACTCGTTATGGGGAGTCCATAACGGACCGCCCCCTCCCCCTAACTTAGTTTATTCATAATTACTTTCGTATCGTATTACATTAAGTTTATTTATTTGATCACTAAATCGTTTTACAATCAAGAAAAATTAACTAAACACTCCCCCTCAACTGATAAATTCTTTCTTATACTCATGTGTTCAACTACACAGATTACTTTACAACTGAGTAGATATATATAAAGCCTAATGGGAGAGAAGGTAATTAATGTAGTAAGAACAGTCGACGACTCATTTGGAACCGACATTTAAACATCGCGTCCATGTAGAAAGGTTCGTCGGAAAAATAATCGGCCACTAAACTATCATGGCCACCAAAAGGTTAACACCGAAAAATAAATTAAATACATTATTAACACTAAAAAATAATAAGTATATTATTTCATCGAAAAATAAAGATAACCTTCTCGGTCTCGGTTTAAAGCGGATGCCCTAGTTTGCGGTTGTGACGACGTTTCTTCCTCTTCCTCCATGATCATCTGTGTTGCCTGCATAACGAAGTTCGCAAAAAATAAATCGCCCTCACCTGAATATGACGAACACCACGTTGTAGAAGAAGACATGCCTAAAACTTTATAAAAATATGGTGGTGTATAAAAAAGTGAGAGAGATTGTAAAGATTTGGGTTAAAAGTGGGGGGAATAAAGGGTATATATTTATAAAGTGGGAAAGAAAAAATATTTTTTTTAATTTCTAGCCGTTGTAACGGCTACTTTTTGTTTTCATCCGGCCCGTCCTCAACGTCTTGGCCAAGACGGTCTCGACAACAACGCAGCAAAGGAAATGGTGTTGAGGGGCGTCACCGGGCCAGGCCAGGCCTGGACGACCCCCCACACCGAGCAGCCTAATAATATCACTGGTCATGTGAAACGTAACATTCTAACAGAATGATAATGACATCAATGAGAGAGACGATCAACCTACAACTGCTAATTGGAAACAATATCGACTCTAATTTGTTGTTAAGTTGAGGTGTGAAGACTGATCAAGGCAGAGATCAATTGCGGTCATCAGTGAAACTGATCGGTTGCAAGTTGTCCGTATCATCAGTTCTTACTTTCCAACAAACTCCCCCTAACTAATGATGCGAAAACTTTTTCAACACTTGCGCACTTTCTTATCTAACTTGACAAATTTTTGGGACTGATGTTCATGTGCACGTTTTGCTTCAATTATTCTTTAAATTTCTTTGGATCAACATCAACATTAGATTTAATCAAAAATTGGTGGATTCACAAGTTCCCTTTTAAGGAAAAGCTTCTCATCAGATGATGGGTCTTTAAGCACAGCCTCATGATCACCCATCATTTTATGAACATTGATCTTATTTTTTTTTCAAGTTCAGTGAGAGACACATATTGAACTAGAGGATATGAAGAGCATCGAATACTTCAAAGTATTAGTTAGGTAGAGTTTGACCATGGTTTGTTATCTTAACCTATTCAAGATATGAATCTACCTGTTTAATCTCTCTGATCACGCATTCTATTTTGTCCGTTTACCATCTATCTCAATTTAAATTTATAACACGATTAATTAATTTTGAGGACATGTTTCATGCTTAAGATGCTCTTCAAAATAGTTTAGCATCAAATAACTCATCTCTTTATTTCTTCATTCTTTCAATGGTTTTTGGACTCTTAGGGGGGACGGGGCATCAATGTGCGTACCCTCACCGGGTTGGTTATGGTTCCACAACATCATCGTCACCCTTACGGGTATGACTGGCGGGTTGTTTTAACGGGTAGATCAACCCATGATAAATTGTCACGACCCCCGACCATACCCTGGACGGGAGCCGTGAGCAGTAAAGTGGTACCGGTGGTTATTTTGAAAATATTGGAGCGGAAAATTTCATCAGGAACATGAGTTAGGAAAATACCAGAGTTTAGAAAACAGCGGATTTTATTTATTAAACATATGGGAATAACCCATGTTTTACAAGCTTTAATATAGGATAATCCCAAATACATAAAACAACGTTTCTTAGTTTAGTTTGATTGATAAAATAAGCCACTTCTTTAAGCCTTTCGGTGCCGTATCACAACTCTTATTCCAATCTACTGTAATCACCTGAAACGCGTTTTAAAAACATTTGGTCAGCAGGAAATACTGGTGAGTTCATTCAGTTATTCAAAAACACATTTGTTATAATTTGCAGTATTAAGAGCGATTACAATGTTTATATCAACCAATTACCCCAAATCGGTATTTGTCACTCGACCGGATCTGTGACTATGGTCATATCACACATTGGCTAACCCGTTGTCCAATGGTGAAGATTATCAAGTAGTTTATACAAAACCCTACATACCGACAGTAATTAAAGATTACAAAGACTTAATCACTGTAATTACAACTTTGAAAACAAGTAGGGTTTTGAAAGCAATTGATAAAAATAGAACGACTCACCTTGTTAGCATATAGTCTTGATTAAGGAAGCCCCTTAAATCTAAGTCTTCTGATGATTACACATCTTGTTTGATAGTAAGTTTATGGATCGGAGTTTTCTGATAGTTAAATATATACTTTAACAGAGTGGAATATGTTTTAGTGTAAAACCAAATCAAACCTAACGATGGTCCCGAGATCAGAACCTTAACGAAATTCAACAAAGTATAGTCTTATTCAGACAGCACTTTGGCATTCGTTAGTTGGTTCTTGGATCGATCGGATAGAACATCGTCTCAGTGATTATTGGTTAGAACACCAATGTATAGAGAGAAGAATAGCAATGAAGAATGAATTCCTAGGCTCTTATTTATAGGTTAGGCAGATTCTTTTCTTAGCTAGGAAGTTTTCTTACTTGCTAAGTTTCCTTTATTTATTAAGTTTTCTTACTGATTAAGTTTACTTACCTATTAAGTTTACTTATCTATTAAGTTTACTTAATTGTTTTTGGATGTCAAGTTTACTTGGATTTTTAACGGATTATCTCACTTGGTTGTTTAACTGATTAATCTTCCTTAACTGTTTAATTAAGTAATTTACTTAGCCGATTAATTAGTTAACTTACTTAACTTACTTAGCTTTTAAGTTTCCTTTCCTGTGAAGTTTCCTTAGCTATTAAGTTTTCTTAACCGCTAAGTTTCCTTAACTGCTAAGTTTTCTTAATCACTAAGTTTACTTAATCGCTAATGTAACACCCTTCTAAATTTACTTGAATTTAATAATAGTTGATACCATTTTAGATAAAGGATGCCTAATTAACATAGATTTCATAAGTAAAGTTCATAAGTAGCAAAAACCTTAGTCAACTAATGACTAAGTTAAAACATCCAAAAGTTGTTTGACAATTTGTTTACAACCCATAAACATAGTCTAATAAAGGTTAAAACGTTACGGAAGCTTCAAAAGTTGTGTTCGGTTCTTCAAAAGCTTGCTTTACCGTCATCCGTAATCTTTGAATACCTAGAAACTGAAATGTTTATATTAAACATTAGTATTAGAGTACTTAAAAATAATACATAATCGAAACTACGTTTAAAACGGATTCGATTTAACTATGATATGCAAACATTTACAGAATTTTCAAAACTCTACCGTAACTTACGGTACCTACCGTAAGTTACGGTAGACACTTGAAACTTCTGGTTTACCGTAAACCAGTAGAAAACCACCGTAAGCATCCTGATCTCTACCGTAACTTACGGTAGTCCCTGTAACTTTATGTTTTGGCTTTTTGTTTGTTTTGCCCAAACTCATTTTTTGGATTTCTCATTCTAACCAACCAACACACTGATTTTTCATATTCTAATAGGTCTTTTATCAATGTTAACAAAGACCGAGTAACCATACTACAATGCATTACCATGCCTTATTTGGTTATTTGACCTGTTTAGCTCATCTAAGGAATCCTCCATTTTTTGAGGACTACCAATGAGGTCTGACCAATTTCTTGGCCTATTCTTCGAACTAGCGAACATTATCGCTTAATTCCAACTCAACTTTTATTCACAAATCAACTACATATATATACTAAATATCAAAATTTACTCAAATGTAACGAATCAAGTTACATACCTTTAGTGCACGCCCTTCAACCACAAATCACCACCGGTTTGTCCGCTCGACGCTCCGGTATCCTTTCCTATATAGTTCATTTACATTATGTTTAGAACCCTTTTTAAATCACGTATCGCATAATAGCCAAAACATCACAATTAGGTGCTTTAGCTTCAAAATTCTAGTTTCGAGACTTCTTTGAGGCATTTCAACAAACACTTTAAAGGAAGAATTTTACATGATCATATAGCAAGTTTCTAGCTTATCACTTAGCCCTAATTTCACATCAATCAACCATTTTACATGATTGTTAGCTTCTAAATTTCTGAAATCACTTCAAAATTGTCAAATTACACTAGAACAACACCTAATTTCCTAGTGTTCATCAAATTACTCAAAACCCACTAATCACCTACAACGGTGTTCATAGGTTTCACTAAAATTTCACATGATTTCAACTTGTATTTGTCTAGGGTTTGTCCCTAGACACTATATGGTTCCTAATTCATCATAAAACAAACATGCAACTATGAATTTCAGATTTTCCCAATTTCATGAGAATTTCAAACAGAGAATTAGCACCAAATTTTACATACCTTGTAACCCCCTTGTGATGAGGATCACGAATCTATGTTCAGATTTCGATTTGGGACAGAAATTAGCCTTTAATTGATCAATTTTGTGGAGTTAGGGTTTGGTGAGAAGCTTTGGTCGCTCCCCTGCGTTCTTGATCGACCAGACACACAAATTGTGTGTTTGGTTTTTGTTTAATTTGTTTTAATAAATTCTAGTTTCAGTTTTTATAAGATTAACCCCTCCTCTTTTGTATAATTTATAGTTTGGTTGTTTTTAACCCTATTATAAGTTATTTCTAGACTATTAGCTAACTAGGTTAAAATTCCTAGTTAGTAAATTCTTGTTTATTTATACATTTATAATCCTAATATAAAGTTTTATATTTTCGGGATGTTACAAGTCCACCACCCTTAAAAAGGGTTTCATCCCCGAAACCGAATTACGTACCAAATAAAGTAGGGTAGAGGCGTCGCATCTCCTCCTCGGGCTCCCACTTAGTGTCCGAGCCTTTTCTATGCTCCCACTTGATCTTTACTTGATCAATTTGTTTATTTCATAAGTGCTTGACCTTTCGATCTAAAATCTCCACCGGTCTCACCGCATAATTCAGGCTATTATCCACTTCGATATCATCATAGTGGATACGATCAGTTTCGTCTGCTAAACATTTTCGGAGATGTGACACATGGAATGTGCTATGAATCCCACTCAACTCCTCGGGTAGTTCGAGACGGTATGCTACCTTACCAACCCGTTCGGTGATTCTGAATGGCCCAATGAATCTTGGGCTCAACTTTCCTCTTTTTCTGAACCGTATTATTCCTTTCCACGGCGATACTTTCAGCATTACCTTGTCGCCCACTTGAAACTCAATCGGCCTCTTTCGTTTGTCCGCGTACGACTTTTGTCGATCCTGAGCCGCTTTTTGGTGCGTTCGGACCATGTCGATCTTCTCATTCGTAGTTCGGATTATATCAGTAGGTGCTAGTCCTCGTGGACCCACTTCTCCCCAACATACCGGGGTTCGGCACTTTCTTCCATATAACATTTCAAACGGGGCCATTTTAATGCTCGCGTGATAGCTATTGTTATATGAAAATTCGACCAAGGGTAGATAGACATCCCAACTACCCCCGAAGTCAATAATGCAAGCCCGCAGCATATCACTCAACGTTTGTATTGTTCTTTCACTCTGCCCATCCGTTTGTGGATGGTAAGCGGTGCTAATGAGCAATTTAGTTCCCATTTGTTCTTGAAATTCACGCCAAAAATTTGAAGTAAACCGAGTATCTCTGTCTGACACAATGGATATCGGTACCCCATGTCGTGCTATGATTTCATTGGTGTACACCTCCGACATCTTCTCTGATGTATAAGTCTCACGAATCGGAATGAAGTGAGCACTTTTCGTCAATCTATCCACGACTACCCATATAGCATCAAACCCGCGGTTAGTTTTGGGCAATTTGGTCAACAAATCCATGGTGATTTGTTCCCATTTCCAAACTGGTATGTCCAAGGGTTGCAACTTACCATATGGTTTCTGATGCTCCGCTTTGACTTGCAAGCAAGTCAAACACTTCTCCACATATTTCACAATATCTCTTTTCATCCCGGGCCACCAATAGTTTTGTTTTAAATCATTATACATCTTGGTCGCTCCCGGATGGATGGAGTAACGAGACTTGTGAGCTTCATCTTGTAGGAGCTTTTTAACTTCACAGGTGTTAGGAACCCAAATTCTATTGAAACGTGTTTTCAATCCATTAATGTCTTCTTCGAGATCTTTAACTTAGCCAACAATCCTTTCCTTTTTCCAGTTTTCCATCTTTATTGCTTCATCTTGTGCCTCTCGGATTCGTTCAAGTAAGCCCGAGGTCACCAAGAGTTGCAATGATCGTACTCGTATCGGTACATAATCTGTCTTTCTGCTTAGGGCATCCGCCACCACGTTTGCCCTTCCGGGGTGATAATGTATTTCACAGTCGAAATCTTTCACCGTTTCTAACCATCGCCTTTGTCGCATATTTAACTCCTTCTGGCCGAAGAAGTATTTCAAGCTCTTGTGATCGGTGAATATGGTGCACTTTACCCCATATAAGTAGTGCCTCTATATTTTTAATGCAAATACTACCGCAGCTAACTCGAGATCGTGCGTGGGATATTTCTTCTCGTGTATCTTCAATTTCCTCGAGGCATAAGCTATTACTTTGCCCCGTTGCATCAAAACGCATCCGAGCCCTGATAGTGAAGCATCCGAATAAACCACCAAGTCTTCGACCCCGTCCGGCAAGGTTAGTACCGGAGCTTGAGTTAATTTCTCTTTTAGCGTTTGAAACGCTCTTTCTTGATCGACACCCCAAATGAACTTTTCTTCCTTCCGGGTCAGCTTAGTTAGCGGCGACGCAATCTTGGAGAAATCTTGGATGAATCTCCTATAGTATCCCGCAAGCCCCAAAAAGCTTCTAATTTCCGAAAGGTTCCTTGGGGGATTCCATTTCGACATAGCCTCGATCTTTGACGGGTCTACTAATACTCCATCGGCACTTATGATGTGGCCAAGAAATTGCACCTCTCGTAACCAAAAGGCACACTTAGAGAATTTCGCATACAACCTTTCTCGTCTAAGTGTCTCTAACACCTCTTGTAAGTGGTGTGCATGTTCAGCTTCACTTTTTGAATACACCAAAATATCATCGGTAAACACGATGACTGACTTATCCAACACTGGATTGCAAACCCGGTTCATGAGGTCCATGAAAACCGCGGGTGCATTTGTTAGCCCAAATGACATCACGAGGAATTCGTAATGTCCGTATCGCGTGCGGAAAGCCGTCTTCGGCACATCTTCTTCCTTGACCTTTAATTGGTGATACCCCGATCTAAGGTCAATTTTCGAAAAGCAGTTCGCACCTTGTAATTGGTCGAATAAATCATCTATCCTCGGAAGCGGGTATCGGTTCTTTACCGTGAGTTTGTTTAACTCCCGGTAATCAATACACATGCGCATGCTTCCGTCTTTCTTTTTCACGAACAGTACCGGTGCGCCCCAAGGTGACACACTCGGCCTTATGAATCCTTTGTCAAGCAGATCTTGAATTTGGGACATCAACTCTTGTAATTCCGACGGTGCGAGTCGGTACGGTGCTTTTGCTACGGGTTTTGCGCCTGGAATCAATTCGATCCTGAACTCTACTTCCCGTTCAGGCGGTATCCCCGGTAAATCCTCCGGAAACACATCTTCATAGTCTCGTACTACCGGTACATCTTCAATCGTCAGTGATTCTTTCTCGGGCTCATTCGTGTATATCATGAATGCCTTGCATCCTCGCTTCATAAGCTTGTGAGCTCTCAACATTGAACATACTATAGGGTTGCCTCCTTTTTCGCCATAGATAGTGACGTGTTTCCCGCTCGGAGATGTTAGTTTTATCTCTTTACGAAAACACACGAACTTTGCATGGTGCTGAGATAGCCAATCCATCCCAACGACTACTTGAAATTCCCACATTGACATCGGGATTAGATCTATCAAGTATTCCTCATCGTCAATGCTTAGTTTGCAGCCTCGACAAACATCACAAACTATAAAACTTTTGTTGTCCCCTATTTCAACTTCTAAGGGCACAGATAATTTCGTCAATACAGATGAAGGATGTCGAATAAATCCATGCGAAATGAAGGATTTATTCGCACCCGTATCAAACAATACACGTGCTGGAATTGAGTTAATTGTGAATATACCTGAGACCACATCGGGTTCTGTTTTTGCTTCAGCCGCGGTAAGTTGGAAGGACCTAGCCTTCGCTTTGGGAGCTTCTGCTGAAGACTCTATTATGTCTCTCTTTCCAATCAACTCGGGACATTCAGACATTTTGTGGCCGAGTTGATAACATTTGTAATAAACAGAAACTTTTCCGGGACATAGCGATGCAGTGTGCCCCGTCTTCCCACATACCGGACACAGCTTGTCTTTGAAGCGGCACTCACCTTTGTGCCCCTTTCCACATACTTTGCAACTTAGCGACCAACCTTTAGCCTCCACTTTCTTCCCCAATTCAGCAGTTCTAGCTTTCTTTGTAGGGCTTGGATTCACACCCTTTGCCCTTCGCTCACCCCTTTCAACTTGGTTCTTTAACTCGATTTCCCGCTCCCGGGCGGTGTTGATGATTTCTGTGAGAGTTTCATATTTTGAGGGAGTCATAAACTCCCGGTACACAGCACTCGGCATGTTGTAATAATAGTATATCTTCTGCTCTTCAGTGGTGACTAACTCGTCACAAAATCTCAGCTTATCCATGAAGATGCCCGTGATCTTATCAATTGATTCTCCATTTTGTCTTAACTGGATAAATTCCTCTTTGATCCTGTTGATAACTGCTTTGGGGCTATGGTGTTTAAGGAACGACACCTTAAACTCATCCCAAGTCATGACCCTTGCCGCTTTGGCTCCCATTTCCTTCTTTTTATTGTCCCACCAATCCTTGGCTTGATTTCTCAATTGACCCGTTCCGTAAGCGACAAAGTCACCTACGTCACTGTGGGTTCGTTCAAACACTCCTTCGACGTCACTTATCCATCTTTGGCAGATTATCGGGTTAACTTCCCTGTTATAAATTGGCGGTTTGCACGCCATAAATTCTTTATATGAGCACCCTTTACGATCTCCCGTTTTCTCCTTCATAAGGTTGACACTATCCTCCAACCTTTTAACTCGCTCTTCAACAAGCGACAAGACCGTGCTTTGAATTTTGTCTATAAACCCGGATAGACTACCTTCAATTGCCTTCCCTACTTCTTCCGCAATTATTTCTTTCATTTGTTCGGTGCTTGTTTGCACCAAATTATCATCGTTTCCAGAAGACATCTTGAAACTGAAATGTTTACATTTAAGCGTTAAACATTTCATTTATAACATTACTTCATTTGTTTCGGTTTAGCCAAGTTCCCAACTTGCTTTAACCGTTCACATTTGGTGCACTTTCCGGGTTTGAGTGTGTTAACACGCTCTTCCCATGCACATCAATTCATTTCTTATTTCTTACATAATTATAATCTGTTAAAACAATAAGTTAATTCTTACCGGACGATCGATCAAGCTTGAACCGAAGACTTGTTGACAACCTTAAGCTCTGATTACCAACTTGTAACACCCTTCTAAATTTACTTAAATTTAATAATAGTTGATACCATTTTAGATAAAGGATGCCTAATTAACATAGATTTCATAAGTAAAGTTCATAAGTAGCAAAAACCTTAGTCAACTAATGACTAAGTTAAAACATCCAAAAGTTGTTTGACAATTTGTTTACAACCCATAAACATAGTCTAATAAAGGTTAAAACGTTACGGAAGCTTCAAAAGTTGTGTTCGGTTCTTCAAAAGCTTGCTTTACCGTCATCCGTAATCTTTGAATACCTAGAAACTGAAATGTTTATATTAAACATTAGTATTAGAGTACTTAAAAATAATACATAATCGAAACTACGTTTAAAACGGATTCGATTTAACTATGATATGCAAACATTTACAGAATTTTCAAAACTCTACCGTAACTTACGGTACCTACCGTAAGTTACGGTAGACACTTGAAACTTCTGGTTTACCATAAACTAGTAGAAAACCACCGTAAGCATCCTGATCTCTACCGTAAGTTACAGTGAACACCGTAACTTACGGTAGTCCCTGTAACTTTATGTTTTGGCTTTTTGTTTGTTTTGCCCAAACTCATTTTTCGGATTTCTCATTCTAACCCACCAACACACTGATTTTTCATATTCTAATAGGTCTTTTATCAATGTTAACAAAGACCGAGTAACCATACTACAATGCATTACCATGCCTTATTTGGTTATTTAACCCGTTTAGCTTATCTAAGGAATCCTCCATTTTTTTGATGACTACCAATGAGGTTGTCACACCCCGACTTTCCACGTATTACCGGTGGGCCCGGTGGGGAGTATGGTGACGTGGTTGGTAACATATTAGTCAAACAACACAATATTCAAATGCACAGTGGAAGCAAAAGATAGATATGTTTCAACTTTAATAAATTGTAATATCAAGTATCACAACAGTCGAAAGTTTATCCACAGATGGATCAAAAATGGAAACAGTAGTTCAACAGACTTTAGGCATCTTAAGCCTGCGAGGCTCTTTATTGATGCTAGGAGTAGCCAGCCTAGTTCGCATAGTACCTGCACTTAACCTTTTTTGGAAAATACGTCAGTTTACACTGGTAAATACAATCAACTGACTCATTTTGAAATGGTTTAATAAAATTGATTTGAATGCACGTGGCACAAATATCTTTTATAACATGGGATAATTATTTAAATATATAAACTTGTAAAAGGATTACATGTTCCTTATGCGTTCAGTAGCCCGGTTCGTGCCGGGTTAAAGATCAATAGACACACCACATTATTTATTTATGCACTGACGAGTGTACGCCTACACTCCGCGCTTAGGTCGTGGCCATTTCGTAAAATGATGCCAAGGATATCCGGGACATGGTCATTAACCCCCCAAAGGTGTTAAGCAAACAAAACATATTTAAACGGGTCATCTCGATAATACTTAACCACCAATCGATTAAGGTCGAATGCCCGACCAAGCGGTATTTTACATACCGTACCCCAAGCCCGTATAAAGGAAAATAAGTTAAAAGTATTTACCTTTGCAAGTATAATTCACAATTAGCAAATGCGGGTAGC
Source organism: Helianthus tuberosus (assembly GCA_030545235.1). Lineage (NCBI taxonomy): Eukaryota > Viridiplantae > Streptophyta > Magnoliopsida > Asterales > Asteraceae > Helianthus > Helianthus tuberosus. The sequence goes on from CM060425.1 coordinate 205,620,456, forward strand.
TTTTACCGGGTCTCCTATTCTGGAACAAAGGTTTATAACAACCAATTAGAATCCTAACGGCCATTAGTTAAGCTTAAGCTTAGACCGGTTAGTTTTAAAGATAGATACGGTTCAAACGCACGATTAAGCGAAGACCGGAATAGAATGTGATTTAGACCCGAAAATTTTGAAGACTTTTTTAATATGGGTAATCTAAATACACTCTGGATTTTGAGATAAAACCGATAAGGTTTGACCCGTTTCGGCTAATTTATGCAAACTAGTTACATAAACCGAACCGAACGCGCAAGAGGCGTAACGGGTGACCATGAGAGTCATTTACAGGTTTCCTAAGTTAATATGCCTCAAATATGTTGTGACATCAGTAAGATATCTTTTATTATGCCCGAAACGAATTTAAACTCAAACTATGCCCCGTAGGGGTATTTTGGTCATTTACAAGGTTATAAAAGAGTTTAAGTATTAACCTGAGTTACAGGTCTGATGTAATCAGCAAAAATACTCAATTTACTAAGTTATATCAGTAGGGTATTGCATATATGTGAAATTTATCAATTATAACCAAACTATGCACCGTAGGGGCATTTTGGTAATTTCACATAAGCCGGAAAGCTCAAAACTGAAGTCTGAGTTAAAAAACTTTTGCTTACTGTTAAAATATTATAATTTACCTAAAATATCAATAGGTATCAACCCTTGTATGTTTAAAATAGTTTAGTACATACTATGCGTTAAAAACGCTTAAAAAGGCGATTAGAAGCCGTTTCCGGGTTCTATAGAGAAAGCTGATATTTTTATTATCCCAGAAGGTTAAAAATAATTTATTTATCATATGAAATCAGTAGCAAAAGGTTTGGGGTCAAAAAGATATGTAAAACTCATTTTATAGCTTAAAAGGGCAAAACCGACAATTACCGAATTAAGCTTATGACTCTAAGTTATGCTCAGCCTAAAACTAATTAAAAATCTTCAAAAATCCCAAAATAATATATTACATCAGCGGGTAAAAATTTTGATATCAAAAAGTGGGTTTAAATAGGTTATATGCTAATTATGCCGTTTAATCGCTAAAAAGCTTTCTAATTTACGCTAATGAGCGTAACTCTCAATCTACACCTCAAACTGATGTCAAATTTTGGTTACTAGTTTATAAATCAGTAGCTAAGGTTTCTACTCTTTTACATTTTTAAAAATCACGTTTTATGGTGAAAAGGGCATAATAGTCAACATATAGGCATTTAACGGAATCATGCATATTAATTGGATAACTAATGAACCAAGGTGTATAATCACAGAGGGTTATACTAGCATGTAACCTAGTCCAATTAAGGTTCTAAGGCATTTCTAAAACATATCATAACGGGTCAAAACTGAAGTCAAAGCAAAAGTCAAAGCTTTGCGACTTTCGGTTCCGAACCGGGTCTAAACAGAAAGTTGTCGGATCGAACAAGCTTAGAACAGTTATTATACTTATTACTAAGTTATATGAGTGATAAAATAGGTTACACGCCTTCTGCATTGTTAATTATGCGTTAATTAGAATATTAGCATTCTGTTGACTTTTTCTAATCAAATTTGACCCGACAAATGGTCTAGATTGAGTGGAAATCAGAGGGTGCCCTTTTGACGTGATGTCGCGGTCACAATCAAATTTAATCCCAATAACAACTATATAGATAGTGGCAAGTGGGTATCGAACACAGGGAGTTTGTGGAATATGTGTTATTTGAAAGTTTATCTAATTTTAACTAAATTAATTTAATTGCAAGAGAAATAAAATCGCCCCTAGTGTCTCCAATAACCGTCCAATGATGAGATTCTTGAAAAGACACCATTAAAACCAACTTAATGAGGCAGTTACAAAGAATTCCGCAGACACCACCGTAAATTACGGCTCCACCGTAATTTACGGTGGACATGAAATGTTTTACGGCCCAAATAGACTGAGTTACGGTGGGATTTTGGTGGAATTCAAGTCCTTTACGGTGAAACCGTAAATTACGGCATCAACCTGAAGTTTTCACTTTGTTCACATGATACCTCTGCCAAGCCCAATGATCATGATATATGTTAATGGAAAGTCAAAACCCTCACAACACTTTTTGTCGGCTGCTAAGATAGTCCCACGTGTGCATCCAGTCAGCCGCCACTTTAATGTTTGCCAAAGCCTCAAAAGTCAAGTCCCCAATGATAATGTTGTTGATGATGGTTATATGTTGTTGACTTGTTCTTCGATGTCTGCCGCCCATGTGCCGTGTGTTGTTTCCTTCACGTGATGTTTAATTGTGCATCCCCAAGTTTCGGCCCAATTAACATATGATGATGATTTAGTGAGAATCTCTTTGAAACCAAAGCCTCCCTCACGTGAGTTGCCAGCCCATGTGCAGCCCACAAGTCCAACATATATGCATGTAATGATGGCTCATTTGTGCGGCCCAATAAAAAACATCCACCGAGTTGATAAATGTTCACCTTATATGTCTGCCGCCAAAGATGAGATGTGATGATGTCATCTTGACCAAACCCCTAGTGCACGTGATGTATCTGCCCCTCAATTTTTTACAAGATGTCACCAACATAAAGTCCAAAGAGGTGTACCCATATAATCATGTATGTTGTCTTTTGTGTACCTCTTTTATCCTTTTAATTCCTTGAACCACAAAGTCACATTGCCATTTAATTTCCAACCGTAGCCTACGTGTTTCAATTTAACCGAATTAAGCAATTTACCTGTAAAACACACGAACACTCGTAGTTAACACATTCATGATACATTACCGTGTAAAATATGGGTTATGCACGTATTTAGCTCATTTAAGGGTTGTCCTACGGACCACCCGTCACATCCCCACACTTAACCGTTGCTTGTCCCAAGCAACTCATCAGATCAATTTCACTACAAATGATCAACATGCAAACCAAGCAAAAACAAGCAATCCTTTTACTAACCCCTTTTTAACACCCAACTAATGCACCCCTCACTATGTCTCTCCTCTCGGTTACAAGTAAGCACTAGCCATATGAGCTAGACACACAAAGGCTAACGGGCGGTTGCAGAATTATAGGCTTGTACCTAAATCAATCCTTCTCCTAACACTATAAGACCGGGTCAAATTTGGGTAAGTTTTTAAGTAAGTAGCTAGGGGTAACAAATGATAGGCTTTTAGGCACAAAATTGGGCAACTAAATGTCCAAACCCCCGCCCCTCTCGCAACCATGCTCATATATATAACTTATGAGGTCCAACCCCCCAAATCCCACACTCACACACACCAACGACGAAGCTACCTAAATGCCCTTATCCTTTTCGCATTCATATCCGACTAAGGATTCAAATCGCATTCAAGCACAAGTTCTAATGCACCCCCACCCGTAGCCACTCTCATCAAAGATAAGCATTATTTATATACAAATGTGGCTACAACTCTCAACAAGAATGAAAAAGGTATCAAGGGTTCCCGGTGCACCAAATTGGGGTTAATCTAGGGTGTTCAAATTCTCACAATGTTTTGCTTGACTCAAAATTTTTCAAAATCTTCAAAAATTCCCCCTATCCCCACACTTGGGATACATTGACCCCAATGTATGGTTTTAGGAGGCTTTGATCACTAAATTCATTCAACATCAACAAAAACTTCTTCACTCAAACCCCAAACTTCTTTTTTGATTTTTTTTTAATTTTATAAACAAAAGCAAACTAACAAACTAACAATATTTCAAAGCTAAAGAACATGACAAGGCTAAGGAAAAAGTACATTGACCTGGTAAAGTTTGGCACAACAGATATTGTAAATGATCCAATTTCCTTTCACCACCTTTACACAAATATCCGCACATCTTCCCCACACTTGAGTGTTTCCATGGCCCTGAAACATAAAAAAATAAAACAACAAAATCAATATAAAACCCTGGGTTGCCTCCCAAGCAGCGCTAAATTTCAAGTCTTCAGCCAGACTGTGCCACCACCATTTATGGTGGCTCAAAGAACCGGTTCCTGCCATCTCCATCACTTCCTTGTGCCATTGAACAAAATACATCTATCTTGTTTTGACTCAGTGGGTAATCAAATACACTCTTGCTCGCACCCATATATGTTTCTTCACGGTCCGGTGGGTGCTTTTTTCTCATTCGTGGTAACACATTTTTCATACAATCACTAGACTCACCACCCTTCCTCTCAATGGACTCATAACTAATCCCTCTAGTTTGAACATCAAAATACAACCTATGGTTCTTTTTGGTCATGGTAATAATCTCGTCTCTACAATTAATTTGAGCATTTGCTGTATATAGAAACGGTCGACCTAAAATTACCCTTTGTTGTGATGCCATATTGGTAGAAGCATAGTCCAAAACTAGGAAGTCCACCGGGTATTCAAATTCTCCCAACTGAATCTTAACATTCCTAACCATTCCCCGTGGACGCCTCCAACTTCCATCCGCCATGCTCACCATTGTGTCTATACCTTCAAGTGGACCAAAGTCGTACATATCTTATAAATCACTTGGTAGCACACTCATGCTTGCCCCGTAGTCCAACAACGCGTGAGGGATTTTTAATTTTCCCACACGGATAGGCACGATTGGCACTCCATACTCTTTATTATTCTCGACTTCGGCATCTTTTTCTAAACCTGCATTCACTTGACACGAAGAAGTTAGACATTTTTCATTAAATTTAGTATTTGGAACGGTGCTTACCACATTGATGTTAATGCTTTTTGTGTTCTTGGGATTTAGCACCGTATCACTCGGTAGCTGGCCTTTTTCTTTCTTCAATATCGCCACGTCACTCGCAAGTTGACCCATTTGAGTGGTCAACGATTGGATGCTTTTGTCACGAACCTCGTCCTTTTGCATCTGAACCTCATCACGTTGGTTCATTCGTTGCATTTCACTTTGCATCGCCTTCAACATCTCCATCATCTCATTTCCACCCGAAGAGCTTTGACCCGTTTGATATTGCCTTTGAAATCCTTGGTTTCCTTGGAAATTCGGGTTAGCTTGATTTGAAGGGTTCCCATAACGAAAGTTTGGGTGGTTCCTCAACCCGGGGTGGTAAGTGTTAGAATTCATATTGTTGTAATTTCTACCACCCCCTCCTTGACCTTGAACAGCATGAACCTCTTCGTATTGCCCATCACCTCCTTGGCAATTTTCAGCCGCATGACCTATTTCATTACACAATGCACAAACATCATAAATTTGATTAGTAGTTTGAACATTACCATCGTCAACTGCATGAACTTGCGATCTCGTGACAGCCGGTCGTGCTCTCCTTGATGCTTGAGCTTTCCTCTTTGAGGTAATGGCCATTTGTTCCAAGAACTCCCAATCCTCATCTTCATAATTTGTGCCAAAAGTCCCATTTGTGATGGACATTAGATCACGTGCATCCTCGGCACACAACCCTTCATGAAAGGCGTTCATCAACTCCCAAAGCTCAATCCCATGGTGTGGACAATTTTTAATCATCATGTTTAAACGCTCGAAGGCTTCATGGAACATCTCGCCTTGTTGTTGTTGGAAACTTATCAACCCTTTCCTAGCATCATTGGTCTTTTGGGCGGTATAAAATTCGTCTAAGAAAGTTTGTTGCATTCCCCCCCAAGTGTAAATAGATGCTGAAGGCAAAGTGTAGAACCACTTCTTTGCCTTGTCCTCCAAAGAAAACTGAAATAGGACCAACTTGACATCATCGGCCGAAAAACCTTGACTCCCAAAAGTATTGCAAATCGAGTCATAGGCCTCTAAATGGAAATACGGTTCCTCCGTTGCTAGACCTTTGTACTTTGGCAAACTTTGTAACGAGTTGGTTCGAACTTTGAATGTCCTCCCTTGGTCATTGTGTGGAATAACTACCGGTGACGGATTATGAGTAATCACTGGCCTAAAATGCGCTTCAATACCTCTTGCATGATCTCTAAAATGCCTTCTTGGTACACCCACACGGCCCCTTGGACGCATAGGACCCATTGGTCTCGGCATACGCCCTTGTGGTGCCAATGGTTGTTGAAATTGTTGTTGCGGCATAGGTGGGTGTTGAATTGGCCTTGGAAATTGTGGTTGAACATTTTGTGGCCGAACTTGCTGCAATGGTATAGGGTGTTGCATTGGTGGCCCTTGTGACCTTGGTCTAATGTGTTGTGGTATGAGTTGTTGTTGTGGAATCCCACCAACACTTGACATTCTTTGCGTTTGACCAGGTACATAAGTCAACTCCCCTTGATCTCCACTACCCACATAAGCATAACCCTCTTCCTCATAACCCTCGAAATCTTCATATCCTTCTTCATATCCATCTCCTTCTATACCCCCCCATGATGGACCAAATGGAATAGATGAGTATTGAAAACCTGACTGGTTTGGTGCTCCAAATGATGAAGTAGCATGAACAATAGTTGAGCCTTGTGGTAATGTATAGGTGGATGATGATTGACCTGAAGCTGGGAAAAAATGGGTGAGTGGTGGAATTGTAGAAGCAGGGCTAAAAGTAAGGGTAGGTTCAGTTTGAGTAGTGGTAGGTAATGTAGTATTGGGTGGTGGGATATCAAATGGTGAAGTAAATTCGGTAGTGGAACTGGGCATGGTGGTATTTGGTGAAGGTTGAGTGGATGTTGGTATAAATGGTGGAGTAGGTTCACCCGTAGTGGGTGGTGGTTGTGGTGGATCCATGTATCGGATTGGTGTGATTGGTGTAGTTGGTGTTGTTGGTGAACCGCTAATTGTGTTTTCCCTTAACAAAATTCTGTTTGCTCGCAAAGTTCGTTCGATTTCCGGATCAAATGCTAATGGTGAAAGCTTGTGAGAGCTCCTAGTATGCATGCACCTGTCAATACCTGCACACTAACACACCCAGCGTAAACTAGAAAAATAACAAACCTAAGAAAGATCACAAATAACACACGTTGCGCACTACTCCCCGGTAACGGCGCCAAAATTTGACGTGATGTCGCGGTCACAATCAAATTTAATCCCAATAACAACTATATAGATAGTGGCAAGTGGGTATCGAACACAGGGAGTTTGTGGAATATGTGTTATTTGAAAGTTTATCTAATTTTAACTAAATTAATCTAATTGCAAGAGAAATAAAATTCAAGAGTTTATGTGAGTGAATTGGATTTAGACTAAATTAAACTAAGTAAATTGCAAGAGAAAAGTTTGGTTGTAAGCAAATTAGAGACAAATGACCATCCTAGATTTCCGGTTTGTATCGACATTCATATTATCATTCCACTAGAAAGAACTACATAGACATAGCTCATGTGTGATTACTTGCAGTGATGAAAGGGAACTAAGTACTCAGATTCCTAGAACGTGAGGTTGTTACCCGATGATCAATCAACCCTTACCCAATCCTAATTCTACCCATGATATCTCGATTGCCAACGGCACCAAGAACGTATGGTTTCAAACTAGAAAATCATAAGAATTAACAAGTTACTAACAAACAATCACACACCATAACAAACCAACCATAAAGATAAGGATTGCTATTCTAGAAATTAGGAAATCAAATACAAAATGTCTCAAACAAACCTTCAATCTAGGACGATCATAAAGTGTTTAACCACGCATGGCTTGAATCAACATCATAACAAGAGTTCCAATGTTCATCCAAATTGAAAACACCAAAACAAATGTTAGAAATTGTTTGCAACCAAGTAAGATAGCCCAAAATCGCCCCTAGTGTCTCCAATAACCGTCCAATGATGAGATTCTTGAAAAGACACCATTAAAACCAACTTAATGAGGCAGTTACAAAGAATTCCGCAGACACCACCGTAAATTACGGCTCCACCGTAATTTACGGTGGACATGAAATGTTTTACGGCCCAAATAGACTGAGTTACGGTGGGATTTAGGTGGAATTCAAGTCCACCGTAATTTACGGTGAAACCGTAAATTACGGTATCAACCTGAAGTTTTCACTTTGTTCACATGATACCTATGCCAAGCCCAATGATCATGATATATGTTGATGGAAAGTCAAAACCCTCACAACACTTTTTGTCGGCTGCCAAGATAGTCCCACGTGTGCATCCAGTCAGCCGCCACTTTAATGTTTGCCAAAGCCTCAAAAGTCAAGTCCCCAATGATAATGTTGTTGATGATGGTTATATGTTGTTGACTTGTTCTTCGATGTCTGCCGCCCATGTGTCGTGTGTTGTTTCCTTCACGTGATGTTTAATTGTGCATCCCCAAGTTTCGGCCCAATTAACATATAATGATGATTTAGTGAGAATCTCTTTGAAACCAAAGCCCCCCTCACGTGAGTTGCCAGCCCATGTGCAGCCCACAAGTCCAACATATATGTATGTAATGATGGCTCATATGTGCGGCCCAATCAAAAACATCCACCGAGTTGATAAATGTTCACCTTATATGTCTGCCGCCAAAGATGAGATGTGATGATGTCATCTTGACCAAACCCCTAGTGCACGTGATGTATCTACCCTTCAATTTTTTACAAGATGTCACCAACATAAAGTCCAAAGAGGTATACCCATATAATCATGTATGGTGACTTTTGTGTCCCTCTTTTATCCTTTTAATTCCTTGAACCACAAAGTCACATTGCCATTTAATTTCCAACCGTAGCCTACGTGTTTCAATTTAACCGAATTAAGCAATTTACCTATAAAACACACGAACACTCGTAGTTATCACATTCATGATACATTACCGTGTAAAATATGGGATATGCACGTATTTAGCTCATTTAAGGGTTGTCCTACGGACCACCCGTCAGTAAGGTATTGTTAGTGTCACACCCCCAAAATCCACCTGCGGAATACCACCGCTTGGAGGCGTAACTGACCAGGATCCAACCACCAATCATATGGAACAAGCATGTAAGTGATTATAAAATCCAACCAATACAATTGGTGTTCAAACAAAAACATAGTTTGAGTTGCAAGCGGAAGCATAACGTTTAAAACCAAAACATAAGTTTAATTGTTTCAAAGTTTAACATGGCACACAGCTGTCCATGTCCCACAACGACTGTCTTCCATGCAAGCTCCAGCTAAGTACCTATTGACCTGCAAAGCATGTAGTAACGAGTCAACGACAAGTTGAGTGAGTTCACAGTTGGGTGTTTGTTTAAGTTGTTATGAAAACAGTTTCCTTTATCTGGCATCCTGCCGTGGGGGTTACCCCATAGATGAAAACGTGATTTGTTTACCCATTGACTCTGGCAATATAGCCGTGGGGGCTACCCCATGTATACACTAGACTCGTTACCATATCGACTGCTGACTGTAGTCATGTTTATATGCCCTAAACTGTCAATGTCTATCATCATTGACGTGCCCAGATCCATTAGTTCACGCCCGTCCTCTGCGGCACGGTGTGAGGCTTGTCAGACCTAAATAGCGCTATCTAACTAATGACCCGCTCGCCATTGGCCCGGCGATTAAGTCGATATAAAAAGGAGGGACTTCGTGATAGAGTTTTGGTCTAGTTCGAGTTATCTGTCCATGAGGACGAGGAATTATATTCCTGAACCAATACTGTCCTACCCAAGAAGGACGAGGAATCCATGTTCCTTAACCCCATTCCCAACCCTGGGAATCCCATGCTTTGAAGAAAGTGTGAACTCACCTTGGTTTGCTCGGCAGATACACAGAAAGGTTAAGTCTAGATGCTAGTGGTCAACCACGTCCTAACATGGTTATCATATATGTCAGGTTCAAACCAAGAAATGCGCGTATGTTTTCTATACGTACTAACACGTTGCATACAAGTATTATTCATGGCAGTCCAACCAACAGTGCACAACATACACATTCAACAGTAACACATAAGGTCCATATTATCGGCCCAAAAACTTAGGTCTGTAGCCATGCAAGCCCAACAGAATATACCATCAGGTGGTCTCGAGTCGAGGCTAGAGATCTCGAGTCGAGACGGTGTTCTCTCGGTTTAGTCTTCATCACTCGAGACCTGGTGGTCTCGAGTCAGGTCTCGAGTCGCAACAAGGCCAGCAACCTGGTTTCGAGTCATGATGTTTGTGTGCTGATAATGCATGGTCTCGAGTCGAGACTAGGGGTTCTCGACTCGTAATCTGTGTCGCAACCGCGGTCTCGAGTTGTCACGCATATGGTCTCGAGTCGAGACAGAGGGTCTCGACTGGCACACCTGCTGGTCGCCAGCACTTGTACTAAACCAATAGAATTTCGATTTCATGATTTGGTGTACTATCCAATGAGGGTTCACAAACATGTTTATTTGTCTAATAATCAATTAAAATGGATCAAACAACCAGTTTTTCAAATATTCAAGACACATTGATATCATATTCATGTTGTTCTTCACGTATTCAAGTTATTCATCATGATCATTCATCCGAATCCAATTCGAAACATGCTATACTAGATCTATCTTGCCATTTTCGAAGCACTTTCAACAGCCATTAATCATTACCATCTCATAAATTATGTTTGCATCAACTAGTCATGTACTAAACCCCATAAGCAACCTTAAGTCATCATATTATTCTCATATCACTATGAAGGAGCATTTTATTTACTTAACTCAAGCAAAACACACTACTCATATCATCTAGCAAACACCTTCATCATGGATAACAACAATCTCAATACCGTTTATTCAAGGAGGATATATTCATCATGCATAAAACTTAACAAGCAAACATATTATCAAATAACTTCATCATACGTCATCATCAACCGAAATACAACACATCATCATCAACCGAAATGCAATACATAACATGAATCACTAACCGGTTAGGTTTTCAAGGTGCGAGGATATGAAGTAATCGATGAATAAGCTTCCAAAGGAGATCCTAAGCTCGAACCGAGAGCCCTTGTTGTCACCGGTTGAATCCGAAAGAGAGGAGAGAAGGCTTGTGCTTCTAGGGTTTTAGTGAGAGAGAATGTAGGAGAGTGTGTGTGAGAGTGAGTATGAGTTGCCCAAAGAAATGGCAAAAATGGCTAGGAGCATGAGTTATATACTAAGTTAGTTAACCCTTGTGGGTTTTCGAGTGGGGTGAAGAGGATCATGGCCCAACCGGCCCAACAGTTGCACTATTCTCTCGAGACCGAGTGGTCTCGAGTTGGGTTCTTGTCACATTATCTGGTTCACTACATACACACTTGTATAAACTACACTTTATACGTACACATTAATAACACATAGCACATTAAGATAATCACTAACTTTCATTTGCTAATATATAACACATAACGTTCCAGCATATTACATCAAGATACAATGAAAGGTTACGAGTTGTCACATTATCCCCAGGTTGAAAGAAATTTCGTCCCGAAATTTGGTAAGTACTCACTGAGGAAGCTAGTTAAGTTGTATGGTTTTCCTGGTTTTCCTGGGGTGTCACATCCTCCCCCCGTTGGTCTGGAATTTCGTCCCGAAATTCCGTAGCTTCAGCCTCAGTAGTGGTTGTACTGTTTGCGAATAGTTGGGGATACTTTTGTTTCATCTGATCTTCGCGTTCCCAGGTGAACTCTGGGCCGCGACGTGAGTTCCAACGAACTCGAACGAGGGGTATTCTAGTGTTCTTGAGGACCTTAACATCCCGGTCCGTGATTTCAACTGGTTCCTCGACGAATCGTAACTGCTCGTCGATAGTGAGTTCCTTCAGAGGAACTATGTGGGTCTCATCTGACAGACACCTCTTCAGATTCGACACGTGGAAAACGTTGTGAACTGCAATGAGTTCTGCTGGTAGGTTCAGTTTGTAGGCCACCTTGCCTATTTTCTCGATGATTTCAAAAGGTCCGACATATCATGGGTTAAGTTTGCCTCGTTTACCAAAACGAACCACACCCTTCCAGGGTGAAACTTTGAGTAGTACCCGCTCCCCAACCTGGAGCTCTAGTGGTTTCCTGCCCTTATCGGCGTAGACTTTCTGACGGTCACGAGCTGCCGCCATGCGTTGTCGTATTTGAGCAATTCGTTCGGTTGTGTCTACCACATGTTCTGGACCAGTGATCTGACTATCCCCCACCTCTGCCCAACAAAGAGGTGACCGGTATTTACACCCGTACAATGCCTCAAACGGAGCAGCTTTAATGTTGGTGTGGTAGCTGTTATTGTACGAGAATTCCACAAGTGGCAGATGCTTTTCCCAGCTGTTGCCAAAGTCGATTACACATGCACGAAGCATGTCTTCTAAGGTTTGAATAGTGTGTTCAGACTGCCCGTCCGTCTGAGGGTGATACGCTATGCTCATGTCTAATCGTGAGCCAAAGGATTTATGCATTGCTTGCCACAGTTCTGAAGTGAAACGCGCATCTCGATCCGAGATAATAGAGGTGGGCACCCCGTGCCTCGAGACAACTTCCTTGAGATATACTTCTGCTAGAGTGGAGAATTTATCCGTCTCCTTGATAGCCAAGAAGTGTGCAGATTTTGTGAGTCGATCCAAGATCACCCAAATAGTATCATTTCCGCGCTGGGATCTAGGCAGGCCAGTAACGAAATCCATGGAAATTTGCTCACATTTCCATTGAGGTATCTCTGGTTGTTGGAGTAGGCCTGAGGGTTTCTGGTATTCTGTCTTGACTCTCGCACAAGTCAAACATTTGCTGACGTAAGTTGCTATGTGGGCCTTCATGCTAGGCCACCAATACCTAGTTTTGATATCGTGGTACATCTTATCTGAACCAGGATGTACCGAGTAGCGAGACTTGTGTGCCTCATCCATCACAAGCTCTCGTAAGTTGCCACAGAGTAGGACCCAAATGCGTCCTGTTACATAGTATGCACCGTCTTCCTTTCGTTCTAATCGTTGCCTTGAGCCGCGTAGGGCTTCAGCCCTGACGTTTTCTGGTTTCAATGCTTCTACCTGAGCGTCTCGTATTTGGGAAGGAAGACTAGAATGTATAGTGAGTTGTAAAGCTCGTACGCGCTTAGGCGCAGTGTCCTTTCGACTGAGGGCGTCAGCCACCACATTGGCTTTGCAAGGATGGTACTTGATTGCACATTCGTAATTGTTTAGTAACTCGACCCACCATCGTTGACGCATGTTTAGCTCCTTCTGCTTGAAGATGTGCTCGAGACTTCTGTGATTGTGTAAATGGTGCACTTGGTACCGTACAGGTAATGTCTCAATATCTTTAAGTGCAAAAATAACAGCTCCCAGCTCTAAGTCGTGCGTAGTGTAGTTTCTTTCATGAACTTTGAGTTGGCGTGAGGCGTAGGCTATAACCTTATCTCATTGCATCAGTACACAACCAAGACCCTGAATTGATGCGTCGCAATAGACCACGAAGTCGTCTGTGCCCTCCGGCAAGGAAAGGAGAGGTGCGCTGCAAAGCCTATCCTTTAGATGCTGAAATGCTAATTCCTGTGCATTTCCCCATCGATAAACAACGTCTTTCTGTGTTAGTGAGGTGAGAGGCTGTGCAATCTTGGAAAAATCCTTAATGAACCTCCTGTAGTAACCTGCCAAACCCAAGAATTGGCGAATTTCCGTTGGTGTACGAGGTGCAGGCCAGTTCTTAATTGAGTCTACCTTGGATGGATCAACGTGAATCCCATCTTTGTTCACCACATGGCCTAAGAAATGGACTTCACGAAGCCAGAAATCGCATTTCGAAAATTTTGCGTAAAGCTGTTCTGTTCGAAGGAGTTCCAAAATAAGTCGTAGATGCTGCTCGTGCTCCTCCTAACTCTTAGAATAGATCAGGATGTCGTCGATGAAGACTATAACGAACTTGTCCAGGTAAGGCTTGCACACTCAATTCATCAAGTCCATGAAGATCGCAGATGCGTTTGTCAGCCCAAAAGGCATGACCAAAAACTCATAGTGTCCATAACGAGTTCTAAAAGCTGTTTTGGAGACGTCCTCTCCTCGGACTCTCAGCTGGTGATATCCCGACCTCAAATCAATCTTTGAATAGTAGCTCGACCCTTGCAACTGGTCGAACAAGTCGTCAATTCGTGGTAGAGGATAACGATTCTTCACGGTCACCTTGTTGAGTTCCCGGTAGTCGATGCACATTCTGAAGGTACCGTCTTTCTTCTTCACAAATAGCACTGGTGCTCCCCAGGGCGATGAGCTAGGATGAATAAAACCCTTATCCAAGAGTTCTTGTAGTTGTGTAGAGAGTTCTTCCAACTCTGGTGGAGCTAAACGATAAGGTGTACGAGCTATAGGCGCAGCTCCAGGAGCTAGTTCAATCTGAAACTCGACCTGGCGATGAGGCGGAAGGCCAGGTAATTCCTCAGGAAATACCTCAGGATAGTCGCGTACAATTGGAAAATCTTCTATCTTCTTCTCTTTCTCCGAGGTGTCAGTAAAGAGAGCCAGAATAGCGGTGTGTCCCTTTCTTAAACACTTCTGGGCCTTAAGATAAGAGATGATGTTCTCTACAGCACCCCTTTTGTCGCCACGAATCATGAGAGGTTCATTACCGGAACTAGGAATACGAACAATATTCTCGTTGCAAAGGATCTCTGCTCGGTGTTGGGATAACCAATCCATCCCAATGACAACGTCGAAACTACCCAAGACGATAGGGATAAGGTCGATAGAGAAGGTCTGGTTAGCAAGAACAAGTTTACAACCCTTGACTACGTGTGTGGCCTCTAAACTCTTACCATTTGCTAGCTCTACAGTGTGCTTGTTGTTCATAGGTGTTGGAATACGCTTAAGTATTCGACTAACTTCTAGTGACATGTAACTAGTATCGGCACCCGAATCAAATAAAACTGTAACATAAAAGTCGTCGAGAAGGAACTTAGCCGCCACAACATTGGGGTCATTCCTTGCTTCACCTTGGCAAATCACGAACGCCCGCCCCCTGGCACCATTGTTGTTGTTGTTGTTCCCATTGTTACCATTCCCCTGATTATTGTTGTTGTTGTTCTGGTTCCTGTTCAGTTGGGGGCAATCTTTCTTGAAGTGGCCTTCAGCTCCACACTGAAAGCACCCTTTGTTGATACCTTGTTGTTGCTGTCGCTGGTTCTGAGGGGCTTGTTGTTGACGATTCTGGTTTGCGGGGTACAAGCTTCTGCAGTCCTTGGCGGCGTGACCTGGCTTGTTGCACCGATGACAGTGACCCCTGGTGCATGGCCTGCTGTGGTGTAGGTTGCAGCGATTGCATTTAGGGTGATTCCCCTTGTACCCACCATGACTTTGACCACCAGATGATTGCTGACTGGGGCTCTTGTAGTCATCAGTCTTTCTCTGCTGAGACTGAGATTGCACAGAAGTTGAACCTTTGCTTGAAGTTCCATCCCATTTCCTCTTGTTGTCACTAGGAGCATCCGAAGTAGCTATAGCACTTATACACTTTGGTAACCTGTTCTGTTCCACCGCCTGATCTGTGAGACGGTGAGCCAACTGAACAACCTGCTGGATAGTGGCAAGGTTTGCTGAAGTCACATGACTTTGGATTTCTGGCACTAAGCCCTTGAGAAAGAGTTCAATACGCTTAATTGGAGGGTCCACCATAGTAGGACACAATAATGCAAGCTCATTCGATCTCTTAGTATACGCCTCAATTTCTGACCCCGTCATCTTGAGGTTGTAGAATTCGACTTCCAGCTTATGAATGTCGTCCCGAGTGCAGTATTCTTCCTTGATCATCTCTTTAAAATTTTCCCATGGGGTGGCGTTGGCAGCAACCAACCCCAGCATTTGGACCTGAGCGTTCCACCATGTGAGGGCTAAACCCTCGAGAGTACCGGTAGCATACTTCACCCTGCGCGCCTCAGGGCATTCACACATTTCGAAAACTAACTCGAGCTTCTCAAACCAGTGGAGGAGACCTACAGCTCCTTCAGTGCCGCTAAAAGTGGTTGGTCGGCAGTCCATAAAAGTTTTAAAAGTGCACACAGGTGGCTGAGCATGTTGACCTGTTGTGGGTGAAAGAAAGGGCAGAGTTTAACACAAGGGTTGGTTCACGAGAGTAGGATCTAAGGATCCTAGAATGAGTTTGGACTGCAGGATATACCTCCTGCGTGTGCCGCTGCAAGTGCCGCAGCAACTCGTTCGTTAATCAGAGCCGTCAACTGGGCTTGAGTCATGTTAACGCGTCCACTCATGATCTTCATACAAGAGGGAAACATGAGTGAGAGAGGTTCGTGAAAGTGCGATGTCAGAAGAGGGTAAGCACACACGTGTTCAAGCAACAGTAGTTATACTAACCTGGCATACCATGAGCAATGTACTATGTAACTAACAAGTAGGCAATATATACACAGATCATATCACCTAGGATGTCGACCCTTGCATGTGGAGTGAAGCGTCGTTGTGGACCGTAGAGCACTGTACAGGTTATAGTCTGATTTTAATAAAACTTTTCCCTTTATTAAAACCAAGTTCACTATAACCAATGGCTCTGATACCAATCTGTCACACCCCCAAAATCCACCTGCGGAATACCACCGCTTGGAGGAGTAACTGACCAGGATCCAGCCACCAATCATATGGAACAAGCATGTAAGTGATTATAAAATCCAACCAATACAATTGGTGTTCAAACAAAAACATAGTTTGAGTTGCAAGCGGAAGCATAACGTTTAAAACCAAAACATAAGTTTAATTGTTTCAAAGTTTAACATGGCACACAACTCTCCATATCCCACAACGACTCTCTTCCATGCAAGCTCCAGCTAAGTACCTATTGACCTGCAAAGCATGTAGTAACGAGTCAACGAGAAGTTGAGTGAGTTCACAGTTGGGTGTTTGTTTAAGTTGTTCTGAAAACAGTTTCCTTTATCTGGCATCCTGCCGTGTGGGTTACCCCATAGTTGAAAACGTGATTTGTTTACCCATTGACTCTGGCAATACAGCCGTGGGGGCTACCCCATGTTAGTTATCTGGCATTTCAGCCGTGGGGGCTACCCCATGTATACACTAGACTCGTTACCATATCGACTGCTGACTGTAGTCATGTATATGTGCCCTGAACTGTCAATGTCTATCATCATTGACGTGCCCAGATCCATTAGTTCACGCCCGTCCTCTGCGGCACGGTGTGAGGCTTGTCAGACCTAAATAGCGCTATCTAACTAATGACCCGCTCGCCATTGGCCCGGCGATTAAGTCGATATAAAAAGGAGGGACTTCGTGATAGAGTTTTGGTCTAGTTCGAGTTATCTATCCAAGAGGACGAGGAATTATATTCCTGAACCAATACTGTCCTACCCAAGAAGGACGAGGAATCCATGTTCCTTAACCCCATTCCCAACCCTGGGAATCCCATGCTTTGAAGAAAGTGTGAACTCACCTTGGTTTGCTCGGCAGATACACAGAAAGGTTAAGTCTAGATGCTAGTGGTCAACCACGTCCTAACATGGTTATCATATATGTCAGGTTCAAACCAAGAAATGCGCGTATGTTTTCTATACGTACTAACACGTTGCATACAAGTATTATTCATGGCAGTCCAACCAACAGTGCACAACATACACATTCAATAGTAACACATAAGGTCCATATGTTCGGCCCAAAAACTTAGGTCTGTAGCCGTGCAAGCCCAACAGAATATACCATCAGGTGGTCTCGAGTCGAGACGGTGTTGTCTCGGTTTAGTCTTCATCACTCGAGACCTGGTGGTCTCGAGTCAGGTCTCGAGTCGCAACAAGGCCAGCAACCTGGTTTCGAGTCATGATGTTTGTGTGCTGATAATGCATGGTCTCGAGTCGAGACTAGGGGTTCTCGACTCGTAATCTGTGTCGTAACCGTGGTCTCGAGCTGTCACGCATATGGTCTCGAGTCGAGACAGAGGGTCTCGACTGGCACACCTGCTGGTCGCCAGCACTTGTACTAAACCAATAGAATTTCAATTTCATGATTTGGTGTACTATCCAATGAGGGTTCACAAACATGTTTATTTGTCTAACAATCAATTAAAATGGATCAAACAACCAGTTTTTCAAATATTCAAGACACATTCATATCATATTCATGTTGTTCTTCACGTATTCAAGTTATTCATCATGATCATTCATCCGAATCCAATTCGAAACATGCTATACTAGATCTATCTTGCCATTTTCGAAGCACTTTCAACAGCCATTAATCATTACCATCTCATAAATTATGTTTGCATCAACTAGTCATGTACTAAACCCCATAAGCAACCTTAAGTCATCATATTATTCTCATATCACTATGAAGGAGCATTTTATTTACTTAACTCAAGCAAAACACACTACTCATATCATCTAGCAAACACCTTCATCATGGATAACAACAATCTCAATACCGTTTATTCAAGGAGGATATATTCATCATGCATAAAACTTAACAAGCAAACATATTATCAAATAACTTCATCATACGTCATCATCAACCGAAATACAACACATCATCATCAACCGAAATGCAATACATAACATGAATCACTAACCGGTTAGGTTTTCAAGGTGCGAGGATATGAAGTAATCGATGAATAAGCTTCCAAAGGAGATCCTAAGCTCGAACCGAGAGCCCTTGTTGTCACCGGTTGAAACCGAAAGAGAGGAGAGAAGGCTTGTGCTTCTAGGGTTTTAGTGAGAGAGAATGTAGGAGAGTGTGTGTGAGAGTGAGTGTGAGTTGCCCAAAGAAATGGCAAAAATGGCTAGGAGCATGAGTTATATACTAAGTTAGTTCACCCTAGTGGGTTTTCGAGTGGGGTGAAGAGGATCATGGCCCAACCGGCCCAACAGTTGCACTATTCTCTCGAGACCGAGTTGTCTCGAGTTGGGTTCTTGTCACATTATCCGGTTCAATACATACACACTTGTATAAACTACACTTTATACGTACACATTAATAACACATAGCACATTAAGATAATTACTAACTTGCATTTGCTAATATATAACACATAACGTTCCAGCATATTACATCAAGATACAATGAAAGGTTACGAGTTGTCACAGTTAGGGCTTACGCGGCCCGCTTGGGCCTTGTGTTCAGGTTTAAACATTTCCTAGTTGTTGCATCTTGTCCCTTGGCCCTTCGAAAGGTCAACCTAACTTTATGTCTTGCAATTTGAGCATTCCAAATTTACCTATAAGGGCTTTAAGACTTATACCCACTTTGTTAAGTCCTTGGTCACTTCATGTTTACCCGAAAAGTCATAATTTTCAACGTTGATGCTTTAACCCCTTGTATACGAATTTGATCATAACTTTCTCATACGATAACGAAACTTTATGAAATTTATATCGTGCATTCTAGTGAGCATAATTAACTGTTACAAAGCTTCGGGTTTGCTAAAAGGTCACTCAGAGGTATACTTTAAACATGTTGACACATTTAACCCCTGTAGTTTGTAATCTCTCACTTTCTTTCATATTTAGCTTCGTATGATCCATGATTTATTTGTTTGAAGATATGAGCATCATGTAGGGTTATTATAAAGTATATTTATCCCTTGTTGACAAATTGAACCCTTATATTCACATAGTTTCCAGGTTTGTCAACTTTAGTCCTTCTAGAACATTCGTTCACACGTTCAAACCTATGACATGTGTCAATACATTATATGACGCGAATTTTCGAGGTGTTACATCCTCACCCCCTTAAAAGAAATCTCGACCTCGAGATTTACTGAAACAAATGAGGGTACTTTTCTTTCATTGTGGACTCCACCTCCCACGTATACTCGGGACCTCTACGGGCATCCCTTTTTACCTTTACAATAGGCACATGCTTCCTTCGAAGCTTCTTAACCTGTCGATCCTCGATCGACACAGGTTTTTCAATAAACTTCAAGCTCTCTTCTATGTGCACATCTGTATGTGGTATGACTAGTGATTCATCAGCGAAACACTTCTTCAGATTGCAGATGTGGAATACATTGTGAATACCACTGAGCTATTCAGGTAAGTTTCACTTATAGGCAACTGATCCGACACGTTCGATGACTTCGAACGGTCCTATGTATCTCGGGCTTAACTTGCCTTTCTTACCAAATCACATCACTCCCTTCCAGGGTGATACTTTAAGCAACACCTTGTCGCCTACCTCGAAGTTAAAAGGTTTACGCTTTAAATCTGCGTAGCTTTTCTGCCTATCTCGGGCAGCTTTGAGTCGGTCACGAATCTGGACAGTCTTGTCCGTCGTTTCAAAGACTATTTCCGGTCCTGACAATTGGACATCTCCAACTTCCGCCCAACAAACGGGCGTTCTACACTTTCTACCGTATAAGGCCTCGAAAGGCGCAGCCTTAATGCTCGTATGGTAGCTATTGTTATATGAAAACTCGATTAATGGTAGGTGGTTATCCCAACTACCACCCAAGTCAATCACACATGCTCGAAGCATGTCTTCCAAAGTTTGGATGGTACGCTCACTCTGTCCGTCCGTCTGAGGATGGTAAGCCGTACTGAAATTTAAGCGCGTGCCCAAAGATTGTTGGAAACTTTTCCAAAAATGTGACGTGTATCTAGTATCCCTGTCAGAGATAATAGATACAGGTACGCCATGTAGAGCTACAATCTTATCTACGTACAGTTGGGCTAACATGGCAGAGCTATAGGTCTCCTTGATGGGTAGGAAATGTGCTGACTTAGTCAGTCTATCCACTATTACCCATATCATATCATTTCCTTTTCTCGTCTTCGGCAACTTGGTGATGAAATCCATCGTCACCATTTCCCACTTCCACGTGGGAAGTTCAGGCTGTTGTAGCAAACCTGATGACTTTTGGTGTTCAGCTTTGACTTGTGAACACGTCAAGCATTTAGCTACATAGGTGGCTATAGACTTCTTCAAGCCTATCCACCAAAAGTTTGCTTTCAAATCCTGGTACATCTTGTCAGCTCCAGGATGGACGGAGTATTTAGAACTATGGGCTTCCTGGAGGATAACATCTTGAAGTCCCCCATAAATTGGAACCCATATTCGTCCATTTAATCTTAGGATTCCGTCCTTGCCCTGAGATAATTGTTCTTCGGTTACTCCTAGCTTCTCATTAGGATAGTTAGCTTCCAACACAGCTTCCTTCTGTGCAGCTAGCAACCTTTAATTCAAACTATTCTTTATTTCAATGCTCTTGCCATTGATTCGGATGGGTTTCACCCTTTCCTTTCTACTCAAGGCATCGGCGACTAGATTCGCCTTGCCTGGATGGTATCTGATTTCACAATCATAATCATTCAACGTCTCCATCCATCGGCGCTACCTCATGTTTAAATCCTTTTGGTTAAACAGGTGCTGGAGGCTCTTGTGATCATAATAGATCACACACTTGATTCCGTATAAATAGTGCCACTATAGCTTTAGTGCAAATACAACGGCACCCAACTCCAAGTCATGGGTGGCATAATTCTTTTCATGCACCTTTAACTGTCTTGAAGCATAGGCAATAACCTTGCCTTTCTGCATAAGCACACACCCCATGCCCGTGTGTGATGCATCGCAGTAAACTACGAATTCTTCGGTACCTTCAGGCAATGTTAGTACAGGCGCGTTGCTCAACTTCTGCTTAAGGATATCAAAGGATTCTTGTTGCTTGAGTCCCCAGTCGACACTACAAGAAAACTGGGTTTTTAGTACGCGCAAAAGCGTCCTAAAATGCTATTTTATAGGACCTTTCATTTAATAGGACCAACGGTAAAAGTGTTTCATGTAAAGGGGTCGTAATAAGTCCCGAAACTAAAAAAGCGTCATAACATCTCAAATAAGATTATGAAACCAATTTTATGGTGTCCTAATAAAAACATATTAGGACACTTTTATGATGTTCTAACATGTGCTTACATACTTTTCATCTTTTGATACACTTACAAGCGTCCTTAGAAATTAATTGATAGGACCCTTATGATGTAACATTATAGCTAATTTAGTACCAAGAAAAGGGTCCTAATATACCATATAAGATTATAAAACCAATTTTATGGTCGCATAATATGTCTATAGACAACTTAAATAGCGTCCTAAAAAACATATTAGGACACTTTTACAATATTCTAATATATGATTACCTACTTTTAATCTTTTGATACACGTACAAGCGTAGTTAAAAATTAATTTACAGGACCCTTATGATGTAACGTTATAGCTACTTTAATATCAAGAAAATGGTCCTAATATCCCAAATAAGATTATAAAACCAATTTTATAAACAGACCATCAACATATAACATTCTAATAGTTATTGTATAACATCAACTAATGAAAGAAATAAAACTTCATTATATTTCAAATAAGCATGTTCATAACAAAAACACTAACCATAAATAAGTTATAACATTATCTAACATAAAGTCTTAACATTTAACAAAGAAATTAAAAGCAATTAAAGAAATAAGAAGCATAAAATCTTGAGTCATCATGCGTCCTCAATCCTCATGGACTACCTACAAATAAACCATCCACGTATAAGCATTAAGCTCCATGATATTAAATTATTTGTATCATAAGTTTAACAAATACATACCGAGATGAATGGATAGGGCCATGCGGTGGATGCACCAGTACAATCTTGAATTGTAGAAAATAAACCATATGGCTTGAGCCCAAGCCTAAAAGCAAGCTTATTTAATAAAAAAGCCCAAGCCCGATATTCGTTTATCGAGCTCGAGTTTGAAAAATTACCTAGCAGCCGAGCTTGAGCTTTAGAAACAAAGCTTGAATCGAACTGAGCTCGAGCTTTCATAACTTATATGAGCTTGGGCTTGGCTCGGCTTGTTTGCAACCCTATTACTTGAACCCGTTTTAGACCATATATCCTTGCTAGTTATGCTCTGCAATATAAAAGATTGTCAAATATCTCAGTCACATACCTCAAGTTTGTATATGTTGAATGATGTCAAGGTCTTTCTACCATAGCTAATATTAAAATAATATGGAGTGATATGTGTATATATTAAGCTGGTCCAACAAGGCCACTAGTTTGCTACGTGCATTTACCTCTCAACTTAATTAAACCACCAGTTGATTGAATATGAAGCACAACTGTTGTTCCTTCGTTACCTTTGCATTTGTGTGTATGTACTTAGGGTAGATAATAATTAATTTTCACTACATGAATGTAATTATTTTTAATAATCTGATCCTAACTATCCATATAAAAAGTTAATTAGAACTTTACACTTACAAATAAATGATATTATTCCAGAAACAATTTAGGTTAATCTTGATAAATTTAGAAGCGTAGCAAAGTGTAGCAATTAATTCATTCCAACCACCAGTTGTGTTGGTTTCATAGTCAAAATTAACAAGTGGAACAAGAAAAGAACACATCCATCATTCAATTCAATTTATTGTGTATTGAGCTTTTTTTTTATCTTGCAGATGGGTAGGTTTCTAGTCGCCGAACAATAACCCAATTCGTAAAACAATTACAGAACACATACTTAGGGAAGGATCGAATTCATTACCTCAATAATCGAACTGGAACAAACTAAAGAGTGAGGCAAGAGCGGTGACCGTGGCTGTTCATGGCTCAAAGAACACGAGTAACCCAACTGATGGCATCGAACAGAGGTGGTGTGTGACAATGATTGTGTAACCGGTGAAGCTAGAACAATGGCGGCAAGGTGGGTGCCCGATCCGTCGTAACAGAGGGAAGATTGGAATGCCATTTTGAATGGAACAATGTCGTAGGGTTTTTTTTTATTAGAAAAAAAAGGTTGATTAGAATGAGTAATCGTAATCCCCAAATCAAAGGCTGATTTGTTTCCTTTTTTTTTTCAGAGATTATACAAAAACCAACTAATACAAATCGTGCAAGCCAATTAAGGGTCAAATTATAAATGTTATACTACTTCTATTTTCTTGAATGCCAGCAATTAAAGAAACACACGTAATTATTCATTATTAGTACATAAATTTCTTCCTTTTAACTTTGTGTTGAACGTAGAACAAAGAAAATAAAAAATGTATCAAGACAACTTAATGTATATTTTGCATAGAAACATATATTTAGTTATTAGATTACCAAATTTAAAAAATAATTAAATTATTATTATTATTTTTTTTTTTTTTATGTTACAACCACTACTCACCACCACTCACCACCACCACTCACCGGCCACAACCATCACCTCTCACCACCACCACCGGCCACCAACATCACCTCTCACCACCACCACTCACCATCACCACCACCGGCCACCACCACCACCACTCACCACCACCGTCGGCCACCACCACTACTCACCACCACCACCACCACTCACCGGCCACCACCACCATTCACCACCACCACTCACCACCACCACTCACCGGCCACCACCACCACTCACTGGCCACCACCACTCACCGACCACCACCACCACTCACCGACCACCCCCACCTCTCACCACCACCTCTCACCAGCACCACCACCACCACTCACTGGCCACCACCACTACTCACCACCACCACCACCGGCCACCACCACTACTTACCACCACTCACCACTACTACTCACCGGCCACCACTACTACTCACCACCACCACTCATCGGCCACCACCACCACCACCACTCGCCGGCTACCACCACCACTCACTACCACCTCTCACCACCACCACCGGCCACCACCACCACCATTCACTGGCCACCACCACCAGCCACCACCACTACTCACCATCACCACTCACTGGCCACCACCACTACTCACCATCACCACCACTCACGAGCACCAGTCACCGGCCACCTCCACCAGCCACCACCCCTACTCACCACCACCACCACCACTCACCGGCCATCACCACCACTCACGGGTCAATAACCTAGTGTTATTGTAAAACTCTAGCGAATAAACGTCCTATAAAACTTATGTTTTACGACTCAAATATCAAGTGTCATATCACGGTGTATTATAATAACACCATAATGATTAAGCGTCCTATAAAGGTTAAAGTTATAAGACCCTAGTGTCAAGTGTCCTATTAAGTTATGTTATAATAGAATTCTAGCGATTAAGCGTCCTATAAAACTGATGTTTTATGACTCAAATATCAGGTGTCCTATTAAAGTGTATTATAATAACACCACAATGATTAAGCGTCCTATAAAGGTTAAATTTATAAGACCTAAGTGTCAAGTGTCTTTTTAAGTTATATTATAATAAAACTCTAGCGAATAAGCGTCCTATAAAACTAATGTTTTATGACTCAAATATCAAGTGTCCTATTATGGTGTATTATAATAACACCACAATGATTAAGCGTCCTATAAAGTTTAAAGTTATAAGACCCGAGTGTCAAGTGTCCTATTAAGTTAAGTTCTAATATGACTTCAACTAGAAAGGGTCCTATAACACTAAACATTTATGACTTAAGTACAAAGTGTCCTATTAAGTTTTGTTATAATAGGACCCCAGATGATCAAGTGTCCTAATACAGTACCACATAATGGGACACTAACAATTAAATGTCTTATAAAGTACTTTATTAAGATCAACATTTTAAGTGTCCTATTGAATTATATGATAATAGGACCCGAAAAAATCATCCATCCTATCAAATAGTTTTTTAGGACACCGGTTTAGTAGAGTATATTATAAAAGAACCCCAAAAGTTTATTAGTCCTATTAAATGGTTTTTTAGGACCCTCTTTTACAAGCGTCCCACAGAAAAGGTCCTAAAAAGCCATTTTTGTTGTAGTGCGAACTTAATATTCTTCCTAGTCAAAGAAGTTAGGGGTGCAGCAATCCTTGAAAAATTTTCGATAAAGCGTCTGTAGTATCCTGCCAATCCCAAGAAACTGCGAATTTCTGTTGGCGTCTTCGGCTCCTGCCAGTTCATAACTGCTTCTACCTTAGCGCGATCCACTTGGATTCCACGCTCACTAACCACGTGTCCAAGGAATTGGACTTCTCAAAGCCAAAATTCACAGTTTGAAAAATTGGCGTAGAGTTTCTCATGATGTAGAAGTTTAAGAATACAGCGAAGGTGTTTCTCATGGTCAGCTTGGTTCTTCGAGTAAATGAGAATGTCATCGCTGAAAACGATGACGAATTTATCTAAGTACGGCTTGCAAACGCGATTCATGAGATCCATGAACGCGGCAGGTGCATTAGTGAGCCCAAAAGGCATCACTAGGAACTCGTAATGACCATAACGAGTCCTAAATGCAGTTTTGTGTATGTCTTCATCTCTAACCTTCAGTTGGTGATAGCCTGACCTTAAGTCAATCTTAGAGAAGTAACTTGCCCCTTGCAATTGATCGAACAGATGTCGATCCTGGGCAAAGGATACCTATTCTTTAGAGTGACCTTATTAAGCTCACGGTAATCGATGCACAGACGCATCGATCCATCCTTCTTTTTGACAAACAGGACTGGCGCTCCCCATGGAGACGAACTAGGTCTAATGAAACCTTTAGCTAGCAATTCATCTAGTTGTGCTCTCAATTCCTTCATCTCTGTTGGTGCTAACCTGTAAGGCACTCTAGCAACAGGTGCTGCTTCAGGGATTATGTCAATTCTGAATTCCACTTGCCTATCTGGTGGTAAGCCAGGTAGTTCTTCAGGAAAAAGTTCAGGGTATTCAGAAATGACGGGGATGTCTTCCATCTTAGGTTTCGTCTCATCAATAGTCACTTGTGCCATGTTGATGACATAACCCTTCTTCAAACACTTAGAGGCCTTGAGCATAGTCACTTGCTTAGGTAGTCCATACTGGGTATCTCCTTGAATGGTAAGTGATTCACCAGACGGAGTCTTGATCACCACTTGCTTCTTATTGCAGACAATCTGGGCCTGGTTATGAGATAACCAGTCCATGCCTAATACGATGTCGAAACCGGCTAACTTCAAAGGAAGTAGGGACAAAGGAAAATAGTGGTTCTTAATGGATATGGAACATCCATCTAATATGGTTAAGGCGGTTTCTAAGGTGCCATCTGCTAACTCCACCTCATATTTCACACTTAAAGTTTTAACAGGTAAATTCAGCAATTTGCAAAACTTATTATCTACAAATGATTTATCAGCGCCTGAATCAAAAAGTACTCTTGCAAAGACATCATTTATGAGGAAGGTACCTGTAATCACATTGTCGTCCTGGACGGCTTCCTTTGCATCCATCCTGAAGACCCTAGCATTGGTCTTCTTTCCTTCATCAGCTTTCTTTGCAAGTTTTGGGCAGTTAGACTTGATATGCCCTTTTTCGTTGCAACTGTAGCACGTTGCATCCTTCAACTTTTTGTAATCCAAGGTCTTGTGCTCCTTGGACTTGCATATCCCACATGCAAAAGTTCTCAACTGTGTTTGCGAGTTCGATTCATATATGCACTTGCCGAAGTGTTGTTTCTTGCAGACTTTGCACTTGGGCTTATCACCAGATTGATGTCCATCCTTCTTTGACTCAGACCCCTTCTTGTGGTCACTGTTTCCTCGGTGCTTCTTGTTTGACCTTCGTGAATTTTCATCTTCACGTTTCCTTTTCTCAGCATCCTTTTTCCTCATCGATCTTTGTCTGACCGCGTCCAGTGTGAGGGACAAAGATATATCAGCTACAGATCTGAAAGTAGCGGGCCGAGAGGCCTTCACGCTTGCCTTAATTTCTGGGGCTAAACCCCCAATGAAACGAGCTATTCTTTTGGGTTCCGGGGTCACCAGATACGGAACCAATCTTGACATGGTATTAAAGCTCGTAAGGTAATCTTGGCAATCCAGATTTGTCATTACCAATGATAGAAAATCTGACTCAATCTTTTCGACCTCGTGTTGAGGGCAGTAGTTTTCCCTGATGAGGGCAACAAATTGTTCCCATGTCATGTTGTACAGTGGGATCTTCCCAGTAGCTTGAATCAACGATCTCCACCAGGCCAAGGCCTCGCCTTTAAACGATTGCGACACAAACTTTACCACATCCTTCTTAGCGCATCCGCGGATATCAACAACTGTGTCCATTTCATCCAACCACGTCATGCAGTCTATAGCCCCTTTCTCCCCAGTGAAATCCCTGGGCATGCATGAAACAAAGTATTTGTAGGAGCAACCCTTATCACGGGGTCCTTGATTCAGCATGATTCTTTGAGATGGAACACTTTATTGATTTGTGGACTGACGATCGTCATCAACTTTCTTAGGTTCTTCCTTCTTGGAGGGAGGCTTGCTGTGAGCCTTAGAATGAGTCTTGGGCTTTGAATGCGGTGTAGATAGGGTCCTACTTCGAGTCCCACTATATTCATCATATTGCCGCTCTATGGCCTTTGTAATCGCGTTATCTATTAGCGCTTGTAGTTCAGCACCCGTTATATTAATTCGGGCATTATCATTATTCTCCCTTGGTTGACTATTAATTTCATCTGAGTCAGCCATTGCAGTTTGAACTGTTACATAAAAGATTGACAATAATTTATTCGGGAGTTTATTATGGAATTGCCTTTTAGGACAATTCATTAACCATGGTAAACATAGACCACATTTGGTTAATTTGTTACTCACACTTATTTAGGATTTCTATTATAATTTATCCTAATTATAAAACAATAATAGTATTATTAGCACACAAGGCCTAGTCACAGGGACATTTTAAATTATAAGCCATGATTTCAGAGAATCAAGGCATGAAGGTTTGAACATAGTTCTTTACCTTTTTCAGACAGGGTCCCAGACTACTACTGTCTGTTGTCTCATATGAAAATGAGCAGGGCCCGTAGGCACTATATTACCAATGGATGGTTAACATATGATCATCTTAATTGATGATTTAAACCCATGATTTATATATCATTAGTTTAAGTTAGGAATCTTTTGAAGAATCCTATTAAGAATGACGTGTGTGATTTTAACGAATCACTTCTGCCAGGAGCGTTAACATGTTTTCAGATGTTAACAGGAATTTGAATCTTTTAAACAGGCCTTACCATCTTGGCCAGGTCTTATAATGACACGGAAGCTAGGTTATACCGTTAAGATTCTTAATTAATATTTAAATAGGCAGATATATTTTTAAAAGGAATGATTTTGATTCATTTATTTCATATATAATTTATTTATGCATATAATGGCAAAAATGAAATTTATAAACTTAACATTCCATTAATTATTAAAAAGATTACACATCGCCCTAAACGGGACTTTTTAACAGAACAACTTACCCACACAGGGGTCAAACTGAAATACTAGTCCACGCAGGGACTTAAACAAACAACATACCCTCGTAGGGGTTAACAGAAAGATAGGCCCACGCAGGGGCTCAAAAGACAACCATACCCACGCAGGGGTCAAAACAGTTAGACAGGCCCACGCAGGGGCTCAACTGAACAAGGAAAATACAATCAATAATTGAAGGATTCAATGGTCCTTCTTGCTCTTCCCTTTTATTGAACTTGTCAATCCCTGGAAGAAACTTTGTCGCTCCCTGCGGTCCCTGTGAACTTCCCGTTCAACTTGGTCCAATCTTTGAAGGATTTCTTCATGCTCTGGTGGGGAAAACCGTGGCGGCTGTGATTGTTGCCGAATCAGAGGTCTAGCAGGTATTTGGTACCCATGAGTTGGGTACCCTACTCCCCAAGGAGCTCCATACGGTCCTTTAGGATGAAGGGCGTTAAGTTGGCCGCTACCAAGTATGGGTCGGTTTCAGCGTAATTATAGTTGGTGTGAGCCGGCTGCTCAAACGGGTTGTACGCCATTGAACCAGTGTATGCAGGAATCGGGTTATCAAAACCCATCGGTGGTGGCTGCGGTGCAACTGGGTTTGAAGGCCCACCCATTTGCAGGTCTTCATGTAGTGGCTGATAATGACTGCCACTTGAGTGTCGAGGGGTGCTAAAGGGGAAATCCCCTGCTCGCGCCGACATACGTGCACCGGTTCTCCTACGCCTTGGCGGTTTTGGAGGTGCTTGATGAACTGGCGGCGGTGGAGGCGGTGGCGTGACAGCCACGAAATGTGAATCCCCAGAGGGATCCTGCTGCTGCTGGTGAGGCGACGAATAATGCGAGGGTGTAAAATACCACTCGAACTGGTTAAACCGTGCCTGGTAACTGTCTGGACCACAGTAGGGCGATCTTTGAAAAGACGAACCATCAGAGACCTTGATAGGATGGTTGAGGGTCCCGGTTGCAGGCTCGACGGGATCCGTGTCCTCGTCCATGTCCTCTGCATGATCGCCGGAGAAATGATCCTATGGCCCCAATGGGTTAAAACCCACTGGTTCTTGTATGTAGTTTGCCGGATTAAACCGGCCCTGAAAGACGGGAGTGGGGTCTCCAAAGGAATGGTGCGATAGGGATCGCTGTAGAGGTATGTAAGAAGGTTGTGGGTTATTGGGCTCGTTTTCTGACTGTGGCCCATACGAGTTATGATAGGGAGGCGTTGAACTGTGCGAAACAGACCGTCTAGCGGGCTCCGCATGTGTCCTCCAGTTTCCTTGTGGTTCTGCGCTCGCAGTATTAGAAGGAGTTCGCCGGTGCGAAGGCCCGGCTTCGTGATCAATGGGGGCGGTGATTGGCCCCTTGCCTCGTCCTCTTCGTTTGAAAAATCTTGGCGGCATATTTAGACCTGTCAATATAACATAAGATAACAAAAAAATATAAAGGCAAAGTTAAGATAAAAACAAAAACATTTTGGATTAATCCTGTGTTCTTTGTCTAGACTCGAAAATTTAGGAATGTGCAATTGTGTCATTGAGATTAAACACAAAAGGCTAGTGTTTAATTCACTTAATGTTGGCTATGATACCAACCTGTCACACCCCGACTTTCCACGTATTACCGGTGGGCCCGGTGGGGAGTATGGTTGGTAACATATTAGTCAAACAACACAATATTCAAATGCACAGCGGAAGCAAAAGATAGATATGTTTCAACTTTAATAAATTGTAATATCAAGTATCACAACAGTCGAAAGTTTATCCACAGATGGATCAAAAATGGAAACAGTAGTTCAACAGACTTTAGGCTTCTTAAGCTTGCAAGGCTCTTTATTGATGCTAGGAGTAGCCAGCCTAGTTCGCATAGTACCTGCACTTGACCTTTTTGGGAAAATACGACAGTTTACACTGGTAAATACAATCAACTGACTCATTTTGAAATGGTTTAATAAAATTGATTTGAATGCACGTGGCACAAATATCTTTTATAACTTGGGATAATTATTTAAATATATAAACTTGTAAAAGGATTACATGTTCCTTATGCGTTCAGCAGCCCGGTTCGTGCCGAGTTAAAGATCAATAGACACACCACATTATTTATTTATGCACTGACGAGTGTACGCCTACACTCCGCGCTTAGGTCGTGGCCATTTCGTAAAATGATGCCAAGGATATCCGGGACATGGTCATTAACCCCCCAAAGGCGTTAAGCAAACAAAACATATTTAAACGGGTCATCTTGATAATACTTAACCACCAATCGATTAAGGTCGAATGCCCGACCAAGCGGTATTTTATATACCGTACCACAAGCCCGTATAAGGGAAAATAAGTTAAAAGTATTTACCTTTGCAAGTATAATTCACAATTAGCAAATGCGGGTAGCTTTTACCGGGTCTCCTATTCTGGAACAAAGGTTTATAACAACCTATTAGAATCCTAACGGCCTTTAGTTAAGCTTAAGCTTAGACCGATTAGTTTTAAAGATAGATACGGTTCAAACGCACGATTAAGCGAAGACCGGAATAGAATGTGATTTAGACCCGACAAGTTTGAAGACTTGTTTAATATGGGTAATCTAAACACATTCTGGATTTTGAGATAAAACCGATAAGGTTTGACCCGTTTCGGCTAATTTATGCAAACTAGTTACATAAACCGAACGCGCAAGAGGCGTAACGGGTGACCATGAGATTCATTTACAGGTTTCCTAAGTTAATATGCCTCAAATATGTTGTGACATCAGTAAGATATCTTTTATTATGCCCGAAATGAATTTAAACTCAAACTATGCCCCGTAGGGGTATTTTGGTCATTTACAAGGTTATAAAAGAGTTTAAGTATTAGCCTGAGTTACAGGTCTAATGTAATCAGCAAAAATACTCAATTTACTAAGTTATATCAGTAGGGTATTGCATATATGTGAAATTTATCAATTATAACCAAACTATGCACCGTAGGGGCATTTTGTTAATTTCACATAAGCCGGAAAGCTCAAAACTGAAGTCTGAGTTAAACAACTTTTGCTTACTGTTAAAATATTATAATTTACCTAAAATATCAGTAGGTATCAACCCTTGTATGTTTAAAATAGTTTAGTACATAATATGCGTTAAAAACGCTTAAAAAGGCGATTAGAAGCCGTTTCCGGGTTCTATATAGAAAGCTGATATTTTTATTATCCCAGAAGGTTTAAAATAATTTATTTATCATATGAAATCAGTAGAAAAAGGTTTGGGGTCAAAAAGATATGTAAAACTCATTTTATAGCCCAAAAGGGCAAAACCGACAATTACCGAATTAAGCTTATGACTCTAAGTTATGCTCAGCCTAAAATTAATTAAAAATCTTCAAAAATCCCAAAATAATATATTACATCAGTGGGTAAAAATTTTGATATCAAAAAGTGGGTTTAAATAGGTTATATGCTAATTATGCCGTTTAATCGCTAAAAAGCTTTCTAATTTACGCTAATGAGCATAACTCTCAATCTACACCTCAAACTGATGTCAAATTTTGGTTACAAGTTTATAAATCAGTAACTAAGGTTTCTACTCTTTTATATTTTTAAAAATCATGTTTTATGGTGAAAAGGGCATAGTAGTCAACATATAGGCATTTAACGGAATCATGCATATTAATTGGATAACTAATGAACCAAGGTGTATAATCACAGAGGGTTATACTAGCATGTAACCTAGTCCAATTAAGGTTCTAAGGCATTTCTAAAACATACCATAACGGGTCAGAACTGAAGTCAAAGTAAAAGTCAAAGCTTTGCGACTTTCGGTTCCGAACCGGGTCTAAACAGAAAGTTGTCGGATCGAACAAGCTTAGAACAGTTATTATACTTATTACTAAGTTATATGAGTGATAAAATAGGTTACACGCCTTCTGCATTGTTAATTATGTGTTAATTAGAATATTAGCATTCTGTTAACTTTTTCTAATCAACTTTGACCCGACAAATGGTCTAGATAGAGTGGTAATCAGAGGGTGCCCTTTTAAGGGTTTAATGTCCACATAATTACCAACTTATAACTACCTTCAATTCGACTAATCACTGGACCATTAATGATTAATCTCTAAGTCAAACGGTAATTACGACGGTTTGACTTTTAAGCTAAAACTAAGTAAAAACTCAACTAAGAAAGGTTAAGCATACTTACAGAAGTCCTATGCACGATTAGGAAGGCTTAGGGTCTGCTCTTAAGCTCCAGGAAGCTCCAGAAATGCAGAAGTGAGGTGTGATCAATGGTTGCAACATGAGGCCTTTATATAGTGTTCAAAACTCACTAGATCATTGACACACAAGCCTAGCAATGGCCAATGATCATCCACAGATGTCCCTAAGGGCCTAGGGGTTATTTAGGGGTCGCCCATGGAGTGAAATATCTGATTAAAGTTGGTTATAGCATGAAAATAGGCTGCTGTCTAAACTTTCTGATACTGGGCATCGAACGCGGCCCGCGTAAGGTATTGTTAGGGCTTACGCGGCCCGCTTGGGCCTTGTGTTCAGGTTTAAACATTTCCTAGTTGTTGCATCTTATCCCTTGGCCCTTCGAAAGGTCAACCTAACTTTATGTCTTGCAATTTTAGCCTTCCAAATTTACCTATAAGGGCTTTAAGACTTATACCCACTTTGTTAAGTCCTTGGTCACTTCATGTTTACCCGAAAAGTCATAATTTTCAACGTTGACGCTTTAACCCCTTGTATACGAATTTGATCATAAATTTCTCATACGATAACGAAACTTTATGAAATTTATATCGTGCATTTTAGTGAGCATAATTAACCGTTACAAAGCTTCGGGTTTGCTAAAAGGTCACTCAGAGGTATACTTTAAACATGTTGACACATTTAACCCTGTAGTTTGTAATCTCTCACTTTCTTTCATATTTAGCTTCGTATGATCCATGATTAAGTAAAGTTCATAAGTAGCATAAACCTTAGTCAACTAATGACTAAGTTAAAACATCCAAAAGTTGTTTGAAAATTTGTTTACAACCCATAAACATAGTCTAATAAAGGTTAAAACGTTACGGAAGCCTCAAAAGTTGTGTTCGGTTCTTCAAAAGCTTGCTTTACCGTCATCCGTAATCTTTGAATACCTAGAAACTGAAATGTTTATATTAAACATTAGTATTAGAGTACTTAAAAATAATACATAATCGAAACTACGTTTAAAACGGATTCGATTTAACTATGATATGCAAACATTTACAGAATTTTCAGAACTATACCGTAACTTACGGTACCTATCGTAAGTTACGGTAGACACTTGAAACTTCTGGTTTACCGTAAATCAGTAGAAAACCACCGTAAGCATCCTGATCTCTACCGTAAGTTACGGTGGACACCGTAACTTACGGTAGTCCCTGTAACTTTATGTTTTGGCTTTTTGTTTGTTTTGCCCAAACTCATTTTTCGTATTTCTCATTCTAACCAACCAACACACTGATTTTTCATATTCTAATAGGTCTTTTATCAATGTTAACAAAGACCGAGTAACCATACTACAATGCATTACCATGCCTTATTTGGTTATTTGACCCGTTTAGCTCATCTAAGGAATCCTCCATTTTTTGATGACTACCAACGAGGTCTAACCAATTTCTTGGCCTATTCTTCGAACTAGCGAACATTATCGCTTAATTCCAACTCAACTTTTATTCACAAATCAACTACATATATATACTAAATATCAAAGTTTACTCAAATGTAACGAATCAAGTTACATACCTTTAGTGCACGCCCTTCAACCGCAAATCACCACCGGTTTGTCCGCTCGACGCTCCGGTATCCTTTCCTATAGAGTTCATTTACATTATGTTAAGAACCCTGTTTAAATCACATATCGCATAATAGCCAAAACATCACAATTAGGTGTTTTAACTTCAAAATTCTAGTTTCGAGCCTTCTTTGAGGCATTTCAACAAACACTTTAAAGGCAGAATTTTACATGATCATATAGCAAGTTTCTAGCTTATCACTTAGCCCTAATTTCACATCAATCAACCATTTTACATGATTGTTAGCTTCTAAATTTCTAAAATCACTTCAAAATTGTCAAATTACACTAGAAGAACACCTAATTTCCTAGTGTTCATCAAATTACTCAAAACCCACTAATCACCTACAATGGTGTTCATAGGTTTCACTAAAATTTCACATGATTTCAACTTGTATTTGTCTAGGGTTTGTCCCTAGACACTATATGGTTCCTAATTCATCATAAAACAAACATGCAACTATGAATTTCAGATTTTCCCAATTTCATGAGAATTTCAAATAGAGAATTAGCACCAAATTTTACATACCTTGTAACCCCCTTGTGATGAGAATCACGAATCTATGTTCAGATTTCAATTTGGGACAGAAATTAGCCTTCAATTGATCAATTTTGTGGAGTTAGGGTTTGGTGAGAAGCTTTGGTCGCTCCCCTGCGTTCTTGATCGACCAGACACACAAATTGTGTGTTTGGTTTTTGTTTATTTTGTTTTAATAAATTATAGTTTCAGTTTTTACAAGATTAACCCTCCTCTTTTGTATAATTTATAGTTTGGTTGTTTTTAACCCTATTATAAGTTATTTCTAGACTATTAGCTAACTAGGTTAAAATTCCTAGTTAGTAAATTCTTGTTTATTTATACTTTATAATCCTAATATAAAGTTTTATATGTTCGGGATGTTACCGCTAACTATTCTGGTTTAGCAGCTCCCTGGTTATGAGTTCTAATTTCTAGATACAATGGAACTCGTTTTAGTGTATTAACTCAATTCAACTTTAGCGATAATCACGAGATCGAAACCCTCACAATGAATGACAAAGTATAGCCAAATATTGGCAGTACTTAAACATCCATTGGATCGGTTTTAATCGATCAGATATAGTACCGTGTCAGTGATTAGAGTTATTACCCTGATATCAGAGCAGAGTTTCGAGGGTTTAGGAGTTCTGACATTAGAATGACAGAACGAGAGAGCAAGAGAAAGAAAAGAATTCTGGGCGATTTGAACAAGTACTTGATCTGCTCCATTTATAGGAATTTCGTGACTTTCTCGCACCCCGCAACTCGCCCAAAGACGTCGTTCGCGGCCCGCAAGAGACACCTACCTACGGCTAGGGTTGTCGTGTCATCCACTAGCCTCGACACGTGGATGACACATGTCACTTAACGTGTCTGGATCTGATCAAGTCTCTCGCGCCCCGCGAGAGACCTCCCATAGCTGGTCACGGCCCGCGACAGAACAAAAGTTTACATTTTTATTTGATTTTTACAAAATAAGATTATACGGATTCGGTTTCTCACTTACGAAGCGTTTTAGGATGTTTTTGTGAGTTGTTACATAATGTTGTTGTTCGATGCTCTTCTTGACCGTGCAACGGTCATATGAGCGTTTGGATCTACCCTACTTGGTCAACGTTTGTAAAAACGTTTCCATATCACGCCGCTATGAATGAAAAGAAGTTCAAGAAATTGCAAAAGGGGGAAAGAAAAGATGTGGAGTATGGTTTTGGTGCGATAAAAGAAAAATTGGGCATACTTAAAACAACCATGCGTGCTATGACTGTGAAAGAAATTATTAGCGTGGTGTATACGTGCATTATACTGCACCATATGTTTTAAATGGCGGCGAGCATGCATTCTTATCGGTCTACATCCGGATCCAGTCGTTGAACCCATTATTGACAAAACAGTTCGTCGTGAGTTGATGGATCGAGATACACATTTTCGTCTTAGAAATGATCTTGTGATCCATCTTGTAGCTCAAGATCTACTATATCTCAATCTGGAACATGAAGACTAGTTTGTTTTAGAATGAATTGCAAGTTTTGTCCTTCATCTTTGTACATCATTTCAGGCGGTGTCCTTTGTATTTAAAATTGACGAGTTTTGTACTTATTGTTTCAAAATCATGCACGTTATGTCCTTTATATAACAACCCTCCAAAATATTTCTGACACCCCTAATATATTTAAAGTGCCCCAATATGTCCTAGAATACACCCCATATACGAAAACGGGCCCTGAATACCTTTATTTTTATTAAAATTATATAAAAACAAATTTTAATGGTCTCTCGCGGGGCGCGTAGCCCTTGGCTACAACCTACGCAGGGCGCGACAACTCCAAGTCAGGGCGACACCCTGAGCTGCCACGTGTCATCATCGTGTCGAAGCTAAACTCGACGAATCAGCAACCCTAGCCCTATTACCCTACTACGCGGGCCGCATGGCCCTTGGCTACGTTTTACGCGGGCCGTGAGGGAAGCCGAAAGGTCGCCTATATAAGAAAGCCCTCAGCCTTCAGTTTTCGTCGTTCATTTCTCGATCTCGTTGTATCATAACCCCGGGCATAATACCCCCCCTAAATAACGAAGTTCTGCCTCGTTGTAAGTATCATAACCCCGGTTACGTATTAGATACGCTGCACGATTGATCCAGAGTTCCGTAACGACTGTCGTGGTTCTGCCCGACGTAGTCGTTGGAATGCCATCTCGGGGAGGGTATTACTAATATTAAGGGTTATTATACTAATGTGTGTGCATTTGTGTAATTTATAGACAATCACCAGGAAACCCTTAAAGAAAACCTAAGACAGCAATGTGAGTAATCTCCTTTTTGTAAACTGTTTTTGCAAAACCTTAAATATTTTAAAATGTGATTAAGCAGTGATTGAGTATTTGTAATTCTTCAATTACTGCCGGTATGTTGGGGTTTTGAATACAAAATGTGGAACACGTTACCATTGGAGAAAGAGTTAGCCAATGGGTAATATGACCCACCAGTCAGGATTGACAGTACTGAATGAGTAATTGTGTAGATGTAAACATTGTAATCGCTCTCAATATTGTTAATTGATAAAACTCTTCTTGATTAAACTGGGATTCACTCACCAGTATTTCCCACTGACAAAATATTTTTAAACGAGTTTCAGGTAACAAAATGTGAGAGCCAACTAGAAGCCAGCTGGACAACACAGAAGGCTTGGAAAAGTGGCTATAAAAGTTACCTAAATAAAAGAAGATGTTTTATTCACTAAAATAGAGTTTATCTCTATAAATCAGTTTGAAATGAAAACTTGGGTTTCATCCCAATATGTTTAATATTATAAAATTGTGGTATTTACTCTGATAAAATATTTCCTAACTACAGTCCTAATGAAATTTCCGCTGCCAAATAATGACAAGTACCGATACCACCAAAACTGAGTTCGCGGCCGCCCGTTCCCGGGTATTTTGGGGACGGGGGTTGCGACAAAAGGTGGTATCAGGGCTAAGCCACTAATTCTACCACAGAAGTGTTCTGCTGACACCAAGATAGTGTTCAAATCATTGGGAATTAATTACGGAAATACGTGCATATTGGTATTTTATTGTTGTGTGTTATTTGACTATTTGTTAGTTTACAGTATGAGCGATCAAGAACCCTCCAACGCCTATCGTCAGTTGTCTGTCTCACCTAGAAGCGAAGGTACCTCTTCACAGCCTGCCCTCTCTGGGTATTCAGCTGACAATGAAGATGGGATATTCGTGTTTAAGGCTCAGTCTGAAGAGCCATTCCCTCAGAAAAAGAGAGGATGGTTCAGTAGGGGAGCACACGAGCGTAGGAAAAGAATGAAAAAGTTACAACAACAGCGAGTTTTAGCAGCCGCTAAAAGAGAACAGATGCCCACACCCAAGACATGCTTAATAGGAGTTTAGCAAACTTCCATATTTTAGCATCCACAGCTGCCGACCCAAACCGTGGGAAAAAGTTACAACAACAGCGAGTTCTAGCAGCCGCTAAAATTCCAACCATGGGAAAAATGTAGGTTCTACCTCTGCACCTGTTTGCAAGTATTACAAAAGGAAGCATTCTGGAAGATGCTCTATATACTGCAATTTCTGCAAAATATCTGGACACAAGGAAGAAGACTGCAGAAAGAAGCCTAACAACAGGATATGCTACAACTGTGGAGAACAGGGCCACATCAAGCCAAATTGTTCGAAACTAGTTCCAGCTACAAACAACAAGAATACTAAAAATGATAGGGCATTTGTTCTGACTATAGAAGAAGCCAAGATGATCCCGGATGTGATAGCCGGTACGTTTTTAGTTAATGATGTTTTTGCTAAAGTATTACTTGACTCTGGTGCGAACCAAATTTTTATTAATACTTCGTTTTG
The DNA here is from genome assembly GCA_030545235.1 of Helianthus tuberosus. Taxonomy (NCBI): domain Eukaryota; kingdom Viridiplantae; phylum Streptophyta; class Magnoliopsida; order Asterales; family Asteraceae; genus Helianthus; species Helianthus tuberosus. Next base: position 205,659,602 of record CM060425.1, read on the forward strand.
AAAACTTCTTAATCAATTGTTAACTAAACTTCCACAAGAATGTCTAGTAGAAACAACAAATGGGGAAACCATTAGGATTTCTGAAATCTTGCAGGGAGCAAGAATAGAATTTCTAAATCAAAAGTTTATTGCCAATCTTTACCCAATGAATCTGGCAGGATTTGATGTTGTGTTAGGAATGGATTGGTTAATAGCCAATAAAGCCAGTATTTTATGTGATCAAAAGTCAATCCAAGTAAATTCACCAAAAGGTGAAAATTTCACAATTAAAGGAGACAAGCCATTTAGATCCACGAAATTCATCTCTTTGATGAAAACAGCAAGTTATATAAGAAAATGATCATTAGTGTATTTGATTTCTATAATCACTAACAATAAAGGAAAAAAATTAAAAGATATTCCAGTAGTACCTCAGTTTCCAGATGTCTTTCCAGAAGAATTACCAGGACTACCTCCAGACAGAGAAGTTGAATTCAGAATCCATCTGCTACCAGGGACAACACCGATTGCCAAAGCACCCTACCGTTTGGCACCCGCAGAAATGCGGGAATTGAAGAAACAATTAGACGAATTGTTGAAAAAGAATTCATATAGCCAAGTTCATCATCATGGGGAGCACCAATTATATTCGTCAAAAAGAAGGACGGATCAATGCGTATGTGCATTGACTACTGTGAATTGAACAAAGTCACGATTAATAACCGGTACCCATTACCGAGGATCGATGATCTGTTCGATCAATTGCAAGGAGCTCGATTTTTCTCTAAAATCGATTTAAGGTCAGGATATCATCAATTGAAGGTACAGGAAGAAGACATTCCTAAGACCGCTTTCAGGACAAGGTATGGCCATTATGAATTTACTGTCATTCCATTTGGTTTAACCAATGCCCCAGCTGCATTTATGGACATGATGAACCGAGTATGTAAGCCATATTTGTATAAATTCATAAGTGTCTTTATAGATGATATTCTCATTTACTCTAAGAGTAAAGAAGAACATGCAAAGCATTTACACGCACTACTAAGTTTATTGAGAAAAGAAAAGCTTTATGCTAAATTTTCAAAGTGCGAGTTTTGGCTAGAACAGATACAGTTTCTTAGACATCTAGTTAATCATGAAGGAATTCATGTAGATCCCACCAAGATCGAGGCAATTACCAAATGGAAAACCCCTGAATCACCAACCGAGGTTAGAAGTTTCTTAGGATTAGTCGATTATTATAGAAGATTTATTCGAGATTTTTCTAGAATAGTCATTCCCTTAACTAAGCTAACCTGTAAATCTATTAAGTTTGAATGGGGACCAAAACAAGAAGAAGCCTTTAGAATTCTTAAGCAACGACTAACCAATGCACCCATACTAGCGTTACCAGAAGGGTTTGAAGACTTTGTAGTCTATTGTGACGCTTCTAAGTTAGGTTATGGATGTGTATTGATGCAACATCAAAAGGTTATAGCTTGTGCATCTAGGCAACTTAAGAATAATGAAGAGTATTACTCAACCCATGATTTGGAACTAGGAGCCATAATTTTTTCCCCTGAAATTCGGAGGCATTACCTTTATGGTAGTAAGTTTACCATTTTTACAAATCATAAGAGTCTAAGGTATGTTTTCGGGCAAAAGGAGTTGAATATGGGGCAAAGACGTTGGATGGGGATTCTTAGTGATTATGACTGTAATATACGGTATCATGCAGGAAAGGCAAATGTAGTGGCTGATGCTTTAAGTCGAAAGTATCATGAAAAGCCAAAAAAAGTACGTTCTCTTAAATTAAATCTGCAAGTAGATTTAAATGAGCAAATTAGAGAAGCATAAGAATCAGTAATCAAGGATGATACTGAAAAATTGAAAGGAATGATTAAGCAACTAGAACAAGGAACAGATGGAATTTGGAGATTCCATAAGAAAAGAATGTGGATACCTAAATTAGGAAACCTACATCACCATATATTAGAAGAAGCCCATAAGTCTAAGTATACGATGCATCCTGGAAATGATAAGATGTATCAGGACTTACGAAAGAATTTTTGGTCGATATGAATGAAGAAAGATATAGCAGCATATGTTGCAAAGTGTTTAACCTGTTCATAAGTCAAAGCTGAACATCAGAAACCCTCAGGATTGTTGCAACAGTTAGAAATGCCAGTTTGGAAATGGGAATTAATAACAATGGATTTTGTTACCAAATTACCCAAAACAAGGAAAGGTAATGATACAATCTGGGGGATTGAGACAGGCTAACTAAGTCAGCTCATTTTCTACCAATGAAGGAAACTTTCAGTATGGAACAATTAGCTAAATTATATGTAAATGAAATAGTTTCATTACATGGAATTCCTTTATCCATTGTTTCTGACAGAGATAGTCGTTTTACCTCTCATTTTTTAACAAGTTTCCAAAAAGCAATGGGAACCAAGTTAAATCTAAGCACAGCTTATCATCCTAAAACGGACGGACAAAGTTAAAGAACAATTCAGACAATGGAGGACATGCTTAGAGCTTGTGTAATCGATTTCGGGGGTAATTGGGACGATCACTTACCATTAATCGAATTTTCTTATAATAACAGTTATCACACAAGTATCAATGCTGCACCATTCGAAGCACTTTATGGAAGAAAGTGCTGAACCCCAGTCTGTTGGGCAGAAATTGGAGAAAAGCAACTATCTGGACCCGAGATAGTGCAAGAAACAACCGACAAGATCATTCAAGTCAAGGAACGACTGAAAGCAGCACGTGATCGACAAAAGAGTTATGCTGATAACAGAAGAAAGCTGTTGGAATTTCAGGTAGGAGACAAAGTATTATTGAAAGTCTCTCCTTGGAAAAGAGTAGTCAGATTCATCAAAAGGGGAAAGCTAAGTCTCAGGTATGTTGGACCTTTTGAGATTATTAGAAGAATAGGACCTATAGCCTATCAGCTACAACTGCCAGAGGAAATGGCAGGAATACATTATATATTTCATGTATCTAATCTCAAGAAATGTTTAGCCGATGAATCACTGATAGTGCCTCTTAAGGATATAGAGGTAAATGGACAACTTAAATTTGTAGAGAAGCCTCTACAGATTGAAGACAGGAAAGTTAAGAATCTCAAGCACAAGAGATTAGTTCTGGTCAAAGTAAAATGGGACTCCAAGAGAGGACCAGAATACACATGGGAACTTGAATCAGAAATGCAAATGAATTATCCTCACCTATTCCCGTAGATCTCGAGGACGAGTTCTAAAACAAGGTGGGGAGGATATAACAACCCTCCAAAATATATTTAAAGTGCCCCAATATGTCCTAGAATACACCCCATATATGAAAACAGGCCCTGAATACCTTTATTCTTATTAAAATTATATAAAAACAAATTTTAATGGTCTCTCGCGGGGCGCGTAGCCCTTGGCTACCACCTAAGCGGGGCGCGACAGCTCCAAGTCAAGGCGACACCCTGAGCTGGCACGTGTTATCATCGTGTCGAAGCTAAACTCGATGAATCAGCAACCCTAGCCCTATTACCCTACTACGCGAGCCGCGTGGCCCCTGGCTATTTTTTACGCGGGCCGCGAGGGAAGGCGAAAGGTCGCCTTTATAAGAAGGCCCTCAGCCTTCAGTTTTCGTCGTTCATTTCTCGATCTCTCTCTCTCTCAATATTCTACATAGCAATTATAATTTCCAGGCATAATACCCCCCTAAATAACGAAGTTCTGCCTCGTTTTAAGTATCATAACCCCGGTTACGGATTAGATACGCTGCCCGATTGATCCAGGGTTCCGTAACGGCTGTCGTGGTTCTGCCCGACGTAGTCGTTGGAATGCCGTCTCGGGGAGGGTATTACTAATATTAAGGGTTATTATACTAACGCGTGTGCATTTGTGTAATTTATAGACAATCACCAGGAAACCCTTAAAGAAAACCTAAGATAGCAATGTGAGTAATCTCCTTTTTGTAAACTGTTTTTACAAATCCTTAAATATTTTACAATGTGATTAAGCAGTGATTTAGTCTTTGTAATTCTTCAATTACTGCCGGTATGTTGGGGTTTTGTATACAAAATGTGGAACACGTTACCATTGGACAAAGAGTTAGCCAATGGGTAATATGACCCACCAATCAGGATTAACAGTACTGAATGAGTAATTGTGTAGATGTAAACATTGTAATCGCTCTCAATACTGTTAATTGATAAAACTCTTCTTGATTAAACTGGGATTCACTCACCAGTATTTCCCACTGACAAAATATTTTTAAACGCGTTTCAGGTAACAAAATGTGATAGCCAACTAGAAGCCAGCTGGACAGCACTAAAGGCTTGGAAAAGTGGCTATAAAAGTTACCTAAATAAAAGAATATGTTTTATTCAATAAAATAGAGTTTATCTCTATAAATCAGTTTGTAATGAAAACTTTGGTTTCATTCCAATATGTTTAATATTATAAAATTATGGTATATACTCTGATAAAATATTTCTTAACTATGGTTCTGATGAAATTTCTGCTGCCAAACAATGACAAATACTGATACCACCAAAACTGAGTTCGCGGCCGCCCTTTCCCGGGTAATTAGGGGACGGGAGTTGCGACACTTTAGCCTTTACCTAGTTAGATTTTTTGTTAAATCAGATCATGTGCATGACATATGATGGTAAAATTGTCTTTTTACCATAATGTTTAAAAAAGCATTTTATAGAAAAAATATAAATCAACTCATCTCTTTCTCTCTCTAAAGAACCAAACATTTTTTTCTCTCTCTACATCTCTCTATACCCCCACCACAACCACCTTCCACCACCACTTGCCTTCCTCCACCACCATCTCTTCCTCTCTCTACCTATCTCTCTATACACTACACCGCCCCAACCTGCTACCAATTACCAACCACCACCGCAACCCCCACCAGCCCCCCACCACAACCCCCACCAGCAACTACTCCCCATTGCAGCCTACCACCTTTCCGGTCACAACCAGCACCTGCAACTTGAATCCCACTACACCTGAACCCCTAGTCCAACTTTATCACACAACACCAATGCAACTTTCGTTCATGTTCAGATTGGGGGGTTAATTCTTGCTTTATTGTTATACAACTTCGATGATTACACTCTGAAGATTTGCAGGTCAATTGTTGCTTTAACTTTGCTTAATTTATAGCTGAGAACTGTTCAAACTCATTGTGGGTTTTAAATTTAGAGGTTTAGATGTTATGGGTTTTAGATTTGGGTGGTTGGGTTGTTGGGTTTTAGCGGCAGTGTTGATGAGGGTTTGTGATTCGAGGCACCCAAATTTCAACAACAGCCACTTCAACTGATGCACTTGAATGCAATCACAGCCATGGTTGGTCGTCCAACATAACAAGCTCCAATACAACATATATTCACCATATTTGTTTATGTGAGAGAGGCGGTGTCATGTGGGTGGTGGTTGGGAATGGTGCGGTGGCAGGTGGGGTGGTGGTTGTTGGTGGTGGACAGAGGAGAGAGATATGGGTTCTATATTACATGTACATATATGATTTATGTATATAATATATTATATTAAATTTCTTTTTGTTTTATTGTTAATTAAAATATTTATATATGTTGGTAAAAAGACTAAATTACCCTTGTGTTATATGATTTAACAAAAAAAACTAACTGGGTTAAGGTTAAAGGACATAACGTGCATGATTTTTAAACAATAAGTACAAAACTCGTCAAATTTAAAGTTAAAGGACACAACCTGAAATTGGGTATACAGATAAAGGACAAAATTTGCGATTCACTCTTTGTTTTATATTTTTATTGTTTTTATATTTTTATTTTTATTGTTTTTTATTTTATTTTATTAGTTTGTTTAATTTAAATTGTTATTTAATGAAATTTCAATTTTGGTTAAATTTAATTGTTGAATTTATTAAATTTAAAAATAACTTATGACAAGGGTAAGGTGCGGCTAGTGTTTTGTAGTATAAGAGTAGTTCTCAAGAAAGAAATTTGACATGGACAAATTTGATTGGTTGGGGCAAGGGTGCTACTACCCTTGGTGCCCCTTCCCCTTAGTTTTGCTTTTCATATGATTTCCATATTGTTTTGAGTGCATTAAGTTGTTTAGAATCCATAGTTTTGATTCTTGCAACCATTTCTTCCCTTAGCTTTTTAAGAGACGAGTATCATATATCCTTTTCTTTGAATTTTGCATTTTCAATCAACTTATTTCTACTTTCTACAATAATCAATTGTCCTGGAGAAGCACTGAATCTTCAGAGAGCGGACAACTTTAAAAGGGTAGTTTTCAAATATTTTAAAAAAAGAAGTGTAAAAGATTTTAAGTATTTAATACGCATGAATCTACGTTTTGTTTTGAACCTTCAGCGGGAGAATGTAGTAGGATGAAGCTAGTTCGGAGAAGGTAGAAACGATAACAGAAATTAACTTGAATAACATGGAAATTACAGTACTGAAATTTGAAAGACTACTTGACATGTCTACTAAACATAGATGAAATACTAGGTTTACTTATGCTAAACAAAACATTAAAGACTAGAAAGTGAGAGTAGTAGTTGGATGTAACTAACTCTACCACTACTCCTTGAACTAACCACTTAATTGCATAAATTCAGAAAACCACTCCAACACTTGTTAGACTGAGCCAAACTTCTTCTGGTTCGGGTTGACCCACACAGATCTGGTCTCACAGTTGTAAGTTGAAGGATTCTGGAAACCAGATCTATGAAAAACATAAACTTGCAATGGACCATCAACGTGAAGATTAATTGAGGTTCTGTATTGTGGGACTTTGTTTTCATTACTCAACTTGAAGACGAACCAACCCAACAAAACAGAAGAGAATATCTTCAGCTGCCTATACGCGAAATCTCGACCCAAACAAGTTCGTGGCCCGGCCTGTGCAATAGGAAAACTAAAAGGGTTATTACAAGGTAATTAATTAGGTAACTTAAAAACACAATTAACCATGTACCTTACACAATAATAGTTGTGCCATTTAATTTGAAATTATATTATACTAACCTGAAAAGCTGTAAATTTGAAAGGGCTCTCTTGATGGAAGCAACCATATTGATCAAGCCATCTTTCTGGTTTGAATTCAAGTGCATCGTCACCCCATATAAACTTCATCCTTCCCATAGCATATGGTAGATAAGCTACCACATCCCCTTTATTCACATTACAACCATCTGGTAGAACATCATCTGAAAAGCATACCTTTGGATCCTACAATATTTGTATCCTGATACTGTTAGTGAATAGTTGTTACATAAACGAATTTAGATGTCGCTTTGATAATGTGTAATAAATGTTCTCATCTCGTCATCCAACCCGCACCACCCACACCATTCTTGAAAAAGTTTTATCTAATGGGCATGGTTTTAACCAAATGACCGTGTTTGAAAAATTATTTACCAAATTGGTGTTGTTTCATCGTCTCTTACTTTTTTTTAAGTTTTTAACGAACCAGTTATACTTTATATTTTTTTCTTTTTCTTCAATCAACCCATCATATTTCTTTCTTATTTTTCTTTAATTAACCCATTAACGGATAAGATCGAGCTAATTAATTATAATAAGCGATTCCAAGTTTCATTAAATTTCTGAAAGGCTAATTAAGACATTATATATACAAAACAATCAGCAGCTTTTGGATCAAGCCATCACAGCTTAGATACCATGAGAGAATGTAACGTGTAATACAAAAATTAAGCGAATGAAAAATATTAACCCTGACAATTGCCCTTAAAATAAGTATAAACAAGAGTTGAATGCATACCACTGGCAATGCAGGATAGAGTCTGATAGTTTCGGTTAAAGCGGCATGAAGATATTGCATCTTGTCAAGTGCAGCATCACTCACACGAGCAGCGAAATCCGCAACATCTGTGATCTCTTTGTTCATGTTTGTTGCTTCTATGATTTCTTTTGCAACCTTATCTTGAATTTCAGGATGTTTGCAAAGCATGTAAATGAACCAACACATGCTAATCGCTATAGGATCTTTCCCAGCAAGCATAAAGTTTAGTATTATATCGCGCAAGTACTTTGGATCTCTGTCATTTACCTGAATAAACCTTGATAGAATGTCTTCTTTTTTGAGCTACAAGTTCCATAAATGAAGGGTTGAATTAATAAACCGTATCAGCCATTTGACCAACATCTTTTGCGAGAATAGCTCTTTACTTTTAATTTAATAAAAAATTTATCCACAAAAACGATGAAGATGTCAGCTTGCGTCACGTCGATGCAAGAATATATAGGTATATTGTGTCACGTCAATGCAAAAATATGAGTATATATCTCCCCCTCACCCCACCCCACCACATCACGTTACCACAAAACACTTGGTGAGACATAAAATGTGAAACCACCTTTGTACATGATGTGTCGTGTACATAGCAACACTTTTTTCACCATTCAGCTCACCGATAGTCTAATTGCAAGTTTGTAAAGCTTTTGCAAACCAAGTTGGCGCAAGGAAAACCGATCAAAAGTCATTTTCGTAAAAGAAAAGTTAAAACTATGTTTTTAATATGTTGGTCAATTGGGTTAATTACTTAATTTGGTGATTTTCCAATTAATAAATACCAAGTACGTATTCATCAACAAAAAGGATGCCGTTTGAACTTTCAAGTCAAACTCATTTCTTTCCTTATTTAGAATCAGAAGAACCTTATAAATTTAAGTGATATTGGCGTCTAATAATCTCTATTAGACGTTATTGGTCATTGACAGTCTCACCTTTTTTTATTCCCCCTGACAGTCCTATCTTTCAACTATTTTTCCTCCACCGGTTTAACATAGTTAAGTTTTTTTCTTTCGAATTACAAACTGACATTTTAGGGCTTTTGATTAGAACGAGGATACGAGTCGAATGATGTAAAACTTACCTTGAAATTGTGCTCCAACGACGAAAGCAGTAATTCAATTCAGGTGTTTAAAGTTCCAATGAACAAAAATCAAGTCGTTTGGAGCACCGTTTCGAGTTAAGTTTTACATCAATAGACTCGTATCCTCGTTCTGATCAAAAGCCCTAAAACGTCAGTTTGTAATTCGAAAAAAAAACATAACTCCGTTTAGTTTTTTTAACTGAGTATCGGTGGAGGAAAAATAGTTGTGACTGGCAGGGGAAAAAAAGGTGGAACTACCAATGGACAATGACGTCTAATAGAAATTATTAGAGACTAATATCTTAAATTTAACATTGGCCAGCTATTATTCAACATATACAAACACAATGGCAGGGAATAGTGTGTTTCCCTGCCATTGGTCGAAATGGGCGGCCTCCCCTCCTCTATTGGACCAACCATTTTATTTTTTTATATCCATTTTAAAATTACGGTTTTGCCCCCTAGTTTAAAATTACGTTTTTCTCCCAACTAAAAAATATAATAACCCTTTTGCCAGCAGCTAAAATTACGATTTTGCCTTCGGTTCAAAAATTACGATTTTACCCTCAGCTCTTTATTTTAACCCCGCTTAAAAATTACGGTTTTACCCCAAGTTTAAAATTACATCTTCGCCACCAATTCAAAATAAAATTATACTTTTGCCCTCAGCTCAAAATTACGATTTTCCACTCAGTTCAAAATTACGATTTTCCACTCGGTTCAAAATTACGATTTCACCCTTAGTTTAAAATTACTTTTTTGCCCCCAACTAAAAATAAAATTATGGTTTCCCCTACCTTAAAATTACGATTTTACCCTCGGTAAACAGAAAATAAAAATATAACTTTATCCCCAGCTAAACCGAAAATACGATTTTGCCCTAGGTAAAAATTACGCTTTTACCCTCAGCCAAAATTACGTTTTCGCCACAGTTCAAAATAAAATTTTGTTTTTCACCTGGCTCAAATATACGATTTTACACCAGTTTATTATTTTACACCCACTTTAAAATTACGATTTTTCCCCAGTTTAAAATTACGTCTTTGCCCCCAGCTCAAAATAAAATTATGCTTTTGGCCGGCTAAAATTTACGATTTTCCCATCGGTTCAAAATTATGATATCACCCTCAAATCAAAATTATGTTTTTTTGCCCCCAGTTCAAAATAAAAATATGGTTTTTCCCTAGCTAAAAATTAGGATTTTACCTTCGGAAAAAAAATTTGATTTTTTCCCCTAAGTAAAAATAAAAATATGACTTTGCCGCAGCTAAAAATCGTGTTAAGGAGCTACCTAACACTCTTTTTACTTTTTCTTTTTTGCAAAACTATAATACTGTTTTTTTAATTGGATAATAGTTATTCGGTCATCACCCCGCAATACGGACGGGGCAACACCTAATTGAATATAAAGGGCACTCAAGGCAGTTTGATTTTGGGAGTCAACCCCATCAGTCCCCATCTCATCACAAGTTCACAACCAACCACCATCACAAATTTAACTTTTAATAATTAATTATTTAATTCCTTCTATTATGAGGTCAATTCTCTCATTGACCTGACGAGTCAAAATATACATCAAGGAAATAATATAAGCTTACCAGAAATTCATCCTTCGACTTCTGCATTTGTTCAATCTTGACCTGTATAACCTTATAAACAAACTCATCAACAATTTTCATATTTTTCTTTAACTCTGCTTCAAATCCAATATTGAAAAACCTCTTGATCTTCCATGATACGTCAACAAATCTTTTATATGTTAAGTTGTTAGCATCATCGAATGCGCGGCTAAATCTAGCACCTTCTTCATTTCGACCGCTTAAGTTGTCAAGATCGATTCCAAACCCGACTTTAAATATTGAATCCGTCGTTGCTTTCATGAACAAGTCCTGTATATATACATATCATGAATATGATGTTATGTTACGTGCTAATTATACAAATTGTCATATGTTACTATGTTAACAATAAAAGTCACCAAACATTACGTTTATATCAATTATTTGGTTGCTATCTGCTGCTTGTGACAGTATCTTCCCGAGTTTTATCGTGTTGTTTCTGAAGATTACGCTGCTAAAATCTCTCAGGATTTTTGTAGAGAACTCTTGGCTCGATACCTTCCTTTGTTCGCGCCATTGGTCCCCGTCCACTGTGAATATTCCGTCTCCAAGTAGATCCGAGGCGATGCTGTGAGTATGCTTTCCCTACAATATTTGTACACAATTATAGTTTGTACACAATCTTACCAAAGATAAATATAGCTTAATTACCTTGCCATAATTTTTGAAATTGGTCTTGAGGATATACTCCACATTCGCTGGATCGGTTGTATAAACCTCACCCTGAATAGGACTAAGTATTCTGTAAGACTTGGATTTTTCCGCGAGATCAGTCATGTAATGATGCATGTTTTTAAAGTTGATGAAAAGGTGAAACACTGTTGCGCCAATTGGATGATACTTTTTCCCATGTTGATTGAAGATATAGTGGAAAAGTAGAGCAAGAAATAAAGTTGCAGTTACTGATATGAATATTGGATATGAGGGAAAATCCATGGAAGCTGCCACAGATGAGAGGGAATGTGTTCTTATGAAATAAGTCAGGGATGAGATGAAGAGGTGTTGATGCTTGTATTTATACTGAATTTTGTGGATATATTAAAAGTCTCATAGTTAGATTATTTTTTAGAAAAAACAACTCTCACACCATTTATTGTATATATTTTTAAAAGTGGCGGCTTTGATGGTGTGCGGGGAGGACCTCCGCACAAGTCCCGCGATTTTGAGGGGCACGTGATTTTAAAAAAAATATCCGATATATATATATATATATAGAATAGGGATAGTGTAAAAAGGGCCTAAAGTGTGAGAAATGTATTATAACACTATATATAATACTATATAACACCATATAAACATCGTATAACAATATGTAACACCATATAATACCATATAACACTATGTAACACTATATATCATTATATAACAAATATAACACTATATATCTATCATAGACATGCTATCAGACAACCAATAGTGTTATATTTGTTATATAATGATATATAGTGTTACATAGTGTTATATGGTATTATATGGTGTTACATATTGTTATACGGTGTTTATATGGTGTTATATATAGTGTTATAATACACTTCTCACACTTTGAGCACTTTGAGAACTTTTTACAGGATCCTCTACCTATATATATATATATATATGGTTAGGTTAACGTACAAATGCCCTTATCGTACATTACGTACGCTACAATCTCAGCCATCCGATCATCTTCCTGCATTGAATTCGCATGTTGTTTTTTTGTAACAATTTCGCATGTTGGTTTTTAACATACGATTTCATCAAAATTACCACATGCGAAATTGTTACAAAAAAACAACATGCTATTTCATCAAAATTATCACATGCGAAATTGGTACAAAAAAACATGCGAATTCATAAATAATTATCACATGCGAAATTGTTATAAAAAAACATGTTATTTCATCAAAATTCAATTTTGAACAGGCGATTTGTGCTGAAAAACCAACATGAGAAATTGATTTATATACCAACATGCGATTTCATCATATTTACCAACATGCGAAATTGCTACAGAAAAACCAACATGCGATTTCATCAAAAATACCAACATGCGATTTCGAACATGCTTTTTTATAACGTGCGATTTCACAATATCGTACGTATTGTAAGTTAAGGGATATTGTATTTTACACTTTCACTTATAGGGAGAGGATCATGAGAAAACTACATATGAGAAAACTAGAAAACTAACTAAAAAAGCACAAAAAAGATACCAAATTTTTTTTACATTTAAAAAAAAACTTGTACTGCACATGTAGATTATATGTGTACTACACATGTGCATTACATGCTTAAAATTAGCTTTGGAGTTTAGTTCAGCTTTTAGTGTTAGTTTTTTTTTGAAGTTTAGGATTAGGATTAGATTTTTGGGTGTGGGAAGAAGGGAGGGTTTAGGTTTTTTTCTTTTTTTTTTTTTTGGGGGGGGGGGGGGGGTAGGTTTTTTCCAGGGTTTATGTTTAGTGTTTAGTTTTAGGTTTTCGTGAGGGGGGGGGGGTTAGGATTTTGGGGGGTGAGGGGTTTAGGCTTTTGGTGGGAGAGTGAATTTAGGTTTTTGGGGGTGGAGGTGAGGGGCTTAGGTTTTTGGGGGGGTGTCGGTGGAGGTGAGTTAAGTGGTTTAAGCTTTTCTTATTATTGCACCTGTGCAGTACAATTTTTTTTTTAAATTTTGTTATATCTAAAAACCTGCGAAAATAAATAATACAATAGTAAATATTTGGTATTTTTAGGCTTTTTAATTAGTTTTTTTGTTTTCTCAAGATCCATCCCATATATATATATATATATATATATATATATAGGGAGCCGCTAGAATGAGAACCACCACGAGTTATGAGAACCACGAGAACCGCGCTCCGCGGGTGGCCGTCGGCGACGAAATTTTTTTTACACCTAGATCCGTATATTTTAGTGGGGGGTTTAAATTTTCGGTTCAAACGGCGCGCCCGAGGGGGTAGTTTTTTACGCCCAAAGTTTGGTAAAAAAAAAAGAAAAATTAAAAAAACCCAAACTTTGGGCGTAAAAAACTACCCCCTCGGGCGCGCCGTTTGAACCGAAAATTTAAACCCCCCACTAAAATATACGGATCTAGGTGTAAAAAAAATTTCGTCGCCGACGGCCACCCGCGGGGTGCGGTTCTCGTGGTTCTCATAACTCGTGGTGGTTCTCATTCTAGCGATCCCCTATATTCTCATAACTCGTGGTGGTTCTCATTCTAGCGGCTCCCTATATATATAGGGGATCGCTAGAATGAGAACCACCACGAGTTATGAGAACCACGAGAACCGCGCCCCGCGGGTGGCCGTCGGCGACGAAATTTTTTTTACACCTAGATCCGTATATTTTAGTGGGGGGTTTAAATTTTCGGTTCAAACGGCGCGCCCGAGGGGGTAGTTTTTTACGCCCAAAGTTTGGGTTTTTTTAATTTTTTTAATTTTTCTTTTTTTTTACCAAACTTTGGGCGTAAAAAACTACCCCCTCGGGCGCGCCGTTTGAACCGAAAATTTAAACCCCCCACTAAAATATACGGATCTAGGTGTAAAAAAAATTTCGTCGCCGACGGCCACCCGCGGGGCGCGGTTCTCGTGGTTCTCATAACTCGTGGTGGTTCTCATTCTAGCGGCTCCCTATATATATATAGGGGAAGATTCAAATGGAAACCACTAGTTATTGTGAAAACTCAAAAACTAATTAAAAAAAGCCTATAAAACATACCAATTTTTATTACTAATTTTCGCTATTTAAAGTATATAAAATACTTTTTACAAAAAAATAAAAAAATTAATTTGTAGTACACATGTGTAATAATAGTATACATGTCTATTTGTACTACACATGTGTACTATAAAAAAATATTTTTTTTTGAAAAAAAAATTATATAATTTAAATTGCGATTTTTTTAAAAAAAATTGTAAAAAAAAATTGGTGTTTTTTTAGACTTTTTAGTTAGTTTTCGAGTTTTTCGCAATAAAAGGAGTTTTCATTTGAACCATTCCCGATATATATAAATATATATAGGAGAAGGATCCGTTAGGAACCACCCTTTATAGCGAGAACCGCGAGAAGCAATGCGAACACAACCAAAAATACCTAAAAATAGCTAAAAAAAACACAAAAAATTATTTTTAATATTTTTTACCTCAAAATCACTAATTTTCGTTACCAAATATTTTTTTTTCCTACTAAAAGGAGTGATTTTGAGGTAAAAATATAAAAAAAAAAAAACAATTTTTGTGTCTTTTTTACGTTTTTTAAAGGTTTAGTTTTTAGCATTTAGTTTGGGGAGGGGGTTAGGTTTTACTAGGTCATTTTGTTGTGTTGTGAGTGTGAGAAATATTGTGGAGATAACATGTGTCTTCAATCTAAATTAATTTAAAAGGGTAAACAAGTAATTTTCTTATTAATTTAATTAATTGATAACCTTCCATAACCGTCACCCTTTATTTTAGGAATACGAATTAAGAATTAATCTACGAATTTGTGTCATCTCGTTCATCAATTATTAATTCTGAAGATCGCAGAATGAAAATTTATAGAGTGTTATATAGCGATGGATGCAGAATAAATGTTTTTATATAACACTACAAATCTCAATAAAACACTACGAATAACATATAACACCATGTAACCCTTTTATAACTATATATAACACTACAACATTATTCCATTTAGAGTTAATTGCCATTTTCGCCCCTGTGGTTTGGGCACATTTTCCATTTTCGTCCAAAATGAAGGTTTGGTACCATTTTGCCCCCAACGTTTGGCCATTTTTACCATTTTCATCCAAATCGCTAACTGAGTTTGTTTTTTCTGTTAACTTTTAAATAAAACCAGTGTTTTTATAACATTCCTTCTTCATAGAACCAGTGGTTATCTTTCTATAAAACCCAGCAACCATCATCATCAAATTTACAAAAAAAAAACAGGCTCAGATGCAGATTTATAATCATCATCATCTCGCAAAATAAAGAGGCTCAGATGCAGCCACGGCTGCAACCGGAGTTACCATGCCAAGTGGCCAGCCACCATCATCGCTACAAATTTATATATACGCAGAAACAACATCGAAACCCGATTATCATCCAATCGACTCAGATTTATAATCATCATCATCGTCTCGCAAAACCCTCGATTCCCACCTAAATCACCTCTCTCCGGCGAAGCAACATCATCAGCAGACGAAGAACAGGGCAACACCCCCAAATTCGTCTGCCACTGCATCAGCTCCGCCACCTCCACCATCAGCTCCGCCACCTTACAACAACCATCACCCCAACAACCACCATCTCTACCATCACCCCAACAGCCACCACCGCTGCAACAACAACTATCGGCACCACCATTTGCCCACCTCCACCATCGCCCCACCTCCACCATCACCCCAACAACTACCATCACTATCATCGCTCCAACAGCCACCACCGCTGCCACAACAACTATCGGCACCACCATCACCCCACCACCACCATCACCTCCACCATTACCCAAACAACCACCACTACTGCCACAACAACCATTGGCACCACCATCAACGCAGATTAGAAAGAGAGAGATACAGATCTAGAGACCACCAGTTGAAGAATCACGTTACCCAAGATTCAGATCTGTTGCAAGTTATCAAGTGAGCAGCGATTTGATGGTGATGGAGGCGACGGAATCGTCGCCGGAGAGATAGAGATAGAGAGAGAAGGGGAGTCTGATGAATGTTTAGAGAGAGAATGGGGTGGGGGTGGGTGGGGTTGATTTATAATAAGTTTTTTTATTTTTTTTATTTAAAAGTTAACAGAAAAAACAAACTCAGTTAGCGATTTGGATGAAAATGGCAAAAATGGCCAAACATTGGGGGCAAAATGGTACCAAACCTTCATTTTGGACGAAAATGGCAAATGTGCCCAAACCTCGGGGGCGAAAATGGCAATTAACTCTTCCATTTATAAATAAGCAAGTTTTTTGGGCATAACCACTTGTACCTTGTGCTTTGGGAGTTTTTCAAAAAAAAAAAAAAAACTTGATTTTTTACTTTTAACCCAAAGGTTTTTAGCTTTTGTAATTTTAACCCTACATAATTTGTTTTTAACTTTAACCCAAAACTACACTTGATTTTTTACTTTTAACCCAAAGGTATTTAGCTTTTGCAATTTTAACCTTACATAATTTGTTTTTTTTTACTTTAACCCAAAACTTTTCATTATTTCCAATTTAACTTCACAACTTTTTTCACATAAACTACACTTGATTTTTTACTTTTAACCCAAAGGTATTTAGCTTTTGCAATTTTAACCTTACAACTTTTCCACCTATTCGCCTAGTCTCCCATCATCACCAGGTGCCACATAAAATAATGGGGAGGGCAGGAGTCGAACCTGAGTCCCTTAGAACACAAAGTCTCTCCCTAACCACTCCACCACCACCTCATTGGCTCATTTTATTTAAATTACTTTTGTGACTTTACAACGTAACGTGTGAAATATTATTACACTTTTTTATCTATACCTAAACATGTTAATGTCTAAATTACTTTTACGACACATTTGATAAATGTCTTTTTTAATTTATTCATCTGTTTTTTTATAGAAAAATTAAAATAAATAAAAAAACCGAAAAAGCACCCTTCAAGCCCCCTTCCACCCCCTGCTTTTGGGGCTTCAAGCCCTCTGCTGTTGACGTAGCAGCCACATGTCACTCCACGCCCCTCTTCAAGACCCTTTCCATAGGGGTGTTCAGAATTTAATTCGGATTCAAAAAATTGAAATTCGACTCGATTCGAATTCAATTAATAATGTTTGAATTCGAGTTGATTCATATTTGAGTCCGGTAATCGTTTTCGAATTGAATACGAATTTATGATTTTCAATTCAATTCAAATTTTGAAGTCAATTTATATATAATTTTTTAATATATGTATATACACACACAAACATATATATATACATACATGTAATTTCTAAACTTGACAAAAGTATGAACTACATCCATAAGTGATAAGCTTATTTTTTATAACATTACCAAACCTACTGGCAAATAGCTCATACTACTTATTTCTAGATTTTACCTAACTTGAATCGCTACCTGTAATCAACCTTTCTTCTAGATTTTGGTGTTTTGATATATTGATAGTTAATTAATTTTGCAGATTATTATATTTTATGTTGAATATAATTATTTTGTAATAGTTTTAAGAAATGAAAGTAAAATAATTTATTGTTTAGAGTGAATTTAAATTAAAATCGAATTTATTCGAATTCGGTTTAGATTAATTCGAGCTTCAAATACTAATCAACTCGAATACTAATTCGATCAGGTTAAAAAATTGAAATTCGAAAAATTTGATTCGAATAATTCGAAAATTCGTTATTCGATTTGAGAAACACCCCAACTATTCCACTCTGGCTAGTCATATAACTAGGGCTGGCATATCGGGTCGACCCGATCTGTTAAGACACGAACACGATAAGACACGAACACGAAACCTGTAAACACGAACACGACACGAAATCTTATCGTGTCAGATTTTCCAAACACGAACACGAACCTGTTAACAAACAGGTTACACGAAATGACCTGTTAAGACACGAAAATGTTACCAACATATCATATGACCTGTTTAAGCCACAAACACGACCTGTTAAGACCCGAACACGACCTGTTAAGACACGAACATGACCTATCATCCATATTTGAAATTAGCAATTAAGGAACCTGTTTAATGAAAATTTAGTCGCCAAGGGTTCACAAAAGTCATAAAAATGCATAAACACATAAGGTCTTAACAAACTTAAAACGAAATCCATAAAAGTCTAATCATAACATCCAAATAGTTTCAAAATTCAAGTTCCCATGTGCATTTCTTTATCAAGATCTTCAATTCCAAACATTCAAACCTACACAAATAATTACAGTCGTATTAGGCATGGACAATTTGACATAAACTCATTCATATAGTTTTATCAAACAACATTTTAAGAAACATTTGAAGTGGGTACCTTGAGATGTTCTCGGATTTTTAACAAGCAACACTACTTGAAGCATTTGGAGTGGATACCTTAGGATTGTTCACGGAATTTGAAGCATCTGATTCATGGCTAATGTCTAGCGACATTATATCTTCTGTGAGCTCATCTACACTAACTTGGTTCGAACCTACAAAGTACAAACAAATATACATAATAATATTAATAGAATACCATGCAAAAAAACAACTGATCTTTCCTTTCGAGATCTCTTTGCATTGGGTTTTTTAACACCACTATCATTTTTATCATCTACCTCCATAGAGCCAACTTCATCATCTTCCAAATTTATAGAGCTATCATTTTCTAGATCAATTTTGATAGAATCGGAATCCATATCCACCTACAATAGATAAAAAAATAATTAAGTTACACAAAAGTTTATAATAAAATTTAACCAAAAACTATAAAAGTTGAACCAACAACATACCGGTGTTTTGCCCTTCTTTTTCCCCACTTTATTTTGTGAATCGCTCATGATGTTTAATCAGTAACTGTTGAATCAATCATATAACACTTAGTATAACACATATCTATGAAACATACTACGAAACATACTATGAAATATACGAATCACTTAGTATAACACATATCTATGAAACATACTATATAGAAGGATATAATATTACTTTATTGCAGTGGCTTGAGGAGCACCCAAGGTTCCTCAATAATCCTTTGTATATAGCTGGTATTTCATATAAAACACTCACAACCGATTTTGTGAGTGTTACTGATTGCTGAACGATATAAAGTAAACCCAAATAAACAAACATATAAAACCCAAATAATCCTATGAAATATACGAATCACTGATTTTGTGAATCACTGATTTTGTCAATATAAAGTAAACCCAAATAAACAAACATATAAAACACTCACAACCGATGCTGATTGCTGAACGATGCTGCTGAACCGATGCTGCTGATTGCTGAACGATGCTGCTGCTGATTGCTGAACGATGCTGCTGCTGAAGCTGCTGAACCGATGAACCGATGAAGCTGCTGAACGATGAACCGATGAAGCTGCTGAACCGATGAACGATGCTGCTGCTGAACCGATGAACCGATGAAGCTGCTGATTGCTGAACCGATGCTGCTGCTGAAGCTGCTGAAGCTGCTGAATACCTGATGAACGTGACGGCTGCTGGATCTGGAGGACTGCAGAGTTTCTACTTTCTTTTAGGGTTCACTAGTTTGGACTTGGAGCGTGAAATGTTAAAATAATTTCAAAATTAGGACACCCACCCACCCCGCTTATTGAAAATTGAAATATACCTTATATTTTTTTTTAATTAAAATTCTTAGCATGTAATTAACGGGTCTTAACAGGTTAACGGGTTTTAACCTGTTAAGACACGAAATTTAAACAGGTCTTATCGTGTCGACCTGTTTAGACACGAAACCCGTTAAGGCCAAACCCGAAACCTGTTAACTTCGTGTAGGTTCGTGTCGTGTTTTCGTGTTCGTGTCAGAATTGCCAGCCCTACATATAACACAACTTGGAATAGCTAAGCTACCTTTGATAGTTGTATGTTAGTATTCATATGCATGTTGGCCACCTTCCACAAGTTGTCGTCTTTTTCCCCTATTTTATTTCTTTTTTTTTTTTTTTCTATCACGCTCAGTTTTGAGAAGTCAGATGATTCTCGCCTAAGATATTTTTTCTTATTAAATTTTAGTTTGTTTAATAGGGATTGTCAAGATACCACTTACTAGGTAGTTGGTTCTGGGCAGCCAGAGGCATGGCTGTGAGGTACGCCCCGGATCGGAACCCATTGGGTTTCTCCACGAAGGGGCAATAATACCGACATACGGGACCTCTCCGTCCCCATGGGAAACCATACGCCGATTGCCATTTAGCAGACGTTGCACCACCACAAGAGCCAAGACTATCTTGTATAATGTACGGTGGGACCAGGGGCGGACCTAGGTAGAGGGTTGGGTAATTGGGCGCACCCATTGAAAAAAAACTATTGTATCTAATAGAGGAAAATCTCGATTGCACCCGTTGAAAATTTAGTTAAACCCATCTCTGGGTTGAATGAAAACCTGCGTTATCTAAGATTCAAACTTGTGACTAGTTTGTTATATTTATTGTCTTTATCACTCCACCACCGAGTATAGTAAGGGTTTTATTAAATTTTAGTGACAGTTCAGAAATAGACCCTCTTTATACGGTCGTTGGCTATAGAGTTTTGTCCTATTTAATATTCTATTTTAGATTCAGAAGGAAAACGGCCCCATGTTATCTCAATACCCCACTAGAAAAGGAATATCACTATTGCTGAATAAAAGCTGCTAATGACGCATCTTGTGGAATTTTTTCTACTTGTCCGGTTTTTCCAATGCTCGGATGTAACCAACATTTCAGTTCGGGTGTGTTAGGGTGTGGGGAGTGGTTAAACACTTGAGAGTGGCAAACTAAAAAATCAACCAATGAGAGTGTGTCACGTCAATCAGTGAAAAGTGTTTAAACTTTGGTGAAAAGTGTTGGCAATGGTTTAGACATTTGGTGAAGTGGTAAACTTAAAAAAAAAAAAAGGCGTGATTGGTTGAGAGATGGAATGGACCCCACCCACACACCCCTCTCTCTCTCCTTCCTCCCCTCACCGCGTCGGCTTCCCCTCCCCGATTCATGCTTTCGTCGGCGACGACAAAACCTCGGCGGCGGTGTTTGCCGCTCGGCAAACCTTTTTGCCGACGTTTGCCGCATCCCGCTCTGCACACCCTTAGGTCACATAAATAATGATAACTTGTTGTTTGAAAATGAATTGATTTCTTTTATATATAAGGTCAAACAAATTACACCAAGATAGCCGGTAAGCGGGCAACAAGCTGCGCCGCTACCCCCTTTTGAATAGCGAAACCTAACCTAGTAAAAACGAAACCCCGATCTCTAGGAGACGAAATGTTGCTGTGAACAACCCGTTGGACCCGTTCAAGAAATCGGATGGCTTCTGGGGCCAGCGAGCCAAAGGTATCAAAGGCAAAAGGGATAAAGGAATGTCGATTATCCTCGCAGGCTTTTGTTGTAATTGATAAATATGAGCAACAATATGTTTGTTATCGAGGTAACATTAATGGCCACAAAAAGGTAATACAGTGTTCAATAATCATTTGCTTTACACATTTCGTCAAGGGTATACGGGGCACCATGCGGGGAGTGGGGCGGTGACCCAAGTCCCCGAGCGGGAACACCGCCGCCATCCCCGCGGTGAGGCAAATCGGGGAGGGGGATCGGGGAGGGTTCACCGCTGAAGGATTGCGAGGATCGAGATTGAGACGTTGGGCAACAGTCGAAATTTAAAAAAAAAAATTCAATTTTAACCAATATATATAACTAACTTAATCTAATTTTTTACCACACCCATTCTCAAACTCACTCTAAAAATCTATCAAATACAACACAAAGCCAAACCGAGCAATGGAGAACCAACCCCACGAAGCCAAGAAAAAATCTAAGGGACGCGGCTCGCAACCGTCTCGTGGTGGTTCGAGCGGTGCAAGTGCACAACCACAACCCCCTTTCGGATATACTTCAAAACCCCCGTTTTTTTTTCCAACAACCTTCACACCCCTCTTTTTACAACACCCAACCACCAAACCTTCAACCCACTTTCGGCTATTTTCAAAATTTGTTATCAATGGATCCTCCTCAATCCCTCGCCTTCGACCCGTATGGTTTTCGTTCCCCACAAGTTCCATCTACACGAGGAAATGTTGAACGTCCTCTACCTATTTACGACGACGAGGACGAGGAAGTAGTGCCCGAAACTCAAAATTTGGGAGACTATGAAGATGACACCGGCGACGATGAATATAATGTGGATGAAGACGCCGGCAACGAAGAAGATGACGCTCGGGATAAAAAGGGAAAAATGGAGAGCCAAAAATGGACAAAGGTCCAAGAAGAGGCGTTGGCGAAGGCGTGGGTACATTGCTCTACCAACAAAAAGAAGGGCAATCAACAAAACCGCGATAGTTTTTGGCGTAAGATTTTAGATCATTATAACGCCACCGTTGGTGGAAGTAACCGGACCGTGCATCAAGTACGGTCTAAATGGGGCCCGATGATGACGAAAATAAACTTTTTCAACGGCCTATACCAACAAGCGGTAAAAATTATATTTTTTAACGTTGTATATTTTTTAATTTTGTAACGCCACAAAGAACACAACGGCGAGACAAGCGTCAAGCGACATCGTCCGAGGGCTCGGCCGAGTTGGCGGCACAATTCAAAGAGTACACCGCCATGAAAGAAGCGAAGCACGCGATGGAATTGGAGGCGATTGAATTGAGGAAGA
Source organism: Helianthus tuberosus (assembly GCA_030545235.1). Classification (NCBI taxonomy): domain Eukaryota; kingdom Viridiplantae; phylum Streptophyta; class Magnoliopsida; order Asterales; family Asteraceae; genus Helianthus; species Helianthus tuberosus. The sequence goes on from CM060425.1 coordinate 205,682,377, forward strand.
AAAGAGAGTCGGAGGCTCGCGAGCTCATAACGGAACAACGCGAGACGATGAGAAACTACGCGTACGATCGAGATATGAAAACATTCCTCAAGCCGCACGACGATGCTCCGCCGGAAATGTTGCCGTTCATCCTCGCCCGAAAGCGCGACATCGTTAACAAGTACGGGTGGCCGTGCAATTTCTAAAATTTTTATTTTCTAGTTTGAATGTAATTTTTATTTTCTAGTTTGAATGTAATTTTTATTTTCTACTTTGAAATATCTTTTGTTAAATTTTATTTAATTTTTATTAATATTTTTTTAATTTATAAACATGCATAATTACAACAAATAAAAAAAACAAAAAATAAATAAAAAAGCAAGTCCCCTAAGAGAGGAGTGCCGCCATCAAATTGAGGGTGTGAGGGGAGTTTAAGAGGGGAGTTGACGTGGCATAACCTGATTGGGTGTGCGTAAGAGAGGGGACTCCCCTAAGACTGAAGGGAGTGGGGCGTTCTCCCCCTCCAAGCCGCCTAAGGCCGCCCCGCACACCACCCCCATAGGCGTTCCATGGGGCGTCCCCCCTTTGGGCGTTCTCTTCACGTCGCCTGGCTTCCTCACACATTGACCAATTATTGTTTTTTTTTAACCAAATCACCTATATATATATACATCCACCATACAAAGTTGCCACGTGTCGCAAGACGCCCTACCCAGCAAAGTTGCCCCACTCCCCCTTTTTTGCTCAAAATCCTCTAATCTGACGTGGCGCCACGTGTCGCAAGACGCCCTCTCAAAAGGATGCCCCACTCCCTTTAATCTAAGAGGGGAGTGCCCCTCTCACCCTAAGAAAAAATGTATCAACTGATTTTGTGTAAGTAATTAACTTCAAAAATATCAGGGATTGACATTCAAAAATCTTAAAGAGTGGATCAGAAAACCATATATATTAGGGATGAGCTCGGTACCAGTTCGGTACCGAAAGTACCGGTACCGAAAAACGTTGAAAAGTGGTACCGGTACCGGTACCGAATATACCGGTTCGGTACCGGTACCGGTACTTTACTAGTGTTTTACCCAAAAATACCGGTACCGAAAAACGAGTAAAATAGGAACCGGTACCGGTACCGAATATACCCGGTACCAGTTCGGTTCGGTACGGTACCGGTTCGGTACCGGTACCAGGTACTTAATGCTCATCCCTAATATATATTACATATAAAAATAACTAATAATAAAAAATCTTAAGAGTGGATCAGAAAACCATATATATTACAAAATTTATAACTGGACGTCAAGAAAAATATTTAAACACAATAAAGTAAAAAAAAAAGTTAATAAACGCTCCAAAAGTCGAGGCGTGCCAAGTATGCTTTATTTAAAACTAGACACGCGTGTCTTTACTATATTTTACATATCCATCCATTTATTATGTAAACCTTTCATATCCCTTTTAACTGTTTTTACATATAAACCTCTTAATTTGACAAGAACTACATGAGGCGCACCTTTTTGCTCAATCTTGACGATTCATCCACAATAGGAAAAATTGGAAGATATTGGAAAAAAAAAAAAATAAGGCCTCCTGAATCGTTTTTTACGTGTAAGTATATACGTGAATTAGTGGTTACAGTTGCTTAGGGTATATGTGATGTACAATTTTTTTTATTACTTGGTATGTAGATTGATAGCAATGGAAGGGCAAGAGAAATTATTTTTTAAGGTAAAGACGAGGATTCCATTGGAACTGGATTTCCTAGCCATTTGGGAGCTGGATTCTTAAATCTTGAATATGGATACCTTTGTGAGATCATGGGTCACAGTGGGCCACACAGGTGTTCAATTGTCTGTGAATTTGTATATATATTGAACGAACATCAGGTATTATCGGAACCGGTATTGGTGGGCCATATTTGTTGATCAATGTTTACCTTTGATAATGTTAACCCATACTAAAAGTTTATGTCTGGATTGACCTCTGTGATATCTATATACTCATAATTAATGTAACTTTAATTTTTTTAACCCGTGAAGTTCATGAGTGATAACTTTATTCGTCACATATTATTCATTTTAGAAAAAATAATAAACAGCTGTGTTTAATAAAATTTAAATATCCAACCCGTGAGTATTCACGGGTTATAACATAATATATTACATATAAAAATAACTAATAAACTACGTGTCCGTTTACCGCACACCTTTGTTGGTTATAGCGTTTTGTCCTATTTTATGTGCAGAAGAAAAAGGGAAAATTACGAAAATGTTGGTTGACCAAGAGTGTTTTCAATTTTGTCACTCTCCTGCGTCCTTGGAAGGACCACTGAGCATGGGATGAGTCGGCGTATCATGTTGAAGAGTCCATGTATCACGCTCCTTCGGAAGAGTCCACCGACGCTTCGAAAGAGTCACCGATGCTTCGGAAGAGTCCACCGACGCTTCGGAAGAGTCACCGACTCATCCCATATAACATGCGGGACACGTGTCGGACACGTGTCAGCTTCTAGGGACATGGACGCATCAACATAACATGCGGACTCTTCCGAAGCTCAGTGGTCCTTCCAAGGACGCAGGAGAGTGACAAAATTGAAAACCCTCTTGGTCAACCAACAATTTCGTAATTTTCCCGAAGAAAAACGGCCATATGTTACAAAAGGAAAGTCAATATAGTTGAATAAAAGCTGCTAATCAATATGACACACCTTCTGGATTTTTTTTCCACTTATCCGGTTTTTTGAGTTGAGTCACATAAATAATAATAATAATAATAATTTGTTACGGTTGATAAATATATGAGCAACAATGATGTCATCAAGGTAAGATTAATGATCATAAAAAGAGTAAAGTGTCATTTTGCTCTCTGAGGTTTGATCACTTTTACTACTTTAGTCTAAATTTGAAACATTTTGCATCTGGGTCCCTACGGTTTCACTTTTATTGCCATTGCCGTCCAAAAATAAAATCAGGTCATATTTTTCAAATTAAATCCTGATATTTTGTCTTTTTCCTCAGTGGCAAAATGATCATTTCTTTTTTATTTTATTTAAAGAAAATAAATAACCCCCACTTCTTCTTCTACCTCTCTCTCTGGATCTCTTCTGCATAACAACCACCATCTATCACCAACTCCACCACCATCAATCTCCACAACCACCATCCATCACCACCTCCACCACCATCAATCTTCACTAGAAAAGCCTATACAAATTGAAGATAGAAAGATTAAGAATCTCAAGCACAAGAGATTAGTTCTAGTCAAAGTAAAATGGGATTCAAAAAGAGGACCAGAATACACATGGGAACTAGAATCGAAGATGTAACGAGAATATCCACTGAATCTCGAGAACAAGATTTAAAACAAGGTAGGAAGGATGTAACAACTCCCAAAACACCTTATAAGGACCCCTGATCGAAACCACAGACTTGTACAACGCGAACTAGTACGAAAAAACAAAGAAACTAGTAACTGGACTCTCAGGAGGCACGCAGGGAGGGGGTACCCCTAAACCTTCCGCGACACGGGGGGGAGTACCAGGACACGTGTTACCCGAGCATGACGTGTGACAAGGCTATACGTGCAATGAAACCTGTCTAGGCAAAATAGGAAGCCCAGGTGACATGCGGGGGTGTCCCCGGTTCCTGTCACGACGCGCGGGAGGGTCCAAATGGACGTATAAATGCAACGGCTTGGGACTAAAGTTTCTGCACAAAATCGAATTCATTTCGTAAACTTCTACTTTTGTTCTGCTCGTTCTTTGCACAATATACTACCCCTAATCTCGTAACTCTGCCTCGTTGTAAGTGTTTTAACCCTGATCACTGATCCGATACCATGTCTGATCGATCCGAAACCCAACAACGGATCCAAAGTGCTACCTGAACAAGGCTATACTTTGTTAACTACGTTGGGGTTTTGATTTCGTGATGTATCATTAAAGTTTGAGTTGGGTTGATGCACAGACAAGTGTTGCATTGTATTTTAATTAGAAACTCAGGATTAGCACCAGGAAGCTATAATATAAAACCCTAAATCTACAAGGTGAGTCATTCTTCTTTTTCTCACAACATTGTGAGTCATTCTTTCTTTTTACCAAATAGATTTCAAAACCCTAAATGTTTTTCAGTTATACTTACAGTGATTAAGTTTTTGTATTGTGGAAATTGCTGCCGGTATGTGGGGTTTTGTATACACTACTTGATAATCTTCACTATTGGACGAAAGTTAGCCAATGAGTGATATGACCATTGTCACATCAGAACTGCCACCGTCTGACAAATACTGATTGAGTATTTAATAGATATAAACAATGTAATCACCCTTGATACTGCAAAATATAAAAATGTGTCTTTTTATACAAGTGAATGAACTCACCAGTATTTTTCGCAGATAAAATGTTTTCAAACGCGTTTTAGGTAACTTACTGTGAAGATAATAGAAGCCCGCTATGAAGCACTGAAGGTTTAAATAAAGTGGCTATAATTACCTGAATAAAAAGAAGAAATTTATGTTTTATCAATTAGGATTTATCCCAATGAAAACAATTGATTATATTATGGGTTTTATCCCATTTGTTTAATATTAAACTTTGGTGTCTTTCAAACTCTGAAATATTTCTTAACTACGATCCTGATGATATTTTTCGCTTCAAATTTAATAAACACCGATACCATCTGTAACTGGTTCACGGCTCCCGCCCAGGGTGTGGTCGGTGGCTGTGACAATATGGTCACTACAAGTTCGTGGTCATGCCTTTTGGTTTGACCAACGCACCTGCGGTCTTCATGGACTTAATGAACTGTGTGTGTAAACCCTACTTGGACCATTTTGTGATTGTATTCATCAACAACATTCTTATCTATTCAAAAACTCAAGCTGAACACGAACGTCATCTACAATTGATGTCACACCCCCAAAATACCACATGCGGAATCCACCGCGAGGCGTGTCAAGTACCAGGATCCAGCCACTAATCACATTGAACTAATAGTAATATAATAAATTCAAAATCCCATTCAACGTGAAAAGTGTAATTCAAAACATCTGATTTAAAACAATATACGTTCAGCGAAAGCATAAATCATCGTTTAATCAATTCAACATCGTTTTGTAAAGAAAACATAAGTAAACATCAAATTTCTTCGCGAATAACACGACCCATGACGACACCGACTTCCCAGACTGCAAGTTCCAATTCGATGCATCCAACGACCTGCAAGCATGCAGAAAAAGTGTATCAGTATAAAGCTAGTGAGTTCACAGTTTTGTTTAACGCAAAGTTGGTAAATGTTTAGTATAAAGTCATGCCAAACTCGATACCGAAGTGACGTTATGTTTGTTTGCCCTCATCAATGCCTATCAACATTGGCCATGTGTTTAAGGTCATTAGTTCACGCCCGTCCTCCCCGTTACAGTGTGAGGTTTGTCAAGCCTAATAGCGCTATCAACAAATACCTCGTTGCCTCCCCGGTAACTAGCTCGGTAGTAAGTAGGGAGTTTCGTGATAGAGTTAAGTTTAGTAACTAACATCGAAATTAAACCACAACATTTATAAAAAGTATTCCTCCAAGGAATAATAGTTTGTTTGTTTGTCCCCCCGGGACGCATTCTTGTGAAAGAGTAGTGAACTCACCTTAGTTTTCTCGGTATGATAATGTACTTCTAGCGTATATAATTGTTAGGTCTGTTACACGCGACCTAATGTATAATAAATGTAAGTATGTAGATAGGGTTATGCAATACCCTAATTGTCCAAACAACAGTTGTTTATCTTGTTTATTGATTACAAATTACCAAGTTAGCATACAGTACATAAAGTAACGCACAGTTGAATTTCTAAACGATACTCTCTAGAAAAGGAGTCTCGAGGATGTAGATACCCTATTGCTAACATAGCCAAAGGAAAACTTTCCAGGGAACCCAAGGCGTTCTCCTCATCTCTATATGCTAAAGAAATTCATAACAACACAGAACAAGCCTTAAAGTCAAAGAACTAGAAAGATGCAATGGAAGAAGAGATAAGAGACTTGAGAAAAAAAAACAACATTTGGGAAAAATGTGTCTTGCCATCAAGGAAGAAAACAGTTGGATGTCGTTGGGTCTATACAATTAAGTACAAACCCGACGGTACAATAGAAAGATATAAAGCTAGGTTGGTAGCTAAAGGCTACATTCAAACATATGGGACTGATTACTCGGAAACTTTTTCTCCTATTGCAAAGATTAATACAATCAGAGGTCTTTTTTTCCATAGAAGCAAATAAAGATTGGCCACTTCACTTGTTGGATGTAAAAAATGTTTTTCTACACAGAGTGCTTAAAGAAGAAGTTTATATGGAAGCTCCACATGGGTTCATAGATAACTTTGGTGAAAGGGAAGTATGCCTTCTAAAAAAATCCCTTTTGTGGCTTGAAGCAGTCTCCTAGAGCATGGTTTGGCAGGTTCACCTTAGCCATGAAGAACTATGGATTTAAGCAAAGTAACTCTGATCAAACATTGTTTCTTAAAAAGAGAAACAACCTCATAACCTGTCTAGTAATCTATGTCGATGACATGATTATTACAGGTAATGATCATGAAGAAATAGCCAAATTAAAGAAGAACTTGTTTACAGAGTTTGAAATGAAAGACCTAGGGAGACTCAAATACTTTCTTGGAATTGAAGTTCTAAGATCGAAACAGGGAATTTTCATGTGTCAAAATGTAACACCTCGTAAAAATCACGTCCAATGATGTGTTGACACGTGTACAAAACCCTAATAAAGTCAAACGTTGACTATGAAGGACTAATTTTGCGAAAAATCAAAAACTTTGATTATGGAAGGACTGGAAGTGTTATCATGCTTAAAATAAGTCTCTGAATAACCTCTTACAATATTCATATTCACAAATGAGCCACTTGTTGATCGAGAGTATCCGTTTGCGTAATAGTTTGAAAGTTTACGCAACGAAGGGTTAAAAGCGTCAACATATTAATTCTTACCTCTGAGTGACCTTTTAACAAACCCGAAGTATCGTGATGTTTAATAATACACGCGAAAAACACTCCGGAACAGTGACATGGGCTTATCGTACCTTAAATAACCTTTACATAACCTAGGAATAAGTTTGGAGGGTTTGGTGTGTTGAAATCAAGTTTATTAGATCGCAGGGACTATTTGCGTCAAACTGCAAAAGTATACCGAATCGAATGGTAGCGAACATTCTGGAACTTGACCATAAGTTAAACATACCATAAATATCCTTTACATAGCTTAGAAATAGGCTTTGAGGGGTTCGGTGTGCAAAAATAAACTTTTGAGTCAAATAGTGACTAAAAGCGTCAAAAGTGCATAAGTTTGCATTTTCGCGCATATCTTACGTTATGAATATATCCGGACATCCAAAAATTTATGTGATCATTAAAATATTTTATTTTAGTGATTGGCATGATAAAATTCCATTCGTCATGAAATTTAGATCGTTTTTCGCGTCCGCTCGTGTTTCGTCTTAATTAACCAAACAACGCAACCGTACGGCCAAACGAACCGACATCCGAGATGTTTTTGAGCATGTTTCATGTTCTCTATACTTTAACTTCATTTTAGAGCCTTGAAATGAGGTTAACGGGCCTTAAACATGTCAAAAATGGCATTAATCATGTGCAGGGACCAAAGCTGTCACTTCTGAAACTGTTGCTGAGTTCCCAGGTGGTCGCGGGCCTCGTAAGAAGTAGGCTCAGCCTACGCGGGGCGCGAGAGCCCATCAGATCAGCCAAAAATCAGTTTTTCAAATCAGCTGCTGGTTTATAGTTTTGGACATGGTTTTCTTCATTCTATGGGCTTGTTTTGGGCACCCATAGTATTGAAATTCAGTGGGTAACACATGTAGGGTCTTGATCAAAGCATGGGTTACGAGAAACGATCCTAATGGTTCTTGAAATCGTATAAATACCCACTTGATTTGCTCTCATTTCACACACTTGATCTGAATTGCTCTAAGTTGAAGCCTTATGCTTCATACCTGAGTATTCTAGATCAAATTCTTCCTTGCCTAGATCCCTTGTAAGTACCCTCTTATGGCTAGTTATTTTTATTTTATTTGGCTTAGAAAGCCGAAAAGTCAAGCGTTGCGATAAACGCTCTGACTTTTTAAGGGTCAAGCCATTGCTTGCAACGAACATGGCTACGTAATCGTAATTAGGTAGGTATTAAACCCTCAAAAGGGCACCTCCTAATTTCCACGTTTGCTTAAGTTAATTGTCGGGTCAAAGTAATTGAAATAAAAGTCAAACGAGTCGGTTTTTAAATAAAATTCATAACTAATGATGTAAACGCAATAAAATCAGTTTTGTCACTCTAATAACTTGGTAAATATTAATTGAACATGTCTAGGCATGTTCAACCCGACAATTCTGAGTTTAGGCTCGGTTCGCAACCGAAAGTCGCAAAAGTTGACTTTTGCTTTGACTTTCAGTTCTGACCCGATTTAGCTTGGTTTAGTTATGCCTTAGGGTTCCTTTAGAACCACATTATGTTTTTGTATAACCCTCTGAGGTTATACAACATGGTTCCTTAGAAATCCTAGTTCATTGCATGTTTCCGTTAAATGCTTAAAAGTTGACCATTATGCCCTTTTGATATTAAAACTAGATTTTTCAAAATGTGAGAGGACAAAAACCTTTATTACTAATTTATAATCATGTCCTAAAAATTTGACATCAGTTCGTGGTCGAAAATAGAAGTTATGCGCAATATCGTAAAATGAAAGCTTTATATTAATTAAATGACATTTTTGGCATAAATCATATTTAAACCCAACTTTTGACACCAAACTTGCCACCTACTGTTAAGATATAATATTTAGGGATTTTTGGAAACTTTTGTTGAATTTTAAACAGATCATAACATAAGGTTCTTGTATAGACTCGGTAATTGACGGTAATGTCCTTTTGCCAATAAAATGAGTTTTACACATCCTTTACATATCAAACCTTTTTCTACTGATTTTATACATTAAATAAGTTATTCTAAACAGTAGAGGCTGATCAAAATCTCAGATTTCCTTAATCAACCCGAATACCGTCAAATACCGACTTTTATGCGATTTAGGCGCATAGTATGGTTTAAAACCATATTCGGCACCTAAGACTTGTTACCTACTGATGCTATGAATAAATTTTTATACTTTAACAGTAGGTTTAAGTCTTGAACTCAGATTTCCAAATTTGACCCTTAAAACATATGTGAAATGACCAAAATGCCCCTACGGTGCATAGTTTGGTCATAAATGATAAAATTCACATATGTATGATATCTTACTGATGTAACTTGCTAAATTTAATATTTTTACTAATTATTTTAGGCCAGAACTTCAGATTTCTATTTAACCTCTTTTATAAACTCTAAAATGACCAAAATACCCCTTCGGGGCATAAATTGATTTTTAATTCGTTTTGGGCATAATGGAAGATATCCTACTGATATCATAACATATTTTAAGCATATTAACTTGTGGAACCTGTACATGACTCTTTTGATTACCCGTTATGCATATTCACGTTCGGTACGGTTTATGTAACTAGTTTGCATAAATTAACCGAAACGGGACAAACCTTATCATTTTCACTTCAAAATCCAGAATGTGTTTAGTTTACCCATATTATACAAGTCTTCATACATGTCGGGTCTAAATCACATTCTAATCCGGTCTTCGCTTAATCTTGCGTTTTGAACCATAAACCTTTCCTTAAAATTAATCGGTCTAAGTTACAACTTAAATAAGACCCGTTAGGAATCTAATAGGTTAATAAAACCTTCGTTCCAGATTGAGAGCCCCGGTAGAAGTACTTGCACTTGCTGATTAGAATATACGACTGAGTATAAATTACATTTTTAAGCTCAGGTAAATACTTTTAACTTATTTTCCCTTATACGGGCTTGGGATACGGTAAATTATTACCACTTGGTCGGGTGTAGAAACCTTTTAATCAGAGATGGTTAAATTGCATAATCCCGTTTTAATCACTATTGCTTGATAACATATAACATTGGGGGTTAATAACCGTGTCCTGGATATCCTTGGCTCATTTAAAAAGCGTAAATGGCCACAACTTAAGCACGGGGTGTAGGCATACACCTGTCTGTTGCGTATGTAAAAGATATACTCACTCGTGAGGAAACTTCTTATGAGTTTATATTTGTGGTGTGTCGATTAAACTTGTTCGGTTTATCTAACACCGGCCCTAAATGTTGGACAAACATGTAATTCTGATACAAGATTGTTATTAACATAATTGTCCCAAGTTATAAAAGAATATTTGTGCCTTGTACATTTAAATCAATTTTATAAACACTTTTCAAAAAGAGCAGTTAATTGTATTTACCAGTGTAAACTGACGTATTTTCCAAAAAGACAAAGTGACAGGTACTGTATGTAAATTGGCTGGGAGCTCGGGGCGTTAATAAGGAATCTTGCAAGTTCTAAGCGTCTAAAGTCTGTTGAATAATGTTTATATTTATGTTTTAAGGTCCGCATGTGGATCCATATACAACCGTTGTGTAATATTTTATTATACTTTCGAATCGGTTTGTATTATTATTACTTTAGACTTCCGCTGTGCATTGAACTGTGATTATTTGACTATGATGATATCAACTACATCACGATACTCCCCACCGGGCCCACCGGTAATACGTGGAAATATCGGGGTGTGACACAAAAGAAGTATGTTCTTGATTTACTAGCAGAAGTTGGAATGATCAATTGCAAACCATCAAATACTCCTATGATTGTGAACCAAAAGATCTATATGGAGGAAAAAGCAGAGTTCGTTGACAAAGAAAGATACCAACGAATGGTAGGAAAACTGATATACCTCTCACACACTCGACCTGATATAGCATATGTTGTAGGAGTGGTGAGTTAATTTATGCATCAGCCCCAAAGTGCTCATATGGATGCAGTTTTAAGAATTCTAAGATATCTCAAAGGAGCGGCTGGTCATGAAGTCTTGTTCAAACCTAATGGGCATCTAGAAACTCATTTATACACTGATGCAGACAAATCAAGAGATAAAGGCAATCGAAGGTCAACATCAGGATACTTTACCTTGGTTAGTGGAAATCTCGTGACTTGGCAAGGCAAAAAACAAAAGGTAGTGGCTCTTTCAAGTGCTGAAGCTGAATTCAGAGGGATAGCAAGGGGTTAACCGAAGAACTATGGGTGCGAAAACTCTTAACTAAAATAGGATATCCACCATAAGAAACTAGAAAGATTATAGGTGATAATCAAGCAACCATCCAAATTTCAGAAAACCCAGTACAACACGATCGAACAAAGCACATAGAGGTAGATCGACACTTCATCAAAGAGAAGCTAGAAGAAAAGATCATTACCCTACCCTTTGTGCGATCAGAAAACCAACTTGCTGATATTTTAACAAAGTCAGATAACAAAAGAATCCTACACAAGTGTCTGGACAAGTTGAATTTTGGAGATCCCACTATTTAACTTGAGGGGGCATGTTGAAATAAACTGTCACACCCCAACCAATGGCGGAATCATCGGAGTGGGACTAGTTCGAGATTGCAAGAGACTTCATAACACTATTTGTGACGATATTTAATTCAAACCGATTTCATTTCATAATCAAATTGTCAAAACATTACTAGGAAATTCAAATAACAGCATTGTTCAAAACATAAACATAGCAAAATTGATACAACACTTTAAACCTAAACGTCTAAGTGAGTATCTATGCATCTTTGCTAATCCATTTCATAGCATCATTAATCCTTAATCTGTAACATGTTTAAAATACAATTCAATGCAAAAGCAAAAGCGAGTATACAAGTTTAAGAATAAGTATAAAAGTTTAAAACGAATCCACATGGCAACTTAGTTTATACAAGATCAACATAACATGGCATGCAATATTGCTAGTCAACCCTCTGTTTACGCAAAATGATATAATTCAACATGACCACTAGTCTACGGGCGGTGTGTTACTCCTATAGCGCTATACATGTTAAATGGAGGCTCGTATAAAGCTAATGACTATAGTATATCACATAAGTATGGTCCACGTGTAAGCATCAAGTATAACAACATAGTATTCATGTATAAGGATTATTTTGGTGCATTGCATAAAGAATAAGTTTAAGTGTGGTTTTATAAATTAACATGTTACACCCCAAAAGTGGTAAACATAAAAAGGGGGTTGCGAGTATACTCACGGTTTTGCAAGTCTTCACTTGTGAATCCGCGAGTTAGTTGTTGTTGGAGGTAGGAAAACCAAGTCCTTCTACACGAAGAAATGAAGTGTATGAGTATTTGGGAATACGGAAGATTAAAGATTTAGGAATTTAAACAATAAGAACTTAAACATATGAAAATAACCATCCTTAACATATGATGTTTGGATGATAAAGTTACTACTTGACAATGTCCATTTGTTCATCATCAATGGTTCGGTTTGTTAAGTATATTACATATATTATATACATATTATTATGTCCAATATTTCAAGCATGAGATAGAAGATTAAGATCTTCATTTAGGTACCTCTAAGTATCATGGAGGTAGGAAGAACAAGCTTCCATTTAGGTACCTCTAAGTGTTCACCACTACACTTGATGTAAGAACATTCAAGGAGGGTCATGAACTACAAGTAATACAAGAATATTAAACACTAATCTAAGAGAAATCATCAAGTAATGTGGGGATTTTATGTAGGATAACCCAAGTTAATCCTTAATCACACCTTTATCAAGTTTGGAGCTTGAACATTACTTGTGGGTTAAAAACCCTAAACAAAACAAAATGTATGTGAGGTTTAACCTCTGATTTCGAATGTCTCGGCCTTTTTTTAAGCCCAACTAACCATACAAGTGCTTATGCGCATAAGGACGTGGGTTTGAGATGAGTTAGACTCAAGTTAAACAAGTTTAGTAAAGATTAGATGAAATCAGGAATGAACAGTGAACTTTGGAGCCATTTTGACGAAGTTCCAGGGACTGGTTTCCTATGAAACACCCATGGAATCAAAGCTAAGGTCAATCCAAGTGTTCTGGAAAAAGAATGAGGTAAAACGGACAAGAAACGAAGAAGTTATGCTCACTTTAGTGAAGCTTGAAGAATCTGCTCGAACACTGAATTGCAGCTGCGTTTTTGAGAGTTTGAGAGTGATTTGGATGAGTTTGTAAAGTGATTAGGGCTTAGATTAGTGTGGTATTTATAGGGGAAGAGTTGTGGTTAGTGATTGTGAGTTATTAATGCAAGAAACACAACAAAACAACTCAACAAACACAAATTTTCGCCCAATCCCGAAGCTGGGAAGGGGCTGTGTGTGGATTGCACTGGCTCATGGGGCACGAAGCCAAGTGCTTGGCCCTTCGCGGCCGGTGACAAGGAGGTGGCTGCGAAACAAGTTTCCATTATTGTCACACCCCGATATTTCCACTTATTACCGGTGGGCCCGGTGGGGGTATCGTGACGTAGTTGATATCGTTATAATCAAACAACACAATATTTAAATGCACAGCGGAAGCAAAAGATAGATTTATATTAACCGAATAAATTGTAATATTAAGTATCACAAAATATTCGAAACAGATCCACAGGTGGATCAAATAGAAAGAAACATTGTTCAACAGACTGAAATGCATCCAAGCTTGCGAGACTCTTATTGATGCTAAGGAGAAAGCCAGCCTATTTCGAGTAGTACCTGCACTTAATCTTTTTGGGAAAATACGTCAGTTTACACTGGTAAATACAATCAACTGACTCATTTTTTAAAGGGTTTAATAAAATTGATTTGAATGCACGTGGTATAAAATATTTTATAACTTGGGATAATTATTTGAATATAATACTTGTAAAAGAATTACATGTTTCTTATGCGTTCAGTAGCCCGTTTCGTGCCGGGTTAAAGATCAATAGACACACCACATTATGTATTTAGGCACTGACGGGTGTACGCCTACACCCCGTGCTTAGGTCGTGGCCATTTCGTAAAATGATGCCAAGGATATCCGGGACATGGTCATTAACCCCCCAAAGGCGTTTAAGCAAACAAAACATATTTTTAAACGGGTCATCTCGATAATACTTAACCACCAATCGATTAAGGTCGAATGCCCGACCAAGCGGTATTTTTAGATACCATATCCCAAGCCCGTATAAGGGAAAATAAGTTAAAAGTATTTACCTTTGCAAGTATTAATCACAACAAGCGAGTGCACGTAGCTTTTACCGGGTCTCCTATTCTGGAACGAAGGTTTATAATAACCAATTAGAATCCTAACGGGACTTTAATTAAGCCTAAACTTAGACCGGTTAGTTTTAAAGGAAGATACGGTTCGAACGCATGATTAAGCGAAGACCGGAATAGAATGTGATTTAGACCCGACAAGATTGAAGACTTGTATAATATGGGTAAACTAAACACATTCTGGATTTTGAGATAAAAATGATAAGGTTCGACCCGTTTCGACTAATTTATGCAAACTAGTTACATAAACCGAATCGAACGTGAATAACGCATAACGGGTAACCGAATGAGTCACAAACAGGTTTTCTAAGTTAATATGCTTTAAATATGTTGTGATATCAGTAGGATACCTTCCATTATGCCCAAAACGAGTTTAATCTCAATTTAAGCCCCGTAGGGGTATTTTGGTCATTTTAAAGATTATAAAAGAGGTTAATTAAAATTTTGAGACTTGGGTTTGAAATAATCAGTCAACCAACTTAATTTAATAGGTTATATCAGTTGGTGATAGGTCTTATATGACAAAATGGTTTTAAACCCATACTATGTGTTTTAAACGCGTAAAAAGCCGTTTTAAGCGATTTCCGGGTTTAACAGGAAATCTGAGTTTTTCTGATCAGGTTATAAGGTTCAAAATACTTCATTTATCATATAAAATCAGTGGCAAAATATTTGGTATCAAAATGTCATGCAAAACTCATTTTATAAACGAAAAGGGTATATTCGGTATTTACCGAATCAAGGCAATAACCTTAGGTTAGGATCAGTTTAAAAATAATTAAAAATCTCCAAAAATCTCAAAATATTACATTACATCAGTGGGTAAAAGGTTTGGTGTCAAAATTTGGGTTTAGATAGGCTTTATGCTAATTGCGCCGTTTAATTAATAAAAAGCTTTTTAAGTGCGCTATTGAGCATAATTCCTAATCTAGACCTCGAACCGATATGAAATTTTAGGGACATGTTTATAACTCAGTAACAAAGATTATTGTCCTTTCACATTTCCAAAATTCTCGTTTTATGGTCAAAAGGGCATATTGGTCAACATTAGGCATTTAACGGAAACGTGTAAATGAATCGGACAATCAACGAGCTAATCACAGAGGGATATACCACCATGTAACCTGGTCCTAAGGAAGCTCTAAGGCCATTCTAAACCCATCTAAATCGGGTCAGAACTGAAGTCAAAGCAAAAGTCTTTGCGACTTTCGGTTCCGAACCGAGTCTAAACAGAAAATTGTCGGATCAAACAAGCTTAGACCAGTTCTTATACTAATTACCAAGTTATATGAATGATAAAATAGGTTACATGTCTTCTACATTGTTAATTATGCGCTATTTCGAAAATTAAGATTCTGTTGACTTTTTATAACAACTTTGACCCGACAATTGATCTAGTTAGAGCGGGAATCAGAGGGTGCCCTTTTAAGGGTTTAATGCCCACATAATTACCAACTTATAACTACTTTTAGTTTGGCTAAACACCAGACCATTAGTGATTAATCGATAAGTCAAACCTTAATTACGACGGTTTGACTTTAAGCTAATTAACTAACTAAAACACGATTAAGGAAGGTCAAGGAAGCTTACCAAGGTCCTATGCACGACTAGTGATGCTTAGGGAAGGCTCTTGAGCTCCAGAAATGATCAGAAGTGAAGTTTGGAATGAATGAACAAATTTGCAACAATGTGGGTCTTTATATAGTGTTCTTGATTGCTTAAGATCATGCCAAACAACTCTAGGATTGATCCCTGATCAATAACAAGTGTCCCTAGTGCCTAAGAACTAGTTTGTGTTGCACATGGGAGTGAAAAATGGCAATTTAAGTCGGTTAAACTCGTTATACAGTCAGCTGTCAACTTTCTGTTACTGGGACTGTCTTACGGACCGTAAGCAGAGGGTCTTGCTGTCCGTAAAAGCCTCTTAGGGACCGTAAGACCAAGTCTTTGCGGTCCGTAAGCCTTTACCAGAAGGCAAAACTTTGTAACCTTTCAAGCTTCAAACAGGCAACTTAGATATTACGAATTTGGGCCTCTATTTTCAGAATGGGGCCTCTTGATCATGTCCTGAACAGTTTAGACCACCTTGCCATGTTCTAAAGTTGCCTTGGATTCTTTTGAAAGGGCCATGAACGAAAGTTTGTCAAACATATTCTCTTAGGGTGGGTCTTATCTTTACAATTTGAATCAATTATTACCAGTATTAACCTGATTTGAATGTATATCAGATGTTTATAACACAGGTTAAGGTTTGGGATTTATACATAGGTCGCTCAGAGGTATTTATTAACATGTCGACGCTTTTAACCCCTCGTATATGAATTTTATCATATCTTTCTCATACGATAACGAAACTTGGTGAAATTTTTATCATGCATTCTAGTGAGCATAATTAATCGTTACAAAGCTTCGGGTCTGCTAAAAGGTCACTCAGAGTTATAACTTAAACATGTTGACACATTTAACCCCTGTAGTTTGTAATCTCTCACTTTCTTTCACAATTAGCTTCGTATGATCCATGATTCATTCGTTTAAGGGTATAAACATCACGTAGGGTTATTGTAAAGTATATTTATCCATTGTTGACATTTTGAACCCTTATATTCACATGCTTTCCGTGTATGTCAACTTTAGTCCCTCTTGAGTATTCTTTTACACGTTCAAAGCTTATGACACGTGCCAATACATTATTGGACATGAAAATACGAGGTGTTACATCCTCACCCCCTTAAAAGAAATATCGACCTCGAGATTTACTGAAATAAATGAGGGTATTTCTCTTTCATTGTGGACTCTACCTCCCACGTGTACTCGGGACCTCTACGGGCATCCCATTTCAGTTTTACTATTGGTACATGCTTCCTTCGAAGCTTCTTAACCCGTCGATCCTCGATCGACACAGGCTTTTCAACAAACTTCAAGCTCTCATCGATGTGCACATCTGTATGTGGTATGACTAGTGATTCATCAGCTAGACATTTCTTCAGATTGCAGATGTGGAATACGTTATGAATACCACTGAGCTCTTCAGGCAAATTTAGCTTATACGCTACTGATCCGACACATTCGATGATCTCGAATGGTCCTATGTATATGGGGCTTAACTTTCCTTTCTTACCAAATCGCATTACCCCTTTCCAGGGTGATACCTTAAGTAGTACCTTGTCACCTACCTCGAATTTCAGAGGTTTATGTCTTAAATCTGCGTAGCTTTTCTGCCTATCCCTGGCAGCCTTGAGACGATCGCGTATTTGCGCAATCTTATCCGTCGTCTCCAGGACTATTTCAGGTCCTGTCAGTTGGACATCTCCAACTTCTGCCCAACAAACGGGCGTTCTGCACTTCCTACCGTACAAGGCCTCGAAGGGCGCAGCCTTAATGATTATATGGTAGCTATTGTTATAAGAGAACTCGATTAATGGTAGGTGGTTATCCCAACTACCACCTAAGTCAATCACACATGCATGAAGCATGTCTTCCAATGTCTGGATTGTACGCTCACTCTGTCCGTCCGTCTGGGGATGGTAAGCCGTACTAAAATTTAAGCGCGTGCCCAAAGATTGTTGGGAACTTTTCCAAAAATGTGACGTGTATCTAGTATCTCTGTCAGAGATAATAGACACTGGTACGCCATGCAGAGACACAATCTTATCTACGTACAATTGGGCTAACATGTCGGAGCTATAGGTCTCTTTAATGGGTAGGAAATGTGCTGACTTAGTCAGTCTATCAACTATCACCCATATAGTATCATTTCCTTTCTTTGTCTTTGGCAACTTGGTGATGAAATCCATAGTCACCATTTCCCATTTCCAAGTGGGAATTTCAGGCTGTTGTAGCAAACCTGACGGCTTCTGATGTTCAGCTTTGACTTGCGCACACGTCAAACATTTAGCTACATAGGTAGCTATAGACTTCTTCAAGCCTATCCACCAAAAATTTGCCTTCAGATCCTGGTACATCTTATCAGCTCCAGGATGAACGGAATACTTAGAACTGTGGGCTTCCTGGAGGATAACATCTCGAAGTCCTCCAAAAACTGGAACCCATATTCGTCCATTCAACCTCAGAATTTCGTCCTTGCCATAGGATAACTGTTCTTCAGTTACTCCTAGCTTTTCATTGGGATAGTTACCTTCCAGCACAGCTTCCTTCTGCGCAGCTAACAACCTTTCATTCAAACTATTCTTTATCTCAATGCTCTTGGCATTGATTCTTATAGGCTTCACTCTTTCCTTTCGGCTTAAGACATCGGCGACTACATTCGCCTTGCTGGGATGGTATCTTATCTCACAGTCATAATCATTCAAAGTTTCCATCCAATGTCGTTGCCCCATGTTCAAGTCCTTCTGGTTAAACAGGTGCTGGAGGCTCTTATGATCAGAATAGATCACACACTTGATACCATATAAATAGTGCCTCCATAGCTTCAGTGCAAATACAACGGCACCCAACTCCAAGTCATGGGTGGTGTAATTCTTTTCGTGCACCTTTAACTGTCGAGAAGCATAGGCAATAACCTTGCCTTTCTGCATAAGCACACACCCCATACCGGTGTGTGATGCATCACAGTATACCACAAATTCTTCAATCCCTTCAGGCAATGTTAACACAGGTGCATTGCTCAGCTTCTGCTGAAGGATATCAAAGGATTCTTGTTATTTCGGTCCCCAGTCGAACTTAACATTCTTCCTAGTCAAAGAAGTTAGGGGTGCAGCAATCCTTGAAAAATTCTCAATAAAACGCCTGTAATATCCTGCCAATCCCAAGAAACTGCGAATCTCTGTGGGCATCTTCGGCTCCTGCCAATTCATGACAGCTTCAACCTTAGCGGGATCTACCTGGATTCCGCGTTCGCTAACCACATGTCCAAGAAATTGGACTTCACGAAGCCAAAATTCATACTTAGAGAATTTGGCGTAGAGCTTTTCTCGATGAAGAAGTTTTAGAATTCAATGGAGATGCTTCTCATGGTCAGCTTGACTCTTCGAGTAAATAAGAATATCATCGATGAAGACGATAACAAATTTATCCATGTAGGGCTTGCAGACGCGGTTCATGAGATCCATGAATGCGGCTGGTGCATTAGTGAGTCCAAAAGGCATCACTAAGAACTCGTAATGACCATAACGAGTCCTAAATGCAGTCTTATGTACATCTTCATCCTTGACCTTCAGTTGATGATATCCTGACCTTAAGTCAATCTTGGAAAAATAACTTGCTCCTTGAAGCTGATCGAACAAGTCGTCGATCCTGGGCAATGGATACCGATTCTTGATAGTAACTTTGTTAAGTTCTCGATAATCGATGCAAAGACGCATCGACCCATCCTTTTTCTTCACAAACAGGATTGGTGCTCCCCAAGGAGATGAGCTAGGTCTAATAAATCATTTGCTTAACAAATCATCTAGTTGTGTCCTCAATTCCTTCATCTCTGTTGGTGCCAACCTATACGGTGCTCTTGCAACAGGTGCTGCTCCAGGAATGATGTCAATCCTGAACTCCACTTGTCTATCTAGGGGTAAACCAGATAGTTCTTCAGGGAATACTTCTGGATATTCAGAGATAATGGGTATGTCTTCGATCTTAGGCTTTGGTTCATCAATAGTTACTTGCGCCATGTAGATAACACAACCCTTTGTCAAACACCTTGATGCCTTGAGCATGGACACTTGCTCAGGCATTCTGTACTTAGTATCTCCTTGGATTGTCAAATGCTCGCCATGAGGAGCTCTGACAACCACTTGCTTCTTAGCACAAACGATCTGGGCTTGGTTGTGAGACAACCAATCCATGCCTATTACTATATCGAAGCCGGCTAATTTCAAAGGAAGTAAAGACAATGGAAAAGAGTGGTTCCTAATGGATATAACACATCCATCTAACACGGTTGGCGCTGTTTCTATGGTTCCATCGGCTAATTCCACCTCATATTTCACACTTAGGGTTTTAACAGGTAAATTCAGCAACTTACAAAACTTGTTATCTACAAATGACTTATCAGCTCCTGAATCAAATAACACTCTTGCATAAACATCATTTATGAGGAAGGTACCTGTGATCACATTGTCGTCCTGAACAGCTTCCTTTGCATCCATCCGGAAGACCCTTGCATTGGTCTTTTTCCCATCCTCAGTCTTCTTTGCAAATTTTGGGCAGTTGGACTTGATATGCCCTTTTTCATTGCAGCTATAGCACGTAGCATCTTTGATTTTCTTACAGTCTAGGGTCTTGTGCTCAGAAGACTTGCAAATTTCACATGCCCTTGGCTGTGACTGGGATTTCGACTCATATCTGCACTTCCCGAAGTGCTGTTTCTTACAGATCTTACAATTGGGTTTATCACCCGATTGACGACCATCTTTGTTAGATCCAGAACCCTTCTTGTGGTCATTGCTTCCCTTATGTCTCTTATCCGATCGTCGTGAGCTATCATCCTCACGCTTCCTTTTCTCAGCATCAGTGTTTCTTAGCGATCTCTGCCTGACCGCGTCCAGAGTAAGAGATAATGCTATATCAACTGCAGACCGAAAGGTAGCTGGTCTAGAGGCTTTCACGCTGGCCTTAACTTCTGGGGCTAAACCCCCGATGAATCGAGCTATTCTCTTGGGTTCCGGTGTCACAAGATAAGGAACCAACCTTGACATAGTGTTGAAGCTTGTAAGGTAGGCTTGACAATCCAGGTTTTTCATAACCAGAGATAAGAAATCAGCTTCAATCTTTTCAACCTCATGCTGAGGGCAGTAGTTCTCCTTGATCAATGACACAAACTGTTCCCAAGTCATATTGTACAATGGGATTTTCCCTCTAGCTTGGATCAAAGACCTCCACCAAGCTAATGCCTCACCCTTGAAAGACTGAGACACGAATTTCACCACATCCTTATTAGCGCAACCACTGATATCCACCACAGTGTCCATTTCATCCAACCACGTCATGCAGTCTATAGCTCCTTTTTCCCCAGTGAAATCCCTGGGTTTGCATGAGACAAAATACTTATAGGAGCAACCC
This sequence comes from Helianthus tuberosus, assembly GCA_030545235.1. NCBI lineage: Eukaryota > Viridiplantae > Streptophyta > Magnoliopsida > Asterales > Asteraceae > Helianthus > Helianthus tuberosus. Next base: position 205,703,616 of record CM060425.1, read on the forward strand.
TTATCGCGGGGTTCCTGATTCGGTACTATCCTTTGAGATGGAGCACTCCTTTGGTTTGATGAGTGATGGGAATTACTGTTGTGAGCAGTGTGAGTTTTAGAGGGTGTTTTAGAGTGTGGTGCAGATTGGGTCCTTTCATGGGTACCGCTGGATTCATGGAACTGTCTATCCAAAGCTCGAGTAATGGCATTGTCTATCATTGCCTGCAGTTCTGCACCCGCTACGTTAATTCGGGTATTATCATGATTTTCCCTTGGATGACTGTTGATCTCATCCGAGTCAGCCATGTAGTTTGAACTGTTACATAAGATATTGACAATAATTTATTTGGGAGTTTATTATGGAATTGTCTTTTATGGCAATTCATTAACCATGGTAAACATAGACCATATTTGGTTAATTTGTTAATCATATTTATTTAGGATTTTTATTATAATTTATCCTAATTATAAAACAATAACAGTATTATTAGTGGCACAAAAGGCCTAGTCACAGGGACATTCTAAATCATAGGCCATGATTTCAGATAATCAAGGCATTAAGGTTTGAACATAGTTCTTTACCTTTTTCTGACAGGGAGTCGTAGACTACTACTGTCTTTTGTCTTATATGACAATGTGTATGGCCCGTAGGCACTATATTACCCATGGATGTTTAATATATAATCATCTTAATGGATGGTTTAAACCCACGATTTATAGATCATCAGGTTAGGATAGGAATCTTTTGAAGAATCCTATTATAAGAATGACGTGTGTGATTTTAACGAATCACATCTGCCAGGAGCGTTAACATGTTTTCAGATGTTAACCGGGATATGAATCTTTTTAAACAGGTCTTACCATTTTGGCCAAGTCTTTTAATGTCATGCAGGCTATGTTACACCTTTAAGATTCTTATTCAATATTTAATAGGCATATTATTTTTTAAAGGAATGATTTTTAATTTATTTATTTCATGTATAATATATTTATGCATAAAATGACAAAAATGAAATTTTTAAATTTATCATTCCATTAAGCATAAAAAGGAGTACATAGTGCCCTAAACGGGACTTTTAACATAAATAACATGCCCACGCAGGGGCTAAACTGTACAAACAAGTCCTCGCAGGGACTGATTACTAAAAGAGATGTCCACGCAGGGACTAAAAAGACAAGTCCACGCAGGGACTAAGTAAATAGATAAATGTCCACGCAGGGACTTGATTGAAATAAGTAAATACGACAATACATATAGAGATTTAATGATCCCTCTTCTTCTTTCCTTTTAACAAGCTTGCCAGGCCCTTGAGAAATCCCCGATTGTTCCTACGTTCTTCTTGAAATTCTTGTTCCACCCTGTGTAGCCTGTGGAGGATTTCCTCCTGTTCTGGTGGGGAAAACCGTGGTGGCTGTGGCTGGACCGGAGGTCGAGCAGGTATTTGATACCCATGAGTTGGGTATCCCACTCCCCAAGGAGCTCCATATGGTCCTTCAGGATGAAGGGCGTTGTAGTTTGACGCTACAAGGTACGGGTCGGCTTCAGCATAGTTATAGTGAGTGTGAGCCGGCTGCTCAAACGGATTGTACGCCATTGAACCGGCGTATGTAGGAATCGGGTTACCAAATCCCAATGGTGGCGGTGGTGGTGCAACTGGTGCAGAATTCACCTCTGTAACTGGGTTTGAAGGCCCACCCATTTGGGGGTCTTCATGCAGTGGCGGATAGTGACTGCCACTCGAGTGTTGGGGGGTGCTAAAATGAAAACCCCTTTCTCGCACGGACATTCGTGCGCCTGTTCTTCTACGCCTCGGTGGTTCTGGAGGCGCTAGCTGTACTGGCGGCGGTGGTGGCGGTGGCGTGACTGCCACGAATCGCGAATCCTCGGAGGGATCCTGCTGCTGCTGCTGCTGGTGAGGCGATAAATGGTGAGAGGGTGTAAAATACCATTCATACTGGTTGAACCTTGCCTGGTAACTGTCTGGACCACGGTAAGGTGATCCATGGAAAGATGATCTATCAGAGACTTCAATAGGGTGTGTGGGGGTTCCAGTCGGTGGTTCAACAGGGTCGGTGTCCTCATCCATTTCCATGGCGTGATCGCCAGAAAAATGATCCTCTGGTCCCAATGGGTTAAAACCCACTAGTTCTTGAATAAAGTTTGCCGGGTTAAACAGGCCCTGAAAGACAGGAGTGGGGTCGCCAAAGGAATGGTGCGACATGGATCGCTGCAACGGCAAGTAGGAGTGGCGTGAGTCTTCGGGCTCGTTCTCAGATTGCGGCCCAAAGGAGTGATGATAAGGAGGCGTTGAGTTAAATGAAGTAGATAGCCTAGCGGGCTCTGTATAGGTCCTCCAGTCTCCTTGAGGACCGGCACTCATGGTTGTAGAAGGAGTTCACCGGTGTGAAGGCCCGGCCTCGTGATCGTTGGGGGCGTGGATTGGCCCCTTGCCTCGTCCTCCTCTCCGGAATCTCGGTGGCATATTTCCTGTCAAACAATTAAAAGATACAACAAAGAAATATAAAGGACAAAGTTAAAATTAAAAACAATTTGGATTAGTCCTAAGTTCTTTTTCTAGACTCGAAAATTTAGGAATGTGCAATTGTGTAGCTGAGATTAAACACAAAAGGCTAGTGTTTAATTCACTCAGTGTTGGCTCTGATACCAACCTGTCACACCCCGATATTTCCACTTATTACCGGTGGGCCCGGTGGGGGTATCGTGACGTAGTTGATATCGTTATAATCAAACAACACAATATTTAAATGCACAGCGGAAGCAAAAGATAGATTTATATTAACCGAATAAATTGTAATATTAAGTATCACAGAATATTCGAAACAGATCCACAGGTGGATCAAATAGAAAGAAACATTGTTCAACAGACTGAAATGCATCCAAGCTTGCGAGACTCTTATTGATGCTAAGGAGAAAGCCAGCCTATTTCGAGTAGTACCTGCACTTAATCTTTTTGGGAAAATACGTCAGTTTACACTGGTAAATACAATCAACTGACTCATTTTGTAAAGGGTTTAATAAAATTGATTTGAATGCACGTGGCACAAAATATTTTATAACTTGGGATAATTATTTGAATATAATACTTGTAAAAGAATTACATGTTTCTTATGCGTTCAGTAGCCCGGTTCGTGTCGGGTTAAAGATCAATAGACACACCACATTATGTATTTAGGCACTGACGGGTGTACGCCTACACCCCGTGCTTAGGTCGTGGCCATTTCATAAAATGATGCCAAGGATATCCGGGACATGGTCATTAACCCCCCAAAGGCGTTTAAGCAAACAAAACATATTTTTAAACGGGTCATCTCGATAATACTTAACCACCAATCGATTAAGGTATGTACAACATGTATTTAACATGTATAAGGTATGTACAACATGTATTTAACAAAATACGAGTTTTATTTATGATCCAAGTCTTGGATTTTACAACGGTTACAAAGAAAAAACGATTACAAGACACAAGGTTTCCAAAAATAGAAATACAAACAAGACTTGCTATAAATGGAAAGTACGAAAGAGCAGGGCGTTACATAAACAAATAAAAATATTTTACAATCAAGGGATCAACAAGATTATCTCTTGTTCTCATTATATCCCAAGTTTAAAGACCCAAATATATGGTTTCCTTTCTTCCAATAATTACAGCCATTGACAGCTTGGTTTCCTTATTTCAATCCATTGTACAATAGTATAAATAAAGGCTATTATTCTCTTATAAAATCATCGAACAATACAATTTCCCTTCAATACAGTTTCCTCGTTCTTAATTCTCTCTTGATAAGATCCCAAAGTAATGGCCCACAACAAAAAACCCACAGATTAGGTTATTATTTATAACATATCCTAACACATCCCAAATATACAATCATGTATCAAAATTCATCCTTTTTTCAAACCAATTTACATAAATTCAAGGTCACATTGAAAACGATCATGTATCAAAATTCATCCTTTTTTCAAACCAATTATTTCAAAAACATGCCACCGAAAATAGCCATATACCCACCAGAGGGATTCTCTTGTGGAAAATTAAACGGCGACGCTGGAGTTGCAGAGCTATCATGACTAGAATTACCATAACCACCCTTTACCCATCGGAGGGATTCAACTAGATCTCATCCAAATCGCTAGGGGAGGTCATAATCGGTAGTGTGATGATGAGGGAGAGAGAGAGCAGAGGTTTTTAAGAGAGGGATATGAGAACTTGTGAGAGAGAGAGAAGAGTGAGAGAGTGCAAGTTTTTATTTTTTTACATAAGTAGTCCATTGATAAATGTTATTTACTCAATAGTCCCTAGAGGTAAAATGACAAGAATACCCTCATGTGAAAGGCAAATGACTAGATTTAACTAAAAAAATCTAACTGAGTTTGGCCTAAAGGTTAAAACGTGCAAGATTTTGAAACTGAAGAAACACTGGATAAAAGGATCGGAATCGGATTATCCAGGGGTTAGGCTCTGCATAAAAAGGGGTGGTTCTCTCTCGTTTGATTTGATGGGACAGTTCTTCTTCTCCGGTGAACACTGCAAAACAGAACACCGTTAGCCTCGTCAAAGGGAGAAGGGGGGTTCTCTCCTTGACCCGACTCCGGCGTGAGAATAAGTATATGTTTATGAAGAAGAAGAAGTATTGATGAAGTGAATGTGACTTGAAGTTCATACCTGAATTACTCTCATATTTATAGCCGGGAGTTTGGGCGGGAAAACTTGTTGATGAAATGTTAACGGAAAATGCTAATCCCGTAAGCGGTTACCTTTTCTTCCGTTAATCTTCTTGATCCGACGTGAGTGCACACGGATCGCTATTCAGATCCACGGCTGGGGAATTGCCACGTGGAAAGTGGGCAAGTGGAGGTTTTCCTCCAATTCCATGCCATCATCGTGATTTCGGGGAGGCCTGAGATGATGACACGTGTTCTAGACGGTTATAACCGTCTGGTGGTGCACGACTGAGCCTTCTTGAAGGTTATTGTCATAATCCAGTGTGGTTCCTTATCATGTGGTGTCAGCTTAGTAAGTAATATCCAAGTCTGGGTATTACTAAGCAGAAATGTCTGTTGGGATTTTTATCCTTTGTTTGTTTATGGAGGAAGGCGCAAGGATTCGTAATTTCCTTTTCAGCGCGCAATTGTTGCCTGGTATCTTTCTCCTAAGCTCCTTCTGTGGGACCAGTTGCGCGGCCGCGCAAGGTCATAAGAGGGCCAAGAGATGAAGTTGTGGTATGGCCCTAGGTACTTGGTATGAGGTTTTTGGGACCTTACCCCTTCAAGTCCCCCCAGTCTAGTGTTGTTCTTATGCAAATAAGTGTAGCACTGGACTATATGAGAGGAATGCTTTTTGGCGCGAAAGCAGGGAATCTTCTATGAGAAGATTTACTTTGCTTATGAAAAATCTTTGACTTTGGGCGAGAAGGGTACAGTAAGGACTGTGTGACAGGCTGTCGCTGTCAGGTGCACATTACTGACCGTGCTTTATACGCGCGCGTGGACTCGCGTTTGTGCTGTTTCCCACTCGCCCCTGTAGCTTGGGTAACCGTGCTATCCCGAAAAAGGAGTTGTGCAGTTACCGAGGCTATAAATGGCGGTGAGTATATAAGTGTTTTGGATTTCCTATTTCCAGTAATCATTACTTTGTTGAAAAATCCTCCTCTTTTCGTCTTCTTTATCTGTTCTTTAGAAAGAATTGTAGTTTCATCTTCCTATGTCAACCAGCGACCATCACGAAGACTTGGAAGAAATGTCCGTCAAACTTCCACCATTAAAGTGGCCTAGGGCTACCTTTGACGGTTTGATTCAGAATCTCAGATTCCTAGAGAACTGGAGTGCCCTTTACCCTGACGAAGGTCAAACGGCGGCGGATGCTCCGGCCGGGTATGTGACCTTGTTTTGGGATTTCTTCAGTGCAGGCAACTTTCGTTTGCCTGTAACAAAATTCTTCCTTGAAATTCTTGAGTACTACAAATTCCATGTCTCCCAAATGCATCCGATTGGCATGGTTAGGGTTCGACATTTTGAATTTGTGTGTCGTACGATGCATATTGAACCGACAGTTCCCTGTTTTCGAGTTTTTCATCAAATGCACTGTACCCAGGGGTTCTATTCATTTGTTCAAAGGGCATCGGCGAAGAAGATTTTGCTCCATCCCCCCAAATCATTTCATGACTGGAAACAAAAATTCTTTTATATTAAAACAGGGGTTTTCCCGATGAAGATGGTTTTTAGGGGAAAAGAGGATGTCCCCACTGAAACTATTCAGACTCCTATTGACGAAAATTGGTATCAGGATCTAAAGGACGTTCAAAACATTGTTTTACCGGAGAAAGCCCTTGTTGGAGCTGGTATGAGTCTGAACTAGAGGATGGGAAGAGAAGAGAAACCGGTGTATATGGGGGATGGCAAGAGTAAGAATTTTGCCTTGTTTCTTACTTTCTCCTCTTTCTCTTCTTCTTTTTTATTTTTTTTTTTTTGAAATTTTAATTCTCCTTTCTTGCAGTTGTCTCGCTGTACATTGTTGCGTTTGAGAGAGAAGGTGGAAAGATGTCTACGATTGCAAAAAGACCAGATGAGGAATTGTGGTACCACCGTATTGTGAAGAATTTTGTTCTTCCACGAGATGCTGATCCGTTTGCGCAACTTGTTGCTGGTGCTGGTAAGTTTTCTCATATTGTTTGTTCCTTCTGCGCGTCTTAACAAGTTTCATTCTGCGCTTTAGTTGGTGACTTGTCTAACTTGGGCATAGGCCCTGAGAAGAAAAAACGCGCGACAACAACTACTTCTGCGCCGAAGAAGAATGATGCTGAGAAAGCTCAATCTTCTAAGGTCAAAAATGTTGGGGGAGAGAAGAAAGGTATGCGCCATTCCTCTGACTCCTGGTGTGATTATGTGGTGGTTTCTGATTCTTTGGAGGGTCTTGCGCCTGCAGTTGTTATTAGGAGGCCAAAACCAGAACCGAAAGATACTGTTGATATCCCTCCGTCCAACCCAGACGATCCCATTGATTTGGAATCGAGCCCTGAGCGCTTGGTGCGGACTAAAGCGGGGAAAAGAAAACATACTGGTGCTGAGGCTGAAGGTCAGCCCGCAAAGAAGATTCAGAGGAAGAAAATTACTAGGAGAGGCAATCTGGATGCTTTTATTGCGGAATCTGCTCCTAGTAAGTGTCATCTTAGCTTCTTTCCCTTATTGAATATTTATAGACTTTGTTTTTTCAGCAATCCCAACTTCTCCTGTTCCCACAGAGCCGCCGCCTGTGGTTAACGAAGAACCCCTACCTTCTCCTCCGCGTGCTCCTCTTGCTGATCAGTTAAAGAATACTGAGGTTCCCGAGGGTGGGGTGGAGAAAACTGCTGAAGTTGAGGCTGATAGGCCTGTTGATGTTGCTGCGGAAGCAGAAAAGATTGTGAGCCCAGAGATTGTGGGTGGTGCTAGTAACCCACAAGTTCCTGAACTTGCTGCGCATGAGAAAGAAAAAGCTGCTGAAGAAATTAATGTTACGACTCCTCCTCCTAGAGCTTCTGGTTCTATGCCTGAAAACATCGAGAAAGTTTCTGCTGAAGATCAAGGCTCATTCTCTGATGCTGGAAAGAATTCCCCAATCTGCCCAGATGAGACTCTGGGGGATTATTACTATAGAACTTATTCGGAAAAAGATGCTTCTGACATCCATGTCCCTGTTTGGAATCTGAAGAAGGGTGATACTTTCTCAGATTGGCGCGTGTGCCGTGACTGGTTGCAGGGGATATTTCCGCCGGGGGAAATTAAGTTTCAAGAAAGTCGGCTTCACGAGCAAACTTATCATGCCTATCTTGAGGAAGCTGCTTCTCATGCATCGACCACTCATCGTATAGTGCGTGAGTGGCATAGTATGCACAAAGAGTGGGATGCTTTCAAGATGTCTAAGAAGAAAATTGCTGATGATGAAAGCCGAATCGCCCAGTTGAAGGCTAAGCTGGAAGCTGATCAGGCCAAGTTTGAAGCTGATCGGAAAACTGAAGAATGGTCTGTCGCGGGCTGGAAGAGAAAAGCGGAAGCCGAAGCTGCTCTTCTTTCCGAGGAGCGCAAAAATTGGAAGAAAATATGTGAAAAAGATAACTCCGAGAAGATGAATCTCCGCAATGTTATCAACAATCTTAAAGCTGAGGTTGAAAAATTGAAAAAGCAGGATGCGGAGATTGAAAAACTGAAGAAGGAGAAAGCTGATCCTGAAGCTGCGCGTGATGAGGCGCGTTTACACAGGGAGCGGAGTGAACAACGAGATGTACAAGCTTGTGCTACCCTTGCTCTTAGAGATAGAGAGTTAGAAGAACTCACTGCTTTGCTTTCTGATCAGGAACAACTCAAGAAGGACCTGGAACTTGCGCGTTCCAAGAAAACTGAAACCTCTCGCCGTCTGATTGATACTGAAGAAAAACTGGAGGCTTCTGAAACGGCGCGGGCAATAATAGAGAGCGAGTTGGAACCTTTGAAAAGCGACATGCTGTGGTTGAAAGAGCGTGGGATTGCCTGTGTAAGTTACTTTTTTCCTTTTGCGGAAATGCTTTACATCTTTCTTTTATTTATCTTATCTTGTTCTTGTAGGTGCTGAATCAGTGTTGAACTTGGAGGAGTTAGATAAAACTGTTGCGTGTTTAGTTGTTACCGCGCGAAGTGACGGGTATGCTCAAGGATATGCGGAATGTTCACACCATGTGACTAACGCCTTGAAAGTTGATTGGGGTACTAGCAAATCTGCGACGTATGGTGTTAATACTGGTGCCGCCCTTGCAGCTTTAAAAACCGAATTCAACAATTTGCAGTTGTCTGTCATGGACCTTATAAATGTTGCATTGCAATCTGAAGATCATGTGGCGCAACTGAAGGAAATCTTTCCTGATGAAGGCGAAGATTTATCGTAGAATTTCTTTTGTAATTGTTTTGAACAATTTTCTGTAATATTTGGGATGTGTATCCCTTCTTTTGTTGATGCGCTTCCGTGTTTGATAGTTTTTTAAGGCGTATTTGTGCGCCATGAATAGTATGACGTGTTTTTAGTTTACAATATTTTGCATGGGTACAATTACTTTGGTCAGGTAAGGCGAATGAAGGTGGTATGAAGCTCATGTGTGAACGTATGGTCGTTGTGTGATGCACTCACTTGACCGTTCATGAGGCTTGTATTATATTTACCATAGTGTTTTTGCGCTTACCAAAAGAAATTGCATGCACTTTGTAAAAAAGAAACACAAGAATAATAGAAACTTTGTTGTTTATTTCGGGATAAGGCACAGAGGCCGTTACAAAGTCTATTAATATAAATATATGAGACTTGACTTACTCTATTTCCCGCCTTAACTTGATAAATTGTGTCATTTCGCGAGGAGATCATAGAGTTACTTCTTAATTTTTTGCTTTCTTGCTTAGGCCTTCTTCGCCTCGAGTTATCTGTTTTATTTCCTTGCGCACGTTTTGTAGTAGGTGAGTGAGCTCACCACTTTTAAGGGCCTTTTCAATTTCGTTGCGCAAGGAAATGCAATTGTTGGTGGTATGACCACTGTCCTTGTGGTTATCACAATACTGAGCGGGGTCCTGTCCACGTTTATTCTTCATGGGTATTGGAGGCTTAAACTGATAATCCTCGGTGCTTAAAACTTCCGCAGGAGTTTTGGTTAAGGGAGTCCATTGTCTCTCCCTGTTCTCTTGTTTGGCTTCTCTCTGCGCGGACAGTTTATTGATTGTTGCTCGAGCATCCTCGGATGAATAGTTCCCTGAGCTGGAATCACGCCAACCTTTCTTAAATCTCTTTCCGCTACTTGAGCCTAAATCTGAGGGTCAGTTGTGCGGTGGTGGAGGCGTATTTGTGCGCCATGAATAGTTCCCTGAGCTGGAATCACGCCAACATTTACTAAGCGGAAATGTCTGTTGGGATTTTTATCCTTTGTTTGTTTATGGAGGAAGGCGCAAGGATTCGTAATTTCCTTTTCAGCGCGCAATTGTTGCCTGGTATCTTTCTCCTAAGCTCCTTCTGTGGGACCAGTTGCGCGGCCGCGCAGGGTCATAAGAGGGCCAAGAGATGAAGTTGTGGTATGGCCCTAGGTACTTGGTATGAGGTTTTTGGGACCTTACCCCTTCAGAAACATAAATCACAAAACTTGCAAAGTTTTGCGCTAAAGGATACCGCCTGCAAAATGGTGTAAACATAAAGGACAAAACTTATTATTTACTCTCAAGAAAAAATAGGACCTTCTTTATAGAGGGTAAAGTTCGAATACACGATCTCTTAAAGCTAGAAAGTTATGACAAAAGTATAAATCACTCTGATTAACCTCATTCAAGCGAAATTAGAACCGTCTCGCGATATAAGATTTTAGATTTTTAGTTTTAGATTTTTAATTAGCTTATAGATTTTAGAATTTTTGTTTATATTATTGTTTCATTTTATTTGGCATTGTGTCTTTTTTTTGCGTCATAATGTGTTTTTACGATTTATTGTGTTTTTTTTTTTTTCGCGACGTTGTGTTATACATTTAGAAATTATGTTATATTTTATGATCCTTTCTTTTCCCTTTTTTAGCAACATCCCTTTTTGTCATTTTATGATTTCGGTACGTTGGCATAGAACCTTTGTACAACTCATTGATTATCATTTAAAAAAAAGGGACCTTCTTTATAAAATAGGCTCCGATTAAACTCATTCAACTGATATTAGAACCGTCTCGCGATATAAGATTATAGGTTTTTACTTTTAGATTTTTAATTAGTTTATAGATTTTAGAATTTTTGTTTATATTATTATTTCATTTTATTTGGCATTGTATCTTTTTTGCGTCATAATGTCTTTTTTACGATTTATTTTATCTTTTTTTTTCTCGACATTGTGTTATAAGACATTATGTTATATTTTACAATATTTTATTTTCCCCTTTTTAGCAACAACTTTCTTTTTGTCATTTTATGATTTCGATACGTTGGTCAAACACTCTTGATTAAGTAGTATGGTTGACACTGAACAACAAATCATTTATTACGGTGGCTTGACAGAGAACTACGTTCTTGACCCGACATTGTAGCAGCACACCAATAGATCATTAAGACTAGTGGGTATGGGGGCCGGCTGAGGCCCGGCTAGGACCGGCGCCGGTCCCCCACACCGCCCCCTTGGGCTCGACTCGGCACAATCGGCAGCCACAAGACGAAGAGGACGGGCCTAAATTCAAAAATATATCCGTTGACAACGGATACTTTTTAATAAAAAAAAATCCTTTTTAACTTTAAATAAATACCCTTATCTCATCCATTTTTATACCATTTTCTCCCATTCTCATCCAATTTTATAAAGGGTGCTACTTTCTACACCCCCCTATTTACTTTTTTCACCCCTCCCCTCTCACATACTTACAGGTGGGGCCTGCGTGGGACCGACAGTTTTCCTCTCACAAGGGGGGGTATAATCAGGAAAGAGGGGGGTGCGTATAGAATGAGCCTTTTATAAAAAACACTCCCTCTTTTTTATATAATCATGAATCCATTCAACCCAAACAACCCCAACCCGAACAATCCCAACCCGAACCAACCTAACTTTTTTTTTAGAAGAGGTGAAGAAAAAATGGACGTCGTAGGTTGTCTAGTTTTTTAATCGTATCGTAATTTTTTTTTCGTTTTTATGTTTTCCGTTTCTGGGATTAGTAATTTTTATTTCTAGAAAATGTAATTTTTTTTATGTTATGAAATGAATTTATTTATGTTGTTTTATGTTGTTTTTTTTTAACTTTTATGAAGTTTTTATTAAGTTAACAAAAAAAAACTTAGAAAATTATAAAATAATTAGGTGGGGTAGGCTCATCCTCCACCCCCCTCAAAATGCAAGGAGGCCCATCCTCCATGGGATGGTGATGTTGCGCCTACGTGGCGGCCCATCTCTCTATCGAACTGGCCTTTCTACTGATCTATTGGTTGAGCCGGTCAAACTAGTCGAAACGTTTAAATAACCGGATCAAATTATATTGTTTAACATAGGGGTGTGCATGGGTCGGTTTGGGTCGGTTTTGACCAAAAACCTTAACCATAACTGTGATGTCGGTTATTGGTTAACCATAACCATAACCGATCGGTTATGGTGGTTATGGTTATTTGGTTTTGAAGGTTATAGCGGGTCGTTTATGGGTGGTTAACCGTGTATTTAGCTTAGCTAAAAATAGCATATATTTTTTAACATAGAATAAATTGTTATTGGATATTTGTATATATTAGTATATTACATAGTATTAAAAAATACATATAATCTATAATATTAGTACAAATTATTATCGAATATCCAAATAAATTAATATGATACATTCCATAAATTCAAATAAACATTCAACAACAAAACCACAAAATGATATGAAACCCTTATATTAAGTACTAAAAATCTTCAGTCAAAAACATAAAATATTAAAAATATGGTGAAAAGTCCTAAATCCTACAAAGATTTATTACATTTTAGTTCGGTTCGGTTATGGTGGATATGAAAAAAATGATAACCATAACCGACCGGCTACTTTCGGTTTTCAAAAAAACATTAACCGACCCACCGGTTTTTATTTGGTTCAGTTTTTTTGGTTAATTCGGTTATGGTTCGGTTAATTCGGTTTTTTGTACACCCCTAGTTTAACATAAAAATCACTCAAGTTTCATTTATTTAGTGTTTCGTCATTGTGAATTTGCCGGTCAAACTAGTCGAAACGTTTAAATATGTTTAAATAACCGGATCAAATTATATAGTTTAACATAAAAATCACTCAAGTTTCATTTATTTATTGTTTCGTCATTGTGAATTTTTTGAATATTTTACTTAATACTATCCAAGTAAGTTTATCCGGTGTTCCATTAAAGTCATTCAGACTTTATTCAAATAAGTAAATCACAGAAGCTTTAAATATTGTTTATAATCTTGTAAAAAGGTTTATCTATAATCTATACTACTTTAATAAGCATATAGGAAGGGCAAGAATGGTCATTTGCCATTGTACAACCATTTTAAGCACATTATACAACCTTTAAAGCATAAAGGTGTTGAAAAATCCTTCAACACGCGGAGCATCCTAACCGGATCTCTTTGACCCGTTTTACTCAAATGGATCCAATATAAACTTTCTTTCACTCAATCTAAACCCTAAATTCATTTCATTCACATCCGCCCCCATTCTTCTTCTCTCTCTCTCTCTCACCAGACGCGGTGTCTGCATGCGACGGATTTCACCGGCGATTTCACTAGATCCGCCCCCATCCTTCTTCTCAGGTACCGTCTTTTTAACGTTATCGGCATTTTTTTGTGTTATTTGACTTAGATCTGTGAAATTTTAGGGTTTCTTTCTCCGGCGATTCCGACATCAGATCTACTGGGTTCAACTTCTTTTAGGGTTTCTTTCTCCGGTGGAAAAAAGATCCAGGTACTTTTTTTTTGGCCAAATGTTTTCTTAGATCTATCGTACCACCGTCGACTTAGAGGTTGTTTTGTTTGTTCTGTTATAGATGAAGATGGAGCGGTGGATATACCGTCGACTTAGATCTACCTTACCACCGTCGAGCCAGGTAATTTTTTCAGCAGAAATTTTTCTCAGATCTACCGTCATTTTTTGAGGATTTTTTATGAATATTGACAGATCTGAGGTTACACGACCAAGGAATATGAGAACCATAACTTTGCAGATCTGAGTTCTTAGAGGAATATTGACAGCCCGGATCTGGTATGTTTGTAGCTGATTATGTTTGTTACAGATCTGGTATGTTTGTAGCTGATTTACATGCTTATGTTACTGATTATGTTTGTTACAGATCTGGTATGTTTGTAGCTGATTATGTTTGTTATAGATCTAATGTTTCTGATTAAATATGTGTACTTTTTGTTAAATTCAAACATTTTATGATATGGGTCTCGCAGTATGTGGTGTATTTTGGTCCATTTTATGAAATTACGAATGGGTGGTTCAAGATTTTAATAGATTTCATTATCAGGGTAAAAAGATAATTGTTTGGATTATAAGTAATAGTTGGTTTTAGATAAAAGTGTTCATATAAAATATATATCTGTTAGTATAGTCTCACGATGATGATTAAAAAATGCAATTGAGATGCTGATATTGCTGTTACAGTCTTATGTTTATCGTGTGTTGGTCAATTTTCATATGCCACATGTGTTTTGCACTGTTCGTGGTAAACTAGATATTTAACAATTATCATTTGTCACAAAATGTTTAAGAGGTTTGTGGTGGGATGGAATGGGAGATTCAGTTTGACCAGATTCTAGATCCTGTTTGGTTGCACTTTTTGATGGATGGAGTTTCTTCTTTTTATCACATTTTTGTTTTTTTTTTTTTTTTTTTTTTTTTTTTTTTTTTGTTTAGTTGATAATAATGATAATAATTATAATAGCATTCTTGTTTTTGTTAAATGTTTCTTAAATGTATAAGATTAGACTCTGGCTTTTGGTAATACTGTCTTTGTCTGCTCAAGTTCTTGCATAAAATGGAAATAATAGTGATGAAACACTAGATAATTGACCGGAATCGAATTATCTAGGGGGTTTGAATCCGCATAAAAGGTGGGTTTTCTCTCGTTTGATCCGATGGAACAGTCCTTCTTCTCCGGTAAATTCTGCAAAACAAAGCACCGTTAGCCTCGTCAAGGGGAGAAGAGGGGTTCTCTCCTTGACCCGACTTCGGCGTGAGAATAAGTAGCTGACTTTTTTTCGCCCAGAGTGTGTTACTCATGGAAGAAGCTGTTACTCGACAGCATAGCTGACTTTTTTTCGCCCTTCTATTAAGCTTGATGTTTCCGAGGAAGGGGCCACAGGATGTCTTACTTTTGAATGGAAGACTCTAAATCTGGTTAGTATCGAGTCACGAGGGTTGGATCCTATGAGTCTAAAGCCTCTATTCTATGTTATTTTTATAATTTGTTCTTCATATGGTGAAAACTTAGGTTTTCAACTGGATAAATAACACACAACAGAAAGGATGGTGGTGTGGGGTTCGACTTCAAGAGTTTAGCTTCCATTCAAGAGGTTTGATTTTTTCTTCAAGAATTTATTATTATATGGGTTTTTGTTTTAAGTTTGCTTGATTATGTATGTTTTAGACTTCATTTAAGCTGTTAGACAAAGCAATTGATTCTAGAATCAACTTCTTTGATTCGGCTGAAATGTAAGGGTTTTCTTTTTTATGTAAGTTTTTAGTGAATAATGAATAATTTGGTTTGAGATTTGTTAAGGTATCCGGTGCCGCAGCGGGCGGAAAGTTATGGATGCAGTGAAGAGTATCATGTTGGCTGGAGATAGTTAATTTCAGCAGTTGCAGGTAAATTTATTATTGTTTGGTTTTGTTGATGTGATCAACTGTTTGATTCTTTATTAATATTTCCTAGAACTTGATATATATCCTGATCAACATAACAATTACAAATGCAGAAGTCGTAGCAGGAAGTTGTTATGGTTCAGCTCTGTTGCTATGGTTCAAATGGTTGAATGCGCTCAAGTCCCGAAAGTGTATTTTTTGTATATAACATCCTAAATTACTTTATTCAAAGGTTTCGATTATTAAAACATGGCACATAGAATAATTTGAATGATGGTTGAAACAGAGCTGGTATACAGCTAAAGTTGAATTATTGGAAAGAAGAATTTTTAATCAAGTTTTAACTTAGCTTCATGCTTTCATTATCAAAAATTTCATCAGAGAGCTTAAATGCTTAATATCTTATTAACATGAAGTTAATGATTGGAAATAGATTTTGGCTACACTTTAAGAGGATTGGATCTTATTGATTGGTAATTAACATACCTACCGTTACTTCTATGATGATCTTTGTAACCTTTTCATGCACAAACTTGCAGCCCAACACCATTGCTCACACCATTCACGTCTGTTGTCGATCGAGCTCTGTTTTTGTCGATTTGGTGACTCGGGCCCTGTATGAAATCTTAACAAAATGCATAGCAGCCAAAGGTAACTTACTAATTGTTTAAAATTTAGGTATTTTTCATCTTGCTTTTATTTTGTTTTCTTAGGCCGTTTTTATGTCATCAACACTTGGTAGCGTAATAGAACTATTACACTTGGTGCTTCAGTTAGCGACATTGGTTTCGTTGTTAGTACGACTTTCGTTGTCAGTATGACTTCAAGTAAAACCAGAACAATTTGCCTTCCTTTGAGATTTTAAATCAGTGACAACTGACTTCAAGTCTCATGTTTCTTATGTAATCAGGTAAGATCAATCAGGATGGGCGGCTCCTATGCATTGGGTCTCTGTGGGGTTGCATGTGGAAGGAATGATCTATTTTATGAGATCGGCATTGGTGGTCCTTGGTATGGAACTCCTTTTTTGTTTCCGTTTATTGAAATGGCAATTTTAACCAGTTCGTTTTCGAAAGGGTAGATTCCGGTTATGTTTTATCTTCAACGGTCAATTGGGTAACATAAAAAAGTGTATCTAAAACGGAAGTCAGTCAAATGGCTCAAGAGTCGCTCAAATTGTATTTTCATTTTTCGATGCATAAGGTCCTAAATCGTCTTTTAAAAGGGATCAGATAGTTATTGAAATAATATATTTTTGCAATCATATTTTCATATTTGACACCAATTATTTTTATAAAATTTTTATGTTCTTTGACAAAGGTGTTTCAAGTCAACCCCATCCATACAAAAAAAATTACCCTTTTGACCAGTAACTCAACTAACTCATTTTGACACATCTAACATTTGTCCTTTTACATTGCTATTTTCTTTGCATTTTAGGGAAAACTACGAGCAACTCAAGCAAACCCTGATGTTTTCTTTGCATTTTAGGGGGAACATGTGTGCTTCTCTCCCAGGGCATACAAAACTCAGGTTATTGGCGGCAGCCCGCCATATTTAACATATAAAAAAACTTTATATGTTAAATGTGGCGGGCTTCCGCCAATAACCTGTGTTTTGTATGCCCTGTGGAGAGATGTGCCCATCTTCCCCCTAAAAAGCATAGAAAACCTTAGGCGATTTAACCCGCCGCAAGTCGAAACCGACAATGAATCAGGTTAAAACTCTAAACAGCTTTGCACTTGCATCAAATGATAACTCTTTTTAATAAACTTTTTGAATAATTTAAAGTAAAAATAATTTAAAGTAAAAATTGATTTAGTTTTTTTTATGACAAAAAAATTGAACAGTAACCTTTCAGAAAGACTTTTCAGAAACCAACTCCTGATTTACAGTTGAATAGTTGACAACCTTTCAAAGACTTTTCACAAAAAAATTGAACAGTTGACAACCTTTCAGAATCCAAAAGATTTACTGCTATCCTTTTAGATTTAGATTTTTTTTACTGACCAGATGACTGTTCACATACAGCTGTAAAAGCAAAGACTGTTCGGATTTGTCATAAAGGAAGCATGCTTGGAAGTCTATAAATTCAACTACATTCATCACAACTCTACAAGCACTATCTACAAGCACTCAACTGAGATAATAAAACCTTCAAATTGTAAGTCTTGTGTTGAACTTCATCCTACTTTTGAATCTTACATCAAACCTTCGAAACATCAACCTAACATCTTCTATTTTACTTCGATTTCAGAATATCAATCAATACTCTAAACGTCTGGGTCTTGCGTTGTTTTTCGGCTCTTCACATCAAGGTCTTACATTTTTTTTCGGCTTTTTACATCACGCTCTTGCATTGTTGTAAGTTTTCTCACATTTCTTGGTTACTTTTTTCACTTTTAACTGTCGCATTTTGCATCTGTATTGTTTAACCGTGGCCTTATACATCTGTTTGTTTTGTAACATGTATTATTTTAGTTTACATGTGTTGTAAAATAAATGTTAAGTATAGACTTTATTTCTATGTTGAATGAAAAAAAACTTATTTGTTTCTGGGTACACTTAATGTTGAATATTGAATATATTTTGCGGTAAAATAGAAGAGTTTAAGCTTGTTTGTGTAACACCTCGTAAAATCGTGTCCAGTGATGTATTGACACGTGTAATAAACCCTAATGAAGTCAAATGTTGAATTTAAGGGACTAATTTTTTGAAAAATCGAAAACTTTGATTATGAAAGGAATGGAAGTATAAGCATACCTAAAATAAGTTTCTAAATAACCTCTTACGATGTTTATATTCACAAATGAGCCACTTATTGATCGAGTGTAGCCGTTTGCATAATTAATTGAAAGTTTGCGCAATGAAGGGTTAAAAGCGTCAACATGTTAATTCTTACCTCTGAGTGACCTTTTAACAAACCGGGAGCTTTATGATATTTTATTATACTCTCGGGAATGCCAAAGATTGGCCGTCTAAGGTTTTTATGCCTATAAGTAAAGTTACGCGCAACTTTGCAAGTTAGAGGGGCTAAAAGTGTCAATATGTTTAATTACACCTCTGAATGACCTTTTAGCAAACCCAAAGCATCGTGATGATTAATAATACTTCCAAGAATGCCTAATTTGGATTAGATGAGGCTTCGATGATATTAAATGATGAGATGCGCAAGTTTGCGCAATAGAGGGACCTAAAGCGTCAACTTTTGAATCTACGCCTTTCGGTGATCATTTAAGCGAACGGGAGCATAGTAACATTTATGTATATGCTTGGGAATGATCAATATGGGCCATGGAAGGCTTGGATATCATTAAACAGCATTTCGCGCTACTTTGCGCAATTAAAGGACTATTTGCGTCAAACGTCAAAAATATGCCGATTCGTAGGGTATCGGACTTTCCGGAATATGAACATGAGTTAAACATACCCTAATTATCCTTTATATAGCTTAGATATAGGCTTAGAGGTGTTTGGTGCGCAAAAATAAACTTTCAAGTCCACCAGGGCCTAAAAGTGTCAAAAAGTGCACAAGTTTGCATTTTCGCGCATATCTTTCGTTCTGTATATCTCCGGACACCCAAAAATTTATGTAAGCACTAAAATATTTTATTTTAGTGTTTTGATTGATAAAATCCCTTTCGTCGCGTAGTTTGGTTCGTTTTTAGCGTCCGTTCGTGTTTCGTCGTAATTAGACGCACAACGTGACCGTACGGCCAAACGAACCGACATCCGACATGTTTTTGAACATGTTTCATGTCCCCTATGTTTAAAGATCATAGTGGAGCCTTAAAATGAGGTTAATGGGCCTTATACGCATCAGAAATGACCTTTAAGCAAGTACATGGACTGAAACTGCAATTCTGAAACTTAGTTCCTGAACTGAGCAGCCCAGGCGGGGCGCGTAGACCCTCCTTGGGTCTTACGCGGGGCGTGTGAACCTGCCAGACTTGCAAAAGTCAGTTTACAGCCTGTTCCAGCTGTTTCCAGGTGTTGCAAGTGGTTTTTAAGCTTTCTAGGGGCTATTTTGGGCACCCATAGATTGCCAAAACAATGGGTAAGAGGTGTACGGTCCAGATCAAAGCACGTTTATTGATGAACGATTTTAACGGTTCTGAAAAACCTATAAATACCCCACCTCATTTCCTACAAACCCACACTTGATTCTGAATTCTCTAAGTTGGAGACCTTGCTCTTCATACCTGAGAATTTAGGATCAAAAACCTCCTTGCTTGAACCCTTTGTAAGTGTCCTTTCGTGCTTAGTTTAAATTTCTAGCGTTATAGCCGAAGAGTCAAGCGTTTTTTATAAACGCTTTGACTTTCAAATGGTCGAGCCATTGTTCGCAATGAACATGGCTACGTGATTGTAATTAGGTAGGTATTAAACCCTCAAAAGGGCACCTCCTAATTACCACGTTTACTTAGTTAAATTGTCGGGTCAAATAAAAGTCAAATGGGTTAGTTTTAAATAAAATTCATAACTATTAATATAAAGGTCATAAAATCAGTTTTCCCACTTTAATAACTTGGTAAATATTAGTTGAACATGCCTAAGCATGATTCAACCCGACAATTCTAAGTATAGGCTCGGTTCGGAACCGAAAGTCGCAAAAGTTGACTTTTGCTTTGACTTTCAGTTCTGACCCGATTTGGCTTAGTTTAGATATGCCTTAGGATTCCTTTAGGACCAGGTTATAGGTTAGTGTAACCCTCTGAGGTTATACAACTTGGTTCCTTAGTTATCTGATTCATATGCATGTTTCCGTTATATGCCTAAATGTTGACTAATATGCCCTTTTGACCCTAAAACGAGAATTTTGAAAATGTGAGAGGACAATAATCTTTATTACTGATTTATAAACTTGTCCCTAAAATTTGACATCTGTTTGAGGTTTAGATTAGGAGTTATGCTCATTAGCGTAAATGAAAAGCTTTTTATTAATTAAACGGCGTAATTAGCATATAGCCTATCTAAACCCAATTTTTAATACCAAACTTTTCACCTACTGATATAAAATAATATTTTGGGATTTTTGAAGACTTTTATTTAATTTTAGGCTGAGCATAACATAGAGTTCTAAGCTTGATTCGGTAATTGCCGGTTTTGCCCTTTTGGCCTATAAAATGAGTTTTACAAATTATTTGGATATCAAACCTTTTTATACTGATATAATATGATAAATAAAATATTTTGAGCCTTCTGGAATAATAAAAATATTAGCTTTCCTTTAAAAACCCGAAAATAGCTCAAAATCGCCTTTTTAAGCGTTTTTAACGCATAGTATGTATTAAAACTATTTTAAACATATAAGGTTTGATGCCTACTGATATTTTCAATAAATTTTTATATATTAACAGTAAGCAAAAGTTTTAAACTCAGATTTCCAGTTTTGACCTTTTAGGCTTAAGTGAATTTACCAAAATGCCCCTACGGTGCATAGTTTAGTCATAAAAGGTAAATTTCACATATATGTAATACCCTACTGATATAACTTATTAAATTAAGTATTTTTACTGATTAAATCAGACCTAAAACTCAAATTTATATTAAACCTCTTATATAACCTTTTAAATGACCAAAATACCCCTACGGGGCATAATTTGAGTTTAAATTCGTTTTGGGCATAATAGAAGATATCTTACTGATGTCACAACATATTTAAGGCATATTAACTTAGGAAACTTGTGTATGACTCTTATGGTTACCCGCTACGCACTTTTCGTGTTCGGATCGGCTTATGTAACTAGTTTGCATAAATTAGCCGAAACGGATCAAACCTTAACATTTCTATCTCAAAATCGAGAATGTGTTTAGTTTACCCTTATTATACAAGTATACAAGCTTGTCGAGTCTAAATCACATTCTATTCCGGTTCTCGCTTAACCATGCGTTTTGAACCGTACCCTCCTTTAAAACTAACCGGTCTAAGCATAGGCTTAATTAAGACCCGTTAGGAATCTAATAGATTATTAAAAACCTTCGTTCCAGATTTAGGAGCCCAGTAAAAGCTATTTGTACTTGCTTGGTGGTATACGGCTGGGATTGAATTTATATTTAGCTCAGGTAAATACTTTTAACTTATTTTCCCTATACGGGCTTGGGGTACGGTATATAAAATACCGCTTGGTCGGGTATTCAATCTTTAATCGTATGAAGGTTAAATTATTGAAATATCCCGTTTAAATTGTTTTGTTTGCTTAAAGCCTTTGGGGGTTAATGACCATGTCCCGGATATCCTTGGCATCATTTTACGAAATGGCCACGACCTAAGCACGCGGGTGTAGGCGTACACCCGTTAGTGCATATATAAATAATAAGGTGTAACCGCCGGTTTCGGGAATAACCCGCCGCGGGACTATATCATGTGGTGTGTCTATTAAGCTTTAACCCGGCGTCAATCCGGGTTACTGAACGCATAAGAAACATGTAATTCTTTTGCAAGTTTATATATAAATAATTATCCCAAGTTATAAAATATTTTGTGCCTTGTGCATTCAAATCAATTTTCTAAACCTTTTCAAAATGAGTCAGTTAATTGTCTTTACCAGTGTAAACTGACGTATTTTCCCAAAAAGGCTAAGTGCAGGTACTAATCGGAATAGGCTGGCTACTCCTAGCATCAATAAAGAGTCTCGCAAGCTTAGATGTTAAGATCTGTTGAACTATTATCTTATATTTGATCCGCCTGTGGATCCTTTACATTCCGTTGTAATCCTTTGATATTACTCTATATCGGTTTGTGATATATTCATCCTTTGCTTCCGCTGTGCATTTAAAATTGTGTTGTTTGACTATGATGATATCAACTACGTCACGATACTCCCCACCGGGCCCACCGGTAATACGTGGAAATATCGGGGTGTGACAGGTTGGTATCAGAGCCAACATTGAGTGAATTAAACACTAGCCTTTTGTGTTTAATCTCAATGACACAGTAGCACATTCCTTGACCTTCTGATTCTAGACTTAACATAGGAATACTCTCGTCTTTATTCGGAGAATTATTGCCTTCAATTCTATATACTTTTAATTTGTCGCCAAGCAAAGAAGCCATAATGGAAATTCTCCCCATTTGAAGCCTAGGGAAGGCCGAGCTTCGTACTGCGACTAGGATTAACGTACAACCAAGGAGAAAGCATTCAGAAATAAAATAAAGAAGAAACTCCTTTTGCTGAAAATTGTTTCCTTAGTAGTCCTTATAAGGACATATTTATCTTTCAGTCCCTTCGAGGACAACCTTATTCCTTTCAAGTCCCGTTTAGGGCAATTCTGTACCTCCTTTGGAATCATTGGAATGTTTTAGCTAAATTTTACTTATATCATTATATATGAACATAATAATAACATTCCTTTTATGAGATCTACCATTATAATAAAATGGCGAAATCTAAAAAGGGCAAGACCTAGCCCATGTGTCATTATAAGACAGGGCCAAGATGGTAAGTTCCTCAACTAGATTCAGATCCTTATTAACATCTCAATTTAGAATTTGCTCTACGTTAAATATTAAAAGAATCTTAAAAGGTAAACCTAGCCTATATGTCATTTCAGACAAGGCCAAGATGGTAGAACCTATTCAAAAGATTCAAATCCCTGTTAGCATTCCTGGCAGATGTGATTCGACATAATCGCATAAATCATCCTTATACTGGATCCTCCCGAAATCCTTTCTTATTTTGTAAATTAAGCATCCATCAGGGATATAATGCTTATGGGCCATATTCATTGTCATATAAGACAAAAGACAGTCGTAGCCTACAACTCCCTGTCAAGAAAAGGCATGAACAACGTTCAAGCCTAAATACCTTGATTCTACAAAATCATGGTTTATAATTTAAAGTTGCCCTTGTGATTTGGCCTGTTTGTGCCATAGTTATATGTTAATTAAATCTAGGATAGTTATAATGAAAATCCTGAATAAAATAAATATCATTCCTTTCCTGCCAGTATACATATTAGAAAGAATCTTAAAAGGTATAACCTAGCTTGAATGTCATTAAAGACCTGGCTACGATGGTAAAACCTGTTTAAAAGAGATTTAGATCCTTGTTAACATCTGAAAACATGTTAACACTCCTGACAATAGTGATGCGATAAAATCACACTTGTCATCTTTATATTAGGAATTTCCAAACCCCTTATTTAGCGTAAATGATCAAGAGGAATCATGGCTAATAAACGTCGAACATGATGAACACATCAAAACATCCATAGGGATGAATACCTTCGGGCAAAGATGTATACATGAAAAAGATAGTTTTATTTCATAACTTCTTGTCAAGATAATGAACTATGAAATTTTCCGATCCAAAGGAATCATCGATTATGTTTTAAAATTTCCCTAGTGACAAGGCATCTATGCCATCAAAAAGTCCTTTGGAACAAACCCTTGTGCTATGTATAAAATGTCAGTACGACATTGACAGTCGTGACTTATGTCCCCTGTCTAATAAATATGAAGGATTATATTCCGTTTCAATGCCAAAGATGGATTATTTAAAAACCTAGGCAAAACATAATCAAATAAATTTAATACTATCTATTCGCCTATATGGTTTATTTGTACCATGGCTATTTAATCATCAAATTCGACAATTCACCATATAATTAAACCAATTGTTACTACTTGGTTTGTAGCCTTCAAAGCTTCACCATGGCTGACTCATCTGAAGCTCACAATCATCCAGTTGATCAGAACGATAATGAAAGACTGAACTTAACGGGCACCGAGTTACAGGCTATGTTGGATACAACCGTAAACAAGGTCGTGGACCGAGCATTAAAGGATCATAAGCGAAAGTACGATAATACCCTGAATAAGGGATTCAAAAAGGGCAAGACCGGTTCAAGCTATAACCAGTCCAAGCCAAAGCAGGCAAAACCCAAATGTAAAACCTGCGGGAAGAAGCACTTCGGAAAATGTTTATGCTCCTATCAAAGCATTGGTCATGACTAGGTCATTAGTTCAACACCCGTCCTCCCAGGTACGGGGTGAGGTTGCCAAACCTAAGTAGCGCTACTAACTAATACCATGTTACCTCCCCAGTAACCAAACAACACGGAGGGACTTTAAAGGTGATAGGAAGAGTATATTATCCAACATTCCCGTTTCTACCCAAAAGACTTATCCCTCCCCGGGATACCCACTGACTGTCCCAACCACCGGGACGCATGCTCAAGAGATGAACTCACATTCGGTTTGCTCGGTTAGACTAAGTGCTTGTTTAACAGTTAACCAATCAAATCCACCGTGGTTAACAGAGACAGTTAGTTTTATGAAATCACAATTCACGCATCTATTCACATGTATTGCTCAAATAGTAAACAACGAAACATATAACGTCACGTATGTCATACAAGCATCCTGGTCATAGTATATTTAGAATACCAGTTGACATAACACACCAACTTACATTCGGAACATATGGGTTTCGTATTGCAACATCACTGACCAAACTACACAATGCATTATTTAGACTCCACCCATTCCTTAGCTCCCAACCCAATCGGCCCAGCTAGCAATTAACATAAAGTCATCACCACTACCATCCCAGCCATTAAGTCCGTTCAGCCCACAATAAAAATAACCCAGTTTCCTTTAGGTGGCCGGTTGGGCCGTCCAATTCATTTACCCCAGCGGCCCAATTCCATATTAAATTACCAGCCCACTAAATGGATTCTATTTTAAAGTTGCAGCCCAACTCAATTTACCAATTCATATAATTCATTATGCAGCCCAATAACACACAAATCATATATGACTCAGTTGCACATAGTCAATTCATCACTTCAAGGCTCCTAACTGTTATTACTTGACTTCAACATATCATTTATTAAATAACCCAAACAATAACCCAATATTACTAGTTCATACAATCATGTTTACACCAAATCATAGCCCCACATAACATCATTGCATCATCAGTAAATGTTTAATCAGGATCAATCATCACACAATTTGTCACCCTTTTATTTTTGTAACCCTTGGCACATATCCTACTCTAATCATTATAAACACATTTTGTTTCGTATCATAAAGAACCACCATTATTTACACTAATCTTAGTACATATAGTTCACACAAGAAATCAGGATTTAATATCATTACATGCACGTCATAACAGGATCATCATGCACGGATCAATCAACATATCATATATCGGATCACATCCTATTACTTCTAATCCCTAGATCATAACTTGTTATCATAAAACTCCTTCTAACAGTTAATCACCATGAACTTGTGCACTATTATGTATCATGTATCAAACAGCTTATCAACATACAAATCCTATACACTAGACAATTAACCACCATATAATTATCATCACAAAATCTAGCATTAGTGACCATCATTCATTCTTGTCGAACAGTTAACAATTAGCACTAGACAATTCTAACAGTTAACAATTAGCACAAGTATGGGTTTACTAACCAGTAACAAAGTCGAACAAGATGATGTCTCGAGAGGGGGGGGGGGGGGGGGGGGGGTTCTGTTGCTGAAATCGTGCAATCAGGAGAAACTTAGGGTTCCTTTCTTGTATGTTACGCAGCTTATGACAAATTGCATGCCCATATACCGTATTTATTAAACTGGTTGGGCTTTAGTCTAATTAGGTATTCTTTGGGCCTAATTAAATATGGGCTGCCATAGTTAGGGCAACAAAAGGGGGTGCGGCCCATATACCTACATGTGACTAAGTGTAGCAACACTTATCGTACGTTTAAATGTAAGCTCGACAGAATTATACCAGTATAGTACACATAACGAGAATTAAGATCACAAGATTACACACCCCTAACCTTAGAAGTTTGGGTTGTCACAGGTAAAATACCGTTAGTGGTAAAAATTAACCCGGTAAATATTAGGAATTTAAATACATAAACCTAATATTAATTGGAAAGAGGATAAATACTTTGAGAAAACAAAGTATATAAAAATGCCCGAGTTAACGGGACTTAAAATATAACGGGTTATAGCTTCCCGAACCCATTAAGTTAACTTGGAATAATTAACCAAGTTAATGAGGTGTAAATAGGTAATTATCTTGCCTTTCCATCATACTTTTTTAGTATTTTCTATTTGTTATGTGCCTTTCGATGTTGGTTTCTCTTTTATGTTACTATTTTCTAACATCTATCTTCTATGTAGACAATAAAGTTTCCTATGTTCTATGGCATCGATCTTTACCTGGGTTTATGCTGTTTCCCTTGATTTGTTGATTTTATATGCATTATAAGATCAATAAATTCATGTGAACCCAAAACCGTATACTTCTATGTAACGAAAACGTTGACCTAACAAATCCTATGTTCTAACCCCTGTTATGGAAATTAGGCAGGCTGGCACAATTGGGTAACAGACCTAAACAAGTTTTAGTTGAAAAATCTGGAAATATTTTGTTACTGGTCAGGTTGGTTCAGGACACTTCTGGACCTTTCTTTTAATTAATACGATAACTACTCCTTTTTAATATGCTTGCAAAAACTATCTCATGTTTCAGGTACAAAGAAGCACATGGGACTCGAGGGTTGCACCTCATGGCAGTCCGAGTGACAAGTCAAACGGGAAGGAAGCCACTTATAAGCTTTGTATGTCCATACATTTCAACTTCTTTTTAATTTTTTAAGTATAATATTTAAATTTTCTTTTAACAACATATATATGTGGTATATGGGGAAGTCAGTCAGAGGTGTTTCTCTTTTTAAAGATTTTAATTAATGAATTTGCTCGAGGGATTTAAAGATGTAATTTGTTTTGTTCTTTTTTGTTTAAAAAAACAGATTAGGGAAAAACCACACAAGAGACACCATAAATTTGTTATGTTAGAGCTGTAGAGATGGCTAAAACATTTAAATGGTAGGGCTTTGCTGTTTTTATAGTTTGTTTTCAATCTATTTTAATTTGTATGTAGGGCTTTGTTGTGCCAAAGGAGGCACAAGACAAAGTAGTTAGCTTTCCATAATATGGACAAACTCCTAAACCGAAACATGGTAGGGTTGTGAAAGCAGGCATCACAAGTTGTACTAACAGTAAATTAAAAATTACAATTGCCGGACTGAATCATCATTTTCTTATACTGGCTGAGGGCTAAAATTGGTAACACTCAACTATTTGACTTTTGTTAGTTAAACTGCAGGTCTTGGAAAAACATGAATTAATTGCCTACATATTGATTACAAGGGGCATTTTAGTCATAGTGCATGTTGAGGTTTTGTTCATTTCTACGGACCAGTGAGGTATGGGTTTTTGTTATTTCACGGTTCAAGTTGAACTCGAAATGAACAAATTATATTTTGGCTATTAATTAGTTAACTGGGCAAATTTTGATCCAATAGGTTATTTGGATTTGTTTTTTAGTCTAAAGAATACAATTGTTTCTCTAGAAAACTGTGACGTAACCCCTACGTGGTTTATTTACATGAGTCTATTGAATACTGAGATTTGAATTTCATATTCCTTACAGGCTAAAATTCTAACAAAGATTCGACAGAAGTGACTCACAAAGTATATTAATTATGATGTTGAGATTGCTGGAAAACTTGTTGGTATGTCATAGTTTCCTTTCTAATATTAACTTATGGATCATGCTTGGTAGCTTAATAGTGATCATTTATAATTGTTGAGATTTTATGTGCTTTGCAGTTGCATTTCAGTAGTTACGCCTGTTAGTTTTTTGACCTGCAACTTATACTTTACTTTTAAAAATGTAAAAAATTGCAGGGAAATTAGGTACATATATATCCGTCAATAAATTAAGGTTCTTTATGTTACATATTGAAAAGTGGGATAAAGCCCACTTAATAAGTACATCAAATTTGAGCTTGAGGTGTTACTTTTTTAAATTTTTGTTATTTTTTGAAATAATTATTTTTATTGATAAATAAGGCTTTTTATGTTGCAGAGATTATGAGGTATAGAGACGAGAGCTTCTAAACGATAACAATATGGCCGAATCTCTCAAGTTATGTTAAAGGTATTGAGGCGAGAGCTTCCATCTATAAATTTTCTCAAGGTGTGTTCATGTTTAGTGTACCGTTTATACAAAATTTTGATTTTTATAATCAAGAAGCATACACATATTAATGAATTTTATGCTTTTTGATAAATTTAAATGTTGATATAGAAGAGAGCCCAATAATTTCAAGTGAAGAGAATCTAAGAATTGTACCAACAATCAAGATGTACAATAAAAGGTAACTGAATGAAGGAAATGGTACGTCCGTGTAGAGAAGTGCTGGAATCGCCTGTCCACCGTAACATAACTAAGAATGAGTCAAAGATTATTGAGGATGTGCAGAACAATAATAATGGTAAACGCAATGTTTATGAAGTGTAGGATGTCGATGCCTCATTGCCTCGCTTTTCTTCAAAGCGTAGGTTGAACATAGACAATCTTGGTGATAAAGATTCTTCTTGAAGTTTCAAGCGTTAATTCGTATTTAGACAAATGAGTCTTACTTTATTATGAGAATTAGTCATTTCGTACATTTGAATTTTTGGGTTTTCCTTTGGGAATAATCATTGGTTGTTTTATTTTCAATAATAATAAGTTTTGTGTTTTGTTCGATTGAGAACATTGCAACACGGTTTTCATTTATAATATAAGATAAATAAATTACTTACATTGTTATTGTTAACATATATAAATGATATTGTTTTAATATATTATTGTATTAAGATTAAGAATTAAGAACTTCTTGACAAATTTTATAAAAATAACACGTTATACTTAAAAAATATATATATATACATGATTAATAAGTAATAAAATAAAACAAGGCATGGGACATTTTTACTATTCATTTTTTACCCTTTTTAACAACGCATGTAATTTCCTACATATTATTTATCAACTTTAGGTTGTGAGACATTTTACTATTCATTTTTTACCCTTTTCATCCTTGTACTTTTTGTCTTTTACAACTTTGTCACAAACATTTTTCATCGTTTACAAATTTGTCGTTTTACATTTCGGTCTAAATTTGGCGAGTTAACACGCTACAATGCGCGTCTGTGGTTTAACGTTTTTACAATATGCGGTTGTCAACTTAGTTATTCTTTTCTATGCGAGTTAATGCGCCGCAGCACACGTGCGTTACTCAACGTATCAACTTTTATTGGTTTAACAATCCTGCCGCAAATCGCAGGTCTAAATACTAGTTATTATAAATTAACAACAGCAACAAGTTTAGAATCTTACACTTAATCGAATAATAAATTAAATGGATTCAAAGAGTCACCAACAAGATTTAATATATATTAAAGGGGGCATGATGCAAGGGACAGGGTAGGTGGCAGGCAACTTCCTTGGATGGTGATTGGTTATACTTATCTCAAATCTGATCTCAGATCGGATCTGACTGTGCAAAACAATACTTTAACCGTTGACCATATATATTTTTTTTTCTTTTGAAAGGCATTGACCATATATCTGAATGAACATCTGAACCACTAAACACAACTCTTCACACTCAAGCCTTCACAAATCACAACATCATACATTTCATTTACAATCTCACCACCATAATCAATGGCTGAACCCGTGCTTGCTGCCCTCCTCCGTGTGCTTGTTGATAAGCTGGTCTCTGTAACTTCGAATAACATTGCTCGCTACAAGGGAATTGGTGCTCAGTTTGAGAAATGTCAGGATTCGTTAAAACTCATCCAAAGTGTGCTTGCTGATGCTTCTCGGAAGGAGATAACCGATGATGCTGTGAAAGGGTGGCTGAATAATCTCCAGCATTTGGCTTATGACATTGATGATGTACTCGATGGTTGGGCAACCGAGGCTATGCATCATGAGTTCACCCACGAGTCAGAAGCCTTCGCCAGCAAGGTAAGAAAGCTGATCCCAAGTTGCTGCACAAATTTCTCACCAAGTATTGAGATGCATGGCAAGTTAGATCGTGTTAATGCCAAATTAGAACGTCTAGTTAAGCAGAAAGATGATTTTGGTTTCAGACTGGAAGATGAAACTAGGCCAAGAAATAATAAGAATAATAACAGAAGATTTCAATCCTCTGTTGTCGATCCATCTAGTATAGTTGGACGCCAAGCTGAGAAAGAGGCATTGCTCCAACAATTATTGTTACCGGCGGATGAACCATGTGATAAAAACTATAGCATTGTTCCCATAATTGGTATGGGCGGGGTTGGTAAAACTACTCTGGCTAGACTTTTGTATGGCGACAAACAAGTCAAGGATCACTTTGAACTAAAGGCATGGGTTTGTGTTTCAGATGAATTTGATAGCTTTGCTATAAGCAAAGTCATCTTTCAATCTGTGGCAGGGGTAAACAAAAAATTTGCAGATTTAAATCTGCTTCAAGAAGATCTTGTAAACCACCTAAGGGGTAAAAGATTTCTATTGGTGTTAGATGATGTGTGGAGTGATAGTTCTGAGGACTGGAAGACCTTGGTTGGCCCGTTTCATGCATGTGCTTCTGGAAGTAAAATCATCATAACAGCACGGAAGGATCAATTGCTCAAAAAGTTGGTTAACAATCCCCTAAACAAGCAGTTGCGCAGCCTCTCAGATGCCGACGCTCTGTCTTTAGTTGCTCGAGATGCATTAGGAGTAAATAACTTTGATTCACATTTGTCACTCAAATCATATGCTGAAGGTATTGTGAAAAAGTGTGGTGGATTACCTTTGGCTTTAACAACACTTGGTAGATTGTTGAGAACAAAAAAAGATGAAGTAGAGCACTGGAAGGGAGTGTTAGAAAGTGAGATATGGACATCACCAGTTGAAGGTGAAGTCATCCCAGCCCTTAGACTTAGCTACCATGATCTTTCTTCACCTTTGAAGCGGTTGTTTGCATACTGCTCCTTATTCCCCAAGGACTTTTTGTTTGACAAGGAGGAATTGATTTTATTATGGATGGCTGAAGGGTTCTTGCACCAGCCATCTCTATCTCTGAATTATTCAACAGAAGAAGAACAACAACAACAACAACGCTTGGGTCACGGATTCTTTGAAGAGTTATTCTCGAGGTCATTTTTTCAATTCGCGCCTAATAATGAATCATTGTTTGTGATGCATGACCTCATGAATGACTTGGCGACATCTGTTGCAACCGAGTTTTTTATAAGGTTAGACAATAATGAGTCGAAGAAGAATATTAGGATGGAGATGTTGAAAAAGTACCGCCATATGTCATTTGTTCACGAGAAATTTGTGGCTTACAAGAAGTTCGAGGCATTCGAAAGTGCCAAAAGTTTGAGGACATTCTTGGCAACGTCTGTTGGAGAGGTTGAAAGTTGGAGATGTCTCTACTTATCCAACAAGATTCTCACTGACTTGCTTCCTGGGTTACCATTACTAAGGGTTCTAAGTTTGAGCGGCTTTGAAATAGGTGAGGTACCGGAGTCCATTGGTACATTGAGGCACTTGAGATATCTTAATCTATCTCGAACTCGTATCACACATTTACCGGAGAAAGTTGGCAATCTCTTTAATTTACGAACATTGATCCTATTTGGTTGTGATAAACTAACTAAGTTGCCCAAGAGCTTCCGAAAGCTTATAAATCTGTGGCATCTTGACGTTAGGGGCACCTCGCTTTTGTTTCAGATGTTGTTACGGAGTGGTGAGTTAAAAAGCCAACAAATTACTCTCTCAAAAATTGTTATCGGAAGCAAAAGCGGATTTGAAATAGCCAAACTTAAAGACTTTAAGAATCTATGTGGGAAAGTCTCCATTGTAGGTTTGGAAAAAGTGCAAAATGCAATTCATGCACAGGATGCGAACTTTTCAGAAAAGAGGCTTAGTGAGTTAGAGCTTGTATGGGGTGATGAGCTATATGATTCACGAAATGAAATGCTTGAAAAAGAGGTCTTGAATGAGCTAAAGCCTTGTCAAGATGAGTTAATAAAACTCAAAATTAGGTCATATGGGGGACTGGAGTTTCCAAACTGGGTTGGGGATCCCTTGTTTCTTAATTTGAAGCATGTGTCAATAAGTGGTTGTAAGAGATGTACATCAATACCGCCACTGGGACAACTACCGTCACTGAAGGAGTTGTTAATTGAAGGCTTGCATGGAGTGGAAGTTGTGCGTTTTGAGTTATTTGGGACTGGTCGAGCATTTCCTTCACTTGAAATTCTGACTTTTCGTGGTATGGGTGGGTGGAAGAAATGGTCAGGAGCTGTGTTTCCACGCTTGCAAAAGCTTGAAATAAAAGATTGTCCTAATTTGGTTGAAGTCACACTTGAGGCACTGCCTTCATTGAATGTTCTAACATTAATTACGTGTGATAGTGGTCTGTTAAGAAGTCTGGTTGAAGTAGCTTCAGCAGTCACTAAGTTGATAATATGGGATATTTCAGGGCTTAATGATGTGGTGTGGGGAGGTGTTATAGAGTATCTTGGGGCAGTGGAAGAATTAAGCATGTGGAGCTGTAATGAAATAAGGTACCTGGTGAAATCAGATGCAGATGCAACTAAGATTCTTGTGAAGCTGAGGACATTGAAAGTGGATGGTTGTGATAAATTGGTGAGTTTAGGAGAGAGAGAGGACGATGATAATTGTAGGAGCAACATGCTAACATCTCTTAGGATATTGGGAGTTTATAATTGTCATAATATGGAACGTTGCAGTTGTCCAGATGGCATTGAAGAGTTGCTTGTCTTTGAATGTAGTTCAGTTACAGATGTCTCGTTTCCAAAAGGAGGACAGGAGAAGCTCAGGTCACTTCAAATCAGGGAATGCAGGAAACTATTGGAAAGTGAGTTGGGAGGACAAAAAACGAACAACAGAAGCAGCATGCCGAAGCTTGAAGATGTATGGATAAGTGATTGGCCAAATCTGAAATCAATCATTAAACTGAATTGTTTGGTTTGCCTCACCACATTGAAAATAGAAGATTGTGTAAGTCTTGAGTCATTACCTGACAATTTTTCATCGTTAACGGAACTGAATATATTCAATTGTCCCAAATTGGATGGTTCCTTTCTTCGTGGCAATTTGACATCGTTAAAGAAACTGGAAATAAAGAATTGTCCCAAATTGGAAGTTTCCTTTCTTCCTGACAAATTGACATCTTTAAAGACACTGATGATAAGTGATTGCCCCAAATTGGATGGTTCCTTTCTTCGTGGCAATTTGACGTCTTTAAAGACGCTGATAATATTCGATTGTCAGAGTATGGATGCTTCTATTCCTGGTTGGGTTTGGCCTCCCAATTTGCGTTCCTTAGTAATAGCGAACTTGAAGAAGCCAATCTCAGAGTGGGGCACAAATAAATTTCCACCCTCACTTGTTGAATTGAAGTTGCAATGTGATGATGGAGCTCGTAGTTGCAGAGGGTTTTCTCATCTTCTTCCTTCATCTCTTACTTCTCTTGAATTATATGGATTTAAGAAACTGGAATCATTTTCAGTGGAACTACACCTCACCTCCCTCCAATCTCTCTCTTTTGAAGATTGCCCAAATCTGAAGGAAGTATCTTGGCATCCCCAACACCTCCCCTCCCTCCACCATCTCACTTTTGGCTTTTGTCCTAAGATGATGGATCTACCAGAAATGTTGTTGCCTTCACTCTTGAGATTAGAAATTAGTTATTGCCCAAATCTGAAAGAAAGATGCAGTAAAAGAGGCTGTTACTGGCCCCTCATCTCCCATATCCCCTGTATCGAGATATCATGAAGTTAATATGAAGGTATCACTCCCTCAGCTCTACCTTTAATAATTTTTTATTTAATAACTTATTTATTAAAAAAAAAAAATTAACAAATGATTTCAAATATCTCAAATATTTGGTTTACTGTTTTCTGTGTTTGAGGAGTATATAATATTCTTTATTTGGTAAATCAAGATCTGAACTCGTTTATTTTGACAATTTACCAAATCAAAGAATTATTGAATTAATATTTAGTCATATATCTCATCTTGTGACTCACCGTTGCAGAGTTCCAAAAATACGAATATGTGGAAATGATGAATCATTTGAATTATGTTTGTCGCCATATGACATTGCCAATTACTATTCTCATTATCTGTATACTAGTAGCTTAACTTTGATATGCTCTTTGAGCTTTCTTATTTAATTTGACAGTTTGATCTATGAGGAAACTAACCGCGATTATATCTATTACACTTTGATGCTGCAGAAGTGCAGATCCAGTGGTGATGGGAAGCTTTTTACACTTTCTGCTACAGATTTGCCAACCTTCACAGCAGGGAGCAAAATGTTAGACTTGATTGGAAGATTAAGACGTCCACTTCCTTTTTTCTTTATCTCGTTTTGTCCAAACCTATTAGTGATTTGTGAATAAAAGAACCAGTTGACTCATATTGTATTTTGATGGTATTGGGTCGTATTTTGTTGGTAATGGATCAGATCACAGATTGTATTTTGTGTATATACCGATTACCTTAATTACTGACTGGTGCTTCACTCATATTAGTTTTGACTATATCATTATTTTATTTAACCAAAG
Source organism: Helianthus tuberosus (assembly GCA_030545235.1). Taxonomy (NCBI): domain Eukaryota; kingdom Viridiplantae; phylum Streptophyta; class Magnoliopsida; order Asterales; family Asteraceae; genus Helianthus; species Helianthus tuberosus. The sequence goes on from CM060425.1 coordinate 205,738,380, forward strand.
TACCTATTTCCCTCATTTTTGGCACTCATGCGATGACCTGCGGTGTGTTTGCAACGGAAGATCAGCTTTTCATTGGTATTCTAGTGATCTAATTTTCGATTCCAAACATAAACAATGGCAAATTCAGACTTGTATGTGTCAAAACGAGTTGAGTCAAGATAAGTCTATGGTTATTAAAATTTAAATCAAACTCAAAGATTTGAGTCATAATTTTACTTGAATTAAAGGGGTGGTTTTGAAATTTGTCAATAGAAAACTCAAAACGTATATAAGTGCCTGCATTTAAAGACAATAATGCTTCCATTTTTCACAATTCTTTTGTAAGTTGCGAAGGCATATATAGCGGGTGGTTCTAGTGAACATAATCAGAGGAGCTAAACAAAATGATTAATCATCAACCAGCAACTTAATATGACAACAAGATAAGTTACACATGAATTGCAAGAAAGTAACACGAGAACAGATTTACACAATCCAGGAAACCAATTAACAGGAGACCCACCCAAAAAAAATAAAAGAAAACGAAAGCGCAACAATCGATCATGATAATTTCAAACAAATCATTTTCGTCCGCAAATTGAACAAACTGAAAACCCATCTTTCATTTGTATTTACCCAGGTAAACAGATGTTGTTATCCCATTCAATACAAGAGACTGGAGATGGATTAATCTTTAGAACTTTTATAACAGGGACAACTTTCTGGCTACATGCCTACTGCTACACATGCATATGTAGGAAAATAACTGGCACTAAGAGAATACATTTAGTAGCGTGCCAAGCCCTGAACTTTCTTGCATGATCAGTCAAGAGTAGTTCCTTTAGTAATTGTCCGCAAAATGAAAATGCGGGAGCTTGAACAATGATAAAGCTCCTAATTTAGGGAAAAATTATGTCGGAACAAGTGTTTAAATATTCATTTAATCATTTGTTTGTGTATGCATAACTAGTTGATGCCCCACCCGCGTTGCGAGGCGGTAGGCCGAATATTTCTTAAACAATTAAAAAAACATTACAATAGTTTTGCTAGAAAAAAACTAAAACGATGGCAAGGCCGTAATTTTGAGCTCGGAGCAAAACTGTAATTTGTAATGAGCGAGTGTTAGGCAGCTGCTTGACACAAAAAAAAAAAAATTAAACCGACTCAACCAATTAAAACAAAACACTTCTATAGTTTTGCTAAAAAAAACTAAAACGATAGCAATACTGTAATTTTGAGCTAGGGGAAAAATTGTAATTTTTTGCTGGGGTAAGATCGTAATTTGTCAAAAGATAAAGTGATGACAATACTGTAATTTTTAACCAGGAGCAAAATCGTAACTTTGAACAGGGGCAAATTCGTAATTTTTAACTTGGGTAAAATCATATCATACACGCGCCAATGGGGATTTAAAAAAAACTAAAACGATGGCAATTCTGCAATTTTTAACTAGGGGTAAAATTGTAATTTTTGGCTAAGGTAAAATCGTAATTTGCCAAAAGCTAAATTGATGACAATACTATAATTTGTAACCAGAGGCAAAATTGTAATTTTAATCTAGGGTAAAATCGTAATATATACCTAGACCAATGGAGGAGTGTCAAACACTTACCTGCAATATTCCCCTATCTTCCTTTTGTATATATATAAAATGTTTGGTTCTTATTTGTGTAATGCCAAGCCCTAAACTTTCTTGCATATTGAGTTAGGATTATTGTCGGGCAACATATAAAAGTTAAGGTTATTAAAATCGGTTCTCTTCTTTAATTTTTAGTTAAACCGTCCTGGACTAGTTATGACTCTCTTTTTAAGTGTCTTAATATAGTAGAAAGTTATTTGACTAACATGTTTTCATAAAGAAAGTTAGAAATTGAATATATGTAAATATGAATTCTGAAACTGTTGTGTGATTAATAAAATTAACATTTAGTTTGATGTAAGTTCAAATAATGAATCCTTTAGCATCATAAAAACATATTATTTTTATATTTTAGGGGCATCATATTGAAAACGATAGGTAGAAGTAAAATAGTAGTAACTTGTAACTATGTGTTTTCAAAACAAATATTTAATTTGGTACAAACTAATATAAAAACAGAGTATTTACAGTCCACCCATTAGGATGTTATTATATATTGCCGTTTTAAACCAACTTAGATTGTTTTTCTTAGATGACAAAAATTTAAAAACTAAAGATAAATAAAGAATTATATGAGTTTTGTCTCTTTAAAATTCTAATAAAATATTGTTTTATTAGATGACAGGAATTTAAAACTAAAGATAAATAAAAAATTATATGAGTTTTGTCTCTTCAAAATTCTAATAAAATGTTGTTTTATCAAGTTTCAAAGACCTGTTAAAGATGACAGAAATTTAAAAACTACAGATATATAAAAAAATCATCTGAGTTTTGTCTCTTTAAAATTCTAATAAATTATTGTTTTATCAAGTTTTCAAAGACCTCTTAAAATATGACATTTTGTTTTCATTAAGGAAAATGTGTCATTAATGTTTGTCCTTCGCCAAAAATAACCCGACTAATTATGAACTAATGAAAATAAAATATGTAATCACCATCAGGGGCCGGAGGTTAATGGTGGTTCGGGGGTGCTCCGACCCACACCGATGGTTTACTCATAGTGTTAATTTTATCGAATTTTTTTGTGCAAAATATTGGATTTTTGCCTCTATCAAATCTTTATTCAAGCTCCACCACTTACAACCATACACATAAATCTAACAATGAAATACCTAAGTGGTACTTTTTTAAAGTTTGTTTTTTGCCAAGTTAATATACTTGTATGACTAAATGAGCGAGTTAATAGATTAGAAATACAAAATTTAATGAAAACAACTCAAAACGGATTTCTTTCTTGATTTTATACTGAGAAGTGTGATTTATTATCGGTTTATTATAAATTCTCTACACACACTTCACCTATGTAGCGAAGTCTCTTCGTATAAACGAAAATGTTTGGTATGTTGTGTGTAGGGCTGACAATTTTACACGAATACTCGAATACACGACACGAAGCTACACGAAGTTAACAGGTATCGTTTATGGCCTTAACAGGTATCGTATACCAAACAGGTAGACACGAGATTACCTGTTAATTTTCGTGTATAAACAGGTTAAATACCTGTTTACCTGTTAATACCCGTTAGTACACGATAAGAAATTGAATTAAATAAAACTCATCATCCATGTGCGTGTGAGTTCCTTAATTCATTTCTATTTGCATTCCTCATTCAATTCAAAAAAATAATACCCTAAACTCCCTCTGTAACTCTCAGATAGCATTTCGTGTTCGTGTTAACAGGTATTAACAGGTAATTTTCGTGTATAATAGTCGAACAGTCATGTTAACAGGTATTAACAGGTAATTTTCATGTATATCGTGTCGTGTTCGTGTTCTTGTCTGAGAAAAAGGACACGATAAGTTATCGTGCCGTGTTCGTGTATGGGATTTCGTGTATCGTGTCTTATCGTGTCGTTTCTTATCGTGTACGGGTATACACGATATGCCAGCCCTAGTTGTGTGCATTAGTTGTGGGCCGGATGAGAGAATTCTTCTCTTAGAATTTAGGGGTGTGCACGGTTCGGTTCGGTTTTTGGGTAAAACCAAAACCGAAACCGATATGTCAGTTTTCGGTTTTTTTGGTTTTATCATCGGTTCGGTTCAGTTTTTCAGTTATTTCGGTTTTTGAAACAAAATTATAGAAGATTCAAAAATAAAAAAGTATAATTTAAAATTTAAGAATCTTTCTTATATGTTTACGTTTAAGTTATTATTATATTTAACCTTTTTAATTAATAATTTCACACAAACTTAACTTTTTAATCTATTTTTATATTTTTCCAAAGTTTTTTTAAGACATTTTCTTTTATAATACTTTGAAAATTATGTAATTTATATATTAAATTTTGTTATTTGTTATAGGCAATAAATAAATCATCTCAATTATAAATAAACATTTTATTGTTTTTATTATGAATACTTAATATTCCAGAATAAAATTAATAATTTCAAATAGTATGGGTTAAATAATTAAACAACTTAAACTTAAACATAAAAATATATGTTTTTTTGTTTCGGTTCGGTTTTTTCGGTTATTGAAAATGGTTATCCGAAAACCGAACCGAAATTATCGTTTATTAAAAATCCGAAAACCGAACCATCGGTTTTTGTTTCGGTTCGGTTTTTTCGGTTATTTCGGTTACGGTTCGGTTATTTTGGTTTTCTGCTCACCCCTATCTTAGATATGTTTGAGCGAGTGCAATTCTAGGACACATAACATCCTTGAGAGTTCCCACTCATCCAGGGGCAGATCCAGGGGTGTTTTGGGGGTTTCCGGGAACCCCTTGGTTTGAAAAAAAAATGGAAAAAATTAGTGGAAACCTTATATGATTTGGAAAAAAAAATAGTAAGAATACCAAAAGAAACCCAGTGGAAAATATTTCTGAATCCGCCACTGCACTCATCTAACAAGAAAAACAAATATGTAAACTCCTTGTGCGCAAAAGAAACAACACTGTTTTTTTTTTCTTCTTTCTTTTGAACAACCAACTCAGACAACTTCTAATTCTAATTCTGCTCATATATCCTAAGCCACATACAACATTGTTTTGGGGAAAATTACGAAATTGTTGGTTGACCAAGAGGATTTTCAATTTTGTCACTCTCCTGCGTCCTTGGAAGGACCACTGAGCATGGGAAGAGTCCGCATGTTATGTATATGCGTCCATGTCCCTAGAAGCTGACACGTGTCCCACATGTTTATGGGAAGAGTCACTGACGCTTCGGAAGAGTCCACCGACGCTTCGGAAGAGTTACCGTGATATCTTTTATTTAAACATTTATCTTTCCGTGATATCTTTTATTTAAACGCCTCATATGAAATATAGATATTTTTAAAAAAGACGAGTTTCGTGACTTCTCTTTAAGAAAGGGTTTGAAATTCCTTGAGATCAAACAAAATGAAAAAATAATAATGGCATATATATATTTCCATGAATCCTTCTAAAAGAATGTTTGAACCAAAATTTTCGAAAATAAACACCTTCTAAAAGAATGTTTGATTCAAAATTTTCAAAAATAAACCAATTGGCAAAAAGGCATATGATCATTGTGATGCAAATAATGGTGATGCATGGGGTATAGGTTTTATTATTATTGTAACCCTTGTGTTGTGGGTTGTCTTGTCCCCTTAATTTACTTTCTAATAATAGCAAAAGTTGCATTTCCATTTCTAGTGTTTAAAAGATTACTTATAACATTAGATGATTTCTAAAATTTTCGCATAAAAAGGTATGATATTTTATTAAACATCTTTAAAAGATATCAATGAAAAATACAATATTGATGTTTAATTTTGATTTAATAGTTTTGACTCGCTCTTATGTTCACTAGCTGCCATGGTGTGAGCTAGAGTGGGTAAACAAACTGATAACTGAAAAGGCGAAACAAAATAATGGAATTGATTGAGAAACCAACACTCAGTGTCAGCCATTGTCATTTGACCCCGACACCCAATACTTGGGTCTGCCGAGTCATGACACGTGTACACCTTTTTTTTTTGTTGATTATTGACCATAAGGCCACCCGGGGCACCACGTGATGAAGAAACATCCACGCGTTTTGGACCGTGAAACACCGCCGCCGCCATAGTTTTTCACGCGTGGACTATAAAACGCGTGGCCATGAACACGCGTTATTTTGTTACCGTTGTGGGATAAGAGACGTTTGTATTGTTGGAAATATTGTGAAAATATGAATTTTCACAAATATAGGAAATGCATTTTTCCTAATTTTGGACTAGAAATAAATATAAGAAACGAAGGAGATTTCATATATTTATTTGTGGGTTTGTATTCTATGTTGGAAGAGCTTCGCAACGAAGTAAACCGCGTCCAAAACGGAGCTAAGATGAATGAGATATCGATGCTCAAAGTTTGGTGTTTGAAACATTGAATGTTGAAATAATGGGAAAGTGGCACATTGTCCCACATAGGAGGAGAGATGAAACTTAAAAGGGTATTTAAGTGGGAACACTCCATCCTCAATGTTTCATGGAAGCACACACTAGTGTACTTGCGAAGTGGCCCTAACTCGACCGCGCGTCGCGTGGGCGATGGGCGCAATGTGGCGCTTTGATGGTACACTTTGTATTTTTAATCGTGCGCGCGTGGTGAAGCACATGGGCGGCAAGGACCAGGTGGCAGGTAAACCTTGGAGGATGACGTGGCAGGCAGGCGCGCGAGTACACGGGGCATGACCAGGTGGATCTGCGCGCACTAGCGCATGGACACTGAAGTGACGCGCAGGCGCGCACCAAAGTGAGCCAATACGGCGCGACTGTGTGGCGTGCTCGTATAGGTTCACTGGTGACTTGCGCACCCGCGCGACTGTGTGGCGTGCTCGTATAGGTTCACTGGTGACTAGCGCACACGCGGGTGAAAATGAGCCAAACTAGCGTGCGCAAGGGTGGTGCGGGCCTGGGGAGCATGAAAGTGAGCCAGACCTACTCGCGCGTGAAAGTGAGCCAAACTGACGCACACACGCGCGCATGAGTGGTGCAGGCCTGGGGTGCATGAAAGTGAGCCAAAGTGGCGCTCGCGCACTAGAGTGTCTGTCATGCGCGCGTGTGACAGAAGCTTCCAGACTTTAATGACAGAGCAGTTTCATTTCAGCATTTGAAACGGACGAGTCAACGGTTTTGACTGATAATTAAATGAGGAATTAAAGTGCATTGAAGACGTTCAATGCAATTTAATTCTCTCATTTAATTCGTTTTTTGGCTGTTTCAACTCAGATGCTGTATAAATACAGCATCTCATCCCCTGCAGAAGACACCAGCTACACCAAGAGCTTATGAAAAATTATCTCTGCGATCTTCTGATTCTTTTGCTTCTTGTTTCAAGGTAGACCTCGGGTCCTCGAGCCAGCTCCAGCAGTACACACTGCTTCGGCCGTTGTACCCTGGGAAACAAAACGAGTTCTCTTGGGAGGCTCGGAATTTGTTTTAAGGGCCTTGTGTTAAACACAACCCCCAGCCAGTTTCAATTCTGTCTCATCTTCTATTCTTGTATTTTGTTTATTTCAGTTGTAATTGTACTGTTTTTCCAGCTTTCTTTATTTCTGTATTGTAATTGCATAATAAAATTGTTTTATTTTATTTAATACGCGAACGGTTCCTACAGGTATATGACCGTTGTGGGATAGAGATGAGTTAACACTGGAGGTTGTACAATGGTGAAAAATGAAATTGTTGCAAGTCGTGATGATGGAGATGAATTGGTTAATGGTGGATTGTGGTGGTGATACAATGAAAGCCGTGATAATGATGACTAAAGACAGATGATGAACGGGAGATGATGATGAAGATGGTGATGAAAGTTGTCGGTGATCAATGATGAAGAACGAAGTTGGTGTAGTGGTTAACGGTGGTGCGATGAAGGCTCGTGACAGTGATGGTGTACGGTGGTCGGCGGTGGTGAAGGAGGTCGTCGAAGACTGTTGTCAAGGTTGTCGGAGATTGGCAGTGATCGGCAGTGTATGAAGGTTGTCGGAGAGGATGAATAGCAATGGTGAATGAATTTTTATTATTAATTTATATTTTAAAAATAAAAAAATCATTACTAGTGATGGGCACCCATATTAAATCCATCACTAGTGATGGAATGAAGCTCGATGAGGTGGCGGAAATTGAATTGATGTTGTGAGTGATAGAAAAACATCACTAGTGGAACGCCCCTACCCCTAACATGTGATTTATTTCTCTTTAGCAATACCAGTAATCAATGTCACACTCGGTTTTCAGTTGCACCACTTTGGTTGGATTTATACATTCCAAACTAACTACTTTTTTAAAAACATTAAATTAGAATTCTATTTAATTGTCATACATTCTTCTTCTGGATAGGCAATTGAGACTATGTGTTGCGGGAGATGTGATATGTGAAAAAATTGTGTCACACAGACACTACGTAGGCGATGGGGTTTTCACATTTCACACAAGGTATGTTATGGTTGTGTGAAATATAAGATAGCGAGATGTACAAATTAAAATATATATATATATATATATATATATAGGATAATGCTAGGTAGAAAACCCTCCATTTTGAGAAAACCCAACCTCCCGACATTTTTTTTTTTTTGAAAAAAATAACACATGTAATATACATGTTTTTAAGAGTTTTGGGCCAAAAAAAACAAAAAAGCGCCGAAGGAATGTTTTTAAAAAAAAAAAACAAATTTCAGCAAGTTTCAGCCTTTTGTGCCTAACACATGTTAGTCACCCGAAGTTTGCTGAAATTTGTTTATTTTTTTTAAAAACATCCCTTCGGCGCTTTTTTGTTTTTTTTTTGGCCCAAAACACTTTAAAACATGTATATTACATGTGTTATTTTTTTCAAAAAAAAATGTCGGGAGGTTGGGTAAAAATAGGGGGAGATTTGAGTTTCCAGAGTTTTCTAAAAACATAAGGGTTTTCTATATAGCCCTCCCCTATATATATATTTAAAGAATAAGAGTGTGTGGTGTGTGAATGTGGCAGGCCATAAAATGTGAAATGGAAGGGCTTTAGCGCCCCACAACACAACACAACACAACACAATGTCTAAAGTAGGGTTTTTCGAAAATGTTTTTTTTTTTCTAAAGTTTAAGCCCTGGGGGAGATAAAACAAAAACCGGGCCCTGCCGCCCTATAATATAAACTCATCAATCAGAAGTAAAAACTCATAGTACGACAATCATTGTTATAAAATAAATAAAACTAATGTAGGGTAGGTATATTCGAATGTGTAAAAACGTTACGTCGCAAAGGTATATGTCATAGTGTGAACCAGCTTGGCTTTAAATTAAATTTATACCGAAACATAAATAAAAATAAGTACGTCGCAAAGGTATATTTGGAATGTGTAAAAAGGTTACGTAAAAGAAAACTTTATAAAAATGTAAAGAACAATATCAAATATGGTTATGTGCGAAGACATGGAGAAACAATGTAGCTTAAAGGTTTTTTTTTTTTTTTTTTTTTTTTGAATGGTGAACTTCATGTATAAGGTTACCACATTCTTCAAATTGGAGAGCCTCGTATTGCCCTGCTTTGACCAGACTATTTTGTCTTAACTAGGCCAACGTTGGCTTCAAAGTTTGGCTTTTTTTGGGCATTCCCCTGGGAAACCATACCGCCGGCTCCCACTTGACAGTCGTTGTGCCACCACAAGAGCAAAACTCTCTGGTGTAACACACGGTGGGACGAAAACCCGATTGGGCTCGTGAATCGAACTGACAACCTCACACAAGGCCTAGTCCAAATCCTTCATTGCCTATATCCACCTCAATATGACATAAGTGAGAATTGAACTTGAGTCTTTATTGGAAAACCCAAACCTCCTACCACTAGGACACAAGTAAGGGGACATGTAGCTTAAAGGTTTAAATGTTTAATGTTTGCTTTGAGTTTTATATCAAGTATCCTTTTAAAAAATCTTTACATAAATAATTATTCAATAGTTATGTATACCTAAAAAAATCAAGGGTTATTGGATTTTATCACCCCTAAATATTTGCTATTGGCTATTGCCACCCCAAACTATCACTTTGACGTCCGCCACCCACAACTTAACACTTAGTGTGTTCTGTCACCATGTCGTTAACTGATCACTAACTTTTTATCCTTTTACTATACTTTTGGGGGTGTCCTAAGATCCCTAAATCCTTCCTAAGATCCCTGTGACACCCCAAAAGTATAGTAACAGGATTAAAAGTTAGTGATCAGTTAACGGCGTGGTGACAGAACACACTAAATGTTCTGTTGGGGGTGACGGGCGTCAAAATGATAGTTAGGAGTGGCAGCAACCAATAGCTAATAATTAGAGATGATAATCCACAATCTAAAAATCAAAGCACTTGTAAAAAGTACTAAATCCATATTTAAATGTTTAAACAAATAAAATAATAAATAACACATTGAAATGATATAGCTTTTTATCTAACTAAAATAAACTAATAAAAAATACAATTCATCGTGAAATAAAATAGAAGGAAGATAATTAATTAATAAAAACTTATAAAGAATAATAATAAAGTTATTGAAGGTCTATCCAGTAGGGATCTAACTCATGTTGTTAGGTGCTTTTTGTTTTTTCAGAGAAAAGTTTTCTGGTCACTTATGTCTTTGTCGCGCAGACATTTGGGTCTGCAGACTGTTTGTTTTTTCGAAGACCTTTCATTAAAAAACATCTGCGCGTCCACTTTTGGTGCAGATGTGGGTTGTCCTCTTCTAACCTCTTCTCTCTTTTCTTTTTACCCTGATATCACAAAACACGCACGTTCAAAACCCTAACACACCTCCTTCTCCTCCACCACCTCTCCTCCACCCCTCCACCGTCGCCGCCGGCCTCCTCCCTCCACCGCCGTTGTCGTCGCACTCCACCACCTCAGCCAGCCCCCGTCACTCTCACTTCACCACCTCAGCCAGCCGCCGCCGCTCTCCACCACCTCAGCCCAGCCGCCGGATTCTTCTCAATCACATGTATGTACTCCATTTAGTCCATTGTTTGTTCTTGATTTTTTTATGATGTTAGTTATTAATTAGATATGTGAATTTTTGGTGTTGGTAAAAATGATAAAAAATGGTTCTTGATTGTACTCCATTTTAGTCCATTGTTTCTTGAGATTATGGGAATTTTTGGTGTTGGTTATGGGAATTTTTGGTGTTTTTATTATGATTTTAGTCCATTGTTTGTTATGATTATGTTAATTTTTTGTGTTTGTTATGATTGTGTTATTTTTTTGTGTTTGTTAAGGAATTTAGATGTTCATTGTGATAAATTGTTATGATTAGATGTTCTAGATGTTAATAAATCATTTTGTTTATATTTCAGTAGCTTGCAGAAGTTAAAAAATAAGCATTCTTCTTCTTGCAGACTGCAGAGTTTTGGTCCACCTGTTCTGCTACAGATGTTTGTAGATATGATCCACAGACTGCAGACATTTTACCTCTGAAAAAACAAACATCACCTTAGTCTATGTGAGTGACTTTTAGTTTTCAACATTTTAGCCATTTATTTTAAAAGAATTTTTACATATTCCTCCCTTCTAAGCCTCCTTATTACATATTTCCCCAAACCCTAAAATTAATTACATTTTTCCCTTTTTTTGAGAAATTACCCAATTACCCTCAAATTACTCGTATGCGTATATCCCCATTCGTATAATCAAGAGAAACCCTACACAACAAGAACGATTTCTCCCCCACCAAAGAAGACGTTGCTTGTTCATCTTCTTCACCAGGAAAGTTCAGGAATTAGAATCTTGTTCATCTTGCTCATCCGTATAATCACACATAATAGTTCACGTAGTTGATCTTGTTCATCTTGTTTCATCTTTCTGTATATGATTTCTTATTTTTTTTTTAATAGATAATGGATGATTTCTTATTTCTGTATATGATTTCTTATTTTCTGTATATGATTTCTTATTTTCTGTATATGTGGATGTGCCCATATACTTTGTATACAGATAGGCAACCCCCATAATATTTGCATATACTTTAATCGATAATGGCTGGTATACTTTAATTGATAATGGATGATTTCTTTTATTTTTAATCGATAACTTCAGTATCATTCTGTATATTTATGCCACTTGGGCTATGGCCCAGTGGTAACACCTTTGGTGTTTGGGGGTAAAAAGCCAGGTTCGATCCTGGTAGGGGAGTTGGATTTTAAATATAATGGGGATAAATAACATTAGTTGTTCAAAAAAAATCATTATGTATATTCTAACTTCTTTAATCCATTAATTTATTAATTCATCCATTAATTCATCATTCTGTATATGATAACTTCTTTTGTTTTTAATCGATAACTTCTTTAATCCATTAATTCATCATTCTGTATACGATAACTTCTTTTATTTTTAATCGATAACTTCTTTAATCCATTAATTCAACAGGTGCTTTATATGGATGATGATATGGATGGGGAAATATGTAAATATTTATTTAATAAGTCATTAAGGGTAAAATAGTCATAAATAAGAGTCATTTAAATGAAAAGGGGAAATATGTAATATATATGATACAGGGAGGGGAAATATGTAATTGATTTTATGTTGGTCCCGATTCTCGGAGGATCGATTAATGAAACCAAACCCTTGTTTATCACAAACACGGTCACGAGTGCGGAATCCCCGTGACGATGCCAAACCAAACACAGATAAGTAACAACAACACAAAGTAACCAATGAATCACAGTCAATTGATTAGATGAGAACAAGGTTCAAACAGATACACACAATGTTTGAAGTAAAACTCTCAGAGGGTATGCTCTCATGGTTTCAGTGTGAAACTATGAGGTGTTTATATAGGCAGCCAGTCACAGGTGTCGACGAAACATGAATGATCCTTGACGAAACTCCAAACTCGACGAAACTCAAGGAGTTTCGTTGATAACAATGACGAAACTTGGGATGACACCATAAGGGAGTTTCGCCATTCAAGTCAACGACGAAACTTGGAGTTTCGTGGTCAAAGAGTTTCGCCATTCAAGAGCTCGACGAAACTTGGAGTTTTGTCGAGGGCTGCAAAAGATGATATGCTGCAAACTGTTAACAGATTGCTGCAGATCTATATAAACACACAAACATAACATAAAAACCAAATATGTAACATGCATTGTTCATATGACATTACAAAACAGACGAGACAAACTGTTGGACCCAAGTAGGATAGGAGGATATCCGACTTGGTCTTCATTCCGTAAAAGTGTCGAACCGAACTTGTCGCGTCCACACAAAATGTATCAACAAACTCCCCCTTGGACGCTGCTCGTGATGGTTCGTCTTCCATGTCTTTCATGTCGGAGGATCTTCAAAGTCTTCACGTGTCGTAAGTAGAAAGTGTATCAACAAACTCCCCATTTCATTTAGGAAGTGCGTTAATAAACTCCCCCTTAAAATAAACTCTCCATTGAGTTATGCTCGTGAATCTTTTGATCGTCAATTCTTCAGATCCTTGTGGTGTTGATGAAGGGTCAATGGCAACTCGATCATCTTTATCCTTTGAGTGCCTCCACGTCGTGTCTTCATTCCAAAGCTCATTTTCTAACAGGTTCTCTTCGCCTTTAGCTGGATTGAATGTAACATCTGCACATGCAAGAAAGCTAAACGCGTAATGAGAACAAACGCTTGGAATATAGTTAACATAAACAAACGACACATATGTGACCATTTTTCAATCAACTACCGACCGACAAAGTTTGAAAGTTTAAAAATTGTCCAGTTTTAGTTCTTAACTTTCAGAGACTTGCAAATTTTGACCGTTTATGAAGATGCAGTTATTTTGGATTTTCAGTCAGGTTTCAAGCAACGAGACTCGAGTTCCAACAACGTACGATCGAAAATAAGATAGAAGAAAAATCTTTTTGGCTTTTATAAAGTTTATATTAAAACACACCTAAAATCTTTTTGGTATTTTGAATATTTTAAATGTAAAGACGGAAAGCAGTAAATAAATATGTACAGAGATGCAGAAACTGAAAGCATTAAATAAATATTTACAGACATTCTTTTTGCGAGTTTCGAGGGTAAGAGAATCATATCAGTGTACAGTCATGTCAAAACGCTCTTGTTGTTCAGTTAGTTAACATTTAAATAACCATCCTATAACGATTATCGGTATTACTGTCCACATAAGCTCAACTGATCAGACGTAATCATAATTAGGAGATACGATTTACGGTAAGAGTTATACTTACAAGTCGGTGTTCATCCACTCACGACACATTCCCGTATCAAGGTATGCACGAGAGTTCATCTTACCGGTGAGTATACCGCTTATCATCTGTTTGACCGTATAAAAGATGTGAGAAACTCACTTATTTCGATGAATACAAGCCCTATGTGATTAAATCACTTATTGATGAGGAACTTGATATTCGAATGCATGAGGGCAGAGGATACAACCATGATACCCAGATGATAAGCAACATAAAGACCGAATATCTCAGAATCTTGGCAATCTCTCAAACGAAATTTCGGTACTAAGACCATATGCCAATGAATGGTTCCCACCTGACTTGAAGTCTGTTAGGTTTGTATCATCCTGCACATTTTAATCTGATTGTGAGCCTACCGATACATCTTATATAGAGTTGCTTATCTTTTTTCATTTTAGGTTTAAAAGAGGTTTCGACAGACCACTGATGTACTATCATTTTCTCTTTTTCTCGCCAGGAAACTCATTTTTGATTTTCTATTGTTTTTGAGTTTTTGAAATTTTTCGATGTTTTTGTATTTTTCAAATTTTGGATTTACTCCCCCTAAAATGCAAAAAGTACGAGAAATTAAGAAAAACACAAACAGATATTTACAAAAATGATTTTCCGATGTTGGTTTTACTCTGGTTTGACCTTAACGCCGTTTACCATTAGTAAATAGTCAAATCGTGATTTGTCAAATGCTTTGGTAAAAAGGTCGGCACGTTGGTCATTGGTGTGGACCTTAACAACATCGATTAGCCTTTTATCAAAGCAATCACGTATGAAGTGATATTTAATTTCGATGTGTTTGGTCTTTGAATGCTGCACAGGATTCCTAGTGATCTGTAAGGCAGCGTTGTTATCAACAAAAATAGGAGTAGATAGGAATTCAAAACCGTAGTCGCGCATTTGTTGTTGGATCCACAAGACTTGGGAGCAACAACTAGAGGCAGCAATGTATTCTGCTTCACAAGTTGATGTAGCAACACAGGTCTGCTTCTTGCACTGCCATGTGACCAGGCGATTTCCTAAGAATTGACATCCAGTTGTTGTTGATTTGCCGTCAATTTTGCAACCACCAAAATCAGAATCACTAAACGCGATCAAGTCGAAGCTATCATCCCTAGGGTACCAGAGACCGGTGTCCGGGCAACCCTTCAAATAGCGGAAAATCCTTTTAACAGCTGACAGATGTTAGGCCTTCGGGTTGGCTTGATATCTTGCGAGCAGGCACGTCGGATACATGATGTCGGGCCTCGAGGCTGTGAGATACATGAGAGATCCGATCATAGCACGATAGTATGAAGAGTTAATGCTTTCACCCTTCAGATCCAGAGTAATCCCGTGATTCTGCGGAAGTGGGGTACCAATGGGCGTTGCATCAGACATCTGGAACCGGCTCAAGATGTCACCAACATATTTAGTCTGATGGATGAATATCCCAGACTCGGTTTGTTGAACTTGTAGGCCTAAGAAGAAAGTCATTTCCCCCATTGCGCCCATCTCGAATTTTTCCTGCATAACACGCTCGAATTGCCTGCACAAAGAATCATTAGTTGAACCAAATATGATATCATCAACGTATACCTGTGCCAACAGAAGATCTTCATCCTATTCTTTGACGAAAAGAGTGCAGTCGATAAGACCTCGTCGAAATCCATTCTCCAACAGATAATTAGATAAGGTTGCATACCAAGCTCGTGGTGCTTGATGTAGACCATAAAGAGCGTTGTTCAGCAACCAAACCCGATCAGGGTGAATAGGATCTTCAAAACCCGGAGGTTGTTCGACATACACCTCTTCTTCCACCACACCATGTAAGAATGCACTTTTCACGTCCATCTGGTAGACTTTGAATCCTTTAAATGAAGCATAAGCTAGAAAGATCCGAATAGCTTCAAGACGTGCAACTGGTGCATAAACTTCATTGTAGTCAATGCCTTCGATCTGCCGAAATCCTTGAACAACCAATCTCGCCTTGTTTCGAATAACTACTCCACGGTCGTCTTTCTTGCATTTGAAAATCCAACGTGTGCCAATCTTCTTGTAATTTTCAGGGCGTTCAACAAGCTTCCAGACACCCAGTTTTTGGAACTGTTGCAGTTCTTCCTGCATTGCTTCCACCCAAGAATTATCCTTTATAGCTTCTTTCCAAGACTTTGGTTCTTCTTGTGAAACATAACACGCGAAGGACCAGTCATTTTGAATACCAGATTCTCTGATAGTTGAATACAAACCAGCATTTTGGTTGTTTCTCAGCTGATTACGCGTCTGCACACCTCTATGGACATCTCCAATAATATTCTGCTGCGGAAGAGTATCATGAATTCTTGATTCAGGAACATCAGGAACACGAGTATTGATACCCAGATTTTTAAGATTAAGATCAACAAATCCACGCCTGGCATCGACGTAGAGGTGGTTGCATTTCCCTCAGCAGTGTCGACAATCTGCTCATGAGGAGTTGCTTCAGAAGCACCCTGAACTGGAGCAACCGGAGCTGAAGTGCCTTCATGCGCATCATGGTATTCATCATCTTCCGATGAGTCATTGTAATCAGCATCATCTTCAAATACCTCATTTTGAACCGTGTTGTTAACCGAATTAGAACCTTGGGGGTTAACAATAATTGGTCTAACCAATGGCGAGCCAGCCGCGTTGTCACTATCAAATAGCATTTGAGCAGCTGCAGATGCTTCGTCAAAGGTTGGCAGATTAAAGGAGTCGAATAGCCCATCATAATCGAACATCCAAGGATCACCCGGAGCTCTAACAGGATTAGTATACCTTTGAACCCTTACTTCACTCCATAACTCAATCTTTTTGGTTGTCAAATTCCAAACACGAAAATTTGGAGTAGCATATCCAAGGAAGAAGCCCTCGATAGCTTTGGCGCCAAATTTTCCATCCGGCTCAATCATAGTGCATGGACCGCCAAAAGGTTCTATTATAGTCCGATTCTTCCTCTCAGCGACACCGTTTTGTTGTGGAGTGTAGCGAATACTGTATTCATGACGAATGCCCTTGGAAGTACAGAACTCATCCATTATACGGTTTTTGAACTCAGTTCCATTGTCGCTTCTGATCCTCTTTACTTTCATCGTGTACAAATTTTCCAGCATAGTGAGAAGATTCTTGAGGATTTCAGGAGTTTCGCTCTTGTGCGCCATGAAAGCTACCCAAGAAAATCTAGAGTAGTCATCAGTAACTACCAGACAATAAGCATCCCCAAAAGTTGTCTTGTGTTTCATAGGTCCAAAGAGGTCCATATGAAGACGTTCAAGAGGCATGCTAACAATGTTGATTTTCTTAAGCGGGTGAGACTTCTTCATTTGCTTTCCCTTCTAGCACGAAACACAGATTTCTTGTAGATGAAAACTTCTCACAGGCACACCATTCACAAGATTGTTTTTCACCAAATGGTTCATCTTCCTCAAGTGAATGTGCCCCATTCGTCTGTGCCAAGATATAGACTCCTTTTTTGTGGCTTTCGAGACAAAACATGTGACTTGTGCAGAGGTCGTAATCGCTTGGCTCATATCAAGAATATAAAGATCATTAACCCTTGGAGCCGATAATAGAATCCATTCTTTAGGAATTTTGAATCCAGGCTTCAGCACATAACAACCGGCATCATCAAAACACACGGTGTATTTCTTATCGCAGATATGTGAAACACTCAGAAGATTGTGATCAATTTGACGAACATAATTGATCTTATCGAAACACACAACACCATTGGAGATCATTCCTTCTCCAGTGATATATCCGCCTTTGTCTCCAGCAAATGCGACATAACCTCCTCTAATGTTTTTCACATCATAAAGAAGTCGTAAGTCGCCTGTCATGTGCCTAGATGCTCCACTGTCAACAATCCAATGACTATTAACAGTTCCTCCTGGAACATCCTGCACATATCATTTAACAATCAGTTGAGGTTGGGGACCCAAGCCTTAGTGGTCTTGGGTCGTCCCTGAGCATCACGAAACGTGATCTCGATTTCTTGATGATTTGTAAATACAGCAGCTCCCCCTGAACTTTCACCCGTTTTAGGTGTTTTGGTCAAAAATTACCGAGGCAATTAAGTGATCAAATTAGTAAAGTGAGGTAGTGTGCCAAAAAGTGTGTCGAAAATATGCTGGTTAAGTTGTTTGTTAGAAACAATATTCAGGATACGGCTCAGGATATTGAGCTGTATCTACGATCAAACTATGAGCAAAAAGTAAAGGGAATGACACGAGATATACGAGGAAAGCCCTTGATCAATCTAGATCGCCGGCACAAAACCTCGGGAGCTGACAATCGCAGCTGCCTTGTTCTTCTTATTGCTTTAAACGTCAGGATACAGTGCAGGATATAGACCAGATCGCTAAGTGTTACAATGCTTTGTATGAAAGTAAAGATTGCGAGAGAACAAGTGTGAGAGTGTAGTGAGTGTTGATGTGATGTCCTATTCGATCTGGTATACCCACCTATTTATAGTAACGAATTACAAACGAAAATTCCTATAAACATGGGATGCTCCGAATATTCCATTGTAAACGTTGTAGACCGAGTAATGCGGCTTCAACGTCTTTATTTGAACGACTTGGACCGAGTCTTCCGCGGAATGAGTCCTTGAGAACGTTGCTAGCTTCTAACCCACGTACCTGCACATAACCCGTTAGTGATCCTGAAGATACCATTCAGGATATTATCAATATCCTGAATCAGCATCCCGGATGTGAACAGATATCATATAACCAAGATATAACCCAAGATATTTCTCAGGATATGGGCTCAGAATTTCACCCATAACAATTGTCCCCAAAAATGTTACCGTTTAGTATCCTGGCACTAACGGTTACATTTTTCACAGAGATCGATGTAATTAAGAGATAAGACGCATGATGTGACCGTTTGCAACTACTCAGCCTATATTTACTCATTGCACCCTATATCTTCTCATCCCCATCTCTTTTTTAATCAATACCGATAAGGAAAAAGGTAACATTCTCTCTCTAATCTTCATCTTCATCTTCTTTTTCCGTTCAAAAAATCAGGCGATCAAATGCCGAGACAGACTAGATCCAGTTCCGGTGATTCAACTCCCACATTTATCCAGCAGAATCTTCTCCAGGAACCGGAGAAAGAGATATGCTCTTTTGATAGTGCCCACTTATCGGCTCTCAAATCCTCCGGTATCTTTCCGGAAGGAACGGTATTCCGGCCGTTTGACCGGGAAATGCGGTCGGATATGGTCTCCAATGAGTGGTTGTGCTTTAATGCCATTCCTTTCACCTTAGGGTTACAGTTCCCCTTCCCTGATTTCATCACCGAGTTTTTCAAAATTACAAAAATCTCTTTTAGCCAAACAATGCCAATGCTTTGGCATGTTCTGTCTGTTCTTGATCAGATCAAGAAAAACCACATCCCTGATCTTTCTGTCCATGACCTCCCCTTAGCATACCGGCTTAGATGCCACGGGTCTTGTAGATTTTTGTTTTATTCTACCTCCGGCGATCCGCTGATACTTCGTGCCACCAGGAACCAAGAGGGTTGGCAATCCAAGTTCTTCTTTGTAAAAAGGGACTCAATCCCTGGTGGAACGGAATATCCGGTGAAATGGTTGAAAAAGGGTAGGATTTAGGGTTTAAGGATGATCCTGCCTCTTATCCTGTTTCATATCCTGAACTGACCAACTTTTTTATTGTTGTGCACGCAGCTGATTTTAGGAAGATTGCACCTCCCCTTGTGGATTCACAAAAAAGGATTGACGCCATCAGACTCCTTCCAGAGGCTGAAAGAAGTTTCAACCCGTCTCCACCATCTCCAAGTCCTCTTTCTAGTGCAAACATGTCTGGTAAGGATCCTGCAATATATCCTGTACATACATGTTTTTATTTAATATACTTAGGAGAAATTTTACTCCCTGTATGCAGACTCCAGCAAAATTCCAATCCTCCTTGATCTTGACGAGCTCGACAGTTACCCCACTCCAGTCATGGTCAAGAAAGAGACCCCTGCTGCCACCAGCTCCAAGCCGCTCCCGGCTCCCAAGGCTAACCCCAGGACTCGTGCTTCCACAGCAAAGAAGAGGAAAGGTTCTGAAGTCAGCGCTCCAGGTCCAGAAGGGTTCTCTTATTATGAACTCAGCTTTTCTGACTCCTTAGAGCCAATGACATCCTTCCTCAACAAGGTAATATCCTGCTACATATCCTGCACATATATCCTGCACATATATCCTGATAGGATATCCTGACAGGATATCTTGGTTAATATATTCTGACTCATACCTGAATTTGATGTGCAGGGCCTCCAGCATTTGCTCCACCTGTACAACGATGCCTGTGGTACTGCTGCACTCCATGAAGCCAGGATCAAACAGCTCGAAAGTACTGTTGCCGACCAAGGTGCCATTGCTGAAGCAAAGACCCGGCACTACGAGGGCATGCTGAAAAAGGTCACCCAAGATGCTGAGCTCAAACTTGCCACTGTCCAAATGGATCACGAGCAGGCCATGGTTTCTTTCCGGGAAGGAATCAAAGCCTCTGCTATCGTCTCCCTGCTACAGGCTCGCATCAAGATGGCCTACGAGGCCAAGGAGACAGGCCTTGTATGCCCATCCTGGCCGGTTGAATCCTGGGTGGCCAAGCTGAAGGAGCTTGGAGGGAAAGCTGTGCCACTTCCTGCTGAAGCCGGTGAATCTTCTAAGTCAGCAGAGGTGGTGAACCAGGCTGGAGACAAGAAGGACGCTGGAGCGGATGCTGGGATGGATGCTAGTGAGGATGCTGTTCAGGATGCTGGTGCTGAGAAGTCGGAGAAGGTTGGAGAAGATGCCGCTGTGTGAGGGCATTTAGGTGGGCGATGACGGATATACGTGCCAAGGCCAGAGCCCACCTTTTTAAATTTGAATGTTGGTCTGTAATCCCCTAAACAATTTACTTTTTCCGCACTTTACTTTTCTGCACCTGAACAATTTACATTTCCTGCATGCTTTTTGAACAATACAACAGTTGAAGGCGGATGGGTCTCGGTTTGAGATGAAACCTTCAACTGTTGGGTAAATATGTTTAAAGACTAATTGTGCTTTTGGTGGATGGATCTCGGTTTGAGATGAAACCAAAAGCACAAACTTTTGCTATGTTAATAATATAACCTTCCTTTTGACCTTACCATTGTTGTTATTAGTGTACAAACTTTACTTTATGAAAGCATTCTTGGGAATATTATGGGAACACATTCTGAGAATATCCTGACAAGTATCCTAAGTGATATCCTGGTCAGGATATTGTCATATATAAAAAACTTAAGTCATTTGAAAAAAGGAAAGATCATACCAAAGACTTTTAGAGAGTCAATTCCAATCTTCCACCTTAGGAATGTCCCCAGTGCACACTTACAAACTTGGATCCATCCTTTGAATAGTTTGATGTATGTCCCCTGTGTTTGACACAGAAATGCAAATGTATTCACACTTTGGCTTGAATAAATTCCGAACACCCCGAGGCAAAACCCTTGATATCCTGAAATGAATCCTTAGCATACTGGGGATAAACCCTTAATATCCTGGGGATAAACCCTGATATCCTGGGGATAAACCCTGATATCCTGGGGTTAAACCCTGATATCCTGGGGATAAACCCTGAGTTTCATGCGCTACAGGCGAGAGTGTATAAACTCCAAATCTTAGAAAGGTGAAAACCTTTAAACCTTAGAGGGTATGAAAATACCCTTTCGTGAGAGAGGGTGATCAATCCTCATATACCTTCAGGATCCAGGATATAGCCAACAGTAACGAAATTGTCAGCCACTTTTACATGAACTGGTCCCGCTACCTTGAACTATACCTAGATAGCTTGCGCTCCAGGCGAGGTGTTTAAACCCAATTCGAAAGAAAGGTGAATATCTTTAAACCTTTGAAGGGATCAAGAACCCTTAAACGTGAGAGAGGGGGCCAATCCTCTAATCTTTCGAGTTATCCTGAGTGCAAATCCTGGAGCTATATCCTGAAACATATGCTGCAAAACAATTGTAAACTAAGGTGGGTGTTAGCTTGGCTAACACCCCTCCGATGCTTAAGTCAGTATTGGATTCAAGATAATAAACTAATATATTTAAAAGAGATAGAATACATACCATTCTGAGATAGAAATTAAATTCTACTCTTACTTGAAATAGAGCTTTAAGTGTATTGCATTCCAAGATCTCGGTAGCATATCCCCTTCCATATTCTTGAGTCGATATGCTCCTTTTCCTGCTTCTGACTCAACTTCATATGGTCCTTCCCATTTTGGAGCTAGCTTGCCATCGGCAGGATTAGTGGTATTCTGAAAAGCCTTTCTTAACACCCAATCACCAACTCGAAATCTCCTAGTCCTTATATTCTTGTTATATGCTCTAGATATTCTCTGTTGATATGCTGCCATCCTTAGCCTTGCTGCATCTCTTTTTCATCTGTTGATATGCTGCCATCCTTGGCCGGTTGCATTTTTTACCGTTGTCGTATCAGCCCACAAAACAAAGGGTAATTCTTCTGCCCATCTTCCTTTCTTGGCTCCAAGTCTCTTCTTTAAGTTATTAACAATTATCTTGTTTGAGGATTCAGCTTGTCCATTCGCTTAAGGATGTACCGGAGTAGACGTGATCATTTTGATTCCCCAACTCTTGCAAAAGTCAGTAGTCCTCTTGCTTATAAACTGGGACCCATTATCATAAATGATTTCAGCTGGTACCCCAAACCTGGTCAGGATATTCCTCTTTATGAAGGATACTACTTCTTGGTCTCTAACTTGAACAAATGCTTCAGCTTCAACCCACTTAGAGAAATAATCCGTCATTGCTAGCATAAAGACTTTTCCTCTCGGAGCTTTTGGTAACTTCCCTACTATATCCATCCCCCATTTCATGAATGGCCAAGGGGAAACCACAGGATATAGCGGTTCAGCGGGTTGATGTAGTATGTTACTATGCCTTTGACACGCATCACACCTTCGAGCATATTCTGCAGCATCTTTCCTCATCGTTGGCCAATAATATCATGTCCTTAATACTTTCGAGAACAATGATCTGCCCCCAGTGTGGTTACCACAATCCCCTTCATGTATATCCTGAAGTACTTCTTTGGCTTCAGGATCCTCCAAGCACCTCAAATATGGTCCTGCAAGAGATTTCTTGTATAAAACATTATTTATAATAGTGAATCGTGATACCTTCATCCTAAATGCCTTAGGATTTTCATTTCCGGGGATGTGTCCTTCCTTGAAGTATCTCATGATTGGAGTCGTCCAGGATTCAGGATCATTTTCAGGATACTCTGCTCCAGGATCCTGAATAACCGCTACTTCTTTATCCTGAGGATTCGTTGCAGGATACAAGATATGTAATATTGGTATTTGGGTCCCTTCTGGTATCCTGATCGATGATCCCAGATTTGCTAAGGCATCTGCTTCAGCATTATCTTCCCTTGGTACCTGTTCAAGTGTAAAAACATCGAAATATCCTACTAATTTTTTGAGAATATCGAGGTATTCGATTAATTTCTCACCTTTAACTGCATAGGATCCATTAAAATGGTTAGTAATTAACAAGGAGTCAACATATACTTGCAAATTCTTGATACTCGTATTCTTAGCCAACTCTAATCCTGCAATTAAAGCCTCATACTCTGCTTCATTATTAGTAGCAGGAAATTCACATCTAATAGCCTGGGGTAATATGTCCCCCTGTGGCGATTTTAGTAGTATTCCCAATCCTACTCCTCTTACATTAGATGCACCATCAGTATATAATGTCCAGGATCCTGAGGATTCTCCTAACTGTTGGACTTCTAGGTCTACCTCATCCTGAATGTCACTACTGAAATCAGCCACAAAGTCAGCTAAAGCCTGAGACTTTATGGCATTTCTAGGTTCATATACTAAATCATAAGCACTCAACTTTACTAACCACTTAGCCATCCTGCCTGACATTTCTGGTTTCCTAAGCACATTTTTGACAGGATAATTTGTTTTAACATGAATCCTATGTGTCTCAAAGTAATGTCTAAGCTTCGTTGATGCCATAACTAATGCTAGTGTCAATTTTTCTAAATGAGAATTTCTATTTTCAGCATCTAACAAACTTTTACTAACATAATAAACAGGATATTGCTGACCTTCATGATCCTTTACAAGGACGGCACTTACAGCATTCCCTGATACTGCGAGGTATAGGGATAGTGGTTCACCATTCTCAGGCTTCATCAGTAGAGGTGCAGTTGAAAGATATTGCTTCAAATCCTGCAGGGCTGCTTCATGCTTCTCACCCCATTCGAATTTCTTGTTCTTCTTCAAGATATCATAAAACTCTTTGCATTTCTCTGATGATCTTGAAATAAATCTGTTTAATGCTGCCACTCGCCCTGTTAATCGTTGAACATCCTTTATATTTGAGGGTGATTTAATATCCAAGATGGCTTTAATCTGCTCCGGGCTCGCCTCTATTCCTCTTTTGGTCACCATATATCCTAGAAATTTTCCTGCTCCCACTCCGAAATGACACTTAGCAGGATTTAGCTTCATGTTATATTGATCCAGGATATCAAATGCTCCTTTAATATCCTGGAGGTGATCCTGAGCTTTCCTTGATTTTACCACCATATCGTCAATATATACCTCCATGGTGTCCCCCAGCTTGTCTTTGAACATCATGTTTACCAATCTCTGGTATGTGGCACCTGCATTTTTCAAACCAAAAGGCATAGCCGTATAACAACAAATACCTGTTGGTGTCATGAAGGCAGTATCCTCCTGGTCAGAAGGCTCCATTTGAATCTGCTGAAATCCTGAGGATGCATCCATGAAGGTCAACATTTCATGCCCGGCAGTAGCATCCACCATTGCATCAATGTGAGGAAGAGGAAATGGGTCTTTAGGACAAGCCTTATTCAAGTCTGTGTAGTCCACACAGACTCTCCATTTCCCATTTTTCTTATGTACCACGACTACGTTTGCTAGCCATCTTGGAAACTTGACTTCTCTGATCATCCTGGACTTCAACAATCTTTCAACTTCTTCTTGGATAATCGTATTCCGCTCAGGAGCAAATTTTCTTCTTTTTTGCTGAACAGGCTTGAATGATCTGTCGATTCCAAGTTTGTGAGTGATAATGTCTTTGGATATGCCTGTCATATCCTCATGCTTCCATGCAAGCGTTGACATCCTGCATTTCAAAAAGTTAGTTAACTGCTCTTCAATATCCTAAGGGATATTGGTTCCTACGAGCACCGAGATATCAGGATTATCCTGGTCCAGGATAACTCTCTTCACATCCTGCTCCGAATCTTCCACGATATCCTGGGCCCGCGTCTTTAATTGCTATGCTGTACTAGGCTTGGTTGAGGATTTCATCGAGGACGAGTAGCATTCTTTCGCCTCCTGCTGATCACTATCAACCTTGACAACTCCCCAAGGGGTAGGGATCTTGATGCATTGGTGATATGTTGACGGCACAGCCTTCATATCGTGAATCCATGGTCTTCCCAATATGATGTTATAGCAGGATAGAGAATCCATCACACAGAAACGTTGTATCGAGTTGACTCCTTCAACATATACTGGTAACTTTATCTCTCCCACTGTGTTCCTAGCCTCTCCACTGAACCCAACAAGCACGGTGGACTTCAAAGTGATATCCATCGGAGATACATTCATTCTCTTCAGGGTCTCTAGTTGGATTATGTTGACGGAGCTGCCATTATCAACCAATATCCTGCGTACAAAATGGTTAGCCACATATAATGTTATTACCAGAGCATCATGATGACGATCCTGAACAGTATCCCTGTCATCAGCATCAAATGTGATCACTTTGTCAGTTGTAAGGGTAGTCATCCTGACAGGTTTATCTCCCCTTTTGGCCTTGGCTTCTTTTGCATGTCTCTTCGCCGCCGAATACGAAGTCCCACCTATGTCGGATCCTCCCGAAATAAAGTTGATTATCTTGGCATCCGCAGGAGGTGATGCTGCTCGCTCAGGATCCTTCTCAGTATCCTGACCCTTATTCTTCTTTCTTCCTAAGAGATCCTTCAGGTATCCCTTGCTTAGAAGATAGCTTATTTCTTTTCTTAGAGCAATGCAATCCTCAGTTACATGTCCGAAATCTTCGTGGAAGGCACACCATTTTGACTTATCTTTCCAATCGGCTTTTTGTTGATTCTTTCGAGGCCACCTAGCCTTGTCTCCTAAACCCTGCATGGCATACATTAATTCAGGAATGTTAACAGAAAAGCAATATTCAGATAATTCAGGATATTCTTCAGGATCCTCGTCTTCGATAGCATTCACTTTCTTGTTTTCATTTCTACCATATGGCTTAGAGCGATATGACTTAAATGAGGATTCTGACTTCCTGTTAGTTGACTCATATGTGTTGGATGAGTTCATCCTCTCTTGCATCTTTCTGTCATCCTCCAATCGAATATATCTTAAGGCCCTGTTACGAGCTTCATCCAAGTTCCTGCATGGGTTCATTACAAGGTCTTGGTAAAATTGAGAATCTTTTTGCAGCCCCATCTTGAAAGCTTGCACAGCTGTTGCAACATCAAGATGCGGAATGTCTAAGGATTCTCTGCTGAACTTGTTCACATAATCCCTTAGGGATTCTTGAGGCCCTTGTGTTATCCTGTAGAGGTCACTTGTTAGTTTTTCAAAGCTTCTACTATAAGAAAACTGACTATTAAATAAATTCACTAAGTGAGCAAAAGATGTAATCGAATGCGGAGGAACATTCAAGAGCCATTTCAAGGCTGATCCTGTTAAGGTAGAACCAAAACCCTTGCACAAGCATGCTTCCTTGAGGTCCGGGGGGATAGGATTAATCTCCATTCTTTCCCTATACTGGGCAATATGCTCTTCTGGATCCGTAGTTCCATCATAAAGCTTCATGTTGGGGGTTTGAAATCTCTTTGGAATCTCAGCATCACAAATAGGATATGCAAAGCGAGATATCCTGTGGCTGTCTTGGGACACTTCTGGGATTGGCTGGACCACTCCAGGTACATTGGATATCATGTCCTTCAACTTCTGAAGCTCCCTAGTAAATGCTGATGTTACACCTGTATCCTGCAAAGATCCACTATTGTTAGCAGCATGAGTATTATTATTATTTGACACGTTACCCGTCTGAGGATTCTGCCCATATCCTGAAGCATATCCTGAACTCCTCATGGTTGACATCCTGACCGAGGAGGGTATTTCGGGAGTATGATTCTGAGGAAGGCTGGGCACAACATTCCCCCTATTATCCTCAGTGTACACGGCCGAACTGAAGTTCAAAGTTCTGGGTTGTAATGGAGTGACGATATCCTCAGCAGATCTGCTCGAGCCAGACTTCAGGAGTTGTATTTCCCTTAACAGCATTTGGTTTGTTTCCTGTTGCTGCCTCATTTGTTCCTGCACACTTCCAAATAAGGTTAGAATTTCATCATTAGAGGCTAACACGGGAGCAGATCCCTGAACACTGCGAGTAGGGATAATATCCTGAGGTTGTGAAGAGGCTGGCATCCTTGGAGGAGGTGGTGGAAGCACCGAACCGGTAGTGGCAGAAGTCGTAGCAGATATAGTGAAGGAGCTCATGTTTGATCTTGAGGCCATTGTAAACAATGTGGCAAAAAGTTTTGAAAATAGAAAACCGATTAACGATTTCACAAAGATTTTTAGTAAAAGTAGCACCACTTGCCCCACGGTGGGCGCCAAATTGTTTTGGTCAAAAATTACCAAGGCAATTAAGTGATCAAATTAGTAAAGTGAGGTAGTGTGCCAAAAAGTGTGTCGAAAATATGCCGGTTAAGTTGTTTGTTAGAAACAGTATTCAGGATACGGCTCAGGATATTGAGCTGTATCTACGATCAAACTATGAGCAAAAAGTAAAGGGAATGACACTAGATATACGAG
This sequence comes from Helianthus tuberosus, assembly GCA_030545235.1. Classification (NCBI taxonomy): domain Eukaryota; kingdom Viridiplantae; phylum Streptophyta; class Magnoliopsida; order Asterales; family Asteraceae; genus Helianthus; species Helianthus tuberosus. The sequence goes on from CM060425.1 coordinate 205,766,043, forward strand.
GAAAGCCCTTGATCAATCTAGATCACCGGCACAAAACCTCGGGAGCTGACAATCGCAGCTGCCTTGTTCTTCTTATTGCTTTAAACGTCAGGATACAGTGCAGGATATAGACCAGATCGCTAAGTGTTACAATTCTTTGTATGAAAGTAAAGATTGCGAGAGAACAAGTGTGAGAGTGTAGTGAGTGTTGATGTTATGTCCTATTCGATCTGGTATACCCACCTATTTATAGTAACGAATTACAAACGAAAATTCCTATAAACATGGGATGCTCCGAATATTCCATTGTAAACGTTGTAGACCGAGTAATGCGGCTTCAACGTCTTTATTTGAACGACTTGGACCGAGTCTTCCGCGGAATGAGTCCTTGAGAACGTTGCTAGCTTCTAACCCGCGTACCTGCACATAACCCGTTAGTGATCCTGAAGATACCATTCAAGATATTATCAATATCCTGAATCAGCATCCCGGATGTGAACAGATATCATATAACCAAGATATAACCCAAGATATTTCTCAGGATATGGGCTCAGAATTTAACCCATAACATTATGTTTCCAAGTTTGATGTTGTTTACCATTTTGAGTTTTATGAAAAGATTTTGAAATTTCTGGTTTCAATGGTGGTTGTGATGAACTTGGTTCCTTTTTAACCGATTTGACTTCAGATTTTAAAGCCTTTTCAATTTTCTTGACGTTTTGACGTCGTTGTTTCGTTTCTTGTTCTTTAATAGTTCGTTTATCATGTTTTGGTGAAACAGAACGACGTTGTGGGTGAGCCTTTTCAAGTGGTGCTTTCTCAACAAATTTTTCTCTAGGAGTATTTGTACAATTTTTAATATATGTCCAAACTCCCCACACTTAAAACAAGTTCTCCTTTCAACAAACTTAGGAGAATCCGATTGACGAACAGATGTCGAACCTATAGAACCTGAGGTACTTGCTTTTTCATCACACCCGTTTGTGTGTTGGGTGTAGTTGTTTTGACTATTTCGTTTTAAAATTTTGACTTGTTGGACAAAATCGGTGTTTGATTTGTTTTCAAAAGTCTCAATTTTATCAGTACCCTTTGATGCTACAAATTTGACATCATTGCTTTTCTTCTGGTAACGAGCTCCTTTTGTTTCAAACTTTGATTGAGAAACTTTAGGCTTTTGAGCTCGTTGAACTGGTTGTTTACCCTTAGAAGCAATAGGTTGTTGCTTTGTCGGTTGTCTTTGATTTCCAAATTGTTTTCTGATTTCAGCTTTTGGAATTGGGTCATATTGAGTTACAACAACTCCCGGAACTGTCTTTCCCAAAAATTTGCTTGTGTTATCTTCAAAAACTTTATCAATCAAAGATGGATTGATATTTTTAATTGGAAAATCATTGTCTGAATAAATTTTAGCATCACCGACCAAAGTATACAAAACATTATTACTCTTAACGGTAGACACAGATTCCTTTACTTCCTTGACAGGATCTATCACTTGCTTGGCAACAGGTTGTACGGCAGGAGTAGGAGGATCACAAAGAATATGATTCTCAATTGGAATTTCTACTCCCTTCATCTTATCAAGTGATGTATCCTGATCAGTCACATCTGATTCATCATCAAATGAATCATAATCCTCAACAGTTGGAGGACTTTGATTTATCGATGCTGAATTTCCTGTTTCTACAGATGAGTCACTCAAGGAACTGTCTGGTTTGAACCCTAATCCTGTAGTAACTTCCTCATAATCAAAAGGCCCACTGGGTTCAAAACGAGGCATATCCTCTTCATCGGGCATTTTGGTATAGTTGTGTCTCAAAGGGTGTGGACACGCCTTATACCCAATGCCTTTCTTGTTCCCTTTCAGTTGTTGAGCTTCTATGATGTGATCGAGCACATATCGGGAGTTAGAATAACTCTCCAATTTGAGCTTGATTACATCATGCTCGCATTTGGCCACGACTAATTCTTTCTTTGTTTCCTCAATGACATTAATGTAGTTATTAATACCAATTTGTTTATTGAAAACAGTTTTTGTTAACTCGGAAACATTTTTCTTTAAAGTTTCGATTACTTCTTTGAAATCCTTTTCATTTCGAGTTAAAGCCATGTTTGCCTCTTTGCATTTAGACAGCTCAATAACTAAACTTTGATTATGACTATGAACCTGTTCGGATTCCAGTTTCAAATCTGCACACATATTACATACACTAGGAGTAAGAGTGTCGGAATTTACCTGACTTGACAAGGCTGAGACATTTGCCATAAAGGCAGTCTGATAAGAAAAAGATCCATCTTCAGAGAAGAACTTCTCCATTTCCTTTGATGCGACAGCAGCCTTCTTAATCAGAATAGATTTCTGACACTTTAACTCCTCAGCTTCCTTCAATAAATCATCAACATCAGAATTATAACCTCCCGCATTTGAGCTTTCTTCATCTGAACTCCCGCTACAACCCGAACTATCATCACTTTCAGAAAATTCTTCCTTGTGAACATGCTTGATGTGATTGATGATTTTTGCATAGCATGCGGTTCCACCTTCTCCTTGATCACCATCTCCAAACTGTACAGACCAATTACACCCTTCATCGGCTTGAACGGTCAATGCTCGGTTGGTGTTTGATGGCCCAGACTGATCTCGGTTGATGGTGTTGTTCACAGCTACTATCCCTCTTTCACGGTTACCTTGATTTGCGTTGGAGGTACTTGTCTGACTTCGGAAGGGATTTTGATTGCCTTGTTTGCTCGGTCGAGTGCACTCCCGCTTGAAGTGACCCTTTTCGCCGCAGTTGAAACAAGTAACCGCATCCTTATCAAAACCGTACTTCGTATCCTTTTTGCTTTCCAAGGTAGTTCTTCCGGTTCGTTTCATAAAATCCTTTGCCCTTCGAACAGCACTCGCAAACGCCCATTTAATGTCCATTAATTCCATTTCATCACGGTCTATCTGTTGATAATCTTCATTGGTCAAATTAATGTTTCCAATTTGACTTGCAACCAATCCACAGTAGGCACTAAACATTGTGTTGAGAAGTTCCATATGTTCCTTTGCAACTTCTACACTGACTTTTGAAAGATTGGAAGTATCAACTCTGACGGTGTTGGGGTTTTGGGAATGAAAGGTGCTACTGTAATTCGCTTGCTGTTGTTGTAGTTGGGCTTGTGATTGGGTCGGAATATAAGCATTTGGATCAAATTGAGGTTGAGTGGGAGGAACTTGTGGTGGAGGTTGGGATTTAGGTAGCCAGGCACTAGCATCGAATTGAGGTTTTGAAAAAGCGTGAGCTTGAGCAATAACATGCGCTGGCGGAAGATATGCATTTGGATCGAAAATCGGTGGAGGAGCTGATTGGGGAAAGGGAAATGAACTTGTATTGGACATAAACGCCGTCTGTAGTTTTGGTTGTTGAGCTGAACTGGAACTGGAACTAGCTAAAGAGTTAAAACCTGTGAGGTACATTTCAGTATTCTGAGGAACAGGAATTCGTTTAGCTTTCCGGATTTCTTCATCATTCTTGTGCTCCAACTTCTGAATGAATTCATAGATACTGACAGTATCTAAACTACCCGTATGCTTTAGCAATTCAATGAAGGAACTCCATTTCGGGGGTAGAGCATCAGCAAACCTTGCGACCATTTCCTGTTGAGTTGCAAGAACACCATAAGAATACATTTCACTAATCAAATGATAGAAACGAGTTGTTATATCATTTAGTGTTTCGTTGTCCAAGAATTGAAATGATTCAAATTCCTTCTTCAACAGATCATGCCGTGTCTTTCTTGTAGCCGCATTCCCTTCTCCTCTTGCTACCAAGGCATCCCATAAGGCTTTCGTGCTAGTACAATAACCGAATTGATGATAAATGTCTTTGTGGAGTGCTTGTGTGAGAATAGAAAACGCCTTCTTCTCCAAATCATATGCCTTCTTGTCGGCTTCTTGCATGTTCATAAAGGTCGTGGCATTTGATCCTGCTTCTTTAAGAGCTTGATTATACGGCGAAATGAAGCACGTCCATAATTCGGTGTTTTGTCCTAGAACATAAGTGTGGAAACGACCTTTCCATGTCGGATATTCGTTCATGTGATTCAACTTTGACGGGAGATTGTTGCTACCCGTTTCACTCTCACTTAACAGAAGATTTTGAATGCTTTGATTCTGATTTGTCACCAAAGCCCATTGATTTGCACTAATAGATTGTGGTGGCATCACATTTCTTAGCCAAACGGCTGCAGAAGTCTGATCTTCACCTGGTCTTGGGTCCGTACTCCAATCCCATGGACTAGTACAACTCATGATTGATGTATGAAAGTGAAAACCTGGTTACACACTTGAAAACAAACTGTTATGATAGATTTGCAAGGCTTCTGTTAGAAATTTGACAAGTTTCGACGAAACTCTTCTTTGACGAAACTGTACTCGACGAAACTTCAGTGAATAAACTCTACTATGACGAAACTTCTATGGAGAAACTCTCCTTCGACGAAATTCTATGGAGAAACACTTGTTTGACGAAACTCTGATAACAACGAAAACTTTTGTGACGAAACTTCTGCTCGACGAAAACCCTATCCATGAAACTCAAGACAATGACGAAACACTGTGTAGAACCTCTGATCGACGAAACCTCTCTTTGACGAAACCTCTTTGAAGAAACTTAATAAGTTTCCCACGAAACTCTTCTAGTTTCGTCGAAAGCACCTTTGGCGAAACTCTTTGGGGTTTCGTCACTTATAACTTTCGTCAACAAAGAGATAGGAACAGAGAGTTGGTGAGATTTGTAAAAAGTAAATCTTATCTCTTCTGACACAGTACACCCTAGTTACCAACTCAACAACCCACCATGCCTTGAAAACACATTTTTCAAACAAAATATAGTTTTTTAATTCACCAACAACTTAAATAGTCACTTCACAGAAGATCAAAAAGTAGATAGTTTGAAGAACACACAAGAACTCTATGAATGTTTGATGAAGATATGAAGTTTCCGGTCACTGAAGAATTTTCCGAAACACAAGTTTGCTTAAAACTTTCACTAAAAACCCGGTTTTACTATATAAACATGCAAACTAACAAGGTTTTTGTTAAAACTTTTTAGTAAACAAACAATGTTTTCACAAATTTTTAAGCACTTTTTCCAGAAATTATGAATATTTCAAGAACACAGTTTCAGAAAAACACAAACAACACTTGAATACACTTGATAAAACACAACTATGTTTGGTTTTAAACAAGGATAAGAGCCAATGCTCTGATACCACTTGTTGGTCCCGATTCTCGGAGGATCGATTAACGAAACCAAACCCTTGTTTATCACAAACACGGTACGAGTGCGGAATCCCCGTGACGATGCCAAACCAAACACATATAAGTAACAACAACACAAAGTAACCAATGAATCACAGTCAATTGATTAGATGAGAACAAGGTTCAAACAGATACACACAATGTTTGAAGTAAAACTCTCAGAGGGTATGCTCTCATGGTTTCAGTGTGAAACTATGAGGTGTTTATATAGGCAGCCAGTCACAGGTGTCGACGAAACATGAATGATCCTTGACGAAACTCCAAACTCGACGAAACTCAAGGAGTTTCGTTGATAACAATGACGAAACTTGGGATGACACCATAAGGGAGTTTCGCCATTCAAGTCAACGACGAAACTTGGAGTTTCGTGGTCAAAGAGTTTCGCCATTCAAGAGCTCGACGAAACTTGGAGTTTCGTCGAGGGCTGCAAAAGATGATATGCTGCAAACTATTAACAGATTGTTGCAGATCTATATAAACACACAAACATAACATAAAAACCAAATATACAACATGCATTGTTCATATGACATTACAAAACAGACGAGACAAACTGTTGGACCCAAGTAGGATAGGAGGATATCCGACTTGGTCTTCATTCCGTAAAAGTGTCGAACCGAATGTGCCGCGTCCACACAAAATGTATCAACATTTTATGGTTTGGGGAAATACGTAATAAGGAGGCTTAGGAGGGAGAAATATGTAAAAATCTCTATTTTAAAATAATGGCTCATGTAGTCAGTCTATGCAAGTGACTTTTAGTTTTTAGCCTTTTAGCTGAATAACTTTTAACTCTTATGTTCTCACTCTTTTCTCTCTTTTATTCTCACAGTAAAAGACCTGCAAGTGATAACAGACCTCGCCTTAACGAAGCTCCGCCACTGACGGGCATTCTTACGTTTTTGAAGGATTTTTTTGATGATTTTTATACTTTGCTTTGGTATCTAGTTGAAATTGTTATGTAGGTCACTCTAGGTATGGACCTGGACCAACTGGTGGTATTATTGGTTCAAAAAAAAGTTGATGGTAGTTAGGGGTGGTTCACATGTGGGTAAAGGTGAGGTTACGGTGGCTGAAGATTGTTCATTAATAATGCTAATAATAATAACATTAATAAACATAAAGATACCATCAAATTAAAAAGAACCATTCAATCTGCTTACTTTTAAATAAGAGTTAATTATTGTTTTCGTCGCTGTGGTTTGTCAAAAATCACTATTTCAGTCCATTAGTTTAAAAATTGCGATTTCAGTCCCTGTGGTTTCACTTTCGTAACCATTTCAGTCCACCTCGTAACCATTTCAGTCCCTGTACTAACAAAATAAATGGATTGAAATGGTTACGAAAGTGAAACCACATGGACTGAAATGGTTACGAAAGTGAAACCACAGGGACTGAAATTGCAATTTTTAAACTAATGGACTGAAATAGTGATTTTTGACAAACGACAGGGACGAAAATAGTAATTAACTCTTTAAATAAAGGTTCAACCCTTAAATTATTTAAATTATTTCCTAGGGGTGTGGGCGCGGGATATCCTGCTCGGCTTGAAGGTTTTGAGAGACGCCGAAGTTGAGGGGTAGTGGTTTTGGTATACCGCGGCACCATCATCCCGCTTCCAACGTGAAATCTTCATCTCTCTGCCACCTCATCCTCTCTCACCACCACCACATCACCCATCCCCGGCAGCACCTTCCCGTCCCGTGCCGAATCCACACCCATGATCCTTATGTGATATAAACCAACCTTAACAAGAAAAGTGAAGAATCACAAGTCTAATCCAAGAGGTTTAAACCAATGCCCAAGCCGACTAAATCAAACAACCATACATTAATACATACATCTAGTTAAATTAAATCAATGTTTGGTCAAGTACTTAAACTATAGACCAAGCATATCCAACATCTATAAGGGTGGAAGGGATGCTCTCTACATGAGGAGTGGTAACCTCTCCACTTCAGCCAATCAGTTCATGCTATGTCAATTTCCTTCTTCACTTTTCATTTTCCACTCAAACACTAGGGGTACTCCCCACGTGGAGAGTCCATTTTTTTATTATTTATTTCTACAAATTACGCATTAATAAATAAAACATATTTTAAACAAAATAAAATTACATTTAATTAAAAAAAGACATTACATTAAATTAAAATAAATAAAATTACATTAAATAAAAATAAGACAATACATTAAAATAAAATAAAAAAAGACATTTTAAAACTAAAACTAATTTAACTATTCGCTGTCGGAATCCGCCAAAAGGTAAGGTAAATCTAGTTCACCAAGATGCTCCACGAGATCATATTTTAGTCTCCAATGCGTATCTTCATCAATGAGCTCGTTAAAAACAGTATCATCGAAAACGGGCTCGACTGGAGGATCTCGAATGTGTACTGGTGCTATCGAGTTTTCGTCCTCTTTTAGAATCATGTTATGTATAATAATGCACGTATATACGACATACCTAATCTTTTTTACACTCATAGCACGCATTGGTCGATTAAGTATACCCCACTTTGATTTTAAAACACCAAAAGCCCGTTCCACGTCTTTTCTTGCCGTCTCGTGTTGCCTCTTGAACTTCTTTTAATTCGGAATGTGAGGATATGGAAATGATTTCACAAACACGGACCAAATAGGGTAGATTCCATCGATAAGATAGTATCCACGCTTGTATAAATGGTTGTTCACGTAAAATGGGCATTTTGATGCAGTTCCATTTCATTGAATAAGAAATAACGGAGATTGTTGGTGCACATTGATGTCGTTTTGTGAACCTTATGGACCACAAAAAACATGTCAAATCCACAAATCTTGAGAGACCACCGCTTCAAGCAATCCACAATCCAAAAATCTTGAGAGACCACCGCTTCGAGCATAACCGTCGGATACCCCGTAGGCGCCCTGTCAAGCCTAAAGGGAAGGATAGAGTAGTGGGTGTTTGATTTGTAAATGAAATTAAAATACGTATAGGTTTGAAATAAGAGAGGGAGAGAACTATTGTTGTTTTTAAAATGTGGGGCTAGGTTAGTACAAGGTTCTTCTTTTTTTTTCATTCTTTTTTAACTTGATTTAGAGTACGTTAAAGACTTGTACACTATGTGTTTATTTAGTATCTTGTACACCATATTTATTTATACTTTTAAGTCATTTCAAATGTAGTAATTAAGTCTAATAACAAAAATATACTATTTAAAATTTGAAAACATAATTTATATCATTTTCACATCACTTTTATTTCTTTTATACAATACTTCAATATATGTATATTATTTTACTTGCAAAGTATTTAATTTTATAATAAATTATACAAAATTTTATAAATAATTTGATTTGGTATGAAAATGATTTGATTATGAAAAATAAATTTAAAAAGGTAGCAATGATATGGAAATTTAAATATTTGTAAGGATGCTTACAAGTGCTAAAAGAAAAACAAGTGTTTTTGAAGTATGAGTGGATGTATGGTATGGAATCTTTTTTTTAATGACCAACAAAAGCTTGGCCACCCGGGTAAACCTAATGCCAAAAGGTTACCCACGTCCACGAACACAGATAGCGCTGGTGACCCGACCCACTATCATTCTAAAGGAAACCCATCGCTTGAAGGCCTTACTGTTATAAAATCTCTGGCTCAACCCAAAGCTATTTTGCTCCATGCAAGACTCAAACCAATGATCTTTACTTTGGAAGGTCATCGAGTTGCTAATGTACTAGAAGACAATTACTTGTATGATATGCAACTAACTAAGCAGGTTTATGAGTGTTTAAGTATTTGCATTGAAGATAGCCTTAAAAATAGAGAAAAATAAAATGGGTGTGTGTGATAGAGGATGTAATAGGTTTTCTAAAACTCATCTCTTTATTATTTTACCTAAGTCATTTTATGGAATAAGCATCAAAACTTGAAGTTTTTTCAAGTTACAACTTACAAGGTATCTTAAAAGAGTTGTATCATTGTGTGATCATGTTGGTTTTTCTTTAGATACACTTATTTGCTTTAAACTTTGTGATGAATTTAGTGGATCAAAAGTCAAAACGCGATGATTAAAAATGTCATCATTTTAAATATACAACCGCAGTAATTAACATAAAAGCTCGTCAATTTTATGTTTTGTTTGTAGCTTAAAAAAGAAATAATCGAAGAATTCTAAAAAAAACTTATATTTGCTCTAAGAGATTTGACAAGTTACATCAAGACTCAACAATGGAAGACGCGAAGAACATGACATAAGTGTGAACTCATGATGGATAAAATGATGAACCAATGAAGAAAAAAACAAAAGTACATAATAGATAGCATCTTGTCGGAGTTAATTTATGAAAAGGAATCGGAAATCAAAGAAGAAATAGATGGTCTATCGTCAATAGTCGTCCCTCTCATTTGGGAAAATCCTTTCAAAGATCAACCCTAATATGAAAAGACTCTGCCAGCTCGTTCTAAAATTTTGAGAGATTTAGAACTTCAATTTTTTTTCATTTATTACAATATGTGCAGACTTTACATCTAACATCTTTACATTATCATGTGCCACTATTATCCATTTCAAATGATTGTTATGCACAACAAGAAAAAACTCAAAAAGATTATCATTGCTCACCCAATGTTAAAACGTTACACTAGCAATATTTATAAACACAGGGGCATAAATGTATATATTGAAAACAGGAGTAAAATATTGTAGCCATTTCAAACAATAAGGGGAAATCCATAAAATATAACTTTACTAAGGGAATTTTTGTCTCTAAAATCTCGCATATCGTGGCAAAATATGAAAATATCGTGAATGCGCGTGGATTGAAAGTCATGTGATCAAGGGAAAAAGAGAGGTTCAAAGGCAAAAGATAACGACTTTAATGAACCTGAGATTCTATACCATACTATCCAGAGATTTTATTTATTCTTTTGGCTAAAATATAGAAAAATAAATATATAAATTTAATACTGTATACTAGATTTATGACTAATAAATACATGTTAAAATAAATAACTTTTTTATTCTTTAAAGATTAAGCAATAATAATATGAAAGTAGGTAATACTAAATTTAATAAAAGGTGAAAACAAATTTACATCGTAACAATCAACATATAAATAAAAGTAGTGTAAAGATCGAATACAAATGAGTGTTAAACATATAAAATGTTCTTAATGTAAGAAGTAAAACAAGCTTTTTTTTATTTTTTTTCCTACCAGTTAATAGTGATCTTCAATTGCAAAATGTAAAAAAATGTAATGTAATTTTACAGTAGTGGAGTAATTATTGTAGGGTAATTATAATTACTCTACAAAACTACATAATTACTCTACTAATTTAAAATCATGATATTTTTTTTATTCTGAGACTAAAATACGTGTTTAAATAAGATGGGAAGAAAATTTCAAAAAAAAAAAATCGTCATTTATTTCTCACGTTAAGGGTATTTTGTATGTTAAGACTTATTTGTACAATAACTTAACCCAATAAAACTAATGTTAGTAATTCGATAAAAAAAAATAACATAGAAACTGTAAAGAGTAGAAGAATTTTGATTACTCAATTATCATTCATCATAAAGTGATTGGGCAGGTCCACTCTATAGGATCTGAGATTAAGTAACGCTGCAATTTTTTTATATGTACACAACATATATTACCCTTTTTAATTAATTAACCCCTGAGTTTTATAAACGATGACTCAATCTCCTATTAATTGTTGTTGTAATTAAATTGAATAATGATAGACGGTGAGAATGGTAATCTCATTTTCCTTGAATAAGTTAGACCAAGTTAAAAAATTGCTACAACTTTTTTTTTTCTCTTTTCGTCAGACTTTATTAATTAGGATTTATTTTGCTTTCAACTATGTATTAATGAGCTTTGATTTTGGGAAGAATGTCGTTTGAAAAAACAAATCCAGATAACAAAAACATTAAAAGATTTCTGTGACGAGAAAATTTCGAATCAAAACAAATTAAAAGTTACCAATGGATTGGTGGTCCATTGACAAAGGTGAAATTTTTAAACACATTTGGAGGGTGAGGTATTGGGTCAGTGGCGGAACTAGCCCATTAAATCAGAGGTATCCCAAAAAAAACTTTTACCGTGCAATCATACAATATTATAAAACGATAACGTCACCGCTAAAGCTGTGTTTCTTGTAGTCTTTATTGGCTTCTTTGTAAACACCAATTCAATTGACATTAGCGTGTTTGTTTATTTGTACGCTTTGCTTGTGATATGCGCATATAATGTATATATGTGTGGGCGCTCGGGGGCAAAAGTGAAAGTGTACTAATTTTAACGTTATTTTACTAATTTCGTGAAAATAATGTTAAAAGAGGGGTATGGTTAGTCATGAATCATGTGGTGGCGTTGATAGTCGAAAGACAAGGGAGTACATTACTAATTGGCCTTTGTCTTAATTGTCGAGTGTTATGTGCCTTATGTCCAAGGCTTGATGCAAAACTACCATCGAGCCAGAGATCTCACTGGAAGCAGTCTCTCTATTCCTACGAGGTAGAGGTAAGGTTATCTATATCTTACCCTCCTTAGACCCTATCTTAGCTTTGTTATTGATGATGATTGATGATGATGATGATGATGATGATGTGATTGTTTATTTGAGTATAAACTCTATTTTTTCTTATGTTCTTAAAGCTTTTTTTCGCATAAACTAAAATTTTGCATAAACTAGAATAGTAAAAGTATAAAATTTTGCATAAAATTAGACTGGTCTTATCAGAAAGAATGCCGCATACGTATTTTGTGTTTTTTTGGGGCTAATCTAATCGGCTGGGCTTATCTAATCAATTGGGTCATTGTTTCAATTAGACTCTTTTATTTTATAAGTTTGGGTTAGTTAGGGGTATCCTTATATTATTTTCGGGGTATACTTTGTATAAAAACGAAAAAAAACACTACACATACGGACTTCAGCCGTAGCCCGTGCTACGGCTCACATAATACTGGTTCCGCCCCTGTATTGGGTTCAAGTCCCATAGACGACGGAAATTAAAAAGAAATTTGTTGTTAAAAAAAGTTATTGTGTTTCACTTGATGCCGGGTAGATGCTTCTTCTTTACCCATCGTTTTGGTTACAACGTCAACATTTAGAATGTCGTCGTCATCATCAAGTGGATGATCTTATGACCCATCAACCTCAATTAGTTCAAAGTTGCTTCTGGATAGGGATGACAATCAAACTCGAACATGACATATTTAGGACAGGTTTAGGGTCAGGTAATCAGGTATGAGACCAGGTTTGAGATTAATTTATATATTTTTGCTGGTCTGAAATTTGGTGATATACCCGTAACATGACCCAATATCCAATATAATATACCGGTTTAACCGATTGTATGCCCGATATAATTTCTTTTATTTTTCTTAAATATGTGCGTGTGTCAAAATTATAAAAACATGAATTGGGTCATACGACGTCTTAATCCACGCTTTAGCCAAAGCCACGTCTTCGCCTTCTGACCTTTTCTTACTTTTAGCTTTACTTGTGCTTCCTAAATAGTTATAAGCATTAAATTAACTATCAAATAAATTAAATAAACATACTATATACCATACAAATTAAATGAACAAAAAAAAAACCCGACAAATATGTACACATTTAACAGACTTCAATATACTATCATTAATTTCGTATTTAAAAAAAGTATAGTGAATTTTAGGGTTTTTCATTTTTGCAACAAAACTTTTGTTTTTATAATTTTGCTACAAAAGTTAAATGAGTTTTGTTTTTTTATATTAGGGTTTAAAGTATCGGCATTATCGCTACCAGCATTGATATTCACTTCTATGGTTTCCAATGAGTTGAGCTGATAACAACCAAAGGCATGCCATGTAGCACAGGGGAAAAACAAACTAGAGAAAAACCTAGTTAAATAATAATGGACAAAACGAAGGAAAAAGAAGAAGATGCGAAAATGAGAACATGGAAGATGACAATGGTGAGGAGGTCAAAACGAGGATGATGTGATTACTGACATGGTGATTGAAGCCTATTCAAAATTGGTGTTTTCCTTGTTTAATTTTAGAAGGTATTAAATGTATTTGACAATATTACAAATGTGTATACTTTGTCCATTCAAACCTGACATAGTACACGACCATGGAACCAAGTGATGGATAACTATAACCAATGAGACAATGTATTTATACTTTTCATCAATATTTTCCCCTATGATTGAATATATTAAGTTGTTATAATTATGTGTGAGCTAAGGGTGAGAGGGGCACTCCCCTATTAGGGGACTCCCCTCTCTTACGCACACCCAATCAGGTTATGCCACGTCAACTCCCCTCTTAAACTCCCCTCACACCCCAATTTGATGGCGGCACTCCCCTCTTAGGAGACTTGCTTTTTTTATTCAAAAAAAAAAAAGAAAGAAAATAATTCATTGGTTGAAAATGAGGGTGGCCCACCATACATTATGGATCCTTGTGCTTCTTCTTCAGTGAAAACTCCCCGATCCCCCTCCCCGCACCCCCTCCCCGCACCGATGGCGGGCGGTGTTCCCGAGCGGTGACTTGGGTCACCGATCCCCCTCCCCGAGAGTGCCCCGTTCACCCTAAGCTGGTAACTGGGATTGAAAATGGTATTTGATTCAACTCAATTCATACTTATTATTAACTCGAGTTCGAGTTAATATTGGCTCAGCTCATTTAACACCCATACATAAAATTGACATACAACGCATTCTTTGACACCTTCAAGACACTCTCACATATGATATCATCTGTGTACATTGTTATCGGTTAGTTTAGCTTCTTAGAGCATTCACAATGGATCTCTTATATATAGGGGTGTAAACGAATCGAACGTTCAGCGAACAGTTCGTGAACCGTTCGGCGGGAAGTTCGTTTATGTTCGTTCGATTAGCTTAACGAACGAACACGAACAAAAAATTTCGTTCGGTAAGCTTAGCGAACGAACACGAACATAGGTCTTGTTTGTTCGACTGCGTTCGTGAACGTTCGGTAATATATTCGGTTATGTTCGTCCGTGTTCGGTTGATTATATTAAAAAATAATTAATAATAAACATTTTATCTAAACATATTGAAAACTTAAAACCCTATTTTTTTCTAAGTATTAGCTAAATTTTGGACATGCTAAGACATTTTTAGGGATAATTATGTCTAAGAGTTAAAGTTGATTCATGGTTTGGTAGTGTATTAAACTTTTGTGTTTTGAGTTATTATTTGATGGTTGTATTTAACTACTTATATTCAATGTTTAAGGATAACAATATTTTTATTTTTTTATTTTCAAGTTAAATGTTCGTTTGCGTTCTTTTTTATTTGCTTGCGTTCGTTCGTTTGTGTTCGAGACCAGTGTTCATGAACTGTTCGTGAACAACTGAATTCCCTTAACGAACGAACATGAACATAAACTTATGTTCGGTATGCGTTCGTGAAGAGTTCGCGAACATGTTAATTTCCTTAACGAACGAACACGAACATGGCCTTGTGCGTGTTCGTTCGGTTCATTTACAACCCTACTTATATATTTGTAAGTGAGTTAGCTATATTATAAGGAATAGATGTGAGTGGTTTTGAGTAGAGGGGAAAGAAAATATTACTATTCACCCCTATAAAATTTTTAATATTTTTTATAGTGGTTGTGAGTAGAGGAGAGAGAAAAGATAATGATAAAGGGAAAAAAATATTATTTAAATGAAAATGAGAGAGAGAAAATAGTAATTTTTAGTGTAATTATAAGAATATGGATAAGGGATTGAATGTGAAAGTTGGGTGGAGTGTCTCAAGACCTGTTGGTAAAATTCAGTTTGTTGTTATATATCGAAGACAGTCTCGTCTAGTGGCGGAGCTTGACCAAAAGTTCTGAGGGGGTGGAAAGTCATGGAACCTGATTTATATATTGTATAATATTTAGGTAAAATAATTGGAGGGACGATCTTATACAATTTTAAAATTTTCGGACGAAAAATAGAAAATTGTACACTTATAATCGAAACATTTGGGGGGGGGGGGGGGGTGTTTGCACCCCAATCTTCACACTAAGCTAAGCCCCTGGTCTCGTCTCTTGGTCATTAGTGTTGAACTTGAATATAAGGGAGTAAATTGTTTATGCTAACGTTTGAAGCAACTTGCCATCATAATCTTCTTCTTATGTTATATTATCCCTCGTCTCGTGCCCTAGTTTGCTTTTTTAATGATGTCAATGTTAATGTTAGTATTTAGTTTCTAACCTTTTGTAAAACCAAAAAACTAAGCATATAGAAAAATATTTTCACCTTATTTAGAAGATAAGGTAATGGAATGGACGAATGAATGCAATGGATCATTACCATTACATGTCTTGTTTGGTTACCATGTGTGAATGGAATGAATTATTATTGTGTATTGTTCGGTAGGCAAGAAAAATGGAGTAATAAAATAAGCGGTGAGTGGTGGTGGTGGCCGGTGGTAGTAATTGTGGGTGGTTATAGGTGGCGGTGGTGGGTGTCAGTGGCGACGATGGGTGGTGGTGGTGGCGGAGAGTGGCGATGCGGCGGTGACGACGAGTGGTGGCGGCGGCAAGGTGGCCGTTGGTGGTGGGTGGCAGCAGAGGTGGCGGTGGGCGGCAGCGGCGGTTGGTGGTAACGGTGTTGGTGGCGTCAACGATGGTGGTGGGCGGCGGCGGCGAGTGGCGTTGGCGGTTGGTCACGGCTGTGGGTGATAACGGTGGCGAGTGGGTGGCGGCGGCGACGGTGGTTGTCGGGGTGAGGCGGTGGCGGGTGGCGGCGATGGCGTCGGTGGTGGGTGGTGGGTTGTGGTGTTGTTGATGAATGGTGTAAGAGGGGATGGAATGGAAAAAAAACATGGGGGGGAATGAATGATTTTGAGGGAATGGAATGCCTTTTGGAATGAGTGATTTCATTACATTGACCAACCAAACATCCTTTTCTTCATTCCCTCGTAATCATCTATTCCATCCCACCTCTCATTCCTGCATACCAAACACTACCTAATGTGTTTGTGTGTTAAGACTTTCACGCGACTCACAAATTTACAAATACCTCTCTGTTAAGGCCTACATTTGTTTTTTACTTTCTATTTCGAGTTTAGCTCTAGTCTAAGAATTTAAAAACTTTTGGCTCAGAGGGATCAGGTCCCACTGTAAACTGCGAAATAGAATTAGAACTAGATTATATGGATGTAAAAGTTGATGTTTTTATTTAAAGAGTAAACTGCCAATTTTTGTCTCTGGGGTTTGGTCACTTTTGACACTTTAGTTCAAATTTGAAACCTTTTACATTTGGGTCCCTATGGTTTCATTTTTGTTGCCATTTTGGTTCAAAAATCAAATCAGAACAGATTTCTAAAAAAAACCCTGTCATTTTGTCCTTTTTCTTGGGGGCAAAATTGTCATTTCTCTTTTATTTTATTTAAAGCTTTTATAAACCTTTGACTTAATATTCTTCAACAACAAAAACCCTAATCCTTTTGAGATATTTCCCATCTGCACACACACAAAACCCATTAGCTCTGAATAAAACATCAGCACCATGCCTCCACCTCCACCAAACGCCGCCGTCACCACATGTTCCACCACCATCCACCAACCGACCACCTCTCTCTCTTTCTCTAGAACACTTTTTTTTTTTGGTAATTTACAAAAATGGGGTTTGCTGTATTAGCTTCCCTAGTGATTCTAACCATTTTCCTGAAGTCAACTTATGGTCAACAACAAGAATAGTCAATACCCAATTCACATGAGTACTTTATCTCGCAATTCTTTGAAAAAATGAGTACAAATTCCACAAAAAGATCTCATCTTTACAATCTTTCTTTACCTGTTTGTTCATGGCAGTTTGTGTTTTGTGATGCTAATCAACAAAATGTCATTGGTCTTGTTGCACCTAATCACGTCGTCGTTTCGTCGCGTGTTGGAGTTCCGTAACGCCGCCGGATGCGATCCAGCTCAGGTACACGTAGCGTGAACTCTCGATTTCGAGTATTTACGAGGCTCGATTACCGCAATTCATTCGATTTTGCAGCACGCATCGGGTACATCGGGGGTTTGTGGTTGAGTGAAGAATTAGGTTGAATTGTAGATTTGGGTGTGGTTTGATTAGGGATATGTTCAGCCAAATTTACATCACAGGTTTGATTATCATATCTGAATTGTAGATTTGAGTGGTGGTGGATTTGAGAAAGAGAGATAGAAGGGAAGAAGATCTGAATTGTGATTAGGGATGATCTGCACATAAAGAGAGAGAAGAGAGAGAGAGATACATGGTTTTTTTTTTTTTGAAAATGTCCATTTTGCCCCTGAGGAAAAGGACAAAATAGCAAGGTTTTTTTTTAGAAATCTAAGCTGATTTGATTTTTGGACCAAAATGGCAACAAAAATAAAACCACAGGGACCCAGATGTAAAAAAGTTTCAAATTTGGACTAAAGTGGCAAAAGTGATCAAACCTTAGGGACCAAAATGGCAGTTTACTCTTATGTTGTATTAATACAAGTTTTTTTATAGTTTATTTGTTTATGTTAACAGATAATACCATAAAATTACTTAATGCTTTTCATCTACCACAACCCAATTAATAAATGCAGGACTGGTTCTGAGAAATCGTATACTCTGTTCGAGCTTGAAGAAACGTGTCTTTATGCCTTAAAATAAATTAGGTATTGAGCTCACTAAAGGTCTAAACCTAATGCCAATGAGCTAATAATAGCTAATCTAAATCATAAAAATAGTTTTGTAAGTGGACATATGTTGGTATTTGTATGGATATACCATGTTATTTTTTTACATATACATATCGGATTTTTTTTAAATGACGTGTTCTTCGAAATATCGGGTCATGGCCGGTGGTACTCCCCGCTCACCCCTGAGCCGCCCCTGAACTAATGGGACAAAACAGTAATTTCTGTATAATAAAAATCGAAATATTAAATTCATCTTGGTGAGATGATGAAACTTGAAAGTAAAATAGTAATATATAAAAAAGTCAAACTAAAAAGTGACGCAAGAGTGGAAACATGACCGCATTGCATGTTTAAAGAAGGGTGTCTTATTCCCACATACCCTATATCTTATTTTCACATCCCCTATTGTATATGGGCCGTATACAATTATACGGCTCGTATAGAATGTTTTTGAATAGGAAAATGCGCAGAGAATGTTTTTTTTGGTTTTATTATATATGGCCCGTATACAGTTATACGAGTCGTATACATGTGTATACGATTTGTAAAACGTATACGGCTCAATTGATTTATTTTTGTGGGTTTTTGATGTTAGCACATGTATACGGGCCGTATAACTATATACGGGCCGTATATATTGGCGTTTTTTCAAGTATCACGTTTTATTCCCGTAAAAACACAATCATTCTAGGGTTTCTAAACTCTTCATCACCTAAGGTTTTCATCAGTCCGTTGATGAAAACCTTAGCGATCGCAGAGATCTTCGTGTTGGTTATTTATCGATTCCGAGTAACTAGCAGAAGAACCTGACACAAACAAGTTCTCCACAGTTTGTTATTCAGATCTCTGTTCGGTCATCTTTCCAAACTACAACACACGATACTTTTAATAAGCTGTCATAGTTGTCAAATTCGATTTCAACAAATCTTTTCATTTTCCTTCAATTTCTAAAACATTCTCTGTTACATGAAGACGTGTCGGGTTCTTCTACAAGTGGTATTTTACTGAAGTATTGAAGATTGAGGCGGGCATTGTTTAAATCTGAATATAACTAGATGTTACGTGTATCAGCGTTGTTTATCACCCTGTGTGAGCATTGGAAACCCGACAAACAGTCTTGACAACTGTGACATTTTATCTATCTATGTGTGTCACATCCATCCTGTTATTGCAATCGATATGATTAATTTTTTCAGATTTTTTTCTAATTAGCGTTGTTAACTACCAAAAGAATGCATACACAAATAGTTCTAGTGGACGAAGCAAAGAGACCGTTGTGTATCTGAATCAGGTTCTCAAACAAACACAACCAAAGATGGGTTGGTGATAAATACCGGAGCTGTTATCTCGGTTGTTCAGTACTCTCCTATATCAACTTGAACGGTTGATGGTTACAAGGATCGTTCTAATAGATTAAAGAGAATAAACCATTTTTTACCAATTTTCACTCCAGTAGTTGAAACTTGAGTGTAGGAATCAATTCAAAACCCTCACCTTAAAAAATCAACCAGAAACCAAAAGAAAAAAGGGCTGATAATGGCTGATGGTTCTTCGTTGAGGAAACCAAACGTAGACGGAGATGATAGGCCTGGTAACCGGAAGAGAAATCAATTGTATTTTTTTAGTTGCTTCTCTTGTTAAGTTTCTGAACCAACCGAAATCCACAAATTCCAACAGTTTCTTCATAGATTCCGTCCGGTTTCCAAACTCTTTCACACAAAGTTAATATTCACTGTGGTGGATGATAGCATAAAGTTAGAAAAATACTCAACAAAGATTGAAGGGTACACAACTGAAGGTTCAGTGCACGAACAGTTTCTTACGAATGATATGTATCAGGAAGCTCAACTTGAACGGACGATATGTATCAACAAATTGTGAGTGGGAATATGGCTATGAAGAATAGTATGGATAAACAATCACCGGTACGGGTTTTTCTGCTAGTTATTCGGAATGTTTCGAATCATCACAGAAGACGTGTCGGGTTCTACTGCTAGTAGTATGAGTCTGAGTCCATTGTGGTTCGTGAATGTTTCGAATCATCACAGAAGACGTGTCGGGTTCTTCTGCTAGTAGTATGATCCAAAAATTCCGTTGTTTAAATCAGAATCAGGTTCTCACGACAAGGATCGTTCTAATAGATTAAAGAGAATAACCCATTTTTTACCAATTTTTACCCATAGTATACGAGCCGTATAATAATATACGACCCGTATACAACCATCGTATACATTGTATACGATCGGTAAAAATATTTTTTACCAATGGTATACGACCGTATAAACCGTATACGACTCGTATACATATGGTAAAAAATGGTAAAAACCTCTTTAATCTATTAGAACGATCCAATAAACGAAGAACAAAGCCTATTTTCAAAATGACATCTAGCATTACTAACAGTTCAAGTAAGTGTCTAAAATTTTGAAAATTAAGGTTTACCTTGTTAGTTTCTCAAACACTACTAAACATCTGCTTTCTGAATCTGAATCAGAATGTTAACTTTTTAGTTGCTTATCTTGTTAAGTTTCTGAACCAACCGAAATCCACAAATTCCATCACTTTGTGTATTGACGAAGCTGACAAACACATTGGTATTTTATCAAAATGTGCAAACTTGAAGAATCTCACATTAAAGGAGTATGCACCAACGGGATCAGATGGTTTGAGTATCAGCGGAAACTCGTTTGACTAATCTCACACTTGAAAATGACAACTTTGTTATTTCTGTTGTTCAGTACTTCCGAGATCTGACCGAACCGAAATCCACAATTCTTTTACTCATAAACCCTTGAATCCCAACGGTTCATTTGTAACCGTAAGGATGATGCAAATTTGTACGTAAAGATCTCTACACAAACTCTTCTACATCTTTTAACCAGTTGTCCATCACTTAAGACCTTGAAAAGATTTGTTGAAATCGAAGCATTCACGAACCACAATGGACTCAGACTCATGTTCAAGTAAGTGTCTAAAAATCTGAAAATTCAGGTTTACCTTGTTAATTTCTCAAAACAAAGTCTCGTTTCTTCATCTTCATCTTCAAGAACAATGATGAACAGATGATGTCAGATAATACTTCATTTGTCGAGAAACCATTATCTTGTGATACATGAACGTTGTATTCTTGTCTTTCAGAAGAGTTTGTATTGAACCAAGAATACTTCAAACATTCTATACCTTGCAACGTATAGAGGTGCAAGAGAATGGCGAGTTATTTTCAGTTATTTCTGTTGATCCACACATTCCATTGTTTAAACCAGAATCAGGTTCTTAAGACATGGATCGTTCTAATAGATTAAAGAGAATAAACCAATTTTTACCATTTTTTACCATAGTATACGAGCCGTATCAGAATATACGGCCCGTATACAATCATCGTATACATTGTATACGATCGGTTAATTTGTTTTTTACCCAGAGTATACGGTCGTATAAACGGTATACGGCCCGTATACATATGGTAAAAAATTTCTTTCTTTCCTTTTTTTAGTTGCTTCTCTTGTTAAGTTTCTGAACCAACCGAAATCCACAAATTCCAACAGTTTCTTCGTAGATTCCGTCCGGTTTCCAAACTTGATCATTCCTTGTGATACATGAACGTTGTATTCTTGTCTTTCAGAAGAGTTTGTATTGAATGGCGAGTTATTTTCAGTTATTTCTGTTGATCCACAAATTACATTGTTTAAATCAGAATCAGGTTCTTAAGACAAGGATCGTTCTAATAGATTAAAGAGAATAAACCATTTTTTAGCATTTTTTAACCGAGAGTATATGAGTCAGGCGTTGGAAGGATTGTAGTAGTAGGACATTGGTACCACTGTGAAAATTGCATCAGGAAGCTCAACTTGACTTGACATTGGTACCACTGTCAAGTATGTCGGGTTCTGCAAATATTATCTTGATAGTGGATCGAGTGATACGCTTATCTATTCTGGTCAAGGTGGGCATGGTTTGTTCGGGAGTAAAATTGCATCAGGAGGGGAGAGAGTCTGATACAATAAGGATGTTGGGAATTAAACGCATGTACGTGACAAAATAAGGATGTTCGCATAAACATATATTCGTTTCATAACCTCCTCCTATAAATCAACCACAACTGACAAAGAGCCTGTATTAGAAGCCATCCTATGTCTTTTACCAACCGAAGAGGCAGCAGAAGACGTGTCGGGTTCTTCCAACATTCACGAACCACAATGGACTCAGACTCATACTGCTCACCCTCCCCTGAGGAAAAGTTTTCCCGACGACTCAAGAAAATCCACAATCAATGTATACAGGTGCAAGAGAATGCCGGGTGATATAGTAATTTTCAATAATGTAGGAAGGATTGAAGTAGTAGGACATTGGAATCTGGTTCTCAAACAAACTAACAAAATCCTGATAGAGAAACAACATCAACAACCATTTTTTCTTTTCCTTCAATTTCGAGAACATTCTCCCTGTGTATGTGCTTGTGCTGTAGAAACCGGTGATGAATTTGTATACACAACTGAACGTTAATTGATATTGTTTTAGACAACAACAGATAATGAACGGATTGTTGGTGGATAACGCAAACAAGTTCTCCACAGTTTGTTATTCAGATCTCTATTCGGTCATCTTTCCAAACTACAACACACTATAAGTTTAAACTTTATAGTGTGTGATTTGACCAGGAAATGATTGGAGGTGAAGGTTCAGTGCACGAAAAGTTTCTTACGAAATGTACGTGACAAAACAAATATGTTGGGAATTAAACGCATGTCCGTAATCCCGCGTTGATAGCTTCCGTTTTATTCAGACTCCTTACAACTCTCATCAAATGCCTCACCCTTCCTTTTATTCTATAAATATTAAATAAAGAATAACACCATGCCCGTAATCCCGCGTTGATAGCTTCCGTTTTATTACAGTCATACGACACGTTTTCTTGTTCTTCAATCTTTGTTACTTGTTGATGTTTTATTTTTTTCTACTTTTAGAAAGTTTTGAGCACCCCACGACTCTAAAATATTTGAAAAATCAAAATTTCGTTCCATACGGGCCGTATAACAGTATACGGCCCGTATACACGTTCGTATACATTGTATACGACCAGACAAACTTATTTACACATGATGTATACGGGCCGTATACTGTTATACGGCCCGTATAACAGTATACGGCTCGTATACACCATGTTTAAATAAGTTTTCCCATGTATTAATATTAGGACCCATAAAGAAAGGCTAACACATATAAAAATAGCCGAAGGTAGTTTTAGTTTTTTCTTTTTTACTTTTTTTTAATTGCATATTTAAGCAGACAATTTATTTTTCTAGTTCTTTTTAGGAAACAGTTGAAAAGGCAAACTACAAGTTCACACTTCATCAACATTTTTATAAATACTAAGGGCATCTTGCCATCTTTATCATTTAATATAGCTTAACGATGATTGATATAATGAAATTAAATAAATATTTAAGTTAACTCTCAGCCAGGTAGTTTATACGAGCTATTATTTTTTCTTTTTTTATGAAAATTAACTTCATTAAAACAAACACCTCCGATTAAAAAGGGCAAACAACCATTACAAAACATGCCCCGACCCAAACGGGCAAAGGACAAGACAATTACAACCAGTGGAGGATCCAAGAATTTTTTTTTTCAGATGGTTCCTTTTGCTAGATTTTCAATAATTTTCACTATTTTTTTTTTCAAATCATACAAGGTTTACATTAAATTTTTCCATTTTTTTTCCAAACCGAGGGGATTCCTGGGAACCCAGGAACCCCTTGGATCCGCCACTGATTACAACATCTATAAGAGACATTTACACCAATCAGGGGCGGACCTAGGTGAAGCCCAAGGTGGGCGGGCGCACCCCTTGAAAAAAAAAATTTAGTGTATTTTTTAGGCAAAAAACCCAACCGCACCCCCTGAAAATATGCTTGAACCACTCATCCGCACCCCCAACAAATAATTGCTGGATCCGCCACTGACACCAATAGAGATTATCATTGTAAACAATATATCTAACTTTAGTCTGATTGTCTTTTAGAAGAAGGTTCAATGAATGTTCAGTCTCGATATAGTAAAATTTTGAGACCTCCAAGCCTTCTGAATAATCACTTGTTTTTGCATAATCGTTAAACACAGAAGTCAAAAATTAAATATGCATAAATCAAATACAAATCAAAACCAAATGAAATACTTAATACATCAAATGTATATAATAAACATCTATATTTCAAGCATTAAAGAATCCATATAATTAACCTGAATGAACCAAGTAACTCAAAAAAACATATTTTTTAACAGTAAGGTATGTTGTTAAGAAAATAAAAACATATACCCCAAATCAATAAACACATCATACTCAATTTAAACGAGCCAAGCTTGAGCTAGGCCTGCTCGGATCATGAGCCGCGAGCCGGCTTGAATTATTTTATTTTATATAGATTATTTTTAATTTTAAATGTTTTAAAATAAAAAAAATATGTGAAAGGTGTTGAAGTGTTTAAATTTTAAGTTTCACTAATCAATAACATATAAAATTTGTGGGAAAATAACAAAAATTATACATATAATACTTTTATTATGCCTTTCGGAATTTAAAATATTAGAAAAATAAAAATAATACATATAGATATATGTGTATTTTTTTTGTTTTTTTATGTTTTCAATATATGTAAAAAAAATAAAAGAAACTAAAAAGAATAAAAAAATTAACGAGCCGGCTTGATTTGGTTTGAACATTTTACAAGCCGAGCTCAACTTTTCGGCTCGATAAAATAAAGAAGTCGAACCGAGCTGGCTTGTTTAAGTTCGAGCTCGAGCTCAATCTGGCTCGACTCAACTGGACTCGATTACAATTTACAACCCTACATTTAATTTAGTTCTAACATTAATTACCCAAAATCAAAATCATTTTTGCCAGAATTCAATGCTTCACAATTCACTTTATAACAAACAAAAAAAAATCCAAATCAAAATCATTTTTGCTTGAATTCAATGCTTTACAAATCACTTTATAAAACAAGCATTTATCATACACCAAAAACATATTTAATACTCCAAAACTTTTATCAATACATTTAATTAGTTGTAAACATTAATTACCCCATAACAAACTCATCACACTTAACTCATTTAACAAAAACAAAATCCAAATCAAAATCATTTTGCCAGAATTCAATGCTTTATATTTCACTTAATACTTTACTTTTGTTTTAGAGTAAAATACAAAAATGTCCCGGGTTTAGGCTACTTTTATCATTTCAGTTCAAAAATAATTTTTTTTTGTATTTGGATCTCTAAAGTTTTATTTTTTTTGCCATTTTCATATAGTTGGTAAACTGGGATAAAATTTTATGTTAACTTCTCCTTTTTTGTCATTTTTCTCATTTAATTAAAATACATTATGATAAAAAATGACAATTATACCCTTCATTTAAATGAGGAAACCGACAAAAGAGAGAGAAGTTAACAGAAAATTCTAACCTATTATACCAATTTGATGAAAATGACCAAAAAAAACTTTAGAGGCACAGATATAATTTTCTTTTTTAAAGTGAAATGATAAAAGTAACCTAAACCACGGGCTATTTTTGCATTTTACTTTTTATTTTATTGTATACAAACATTTATCATACACACACTTACTTTCTCACTCTATATAAACCCATACATCTCATGACAAAATCAGGAACACGATACATTAACAACCTTCCTGACTCGTGAAATTCTCGCGAGACGATCACCAACAAAAGAACTGGTTTCAAAAAGATTTCCTTGGATTTTCAACTGCTCAAAACAACAACAAGATTGATTATCATTCTCTAGGGTTTTCATTCTTCAATCGCCGATTATTCCAACCGTTAATTCGTTCGGTACTCTCTCCACTTCTGTTTTGATTCTTCTCGCAACTTAGGGTTTTCAGTTGTGCAAATTCGCTTTGAATTTTGTTGAATTTACGGTGCATTTGGTTGTTATGTGTGTTTAATTTGTCGTATAAGTTGTGTTTGATCTGATAGTTGCTGAAACGGTGCCGTTTTGTAGGTCTGAATTGGATTAATAAGATGTTATTAATTGTGTTTTTTTTTTTTTTTTTTTCTGTTTTGGGGATATTAATTGATTGGTCAAAATTAGTAGCTACTGGTTGAAGTTTTTTTTTAAATAATATTAATTAATTTTTTTAAAACCTTGAGTGTTATGTTTAATGGTAGTAGATGATAGATTTTAGTTATTGTATTTACTGTAAAATTGTTGCAGATGATATAGTTTGTTAGACATTGTGTTTCGAGTATGTGTGATTCATGTTGATTATTGTGTGTTAAACAGTTTATTGAAGATGAATTGTGTTTATGGCTGAATTGATTAAAATATGCATGAAGTATTTTATATCGAATGCTAAAGCTTGGTTTTAAATTGCGCGATGCGCTCCGATGCGTTTGGTCCAAAAATCTGATGCGTGATGCGTAATGCGTGATGCGAGCGCATCACGTTTTATAAAAGTATACTAAAATTATTTATACATAACTTATAAAAACATACTAAAACGAAAACAATTGTCGCAGTAAGAAGATAAAGAGTTGTGCTTTTAAGTTCAAATCAAGCATCCTAAAATGGTTCTAGAACCATAAAAAGTGTTTAGGAACCACAATGGTTCAATTCAAGCATGCTAAAATATTAAGTATTGAAAAAACCCAACCCATTTTATGAAATCTGGGAAAAAAAACATAAAAAACAATGATGCGTGCATCATGGCGTATTTTGCGACGGGCGCATTATGCGAAATTGTCGCAATATCATCGCATCATGTAAACGCAACGCATCAGGTGTTGCGATGCGCTCTCATTAGCGCAACGGGCGCATCACGCATTATGCGCGCATTTTAAAACCAAGTGCTAAAGGTTCCTTTATTGTATCGGGCTAATTGAATTTGTCTAAGTCTAAATAGGCAATGCATCGATAGTTTGTTATGCATCGATCGTTATCGGTTTGGATTTTGTTGAATTAACGGTGCAATTGGTTGTTCTGTATGTTTACTTTATTGTAGCTTGTGCTTGATCTCATATATACTGAAATGGTACCGTTTTGTGGCTTTAACGGTGAGGAATTTAAAGAAATTAGCTATGTATTAGATTTGAAAGATGTTATTAATTATGTTGTCCGTTTTGGGGGTTTATTTATACAGAGAATAGATTGGGGATATTTATGGTTTGGCCATCTTTTTTAAATAATAATTGATTTTTTAAAACCTTGAGTCTATACGTTTAATGGCAGTAGATCATAGATTTTTCTTCACTAGACATTGTTTAGTACGTGTGCTTCATGTTGATTATTGTGTATTTGTTTTAATGCTTAATTGTATTAATCAGTTTATTTATTGTAACAGGGTAATTGGATTTGTCTACTTCTGAATCGGCAATGCAACGTTAGTTTGTTTGCATTGATTGTTCCGTTTTTAGTGTTCTTGAAAGAAGGAGAAACGACAAAATTGGTCTTTTCATTAGTTTCCGTTGTAGCTGAGTGTTGACTATAAGAAAGTGCCGGTTGCATAAACAGATGGATTTTGCAAAGCGATGGTGTAAAAAGTTGAAACCGAAAGAGAAACCGAAATCTTCACCGAAACGGGAAGTTAGGAGTAACGGAAAAGAAGGATTAAGAGTAACAAGTGATGAAGCACCTTCAAACGCTACTAAACAGAAGGTTGAAGCTGCCAAACAGTATATAGAAAAACACTACAAAGAGCAAATGAAGAATCTTAACGAACGAAGGGAACGGTATGGACTTTATGTGTCGTATATTTTGTTTGAATTTTAACTAATGAAATCCGCTCATTATCTACTTTAAAATAAGTTTGTCGCTAAGCAGTTAATGCGGTAAAATATCGGATATCGGTCAAGGACCGATATTTGAGATAGAGGTTATCGCGGTGGGATATCGGTAATTTTAATATCAGGCAGAATTTGTATATATAGCAATTTAACACTAACAATTCAGTAAACTCTCCTACCATTAACAAATTAACCTTTTGCAACTTGCAAAACACCAACAATTGTAGCTAATAGTAACTGATTAACAATTAAGACTGAAAACACTAATAGCAGCAATAAGAAGAAAGAAGAATGGTAGAACTAAGAAGAAAGGTACTGATATCGGGAAAATCGGTGATATATCGGTCAATATCGCCGATAACATCAGTATTGATATTTGACACCGATATTTGACATGGGGACCGTCTGACCGATAACCGATATATCGCCGATATCAACTGCATAGGTTTGTCGCAATCTCCGTGCGTTATACTAGATCATAGCCGCAGTATTTATATGTTCTATAAAGGGAAAAAAGTTTCTTATGCTCTCTATTATTGAGGTTTAAAATGCATTCTCAGTATGATTGATCACCTATAACGTACCGGTCATTTATATTGGCATTTTGTAACTCATAAGTAAATGATAAACGGCTGATACAAATAGATCTTTAAATGAATGTGATTAAGAACTATAATACTAAAAATGATAACAGAAATCCATTCTTGATGCAGGCGTAATGTTCTCGAGAAGAAATTGGCTGATTCAGAGGTCTCTGAAGAAGAACAAAACAATTTACTTAAACATCTTGAGAAAAAAGAGACAGAATATATGCGCATTCAGCGGCATAAAATGGGCGCTGATGATTTTGAACCATTAACAATGATAGGAAAGGGTGCATTTGGTGAGGTATAACTATATATATAAAATCTTATTCTTTACAGAACCATACAAAAGTCAAACTCACCAACCCTTTTTGACCTGCCTTGAGCATTGACTTTGACTTTTAATCTCTTCCAGGTTAGAATATGCAGGGAGAAAACAACTGGTAACGTGTATGCAATGAAAAAGCTTAAAAAATCCGAAATGCTTCGTAGAGGCCAGGTAGAAGTTCAGTTAAGATTTTGAGTAAAATGCTATCTCCGTCCCTGAGGTTTAGCCAGTTTTGCGACTTTCGTCCAAAAGGTTTACTTTTTTCGCATCTGGATCCAAAAGGTTTGAAATCTTGCCATTTTCATCCACTTTGTTAACTCCATCCATTTTTCTCCGTTAAGTCAGGGGTATTTCCGTTCTTTTTGTTTACTTAAAGGTCAATTCGGTCTTTTTCACTTTATGTACAAGCATTTAACATAATGTACAAGTATTCAAAAGACCGAATTGCCCCTTAAGTTAATAAAAAAGACTAAAATACCCCTGACTTAATGGAGAAAAATGGATAGAGTTAACGAGCTGATGAAAATGGCAAGATTTCGAACCTTTTGGATCCAGATGCGGAAAAACAAACCTTTAGACGAAAGTCACAAAATTGGCCAAACCCTAGGGATGAAAATGGCATTTTACTCTAAGATTTTATTTAAAATGCTTTAAGTTGGTTTATCAGAGGGTTGTTTTTAGGTTGAACATGTGATAGCAGAAAGGAACCTGCTTGCGGAAGTCGATAGCAATTGCATTGTTAAGCTTTATTGCTCATTCCAAGATGAAGAATATCTTTACCTCATCATGGAATATCTTCCCGGTGGAGATATGATGACTTTACTCATGCGAAAGGATACGTTAACCGAAGACGAAGCTCGGTTTTACGTTGGGGAAACTGTTTTGGCAATCGAATCAATACACAAACATAATTACATTCATAGGTTGATACTTGATACAAAAAAAAAGTCTTTACTCTTTACTAGTTTACTTCACTTCATACAAACATGGGACAGTTTTTAAATTTTAATCCCACTTGTAATCTTTTTCCAACTTGTGCAGGGATATTAAACCTGACAACTTGTTGCTTGATAAATTCGGGCACATGAAACTGTCAGATTTTGGATTATGTAAACCATTAGACTGTACTAATCTTCAAGAAAAAGATTTCACCGCCGCAAATAACTTAAGCGGGGCCCTTCAAAGTGACGGGCGTCCTGCTATACCAAAACGCACTCAACAAGAGCAACTGCTGCATTGGCAGCGAAATAGGAGGATGCTTGTAAGTTATTTTATTTATTTCATTTTTCCAAACGCATTGATATTGAACATTTTAAGAATATTTCGTGTTGTAACGATGTAGGCTTATTCTACTGTTGGCACACCTGATTATATCGCTCCCGAAGTTTTGCTGAAGAAGGGATACGGAATGGAGTGTGATTGGTTTGTATCTTTAGTGTAACCGAAGCACTTTTTGATATATTTATAATAACTTGTGGGTTACCACCCGCGCTCCGTAGCGGGTTCGAAACATAGATAAAAAATAAGCAAATCGTGAGAGTTAAAGTTGTTTGATGTTTTAGTTATAAGGGGTTAAACATGCCATTATTAAAGTATAGGGGCTAAACATGTCATTATTAAAGTTGAGGGCTAAAGTTGTTTATTGTTAAAATTGAGGGGCTGAAGTTGTTTTAGTTAAGGGGCTAAACATGTCATTATTAATGTTGAGGGGCTAAACATATCATTATTAAAGTTGAGGGGCCGAAGTTGTTTGATGTAGTTAAGGGGCCAAACATGTCGTTATTAAAGTTGAGAGGCTAAAGTTGTTTGATGTAGTTTAGGGGAAAAATGTCGTTATTAAAATTGAGGGGCTAAACATGTCATTATTAAAGTTGAGGGGCTAAAGTTGTTTTAGTTAAGAGGCTAAATATGTCCTTACTAAAGTTGAGGGGCTAAAGTTGTTTATTATTAAAGTTGAGGGGCTAAAATTGTTTGATGTTGACAAAATAGCATATTTGTAGTATATAATATTAATCCGATTATATTTTGTTGCTTGTAGGTGGTCTCTTGGGGCTATAATGTATGAAATGCTTGTTGGTTACCCACCCTTTTATTCAGACGAACCCATGTCTACTTGTAGAAAGGTCAAATCGTTGACTTTTGCATATTACGTAAACCTTTATCGTTGAATTTATCGATGCTTATAAGTTTTACGTTTCTAGTACAGATAGTGAACTGGAGAACTCATTTGAAGTTTCCGGAAGAGGCAAAATTGTCTCCAGAGGCGAAAGATTTAATCTGTAAACTTCTTTGCAATGTTGAAAAAAGGCTCGGGACCAAAGGTGCTCATGAAATAAAGGTGACGTGTGGTTTAAAATTAAATTTGCTTTTAATAGCTACAAATAGAGAGATTAACGTGTCGTTTTGGCGTTTACAGGCACACCCATGGTTCAAGGGTATAGAATGGGAAAAGTTGTATCAATTGGAAGCTGCGTTTATTCCGGAAGTTAATGGGGAGCTGGATACCCAAAATTTTGAGAAGTTTGAAGAGGTAGTTTTTTAACTGTTTATCTAATTTCCTTTTCTGTCTTTTTTTTTTTGCTTATTTTTTTTTTGTTGTCGGTGTAATACTACTACTGCAGGGTGAAAACCAAATTCCTTCGTCAACAAAATCAGGGCCTTGGAGAAAGGTTAGTAAGAATATTGGTTTACCGAGTGCAATCTCAACCATGATTAATACATGTTGTGTAGATTATGCTACTTGGGATCTAGCTATTGGTTCTTATTCAGTTAACCTAGTTTTGCAATATACGAAGTTCACATAAATAGTAATCTATTAATGTTCTCTTGACAGACCTGTTTGAGTCATTATCGGATATGTTTTTTTTTTTGGGAATAACATTTTGGGCAATTAGGTCTGGTCTATCCGTTTGTTCCTAGAATATTCTGGTAAAACTAGGGCATAACACGTTTGTTCATTTTTTATTTCTTCTAAAAAGTATTTGACTTGTTAGTTATGATTACAAGAACAATGTTAATAAAACCGTCATAGAAGGTTGTCTGCATACTATGCAATTAGAATAGACTTTAGGTAACTTTCAACCTAATTTGATTTGTTCCCTTTTTAGCTAAATTTGTTGATTCGACTCACTTGACCTGTTTATAAGTTAAACGATCGAAGTTGCCTTATCTAACAAAGTTTATTAATTCTTTACTAAAAGTGCAACAAAGGTACTGTATTAGCTATTTTTGCCCTTCCTATCCTCTTTGCAAACATAAAAAGAAAGAAATTTGAAATGATTTGGAGCGAAGACTACGATGATGCTATTTTGCATCATAAGATGCATAACCTAAATAAGAAGAATATTTAAACAGTTGTTCCGACGGAATTTTTAAACATTATGCTTAACCTAAGTAAAAACAATGCGTTATGCATACACAAACAAATGAGTAAATAAATATTTAAAAACTTGTTCCGACGGATTTTTCCCCTGTAATTAGGAACTTTATCATTGTTCAAGTTCCCGCCTTTTCATTTTGTGGTTACAAATAACTTTAATTACTATAAATGTATTCACTTTTGTGTTCTAATTTATATATATTCCACTTGTTTTTGGCAACTGCAGATGCTCTCCTCTAAAGATGTGAACTTTATGGGGTACACATATAAAAACTTTGAAATTGTAAACGAACATCAAGTCCCGGGAATCGGTAACTAGCTCTCTCCTTGTACACAAGTTCATTTGTTTCTGTTTTTTTTTATATAAAAAAGTTTATCCCAAAAATAAGGCAATATAATAATTTATGAATGCCAAAGTCATAATTCCTTATTAACGGATATAATTCTATCGGTTTTTGAGCATTCTTGGTAAATGTGACTGGTAAGATTGCATCAACATGGTCATAATTAATTATTTTTCCAAAATTAATTTTCAGCTGAGTTAAAGAAGAAGAGTACAAAACCTAAAAGGCCAACCGTCAAGTCACTTTTCAGTAAGATCTCTCTCTCTCTCTCTCTTCACCCCTCTCTTGCTCTCTCTTCCTATTTCATTCCTAATGTGTGTGTGTATAGTAATATATATATATATATATATATATATATAGGGAGAGAGAGAGTTTAAAATACAAAAGTCTTAACTTGCAACGGTATGCGACCAACAAAATAACGTAATAACCAACCTATGCTTGATTTTGTGTTTTGGCCATGCGTGATTTCTTCTTCATGCGTAGTTAGGGTTTGAAAGTGTTACGTGCGTAATTTACAAATGAACATGTGTAATTAAGTCGCGTACCATCGCACGTTAAGGAGCTATTGTACGTTAACCTTCCCCTATATATATATATATTTCGTATATTCTCTTGTTAATTGCACTACTGTCATAGGTTTCGAAAATACCTTTCAATTCTTGCAAAATAGTGGGATCTAGTTACTTTGTGAACATAGCCAACGGCAAATATGTTGTTTAGCTTAAGTTTTTGCTAAAATATAAGAGCTGTCGCAACTGATATGGGACGCCTTAAAATGGAAATGATTGCAATTTTCACGGGACAAAAGGAGTATATTTTTGTGGGTTTTTTCCCTCATCTGTGGGAGTTTACATTCTAAATATGTCATAAACATGAAGAGCGAGAAAATACATAAATTGAATGGATTGGGATTAAACAACACATCACACTTCTTGTTGTCCAACATTTTTTAATGAAATATTTAGTTTTGTCAATGTTTACAAATATATATTATTCCATAATAATGTGATTATTTGATATAAATGATTCAATAGGATTTTTTATATATAAGAATTATTTACTTTTGTCAACTTCCTAACCGTAAAGGCAATTTTATTTGTGATTACCTCTTTGACCCGTAAGATTAAGCATAAACAGAATTGACCCATTAGTAAGTAAATGTGTTAAAATTGATTATCTGTACGTATGTGCTTGAATCTGTGTGTTTTCTTGCAGAAGAAGAAACAGATTCGACCTCCTCGCAACAAACTCACGGAAGCTTTCTCAACCTCCTACCCCGCCAGCTAGAAGTCCCAAAGGAAAATGAGTCCACATGAAGCATTACTCATCTGTTCATAAACAGTCGCATAGGCATAGTTATAAATTTAATCAAAATCTAAAGCATTAAATGTGTTCCTTACAACCAGACAAATTTTCATTGTATACAGAATGAAAGATGGGTTTTCAGTTTGTTCAATTTGCGTTTGTTTGAAATATGGATGACCGATTGTTGCGCTTTCGTTTTCTTTTATTTTTTTGGGTCTCCTGTAAATTGGTTTCCTGGATTTTGTATATCTGTTTTAGTTTTGCTTTCTTTCAATTTGTATGCAACTTATCTAGTTGTCATATTAAGTTGCTGGTTGATGATTAATCATTCTGTCTTTAACTCTTCTGTTATTGGAGCTAAACAGCGGGTTAACAGAACCATAACCGAAATGACCGGAGAATGCATAATCAATGGTTTGCATCTAGGGCTGTAAACGAACCGAACGTTCAGCGAACAGTTCGTGAACCGTTCGGCGGGAAGTTCGTTTATGTTCGTTCGTTTAATAAACGAACGAACATGAACAAGAAATTTCGTTCGATTAGTTAAATGAACGAACATGAACAGAGGTCTCGTTCGTTCGATTGTGTTCGTGAACGTTCGGTAAGGTGTTCGTGAACATTCGTTGATTTGCGTTCGTTTATGTTCGTATGTTTGTGTTTTAATTGAAGATCTTTGTACTTTCTTATATTTTATTTTTACTTTTTATATTATTAAACTTTTATTTATTTTATTTTCCTAACAATTAAACTAGGAAACCAACTTTCACCTTGTTTATGCATCATTTCCCTTTCATTTCTCATTATTTACATCCACGAATACAATCGACCTCCGTTCCAGAATAAGGGATTCAAGTTCGAGTGCTACTCTCTGGGCCATCTATCTTTATCCTTCGTCACGTTCGCCAAATTTATTTGTGTTCGTTTGTGTTCATGAACCGTTCGCGAACACGCTCATTTCCTTAATGAACGAACACGAACATAAAATCTCGTTCGGTAAGTGTTCATGAACCGTTCGTGAACACATTTATTTCCTTTACGAACGAACACGAACAAGGCCTTGTTCGTGTTCGTTCGGTTCGTTTACAGCCCTATAATTGCATCTACATTTTCATAAGCACACTGATAATGAAAGTCTAGGGTTATGTGCATTAGAACCACCACCTTTGCCAATGGCGGATCAAGCTCAAAAATTTAGGATAATTCTAGTTTTTTAATTTTTTTTTTTGGGATAAGAGTATCTTTTGTATAAAATCGAAAAAAAAAAATTTACACTAGATAGACGGAGTTGAGGGGTATTTTTACACTACGGAGTTGTGGGGTAGCCCGTGCTACCTCTGCTTGTACACTATAGAGACGGAGTTGAGGGTAGTCTTGCTTTCACAACTTAGAAAAGAATTGTGAAAATGGAGGGACTATTGTCATTAAATGGAGGCACTTTGTTAAATTGAAAGTTACCATTGTCTTTACATTATCCCCACATTTCGGATCATCGGCACTTCGGTTATAAATAAAATGATGAAATAGTCACAACTAACATTAGTGATGCACCAATCACTACTATAGGTAAGGTATACACACAAAATACAATCTGCAGTCTGAACCATTCTATATCCTACATTTATAAGGAGGGTTAACAATAACTATTTTTTATTATTACTTTGTAAAGGTTGAGCCAACAAAGGACTGCCACGTGTATCCCACTAACATTTTTTATTTACTTTTTAATTTGTTCACACCATAAAATGTATATATAGAGGAATAAACATAAATCATTAACAAAATCTAAGGTAGATCAAGTGGTTAAATTGTTTAACTTTGTAATTGAGAATACCAACGTTCTATCCCAACAACAGGTAGCAATAATGTTTGTTTTGTTTTAATGGTTTGGCCACTACTATACACATATAAAGTGGTTTTTTAAAATACTATTGTATTATAATATTAAATTTATATTAATTGCCTATTTCTATACTTTTCACCACTAATATTTAGTAAAGTTTATATTTATTTATATTTTAACAATTATTATTATTATTATTATTATTATTATTAAAATTACTTTATTTTCCCTTTTAATTTTAAACCCTTTAAACTATAAATAATACAAGTTTTTAACTCATTTAATTTAATTTTCTTCTGACAGCTTGAGTTTATGAACTTTAAAAAATAAATAAATGTGTGGTTGTGTTTAGTTCGGTATAAATTTTGTTGACATTAGAGTTGTATTAGATATAGAATATTTTTATCGAGTGCCGGTATCATATCAATACCTTGAGAAACTGTATCTATTCCGACCAAACAACATCGGTATTATCAGAACCAATATTGGTTTTTAAGATTTTCGGTTGATATAAATCATGTGTTGATATTCGTTTGGGCATATTACGACTTTATGATTTTAGGTTTGCTCTTTCACTTACTATAGCAAGTGCATTACCGTAACCCGCCGAAACGATAATGACCGAATTCTCCGTTGCGGAGCGCGGGTATTCCCACTAGTTACCAACAAAATAGAATCCAGGTCAACTGGTTCTTTTATGCACAAATCACTAATAGGTATGGACAAAAAACGATAATAAAGGAAAAAGGTAGCTAGCATCATAATCTTCCAATCAAGCGTAACTTTTTGCTCCCTGCTGTAAAATGTTTCCAGGCTGCAGCATCAAATCTGCCATGGATATAATAATCATGGTCAGTTTCCTCATACTGTCAATTTAAATAAGAAAACTAAAAGATCATATAAAAAAATAAGCTATTAGTCTACAGATAATCAGAATAGTAAAATTGGCAAGGTCATATCACGACAAACAGAATTCAAGGGCTTCATGATTTCTACAAAAGTTACATAAACCCAAAATAAATAATAATTCAATAATTCGTTCATTTGATGAAATTATTAAATAAATTATCAAAATAAATGAGCTCAGATCTTGATTTACTAAATAAAAAAAGAAAGTGAAGATAAATCACATAAACTCAAGAAACAAAAGTTACATGCTCTCCTTCCATCCAAAATGGACTCAAATAAAACTCAACTTAATGGTACATTTTCCCTTTTTTATGCCACTTCCAAGTTTGACTTTATCAAACCATAGACCAATATGGTATTATTGAATTAACAAAACTCTATTCGAAATAGTATTCCATTCAAATGAAATCAAAGAGAAGCCATATGAATTTGATTAGCAGTAAAAATGATCAAACTTAAAACTGTACAAATAATAACTTTTTAATATGGTTTTGCTAATCTATATGCTATATAATAAAAGAAACCACTTTAGGGACACTCTTATAGATAATTATTATTTTAATTTAATATTTTCTAATTAATTATAGATAACCCTCATATTAAATATTATTTAGTTTAATATTTTATGGATAATTATTATTTAGTTTAATCTTCTTCTCATTTATAATATTATTTAAAGAAAATTACGATTTTGGCCCCTGTGGTTATATCACTTTTACCCTTTTAGCCCAAAAAAGAATTTTTTAACATCTGAGCCCCCAACATCTTCTTTTCTAACCCTTTTGGCCCCTAACAGTAACCTCATCCATTAAATGTTAGGGGCCAAAAGGGTTAAAAAAAGACGTTAGGGGCCAAAAAGGTTAGAAAAAAAGACGTTGGGGGCTTAGATGTTAAAAAAATAT
Source organism: Helianthus tuberosus (assembly GCA_030545235.1). Lineage (NCBI taxonomy): Eukaryota > Viridiplantae > Streptophyta > Magnoliopsida > Asterales > Asteraceae > Helianthus > Helianthus tuberosus. Next base: position 205,803,378 of record CM060425.1, read on the forward strand.
TTTTTGGCCTAGAAGGGTAAAAGTGATATAACCACGGGGGCCAAAATCGTAATTTGATTATTTGATGTATAAAATTAGATTTATTCAATTCGTACAATACACGAGGTTTTTTAAGGATATATATTTTTTTTATTATTTGATACAGGAAATTACATTTATTCAAACCATGTAATACGCATATTTTTAAAGATATAATTTTTTATTATTTAGTATATAAAATTACATTTAAGGATATATATTTTTTATTATTTGATATAGAAAATTAGATTTATTCAATTTGTACAATACACGAGGTTTTTTAAGGATATATATTTTTTAAAATTTAATATAATTTTAAACAATTCGTACAGAAGATAATATAGTCTTTTGAAATATTTATTAGATTTCAAAATTATTTATCTTGAAATTAACAAAAGAGTTAAATGTCATTTTAGTCCTTATAGTTAGGGTTATTTTGTCACATTAGTATAAGGGTTTTATAATACACAGGGTTTATAAAGATATAAAAAGATATAACTTTTTATTGATTGGTATATAAAATTACATGTGCTCAATCCATACAATATATGAGGTTCTTAAAAATGTAACATTTTTCATTATTTAATATATAAAATTAAATTTACTCAACCCATACAATACACGGGGTTCTTAAAGATATAACTTTTTTATTGTTTAATATATAAAATTACATTTATTCAACCCATGTAATAAACGAGATTTTTAAAGATATATTGCTTTATTATTTGGTATATAAAATTACATTTATTTAATCCGTGTAATAAACGTGGTTTTTAAAGAGATATTTTTTATTATTTAGTATATAAAATTACATTTATTCAACCCGTGTATTACACGGGGTTCTAACCTAGTTGTATATAAACAAATGCTTACATATTTCATGGAAATTTAATCCATTAAACCCCATTAATTTTAAATAGGTTATAATGGGTTTAAAGTTTAGATTGAATATTACTCCTGGTAATATTAGTTGGCCTTATCAATACGAGTGCAAACATTAATTAATTTAATAGACAATTTTCACAAAGAAAACCGTAAACCATATATTTTAGATTATGTTTGAAATTGTTTGTTTCAAGAAAAACAATTATATATATAAGTAATTTAATTTAAAATTATTAAAGGCAGAGGGAGAGATACCTTCAACGTATGTAGATACAGGGGATATGGGAGATGAGGGGCCAGTAACTCCCCTTTTTACTGCATCTTTCTTTCAGACCTCCTGGGCAATCACCCCAGATGTCTAATCTCAAGAGTGAAGGCAACAACATTTCTGGTAGATCCATCATCTTAGGGCAATTAGCAAAAGAGAGATGGTGGAGGGAGGTGAGGTGTTGGAGCCCCATTGAAACTGATTCCAATTTCTCAAATCCATCTATTTCAAGACAAGTAAGAGATGAAGGAAGAAGATGAGAAATTTGACTACAACTAATAATTACTCCATCATCACCACCACCGTATAAGTATAGTGTCACAAGTGAGGTTGGAAAACTTTGTGGGCCCCACTCTGAGAAGGGCCTCTTCAACTTCCCAATTTCTAAGGAACACAAATTGGGAGGCCAAACCCAACCAGGAAGAAAGCAAAAATCCAATTTGGGACAATTTCTTATTTCCAGATCCTTTAATTTCTGTAACGATTTTAAAGTGTCTGGAAATGACTCAAGGTTTTCACAGTCGTATATAAACAATTGAGTGAGGTGAACCAAGCAGTTCAATTCAATGATTGATTTCAGATTTGGCCAATCACTTATCCATACATATTCAAGCTTCGGCATGCTGCTTCTGTTGTTCGTTTTTTGTCCTCCCCACTCCCACTCCTTTTCCAATAGGTTCCAGCAATCATAGATTGTAAGTGACCTGAGCTTCTCCTGTCCTCCTTTTGGAAACGACACAACTCTCATTGAACTACAACCCCATACAGTCAACTCCTCAATGCCATCTGGACAGCTGCAACTCACCAAATTATCACAATACAACACTTTCAGTTTCCTCAGCGTCACAAGAATCTTACTTGCATCTGCATCTGATTTCACCAGGTATCTTACTTCATCACACCAGTCAATCTTTAATTCTTCAACTGCCCCAAGAGACTCTATAACACCTCCCCACACCTCATCATTAAGCCCTGAAATAAATGATATATCCAACTTAGTGACTGCTGAAGCTACTTCAAGCAGCCTTCTCAACACACCACTATCACAGTTACCTAATTTTAGATCATTCAATGAAGGAAGTGCTTCAAGTGTGACTTCAACCAAATTAGGACAATCACTTATTTCAAGCTTTTGCAAGCGTGGAAACACAGCCCTTGACCATTTCTTCCACCCAGGCATATCTTCAAAACTCAGAATTTCAAGTGAAGGAAATGCTTGACCAGTCCCAAATAACTCAGAACCCACAGCTTCCACCCCATATAAGCCTTCTATTACCAACTTCTTGAGAGACGGTAGCTGCCCAAGTGGCGGTAGAGATGTACATCTCTTACAACCCCTTATTGACACATGCTTCAAATGAAGAAACGAGGGATCCCCAACCCAATTTGGAAATTCTTTTCCCCCATATGACTTAATTTCCAATTGTATTAACTTATCATCACAAGGCTTCAACTCATTTAGTACCGCTTTTTCAAGCATTTCATTTCGTGAATCATGTAGCTCATCACTCCAAACAAGCTTCAACTCACTAAGCTTCTTTTGTGAAAAGTTCGCCTCATGTGCATAAGTTTGACTTTGCACTTTTTCCAAACCTACAACGGAAATTTTTTCATATAGATTCTTAAAGTCTTTAAGTTTGGCTATTTCAGTTCCGCTTTCACTTTCGATATTGATTTTCGAAAGAGTAATTTGTAGGCTTTCCAACTTGCTAATCTCTAACAGCATCTGAAATGAAAGCAGGGTGTTCCTAACGTCAAGATGTTGCAGGTTCTTCAGATTTCGGAAGTTGTTGGGCAACTCAGTTAATTCATCACAACCAAACAGGATCAATGTTTGTAAATTAACAAGATTGCAAACCTTTTCCGGTAAATGTGTGATATGAGTTTGAGATAGATTAAGATATCTCAAGTGCCTCAAAGTACCAATGGACTCCGGTAACTCACTTATTTCAAAGCCGCTCAAACTTAGAACCCTTAATAATGGTAACTCAGGAAGCAAGTCAGTCAGAATCTTATTGGATAAGTAAAATTTTCGCCAACCTTCCACCTCCCCAACAAACGTTGCCAAGAATGTCCTCAGACATTTGGCATTTTCAAGTACCTGGAGCTTCTCGTAAGCTACATATTTCTCACGAACAAATGACATATGGCGGTACTTGTCTGGCTTCATCTTCTTAATATTCTTCTCTGACTCGTTGTCTAACCTTAAATAAAACTCGGTAGCAACAGATGTTGCCAAGTCATTCATGAGGTCATGCATCACAAATAATAATTCATTATTAGGTGCATGTTGAAAAAATGACCTTGACAACAACTCGTCAAAGAATTTGTGACCCAAGGTTTCTTTTGTTGAATCGCTTGGAGTTGGCTGGAAGAATCCTTCAGCCATCCAAAGTAAAACCAGATCCTCCTTATCAAACAGGAAGTCCTTGGGAAACAATGAGCAATATGCAAACAATCGCTTCAAAGGTGCCGAAAGATCATGATAGCTAAGTCTCAGGGCTGGGATAATTTTATCTTCAACCGGTAATTTCCATATCTCACTTTCTAACACTCCCTTCCATGAATCTTCATCTTTTTTTGTCCTCAATGATGTACCAAGTGCGATCAATGCCAGAGGCAACCCATCACATTTCTTCACAATACCTTCACCATGTGGTTTAAGTGACAAGTGTGAATCGAAATTTCTTACGCGTAATGCATGTAGAGCAAACAAAGATAAAGCATCATCATCTGACAGGCTCTCCAGATGCTTGTATAGAGAATTGTAACCCAGCTCTTTTAGTAATATATCCTTTCGTGCTGTTACTATGATTTTACTTCCTGGGGAACATGTATAAAAGGGACTGACGAGGGTTTCCCAATCCTCACGACTCTCACTCCACACATCATCTAACACCAATAAAAATCTTTTTTGTGTTAGGTGATCTCTAATAGCTTCTTGAAGTTTATTAAAATTTTTATGTTCCTCCTTTGCCTCACCTCCAAAAGCTATAAAGATCTCTTTGCTTCTAACAGAGATATCAAAGTCATCTGAGATGCAGATCCACGCCTTGAGTTCGAAGTGATTGTTGACTTGAACATCGTCATACACAAGTCTAGCCAGAGTAGTTTTCCCAACCCCACCCATACCAATTATGGGAACAATGCTATAGTTTAGATCACATGGTTCATCAGCCGGTAACAATAACTGTTGAACCAGTGCATCTTTCTCAGCTTGGCGCCCAACAATACGAGATGGGTTGACAACAGAGGATTGGAATCTTCTATTGTTATTATTATTATTTCTTGGCCTGGTTTCCTCCTCCACTCTCAAACCAAGGTCAGCTTTCTCCTTAACAAGATCTTGTAGTTTGGTGGAAATATCATCTAACTTGGCAAGCATCGTAGTATCCCGTGGGAAATTAGTGCAACAAGTTGGGATGATAAGCTTTCTTACCTTGCTGGTGATGCCTTCTGAGTCGTGGGTGGACTGATCACTTTGCATGGCTTCGGTCACCCAGCCGTCGAGTACGTCATCTATGTCATAAGCCAGATGCTGGAGATCATTGAGCCATCGTTTCACAGGTGCACTGGTTATCTCTTTCTGAGAAGCATCAGTAAGCACACCTTGGATTTGTTCTAAGGATCTCTGCCACTTCTTGATCTCAGCATCAAGTCCCTTGTGGCGAGCAATGGTTTTCAAAGCTGCATCGGACAGCTTCTCAAAGAGGACAGGGAGGAGGGAAGAAAGCACGAGTTCAGCCATTGATTATGAGTTGTGAGAGATTGTAGATGAAAGGTTTGATGTTGTGAGTGCTTGAGAGTTGTGTACAGTGGTTCAGATATTCATTCAGATTTATGGTCAACGTTTCAAATATTGTTTTGCACACTCACATCAGATCTGAGATCAGATCACCAATCAACATGCAGGGGCGGTACCTACCCTGTCCCCTTAATATTTTAAGTGAATGATTTTGGAGTAATCTGGCATACGCCGTAAAAAAACAAAAGAAATAATAAGATATTTTCATTTAAATATATACCCATCTATTATTGACAAATCAGCACCAATATCTGATCTCTTTTCTTTTTGTATTTACACCCTAAATTTCCATTCAGAATTATGGTCAACGTTTCAAATACTGTTTTGCACACTCAGATCTGATCTGAGATCACCAATCACCATCCAGGATTCTTACCTATGGCTGCAAACGAACCGAACGAACACGAACAAGGAATTGTTCATGTTCGTTCGTTAATGAAATAATGAGTTCACGAACGGTCTAGAACACTAGAACAAGATTTTGTGTTCTTGTTCGTTAATTAAGGAAATGGTGTTCGTAAACTTCACGAACACAAACAAACATAAGTAAAATCGGCGGGGGCTAGAAACGGATGGCGAAGGGAGTAGCGCTGGGACTTGAAATCCCAATAGAACGAAGGTCGTTGAATTCATCGATCTCATAATGAGGAAGGTGAGGGAGACCGTGCAAAAAATAAGCTGGGAATAAAGTTCAACTCCCACTAGCATCACTTTGAAGGACATTGGTGGTGATAATGACGTTTAGAACTAGGCCTCTCTGGAGGTCGCCAGTTCAAAACCGAGCCTAGCCAGGTTTTACCTCAGTGAGCCTTCGGGCGGGCGGGTTTTCCCCGTAACTGGTGGCTTGGTGGCTCGAGTATGCATCAACTCTGACCGTTATGGAGGAGGGGATGCATTTGGTCGATTAAGGTCATCCGATGATGCTTATCCAGTGATTTAGTTGGTCGTTCAAAAAAAAGAGTAATAAATAAATTTATGAATATAAAATGTATAGATTTAATAAATAAATGTACAATAACCATTAGGGGCGGTACCTAACCTGCAGGCCGGCTATCCACTAAATATTTCTATATATATTTGTTTTTTTCTTTGGAGGGCGATGTATACTAAGAGTATCTACAATAGACATGTTTTTTGGTGTTTTTAAAGAGAGAGAAAATGAGGTGGAGGAGAGAGGGTGTGAGGTGGAGGAGAGAGGGTGTAGTTATGTTTGTGGGAAAAAATGAGAAAAAACGGAGGGAATAAAGTTATGTGAGTGTGATGTAGGAGAGAGAAGAGAGAAATAGTGTTTTTTTGTGTATGTGAGTGGGTCAAGAGAGAGAAATGCACTTATTGATTGGGCATGTGCCACATTAACACCAAAAAACACCTCTATTGGTGATACTCTAACTATATAAATACAAAATGTTTTAATATGCTGGTTTTGGACTTTTGTATATTGATTTCGGACTTTTGTTTGTGTTTTTTTATGGTGATGGTATATTATATTGAAAAAAAGTTAATATATTGATTTTTGACTTTTGTTTGGTTTGATTCAATATATTGATTTTGGACTTTCGTATTTTCTTTTTGGTAAAACCGACAAATTATTCTGACGTGAAAACGGGTGGAGAAGAAATATATCAAACAAACCATTACCTACTACTACAAAACACAATGAGGGGAATAGTGCCAGACAGCTGTCTGGCACTCCCCTATTGGACCAACAAGTATATTGTTTGATATTCGATTTAAAATTACGTTTTTGCCTCTGTTTAAAATTACCGTTTTGCCCCCAGCTCAAACTAAAATTCCGCTTTTGTCTCCATCTCAAAATTACGATTTTGCCCTCAAGTCAAAATTACGATTTCGTCTGCCACTCTCCCATTGGACCAACCAGTTTATTATTTTATATCCATTTTAAAATGACGGTTTTGCCCCCCAGCTCAAAATAATATTACGCTTTTGTCCCAACCTCAAAATTTCGATTTCTTAAATATAAATTTCCTACTTCATACTTGGGCTGTTTGTCTGAAGTGTGAAGGGATGGCCTTTTCATTAAAAGAAGGGTCATGCTATTTACACACGGTCCTCATTTTTTTCACACCCTAAAGCGCCCCTTTTTTCAAATTTATATTACGTTGTTACCCCAAGTTAAAAATTACGAATTTGCCCTTGTTAAAATTTCAAATTTTCCCCCCTTCAAATTTACAGTACTGCCATCACTTTAGCTTTTGGCAATTTACGATTTTACCCCAGTCAAAAAATACAACTTTCCCTTAGTTAAAAATTACAATGTTGCCATTGTTTTAGTTTTTTTTTATCAAAAATATAAAAGTGTTTTGTTTTAATTGGTTGACTCGATTTAATTGTTTTTCGTGTCAATGAGCTGCTGCCTAACACTCGCTCATTATTCGGCCACCGCCCCGCAACGCGGGCGGGGCATCTAACTAGTTTATATACATTTCTATAAAACTAACGAAAAGGATAAAGAAGAGTAAAATGCACGGATAGTCTCTGTGGTTTGGTAAAATTTCACCCTTAGTCCCCAACTTTTGAAAATTACACTCTTGCTCCCTGTGGTTTGACAGTTTGTTACGCGGATAGTCCCTGGAGTGAAAGGGGGTTAGTTTTCTCAGTTAAGTTAAGTTGGTGTGAAATGACTATAATACCCTTAATATAAAATTAAATAAACTAATTAAGTATTAAATATATAAAACCTATATGTATATACACACACACTTACCGAACCATATATATCTTTCTACTCTCTCTCTCTCTCTGTCACACTAAAAACCATCACCACAGTCACCTCACCTGCCGCCATCACCCCTCCCCACCACCGCCATCCCCTTCCACCACCACACCTCCGCCTCCAAAACCCATACCCGCCTCCACCATCAACCACCCATCCCCAAATCAACAACCCCTATCCACCTCACCCTATCACCTTCACCAACCCCACCACCCTCCACCACCGATCGTACAAATAATCTGAAACAGATTTCAAGATGAAGCTCCCAGCACCTGCAAATTTCAAATTTTGTTCAATTTTATACAGGTTCTATGAAACTACGATTGGGGGTTATGGAGGTGCACGATTGGGGGGGGGGGGGTGCTCTGTAATTTGCAGGATGCACACCGATGGAAGTCTGATTTGCAGGTTCAGGATGATTTGCACACCGATGGATGGCTGGGTGGAGTTGAACGTGATGCGCAGGGTGGCAGATCTGGATGTTTTACGGGAATTATGGTGATGACGGTGGATGGTGATGTTTAACCGGTGGTCGTTGGATGTGGGTCATTGGTGGGTTTCAATGATTTTTGAGTTTTAAATTGGTGGTAATACATCAAAGTGAGTGACGCCGGAGTGGTGGTTCAGTAGAGGTGGTGGTTGGGAGAAGATTCAGGTGGTGGAGCGTTGTGAAAGAGAAGATGGTTGCAAGAAGATGAAGAAGAATGTTCTGTTGGTTCAGTAAGTGTGTGTATATACAAATATGTTTTATATATTTAATACTTGATTAGTTTATTTAATTTTATATTAAGGGTATTATAGTCATTTCACACCAACTTAACTGAGAAAACTAAACCCCATCCACTCTAGGGACTATCCGTGTAACAAACTGTCAAACCACAGGGAGCAAGGGTGTAATTTTCAAAAGTTGGGGACTAAGGGTGAAATTTCACCAAACCACAGGGACTATCCGTGCATTTTACTCGATAAAGAAAAAAAAGGAAGCCAACATCATAATCTTCCAATTAAACTTAGGCTTTTGCTTCCTGCTGTGAGGGTTGGCAAATCTGTAGTACAGAGTGTAAAATGCATTCAGTCAGAATTGAGTCTGCATCTTAGACCATCGGGTGTGGGGGTTGTCCCCTCCCCGTTTCAGTTTGTCGCCCACGTCGCACACCGCCCCCCACGGGCTCCTCGCGTCACTCCCGGCTTCTCCAAGCCGTTGGAGACGAGGCAAAAGTTGTGGGCCCCCCTTAATTAATGCCGTTTTTTAAAGGCTAGTTATTTTAAAAAAAAATTAATTTTTTAAATTATTTTAAAACCTATAAATACCCATTCATTTAACCTTTTTTATACAAAAATTCACCCACACTCTCCAAACAAACCCCTTTAGAAAATAATCTTCTCTAAAAAATAGACAATGTCATCTTCCTCTTCGTCGGGTTCGACGGATACCAGAGAAGCCGTAAAATATTTTATAAACACGGTGGTAGCGTGACACAACTAATTCTGGAAGAAGAGGAGGAGGAGGTTTCGTCACAACCACGAAACAGGAACCCGACCATCAACCGAGACCGAGAAGGTAAGTTTTATTTTTATTTTTTTTATTTTATAGCGTTGCATTATTTTTATAACTTATATATGTAGGTGCTCACGAAAGATTAGTAGCCGATTACTTTGCCGACGAACCGTTGTACTCGGAGACTATGTTTAGACGCCGTTTCCGAATGAGTCATCGACTGTTCTTACGTATAGCCGACGATTTAGCCTCTTATGACCCTTTTTTTACATTGCGATACGATGCTAGAGGCAAAAGGGGCTTCACCACCTTAAAGAAATGCACTGCGGCGATTCGTCAACCGGCTTATGGGACAACAGCCGATGCTTGGGACGAATACTTAAAGATGTCCGAAAGAACTGCTAGAGAATGTCTATACAAGTATTGCAAATTTGTGGTGAGGCTCTACAGCAAAAAATATTTGCGAAAACCGAGTTACAATGAGATACAACAATTGTATCAACACCACAAAGCAACGCACAGTTTTCCAGGAATGCTCGGGAGCATTGATTGCATGCATTGGCCATGGCGGAATTGTCCTATGGATTTGGCATGCTTTCTTTGGGATTCCTGGTTCGAATAACGACATCAACGTTCTACAAAATTCTGAGATTTTTGACAATGTTATAAAAGGGACCGGTCCTGATACGAGCTTCACGGTTTCGAGAGTGGAGTACAGACGCGGGTATTATCTGGCCGATGGAATATACCCACAATACTCTACAATTGTTAAAACTGTTTGCCAAGTTTCAAGAAGCGGCGAGAAAAGATATTGAACGGTGTTTTGGTGTTCTCCAACAAAAAGATGACATATTATTGAAAACCCGGCACGCGCTTTTACACCCAAAAAGTTGTGATACTGTATGTATGCTTGTATTTTGTTGCATAACATGATCATCGAAGACGAAGGCCGTGCAATTTGTGAGTGTGACGAGAATGCGGTGGAGTAGAATAATGTTCCGGTTAGCGAAGAACAACAAGATTTAAACAGGTTTTCATTACATAACGATTTCACACATGCCAATCTTCAATCAGACTTGATCGAGCACATTTGGAATCTCGAAGAAAACAACGAGTAGTTTTTTATTTATTTGTGTTGTAACTTTAGGTTTTTTTTAAATGTAACTTTAGGTTTTCTTTTCTTTTTTTTAAATGTAACTTTAGGTTTTTTTTAATGTAACTTTAGGATTTTATTTAAATGTAACTTTTTTTATTTTTATTTACTTTGTTTTAATTATTTAACTAAATAAAAATAATAATAATAAAAAAGGGGGAGAACTATCCTCCACACCCTTGGGTAGTTCCCAAGGGGATGGTTCTCCACCCTTGCTGAGGTGACGCCTACGTAGCAGGTAGTCCCTTTGAGGATTAACCAAACCACACACAATGGTCTTATAAAAAAAACAATGGATATAATCATTGTCAGTTTCCTCATAGATAAACACTAATAATATGCACTGTCATAATTCAAGTGCTTCATGATTCTACATATTCATATATTTAGTACTCTGCGACTGTGAGTCACAAGCTGGAAATATAACCAGATAATATAGTTCGATAATTTGCTAGTTTGATAAATTATTGAATAAATTGTCAAAATGAATTAGTTCAGATCTTGATTTACTAAATAAAGAAAAAGAGTGAAGATAATCACATAAAATTCAAGAAACAAATGTTATATGCTCCCTTTTTTTTATCCAAAATGGACTCTAAAATAACTCAATTTAACGTCAATAATCAACACAAGACTTGAAGAGACGTTACATTTTCTCATCTATATGCCACTTTCAAATTTAACTTTATGAAACCACATACATTTATAGAACAATATTAAATGTAAGCTAAATTGAATTACCAAAACTATATTCAAAATTGTGTTCCGTGAAACCAAAGAGAAGCCATATGAATTTGATTAGCAGTAAGAATAATCAAAATCAAATATTGTACAAATTATTAACTTTTTTTAATATAGTTCGCTAATTACATATAAACTAATTCATAAAAAATGGACATGTTCCACGGAAATTTAATCCACTAAACCCATTTGAATTTAAATAGGTTGTAATGGGTTTACAGTTAAAGAATATGACTCATCAAACACAGGTAATATTAGTTGGCCAAATCATACGAGTACACACATTAACTTGATACTAAGTTGAACAATTTAATAAACAATTTTCACAAGAAAACAATCAACCTTATAATTGAGATTATATTTGAAATTGTTTGTTAAAAGAAAACACGTAATATTAGTTGGCCTCCATCAGCGTTTCAGTGTTCGAATCCTTCGCAAGTGTTGTTTTATCTTTAAGTAAAATGTCCGGATAGTCCCTCTGGTTTTGTAAAGTAACACCTATAGTCCCCAACTTTTAAAAATTACATTGGTTCTCCTTGTGGTTTGCTTTCTATTACTCAGATGATCTCTGGAGTGGATGTCCGTTAGTTTTCTCTGTTAAGTCCATCTGAAATTACTTATTTACCCCTCCCTTTAAAAAATAAAAAAGAAATATGGATTATTAAAGAGAAATTTACGAAAATGGCCAGGAATATTGTTGACTTGCGAAAATGGCCATCTCATGCGTCTGTGGAGAAGCACATCACCGATTACGAGACACCTTTTGCGTATGCAGGGCTCATTAATGCGTCCGCCAATGCAGAAGTGACACGTGTCTCATCCTATCATCCCATGCGTCCGTGACTCATCCCATCATCCCATGCGTCCGTGACCCATCCCATAATCCCATGCGTCCGTGACTCATCCCATGTGTTGCCGACTCATCCCATGCGTCCGTGTCTCGTCCAGGATGCGTCTGGAAGTGTCGGGATGCGTTTGAAAGTTGCAGTCATCTCCGGCGAGTTGCAGACGCCTCTGGCTGTAATACAATCTTTTCAGACGCAGTAATCAAACATGGTAGGGTTTGAGTGCAAAAGTGGTGGTGGAGGATTTATTGCTAGTTGGGGTTATTTCGGGCAAGTAATAGTTAAGAGGCTTTCTTCATGGATTGACTTGAGGGAAATTTATTTTCACATTACATCTTTGTTCGGTTAATCTTGTCACACCCCAGCCGATGGCGGAAACATCGGGGTGCGAGCACTAAGCGTTCAGATTGCTCATGAGATTCCATAACACTATTGATTTCAATATAGATTAAATAAGTTTCATATCGTAAATTGTCTAAGCGTCAAACATCGATCACAAGTATCAAAATTACACAATCACTTCAAACATTGTTCAAAACTCTAGATTAACAAGGTGACGTTTCTAGGCATCATCCTAACTTGATTCCAGTATCCAGAATCTTATCAGCCTGCAACATGTATTAAAATAGAGTCAGTACAAAAATGTACCGGCAAGTATACAAGTTTGAGTATATAGAATAATAGATTAAAACAACTCATATCCACAATGTAGGTAATAAAAATAGTTTCAGCCGTGCTAGTGTCGCAGTCCAAACCAGTGATAGTGTCACACCCCGACCGCGTAAAACAACAAACCACGGCGGAATCGTCGGGGAGTGTCGTAACAGAATCATTGTTTCATAACACGTGGAAATCGAAGTTTTGTTTTATTGAATTAAAAGAGGTTACAATGTCTTAAAACAAAGAAACATAACATAATTAACTAGTCTTGCATCTTTTATTGTCACTAAGGCCCAAGTCCGCCTAAGTGTATCTTGATTAATCCTATGCATCAGCTCCTGAAAACACATGTGAAAATAGGTACGTCAGCATAAAAATGCCTGTGAGATACATATGTTTTATTAAAATAGGATTCATGACTTGTAAGTTTAAAGAAAATGTTTAACAAAAGTAGTCATGAACCTTAAAATATTTTCTTTTAGAAATCAAACGAAAAATCGATAAGAAATCAGATGATATAAAAGAATAATGCATAATGAAATGAATAACCAAGTAAAAATGAGTTTGTATAAAAATATGTTGTTTGTAAAACAATGTTTTGTAAAGATATGTTAATTGTGTAAAATGTAATATGTCAAAATTGAAATGGTTTAAATAACGCTACGATATGTAATATCATAAAAGCACTTATATATAGGAAGTACCAGCGGCGTATCCACCATGCTTTTATCATATTGCACAGGCCTCGTTATTTAAATCACTTACTCAAACAAACCATCAATGTAAAAATGTTCATGTATAACCAAATGTAATGTATAGTGAATAAAATCATTTACTAAATAAAAGCATTTACTCAACCCTATAAGAAATAAATGTACAAAACAATGTATTTGATAAATTATAATTTAAATCAAAAGTTATGTTTTGTAAAATTCATGCTTTATTGATACAAACATCTACGCGGTAATGTTCTAACGCCTACATTCAAACCTTGCGACTGGAGGATAAACCCTAGAACAAGTCAAAGGTCTACCAATAATGAATTCGGATTCGGTCATTCCTTCCACCCAAACAAACCTAGGATTTCAGGAACGGGAGTTGTCAATTCCTATGGTACCACTACCTACTACCGAGCGGCATGATCGGTGTTAATGAATGTATTTATGACCCGTTAAACAAGCCAAATGTCATACTAAGTGTAGGCATGTTATATGAAAATAATGTACTAAATATGCTAAATGAACATACAAAGTAGAAATGTAAAACAATGTGTCCATATGCTGAGTGAACATATGCAACAGAAATGCAATGAAAATCAATGTGTCTATATGCTGAGTGAACATATGCAACAAAAGTAATTATGAAAATCAATGTGCTAGCATGCTAAGTGAACATACATAGCAAAACATAATGAAATCATGTACTATATGTGTACTAATGAACATAGCAAGTATATGTTATAAAAGCATGAAAAACATGAAAGTAACAAGTAGGCACATGTGTATCATCCCAAAACTTTTGAAAACGTAAAAGAGGGGAACTATGTACTCACCTGAGAATGCTTAGAAGTCTTGAATAACAACCAAGCAAAGCTAGAGGGATCACGGAAATCAAACGGCACCTAATATAGGTAACTATGTTAATAAACCGGACCTACATCGGAAGATTGGATAGGATGAGGTTTCGTAAACCAAATGAGTATTGGAACTCATATGATATGGTTTAACAAATCCTACATACTAAATAGAAACCTAACCTAAGTGCTTACGACCCATTACGACCCGTTTAGGTAGCTTACGCTACTTTAACGTGTCGTTCGCGTAAAACGCGTTCGGACTGCCTAACTAGTCCTATGACAAGTATTATATGCCTTAACATATCTAATAATGTTACCTAATCAGTTTAGATGTCAAAATTTAGGTTACATATGCTTAAGATGAATTTATGCGTAAAAAGGGTATTTTTGTCATTTTCCTAAGGCATATAAATTACCTATCATACAACTAACTAAACAAAGTGACCATAAGGTATAACATCGGAAGGTTATTCCCTATACAACTATGGTCACAAAATATGTTTGGTCGGATCCTAACGATCGACCAAACGGTCGGGTTCGAAAGTCTAAGCGGTTGTTTAGACCGCTTATCTTACATCCCTATATAAGCACTAAACTAAAAGTGACGAGTTAAACATATTAAAACATGTTTAACGAAGTTAGAAAACAAGTTTGATACCAAAACAAAGGGTTTTGATACCCAAGAATAGTTTGGTTGCAAAATACGCATAAACGCGCATTTTGACCGAAACTATGACTCGTCACTATGCCTAAATAACATGGTAATCAGTAGGTATAGTCACAAGGGACTATAACCATCGTGATTACGCTCACGTTGCGAAGTTCAAATGAACTTCGTGTTGACCAAAGACTGGTCAAAGCAGAAAGTCAAACACTGTTTGACTTTCGTGCTTAAAAAATGCATAAAAGATGAAAGAATACTTACAAAAGGTCCAAGCTTGAAGATTTGAACTCAATTTGCTCAGGTATGAAGCTTGAGAGCTTTAACTTAGAGCAAGAATGAGAACAAATGTGAGGATTGCAAATGGGGAAAATGGGTATTTATAGGAATTCAAGAGCCGTTAAGATCATTACTCGATATTTGAGCTTCAATCTTGGCCCTCCATGTGTACCCACTGATTTGGAAATTGGAATACTATGGGTGTCCAAAACAAGCCTATAGATTGAATAAACCATGTGCCAAACAAAGGAGCAGCTGGGTTTCAAAGAAAATGGTTTCTGCTGAACTGGGGAGGGCTTATGGACCATAAACAGACCTATACGGTCCGCATGGCACCTAGATGCTGGCAGAAACTTTCAAAAGTTGGTAAGACAGGCCCCTGAGACTCCAAACTTGATTTTTGATGCGTTTTGGCACTTCTAACACCCTTCAAGCCCATTTTTAAGCTCCCTAAGGATGTTAAAACATGGGGAACTTGAAATATGCTCAGAAATGTCACGGATGTTGGTTCGTTTGGCTGTACGGTTCCGTTGTTCGGTTAATTACGACGGAAATCGTAACGGACACGAAAACGATCCAAATTGCGAAACGAATGAAGTTTTAGCATTCAAATCATTAAAATAAAATATTTTTATGATTACAAAAATTTTTGGATGTCCAGATACGGCCAGAACGTATGATATGCGCGAAAATGCAAACTTATGCACTTTTTGACGCTTTTAGTCCCTGTTTGACCAAATAAGTTTATTTTAGCATACCGAACCCCTCAAATCCTATTTCTATGCTATGCAAAGGATATTTAGGGTATGTTTAACTTATGATCATATTCTGGAAGGTTCGATACCATACGATTCGGTAGACTTTCGTAGTTTGACGCAAATGGTCCCTACGATCAAGTAAACTTGATTTCGACACACCAAACCCTTCAAAACTTATTTCAAAGTTATGTAGAGGTTATTTAAGGTATGTTAAGCCTATGTCACTATTCTGGAGTGTTTGTCGCGTTAAAATGATTATGTTTACGCATCAGTTCGCGTATAACCTTCGAGAAAGCGATTTAAAGCTCGAAATCGAACAAGAATTGATATGTGCAAATGATACACATATTCATACAAATCCCAAGTATGAAACACAATATTTCATTGATTTGGTATTTGTTTGATGGTCGAAGAGGCACAGATGTCACAATCTCCCCTACTTTAGGAAATTTCGTCCCGAAATTTATTCGTAGGAATCTGTCTGTGACGTTGTGTTAAATAATTGTCTTGCATGGAATCTAGGGTGTCATCTATTTGTGTAGAGTAACCCATCAAATATTTTTATGCAAGGCATAACCCTGTCATTCCCTAGTGGATATACTTCGAAGTGAAAATGAATGGACGATTCACTTTCTCCAATGGGTTCTTCGTCAGGTGTCGAAAGGATATTCATTTCCCTTGACGGATATTCTTCAGAAGAGAAAATGAATGGAAGATTCATTTTTCTCAACGGGTTCTTCGTCAGAAATGGAAATGAAGGAATAATCAAAAGGATATTCATTTCCCTCAACGGATATTCTTCAGAAGCGAAAATGAATGGACGATTCATTTTCCTCAACGGGTTCTTCGTCAGAAATGGAAATGAAGGAATAATCAAAAGGATATTCATTTCCCTCAACGGATATTCTTCAGAAGAGAAAATAAATGGACGATTCATTTTCCTCAACGGGTTCTTCGTCAGAAATGGAAATGAAGGAATAATCAAAAGGATATTCATTTCCCTCAACGGATATTCTTCAGAAGCGAAAATGAATGGACGATTCATTTTCTCAACAGGTTCTTCGTCAGAAATGGAAATAAAGGAATAATCAAAAGGATATTCATTTCCCTCAACGGATATTCTTCAGAAGCGAAAATGAATGGACGATTCATTTTCCTCAACGGGTTCTTCGTCGGAAATGGAAATGAAGGAATAATCAAAAGGATATTCATTTCCCTCAACGGATATTCTTCAGAAGCGAAAATGAATGGACGATTCATTTTCCTCAACGGGTTCTTCGTCAGAAATGGAAATGAAGGAATAATCAAAAGGATATTCATTTCCCTCAACGGATATTCTTCAGAAGCGAAAATGAATGGACGATCCATTTTCCTCAACGGGTTCTTCGTCAGAAATGGAAAAGAAGGAATAATCAAAAGGATGTTCATTTCCCTCAACGGATATTCTTCAGAAGCGAAAATGAATGGACGATCCATTTTCCTCAACGGGTTCTTCGTCAGAAATGCAAATGAAGGAATAATCAAAAGGATATTCATTTCCCTCAACGGATATTCTTCAGAAGCGAAAATGAATGGACGATTCATTTTCCTCAACGGGTTCTTCGTCAGAAATGGAAATGAAGGAATAATCAAAAGGATATTCATTTCCCTAAACGGATATTCTTCAGAAGCGAAAATGAATGGACGATTCATTTTCCTCAACGGGTTCTTCGTCAGAAATGGAAATTAAAGAATAATCAAAAGGATATTCATTTCCCTCAACGGATATTCTTCAGAAGCGAAAATGAATGGACGATCCAGTTTCCTCAACGGGTTCTTCGTCAGAAATGCAAATGAAGGAATAATCAAAAGGATATTCATTTCCCTCAACGGATATTCTTCAGAAGCGAAAATGAATGGACGATTCATTTTCCTCAACGGGTTCTTCGTCAGAAATGGAAATGAAGGAATAATCAAAAGGATATTCATTTCCCTAAACGGATATTCTTCAGAAGCGAAAATGAATGGACGATTCATTTTCCTCAACGGGTTCTTCGTCAGAAATGGAAATTAAAGAATAATCAAAAGGATATTCATTTCCCTCAACGGATATTCTTCAGAAGCGAAAATGAATGGACGATCCATTTTCCTCAACGGGTTCTTCGTCAGAAATGGAAAAGAAGGAATAATCAAAAGGATGTTCATTTCCCTCAACGGATATTCTTCAGAAGCGAAAATGAATTGACGATCCATTTTCCTCAACGGGTTCTTCGTCAGAAATGGAAATGAAGGAATAATCAAAAGGATATTCATTTCCCTCAACGGATATTCTTCAGAAGCGAAAATGAATGGACGATTCATTTTCCTCAACGGGTTCTTCGTCAGAAATGGAAATGGATAGAGTTAACTTTAGATACATGACAAAACTTGCTGTGGTTTCTGTGCACTAAATTCCATAATTATGTATGCATCCATAATTACGTAATTCCTTGCACAGTCCGCATAGTGCATTTCATAATGTGTAGGGGAAGGAAATCAAATGAACAAACATGTGATGAGTGTGACTAGACCGTCATAGGGTCCTTTTAATTAAATCAAATAAATGATCTCTTTAAATAGACCACTAGGGAGTCTTTTCAGCTATGTAATCACATGACATTCCTAACCAGATTTTTGAATCAATCTTTCTAACTAGACCACTCAAGGGGTCTAATTATGGAATAGTACTTTATAATCCAAGGGTCTTAACTATTACGTAGAAGCCCATTAAGGATTTAAGGTAGTACCTTTGGATATCCTACTATGAATCCCTCATATGCAGATATGGAAGATTCTACAAGGATTTGGATAACTAATATTCAGATTACACAAAAACACAACACATAAAACATAATCACGCAATCACATAATTATTTATCTTGGTTTTCAATTTGTTATTATTTTGTTTAAATTTGCTGCTGATTTGTGCACAAGTATTTAAAGCACACCAGGAATCCAATCCGTGGATTTCATTTGGCACTTTAAACATCTTCAAGAATCTAACCATGAAGATAGGAAGATCTTAATAGGAATACGGCTTTGTCCTTATTGAATCGTAATGTACGTATTAAAGCATACAAAGAATTCAATTAAGGGCTCCGATTTGAGCGATAATCATCCACAAGGATCTAATTGTGAAGATAAGAAGATCCCATATTGACGGGTGGTCCATTGGACAACCCTTTATGATGTTAAAAGACAAGTTTATCCCTGATTTAATTGTGTAATTATCTTGAATTAGATAACTATGGTTGCTTATGTTTCAGGTGCGGTTCGGGAGCTTAAAGTGGATAAAATGCAGCTTTGGAGGGTTTGGAGTTGAACGGGTAGCGAGTGGAACAAAAGTTGAAACAAGGCACAAAACTCAGGTTGTCACCGTAAACTACGGTCCCACCGTAATTTACGGTGGACCTGATTTTGGCCATTTTCTTACTGTAACTCAGACAAAAGCCACCGTAACACATTGAACATCACCGTAAATTACGGTGATACCGTAATTTACGGTGGAGGCGACGCACAACTTGTAACTGCCATCATTTAATCAGTTTTATGGTGTCTTTTCAATTCTTCTCATCATTGGTCGGTTAGAGAACACACTAGGGGCAATTTTGGCTGTTCTTACTTAGTTTCAAACAATTTCTAACATTCGGGTTGTGATTTTGATTCGTATGAACATTGAATTTGTTGCTATGATGATTCACCAAGCTATGTCCGGCTAAAACTTTCGGTGATCATCTTAGGTGAAGGTTTCTCTTAAACTTTTGTGTGTTTATTTCTGAATCTCTAGAATGATAACTTGTGTTTGCTTGATTATCATGGTGTATGCATAATTGTTTGTAGCGTGTTAATTGATAGTGCAATTTCTAGTCTCAATCGTACGTTCTTGGTGCCGTTGGCAATTGAGATATCACGGGAAGGGTTAGGGTTGGTTATTGATTAATTGGTCATCGGGAAACAACCTTGCGTTTATATAATCCGAGTACTTTGTTCCCTTTTATCACTTCAATTATTTATGCACGAGTTATGTCTATGTAACTCTTTCTAGTTGGAATTTCACACAATTGTTAAAGGAAACTAAATCCTAAGATGGTCATTGTTTTCCTAATCTGTTAAACAACCAATTTTGATTTGCAATTAGTTATTAATTTAGTTTTCTAAAACAACAATCCAATTCATTGATCTTTATTTTTTTACAAAGTAGGTTAATTGTAGTTTAATCGCAAAGCTATATAATCGACATATTTTCCACATACTCCCTGAGTTCGATACCCTTTTACCACTATCTATAGTTGTTATTGGGATTAAATTTGCGTGTACCACGACAAGCATGTCAAATTTTGGCGCCGTTCCCGGGGAGTAGTGCGCAACGTGTGTCAGTTTGTTAGTTTTGCTTTGTTATTTTCGGGTTTACACTGGTGTGTTAGTGTGCAGGTTCTACAGGTGCATGCATACTAGAGGCTCTCATAAAGCGTCACCATTGTCATTTGATCCGGAGATTGAAAGAACATTAAGGCAAAATCGCTTGTTAGTACGAGAAAACAGAATTATTGGTTCACCCACATCACCCATTACACCACGAAACATCATGCAAGAATCTCAAGTACCACCCACAACGAGTCAAACGACCTCATCTTTTATACCTACTTCCACACAACCATCACCAAACACCACTATTCCAAACATTACCACAATGCCTACTCCACTTCATGATACAACACTACAACCAACACAACCGATCACTACTCAAGTCGAACCTAGTCTTACCTTTAGCCCATCTACTACGATTCCACCACTCACTCATTTCTTCCCAGTTTCAGGGCAATCATCCTCAACCTATACAGTACCACAAGGTTCGACTGTTGTCCATACAACTTCAACATTTAGACCATCGAACCAATCGGGCTTTCAATACTCGACCATTCCATTTGGGCAAACTTCGGGTATAGGGGGAGATGGATATGAGGAAGGATACGAAGATTTTGAGGGTTATGATGAAGATGGGTATGCTTATGGGGGTTATGGTGATCAAGGAGAGTTCGGTTATGTGCAAGGTCAATCTCAAGGGATGGCAAGTGTAGGTGGAATGCCACAACAACAACAACTCATACCGCAACACATTAGGCCAAGGCCACAAGGGCTACCAATGCAACGCCCTATTCCATTGCAACAAGTTCGCCCGCAAAACGTACAACCACAATTCCAAAGGCCGATTCAACACCAACCGATGCCACAACAACAATTTCAACCACATGTACCACAAGGGCCTATACCAAGGCCAATGGGTCCTGTTCGACCAAGGGTTAGGTTGGGGGTGCCAAGAAGGCATTTTAGAGAAAATGCGAGAGGAATTGAAGCGCATTTTAGACCGGTAATCACTCAAAATCCCTCACCGGTAGTTATTCCTCACAATGATCAAGGGAGGACCTTTGAAGTTAGAACAAATTCTTTGCGAAGTTTGCCGAAATACAAAGGGCTAGCAACGGAGGAACCGTATTTCCATTTAGAGGCCTATGACTCAATTTGCAATACTCTTGGGAGTCAAGGTTTTTCGGCTGATGATGTTAAGTTGGTCATGTTTCAATTTTCTTTAGAGGACAAGGCAAAGAATTGGTTCTACACTTTGCCTTCGGCATCTATTTATACTTGGGCGGAAATGCAACAAATTTTCCTAGACGAATTTTATACCGCCCAAAAGACTAATGATGCTAGAAAGGGGTTGAGGAGTTTTCAACAACAACATGGTGAAATGTTCCATGAGGCATTTGAACGTTTCAATATGATGATTAAAAATTGCCCTCACCATGGGATTGAACTTTGGGAGTTGATGAATGCCTTCCACGAGGGGTTGAGTGCCGAAGATGCTCGTGATTTAATGTCCATTACCGGTGGGACTTTTGGTACAAACTATGAGAATGATGATTGGGAGTTTTTGGAGAACATGGCAATTACATCAAAGAGAAAGGCTCAAGCATCGAGGAGAGAGCGACCGGCCATTGCCCGACCTCAAGTGCACGCAATAGATGATGGTAATGTTCAAACCACTAACCAAATTTATGATGTTTGTGCTTTGTGTAATGAAATAGGTCATGAGGCTGAAAATTGCCAAGGAATGGTGGAAGGGCAATATGAAGAGGTTCATGCAGTTCAAGGTCAAGGAGGGGGTGGTAGAAATTTCAACAACATGAATTCTAATACCTACCACCCCGGGTTGAGGAACCACCCAAATTTTCGGTATGGGAACCCTTCAAATCAAGCTAACCCGAACTTTCAAGGTAGCCAAGGTAACTTTGGTTCGCGCCAACCTTACAACAACCAAAGTGGATATCGAGGCGGGAACAACCAAGGCTATCAAAAGCAATATCAAACGGGTCAAGAACAAGGGGGGTCTTCGGGTGGAAATGAGATGATGGAAATGCTTAAAAGCATGCAAGCGGAGATGCAAAAACGGAACCAACTTGATGAAGTTCGAATGCAAAAGGATGAGGTTCGTGACAAAAGCATCCAATCACTAACAACCCAAATGGGTCAATTGGCAACTGATGTGGCGGAGTTGAAGAAAAACAAGGGTCAACTTCCTAGCGACACTAAGGTAAATCCATCACACGGTTCGTCAAGAGGTAATGTTAATGTTCATCATGTTAGTGTTTTAAGAAGTGGAAAAGAGTTTAAAGCCAATTTGTCACCCGAATTGGTTGAGGGGGTAGTTGAGGACATCACGGGTAATGATAGTGATGATGAAGTTTCACCGGTTAAACCTAAAGAAACAAATGTTAACAAATCGGGGTTGGGTGAAAATGAAAAAAGTGAAAAAGTTGAGGGTGAACCGAGTCAAGTCTCGTTTCCATCGGCTTTACTTGACCCGGGAAAGAAAAATTTTATTGCATCAAGAGGTCCCCAAAAAGAAGAGTTGTGGGACATGTTTAAACAAGTAAAAATTAATCTTCCATTACTTGATGCAATAAAACAAGTACCCGCTTATGCAAAATTTTTAAAAGAATTGTGTACGCAAAAGAGGCAACAAAAGAAGAAAATGCCTAAGTGGGTAGATTTAACCGGGCAAGTAAGTGCAGTTTTAAATGGGGAGCTTCCTCCTAAGCTCCAAGATCCGGGCACGCCATTGATTAACATCCAAGTTGGTAATTTTCAAATGGCTAAGGCGTTGCTAGATCTTGGAGCCGGAGTTAGTATTTTACCGGGGGGCTTATATGACCAATATGATTTTGGTCCGTTAGCAAGGGTGGAGACAACGGTTGTTTTAGCCGATTTGTCTCATAAGCTACCTCGAGGGATGGTTCAAAATGTAATTGTTAAAATTGATGAATTTTATTATCCGGTTGATTTTCTAGTCTTGGACTACTCATCGGCGGACCCAAAGCAACAACAAAATGTGATTTTGGGTCGGCCATTTTTGAGCACCGCGCATGCGGTAATCGATTGTAGATTTGGTACAGTCGATATGACTTTTGGGAATCGGAAAATGCGTTTGAATGTTTTCACTAACAATTCTAATGCTAATGGTGTTGATGAGTGTTTCATGGCAGATATAGTTGAAGGATGCAACCCGCATGAGTATGAGGAGGATGGTATGGAAGTGTGTTTGTGTGATTTTTCTGAACAGGTACATGCTTATGCACTACGGGTTGAAGAAGAAAAGCAAGATGCCATGGCCTTGAGGGAAGGTCGGCCGCCATGGACTCACCAATTTGAAAGCTTGCCGGCGGAAATAGACTCGGGAACTAAACCATCATTGGAAGAACCGCCCAGGTTGGAACTTAAAGACTTGCCGAGCCACTTGAAGTATGCGTTTTTAGGGGATAATGACACTTTACCAGTCATTATTGCCTCTAATTTAGAATTGGCACAAGAGCAAGCGTTGTTGAAAGTCTTGAAAGAAAACAAGGGAGCTATTGGATGGACAATTGCCGATCTCAAAGGAATTAGTCCATCAATTGTCATGCACAAAATCATTACCACTGAAGATGCAAAGCCGACACGAGAAGCTCAAAGGAGATTGAATCCGAACCTAAGGGAGGTAGTAAAAAAGGAGGTATTTAAATGGTTGGATGCGGGAATCATATATCCGATTTCGGATAGTGATTGGGTGAGTCCCACTCAAGTTGTGCCTAAGAAGGCCGGCATTCAAGTAGTCAAAGATGAAAGTGGTGAACAAATTGCCACCCGACCGGTTACCGGGTGGCGTGTATGTATTGACTACCGAAAATTGAATGCCGCCACTTCTAAGGACCATTTCCCGCTACCGTTCATTGACCAAATTATTGAATAACTATCGGGTCAAAAATATTACTGTTTTTTGGACGGGTATTCGGGTTACAATCAAATAGCAATACACCCGGATGACCAACACAAGACCACCTTCACTTGTCCATATGGCACCTTTGCCTTTCGGCGGATGCCCTTTGGCTTGTGCAATGCTCCGGCAACTTTCCAACGATGTATGATGAGAATATTCTCGGACATGGTTGGAGAGTCGCTCGAAGTATTTATGGATGACTTCTCCATTTTTGGCACTAGTTTTGATGCTTGTCTCAACGAATTACAAAAAGTTTTAAAAAGGTGCGTTGAGAAAAATTTAGTGTTAAGTTGGGAGAAAATTCATTTCATGGTGCAAGAGGGCATTGTGTTGGGTCATGTAATTTCTGAAAGGGGAATGGAGGTGGATAAGGCAAAAATACGGGTAATAGCATCGTTGCCACCTCCTAAAAATGTTAAGGGTGTAAGGTCATTTTTGGGACATGCGGGGTTCTATAGACGTTTCATAAAGGGTTTTAGTGTTATCACCAAACCTTTGTGTAATTTGTTATTAAAAGACGTCCCATTTGATTTTACTAACGAGTGTATGCAAGCTTTCACTGTTTTGAAGGAACACTTGGTCAGAGCTCCTATCTTGCAACCACCGGATTGGTCAAAGCCGTTCGAGATAATGTGTGATGCAAGCGACACCACTATTGGTGCAGTTTTGGGTCAACGGGTTGATAGAAAGCCGGTGGTGATTTACCATGCAAGCAAAACTTTATCCGAAGCGCAACCCAATTACACTACAACCGAAAAGGAGTTATTAGCGGTGGTGTATGCTTTGGATAAGTTTCATGCTTATATTTGGGGGAGCAAAGTGGTGGTTTATTCGGATCATAGTGCGGTCCGATATTTGATGGAGAAGAAGGATGCGAAGCCCCGTTTAATTCGGTGGGTATTATTGTTACAAGAGTTCGACTTAGAGATCCGAGACAAAAAGGGAAGTGAGAACGTAGTGGCGGATCACTTGTCTCGGATTCCGGTGGAAGGGATCGATGATGATAGTGAAATAAATGAAACGTTTCCCGACGAGCAACTCTTAGCCGTTTCCACTTTTGTTGCACTGTGGTATGCTCATTATGTTAATTACTTAGCCACGGGTGCCATCCCAAGTCATTGGACCAAGAAGCGTCGACCACAATTTATGGTCCAAGTGAAGCAATATATTTGGGATGAACCGGATCTTTTCAAGATTGGACCGGATCAAGTTATACGAAGGTGTGTGCCTGAGACAGAAGTGTTGGAAATTTTGACCCATGCTCATTCGTCCGCATGTGGAGGTCATTTTAGTGGGCACAAAACAGGCTACCGGGTTCTCTCATGTGGGTTTTATTGGCCCACAATTTTCAAGGATGCATGCGAGTTTGCTAGAAACTGTGTAAACTGCCAAAAGATGGGAAGCATATCGAAAAGGGACGAGATGCCATTACAACCAATCTTGGTTGTAGAGATATTTGATGTATGGGGTATAGATTTTATGGGTCCCTTCCCGAATTCAAATGGTTTTCTATACATTTTGGTAGCGGTGGATTATGTCTCGAAGTGGATTGAAGCTATTGCAACACGAACAAACGACCATTCGGTTGTTTGTAAATTTGTTCAATCCAACATCTTCTCTCGTTTTGGCATCCCGCGGGTTATTATAAGCGATGGTGGTTCGCATTTCAAGAACTTCAACTTCGGGAAATTATTGAAGAGGTATAGTGTGAATCACCGGATTGCCACACCTTACCATCCGCAAACGAGTGGGCAAGTCGAAGTGTCCAACTATCAAATCAAAGAAATTCTCATGAAGACGGTAAGAACGGATAGGAAGGATTGGTCGAGTAAATTGGATGATGCATTGTGGGCATACCGAACGGCCTACAAGACTCCAATTGGCAAAACACCTTATCGGATGGTCTATGGAAAGGGTTGTCACTTGCCAATGGAGTTAGCGCATCGGGCACATTGGGCAATTAAGATGGTCAACGCGGATTATGACGAGGCGGGAAAGTTGAGAAAGTTGCAATTAAGCGAGATAGAGGAGATTCGAGACGAGGCGTATGAATGTGCATCGGCTTATAAAGACAAACTCAAGAAGGTACATGATGCAAAATTGAGAAAGAAAACATTTGAAGTTGGGCAAAAAGTTTGGTTGTATAACTCAAGACTCAAGATGTTCGCGGGAAAACTTAAAAGCAAATTGATGGGCCCGTATGTTGTTCGGCGAGTTGGAAGGTTTGGTGACGTAGACATTCAAGACGAGCAAACACTTAAACAACAAACGGTGAACGGTCACCGGTTGAAGCCATACTTGGAAGGGAACGACATCAACAACTTGGAGCTTGACAAAGCGGACTACATCTTACGCCCGGTCGATGAGGAACAACCGTGAGAGGCCCAGGTTTGGTAGTGTAAATAGTAGCATTTTGTTTTGTTTTGTTTTATATAGTTTGCACAATTACCGTACTTCCTTGAAATCCGTGTTTGAAACAAGTGTGGGGATATTCGAGTCACGAATTATTCTAACATTGTGTTGAGGACAACACGGGACTTTCGAGGGGGTAGGGTGATTTTTACACGTTTTTGAAAAATTTTAAAAACATAAAAAAATTGAAAAACTTGAAAAATAAAAAAAAAATGAACCTTAAAACAGCATTTTTCAGCAAACCAGAATCGCCTAGAAGCCACCGTAATTTACGGTCTCACCGTAATTTACGGTGGAGATGAAACATATTTGGTCTTTACGGTACATCTCTACTGTTTTACGGTAGAAGGTTTTGTTCAGATTGCACCGTAATTTACGGTCTTACCGTAATTTACGGTACGCAGGGTAAGCAGATGGGTCGCTCCGGTTCCTACATATGTATAAAAAAAAACAATCAGAACATGTGAATAACCCCAGCCACTCAATTTCATTCCACTTTATCATCTATCTATCACCATCTATCACTTTCTCAAGTTCCCCTCAAAATCTCCATAGCTTCTTCAACCTTCAATCATCCATATCTCACTCAATTCTTGTTCAAACTAAGTGAAATCGGAGTCTATCTTGACTAATTTTTCACGTAGTTTCTGATTTTGCCAAGAGATTTACGAGAAAACACAGTTTTCGGGTCCGAATTCCAAACCCTAGTCCGGAAATTTTTGGGGGTTTTTTTGGGAGTTTTTGTTTCACAAGCACTTTAGCATCTTCAAACTAAGGTATGAAAGCTTATTTGTTATATTTTGATGCTACATTGTGAAAAGTAAGGTTATTTAGGTTACTTGCCCATACCCACTTCCTTGTTCTTAGATATGGTTATGAAATTGGTTATTTGAACATGGTTATGGTTGTAGATGTGGGATTTGTGATTAAAGTAGTGAACTTTTGGGATGCTCTACATTGTAGAGACACCATGCCCGATTTTTGAAAAATTCTTGATAAATTTTTGGTTCACTAACATCTACAACCATGGCAACAAGCAAGTGTGGGGATATTTTGGAGAGAAGGGTCTAATTTATTTTGTTTGGTTGTGTTGTTTACTCGATTGTGTGTAGGAAAATGGTTCGAACGAAAGAAAAAGCCGGGGCAAGTTCATCTTCTTCGTCTAGAGATAAGGGCAAGCAACCGGAGCAACAACCACGGAAGAGATAATACATGGGTCGAGTAAGCGAAAGCGAAAGTGAAGATGAGGAAATGGAATTGGACCCGGCTGAAAAGCCAAAATGGGACTCAGGTCCATTGGATGAGCAGCCGGAGCATTGGCAACCAATTTTATACCATGACCGCATGAATAAGTTGAAAAATAAGGCAGCGGCATTTATATGCGAGAGGGAAGTTCGTGAAGTGGAGTTTGGTCCATTAGGTGTGTTTGACAAATTTCGTGCTCTAGGATGGGAGTCGGCGTTGAGTTGCTATGATAAGGATAAAAGCAACTTGTTCATCACCGAAATTCAAGAATGGATGGCAACTCTTAAGGTTAACACATATGAAAAGCCATCACAAATGAAGTTGACGGGTATGGTGCATGGGGTTCCAGTGGAGATGTCTTTTGATACGTTGAAGAAGCTTGGGAAATATGATAGTCTTCCAGCCCGTGACTACATGATTCCCACTCTTGATAACCTTTTGGTGAAGCCGGAAAAGCACCCCCGGTGGAATGACATGTTGGCGACATTGTTCTTACCGGGTACTTATCATGGAGTTTTGTATCGGAAAAATTTGAGAATCGAAGCAAAGTTGTTATTGGCGATTTGCCTCTTGAATGTCATACCACGAAGGGGAGATAAGGAGCAGGTGAGGTTCCCCGAGGTACCCGTTCTCTATTCGCTACTCCATGGGTCTCCACGCTTTCCCATCCGATATCTAATCATGAACCACTTGTGGATTTGCCGAAATAAGTTAGGAAGAGACATTGTCCCATATTGTCGAATCATCATGGGGTTAATGAAGCAACAAAAGGCAATAACGTCTGAAGATAGAGGGGCAACGAAAAGGCATCAGCCTTTTACCTTAGACAAGTTGGGGATTGGTTGGACATACACACAGTCGGAACGGTACCATAAACTTTAGTCGGAGGGGCAGCGATGGAGAGCACTAAAGGTG
The DNA here is from genome assembly GCA_030545235.1 of Helianthus tuberosus. Classification (NCBI taxonomy): domain Eukaryota; kingdom Viridiplantae; phylum Streptophyta; class Magnoliopsida; order Asterales; family Asteraceae; genus Helianthus; species Helianthus tuberosus. The sequence goes on from CM060425.1 coordinate 205,832,160, forward strand.
GGTGCAAGAGATCTTTTACCGGGAGAAGCAGATGAGCCTGAAAGTGATGTGGAGGCTCCAAGTGGGGACGAGGATTATGTAGAGGAACCGCAAGGTGGTGAGAATGTAGGTCAAGGGGGTTATGGTAGAGGTTATGGTGGTATGTTCTACGATTATACGGAGCAGTCCTATGGAGGCACGATGCAAGAAGTGATCGAGAATCAACGTCCTCCGGCATCCATTTTTGAGACATGGTCGGGTTCGGAGCGGACGTTATTTGATCAAAATACAAGGATGAGTGCAAGCTTAGAGCGGTCGTTAAAACATAGCTTTGATCGTCAAGAGGCGTGGAACCGCACACACGCGTATTCTCAAGAAGTGGAAATGAATAATCGATATCATGACGACCAAGAAAGGAGAATGCACGTGGATTGGCATGCCGGGCGGCCGGTGGTTGTGGATCCACAATATGTGGATTATGCGTCACTACCACCGTATGATGGTAGTGTTTCGTATCCAACCCCGCCGATCCATCATTCACAATGGATTGATCCGCGCCAACAAGAAGGAGCTCAACAACAAGGTGGGAGTAGTAGCGACTCATTTGCATTTGGCGAATGGAACGACATGATGTCTTCCATTTTTGGACCTCTGGGACCCCGCTATTACTAGTCAGGTTGTACTCTTTCCTTATATATTATGTGAATATTTATTTAGTTTGTTTTGTGTATGGTTGGGCGATGGGGTGGTGTTAGTTTGTGATGTTATGTTGGGTTGGTGCGAGTTGGTGGTGTCATGTTTTAAAAAGAAGAAAAACATAAAAATTATAAAATGAAAAATCTAAAAAGAAATTTGTGGTTTGAGTTGAAAAGCTTTTAGTTGATGTTGAATGAATTTTAGTGATCAAAGCCTCCTAAAACCATACATTGGGGTCAATGTATCCCAAGTGTGGGGATGGGGGGAATTTTTGAGATTTTGAAAAATTTGGAGTCAAGCAAAACATTGTGAGAATTTGAACACCCTAGATTAACCCCAAATGGTGCACCGGCAACCCTTGATACCCTTTCATTCTTGGTGAGAGTTGAAGCCACACTTGTACATAAATAATGATTGTCTTTGATGAGAGTGGCAACGGGTGGGGGTGCATTAGAACTTGTGCTTGAATGCGGTTCGAGGCCTTAGTTGAACATGAATGCGAAAAGGATAAGGGCATCTAGGTAGCCTCGTCTTTAGTGTGTGTGAGTGTGGGATTTGGGGGGTTGGACCTCATAAGTTATATATATGAGCATGGTTGCGAGAGGGGCGGGAGTTTGGACATTTAGTTGCCCAATTTTGTGCCTAAAAGCCTATTGATTGTTACCCCTAGCTACTTACTTAAAAATTTAACCAATTTGACCCGGTCTTATAGTGTTAGTAGTAATAGTTTGAGTAGTATGATGTAGATTTGTTTGATGCTTCATTGCATATGTGTTTGCTTGAAAAAAAATCAGAAAAGAAAATAAAAAAAAGAGAGAAAAAGCAATGAAAAAAAAATGAAAAAGAAATAATGTTTAGTTGTCTTGTAGATATTAGTTAAATTGGTAGTTGTTAGTTTACTTTATTGTGTAATAAAAAGACCGGGTTAAATTTTCGCTACTTCATATATATTCCATTTCCTACCTATACACCTAGCCACGTTACAACCTTGAAAGTCCCTTTGATTTGCATTCATGTTTGACACATTTTAGGAGAAGGATCGATTTAGGTACAAGCCTATAGTTGTGCAACCGTCCGTTGGCCTTTGTGTGTCTAGCTCATATTGCTAGTGCTTACTTATTACCGAGAGGAGAGACATAGTGAGGGGTGCAATAGTTGGGTGTTAAAAAGGGGTTAGTAAAAGGATTGCATGTTTTTGTTTGGTTTAAATTGATCGCTTGTGTTGAAATTGATTTGATAAGTTGCTTGGGACAAGCAACGGTTAAGTGTGGGGATGTGACGGGTGGTCCATTGGACAACCCTTTATGATGTTAAAAGACAAGTTTATCCCTCATTTAATTGTGTAATTATCTTGAATTAGATAATTACGGTTGCTTATGTTTCAGGTGCGGTTCGGGAGCTTAAAGTGGATAAAATGCAGCTTTGGAGGGTTTGGAGTTGAACGGGTCGCGAGTGGAACAAAAGTTGAAACAAGGCACAAAACTCAGGTTGTCACCGTAAATTACGGTCCCACCGTAATTTACGGTGGACCTGATTTTGGCCATTTTCTTACTGTAACTCAGACAAAAGCCACCGTAACACATTGAACATCACCGTAAATTACGGTGATACCGTAATTTACGGTGGAGGCGACGCACAACTTGTAACTGCCATCATTTAATCAGTTTTATGGTGTCTTTTCAATTCTTCTCATCATTGGTCGGTTAGAGAACACACTAGGGGCGATTTTGGCTGTTCTTACTTGGTTTCAAACAATTTCTAACATTCGGGTTGTGATTTTGATTCGTATGAACATTGAATTTGTTGCTATGATGATTCACCAAGCTATGTCCGGCTAAAACTTTCGGTGATCATCTTAGGTGAAGGTTTCTCTTAAACTTTTGTGTGTTTATTTCTGAATTTCTAGAATGATAACTTGTGTTTGCTTGATTATCATGGTGTATGCATAATTGTTTGTAGCGTGTTAATTGATAGTGCAATTTCTAGTCTCAATCGTACGTTCTTGGTGCCGTTGGCAATCGAGATATCACGGGAAGGGTTAGGGTTGGTTATTGATTAATTGGTCATCGGGAAACAACCTTACGTTTATATAACCCGAGTACTTTGTTCCCTTTTATCACTTCAATTATTTATGCACGAGTTATGTCTATGTAACTCTTTCTAGTTGGAATTTCACACAATTGTTAAAAGAAACTAAATCCTAAGATGGTCATTGTTTTCCTAATCTGTTAAACAACCAGTTTTGATTTGCAATTAGTTATTAATTTAGTTTTCTAAAACAACAATCCAATTCATTGATCTTTATTTTTTTGCAAAGTAGGTTGATTGTAGTTTAATCGCAAAGCTATATAATCGACATATTTTCCACATACTCCCTGAGTTCGATACCCTTTTACCACTATCTATAGTTGTTATTGGGATTAAATTTGCGTGTACCACGACAAGCATGTCACATATGGATTTTTTTTTGGAATTTGTGTAACGAGAGGTGTTTCGAAACCTTGCACTAGACGTGCTTAAGTCGATACACGAGGTAGAATGTTCATGAAGTTGAGGTGCTAGATATGCCAAGGCGACATATGAAACAGAATTTGGAGGTTGGGTATTACGTATGTTAAGTCAATCATACGAGCAGGGTTGACTTGAGGTTGGTTTGGACCACCTTGGCTTGGGTTGAGTCGACAAGCATTTGCTAGGTGACCGAGTTGCCCACATGATGCACACAGACGACACTATAGGTAAGCTAGGTGATGTGCATTACATTTGTTGCATATCGGTGCAGTACCGGCATAAGGTTTCCTTGCAGGAGGTTGAGCAGCAGCAGGATTTGCAACAGCTTTGTTTTGGATAGCAAATCGGCACATGTTAACCAAATGTCCCCATCGTCTACAGCGGGTACATTTGAAACAGGGTATTTGATTCGGATGATGACGGTTGCATGGATTGCACCAAGGAGCAGTTCCCTTGTACGGCCTCCTGGCTGGCGGTGCTCCTGCTTGATTTGGCTTCTGTTTCCTTTGGTGTCTCTTGGGCGGCTTCATCCTTGAGGCGAGTCATGGTGATAGCTAAAACAACGGTCCTCTGGAGTACGACGCCTATTTGTTGGGCAATTGTAGCACCTAGTTCAGACATTTGAGTGTTGTTGCGATGAAGAGGCATCATAAAGATAATGGAAGGCATGGGAGGAAGCAAGCGAGATGTTATCGGATAATCAAAACAGGATGGCAACGCATAAAAATTGTGATCATTTGTTTGTTACCTAAGGCAAACAAATGAGATGGTGACTAATCAAAGTAAGTGGGTCATATTAATGTATCGCGAAGACATGCTTTAGCCTATAAGTGAACACTCACCCAAGAGTTCCCAGGTAAGAGTGATTGTTCCGATTATGTGGATTTGTACGAACACTCTAGCCTTAGCCAGAAAACTCAGAGTACAGGCATTCACCCTTCTAGATTGCACGTGTTCACATTATAAGACCCAACTTTGACGAGATTTTGAAAACTTTGAAGGTTCAAAACCTTATAATAAGTCATCCTAGAATAGATGATTGGTTTTCAAAGCGGATCAGAATTTTGTGTTCTCATTGTGGTTGTCACCTAAGGATAAGTGACGGTATTGTTTTAAGATCTAAACACAAGAATCTTGTGTTAGGGTCCTAGGAAGGTTATAGACTAGGTCAAAGCATTAAGAATAACCTAATTCCCTATGACCATGAGCTCTGATACCAACTCTTCTGTCACACCCCGACCGCGTAAAACAACAAACCGCGGCGGAATCGTCAGGGAGTGTCGTAACAGAATCATTGTTTCATAACACGTGGAAATCGAAGTTTTGTTTTATTGAATTAAAAGAGGTTACAATGTCTTTAAACAAAGAAACATAACATAATTAACTAGTCTTGCATCTTTTATTGTCACTAAGGCCCAAGTCCGCCTAAGTGTATCTTGATTAATCCTATGCATCAGCTCCTGAAAACACATGTGAAAATAGGTACGTCAGCATAAAAATGCCCATGAGATACATAGGTTTTATTAAAATAGGATTCATGACTTGTAAGTTTAAATAAAATGTTTAACAAAAGTAGTCATGAACCTTAAAATATTTTCTTTTAGAAATCGAATGAAAAATCGATAAGAAATCAGATGATATAAAAGAATAATGCATAATGAGATGAATAACCAAGTAAATATGAGTTTGTATAAAAATATGTTGTTTGTAAAACAATGTTTTGTAAAGATATGTTAACTGTGTAAAATGTAATATGTCAAAATTGAAATGGTTTAAATAATGCTACGATATGTAATATCATAAAAGCACTTATATATAGGAAGTACCAGCGGCGTATCCACCATGCTTTTATCATATTACACATGCCTTGTTATTTAAATCACTTACTCAAACAAACCACCAATGTAAAAATGTTCATGTATAACCAAATGTAATGTATAGTGAATAAAAGCATTTACTAAATAAAAACATTTACTCAACCCTATAAGAAAGAAATGTACAAAACAATGTATTTGATAAATTATAATTTAAATCCAAAGTTATGTTTTGTAAAATTCATGCTTTATTGATACAAACATCTATGCGGTAATGTTCTAACGCCTACATTCAAACCTTGCGACTGAAGGATAAACCCTAGAACAAGTCAAAGGTCTACCAATAATGAATTCGGATTCGGTCATTCCTTCCACCCAAACAAACCTAGGATTTCAGGAACGGGAGTTGTCAATTCCTATGGTACCACTACCTACTACCGAGCGGCATGATCGGTGTTAATGAATGTATTTATGACCCGTTTAACAAACCAAATGTCATACCAAGTGTAAGCATGTTATATGAAAATAATGTACTAAATATGCTAAATGAACACACAAAGTAGAAGTGTAAAACAATGTGTCCATATGCTGAGTGAACACATGCAACAAAAGTAATTATGAAAATCAATGTGCTAGTATGCTAAGTGAACATACATAGCAAAACATAATGAAATCATGTACTATATGTGTACTAATGAACATAGCAAGTATATGTTATAAAAGCATGAAAAACATGAAAGTAACAAGTAGGCACATGTGTATCACCCCAAAACTTTTGAAAACGTAAAAGAGGGGAACTATGTACTCACCTGAGAATGCTTAGAAGTCTTGAATAACAACCAAGCAAAGCTAGAGGGATCACGGAAATCAAACGGCACCTAATATAGGTAACTATGTTAATAAACCGGACCTAAATCGGAAGATCGGATAGGATGAGGTTTCATAAACCAATTGAGTATTGTAACTCATATGATATGGTTTAACAAAGCCTACATACTAAATCAAAACCTAACCTAAGTGCTTACGACCCATTACGACCCGTTTAGGTAGCTTACGCTACTTTAACGCGTCGTTCGCGTAAAACGCGTTCAAACCGCCTAACTAGTGCTATGACAAGTATTATATGCCTTAACATATCTAATAATGTTACCTAATTAGTTTAGATGTCAAAATTTAGGTTACATATGCTTAAGATGAATTTATGCGTAAAAAGGGTATTTTGGTCATTTTCCTAAGGCATATAAATTACCTATCATACAACTAACTAAACGAAGTGACCATAAGGTATAACCTCGGAAGTTTATTTCCTATACAACTATGGTCACAAAATATGTTTGGTCGGATCCTAACGATTGACCAAACGGGTCGGGTTCGAAAGTTTAAGCGGTTGTTTAGACCGCTTATCTTAAGACCCTATATAAGCACTAAATTAAAAGTGACGAGTTAAACATGTTAAAACATGTTTCACGAAGTTAGAAAACAAGTTTGATATCGAAACAAAGGGTTTTGATACCCAAGAATAGTTTGGTTGCAAAATACGCATAAACGCGCATTTTGACCGAAACTATGACTCGTCACTATGCCTAAATAACGTGGTAATCAGTAGGTATAGTCACAAGGGACTATAACCATCGTGATTACGCTCACGTTGTGAAGTTCAAACGAAGTTCGTGTTGACCAAAGACTGGTCAAAGCAGAAAGTCAAACACCGTTTGACTTTCGTGCTTAAAAAACGCATAAAAGATGAAAGAATACTTACAAAAGGTCTAAGCTTGAAGATTTAAACTCAATTTGCTCAGGTATGAAGCTTGAGAGCTTTAACTTAGAGCAAGAATGAGAACAAATGTGAGGATTGCAAATGGGGAAAGTGGGTATTTATAGGAATTCAAGATCCGTTAAGATCGTTCCTTGATATTTGAGCTTCAATCTTGGCCCTCCATGTGCACCCACTGATTTGGAATACTATAAGTGTCCGAAACAAGCCCATAGATATTTGAGCTTCAATCTTGGCCCGCCATGGTCGTATTCACGTTTTCAGAACTGTTCGGTTATAGTCTGGTTTTATAAAAACGTTTTTAAAACCAAGTTCACTATAACCAGTGGCTCTGATACCAAACTGTCACCCCCCCCAAAATACCACCTAGGGAAATGTTATATTTTTTCGCCGAAACGGACATTTTTGTAATTAGGGCGTCATACCGGAAAGTCTTGTATTCTTGCAAGATGTGTTTTCGTATTAGTGTTTTCTTATAAAAATGGACTCAGTTATGTTATCCGTGTATCATTTTTCAGTGTTTCGTTCTTTTTCACGGTTTTGCTAGCATGAATAGTGTAACCGTGAATAGTGCGCGCATCACTTTCTATCAACACTTTTAGGACATTGTTTGACTGGTTTCGAAATACGACGAAAACCAGCGTATGTTTTAGCATTGTTTTCTTGTCCTAACACTGTTATCTGACTTACAACATAGTTACGTAATTAAATTACGCTAAATGCATGAGATTAGTTAAATAAAATAGTGATTAGTTTGTACGGAATTACCGGTTATTTGCCAGTTGTCACATAAAACTCATTACCTATTGATATGATACTATAATTAGGATTATTTGGGATGCTAAGCCAGATTTTAAACTGAGTTTAACTTCAAATTCATATACAATGCCGATAAATGATGATAATGCCCCTTTGGCACATAAAATGGGTTTTAAGTATAATATTCAAACCAAACCTTTTGTTTACTGATATGTTATGACAAATAAAATATTTTAACTATTCAAAGCTGGTCATAATATCAGATTTCATAAACCATCGCATAAATCATCATTTAACGACATTAACGTCGTTTAGGCGCGTAGTATGGTTTTAAACCATATTTATGAACCAAGATTTGTTACCTACTGATTTTATAAACCATTTCAAATATTTTTACAGTAGGTATAAGTCATGAACTCAGGATCCCAAATAAATTCTCAAAACTATGTGTGAAATGACCAAAATGCCCCTACGGCGCATAGTTTGGTCTTAGAGCGTAAACCACACATATATTTGATATCCTACTGATATGATATTATAATTAAACCATTTTTACAGAATGTTTATGACCATGACATCAATTTACTCGCAAGCTCCTTTTATAAGTTGTAAAATTACCAAAATGCCCTTGTGAGGCATAACTTGATTTTAAAACCTTAACGGGCATACAAGTTGATATCCTACTTATATGATAACTTGTTTAAAGTATATTGGCATATGGAACTTGCTCATGACTCATCCGGTTACCCAATATCGCTTATACGCGTACGGTTAGACTTACGTAACTAGTTTACATAAGTTTACCGAAAAGGGTTTAACCTTACCGTTTTGATCTCAAAATCCATAATGTACAATGTTTACCCATATCCTACAAGTCCTAATACTTGTTGGGTTTAAACCACATTCTATTCAGTATACGCTTAATCTAGCGAACCTATTCTTAAGTATCGGGTCATATCTAAAGAAACTACCCTTGGCCCGTAAACATTCTAATAGATAATAAATCTGTTCATTCCAGACTATAGTACCCCCCAGATAATCGGGCTTGATTCAATAATACTTAGACTTGCGGCTCTTTGCCAAATATAGTCTTATTGATTGGAAGCTAGCAAAAAGGTAAATACTCTTGACTTATTTTAGTGTAAACTTGTGATGGAAAATATGCCTCTTGGGACGGTTATTACGTAAGTAAGTCGCCTATGATTGCGCAAAAGTGTAAGAATACGGTTTAATCCGTTTACTTGATAATTGATATAATTGGGGGTTAATGATACCATGTCCGGACAACCCAATGGGTTAATCAAGTATATAATCTCGTCACAAGTATAATCCCAATATATATTTAAAGGATCATCTATGGGTTTTCCATATGTATAAAACTTTTTTCGAAAAACTATTTTTCCAAATGAGTCAGTTAATTGTATTTACCAGCTTTGGCTGACGTATTTTCAAAAGATTGAACAACAGGTACCGAACCTTATTATAGGTTGGGAATACTGGTCGGCTAGAATGAAGGCTAAAGGAATTTGCACTCCTGATGCTTAAGGCCTATGATGTCTAAAGCTCGGTTTATTTGGATCCTGCTTGTGGGCTTGTATCTAACGCTTGTAATACTTTTATACATTCAAGCTTTATTATGATAATTTCAATCAAATATTTACGCTGCATATTATTATATTGTGATAACTGTGATCCAACCATCACGACTGTACCCATCCGGGCCACCGAAAATCAGGGTGTGACATGGGTGGTGGAGGTTGAGGAATGCCACTTAAGTTTTCACGTCAGCAAAAAGCAAGAAAACTGAGACCCAGTTAGAAAAGGTTCGGTGGAGGAAAATAGTTTGCAAGTTGGGATTGTCCCAGTGAATTTCTTGAGTTGGGATTAATGTCGGCCAACGGGTGAAAGTCAAGAATATTAAAATCCAATATACAAAAAGAAATGTGATTGGTTGCTTTTAGGTAGCCCCCACCTTTGGAATGGTTGAAACCCGTTAAGGGGATGGCAAAGCCTTGTTTAGGGCGTTAACAAAGTGACATGGCATGGGACGTGAATCCATAACGGATAGCCTAAACTTTTCCATATTAATTTTGTATTTAACTAGCGAAATTCCCTGCGCTGCGCGACGGGGAATTCGAACGTTATCGATTTGTTTTGTTTTGTAACGGGATAAGCACGATACCCGTTCAGTTCGTTACTTACCGGTGTTTTACCCGTAAATACCGGTACCATGTTGGTTATAAAAATTACAAATTTAGAAGCAGAGAAAAAAACGTAAAACTGAAAAAAGAAGGAATAAATCACGGAAAATATTATTAAGAATAATAGTTACTCAAACTTTTATTTAGCAGCAGGTAATAAAAAAAATTTCTTTCCCATGAAGGGATTCGAACCCGAGACACTCACTATATTTGAATGTTCATACAACCAACTGACTTGCGAAAGTTTTTCTTAATAGTTTCGCACAATAATAACTATAATATATACATAAAGCGGAAAAGGACAAAAAAAGAAAAGACACAGCAAAGCAAACAAAAACGATAGCAACAATATAAATTTAAATTTAGGGCAAAATCGTAATTTGGCTGGAAGGAGAAAAACAAAACCAATTGCAAAACTGTAAATTTAAACGGGCAAAATTGTAATTTTGAAATGAGGGCAAAATTGTAATTTTTAGTTGTGGGCAAAAGCATAATTTTATTTTGAAGTGGGGGTAAAAACGTAATTTTGAACTTATGGCAAAATTGTAATTTTAAAGCGGGGAAAATCGCAAATTGGTTGGGCCAATGGGGGAGATCTAGGCAGTTGCCTTGCACTATGTCCCCATCTTGTGTCTGTACTTATACACTGGGGCAAAATCGTAATTTTACTGGGAAAGCAAACAAAACTGATGACAAAAATGTAAATTTAAATTGAGGGCAAAAGCATAATTTACCAGTGTCAAAGAAAACAAAACTAATGGCAAAACTGTAAATTTAAACAGGGAAAAATCGTAAATTTGAACCGAGGGTAAAATTGTAATTTTCCACTGGGGGCAAAAGCATAATTTTATTTTAAACTGGAGGTAAAAACGTAATTTTAAACTGATGGCAAAATCATTCTTTTTAAGGCGGGCAAAATCTTAATTTGACTGGGGAAAACCGATGACAAAAATGTAAATTTAAATTGAGTACAAAATCGTAATTTACCTGAGTGGAAGAAAACAAAACTAATGGCGAAAATATAAATTTAAACGAGGCGAAATCGTCATTTTGAACCGAGGGCAAAAGTGTAATTTTTCATTGAGGGAAAAGCATAATTTTATTTGGAACTGGAGGTAAAAGCGTAATTTTAAACTTATGGTAAAATCGTTATTTTAAAGCGAGATAAAATCGTAAATTGGTTTGGCCCAAAAAGAAAAAAAAAAGTCAAAAAAGTCAAAAATAAAAAAAACATTTGCAGGAAGTTCATAAATGTAATAGAGTTAATTAACTCACAATAACTTAATTTATATTACTTGCATCCTGATTTTGTAAATATAAGAATATAATAAAATTATTTTATTTTAACTTTACATATAAAATAATTCAACTCTTACATATTAGTTTATAAATCTATATTATTTAATGTATAAAAAACTGATACAAAAATTCAATGCATACATTAAATTAAAACGGAAATAAAATTAGTGCAAGTATCATAAGAATATCATTTTCCTACATTAATATGAATGGCAGCATAGATAGAACGGCTGATTAATAGAATCATAACTGATAATGAAAGTCTAGGGTTATGTACATTAAACTAATTTGAATCTAAGTTTACTTAAGCACACTTAAAGTGAAAGTCTAGGGTTATGTTCGTTAGAACCACCCTGATGCCTTCACAAGTTAGAAAAGATATGTAAGTTCTAAGTTAACTTCTGACAATTGAAAGGTATTGTTGTCATTAAATGGATGCACTTTGTAAGATTGAAAGGTGTCATTGTCTTTACATTAGCCCCGTTGCCGAAAATGATACGTGGTTTTGAGTTTTTATTGACAAACTTTAACTCGATTTTTGTAGTTTGATTTGAATTTTAAACAACCATAGACTGATTTTGACTCAACTCGTTTTGACACACACAAGTCTGAATTTGCCATCGGTTATGTTTTCGAATCGAAAATTAGATTTTTAGAAAACCAACGAAAAGCTGATGTTCCATTCTAAACACACCGCATGCCATCGCAAGAGTGACAAAAATGAGGGAAATTGGTGGTGGTATCAATTTTTTAATCATCCGCACTTTGGTTAAAATAAAATGATGAAATAGTCACAACTAATATTAGTGATGCACCAATCACGAATAATCACAAGAATACGCCCATGACATTATAGCCTAGTGGCATCTTGGGTGAGATAAAGCTTTAGGTAGTTAGGGACCATTAGGACCATTAGGTCATGAGTTAGATTCTCACAAAGGGGGTTTTTACATATTTATTGGTTTTTTCTCCTGAATTGGTGTATAGGCATTATTGTCTAGTGAAGATAGATTTGATCGGGTGGTTCTACTGGTAGCACAATGATACTCTAGTGGTTAGTCAGTGATCCAAATTTGTTGTTAAAAAAATAATCATAAGAATATATTTCTGTAGCTTTGGTTCAAACTTTGTACAACTAGACTTTCACACGAGACATGCAAAACGAGGTTCTGTGATGTAGGTACATACCTCTGGAAAGGCACACACGACCTCATTGTCCCAATAATAACATGAATGGTACCAGTCATCCCCACCCTAGACTAAATTCAATAGCAAAACTCTTAGCAGCAGATTCATTATACGGCAACGGAATTCCATCCGAAATCAGATTCATAAACAGTATCAAACTTTTTTTTTTCATATCCATTTAACAAATTCTAATGAGACATTTCATCGAACACCTAGAGTGTGTCTCCGATGACCCGGAAAATCACAAAAATCCAACTTCACATCACATACAACATGCTTATATCTAAAAACATATACCTAGATTATCAAAACACTAAGCATATCAACACGTTACTGATAAACCTAATCGACAAGAAACGAAAAGATTGTTCAGAAAATCGTCAAAAAAAATTCAAAATACCTTCAAACCCTAAGCGACTGGAGAACTGCAGAAGATGTATTGATGGATCGAATGTAATCAGATTGGAAGAGAAGAACTTATATCAGAAGAATGGAGGTTTGGAACCAGACTGGAATCACCGTTGGGGGTCTTTGTTTTGTTATAGCTACTGGTGGAAACTTGTAGGAAGTGTAAAGCACACCAGTTGTTCGATGAAATGCCTCCAGATGTGCCTATTTGAAACTTTCTGTGAGCACCTAGTTGTTGCACACCTCTTATTCTAGCATGTCTTTACTTCCTTCTCTTAGCAAATTAAAGTGTTCATTTACCTATTTGACTGTTGTATTATTAATAATTGTTTATGAAAAGTAACATGCCTTTTTGGTTTCGTTTCCAATAATTTTATAGATATTAACTTTTTTACAGGGTGATTATGTTGGTACGAATGGAGGTCGACAGTTGATAAGCAATGGTTTGTAAGTTATCAGCATGGCTGATGAATGTATATGTGTAGCTTCATTGTGTCAAGTCCAACAACTGGAAAAAGCAGAAGCTGTTATTATTGATGCTATAAGGTTAGTAACGCTGCCTATGTTGTTACATACAAGTATAGCTCACCAATTAACCTACAGAAGCATTTGATCTTTCTACAGCGCTTGAAAGTTCTTCACGCTGCATATGATGAGCCTCTGCGTTCTACATTTTCCTCCATGCTTTGTGATTATACCGTATCTAAATGGCCTTTCTATACTCATCCCACATCGTCACTCTGGATGAATCTTTTATTGCTCTCAAGGAAATCCACTTGATTTCTTGAAACCAAACTCGAGGGAACCTGCTTTGACCCGCATAATTAAATTAATGTCCGGCATTTTAATTACGCATTGCGTAAATGAGTTGGCCTTTCTTGATATTCCAAGGTGACCCATTTGACCCACCAGGGGACTCCTGTAACAGATGATATGCCCACCACAGTAAAGCTTAACAGAGAAATCTTTGACCGATTGAACTGAAACCAAACCCAATATCCATCAGTCATCAACACCGAGATTGAACTGAGACCAAAGTTTCCGCTTGAATAGAGAAATCTTTGACCAATTGGAGAGCCATAATAGCGTCATTTCTTTTACGTCCTCAATGATTTTGGCAATCGGAACCCATCTTCCGTTGAATTATTTAACTTTTTTAACCGGTTTGACCTGTTACCTTATAGGCTAATTTACCTCTGATTACCCCTTTTGACATGTTAAATATTAAGCATAAGCGGAGTTGACCCATTTGTAAGTAAACGAGTTAAAATTGATTACTTGTACCTATTTGCTTGAATTTGTGTGTTTACTTGCAGAAGAAGAAACAGATTCGACTTCCTCGCAACCAACTCAGGGAAGCTTTCTCAACCTCCTACCCCGCCAACTAGAAGTCTTCAAGGAAAACGAGTCCACATGAAGCATTACTGATCTGTTCCTAAACAGTCACATAGGCATAGTTATTAAACTATTCAAAATCAAAAGCAATGTGTTCCTTACAACCAGACAACTTTTCATTACATGTGGGTAAATACAGAATGAAAGATGGATTTTTAGTTTGTTCAATTTGCGGACAAAAATGTGGATGACCGACTGTTGCGCTTTCGTTTCCTTTTATTTTTTGCCTTTTTGGGTCTCCTGTAAATTGGTTTCCTGGATTGTGTATATCTTTTTTGGTTTTACTTCTTGCAATTTTGTGTGTTATGTATTTAGTTGTCATATTACGTTGCTGGTTGATGATTAATTATTCGGTCTTAACTCCTCTAATATTGCTTCGGTATTGTATTTTTGACTGTCTACAAATGTTAGGGGTGAGCTGAATGTCCGATTAATAGAAGCATAACCGAAATAAACTGGAGAATCTACAACCAATGGTTCGCATCTACGTTTTCATAAGCACACTGATAATGGAACTCTAGGATTATGTTCATTAAACCCAACCACTATGCCTTCACAACCTAGAAAATAATGTAGGTTTTAGCTTAAATTTAAGGATTTGAGAGGTATTATTGTACATCGTTATACAAAAGCCCAGCCAGAGTAGTTTTTCCAACCCCGCCCATACCAATTATGGGAACAATGCTATAGGTTTTATCACGTGGTTCACCATCCAATAACAATAATTGTTGGACCAATGCCTCTTTCTCAGCTTGGCGTCCAACAATGCTAGATGGAACAAAAACAGAGGTTTGTAATCTTCTATTATCATTTTTGGGCCTACTAATTTCCTCTGTCCCAATCAAACCAAAATCATCTCTCTGCTTAAGTAGACCTTCTAATTTGGTGTTAATACTCTCTAACTTGTGATGCATCTTAATAGTTGGTGAGAAGTTTGTGCAACAACTTGGGAGCAGCTTTCTTACCTTGCTGGTCATGCCTTCTGAGTCGTGGGTGAACTCACGATGCATGGCTTCAGTTGCCCAGCCATCGAGTATGTCATCCATGTCATACGCCAAATGTTGGAGATCATTCAGCCATACTTTCACAGTTGGACTGGTTATCTCCTTCTGAAAAGCATCAGTAAGCACAGCTTCGATGAGTTTGAACGAGTTCTGACATTTCTCAATCTCAGCACCGATTCCCTTGTAGTGAGCAATGTTTTTGGAAGTTTCAGAGACCAGCTTCTCAATGAGCAGACGGACGAGGGCAGAAGTCATGGGTTCAGCCATTGATGATTATACGGACTGGTGAGATCGTAGATGAAATGGGTTATGGTTGTGATTCGTGAAGGGGCTTGAATGTGAAGTGTTGTATTCAGTGGTTCAGATGTTCATTCAGATATATGGTCAACGGTTAAAGTATTGTTTTGCACACTCAGATCAGATCTAGATCTGAGATCAGATTTGAAATAACCAATCTGTTGATCAGTTCTGTTTAAACATAATGGAAAACATGTAATAACATACCTTTGATTGCATCAGTAGAGAATCCAGTCAGAGACGCAGTCACGGAGTTCGACATAGTTGTCAGTTTGATCTGGTTCCTCCTTAGGGTGTAAAGTGATGATGGTGATGAAACCGAAATTAGGGTGAGTTTCGGTTGTGGAGAGAGAGGGACGAATTTGATGTTATGTTATTAGGTTGTGTGTCTAACCTTTTACCTCTCTAATACTCTCCTTATATATACACCCAAGAGGAAACCTAATTAGTTAATAAGGGTAATATGGTCCATCAACAATTACCAACTAATTATTAATAGGTTATTAATATATTTTGATCTATATTATATAAATGATAATGATGGCTACTAGATTAAATATAAATAAATAAATATTTAATCTTACATTCTCCCACTTAGCCGAATAATCATTTATCATGAGTATTAGATTAGTCTGATCAGAAGTTAATACTCATTTTAGCCTTAAACAAGTACTATAGCAGAGAAATACAGCCGTTGAATCATTATGCGACTCAGGACCCCCATTAGTCATACTATAGCCTTAATTTAAAACCTAATAGTTATGATCAAAATATGTAAGCCCTTTAACGTTTGATTTGTATTTATAGTTGTCTATATGTCATTACACCGGCAGAACATATGTAAGAGACATACAAAATCAAACTGATGAGGAAAATTAATTAATAGTTAGTCATTCATAGTACGATATGCAGTTGTACATAGTCATCAATATACCCGTGATTATTATAAGCGCTTACATAATAGTTATGGGTGATAGACTTTTAGTTATAGGATCCTTAAGCATATCATGAATGCATTCGATACAAAGATTTAGTTTCCTCAATTCGTTCATAAACGAATAATTAATTGTGTATCGAAATTTAATGCAGCACCTCTCGAACTGTTACTGTTCAAGGAGACATGGTAGCTGACTTTATCACAACAAGTCTTCAAAATATTAATTATATGGAGTTAATAAAGTCATGAGTCCACTGATAAATTTCCAACAACATTTAGTGACTATATTATGTCGTTATAACTTAGGTTGTTGATATCAGTTTGTTATGACTCCTCCATGAGATAGGTTTTGTCTGTTGACATAAAGATGTACCCGAAAATACATTTTGTCATCTTTGAATATTACAAAGTTAGAGTAATAAACCGGTTTTAATTCTCACTTCTTCTTTAAAATTATAGTCTCTCGTTTCCTTTAAAGATATTGTAATACTCTATTAAATGCTCCACATTAATCTAGACATATCTAGTGTGTTGCAATGTGAGTAATATCTAAACGAGTACAGACTTGAACTTACATAAGGCTTCTAATTAATGAAGCATAAGTAAATAATCTCATTTATCCTATTATCCTCTGAAGGAGAGCAGTATTGTTTGTTACATATGTAAGGACCAATTTAATGTTAAACTTATGGAACGGAAGTAATGTTCCATTTGGTCTATCTCAACATGTTATGATATCTATTATGTAAGAGATATCTCTGAGATCTATTATATCAAAGTTTGTGTTAACAATGCTTTGACTTATGTAACATCTACTTGTCAAAAGAATATCATCTATATAGACAAGTTTATCTTAGTTGCTCCCACTCATCTTGAGGTAGGTACATTATTCCACTTGATTGTTGATGAAAATAATTGCGTTAAGATTTCATCACATTATGATGTTTGCATTAACCCATACATAGATTTTATTGGCTTATAGACAAACTGTTCTTTAACCTTAAGTTTAGAACTTTCAGGTTGTTTTATGAACATGTAAATATGTCAGCCATTTGTTAGGGAAAATTGTTTTAATGTTCATCTAATGTAGCTTTAAACTATTATAAGCTACTAGAACAATGATGATCCTTAAAGAAATCTTTTGTTAGATATGCTATCATTAAAGATTCTTTAATTCTTTAATAATTTATCTCTTCCTGAGTACAACATTTGACAATCAATCATGCTTCTTTGTGTCTTAACGTTTATATCAGGATTTGGTTTAGTTATGAATACTCTTAGGTTATTCAATCAAATCCCAAACGTTATGCGAACACATAAAATCAGTTTTACTAGAAAACTGTTTTATTCTATTTAGAAGATTAATTGACGATAATGGATTAATTAGGAGAGATAGGATCAATAAACTTTTCCAAAATCCGTTTCAAACTTCAATTAGGGAGGTTATGTAATCATCAAAGTCATCAAAGTTAGTAGGTTTTTAAACCTAGATGACCTCCTGAGTTGATTATTGGGTTAGTTAGAAGTTTCAGTTTTATGGATTAGCTATTGATTATGTTGCTATCATTTTCAGGATTCTAAGTTTGTAAGAGTTGGTGCAGTATGGTGTACAAGAGGTGTAATTGGAGTTAAATTTAGAGTGAAATTTAATGACACTCTTCCCCCCGCCTCTTGTATTCCTTGCAAGTCATGATAAGGACTTTGACTACTCCCACTGACCTTAGAAAACTTTAGGAACTCAGCATGCTTAGGGTCAATATTTAACGACCAAACAAATTCTAATAGAGAAAACATATTAGTGACATTAGTCATTGTAGTTTCTCTTGTTGAGGATTATGTTAGTTTAGATAAGAAATCTAAGTGTGCCCACAATTAAGCAACAATGAAACTTTTGTAAAAGTAGCTTTAGATTTTAAGGAGACAAGTTATGATAGAACAGTGTCAAAATGGAGCAGTGTCTTGTACAAGAGGTGTAAATTGAAGTAATATAAAGTTTTCACTCCCCCACCTCTTGCAACTATTGCAAGTTGTTCTAAAACACTTAACGCTCCCACTGATCTTTAGTATCTCTAGAAATGCTACAAGAGAAGTTTCAATGAACTACGTGATGTGGGAACTTATCACATATACGTTAGACTTTATTTGATTTCTTTAATGTCCAAATATCATAATGAAACTTAGGGACATATTTAATAGAAAACTTATTAAGTACATATATGAATAGATTTCTTTTAAGACCGTGGGCCATATACGACAAAATTTAGGTACAAGTAGATAGTCTTTAAATAAATAAATTATGTCTGAATATTCCATTTTGGAATAAGTTCCACGAATGTCAATGAATGACTTAAGATGGACCCATACTTATTCCTTAAGTAAAGTCATACTTAGGGCTTTAACGTCATGATTTAAAATCACTTAGAATGAGATTAGATAAGAAATCATCCTCATTAACCATGTCATGATTTCTCATGAATTTTGGTTATAATGGATGAAATTTGTAAGTCTCATTTTCCTTTTGTCAAATTTTTCATTTGCATGATGACAAAATTGTGAAAGTGTAAGGTATCATCTAGTTTTATCTTAATAATGTTTCAATCCAGATATTTTGAACAAATAAGATGAGAGTTTAAGATAAGTGTGACTTTATGTTGACTATGCAAACCTCACAACCTTCATAACATTGCTTAATTATGATACTATATTCCGATTAAAACTCAGAATATATGTATGGTATCGGAAAACGTTGTTAGAAGACTGCTTATTATTGTTCTTATAGCCTTAACATTTAATTTTGTCACTAACTCTCATGTTAGTTATTTGTTAACTTCTGGTAAGGAAACGTTTAAAAACTAGAGTCAACTAATCATGTGTTAATAGGAATATTATAATTGGTAGACTTAAATATCTTTAATAAGTGACTATCTAATTAATTCATCCAACTGTTCTTTAGAATAATGGATAGTCTCGTTGCTTATGTCTAGTCTAATGACATAATGATGCAGTGAGATTTTCCCTTGAAGAACCTTAGAGGTGGAATTAACAGTTGTAATTTGTCTATGGACCTTAGAACAATCCTCTTTTAAAGTTTTTAAGTGGTTGTAAGGTGAGTAACAACTTATTTTTCCAGCTTCAAACATTTATTTCTTTGTACATATGTTGCTTATCAACACACTCATTATACTTTGGTATTTTTGAGTGTTATAGTTGATTTATAAGGCATCAAATTGCACAAGTGAAAATCCTAGTATGTAAAGTACTGGAAAAATGTACTTATTTCCATGCGTAAGCCCTTAATTTTATGGGTCATGGTATTGTACATTATTATGTATTCACATAAACCACTTAGCTTTATAGTTAATAATTTTTTAAATGAAGGCATGCATCTTAGGAGTTCTAGTGATTATCCCATATATAAGAGATTAGCCTTAGGAAAGACTTAATCTGAAATAACTTTAGTGATAGCATTATGTTAGAGAGTTCTTGATTATCATAAGAGACATCATGTTCGATTTGTCCTAATCATCATGCTCTAATTTTCTTCTTTATAATCTTTATCAGAAGAGAGCAATAGGATTATCGTGTCTTAAGAAATAATCAAGGATTTAGTTTAAGAGCTAATTCTAATAGAAACTTTAAATAAAGCAAACATTTTAGGTTTAGGAATTAGAGTGGATGAGATATATGTAGAAGAAAATTATAGTGAGTAAAATTATGGGTACTAAGAATAAGACAGACGATATGATCATAAAATTAATTAAGGATCATTAATATAAGGATCATTATGTGAAGAAATTGTGATATGTCTATTACTAACATCAAAATAATAGACTTAGTAAAATTCTACTTAAACAAAGACAAATTAGCTTTGGCCAGAAGTGTAATCATTTAAGTATGTGTGCAAAGTAATCATGACAAATCAGCTTTGGCCAGAAATGAGACAATCACTTTAGTTATGCACTTGTCAAGCATGCTAAACATAAATGAATTAAATCAGCTTTGACCAGAATTAAGACATTTCACGTTTGTAATGCATACTTAACATAGCCTTTTATAATACTTGAACAATAAATAGATGTATTAAATCAGCTTTGGCCAGAATTAATACATCAGAAGCTCATTCAAGTTAAGCTAGTTTGGTTTTGTAAAACATTATTTGATCCTTATTAATTATTTAAAGTATAAACAAAACCAAGTATTTAATAGCAAACCACCTGTTAGCGCGGATCGAACTTTCACAGTTGGACTGGTTATCTCCTTCTGAAAAGCATCAGTAAGCACAGCTTCGATGAGTTTGAACGAGTTCTGACATTTCTCAATCTCAGCACCGATTCCCTTGTAGTGAGCAATGTTTTTGGAAGTTTCAGAGACCAGCTTCTCAATGAGCAGACGGACGAGGGCAGAAGTCATGGGTTCAGCCATTGATGATTATACGGACTGGTGAGATCGTAGATGAAATGGGTTATGGTTGTGATTCGTGAAGGGGCTTGAATGTGAAGAGTTGTATTCAGTGGTTCAGATGTTCATTCAGATATATGGTCAACGGTTAAAGTATTGTTTTGCACACTCAGATCAGATCTAGATCTGAGATCAGATTTGAAATAACCAATCTGTTGATCAGTTCTATTTAAACATAATGGAAAACATGTAATAACATACCTTTGATTGCATCAGTAGAGAATCCAGTCAGAGACGCAGTCACGGAGTTCGACATAGTTGTCAGTTTGATCTGGTTCCTCCTTAGGGTGTAAAGTGATGATGGTGGTGAAACCGAAATTAGGGTGAGTTTCGGTTGTGGAGAGAGAGGGACGAATTTGATGTTATGTTATTAGGTTGTGTGTCTAACCTTTTACCTCTCTAATAATCTCCTTATATATACACCCAAGAGGAAACCTAATTAGTTAATAAGGGTAATATGGTCCATCAACAATTACCAACTAATTATTAATAGGTTATTAATATATTTTGATCTATATTATATAAAAGATAATGATGGCTACTAGATTAAATATAAATAAATAAATATTTAATCTAACACAATCACCATCGAAGGACGGTGCCTACTACCTACCCTGCCTCCTACATCATGCCTCCTTTATATATTATATAAAGAGTTAATTGCCATTTTCGCCCCTGAGGTTTGGGCACATTTGTCATTTTCGTCCAAAATGACAGTTTGGTATTATTTAGCCCCCCACGTTTGTCACTTTTTGCCATTTTCATCCAAATGCCTAACCTAGTTAGTTTATATTTGTCTGATGTGGTAATTTTGAAAATTTTCAAATATAAGGGGGTAACTTGCAATTTATGTGTTATAGATATATCACAACACATACATATATACAACACATACATACATCTGCACTCATCTCCCACCCTCAACAAACGCCGCCACCACCACGACCATCAACAACCTGCAACTCCGGCACCATCTCCGGCACAACCTGCAACTCCGGCACCATCTCCGGCACAACCTGCAACTCCGGCACAACCATCGCAAATCCGACCCATCTCTCTCTCTTCTCTCTCTCTCTTCTGCGATCATGAAGGGTGATGGCAGATGAGGAGTCTCCGGCCACCACCACCACCACTCTCTCTCTCTTTCTCACCGTTTTTCTCTCTCACTACGGCAGCCGGATGTTTCTAATCTAGGGTTTCGCTCAGATCTGATGAAGATGATGCTAATGGTGGTTGCTGGTGGAGTTGGTTGGTGGTTGTTGAGTGACGAACGGCGGTACAGATGACGTGATTGAGAGCTAGATCGTTTTTTAACCAAAGATTTGGTGAATTTAACGGTGACGGGTGGTTAGGGTTTCGATTTTCAATTGAACAAGATGACATTGGATCGGGTTGTTGATAATGATTCGCCGTATGGTCAAGGGTCGAGCTTTTTGTTGAATGATAGACCTCCTGTGGATGATGGTGATGATGATGTTAATCCGCCAGTTTCTGCTCAAGGATCTGTTTTGGGTTCGTGGGGGAATAAGAAATGGGGTGATACTGCTTCTTATTTTGCTAAAAAGGTAAATCTGGTATTCATGTTACTTTTTTGTTGTTTGAATGTACGATGAGTTCGGATATATGAATCGATCAGTTAGACTTTCTTGATGTATTTTGCAAAATGACTATTATTGAAATGCTTATGTGTATACAGATTTGCACTTGTTGCAGATTTGTAGATTGTTGCAGACTTTCTTGATTTGGGATTTTCTGGGTTTTAGATGTTCTTGAAGATGATGTTCTTGATTTTCTGGGTTTTGATGATGATGTTTGAAGATGAACGATGTCTGGGTTTTGATGATGATGTTCTTGAAGATGATCTTGATTTCTGGGTTTTGATGAACATCATAGCAAATAATCTGTAATACTTCTTATAAATGAAAATATTTATATTTCATTTGTTACAGATTATTTGAAAATATTTATATTTCATTTGTTACATAAACTTTACAGATCATTTGTTACGGTATAATCTGTAATACTTCTTGAAGATGATCTTGATTTATGGGTTTTGATGATCATATTTAAATTTCATTTGTTATATATTATTTACAAGTTACCCCCTTACCATTAACAAATTTCAAAAAATACCCCATCTGACGGTATAAACTGACTAGGTTAGGCATTTGGATGAAAATGGCAAAAAGTGACAAACGTGGGGGGCTAAATAATACCAAACTGCCATTTTGGACGAAAATGGCAAATGTGCCCAAACCTCAGGGGCGAAAATGGCAATTAACTCTTATATAAATCTTGTCGGTGAATCTAAATTTTTTTTTAACGATAAATTTGGATCACTGACGGACCACTAGAGTATCATCGTGCCACCAGCAGATCCACCCGATCATATCCATCTCCACTAGGCAATAATGTCTATACACCAATTCAGGAGGAAACCCAATAACTCTGGGAAAACCCCCTTTGTGGGAATCAAACCCATGACCAAATGGCCATAAGCCTTATCCCACCCCCAAGATACCACTAGGCTATAATGCCATGGGTATGGGGCGGGGTTGGGGCGTGGGTTGGGTACAAACGCCCAAGTCACCACCCCGGGTGGGCTTGGGTTTCGGCGTGGCCCCTTGGGCAGGAGTTTCAGCCCGGGCGTTGGTCATGCCTAACGGTCCTACGTGGCCAGCTCTTATTGGATGGTTGGCTAGGCTATGTTTAAAATTTAAAATATAACCGTTTGGCCAAGCCAAACGGTTCAGCCAAGTCGCTATAAAACCCCCAACCCCACCGCCTGTCCACATCGCTACCCCAACCCAAGTCACTCCACCTACCCGAACCGCTACCCACACACACTTGATCGATGGCCTCTTGGACGCACGGGGAAGAGCTAGCCCTTGTCACGAGCGTCGTGGACGCGATGAAGGGCCGCCAACCCGGTGAGACCCGTTACTGGCCGGAAGCTTTCGCTAGCTACCGGCACAACGTGGGAAACGACCGGCACAATTTAAATGCGTGCCAACACAAGTGGCGCGAGCTACGACCGAAGCTCGATCGTTTTAAAGACTACTACGACAGCGTCCCGGGCGGTGATATAAGTCACGAAGACCGGGTGGCGGTGGCCAACATCGAGTTCCGGAGCAAGGAGCGGAAGCCGTTTGACAAGCTCGCCCTTTTCGAAATCTACCTAACGCTTTAGGCTTTTTTTTTAATTTTGTAATCCTTTTTTTTGTAGAATTTTGTAATTTTTAGGAAATTTTAATAATAATTTTTGGGTTTTTTTTTTTTAATTTTGTGTGTATTTTTTAATTTTAGGTTTTTTTTTAATTTTAATAAATGTAGGTCCCGAAATCTGAGGATCGATAACGAAAACCAAACCCTTGTTTATAACAAAGACGGTCACGAGTGCGGAATCCCCGTGACTATGCCAAACCAAACACAAATAGTATCAAAGACACAAAGTAACCAATGAAACGCAATCTGTTGATTAAATGGGATGAGAACCAAGATCAACTGATACACACACAGTTTGACAGTATAACTTTCAGGGTATGCTCTCATCTAGTTTCAAAGTGAAACTAGAAAGTGTTTATATAGCAGCCTGGGCCCTAACATCGACGAAACACAAATGGGCCTGACGAATCCCAGCAGACGACGAAACATGGGGGTTTCATCATGCTTTTGTCCTGTAGTGTGATGAAACCCTAGAGTTTCATCGTGTTTTGTCTTTTAGTCATGGTGAAACCTTAGAGTTTCATCATGAATGGGAGTTTCGTCATGTCATCAGGGAGTTTCCCCATGATGAAGTTTTGGCCCAAGAAGGTTTTAGGCCCAAGGAGGGTTTTGGCCCAGTGAACTAAATAAACACACACATACCACATAACTAAATATGCAACATGCACACTCATTTAAACATTACAAAACAAACGGGACAAACTTGTCGGACCCAAGTTGGATAGGAGGATATCCGACTTGGTCTTCATTCCGTTAAAGGCTCGAACCGAACGTGCCGCGTCCACACAAAAGTGTATCAACAAACTCCCCCTTGGACGCTGCTGTGATGGTTCGTCTTCCATGTATTTTGTGTCGGAGGATCTTCAAAGTCTTCACATGTCGTAAGTAGAAAGTGTGTCAACAAACTCCCCATTAAGTTTAGGAAGTGCGTTAAGAAACTCCCCCTTAGAATGAACTCTCCATTGAGTCATGCTCGTGAAACTTTTGATAGTCAATTCTTCAGATCCTTGTGGTGTTGATGAAGGGTCATCGGCAACTCGAACATCTTTATCCTTTGAGTGCCTTCACGTCGTGTCTTCACTTTACGGCTTGTCATCTGACACGTTCTCTTCGCCTTTAGCTGATTCTGATGTCGCATCTGCACATACAAGAAAGCTAAACACGTAATAAGAACAACCGCTTGGAATATAGACGAATTAAACAAACGACACATATGAGATCAAATCTCAATCAAATACCGACCGACAACAGTTTGAAAGTTTACAAAATGTATCAATTTTAATCTTTTAACTTTCAAAACTTGTTAACTTCGACAGTTTATGAAGGTTCAATTGTTTTCCGGCTTAAAATCAGGATTTTGGGTAGGATAGACTCGAGTTCCAACATCGGTCAATCAAAAATAAACTAGAAGTAAAATCTTTTTGGATTTTATAAAGTTTATATTAAAACACACCTAAAATCTTTTTGGAATTTTTCATTTTTCAAATGTAAAGACGGAAAGCAATAAATAAATATATACAAAGATGCAAAAACGAAAGCAGTAAAAAAATATTTACAGACATTCTTTTTGCGAGTTTCGAGGGTAAGAGAATCATATCAGTGTACGGTCACGCCAAAACGCTCTTTTTGTTCAATTAGTTAACATTTAGATAAGCATCCTATAACAATTATCGGTATTGTTGTCCACATAAGCTCAACTTATCAGATGTAATCATGGCGAGGGGATACGATTAGTGTATGATTTATACTTACCAACCGGTGTTCATCCACACACGACACATTCCCGTATCAAGGCATGCACGAGAGTTCATCTTACCGGTGAGTATACCGTTTATCATCTGTTTGACCGTATACAGATGTGAGAAACTCACTTATTTTGTTTTGAAAACAAGCCCTATGTGATAGAATCACTTATTGATGAGAAACTTGATTTTCATATGCATGAGGGCACAGGAGTAAGTCCGTGAATAGATCAGTACCAACGTACAGCAAAGAGACGAACTTGACTACCGCAAAGAATCTGTGATATATTATCACTTATTTGTTTGGACATGTGATTGTTGATCACTTATTGAGGTCGTATGCAATATGTACACGTATGTATAGTATCATGGAAGATCTTAGACTTCGTATCCGTTATTTTTCGGTAAAAGATACAACCATGATACCCAGATGATAAAACAGCATAAAGACCGAATATCTCAGAACCACGGCAATCTCTCAAACGAAATTTCGGTACTAAGACCATATGCCAATGAGTGGTTCCCACCTTTTCATCAGTCGATTTAGGATTTATATCACCCTGCACACTTTAATATGATTGTGAGCCTACCGATACTTCTTATATAGAGCTGCTTAACATTTTTCATTTTAAGTTCAGTTAGAAGAGGATTCGACAGACTACTGATGTACTATCATATTCTTTTTTTCTCGCCAGGAAACTCATTTTTGATTTTCTATTGTTTTTGAGTTTTTGAAATTTTTCGATGTTTTTGGATTTTTAAAATTTTGGATTTACTCCCCCTAAAATCAAGAAACTATGATAAATTTTAAAAACACAAAGGTATTTACAAAAACGATTTCCCGATGTTGGTTAACTCATGTTTTACCTCAATGCCGTTTACCAAAATTAAATTTTTGTCAGAAATGATTTATCGAATTTTGGAAAAATCAGTTGGCACGTCGGTAAGCGGTGTGGACCATGACAACATTGACGAGTTTATAGTGAAACAATCACGTGTGAGGTGATATTCGAGTTCAACGTGTCTGGTCAAAGAGTGCTGTACGAGATAATAATAATTCATAAAGCAGCTTAAATATCGACAAGTATAGGAGAGATATGAAATTTAAAACCGTATCCTGCAAAAGCTTCATGCATTGCAAGGAATCTGAGCGCTCTCCCAAACTGGATATCCACCCGGTGTGGACTTCAAAGTCGATTTTTGTAGCTACTGAGAAATCTCTTGACAGCAACAAGATCATAAACCTTTGGGTCCGGCTGGTCTTCCACATTGCACCAGCGAAGGTCTTTGTCTTTCTCTTTCAGAAGTAGTGTGCGGTTGTTCAATCCACGCTAAGGCATCCGCACACCCGGTTGGTTTGTTCAACAAACACATTTTCTTCAATCACACCGCGAAGAAATGTACACTGCACGTTCATCTTGTTGATTTTGAACTTCAGACATGCTGCAGGTGCGTACATTTTGATTTGAATCTATGTCACACCCCCAAAATCCACACGCGGAGTATCACCGCTTGGAGGCGTGACTGACCAGGATCAAGCCACCAATCATATCAAACGTAATAAGAATTAAATGTAATTTAAACCAAACGATATGAAAGGTGTTCCAGCAAAACATGTTAAGTGTATAGCGGAAGCATAAAATGTAAACCCAACGTAAGTAATAAGTTCAATGTTTGATGTTTCAATATAAGATCCACAATCCGTGCCCACAACGACCTGCTCCTCCCTGTGCAAGCTCCAATGTACCTAAGATCCTGCAAGGCATGCAGCAGAGAGTCAACAACTAGTTGAGCGAGTTCACAGAAAGTAAGTTCGATGCATATCATTACGTTATTAACTAGATCGTTTGTATGTTCGATAGGTGGGGGCTTCCCATGTTAATACGTACTAATGGTGGGGGTTTCCCATGGTCATATGTATTACTAGTGGGGGTTTCCCACGTTTATCTTTACTAATGGGGGCTTCCCATGTTTGCACTTACTAGACTATTTGCAACCATGTGTTCTTCTTAATCCGAGAACAGGAATACGTACAAGGTCACGTAGGATTTACGCGAGTGCCCTTCCCCGAGGACAGTGGTACGTGTGGGGTTTACGTAGGATTTACGTAAGTGTCCTTCCGACCCGGAAGACAATGGTAGGTATTAGTTTACGTAGGTTTTACGTAAGTGTCCTCCCGACCCGGGAGACAATGGTAGATACTAGGTTACGTAGGTTTTACGTAAGTGTCCTGACTATCCTGAGGACGATGGTCTATAGTCTAGCGATAGCGTAAGTACGAGTAGTTATCCATTCCAAATAATCCAACCCGATTCCCAACCCGAGAATCCCATGCCTTGGCTGTGTGAACTCACCTTGGTTTGCTCGGTATGCTTAACTATGTGCTCGCAAGTAATCAATCACGTCCTATAGTGTGCACGTATATTCAATCAGTTTCGTTCGTAATGTTTCACCCGTATTTAGCGTCACAGTAATATATCAGAGTGTGTTTGGTAGTTAATCTTTATTCGTCACGTAAGCAGTTATCCAGTTTCATGCAATTCATGCTTCACTTAGACCGTTGATCAGTACATACAAGGTTTCCAGTTACATGCGGATCCCTTACTAAGTTGCCATGTTTAACCGAGTTAATACATTTGACTAATGTGACATAGTGGCAAACATAACATCGTTAACATGCTTAACCGAATTGATACATTTAACCTAGTTAGCGTGCAATACAGAGTTAATCAGAATTCATCATCATAACAGTTACAACTCCTACCTTTTACAATCATTAGTAAAGGGTTATGATCATTCATTAAGAATCCTATTCTGTGTAATATCTAACATCCTACCATCATATCCAGATCATCGATTCATCATACAATCATTCGAACCCAGATTTATATGATCATTAAACATTCCAGTGAACATGTATCAAGATCAACAATCATCAAAAAGCCATAAACATGTTAACAGTTATATCGCATCTCACATAGCCAAACATCAAGTTTCTAATTATTTTCAATTTAATTCAATTATGCTTGCATGACTCTTATAAGCTACACACATACACATGGCACATCTGACAAACTCACATGCGCCTATGAATGCTATGGCCGATGTTTTTAAAGTGGATCCATGTGGCTGCATTATCGATACAAAGCACATGCATAAACAATAATAACCTAACCGCATATATATTCAATTCGTGAACAATATTACCTAAATGTTACAACATAAAACCAAACAATTAATCATAATGTGTTTTTAATCTACAAACCGAACAAGAATCACACTAACCGAGAAAGGAGCTAATGGATTGATGGCACAACAATCGTCCATAGGCTTGTAGTTGCCGTCACAGTTAGGGGAGTGTTCTAGGGTTTTCTGATTGCTTAACTTGTGAAACTGAACCCGTTTCACGTAAATATTCACGGAAATGACATACTGGGCCGTACTGGGCTTCTGGCGAAGCTGGGCCGGCGAAACTCCCTGTTTCGTCGAGATGGTTGATGGCGAAACAAATCTGTTTCGTCGAGATTGGTTATGGCGAAACACACTTGTGTTTCGTCGGGTTCTTTCCTATGTTAAGCAGTTTATGTTTCCCGACATGTTATACAATCAAACACATAATCATGTAAGCACAATACGTTTTATTATAACACGAAGTGTACACTTATAAGTCAGACAGGTCAAACAACTAAACAGCCAAAGTCAACGTGCATTAAATGCGAATAAAGATTGTCGGAAATTCGAGTTGTCACATTATCCCCAACTTGAAAGAAATTTCGTCCAGAAATTTAGCATGCGGTTACTGAGGAAAGCTAATGGTGTGACGTTGTTTACCTGTATTGTATCGCGGCTCCCCGAGCAGGTTTGCGAAAAATTACTGGTTTTCTTGGGGTGTCACATCATCCCCCCGTTGATTTGGAATTTCGTCCCGAAATTCTGTATTGGTAGCTTCAGCCTCAGTAGTAGTTGCATTGGTTCCGAATAACTGGGGATATTTGAGTTCCATTTGATCTTCACGCTCCCAGGTGAACTCTGGGCCGCGGCGGGAGTTCCAACGAACTTGTACAAAAGGGATTCTCGTGTTCTTGAGGACCTTAACATCTCGGTCCGTGATTTCAACAGGTTCCTCGACGAAGTGCAACCGCTCGTCGATAGTGAGTTCCTTCAAGGGAACTATGTGGGTCTCATCTGACATACACTTCTTCAGATTTGACACGTGAAAGACGTTGTGAACTGCACTGAGTTCAGCTGGTAAGTTCAATCTGTAGGCTACCCTGCCTATCTTCTCAATAACTTCGAAAGGTCCAACGTATCGTGGATTGAGTTTGCCGCGTTTGCCAAAACGAACCACACCCTTCCAGGGCGAAACTTTGAGTAGCGCTCGATCCCCAACTTGGAATTCGAGTAGTTTTCTATCTTTATCGGCGTATGCTTTCTGACGGTCACGAGCTGCCGCCATGCGTTGTCGGATTTGAGCAATCTTTTCAGTAGTATCAACTACCATTTCTGGACCTGTGACTTGACTATCACCCACCTCTGCCCAACAAAGAGGTGACCGGCATTTACGCCCGTACAATGCCTCGAATGGAGCGGCTTTGATGCTGGTGTGGTAACTGTTGTTATACGAGAACTCCACTAACGGGAGATGTTTTTTCCCAGCCGTTGCCGAAATCGATTACACACGCACGAAGCATGTCTTCTAGAGTTTGAATAGTACGCTCAGACTGCCCATCCGTCTGAGGGTGATAAGCTGTGCTCATGTCTAATCGAGAGCCAAAAGATTTGTGCATTGCTTGCCATAGTTCTGAAGTAAAATGTGCATCACGATCAGAGATGATAGAGGTTGGCACCCCGTGCCTCGAAACCACTTCTTTAAGATATATGTCTGCTAAGGTAGAGAACTTGTCTGTTTCCTTAATAGCCAGGAAATGTGCAGACTTTGTGAGTCGATCCACGATCACCCAAATAGTATCATTTCCACGCTGAGATCTAGGTAGGCCAGTAACAAAATCCATGGAAATTTGTTCCCATTTCCATTGTGGTATCTCAGGTTGTTGAAGTGGACCTGATGGTTTCTGGTATTCGGCTTTGACTCTTGCACAAGTCAGGCACTTGCTAACGTATGTTGCTATGTGGGCCTTCATGCTAGGCCACCAGTATGTAGTCTTGATATCGTGGTACATTTTATCCGAAACTGGATGTACCGAGTAGCGAGACTTATGAGCTTCATCCATTACAAGCTCGCGTAGGTTACCATAGAGTGGGACCCAAATGCGTCCTGTGACGTAGTAAGCACCATCTTCCTTCTGTTCTAAGCGTTGCCTTGAGCCACGTAGGGCTTCAGCCCTGACGTTTTCTGGTTTCAATGCTTCTACCTGAGCATTTCGTATCTGGGAAGGAAGACTGGACTGTATTGTGAGTTGTAAAGTTCGCACGCGCTTAGGCGTGGTGTCCTTTCGACTGAGGGTGTCAGCCACAACATTGGCTTTGCCTGGATGGTATCTAATTGAGCATTCGTAGTCGTTTAGCAGTTCTACCCATCGTCGTTGTCGCATATTCAGTTCCTTCTGTTTGAATATATGTTCGAGGCTTCTGTGGTCTGTGTAGATAGCACATTTGGTACCGTACAAGTAGTGTCGCCATATCTTAAGTGCAAAGACGACCGCTCCCAGCTCTAGGTCGTGTGTAATGTAATTCCGTTCGTGAATCTTAAGTTGGCGCGAAGCATAAGCAATGACTTTATCCCTTTGCATCAATACACATCCAAGACCCTGGATAGATGCATCGCAATAGACTACAAAATCGTCCGTGCCTTTAGGCAAAGAGAGGATAGGTGCGCTACAGAGTCTATCCTTTAAGTGCTGGAACGCTGTTTCCTGTGCATTACCCCAACGATAAACAACACCCTTCTGCGTCAGTAGTGTAAGCGGCTGAGCAATCTTTGAGAAGTCTTTGATGAACCGTCTGTAATAACCCGCCAAACCCAAGAATTGGCGTATTTCTGTTGGTGTGCGAGGTGCAGGCCAGTTCTTGATCGAATCCACCTTGGATGGATCAACATGGATCCCATCCTTGTTTACCACGTGGCCTAGAAAGTGGACTTCACGAAGCCAGAAGTCGCATTTTGAAAACTTAGCGTATAGCTGTTCCGTTCGAAGAAGTTCCAAAATAAGTCGTAAGTGCTGCTCGTGTTCCTCCTGACTCTTCGAATAGATCAGGATGTCGTCGATGAAAACAATGACGAACTTGTCAAGATAAGGTTTGCAAACCCTGTTCATAAGATCCATGAAAACCGCAGGCGCGTTCGTTAACCCGAAAGGCATGACCAGAAACTCGTAGTGGCCGTAGCGTGTTCTGAACGCTGTTTTGGAGACGTCCTCATCCCGGACTCTCAGTTGGTGATAACCTGACCTTAGATCAATCTTCGAGTAATAGCTCGACCCTTGTAACTGGTCGAATAAATCGTTGATGCGTGGAAGAGGATAGCGATTCTTCACAGTTACCTTGTTCAGTTCGCGGTAGTCTATACACATGCGGAAGGTACCGTCCTTCTTCTTTACAAATAGTACTGGAGCTCCCCAAGGTGAAGAGCTAGGACGTATGAAACCCTTTTCCAAGAGTTCTTGTAGTTGCTTAGACAGTTCTTCCAGTTCAGTTGGAGCTAAACGATAAGGTGCTCGAGCTATGGGTGCTGCTCCTGGAGCGAGCTCGATCTGAAATTCAACCTGACGGTGAGGCGGTAACCCAGGTAACTCTTCAGGAAACACTTGAGGAAAATCGCGTACTACTGGAATATCCTCAATCTTTTTCTCTTTCTTCGCTGTATCGGTAACGAGTGCTAAAACAGCTGTGTGGCCCTTTCGTAAACACTTCTGAGCCTTCAAGAAGGATATGATGCCACTCACGACACCACTCTTGTCGCCTTGAACTTCGAGAGGTTCTTTACCAGAACGGGGAATACGAATGATCTTCTCCTTGCATAGGATCTCTGCTTGTTGTCTTCCCTAGTTCCCATTTCCTTGGTTGTGGTTCTGATTCTGGTTCTGGTTCAACCGTGGGCAGTGTCTCTTGAAGTGACCTTCAGCACCACACTGATAACATCCCTTGTTACCCTGCTGTTGCTGCTGATTCTATAGATCTTGTGTCTGTTTTTGTTGGTTCTGGCTTGCAGGACGTGAGTTTCTACCATCTTTGGCTCCATGACCAAGCTTGTCGCATCATTGACAATGATTTCGGTTGCACTGCCCGCTGTGGTGCAAGTTACATCGTTTGCACTTAGGGTGGTTTCCCCTGTATCCACCCTGCCCTTGACTACTAAGAGGTTGCTGACCAGGACTTTGGTTGTCATCGATCTTTCACTGCTGTGCCTGGGACGGAATCGTAGTCAAACCCTTGCTAGAGGTTCCATCCCACTTTCATTTGTTGCCACTGGGAATAGCAGAAGTAGTAGTAGTAGCACCAATACCTCTAGGCAGCTTGTTCTGTTCCACTACCTGGTCTGTGAGACGATGAGCAAGATGAGTAACATCTTGAATAGTAGCAAGATTAGCAGTCATCACATGGCTTTGAATTTCTGGTATTAATCCTTTGAGGTACAGCTCAATGCTCTTTATGGGAGGATCCACCATAGTTGGACACAAAATTGCCAGTTTGTTGGATCGTTTCGTGTACGCTTCTATCTCTGACCCCGTCATCTTCAGGTTAAAGAACTCCACTTCCAGTTTGTGGATGTTATCATAGTTACAGTATTCTAGTTTGATTAGTTTCTTGAATTCGTCCCAAGGGGTGGCATTAGCAGCCGCCAGCCCCAGCATCGTAACTTGCGCGTTCCACCAAGTTTGCGCAGTGCCTTCGAGAATATCAGTGGCATATTTCACCTTACGAGCCTCAGGTCATTCGCACATTCGAAGACCGATTCGAGTTCCTCGAACTAATGGAGGAGTCCAACAGCTCCTTCAGTGTCGCTTAAAGTAGTAGGACGACAGTCCATAAAAGTCGTGTATGTGCATACAGGTGGCTGAGCATGTTGACTGGTCGTGTGCGTAAGATTAATCAAAATTAAGCACAAGTGTTGAGTTACGAGAGTAGGATCTAAAAATCCTAGAGTAAGTGGTGATGGCAGGTTACACCTCCTGCCTGGGCAGCTGCGAGTGCTGCAGTCACTTGTTCAGTGATCGAAGCCACCAACTGGGCTTGAGTTAGGTTAACGTGTCCACTCATGATCTTGACATCAAGGAGAACATGTGGGTGAGAGGTTCGCGAATAGTGCGAAGAGAGTGAGCACACAAGTATTCTCAAGCAATAACATATAGTAGGTTCTGAAATCTGAGCATACCACGAGCAAAGTTCTATG
Source organism: Helianthus tuberosus (assembly GCA_030545235.1). Lineage (NCBI taxonomy): Eukaryota > Viridiplantae > Streptophyta > Magnoliopsida > Asterales > Asteraceae > Helianthus > Helianthus tuberosus. The sequence goes on from CM060425.1 coordinate 205,866,197, forward strand.
TAATTCTAGCATGTAGGTAATAAACATAAACCTTATTACCTAGGATGTTGAGTCTTGCACGTGGAGCGAAGCGTCGTTGTGGATCGTTGAGCACTGTACTGGTTATAGTCTGGTTTTAACAAAATCGTTTTCCCCTTATTAAAACCGAGTTCTCTATAACCAATGGCTCTGATACCAATCTGTCACACCCCCAAAATCCACACGCGGAGTATCACCGCTTGGAGGCGTGACTGACCAGGATCAAGCCACCAATCATATCAAACGTAATAAGAATTAAATGTAATTTAAACCAAACGATATGAAAGGTGTTCCAGCAAAACATGTTAAGTGTATAGCGGAAGCATAAAATGTAAACCCAACGTAAGTAATAAGTTCAATGTTTGATGTTTCAATATAAGATCCACAATCCGTGCCCACAACGACCTGCTCCTCCCTGTGCAAGCTCCAATGTACCTAAGATCCTGCAAGGCATGCAGCAGAGAGTCAACAACTAGTTGAGCGAGTTCACAGAAAGTAAGTTCGATGCATATCATTACGTTATTAACTAGATCGTTTGTATGTTCGATAGGTGGGGGCTTCCCATGTTAATACGTACTAATGGTGGGGGTTTCCCATGGTCATATGTATTACTAGTGGGGGTTTCCCACGTTTATCTTTACTAATGGGGGCTTCCCATGTTTGCACTTACTAGACTATTTGCAACCATGTGTTCTTCTTAATCCGAGAACAGGAATACGTACAAGGTCACGTAGGATTTACGCGAGTGCCCTTCCCCGAGGACAGTGGTACGTGTGGGGTTTACGTAGGATTTACGTAAGTGTCCTTCCGACCCGGAAGACAATGGTAGGTATTAGTTTACGTAGGTTTTACGTAAGTGTCCTCCCGACCCGGGAGACAATGGTAGATACTAGGTTACGTAGGTTTTACGTAAGTGTCCTGACTATCCTGAGGACGATGGTCTATAGTCTAGCGATAGCGTAAGTACGAGTAGTTATCCATTCCAAATAATCCAACCCGATTCCCAACCCGAGAATCCCATGCCTTGGCTGTGTGAACTCACCTTGGTTTGCTCGGTATGCTTAACTATGTGCTCGCAAGTAATCAATCACGTCCTATAGTGTGCACGTATATTCAATCAGTTTCGTTCGTAATGTTTCACCCGTATTTAGCGTCACAGTAATATATCAGAGTGTGTTTGGTAGTTAATCTTTATTCGTCACGTAAGCAGTTATCCAGTTTCATGCAATTCATGCTTCACTTAGACCGTTGATCAGTACATACAAGGTTTCCAGTTACATGCGGATCCCTTACTAAGTTGCCATGTTTAACCGAGTTAATACATTTGACTAATGTGACATAGTGGCAAACATAACATCGTTAACATGCTTAACCGAATTGATACATTTAACCTAGTTAGCGTGCAATACAGAGTTAATCAGAATTCATCATCATAACAGTTACAACTCCTACCTTTTACAATCATTAGTAAAGGGTTATGATCATTCATTAAGAATCCTATTCTGTGTAATATCTAACTCCCCCTTAGAATGAACTCTCCATTGAGTCATGCTCGTGAAACTTTTGATAGTCAATTCTTCAGATCCTTGTGGTGTTGATGAAGGGTCATCGGCAACTCGAACATCTTTATCCTTTGAGTGCCTTCACGTCGTGTCTTCACTTTACGGCTTGTCATCTGACACGTTCTCTTCGCCTTTAGCTGATTCTGATGTCGCATCTGCACATACAAGAAAGCTAAACACGTAATAAGAACAACCGCTTGGAATATAGACGAATTAAACAAACGACACATATGAGATCAAATCTCAATCAAATACCGACCGACAACAGTTTGAAAGTTTACAAAATGTATCAATTTTAATCTTTTAACTTTCAAAACTTGTTAACTTCGACAGTTTATGAAGGTTCAATTGTTTTCCGGCTTAAAATCAGGATTTTGGGTAGGATAGACTCGAGTTCCAACATCGGTCAATCAAAAATAAACTAGAAGTAAAATCTTTTTGGATTTTATAAAGTTTATATTAAAACACACCTAAAATCTTTTTGGAATTTTTCATTTTTCAAATGTAAAGACGGAAAGCAATAAATAAATATATACAAAGATGCAAAAACGAAAGCAGTAAAAAAATATTTACAGACATTCTTTTTGCGAGTTTCGAGGGTAAGAGAATCATATCAGTGTACGGTCACGCCAAAACGCTCTTTTTGTTCAATTAGTTAACATTTAGATAAGCATCCTATAACAATTATCGGTATTGTTGTCCACATAAGCTCAACTTATCAGATGTAATCATGGCGAGGGGATACGATTAGTGTATGATTTATACTTACCAACCGGTGTTCATCCACACACGACACATTCCCGTATCAAGGCATGCACGAGAGTTCATCTTACCGGTGAGTATACCGTTTATCATCTGTTTGACCGTATACAGATGTGAGAAACTCACTTATTTTGTTTTGAAAACAAGCCCTATGTGATAGAATCACTTATTGATGAGAAACTTGATTTTCATATGCATGAGGGCACAGGAGTAAGTCCGTGAATAGATCAGTACCAACGTACAGCAAAGAGACGAACTTGACTACCGCAAAGAATCTGTGATATATTATCACTTATTTGTTTGGACATGTGATTGTTGATCACTTATTGAGGTCGTATGCAATATGTACACGTATGTATAGTATCATGGAAGATCTTAGACTTCGTATCCGTTATTTTTCGGTAAAAGATACAACCATGATACCCAGATGATAAAACAGCATAAAGACCGAATATCTCAGAACCACGGCAATCTCTCAAACGAAATTTCGGTACTAAGACCATATGCCAATGAGTGGTTCCCACCTTTTCATCAGTCGATTTAGGATTTATATCACCCTGCACACTTTAATATGATTGTGAGCCTACCGATACTTCTTATATAGAGCTGCTTAACATTTTTCATTTTAAGTTCAGTTAGAAGAGGATTCGACAGACTACTGATGTACTATCATATTCTTTTTTTCTCGCCAGGAAACTCATTTTTGATTTTCTATTGTTTTTGAGTTTTTGAAATTTTTCGATGTTTTTGGATTTTTAAAATTTTGGATTTACTCCCCCTAAAATCAAGAAACTATGATAAATTTTAAAAACACAAAGGTATTTACAAAAACGATTTCCCGATGTTGGTTAACTCATGTTTTACCTCAATGCCGTTTACCAAAATTAAATTTTTGTCAGAAATGATTTATCGAATTTTGGAAAAATCAGTTGGCACGTCGGTAAGCGGTGTGGACCATGACAACATTGACGAGTTTATAGTGAAACAATCACGTGTGAGGTGATATTCGAGTTCAACGTGTCTGGTCAAAGAGTGCTGTACGAGATAATAATAATTCATAAAGCAGCTTAAATATCGACAAGTATAGGAGAGATATGAAATTTAAAACCGTATCCTGCAAAAGCTTCATGCATTGCAAGGAATCTGAGCGCTCTCCCAAACTGGATATCCACCCGGTGTGGACTTCAAAGTCGATTTTTGTAGCTACTGAGAAATCTCTTGACAGCAACAAGATCATAAACCTTTGGGTCCGGCTGGTCTTCCACATTGCACCAGCGAAGGTCTTTGTCTTTCTCTTTCAGAAGTAGTGTGCGGTTGTTCAATCCACGCTAAGGCATCCGCACACCCGGTTGGTTTGTTCAACAAACACATTTTCTTCAATCACACCGCGAAGAAATGTACACTGCACGTTCATCTTGTTGATTTTGAACTTCAGACATGCTGCAGGTGCGTACATTTTGATTTGAATCTATGTCACACCCCCAAAATCCACACGCGGAGTATCACCGCTTGGAGGCGTGACTGACCAGGATCAAGCCACCAATCATATCAAATGTAATAAGAATTAAATGTAATTTAAACCAAACGATATGAAAGGTGTTCCAGCAAAACATGTTAAGTGTATAGCGGAAGCATAAAATGTAAACCCAACGTAAGTAATAAGTTCAATGTTTGATGTTTCAATATAAGATCCACAATCCGTGCCCACAACGACCTGCTCCTCCCTGTGCAAGCTCCAATGTACCTAAGATCCTGCAAGGCATGCAGCAGAGAGTCAACAACTAGTTGAGCGAGTTCACAGAAAGTAAGTTCGATGCATATCATTACGTTATTAACTAGATCGTTTGTATGTTCGATAGGTGGGGGCTTCCCATGTTAATACGTACTAATGGTGGGGGTTTCCCATGGTCATATGTATTACTAGTGGGGGTTTCCCACGTTTATCTTTACTAATGGGGGCTTCCCATGTTTGCACTTACTAGACTATTTGCAACCATGTGTTCTTCTTAATCCGAGAACAGGAATACGTACAAGGTCACGTAGGATTTACGCGAGTGCCCTTCCCCGAGGACAGTGGTACGTGTGGGGTTTACGTAGGATTTACGTAAGTGTCCTTCCGACCCGGAAGACAATGGTAGGTATTAGTTTACGTAGGTTTTACGTAAGTGTCCTCCCGACCCGGGAGACAATGGTAGATACTAGGTTACGTAGGTTTTACGTAAGTGTCCTGACTATCCTGAGGACGATGGTCTATAGTCTAGCGATAGCGTAAGTACGAGTAGTTATCCATTCCAAATAATCCAACCCGATTCCCAACCCGAGAATCCCATGCCTTGGCTGTGTGAACTCACCTTGGTTTGCTCGGTATGCTTAACTATGTGCTCGCAAGTAATCAATCACGTCCTATAGTGTGCACGTATATTCAATCAGTTTCGTTCGTAATGTTTCACCCGTATTTAGCGTCACAGTAATATATCAGAGTGTGTTTGGTAGTTAATCTTTATTCGTCACGTAAGCAGTTATCCAGTTTCATGCAATTCATGCTTCACTTAGACCGTTGATCAGTACATACAAGGTTTCCAGTTACATGCGGATCCCTTACTAAGTTGCCATGTTTAACCGAGTTAATACATTTGACTAATGTGACATAGTGGCAAACATAACATCGTTAACATGCTTAACCGAATTGATACATTTAACCTAGTTAGCGTGCAATACAGAGTTAATCAGAATTCATCATCATAACAGTTACAACTCCTACCTTTTACAATCATTAGTAAAGGGTTATGATCATTCATTAAGAATCCTATTCTGTGTAATATCTAACTCCCCCTTAGAATGAACTCTCCATTGAGTCATGCTCGTGAAACTTTTGATAGTCAATTCTTCAGATCCTTGTGGTGTTGATGAAGGGTCATCGGCAACTCGAACATCTTTATCCTTTGAGTGCCTTCACGTCGTGTCTTCACTTTACGGCTTGTCATCTGACACGTTCTCTTCGCCTTTAGCTGATTCTGATGTCGCATCTGCACATACAAGAAAGCTAAACACGTAATAAGAACAACCGCTTGGAATATAGACGAATTAAACAAACGACACATATGAGATCAAATCTCAATCAAATACCGACCGACAACAGTTTGAAAGTTTACAAAATGTATCAATTTTAATCTTTTAACTTTCAAAACTTGTTAACTTCGACAGTTTATGAAGGTTCAATTGTTTTCCGGCTTAAAATCAGGATTTTGGGTAGGATAGACTCGAGTTCCAACATCGGTCAATCAAAAATAAACTAGAAGTAAAATCTTTTTGGATTTTATAAAGTTTATATTAAAACACACCTAAAATCTTTTTGGAATTTTTCATTTTTCAAATGTAAAGACGGAAAGCAATAAATAAATATATACAAAGATGTAAAAACGAAAGCAGTAAAAAAATATTTACAGACATTCTTTTTGCGAGTTTCGAGGGTAAGAGAATCATATCAGTGTACGGTCACGCCAAAACGCTCTTTTTGTTCAATTAGTTAACATTTAGATAAGCATCCTATAACAATTATCGGTATTGTTGTCCACATAAGCTCAACTTATCAGATGTAATCATGGCGAGGGGATACGATTAGTGTATGATTTATACTTACCAACCGGTGTTCATCCACACACGACACATTCCCGTATCAAGGCATGCACGAGAGTTCATCTTACCGGTGAGTATACCGTTTATCATCTGTTTGACCGTATACAGATGTGAGAAACTCACTTATTTTGTTTTGAAAACAAGCCCTATGTGATAGAATCACTTATTGATGAGAAACTTGATTTTCATATGCATGAGGGCACAGGAGTAAGTCCGTGAATAGATCAGTACCAACGTACAGCAAAGAGACGAACTTGACTACCGCAAAGAATCTGTGATATATTATCACTTATTTGTTTGGACATGTGATTGTTGATCACTTATTGAGGTCGTATGCAATATGTACACGTATGTATAGTATCATGGAAGATCTTAGACTTCGTATCCGTTATTTTTCGGTAAAAGATACAACCATGATACCCAGATGATAAAACAGCATAAAGACCGAATATCTCAGAACCACGGCAATCTCTCAAACGAAATTTCGGTACTAAGACCATATGCCAATGAGTGGTTCCCACCTTTTCATCAGTCGATTTAGGATTTATATCACCCTGCACACTTTAATATGATTGTGAGCCTACCGATACTTCTTATATAGAGCTGCTTAACATTTTTCATTTTAAGTTCAGTTAGAAGAGGATTCGACAGACTACTGATGTACTATCATATTCTTTTTTTCTCGCCAGGAAACTCATTTTTGATTTTCTATTGTTTTTGAGTTTTTGAAATTTTTCGATGTTTTTGGATTTTTAAAATTTTGGATTTACTCCCCCTAAAATCAAGAAACTATGATAAATTTTAAAAACACAAAGGTATTTACAAAAACGATTTCCCGATGTTGGTTAACTCATGTTTTACCTCAATGCCGTTTACCAAAATTAAATTTTTGTCAGAAATGATTTATCGAATTTTGGAAAAATCAGTTGGCACGTCGGTAAGCGGTGTGGACCATGACAACATTGACGAGTTTATAGTGAAACAATCACGTGTGAGGTGATATTCGAGTTCAACGTGTCTGGTCAAAGAGTGCTGTACGAGATAATAATAATTCATAAAGCAGCTTAAATATCGACAAGTATAGGAGAGATATGAAATTTAAAACCGTATCCTGCAAAAGCTTCATGCATTGCAAGGAATCTGAGCGCTCTCCCAAACTGGATATCCACCCGGTGTGGACTTCAAAGTCGATTTTTGTAGCTACTGAGAAATCTCTTGACAGCAACAAGATCATAAACCTTTGGGTCCGGCTGGTCTTCCACATTGCACCAGCGAAGGTCTTTGTCTTTCTCTTTCAGAAGTAGTGTGCGGTTGTTCAATCCACGCTAAGGCATCCGCACACCCGGTTGGTTTGTTCAACAAACACATTTTCTTCAATCACACCGCGAAGAAATGTACACTGCACGTTCATCTTGTTGATTTTGAACTTCAGACATGCTGCAGGTGCGTACATTTTGATTTGAATCTATGTCACACCCCCAAAATCCACACGCGGAGTATCACCGCTTGGAGGCGTGACTGACCAGGATCAAGCCACCAATCATATCAAACGTAATAAGAATTAAATGTAATTTAAACCAAACGATATGAAAGGTGTTCCAGCAAAACATGTTAAGTGTATAACGGAAGCATAAAATGTAAACCCAACGTAAGTAATAAGTTCAATGTTTGATGTTTCAATATAAGATCCACAATCCGTGCCCACAACGACCTGCTCCTCCCTGTGCAAGCTCCAATGTACCTAAGATCCTGCAAGGCATGCAGCAGAGAGTCAACAACTAGTTGAGCGAGTTCACAGAAAGTAAGTTCGATGCATATCATTACGTTATTAACTAGATCGTTTGTATGTTCGATAGGTGGGGGCTTCCCATGTTAATACGTACTAATGGTGGGGGTTTCCCATGGTCATATGTATTACTAGTGGGGGTTTCCCACGTTTATCTTTACTAATGGGGGCTTCCCATGTTTGCACTTACTAGACTATTTGCAACCATGTGTTCTTCTTAATCCGAGAACAGGAATACGTACAAGGTCACGTAGGATTTACGCGAGTGCCCTTCCCCGAGGACAGTGGTACGTGTGGGGTTTACGTAGGATTTACGTAAGTGTCCTTCCGACCCGGAAGACAATGGTAGGTATTAGTTTACGTAGGTTTTACGTAAGTGTCCTCCCGACCCGGGAGACAATGGTAGATACTAGGTTACGTAGGTTTTACGTAAGTGTCCTGACTATCCTGAGGACGATGGTCTATAGTCTAGCGATAGCGTAAGTACGAGTAGTTATCCATTCCAAATAATCCAACCCGATTCCCAACCCGAGAATCCCATGCCTTGGCTGTGTGAACTCACCTTGGTTTGCTCGGTATGCTTAACTATGTGCTCGCAAGTAATCAATCACGTCCTATAGTGTGCACGTATATTCAATCAGTTTCGTTCGTAATGTTTCACCCGTATTTAGCGTCACAGTAATATATCAGAGTGTGTTTGGTAGTTAATCTTTATTCGTCACGTAAGCAGTTATCCAGTTTCATGCAATTCATGCTTCACTTAGACCGTTGATCAGTACATACAAGGTTTCCAGTTACATGCGGATCCCTTACTAAGTTGCCATGTTTAACCGAGTTAATACATTTGACTAATGTGACATAGTGGCAAACATAACATCGTTAACATGCTTAACCGAATTGATACATTTAACCTAGTTAGCGTGCAATACAGAGTTAATCAGAATTCATCATCATAACAGTTACAACTCCTACCTTTTACAATCATTAGTAAAGGGTTATGATCATTCATTAAGAATCCTATTCTGTGTAATATCTAACATCCTACCATCATATCCAGATCATCGATTCATCATACAATCATTCGAACCCAGATTTATATGATCATTAAACATTCCAGTGAACATGTATCAAGATCAACAATCATCAAAAAGCCATAAACATGTTAACAGTTATATCGCATCTCACATAGCCAAACATCAAGTTTCTAATTATTTTCAATTTAATTCAATTATGCTTGCATGACTCTTATAAGCTACACACATACACATGGCACATCTGACAAACTCACATGCGCCTATGAATGCTATGGCCGATGTTTTTAAAGTGGATCCATGTGGCTGCATTATCGATACAAAGCACATGCATAAACAATAATAACCTAACCGCATATATATTCAATTCGTGAACAATATTACCTAAATGTTACAACATAAAACCAAACAATTAATCATAATGTGTTTTTAATCTACAAACCGAACAAGAATCACACTAACCGAGAAAGGAGCTAATGGATTGATGGCACAACAATCGTCCGTAGGCTTGTAGTTGCCGTCACAGTTAGGGGAGTGTTCTAGGGTTTTCTGATTGCTTAACTTGTGAAACTGAACCCGTTTCACGTAAATATTCACGAAAATAACATACTGGGCCGTACTGGGCTTCTGGCGAAGCTGGGCCGGCGAAACTCCCTGTTTCGTCGAGATGGTTGATGGCGAAACAAATCTGTTTCGTCGAGATTGGTTATGGCGAAACACACTTGTGTTTCGTCGGGTTCTTTCCTATGTTAAGCAGTTTATGTTTCCCGACATGTTATACAATCAAACACATAATCATGTAAGCACAATACGTTTTATTATAACACGAAGTGTACACTTATAAGTCAGACAGGTCAAACAACTAAACAGCCAAAGTCAACGTGCATTAAATGCGAATAAAGAATGTCGGAAATTCGAGTTGTCACAATCTACCCCTGGGGACCCGATCAAAACCTTGAACAATCACACTTTTGGAATGATTTGCATTTTCTTGAAGTTATCAATTTCTTTCAACAGACAACTCTGTTTCCCTTTTCTTCTTCTCTCCATCAAAGGCAACAATATCTTTTGTCGCCGATCTTATGCATGGACACTCCACTATCAATAATCCGATGACTATCGATAGTTCCTCCTAGAACATCCTGCACACTCACTCAGAGATTAGTTGGAGAGGGGGACCCAAACCTTCATAGACTTGGGTTGCCCTTGAGAATCAAGAAATGTAATTTCAATTTCTTGAAGATTTTGAAATTTCACGCCTCCCCCTGAACCTTCACCCGTTTTAGGTTTCCAAGACTGTTTCCGTTTACCGGATTGTGTATAATTTACCGATTTAGAAATCTCCGGTTTTAACGGTTGTGTCAAAATTGGTTTCCTTTTAACAATTTATGGTTTTAAAGCCTTTTCGATCACCTTCACATTTTGACGTCGTTGTTTTGTTTCCTGTTCTTTAACAGTGCGTTTGTCAGTTTTTGGTGAGACAGGACGACGTTGTTGGTGACCTTGTTCAGAAGGGGCTCTTTCTACAAAATTTGGTTTCGGAGAGTTTTTGCAGTTTTTGATAATGTGTCCAAACTCCCCACATTTGAAACAAGTTATCCTTTCAACAAACTTAGGAGAATCCGATCGACGAACAAATGTCGAACTTGTAGAACCTGAGGTACTTGTTCCTTCATCACACCCATTTGTGTGTTGAGTGTAATTGTTTTGACTATTACATTTCAAAATGTTGACTTTTTGAACAAAATGTTGACTTTTTGAACTGATGGCAAAATCGTAATTTTAAAGCGGGGAAAAAATCGCAAATTGGTTATGCCAATGGGGGAGATCCAGGCAGTTGCCTCGCACTATGCCCCCCTCTTGTGTCTGTACTTATACAATGGGGGCAAAATCGTAATTTGACTGGGAAAGCAAATAAAAGGGATGACAAAAATGTAAATTTAATTTGAGAGCAAAATCATAATTTAGTGATAAAGAAAACAAAACTAACAAAACTAACGGCAAAACTGTAAATTTAAAAGGGGAAAATCAAAAATTTGAACCAAGGGTAAAATTGTAATTTTTCACTGGAGGCAAAAGCATAATTTTATTTTGAACTGTAGGTAAAAACGTAATTTTAAACTAATGGCAAAATCATTCTTTTTATGCCGGGCAAAATCGTACTTTGACTGGGAAAGCAAACAAAACCGATGACAAAAATGTAAATTTAAATTGAGAGCAAAATCGTAATTTACCTGAGTGGAAGAAAACAAAACTATTGGCGAAACTGTAAATTTAAACGGGCGAAATCGTCATTTTGAACCGAGGGCAAAAGTGTAATTTTTCATTGAGGGCAAAATCATAATTTTATTTGGAACCGGAGGTAAAAGCGTAATTTTAAACTTGTGGCAAAATCGTTATTTTAAAGGGAGATAAAATCGTAAATTGGTTTGGTCCAAAAAGATAAAAAAAAGTCAAAAATAAATGTGTGAAAAGTCAACGTTTGTTTGACTGTTAATAATGTGTGAAAAGTCGTTTTTGCCCCTATCTTATTAAAATTATATAAAAAATCAAGAATCAATATAAATCATTCATAGATTCAATTCATCATCATCATCAGTTCATTCTTCATTCCAATGTAAATCATTCCTAGATTCATACTCTCAAAACAAACAAACAACTCAAATCTACTAGCAAATGAAAAACAAATTGATATGTATCAAAAGCTATTACCAGTAGAAATTCAATATCTCAAAAACAATATTTACATCATCATCAGTTCATCATCAAGTTCCCAGATTCATCATCAAGTTCAGTTCAGTTCATCATCAAGTTCATAAGTTCAGTTCATCATCATCAGTTCCCCTAACACCGGCAATTGCACCACCAACTCCTTCCCCCTTCTGACCACCGCCGCCGTCAACTCCACCACCAACTCCTACCCCTTCTGACCACCGCCACTATCACCTCCACCACCACCTCCTTCTCCTCTTCTGACCACCGCCACCATCAACTCAGCTACCACCTTCTTCCCCTTTCTCACCACCGCCACCATCAACTCAGCCACCACCTCCTTCCTATTCCAAACCCTAACCCTAACCCTAGCCGCCTACAATGGTTCCTATTCCAGATTGGGTTATACAGGGTTGTCCGGTCACTGCACCGGCAGTCAACAACCCCAATTCAAGTGGTGGCTAGGGTTTCAATGTTGATTACAGTGGGTTAAAGGGAGTGGCGATTGGATCTACCAAGGTTATTTTTTAGATGCAAGCATTCGAAGAAACCGAATCGGTCTTCTGTATGGAACCTTCTCGTAGATGGTGTCAGTGAGAGCCTACTCGATTGCATCTGCTGTATGGAACATATGAATATAAGGTAGTGGTGGTTGTTAGTGGTTCATTAAAAAGCATATGAATATGATGATGGTGATGAAAAAGGTTCAACATGATGATGGAGTAACCTGGACTAGATTCGTATTTTTGTAATAATAATAATAATAATAATAATAATAATAGTAATAGTAATAAATATGGGGTAACATTACCAAAATACCCTTACCTATAACAGTCAAACAACCGTTGATTGTTAACAGGGGGTAATCTTGCGACATAACAACAATGTTGGGGGGATTGTAATTTTTTCAGGGAGGGGGTCAGAGTGCCAATTGGCTTAAACCTCAAGGGGTAAAATTGCAGTTTACTCTAATTTATATTACTTGCATCCTGATTTTGTAAATATAAGAATATAATAAAATTATTTTATTTTAACTTTACATATAAAATAATTCAACTCTTACATATTAGTTTATAAATCTATATTCTATATTATTTAATGTATAAAAAACTGATACAAAAATGCAATGCGTACATTAAAACTGAAGTAAAATTAGTGCAAGTATCATAAGAATATCATTTTCCTACATTAATATGAATGGCAGCATAGATAGAACGGTTGATTAATAGAATCATAACTGATAATGAAAGTCTAGGGTTATGTACATTAAACTAATTTGAATCTAAGTTTACTTAAGCACACTTAAAGTGAAAGTCTAGGGTTATGTTCGTTAGAACCACCCTGATGCCTTCACAAGTTAGAAAAGATAATGTAAGTTCTAAGTTAACTTCTGAGAATTGAAAGGTATTGTTGTCATTAAATGGATGCACTTTGTAAGATTGAAAGGTGGCATTGTCTTTACATTAGCCCCGTTGCCGAAAATGATACGTGGTTTTGAGTTTTTATTGACAAACTTTAACTCGATTTTTGTAGTTTGATTTGAATTTTAAACAACCATAGACTGATTTTGACTCAACTCGTTTTGACACACACAAGTATGAATTTGCCATCGGTTATGTTTTCGAATCGAAAATTAGATTTTTAGAAAACCAACGAAAAGCTGATGTTCCATTCTAAACACACCGCATGCCATCGCAAGAGTGACAAAAATGAGGGAAATTGGTGGTGGTATCAATTTTTTAATCATCCGCACTTTGGTTAAAATAAAATGATGAAATAGTCACAACTAATATTAGTGATGCACCAATCACGAATAATCACAAGAATACGCCCATGACATTATAGCCTAGTGGCATCTTGGGTGAGATAAAGCTTTAGGTAGTTAGGGACCATTAGGACCATTAGGTCATGAGTTAGATTCTCACAAAGGGGGTTTTTACATATTTATTGGTTTTTTCTCCTGAATTGGTGTATAGGCATTATTGTCTAGTGAAGATAGATTTGATCGGGTGGTTCTACTGGTAGCACAATGATACTCTAGTGGTTAGTCAGTGATCCAAATTTGTTGTTAAAAAAATAATCATAAGAATATATTTCTGTAGCTTTGGTTCAAACTTTGTACAACTAGACTTTCACACGAGACATGCAAAACGAGGTTCTGTGATGTAGGTACATACCTCTGGAAAGGCACACACGACCTCATTGTCCCAATAATAACATGAATGGTACCAGTCATCCCCACCCTAGACTAAATTCAATAGCAAAACTCTTAGCAGCAGATTCATTATACGGCAACGGAATTCCATCCGAAATCAGATTCATAAACAGTATCAAACTTTTTTTTTTTCATATCCATTTAACAAATTCTAATGAGACATTTCATCGAACACCTAGAGTGTGTCTCCGATGACCCGGAAAATCACAAAAATCCAACTTCACATCACATACAACATGCTTATATCTAAAAACATATACCTAGATTATCAAAACACTAAGCATATCAACACGTTACTGATAAACCTAATCGACAAGAAACGAAAAGATTGTTCAGAAAATCGTCAAAAAAAATTCAAAATACCTTCAAACCCTAAGCGACTGGAGAACTGCAGAAGATGTATTGATGGATCGAATGTAATCAGATTGGAAGAGAAGAACTTATATCAGAAGAATGGAGGTTTGGAACCAGACTGGAATCACCGTTGGGGGTCTTTGTTTTGTTATAGCTACTGGTGGAAACTTGTAGGAAGTGTAAAGCACACCAGTTGTTCGATGAAATGCCTCCAGATGTGCCTATTTGAAACTTTCTGTGAGCACCTAGTTGTTGCACACCTCTTATTCTAGCATGTCTTTACTTCCTTCTCTTAGCAAATTAAAGTGTTCATTTACCTATTTGACTGTTGTATTATTAATAATTGTTTATGAAAAGTAACATGCCTTTTTGGTTTCGTTTCCAATAATTTTATAGATATTAACTTTTTTACAGGGTGATTATGTTGGTACGAATGGAGGTCGACAGTTGATAAGCAATGGTTTGTAAGTTATCAGCATGGCTGATGAATGTATATGTGTAGCTTCATTGTGTCAAGTCCAACAACTGGAAAAAGCAGAAGCTGTTATTATTGATGCTATAAGGTTAGTAACGCTGCCTATGTTGTTACATACAAGTATAGCTCACCAATTTGTTGAGTGGTGAAGCCACTTATTTAGTGGGTCAAAAAGCATGAAAGAAAAGTTGGTCAAAAGAGGAAAAAGGAGAGGTGATCCGTTTTTTCCGGACCATGTTCTATGGCTTTTCATTTCCATTCAATCCTATATATGATTCTGTATTGTATCTGTAAAACTTGTAACACAGAAAGAAGAAATATGAATTCCTAGTTACCCGTGGACGTAGGTTGCAGTTGGCAACCGAACCACGTAAATTCTTGTGTCGTTCTTTTTTTTCTATTTCTGCAGTTGATTGTTCGTGAGTGTGTGTTGCTTCCGCGTGCGTATACCCAACAACTGGTATCAGAGCTTAGGCTCTTGATTCACACGAACAAGAAGGTGAAGAGGAAGAAGGTACCTGGAAGAATCTGAACTAGGGCTCAGATTAGAGGTCACCGCTGCAATAATCGGAGCTAGGGTTCCGCTCAAAAACCGCCGCCGCCGCCGCCGCTTGCTAGAACCACCGCCGCCGCCTGCCATCGGTCATCTGCTGCTGCTGTTGTAGTTGATCGTTGCTGTTTATCCGTCCAGCCGATTGTTTTTTTTTTGGTGTTTTGAAAGAAGAAGGAGATTAGTTTTCTTTCTTGTTGTCTGCTCAAGAAGAAATGCACAGAAAGAAGAATACGATTCTTTCTTGAAGAAAGGGTTTAAAAGAAAAAATATCTTATATTTTCAAAGCAGGCCCCTCAATTTTGAACAGGATCACTTCTTGGGTATTATTTCTCAAAGTTGGTCAGTTTCTTGTACTCATAAGAAGGAGGAAGAAAAGATCTTAGTTGAGAAGTTTAATGGGGAGAAGTTTGGTTGGTGGAAGATGCAGATTAAGGCATTGCTATGCCAGAAAGACTTAGATGCAGTGCTCGAGGGTGAGAAGCCAGAAGCGTGATCCAGTGGTGATTTAGAGTTTGTGGTTGTCGATTAATTTTTTAGTCGACTGGAGCCGGGTAAACTCTTGAAGATCATCATTGGACGAGGTGATCGAGGTTTGTACCAAATTAAAATATTATTTAGCCGGTTTTTTTTTTTTTAATTCGATTGGAGCCGCTGGGATATTCAGCCGTTGGTCGAGTTTGGGTTGCGGGCTAAATATGGTTTGTGTTTCAAGTTCGTGTTTTGACATTTATTATCAACCGAAAAATTTGAGGAACCGAGTTTGTGACGGTTTCGGGTTTCGGTTGATTGGGTTGTCATGGGAACTTGGATGTGGTACTGGTCGATGGGTGAGAACTTGAAGAAAATGGAATCAACAGAGTTGTTGATGTTGACACAAGTGAAAAGAAAGTCAATTGCAAGTCATGGAACTATTGCTTGTTGAAAGCTCTATTGTAGTTATAATCGTTTTCCGGTTAGCTGGTCTGGAATTGTGGATGGTATTCCGTGTTCAGTGGTGATCAGTTGTTTGACATTTGAGTGGATCTTTGTACTAATACGAGTGAAGGTTCGGCTCATGGAGTGTCGTTTGGCATGGGTTGGGATAACTGTTGCAGTGGGAGCTGGGAATAGTTGACTTGTGGGCTGCATGAAGGTTCAGACATCTTTTGGAGTCGATGTCATGAATATTTGAATTCTGCTTCTGAGAATGCGTCTGGGTTTGATGCATTGGGACTCAGTGGAAGGCAGTGAAGACTCTTGGGTCATGGATTCTGGTGCTTCGTTTCACGCCATGCACAGCGGGGAAACGATGGTGAATCTGAAAGAAGGTAACTTTGGAAAGGTACGATTAGCTAATGATCAAATTCTTTGTGTTACGGGCATGGGAGATGTTAATCTGGTTACTCCATTGGGTAAATGGAAGGTGATTAACGGGAATCTGGTTATTGCACGTGGAAAGAAGCGAGGATCATTGTATATGGCTAAGGTATCTGCTGAGGGAGTGACCATCCCGGTTAAGCAAGACAAAGTTTGGTTCGCTGAATCTAAAGGGCAAAAGAGGGTTCGTATTGCAAGGGCGAAGCCTGGTGCCAAGGTGATTCAAGTTGAACGGGATCGGAGGTTTAAACTAGATCAGGAGTTTAGTGACAGTGGGAGCATGGGACGTGTTCCGGGTAAAGTCAGATAACTCTGTTGGGTTTTGAAGACTGGTATTCCGAGTGATAAAATCTCTCATGGGAAACACTTGCTGAATTTGGAGAGTGGTTTTGATTCTCGGTGTATCTCTGGATCCGGTGGAGTGTGCAAGCCGGTTGAGATAGAGAATGAGTCAGTGGCGGTTTCTGTCACGGCTGGGTCTGGTAAGACTGTTGGGTTGGAGTTCGGGGGAGCTTCAGCTGGCCTTCAGGAATAATGAAGGCGGGGTAACTAGGAAGGTACTAAAGTTTCTTACAGAAATATAGATGCACAGTTGAAGCACAGGTGAAGATTGTTCCGTGGCTTCAAGTGGGAGATTGTTGAGTGGTGAAGCCACTTATTTAGTGGGTCAAAAAGCATGAAAGAAAAGTTGGTCAAAAGAGGAAAAAGGAGAGGTGATCCGTTTTTTCCGGACCATGTTCTATGGCTTTTCATTTCCATTCAATCCTATATATGATTCTGTATTGTATCTGTAAAACTTGTAACACAGAAAGAAGAAATATGAATTCCTAGTTACCCGTGGACGTAGGTTGCAGTTGGCAACCGAACCACGTAAATTCTTGTGTCGTTCTTTTTTTTCTATTTCTGCAGTTGATTGTTCGTGAGTGTGTGTTGCTTCCACGTGCGTATACCCAACACAATTAACCTACAGAAGCATTTGATCTTTCTACAGCGCTTGAAAGTTCTTCACGCTGCATATGATGAGCCTCTGCGTTCTACATTTTCCTCCATGCTTTGTGATTATACCGTATCTAAATGGCCTTTCTATACTCATCCCACATCGTCACTCTGGATGAATCTTTTATTGCTCTCAAGGAAATCCACTTGATTTCTTGAAACCAAACTCGAGGGAACCTGCTTTGACCCGCATAATTAAATTAATGTCCGGCATTTTAATTACGCATTGCGTAAATGAGCTGGCCTTTCTTGATATTCCAAGGTGACCCATTTGACCCACCAGGGGACTCCTGTAACAGATGATATGCCCACCACAGTAAAGCTTAACAGAGAAATCTTTGACCGATTGAACTGAAACCAAACCCAATATCCATCAGTCATCAACACCGAGATTGAACTGAGACCAAAGTTTCCGCTTGAATAGAGAAATCTTTGACCAATTGGAGAGCCATAATAGCGTCATTTCTTTTACGTCCTCAATGATTTTGGCAATCGGAACCCATCTTCCGTTGAATTATTTAACTTTTTTAACCGGTTTGACCTGTTACCTTATAGGCTAATTTACCTCTGATTACCCCTTTTGACATGTTAAATATTAAGCATAAGCGAAGTTGACCCATTTGTAAGTAAACGAGTTAAAATTGATTACTTGTACCTATTTGCTTGAATTTGTGTGTTTACTTGCAGAAGAAGAAATAGATTCGACTTCCTCGCAACCAACTCAGGGAAGCTTTCTCAACCTCCTACCCCGCCAACTAGAAGTCTTCAAGGAAAACGAGTCCACATGAAGCATTACTGATCTTTTCCTAAACAGTCACATAGGCATAGTTATTAAACTATTCAAAATCAAAAGCAATGTGTTCCTTACAACCAGACAACTTTTCATTACTTGTGGGTAAATACAGAATGAAAGATGGGTTTTCAGTTTGTTCAATTTGCGGAGAAAAATGTGGATGACCGACTGTTGCGCTTTCGTTTTCTTTTATTTTTTTGCCTTTTTGGCTCTCCTGTAAATTGGTTTCCTGGATTGTGTATATCTTTTTTGGTTTTACTTCTTGCAATTTTGTGTGTTATGTATTTAGTTGTCATATTACGTTGCTGGTTGATGATTAATTATTCGGTCTTAACTCCTCTAATATTGCTTCGGTATTGTATTTTTGACTGTCTACAAATGTTAGGGGTGAGCTGAATGTCCGATTAATAGAAGCATAACCGAAATAAACTGGAGAATCTACAACCAATGGTTCGCATCTACGTTTTCATAAGCACACTGATAATGGAACTCTAGGATTATGTTCATTAAACCCAACCACTATGCCTTCACAACCTAGAAAATAATGTAGGTTTTAGCTTAAATTTAAGGATTTGAGAGGTATTATTGTCATTAAGTGGATGCATTTTGTAAAATTGTAAGCACCATTGTCTTTACATTAGCCTCACTTGCAGAAAATGATAATGGGTTTTGAATTTTTTTTTTTTTTTTTTTTTTTTTTTTTAAAGTTAGTAAAATTTCATTCCAATCATCAGGACAAATTACATAAGGATAGAAGGTAGACGAGCAACAAACTGCGCCGCCATCCCTTTTTGAATAGAAAACCCTAATCTACTAAAAACAAAGCCCCGCCCCTGAGGGGTCGAAAAGTTGCTATGGACCACACGCTGAACTCTAGACAAGAACCGAACTGCCTCCGGCGCCAAGGAGCCGAACGTGTCAAACGCCAGGGGGACAAAGGCATGTTGATTATCCTCACAAGCTTTCGCGTGCTTTTCCACCTTCTTTGACTCTGCTTTCAGTACTGCTTGCCCCGCCACAAACCCATTTTCCCGGAACCCGGCTAGTGGGGATACACCTGTGAGATCGACACAAGCATGTTTCCCGCCCTCCCAACCAAAAACTAGCACGTCAGCTGGGTGTAGGGTGGATCTCCCCTCCGACGGGTCTGTAAGAAAATTAACCGGTGCCTCTTTCTTCGCCGAGATCCCTGCTCGTCTGAGAATATCCATTAACACGTCTCGCACAAAGTCATGGCGATACTTAAACCCCGGCAACTCTCTACAGTGTAACGCATGCTCCCCGTATTTATCCAGGCATGCTTTACGGCAGACTGGGCAAGTTGAATTTTAAACGTTGAATGCTTTAACGCATGCTCCCCATTAACGTTGAATTTTTATTGACAAATTTCAAATGCATCCACTTTAATTAAAATAAAATTATAACTCAAATCTTAGAATTTTGAGTTGAATTTTAAACAACCGTACACTTACTTGACTCAAGTCGTTTAGATACACAGAAGTCTGAATTTGCCACTGGTTATGTGTGGAACCGAAACTTAGATTTCTAGAAAAACCAATGAAAAGCTGATCTTCCATTCCAAACACACTGTGGACCCTCGCAAGAGTGCCAAAAATGAGGGAAATAGGTGGCGGTGTCAGTTTTCGAATCATAGGAACTTTGGTTAAGTAACATGATGAAATAGTCAGAAGTAACAGGAGTGATGCATCAATCACTAATAGAGAACCATAGGTATGCATACACACAATAGACGATCTGTGATCTGACTCATTACCAACAAATACCAACAAAAATACAATCTGCACTCTGACCCATTACCAACAAAATACAATCTGAGATCTGACCCATTACCAACAAAATTCAGTCTGAGTCAACAAGTTCTTTTATGCACAAATCACTAACAGGTATTGACCAAAAAAAAAAATGAAGAAAAAAAGGAAGCCAACATCATAATCTTCCAATTAAACTTAAGCTTTTGTTTCTTGCTGTGAAGGTTGGCAAATCTGTAGTAGAATGTGTAAAATGCATCCGGTCATGATTGAGTCTGCATCATAACATCAGCCATTGAATGGTTGAGTTTCCTCATAAAAATGAGTTTTCACAATATGGTCAAATAAAATAAGAAAGCTATATCCAAATTAAGCTATTAGTCTACAGATAAACAGAATGGTAATCAAGTGCTTCATAATTTCTTCATATTCAAATATTTGGAACTCTGCAATTGTGAGTCACAAGCTAGGAAATTTTAACTAAATAATAATTCAATAATTCGCTCAGTTCAAATCTTGATTTACCAAACAAAGAAAGAGGGTGAAGATATTCACATATACTCAACAAACACACGTTACATGCTCCCTTTTCTATCCGAAATGGACTCTAAAATAACTCAATTTAACGTCAATATAACCAACACAAGACTTGAACAGACATTACATTTTCCCTTTCTTATGCCCCTTTCAAGTTTGACTTTGTCAAACCACAGACATTTTAAGTACAGTATAAATTGCAAGCCAAAATGGATTAACAAAACTATATTCAGAATTGTATTATCACATGAGTTAAAGTATGCAGACTAATACCAGTTTTTTTAATTTTTTTTGGGATCAGGGTATCTTTTTTATAAAACCGAAAAGAAAAATTTACACTAGGTAGACGGAGTTGAGGGGCATTTTTACACTATGGAGACAGAGTTGTGGGGTAGCCCGTGCTACCCCTGCTTGTACACTATGAAGATGGAATTAAAGGGTAGTCTTACATTCACAACTTAGAAAACAATTGTGAAAATGGAGGGACTATTGTCATTAAATGGAGGCACTTTGTTAAATTGAAAGGCTCCATTGTCTTTACATTATCCCCACATGCAGAAAATGATAATGGGTTGAGTCTTTATGGACAAATTTGAAATCCACCCCTTTAATTCAAATAAAATTATAACTCAAATCTTCTAGTTTTATATGAATTTTAAACAGCCAAAGACTTATTTTGACTTGACTCGTTTTGACACACACACAGTCTAAATTTGCCACCGTTTATGTTTCGGAATCGAAAATTAGATTTTTAGAAAACCAATGAAAAGTTGATCTTTCATTCAAAACACACCGCTGACCATTGCAAGAGTGATAAAAATGAGGGAAATGGGTGGTGGCATCAATTTTCGAATCATCGGTTATATAAAATGATGAAATAGTCACAACTTACATTAGTGATGCACCAAGCAACTGGTTCTTTTATGCACAAATCACTAATAGGTATCGACAAAAAAAAACGATAAAGGAAAAAGGTAGCCAACATCATAATCTTCCAATCAAGCCTAACTTTTTGCTCCCTGCTGTAAAATGTTTCCAGGCTGCAGCATCAAATCTGCCATGGATATAATAATCATGGTTAGTTTCCTCATACTGTCAATTTAAATAAGAAAACTAAAAGATCATATCAAAAAGTAAGCTATTAGTCTACAGATAATCAGAATAGTAAAATCGGCAATGTCATATAACCACAAACAGAATTCAAGGGCTTCATGATTTCTACATATTCATACATTTGGAACTCTGCAATTGTGAGTCACAAGATGAGAAATATAACTGTAAAAATGATTTCAGGTCTTGATTTACTAAATAAAGAAAGTGAAGATAATCACATAAACTCAAGAAACAAAAGTTACATGCTCTCTGTCTATCCAAAATGGACTCCAATAAAACTCAACTTAATGGTGCATTTTCCCTTTTTTATGCCACTTTCAAGTTTGACTTTATCAAACCATAGACCAATATGGTATTATATTAAATGCAAGTCTTATTGAAATTAACAAAACTCTATTCGAAATAGTATTCCATTAAAATGAAACCAAAGATAAGCCATATGAATTTGATTAGTAGTAAAAATGATCAAAATCAAAACTGTACAAATAATAACCTTTTAATATGGTTTTGCTAATTGTACATAAACAAATGCTTACAGAATCGACATATTTCATGGAAATTTAATCCATTAAACCCCATTAATTAATTTCAAACACAGGTAATATTAGTTGGCCTTATCAATACGAGTGCAAACATTAATTAATTTAATAGACAATTTTCACAAAGAAAACCGTAAACCATATATTTGAGATTATGTTTGAAATTGTTTGTTAAAAAACAAACATATATAAGTAATTTAATTTAAAATTATTAAAGGCAGAGGGAGAGATACCTTCTTATTAACTTCATCGTATGTCAATACAGGGGATATGGGAGATGAGGGGCCAGTAACTCCCATTTTTACTGCATATTTCTTTCAGAGGACCATCATCCCAGATGTTTAATCTCAATAGTGAAGGCAACAACAGCTCTGGTAGATCCATCATCTTAGGGCACCCCCAAAAAGAGAGCTCCTGGAGGGAGGTGAGGTGCTGGGGATTCAATGACACTTTCTTCAGATTAGGGCAATCGGAAAAACAGAGAGATTGGAGGGAGGTGAGGTGTTGGAGTCCCATTGAAACTGATTCCAATTTCTCAAATTCTCTTATATAAAGAGAAGTAAGAGATGAAGGAAGAAGATGAGAAAGTTGAGTACAACTACTCACTCCATCTTCACCACCACCACCACCACCGTATAAGGATAGTTCCACAAGTGAGGTTGGGAAATTTTTTGGGCCCCACTCGGAGAAGGGCTTCTTCAACTTCTCAATTACTAAGATTTGCAAATTGGGAGGCCAAACCCAACCAGGTAAAGAAGCATCCATTCTTGGACACTCTCTTATTTCCAGTTGCTTCAATGATGTCAAATTTTCACCAAGAGAGGAAACCTCCAATTTGGGACACTTGATTATTCCCAGTTTCTTTAACGATGTTAAAGTGTCTGGAAATGACTCAAGGTTTTCACAGTCGTATATCATCAATTCAGTGAGGTGAACAAAGTCATTCTGCTCAATTATTGATTTCAGATTTCGCCAATTACTTATCGTTACATGTTCAAGCATGGGCATGCTGATTCTGTTGTTGTTTGTCTTTTGTCCCCCCCACTCCCACTCCCACTCCTTTACCAATAGGTTCCAGCAATTCCATATTATAAGTGACCTGAGCTTCTCCTGTCCACCTTTTGGAAAGGACACAACTGTCATTGAACTACACCAAGAGACACTCAACTCCTCAATGCCATCTGGACAGCTGCAACATTCCATATTGTAACAATGAGACACATTCAGTATCCTAAGAGATGTTAGGAGGTTGCTCCTACAATTATCCTCCTCTTCTTTCTCTCCTATACTCTTTAACTTCACAAGAATCTTACTTGCATCTGCCTCTGATTTCACCACGTATCTTATTTCATTACAATGTTGTATGCTTAATTCTTCAACTGCCCCAAGAGATGCTATATCACCTCCCCACACCACATCATTAAGCCCTGAAATACCATTTATATCCAACTTGGTGACTGCTGATGCTACTTCAACCAGACTTCTCAACACACCACTGTCACATTTATATAGTTCTAGATCATTCAATGAAGGCAGCGCTTCAAGTGTGACTTCAACCAAATTACGACAATCTTTTATTTCAAGCTTTTGCAAGCGTGGAAACACAGCCCCTGACCATTTCTTCCTCCCACGCATATCATCAAAACTCAGAATTTCAAGTGAAGGAAATGCTTGACCAGTCCCAAATAACTCAAAACCCACAACTTCCACTCCATCTAAGCCTTTAATTAACAACTCCTTCAGTGACGGTAGTTGTCCCAGTGGTGGTATTGATGTACATCTCTTACAGCCACTTATTGACACATGCTTCAAATGAAGAAACGAAGGATCCCCAACCCAATTTGGAAACTCCAGTCCCCCGTATGACCTAATTTTGAGTTGTATTAACTCATCTTGACAAGGCTTCAACTCATTTAAGATCGCTTTTTCAAGCATTTCGTTTCGTGAATCATGTAGCTCATCACTCCATACAAGCTTTAACTTACTAAGCCTCTTTTGTGAAAAGTTCGCCTCATGTGCATAGGTTGCATTTTGCACTTTTTCCAAACCTTTAACGGAAATTTTTTCATATAGATTCTTAAAGTCTTTAAGTTTGGCTATTTCAGTTCCGCTTTCACTTTCGATATTGATTTTTGAGAGAGTAATTTGTAGGCTTTTCAACTCGCCAATCTCTAACAGCATCTGAAATGAAAGCAGGGTGTCCCTAACGTCAAGATGTCGCAGGTTCTTCAGATTTAGGAAGTTGTTGGGCAACTCAGTTAATTCACCACAACCAAACAAGATCAATGTTTGTAAATTAACAAGATTGCAAACCTTTTCCGGTAAATGTGTGATACAAGTTCGAGATAGATTAAGATATCTCAAATGCCTCAAAGTACCAATAGACTCCGGTAACTCACTTATTTCAAAGCCGCTCAAACTTAGAACCCTTAATAATGGTAACTCAGGAAGCAAGTCAGTCAGAATCTTATTGGATAAGTAAAATTCTCTCCAACTTTCCACCTCCCCAACAAGCGTTGCCAAGAATGTCCTCAGACATTTGGTGTTTTCAAGTACCTGGAGCTTCTCGTAAGCTACATATTCCTCACGAACAAATGACATATGGCGGTACTTGTCTAGCTTCATCTTCTTAATATTCTTCCCTGACTCGCCGTCTAACCTTAAATAAAACTCGGTAGCAACAGATGTCGCCAAGTCATTCATGAGGTCATGCATCACAAATAATGATTCATTATTAGGTGCATGTTGAAAAAATGACCTTGACAACAACTCGTCAAAGAATTTGTGACCCAAGGTTTCTTTTGTTGAATTGCTTGGAGTTGGCTGGAAGAATCCTTCAGCCATCCAAAGTAAAACCAGATCCTCCTTATCAAACAGGAAGTCCTTGGGAAACAATGAGCAGTATGCAAACAATCGCTTCAAAGGTGCCGAAAGATCATGATAGCTAAGTCTCAGGGCTGGGATAATTTTATCTTCAACCGGTAATTTCCATATCTCACTTTCTAACACTCCCTTCCATGAATCTTCATCTTTTTTTGTCCTCAGTGATGTACCAAGTGCGATCAATGCCAGAGGCAACCCATCACATTTCTTCACAATACCTTCACCATGTGGTTTAAGTGACAAGTGTGAATCGAAATTTCTTACGCCTAATGCATGTAGAGCAAACAAAGATAAAGCATCATCATCTGACAGGCTCTCCAGACGCTTGTATAGAGAATTGTAACCCAGCTCTTTTAGTAATATATCCTTTCGTGCTGTTACTATGATTTTACTTCCCGGAGAACATGTATAAAAGGGACTGACGAGGGTTTCCCAATCCTCACTACTCTCACTCCACACATCATCTAACACCAATAAAAATCTTTTTCGTGTTAGGTGATCTCTAATAGCTTCTTGAAGTTTATTAAAATTTTTATGTTCCTCCTTTCCCTCACCACCAAAAGCTATAAAGATCTCTTTGCTTCTAACAGAGATATCAAAGTCATCTGAGATGCAGATCCACGCCTTGAGTTCGAAGTGATTGTTGACTTGAACATCGTCATACACAAGTCTAGCCAGAGTAGTTTTCCCAACCCCACCCATACCAATTATGGGAACAATGCTATAGTTTAGATCACATGGTTCATCAGCCGGTAACAATAACTGTTGAACCAGTGCATCTTTCTGAGCTTGGCGTCCAACAATACGAGATGGGTTGACAACAGAGGATTGGAATCTTCTATTGTTACTATTATTATTTCTTGGCCTGGTTTCCTCCTCCACTCTCAAACCAAGGTCAGCTTTCTCCTTAACAAGATCTTGTAATTTGGTGGAAATATCATCTAACTTGGCAAGCATCGTAGTATCCCGTGGGAAATTAGTGCAACAAGTTGGGGTGATTAGCTTTCTTACCTTGCTGGTGATGCCTTCTGAGTCTTGGGTGGACTGATCACTTTGCATGGCTTCGGTCACCCAGCCATCGAGTACGTCATCTATGTCATAAGCCAGATGCTGGAGATCATTGAGCCATCTTTTCACAGGTGCACTGGTTATCTCTTTCTGAGAAGCATCAGTAAGCACACCTTGGATTTGTTCTAAGGATCTCTGCCACTTCTTGATCTCAGCATCAAGTCCCTTGTGGCGAGCAATCCTTTTCAAAGCTGCATCAGTCAGCTTCTCAAAGAGGACAGGGAGCAGGGCAGAAAGCACGAGTTCAGCCATTGGTTGCTTACGGTGGTGAGATTGTAAATGAAAGGTATGATGTTGTGAAAGCTTGAGAGTGAAGAGTTGTAAGTGTAGATTACTGGTTCAGATATATGGTCAAAGTTTGAAGTATTGTTTTGCACGCTCAGATCTGAGAACACCAATCAGCATCCTGTGGTGCTGTCTACCCTGTCCTTTAAGTATTTTAAAAGGATGATTTTGGACTTTTGTTTAGTTTGATTCATTTGTTTATGTCTTGATTTGCAAAAAAAAAAAAAAAAAACCTTAAACCAAGATAGTAATCTGACATAAACCTTTATAAAATGGAGTGAAGACATTTATTAATTATTATAAAACAAACAATTTATAGTATATACTCATTACAAAACTAACTATTCCTTAAATAATAAAAAAAATATTTCAAATATATACTCATCTATTATAGATAAATGAACACCAATAATTGATCTCTTTTCTTTAGTATTTGCACTAAACTGTTGGTTCAGGCGGCCCTGGTACGTTAACACACACTAGAACCCAAACTGGTTCTACTCTTATTTGACGGATTACAAAGAAAGATAATGAGCTGCTTAATTAAAAACCAAAATCCTGCTACTTGGATATTTATACTACTTTATTGAATAGGAAATAAAACCCGCACGCTAAATAAACTAGGTCCACGTATCCTTTTAATCAGCAACAAATTCTAACTTGGATACCATCATTTGCTCCCGCTACTCGGTCAAATATTACTGACTCAAACCGAGATCAAATCTTCCACAACTCACGTACAAAACATGTGCTAAATGATCCTTTTACCCCTAGTTCATTCCCTACGTCCGATACCATGAAATACCCGTGCACTTTTATATCTAGTTTCCATGCATGAGCCCATCACAACCACCATGTAAAAGCTAAGGGGTTGTTTGGCAACATCTGAGTGGTTAAGTGCTGAACCAGTAAGAGATCTGAACCATTAAGTGCTGAACCAGTAAGATGTCTGAACCATTATAAGTTAGTGTAATGTTTAACCGTTCAGAGGCAAATGTCTAACCATTTCAGATTAGAGGTGTTAACCATCCAGACTTAGTATAATGCTTAATCATTCAGAGGCAAATGTCTGAACCATTCAGACATTTGTTTTCGAAACAAGCAGGTCTGAACCATTAAGTGCTAAACCAGTAAGAGGTCTGAACCATTAAGAGCTAAACAAACAGCCCCTAACATACATACCATACCATCATTGCACAATGATTAGTTTGCAAGAGTTAAATGCATAAACACACATGCTTAATCCCAGAAGTTGTTGTTTTGATTTTCTTTTCTTTTTTTTATTATTAAAATCCCATAATTCTTGTGCAAACATCCCCACATGCAAAACCTATTAATTCACCATGCGACCATACTCGTCCCTATATATAAACCCTGATCTCATTTTGGTTTCTATGGCACAACATGCATCGAGTTTTCATCAGTTCACAACCATCGAGTATTAATAGTTCACCATAGTAAACCCGATGCCACATGATGTCTTTTCTTACACACACTCACATCGTCACCTTCACACACTGTCATCGTCATACGCACACACCTTCGTCTTCACGCCACGCTACACGTCATCACGCACTATCGTCGTATCGTCGTCACCATTGCATCATGACACCATCGTCACCACATTGCCACTAACATTATCAAACATCACCACGATACCTCTTCATCGTCCTTAGCGTAGCCCATGATAAGCACACCATCATTGCACAACATCACAACCGTATACACGACACCCCACACCACCATCGCCTTCATCCATCTCCACCAAAACTATAACCGAATCCAAACTAATTCAATCCCCAAGCACAAAGTAAACCATATAGGATGGATTAGGTTACCTGAAATCATGACCAGAAGCCACAAACACGAATCACCGCCCCTTCCCTCGTCCAATCTTCTTCTCTCTTTCTCGCGTTTTTCTTTCTGTCGTAAACAACCCAGCCGCATGGCTTACGGTTTTTAAAATTCTAGCATTACGCTTTGGCCCCTAAAAATCCATTCATGTAAATTGTCCCCAAAGCTATATAAAATCATTTCAAATATTGACAATCGAACCCTTGAACTAGTTATCTCCGTTAAGTCACACCTTGTGCGTCTTAAATTGTCAACCGAGGAAGTTTGGTAAAACCTGAATACTTTGTTTACTCGTTTCATAAGGTTTGTAAATTTTGGGATGTTACAACAGTCTGCTGAGCTGTTGTTTGCGTCTAAATTATGGCCAAATTCTTGATATGCAGTGCGTCCAAACGTGACGTTTTGTTGTGCCCCGTCCTCTGAAACGTTAACTCAAGTCGTGACTGCGGCGATGTCTTCTTCAGTCCAACGGTTTCGTGCTTTTTGAGTGTGAGTGGATTTGAGCAAGAGAAGTAGAAAAGATTGTGGGTAGTCTGGTATATTTGTGTGTATTGTGTGGTTTACATATAAATATAAGATAAAGGAAAAAAATAAAAAAATAAAAACTAGCCATTACACTCACCCGCCCCCACCAAACAACCCATCTCCACGTCGTGAGGCCACTCACGCCGCATGTAGCGGTGTGCGACGCCCCATCACGTCATGGCCCATTCGACATGGCACGGTCGTGAAATGGTTGCAAGTGGTCTTACATACTTTACTGAAGCAAGTGTATAAGCGATTGTTGGACACTCGTGGTGGCATTGTTGCTGGTTGATGTGGGTCGTGTTAAGTTTTAACACACGGTTCATGGCGGGTTGAAATCCAGATATGAGGTGGACAAAACTTGACGATGTCCTGAAAATATCCCTCATATATATCACACTAACTATTATAAACTAATAGAAAACACTAAAACTAAAATTCTGGACTACGATTTTTGTTAAAACATTCACGAACAAAATTCATTTTTTGACTCATGAATCATGATCCACTAGTAAGACTGCCATATAGATCCCAGTCCATTTATTTACAAAAAATGCCATTATCAAAATGACATTCTTGTTTATACCAAACCATGTAAATTACATTCTGCCGCAACTCTTAGTATCTGTCTTACAACGATTGCAACATCTTTCTCTATGTAATGACTTCCTTTCCTGAAGAAAAAAAAAACAATTTAAATTTATTGGTTTTGTTTATATGGTACAAACAAAAACAAATATATGATACTGCCATAACATCAAATAGTGGAATTACTCATTTAAGTTACTGCCAAAATAAGAGATCTAGTTTTAAACCAGTGATAAAGTATGTATTCTTTATCAATTTGGGAGATTAAAGTCTTGACCTCAAAAGTCAACACATAGAATAAATGGATTGTATTTCTTGTTCAAAAGATCAGAATTCTTACTTTGACAGAAACAACACTCGAAATATTCTTGGATGGTGTTGCTTTCGGGGGTTGTGTTCAATAATTGCACTCATGAAGCTCCCCTAAAATCAACTTAAGAATGCAAAATATAAAAACATACCCATGGACTTTCCACTAATCTCAAATTCTCAAGATCATAATAAACCTTGTGTGTAACTTCAATTGTGATCAATCGAACAATTAGGATCAATACCTTACGAATTACAAAATCCCCAATTTTGAAAATACCGAAAACCCTAATTTCACGTTTCTTTCAATTGGCCACCCAAATCAATAAAACGTCTTAAAATACATCACGTTGGGTCATCTTAGAGGTTTATAACCTGAATTGATTGTTAATTTGATCATACAACACGCGAATTACAAAATCCCCAAATTTAACGTGTTACTGAAACCCTAACTTCATGTTTCTTTCAATTGACCACCTAAATCAATTCCAATGGCCATGATATTACAATATGATGATAATAACATACCTTAGACGTGATTACAAACAAAAGCCCCAAAGTTCAATCTCCACAATTCCTTTAATTCGGTCACACACGAACTTCACCCTGAACTTATTCAGTATCGAGTTGTTTAAAGTTATATTTTGACTTTTGTCTATTTTACATTTGAGTAAACTGCCATTATAGTCCCTAAGGTTTGGTCACTTTTACCACTTTAGTCTAAAACTCAAACATTTTGCATCTGGGTCCCTGTGGTTTCAATTTTATTGCCATTTTGGTCCAAAAGCAAAGTCAACTCAGATTTCTGTAAAGAGAGATCTGGATTAGGGTTTAATTTGGGGAAGAAGATGATCTCTCAGCTTTTATAAGGTCAAAGATGAATTTTATTTTATTATTTTAATTAGAACTTTGTTATAATAAAACTTGTAATGACTAAAATGCCCTTTCACTAAACTAAGGAAAAGAACAAAAAACCAGGGTTTTTTTTTTTTTTTTTTTTTTTGAGAAATATGAGCTGACTTTGCTTTTGTACTAAAATGGCAACAAAATTGAAACCACAAGAACCCAGATGCAAAAGATTGAGTTTTAGACTAAAGTGACAAAAGTGACCAAACCTCAGGGACTAAAACGGCAGTTACTCTTTACATTTAAATTTAAAGTTTAAACAGATGGTATCAGGAGAGAGAGGGGGTGGTGGATGGCCAATCAAAAGCAAGAAGGTGGATGGCTAACCAATGAAAAGCAAAAGAAATTGAACAGTAATTTTAGTAATTTTAGATGAGGAAGAAAATTTGTAAGGTAATATATGGAAAATATAGGACGGAGGTTGTTGGCTTATGTTTTCAATAACTAAAGGGACTGTTTGTATAATTAGGGGTTGTTTGGCTAAGCTTATTTACTAAAAAATGACTTTTTGTTAGAAGGACTTGTTAACCTATGACTTTTTGAAAATAAGTTTTTAAAAAAGTATTTGAATTAACTTATGTGATGGGAAAATCCAATAAGTCAATAAGTTGTTTTTTAAAAGTGTTTAACTTAGCTTATTCATGTAAAATGACAAAGGAACTTTAAAAAGCCACAATGTTTGTTCTATGAAAAGTTATAGGGAGCTTTAAAAAGTCACAAAGTTCTAACTTTTCAAAACTGACTTTTGCTCTCTACACAAGAAGTCATTTTAAAAAGTCGTTTTGAGTTTGCCAAACACTTTTTCTCCAATTTAACTTTTTATAAAAGTCAATAAGTTATAAGAAGGTGTGGAAAAGATTAGCCAAACACCCCCTTAGATATATATGACTAGGTTTTTACCCGGGATTGCTTCCCGGGCTCGGGAAAGTTAGTTATATTAATTACTATTTGTTACTAATACGACCACATTACATCAACCATCTCATTCGATTCAACAACAATGTCTTCAAATCACCGGATTAGATCATGAACACATATTAGAGGTCAAACAAAAGCACAACAGGACCACATGAATAATATCATTTCCACTTTTACTTTAATGCACTTACATGATAGGGTGATTTGGGATTTTGTAAAAATGTTTGTTTTTGTACTTCTTTACAAAATAAGATATTGACCAAAATTCAAACAGATGTTGACCAAAAGTCAATCAAATGTTGAGCATAAACACTGATTCTATAACAACAGACACTGATTATATTCAAACTACTGATACATAAACACAGATTCTTCATTCCACTTTGAGCATCAGTGCTTTCTTCAAAGGGTGATCAGACCTTGAATGGACAATGCTTTGATCTTCAACAATGCTTGGATCCCATCAGTAGTTTGAGCTTCAATCTTTATGCTTCATCAGTGCTTGGATCCCAATGTGTGTTGAAGCTTTGCTGAGCTGTCATCTTCAAGTGCCATTCTCTTGATGGCCTCTTTAAAATACACAGCTTCTTGCTCTTTCTCTTCTGCATCAGTCAGCTTTTGCCTCTTTCTTTGGTTTAACATAATGACAGAGGTATCTGATGATGTGAACAGTGGTTCAGAATTGTGGACCTGCTTCTTTGACTTGTCAATAGTTTTGTAATCAGGCTTCTTTGGAAGGCTAGGATCTGTTTCTCTCCTTTTTCTCAGCCTTTCATAAGCTTCATCAGTGTACTGCTTTGTCCATTTTGCTATGGCCTTGGCAGTTCCAACCTTTGCATCAACCAACTATTGTTTTTTTCTTTTATACTCCAAGGTAAGATCATCAATAGCCTTTTTGTATTTACGCCAGTTTGATGCTGACCTTTTCATGCTTGGATCCCTTTTTAATCTTTCAATTCTATTGAGTTCTGTCTTGAGACCAACAAGTGGCCAATCTTGGAATTGTTCTTCCTTGGCAGGGTAGAACTTCTCACTCATGATTAGTGCCAGAATGTCTTTTCTCAGATCCTTTTGCAGGCCAAGTTCTGGTGGTAAATTTGACATTTCTTTACTCAAATCTCTAGCATAGTCTTCCAGGAGCTTGACTTTGGTGAGTAAAAACTGATAATGACTTGTAACCACATTGTCATTTTCTCCTTGGCATTCAAGCCGAGCTCTTATTTCAGCTTGTCTAGCTTTTAGTTTTAGATATCCATCCATGTTTTTTGGATCTCTAAAACCAAGCAGAGAAGGGAATTTCATTTTTGAAGGATCATCCACTGTGAAGAACTGCCTCCTTTCATTCTTTATTGCATGGAGTTCCAGTGGATAACTGGCAGTGTAGTATCTGCAGAGTCATATCCTTGAAGAGCTATTGGATCTTTGATTGGATTGACCAACTTTGGAGGAATGAAAGATTCAGGTTTAGTGATTTTGTAAGGTACAGATGAAACAGGATCAGGTGCTGGTATGTCATCATCATACACTTTGAAATTTTTTTCTTCTAGTATACACATTTTCAGGAGGAGGTGTTTCTGTTTGAGGTTTTGGAGCAAAAATAATTATGGCTTGGGAAGGATTGTTTGAAGTGGTATGTAACTGACTAACAACTGGTGTCTCAACCACTGTTGTCACTACAACTGTTGATGTATCAACAATTGTCTTTTGCTTTAAGGCAGGTGGTGATTTTGTGATGATGGTTTTGTTTGGGGTGTTTGAGTAGTGATGGTGTGTGTCTGACTAACAGCTGTTGAAACAACTGTGTTTCAACCACTGTTGCCATTACCACAAATGATGTGTCAACTGTTGTCTTCTGCCTTTTAGCAGGTGGTATTGGTGGTGGTGAAGTGATTTTTGGTAATGGTGATAAGGCAGTGGATGTAGTGTGTGTTGAAGTGGTAGTGGTGGCAGTTGTTTGGATAACAGATGTTGAAACCACTAAAGTAGCAACAAGTGTTCATACAACAGGTGTTTTAACATCTGTTGGTTTAGAAGATTGATGTGTGGAGCTTTTGGAAGGTTTGGGAGTTTGTTTTTTGGATTTGGGAGGTGTGGTTTTGGGTTGTCTGACTTTTCTAGTAGACTTTCTTATGGGCTGAGGATTTTCTTGATCCTTTGGCTCAGAAGTGCCCTGCTCATTCATCTCCATAAAAACTCTCTTCTCCTGTTCAAACCTTGCTTTATCCTTTGCCTCCATATCCTTTTTCACCCTTTCTTTTGCATCAGCAATGGCATTTAAGGTTACATCAACCTTTTTGGAACCATCTGGCAAAGGGATGTCTGCAAGCATACTTGAATTATCTGGTGCAATGTACAGACCATCTTCATATCCTTTTTTCTTTAACTGCCACATTTTCTCTCCCTTTTTGGCATCATTTGGTGGTGGATTGTCCACAAAGATGATAGAGGGAGGAGCAGTGCCAGTGGTGTTCAGCAAGTGAGCCTTGATGGCTTTTATATCTACCTGGGTGTCTTTGAACCTAGCTTCCATGATATTTCTGATCTTTTGAACCTGAATTTCATGTTGCTGATCAGCATTTTCTCTTTCTTGGTGAAGCAGAGGTTGAAATAAAGCCCAAAGGTCAGTGGGAGCAGGTGGTGCCTGTTGTGTTTGTAACAACTGTTGCAGCATGGTTTTGATTTCTGCAACAGATGTATCCAGTTTGTTAACCTCCTCCGTCAATTCTCGGTACATTAAACCATCACCCAATTTAATGGGATCATCTGATTTCCCACCAGAGGTGGTTGTAACAGTGGTTGACTGAGGGAGAGTTTCCCAAAAGTCATCCCCTGTTGCCCCTTTTTCTTGGTACTAGGGACTTCTTTCCTCAGCAGAGGTTACCAAGCTCACCAGTGAATACAGGATACACACCAGTGTTTAGAAAGGTTCCCATAGAAGAAATTGCCTTCAAGGAAGTCTGATTGATGAAACTACTGTCCAAGTGTAAACCAGTGGGTTCAACATTTGTAGTAGCTGCTTCACTTAAACTACTGACAGGAAGTACTTGTACATCCTGCAGTGTAACCTCCTCAGGTGTTGTTGGTGGGTTAGCAATGAGAGGGAGCTCAGACTCAGTCACTTTCTGTGGCATGCTCTCAGTGATAGCTGGTTGAGAGGAACTGATTGCTGTCTGAGTTATATCAAGTGCATCCAACAAAAGTTTTGTTTGTGGTGGAATTGTGGCAGTGAGTATGGAAGTGGAAAGAGAATTTGCCCTGGGCAGTGGGCTGTAGATGATGGATTCAAATGAGTCCAGAGCAACATAATTTGGTGTCCCTATTCTTACAACCTGTTCTTTTTGAAAAGAAGCAGGAGGAGTTTGAGGCTCAGGTTGAGATCTTTCTACCATCTGCTGTGGGGAAGTAGCAGCAGTGGTTTCTGGTGACTTTTGTATTTTCACTGGCAGTTGCTCTGGGATCTCATCTTCCAGAGTTGCCTTTGTTTTAGGTTTGGGGGGCTTTTGTGTTTTCTTTTGTCTTGGTCTTTTGGTGGATTTAGGTGTGGGTTTCACAGCAGTTGTTTTGCTGTTGTGATCAACTTGAGCAGTGGGCTCAGCAGCATGTGCCTGAGGAGCAGTGGTAGCTGGTAAAGTCTGCTCAGGAGCCTCTGCTTGTGCTTTGGACACTTTTGATAGCCTTGTAAATGTTTTAGGTGTAAGGCCATTTATTTGAAAAGGTTCACCCTGGATGAGTACATGAGCATCATCCTTTCCAAATTTCTTTTGAAAATAAAAGCTTAGGAACCTTGGAAATAGTAAAAATGATTTGCTAGTAACATTTTTGACCAATTCATCAAAGATCTCCGGTGAATAGTTAAAGTTTTCCCCATGCAAGATAGCATAACCCAGGTATTGGATCTTTAATGGAATTTCATTGAAAGCAGTGGTCTTATTAGAAACACACATTAAGAGGGTATGAAACAAAAACCTTGGGGCAGGGGGAAAACTGCCATTTTGCAAAGTGTCTTTTTTCATTTCCTTTGCATACCCTCTTTCTAAAAAATCTGTTTGATACTCTATTTTAGGGAAAGAAGTTTTACCTTGAAGATCATGGAGTTCAAACACTTCAGAGATGGTTTGTGGTGTGATTTTAACTTCAACACCCTTTATCGAGGAATTGATGGCTATCGGTGTTTCATCTAGAGATTCAAGTTTTGCATTTTTCCAAAATTCCCTCTGGGTTGCCAAGTAAATCCGAGCATCAGAAGTCAACAAAGCTTTGTACTTTGAAGACGAAAGGGCATCTATGACGGAATTGAACGTTACAGTGTTACTTGGTTTTGTCAACAGACCCAAGTAGTTATGGGGAGCTTTGTATGGAATTTCTATGGCCTTTTGAGTGGATTTCTCAGATGATGAAGACGGTGATTTTGCCATTTGAGGAAGAAGGACGATGAGGAATTTTGAGAGAAATGGAGGATAACTGCTTTGAAAAAAGGAATTTTGAATTCGATTCGATAGTTAAAACCCTGTTTGGGGGTTTTGATCAGGGTTTTATAGGGGAAAAAGTGAATGCTGACGTGGCAGCAGTTACAAAAGATCTGACCACTAGGATCTGTCCATGAGCCAACCCCTGATCAGTAATGGAAGACAGTTGTTTTATGAAGCCACTGATGGTATAATATCAGTGGTTGCAATGGTTACAATGAAAACAGTGGGAGACTTTAAGCTATCAGTGGATAGCCTGAAAACATTTTAATGCTTATAATTCATGAAAAATTTTCATTTTAACTATTTTTAAGATGCATGTTGAGATTATTAAAATAAAGTATTACATAGAAAAATAGAAATTTAATGAAATATTTATAAACTATTACACACTAAAGTAAACACTTGTTAGGATTTCGTAGGTAAAATTGTAACGATTAGGTAAAATTGTAATTTCATTGTAATTCTGTTTTTTAACTATCAGTGGATAGCCAACAGTGATTGAAACACAGATGTTTGGTCACTCAGTGATCAACATGAAAAATGAAGAAACAGAGGTTGTCTTTCAATAGTGGATAACATTTAACAATCAGATGTTTGAACCAAAACAGTGGTTGTAACAGACTTTTAAGGATTAATGAAAACTATCAATTTTTAACTATTTTGAGGATGTTTGACCTTAAACAGATATATGACCTTAAACATTTGTTTGGACATAAACAGATGTTTGCGCTTAAACAAATGTTTGACCTTAAAAAGAAGTTGGCCCATAAACAATTGTTTGCAAAAAAAGACCAATTTCAAAAATACTATACCCAAACAATGAAAATGAGGAGCTTAATAATCAGTTAGCATGCTGGGGTGATGTGATAAATACCGTTACATATAAACATCTCAGTGATATGAAATCTAACAATCTAACAGAGTATAAAACACTGATGTGATAAATACTGTTACATATAAATACTGTTAACATAAACAAAGGTAGAATATCTACTGTTGATACTGAACCACTTTTTGTTGTTGGGCCGTGGTTCGTCTTTGAGTTTGTATAGAGTTTGCTTGAGAGATAAACTATAGCGAACCACTGCTACTGTCACACCCCGACATTTTCAGTATTACCGGTGGGCCCGGTGGGGAGTATTGTGACGTAGTTGATATTATCATAGTCAAACAACACAATTTTAAATGCACAGCGGAAGCAAAAGATAGATTCATTTCAACCAAATAAATTGTAATATTAAATATCACAAGATAGTTGAAATAATCCACAGGCGGATCGAATAAAAAGGAAACTTTGTTCAACAGACTTTAACATCTAGAGCTTGCGAGACATGATTATTGATGCTGGAGTAGCCAGCCTATTTCGTATAGTACCTGCACTTAGCCTTTTTGGAAAATACGTCAGTTTACACTGGTAAATACAACTTAACTGACTCATTTAAAAAAGAGTTTGAAAATTAATTTGAATGCACTTAGGCAAAAATATCTTTTATAACTTGGGACAATTATTTAAAAATAATCTTGTATACAGTTTTACTTATTTGTCGTCCATTAGGGCCGGTTTGTAGGGCCGGACAAGATTAACTGACACGCCACAGGTATAATGTCCACAAGGTTGATTCCTTTAAGTGGATTACCAGTTTTTACATAATGCAACTGTCAGGTGTACGCCTACACCTCGTGCTTAGGTCGTGGCCATTTCTTTGAATGATGCCAAGGATATCCGGGACATGGTCATTTAACCCCCAAAGGCCATACACCAAATAATACAGATTAAAACGAGTTATGTAATTACATTAATCCCAATCCGATTTAAATGATTACACACCCGACCAAGCGGTATTATTATAATACCGTATCCCAAGCCCGTATAGGGAAAATAAGTTAAGAGTATTTACCTGAGCAAAGTATAAATCAAAAACAGCAAGTGCACGTAGCTTTTACCGGGCTCCTAATCTGGAATGAAGGTTTTTGATAACCTATTAGAATCCTAACGGGTCTTTAAATAACTCTAAGCTTAGACCGGTTAGTTTTAAAAGAGGATACGGTCAAACGCATGATAAAGCGAAGACCGGTTTAGAATGTGGTTTTGACCCAACAAGCTTGTATACTTGTTTAATGTGGGTATACTAATCACATTCTGGATTTTTAAGATGAAAATGATATGGTTTGACCCGTTTCTGTCAATTTATGCAAACTAATTACTTAAACCGAACCTAACGCGAAAAATGCATAACGGGTAACCATAAGAGTCATATACAGGTTTCCTAAGTTAATATGCCTTAAATATGTTGTGACATCAGTAAGATATCTTCTATTATGCCCAAAACGGATTTAAACTCAAATTATGCCCCGAATGGGTATTTTGGTCATTTAAAAGGTTATAAAAGAGTTTAAATATCAAACTGAGTTACAGGACTGATATAATCAGTAAAAATACTTAATTTCGTAAGTTATAACAGTAGGGTATTACATATATGTGAAATTTATCATTTATAACTAAACTATGCACCTTAGGGGCATTTTGGTAATTTCACATAGGCTTAAAAGGTCAAAACTGGAAATCTAAGTTTAAAACTTTTGCTTACTGTTAAAATATAGAAATTTACTGAAAACATCAGTAGGCATCAAACCTTATATGTTTAAAATAGTTTTAACTTGTACTATGCGTTAAAAACGCTTAAAAAGGCGATTTTTAAGCTATTTCCAAGTTTTATAAGAAAAGCTGATATTTTTATTATTCTAGAAGGCTTAAAATACTTTATTTATCATTTAGAATCAGTAGAAAAAGGTTTGAGGTCAAAAGGATTTGTAAAACTCATTTTGTAGCCCAAAAGGGCAAAACCGACAATGACCGAAACAAGCTTAGAACTCTATGTTATGCTCAGCTTAAAAATAAATAAAAATCTTTAAAAATCTCAAAATATTATATTACATCAGTGGGTAAAAAGTTTGGTATCAAAAAATTGGGTTTAGATAGGCTATACGCTAATTATACCGTTTATTTAATAAAAAGTTTTTCATTTACGCTAATGAGCATAACTCTTAATCTAGACCTCAAACTGATGTCAAATTTTAGGGACAAGTTTATAAATCAGTAATGAAGGTTTCTATTCTTTTACATTTTCAAAAATCATGTTTTTCATTCTAGAAGGCTTAAAATACTTTATTTATCATTTAGAATCAGTAGAAAAAGGTTTGGGGTCAAAAGGATTTGTAAAACTCATTTTATAGCCCAAAAGGGCAAAACCGACAATGACCGAAACAAGCTTAGAACTCTATGTTATGCTCAGCTTAAAAATAAATAAAAATCTTTAAAAATCTCAAAATATTATATTACATCAGTGGGTAAAAAGTTTGGTATCAAAAAATTGGGTTTAGATAGGCTATACGCTAATTATACCGTTTATTTAATAAAAAGTTTTTCATTTACGCTAATGAGCATAACTCTTAATCTAGACCTCAAACTGATGTCAAATTTTAGGGACAAGTTTATAAATCAGTAATGAAGGTTTCTATTCTTTTACATTTTCAAAAATCATGTTTTAAGGTCATATGGGCATAATAGTCAACATATAAGCATTTAACGGAAACATGCATGTGAATCGGATAACTAATGAACCAAGTTGTATAATCACAGAGGGTTATATTAACATGAAACTTGGTCCTAATAAAGCTCTAAGGCATTTCTAAACTATGCTCTAATGGGTCAGAACTGAAAGTCAAAGCAAAAGTCTACTTTTGCGACTTTCAGTTCCGAACCGAGCTTAAACTGAAAATTGTCGGGTTGAACATGTTTAGGCATGTTCTTACATTAATTAACAAGTTATATTAGTGATAAAACAGGTTGCATGGCTTCTACATTGCTAAATATGCATTTATTTGCAAATAAGCTTTCTGTTGACTTTTTAAGATTAACTTTTACCCAACAATTGACCTAGTTTGAGTGGAAATCAGAGGGTGCCCTTTTAAGGGTTTATTACCCACATAATTACCAACTCGTAGGTACTTTCAATTTGAAATTTGACTGAACAATTTAAGATTAATGACGAAGTCAAACCTTAATTACGACGGTTTGACTTTAGGCTAATTAACTAGGCATAACTGAATTAAGAAGGGTTAAGAACACTTACACTAGTCCTAAGCATGATTAAGGATCCTAAGAAAACTTGGTTGCTGACCAGAGAGCTCCAGAAGTAAGCTTGTGAAAGTTTGCAAATGAATGGCACAATGTTGCAAACTAAGGAGCTCCTTGTATATTGAATTTGATTCAACAAGATCATGCCAAGCAACTCTACTGATGTTATGGGATCATTACAGGTGCCCCCTATGCATGAAATACCATTGGGGCAGCCCCTGGTATATCAAACAAGCATTTTGAGTCGGTTAACAGCTTTAACAGGCAGGTGCAGGTGAATTCTGTCGCTGTACTGCTCACGCGGGCCGCGTAGCCCCTTAGGACCATCTTACGCGGGCCGCTTGGCCTTCCAGAACCAGCCAAACAAGTTTCAAGTTTTGCACTTTTGGTCCTTGGTCCTTTTAAACGTGGTTTTAAGTCTTGTTCTTGCATTTTTGGCCCTCTAACCTTACTTTTAAGGGTTCCAAGGAATTATCAAACACCGTTAAGTCCTTGGTTAACTTTGTAATCACCCGTAAGGCCTTAAATTTCAACGTTGACGCTTTTAACCCCTCGTATACGAATATTGTCATAACTTTCTCATATTTTATCGAAACCTTGTGAAATTTTTATCACTTATTCTCGTGAGTATAATTAATCATTACAAAGCTTTGGGTTCGCTAAAAGGTCACTCAGAGGTACACTTTAAACATGTTGACACATTTAACCCCTGTAGTTTGTAATTCCCCACTTTCTTTCACAATTAGCTTCGTATGATCCATGATTTGTTCATTTAAGGGTATAAACATCATGTAGGGTTATTGCAAAGCATATTTATCCATTGTTGACATTTTGAACCCTTATATTTGAAACAACCATAAATTTATTTAGCGATTCCCGTAAATAATCACAAATTACTGAGTATTTATATTTAAACATTCATGCTCAAATACGGGTTTATTAAAACTTTTCTAAACTTTGAAAGCAAAACAACATGATGTAATTTAATTCATCGTTTTAGAATAACGACGAAACAACTTGCGGAAGCTTCATTTAACGTGTGTTCGG
Organism: Helianthus tuberosus; assembly: GCA_030545235.1. Lineage (NCBI taxonomy): Eukaryota > Viridiplantae > Streptophyta > Magnoliopsida > Asterales > Asteraceae > Helianthus > Helianthus tuberosus. The sequence continues at coordinate 205,907,394 of CM060425.1, forward strand.
TTCTTACTCGACGCTTGATCTTCATCCGGGACTCTCGACATTCACCTAAGATCAATACCAGCTTAAATGTTAGTATTGATAGTTTAAATAACGGTACAAGACAAGATAAATGATAATGGAAGGAAATCCCAACATTAATCTCTTGATCCCAAAAACAAGGACTTCAACCGGCCTCCACCGTAGCTTACGGTAGCCACCGTAAGCTACGGTGGCCTCTGTTTTAAAACACCCCCACCGTAAAGCAGTAGGTAACTGGTGTAACGATTTCAGCCCCACCATAACTTACGGTGGTCACCGTAAGTTACGGTGGTCCCTGTATCAAACCTTTCCATTTTTTTTGGTCGTTTTTGACACGAAAACTTCCGTATCTTTCAATCCGCGTATCCGTTTGACCTCCTGTTTCTTCCTACATGATCGTAATTTGATTCTCCATCTAATGGAGTTAAAATTCAACATTCAAACTAATAAAATTCTAAATATTTAAGCGTTCGGCTTATTATTCAAAATCAATATTTTGACCCGTTTATATTTAAGACCTCCAAACTTGTTTCTAGTTAATCATAAGTCGTAAAGCAAAGTATTTAACTCAAAATCTCTATCTTGGATTCATAAGTTTTGTGAATTACGCGGCAAAGACCCAAGTTACGCGCGTAATTCATTTTGACCCGTTTAGGGGATTTGGATGCATTAAAGCATCAAATCCACTCTTCTCTTTTAGCACCTCGCGTTCCAACATTTAGATAGTTACTTATATTCAACCACGACTATTTTTGTGGCAGATTTACGTAAGGACCCTATAATCCTGATTTTACCCTTCATTTAGTCATTTTACATGAATGACCCGTTCTTAGGCATTCAACCTACGAAGTTTATGCCTACGACTCTTACATGTCTCTAAGGGTTACATAATTATAATACAAGTTTCTAAACGGCCTCTAAGGGTCGTTTGCCCGATTTACCCATCAAGGGCGTTTTGGTCAACTTTAGTCCCTCTTTTTACGACGAAGGGCTTCCACTAATTATTTGGTCAAAATACAATTTTTAACTACAAATCTAATTATGTGTACCTGGCTTGGGTCATAATATCGACCCGTTTCAATACCTTTCAATATTAATCACTAGTTAATAGTAACGCGAACCTTATGTTAATTCCCGTGAACACAAAACTCAACAAACGATATCAAATGTTATTGTCAAATGGTGTTAACAACACCATTTGACCCATTTAGTCTAATTGACCATTCGTCCGTATGAGATGGTATTTAATTACCATCTCACCCCTTTAAACCTATCCCGATTTTCTCTTTGAACTTTTTTTTTACTTAAAAACCGTTTCTTATTTGTTCATCATTACATGACTAATTTACCATTTTACCTCTTTACCATAGTTCATGATTTCTTACCATTTTCCCTTAATCCGACTCGCATTAAATCGTGTCGGGACATCATATCCCAATCACTTAATGGAATTTATATAAAATACTTGCAATTAAGTAAATTGTAAATAATGTAAAGGGGCGTAAGCTTTACTTACCTTACATCCGTTACACGCTTTTCCTTCACACTTGATTCGTTTGACCCGTTTCCTTTCCAAGCCTCCACCTAGCTTGTCAAGCGTCAAACTATCATTATAATTCGTAAGACGGTTAGATTAGTCATTATTACATACGACTATTCCATCTTATGAACTCCATGTTGAATCTACCATTCGACTTCACCATTGGTTAGTTTGACCTTTAAGAGTCAATTACCCTTAATCTTATGATATGTGAGATTAGTTATAATCTACTTTATGGCTAGAATTCCGTATTTTCACACATCACCCCTAGTTAGTCAAATTAGGCGATTATGCATTTCGTTCACGATTTCAACATATGAACATTCGTTTAGGCATTTTAACAAACATCTTATGGGCATAATTTTATACTATTAACAAACAAGTTCATGACTAACTACTTAGTCAAGATTAATCATCATTTTCAAGTTCATTACATCTAGCATGCATAACAACACTTAGATTCATTTCATAAAAATCAATAACACTCGTTTCATGATCAAGATTCTAGTATTCTTAATCTCCCTACAAAACCCATTTAACACATAAGTGGGTGAATCTCAATTCCATATGCATGAATATCAATACATCAAATTATTGATTAGGGTTCATTCCTAACCATGAATTTATCATAGTTTCATTCAAATATCTAACATTCAAGTTCCAATTTTGACTTCACATGTTCATCAAGAAATCAAAACATAACCGAAAGACGAAATTTAACATACCTTATGATCCCCTCACTTAGGTGATCACTAGTTTGAACTTGGTTTTCAATTTGATCTCGATTTGCCTTCTTGATTTGTCCAATTTACGCAAGTTAGGGTTTTGGCTCCTTGGAGCCCCTCTCCTGGTCGCTCACGAACACACTGGGTGTGTGTGTATTTTGTTTTTAATAATTAATCTTTTAGGTTATCCCACCTTTGGCCCCTCAAGTTTTGTTAATTAGTAAGTAGGCTACTACCTACTTATTTTCAACAACATTTTGTCTTGTTAACTAAGTTAAATTTTTCCTAGTTTAACTTAATGAGTTCGGGGTAGTCATAACCCGTTTCATTTTAAGTCCCGTTAACTCGGGCCTCTTACGAACTTTATTTCTTCCAAAAGCTTTTATTCTCTTTTATTAATATTAGGCTTATTTATTTAAATCCTAACATTTACCGGGTTGATTTTTACCACTCATGGTATTTTACCCGTCTTTTAGTATTAACGGGGTTTGATTACCAAACCCGTTTTCGGGGTGTTACAATATTCACATACTTTCCTTATTTGTCAACTTTATTCCCTCTAAAGTAATCTTTTACATGTTTAAAGCTCATGACACGTGTCGATACATTATTGGACATGAATTTTCGAGGTGTTACAGCTACACTAAATACTGGTACATAAGAAACACTGATACATAAATACTAACGTTGAATCCGCTGTAGATGCTGAAGCGTTGCCGCTACTGAGCAGTGGTTTTCCTTTCGTTGATCAGGCTTTAGGTACATATCAGGGCTTTGTCTTCAACAGTGTATAGGCCTCATCAGTCTTTAAGTCCATCAGTCTTTATAAGGAGCAGTGGTTAATTATAACAGTCCTTAGCATGATCAGCTGTGATAACCACACCTAACCCTTTGAGAGGAAGCAAGTGTCCGTCTATTCATTTGAGAGGACTCATTGCATTACATCCCTGTTGAAAAACAGAATCCATAAATTTAGGGAAAATGGATTTGAAAGATGATAACCCAACAGTGGAGGATCTCATTCTACAACTCAGATAAATTCAGGGGTATTCTCAAATAATGGTTCCTGGATGTTTGAAGAACGACAAAGACAGACAAATGCCCACAGTGCTGCTTCTTTGAACATTTGTCGGTCTTCAAACATCTACGAATCTAGGAAGCATTATCTCATTGGAATGTAACGATTTGGAAAAATTGTAATTTCATTTTAATTCTAGTTTTCATTTGATAATTTAATTCTATAATTAATTAACCACATCAACAATAAAAATGTGAGCAGTGGATGTTTTTTAGGAAAACCAATGATTGTCAATATCAGTGGATTTCAACAATAAAAATGTGAGCCGTGACTATTTTTTAACTATCAGTGGATAGCCAACAGTGATTGAAACACAGATGTTTGGTCAGTGAGTGGTCAACATGAAGAATGAAGAAACAGAGGTTGACCATCAAACCAATCCTTGACACTATTAAACCTCTGTTGACATACCAAACAGATGTTCAGACACAATTCAACATCAACATAATCTAAATCTTACTCAAACACTAAATAATAAGTAAAAATAAAACACAATATAGATTCGTAAAATTAAATTTATTAATTTATTCATGACGTTAAAACTAAAAGTCCAATAATTACATCACATACTGAACAATATTAAAGTTCAAATCTAATAATAACAGCAAGAATTAAGAAACTTTACTTTCAACTCCATCGATTACTGAACCTCTCGATGTATATCCTTCAGCATCGCCATGAACTGCACGTCTCTATCACCGCACTCTATATTACTGACAACACAAATAAGAAACAAACCTAAAATGCAAAGGTCTCTTCTCAACTGTTGTAGCACATCTAAGTTTTCACGATATTGCACGAATCTATACTTTCTATAAAAGAAGAAAATCTTCCCGGCGCAAGAAAACCTGACTTTCGATTTAACGAAAATCGAACAATGCAACTTTCCCATAAAAGAAGATAGCACATGCAACTTTTCACGATAGAAAATACATATCGTCCGTTGAAGCTACAACTTTGCCATCAAAGAATGTAGCACATGCAACTTTTCACGATGTTGCAACAATGATACTGCAACATCGATATTGAAAGGTTGATGTGTGATGGGAAGCTTCATTGAAACGACGATGTTGGAACAACGATACTGGAACGATAACATGTAAACATAATCAACAAACATTAGAACAAAGAAGTGTCGGAGATTAGCTGTAACGCCTCGTATCTTCGTATTTCTATTTTAAAAATGTTCGTATTCGTATTCTAATTTTAGAAACCTTACATTCGTATTTTAATTTCAATCTCACAATTTGAGGCGTTAATCATAATAAAATTTATATTTTATACATATTTTTTTTTTCACACAACCGATCATTTATAAATACATATTTATACGTAAACCGACACAATTATACCTATAAATACTTATACGTACATCCTCAATACTTGAATTATACTTTTATACTTTTTATATACTCAATTACATAATATATACTCAATAAATACCAAAGAATATACCAATCACCTTTTCCACCTCCTTCAATCACCTTTTCCACCTCTTTCAATCATCTTTCCACCTCATCAATCCTCTTTCACTTTCTTTAACCAATCACATTTCACCCTTTTCCACCTTCTTCACCTATAAATACCAACCTTCTCCTACCATTTTCTTCACACCATTCTTCTCTCAATCTTCTCTTAATCTCTCTTAATCTCTCTAATTCTCTTAAAATCTTCCAAGCAAGGAAGAGAACTCGAAGAGTTCTAAATAAAACATTAAGTGTTCTAAGGAAGCTTTGAACCTCCAACTCTTCACGGGATTACCAAAGGAACAACTTTGAGAAACCGTGAGTATACATGACGTTTCCACCATCGGTTTTGAGCGATTTGTTTGTCTCATCCCGATGTTTCCGCCATCGGTTGGGGTGTGATAGATTGGTATCAGAGCCATAACTATAGGGAATTAGGAAAAGTAGGAATGCTTTTACCTAGTCTATAGTTTAGGTGCTTTATCCTTATGTGTTGTTTAAAACTATCTTCCTTCTATCTTATTTGCTTCCCTCTACTCTCCTTGGTCTTTTAATAAACATGCCTTTTCTAAGGCTAACACCATACACACTTGGAGGCTTTGAAGACACCCTTATAACACAATCGAAACGATTCACCAAAATAGGGGTGATTCCCACATTTGGTGATGACTTTCACCCAGCTATACTTTGTATTTTGCACGAAATCTACCCTCAAGTTAGGAGTGATATCCATATCTTGAAGGAAATTTCCATTTCATATTCTAGTGGACCCTTATCTTTTGATAAGTACCAACCACACTAGGGTACGATGTTATCAAGTTAGAGGTGAAACTCGCATCTTGTTAACTAGTCCCACTCTTTGATTTTCAATCTCGCCAAAGTTTCGATTTTCCCAATTGATTAAGGACGTGTACTAACTGGAAGGACAAATATCGTTAGTCGCTTCTCGATGAGAATATTTGTCTATTAGGCCAAAGCACGTTCCCTTAATTCGAAAAGGACTTCGATTTACTTTGGAATAGTCTTATGTTACGTTCCGTGACAATCCAATTTTTATGATGAATCTCTTTTATGCTATCTCAATTTTAATGTGTTTTACATTTGTACGATATATCATTTCAATCTAGAACATGCATGCTAGTATGTTATACTGGAATCATGTTACTGGGTTATTCTTATGTGATGAACTTGTCCTTTAACCCACACCTTAACATGTATAGCACTATGCGTAGTGCTATAGGAGTAGCGCACCACCCGTGAACGAGAGGTCATGTTAAGTCATTTAATTGCGGTACACGATGGGTTGACCTGTTTATTCACATGCCAGTGATACATTAATCTTGTTAACTAAGAATGTCATGTGGATTGTTCAAAAAAATTTTATGCTTATGCTCTTATTCCCAAAAATGGAAGCTTGACATCAAGATAGGAGTGATTTCCTTACCTTGACAATTAGCTCCCCTCACTTTTCAACTTCACCAATGAGCTAGGGGTGATTTCCTTACCTCGGAGGTAGTTACCAACTCTGCTTCGTTCTCAATGAAACTTTATATTTGAACGTTACTTTCATTTCAGGCTTAGAGACACGAATCACAATATCTCTGCAATCTAAAACAAATAATAATAATCTTTCGTAAACAAACTAAATTTACGATGCATTCATTATCTATGTTACACTACGTGAACTTCATGATTATGCTATGTGAAACTAGTATTATGCTATGTGAAACTAATTGAACCTTTTGTATGCTATGTGAAACTATATGCTATGTGATGCATTCATTAAAACAACTTTCCTTCAACAATTTCTTTATGATCAAATCTCATCTTTCTTTTGAGTCTTTAGAAGTCTTCCTCTTAGATTTCGAGGATGAAATCTCCTAAAGTAGGGGAGACTGTAACGCCTCGTATCTTCGTATTTCTATTTTAAAAATGTTCGTATTCGTATTCTAATTTTAGAAACCTTACATTCGTATTTTAATTTCAATCTCACAATTTGAGGCGTTAATCATAATAAAATTTATATTTTATACATATTTTTTTTCACACAACCGATCATTTATAAATATGTATTTATACGTAAACCGACACAATTATACGTATAAATACTTATACGTACATCCTCAATACTTGAATTATACTTTTATACTTTTTATATACTCAATTACATAATATATACACAATAAATACCAATGAATATACCAATCACCTTTTCCACCTCCTTCAATCACCTTTTCCACCTCCTTCAATCATCTTTCCACCTCATCAATACTCTTCCACTTTCTTTAACCAATCACATTTCACCCTTTTCCACCTTCTTCACCTATAAATACCAACCTTCTCCTACCATTTTCTTCACACCATTCTTCTCTCAATCTTCTCTTAGTCTCTCTAAATCAAGAATTCCAAGAATTCTAAAAGAACACTAAGTGTTCTAACCATTCTTCTCTCAACCCCTCTAATTCTCTTAAAATCTTCCAAGCAAGGAAGAGAACTCGAAGAGTTCTAAATAAAACATTAAGTGTTCTAAGGAAGCTTTGAACCTCCAACTCTTCACGGGATTATCAAAGGAACAACTTTGAGAAACAGTGAGTATACATGACCCTTTTTCCATTTTAAATCACTTTGGGTGCAATATGTATTCCGATGCAAAACACACTATCACGTTGAATGTTATTTTATGCACCCTCTATCCAAATTGCACGTGGAACATTTGATTCTTGTTAGACATGTTATGCTAATGTAAACATTCATGACTATATGCTCATTAACTTAGTACAGGCCTACCCTAACAATTATAGCGCTATAGGTTGTAACGCCCCGCCCGCTATCCTTGGGTATTGTTAGGTAAAACATGTTAACATCCCGCTATCCTTGGGAAAGGCACTTTAATTGCGTAAACATTGGTTTGGGCATGTAGAGTAACATCGTTTCGAGCATATACTGTTAACTAGTAATCATTTTATTCATGTTGGATATGAGCATGTTAATCATTTTAAACATATTATGCTATGTAACAAAACTTGTATACTCGCCAACTTTTTGTTGATTGTATTTTAATGCATATTGCAGGTTGATAGTCAAGATGTTGAAGAATCAAGTTAGGATGGATTTAGAAACCCATTTAATAAACTGTGTTTGAGTTTTCTTTTGTTTTATTTGAACGATGTATTTGAATTTTAGTATTTTATGAAATTTGACTTAAGTTATATTGTCACAATAGTGTTATGATGTTTTGAGTGATTTGTTCATCTCATCCCGATGTTTCCGCCATCGGTTGGGGTGTGACATTAGCGGCTGAATCACGAGAAAGATGCATTTGAGAGAGAGAGATACGCTCGCATATATGAGCGAGCGAGATTTGAATGTGAAACCAGATAATTATATCTTATTTATAGGATTAGAATATATGGTTTGAATTTTGAATTTCAAAATTACTGATATTATCAGTAATTACTGATCTGTTTGAAAGCAATTGTCATGATGTTTATTGGGAACTGATGTTTATTGGGAACTGATGTTTATTGGGGACTGAAAGGTAAGTAGTGTATATCCTTATATCCTGCTTATTAAACTAATTAAATATTAGAAATGATATGCAAAGTAGGAAAAAAAAGAGAGAGAACGTCAATTTTAAATTACCATTTTACATATTTTGAATTTCAAAATTACTGATATTATCAGTAATTACTGATCTGATTTGAAAGAAATTGTCTTGCTGACTTTTCTAATTTTTATTTTAACTTTAATTAAGAGATAATAACCATCAGTTTGAAATTCACATTTTGCATATTTTAAATGTCCAAAGCTCAAGAAATTAGCATTAATTACTGATTTGATTTGCAACAAATAGTCATCAAGAATTTTTTTTATTTTTTAATTTAACTTTATATTTTATCACGAAAACAATGTTGGAGGAATTCTTATCTCATTGGAATGTAACGATTAGGTAAAATGGTAATTTCATTGTAATTCTAGTTTTTATTTGATAATTTCAATTTATCACTAATTAACACCATCAATAATAAAAATGTGAGCAGTGGCTGTTTTTTAGGAAAACCGCTGATGGTCAATATCAATGGATGTCAACAATAAAAAAGTGAGCAGTGGCTATTTTTTCCTATCAGTGGATACCCAACAGTTTTTTAAACACTGATGTTTGGTCAGTCAGTGGTCAACACGAAAATTGAAGAAACAAAGGTTGTATTTCAACAATGGATAACTTTTAACAATCAAATGTTTCAACCAACACAGTGGTTGTAACAGGCTTTTAAACAGATGTTGGGGCTTAAACAGATGTTTCGCCTTATATATCAGTTGTCTAGACTTAAACAGAAGTTTGACCTTAAACAGATGTTTGCCCATAAACAGAAGTTTGGCCATAAACAGATGTTTGGCCTTAAACAAATGTTCGAGCTTAATCAAATGTTTGCCCATAAACATCTGTTTGCAAAAAAAGACCAATTTTAAGAATACTATTGTAACAACTCTCATCAAAAGTCATAATTATTAAATTAATTAGTCAAAAAGGAAACCCTAATTGAGACACCCAAGTGATTCTGAACAAACCCTGAAATTTTCATAATTTTCAGAATCAGGATTAGGGCCCCTAAAACTCAGGGGGGGTAAACCCCATTCGGTAATATCTAAACAGTTTGTTGTCAAAAACTTAAAAATTTACGAAACCAACTCAGCTAAGCTACTGTGACACGAAGCTATCCTAGTGTAGACTAGGTCCTGTCGCGCCACGCGACAGGAATAGGTGAACCCCTCGCGTGGCGCGAGGGGGGCATTTTTCAAGTATAAATAGGTTTGTCTGTTTGATGCAATTCTGCGTTGATGCGACGTTTCAATTCCAAATTCACTTCGAGTTATTATAGAAATAGTCTGATAACACACACGGGTATCGAAATTCTGCTACAAAACAGGGTATTAGCACAATCGCTGCTACGATTCATTTATCCGACGATCAAGATATCCAATGCATGTTTAAATGCCGCCCACATTAGGGTTATACTTTATCATTCGTCATTAATTTGACGGATTGTCGTTAATTCGATAGGTAAAGTATTATACTTTATCGTTCGTTGTTAAATCAACGGATCATCGTTAATTCGATGGGTAAAGTATTATACCTTGTCATTCGTTGTTAATTCAACGGATCATCGTTAATTCGATGGACAAAGTATTGCATTTTGACATTCATTGTGAGAATTTGATCTCGTAAATTATCGTAATTGCTGGATTGATTACTAACCCAGTTTTGTGTGCATTGTTATTATATTAGGTTAACAAGGCTAAATCATAGATTAGACTCTGACCATATTAAATCAGCAATGTGAGTCATTCTCTCTTTTTATCAAATTTGTTTATAAAAGCATGTTATTTTCAAAGTTATAATTACGGGGATTAAGTCTTTGTAATCACCAAGTTACAGCCGGTATGTGGGGTTTTGTATACATTACTTGATAATCGTCACCATTGGGGCAGCCAATGGGGGATATGACCATAGTCACAGATTCGGTCGAGTGACAAATACCGTGGGTATTTGGCTTGATATCAGAAACATTGTAATCGCTCTTAATACTGTATATTATAACAAATGTGTCATTTTAGTATGATTCACTCAGTATTTCCCGCTGACAAAACCTTTTTCAAACATGTTTCAGGTGATCTGTTGTAATTCAGGAAAAGTGCTGGGGAGCATTTCAAGCTTAAGATAGTGGCTCATTATAAAATAAATAAATAAAGTTTGTAATATCACGCTTTTATAGTAAAAACATATTATTGTAATTTATCGGGGTTTTATCCCAAATTGTGAAATAAAATAATCGGGGAAAAATTTTAGCTTTAAGCGATCCTGTTTCCGCTGTTAAACTCAATTAAATCAATACCGCAGTATTTTCTGCCGCGGCTCCTGAAACGGGTCAAACCGGGTCGTGGGCCGTGACAGAAAAAGGTGGTACCAGAGCCACTGGGTTAAGCTAATTAAGTATTTAGAAATACTTAATCTTTCCTGATTACTATTATGTGATTAATTGTATTATTAACTGATTATTTGATTATTTGTTAGTTACAGTATGGGTAAGAAAAAGCTGTCAAACATCTATCTTAAATTAGATAGATCATCTAATGAGAAGGGAAGTTCATCCCGAACCAAATCCTCGAGTCAGTCTGAAATTCCTGAAGAAGGAATATTCGTGCGAAAGGCACAATACGAGGAATCACTTTCTCCTCAAAGGAGGGAAATGATTATTAAGAAAAGTAAAGAGAAAATCCGAGAAAAGAGGATTAAACGGGAAACTCAGGAATTAACTGATAAATCACCTTGGGAAGATAAACTAGATGAGAAATGGGCTAATTTATATATGCTAGCCACCGTAGCAGAAAATATAAATCTTTAAAGATTAGCACCTTACTCTCACAATCTAGAAACTCTGTGTGATAAATAAAATTTGAAACCTAAGTGTGTTTGCCAGTTATCTTTGTAATCAACTAGTACATTGTGTGTAATAAATTACAAAGTTATTTGTAAATTTTAACTTAGTATTTTATGCATTTTGCATATATGCTACATCAGCATGAGTGAGATCTCCGAAGCTTTTCAAAACCTTACTCTTTACCCCGTAACTGTCGAAGCTTCCAAAGAATATACTAGCTACTATCCCGATGTTGAACAACCAGTAGAATTCAAGGTTCCGCCTTTGAGCAAACCAAAACAAAAGAAAAGAACTTATGTAGGATGGAGGAAAATCCGTAAGAAGAAGCCAGCTAAGAAACTGCCCAAAATAAATAATCCTTTGAAAAAGGGAAAAGAAGTTATAACCGGAGAGAATTCCAAACCACAAGAAATGGAAACTGGAGACAAAAAGAAGGATAAGGAGGTAGAAATACAAATGGAGGAAATTACTAAAGAAGTAATAATGGAAGTTGGACAAGGGTCTATACCAGCTCAAAGAGAAATCGGGGAGAGTTCCAATCCAAACCAGGAAAGAACTTTTCAAGATGAGATAGATTTTCTGTTGGAAAACTGTGAGACAATTCAGCCTGTCCAGACAAATCTTTTTACCTATCCTATTGAAAACCAATTCTCTATGAATTGGGAACCAGCAGCAATTCCAGATCCAATAGTCCACTCCCAACCCATAGGAATGGACGAATGGTGGACGGACGATTGGCAATTTCAAAATATTGTCAACGATCCTTACTCTTTTCTTCCACAATTCGATCCAGAACCTTTACCTAATCCACCCATGAGCAATGAAAACATGGCCGAGCTTCGCCACTTTGGCGAAGAGTTGTTTGATATGGGGAATAGAATGAGGGAGATAGGTGGACAGATTGCTTGGAAGTACGACGAGAGGGAAATGCGTTTTTAACAGCAAGTGACGAGAGATAAAATGGTAGTTGTATAGTAATACTAATAAAGTTAGTCTGTAAATAATCAATAAAACTCTGTATGATATCTGTGAGTAATGATGCATAATAGATATATATAAATGAAATCGAAAGATCGATTATTTTGACTATATCTGTATTATACAATTTTTTTGATTGTTTGTATATAATTATTATTTGTCAGTTACTAATAAAATTTATATATATACATTATCAGATGGCAAACAGTAATGATGAACCTATTAATGAAGTTAATCATTCTGAACAACATTCAAGAGATCAATACATGACTCGACAAGATATCGAAAACATTGTTGCTCAAGGGATAGCCAATGCTATTCCAGCATTCGTCGCTGCTATAAAGAATCCGATCGAACCGCAACAAATTGTTCCTAGTAAACAAATTACTGAAGATAACTTCAGTAATAGTGTGAATGGAGGCAATAAGCATGATAATCATAATAAGGAACCACATCAAGCTCCATTACCCAAGAAAATGAAAACTGCAACGCCTGGTTGCACTTTCAAAGAATTCATTGCTTGTAAACCCACTGAATTTGCAGGCAATGAAGGAGCAACTGCATCACTGCGTTGGTTAGAGAAAACCGAAGCAGTCATTGCAATAAGTAAATGTGGTAAAGATGATCAGGTCATGTATTCATCCAATCTGTTCAAAGAAGGAGCACTCGAGTGGTGGAATACTGTGTTACAATCAAAAGGAAGAGCAATAGCTTATGCTATGACTTGGGAAGAATTTAAGGGTTTGGTAGAACGAAAATTCTGTCCTGAGTATGAGAAAGAACAGATGGCGAATAAGTTTCTAAATCATCGGATGATGAGTGTGGACTGTCGCGGTTATACCTCGACATTCTTCGAATATGCAAGAGTAGTACCAACATTGGCTTCGCCAGAATCGGTACTTATTTCTCGCTATATTTTGGGGTTAATTAGCGAAATCCGCAATATTGTTAAAGCTGCGAGACCTCGCACTATTGATGATGCGGTAGAATTAGCCAACACTCTAACCGATGAATTGGTGCGCACAAGAGATGAAGATAGGAAGAAGGCACTAGCTCAGAAAATTACCCAAGGATTCCGTGTGGGTAATAATAACAGCTTCAAGAGAAAAGGGACAGGGCAATCTCCAGGTCCGTCATTCTGCAGGAAATGCAAAAAGAAGCATTATGGAAGATGCGATATTACTTGTAATTTCTGCAAAGCTGTAGGACATCGTGAAGAGAACTGCAAAAAGAAAACAGTAATCTGTTTTAATTGTGGAGAAGCAGGGCATTATAAAACAGAATGTCCTAAATTGATCAAACCAGTAGATAACAAACCCATGACGACCGAAGGAACTACTAAGAAGAATGCCAGGGCATTTCAGCTGACCACTCAAGAAGCAGAACTGATTCCGGATGTGATAGCGGGTACGTTCCTAGTTCACAACGTGTATGCAAAAGTATTATTTGACTCTGGTGCAAACCAAAGTTTTATAAATACTTCATTCTGTGAAGCTCTTAGTTTACCTTTAACCAATATTAGGCAGATTTTTACTGTTGAAACAGCAGACGGAAATTCAGTTAAAATAGATAAAGTATTGCAAGAAGGAAACATAGAACTTTTAGGACATAAATTCTCTGCAAGACTATTGCCGATGAATTTAGCTGAATTTGATGTTGTATTAGGAATGGATTGGTTAGTAGCCAACCATGCTAGAATCCTTTGTGATCAGAATTCCATAGAAATTCAATCACCTACCGGAGAAGTGATTAGGATTACAGGAGATAAACCACGAAAACCCATGAAGTTCATATCAGTAATGAAAATTGCTAATTATGAATGAAAACAAGGAATAGTGTATATGATTTCAGTAATCATTAGCACTAAGGGAAAAGATCTGAAAGAAATACCAGTAGTATCGGAATACTCTGATATATTTCCAGAAGATTTACCAGGATTACCTCCAGATAGGGAAGTAGAATTTAGGATTCATTTAATTCCAGGAACTACACCGATAGCCAAGGCACCTTATCGGTTAGCACCCACAGAAATGTTAGAACTGAAAAAGCAATTAGATGAATTACTAAGTAAAGGATTCATACAACCTAGCTCATCCCCTTGGGGAGCGCCAGTGTTGTTTGTGAAGAAAAAGGATGGTTCAATGAGAATGTGTATCGATTATAGGGAATTGAATAAGGTTATAATTAAGAATCGATATCCATTACCTAGGATTGATGATCTTTTTGATCAACTTCAGGGGGCTAGATATTTTTCTAAGATAGATTTACGCTCTGGATATCATCAATTGAAGGTACAAGAAGAAGACATACCTAAGACTGCTTTCAGAACTAGGTATGGACATTACGAGTTTACAGTCATGCCATTCGGATTAACGAATGCACCTGCAGCATTCATGGACATGATGAATAGGATCTGTAAACCGTATTTGGATAAATTTGTAATTGTTTTTATAGACGATATACTTATTTATTCCAAAAGTCAGACAGAGCATTGTGAACATCTTCATGCACTCTTAACTTTGTTAAGAAAAGAAAAGTTGTACGCCAAATTCTCGAAATGCGAATTTTGGCTAAAGGAAGTGCAATTTTTAGGACACATGGTGAATCATGAAGGTATTCATGTAGATCCTGCTAAGATAGAGGCAATTACCAAATGGAAGGTTCCACAAACAGCAATGGAAATAAGAAGTTTTATAGGTTTAGCTGGGTATTATAGACGGTTTATTAAGGATTTTTCCAAAATAGCCGTACCATTAACTAAGTTAACCTGTAAAGCCACTAAGTTTGAATGGGGACCTAAACAGGAAGAAGCCTTTAGGATTTTGAAACAGAAATTAACCCATGCACCAATCTTAGCCTTACCAGAAGGAACTGAAGATTTTGAAGTATATTGTGATGCTTCAAAATTAGGATATGGATGTGTGCTTATGCAACGCAAGAAGGTAATTGCGTACGCATCAAGGCAGTTGAAAAAGCACGAAGAGAACTATACGACTCATGATTTAGAGTTAGGAGCCGTAATTTTTGCTCTTAAGATTTGGAGACACTATCTTTACGGAAGTAAATTTACTGTCTACACCGACCACAAAAGTTTAAAATATATATTTGGGCAAAAAGAGTTAAATATGAGGCAAAGGAGATGGATGGAAATCCTAAGTGACTACGACTGTGATATTCAATATCATGAAGGAAAGGCGAATGTAGTTGCAGATGCCTTAAGTCGTAAGTATTATGAGAAACAACGAAGGGTTCGTGCTCTCAGATTAAATCTACAAATAGATTTAATAGAACAATTGAAGAATGTTCAAACTACAGCAATCAAGGATGATGCTGAAGGAATGAAAGGAAGAATCAAGGAATTAGAACAAGGAGCAGATGGAATTTGGAAATTCCATAAAAATAGAATTTGGGTACCTAAGCAGGGAGACTTAAGATCTAAGATTTTAGAAGAAGCTCATAAATCTAGATACACTATGCACCCAGGAAACAATAAGATGTACCAAGATCTAAGGAAGAACTTCTGGTGGATAGGAATGAAAAGGGACATAGCCAGTTATGTTTCTAAATGTCTTACTTGTTCACAAGTTAAGGCAGAACATCAGAAACCTTCAGGACTACTACAACAGTTAGAGATGCCAGTATGGAAATGGGAACTTATAACAATGGATTTTGTTACTAAGTTACCCAAAACCAGAAAAGGTAATGATGCGATTTGGGTAATTGTGGATCGATTAACCAAATCAGCTCACTTTCTACCTATGAAAGAAACCTTTAGCATGGAAAGACTGGCTAAATTGTATGTAGATGAAGTTGTATCCTTACATGGAGTTCCACTCTCCATTGTTTCGGATAGAGATAGTCGTTTTACTTCCCATTTCTGGAAAAGTTTCCAGCAAGCTATGGGAACTCGACTAAACCTAAGTACTGCATATCATCCACAAACAGACGGACAAAGTGAAAGGACGATCCAAACTCTAGAAGACATGCTCCGAGCATGTGTAATAGACTTTGGTGGAAGTTGGGATGATCACTTACCATTAATTGAATTCTCCTACAACAATAGTTATCACTCAAGCATTGATACTGCTCCATACGAGGCACTATATGGAAGAAAGTGCAGAACTCCAGTTTGCTGGGCAGAAATAGGAGAAAGTCAATTATCAGGACCTGAAATAGTACAAGAAACGACTGATAAGATTACTCAAATCAAGGAAAGGCTAAAGACGGCTCGAGATCGTCAGAAGAGTTATGCAGACAATAGAAGCAAGCCGTTAGAATTCCAAGTTGGAGACAGAGTACTGTTGAAAGTTTCTCCTTGGAAAGGAATAGTCAGATTTGGAAAGAAAGGAAAGCTAAGTCCAAGGTACGTAGGACCATTTTCAGTGATCCAACGTATAGGACCAGTAGCTTATCGTTTACAATTACCAGAAGAATTATCTGGAGTACATAATGTATTTCATGTATCCAATCTCAAGAAATGCTTATCAGATGAATCTCTGGTAGTACCTCTTCGAGATATAGAAGTAAACGAAAAGTTGAAATTTGTTGAGAAACCTCTTCAAATTGAGGATCGAAAGATCAAGTTTCTCAAACACAAACGACTAGTTTTAGTCAAAGTCAAGTGGGATTCAAAGAGGGGAGCTGAATACACTTGGGAACTGGAATCAGAAATGAAGAAAAAGTATCCACACTTATTCCAGTAAATCTCGAGGACGAGATTTTTCTTAAGGTGGGGAGAATGTAACAACTCTCATCAAAAGTCATAATTATTAAATTAATTAGTCAAAAAGGAAACCCTAATTGAGACACCCAAGTGATTCTGAACAAACCCTGAAATTTTCATAATTTTCAGAATCAGGATTAGGGCCCCTAAAACTCAGGGGGGGGGGGGGGGTAAACCCCATTCGGTAATATCTAAACAGTTTGTTGTCAAAAACTTAGAAATTTACGAAACCAACTCAGCTAAGCTACTGTGACACGAAGCTATCCTAGTGTAGACTAGGTCCTGTCGCGCCACGCGACAGGAATAGGTGAACCCCTCGCGTGGCGCGAGGGGGGCATTTTTCAAGTATAAATAGGTTTGTCTGTTTGATGCAATTCTGCGTTGATGCGACGTTTCAATTCCAAATTCACTTCGAGTTATTATAGAAATAGTCTGATAACACACACGGGTATCGAAATTCTGCTACAAAACAGGGTATTAGCACAATCGCTGCTACGATTCATTTATCCGACGATCAAGATATCCAATGCATGTTTAAATGCCGCCCACATTAGGGTTATACTTTATCATTCGTCATTAATTTGACGGATTGTCGTTAATTCGATAGGTAAAGTATTATACTTTATCGTTCGTTGTTAAATCAACGGATCATCGTTAATTCGATGGGTAAAGTATTATACCTTGTCATTCGTTGTTAATTCAACGGATCATCGTTAATTCGATGGACAAAGTATTGCATTTTGACATTCATTGTGAGAATTTGATCTCGTAAATTATCGTAATTGCTGGATTGATTACTAACCCAGTTTTGTGTGCATTGTTATTATATTAGGTTAACAAGGCTAAATCATAGATTAGACTCTGACCATATTAAATCAGCAATGTGAGTCATTCTCTCTTTTTATCAAATTTGTTTATAAAAGCATGTTATTTTCAAAGTTATAATTACGGGGATTAAGTCTTTGTAATCACCAAGTTACAGCCGGTATGTGGGGTTTTGTATACATTACTTGATAATCGTCACCATTGGGGCAGCCAATGGGGGATATGACCATAGTCACAGATTCGGTCGAGTGACAAATACCGTGGGTATTTGGCTTGATATCAGAAACATTGTAATCGCTCTTAATACTGTATATTATAACAAATGTGTCATTTTAGTATGATTCACTCAGTATTTCCCGCTGACAAAACCTTTTTCAAACATGTTTCAGGTGATCTGTTGTAATTCAGGAAAAGTGCTGGGGAGCATTTCAAGCTTAAGATAGTGGCTCATTATAAAATAAATAAATAAAGTTTGTAATATCACGCTTTTATAGTAAAAACATATTATTGTAATTTATCGGGGTTTTATCCCAAATTGTGAAATAAAATAATCGGGGAAAAATTTTAGCTTTAAGCGATCCTGTTTCCGCTGTTAAACTCAATTAAATCAATACCGCAGTATTTTCTGCCGCGGCTCCTGAAACGGGTCAAACCGGGTCGTGGGCCGTGACAACTATACCCAAACAATCAAAATGAGGAGCTTAATAATCATCCAAGTGTACTTGATTTTTATTTATTAGTATAAAAATGAAACAACTGTATAGTACAGATCAAACCACTGAAGTGATGTGATAAATACTGTTACATATAAACACTGTTGTGATAAACACTGTTACATATAAACACTGATGTCATAAAAATTGTTACATATAAAACACTGAGGTGATGACATCTAACAACCTAACAGATTATAAAACACTGATGTGAAAACACTGTTACATATAAACACTATTAACATAAACAAAGGTTTGAGCTTAAACAGATGTTTGCCCATAAACAGAAGTTTGGCCAAAAACAGATGTTTGGCCTTAAACAAATGTTTGAGATTAAACAAATGTTTGCCCATAAACATCTATGTGACAACCTGGACTTCCGAGGTTTGTGCCGTTTGATCTCGTAGTTGCAACCTCTCATAATATTCTTTCCTCCATGCTCTTGTTGTATCAAACTTTTATTATAACATGTTACCTTGATTAAGTTATCAAGTGTGAATCTAATTGGTTATAATTAAGTGTATGGTTGGGTCCGTTTAAGTGTTTGGGCTTGTTTTAGGGGTTGCACAGATTATAGACTATATTTGTATTATAATATATGATGTACATATGATCTCAGTTTCTTGTCAATTATTCATAATCATTGGTAGATTGTACGACTTGATAAGGAAGGCACTAAGGCTTAAACTAATAAACAGATTAATGAAAAGAATTATGTGGTGGGTTAAGGGTCTCGACCACTAAACTTTTAATACATGTGATGACAAACATTTGAATGAATCAATAGAATTGGCCGACAACTATAGTTTAAGTAAATTCTAATTTGACCGATAGAACAGTTCATATGCAACCTAGATCCACTATCTATGAATCAATCCAAAATCACATGGGTTGAGATGATATCACATGCAATGCTTTGAATATATTGGGCCGCCATTTTAGTTTTAATTTGACCAACACTTATCAACTTGAATATTATTGAAACCACGAAACTGAATAATGTCTTATTTAGCCTAACTATTGCATTTGACCTCTCTAACAAGTATTGATTCTAATCGAATCAAATGATGGCTGTGACAACACACCATTTCATTGGACCGTTAAAACATATGACAATTAATGATTCACAGAATAGTTGCCATACAATTAAACACATATATGTTGACCCTAATATGTTAAATGAGTTTGGTGTGATTGTGGACTCACACAATTAGGGACATGGGCTGGAAATCATTAGATTGGAAATGTTGGGCTTGTACATTAACTCACAAACAACTTATAGGTCGTGCAAGTCATGGCCCAATTACACATTTATAATGATTAGCCGAGCACCCAGGTCAGGCCGCACCCTTGTGTGGGCCTGGGACGGAATTCGGTTGGGCCACGAGATAGGTGTTTTGGCTGGGCTTTATGTGGGATTAAACATGGGCCGCCGAGTCATGTCGAGTCTTATGTGGTTTCGATACAAGATTTTGGTAACCAAAGTGATTATTAAGTGTTGTGATTTATTGTGATTACATGCATGATGATATATGGATTTGTGTTGTGAAAATACATATAACCCGAATGCTCGTTATAACTTGTATGATAAATGTGTGCCATACTTGCCTAACACATGTGGAAAATATATGATGAATAAGTGAATTCGACGTAAACGAAACTGATTATCATTCGAACCATATTAGGGTTTGGGGTGTCCAACGATAAAACAAGTAACTAAGTCTTACCGAGCAAACCAAAGGTGAGTTCATCTCTTGAGCATGCGTCCCGGTGGTTGGGACAGTCAGTGGGTATCCCGGGGAGGGATAAGTCTTTTGGGTAAAAACGGGAATGTTGGATAATATACTCATCCTATCACCTTTAAAGTCCCTCCGTGTTGTTTGGTTACCGGGGAGGTAACATGGTATTAGTTAGTAGCGCTACTTAGGTTTGGCAACCTCACCCCGTACCTGGGAGGACGGGTGTTGAACTAATGACTAGTCATGACCAATGCTTTGATAGGAGCATTGGAGAAAGGGCAAAATAATCAGAAGCCGTCTTGTATTCGGGGTATTATCAACATTACTTTCGGAATTAAATTCAATGGATTAACTAAACACTTGGTAACCAACGTTTTCATAAAACTATGAACTCACCAGCGTTGTCTGATACACTTGTTGCATGCTCGCAGGTCGTTAGATATCTTGGATTTGGGAACATGCTGTCTGGCATAGCTGGAGTGGTCATGGGTCGACTGGAAGGATTTATGTGATCGATTTCTTGATACTATAAACAATTTAACTTGGTTTACTATTTGCTTCTGCTGAACATATTGGTTTTCAGTTAAACTTGTTGATGGTATTTTATTAATGATTGAGAACTCTATTTAGAAACTCGTATGGGTTCAATGTGATTAGTGGCTCATTGTTGGTATGTCACACGCCTAACAGGGACACTCCCTATGTGGTATTTTGGGGGTGTGACAATCTATTTGCAAAAAAAGACCAATTTCAAGAATACTATACCCAAACAATCAAAATGAGAAGCTTAATAATCATCCAAGTGTACTTGATTTTTATTTATTAGTATAAAGATGAAACAACAATGTCTTCAAATCATCGGATTAGATCATGAACCAATATTAGAGGTCAAACAAAAGCACAACAGGACCATATGAATAATATCATTTCCACTTTTACTTCAATGCACTTAAATGATATGGTGATTTGGGATTTTGTAAAAATGTTTGTTTTTGTACTTCTTTACAAAATAAGATGTTGACCAAAATTCAAACTGATGTTGACCAAAAGTCAATCAAATGTTAACCAATAGTCAAATAGATGTTAACCTTAAAAAGATGTTTGGCCACCAAACATCTGTTTATGCCCAAACATCTGTTTAAGGTCAAACATTTGTTTAAGTCCAAATATCTGATATAGAAGGCGAAACATCTGTTTAAGGTAAAACATATGTTTAAGCTCAAACATCTGTTTATGGCCAAACATATGTTTAAGATTAAACAACTGTTTAAGTCCAAACCTCTGATATAAAAGGCCAAACATCTATTAAAGGCCAAACATCAGTTTAACCCTGAACAAATGTTTAACTTAATAAGATCTACTGTCTTCTCACACTGTTTTCGTCTTAAAAACACTGTTCAACCTAACATGGGTTTCCGTTAACTATTGACCAAAATGCAAACAGATGTTCAAAGCAATGTTTGTTATTGTACTTCTTTACAAAATTACATAGAATTCAAGAAAACAAAACTAAGAAATTTACGAACCTAACAGCAAAAATTTAAAATCTAAGAACAACACCAAGAAATTTACGAACCTAATAGCAAAAATTTAGTGCTTTTAGCTTTAAACTCCATCAATGTATATCTTCGACAATCGCCATGAACTCCACGGAAGTACTCAATGCATCAACATCAGGATTTATAGAAACCTGATCTCTCATGAACAGACCAAGATGCAGTACATGAAAACACTTATTCAGCTGTTGAAGAGTAGCCCTGTCCTCATATACTTAATCCATAACTTTGTTCATCAAGAGCTACTTTAAACCAAACTTTATGCTTCTTTTAATACCAAGAAGACAGGAAAGACCATTACTCTAGTAAGATGAAATCTTATCTTACAGCAATAGCAGATGCTTTCTTGCGTTTAGTAGGAACTACTGCGGCTTCTACATCATCATCATCTGCCCAGAGTCATATATAATCATCATTTAGTCACCAGCAAAAATTATTTTAAATGTAGATTTAAAAATCTTTCTTTGTGTTTAATTTAACTTTATGCTTCTTTTAATACAAACCTATAATAACCCGCAGCAGATTGTATGAATTTCAAACAACTGTGATTAGACTGAAATACAAAGTGAGAATTAGAGTATATCACTTCAAAATAAAAAAATCAAAATTTCAAAATTGGAGTAGGAAAAAACACATACTTTAAACGATGTTGGAACAATGATACTGGAAACAACCGTAGAATAATCATCATCATCATCATCATCTGCAGCAGATCATTCACAATCATCATTTAGTCACAACTCAGATAACAAAACTTCAGTAAAAATCAAAAACAAAAACACATACCATGATCAAGGCAAACCACATATCACAAATTTTTTTTTTCTGAAAGTGGGTCAGAGAGAGCTTCAGTTTTCTCATTTCCTTTATGAACAAATGCCGAGTATTGAGAAGAAGAGATTTCAGGGAGAGATACATATCGTCCGTTCAAGTTGCAACTCTCCCATCAAAGAAGGTAGCACATGCAACTTTTCACGATGTTGCAACAATTATACTGCAACATCGATATTGAAAGGTTGATGTGTGATGGGAAGCTTCATTGAAACGACGATGTTGGAACAATGATACTGGAACGATGATTATATAAGGAGCAGTGGTTAGTTATAACAGTCCTTAGCACATGGAACTTCCACAGGGATTTGTCTTCAACAGTGGATAGGCCTCATCAGTCTTTAAGTCCATTAGTCTTTATAAGGAGCAGTGGTTAGTTATAACAGACCTTAGCATGAGATCTCCACTGTTGGGTTAACATCTTTCATCCTCACTTTCCCTAAATTTATCAATTCTATTTTTCAGCAGGGATGTAATGCAATTATTACCTTATTTAAGATACCTTCAACTGCATCTTCTGATAAATCAACATTCATTTCACTCAAATGATAACTTCAACTGCATCTTCAATCATGAACTATCTAAAGATATGGATGAAATCATCCAAAAATACCCAAAATAAAACTAAGTAAACCATCCAATATTCTTGAGTACTCACCATTAATGAGATGACCAATATAAAATCAAACCCTAAAAGCATACAAATCATATAATGAAATATGAAAGATACAAACTAAAAAACTTGTTGCGCGATTAAAATTAAAAGGATATCATACGCAATATTCAGGTAATTAGAATGACCATTTTTACCTTACTTGACAACAATAGCAAACAACATCAAACAATAATAGCAAACAACATCAAACAACAATAGCAAACAACATCAAACAATAATATCAAACAACATCAAACAACAAAAGCAAACAACATCAAACAATAATAGCAAACAACATCAAACAATAATAGTAAACAACATCAAACAATAGCAAACAACATCAAACAATAAGAGTAAACAACATCAAACAATAGCAAACAACATCAAACAATAATAGCAAACAACATCAAACAACAAAAACAAACAACATCAAACAATAATAGCAAACAACATCAAACAATAATAGCAAACAATAGCAAACAACATCAAACAACAATAGCAAGTGACCAATCAATCAAGTTCAAAATTATATAGAAGCCTAAAAATAAAATGAAAATTCGATAAGTGAACATCAAAACTGAATAGGAAACTTGACCAAAAATTAACCAAACACCTGATGTTGAATCCACGGTAGATGTTGAACCACTGCTATTACAAACAGATAATACCTTGGGAACTGGAAATTTAAAAGGATCGGCTTCAAAGGCTTCAACAATCGGAAGATTCAAATCTCAAGCAAATGAAACCCTAATTCCAAACATCTAGAGTTAATACATATCCCATAAAGTACTAATTTAGACCATAACAAACCAAAAGTCAAAAGTTAAACCCCTGCCAACAGATCTAGTCCTTCCTTTTTTCACCTTGCCCCTTGCAAGTCCTTTGATTGTGTCTGGTGTTCCCACATTTTCCACATACACCCTTGATATTCTTCTTTGATAACCTGCCCTTCTTCTTGCTTGAGCCTTCATCCTCCATCTCCACGGCTGACCTTTTCCTAACCTTCTTTGGCCTACCCACTTGTTTGTGATGCTTTGGTGGTGTTATCTTAATATGAACTTCACTCTTCGGCCATAGAGCTTTGCCATTTATAGGGTTTATCTTGAAAGCATACACCTCTTTCCACCTGCCTACTGTGTAGACTGGATCAAACCAGCTTTCCAAAGCACCAACTCTTTGACCATTAGTAGCCATGAACCATATTGCAGCCACTGCATGTCTTCAGGGCATGCCTGTCACAATCAGTTACAAACAGTTAATAATGAGCACTGCACATGATAAAAGTCAGTCACAAACAGTTAATAATATACATGTGATTTCCCAGCCTCTACAAGCACAAGTCTTTTTGGCCAAGTCCACTACCCTTATGTGTCCAGGTTTACCACTCACCCCATACAGATCCCATCCATTCCACTGCACATGATAAAAGGCTGCATCTTTCTTAATTGTTTGAAGCTGTTCTTGTGCCCAAGGTGTAATAAGATCTTCAGTCCTTTCTATAACCCTCAACACTGTCACAATCCTCCTCATTAGGTACTCCCTGATATACTCCAAAGCAGCAATTGATAGGCTTGTCCCTCCCTTCCACTATCTTGCCATTGAAGGTTTCACACATGTTATTGAGTAGCATGTCACTTAATGCCCTACCTGTTCATTGGTTTTTATCATTAGTCAAGTGTATACCAGTTAAGACCAAGTGAGAAATTGGAACACAATGTACATACCAGAGAAATGGGACGTTGTCCAGTGAAGAGGGGGGATTTTAGACAGCCACACGTGAGCTTTTTTGTTAAAAGCTTTCAATTCCTCCATGGCAGTTTGAAACACAGGAATTGTTGTTTCATTTGCACATTTCCATAATAAATCTTTGTATTGTCTACCTTTAAAGGCTCCTTTCATATTCTCATGAATATGTCTGAGACAATATCTATGCTCAGCTAATGGAAACAACTTGGAAACTGTAGGTAGCAGACCCTGTGGAAAACAGATTGTAATTAAACCTAAACCAATATAGAATCTCAGAACTGAATTAAAAACAGAATGCAAGTAAATACTAACCTTTTGTCTATCACTCATAAAAGTAAAGGGGAGTTTCTTGGTATCTCAAGGTCATCAGCTAACAGATCTAGGAACCATGTCCAAGCACTTAGATTTTCAGCCTCAACAATTGCATAACACACTGGATAGATTCCATTATTAGGGTCAACAACCACTGCACTTAAAAGTTGTCCAGGATAAGGCCCCTTCATGAATGCACCATCCAAACCAAGTAAATCCCTACCTAATGTTTTAAACCCCTGCTTTAAACCCCCTAAACAAACATATATCCTTCTAAACTGTCTAGTCAGATCCCTTGGATGACCAGGTTCTAGATCTATCTTAACAATGGTACCAGGATTTTTACTTTGCAACTCAAGGACAGAGTCCCTCAACAGACCATTCTGTGATGAGTAATCACCTTCCACCATCTTCCTTGCTTTTGTTTTAGCCCTGTAAGCCTTCATCCTGGATACACCAACAACATACTTTCTTTGATATTGTTCTTGAACAGCTTTGACAGGAATATCTAGATTTTCTTCAATTTGTTCAACCATCTGTTGAGAGAGAAAGGTTGAAGTACAAGCATGTATTTTTCTGGTACAAACACATATATGTTCTTCAAGAAGAGTCTTGACCATCCAACTTTCTTCACCTTTAATTTTTGAGATAAGTAGGGCCCATGGACATGGGTATTGTGCAGAATCTTTTTTGTTGCCTCTTCCACCAACATGTACATTGGATCCTTCACCAGCAGCCCCTTTACATTTGCCTTTATTCACAGGAGGCCCAGTTCTTTTAAACTTCGGCATTTTTTCCCCTTGACTTTTACTCTTCTTCACAGTAGGCCCTTTACCTTTGTCTTTGTCCACAGCGGGCCCTTTGCCTTTGCCCACAGCAGGCCCTTTGCCTTTTCCCTTTGCTTGACTTTCAATATGAACTCCATTATCATCTACATCAAATTCAGGCAACCTACCATGACACACTGCCCTCACCCTTGTGCTATCATCCTTAACAATAACACTGTGCCTTCTTATCTCAACTGAATGAACCTTTATGACCTTCTTTGCCTCTTCCTTAGTTCCAAACACTTGTCCCAAATAAAAGTTCACTCTATTCTCATTTCTCTGTCTTTGTTGATGTATGTGTCTCTTCCTAGTGCTTGTTTGATTGTCATCAGACTCTGACCCACTTGGGAATGCTTCATTGTCTAAGATTTCATCTTCTATATCTTCATCTTGATGAATAACAGTGTCATTTACTTCCATGTTAACATTCATTGTGTAGTCCCTCATATCTACATCATGATCTGGCATGCAATTGTTTTCATCAACTACAAAGTCACTGTCACTATCATCCTCTTCAGTACTTGTTTCATTTTCAGGACCCTCTTCATTTAAAACATTCCCCTCAATGTCAACTGGTGCATTATATACAAGAACATGTCCACATGTTCTTCCTGCACATGTTCTTGATCATTCACTTCCTGCAAAGTCACACCTTCCTGCACAGCCCCACTTTCCTGCACATGTTCTTCCTGCACAGTCACACCTTCCTGTACAGCCCCACTTTCCTGCCCAATGTTATCAACATCTAAATGCAGCCTTCTTGTTACAGTTAGTTTTGAAGGCACTATTGCAAAAGGGCCAGGCTCATCAATTTCTTCAATTGTAATGCCCTTTTGTGGCTTCATAGGTGACTGAAAGAAGTCCTTAATAATGTCTAAACCATGTAACGTAAACACATTGATAATCTTATGAAATTCTACATACCTAGACAAGTTCAAAATATCATGGTCACTACTTAAATCTTCAATACCATTATCTAAATCCTTTTCAGGGTTTTGGAAATAATAGTATATATGGTCAGTAACAGAATAACCCAGCTCATCCATCATATCTGAAATCTCGTGAACGGAAAACATATCAACGTCGATCATGTCAACAAAATTAACCTTACCACCTTCGTATACACGACCAAGACTCTTGGTTAACCTACCACCATGATGTAACCTAATACTGAATAGATGAGGCATACCAACTGCAAATTTTTACTAGTTAGAAACATACACATTACAATAGATTGTCTTGAATCATTAAAAAGATCAAAATTTAGGCTAAACTTACCATACATCTGAAGAACTTCATCTCCATCCATGGTCTCTCGTATAAACCACGTTGGTGGTACTGGTTCTTGATTCGTCGCCATGACCGTACAAGCAAGATTTCTTGCTGAAGAAGATGATCGAGCAGAGTAGATGGATTTGGGGATGTTATGCAAATTCGAAGACCTAGAGGAGAAGATAAGGATGGAACTGATAAATGAGGGATTTGGGGGAGAATTGGGGCTTTTAAATGGTGAGTAGTTAGGAGTTTAAATGGACATAAATGCCCTCACGTGATGTAATTTAACCTGATTTTTTAACTGGGTTTGAGGTAAAGGATGAAAGATGTAATAGGTTTTCAAAAAAAAAAAAAAGGATTATGGCTGTAATTATTAAAGGTAAAGGTCATCCATTGCAACTAGGTACAAACATAAAGGACGAAAAGTGTAATTTTCCTATAAGTAACTTCACACTAACTTTGTTTTTTACTCTTGACAATGCAGCATAAAGTTGGTCATCTTCAAAACGGGATTGAAAATGTTTTAACATGTATTATAACCTACATTATAAGCAACACAAACGTATAGAATGCAATTATTTGTTTTATATAAAGGTGCCACATTGGGGGCGCCTAAGTGGTTTTGGTAAAATATTCAACTCTGAAATGGGTCGGGTTGGTCTAAGACACCAAGTGTTCGGATTTTTTTTTCAAACAAACATTTGTCATATATGATTACAACGATTATTTATTAAAGTAGTAATATGATGATATTGTATAGATTAGAAAACAAAACATATGACCATAACCCCTAAAGTAAATGAGTAATACTTGTCACCTTACCAATTCAAAAACAGTAATTACAGTGTACTAAAAGGCAAAGGGTCTAACAAAGTTACGTTCTCAACTAACATATTCTAATCCAGTTGTTAAAGAAACATAAGGAACACATGTCCATGGAAAAAGTGGTAATGCAGATTTGTTTTGAATCATCATGTATGCCTAAATTTTTTTACATATCCTTAAAACTTATTATATGTTGAATAAATCCACAATTGATGTGTAATCACTTGGGCCTACCTTCATTGACAGTGCCATGATTTGTTTGTAAATTGTAATAAACATTAGCATACCAGCAGTGCCAGGACCAAAATCATACTATCTCCATTGTATGTGCCAATCTGAAAAAAAAAAACAAATATAAAAGATCAAAAAATAAAAAAAACACCAAGTCCCATTTCATATCTTAAATTATATCGAACAAAAGTGAAGCCATCAAATAGCATCACTTGCCTTTAGTACATTCCTTCTATGATACTTGAAAAGTTAAAAGAATATGGTTTTAATTTCACTAAGGGAAGTATACCGTTAATGTCCATACTCTCTATTTATCTTATTACATCAAAGTTAAGAGAAACGATGGAAAATAAATACCGTTACTCCCGTTTTAAGTACCTTAAAAGCATTTACTTTAGGGAACTGTCTATTTATATAAAAAAAAAACTTTTATAGATGTCCATACTTGAATAGTTACCCCTGTTTATCACTAAGGGAACCATATTCTTGTTTATCACCCTTGTTTATCACTAAGGGAACTCTCTATTTATATAAAAAAAAATACTTTTATAGATGTGTAAATGTTGTATAACCATCAGCATTTTCAAATAACCAATTTTCAATGTATAAAACCAACTGTTTCATTTTATTCAA
Organism: Helianthus tuberosus; assembly: GCA_030545235.1. Lineage (NCBI taxonomy): Eukaryota > Viridiplantae > Streptophyta > Magnoliopsida > Asterales > Asteraceae > Helianthus > Helianthus tuberosus. The sequence continues at coordinate 205,936,530 of CM060425.1, forward strand.
AAAATTGTGTACCTCTAAACGTCGATAATTCTCTATTAGTAAATTTGATGTGACGATACGCAATGTGCACATATCTTTAAGTTGCATATTATTCTGAAACAAATGATGATGCTTAACGGTTACCATAGCAATATCGTGTTCATGTACAACATCATCTTCCATTTTTCGTTGTTTGTAGTCTTTTGGAAGCGGGTTATAGTTGATTGTATACCAAACTGTTTTTTCTTCTTGGAACAACCTAAAAAGACGATAATACACTTTACATGTTACAACGTGAAAAAGTGTAAAAAAAAGAAATAACCGAATGAGATGGACACTTACGGGTGCTTGCAAAGTGTTGGGCATTGGATTGTGAGAGCGTATTTGCATGTTGATAATTCAATTATAGAACTAATCATCGCTCTAGGTTCCGAACAAACAAATCTTACCTGCAAATCACATAAAAAAAATTTAAGGTCAAGTGAAATTTATATGAGAAATGAGTGAAAAAGTTGGAGCCTGTCAAACCTCGGTTTCTCGAGGCTCGTTTGTAAGATCACAAGTAGTTCCATTTGTGTATTGATGCGCCTGATGCCTGCATTGATCATATATTTTTTTTTTTAAAAAAGAACTATGTTTCTGTATATAAATTTATTAGAAGTAGCCGTTCGACACATTTATATCGATATTACATGACTCAATTTGACAGCAGTTACCTTTGTGATGCATCTTTAGAGTGGGGATCTTTCAAAGTTGATATGTCAGAAAGCAAGCTTACGGTTATAAGCAGTCGTAGCTTCAGCATCATATCCACCCAATACAAACTCTTGAACAGCCTGAAAATGTGGGCATTGGATTGTGAAAAAGTGTAAAAAAAAGAAATAACCGAATGAGATGGACACTTACGGGTGCTTGCAAAGTGTATCCAAGCCTCTACAATCATAATATCCATAATGATTTTGCGTAATTTTGGAATCCTAATCTATAGCTTGGATCAAAAAGTGGATATCCAAATACCATAACCACTATTGGCCATCTTAAAAGAAATTGAAACTAATATCAAATTACAAATTTACAATTCTAGACATTTCAAACTTATCGACAACCATACCTTAGTTCTAGAAAACAATGCATATAAAATTCGTCAAAAACAATCATCCCACATTCCCACATGGTCTTGCATTTAAACAGGCTAGATCCCCTCTTCAAGTCATCGAATCCCTACCGATAGGGTCAGACATGCTAAAGGATATGTTTAAATATATATGGATCTCACAACATTGAGCATAGACCTAAAAAAAAAAAAAATCTTGGTCCCCAACCTAGATTCCAGACCAAAACCATTAAAACCACATCTTATAAGCTACATAACAACAATGTCAAACACCACATCACCGCATGACCGTTTACTCGGTCTCCAAAATACCCCCTTAATAAACCAATCAAGAAAATCCCCAAATCACAACCAAAACCTAAACCTAAACCTAAACCACACCCCCAAACAACACAAACCCAAACCTTTCTCGAATCTTAAACCAAAACAAACCTAAAACACACAAACTAACAAACCGATATTCTCAACATCAAAACAAACTCATCCAACTCAACCCCACTTATCAAAATCCAAAATTTCAAAACCCCTTTTACCTATACCTTACAATTCATCATCTATTTAACCCTCATAAGCATCTGAGCCGCATCTTCTTTAGCAACTTTAAGCTCGTACTCCAACCGAACAGCTTTCCGTTCAGACACCATAATCCTCTTCGCTACTTCTTTCTCCGTGTTCAGAATAATATCAACATACACCTTCTTCAAAGCCATTAATCTCTGCAACAATCAAACACCAACAATCTTTAACAAAAAAGATCGAACCCCAACAATCTTTAACAAAAAAGATCAAACCCCATTAACACTTTTTGACAAAAAACGGTTAAAGTTTGTGACTTTACCTCATCGGCGTCCATTATTGTTGAAGAATGGGTGGAATTGATTTGATTTGATTATTGATACCTGAACAACATGAACCGTAAGAAGCAAAGATGGCGAATATGTGAAAGCTCCACCACAAAACAACATGAATTTTGAAAGGGAAGATCCAGATCGGAATCTGAACAGCATGAACCGTGAACAACATGAACCGTGAGGGAAGATCCAGATGGCGAATAAGGCGAATACCTGAACAACATGAACCGTTAAGGAAGATCCAGATCGGAATCTTTGAGAGAGAGAAATAGAGAAAGAGAGGAAGAGGGATTTGAAATTTGAAATGAGATTTTGAGATCTAGGGTTTGAATTTTGAAAGGGAAGACCGGAAGAGGCCGCCTGACAGGAGGAGAGAGATGGAGAAAACGATGTTTTGTCTGACTTTTGTTAAATAGTTTTATAAAAAAACAAAAAAATGGCGGAATTGACACCTGGATTAGATCAATGCAGAATTTGCCATGTAGGAAAGAGAGAAAGGGGATGGCTTGTGGCGTTGACACCTCAGCCAGAAACCTTTTGATTTATTAGAATAGAGAGATCTCCAAGGCCCACTACAAGAAACGGAGACCTTTAGCGGCGCCACGTGTCGCCGCTAAAAGCCCTTTTTGTCGCCGCTATTGGTTTTTAGCGGCGACATGTCGCCGCTAAAGGGTCGCCGGTATAGATCGGCCGCTATTGCCCTTACTGTCGTCGCTATTAAACCAGTCGCCGCTAATGCCCTTCACCGTACTTTCGCCTGAAACTTCACCGGAGAAGATACTCCAGTGAAGTTGCAGGTTTTCCAGTGATGTTGCAGGTTATCAAACACGATAAAGGAGCATTATATCATCATTCAAATCTCCTTATATCATCATTCAAATCTCATTATATCATCATTCAATCTCCGGTGAAGTTGCAGGTTTTCCGGTGATGCTCCGGTGAAGATGAAGGTGTTTCGGTGAAGTTGAAGGTGCTCCGGTGATGCTGTAGGTGATGCTCCGGTGAAGATGAAGGTGCTCCGATGAAGAAACAGGTGTTTCGGTGATGCTCCGGTGAAGACGAATGTGTTTCGGTGAAGATGAAGGTGCTCCGGTATCACTCCGGTGAAGATGAAGGTGCTCCGGTGAAGATGCAGGTGATTCTCCGGTGATGCTTGTTGAAGTTCTTTGTGTTTGTTTTGAGGAAAATGAAATAAATTTGAATATGAAGTGTGTTTGTCTGGGAAGAACACCAGCCCTTTGATCATGTATTAATCAAGGGCCAATAGTGAATCTGTATTGTAGCACACGGATCGACCTATTACCGGCGACACCATTAGCGGCGACGCCGAGCAATAGCGGCGACAACTGATGCCGTCGCCGCTATTGCCGGCGTCGCCGCTAATGGTGTCGCCGGTATTGCTAGCTGTTTCTTGTAGTGGCCTGGTATTTGGAAAATTCTAAAATAGCTGTACCACACTACGAATTAACTTGGATTTTTGGTCGAGTGCTTTAGAGAAGCTAGAAGCAGCAGATAAGCGAATTCGCAAAACATTAAGCAGTTAGTTACAAAGCCAAACTTTCAGAAATGTTAAAGAAAAATATTATAATAAGTTAGAAAAAAAGAAAAATATGAAGAAGTGTTTAGTTAATGACCTCCATGGATGTATGTAGAGACGAGTGGCAACATGTTTGAGATAATCAATAAAACATGAATTAAGGAATTAGTAATACTGAATATAAAATTGATACGTTGATTAAAGAAAAAAAATTAATAAGTAATAATAGGTTTATTAAATATAAAATAAAACTGAAAAAAATTATAATAGAGTTAAAAATAAAGAAATATAGAAAAACACCTGTTATGGTAAATATTTTTTAAATAACCCATTTTGGTAATAAAGGTGGGAACCTAACACATAATTTGGTCAAATCACTAAGAAGTGACCATAGTTCGTCTCAATTTGCCGCACGTAACCCCCCTCTTTTGGTCAGATTACTAGATTGCAGCCGTCATCATCTCCCGCATATTTACCCTGAAGGGTTCGTCGTTGCCACTAGGCCTAATCATTTAAACACCTCAAGGGTGTTTCTCATGACCTAACGCCACCCCGAAGATAACACTGCCATCATGTTAGTTGCATTTTTAAGTATACTTTATTATATTTTTAGTATAGATTTTCATTGCATTTTATACATTTAGACCACACACTTCACATCATCGAGGGAAATACATATTTTGATAGGATGGAATCTACTTTGGTTCGTATTTGTTGTTTTTGTAGGTGGGAAGCGATTGCGAAAAATAATGAGCATGAAAGAGGTTGGTCGATCATGAGGGACACAAGCTAAAACAAGTATGGATCAAGAAGTTGTTTAAATCAAAGAAAGTGAATTGGAAAAAGATGCAATTGACTAGGGCTGTTCACGAGCCGAGCCAAACCGAGCGAACCTTTGCTCGTGCTTGGCTTGTTTACAAACCGAACCGAGCGGAGCGGCTCATTAAAAACCGAGCATCAAATCAAGCGAACATTTTTCGAGCAGTAAAAATTCCGAGCGAAGTTCGAGCGATTTGGACAACCGTGTCGCCCAATTTAAATTTGCTGAGAGAGATAGTGACAATGTTGGGTCTCAAGTTTTTATGTCTTTAAAAACATGCACCTTTCATGGCATAATATTTTTCTTATGAATAACAATGTTGTGGCTGACGAGGCGATGATCATATTGCACGAACAATTACGTTGAGAGCAGGAGACGATCGACTTAGGGTAACGACATGAAACACTGAGGCGATGAACAAACTGTCGTTTATCGGTTTAGGGTTAAACTTTTTGTTTTGATTTTAATTTTTTATTGGCGTGTTTGGGCTAGTACGTATAGATATAGTTTTAAATTTGTATATAGTTGACCAAAATCTAATAGATTGGTACATATAAAACTATAAATTTAGTTTATATTTAAGTATATATGTATGTGTATACGTGTGTGTATATATATAGGTGTATGTGTGTATATATATGTATAATTTATATTTGTGTATATATATGTGTATATACATGTTTATAGATGTATGTGTATAAGTATATGTATATATATACTAATTAAAATAATAATTCGAGCCGAACCGAGCCGAGCGAAACTTTGCTCATGCTTGGCTCGTTTACAAACCGAACCGAACCGAACAGAGCGGCTCGTTTACAACCGAGTGTCAAATCGAACGAGCATTTTCCGAGCAATTTCCGAACAAGCATCGAGCGAGCGACGAGCGGCGAGCGATTTGAACGGCCCTACAATTGACATAGCAGTTGGATTGCAATTTGCAACATCCAAATTAAATAATGATGGGCTCAATTTACTTTTATTCTAGTGGGTCATTGTTTGACATCAAAATATAGATGGTTTTGATGGACCATTAACCAAGTGAGCTGGACTTCTAATAGAAAGAAAGATAAACGAAGGGAATAAAAGAAAAAGAAAAAAAAAAAAAAACTTAGAGATAAAGGATCGATCATCAACAAACTGGATGAGAGAAGAGGGAGCATCATCTTTGGATGGCAACTACAAGTCAAACGGAGAAAAAACATTTTCTTTTCTTTGGTAATCTTCTTGAACAACAAAAACACTTTGTCTTTGTTTCGTAAGTTGAATTTTTGGATGCTTTCTTTAGTGTATATATATATATGGAGGGGCTCATGCAAGAACCACCCTTATTGTGAGAATCGCGAGAACCAATGAACACAACCTAAAATAGCTAAAAAAACATTAAAAAAAAACTTAACCCCCCCCCCCCCCCCAAGCTAAATGCTAAAAACTAAAACCCCCAAAAAACCTAAAAAAAACCTAACCCCCCCCCCCCCAAGCTAAAATGCTAAAAACTAAACACCCAAAAAACCTAAAAAAATCTAAAATTTTTTTTTTAATATTTTTTATGCTCAAATCGCTACTTTTAGTAAAAAATCTAAAAAAAAATTTTATAACTTCGAAAAGTAGCGATTTTTATATAAAAAATAAAAAAAAATTGTGTGATTTTTAGCTATTTTTAGGCATTTTTGGTTGTGTTCACATTGGTTCTCGCGGTTTTCGCAATATGAGGTGGTTCTCGCATGATCTTCTCCCTATATATATATAAGTGCGCGCTAAAATGAGAACCACCTTGAGTTGTAAGAACCGTGAGAACTACTTGATCCGGGGCGAGGTGGACCAAATTTTTTTTCATAAACGTAGATGCGTGTATTATAAACACATTTGTAAAAAAAATTCAAAAAAAATGTCGTGTGTGTAGTTTTGAGCACCACAAGTTTGTGTTTACGGGCACCGTAAATTTTCCGGTTAAATTTACGGTACCCGTAAACACAAACTTGTGGTGCTCAAAACTACACACACAACATTTTTTTTTGAATTTTTTTTACAAATGTTGTTATAATACACGCATCTACGTTTATGAAAAATAATTTTGGTCCACCTCGCCCCGTACGCTGTAGTTTGTAGTTCTCATGGTTCTTACAACTGGTGGTGGTTCTCATTTTAGCTGTCTCATATATATATATATATATATATATATATATATATATATATTTTAAGAACCAATGTTTCATTTCAATCATCAGGGCAAATTACATAAGGATAGCAGGTAGACGGGTGAAGGGGTATGGTCCTAGATCTCGCGTCAGCATGACCGCGAATGACCATTACCCACATCAAAAACCTCCAAACAACAATAAACTCTCCTGTGGCCGCGTGGGCACACGCGAACACAGCGGTCCAATCTGTCCAGCAATGAGAAGACTTACCTTAAGGACGGAAACTAATGTTACGCATAGCGATGCGGCCCCGCACCGCATCCTATGAACATTTTCGTCACGACAAGGGATCTGGACAACAGTAACAGTCTCTCAGCAGGCAATGCGGCATAACACCGCATCCCGCGTAAATTATGGATGGAACAACCAACGCGGGAACAACATCAATGACCGCAAGCAGAGATGCGGCTTGGCACCGCATCCTGCCTACAAGGCAAGTGGGTCTGACACCACAGTGCAAGTGGCACTGAGAACAGTCACCTACCGGCCCACGTGTATGCAAACAGTCTGACACCACAGCAGGACGTGGCATCACCACAATGACCGACAGGCCTGACACACCTGCAAATAGCTGTGCGATGTCAGGCTAGCTACTCAACTACCCTCCTCCACTCCTCGGCTATAAATACCGACCCCAAACCAGGTTTGAGGTATCACTTCTCAACTCTCTCAATACTACTACTATCATACTTTGCTTCCCAAGCAAATTACTGATTCTCACACCGGAGAGTGGTAACAAGGAGCACCCCCCACCCCATCCTCCTTGTTGCGAGTCACGGTTTGTTTCCTTGTGCAGGAAACCCACCACCAGACGATCCAGCCGACGATCCTCGGAAAGAAGGGATTAACCCTCTTGACGAGACCAGTGAGTTAACCCACCTGGTTAACCATTGTTTCATCATTGGCGCCCACCGCTACTCTTAGCACTTTTTTCCGACCATCCTTTTCTCTCCAAAGATCATGTCTGATCGTCAAAACAACACCACTGGGGATAACATAAACCCCGCAAATCAAGGGCCTGCGGGAACCATTCCCCCAGCCCCAAATGCTGAACACATTGGCACATCAACGCAAGGGGGCGCATCCCTTAAGTTTGGACACGATTTATCACAGTACGCTCCTGTGATACCTACAGGCATGAACCTTCATACCTGGTACGACCAACAAGCAGCTATGTTGGCCGCAACATACAACAGAGCTTGCGCGGAAGCGCAAGTGTCTGCGGGACCCACCCCAGCACCACACACCCCTACAGGTCGTACTTTACAGTACGAAGGCGGGGCCCCAACACATCCAGCCCCCAGAAGCAGGCACGAAGATCGCGGTTCCTCTTACTGCGACGTCCGCACACTTGCGGAAGACGACTCCACGTATGGGTCCCGCCACAGGAGCCATATACAGAGTCGCCTAGGCCCACATGGCGAAATTAGGCGACAGTCTGTAACCCACCACGGCCTGGGCATTCACAGCCGACTGGGACCTCAATCCCACCGCGAAGGGCAAGGCTATACCGACCCGGACGATGGTACATACCGTGCGGAATCCCATGCCACCAGCAGTAGACCGGGAGGACGCAACTACGTTCCTCCCACACACCCCCGCACTACGTACCTCCGCGCTGCAAAACATCACCGCGGCCAACCCTACAGGCCGAAATCTGCGGCCGAAAACTCCAAATTCGCCCCAGAAATCGCCCACGCCGATGTCACCACCACAAAATTCCCATTAAACATTGGGAAATACAACGGTTCAACCGACCCAGATGATCACAACAACATCTTCGTCGGCGCCGGATGCAACGGTAGATGGGATGAACCCACCTGGTGCCATTTTTTCCCCCGGACCCTAACAGGTCTGGCCAGGGCATGGTTCGACTCTTTACCACCAAGGTCACTGACCTCATTCGAGGACTTACAAGAAAAGTTCCTCGCACACTTTAGCCAGCAACGACGCCATGAACGTGATTCCATGGACGTCATGAACATCTGGCGCAGGGATAACGAATCGCTCGAAGCATTCGTTGTCCGTTACAATAAAGAATGCCTAGAGATAGGCGATGTCGCCGACCAAATGGCACGTAACCATTTCATTGTTGCAGTTAAAGACGAACAAATGGTTATGAATATCTCTGGCAAAGATGGTTTGCCTAAGAAGTGGGAAGATGTCATTGCTGCGGTCAAGACATACGCCCAGACTCAGCGGTCTCTAAGACCGCACATGTCAAAGGCACAACCCCAGGCGGAAGGCCAGTCTTCCCGCCAAGAGTCCAAGCGCAGCAATAAGCGCAACCGGGACACATGGAGTCGTGGCAGCGATTCCAAACCATATGTCCCACGAAGCAACCAGCCCGACGCAAGGGCTACAATCAACGCCCAACGTGAAAATCGGGCGTCAAAAAAGGAGTCGCGGGACCGCAGCTGGACCGAGATTAACCAGTCGCCAAGCGACGTCCTTCTCACGGACGCACAATTCCTGCGACCGGCCCAACCGATGAAGTCCAAAAAGAACCAGGATCTCGCACTCTATTGCGAGTATCACAAGGACAATGGCCATACAACAAACAGCTGCATCAGTCTCCGACTGGAGATTGAGCGAGCCCTAAAAGAGGGGAAACTGCAACATCTGTTGACAGGCGCACAAAAAGCAACCAAGCGCATCACTCCCCACAACAAGGGCACCTCCACGGGTAAGAGGACCATGTACGTGGCCTCTACCCACATGATCAATGGAGGAAGAGGAAGGCCGCGCAAGGCGGGAAGACGACCGGAATTGGAATGGAAGGATGAGCAAGTCGTCTTTCCAAAAGTCCGGGGCGGCCCGCGCGACAGACGCGCCGTGGTTATCAAAGGCCATCTGGCTCACTACTGCACCGAGCGATTGTTCATCGACCCGGGCAGTACATCCGATATTATATATGAGCAATGCTTCAACCAGTTCGATCAAGAAGATAAAGATCGACTGCAGCCAGCGGACTACCCGTTGGCCGGGTTTGCAGGGGAAACCGTATTCCCCCTTGGCCAGATTACCTTTCCCGTGCGCCTCACCAACGGGAAGCACACAAGAACGGAGGAGGTAAACTTCATGGTTTTACCGCACACCTCCAAGTACGACGTACTTCTCGGGAGAGAGTCCCAGGGCGACTTCAACATGATCACATCCGTCCCTCACTCCGCCATCGGTTTCCCAACCGAGACCGGGGTCGCGATAATATATGCCCGAAGAGAAGTTATGTCTACGGACGACCTGCGTCCAACCAAGGTAGCAAGACCTACCCCCAACACGCAACCAGAAAAATGGGTGCTTAACGCAAGGCACCCAGAGCAAACAGTCACGTTGGGCCATGCTTTGACACCTACCATCAGAGCGCGCCTGAAGCAACTTCTCTTCAGGAACCAAGATATTTTTGCCTGGAAACCCGCAGACATGACAGGGGTACCACGCGAAATCGCGCAACACTTTTTGAATACCATGCCAGGCATCAAGCCGGTAATCCAAGGCCAACGCCACCTTGGATCAGCAAAAAACGCGGCGATGGAAGAACAGGTACAGGAACTGCTCTCCGCAGGCATCCTGCGGGAAGTCAAATACCAGACTTGGCTGGCCAACCCAGTCATGGTAGAAAAACCAAGCGGGGGCTGGCGCATGTGCGTCGATTACAAAGACCTCAATAAGGCCTGCCCCAAGGATTGTTACGCACTTCCAGAGATCGACGAGAAGGTCGATAACCTCGCACCATTTCGATGGAAGTGCTTCCTTGATTGTTACAAAGGCTACCACCAGGTACAGATGGCAATCGAAGATGAAGATAAAACGGCATTCCGCACTCCTACCGGGAACTATTGCTACACCAAAATGCCATTCGGGTTGCGCAACGCGGGCGCTACCTATCAAAAGTTAATGAACGACACTTTTCGCGGTCAAATCAGCAAAAGTGTCGAAATCTATATGGACGACCTGGTTGTCATGAGCATGGAGGAAGACACCAAGCTCAACGATATTGAAAGAACATTCCAAACTCTGCGAAGCATCAACATAAAGCTTAACCCAGGGAAATGCTCGTTTGGAATGGAAGAAGGCAAATTCCTTGGATTCATCGTAACCAAAGATGGATTCAAGGTAAACCCGGAAAAAGTTCAGGCGATCGAACGCATGCCATCGCCCTCAACGATGAAAGAAATGCAACGACTAGCCGGCAGGCTAGCCGCACTAAACAGATTCTTGGCCAATCACGCAGCTAAGTCATACCCTTTCATCAAGACCCTGCGGAGCTACCTAAAAAAGGAACAATTCCAATGGACCGCAGAGGCCGAAAAAGCTTTCCGGGAAATGAAAGAGTGTTTGATCCAACTCCCAACTTTAACCGCACCACGAAAAGAAGAACCACTTATTCTATACCTATCTGCCGCGGACAACGCGGTAGGTGCGGTACTCATAGTGGACCGGGAAGGAGTCCAAACACCCATCTACTACATCAGCAAAATGCTCAACGACCCAGAGACAAGGTACTCCATCAAGGAAAAATTGGTGCTGGCACTAGTGCATGCATCGAGACGTTTACGACGTTACTTCGCAAACCACGTCATCACAGTGTTAACCAACTACAGGATCGGCCCGATCCTGTCCAAACCCGACATCTCTGGGAGATTAGCAAAATGGGCAATCGAGCTGGGCGCACTTTCACTGAACTATAAGCCGCGCCCCGCAATCAAAGGCCTGGTCTTGGCTGATTTCGTTGCTGAAGTACCAGCAAACCGCATTCAAGAATGCGAAGTGGAACAAAACCCTGCGTCACCACCATCCTCCGCAGAAACCTGGGCACTATATACAGATGGTGCATCTAACGAAGATGGTGCCGGCGCAGGCCTACGACTTGTCAGCCCCAATGGCCAAGAGTTGACCTACGCAATCCACCTCGATTTCAAAAGCACGAATAACGAAGCGGAGTATGAGGCTCTACTGGCAGGGCTGCGTTTGGCAGTCAAACTTGACGTTAAACATTTGGAAGCACATGTCGACTCACTACTGGTTGCAGGGCAGATACGCGGTGACTATGCCGCAAAAGGGGATATCATGATCCTCTATCTCGAACAAGCCTTGCAACTGAAATCCAGGTTCACCTCCTTCAATATTCGCCATATCAACAGGAGTGATAACAAACCTGCGGATGCACTATCAAAACTTGCATCCACCAGTTTCCAACACCTGGCAAAAGAGGTATGCATCGAGATTCTGCAAAATCCTTCAGTACCCCTGCGCCAAGTCAACGTCATCCAGTACGGTACAGCATCCTGGATGACACCGATAATTGCATACTTACAATCAGGTGTTACTCCCGAAAGCAAGGCAGAAGCACGGAAGCTACAATATAAAGCGTGTCATTACCAAATGGGAGACGGTATCTTATACCGTAAATCATACCTGGGACCACTCCTACGATGCGTCAACCCCCAAGATGCCATATACCTTATCAAAGAAATTCACGAGGGAATATGTGGCATACACGCGGGCCCACGCATGGTCGTAGCCAAATCATGAATGCCGGGTACTATTGGCCCGGCATGCACCTGGACGCAGTCAAAGTCTTACGCAAGTGTTTCAATTGTCAGCGACATGCTCCCAAGACGTTGCGTCCCAAAAACAACCTGATCCCCGTCACAACCGCATAGCCATTCCAAAAATGGGCAATCGATGTGGTTGGACCATTTCCTGATGCACCCGGTGCAGTGAAATTTATCATAGTGGCTGTTGATTACTTTACAAAATGGGTAGAGGCAAAACCACTTGCATCAACCACCGCTATGATAACAAGGAAATTCGTGTGGGAACACGTCATCTGCCGTTTCGGTCTACCAATGTGCATCGTTACCGATAACGGTACCAACTTCGCCGCGGATGACTTTCAAAAATGGCTAAAAGAGCTAAACATTGAACACATATTCTCCTCAGTGGCACATCCGCAAGGGAACGGCCAAGTCGAGAGTATCAACAAAAGCTTAGTGGAAGGCATCAAAGCACGGTTGGGAGCAGGCAGACGCGGCTGGGTTGATGAACTCCCAAGTATTTTATGGGCTCACAGAACTAGCCCAAAAACAAGCAATGGTGAGACACCTTTCAGCCTGGTCTATGGCACTGAAGCGATAATCCCCGCAGAAGTAGGCCTCCCCTCACCTAGAATGTTGGCTATCCACAAGATAGACAACAATGAGGAACGCAGGGTTGACTTAGACCTCTTGGAAGAAAGGCGCGAAAACGCTGCCATCAACGAGGCCAAATACAAAACCAAACTTGAAAAGTACTACAATGCACGCGTCCGCATTTGTACTTTCAACCCGGGAGACTACGTCCTCCGCGACAATGAAGCATCAAACGCGGAACGCCCAGGGAAACTTGCCCCCAAGTGGGAAGGACCCTACCTCATCCAAGAGGTCCTGGGCAAAGGCGCGTATAAACTTCAAACATTAGAAGGCGAAACTATCGCACGCACATGGAATGCACAACAGCTTCGACGCTGTTATATGTAAGCCATGTTTTTTACATTCACCATGTAACCTATCGGGCCGCAGGCCATTTGCAAATAAATAAATAGACGATTCATTGCAATATTGTTTATTTATTTCTATTATAAATGCGTGCTCCACTCTGCGGTATCCACAAAAACAGGTTGGCAAAACCTTCATTCGCGATACCCACACAGAGTGGTAACCACACGCAACTATTATAATAGGTCAGCAACGGTAGCGTTATCTATCCGGCTGGAAAGATTTTTCATACTTGCTTATCACCTAGATATGCAAAAGGCAATTACAGATTTAGTGCTACTCACAGTAACATTAAACTTATACAAATTCAAACATGCAAGTAGTAAAAACACTTGTGCAAATTGAACAAAACAATTCTTTATATTCAAAAAATTCCTACACCTACGCGGTGCGCAGGGAATTTACATAAAGTCTTAACATGTACATGAGGAAACAAAAAAGGCACGCAGATCAGCCTAGTCTTTCTTTGTCCCGCTGGAACACGCACCATCAGTGCCCTCAACAGCAGGTTTCACCTCATCTTCTTCATCAGCGTATAACACTCGTAAGCGGTCCACATAATCCTCCGCTTCTAGACATTTTTCAAGCTCCTCCAAACCGGAAAGGGTTGTGTCGTTATACGCTGCAACCGCAGCATCAAGAAGCGCTTCAGTATCCACACCGTGGAACCCGGATCGCTCATCAGTATATCCGCCCTGCGCTACAACATTCAGATGGCTAATAGCGCGTTTATAGCCAGCCTTAAAACCAGCATCCCGGGCACGCTCCTTAATCTCATTAACACCTGCGACATTCTCAGGTGCGTCAAGGATGGCCGTAACAATCTGCAAAACAAAAATACAAAGGTTATTAAAAGCAAACCTATAAGAAAAAATAACAAAGGCAACGGATACTTACATGCCCAATCCCGCGCATACGCATCCATTCCCGGTCAGCCTTGAGCAGCTCAAGTGACGAAGCAAGGCTATCTCTAGCCTCCTCAGCCTCTCTTGCCCGCGTTTCAACCTCCTCAACACGGGCAGAGACCTCCTCAATAGTGGCCCCCCGGGTCCGCACTTCAGCCTATTAACAAAACAAAAACAAGTATACAAAATCAACATACTTGTGAGATGGACAAATTCAAAAGCAAGACAATTATACCTGGAGGCCCAAGATAGTTTTCGATAAATTGGTACGATCAACATTTGCTCCTTCAAGATCCTTTGCAGTGCGGGCCTCCGCCTCCTTCGCCTCTTCAAGAGCCCTTGCGGCGCGGGCCCCAACCTCCTTGGCCTCTTCCAGAGCCTTTGCAAGGCGAGCCTCGGCCTCTTTGGCCTCTTGGGCAGCCGCACGAGCTGCTGTTTTCTCTTTAACTAGCGCATCATTTGCTGCCTTAACATTAACAAGCTCCTGGCGAACACGAAAGAGAGTTTCATTCTGTTTGGCCCAAGAGACTTTCCAAGCCTTGCGCTCATTAGAAAGTGTCTCGCGCTCATTAGAAAGAGATTCTTTCCAACTCTGGCGCTCAGTGGAAAGCAGTTTGGCAAGGGTACGAACCTGTTTAAGCTCAGCAGTTGCAGCCCACTCTTCAGTCTGCTTACGCTTTTCAAACGCAGCCCTATCCCTTTCAAGCTGCTCGGCACCCTCACGAGCAGCTTTCACCAACTCCTCAGCCTCTGCACGCAAGCGTACATTCTCCTCCTCCCTGCGACCCAACACCTTATAGTTTTCCATAATGGCATTGGCCATTATAGAACTCCCAACAAGCATGGAGGAGAGTTGGTTAATCTGGGCTTCAGTTGGTAAGGCTCGGGCCCGGTTGACTTCAAATGGGGTGCCCAGACCACCCAAGACCTCCCTACACGCGGAGGGATCAGCAGAAATGTCATCCCCTTGCATCACAGACCACGGAGGGCGGTGGTAAGTCATGGCCCGATCTTCCGTATAGGTGCGATAATAATACTCCAATTCAGACTCTTCAGGCTGAATGGGAGTCTCTACGAAACCCGCACCTCCGGAACCGGAACCAGAAGCCTTCTCAGCAGCAGGAGACTTTGGCCTTTCAGTATAAGCAAATTTCAGGTTCAGATCACCAGTATCCTCTGGGGTAATAACATTGTCATGCGAATCCACCGTGTCATGGATCTGGGCCGCAGGCCTTTTCCCAGTATCCTCCTCCCGCACCGAGGGCTCAGGCGTAACAGCCTTATGAACCCCCGCATCCGCAGCAGTGTCATGCGGGAGAGGAGAAGGAGCATCAAAGATGAACCCTTCATCTTGGGGTTCTACAATCAAAGCAAAAACCACTTTAAACTACAAGTACAAATACAACATATTTGACCAAGTAATGCATCACTTACCAGGAACAACCGCAGGCTTCCTTGGTCCAACAAAAGCCTTGCGTCTGGTCTGAATCTTCGGTTTCTTTCCCTCACCAGCATCAACAGCTTTCCCCGCTTTCCTCTTCTTCTCATCAGCAGCCTTTGAGGCCGCAGTGGTTCCACCTGTGGCCGCACCAGCACCTGGAACACCCAAGCCCTCAAGGGTGTCAGATACTACCACGTAATCGGTATATCTGCGGAAATTAAATCGAGAGATACCTGCTGCATGCGGAACCAAAGGCGGAACAACAGGAGCTTCAGTTTTCCTCTTACCGCGACCCCGCGCAGGTTTATCCACATGTTTCTTTTCTGCATGCTTTTTGGGAGCACCCCTTGACTCAAACTTACCAAGGGCCCCAAGAGTACCTGCATGAAGAATATCAGTAACATAAAAATTACAACGCATGAAAAGAAAGCTATGAAATATACCTTTGCCCTGCGGCAGGGGTGCCTTCATTGCCTCGCGTGTAGGAACGCGGAAATTATGGAGAATGGTCAAATTAAAACCTGCACCTTCAGCAGTCTTGACAATATCAACCTTGCCAGTAAAGGTTGGATCAAATATCTTCCACAGCTCAACAACTTCTTCTGATATACGTGTTCAAATTAAAAACAAGCAAGGAAGCAATAAAACCACACAAGTAAGAACACTTACCACCAGTTTTCTCCCGCACAACGGGCCTTGCATGTTTATCGGCTCTTGTCAATAGCATCCGCAGCATCCACATTTCATTGTTCGTCAACAGCCTGTGCTCAATTGTCCTCAACCTTGGGAACCACTCCTCATTCTTCGCAGTAGGAATGGCAATATCCTCCGCAGGGATAGGCTCATTAACGTTCCGCAAAGTCATGTTGACAACAACCGCGGCAGCTTTAACATAGAAGAACTTGCTCTTCCACTTTGTAATACCCTTGGGAGGGGTCATCAACTTGGTACTACCGTACCGTTCTCTGAAAGAGAAGAACCCGGTGTTCACCGTCAACTGATAAAACCCCCGGAAATTATCAACGGTAACCGGCAAACCAAGAGCACGAAAAGTTGATTCAAAATGCCTAATACGGATAAACCCAAAAGGACTCATCTGGGAGATATGGACCTTGTAATACTCCAACACCCCAGCAACAAAAACGGTCAATGGTAAACGAAGGTTACCGTCAATGAAAGAATCGGCCCACATAGTCACGTAACCGGCTGGGGCACAAGCACCGGTATCACCGTCTTGGGGATAAACAGCCCCAAACTCAGAGGGCATCTGTGTACTGATCATCAGTTGGTCGAACGATGCTTTTGACCACTTCAACGGTGGCAAGCCACCACCAGGAGCACTACCATCATCATCTTCTTCTTCCCCGGCCACCGGAGAAGAGGTTTCAGGGTGTTCACCCTCCACATTGTGTGGGTTAGATGGTTCAGCCATCACAAATATGAGGAAGAAAAAGATCAAGCTGCATAAAAAAACATAGAAAACCGCCGGAACCAGGCAGATTGATCGGAGAAGATGAAGAGTATTGGTCTCTTTTCCACCGGAGAAATTTTCGAAAATTTGAATAAAGTGAGGAGAAACCAAACGGTTTCCCCTTATATACTCATCGCAATTAATGCGATGGAGTAACCGACTTACAAAGTTCAAAAAGGGCCACTTATGTTTCGCCACGTGTTCAGAGACTTTCTAGCTGACGGTTATCACGCGCGCATGGCCGCCCACGCGCCTGACAGATTTGACCTTTACACTACTTGCTACAGTGCAATTATGACCTCGGTCAATGCAAACGTCCTTTCAGAACATCACATGTCAGAAGTTTACCAACTTTCAACAAACCCACACGTGCCATCAGCCACGTAGACAACACAAAAGCGACAAACATTATCCAAACTTAAGCGGCATGCGGTTTTTCTGGTTTACCGCACCATAACCCATACCGCATGTCGTTTTTTACATACCCCTCAAAGAAAGCAAAAATATATATCTTCAATTTATATAAGGGGGTATAAACAATAAACGCACATACCCATGAGCACACGTGGAATATGCGGAGATGACACTCATCAACCCGCACAGGTGCGTCAGATACTCAGAACCAGCATGGTTCTGTGGACTGCGAAAACCACTTCTCAGGATGCGGTAAACCGCACTCCATGTAAGCTTGTTCAAGCTTCAAAACCCTCATTTCCGGTTCACAACCACGGAGGGAACGCAAACAGCTTCTCCTTAAGGAAAAGGACAAGTATGCTGAGCAACCGCACATCAGCAACCCTGTCTCCTGAACCTTCAAGAGCTACGTCCAGGCTACAAGACTTCTAGAAGCGAGTTCTTTGCCGCAAACCGCAACCATTCGTGCGTAGTTACTGCAAACCGCAACTATGCGAACGGTAGCTACGGAAGGGCCACAACTAAGCCACCACGCGGAGGAGCAAAGCTACTTCAAGGAAAACTGCTTTCCAACTAAGCGTGAAAGAAAGTGGCTACAAAACGAATGCGGAAGAGTTTCAACCAACTTCCCAAGTATCTAAGGAGATCTCCTCCGGAAACATTACTTGAAGGAAAGTTACCTTCCTAGGTGTGAAGGAAAGTAGCTCCAGAACGGTGGTAACAAGTCTGCTTATGACTAGTTACCCACCTATGGACCGTATAGAATAAACAATGGTGGGCACAACACTGCTTATGACCATGTTTATCTGCCCATAGTCCAGATTCACATTGTTCGACCAAACACGGCCAACAATGACGCAACTACCCCACGATCCACAAACAAACATGGCAAACGAGGTTCGGCAACGAGGTAGCCGCAAAGAACGTGCGGTTACTAGAGATCTAAACCTCTGAGGACGTGCGGTTACTTGAGAGATAAACCGCAGAGGACGTGCGGTTACTAGAAAGCTTAACTGGAGAACACGAATACCCCACAAAACAGGGATCATCATTGCATGTCCAGTTGCTGAACATAGAGCTTGAGCAAAGTACTCTCAACTTTGCACTAGCTGACGCAGAGGTTACAACTAGACTGACGAAGACGTTCAGTCACGATCTCAGAGGTTGGTTCGAACCCTGCTAACACCTTTAGTCACCGTCTCAAAGGTTGGTTCGAAACACCAACAGGTGGCTGATGACATCAAAAAAAGGTAGACTAAGAGTCGTCCTTGGCTGAGAATTCCGCATCAGACGGAACTTGCTCACCAGACACCCTTCTCGAAGGAAGGAACAATCCACTCGAAAGGCCTACTACTTACTTAAAGAAGGAGCCATCTGCATGGCCCATATTAACCTTCTAGACAACATAGTCCAGTATCCCTCCCACATGCAACTTGCATACGGAAAGAACACTAGACTGGGGGGACTTGAAGGGGTATGGTCCTAGATCTCGCGTCAGCATGACCGCGAATGACCATTACCCACATCAAAAACCTCCAAACAACAATAAACTC
This sequence comes from Helianthus tuberosus, assembly GCA_030545235.1. NCBI lineage: Eukaryota > Viridiplantae > Streptophyta > Magnoliopsida > Asterales > Asteraceae > Helianthus > Helianthus tuberosus. The sequence continues at coordinate 205,955,355 of CM060425.1, forward strand.
TCCTGTGGCCGCGTGGGCACACGCGAACACAGCGGTCCAATCTGTCCAGCAATGAGAAGACTTACCTTAAGGACGGAAACTAATGTTACGCATAGCGATGCGGCCCCGCACCGCATCCTATGAACATTTTCGTCACGACAAGGGATCTGGACAACAGTAACAGTCTCTCAGCAGGCAATGCGGCATAACACCGCATCCCGCGTAAATCATGGATGGAACAACCAACGCGGGAACAACATCAATGACCGCAAGCAGAGATGCGGCTTGGCACCGCATCCTGCCTACAAGGCAAGTGGGTCTGACACCACAGTGCAAGTGGCACTGAGAACAGTCACCTACCGGCCCACGTGTATGCAAACAGTCTGACACCACAGCAGGACGTGGCATCACCACAATGACCGACAGGCCTGACACACCTGCAAATAGCTGTGCGATGTCAGGCTAGCTACTCAACTACCCTCCTCCACTCCTCGGCTATAAATACCGACCCCAAACCAGGTTTGAGGTATCACTTCTCAACTCTCTCAATACTACTACTATCATACTTTGCTTCCCAAGCAAATTACTGATTCTCACACCGGAGAGTGGTAACAAGGAGCACCCCCCACCCCATCCTCCTTGTTGCGAGTCACGTTTTTTTCCTTGTGCAGGAAACCCACCACCAGACGATCCAGCCGACGATCCTCGGAAAGAAGGGATTAACCCTCTTGACGAGACCAGTGAGTTAACCCACCTGGTTAACCATTGTTTCATCAACGGGCAACAAACTGCGCCGTGTCTAGTTAGAACCGTATAGTTTGGACATCAGGGCGCATTTTCTTTGTTTTGGTTCATGAACTTGTATGAGACGGCTATGTTAGACTCTATTCTTTAATGGTTTGCTTATGTGATCCTTGTTTTTATACGGATTCAATCCGAAAAATATTAGATTGCTAGTAAACTTGATCAACTTATTAATTTTTCTAATAAAGTTCAATCAATTTTTATAACTCTAATAGAGTTTTAATTTTTGACATTTGGAACAAAATAATATTTTGAGTTTGTCTTTGAACCCAAACTATTATAGAATTATATAATATAATTAAACATTCCGAACGACGTGAGTGGTTAATTATAATCGATATTTCTATCACGCAACCCGCACGCTAAAATCCGAATGACGTGAGCTTAGAGTAGCAGGTTGGCTCTAATCAACGAACGGCGTTTGGGTAGACATTAAATAGAGTGGGTGTCCGAACTGCGTGACGTCTAGTATAAATACAAACTATTATCTAAAAAACATAATTGCACCGTGACCGTTAATGATCGTAGGACGAACCGAATCAAAAAATTGCTCTGGTGTTGAAATTAGCTTTTAATATTTGAATTTACCCAAACCTTTTTTAATTGACATCTTTATATAATAATTCGTTGTCAATAATTTTTAGTCTAAATTAAAATCCCTTTTTAAATCAATCGTATCTGTATCTGGATAAAATCTTTTTGGCATAATTAATTAATCTATACCTCTGTGGACATGAACCTGACTTCCATTCATACTATTTTTAATTTGTCTAAGTCGGTTTATTTTATATTTATTTGCTGGATTCGACAACCAACGCATCACGAGTAATCCGCATCAAGCACCTCAAGGGTGCTAATTCACATAAGGCACATAGACACATATAAGGTCTAAAGCAAATCAACTACTCGACAACTACTACCTTAACATTCCCGCTACCACTAACTAAGGTTTGAAACCTATGATTGATGTACCAATCAAAATTTCACACGACATAAGTCGTGCTTTTAATCTCAACACGTATCACGCCTCATACCTCTATGATCTCGACATCACTAATAAAAACGTCATACGTCCATGCAGGATAACTAAAGCGCAATTAGCTAATACGTCATAAAAACCATTAACTAAGGAAAAGGTTTATAGAAAATTTTAAATCTCAAAGCTCGTAAATTAAATAACTCGTAACACGTATGAAAAACACATGAAAAGCATTATGCTAGCCCCGAAAATAAATATTTAAGAAAAAAGGGATTATAACTCATCGGTTGCAAAGCTCCAAAACCGCAAGCTAAGTATCTCGTACTGCATCTCGAACTTGAAGCCTACTAACTTGTGTGTCATCAAGTTCAGATCACCCAGACCCTTCGAACCCGTGAACCCTCACCGGGTTTCCATGCACATCCACCACCCATTCCCATGTCACAACATTATATTACATGAATTTTCCCATGCACTAATATTCTTGAATCCACCTTACCTCCCCATACCATGAAATATCCATGCACTTTTATACCTACTTTCCATGCATGAGCCCATCTCAACTACCATGTAAAAGCTAACACACATACCATCATTGCACCATGATTAGTTTACAAGACTTAAATGCATAAACACACATGCGTAATCCCAGAAGTTGTTGTTTTGATTTTTTTTTATTATTATTAAAATCCCATAATTCATGCTGCATGGATTAGTGTTTTTAATTATACAGTTTGTTTTTAAAATTCTAGCATTACACTTTGGCCCGTCAAAATGCATTAATGTAAATTGTCCCCAAAAGCTATGTAAAAAAATTTCAAATAATGACAATCGGACCCTTGAACTAGTTATCTTCGTTGTGTCACACCTTGTACGTCTTAAATCATCCACCGAGGAAGTTTGGTAAAACCCGAATGCTTTGTATACTCGTTTCATAAGGTTTGTAAATTTTGGGATGTTACAACAGTCTCCTGAGCGGTTGTTTGCGTCTAAATTCTGGCAAAATTCTTGATATGCAGCGCGTCCAAATGTGAGGTTTTGTTGTGCCCCATTCTCTGAAACGTTAACTCAAGTCGTGACTGCGGCGATGTCTTCTTCAGTCCAACGGTTTCATGCTTTTTGAGTGTGAGTGGATTTGAGTAAGAGAAGTAGAAAAGATTGTGGGTAGTGTGGTATATTTGTGTGTATTGTGTGTGTATAAATAAAAAAACTAGCCATTACACTCACCCGCCCCCACCAAACAACCCACCTCTGGGTCCTCCATGCCGTGAGGCCACCCACGTCGACCCGCCCCTCCCCTCCCCTTCACTCACGCCGCTTGTAGCGATGTGCGACGCCCCATCACGCCATGGCCCATTCCACATGGCACGGTCGTGAAACGGTTGCAAGCGGTCTTACATACTTTACTGAAGCAAGTGTAGCGGTTGTTGGACAATGGTGGTGGCATTGTTACTGGTTGATGTGGCTCTGTGTTAAGTTCTATCACACGGTTCATGGATGGGTTGAAATCGAGATATGAGGTTGACAAAACTCGGCGATGTCCTGAAAATAACCCTCATATATATCACACTAACTATTATAAAAGAATAGAAAACACGAAAACTGAAATTCTGGACAAAAAAATGGCGATGTACCGTAAACAACCGGTTTTGATCTGAATTCAAGGGAGAAAAAAATATGATATTAAGATCTATGTTAAAACATTCAGGAACAAAATTCATTTTTTGACTAATGAATCATGATCCAATAATAAGATTGCCATAGAGAAACCAATCCATTTATTTACAAAAAATGCCATTATCAAAGTGACATTCTTGTTTATACCAAACCATGTTAATGACATTCTGCAGCAACTCTTTCTCTGTGTGTGTAATGACTTCCTTTCCTGAAAAAAAAAAACAATTTAAATTTATTGGTTTTGTTTATATGGTACAAACAGAAACAAATATATGATAATGGGTCCCATCTATAATATATATATTAAAAAGGAAAAGTGACGTACAAAATTGTAATTTTACCATGCTTACAAGTTATGAAACACAATGTACAAGGACGTTTAAGCTATTTTAGAGGGATTTCATCCAAAGTTTTAAGACACTAGAGGGGTAATTTAGGGATTTCATTGATACCTTTCATTACTGACTGCATTGAATATCGTCTCTTCCTTCCCCTGACTGATCAAAACCCTACAATTCATAAACTTCGTGTCTCATCGGCTCCGATCTGTGATTCTTTCCCCCAACAGAGATACACTTGAAATCGATGAATGGGTGTAGAAATCGATCTACTAACAACGCAATTCTTCAGATCAACTGGATTTTCAAAGACGGCATCGGTGTCGGCGGCATTTTTCACAGCGCCGTTCAGGTATGTTTCATTTCGAAACGATTTAGGGTTCAAGTTGGTGTTTCCTCTTGTTAATTTTTGTAAACGATGAAGAAATTCCACCGGTCGGCGGCGGTTTTTCTCCCTTTACTCTCCTAATTTTTTCTTGCTACCATGAAACAAATTGGTCCCAAAGGATTCGATCGGACAGGTAATGCAGTTTATCGAAATCCTAGGGTTCGTATTTCTTGTTAATTTCAGTTTATATTCACGATTTGATGAATGTTAATTGTGTAATTAGGTTTTGGTTTTAGATTAAGATCTATTCGTTGACTTCTTGTTGAATACAGATTTTTGTTAACAAAAGAATCTGTTCTTTGTGTATCTGTTAAAGCTTAAAGCAAGTGGATCAATTGGAATATTATGAAATCATTCTTTCTTGTTCCACAAGTTACTTTTTAAAATATTGTTAAGGGTTGAAAGAAATTAGAAACTTACAGAATCAGATTATTCATTTATTCTTGCAGTCAAGAAACATTAACTTGTGATCCTGAGGATGACAGCTTAAAGGACTTTTTGATACCAAATTACGTGTTGTTATATGGATCGGAAGTTAAACAGCCCTCGCTTGCTCCTGCTTCTCTGGTGGTAGTTTTTGTTAATTCGAGAAGCGGTGGTCAGCTTGGTGGAGAGCTTTTGATCAGCTAGCAAACGCTCCTGAACAAAAATCAGGTTAGTTGTTTTTCGTTACACAGGACGGGATATTCGGATATTGATATTTATACATGTGTTTCTGATTTTTTATGGTGTTATAGGTATTTGATTTGAATGAAAATGCTCCGGATAAGGTGCTACATCAGTTATATTTTAATATAGAGAAACTTAAGCATGATGGAGATTCGTTGGCCCTTGAAATCCAGAAGAAGTTAAGGATTATAGTAAGTTTGTTTAGCGTTATCTTTTTTTATTTTATTTTTTATCATTTTATTGTTACTATTGTTTATGATACGTGTGTGTATTAGGTTGCAGGTGGTGACGGAACTGCCGGTTGGATTCTTGGAGTGGTATCTGATCTAAAGTTAGCTCAGCCGCCCCTTCACGGTAAACAATTATCTCATTGTATATTTGTATTCATGCTGGGTGGTATTGGGCTGGATTGGGTCTGTGTGTTGTTGGCAGCCACTATCGGGTGGGCTTTGGCTTGGGTTGGGGCTGCTTGTAAGAGCTGGCACTTTTGGGATGGTCACTATCTGGGTTGGGCTGGAGTTATAAGGGGGAATGGGTAGTTAACTGTTAACCATTATAGTTCTTCTGGAAGTCGTTTGGTGGCCTACCTCTCTCTTTTCTCTTGGTCTATAGGAATATATTTTGTTTCCCTTCTTCGTCTAAACCTTAGGGTGTTGGTCAGGGGTCATTTTTGGTATTTTATGGCGTGCTATCTGTCGGAGTGCATTTTTAACCCGGGAGACATAAGGAAGGACTGGCTAGGGGGTTTGTCGTTTCGGTGCAGCCCCTTTTGTTCCCTTGAATTATATGCTTGGATGGCAACATTTTTTTTTATTGTAGCATGTTAGTACAAAATCTAATAGAATAATCTGAACCTTGTTTGTAGTTTGTATATAAAGATAAAAGTTTAAGTCTTCAAAAGTTAGAACTGACTTTTTAGTTTTGTTTTTGGTGCTCAATGAAATACAATGTGGTTATGGGGCTGGAACAGGGAGCTTTGCTGAGGTGAGGCCATTGGATCATTATTTGCAATGGTAAAACCTTTGAACATGAGCGAGGTATTGGATGCAAGCAAAGAGAAGATGTTGGCGCAATTCTTGTTCCTGCAACAGTGCAAAGGCTCAAGGTAGACCGAAATGATTGATGACATCTTCAGAACTTAGACTGAGAATTTGCAGTAAGGGAGGAAATGGACTTGCCTGGTTCAATTCTGATTCTTAAACTCTGGATATAATTATAATTAAGATATTATAACGAGGTCAATTATAATTCAAAAGATACCCAAGACCATTATTTCAGGTTGGTATTACAGTGAAAAGTGTACTTTTTATGGCACCTGCTATATTTGGTTTAACAAATCCATTAAATTTTACTTCTTGTAATTTATAAACATAAACTGAATAGCCTTGTCTATGTAGATTATTTGAAACCGGAAGCACCGGATTCTTTGAATTGGGCTTTTTGGTCTCCAAATGGAACCGATGAGCCTAATTATGAAGGTAAACATGTAATTTGTTTTAAAAAAAAACTCATAAACATGGTATATTAAAGTATGTTAATGTTTAACCACTTGTTTTTAATCTGTTAGAAAAGATAATATAATAATATAATGTTAGTTGAACAAGTGGACTGCACCTTATCTGTATCTACATAGACGAGTACAATGATGTAAATTATCGACTCCGCCGCAACGCGCGGGTTATTAGAACTTGTGTTCTTAACAACAAAGATATCATATCTCATTTTGTTTTGCGTCTCGTGTATTGTCGATCGTAAGCTTTTGAACTTTTTGCCATTTGTTTATTTATTTATTTTTTATTTTTTGCTTTGATGTCTTATGCAGATTTGAACTGATTGTGTGATCTCTTATTCTTGTGATATTTTAGACAAGAATTGAAGAAATGGTTTCTTTCAAAGGAAAGTACTTGCATACAACCTATTTCACTTGATAGTTTTTTTATTTGCAGTTGATTTAGTTTTGCTTTCTTTTTAGTTGGAAGAGTTGCCATGTCCAAAATCACCAGAAAAGTTAAAGTCTGTTAGAAGCAAAAGGCAAAGAGAAGGTTAATTTGCTTGATTTATCAACTTTTCTTAGTACCGTTGGAATTCTCCTTTGTGTTTGATGAGTTTCATCAACTGTCTTTTCTTATTATTTTTATCAATTGATGATGCATATGTAATGTTATGATAGGGATGCTGCTGCTGGTAAATTTAAATCCCAACCATTTTATGTTGCAACAGCACTTTTGGGACTGGAAGATGATCTACCAGTAGAAAGTGAAACTGATAATCAAGCACCAACTGAACCTCACTTAAACAAGCAGGGTTATGTTTCCCAGTCTGCTGTGGCATTACGTTGTCGAGTAATGCCTCCTCCTTGTATGAAGAACCCTTACATTAAGGATGCTTCAGAAAATGATGCGGACCCATTTGGAGACCGCAGATCAAAATGTGCAGGTGAATAGCTCTTAACTTGCTTATTTTGTTGGGTACATGAAATCAAGGTTTAAAAGAACGGAAACGAGTTTCGAGGCGTTTTCTTTTCGCCTCACGAGGCGTAAGCCTTGAGGCGAAACGAGGCGTAAGGCCGAGGCGGTATTAATAAATAAATATAAAATTATATATATTATAAAAATAATAATACTAACTGATTTCATCATCAGATTCATCAAAATCATCAAAAACATGCATAAAAGGGACATTTCTTTGTAGGCAAAAGGCTTTGATGGAAGTTCAATTAGGTGAGTAATTTGAAAACCTTTTTCATAGTTCTCTGTTTCCTATAATGTATGCTGTATTTGAAAAAAAAATCTCAAATGAATTGCAGGATATCATGATAACATTGTTGGATATAATACTTCTTGGTTTGAAAATGAGCAATTATACATCCAAATGGAACTCTGTGATCACAATATATCTATCAACCATGCATCTAAAATATGATCAGAAGGTGAAGTGTTGGAAGCAATGCATCAGGTTAGTATTCTTCTTATCACTCATCTGTCAAGTTACATTACTTAAAACTTTACAAGTTCAATAATAATGATAATAATTATGGGTTTACTTACAGATAGCCAAGGCATTGCAATTTATACACGAGAAAGGGATAGTTCACTTAGATGTGAAACCTGAAAATATATATGTGAAGAATGGTGTTTACACACCCCAGCAATGAGAGCATTAATCGAGCAATGTTGGTCATCACACCCCGAGAAAAGGCCCGAATTCTGGCAGCTGGTGAAGGTGTTGGAGTTTGAAACATTAGTCGCTCGTGAAGGAAATTTGGATCTTTTACAATACCCGACATGTTTAGATCATAAAAAGGGCCTTCGTCATTGGATTCAAAAACTCGGCCCTCATCATCATCATCATCATCAACAATCCAACTCGCCCATGCCTAAACCGAGGTTTTCATGAAACTTTTTGCAATGTAACTAAACCGTGGAGTGTTTGTTTTTGTCCTCTGTTTTCGTTTTCTTATGTGAATGTTTACTTTTTACCGGTACATTGATGTGAATGATTGCTTACAGAAAACCCGAAACATATTGATTCGGTCATATTATAACGGTGAATATGATTCTGGAGATTGGATTATGGTATTTAGCCTGCCACGTAGCACAGGGATTATAATTGAATCTGATGAGTCGGGACACCCGCTGCAACGCGCGGGCTTCCAACTAGTAACATCAAATTTGAAAATGCTGAAAACCCTAATTTCATGTTTCTTTCAATTGGCCACCCAAATCAATAAAAAGTCTTAAAATACATTACATTAGGTCATATTAGATGTGTATAACCTGAATTGGTTGTTAATTTGATCATACAGCACACGAATTACAGAAACCCCAAATTTAGCGTTACTGAAACCCTAACTTCATGTTTCTTTCAATTGACCACCTAAATCAATTCCAATGGCAATGATATTACAATATGGTGATAATAAGATACCTTAGAGGTGATTACAACCAAAAGCCCCAAAATCCAATCTCCACACACACACGAGCCTCACCCTGAACGAAAAAGGTGCATCAAATCTAACCCCAACCCCTTTCAATCGACCAAGAACCGAATCAAATCACTATTATGATATGATTCTTGTTAATTTACCCAAGAAAATAGATAGAAGCCAGAAAAAAAAAATAGAGAGATAATTAGACTATGATAACTTTCATTCACATTTTCAGTCCAATTACAGTATCGAGTTGTTTAAAGTTATATTTTGACTTTTGTCTATTTTACATTTAAATTTAAAGTTTAACCAAATGGTATCAGCCAGGAGAGAGAGGGGGTGGTGGTGACCAATCAAAAGCAAGTAGGTGGATGGCTAACCAATGAAAAGCAAAAGAAATTGAACAGTAATTTTAGATGAGGAAGAAAATTTGTAAGGTAATATATGAAAAATATGGGACTATTTGTATAATTAGGGGGTGTTTGGCTAAGCTTATTTAACTAAAAAATACTTTTTGTTAAAAATACTTATTGACTTATGATTTTTTTAAAATGAGTTTTTAAAAAAAGTGTTTTGATTAGCTTATGTGCTACCTTATGTGCTGAGAAAAGCCAATAAGTCAATAATTTGTTTTTTAAAAAGTATTTGACTTAGCTTATTCATGTAAAATGACAAAAGAACATAAAAAAAAATACACAATGTTCCATGAAAAGTTAGGAGCTTCAAAAAGTCACAAAATTCCAACTTTTCAAAACTGATTTTTCCTCTCTATACAAGAAGTCATTTTAAAAATCATTTTAAGTTTGCCAAACACTTTTTCTAGGGCTGTTCATGAGCCAACCCGAGCTAGGGCAAGCTCGGGTTCGGCTCGATTATAAACCGAGTTGGCTCGCCTCGGATTTAAAATTGAGCTGAAAATCTAAGCTCGGGCTCAGCTTGATTTGACTCGATTTTAAAAATAAAAATTAATATATAGCTCTCAAAATTTAGTATTCTAAGATATACATATTCATAATAAGTTCAACCTAATACATTATAAGTCAAAATCACGTTTAACAACGCAAAATAAGTTTTATATTTCAAGTAAATACAATATTTGTTTATTAGCACGACAATCAACCTTTCAATATGTCATAGATATAAAACTACAAGCCTAAATACTTTTTGAAATATATTATATGTATATAAAAATAAAATATATTATAAGTAAAATAATTCGAGCTAAGCCGAGCCGAGCTACCAAGCGAGCCAAACCGAGCCAATTTGGCTCATCACGAGCCGAGCACTTTCAAACCGAGCCATATCGAGCGAGCTTTTTCCAAGCTAATTCCGAGCGAGCTTCAAGTGAGCTCCGAGTCACGAGTTTTTGGAAAGCCTTAACTTTTTCTCCAATTTAACTTTTTATAAAAGTCAATAAATTATATGGAGGTGTGGAAAAGATTATTCAAACACCCCCTAAGATATATATGATTACAAGGACCATTAATGTAGTTGTCACTACTTGGGATATTTTTCTTTAAAGAACTTATTGACTTATAACCTTTTGAAAATAAGTTTAAAAAAATTGTTTAGATTAGCTTATGTGATGGGAAACGCCAATAAGTCAATAAGTTGTTTTTTAAAAAAGTGTTGAACTTAGCTTATTCATGTAAAATAACAAAGGAACTTCAAAAGTCACAATGTTCTATGAAAAGTTACAAAGAGTTTCAAAAAGTCACAAAGTTCTAACTTTTCAAAACTAACTTTTCCTCTCTATTGAAGTCATTTTAAAAAGTACTTTTGAGTTTGACAAACACTTTTTCTCCCTATTAACTTTTTATAAAAGTCAATAAGTTATAAGGAGGTATGAAAAGGATTAGCCAAACACATTAATGTAGTTAACACTACTTGGGATATCTTTGTCTAGATTTTATAAAACAAATAACAAAACAGGCCCAAAACCCCCTTTCCACCACCTCTCCGACTCTCTATCGCATTTCCAGTGCCACCGCCACCACTGATTTCATATGGGATCTTTAATATGAAGCTTTTTCGCGGTTGACACGGCATGTTAGATTTATAAGGTTCGATTTTAATTGAAACTAATCAATTTTAACTATTGTTGGTGTTTGAACTGGTTTTCTTGACTTTTGACGGTCAAAATTGTAACTGTGAATAACTGTTTCAGGAATTTTAGTTGGATAGAAGGACTGGAGGGGTATTTTTGTCAATTTCTTGCAAGGCATTCACCATTACTGGAATTCATGATCGGAGACAATGTTTTAAAAACCGGTAAATACCAGCCGGTTATACCGATATTACCGTTTCCAGATGTAAATCCGGTACGAAACACCCCGGTAAATAAGTGAGACGGCATAAGGTTTGTACCGGCGGTAAAATCCGGTATACCGGTTTGAAACATAATACCGGTACCGGCTCAGGGTTATTTTAGTTTGGGTTGTTGCTTATTTTTATTATATATGTTACTTATCTTACGTAATTTTTATATATTATGATTATTCGTAACTAAAAGTTCTTATTTAAGATTGTATGAAACGAAAATAGTTGATGTATTCAACACTCGAATAACTTAAACATATCGTACACTTTCATTTAAAAGAGCTTGTTGGAAAATTGAATGGTTTTCGATTATTTTTTATTATATTTACTTTTGGGTCATCTTTTAATATGTAATGATGCATTTTTGGATTAACTTTTGAGTAGATGTTGTAATTTATGAAATTATAGAGTTAGCTAGTCAACCCGGTTGAACCGTTCGGTACAACCTTGAAGAAACACTGGATAAATGATCGGAATCAAATTATCCAGGGGGTTAGGTTCTGCATAAAAGGGTTGGTTCTCTCTCGTTTGATTCAAGGGGACGAATCTTCTTCTCCGATGAACACTGCAAAACAGAACACCGTTAGTCTCGTCACGGGGAGAAGGGAGGTTCTCTCCGTGACCACACTCCGGCGTGAGAATAAGTATGTGTTTATGAAGAAGAAGTATTGATGAAGTGAATGTTACTTGAAGTTTATACCTGAATTACTCTCATATTTATAGCCGGGGCTTTGGGTGGGAAAACCCGTTGCTGAAATATTAACGGAAGATGCTAACTCCGTAAGCGGTTATTTTCGCTCCGTTAATTCTTTTGATCGGATTATGAGAGCACACGGATCGCGATCTTGATCAACGGCTGGGGTGCTGCCACGTGGAAAGTGGGCAAGTGAAGGTTTCTCTCCAATTCCATGCTATCATTGTGATTTTAGGATGGCCTGGGATGATGACACGTGTCTCAGACGGTTATAACCGTCTGGTGGTGCACGATTGAGTCTTCTAGAAGATTATTGCCATAATCCGGTGTGACTCCTTATCGTGTGGTGTCAGCTTAGTAAATAATATCCAAGTCTGGGTATTATTAAGCGGAAGTGCTTGTTAGGATTTTTATCCCTTGGCACAAAGTTTTATAATTTTCTTTTGGCGCGCAGATGTTGTCTACTGCCTTTCTCCTAAGCTCTCTTTTGTGAAACCAGTGCGCGGCCACGCAAGGTCAAAAGAGGGCTAAAAAATAAGGTTATGATATGGCCCCAAGTACTTAATATGAGGTTTTTGGGAACTTACCCCTTCAAACCTGGTTCAACCGGTTGAACCATTTTTTAGCCTAATCCGGTTTGATTTAAAAACCGGTTTTTAAAACATTGATCGGAGATACTGAGACAAATGAATCAAGGTGAATTTTCTTATTTTTTTTATTTTGGGTTAGTTAAAGATGGTTAATTTAAATTTATACCCAAATAATTAGAATGATAGAATCAGAATATGGTTTTCTAAATTACATTGTAAACTTATAACTTTATAAGGCTGCAAAATTTGCAATGTTACCTGTTGTTAAAAGATTTTATGTTTGATTACAGAAACTTGTAAAAGTCAAGAATTCTTGGTTCATGTAGGATCGAGAATCGATCTGAACGAGTCTTCAGAAGAGCTCTAAACTGATTCAAAGGCGGAATACGATGAATCAGAGTTTGTTTCAGCTTGATATTCACTAATAACTGTCTCTTGTATTGATTATAACACGTTTACAAGTCTGGAGACACTTCGGCAGCACCTCACTACCGGAATCTAAAAGTTACAAATGAAAATTACAAGTCACCTATTTATACTAACTCCACTTCGTTTGAACAAGCACCTCCAGTTCATACGAACTGGTCCAGTTCGTATGAACTGGCCACTTCGTTTGAATGTCCACTTCGTTTGAACATCCACTTCGTTTGAACATCCACTTCGTTTGAACATTCACTTCGTTTGAACTGGCTTGTTCGTGACTTGATCTTTCATTACTAATCTAAGACTCGAACGAAGATGAAGTCGACAGACAACTGCACTAACAGTTCATTAATATAAATATTGTTTTAACGGACTCTTTCTTTTGAACAGATTTCATACAATTGCATACCTTCAACAAATACGGTGGCTTGAGGTAGAAGGAGACGTCGGCTTTAAATTTACAGCCGGGACATATTCCTTGTTGTTCAAGTTCCAGCTCAGCACACCTGATGGTGTTACAAAGTGTTTTTGTGTCTTCACGGTGGATTCTTAGGTTGATTTTTGTTTTTTTCTCTCATACACCTTCGATTGTGACGATGGTCGAGGTATGGTGTCGTCAGAGGTGGTATTTTGTTGGTGGAGGTGGTGAGTTTTTGGTAGGTTGCTGAGATTAGTGTATTCATTGGCGGCTTGTGTGAAATGAGGCTGGAATCCCATGTATTGTTTCACAAAAACCCGCCGGAGACGAGGATAACTTCAACCTATTCGGAAGGTACTGGATAATTTCCCTCAATTTCCTTTGTTTAATAGGCATGAATTCGAAATTAAGTTACTGAGTTTTATTTGTTAAAATTATTTTGAGGATTGGCGATACTGTGGTTTAGGTTGCTGGAGTTGAGATTGGGCGGGGTTGGCCGGCGAGTTTTGGGTTGACAAAGGGGAGAGTTGGGCTGGGGTTGGTTTTTACACTTTTAGTAGTTTACATTTACAGTCCCTCATTATATTTGATGTTTATTTGCTATGATGCACTGGGACGGGTACGGGAACGGGGTACGGGTACGGGAACGGGAAACGGCAAAACTAAAAAATTCAAGAAGCGGAGACGAGACGGGTACGAGAATTAAAACATATAAAAAAATAAATATATATTAAAGATAATGTAACACAAAACCCCAAAATAGTTATATATTGATGTAAAGTTCAAAAATCTCATATCTTCCTAATCTAATTAAACGTTAACAAGCAAATCGCTTTCAAGTCCCGGTTCATCTAAAAAGTTGAAAAAAAAACAAATGACAAAATAAAAAAAATCTTAGGACATTTTTTTAACTAAATCAAATAAATTAACAAAGTAAAAATTAATAAAAAGTTAAAATTCTATTTAAATGAAAGACATAGATTAATTAACATTCATCAATAAATTATTATTATAATTAAGTATTTAGGAGTATTGCAATTAATTATTAACTAAAGAAGAATTCGAAAAGACAGTGTACAGTGAAAGTGAAAGACATTGACCATTAACCAGACTTTTTATATTGAATTCTATAATTACAAAATTACCCTTTATTTTCTCTCAAATCCATCATCTTCTTCACATATCCCTTGCAGAGTTGCAGGTTTTTGACCATCAACACAAATCGGGGAAAAAAAATCAGTTCCGCCCCTCGAAACGTCCCCTGAAACTTTTTGGAGTCGTCCCCAATAACCCAGAAACGTTTTTGGATCCGTCCCCATAAGCCAGAAACGTTTAGGAAACGTCCCCATGGCGTCCCCATGGCGTTTCCGTCCCCAAAACGTCCCCGGGACGGGTACTCTGTCTAAACAGGCGTCCCCGTGCATCAGAGTTTATTTGATGGGTATATGCATCTTTTAAAAGCTATAATACTAAAAATGATAACCGAAATCCATTTTTGATGTAGGCTTAATGTTCTCGAGAAGAAATTGGCTGATTCAGAGGTCCCTGGGGAAGAGCAAAACGATTTACTTAAACATCTTGAGAAAAAAGAGACAGAGTGCATCCGCATTCAGAGACATAAAATGGGTGTTGATGATATTGAACCATTAACGATGATGGGAAAGGGTGCATTCGGTGAGGTAAATAATCTTACTTTTTACACAACCATACGATAGTCAAATTCACCTATCCCTTTTTACCTCATAATGGAATATCTTCCCGGTGGAGAGATGATGACTTTACTCATGCGAAAGGATACGTTGACCGAATATGAAGCTCGGTTTCACAATGGGGAAACTGTTTTGGCAATCGAATCAATACACAAAGATAATTACATTCATATTGGATATTAAACCCCAACAACTTGCTGCTTGATAAATTTGGGCTCATGAAATTGTCGGATTTTGGATTATGTAAACCATTAGACTGCACTAACTTTCAAGAGAAAGATTTTACCGCTGCAAATAACTTATTCAGGGGCCCTTCAAAGTGACGGGCGTCCTGCTATACAAAAACACACTCAACAAGAGCAACTGCTGCATAGGCAGCGAAATAGGATATGGAATGGAGTGTGATTGGTTTGTATCCAATCCGAGCCGATCCTAATAATTTTATACGAACCCGCGAAAATTGTTTCAAACGCATGAACCCGAACATGAACCAAATATTCGCGGGTTGACCCGAACAAGATCTGTTTAACCCAATTTTTTTTTATTTTTTATTTTCTTTTGCATATTAATAATAAAATTTTTCAACAAAAAAATACAAATGTATATAAACAAATTACATTTTAATTATAAGATCTTATGTCAAGTTCTCTTTTAAATTATAATTATTGTATAAAATATCTAACCAATTAAAGTTATAACATAAAAACACATTTTGAGAAATCAAAATTTAATATCAATGGGCTAAACTGGTCGTATTAAGTTGCTGTAAATTGGTTTCGTCGATGGTGTATATCTGTTGTAGTTTCACTTTCTTGCAATTCGTGTGTACTTATCTGGTTGTCATATTAAGTTGCTGGTTGATGATTAATCGTTCTGTTTCAACTCCTCTGATATTGCTCTGTTATTGGATTTTTTACGACTGTCTACAAATGTTAGGGGTGAGCTGAACGGCCGATTAATAGAA
This sequence comes from Helianthus tuberosus, assembly GCA_030545235.1. Lineage (NCBI taxonomy): Eukaryota > Viridiplantae > Streptophyta > Magnoliopsida > Asterales > Asteraceae > Helianthus > Helianthus tuberosus. Next base: position 205,971,234 of record CM060425.1, read on the forward strand.
CCATGTTCATAATTGAAATAAACCGGAGAATGTACAACCAATGGTTTGCATCTATGTTCATAAGAAAGCCAAAAGATCATATCAAAATTATTATACAGATTTACCAAACAAAGAAAGAAAGTGAAGATAATCACATAAACTCAAGAAACCACTGTTACATACTCCCTTTTCTATCCGAAATGGACTCTAAGTTAATAACTCAATTTTAAGTCAATAATCAACACAAACAAGAGTACTTGAATAGATGTTACACGCTCTATTTTTTCATGCCACTTTCAAGTTTGACTTTATTAAACCACATACCAATATGGTATAATATTAAATGCAAGTCTAATTGGATTATTAACAAAACCATACTCAGAATTGGTTTGATTATTAACAAAACCATACTCAGAATTGGTTTGATTAGCAGTAACTAGCTACTAAGAATGATCAAAATCAAATATTGTACAAAGTTTTGTTGATTATGTATAAACAAATGCTAAAAAATCGACATAATTCTTGGAAATTTAATCCACTAAACCCATTTAAATTTAAATAGGTTGTAATGAGTTTACAGTTAAAGAATATTACTCGTGAAACACAAGTAATATTAGTTGGCCTTATGCCCTTATCAATACGAGTGCAAACATTAATTTGATACTAAGTTGAACGATTTAATGGACAATTTTCACAAGAAAATAGTAAGCCTTATATTTGAATTTGTTTGTTAAAAAATACAATTTTATAAATAAGTAATTTAATTAAAAATTATTAAAGGTAGAGGGAGAGATACCTTCATATTAGCTTCAAATTCAATATATACTGATACAGAATGAAAGATAGGTTTTCAGTTTGTTCAATTTGTGGACGTAAATGATCTGTTTGAAATATGGATGACCGATTGTTGCTTTTATTTATTTATTTTTTTTTTTTTGCGTCTCCTGTAAATTGGTTTCCTGGATTGTGTATATCTGTTTTAGTTCTACTTTCTTGTAATCATTGCGCAGCTTATCCGATTGTCATATTAAGCTGCTGGTTGATGATTAATCACTATGTTTAACTCCTGTGATATTGGTCTGTTACTGGATTTTTTATGACGGTCTACAAATGTTAGGGGTGAGTTAAACGGTCGATTAACAGAACCATAACTGAAACAACAGGAGAATGTAAAACCAATGGTTTGCGTCTGCGTTTTCTAAAGCACACTGATAATGGAAGTCTAGGGTTATGATCATTAGAAGAGGGGGGGGGGGGGGGGATTCTGACCCGAGTACATAAAATTGGGTCATTTTGGGTCTTTAATAATTACTATGGATCAATTTGGGCTTCCTTGTAAAAATTAATGGGTCCAATTGGGTCAATTTTAAAAGAGGGAAGTATGTTTACGGGTCAATTTGGGTTTAGAAGTAAAAAGGAACGGGTTACTGGGTTTAGAAGAAATAAGACATGGGTTAGGAAAGTTTACTGTTCTAAGGTTTTTTCTTAGAGCTCTTTGAAACCTTCTCCGCAACACCATGGGATAAATCATCTTCTTCTTCGTTTCCTCCATTGCTCGATTTCGATCATCTTCTTTTCCTTCCTTACAGGTAGGTTGTAGACCAGCCCCTCAAGATATGTGCATTTGCTCGATTAGATAAATCATCTCCTTCGTTTCTTCCTCCATTGCTCGATTAGATGTTTGAATTCTCTCTTTTCTTTTTGTTCTTTTAATTAAATTTATAAAATTTTGAATTTTGAGATGCGGTGAACTTATTCATGCTTAAAAACAATTTGTCAATGCTTTTGTGTGTGGGATTCTGATTGATTTCTTTGTCTTTACATAGTTTTCAGTCAAGTTTACAGTTATATGCATTTTTAAGTGCATTGAGGTGATATTACAGTATTACATCTTCAAATCTTTTATGTTCTTCCATTTTTAATTTTCCTATGTGAATCAATATAAATTTCTTGTTTATGTTGTGTATTCATGTCGTCAATTAACCATCATTTTCTTGTATAGTGTCTTGTGTAAGCAATTATAACCACCTTTTACTGACACACATGGTTGTTATAGCGATTTATTTTAGAATTTGGATTGGATCCCGATAAAACGCGTATATCCGATATGGATCAAAGCTTTTATTCATGGATATACGAAATTAGACAACTTGTAGAAGCTGAGGGCATTCCTCACACATACATCCCGATAAAATGCATATAACTAATTCGACCCGAAACATCAAGATTCTACCCAACAGAACCTGCAGATTGCCCCCTTGCTGTATAATCTCTCTTTATTTAAAAAAAAAAAGCTTTTTTTTTAAATCGACCCTACCCATATTGTAACACCTCGAAAATTTACGTCCTATAATGTGTTGACACGTGTCATAGGTTTGAACGTGTGAAAGAATGTTCTTGAAGGACTAAAGTTGACAAACAGTGAAACTGTGTAAATATAAGGGTTCAAAGTGTCAACAATGAATAAATATACTTTACAATAACCCTACATGATGTTTATTACCTTAAACGAATGGATCATGGATCATACGAAGCGAATTGTGAAAGAAAGTGAGAGATTACAAACTACAGGGGTTAAATGTGTCAACATGTTAAGTTATACCTCTGAGTGACCTTTAGCAAACCCGAAGCCTTGTAACGATTAAATATGCTCACTAGAATCTACCATAAAAATTTCACCAAGTTTCGTTACCGTATGAGAAAGTTGTGATAAAATTCGTGTGTGAGGGTTAGAATCGTTAACATTGAAATTTAGGGCTTTTCGGGTGATCACAAAGTTACCCGAGGACTTAACAAAGTGGTATAAGTCTTAAAGCCCCCATATGTCAATATTATAGGATAAGAACTCTGGAAAACAAGTGAAAACGACCTTTCGGGGGACCAAGGACCAAAATGCAATAACGAAAAACATGTTTTACCTGATCTGATGGGCCACGCGGCCCGCCTCCCATATAACAAAAGGCCACGCGGGCCGCCTACGACTGCCAGATGCAGAAAAGAATGGCAGGTGGCTGTTTTCAGCTTCTAACCGACTTACATGCAAGTTTTTCGATACCTTGGGCTGCCTAAGGTGGTTTTTAGCATGTAGGACACATGTTGGTCATTTGGTAACACTCCTAGACTTATGTGTTGATGATCTAAGATGTTTGAATTCATATAAAAGACCACATTCTTTGCATTCATCTTGCATTCACTTCTTGATCATCTCTGGAGCATACAAGCAGATTACAAGCATTCCAAATCATCCATTAGACAAGTGTAAGTACCCTTGATCTTCTCTAATTCAGTTATGCTTAGTTTATAGCCTAGAAATCAAACCGTCGTAACTACGGTTTGACTTCACGATAAAACACAAATGGTCCAGAGTTTTGTCGAATCGAAAGTTGTTATAAGTTGGTAATCATGTGGGCTTTAAACCCTTAAAAGGGCACCCACTGATTCCAATCCTAACTAGGTCGTTTGTCGAGTCAAACGTTGTCCGAAAAAGTCAACAGAAATGGTATTTTCGATTTAACGCATGATTTACGATGTAAAAGGCGTATCACCTATTTTATCATTATTATAAACTGATAATAAGTATAAAAACTTGTCTACGCTTGTTTGATTCGACAACTTTCTGTTTTGAACCGATTCGGAGCCGAAAGACGCAAAAGTTTGACTTTTGCTTTGACCTCAGTCCTGACCCGGTTTAGATAGTTTTAGACATGCCTTAAAGTTCCATTAGGACCTAGTTACATGTTGGTATAACCCTCTGCGTTTATGCCACATGAATCCTTAATGGTCCGATGTTTCCGTTAATCGCCTAAATATTGACCGTAATGCCCTTATGATCATAAAATGAGATTTTTGGAGATATGAAAGTAAAATAATCTTAGTTACTGATTATTAGACATGTCTGTAAATTTTCACATCAAGCGGAGGTCCAGATTAGGAGTTATGCTTAATGACGTAATTATAGCGATTCTTAGTAATTAAATGACGTCATTAGCGTAACGCCTATCTAAAACCCATTTTTGACACCAAACCTTTTACCCACTGATGTAATATAATATTTTGGGATTTTTGAAGATTTTTAATTATTTTTAAACTGATCATAAGCTAGGATTAGTGCCTTAATTCGGTTAATACCGAATATACCCTTTTCGGCCATAAAATGAGTTTTACAAATCCTTTTGACACCAATCCAATTGCTACTGATTTTAAATATTAAATAGAGTGTTTTGAACCTGTTTAACTGATCAAGAAACTCAAAATCCTATTTTAACCCGTACGTCGCTTAAAACGGCTTTATACGCGTATTATACGCATAGTTAGGGTTTAAAACTATTTTGACATATAAGACTTATAACCAAATGTTATAACCTGTTAAAATAAACTAATTTACTGATGTATTCAGACCCGGTTCACAGAAACATAATTAATCCCTTTTATAATCTTTAAAATGACCAAAATACCCCTACGGGGCTTAATATGCGATTAAACTCGCTTTGGGCATAACGGAAGGTATCCTACTGATATCATGACATATTTAAGGCATGTTAACTTAGGAAACCTGTTTAGGACTCTTATGGTTACCCGTTACGCTTCATACGCGTTCGGTTCGGTTTATGTAACTAGTTTACATAAATTAGCCGAAACGGGTCAAACCTTATCGGTTTTATCTCAAAATCCAGAATGTGTATCATATACCCATATTAAGCAAGTCTTCAAACTTGTCGGGTCTAAATCACATTCTATCCGGTCTTCGCTTAATCGTGCGTACGAACCGTATCTTTAAAACTAACCGGTCTAAGCGTAAGCTTAACTAAAGACCCGTTAGGATTCTAATAGGTTATTATTAAAACCTTCGTTCCAGATTAGGGGAACCGGTAAAAGATACTTGCACTCGCTGATTTTGAACTATACTTGCTCAGGTAAATACTTTTAACTTATTTTCCCTATACGGGCTTGGGGTACGGTATATAAAATACCGCTTGGTCCGGCATTGAATCTTTAATCGAATAGAGGTTAAATCATTGATATGATACGTTTTGAAATGTTTTGTTTGCTTAAAGCCTTTGGGGGGTTAATGACCATGTCCCGGATATCCCTGGCATCATTTTACGAAATGGCCACGACCTTAGCACTCAGGTGTAGGCGTACACCTGTCAGTGTCTCATTATATAAAGTGGTGTGTCTATTGATCTTTAACCCGGTCTACGGATCGGACTACTGAACGCATAAGAAACATGTAATTCATTTACAAGTATTATATTTAAATAATTATCCCAAGTTATAAAATATTATTTGTGCCTTGCGCCTTAAATGCATTTTCTTAAACTCTTTTCAAAATGAGTCGGTTGATTGTATTTACCAGTGTAAACTGACGTATTTTCTCAAAAAGGTTAAGTGCAGGTACTACGCGAAATAGGCTGGCTTGTCTCCTAGCATCCACAATAAGTCTCGCCAGCTTGGATGTCATAAATTGTTGAACAATTGTTTCCTTTTTATTTTGATCTACATGTGGATTTATATTCGACTATTTGTGATACTTAATATTACAATATTGTTTGGTTGAATTAAATCTATACTTTGCTTCCGCTGTGCATTTAAATATTGTGTTGTTTGACTATTATGTTGCCAACCACGTCACGATACTCCCCTACCGGGCCCACCGGTAACACGTGGAAATTCGGGGTGTGACAGGTTGGTATCAGAGCCAACACTGAGTGAATTAAACACTAGCCTTTTGTGTTTAATCTCAGTTACACAATTGCACATTCCTAAATCTTCGAGTCTAGACAAAGAACTTAGGAATAATCCAAAATATTTTTATTTTTAATTTAAATGTTGTCCTTTATATTTTTCCTTGTCATTACCTTTGTTATATTAACAGGTTAAGCAATGCCGCCACGATTCAGACGAGGAGATCGAGGAAAGGCGCCGATCAGCGCCCCTAACGACCACGAGGCCGGGCCTTCAGGCCGGCGAACTCCTTCTGCTACAAGGAGTATAGATCCGAGAGAACCATGGAGGATCTATGAGGAGCCTGGTAGACAATCCACGTCACATAGCTCCACGCCTCCATATTTTCACTCTTTTGGGCCTCAGTCTGAGAATGAGCCCAACAACCCGCAACCATCATACATACCGTTACAGCGATCCTCATCGCAAGATTCCTTCCGCGACCCTACTCCTGTTTTTCGGGGTCAGTTTAACCCAGCAGAGTATCTACCAGAACAAGTGGGCTTTAACCCACTAGGACCGGAGGATCACTTTTCTGGTGATCAAGATATGGACGAGGACACAGATCCCGTCGAGGCTTCAACCGGATCTTTGAACCATCCTTTCGTGATCTCAGACGGTTCGTCTTTTCACGGAACACCATACCAGGGTCCGGATAGTCACATGGCACGGTTCGAACGGTGTGAGTGGTACTATACACCATCTGAACACTCATCACCTCACCAGCAGCCGCCACAGCAGCAGCAAGATCCCTCTGGGGATCCACGTTACATGCAGCAAAATCCCTCTGGGGATCCACGTTATGAGGCAGTCACGCCACCGCCTCCACCGCCGCCAGTTCATCTAGAGCCTCCAGAACCACCAAGACGTAGGAGGACTGGCGCACGGATCTCAGCACGAGAAGTTGATTTTCGTCTCAACATCCCTCAACACTCTAGCGGCAGCCACTACCCGCCTATATATGAAGGCCCACAGATGGGTGGACCTTCAGTTCCAGTTTCAGAGGTGAATTCGGCACCTATTGCACCGCCATCACAGGGTTTTGGCCACCCTATCCCTGCTTATACTGCTCCGGAAACTTACAACCCTTACGGACCGCCAGCATACCATAACTATAACTATGCCGAGGCCGACCCCTACCTAGTGGCAGCAAACTACCTTGCCCAAAACCCTGAGGGACCATATGGAACCCCTTGGGGAATGGGACATCCAGCTCGAGGGTATCAAGTACCTGCTCAGCCGCCGCCACAGTACCAGCCTCCACAGTTTTCTCCACCAGAGCAGGAGGATCTCCGTCAAAGACTGGATAAGGTTGAGCGAGACCTCCAGAAAGAGTGTAAGAAGAATGAGGGATTTATGAGTGGTTTGGCAAACTTGCTGAAGGGAAAGAAGAAACGGGATCGTTAAATCCCCATATATATATTGTTGTATTTCCTTGTTTAAATCAAGTCCCTACGTGGACATTTATTTATGTGTGTATGTAGTCCCTGCGTGGACATCTACCCTTGTACTTATTCCCTACGTGGACTTGTCTCTATTAGTCCCTGCGTGGACATTTACTTTTGTAAACAGTCCCTGTGAGGACATGTATTATCTGTATAGCTCCTGCGTGGGCATGTGTTATTGTGAAAAGTCCCGTTTAGGGCAAAATGTACTACTTTTAGTTTAATGGAATGTAAGTTTATAAATTTCATCTTTGCTATGTTATGCATAATTAAATTATATATGAAATAAATAAATCAGAATCATTCATTTTAAAAATCTATCTGCCTATGTTATTTTTATTAAGGATCTTAAAAGTATAACCTAGCCTGCATGTCATTTTAAGACCTGGCCCAGATGGTAAAACTCGTTAAAAAAGATTCAAATCCTTGTTAACATCTGAAAACATGTTAACACTCCTGGCAGACATGATTCATTAAAAACACACGTGTTATTATTATATATGGATCTTTTCAAAGATTCTAAACCCAAATAAATGATCTCTGAATCATGGGTTAAATCATTAATAAATATGATCAGTTCTTTTTACCATCCATTGGTAATGGAATGCCTACGGGCCCTTCTCATTTTCATATGAGACAAAAGACAGTATTAGTCTGTGACCCTGTCTGATAAAGGTAATGAACTTTGTTCAAACCTTCATGCTTTGATTCTCTGAAATCATAGCTTATAATCTAAATTGTCCCTGTGACTAGGCCTTATGTGCTAATAAAACTGTTATTGTTTTATAATTAGGATAAATTATATTAGAAATCCTAAATTTATGTGAGTAATAAATTAACCAGATATGGTCTATGTTTACCACGGTTAATAAAATTGCCATAAAAGACAATTCTATAATAAACTCATCAATAAATTATTGTCGATATGTCACAGTTCAAGCTACATGGCAGACTCAAACGAGGTCAACAGTCACCCAGGGATAGTGCATGATAATGCCCGAGTAAACGTAGCGGGTGCAGAATTACAAGCAATGATAGATAATGCGGTTAATAGAGCTACGGATAGATAGCTCCATGAATCAGGCGGTACCCATGCAAGGACCCAATCTGCACCACACTCTAGAACACCCTCCAGGACCCACACTGCCCACAACAGTAATTCTCACCACTCGTCAAACCGAAGGAGTGTTCCATCCCAAAGAGTCATATAGGATCAAGAACCCCGTAATAGGGGTTGCACCTATAAGTACTTTGTTTCGTGCAAACCCAGGGACTTCACTGGGGAAAAAGGAGCGGTAGATTGCATGACTTGGATGGACGAAATGGATACGGTGGTGGATATTAGTGGTTGTGATAATAGGGATATTGTGAAGTTTGTCTCACAGTCTTTCAAAGGAGAAGCATTAGCTTGGTGGAGATCTTTGATCCAAGCTACAGGGAAAGTCCCGTTATACAACATGACCTAGGAACAGTTCATGACACTAATCAAGGAAAATTTCTGCCCTCAACACGAGGTTGAGAGAATTGAATCTGACTTCTTATCGCTGGTTATGAAAAACCTAGACTGTCAGTCCTACCTTACCAGTTTCAACACTTTGTCAAGATTAGTTCCATATTTGGTAACTCCGGAGCCTAAACGTATAGCTCGATTCATTGGGGGTTTGGAACCGGAGATCAAAGCAAATGTGAAGGCCTCCAGACCAACTACTTTTCGGTCAGTAGCGGACATATCATTGTCCCTTACCTTGGATGCTGTCAGGCTGAGGTCACAGAGGAAAACTGATACCGAAAAAAGGAAGCGTGAGGATGACAACTCACGACGTTCAGACAAGAAGCAGAAGGGAAACAATGACCATAAGAAGGGGTCAGGATTTAGGAAGGATGGTCAGCAGTCGGGTGAAAAACCCAGATGTAAAATTTGCAAGAAGCACCACTTTGGAAGGTGCAGACTTGACTCAAAATCCCAATATCAGCCGGGGCCTTGTGGGATTTGCAAGTCTACGGAACATAAGACCCTGGAGTGCAAGAAGATAAAGGACGCAACGTGTTATAGTTGCAATGAAAAGGGGCATATCAAATCCAACTGCCCAAAACTTGCAAGGAAGAATGAAGAGGGGAAGAAGACCAATGCGAGGGTCTTCAGGATGGATGCTAAGGAAGCCGTCAAGGACGACAACGTGATAACAGGTGCCTTTCTCGTAAATGATGTTTATGCGAGAGTATTATTTGATTCAGGCGCTGATAAGTCGTTCGTAGATAATAAGTTTTGTGAATTGTTGAAACTACCTGTTAAAACTTTAAGTGTGAAGTATGAGGTGGAACTAGCAGATGGCACTTTAGAAACCGCTTCAACCTTATTAGATGGATGTTTCATATCCATTAAGAACCACTCTTTTCCTTTGTCCCTACTTCCTTTAAAACTAGCCGGTTTCGACATTGTTTTGGGTATGGACTGGTTATCTCATAACCAGGCCCAGATTATTTGCAATAAGAAGCAAGTGATGATCAAGACTCCGTCTGGTGAATCACTTACTATCCAGGGAGATACCCAGTATGGGCTGCCCGAGAAAATGTCTATACTCAAAGACTCTAAGTGTTTGAAGAAGGGTTGTGTCATCTACATGGCACAAGTGATTATAGATGAGCCGAAGCCCAAGATTGGGGATATCCCCGTCATTTCTGAATACCCCGAAGTATTTCCTGAAGAACTACCTGGTTTGCCACCAGATAGGCAAGTAGAATTCAGAATTGACATTATTCCTGGATCAGCACCAGTTGCAAGGGCGCCTTATAGGTTGGCACCAACAGAGATGAAGGAATTGAGGACGCAGCTAGATGATTTGCTAGCCAAAGGTTTCATCAAACCTAGTTCGTCTCCTTGGGGAGCACCAGTTCTATTTGTCAAGAAGAAGGATGGATCGATGCGTCTGTGCATCGACTACCGCGAGCTTAATAAGGTCACTATCAAGAATAGGTATCCTTTATCCAGAATCGACGATCTGTTCGATCAACTTCAAGGGGCAAGTTTCTTCTCGAAGATTGACTTGAGTTAAACTTACCTGAAGAGCTCAGTAGTATACACAATGTGTTCCACATCTGCAATCTGAAGAAGTGTTTCGCTGACGAATCACTGGTTATACCCCATACAGATGTGCATATAGATGAGAGCTTGAAATTCATGGAAAAACCATTGTCAATCGAGGATCGACGGGTTAAGAAGCTTCGAAGGAAGCATGTCCCGATTGTAAAGGTCAAATGGGATGCCCGTGAGAGGTCCCGAGTATACGTGGGAGGTTGAGTCCACGATGAAAGAAAAGTACCCTTATCTGTTTCAGTAAATCTCAAGGTCGAGATTTCTTTTAAGGGGGTGAGGATGTAACACCTCTAAAATTTACGTCCTATAATGTGTTGACACGTGTCATAGGTTTGAACGTGTGAAAGAATGTTCTTGAAGGACTAAAGTTGACAAACAGTGAAACTGTGTAAATATAAGGGTTCAAAGTGTCAACAATGAATAAATATACTTTACAATAACCCTACATGATGTTTATAACCTTAAACGAATGGATCATGGATCATACGAAGCGAATTGTGAATGAAAGTGAGAGATTACAAACTACAGGGGTTAAATGTGTCAACATGTTAAGTTATACCTCTGAGTGACCTTTAGCAAACCCAAAGCCTTGTAACGATTAAATATGCTCACTAGAATCTACCATAAAAAATTCACCAAGTTTCGTTACCGTATGAGAAAGTTGTGATAAAATTCGTGTGTGAGGGTTAGAATCGTTAACATTGAAATTTAGGGCTTTTCGGGTGATCACAAAGTTACCCGAGGACTTAACAAAGTGGGTATAAGTCTTAAAGCCCCCATATGTCAATATTATAGGATAAGAACTCTGGAAAACAAGTGAAAACGACCTTTCGGGGGACCAAGGACCAAAATGCAATAACGAAAAACATGTTTTACCTGATCTGATGGGCCACGCGGCCCGCCTCCCATATAACAAAAGGCCACGCGGGACGCCTACGACTTCCAGATGCAGAAAAGAATGGCAGGTGGCTGTTTTCAGCTTCTAACCGACTTACATGCAAGTTTTTCGATACCTTGGGCTGCCTAAGGTGGTTTTTAGCATGTAGGACACATGTTGGTCATTTGGTAACACTCCTAGACTTATGTGTTGATGATCCAAGATGTTTGAATTCATATAAAAGACCACATTCTTTGCATTCATCTTGCATTCACTTCCTGATCATCTCTGGAGCATACAAGCAGATTACAAGCATTCCAAATCATCCATTAGACAAGTGTAAGTACCCTTGATCTTCTCTAATTCAGTTATGCTTAGTTTATAGCCTAGAAATCAAACCGTCGTAACTACGGTTTGACTTCATGATCAAACACAAATGGTCCAGAGATTTGTCGAATCGAAAGTTGTTATAAGTTGGTAATCATGTGGGCTTTAAACCCTTAAAAGGGCACCCACTGATTCCAATCCTAACTAGGTCGTTTGTCGAGTCAAACGTTGTCCGAAAAAGTCAACAGAAATGGTATTTTCGATTTAACGCATGATTTACGATGTAAAAGGCGTATCACCTATTTTATCATTATTATAAACTGATAATAAGTATAAAAACTTGTCTACGCTTGTTTGATTCGACAACTTTCTGTTTTGAACCGATTCGGAGCCGAAAGACGCAAAAGTTTGACTTTTGCTTTGACCTCAGTTCTGACCCGGTTTAGATAGTTTTAGACATGCCTTAAAGTTCCATTAGGACCTAGTTACATGTTGGTATAACCCTCTGCGTTTATGCCACATGAATCCTTAATGGTCCGATGTTTCCGTTAATCGCCTAAATATTGACCGTAATGCCCTTATGATCATAAAATGAGATTTTTGGAGATATGAAAGTAAAATAATCTTAGTTACTGATTATTAGACATGTCTGTAAATTTTCACATCAAGCGGAGGTCCAGATTAGGAGTTATGCTTAATGACGTAATTATAGCGATTCTTAGTAATTAAATGACGTCATTAGCGTAACGCCTATCTAAAACCCATTTTTGACACCAAACCTTTTACCCACTGATGTAATATAATATTTTGGGATTTTTGAAGATTTTTAATTATTTTTAAACTGATCATAAGCTAGGATTAGTGCCTTAATTCGGTTAATACCGAATATACCCTTTTCGGCCATAAAATGAGTTTTACAAATCCTTTTGACACCAATCCAATTGCTACTGATTTTAAATATTAAATAGAGTGTTTTGAACCTGTTTAACTGATCAAGAAACTCAAAATCCTATTTTAACCCGTACGTCGCTTAAAACGGCTTTATACGCGTATTATACGCATAGTTAGGGTTTAAAACTATTTTGACATATAAGACTTATAACCAAATGTTATAACCTGTTAAAATAAACTAATTTACTGATGTATTCAGACCCGGTTCACAGAAACATAATTAATCCCTTTTATAATCTTTAAAATGACCAAAATACCCCTACGGGGCTTAATATGCGATTAAACTCGCTTTGGGCATAACGGAAGGTATCCTACTGATATCATGACATATTTAAGGCATGTTAACTTAGGAAACCTGTTTAGGACTCTTATGGTTACCCGTTACGCTTCATACGCGTTCGGTTCGGTTTATGTAACTAGTTTACATAAATTAGCCGAAACGGGTCAAACCTTATCGGTTTTATCTCAAAATCCAGAATGTGTATCATATACCCATATTAAGCAAGTCTTCAAACTTGTCGGGTCTAAATCACATTCTATCCGGTCTTCGCTTAATCGTGCGTACGAACCGTATCTTTAAAACTAACCGGTCTAAGCGTAAGCTTAACTAAAGACCCGTTAGGATTCTAATAGGTTATTATTAAAACCTTCGTTCCAGATTAGGGGAACCGGTAAAAGATACTTGCACTCGCTGATTTTGAACTATACTTGCTCAGGTAAATGAGCAAGTATAGTGTGGGCATATAATGTATATATGTGTGGGCGCTCGGGGGGCAAAAGTGAAAGTGCACTAATTTTAATGTTATTTTACTAATTTCGTGAAAATAATGTTAAAAGAGGGGGATGGTTAATCATGCATCATATGGTGGCGTTGATATCCGAAAGACAAGAGAGTACATGCACTAATTGGCCTTTGTCTTAATTGCCAAGTGTTTTGTGTCTTATGTCAAGGTTTGATGCAAAGCTACCATCGAGTCGGGGGTCTCACTGGAAGCAGCCTCTCTATTCCTACGGGGTAGAGGTAAGGCTGTCTACATCTTACCCTCCTCAGACCCTACCTTAGCTTTGCTATTGGTGGGATTTACTGAGAATGGTGATGATGACTTGCTCAGGTAAATACTTTTAACTTATTTTCCCTATACGGGCTTGGGGTACGGTATATAAAATACCGCTTGGTCCGGCATTGAATCTTTAATCGAATAGAGGTTAAATCATTGATATGCTACGTTTTGAAATGTTTTGTTTGCTTAAAGCCTTTGGGGGGTTAATGACCATGTCCCGGATATCCCTGGCATCATTTTACGAAATGGCCACGACCTTAGCACTCAGGTGTAGGCGTACACCTGTCAGTGTCTCATTATATAAAGTGGTGTGTCTATTGATCTTTAACCCGGTCTACGGATCGGACTACTGAACGCATAAGAAACATGTAATTCGTTTACAAGTATTATATTTAAATAATTATCCCAAGTTATAAAATATTATTTGTGCCTTGCGCCTTAAATGCATTTTCTTAAACTCTTTTCAAAATGAGTCGGTTGATTGTATTTACCAGTGTAAACTGACGTATTTTCTCAAAAAGGTTAAGTGCAGGTACTACGCGAAATAGGCTGGCTTGTCTCCTAGCATCCACAATAAGTCTCGCCAGCTTGGATGTCATAAACTGTTGAACAATTGTTTCCTTTTTATTTTGATCTACCTGTGGATTTATATTCGACTATTTGTGATACTTAATATTACAATATTGTTTGGTTGAATTAAATCTATACTTTGCTTCCGCTGTGCATTTAAATATTGTGTTGTTTGACTATTATGTTGCCAACCACGTCACGATACTCCCCTACCGGGCCCACCGGTAACACGTGGAAATTCGGGGTGTGACACATATCAAATATGTACAAGAGGTGGCTGGTATGTATGCTTGTTGTTTTAGTATCAAAGATACCCGTACAAGAGGTGGCTGGTATGCAATCAGATTAACATGAAAGTAATAGCTTTCATTCATAGTGATGAGTCCCTTTGCATTATAGTAATCGCATCAAAACTGAACCCGAACCAACCCGGACCCGTTTCAACCAGACAAAATTGTCTCTTGATGTACAATCTCTTTAAAAAAAACAAATTTTTAACCAACCCGCCCCGAACCCGTTTTAATCCGAACCCTTTTTGACCCATGACCTGACCCGACCCATTTGCCAGGTCTAATTAGAACCACTCCTAGGCCTTCACAACCACCCCTTCAATTTAAATAAAGTTATAACTCAAATCTTTGAGTTTGATTTGAATTTTAAACAAGGAACAGCTGGTCTTCCATTCCAAACACACCGCAGGCCATCACAAGAGAGTAAAAGTAACATTTTGGTTAGATAAAAGGATGAAATAGTCACAACTAATATAAACGATGCACCGATCACTAATAGAGCACAATTGGTATACATACAATAGACAATCTGTGATCTGACCCATTACAAACAAAACACAACCCATTACCAACAAAATGCAATCTAAGTCAACTGGTTCTTTTATTCACAAATCACTAATAGATATTGAAAAAAAAGAAGATTAGAAAAAGAAAGCCAACATTATAATCTTCCAATCAAATTTAACATTTTGCTCCCTGCTGTGAAGGTTGGCAAATCTGTAATAGAAACTGTAAAATGCTTCCAGTCACCGTCGAGTCTGCAGCATCAACTCTGGCATGGATATAATCATGGTCAGTTTCATCATATATCAACTTGTCAAATTAAAAGTTACATGCTCTCTTTCCATCCAAAATGGACTCTAATAAAACTCAACTTAATGGTACATTTTCCCTTTTTTTATGCCACTTTCAAGTTTGACTTTATCAAACCATAGACCAATATGGTACTATATTAACAAAACTGTATTGGAAATAGTATTCCATTCAAATGAAACCAAAGAGAAGCCATATGAATTTGATTAGTAGTAAAGTAAAAATGATCAAAATCAAAACTGTACAAATAATAACTTTTTAATATGGTTTTGCTAATTGTATATAAACAAATGCTTACATATTTCATGGAAATTTAATCCATTAAACCCCATTAATTAATTTTACATAGGTTATAATGGGTTTAAAGTTAAGATTGAATATTACTCCTGGTAATATTAGTTGGCCTTATCAATACGAGTGCAAACATTAATTTGATAATTTAATACACAATTTTCAAAAGAAAACAATAAACCATATATATTTGAGATTATATTTAAAATTATTTGTTAAAAAACAATTTTATAAGTAGGTTATTAAATAAAAAAATTATTAAAGGTAGTAGAGGGAGAGATACCTTCGTATTAGAATTCTTGTATGTCGATACATGGAATATGGGAGATGAGGGGCCAGTAACTCCCGTTGTTACTGCATCTTTCTTTCAGAGGGCAATCACCCGAGATCTTTAATCTCAAGAGTGAAGGCAACAACATTTCTGGTAGATCCATCATCTTAGGGCACTGCCAAAAAGAGAGCTCCTGGAGAGAGGTGAGGTGTTGGGGATGCGAAGACACTTTCTTCAGATTAGGGCAACCGAAAAAAGAGAGAGATCGGAGGTGTTGGAGTCCCACTGAAAAAGATTCCAATTTCTCAAATCCCTCTATTACAAGAGAAGTAAGAGATGAAGGAAGAATATGAGGAAACTGACTACAACTACGACCTCCATCTTCACCACCACCGTCTAACACAAGTTGCACAAGTGAAGCTGGAAAATTTTGTGGACCCCACTCTGAAAAGGGCTTCTTCAACTTCCCTATTACTAAGGAACGCAAGTTGGGAGGCCAAACCCAACCAGGTAAAGAAGCATCCATTCTTGGACAATTGACTATAGTTAGTTGCTTTAACGATGTCAAATTGTCACCAAGAAAGGAAACCTCCAATTTGGGACAATTGAATATTTCCAGTTTCTTTAACGATTTTAAAGTGTCTGGAAATGACTCAAGGTTTTCACAGTCGAATATAATCAATTCAGTGAGGTGAACCAAGCAGTTCAATTCAATGATTGATTTCAGATTTGGCCAATCACTTATCCTTAAATGTTCAAGCATCGGCATGCTGCTTCTGCTGATCATTTTTTGTCCTCCCCACTCCCACTCCTTTTCCAATAGGTTCCTGCAATTCCATATTCTAAGTGACCTCAGCTTCTCCTGTCCTCCTTTTGGAAAGGACACAACTGTCATTGAACTACATTCAACGACAGTCAACTCCTCAATGCCATCTGGACAGCTGCAATGCTCCATATTCTTACAAAAAGACACTCTCAACCTCCTAAGAGATGTTAGGAGGTTGCTCCTACAATTATCCTCCTCCTCCTCCTCATCCTCTTTCTCTCCTATACTCACCAAATTATCACAACTTTCCACTTGCAATTTCCTCAGCTTCACAAGAATCTTACTTGCATCTGATTTCACCAGGTATCTTATTTCCTTACAGCTCTGTATGCTTAATTCTTCCACTGCCCCAAGATACTCTGTAACACCTCCCCACACCACATCATTAAGCCCTGAAATATCCTCTATTCTCAACTTAGTGACTGCTGAAGGTACTTCAACCAGCCTTCTCAACACACCACTATCACACGTAATTAATCTTAGAACATTCAATGAAGGCATTGCTTCAAGTGTGACTTCAACCAAATCAGGACAACCACATATTCCAAGCTGTTGCAAGCGTGGAAACACAGCCCCTGACCATTTCTTCCACCCACGCATATCTTCAAAACTCAGAATTTCAAGTGAAGGAAATGTTTGACCGGTCCCAAATAACTCAAAACCCACAACTTCCACTGCATTTAGGCCTCGAATAAACAACTCCTTCAGTGACGGTAATTGTCCCAGTGGCGGTATTGATGTACATCTCTTACAGCCACTTATTGACACATGCGTCAAATAAAGAAACGAGGGATCCCCAACCCAGTTTGGAAACTCAAGTCCCCCATATGACATAAGTTTGAGTTTTATTAACTTATCATGAGAAGGCTTCAGCTCATTTAGGACCTCTTTTTCAAGCATGTCATTTCGAGAATCATTTAGCTCATCACCCCATACAAGCTCTAACTCACTAAGCTTCTTTTCTGAAAAGTTCGCCTCATGTGCATAAATTGCATTTTGCACTTTTTCCAAACCTACAACAGAAATTTTCCCATATAGATTCTCAAAGTCTTTAAGCTTGGCTATTTCACTTCCGCTTTCACTTTCGATATCAATTTTCGAGAGAGAAATTTGTAGGCTTTTCAACTTACCAATCTCTAACAACATCTTAAACAAAAGCTTGGTGTCCCTAACGTCAAGATGTTGCAGGTTCTTCAGATTTAGGAAATTGTTGGGCAACTTAGTTAATCTATCACAACCAAACAGGATCAATGTTCGTAAATTAAAGAGATTGCAAACTTTCTCCGGTAAATGTGTGATACTAGTTCGAGATAGATTAAGATATCTCAAGTGCCTCAATGTACCAATGGACTCTGGTACCTCACGTATTTCAAAGTTGCTCAAACTTAGAACCCTTAGAAATGGTAACTCAGGAAGCAAGTCACTGATAATCTTATTGGATAAGTAGAAACTTCTCCAACTTTCTACCTCCCCAACAGATGTTGCCAAGAATGTCCTCAATTTTATCGCTTCGGTGAATCCTTTGAATTTCTCATAAGTTACATATTCTTCACGAACAAATGACATATGGTGGTACTTCAACCTCTCCACACCAATATCCTTCTTTGCCTCACCGTCTAACCTTACAAAAAACTCACCAGCAACAGATGTTGCCAAGTCATTCATGAGGTCATGCATTATAAATAATGATTCATTATTAGGTGCATGTTGAAAAAATGACCTTGACAACAACTCTTCAAAGAATTTGCGACCCAAGCATTGTTCTTCTCTTGATACATTTGGAGTTGCCTGCTGCAAGAACCCATTTGCCATCCAAAGTAAAACCAGATCCTCCTTATCAAACAGGAAGTCCTTGGGAAACAAGGAGCAGTATGCAAACAACCGCTTCAAAGGTGCAGAAAGATCATGATAGCTTAATCTAAGGGCTAGGAGAATTCCATCTTCATCATTTAATCTCCATATCTCACTGTTTAACACTTCCTTCCAGTGCTCTACTTCGTCTTTTTTTGTTCTCAACAATCTACCAAGTGCTATTAAAGCTAAAGGTAATCCTCCACATTTTTTCACAATACCTTCAGCGTATGGTTTGAGCGACAAATGTGAATCAAAGTTATCTACACCTAATGCATTTCGAGCAACTAAAGACAAGGCATCATCATCTGAGAGGCTCTCCAGCTGCTTGTTTAGAGGATTGTAACCCAGTTTTTTAAGCAACTTATCCTTCCGAGTTGTTATGATGATCTTACTTCCAGGATCACATGTATACAACGGTCTAACGAGGGTTTCCCAATCCTCATAACTTTCGCTCCATATGTCATCAAGTACCAACAGAAACTTTTTACCCTTTACGTGATCTTTAAGAGCTTCTTGAAGCCGATTAAAATCTGAAACTTCCTTGTTTGCCATAGATTGAAAGATCTCTTTGCTTATACGAACGGTATCAAACTCATCAGAGACACAAACCCATGCTTTTAGATCAAAGTGATCCTTGACCTGTTGTTCGTCATAGACAAGTCTAGCTAGAGTAGTTTTCCCAACCCCACCCATACCAATTATGGGAACAATGCTATAGTTTTGATCACATGGTTCATCAGCCGGTAACAATAGCTGTTGAACCAGTGCATCTTTATGAGCTTGGCGCCCAACAATACTAGATGGGTTGACAACAGAGGTTTGTAATCTTCTGTTATTATTAGTTCTTGGCCTAGTTTCCTCTTCCACTTTCAAACCAAGATTATCTAAACCAAGGTCAGCTTTCTCCTTAACTAGATCTTGTAGTTTGGTGGAAATATCATCTAACTCGGCAATCATAGTAGTAGTCCGTGAGAAAGTTGTGCAACAAGTTGGGGTGATTAGCTTTCTTACCTTGCCGGTGATGCCTTCTGGCTCTTGCTTGAACTCAGGGTCCATAGCGTCGGTAGCCCAACCATCGAGGACGTCCTCAATGTCATAAGCCAGATGCTGGAGATCATTCAGTCGCTGTTTCACAGATGGATCAGTAATCTCCATCTGAGAAGCATGAGTAAGATAAAGTTGGATGGAGATTAATGATTTCTGCAATTTCTTGATCTCAGCATCAAGTCCCTTGTGGCGAGCAATGGTTTTCAAAGCTGCATCAGTCAGCTTCTCAAAGAGGACAGGGAGGAGGGAAGAAAGCACGACTTCAGCCATTGGTTGCTTACGGTGGTGAGATTGTAAATGAAAGGTTTGAAGTTGTGAATGCTTGAGGGTTAAGAGTTGTGTACAGTGGTTCAGATATTCATTCAGATATAAGGTCAACGTTAATGTTTTTCACACTCAGATCAGATCTGAGATGAGATCACCAATCAGCATGCAGGGGCGGTACCTACCCTGTCCCCTTAATATTTTAAGTGAATGAATCTGGCATACACCGTTAAAAAAAGAAAAGAAATAATAAGATATTTTCATTTAAATATGAGTAAATTACGTTTTTAGCCCCTGTGGTTATATCACTTTTATTATTGACAAATCAGCACCAATAACTGATCTCTTTTCTTTTTGTATTTACAGCCTAAAGTTTCATTCAGAATTATGGTCAATGTTTCAAATACTGTTTTGCACACTTAGATCTGATCTGAGATCACCAATCACCATCCAGGATTGTTACCTAGGGCTGCAAATGAATCGAACAAACACGAACAAGGAATTGTTCATGTTCGTTCGCTAATGAAATAATGAGTTCACGAACGGTCTATGAACACTAGAACAAGATTTTATGTTCTTGTTCGTTCATTAAGGAAATGAACGTGTTCATAAATTTCACGAACACAAACAAACATAAATAAAATCGGCGGAGGCTAGAAACGGATGGCGAAGGGAGTAGCATTGGAACTTGAAATCCTAATAGAACGAAGGTCATTGAATTCATCGATCTGATAATGAGGAAGGTGAGGGAAACCGTGCAAAAAATAAGCTGGGAATAAAGTTCAACTCCCACTAGCATCACTTTGAAGGATATTGGTGGTGATAATAAAGTTTAGAACTAGGCCTCTCTGGAGGTCGCCAGTTCAAAACCGAGCCTAGCCAGGTTTTACCGCAATGGGCCTTCGGGCGGGCGGTTTTTCCCCGCAACTAGTAGCTTGGTGGCTCGAGTACGCATCCAACTCTGTCTCTTATGGAAGAGGGGGTGCATTTGCTCGATTAATAGCATCACATCGCATGATGCTTATCTAGTGATTTAATTGACCGTTCAGAAAAAAGAGTAATAAATTTATGATTATAAAATATATAGATTTAATAAAAAGTAAACTTATGTTTTGCTCCCTGTGGTTTGGTCGGTTTAACGGTTTTGCACCAATCCTTTAAAAATAGCCATTTTACTCCTTGATGTTTGGCTTTTTTCGCCAGTTTGCTCCACGGCTTTAACTCAGTTAAAATTTTTAGTGAAAAGTAAGGGTATTTCGGTCATTCTATATATACATATTCAATTTTATTAATTCTTTAAATCTGTTGTCTTTTATTGATACTAAAAATAAAAGCTAATATTAAAAATAAAAATATAAAATTTTCTTTATAATATATATTACTTTTATTGATATATACATATACCAGTACAGAAACCTAGCATCACTATCTCTAACTTTCTCCCTCTTCTAATCGACCAAAACCGCCGTCCGGCCGCTGCCACCAGCCATCATCACCAGCCCACCACCACCATCCTCCACCACTAAACTTCCCAACCCATCTCCCTCCCTCTCTCCCTTCTCTACCACCACCATCAACCACCTCCGTGCCATCACCACCCCACCACTAAACTTAACGTTAAACCATTTTCATCTACCAAAACTAACCCTAAAATCAAACCCTAACTTTTATCATCAAAATCCCCAAATATAAAAAAGAAAACACAAGAACACAGAGAAAGAGACGAATTAGATGACGTTAAGGTTCCGGCGGCCGACCACCATCCATGGCAGAGTTTTAGTGGTCAGCGGTGGCGGTCCTGGCTGGTGCTGGATGACGATGAAGGTTTCATACCTCGATTAGGGTTCCACCCTTACATTCAGATCAATGTTGTGGTGGTGGGGGTTGGGTGGTTTCGGTGGTCGTAGGAGGTGGTTGTGGCCGTAGCAGGTGGCTGTAGTGGCAAGGGAAAGGGGAGGGTGGTAGTTGTAGGATGTGGGTTCCGGTGAGCGGCTGCCGGAAGTGAGGGTTATGGTGGTGGTGGTGGTGGTGGTGACCGGTGGTGGGTGGTGGTGGTGGTGGTGGTGACCGGTGGTGACCGGTGGTGGGTGGTGGTGGTTGGTGATGGAGAAGAGAGAGATAGATATGTAGAGAGAGAGAGAAGAAAGTGTGTTTTATATGACATTCTGTGTATATGTATCATAGAGATATTTTTATAATTAAATTACCAAAACGCCCTTACTTTTATCTAAAAATTACCAAAATGTCATTCTAGTTAACAAAGATTTTGGATGGAGATAGACCCGTGGAGCAAATTAGAGAAAAACTAGTAACATCAGGGAGTAAAATGGTTATGTTTAAAGTATTTGAGAAAACCGTTAAAAGAACCAAACCACATGGAGCAAAATGGAAGTTTACTCTTTAATAAATAAATGTACAATAACCATCAGGGGCGGTACCTAACCTGCATGCCGGCTGTCCACTAAATATTTCTATATATATTTGTTTTTTTCTTTGGAAGGCGATGTATACCAACTATTGTCAACTACTACAAAGACCAATGTCGGCGGCAATAGTGCCTGCTGGCTATTGGGTCACATGGGCGGCAGGGGGATAGTGCCAGGCAGCTGCCTGGCACTCCTCTATTGGCCCAACAAATTTACGATTTTATCCCGCTTTAAAATTAAGCTTTTACCATCAGTTCAAAAATATGTTTTTACCCCCACTAAAAAATAAATTTGTGTTTTTGCTCCCAGCTAAATATTTTGATTTTGCCCCCGGTTCAAAATTACGATTTTGCCCCGTTTCAATTTACAGTTTTGCCATTAGCTTTTTTCCCTTAAAAATACGATTTTGCCATCAGCTCAAAATTATGTTCTTACCCCATTTAAAAATAAATTAGCGATTTTGCTCACAGCTAAAAATTTCGATTTTGCCCTCGATCAAAATTACGATTTTGCCCCGTATAAATTTATACTTTTGCCATTAGTTTTTTTTCTCACAACCAAGTTACGATTTTGTCCTCAACTTATATTTACATTTTTTCCATCGTTTTTGTTTGTTTTCCTGGTAAATTTACATTTTTGCCCCCAGTGTAAAATTACAGTCATGCCGGCAGCTTCCTGGCACTCCCCCATAGGTCCATTTAATTTATGATTTTATCCCTGAATTAAAATTATGATTTCGCTCTCAGTTAAAAATTACGTTTTTCCCATCGTTTTTGTTTTTTTAGCACAACTATAAAGGTTTTTTGTTTTAATTGGTTTACTCGATTTAATTTTTTTTTCGTGTCAAGGAGCTGCCTAACACTGGCTCATTAGTCCTGAAAAATTACAGTTTTGCCCTGAGCCCAAAATTACGGTCTTATAATCGGTTTTTTTTTTTTCATAGCAAAATTATAGTAGTATTTTTTTAATTGATTGAAAATATTATTCGGCCATCGCCCCGCAACGCGGGCGGGGCATCTACTAGTATAAATACAAAATGTTTTAATAAGCTGGTTTTGGACTTTTGTATATTGATTTCGGACTTTTGTTTGTGTTTTTTTAAGATGATGCTATATTATATAGAAAAAAAGTTAATATATTTATTTTTGACTTTTCTTTGGTTGATTAAATATATTGATTTTGGACTTTTGTATTTTCTTTTTGGTAAAACCGACAAATTATTCTGATGTGAAAAACGGAGTGGAGAAGAAATATATAAAACAAACCATTTATATACATTTTTATAAAACTAACGAAAAAGATAAAGAAAAAAAGGAAGCCAACATCATAATCTTCCAATTAAACTTAGAGTTTTGCTTCCTTCTGTGAGGGTTGGCAAATCTGTAGTACAAAGTGTAAAATGCATTCAGTCAGAATTGAGTCTGCATCTTAGACTACTCGGTGTGAAAGTGGCAAGTCCTTGGAGGATGTCCCTCCACGTCATCGCCATGTCAATATCCAACGAGGATGCCCCTCCAAGGATGGACCAATGGGAAATGAAGGATGGGCCTCCCCCACTTATTATTTTTTTTTTAATTCAACATGTTTTTTTTTACATTTAATAAGTTGTAAAATAAAATCATTAATATTAAAAAACAAACATTACATAACTTAAAAAAAAACATAACTTAAAAAAAATACTAGATTGGTAAAAATTAAAAATCCTAAGAATTCCATTTTTAGCGATCTTTTCTTTCATTCTACGCAAAACTGAACTCCGGATACGAGTTAATATCGGTTGTCATTATCTCCCATTCTTTTAGTTCTACCGCTTCTTGCTTCAACCGAACCCGTTCGTCCACTTCACGTTGCTTCGTTTGTGCCTTTTGGGTTGTGACCTTGGTGTATGCTTTGAACTGGGCCATCAAGTCGTCCATTTTCGAACCGTCCTCCGTTGCGGCTTGTTTTTTTGCAGCCGTTGCCTTTTTGGTTTTGTCCCTGCCCGGTGGACATGCCTCCTCTCGAACTACGTGCTTTTCTTCGTCAAATTCCGTCTCGTCGTTTATATTTATTTGACATCGTGCGTCCGAGCCCCCTGCACTATAACTTTCGGTCTCCGAGGTTTTTGTTCATTTAGCGCTTGCAACCTCGTTTGGAACCGGCGCCCACTTCTTATTGGTTCGCATAACCTCCCATGCCCGGACGTGTTAGGAAAACGACTCAATGCTCATCTTCGTATCTACGCGTCGCCTCTTTAAAAACATCTTCGTCACTCTGCCCACTACGACGATTAACACATAAATTATTATATATCCCCGCAAATCGATTCACGACCGGATGCATCTTACGCCACTTCGAAGCAATGGAATCGAGATCGCGATAATGGTCTTGTTCCATATTTGCAAGGAACTTTGATAATATTTTTTTCCAAAAACCATCGCCGGTTTGGTTGTTACCTATATTTTTAGAATGTAACAAAAGCTATATATTAAAAAATGTAAAATTTATATATTTTTAGTATAAAATTTATATATTTTTACATACCGACAATGGGGCATTTTGACGTGCTAATCCACGCCT
Source organism: Helianthus tuberosus (assembly GCA_030545235.1). NCBI lineage: Eukaryota > Viridiplantae > Streptophyta > Magnoliopsida > Asterales > Asteraceae > Helianthus > Helianthus tuberosus. The sequence goes on from CM060425.1 coordinate 205,995,903, forward strand.
TAGCTAACGCCTCCTCCTCGATCTTTGACCAAGGTTGTGACTTGGCTCTCGAAGATTTATCACCGGTTAGACACGCCACTTGCTTCCCTTTTTTCCGTTTCGAGGTTTGGGGTTGCGTCTCCGGAACACATTCTTCATCTTCTACGGGTTGTGGTTGGGGAGACGATTCTACCGGTGGCGGTGAAGGTTGTGGTTGCGATTGAAATTCTGAGTTGAACGGGTTTCGCATTAGCATTTGTTGCAAGGATTGCACCTGTTGTATGGATTGCATTTGGCTCATTTGAGAGAAAACGTTGGGGGTTTGTTGGAAACCCGAGAAAGAAAATTGTGATGCCGACCAACTCGGATCCATCGTAGGATAGTAGTTGGGTACGGAGAAAACGTTTGGGTTTGTGTTCGGGTTTGGGTTTGTGTTTGCGTTTGGGGTCAGGTTCGGGTTGTTTGGATTGTATGGATCCATGGCAAAATTTATAAAAAAAAAGTGAAGAATTTTATAAAGTTGAGAGAGAGTTTGGATTGAAATGGTTTAAAAATGGGTGAAAAACGTATATTAAAAGATAAAATAATTAATTTTTTTTATAAAAGTAACCGTTTGACATTTAATAGGATTTTTTTTAAAGTAGCCGTTCAACGGCTAAAATTGATGAGGTGGCAGCCTGGGTGGAACGGCTGGGAGAAGACGGAGAGGACGACGACGTCCCTGTGAAAATGGTGTTAGGGACCGGCGAAGGGGCTAGACGGGCCAGGGACGGTCCCCATACCGTATAACCTTATAAAAACATCAATGGATATAATATTGTCAGTTTCCTCATAGACAAACACTAATAATCTGCACTGTCATAATTCAAGTGCTTCATGATTCTACATATTCTCGGCGATTTTCAGTCACCATCTGGGAAATATAACCAGATAATATAGTTCGATAATTTGCTAATTTGATAAAATTATTGAATAAATTGTCAAAATGAATGAGTTCATATTTTGATTTACCAAATAAAGAAAGAGAGTGAAGATAATCACATAAATTCAAGAAACAAATGTTACATGCTCCCTTTTCTATCCAAAACTAGTGTTTTTCAATGACGCGGAGCGAAAGGCATTGGTGTTTTCGACCGACATCATCCTGCAACTCTTCTTTTAACTGTTTCACTTCTTGCAAAGACTGAACGTAGACCCTAACTCTTGTTTCACCACTTAATCACTGTAAAAATTACAGGATTCATGTTTGGGGCATGGGTTGACACGTGGACTTCGAGCCTCCCCTCTGGTGAGTGACGTGTTGGGTCGGTTAAGAAAAAAAAGCCTAAAGCGTTAGGTAGATTTCGAATAGGGCGAGCTTGTCAAACGGCTTTCCCTCCTTGCCCCGGAACTCCATGTTGGCCACCGCCACCCGGTTTTCGTGACTTATATCACCACACAGGACACTATCGTAGTAGGCTTTAAAACGGTCGAGCTTCGGTCGTAGCTCGCGCCACTTGTGTTGGCACACGTTTAAATTGTGCCGGTCGTTCCCCACGTTGTGCCGATAGCTAGCGAAAGCTTCCGGCCAGTAACGGGTCTCACCGGGTTGGCGGCCCTTCATCGCGTTGTGCCGGTACCAAGTGTGGGTAGCGGGTTCGGGTAGGTGGAGTGAAGGGTTGGGGTAGCCGTGTGGACAGGCGGTGGGGTTGGGGGGTTTTATAGTGACTTAGCCAAACGGTTATTTTTTAAAATTTAAACCTAGCCGGTATGGCCTAGCCAACCAAGCCAATGAGAGCCGGCCACGGAGGACCTCGCCAAACGGTTATTTTTTAAAATTTAAACCTAGCCGCTATGGCCTAGCCAACCCAGCCAATGAGAGCCGGCCACGGAGGACCGCTAGGCATGCCCAACGCCCGGGCTGAAACTCCCGCCCAAGGGGCCACGCCGAAACCCAAACCCACCCGGGGTGGTGACTTGGGCATTTGTACCCAAACCACGGCCCAACCCTCGCCCCATACCTCATAGTCTAATAAATGAATATAAGGTATTGCTCAAAATAAAAAAAACCACGTAATAAATAAAGAATTAAAACAAACCACGGCCCAACCCTCGCCCCATACCTCATAGTCTAATAAACGAATATAAGGTATTGCTCAATATAAAAAAATCACATAATAAATAAAGAATTAAAAAATCACAACTGAATGATACTGTTCATTGAGTTTTCATTTTATCATATAGTAATGGACTCTAAAATAACTCAATTTAACGTAAATAATCAACACAAGACTTTAACATAATTTTCCCATCTACATGCCACTTTCAAATTTAACTTTATCAAACCACATAAATTTATAGAACAATATCAAATGCAAGCCAAATTGAATTACCAAAACTATATTCAAAATTGTGTTCCATGAAACCAAAGAGAAGCCATATGAATTTGATTAGCAGTAAGAATGATCAAAATCAAATATTGTACAAATTATTAACTTTTTTAATCTAGTTCTCTAGTTCGCTAACTACATATAAACTAATGCATAAAAAATGGACATGTTCCATGGAAATTTAATCCACTAAACCCATTTGAATTTAAATAGGTTGTAATGGGTTTAAAGTTAAGAATATGACTCCTCAAACACAGGTAATATTAGTTGGCCTTATCATACGAGTACACACATTAACTTGATACTAAGTTGAACAACTTAATAGACAATTTTCACAAGAAAACAATGAACCTTATATTAAGATTATATTTGAAATTGTTTGTTTAAAGAAAACACGTAATATTAGTTTGCCTCCATCAGCGTTTCAGTGTTCGAATCCTTCGCAAGTGTTGTTTTATCTTTTAGTAAAATACCCGGATAGTCCCTATGGTTTTGTAAAGTAACACCTATAGTCCCCAACTTTTGAAAATTACATTGGTGCTCCCTGTGGTTTGCTTTTTGTTACTCAGATGATGATCCCTGGAGTGGATGTCCGTTAGTTTTCTCCATTAAGTCCATCTGAAATTACTTATTTACCCCTCCCTTTAAAAAATAAAAAAAAGTAAACTTTCGTTTTGCTGCCTGTGGTTTGGTCACTTTAATGGTTTGCCCTAATCCTTTAAAAATAGCCGGTTAACTCCTTGATCTATGAAGCCTTTCATGATTTCACTCCCCGCCTCAAACTCCATCCAAATTGTTTATTAACTGAAAGGGTGAAGAAACCATCTAATTGGACCGGAGTCAATCAGATCGGGGGTTTTGTCTCTGCATAAAAGGGTTAATCTCCTCGTCGATTCGGTGGTTAGCTAACTTCCTTCTCTGGTAATCACTGCAAAACAGAAAGCTGTTAGACTCGCCACGGGGAGAATGGGGGTTCTCTTCGTGACCACCCTCCGGCGTGAGAATAAGTACAGTGATCTCGAGGAAGAAGATGTAGTAAAAGTGAGAGCAAGTGAAAGTAACTTGTGAGATCATACCTGAAGCATCTTATTTATAACCGGATTTTGGCGGGAAAATGGTGTAATGGAGATAGTAACGGAAAGCACTTTTCCGTTGGCAGTTATTACTTCCTTCCATCAATTGTTAACTTCACATCCATGCACACGGATCGTGGGTCTGATCGACGGTTGGGGATTTGCCACGTGGAAAGTGGTTTTGTGTAGATCGTCCTTTAAGTTAGTGCTATCATCGTGATTTAGATGAATGCTCCGGATCGTGCCATGTCATATTCGGTTATAACTGAATGAAGCCATGCACGATGAGAATTTAAATCTTCTAGAAGATCTACAGCTGTAAACCATTGCATTTATGCCACGTGTCCATTCTGTGGCAACAGAAAAGATTCCTTTGTTCAAGTCTTGATTTCAGGCGCGCGGAGATGTTTAGAATTTTATCTTCAAGCCTAACTGTACCCTTGCGCGAGCCCGCGCAAGGGTGTTAGTTCAATGTTTGTCTTTCTTTTTCTCCGGCGCATGGTTATCGAAGACTGTTCTTTCCCTAATCTTATTTAGAACCACTGCGCGGCCGCGCATGGTCTTATTTAAGATGTTTTTGGGATGAAGTTAGGGTATGGTCCTATGCGCTTGCGCATGGTTTTTGGGACCATACCCCTTCAAGTCCCCCCGGTCCAGTGTTGCTCCTATGCGCCAATGGCAAGTAGGTGGAGCACTGGACTATAAAGATGAAGTTGCGCTTTTGCTATTTGAGAAGTAGCAAGGTTTGTTCAGCGCAAAGTGCGGAGAATCTTCTTGCAAAACATATTGTCTTGTTTCTTCAGGCTGAGGTTTTCATGATTTCAAATTTTGAAAAACTTGACTCATGGTAGGAAGTTGGTGAAAGGTACTGTGTTGATGTTGACATGTGACGGTTAGGTGACAGGCTGTCACTTATTAGACGTCAAACATTAATTGGTCGTCGTCAAATGTGGTTCGTACGCGTGCGTGAGGTTGTTTCTTGTTCCCCACTCGTCCTTATTGTCTTGGTAACCGCGTCTTCCTAAAAAAGGGGGTTTACGGTTTTCGAGAGCATTAATGGAGATGGGTATATAAACCCTTGAGTGGCTTGCCTTTTTCATTAGTTGTCTTTGAGTTCTTTCATCTTCTCCGATTTACTTTAAAGAGAAACCTGCAACTTTGTGTTTTTTACCCTTTATGTCTACCGGAGATCATCTTGACGACTCTGCAGAAGAAATGTATGCTTCCGTACCACCGCTGAAGTGGTCGAAGGAGATCTTCGACGGTCTTGTTCAGAATTTCAAGTTTCCCGAGAGTTGGGGTGCAATATACGCAGAAGACGGACAGACGGCGGCACAAGCTCCGACCGGTTACATTACACTGTTCTGGGATTATTTTTCTGAGGGCAAGTTCCGATTGCCGGCAACAAAATTTTTCCTTGACATTCTGAGTTATTGCAAATTCCATATTTCGCAGTTAAACCCTATGAGGATGGTGCGGATCCGGTGTTTCGAGTTTCTTTGCCGATCGATGCACATTGAGCCGTTGGTTGATCGATTTAGAGTTTTCTACCTGTTGCACTGTGCTCAAGGTTTTTACTCTTTTGCTCAACGTCCAACGGCCAAGAAGATTCTACTTGTACCACCGAAATCTTTTCATGAATGGAAGGGAAAATTCCTTTTTATCAAAGCCGGAGTTATTTCGATGAAGATGTTCTTCCGAGGTGCAGAAGACATTGTGATGGAAACCTTTAAAACTCCGGAATCGGAGGTATGGTATCAAGATATGAAGGATGTTCCTTCTATTGAACTACCGGAAAGGGCTTTAGTTGCTGCAGGGATGAGTCTGCACTGGAAGATGGACCGTCAGGATAAACCAGTGTATATGGAGGATGACAAGAGTAAGTCCTGAGATCTTCCTTCCTTTGTTTTTTTACCTCCTATAGAACCGTTATTGATTTTTCTTTTACAGTTATTGCCTTGTATGTTGTGGCGTAAAAGAGAGAGCATAGAAAATGTCAACCGTAAAAAAGGGTGCTAATGAGGAGCCCTGGTACTATCAAATAGTAAGGAACTTTGCGCTTCCAAGGGACGTAGATTTGAGTGCGCAACCTTCTACTAATGTTGGTATGTTTCTTAATACATTTTAAGCAATATTACAATATTACTCTTTGCTGACTTTGCGCTTTGGGTAATACTGCAATATTTTCTATTTGAATAGGTGAGTTGACAAACCTAGGCATAGGCCCTGAATCAAGGAAGAAGAAACGTGCTCCGGCTGTTACTGCTGCGCCGAAGAAGGTTGATGCGCCGAAGGCAAAAGTTCCAAAGGAAGAGAAAAAAAGGTACGCGCCTTTTCTCTGAACCCTGGTGTGATTATATAGTGGTGTCTAATACATTGGAAGGAGTTGCACCTGTAGCTGTGAGGAAACCAAAAGCGGAGCCTCGAGATACTGCAGACTTTCCGGTGCCAAATCCTGATGATCCTATTGATCTGGACTCAAGTCCTGAGCCTTTACTGAGGGCTAAAGCGGTGAAGAGGAAACCAGAGAGTGAAGCTGCGGCGCAGTCCGCCAAGAAGGTTACAAGAAAAAGAATCAGTATGAAGGGTAACTTGGACGCTCGTGCTGCGAAGCTTTCTCCGGGTGAGCGTCTTCTTGACTTTTGTTTCCTCATACTTTAAGTTAATATGAACTTTCATTTTGCAGAAAAGCCTATTCCGTTTGTTCACATGGAATCATCATATGTTTTTAATGATGATCTTCCGCCATCACTACCCCGCGCATCTATTAAAGAACAGTTGGAGGGCACCAAGGTTGCAGAGGCGGAGGTAGAGAAGGCTGTTGAAGTGGAGGAGCATGTTGAAGTTGAGTTGGAACCGGAGAAGATTGTGGAAACGGAGACTGCTGACGTTGGTGCTACCAAGCCCAAGTCTTCTGAGGTTATGGCACATGGACTAGAGAGAGGAAAATCGATTCTTGAACAAGAGGATCCTGTGATAACCATTCCTTCTTCTGCGACCACTTCTGCTCCTCTTAGAGATGATATTGAGGAAAACCCACATTGTGTTGATCAGGGCTTTATTGCTCATGATGAGGAAGACTCTCCTATCCGCCCGGAGGAAACTCTGGGGGATTATTACTATCGATCTTATTCAGAGAAGAGAGCTTCCGAAATTCATGCGCCTGTATGGAAGCTTAAGCAAGGCGATACCTTTTCTGACTAGCAAGTTTGCCGAGACTGGTTGCAGGGTGTTTTCCCTCCTGCTGAAGTTAAATTTCAAGAAGAGCGATCCCATGATCAAACTTATCACTCGTATCTTGAAGAAACTGCTAGCTCAACTTCCACCACTCATCTATAGTGCGTGAATGGCGCAGCATCGTAACACCCCAAAAATGGGTTTGGTAATTTAAACCCGGTTAATACAAAGGAACGGGTAAAAATACTGTTAAGGGTAAAAGTGAACCCGTAAATGAATATTAACTAGGAATAATTAACGTAGTTGAATATTAGTATCGTTGGCATTAAACGAAGGGTTGTAGCCTTATTTAACTAAAACGAAACATGAGGGACCTAAGTAAACAACTTGAAAGTTGTTTTATTAAAAAAGAAAACAACACACACACAAACACACATCGTGTGTGTGTGTTCATCAACGAGCAGGGAAGGCTCCCTTGGAGCCAAAACCCTAAACTTCACAACTTCTCCAAATTGAAAGGCTAAACGAAGCCCAAATTCACAACCGAACGTGAATTAACGATCACCTTCACAAGGGGATCATAAGGTATGTCTTAAAACTTAGATTTGATGATCTTGTTTGAAGTGGGTTATGATCAATCCATGAATTTGTATGAAATTAAGCATGTATAGGTGTTAGAAACACCAAATAGAACTTGTGTTATGATTAATTTCAAGTTATTGGGTGATTTAGAATGAAACCCATTGCATGAGTGTGAAGATGATGATCATGATGAACTTGTAGATGTTATAGTGTGATCTTGTGATGTATAAGGTGTTATATGATAGACTGAGATAGATAGACTTGATGTGGAATTTATGATTATGAGATTTTGATTTAATGTGATGGTTCATAAGATGAAATAGGGAAGAACATGCTTAAAGCACTTGTACATTATGCTTAGAAAGTGATATGCACACCAAGTGTTTGATGAAATGCTTAAGAGAAAATGATAAGTGAGATTGTATGCTAATAATGAATAAATGTATGTAGAATGTGATGATGATGTATTAAAATAATAGAATTGTATAAGGAATGTGTTTTGAATGGATTACAAGTGAGAAATTAGTTTGATAAGATGATATGGAAAGAACCTTCATTAAAAGGTATGTATGCTCATGTATGCTAATCATGTTATGATAAATGTGATGACATGTATGGATAGGAGTCATGTCAACATGGACACAAGCGTGGAAGGGCAACGGGCCAAGGATAAACACGGAAGCTATGCTCGAACTCGGACGCATGAGGTAAGTGAACTCCGAACTTACCCTTTTGTTTGGTAATGTATTTATGATATATGGTAATTATTGAATGTAATGTGAGAAGATATGAATCGATCTAATTACTAAGTTAAGTTTTAGTGGAAATGGGTCGGAAGTGGTTAAGAAGGAGATTCGATTAAGTTTGGGTAAGAAAAGGGAACTTACATATTGAATTATGCATAAAGATGAATTAAGGAGTTATACATGTAGGATGTAAGTTGTAGATACGTGTACGAATAGAAAGTGAATACATGCTTGTGTGAGTATTTAATTATATGCTTGAATGAATAAGATGAGTTATGTGTATTCGAGGACATGTTCATATGAAGAGAAGCTAATGATACTAACCATTTTTCTATTGAGAATTAATGTGAAGTATAGGCATGTTAACAATGGAAGTGAAGGTTGACTCCGCAATCCGATGCGAGTGATCGAATGGATGGATGAAGGGGCTAGTATAAGAGAAAGCATGATATGTTGACGCCTTATTATACATGTGTTAAGATTTTGTATTATGTCACCGGATACTAATGATGTGATTGAATGTGGTGACTGCAGGTTGTACAGGTTTATGGATGTTTCATCAAGAAGTGTACGCGGTTGAAGATCGAGTCAACGCATGGATTGTACGTGGGTGTGAATGTGGTCAAATAAATTTTATATAAGTATGTTAGTTTTTAATTAATTTATAAAAAGGGATTAATGTATTTAAGTGAAAGAAAGAATATCATTAAAGAAATTTTAATTATGTGTTTTCCGCTGCGAATCTTGGGTTAAAACGTGTTAGGGCCTTACAAGCATGCATAAGGAGTGGAATGCTTTTGAAGCGTCCAAAAAGGAAGTTACTGAAGAGAAAGCAAAGGTTGCCCTGTTGAGAGCCAAGCTGGAGGCTGATCAAGCCAAGTTTGAAAGTAAGCAGAAGACAGAGGAATGGTCAGCTGCGGGATGGAAAAGGAAGGCTGAATCTGAAGCTGCTCTTCTTTCAGAAGAGCAAAAACGTTGGAGGGAAATTTACGACAAAGATAACAGTGAGAAGATGGTTCTTTGGAACAACATTAAAAAACTTAAGGTGGAGATTGAAAGGTTAAAGAAGGAAAGGGCAGAGGCTAAAGCTGCACGTGATGAGGCTCGTTCTTATAGAGAAAGGAGTGAGCAAAGAGAGGTACAAACCTGCGCCACCCTTGCCCTTAGAAATAAGGAGATAGAAGAACTCACTTCTTTATTATTTGATCAGGAACAAACTAAGGCGGAGCTTGAATCTGCCAAAAAGGATTTGCAGCTTGAGAGAATTGAGAAAGCCGAAACCTCCTGCCGTCTTGCCGAAACTGAGGAGAAGTTGGAAAATTCTGAAACTGCCCGGGTGACGGGGGAGAGTTTGGTTGAACCTCTGAAGAATGACATGCTATGGATGAGGCATCATGGGGTTATCAACGTAAGTATGTCAACCCTTTATATTATTTCTGATACGTTTGCACATCTTCTTATCGTGATTTCTGTCTGCGCAGGTTGCAAATTCGATTCTCAACTCCATCGACTTAGATCAGTCTGTTGCCAATTTGATGGTTACCGCGCGGAGTGACGGATATGCTCAGGGGTATGCAGAATGTACCCAACTTGTCAATGATGCCCTGAGGGTTGATTGGGACAACAGTAGATCTGCCACGTGCGGAGTTGATACTGGGGCTGCCCATGTTGCTGCTAAGATAAAGTATAACAACCTGCGTCTTCCGGTCATGGATTTGGTAACCGCTGCACTTCAATCTGAGGACTTTGTGGCGCAACTGAAGGATATACTCCCAGATGAGGCGGATGCCTCCGATGAAGACTTAGAATAGGTTGTCTTGTACTTTGTGGTTGTTGAACATGTCGGTTGGATAGGTTTGGGATGTGGATCCCGTTTGTAATATTTTGTTATTGCGCTGTTGCGCAAGTAACTCTTGTCAATGTGTTGCCACGCATGTAGTTTTTGTTAATACGCTGCTGCGTAAGTAACCTTTTGTGAATGCATGGTATTTTTAGTTACAATGTTTGCATGAGTACAATTACTTTGTTTAGGTAAGACAAATAAGGATGGTATAAAGCTCATGTGTGAACGTAGGGCTGGACCTTGCGCAGTACCTGCGACCGCAAACCGTTCATGAGACTTGTGTTTAGATTACCATAGTGTTTTTGTACTTACCAAAAGAAATTGCATGCATTTGTAATAAAACATAAAGGTGTAATGTAACAAACTTTGTATTGATTTGGATAAGGCGCAGAGGCCATATAGTACAAAGCTGCTATTAGGATAAGTAAGAAACTTAATTTACTGCGTATGTAAATAGTCCTTGTGCCATAAGTTGACAAGTTGAAGAACCTGCCAAATATGAAGGAAACTATGATTACATGTAGGGGTGTGCAAAAAACCGAATTAACCGAATGTCACGGCCCACGATCCGGTTTGACCCGTTTCAGGAGCCGCGGCAGAAAATACTGCGGTATTGATTTAATTGAGTTTAACAGCGGAAACAGGATCGCTTAAAGCTAAAATTTTTCCCCGATTATTTATTTCACAATTCGGGATAAAACCCCGATAATTTACAATATTATATTTTTACTATAAAAGTGTGATATTACAAAATCATTTATTTATTTTATATTGAGCCACTATCTTAAGCTTGAAATGCTCCCCAGCACTTTTCCTGAATTACAACAGATCACCTGAAACATGTTTGAAAAAGGTTTTGTCAGCGGGAAATACTGAGTGAATCATTCTATTTTGCATAATGATGCATAGTTATTAATTACAGCATAAGAGCGATTACAATGGCTTCTATCTTATTTTTATCTGGCATTCTGTCACAATGGTGACAAGTCACAATGGTGACAAGTCACAATGGTGACAATGGTCATACCACTATTTAGATCAATGAACCTAAATAGTGATGATTATCCCTGTAGGTCAATGAACCTAACAGTGATTATCCCGAGTAGGTTAATGAACCTAACTGGGAGAAATTAGTAATGTGCACAATACCCCACTAACCAATAATTCAAGATATCCACGACTTAGTCCCTGTAATTATAACCTTGAAAATAATTTGGAGTATTGTAAAATATTTGATAAAAATAACTCACAAACTGTGAGAAAAGGAGAATGACTCACAAACTGTGAGAAAAGTTTTATAAAGCAATTTGATAAAGAGAGAATGACTCACATTGCAGATTTATACGGGCAGAGCCTAGCCTACTGATTAGCCTTTTATCCTAATTTCAATAACAAGCACACAATTTGGAATTAGTAATCAATCCAGCATTTACGATAACTCACGAGATCAAATTCTCACAATGAATGTCAAAATGCAATACTTTGTCCATCGAATTAACGATGATCCATTGAATTAACAATGAACGACAAGGTATAATACTTTACCCATCGAATTAACGATAATCCGTTGAATTAACAACGAACGATAAAGTATAATACTCTACCCATCGAATTAACGATAATCCGTTGAATTAACAACGAACGATAAAGTATAACCCTAATGTGGGCGGCACTTAAACATTCATTGGATATTTAGATCAATCGGACAATGAATCGTAGCAGCGATTGTGCTAATACCCTGATTGCAGCTTCAATTTAGTGCATGTGTGTGTTAATTGAAGTATACAGCAGAAAACTCGGTGTATAATTGAGAATTCTTTCGTCGTAAAATGTCCAGATTTCGAATGCCAATGTTCTGTATTTATAGTTGTAATTTCGACATGCTAGCCTACCTGCTTGACATGCTATGGACCGTAAGCAGTATCCCTTATGGTCCGTAAGGGACACCTAATCACTATAGACTTGCCACATGTGGGACTAGCTCTGATAACTTGACACCTTCTGAAAATTCGAAGTGGCCAGCACGTAATTGTAGATAATTATCAACTAGGGTTTACCCCCCCCCCCCCTGAGTTTTAGGGGCCCTGATCCTGATTCTGAAAATTATGAAAATCTTAGGGTTTGCACAGAATCACTTGGGTGTCTTAATTAAGGTTTTCTATTGGTCAAATTACTTTAGTAATTATGACTTTTGATGAGAGTCGTTACATTCTCCCCAACTTAATAAAAATCTCGTCCTCGAGATTTACTGGAATAATTGAGAATACTTTCTCTTTCTTTTTGATTCCAGTTCCCAAGTATATTAGGATCCTGTCTTTGAATCCTACTTTACTTAAACTAATACTATTTGTTTACCTTTACATCTTAGAAAGGTACTACCAAAAATTCATCTAATAGACATTTCTTGAATTCATGAAATATATCATGTATTTCAACTAACCTTCCTGGTAGTTGTAAACTATAAGCAACTAATCCAATATGTTGAATTATTGGAAATGATCCTACATACTTTGGTCTTAGCTTTCCTTTCTTACCGAATCTAACAACTCCTTTCCAAGGAGATACTTTCAATTATATTTTGTCTCCAACTCAAACTCCAACGGCTTTTATCTATTATCTGCATAATTCTTATGACTATCTCTTGCCGTTTTCAGCTTTTCCTTCGTGATAATGAATATCACAATCGTAGTTACTTAGGATTTTCGTTCATCTCTTTTGCCTCAAATTCTTTTCGCCTAAATATATATATATCTTAACTTCTTATAATCCGTATAGATAGTATCCTTACTTCCATACAGATAATGTTTCCAAATCTTAAGGCAAAAATTATGGTTCTAATTCTAACTCATGAGTGGTATAGTTCCTTCATACCTTTTTCAATTGTCTTGAGGCATACGCAATTTCCTTTTTGCGTTGCATTAAGGAATATCCAAATCCTAGCTTTGAAGCATTACCATATACTTCAAAATCTTCTGTTCCTTAATGTCTATAATACTAATCCTACAAAATTCTTAATTCCCATTGCGGTTTACAGAATCTTCCATTTGGTAATCACTGCTATCTTAGTAAGATCTAAGTGAATACCTTCATGGTTCACCATATGACCTAAAATTGCACTTCATCCAAAATTTATTCTTCAAAAATTTTGGAGTAAAGCTTTTCTTTTTCTTAACAACCAATATTGTGCTAACCGATAAGGTTCCCTGGCTTATCGGTAAAATTCCTGGAATTAGATGAATTTTAAATTCTATCTCCATGTAATCCAGGTAAATCTTCTGGAACTATATCTGGGTATTCGAAATTTACAGAAATTTCCTTAAATTCTGTATCTTTAGTATTAATGATATTTAAAATCATATATACTATTCCTTGCTTTCGTTCATATTTAGCAATTTCCTTTACTGATATGAACTTCATAGGTTTATATGGTTTATCTCCTGTAATCATAACTACTTCTCTGATGGTTGATTGAATTTCTAAGAAATTCTGATCACAGATAATGATCACAACATCGAATTCAACTAATTTCATAGATAATAGGGTTGCAGAAAACTTATAACTTATTTCTATGTTCTGCATAACCTTATTTATTTTAACTAAATTCTCATCTGCCGTTTCTAATATATAGAAATTTATCTAATGCTGGTTAACGGTAGGTTAAGAGTTTGGTAGAGTAAAGTTTTTATAAAACTTTGGTTTGCACCAGAGTCAAATAATACTTTTATGTAAACGTTGTAAGCTAAGAACATACCGGCTATCACATCTGGAATCATCTCGGCTTCATGAGTAGTCAGCTGAAAGGTTCTCGCATTCCTTTTTGCTCCTTCTGCTGGTTTGACTTGATTGTCAAATGGTTTATTCAGTTTTGGACAATCTGGCCTAAGATGTCCAGTTTCTCTACAGTTGTAGCAAACTGAAAATTTCTTCCTCCTACAATCTTCTTCTTGATGCCCTGGGATTTTGCAAAAATTGCAATATCCTTTGCATCTTCCAAAATGCTTCCTTTTGCAAAAATTGCAAAATGGACTAGTAGAATATTGCCTAATCCCTCCTTTCTTGAAATGGTTATAGTTACCCGAACTGAATTCTTGGGTAATCTTTTGAGCTACTTCCTTCCTTCTATTTTCTTCTCTTGTCCGTACTAGCTCATCAGTCATAGTATTGGCTAATTCTACTGCATCATCAATTGTGCGAGGTTTCGCAGCTTTGACGATATTACGGATCTCGGAAATTAATCCCCAAATATAACGAGAAATAAGTACCGGCTCTGGCGAAGCCAGGGTTGGTACCACTCTAGCATATTCAAAGAATGTCGTAGTATACCCTCGACAATTTACATCTACCATCCTATGGGTTAGAAACTTATTTTCCATTTGATCTTTTTCATACTCAGGACAGAATTTTCTTTCTACAAGACTCTTAAATTCTTCCCAGTTCATAGCATACGCCATCCTTCTTCCTTTTGCTTGCAACATCGTATTCCACCACTCTAGCGCTACTTCTTTGAAAAGGTTTGAAGCGTACATAACCTGATCATCCTGAGCACATTTACTTATGGCAATTACTGCCTCGGTTTTCTCTAACCAACGCAGTGCTGCAGTCGCTCCTTCATTGCCTGCAAACTCAGTGGGTTTACAAGCAAGAAATTCTTTGTAAGTGCAACCAGGCGTTGCAACTTTCCTTTTCTTAGGGAGCGGAGCTTGCCGTGGTTCATTATCATGATTAACATGATTATTACCTCCATTTACGCTATTACTGAAATTATCTTCAGAAATGCGTTTACTAGGAACAACTTGTTGCGGTTCGATTAGATTTTTAACAGCAGCCATGATTGCTGGTATAGCATTGGCTATCCCTTGAGCAACTATTCCTGGAATAGTGTTGGCTATTTCTTGAGCAATAATATTTTCTATATCTTGCCTAGTCACATATTGATTCCCTGATTGTTGCTCAGATTGATTACCCTCATTAACTGGTTCATTATTAGCGTTTTCCATCTGATATCTATTTTATAGATACATAATTAGTATAAAGGAAATAATTCTATGTCACAATTTAATTGCACATAATCACATAAACGAATATACAAACAAAATTGTAACTTTTCTAATATTTCCTTATATCATGTTTCTATATACACCTGTTTTATTATTTATTTTAAACATACTGATTTTACTATTACTTTTACACAACCACCGTTTCATAATCCCCTATCCTTTATCAGATGATGTTCTAATAACGGCGTTTCTTCTCGTCGTATTTCCAGGAGATTTGTCCCAAAGTCTCTTGGATTCTATTCCCAGCATCCATTTTGTCAAAATGATGAAGTTTAGTCCTATTCTCGTTACTTATTAGTAAATTTGGTAAAGGTTCTGGATTGTACTTAGGAAAAAGCCTATAGGGATGGTTTTGTAACAGTATTTCATTATCCAACCATTCGTCTATATTCCAGTGATTTGAAGAATTTGGAATAGATGGTTCTAAGTTTATAAAATTATTTTTATTAACAGGCTCAATAGTATCATCAGTTGCCATTATAAAATCTAGTTCTTCTTGAGATGGTAATTCCTCCATTTGCCTAGAACTTTCCCCAATTTCCATTTTCTTAGGCTTAGGTTTCTCGAGAGGTAAAGCATTGAATTCTATAGGTCCTTCTATGTCTGGAATATACCTATTAAAATCTCTGGAAACTTCTATTCTTACTGGATAGAGATTTAAATTCTGAAGGGCTTCCGACAGATCACTCATGCTGATTAGTAAAATACACATAATTATTAAATCATACTAAAATTTTATGTAACAACTTTTTAAATAGTATTTCATATTACCAAAACAACTAAAAATTTAAACATACTAGGTTTTATTTGTAATTTATTTATAAATTTTTCTAGACTGTAGATAATAAAATACTAAACTTTAAATCAGAATATTTAAAGATTTATATTTACTATTTACAATGATTAACATATCAAAATCTATATACTAAATAAGTATGATGACTTAATTTATATATATTAACTAGTCATTATCATGGTGGATATTGGTTAATCCTGCCTTGTTTAAGCATAGGTGATCAGTCCATGCTTAACTAAGGCTAGGTTATCCAATATCTACCTTTGATAATAACCTTAGTATTTAAAAATAATCTTAATACTACTATTATTAATATATTATTATTAATAATAAAATTATTAATGATAAATAACTAAACAAAAATTTTAAATAAGAGTATACTTCAAACATAAAAATATAATTTCTTTACCACAATATAGTAATACTATATTAGGTAATTCCATATATTAATCAAATAAATTTATAATTTTTTTTTTCGATTAACGATGATAGAGCAACAAATATTACAATATATATAAAAATATGCCCATATTAAAATTAACAAATAGCCAGTTAATAAAACACATAATCATATAATAGTAATCAGGAAAAATTAAGTATTTCTAAATACTTAATTAGCTTAACCCAGTGGCTCTGATACCACCTTTTTCTGTCACGGCCCACGACCCGGTTTGACCCGTTTCAGGAGCCGCGGCAGAAAATACTGCGGTATTGATTTAATTGAGTTTAACAGCGGAAACAGGATCGCTTAAAGCTAAAATTTTTCCCCGATTATTTATTTCACAATTCGGGATAAAACCCCGATAATTTACAATATTATATTTTTACTATAAAAGTGTGATATTACAAAATCATTTATTTATTTTATATTGAGCCACTATCTTAAGCTTGAAATGCTCCCCAGCACTTTTCCTGAATTACAACAGATCACCTGAAACATGTTTGAAAAAGGTTTTGTCAGCGGGAAATACTGAGTGAATCATTCTATTTTGCATAATGATGCATAGTTATTAATTACAGCATAAGAGCGATTACAATGGCTTCTATCTTATTTTTATCTGGCATTCTGTCACAATGGTGACAATGGTCATACCACTATTTAGATCAATGAACCTAAATAGTGATGATTATCCCTGTAGGTCAATGAACCTAACAGTGATTATCCCGAGTAGGTTAATGAACCTAACTGGGAGAAATTAGTAATGTGCACAATACCCCACTAACCAATAATTCAAGATATCCACGACTTAGTCCCTGTAATTATAACCTTGAAAATAATTTGGAGTATTGTAAAATATTTGATAAAAATAACTCACAAACTGTGAGAAAAGGAGAATGACTCACAAACTGTGAGAAAAGTTTTATAAAGCAATTTGATAAAGAGAGAATGACTCACATTGCAGATTTATACGGGCAGAGCCTAGCCTACTGATTAGCCTTTTATCCTAATTTCAATAACAAGCACACAATTTGGAATTAGTAATCAATCCAGCATTTACGATAACTCACGAGATCAAATTCTCACAATGAATGTCAAAATGCAATACTTTGTCCATCGAATTAACGATGATCCATTGAATTAACAATGAACGACAAGGTATAATACTTTACCCATCGAATTAACGATAATCCGTTGAATTAACAACGAACGATAAAGTATAATACTCTACCCATCGAATTAACGATAATCCGTTGAATTAACAACGAACGATAAAGTATAACCCTAATGTGGGCGGCACTTAAACATTCATTGGATATTTAGATCAATCGGACAATGAATCGTAGCAGCGATTGTGCTAATACCCTGATTGCAGCTTCAATTTAGTGCATGTGTGTGTTAATTGAAGTATACAGCAGAAAACTCGGTGTATAATTGAGAATTCTTTCGTCGTAAAATGTCCAGATTTCGAATGCCAATGTTCTGTATTTATAGTTGTAATTTCGACATGCTAGCCTACCTGCTTGACATGCTAGCCTACCTGCTTGACATGCTAGCCTACCTGCTTGACATGCTAGCCTACCTGCTTGACATGCTAGCCTACCTGCTTGACATGCTATGGACCGTAAGCAGTATCCCTTATGGTCCGTAAGGGACACCTAATCACTATAGACTTGCCACGTGTGGGACTAGCTCTGATAACTTGACACCTTCTGAAAATTCGAAGTGGCCAGCACGTAATTGTAGATAATTATCAACTAGGGTTTACCCCCCCCTGAGTTTTAGGGGCCCTGATCCTGATTCTGAAAATTATGAAAATCTTAGGGTTTGCACAGAATCACTTGGGTGTCTTAATTAAGGTTTTCTATTGGTCAAATTACTTTAGTAATTATGACTTTTGATGAGAGTCGTTACACCGAACCATAACCGAATTAAGCGACAAAACTGAACCGAAAAAACCGAACCAAATAAAAAACCGGTGGGTCGGTTAATGGTTTTTTGAAAACCGAATGTAGCGGGTCGGTTATGGTTATCATTTTTTTCCATACCCACCATAACCAAACCAAACCGACATGTAATAAATCTTTGTAGGATTTAGGACTTTTCACCATATTTTTAATATTTGATGTTTTTGACCGAAGATTTTTAGTACTTATTTGTTTTTCATATCATTTTGTGGTTTTGGTTGAATATTTATTTGAATTTATTGAATGTATCATATCACTTTATTTGAATATTCGATAATAATTGGTATTAATATTATAGATTATATGTATTTTTTTACTACTATGTAATATACTAATATATACAAATATGCAATAACAATTTATTCCAAGTTAAAAAATTAAGTTATTTTTAGCTAAGCTAAATACACGGTTAACCACCCATAACCGACCCGCTATAACTATCAAAACCGAATAACCATAACCACCATAACCGATCGGTTATGGTTATGGTTATCCAATAACTGACATCGTGGTTATGGTTATTGTTTTTGGTCAAAACCGACCCAAACTGACCCATGCACACCCCTAATTACATGCGCACTGAACTGTCCTGGGCCCTTAGGTTTGTTTAGCTTTTTTGTTGCTTGGCCCTTCGTCTCCACGGGTGATCTGCTTAATTTCTTTGCGCACGTTCTGAACTAGATGGGTAAGTTCTCCACTCTTGAGTGCTTTTTCTATTTCAATGCGCAGACTGATGCAGTTATTCATGGTGTGCCCATTATCTTTGTGGTACTCACAGTAGAGGTTCGGATCTTGTCCTCTCTTGTTTTTCATTGGCGGTGGTGTTTTGAACTGGTAATCCTCGGTGTTGAGCACTTCCGCAGGTGTCTTGGTAAGAGGCGTCCACTGCCTTTTGCGATTTTCTTGTTTGGCTTCCTTTTGAGCTGTGATCTTGTTGATTGTTGCGCGGGCGTCATCTGAAGAATATGCGCCTGAAGTTGAATCTTTCTATCTTTTCATTGAAACCTAGGAAGTATCTAGGAAAGATGTATATGAAACTTCCTTGAACTTCCGACCACTGCTTCCGCTCATGTCCTGAGGGCGATTTTGGGGCAGTGGTGGTCTGTTGGAACTTAAATTGCGCTCTGTTTGAGCATAGACCTAGGCTGCTGCCATTAACTTCTCCCAGCTTTTCGGCAATCCTTCTGTCCCCGACAACACTTTGATCATATCATCACATCTCACCGCATATTTGAACTGTGCGCGGATTAAATGTTCATGCACATCACCGATTTCCAACACTTCCTTGTTATTCCTTGTGATGAAATCTTCCAAACTTTCATCGTCCCTTCGCCAAATGTTCATAACATTCGCGAAATCTCGAATGGATCGGCGCTGCTGACTGAAATGAACCAGAAATTTTTCTTTAAGATCAACCCAGAATGTTAACTTACCTATTGGTAGATTATCAAACAAAAGGCGTGCGGCGCCTGTAAGGGTTTGGACAAAAAAAGCCACCACATAGGTAGTGTCCATCCACCAACTAGTCTCACGTTGGTAAACACGCGCAGGTGATCATCGGTATCTGACAATGCATTAACCTTTACCACATTTAAAGTTAATTTTGCCCGTTCGAGGGGAGCCAGTGCAATCTCTCTGACAAACTTTGAGTTTTTAGCAGCTTCCGCTGGTCGATAAATCAGATTGTAGTCATACTTTGCTTCTCGGTTATAGACCGCACGGACTTTTGGTTTGTAACTTGCATGATCTCTCTGTATTCGATTGAAAACGCTTGTGTTGTCGTCTTCGTTATACGTTTTGTCGTATTCATCAGTTTGGGTGTCCCGCTTCTGTGAGAAACGCGGGCCCAAACATGAATGAACCGATTGGCGTTTTTGAGAGTACTGCTCTTCACGGTGATCTCGTCATCTGGATTCAGATTGAGTAGATTCATACATGGGGCTAGATTTGGAATAAACTTCCGTATCATCGACCGACATGTGTGACGGTGCATCATAATGCAACACTCGAGATGCAGATGGGGCTCGCACCTGAGCTGCAGATCTACGCGTTTGTGGTGCTGGTTGAGCAGTTTGTGTACAGGGCTGTGCAAAAACGGTGTTCAACGCACCTTGGGACTTCACGTACCAAGAGATTGGAGTTTCACCAGGAGGTAAAATTGAGCTGATCAGTATTTCAGGCTGCACTCCTGGTGTAACAGGATCATTCTCATGATTAACGTTGTTCTGAACATCGTTATCATCAGATGCTTCTTCCACGATCCCCTCGACACGGGAAGCATGAGCAAAATTGCCACTGTTCTCTGGTCAAGGGCCTGGTGGATGATTCGACGGAGCTTCTTCCATTGAAAACAGAAGAGACGAAATGAATCGATCGAGAAGATGAAAATGAAAATAGAAGAATCGGTGGGCGCCAATGAAGAAACAGTGATCTAGTTGGACCGGAGTCAATCAGATCGGGGGTTTTGTCTCTGCATAAAAGGGTTAATCTCCTCGTCGATTCGGTGGTTAGCTAACTTCCTTCTCCGGTGATCACTGCAAAACAGAAAGCCGTTAGACTCGCCACGGGGAGAATAGGGGTTCTCTCCGTGACCACCCTCCGGCGTGAGAATAAGTACAGTGATCTTGAGGAAGAAGATGTAGTAAAAGTGAGAGTAAGTGAAAGTAACTTGTGAGATCCTACCTAAAGCATCTTATTTATAACTGAATTTTGGCGGGAAAATGGTGTAACGGAGATAGTAATGGAAAGCACTTTTCAGTTGGTAGTTATTTCTTCCTTCCATCAATTGTTAACTTCACGTCTGTTTTGGTCAAAAATTATCGAAACAATTAAGTGATCAAATTAGTAAAGTGAGGTAGTGTGCTAGAAAGTGTGTTAAAAATATGCCGGTTAAGTTATTTGGAAAATCAGTATTCAGGATACGGCTCAGGATATTGAGCTGTATCCACGATCAAACTATGAGCAAAAAGTAAAGTAAATGACACGAGATGTACGAGGAAAGCCCTTGATCAATCTAGATCGCCGGCATAAAACCTCGGGAGCTGACAATCGCAGCTGCCTTGTTCTTCTTATTGCTTTCAACTTCAGGATACAGTGCAGGATATGGACCAGATCGCTAAGTGTTACAATGCTTTTGTATGAAAGTGAAAATTGCTAGAGAGCAAGTGTTAGAATGTAGCGAGTGTCAATGTGATGTCCTATTCGATCTGGTATACCCACCTATTTATAGTTACTAAATAGAAACTAAAATTCCTATAAATATGGGATGCTCCCGAATATTCCATAAATAGCCGTTTGGAACCAAATAAAGCGGGCTTAACGTCTTTCCTTGAACAACTTGGACCGAGTCTTCCGCGGAATGAGTCCTTGTGAACGTTGCTAGCTTCTAACCCACGTACCTGCACATAATCCGTTAGTAATCCTGAGGATACCATTCAGGATGTTACCAATATCCTGAATCAGCATCCCGGATGTAAACAGATACTATATAACCAAGATATAAATCAAGATACTTTCCAGGATATGGGCTCAGAATTTCACCCATAACAACGTCCATGCACACGGATCGTGGGTCTGATCAACGGTTGGGGATTTGCCACATGGAAAGTGGTTTTGTGTAGATCTTCCTTTAAGTTAGTGCTATCATCGTGATTTTGATGAATGCTCCGGATCATGCCACGTCATATTCGGTTATAACTGAATGAAGCCATGCACGATGAGCATTTAAATCTTCTAGAAGATCTACAGCTGTAAACCATTGCATTTATGCCACGTGTCCATTCTGTTGCAACAGAAAAGATTCCTTTGTTCAAGTCTTGATTTCAGGCATACGGAGATGTTTAGAATTTTATCTTCAAGCCAAACTGTACCCTTGCGCGAGCCCGCGCAAGGGTGTTAGTTCAATGTTTGTCTTTCTTTTTCTCCGGCGCATGGTTATCGAAGACTGTTCTTTCCCTAATCCTATTTAGAACCACTGCGCGGCCGCGCATGGTCTTATTTAAGATGTTTTTGGGATGAAGTTTGGGTATGGTCATGTGCGCTTGCGCAGGGTTTTTGGGACCATGCCCCTTTAAAGGGTATTTTGGCGGACTGGTGGTAATGGTGATGGCGGTTTGGTGGTAATAACAGGTAGTGGTGGTAGTCGATTAGCAGCAGAGGGAGGGAAGAGGTTGCAGGTGATGAATTGTGATGTACTGGTGGTTTGATTTTCTTTTTTGAATAAAGAATGATGGTTTGATGATACATAACAGACAAAAATAGATTTATCAATAAACAAATTGATTTTAGGAATTAATAACAAATAATTTAATACTTACCTTTATAAAATTACTGAAATGCCCTTTTGCTTAACGAATACATTGGATGGAGTTAGATTCGGGGAGCAAAATGGAAAAACCATAGCAAACTATTGGAGGAAAATGGCTATTTTTAAAGGTTTGGGGCAAAACCGTTAAAGTGACCAAACCACAGGGAGCAAAATGGAAGTTTTCTCAATAAAAAAAGAAATATGGATTATTAAAAGTATGGGGCCCACCTTGTTTACCCTTCCCTTATAAACAACCGGCCACCCACACCCACCGTCACCATAGCCAACCTACCCCTTGACCATCGGACAAACACCCACCCCGCCCCTTCATCGCCGACCAAACCCTTACCCCCTGTCACCTTCTTCCCCACTCCACAACAACCAAACCCTGCCGAACCACTTTGTTCATCCACTTCTTTATACCACTAGAAAACAACAACCAAATCGGACCCAAATCGTTTTAAATCATACCAAATCGGAAACCGGATATCACCACTTCAAAAACCTCGATTTCTTTCCAAATTCTTTGTGTTGGTCCGAATCATTATAAGAATAACCATAAGAACATGATTCCAACACTTTGTGCTTTCGAATTTCATCCTATATTCTCTGCTTCGTCTTCTGTTCGTGATTGTCGGCATCATCGGAATCAAGTTCCCGCCAGAAGATTCGTTCTCATCGTTTCCACTAGAAACCTGTAAGTCTTTTTGACATCGTTCTAACCCCATAACAATTTCGAGTGCTATCTCTCACAACCGCCACCCACCACCATACCACCACCGCCTGCCACAACCTCATACACAGAAAATAGGTGAACGGAAAACTCGTTGTTGCCTGAAATGTCACCGGTGAGTTCAGATCTTTGCTGATTTGCTAATAATTATCACGGTCAAACCCTAGCCACAGATCAGAAAAGGGGGCCAAACTGGAACCCTAGGGAGCTGCGGTGGGAAGCATACGATGATTGTGTCGGTGGTTGTGGTAGTGGTGCGAGGGTTTCACGTCTTGTATTAAAGTTGAGCTTCAGAGAGGGTTTGATTGTGGATGCAGGTGAGGTGGTGGCAGGTGGTGGTATGGGGGTGGTGGCAGGTGGTGGTGCTAGTGGCGGCAGGTGGTGGTGGGGGTTTGCCTGAGAGAGAGAAAGAGTAGAGATAGTGTGTGTGTGTTTTAGAGAGAGTGAGGGTGTGTGTGTGTTTATGTAGCTATATGTGTGTGTGTGCGCACGAATATTTTTGTTATATTTTAATAAAAGAAAGCGTAGTTTTGTAATTTCAAATGGACTTAACGGAGAAAACTAACCGCCATCCACTCCAGGGACCATCCGAGTAACAAAAGGTAAACCACATGGAGCTTCGGTGTAATTTCCAAAAGTTGGGGACTGTAGTTGTTATTTTACAAAACCACCTGGACCATTCGGGTATTTTACTTTTTATCTTTTTTACTTTTCTCTGGGTTCCTCTATATTTTGTTTATAGATTTTGATTTAAGGGGTAATTTCATATATACCCCTACAAACTTGTAAAATATTATATAAACCCCTGCAAAATTATAAATATCATATATACTTTTACAAAGTAGTTAAAATATCATATACACAAATTCATTAAAAACAATTTAATAAAAGACAATTTTACCAATATTTTTCTGTAACTTTGAAATCTCATATACTACCTTTAACTTCAAATATCGTATTTACTCTTTTCTAGCTTAATTTATTTAGCTTAAATATTATATATACGGAGAATACTATTGTTTACGAAAAAAATTAAAAAATAAAAACAAAAAATGGGTAAAAATAAATTTAAGCTTAAAATGTGTTATATAAAAATATGAAGTTAAAAGATAAGCATATATGAAAACTTAGAAGTTAAAAAAATAAGTGTAAAATGATTCTTTATTAGATTGTTTTTAATAAATTAGTATATTTGATATTTTACCTAGTTTTTAAGGGCATATATGTGATGTATTGCGAAATACATCCATTTATCGTGTAGAGTTTGTACATTTTTCGTATTCATTAGTTTAGTTTTATTTAGAATTTCGTTACTTTGATCGAATCTTGTGTTTCCAGGTTGTTGGTGTTAAAAACGTTGAAAAACGAAGTGTTAAAGGCTGGGAAACGAGTGGAAACGAAGTTAGAATAATTTCTGAAGTTTTGGGGTGTTGAAGCCTATCAAGAAACGAATCATTCTGTGAAAAATGGGCAGTCGCGTCGCGCTACAAGGATCTTTTCTCACCGTCGCGGCCCGCCAGCGTTAAAATAATGATTTTTGATATAACGTGGCGTCGTGCCACGCGACCTCAAAGCCACATACCCGTCGCGTGACGCGACGGGGTGTTATGACGACTATTCTTCGTTTGGTTACCAGGGTTTCATATAAAAAGTCATTAATTATTCACAAAACCCTAAATTACGAATTAAGGAACACTTAGGCGATTTCGAGAGCAGATTTTACAAATTTCGGAGCGTTTTGGCGTGCAAGAATCATCCGGTTGAAGCTTGGAGCATAGGAAAGAAGATCATTCGGGTCTTATCTCCCGGTTTTCATTATTTTCTTGTTTTCAATACTTTGATGATGAATTCTTGTTTTGAACTTTGTGTTTTGATTTTAGACATCATGTTTTCCGGCTAAAACCTTTGTTACTACCTAGGGTAGATGATAGTTTAATGAAGTTTGGATTTTTAACGGTTTTCTATTGTTTGTGTATGGATTGATCTTTGAAAGTAAATGATTCTAGAACCTCTAATTTGGTGCGTATGCGTATTTAGATTTGATTGTTAATTATTTGTTGTTTCACATAAATTTTGGTGGATGTCTTTCACATAATGAATTTGTGTTGATTGTTCGTATCTTTGCGGGTTCGGGTAAATCGGACGATAGCCTTAGAAACAGTAATTAAAATACAATTAGAACTAAGTATTCTGCTTAACTTGTCGCTGAGAGGCTCGAGTTTGTTAGTAGGTCTCGGTACAATATATAGCTAAGATAGGTTTTGAGAGAAGTCGGTCTTAGTTCCCTAATCGCACCTGTGTCTATTAAACCAAGTTAGAATCTAGGGTTGCCTTAGACTTTCGCGCTGAGAGGTAGATTGTCGTATTAGGGTACTTTTAGAGACGTTAGAGGACTGAGAGGAATTCTAACAACCGGTGTTCACAACAGCCTTGTAGGATCTCACAGGTTTCTTCCTGAGAAGGGTCGGGAGGTCTTAGTAGAGATACCTTAGGGTTTTGTACTTTAAGATCCCGGTTCCATACCACAGTAGTACCGTTAGAAATCCATTCCTAGTTAGACTGGATTCAAGCCTAGGTAGTCGTTAATCTCTATTGAATCAAACCTTAGTTCTTATTCGTGTCGTAGTCTAGCTTTATTTTAATTTCAATTCTAGGATTTTAGTAACCCCCCCCCCCAAAACACAAAAAATAGTTAAGTTAGTGTCAGTTTCAGTCTAAATAAAGTCTTTAACGTAGTTAATTAGAGTCCTTGTGGGTTCGACATCCGGACTTGCTTTTCTTACTAGAGTCGGCCGGTTCACTTGCCGGTGAGTAGTTTAGTCGAGTTAGAGAGTCTAGATTATTATTACTTGAGTCTAAATTTAGGTTAATTTAGTTGATTTTTATTGAACTACTTCAAGCACATTAACTTTTTGGCGCCGTTGCCGGGGACTCTTGGCAATTGCGTTAATTACTTTGTTTGGATTTCATCTGATATCTTTACGTGCTTTTTGTGTGTTTTTTAGTCGTAGGAGTCCAAGTAATTTTAGTGTCTTTTTATTTTTAGAGTCTTTTGTAGAGTCGTCTAACTTGTTTGTTCTCGGTTTTGCAGTTAATGCCCCATACGCGTTCTCAGGGACCAGTGAAGCCACCGATCGACAAGTCTTCCTTCTCGACATCTAGTTCACAGGTTAGAAAATCCTCAACTTCATCTTCAGCCCCTTCTGACTCTACACTACAATCTAAACCACCAGCTTTTGACTTCACCCCGAAGTCGTCACCCCACAACACCCCACCACCGTCCCGTCCCGTTCCCGTACACCTAGTCCACCACCAGTATTCCAAATGGCCGAAAACCAAACTGTCCACCAACGTTCCACCGCGGGTTTTACCGCAAACTCACCCATCACCCTCCCCGAAATCACAAATGACAAGTCCTGGCAAATTCCTTCATACATCATGACCGCCATTAACAACTCTTGTCAGTTTCACGGTCGTGATGATGAGGATGCGCCCGCCCATATCAACCGTCTCACCCGTCTTTGCAGCACCTGTGGTATCGAAGATGTTAATCTTGATGCCCGCTATCTCCAAGTCTTCCCATTTTCACTTGCTGGCCACATGGCTTGATTCGCAGCCGACAGGTACTTTTACCACTTGGGCTGGACTTAGGGATGCCTTTCTTGCTAAGTATTTCCCACCTGCGAAGGCAACTCGCCTTCAAGATCAGATCCATTCATTCAGAATGGAGCCTGACGAACCATATCACTTAGCTTGGGAGAGGTTTCAAACTTTACTCTCACATTGTTCCCAACATGGGCTTTCTGATTGGGCTTTAGTAGAAAAATTTTATAATGGTCTCACCCCCGAGTGTAAGGCCCGATTCGACACATCTGCAGGAGGCCATCTTATGGGAAAGAAATCTGTGGACGAGTGCAATGATCTCTTTGAGAGCTTCGCTCATGCTGATATAGATCATAGTGCTACCAGCAGGAATTCCATTCCTGTGACTACTTCCTCATCCTCCCGAGGAGTAAACTAAGTTGTCTCGGACTTAAAGGTAGCATCTCAACTTGACTATATCACCAAAGAGTTATTAGAAATTAAGAAAAAGGTCAATAGGTGCGAAGTTTGTACGGGTGGTCATGATACTGTAGATTGTCCAACACTTACCCTAGAACAGGTAGAGTACATAGCAGGTCAAAACAGGGGTCCAACTAATCTGTTTAATAATAGTAACTCTAACTGGCGTGCTAATAATTACCGCTCTTCCGGTAATCCCACTGGGTTCCCATCAGGCCAATATCAAAGCAGCGGGCCAGGTTTCTATTCTAATGGGGGTTCGGGTCAATCAGGTTAGTTTGCTAGTTCAGGTTCAGGGGCAGTTTAGAAGTGAGGGGTTAAACCAAGAGGGTCAGCCTAGGAATGAGGGGTCAAATTGTAGTTTGTCTAGGATAGAGGACCTTCTTACCCAGCTAGTGGTCAAGGACCAGGCCACCAATGTACCTTAGAAGAACATGCTACATTCCTCAAGAATAACCACTCTAATTTCCTAGACCTTCAAAGGCAAGTCGGGGACATTGCACGCCAACTGCAAGAACGACCTCTCGGTCAATTTTCGAGAAACACAAATCCCAACCCGTCTTGTACTTTGAAGGCAATTTTGACCTGTAGTGGTAGGACCTTAGAAGAGGTAGTGAGACCCGAGAGTGTTGAGGTAGAAGATGAGGAGCCCGTAGATGAAGAGATTGAGATGGAGGCTCCCGGTAAAGTGCAACCTAGGTTAATCCCAGCAAGTACCGCACACACCGGGGGGCCTCAAGGTGAGAGTAGCATAGAGAAACGATCCACACAAATCGTTCCATCACCCACTGTTGATCTTTCCCGTGCTTCGTACCTGTCCCGTCTTAAAAACCAAACTTATTCTAAGGAGTATGGGAAATTCTTAGAGATCTTTAAGCAACTTAGGATCAACCTTCCGTTCATAGAAGCCCTTCAATCTATGCCTAAATACGCAAAATTCTTAAAGGACCTTCTAAAATGTAAGGATAGGTTAGGAGAGGTGTCTAACATTTCCCTTAGTGGAGGGTGTTCCGCCGTAGTCTTGAACAAGGTCCCGGAAAAATTGACTGATCCGGGCCTTTTCACCATTCCATGCTTGTTCGGGAGTGATACCGAGTGTAGGGCCCTAGCCAATTTAGGAGCAAGTATAAACCTCATGCCATATTCCATGTACGAGAGGTTAGGCCTAGGAGAGTTAACCCCTACACTCATGTCTTTGTCCTTAGCCGATAGATCAGTGAAGTATCCTCGTGGCATAATTGAAAACCTTTTAGTTAAAGTGGACAAATTCGTCTTTCCCGTAGACTTTGTTGTTCTTGATATGAAAGACCATGAGAAAGTTCCTATCGTTCTAGGATGCCCATTTTTGTGTACCGCCAAGGCTATCATTGATGTCTTCGACCGTAAAATCACACTCCAAGTCGGTGAGGAGAGAGTCACTTTCGAGATAGCACGTTCCATGGAACATCCTAGCGGTTCCGACGATCTTAGTAGTCCTTGTCATTCGGTCTATTTCATAGAGTCTTTCCTATGATGTGTCGACCATTGCTTTGACTATATTAGTGGAGCCGATTTAGTTGAGGGTAAGTTAGAGGAAGTAGTTGAGAAAGTAGAGGAAATTGTGAGTGAGAGTGAGGAAGGAGAAGAAACCGATTGGGTCCCCGAAGTGTTAGCGTTGAGTGAAGTGAAGAGTGAGATTGAGAGTACACCCTTAGAGAAACCCGCCCCATTAGAGCTTAAGGTTCTCCCATCCCATTTAGAGTATGCTTTCCTAGGTGAGGGGTCCGATTTTCCCGTCATTATTTCGTCTAAGTTAGAGGAGGGGGAAAAGGGTAGGTTTTTAGGGGTGTTGAGAGAGAATAGGGAAGCCATTGCATGGCGACTTTCGGATATCAAGTGCATAAGCCCCGCCTATTATACCCACCGGATACTCATGGAAGATGATTATAAGCCGGTGGTGCAACCTCAACGGCGCCTTAATCCGAACATGCAAGAGGTCGTTAAGAAGGAAGTGCTTAAGTTGTTAGATGTTGGGGTGATATACCCTATTTCCGACTCACCGTGGGTTAGTCCGACCCAAGTTGTCCCAAAGAAAGGCGGGATGACGGTGATCATGAATAAAGAATGAATTAATCCCTTATCGTACCGTTACCGGTTGGCGTGTGTGCATCGACTACCGTAAGTTGAATGACGCCACCCGGAAAGACCACTTCCCCTTGCCATTCATTGACCAAATGTTGGAGCGTTTAGCGGGTCAACAATTCTATTGTTTTCTCGATGGATTTTCGTGTTATTTTCAGATCCCAATCGCACCGAAGGATCAAGATAAAATGACATTCACATGCCCTTATGGCACTTATGCCTATCGCCGCATGCCTTTCGGGTTATGCAACGCTCCGGCTACTTTCCAAAGATACATGGTTGCTATATTCCAAGACATGCTTGAGACTTCTATGGAGGTCTTCATGGATGACTTCTCGGTTTGTGGTACCACTTTTGATCAGTGTCTTCTCAATCTTGATAGGATGCTTAAGAGATGTATAGAGACAAACCTTATGCTAAATTGGGAAAAATGTCACTTTATGGTGACGGAAGGGATAGTTTTAGGTCACAAGGTGTCTAGAGAGGGGATAGAGGTGGATAGGGCCAAGATAGATACCATAAGTAGATTGCCTCCACCCACTAGTGTCAAGTCCGTTCATAGCTTCCAAGGTCATGCGGGCTTTTATAGGCGTTTCATTAAGGATTTTTCTAAGATTACGCGCCCCAAGACCCGACTTCTAGAGAAGGATGTACCTTTCGTCTTTGAAGAAGAGTGCATCAAAGCCTTTGACTTTTTGAAGGAAAAACTCATTAGTGCCCCTTACTTGTTTCGCCCAATTGGAGCTTGCCTTTCGAGCTCATGTGCGATGCGAGTGATTATGCTGTAGGTGCGGTATTAGGTCAAAGAATCGAGAAACATTTCCATCCAATCTACTATGCGAGCAAAACTTTAAATGATGCTCAAGAGAACTATACCACCACGGAAAAAGAGCTCTTAGCCGTAGTATTCGCGTTTGATAAGTTTCGCTCATATCTTGTGCTTTCTAAAACCACCGTTTTCACCGACCACACCGCGTTGCGCTTTCTTTTCCAAAAGAAAGACGCAAAGCCACGCCTCATTAGATGGATTCTTTTGCTCTCCGAGTTCGACATCGAAATTAGGGATAAAAAGGGAGCGGAAAACGTAGCCGCCGACCATTTGTCACGCTTAGAGGATCCTAAGAGAGAGGAGGTTCGTGAGGATTCGATAGGAGACACTTTTCCTCATGAAACCATAGATTTCGTTAGTGCCGAGGTAGAGGATTTGCCATGGTTTTCGGATTTGGCAAATTACTTAGCAAATGGTGATATTGTGAAGGGTATGTCCTACCAACAAAAGAAAAAGTTTCTTAGGGATGCTAGGAAATACATTTGGGATGACCCTTACCTTTTTAGGATATGTGGTGATCAAATGCTTAGGAGGTGTGTTTTGAAAGAGGATGGAATGGATATCCTTAGACATGTGCATGGGGGTTTAATGGGAGGCCATCACGGGCCGAATGTTACCGCACAAAAGGTTTTTGATAGTGGCTTCTATTGGCCAACGGTAGTTAGAGATGCCATAGAGTTCATTAGGACATGTGACCGTTGCCAACGTACCGGCAACATCTCATCCAACGATGAAATGCCCCAAAATCCCATCCAAGTTCTTGAAGTCTTTGACGTTTGGGGTATTGATTTCGTGGGACCTTTCCCCTTATCGAGTGGGAATAGGTACATCCTCGTGGCCATTGACTATGTCTCCAAGTGGGTGGAAGCTCAAGCTTTACCTACTAATGATGCCCGAGTGGTTGTGAGATTCCTAAAGAAGTTATTCACATGCTTCGGAGTTCCTAAAGCTATTATAAGTGACCGTGGTACGCATTTTTGCAATTCCGTCATGGAAAAGGCACTAGCACGCTACGGGGTCACTCACCGTCTTTCTACCACATACCACCCGCAAACTAGTGGCCAAGTAGAGAATGCAAACCGAGGGTGAAGAGAATTCTAGAAAAACGGTAGGAAAAAGTAGGAAAGATTGGTCAGAAAAGCTCGACGATGCATTGTGGGCATTCCGCACCACTTACAAAACGCCGTTAGGAACCACTCCCTTCATGATTGTGTATGGCAAAGCATGCTATCTTCCGGTGGAGTTAGAACATAGAGCATTGTGGGCATTGAAAACTGTTAACCTTGACCTTACCGAAGCCGCAAGGAGGAGATTTTTTCAAATACATGAATTAGAGGCTCTAAGGGACGCCGCCTATGAACGATCTTGGAGTATCAAGGAAAAGACTAAGGCGTTGCATGATAGGAGGTTGTGAAGGTTGAAGGAGTTTAAGGTAGGTGATAAAGTGCTATTGTTTAACTCGAGATTGAAATTGATAGCGGGAAAGTTGAAATCTAGATGGACCGGATCGTATGTGGTAAAGGAGGTGTTTCCATACGGTACCGTCGAGTTGTATGACGAAGTTGATAAAGGTGTGTGGAAGGTAAATGGTCATCGGCTGAAACATTACTTGGGAGGTCCCATTGATACCACCGAGGAGGAAGAAATTCCTCTAAAGGATCCACCCACCTTCACCGAATATTGAGTTGAGAAAAGCTTCGTTTGTAGATTATGTACCGTTTGTATTTTCGTTTATTTTTCGTAATTTTTCATAGCTAACGGTAGTTTTTCGTGTCTTGTTTTTTGCTTGTTTGAGTATTTTGCAGGAATCACAACCAACGAGGAGCTGAATTTGTGAAGAAAACAACATTCCAGGTAAGTCCCAACACTTAGAAAAATTTGGGATGGTTTTGGGAAGGATGGGTAATACTTAGAAATTTTTCTAAGGCATGGAACTTGAAATTTTATGAAACCTACTGTGAAAAACAGCCCCTCGCGTGCCGCCACCACAAATACACTTCACTGTCGCGTTACGCGACCCCTCAGGTCACAAAACGAGTTTGAACCCTATTGTGGCGTCACGTGACCACCATTACCTTGACCTGTCGCATCACGCGAGCCCCAACATGACCCCCCTCTTTTGAACCAACCCGTGGCGCCGCGCCACAGCTCCAATACCCCGTCGTCGCGGCACGCTACCGCATACCAGATCGATTTAAATCCCTTATTCATCAGTCTTCTTCCCCAAAACACCCAAACCCTTCTTACCCATTCCCCATCGCCGAATATACCCTACACCACCATATATCAATCATCGAGCCACCATTTTCCGTCATTTGACCACCATTGTGACCGGATTTCAACCCTCAACAAACCCCACCATAGAAAACTCGTTTACCACCGCTGAATCGGTTCGATTTTGGACCTCTATTCACGAAAATTTTGAATTTTCTTGCAAATTTCGTGCGACTCATGTATGTCTTTCTCTCTTATACTCTTTAACACTTCAGTTAGCTTTCTTTTTAGTTTAGTTAGCGCAGCTTTGTGGTCTCGATGCTCGAGTCAGTTGCGGGTCGGTCTAGGTAGTTCGAGTCATACTTTTTTTAGAATTACGAGTCGTGTCAGTCTTGTGGTTCAGTGTGAGTCTTAGATTCGGTTGTTTTGTCGAGTCCAGTCGTGTCACTTGTGGGTTGTTTTAATATGGTTTCTCGGGTGCGGATGGTTATGTTTTGGGCATATTGAACATTGACTTGCTGATTGTTGATGCTACTTTGCTGTTATGACATTTAAAGTTCCGACCTTGTGATCTTGATAATCAAGTTTCGACTTATGTCTAGCGTAGGGTGGTCATGTTTAGTGTCGCTCATTGGCTGCGGGTGGATGGTTTGGGCTATTAACATTGTTTTGATGATGTTCATTGGTATGGTAGTCTATGGACGCCAAAAGTTCAAACCTTGCATATCGAATCGGAATTTTTGTAAGGAAAACCCTTCTTTAACTAGGCGGACTTTTTCAAATGCTAAAAAAAATTTGTTTCACAACTCATACACGGCTGATTTTACGCAAAGTTGGACTTCAATGTCGTCTTGGTTAGGCACTAGAATTTAATTGCGGACAATTAAGGTGCCAAGAGGGGGTAGTGTACATTGAGTCCAAGTGAGAGTCTTTTTAGTCATTTTTTAGTCTAGTTCTAGTTTACTTGCACGTACAAGTTAATTAGGCTCGCCCGTACTCAATCTCCATTCGGGCGAGTTTAATTATTACTTAGCAATTGTAAAAAGGTAACCCGTTTGTTTTTAATTCAACTTTATTTATGAATTAAGCCGCGAATGAAATGCTATACGGCTATTCTAATTTTTAGAAAAAAATTTATAAAAATCCAAAAAAAAAAAAACT
This sequence comes from Helianthus tuberosus, assembly GCA_030545235.1. Classification (NCBI taxonomy): domain Eukaryota; kingdom Viridiplantae; phylum Streptophyta; class Magnoliopsida; order Asterales; family Asteraceae; genus Helianthus; species Helianthus tuberosus. Next base: position 206,029,357 of record CM060425.1, read on the forward strand.
ATATAAAAGTTTCAAAAAATTCAAAAAAAAAATTAAAAAATAAAAAATACAAAAAATAATTTGTGATTAGTGATTATCTGTTTGTTTTGTCTTGTTAAATATCTGTTTTGCAGACATGGCAGCTGCGGGTAGTAGTAGAGGAGGTAGTGGTAGGGCCCGGAAGAGGGGTTCGGATCAGATATCGCAGGATACTCCGATTTTACAAATAGGTGCTAAGGATACGAAGTTGAGAAAAATCATTTATCAAACGTCTACTGAAAGGATTTCGACATGTAAAGTTAATAGAGTTGACAACCTGATGTGCAAATTATGATCTAATAAAAAACTAACCTAATCTAGACACCCTAGTTTTAAATTTATAAACTAAGACTCTCTAAATGCTAGACCACTGACAGGCAAGTGTACCTATTGTACGTAGTAAAGCCTAATGAAGTCCAAGTATCGAACCCACAAGACACTAGTGACGCTAAACTAGACTCTGACTCAACTAATTACTTAACTGGGTTATTTGATTTGATTGAATTTTGGGGTTTTAACTAATTAAACTAAAGGAATTAGCTAAGACGAACTAGACTACCTAGACGCAGGCTAAAGGCTACTAACGTGAAATCAAGGATGAGAAAGTATTAGCTAGGTTTGGAATCCTATTCGTGACTATCGGTTTTCTCTCGGCAATGCTAACTATGATGGAACCAGCTTCTAGTAATACGACACTCTAAGACTAAAGATAGGTTGAATTTCCTTCCGGTCTCATCAACTTCTCCTAAGGTCTAAAGGTCAAATAAAGCTCACTGGTATGAGTTGGATCACCTCCCGGTCTCACCAATCACAATACACCCTAGAGTGTACGGGGTAACCTAAAAACTCTTGACAAGACTTAGGAAAACAAATAATACTAGGGAACTTAGACAGATCTCCTCCCGGTCTCACTGCACCTAAATATCTAGCACCAAAGACAATCCTAACTATCTATCTCCTCCCGGTCTCAAGAATAGGTAGAACACTAAACTCCTCTAAATTATCAAACAACGTTCCTATGGAATACGTGCACCATAAACTAGTTACAAACACAAATTAGGTAACCTAACATGCATCTATACAGGAAAGACATTCACAAAGACACACGGGGAATGTTTATAAGATAATAAATTAGAATAAAGTATGCACACACATCTAGTCAAAAATATTTTGGTCTCTTACTTTAATATTAATCCATCAATAAATTACCAAAAGCCAAAAGATTACTTAACACAAATATTCATAAAAAACATGAGTAGAAAAATAACTAGCCAATAATCATAGTCAAGAACGATAAATAGGTCTCAAACAGTAATGAAAACATGTTCATAGAGTCTAATAACACAAAGTAAAGTAAATTAAACTGAACTAACACGTTTACGAACTGAACTGGGATCTCGTTCCTTAGCCTTGAATCTTGAACTAAGCTTTTTTCCCTTTGAAATCACCCCCTTTAGATCTTCTCCTCCTTGCCGTCTGTTCTCCTCGAAAATAAAATAATAATCGATCCTTCGCTGGTGTCTAAAATAAATACGAATAATAGTAAACTTCCGTTTTGCTCCTTGTGGTTTGGTCACTTTAATGGTTTTGCCCCAAACCATTAAAAATAGCCGGTTTACTCCCTGATCTATGAAGCCCTTCATGATTTCACTCCCCGCCTCTAACTCTATCCAAATTGTTTATTAACTAAAAGGGTATTTTGGTAACTTCAAAGGGTATTTTAGTAAAACTACAAATAAAAAATTATATTTTATATAATAATAAAAAGGGTTAATGGATTTAAACACCCCCAACTATGGCCATTTGGCCGATGGCACTCTCAACTTTCACTTTGGCTCAGACCACTCCCAACTTAACACATTGTTTGTCATGACACCCCCTCGTTAAATAAACACTAACCTGGTTAGGAAAATTAGCCTACGTGTCATTTTAATCTGATGTGGCATATATGACGTGGCCACTTTTTGATGAAGTGGCTTGTTTCAGATTAGGTGTCATGCTGATGTGGCCCTGTCTTTCCTGATTATAAACTCATACACACAGACAAGACACAAATTTGAGTTTCTTGGAGAACCTTATCAAGATCTACAACAATTATAACCTACAACTATTTGCATAATCTGCACAATCTCACAATTAGGCAAAACACTCAAAACAAGCACCCCTCTCTCGTGTCTGGTAGTCGGCGACCGGAGCCGATTACCGGCCGGCTGCCATCCTCCGGTGTAACCCCCACACAAAACCCCTCGTTCTCCCTCTCTACTCCGACTAACCAGCCGGCCATACCCCCCTTCCGACACCCTCCTGTTGCAAAACATTTAAACGGCCACCACCGGTTGGTGGTGGCGTACGGTGAAGACACAAGCGACGTATGGCTGTGGTGGAGGTGGAGCAGCGGCGGTGGTGGTGGTGGCCGACGGAGATGTCTCGATTCAAACAACGACGATGGTCTCAATCGGCACAAAATGGCTGAACTCGTTGTCTCTGTAAAAATGGGAGATCCGGCGGTGCTGGTCCCGATCTAACGACCAACGACGGCGCGTGAGGCATTGTGACAGTGGCAGTGGTAAAAATGGGAGAAGAATGTGGTCGCAGTGTTGATGGTGGTGGTGGTCAGAAAGGGGGAAGGAGGTGGTAGTGGTGGAGTTGATGGCGCGGTGGTTGGAAGGGGGAAGGAGGTGGTGGTAAAATTGATGGTGGCGGTGGTGTTAGAAGGAGAGGGGGGAGTGGGTTTAAATCATCTGTTTATCTTTTTATTCATTGAAACCTATATATTTATTTAATTTAAATCAGATTTAAAAAACAATAACAATATACATGTGAAAAGAAATTAAAAAATACACATCAGCATGCTACCTCATCAAAAACATCAAAAATAGGCCACGTCAGCATGCCACGTCGGATAAAATAGCCACGTAGGCTAATTTTCCTAACCAGGTTAGTGTTTAAAATAGCCTCCGTGGTGCGCCACGTTTATAAGGGTCCTTGGCTAGACCCACCTTATCGGGTGGTTCTGGCTCATCTTCAATTAGGGGGTCGTCATTGCCGAATGGATATTTCATTGACCGCTCAAGATCGACACTTCTTTTAAATGCCCCTAATTGAAGAGGTAGATTGTTGAACTTCCAGTTTTTCAAAGCTTCGTGAGTTTTTACAAATGGTCGTCCCAACACTAGAGGAGCGTCATCGAGGATGACAAAGTCGGTCGGGATTACCATTTGATTTGTTTGAACCAATACATCCTCAACTACACCGATTGATTTTATTACTTTCCGATTGGATAGAAAAATGGGTATTTGAAGTGGAGAAAAATCACTAATACTTAATTTTTCGAAAATGTAGTTAGGCATTATGTTAACACAAAGATCTTTATCGATTGTGACATTACTAATAAACGAATTTTGAAAGAAACATGGAACCGGTGTAATGTTAATTTCAAATGGGTCTTCTTTTATTAGCGAAGTTTGATCATTAGTTAACTTAACACTTACCGTTTCGTCAATTTTAGTGTTAGTGTTTAATTCTTTTAAAAACTTAGCATGAGTGGGTACTAAACAATGATTTTCAAAAGAAGGTGACAAGAGATTAATTTCTTCAAAATTAGACTCTTCTTGAATTTTAACTTTGTCGGACTCACCTTTTTCGTTGTTTAACTCATGTGTCGGTTTTTCACTTATTTGTTCTTCCATTTTTACAATTTCAGTTATCTCTTCCTTTTTTAATTCTTCTCTTGCGCGGGACTCCTCTTCCCTTGCGCGAGCTTCTTTTATACAACGATCGATAACTCTTATGTGTTCTAATATCCTATCGGTTACTTCGGTTATAGAAAAAGAATTGGTATTTTCTAAGCTTGAATCCGGTTGTTCGACCCTTTGTTCCTCATAATACCCACATGAAGTCGATGGTTCGCACCATTGTTCTTCATTGTAAGCATATGATGGATAAGGTTCGTAATTTTGTTCTTCATAATACTCATATGAGGTGGGTTGTTCACACCATGGTTCCTCATAATAAGCATACGAAGGTGGTGGCTCATATCTTGGTTCCTCAAAGTATGAGTATGAAGGCTCATACCTTGGTTTATCAAAATATGGGTATGAGGGAGGAGGTTCATACCTTTGGTCTTCATAGGATGTGTATGAAGTTGATGGCTCATACCTAGGCTCCTCATAGTAAGTGTATGAATTGGATGGTTGATATGAGCCATTATTTTGAACCGATCGTGCGTTACGACTATTAGTGCAATAATTACCCCTATAATCATCCTCCTCATATGTGTAGTTGTAACCTCCTGAGTATTGATCCATAAGAATCACTCAGCAGATCACAACCGAGTCTCGAGATCAGAAAACAAAAATAAAACGGAAACAGAGGCTGGACACGGCCCCGTGTTTAGTGGACACGGCCCCGTGTTCAGAATCTGTATCTGGGCGTTTTAATTAAATTTACTGATTTCGTTGAGCACGGGGCGTGTTCAGTGAGCACGACCCGTGTTCAAGCTTTTGTTACTGGGTGTTTTATGAAAAATATGCAGCACGGCCTCGTGTTCAGCGAGCACGGGCCGTGTTTAACCTACTGTAAATGCAAAACTAAACTAAAATGCAGAAAAATGTGGGCCCGTTTTGAAAAGGTTTTGAAAAACTGATTAGGCCGTCGATTTTAAGCTTTCCTAAAATCCTTGTGTCCCCGGCAGCGGCGCCAAAAACTTGATGCGTGTGAAGTGTTATATATATTAGGTGTATATTTTAAGCCCTTTTAACACTTTATTAGCCAAGTTTTAAATTTATAAAACACGATATTTTACTAACACTAAACACACATATGGGCAAGTGCACCCATCGTGAGCGTAGTATAGCGTTGGTAAGATACCGAGGTCGTCCAAGGACACAAGAGCTTTTAGTACCAGTTTATCCTCAACGTCTAATCAAAATAAAAAGTTTAGAAAAATGTTTTAAACTAAAAAAAAAACTAACTAAAAAGCTGAAAATAAAAATAAAAAGAAAAACAGATAGACAAGATGAATCACTTGGTTCCGACTCGTATCTAGTATAACCTTTGATTATTTCCGCACTTTTGCACATATTTAAGAGATTATCTTAGTTATTGTAGTAGGCCCCTCTTTTGAAGGTGACGTTACCCTCACCCCAGTAGTTTGAGTCAGCAAGGATACAATCCTAAAAGGGTGGATTATTGGAAGATAATTAATTAAGTTATTAATGCAAATTATGGTAGGCCCCTCTTTTGGAGGTGACGTTACCCTCGACTAAGTAGTCTGAGTCAGCAGGGATACAGTCCTAAATAGCCGGGTTATAGTATTAATAGTAGTTAACTTATGAGGGGATCAAAGAGTTTGGACCCCCGCCATCCAATACCGTGAAGTATTGAAGGAGGTCCTACTAAATTTGACCCAGGTCCATTGCAGGACCTCTAAACGCTGAACAATGGCAAGACCTTTACCAAACCGTTCCCTTAACCCCCGACCAGGTAGCCAACATACCTCCATATAGACCGTGGAGATATGAATGGTGAAAATCTTTTATTTTATATAGACAGTAAAATAATGCCAAGACACCACGGACAAACGATAAGGAAAGATCACCTTCAACATAAGTAACTAGTTATTAAAGTCATTAATACAAAACCAAATAAAAAGTGCAAAAGATTAGAAATAAAAAGTATTATACTAGACACTTTGTCTTCACCAAGTGATGTAAGAGACTTAGGCAAACATGGCCTTGATTGTCAAGAACTCTTACGATCAATCTTGGATCCCGAGACGACTCACACACTCTACGATGGACAATGGATGATGGTGGTGGATGATGGTGTTGTGATGGTGGTGGGTGGTGGATGAAGTGTGAGAGAGGTGGTGTGCCAAGGGATGAGTTGAAATGAAACCAAGCACTCCTATTTATAGGCTGAACAGAAGGCTGGGCACGGCCCCGTGTCCGCTGGACACGCCCCCGTGCCTGTCTGACACTCTCTCTCTTCATTAATTGTAATTCGCAATTACAATTAATGCGCCTGCTGTACTTTCGCCACGCCCCCGTGTTCACTGTACACGGCCCCGTGGTGGGCAATAGAAGCTTCTATAGGTTTGTCTTTTCTGCTGCTTCTTGGGCACGGCCCATGTTCGCTGGACACGCCCCGTGTTGATCTGGGCACGCCCCGTGTCCAGCTGGGCACAGCCCCATGCTCAGCTGGGCACAGCCCCATGCTCAGCTTTCTTCTTGTTTTTGCTTTGGGAGATGCTGTCGAAGGGGGTCGGGCATGCCACGTTTGTTCCTTTTCTTGTATTTATGCTAGATTTAGCTGCCTTCTTGCTTCTTTTGTTAATTTGAGCTCATTTAATCCTGAAAATACAAAAGGAAGACAAAAACACACTTTTTCCAACATTAGTACTAAAAAAGGGTTAGTTTTATGCCTCATTTGATGAAATTTATATGTTACATTTTGAACACATCATGCTTCCCTACATGGTGACTCCCGAATTCAAGCGCGTTGAATGCTACATTTGGGGACTGGCCTCAGAGTTTCGTGGCATGGTGACGTCGGCCAAACCACAAACAATCACCGAGGCTGTAACTCTGGCTGTCAGCCTTACTGAAGATTGTGTTCGAATGAAGAAGCTATCACTGAACCCAACAGAAAATGCCGAGACGCATGCTGAGTCGTCTGGCGACAAGAAGAGGAAACATGCAAACTTGAATCAAGCAACTCGTAACAACAAAGGTTCCAACAAGAAGCGTGACCCTAACCCGCCTCAAGGGGCGAAATCTCTTGCAGCCATGAACGACGCTCCAGCAAAGGGATACCTGGGCACCTTGCCCAAATGCCATCGGTGTAAACGCCATCACGAGGGAGCTTGTCGCATCTCAAAGTGTGACAAGTGTGGAAAGTTGGGTCACCGCACTGTAGACTGCTGGAGTAAGAGGAACGGGAATGGAAATCGTAATGGGGCTGATGATAGGAACAATGGTGGAAATGGAAATGGTGTTGGTAACGGGAATGGGCGAAACCAAGGATGCTTCAGATGTGGAAGCAAAGATCATTTCATGAAGGACTGCCCAGAGAGAAACAATGCTCAGGCCCGAGCATTTGTAATTGGAGCAAGGGACGCACGCGAGGACCCTAATGTGGTCAACGGTACGTTCCTCATTAACAATCACTTTGCATTCATATTATTCGACACTGGCGCCGATTATAGCTTCATGTCTGTGGAATTTAAACGCATACTTGGAATAGAATCTAGTAGATTAGAAATTCCTTATTCCATAGAACTAGCCAATGGTAAACTTGTTGAATCGGGCGAAGTTGTTAGAGGCTGCACGCTAGAACTTGGTGAACGAAGGTTTAGCATCGACCTCTTACCTATTCAATTAGGTAGCTTCGATGTAGTGGTCGGAATGGACTGGTTGTCCAAGAACAAAGCTGAAGTCATTTGCCATGAGAAAATCATTCGCATCCCTCTGGCGAATGATGAAACTCTCATCGTACATGGAGAAAGACGAAACGCGCCTCTACGAATCATCAGTTGTATGAAAGCACAGAAGTGCTTAAGGAAAGGATGTGTTGCTTTCCTAGCACACGTTGTAGATAAGAAGACTGTGGAGCCAAAACTCGAAGACATTCCTGTGGTGAAGGAATTTCCTGATGTGTTCCCTGAAGATCTGCCAGGACTACCTCCGCAACGACAAGTCGAATTCCACATAGACTTGGTTCCAGGAGCCGCTCCTGTAGCCAAGGCTCCCTATCGACTTGCACCATCCGAAATGCAAGAATTATCTACACAACTCCAGGAGTTGTTGGATAAAGGATTCATAAGGCCAAGCTTCTCACCCTGGGGAGCTCCAGTATTGTTTGTGAAGAAGAAGGATGGATCACTGCGAATGTGTATCGATTACAGGGAACTGAACAAGCTCACGATCAAGAATCGGTATCCGCTACCGAGGATTGATGACCTATTTGATCAACTGCAAGGATCAAGCTACTATTCCAAGATCGACCTTCGATCTGGATACCATCAGCTGAGAATCCAAGATGAAAGCGTGCCAAAGACTGCATTCAGAACACGCTATGGGCACTACGAATTTCTTGTGATGACATTTGGATTGACGAACGCGCCATCGGTCTTTATGGGTCTGATGAACCGCGTATGTAAACCATATCTCGATAAATTCGTGATTGTATTTATCGATGATATCCTGATTTACTCGCGAACGAAAGAAGAACATGAGAAACATCTCAGAACTATTCTGGAACTACTGAAGAAAGAGAAGCTTTATGCAAAGTTCTCGAAATGCGAATTCTGGATTCGCGAAGTACAATTTCTTGGTCACGTTGTGAATGAGAAGGGCATTCATGTAGACCCGTCCAAGATAGAAGCAATAAAGAATTGGGAAGCTCCCAAGACCCCAACTGAAGTTCGACAATTTTTGGGCTTAGCGGGCTACTATCGGCGATTCATTGAGAATTTCTCAAAGATAGCTCAACCGCTAACGACCCTTACACAGAAAGACAAGAAATACGACTGGGGTCACAAACAGGAAGAGGCCTTTCAGCTACTTAAGAACAAGCTTTGCGATGCACCGATACTATCATTACCCGAAGGCACTGAAGACTTCGTGGTATACTGCGACGCCTCACGACAAGGCTTGGGTTGCGTACTCATGCAACGCCAAAAAGTCATCGCTTATGCTTCAAGACAACTGAAGGTTCACGAGAGAAATTATACCACTCACGACCTGGATCTGGGCGCAGTGGTATTCGCCTTGAAGATTTGGCGACATTATTTATATGGTACTCGATGTACAATTTTCACAGATCACAAAAGCTTACAACACATATTTGATCAGAAGGAATTGAATATGCGCCAGCGGCGATGGGTCAAGCTGCTAAATGATTATGACTGTGAGATCAAGTACCATCCTGGAAAGGCAAACGTTGTAGCGGACGCGTTGAGCTGAAAAGAAAGGGTTAAGACCCTAAGGGTTCGAGCATTGGAAATGACGATTCGAACAAACCTCACTGCACGCATTCGTGATGCACAACAAGAAGCTCTTAAAGGAGAAAACCGTAAAGCTGAATACCTACGGGGTATGCTGAAATACATGATGCCAAACGAAGAGGGAGCCTTATACTTCAAGAAGCGTATTTGGGTTCCACTCTATGGTGGCATACGAGAAGTTATCCTTAATGAAGCCCACAAATCGAGATATTCGATCCATCCCGGATCGGACAAAATGTATCAAGACTTAAAGGAGTACTACTGGTGGCCGAGACTTAAAAGCGACGTTGTTGTTTATGTTGGAAAATGCCTAACCTGTGCCAAGGTTAAGGCAGAATATCAGAAACCGTCCGGCCTACTACAACAATCAGAGATTCCCGTGTGGAAGTGGGAACAAACCTCGATGGACTTCATAACGAAATTACCCAGGACCCCGAGAGGGCACGATATGATTTGGGTAATAGTTGATCGATTAACGAAGTCTGCGCACTTCCTACCGATCCGAGAAAAAGACAGCACTGGAAAGCTTGCTGAAATATACTTAAGGGAAATTGTGGCACGTCATGGAGTGCCTATCTCAATCATTTCAGACAGAGATGGACGCTTTGTGTCAAGAATCTGGCAATCATTTTAGGAAGCTTTTGGATCTCAGTTAGATCTAAGCACGGCATTCCATCCACAAACAGACGGCCAGAGCGAACGGACTATACAAACGTTAGAAGATATGCTTCGCGCATGCGTCATGGACCTGGGCGGCAGCTGGGATACTCATCTACCCTTAGTTGAGTTTTCCTACAATAACAGTTATCATACGAGCATAAAAGCCGCGCCGTTCGAAGCTCTGTATGGCCGCAAATGCCGATCGCCCCTATGTTGGGCAGACGCTGGAGATAAACGTATGGTTGGTCCTGAACTTGTACAAGAGACAACCGACAAGATTGCGCAGATCCGAGAGCGCATTAAGGCGGCTCGAGATCGACAAAAGACCTACGCTGATCTGAAAAGAAAATCAGTAGAATTCGAAGTGGGAGACAAAGTGTTGTTAAAAGTCTCACCTTGGAAGGTTGTAGTCAGATTTGGAAAGCGTGGAAAGCTGAATCCACGATACATCGGACCATTCAGAATATTGAAAAGAATTGGTACCGTGGCATACAAGTTGGAGTTACCGGAAGAACTTAATGGAGTACATGATACGTTTCATGTATCCAACCTGAAGAAGAGTCCAACACAAGAAAACGTGATCATCCCGATGGATGAAGTGCATATTGATGAAGCCCTCCGATTTACAGAACAACCCGTTGAGGTTACCGACTGGAAAGTCAACAAGACCAGGAGGAGCAGTGTGAAACTTGTCAAAGTACGTTGGTGCTCTAAGCACGGACCCGAGTACACATGGGAACGTGAAGACCAGTTCAAAGAAAAGTATCCCCACCTATTCAAGAAGACTCCTGCGAGAGTTAGTTCAGCCTGAATTTCGGGACGAAATTCTTTTAACGGGGGGAGACTGTGACAACTGGCACCAAACCGGTAATTTCCGTACACTTTAATTATTATTTATTGACTGCAATTATGTGCTTAATTGTCAACAATGTCTGAACACATGACTAAACAAGTGAATTCATGCACGTTGTATACTACAAACTATTGCTTTATGCATAAACGAGAGCGTTGCGTCAAAAATAATAGTAAACTCACCAGTAAGACACTATGTGTCAACAGAACTGCAGAAAGCAGTCAGACAATAAAATTGGAGCCTAGCTGTAGGTCCAACGACAAGAATACATTAAAACCCAAGAGTACATACAAGGGTTAATATATATACATTGCGAAAGCAAAAATAAGCACTAAAAAGCACCCGAAACGCACTTTAAGTGCAGAATTTATATAATTCAGCAATAAATCAGCATTTAAACATATGAATATTATGCAGAAATGTCGTTTTATCATCCAGAATATTTCCCTAAGTGTTGGGAATTGAAAGGATACAAAAAGGTACATATAAGACACTAAAAAGTGCAATTTAGCACTTTAACGAATCGGTATGTAACCGAACAACCGGAACACCAAAATATTGCTAGAAGAAATGTTTTTATTTTTCTAAGCTAGTTAGGGTTCCCGGATACCCTAGCACCCGCTATAATGCACAACACACTAGTAACCGAGTTAACCTTCAACTTAACTAAACTAATACCTAACTATTAGTTGGAAACCAACCGGATAAACCCCCCCCCCCCCCCAACCGAGTTCGGTCACTATGTTACCCTCCCCTTGTACTTTGATGATTAAAATAATCATCCATGTCCCATATCAATGAGACATATGATCCAATGGTTAAGTGTGTAGTGATTTGCCTATAAGTTCTAAGCTAAACACAACATAACCTCCACACTCACAACACTTGATCAAAACTCTTTCTCCCTCTTCTTAAGCTTACGGCCGAACACCACCCACCATCCATCCATCATTTTCGATTTCTTTCAAGCCATTTCAAGTGCATACAAGTGTCAAGGAACTCATACAAGGAAGCTTGGTGCGTTCGGATCGTGAAGGACCTCACCCCATTGCTTTTATCCACGCATTTTTCGACTAGTTTCTTCCCTAGCCTCGAGCTAGTAATAAGTGACTTCAAACACACTCTTGATCTATTCTAAAGTGGTTAATATGAAATTTGTCGGGTGAAAATCATGAACATACTAAATCACATATTAAAAGTTTACAAGAATGAGAAATAAGTTGGATAAAAACTATAATGTTGTGTAAAACTTGTAAGACTTGTTTTGTGGTGATTATTTAGTGCCGATCTATGTTGTGGTAGCTCGGATCATCATCTAACCCGGATTAGTCATATTCAAGAATCATGGCATAGAGTTTGTTAAAGTATGAAAAGGGGTTAAATGATGAAACACTACTACACACTAAACATGAACTTGTGTAAAAACGATTTTTCTTATGAAATGGAGTTCTAAACTAGTAGATCTACGGATCTACAAGTGGTATTTTCGAATAACCAAGTGTATGATGAAATCATGTTTAAAAAGCCGGATCTTTCTCGAAATAGAGACATTTTTGAGAACCAAAAAGTGTGCAGACACTTGTGTAACGAAAGGATTTAACAAAGAAATATTTTCGTAAATACCGACTAGAAGTTGTAAAACTTCATATTCTTTAAAAATAAAGTTTTCGAGATAATGATTTTATTTTTTTTTAAATGGAAAGATTTACTAAATGTGCTAATAAGTTACTACACATTTTTGTAAATATTCAAGTTCATGAAATTGAGAAATTAGTGATTATTGTTGATGAATATTGTTGATAATTGTTGTTGATGGTTGTTGACGATTTAAAAGAAAATAAACACATGTTTTGAAAACATGGGAAACCTCCATTTTTAGGGGAAACTCTGCCAAAATTTTTATAAATTTTGACACTTAGAAAAATATAAGTTTTTGAGAAACTTATTCCCTAAAAATGTATTTAAGAGTATTACCAAGATTTCCCTAATTTTTGGTGATTAGAAATGAGGATTTCTTCAAGAATAAAAATGGATATAAGTATGTATATTTTTGAGAGAAAAATATCTATTATTTTATCACCAACTTTTGTGCTAAGTGTGTATAGTATGTGATATACGTGATAGTGTATTAAGACTTAAAAATACACTAAATACTCATGAGGAGTATAAACACAAAAATACACTTACAATATACAAGACACATAATTCGGGTGCAAAGTGCAAAACACAAAAGACTTATATTTATTTTTGAGAAAATAATATAAGTAAGATACTTAGTTAAAAATATAGAATATTTTTAACACATGAAAATATACACAAAAGAGAGTGACTGTACTTGTGCGACGCAAGTCTAGTGACTAACGTTAAGAAAACGCGTATATGTTACGACGTTAATTAAGCAAATCCGGTGAAGTTTACGACGCACAGGAACGCAAAGTTGTGAGTTCATGCTCCCCCTTTTCTCTTAACTGTTTTCAGTTTTATAACTTCGGGGGTGAAATACATGTTATAGATGCTTCAGTATTTACAAAATGGTATGATATGTACTAAAACGAGAAGTACTCTTGGCGACAACTAGTGCCAAGAATTGATACGAGAAATCGTGTCACGAATAGGGTACCATAAGCACCATTAATCGTGTACATACTTAGACCGCAGAACAAAAGGTTAGATCTAATGGATTCAGGGCAGCCCCACTCTTGGTGACAACTAGAACCAAGTAGTGTTTTTGTGTCTCAGTCGTGAATCGACTATAGAAAAATGCCTATGGTTTGGTGACTTCCTATGTCGTGTCACATGTTAATGGCTTTGCAACCCATTAACACTTGATACATATGGAAATACTTGATTTACACTTGAATACGTGATTTAACAAATACATACCATGATTTTTATACAAAGTATACAAGCGTTAAATACAAAACTGCATGAATTCACACCAACATTATGTTGACGTTTTTCCAAAACTCACATGTATTTCAGGTAACTAGAAGTGGATGTGCGCGCGGTCTTACCCATGCTCGTGGATGTCGCTATTGTTTATCTTTAAATAAAGTTGAAAACCCTTTTAAGACAATGTTTTATGTTAACCCGCGATGTAAACGCTAACTTATGTTCTCAAATTATGGTATTTGAAGTTATTTTCATGAGCATGTAGTATGTTTACCTTTCGTATGCAATGAGAACCTTTCATGATCACACATCGTGCTTCCGCCGCAGAAAGGGGTGTGACAGCATAGAACTCGGTCTCACTGAACATTGGTCTTAAATCTTCATAGCACATGAACTGTAACGGAAACGAAACAAGAAACCCTCTTACTTTTTCCAATTTCTCCATTGACGGAATGTTCCCCTCAAGCTTCTCAGGAGCTACGCCTAAATCAATGGTTGTATGCCCAAATTTCTCTTTCCAAGAATTCATACTTTTTTGGAAAGCATATCTGTATTATACCAAAGTTAATAAATAACAGGTGGAGTTATGGTAAAATGAGCTCGTGGTGGGCGGTGATGATGGGGCTGATGGTGGCTGGGTAGGGTTGAGAGAGAAGAAAGAGTGTAGAGAGGGTAGAGAGAGAAGAGATGATAGTTTTGTTATTTTTTATTATTATATATAATATAATCTTTTATTTGTTGTTTTACTAAAATATCTTTTGAAGTTACCAAAATACCCTTTCAGTTAATAAATAATTTGGATGGAGTTAGAGGTGGGGAGTGAAATCATGAAGGGCTTCATAGATCAGAGAGTAAACCGACGATTTTTAAAGGTTTGAAGCAAAACCATTAAAGTGACCAAACCACATGGAGCAAAACGAAAGTTTACTTTAGGAATAAATCCCTACCTTCACGTCCACTCTATTGGGCTGAAAGTGTTTCAAGGCCCACACAACAATCCTCATATTTCGTGAACTTGCATGGTGAATTTTCTTTTGATGTTTGCGGCCCACTTCTCACAAAGATGTATGATTTCTGTATCCATGTTTTAAAAGTGGCGTCCAACTGTTTCTTTTGTTGCCCTCTTCTTTTCATTCCTCTTGGTCTTGTAGCATATCAATTAATTCCCTGTTGCCCTCTTCTTTTCATTCCTCTTGGTCTTGTAGCATCTCAATTAATTCCCTACGGTCACAATTAGAGTGCCCTATAAGAACCACACTTGGGCTCCTTTTTGACAAGTTCTCTTAATGAAAAATTGGGCTGGCCTCCATGCGTGTAAAAGACCACCTGCATTCTAATTCACAACCAATCAAATATAACAATTCTAACTAATTTATTTCTCAAAACTCAATTAATTGCATCCATTTTTTCTTACTGATCATACGTTATATGCTTTAATTCTTTTTAAAATTTTGAACACACCACAACTAACTAGTACTTTACCCGTCCGGTGGACGGGTTTTTTAAAGTTGTAATGACGAAAGTTTTTATCTATAATTATATTATATAGATATGCTACACATTATCAAATAAACATCTTTTAACAGTCATTGTCCTTATTGTAGGCAATCCCCATAACGGTAAATGGTTATAAAACTCGTTCCTGAACTTGCATGCTACACATGGAATGTGAGTCATAATAAAGTTGTCTGATCACTGTAGTGATATGAACCAACTTAACTATGAATGTTGATAAAGTGCAGCAAAGGGGTGTTTAGGTATAAACAAAGCACAAAATGTGGCCATTAATTTACAAAAAAACAAAAAAAAAAACAATAGTGCTAATATGTGTACATCAAACCCTTCAGCAACAATAGCTTGAACAGGGGAAAAAATAAAATGAAACTGGAAACAAAGCCGTTACACCTAAAGCAACTACTTAAACCTTCAACTTCTCATCAATTAACAACATCATATATACAAAACCAGCACAAATCAAGTAACATAGAAAACCAAAAAAAAACTCATATACCTTCGGCAGACACATTCTCCGAAAACTCTTTCTCCAAAAATCGATCGAACATCCTCGCGATACTACCATTGCCAGACTCCGGTGCCATAATTTTTTTCTCTAGTTTCCTTATCAGATCTGGTGGAAACCATGATCCTTACGCAACATGAAACAATGATTAACACGGATAGAAGAAAAAGGATCATCCTGTTTGTCGCAAATTCTCGCCATTGAAGATGATTATATGTTGATATTTCTAGCACAAAGTACCGGTTTGCATCCTTACTTGTCATGGCCATCTACAATATAAGAGACAAAATGTAGTAGTCATTAGTAATATCATCATGTAAATTGTACATTAAAAAAGTAATAGTCAATCCCATGTTTAGATCCCCGTCATGAAGATGTACACTTCATCATTATTGTCGTCCCAAATCCGGGCCTGTTGTCTCAAAATGCACCTATTTTCGTCATCATATAATGTCAACTACTCAACTCGCACTAAAAGGCATTTTTTAAAAAATCTAAACCCGTTTTGACCCGTTACTAATAGTATAATATTATTTTGTAAAAATTCACAATTGCAAATGATATAAGATACCTTAATAGGCAGCAGCCTGAGAAAACACAGTTTTTCAAAAAGATGATCCAACAGCAAATGCTTATTATCTCCTTAAAAGCATGTCAACAAATGATCAATGGTATATTATGCACTTTTATTACCATTCTGAACCGTTTTGACCCGATGTATAATTGGGCTGCCCATAGTTCATGCAAAAATATCATAAATGGTCCGATTAAAGTATCATATGAAATACTAACATGATAATGTGCAAAATGAACTTTTAACCCTAAAACAATAGTATTCCTCCTTTACTTACAATTGAGCAGGTTATACTTCAGTTTTTCTAAACCCCAACTATACAGCAACAATGAAGCAACACTGCACAATTGGCATATGCATTAGCATATGAAAATATTGCGTAAAACAAAAATTACAAAGCTATGTAAGGCGATGGATTTTTAAACTCTAAAAACAAAAACTAAAAAATTATTACTATACATTTTATGAACACCACTGAGATCTTACTTTTTTGAGCATGATGAGGATTGATGCAACGGACAGAGGGAGAGAGCGTTGTCTCGGATGAGGATGACGTCACGTGTAGCGCGAGGTAAACAAAAGATCACAGCGAAGCTCTGTTCTTCAAGTAAATATTGAGGATTTCATCATCAACCGCAAGATACCAAACAGGAAAATGTTTTAACATTTATCATGTAATTTTATAAAAAGTTAAGGAATTTCAGAAAGAAAATGATGACTTAATAATGAAAGTTCAGTTACCTGCTCGAATCAACCAGTTATGTTATCAACTATTCTAAACCTTCTCTATTTAATTGCAGCATCCACACCATTGTAAGTACCTTTATGAAGCTTCACAAATATTTAAAAAGAAGTAAGAACCTTCATGATGTATTGAACAAATATTAAGAAATAGTGTTACATATCATTATCAACCCACCCATTTTGTAAAAAAAAAAAAAAAAACACAAAGATAACGGGTCTGACCTGGTGCCAAGCCTATCATTATTCGACCTTTACTTTATAAAATTGAGAACCTTCCCAATATAAGGTACAAAACCTGTGATTTAAACCTATTACAATCCCATTATTTTCAGCATATATCACCAAAGACTACCATTTTAAAACATAAATGTAACATGATGTGTGATAAAATATATACCTCAAAGAAAAAGGAGGTCATAAGGAGGAATGGATATCCTGTTCTTCTGCTACTCGCATCATGATTCATGACCTTTCAAAAAATATAATATGTGAAATAATAGCAACTAAATAAACCACATTCAAATGTGCATCTAAAATTAAAGAGAAAGAGATTACATAAGCAGTTATTTGACAGGGCTTCCAATCCATTAAAAATATGAACTTCATATATCAAACAGCCAGCTGGTGCGAAATCTCAGATGCTAACATTATATGCCACAAAACAAAAAGTGTTACCTCAGTTTATTTACAGTAAGCTCGCCCGAAGTCCCTGCCGCTTTTGGTCTCGTCTCGGTTGTTGGAACCACAAAGAGCTCCTTCATTCTTGATATTCTTGAGGTGAGCATCCCCATTCGGATGAGCTTTAATCGTAGATGGGTTAATTGAAAATGAAATTAGAGTATATAGATGGTAAAATCATTGATTGCGGAGAACTGCATTGCCATGATTGAGGGCGTAGACGGAGCTAATGATGATGGCGACGGCTACGAAAGCACTACAACAGGAAACCTTCTTTGAATCTGAAATAAACTGCTTAGGCAGAGATGAATGTAGTTGTATGTAAATAGACACATGCTAAGAATAACTCGCCAGAGAAACCCTATATCTCTTGAATCGACCACTGATCGAAGGGTCGATTAGGGTTAGGGTTATCGTCGGAGAGAGATCAACGTTGTGTTCCAAAGGGGATTGGAGAGTGGGTTATAAGGAAACGTAGAAGCAGTTTTTGCAGATTTGTAGATAGTGGGTGGTTTTTACCATGATTTTAGGAGAAAAAGTAGGTAACGTCTTTCAACTATCTTATTTTTGGAGAGAGGGTGTGTAACCTCTCCAACTGCCCAAAGAGCAGTTACTTTTTCTAGTTTAGAGGGTCAAGATCAAAAGTTGATGAGTTTAAATGGTTGAGATTGTTTCAAAAGTTGGTTTCAATGTACGCTGTCTATAATATATATAATTGAAGAAGCATTTATTAACTTTAATATATATTATCATTTTAGCACACTTTTCATCTCAGCCCAATATTACTCATTTAATTTATCACCCATTAACTTTTTTTTTTTTAAACAATTATATTTTATGAATCGTATTAGCTAATTTTCTCTTTAAACCGTTAAAATTTGATATGGACCAGAAACAAGTAGAATATAATAAAAACAACTCTAAATCTACTCAAAAGTGTAGGAAATATTGACATAAAATATGTATAATTTAGACCACATCACAACCCGACACTGCAGTTCGAGCTAGGTACACATGAATGGGATAAATATGATAAGTTGAAGGATACAGACCTATTTCAGCATAGGGGCATAGACTAGGGCTGGTTGGATGAGATAGGCTCTAGGCAGGAGGTGTCGGATCTCCTGGGTCCAAAGTTGAGAAATATGCTGTCACACACCCAAAATACCACTTGCGGGAACACCGCGGGGCGTGTGACGTGCCAGGATCTTAGCCACCAATCACATTGAACTCATAAATATATTTAAATAAAACTTTCATTCATTATCATAAAGTGATACAAAACGTTAGGTGTAATTCATCGTTTACAGCGGAAGCATAAATCATAGTTAAGTGTTTCATAAACCACATGTACAAAACCGTTAGCCTTGTCTTGTGATTCCAAGTATCTCGACCCATGACCACTCCAGCATCCCAGACAGCAAGTTCCAAATGATATATACCTATAAACCTGCAAGCATGCAGACAAGTGTGTCAGACGACGATGGTGAGTTCAAAGTTTTGTTAATACCAGATTAAACGTTTCAATGATTTAATGTTGTAATAACTCGTTTACTGCTGATGGCTTAAAGTTGTTTTGCCCAAACCCCATTGCCTCTATCAAAGCAATGGTCAAGACTGAGATCATTAGTTCACTCCCGACCTCCCCGGTGCGGTGTGAGGTTGCCAAACCTAAATAGCGCTATTAACTAATACCCCGTTGCCTCCCCGGTAACAATCGGTAGATGGGACTTAGGTGATAGATATGCGAGTATCAACAAACATCCCAATAACCCGACGTTCCTCCCCGGAACGATTACCAGATGTCCCTCCCCGGGACGCATGCTTGGAAAAAGAGCAGTGAACTCACCTTAGTTTTGCTCGGTAAGATTAATTTACTTGTTTATCGTTGGACACCCACACCCTAATATGGTTCCAATGACAATTAGTTTCGTTTACACATAAACCATATATTCTTTGTACAAATTCCACAAGTAGTAAGCAATTAGGGCACATATCATCACTCATGTTACAGCTAGTGTTCGAGTCATAAGCATATCCACATCACAAGTTCATAATTCCAAATGTCACATATTAACAGTTCAGTGTACACCCAAGTATACATACAACTTTACATAACACACAACAAGCATTTGGGTCACAATCCGTTCGTATCATATGTTTATTAAACTACAACCATTTGGGCAGCCCATTACGGAGCTCGTGGAAATTGTGCGGCCCTGTTGATGTTGGGCCAGATAATATGAGTCCAGCCAAGTGGGCTGGTCCTGTGCCACCCGCAGCTGAGTACGGCCCAAAGTCATGCCCTCGGCCCAAGGTACTAAAAGATATGCAACCATATAATACTCAATATCCTCTAAACAAATTACATACAAGTTCACAGCCCAACATATTACATACCATCACTTATTGTTCACACATTCATACCAGCCCACTGAGTACTTGGGTCTACCCGGCCCAACAACCTGTCCCTTACCTATTATTACTATGTCGACGAAACATCATTGCAACCATGTCGACGAAACATCATACCCAATTATCTATGTTATCAACATTATCATAAGGCCTACCATTTAACTCGTTCCCTTTCCTGGCGAATTACCTCTATGCGACGAAACATATAGGCGACGAAACACCTAAATTTTATTGGGATTACATGTGACGAAACATGCATCTTTCGTCGAGACCCATGTTTCGTCGAGACCCATGTTTTTCCGAGGAAAAACAGTTACAGATCCAAATCAGTTAGAATTTCACGTTTCCTAGAACTCTAATCGTGGCAGTTTCTATCATCAAAGCAATTAAAATCAGATCGACTAACATGAATGCATTACAATATATGTTCATCCTACTAACTCCACCGTGAATCGTCATGTTCCAAAACTCATCAAAACCCTAATCATGTTCTACTGTTAGTCAAGATCGTTCATACATTTCGGGACGTATAGTCAAGACCATTCAATCAAGGTAGCACCATCAATCACCATAACAAATAGCTCGATTACAGGGATGATAATCAATCATACAATCCATTAACTAGTCGCACATAATCAAGAACAATCAACAAAGATAAGAACAATCAACAAACAATCAATAGAATCGGATTAATACATAGCGGACGTACTAACCGAGTTACCAGAGAAGGAATAGCGTGCTAGAATCAAACGAGAAGAATGCTTCGATCTCGTAAGGGGAGGGCTGCCGTCGACCGATAAAGAAGAGTGTGCATTAGGGTTTGCTACTTGACTTCCAAATAACATTACACCTCCCTATCATGTATATGCATACACATGGGCTAGGGTTTTGAGTTCGGGCCTGATTCAGTGTGTGGGCCAAATGAGTTGAGTCCAATTAGTCAAGAGGTGTGTGTGTGTGTGTGTCTCGTGCAGGCTTGCGCCCCGGTTTAATTGACTAACCAATAAAACATGTAATGGTTTCATGTATAATTAATTATCCATCACACACACATAAACATTTAATAAATCACACGTACACATATACATTTAATGAATCAAACGTAAGGACACACGTCAAAGGTTGTGGAATTAAAGTAGTGCTAATCTTAAATATTCGAGTTGTCACATATGCTAGACTGTGGGTTGGATCAGTATGAGGAGCTAGTATTGGAGTTCCACAGCACGTGGAAACATAAAGAAGGGAAGTTTGGTGATGATAAAGAGATATCTTTTAGTCTTGGGAGGCAAGTGTTCGATATGAACAAGGCAAGGTTTGCGATTGTTTCGGGTTTTTATACGGAGGAAGAGGTGAACCAGCCCGGGTTTGTGACTAGTTTGAGAGGGGCGTACACTACTGATAGGGAGCACAGTGTTGGAGGGGCTGAGCTACGCCGTTTTTGGAGGACGATTTCCGACCACCCATTTGCAGTTACGAACCTGATTACTTCGGTTCGTAATCCTACATATCGGTATGTTTTGAAGATATTGTCGACTACGTTGGTGGGCGGAAATCGGGTGAGAATAAAGCGAACTGGATCGGGTTGTTCATTCTGATGTGTCGGGTGGAAAACCGGGAGATAAATTTAGCTACGGTGTTAGCTGATTCATTCAGCAGGGGACGTAGAGGTGGTCATCGAGCTGCGTTGGATATGGGCCCATATATCACTCGTATTGCATTGAATTTGGGGTTGTTTGACAAGTATATCCACCGATTTCTACATGAAGGGCCGAAGACGATGATGTTTGGTATAAAGGAGCTGCAGCAGGCAGGGATTGTTTCTTATACTGAGCCCTACGGCTGGGAGCCGATTAGGCAGGGCCCGCAGGTACAGCCGCCCGAGGGACATTCAGCTGAGGATGTGATGATGCAGATTGATCCAACTCACCGCCAGCAGCCACCACAGCGACATGAGCGGTCGGCGCCACAGTATCCGCGTAGGCAGCCACCACCTGAGCAGCTTACTTTAGAGTCGTTATCTGGCTATCTGGAGTAGAGATTTGACAGGTTGGAGCACCTCATTCAGACGGAGCAGGAGTGATAGGAGAAGGCTCTCAGATATATCATGAGTAGGCATAGCATGGGGATACCGGATTTCTTTCAGCCGAGAGAACAGGGTGGCTCGGCTGGTGCTGGAGAGAGATTTGATCCGACTCCCCCGTTTCATGTGTTTGGAGAGGGTGGTTCTGGAGCAGGTGGACGAGAGAGTGGCAGTGAGGAGACTGCAAGCGAGCATGATGATGATTAGTGTGGGGATGATGAGGACGCAGCAGCACTGATGGACTATATCTTTTGTTTTATTTTTCTTTTATGTTGTTTTCATCCTCATATTTTGGTCTGTACTGATATACTTAAAACAGGTTGGTAGGGTTGTAGGGTTGATTGATATACACTGCTGGATGATTGTGTTTGGAACTGATACTTATGATGATATATATATTATGATCTTTTGGAAGTTTGTTTATGATGTTGATAGGGTGATGTTTATGCCGCTTTCGTTCGCGTGTCCGAGATTAGGAACTGTTTGCTGAGCGTGTTTCGAATTGGAGGGCTTATGTGGAAACGACTGGCACTTTGAAAGTCTCACATATTCAGCTAAGTCGTTTCCCTTGTATTCTTTTATTTATTTATTTCGTTTTTAGTTTTTATTTTTAGGTAGTTTAGAGTCGTATTTCCATTCTTGCATTAGGGACAATGCAATCTTTAAGTGTGGGGATGGGATACATGTAAATAGTAGTAGTATTCGAGTCATAAATATGAAAAATACAAAAAAATTTAAAAATCCAAATTGAAAAATCAGAAAAGTCTTTCGAATAAAGAAGTTTGCAGATTAATACGGAAAATGATAGAAAAGATGGATTTTTGTTCGGGATCAAATAATAATAATATGAGATTAAATTAAATCGAGCCTGTGTCTAGTTAGGGATGTGTGAATAGGCCCGGGTTTGGTTTTAGGTCCCTTTGAATTAATATTACCTTAATTGTCGGTCTACTAGTGGGTTTTCATCCGGGAAAAATGGGAAATTGAAACCGCCAATAAGAGTATAAAGAATGTCGTTAGAAGTCAAAACCGTTAGAATTTTTTATCATGAAAAAGAAAAAGGAAAGAAACAAAAAAAAAATGAGCTAGAAACTGAATGAAAGTAGCGCATGCCTATGTAATCTTGGTTGGGGATAGTGACTTTACAACCGTAATATCTCTAGGATGTGTGAAATCGAAATTGCAATAAAAATTACCGACGCCTATGTAATCCGAGTTGGGGATAGCGACTCTACAGCCGGAATGCCTCTGGGTTAGGTAAGCAACGTCTAAGCTCATTAAAAGAAAAGAAAAAAAATGAAAAGAAAGAAAAATGATGAAAAATGGAAAAAAATGATTTTAAATTCTCTTTTTTTTATATAAGACGGTTAGGAATTGGTCCGGTGATCGTTCCTTGTGTTCTATAAGCTTGAGGCGGGATTAGGTGGACCGTAGCTTCTAGCGTGAGACCCTAGGTAGATTGACCGCACTTAAACTAAATTCGCATGATAAGGGCTTAAGACCGGATTTGGGTTTAAAGGGACAAGTATATTCGCAATCGCGGCTAACACAAGCTTTGATTTTAACAAAATTGAAACAGCTTTTGACCCGAGTATTTATTCATCTCTGATTCCGTTGCCTAATTCTTTTTCGAGGACGAAAAAAGAGTAAGTGTGGGGATATTTGAAGTATTGCAAAATGCATCCATTTATCGTGTAGAGTTTGTACATTTTTCGTATTCATTAGTTTAGTTTTATTTAGAATTTCGTTACTTTGATCGAATCTTGTGTTTCCAAGTCGTTGGTGTTAAAAACGTTGAAAAACGAAGTGTTGAAGGCTGGGAAACGAGTGGAAAAGAAGTTAGAATAATTTCTGAAGTTTTGGGGTGTTGAAGCTGATCAAGAAACGAATCATTCTGTGAAAAATGGGCAGTCGCGTCGCGCTACAAGGATCTCTTCTCACCGTCGCGGCCCGCCAGCATTAATGCGCATTTATTCAAACCGTGTAATGCGCATATTTTTAAAGATGTAATTTTTTTATTATTTGGTATATAAAATTACATTTATTCAACCCGTGTAATAAATGAGGTTTTTTAAAGATGTATTATTTTATTATTTGGTAAACAATATTACATTTATTCAACTCGTGTAATATACGTGGTTTTAAAGATATAAATTTTTTATTTGGTATATAAAATTACCTGTATTCAACCCGTACAATACGGTTCTTATACATATAACTTTTTATTATTTAATATATAAAATTATATTTATTCAACCCGTACAATAAATGAGGTTTTTAAAGATATATTGTTTTATTATTTAGTATATAAAATTTATTTACTCAACCCCGTGTAATACACGGGGTTATAACCTAATTATATAATAAATGAATAAATCATCTCAAAGATAAAAAAACATGCTAATGTTTTTATTATAAATACTTAATAATTCCTAATTCAAGATATAACAAGCATTAAAAAATCATTTTTTAGGTTATTCGGTTCGGTTTTTTTGGGTTTTCACAAAATGCAAAACCATAACCGAACCGTAAATTTCGATTCGGTTTTCTGCTCACCAGCCTGATGCATCTGCTTGTAAATATTAAATGACAGAAATAACGAATAGGAACTATACATACCAGTTATGAATTGAGCCGATTAAGCCTCTATCATAAATAAGTTTCAATGTGTTGGGTCCATCTTCCGGGACAACATTCATCACCCAAACATCTTTGTTCCCCAAAGCAGCACCGAATGAACCCAAATTCGCCTTCATGTCCATCACATTCCGTATAGTATTTGTGGATATTTTTGGGCTCAACAAGTCCCAGTAGTTCTCAACCCTCTTACGCCACAACTCCTATAAAATCATGCAAAACATTGTGAATTGATAAACGTTTAAATTGAAATAATAAGAGAGAAAACAGTATTATTCTTACCGTGTCCTTTTCAAACATATCGCTTGAATAGCCAAAGTCAGCAAGACGAGGAGGCGGAGAAGTTAGCCTAGCTGGCCATGGAGCCAATACGCTTCCTTTACTTGCATGATCATCTGAAAAACAAATCCCGAAAAACGTAAGTGTTTTGCACAAATAAGTCCCTGTTTGACTTTTAAGGGTCAAAAGAATCACTTTCCAAATAAGTCCCTAGTATTTTGACCCGCCGCATGTTGCGGCAGCGTCGAAACTTAAAGTGACTCGAACTTATACCGTCAAATATTTGATCCTACTCGATTTCAAATAAGATTTACGTCAAAATGTAGACATCTGAAAACACACATGAAATAAGCACAAAAACGTATTATATTTAACCTGACTCATTACCGAGAAAATTTACGTCAAAACGTAAACCAACTTGGATTTATAACAAAACATACTTAAAAATAAACACGTAAGAAAATAATGTTTTCTTACGTTAAAGAACGGTACCACACGTTGTGGCAGAGTTGAAACGTAATGCAACTCTAATTTATACCGCCTAGTGAAAATGTGTTATATTTGACCCGAATCGTTTTACATAAAAATAAGCACGAAAACGTTATATATTTGACCCACATACATAAAAATAAGCACGTAAAACTCAAG
Organism: Helianthus tuberosus; assembly: GCA_030545235.1. NCBI lineage: Eukaryota > Viridiplantae > Streptophyta > Magnoliopsida > Asterales > Asteraceae > Helianthus > Helianthus tuberosus. Next base: position 206,054,862 of record CM060425.1, read on the forward strand.
GGGGGTGAAAGTGACATTTTACAAAGTTTTTAGAAAGCTGAGGGGGTGTAAGTGGCAATGCTAAAAGTTGAATACACAAAAAGAAAAAAAAATGGATGTGATTGTTGTAAATATGGCAAAGAAAAAGAATAAAAAATAGAGGTGTCTTAGGTACTATTCCTAAGACACCCTCTTTTGTTGTATATTAATAATAATAATAATAATAATAATAATAATAATAAGGTAAAATATGGGTCATTTATACAGACCTTGTTTCACATTAACTCTCGTTATGGCGTAAGGATATAAAAATATGATAAAAACTTACGGTCAGAGTAAGGTGTGATGCAAGCTTCCATGTTTACTCCATAAACAGCATCCGGGTCATCATCTGATCGACAGAGAGGAGGTTGAGTACCGGGAGCTCTCTCCAAGTAACAATCATTAGTCAAAGGTTTGACCCAAATGACCGTTTGGTTTCTCTTTGCCGCTATTTTCCAGCACATGCGTTCAACAAGTGCACTCATCTCTTTCCATATTCTAAGATCCTCTTCATCTTGCGCATACGCTTCAGGAGATGAGTAAGCAAAGTAGCCACCCGGTCTTAGCAACCGATCTAATTCAAGTAAAAGAATACCGTCACGTTGTAGCCAGGCGATTCTACAACGTGAACAATGCGCAAGTTCGAAAGATCTGCTCGGGTACGGAAGTCGTTTCGTTCCGAGAACACCGAGATATGCGGGAATGCCTCGTTCTAACGCGAACTGGATTTGATTTTGATGCACATCGTTAGGTGCTAACGACATTGCGATGATGTCGGATGATAGAAGATAACCACCGAAACTTGCGACACCGCAACCGACATCCAGAACAGTTCGTAAGTTTCCTTCGTTGTTCATGTTATCTTTTGAGAAGTTCAGCATCTGTTAATTAAATTGTTTATTAGAATTAGATAATAGAATAAAGTGTGGGTAATAAGATGAAATTAAGAACTTGTGCGAAAATACTTACATTTGCAAGTGATTTGATGTACTTATCGGCTCCGTAGTGGAAATGAGTTCCGCCACCTGGGAACACGATCTTTTCGCCTTTTACAACCATCCAGTTTTGATCTGATTTCTCGTGTGCAAGGTGGGTATGTGGTATGTTTGCTTTCCATACTTCATCTCTGCTTTTTGGCCACTTGATCGGGACCTGCATCAACAGATGATTTCATAAGAGAAAAACATTAAAATCAATTCAACTAAACTCTTACGAACTAGAAAAAAATAGTCATCACAATTTTCCAATGTTGTAAAAGGTCCTTGTGGTTTACCAAAATTTTGGATTTGGTACCTAGCTTTCAAAAGTACACGGATGGTCTCTGTGGTTTTGTAACGCATTTAGTCCCAAGCCAACAAATCAAAAGGTTTTAGCATGTCCAAGTTAGACTAAATGTGTTACAAAGTGCAAGCTATAGGGACCGTCCATCTACTTTTGGAAAGAGCTGGGGACTAAATGTGTTACAAAGTGCAAACTACAGGGAGCATCTGTGTGCTTTTGGAAAGCTCGGGACCAAATCCAAAATTTTGGAAAATCACAGGACCATCTGTGTACTTCACTCAAAAAGTCGAAAAATCACTCAACAGTATATATTTATGTGTAGAACCTTATCTCTCTCTTTTATTTACAAACTTAGATTACCATCAAGGGGCAAAAGATCAAATACAAATAATCTTAACATACTAAACATACAAATTGAAGGAAAACTCAAAAAGACAATGTGGCATTTTTGTAATTACCACCAACTATCAAAGTTACTATACAAATGTGAACTCAACCAAAAATATCTAAAAAACACAATTTATTTTTTTTAATATTTTTTATAAAAAAATCGCTACATTTTGTTAGCAAAAAAAATAAATAAAAAAAATAAAATAAAGTAGCGATTTTTTAATAAAAAATGTTAAAAAATAAAATAATTTGTGTGTTTTTTTTATTTTTTTAGATTTTTTGGGGGTTTAGTTTTTAGCATTTTAGCCTGGGTGGGGGTGCTAGGTTTTTTTTTTTTGGGGGGGGGGTAGGTTTTTTTAAGGTTTTTTAGGTATATTTGTAGAGTAACTTTGATAGTTATTGATAATTACAAAAATGCCACCTTGTCTTTTTGAGTTTTCCTTCAATTTGTACTAGGTGTACACCCGTGTGAACACACGGGTTTGTTTTAATAACGATCGGAAGCAAATACTAAAAAACATATTATAATATATTATTTAAATTCTTTATGTTTAGTTACATATTATAAAACAATGTTAAAGACAATTTGTTTTAGTGTACATGTTTGATATAGAAATAAGGTAAATAATTGATAATATTTTGTCGAAAATGAAAGCATAACCTAATTTTATGTTGTCTAATAACTTCTTATATATGATGTTAATTTTTTTTGACACATTGTTAGTGTAAAATTCAGTAAAGGTCCATTGTTATTGTATAATTCAATAATACTAAAAACAGATTATAATATATGATTTAAATTCTTTGCATTTAGTTACATATCTTTATAAAACAATGTTAATGAAATTATGTGTTAGTGTACATGGTTGATATACAAATAAACTAAGTATTTGGTAATATGTTGTCTAAAATGAAAACATGAACTAATATGTTGTTTAAAATGAATACATATCTTTATAAAATGTCTTTTTTATACCCTCAAATCTTAATGATAAACATATATGATTAGAACATTCACACTTCTCAATAAAATCATTTTCATCTTCTCTCAAGTCCCAAAACACAAAACACAGAACTTCATCTTCAATCATCTTCATCGGATCATCTTCATCTTCACCGAAATCATCTTCATCGAAATCATCTTCCTCTTCTGTAATCTCCACCGATCATCAGCTTCATCTTCATCTTCATCATCTTCATCATCTTCATCTTCTATAACAATCGAAGGTAATATCACATACCTAAAACGCTTCTTGTTTGTAGGTTTGGGTTTTGTTTATTATGAAGGTTTGTTTCAGGTTTTATATGAAAATATTGTTTGATTCTTGTTGGTTTTTGTCTCGGGTAGCAAAACAGAGGGTTTGAATGTGTTTTCGGTTCCTCATATGAGATCAACTGTGTTTTGGTTTTGATTCTTGTGGGTTTTTGTCTCGGGTATCAACTGAGTATATTGTTCAAAATGTATCATTGATTTCTATAGTTTCAGATCTCATGTGATCATTTGGCTGATTCTTGTGTGTTTTTCTCTAAAAACAATTAGAGCACAGATCTAGGTTGTTTATTGAAACTATGATACTTGTGGGTTTTAATTTCTGAATCAAATGCGAAGAAACAAATGATGGAAATTGATAAAGCGCATCAGTGTGTAGTTATTTGAACACATCAATATTGATACTTGAAATGTGAAAATTGATTTTTGGTTATTTGAGAATTGTTTAGAAAGATGAACTAAATCAGAATTAAATTTTATACAAATGAACTGATCGGATCAGTTTCGGATTGATGTGTTCGTCATATTGATTTTTGGTTTGATTCGATGATATGTGTTCCTCATATTGGTCATTTGAATGTGTTTATATTGGTCATTTGAGAATTGTTTAGTAAAATGAACTAAATCAGAATTAAATTTTATACAAATGAACTGATCGGATCAGTTTCGGATTGATGTGTTCCTCATATTGATTTTTGGTTTGATTCGATGATATGGGTTCCTCATATTGGTCATTTGAATGTGTTTATATTGGTCATTTGAATGTGTTTTATTGTACAGAATGGCTGCGGATGTAAAGATATGCAAAAAACCAAGCACGAAGGCGAGAACACTTGACAACCTCCTAGAAGATGGTGCGGTGCACATAAGGAAGTGATTGATCAGAACGATCAATTGTATATGAACGAATATAACCCCAGTGGCAGATATGTAATAAGCGAGCTCTGGAATTTCAAGGAAAATCGAAGAGCTACACTGGGGTTATATTCATTCATATATGAATGAATATAAATGAATGAATATAACCCAAGTGGTAGATATGTAATTACCTACACTGGGATTATATTCATTCATATCTGCTACATTCCGAAGTGCACCCATCAGCAAGGATCCACAATTGCTTGTGGTGATACGACATTTTGTCTCTGTATTGTATGTTACGGTCTTTTGTTATCGAGTCTGTAAGTCCTGTCAAGTCTACGAAGTTGGTATGACGTGTTTTCTCTATATTGTATGTTACGGTCTTTTGTTATCGGGTCTGTAAGTCCTGTCAAGCCAAAGTATAGATACCATGATTGCATATCGAGCAACAAACGCAAAGCTGATTTTAAGGAACCTTTGCTTTAGTTAATGCATCATCTTTTATCTTTTACGTTTTTAAAGACACTCGCATTCTAAGAAAAGCAGAACAATTATATTTCTTAAACTGAGTTGCTATTTTTTTTCATGTCTAACTGGGATATAAGGTGTGGCCATAAGCATCAGTATCACTAATAAGAAGAAAATAACCAAAATTCTGATAAAGTATAAAATTTCAAAATTTGACAAATCAAAACAAACTCTTAAATAATAAGTCAAGAAGTCGAACACATACAAAAGAGAAATATTGATCATGGTGTTTTCATTTCCATGTTTATAAACTTGCATATTTTTTTCTATTACATATCAAATTAGACTCTACATACAAAACATGGAATAGAAATAACCTTTAACATACCCTAAAAATACCTTACGAACTCACAATTTGTAAACTATGATTCAACCCGAAAACCGACCCTGAATCATTTAAGCATGGCTTCCTCTTTCTGAACTGTTTTGGCAGCCGCAACCATCGCTTATAACGGTTGTTTAGACACCATTACCAGTCCCAAAACTGTACCTAATTGCATGTTGTTGGTATTCCTTTTCTTGTTTTGTTTTGTTATGGTACTCGTTACCCCTACTATCCAATGTTATTTGACCACTGTTTACAGCATCGAGGCACCACCCACGAAGCCACAAACAACCCAAATCGTTGCTGCCCCAACACAAGGATTTGCTCCAGAAACCGTAGGACGCATGACAATGTGGTCTGGTTCGCTGCACTTTTATAACAAAGTCCTTATGTTAGTTTTTCAATTATAATTAAATCTCCTTTTACTACACCATTACCTATAGAGTAAACTCAATAGGAAGTATCTAATCGTTAATACGAACTCAAGTTACCAGAGACTATCATAAATAAGCCTTGTGTAAATTTACCTGTTTAAATACGTTGATTTTTTTTGTCCAAATAAGCACCAAGCAATATCAAATCCATTCCACAATGACCATTTTTATGCACTTGATTTTTAAGTCCAGTTGAATGTAAAAAGACATCTGCATCAACATCATCAAATAAAGTCTAAGTTTTTAGCACATGAATGAATAAAATTTCGTTCAAAAAGTTCAAATAATACACTTAATACTCCAATCAATTCTTAATGTTAAACTATGTTTATAATAATAATAAACTATGTTAAAGCTATATATGGGGTATGTCAGTCAAAATTCAATAATCTCAGCATACACCCTATGATAGAGATTCATTATCTCTATAACTTATCAGTTTATATTCTACAAACTCTTAGCGACCAATTGGGATGAATTTCATTTTAGAATGAACATAACTAAAAGGTTTAACTTTATCACAATTATAATTAACTCATGATTAATAACAATTTTAAAATCTAACCATTACCTTGAACCTAATGACTTTCATGCCAAGATCCAGGGATGTTTGGGATACTTAGCAGCAACCTTTCGTACAATATCGTAGGAAAACCCAAACAGTGTTTCTGGATTTGGTGCAGCCTTTCTTGCATTGTCAATGTCTGCAAAAAACCTAAATCAGAAAGATTGGAAATAAAATTTGAAATCGGTAAATATAATAAACCTGCCACTTACGTAGATTCAGGCCATCCTCATTCATAATGCTTTTTCCTAATGTTTTCTTTGCTTTTTAGGGGGAAGATGGGTGCTTCTCTCCATAGGGCATACAAAGCACAGATTGTTGGCGGAAGCCCGCCACATTTAACATATAAAGTTTTTTTATATGTTAAATATGGCGGGCTGCCGCCAATAACCTGTGTTTTGTATGCCCTAGGAGAGAAGCACCTATGTTCCCCTTAAAAAGCAAAGAAAACATTTCATGGCTGATTTGATGTTTTTCGTTGCTGAAAGATCATTAGTCATGACTGTGTGATCATGCTTTACCTGAGAACAAATGCACCAAGTTAAGCTCAAAGTTTTTCAACTTGATCAAATGTCACTTATACCCTTTAATAAAGATCTTGTTCGTTTTTTGCACGCCCTGTTCATTTTTTTTAATGTTGAAACAACGTTAAAACCTAAAACCCTATGCTGAAGCGTCGTTTTTTGCACAAGATTGGGCCGAGGCGTCGCCTCAAAAAGCTTCACGTGTTTTGACGCTTCAGAGCAAATAAAGCGTTTTGCCAAACGGTTAACGCTTTAAGCGAGCTTAAAGCGCGCTTTTTTAAACTAAGTTTCCAACACAAGAAAACTACACAATTGTTTTATTTTATTTTTTACTATTTTCTTCTTTAGCACATTAAATGTAATATTTGACTGTGATAACAAAAGCAGTGTGACTTACAGGAAGTGACTCCCATATGGCTTCATCCTTCAAATGTTCTTCATTTACTGGCAGTAACACCTTGCACATTCTATACACATTACAAATCATTTACAAAATCATTTAAAGCGTGTGTTCAGATTATAGGGTTACTTATTTCAATATTCATTTACAAAATCACCCACAAATAAAACTAAAGCGACCTAATGGTCAGACCATCGGTTCCCCTTCAACAATCAGATTAACAAACTTAGAATGCTTGTACTCCAATTACTGTGTAGGTCTCAGTTGATATGGAAGCAACCATAACAGAGGATACTCAATGGCATTTAATGCTCGGACCATCGGTTCCCCTTCAACAATCACTTGAGGTAAGCCTACAACAGGAACTTTATCTTATGAAAGTCAACTCAAGTTTATAATGTTGATGATACAATCAGTAGCTTTAAAATTTTAAGCATGTAATTGAGCATTCTTGTCAAACACAAAAAAATGGTTCTTAAAGTTAACCAATATCCAAAAAAGAGCATTCTTGTCTGCAAATCCAATAACAAATTCCAAACATAAACCTAGGAACATAAATCCTAACCAACACTTGTGTGTAATGAAATTCTTTAATATAGTTTGAAGTGTCTTAGAGATAAAGGAAGTAAATCAGTTCGGTAAATAGAGTATTATAAAACCTCAAACTAAGAAATCCCAAGAGTCGTTTTTGAAAAACATATATTAATAAACTTCATGAAGGCACTATGCAAGAACATATACGAATCATATAAAAGATTTGAAAATTCAGTCTTCATGTAAAAGTCACAAGACACTTCACTGTTCTTTAACATTAACTCCAGTCTCTACTTCATTATTTTTTATAAGCGGTTCAAGATTACTAACCAATACCATGTGACTAAACCGTTCCTTGTCATCTTCTTTACTCATTGGCAGAAATAAATTAGACTTTAGGGACAAACTTGATGTGATCTTTGCCCCAGCTTCACTGTCATCGAAAGTAGAAATATTTTTAACAAAACAAACAGAAAATTTTAACGAAACAACACGTCATAGAAAGTAGAAAATTTTATATAAAACCAAAACAACTATGTAGAAATATTCTTCACGAAACAAACAGAAAATTTTCCTTTGTACCCACCTTCCGGTCAACTTCCACTGCTTGTCCTGCATCAAAATTAATATCAGAAAAGTCAATCTTTATTAAATAAACCTGTAGCATGTTTGGGTTCCAAAATTATAATTATTGACGTCTTCATTAAAGCAACCAGTAGCAATCTTGGATAAAAGAAATTTACATACTTGGATAATAGAAATTTACAATAAGGGCATTGTACCAACCAGTAGCAATCTTGGATAAAAGAAACTGGTAAAACTAAAATTGCAAAATTCTGAAAGCAGTGAAACTTTGAATATTCAATAATAAACCATAGTATTACAAAATTATGATTTTGAAAAATAATAAAAATTAAAAATTAAACATTACAATTAACACTTAATAGAATATCTCGTTCTCTCGCCTTCTTCCATGCAATTTCGTTTTTTTGTTTTAATTTGTAGATCAGCTAGCATATCACAGGTCTTCTGATCCTGTTTCAGCAAATTTGTGATAAACTCTTCTGCTTTTTGTTTAAACTCTGTTGGAGTAGAAGAGGCAACTTCATCTAGCAGTGCAATGCTACTCCAGGTTTGCTTATAATATTTATCACTAACAATAGCAACTTTTTGGTTGAGTTCTTCAGCGTTTCTTTGTTCTTGGAGTGACCAGGTTGAAAATTCGATTTTAAGATCAGTGGTAGAAGGTTTTCGTTGCCATTTAGGAAGAATGTAAGTGTTTTTGGACGATTTGTTTTAGGATGAATGTTTTTTTTTAAACTGAAGTGTTGATGTTTTCAAGATATGTAACTAATGATGTTTTATAGTGTTTAAAATCTTTGAAAGAGTAAATGAAGAGACATCTCCTAATTATGATAACCTTTTTTTGAAGGTTTCAATTTTGTTCCTTGGTTTTCTACATATTTAATTTTACTTGTTTTCCCATGAAAACTCATTTTTCAAAGGTTTTGCATTAAAATGCTTAATAGGATAACTAAACAGGCAATTCCCATATACACGTTTTTTACTCTTAAATCATTAAATGTACATGGTTTTTAAGTATAAATGTTAATTTAATGTTTGCCTTTAAAGCTGACCTTTGGCCTGTTACATATAGTATATAATAGCATTGCCAATAATTTTTTTTTCATCAAAACAGATTCATTCAGGGAAACAAAAGTGCAACTATTATTGTTTTGCCTTAGTTCTTATAAATATATTAAAATGGAGTCATATACTTCTGCAAAATCTGACGATTTCAAGCAACGCTTTATTAAACAAATCGAAGACCAAGTTTTGGCTGATAGGTCTACTCTTCAAGAGTTGAAGAGGTGTTTTAACGGACTGGAAGTTGGTCTGCTGACAAGAGACCAAGTTTCGAGGGACTTGAGGGCAATGCCGACTACTTCCGTTCGTGACATGTGTGTTGCGAGTAATATAGAATGTGGAGAAAGAGATCTGGAGTTCATGAGAAAGATCAATGAGATACACCGAGAGGTTCAGTGCTCCATGGAGTTGAAGTTAAAGTTCCTTGATTCTTGCAATTAGAGTTAGATGTCTCTGATTAGTTTTCTTTTTTATATGTAATTGCTACTTTCTTAATACTTCATATTTTATAAGTATTATTATTTTTTTTATCACAGTTTAGTTTTACGTCTTTTCATGAGTTTGAAGATAAAGAGACGGTGTTCCATTTTCGATAAATTAGAAAATATTTCATCTAAATTTTTTTTCTTAACATTGTTGTTTGGTACCATGGATGATCTGTTTAATGTTCATTTATGTGCTGACTTTAACAATTTTGGAAGCGAAACAGTTTCAACAAACATGGGTAACTTTTTACTTAATTTTAATTAAATTAAGATTATTTGGTACTTGTAGATATTCTAGTGCTAAAGTCGAAAGCTACATTAGGGACAACAGCACTCAATATGGTACTTTTACAGACTCAAGTGTAGTTGTTTGATCAATTGATTCTAATGTTTTATTATCATTTTATTGATCCTTTGTTAGTTACATTTGATGGTGATCATAGAAATAGTTAAGATCTATGAAAAACTTCAATTCAACGAAAGTTAAGTACCTTTTCAAGCTGATGTATAAAAATACTTCTACAAACTTCAATTCGATTATATCTCGGTCACACAGCGACCACAACTTCCGGTCGTTCCCAGCTCTCCTGCAGAATCAAAACTTAATTAGCCATTTAATTAAAAACTTGATGAACACAATTCAAAGAACAATTCTGCCTTGTCCTGTATCTGAGCATGATGTGCACATTATACAAGATTAACTACTTACATGACAGTTAATTTATACAAGATTGTTTGGTAGTTGTATATATTCTAGGGCTAAAGTCGAAAGGTCCATTGGTGGGAGCAGCAATCAATATGCTAGTCTTATAGACTCAAGTTTATATCTTTTAATATATGTTCGTTTAGTTAACAACATATTTTGATAACAAACGAAGGTGAACACGAAAATAATTTTATAGCCCTGAGATTAGAAAAAGACGTATAACAGGCAAGAAAGTAATTTTATGAACCCATGTTGAGATAAAATGAGAAAAACAACTTAGAGGTAATTTTATTTGCTCAAACAATATTTGGCTGATAACCACCCCGAAGACTCGGTTTCCACCCTATACAAGCAATCAAATTGAAACATCATACAATTGCTTTTACATATTTTAATTTACATCAAATAAACAACTTAGAGGTGACAAAATAAGCGGGTCGGGACTCATTCACCTATAAAGATAAAATCCAACCCAAATGGACTCATTCATAAGCAAACAGGTCAAATTTGCCACCTTTAAGACAGATATATGACAGTATGAGCAACATAAATAAAACTTTGGGATCTACGTAAGTACCATGAAAGAAGTTCACGTCTTGAATCCCTTGCACTTTCACTGTTCGGCTTAACATATCTTCTATGGTTGAGATCAAAATTTCTACCCCTATGCCTTCTCGGCATATGCTTTTTTATTCTTGGAGCTATCTCTTTGTTGGTGAACATTTGGAACACATTTCTACTACTGAAAAATTAACCAGTTAGACGCCTAGAATACAACAAATCTCATCACAGCAAATTGTAGTAGCTTTCAACATTAAGAAAACAATTCACTTGTTTCAAAGCTACAACATACAATATGATACACACTCCAAACAACCGTGTAGTCATTTAAGATGATTTTCGTCCTAATTTACAGCACACGGGTGACAATACAAACCCTAATGAAGGCTACCTTCAACCTAAATCATCCTAGAAATCAACCTAAAACAGTCTACAACACCCAAAAGTTAGAGTTTATACTATGCGGCTTGCTTAAAAAAGCCCTCGGAAACACACAAAAAGATTCAAACTGAAACTAAGTTACAACATAGCAATGTTGAACTTCTACTCTAATCACATTGTTTTACACCATGAATGACAATATAAAGTACACGCGTTTGATACATACCAGAAGTCTTTACGATAGAACAACCATTAGTTGTTGGAAACATGAAGCTTTGACCTATCAAAAAGTTTGATGGTTGTTTTGGTATCTCCAATGGCCTAACTACACTTTCAAGCCATTCAATAGCTTTAAACCTTGTCATAGCTACAAAAAATGAAAAAAAAATCAAATAATCAACAACGTTTCTATTGTTTTGTTAGAAAGAATTTGAAGGCAAAATTTAAAATTATACCTTAGGGTTTAGGACTTTCCTTGAAGGTAGAGAAACACTAAACAATACCGTTTCAAACTTTAGCGAAAACAACACTAAAGGATACCGTTTCGTAATTATGACATCAGCGAGGACTACATAGCATACCTGAGAAGTTGACACGTAGCCAATTCTATGTCATTATCTAAGCTCCCTTAATAGATAACATCATGTTCAAGATAACCTCTTTCGTGTTCATGTGAGCAAGAAGAGAGAAAGACACAAAGGATGTGTCAAACACAGTTCACATGATACGGATTTGACACCTGAACCTGTATCATCTGAACTATGTTTCACACCTCCTTTGTGTCTTCCTCTCTTCTTGCTCACATGAACACGAAAGAGCTTATCTTGAACATGAGTAATGACACAGCTGTCTTCTACCTCCATTGCTAGATTCAAAGGGCAAATATGGTCAAAATCAACAAACACAAGATTCATAATATTTAATGTATTGAATGTGATGGTTCATACCTTTAACATGAAATCGAAGTTGGTGAACAGTCTTACATCAGATGCAATGTACCTACGCAAGAGACATCAATTAGTTTGAGCAAATAGAAAAACTCATTTAAATTACCTAAATACCTAATTTCATGACCTAAACTCTACACAATTTAAATTATCAACAATTTTCATCATCCAGAACTAAACCAATCTGACGATTAAACAACTCCTCTTAACAGTTTTAATAGAATTAATAGCACACGCGAGTTTTAAAACAATTAATAACAGTTTTAATAACAATAGATTGCAGCAATCCATATAATATTTACCGTAGGAAAGTATTGGCAGCCCAATCATCAATGTTCGTTTCATCGTCACTTCTTTCTTCTTTGTTCTCGGATCTTTAGCAGGCTGCACAACAATTACCATAGCTTTACCTAAACAATAATCCATGGGCATATTAAAAATCAAATCTTTTTTAACCCCAAATCGAAAAACATCCAAAACACGATGGAAAATCAATAAACTTATGATTGGTTTAGCAATTTATTTATGATAAGAAGATCTAAAATCACCAATTCTATTAACACGATGGTCAAACACCAAGATTTATCATAAAAAGAACAAAAGGTTTAATTTTTTCTATCTTTTCAGTCAATAAAAAGAACATAACAAAAGGCACAATTCATTTACAGAAAACCAAAATTAACTGCCCACATGACAACCCCATCAGCATTTTCAATTCTCCCCCTTTCATCACTAAATCAAAGGTTCTCGCAGGTCGGAACCACGAAAAGCTCACCCCTAGACTCATTCATTCAACCTAAAATCAATATAAGACAAATAGAGTAGAGTGTGAGGTTGGTTTAAATATAACAATTGATTAAATGAGCTAAAATGAGATGATACGTACAACTGTCATACCTTCTCCACTTTTTCTTGGTATAGATTTGTATCAAAGTTGAAAGCTCCTAAATTAACTGTCATAACAGTAGTATTTACATTTAGAAGACTTGTAAATGCTCTTTTTTAAAACCTCCTAAATCCTTTTTTATTAGAAAAAGTTAGATTATTACTTAAAACAACATACTTCCCATAACCTCATGAAACAAAACCGAATCGGACTACTAAACTGTATAATTCACACCTCACACAAAATTCAGCATCAATCAATCGAGATTCCTAAATTTTACATTAAGAAACTGAATCTTCAAATTATAAAACAAAATCATATCAACTAATATACGGCAGTAACTCTCGTAACCTTAAATTGATACTATAAACAATTCGTTCATCTTCAAATAATATCATACACCATCAAAATAACAAAATTGAACCTAATCACACACACACAACCTAATTTCTCTAATCGATCACAAATATATCGTGATCCTACTAATCATCTCAGATCTGATCATCCTAACTAATAATCATGAACAAAATATTGACCTAATAAACGAAACAGCCAAGATCAAATCTTTTTTAGGTTTGACTGAATACCCCACAATCTTAACTCAAATTCAACCAAAACCCATATCACAGAAACTCCAAATTCCTAAATTTCTACAAACATATGTTATGATCAAGAACACAAACCCTAGAAGCAAAATCAGAATGAAATCAACAACGAATGGAATGAAATTGATGGGGCTATTGATGCAAACCTGAAGAGAAAGTAGAAGAAGATTTGGGTTTGGAATGTCTGGTGTGAGACCTAGCTGATGCTGCTGAAATCTTCTTCTTTACTTCATCATCATCACGATTTAACCCTATTTTTCCAACAAACTCAACTGAAATCATCATCATCAATTTACAGAGTTGAAATTGAAGAAAAGAATTAATAGAAACTACATACACACACGTACACAAACCTGTTGAGTAAATTAGAGATACGTGGAGATGAAGTTGTGTTTATGTTACTTGCAGACAACCGGATCGAAGATGTTCTTCTGAGTTGAAGAGAGAGAGAGGTGTGAAGATTATGTTTTCAATTTTGAAAATGAGCTGGACTATATTTTCATTGAGAGAGAATAAAAGATTAAAATTACCATTTGAATTTGATTTTTGAAATTCCCTCCTAAAAACTCTGACCTTATTTTCAATTTTGAAATATATAGATAGATTATATTTTGAAATATAGATAGATTATATTTTAAAGGTGGAGATTGAAATTATGACATCAGCGTTATGACATCAGCGGAGTCTATGTGGCATCCAATGTGGCATATCTAAGAAGATGACACATAAGCAAAGTGAGGTCATGCTTTAAGCTCATTTTATAGTATAGATAGATGTTTAGTATGTTAAGATTATTTGTACAAGAACTTTCCCCTACCATCAAAAATTAAAAGTCATATATTTTTTGTGAACATACACACAATAACTAGTAACTCATAATAATTTAAAAAAAAATAGGACAAAAAACGTTTCTTGTCAACCCAACCCATGTAACAAGGTACCATAAGCCACATGAATGACACGGTACCCAACCCGTCGATTTTCTACTTCTAGTTGATTAGAACCACACCTTGTACCCATTTGGAGGAGGAATCAAGCAGTTGATTAGAACCACACCTGAACGAAAAAAAAAAACAAAAAACAAAAATTAAAATATAATTACTAAAGGCAGGTAAAAACTTAATATTATCTGTTGAGTAACTTACGGGAAAGCTTTTTGGTATAATACCGTCCTCATCATCCAGCCCAAACTTAAAATCATCTTGCTTGTTGCCAAGATCAGATTCGTCATCCCCGCCTAAGTAGGATGATCCGAGCTTTCTTAACGACTGGCTACCGTACTCTATAGCGGATTCACCTTCGCTCTGAGAACCGAAATACAAATAGAGGAACAGGAGGGCAGCTCCCACAAGAACAAAAGTAGTGAGCAATCGCTTCTTCTGAGATCCATCTGTTCTTCCTCTCATAATTAACGTTATGTTTGATAACCCACAACGTTAATCGGTTTTAAACTCAAATATAATTTATTGATCACAAGAATAACATCATAGTTTTGTCAAATGGACGGTTGATCCCGGGTGTTTTTATCCAAACTATGCTTAGTTTTGCCGGTTCCTCGACTCCCAGAGAATCAAAGATGATAGACTATTCCAGATACCAGATTTAACGTCCGACCAACCTGTTAAGCAAAAGGAAAACCTATCAGTATCGTATAATTGTATGCAAAGTATTCTAAGCATAGTATGATTGATCACTGAACCTATTAAGCTTTATATAGAACTGAGAATATAAAACTACAAAAAGAATAATATAATATGATGTTCACTGAATCTCGACTTCGCTAAGCCACCGCGTTACGTCAAAGACTCCATATCCGGAAAAACTTTCTATGTTTCCTTACTCAAGTACTTAACTATCAAAAATTGAGATCCACTTAAAATTAGTTTGAATTATCAAACACGATAACTATACATGTCATTCATTAGAATCATAACTTCAAGAAATAAGCAATAAGAGTCCAAATTACATTACCACATTTGCAGCTCAATAATAACCAAATTTCTCAGTCACATAAATAGATTCCATAATTACTCAACAAACTCCCTACATATTACTGAATCTCCACATTATATAATGTTAAACACACATTTAACCATACATTCAACAATACATTCACAAAACTAACAGTCTACTCATAGTAAAACTTAAACAACACTTGGAACTAACTCGCACTTCTTCGCGCTACAATCCGAATACACGAAACATAAACATTGCCAACACTAATCCAAAAACAACAAATTATAACGATAGCAATAACAATATCATATGCAATACTTACTCTAGGTTTAAATCAAAACACACGATTCAATCACACATTCACACTACCGACAAAAACCTAATCGAATAACAGCATCACAGAGCAATTTCACCGTCAAATCTAAACACACACAATCAGAATATTAGATCACAATATAAACGAAAACCTAATGAAATTCGAAGTGATAAAACTGCAATTTCGAATCAGATCTAAGGAATTGATGAGTGAATACAGAGGATTTGAACTTACAGTGGTTTGAAGAATGGATCTAAGCTCTGAATTTTGCAATCGGAGTGTTGGATTTGTGGATAATGAGTAGGAAATTGTTGGCAATATAAGCTCTGAAATTGTTCACCCACCGTCACCACCGAATCCAGCCGTTACCACCACCAAATTCAGCCACCGCCACCACCAAATTCGATGTGCAGATGGTGATTTGATCGGTGAAACCTAGGGTTAGGGTTACGAAACACACCAAATTCGATGTCCGACGACCCTCCGTTTTGTGCTCCACTTCTGCTTTGCAAACTACCAGAGGCGGCAGCGCACCGCCTTTCCCGTCGATGTGTCATCAGCAGCAAAGGTTGCAGCTCCGGTAAGTTCGTTTTTCCGGGCTGATCCAGTTGGTTTTTTGGTGATGGGACGCTGGTGATGGGTGGTGGGGGTTGTGGTTGTTATGAGTGGCGGTTTGTGGTGGATATAGTTGACGGTGGTGTTGAGTTGTAGAGGGTGGATGTTGCAGCGGTGGATGTTGCAGGTGAAAGGTGGTTTGAATGAGTGAGAAAGAGAGAGAGGGAGAGGGGTTGAGAACGTGGGGTATGGTGGGGCTTGGGTTGGGGCATGAGTTAACACCTGCAATTGGAGCCCCCCACCGCCTAGTGACGTGTCCGTGGGGTATGGCGGGGCGTGGGTTGGGTGCACCGCTTGGCAGATTATTAAAAAAAAATTACAAAAAATTTATAAAATTCACACAACATTTATAAGGGAAAAGATCAAATAAGGAGTTTATTTTGACTAGGAAGTGTAGGAAGCAATAGGATTAGGACACGTGGCAACATTTAAAATAAAGAAAAATGGTATTTTAGTCAATCCAACTCTTTCTTCTTCCTTTTGAAAACCCAGTAACTTCAAAACCCACCATCTTCAACCATTTCTTCACTTTCTATCTCAATAATCACTACATTATAGTGCGATTTTCATCACCAATCAATGAATCAAACACCCGATCAACGTGTTCTTCAGCTTTTTTGAAGAAAACCCAGTTTAATTTCATACAAAATCTCGTTTTTTCCGGTGATTTTGAAGATAATCACTCGATCCGTTCGATTCGATTCGAGCGCTGATAAGTGTTTCAATCATTCAAAATTCGTCAATTGTTGAAGAAATCACTTCGATCCATGTAAGAAATTCTTTAATTTCATTTTTACGATCTGGGTTTTTGATTTAGTCATTGCGTTTTACGATCTTGGCGGGGGTCCGGGGGCAGCGCCCCTGGTAGCGGGGTCCCAGGAGAAGCAGCCCCTGGCGGGGTCCAAGGGGCAGAGCCCCTGGCTGGGGTTGAGCCAGAATATGTTAAAAATAGTCAAAAATAATATATTCAACTATACTAAGATTATATTTTTAGTCTTAGTCACGTTAATATATTAAATAATAATATTATAATTATTTAATTAATATATTATATTTGATAAGTTATAGCTATTAGTTTGACAGAAAATTGTATATTTCATTTTCTAGGCTAAGTGGTTTTGTGTCATAGAAAATATAATTGACAAAGTAATGTCACGGGACACTACTAAGTCCAAAGTCACTAGTTGAGAGAATGATCAACAGTGATTTGACCATTGTCACTAGTTGAGAGAATGATCAACAGTAACATAAGCAAAAACACTAGTTGATAGAATGATCAACAGTGTTATGACCCCAATCTCTAGTTGAGAGAACGATCAACAGTGATGCGACCACAATTACTAGTTGAGAGAATGATCAACAGTAATATGACCCGAGTCACTAGTTGAAAAAATGATCAACAGTGATATGACCACAATTACTAGTTAGTAATATGACCCGAGTCACTACTTGAAAGAATGCTCAACAGTGATTTGACCACCGTCACAGGAATCATTTAGTGACCAATATAATAGTAAGATATACTATATATCTATTACTTGATAAATTCACTATTGGACGAAAGTGAGCCAATGAGTGATATGACCACTGTCACATCGGAACTGCCACCATGTGGCAAATACTGATTGAGTTGGGTAAATATAAACAAATAATAAAACCTTGATGCTGTAAAGTATAACAATATATTTTTATAAAGAAAATGGAATGAACTCGCCAGTATTTATTACTGATAAAATATTTTTAAAACGTGTTTAAGGTAATTTGCTGTAAAGATAATAGTAGCCAGCTATGGAGCACTGAAGGCTTAAATAAAGTGGCTATAAATACCTGAATAAAAGAAAAAATTTATGTTTTATTTATTTGGATTTATCCCTATAAAAACAATTAAATGAAATATGGGTTTTAGCCCATTTGTTTAAGTTCGGGGTTTTATAAACTCTGAAATTATTTCCTAACTACGATCCTGAAGAAAAAAAAAATCCGCTGCGTAATTAATAAACACCGATACCATCTGACTGGTTCATGACTCCCGCTCCCAGGGTAGGGGCGGGGGCTGTGACAGATGTCCATTCGGACAGCTCGATTGCGTTTGTTAGTTTTCCGACTTTCGTTTCATGTGTTAAGCGTTGTGTTGCGTTTAATCGAGTTGCGAGTAAGCGTTTGAGCGTATAAGCGTTGTGTTGATAACCACATAACATTTAAACAAATAATCACACAAATAAACACATAAACTAAATGCATAAAGTAAGTCTGCGTTCCGAGTTTGCGTTGAGATTGCGTTGCGATAACGTTTAGTCTAAACAAGCGATGCGATAAAATGCGTTAAGTAGTAAGCGTTGTAAATAACATTTAAAAGCGATATCTGCTTTTTGAATAAACGTTGTAATAAGCGTTGTAATATGCGTTGAAAACATTTGTTTAACCCATGGCGATAATCAGAATCTCGGGAGTACAAGCGTTTACGAGAAGAATAACACGATAAGTAATGACCCAAAAAGCCGGGTTGTTACATATAAGGTCTAAAGCACGTCAACTACTCGATAACTACTACATTAACTTTCTTGCTACCACTAACTAAGGTTTGAAACCTATGATTGACGTACCACACCTTATACCTCTACGATCTCGACATCACTAATAAGAACGTCATACGTCCACGCAGGATAACTAAAGCCCAATTAGCTAATAAGTCATAAAAACCATTAACCAAGGAAAACGTTTATAGAAAATTTTAAATCTCAAAGCTCGTAAATTAAATAACTCGTAACACGTATGAAAAACACATGAAAAGCATGTATGCTAGCCCCAAAAATATTCAAGAAAAAAAGGATTATAACTCATCGGTTGCAAAGCTCCAAAACTGTATGTTAACTGTCTCATACTGCATCTCGAACTTTTTTTTTGAACGGTAAATTTGAATCACTGACGGACCACTGGAGTATCATCGTGCCACCAGCGGAATCACCTAATCATATCCATCTCCACTGGCATAATGCCTATACACCAATTCAGGAGAAAACCCAATAAATATGGAAAAACCCCCTAGTGGGAATCGAACCCAGGACCTATTGGTCCCAAAGTCTTATCTCATCTCAAAATGCCACTAGACTATAAAACCATGGACCTACATCTCTAACTTGAAGTCTACTAACTTGTGTGTCATCAAGTTCGGATCCCCTTTGAACACGTGAACCCGCACCGGGTTTCCATGCACATCCACCGCCCATTCCCATGTCACATCATCATATTACATGATTTTTCCCATACACTAATATTCTTGAATTAACCTTACGTCCCCATACCATAAAATACCCATGCACTTTTATACCTACTTTCCTTGCATGAGCCCATCTCAACTACCATGTAAAAGCTAACATACATATGCCATCATTGCACCATGATTAGTTTACAAGACTTAAATGCATAAACACACATGCGTAATCCCAGAAGTTGTTGTTTTGATTTTCTTTTCTTTTCTATTATTATAATCCCATAATTCTTGTGCAAACATCCCCACATGCAAAACCTGCTATCAATTCACCATGCGACCATACTCGTCCCTATATATAAACCCTGATCTCATTCTGGTTTCTATGGCACAACATGCATCGAGTTTTCATTAGTTCACTATAGTAAACCTGATGCCACATGATGTCTTTTTTTACACACACTCACATCGTCACCTTCACACACTGTCATCATCATACGCGCACACCTTCGTCTTCACGCCACGCTACACGTCATCACGCACCATCGTCGTATCCTCGTCACCATTGCATCACGACACCACCGTCACTGCATCGCCACTAACATTACCAAACATCACCACGATACTTCTTTTGGGATGTTGCAATAGTCTGCTGAGCGGTTGTTTGCGTCTAAATTCTGGCAAAATTCTTGATATGCAGCGCGTCCAAATGTGAGGTTTTGTTGTGCCCCGTTCTCTGAAACGTTAACTCAAGTCGTGACTGCGGCGATGTCTTCTTCAGTCTAACGGTTTCGTGCTTTTTGAGTGATAGTGGATTTGAGTAAGAGAAGTAGAAAAAATTGTGGGTAGGCTGGTATATTTGTGCCAATTGTGTGGTTTACATATATAAGATAAAGGAAAAAATGAAAAAAAAACTAGCCATTACACTCACCCGCCCCCACCAAACAACCCATCTCCACGTCGTGAGGCCACTCACACCACCTGTAGCGGTGTGCGACGCCCCATCACACCATGGCACGGTCGTGAAACAGTTGCAAGTGGTCTTACATACTTTACTGAAGCAAGTGTAGCGGTTGTTGGACGCTCGTGGTGGCATTGTTGCTGGTTGATGTGTGTCCTTGTTAAGTTTTAACACACGGTTCATGGCGGGTGGAAATCCAGATATGAGGTGGACAACACTCGACGATGTCCTGAAAATAACCCTCATATATATCACACTAACTATTATAAAAGAATAGAAAACACGAAAACTAAAATTCTCGACAAAAAATGGCGATGTACCAAAAACAACTGGTTTTGATCTGAATTCAAGGGAGAAAAAAATATGATATTATGATTTATGTTAAAACATTCACGAACAAAATTCATTTTTTTACAAACAGAAACAAATATATGATAATTGGTCCCATAACATCAAATTTGAAAATGCTGAAAACCCTAATTTCACGTTTCTTTCAATTGGCCACACAAATCAATAAAAAGTTTTAAAATACATTACATTGGGTCATATTAGATGTGTATAACCTGAATTGGTTGTTAATTTGATCATACAACACATGAATTACATAACCCCCAAATTTAACGTGTTACTGAAACCCTAACTTCATGTTTCTTTCAATTGACCACCTAAATCAATCCCAATGGCCATGATATTACAATATGGTGATAATAAGATACCTTAGAGGTGATTAGAAGCAAAAGCCCCAAAATCCAATCTCCACAACTCCCTTAATTCGGTCACACACGAACTTCACCCTGAACGTAAAAGGTGCATCAAATCTAACCCTAACCCCTTTCAATCGACCAATAACCGAATCAAATCACTATTATGATATGATTTTTGTTAATTCACCAAAGAAAATAGATAGAAGCCAGACAAAAAAAAAAATAGAGAGATAATTAGACTTTGATAACTTTCACATTTTCAGTGCAAATTATCCAGTATCGAGTTGTTTAAAGTTATATTTTGACGTTCTAAAAATGATCTAATTTAAAATTTTATAAATATTTCATATAAATGAAGTTATACATATAAATAAAGGGAAAAGATCAAATAGGAAGTTTATTTTGGCTAGGAAGTGTATGAAGCAATATGATTAGGACATGTGGCAACATTTAAAATAAAGAAAAAAATGTATTTTAGTCAATCCAACCATTTCTTCTTCATTTTCAAAACCCACCATCTTCAACCATTTGTTCACTTTCTATCTCAATAATCACTACATTATAGTACGATTTTCATCACCAATCAATGATTCAAACACCCGATCAACGTGTTCTTCAGCTTTTTTGAAGAAAACCCAGTTTAATTTCATAAAAAAAATCTCGTTTTTTCCCGTGATTTTGGAGATAATCACTCTATTCGTTCGATTCGAGCGTTGATAAGTGTTTCAATCATTCAAACTTCGTCAATTGTTGAAGAAATCACTTCGATCCATGTAAGAAATTCTTTAATTTCATTTTTACGATCTGAGTTTTTGATTTATTCATTGCGTTTTACGATCTTGGCGGGGGTCCAGGGGCAGCGCCCCTGGTAGCGGGGTCCCAGGGGCGGCAGCCCCTGGCGGGGTCCAAGGGGCAGAGCCCCTGGCTGGGGTTGAGCTGCTTTAATAAAAATGCATCACAAAATTTAATTTTCTGTAAATTGCCTATGGAAAACTGCATTCGTAGACAGTTTTTTATCTCCTGCTTCCTGGTTCAGACAATTCATATACAAAACTGCATTCGTAGACAGTGTTTCTGGTTCTGTAAACAACAGGTTCTGGTCATTGCGTTTTAGTTAGATTCTGGTTCTGTGAACAACAGTTTTTGGTCATTGCGTTTTAGACAGTTTCTGGTTCTGTGAACAACAGTTTCTGGTCATTGCGTTTTAGAAATAAAACATTTTTGAAGTGTTTTTACTCATTGCGTTTTAGGTAAACACATTTTTATGTGTATTCAGTTCATTGCGTTTTAGAGAGAACAGTTTCTTTTGTGTTTTTATGCCATTACGTTTTAGAAATAAGACATTTTTAAGTGTTTTCTGGCCATTGCGTTTTAGAAATAAGACATTTTTAAGTGTTTTCTGGCCATTGCGTTTTAGGTAAAACACATTCAGTCCATTGCGTTTTAGAAAGTACACTTTCTTTTGTGTTTTTAGTCTATTGCGTTTTAGAAATAAGACATTTATTTGTGTTTTCTGGTCATTGCGTTTTAGAAATAAGACATTTCTTTGTGTTTTTGGTGCGTTGCGTTTTAGAAAAAGTCATTTTTTACATTTTTTTTTCATTGCGTTTTACGCAACTGGGTTTTCAAAAAAAAATTTCGAAAATATAGCAATAGTATACTCGTTTTAAAGATAAAAAACGCTCGTTTTTTTGGTGTAATTTTTATAAAAAAATAATGTCGTATGAAAAAGTTATTAACATTTAAAAAATGGGGGGGAATTGGAGGAGAGAGAAACTATTGCGCTGGATTGACTAGAATGCCCCTAACAAACCCACGCGCCTCTTTTTTTTTGCTTCAATTTCATTCATTTAATCTTAGCTCTTGATTAACTAAATTGATGGTCAAGATCACTTCCTAGCCTTCCTAGCCAAATAAACTTTCTATTATATCTCAACCCTATAAATAAATGTAATGCAACTTTTAAGTAAAAGATGTATCAGATTTTTATATTCTATACAAAAATTAATGCAAACTCTTGACTACTTACTAAACTAAATCCTTGACCTGTATAATTGTTTCCTTTTGATGACCGTAGCCAAATTTTAGAACGTATTACATTGCAAATTTATGACAATAGAAAAAAACATAAATATGTTGTTGTCACTTAAATCAAAATAAGTAAATCGTACATGCAAGTTTGACCCGCAAAGATCAAACGAAAACCACATGATCTAAAAGACTAAATTGAAGTTCACAGACCTTACTACCAAAATCTGCAAAAACAATGCACAAGTCAAGTCTTTTTGCCAGAATCACAAAAGATTAAGACTAAATTGTCATTTTAGTCCTTGAGGTTTGGTCCAAATTACCATTTTAGGCCACATAGTTTTTTTTCTCCTGGGTCTCTAACGTTTCAATTTTCTTGCCATTTTGATCACATTGCCTAACTCAGTCTAAAAATCTGGTTATAACCAATGGTATTTTTTGCATAACTGTTGTGTAGTGATAACCAGGGGTAATTTACAACATAATTTATAAACCTCATAATAATTTAATGTCAAAAATACCCCTGGTTATAATCTGGTTTTTAGACTAAGTTAGACAATGTGATCAAAATGGCAAAAGAAAAAAGAAAAGTCAGGGACCCATATGAGGAAAAAAACTATTTTGACTAAAATAACAATTTGGACAAAAACACAGGGACTAAAATTGCAATTTACTCTGGTTAAAGAATATCCAATTAAACTTTGCTACAAAATCCTTCACATTTTAAACAATAACGATCATTCTCATTTCAGTCCATAAACAAAACATAAAAGTTCAAAATAGCATCAACATTTACATCCTTTCTATAATTACATCCAACAAAAGTGCTTTATGCATCTACTGCCAAAAGTGTCAAGATCAACAAAATCATGAGTGATATATTAAGGCTTGAAGGGGTAAGGTCCCAAAAACCCCATAATAAGAACTTGGTACCATACCGCAACCTTGTCTTTCAGCCCCTTTTTAACCTTGCGCGGCCACGCACTGGTCCTATAAATAAAGGCTTAAGGGGCAGGCAACAGACAACACTTGCGCGCCAAAAGGAAATCATAAATCCTTGCGCTTTCCCCATAAACAAAGGATGAAAATCCTAAGTCAAACACTTCCGCCTAATGATATCCAGACTTGGATATTATTTACCCAACTGGTACCACACGATAAAAGAGTCACACAGGATTATGGCAATAACCTTCTAGAAAGACCCAATCGTGCACCACTAAACGGTTACAACCGTCTGGACACGTGTCATCACCTCAGGCACCCCTGAAATCACGATGATGGCATGAAGTTGGAGGGAAACCTCCACTTGATCACTTTCCACGTGGCAAACCCCCAACCATAGATCAAAACAGCGATCCGTGTGCACTCACGTCGGATCGAGGAGCTTAACGGAAGGAAATGTAACCGCTTACGGGGTTAGCATCTTCCGTCAACATTTCACCAACAGGTTTTCCCGCCCAAAACTCTCTGCTATAAATAAGAGAACAATTAAGGTATGAAATTCAAGTTACACACACTTCGCCAATACCCTTTCTTCTTCATAAACACATACTTATTCTCACGCCGGAGTCGGGTCAAGGAGAGAACCCTTTCTCCCCTTGACGAGGCTAACGGTGCTTTGTTTCGCAGAGTTTACCGGAGAAGAAGACCGGTTGCAATCGAATCATACGAGAGAGAACAACCCTTTTTATACAGATCCAAACCCCCTAGATAATTTGATTCCGGTCATTTATCTAGTGTTTCTTCAAGGCTAATAGAGAGTTAATAGAGACACAGAGAGCCATACATACAAAAAAGAAACAAAATAAACTGCTTAAATAATACCAATAAACTCATGATTTATATCAAAACTAAGGTTCCGAATTCTATAGAACAATATGAACGCATTTAAGTTTTCTAGTAATGGTTTAACAAAAAGGTAAAACAAAAGAATGATATAGAAAACAGAAACCATAAATCTCAAATATCGAAGGGCTAAAGAAAACAATTGTCAATTCACAAAACACAATTCAAATCAAAGCACTACAACAATATAGAGAGAATCCAACAAAAAATACAATTGAAAACAAATAACTACGATATACAGAATCAAAATGAACATTATGTGTGTGTACTTGCCCCTTCTCAGCAGATATATGCCTAGGTGTAGTGAAGATTTCACTTTAAACATGGATATTGCATTAAAGTATTGAGGATCACTTACAAAGCCAAAGAAAAATGGTCAAAGTTGTAGCACTTTTATCATCACCACTTATGAAGTAACTTAACTTGGACTGTACATACCATAACATTACATGATTTCTAATGACACAATCATAAATCAGTTGCAAATAATAAGCTTACTTGGAGATTATATCCAAACACAATTACCTCGACAAAAGGCATTAAAGCTGAAAAAATCTCATTACCAAACACATTAGAGATCATATCCAAGGCAGCAACACTACACTTTTTGAGCCTTTGAGATTCCATATATTCACTATGTCATCATCCTATAATTGTCAAACAAATGTATTTTTTATTTGAATAATTGGGCCAGTTTAAGATCAACTGGCACCTCAGAGCTTATTTGAGTAATTCCATATATTCACTATGTCATCATCCTATAATTACCAAACACATACATCATCTTCAGCATTGCAAGGATTAGGTACTCTCAACATTGTTCTTCATTCATTAATCGTTAATCACACTTTTGAACACTAAAACTTCTCAATCTTATTCACTCAGAGAACATAGCACAAACAACAAAAAAGATGCATTAAACACAATTTTAAATCTATAAAAATTAATAAATACCATCTCTGATCCAGAAGTTGATGCCGCCTTTCCCGCAAACGTTCTTCTGGTCCTAAACTTCTCCATCTGACCTTCTATTCTGTACATTTCCTTGTGTATTGTTTCAAGGGCAGATTTGTTGTCCCAAATATGAAGAAATTAAAATCGATCTACATATACACTCATTACAAAATAAACACAAAACGTTTGAATTAATCAAATTAAAGACGAACCTGGATCAGATAGGATTGAAATTGTTGTATGCAACGATTAGGGTTTGTGGCACCATGAAAACAATACTTTACAAGAAATCGAATACTGACCTTTTAGAATTAGTGGTTTTGAGAATCCATTAGAACTTCCAGCAGCTATTCCCATTGGGCTTGCTTTCAAACGAAGATCAAGAAAAGGAGAATTTGATGATAAAAAAAAATCTCAATTATATAATGGATAGGAGGCATGGGAAAAAACCCAATTATGTTTTCATAGGGAAAAGTGATTGTTGGGGAAAAAATATGCGGGTCATAAATCCGGATCTTAGGCCCGTGTGATTGCACATTGGGTTAGAGGGGATGAGGTGAATTGTGGTGATGACAAGTGTCCTAAATGTGGTTTCTTTTATTATATAGTAAGATAAGATTTGAGTAAATTACCATTACCATTATGGTCCCTGAGGTTTGGCCACTTTTACCATTTTAGTCCAAAACTCAAACCTTTTGCATCTGGGTCCCTATGGTTTCAATTTTATTGTCATTTTAGTCTAAAAGCAAAGTCAACTCATATTTCTGTAGAGAGATCTGGATTAGGGTTTAATTTGGGGAAGAAGATGATCTCTCAGCTTTTATAAGGTCAAAGATGAATTTTATTTTATTATTTTAATTAGAATTTTGTTACAATAAAACTTGCAATAACCAAAATGCCCTTCACTAAACTAAGGAAAAGGAAAAAAAAAACAGGGTTTTTTTTTAGAAATCTGAGCTGACTTTGCTTTTATACTAAAATGTCAATAAAATTGAAACCACAAGGACCCAGATACAAAAGTTTGAGTTTTGGATTAAAGTGACAAAAGTGACCAAACCTCAGGGCTAAAACGACAGTTTACTCTTTACATTACCTACATATACAATTCTAAGTTGGGGGAATAGTGCCAGCTGCCTGGCACTCTCCCATTGGACCAACACGTTTTTTATTTTATATTCATTTTGAAATTACGTTTTTGTCCCCAACTCAAAATAAAATTACATTTTTTATCCCCATCTTAAAATTACGATCTTGCCCTCAATTCAAAATTACGACTTTGCCTGGCACTCCCCCATTGGACCAACCTGTTTATTATTTTATATCCATTCTAGAATTACGTTTTTCCCCCTCTTAAAATTATGGTTTTGCCCCCAGCTTAAAATAAAATTACGATTTTGTCCCCAGCTCAAAATTACGATTTCTCCCTCCATTCAAAATAAAATTGTGGTTTTGCCCTCAACTCAGAATTACCTTTTCGCCCCCAGTTCAAAATAAAATTATGTTTTTCCCCCAGCTAAAAATTACGATTTTGCCCTCTGTTCAGAAATGGATATATCCCCGTTTAAAAAATTGTGCTTTCGCTCTCAATTCAAAATTACGTTTTTTTCCCCAGTTCAAGCTCAGGGAATAGTGCCAGGCAGCTTGCCTGGCACTTCCCTATTGGACCAACCTATTTTTTATTTAATTTTATTTCCAGTTTAAAATTACGCTTTCGTCCTTCGTTTAAAATTACGTTTTTGCCCCAGCTCAAAATAAGTTTATAATTTTGCCCCTATCTCAAAATTAGGCTTTTGCCCCCAGTTCAAAAACTCATTTCTAATTTTGTTCTCAGTTTAAAATTACGATTTCGCCATCCGTTTAAAATTACGTTTCTTTCTAGCAAAACTATGGTACTGTTTTTTTAATTGGTTAAGAATTATTCGGCCATTGCCCCGCAACGCAGGCGGGGCAACACCTAGTTTAAATTTAAAGTTTAAACAGATGGTATCAGGAGAGAGAGGGGTGGTGGGTGACCAATCAAAAGCAAGAAGGTGGATGGCTAACCAATGAAAAACAAAAGAAATTTAACAGTAATTTTAGATGAGGAAGAAATTTGTAAGGTAATATATGGAAAATATAGGACGGAGGTTGTTGGCTTATGTTTTCAATAACTAAAGGGACTATTTGTATAATTAGGGGGTGTTTGGCTAAGCTTATTTAACTAAAAAATGATTTTTTGTTAAAAGGACTTATTGACTTGTAACTTTTTAAAAATAAGTTTTTAAAAAAGTGTTTGGATTAGCTTATGTGGTGAGAAAAGCCAATAAGTTAATAAGTTGTTTTTTAAAAAGTATTTGACTTAGCTTATTCATGTAAAATGACAAAGGAACTTCAAAAGGACACAATGTTCTATGAAAAGTTATAAGGAGCTTCAAAAAGTCACAAAGTTCTAAGTTTTCAAAACTGACTTTTCCTCTCTATACAAGAAGTCATTTTAAAAAGTACTTTTAAGTTTACCAAATGTTTTTTTCACCTTATTAACATTTTATAAAAGTCAATTTCCAAATATTTTTTCACCTTATTAACTTTTTATAAAAGTCAATAAGTTATAAGGAGTTGTGGAAAAGATTAGCCAAACACCCCCTTTCCACCACCTCTCCGACTCTCTATCGGATTTCCAGTGCCACCGCCACCACTGATTTCATATGGGATCATTAATATGAAGTTTATTCGTGGTTGACACGGCCTGTTAGATTTATAAGGTTCGATTTTAATTGAAACTAATCAATTTTAACTATTGTTGGTGTTTGAACTGGTTTTGTTGACTTTTGACAGTCAAAATTGTAACTGTGAATAATTGTTTCAGGAATTTTGGTTGGATAAAAGGACTGGAGGGGTATGTTTGTCAAAATTTTGAATCAGTATATGGTTTTCTAAATTACACTGTAAACTTATAAGGCTGCAAAATTTTGAAATGTTACCTGTTGTTAAAAGATTTTAGGTTTAATCATAGAAACTGGTAAAAGTCAAGAATTCTTCGTTTGTTAATATAAATATTGTTTTAACGAACTCTTTCTTTTGAACAGATTTCATACAATTACATACCTTCAACAAATATTGTGGCTTGAGGTAGAAGGAGACGTCGGCTTTAAATTTACAGCTGGGACGTATTCCTTGTTCAAGTTCCAGCTCAGCACACTCCTTAGTATATTCATTGGCGGCTTGTGTGAAATGAGGCTGGAATCCGATGTATTGTTTCACAAAAACCTGCCGGAGATGAGGATAACTTTAACCTATTCAGAAGGTACTGGATAATTTCCCTCAGTTTCCTTTGTTTAATAGGCATGAATTCGAAATTAAGTTTCTGAGTTTTGTTTATTAAAATTATTTTGAGGATTGGCGATACTGTGGTTTAGGTTGCTAGAGTTGAGATTGGGCGGGGTTGGCCGGCGAGTTTTGGGTTGACAAAGGGGAGAGTTGGGCTGGGGTTGGTTTTATACACTTTTAGTAGTTTACACTTACAGTCCCTCGTTATTTTTGAGTAGATAAATGGTCCTTCAAAAGGGTATATAAGTCATTTTACTCTTTGTTTTTTTTAATACACAAGTGGTCGTTCAGGAGTGTAGCCAGAAAGTTGTCCCTACTTCGATAATGTGAGTTTTACCCAGGTGAAAGTGCTAAATTGATGTTTATTTGATGGGTATATGCATCTTTTAAAAGCTATAATACTAAAAATGATAACCGAAATCCATTTTTGATGTAGGCTTAATGTTCTCAAGAAGAAATTGGCTGATTCAGAGGTCACTGAAGAAGAGCAAAACGATTTACTTAAACATCTTGAGAAAAAAGAGACAGAATACATGCACATTCAGAGACATAAAATGGGTGCTGATGATTTTGAACCATTAACAACGATAGGAAAGGGTGCATTCGATAAGGTAAATAATCTTACTTTTTAAAAAACCATACAAAAGTCAAATTCACCAATCCTTTTTACCTCATAATGGAATATCTTCCCGGTGGAGATATGATGACTTTACTCATGCGAAAGGATACGTTGACCGAATATGAAGCTCGGTTTTACATTGGGGAAACTGTTTTGGCAATCGAATCAATACACAAAGATAATTACATTCATAGGGATATTAAACCCCAACAACTTGCTACTTGATAAATTTGGGCTCATGAAATTGTCGGATTTTGGATTATGTAAACCATTAGACTGGCGTCCAGCTTATTCGGGGCCCTTCAAAGAGAAAGATTTTACCGCTGCAAATAACTTATTCGGGGCCCTTCAAAGTGGCGGGCGTCCAACTTACCAAAACACACTCAACAAGAGCAACTGCTGCATAGGCAGTGAAATAGGAGGATGCTTGTTTTCATGATAGATATACTGTCCTATCAAGAAAAGCAAAGCACCTCCTGTTCTTCCTCTTCCCTTTTTTCCTCCGGCTTTTTTGAAAAGCAAAAGAAATTGAACAATAATTTTAGAGGAGGAAGAAAATTTGTAAATTAATATATGGAAAATATTAAAATATGGGATGTAGGTTGTTGGCTTATGTTTTCAATAACTAGAGGGGCTATTTGTATAATTAGATATATATGATTACAGGTACCATTAATGTAGTTATCACTACTTAGGATATCTTTGTGTAGATTTTATAAAAGTCCTTTTTGAGTCCCTGCAGTTTGTGCATTTTAACCATTTGAATCCAAAAAACCAAACTTGTCTTGATTTGAGTCCTTGTGGTTTGTATTTTTAACCCTTTGAATCCAAAACGCAAACCTCATCCAAATCATGGACTAAAAGGGTTGGATTCAAAGGGTTAAAAATACAAACCACAGGGACTCAAAGGGTTGGATGAGGTTTCACTTTGGATTCAAAGGGTTAAAAATATAAATCACAGGGACTCAAATCAAGACAAGTTTGGTTTTTGGATTCATATAGTTAAAATGCACAAACCACAGGGACTCAAAAAGGACTTTACTCATAAAACAAATAACAAAACAGGCCCCCTTTTTCCCACCTCTCCCACTCTGTGCCACCAACACCACACCGCCCCCACTGATTTCATATGGGATGATAAATTCTATACTTACTTAAAAGACAAAGTCGGTGGGATACCCACCGGCTTTGCCTTGCCCCCTAACGTTTTACATAATTGCATTTCAAGCCACTTAGTTTTGCTACAGCCATTTCACTTTTGAAGTAATCAATTTTAGTCCCTTATCTAACTTTACTATTCTTCTACTTTAACAATTGATATTTTTAGCCCCTAGCTTTTTATTAATTTACATTTCCTTCGACGACATTCGTTCGTTAATTTCTTTTGTTTACCAATATCATTTTTTACTTAAAAAACTATTTTTCAGTATATATTTTTATGTACGTATCTGTATAAGTTTAAGGGTGTCTACGTTTCGACATAAACTTTTTCTGTAAACAAGTTAGCTCAAATATAACACGTTTTCGTTTAAAAAACCATTTTTACGTGCATATTTTTATGTATGCATCTGTATCAATTCAAGTTGGTCTACATCTGGATATACTTTTTTTATTATAATACGTTTTCTTACTTATGTTATGTACGTTTTCATAAATTTTGTTCCGGACAGAGTGGAGTCGAATTGTGGTTTTTTTTTTTTTTTTTTTTCAAAGCTTTAATTCATCCTATAGAATAATTTATGATTGTACGAGAAAGATTCAATTTACTTTATGTTGTGATCCAATCGCAATACTTATATAGGTTACACTGAGTTCAATCAGATATGTCGAAACACGCATTTTCATATGCTTAACGCATTACCTAACACTTGAACGAATCTATTCAATACTTGCGATCTCCTCGCGCTGCAACGCGCGCGGGCCTTATTACTAGTTGCTTCTTAAATACCACCATCTTCTTGACGAATATCTAATTAATTACGAACCCCAGAAAATTGGGGAAATATGAAGTTTAATCGCGACCTTTTAGATTTGACGCCAGAAACAAGGTTCGATTTTAATTCAGACTAATAATCAATTTTGTTTGATTTTGACTATTTGAATTGGCTTTGTTGACTTTTGGCAGTCAAAATTGTAACTGTGAATAATTGTTTCAGGACTTTTGGTTGGATAAAAGGACTCGAGGGGTATTTTGTCAATTTCATGCAAGGCATTCACCATATTTACTGGAATTGATCATCGGAGATAATGGAATTTTATTCAGACAAATGAATCAAGGTGATTTTTTTTAATTTTGTGTTAGTTAATGATTATTAATATAAATTTGAACCCTGATAATTAGAACGGTAGAATCAGTATATGGTTTTCTGAATTACACTGTAAACTTATAAGGCTGCAAAATTTGCAATGTTACCTGTTGCTATAAGATTTTATGTTTGATTACAGAAACTTGTAAAAGGCAAGAATTTTTGGATCATTAATATAAATACTGTTTTAACTAACTCTTTCTTTTGAACAGATTTCATACAATTGCATACCTTCAACAAATATGGCGGCTTAAGGTAGAAGGAGACGTTGGTTTTAAATTTTCAGCCGGGACATATTCCTTTCAAGTTCCAGCTCAGCACACCCCTGATGGTCAACATGCTGTTTCAAAGTGTTTTGTGTTGATACATATTATGTGGACACGACTCGGTTCGGCGTGACTCAACTCGACTCGGTTAGGTTCGGCTCAAGCCCGACGTAGCGACATTCCTCCGTCGTGCGCCCTAGAGTTCGACACGCGAAGCACGAAGAGCCGCGGACCAATTCCCGCTGACACATCATCATGACATCATCATGATGATGTCACATGTTGAATAAACTTTACAAATCTGAATATTTGGATTAGGTACATGTGCATGCATTATTTGTTGGACCAATCAACGTTATAGGCAGAAGTCACTTTGGCCATTACACTTGGGCCTAAACTTGTTGTTGGGCCTGTACATTACATGACGAAGACTAAAGGTTCGTCAGGTTTATGCATGTGACGAAGTCTTCTCTATGGCGAAGTCCTTTATGGCCAACCTTTATGGTGAACCTTAAGGTTCGTCGGGTTGTGAAAGTGACGAAGGTTCAACCTTCGTCACATGTGAAGGTTCGTCATCAACCTTCGTCGACTTCCTGAAGGTTCGTCGCCCATGTGTTAAGTACGTTGATGTGTTCTATTATATAAACAGCAGACTGAAGACACAGAGGTTAGACAAGTCTGAATAGATTTGAGAGCGAACACACTGTAACACACACACTGAGAGTTTACAAAGACCATTTGTAAACATTGCTTTGTAACCGTTTTCTAGATTAATACAATGGAGTGTTAATCGGTGAATCTCGTGTTTGTCGTTTTTGTGTTCGTAACTTGGTTTAACTTACCCGTTTGGATTCCGCACTCTCGGGTTTGTCGGAAAACAGGAATAGAGGTTTAACTCGATCCTCCGGGTGGACCTACAATTGGTATCAGGAGAAGATAAGGTTTGTTTGAAATATCTCACCAAACATCACTGTGATCTTATTTCTTTGTTGTCACCTCAAACAAATGGTATCACATTAAACCTTCGTTAAACACATTTGCCACTCACATTAACCCTTCGCCAAAGTCAAACAAACATTAAACCTTCGCCACTAAACAACCTTCGCCATACATTCCAACCTTCGCCACTCATAACAACCTTCGTCAAACCCTTTAAACCTTCATCGACATTCACTTGATTTTTTTAACAGAAGCTTTCAAAATCATATTTAACTGTTTGATTTGATTGTTTTAACCAGGTACTCTTCATTATATATTCGAAATGAATCCGAATTGGTGGGGTACTCCGTCAACTGCAGAGAGCAAGTATATAAACACGCGTTTATCTCCATCATGGGCCGAATCTCCCGCACCCGCATCTAATACGGAAAGTAAGTATACAAATACGCGTTTGTCGCCATCATGGGCCGAATCTCCTGCACCCGCATCTTCGCAAGCGAATCCAATGTCGACAGGTCAATGGGCTTTGTTTCAAATCAAACTCCAAGTATTCAAAGTATACTCCTAAGCGAAAGCGAGACCGGAAGTCTAAATCGCCCACCGAAACTGATGCACATAAATGAATATCCTGGATGGGTAGATAGATTCAATACATATGTCCTTGGGCAAAACACGGAATTGTGGTTATGTTTTATTACAGATTTCGATCAAGCTCTTGAGGTTGCCGCTTCAACTGCCGCGACATATGCAGATCTTACGGAAGACGAGAAAAAGGCATATGATTTAGAAAAGAAAGCATATGCTATTCTGACTCAGGCGTTGAGCAAGGATATATATCATCAGTTTGTCAGTTTCAAGGCGTCAAAGCGATTATGGGATGCATTGAAGACAAGGGGTCTAGGAAATGAAAAGTCACGTCAATTGCGACATGATTTACTCAAGAAGGAGTTTGATGGCTTCACATGTATGGAAAATGAATCTTTGGGAGATATGACAAGTCGATTTCATTACTTGCTGACTGAATTGAGTAATTTTGCGGTAGAAATAACTCCAGCACAGGTTGTCACAAAGTTTGCCGATGCACTGCTACCTCAATGGAATGGTTTCTTGGAAATCCTGAAATACAATGGCACATTGGCTACGACAAACATCAATGACTTCTGTCAGCTCTTAGAGAACAAAGATCAGGAAGAAACCCTAAAGGCAAAAAGGGTTCCAGTGCGACAAAATCCTGATATGTATTATGGAACTTCTAGCACTTCTGCAATACTAGTGCGACAAAATCCTGATATGTATTATGGAACTTCTAGCACTTCTGCAAGACCTGCTTCACACGCTTCACTTCAAACGTCGTTTGTCACAAGCACAGATTTATATGGCAATACGATACAAGTTCCTGTAAAGCTAGCTCCAACCACAGACTTGTATGGAAATCCACTACCACCGGCTCCACAACAGCAAGCTTGTTATGGAAGCACATCATCTGCTGGTCAGCCATCAAAGTCAAATACAGTATGGCTTGACACGTCAAACTGCTCCAAAGTTAGCGTTGAAGTAGCTAAAGATCATATGGAGATACTAAACACATTGGTGAGCTCGTATTGTGGGTTGATTGCAGGGCAGATCGGAAACATCAATCTAACTCAAGAAGATTATCAGCAGATCGATAAAGAAGAGATGGATATGATGGACATCAAATGGGCTTTCCCTAGTGCTGTTAGGCAAGCTAAAGACTTCATGGAACGGATGGGTAGAACCAGCTTAGAAAGCAAGAAAGATACCAAGTATGGGTTCGACAAGCAATCCGTCAAGTGCTTTAATTGTGGTAAACGTGGTCATTTCAAGCGGGAATGCACAAAGCCAGCTCAGCATGGGAACAATCAAGCGGGAATGCACAAAGCCAGCCCAGAATCCTTTCAGAGGTCAAGGCAACCAGGCGAATCAGAATCAAGCCAAGAATGACGATCGCACCTTGGTCCCTGCAAACAATCAAGCAGGACCATCAAACACCAATCAGGCTCTTGTGGTGCAAATAGATGAAGGTTGCGACTGGTCAATGCAATTAGGCATTGGTGATCAGGGAGGAGCAGCTTGTTTTGCTGAAACTGCTAAGGATTTGAAGCACGCCAGTGGTGGAGAATCTTCCACCAGTGGTGGTGAATCTTCAGATGAAGAGAGTTCTGGTGATTCAAGGAGTTCAGATGAGGAAGTCTCAACCTCAGGCGAAGATTATTCTGATGATGTATCTAGTGGGAGAATCAATGCAGATATCGATGAATTGTTAGGAAAAGCTGCAGCAAGGAATGATAGAAGATCTATTCTGGCGGATCAAGCTGCTTATTCTTCTTCTTCTCTTCATTTAACCTTTATGGCTAATGGCAGCAGTTCATCAAGCCAGGTATGTGTCGATGAACCAACTGTCGTTAATTGTGATAATTGTGTTAACTTAAGTGTTAAATGTGCTGATTTGGATACTAATATGTCTGAGTTGCAAAGCAAACATGATGCTTTAAATGCTGAATTGTCTGACTTGCAAAACAAACATGTTTCTTTTGATGCTAAGTGGTGTGATTTGCAAAGCAAACATGAGGCTTTGCAAAACAAATATGAAGTGACAAATATCCACAATCAAAAGTTGATAGTGGATCTTTCGAAATGCAAAGAGGCTAACATGTTTTATGAAAATCATGAAAAGGAGTTTAAAACTGTGGTTGCAAATTTAAGAAAAGATAAAACCGAACTGACAAAAATGGTTTCAAGAAAACAAACTAACATAAACTGTTATATCGATCGTCTTGAGATCATGCAAAAAGGGATAGCCTTTGTTAAGTGTGAAAGTGAGGCAATCCGGCTTAAGCTAGACAGTTATTCAAACTCTAGATACATGCTGGATCACATCATTGACACACAAAAAGAGAAAAAGGATGTCACGTGCATTGGATATAAGAAATGTCCACCACCTGTTAGACAAAATTATGATGCAATGCCTGATGAGGAGAATATAACTTATTATGTGGAATCTGTTCCTTTAGACATTGAGGAATTTGCAACAGGACTTGGATACAAACCGGAAGTACCATCAGATTCGGATGTGTCAGCAGATACAAGTGTGTCTTCTGCTGAACAGAATCAGGATCCTCCAGTTATTGTTGAGGATGTTGATTCTTCAGATGATGAATCTAATGATACTGACTCAGCACAGTCTGATGCGGTAATCAAAGAAGAGGACATACCTCTTGAGAATCATATTCTATGTGATCCTCCCGCAAAACCTGCTAAGACTGTTCTGGTCGAGTCCACGTCTGCGAAAGAGTCTGAGAGTGTGAATTTGCTGTACACTCTTGTTGGTGATGATAAAATCTATTCTGACAAAGATTTTCGATTAAAAATGTTAATCAATCTTTAATCAGTAAAAATTTTGAAGAATCGACAAGTAAGTTTTTAGGAAAGTCGGGTTCACACGTTGTGGTAACACAGTGTCCTCATATCCCAAAGGCGGAAGTTCGAAAACAATGTGGCAATCAGAAATTACCAACAGTGAAAAGGCAGCAAAATCATACCAAACCAAATGGTAAATCAACGACTCAAGGTCAAAAGAAACAGACCCAGAAAAAGGACAAGAAAGTGAACTTTGTGAAATCGAAGGGAACAGATAAACTTGAAACATTTGCCAATAAATCTAACTTAGATCATGTCATTCAAGTTAATTCTTTGAAAAGAAATGAACCAAACAGTTCAAAACCAAGTACCTCGGGATCACAAAGTTCATCGACAAGACAATCACATGATACTTCGGGGTTTGTAGAACGAAGATCATGTTTTTCATGTGGTACATTTGGACATATTATTCGCAATTGTCCATATCTTCATAAACAAAAAGCCAAAGTTGATGATCCCCGTGACCAAATTGACCGCAAGCGATCTGTTTGATCAAAACTAGATCCCCGTCTTGTAAAAGAAAGGGAAAAGAAACAGAAACGCTAACAGGTTAAGAAAATTGAAAAAGCAATCAAAACCGGTGTGGTTAACAAAACATCCGTTTCTGTCAAACCAGACAATTCAAAAACTTCAGACAATCATGAAGTTAAGATTTTACAGAATCAAACTGGTAAAACAAAACAGACCTGGAAACCAAAAACGGTTACTGAATCCGAGGGAACATCACAATTTCCACAACATCGAGAAGTTCAAGTAACTTACGTTGATGAAAATGGAAGACCCAAGACCACAAAGGCTTGGGTCCCCATCTCCAACTAATCATGTGAGTACATGTGCAGGGTGTTCCAGGAGGAACTTTCGGCAGTCATTGGATTGTTGATAGTGGGGCATCTAGGCACATGGCAGGCGACATGAAGCTTCTCTACGACGTTAAATCTATTAGAGGAGGTTATGTTGCTTTTGCTGGAGATAAGGGCAGATATATTACTGGAGAAGGAATGGTATCCAACGGGGTTGTAAGTTTTGACAAGATCAACTTTGTACAACAACTTGATCACAATCTTCTCAGCGTTTCACAAATCTGTGATAAACAGTTTTCAGTACACTTTGATGCAAATGGATGTTATGTGCTGAAACCCGGTTTCAAGATTCCAAAAGAATGGATTCTCTCCAAGGATAAATGATTTATATGTCCTTGATATGAGCCAAGCTATAACAACGACTGCACAAGCAACTTGTTTTATTACCAAAGCCACAGAAAAGGACTCAATCTCTTGGCAAAGACGTATGGGTCACATTCACTTACGGAAAATGAATCATTTAGTGTCGAATGAATTTGTGAATGGTGTTCTTCTTAAAAATTTCCATCTTCAAGACGTCTGTGTTTCATGCCAAAAAGGAAAGCAAACTAAGAAACGACATCCGACAAAGAAGATCAACACGGTGGCAGTTCCTCTTGAATGCTTGCACATGGATTTGTTTGGTCCTGTCAAGCACAAAAGCATCAGGAATGATCAATATTGCCTCTTAATAACTGATGATTATTCAAGATTTCTTGGGTGGCGTTTATGGCTCACAAGAGTGCAACTTTCGGTATTATCAAAAACTTGATCATTCAGATTGAGAATTTGTATAAGTTGAAGGTTAGACGGATACGTAGCGACAATGGTACAAAATTTAAGAATCATGCCATGGCGGAGTTTTGCACATCAAAAGGTATTCTTCACGAATTTAGTGCGGCTTATACTCCTCAACAGAACGGCGTCGCTAAACGTAAAAACCGTACATTGATCGAGACTGCTAGGACTATGTTGGTAGAGTTGCAGTTGCCCATTCCATTCTGGAGTGAAGTTGTGGCCTCCGCATGTTACACGTTGAATCGAGTCCTTACAGTCAAAAGACACAACAAGACCTGCTTTGAGCTTCTTCACAAACGGAAACCAGATTTGTCATATCTTGAACCGTTTGGAGCTCCTTGCACAATGATCGATCCTAATGGAAAGTTTGGGGCAAAAGCTATTGAAGGTCACTTTCTTGGTTATGCCACCCCGAACTTAAGAGTCTGGAATCTAGAGACTAAAAGGGTTGAGGAATGGTCTGGGGTCAAAGTACAAAGACACACTTTGCCAGTCAAAAATCCAGGTCAACCATGGATGTTTGAGTACGATGACTTTTTCAATTCGATCATTGTTGAAGCAGTTGAAGAAAATGATGCGGCAAGGATGTTTTTCGAGAGTGACAACGCAACAGAATCACCGTTGGTTCGTCCAATTATTGTCAATCAAGAACCAACTTCGGTGAACAATAATACTCTCGACAATGAGGATTTTCATGATGCAACCGAACTGAACGAATCTTCAGAGGATGAAGAATTTCTAGATGCAGATCAAGAAGGTCCTACATCGGCAGTACATGGTACTTCAGAGGCTACACCTCCAGTGGACGCCACTATAACAGCTGAAGCTACTGCATCATCCTCTTCGTCAGTTTCGGGTATTGAATTAGTTGTTGATCTCAATTTCAACAATCTGGGTACAAACATTCCAGTTCCAGATAATCCAGAAACAAGGATTCACAATACCCATCCCCAACAAAACATCATCGGTAATGTACAGAGTGGCATTCAAACAAGAAACATGTTGCGAAACAACAACAACGCAGGCTTGTATGTGGCAATTCGAGAATCTTGTCAACAAAACGATTGGTCTTTCGCGTGTTATGTCCCACAGGAAGATCCAAGAACTTGGAAAGAAGCTTTGAAAGATAACTCTTGGTTTG
Source organism: Helianthus tuberosus (assembly GCA_030545235.1). Classification (NCBI taxonomy): domain Eukaryota; kingdom Viridiplantae; phylum Streptophyta; class Magnoliopsida; order Asterales; family Asteraceae; genus Helianthus; species Helianthus tuberosus. Next base: position 206,094,452 of record CM060425.1, read on the forward strand.
AAGCAATGCAGGAAGAACTGCAACAATTCCAGAAACTTGGTGTCTGGAAGCTCGTAGAGAAACCTGCTGATTACAAGAAAATTGGTACCCGTTGGGTGTATAATGCAAAAAGGACGACCGTGGAATCGTTATTCGAAATAAAGCAAGATTGGTCGTTCAAGGTTTTCGTCAGATTGAAGGTATAGACTACAACGAAATGTATGCACCTGTTGCACGTCTGGAAGCAATTCGGATCTTTCTGGCTTATGCCTCATTCAAAGGATTCAAGGTTTACCAGATGGATGTCAAAAGTGCATTCTTACATGGTCTAGTGGAAGAAGAGGTGTGTGTCGAACAGCCTCCAGGTTTTGAAGATCTTATCCATCCCGATCGGGTTTGGTTGCTGAACAAAGCTCTCTATGGTCTACATCAAGCACCCCGAGCTTGGTACGCAACCTTATCTAATTATCTGCTGGAGAATGGATTTCGCAGAGGTCTTATCGATTGCACTCTCTTCATAAAAGAACAAGATGGAGATCTTCTACTGGTACAGGTATATGTGGATGATATTATATTTGGTTCTACTAACAATGTTATGTGTAGGGATTTCGAGCGTGTAATGCAGGATAAATTCGAGATGAGCGCTATGGGGGAGATGACTTTCTTTTTGGGCTTGCAAGTGCAACAAACGAAGTCTGGAATTTTCATCCATCAGACTAAGTATGTTCAAGACATTCTGAACCGATTCCAGATGTCCGACACGTTGCCCATTGGTACCCCACTGCAGCAAAATCACGGAATCAATCCAGACTTGAAGGGTGAACTCGTTAGCTCTTCATACTACCGCGGGATGATTGGATCCCTTATGTACCTCACAGCATCAAGACCAGATATAATGTATCCAACGTGCCTGCTTGCCAGATATCAAGTGAACCCGAAGGCCTCACATCTTGCAGCTGTAAAAAGGATTTTTCGTTATTTGAATGGTTGCCAAGACACCGGTCTATGGTACCCTAAGGATGATAACTTTGATTTAGTCGCTTTCAGTGATTCTGATTTTGGCGGATGCAAAATCGACGGCAAATCCACAACGGCTGGATGCCAGTTTTTAGGAAATCGCCTCGTAACATGGCAGTGCAAGAAGCAGACTTGTGTCGCTACATAAACTTGTGAAGCTGAATACATTGCTGCCTCAAGTTGTTGCACCCAAGTCCTGTGGATACAACAGCAAATGCGTGATTACGGTTTTGAATTCCTAACTACACCTATTTTAGTCGATAATTCTGCTGTCTTATCTATCACTAGAAATCCTGTGCAGCATTCAAAGACCAAACACATCGAAATTAAGTATCACTTCATACGTGATTGCTTTGATAAAAGGCTAATCGATGTTGTTAAAGTCCATACTGATGACCAACGTGTCGACCTTTTTACCAAAGCATTTGATAAATCAAGATTTGACTTTTTATTATTGGTAAACGGCATTAAGGTCAAGCAAGAGTAATCCACATCGGAAAATCGTTTTTTGTAAATATCTTTGTGTTTTTAAAATTATTGTAAGTTTGTTGATTTTAGGGGGAGTAAATCCAAATTTGAAAAATTCAAAAACATCCAAAAATTTCAAAACCCAAAAACAATAGAAAAACAAAAATGAGTTTCCTGGCGAGCAAAAGAGAAAATGATAGTACATCAGTGATTTGTCGAAACCTCTTTAAACCTTAAAATGTAAAATGAAAAATGTTAAGCAACTCTATATAAGATGTATCGGTAGGCTCACAATCATCTTAAAGTGTGCAGGGTGATATAAACTTAAATCGACTGAAGACCAGGTGGGAACCGCTCATTGGCATATGGTCTTAGTACCGAAATTTCGTTTGAGAGATTGCCGAGGTTCTGAGATATGTGGTCTGTATGCTGTTTATCATCTGGGTATCATGGTTGTTTCTTTTACCGAAACAAACGGAGACGAAGTCTAGATTTTCCATGATATCATACATACGTGTACATATTGCATACGACCTCAATAAGTGATCAACAAACACATGTCCCATAAAATAAGTGATAATATATCACATTTATCCGGGAGTCAAGTTCGTCTCTTTGCTGTACGAAAGTACTGACCTGTTCACGGACTTGCTCCTGTGCCCTTCATGCATCTGAAAATCAAGTTCCTTATCAATAAGTGATTCTATCACATAGGGCTTGTTTTCAAACAAAATAAGTGAGTTTCTCACATTTTCATATACGTCAAAACAGATGATAAATGGTATACTCACCAGTAAGATGAACTCTCATGCATACCTTGATACGGGAATGTGTCATGATGTGGATGAACACAGGTCGGTAAGTATAAATCATACCTTAACGTATCCCCTCGCCATGATTACATCTGATAAGTTGAGCTTATGTGGATAACAATACTGATAATCATTATAGGATGTTTATCTATATGTCAACAAAAAGAACAACAAGTTGTTTTGGCATGACCGTACACTGATATGATTCTCTTACCCTCGAAACTAGCAGAAAGAATGTTTGTATATATTTACTTTTCTTAGTTTCTGCAACTCTGTATATATTTATTTACTGCTTTCAGTCTTTAAGTTTGAAATATTCAAAATGCCAAAAAGATTTTAGGTGTGTTTTAATATAAACATTATAAAAGTAAAAAAGATTTTATTTATGCTTTAGTTTTGATTAACCGATGTTGTAACTCAAGTCTTCGTTACCTGAAATCTGATTGAAAACCAAAACGACTGAATCTTCATAAACGGTCAAAATTTGCAAGTTTTTGAAAGTTAAAAACTAAAATTGAACCATTTGTTAAACTTTCAAACTGTCAGACGGTAGTTGAAAACATGGTCACATGTGTGTCGTTTGTTTATGTTAACTATATTCCAAGCGTTTGTTCTCATTACGTTTTTAGCTTTCTTGCATGTGCAGATGCTAAAGGCGAGGAGAACATGTTCGATGATAAGCTTCGGAATGAAGACACGACGTGAAGGCACTCCAATGATAAAGATGATCGAGTTGCCGCTGATCAATCATCAACTCCACTAGGATCTAAAGTATCGAAGATCAAAAGATTCACGAGTACCGTCCAAGGGGGAGTTTGTTGATACACTTTCTACTCACGACGCGTGAAGACTTTGAAGATCCTCCGACATGGAAGATGAACCTCACGAGTAGCGTCCAAGGGGGAGTTTGTTGATACATATTATGTGGACGCGACTCGGTTCGGCGCGACTCAACTCGACTCGGTTAGGTTCGGATCAAGCCCGATGTAGCGACATTCCTCCGTCGTGCGCCCCAGAGTTCGACACGCGAAGCACGAAGAGCCGCGGACCAATTCCCGCTGACACGTCATCATGACATCATCATGATGATGTCATGATGATGTCATGATGATGTCACATGTTGAATAAACTTTACAAATCTGAATATTTGGATTACGTACATGTGCATGCATTATTTGTTGGATCAATCAACGTTATAGGCAGAAGTCACTTGGGCCATTACACTTGGGCCTAAACTTGTTGTTGGGCCTGTACATTACATGACGAAGACTAAAGGTTCGTCAGGTTTATGCATGTGATGAAGTCTTCTCTGTGGCGAAGTCCTTTATGGCGAACCTTTATGGTGAACCTTAAGGTTTGTCGGGTTGTGAAAGTGACGAAGGTTGTAACCTTCGTCACATGTGAAGGTTCGTCATCAACCTTCGTCGACTTCCTGAAGGTTCGTCATCAACCTTCGTCGACTTCCTGAAGGTTCGTCGCCCATGTGTTAAGTTCGTCGATGTGTTCTATTATATAAACAGCAGACTGAAGACACAGAGGTTAGACAAGGCTGAATAGATTTGAGAGCGAACACACTGTAACACACACACACTGAGAGTTTACATAGACCATTTGTAAACATTGCTTTGTAACTGTTTTCTAGATTAATACAATGGAGTGTTAATCGGTGAATCTCGTGTTTGTCGTTTTTGTGTTCGTAACTTGGTTTAACTTACCCGTTTGGATTCCACACTCTCGGGTTTATCGGAAAACAGGAATAGAGGTTTAACTCGATCCTCCGGGTGGACCTACATTTTGAGTCTGCGCGGTCGATTCTGAGGTTGATTTTTGTTTTTTTTTCTCATACACCTTCGATGGACTGACGATGGTGGAGGTATGGTGTCGGAATTGGCGTGAATTCGTAATTAAGTTACTGATTTTTGTTGTTAAAATTATTTTGAGGATTGGCGATACTGTGGTTCAGGTTGTTGGAGTTTTGGGTGAGGTTTGATAGGAATGAAAGTAGGCAAGTATAGAAAAGTTTATAAATCAAATAAAACGTAGAAATAGGATAGATCTAAGGCTCGTTTGTGATACAGATACACCAGATAAACAAACACGATAGGGCAACGATATCCAACCGGAGATACAGACACACCACTACGGTTAGAGAATCGGGTCTAAGAACACCACCCAACGTGCCATAGTTGAGCTATAGACACAATCAGTTTAACTCAAAATCCATTGAGATAAACTAACCAAAGAGAAAATTCTCATACTCAAAACATACTGATCTTCATTCCTTGATTTGCTGGTTTACATATAGAGAAATTAAATGACAACAAACTGCTACCCACGTTTATATTCCTTAGGGAATTTTTAAAAAATAAAAAAAGACTAACTGGCCCTTAAAATGGGAGTGATTGCAATTTTTATGGGACCGTAGTATATTTTTGTAGTTTTTCCCTTATTTGTGGGTGTTTACATTCTAAAGATGTGATAAGCATGAATAGCGAGAATATACATAAATTGAATGGATTGGGATTAAACAACAGATCTTACTTGTTTGTAGAGGTGGCAAAGTGGATGGGTGGGTTGGGTGACGAGTAATCTTTGAACAGGTCAGGTTGGTGTAAGATCATATAATGAAATATTTAGTTTTGTGATTACCCCTTTGACCCGTTAAGATTAAGCCTAACCAGAATTGATCCGTTAGTAAGTAAATGTGTGAAAATTGATCATCCGTACTTATTTGCTTGAACTTGTGTGTTTTAATGCAGAAGAAGAACAGATTCAACTTCCTCTCAACAAACTCAGCGAAGCTTTCTCAATCTCTTACCCCGCCAACTATAAGTCTTGAAGGAAAATGAATCCACATGAAGCATTACTAATCTGTTCATAAATAGTCACATAGGCATAGTTATAAAATTAATCAAAATCTAAAGCAATGTGTTCTTTACAACCGGACAGCTTTCCATTACCTGTGGGTAAATACAGAATGAAAGATGGGTTTTCAGTTGTTCAATTTGCGGACCAAAATGATATGTTTGAAACATGGATGACCGATTGTTGCACTTTCGTTTTCTTGTATTTTTTGGGTCTCCTGTAAATTGGTTTCCTGGATTGTGTATATCCGTTTTAGTTTTACGTTCTTGCAATTCGTGTGAAACTTATCAAGTTGTCATATTAAGTTGCTGGTTGATGATTAATCATTCTGTCTTAACTCCTCTGTTGTTGGAGCTAAACAGCGGGTTAATAGAACCATAACCAAAATGACTGGAGAATGTAAAACCAATGGTTTGCATCTACATTTTCATAAGCACACTGACAATGGAAGTCTAGGGTTATGTTCATTAGAACCACCACCTTTGCCTTCACAACTTAGAAACGAATTGTCAAAATGGAGGGATTATTGTCATTAAATGGAGGCACTTTGTTAAATTGAAAGGCACCACTGTCTTTACATTAACTCTACTTGCAGAAAATGATAATGGGTTGAGTCTTTATTGACGAATTAATTCAAACAAAATTACAACTCAAATCTTCTAGTTTGATTTGAATTTTAAACAGCCATAGACTTTATTTGAGTCGACTCTTTTTGACACAAACAAGTCTAAATTTGCCATCGTTTATGTTCTGCAATGAAAATTAGATTTTTAGAAAACCAATGACAAAAATGAGGGAAATGGGTGATGGTATCAATTTTCGAATCATTAGTACTTTGGTTAAATAAAATAATAAAATAGTCACAACTCACAACTAACATCAGTGATGCACCAATTACTAATAGAGTAACAGGTATACACACAAAATGCAATCTACGATCTGACCCATTACCAACAAGATAGAATTCTAGTCAACCGGTTCTTTTATGCACACATCACTAATAGGTATCGACAAAAAACGATAAAGGAAAAAGGTAGCCAACATCATAATCTTCCAATCAAGCCTAATGTTTTGCTCCCTGCTAGTATGGTTGGCAAATCTGTAGTAGAAAGTGTAAAATGCTTCCATGCTGCAGCATCAAATTGACAAAATACATGAGCTCAGATCTTGATTTACCAAATATAGATAGAGAGTGAAGATAATCACATAAACTCAAGAAACAAAAATTACATACCAGGGGTGTTCAGAAAAAAACCGTAACCAAATAAAAACCATAAACCGAACCGTAACCGTAACCGAATAAACCGATCCGAACAACGAATTCAGTTTTTGGTTTCGTTTCTAACCTAAACTGAATTGTGAATATGGCTTTTGTTCGGTTTTTGGATCCACATTTTTTTTTAATTTGGTATTCGGTTTATTTTGATGACCGAATAAACCGTTAATTTAATTAATTATTAAATAAAAATAATAATGTTTAATAAACTATATACAATTTATTAGCCCAAAATACTAACCCTAATATCTAAGTATATGTATCCCCATGGTTTAAAGATTATTTATATTTTGTGTCATTACACTTGTTGACTATTTATAGTTTCTATGAACTATGTTTTGAAGTTTTAACTTTGTGGTTGTGTACGACTATTTTATAGATATGTTTGTTTTATTTTGCTGTGTCTTTTATTTATATATTGTTAGGTTTAAATTCGTTATTGATTTGATGTTCAGAAGTTAGAACACAAACATAAATATAAATTAGGAAAAAAATAATTGGGTACAATTTGGTTAAATCTGGTTTATTTGGTTTCTAATTACCGAAACCAAACCGAATTGAATTTGGTTTGGTTTGGTTCGGTTTGCATATTCCTAATTTGGTTTGGTTTTTGGTTTGGGGTATAAAATTGAATGGAATAAACCAAATAAACCATAAATCGAACCAAAGAACACCCCTATTACATACTCTCTTTCCATCCAAAACGGACTCTAAAAAAACTCAACTTAATGGTACATTATCTCTTTTTTATATCACTTTCAAGTTTGACTTTATCAAACCACAAACCAATATGGTATACTAATAAATGAAAGTCTTATTGAATTAACAAAACTCTATTTAAAATAGTATTCCATTCAGATGAAACCAAAGAGATACCTTCATGTTAACTTCATTCATATGTCGATACATGGTATATGGGAGATGAGGGGCCAGTAACTTCCGTTTTTACTGCATCTTTCTTTCAGACCTGGGCAATTAGACCTGATGTGTAAACTCAAGAGTGAAGGAAACAACATTTCTGGTAGATCCATCATCTTAGGGCATCTGTGAAAAGAGAGATGGTGGAGGGAGGTGAGGTGTTGGGGATGCGAACACACTTTCTTCAGATTAGGGCAATTGCCAAAAGATAGAGATTGGAGGTGTTGGAATCCCACTGAAAAAGATTACATTTTCTCAAATCCATCTATTTTAAGAGAAGTAAGAGATGAAGGAAGAATATAAGAAAGTTCACTACAAATACCAGCTCCATCTTCACCACCACCGTATAAGGATAGTTCCACAAGTGAGGTTGGGAATGTCTGTGGACCCCACTCGTAGAAGGGCTTCTTCAACTTCCCTATTACTAAGGAACGCAATTTGGGAGGCCAAACCCAACCAGGTAAAGAAGCATCCATTCTTGGACAATTGACTATTTCCAGTTGCTTCAATGATGTCAAATTGTCACCAACAAAAACATCCAATTTGGGACAATTACTTATTTCTAGTCTCTCCAACGATATCAAATTGTCACCAAGACTGGAAACATCCAATTTGGGACAATTACTTATTTTCAGTTTCTTTAATGATGTTAAAGTGTCTGGAAATGACTCAAGGTTTTCACAGCTGTGTATAATCAATTCAGTGAGGTGAACAAAGTCAGTCAGCTCAATGATTGATTTCAGATTTGGCCAATTATATATCGTTACATGTTCAAGCAAGGGCATGCTGCTTCTGTTGTTGTTCATTTTTTGTCCACCCCACTCCCACTCCTTTTCAAATAGGTTCCTGCAATTCCATATTCTAAGTGACCTGAGCTTCTCCTGTCCTCCTTTTGGAAACGAGACAACTGTCATTGAACTACAACCCTCAACAGTCAACTCCTCAATGCCATCTGGACAACTGCAACGTTCCATATTTTTACAATTGATTACCTTCAATATCCTAAGAGATGTTAGGAGGTTGCTCCTACAATTATCCTCCTCTTTCTCTCCTATACTCACCAAATTATCACAAAACCACACTACCAATTTCCTCAGCTTCACAAGAATCTTACTTGGATCTGCATCTGATTTCACCAGGTACCTTATTTCATTACACTTAGATATCTCTACTTCTTCAATTGCACCAAGATACTCTATAACACCTCTCCACACCACATCATTAAGCCCTGAAATTTCTCCTATTCCCAACTTGGTGAGTGCTGAAGCAACTTCAACAAACCTTCTCAACACACCACTATCACATTTAGTTATTCTTAGATCGTTCAATGAAGGCAGTGCCTCGAGTGTGACTTCAACCAAATTAGGACAATCTTTTATTTCAAGCTTTTGTAAGCGTGGAAACACAGCCCCTGACCATTCCTTCCACCCACGCATATCATCAAAACTCAGAATTTCAAGAGAAGGAAATGCTTGACCAGTCCCAAATAACTCAAAACCCAAAACTTCCACTCCGTGTAAGCTTTCAATTAACAGCTCCTTCAGTGACAGCAGTTGTCCCAGTGGCGGTATTGATGTACATCTCTTACAGCCACTTATTGACACATGCGTCAAATAAAGAAACGAGGGATCCCCAACCCAGTTTGGAAACTCAAGTCCCCCATATGACATAAGTTTGAGTTTTATTAACTTATCATGACAAGGCTTCAGCTCATTTAGGACCTCTTTTTCTAACTCATTAAGCTTCTTTTCTGAAAAGTTCGCCTCATGTGCATAAATTGCATTTTGCACTTTTTCCAAACCTACAACAGAAATTTTCCCATATAGATTCTCAAAGTCTTTAAGTTTGGCTATTTCAATTCCGCTTTCACTTTCGATATCAATTTTCGAGAGAGAAATTTGTAGGTTTTTCAACTTACCAATCTCTGACAACATCTGAAACAAAAGCTTGGTGTTCCTAACATCAAGATGTCGCAAGTTTTTAAGCTTTAGGAAGTTGTTGGGCAACTTAGTTAATCTATCACAACCAAACAGGATTAATGTTCGTAAATTAAAGAGATTGCAAACTTTCTCCGGTAAATTTGTGATACGAGTTCGAGATAGATTAAGATATCTCAAGTGCCTCAATGTACCAATGGACTCCGGTACCTCACTTATTTCAAAATTGCTCAAACTTAGGACCCTTAGTAATGGTAACTCAGGAAGCAAGTCAGTAAGAATCTTACTAGATAAGTAGAAACTTCTCCAGCTTTCTACCTTCCCAACAGACGTTGCCAAGAATGTCCTCAATTTTATGGCTTCGGCGAATCCTTTAAATTTCTCGTATGTTACATATGTCTCACGAACAAATGACATATAGCGGTACTTCAACCTCTCTACACCAATATCCTTCTTTGCCTCACCGTCTAACCTTACAAAAAACTCACCAGCAACAGATGTTGCCAAGTCATTCATGAGGTCATGCATCACAAATAATGATTCATTATTAGGTGCAGGTTGAAAAAATGACCTTGACAACAACTCGCCAAAGAATTTGCGACCCAAGCATTGTTCTTCTGTTGAATCATTTGGAGTTGCCTGCTGCAAGAACCCTTCTGCCATCCAAAGTAAAACCAGATCCTCCTTATCAAACAGGAAGTCCTTGGGAAACAATGAGCAGTATTCAAACAACCGCTTCAAAGGTGGAGAAAGATCATGGTAGCTTAATCTAAGGGCTAGGAGAATTCCATCTTCATCATTTAATCTCCATATCTCACTGTTTAACACTTCCTTCCAGTGCTCTACTTCATCTTTTTTTGTTCTCAACAATCTACCAAGTGCTATTAAAGCTAAAGGTAATCCTCCACATTTTTTCACAATACCTTCAGCATATGGCTTGAGCGAAAAATGTGAATCAAAGTTATCTACACCTAATGCATTTTGAGCAACTAAAGACAAGGCGTCATCATCTGAGAGGCTCTCCAGCTGCTTATTTAGAGGATTGCAACCCAGTTTTTTGAGCAATTTATCCTTCCGAGTTGTTATGATGATCTTACTTCCAGGAGCACATGTATAGAACGGTCTAACGAGGGTTTCCCAATCTTCATAACTTTCGCTCCATATGTCATCTAGTACCAACAGAAACTTTTTACCCTTTACGTAATCTTTAAGAGCTTCTTGAAGCCGATTAAAATCTGAAACTTCCTTGTTTGCCATAGATTGAAAGATCTCTTTGCTTATACGAACGGTATCAAACTCATCAGAGACACAAACCCATGCTTTTAGATCAAAGTGATCCTTGACCTGGTGTTCGTCATAGACAAGTCTAGCCAGAGTAGTTTTCCCAACCCCACCCATACCAACTATGGGAACAATGCTATAGTTTAGATCACATGGTTCATCAGCCGGTAACAATAACTGTTGAACCAGTGCATCTTTCTCAGCTTGGCGTCCAACAATACGAGATGGGTTGACAACAGAGGATTGGAATCTTCTATTGTTATTATTATTATTATTTCTTGTCCTGGTTTCCTCCTCCACTCTCAAACCAAGGTCAGCTTTCTCCTTAACAAGATCTTGTAGTTTGGTGGAAATATCATCTAACTTGGCAAGCATAGTATTACTCCGTGAGAAACTTGTGCAACAAGTTGGTATTAGCTTTCTTACCTTGCTGGTGATGCCTTCTGACTCAATGGTTGACTCATGTTGCATGGCTTCGGTCAGCCAACCATCGAGGACGTCATCTATGTCATAAGCCAGATGCTGGAGATCATTGAGCCATTGTTTCACAGGTGGACTGGTTATCTCCTTCTGAGAAGCGTCAGTAAGCACACCTTGGATCTGGGTTAACGATCTCTTCCATTTCTTGATGTCAGCATCAACTCCCTTGTAGCGAGCAATGTTTTTCAAAGCTGCAGAGGTCAGCTTCTCATAGAGGAAACCGAGGAAGGCAGAAAGCACCAGTTCGGCCATCGATTTTGGTGGTAAGTAAGATTGCAGATGAAAAGGGTGATATTGTGAAGCGTTGTGGATAAGTCGTTTAATTGTTATGATATTATGGTCTGAAGTATTATTGTCAATAAGAAAAAGGAAGGAGTAGATGACCTTATCCAAAACTGACCGTAATTTTCTTTTTTGTTTCCTAAAAAATGTTTTGAAAAATAAATGTGTACTTCCAAAGTCACCTACCAGTCCACCACCACCGTATCCACTTTCATATCTTTAATTTTGTGTGTACAGAAAATAATATAGTTTTTGTTATAATAATTTTAATAAAAACCATGTCAAATTTATTTTTCTACACAAGCCTGATATATTGTCGACATCAAATAACTATTTATACTAACTTTGGGGTTAAAATGGTGAATATGGGTGAAGAAAGGGTAAAAATTGAAACCGTCATATTACTTTCTTTTAACGTTCAAAACACTATAACTGTGAACTAGTTTTTCCCAAACGGTTCCAAACCAGATTTTAAATGGGTTCGGGTTGGTCTTTGTTGTGAAGATGTGGAACCAGTGCCAAACCAGCGGTTTGTTACCGAAACTAAACCAGTTCCTATAGTTTTGGTTCTGAACCGGTTTCTGTTCGGGTCGGTTTTGCAAAATCGGTTTGGTTAACTGGTTCTGTGTTCATCTCTGCCTCAGCTGGGCTGGTAACTTAACAATAGTTGGACCATGAATCTATGTTTAATGGAAGAAGCGCATCTCCAAATCCCCCTAACGTAATTCCTATAGTCCTTGATTCGTTTACAAACATGAAGCCCATATTCAGTTTTTATCTTCACCACATCTTATGATCTTAATCAATTACGTATTACCTCATATCTATATGATTCAAATAATTTTTTTAGCTTTAATTTAACAAGATCGATGATAAAAACTACATATTCAACAAAATGTAACTAGTAGTATATCCGTCTGGTCACCGGTGGACGGGTATTTTGGTGTCATCCTGACAAAAGTTTATAGTTACATGTGTAATATGAACTCAAACAAAAATTAAGGTTAGAGACAATTTAAATAACTCAGACTGCAAGCCCGGTATCGATCTGTAGCACATTCGTCAACCTCTCCTGTGCAGTGGCGGATCTAAAAAAAACCTAAAGGGGCAACGTTTCTATAAAAAGGGGCAGCGAAATCGGAAAAACGTCAATTTTTTTTCAAAATTTACACTAATTTTACACTACCGCCGGAGCGTCAAGGGGCAACGGGGGTTGCCCCTTGTTCTATGCTAGGTCCGCCCCTACTCCTGTGTATATGACAAGATCTATCTCTTCTTAATTCTCAACAAAAGGCTGAGTTAATAGAAAGAAAAAAACATTACAAACAGAAAAAGATTTATGACTAATAGAATATGTACACAATATTTAACAAAAATTTAACTGTTAGTAACAAAAAAGCAAACTAGAATCTATCTATACTTACTATATAATAAAGGCCAATTGGATTTTAACACCTCAAAATTAAAAAACTTTTAATTTTGTTTGTCATTTTAAATTAGAAACCTGTAGTTTGTTTTGAAAGATTTCGAGTAGGTTAAACTTTGGATCTGAAAAAAACTACCAGCTATAAATCGGTATGAATATTACAAATACCCAATCTTACCTCTTCGTAGATCTGACTCTTCACCGCTCTCATCCTCGAGTTGAGTTTATTCGCTGACCATCGTCTTTTGCTGTGTTTCTGGTTTGTGATTATTGTTGTTTATTGTGTTTCTCGTTTGTGATTGTTTGAGTTTTGTGGTGGTGGAACTGAACTGAGAGAGAAAGAGGGGATGGTTTGAATTTTGAGAGATGGTCTTGATTTGAGAGAGAGAAAGAGACAGGTATTGAAATGATATATATTTGGGCGGACTTTGAAAGATGAGAGGCAGATTTGATTTTGAATTTTGAACTTCCTCAACTTTTGTATTTTAATTGTATTTTAAAAGATTTAAAAAGTATTTAAATTAGTGATTTATGATGTAATAAATACATAAGAAAATCCTAGTTGGCATATCTAAGAGATTGACACATATATGTCAGCACTTAATCTCCTTTTATAGAGAAGATAAATAGTATAGATTATTTTAGTTTAATCTCTTTTAATTAATTATAGATAACCCTCCTACTAAATATTATTAGTTTAATATCTTATGGATAATTATTATTTAGTTCAATCTTCATCTCATTTATAATATTCTTTATTTGAATTAATTATATTTGAACGTTTTTTTTAGTTTGGTATCAAATAGATTTTACGAAACTTAAAATAAAATTAACTAATATTATTTATCATTTATACATTTACGGAGTTTTAAATAAAGGGTTAAATTTATTGAAACTTTGTTAACAAATTTTGCAACAACAGAATAATCTATTTTTATCACGAAAACCAAACTTTGTATTAATATATTAAATATTTTTATTTTCACTATACAAAATTACATTTACTCGACCCATGTAATACATGAGGTTTTTTAAAATATAACATTTTATTATTTGATATATAGTACAATACACGGGGTTTTTTTAAGGATATATATATATATTTTTTTTTATTATTTAGTACAAAAAATTAGATTTATTCAAACCGTGTAATGCACATATTTTGAAAGATGTAATTTTTTTTATTATTTGGTATATAAATTAATATTTATTCAACTCGTGTAAGAAATGAGGCTTTTTAAAGATGTATTATTTTATTATTTGTTAAACAATATTACATTTATTCAACTCGTGTAATATACGTGTTTTTAAAGATATAACTTTTTTATTTGGTTTATAAAATTATATTTATTCAACCCATGTAATACACGGGATTATAACCTAGTTAACCTATAAAAGCAAGTTAGAATTAACCTATTGGAATAATATTCTATTATATTGGAAACAATAAATCAATTATGTCAACGAATGATAAAAGAAATCTATCACTGATGCTTTATAATTGTCGGTGCTGGTCCAAGATTCCATCTTCTGCTGTTAGCATGTCACCCTGCTTAGAATATGGAGAATAAGCTTATCTTTGATAACCTTAATCACATACACCCCGAGTTCGAACAAGCCGCAGGAGTTTATTATGTTTACGTTTATTAAGTTAATGAGTCGAACAAAATCAGTTTATGTTTATTTTCGTTTTGGGCCGCAGGCCAAACTATTATGTAATGGGTCATTAGAGTCCGTAGGTTTGCTTATGTTTGGTATGATTGGGCCTTGTAAAGGAACCGGCGTGATGAAGAGATATAACCGCATATGCGGTTATCCGGGATCTACATCCCTTCACAGAAGCCTGCTATCATCTACATCCACAATCACAATTATTGGAGCATCAAAAGCCTGTGAAGCAAGCATTGTCACAAGCTCAATAGGCACGGCCTCCATGACTAACTAGTACTCTACCCGTCCGGTGGATGGGTTTTTAAGTGTGGTAATAACAAAAGTTTTTATTTGCATTTACCTGTATAATATGAACTCATCAAATGGACAAATGAGTTCACACTGACTTTTATAATATGCCTAGAAACCAAAAAAAAATATGCTCATGATGGCGTCATATGTAACTTAGTTTATAATAATTATTATCGAGTTAAATAGGCAGCAACACATTACTCCACACATACGAGAGCAATTTTTCATACTAGTTGCAATTTTTCCATATCTTGTAGTCAAAGTGTTGGTTCAGGTCCCAAAATACACATCACTATTTGTTTCTAAATATGCATAAGAATGAAAATGAATTTATTACTCCTTTATTGCTTGAAACAAATACAGCCATAATTAAAGTGTACCATAGAAAAACCACTGCTATCCTATTTGTAATAAACACATAAACATCAAATGTAAAAACTTAGACCATATCCCCCCAGAACCAGGTCAAACCGAGACCAAGACCAGGTCTACTGACTTGTTAAAACTCGCCGCTAACCTGCCAACCTGTGACCCGTGTGACCCGCGAACAAACCGATTAACCCAACAAAAAGTTTTGATAACTTTTGCAATTACCAACCATTTGACCCGTCTCTTGTCTGGTATTTCAATGTAATACACTAAAATACCTCGTTAAGCAAAACGCTTCACATGTTCATAACATGTAAACAAACAAATATTTGTATCATAAGTGAACATACTAAAAAGTTGTGGAAGTACAAATGCTTCAGATATGGTATGCATGTCATTAAAAAGAACAACTATCTAGAGGAATAATTATTTATTTCTAACCTTACACAAGTCCCAGCGGGTCATTCCTGAGATTAAGCAAGATCTTTAGGATTTTCATGTCACCAATATGAACCGCATCAATGAGTTTCTCTTTCATATTTCCTGCAGCAATCAAACACGTGTGCGTAGTCATGTCTATTTTTATTTTTAACATTTTTTTATAAATTGTTGATAACATACCTATAAGATGGTGACATTCTTTCAGTTGTGTCAACTGTAGAGAAACTAATGAAGATAGTTCCCATGGTTGCCCAGTGGATGATATCACATACCTGAAGTCAACAAACTTGTTAATCACTATCTTTTTTAATTTTTCAATTCCCATACCTATCAAAAATAAAAAATAAATATGGGTAAAATAGATTTAAGATACACCATCACATTCCCAGTTGTAAGACAAGAAAGAAAACAACATACCATTCTTTCTAACCATGAATCTACCCAAGTTAGTTGCAAAAATGCCATTAACGTCTTTGCCTGAAAATGACACAAATCTTGATAAATTAGCAAGTGGTCTAACAACATTTGCTTTTATCTGAAGAGTGATGTTGGGCATATTTTAGTTCTAGATGTTAAATTAAATACCTCAAAATGTTCTAATCGCTCTTTGAAGTTCTTCATGTGTTTCTGGCCTATTTGATGGGCTAGCACACATATCACAAGCATCAACTTTTTCCTACAATTAATTGATCAAATTTTAGATAATAAATATAATTGAAAAAATCAACATCTAATTTAGAGTTATAATTCTTACCTGATCAGGTTCAACTTCTTTTCTATGAACTGTTCATCCAATTTTTTGATCAGTTAGTGATCATTTTCTTCCTTGTGCCTAGCTTCATGCCTACTAATGTATCAATAATTAAAAGACAAAAAAACTATGTTATTCAATAATGCACATGTAGAACATATTGTGTGGATACAATTTTCTTTTATAATAAAAAAGGGAAGAGGTAAACTTTATAAAACTTAGCCATACTCATAACACTGAATAATAACAGTACTTGCCTTCAGGAAGAGTGCAAAGTCAAATACATAATCGCCAGCAAGTATTAACTCTGGCAAGAAGAGCGTGACACTTTTCTCCAATTGAAATTCAAAAATTGCTGGTCAAGAGCTTTTAAGACAAAACAGAAAAAAAAAAAAAAAAAAAAAAAAAAAAAAAAAAAGGAGCAACCAATGTAAGTTAAAACTATTGGTCATAATAAATCTCAATTCAATAAGGCATTTCATCAAACATTTGGTACACATAAAATTCAAAAGTCATTTATTATCTTCATATACAATCAAATTGAAATGGACTGTCCAGGATTGATAAAGATACAGAAACTGAGCAAAAGTCATACCTCAAGCTTTGAATTCAAAATCACAATCTTCATCTCAGTTCCTCTATAATCTTTGTTCTCCATCATTTCTTTCCATTATAAATACAACCATGTTTCTGCAAATGAAATCATCAAATTATAGAAATACAATATTGAATTTGTTAAACAACCAACTAATTATCGAATCAACTATTCAAGTTGACTATGTCGGGTTTCTTTAAGCATACTATTTTGGGATTTGGGGGGGGGGGGGGGGGGGGGGGGGGGGGTTCCTGCAACATTAGGTTAAAGAGAGAAGAGGGAGGCGATTCGAGGAACTGACTAATGGAAGCGTCAATGTTGGAAGACTTCGCATCCGAAGTGATTCCAAGAACAATGCTTACATTTGAGATTTTGCAATTAAAGGTGCGATTGAAGGAGCGAATGTTTATGAGGAGAGAAGATACTACAATTGTGGAGAAAAAGACCGAGATTGTGGAGAATGTGTCCCGTGAAATCAGGAAACTACCTCTTGAAATCAGGAAACCACCTCAATTTTGGAGAGAAGGGATAAACTGCCGTTTGCAGTTTTTTTTTGGAGTTTAAACGGATAGGATCTAAAGTTGAAGAGATCTGACGGTCATGATTCTTTCTAGAAGTGGTTACGTTTTACGCTGTCCATAATATATATAATACATTTCTATCCAGGCCAATTTTAGCATACTGACACGCATGGACACCCATTTGGATTACGTCTTATATCAACTCCGTGAAACATTTTTTTTAGCTAAATGGGAAATGTGTCAAAAGGGAGTTAATAGTGAAAAAGGTTAAAAGTCACACAATGGCTATCTATAGGGCATACAAGCTCCTACATTGACTATAAAGATAATAAAAATAAAAAATTGTAAGATAATTATGTTATTCTCAATTCTAATCTTAGAAACTATACTGAAGCAAGTGTAAACTACCTGGGAAAATCTGCCTCATTGCAGCAGGAGGTTGAATGTTTCGGCTGGCCCATTCTTTATTTCTGTATTGGTTATTGGACATTGGGGGTGGCATTGTTGTTGGTTGATGTGGGTCCGTGACTCCGTGTCAAGTTTTAACACACAGTTCATGGCGGGTTGAAATGCAGATATGAGGTGGACAAAAATGGTGATGTACTGAAAATAACCCTTGTATATGTCACACTAACTGCGAAAAAAAAATAGAAAAATAAAATTCTGGATAAAAATAACTGATGCACCGAAAACTATAGGTTTTGATCTGAATCCAAGCGAGAAAAAAAGATAATATAACGATTTATGTTGAAAAATTCACGAACAAAACTCTTATTTAGACTCGTGAAACATGATCCACTAATAAGATTGCCATACAGAAACCAATCCATTTATTTACAAAAAGTGCCATCATAAAAATGACATTCTTGTTTATACCAAACCATGTAAATGACATTCTGTTGCAGCTCTCAGCGTCTGCTTTACAACGATTGCAACATCTTTCTCTGTGTATTGACTTCCTTTCCTTGAGGAAAAAACAATCTAAATTTATATGGTACAAACAAAAAAATATATATGATAATGTGTCACATAACATCAAATAATGGCGATAATAGTATATTCAAATGGAACCTAACTATCCAGCTTTAATATTACATATCTTTGTATAAACATTCATTTGACTTAAGAAGTCAAACGAAGCGGTGTTCAGTTTAAAAAGAACACATTTTCCGAAAGTTTTTCACAGAAATTTCAATACCATGTGCTCTACAAAAATAAGAGCTCTAGTTTTAAACTCGTGATAAAATATGTCATCTTTCTCAATTTGGGAGATTAAAGTCTTGACCTCAAAAGTCAACATATAGTATAAGAAATATTAGAATGTATACAAATATAAATATATACATATCTTTGTGATTATTTCATCGATTGGATTCTCAGTGTTGTCAGTGATCATACTACTCACCATAGTCAAAGAATTTGAAGGAAGATAAGACATAAGAACGTGCTAATATATATTTTTAATAATACTATCATATTTACAGTACCAAAAACCCTAAATTCTCAACATCATAATAAACCTTGTGTGTAACTTCAACTGTGATCAATCGAAGAGAAACTTAGTTGCAATTAGGATCAATACCTTACGAATTACAAAATCCCTAAATTTGACAATACCAAAAACCCTAAATTCGCGTTTCTTTCAATTGGCCACCCAAATCAATAAAAAGTCTAAAAATACATTACATTGGGTCATCTTAGAGGTGTATAACCTAAATTGATTGTTAATTCGATCATACAACACGCGAATTACAAAATCCCCAAATTTAACGTTACTGAAACCCTAACTTCATGTTTCTTTCAATTGACCAACCAAATCAATTCCAATGGCCATGATATTACAATATGGTGATAATAACATACCTTAGAGGTGATTCGAAGCAAAAGCCTCAAAATCCAATCTCCACAACTCCTTCAATTCGTCACATACGAACTTCACCCTGAACCGTAAAGGGTGCATCAAAACTAACCCTAACCCCTTTCAACCGACCAAGAACCGAATCAAATCACTATTACCAATCTGGAATTGAAGTTTTGCAGCCTTGACGTCCCTTGAGGTGCTCAAAATCATGAAAAAAGGGGGAGTGAGTTTTAACAAGACAACTAGGCCCTTCAACTTTGTTTAACAAAATATTAGCAAAATAGGTGATTTGAAAAATATTATCACTTTTATACTTTTTTTTCTTCAGTCAACTATATATATAATTTATTAAAAAAAATTCTTATTTTATGATCGAACCATGTTAAAACAAATTGAAATTGTCGAGAAAGAACTCTCACCTACTTTTTTATTTATTTTTCAGAGGTATTTCATTTACTATTTGCTTTGTGTAAATAATTAACAATTCAATACTCTTGTTAATTTTAATTTTATGGAGTTAATAATGAAGAGAGAAAACTTTGTATTTGAATTATCTAACTTACGTAAATAGCCCCCATCAGTTTGGTGGAGCGGTGGGTAGGCCGTTTGCTCTCCTTGAGGGCGGCGGTTCGATCCCCGTTTCCAGCAGGTGATGAGTGGTCATGGCAATGATGGATTAGAGCCTTGAGTGCGTAATAGCCCGGGTTCGAGTCTTGAGCCGCACACGAGTTTTCTATTACCCAGCGGTTACTCCGGCTTTCGGGTGCGGAGGCCGCAACTGCAGTCAAGTGGCTGCCGGGGGGAAATTTTCTCGTGGAGCGCCTATGGTCAACCTCGGATGCCTCGCCCGGGGGGGACTAGGGACCCGTGCAATGCGGGTGTGATCCTCTCGTCTGTTGGAATCGATCGCCGTTCAAAAAAAAAATCTAACTTACGTAAATATAAAAGAAATAAAAGAAAAACCTTAAAAAAGAAAAAAGAAAAGAGATATAATAAGTTCGTTAAAAGTAAAATAAAAAGCATTTTGAGTTGTTTGAAAAAAAACGTGATATTGAATAAAAAACAAAATCAAAAAATACAATATATTTGTTTAAATTAATAAAACAAATAAAAATACTCATTTTGTTAAATGTTTTTTCTAAATCACCTAGTTTGGTAAATATTTTTTTTCCACCACTATCATTTTGGAAAAAAAAAACTTAAAAAAACACCTATTTTAGTAAATATTTTTCAAATCACCCATTTTGTTAAATATTTTTTCTACCAACACCCTTTTGGAAAAAAAAATCTCAACTTTAATCACCTTACAAACTATACATGGTGAGTCTTCACATCCCGGGAATTTACGATGTCACAAAACCATTCTAACCATCACGTTTTTTAATGGAAACTTTCATTAGAACAAAAAGCAGCCAGCCCAAAACCGGGCAGCCCAGACAACAAAACAAGAGATTACATAATTACAAATTTACACCAATCAAACCAATAAATATTCTTATGTTTCGAGCGACTAGAGTACCACAAAAAACCCAACACCTTCACCTGACTGATGATGTTATCAATTTTAATCCGCTTGTTTGAGAATAAAAGATCGTTTCTGGCCTTCCATATTGTCACACCCTGGCTTTGCGGAAGCGTGGTTAATTTGGTGTGACTTCTTAATACCATAGCTTAATCATAACAAAGCTATATGAAAATAAAACCATGCAGATCATCCATTGATTTAAGTTTGAAAAGTAAAATACCACAACATTGTCTTAAGGCGTTGACACACGCAACGGAAATTACAACCTAATAACATAAAAAAAACATTGTTTGAAAGACACAACCACAAACTTAAGATAGACGTAGTTTAAGAACTGTGACTCGTCCAGGTAAAAGCCACAACCCCTATACTCGGATGATCCCATAACTCTACGCAGCGTGAAAACGTAGCATACCGTGTCAGATCCTTAGTTCCCTGAAATACATGTAAGTTGGAAAAATCAACAATAATGTTTAGCGAGTTCATGTGTAAGTGAGCAAGTAAAACCTTTGTAAGTATAAAATCCTGGTATGTAGCAAATAAGGAAAAAGAGATCGATTAATGTGTAGCTAATACATTAATAAGTGACATGGACTAGGAAGCA
Organism: Helianthus tuberosus; assembly: GCA_030545235.1. Lineage (NCBI taxonomy): Eukaryota > Viridiplantae > Streptophyta > Magnoliopsida > Asterales > Asteraceae > Helianthus > Helianthus tuberosus. Next base: position 206,115,822 of record CM060425.1, read on the forward strand.
CTCAAACCTGTAACGCGTATTTCATACCGGTCCTTCCGGCGGAACGACATAGTCACCACATGCAGCCGCACGCTGGCCCATGTGTAGGGCTCGCAACACCCGATAGATCTACCGCTCCTGTCCCTCGGTCCTACCATGAGGACTAATGGCTTCATGTTGCTCCTACCCACTCACATGATCTAAGTAGTAAACCTCCTTACGCTAACCATACCATGTATAAAGTACTTGTAATCAAAGTAACATGTATTTCACCCCCGTAGTTTAGAAAACTGAAAACAGTTAAGAGAAAAGGGGGACATGAACTCACCGAAGTGCGTCTCTAAAAAGTATCTCCCAGAAGATCTGCTGTGCGACGACCTACACGTACTAACTTCTATTAGACGGACGGCCGTGCCTTAGCTTAAGGTTTAATGTGTTTGGGAAATAGTTAGGCAACTATTTCGTAATTACACTTCGTAATTATTTTGTAAATATATTCCTTCCCAAGGATTGAGGTTTTAATACATGTGCGTTCGTATAACTTCAAAATATATATTAAGTCTCACTTAATGTAATATATTTTATTCCATTTGTCCAAAATACTTTACTCCCAAAATATAAATATTTTTCCCAAAAATATTATATTTTATTCCATATAATTTTCCAAAATAATATCCTTGTCAAAATACATACTTATGAGTATTTTCTGAAAATACGTAAGTTACGTTGTAAGGTTCGGGTGGTATAAATAGTACCGGTGTAACTTATATATTTATTGTGAAGGCGTTCGTGTTATTTTGGAGCCGTTAATATTTAGTAATATTATTTTTACCCTAAAAATAATATTTACGTAGTTCACAAAATAATCACAAAAATTTACACAAGTGTTGTTATGAAAATATATATTCTAAATATATATTTTAGCAAGTTTTATTTTGTGAAAATCCCACCTCCGACACTTAGAAATTTGTAATAAAAATCGTGACGAAATTTATTTGGAAAAATAAGTTAAAATATATCCATAACCCTTGTGATAAAAATATTTACAAGTGTTAGATTTTTGGAAAAATTTCGCCAGAGTTTCCTCTGTAACTGGAGGTGGCCACGCTTTCAAGCGTATCATTTTCTTTTATAAATCAAATCAACAATGTTTCCAACATTAACAAACAATATTTCAACATTAAACTAGTCAAAATGGATATAAATCGCAAACATACATGAACTTGTGGCTTGTGTAAAATATGCAGTAATTTTTCCCATGTTTTTAGTAGATCTTTTTATAAACCCACTCGGTTTCTTGAGAATCTCGTTTTTAAAGAAAATACATTTCCACAACTTCTTGTCAAAAATTTACAAAAATGATTCTTTGCCAAAACTTTGTGTTACACAAGTGTCTACACACTTGTGTGTTCACAAAAATCAATTTTGTTTAGGAAGGATCCGGCTTTAAAATTATGATTTCATTTTACACTTGGTCCTTCGAAAATACCACTTGTAGATCCGTAGATCTACTAGTTTAGAACTCCATTTTGTAAGAAAAATTGTTTTTACACAAGTTCGTGTTTATAAGTAGTAGTGGTCTTCATCTAACCACTTTTCACACTTTAACATACACTAGGTCATGTTCCACGAACATGACTTAGTCGGGTTAGATGACGATCCGAACTAACACTAGCATAAAACAACACTAAATAATCATAACAAAACAAGTCTTATAAGTTTTACACCAATATTCATCTATTAACCACTTTGTTTATTTATTTTAGTAGACTTTAAATTTTTGTTCTTACATGCTCATAAATTTCAACCGTCAAAATTCTTATTAACCACTTTAGAATAGATCAAAAAGGGGTTTAGAGTCACTTACTACTAGCTCGAGGCTAGGGAAGAAACTAGTCGAAAAACGAGTGGTTAATAGCGTTGTGGTGAGGTCCTTGCGATTCCGTATGCACCGGGCTTCCTTGTATAAGATCCTTCACCTTAGTGTATGCTTGGAAATGCAATATTGAAACTAGAAAATGGATGGATGGATGTGAACGCTCTCGGTCGAGCTCAAAGGGAAGAGAGGGAAAGAGTTGTGAGTATTGTTGTGGTGTTGTTTTTAGTGTATCATAATCTAGTCCCTTGGTCTAATTTATAATTCATGCAAGCACATTATCCATCAAATAATATGCATTGGTGATATTAGACAAGTCTAATATAATAATCAAAATTTGTGTGGTGGTGGTGTGCTTGTAGAAACCGTTCGGTTGGGGAGGAAATTGATTTTTTTTTTGTTGGTGGGTTTGTAAAGTGAATGTGATGAACCAACATATATATATATATATAATAACCATCCATCCCATTTATCCTTAGGATACAATGTTCTCAAGATATTTAGCAAAGAAGGATTTAATTATTCAAAATTTTGTGAGGATGTCCCCACATGGGACGATTTCTTTGGGGGATGGGGTAAATGGGTTGGTTTCCAACTAATTAGTTAAGTATAGTTAGTTAGTTGGTGTTAAGATTAGTGTTATGTGTGTTGTAAATTGTAATGGGTGTTAGGGTACTCGGGGACCATAACTGGCTCAGAAAAAGAAAAATAATGTCAATGACAATAGTTTTATGTCCCGGGTCAAGTCCGGTTGTTCGGTTGGATACTAGTCCGTTAAAGTGCCAAATAATTATTTAAAGTGCCGTTAATATTTGTTTTAGTGGCGCAATGAATTCCTGACACTTTGGAAAGTGCCTAGTAATATCTTTCCAACTTTTTGCGCTTTACTAGTTTAGATAAATGCTGAATTTTGTGTAAAAGTGCAGAATTTTTTTTGTACTTAAAGTACGTTTTAGGCACATCCGGTCACTATAATTATCCCCTAGTGACGCAGTTCTACAACCCTCATTTCCCTACACTCCCTACAGGTGTATTAAACTATCTCTGGCTCATACAGGCCTTAGAGGCAGTGTCTGCCTGATACTGGTTATATCAGCATGTTTAATGGGTATCCCGTATAGTGTGCTCACTGTGCTTTTGTGCATCAAGGTTGTCACTGACGTTCGTGTATAAATAATAGAGTGACAGTATAAAATGTGATGCATGAGTACGTATGTATCAGAAATCAATAAGCAGTTTAACCACAATTTTTAAGCAAGCACAGTAATTAAACAGTAATTAAATATTAATTAATTCGTACGGATACCTGGTCTGGTGAGGGTTGTCACATTCTCCCCCCGTTAAATAATTTCGTCCCGAAATTTAAGTTCTGCTTCTAGATGCAGGGTTCTTAGGAAATAAATGGGGGTATTTCTCCTTCATACGATCCTCACGTTCCTACATGAATTCAGGTCCATGCCTAGCATTCCAACGAACTTTGACGAGTTTGACACTGCTCCTGTGGTATAGTTCTTCTCATGTACCTTCAACTGACGTGATGCGTAAGCAATAACCTTCTGGCGTTGCATCAACACGCAACCCAATCCTTGACGCGAGGCGTCACAGTATACCACGAGATCGTCAGTACCTTCTGGTAGTGCTAGGATTGGCGCATTGCAGAGCTTATCCTTCAACAGCTGAAACGCTTCTTCCTGTTTGATTCCCCAATCAAACTTCTTATCTTTCTGGGTGAGGAGCGTCAATGGTTGAGCGATCTTCGAAAAATCCTCAATGAACCTTCGATAGTAGCCAGCCAAACCCAAGAATTGTCGAATCTCGGTTGGCGTCTTTGGCGTTTCCCAATTCTTGATCGCTTCGATCTTGGTGGGATCCACATGGATTCCATCTCCATTTACCACATGTCCAAGAAATTGGACTTCACGTAGCCAAAATTTGCACTTAGAGAATTTGGCATACAGCTGTTCTTTCTTCAGCAGCTCCAAAATAGCTCTTAGATGTTGTTCGTGCTCGGCCTTTGTCCTTAAATAAATCAAAATATCGTCGATAAACACAATCACGAACTTATCCAAGTATGGCTTGCAAACTCGGTTCATTAGGTCCATGAAAACAGCAGGCGCGTTTGTCAACCCAAACGGCATAACTAGGAACTCGTAGTGTCCATAACGAGTTCTGAAGGCTCTCTTCGGGATGCTCTCCTCTTGTATCCTTAGCTGATGGTATCCAGATCGAAGATCGATCTTGGAGTAAAAGCTTGAACCTTGGAGCTGATCGAATAAGTCATCGATCCTTGGCAGGGGATACCTATTCTTGATAGTCAACTTGTTCAACTCCCGGTAGTCAATGCACATACGAAAATTGTCGTCCTTCTTCTTGACAAACAGGACCGGAGCTCCCCAAGGTGAGAAGCTTAGTCTGATGAATCCTTTGTCCAGCAACTCTTGGAGTTGTGTCGTCAATTCCTGCATTTCTGACGGTGCAAGTCTATAAGGTGCCCTAGCTACAGGCGCGTCGCCTGGAACTAAGTCATTGTGAAATTCGACTTGCCCTTGAGGCGGTAATCCTGGCAAGTCTTCTGGACGGACTCCAGGATATTCCTTGACGACTGGAATGTCTTCAATCTTTGGTTCAGCAGCCTCTTTATCCACGACGTGTGCTAAGAATGCAACACATTCCTTCTTCAAGCACTTTCTAGCTTTTAGACAGCTAATAATTCTCAGCGGCTTATCATGCTTCTCTCCGTGCACTATGATGGTTTCTTCATCCGTCAGTGGGATGCGGATGGTCTTCCCATGGCAAAGGATCTCGGCTTTGTTACTCGATAGCCAATCCCTTCCCACTACCACATCAAAGCTTCCCAACTCGACAGAGAGTAAATCTAGCATAAACTCGTGCCCTCCTAGTTTAATCACACATCCTCGGACAACTTCACTGGTCTCAACTAGTTTCCCACTTGCTAATTTGATGGAGTACGGAACGTCTAACTTACTAGGCGTCAACCCAAGTATATTCTTAAACTCTAATGACACGAAACTATAATCGGTACCAGTATCAAACAAAACAGATGCAAAGTGTTGGTTTATCGGGAACGTACCAGTGACAACGCTTGGATCCTGGCGCGCTTCCCTTGCGCCGATGTTGAATACTCTCCCACGAGTTTGATCCAGTTTCGGGCTTTCCTTCTTGAAGTGCCCAATTTCCCCACAGCTACAGCATCCTGGCCCTCGGCCATTCCCATTCCCAGCTTGATTCGCAACATTTCCATGGTTTCCGTTTCCGTTACCTCCTCGATTGTTGTTCCTATTACCAGAACCTCCTTTGCCACCCCGGCCATTACTAACCCAGCAAGTATCCTTCAAATGACCGTTCTTCCCACAAACTTCACATGTTTTCAGTCCACATCGGCCAGAATGATGACGCTGGCATGTGTTACACTTGGGCAGAGTGCCCATATAACCCTTTCTTTTGTTCTCATTATTCGTTCGGGTACCCTCAGTGAGCTTCCTTTTGTTCTTTTCGGATGACTCTACCTGAGTCTCCTTCTTCTTGGCAGGGTTTGTAAGTTTTTCTAGTCTAAGTGCCTCCGTAGCGAGTGCCAAACACATCTTACTTGCAGCATCAGTTGTTGGTGGCGTTGATGTTGTCATCAAGCTCAAGACTTGAGGCGCCAGTTCCCAAATGAATTGTTCCAATTTCTTCAGTTCTGGTTTTACCAGGTACGGAACAATTCGTGACAGATCCTGAAGTCGTTGCACGTACTCCAACACCTTCGGACCTTCCATCATCAGGCTCCGAAATTCATCTTCCCATTTCTGGGTTTCCGTTTGGGAGCAATACTTCTTATGCATCATTCCTTTCAGCTCACCCCATGTTAACGCATATGCTGCAGCAGCGCCCTTTATACGAATCTGAAGATTCCACCATAATCGAGCCTCATCTAGAAGCAGCTCAGAAACGTATGGGACTTGTTGTTCCGGCGTACAACCACTCACTTGAAAGATGGAATCCATTCTTTCGATCCATTTCACAAAGGCTATGGCACCTCCAGTGCCGTCGAACTTTGGAGGCTCGTGGTTGAGGAAGTGCCAGTAGGTACAGCCATGAGGTGGATTGTTGTTGTCGGTATTGCCAGAATTACTTCCGCTAGTTCCTCCTTGAGAGGCGGCGTATTGCGCGATGGTAGCCGTGATGACCTGCTGAAGCTCTGCCTCATTGGTAGGCATTCGTGTTTGACGTCTCGGCGGCATCCTCTAAAAGATAGTTCACGTTGGTCAGGTCATAGTAAGTAGAGTGTACGTAAATATACAACAATATCAACACATAACATCTCATGTTATAAATAAATCAATCACATAACATCTCATGTTATAAATAAATCACCCATATTGATAGCCTCTGCAATGGTTGAGGGCTTCGAGGTAGTAACCATACCCCTGATCTGGGGTGCAAGTCTCCAAATAAATCGTTCAATCCTTTTGAACTCCGGTTTGACTAAGTAGGGGACGACCCTAGACAAGTCGTGAGATTGCTGGACGTATTCAGGAATCTCTGGTCCGTCCATTTTCAATTCCAGAACTCCACCTCAAGCTTCTGGATTCCAGCCCTAGAATTGTATTTCTTCTCCATCATTCCTTTGAGCTCGTCCCAGCTCAGTGCATAAGCAGCATTTGTGCCAAGGGTCTGAACCGGAAGGTTCCATCATGAGAGTGTGTCATCTAGAAATAACCCCGATGTATAGGTAACACTCTGTTGGGGTGAACCGTTACGCATTCTTAGAATGGAGTCAGTCTTTTTGGACCAACGAACAAATGCCACGGTGCCTCCCGTTTCGTCAAAGTTCAAAGGCTTGCAGTTCAGGAACTGCTTATAGGTGCAGCCAGTTGGGGGGGGGGGGGTGTTCCCAGTAGTGCCATCGCTGTGCTTAGAGCGGAGGGCCTCATGTCGTGCAATTGCCTGTGAGATGCGTTCTTGCAGCTCGGCTTCTGTCCTTGGCAACGTGCTGGTGTCTGTGCCACGTCTGGGTGACATTCTCTTCTGTCGAAGTGGTATGAAGCGGGCTAGACAACATTTCAATTGTCTATGAGATACATAGCACCATAAGCCATCATGTAATCACCCAATTTTACACGTAAATATACTCAATGTATGAGTGGGGAAATAAATTTCCGAGCTTTCACATAGGCTTGCCAAATTGGCTTATTGCTTGTAATAGAATGAACTCGAGGCTACATCGCCTTGGTCATTCGTGTTTTAGTTATTTCCTGCTACATTGGTTTTCATTAGCTTGACCCGTAGAGTCCACCAGGATTTCTGTGCACTACAAGTCGTTATTACGTGGGCCCCCGTAATAATAAATCGTCTTGCACAGTTACCCCAAATTTTCTCTCGTCCAAGCAGATGATCAATCAAGGAGCAACAGCAGGTGCATCGGCATGAACAGGGTCATGCTCCAATGCGGGGTCAGGAGCAACGCCTGGCTCAGGGGCCACGGCTGGCTCCGGATCAACAAACTCCATCTCAAAATCAGCTGGATCAACAAACACAGGGGTTACAGGATCCGCCAAGGGCTGGTCTAAGTGTATGAACTCAATGTCATGGTCTGGATCAAAACCAGGTGGAAACACAGGATCATCCTCAATATCATGATCAAACTCAAAGCTGTGTGCGGGAACCGGTGCAGCTGATGACGCCATATCAGGGTCGGCGTCGTGTGAGTGGTGCTGCACTCCCTGTATATGCGAAGATGAGTTTGGGACAGGTGAATGAGCATGAGCCTCCTCTGCAGGAGCGTCAGCAACAGTAGGCTACCACCAGCAGCAATAGGGCCTCGCCTTCAAGTGGGTCCTCCTCTAATAGTTCGACATCGTCGTCAGAGACCACGTCGGGGGGCATATGAACGATGGGATAAGCGGCAAGGGGCACAGGAGCAGGGATCACCGCGAGTGGCAAATCCCCATCAAGATGGCCCTCAGCAGGCTCTGCTACGACATCAGGCAGCGCAAAGGGCTGAAGTCGTCATCGTCTGTGCTGGTAGTATCGGAAATGTACACCTCGTGCTTCGATGAAACTATGTCGCCTGATACTATGGCCATGGGATCTGTAGTGTCCGACTCTCCAGTGTCTGATGAAGGCATGACGTTTGTAACACAAACACACATATGCACAAATAATCAATCATATAGTCAGATAAACATATTAGTCACCAAGTAAGCAATCAAATAATTCTCCTAGTCCCACTAGCCTCCCAGCCTCTCAGACTGCTCTTCCTAGTCCTACTAGCCAAATTCTCCCAGCCTCTCAGACTGCTCTTCCTAGTCCCACTAGCCTATTCTCCAGCCTCTCAGACTGCTCTCCCTAGTCCTACTAGGCAACTACCTCGGTCTCCTAGACCGACCCTCGGTCTTCCAGACCGAGCCTCAGCCTCTCAGACTGAGCCTATAAATAATAAATAAATGTGCTCAACATTTGTTTGTAAAAAGTTTTGGATCTGGACTTGAGTGGTATGCAGTGTAAAAATGTTTTCGTGAGAGCCCTAGTGATCATAGTCTAGACTCGAGAAGGAATCCTAGTTCGCTATGATCAGAGCTCTGATACCAAGCTGTCACACCCTGGCTTTGAGGAAGCGTGGTTAATTTGGTGTGACTTCTTAATACCATAGCTTAATCATAACAAAGCTATATGAAAATAAAACCATGCAGATCATCCATTGATTTAAGTTTGAAAAGTAAAATACCACAACATTGTCTTAAGGCGTTGACACACGCAACGGAAATTACAACCTAATAACATAAAAAAAACATTGTTTGAAAGACACAACCACAAACTTAAGATAGACGTAGTTTAAGAACTGTGACTCGTCCAGGTAAAAACCACAACCCCTATACTCGGATGATCCCATAACTCTACGCAGCGTGAAAACGTAGCATACCGTGCCAGATCCTTACTTCCCTGAAATACATGTAAGTTGGAAAAATCAACAATAATGTTTAGCGAGTTCATGTGTAAGTGAGCAAGTAAAACCTTTGTAAGTATAAAATCCTGGTATGTAGCAAATAAGGAAAAAGAGATCGATTATTGTGTAGCTAATACATTAATAAGTGACATGGACTAGGCAGCACTCAAACCTGTAACGCGTATTGCATACCGGTCCTTCCGGCGGAACGACATAGTCACCACATGCAGCCGCACGCTGGCCCATGTGTAGGGCTCGCAACACCCGATAGATCTACCGCTCCTGTCCCTCGGTCCTACCATGAGGACTAATGGCCTCATGTTGCTCCTACCCACTCACATGATCTAAGTAGTAAACCTCCTTACGCTAACCATACCATGTATAAAGTACTTGTAATCAAAGTAACATGTATTTCACCCCCGTAGTTTAGAAAACTGAAAACAGTTAAGAGAAAAGGGGGACATGAACTCACCGAAGTGCGTCTCTAAAAAGTATCTCCCAGAAGATCTGCTGTGCGACGACCTACACGTACTAACTTCTATTAGACGGACGGCCGTGCCTTAGCTTAAGGTTTAATGTGTTTGGGAAATAGTTAGGCAACTATTTCGTAATTACACTTCGTAATTATTTTGTAAATATATTCCTTCCCAATGATTGGGGTTTTAATACATGTGCGTTCGTATAACTTCGAAATATATATAAGTCTCACTTAATGTAATATATTTTATTCCATTTGTCCAAAATACTTTACTCCCAAAATATAAATATTTTTCCCAAAAATATTATATTTTATTTCATATAATTTTCCAAAATAATATCCTTGTCAAAATACATACTTATGAGTATTTTCTGAAAATACATAAGTTACGTTGTAAGGTTCGGGTGGTATAAATAGTACCGGTGTAACTTATATATTTATTGTGAAGGCGTTCGTGTTATTTTGGAGCCGTTAATATTTAGTAATATTATTTTTACCCTAAAAATAATATTTACGTAGTTCACAAAATAATCACAAAAATTTACACAAGTGTTGTTATGAAAATATATATTCTAAATATATATTTTAGCAAGTTTTATTTTGTGAAAATCCCACCTCCGACACTTAGAAATTTGTAATAAAAATCGTGACGAAATTTATTTGGAAAAATAAGTTAAAAATATATCCATAACCCTTGTGATAAAAATATTTACAAGTGTTAGATTTTTGGAAAAATTTCGCCAGAGTTTCCTCTGTAACTGGAGGTGGCCACGCTTTCAAGCGTATCATTTTCTTTTATAAATCAAATCAACAATGTTTCCAACATTAACAAACAATATTTCAACATTAAACTAGTCAAAATGGATATAAATCGCAAACATATATGAACTTGTGGCTTGTGTAAAATATGTAGTAATTTTCCCCATGTTTTTAGTAGATCTTTTTATAAACCCACTCGGTTTCTTGAGAATCTCGTTTTTAAAGAAAATACATTTCCACAACTTCTTGTCAAAAATTTACAAAAATGATTCTTTGCCAAAACTTTGTGTTACACAAGTGTCTACACACTTGTGTGTTCACAAAAATCACTTTTGTTTAGGAAGGATCCGGCTTTAAAATTATGATTTCATTTTACACTTGGTCCTTCGAAAATACCACTTGTAGATCCGTAGATCTACTAGTTTAGAACTCCATTTTGTAAGAAAAATTGTTTTTACCCAAGTTCGTGTTTATAAGTAGTAGTGGTCTTCATCTAACCACTTTTCACACTTTAACATACACTAGGTCAAGTTCCATGAACATGACTTAGTCGGGTTAGATGACGATCCGAACTAACACTAGCATAAAACAACACTAAATAATCATAACAAAACAAGTCTTATAAGTTTTACACCAATATTCATCTATTAACCACTTTGTTTATATTATTTTAGTAGACTTTAAATTTTTGTTCTTACATGCTCATAAATTTTAACCGTCAAAATTCTTATTAACCACTTTAGAATAGATCAAAAAGGGGTTTAGAGTCACTTACTACTAGCTCGAGGCTAGGGAAGAAACTAGTCGAAAAACGAGTGGTTAATAGCGTTGTGGTGAGGTCCTTGCGATTCCGTATGCACCGGGCTTCCTTGTATAAGATCCTTCACCTTAGTGTATGCTTGGAAATGCAATATTGAAACTAGAAAATGGATGGATGGATGTGAACGCTCTCGGCCGAGCTCAAAGGGAAGAGAGGGAAAGAGTTGTGAGTATTGTTGTGGTGTTGTTTTTAGTGTATCATAATCTAGTCCCTTGGTCTAATTTATAATTCATGCAAGCACATTATCCATCAAATAATATGTCATGGTGATATTAGACACAGGGGCGCAGCTTCTTGGGGGCGGGGGGGGTCGCCCGACCCCCGGGATTTTTCGCTCAGTAGTGTTATATATGTAGTTTTCGTATAGAAATTTTTGGATATATACGTTTTTACCCCCCCGATTCTATAGAAATTTTTGGGTATATATACGCCCGACCCCTCCGTTTTCTCCGGCAAGCTTCGCCACTGATTAGACAAGTCTAATATAATAATCAAAATTTGTGTGGTGGTGGTGTGCTTGTAGAAACCGTTCGGTTGGGGAGGAAATTGATTTTTTTTTTTTTTGTTGGTGGGTTTGTAAAGTGAATGTGATGAACCAACATATATATATATAATAACCATCCATCCCATTTATCCTTAGGATACAATGTTCTCAAGATATTTAGCAAAGAAGGATTTAATTATTCAAAATTTTGTGAGGATGTCCCCACATGGGACGATTTCTTTGGGGGGATGGGGTAAATGGGTTGGTTTCCAACTAATTAGTTAAGTATAGTTAGTTAGTTGGTGTTAAGATTAGTGTTATGTGTGTTGTAAATTGTAATGGGTGTTAGGGTACTCGGGGACCCTAACTGGCTCAGAAAAAGAAAAATAATGTCAATGACAATATTTTTATGTCCCGGGTTAAGTCCGGTTGTTCGGTTGGATACTAGTCCGTTAAAGTGCCAAATAATTATTTAAAGTGCCGTTAATATTTGTTTTAGTGGCGCAATGAATTCCTGACACTTTGGAAAGTGCCTAGTAATATCTTTCCAACTTTTTGCGCTTTACTAGTTTAGATAAATGCTGAATTTTGTGTAAAAGTGCAGAATTTTTTTTGTACTTAAAGTACGTTTTAGGCACATCCGGTCACTATAATTATCCCCTAGTGACGCAGTTCTACAACCCTCATTTCCCTACACTCCCTACAGGTGTAGTAAACTATCTCTGGCTCATACAGGCCTTAGAGGCAGTGTCTGCCTGATGCTGGTTATATCAGCATGTTTAATGGGTATCCCGTATAGTGTGCTCACTGTGCTTTTGTGCATCAAGGTTGTCACTGACGTTCGTGTATAAATAATAGAGTGACAGTATAAAATGTGATGCATGAGTACGTATGTATCAGAAATCAATAAGCAGTTTAACCACAATTTTTAAGCAAGCACAGTAATTAAAGAGTAATTAAATATTAATTAATTCGTACGGATACCTGGTTTGGTGAGGGTTGTCACACATATACTCCAACACCCAATCGTAACCAATCCTTGAACGATATCCTTCTTCCCTTGCGACAGCCCCGTCATCACATTAATGTTCAGAAGGTCTTTAAAGGAGAAAGCGAAAATGTTGGGGATATTACACCATGAGCTCAAGTGTTGCCATACCATAGTCGCCAACCAACAAGAGGAGAACAAATGATCGACAGTTTCGTCTTCGGAGTTCCACAGAGGGCAGGAGACATCAACATATACGTTTCTATTTCTAAGCGCCACCCTGGTTGGAACTTTTCCCATTTCAGCCCGCCACACGAAGATGTTACACTTCAACGGGACCCACTTACACCACTCTAACACAGATCTATTACTGACGTCCACCCCGAAACACAATAACTTCATAACATTTTTAACCGAGAACTCATCCGTTGTCCTTTCTATCCAGTGCCAACGGTCCGGAGAATCCGAAAGAACAACCCCGTGGACCAAAGCAGTGAGCTGCTTGAACTCGTTGATCTCTTCCAGACTATGAAACTGTCTCTTCCATTGCCAATTGAAATGTCTGCTTGAACCGACACCACCCACACGATCTTTTATTTTGCACTTTTTGGCAGCCTCAAAAGAAAAAAAGGGCCGGAAATTTAACCCTGAGCGGTTCGTTTACTATCCAAGGATCCAACCAAAAATTCACATCTGAACCATCCCCCATGATGCCTTTGAAACAATGCCGAATAGAAGATCCGTTCACGATAGTATTTGGACATAATATGTAATTGTGTTTTCTTAAAGGGCATGCTTCGTGAATTATGTCATACATAAAGGATACAAAGTGTAATTTACTAGATAGTAAAATCACGTAAGATAATTAACATATATAACAAGTAACCTTGTGTTTGAGAAGCCGGTTCATCCTCGTTAAAACTCATAATTGAACACGATATAGACCGGTTCTTCAATGCACCGACTTGTGTGAAATGAGGCTAGAATCCCATGTATTATTTCATAGTAGCTTGATGGAAACGAGGACAACTTCAACCTATCCGGAAGGAAGGTACTGGATGATTTCCCCAATTTCCTTTGTTTATTAGGCATGAATTCGAAATTAAGTTACTGATTTTTGTTTATTAAAATTATTTTGAGGATTGACGTTAATGTGGTTTAGGTTGTTGGAGTTGAGATTGGGTTAGGGTTGGTTTTATACGCTTTTAGTATTTTACACTTACAGCCGCTCATTATATTTCGGTATGAAAATGGTCCTTCAAAAGGGTATTCAAGTCATTTTGCATAAAATTTAAAAAATGTTTGCCTTAGTACTAAACATTGTTGCAAAAAACAAACTTAATGCCCTAACTTGTTTCTTGAAACCCTTAGTATCTAACATTGTTACTTTTGACAAATCACAAAGACTAACCATGTAATTAATTCTTTTAGCTAAATTTGTTGATTTGACTCACTTCACCTGTTTAGGTGCTTTACCTACTAAACTGGCCTATTTATAAGTTTAAGGATTGAATTTGTCCTATCTAACAAAGTTTATTATTTTATTACTAAAAGTACAACAACAACATCATCATCATACTCAGTAAATCCCACCAATAGCAAAGAAAAAGTAGGGTCTGAGGAGGGTAAGATTTAAACAGCCTTACCTCTACCCTATAGGAATAGAGAGGCTGCTTCCAGTGAGACCCCCGGCTCGATAGTAGTTTTGCATCAAGCCTTGGACATAAGGCACATAACACTCAGCAATCAGAGGACAAAGACCGATTAGTGCATGCACCCTTTTGTCTTTCAGCTATCAACACCACCACATGATGCATGATTAACCGTCCTCAGCTTTTAACGTTATTTTCACGAAATTAGTAAAATAACGTTAAAATTAGTGCTCTTTCACTTTTGCCCCGATGGCCCACACATATATACATTATATGCGCATACCGCAAGTGGGGCGTAAAAGTACAACAACAACAATTTAGCAATTTTTGCCCTTCCTATGCTCTTTAAAATTGTTTCAGAACTAAAATAATCGTATATCTTTACTAATCTCTGAATTTTTATGTTTAGCTATAACTTCTAAAATTCTACAATTATATTAGTAAAGGTACCTTTTAAATTCTTATAGTTAATGTTTTGATTCACCTAGAGTATTCACATCCCTTCCATTAAATTCAATTATGTGAGGGTGGTCTTTATATTATTGAAAAGTAGTTGTGAGAGGATGACATAAAATGTTATTTTTTGGGGGACACTGTTCACCCTTTATAAGTTTTTAATATATTTTGAAAAAGGTTGTGAGCGGAGGAGAGATAAAAGATAATGATAGGTTTAAAAAGTATTTTTTTAATTAAAAGAAGGGAAAAAATATACTTGTTTTTAGTGTAATTATAGGGTAGATTTAAGTGGAAGGGTTGTGAATGCTCTTACAGCGAAACTTTTCAAATAATACACAGTTATGTTACGCCAGGCCCTTAATATATACTCTAGTAGTTGGGTTTTATCTTACTACCATTGCTTACATTTATTTATGGGGAAAGTGAATATAGGACTGTTACACACCTAAGTTTAGATATGAAACCCCTTCAAACTAGGTCATTTTGATAAAAATCTTAAAATTCATAACTAAAACAATGTTTCGTCTCCTATTTAGGTAATTCATGGGTCTTCTCCTTATTTAGTGTTTATAAACTACTGTACATCCCGTGTATAGTTTTGCTTTTTTTTTTCTTTATATTTGAAACTTTCATCAAATATTTTCCTTTCATCCTTAACATTTTTAAGTTATTATATTTTAAATTTCTTATGCATCAAATATATCCTTTCATCTTTAACATTTTTAAGTTATTATTAATTTATTTTTTCAACTTCTTAGACCCCGTTGCCCAGAGCGGAGCCCCATATACATGCTAAAACTAATCGGCAACATTCAAAGTAAATTAATGTATTCTTTATTTAATACTTCTTTGATTTCGGCCTACATCAAACGGAATGATTCGTAAAACTTAATATATGGAAGAAAGGAAACAAAAGTATTTCAGATTTGTAACCCATTATTGTAGGAGCAGGACCCAAAAACTAAAGATTTAATTATGAGTTGTAATGGAATAGGAGTAAAACCTTGAAATATATTTTGAATTCGATGAGCTGTTAATGGTAAAAGAAATTGAATTCGATGAACTGTTATTAAGGTGAAATAAACATGAATAACATAAAAAGAGTAGTAAAAAAGTGTGTTTTAGTTTTAATTTTTAGGGTTTTAAATCAAAACTACTTAATTTTGAGTGGTTTCACACCTAAGCTTAGGTGTGTAAGAGCCACATATTCACTTTCCCAATGAAGGTGCTATGTTCATGGATCAATGTGAAAACAAGAATATTCAGGCCTTTGAAATTTGGATTTCAATGATGCAAGTTTAAACGTTCATATATCAATAACATTTTTTTTTCTAGATGTTCTATAATCAATAATTCACTACCAATAATCAAAAACTCAATAATCTAGAAGATGGTATCAAAACTTCAAGTTTGTTACTGAGAAGTCAGTTAAACAAAGGTCGTAATCAAATTGTATCGTAAAACATGGCAATAAATCATATTCCTTATCTACCACTATGCTTAATTTCAGAATAAGTTTTATGTATTCTATGACAGTATGACACGGTTCTGAGGGTTAAATAAGGCTTTCGGTTCCTAAGCGGTCGTCAATTTATTGACTTCTAAAGTGATATGTAAGATTAAATATTTATTTATTTATATTTAATCTAGTAGCCATCATTATCATTTATATAATATAGATCAAAATATATTAATAACCTATTAATAATTAGTTGGTAATTGTTGATGGACCATATTACCCTTATTAACTAATTGGGTTTCCTCTTGGGTGTATATATAAGGAGATTATTAGAGAGGTTAATGGTTAGACACACAACCTAACAACATAACATCACAATCCGTCCCTCTCTCTCCATAACCGAAATCAACCCTACTTTCGGTTTCATCACCATCATCACTTTACACCCTAAGGAGGAACCAGATCAAACTGACAACTATATCAAACTCCGTGGCCGCGTCTCTGACTGGATTCTCTACTGATGCAATCAAAGGTATGTTATTCATGTTTTCTATTATGTTTAAACAGAACTGATCAACATGTGGTATCAGAGCATATGTTGATAAATCAGTTCTGATTTTGTATCCATTATTCTGGGATCAAAAATCTGGAAAACGGAAATTTTTTAAGCCTTCATGATCACGGCTGTTTTCGAGTTTTGTTGCCGAAATCCGTGTTTTCGGAAGTTGATGTTTAATGAATTTGACTTGAAATCATAATGGGTAAAACTAATATTCGAAATCTGCTAACAGAACTATTAAAATCTAGATTTCGGAACCCAGAATTATGTTTTTTATTTTTTAGGGTTCATCATAATGTTCTAAGAAAACTCGAAAAATTCCCTAAGATTTGGAATATAATTTGGATTAGTGGATGTTTTTTCAATGTTTGATCTAAATTTTATCTATTAAAATTTCGAAAATTGTTAAAGGTTTTTCAGTTATTATTTTCGAAATATATGATAAGTTTAGATCATAAATAAAATAGGAAACACTATCCCACAATCCCTTAAATTTCGAGTTTTAGTTATTATCACAAGAAACAGCTATTAACAGTGGGTTTCGAAATCATAAATGTACTAATCGCACAAGTCCCTTAACAGTCGCACAAGATCAGATCAGATATGATCTGATTGCACAAGACATTCGCACAAGATCAGATCACACAAAAAAAAATGATCTGATCGCACAAGGGAAATCGCACAAGATTTGTGGATCGCACAAGACTTGTGGATCGCACAAGGCATTACTGATCACACAAGTTATTGGGCCTTACTGGTCGCACAAATTATTTGGGCCTCACTGATCGCACAAGTCATTATTGATCGCACAAGTCCTTACTGATCGCACAAATTTGTTTTGGGCCTCATTGATCGCACAAGACTTGGGCCTTATTGATCGCATAAGACTTGGGCATTACTGATCGCACAAGACTCGAAACCTCATTATTTTTTTTAAGCTGTTTAATGTGACCTAACAGGTGGTTTGCTATTAAAATTGGTTCTGTAAATACTTAGTTAATTAATAAGGATCAAATAATGTTTTACAAAACCAAACTAGCTTAACTTGAATGATCTTCTGATTTATCATTTCTGGCTAAAGCTGATTTAATACATCTATTTATTGTTCAAGTATTATAAAAAGCTATGTTGAGTATGCATTACACACGTGAAATGTCTTAATTCTGGCCAAAGCTGATTTAATTCATTTATGTTTAGCATGCTTGACAAGTACATAACTAAAGTGATTGTCTCATTTCTGGCCAAAGCTGATTTGTCACGATTACTTTGCACACATACTTAAATGATTACACTTCTGGCCAAAGCTGATTTGTCTTTGTTTAAGTAGAATTTACTAAGTCTATTATTTTGATGTTAGTAATAGACATATCACAATTTCTTCACATAATGATCCTTATATTCATGATCCTTAATTAATTTTATGATCATTTCGTCTGTCTTATTCTTAGTACCCATAATTTTACTCACTATAATTTTCTTCTACATATATCTCATCCACTCTAATTCCTAAACCTAAAATGTTTGCTTTATTTAAAGTTTCTATTAGAATTAGCTCTTAAACTAAATCCTTGATTATTTCTTAAGACACGATAATCCTATTGCTCTCTTCTGATAAAGATTATAAAGAAGAAAATTAGAGCATGATGATTAGGACAAATCGAACATGATGTCTCTTATGATAATCAAGAACTCTCTAACATAATGCTATCACTAAAGTTATTTCAGATTAAGTCTTTCCTAAGGCTAATCTCTTATATATGGAATAATCACTAGAACTCCTAAGATGCATGCCTTCTTTTATAATTCTAAACTATAAAGTTAAGTGGTATATGTGAATACATAATAATGTACAATACCATAACCCATAAAGTTAAGGGCTTACACATGGAAAATAAGTACATTTTCCAGTACATTACATATTAAGATTTTCACTTGTACAATTTGATGCCTTATAAATCAACTATAACACTCAAAAATACCAAAGTATAATGAGTGTGTTGATAAGCAACATATGTACAAAGAAATAAATGTTTGAAGCTGGAAAATAAGTTGTTACTCACCTTACAACCACTTAAAACCTTAAAAGAGGATTGTTCTAAGGTCCATAGACAAATTACAAGTGTTAATTCCACCTCTAAGGTTCTTCAAGGGAAAATCTCACTGCATCATTATGTCATTAGACTAGACATAAGCAACGAGACTATCCATTATTCTAAAGAACAGTTGGATGAATTAATTAGATAGTCACTTATTAAAGATATTTAAGTCTACTAATTATAATATTCCTATTAACACATGATTAGTTGACTCTAGTTTTAAACGTTTCTTACCAGAAATCAACAAATAATTAACATGAGAGTTAGTGACAAAATTAAATGTTAAGGCTATAAGAACAATAATAAACAGTCTTCTAACAACGTTTTTCGATACCGTACATATATTCTGAGTATTAATCAGAATATAGTATCATAATTAAGCAATGTTATGGAGGTTGTGAGGTTTGCATAATCAACATAAAGTCACACTTACCTTAAACTCTCATTTTATTTGTTCTAAATATCTGGATTGAAACATTATTAAGATAAAACTAGATGATACCTTACACTTTCACAATTTTGTCATCATGCAAATGAAAAATTTGACAAAAGGAAAATGAGACTTACAAAATTCATCCATTATAACCAAAATTCATGAGAAATCATGACATGGTTAATGAGGATGATTTCTTATCTAATCTCATTCTAAGTGATTTTAAATCATGACGTTATAGCCCTAAATATTACTTGGCTCAAGGAATAAGTATGGGTCCATCATAAGTCATTCATTGACATTTGTGGAACTTATTCCAACTGGAATATTCAGACATAGTTCATTTATCATTTAAAGCCTATCAACTTGTATCTAAATTTTGTTGCATATGTCTCACGGTCTTATAAGAAATCTATTCATCTATATACTTAATAAGATTTCTATTAAATATGTTCCTGAGTTTTCTTATGACATCTGGACACTAAAGAAATAAAATAAAGTCTAACATATATATGATATGTTCCCACGTCACGTAGCTCATTGAAACTTCTTTTGTAGCATTCTAGAGATATTAAAGATCAGTGGGAGCATTAAGTGTCTTAATGATAACTTGCAATAGTTGCAAGAGGTGGGGGAGTGAAAACTTCATATTACCTCAATTTGCACCTCTTGTACAAGACACCGCTCCATCACGACACTGTTCCATCAATACTTGTCTCCTTAAAATCTAATGCTACTCTTACAAAAGTTTCATTGTTGCTTAATTGTGGGCACACTTAGATTTCTTATCTAAACCAACATAATCCTCAACAAGAGAAACTACAATGACTAACGTCATTAATATGTTCATTAATATGTTTTCTCTATTAGAATTTGTTTGGTCGTTAAGTATTGACCCTAAGCATGCCGAGTTCCTAAAGTTTTCTAAGGTCAGTGGGAGCAGTCAAAGTCCTTATCATGACTTGCAAGGAATACAAGAGGCGGGGGGAAGAGTGTCATTAAATTTCACTCCAAATTTAACTCTGATTACACCTCTTGTACACCATACTGCACCAACTCTTACAAACTTAGAATCCTGAAAATGATAGCAATCTAACCAAGAGCTAATCCATAAAACTGAAACTTCTAATGAACCCAATAATCAACTCAGGAGGTCATCTAGGTTTAAAAACCTATTAACTTTGATGATTACATAACCTCCCTAACTGAAGTTGAAATGGATTTTGGAAAAGTTTATTGATCCTATCTCTCCTAATTAAGCCATTAGCGTCAATTAATCTTCTAAATAGAATAAAACTATTTTCTAGTAAAACTGTTTTATGTGTTCGCATAACGTTTGGGATTTGATTGAATAACCTAAGAGTGTTCATAACTAAACCAAATCCTGATATAAACGTTAAGACACAAAGAAGCATGATTGATTGTCAAAGGTTGTACTCAGGAAGAGATAAATTATTAAAGAATCTTTATTACATATCTAACAAAAGATTTCTTTTAGGATCATCACTGTTCTAGTAGCTTATAATAGTTTTGAGCTACATTAGATGAACATTAAAACAATATTCCCTAACAACTGGCTGACATATTTACATATTCATAAAACAACCTGAAAGTTCTAAACTTAAGGTTAAAGAACAGTTTGTCTATAAGCCAATAAAATCCATGTATGGTTTAATGCAAACGTCATAATGTGATGAAATCTTAACGAAATTATTTTCATCAACAATCAAGTGGATTAATGTACCTACCTCAAGAAGAGTGGGAGCAACTAAGATAAACTTGTCTATATAGATGATATTCTTTTGACAAGTAGATGTTACATAAGTCAAAGCATTGTTAACACAAACTTTGATATAATAGATCTCAGAGATATCTCTTACATAATAGATATCATAACATGTTGAGATAGACCAAATGGGACATTACTTCCGTTCCATAAGTTTAACATTAAATTGGTTCTTACATATGTAACAAACAATACTGCTCTCCTTTAGAGGATAATAGGATAAATGAGATTATTTTCTTACGCTTCATTAATTAGAAGCCTTATGTAAGTTCAAGTCTATACTCGTTTAGATATTACTCACATTGTAACACACTAGATATGTCTAGATTAATGTGAAGCATCTAATAGAGTATTACAACATCTTTAAAAGAAACGAAAGGCTATAATTTAAAGAAGAAGTGAGAACTCAAACCGGTTTATTACTCTAACTTTGTAATATTCAAAGATGACAAAATGTAATTTTGGGTATATCTTTATGTCAACAGACAAAACCTATCTCATGGAGGAGTCATAATAGACTGATATCAACAACCTAAGTTATAACGACATAATATAGTCATTAAATGTTGTTGGAAATTTATCAGTGGACTCATGACTTTATTAACTCCATATAATTAATATATTGAAGACTTGTTGTGATAAAGTCAGCTACCGTGTCTCCTTGAACAGTAACAGTTCGAGAGGTGCTGCATTAAATTTCGATACGCAATTAATTATTCGTTTATGAACGAATTGAGGAAACTAAATCTTTGTATCGAATGCATTCGTGATATGCTTAAGGATCCTATAACTAAAGGTCTATTACCCATAAGTCTTATTAAGAGTGCTCATAAAAGAGACGGGTTTTAATTGATGACCATGTACAACTGCATATCGTACTATGAATGACTAACTATTAATCAATTTTCCTCATCAGTTTGATTTTGTATGTCTCTAACATATGTTCTGCCGATGTAATGACATATAGACAAATATAAATACAAATCAAACGCTAAAGGGCTTGTTAGTATTTTGATCATAACTGTTAGGTTTTAAATTGAGGCTGTAGTATGACTAATGGGGGTCCTGAGTCGCATAATGATTCAACGGCTGTATTTCTCTGCTACGGTTCTTGGTTTAAAGCTAAAATGAGTATTAACTTCTGATCAGACTAATCTAATACTCATGATAAATGATTATTCGGCTAAGTGGGAGAATGTAAGATTAAATATTTATTTATTTATATTTAATCTAGTAGCCATCATTATCATTTATATAATATAGATCAAAATATATTAATAACCTATTAATAATTAGTTGGTAATTGTTGATGGACCATATTACCCTTATTAACTAATTGGGTTTCCTCTTGGGTGTATATATAAGGAGATTATTAGAGAGGTTAATGGTTAGACACACAACCTAACAACATAACATCACAATTCGTCCCTCTCTCTCCATAACCGAAATCAACCCTACTTTCGGTTTCATCACCATCATCACTTTACACCCTAAGGAGGAACCAGATCAAACTGACAACTATGTCAAACTCCGTGGCTGCGTCTCTGACTGGATTCTCTACTGATGCAATCAAAGGTATGTTATTCATGTTTTCTATTATGTTTAAACAGAACCGATCAACATGATAAAATAATGACATGGAATGTTGGTCGCCTGAATCCTCGCGATGAACATATAATGAATACAAATCCTACAGCATTCCGAAAGAAAGAAAAAAACAATAATTTGCATAATAGAATTCAAATAGCAACACACATGTACCTGTAAATTCACTATTACGTTTTAGAACCGTAATCGTAAATTTACCTTACAACAGTGTCCTAATTATACTTCCATCACGCATTTTAATTGTGGTGAGAAATGACAAATACATCAAGGAGCGATGAAAAAAATACTAATAGATATGAAGGTGTTAACTAGCATGGGTTAGCCACACTTATTAGAGCCCATAGATAATCCTCTCTAAGTACGTGTCGTAGCAGGTCGCAAGGTCAGTTTTGTCATTTTCGTAATCTATTCAATTTTGTTCACTATGTTCCATTGAAATCATATTTTAGATACTATAATGGTAGAGGAACATATGTTTGTGCCCAATATCGTAAGAGTTCAAGTACTCTATAATCGATGATTTTTCTCGGTAGTTTTTTTTTATCAAGTCCATGCTTTAAACATTAACAAAGTTAACTCGTTTCATCTGGAACCATTGTCTTGTATATTCCTTTGATTGCTTCAGTTCATCATATTTGTTGCGTTGATGTATCAAGTTCATCCATTTCACTGTTTCGGTTATTCATTTGAAATCTCTCCTTTCCATTTGAAATCTCTCTTTTCTTATTCACATGATGATATCGTATTGCATTATGATCTCTTTGATGATCTTGTAATTTTTGATGTCATAACTAATATTCGCTTGGGTTTATACTTAGTGCATGTTTGGCTTTCCTTATTTTGCCTCAAAAGTCCTTATTTTGAGTGTTTGGCTTTCCATTTTTAGGAAAAAAGTCCTTTTTCTCAGGCAAAAGTCATGTTTTTGTGACTTTTTTTTTTTTTTTTTTTCCAAAAGGACTTATGGAGAAGTTGGAAATAAGTTAAGCCAAACATGCCCTGAATGCTCTAAGTTCCTTTTTTTGACAAGCTTCTTTAACTTTCAATACTCTGAGTGTCCTATAATGAATCTAGCATATATATATATATAGATACACAAAAATCAAGTTTAATAATCCACTATTGCAATTGCTTCTTCAATTCCTTCAACTCTTGCAGGATCGTCTTTTTTATTGTACCTTAGAATTATTATTTTACTTGATGCCTTCAGGTCAGTCTAGAACGTTTGAGGACATCTAGTTTTGTATAGGA
Source organism: Helianthus tuberosus (assembly GCA_030545235.1). NCBI lineage: Eukaryota > Viridiplantae > Streptophyta > Magnoliopsida > Asterales > Asteraceae > Helianthus > Helianthus tuberosus. Next base: position 206,139,452 of record CM060425.1, read on the forward strand.
AGAAGAAATTGTTGCTTCTTTTTTTTTTCTTGTATTGTAACCCCCTTTGTTTTCTCTAAATGTATACCACAAATGTTGCTTGTACAATAATATTTTTTTTTTCAATACACTTCACACAAGTTCTAATTCTTATTTGTAACCGTCAGTTTTCATAAATATGGGGTGGAGGTTTTTGGCTTATGTTTTCAATAACTAGAGGGCCTATTTGTATAATTAGATATATATGATTACAGGGACCATTATTGTAGTAATCACTACTTAGGATATGTTTGTGTAGATCTTGCAAAACAAATAACGAAAGAGACCCCCTTTTCCCCACCTCTCCGTCTCTGTGCCACCAACACCACACCGCCCCCACTGATTTCATATGAGGGGATGATAAATTGCCTCTTAATTACGAACCCTAGAAAATTGGGGAAATATGAAGTTTATTTGCGACCTGTTAGATTTGACGCCAGAAATAAGGTTCGATTTTAATTCAGACTAATAATCAATTTTGTTTGATTTTGACTATTTGAATTGGCTTTGTTGACTTTTGACAGTCAAAATTGTAACTGTGAATAATTGTTTCAGGAATTTTGGTTGGATAAAAGGACTGGAGGGGTATGTTTGTCAATTTCTTGCAAGGCATCCACCATATTTACTGGAATTGATCAACGGAGATAATGGAATTTTATTCAGACAAATGAATCAAGGTGAACTTTTTTTTTTAATTTTAATTTTGTGTTAGTTAATGATTATTAATATAAATTTGAACCCTAATAATTTTTTTTTTTTTTTTTTTTTAAGGTCAAACAAATTACACAAAGATAGCCGGTAAGCGGGCAACAAGCTGCGCCGCTACCCCCTTTTGAATAGCGAAACCTAACCTAGTAAAAACGAAACCCCGATCTCTAGGAGACGAAATGTTGTTGTGAACAACCCGTTGGACCCGTTCAAGAAATCTGATGGCTTCTGGGGCTAGCGAGCCAAAGGTATCAAAGGCAAAAGGGATAAAGGAATGTTGATTATCCTCGCAGGCTTTTGCATGTTTGTCCATTTTCTTTGCTGCCGCCCTTGCAATCGCCTGACCAGGGGCAAAACCTGTATCCCGAAAGCCTATAAGGGGGGAAACCCCGGTAAGATCAACACAAGCGTGTTTACCTGCATCCCACCCGAAAACTAAAACGTCCGCGGGGCGCAATGTGGATCTTCCTTCCCTCGGATCTGTCAAAAAGTTTACGGGGGCTTCTTTCTTCACCGAGATCCCCGCCCGTTTGAGGATGTCCCCCAAGACATCCTGCACCCAGTCGTGCCTATACTTTGCGGGTCTCGGAGTTGCGAAAGGCTACTCATAAGGTCCACTGCCCGGGAAGCTCGCCGCGCAGACCAAAAAGGAGCTTGGCGACACCCATGCAAGAGCGCAGCAGGAGAAGCTCACTTTGCGGGTCTCGGAGTTGCGAAAGGCTACTCATAAGGTCCACTGCCCGGGAAGCTCGCCGCGCAGCCAAAGCACTAATGAAACTGGGGTCCCGGCTCACAGCTCCCCCAAGGAGTCTCACGCCCCCCGTTGGTCTTCCAATCTCCTTCGGGAATAAACTAGCCTCCAATTTTTCTCCATTGCAAGACGGCCAATATACCTCTGTTTTTTTTTATATTAAGCCGGAGCCCCAAAGGTGGCCCCTCAGATTGAATGATAGCCAGAGCCTTTGCTACCTCAGATGTTTTTCCCATAATAGTACCATCATCCAAATACCACGCGTGGAAGGGGAGGGTGCAACTGTCTCGTATACGTTGTGTGAGGGGGTGCAAGACAAGGGCGAACAATAGAGGCCCCAAAGGATCCCCCTCCTGGACCCCCGTGGACGACCCAATACAGTCATTACCCACATAAAGCCTAGCGGTTTGCCCATAAAGAAAATGTACCCACGGAAATATAGATGGGCATCGAATCCCAACCTCCCTAATAATTAGAACGGTAGAATCAGTATATGGTTTTCTGAATTACACTGTAAACTTATAAGGCTGCAAAATTTGCAATGTTGCCTGTTGTTAAAAGATTTTATGTTTGATTACAGAAACTTGTAAAAGTCAAGAATTTTTGGTTCATTAATATAAATATTGTTTTAACTGACTCTTTCTTTTGAACAGATTCCATATAATTGCATACCTTCAACAAATATGGTGGCTTGAGGTAGAAGGAGACGCCGGCTTTAAATTTACAGCCGGGACGTATTCCTTGTTGTTCGAGTTTCAGCTCAGCACACCTGGTGGTCAACATGCTGTTTCAAAGTGTTTTGAGTCTGCGCGGTCGATTCTGAGGTTGATTTTTGTTTTTTTTTTCCTCATACACCTTCGATTGATTGACGATTGTAGAGGTATGGTATCGGAGGTGGTATTTTCTTGGTGGAGGTGGTGGGTTTTGGATAGGTACCTGAGATTAGGATTATCATTGGCGGCTTGTGTGAAATGAGGCTGGAATCCCATGCATTGTTTCACAAAAACTCGCTGGAGATGAGGAAACTTCAACCTATCCGGAAGCTACTGGATAATTTCTCCCAATTTCCTTTGTTTATTCGGCATCAATTTGAAATTAAGTTACTCATTTTTGTTTGTTAGAGTTGTTAAAACGATGTAGGCTTATTCTACCGTTGGAACACCTATTTCTCCTGAAGTTTTGCCGAAGAAAGGATATGGAATGGACTGTGATCGGTATGTATTGTTAGTGTAAAAGTAGCACTTTTTGAAATAATTATGTTAATATTAATCGGATATAATTTTCTTGCATGTAGGTGGTCTCTTGGGGCTATCATGTATGGAATGCTTGTGGGTTACCCACCCTTTTATTCAGATGAACTCATGACTACTTGTAGAAAGGTCAAATCAAAGTTCGTTATCCTTTATCGTTATTGTTATCGATGCTTATAAGTTCTACGTTGCTTATACAGATAGTTCAGTGAACTGGAGAACTCATCTGAAGTTTCCCGAAGAGGCAAAGTTGTCTCCAGAGGTAAAGGATTTAATCTGTAAACTTCTTTGACTTTAACTTTAATAGCTACAGAGAGAGATTAACGTGTCATTTTGGCATTTACAGGCACACCCGTGGTTTAAGGGTATAGAATGGGAAAGGTTGTATCAAATGGAAGCTGCATTGAATTTTGAGAAGTTTGAAGAGGTGGATTCTTTAGTTGGTGTACTTATGTAGTTTTTAACTATTTATATAATTTCGTTTTCTGTTTTTTTTTTTTTTTTTTTTTTTACTGCAGGGTGAAAACTAAATGCCTTCTTCAACAAAATCAGGCCCTTGGAGAAAGGTTAGTAAGAATCTTGGTTTATCCATTGCAATCTCAACCATATTAATACGTTCTGTAGCTTATGCTACTTGGGAGCTATTTAAACCTAGCTAATGGTTCTTATCCACTTACCCTAATTTTGCTATATATTAAGTTCACATAAATAGTAATCTATTAATGTTCTCTTGGCGGCATGTTTGAGTCATTATCGGATATGTCCTTTTTTGTGTAACATTTTGGGCAATAAACAATCTGTTTGTTCCCAGAATAGGAGGGGGGGCTTTAATCCCTCACTCCCTGGCCCCAGGGAAGTCATTCACAAAACTGTGAGGTGACTAGATGGGACGGTTAGACCTACAAAACACACTTTTGTTCTTTTTTAATTTCTTCTAAAAATACCTGACTTCTTAATAATGATTACAAAAACAATGTTATTGCACTAATAATATATATCTAAATCTTAAATATAGGTATAAAGCCATTTGGTTAGAATAGACTTTAGGTATCTTTCAACCCATTCAATTTGTTCCCTTTTTAGCTAAATTTGTTGATTTGACCTGTTTGAGATGCAAAGCATTACCCGAATCGCCCCATTATAAGTTAAAGGATCGAAATTGCCGTATCTAACGAAGTTTCTTATTCATTACTAAAAATACAACAAGAATATTAGCTATTTTTGCCCTTCCTATTTTCAATAAAAATTGTTTCAGCGCATTCCAGTCAGATTTATATAACCATCAAACATATAAAGATAGAAATTTTTAAATGATTTGGAGCGAAGACTGCGATCATGCTTTTTTGCATCATAAGAGGCATAACCTAGATAGGAAAATACGTTATGCATACAAAAACAGATGATTAAATGAAGAGTAAAATGCACGGATAGTCCCTGTGGTTTGGTGAAGTTTCACCTTTAGTCCCCAACTTTTCAAAATTACACTTTTAGTCTCTGTGGTTTGACAAGTTACTCGGTTAGTCCCCAAAGCGGATGGAGGTTAGTTTTTCTGGTTAAGTGGGTGTGAAATGACAAGGACTATCCGAGTAACAACTTGTCAAACCACAGGAACTATCCGAGTAACAACTGGTCAAACCACAGGGACTATCCGAGTAACCTTCATCCACTTTAGGGACTATCCGAGTAACAACTTCTCAAACCACAGGGACTAAGAGTGTAATTCTGAAAAGTTGGGGACTAAAGGTGAAATTTCACCAAACCACAGGGACTATCCGTGCATTTTACTCTTAAATGAATTTTTAAACACTTGTGGTTACAGATAATTTTAAATTAATAAAGGAACTACTCATGAGTCATGGGCCTAAGCGAATTGCGATCCCGTTCCCGTACCGCGAACCATGTGACTATGGATTTTACCCATGACTTCCTACCTTATTTATGTCGTACTTTGTGGATTCTCTTGATCTGTGTTACCTTATTTCATTACTGTCCTCTAAAGATGTAAAGTTTATGGGGGTACACATATAAAAACTTTGAAATTGTAAAGGAACATCAAGTCCCGGGAATCGGTAACTAGCCCTCTCCTTGTACACAACTTCATTTGTTTCTCTTTTTTGATCCTAAAGATTTTATCCCGAAAATAAGGCAATATAATTATTTTGAATGCCAAATCCTTGATTCCTTATTAACGGATATAACGTCTATCAGGTTTTGAGCATTCTTGGTAAAAGTGACTTGTAAGATGACATCAACATAGTCTTCGTTAATTTTCTTTCCAAAATTACTTTTCAGCAGAGTTGAAGAAAAAGAGTACCAAACCTAAAAGGCCAACCGTGAAGTCACTTTTTATTAAGATCTCTCTCTCTTCATAATCGGAATTGATCCATTAGTAAGTAATCGGGTTAAAATTGATTATATGTACTTATATGCCTGAATTTGTGTGATTTCTTGCAGAAAAAGAAACAGATTCGACTTCCTCGCAACAAACTCAGGGAAGCTTTCTTAACCTCCTACCCCGGCAACTGAAGTCTCCAAGGAAAATGAGTCCACGTGGACACCATTACTGATCTGCTCATAAACAGTCACATAGGCATAGTTATAAAATTAATCAAAATCTAAAGCATTGTGTACCTTACAATCGGACAGCTTTTCATTACCTGTGGGTAAATACAAAATGAAAGACGGGTTTTCTGTTTGTTCAATTTGAGGACAAAAATGATTTGTTTGAAATATGGATGACCTATTGTTGCGCATTTGTTTCCTTTATTTTTTTGGTCCCCTGTAAATTGGTTTCCTGGATTGTGTTATTGTTTTAGTTTTACTTGCTTGTAATTGGCGTGCACCTTATCCAGTTGTCATATTAGGTTGCTGGTTGATTAATCATTCTGTCGATTTCTCTGATATTGGTCTGTCATTGGATTTTCTTACGACAGTCTACAAATGTTATGGGTGAGTTAAACAACCGATTAATTGTAGAATAATCGAAATAACAGGAGAATGTAAAACCAATGGTTTGCTTCTACGTTTTCTTAAGCATGCTGATAATGGAAGTCTAGGGTTATATGTTCATTACCATCCACAATAAGGAGATATAAAAATACCAAAAAACATGTTTAGTCAGCTGTCACATTAGAAAAACACTCATTCCTTAAATACGCCAAAAACCCATCCAGTAAGGTATCCTAAAAACACCAGAAAAACATTGCCATACCATCATCACCTTTTACATTATTTTTAATTATCTATCTTTTTATTTCAATAAAATATATAGAAAGAAATTAAAATTTTTTGGAAGAGGGAAAACTTTAATATTTTAAAGATTAAAAAAATAAATATAAAAAATAAAATAATGTAAAAACAACAGGTTGTTTAATTTAAAATTTAAAACAATAAATCTTTAATTTTATAATATTTAAAGTTTAAAAATTATCAGTTAAAAGTATTCTATAACATAGTATACACATCTAATTTAATTTAAAATTTAAATTCTTAAATCATTAACTTTGTAATATTTAAAATTTAAAATCTATAAATAAGATGTCTGTTTATATAAATAAAGAAATGTTTTTTAATAATATAACCCACCCCCTGTAGAAATATGGAAGCTCAAAAATGCACTTGAAAAATGACTTCCACAATAAGAAAAATGAGAATGGTGCTCCACGTATACATGTAAAAATGATGAAAAACATCTATCGGCAATGCTCTTAGACCGGAAGGTATGGGGGCCGGCTTAGGCCCGGCGCCGCACCCCCACACCGCCCTCCTGTGGTCCATCCCGTCGTCTCCGTCCTCCACAAGCCGGGTTCGACGTGCCTCTCTCCCACAAAAACACCTATACATACATACATATATATATATATATATATAGGACAAAGATCCGTTAGGAACCACCCTTTATTGCGAGAACCGCGAGAACCAGTGTGAACACAAACAGTAATTCCTAAAAAAATCTAAAAAACACCCAAAATTTTTTTTTTTATTTTTTTACTATTTTTTTTTGAAAAAATCGCTATATTTTGTTAATAAAAAAAAATTTCAAAAAAAAAAAAAAATAAATTTCGAGTAACAGTTATCCATGCACATGTGCATATGTATCGTTTCTTTGTCAAATTCAGTAATTCATTACAAATAATAGTCAATTGCACTTTCATTTACACTACCACGTGTAATACACTACTTTTTACGTTAACAATGTTAGAAATGCACATGTGCATCTATATGTATCAACAAGAAATAAGGTGTTTTGGTACACTACTTTCTCTTTCATCTATCATTCCATCCATAATATACAAGCATGCACATGTGCATTTTTGTCATTTCTTTGACAAATTCCGTAATTCATTACATATATTAGACAATTGCACTTTCATTTACACTACCATATGTAATACACTACTTTTTACATTACCAATATTAGACATGCACATGTGCATTTATATGTATCAACATGAAATAAGGTGTTTTGGTACACCACTTTGAATACACTTTCTCTTTCATCTATTATACCATCCATAATACACTACCATTACCTCCTACCATCCATAATACAATACCATTACCTCTTACCATCCATAATACAATACCATTAACAATATTTTCACTTTATTACATGTATGTAAACACCATTTATACCATCCAATCAACATATTACATAAAAAATTGACAACTATAACCAAACCATCAACCACTAGATATAACTAACCAAAAAATATGTATATGGGCCTACTTCTCCATTCAAAATCACAAACTTTTTGTACCAAAACACGTTATATTATGGTTATACCTAATTATGCACATGTGCATTTTGAATATTGGTAATGTAAAAAGTAGTGTATTACTAATGGTATTGTAAATTAAAATGCAATTGTCTATTCCTGATAACGTATTACCGAATTTGTTGAAGTAATGATACATATGCACATGTGCATGGATAACTGTTACTCGAAAAAAAAAGTTTTTTTTATTTTTTATTTTTTTTTTATTTTTTTATGGTAACGAAATATAGCGATTTTTTATTAAAAAATATTAAAAAAAAAAAAAAATTTGAGTGCTTTTTTGATTTTTTTTAGATTTTATTTTGTGTTCACATTGGTTCTCGCGGTTCTCGCAATAAGGGTGGTTCTCGCATGAACCTTACCCTATATATATATATAAAGGGGTTCATCCCCCACCCCCTAGGTCCATCCTTTTTAGGCCGTGCTTACGTGGCGGTGACGTGGCGGCCCATCCCCTTGGGGATGAGGCTCTCCATACCCTCCAGTCTTAGAACCCTCTCGATCCTATGTCTTCACGACATAGAAAAGAAAAGAATTGTAGGTTTTAAGGCATTATTATTTTCATTAATTGTAGACACTTTTCAGAAAACCAATGAACAGCTGATCTTCCATTCCAAAAGTAACAAAAATGAGGGAAATAGGTGGTGGTATCAATTTTTGAATCATCGGCACGTTGGAAGCCAAATACATGGCAGAAGATTCTTCTAGTAAGAAGTTTCTTGTCAGTAATTTTAATAATTACAAGATGGTTGATGAACGGCCTGTGATGGAACAATATCATGAATTGCTACGAATTCTGGGGCAGTTTACCCAACATGATATGAAGATGGATGAATCCATCTCTGTTTCGAGTATCATTGACAAGTTACCTCCTTCCTGGAGAGATGTTAAACATAATCTGAAACATCAGAAAGGAGAGTTAACTTTGGTTGAACTTGGAAGCCACTTCAGAATTGAAGAAGGCTTGAGAGCACAGGAAAATGTGTTGGTCAATGATGATAAGAAACGGGCTGGTTCAAGTTCTGTGAACATGGTTGAAACTGGTGAATCTTCCAAAGGAAACAGTAAGTTCAAAGGGAAACGAAAGTTTCAAGGAAACAACAATTCGGGTTCAAACAAAAAGCCGAATTACCCTTGCTGGAAATGTGGTAAGGTTGGTCACTTTAAGAGGGACTGTAAATGATGAAGAATAACAAGAAGTCCGGTTCAAAGAACAAGAATGAGGATGGTTCTAGCGGGTCCAAGGACCCGGGCAAGCAAGGTCAGAATTTAGTACAATTTAATAATTCGGTTCAGAATTATGTGTCACTAATTTCTGAGGCATTTTATGTGCAGGATGATGACATTGCTTGGTGGGTTGATTCGGGTGCAACGAGTCATGTATGCAAGGATCTTCGTTGGTTTAAAGACTTTCAACCAATCGAAGACGGATCTATCATCAAGATGGGGAACGTTGCAACTGAACCAATCAAGGGAATAGGAACTGTGAATCTTGTTTTTACTTCTGGAAAATGTTTACTTTTGAACAATGTTTTGTATGTGCCCGGAATTCGAAAGAATCTGTTAAGTGGCATTGTGTTGAATAATTGTGGGTACAAACAAGTATTGGAAAGTGACAAGTATATCTTGTCAAGACATGGTACCTTTGTTGGTTTTGGTTATCTATGTAATGGTATGTTTATGTTGAATGTTGATGTCTCGTTTATGAATGAATCTGTTTGTGTTGCTTCAACTAGTAATGCAAATTGCATAGCTTCAACTAGTAGTAGTAACAACTTGACTGAATCGGAATTATGGCATGCTAGACTAGGACATGTACATTATAAAAGAGTTAAAGAAATGTCTAAAATGAGCTTAATTCCGCCTATTAACATAAACAATGATAAATGCCATGTTTGCAAGTTGAATAAGATAACCAAAAAGCCTTTCATGCAACATGTTCATAGGGAAACTAAAGTGTTAGATTTGATACATAGCGATCTATGTGATTTTCATGCTACTCCATCTCTAGGTAATAAAAAATATGTAGTAACATTTATAGATGATGCTACTAGATTTTGTTACATTTATTTGTTGCATGCTAAGGATGAAGCTCTTGAAAAGTTTAAGATTTATAAACAAGAAGTAGAGCTTCATCGGAGTGGGTTGATCAAAACCCTACATACGGATAGAGGTGGTGAGTATTTTGATCCGGTGTATTTCCAATCTACTGGAATAATACACCATACCACAGCTCCTTACACACCGGAACAAAATGGTGTGGCGGAAAGGAAAAATAGGACTTTAAAGGAAATGGTCAATACCATGTTGTCCTATTCGGGCCTAAGTGAGGGCTTTTGGGGTGAGGCTATGTTGACAGCCTGCTATTTGCTAAATAGGGTTCCAAATAAAAGGAACAAGACCACCCCTTTTGAGCTTTGGTATAAAAAACCACCTGAGCTGCATAAGCTGAGAGTTTGGGGTTGTAGAGCCGTGGTGAGGCTCACTGATCCTAAAATAAGGAACATAGGGGAAAGAGGTATAGACTGCATTTTCATTGGGTATGCGGAGCATTCATTTGCTCACAGGTTCTATGTTATAGAACCAAATGACTACGTGTCAGTGCATACGGTTATTGAGGCAAGAACTGCAGAGTATGATGAGAATAGATTCTCTTCAATGCCTAGGCCTAGAGACATGGTTCCAAGCTCTAGTAACTCTCACGTGGCTGATCAAGTGATTGATACTCATCCGGAACTTAGGAGGAGTGGTAGAGCAAGAAAAGCTAAATCATTTGGTGATGATTTTCAGCTATATTTGGTTGAAGGATCTAGAGATGAAATTAAAATTCAATATCAATATTGCTTCAATATTGAGGAAGATCCTAAAACCTATAGTGAAGCCATGGCATCTCGAGATGTAGCTTTCTGGAAAGAAGCTATAAATGATGAGATGGACTCTATTATGCAGAATAATACTTGGAAACTGTCTGATCTACCCCCTGGGTGTAAACCACTTGGTTGTAAATGGATCTTCAAGAAGAAGATGAAAGTAGATGGTTCAATTGAAAAGTTTAAAGCCCGATTGGTTATCCAAGGCTTTAGACAAAAAGAAGGAATTGACTACTTTGATACATATGCTCCTGTAGCAAGAATATCCACTATTAGATTGTTGGTTGCCTTGGCTGCAATACACAATCTTGTAATTCACCAAATGGATGTGAAAACTGCTTTCCTTAATGGTGATTTGGATGAGGAGATATATATGAAACAACCAGAGGGTTTTGTTATGCCTGGCAATGAGCATAAGGTGTGTAAGCTAGTTAAGTCATTATATGGCTTAAAGCAAGCACCAAAACAGTGGCATCAAAAGTTTGATGAAGTGGTATTGTCTAATGGTTTTGTATTAAACCAAGCAGACAAGTGTGTATATAGAAAATTTGATGATTCTAGGAAAGGAGTCATAATTTGTCTATATGTAGATGACATGTTGATCTTCGGTACTGACCAGGATCAAGTTGATAAAACAAAAAAAAAATTGTCATCTTGTTTTGATATGAAAGACTTGGGGGAGGCGGAAGTGATCCTTGGTATAAGGATCAAAAGGGAGAACAATGGCATATCTATCTCTCAATCTCATTATATTGAGAAGATATTGAAAAAGTTTAATTTTCATGATAGTTCTCCGGTTAGCACTCCAATGGATCCTGCTTTTAAGCTCTCACCTAATGAAGGTGTAGCTGTAAGCCAACTTGAATATTCAAGGGCCATTGGATCTCTCATGTACGCCATGATTAGCACTAGACCGGATATAGCTTATGATGTTGGAAAGCTTAGTAGGTATACTAGCAATCCAGGTGCAAGTCATTGGCAAGCAATGAATCGAGTATTTAGGTACTTGAAAGGAACCATGAAATATGGTTTGACGTATACTGGATTTCCTTCGGTTTTAGAAGGTTATTCGGATGCAAGCTGGATTAAAAACAAGGAAGATCATTCTTCCACGAGTGGATGGACTTTTCTGCTCGGAGGAGGTGCCATATCTTGGGCATCTAAGAAACAGACTTGCATAACTGATTCAACAATGGAGTCTGAGTTTGTAGCATTAGCCGCAGCTGGCAAAGAAGCTGAGTGGCTAAGAAACTTGATTTATGAAATTCCATTGTGGCCTAAACCTATATCACCTATATCTATTAGATGTGATAGTGTTGCTACCTTGGCTAAGGCATATAGCCAAGTGTATAATGGGAAGTCTAGACACTTAGGTGTTAGACACAGCATGATTCGTGAGCTCATCACGCAAGGGGTGATATCGGTGGAGTTTGTGAGAACTCAACAGAATTTAGCCGACCACTTAACCAAAGAGTTATGTAGAGATCTTGTGCACAAGGCGGCTGTAGGGATGGGATTAAAGTCCACCTGAGATTTCTCGTGTTAAGATACCCAATTCCCACCTAATATGACGTTAGGTGCTGAATTCAATGTGGAAAGCTTAACATCTAGAAATTGGAACACATTAGTAGCATCATCCCAAGGTATGTGTTCAGACCTGCAAGTTAAAGGAGGTTGAAGGTTTTCTTCTTAATAGTTCTTTGAAAAATTGCATATGCAGGTGCAAGAATAAAGAACTACCTATATGAGCATGAAGTTTAGCCGCTTCAAGAAGCTAGGACTTGGCTTTGATATGTTCATTGAAGGATGGGACACAGGCTAGTAAAAAATAGTGTCAAGAAAGAACATTAGAGTATGTAAACTTGTGTGTATATTATCTTCATGTATTCACTGAATAGAAAGGGTTCAATCCTTAGCGACACCCCTATATTCGAATATTTGGAATGTGTAATATACTAATGTGAAATTCAATCGTCGCGATATTTCATTTATGCATAAGTTTGATTGTTGTGAATTTGTTCAAGTTAATCAAGGATTACGCTAAAATGGGGGAGGAATGTTAGATATTTTAGTGTAATCGGGGATTGACTTGGTGATCAAAGCGAATAATAATACACATCAAGCAAGTTAGGAGGTGCGGGAGTGCACGCTTGTCTGAGTCATTATTATTCGGAATGTACGGGCGGAGCCCGTACCCTACGGGGGTTCCAAGGGGGCAGCGCCCCCTTGGCGGGGGTCCGGGGGCAGCGCCCCTGGGAGCAGGGTCCAAGGGGCGGCAGCCCCTGGCGGGGTCCAAGGGGCAGAGCCCCTGGCTGGGGTCGAGCTGATTAAATTGCCTTAATGAAACTGTATTAGAAAATTTTATTTTCTGGAATTTTTATCATTTTCGAAATGATAAAAAACAGCAGTTTTTTGGCTATTTTGTCTGAAAATTAGAGGTAACTGCCTAATGGCAGTTACAACCCCAAAACCCAATTCGTACACAGTTTTTTTGATCATATGTTTTTTTCCTGGTTCGAAAATTCACACACACTAACATACACTTGTTCAATTTCTCGAAATCAGAGTTGTATCCGATTGAATTATTCGGGTGAACCACCGAAATAATTTGATCTGAGAGTGATTACACGCCTCTCTGATCGTCCGGTAAATTGAAATTCCCCAACAAGATCTTCATATGTTAATCTTGTATGTGGATACAGGGGATATGGGAGATGAGGGGCCAATAACTCCCCTTTTTACTGCATCTTTCTTTCAGACCTCCGCCTGGGCAATCACCCCAGATTCTTAAACTCAAGAGTGAAGGCAAGAACATTTCTGGTAGATCCGTCATCTTAGGGCAATCCTAAAAGGAGAGCTCCATCACCACCACCACCGTATAAGTATAGTTCCACAAGTGAGGTTGGAAAATTATGCGGAACCCACTCTGATATGGGCTTCTTTAACCTCTCTTTCCAGCTATGAGCATTTAAAAGCAAATTAAATCAGGTAATTTAATTTACAAACATTGAAGCTAGAGGGAAAGTTACCTTCATATTAACTTCATTCATACGAGGATATAGGGGATATGGGAGATGAGGGGCCAGTAACTCCCGTTTTTACTGCATCTTTCTTTCAGAGGGCAATCACCCCAGATCTCTAATCTCAAGAGTGAAGGCAACAACATTTCTGGTAGATCCTTCATCTTAGGGCAATCGCCAAAAGAGAGATGGTGGAGGGAGGTGATGAGTTGGGGATGCGAAGACACTTTCTTCAGATTACGGCAATGTTTAAAAGAGAGACGTTGGAGATGTTGTAGTCCCACTGAAAAAGATTCCAATTTCTCAAATTCATTTATTTTAAGACATGTAAGAGATGAAGGAAGAATATGAGAAAATTGATTACAACTACGAGCTCCATCATCACCACTACCGTATAACCTGAGTTCCATAAGTGAGGTTGGAAAATTTTGTGAGCCCCACTCCGAGAAGGGCTTCTTCAACTTCTCAATTATTAAGATTTGCAAATTGGGAGGCCAAACCCAACCAGGTAAAGAAGCATCCATTCTTGGATACTCTCTTATTTCCAGTTCCTTTAATGATGTCATATTGTCACCAAGAAAAACATCCAATTTGGGACAATTACTTATTTCTAGTCTCTCCAATGATATCAAATTGTCACCAAGACTGGAAACATCCAATTTGGGACAATATCTTATTTCCAGTTTCTTTAACGATGTTAAAGTGTCTGGAAATGACTCAAGGTTTTCACAATTTTCTATTATCAATTCAGTGACAAGGCTTTAGCTCATTTAGGACCTCTTTTTTAAGCATTCCACTTCGTGAATCATATAGCCCGTCACTCCATACAAGCTCTAACTCACTAAGCTTCTTTTGTGAAAAGTTCGCCTCATGTGCATGAATTGCATTTTGCACATTTTCCTAACCTACAACAGAAATTTTCCCATATATACTCTTAAAGTCTTTAAGTTTGGCTATTTCAAATCCATCTTCGCTTCCGATAATGATTTTCGAGAGATTAATATGTAGGCTTTTCAACACGCCAATCCCTGACAACATCTTAAACAAAACTCGGGTGTCCCTAACGTCAAGATGCCGTAGATTTTTAAGCTTTAGGAAGTTGTTGGGAAGCTTAGTTAATCCATAACAACCAACTAGGATCAATGATTGTAAATTGTAGAGAATGCAAAGTTTTTCTGGTAAACGCATGATACTAGTTCGAGAGAGATTAAGATATCTCAAGTGCCTCAAAGTACCAATGGACTCCGGTACCTCATGTATTTGAAAACCACTCAAACTTAGAACCCTTAATAATGGTAACTCAGGAAGCAAATTAGTGAGAATCTTATTAGATAAGTAAAAATATCGCCAACTTTTCACCTCCCCAACAGATGTTGCCAAGAATGTCCTCAGGCATTTGGGTCTTTCAAATACCTCGAGCTTCTTGTAAGCTACATAATCCTCACAAACAAATGACATATGGCGGTACTTGTCTAGCTTCATCTTCTTAATATTCTTCTCTGACTCGTTGTCTAACCTGAAATAAAACTCGGTAGCAACAGATGCCGCCAAGTCGTTCATGAGGTCATGCATCACAAATAATGATTCATTATTAGGTGCATGTTGAAAAAATGACCTTGACAACAACTCGTCAAAGAATTCATGACCCACGCATTCTTCTATTGAATTTCTTCGAATTTCCTGGTCCAAGAACCCTTCCGCCATCCATAGTAAAACCAGATTCTCCTTGTCAAACAAGAAGTCCTTGGGGAATAATGAGCAGTATGCAAACAAGCGCTTCAAAGGTGCCGAAAGATCATGATAGCTAAGTCTCAAGGCTGGGATGACTTCACCTTCAACT
The DNA here is from genome assembly GCA_030545235.1 of Helianthus tuberosus. Taxonomy (NCBI): domain Eukaryota; kingdom Viridiplantae; phylum Streptophyta; class Magnoliopsida; order Asterales; family Asteraceae; genus Helianthus; species Helianthus tuberosus. The sequence goes on from CM060425.1 coordinate 206,154,687, forward strand.
GGTGATGTCCATATCTCACTTTCTAACACTCCCTTCCATGAATCTTCATCTTTTTTTGTCCTCAATGATGTATGATGTGCGGTAAGTGTCGTATATATTAGGTGTATATTTCAAGCCCTTTTTAACACTTATTTTAGCCAAGTTTTAAATTTATAAAACACGATATTTCACGAACACTAAACACACATATGGGCAAGTGCACCCATCGTTGAGTGTAGTATAGCGTTGGTAAGATACCGAGGTCGTCCAAGGACACAAGAGCTTTTAGTACCGGTTTATCCTCAACGTCTAACCAAAATAAAAGTTTAGAAAAATGTTTTAAACTAAGAAAAATAAAACTAACTAAAATGCTGAAAATAAAAATAAAAGAAAAACAGATAGACAAGATGAATCACTTGGTTCCGACTCGTATCAAGTATAACCTTTGATTATTTCTGCACTTTTGCACATAATTAAGAGATTATCTTAGTTATTGTAGTAGGCCCCTCTTTTGAAGGCGACGTTACCCTCACCCCAGTAGTTTGAGTCAGCAGGGATACAATCCTAAAAGGGTGGATTATTGGAAGATAATGAATTAAGTTATTAATGCAGTATTGTGGTAGGCCCCGCTTTTGGCGGTGACGTTACCCTCGGCTAAGTAGTCTGAGTCAGCAGGGATACAGTCCTAAATAGCCGGGTTATAGTATTAATAGTAGTTAACTTATGAGGGGATCAAAGAGTTTGGACCCCCGCCATCCAATACCGAGAAGTATTGAAGGAGGTCCTACTAAATTTGACCCAGGTCCATTGCAGGACCTCTAAACGCTGAACAATGGCAAGACCTTTACCAAACCGTTCCCTTAACCCCCTACCAGGTAGCCAACATACCTCCATATAGACCGTGGAGATATGAATGGTGAAAATCCTTTATTTTATATAGACAGTAAAATAATGCCAAGACACCACGGACAAACGATAAGGAAAGATCACCTTCAACATAAGTAACTAGTTATTAAAGTCATTAATACAAAACCAAATAAAAAGTGCAAAAGATTAGAAATAAAAAGTATTATACTAGACACTTTGTCTTCACCAAGTGATGTAAGAGACTTAGGCAAACATGGCCTTGATTGTCAAGAACTCTTACGATCAATCTTGGATCCCGAGACGACTCACACACTCTATGATGGACAATGGATGATGGTGGTGGATGATGGTGTTGTGATGGTGGTGGGTGGTGGATGAAGTGTGAGAGAGGTGGTGTGCCAAGGGATGAGATGAAATGAATCCAAGCACTCCTATTTATAGGCTGAACAGAGTGCTGGACACGGCCCCGTGTCCGCTGGGCACGGCCCCGTGTCCGTCTGACAATCTCTCTCCTCATTAATTGTAATTCGCAATTACAATAAATGCGCCTGCTGTACTTTCGACACGCCCCCGTGTCCGCTGAGCACGGCCCCGTGATGGGCAATAGAAGCTTCTAT